>JARFIW010001469.1:5550000-15550000 GCA_036346225.1 Platerodrilus igneus | reverse complement strand
ATCAAACAGGGTTTTCAAGCAGACATGATCGTGGAATTCTTCATGTTGTATCATGGCCACTCTCTTTCTTATTCTCGCTTATCTGCACGTGGTGTTTTGAGAATACTTTACAGATGGTTATTTGCTGGACGAGAAATGTTTTTAAAGGAAAAACACGATAGCATTTGGTGGCTTATCTCCACCTATATATACATGTCGGGCGATGGAAGAGATTATTACTATGCAGGGTCCTTTCACGTAAAGGGACCTGAAAAGTCGCGACGTTATTAAGATGCTCTCTTAAGAGGCATTGCATTGCTTCGGTGTTAGAAAGTTAAAATGTTCAGTAATCAGTAACTGAGTAAAATTGTTTCATAAAAGTGTCCAGACTGTTAGCAGTTGTAAGTACGGACTTTGAGATCTGCTACGATAGTACTAGAGGCAGGCTGGAGATGTATGATAGAGTGCATACAGCAGATAAGCGATTAGTCTCCCTCGGAATGCAGCAACACCTCTTTTGGCACACAAATTGACTTAAGGTAGGGATACTATGTTCCTTTGTTTATGCTTTATATGAAACCTAGTTAATTTGTTTTATGGTTGTTAACTATGCCAGTGCTCTAGTTTTTGTTACACGTGGTTATTGCACGATAAACTACAGAATCCGGTTCAAAAATTAACTATAAAATGTTAGTTCAAAAGGTATTTACGTGATTGTTTCTCAAATCAAAATTATGACAAACAAAAGCTCGCATCGAAGCAACTTACTTACTTCAAGCTAAGATTTAGGAAATGCCAACGTCAATCACTTGTCTACTGATTATAAGCTAGGATTGGTTTGGCACCTGGTTATCCATGAAACGTACCTTCAGTTTTGGGATACGCTGTTACTTTTAGAAAATGTATTTCGATAAGTAGCATGTAAACAGGTTTGTAGTACTGTACATACTATGTCTAATTTTCTTCTTGTATATATTTAGGTCTGGGAACATTGTGGAAGTATACTGGTACTTGTTTTGTATATTTTAAGAATTTGTGTAACTGGGAAATAGTCCCTAATTGATATTTGTTTAAATTTTATGTATATCCTGGAGGAATGTTGTGTTATATGTGAGTTGACGTTTTCGTTTATATCATGTTTTAACAAGACGTTTACGTAAATGTTCTTTTTGGTTTTTCTAAATATTCCTTTTGATATCATGTTTGTTAACTAAAGGTTTGTAATAAATCTGCTACCTCAGGTTTCCTATTTTTTTTGTGTGCGACCCACCCCACTCTACGACGTTTTTAATTAGTTGGGCATTAATTCTTTGTATTCCCCTTATTTTGTTGCGATATTCAGTGCGGGATATTTTCTTTGCTTACTTTAGTTTTCTTTTTTGTCTGCACGGAATACCGTAACAAGTGCATGAGGATTGTGCAAAAAGCGATTATATAATGTCACAGTTCAAATTAGAAATCTAATCGAAACCAAACTAATAGTCTCCTTTGGGGAAAACTGATGGCAAATAATTAAGCCACGGCTTGGATATATAGGGTCGGGATTCGTACAACGTTGGGAAGAACAAAGGCTCTGCAAAGGAGAAAGAAAACCCAGAGCACAAAAAGGGCGCCAAGGTCCAGGAGAACAATAAAATAAAGTCACTGATAAGTCCGGGGACCTAACGGACTCCTATAGTTTTCCCAGCGCAAAATGCAAGAGCTGTCACTTCTAATAGAACAAGTATTATAACATGGTATTTATTGTAGTTCAGACTGAATAATAAAAAAACGAGCAATACAATAAGAATGAGTATAAATGTTTAGGTTTGTAGCGAGAGCTTGGTGTGAAACTACATAATGAATAACACAAAAAAAACCAAGATTAAAGACAAACACACCAAGACCTCGTACAAATAATTATGGATTAAAATTTAATAAGGATACGCACGCGAAGGCATCAAATAATTAATTTTAAACTCACCAAGGCGAGATACGCAAAACAATTCAATGAAAGGAATAATTTGGTACATAACACGCGACGTGGATCCACCTCGGCGCATAAGCAATTTTATCGAGTGATAATAAATCGAAACTCAATGACGCGATCGGCGGACGTTAACAAACCTGTTATAAATGGGTGGTTAATAATACTAATAATATTCTTTAAGTTAGATACGGCGATAACAATTTTAAGCAGTATTAATGTACTCTAAAATATAACCAATGTCTACTTAATTAATTACAATTATTTATAAACCCAAAAAATACATAGATAAAACTCTTAATATTCACATATATTTTGAATCGGATTCCAGACTAGATAAACTTAGAAAACGTTTTTGAAATGGTAGAGTAAAACGATTCAGCTTAGCACACCAGTAACAACATTGCCAATCGTAAACATAAACAAGAAGACAAGAAAACAAAAACCCTGTAATAAATTACATATTAATTGAGTTGAAAAACTAGACCATAAAACGTACCGCAGGTAGCGAAATACGATTCCTACGGGTTGATATACAGAGAAATTAATCTACTAATCACAACAAGTAGACAATCAAAATTGAGCACTAAAATAATATAGAAATTATGGACGGGCAAAGTGCAAACAAACATGACTTACCTGTAGTATTGGCAAGGTTATAAATCCGCACAGCGCGAAATCTTTACTAATGGGAATCAACAAATCTCACCAACATACCACACTATCCCAATAGTAATTTAAGATAAGAGTCGACGTGCTAAATCCGCAACGCGTAACAAAAAGCAACAACGACTTTTCCTTGCCAATAGTTGATACCAAAAGGAAAGGAAATTGTATATATGAAATAAGCGGTTAAGAATTATCAAGAATAACAAACGTGTTCTCCAGTTCAATATTAACGCTTATCAATAAACTTTAACTAAGACGAAAATACATAACAAGAGATACCTATTATTATTTATTATCTAAATTATACTGCTGCTTTATTATTAGCTAAAATATGTTTGATAAATTAATTTGTTCGGTTCTAACATTATTAAAGTTGCAAGATGATTAGAACTACATGTTTAATAGGATTAATTTGCAACCAAAGAAAACGACGTTGCAACTCCCCCTCTCCTTCGACAGGCGGAAAATTACTAAACTAAAATTTTACCGACGAAAAGTAAATAAGGAAGCCTATTTCATGAAAAGACGAGATTTATACCAAAATTAATCCAAATCGTCCACATTAGCTGGTTTCAGATCCTGTACGTGCCAAGTTCCAAGTGATTTGCCATCGTTGTCTTCCAGTTCGATGCGTGGTTACACCAACCTTTTTCTAACTTTGTATGGACCCGTAAATTTCCGAGCAAGTTTAGCTGTAAAAAATTTGGTAGCATCACTCAAAACTTTGTTTTTCTTCCAAACCATTTGTCCGGGTTCGTAAGTAACAGCACGACGTCTCAGGTTAAAATGCGTCGATTGCGCTCTTGAGCAGATTATAATTGTTCAGTCACTTAATCAAACAGTTTTCTAAAACCATCTTCTCTAGTATCTGTAGAATTTTTGGATTCTTCGTTAAAAATAATATCAAAGTGTTTTCCATTAGCGACATAATCGCGACCAAAGTTTATATAAAACGGCGTGTGTTGGGTAACTTCATGTCTTGCCGTCCTAATTGCACATGCAACTGAAGCTAAGGAAATATCCCAGCGTTTGTGTGTATCCCGTACATACGAAGCAAGCATTGTTTTTATGACTTTATTTGTACGTTCGGTTGGATTAGCTCGTGGATAGTATAGAGCTGTATATATAATATTAACACCATAGTTATTACACAATTCTTGAAATACTTTAGACTTCATCTGGACTCCATTATCGCAGATAATGTGTTGTGGTGCACCATACACCAAAAATATACCGTCTTCTATATTTTTACACAAGGCTTTAGAGTTTGCAGTTCGAATAGGAAATAGAACTACGTGCTTAGAAAAGTAATCAGTTACTACTAGAATATGAGTGTAGCCTTGCGTAGATCTAACTAATGGGCCAATAAAATCTAAACTAATTAATTGCCATGGCTTAGTTACTTCTGGGCGTTTACCCATTAAACCAGCTGGCGGTTTTGTTCAATTTTGTGTTCTTGGCATACTAAACAACGATTGACGAACGAACTACATCGGTTTTCATTAGGGGCCAATAATAACGTAACTTAATTTTCCAAAATGTTTTATAAATTCCCACATGACCAGCTGCAGGAATGTCATGGTGGTCATGTATTATTCTATGACGTTGGTCTTTAGGTACGACAAACTTCCAACAATTAGCATCAGACGACAATTCTGGTATTTCGGTCGAGTATATTTAAATATAACTTCGTTTTCTACCCTCCACTGAGCAAACTTTTGAGGGTCATTTTTGATTTTTGTGCGGAGTTTTATATACCAGCTATCTTGTGTAGTCGAAAAATCGGAATCGGAATTTTTAGATTCAATAGCATCAGCTGATATTGGAACACTACGCGATAATAAGTCTGGAACGACGTTATCTTTACCTTTGCGATGAACGAGTTCAAAATCATACGGTTGTAAGCGCAATGCCCATCTGGCTAAACGACCTTGCGGATCGCGCAACCGATGCAGCCATAATAAAGAATGATGATCTGTGATCACCGTAAATCGGACACCATCCAGATATTGTCTAAGTTTTCTACTGCCCAAATTACTGATAAACATTCCCGTTCTGTCGTAGAATATTTACATTCTTGGGTGGTTAATGAGCGAGAAAGATAGCAGATAACATGTTCACCGTCGTCTGAATTTTGCGATAATCGGCACCAATACCATAAGCTGAAGCGTCTGTCTGCAGTATAAATTTTTTTAAAATCGGGACAACATAAAGTAGGTGCTGTGACTAAATGCTCTTTCAAAATTTTAAAAGCCTTTTCGCATTCGTTAGACCAAACCCATTTTACGTTTTTCTTAGTGAGATTGGTGAGCGGGGCTACAATTGTCGAAAAGTGTGGAACGAATCTACGATACCAAGATGCTGTACCTAAGAATCGTCTAAGCTCTGCAATATTTTTGGTGGTAAGATATCAAGGATTGCTCGAACTTTATCAGCATCTGGTCGCACACCATATTGGTCCACTATATACCCTAAGTAGCGTAATTCTGGAAGACAAAATTTGCATTTTTCTAGACTAACCGCTAACCCTGCTTCATGTAAACGATGAAAAACTTTATCGAGTGTTTTTAGATGCGTATCAAAGTCTTGTGATACAATGATGACGTCATCAAGGTAAACTAGGACTGAAGGTTGTAAATCGGCACCAAGCGTGTTGTCGATCAACCTTTGCCAAGTACTAGGGCGTTGGTCAGTCCGAAGTGCATACGGCGAAATCTAAACAGACCTCTGCCCGGGACTGTAAATGCGGTAAAATCGCGTGACGATTCATTTAAGGGGACTTGCCAAAAGGCAGATTTAATATCAATAGTACTAAGATATTTAGCATCTCGTAGTTGATCTAAGATCGCCGACATATACGGAATCGGATACGCGTCTTTGACTGTTACGGCATTCAATTGCCTATAATCTACGCAGAATCGAAAGGATTTGTCCCGCTTTTGAACGAGACATACAGGTGAAGACCACGCGTTTTTGCAAGGTTCTACGATGCCGTTGTCTAACATACGTTTTAATTCGGCGTCAATAATTTCCTGTTTCTTAGGAGAAACCGGATAATACCTTTGTTTTATCGGTTTAGTTCCTGGCAAGACTTCAATAACGTGCTCTGTAGTTGTACAACAGCCTAAATTAGTACTCATAAGTGCAAGTTTTTCCGATACTAATTTATTTAATTGCGAATGTTGTTCTAATGTTAAAGTATTTTCACCTTGTATAGTTGAAATTTTTACATCCGGCGGGCAATTTGTAAAATGCCATACATCGTCTTTTAAGTTGGGTACGATGCCCATGATTTTCCAAAATCTATCCCGAGGATTAATTTGTGGTGGAGTTCAGGAACAACCAAAATATTTAACAAATGAGTTTTGCCCTTTAAACTAATAGGCGTCGATCGTAACCTACACTTTTACATTCATCACCATTGGCTACGGTGCAAGTAATGTTTTCCGGAATTAAAGATAATTGTAATTCTTGAAATAATTTCCAACCAGGAAGTCCTACAACGGATTGTGTCGCTCCACTGTCTAAAAGGGCTAATACTGACACGCCTAAAATTTCTACTCTTAAATACGGTCGTTGGTCACCTTCGGCGTGAGCCAACACGAACTCAAGAATAGCTCTATGTGAAAAATATGATTCGCTTTTAGTATTTTGAATATTTTTATTATCAGATTGGTTTACGCTCGAATTATCATTGGTCGAACAAAGGCGAAAATCGGAGAATCCATGACGACCTACTGGTTTCTCCGACTGAAGTTTAAATGTTTTGAACAGTCAGGACAAGTTCTGGTAGTGAAATTGTGTTTGCCACAACTATAACAAAATATTTGTCTAGGTAGTGGGCAATTTCGATTATTGTGACCTAATTTCTGACAATTCCAACAAGGAGAATTATTACTAGATCCGGGTGTGTAATGGTTTTGATCGAGATAATTTAATTTGAAATTTGTATCAACCTCTGCTGCACAAGCAGATGCTGACTGCACAAATGCAAAGTCGGGTTCGACACACTGATGTCTTTTACGAGATGGTGGTACATAAGTTTCGGCTCTATATTTTTACCTCTAGTTTAAGACACTCGTCTTCTAGTTCTTGTAGTGAACGAACAACTGGTAATTGAGTAGAATAAAAGGGGCCAAATTTTGACTAATGATATTTAATTGTACCTCTTGGACATACTTCCGTATCTACGAAACATGGATGACATGCAAGTTAAATAATCGATAATTGATTCGGAAGGAGCTTGAGTTCTTGCAAGAATATCTTTAAATAATCTGGTGCGGTAATCGGGCGGTTCAAAATGACGACGAAGTAATTCGGACAATTCTTTCCAATCTCTGAATTTCGTGCGATTGCTACGGTACCATAATAATGCTTTTCCTTCAAATAAATCGACTGCCGACTCGAACATATGAATTTCTGGGACATTTCTGGCTATACTTAATTCAGAAGCGTTCTAGAAAATTGTGAACCGAAAGTACATTATTGTCACCTGAAAATTTTAGATTCCATTTCCGTAACGGTTGAGATTGACTCGACACGATACTATTTTGAATATTCTGGGTAGTTCCAGAAGGATTTTCCACTTGATTATCATTAAATGATGTATTGTTAATAAACGACTCTCCTAAATCGGGTTCTGGCTGCGAGGAACTATCTTCAAGATCGTCTAACAGTGATAAGATGCCAGTAAATAAATCCGTGCGAATTTTACATAATTCCGGCGATAAATTAGTAACCGGTACAAGATCGATACGCCGTACTAAATGTGCTGTGCGAGCATGTAATGTTTGAACAGACAAATCTTGTTTTTCTTTCGATGACAACAATTCTTTTAATTTTTGATTTATAATTTTTAATTCGTCTTCGATATTAACCTTATAAACAGATTTTAAAGTAGAGTAACCTGACGTTTCTAATTTAATTGCACGACGGAATAACGATCTCATTTTTTCTAGGGTTTCAGTTGGAGTTACTAATACACCTCTAACTAACAATTCAAAGTTCACCTCATCTTTCTTTAAACGCTCTATATCAATTCTGTAGGTTGCCATATTTAGAAAAATTAATATATAGATAAATATTATACAAAAGTTTACGTTAACTACTAATTTGAGCAGCTAATAAAAAAAATTCAGCAGTAATTAGTGTTTTATTATTAATTTTGTTTTGTAAAAGCGGAAAAAAAGAATTAAAAGATTATAATTCAAATACTCACAAATACAACACTTATATACCTAAACGATCCCTAAAACGAATAGAAAACAGCTCAAAAACGATTGGGCGCCAAATAAATATTTGTCACAGTTCAAATTAGAAATCTAATCGAAACCAAACTAATAGTCTCCTTTGGGGAAAACTGATGGCAAATAATTAAGCCACGGCTTGGATATATAGGGTCGGGATTCGTACAACGTTGGGAAGAACAAAGGCTCTGCAAAGGAGAAAGAAACCCAGAGCACAAAAAGGGCGCCAAGGTCCAGGAGAACAATAAAATAAAGTCACTGATAAGTCCGGGGACCTAACGGACTCCTATAGTTTTCCCAGCGCAAAATGCAAGAGCTGTCACTTCTAATAGAACAAGTATTATAACATGGTATTTATTGTAGTTCAGACTGAATAATAAAAAAAACGAGCAATACAATAAGAATGAGTATAAATGTTTAGGTTTGTAGCGAGAGCTTGGTGTGAAACTACATAATGAATAACACAAAAAAACCAAGATTAAAGACAAACACACCAAGACCTCGTACAAATAATTATGGATTAAAATTTAATAAGGATACGCACGCAGGCGTCAAATAATTAATTTTAAACTCACCAAGGCGAGATACGCAAAACAATTCAATGAAAGGAATAATTTGGTACATAACACGCGACGTGGATCCACCTCGGCGCATAAGCAATTTTTATCGAGTGATAATAAATCGAAACTCAATGACGCAATCGGCGGACGTTAACAAACCTGTTATAAATGGGTGGTTAATAATACTAATAATATTCTTTAAGTTAGATACGGCGATAACAATTTTAAGCAGTATTAATGTACTCTAAAATATAACCAATGTCTACTTAATTAATTACAATTATTTATAAACCCAAAAAATACATAGATAAAACTCTTAATATTCACATATATTTTGAATCGGATTCCAGACTAGATAAACTTAGAAAACGTTTTTGAAATGGTAGAGTAAAACGATTCAGCTTAGCACACCAGTAACAACATTGCCAATCGTAAACATAAACAAGAAGACAAGAAAACAAAACCCTGTAATAAATTACATATTAATTGAGTTGAAAAACTAGACCATAAAACGTACGCAGGTAGCGAAATACGATTCCTACGGGTTGATATACAGAGAAATTAATCTACTAATCACAACAAGTAGACAATCAAAATTGAGCACTAAAATAATATAGAAATTATGGACGGGCAAAGTGCAAACAAACATGACTTACCTGTAGTATTGGCAAGGTTATAAATCCGCACAGCGCGAAATCTTTACTAATGGGAATCAACAAATCTCACCAACATACCACACTATCCCAATAGTAATTTAAGATAAGAGTCGACGTGCTAAATCCAACGCGTAACAAAAAGCAGCAACGACTTTTCCTTGTCAATAGTTGATACCAAAAGGAAAGGAAATTGTATATATGAAATAAGCGGTTAAGAATTATCAAGAATAACAAACGTGTTCTCCAGTTCAATATTAACGCTTATCAATAAACTTTAACTAAGACGAAAATACATAACAAGAGATACCTATTATTATTTATTATCTAAATTATACTGCTGCTTTATTATTAGCTAAAATATGTTTGATAAATTAATTTGTTCGGTTCTAACATTATTAAAGTTGCAGGATGATTAGAACTACATGTTTAATAGGATTAATTTGCAACCAAAGAAAACGACGTTGCAATAACTTCCTAGTTTAAAGGGTATAAAGTACTGTAACAAAGCCGCTGGATCATGGCTTAGTTATATTTAACACATTTCATGAACTTCTTTTCGCCACACATCGAGAAATCCTAACCGCTATCAACCGAAAAAATTGCAGCTATCGGATACTTATTACAGTCCCGTCGACACGGTACACGCGTCACAAAAGACAGTTGGTAACGATATTACATAATGTGAAGATTGACGCGCAAATTTCGATGACGTCACACAATATGCAAATTAGGGCGACACAATTTACCAATTACACAAATTTTACAAGACCTCTAAGGGGTACTTACGTGAACATGTAAAGCTTCCTTCAGAATTACTTCGTGATGATCGGCCGCTTCCTTCAGGATTACTTCATGATGGCCGACCGTGGCTTCGCTAATATTTCTCGGGTCGTGGATCTCCTAAGCCAGGTTGCATCCAAATTCGCTGGTCTTCTTCCTATGTAGCGGGAACGACGGGATCGGGTTTATAAGGAACGATAATCAAAGATAAGAGAAAAAAGGGATCTACATAACAAAAAGATACGATAAGATACCAGACCAACTACTCTTGTTCGCGTTTCGGAGGCAAGTCCCTATGCGTCTTTCGGAAATTCCCCACTTCCTTCTTCCCCCACACGCGTTGACGCGAATCTCGCGCAACGCACTTCTGAAGTGACGGAAATACGTGCAACGAGTCTTTTAAATTTATGGCGCGAAATCCTCACATAGTAAAACTTAATTAAAAATGTCTAGTGCCAAAATTTTTGGCACGTAATATACTGCTGTCAAAAGAAGCTGCCTGTATCTAATCAACTGTCGGTCGCCTTCCAGTCTCCAGATTTGTTAGGTTATATAATGACGCACGCTAGTGGTGAAAAAGAAATTTGCTTTCGATATTAAGTCGCCTGTATCACATAAACAAATATTCAAAATAAATTTAGTTCTTACTTGTTACTCGATATACAGTAGTTGTAAAATATAAATTGTAGAAATTAAGTGTTGTACAAATATAGGTTTCAATACCAACTACGTTAAACAAATTAAGAAAGTCTTGTGAAATTGAAGTTATGCAGATGCTACAGCACTAAGGCAACAGACTATTCCAGCTTATAACAAAATTATGAAGCGTAAAAGACTCTCCGGTGCTGATTACAAAGGAAGAGGTTGTTCAAAGAACAAGGAAAAGAAAGAGAGGAAGGTGCGATTTTCAAATATGTAAAAACTGAAGAAACGGTGACATCTACAAGTCAAGATGTTAGTGCTACCATTCAAGTGAGTGAGAGTAGTAATAAGGGAAGAGTATGTTAGGTTAAGGCTAATATTCCATCGGATACTATTCATGATGCCTGCGTAGATGGTACTGATGTCGTTTACCCTTTACCTATTTTACAAGCTTTCTCAAGTGAAATTCTGGATAATTGGCTAGAAACACATTCACATGTAGGATGACAATTTTTGGTTGAAAATTGTTCTATACATACATACATGAGTACAAAATTAATTTTGTTTTACAAGTTAACATAATTAACGTAATAAATAAAACAAATTATCTCGTAGTTAGTAGCAAACATGATAACATTCCACTCTAAAATGTATAATAGATTATTATACAGTTTATTACGTGTTAAGTGAATTAAGGCGTAACATGCCTTTGTATTTACTGGATAACCAGTTTCATTATTCTTACATTTACAAAATCTATTATTTTATATTTTAGAGTTTTAAAGCTCCTGGCCTGTATTTGCTTGCAAATGTGGCATTTTGAACTTTTGGAATACGAATTATGGTACTACATTTTACCTTGCTTGGAAAACTGTCTGTTCTTAAGGAGGAGTTGACCAGATGAAAAAGAACATACCCAATGGCATCAAAAGTTGCCTTAATTACTATTGTGTTTACTGTATCTGACCAGTTACACTTGTTAGGTAGATTATGCACAATTTTTTTTTGACTTGTCACTACTTGGAAACAATTCCACCAACTGAGAAAAACAACAATCTACTAAACCCCACAGAATTTGTACTGGTAACAAAATTTCTCAATAAACTAGATACTGTTGTGCTGTGTGCAAAGAAAAATCAAGACAGTGTGTTGAAAACTGTTTCAAAAACTCCACGTAAACTGATTTGTAAAAATTTATACCATGTACTTTCTTCCAACATTTCACAGCTTCTTATTATTATACGTTGTTTTTTGTTATTATATTTCACCTTTCATTTGCAGTATTATTTAAATCTTGAAACTTAAATTATGTTTATGGACAATGATTACATTGTCAAATATTTCATTTATTTGGAAAATATCATTTATTTAAATGAGGTATGAACACATGCACAAAGAAACAAAATGAACAATGTTTGCATGTATGAGAGGACTTTGTTGTTTGAACGTGAACGAGAAAAGGTAGAACTCTCGAACGGCATTGATAAAAGTGCATTAGTGCAAGTTATTTAATTTTATCTTTTTTACATATTCATTTTCATAAACCACAAGCGTTACCATTTACGACTTTTCTGGTCAGTCAACACACAGCTGGTCAGCTATTATCGAAAGAAATATTTTACTTTCAAAATTTCTGCCGTGCGTTATTGCTACAAATCCAAATTATGTTCAACATGATCTAAATTTTTGTAATGCAATATTTTGTTGTAACCTTTTCAAATATAAATGTTAAGCTTTTTTAAATATAAATAAAAATCTTCAAATAGCCATACTAATTTTTCAATCCCTTCCACGACCCTACACAATACTAATTAGCATGAATTTTTAACACAATATTTAATACATAAATACAAAATTAATGTTGTTTTACAAGTTAACTTATAATTAACGTAATAAATGAAACAAATTAGCTCGTAATTAGTAGCAAACGTGATAATATTCCACTCTAAAATGTATAATAGATTTTTATACAGAATAATATGTGTTAAGTGAATTAAGGCGTAACATGCCTTTTTATTTACTGGATAACCAGTTTCATCATTCTTACATTTACCAAATCTATTATTTTTTGTTTTAAAGTTCCTGGATTCAGCTTTGGGTAGGTTATAAATTAGTAGTTACATTATAGGCTTAAAATGATTTACCATATGTAAAAAATTCGTAAGGGGATTTTTTATTATTCTTGGGTATGCACTGTGAACATGCACTATCGAGGTATCAAAGTTCTCTGTTGCAATTGGTTGTAGGACATCAGCAAATTTGAATGAACCAATCCCGGGAGTGAAAAACATAATGTTGAAACAACTGAGGTGATTTACACAAACCAAAAAGTGAGCATTTCAGTTTCAAGAATCGACTAAAACGGCATGTTTTATTGGGGAGTGATACGATGTGTCAAAGTAGTGCTAAAGCTGCTTGTTATATTATCATTTTTCATATCTTTCCTTTAGGGTACAACAACAAATATCAGCCAGCACCACGCCAAAGCAAATCTGCAGAAAACCAGACCCCACGGAAATCCCTACCAAAGATTGCATGGTAAGTGTTAGGATTTTAAGACTTGTAAAAGAAAACTGCATTATTCAAACCTTAATATTAAATTAATTCAAGATAAGGTTATTCTAAAATGAAATTCTTCTACATTATACACAAAAATATTTCAAACTAATAATTCGTAGCCTTTCTAACGATGAGCGTACTTGATTTTATTTGATTTCAATTATGTCTACTAAGCAATAATAGAATGAGAAATAAATTTTCATCAATTTTCACCAAAAAAACTGAAAAACCTGATACAAGGAATCAGGAACCAGTTATAATTAAATTAATCCTAAAATTTACCGTTTGTCCAATCCATTACAACTTGGCTCCAGGTAAGTTCCATTTCCTCGGTGGTATTATAAGGATCAAGTGAAGCATGTAGTAGTATTGTTAATTGTTGCACAATCATTGTGAGCCGCCCATGGAACAACAGACGCATCTTGTCCCAAAACGGTAATAGTGGTGAAGGATCTCTTGATGGAGGAAAAATTTTTTCAAAAGCTGAAAAAATTAAATATCTAATTATTCAAATCATTTACAATTATTATTAAATTTATTAGAGGAACTTTATCAAATTCAACAATAATAACATCAAATATTAATATTGATACAATACAAAATACAAATTAACATTCTAACTTATGGAGAAAATCACAAAATTCGTTCATAAAACAATAGATATGCCTGTGTTTTAAGAACTTTTTTTAGGCACTTCTGAAACATAAGAATCGCTAACAGATACCATTTTCCCAATGGAATTCGAATGTTAGTTTCGGTAACTTTATGTTGTGAGGATGAGAAATGTTTTTGATTATTAGGGAATAATTGCCAACAGTAATTGTTATTTTCTAATGAAGTTCTTACTTTTACATATGCAACATAATGTCCACCATCAATCGAACCGCTATGTTACACAACACCGTATAATGTATAAAACAATCTGGTTTGATTAAATTTAAGCGCTTGAACGATTTTGTCATTGTTTTGAGAAAAATGGTGCTAAATCCAGTAACAAAGGGAAGGAAACGTGGGTATTCACTTTTATAGCTTGAAATCTTAAGTTCTGAAATCGCTTTAAATGTAAAATCAGTACTTTAGGTGGATACCATATTAGTTCTTTCAGAACCTCATCTACTACATCCAACCATCTTTTACGTGGTCTGCCTATTGCAGCTTTACCAGTCATCTCACTTGCATATATATATGCTTGGTAAGTCTATCCTCATTCATTCTTTCCACATGTCAAACCATCAAAGTATGTTTCGCTCGCTCAACTCCTTAAGGGTCACTTGCACTCCACACTTGTTACATGCCAAAAGGCAAAAGTAGCATGTTTTAGATTTAGATATAAATTATAAGTTAATTGCCGTGTATTTTTAAATGAATAATGTTAACTTCCGTCGTTGCTGACAGTCGCGTCTGTGCAGAGTGAATGCGGAGTGCGTGAGTGTCGAAGGCAAGCATTAAGCCACGAGACCTGAAGCAAGCCACTACTATCTGAGTGGTGTGTTTTTTCTCTTTAAAAATAGGTATGTAGGTTCCCTGTACCGTACCTTCTATTTTACCTGTTACCTTATATCCTTTCGACCCCCTACGAGTGCCATAGAGGTTTAGGACGGATGGAAATCTGATTTTCAACATGGCGTAATCGAACCCAACCTGCAAATCACCACTGGACCCTGAGATTTAAGTTCCGAGATGCCACCACGTGAGTAATTTGATTTTATTTTAATTGTGCATGTAAATTTGACTTAAATAGCGATTGCATCACTCGTAAAGCGTGGTCGAATATGTTATAAAATGGCGAGTAAAATATGTTGCGTGTAAGTATAAGAATTCGGGTTTCAAGTTGGGCGCCATTGTTATACTTACACGCAGCATATTTTACCCGCCATTTTATAACATATACCGACCACGCTTTACACTTCTTAGGAACCTCATTCCTGCTGTATTTATGACTAACGTGCTTCCTCTGCCAGGCCCAAGTTTAGCTTCCATACAGAACAATTGGCACAAACACTCTGTGGTAAATGCTCAGCATTACATTTATACTCAATATTTCATTCCTGTTCACTGCCCACATATGTCCAGACACTTTTCTTCCAGCATTTGCACTTCTTTCTATTTTACAATCCAGCTTTCGATTACTCAAACACTTTCTATTAAGGTACATGAAGTGATTCACTTTCTCTATTGTGTCATGGTCCGTTCTAAATACAAAGTCATCAATTCTGCTATCTCTATCAAAAATCATTACTTTCGTCTTATTTACATTGACTTTCAATTGCATATTTTCACACGCTTATGATAGCCTCATTCATTGCACATCTTGTGATTTATAAATAAATAAAATTTTAATTTCACATATCACATAAGTATGACTAAAGGTTCAAATTGGAAATTTACTGCAATATAGAATCAGCTAAAAATCCGCTTAAAATAATTATAGAATCCAGATATTTCAAGATAAAGGGCACCTGGATATCTCAAAATAAAAACAAAAATACCACTAATAAAATTACTAACCCAAGATTTCAGCAAACAAAAAAAAATGGTATACCGCATTTAGAAATACGAACCAGTGGACACTACAGAGAAGGATATAATTTTATACCGAAGATGCATAGTTCAAGGATAGCTGTTTATTTTAATATCTCCTCTGTATGTAAATATAACGAATTGGTAAGGTAGAGATTGTAAATAGTAATTAGAATTTCGATATTTTATTTAGGTTAAATTTGTTTATAAGCTTTTAAGACTGCCGTGAGTTGTAGGGATAAAAATTTAACATTTCATAAATATGTATTTTATATATATATATATATATATATATATATATATATATATTGTTGTGGATTCAAAGGGGTAAATTGGTAAATACAATAAAATTTCAACAACCCTGTATATAGAAAAGAACAAATTATTTACACGCAAAATTAATTTAATTCATTTAAGGAAAACAGACGAGTATTAACGTATTTGTATATGTAATAATTGGAATGTTAGGATTACATAAAGAAAAAAACAGTTTTAAAGCAAATAGAAGTTCAAGGATATGCATAATTAAACATAAGTTATTTGAATTCAACACATATAAGCATAAGGGAACGTGCTGTGTAAGAAAATCAATAATTCCAAGGCAAATGTATTCGTTTTATACAGATACCAAGAAGTAGAAAATCCAAGAAGTTGTTATGTTCAAACATTCGATAATTAACAGAAACACCTGCGTTTTAAAAGGTTACGTTCGACGAAGTCGAGTGTGTGTTAAGATAGGGGTTCATAGAAAATATTTTCAACCGTCAGTTTGGTATAAATAACAAGGCTAACAAACATCTTAAAAAGCAAGGGAAATGGACAATCGGTTATATACAACAGATAGAGACAGATATAAAAGCGTTGGGATTGAAAAGCACGTACCATATACACGTGGAGTTGAGATACGATGTCAACAATATCGATTTTCTGTAACTCAAGTGGGGTTTTGAACGAGATAGCAGACATGCATAAGACAGAGATAAATAGAGTTTAGGCGGAGTTTCTGACGGCAGAGAATTTTGTCATTGGTCAAAAGTCAACAGTGTTAGAAACGAATGCACACGCGAATGTTGTAAGCGAATTCGAAGTATACAACAAGCACGGCGAGAAAAATTTTCAGAATCAACCGACGGTTACGTTCAAAATTTGTAGAAACGGTGTTTGAAAATAAGGTTTTCAAGTAAAGTGCGTCCAGTAGGGGGTTTGCGAGATGATATAAATACGAGAGCTTTAATATTCAAATTCTCTTTTCCTTTAAGTCGATGAAAGTGCTGAATACCAATTCAGAATACAATAATAAAGCGTTTGTGAGTATTTTATGTAATATTACCGTAATGATAGTGGTTGCTAGTATACAACAGTACTAGCCGACCTCTAATTATTAAAGTTGCAGGAATTTATTGTAAAAGATACATGTACTGGACTATTTATTGATGTTTAAATTTGAAAAAGGGTGTATTTAAAACATCCAAAATTTTGGTCAGGATAATATTTGAATTGTAAAGAATAAACGGGTCTATAGTTTTTGGTTTTAATTTATGCAAGGTTTAAAAGGCATATACAAACTAAACTGGGTTATTATGAGCTCACCATACTCCAGTGTGAAGTCAGTTTAGGGTAACATGTGGGCCCATCTACTCAGATCTCATTGAAGTTGTTTAAAATTTATTAGAAAAATTAAAGATTTTAAAACATACCATAATTGGAGTGTTATATTAGTGTATCAAACTGTTTTTAACACATGTAAATATAATTGATCTGGTAATAGGTGTAAATAAAGGTTGTATGGTTGTGGTATTATTTGGTAGTTTTATTGAATGATGTGAGAGTGTGAAAGAGATATGTCTGTAAATTTAGGTATTCGAAAAGAGGCACAGCTGAGCTAACCAGGGAAGCTGAAGGAATTTGAAGGAGAAATAAAAGGTAAGAAATTTTTAAAAATTTTATTTTGTTTTTCGAAAATTTTATGATGGCCCAACGTTGGGGCTCGATATAAAACCTTAGTCCTCGACTTCCACGGCAATATATATATATATATTATAGTGGTTTTAAAGGGTTAAAAATAAATACAAATGAAGCAATGTCAAAACACCCTGTATAAAGGAACAAACAGAAATTACGTGCGAAATTTATATTAATTTAATTCAATTTTTAAGTAACGGGTATTATTCTAATTGTACAAATAATAATTAAAAATTTAATAGCTTTGCAAAGAATTAAATGGTAGAAGTCAATGCCATGCATTTATTAATTTAATTGGAGTTAATTTAACAATTATTGATATATAATAAGCATAAGCCTGTAAAAACCCAAGGTGATGCCGCGTTGCTAACAAACTTATATATCAGGAGGGTTGAAATACCATGAAACGAAGCTCGGAGAATTGTATTTAAAACGTTCGTTACGATCGAACACCTGCAGTCTTTTAAATGTCAAGTTCTAATAAATTTGAGTAGATAAACATGCAGATTCTACGTTTATTGGAAACGGTTGAATGTTTTAGCATGAAATACTAAACGGGGTTTATTTAAAGTCACATCGCGAGTCCACGTGTGTTTAGACAGCAGATAGTCAAGAATATCGATTTTGTACCACTCAGACCAGGGTAGAAAGGGACAGAGAAAACGCATAAGTAAGAGAGAGTAAGAGAGGGATTTGTGAAGCGTTACTAGGTCTACGATTGGTCGATATGTTAGTTTGACTTGAAACAAACACGTGGATAGTGTAGCTTAATTTTCTTGAAATGTTATAACGAGGGACGGGAATTCGCGGATTTGAAAATGGGGTTGAGTGCAAAATTGCAAGAAAGTGTGTTGTTAACAAGGGATTTCGCGTTAGGCAAGTATGGAGAGGTTACATTCGGAGTGTATAAATGCTTTTAGAGAACGTGGTGAAGGCCCTTAAGTTTTCGATCGCTCCAAACAACGTATCTAAGTATCACGAGTTGTAAGTATTACAAAATCAATTAAATTTATTACATGGTGATAGTCTCTTAAGTAAATACGCGGTTAAGCGTGCCGAAATTACATTTAATAGAGGTCTCACCTATAATTATAATCAACTCGTGTCGGGACATTAAGTAACGTGGTTTGAAGCATCTAATTAATGAAGAAATAATTTTAAATGGAATTTGGAATTTGGTTACACCGGGAGGCTGCGTTACCAGTTCAATTTAGATGGAGTTTTGCTAGTGACAGCCAGTAACGACCTGCAGAACGGATAGAAGACATAGATGGCATCATCCTCAAAGCAGAGATCTACTATAAATTTCCAGATAAAGATTTGAATTGTGACGTTTATAAACTGTAAATATTGGGAGAACGTATGAGAGTGAAATTTCAAGGTAGTGTGTATTTATTTACGTATTGAATTTAATACGTGTAAATAACTTTATTATGGTATTTAACTAGAAAGTTGAAGGTGTCTATAAAGCTTTTAAACGTTCCATCAGAACGTGAAATTTTGTGAAGAGTACATGGCTTTGCTTTGTTATTTGTTTTAAAAGTATGCAAATGCATAATTAACTGGGTTATTCTGAGCTCACCCTACCCCAGAGTTTAGTTAGAGTAAAATAAATGAATAAATTATAAAGAAGGAATTTTAGAGACGGTATTATTCAAGGCCCATTTACTCCGGGAACAATTTGTGTTTGATGATTCAAAAATAAAATACTGGACATTATAAAATAAGGTTTTCTGAAGTGTAACGTGATCAATGGAATATGAACATTATTGCATTTCATTTGTAAATAGTAAGAAATAAAAGCTTGTATGTTGGTTGTATTTTGAGGTTTCATTGCTGGTGTATGTGTACGATTGAGAATATGCGAGTGAATCTAGATACCCAAGAGGAGATCCAAAGGAGCTAGCCGGAAGCACTTGAAAAAGGTCGTTCAACCGAGAAGTGAGAGAGGAAAACGGGTAAGGATAATTTTTTTGAATTAGTTAATTTTTGAAAATTTGTTTATTGTCGAATTTAAAATTTTATAAAATTTTCGAATGTATTTTTGTAACGAGACGTTTACCCGACATCCACGGCAATATATATATATATATATATATATATATATATATATATATATATTCAGTTTATTGTTGAAAGAAATCCTAATTTTCAGTAATACAAATAAACAATATTTTTCATTACATATCATATGCATTACTTCTTGTACTGATTAAATAATACTAAAATTAATTAAATAAGACTAAAACCATGAATATTTATGAAGAAGGAAGCACTTGTATTAAAATCGATGAAATGCATTTTTGTGCAATTTAAGATTGTAAGTACAGTGCTGGAATGATAGATTATTAATTTCAATTCTTGATTGTTACATAAATTAAAAGAATATTATCCATAATACGAACAGACCAGTAAGAAAAGATTAAAATCAGTAACGGAATCTTCGCCCGAATAACAGGGTCACAAAGGAAGGGAGAGAAAGAACAAAAAAACGAACGCCGTGCTAAACAGTCGGTGATTGGGGGTATAAAGAATGAAACAACAGTATGCACGGACCAATTCAGGTTTTTCTTCGAACATCTGTACCTAAAAGAATAATTAAATATAAAACACATGTAAAATATAACACTAGTGAATAATTTCTAGAAATTTGGATAGCAAAACAATATTAAATTGCTGGTTTAAAGACAAACATCTGTATACTCCACTCCTCCTCAAACACTAATTATATTTAGTAACAATCAAAACAAAGGGTGTTTTGTAAGAAAAAAGAACTATGCCAGTATATACGCCCTTAAATATTGTCGCATAATTTAGGAAAACAAAAGTATGTGGATTTAACCACCGTAATTAAGAATCATCTGTATTGACACAACAATCAATAATAATAATCATATATACACAGCGGCAAAACGTACATATACTAAATACTTACCATATTGATGCAGAACAAATTCGTTTCAACTAGAAGCTACCGAAACATACAAGTACATATTTACAATAGTACATTTAAACACAAAACCTCAAATTATTGAATAAATCTTGTAGCCTAAGTGTTGCTCTTAAGGTTTCTAAAATGTAGGTAATCTACACACCATATAGGAATAAAGCAAACAGCTATCGGTCGTCATCATACACTATTCCTTCATGCAGACTGTGAAGGGTAGGGGTAGCTACAATGAGTATCCATCTCATTTGAACTTGATCTACATCTAATACGGCAGCCAGGCAAATTGTGCTCTAACTATAAAGCAAGTTCTTGTCGAATGGCCAAGCAAACATTAGTGCAAAGAACCGAAGATTATCGGTTACAAACCAGGCTGAAAATATTAACATTTCTATTGTAGGAATATCACCCTTCAATTACCTACCAGTCACGTAAAAAGAGAAAGCACGTTTATCATCATAAGAATTTGTAACTGTCTGATTGGGTTTCTTTTATTTAGCATAGAAGTACTAACATGAACTAGCGCTAAATATCTAGTAAACTAATTCAACCAATGTAGTTATAAAATTGTTTTCAGAAGATATAATCACAGAAATTCAATATATAATAATGTATAATAGAAATAAGTCCGTTTATCTTTCACTAGATAATGCAACTGCTTTACCTTATTACCATTGAAAACTATCAACATTTGGGAAATTCCTAATTAGTAAAACACATACCAACATAACGGACCAGAAAGTATATAAACACCTGAACTCATGAATTAAATAAAGGATGAGCAATGTTGGTTGCCTAACAAAGCTAACCTGAACTGATAAAAGTAAATAAAGGACAAGCACAGTTAGCTGTCTAACTGAGCGATCTTGAAATAATAAAAGTGTAGCAACCCGAATATTCAAATAAGTAGAAACTGAAATGGTTTTAAAGTAAGAAGGCAGCTTATTTTCAACTACAAAATGAAACGTAACAAGGAACAAGGTTTGAAGTATAATTATGGAACTTTATAAGCATTTGAATAAAGAATCCTATTTTTAGACACAATATTTTTAGCATGTTAGCTTAGTTAATTGGATATAATTTTATAAATATAAGCAAAAGAAGCTTTAGTTATTAACAATTATAATTAAAAAGTTCAATTGAAATGTATTAGGTTATTTTATTATGCTAGTCACTTACTTAAATTACATTGTGCCATTACTGGTTCCCAACAAGGTCCAAAAGCATAACTGTATGATTCAATTTCGCAATTAAAGTCATGATAGAATTTCAGTGGCAGCATTGCTCTCTCAATTGTCACACAACCCCATGGCTCACCAAGATCAATTACAACATCTCGTGTAGCTGAAAAAGAACAGATTTTAATAAATGCCTTAAGAAATTAAAGTTTACATTAAATAAACTATAAAGCTAATGTGTTAATTAAATTTGCAGATCAATAAAGCTAAGTACCTACAACATGAAATTCTATGTTTGTAAGATTATACAATTTATTATTTTTCAAACTCACGTCAAATACATGTGCTAATTTCACCATGTTTCCATGTCTTGAGGTCCTCTGAGTTCAAAAAAGTGGTTATCGCATAATGTGTGTGTTTTGTAAGCATGCGCACGTGTGTATGCATGCATGCATGCATGTGTGTGTACATCCATGAGCACGTGCATATGTATGCATGCAGTATAAAATCTTGTGAACAAAACTTCACCAAAACAAATGAAGAAGTCAAAAAGAAAATTTATAGTCGTGCTTCTTATATTTACAAGATGTACCCAAGTTTTGTTCAGCAAAATCGATTGACAAACGAATCACCTTCATTAAGTTCAGCTATAAAATCAATCTTGTAGATCTCTACAATTATAAATAGGAATAAAAATATGTTTGATATTTCTAATAGTATTTCCAATTTAGAACCTTTCAAAGTATATTACGTGAATTCACAGTTCGAAGAAAAATATATGTTCACTTAAGTGTAAATTATGAAATGGCTGTTCCTCATAAACCACTACAGATAATTGAAATTTGTTTCAAAATTTAGTATTAACAACTTAGAATATTGTATTACATAGATGTTGTAACGTGTTGCATTACGCTAGCTATAAGTTAGATGGGAAAAAAAAAATTTAACAAATTTGAATGCACAAACTAAATATGGATACACGTTGTATAATAGATTTCATGGATAATTAACCTTAAGTAAGCATGATATTTCAAATTTCATTTCTATAAAGGTCATTTAGCTAATGAAGTAGAACATTATTTCTTTTAAACACATTGTAAACGTAATAAACCAGGTCATGGCTTATTTTAAAATCACAAACGTAAATAACTTTTAAGTTACATTTCTCATAATAAATATAACTTATAATAGACAATATCATCTGTCCTAACAAGGGCATGAAAATAATACCATATTCTAACACTAATACAAATTACATACAAAGTAACATGACAATAACGTTGTACATAGGCATAGATTAAAATTGGTACATTGTGTTAATTATTGCTGACCACAATGAATAGGATTTTTATACGGGAAGAGATTAGATATAACAATTAAGCTTGGCAAGTTAAAAGTTAAGTTCAAACAGAGAAACTTAAATGTAAACATACAAAATATAGGTCATAAGGTAGTTAAAGGTGTGTGGCCAGGATGTGGTTTGATTGACAGAAAG
Source organism: Platerodrilus igneus (assembly GCA_036346225.1). NCBI lineage: Eukaryota > Metazoa > Arthropoda > Insecta > Coleoptera > Lycidae > Platerodrilus > Platerodrilus igneus. Next base: position 15,526,841 of record JARFIW010001469.1, on the reverse strand, counting down.
ACAATAAATCACTCGCACGTGATCATGGATTTTTCTACCATACCAATGAAATATGTAAGTAAATTTAAGGGTTGAAAAGTGCAAGTTTACCCATCCAGAAATGGAAATTTGCTATTATTGTTTTATGACTTGCTGACCTAGTTTGCATGTGAACCATTGGTGTTCTTGGATTTCCTTATTCAGGGGATGTTAAATGAACAGTGAGTAAATAAGCTTTTATGTCTACACTTTTTAATTATGTATAGATGAATTTTAAATGTAACCGGGTTAGATTCATGTAGTAAGAAATGAAACAAATGTGAAAGGACTTATTTTGTTGGATGATGAATTAGCGACAGATATAATGTTGATTAAATTTAAGCATGATGTTAAAGTATAAGGAAGCTGGAATGTATTAAAATATCAAGAAATATGCACGTATTGATTTTAAATTATTTTGAATAGACAATGAGATATCAAAGAAAAGGTTGGCATTTAACAGGTTTCTATGTTTATTATTAAGTGCATTTCCAAAAACGGGACTTAGAATGTCTTGTAATTCAATATAGTTAATAAGAAAACGGAGTACGAATATTACTGATGGATTTGAATTAATAGCTTTTCCTTTAGGTTTACTTTTAAGTAATAGATGGCCAGATTAAGGTTAAGAAATAAAGTTTTTAATTATATTTGAAATTAAATTGCAATTATTCGATGTCAATAGAAGTTAATTTATTTATATAATAATACTTCATAGATAAACAATAAATCTAATTACAGAGCTTAAGTTTAGCTTTTATTAGCATTTATTTACAAATGTATGCTTAATTAACGTATTAGCGTTACAGTGTTTCTACTGATGATGACCAATTAGTGATCAAAATACGTTTTTAGTTTATTGTTTTTATAAATCATTTGAATCATGTTACAAGAGTTCTTAAGAACAACCCAGTCATTGACTTTATTAACATGTATATAGTCAACAGGACCAGCAGCCTGAATATAAATCCATCATACAAATATTTATTTATCAGATATACATCTATGCTATTCGTACAAATTTCGTATATGCTGCCAAGAGAAAAATGAATTATGGCATTTTAAGGTCAAAGTGCCTTAAATAGCTGCAAACATAGAAAAATGACATTACTCTATCATTTCAGTAAATGAAAAATATATGCTCATTTTACTAACCTGAAATTAAAATCACATTTACTAGGACACAAAACAACTCACAAAATCAAGGTTAAAATATAGCATTGAGATTTTACAATACAGCTATTAAAATTATATTAATGATAAATGGCAATAACAAAGCGGTATATATTTTTGTGTATCAAAATAATAAGATGAACTTAAAAATAATCAACATTTTTGATGAATGGTGACTGAATGTTACAACTATTAACAGAAATTTATTAACTGTTTCATGAATTAAAATGAATCTTATATTTCTAGATATTTATATACTTTTTATAATTAATTTATTGTGCACTATTAAGCTTACCAAAACAATGCCAATTAATGAACAGCAAGAAAAACAAGAGGTAAATATATACCTGATTTTATATTTAATTGAATAATTGATTATATCTATATTGAAGGGCAGTGGTTTCTTTATGCAATTTGAAGTAATATTAGATATTCTCATTTGAAATATATTGTCAAGATGCTAGCTTCTTATAAACGTTTTCATGTAGATATAATTAATTTCCCCATCTTTAATAAACCATAAGCTCTTTGTATGGGGGGGTTTCTAGAATCAAGGATAATTACCTATTCCACAAATCATTTTCCCTAGGGTTGTGCTGAATATGAACTGTGGGGGCGATTCTAAAAATTCCAATATTGTAGAAGATCAGTTTCCGTTTATGTACTAACGACGGTTCTGTATCACAAAGTCGTAACATGGCACATACCCAAACAACGATAAAATGAAAAGATCTTTTTTAGAATGTGATCAATGCGACGGTCAAAACTATTCTGTGCTGTCACTGTTCCGACAAGTAACCATGAAGGAGTGGGAGGAAAATCAGGTAAGGGTGCAAGTGTACTCAACATAACCACTCACCAAAATTAATTAAAATGAACTTTTTTTACAAAGTAACAAGAAATTATAATCGACTTATAAGTAAGTAATCTAAAAGCAAGGAGAAAAAAAAAGAAAAAAACTGAACAAAATATTTATATCAAACTATAAATAAATATAGAAATATAGCTTAAGACTCTACTGGCAATGGGCACAGCTTAATTACCAGTCTCCTGATAAGACCTTGCTTGGTTTTCAACGTAACAACGTGAACAACGCTATTTCTTCCTGCATGCAACTCTTCCACTCTACATAATTTTTATTGTAGGGATGGGCATTACTTTCTTCAAACAAAACTAATTAGCCAAGTTTTATACCTGGAGAAGAATCAAACCTTTTAATTTTCTTAAGATTCCCGACCTCTTACTCAAGTAATTATTAAAGTTCTATTGTACAAATTTCTTTCTAAGTTATAAAAGCTTTATCACTTACAGTTCATGGCTTTCTGCAGTGAAACCAATTTCTAAGGGTCCTGGTGGTTAGGTTATCAGCAGATTTAATGACATTGTTTATAACAATTTAAAAAAAAAAAAAAATGAAAAATTCACTAAAATTACTTATTTGCTATCCTAGAATAAGTTTTCATGTTAATAATAAATTTTAACTCCCATATGAAAAACAATAAATGATCCGTTGTTTCCTATTATTTCTATCGCAAGGTTAAATTCCATACTTCGTTCTAATAATAAAATTAAATACTTCAGGTGTTTGAAATTATGTTGTGAATGTCAAGGTAATTGTTTAAAATAACATTTTATCATTAGGAATTTTAAGTAAATAACTTATTGTTCTCAAATATGTCAAGGTTTTCCAAGTTATTTCATAAACACGGCTCATGGCCCGTCCTACTTTGTTGGGTGTCTGTTTTCATTGGCATAAGTTCTGTACAAATGGAATTTTCCAGATCGAGTCTTTCTTGTAAACCATCATTATGATATCACGACTTCCATTCCATTCTCCAAGAAGTTCGAAATAGGGTAGTTGATGCACAAAACCTAAGAACAATAATACCGCTTTTCTCATCATAAAAATTGATTTGAAGTAGCTTGTTCTGTTACGTGAAAATGGACCGCAATTATAAAGAAAGTTTATGGTCTGAACCTAGTTAAATCCCGTACCACGGCAAAAGAGTTCCACAGGGGTGGCTACCAATTTGCTATTAAGGGCGAAATTCGTCACTGAATTTAAAAAAAAAAGGGTATTAAACAATTTCTTTTAAAAGCTCAAAACATCAATACCCTCACTGGCAAAACTAGAAAAATTCCATAATTTCAGTTCATAGGATTCGTTTAGCAAAACAATAATTATATTTAAAATATTCGATTTCTTTTAGATTTCAGATACTTTGTTGAAAGAAAATTAACTTAAGTAAATTCTTCTTTAAAATGTTGTAACAACTAGAGTATTCCCCCACTTAAGAGACGCTGATCTAAAGAAATTATGTTAAAAGCATCGTGTAATTATTTGCAACAAAAGTAGTCTGGTGAAAAATAAAAAAACCATTTAATATTCCTCTTTTATAAATTAAAATATTAAATGTGCGAATGCATAAACTATTTACAAATACTGTTTGAGTAATTAAAACAAAAAACCTGTGATATTATTTGATAATGTTATTGAATATGAATTTTATAAAGCTGTTGTGATTAAAATCTTTATCACTCGATAACAAAATAAACACGTTATTATGTTGGCAAATTTCTTGTATCCAATAATTTAAGAAGCACATATGTTAAAACATTTTTTGTTGAAGAAGACGTCCAATTGATTCAGACATGATCTACCCTGTATTTTATCAAAATATATTTATCCAAGACTAGGTAAAAAATTTAGAATTAACAAACACGAAAGGGTTTTCTGTATCTGTCCTTCAAAATTAATCAATACTTATTAGATACAGTGGCGGTCCGACTTAAGATTACATTCTCTTTAATTCGAGTAAGAAATTCAGCCCTGACCCATCTCTAGCTCTCCCTTGGAATGATAGCCAAGTTAGGTGAAAGAATACAGTTTTCAGCCTTTCCATCTTCTAAGTATAAAACTTTATATCTTTAGAGTCTGAAACTGAGTAGTAATGGTAAAACTGTAGCCTCCTAGATCTTAGAGCCCTATAAATAAAAGTAAGAAAGGTAGGGACTAGAAATTTGAGAACTGCATCGAAACACATGCTGTAATGATTTCCCCAAACACACAATCACTTCGGTAAATTTTGGTACTGAAGCCCCTCTTCCATTGTCCCAGCACTTATTTGTCACTTCTAGGATTGCCTTACAACCAATTGGAATAGAGAACTTCATCAGTTCAATAACGCGTGTTCACATTAGATTCTTCAAGAGCAATAGAAATCGCCACGGAATTTTAATGTATTTATGCATATTAAAATCATTCTATCCTTACAATGTAACTAATAATTTATAAATTAACTAGGAACGGAAACAAAGAGAATTCCTTTACTTTATACTAAATATAGATTTAATACATATAAGAAAAGGAAACATGAATATCCAACAAATGAAATGCATGTTATGGGTTAATTCACTTAACACGTAACAATCGCGGCAAAACTATAAAAAAAGAGAAAAGAAGTCCTCTTGTTCTCCTAAGTCCGGACAACTACTTATAATATAAAACCCTTAATGACTAGAAGTAAAACTCCAAGATAATTTTCAAAGATAACACAAAGATAAAGGTAAAATCCCAAAATAATTCCCAAAGATAACCCTAAGATAAAAGTAAAATGCTAACATAAAGACATCGATATACTTAAAACTAAATGGAGAAAGTGGTTAAATAGAGTTTTCTTGTGCCCAAAATGAAGGTTTAGGAAGCGACACCCATTCTGTTGAATGCACAAGGGAATGGCTTACCATGGGTACAGGTTTGCCTGTGTCTCAGCTATGGAGTCGATAAAATATGACATGGGCAAACAAATTAACAACAAAAGCACCACCACTACTAAAGGCATGAACGATGGTGATGCATGGCTGAAACAAGGTCTGCACAATATGGCTCAGTGCAATGGGTTGCCTGGTCCCCAAACCATACAGTGGCTAACAGAAAAAAAAAGTTAAATAGATATAGGGAAAGGTATTAAAGAATCAGTTGGAAGCCATAGTAACTTCCGAGGCAAAGAAAAAAGAACAAGGCCTCGCATTAGCAAAAGATGGTAGGCGAGGTGGATAGAAAGTGCTACAACTCGCCAGATTAGTAACCCGAAGTGTGGGAGATCCACTCTTATCTGACGGCATAGTCTTTGTGACTTAAGACAGGCTTGTCAGAGGAAAAATAAGCCAGAAAAAGAGATAGCAGAATATGAAAAAATTAAGTTTTCAAACAAACGTCCTATAGAAGAGAGAGAAATGTCCCCAATTAAAAGGAACCGGAAGTCTGAAGGACCGCTGCCTAACAAAAGAAATAAAAACAAAACCACGTCCTGTTATTCTCAAAAGTAAACATACTCAAACAAAAGACATCAAAATCGATAAGAGAAAGGATATACACAGTAAATTCACCATCATAATCAAGAGGGTACAAAAAGGGACAGCACCTCACCCATATATTAGACAAAAAAGAAAAAATGTCATGAAATTTCTAGGCCACAAATAAAGGAAAAGGAGGGAGAAAACGGAATAGGATAATGAGTGAAAACTCCAGAATTGAAAACACAAGAAATAAAACCTTCCTGTCTTTGCAACTGCAAATAGTGACATTCCAACATAGGTTTTGGACCACCATGTTTACTCTATTTGAAAAACACCAACTCAACATCAGCTCCGACAAATCTTAAAGATTGATTACGTTATTCATGTCAAGGATATATCAACCATAAATGGAAGGGGCAGTAACAGACAAAATATAAGAGAAATTAGTAAAGATAATTTGAATATTTAAGGGGGCCCAAAAAAATAATTAAAGGCATATTGTACAAATAAAATATAATAGTTAATTAAATAATAACTTATATAGTATGTAATTATTTAAAAGGTGCATTGTCAGCAAAGCTGAATTTCACATGAAAAATCAAAGTCATATTGAAGGAAAAGTTATCAAAAGTATAAAGAAATTTAGAAAAACTAAAGTGTTTTACATATTTAAATATCAAAGGTAGAAAATGTTTTCAATGCGAGATAAGGAGAAAAAATAAGTAAAGAGTAGGGTAAACAGACGTTATACAATATCAAATATTTTATAATACAAGATATATTTAAAAGAGTAGATAAATGGTATTAATTATTGTGAGGAGCATTATCAGTAAAAGGTTTTGGGTCTTTTATATGGCACTTCGCTTGTAGTTTACCATCGAAATCTTCAAGTTCATAGACAACTGGACTAAGAACCTGTGTCACTATACGTAAGATAAATTTCAGAGCTAATTTAACAGAAAATTTTTAAGGTTCAAAACAAATTCTTTTGTTCATTTATTTTAAAAGTTTAAATTTAATTTTCAAAAGAAATTTTTTAAAAGTCAACTTACAAGTTTTTATTAATAACTCAGCGAATAAAAATTATCAAAAGATAGATTACGTCAATAAGTAAGTAAACAAAATATGCAAAAAGAAAGTTATACAAAAGTCTTAATATAAATTTAAAAATGTTACCATTGAAATTGGAAAAGAATGATTAATAAACGTTAAAATTTTAAATGAATAAGTAAAAATTACTGTAATGTAAATATTTTAAAAACTTATTAAAAATTACGAGTATTTATTCTATGGAAATTTACATATACGGTATACTTTAATCCAAAAAGAAAAAAATTTATTCAGCAAAGGCAAATTGCAAATGAATCAGTCATTTCTTAAAAAAAATTAAGATAACTACCATCGTATTTCAAAACAAATCAATCTATACAGTGTCAATTACAGAAATAAAGTATTTATAAGTTACGCACTAAACAAGGAATCTGAAAGCGTTATTGGGTACAACATTTTAAAGCTATATAATGAGGAACGAAATTATTATAAAATAAGATTTTGAAAATTTAAATACACTAAGAAAGCCTCCACCTTTAGTTCAGTACTTAAGAGAATTATTTAGTTAAGAAATTGAAAGATATTTTCTAGTTCAGTACTAGGGTTGATGTTTTTAGGTCGGATAGTAATTTTTATCCCACACGAGGCAAGTATTCATTAAGCTATGTTTGCGAAAATATCTAAATTTAACAGACACAACGAATAATGTTACCCACAATAAGTTAAGATAGGAGTTCGTAATGCAATTGGTAAATTTGTATTATTAATACAGAGAAACAAAGAAATGAAGCATAAGCTGGAAAAATATCATGGTTCACAGAGGATTAAATATAATGCAAATCACTTTGCTATATAATACCTAAAATTTAAGTCTACTAACACTTTATGAAAACTAAAAATACTTTTGTAATGCATTTGTATTATGCAGGTTAAGCCCACCTTCCAAGAAATGGTAATAGACTCCATAATAGGATTTATTTTACAGTTAATTAAAAATATAGGCGATATACAAGAAACAATTGAAAATTTACCTATAATAGGACGTAGCCACAAATAAACCTGTATTAATTTGTATTTTTTCTGAAAATAATTATTGTAATGACCAACACGTAATAAATTGTTCTTAAGTTTTGATTTTTATTTCAGTTACTGTAAATATATAATAAACTTTTATGTTTAGAGCGATACACTTACAAGAGAAGAAATCTATGATGGACTAATCGATATGGTACTGAAGGCATTTGGACAGATAAGTTCGATGCAACAAACTGTAGCAAACCTTCCAGTACTGGCCTTCAATGATTACAACAATACAAAAAATGTGTAAAAAAATAATATATAAAGTGAAATTATCGTTCCATTGTTTTTATTACCTATTTACATATTTTTAAAACTCTCAATACAGGAGCAGGCACATAATACGTGTCTCCAGTGATTAAAAAGTTTCAATTTTCTAATAATACAAAGTCATTGTAAATGATTTCAGTGATTTTAATGGTAAATGATAAAAGCAATAAGAGATCCATTTGACATGAATAAGAAACTGTACAACAACATTAGGAGCTTTGCTATTTCTCAGTGGTAGTGTCGGTATGCCTTGCAAATTCTTATTTTCTTATATGCCAACTATTAGAAGTTAGAATTTATTTATTTATTTTTTATTTAAATTTTTATCTGTAAAAAATCCAGGGTAGTATTACATATGCCAGCCCTTAGGTGTAAATTACAAATACTGTAACATAAAAATAAAATAGTTGAATCTAATTAAAATTAACTTCATTCACCGTGTGTATGAGCAAGAAAGATATGAATTATTTAAATCCAGGAAAGTTTTTGAACGATTTAATGTATTGTAAAGTATAGGAACTATGTACATGAAAAAGCTTTTATGCTGCAGAAATTAGGCTTAAAAGACATAAATATCACTTGCGTGTCGAGTATCACATTCATGAACAGTATTGACCAATACAACATTTTTAATATTTTTGTTAAAGGAAAATTAAGGTTTCAAAAATAAACATAGCAAGTTGGTTACGTATAAAGTGAATTAACCCATAAAACGTTTTTCAATCATTGGATAACCAGTTTTCATTTTCTATATTCATTAAATTTACTGTATTTATTTTAAAAGTAATAGCAATTCCCCTTTTTTTCTGGATCTGACCTTAAGTAGATTATAAATTAATAGTTAAATTGTAGGCTTAAAATGATGTAATATATATAAGTATGTTAAAATGCCCACGTGGGTTTACCACTCTCGTGGGATTTTTTATCGTTCTCAAGAAAATAATGTGAAACTTTTATTGAACCTCGAACTATAAGCTGGGAATTATGTGGTCACTTTAGTATTGGCACTAGACTAGAAAAGTTGTGTTTTGGCCAAAGTGCTATTTAGTACGCATTTCTCGATGTAGTGACCTAATTATCGACCCCACCTGCTTTTACCTTATTCTTTTAGAGTGTTACTAACATTGGAAGATCCATGTGACAAAAATTTGACGAGAACCCAGATCACAGCTCCCCAGAAACTCGACAAAAATGTAACTAAAAACCTGATTTAACCTTAACATAGAAATTTGCTTGTCTAAATCATAAAATTTATTAAGTAAAAGTTAAAGAGTGTTGAACGTATATAATCGACAACCGAACAGGGGTTGTAATAATTTTTGCCTATTAGGTGAAACATAATAAGGCACTTCTCACACACATAACTTCTAAGGTACTTTTTGCAATAAGTATACTTGAAAAATACATTTTTGCAGGAGAGTTCTCTACAGTGTGTTTTACTTTCGCCCATCTTGGTCATTCTATGTATTGTTAAGTTTTAGTGTAAATGTTACGTGAAAACCACACAATGATTTGGTTTTTACGAAAATCCAGTTATTGATTTATCATTTGTGGTCTAGAAAATGTAAAACTTACACTTGCATGCCTAACAGACAGCTGTGCACACCAATATGCATCAGTGAACTCTTGGAGAGAGACGTTTTGTGACAGCGAAGGTGTAGAAATAAAGGACTTGACTACCGATTTTCCTTGAGTGTAGACATGTTTGTAGTGTTATAACGTTTTGCCTTACTAAGGGGGCTATTTATAAGATTTTTACTCCTATGTGACCAGCTGAAAGGCACAAGGATAGATGACGAGGATTTCCAGTAAATGTAAAGAGCCCACGGCAAGTTTCGGTGGAAAATGGCTCGTAGATGAGGAAACCTCTAAAGGCTAAGCGGCTAGTCAAGCTATTTGCTCTGGGTAGAACATGAGCTTTGGGTTGGGGTTGGACTGCGACCAAAAATGTAGAGAATATGGCGCCACTGAATTTTTGTATACGAAGAAGACCTTACTTGAGTCTCTTGTATAAGGTGAATGCGGAAACCTTTACTCAATTACCGCTATACAACATATTACCGAAACACAATCCCTAAAGTTTTCTTACCTATGGCTCGATATTGACCTTTATAGATGCACTACTACACCTGTAAATAGATTAAAACAAAGATAGCACAGTTTGTGCATTCATATCCAAAATTCATAATTAATTAGAATCAACCCTCATTCATTCCAACTAATAATCATAGTCTTAACCAAAATGAAAATCTATTTCTTCAAGTTGCAGTTAAATTATTTACAAGACATCTTCTTTAACTAAATTTGATTAAATAATATTAATGAAAGATATGTACATATGTATTTGATAGTAACCAGTATTTCTCATAAATAAAATATAATAGTTTTTATATTAGTAAAGTCTAGCAAAATTTATCTTGAAAGTGATTAAGTATGAGTTTTTGAATAATTAAATTTATATTACAACTTCAGTTGGTAATAGTAGTACTACTTGAACCTCACATTCTATGGCAAGATATTCCAATTAACATTTAGTGAAATGCAAAATGTAACAATTTAGTTCTCTAAGATAGAATAATTTATATTTCAAATAATCGCTTTAATTTTCATTAAATATAAAAGTTAACCTTTTCTACCTTCATATCGACATCTACCGTATTTTGTTAGTACTAATGAAAAGATTAAAAGTGAAACTTAATAGATTCCTGTTGCCATAATTTAAAAATAACTTGTTTGTCATTCACCTAATGAACTAGGAAATTTCCACGTGAACAAACAAAACTTATTTGTCTGCTATACCAAATGCTACAGCTGACATATAAGAAAACAAATTACATACCAGATGTTAATCCATCGGAAAAATACTTGCTAGGTATAAGGACCATACCCGGAATAATAATTAATAATTTATAATCCTCTTGTTTCAGCAATTACAAATTAGGAATTTCCATTACCACACAAACCAATTAGCTGGATACTGAAAATCCAACAAGACATCAAGTGCGCCCACATCAAATAATTGAAGCACGCCAGATTGACTTCCATACAAGGTTAAATTTCAAATAGTTACCAATAAATTTTCATTGCTTGCCAAATAAATTTTATATATTTCTCAAATTAAGGAAAGCTTCTTAAATCAATGTAAGCTGCTTAAGTTGTCCAAATTATACAAGTTACCTAAGATGCATGTTAACCTAAAGCCATTTAAACAATTTAACGTCCCGTCTAATGCGAACTAATACCAATCAAGCGTGGACATAAAATAAGCTTAGCGAGACAATTTCATCTTGAAAACGACTTTTTAATTTTTTGGTGGTTCCAACACGTGGTCTGCAACGCCATGTTCTCTGGTTTAAAGAACAATTGACCTACTCTAATGACAGCTCAGTTGGAAGTGATTTATTGACGTATGTTGCCGTTTGACAACAAGTATGATATTACAATCATCTAAAGGAGGGAACTCTTATGGTGACACTAACAAATGGCATTTTTTGTCACCGTTTAATTAAAAATTTTATACTTTCAAATCGAAAGCTTATATTGTTTTCAACAATATATAATATTTATTATGTAGATTGTGTAGCATTATTATATTTAAGTTGACTATTAATGAATTAAATAAATTAGATATTTGTGAAAATATTGTCAGAAAATAAAATTGTTACAGTGTTCCGACATATCGGCAAAGTGGTTCTTTTCCTTTCGTCCCCGTTCCCTATTGTTAATCAACATATTTGCGCTTCATCGAAGAGAACGACAACCAAACAAACACAAGGACTGTTACATACCAAAAATTGGCATTTCACACTTTTTAATTTGTGAGTGAATTCGCGCCAATATTTTAAAAATAGATTTCGGACAGTTGCGTCGGCGCAAAAGAATGCGCAGACGTGGAGTGAGGAAGTAAGTGCGCGGTTTTCGATACGACGGGCATTAGCCAACGAGACGTCGAACAGTGAGGTTTATCTGTGTCTTTTTTGTCTTTTCTTTCAGAATGTAGGTTTCCATTTATCTCTTGCCCTATCGTATCTCTGCCTTCACCTTATTCCTTCGTCCTGCCTACAAACAAAAGAAGAGGGAAGAAAAATTAATCTGGCTTCAACGACGGCGTAACCCGAACCACGCCCAACAACGAGATCAATGGAAATCAGCACGGCTCCTGCTGCAAGGATAACCACAAGGTCGTGAAGAGTTCCACATTTTAAGTGAGTACATTTTATCTTTTCCTTTAGGACGCCTCTTGTATCACTGTAAACATTTTTGATATGTGAAACAATTTGAGACGCAATTATGACGTAATATCTTGTTGCGCGATATTACGTACGTTTTAGTATGTATTGCCAACTATCGTAGTGGCTCTCAACATGCACGCGTGGGACTGTAACGGTTATACCTTAGACCTGTGGTTCTCAACCGCCGTTCCGCGGAACACTGGTGTTCCGCGAAGCTGTCCCAGGTGTTCCGCGAAAATTTTGAATATAATATAATAAGAAACAGTAAATTTTTTTATTACTATAAAATAAATACTACATAGTTTTGTTAATTATTTGAAATTTAGCAAAATATTCAATATTATTCTAAATTTTCGCGGAACAGTCAATAATATTAACAGTGTAATTATCGAACGACGCAGTTACGTCGTTTGGAGTTACTCCGGGAATACCACTAAATTTCTAGTGTACTCGATAACGCAGGGAGTGCTACGTAGTGTTGATTTCGTGCTGTTTCTCTTTCTTCGTACGTAAATAACAAAAGCGCAATTTCGATCTGCGGTTCAGCCATAATTTAATATAAATATCTAGTTTTCGTGAGTGTGTTTTTTATTGTATATATATTTTATATTGTTGGAAATTGGTAAGATGAAATGCAAGTTGTGTAGTTTTAACAGTATTCTTATCTTTTTTAGTTGCTTATTTTAGCATTTATACAAGACTTTTAAATCTGAAATATGGACAAATTTTGAAAAGAAAGACTGAAAGTGAGGTTAATGTTGGGGCGAGTACAAGCAGGTCTTCTTCAATTGAAGGAGATATGCAAGGCAACAAAAATGCCGAAAATAAACGTAAAAAGATATCCGAATCAGTTCGGCATTATTCGGAAGAATATCTGAAGTTTGGTTTTACATGGAGCGGTAGTCAAGATGTTCCTATTTCGAGATGTATTGTATGTGGTGAAAAATTGGCTAACAGTGCAATGGTCCCAGCTAAGTTACAGCGACACCTTTCAACAAAACATTCTTGTCTAACTGAAAGGTAAAGATTATTTCGAAAGATTGCTGAAAAATCAAGAAGTGCAAGCAACATGCTTTCGAAAGAGCGTTACAATTTCGGATAAAGCGCAAATCGCTTCTTATAAAGTGGCAGAACTAATTGCATTGAAGCAAAAGCCGCATGATATCGCAGAATCGCTAATTTTGCCCGCATGTTTAGAAATTGTTAAGATTATGTTTGGCAATGAAGCGCAGCGAGACGTCCTAAAATTCCCGTTTCGGACGATACGATAAAAGAAGAATTATAGATATGTCAGGTTTTATAGAGAACGCAGTGACGGCGAAATTAATTACAAAAAATTTTGCGCTGCAAATTGACGAATCCACTGACATAAGTGGCAAAGCCCAATTAATAGGATTTATTAGCTTTGTTGACGACACTGAAATAATAAATCAGTTTTTATTCTGCAAGGAACTTATTGGTCACGCAACTGGAGAAGACATATTTAATTCAGTATCATCTTATTTGGAAGAATGGAAATTATCCTGGGAAAATTGCGCAGGAATCTGTACTGATGGAGCTCCAGCCATGCGTGGCAGTATTAAGGGATTTTGTAGTCGAGTTAAAGCAATAAATTCAAATATAGTCTTTACTCACTGCTTTCTGCACAGGAATCTTTGATTTCGAAGAGTCTACCAGCAAACTTAAAGTCTGTTTTGGAACAAGTCGTACATATGGTGAATTATATTAAATCGAGACCATTAAAACCCGTATGTTCAAACAACTTTGTAACACCATGGAATCCAAATATGAATGTTTGCTTTTGCACTCTGAAGTGAGGTGGCTCTCAAGAGGAAAAGTGCTAACCCGAGTTCATGAGTTGAAACAGGAATTGCTAGTTTTTTTTAGACAAGAGGGTAATGATGTATCGTAAAATATTTGGAAAATGATGCATGGTGTACTAAGCTAGCATATTTAGCCGATATCTTCAGCTACTTAAATTCAGTCAATACATCTCTTCAAGGAAAAAATGAAAATATTCTGACATCCACAGACAAATTGCTAGCTTTCCAGAAAAAGCTTTTGCTTTGGAAAAATCGTATTGCTCAAAATCGCAAATTTGATATGTTTCCGTTATTAGCAACAGAAAATATTGTTAACATTAACGAAATGATTTCAAATGTGGCAGAGCATTTGTCAATATTGCAAGACAAAATAACTCATTACTTTCCATCTCTTAATATTGAAGACTTTGATTGGGCGAAATCCATTTGGTGAATTTGATATAATGAACCAAGATTTTTCTATTCAGGAAGCAGATGAGTTTATTAATATATCAACGGATCGAACGTTACAACTAAAATTCAAAGAAGAAGGAGTGGAAAGGTTTTGGATTTCCATCGAGAATGAACATCCATTTATTGCAAAACAGCGTTGAATATCTTGTTGCTCTTTTCGACGTCCTATCTGTGCGAACTTGGATTTTCAACTCTAACAAATATTAAAAGCAAAAAGAGAAAGACTTACCAATTTAGAAGAAGAAATGAGAGTACGCTCTCTTACATAAGACCCAACCTTGAGGAAATTTGTAAAGGTCGTCAAGCGCAAATTTCTCATTAAAATAAGTTACCATGTAATATATATCTTTATTTCAATTAAATATTAATCTTCCAATTATTTTGTGTGATTTACATTAGATTTACAAATTTTATGATAACGGTGTTCCGCCAAAATCGAGACCACTTAAAAGTGTTCCGTGATCCCAAAAAGGTTGAGAGCCACTGCCTTAGACTATAACAGGACATCAGGATGTTACCCACGACATCTCTGAGAAAACTAAAAATGCCACATCGGGTAAGTGCTAGGTTATAATCTGAAAAGCATTTGATTCCCCGTGGAATTTAAACCCCGTGTAAAATTTTGTATGTGGCTTGATTTGTAGCAAAAGTTAACGTTTGAGAACGTTTAAATACGTTTTAATTTATTTCAAGTTCAAATCAAAGTGCAACTACTCTATTTACTTTCCACGTCAATAATTTAGTACATAACCACAGTCGAGATTTTTAACTGTAGATTGTAGCATTACATAAACAACAACTTGTATTGCTTTTTTAACTCTTGCAGTTATGGCAACCTTTCAATTTGGTTTTGCCTATTGTTAGATATTTGTATGTTATTGGCTTGTTCTGTTTCCTCTCAGTATTGTAGGTACTCCGTATTCTTTAATGTGCTGTTGTATAATTGTAAATCCACCACTTTAGTAATGTATGATACATATATGTTGTGAGACCATAATAAGCAAAATATCAACTTTTAGGCCATATGTATTTCTTGGAACATCCTAGGCAAGTTACTACTCTCTCTAAAGGTATATCTAATTCAGTAATCGACGGTAGCTAGAATGACAAACATGAGCTTCCCAAAAGTGATTAACATTTCTGTTTTTGGAAATAAAGTGAAACCAACAATTGAAAAGTGAAGATTGTGACATAACAATAATTTGGTTACAGATGTTGGTAATATTAACTATGCCAAAGGTAAACTGTAGCTGACTGGCTTCTTATGCCAATTACAGAACCATTTTCTAACAATATAATGTGTTTATACCTTTCTGAATGCGATAGGAATAATCACACCTCTTGTTAGAATTGCTTTGAATATAATATTTATTTTTTTTGTTAGTGTACTTAAGTCAGTAAGTGTGATTTTTCCTTTTACGTAATAAAAAATTCTAGGTTTGAAAAGTTATATGCTTTTGCTCTAAAATAAAGAAAATATGATAACAGTTACACACGAAAGTACCGTGTTCCAAGTCTGATTAATAGGAAGATCAGAACGGGTAGTTTTCAATGCTTTTTACACCCCTCTTACGAAATGCAAAATACAAAACCATCAAAAGTTTAATTATAATAAAATTAAAATTATCATAACTGCAAGCGACCACATTTAACAAAATATCTAAATGTCATTCACCACCAAACTAATAATTCATAATTTTTCATATGATATACATGCAGGATTTCAATATTATTCAACTAGAAGGTCATGTAGTAATTTACTGCAGATATGAGATAAACTTTTTCAAACAAACTAAATTACTTAATTAAAGCCTAATATCAGGAATCATTAGGATATTATTATACTACAATAGTTAATGTTATCACAATCGATCAATTAAACTTTTTGAGGACACAGGAAGAAGAAATGTATGATATGAAAATATGAAAGGTCATAATTTTTCGAAACATTAAACAATGTATAACAAACATTTTAAAATACTGTGCTCTTGTTTAATTTTCGTTATGATTTTAATATCAGTAATGGCTGCACCATAAAATACAACAAAACTAAGGTAAAATATATGTATATTGTTAACTACTAATTTATTCATTATACTTCCAATATCAGAGATTTGGAACATACAATTTATTTAGGATAACTTGAAAATTAATAAATATTAAATAAATATCTAAATATAAAAGCATTTACACCCAAACAGAAATATAAAAGACTTACAAATTTTTAGATACAACTGCCTCACTAACAAAACTATGGTTAATTCTAACGCTTTGAAAATCGAGACAGAAAAAACTGACACCTGCTTTGGACCACAGCTAGTTGGAAAAAACAAACACAGATGGTGTAGTAAATAATGTAAAACTAGACTTATTTGTATATAATTAATAAACCAAAGCAATGGAAGGCTAGTGAAGAAATCTGAATAATAAAATTATTTAAGACCATGTGAATCACTTATAATTGTTTGAAATAATACTGAATGGCAGTTGCTACCCAGATCTGTTGTTAAAATTATTTCTGTTTAACAAACTTTAGACAATTCTCAAATGCTAACATACAAAATTTAAAATCAAAGCAAGAAAAACAAACATTCAGGACATTGTCTGAATGCTTGGAATCTTTGGTAATACCCAAAAAATTACTGATAAAATCCAATGTTAGTTGTGAATTTTTTTTTTAAAAGACATTTAAATAATAGTAAATGTTCCGAATATAGTTTATATAAGTTTTGTAAAAAATGTATTCAGGATGAAATACAGCATTCGACAGTCAAAGAGTCCAAAATATACTGCAATTAAATATGCACCAGTATCGATCTTGCACAAGGATTTCAGTTTCATTCTTATAAACTTGAAAACCATTTACAAATTGGGAGATTGTTAAGTGTCGAGCGATTTAATCCGTAACATGCTTTACAATTATTGGATAACCAATTTCCAACTTTCCATACTCATTAAATTAACCATGTTTATCCAAAAGTTAAAGAAACTTTAGTTGTTTCCTGAATCGCTTCTGTTTAATTTATAAGTTACTAAGTGCATTGTAGGAGTAGCATGTTTTGATATGCATAGATGCGTGAGGATGCTGTCTTTTATATGGTATCAAGAAAATGTGTTGAATTTTATTAGACCTCGAACTATTTCTGCCGGGAATTACAGACTTCACTTTAGAACCGGAACTCAACTAGAGCGATCGTGTTTTGGTCAGAGTGTCATTTAATGTACGCTTTTCGTTGTAGTGACCTAATCATCATTCCCACCTCTCTTTACTTTGTGCTTTTAGGACACTACTAGAATTGAAAGTGCAAATAAAAACTTATAACCTGGGCATAGAAATTGGCATGCCTAAATTATAAAATTTATTATGTAAGGGTTAAGGATTAGTTTGACATGTAGCAATTGGAGACATTAACTTATAGGTAGCTTTTCTATGACGTAATATCGTTTATTAATTAGAAATTTTTAAAAGTTGGTTTTCTTTCTTTCATTGTTTTAATTAAAAAAAGTTAGCCAAGAGCGAGTCGAGCTCGCACTATTAGGGTTCCATACCAATACTACAGTGAGTAATCAATAAACCAAATTAAGCTGTTTTTATTTTTTATGTATATTTAAATCTTATCCAAATTTGATTGTGATAACTTAAAACAATCGAGGCGTTGGGTGCCAGTAAAACAACTTCACTATCATAGTGAAGGAGAATCGACAGTCTTTCGACTAAGCTAGGGGTCTATTCCTCAGGTAGAGCTTATAAGGAGTGGTCGTGGGTTTCACAACAAAAATATTGCTGTGTATACTGACTCTCAAATAAAAATAGGGGTGCAAAAGGGGCGCCACCAAGTACTAGAATTGATAAAGCACGGGTTACTCTAAAGGAGAACTTGGAAATCCTCAGGGGGAAAAATCGCTTTAACTGCAAAACGCAGGTTCTGAAAGAAAACGATGTTATTATAATAACGAAAGATGCAAGAGATACACTCTTGCTACCTTATACAATAAAGAAAAAGAGTAGTTATTAATATCTATAATTTAAACATAAATAGCAAAAGAAAATTTAGATATTAAGCTTCTTGAAAACGCTGTTTAGTACTTCTTCATTGTATCACAACAAACAACCTTATTCTTTATAAAAGAGATATATTCTCATTTAACTTATTTATTTGTACCTTTGGACGCACTTGTCCAAAATAAAACAGTTGTTCAATTAAATCAAATGATGGTTCTTTAATTAAATTTGCCTTTTCTGTTGTAAAATTTATATACAAAATATACAATAAAAACGTGGTGTAATCTTTTAGACTCAGATATTTAAATATGAGAATTTTAATAATTTCTACTAGTAAAGAAAATGTTAACAATGAATTAAATATGACCGTAAAGTTTTTAAATACCCAAAATTCACAGATCTGTTTACCTTGGTTTACAAATATTTGTTAGATATTCAATGCTAAATAAAATTAGTTCTCATAATTATTTTATGTATTACTGAACTTGAATGAAATACTTTTCCAGATTAAATAAAGAAATCGATAATCTTAATTATTTGCAGTAATGTCTAATGTAAAGCAATAATTTATACTATAATGAAATCCAAACGATAAAAGTTCACTCGACTTCCTCGTAAAACAAATAAAAAAACGCTACCATTTTAGTTTCAAATATTCGCCCGTTGTCAAGTTATTCAGAACAGGTCATGTCCTTAGGCTAACGCTTACCTTAGTAACTGGTTGCACTTTGAAACTTCATTACAACAAATACCTTGTTGAGACCACGTGTTAGCTTGCGATTCTTGTACAAACAAGTGACATCTGCAAACTTTCCACATCTGCATCTTACAAAAGCGTAAACTTGAGAGTCTTCTTTTGAACTAATGACAAATTAAACGCATAACAGCGTATTATACTGAACCATTATAGAAAAAAATTTTCATGAACTTGCTGTGCAATCCATCGAAGTACATCGAAACATAAAATAAATCCATAAAACAAGCTATTGAATATGCATCATTTTTGACTCTTCTTAACTTATCTTAAAGCGAGATTATCTAATGGTAAAACTGAGAAATTAAAACGTGATATCTGAACTTGTAAATTCGTAACCTTATAAAATCTGAATTAGCGTAATTAAAAAATGGTAAATCTGTGAGTTAGCAAGATTAAAAATTGACCTGTGAGCGCATTATCAGAAACAAAAATCAAGTGCATTCAGCACTTGATTACGCTCACATCCATGGCGACGCGTAGATCGCTAGCTCAGACCATATTGAAACCCAAGGTGCTTTTAACTGCAGCGAATGGTCAAACCCGACTCATCCTTCTGTCGACGGAATGCGCACAAGGCACAAAAATCGTCTAACATTGGAAATGCAGTTCAAATGACCAACGTTTAAGTTCATGTGCGGTTTTAATTGCAGTGATTAAATTAAGGGTTTTATATTCAAAAGTGTTTGTATGAGCGTCGCTATAGCTTAGTAATTTTTCGCAGTGATTAAATTAAGGGTTTTATATTCAAAAGTGTTTGTATGAGCGTAGCTATAGCTTAATAATTTTTCACAGGTGCTGCGTAGACAACTTTGCATTAGAACAGCTTGAGAAACACACACAATCTGCAAACAAACTGTTAAAAATTTATATAATATAAATAACTGTAATGTCACAAGCACGTCAAGTAATGTACAATTACATGTAAATAAAAAAAAAACACACAATACAGAGTAGTATTAGCATATATATATATATATATATATATATATATATATAAATAGTTATTAAGATGAAATGAAAACCCAACTTTGTATTTAAAGTTGAATTACCATTTCAAATCGAACTGGTAATTGAAAACCGCTAAAAGAACAGCCACAGCAGGATTTGAACCTGCGACCATTGATTTGCCGGATCAACGCTCTACCAACTGAGCTATGCAGCTGATTGGCTAGAGTGTGTTAATTTATACTACTGAAGCTTGTTCTCTTTTCGATTTGAAATGTTGGGTTTTCATTTCATCTTAATAACTATTAATATATATTAAGCATTCATTTGCATTCCAAATGTGGATTATTCTTCTCTATTAATAATATATATATATATATATATATATATATATATATATATATATATATGCCACACTATAACAAATATTTCAAATAATTCCTATTTCTAAGTTATGCTGTTCTTTGTGTTTATCATATTAATTTAGCGATAACTGAATTGTTTACTTGTGAAAATATATTTATCAATGGCTGTGGTGGGAACCCTTGAACTACAATATATTTAATAATGTTTCTATGTAGTAATGTAAGACAATTACAAAAATATAAAACTTTACTATATTGCAGGTGCAGAACCGAAACAATAATAAGAAAACGAGTTTATCAACAGGTGATGTTCTAGGTGGGATTATTGATCTAGTTTTATTAATTATAGGGCAAATGAGTGAGATATATGAAACTGTAACAAATATATTCAATTAATGTCTAAATAAAATTACAAATAATACAAATGTATAATAAATTTGGCAACATTAGCCACTCAGAAAATGTAGAATTGTTTAATATTTAATAAAGGTTGATCAACCCCCTGTATGTTTTTAAATTTTGTCTAATTAAAACTTTTCGTCGACCTACTGAAAATCTTTTATGTATAGTGCATGAAATATGTAATGGTCTAGAATTTAAAATGGTTTCGACTAGTGTTAAGAATGTACATAGCTCTTCCCAAGTTAAGACAGGCACCTATTTTACATTTTAAATGATTTTATTTGCACTTTCCACAATCCCAAAGTGAGGACCATAAGCAGGCACGAAGTGCCAAGTAATTCGTTCTGACGCAAATTCTTCAAGAATTTTAGAATATTGATTTCGTAAAAATTAGCCTAGATTACGCTACTCCGAGTTTGCATCACTAAAATTTTACCATTAAACATGCAATGTTCTATTCCTACATTTTATTTTCCAATACTCTACCCGAAGGTACTACTTGGTCAGGAAGCAAGTTTTTTTACCTGAAAATTTTAAGTTTTGACAAACCCTTGCTACAGGGAAGATGCGTAACCGTTAGTGACAATACACGCACACACACGCACGCACGCGCGCGCACACACACACACACACACACACACACAAGACATACATTTTAACTTTCATCCGAATGAGGGCGTATTTTTGTGAAAAATGTCCGTAACATTTTCAAGTGGTCCGTGTCAGGAATCAAACCTTGGGATTAACAGTCGTGTGCAAACCTGTCTGATCCACAGAGCTGCCTGGTGGTCCACCACGTTGGGATATAAGACATTGGAATGAAAGTAAAAAAACTTCTGTCGACAGGTCCGTCACCAGTTCAAGATGAAAGGCCTTTGTCGAGAAGTAAACATATGAAAGACTGAGACCTTACATACATCAACCATTTCAATTTTTGATAGGAACTAACTGGACCAGCAAAGTTGATTTCAGGAACATAGAACAGTCACAACTGTTCAATGTGTGCCACAGACAAGTCATCCATAAGACACTGAATTAATTTTGAATGGAACCTGAAACATTTGACACAACGGCAAACAATTTGTTTAATAAGACTTAGGCCAGAAGTATTCAAAAAATATGCCATGCATGTAACAGCCGTATGTGCTCACGCTCGATGATAAGCTTTGATAAAGGATGCTTTTCAGAAAGGAGAATACGATGTTTTTTGTCAAAGAGAATTGAGAATTTTTTCAGTCGACCTCCAACATGAATTACTCCTGTACAATCTAGGAAAGGATTAAGGCCTAGCAGAAATGAGACATTTTGTAAGGGTTTGTTTTGCAAAAGCTGCCTAAGTTCAGTGGCAAATGATTCAGCCTGAGCGAGTTTAATTAACACAAACAAATATTGTTAACTTCTCTTGGAGTAAAAGGATCTGAACGGCGTTCACCTTTAGGGCATAAACAATTATAATAGAAATGCAACAATAAGATAGGACCCTTTCACAGCAATTAAGACATGAGAATTCTTAAAAGCACAAGAAGCCAGTAACCAGAAAGAAGCGAGATTGAGCCTTTAGTTCTAAATCGTTCAACCTAGAACTAAGCCAATGAGACATTTTACCAGCTATGAGCGACCGAACCACCAAAATTTAAATCTTTTAAGGTTTGAAGAGAGGTTTCTTGAAATAGCAAATCTGCGGGTTAGTTAGTAGTGACCTAATTATCACCCCCGCCTTTCCTTACCTTATCCTTTTAGGGCCCGCTACAATTGGAAGATCTATGTGACGAAAATCTGATGAGACTCAAATCACGGCCCCCTTATAACCTTGCCGTAAAAATATACATGCCTAAATCATAAAACTTATTATGTAAGGATTAAGGGGTATTTAACTTGTAGTAATTGGCGCTCAAACTGGAGTTGTAATAATTTGCACACACATTATGGGCACAATAATTCTTAAGTGAATATTCCTAACTCGTCACATAAGTCAGAACGAATGAAATTTGACTAACTGCCTGAAAATCAAGCAATGTAGGAACAGAGTGAAAATTCACAAGAATCAAGGATCTTGAAATTGGCTGTAGGAAGTAAAACCTTAACAGTGTTTGAGCAAAAGGCTGATACCCTTGGTGCATGCACAACGAGAGTTTGGGACGCAACAGTCACTGAACCTGATTGAACTGAATGTGTTGGCACAGAAAAATCAATATGAATGTAGAATACTTGACCTTGCATTATCTACAAGTAAACTTTGATAAACATTAGGGTAATACAAGACCCTATACCAAGTAATTAAAACACATTTTTTACTCCTTAACTTCGGCTACCATGTCCTTAAGACTTAACTGGAGAAAGGTTTCACACTTAGAAAAAAATGATGATCCCTTTTGCAAAATGAACATGAAGAACTGCTTACAAAAAAGGATTTGGAATAAGGTGTAGGGATCTTTGGGGTCACCTTAACCTGCTTTGTTTCCAAACTGTTTAACGAATTGGCTTGTTTCATTCTTCCATCATGTGCAAATCAGATAGAGATTTGTATCGAATGGTTTCCCAGTGATGGGAAGTAGTTGAATCCAATTTACCTGATATGATACGATTGCTAATGTTTCAAAATGATGCTCAAAGTAAATGATCAAAGTGTTGTAACATGTTTGAAAAGAGAATTGCTTACTTCTCTGAGATTAAAAGCAGATTAGTTTCATAAAGATTCTAAGCCTAGAATGGCCTTTAAATTTGCGAATCAACAACTTGGGTTCATCGTACCTAGAGATCAAAGTATAAACAGCTATTTCCTAATTGTGACACATAAACCCTAACGATCTTATGACCTCTGCAGTACTCCCTTAAGACTAGTTTAAGGTAATGCAGCTTATGTATAGCACTGAGACCGCTATTTTTATCGGTGAGACTAGAAAATGTTTTTAAATTCGGTCCAAGTCTCGAGGCTACCTGAAAAGATACGAATATTGAATATTGGCAAATCAAACCTAAGCTAGCATTGAGAATTAGTACCAGAATTAGCACTACAATTTGGCAAACTGTGGTCTGATAGATTCGGTGCACTACTTAAAGAATCATCAGTTAATTCTACTTCGGAGTGCAGAAAAATTAAAAGATTTGAAATTTTTCATAAACTTGTTCAGCTTCAGATATTGATATATGGTCAGCAACTTGAGCGATGCTGGCATGAATAAATTCGTATTCAGTTACAAAAGAAATGATGTTACTGTGCCAACTTTGTAACTCTAAAACTTGCTCTTTAAAGAATGTTTGATTTATGTCATTGTAGACTACCTTGAGCGCATTTAAATGATTTTTGAACAGCGTTAACTTACCTTTGATAATAGTGCAATTACGTACTAACAATTCCATGATCTATTTCAGTACTAAAATAGGTTGAACAGTATAAGTTAATGCTGTAAGAAATATTTGAGCATAAAAACGAAAGCAGTAAGGTCCTGCCTTGCGAACTGGATAAATAAATGTACACAATTTAATATTGTAGTTAAAAATATTCTGAATAATATTTAATAGTTTTGTGCACAAGTATATACGAAACTACATGTAAAAGTGCTCTATTTTATACATAAAACACAATAATATACAAAGGACTAATAAAACAGGAAAGGATATGATACACTTACTTTATAGCTGCTTGAAAGCAATAGGGAACTACTTACGGAAAGTTTGATTAAACGAGGCATAAATGACAGCAGCATCGCATTTACACTTAGAATGTTGCAAGAGGGATGTCAATGACATTGAATCCAGATTTGATAGTGATGAGTAGCATACGAACTCTGTTTCACTTTACTCATTCGATTTGCTGTATAGTACCTACATGTTAATACAAAAAATTACAATTTAAAAAACAAAAAATAGCCAAATGACAACAAAAAAAGACGCTGATGTTGAACAAGTTACTGTAAAATAATGGAAAAAAATTACCTCTGAAATCTATTACAAAAACAAGGACCCTAACAAAAAAATTGGTCTCAATGAAAGAGAAAAAACGGCCCCAAAGTCTTAATTTTAATTATATAAATTTTATGTTACACCATTTATATTTTTACATTTATACTTGAAAATGTTACCAGTATCTATGTAACAAAACATTTGTCATTTATAACATAAAATTTGTGGAAAGCATAGAATTGTCATTAATAAATATATATACTTCTTCCTAATTAAAGCTACGAGAAGTTTTTATATGACCCTCAAAATGACCATATAAATGCCATAAAATCATAAAGTAATATTTGACAGTACTTATTCGAATAGGGTGAGATAACCACAGAAAGATGAACATTGATGAAAAATTAAACTTTGTCATTTATGCCTCCTTTTCCAAATAAAAGTAATATTAGATATCAGCCAAAAGGAACTTTCGTAATGGAAAAGATAAACACTACTCCAAAGGTGGAAATGAAACAAATGACCGCGTTACGTTTATTTTTCAACATAAATTAAATACCAGTTTTTCCCCTGGTTTTATCCGCTCGAATAAATTCCATTTCTATTCTTAAATTCTCCAACAATACCCTATATAGTGTACATGTTCAGAATAAGCTCGCTTTAGCATAATTTTAACTCAAATCCATTTTGCTTTTAAAACGAAAATTTATTCGATAAATTAACTAATCAATACCTTGTTTTAGGTATCCGTTAATTTGTTAAACATTCCGATAACATATAATTGCTTTATCTTGTGTTTCCCATCTAAAAACTTGTCAAAATAATGGATCCTACTATTATTTGATAGCGTGTTTTCCAGTTTGCTAATCGTGCTTTGATAACGTGAGGATTGCAGTTCAAACTCGTGTTATTTGAACCGATTTTTAATTTGATTCTGCAGCTTGTGCGTTGAAATATTTTCTGCATTACTCGTCCCAGTACTTCAAGAGCGATGCACGTTTTATTTGTTCGACAAGTAGGAGGTATCGTGCGTGTATCAGTGGGTTTTTCCATGCTTACCCATCCTAATAAGATTCTCTTTTTAGCTCTTACCTGGAGGCCAAATTGGTCCATTCTTTATGTAGGCCCAACTGTTCTTTGTCACAGATCAACTGCCGTTGCCTGTAGATCGCTAGTGCCGTTATGGTAACAGGGTAACTAGATCCTGACGACCGTAGCAATGCGGTGCTGATTCACTACCGATGGTGTGCAAGCTGGGTGTCCCGACTCATGCAGGTATGCAACTTGTTTTCTTTTGTGTATATCAAAAGCATATTCCTTATCAGCGTTTGGTGTAGTTACGTAATAAAAAACGTGACACTGTAGGACTATTGTTTGTTGCTGCAAATCGCTTTTATCGCTCTACAGGTGTGATGTACCATTGTTAAAAATGTTTGAGAAAAATTCCCACATGCTTATTCATTTCTAGTAATTAGTTTATTTTACAAACAGTATTAGGTACAATTTAAAAGAATGTTTGACAAAAGCTCTCACACGTTAATTCTTTTCTACGCGAATTAGTTTATTTTACAAAAGGTATTATGTGCAATTTTTAAAAACGCTTGACAAAAGTTCTCACATGTTTATTTTCTACTGATTAGTTTTATTTTGTGTAAAATAAGAGATGCGCACTTCGTATCTAAAGTATTAAATTGTTCGTATCACATAATTGTTTGCTTTGAAATAGTAACGTTTAATTTATTTCTTTTGCTTGTTTGTACAGAATCCTTTATTTACTTTTATTGTTAATAGATAATCGTGGGCGACGTGCTTTTTTTTAAAAAATTTTTGGCATGTAGGTGAATCCCCCCACTCTCCGCATTTGGTAGTTAGCCTGGTATTTACGTTTCTTCCGGCTAAGTCTAGGTACATAGCAACCGAATACCCATTTTTCTCTTTGTAAAACAACCAACAATTTAATTTTCGTTCACTATGCTTGAATTACTTTTGTAAACTAGACAAAATTATCTTTTACTACTCCAAAGTCGTGATATTGCTGAGCTTAAAAACGTTTATTACATACTGCTTCCATCCAGAAGATCAGGCAGGTATGTCACAAAGAAAAATAACTTTTAACCTCGAATGTAACTAAAAAGGTAAGTTTTTACAAACTAACTCAGAAGTAAGAGTGTTAAAAGTTCACATGGGGTAAAAGTGCTATTATTAAAAAAATCTACATTGGTAATTGTATTGGATGCCATCTAATTTAATCAGTTTCAAGGTTCTTAGAGAACAATTCCAACAACTAAATGTAGACGTTTCCAGAATATAAAATCAAGGAAGTGGATCTGGAATTATATTCGCACACAACATGTAAGAAATGGAAATTTGAGAGTGCGAGGAATGGCAAGTACGTTTATACCCAAATTACACTTCAATTTTATTATTTTGTTTTCTACAATCATTACATTATTTAAAGCTCAAAAACAGTATAAAGTACAAACCTTAATAATTACTTCAACTAGTATATGCAATTTGCTCTGTAATGAAAAATGTATATTTAAAAAGTTACGCCACTCTTTGACGTTTGTGTTGTTATTCGACAAAGTCAAAAAACATAAAACCAATGCCTTTCTGATTAACTCAGATAGCACAAAATAAATATAACTCCAATTGCTCTAGCAACACAACAATTTAAATATGCAAACTTATTACGTTTTAACCCACAGGCAAAAATTATTATAACTTCTGCTTGGGCATCGATTACTACATGTTAAACCTCTTAGCCCTTACATAATAAATTTTATGATTTAGGCATGCAAATTTCTATGTCAAGGTTATAACAGATTTTGACATTTTCGTTGAGTTTTTAGGGAGCCGTGACCCGGTTCTCATAAAATTTTCATCTGTTGATTTTTCAACTGTTGTGAGCCCTAAAAGAATGAGGTAAAGTAAAGTGGGAGCGGTAATTAGATCACTATATAAAAAACACGAACCAAACAGCACTCCGGTAAACACACAACCGCTCTAGTTGAGCCCCAGTACGAAAGTGTCCACGTAATTCCCGGCAGAATTAGTTCGAGGTCCTAAAGCTGTACATCATTCGCCGAAAACAATGAAAAATCCAGCAAAAGTTATGTAAACCCCAAAGGATATCTTAACATATTGCTGCATATTATATCATTCTAGGTCTACAATTTATAACCTACTCAAAGCCAGATCCAAGAAACAAGAGGACTTTTAAATGAAATATGGTAAAGTTAATCAGTAATAAGAAATTGAAACTGGTTATCCAATGATTGTACAATGCATGTAACGGGTTAATTTACTAAACAAGTAACAAACTTAAGAATCCAACTGAATTATATCAAATAATACCAATCTAGAAAATACAATCAAAAGTATTAACGTATTAAATCACTTTGTAGCAATGAAAAGATAAAAATCTATTTCAACATTAATTAAAGGAAATTTTAATTAATTCTTAGTAAGTATTCAGGACTGTGATTTCCTTTACCCTAAAAATTAACCAAAGCTGCTGTAACTACATCATCTGCATAGAATAATGGAAAAGCGATCAGAACATCAAGACATATTCTTAGATATTATTTTCTTGTTAACATGTTATCTTCTTCTGATCAAATATTGTACCTATTTAAGAAATCACTATTAGTTCTTACAATAGGAAATTAAATCTCTGGTAGATTGTTTCTAACGATTTAACAAATGGTTGGTTCTCTGCATCTTTTTAAGCTATTACTTGTCAATTAGATGGGTATAAAGTTAATATAATACATCCCGTGGTTATAAATAGAGCATAGTAATGTTACATAGATTTTACAATACAAAAAGATTAATAATTAGCACCATGAAATAGCTTACTCATCATATACATCTAGATTGTTAAGTTAAGGTAGAGTCAATTACTGAATCCTTGTATTACGTGAATTTCTATGTACTGTTCTTCTAATGGGTACAGTGGCCTCTATTCAGAAGATGCGGCAAAGTTTGTTGATCACTTACAACATTAAAACAGTGAACAGACAGATATTAAGAAAGAAGAAGAAGGTAGGAACTCAAAGGCAATTTCGCTACATTATATGCACTGACTCATCACTTAAACATTTAGATACGGTAGCCCAGAGTAGTCTGAAATCATGGCACTCATTTCCACCAACTTGTAAACAAATCGCCTATCACCGCATGCTCTCATTGGTTGAAGCAATGACGTACATCGCTTCGAAAGTGTGAGAATGGTCTATGACACAAAATACAATAATAAATTACAAGTTATTCCCTGAGCAATGTTGGAAACTCAAAACCACATTTATAATATGTAATGACCTACTTAATTCTACAAAAAAACTCTCCTAGGATAATTATAAAAATAAATTCATTGTGTACCCAAATAAGGTGCAACAAAGCTTTATCTATATGTGGCTAGTAAATCAGATTCCGTCGGCAAAATGGGTCATAAGCTTGTCATAATCAGGGAGAGTCAAAATGCATGGTTTCTGCACTTAATACTATTTCATACTCTTGATCTACAAACTACTCAATTTCCTTCAGATTATACATTCCTACGATATGCAACATATTTTATACCTATTTGTTTGCAGAAATGCTTAAATAATGTTATTTTAGAATAGATATAAGCAAGGTGAGTTGAGAGTTGTTTTATTTGTTCAAAGATACAGGTGACCTTTTATAAGAAAATTTATTTCACCAAGAGAATACCCCGTAATTAACGCTGTCCATAGGAAATTCTATTAGAACTAGAAGTAGTTTGCACCTTTTAAACTTGACAAATTGAAAACTTAACAGGGTAAGTGCTAGTTATAACATAACTTGAAATGGCACCTGAATAAAATTTTGATTATTACTCAATTTGGTTCAATTTTCTGCCATTTATTGTTATAGGGACAACCTACTCCTGCACTACGTAGTTGACCAGTACATCTTGATTTCATTACGGGATTCCCTTTCCTTCTGGGCAATGCCAAATTAAAAACTTAATGCTTCAAATATCCATACCAATAGTTTATTTAAAAAAAGTATTTGTGGTTAAGCTGGCTTTCATATCTTTTAAGTAACAGATATATTAGAACCTAAAATACAATATCATGAGACTTTATCAGAAATTCGTCCTGCTAATGAAACATTGCTACAAACATTTGGCAACGATATTGATATCACAGATAACAAAAACAATGCAATAGGAAGTGAGCCAAAAATCCTTGAGCGAATTCTGATTCTGATTATGAAACTAGTGCATCTTTGCTAACTTGCGCTGATGATTCAGATGATTCCAATGGTAATTTAGAATGTCTAGAAACTTCAGCCTTAGAAAATAGCCACGAAAAGAAATATGTAAATAATGTAGACTTACCAGCTAATTAAGTTTCAAGTAAATTTTGTTTTAATGTAGAAATCATCGACTTTGCACATGTTGGTTTTAGAAGATCTCCAGAACGACGTTTGGATATTAACATATAACGTAAATGTTCTTAATATTGCTGAATACGACCAGAGGCAGAAGATGTATGCTGACCATGAAACATGTAAGACTCCATCAAATGTTTTCAAAATTTTTATAGATCAAGAAGTAATTAATTTAATAGTTGATGAAAGTAACAGGTACTCTTTACAAAAAATAAACGCTGCAAAAGTAAAAGATAAGCCTCGTTTGAAAGGTTGGTCAGATACGAATTCAGACGAAATGTACACATTTTTTGGAACTATTGACTACGCTTATGGCGGTATTTTCAATCTGGATTGAAGTCAAGTGGCTTCAAATGTCAATCGCAATCCCAAGTGTTTAGATGTAAAAGGTTTCAAAAAGAGAAAGGAGATATTTCAATCCCATTTCAATTTCATTTATTGCACGCACGCATCTGTTGAACTGCAACTTCGTGTTGCTGATTGGATGCGTTCTAAAATGTATCAGACACATCAGGCATAGATATTAATTAATACTTTAACTACGACTATGGTATTAACAACATAGTTGTAATTAAGGTGTATTTATATTTCCATTACTTTACTGTAATTCAAACTAGTATGAATTACAATCAATGTTCCTTTCCTGCTTGGTTTAAGGTTATGTTGATACAGCAGATACAACCAGTAAATAGTATGAAGCCGCTTCAGTTGAGTCAAGCTGTAAATTGTTAGGATTGACTTGAACTGTTCAAGCCGCTTGAAATAATATTCTTGTGTGTTTAAATAAAAGCTTGAAACTGGATTACTTAAGCCGCTTGACTTCAATCCAGATTGAAAATACCGACATAAACGTAGTCATTATTTGCATGGGCTTAGCTAGAGTTCCATCTATCAATCTCTACTTGTCTAAAAACAATATGTACCACGAAAGATGTATTTGTTCTAAAATGACTAGAGATAGATTTTCATTATAATTGCAGGACATTAACTTTAAGGATGATGGAAATCTAAAACATGCCATGATCGCTTATTTCACATAAGACCCACTTTGGATATACTTAATACTAGATATTGATCAATTTTAGTTCCTAGGAAAGAGATTGTTGTAGATGAAAGCAAGATTCCATGGAGAGGACGATTAGATATGCGTCAATATATACAAAATAAAGGGCATGAAGCTCTACAAACTTTGAACAATGGAAGGTTACACTGTTAATGTAAAGATTTATTGCAGGAAAGATATCACCGAATGACAACCCCAACGACTCCCATACAGTCAAGGTAGTTATGGATCTAATGCGAAATTTGCTGAATAGTGGATGTACTTTATATGCAGGTAATTTTTATTCTAACGTTCCAATTGTTAAGAATCTGCAACAAGGATTTTGTATTGTGGAACTTTACCTTCTAACTGCAAAGGTATTCCACGAGAAATTATAAGACGCAAATATATAAACATAAAGTTATGAAAATTCATAATAACAATGGAGTTAAAATAATGAAATGGCAGGACAAACAACAAATTCTTATGATATCCAATAAATAATAGTGTGATTTGAGCATGCATGTTACTGGTTGAAGAAAAGGTTTTCTCAGAAAGGTCTTCTAAAGCCATAATGTGCAATACACAACAATAAACCCAAAAAGAGTTTAGATATCGACCAAATGTATTCATATTATATCACTTTAAGAAATGGCTTAATAGAACAACAGCATTCGGACTTCTCTTTGGTTCGACAATTGTAATACGTAGTTTATAATGAAGTTCACAGAAAGGTTGTACCCTAACGATGCTTCAATTTAATAAAAAATTACAATTTGCGTTGATAGGAGAAAACCAGAATGTTCAAAATGCCTACACCTAAAAATGGGGTGGATACAATTGAAATCAAAACTGGTCCTGAAAAAAACATCGTAGAAACCATGTAAGGTGTTATAAAACACTTTAGAGCAAACTTGTCAAGTCGGACATCAGACAAGAAGGTAACAAAAGTTTACTGTTTTATGCAGACTATGAGAAAAGACGAACAATGTGCATTTCTTGTTTTAATAAAAACATTTTTTGTATACTTAATAAAGCATTATTTTAACCAATTGTTGTTGATTTAATTGCTTGACCAAACTATAAGCAACTAAAGCACATTAATGCTAAATGTTAGTTTAACAAAATTTTGCTTAAATGATTTGAATTTCAAAATAAATTAAGAAGTTACGGCCGATTCGGATAAAAAATATTCACCATATACATATGTCTGGTACCACCCCAATAGATATGTAAAGAACCAAACAAATGCATCTGGTAACGTAACTTGGGACAAACAATGTGTAACTGGGGCTGTGTTAATAAAAAAGAATCAAATTATTAAAAATTTCATGCCAAATCTTGTGAGTACGTATGAATGCTGATTGTCATAGTGTTATTAAATGTTTATTAAATAAAGGATTCTGTAAATTTTGTCTCTTCCTTCTAGTTGGATTATTAAAACTGAAGGTTTCCAGTAGCACACGCTATAAAATGACATTTAATCTATATTATATGCCTAATTGTTGATTCTAGTTTAGAACCTACCGTTAATAAATGATTTTTCTATTAAGCAAAACAACGACATGAAACAATCAGAAATGACATCACCTGACTTAACATCCACTTTGTTCAGCAACTGGTAAAATGACCATAGTTGCAGGTTGATGAACGTTAGAAAGTATTTAGCAGCAAGAAGTACCAATTACACTACTGGGACAGGTAAAGACAATGGGAAAATTGTACACATCTAAATCATGTATGTGTGAATATATACATATGTGTGGGTGTGTGGGTGTGTGTGTGTGTGTGCGCGCACGCGCGTGTGTGCATGTGTGTGCATGCATGTGTGTGTGTGCGTGTGTGCATGTGTGCATGCATGCGTGTGTGTGTGTGTGTGTGTGTGATTAAAGGTCACAGAGAGATCATACTGCATCATATGATAAACAGCCGATGCAAGAAACTCGAGAAAATTCGAGAAAAAAAGCCAAATTATTTAGATATCTATTTGTATAGAAAATATTCATGGAGTGCCCAGTATAAAAGGTATCAATTGTATTTAAGGCAGGAAACCATGATTATTAGATAGTTTGATCGTGTTTTAGATAAGAATAACAGTATTTATTATGTTCTGTGCGTAAATAAGGGCTTATCAAAAGTTTTATCCACATTTTATAATAAAATCATTTAAAATACTCAATTATGTGAAAACTTGCATGTGTAAATGCTATTAAAACATTTTAGTTTATAAGTTAAGGATCAATTTACGTTCAAATACATAAAAATATTCTAAAACAGTTTTCATTTGCAATTAATAAGTAATTAATCCTGTTCAAATGCTTAAATATTCTAAAAGAAACTTATAGTTAAATTTGTTGTCAATTTTATGTAAAGCCGCTTGTATACATATTTTAATTTTCATGTAATAGCAAAAGAATTTACATTAATTGAAAAGTTATTGATTTAAGTTTGAACTATTTATTTAATAATGAATGATTATAAAGCCTGTTGATTGACCTCATGTTCTAAAACAAGATAATATTTAGATAAGTAAACGACGTGAACAGCCCGCAGTGGTAGTAAAACAATAAAATCGCAAAAATTAATAAAAGCCAATTATTATATAGCTCGGAGCGGTAACAAAAGTTAGAAAAACAATGAGCTTGAAAGTTCTCGAATGTTGATAAGGATATTTAAATGACACATTTATGTTCGCAAAAAAAAACTCGAATGCAAAAATAACAGAGCAAGAAGCATCAAAAGTTTGCTTTATAAATGCCAATATGTGTTGAGTCGAGAGCAGTCTTGATCAAAACATTGGCATGCAGTCAACCTAATTAAATAATACGCCATATAGTATAAAGTGGTACATCAAATGTGTAGTATTTATAAGTGAAATTCATTTAAATACACAGAAATGGAAGATAGACTATTGGAAACCACTTAAAATTATTGTATAAAAGAATTTACCTAAACATTAATTTATATACAAATTAATGGATGATCTATGTAACGGATGAATTTGAATGAAAAATTTTACTTTGAAAATGATTTAAAAGAAGATGGAGTGTTGAATGGTAATTATTATGCTTTGGAAAAGTTAACAACAAGCAGATCTGTGAGAGTACAATAAATATATATTGTTTAAATTTCTAAAAGGACTAATATCTATCGATTGTGCAATGATATTTACCTGTATGCAAGTGTATTGAATTTAAAAGTAAATGTTGTGTACAAGAGTCAGTACAATTTAAGTTTAAGGGATTAGCAAACCTACAATACAGGTTTCCACCATTATACAAAATGATAATTAAACCTAGCTGAATTCAGATAAGTTTATACAGTTTTACAGGAGTTTTAAAGGAGAAGATATTAAATTACATGACTTATTAAGGTAAATTTTGAACATATTAGGGGAGATCTAATTATGAAGTTGTTTATGAATGATAATCACGAGATAAAGATTTGTGTAGAATTGGTGAGTGATCATCCTAGCTTTAAAGAAATATTCTGGGCTCTGTTTCTAGTATACAAGATGTGCTGACAAGAGTTATCTTTATTATCAATGTTATATTCAACATACTGTTTGTAAGAGAAAGCTGTTGTGGATGAATTAATTTGTATTTGAAAGATTGTAAGATTTTGTATTATTATTAATCTGATATATGATTACAGCGATTTTATTAATCGGAGAACTAGCAAAAACAGTTAGACGACATATTTTGAAACGTTCATCATAATCTCTTCTATTAGGCATATGACCCTGGGTGATCCACGGCAACTTTTGTTGACATCCCAATGTCGGACCCACCATTCGCAGAACTTTGATTGACGCCCAACGTCAGGGCAGTGACCAGCAACTTTTATTGGTGCTCAACATGAGCCTCATTCACAGTAATATATATATATATATATATACATATATATATATATATATATATATATATATATATATATATATATTAATAATTAATGGACTGGTCAGTCTTATAATATAATATACATGTAAATATTATCATGGGAAGTAGTCCAAATCAAACAACAGAAACTGATTGAAAAATTTAATCAACACCTAACGTTTCGATACATTCCTTTTGTACCTTTTTCAAAGGCTAAAATGGAAACAGAAAATTCGAAATTAGCAAAAAATACATAACCTGTCGCTAACTACTTACATTGACAAAATTATATTAAGGAAATTGAAAACAAATTACTGCATGATTCACATTATAATTGTAGGTCAAAAATATTAAAAATTAAAAATTGCCTGAAGGGCAACGTCATACCACGATGGCGGTTAAAAAGTAAAGACAAAGTTGATAATGACAAATTCTATAAGAGTGACAGGACACATTCCGAAAATGGCAATGATTACATAACCTGAAGTAAGATACCTAACATTGTTTAAAAATGTCCTTACTATATAAAGCAGAGTAAACGTTATGCTGTTACGTGCAAATTGAATTTGCACTTAAACATTGTTTTAGTTCAGTTTGTTAATGTGCGGAAGCTTCCCGCCATAATTTTAAATACGCAAGACGCGCGAACATTTTTAAATGAACTGGGCGGGGCTTCCGGTACGTCACAATAGTGCAATTGGCAAGTGTGAATTATCCCCATAGGGGTAAGGCAATGCTACAAAAGAGTAGGGAGTTCCGCGGTTCTCGCGCGGAAACGTGGCTTTTTTTACGCCGAACTTGGAAGTGAACAGTCGTGCCGGGTGTCGTGTTATCTTATTATGTAGATTTCCTTATCTTGATTATCTTTCCTTAATTACCTATTCCTGTCTTCCACTGCATATAGGAACGGAGATGACCCTGGAGCATCCCATGACCCGAGATAATTTGGATGTCCAACTCTACCAGCAGCGATGCCGAGGTTACGGTGGCGGATTTCCTGCCGGTTGGCGGATCCTTCACGTGAGTAGATTGTCTGGTTTTTATTGTTTAAATTTTATGTACCTTCTCTTAATTATGGCGCAATATAAATTATCAGCGACGTCATGTGTATCTTATGAACTTTGGTAATTGTATTACCGGCTTTTAAGAGCCATCTATCGCCATTTCAATGTACCAGAATCTAAGCGTAACATTTTGTTAACTGCATTACCGACCAGGTAAAACTGTAAACGAAGTGTAGCAGATGGCGCCTTCAACCTGTTCAGGCTATGAACTTCAGGGCTTCTTCTTTGTTTTTAGGTTAGAATAATTTCCTTTATAAGGATACAATGCATTAATAGCTTCTTCACTTAAAGAACTTTACTTTTATTCATGTAAGTATTTACCTTACCTTATGTCTTTAAATACAGTATTATAGAATTACCTATTAAAATATCTTTAGTTGCTTTCCTTAACTTTGAAAGGCCGTTTTTTGAAACTTAAATACATTGTTCTTTATGTTACATTCTAAAATTGCATTATGATTTATCTTTTACATGAAAATTAAGTGTTTAAAAAAACACTTGAGTGAAATAAATTGCTAGTATACCTTTTTTAAGAAGTGTTTGACTATACGTTGTTGCCTTATAGGTTAAATAACATATATATAAAGAACCCTGTTGGCGATTGGCCACTCAACGTATCAGAAACTAAATTATCTTTAGATGATATATCGGGTATAATAAACAAAACAGATCCTGCGGCTACTAATATCGAATTAGGGAGATTGACTTCAAGAATAACTCACGTCAAACAGCGAGTTGATTCATTATCTTTATATAACGATGACCAAGTGACTCAAGCTAAACAAAGTTTGTTGTCCGAGGTGTTATTGCTTGAAGGAATTCTTTTAGAAA
This sequence comes from Platerodrilus igneus, assembly GCA_036346225.1. Lineage (NCBI taxonomy): Eukaryota > Metazoa > Arthropoda > Insecta > Coleoptera > Lycidae > Platerodrilus > Platerodrilus igneus. The sequence continues at coordinate 15,489,835 of JARFIW010001469.1, read as the reverse complement.
GACTTAATCCTAACGCAGACGTAGATATATCGTTACCTTTTTCAAATCTTGCGCTTGCCGAACCTAAACCATTAGGAAAACCTATACCTGTATACAAATGGGGTCTCACCTTTGAAGGGTTTGATTCGAAGGTTTCTTTATCATCCTTTCTTGACCGGATTAACGATTTTAAAATTTCTCGCGGGTGTACCGACCAGGACCTATTTATCTCAGCTGGTGATTTGTTCGCAGGCTCAGCATTAATATGGTATAGAAACATACGACACCAAATTTCTACCTGGAATGAGTTAGTTGCCTGTTTAAAACGAGACTTCCTACCTTATGGCTACATTAACGATCTTTGGAACGAAATTCGTAACCGAACTCAAGGTCCCGACGAAAATGTTGTGTCTTTTATTATCTCATTAGAAGCTTTATATAGCAGACTCGACAAAAAACCTTCCGAATCCGAAATTATCGATCAATTACTTAGAAATTTGAACCCCTATTTCTCAGAACGTTTGGCATTACAGACCATATCTTCGCTAGCTCATTTTAAAGACCTATGTCGCTCTCTTCAAGAAGTGAGGTCAAGGATTGACAAATATCGACCACCACCCGAGAAATTATCTGGTCTTCTCGAACCTGATCTAGCTTGCCAAGTTCGACCTTCCCGTAAAGTATCTACACTTAACGTTCCTTCTACCGTAACTAATAACGCACTTACCTGTTGGAACTGCAAGCGAAGTGGACATAACTATACTGTCTGCACATACCCTAGAAATATTTTTTGTTATGGCTGTGGTCGCTCAAATATCTACAAATCTAACTGCACCAACTGTAATCCTAACGTATCGGGAAACTCCCGTCGAGATATTTCAAATCAGGGTGTGAATATCTCAAGAAACCAAAATCGCCCTCAACACCAATCATTCAACGGACACAGACGCCAATAAATTTAAATTATAAAACCACTTCTAACGTTGTACCGTCATTAAATTTATCTAATAATAATACCGCTACTATTAATGTACAAAATACCTTACCTTCATTAGAGGAATTATGCTACACTACTCCAGCCGAGTGGTCTAAGTGGTTACAAACCGTCAATTCCTTTTATCATAAAAAGACTACCGCTGTTTCACAACTTGTTAAAAACCCTTCGATAACCGTCCACACTTATCTATCTCAATTGGTTCCTTAAATGTAATTGCTTTACTGGATACAGGTTCTTCATGTTCTCTTATAAATAACGAAGGTTTACATCAATTATCTCAACAAAATATCAAAATTCAAATTATTCCTGAAAAACTTCCATAAATTTAGCTGACGATAATCAAATACATGTAACCGGTTCCTTAAGTTAAAAATTCGTGTAGAGTCTCTTGAACGTGATGTTTTATTTTGATTGTCCCTGCATTAGCGTATCCTTTTCTACTGGGCGTTGATTTCTGTAAACTTTTAATCTGTCACTTTACTTTCAGGATTTTTCATGGCAAACCTCTATTAAAACGAACTCCTGTGCATCTACAGGAATATCTAACAAAATCTCTTACTGACTCCCAAGATGTAACTCTTAACGCTACAATCGACAAATTTCGCAAACTTAATACCTCTGAACTTGGTTGTGTTACAACGGCAACACACGTTATCTCCACAGGTGATGCCCTTCCCTTTAAGCAACGTCAATATCCCTTATCGCCTGCCTTACAAAAGCATTTACATGCGGAAATAGACAAAATGTTAGTATCTGGTGTTATCTCTCCTTCAAATTCACCGTGGACCTCTCCCGTATTGCTAGTTCGGAAAAAGAATGACGAATGGCGTGTTTGTTTTGATGGCAGGAAGCTAAATTCTGTTACTGTTCCAGACGCTTACCCTCTACCCAGAACTGACTCAATTTTGAGCAGGCTTCGTAACGCAAAATTTATCTCATCTATCGACCTAAGACAAGCTTTTTATCAGATACCTCTTGACTTATCTTCTCGTCAAAAAACTGCTTTTTGTGTCCCAGGCCGAGGTCTTTTCGAATATAATTTTTTGCCATTTGGTCTCTGTAACGCTCCACAAACTTTACAACGTACTATGGATCAAACGTTAGGTCCTATCTTACATCAAGAACGTGCCTTTGTATTTTTAGATGATATCTTAGTTATCTCAAGTTCTTTCGATGAACATATCGCCACATTAGATGAAGTTGCTGAACGTTTAAATGCAGCAGGTTTTAAGATAAACTGGGAAAAGTCTCAATTTTGTCGTTCATCCCTTACATTTCTTGGTTTTATTGTCGATGGGACAGGCTTACGAGCGATCCTGCTAAAGTTGATGCTATTACTAAATTTAAAACACCAAAACTGTTACCGAAATCAAACGTTTGATAGGAATGATTAGCTACTATCGCATTTTTCTACCTAACCTTTCAACTATATCTGCACCCATTACCGCTTTAATTAAAAATAAAAAGAAATCCCAAACTATCGAGTGGAATTTAGAATCCCAACAGGCTTTCGAACAAATTAAAACACTAATCACTTCAGCACCTATCTTAATCTCTCCAAATTTCGATGATAAGTTTTATATACAAACCGATGCCTCACTTACTGGGTTAGGTGCAATGTTGTTCCAGGTAAACAATGGTTTAGAACATCCAATCGCTTATGCGAGCCGTGCCTTAACTTCTGCCGAACAAAAATACTCTGCTACCGAACGAGAACTATTGGGTGTTATCTTTGGCATCGAGAAATTTAGAGGATATGTCGAAGGTACACACTTTACCGTAATCACTGATTGTGCAGCACTCACTTGGCTTAATAACTTGAAACAACCCGCAGGTCGTTTGGCAAGATGGAACTTGCGTATATCTCAATTTACTTTTGACGTTAGGCATAGGCCTGGCAAATTAAATATCGTACCTGATGCGTTATCTCGAGATGTTTTTCTCTTAACCTTCCAAATTTAATTCTGGATACCTGGTACCTCAATATGATTAGAAAAGTTTCCGATAATCCCGACAAATTTCCTACCTTTCGAGTAACTAATAATAGACTGTATAAATTTGTATCCTCGTCCCCACATAAAATATCGAATATACCTGAATGGAAACTCGTTGTGCCCACTGCAAATCGCAGTGAGGTGCTCAAATTATGTCACGACGATCCCTTAGCTGCACACCTTGGTGTTACAAAAACTCTCGCAAAATATCTGAATTGTATTACTGGCCCACACTTAAGCAATCTGTTTGTCGCTACATTAAAAGCTGCAAAATTTGTGGTTCTCATAAGAGTTCACAAGATGCTCGCCCTGGTTTAATGGGTAACTTTAAGCGTGTATCTTATCCCTTTCAATTAATATCGCTTGACTTATTAGGACCTCTCCTCGATCAAAAGAGGCAATCAATATCTCTTAGTTGTTACCGATTGGTTTTCTAAATTTGTTATGGTGCAACCCTTACGTAAAGCTACCTCCGCTGCAATAATTAAATTCCTAGAACAGAATGTCTTTCTTATCTTTGGTGTCCCCAGATTATTCTTTGTGACAATGGTGCACAATTTATCTCTAAAGATTTTCAGAATTTCGTTAAAAGTTACAAAGTACAAAAATTTGGTTTAACGCAAAATATCACCCCCAAGTAAACCCTACCGAGAGAGTAAATCGAGTGTTAATTACCGCTATCTCGTCTTATATTGATTCAGACCATACTACATGGGATGAACATATCTTTGAAATTGCTCAAGCTTTGCGTACATCTAAACACGAAGCAACCCAATTCACTCCGTCTTTTCTTGTTTTTGGAAGATATACCCCAATCGATGGGAGTTACTATGGTTTAGTGCCTGACGATACTAACGTAATTGAATTTGACGATAAAGTACGTTGGGACAAGGACCAACAGTCACTACCTTCTATCTTTAACGACGTTAGAAAAAATTTGTTAAAAGCTTACGAAAAGAGTAAGGACCATTATAACTTCGTAAGCGAAATATTTCCTTTGCCTTGGGCGAACAAGTTTGGAAAAGAACTATGTCTTATCGGATGCATCTAAGAAATTTTCTTCAAAATTGGCCCTAAATTCATTCTTTGTAAAGTCACACGTGTTATTAGTCCCCTTATCTATGAACTTCAGGATACTGAAGGAAAACGCCAAGGCAGGTGGCATATTAAAGACCTTAAGCCATTCTCTGCCGACCCAAATGCTAATTAAGTTTTTCATGCCCCATTCTCCTCACGATTTACCTAATATTTTTGTTCTCACCCTCAATTAGTAACCTCAATTACTTATTCCTTCTCTCATACAGTATATAATTTCTTACACGTTAACTTTACTTACCTTAATTTAGCTATCTTTTTCTTCTGGTTGACTTTTCCTTCACCATACCGTTAGATATATATCACTTCATCCTCTACACCCCCCCAATATAGCTCTGTCGTTTCATTTAATTAACCCTTGAAATTTTCCTACTACATATTGTTCGGTCTTTAGTATTTCTCTTATATGGTTTAATTGAAAGGTAATTGTCGTAACTTTGGTTGAAATAACCCATTGAATTTTTATGACTGGTTTTGGCTGATGTTGAGTGAATGCTTTCTTCTTTGGGCTCACATAGGACACGCGCGATCTATGCCATTGAAAGAAATAGTTCATATTCGCAGTTGCAAAAGCTAGGATTGTCTATTCCGTGTGTTTTTCCTCTGAATTATTGCAATCGCCCACATTATACTACATCATTATACTACAACATTATTCCTTCCTTTTTCTACTAAATCTACATAACTTATAAACTTTTTTTTTCGTTATTTTTTACTGAACTTTGTGGTGAGACGCTATCGCTTCTTATTGTTATCTTATTAAATTCTCGGTTGTTTTAGCATATGGGGACAGTGTATCTGTATTTAACTGCTTATAATTGGGCATTTTGTGTGTTTAGGGTGCTACCGTTTTAAAAAACTACCTTATAACAGTTGTTTTTGTGTGTTTGTATCTGTAATGATACTTGTAAGTTGTTGTGTCAACTTTTGTCTGATTTTCTTATCGTAGTTGAAGCACTCGTTAGGAAAATTATCGTACTAGTTCTCTTAGGAGTCTAGTGAATTTTAAAATGTGTATATCTTATCTTGTCGGATTAATATCGCAGGTGGTCCTTCAGACTGCGCTGTGTTTTATAGGGACAATTCTCTACTTTCTCTCGGACGCTTGTCCAAAAACTATACTTTTTCTTAACCCGCTATCTCCGCTATGCCTTATTCTTCTCTCGGTGGACCTGTTCTTGTCCCGGAACACCCGTCTGCCTCATAAGAATGATGTTCCCTCATTCCGAGCTACTGACCACACTTGCTGGTTGAGTAGCGCTTTGCTATCCACCTTTCCTCTGTCGCTTTTGCTCAATGCGAGCCCTTCCTCTTCTTTCTTCTACCTAGAGGTGCCTCTTATGCACTTCAAAAACCAACCTCCTTTTTACCGTTCCTGTTTCTCTACTACCTTTTCTTTTCTGTTAGTCACCGTGTGGTTGTGCGGGAGGTTTTCACAGACACTTGGACCATGTCTCTGCGAATCTTTCGTGGGGTCATGCGGTGCCGCTGTCAGTGCATGGGCTCTGGCAGTGAAGGTATGTAGAGTGTGTGAATGTGTGAGTGAATGTGTATATCGCATATTGTTATATACCGCATGGATATCGGGTGAATAGTTTCACCGATATCGATCAACACTGGGTGCAGGAATGCACCCAAAGGTCTTTGCCGGTCCCCCGTGCTGTTCTTACGAACGGACCTGCCTCACAGGTTTCTCTTTTGGAGGGCACGGGTCAATCCCATTTAAACGGCTCTACTGGAGCCACTCTTTGTTGTTATCATTGTCTTGGGTAATAACTAGGCCAATATCTTTGTCTTCTTTATTATCTTCGATAATACCTTTAGGTTTAATATCGTTATCTTATTGATTACCTTTGGTAATAACCTTAGTTTAGTATCGTTATCTTACCGATTACCGTTAGTAATAATTTTGGTTTAATTTATCGTTATCTTACCGACTACCGTTAGGAATAACTTCGAGTTATGTCGCGTTATCTTACCGGTTATCTTGAGCAATAACTTCTGTTTAAATTCATGTTACCTACTATCTCTTATAATCACTTTAACTTAATATCGTGTTATCTTATCGAGTATCTCAAATAATAACTAAAGCTTAATACCGTTATCTTATTCATTACCTTTGAGGATAACAACTTAAGCTTAATATCTTTACCTTATCTATTATCTTTAACATCAATTTGAGATCTTATCTTATCTTTTTATCGTCCTAACGTGTGGTATATATGACCAGACGTGGGAATTATCTTTCTGAAATTTAAGTGAAAAGCTAACCCGATTTAGAAATGTAATTTGTCAGGTTAGCATATAAGGATTCAGTAGGCGGTACTTTTGGTAAATTTGTGGATTCACAACTGTGTCATGGACAAGTTAAATGTGCATCGGAGGAAACCAAAGTACCAGAAACAAAATTTGCCAGAGTGCAAGGTGACGCACTCTCATGAACATTTTTTAAATTTGGGCACTTCTTGCCAAAAAAGAAGAATAGTTTGATGCGACACTCATGTGTGTTTGCATATAAGAACTATATGTTAGCTTTAGTTAGATAAGTTTAGATAGGTTTAGATAGGTTAGGCGACTTGTCGCACCCGTGTTAGTTTAAGCAGTGTTTCATGCTCCCCGACAAATTTGTGCTGTCGGTAAGTAGTGTAGTCAAAGACTATCGGGCTACCTATTCCGTTTCCTGGTACTTCGGTAGACGTGCTATCGGTCGAAAAACCAGGTGGCGCCTTATATAAACATTTTGTAGGTTTTAAGTTAGGGTTTATGTAGGGTAGTAAGGACTTAGATTTTAAGCTGTTACTGTGCTAACAGACTTTTTCTTTTAAGTTTTTCTTTTGTGGCTTTGTCGCGATTGTTACGTGCAAACTGAATTTGCACTTAAACAGTGTTTTAGTTCAGTTTGTTAATGTGCGGAAGCTTCCGCCATAATTTTAAATACGCAAGACGCGCGAACATTTTAAATGAACTGGGCGGGGCTTCCGGTACGTCACAATAGTGCAATTGGCAAGTGTGAATTATCCCCATAGGGGTAAGGCAATGCTACAAAAGAGTAGGGAGTTCCGGTTCTCGCCGGAAACGTGGCTTTTTACGCCGAACTTGGAAGTGAACAGTCGTGCCGGGTGTCGTGTTATCTTATTATGTAGATTTCCTTATCTTGATTATCTTTCCTTAATTACCTATTCCTGTCTTCCACTGCATATAGGAACGGAGATGACCCTGGAGCATCCCATGACCCCGAGATAATTTGGATGTCCAACTCTACCAGCAGCGATGCCGAGGTTACGGTGGCGGATTTCCTGCCGGTTGGCGGATCCTTCACGTGAGTAGATTGTCTGGTTTTATTGTTTAAATTTTATGTACCTTCTCTTAATTATGGCGCAATATAAATTATCAGCGACGTCATGTGTATCTTATGAACTTTGGTAATTGTATTACCGGCTTTTAAGAGCCATCTATCGCCATTTCAATGTACCAGAATCTAAGCGTAACATTTTGTTAACTGCATTACCGACCAGGTAAAACTGTAAACGAAGTGTAGCAATGCACCCTATCAATATCAATCTTATTATTGATAGGATTAATTTCACTATTAATATAAAAAGACTCGATGAAAAGCCTCATCTTGTAATTGGTTTCGTTCTCCAAAATGGCGGTGTCATCGAAAAATGGTGTATGACTGGTTGCAGCAACATGAGCAGACAATGCACATTTAGTGGAGTTAATCCTACAATCACTCCTGTGCTGGGTTAAACGACTCTTCAGCCACTGGCTAGTCTGACCAATGTAACTATTGTTGCAACTACATGTGATCTTGTAGACAACGTTGTTGTTTAACAATTTCGGAGTACGATCCTTTAATTTGGTAAACAACTTCTGGATAGAAAAATTGTATTCATAAACAATGGTGATCTTAGGTTGTCTAAGTAATCGTACTAAAAGTGGAGATAACTTCTGTATAAACGGAAGCTTCTTGTACGTAATATCAGTTTCTGAAGGGTTTACTTTTAAGAAGTTGCCATATATTAATCTATGCAATATTCACTTTGGATAACCGTTGTTAACTAAAGTGTTAATCAATAACTTCTTTTTTTTATCCATGAACTGTGGGTCTGAAATATGTTCTATTCGATATCGTAGGGCCTTCACCGTGTTTACCTTATGTTGAAAAGAATGGTTCGAGTGGAAATTTAGATATCTGCCCGAGTTAGTTGGTTTAGTGTACCAATCAAATAATAAATGATTAGAACTATCTCTGATGACCAACACATCCAAAAAAGGTAATTTCCCATCCACTTCAATTTCAAAAGTGAACTGAAGGTGATCATTAAACTCATTAAATGCTGTTAACGTTTGGTCAACATATTGGACTGGCAACGAACAAATGATATCATCCACATCCTTTAGTTTATAAAGGAGTTACATACAGTGATGATAAAAGTATTGTTAATGCTTTTGCACATCACTTCTCCTGTGTATATGAAGATAAAGTATTACCTTATGATGGAGATGATCATTTCGATCGCAATATCTCTCAGTTTTTTGTAGATCTAAAATCTGTCTCTGAAAAAGACGTTTTAGAAGCTATTGGTAAGCTTAAAACCAAAACTTCTATGGGAGACGTTAACTTTCCAACATATATATTAAAGGGTTGTAAAGACTTTTTCACCAGACCGCTGCAGTATATGTTTAATTTGTCATTATCAACCCACTGCTTTCCGAACAAGTGGAAAATAGGTAAGGTGTGTCCGATATTTAAAAAAGGTCATAAAAATGAAATTGAAAACTACCGTCCAGTAGTTATTCTATCATGCTTTTCTAAGGTATTTGAAATTATTCTATTCAAATACATATATACAGCTATTATGCCTATGATATCAGTCAAGCAGCATGGGTATATGCATACTCGTTCTGCGGTAACGAATCTTACAATCTTTTGTACATATATTTTGAATGCCTTCGATAATTCTCGTGAGGTTGATGCGTTCTACTTAGATTTTTCTAAGGCATTTGACAGAGTTTCTCACTCTGTGCTACTCCATAAATTAGAGTCCCAATTCAATTTTTCTACTGGTCTAGTGCAATTTCTAAAGTCATATCTTGACTCGAGGAATTTATATGTTGTTAACAATAACATAAGGTCAAATTTATACATTCCAACAGCAGGTGTTCCGCAAGGAAGTAATTTAGGTCCTCTTCTCTTTTTAATATTTATTAATGATATAGTTGATACAATCTCATCTGACATTTTATTGTTTGCAGCGACATTAAACTGTATAAACAAATTACATCAGTGGTGGATTGCGACATGCTGCAAAAGGATCTGAATAGTTTACTAAGCTGGTCAATAAGAAATAAACTTTTTTTTAACTATGATAAATGCTTACATATCAAATTTTCCCGTAAGATTAACAATACAAATTTTGAGTACTATATGAATGATAAACCAATATTGCCCATATTCAAAATAAAAGATTTAGGAGTTGCATTGGATGTTAAACTCAATTTTCAAACACATATTCTGCAAATTATCAAGGAGTCATATATTACAACAGGCTTCATCATAAGGAATTGTAAGGAATTTAGAGATCCTAATACACTCATCACACTTTTTAATAGTTTTGTTAGGTCAGTTGGAATATTGTTCCCCAGTTTGGTCTCCTAGCTACATCAGTAATATTGTTATAATAGAAAGTATTCAGAAAAGATTTCTAAAACACGTACTATTCACGCAGGAAGGAAAGTACCCCCTGTTTCTATCATATGAACCATTACTTAATAATTTTAATAGTATCAGCCTCTGTAAAAGAAGATTCATAGCTGACATTTTATTTTTATATAAACTTTGTAATGCAGATATTGACTGTCCTGATCTGTTAAGTACAATCTCGTTAAAGGTGCCATCAGGAATGTCAATGAGAACCGCACAGACCTTCGTGTATGATTGTCCTAGAACTAACTACATAATGCATTCAACATTAGTTCGTTCAGCCAAAATGTTTAATTTATTTTGTGCTGATTTAGATTTGTTTAATTCCACTACATCTGAGATTAGAAAATATTTATTGGATAAAATATCAAATGACTATTATAATACCATACGATAAAAATTAATGGCATCAAATTATAATGAGGGATTTTTGTTATAACCTAATTGCAAGTTGATCAATACTAGTCTGCTTTGTTTAGGTTTGGATATTTTTGCACCACTTTTGCTGGAACTGCGTTATGTTATTTACAATATCTTAAGATAAAAAGATTATGACATTACATCAAAATGTTGGATTGTAATAGTTTTAAACTATTAAATTTATGTTATTGTTATATTAGCCATAAGTTATGTTATATTACCTTCTCTGCAATGGCTTTGTGCTGTTGAGAAGTTGCTTAAATAAATAAATAAATAAATAAATAAATAAATAAATAAATAAATACTTTACCAAGAAAGACATCTCATGTGGTAATCTAGGTAGAACACTCGACAGTAAATTATCCATAATCATTTGAGCGATTATGGGTGATAGATGACATTGGGTTCCAAATAATTGTAAGTAGAACTTCTCTTGGAAAACAAAGTAAGTATTGTTGAAAACCAAATTGACAGTTGTCAAGAACATATCTTCAGACATATTACAGAAGGGGGCTTGATCTTATTCCAATTTTCTTTAATGATGTTAATAACCATGGATAAAGGAATATTAGTAAAAAGAGAAGCTACATCCAGTGAAATGAGAATATGATCTTCAGGTAGGTGAAAACCCTTGAATTGTTGCACAAACGTAAAGCTATCTTTCACATTGTGTCCTGCGGGAAAGCCTGTTGGAGGATATTCGACAAAAAGCAATACCATACGTAGGTGTATTCACCGTAGATATGATGGGTCTAACGAGAGGACTGGTTTATGTATTTTTGGTAAACCATAGTATTTACCAGAGTCGAGTTATTAATGGATAATCGATTCTTTTCAGAATCGTCCAACATCCTTTTATGTAATAACTTTATGTGCTCGTTCACCTTTTTGAGTAGTGAATGTAGTAACAATTTATAAGTAGTAGTATCTGATAAAGATCCAGAGACTTATCTATATACTGGTGCTTATCCATGATCACAGTAACTGCACCTTTGTCAGCCTTAGTGACAACAATTTCAGGATGGTCAGCTAAGTATTTTCTAACTTTGTAGAACTGTTCATTATAAATATTGAAATGTTGGTTATTTGGGGTTATTAGAGTAATTCAAAATGACATTAGAGATCTTACCCCTAATCACATCTTTTTTTCTCTGCGACAAAGCATCATTATCGATAATAGATTCAACCCGACCGATTAATTTACCCAAACGAATGTCTCTTGTTTGTGGTTGTAAACTAAACTTAGGTCCCAACGAAAGAAAGTTCAACACAAAGTCAGGCACTACCGCACCACTAATATTGGAAACCCATTTAGAATTGTCTATATACGGTTTGGGATTGTATAACTGTTCATCTAACAATCTATTAAATTTGTTTCTATTGGTTGATTTAATTTTATGGTGTAAAAAACCATATCTAGCAGCTTGTCTAAGATCAAAAGATTTAAGTAATGCATGAGGCAAAACTCCTCTAAGAGAGTTAATAACAAATTGCAAGTTCCTTTATATTACATATTGGTTCATTATAATAGGAACTTGCAATTTGTATTAACTCTTAGAGGAGTTTTCCTATGCATTACTTAAATCTTTGATCTTAGACAAGCTGCTAGATATGGTTTTACACCATAAAATTAAATCAACCAATAGAAACAAATTTAATAGATTGTTAGATGAACAGTTATACAATCCCAAACCATATAGACAATTCAAAAGGGTTTCTAATATTAGTGGTGCGGTAGTGCCTGACTTTGTGTTGAACTTTTCGTTGGGACCTAAGTTTGTTACAATCACAAACAAGAGACATTCGTTGGGTAAATTAATCGGTCGGGTTGAATCTATTATCGATAACGATGCTTTGTCGCAGAGAAAAAGATGTGATTAGGGTAAGATCTCTAATGTCATTTTGAATTACTCTAATAACCGAAATAACCAACATTTCAATATTTATAATGAACAGTTCTACAAAGTTAGAAAATACTTAGCTGACCATCCTGAAATTGTTGTCACTAAGGCTGACAAAGGTGCAGTTACTGTGATCATGGATAAGCACCAGTATATAGATAAGTCTCTGGATCTTTATCAGATACTACTACTTATAAATTGTTACGTGAGATCCACATTCACTACTCAAAAGGTGAACGAGCACATAAAGTTATTACATAAAGGGATGTTGGACGATTCTGAAAGAATCGATTATCCATTAATAACTCGACTCCTGGTAAATACTATGGTTTACCAAAATACATAAACCAGTCCTCTCGTTATGACCCATCATATCTACGGTGAATAACCCACGTATGGTATTGCTTCTTTGTCGAATATCCTCCAACAGGCTTTCCGCCAGGACACAATGTGAAAGATAGCTTTACGTTGTGCAACAATTCAAGGGTTTTCACCTACCTGAAAATCATATTCTCATTTCACTGGATGTAGCTTCTTTACTAATATTCCTTTATCCATGGTTATTAACATCATTAAAGAAAATTGGAATAAGATCAAGCCTTCTGTAATATGTCTGAAGATATGTTCTTGACAACTGTCAATTTGGTTTTCAACAATACTTACTTTGTTTTCCAAGAAAGTTCTACTACAATTATTTGAACCCAATGGGTCACTCTATCACCCATAATCGCTCAAATAATTATGGATAATTTACTGTCGAGTGTTCTACAGATTACCATATGAGATGTCTTTCTTGGCAAAGTATGTGGATGATATCATTTGTTCGTTGCCAGTCCAATATGTTGACCAAACGTTAACAGCATTTAATGATTTTAATGATCACCTTCAGTTCACTTTTGAAATTGAAGTGGATGGGAAATTACCTTTTTTTGGATGTGTTGGTCATCAGAGATAGTTCTAATCATTTATTATTTGATTGGTACACTAAACCAACTAACTCGGGCAGATATCTAAATTTCCACTCAAACCATTCTTTTCAACATAAGGTAAACACGGTGAAAGGCCCTACGATATCGAATAGAACATATTTCAGACCCACAGTTCATGGATAAAAATAAGAAATTATTGATTAACACTTTAGTTAACAACGGTTATCCAAAGAGAATGTTGCATAGATTGATATATGGCAACTTCTTAAAAGTAAACCCTTCAGAAACTGATATTACGTACAAGAAGCTTCCGTTTATACAGAAGTTATCTCCACTTTTAATACGATTACTTAGACAACCTAAGATCGCCATTGTTTATGAATACAATTTTTCTATCCAGAAGTTGTTTACCAAATTAAAGGATCGTACTCCGAAATTGTTAAACAGCAGCGATGTCTACAAGATCACGTGTAGTTGCAACAATAGTTACATTGGTCAGACTGGCCAGTGGCTGAAGAGTCGTTTAACCCAGCACAGGAGTGATTGTAGGACTAACTCCACTAAATGTGCATTGTCTGCTCATGTTGCTGCAACCAGTCATACACCACTTTTCGATGACACCGCCATTTTGGAGAACGAAACCAATTACAAGACGAGGCTTTTCATCGAGTCTTTTATATTAATAGTGAAATTAATCCTATCAATAATAAGATTGATATTGATAGGGTGCATAACGTTACTCTGCTTTATATAGTAAGCACATTTTAAACAACGTTAGGTATCTTCCTTCAGGTTATGTAATCATTGCCATTTTCGAACGTGTCCTGTCACTCTTATAGAATTTGTCATTATCAACTTTGTCTTTACTTTTAACAGCCATCGTGGCATGACGTTGCCCTTCAGGCAATTTTAATTTTAATATTTTGACCCACAGTTATAATGTGAATCGTGCAGTAATTTGTTTTCAATTTCCTTAATATAATTTTGTCAATGTGAGTAGTTAGCGACAGGTTATGTATTTTTTGCTAATTTCGAATTTTCTGTTTCCATTTTAGCCTTTGAAAAAGGTACAAAAGGAATGTACCGAAACGTTAGGTGTTGATTAAATTTTTCAATCAGTTTCTGTTGTTTGATTTGGATTACTTCCCATGATAATATTTACATGTATATTATATTATATATATATATATAATATATATATATATATATATATATATCAGCAAATGACGTCACTAGAAAGGAAAAATATTTAAATTTAAAATGCGTGCTTGTAAACATTGTTTTACACGTCCAGGTAGTGTGCCCGCCATGACCCCATGTGAAATGACAAAACACTGCAGCAGAAAACGTTTTGTATGTTAGAGTACGTGCGGTATTTATCGATTGTTACAGTACAACTTGCAATCCGTCGACAATACAAAACTGATTCTTCAGGCCACCAGAGTTTTCTACGATGGTATCGCCAATTCAAGAACACAGGTACCACTACTAAACGCAAGAGCACCAAAAGACCATGGGTTCCTGACAAAACGATGGGTGCAGTTAGACAAGGTTTTATGCGGTTTCCACAAAAGTCCACTAGCAGAGCAGGCTCTGAACTTGGTATTCCGCAGCAAACTGTATGAAAAATTTTTAAGAAGCGATTGCTATTTTAACAGTTCCGCCTACAGATGGTGCACAGGTTATGACACGAGGACCACACAAAGCGAACTGATTTTTGTACCACCATCCAGTAAGCAATGGAGGACCGTCTGATATTCAGCAACGAAGCAACATTTCCTTTAAATAGAAGGGTGCAACATCACAACATTAGGATATGAGGCATGGAAAATCCTCAATGACTGGAACATGAAAGGAATTCTCAATAATTGAATGTCCTCTGTGCAGTATACAAAACAAAAGTGTATCTTTTTTCTTTCATGAAAATATTATTACTGGTACATTCTATCTAGGTATGTTGCAGTTGTGATTATAGTTGATTCTAACAGCTTTATATTCCAACAAGATAGAGCTCTGCCTCACTGGCAACAAGAGGTGTGTCAGAATCTAAACGAGGAACTCGATCACCATTGGATGGTCGATGTGCTGAACAAAATTTGGTATTGTTTGCATGGCCTCCCAATATTAGATTGTGCGATTTTCTTCTATGGGGAGTGCTTTAAAATATGTTTTACATACAACCATTGCTAACAACACTGGATGAAGTCCGAGAACGAATTTCTACTGCTGTTAACAGTATGGGTTGACACACATTGCAGTGTGTATGGGTCAAACTGGGCTATTGTTTGTACATATGTCGTATGATCCGAGGAGCCTACATGAAACATTTATATTGACATGCTCAAAAACTTGAATATTTTCCCTTTACAATTATATCTCTATTACGTACGGAAATATATATTTTTAAAAGACCGATATTCTTTTGTAGTAACCCGGTATAATATCATATTTTGTACTCTGCATAAATATACTATTCGATCTTGCTTTAATAAATTAGAAAATCATGCTTTCTTACAATCTCAACAATGTAAAATACAGTAAAAATATAGCTTTGTTAAATTGCAGATGCAGAACAGAAGTAGTAACAAGAAGACTAACTTTTCCAGCGATCAAGTTTTAAGCGGTGTTATGAATCTGGTGCTACTGATTCTAGGACAATTGAGCGAACTATATGAAGCGATAATGAACATTTTTCACTAATACTTATATATACATGTATAATTAAAAATTTACAAAAATGCAATAAATAATTTACTTACCCCTTCGTGGCGCTACTTGTTCAGCCCCAACAAGTTGACCACTAATATAAAATTGTCGAATATCTAATAAAGGTTGACGAAAGTCACGTAGCTGAACTTTCCATTCCTTGCATGTTAATAACACTACTCTACACCATAATGTTGAAAATTCTATCGGTTCTTCGGGCCATGGAGATTCAGAGTCAATTTCACGCATTATTTTTAGAACGTTTTCAGTTCCGTGAATCGATGGGTCAGCCAACACCTATTACACATAAAAATTTGAATCCTGTAAAAAATTCTGCAGAAATCATTTAATTTCTACTAATTTATTACCAAAAATTCACATCTGATTGAATTGCTGTTTAATATATTTGAGTTTCTAATAAAGTAGTAGCACATATTTGATGGATTTTTAACACGAGAAAGGAATTTGAAATAATTAATTGCACCTGTAATGAAAAGATAAAATACAAGAAGTGTATCGCATTGGGTTAAGTTAGCTATAAATTAGAGAGAAATGGAACATTTTTTAATTTGAAGGGACATACTAAATATAAACGCACCCTGTGTAGTAGATTTCATGGATAGCTAACACTAATTAAGGATGGTATTTTAATTCCTTTGTTTTTAGAAAATATAATTTTAATTAGGGCAGTTAGTAAAATAAATAAAAAAATGATTTTTCCTAAAACAAATTGGTACAATTTAATACAATAGTAAGATGATATATTAGTCATTAAATAAGATAAACATTGCAACAATAAAAACCGCTGAAGTAAAAGATTTCATAAATACAAAAATGTAATAAATATGTAACGCATGCAGGGGGTAAACAAAAACCAAAGAATATACATTAATAAAATAAATTAATATGAGAGAAATATAGAATCATATTGGAAACATGGATAGACGTCCAAAGTTAAATTGCAAAAGTACATAACTGCTAGGTAATTAACGAGACAGTAACATTATTATGAAGCATAGATTAAAATGGCTACTTTGTGTTACCAAATATTGTGCGCATTTCATAGTGGGAAAAACAAAAATTGTTAGAACCGACGGAAAAGTATGAATTAACTATTCGCGAGCAGAGAATCACAAAAAGGAAAAATGTAAGAATACGGCGAAGTGTTGGGGTTAGCATGAGGATCAGTTCAAAATTAAGTTGAAAGTACGGAACTCCAAGATGTGATGGTTTTCCCATAAGGAAAATACACTGTCGATGGCATGAAGTTGAAATACACTTTTTAATGCGGGGTTATTTCAGACGCGCGCGCGCGGGGGGGTATATGATGTCATGACGACCGGGGTTAAAGGGGGTTTGACCTGGAAAGTTCATCACTCCATTAATTTTGATTTTGTATTGTGTTGTGTTAAGGGAGTTGTGTTACATGGGAACGAAAATTGAAAAACTGATGGTTTCTGGACATCTATGTGGAGGATGAATTAAAACAGTGAGTAATTATTGAGCTTTTATGTTTAGACTTTTAACTTTATACATGTGAATTTTAACACTAAATTGTAAGTGGTTCAAATTTATGTAATAAGAAAATAATCAAAGTGAAAGTAGCTATTTTATTGGACTTAATCAGTCATAAAATTAGTGTGTATTGATTTTAAATGTAAATTTTATTGGTGAAATTTAGTGTTAGTTAAAGCATATAACATTAGTATTTTGAATGGACAATAAATTGCTAAAAGGAAAAGTTGGATGTAACCTTTTTCTATGTTTGTTATTAAAGCCATTTTCAGAAATTAGGATTTAGAAAGTCATGTAATTTAACATAGGAAAGGAATTGATTTAATTTAATGTTCTATGTTTTAGAATTTCTTTGAGTCAGCCATGGCCAGAGTGAGGTTAAGAACAATAAGTTTTTTTAAAGCAATGTATATTTGCATTTTTATTAAAATTATTTAATGTTAATAAAGGTTAGTATAGGTTGAATTTTATTTGCATTTATTTATAAATCAGGATAAAAATTATGCCAATGTAAAAGGATATCCAGTTACCCCATTGATAGTTGTATTTGTGAAACGCTATCCCATTGGAGAATTTCTTTAATGACAAAAATTTAATGAGTGTTTTTACGATATTTTAAAGGAAATGTAACTCTAGCGTAAATTAAGCATATATTCGTCAATAGACAAACATTTATCACTTTAAGGTAGTTCAGAAGTTTTAGTAAGAATATACTAGTAAAATTTTATAGAAGTTGGGTCGGTCGTTTACAATTTACTAACATATTTCATTATGATATTTAAATTAAGGCAAGTAAATGGATCAAAAAGTCCTTAGTACATTTTTACATAAAGAACAATAAAGATATGGGTTTTATACTAGTTGTATTTAATAAAAAAAAATCACTAATAAAAACAGGAAGACATTGTTGTACACAATAATATTTGTTTCAATTCGCATGAAGATTAAGAAACCACAATAACCACAAATTTATAAAAACCCATAAAATTAACATGTTGACATGAACTGAAGACATTAAGCGTTACCTTAAGAAAGCTTTAGACATATAGTGTGTGCGAACAAATGCAGAATTCTAACAAAAAGGTGAAAGATTAACAGCACTAAGTTCGAACGAACTTAATATACAGAGGTGACCCAGGAAGAACAAAATTATGCATCAGTGCTAACGGACGCGATCGAAGCCCAATGACTATTTGACGGTAAAAAAGAACAAAAAGATGGTTTAACAATAACGGGTGTGTTTAGAGGCCAGTTCCCTAAGGTCAATCGAAGATCATGTACTACTAGATGAATTGGTCAGAATGTTTAAATGCGTATCTTGCGTAGATTTACATCACATCCGTATTGAAGTAAAAAGATAAACAGTGAAGTTTCACTCATCAATTATGTTGGAGAAATCATAGGAATGAGGTGTCTTAATGTGCCAAGAGAATAATTAGTCCATCAGTGGAGTTAATCTGGAAATTGTGAGTACTGTTCTAAACTTTTTCATTGTATTTTGGTCAACTCTTGAAAATTATATGCATATCAACTTGTAAATATCATTATAATTGGTTAATAGAATGATCGAATTACTTATTTACATTTAAGGTTAAGATTATTAGAAAAAAGTTCGAAACTTTGAAAATACTAAACGTACATGTTAAGTGCAACGTAAGCTTTAACTGTAATGTATTGTTAGTAAATTTCTGTTTGTAGATTTTGTTTTTAATAAACCTCGGAATGGTGGAAACAAGTTCGAATTGTGCTATGTATTTCTAAGCCAGTTGTTAAGGGTATTTCCAAGTAATTGAGAGTTATTTACAAAATGTCATATAAGGCAACTTAGAAATCTACTGCAATGGAATGGTATTATTAATTGCATATTAAGGTTTCTTTAGGAAATCTGTTACTAATACCTGGCCAGTGAAGGTTAGATCGGGTTTTATTGTCTCTTAAAATAAATTTACGTGCAATGATATGTTTTAAAGTTTACTGTAGTTAAAATAGGCTAAATATGGATGGGATTTTATTTACAGTTAGTTATAAGATAAGGTAAGATAATCGTTATGAGAGGATATCCAGTTACCGCCAATGATGAAGACATATCTGGTAGAGACCGTTATTTTGAGAATTACTGCAATTAGTGTAAAGTTAAGAAGTGTTTTTAAGTATGGTTGCAAATGCTAACAGCTGAAGTGATGAGAATTTGGAAATGAAATCAAGGGGAGCTATTTGGAAAAACTATTGTCTGGGTAACAAATATATGAACGGTATTGCTAGGATATGAAGGTTTGGCGCCCTTAATTTTCACAATTGGTAAAACCGTTCAGGGTAAGTAATACTTGTAAAGTAGTGTTATGTTCCAACCATTTTGCGTTTTAAATTTTATTATTTTTTTAATCATTTTGTCAAAGGTACCCACTCCAGAACCACTAAAAGTTAGCCGGTGCACCTTTAAAATTGTTATGGGGTTCCCGGCCCTTTTGGGCAATTCGAAATTACTAACGAACATCATGTCATTTTTGCCCGTAACAAAAGGTATTATGTAATAGAATTTAAGAGACCCAAGGCAAAATAATGTCAATTTTTTGACGTTTGATTACAAAACTTTATTATTGGGTAGTTCGAAATACCCAGAAAAGGAAATTGATCATAAAGAAACACAAAGAATGACATGGAATAAGAAACCTAGAAATATTAACAAGGTTTCAAACACTAAACAAAACAACAATCTAAGGAAAAGCTTCTAAAACATTGAGGTAAATGTTAGTAATTCAAGCTTTATAGTAGAAGATACCACTGATATTCCAGGAATTCATAAAGTAGCAAAAAATGCAGTTGAATTAGATATTCAATTATCACAATTTAAAAATTCACTTATTTTGATAAAATGAATCCCAAAATCAGAACGACTAAAATGTGCTCTTTCCCTATGCGAAGTTATTGATAACTGCAATTAGATAGAATGTTAAGAAATGTTTTAAAGTATGGTTGCAAAACGTAACAGCTGAGGTGAAGAGAATTTAGAAATGAAAGCAAGAGGAGCTATCTGGGACGACTATCTTCTGGGTAACAAATATATGAACGGTATTGCTAGGATATGAAGGTTTGGAGCCCTTAATTTTCACAGTTGGTAAAACCGTTCAGGGTAAGTAATACTTGTAAAGTAGTGTTATGTTCCAACCATTTTGCGTTTTAAATTTTATTATTTTTTTAATCATTTTGTCAAAGGTACCCACTCCAGAACCACTAAAAGTTAGCCGGTGCACCTTTAAAATTGTTATGGGGTTCCCGGCCCTTTTGGGCAATTCAAATTACTAACGAACATCATGTCATTTTGCCCGTAACAAAAGGTATTATGTAATAGAATTTAAGAGACCCAAGGCAAAATAATGTCAATTTTTTGACGTTTGATTACAAAACTTTATTATTGGGTAGTTCGAAATACCCAGAAAAGGAAATTGATCATAAAGAAACACAAAGAATGACATGGAATAAGAAACCTAGAAATATTAACAAGGTTTCAAACACTAAACAAAACAACAATCTAAGGAAAAGCTTCTAAAACATTGAGGTAAATGTTAGTAATTCAAGCTTTATAGTAGAAGATACCACTGATATTCCAGGAATTCATAAAGTAGCAAAAAATGCAGTTGAATTAGATATTCAATTATCACAATTTAAAAATTCACTTATTTTGATAAAATGAATCCCAAAATCAGAACGACTAAAATGTGCTCTTTCCCTATGCGAAGTTATTGATAACTGCAATTAGATAGAATGTTAAGAAATGTTTTAAAGTATGGTTGCAAAACGTAACAGCTGAGGTGAAGAGAATTTGGAAATGAAAGCAAGAGGAGCTATCTGGGACGACTATCTTCTGGGTAACAAATATATGAACGGTATTGCTAGGATATGAAGGTTTGGAGCCCTTAATTTTCACAGTTGGTAAAACCGTCCGGGGTAAGTAATACTGGTAAAGTAGTGTTATGCTCCAACCATTTTGCATTTTATATTTTATTTTTTTATCATTTTGTAAAAGCTACACTCCAGAAACACTAAAAGTTAGCCCGTGCAGTTATAAAATTGTTAGGGGTTCTCGGCCCTTTTGGGCAATTCGAAATTACTAACGAACATCGTGTCATTTTTACCCGTAACAAAGGGTAATATGGTAATGTATAATGTAATAGAATTTAAGAGACACAAGGAAAAGGAGACCTATACAAAGTAACCATCTTCTGTAGGGATAATATTGAAGGGATTGCTGTGACAGACGGTTTGGTACCCTTCAGTTATGACAAAGAAAAAACCTTCAGTGTAAGTTTGTTTGTATTTGTCATTTTTATTATTAAAAATTTTTCTTTTTACTTTTTTTATTATTTTTTTCCACAGGAACCCATTCTCGTATCATTGTAGCTAGCCAATTCACCCTTAAATTGTTACAGTGTCGCAGCCCCTATAAGACAAATCAAAGTTTATAACATAATGCTCATTTTACCTATAACAGAAAGTATCAAATAAAATCCATTGTAAACTTGCATGATCGATTGATATTTGAAGGATTATTACTAATTTTTTATATTTATTGCGCTATTTCACACAAACGATACTGCTCAATATGTATCTTACAAGTAGAGTTTGATTAATGCAAGAAGTATGATTCCAATATTCAAATATTCAACCAAAAAGCAAATTACAGTGTTTGGCTACAATAAACTGGAATCAAATCTATTATTAATGGTAATTATGGGAAAATTAATATTCTCCACTCTCACCTTAAAATATTATCTCTATAATATGCATATTTGAACATAAGTTGTACATTAATGATATGTAATTTAAAGAATAACAAATAACCCCTTAGAAAGTAACTTGTCAGACACCATGCATATGATTGGGAAATATATTAGATAACTTTATTAACTGTTAAAAAAAAAAGAAAAAATAATTCACCAAAGAGATTCAATAGTAAGAATAAAAGTTATTCTAATTTTGTGGTCTTAAACTTTTTCGTTTATAACTTTTTATTTATACAATATTTCATTTATCAATATCCATAATAAAAGAAAGGTGTTTTGTTTTGTACTATGCAATCTTATGTCCTTCTATCCATATAATTGTTTGAAAATTAATTTGAAAAGTCTTTTGACTACAAAACTTTAGTATTCGTTAATTAAAAATACCCAGAAAAGGAAATTGATCATAAACAAACACAGAGAAGAACATGGAATAAGAAACCTAAAAACATTAACAAGATTTCAAACCCTAAACAAAACAACAATCTAAGGAAAAGCTTTCAAAACATTGAGGTAAATGTTAGTAATTCAAGCTTTATAGTAGAAGACTAGAAACGCCTTGTAGTCCCTACGGGACTACTTTGAGCGCCCCACACACTCTGCGCCCCACACACTCTGCGCCCCACACACCCTGCGCCCCACACACTCTGCGCCCCCACACACTCTGCGCCCCACACACTCTGCGCCACAAACCCACTCCGGCCAAGACCCCATGTAACCTTTTACAGAACCACCTCACTGAGGTGGTCGCATTAAGATCACATGGGCCTAGTAGACTTTGTCTAAATCACTTCGAAGTGTCGATCGGATCAAGATCACTTCGCCTAAGTAGACTTTGTCAAAATCACCTCGAAGTGTCGATCGGATCAAAACCACTTCGCCCAAGTAAACTTTGTCAAAATCACTTCGAAGTGTCGATCGGATTAAGACCACTTCACCCAAGTGGACTTTGTCAAAATCACTTTGGAGAATTGATCGGATCAAGACCACTTCGCTCTAGTAGACTTTTTCAAAATCACTTCTGAGAATCGATACGATCAAGACCACTTGCAAGTAGAGTATGTCGAAATCACTACAGTGTCGACGGATCAAGACCACTTCGCCCAAGTAGACTTTGCGAAATCACTTGAAGTGTCGATCGGATTAAGACCACTTCGGGCAAGTGGACTTTGTCAAAATCACTTCGAAGAATTGATCGGATCAAGACCACTCCGCTGTGGTAGACATTTTCAAAATCACATCTGAGAATCGATAGGATCAAGACCACTTCGCCCTAGTAAACTGACGAAATCATTTCGGGGCGTTGACCGGATCAAGACCACTTCGCCCTAGCAAACTGCCGAAATTCTTTAGGAAAGCCGATGGAAGCAAGATCACTTCGTTCCAGAAGATTTCGTCGAAATCACCTCTGGAAATCGGCCGGAAAAAGACCACTCCGTCCTAGCAGATGGTGAAATCACTTCGGGGAAGTGATCTGATCAAGATCGGATCAACATCGGATCAACATCGGACCAACATCAGATCAACATCGGATCAAGATCGGATCAAGACCGGATCAAGCTCGGATCAAGATCGGATCAAGATCGGATCAAGACCGGTTCAAGATCACTTTGTTACAGTAGACTATGTTAAAACGACCCTTAGAAATTGATCGTATAAAGACCACTACGGCCAAGGAGGCTTCATAGAATAAGTTGGAAAATGCAAAAAGCGCAGACACGGGTTTTTTTTTTGAAATGTTTAAAAATATATATTTATCGTAGCAAGGAATTATGTTGATGGTGTACGGTAAGCGATATCGTTATAGCAACACCATTGAGATCGTTGTATACAATAATGTGTTGTGTATGTACCAAGGCATCGCCAGTTTAAATCCAAGAAATCCAATCAAAACGTCAATTCCAAATTTGTTGTTAATTACTTTTAATTATTAGGCAGTACAATGAAAAACACAATAAGAAAAACACAATAAGAAAAACAATAAGAAAAACACAATAAGAAAAACACAATAAGAAAAACACAATAGAAAAACACGATAGAAAAACACAATAGAAAAACACAATAGCTGAATATGTAATTTTTTTTTTTGTTAATAGCGATGTAGAACGATGTGAAACAATGTAGAACAACCTAGAACAATTTGTAACAATTTGAAACGATTCGAAACGATTCGATACGATTTGAAACGATTCGAAAGAATTCGAAATAATTTTGAATGTAGTAGAACAATTCATAAAAAATGCAAAATAGAAATTAATGTTGTTGATATAGAAGTAAGGTCAAGTTGTAGAAAACATGCATGCGTCATTAATTGGAAATGTTTCAAGCAATGTATATAATCAAAGTAAAGCTTAAAATTATTTTACAGATATAGTATTCGAAGGGGTTTTTTAAATCAATGTGAGGAATATGAGTTGTATATTTTAGTTCATTGCAAGTGTGAAATTAGTAATGTAGATATAAAAACGCCAAATATATCAATCTGTGTAATTTAGTACGAAACGGAGCTATCATGTTTTATAGTTTGTGTTATTAGCGGGTAACGTGTATGATCCGTTCAAGTGAATCGGTCGTGCAGGCGTACGTTTGACATATTAGTAAGAAATGGTCATAATTAAACTTACATTATTTAAAAATAGGTATTTTGTATAGGTGTATGAACAATTGAAACAGTCAACACGGCGTAGGATGATAATAGTGCCAGATATAATACTATTCCAGCTTTCTGTATATAGCAAGTAGTCTATTGAAGAAAAGTTAGAATTCTCGGTACTATGGAATGGTGTGACACTGTAGTTGTTTTGAATAGTAACATGATTGTCTAAATCGAGCGAAATCTAAATTGGGGCAACCTAAAAGAAAGATGCCGTCACTGCAATATAATCATTAATAAAGTAAGATAGTTTTACCTGTTTTCCCGATTCATATGGTTTATCTGGTGTAATGCAATTTTAATGTATTTGCAACTGGATTGATCTGCAGTAAATGTAAGCAATAATATAAAAAAACTTTCTAAGCGCGAACCGTCCTAAATTGCAATTTTAGTAAATATGGCGTATCTTAACAAATGACAGAACGAAGCTCGAATCGACGCAGCCGCGATATTTTTATTAAACGTTGTAGAACATTTATATCCGGGATTATTTCCGATGAGTAGACGGAGTGATAGGTTGTTAAAAATTAAAATTAAGAAAGAAACTCGACGATAGCATTGAATCTTTAACTATCTGAATGCTAGGTGGATTTTTTAGCCCAGCACTATTTGAAAACGCCGCAGGTGCTGTATGTGTTGACCTGCGCATGAACGTAAATATAATAATTCATAATGTGTGCAATGTAGACGACCCGAAATACTTTAATGAACTGTGATCTGCCTACAAATGGCATGGGAAGTTACTTCTTAAAAATAGAACGCGGATATTTTGTATAATAATAATGGTTAATTTTTAAACCTCCGAACCTTTCTTAAATCATAAGCGATCGCGTTGGTTTAAACAATTTAGAAAATTCCAAGAATAGGTAAACGTCAGCAATCGTATTTTAGTTAACATGGCTTATAATTTAAATGTAATATAGCTGAGTAAAGCGTATGAAAAAATGTTCTGGTACTTTTTATGCATATTGTTGAATTAAATAAATGCTGGTGTTGTTTATAAAGTTGACGAAAAAATAAAAAAAAGTAAATTGAACTGAGAATTAAACCATTAAACTTACCATTGGTAGCCAAACATCATAGCATCGCGCTACTGAGTTGCCAGTATTTGGGAATTGGTTAGTAGTATACTTTCAATCACCTTTAAGTACGCAGAATTACTTTCAATTTAGCGGCCCAAACACGAAATATACCGAATTCTGACCAAATCACGGTTTATTGAAAATGCTCGGTTATCATCGTGAAGAAACGCCAAAATGAAAAATTTATTATTTTAGAAATAAATAGCCAGCGTATATGAAAAAGCGATGTTTTTATAATTTAAATCAATTAACGGTACTTCTAAATCATATTGGATGAATTGTAATGGAAAATTCCAGAAATTTGAAAGGAAGTGTGTTACCATAGATTTTGAAGGTACACGCTCGTACTTTTCCGTTGGTGATCGTTTCCATGATTTTGACGTTTCTCGAATAAATTATACAATTTTTAATAAGTGTTTTAAGAAAAAACTGCAGTGGTAGCTCGCAAATGGTTAATTATTTAGGATTTAGAATACGAATAGCGTTGTTTGGCATATATTAGAAATTGTTTAACGCCCGAATACGAATTTTAGAAACCAACTCGTACCAATGCTAACGAAACAGTTGCCGACCTTGTCGCACGGCTTGTTTGGTTTTTAGATCGGAATTTTTTGAGGGATCCAAGCTTTTTAACACGTTAACGAATACGTCGCTTCAAATTAATCTTTTCCCGGAAAATCCTTATTTCTCCGCAAGTTATCGGTTTTCCGCCATAAAAACCGGCCTATCCTAAGCACGCAAAAATTCTCCACCTAACCACCACCCGTCCGCGCCCCCAACTCCGAAACCCTCGGACGCAAATCCCAAAAAGCGATCGATTTGCGCCTCTCAACTTTAACACAAAGACGGGCATACAAAACTTATAGCTATTAGATATCACTGATATTCCAGGAATTCATAAAGTAGTAAAAAATGCAGCTAAACTAGATATTCAATTATCACAATTTAAAAACTCACTTATTTTAATAAAATGAGTCCCAAAAACAGAATGACTAAAATGTGCTCTTTCCCTAAGCAAAGTCATTGATAACTGCATAAGTAATAGTTTCTTAGCTTGGACATTGCTTTTCCTTATTACATTTCATATTTTATTACAAACTAATAAATTTTGTAATCGGATTTCACTTTCTTCTCAAAATCTAGAAAATCTTAAAAACCCCAAAACATTTTTTGATCACGAACCTAATACAAGTAAACGTCGATTTACGCCGGATCGATTTATGTCGATTCACAATTATGCCGGTTGGTGTCAGCGAGGGATTTCCTAGTATGTTCAGTGTGGCTGTGGAATTCCCCGGTTCGCCGACACCAGACGACAGTAGTCGTCACTTTTATTCTATTACCGTGTACGCTAGCAGCCTATTGTGTGTGTGTGAAATTGTTTCCGAGTTAGTTTTCGTTTTGCTTTTAAGAAAAATAAAAAGATATGATTATATATTTTATTTTATTATTATTCAAATTAAAAGAATATTCAATTTGAAGTTATAGCGACAATAGTGATTCAGAACTCAAACAAAGTGCGCAAAAAGCTCGAAAAACAATAGGCCTGGAGACAAAAAAAGGACGTAATTAAATGCATTAAAGACGGCCAAACCTGACCTTTTGTCTGCATAGCTCTAAATTTACCCCCGTCCATTGTGACAACAACCATGAAAAATGTTGAGAAAATAAAACATTCCGCTCAACAGAAAACCGCTGTAAGTGCAAAACAATAACTTACAGCCGGAGCAAAAATATAGAGAAAATGGAAAAAATGATAGCATCGTGGGTTGATGACACCAATCAAAAAAATATTCCTGCAACACAAGCAGTCATGTGAAAAAGCAAACTTAATTTTTTCTGATTTAAAGGTGCTTGAAGGCGAAAGAAAACACTGACGAATCTTTATTGGCAAGTACGAAGTGATTTACAAGATTCAAATCTCAAGTCAAAATCGGTAGCACTAAACTAAGTGGTGAAGCAGCGAGCGCTGATGTAGTAGCAGCGGCAGCTTACCCTCAAAAGTTTTAAGAAATTGTGGCACAAGGCAACTACCCTGCAGATCTCATGTTCAATTCTGATGAAACAGGCCTCTATTGGAAGAAGTTGCCATCGAGAACGTTTATTTCGCGAGAAGAACATAGCGCTCCTGGATTTAAAGCGGCCAAAGATAGACTGACTGTTCTCTTGAAATCAAATGTTTCTGGTTCCTTAAAATTAAAGCCAATGGTAGTGTACCATTTCCAGAATCCATGGGCTTTTACAAGGTCTTGACAAAAGCTTCCTGCCAGTTTTCTGGAGGTGGAATAAAAAGGGCTGGGTCACTCAGGAGATTTTCACAGACTGGTATAAAAATTATTTTTGCCTTACTGTGCTTCAATTATGTGATCGAAATGACCTTCCAAAGAAAGCAATCCTTCTATTAGACAATGCCCCAGGACATCCGCAAAATCTTGACACCTTAGACACAGGATTGGATGTCAAGGTAATTTACATGCCCCCTAACACAACCTCCGTATTACAACCTATGAATCAGGAGATAATTTCTACCTTTAAATCGTATTATTTGCGCATATTAAAAGCAATAATTAAGACGATAGATACTAATTCTAATCAGTCCTTTAAAAATTATTGGCAGTCATAAGACATTTTAAAAGGAATCGAGAATTTGAAGTCTGCTTGGGACGAAGTGACAAACAATTGTTTAAACGGCGTTTGGCATAAACTTCTGTCTGAATTTATACAAAGTGCAAGTGTAGAAGAGGTGAATAACATTAACATAAACGAAGACATTATCAGGCTTACACGCGAATGTGGATTTGAAGACGTAACAACCGAAGATGTGACCAAACTGTTAGATATGCATGGCCAACCACTCTCAAATAAAGAATTAGAAGAGTCAATGGAGGTATTAGATCGCCCTCAATCAGAAAATCCCAAAGAAGAAGAAGAGGAGAATGAGAAAGACAATGATGGGAAAACTCTAAAAAGGTCAACCTAACTCATATCCTAGATAGGGACTTCAATCGAAGCGCAAATGTTAAAAGAAGCACCACAGCTGCCGTTCGACTTTATGCTATGATTCTGCAAGAAAGGAAGCAACAATCAAAGCAAATGAAAGTGGATGCTTTTTTCAAAAAGTGTGAGAATTTAATTTAATACCGGCGAACTGATGAGTTGGTATTTATTTTAAAAAATTCATTATTTATATCAAGAGATTATTACATAATTATTTTGTAAACAAATTTAAACTGTATTTATTAAATACATTTATAATTTATTTTTAATATATATAGGATATGTATTAAATAAACATGTTAGATTGTTTTTAGAATTTTGACACGGAACCCCTTATATAGTCCATTATATTTGTGTTCATTTTACGCCAATTTTTTATGCTTGTCTCTCAGAACGAAACCCCGGCGTAAAACGACGTTTACCTATACTAATACTAATGTAAACAAACATAATTTAACTATGCCAACCAGCAAAAAATTATTTCTAAAGTTTCTGATGGTGATATATCATCTGCAATCAACATATTGTATTCTAATGATATATTTACACTATATTCTGAATCTGGTCTAGCAGAAATTAAGAAGCAACCAAAAGCCACTCCAATAATTTATCATTATTTAGATTTAATTCCAATAACCCCCTAATTGTTACAAAAGATTGTTAAACTAGCGGTGAATTCTTTTAAACCTAGCAGCAGGAACAGGCGGTTTACGTCTTTCCCATTTATAGGACCTATTATCTTTCTCCTGTGGATCCAATGCACATAAACTTTTGCTATTCCTTACCCGCTTATGCAACCTTATGTTAGCAAGTAAAATAAACGAAGACATCTGTCCAATTTTATACGGTGCTTCTCTATAGGCTTCATCAATTGTGATTGGTACTATTTTCAGGAGATTAGTTGCAAAAATTTGCTTTAAAAAGATACATAGTAGTCTAGGAAATCTTTTTAGACCTGTTCAGTTTGGTTTCGGAACTACAGGTGGATGCAAACTAGTTTCACGTTCTGCTCAGGCTTTTATGAAGTCTAATTTATTATGTGAAAATAAAGTCATCCTTAAATTGGACTTATCAAATATTTTAATGGCATTCATAGATATGCCTTTCATAAGCTAGCATATAAAAACATCCCATCAATTTTTTCTTTTATTTCCCAATGTTATCAAGCAACACTCCCAATATCCAAAGAACGGCTTGGTGCTCACGTTAGCTTCATCTCTATCTCTTCCCACCTTCTTATCATCATTCAACTCATGTATACTCTTTACGGAAATTGTCTTAAATAACTTCAAAGTTAACCATAAACTATACGTGGAAGCTGAAAACCTCTGATGTATCATGCATATCTAAAATTGATCATGATAAATATGTCCGAAAACTTTGGGATGAACCAATATTTTGACTGTATTTTTAATAACCTGTTAAATTCAGCTACTAAATCTATTAACAAGGCATGCATTTTAGCAGTTTCTTGAAAATATGCTAGTGCTTGTCTTACAGCTTTCTTTTCTTAATAACTCTTATGATCAGTTGGTACAAAAATTGATAGACTATTATCTTCGTATAGAGAAACTATGTGAAAACAATCAATATCAATATGACAAGTGTTGTAATTTAACAGATGGTGAAAAATTTACTAAAATTGTGGAACCACCCATTAAGTTAATTTTAACAATAAAGTACTTTCTGCTTGATACATTTACCAAGGAAACGACTAAACTGCAACATATGCAGTTAGATTTATTTATCGTTATAAATGAGATTAATTATTAATTGTATGTGGCAGTGGTTCACAACGTATCAGGTTTAGATTCCGGTCATTACTACACATATGCACGTGATAGTGGTAACTGGTATATATTTAATGATAACCTTGTTACTGAAGTTACTTTCGAAGATCTATGCACCATAAGACCACCTGCAACACCTTATATATTATTCTATAGAAAAGTAATTTATCTAAATCCTGTCTGCATTGTGGCCTTATTTAAAAAATGTTTTATTCAAAGACTATCTAGAATTAGGTGCGAAAAGCAAATACCCACCTACTCCCTTATCGACTAATTTTAGAAATGTGCTATTAAGAGACTATTCAGAACCTACTACAACATATAGTCTGCACAATCGGAAACGAAGATCTTCCTCTACAAAGATCTAATATATTGCATATAGTTACTTGCAAAAACTATCGAAACGATAAGGCTTTTGGAGAAATTGTAAATATTGTATCAAGTGTAACTATTACAGTTATTTTTATGAACATTTCCTTTTTCTATAATGTTAGGCTTAACTTTAAATAAAACTGTAATTTCATCAGTATAAAAAATTATTCAATTGCATAACAAAAAAAAATGTTAGGATGTAACAAATATTGAAAATTTATCGAAACTTACCATAATTTCAATATCACTTAAATTCCATGCAAATAATCTTATTCGTGATGGAGTTCCTTGCATCATTTGTTTTGAACGTTGTATATATATTTCAGCATTTTTTCTGCTCAAGTTAGCATATAATTCCTCAACTTTGGCAGTTGGCAGATGTAAATGTGTTTTAGATAATTCTGCAATCTGATTTCAAAATATTACTAGAAAATTAATGGATTTAAACATTATATACCTTAGCTTTTAACATTTTCTGTCGCTTTTGACTTTCGTTATATTCATCTTCTAATAATTCGTAGTTATCCCTCACACGTATTTCAAATGGATCATCATTTATTTCAAACAAAAATTCCTTGATCTAATAAACAATAAATAATGTGCAGATAAAAAGAAAAATAACTAACTCACATTAATTAGTAAATCGCTAGGTAATGGACTATCAATTGTAAATGGAGCTTTTTTCCTTTTATGAACTATTTTCAACCATTTAAAAATAGATACAAACTCATTTTGAACGGCTTCTGCATAATCATGTTTTGATGGAAATGTAGCTTTAAGAAGATCTACTGACAAGTTCCATGTTTTATTCCACGGTAATACAAATGATTCATTATCCAGCCTCTCATTCTTAATCGATTCATTATTTTTAATTTGTGAGAACTTAGTACCTTGTATTGTAAAAATGTTGGCACTATCGATTGATATAATTATGGTGTCACTTGAAATTGACAAACCTGCCTTGGTACGAGATATGGTAATGTTATCTAAAACAACAAATAAAACTATATTAATAAAAGGAATTTTATAAACCTGTTCTCACATAATTAATCTTCAAATATAAATACAGAGTATGAATAACTTTCCTACTAAAGTCAAATATATCAAACATTAATAAATCAAAGTCACCTTCAATTTTGTTACATGCCGAAATCGGCTATGTATCATTTTTGATTTTAGTTTTAAATATGTGACTAAAATCGCACAAATATTTTAAAAAAGGACTTGTGCATTTCCGTAACTTGGGACAGTTGCGTCGGCGCCAGAGAATGCGCAGACGTGGAGTGTGGAAGGAAGTTCGCGTTTTCCGACACGACAGGGATTAGCCAACTAGACGTCAAACAGTGAGGTTATCTGTGTCTTTTTTTGTATTCTCTTTAAGATAATGTAGGTTTCCTCTCTTGTACCTATTAGCGTTCCTCCTTACCTGGTTGATCTTTTATCCTACCGCTACAGAAAGAAGAGGGAAGACAAATCAATTTGGTTTCAACGAGGGCGAAGGCCGGCCCATGCCCAACTAACGCCGAGATCATGCCGCAAGAATAACCGAAATGTCGTGAAGAGCTCCACATTATTTTGTGAGTGCATGTTATCTTTTTCTTTTGTATGTGATACCATTTGAGACGCAATAATGACATAATACCTTGTTGCGCAATATTATGCATGTGTTTATTTTGTGTTGCCAACTGTCATAGTGGCTCTTATCAATTACGCCGGGACTTTAACGGTTATACCTTCGACTATGATAGTCGCATGCATTACAACAGTGGCGCCTAAACGTTTTTTGTTGAAAAATTTGTTTTCAGCTCTTGTGTATCTTATAAGGTGTTAGTTTTGAATATATTTGTAGTAATTGGGTCTTATTCACTCAAATAATAATTTTTACATTTTTAATAACTTCTAAATAGAAAAGATCTAGGCAACATTGCAATGTGGCAACATCTATTTCATGTTGAAATGATATTGGAAACAGCTGATGTGTCAGTCTGAGATTTAGACAGCCATATTTGAACTGTATTTGTTTACTTCATATATGTTATTGCTAAATTTAATTTATTGGCTTTTCCTTTATAAAAATAGTGCGTTTTTGTTCTAAATTCTCTTAAATAATTACCTAATCCAAATTAGAATAAAACTAAAGTGTATACCTTTCAAAAGTGTCTACCAAATTATCTTAACCTCAGTTCTACGTGGAAACATGTGCTTTTGGATTATTAATTTTTTATTTAAGTATTCTAGTTATAGCTAAAAAGTTTTAATTTGCCATTCATTATGATTTTAAAAAAGGAAAAAATGTCTTAAAATGACACTAAGTTTAGTTAAAATCATTACTTTAATCCTGAAATTTTTCTTACTTTAAGCTAACCTGTTTTTTGGGTTACCTTTTTAAAACCGACGTTTAGATAACTCATATTATCTTATTTTACTATAATTCTAGTGTTCCCTTAACAATCTAAATAATCAACTATAACTTACGAATTCCTTTTTAAAGAAAATTTGCTCCTAAATATACCTTATGCAATTAACTGAGTTCTTAGTATATCTTTTACCTTCTAAAATGCTATAATAAACTTGATTTCGTTATATCTGCTTCTTTAAACACTACAATAATGAAATTGTTGATAACGTTTTGTATTTAAGCTCATTTACAATGGTTGTTGATAAATCCCGCGATATAAAAGGAATATTTTAATAATTTGGAATACTGTTTTTCTATACATGTATCGTAGAATATTGCTTTTGTGTAGCGAGTATGATTTTGTTTTGATAGCATATTTTTTAGGTATATCGATATTCCAACACAGAATTTTAACATCTATTTGGTCTAGGCGAGATTTTTCGTCGATGTTGGTCGCTCAGCTGTATGTAAGTCAAGACGAGACTCGGGAAGAGCTGGTCGCTCAACATTACGTAAGTCTAAACAAGACTCGGGGTAAGTTTGTCGCTCTAGTAATTTGTGAATCATTTTTTAAGAATGATGTTAAAGTTTTTCTTTATTAGTCTAGGTGAAGCTCAAAGGAGGGCTCGTCATCCTAGTAATTATATGCGTTGTAAGAGATATCTTTTTGTTCTTCAACAACTTTATCAGTAAATAGAGTCTTAATTACTGCTATCTCTTCATATATCGATTCAGACCACACTAGATGGGATCAAAATATCTTTAAAATTTCTCAAGCTTTGCGCACATCCAAACACGAAGCTACCCAATTTACTCAGTCATTCCTTGTTTTTGGAAGATATACTCCAATTGATGGTAGTTATTATGGTTCAGTTCCGGACGATACTAACTGTTGTAAATGTGCTTTTGTACGTTCTAGTTTAGAAATGTATCTGTGCTAGGATTGGTATGTGTAACATATATGAAAATGATTATCAATAAACATCTATTATACAGTACATAAATTTCTGCATTCTGCCCCCAATTACAACAACTGGCGACGAGGACAAGGAAGAATTAACGTTATTTCAGGTAAATACTTCTGTTATTACAAGAACGGAAAAAGTGAGGTTAAACTGCATCGTGGCACGTTTTCAAATTTTTCGAATATATTACTTAATTTTTTTTACATACAATGCCTGAAACTTCCGTATCAACACCCAGTACAGCACATTCCACTTATACAGTATTTTCTATTGAAACTTACGATGTTTCGAAGAAATTTGACCGTTGGTTAATGCGATTGGAAAGTGCATTTAAGGTATTTACAGTACCTGTTGATAAACAAGTTGCTTATCTTCTACATTACATGGGACCGGAAGCTTATGATGTTCTTTGTGACAAAATTTCTCCAGATAAACCTGGTGATAAAACTTACGAGGAACTAGTTACGTTGATGAAACTTCACTACAATCCTGAACCTTTAGAAGTGGCGGAAAATTTTCGATTTCTGCAACGAAGACAACATGAGGGAGAGAGCGTTAGGGAATATTTAACGGCTCTACAACGCCTCGCTACTACATGCAAGTTTGGAGAGTACCTAAAGAAAGCCCTTCGCAATCAATTTGTGTTTGGACTACGTTCACAAAATATTCAAAGTAGATTGTTAGAAATTAAAGATTTAACAATTGACAAAGCCTTGGATGTTGCGGTGAGCATGGAAACTTCTTCAAAAGACGCAGCACAACTTCATAAATCTACAGCGAATCTTCACAGTGTTACACACGCAAGTAAAGTACAAGTACAAAATAATGCACCAAAAATTAATGTTCAATCTTCTAATGTACCTAATCATATCAAATGTTTTAGATGCGGTTCTTTTCAACATTTAGCAGATAATTGTAGAAAGAAAAATTTAACATGCTATAAATGTAAAAAAAGAGGCCATCTGGGTAAAGTATGTTTGAAGATTAATAAAGAGAAAGTAGGACAGGTGGATGAAATGCAGGTTGGTAATATCCTTTCAATTAATGCGGAACATAATGCGTTTCGTGATAAATATATAATTTCATTAAATGTAGAGAGGGTAGAGTTACCATTTGAAATTGATTCCGAGCAGCAGTTTCAGTAATTAACTTACAGTATTTCAAACGTTTCTTTAAAAATCAAAACTGCAAGATACAAGTTTAGATTTAGTTACATATTGTGACAGTAAGTTAGAGGTTTTAGGTTACATACATGTAAACGTTACATACAACGGTATTACAAAATTACTTAATTTGTATATCGTTAATTCCAATAGGGAACCTTTAGCAGGTCGAGAATGGATTCGACAGTTAGGATTAACTTTTCCGAATCTACCTAATGAATTAAAAACTATTAATTCATGCGGAAATCAACGTCTTACGACGTTACTAAATAAATACACTATACCTTTTGACGATAGTATAGGAAAAATTACAGGCATACAAGCCATCGTCATGTAAAGCCAAACATTCAACCATATTTCATTAAAGCTCGTAAAGTGCCGTACGCATTATTGCCGAAGGTTGAAATGGAATTAGATCACTTGGAAAAGAGGGTATTTTAGAAAAGTCAATAGTTCGGAGTATGCAACGCCTATAGTACCTGTCGTTAAAGCTGATGGGAAAGTTCGCATATGTGGTGATTTTAAGTGTACCTTAAATCCTAATCTGATTATTGATGAACATCCTCTTCCGTCAATAGAGGAACTTTTTGTTCTATGGCTGGTGGTGAAAAATTCACTAAGCTTGATTTGACCCAGGCTTATTTGCAATTGGAAATTCAGCCTAAAGACAGAAAGTACTTAACATTAAGTACTCATAAGGGACTATATCAGAGCACTCGCCTATTATATGGGGTAGCAAGTGCACCTGCAATTTGGCAGCGTACATTGGAAAACATTTTAAAAGACATTCCGACAGTGTCAGTTTTTCTCGATGATATAAAAATTACGGGTCCAGATGATGATACACATTTTGAGCGGTTAGAATTAGTTCTTAAAGCTTTAGCTAACCACAATATTCGAGTAAATTATAATAAATGTCAATTTTTTGCTGACGAAATAGAGTACTGTGGATATAAAATTGATAAATTTGGTATTCACAAAACTAAAGAAAAGATGGAAGCAATTTTACATGCTAGAATTCCATCTAATAAAACCGAAGTTCGCGCATTTGCTGGTTTAATAAATTATTACGGCAGATTTTTACAAAATTTAGGTCACACATTAAAACCACTTTATCATTTATTACAAGATGGAGTACCGTTTGTATGGGACAGTAATTGTCAAAAGCATTCGATACAGTCAAGAAAGAAATCTTGTCTGAGAGAGTTCTTGCTCATTTTGATCCTAAATTACCATTGGTGTTGGCTACGGATGCCAGTCCATATGCTGTGGGAGCAGTGCTTTCACACATTTATCCTGATGGTTCGGGCGTCCGATTCAGTTTGCTTCCATAAACGCTAACGAACGTTCAACAAAAATATGCGCAGATCGATAAAGAGGCTTATGCTATTATTTTCGGTATTAAAAATTTTATTACTACCTTTACGGTAGACCATTCACATTGTTGGTGGATAATCAGCCTTTAATGCAAATACTTTCACCTTCAAAACATTGAATACACTTACAACTACACGCATGCAGCATTATGCTATATTTTTACAAGGGTTTTCGATAAAATTAAATACAAGAATACGAAACAACATGCAAACGCGGATGCATTATCTAGATTGCCCGTGAATACGACAAATCAGTACCAATATGATGTTGCTGATAGTTTCGAATTTTACAAATCGAAACACTACCAGTAACTTTTAAAGAGTTACAATATGAAACATTATGTGATCAACAACTAAAACCGTTATTAGAGGGATTGCTGGGTGGTAAAACAATTGATTCAAAAAATAGGTTTAATATACCACAAGCAGAATTCTCGCTACAATCTGGTTGTATAATGAGACGACAGATAGTTGTAATTCCTCAAAGTCTACGTAAAAGATTTTAGATGAATTACACGAGATGCATTTTGGGGTTAATAAAATGAAATCCTTAGCCGGGAACATTGCTGGTGGCCAGGCATAGCAAAGGACATAGAAGACTTATGTCATAATTGCGCAGTCTGTAATCAGCTGAAAAATGAAGCTCCACGTATATCTACACATTCGTGGGAAAGAGCAACAGCACCTTTTGAAAGAGTGCACATTGATTTTGGGACCAACTATGGGCAGTTACTATCTTATCATGGTAGATGCCTATACCCGATGGCCGAAATTCATCGTGTTAAAATATAACATCTCAAAATACAATTGAAATGTTACGAAAGATTTTTGTACGTTTGGTATTCGAACATTTTAGTTTCGGATAATGCTCAAACATTCATGTCGCTTAATTTAAAAATTCTTACAACTGAATGGTATTATACACAAACTAAGTGCACCCTACCATCCTGCAACAAACGGACTTGCAGAAAGGTATGTGCAGACGTTTAAGCAAACGTTACAAACATTCAAAGGCAATGAAAGCGATAGAGATCGTCAAACTTAAAGTTCTTGTTAACATACAGGAAAACGCCTCATTCTATAACAAACTTAAGTCCATCTTATTTAATGTTTGGTCGAGAAATAAAATCACGTTTAGATCTACTTAAACCAAATGTTAAAGATAAAACTGATTTAATTCCAGAGGAACCCATACGCAATTTGCAGTCGGAGAGAGAGTTGCGGCTCGAGATTATATCCATGATAGTAAATGGGAATTTGGGTATATAATAGAGCGATTGGGAAAGTTACATTATTTAATTCAGTTGGACGACGGTCGGAATTGGCGGAGACACGTCAATCAAATTCGTAAAATTGGTGAACATACACCAGTCATAACTAATACAAAAGTACACATATACACCCTACTGAAACTGTTGGGGTCTTCTTGGTGTAATACAGTATCCACTTAGTAGTCCGAGATCAGATATTCAGTTCAGGAGCTTGCAAATTGTTCAAATAGTGGTAATGGTACCAATTTGAACGATTCTTTGCAGAATGATTCAGACAACTTAATGCAAACAGAGAACCAGGAATTACCCTTAGAACAACCTACATTAAATTTACCTGATACTTCTCCAGTTGGCCTTAGGCGATCAAAAAGAAATATTAAACCGCCTATAAGGCTGGATTTGTAATATGTGTTGAATTTTCTAAGGAGGAGGAGAACTGTTGTAAATGTGCTTTTGTACGTTCTAGTTTAGAAATGTATCTGTGCTAGGATTGGTATGGGAAGCGGAAACCGGTGGGGTCATTATTCCACTTCCACGATTCGTCTACTACAGAATAGAAGATTGTGTAACATATATGAAAATGATTATCAATAAACATCTATTATACAGTACATAAATTTCTGCATTCTGCCCCCAATTACAACACTAACGTAATAGAATTTGACGAAAAAATACGCTGGGACAAAGACCAACAATCATTACCTTCTATCTTTAAAGACGTTAGAAAAAATGTGCTAAAAGCTTACGAAAAGAGTAAGGACCACTATAATCTACGTAAACGAAATATTTCCTTTGCCTTAGGCGAACATGTTTGGAAAAAGAATTATGTCTTATCGGATGCAACTAAAAAATTTTCTTCAAAATTAGCCCCTAAATTCATTCGATGTAAGGTCACTCGTGTTGTTAGTCCACTTATCTACAAACTTCAGATGCTGAAGGAAAACGCCAAGGAAGGTGGCATATTAAAGACCTTAAACCATTCTCTGCTGACCCAAATGCTAATTAAATTTTTCAAGTTTCATTTCTTTAAAGATTTACCTAATGTTTCTGTCCTTACTATGTATTAGTTAACTTCATTTACTCATTCCTTTCCTTATACAACACCTATCTTCTACACGTTTAATTTATTTACCTTAAACTAGCTATCTTTTTCCTACTTGTTGACTATTCCTTGAATTTATTGTTAGTCATACATCGGTTTATTGTCTAGGTCCCCCAGTATAACTGTCGCTTCATTTAATTAATCCTCGCACTTTTTCTACAGCAGATTATTTTGTTTTCAGCATTTATCTTACATCGTTTAATTTTGTGGTGATTGTCGTAACTTTGGTTGTAAGGACCCATTGAATTTTTAAGATTAGTTTTAGCTGATGTTCAGTGGATGCTTTTTTCTTTGAGCTCACATAGGAGTCGCGGCCTATGCCATTGTAAGAAATAGTCCATATTCGCAGTTGCCAAAATCTAGGAGTTTCTATTCCATGCATTTTTCTTCTGAACTATTACACTCGCCCACTTTATCCTATATCATTACTTGTTTTCTTTTTCTACTAAGTCATCATAACGTATAAACATTTTTTTGTTGTTTGTATTGAACTTCGTGGTGAGGTGCTATCGCTTTTTATTGATACCTTATCGAATTCTTGGTTGTTTTTAGCATATTGGGACAGTGTGTCTGTATTTAACTGCTTATAGTTAGGCATTCTTGTGTGTTTATGGCGTTACCGTTTCTAAAAATTACCTTTGAACAGTTGGATTTTTGTGTGAAGGTATCTGATACTTTTAAGTTGTTGTTTCAACTTTTGTAGATTTTCTTATCGCAGTGGATGCACTCGTTAGAGTCTAGTAATGTTTTCTAACTTATATATCTTAACTTACCTATATAAAGGCTTCAAGGAGCCGCTCTATCTCGTATCTTTGGGATGGATGACAAAACGGCTTGGTGAGCTGGGGAATTTTACGCTATATCTTTAATGTATATAGTTGTAGCGTGCCTTAGCGTGCTGGGACGTTTCGGATTCATCTATTGTTATCTTGTTTTATCTTAATATCGTTATTTTACCTATTATCTTTG
Organism: Platerodrilus igneus; assembly: GCA_036346225.1. Taxonomy (NCBI): domain Eukaryota; kingdom Metazoa; phylum Arthropoda; class Insecta; order Coleoptera; family Lycidae; genus Platerodrilus; species Platerodrilus igneus. The sequence continues at coordinate 15,449,676 of JARFIW010001469.1, read as the reverse complement.
ATAATAACTTTATCCTAATATCTTTATCTTACTTATTATCTTTGATAATAACTTAAGCTTAATATCGTTATCTTACCTATTATCTTCGATAATAACTTGAGACTTTGTCTTATCTTTTTTATCTTCCTAACGTTTGGTATTTACGATCAGACGTAGGAATTATTTTTTTGAATATTGAGTGAAGAAGCTAACCTGATGATAGCAATGTAATTTGTTAGGTTAGTAATATAAGAAATTAGTAAGATGGTACTGTTGGTAAATTTGTTAATTCACAACCATGTCATGAACAAGTTTTTATGTGTATTGTTTATTAAGCCAGAGTACCAGTACATGAAAATTTGCTAAAGTGCATAGTAACTTGCTCTTTTGAACATTTTGAAATTTAGGCATTTTCTTGCCAAAGAAGAAACAGTTTAGATGCAATGCTTATGTGCGTCTGCACTTAAAAACTGTAATGTTAGCTTTAGTTATAGTATATCTGTTAGGCAACTTGTCGCATTTGTTCTAGTTTTAGTAGTGTTTCATGCTCTCCGACAAATTTGTGCTGTCGATTATAACTGCGCCACATTAAAGAATCGTGTGTGCATTTATAAATGTAGTTCATAAACAATGGGACTACACATTCCGTTTCCTGGTAAATCATAAGACGTGTTATCGGTTGAAAAAAACCAGGTGGCGCCTAAAATAAACATTTTCTACAATTTAAGTAGGGTTTATGTAGGTTAGTTAGGATTTAGATTTTAAGCTTTTACCGTGCTAACAGTCATTTTCTTTTTTTAAGATTTTTTTCTTTTATGGCTTTGTCGCGATTGTTACATGCCGAAAATCGGGTATGTATCATTTTGATTTTAGTTTTAAATATGTGACTGAAATCGCGCCAATATTTTAGAAAAGGACTTGTGCATTTCCGTAACTTGGGACAGTTGCGTCGGCGCCAGAGAATGCGCAGACGTGGAGTGTGGTAGGAAGTTCGCGTTTTCCAACACGACAGGGATTAGCCAACTAGACGTCTAACAGTGATGTTATCTGTGTCTTTTTTTGTCTTCTCTTTCAGATAATGTAGGTTTCCTCTCTTGTACCTATTATCGTTCCTCCTTACCTGGTTGATCCTTTATCGTACCGCTACAGAAAGAAGAGGGAAGACAAATCAATTTGGTTTCAACGAGGACGAAGTTCGACCCACGCCCAACTAACGTCGAGATCATGCCGCAAGAATAGCCGCAATGTCGTGAAGAGCTCCACATTATTTTGTGAGTACATTTTATCTTTTTCTTTTGTATGTGATACCATTTGAGACGCAATAATGACATAATACCTTGTTGCACAATATTATGTACGTGTTTACTTTGTATTGCCAACTGTCGTAGTGGCTCTTATCAGTTACGCCAGAACTTTAACGGTTATACCTTAGACTATGATAGTCGGATGTATCATAACAATTTATGTCATAAATGGAAATTTAAAATTTTGATTATTTTGACAATGATCCTACGTCATGGATCGAAACGTAAATAAAGATGATTTTAAATAACTATGAATGGTTTCATTTCCAAAGAAGATTAAGAAAAATGATAAATCTTTGTTATACTTGTTCAAATAATTATGCTTCATAACTCATGTTTAAATTTCTATGTTGGATGTGGTATGCTGACAGAATAGATTATCAATCTTGAATGAATTACAAATTACTCAAAACTTACATTTTCATGCTCCTCGATTACTTCCACCTTATATACTACACAAACTCAATATGTCATTTTCGATTATGTTCTCGAAGCATTAGTCACATCCGCATGATGCAATAAACCACTGTGATTTTGCGCTTTAATGAGCTGTTAGTATAACCTATTTCAGTCGTAAATATCGTCCATTCTTTGTTAATGCATTAAAAACCACTCATCGTTATCCCTCTTCCACGACTTCTGTAATATAATTAGAGCTATTAAACTTATTCTATTTTATGGCCTTCCGTAGTAGCACTTCTTCGAATTAAGGCGTTTATTCCTTAATATGCTTATTTAATAGATTTTAAAACATTTCTGGAAAGAATATGTTCTTTATTTTGTTAATGTGAATAATTTGACTTTTGTAAAGATTCTCAAAATCATAGTTTGTTTAAGAAAATAAATGCGGTATTTTTAACGAGGCTGAATACCTTATGCAATTCACCTTTCAGAAACGTACGGATTGAAATGTGCTCAGTACTTTAAAAGTGTATACGACTCATTTTTCAGTCTGCAATAAATGCCTATGCACAGATTTTCATATTAATACAATGATTGAATGCTAATTTTACAATTGGGCTTCGTTTTTATGCTTTATTTAAAATGGTATCTATCAGGAGTAATTATTTCCACATGGCTGAAATGAATTAACATAATCTGTGAAACTAATTTTCACGAATTTCAAACTAACAGAATCAATGAATTTAAAATTGGGCTTCATTCTTAAATGATATTTGTTCTTAAAGAGTTATTTTGTATGGGAATCTCATTTTATGTGCTAATGGAATACCCTAATGTTTATACAACGTAAAAATTAAATATTTAAAAACGTCACTTTTATCCATTTTAGGTGGGTTTTCTGACAAAATTTAGGGCTCAATGGCTTCTCGCGACCTCATTATCACATCACTATACAGGGTGATTCATGGTGAATGGCCTATTATTGTAGGTAGCATTTAATCTAGACTTATTTGAGCAAAGGCCATATGTAACTGAATTAAAACTTTATTTTTAGCAATTAAATCATAATTGAAACATCGAATGTCATTTGCCATAATGTTATATTATTCTCACGCAGTGTGATTTCTATATTTAAGTAACTTATGGGATACTACACCTTCTGTGGTAGTTATATAGAATGTGTTGCGACTATGAGACGTTTCAATCCAGTTCACTGTATGGGATACTTGGTTGAAAACACTGCAAATATGCATTGAGACTTCGGCTAGTTATGGTGCTTTTAAATGATGTTGGATCTTAAGCATCTGCATTGACCTCCCTTAACTTATCGTTATATCTCCGTGTAAGTGTGTGAAGTGTATGAATAAATGGAAAAGCACATGCTTTCAGAATGGTACATTACAAAATTGGAAACTACCTGGCAAACCTCTACTCAATTATAGATTTTTCAATAAATGAAAACTGTGCCAGAGATCTACATAAGTAGATTACAATGTCTCTATTTTGGAATGAATGCGTTAAAATGGTATGCTAAGTTGAAACCAACGACATTTCTTATAAACTATTTAAATTATAATATTTTCTAAATTTCAATGATTTTTAGTGTATATAACTTACCTAAACAAATTTTAGAAGAATGCTTTTCAGATATTTTAATATTAAATCCAAAATCAGCACAAATGGTAAGATTCCATAACATCACATGAGATTTCTGTTGTTCTGGTGCCTTATACAATAAACTTTCCTTCATATTGTTAACAAAATTTTGAATTTCAGAAATAAGCGTAAGCATGTTCAGATGCAGATTTGGTGACCAATTTCCAATAACATCTTCTAACAAATGAATAACAATTATTGAATCAGTAGCCACTTCAAACTCTGCTACTCTAATAAAAGCATAATAATGTTGAATATCTTCGCAATTTATACAATTATACAAACATTCGTCTTTAATTGTAAAAATTTTAAAACCCTTAAATTGTCCAGAAGTAACCTGTACATTACGATCAAATGATAATGAATTTAGTCGAGCAGTGACATAACCTAAAACATATTCATTAACAAATACTTCTTAAAAAAAGAAACAAATGTAAGGGTGCGAGTCCCAACCTGTAGTTACATGTTAAATATACCTTATGTGATAGGTCAAATTTAAAAAACAAAAAAGCTAAAAACCATAATAAAGATTATAAGAGAACACTGACAATGCAGAAAAACTTTTGTGCCATAGATTATACAAACACCAATGTTATCAATACTGATTAATGATTTTAGTTATTTAGGCCAATGCGATTTCGTTTCGTGTAATTACTTCAAAATAATATAAATGTAAATATTAATTTTGTACAGCTAATGCGTTAACAGGGTTCTCAGTCAAAAGACCAAATTAAATTGGTTGACTTTTCCAGGTTTTCCATGACTTAATTTTGATTTTTCTAGTATGTGCATAAACTATTTATGTTGCACTACCATTATAAACAAAATAACAATATATCATTATGTTTGATATAAACCCAGTGTGTATTTCTGTATTTTGAAGAAGCAAAAAATACATCAAACATAAACAATACATGTTTCAATTAAAATTAACACCGACATAGAAACCTTAAAAATGATCACAATGACATTTTCAAATCTGATATTTCAAGATCCAACACACTACAATCATAATTCGCTTGACTTGTGAGAATGTGTTTCGTTTCTTTCAATTTTAAAATACTTTTTGTCAATTGCCTTTCTTTAATACCTGCACTTAACGCATTTGTTTCCAGTTTCTTTCTTTTTAAGGGCATCTTTATATTTTCTGTATGCCCCTTTTACATAACTTCTGATCAATATTAATATTTAACACACCTCCGACACAACACGGAATCATATATCTGATGCTGAGCAACTAGGCTGTCTTTATGCATATTTTCAACCAATATATGTTTGTTAATGGAAAAACCAGTCTCAACTGCAGCATTACCATGAGATACAATGAAGACGTATTCAATAATGTTAATGAACAAAAGATGGACTACATAACAAATAAGTTGCATGATCATTTAAACGTTGATACACCACCAAATATTAAACTTGCAAAAAATGGATTCAAAATTCCCAAATAGCTATAGTTCTTTCAAAGTCTCGGTCAATTCAACTTATATGTTTACTTTAACGAATTCAGCCTTTTGGCCTAACGGTGTTGCTGTTAGAAAATACATGGACAATAATAAAACCAGGCAACCAGGCAACCAAAATTTTCAAGTGTCACAGACTACGATATCTACAACTTAAGTCCAGCTCGTATTAAAGACCAACCACAGCAATTTGCCCATGGAAACGCTCTTGGTTCAAAGCAATGCTTTAGACAAACTTTATTTCTGTATTATCAGAATGTTCGTGGAGTCAGAACTAAAACTGTCGAAATGTATAAATCTACTTTAAATTGCAATTTTGAGATTTTGATCTTGTCCGAGACGTGGCTTTCTGCAGATTTTAATAGCAATGAACTTATACATAAACATTATGATGTCTACCGCAATGACAGAAAATACGACTTAGTTACCTGTAAGCGTGGTGGTGGAGTACTTATTGCAGTATTAACATCCATACAGTCTACTCTACCCTCTTGCAGTAACAGTTTACTATTTGAAGATCTTTGGATTATGTTAACCTTAGAAAGGGAAGTATTAATTATTTGTGGAGTTTATATTCCACCTAGTGCTGAGATACAGGTGTTCCAAGCTTTTATAAATACAGCCGAAACCATCCGTGTACAATATCCACACGCTAAACGGCTTATTATTGGTGATTTCAACCTATCCGGAATCACCTGGGTTCAAGATGATGACTTCTTAGCCCATAGTGGTCACCTCACTAGTAAAGAAGAGCATTTCACAGATAATATGTATTACCTGGAGCTTCTTCAACGGAACCACATAACTAACTTTCAGAATAACCTTCTGGATGTACTTTTTAGTGATGATTCCTTGAATGTTAAATTACGTGCTACCTCCACTCACCTAAGTAAAGTTGATATTTACCATCCGCCACTGGAAGCATTGGTTGATATAATTTCCATTCCATTTTTACAAAATAATAACAAGGGGTTTGAATTTAATTTCGACTTCAAGAAGGCTGATTTTGAAAGGTTGAATAATTTCTATAACGCTCACGATTGGTCATTTATTGATCGATGTAAGAACATTGACACTGCTATTGAATCCTTTTATTCTGTTATTTATGACGGTTTGCATAAATACACTCCTAGGAAAGTTAACGCTACTTCTAAATACCCAAAGTGGTACAGCAGAGAACTGAAACGATAAATTAACAAGAAAAATAAACTTTATCAAAAATTTAAACACACAAGATCCATAAATGACTATAATGCTTATTCAGATTTACGAAGAGAAACTAAAGTCCTTATTAATAGTTGTTACAAAAAATTCTTGTCTGATACTGAACTTTTAATACCTACAAATATTAAATACTTCTGGTCCTTTATTAATTCTTTAAAGAACACCAATGGTATTCCTCGGCAGATTATCTACAGAGAACGTGCACTAAATGATGTTCAACTTATAGCTGATGCATTTGCTGAACATTTTGAAAGTTCTTATACAGTGCATACCATCACTCCGGTGTTATATTAAAAAATTTTATAAGATCACATATATATATATATATATATATATATATATATATATATATATATAGTATTTAAACTTTAAGTAAGTTTATTACTATTTATCCTTGTGACTATCAGCTATATACCAAAACTCTCTATTTTCTATATTTTAATCTGATATCACTAGGTCGAGAATTTCTTCTTTTTATTCCAAGCCCAAGGTAATGTCGGATGGAAAACGGCTTTAGACAAAGAAAACTCTTAAGGGTTAAACGGCTAGTAGAGTGTTAGCTCTGGGTAGATCATGAGCATGGGTCATGGGTGAATAATTGACCAAAATACCTTTAATAAGCGCCACCGTATTTTTAATACAAGCGCCAACAAAATTTAACTGTGTTTGTATAAGGGGAATGCGGAAACCTTATCTTAACACCACTATCATAGCCATAAAACTTGAATTTCACTCTTTCGGACACACTTACCACAACCTCAACCACCAGTTGTCAAACAGATGTCTCAGCTTTACCTGTGAACAAACAAAACACAACATGGACACCATTTGTGTCCTCAAAAGCATATGCCAAAAATAGAATAAGTGAATTTAAACATCTGTATAATACTAAAGGGATTCATTTTCATTACTCTCTTTTTACTTAAGGAGGATTTGCTCTAGTTTTCTTTTCCTAATTTAAATGTTGAATAATAAAACGTCTTTCAAAAAAAACAAAAGGAATTCTATTTATATAGAAGTTTGATTATATACATGTGACTGCAATATATAAGATTACGTTCTTGTCATATTTTTTCATAAAAAGAATTTTAGTGAAGTTTAACATTCAAAATAAATATATATAAATAGATCATTTTTATAAGATTTAGTTTAAGCAAACATGTAATATATTATTAGTTCATAACACATGATTTTATTTTTACCATAATCATTGAAGTACTTCATTGACCATTTACAACAAAGATTGATCATAAAAAAAAACAGCGATTATAAAATGCAAATACTCAAATTTAACTGTAATCTACTAAAAAAACACGCGAATTTCTACACCAATAAAAGAGCTTTTACATGACCTGCATGTCTTTAAACAAAATGTAAAATTAAACCAAGACTGCATCTGGCGTCTAGATTAGAAAACAGAATCTATACTATTTTTTATCTGACATAAGTTGTTTATTAATTTATTGGGCTAGGTGTAACTAGAAAAAAAATACGTTACACCGGTGTTTAACTTTGATACTCATAACACTGTTTGCAACTGCCTATACCACCATACATTTACCACCGATGAGGTGCAAGAAAAAATATCTGCTCTGAATTGTAATAAGAGCTGTGGGCCAGATGGTATACCTCCGGTACTGTTGAAAAACTGCAGCGCATCCTTGGTTAAACCTATTACTTTATTATTTCAGCGTAGCTTTGACACTGGTACTTTTCCCAAGTCTTGGAAAATCTCAACACTATTTCCCATATTCAAATCTGGAAATAGGTTGGATGTTGCTAACTATAGAGGCATATCACTGCTCTCCATACTATCTAAAATTATGGAATCGATAATCACAGATGAATTTTCAGAAATTTTAAACATACCATAGCAATTCAGCAACATGGGTTCTTTAAAGGCCGTTCTACTGCAACTAATCTTGCTGTATTTCACGAATATTTAACTAAGAATATAGAACTTGGATATCAGATCGATGTCATTTATACCGATTTGAGTAAGGCATTCGATAGTATTTGCCATCAGCTGCTTGTGTTGAAACTAGAAGCGTTAGGTATACACGGTTTATATCTATCTTGGATTCAATCCTATTTGCAAAGCAGAACTCAATGTGTGAAAATTGGAAATATTTCATCTAGAGAGATAACAGTATATTCAGGGGTTCCATAAGGGTCACACTGGGTCCGATTTTATTCTTGCTCTTCATCAATGATGTTGTGTCCATGTTCAAGAGTTCACAGGTATTACTTTATGCCGATGACTTGAAATTCTTCAGGGTGATACATTCAAAATCTGATTGCTTCAAAATGCAACAGGATTTAGATAATTTTGTGACCTACTGCGATGGAAACTTCTTAAAGTTGAACATTTCTAAATGTAAAATTATGCGCTTTTACAGATGCACAATTCCTATGTACTACAATTATAGTATTAATAGTCATTCTATAAATTCAGTCTCGTGTATCACTGACTTAGGAATTACCTTTGATGTTAAAATAACCTTTAGAGACCACATCAACGCTATAGTATCCAAATCCTCAGAGCTTTGGGTTTTATCAAAGAAACTGTAAAACCATTCGCAACATGAAAGCTTTAAAAGCACTTTACTCAGGTTTGGTTAGAAGTCTGCTTGAGTATAACTCTGTAATTTGGTCACCATCTTACTCATGTCACATTGATCGCATTGAAGGGGTGCAGTCTAAGTTCGCTAAATTTGCTTTGTACCAAATACACTTTACAAGTGATCATATTACTCCGAGAGCAAGGTTGCAATTACTGGGTCTCCAATCGCTACAAACAAGAAGGAAACAAGGGATGTTTATATTTGTGTTTGAAATGGTTAACAACTTGATTGATTGCAACGCCCTGCTTGCAAAATTGAATTTCCATGTAAAACATCAGATTACTCGCTCTGATAATTTATTTTTATTAAATTTTCATAGGACAAACTACGGGTAGCAGGCCGTTATAGACCGCATAATGATGACAGCTAATACAGACTATATGCATATAGACATTTTTCATATAACTTTATCGAGTCTGAAAAGGCTACTTAATAGCAATTTGTAAATTTCTTATAACCTTTGTTATATGTTTAAATTTGTTAAGTGCCAATTGGATTTTTTTATAAATCTGTAATGTACTGAAATATATAAATCAATAAATAACTGCCCAAAGTTGACCATAACCTGAACTTTTGAATAGTACTTCTTTATAAGATATATCATTTTGAGATGAAAAACCAATATCAATTTCTTTAATTGGTTTCAGATTTTTCAAAATGTTTTAACTAATGTTGATAAATCCATGTCTGTAGTTGCAGTTTTAACAAATCGAAAAAATAATATTTCTAAACAGTTTTTCTAAATTACTGTAGATAAAAAAATCCATTGGTTTAAAGGTGTGGAATTTTGACAAAAAAAGGTTCCAAAACACCCGCAACCATTGCAAAGAATGCTAATTTTTTTAATTAAGTGATCTGCACATGCACGTTTAAAATTTGAAGTCACACTGCACACATTTGCGAACATTATTGAACATTTCTAAAGCCAGGTTTGCTGCAGCACTACTTTCCACCCACCTCGAAGCACACAATTTTTTCGGAAACACACTGCTATCTGTAATATTGGTATAGTTCGCTTGGCTTACTAGAAAATCTTTGAACAGCCAATACCTACCACCAAATATATCATTCAGCTTCCATTCATTGTGTAGTTTTATGGTCATTTTGCAGGGTCCCATGAACTATGTGAAGACCACACGAACCCAATTCTAAGAATTCGTCCATTAGAGAATTAGCCATAAGTATGCTGTCATCTGCCTTCTGGTAGTCTACCGTATGTCTAGTGTAAAACTCTTTTCTTAAATTTTAGCCTGATGTGTTATTTCTGTCTTTTAACAATTGCTCCTAGTGTTTTTTGTTGCATGTCTTTTGTTCTTCGTGTATTACGTTGTTTGTGTTGCATATGTGACTAGTTTTGTGTTACTACGGATGTTAGCATTTTGTATATTGTTAGTGAGCATGTTATTGGGCGGTACTTTGATGGGTTTTCTGCCTTTCTCATTCTTTGGTTTGAGGTATGTTATTCTTTTTGTTAATCTGCGCAGTTGTACGATACATTTGTTAAATAATTTTGCTAGGGAGGTGGGTGGGTGGGTGTGTGCGTGCATGCATGTGTGTGTGTGTATGTGTGTGCGTGTGGGAGTGTGTGCATTGTGAATTTTTCTAGCCAGAAGTTTGCTATTTTGTCCTTGCCAGGTGCTTTCTAGTTGTGTGACGGCTATTTCATGTATTTCAATTATCGTGTTGTATATATTTGTTTCTGTTTGGATTCATTGTGTGTGCCGCCGATTGTGTTGTATTTGGTTGGACCATAAAACGTTCGGTGTCATGTTTGCTGGGTTGTTCATTGTGATTTTGGCTTTGTTTAAAGTTTGGTAAAATTTTATTTGGTTTTGGTTGAATGTTTTGTGTTGTCCTTTCCTATTATGACTTTTTTGGTATCTTCTGAGTGTTTTGGCTAGAGCTTGTTGTATTTGTTTCCTTCGTCTGGTCATTCTACTGCTTCTTGTTTTGGTATTTTCTCCTATTACTTCTCATTTTCTTTTCTAAAATTTATTCTCTTATGTATTGTATTAGTTGTCCATGTCTTTTCTCAATTTTAATATTTTTGTTTTTATTCTGTGTTGCCATGGTGGTATTGTTTGTTTCTTTTGTGTGTTGTCTGTTGATTGTTTTTGTTTTGTGTGAACTCTTATTGTGGCGAGTGCTCTGTATAGATTAGTTGTTGTAGTTCATTCATAGTTGTGTCATTTTGTATTTTGTTTCTTATTATTGTGTGAATGTGTGCAATTGTGTTTATGTTTGTGTTATCTGATATTTTGTGTACAAACGGTTTGATGTCATTGTTTGTGTCTTTCTAGGTGTGTAATTGTGATTTCTTTGTTTGTACCTTGTGTTATTTCGTGTAGTAGTTGTGTTTATTTGTTTTTCTTTATGGTTGTTATGTGGTTCTGTGTCTTCTTGTGTTTTGTTTCTTTTGTCTCTTGCTTTTTGGTGTAAGTTTCCATTTGGCTGTTGTTTTGTAATGTTTGTTGTACTTGTTCCTTTATGTTGTTGCCTTTTTTTCTCAATGAGACTTCGCCTTTTCATTGTACTATACAATTTTAGGGCATTTTTAAAACCCCGTATGGGAAAGTCTTCCACTATTATGTTTAATTTAAATGTGTAAATTCGATTTTTGCGCCTTTGCGGACATTGGACTATGATTTGTGGTGTAAAAATTGCAAACATTGCATTTCCAGGCTATGAAAAACTAGCTCTGTTGTGGTTTTAGCATGTGAACATGAGAAATCGTGGGAGGCGCAATGGTTTATGAGAATGAAATGTTGAAAAGAACGTGGTGATTTATCTTCTGACCATAATCAAATACAGACGTGCGAGCAAGAAAGTTCGAGTCAACAAAATGAGCCATTTCATTTGTTACCATCTCTTTCTACCGAAATAAAAATACCTGTGCTCTGTCGACAAAGCCCATCAGACGCAGATAAAAGAAACAACTGCCAAAGGACCCACCAAACCCATGATTCACGGGATGTTTTTGCATTATAATTTAGAAGGTTTTGATGCCCAGGGGGCTTTTAATCTTATATAATTTGCATGATTACATATTATTGTATTATTATGTTATTATATATTAACGAATAACGCTACAATGTGATCTAGTTCTGGTTTTGGCATTGTTGTTTCTGGTTATTACTCGTACTTGGTTCGAGAGTCTTTGTCCTGTGACGAATTGTAGCTCTGAGTATTTGTTTGTGTAATGTTTTGTGTAGTAGAGATATATAATTTAAGTTTGTTCCACAGTTAGTTGTTTGTAATAATGTAGAATGAAAATTTACCGATGGAGCGAGTGTTGATTAAATATAAGCATAATGCTATAATTTTAAGTATTAAGAAGTCTGTAGGTATTGGTATTAAAGTATTTTGAAATGGATAATGAAAGAAAGGAACCAAAAAGCTGGTATATAACTGTTTGCTATGTTTGTTTTAAGGACATTTCTAGATATTGGGATTTATCAATGTCCAATGTCATGTAATGTAATATTGGAAACAGGAAAATTTTGAGTGATCACAGCTTAGTTAATAAATTAGATTTAAGGTCTTTTTAAAATTTTTCTTCTTTTAAGAATACTTGACCAGAGGATGTTAAAACTAAGTGTCTTTTAGTATATTTGTATGAAATTATTTAATGTTAATATAGCTTAAGTTTAAGTTGAATTTTATTTGAATTTATTTAGGAATTAGGGTAAGATTTAGGTTATTCTAAAGGATATACAGTTACCTCAGTGATGGAATCTAATTTGTAAGGGGCATTTTATTTTTAGAAATTTCTTTAATTATGACAGAATTAATAGGCGTATTTAAGGTATTTTCGAGAAAGTGTATAAACTGATAAAATTTAGAAAACCAAAGCAAGGGAGGCCTATGCAGAATAACCGTTTTCGACATAGGGATAATAATGAAAGGGATTGCTGTGACAGAGTCTGGCCCCCTCAATTATTACAAGTAGAAAAAATCTTTAACAATAAGTGATAGTGCAACACAGTTGTTTTCATTTTAGCCATTTTATTATTTTTTATTTCCTGTGACAAACCTATATACTCATACACAATAAAATGACAATTTTATAATGTCAACAAAGCAATAGATGAATATTGTTCAACTTCATCCAACTTCTCTGTTAAAAATAGAATCTGACTATTCTACTGCTGCGTTCTGGTTGGTCAAAGGCCAAACAGAAACTTTGGTTGTCAAAATATTTTAACAACGATCCTAGGTCATGGATCGAAACGTAAATAAAGACGATTTTAACAACTATGAGTGGTTTAATTCCCAAAGAAGATCAAGAAAACTACCATTACATCATCTATATCAAAAGAATGCGGAACTATATGTTGCATATTATAATAAACCTTATTTTTAGCTTGTCTTATTTTAATATTATTTCCAACTTTGGCTCTAATTAACTCAATACTTTCACTTTCCTTATTTAATAAATTTTCCAAGTAAAATCTTAGATTATCCTAAATGTTCCCTAATTGATTTTTACCTAATACTAGTTTTGCAGGGATTAACCCTGTTGACTTATTTAATGTGTTGCTGAAACAAAATTCTGCATCAGGCAAGATTTTGCCCAACGTTACTTGTTTAGCAAGCATCCGTTAGCCCATGGGGCTCCAGTGACAACAGCAACATGTTTCACATCAAAATCTTTTATAAATTCTTTAAATTGATTTGAAGTAAAACAGGAACTATGTCCATAATAATTTGTTAGGTCTGCTATAGGACTCAAAGTAATCTTTTGTATGCTTAATTACTTCATCAATTGGTGTAGTTTTACATGAGTACAAACAAATGAATTTTGTGAACTCATTTACCATAGTTAATACATATTTACTTTTTGGGTTACCAACAATTTCTAAAGGACCATAATGATGTAAATGCAAACATTCAAAAGGTACATTGCCTGTAGGTATATTGTGTAACGTGTGTTCCTTTTTGCCAAATTTGGGGTAAAATTCTATACATTTTACGCAATTTTGTGCATGATCTTTAATTTTAGTTTTAATATTCGGAAAGCAGTAAGTCCGTGTAAATAATTCATAACAGTTTTCAACTCCGATTTGACCTGTCTGGTTGCGATAAGTATGAAGAACATTATATATCATACCTAGAAGGGACATAAAATTATATTTATCTAACCCTGCTACGAAATGTCAAACTTTAAATGTATTTTTAATATTTAACGTCAAATTTTTTATAACTGTCAGTTTGTAACAATTTTTTTGATGATTATAAAAGCTTATAAATTTAATCATAAAATACACTGCACTATTTATTTAAATAAACAACTAATTTTTGTGTTATTAATATGTTCAGATCAGTACAGTATAGCCCAATCACGAGGCGTATATTAATTAGTAATAATAGCTTAGGCTCTATTCATAAACGTTGGTGCATCGCATTGCAGTGGAAAAACGTACTATCGCTACACGTGCAACGCATTCTAACTGCATTCGGTTCAGACACGCTAGACAAACAAGCAAATGTCAAACTTGAAGTTTTTATTATTTTGAAAACGATCCTAGGTTATGGATCGAAACGTTAATAAAGATAATTTTAAAAACTATGAGTGGTTTAATACCCAAAGAAGATTAAGAAGTAGACTAAATGATCTTATTGTAGTGCTCAAGAAATCATCCATTTTTAAGCTCACAAATTTACATATTATTGACGTTTAATCTCACTCAAATTACCGATTTTTAATATCAAGACTGTACAAATTATTAATTTTTAATTTCATTAATTCATGATTGATAAGGTTACGAGATTACAGTTCAGATATCATGTCTAAATTTCTGAGTTCATCAATAAAAAATCTTGCTTTAACATGAAGAGGAGTCGAAAATGATGTACTTTGGTTAGCCCGTCATATGGATTGATTTTTCTTTCGATTTACTTCAATAAATTGTACAACTACTTGACGTTAATGGTTCCCTATAATGGTCCAGTATAATACGCAGTTATGCATTTAATTCGTAATCAGTCCAGAAGAAGAAGATTAAGCTTACGCTTTGTAAGCATAGATGTGCAAAGTCCGATGATGTCACTTGTTTGTCAAAGAATTGCAGGCTAACGCATGTGGATTCGACAAGGTATTTGTTTCAATGAAGTTCAAAGTACCAGTTGACAAGGTAAGCGTTTTTCTAACAACTTGACCTGACAACAACTGTTCGTATAACTTGACAGCGAAGCGAATAATTGAAAATAACATTGTAGCATTTTACAATTTTTGTTTTACAAAGTAATTATGAGAACTAATTTTATTTATCTCTGAATATTTAACACATATTTGTAAAGCAAGGAAACAGATCTGCGTATTTTGGGTAATTAATTTAAAAAGCTTCACAGTTATGTTTAATACATTATTAATATTTTGATTCATAGTAAAGACAATGATGATTTTCATATTTAAATATCTGCGTCTAAAAGATTAGACCACACTATTGATGTATATTTTGTATATCAAATTTTATCACAAAGAAAGCTAAATTTAATTAAAGACATCATATAATTTAATTGAACAACTGTTTTATTTTGGACAAGTGAGTCCAAAGATAGGGCTAATTGAGTTAAAAAGTAAAAGCCGATATATACCCTTTTATAAAAATAAAGTTTTTTTTTGCTGTGACTTGATAAATAAGCACTAAACAGCGATTTCAAGAAGTTTAATTTCTAAATTTCCCTTTATAATAATCTTTAAATTATTGGTATTAACAGCTACATCTTTTTTTTATGGTATTAAGGTAGCAAGAGTGCATCTCTTGCATCCATTGTTATTAAATTAACACTATTTTTTAAAGCTCCTGCTTTAGCAGTAAAAACGATTTTTCCCTCTAAGGATTTCCAAGTTCTCCCTTAGGGCAAACCCGTGTTTAAAAATTCTAAGACTTGGTGGCGCCTCTTTGCACCTCCCATTTAGTATTTTGGAGTCAGTCAAGTAAAAAAAATGTTTTCGTTGTAACACCCACAACCACTCCTCATAAGCTCTACCCGAGGAATAAACCCCTAGCTTAGTCGGAAGACTGCCGATTTTCTTTCATTACAAGGAGATCAAAATAACTGGCTATTGTAAAATTAAGTTGAGTTAGTTTTACAGTAAGTCATGTGTAGTCAGCAGTAGATTGTAACAAGTTCATTGCATCACTAGTGATGTAATGAAATTTTACGAAACTGAATACTTAAGCCTTTATAAATATTAATTAGAACTTACAAATCAGTTAATAGATTTGTTTGTTTATACGTTAATGACAAAATTATTACAAATAGAGTTACTAAAACCAAGCCCTGAACCTGACGGCACATTTATTTTATTCTTCGAAATGCCTACTTGAGAATGTCCTTCCTCCTTATATACAACCCGATGGATTTACGTCGGTTGAAACAGCTATTCGGAATGTTCTCCTAGTATACTATTTGCAATTATTTTTTTTATTGGCCAAAGAATTTTCAACAGCCTTCTGCCACGGTACTGGATTTCCAGCCCACATGTTGCTTAATTTTTAAAATGTCTGCTCCTGAATCTGCGAACAATGATTCAAATGACAGCCAGAAACAAAGCCCTGTATAAGCAGCAGCATTTGGCAAACCAAGATGTTGAAGAATTAATTTTGGTAAATTGACAAATGTATTTACATCTACAGACTGCACTCCACATTTGCTACTACATTTAACAAAAAAAAAAAACACAAACAAAACAGTTATGTTTTGTAATTTGTGGTCAAAGGTTGACCTATTTTCGAATAATATCAATTAAATTTTCTCTATATCAAAAAATATTACTATTCGTGACCACAAATTCTCGTATCACATTTGTTTTTGTGTTTGAAATAGTGATTTTAAAATATTTTCTTCATCTACAACATCACTGATACGTATGTTAGTTAGTTCCTCTTTTCTACATGCACCCGCAACTTCAATAATCATCACTACCTAAAATAATTAATGCATCAAAAACGATATGGTTTTAAATATGCTGACAGCAAATCACACCTTTGTGAATAAAAACGTATTGTCATCAGTCTCTCTAATAAACTTTTCAAAATTGTCCTTTGTAAAAAATCATAGATTTTTGGATGTGATCAACCGCAGATCTTCTCTTTAAAAGTGCTACTAAAGAGGTATATTTGTGGATGTTAATATTTCTTTTGACATTATGTTCTGCCCTTAACATAGAGTAGATACTCTATATTGTAAATGCTTTAGCATTTCAAAGTATGCTAGCAGAACCTTTTCACGGACAGTTTTTACTCCTTTCCCTTGACGCCATTTTTCAAACTTCTTAGAGGCTTCTCCATACCTGTTTTTAACTTGTTTGGAATTATCGAATTTATAGCTAAATTCGCAGAAAGGTATATCTAATTCCGAATCGCTGATTCTCGATTTAATTTGTAATCAAAAATTCAGCACTGACAAAAGTTATTTACATAAATATCAAATACATAGCAACGCTCAGGTAAAGCAACGAAGTTGAATTTTTTATATTTGATGGAACCGCTCCATCTTTTTATTATATTTTAAAGCGGGGTTATAAAAATATACTTAACACGCTATAAAACCCAAATTTTATTTGACTCATGTAATTTGCAAAAATCGTTCACTGCGTTCGTTCGTTTTGGCAAATATAACATTCGTCAAATAAAATTAGTCTTTTTCATAACTGGTTACGTAAATATCTATTGATCATTCCCACTTTCAACACAAGGCTATTAATTAACTTCGAAGAAGGGAGGTTCGGAATTTTCTAAAATAATTCTAATTCGTTAAATATAATGAGACAATTGCTTTAAAGCCAAAGTTTGCTTAAAAGTGTTTCCTTCTAAAACTAAAATATTGTGTACCCTGCTTAAACAATCAACGTATCTGATTTTTGGGTTTGCACGGTGCTCAATCTCATAGTCATAGTCCTGAATACCAACGTATAACTCTCAGAACTACTTCATTCTTGGATAAATTCAAACGAAAACTATCACAATCAATCATAATTTTGAAGCGTATCCTTGTAAATATGGGTGAAAACGTTTAATCGCATAGACTACTGATAAGGTCTTGAGCTCATAACTATGGTATTTGGACTCTTGATCCATTGTTCTTTTACTGAAATAAAATACTGGATGAAGTTTTCCATCCTGCTGCTTCTGCAACATAATTAAAGCGTATCCTAAAGCACTAGTGTCGCAATGGAGTTCTGTTTCACTTTGAGGCAAGTAAATTGTTAAAACAGGTCGAGAAATCAATTCTGATTTTAAGATCTCAAAAACATGAAGTTGCTTATGGCCAAATTCAAATTTCATATTTTTTCTCAAGAGATCGTATAATGGCTTGAGTATTAAAGAAAAGTTTGGTATAAAACGCCTAAAATAGCTAGCTAATCCTAAAAACTACTGCACTTGTTTAATGTTAATGCAGAGAGGAAATGTTTTATGGCCCTATTGTTTTCCTTATCAGGTCTGATACTCTGAGTAATAACATGATTACCTAAAAAGTCAAATAAAAAAGTAGTATTTTTTCAAGCGTAATTGTAACAAATTATCAACCAACAAATTCAAAACAATCTGCAAAATTTCAAAATTTTCATCTAAAGTTTCCGTAGAATCTTGTAAGCTGATTTGATATCAATTAAAAATAAGAAGATATTTTATTACGAGAACGTTTTTGTGGATTCTGCAAGTATCACTTTTAGATTTATTTTTAACTGATTTATATTTAATGTAAGGTATAATAATAAGTGTTAATCATATAATAATTTTATGTAAAGGCTTTTACCAGGAGAATTTGTGATCAGAGTTCGAAATACTCTGACCTCTTAATAGGTTAGCACAGAATAGGAGACAATGAGGGTATGCGTGTAACCAGTTCCAGGTCTAGAGACCTAATGATGATGATTCAATAATAACTATTAACTTTCACATTTACTCTTAATTTATTATGTCAAAAATGTAAACAATTTAGCATTAAGACTGCCCTTTATGAATTTCAACGACACGTGCCACTATTAAAAATGTAGTTTCTATAAAATTCACTTCAAAATCACAAAGAGATAATAAGGTCAAACGACATTAAATAGTATAGGAATTTCCAACTTGAATAAAACTTAAAAACACTTACTTGATTGAAGTACAGTTGTAATCAAAACTTGCACTTTCTTTCGGAACAAACAACATACCAAATGTTCAACAGCTTACAAAAATATCAGCGATGCACTTAGTTACCAATCTATGAATTTATGTAAATCTTGAAGCCTACTAATACCATCACAAAATTGATAGATATTTCGCAAATCATCTGATGTAAACCATAACTAAAAATCTTGCTGTTGATAAATTTATCAATTCAGAATTAAATTCTAGACACTGAATATTCTAACATTTTATTATTCAAATTGAATCTTCCGAAATTATATACCTCTCTCTCTCTCTAAATTATTTTTGTTGCACTACGAAAAAGAATTAACAAAATACCAGGGGATTAATTTATACTCACTGTGTTACGGACGCTTAATGAAATTAACACCGTGTATTGCAGACATCACTGAAGCAAAACATAATAGGAGAAGCTCTCTTCTCAAATCTAAAATAAGGCCTGAAATTTAATCACTTCACGATGTTCTCCTAGTTTTACGACTTTTTTGAACCCGGCACCAAGCGTAATTGCTCAGGGCAATCTTCTTGGTAAGACTTTGACTTTCGCCCACAACAGGTAACGTAAAAGTGTTTGTCAATTCGACAGTTACAATGACCGAGTGCATCATTCTACTTATAGAAGGAGGGAGCTCTTCGAATGAATCTTATAAGAATTATTACTTGTCACCGTACAATTTGAAATGATGCTCACAGTTTTGAAGCATAAAGTTAAATTAATAAAACAGGTAATAAATAAATGAGGTAAAACAGAACCGTAAAATCAATTAGCACTTAGAAATTTACCATGATGTAAGGCTTGATATAATCTTCTATCAAAACAATAGCATAAACTTTCATAAAAATACTGATATAAAATAAATTTGCTAGCGTTCTTTAAAATATATACCACCAGAAAATTCCCGAGATCAAAAAATTTCTTGAGCGCAGCGCCAACTCTTTTTTGAATTTAAAAGAATAAAGTGACTGTTTATATAAAGCAAATTTTAAGCTTCAGTAAATAGTTTTTACAGAATTCAGGTACCTTTTCCTGTTTTGAAAATCTGAAGTGAAACACCCTGTATATCAGCAGAAATATGCAGCAGGTAAAAGACAAGTACAAAAACTTACAGCTTGCTGATCTAATACAAAGCTCAAGCGACCTTGTGTAGGATAAAATGCATTTGTCAGTAACCTACCAATCCAACTGGTGTTGAAAGAAAGCACGAATCCCAGAACAAGTATCACAATGTAACGGTAATTTTCCAAAATTCGCTATTACTTTCACGTTTGGGAACTTATTTCTGTATAAATCCGAGTTTCGAAACTACCGTTACGAATTACTCAACCTTTTTCACCTGTCGGGCAATAGTTGCTTGTCGGATGATTAATTGAAAATGAACGCTTGAATGGATCATCCCCTTCACTATAATCTGTCCATATTTATAAGTTACAATGTTTCAGGAAACTACCCGAACTACTCGTTCGCATTGTTTGTACAACTTGAATTGTCATAAAGTCGAGGCCAAACGTATTTCGGGGTATGGAAGTGGTTAGATGTATTATAACAGTTTCTATTTAATACCTACAGCTGCGCTATCAGTTGAGCAGTGCACCTTAACTTTAAGCTGTCTTATGGGTTTCTGATTGTTTAAGTAATGTACAATGATTTCGATTTATCTCAAATCATGTGAATATCGACGAATATGCTTTCCTAACTGGTTATTTGCTGATGTATGTCCATATTTTTTTAAATTTTATACGTCTACTGTGGAGTCCCAATCTTAATTGCTGTTTGTAAAGAGTGTACTAGGTACTTCACTATTTATGTCCTATTTTTATATTATAATGAAATAGCCACGTTATCAAATGAAAACTAATCAGTAAGTCATCAAAAAGTATCAATAGCATTTTCTTCTGCAGTAATATTTTAAAAACTTTATTAATAAATTTACAAAAATTTATTTATTACATTTACATTTAAGATGTTGATGAAACACATATGTGTATAACATCAATGGTCCGACATAATAATGTGTAACAGCAATGATCATGTACATATAACTTAAAAATTGATATCATAAGGATAAAAGTGTGGATGCGAAGTTTGCTCTAAGCTACCAATCGTATTGCATTTTCAATATATTCTTGAGTTGTATAAAAAGCATTGCTAATTAGAAACCGTTTAATTTTTTTCTTTGAACTTATCTAATGGTAAAGTTTGAATACTGTTATGTAAAACATTAAAATATTTAAATCCATAATAATTGGGACCGTATCTACTTCTCTTTATTCTGTAATATGGGACCAATATTTTATTTTTGTTCCGTGTATCAAAATGGTGTACACTGGCATGAACATCAAAATCATTGATATGCTTCTTAACCCAGACTACACAATTAAAAATATAAGCACAAGGAAAGGTAAGTATGTTGAAATCGATAAACTGTTTTCGACAGTCGGCTCTGTAGCTTAAGTGTGCCATGACTCTGATCACTCGCCTTTGTAATTCGAAAATACGGTTTGCAGCTGAGCAATGTCCCCAAACTTAAATTGCATAACTTAAATGACTATGAAACATGGCAAAATAAACAGATTTTAATATATTTAAAGATAGAAAGTCCCTGAGAGAACTTATGAAAAAAAGAGTTTTGCAAAGTTTAGAGCTCAAGCTTATACAGTGACAGTCCCAGCTCGGCAGATTATCCAATCCATTTGTTTTTAAAGTGAAACACAATTGGGTAGTCTTTTTCTCATTTAAGCAAAGGTAATTGTTTGAGCTGGTACTCAAATCAAATGGTGGGTTTAAAAACTCAAATTGTACCACGTGGGTAGTGAACGAAGTGTATTTCACACACTTGTCACTAATAAAAATGTGGTAAAAAGCATTTTTTAAATCTAATTTAGTAAAATAATTTTTCGCCTAAGTTGGTCCAAATGGTCATCGATATAGAGAATAGGGTAATGATCTCTAACAACATTTCGTTCAAGGTTCGATAACTGATACACATCCTAAACTCACCATTCTTTTTTTAACCATGACCGCCGGTGAACAATAGGGACATTTGCTTTCCCATATTATGCCTTGGCCTAAAAATCTTTTATTGTCGCTTGTAATGCACTTTTTCAGCAAAAGACACCCACCTTGCCCTGCGTGCAAATGATTCATCTTTACTTAAACTAATGTTCATTTCGTGGTCAATTTTAGGTAGTGCAAGTCTATTAGTCGACAAATATTTTACATCTAATAACTACGGGGTCTACTCATTATTCACATTAATAATAGTTTCCATGGGCGGAACTTCGTTAATTAAAAAAATTTCATTGATCATAAACTCAGGATAGGTAGATTTAGGCATAATTACTATTCCATCTTACCCAAAAACAGTTTTATCAATACATAAAATAAAAATAAAATCTCGTTCTAACTAACTACGAAATTGAACATCAAACCTGAATGCTGGATTCAAGAGTGGCTGTGTTTGAATTGGCGTTGATTGTGTATCTGATGAAAAGTTTTACTTCTAGGGTCAATCCTTGATAATAAATTCATGAACCACGGTTATAGCAGCTACCTGGTTCTCTCCTTCGTTTCGGGCAATTCTTATAATACTATCCATACAAACTGCAATTGAAACACTTGGCCTACACAAGCCGGTTCGGTGTTGATGTAACACTATTCAGGGCATTGGTAAAGGCCCTATTAAAAATATTACCTATACATGCTAGAGGTGCAACTATGCGTGATCCGTCAACGAGTTCATAATTTTAAATAAATCGTCCAGGGAAGTAAATTCCTTCATTTTTGCCTGAACCTGTAGTGCTGTGTTATTAAATCCTTCAATCATATATATTATTATATCCTCTTCAGATAAATTCAATCTATTCCCAAGCATAACTTTGTCGGTAAAGTAATCTATAAACTTTTCACTTCGTCCTAATTTACGGTTTTCAAATCTTCTCAATAAGATTATGGTATCTTCCGCACAATTAAATTATGGAACTAATTTTAGCTTGAAATTCCTGAAAATTTAAAGCAACATTTTCTGGTTTTGAGTGAAACCACTAAGTGCTTTACCATCTAATTTGTTAATTACAGCTACCATTAAAACGTTTTCAGAAATCGTATATGTCAGCAATCTAATCTATGGTTTTGATCCACATACATTCTCATCAGTTAACGCCGAAAATCTAGAAATCAACACCTGAATTTCTTGCAATGATAATTTTGCAGAACGAACAGGTTGGTGGGCATTTATCGTGGCAATTATTAGTTATTCCACATTAGTCGTCATTTCTCAGTTTCTTGGGCGGAACCGGAGGTGGTATTCAACATTGCTATTACCTGGTATAGCCATTTTGCTAAACATGCGTACAAATATTCTCACATAAGCATTAGCGGTAAATTGAGTTTTTGCTTTCAACCACACTCCTGAAGCTGTAGAGTGTTGTCAGAGCAGCAATTAAATAACAATATTTCGACTGATAAGATATATTAAATAACTTATACATACATTTTTTTAGCATGTAATAGAAGACTAAGGAATATTAAGCGCACACTCGCCATGATTCTCTTTTTTATCTCTTAACCAATGATATTCTTTAAATCCCCTACAGATAATCACTGTTATCTCTTACCTACCAACCTAACTCTGGCGATAAAATTTTAAATTTAAATCTAATTAATACAAAAGTTAATATTGTTAAGAATTGCGCTTTTCCTACCTGGAAAAGGCCTCTTCGACTACTACGTTGTTGGTAGTTGGTATATATTAATTACTATTTTGCTGCCATGCCTATGCAGTTCTACACGCAGCTTCCGAGACGTTGAATATAACAAGCCATGTTTTATATTCTGTATTATCTTTTTAACTAAAATTACTATTTTCTATTTTTTTTTGACAATGACAAAAAACCCGAATTTATTTCAACAACTACTCTATTCGTTCCAAGCCCACTACCAAAAAACGACTGACTTTTCTCGTGTCGTGTCCACATGCTGAATATTATACATAAGTTTTAACACATATACAATACTATGGATTTTATAGTGAACTATTTGAACAAGTTAATTGGTTGTTATTTAACCGTTTTAATACAAATTATTAGAACTAAATGAACTGCACGTTACAATTCATTTTCAAACACTCTATTTTCAATTTTTTTCATAAATCGTTTAATATCTTAATAAATAGTAAAGACATGAAAAAATTGATTCTAAATAGAAACGGCTTGTAGTCCTCGGGTCTACTTTAAGCGCCATATACCCATTATGCCCAATACCTATTCCGCCCAATACCTATTCTGCCCAAAACCCATATCCATCCCAAGACCCCTTTAATGGGCCAGCCAAGTGAGTTGAGTGAGTTGAGCAAGTTGAGAGAGCTGAGTGAGTGAGCCGAGTAAGGTCAGTCAATCTAGTCCAGTCATTTCAGTCCAGCCGGTCCGATCCAATCCGGTCCCGTCGATCGGTCGGTCAGTCAGTCAGTCGAAGATCACTTAGCCCTAGTGGACTTTGTTAAAACGGCTCCGAAAGGTTGATCGAATTAAGACCACTTCGCCCTAGTATCGAAATCACTTTGAGGAGTCGATCGGATTAAGACCAATTTGCCCCAGTAGACTATGTTAAAACGACTTCGGAGAGTGGACCGAACTAAGGTTACTTCGCCTTAGTAGACTTTGCTGACACGAGCTCAAAGGATTGATAGGATCAAGATCACTTTGCCCTAATATACTTCACAAAAATGACTTAGAAGAGTTGCCTGAATCAAGACCACTTCACCCTAATAGACTGTTGAAACGACTTGTGGGGGTTGATCGGATTACGATCACTTGCCCTTCATTAAAACAACTTCGAGCAGCAGATCGAATAAAGGCAACTTCGTCCTAGTAGACTTCATTAAAACAACTTCGAGGAAGTAGATCCGATCAAGGTTACTTCGACTTAGTAGACTCTGATGAGTCGATCGGACTAAGCTCACTTCGTCCTAGTAGATTTCATGAAAACGATTTCGGGTACTTGGTCGCATTAGGATCATTTTGTCCTAGTAGACTTTGTCGAAACCACTCTGATGAGTCGATCGGATCAAGATCAATTCCCCTTAGTAGACTTTGTCAAAACCACTTCAGAGAATCGATCGGATCAAGATCACTTCGCTTTGCCATAAAAGAGTATGTCAAAAAAGCAACTGGGAGCCGACCGGATCAAGACCACTTCGCCCTAGTAGACCTCGTTGAAACGACTTTGGAGAATCGATCGGACCAAGATCACTTCGCCCTAGTAAACTTCATGAAAACGACTTAGAGGCGTTGACTGAAGTAAGACCACTTCGCTGTAGTAGACTCCCAGTTATTTAACAACTCAAGACATGCTTCTGAACGTATTCTTGTCTGTCAGTCATTGAAATCAGCTGATCGCCTCAGTTTAATTCAGGTGCAACAAATGTACTTGAAAAATACATCAAGATGCTTGTGTTTAATAATTTTGGGAGTACTTTTAAATTGTTGAAAAGAATATATGCAATTTTTTTAATATTTGTAGTGCAAATAACACCGCCACTGGTATGTAGACACCCGGAAGTGGTTTAACAAATCGTGATTTTCCCTATCAATAATGGCGGTTGGTAGTTGCCGCCACGTTTGAGTATAGATAATCCCAAAGAAACTAAATGGAAAGAATCTTCCTATTTTCAAATTAATAAACACGCGTATTTTGTATCTTATATTTTCGATATTTAATTTTTTTAAACAGTATTGCTTTAAGTAGCCGTTAGGGAGAGCAGCAGTTGAAACGTAAAAAATATCTTTAGTAGTAAGTAATCATTATTTTTGAAATTGATTTTAAATATTCTTGTGATTTCCAATCAAAGCAGTCATTATGTTAAGGTTTTTCTGTTCAAAAAGGTTTCGTTAATGGTCAAATAAATAAATATTTCTTTTTGTGAATCCTTAATTTGAAAATGCGTATTCTTTGATGTTTATTAAAGTAAATGTAATGAAATTGATTAAAAAGAATTAAATACCAAAGGAATGCAGGGAGTTTCCTACTCTTTCTTTTAAGAATAAATCGCGTATAATAAATAATGGTAAGAAAAAGTTCTAATAGGTGAAATTGAAAAACCGTGTTTTGTTTTGAAATGTTAAAAAATTTAATTTTTCAGAGCAAGAAACCTTGTTTTTAGTGCACGGTAGCCGGCATCGTAATAACAACACCATTGAGATCGTTGTATACAATAAGGTATTGTTTATGTATGCTTTTGCCAGATTAAATCTAAACAACCTCTCAAAATGTTATTTTAACATTTCTATTTAAATATAGGGCATTAGCACAGAAAAGCAATAACTATATTGATATAAAAACACAATAGTGGAATAGTTATATGCCGTAGGAATAATTAACTTATTGTAGACCGTTGTAGAGGTGTTAGAATTTTTTTCTTGTATTTTTACACATATTAGATTCATTTGAATGTTAAGAAAGTCGACATAAAATAAAAAGAAATTTTTATTGGGCATCAAACTCCTGAAGTTGCGATTGGTAGTCTGAGCTGTTAGGCTTCCGTCACCGAGCTGATGTATATTGAAATGCCGTTGGTTGTATACTTGCATTAAAGCACATCACATAAGCATATAGCAATTTCTGAATTAATCACTATTGAAATATTTTCTTTAAAAATAGACCACGTATATTAACGTGCGATACTTTTTTATAATAAAAATTAATTATAACCACTATAAAGCAATATTAGATATTTTATAAGCATTAATTTTAGAAATTTGTAAAATAAGCCTGTCTTCAGAGATTTAGATAGTACTTAAACATTATTTTACGCCGATCTCGCAACCTGTTTTTGACATTTCTCGAATTAATTGTAGTAATTTCAATAAAAGTTTTTAAAGAAATGGGAGTACTTATGTGCAAATGGTAAATAATTCAGGTTTTTAGGATATAAGTATTGACTTTTGACATATACTAGAAATTTTTTAGGGACCGTATACGAATTTTGTAAACCAACTCTATTGTCCTTTTCTCTCGCACTAATGCTAATCGACCCGTTGTTGGCTTTGTCGCACGTTACACTCGCGTTTTTGAATAGGGTAATTTAAAATGATCATTACTTTTTTAACACATAATCGAATATTTTATTGCAATTTGGACAATTTCAGAAAAAGCTAAACCATTGAAAATGATTGTTTGAGTAAATGTAACTTATGATTGAAAGATTGTAGAATTCACTGAAGCATATGAAAAATTGATTTGGTTTTTACATGAATATTGTTAAGTAAAGTGGTTATAAATGTTGTTGGAGTTTCTTTTTGTGTATAATGAATGCTATTGGCCGTTTAAAAAGTCAATATGAAATAAAAAAAAAAGTAAATTTAACTGAGCACCGAACCACTTATATTGCGAACGGATTACAGAGCTGTTAACTTGGAGACATCCAGGCGACGTTTATTGGAATCCCATCGGTCGTATACTTGCATAAGATCATGCCACATAAGAAATATAGCGTTTTCGGAACAAATCACGCTCTATTGTAATCGCTTGGCTATCTTCGTAAATAAACGTCAAATTTAATATTTAATTATTTCTTAAAAAAATAGCCCGCGTATATTAAAAAACAATGCTTTCGTATAATAATAATCAATTATCGGTACTATTAAGATATGTTAGATAATTTATAAGTTTAAAATTCAGAAATTTGAAAAAAAGTGAATAATCATAGATTTTGAAGGTACATACTCATCCATTTACGCCGGTTCTCGTTACCTATGTTTAACGTTTCTCGAATTAATTATACAAATTTTAATAAATGTTTTAAGAAAATACCTTAGTACCAGCTTGCAAACCGTTAATAAATCAGGTTTTAGATACGGATAGTGTTTTTTGGTATCTATTACAGATTTTTTAGAGGCCTGATATGAATTTTGGTAACCAACTCGATCTTCCTTCTCACTCGCACCAACGCTAACCGACTCCTTTTCAGCTTCGTCGCACTGCTCGTTCGGCTTTTCAGATTGGAAAAATTCAAGAAATCCTAGCTTTTTTAGCATGTATGCAAATACGTTGTTGCAAAATAATCTTTTCCGAGAAAACCATTATTTCTCCATTATTTACAGGTTTTTCGCGATAAAAACCGGCCTATGTTACACGTGCAAAATTTCTCCACCAGTCCTCGACCCGCCCGTGCTCCCAACCCCAAACCCCTCGGATGCAAATCCTGATTAGTGATCGATTCGCACCTCTCAACTTTAACACAAAGAGGGGCTAACACGTTTTAAGATATGGGACAGAAAGTTTTAAAAACAAATGTACAATTCAAATATGCAATAATACGCAGGGTGTTCTATTTAAAAAAAAAAATTGAACCGCCACTCTTTTCTGAGCCTCTCTGTATAACCGAAAATATTTTTGGCGATAGTTCATGACATTTTCTAACACCTTTGTATAAAACATTTTTCTGCATCGCTTAAAGGGTTTGTGCGAATGAAAGTGCCATCTTAGCTGGCTCACCTTGCACATGTTTATTGGCTTCACTTAAAAAGGTGATACATTTCTATACCTTTTGTAATTTCTGGCACACCCTAAATTTGTTTCTTCTACATTTTAATAATATCAAAATTAACTTACCACCATTTTGACTAAACAAAAACATGTTAAAATGTGTCAGTGATAGACTGACATTCAAATAAGTATTGGACTTTTTCCGTACTGATTTGTTCTTACTTAGGTTTATGTTATATTCTTTAAAGCAACTAAAAATACTTTTAAAGAAATTTGAATCAGGTAATAAACTTACCGAATAGCAAGTAATATATAAGAAGCTAAATTAGGACTCCATTCCATTCGAAGTGTATCCAAAAGTGACTCAATTTTCACATCTTTAGCACCATATGAACCAAATTTAAATAATGTCATACCGAGAAATAAAGGAGTTCCCCATATATGCATTTTTTTATTAAGACTACTTTCATGATTCGGTTCTTGAAAACTCCACAACAGCGATTCCATTAAAATTTCAGTCTGCCAGTGACGATTCGCAAATAGAAGTTTTGGTAAAAAAGTTGTAAACGAAGTTTCTGTAATAAACATGAGGTAGCATACTTTACAGATTATTATGTCAAAATACAAACCCCGTCTTTCCAAAGATTGTTCTAAAATAAGTTTAATGTGATTGAATCCTATCCATGATTTATTACCATTTAGATTAAACGATGCAGACACATGACGAAACTCTGCGTAGCCATTCATAATAAACTTTTTTGCAAGTTTTTCTAACTTGCTAATACTTGTGCTTGTACTATCACAGTTTGAAGCATTTTTAGAATTAACACTTAATGACGATAATAATCTAGTTCTGTTTTGTAAAAAGTTTGTTCGAACCCATTTATGTATTGTGTTATGGTTATAAGTAACCAATAGGGTGTCTAGCTTTAGACATAAATTTATTATTAAGTTTTTAAGCTAAAAATAAATAAATTCTTTAATATATAGGTACATATTATGTATTTTTAAAATAAATACATAAATATATCATAAACTACATTAAAAAACAAACCTTATATACATATAAAATAGTAATTCAAGTAAAAAAAAAATATATTAAGTTTGTGATACCAAATTTTTCAGAAAATCATCTAATGAAAATACAATTTTTAAAAATGCACACCACAAATTTACAAGAATTCATTAAAATAAATAAAGGCATATGGCAAAGTAAATTAAAAATAGTTGTTCTTTATCATTATTAGGCTTTAAGTCCTGGAACTAGTTAGACGAGTGCCTCCAGTATTTCCTATTCTGAGCTAACCTTCACATTTCCCTGAAATTCCCACAGCCTACATCTTTCACTACCTGTGCCGCAGTCTAACCTAGGTCTACCTCTACCTCTCTTTTTCTCATTTCTATTTGGAGTGTTTTTGTTCCTTGTGAATAAAGGTATACAATCAGTATTTAGTATTTTGTGTAATTTCCAGCACATCTATCCCCGCAGAATAAAGAAGTTCAAAAAAAAGAGAGAAGAGGAAAAAATATGTGAAAAACAATGTCGCGGTTTATTTTATAGAACACGTACTAGATGGAAAGATTAAAAAATTGCTATATCAACGCAAATGGGCTGGCTTGAAATTATCTTAGCTAAACTGAAAACAATTTAAATTGAAGTTGGATGCTGCTGTCTAGCAAGTATAAATCAAAAATTATAATTTTAAGGTAGATACAGAAATCCTTTCAGAGCAGATAATTTTAAAATTTTGAATTTAATTTCTTGGAAGATTAAACAGACTCCTTAAATATACAAAATTACAAGAATAATTATTTTGCATAAAATAATAACAATATTTAACAAATAAATAGTTTCACATGCTTTAGTTATTTTTTAAACACAGTTCAATAAAATTACGTTACATAACCGTCAAGTCTACTAATAAGTATCAGATCTGACAGTCACGTACAAGAATAAAAACTGTAATTTCAAACAATATTAAAATAAATCTAATTTTGTTAATATCAGTAAGCTTAATCTCTTCTAAACTTCTTGTGAGAAAAAGTTTTAAACATAAGAAAGTTTAAATAACAATTTTTCTTTTAAGAAACAAAATATATGGCCTAAAAATAAGCAATTTTAAATATGATTCTCAATTGGATGCCGTATCTTACAGACTGGAATGATAGTTTTCGCGACTAAGAACATAATCATTTGTGGGAAAAAGGGTTGTGAAACAAATCCGTTCAGAGAATAGGCAAAAATAAACTCACCCTCAGCCATTGGTCACAAGTTGCTACTCTTAAGTTGGTTGTTCCCAGGTTTCAACTGTTTGCTTGCTGTGTAGAATACAATGACCCCAAACTGATCACAAAATAGGTGACCGATGGATGTTTGTAAGTTCGAGGGTTTTTAATGACTCGAGGGTATTTGCAGACTGAAGGGTTTTTGTTGACTCGAGAGTACCCATGTGCCGTGTGTGTGTGAAACAAGTTAAATCCTTAAGATATATTGTAAGCAATAAGTTATTTACATGGACTTTGAGAGATTAGAATGCTATTTACGACTTTCTAAGCAAGGTTTCAAAACACCCAAATTGTTTTCTATATTATTGTGGGAATAAAATGTGGAACTTAGACTTGCAATTTAACTAAATCCGGAAATAACAGATCGTATGTTGTTTTCGATGAGACCAAAATCCTAAAATCCTTTTAGATTTGCAAATAAATATACGAGAGACTTCTTTTCATTTTTTGTTATTGCCTTAATACCGCTAGGTTTTCCCGAAAGGAAATTTTGTTATATTCAAAAATATTGGTAAACAGAGCTCTTCAAAAAAAAAAAATTCCGAACACTAGACTAAAAAACAACACAACAGTATCAAAGTTAATAAAAAAAACAAAACAATTAGAGCTATACACATAAAGGTTTAGTTAAAAATTATTTTCAAAAAATAATTTGTTGTATAACTAAAAATATGTAAAATTATTCCCTCAAGGAATAAAAGGACTACTAGATTAAATTAAAAAAATATTTAAAAATTACTATAAAACTTAAGGACTAAGGGCATTAATAGATTAATAAATCAAAATTAATAAATAAGTCTGAAGGTAACTCCACGTATCACACATCCAAAAAGAAACAAAATCGGTAAGAGTTACAATCGGCAGAAGTTTATAATCGAGATGTCTACATTCGTATAATACACTCGGGTTATACAATATATGAAACACTATGTTATTGATACGTATGCTGATTACACTCAGCTTCGATACTCTTTTGCTCCAGACAATTATCTTGAATTCTTAGCTCTACAGCAGCTGGCATTTACTTCTTGTAAACTCAGCCAAAACTGCCTCTCTCCTATTCGGCTCAAAAACAAATTGTGAAAGGACCCAAAATCAAAAAAACTTACAATTAATAATTCTGAAATCGCTTTAAAACAAGAGTAAAAAATCTAGGTCCGACAATGGATAACGTCTTCAGGTACAGAGCACATATAAACTTCTGTATCCAGCAGGCATGCGCCAGATTGAAAGTTATATATCCGCATAGGCATGAAATACCTAAGTCCACAAAAATTCTGCTCTGATACTATCACAATTTATGTATTGCTTCCCTGTCTATGGGTCCCATCTTGATGACCAAAATCAAACACAACTCACACAAAATTCTTGTATTAGATTTAATTTTTATACATGAAAATATGACCACATTTCACAAAAATACATTGAATTACATTGGCTGAATATTAAAAATCGTCAAATTCTACAAATGGTTAGTTTGTTTCATAAAATAATAATGCTGAAAAGTCCACGTTACCTTTATAGGTGTATAAGTTTTAGAACTGACGTTCATAATATTAATATTAGGAACAATGGACTTTGAGTCCTCCGATTCATAAGACTGGTTTATTTAAAAGATCATTTGCTTTTCAAATTTACAAATTATATAACCTTGTTCCTGATTCTTATAAAAACTTCAGTATAAACACATTTAAAAGAAAAATGATGTATAATCTTTTTAAGAGTCAGTCTGGTTCAGTCTAGTTCAACTATTTGTCAAGTTGAACTACCTAGGTTGTGTTCTCTTTCATTATCTATTAACTGTTTTTTGTTTAAATATTACTTTTTCTATTTTCAATATATTTACATATTATACATGTTCTTACACTTTAAAGTTCATAATTACAACTCCGCAAGCGCGGTATACTAGACACAACGGCAGTTGGTAGCGCTAATCTTTATACAGATTTTGGCGCGCCCATCTGTCAATGACGTCACCAATATACAAATTAAATGCGCAATTGACGGAAAATATATATTAAATTCGCAAACAGTTATGACAATAAAGTACTCACATAAATAGGTCCAGATTCCCACGAAGTATGCCAAGCGTCCTTCAAGATGGCTGGACTAAATCTCAGAGTTCCATTCCGGAGTGTTTAAAGATGGTGCTCCGGCGTGGACTGCGGTTCGGGCAGGCTGCTACAAATTACCTCTACCTATGTAGGGAACGAATAAGGAAACAGGTATAAGGGGTGACAAACAGATAAGCAAGGCAAGGATCTACATAAATACAAGATAAAGACACGATACGATACCTAACACGACCACACTTCTTGGAATCCCAGGCAAAACAGTCACGTTAATGAGTCCACCGGAAAAACCCCACTTTTTGTCTTTTCACGCGTTGGCGCGAAATTATTCTCCAACACACTTTTGACGACGGAAATGCCAGTCTTTTGAATTTAAGGCAAACCTCAAAGCTAAAACTAAAGAAATGTTTAGTGCCAAATTATTGGCACATAACAATGTGTATATAAATACATATATACTTAGTTATTTTCTTCTTTTCTCGAAACCTGTAGTGGCAAGTTTTACACTGTACAATAACTTGTTGTCCATATTCTTTAAAATTTAGTTTAAATTAGTTTAGTTAGTTTATTCAAAGTTTGAGTGATAGAGCAGATGGTAGTTCGCTACTAATCTGAACTTCACCTTGAGATTTTCATCTGTTATTATTATTATGATTAAACTTAGTGTGTGCATTTGTTAAACTATAGTTTTTTCTTGGAAATAAAGACATTAAATAATTAAAATTAAATTAAAATATATTACAAACTATTATTGAATGATTTCTGAAGTAATATAAAAGTCTTTTTTTTTTTGTAAAGTCTACTGTAAACCATTTTCAAAATGCTTAAATTTTCAGTAAAGTTTAATTCGTAGTTATGTAATTTTTTTATTTTAGGTTACAATTCTTTTAGTTCATTATATGCATGAAATGCTTTTGATGTTGCACCTCCCTGTTTGTTGTCTGCATTTTGCATGCTGGATCATGTATTTGAACTGGCATCTTTGGTTTGCATAGAGGGTGACAATTTTCATCGATGTGGGATGCTCAGTTTGTTTTTATCACCATGTATTTGATGCTTACATATCAATTGTATACATTCCAATATTTAATATAAAGCTATTGTTTACTTGATAATTTTGTGAATTCGAGATTGCTTTGCGAGTTCGTTATACACTTGTAAGCCCACCTATCGCGCAGGGTCGATTGGTTATCGCCCGAGTTGCTTGTTTATTTCAAATTAATATCCTTTTAGACCCTTGCCCGTGCAAAATGTTCTTCTATAGGGATGTTGCCCGCATCACAATAGTCATTTAGTCAAAGTGAGTTCACACTCTAAAGTGGTAAATAATTGAAACAAGGATAATGGTAGGTAGTACAATGTCATCTTATTGTTATTCTGGAGATTCCTTTTAATACAGGGCAACAAGAAAACCCCAACAAGAAATACCATAACAACAAATACCGCAACGAGAAATACCTCAACATAGAATTGTCTCAACAAGAAGTTATTGTAACAAAATTACCGCAACTAGTAGGTTATAAGGAGAGCTTCGAAAGAATGTTATGGTAAAACAATAAAGAAGTTATCGCCACTGAAATTTAAGGCAAATTAATGGATGCGAATATATGAAGTCTGGTATCAAAGCTCATGCTACTTTAGTAGGAGATGGTTCACACTATTATGCTAAATTACAAGGATTCCGTCTCAAAATTTCATTTCTTAGAAAAACCTATAAGGTGTTGCTTTACTGGCTGCTTTCAGAACAGGTTTTTAGCAGGTGCCATACTTCAAGTTGCTAAGTCTCAACGATGTCCAGGTATTGTCAACATATGGGTCGACTAGACAAGAAGAAGTGACCTTGTTACGTGCCAAAATTTGGCACTAGACATCTTTAGTTTACTTTTGATGTGCGGGAATTTCGCGCCACAAATTTGAAAGACTCGGTGCGTGTATTTCCGTCACATCAGAAGTGGGTTGGACGAACTTCGCGCCGACGCGTGTGGGGGAAGACGGAGTGGGGTTTTTCCGAGAGACGCTGAATCGTGTCATTTTGCCTTTGAACTTCGAGAAGAGTGGTCGTGTCTGGTATCGTATCTTTACCTTATTTATGTAGATTTCCTCTGCCTTTGATTGTCGTCCCTATAAACCTGTTCCTTATCGTTCCCGCTACATATTAGGAAAGAAGATAAATCTGGATACAACCTGGGAGCAGCCCACACCCCGCAGTCGCTAGCCGGAGCAATGCCGAAGGACACTATGTGCACCATCTGCAAATAATCCGGAAGGGGGCCACTAGCAACCCTGACGGAAGGGATTCCGTAGGAAGCTGGACCTATTCATGTGAGTACTATGTGTTTATACCCAATTTTATGAATTTTGAATATTTCGTCATTACGTGTAATAATTTGCATATTGTGTGACGTCATTGACATATGGGCGCGCTAACTTCTGTATTATAGATTAGCGGTACCAACTGCCGTGGTGTCTCTTGTACCTCGTTTGCGGTGTTGTAAGAGAATCCCGTAAATGTAAGAACCTATGTTATTGTTCTCGAATGGTGTCATATATCATATGCAGTCATATCAGCCTTGACCTTTAAGAAAATTACAGTTGATACAACTTTCACCTTTAAAAATAATATTAAGACATGACAATTAATTTTTGAGAAAATTAAATAATACATACGCAAAGTCCATTTTTGTTTATCTTGAAGCAATTTATTTAGCTTCCACTGTACTAATCCATTATCTCAATGTATTCCATATTACATTTCAAAAACTTAGTAATCTCTTCTTTCTAATAAAATATGAAGGAGCATTGTTGGTTGCATACTTGTGGCATGTCCACAAACACTTCATTACGAAGACGTTTTCGAATACAATCAAGAGAAATATTACAAAGGCCACCTGTTAAACGTGTTCGATCAACATGGCGGATCTCCTAAATTTTCCATTTGGTAAACAAACCAGTTGGTATGTTTTCTTTGATTACCATTTGAATCGACTTCGGTAAGTGTTGTCTTTTATTTCAAACGTGCAATCGTGTTTATTGTTTACATCTATTTGACATCTCATGTCATTTCTGAATATGATTAATTAACTAACCTAAAAAAGCAGGAACATACAGAAGTAAACATTAGTAAAGGGGTGTTACGTGCAAATCGAATTTGCACTTAAACATGTATGTTAGGGTTAGTTTTCTTGATGTACGGAAGTTTCCCGCCATAATTTTCAAATACGCGAGACGCGGGAACATTTTTAAATAGACTGGGCGGTGCTTCCGGCACGTCACAATAGTGAGTTTGCGTAAGTGTGCTTATCCCCATAGGGGTAAGGCAATAGTAGACAAAGAGTGGGGGAGAGTTTCGCGGTTCTCGCCCTGAATCGTGGCTATTTTGCCTTGGATCGTGAAGTGTAGTGCACGTTCTATCTTTGGTAAAGTATCTTAGGGTTTACCTATGTAGTCCCTTCCCTAATTATCTTTTTGTCTACCTCTACCTTCTTCCCGCCAAACCCCGCATAGGTAAGAATCTGCGTCACCGAAGGGCCTACCGACCTCCACCTCTGTAGATGGAGAGACCCATGTTTACCGCCGCTAGCCGAAGCTGCTCTGTCCGCATTTGGTAGCGTCTACGCCATCTCTAATTCCTCCAGAAGGAGCTCGATGAGTGGTTACAGGCCTACTGAGTGAAATTGCAGGCGGAAGCAGAAGATTTGATGTGAGTACTCTTTTACGTATTTTTATTTGGTGCATGCCTTATTTTTGGGTGTTAAAAATGTAATAAATTTGCGTAGTAATTTGTTGTTAAAATGACTCTCGTTTATCGTTAATTGTTAATTTTTATATTACAAATTATGGCGCAATATAAATTGTC
The DNA here is from genome assembly GCA_036346225.1 of Platerodrilus igneus. NCBI lineage: Eukaryota > Metazoa > Arthropoda > Insecta > Coleoptera > Lycidae > Platerodrilus > Platerodrilus igneus. The sequence continues at coordinate 15,413,184 of JARFIW010001469.1, read as the reverse complement.
GATGACGTCATGGTGATTGGCGCACGAAACCTGTAAAAGGGGTTTGTGTTTCCGGCCGCCAGGGCGTAGCATCGCTTTTAACCATTGCGCTTGCGCGATGTATCTTTTGAACTTTGGTAACTGTAGTACAGGCCTTAAAGAGCCATCTATCGCCATTTCAATGTACCACCATCTAAGTGTAATACTTTGTTAACTGTTTTACCGACCAGATAAACATTCAAATCGAGTGTAACAGGGGTGAGACAGGGATGTGCCCTATCCCCATTAATTTTTAACTTGTACATTGAAGAGGCAACGAATACTGTCAAATGCAGCAAGACATTTTGAATTACTATGCAGGGACAAAAGATTGATATGCTTAGATTTGCAGATGATATAGCGGTATTAGCATCTAGGCAAGGAAGAGTTGGCAGCTGTTCTTAATGAAATGGAAATGGTCCTAACAGAGAGATATGGTATGAAAATTAACAAAACTAAAACTAAAGTACTAGTATGCAAAAGAGGGGAAAATAAATAAAAAACAAGAATACAAATATGTAACACAAACTTGCCAGAGGTTAAGGATTTCTGCTACCTAGGAAGCCAAATAACACAAGATGGGAAAAGGGCAAACGATATAGAACAAAGATTAGTACAAGTCGTGCTACATTTAATAAGAAAAAGCAACTACTGTGTTCAAAGACAATAAACATAGAAACAAGGAAAAGATTGCTTAAAACATATGTGTGGAGCACAGCACTGTACGGCAGTGAAGCCTGGACAGTAGGTGAAACAAACAAGAAAAAGGTAGAAGCCTTTGAAATGTGGTGCTACAGACGTATAATGAAGATATCATGGACAGACAATGTTAAGAACGAAGAGGTACTAAAAATGGTAGGGGAAGAAAGAAATATGTGAAAAACTGTAAAAAATAAGAGAGATAGAATGATAGGCTACATACTACAGCACGAGGGAATAGTGCGGAGTATATTCGAAGCAGAGATAGGAAAAAGAGAAGTAGAGGTAGACCTAGATTAGACTACTGCACACAGATAGTGAAAGATGTAGGCTGTAGGAATTTCAGGGAAATGTATAGGCCACCTCAGAATAGAAATCAATGGAGGTGCGCATCCAACCAGTCCCAAGATGGATAAATTAATGACGAAAAAGTAACTGTAGTTAAACATGATGATTACTATAAGCAACTACAAGTATTGGTAGGACAATATTCTCGAATAATGTTAATTGTGTGAAAAGATTTACTGGAAACTATTAATTCGGCAAATGTCTAAGTGTTGGGGGATCTTAGCAGCCACAGACTGCTTAACCCCCTTCACTGAATCTCAGTGAAATAGGGCATAAAATTAGAAAACAATAGAAGGGGAACCAAGCTGTATACAGGCTGTGTGAAAATGTCAGGAAACTGTATAGGCTAGCTCAGAATATAAATAAGTGCAGGTACGTGTCCAACCAGTTTTGAGACGGAAAACAACGATGAAAAAATAAGTGCAGATGTTGGTGTTGGTTGTGAAATATCTGCAACTAATGTTGAATGTGCGAAAAGATATATTGGAAAAAATCTTAAATCAGTAAATGTTCAAGTGCTGGGAGAACTTGGCAGCTACAGGCTGCCCCCAACAACCATTGAATGTCGGAGAAATAGGGTATATAATTGTAAAACAATAGAAGGGGATCGAACTGCATCTAACAAGAAAGAACAGCGCCTATGATAAAAGACAACAAACAGAAACAAGAAGAAAATTGTTGAAAGCATATGTGTGGAGCACAGCACAGTATGCCTATGAAATACGAGCAGTAAGAAAAGCAGACAGAAAAACAGTAGCAGCCCTTTGGAATTCTGTGCTTCAGATGTATGAGGATGAACGCTTGAACAGAAAAAGTTAATAACAAATAGGTTATGGAAATGTAGGAGAACAAGGATATCTGTGGAAAAAAAATAGGAGAAACAGAAGGGCAGAATACGTTCTAAGGCATTTTTGGGAAATAGTATGGGATATATTACAAGCAGAGATATGAAAAAGGAGGTAGATGTAGACATAGGTCAGATAGTGATAGATGCAGACTGCAAATTTCAGGGAAATGTGTAGGTTAGTTCAGAATAGGAAACAATGATGATTAGACACCAGTTCCAGGACTGAAGACCTAATGATGGTGATGTGTGGGACTGGATCTAATACATAATATACAAATTAGTGCTATTATTCTGCATAAACAAGTTGCTTGAAGTGACCCCATAAATAAAAATCGCAAGGATTCAGGTGGGGTGATCTGGGTGGCCATGATATAGGACCTCCGTTACCAATCCAGTTATTTGGGAAATGAGTGTGCAGCCCATGAGCCACTTGTATTCCTCGGTGAGGCGGGGCCCCATCATGCTGATACCACATATCTTGTATCAGGTGGAGTGAAACATCATCCAGAAGATCAAACAATGTGGTGTTCAAAAAGTTATGGTACCTCTCTGCATTTAAATTCGCATTAAATACATTGATTAGTAATGTGTTATTAAATAAGCCACATTTACATTAAATCTTTGCTGGAAATTACGCGTTCTGGTCGCATGTCAATTGTCCAGAGACCAAACATGGGCATTATGGAAATTATTGAAACCGTCTCTTGAAAAATGGGATTCATCTGACCATAGAATTTTTGAAATAAAGTTGTTATCTTGGGCGTGCTCTTGTAAAATCCAGTGACAAACATTTAATCGTAGTTCAGCGACTCTGTTATGCAATGCTTGTACACTTTTGTCGATGATAAGGGTGCATCTTTTATCGATTTATCGTTTGCCATACAAAACTTTGTGATAGCCCCAAATTTCGTGCTATGAGTCGGGTGCTAATTTCTGGTTCTCCAGTTACAGCATTTATTACATTTTCACGATCTTGGACATTTACACCATGCAGTCGAATTGACCTAAGAGGAGCGGCAGTACCGGTTATGCGTAGTCTTCTAAATGCTGCACTGAATATGAGATACGACGGTTGACGTCTAAGAGGAAATCTATTTCGATATTCTCTTGCTGCATTACGAGCGTTTCCATTGCAAAGTCCATAAACAAACACAATGTCAGCATATTCTTCGTTAGAAAATAGATTCATTCCTAAGTCAAGTTTCATAAATACAAATTGTAACAAATAGTGATAGAAAGCATTAACATAAACAAACTATTTTTGACAGGTGATTACTTAAAATAACAATTATTAAATTTTGTTTTGCTAATTCATGGCTACTACATTTTTTCAACTTAAAAATTTTAAAAGCTAAATAACTTCCGAACAAAGAAAGATAGGACATAAGTTTATATGAACATTTCTTCATGAAATTAAATCTATTTTTTATTGTCAACGTTTGTAAAGAGGCTAATGAATCACCCTGTATAGGCAGAGTCCATTTTTCTGTTTACCCGTTAATCTTGAAATGATCGATTATTTATGAAACAAAGATTATTTATTCACTAAATTTCAGTTGTTTTAAAGTCAATATCAATAGAAACACCTATCTTGTAGCGATCTACATTAATCTATAAAGTCTTAGTTAATTGCAAAACATGTTTTACAATTTTGTTTCTTCTTAATATCTTAGCGAAATTACGAGATAACTAGTGGCCTATTTAAATTCAATTGTATTATAAAAACAAAAATTACTGAGATAATGTTCATACAAAAATTATTTGTTTCAAGAATACCGTATTTTAACAATTCATGTGAACCACAGATCAGATCTGGTTAATGATACTTAACATGTATTAAATCAATTATTATTAAATTTAAAACTCTTTAAGCCATATTTGGAAATGAAATTAAAGTAAGCTAATTAATATAAAGAACTTATTATGTTCTCCTAAGAAACACTCTAGATGTTATTAATTGCTGTTTCTTAAGGTAGACCTTAATTTCTTACGTATACTAAAGTTTTATGTTAATTTTGGTGCAGAGATTTAATCACAATGGAAATTTATTTTTAAAGTGGTCGTTTAATTTATCTCAAAGTACATATAATCATCTTATAAAAGGGTTTACGTTTTATGATGAATACTAGAAAAAGGGATTTCCAAACCTTAGTCTCACAGTAATATGCATATTTTATAAAAATAACTATTTAATTGATCTTTTAGTGTACTGTCATAAACGTTTACATTGGCGAAATTGAAGAATAATATGTTTGGTAACCATTTAATGTACTTATAAATTTTATGTGTATGTTGTTTTATTGAAATGCAAATGGCAGTTTCATAAATTTTGTTAACATTTTTATTTGCAGGTTTGGTTCTCTTCTAGTTTAGTTGCAACTTTTAGTAATCGATCTTTGGTGAAATGCATTTCGTTGCGAGGGTTCCTACACCTTCCACCTTAACATTTCTCGATTGTTTCATTTAGATAGTTGTAGCGATGTCCAAGATTATCTGTACTTTACGAATCCATGCTGAACTTAAAAATTCAGAGCTAGTCGGAAGTCTTTGAAGAGCTAATATTAATATATGGATAAACTTTCATCCAGTGGTAGCTTTTCAAAGAGTACGTGCTCATGTTGGGAGTATCCCATCTCATTTTTTGATCACACCAACAGGTACTCATTCAATTTGGATGTTCAACGTACGTATGAGGTATCATTTCATATAACACAAGCAAAAGACAAAAATAAAAGATAAAGTTATTACAGTTATGTAGAATCTTGTATTATTCGAAGCAGTTAAAGATTGCTTTTATATTTAGTTCTTACTATTTTTATGTCATTTTAAAATAATCTCGATTTAAAGCCTTCCATGTATTATCTTTAACTTTTAAGGTGTGACATTGCACCACAACACTGGTAATTAGTTTAACGTTTTTATTAGGGAAAACACTGAACTATCACATTCAGGATTAAAAGTACTAAATCATCCACAAACTAATTTTTGATCTCTATTCATATTTTACTAGGCAACCTATGATTAACGGACTTTATATAACAACCACCATTACAAATCAAGGTATATAAAACAATCAAAGGACTAACTACAAAGTATATAAAAGCTGCCATTACCTTAGCATCTAGCAATAACATTTTCAGAAACAATAACTCTTCTTTACTATTAAAAATATGCAAGTCGGTCATTTCAAAAGTAAAATACATAACATAAGCCGCTGTGTTGGTGTTAGTATTTGCAAATCCTGAAGTAATCTGTAGTGTCTTCAATGATACAACAAACTCAGTTTGCGAATTCTTACGAACCCCTCTTAAAGAAATATCTTCCATTTTATAGGTAAACAACTGTAAAAAAAAATCAATTAACTGCATGGTTAACCTTAACATACCTTTGGTATAATAGGAAGGAATCTGGAGTATAAATTATCATCAGAATTATTATTATAATTATTATTATTATTAGCCACAGAAGTATTTATGCTGTTACTGCGATTTTCATAAAGCAAGCTGTAAAAACTGTCATTGATTGCTGCAGTTGTCTTTGATGTAGAGACTGATAACTCCTAAAAAAAAATAACAAATATTTATGATGGGCATAAAAAAATTGTTTAAATTAAATTAGGTGTTTTGATTTTTGACTTAGCATGCACTAAAATATAATAGAATCCAAAAAAATATAAATTTCGGTATATTCATGGTTACGCCCTGTATAATACAAGTGTACTATTATTCATTGAGGCTGAAAATCAAATTCCTGTGTATAAATAATCACCTTGTATGGTATAAGCAAATTGTAAATAAATAGCCAGTAACGTAAGTTAATTATAAGATACCGTAAAACACATTCAATGCGAACACAAATCGAACACTTTAAGATAAATACAAAGCCATTTATTTTCACTTATTAATTATCAATACATTTTTGAGAAAAATGCTTTTCATTTGCTGTAAATAGCATAGAATAATACTAGCTTTACACATTTGGATAAAAATAAGTAATTTCGTGTATTTGAAACCTCAATTCTAACCCGAATAGGTGTATTAAAACACGTTTTGATGTTAAAAGCAAATATTTTCTATAAAATGCAACTCCTTTTGCATAAAAAAGTAATTACAGTTTAAATTAATTACACTGTGGATTACAGAAATTTATTTTAAATAAAGAATTCTCTAGAATATTAGTCATACGTATTTAGAACTACGTAAATATCTAATAAAACATTTATTCCAAAACACGTTGCAAAACCCAGAAAATGTAATAGAAATTGATAAAAAATATTTATGCTCTTCGAATTCACTGTAGGATAGGAGACCGCAAGCGTTAACTTTAGGTATTAAACAAAGAAGAGACAGAGCGAGTCACGAATACGTGGAATGAGATTACGCGGTAATAAACTCAATAAATTTGAACGTTAATGAAGATTTGCAAGAAAACTACGTTTATTATTTAGAATGAAATCGTGCTAATTCTACTACATTCTAGAAACAGATAAATTCGTGTATATAAAGAAGCGGGGATTCATTCGATTCATAAATCCGACCGCAAAATTTTATTTTGATCTAAGTCGCGAGCTGTTCCTTTGCGAAGATGATATTTGAAGTATGCAGTAGGCATACTGTAATTTCATAAAAAATGAAATTTATTAAATTACAATTAAGAGGGAAAATTCTTTAATATAACGCTATTTTAAAAATTTTATTAATTGCAAGGAAGATTTAAGCATAATGTACTTTGGTAACTGCTGTTTAAAATGAGGATTTTGAATATGGAAAAGCTTGCAAGCTGATTTGACATCAATTTAAAATAAGAAGATATTTAACTACAAGGTGCGTTATTGTGGATTCTGCAAGTATTACTTTTAAATTTATTTTAAACTGATATGGGAGTATTTGTATTTAACTTAAGGTAGAATAATAAGTATTTTAATCATATAATATCTTTTTTGTGAGGATTTTTGCCAGGAAAGTTTTTGTTCAGAGTTCGAAATACTGAGACCTTTTTAATAGATTATCTATCAAGGATTTTTTGACCAAAACAAATCTTACAAACGTGGGAATAATCATAACCAGGTAAACCATCCATAAACGAAAAAATTTAATTCTGTAAATTTAAAATAAGGTAAGGAACTTTTTTTTAGAGATTATTTTGTTTGAAAGAAACGATGTAAATGTTCTATAGGTTTTTGTATGAAAGAAAATATTGTGATATTGCTGTTAGATTTCATTTTGAAAACTCAGTAAATTATGATACATACACAAAATGTAGACCACAACGTAATTTAAAATATAATTGAAGAGAAAACGCATAAAGCGAAGATAAACATAAAGGTCCAGTCGAAAATTCCAGGGTATGAGGAAAGGAAATTTTACACAAGGCATGTTGAAACTAATATAATGTTAATCCGTAAACAACTTACCACGTTTAAATAGTAAAGGTGGGTAATGTAGATAATCTGGTACTCTCGGCTCCATATTCAAAAGCTAAAATGGTATTTTATAGGAAATAACGAAATCCGTAATGACAACTTACACACCAGGTACAAATGGAGAGGTAACATCAAAATTCTCAAGAAAAGCTCTTGAAGGAAGTTCGATAAGGAAAGAATGAAGCTTTGACTTATCAAACCAAAAATAACCAACGAAGATTGTTGGGGAAACGAACACTAACGAACATCTTGAGTAAACTACGATTCAGATACCAGATATGCTTTTATAGAAGAGTATTGGAAAATTTACCAATAAGGAAATTACATATATACGTACGTAATTGTATATTAGGAAACAGAAGATTTATGAATAAAGAATTTATATAGATTATATAGCGTGTTATTTTCTGGAATTTATTTTAAATGTAAGAAACTTAAATCTGAGTTGGAATATTAACAGAAATCACTGTTATTTATTAACAAAAAGGAAATGTATGTGTCTTAGTGCGAAGCATGCAGTAACATGTTGAGGTGTAGCAAAAGGACATGTTACAGTATTTACAATACACTTATATAATACAGGGTGATAATTTATACACACGCAATTTGCGTTTTTGCATGGCACTTTAATGAATAAAAGTATGCTTGTATTTTACAAGGAGTAACCATAAATTTACAGAAATTTTCTTTTTTCAGGATTCTTTTATATTTTAGTGGGATTTATTTTTAGAATTTGAGTTTCAATGACCTCTTGTGACCCCTTATCATGTCAATATATATTTCCCTGAATTATCTAACAATGTAACCCCAGCGTTGGGCCATCATAATACTCTGAGGTCTAGCTCCACGAATGAGCTCCATAATTACTCTGTGAATCTTGCTTGGGTAGCCCTACAAATTGGGTTACCATAGATGCCCTGCAACTGCTCTGGAAACAAAGCCATAGCACCTAGACTTGTATTTTATATCACTTATTATAATACCCACTGAAGATGCTCTCCAATTTAGGATGCCAAAACATCCAGCTTTTGGCTCAACTTCCTCAGGGATATTCGCCACGGCTGCTCACTTGCTCTCTGAAAATCTTACCCTACTATTAAAAAAAAAATCGACTACCAAAAGTACTTCACGCTTTATTGTAACATCAATTAATTCGCTATTCAAAAATCTTATTCTTATATTCTTCATACACCTTTGATATTTAACAACCCTTACCAGTTTTATATGAAGTCATTTTAAAATAAAATATATGGAAATTTTCCTATTTACATCAATCATTAATAAAAAGTAACTAAGCTTATCCCAAACTTTACTTTAAAACCCCAGGTCTAATACGAGCTCATAGTAAAAACCTTTCTGTGCCTAAGTGCTAATTATTGCACTGAAAATTACCAAAAAACCGTTTACCTTGTACAAAAGCCAATATTACATCCTCATTTTATAACACAAAATTGTGCATGAATATATTTTCATATAGTTCCTTCACAAAGGTAAATCGCCAATTAGAATGTCCTTACAATATAACAAAATCCACCAAAAAATCACAAATTGTCATAATCACCAACAAAATCACCATACTCAAACAGTTTTAAAAAGAAGAATTACCTGGATTGTAGCACCACCAGCTTTGCATTGAAACCATCTCAGATGTAGTCCTCCTTCATGACTGCATATGCAAGAATTACTCCAAGTGGACTCCCACCATCAGGAACTGCACGCCTCTACCCAGATTTCTCAGCATCCAATGTACGGTACTTCCAAGCTCCCGCACATTCGCTGCTGGTCCATCAACATATACAACTTCAACCCAGTGCACACCAAGCGCTTCCAACCATAAGTAGGAAAACGCCTACTTACTTTCATCCAGCTTCGCTTTCAAACCGTATCTTATATAATTCACAATTGCTAGATTAAACTCGCACCAACTCGTGCATATTAATTGTAATTAAAAAAATATCTAAACTAAGTCACATTAATTATAGTCGTTCGAAGCTCGTTTGGAGATCGAAAAAGAAAGGGAGTCTTTACTGCCTCGTCGTCGTTTATATAGCCTCAAAATTTCAACGTGAATTGTTTTACACTATACCCCTAAAATGCTTTCTCGGTAACGTTTTCTTCAACCGTCCACCGATTCCACAAATTCATCCACACCACAACATCTAACTGTCGTCCAATTCTCCAAAACCAGCTATTATCCTTGAGTTATTCCCAGGAAACTTGGCAACCGTCTTCCAACCATCTCAAAAATCTTAGAATTCCACTCGCAAACAAGTAGTTTAGTCCGAAACGCTCATTAAAATCTCAAACGACTGTCAACTTCGCCGAAATGCCCCCGGCAACTAACTTCCACCCAAGCATCAAAACACGCCTTTCTCACATGCGCACATCCTACCAGCTCACTCTCACTTGCATTCAAAATATTGTTCTTTGTCTTGTACCCTTCCTCAATTTTCTACATGAAATATCAAACACATTTAATGTAACAGGAGAAAATGGGCCCTGAATAATACCTTATTTATTTTTTTTATTTATAATTATTTCCAATTAGTACACTCTGGAGTATGGTGAGCTCATGATAACCCAGTTTATTTTATTAATGTATGCTTTTTACTTTGCATACTCTTACTACAAACACAAAAACCCATGTACTCTTACCAATAAAATTTTAAATTCATGAGGAATGTTAATAAGCTTTATATACACCTTTAGATTTATATTCAAGTACCATAATCAAAGTTAGTTATACGTATTATTTTCAATACGCAAAATAATGCAAAATACCATCAAAGTTCACTCTCATCCATCACAATAACTTTCATAGTTTATAGAAAACAGCAAATTCTAATGCGTTACTTGGAATTTCTTGAAGATCCCTACTCCGTTGACGATGAAATTAATTTCCTGCACCCTAGGTCTCGTGGTTCTGCTCTGCTTGCCGCCTCCAGCTATTTATAGATGAACACCATCTATGTGCTGCATGCTATTCATTCAAGATCCATCCAAATCCAAGTATATTACACTTTTTTATTTTTGCAGAATTTAATTTACGTTACTTTACTTTACTTTACAAGCTTGTTAAAATATCTGTTGCACCTGAGTTAAATATAAACTCGACACTTTCCGCGTTTCAAACTATGAGGCCAACAATCTAACACGGTACTCTTTAATTTAAAAATTTTAAATACTTACAAGCTCGTTAGTAGTAAGCTTTGCAAATTAACAAAGTCAAAGGGAAACTTAATAACTCTTCTCTCATATTTATACGATTCTAAGTGTAACCTCTCCAAACCCTCCTAACGCGAAATATTTAATTGAACTAACATTTCCGCAAATTTTGGTGTAACCGTTTTCAAAATCTTTGAAATTTAGCTCGTTGATACGATATTTTCCGAAAAACCCGCATTCAATTTTCCCGTGTTCGTCTGTTGTACAACTAACTATTTAGACCAATGATATATTTTAGTGACGTCTTGAAACCCCGCCTGTATTAACTCTATTCCTCTCTTATGCATATTATATGTTTCCTTCTAACCTTGTTTGAGTGGTAGAAAATCGATATTACTGTCCGCGTGCTATCTTAACCCACGTGGACTGAATACGTGCGTTTCGAAGTGAAATGCTATTATGCCTGTTTTATTCTGAAGCATATCATTGATTGTCCATCCCTTCTGCACTTTAAGGAAACTTTTGGTTAGCGTTTATGCGAAATATCCGACCGTTTGCACAATATACCTTGAATCTTGCCTTTCATCTACACAAATAAGGAGAAGTTGACCTTTCAAAACATGCACCTGTGCCTAATTAACGAACGTTTTAAAACATTTCTAGGAGTTTGCGTTTCAAAATATTTCATATATTCGACGTGTTTGTTTGTTAGTAAAGCGTTTCGCCTTGGAATTATCGATTTTTCACGCTCTTATGCGTTTTAGATGTTATATTCCTTTGAATTAAACTCGATTAAATTAAATAATAATTTCCATTGGCTTATACTATTTATTTTCTTTACGAACCTACTAAATTTTAATCCCAAACTATAAAATTATGGTAATACTTGTTACTTTCAATCAACTAAATGAAATAAATTTCGCACGTAAATTATGGTTGTTTCCTCTATACAGGGTGTTTGAAATTGCCTTGTTCATACCTAAATTTAACCCTTTAAAACCACTACAATATATATATATATATATATATATATATATATGCCACTTCTGTAAGTAACAACGTCGCTAAAAGAGTGCAGTGACACAAGTACAAAAACAGAAAATTTGAAATTACTGACTTACTTTCCTTTCTAACTTTCCTTTGCCTGGCTAGCGCAACGGAAATAATAGAATTTACAAAATGAAATCAAACAGCAATATCAAAAAGCATCTATACATTCAAAAACAATTTTCTCTCATACAAAAGAATAAAGAACATTTACAGCATAATGGTTAAACATAAAATTATTCCTAACAAGTACTATTTACTTAATTATTAAAATGTTGTTAAAAGTATAAAATATTCCTTAATTAATAGCTCGTTAATTTGCCTATTTCTTATAACCAGGCTTGTAGGTGTGTTTGGCCAAAAACTGTTCACAGATAACATTTTTTTAAAGGTCAAAAGGCTTCGAACTTTGACTTTAGAATTTGAAGCAAACTATTCGCTTTCCAAATAATAAACAGGAAAACTTATTCCTACTCAAATTCAAATGACAAATACACAAATATCAGTTGCAAACAAAAGAATCTAAAATTAATACTTGCAAAATCCTTTGATGCTACACTTGTCAATTCAGGTCTCATATTTACTCAAGAGTGCTATAGAGACCAATGAAAACTTCTATGCTTTTGTAACAAGTGATTCAAAATTATATATAAAATAAGATACCTCTAGAGATAATGGCCCCTGAGCAATGAGTGTTGCTTGCATTGAAATTGCAAAGCTTATTTCTGCAAGACAGGTTTCCTCATTTGCTTGTTCTTCTGGATGCCTCAACAATTTTGCGGATGCATCTGTAAGTGTAGCAAGTACAAGAAGAGTACCCATATTTTGAAAAATACTTCCATCTAAATGTAATTCATTTGCAGTTGCATGTATCAACCATCCTGGATCTTCAGAATGTAACAGTATTGCTGATATATTATAAATATGAACAGCCATAAACTAAAACAAAATTAATTACATTAGAAAATAATATTTGATAATAATCGTCGTTGGTGTACATGTCAGTCATATAAATAATGAATCGCTTGGTTGGAATGTCATATCACAAACAGTATTTTTCAATTCCACAACCTATGACAAATACAACAAATTAATTTTTTTTCCACAATCAGACTTACAAAACAAAAGTAGGCTTAGACAAATTTTCATTTGTAAGTTGTTGACTTGAGTGTTTCTATGAAGTAGAGAAGTGTGTGCTATGACTTGTTTAGCAGCAATTCTGTGTTTGAGTCTAGGTGTAGAATCGAAGTAATATTTTAAGTGGGCTGTTTCCTAAAATATGAAGTACGGCAGTAAAATAACTTGTGATAATGGTAACTCCTTCAAAGTTCCACCCTGCCACTGATTGATGCAAATCCTTCATCATTGGATGCCCTGTCTTTTCTTTTTCCTCATTGGTGTAAAATGAGATTCTTTTAAAGCAGTTTTGCTTTTAGAGAAAACGCACAACACCAAACAAAGCTTTACAAGATGGCTATTAAAGCAGTTGTGTTTTCATTTTGAAATTTGCACTCTTCATCTTATTTTATCCCCCCCCCCTTCCTTTATTTGTGACCAAGAAATTTCATTGCATTTTTTTTTGGTCTAATATATGGGTGAAACAATATCACTTCTTTTATACCTCTCTTGATTATCCTGGTGAAAATTTACCGTATATACGTTTTACTTATAAATTTTTGATGTCTTTGACTTGAGTATGTTTACTTTTGAGAATAGCAGGGCATGTCTCGTTTTTATTTCTTTTTGTACATCCCACTGCCTCCATTTTTTACTGAAACCAATCACATCAACCAACTAAACTAAAAAACTAAACAAGAGTACAACCACGCATCCCCCCAAACCAAAAAGGGATAGCAAATGTGCCCCCCTCCCCTCAGGATATTTAGTGCATACCCACTAGGACTTTAGCTGTGCATGCTCATCTTCCACTAGCAGTAAGATAATTAGATGTAAGCAAATTACCAAATCTTTGGTTCCTGGAGAAATAATGTCTATCCAAGTGCACCTGATAATTTTAGTGTTGCTTTTTGTTATTTATGCACTGGTATATGCTTAATGCTGATAAAAGCTGTTATGGTATTCCGCGCAAACACAAAAGAAAACAGTGAAAGTAAGTAAAGAAACAGTTTACGCCGAATACCGCAACAGAACGGGGATGGAATGGTAGAATTTGGACTAGCTCAAAAACGTCGGAGAGGGGCGTGGGTGAAATAACACATTGGAAACCTCTGTGAAACTATATTAATAACATCGAATCTTGGAAGACTATTTACCAAACAATAAAACAAATAAGTTGCGTAATCGTGATTGTAAACAAAGGGTCATAACATAAGCCTATGAAATTGGTAAGCAAAATAAATATAACATCTTAAAATCAAAATACTCACTTAATGGTTCACCTTAAATACATACAAAAGAAAATAAGACATAAACTATACAGTACTTCAGGAAAAGAAATATACATAAGTTATCTATACATGCTGCTTTGTGAAGTGCACCTCCTCAGAAATAATATAACATTAAAATTAAACACCCTAACTTAAATTAATCATATATTAAATACTTTTAAATTGAGGCATAAGTGCTTTTAGTTAATGTTTATACAGAAAGACAAAAGAAACAGTAAAACGGACTCTAACACAAACTTTGAATAATTAAATTTTTAATTTAAAGAAGGATTATTACATCGTCGCTCGTGCATCGTAAATGTGTTTGGTAACGTGGTGGCAGCAAATAAAATGTCTATACTCCACAGCAGCATAAAAGAATTACGAAAATAGAAAACTGTACCTTGAACTATTTGGCTTCGTATCATGTTGTGGATGGAAAAATGAGACTGCATTTCTTTATTGGCTGCATGCTGGAACCATCAACTTCACTTATACTAAGAAAGCACTTTTAGTAGCACGACTTTACATGTATCTTTGGTAAGAGGATGTTGTATTCAATCTTTAATGGTCTCTTTCAAAGTACGGTCTCTATTTTATACGGACAGAATCATGTATGGGGTAGGCCTTTGGCTTTCAAAGGTATCGTCGAAGAACCAAGTGTGCAGAATTCCCAGACAACAGCTTGCCAACAAGCAGATAGCGCAATTATCAAAGGATTTTAGACAAAGGAAAACAATCTTGTTACTTTGTAACATCTTAACAGCTGCAGAATACCAGATAACAAGTCCATTGTAAGCAGATGTGGGCAGGTGGTAAATGGTCTTATCTTTTAAAAGAAAGCTGCGCATTTACATGTACCTTTTAATTAAAATGTAATCACTGCAAGTGCTAGGAAATATTGCAACTACTTTGTAACGTAATGTTTCCTAAGCGGCTGTTTGATTCTATAAGGCAAACTTTTGTATAGAGTAATTATTACTTGAGAAATTTTTAAAATAACAATAATTTCAAATAGTAGGAAATCGAACTTGTTGAGCAATTTGTGGGTGTTTTAAAAATAAATGTAGAAAAAATTGTTTGCAGGGTTTTGAACGTAACAAAGCGGTGCCAACAGATTCCTTCCTAAAAGCGTATGGATCAATTAAAATAGTTAAACACAAAGCACCCCTCCTAAATACAGACAAGGGTCCAATAACGTCATCTGGATTTCTTTCTCTATTGGCTTAACAACTAATGGGAACGCATGATTAACTTTGGTTCCGCTCAAGAGTTTTAATTTTAGTATAAATTACGTGGTTTTGTTTATTAATGCAACAATTCGCTTTGTTTTGTAGAGATCACTGACCTACTTGGTGAGGAGAATATCCTCAGGCGTTCAAAACAAATTTTAGTAAATTGTTTGTTGGAAAGGATCACTTCAACCTACGTGGTGAGGAGAATATCCTCAGAAGCGTTTCCTGAACAATTTTTAATGCTTTTTATTTTCTAGTTTACTACTGATGATGACCACATAGTGGTCAAAATACATATGTAGTCTTTAAAAATATTTTTTGTGGTAAAGGGATATATAATGTTATTGTTTTGTTTGGTGTTTTCCCTATTTTTGGTCGTAGTATCTATAAGAAAAACATTGAAGTTAGAATATGTCAGTTAGGGAACAATAGGGAAGAATTTAGGATGAAGTTAGAATAAAATACTTCGACTATGGACTATAATATTGTAAATTTGTAGAGCAGGAACGAATAGCTACGATTCGTTATTAATAAATTTGGCATAGGCTTAAAAATTCGAATCTATTGATAAATTTTAGTCAGCTATATTTTGATAGTTTCAGACCCTACTGGTCTCATCAGTAAGTCAAGCTGGCAGCAGCTACTACAAACCCTTCTTTTACTTTTTGCTAGTGTCTTGTTAATCAGACACACTCCAAAGTCAACGCTAGGGATACCATTATTTAAACTCCAACTTTAGTTTTAGTTTATCATTTTATTCAAGATTAATTAATTTTGAAGTAATATTTATATGAAGCATGTTTATTTTCGCATTTAAACCCTAAGTGGTACCTTCGGGTAGAACATAAGGGACGTGGCCACAAGTGTAGCAGCCCTTACATTAAACAGTCTCCCTTTTTTGCCTTATTTTCTTCCAACGAGCCCGTCTTGTCTTAAAAACGAGTGGACACCATTTTGGCAAGTTAAGTAGTGCTATCCATCTTGTATACAAGCTTTTACCCAATGAAAGCACTTCTTCCTCTCTCTTCACCTCGGAAGCTACTATGGCATCTAACTAATTCCAACCTCCTTCTTTTAACAGATTTCCCCAATCGATCTACCTTTTCTTTTCTGTTAGTCACCGTGTGGTCTGGGGACCAGGCAACCCACGGTACTAAGCCATGTTGTGCAGACCTCGTTTTCAGCCAAACGTTGCCACTGTCCTTGCCTTAAGCGGTGGCATATCTTATCAACTCCACACCTGGGGCACAGGTGATCTTGTACGTACAATAAGCCGCAACTTATACATTCAACAAAACAAGTATCGCTTCTTGAATCTCCATTTTGAGCACAAGAAAACGCCTCTTCTATGCGACCACTCTCTAAATTTAGTTTTATGTATATCTACATCTTTATCTTAGAATTTTAACTTTACCTCGGAAGTTATTTTTGAAAAATATCTTGAAAGGCACACTACTGCGATGAGGAAGGCTACGGCAATCTACCACATTACCTCCCAAGTACACAGTGTACTTAAATTGTTATTTAAGATGATGGTATCCTCTGAGGTAAAAGATTCCGGAGTTAAATTAATCCTCCATTTGGATCTCCGGGAAGAGACTTCTTTGGAGGATGTGATCAGAAAGTTTAGAAAAAGAGTCAGGAACATTTTGCAGGTCAGAGAATGGAATGTCAGAGTATAAACAAATAGAAAATAAGAAACCATGGATAACAAAGAATATCCTGAATTTAATAGACGAAAAACGAAAATACAAAAATAAATCAGACAACGCAGGAAAACCGAGATACAAAGCCATAAAATAGGAAATTATTTGCAAATGCATGAAAGCTAAAGAACAACGGATTGATGAATAGGGAAAAGAAGTACAAACTAAGATGAAACAAGGAAAAGATTGTTTAAAACATATGTGTGGAGCACCACACTGTACGACTGTGAAACTTGGACAGTAGGAGAACAGGAAAAAGATAGAATCCTTTGAAATGGGCTGCTACAGACGTATGATGAAGATATCATGGACAGACAAAGTTAAGAACAAAGAGGCTCTTGAAATGATAGGGGAAGAAAGAAATATGTGGGAAACAGTAAAAAAGAGGAGACAGGATGATAGGCATAAGGAGTGCTGAATATATTACAAGTAGAAAAAAAAAGAGAGGTAGACCTAAGTTAGACTACTGCACATAGATTATCAAAGATGTAGGCTGTGGGAATTTCAGGGAAATGTGTAGGCTACAGAGGTATTGGTTTTGCAATATTCCCAACAATTGAGCAAAAGGATTTACTAGAAATGTATAAGTGTTGAACATCTTAGTAGCCACAGGTTGCTTAACCCCCTTCACATACCTTACATCTGTATCTAACAAGAAACAGCAGCAACTATGGTTGAAGACAACAAACACAGAAACAAGGAAAAAATTGTTGAAAACATATGTGTGGAGCAGAGCGCTCCACGGCTATGAAATAGGGACAGTAGGAGAAGCAAACTGAAAATAGGTAGAAGCTTTTTGGAATGTTGTGCTTCAGATGTAAGATGACGATAGCATGGACAGACAAAGTTAATAACAACGACATTCTAGAAATAGTAGAGGAAGAAAGATATCTGTGGAAAACAAAAACAAGAATAAGAGAAATAGAATGGCAGGACACGTTCTAAGGCATTTTTGGGAAATAGTGCGAAATATATTACAGGCGGAGTTAGGAAAAAAAGGGGTAGAGGTATACCTATATCAGACTATTGCACGCAGATAGTGAAAGATGCAGACTGGGAATTTCAGGGAAATGTGTAGGTTAGTTCAGAATAGGAAACAATGGAAGTAAGCGTCCAACCAATTCCAAGACTGAAGAGCTGATGATGATCTTGAAATATTACCTTTATCTTCGATGTATCTTCAAAATTTTTCGTAGAACATTATGTTTATCTTGAAATTACATTTAGAAACTATTTTGAGATTTTACTTAGAGCGTATCTTGTAAAATTATCCCTTTGTTATAATTAGACAAAAAATTAACTAACTGATATTTTGAAACCCACATTTATATAACTTGAGCGAAAAGTAAAAGTTGAAAGAAAGAACCTAACTGACTTTAGTCTTACAATTTTTAAGGATAGTTTGGGAAAACTTAATGAAAATTTGTTTAACTCAGATGCCAAATAGGCAATGTGAGATGCTTACCTGGTTGTTGTAAATACTTTTATAGACTGTTTTGTATATTTAAATGTTTATAGTAAAAAAAAAAGCTTTTTGAAGAAATAGATGGTTAAAACTAAATTATATCTTAAGACTTAAAATTTAACTGAGAGTTCTAAGATATTAAGTTAAGAAAAGTCTCTGGCCTTCCGACAAAATGTGTTGCTAGCGAGAATTGCAGCAAAAGATAACTGTGTGGGAATTACTGCAAAAAGTAACTGTGCATGCAATATTGAGATAATCAATTTATTAGTGGCCACATCTACCTTTCCGGGGAGTGATAGAGTGTGATTGGTTTTAAGAAAAATCAGCCAATTTGAATGAGTTAATCCCGGGAGTTATGAACATAGTGTTAAAATGAGTTGGATGATATACATGAACAAAGATCGATCACTTCAGTACCGGGAATCAGCTGAAGCAGTAGTTTTTGTCGTGGGGTGTCGTTCTTGCTTATGTGAAATACTGCTCGTTACCTATCCAACGTTTCTTTACCTATTCCTGTTAGGGCACTACTGGAATTGTAGACATTTATGTGAATAAAATCTGCAGGTAACCGGACCACACGGATAATGCTGAGAAATGCTCGTCATCAAAGACTGAACGGTAAGTGTTATAACTTTAGAAACCATATGTAGAAATTTGCTTTTATTCAAACCTTAATATATAATTAAGTAAGTGGGGTAAGTAAAAAGCTAAACTATGCTTGAAAAACGTAGTTGCCAAAGGAAGCAGTTTTAGTGTTAAATATTATATGTTAACATTACCAATTGTATTTAGTTAATGTAAAATTTTCTTTTGCTTTCATGTTTGCTTTTGTAATTAATAAACGGAATTACGTGGTAACTTATCTCAACTGAAAGATTTACTGTAAATTACTTTTACTAACTTGTAGTAATACAGTATTGCCCGAAATAAACAGTACTGAAACTAAGTTGGCGGTGTTTTTATGCGTGTGCTGTCACACTCAAGTTAGCTAGTATAGACCTGTCAAGTAAACCTCAAACAAGTAATTAGTAGGGCCTAATTGTTAAAAATGGTGTTAAGTACAGAGGAGAAAGTGTTTCTGGTAGAGCATTATTTTCGTTCATACGGAATCGGCCGACATAATGGTGCAAGTTTGCTATACGTGTCTGATCAATTCACACAAAGGTTTAATAAACGTTCTCCAAGTAATGCTGTAATTTTGAAGGTTATTGAAAAGTTTAGAAATACAGGTAGTGTATTGCGCCAACGAAAAGGAAACTCGGGGCGTCCCAGGACAGTTAATAACAACAATAACCATGAACGTGTTTTGAGCAAATCTTAGAAAATCCAAAGTCAGCCAGGCAAGGACAGCGTTACAACTTGATTTAAAAGAACTTCCTTTCAAAGAATCCTGAAGGAGCTGGGTACATTTTCGTATGTGATTCAGGTACATCAACAACTACATCCTCGGGATTATCGCAGTAGAGTGGAATATTGCGCCAGAATGCTCGCGTTACAGTATGAAAATCCTGAATTTTTGAAAAATGTTTGGTTTTCAGACGAAGCACATTTTCACTTGTCAGGCTATGTGAATCGTGGCACAAATCGATTTCTGGGCTTTGCCAGACCCGATGAGGTTCAAGAGGTTCCTTTACATAGTGAAAAAGTGAGTGTCTGGTGTGCTGTTTCCGGACACGGAATCATTGGTCCGTACTTTATCGAAGAGAATGGTAGGCAAGTCACACTTAATCAACAGAGGTACAGACAAATTTTAACACGATTTATCCCTGATCTACGTCAATTCTGTCGTGCACGTAACGGCATTTGAAACCAATTTTTCAGCAGGACGGGTCAACTTGCCATACTGCTGCCGCAATTCGTCAATTTCTTCAAGAACATTTTCCAAGCAAATTCATATCACGATTTACTGACTTCCCTTATCCTTCACATTCTCCAGACCTCACACCTCCAGACGCATACTTTTGGGGCATGGCTAAAATGCCGTTTTCAAACGGGCACCACAAACCATCGATGAATTAAAGGATGCCGTTAGAGTCTTCTTCGCAGCCCTGAGACAACCCTTATTCAATAACATGACCAGAAACTTAGAACATCGTTATGAAGTCTGTCTCGAACGAGGAGGTGCACATTTAGAACATATAATAAAGTGTCAATAATATGTATTTTTTAAATATACAAAACAATTACAATTTCAGTACTGTTTATTTCGGGCAATACTGTAAGTTGAAATCGGTAGGACTCTACTTTCATTCTCAATGCCCTGAAATGATTAAGAGCTGTGCAAATCTTGACAGGGACATTTTTTCTTATATTTTGACAAGAAATCGATCTGCAAAAGACTCTTAGTTCTGAATCTGACATTGAAAGCATTATTTTCCATCATTATTTTTGTAGTATACGCAGGTCATGGTGCTATTTCAGACTTAATTATTGTTCTTTCACTATCAAAAAATCTGTGTAATATTACGCCCTCTTTATAACCAAGCTTTAAACTAAAGTACCTGTTACAGGCGGAAAAGCTACTAAGTATATACTTTCCAGTAAAATTATAAAATGGGAGCGGCCTGTAAAACAAAAATTAAAGGGAGGTCACCGGTACTAGCTAGCGGAAGGTCGTGGATCATATAGAGGGTTAAAATTTTGCAGAAAGAGTTAAATTAATCTATAATATACTACAGAAAATTTCGCACTTACCTTTCATAAATATTGTAGCTTAATGACAATTACCAAGGGCGCCAGACAAGTCGAGAATGTCCAAATGTTCGTGCAAAACCTTGAGAGACTTGTAATCCCAAGGAGGACAATTGTTCCTTTTAATCAATTCCTAACTTTTTGACTACTTATGCAACTTTCATGATAAAAAAAAACTATCGACTTAATCAACGACAAACAAAACTATTTAATTAGCAGAGTAATAAACGTGAACCTCTTACATTCATTGATTTTAATTTAGAAATTTAATTGAATAGGTGAATATGGAATTATGAAAATTTTGCGTACATAAGTAATTCCCAAACACTTATATGGAAGAAACTTATCTTATAAATTTTACACTAAATTAATCCTACCGTTTATGGCCAAAACGTCCTAACAAATAAATTAACTAAAAATTGGTCATGCTAACTTAACGATACAAACTTACTTCTAAAAATCATCAGTTGTTTGATGGCTTGCCTTCCAACGCAGAACAGCTCTTAAATTGGGAGAGAGAATCTTGCTTGTTGCTCTGGATCTTCGCAACTATTAAATAATTCAATGGCACATGAACCCGGCAGGATCTTGTTGATAATTTAACTTAACTTGTGCGTCACACGCATACAAGCTTTTTATTATTTACCTTGTATCACTGATAAATCCGCGAACATACGGACGTAACCCTCGCGAACTGGAAGAGTTCTTTTTTACTCCTTTCCAATTTTACTATCGTGATACTAAGTGCAATATCATATCTGTGATGCTGGAGAACGCTACCCGCGAACTTCTGTGGCTACGTTTCTACCTTTTGACAACGAACAACCCCATTGGAAAAAAACTCTCTCTTTTTGCTAAAGCTTTAAGTTATATAGATTAATTCCTACTCTAACCATTATTTACGTCATATTTCTATTATTCAATGACTGAACAGAACGTCCCTAAAACAAGATTTTAGAAACCAAATCCAACCCCTTTTAAGATGAGAGCCGGGGATAGAAATTATTTTTCTAATGGTATAACTATTTTGTATCTTCTTGAAATTTTAATTACTTAATTGTGGACCATACCTGTTGGCGACAGTGGTCTGCCATTAACAAAAGACCGGTTAACCCACTTGAGCCGAAATGGATTTTTAATACAATAGTTGTCTCCAGACTACTTAAAATTATTTGCAATCTTTGAACAAATCAAATTGGAAAAATAGTTTGGCTATTTTCAATGTTTCGTTTTCTATAACCTTTGTCAATCAAAGAAATTATTAAGAAAATTAAGCTTTTCAACAGAAAATTGCTTTTCTTTATTTACGTTGTAACGAATATATATTCTGTAGTACTATTTTTGGAAGAATCACATCTGTGCAATTTTAGTCTGTGGTATTTGATTCTTGTATTTGATACTGTTATATCTGAAAGAAACAATTCCACAATGGAACAGGAAATCATGACCGTTTAATTAGCTTAAATGCTTTACCCAGTAATATTTAATAATAATATACACTCAGAAAACTTATTTAAAAGGGAACTAGTCGTTTGTGTTGTCTAACCTACAGGCGGATTATACCCTTTCAGTCGTTAAAATTAGGATAGCGCTTGCGTGAATACGGTCACGAGGTAACGCGCTAAGCAGATAAGCCGTTCTGTACTTGCTCGGAATGGATAACCAAGTCAGCCATTTGTATTTGAGAATGTAGTCCAGACTGCATCGTATACAGATGGGCTCCCAAGCTTTTCATAAGTGGGGCCTCAGAATAGGCGTGCCAAGATAGAGACAGGAGGGCTGGTCGTCTTGGGACACGGAAGATTCATTCCTGTGACTACGGCAAGGCACTTGATCACGCTTCTTCTTGAAATGGTTCGAGTCGGTATTTGTTAACGGTGAGATCGGATTATTCAAATAATTTAATACTAATATAAAATATCTTTATTTCCTTAGCGCATGAAGTAACTAGAAATAGATATAAAGAGATTGGGACAATGTTCGTTTATTAAGAAATTAGAGCTTTTGTTCGATGTTTTGTTGCTACAAGTTATTAAGCGGATTCCAGAAAATGTGCATCACTGTTCGATAACTAGGGGTAACAGCTTCATTGAAAACAGGTATCAAACCTTTCTTTTGTTATGCTTGTGAGACCTTGAATGTGCTCACATAAATTGTAGTCGAAAATTGTTTAATTATACTAAATTTTGTGCATGAAGAACAACGTGGAATATAATTGTTAAGAAATACTATTAAAATAATTTTGCAAGACACGTGGAGCATTCACATGTTAAAATGTTGAGATTCTAAAGTCCATTTCCTGTTTTTTAAAAAGTTCATTACAGATGTCAAATTTTAATAAGGTCATTATACTTGAATAAGTTGAAATGTTATTTATCCAAGTTAGCTGCACGTGATTTACATTCTTTTAAGAAGTAAATTAAACTTATGTGAAACGTATGTAAACCAATAAACAGATCTGAGTATTTGGTATCAGAAATTTTGTTATAAAATATTATTAAAATTAAGGTCTTGTTATGTCGAGACAGATTTATAAAGAATTCAATTTTATTATTTCATTTTTGTAATCATATTTTAAAAGAAACGAAAAAAGAAAAACTATATTAAATTTTAATTTTGGACTCAAGTCTTTTATTCCATGCACAATTAATTTTACTAAATTTTTTTAAAGAAAATAAGTTTTTTGGATAATGAAATTAGACGAATGCTGAAGTAATTTAAAAAACACAGTTATGCTACAACTGATTTGTTCTAGGTATTCATTTTTGATTTAAATATCTTTGGTGTGGTAATTTCAAGATTATCCACTCGTAATTATTGGTATGCTTTTTTATTAAAATGCACAAACAGTGTCTTTTTAATAGAGAATTTGTTGTGTACTTTTTCTTTCAGGGTCATCGAGATCGAAAAGGTTGTAAGTATGTTCCATAGGTTTCCAGATATGTTAGTTCATTAAATTGTAAGTTTTTTATGGTGCTTATATCCCATGAGTTTCTGTATCTTCTCATAGGAGTATAGCGTTTCTAGTATTGCCCATATAGATACAGTGGCACTCAATCTCCCTTTTTCTTTTTATATTAGCTTATTGTAGAGTTTATACCATCCCCACGCCCTTTCTCATTGCTCACCCTTAGGGTAATTTCCAGACTTAGCCGCGAACAAGTAAAGCCTCACTTGTATCCAACGAGTGGAAGCAAAAAAAATGGTACAACGTTAAAAGGTACTATTCCATTTTAATTTTATCAGATTCGTTTATCTGTAACCGATATAAGCTTTAAAAGGGTTATTGTATTTGATTTTCAAGGGTAGAGCTTTAAATTATGATGACAGCCGCTGGAATTTATAATAGTTAAGCCTTAAACTATTTCTAACCCTGGTTTTTATTATACGGGATGCTAACTAAAATATAAAAGTAATTTATTATGGAATTCTTGTCTATATGTTATGCAAGTTAATGAATTGTAATTAATTAATTAATCTGTCTATTAGTTAACATTACAAAATAATGTTACATACCTTTATTATTAACTGTCATTTGACAGTAATAAACATCTTGCAATACTAAATAAGGAGTGAGTCAATTCTGTAAGTATTTCAATTGCATATTTTAATAGTATCTACAGAAGATACCACATAAGTGACAACATAAGACAATATTTAATATACTAACCTGTGCAAATGTTGTAATAAAATGTGGAATTTTAGAGTTTCGAAAATCCAAAGGCTGCTTCTGTGACTTAATACTGGTTTTTTCACTAAGAATGTCTTTATTAACTCGTACATCTTTTACAACCAATGTAATTAATTTCGTTAAATCTGAATTTAAAAAACTGCTTTTTATACTTATTTCATCGATGTGCTAAAATAAATTCAATAAAACTTCAAACATCTTTAAGCATTCAAATACTTTCTGGTTTTAACAAGACAGTCCAACTAACAAAAGAACACAATTTGTTAGTGATGCATAATCTAGTAATTTTTATATAGAAAAGATGTTGAAACATGCACATTCAAACGAGATAGTCATTCTTTTTGATTTTTACTGATTATTAAGCATCTGAAGCAAATTAAGGTTTAGCTGGTTGTTAAACCAAAGCGATAGGTTTAATATAATCGCAAACTGTTTTTAAAGGTATACTACAGAACATCACACTTTTATAATGGTTCAATTTACCCTGTAGATTGGGGTAAGGTATACTACATTTTAGATTCAATTTACATCTCTTCACACGTAAAACACACGTCATTGAAATTGTAAATTATAAAATTGAGGTTCAAAGTTCCCTCATAATTGGAAAACTGCAATAAATTTTAATTTTACATTGCTTTCATATATTCTTGAGTGTAGTTTAATACCTGGGCAACATTGACCCAGTAAATAAGTTTGTCATATTTTTAGCAGTGCAGTGTGAAGAACATTTTATGGCAAAAAAGTTTTATCCATATAAAACTTGAAAGCAAATCTCTACAAAGACTAGAGAAACAAAAATGTACATAACAATATAATGTTTGAGTAACAAGTATCCAATCATGTTTTATTTGAAACTTCTCATTGTTGGCACTTACAATTATAGCAGTATTTGTTCTCTCCGTTGACATCCTTCCAGCTTGATACACTCAAAATTTTTATATACCAGATACACTCAGGTATCCTTAACATCCATCTCATACGTGTAAAAGTTTTAAGTCCTTTTGAAATTCTGAATTACCGTGCCTCACGTGCATTAATAATAGTCAAGCCCGACTCAATTATTTTAAACGCGTTCATTATTATAATTAAAAATTCAGAACCGTTCAATAAATCGAATATTTACTACAGTATTATAGCGGACAAATATTTTTAAGAAATAACTTGCAAGACCATTTAAACAGACTATTTAAAAACCGCTTAACTGGTTTGTCAGTAACAAAAGGAAGAGAACTATTCTTATTGGAATATTATACATTGTCTTGTATCGAAGGCTGCATATAAACATTGTAAAGTACATCAATTTTATATTTTACGTCGTTTTAATTGAAACAAGTTCGTTGCACATTTTGGCTGTATATAATGTGGTTCTAATTGAGGTATAAAAGTGTTTTCATTGTTGCAATATTAACCTTGTAGTTTATAGCACTTATAGCTAGATTGCATATGTTGTACTTGGTTAAAACAAGTTTCAGGCGCACTCAGAAAAATTGTTTGTTATATTTAATTATCAATGCAGCAAATTTTCGTATAAATTTGTAGAAACTTAACCTTGATTTCGTGTTTTTGTTTTGGCAAGTTCTTACTTTAAATTTCATTAATATTTTAAATGTGTTGCATTGGGAATTTGTACGATATAATAATATAACCTACTTATCTGAAACCTTAAAAATCCATTAGTACAAATATAATTTTAATCTAGTTTGACTATTTGATATTTAGAAAGCAAATACTTTCCAGATTGTTATTTTTGCATAAATATAATTAGTATAGCAAATTAAATTTCGAAGGGTTGTTAGTAATAAAGCAGAATAAGAAATAATAAATATTAGCTACGTTTTGATAATCTGGAACGTCTGGCTGAGCTGTCGTTATAACGTTATGGGACCAGTTTCTTGCAATCTTGTTTTACTGGCCCATTATTACTCCATCCGCATTGCAACACAGCTTGTTTAGTTTTAGTCTAGACGAAATTCATAGACGGGTAGTCGTTCTGACAGTTGTACATCATTTTCTTGATCAAGAATGCTGTAATTTTTATGCATTGAAGGACACCTCCATTCTGAAAAGACCTGCACTTTAAAGAACTAAAATACTAGAACGAGAATAATGGCTTGGGTGTTTCAGGGAGCTAATTCGTACAGGTTCGGAGGAAAGAAATTTAAGAGCGGATATAGTCATGCGGAACAAGATAGAACACTGTGTAGAAAACTACTTGCAAAAGAACGAAAGAATACTTGTGGTTAGATTACAATATAAACTGGTAAATACAGTAATAAGACACGTATACATGATCAGCTCTAGCTACAGTAAAGAAGAGGTAGAAACGATCTACAAAGATACTAAAAATATACTAAGATTCGTAGAAAGACATAAAAGTTTAATAATTACGAGAGATTTTAATCGTGGTAGACGAGAGCAGGGAATGCACGGTAGTAGGTTTATTTGGTATAGGCACGAGGAATGATAGAGGAAACAGACTAGTGAAATTTTGCGACAAAAACAATTTAACCACCACAAACACGTGGAGGATACCAGGAGACATGTGAAGATATCAAATAGATTACATTCTTGTTCGACAACGGTTTAGAAAACAAGTAAAAGACTCTAGAAGCTATCCAGAAGCAGATATAGACACTGACCACAACATAGTAATTATGAAAGCCGTGCTTAAAATTAAAAATTTGAAAAAAAGAAATGGAAAAAGACACATTGACTTTGAGAAACTAGAACATAAAGATATCGACAAAAAGTCAAACAAAGTTCTGAAAAACACTGGGAAAATCTCTGATACTAAGAAAGTAGAAACAAAATGGAATAACATTAAATTCAACTAAGATATGGCAGCCAGAGATATTCTAGGATACAAACAAAAAAAATAAGAAGCTTTGGGTAATACAGCATATTCTGAATTTAATAGAAGAAAAAATAAAATACAAAAACAGACTAGACGAAGCAGGAAAACAGAGATACAAAGTCATAAAATCGGAAATTATTCGCAAATGCAGAAAAGCTGAAGAACAATGGATTGACGAAAAATGTAAAGAGATAGAAGCTAAGATGGAAATAGGAAAAATAGACGAATCATACAAACTAATTAGAATGAATTTTATGGATATAGAACCGTATAGCAAAAATATAAAGGGCTCCGGGAGGAAACGTCATTATAGAAAATGTAGAGAAAGTGGTTAGATAGCAAGAATATATAGAGAATTTATACGCAGGACAGGAAGTAGAAGCACTAGAACAGGAGGCAGACATTGAAAAGGGTGACATATGATATCTTATACTTAGAGATGAGTTTGAATTAGCATTAAAAGGTTTGAAAAATAATAATGCACAGGGTATAGATAAGGTGTATGCAGAAACATTAAAAGCCTCTGGACAAGCAGTAACAGAACGTCTCTTCCAACTTGTAAGTTATATGTACAAGACAGGAGAGATGCCCAAAGATTTCAAACCTAACACCATAGTCACAATATCAAAAAAGAAAGATGTGGATAAAATTTTTTCGAACAATAGGTTTGACAACGCACGTGTCAAAAATATTAACTAGAATTGTATAAAAACGGATGGAAAAATAGTCTGAAAAAATACTACAATCGCAAATCCCTTTTAAACAGGAACCAACAAAATCTTTGCCCTATTATAGGAAATAGTAGAACTGCTGCCAAAAATCCAATTATGACATCAAAGAGTACAACGAGTTACAAAATACCACCATCCGATGAGAATCATAAAAACAAAAAACCGAGATTGCTACCATGTAGAGTAATTAAGCAATTTATCCTAGTAACAAAAAAAGATTGTTGTGCACATTATATTTGCAATACCATTAGTTACAAAGCTACTTAAGTAGTAGTTTTTTTTTTGTCAACGTTCACCTATTATGTCATTTACTTACTTAAGGTTATATAATAAATGTCAATAGAATAAGACTATTGAAATAAATGTGTGACACGCTAAGTGTCCTTGTGTTAATTATTATCAATACATGAATAAGTGTCGTTCATTTTGATTTAGCTAGCTCGGGTCGAGTCAGATGGTGATCTAATACAACAGGAAGAATTACATGACATGGCAATCTTGCCATACCTGCGATTCAGAACATTTTAAAACAGGTACTAGAATTTTTTTCTACAAAACCAGCCATTTAGAAATTGAAATTAAATAAAAAGAATGGAGAGAAATTTGATAAAGTTATGATTAAACTGTAAGTAGTTAACTAGATTAGTAAGCAAAGAATACTTTAAGCAGGATATTTTAACCTAGCAACTTTAGAGCCAACCAACGAAGTTGTGACACTATGTAAACATAAATTAATAAAATACAGCATTTGTAAGCTGTAAAACGAAATAACCCAATGCACTTTAGCTGCTACTTTAGTCAGTATAAAATTTTTTAAAAATATATTGAAGTTCTCATAATAATCACAAATAAAATAAAATTTGTTGATGCTGATTTGGTCAAGACTGTATTAAGTTTCTGACCCCATAGTCAGAATATTCTAGCAATTCGGCAATAATCCACTCTAAGTGGATTATACTTTTTCCACTGAACGTGTTAAATGTTTTGCAAGCTTGTGTCTCCTGTTTGCTTTTGTAACTAGTGTCGGATGATGTAATTTCATCACCTACTGTAGTAATGCACTTAAACACAGTGTTGTGGGTTGACTGTAATTATGGGTTTTAGATTATTAGAGATACCATGTAACTTAGTGAAATGCATGAAATTTAAACACTTGCGAAATCAATTCATGTACATGATGTGATACGAGATAACACTAGCATCAGGTGAGTTATTTTTTTATAAACATGTAATAAAACAGCAGTTCTAAAACTTTTACTGAAGTAGACCTAGGTCGAGCATTTAAAAATCGATCCATGAGTAAAATGACTTATAGGTTTTTTGTTTAGCCTATCAATCTGTACCACCTTCTCAATTGAATGACATAAAACTAATGCCACCCTGTATGTATTAAAAAACTTTGACAGCTCTTAACAACTCATGAATATTACAATTAATATTTATCCTAAGTAATTTATACGTACCTTTTTGATATTCGAGACAAATTGCTACCTAATTTTGTTCAATAAAAAGTAATAACACAATGTTATCATATTTTACAAATATCAAAGACTGATTACCTATAAGTAATATTTACTATGTTGACCGTTACTAAAAATAACGGCCAAGAAATTGAATTTCTGTACTGTGCTGGAAACGTAAAATGCTTACTTCGCATACGGTTACACAAAAAGAAATACTTTTTTCTTCACACGTTAAAATATTACGTCATTATTTAATTGAGTTGGCTTGGGGAAAATGTTACTTTTTCACCGGCAACAGTTTTACTTTCTCTTTTCCAGTAGCTGGAGATAAAAGTGTCATCATAACAATGATCACATAAGTGACGCAAAACAATAATATAAATAACAATTAAAGCACAATATTTGTCCCCAGATTTTTTTGGTCCAAGGCACAACCTGCTTCATTTGCCACAGATTCAATTTCAGTACTTTGCATTCTACGAATTCTTTCTTATTCAATAACAATCATCCAGTAATTAGGACAACTTAATTAGTGCCAAAAAAAAAATAATCATAAGCAACCTTTGACATTAATCAAATACAGAAAATTCTTATCTGTAAAATTATATAAAAATTAGAAATTTTCGTATACTTTGCAGAACGTTTGAAGAAAAAATAGTATATTTTATGTGGAGGAGACGTGACGTTTCATCGCATGCCATGAAAAGTTCCACTTCTCCTCCGTGTAAAATAATATACCATTTCTTAGGTTGTAAGATACGCACTCGTTATTGGAGTTACTAAGCTTTCAGTAATTTTTGATTTTTAATAAGAGTTAAGTGATTCGTCTTTTTATGATGTTATGAACTTATACCATCGCTTGATCTAAACGTGTCATACTGCAAATTTACGAATGCATTACCGAGCAATAAAATTTAATACGAAAAGATTTATAAACTTGCAATTTATTTTCTGCTATTTTTTATTCTGATCGGTAGATATGTGGTTATCTTTTGAGGACAGCGATCCCATATCAGCTGACTACTATTAATTTTTGTTTTATTTTTACTACTATAAACAATTTTGCTTATGTACATGCTTTGACAGACTAGTGCTCTGTCATTGGTTAATCTTTACGGGTAAATCAATCATTATTTTATTACAGCGGGTCAAAGCGAGTTATAGTTTGTCTCTTGATGCCCCACCCCAATTACCAATTATAGCTAGCCATAGAATTGCTTGTTATTATGTTATGGTGATTTGTACGAGTTGTTCGGTTCTTTTTGTTAATATTAAAATTAGTTAAAGCCAACTCTGCTTTTCCTTTCCTATTAAAACCACCTTGATATCTTGATAAAAGATGCACGCAACTGTCACGATCCTGGCGCGTGTTTAAAAGTGTGGGCTAAAACTGGTTTATTCCATGCTCAACCCTTAAGAAAACGCAAGGACAGTTTATTTATTTATTTACATGTTCAAAAGACAAATGCCCATATTTGAACAGAAATACAACAAAATACAATTAAAATGCAACTACAACTAAGAAATATAAAAGAAAAAAGGGAAGCTATAAACACAAACAAAAAGAGTACAGAATTTCACAATTAATACTAAAGCAAGAGTAAATAAAAATCACTTGTATTGTTAAAATTTTAATTGTTTTAGGTCCTTGATTGAGCATCTTGAAATATCAATAATTACACGTATATCTTCATATGCAGTACACATTCTGTGTAATGGTGAAAACTTGAGTCTATTGGTTCTAGGTGTTTTTAAGTAGAAGTAGGTAGGATTACGTACAGATATGCAAGATTTATTGCGTTCTAACATATGTGCGATATCATCACAGTTAATCTGTTGAGTGTGGAGCTTATGTAGAAAAGTTAATAAATTAATCTTTCTTCGGTTGCGGACTGATTGAAACTGGAACTGTTATAGAAGTAGGGTCTGAGAAAATCCAATTGGAGGATAAATACCACTAGATTTAAAAGATAGAAACTTTAAGAACCGACGTTGTACAGCTTTAATATAAGTTATGTGGTTTTCATAATACGGTTCCCATACTATTGCTGCATATTCTAGGTTAGATCTCACATATGCAGAGTAAAGTATTATAGTTGTATTAACATTAAACTCTCGACAGTTTCTTATAATAAAACGAAGTGCTTTGTAGCCCTTGGAAATAACATGCTTAATGTGTTCATTGAATGTTTAGTTTGGAATCAAATATCACTCCTAGGTCATGAATAGCTTGCGGTCTTAATAAAATAATATTATTGATTGTATAATTGTATACTATTGTGTTTTGTGCTAAGTTATAACACATACTGAAGCATTTTTCGATATTCAAGTTTAAGTTGTTGTTGTCACACCAGATTAATATTTTATTTAGGTTATATTGTAGAACCTGACAATCAGCAATATTGGAAATTTTCGAGAATAATTTAAGGTCATCAGCATATAGGAGACACTGTATTGTGTTATCAAGTATGCCAACTATATCATTAATAAAAATATTGAAGAGTAGTGGTCCCAATACAGAGCCTTGCAGAACATCAGAGGTAACCTTTATAATGTTAGATTTACAGTTATTGATTGAAACAAATTGTTGTCTGTTTGAAAAGTAAGATCTAAGTAGTATGAGTAAATCAGTAGGGATATCATAACTTTGAAGTTTTTTTAGCAGAAGTGTGTGGTCAAGGCGGTCAAACCCTTTAGTAAAATCTGTATAAATTACATCACACTGCATTCTATCATCTAAAGATTGACATATGAATTGCGAAATACAAAATAAATTAGTGCTAGTGGAGCGACCACTTACAAATCCATGTTGTTGAGTTATTAGGTGTTTACTAAAAATGTCTTGGATTCTGTTGTATAGGGCCATTTCAAGCACTTTACTGAAGTTGTTTATTATAGCTATAGGTCTATAGTTTTCACAGAGTGCTTGTCACCTTTTTTAAATACTGGACAGACTTTAGAGATCTTCCAAGCAGTTGGATATACGCCAGTTTTTATACACAAATTAAATATTGTGGTTATAGGCTTAACAAGTACAGAACGACAGTCGTGCAAAACAAAGGCAGGGATTTGATCAGGCCCAGCAGTTAGCTTGCCTTTCAGTTTTTTTAATGCAGATAGCACTTCATCTTCAGAAAAGGATTTAGTTACTAATTTATTATTGTCATATATGTTGGGAATTGGAGGAATTGTATAGTTACCATTGGACGAGATATAAGTACTACCAAAATAATCTGCGAAGGCATTCGCTATTTCCTGAGAATCAAATGTTTCCGCACCATTAATCGTCATAGATTTTGGGTAGGCAGCTATCTTGCATCTTGCTTTGACATATTTCCAGAAGTTTGCTGGATCGGTATTAATTCCGTCTTGTATGTTTTTGATGTATAAAATATGTGCTTCACGTATTTCATTTTTTAGAATCGAACGAATCATTTTAAATTCATTAAGTGATGAGTTTGAACGAATTCTGCAGTGACGTTTCCATAATTTCTTCTTCCATTTTATTTTTTGTATGATAAGACCATTAAACCACGGTGGATAGTTTTTAGATGCAGGCTTGGTTTTTGTTACTGTTAGATCAAATATGGTTCCAAGTTGATTGTACATGTAATCACATGCAAGATCCACATCATCAAAATTGAGAAGGGCTTTCCAATCTGTTTCCAATAGAAGTTGATACAAATAGTTTAGATTGGCCTTTCTAAAATTCCAGTTATAAGAATTCTGGTTTGGTAAGTCAATAGTGCTTTGCATAGATGTGAGTAGATGTATATGTATTAACAGTGCTAGATGATGAGCATCAATGGGTAGCAGAGGATCAAATGACAATTCCACAGTGCAATATAAATCCGAGATGACTAGGTCTAACACACAATTATTCTGATTCCTTACGAAGTTATATTGTTGTAATTGTAGCGTATCTAAAAATCCTTTTAACACCAACAATGGCCTAGATAGTCTTGAGTTGTAGCGGTTAATATAATTTGGAAGATTGAAATCCCCTGTGATTAAAACTTTGGAGTTTATGTATATTTTCAATTAAACCTAAACTATCAAATATATAGTCATATTGAGTATTAGATAGGTTTGGAATCACATATATACAAAGAAGTATTAAGTTGGCATCTTTCAATGAAATTCTAACAGCTACAATATCAATGAAAGGCATGTTTTCAAAATATATATGCAGATCAATGGGTACAGCATTGAGGGTATTCTGAATGGCTAGCATAGCCCCACCACCTCTAGATGTATTTAGTTCAGCAAATTTTCGATCAGAGCGAAATACGTTATAAGTATTAGTGAACAGTTCATAGTCACCGATGTTAGAACTTAGCCAAGATTCAGTGATTGCAATAACGTTATAATCAGCTATTAAAATGGAGTTATAAAAGTCTTTTATTTTGGTATTAAGCCCTCTTACATTTTGATAGTAGACTGTTAAAGTTTTAAATGTTTCAGAGAACTGCTTAACCTGTAGCTGTAATTGCTATTCAATACCAAAAAGATCAGACTTGAGTTTAGTTATATTTTGTTGATAGACAGAGCACAAATTGTGATCCCAAGCTGCATGTTTAGCATCGACATTTTTCCCTAATCTTTGATTTGCTTTTGTGCAATTAACACAGCAGAGTTGAGAGTCAGTAGCAGTGCAAGATTTAAGCTCATGAGTTAATCCACATCTTGGACAGCTGATTTTATTCTTACAGGAATGAGATGTGTGATTATATGCATTACACTTGAAACACCTGGGAATTTCTAGAGCGTCAAAGATTTTACAAACGTCTAATCCAATGGTTAGGTAACCTGCATTCAGTATTTTATTGTATGTAACAGTGTTTAATTGTAGTGTTGCTTGGAACACTTTTTTATTCTTTACAGGACAAATCTTTAAGATTTTGCATTCAGTAGATTCAGAAAATAACTCTTCATTTTGCTTCAATATCTAGTTAATTAGGGTGTCATCTTTGTATTCCACAGATAAACCAGTAATTCTAATCCGAGGGAGGGCTTTTTTTAATACATGAACATCATATTCAGTAGAAAGTTTTTCACCTGCTAAATGAACAAATTTATCTGCATGTTTGGAATCATTGCAGTTAACAATAAGACCTCCATTCTGTATATGCTTTACAGTATTAATCTTTATGTTTGCTTCAATAGGCTTCACTCTTTCAACTATATCACTTTTGGTTTGAGAATTTTATTGCAATCCTTAGGCTTGATAATTACAGATTGTTGTAGTGATTTAGAAACAAGAGCAGCATAAGTAGGTTTCAGAGGAATGTTCACACCAGCTGTAATTACTGAAAGTTTATTAGAAGCAATCTGCAGGAATTCTGTTCTGAGTTTTTCGAATAAAGTGGTTATTTCATTAAGCACCGACTTCATGTTGGAGTCTAAGATGGATTGTAATGAATCAGTAGGGTTCAAATCAGTCTGAGCTAAGCATGATTTGCAGTTGTAAATTAGTTTACGCTTCTTCAGTTCCATACATCTTATTTCAGAAGATGTAAGGCCACTGCAATCATCACAGCTTAAATTCATACATTTATCACAGCAAAAAGTTCTAACATTACTGTTGCAAGTAGAACAAAGTGATATATTAGTATAAATTCTTGAAGTAAGATTAAAGTTTTGTATGCCTTCAACAGATGTGAATTTATAAACACAGTTTTGTAAATACAATTGTAATATTAGTACAGATGGTGTATATGTTATCAGAAGACTATCTGAGAATTTTAATTAGCTTTAATATATAATGCAATACTTTAACTGCTATTATTTTATAGATGCAGCAGGATTCACTTTTTACAGTATGTATACACTGATCAGCACTTTCTAATAAACAGATTTACAAAAAATTCCAAATAAGTTGGACACTTATAACCATTAAAAACATTAAATATATCAGAGACTAACTTTACATGTGTCATTGACATTGACATGTTATATTATATTATATTCTCTGAGAGTCGTCACTTCGTAATGATGCGTTAGGTTTTGCATCAATAGTTTGCTATTAATGTTAATAACTAATAATGTTGTTAAGTAATGCGGACATAAGTGCACTTCACGTGTGTTGTGTTCTAATCAAATCACATATGTTTTAAGTGATGATAAATATTGGATTATTATAGCAATTTGACTCGTTATAACAGGCAGCGTAAATCGTCAATGGTTTTTATTAAACAAGTCCACATAATATCTCGTCGGAACCAGTTCGTATTTATACTAACAGATATGTTAATTTATGCTATGAAATTAGCGACAACCTCAATAGTATGCCCACGAGTAATAAAATGGTTTACGTTATTTGCTATGATCCGCATAAGATTAATGCCATAAGACACAAAGCTTAACCAATTTATTAACCAGTCACAGTCGATTGTTCGATTGTGATTGTTTAATTTCT
This sequence comes from Platerodrilus igneus, assembly GCA_036346225.1. Taxonomy (NCBI): domain Eukaryota; kingdom Metazoa; phylum Arthropoda; class Insecta; order Coleoptera; family Lycidae; genus Platerodrilus; species Platerodrilus igneus. The sequence goes on along the minus strand of JARFIW010001469.1, from coordinate 15,376,997 downwards.
AATATTTGCACCAGCACTTCTGGGTGTGTTTATTCCACATTGCGGCGAGCAACAAAATTCGGTTTCCAAAATATGTTACTTCTGAACATATTGACACCAAGCACGCCGCAACAACAAATTATTCAGGTTACTACATCTTGATATCCGTCAAATAGAGGGTCGTAAACGTCATACATGCAAATTTTTGTAAAATCACTTAAATTTTGCAAAATCATTTTTGATTTCAAGAGCACATAAATCAGCTATGTTCATTTTTCCATCACAGCACTCTAAGTGCAATTTTCATGATTATGGTGGAAAAATTTAAAGTCAAGCCAACCCTCCTCCCCCTCTCAAGGGCTCAAAAAATATACAGAGTACTACTATCAAAAAAGCGAACATATTAGAATTATTTGCTATTTATGTGCTCTTAAAAAGTGCAAAAACATTCGTAAAAAATAAACAAAGTTTGTTAGATACAAGTGCTTTATCTCTTTCGCGGGGTATGTGCAGCAGCCTCGATTCGTTTTTGGGCACTCCGCAAGGAGCCACTAATTCGACGCTCTATATATTTCAAGTGTGTTTCATTGGGCACATTTTGACACCGAGCATACCGGAGCAACAAACTATTTGACAAAGTTACGTTACAGTTGGAACTCAAACATCGGTACTAGTGTAACTAATTTAAATTAGCACATAAATCAGGCATGCTTATTTTTCGATTGAAGTTTTCATTGGGAGAGGGGGGGAAGGGGCGCTTAACATCAAGCTGGTTCCGCCATTTTCAAATTTAAATTCCTGCTAAACAATTGGAGCACAAAAATCCAGACTAGAACAACTGATTAGCACATAAATAGCAATATACAGTGTGTACAGTATAAAATGTAGTACATGGGGATCTTGGAAACTGTAGGAGATACAATCTTGGTTAAATGGGACGAAAGTTGCATAATCATGAGGGTACGTCAGATTGGTTTTCAAATTTCAAAAATTTTTCATAGGTTACTAGATAGAGGCAAAAAACACAAAATTGACGATTTCTTTATTTGCTAGTAGTTAGCCTACTAATTGAAATAGAATGTTCAAATTTGGTACATCATGGTAATTCCCCATTGCGCTTCACATTTTCAACTTAAATTTTGTCTAGGTCATCTAGATTTTGCATGATGATGTTCAACTTTTTATTTTAAAATAGCCGCCATATTGGATTTTTACATTTTTGAAATGCTGACAAAAAACCCTTTCCAAAGAGGTATTACATAGCTACGTTTGATTGAATCAAAACACTAAAAATCACATAATTATGTTTTGGTCGTAGTAGGCTTTAATTTCCATTATGACAAAGAGAAACAATTGCTCTAAAAATTTTAAACTCAATTTTCAGTGGTAATAAAAACAGTAAAAAACGTAGAAAATTGAAAATAAATCTGTATTAATCAGAACTTACATAACTATGCATTAACAAAGAATAAATACAAACTAGCATCTATTCAATACAAAATACTATTTAAGCTGTTTTTAGTTGTCATTCATGTTCAGACAATTGCAAATTAACAATCAAGGAAAAAAATATAACATAGTCAGCCACATGAATTCATTATTTATTTTAAATGTTCAAATAACCCCTCATTTTGTTGAACACACAACCGACACCTTTTATAAACATCTTTACAAGATCGTCTTATCATAGTTGGAGTTATTTTATTTACGACCTCTTGGACTGCTTGTTGTAATTGGCCTACATTATCATACGTTTTTGAGTACACACAACTTTTTAAATGGCCCCATATAAAGAAATCTAGAGGAGTTAAATCCGGTAATCTCGCCGGCCACTTAATTGGTCCCCGATTTCCAATCCAGTTTTCATTATACTCAGAATTAAAAAAATTTTTAATAATCAGAGCATTGTGGGGTGGAGCGCCATCATTTTGAAAAATCATATTTTGCAAAGTAGCGAGTGGAAGCTCCATTAGTCTATCTGCCACATTTCCAAGATCCCCATGTACTGCATTTTATACTGTACACACTGTATATTTCAACTGTGGCCCACTCAAATTTTGCTGGGAGAGCTAGCTTAACAAGTGTGTTTAGTTCGTTGTTTGACATGTGATTCGAAGTTCGACCATCGTGAGTTTAGACGTGTTAGTGTGTTGGTCTGGCAATTGATAACGATAAAGCAAATAATGCCCTTTACATGTGATCAAAGAATGGAAATCACTGAACTAAATAAGGAAATATTACAACCTTTCTCTCTGATGATAATGCGATTGTAAAGATTGTGAATAAGATATGGGACAAGGTTGAAAAACCAAATTAGATACAAGAATTGTTGAACTCTAAACAAAAATTAATGGTCTAGAAGCTGACAAGAAAACTCGAAGTTAACCTCGATTACATTCAACAATATAGCAGGCGAATAATCTGAGAATATTTGGTATCACCGAGTGTATAAATGAAGACACCGAAACCGCTTTAATAAATGCTTTGCAAGAAAAAGCAAACATTAAACTATGTGCACATCAAATAGAACTATCAGAATTTATCGCTTTTAGCACAAATATTAAACTTGATCTGAAAACGCCAAACTACCGATTTAAAATGGAAGTTTCATTTTGTCATATTGAGTTGTAGAGAGCCAGCTTTGTGCATTGTGTCAATTCAATTATACAAGTTAGACATGAAAGAAATTGGCACCATCTAGTACAATCCACAGCGTTATAATAACTCACAAGTGATTTATTATAACTCTCGCTGTTTGTTTATAGATACTATATATTGCTCAAAAGTGGTTGAATAAATAATAAGTAATTTGATATGAGTAGTCATCAAATTGATATGAACCCTAATAATTTAAAAGATAGTTTCATTATAAAACAACATTTACATTTTTGAGTATTTGGTATAGAACTAACTAACAGGTTTCTCCTTGGTCTTAGCAGGTGCACCAGAAAGTATCAAAGCTTTTATAAATAATGAACCTTGAATAAGCACTTAAATGATACATACAATTGTAAATTCCTTCTTAACAATTTGTACATCACACAATTTGAGATAGGGTATACCTATTCTTCCTATATTAAACACAATATTAAATTTGCACTCGAAAAACCAGGCAAGGAACTTTGGTAATATCCTAAAAAAGAGATCAATGTAGGCTGTTATTTAACAAATAATGGAAAAATTACCATGAAGTTATACAATAGAGTATTAATAAAATAAGAATGAGTATTACAAATGCATGCATTCCTGCGTGATTTATTTGTGGTCACTACATGACACATATTTTAATACAATTAAAACAAACCATTTTGCCATATCATAATATTTAAATCAAAGCTTGACAACAGTAGTCATTATTTTGCCTTCAAACTGACAGTCCGTTGAGTGTGGCTAAAATCCCATGTATTGGAACAAGTTTGATTTTATTGATTCCGCGAAAAAATCAGCTTAGTGTTATTGGTCAAATAATTTTTTGGCAAAATTGTAATTCGACCAAAAATTTCATTGTAAAATGATATTTATCATTTAAAATTTGCGTTTTAAAAAAAAGTATTTTATCTAGGTGAAACGGTACTCAATAACGGTCGAAAAATCTAAAGAATGGATAGATTAACTAATAGAATGCAAACATTTATCGGCGGCTTATGTATGGTGTTAAAAAACGCTTTTGGAAAGGGACGGCTACTTATAATACTACACAGACTCCGAGCGCATTTTTGTCGAAGATTCAGTATTGATTTTCAAAAGGTAAATAGTTTATCATAAAGAAATGAGTGTGAGAGAGAATGAAGATTTGTTTACTATATTATTAAATAACTTATCTAATATTGCCGATCTTGTATTGGATTAGTCCACGATTGTACTATTACACACTGCCGGAAACCATTGCAAGAAATTTTAAACTGAGCTGGAGTGTTTAAAAACTAATTATTAACAAAAAATGCGGGTCTTACAATACTTTTCGAAAAATTACTCTTTTAATATAGTACTAATCTAACCTTAAACCATAGATAAATTAAAAGTTCAAAGTTATTGCCATAATAAATATTTGACCCTAACCACAAGCAAATGTAGGTACATTGTATACACAAGTGCTATATAGGTAATTACATAATTTTTGTGTATAGTAAATTATATATCATTCAGCATACAGTATATGAGCTGTAATATTTACCATTAAACACACCGCAGAACCTTTAATCACTTTGTTTATGGTGGAGCACATTTCAACAGAAGTGGTAGTACATCTTTTGATCTACACCATAGGTTGGGAAGCTTACTGGAAACATTAAAATCATAATATCTAAAGAATGTTTTAGTGTAACTGATCTGAAGGCTGACCCGAACGCCCACTATAGATGGCACACCGGGCTCCATGATTTAACATCTAGTGGCAGTGGCTCGACGACACCTACGTGTGTTGTTATAATGTAACCCAAATTCACACTGACAAGATGGCGTTAAGGCAGGAAGGTTTAAAATAAAACTACAGCATTTACCTAATTTGACTTTTAATCAAAACAATAACCACTAAATAGGTCATTGGCATGAAAGCATAGAAAATTCACATTCAAAGCAAATAGTGCCGTACTCAACCTGGGCGATTGGGAAAAGAGCACGGCAGAGAACACCCCAAACTGTCCTCACACTTCCAACTGAATTTGGCACATCTCGACAAGGACGGGTAACGTACAAGTGCCCAGATCACCAACACTGAAATTGACGGGATGTCAACTGTTACCCAGACATACCATACATGACAACTGAAGAAACGTTAGTGTAAACCAGCTAGTCTTTTCTGGTAGGTACTGAGGTCGGCTAGGCCAATACTACCCAGCTAAAGTTGAAGAGGGGGAACACCAGGAAAATGACCTGCACCTTGACTACCAATGTTCCTCCCGCACGGACATAAAATGTTAGTAATATTCAACAAGACTCGAACACACGCGCCCACATACATACATTAACAGTTTCCAGTCCGTGTTACAAAATATTTCACAAAGGTTAGCCGACTTCCTATTATTTGCAAAAGGGTACCACTACAAGGATCTTGACAAGATGACATGAATCGTTGGAATGATCTTATGGTATGATTGCGCATGGTTAAAAAGGCGCTTATTATTGAATAGACTATCTCCAACATGATCATAACTGCAAACGCGAAAGGCACGAGATGGTCCATCATACCAGAGGTTTAATTTAATTACATCACAACAATTATCACAAACGTTAAATACTAGTTAATTATATAGGAGCATCGGCTAGATAATAGGATAAACAAAACAACAAACATATCATTAAGTTAAACCCAGATGTGAGCAACGCAGTTGTAAATGTGATTAATATGCTGAAATAAAACAATTACACATAAATAAAATGTCAAATGAAACATAAAAATATCAAACATTATTAAATATGTTGGCAGCAAATACCTACCCAAAATTCTATAGCACAAAGATAAGCCCAGATTTAGGCGCTAAATGTTTATATAGATGCATGTTAGTTAAATATATTAAATCTAGTAAGCAAACGTTAAAAATTACTCATTATAAGTGCATCGGTTGAAACGTACTTTTCAAAATTAAACACATCGTGGTATTACCAACTACAAACAAAAAATATACACAACAACGTTGTGGTTAATTCAATCTCTACCTTAAAACCAAAACAAATATAACAGAAATATAGTACTGTTCATATTCAAACTTGTCTAATAATTTGATTTAATATATTTAAGGAATGATGTGTTGGTACTAATTGCTAGTAAAATCACAGTAAGGGTACATTCATTATTGGTTCTGCAATAAGTGCAGTGCAATTAAAGTTCGAACGACACAACTGCGAGTTAGGTAATTGCTAAAGACATGTTACTACTGAACACATTCGCGATGTAATAAAAATGCACCCTTCACACACCTCATAAACAAACTATACACGATAGGGCGTTCCAGGTTCGGTTACTGTTAGAAATGGATATTATTATTAAAAAATATACCCTTATATGCTCATCAGAAGAGTCTGCACTTTTTCAGCAATATGAACTGCATAAATAAATGTAATTAGAATCTATTATGACTAATTTTTGTAAGTAAGACATCCATAAAAGTGAACGACACAAATTAAGAAATTGCTAATGACGCGATTTTATTGAACACAATGCAGAAAATGAAAATGCACCATACAACCCCATGGATAAACTATACATGAGTATTCCAGGTTAGGTTAATGTTAGAAACAGGTTTTATTGCAGCGCCATTTAGTTTACCTTAGACCAGAATAATTACATTAGAATGTAAACGTAGCGTTTGTACACAAAAAGTGATTGATGGGACCCTGCAGCACCACATCTTTCAGATGAACTTGATTGACAAGTTACAAGAGCCTCATTAACTATACAAAATCCCTAGAATATTATTTACTTAATTTCATTTTAGAATAGTCTAGATGTTTTGAATATGTACATAAAATGCGTCATGAATTTTAAGTCCAGTTCTAATGGAAGCATTGTTTACAATGTCAGTTATAATATAAAGCTTTGAAAGTTGCGATATAAATTAGTCAAGTGATTGATATAAATTATTGTAGTGATCATATAAATAAATATAAATTAGTCATAAAGCATCGAGATAAGAATTACGAAAATAGTATCCTAGTTTTAGAACACAATATTTGTACTGTTAGCGGTTAGCTGGAAATACATTGTTATGAGAGCTTTTACAATTTCATTGTTGAAAGGGCTTGTATAATCAGTTTGATAATAAATAATTTTTGTTTGTACAAATAAAATTTCGTTACATTGATATTAAGTAGTGAGGCTCTAGTAAAAAAGTCACTTAAACAATTTGCATACCTGTAGCTCGCAGTGAACAACAGGAAATAGACAGCCAAAGTTTTTTCATTTTTGAAGTACAGAAAATGTGGTGATGGTCTTACGTTTAAAACGGTAGTTAAAATTAAAAGTTCGATAATTACAACACCGGTAGCGTGGTTTAAGAGACACTATCACAGTTGGCAGCACCAAATCTTATACGGATTTAGGCGCGGTTCAACTACTGATGATGTCATCAATATTACGTAATAGTACGCAAATTTAAATAATTCAAAACACAAAGGATAAGGCATGCACATTAAGTAACGATTTACTTACATCAGGTATCCTGCTTCTGCCTGAAATTGCGCTCGGTAGGCCTCTAACCACTCCAGTCGGGCTCCTCCCGGAGGAATTAGAGATGATACGCTGACGCTACCAAATGCGTACAAATCAGCACCGGCTAGCCAAGGTAATCATGAGTCCTCCTCAGGCGTGAAGTTCGGTAGTCCTCGGTGGCAGCAAATTCTTACCTATGTAGGGTTTGGACGGGAAGGAGGTAGAGGTAGACAACAAAAGATAATTAGATAGGGATATCTACATAGGTAAACCCCAACGATACGTTACCAGAAAGACACCAGCACTTGACACCCCGACGATACTCGGTAAAAAGCCACGATTCCCCGGCGTCACCCCAACTCGACCCCACTCTTTGTCTAGTCTTGGTATACCCCTATAGGGATATGCACTCTGCGCAATTGCACTACTCGGACGTGCCGGAAGCACCGCCTAGTCTATTTAAAAATTCCCGCGTCTCGCGTATTTGAAAATATGGCGGGAAACTTCCGTACATTAAAAACTAAACTACTAACAATGTTAAAGTGCAAATTGCACGTAACAATGGAGCGTTTGGATGGTGCCCTCTGGTAACGATTTGTGCGCGCTGTTAAACCGATTACTGGCAAATCTCTTAGAAAAGGGCGTACTTGTAAGAAAGGCTTTGACCAAGGTGATGGATGGTGTACCTGTTAGGATTTTTAACGCGAATAACTACTATATCGCGTTGAAAAATAATGCAACGGTTGGGTAGTGTTCTTCGGTTGTATACATGGTGGGGTGTGCCGTGTTGAGAAAGAACCACCCACCAAAGAGTGCTCCGCGAGGTTAGTGGACCAGTTGACAAACCATGCCCAGCATTCTGAACAACAACTGGCAGGACTTAAAAGCTTGATCCGACGGTACTCGGACGTAAGGTGGCACCGTAGTGTAGTTGGTATGCGTGTGACTACTACGCCCAAGGTCCGGGGTTCGAATCTCGACACGGTCCGCTTGAAAAATGTTAGGCGAGCATTTTTCACAAAAATACGCTCTCGTTCGGATGAGGTAAAATGGAGGTCCCGTTTGTGAGCGTTGTCACTCACGTTAAAGATCTCTATCTTGCTTGGAACAGCAAGGATTCGGCAAAATTCAAAATTTTTCAGGTAAAAAGAAAACTCTTTTCCTGAGCAATGTAGTGTCTTCGAGTGGAGCATTGGAAAATCACATGTAGGGTACTAGGACGTATTTGCTGTAGTCGGCGGTTGATTAAGAATCAATACAGAATATGCCCGGCCAATAAGACAACTGCCAAGAAGACTCCCATTGGCAAAACGCGAGTTGGCCAAAAAGTAATTGAGAATATGGAGGGGCATGGTGTGATTGAGCACTCTGATAGCTCTTGGGCATTACCAGTTGTGCTTGTTAAAAAGGAGGCGGGTCGACAGGATTTTGTGTGAACTACAGACGATTGAATGACGTAACCAAAAAGGATAGTTACCTACTTCCAAAGATTGAATAACACTTTAGATACACTTTCTTGTTACGATTGTTCTCAACTTTGAATTTAAAGAGCGGCAACTGGCAAGTAGATATGGAACCCAAAGATCGGGAAAAAATGCTTTCACTATTGGTGCTAGCCTATGACAATTTACAGACATGCCACTTGGGCTTTGTAATGCTCCTGCCACTTTCGAGCGTTTAATGCATAACATCTTGCGTGTGCTACTGTAAAAAATGTGTTTTGTATATTTGGATGAATTGATCGTGATTGGGAAGTCGTTTGGGGAAGACTTTGGAAATTTAGAATAAGTGTTTAGAAATTTCAAAGGAGCCATTTAAAGCTGAGTCTAAAGAAGTGTTACCTACTAAGCGAAAAGATGAAATACCTAAGGCACGTAGTTTCACGCAATGGGATCAGCCCAAATCGGGAAAGATTAAGGCGGTACAAGAGCAACCGGCGCCAAAAGACAAACATCAGCGACACTTTTCTGGGGTTGTGCACTTACTATAGAAGATCCGTTGCCGGGTTTGCAAATATTGCAAAGTTCTTGAACAAACTGACTGGAGATGGGCGTAATTAGGTTTAAAATGATGATTACCAAAATGCGTTCCAACAACTAAGGTATTTGTTGACAATAGCTCCGATCTTAAATTATCTGCGGTCGGACGGCACATTTATTTTGGATACGGGCACAAGAATGTTACCATTGAAAGTCTACTATCACAGATGCATGACGGGCAAGAGAGAAACATTGGTTATTTTGACAAGGTGCTCTCGAATCCGGAACAGAACTACTGCGTTACAAAAAGAAAAGTGTTGACCGTGGTGAAATCTGTAGAAGACTTTTATAAATACCTTTACGGGAAAATAATTCACCTGAGAATCGACAACGCCGCCCTGAAGTGGCTCTTACAGTTTAGGAACCCCGAAAAGCAAGTCGACAGATGGATAGAAACGTCGCAGGAGCATGACTTTGACACGTAACATTGTGCTGGTACAAGTCGTTACATTGCGAATGCGCTTTCAAGAAGACCTTGTCCGGAAAATTGTAACCATTATTCACGGTTAGAAACGAGTGTGATCTACTTGGTCGGACTACCGTGATCAATGACGATTTCAGTCTTTATAATTGTGAACCGAACATGAAAATGACAAAGATGTGATTCTGGGTTGGAAAACCAGACGAGAACGCCCATGTTGGCAAGTCGTATTAGGCACAATGAGATTTTCTGAAAGTAGAAAATGGGATCCTGTGCTATCTTTACAGAATGGAGATGGATCCGTGAGTAGGCTTCAGGTAGCGGTTCATAAAAGCTTCGTGTCGAAGTATTTAGGACATCTGCGTAATGGGACCTCGAAAAAACACTTTGGCGTTAAGAAAAGTCCGAAGAAAGTCCGAGCAAAATTTTACTGGATAGGCTGCAAGGATGATGCAAAAAAGTGGTGCCGCAAGTGTAAGCTCTGCTCACCATTAGAAAACCGTAAAATTCTAATGAGGTAATACAACGTAGGAGCCTCAATGGAAAATGACAATCAATACTGCCGAACTATTCCCTGAGACCGACTCCTAGAATAAGTACATTTTGGTTGCTATGGACTATTTTATGAAGTGGACCGAAGTGTGTGTTATACCAAACCAAGAAACTGCAACCATCGTTAACGTGCTAGTACAGGAACTGTTCTACCGTTTGAGAGTTCGTATGACGTTTCACGTCGATATGAGTAGCAATTTTGTGTCTGCGTTATTGTAAGGAGTTTACTGGTTCCTGGAGATGAAAAAGACCCGAACAACACCATTGTGCCTGCAATTGGATGGTATGGTAGAATACCTTTCCAAGTTGATCTCCAAACATCAGAGACATTGGGGTCAATATTTACATCTATTATTATTGGGCATCGGTCTTCGGTTGAAGAACGCACTGGACAAACACCTGTATGTGCTATAACATATCCATAGGAACCCACTCTCGCACCACTGCAGTTAGTCGACGCACCTTTATATTGTTATGGTGTCCCCGTCCCTTCAAAGCAAATAATTTACTAACTTAACGCTCACTTTACTTGTACAAATTTTCCATACTCCAATATCTAAAATTTTGTCGGTTGTGTGGTCCATGAGTTGAAAATGAAATGTAAATGAAACGTGACTTCAAAGGTTTCTATCATAATTTATTAAATTAATCATTGTCTCACAAAACTGCATTCTTCTAAATTTATTCTCTTCATAAAGTTGTTGCTGCCTACTGTATTTAAAAGATTTGAACGGTGAAATTTGTTTGTTTAAAGTATTGTGCACAATAGTACGTGAATTTCCTAAATTTCGGCCAATCATTCGTAAACTATCGTTTTTGTTTTCCACAACACTCAGTATTATTTGGAAATCTCGTTCACTATCCGGTAGCTGTCGTTTAACCTAACACTTACAGGGTTTATTCACACTCCCTGTAGATGTAGAATTCTCTTGTAATGGTTCCTAGAGATGGAATTTGACGGACTTGATATAAAGCTGAGTATAAATCTCTTATATTCCTTATTGAATTTCCAGAATAGTACTATTTAACAAAGACTACCTTTTCTTCAATAGTATAGTCATCCATTTTATAATCTTAAAGTGACCCTTGTATAAAAAAGAAGTGTAAAAAATTACACAAAAGATTATTAAATTTGTAAGGAAATTTTTAAATAAATTGTCACAGTAATTCAAAGTCGAGGTTTATCATGATTAAGTCTTCCGTTCAGGAACTGGTCAAACGCGTACCTCCATTGTTTCCTATTCTAGTCTGATCTAGGTCTACATCTACCTCTCTTTTTTCCTATATCTACTTGTAGTATAGCCCGCACAATTCACCAAAAATGCATTAGAACGTATTCTGCCTTTCTATTTCTATTTTTTTTTTGTTTTTCACAGATACCTTTATTTGGCATGTAAGTGAGGTAAACTTTCACTTTCGTTTAAATACAATTGAGAAAGTTCAACGAACCAACATAGTACCATCACATGCATCATACTCCCTGTGATGTTATATGGAAGAAATACTATTATCTATCTGAGACCTGAAGGGTTGGATACCTCGGAGAAGCTATAACAACTGTCATTGAATAAGTGTGGGCACATATATTATTTTTGGCATATATGTCAAAAAAATTACTTTCCTAAATTTTTCAAGCAATAAAAAGTATATTGCTACGTACCTAGACGTAGCCAGAAGAAACGTCAATACCAGGCTAACTACCAGATGCGGAGAGTGGGGGGGGGGATTCACATACATACCAAAGACAAAAAAACACGTTGTCCACGATTATCTATTTACAATAAGAATAAATAAAGGATTCTGTACAAAACAAGCAAAAGAAATAAATTAAGCATTACTATTTCAAAGCAAACAATTATGTGATACGAACAATTTAGTACTTTAGACATGAAGTGAGCATCTCGTATTTTACACAAAATAAAATTAATCAGTAAAAAATAAACATGTGAGACCTTTTAAACGTTTTTAAAATTGCACATAATACTTTTTGTATAATAAACTAATCAGTAGAAAAGAATTAACGGGTGAGAGCTTTTGGTCAAACATTCTTTTAAATTGTACCTAATATTGTTTGTAAAATAAATTAATCAGTAGAAAAGAATAAGCGTGTGGGAACTTTTGTCAAACATTTTTAAGAATGGTACATCACATCTGAAGAGCGATAATATCGATTCACAATAACAAACAATAGTCCTACAGTGTCACGTTTCTTATCAAGTACTACACCCAACGCTGATAATGAATATGCCCTTGATATACACAAAAAAAAACAATTCGAATATCTGTATGTGTCGGGATTCTTAACTTGCACGCCTTCGGAAGTGAATCAGCACCGTATCGCCACGGTCGTCGGTATTTATTTACCCTGTTACCATAACGGCACTAGCGATCTACAGGCAACGGCAGTTGATCTGTGGCAAAGAACAGTTGGGCCTACTTAAAGAAAGAACCAATTTGACATGCAGCTAAGAGCGATACACGCAAGATACCTCCTACTTGTCGAACAAAAAGACGTGCATCGCTGTAAAAAATATTTCAACGCACAAGCTACAGAATCAAATTAAAAATTGGTTCAAATACCACGTGTTCGAACTGCAATCCTTGCGTTATCAAAGCGCGATTAGCAAACTAGAAAACACGCTATCAACTAATAGTAGGTTCCATTATTTTGGCAAGTCTTTAGAAGGGAAACACAAAAGAAAGCAATTATACGTTATCGGAATGTTTAACAAATTAACGGATACCTAAAACAAGGTATTGACTATTTAATTTATCGAATAAATTTTCGTTTTGAATAGATTTGAAAGAAATGTTAAGATTCCTCGTACTATTGTAACGAGGTAAAAATACAGGATGAGGTTTTGAATAGAAACAGAAGTTAAGTGAATGAAAAACAAATTACCACAAAAAGGACGTATTTGAATTTATTGTCAAACATAAACGTAACAATATGCCTGCAGTTAATTTGCAAAGAATAAAATATGTAATTAACCTCAATAAACTGATTATGATAATGCAATTTTTTCCTCTTCATTGATGTCGATGTAAAGTTTAGTTTGGATGCCATTTGAAGACATCTTAACTTTTGTAGGTAATTTATATCTACAGTTCGTCTATACACAAACACCTTATTTTGAAATTTTAAATTCTTAATTATAAGAATCGGTAAATATTATGCCTACCTTTGACTGGTACATCTCCTTTAGAGTCTTCTGCGTATAAAATGGGTCCTTACTGGGTCCGGTCTAGCCAGCATTTGCAAATAAAACTTTATATTCACGTTCATGAACTGATTTTAAATGACGTTTTAAATTGGTAGTGCGTAAATATTTAATTTTGAATTCCACCCTGCCTTTTTTCTTTTTACACAACAAACAAGATGAAGTATTTTGTATCATTTGAAATAACATTAAACTCAAAAAATTGTTTAAATTTGCTGCGGGATGTCGACCCGGTTGTCATATCAAAACGTAGGTTTGTTTGACTATTAGCATCACTATTACCAGTTTCATTGGGATTATAATTAGGGTTTTTTACGTTATCGTCGCTATCAAAGTCTGACATGATAGTTATTATATCAAACAACACTATCATATATGAAGTAGATAAATAATATTTTATTTGTTATATATTTGTTATACTCGGTAGTCTATATACTATACTAGAAATAAGTGTTATTATTAAATTCAAATAAAGGCGGTCTTGAGTATGAAGTTGTCATCGACGAACCGAGACTATCAGACCTGAGCAAAATTTTTAGAAAACTAAGGAACTACAATTAACAATTCCTAGGAAGTACAATTACCATAAAAACCAACTGTTTTCTACACGGACTTGCATCTGCAGTGAAAATATTATGTACAAAATGTACGAGGGATTATATGGAATGTGTACATCCAGCTTTTCGGCAAACTACCAATTTGGTGAAGTTACGCGATACGTTTTTAAACAACTTTAGCGCATTTTTAACTTGCAGCTATAAAACTATAAATTTAAACTACGAAAGCTATTACAGACAACATGTGGCTGCAAAATTTGGGCATATAAAAATATAAAACAGGGGTTTATTTTTATGGGGTGAGTAAATCAACAAGCAATTTTTGAAAAAAGGGTCGACAGTAAATCCTACAATAAATTGAAAATAGAAATTTGTTGCAAGAACGCATTGACATCGGTTGGACTTTTATGTAAATTGAGTGTACGCTTAATGTACCATATCACCTTATCATAAATTTGCGTCCGCTTTATCCTCTCCTTTCTAATTCAAAGAATTTCACTAAAATTATCTACTTGATATTCGAGAGTTATTGCAAACTTATTCCAAATAGACCTTATTAAAAGAATCTTCAAATAAATTATCCTTTATTAAAAGTTTGCATCCAATTTAAAGGAGTGTTATTGCATGTGTTTTTCCTTTACTTTTTATTTTGACATTTATGTTTGGTATTCTATATCTGTAGGTTGTGTTTTAAAAATGAATAAAGAATTAATTTCTTTTGTGATAAGGTGACCTACAATACATGTTTAACTACATTGGAAAAGATCAAAAAAATTGTATTCACACAAAGATGAACTTTTTTTATTACTTGAGTCTTTCATTTCCGACTGATTCGATAACATTTGTATGTGTTGTGAAAAAGTTTTCACGGAATACTCTTCGATTTCATTTCAAGACACTGTTTTTTACTTCTTCTCAAGCATATTGCATATCCGTTTTTAAAAGGATTTTTACACCTTACTTCGAGGAAAAGCATTACGGAACAGCATCCTTGTATTTAGAGCGTTGACGTTTTATATCCTTTTCGTGTTATATAGTTGGACATTATATCTCTTAATTTAATTACGGAAACAACACTACAAAAATCCATTTAATTTCACAATATTTATGCAGAAAGCAGACAATTAAATGTAAGTTTGTACGTTAGGTATTTGGTATATGTCGAAATTAAGGCGCCTTAAATAAAAGCATTCCTTGCCTGTATTTAAATAAAACAAAGGTGTCCTGAATTTTAATAAAATACAAACATTAAAGGTGTGTAAATTGCGCATGTGTGAATGTCAAATAAGGGAAAACTTTATTAAGAAATTGGTAAAATAAACGTTGCAATAACTTTCTAGTGTTTTAGGCGGTAGACATAAACTATACACGCGATTGATAATATCGACGTTCACCGCATGATTGAAATTTGAAGTATATACACATACATAATATAAATCGTGCAAACTTTTGAATTATGAATAAATCACCTAGTTTGATGTTCCTGGGCATTTTTAACTTACCTAAAGTACAACATGCTGAACATTAAATAGAACTAGAAAAAAATATTCGGGATAAGAAGTGAGTTATAATATCATGTCTCCTTTACACTAAACAAGACGAAAAACTGATTATTAATGGGTTCATGAAGACACTTCGTGAAAATATAATTAAGAACGTTTACTTACTTTATGTGAGATAGAAGTGAAACGACGGTGGAATATTCACTCGTGCGTTTTTCAGCCCGAATAGTTTGGCCCGGCCCGGCCCGAAAAAAGATGGGCCCGGCCCGGCCCCGGCCCGGGCCCGGCCCGAATAAAGTAGTCAACGGCCCGGCCCGGATTCGAGCCCGTGTCGGGCCGACACGAAAGCCCGAGCTCGAGTCCATCCGTACTATCCGTCTATCCCTAAAACTCATTTCAATCTTTTTGAGTTTTTTGAACATTTTTTTCCATTTTATATTGTCGAATACTTTTTCCAGATCTACAAACCCTATATGCACGGTTTGTCCTTTTTCTATAGTTTTCTCCATTATCATTCTCAAAGCTAAATTAGTCTCCTGTGTTCCCCTGTTTCGCCTATACCCAAATTGATCTCCTAGTACTTCTTCAGTTCGTTTTTCCATTCATTTTTGTACAATTTTAGTTAATATTTTTGACACGTGTGCTGTCAAACTTATTGTTCGAAAATATCTATATCTATTTGCGCTTTGATATTTGATTGAAATTTTTGGGTATCTCGCCTGTCTCATACAGATAGCTTACAAGTTGGAAGAGACGTTCTGTTATTACTTGTACTGGTGCTTATAAAGTTTCTACTTGCACTTTATTTATACCCGGTGCCTTACCATTTTTCAGGCCTTTTAATGCTAATTCAAACTCATCTCTAAGTACAGGATATCCTAAGTAGTCCTTTTCAATGTCTATTAATTCCTTTACTACATATACACTCTGTATATATTCTCTACATTTTCTATAATTATGTCTCCTTCCGCGTCTCATTTTTTTGCTATACGGTGTCATATACCTAAAATACATTCTAATTAGTTTGTATGCTTCGTCTGTCTTTCTTATTTCATCTTAGTTTGTACCTCTTTGCACTTTTCATTATCCATCGCTCTTTAGCTTTACTGCATTTACGAATAATTACCCACTTTATGGTTTTGTGTCTCTGTTTTTCAGTTTCGTCTGGTCTGTTTGTGTAGTTTCGTCTTTCTTCTATTAAATCTTTTGTTATCCATGATTTCTTATTTTCTTTTTTGAGTATACTCCAGAGTATCTCCGACCGCCATGTCTAAGTTGGATATAATGTTATTCCATTCTGTTTCTACTTCCTTAGTATCAGAAATTTTTCCGATATCTTTCAGCAATTCATTTTATTTGTCTTCAAATCTTTCGTGGATATCTGTATCATTTAGTTTTTCAAAGTCAAAGTGCTTTTTTCCCTTCCTTTTATACAAATTTTTAAATTTAAGAGTGGTCTTCATAATTACGATGTTGTGGTCAGCGTCCATATTTGCTTCTGTGTAGCTTCTATAGTCTTTTACTTGATTCCTAAACCGTTGTCGAACAAGAATGTAATCTATTTGGAATCTTCCTATACCTCCCGGCATCTTCCACGTATATCGTTTTCTAGCATAGTGTTGAAATAACGTGTTAGTGATGGTTAAATTGTTTTTCTCGCAAAATTTTACCGGCCTAATTTCCCTGTCATTTGTCGTACCTAAATCAAATAAACCTACTATCGCTCCTTTCCTACTATCACCTACTATTGCGTTAAAATCACCCATAGCAATTAGATTTTCATGTTTTGTACGTATCTTGGTACGTCTTCGATATCTTTGTAGATCGCTTCTACCTTTTCCTCAATGTAGCTAGAGGCATGTACTCGTATACTTGTATTATTACTTTATATACCAGTTTAGACTCTAATCTAACTATGAGTACTTTTTTTTTCTTTTGTAGGTAGTTTTTTACACAGTGTCCTATCTTTTTTCTCAAAACTGTCCCCACACCCGAATTTCCTTCCGCTGATCATGTATGAATTACCCTAAAGTGTCCGCTTCAAAAATCACTCGCTTTTGACCACCCAACTTTCCGGTCACATCCTCCGAAGTAGTTCCCTCCCGGAGATCCGAATGAGGGACTATTTTAGCCATCATCTTAAATAACAATTTACGTACGCTGTGTATTTGGGAGGTAATGTGGTGGTTTCCCGTTGCCTTCCACATTGCAGTAGTGTGTCTTAAAATGTCATATGATCCTTATGATCTCTCCCACTGTAAGTACTGAAAAAGCTGCTGCCCTCTTTCGGGGACCTGTCTTAGTCTGGTTTCTTACTAGAGACTCCACTAATTTGCTTAAACCTATAGTTCGGCTCTTTAGATCATTGGAACTCTCAAGCTATTCTACGCGTTCTAGTGATCTAGAACTTCTTCAAGATGCAGATCCATTTAGAACCGAAAATCAAGGTACATGATAAATACATGATAAATAATGTTATATTAAATAAATGGGTTTTCTTTAATTTCTCGAAAACGACTGGAGCGATTTACAACCTGATCGCAGCATTTGAAGGTGTGTTTAATTTCTAGAAATTTTTTTTCTTTGTCATTTTGCTGTCAAATAATTACGGAAGACAATATTTATAAAAGATTGCTTTTACATAGAAATTCCCTATGTTCAGGATACAAGTAGACACTGTAGTCCAGTCAAAATAGACATTCCAGTTTGCATTAATTCCCAACAAGCTGGATTTTTGTGCAGGCCTTTAATACGTCATTATAAATGATATGTCAAAAGTCCCCATTGATCCCGCTTGTGCGTTGTTTTTTATTCGAGGTCAAAGGTCACAAATTTGCGTTTTTGGTGTATATCTCTGAAACAACGAGAGTTATCGGAAAATGGTTCAGACAAAGTTTGTAGATCGTAAAATTGTCTACAAAAAAGATTTGAACAGTTTTCTTCTACAAAGCATCGCTTTCGAGGTATCCTGACTTTAGACCGCAGGAAAGTCGTATTTTCGACTATATGTACACATTTCAGCACCACTTTTGAGGTAGTGTACACGGCGCTTTTTTTAACGTGGTTTTCCCAGTAGGAATACTCCACACTATATTTTGATCGAGGGAATGTAATGGGACACTATTTTATTGATGAAATTTTTTTTTTATTTAAATTTATTGAAAATTTTAACAGCAAGAAGATTACATCATCATTCATCATCAAATTCTTCATAGTCACTCGTTTCTTCTTCTTCACTGTCTTCTTCCTCTTCTTGCTCGATTTGTGTAGACTGCTCCAAGAAGAGAGATATATCAGTTATATCCTCATCAATTTCGAAACAATCTTCATCTGTTGCATTTGATTTAATGTTGGTGCAAGATTGGCCTTGACAATTGGTACATACCGATGAACAATACAATCCAACTTTTCTGCACCCACAATTGTTTGTG
The DNA here is from genome assembly GCA_036346225.1 of Platerodrilus igneus. Taxonomy (NCBI): domain Eukaryota; kingdom Metazoa; phylum Arthropoda; class Insecta; order Coleoptera; family Lycidae; genus Platerodrilus; species Platerodrilus igneus. Next base: position 15,358,148 of record JARFIW010001469.1, on the reverse strand, counting down.
CAGCCTTTTTTGCAATTACAAAAAATTGTATTGAGTAATTTTTCTGGAGCAGGTGGCAGTAAAGTCTGGATTGGTTCCAAACTATTATTCATTAATTTCCAGCCCCAATCTTCAGGATTTAGATCATTGCCTAGCCACACTTGCACTTGGTAGAACACACGAAACAAGTGTTGATAAGCAGAAGCAGATGTTGAAGGGAGACAAGATAACTGCACTCTCTTATTGTTTCTTGTATTTTTCACAAAACTCAAATATCTATACTTGTCTATCGATTTATCCGTTTTATCTGCTTCATTGCCACAGAACAAACAGTATTTCTTGAAACAAAAAGATGATTCATTACCTCGTGCTCTAGTACGAGGAAGACTAATCCCAGATGTGGTAGCTATCTCCATCTCACGCTTAGGGATGGTCTCGGGCCGGGCCGGGCCGGGCTTTAATAAGCCCGGCCCGGCCCGACGCAGAAAGGTAACTGGCCCGGCCCGAGGCCCGGTTCGAAATAAAAATACAAAATTTTTTTCTGTTGTGTTCAACAAGTAACTATCACTCTTTTGTTTAATTTAAGAGTATAATGATTTTGAATTATAATCAAGATACTTGTAGAACATATTGTAGTATATCATTTGATTTTTGATTCTGTTACGTACCTAGACGTAGCCGGAAGAAAAGTAAGTACCAGGCTAACTATTAAACGCGGAGAGTGGGGGGATTCGCCTACATACCAAAAAGAAACAAAAAACACATCGCCCATGATTATCTATTAACAAATAAAAATAAATAACGGATTCTGTACAAACAAGCAAGAGCAATAAATTAGGCGTTACTATTTCAAAGCAAACAATTATGTGATATGAACAATTTAGTACATTAGATACCAAGTGCGCATCTCATATTTACACAAAATAAAATTAATCAGTAGTAAATAAACCTGTGAGAGCTTTTGTCAAGCATTTTTAAAGTTTCACCTAATACTTTTTGTAAAATAACTAATTAGTAGGAAAGAATTAACGTGTGGGAGCTTTTGTCAGATATCGTTAAATTCGTACATAGCACCGTTTGTAAAATAAACTAATCAGTACAAAGGAATAAGCGTGTGTCTGTCCAATACTTTTAACACAGGTACATCACACATGTAGAGCGATAATATCGATTAGCAGCAACGAACAATAGTTCTACAATGTGACGTTTCTTGTCACATAACTACACCAAATGTTGATACGGAATATCCCATTGACACAACACACAAAAGGAAACGAGTTGCATACCTGTAGGTGTCCAGATACTTAGCTTGAAAACCGTCGGGAGTGAGTCAACACAGAAACGCCGCGGTATTCAGGATCCATTCACCCTGGCATCGTAACTACAGCAAAGACCTACGGACAAAAGCAGTTGGTCTACAGAAATGAAGAACCCATTTGGCCTCCAGCTAAAAAAGCAATTCGCGCAAGACACCTCCTAGTTGTCTAACAGAAAATAAACAGACGTGCACTGCTTTAGAAATAAGGTGACGAATAATGTAGAAAATATGTCGACGCATAAGCTGTAGAAGCAAATTTAACAATGGTTCAAATAACACGAATTCCAACTGCAAATTCTCGCTCATCGAAGCGCGATTAAAACTGGAAAACCCAGGTTTTAACAGATAGTGTGCAACCTTATTTCAACAAGCTTTTACATTGAAACAATAGAGAAAATCATTATAGGCGGTCGTAATGTATACCAAGATAACGGGTACTTGAAACAGGATATAACTATTTAGTTGTAGCATAAACTTGTCGTTTCAAAGCAACTAGATTTAAGTTAAGGAATTTATTCGAGAACGTGTTTATTATTAATTATGTTGAAGGATTTAACAGTAGAAGCAGAATTTATTCGAGCGGATTTTGAATTAATAAGGGAGAAAAATAGGGTAATTAATTTATGCTGAAAATAAACGTAACAATTCTTTAAAAAATCCTAAAATAGGTAACAAAGGTACAAAATGTTTAGCATTTTTCAATGTTTATGAAATTGTACGCTTAACGCACCTTATAAACTTTATAATAAATTTGCGTCCGCTTTATTTTGTCGTTCCTACTTCAAAAATTTTTACTAAAATTACCTACTTGAAATTAGAGAGTTGTTGCATACTCATTCCAAGCAGACTTTATTAAAAGAATCTTCAAATAAAGTATCCTTTTTTAAAAGTTTGCATCCAATCTAAAGGAGTGTTAGTGCAAGTGTTTTTTCCCTTACTCTTTATTCTGACATATATGTTTAGTATTCTATATCTATAGGTTATGTTTTAAAAATGAATAAAGAATTAATCTCTTTTGTGATAAGGTGACCTACATGTTTAACTATATTGGAAAAAATCAAAAAAATTGTATTCACACAAAGATGAACCTTTTTTTATTATTTGCGTCTTTTATTTCCCACTGATTCAATAACATTTGTATGTGTTGTCAATGTGTTTTTACGGAATACTTTTTGAGTTTACTTCAAGACACTGTTTTTACTTCTTTCCAAGCATATAGCATATCTGTTTTCAAAAGGATTTTTACAGTTTACTTCTAGGAAAAGCATTACAAAACAGCATCCTCGTATTTAGAGCGTTGACGTTTTATATATTTTTCGTGTTATAAACTTGGACATTATATTTCTAAATTTAATTACGGAAACAACACTACAAAAAACCATTTATTTCGCTATATTTATACACAAAGCAGACAATTAAATGTAAGTTTGTACGTTAGGCATTTGGCATATGTCAAAATTAAGGCGCCTTAAATAAAAGCATTCCCTGCCTGTGTTTAATTTAAATAAAGGTGTCCTGTATTTTAATAAAGTACAAACATTAAAGGTGTAATTGCGCATGTGTAAATGTCAAATAAGGGAAAATTTTATTAAAAAATTGGTAAAATGAACATTGCAATAACTCTCTAGTGTTTTAGGCGGTAGACATAAACTATACACGCGATTGATAATATCGACGTTCGCCGCATGATTGAGATTTGGAGTATATACATATACATAATATAAATCGTGCAAACTTTTGCATTATGAATAAATCACCTAGTTTGATGTTCCTGAGCATCTTTAACTTACCTAAAGTACAACATGAGGAACATTAAATAGGACTAGTAGAAAAAATATTCGGCATAAGAAGTGAGTTATAATATCACGTTTCCTTTACACTAAACAAGACGAAAAACTGATTATTAATGGGTTCATGAAGACACTACGTGAAAATATAATTAAGAACGTTTACTTACTCAATGTGAGATAGAAGTGAAGGGACGATGGAGTACTTACTCGTGCGTTTCTCGGCCCGTAAAGTTCGGGCCGGCCCGAGTCCTTTGGCCCGGCCCGGCCCGAAAAAAGATAGGCCCGGCCCGGGCCCGGCCCGAATAAAGTAGTCAACGGCCCGGCCCGGATTCGAGCCCGAAATCGGGCCGGGCTCGGGCCGGGCCGGCCCGAAAGCCCGAGCCCGAGTCCATCCCTACTCACGCTGTCTTTTAGCTGCAACGATGCTGCTCTTCCGGGTGTATGCTTTACGACACTGCTTATGTATCGTTACAGATATTTTGTCCCTCAAATATTCATCGAATCCATCACCCCTTTCAGTACTTGAATCCATTAAAGACTTTAGCCCACGATCAACAACCACAATTTCACTTTCAGTCAAACATTCATTGCAAATAAAGCAAACTTCTGACATTTTTACAAAATTTTGTAACGGCACTGTTGAAAAAGAGAATATAATTCACAAACACGTCTATTCACTACGAAAAATCGTTTATAACTAACTGTATTTACTAGTATATGAGAGCTATGTCCTTCAGCAAAAGCAGGTATACGCTGGTTTCGACCCGAAAAATGTAGTGTCGCAGGCAGATGTTTCTCAGGGTCAACCGCCCAATAGAATTAGGGACGGACGATGACTTACTCATAATTGTATATTTTTCACGTACTTGTGTGCATGGGGCAAATAAAACTATGTTCTAATATTTTTTGTTCAAATGGTTAACTCGATGATGCATACTGGCCACGTATGTGTGCATAATCGTATTTTCTATGCTTAAAATAGCCATAATTCGAGAACAGTGCACCGTAGAAGAAAAAGTGTTGAAATCTTTTTTGTAGACAATTTTACGATCTACAAACTTTGTTTAAACCATTTTTCCGATAGCTCTCATTGTTTTAGAGATATACGCAAAAAACGCAAATTTGTGACCTTTGACCTCGAATAAAAAACAACGCACAAGCGGGATCGATGGGGACTTTTGACATGTCATTTGTAATGACGCATTCAAGGCCTGCACAAAAATCCAACTTGTTGGGAATTAATGCAAACTTGAATCATAATTTAGTCTATTTTGACTGGATTACTGTGTATAATACATATTAATTATTTCCGAAACCACCCACAACTTTGAAATTACAAAAATGTATCGTCTTCTAAAACTTTACCAAAAAGTACATTATTTATGACATTATAAAAATAATTGTTATAATTTATATTCGGGATAGATCAATTATTTATTTAATATAAAACACAGAATTATATCATAGTTCATCATACAAAATATCAAAAACAAGCTAAGATGGTCGATACCAGCCGACCTTCCCATGCGCCTAAGTTTATCATACAGAAAAACCTACAGCAATGGATGTATAACTATTTGCCAAGTGCTAGATATAGCAATCCAAAATATTATGGTAGACTTAAATCAATTTAAAAATAATTGGCACTTACACCCTTTTGTTAGATCAACGATGATACTTTTTGATCACTAGCGACATCTTTCTTTAAATTAAAAAGACACGTGCGGCTGTCTTTCATCTCCGACACAAAGTATCATTATACAAGTATGATTTATTTATAAACCCGTTAGTAAAGGAAAACTAAAAATAATTTGCTTGTCGTATATTTTTAGCGCGCGATGTTCTACAGCTTTCAATAAGGTTTTGAACTTCTGTTTAATATGTTTAACGTAGATAAACAATTAAAGATATGCGAATAGTTTATAATTTTTTTTGTGCAACTTTATTATTCATACTATGCCAATTGAATTACGACCTTATTAAATGTACTTCGCAAGAGGAAGTGTAAGTATATATTATGTTAAGTGCTAGTCTGTAGCCAACACATTTTTAGAATCACAATATGGACTAATACCATTGGAAAAGAACTATGGGATCTTGCGGGTTTGATAACTAAGAGAGAAGAAGTTATCCAGGTAAATGTGATACTTGCTGACTTTATTTTATTATAATAGCATAAATTTGTAGAAATATAAAAATGTGACACTTGAAAAGAAAGATCCCGAACAAATAATACGTGAAATAGTTGGCAATGTTTCGAACATGATGAGACAAAAAATGAATGCAGTCGAGGTAAGTTTGCAGAAAATTTACAGCCATGAATAGGGAATGAAAATTAGAGATGAAAACGTTCATTTTATATAAACCTTCTATGAAATATACAGGGTTGGGATAAAGTATGAAACCGAGTAAAAATCTTTACAACGAAAAGGACGATATTTATGAAACTTTGCAGTGCAATGGGGCAAAATGCATATGATGTGATTTTTTTGTAAATAATGTACTTCCGGTTGAACCGAAAATACCCTCAACTTTTTTTATTTAATTGAGACGCCAGGTAGGTTTGGGCCTTTGGCAGCTTCTTTTTAAAAGTGTTCCGTTTATAGTGTAAATAATTAAAGCTACATTTTTATTTTACATTGAGTTTGTTGATTATTTTATGTTCGCCTCGGTATATTTAAATTTGTTAGCAAAATTTGCATGGTTTACTGGAAGCACGAGCGAACAAGTGCCGCGAGTGATAAAACTCTGTGTTATTCCGCATGTGCAAGAACAGTATTGACTGGAAAATCCACGAAGCTCAGGAGAATCGATTTGTCGTTCGAACAGACCGCATCGCTGTTTTACACGTTCTACCTAGAACAAATTAATTATGAACCGCTTTTCTTCAGAACCGCTTTCTACATAAATGTGCTTCGCTACACCCGCAACAGCGGAGTAGTTGATACATCGTTTTTTTATTGGCATGGCTTTGTAATCAACAGGTGAGTGCTTTTAGTAAACGCTTGAACTGATTAAGAACATTAATTATATGTTGTTTGTTAAATTGTCACTTAATTTTATATACAGTTCACATTTCTCTTCTAGTTAGCCATCGTAGTTTTGTTACCGCATTTTACATTTGGTAAACTTCTCGCCGGATTTGGAAAAACAACAAACTCAGATAATTAAACCATACCGCTCATCAAAGCATTGACAGTTTTAATTAGCATAATTTGTATCGTTGAGTTGTTTATGAGCATTTGTTATCTACTTTGCAATAGGTATACGTATTTGTTATCGCCGCTAGACTCTTATAAAGCGTCAAGTTGTGGTTCTTTATCTCGTCCGCTTTTGTATTTAATTTAACCATAGCAGAAAAGTTGAAGCATAATTGTTTTCTACGGATCATTGGAATTAATTCGCTAGAGGAAATGTTTGAAATCGCTCAAAAAGGTACGGTTGAAACAGCTTTTTTTGATTTATTTCGTGCACAGTATGAATCTCTGGAAACCGTTAAAGCAAATTTTCTTACACATCATAATCTGATAGTAGGTGCAATTTCTTCCGCCGGTAACGCTGATGAATAACTTGAAGTGGAAGTCGTCATACGTAAACGTTTCGATAATAACTACTTTCAAATAAAATCGCTCTATTTCAAGATGTTTACCAGCCAATCTTTGCCTCGGGCTGATGTGTCCCCGCCGCTAGATACTTTAAAGTCGAAAGTTTCACTTCCCCGCTGACGCTGCCTACGTTTGATGGGGAAAGTTGTTTGTTTGAAAGTTTTATTGATCGGTGTGATAGTTTAGTTCATCTTAATAACGATTTGTCGGACGTAGATAAATTTTCGTATCTTCAATCAGCACTAAAAGATTCCGCACTTTTAACCATTAAAAACTTTGACCTTACAGAAGCCAACTACGCTCTTGCATACACAAAACTTCGTGAAAAATATCGTAATATTCGTCACATTACCTCTGCTCTATGGAACAATATAGATAAATTCCCAAATTAAACTCCGATAACCCCGTCGGTTTGTAGAAATTAATCGATACTTTTGTCGATAATTTACAGGCGCTTAAAAAATTTGATTTACCCATAGAGCAATAGGATTTTATTCTTGTACAAATGATCTTAAATCGCTTGAATGTACACACTGCTCGTAGTTTTGAAATGCATCAAGATCGACCGCTATCCCATCTTATAAAAAGTTCATTGCTTATCTGGAAAATACGTGTAAATCCTTATCGAATTTGTCGTTAAATCATAAAACTGATTTAAACAAAGTTATTCATTCTAATAACCCGTTTAAGCCTCGATCCGCCGTTTCCATGTTAGTTCAGACAAAATCTGGTGTTAATAAATGTCCGCTTTGTAAACAAGATCACAATTTTTATCGCTGTAATGATTTCGTTAAACTTTCGTTACAAGATCGCTACAACTTTGCAAAAAACCAACATCTTTGTATTAATTGCCTTAGTAATTCTCACATTTTAAATAAATGTAAGTCTACTTTTTTAATGCAATCAACGTCATCATTCGTTATTGCACTTCGATTGCGTTTCGTCTAAACCCGCTTTCGCTGCTAGTAACCAGGCTCGCTTGAGCCTGGATACCGCCGCCTCTAAGGCATCACCTCCCACTATTCCCGCTATTCAAGACCGCTACAAGCCGTCCGCTCCTCGTCTAGCTGTAGTGGTTCGTCTACTTCAAATGTCGTTTTATTTAATTCTTTAGCTAAACTTTCAGTTGTTTTACTTTCCACCGTTCAAGTAGAAATTGCTGATTGCTCTGGTTCTTTCCATAAATTTCGCGGTTTACTCGATTTGGACAGCATGACTTCTTTTATTTCGCAAAGTAGTGTGAAACGTTTAGGTTTTCGTACTACTCCACATTCTCTTACCCCTAGTGGTTTAGGTTCCATGCGCTCTGTTGCTCAGCATGGCACTGTCGCCGTTTCGCTCAAACCAATAGGTGTTTCTGCACCGATTATTAATTTTCAAGCAGTAGTACTTCCCAAAATTTGTGAAAATTTACCTACTTCTAATATTTCTATACAACATTCTAATCATCTGGTTAACCTCAAGCTAGCTGATCCGCCTTTTGCTCAATCTGGACCCATTGATTTCTTACTTGGCGCGGATATTTTCCCTCAAGTGTTATTAGACTGTCGCATCCAGAGTGATAGCGATCAACTTGTTGCTATTAATACCATCTTCGGATATGTTTTAATGAGAAACATACCTTTCTCGCCCGCTTCGAAATTAACTAGCTTGTTTTGCATGACAGATTCTACTTCCCCATTGGAAGAAATTGTCGCTAAATTCTGGTAAGTTGAAGCTGTCCCCGCCGCTCAACCTTTCACGCCTGAAGAAACTCTTGTTGAATAACATTTTGTCGATATGTTTCGCCGCAATGAACAAGATCGCTATGTCGTCTCATTGCCGTTTAGAGATCAGGAACTATTTTTTCCAGGTAGTCGTGATCTTGCCTTACAACGATTTGTTTCCTTAGAAAATTGTCTACTTAAGCAACCTCGTGTTTACGAACAATACGTTTCGTTTATGCGTGAATATCTTGATTCTCAACTTATGCAATCTGTTGTCATTGGGTCTCATTCGAACTTTTCTTATTACATCCCGCATCATTGCGTTGTGAAACCCGAAAGCGTAAGTACGAAATTACGAGTTGTCTTCAACCCTTCCGCTAAAACTCCATCTCAATCGTCCTTAAACGGTCACTTATTTGTTGGGCCGAAGTTGCAACCCGATATTACCGCCATTTTGTTACAATTTCGTTTACATCCTTATGTTGTCACTGTCAATATTCGTCAGATGTACAGACAATTTCTTGTAAATCCCGCTCAGTGTGACTATCAACGAATTGTTTGGCGCTTCTCCCCTGAGGAGCCCATTCAGGATTTTAAATTAAATACCGTTACGTATGGAATCAATTGTGCTCCCTTTCTTGCTATACGCACGCGTCAGCAGTTGGCCGTGGACGAAGGGAATTCTTATCCGTTAGCCGCTTCCGCACTTCGTCACCATACTTACATTGATGACATCGCTACTGGTGGAGATTCTATTGACTCAACCCTCGCTCTACGTAATCAACTAATTGCTCTTTTAAAACTTGGTGGTTTCGAACTTCATAAATGTTCAAGTAACCATCCCGAATTGTTAAAAGATTTTCCGCTACGCAGCAATTCGCGCAACCCCGCTCCTTTGAGGATCTTGATACTCAACCCTTAAAAGTTTTAGATCTTCAATGGAACCCCATTTCAGATAATTTTTGTTTTCTAGTTCAGCCGCTAAGTACCTGCTGTACCAAACGCAATCTACTTTCTAACTTAGCTTGTATTTTCGACCCCATGGGACTTTTATCCCCTCTTACTTTTCTGGTAAAACACTTAATTCAACGTTTATGGTCGTTAAAATTAGAATGGGATGCTCCCCCTCTCCCTGACCTCCTCCGTTTGTGGGAGAGATACTTTGCCCGGTTTATAAGAAAGGCTCAAAGTTACAAATTGAAAATTATAGGCCTATTACGATTATGTGTAATTTTGGAAAAGTCTTTGAAATTGTTATTTATAATATACTTGCATCTCATGTTAAGTCTTTAATATGCCCTGAGCAGCATGGATTTGTACCAGGTAGATCTACAGTTACTAACCTTGTTTGCTTCACTCAATATGTTGCAGAACAACTTGATAATGGAGGTCAAGTTGATGTTTTGTATACTGACTTTTCAAAAGCCTTTGATAGAATTGATCACGGAATTTTAATCACTAAACTTTCTAAAATTGGACTCACGTTATCTTTCCTAAGATTTTTTGAATCATACTTAAGTAATCGTAAGCTGTGCGTGGAATATCATGGTCATCAGTCGTTTGACTTTGTAGCTTCATCCGGTGTACCTCAAGGCTCCGTTCTTGGGCCTTTGTTATTTATAATCTTCATTAATGACATCGTTCGTCATTTGTCTTGTTGTTCTCTTCTCTATGCTGATGATTTAAAATTGTTTACATCTATATTATCAACAGATGACTGCAGGAAACTTCAAAATGATCTGCTAGCTTGTATTATTGGTGTAGTAACAACAATCTACCTTTAAATATCTCGAAGTGCTATACCGTTAGCTATACACGTAAGATTAATCCTATTTCTTACACATACACCATTGAGAATGTTTCAATTAGTAAGTGTAGTGTTTTAAAAGACCTCGGTGTCAAATTTGACTCAAAGCTTACCTTTATTGAACACATTACAACCATTCAAAAGAAGCGTACAAAATTTGGGATTTGTAATCAGAAATGGATATCATCTTTCTCAATCTATAACTATCTCTGCCCTGTATAATGCATTTGTGCGCAGTAAGATGGAATATGCCTCTGTTGTTTGGAGCCCAGGATATGAAGTACACAGTTGGGTGTTAGAGAAAATTCAGAGACGATACGCTAAGTTTCTGTGGTTTAAGTCTGATGGTACTTATCCTCAGCGTGGCCTTCCTCAGGATGTTCTTTTAAATAGGTTTGGATTAAACGATCTACGTACACGTAGAAAATTCTACTCAGTCAGTATGTTGTATAAGTTACTTAATAATCTGATTAACTGTCCCAATTTATTAGGTCAAATTTACTTTCATGCACCCAACGTTAAAACTCGCTTAGCGTCTTTATTTTATGTAAAAACTCCTAGAACAAATATATTGAAATTTTCTCCTGTCAATGTTATGGTTCTAAATTATTTTGATATTCGGGACAATTTTGATTTATTTTGTGACTCTTTGCCACAATTAAAAGCTGGTATGCTATAGATATAGGGACTTACTATAATTTGTGTTGCTACATATGAAATGTACCTTATTTTGTTATTTTTTTGGTATACATCCTGTAATTGGCTTGTCTGTCGGATGTATTTTTTTTCTATAAATAAATGAGTTACCGCTTCTTTCGGATTTCGCTTTACCCCGCTTGCTTATCCCGCCACAGTTTACTACGTGCGAAATTCACTGTTTTGCTGACGCTTCCGAACGTGGCTACTGTGCTGTTGTTTATTTTCGCTTTGTTACTCCTTCCGTCATTGAGGTTCGCTGAGTGTGCGCTAAGTCCAAGGTCGCACCCCTTCGTACAGTCTCTTAACCCCGTTCGAATTGTTGGCCGCCACATTGGCATCAAAATTATTAGTCTTTGTCCTCAAAACCTTTGATTCGAACCTTACTTTGCATAAAATTACTGTTGGTCTGACTCCATGGTAGTACTTTCGTGGATTCGTTCCCCGCCGCAGCGTTGGAAGACTTTCGTCGTCATCGTGTCGCCTACATTCGGGAAAACACGTCTTGCGCATCTTGGCATTACATCTCCTCCACCGAGAATCCTGCCGATGTCGGGTCACGTGGCTTACTTCCTACCGACTTGTGCCAATGTTCTCTATGGTGGGCGGCTTCACCAACCTTGTATGGGTCTTTCGAAAACTACAGTCCATATATTCCGCCTTCAGATATTCCTGAAGTTCTCACTGAACGACGATCTATTGTTTTATCCGCTATCGTAGCATCCTCTTGGATTCAATCAATTCTAGAAAATCATTCTTTTTTTCCATTTATTACTCGCATTGTTGCTTGGATTCTCCGTTTTCGTCATAATCTACGTTACCCACTCGAAGGGTACTCCGGACCTATGTTATCTTCTGAGTTGTACAATGCTTTGATCCCCTTGCTTGTGTATACTCAACAATCTTATTTTGCTATCGAGCTTAAAGCCATTCATTCTTGTTCCCCTTCAAAAAAGAGTTTTCGCAAATTGTCCCCTTTTATCTGTGATGGAATCTTGCGCGTAGGAGGTCGCCTGTCTCACGCGCCTTTGTCCTCTGACCGTAAATTTCCCGCTTTGTTACCTAGCAAAAGTCGATTCACCGATCTGTATGTTACTTACGTTCATTTAAAATACTTCCACGTGGGTGCTCAAATGATCCATTTTCTCGTCAGGCAGCACTTCTGGATTATTTCTGGAAGGCAATCTATTCGTCGTATTTTGAGTCACTGTCTAACGTGTTGGAAAACCAATCCGGTCGCATTGCAACCTTCCATGGGCAACCTGCGTTCATGTCGAGTTACTCAAGTCAAACCTTTTATGTGTTCGGGCGGCGACTTTGCTGGTCCCTTTTCTAGTACTATGTCTCGACTACGGGGCGCTAAAGTTTTCAAATCATATTTATGTTTTTTTATCTGTATGGCTACTAAGGCGCTGCACCTTGAAGTCGTATCCGACTTGTTAACGGACGCCTTTCTAGCGGCTCTGCGCCGATTTATTGCCAGGCGTGGCCGTTGTGATCACCTCTATAGCGATTGTGGCACAAATTTTGTGGGTGCTCATAAACAGTTAATTCATCTCGCCAAGCTTGCTGATTCTAAGGACCATATCTCGTGGCATTTTATACCGCCGGCTTCACTTCATTTTGGTGGCTTATGGGAAGCGAGAGTAAAATCTGTTAAGACCCTGCTACTACGTACTATTGGCAAACAAGTGTTAACTTTTGAAGAGTTGGCCACTGTCTTTATCCAAATTGAGGTCATCTTGAACTCACGTTCTCTCACACCTTTCAGCACTGACCCCAATGATTTGAGCTGTCTTACACCCGGTCATTTTTTAACTTTAGCCCCTTTAACCGCCATCCCGGAGCCCGCACTTTCTCACCTACCGCTTAACCGCCCCTCTCGTTGGCAATTGCTCCAGCGGATTCAACAAGATTTTTGGTCCCGTTAGTCCAAAGAGTACTTGCACTCGCTATAACAGCGCTCAAAGTGGCACACCCCGTCTCCTCAAATTGAGTTGGGCACCTTAGTGTTGATTAAGGTCGCTAATGTTCCTTCCCTTCGTTGGTCCCGCTCATGGTGAGCTGAAGCGTTCTGTGTCAAAGCTCTGCCCTTTACCCTCAATGTAGAAAAAAATTCTTCTTTTTTCTTTTGTTTTTTGTAGATCCTTTTTTCTTTTTTCGCTTTTCTCGCTTGGTCATTCCGCCCCCCCCCCCCCGCCTAATAATTATTTTTTCTTTAAAATGCCTTGCATTTTGGTGGGCGGTATGTTCCGTTTATAGTGTAAATAATTAAAGCTAAATTTTTATTTTACATTGAGTTTGTTGATTATTTTACGTTCGCCTAAGAATATTTAAATTTGTTAGTAAAATTTGCATGGTTTACTGGAAGCACGAGCCAACAAGTGCCGCGAGTGATAAAACTCTGTGTTATTCCGCATGTGCAAGAACAGTATTGACTGGAAAATCCACGAAGGTCAGAGAATCGATTTGTCGTTCGAACAGACCGCATCGTTGTTTTACACGTTCTACCTAGAACAAATTAGTTATAAACCGCTTTTCTTCAGAACCGCTATCTACATAAATGTGCTTCGCTACGCCCGCAACAGCAGAGTAGATGATACATAGTTTTTTTTTTTTGGCACGGCTTCGTAATCAACAGGTGAGTGCTTTTAGCAAACGCTTGAACTGATTAAAGAACATTAATTATATGTTGTTTGTTAAATTATCACTTAATTTTATATACAGTCCACATTTCTCTTCTAGTTAGCTATCGTAGTTTTGTTGCCGCATTTTACAAAAAGTTTTGTCGCCAAAAACTCTTCTATCAAATTTATTTTTTAATTGTTTTATTACAAAAAATGACTTACTTCTGTTACAACAACTTAGACGTTTATATTCATTAAACATTAAGTAATTGAAATTGACAAAAATACTTGAAGTTAATAAAACATTCAATAATAATTAAAAATTACGATGAGTAGCTTGAACCACCAACAATGTTAAAGTTATGAAGTTCGAAGACTGACTCACCATCAGGGGCTGCTCAGGGTTTATATATAATCCCTGCTATCACATCATCTCGTGGGAAAGTGCAGATCTCACCGTCTGCTACTTCTTGATAAGTAACTTTAATTATGACTGCTTTATTTGCAGTTCATTGTTTCTGCACCTGAAGTATCAGGTTGCGTCTGGAATACAAAGTAGTTGCTTCCGTTCTCATATCTGATATTAACCTTTAATGTTATAACTTTCAATTAATACAATATAATATGCTATTACTAAGACATAATAAATGCGTTTTAATTTTATATACATTTTAATATAGGGGATATGTAACTCGCCTTGTATATTTTTGCAGATTTTGATAGATCTTGTTATTTCAAAGTCGTACATACCGGAGTTAATAGAAATAATTTGTAAAACCAAGACTTTTTTGCTCTTTCTTTTCTTTAGTTTTGTCTTTCTCTTTCAGTTTTAGTGCTGATTTCTAATAGTTTTTTTAAGTTTTACTTCTCAACTGATTTTGGTCAATTTTCCTTCCATTTTCCTTATGCCGGTTTTCTTACGAGTCCTCATACCCATTTGATTAAATTTTTCAGTCCACTTCCTGTGGTAGGTGCTTGTAACGTTTTTATTCTGCAAATCGATTGGTATTGGATTTGTGTGAATTCGTATTGTATGTGATGTTTAAGTTGCCTGTATTGCATTTGGATTTGTTTATTATTATACGTGCATTTAAAATCTGATTTTGTTTAGTGATAAACAAGTTTTATAGGTAGACGTTTTGATTATTGAATCTTTCCGTTTTGTGTAACGCTATTGACCTGGTGTGCATCTAATCGTTATAATTTTCGTATTAAGATATATTTTGAGTTCTCTAGCTTAAAGATTTCTGTACGATTAGTGTTTTTTTTAACAATACCGAGTTTAGGCATTTATTGCCAGGCAATAGTAGTGACAATTTTTTCTTTACAAGGAACCCTGACCATCTAGGTATGAACACTTTTTGAAATTGTACTTTTATTAATTCCTGTTTTTGTTACGATATTTTAAGGTTCTTCGTTCTTCATTCGTCGTCCTCACTTCTTCATTCTTGTTTTCTTCATTCTTACTTTTTCTGTTAATTATTGAATTATTCATTCCTTGGTATATTCATACATACGTTTACGTACGTATTCTTTTCGTCTTCGTTTGGTTTTGTCCGTGTTTGAATGTCCTGCTGGATATTGAATAATTGGATTCGCGAATCGTTTAGGTTCTTCACGAGATATCTATTTTTTTTTGAGGTTGAAAATTTTACCACTTCTTTGCTAGAGATATCCGTCCTTCGACGACTTTTGCAGTATTAGGTTATTCCATCTTTGTCTTAGGTGATTGCTACTCTATACCTTTCGTTTTCTTATTTCCATTATACTTCTCGACTTGATCCGGTGTACTGGTTCTTCAAGCTGGATAAAAATTCTTTTATTGATTTTGAGTTTTTCTTGTAGTTTTCTTAAGCGAATTTTCTTTAGATTAATCCTGTTAGTGTTATATTCAAAGTGACGTTTTTGTTTAAATCACGTTATAACAGGACGATTATATAAATGCTCGATTTTGTCTCTGTAAATATTCCTTTTTATACTATCTCTAACTAACGGTTTATAAATAAATTTCTTGTTGAGCTTACAAGTTTTTCTTTCTGTGTGACGCACCCCACTTTACGACGTTTTGAGCTAGCACGCTATCCAGTTCGTTTGGATTCCTATTCTACCCTTCTGTTTTTTTGCTGTATTCGGAGCGGCCGATTTTCTTTACTTACGTTACTGCTTTCTTTCTTGTCTGGACAGAATACCGTAACAAGGTGCTTAAAAAATTTGCTAATGTAGGTCATATAAAGCGCATTTTCTACACAACACGTATTTAATAAAAGTTGGCTCTTTATATTTGCCAAATTAGAATTGGTATTCAACCTCTATAGACTAAAATGGAGTCCTTACGTCATCAATATATATGTTTCTGCGAGCTCTGCATCTAGAGTCTCACGACTGGGCGCCATTAATTCTACGTCCGCCCTACGACTTGGGCGTCATTAATTTTGCGAGCTCCGACTCTGGTAAAATTCTACTACTACTACTGCCCCACTTGGTGTGGTGATGTGAACTTTTATGTGAACTTTTATTAAAAACACTCAGTGCAAGGAGCTACATTAGTTAAATGAATTCAACATCAAGGCAAAATTTTTAATAAGAGTTATTTATCTCACTGAAAATTGTACTAATATTCAATATAAAGCGCTTCACGTAGGAAGTCTTATAATTGCTTATTTTCCACTTAATAAAAGCTAACATTTGCAATGATAGCTGAAATATCGACACTAATTTTCTATTTATAAAGGAAACATTTGGAGAGGTTAATCAAAATGGTTGGAATTTACAAATAGTAAAGCAGGTCGATTTCGCATTATTGAGAGCGCAAGCGAATCAAATTCTTTGTTATGTAGTGAAACGATTGTTATTAGTGTGAATTACGTGATTTTAGTAATTCTTATATTTTAATAGTATTGCGGACTCGAACTCAACGTGAGGCCCGATTTTTGAAGCTATTCCTTTTCTTAACATTTGGCTAGATTTCTGAAACCGTTGTTATTACGTAAAATTTGTCCCCGATTTTTGGGAACCTTTATTTTACTAATTAACGCTTGTTCCATTTCGTCCTGATAAGAATTTCTGTTGTGTTTGTTTTATTGTTCTTGTCCGTTACTTGGTGATTTTCTCTAGGTTTTTCGTTTTGCTGAGTTACCAGAATGGTGTTTTCGCTGGCACCTCGAGTTTTTGAAAACACGTGCCCCATTCCTATTTTGTTGCTTTTACCTGTTTCTATTGGTACTGCTTCTCTACCATTTCGTTCCTACCAATTTTGTGTCGAAATTTCAGTTTTTCTGTTGGGTATATTTTAGGTTGTTCTGCGGTTCGCAGTAATTTTTTGTTGAGTTCTTATTGGGTTACGGATAGCATCTAGTTACTTATTTTTCAATTTTTTGTTATTCTTATATAGGATGGCACATTGGCGCATACATGTGAACGAACCATTTGCGAAAACCGAGCTCAAGTACGAATTAGATTCTTGTACCTTTGATTCTAAGGCTTATAAAGACGAACTACACAGTACCATACAGGGTGCTTATCGGCTAGAACCTGAAGGGATCTCCTTCCTATTTCTGTCGAACTCGATTTCGCTGGCGACTATGCAGCAACCACGACTTCTATACAAGAAGTACAACAATCACTTGCTGAATTTGACGGTGACAAGACTTCACTTGCGTTCAAACGCTTTAGTTACCTGTGGATACACGCAAAACGTCGTTGAACTAAGATGTCTCCAACTGAAACGGAACGCAAACTCCATGTTCAATTGCTTTTTATTTTGAACCACTCTGTATTTCTTTCGAAACTACAATAAAAACATCCCATTTCGCTACTTCCTTATCCGAGACTCCGGCAGCTTCTTCTAGTCATACTCACACTTTTGCTGCTGAACCGGATTTCGAGTCCGCTGCGATTAGGAAAAACACTAGTACTTCACATGACCGATCAGTCGAGATTCGTCCTACACCCACGGTTACATCAAATATTTTTCTGTAGCGTTCCTGTTTCAATTCTGGTCTACTTCTAGGTCTCAGGTCGCATGCTTCAATTGCGACCAACCTGGTTGTGTGTCGACACGTTGTAATCGTCCTCAAATGCTCCATTGCTATAGTTGCGGGAATAAGGGCGTTACTCGACGCAACTGTTCGAACTGCCTTCTTCAGCATATATGTCTTAGAAGAATACTCCAAATTCTGTCCTTAGCGGTGGAACCAAACTTCCTCTGTTTATAGTTCTATGTCCTTATTTGTACCTCCTCCTGGTCGTTCTACTATCACCACAGCATACCCTTTTCAACCATATGGGCTTTCGAACTAAGCTATTGATTTCTATGGCTCTCATACCTCTACTGACCGAACACCCCCCTACTAAAAACCAAATTCCTTCTGTCCTTAGCTGTTCTAATGATGATCAAACGTGTTATACGTATTCACTTTTACCTAAGACTGTGCTCCTCCACGAATTGAGCCAAAATTCAAACTAGAAACTTACAGATAGCAACTAAAGAGTTTGTTCCTGCTGTTTTGTATGGCACTGCCGAAGAAATCCTGTCGTGTTTGCAATAACAGATGTACTTGATTTGAGGATAGCTCACAATACTGACAAAGAAAGTTCTCTTGAAGTTAGTGAATCCGTATCTACATTGCCTCTTGCTGTTATTGAGGAAATTTTACCTGGTTCTGTTACTGTATCTAACATCGATGAACTATTACCTTCTTATCTAACGTTGATGAAGATTGACCTGATTTTGTTCCTTTATTTAATGTTGACGAAGTTCTACCTGATTCTGTTCCGTTATCTTATGTTGATGAAGAGTTACCCCATTCTGTTCTTTTTTTCTAACATCGATACTCATACGGCCAGTGCTCTTCTTTTTTCTAACGTTGACTCTCTTGCAACCAATTCCAAAAACAAACGGGTTTTTTCCATACTACTTCCACTACTACCCCTACCGTCGCAATCACCTCCTCAACCACGTGTTACTACTACCACACCCTCTATTGTTCCTATTTTGCGAAAAACAGCCCA
The DNA here is from genome assembly GCA_036346225.1 of Platerodrilus igneus. Lineage (NCBI taxonomy): Eukaryota > Metazoa > Arthropoda > Insecta > Coleoptera > Lycidae > Platerodrilus > Platerodrilus igneus. The sequence continues at coordinate 15,339,610 of JARFIW010001469.1, read as the reverse complement.
ATCAATACCTCCACCTGTACCGGTAATTCGACACACGAAACCGAAAAACATGAGAAATAAGATGGCGTAAATAAACGTAACAGGCGCGTTACGGGAAAGTACTGCCCTGGATGCATTTTATGACAACCCTAATGCTCCTGCTCCGTTTTGTTTCTTGCTGGCGGCGGAAACGTCTTAAGCTCAATTCCTAGCTCTTGCGCCCCCAGATTCTTATGCCGACTTTGCTCTCCTTAGAATTTGAATTTTGTAGTTCACGATTTTTTTACTTACTTTTCTTTTTTGCTGGGTCTTTTTTCTTTGCTTTCACATAACCCCATATGGGCCCGGTTTATAGACCGACGGTTCGACCTGTCCGTCATAAAAGGTGACTAAAGCGGTCCAACACATACACACACACACACACACACACACAAACGCACGTACACTTTATACACCACATAGTTTGTTTATTTTCTCTTTTTCGTTTCTCTCCTTGTACTCTACCACGTGTGGGTCCGGATTAGAATAGTACCACCGTTCGATCTGCCTAGCGTAAAAGTCGACTAAAGCGGTCCAACACACACACACACACACACACACACACACACACACACACACACACACACACACACACACATACAACACACACACACATACATAAACGCACGCACACTTTATACACCCATATATTTTTGTTTGTTTTTCTTTCTTTTGTTTATCTCCTTGTACTCTACCCCGTGTGGGTCCGGATTAGAATACTCCCAGGTTACAACCTGCTTGTCATAAGAGGCGACTAAAGCGGTCCAACATACACACACATATACACACACACACACAAACGTACGTACACTTCATACACACACATTTTTGTTTGTTTTTCTTTTCTTGCATTTCTCTCCCACGGTACTATCTGCTTGTCGTAAAAGGCAACTAAAGCGGTCCAACACACACACCCACCCAAACACTTACCCACACATAACTACACACTGCTTCGGGTTTTTTTGTGCTGTTTCTTAAGGTTTTTTATTTTGGGCTTGTTTCTTCGTTCCCCTTGATTCACTTTCTTTTCTTTTTCCTTTGGCTGGTTTTTCTTACTGTAATTTTTTGATCCACTTCCTGTGGTATGACTTTCTTTTTCTTTTGGAAACTACGACTTGTAGACTTTTCGGTCTAGTTAGTTATTCTTTTCTTCGTTATATGATTCTTGTTACCACAGCTTGAAGTACCTCAATTTTTCTATCCAGCATTCTCGTCGTTCCCTTGTTTACTTAGAGGCTTGACAGTTATTGTTCCGTTTTGAATTCTGCTGTTGGTTTTCGTCCTCGTTCCGTTTCTTACTTTTTGGTTTCTTCGCGGGAAACCAATTTCATTCCTCGAGGTTGAAAACTTTACTATTTCTTTACTAAAAATATCCGTCCTCCGACGACTTTTGCAGTGTTAAGCCAATTCACCTTTGGCTTCTGTGATTACTACCTTATACCTGACCTTTCCTATTTCTTTTAAATTTCTTGACCTAGTACGGTGTACTGATCCTTCAAACCGGATAAAAACTATTTTTTGTTGTTTTGGTTTTTCTTGGGTTTTTTGAAGCGAATTTTTATTTGGTTGATTCTATTAGTGTATATTGGTTCTTTGAGCCAGATAATTTTTTTTGTTTCTCTTGGATTTTCTGGAGTTTTCTGGAACGAATTTTTCTTAATTTGTCTTGTTTGTGTACTGTCTGTTCGTTGCTTCTGCTGATTGTCTTGACCTTCTGTTTATATAAATGTTACTGGCAAAATAATTACAGAATCACTTGTGCACAGAGAGGTGAAAATATATTTTTAACACGTAGTCTGTAGGTTATTGTAACCACGAATAAGAAAACTACAGCGCCTACGAGGTTTTCAACCAACAAAGAAGCAGCATCGAGAAAAAGGAAAACAGAGTAACTATATATTAACGAGTGTAGTTAACTGCCTCAGCTATCATAGCGGATGGGCAAGTGCGCATTACACTTTATGTTGGATTGCATACTTGATGAAACTATTGCACTAGACTATAACAATTTGTCTAATTTATTTAATAACCACTGAAGTAAAACAATTTAAGAAGGCATCTTAATTAGCAACACGACTTACGGGGTTCTTTTACGGAAAAAGGGCTCTGTGTGGATCAGAGAGCTTTCAACGCACGGACTGTATTTATAAGAAAAGAATAACGTGGGGGTAAAGCGTTTACCTTTCAAAAATATTTCCGAACGTTCCAATGTAAAGAATTTTTAGAACAGCACCTGTGAAACTACATTCCAGCAGTAAAGCACGGCTTGCAAATACAGAGATAACATAACGGCTTCTAAAAATTACTAACAAGGGAGACAGTCTATTGCTCGTACAACTGCACAACTGTGAGATAGCATAATACCGCTTGATAGAATTTCTTGGTATAGATAACAACCCCATTACAAGTGTTCATTTACGATGCAAGTGGTTAAGGCGCCTTCTTTAATCTTTTAAAGAAAGCCACAAAAGTATGCAAAGCGGTGGTTGAAACGTATTTCGGAGAATTTGAATAAAGCAAAGTTATTTTAATGTTTTAAAGTGAACCATAACAGTAATTGATGCAGGTGTTCAACTCGTTTCAGAGAATTTATCATCTTTGCCAGCAAAAGGATTTTTATAAAATAGCTTTTACGTATTTAACGATATACTAAAACTATGAGGAAATTGTACAGGATCTTTAGACAAGTACTCATTCAATTGAAATGAAGTAGAGCTAGTTGATTGATTCAAGTTAGAAATATTAAAATGTTTTAAATGAACGTAGTTTGAATTTAATATTCATGCAGAAACAGATCGCTTGCAAGGATATAGCGTAACAAATGTCTATTTTATTTTGGTCTAACCCTTAATTCTACTGCTGGTTAAATTGATTTTTAATGTTATTTCAGTTAATAAGATGAAATAACTTATACTTTTTTTGCAAGGCCTAAACGATCATTTAAAATCGAGCTAGTAATTGGAAGATAGAAAATATAAGGTTCCAGACAGGATTGGAATATGTATCTTTGGTTTTAATCGCCGATAGACAAACCAATTAATTGCGCCACCCGGATGATAAAAAGTGACATATTTCTGTGGGAAGTGTACTCTTCTACCGCTTCTTGTAATTGTCGTTGGGCACGTGTTAACTGTTTCTGAGTGTTCATTCTCTATGTATGGTGGTTTAACCCTGTCAATTGAAATAGTTGTTTTCTCGCCACGTTTGTCGATGGTGACGGTTTTGTCGTCCATGTGGATTACTTTGTATGGTCAATCGTATGAACTTTGTAAAGTTTTTTTGTTGCCTGCGCAGTGTAGAAAAATATTGCTTGAATTTTTCAATTCTTTAAATATGCTTTCTGATATGCAATTCTAGTCGTTGAAAGTGTAACGTAGCTGGTTTTCAAGTGTCTTAGGATGTGTTTGTTACGTTGGCTTGCTTGAACTTGTGAGGAATTCTCCTGGTAGGTGTAGCGTTTCGCCATATGTAAGCTCTGCAGCTGTAGCGTTTACTTCCTCTTTCCAAACATTGCTGATTCCGAGTAGAACTTAAGGTAATGCTTCTATACATTTGTTTTTGTTTCGTAACAGAATGATGCAGTTTTCAATTGTAGATGGAATCGTTCCACCATGCCATTGGAATGCGGATGATATGTTGTTGTGTGGTGTCTCGTGATTAAGATCAAGATTTCTACTTGTTTAAATAGTTGCGATTAGAGCTGACAACTTTAATCTGTTGTGACTCTGAGTGCTACGTTCTATGAATTTTCTGGCTACCATATCAGCTTCTGGGTTTTTGTGCTGTTCTCAGGATTTTTTATCTTGGGGTTGTTTCTCCGTTCCCTTTGCTTTACTTTCCTTTCCTTTTCCTTTGGCTGGTTTTTCTTACTATTAGTTCTCATACTGACTTGATTAAATTTTTCGATCCACTTCCTATGGTATGACCTTGTTTTCCTTTGGGAACCACGACTTAATAGACTTTTCGGTCTAGTTAGCTATTCTTTTTTTCGTTATATGATTCTTGTTACCTCAGTTTGAAGTACATCAATTTTTCTATCCAGGATTCTCGTCGTTTCCTTGTAGACTTAGAGGCTTGACAGTTATTGTTCCGTTTTGGATCGTGCTGTTGGTTTCCCTTTCGTTCCTTTTCTTTCTTTTTGGTTTCTTCGCGGCAAACCAATTTCTTTTCTTGAGGTTGAAAACTTTACTATTTCTTTACTAGAGATATCCGCCTTCCGACGACTTTTGCAGTGTTAGGCCAATTCATTTTTGTCCTCGGTTATTACTACACTATACCTGTCCTTTCTTATTTCCTTTACCTATCTTGACTTAGTCCGGTTTACTGGTCCTTCAAATCGGATAAAACTGTTTTTTGTCTTTTGGTTTTCTAGGGTTTTCTGAAGTGAATTTTCATTTGGTTGATTTTATTAGTGTATATTGGTTCTTTGAGCCAGATAAATTTTTGTTTCTCTTTTAGTTCGTCCTGTTTGTGTTCTGACTGGTCCGTTGCATCTGTTGGCTGTCCCGACGTTTTAATTTTGCTGGGAGTAATTTGTTACGTTCCGTTACTGTAATTAAAATTTGGTTTGTATATAATTTAAAACTTCATATTCCGTACGGTATTTAAGGTTATTTGCGTGTATTATCAAATCCTGCAGTCTTTGTCAATCGGAACGGATTAAGAAATTTTTAATTAAATTCAAGCCAAATTAGGTACATCCCTGTACAGGTACAGGGATCAAAAGTAACAAATGAATTGATCGAAATTCTACTTAGTTATGAAGAATGAAGTTATGTGAACCATTGCTGAAACGTGCATAGTTGTGTATTCAGTGTTGTGGGAAAACTTTGAGCGTCTCTTGTAGTAGTTCAATGCTGTAGCTCCCGGTTCTCAAACTGTGACTTGAAAGGTAGGATAAACTTAGTTTTTTCTATTAACTTAAATTTATCGTGTTTACTATGCCATATAAATTTCAACCCGTTGCATACGACAAAAGTAATTTTAAAAGCATTTATTCTGATATTCTGCAAACAAATGAAGTGATTTAAAATAAGACTATTCAATAAAAATTACTACAAGTAAAGTATTGTAATTGATATAAAGTGTTCTGTAGGTAGTTAAATTTCACCAATTTTGAGAAATTGTAAGTAAACATGTATATTTCAAATTAGCTTAAGTAATAGGAAATTATCCACCTTCTTAATTTTATTTTCTGGTATCCTCAACATTATTCAGATGAGACATACGCACACGAATGTGCACACGCACTCACTCCAACACGTGCGCGTACGCACGCACACGCGCGCGCAAAGGACGTATACATAACAAATTTATGCACATGTGAATAAATAAACAAACCGTTTTGATTCTGTACTTAAAATAATTTATAATAATTTAAAATTAATTACTTTATTTATTTTTAGTGTATACTGAATGCTGCCGAAAATGCCGCAGAATTCTTTGAGCTTAACGATACAGTTGAAAATTTTACCTACTACCGATCAAATCCACCTCAACAGTACTTTGAAGGAGAATTTAACGATCGTGATAAATATATGTACAAACAGATGGAGTTGGCTAATAATATGCATTTTTATCATATACCTGTTAATATAAATCATAGTAGTGTTTATGTGCCAACAAATGTTTATCATAAACGTAAGTATGCAAGTGCACTGACACCGTACGGTTGGGATGAATGTTTTTTTTTTAATTAGGCAAAGTGGTAAAAGATTATACCGATCCTGGTGCTGTCGTAAACTTTCCGCACCGTATATTTCCAATTAATCAATGCTCCAGTCAAAAGCTTTTTTAACCAGAAATTTAGAATTTAGGAAAATTATTTTCTATCCAAGCAAGAGGCGCACTTTTCTTGTGCAGTATCGACATTTTACTTCTCGTCCGAACCAGTGGCCATTTTTCTGAAAAATGCGCGTCTAACATCGATACGCGTTGATGCTACGTTAAATAGAAACCAGATAAAAAAGGAAAAAATTAATCACAAACGGATAAAATAAATACGAATACACTCTTTATATAATACATTTATGAATAGTAGTATTAACCAAGCAGGATATTTCTATAAATTTTAGTTTTATAAAGGGTAATAAACACAAACCACTAAATTAGAAAGTTATTTCTCGAAAAATACACATTTGAACGTAATTCAGGTTTATAAATTATTTTAAAAGCACAAAAAAGAGAAAGCATTTCCATTATGCATTTCACATAAAATTAAGGAAGTTTCTGTACGGCGTTCATTAGAAACAATTTCATTTAATAATACACTAAAACAATTGTAGTTATGGTTTACAATGCAAGAAGACAAGATAAAAATAGGGTTAATACAATGTGGTTAAATACAAAGACAGAGCCGATGGTATAGTGAAATCCACAGATATTAGGTTACGAACCGAGCATAATTATAAAATACAATGCTACAATGTAGTACCCCAGATACTTATGGTAAAATTGAGCACGTATTAAACCATAGGAGGTTATGCATCTTTCACTTGTTGAAATACAAGCTCAATAGAAAAACTGTACCATGACATAATCCCCTCAAACGTACGCAGAGTGAAAGATATGACAGTAGTTAGACACCCAACAAAGAGAGTGTATTAATTATTTGCGGGTGGGTAATTAGAACCGTCGAAATGTAGTCATACAAGCAGGTAGTAGGGCAGAATGGCCGCACTGTTGATGTTTGTATGAGGACAGGTTAAAAGTTAATGAACGAACGCAATTTCGAGAATGTAATGTGATTTCACCGCAAGGGAAAACGCGACGTGCATTTTTAAAACTACGCTTACAAAAACATAGTAGATTTCAATTCAGGTGTTTTGTAGAATTACTGTCGGGATAACCAGTTAAAGTAATTAGGAGCTAGAAAGCCCCCCTAATTTTAATTTTGTGTTGTGTTGGGTTCATGGAGGTGTGTTAGCTGGAAAAACAGAAAATCGAAATACTTATAGCTACTGGACACCCACAACTTTTTAACAGATGAATTAAAACGGTGAGTAGTATATGAGCGTTTATGTTTATACTTTATAATTATTTACATGTGAATTTTAAGTCACAGTAGTAATGGTTCATATTTCTGTAGCAGAAATTAACAAATTATGAAAGTAGTTATTTTGTTGAACTAAGTTAGCGACGAAATCAGTGTCTATTGATTTTATAAGTAATCTTTATTATTGAAATTAGTGTTGGTGAAATGAAAATTTAGTATTTTCAATGGACATTATAATAGTTAATGAAAAAATTGGTATTGCGCTATTTTTCGGTGTATTGTTATGACAAAACTTTCCATAAATTGGGATTTAAAATGTCGTATAGATCAATCTTGAAAACTAGCACAATAGCATGGTAAGATTATAGAAATAATGTTACGTGTAAAATGAGCGTTACGTTATAAGTTTAGATTTGACTGGTACCCGGTAACAATTTAAGGATGCATCGGCCAATTACAGTAGTGTGGGAATAGGTTTTTATAGAAGAACTAATAAATAAAGAAATACAAATAATAAATATGGCCGAAATACAAAACCTACATTACAATATTTACCCACCTTGAAAGGCTTTTTCCCTTTCTTGTGGTTGAAGAGAGCCAAACCTTCTTGTCTCAAAAATCTTTTCGATATTATCCCTCCACGGGAAATGGTTATTACGCATAGGTCTCCTTTGATTTTAGTTTCCTAAATTTATTACATTAAATTTTACCTTTCTCTACAATATCTTAAAAATACTTATTAAGTGCTTTTAAAATTAAACAAATTTTCAAAATAAAAGCTTCTTTTAAGTACAGCTTCATCACTGGAGTAGCTGAATATCCTTGCACAAATTTTACTACCTTGACCTATATTATAAATAACTTCAAATATAATTTCACCTAAACTTAAACCTTATTAACAATAAATTCCTGAAATATAAATAAACATACATTAACCTTAAAAGATAATAAACATAACGCTACATTTAAGTGATCCGATATTATTAACAAAAATTCTTAACAAAACCAAGACATTGATCCATAATTAATTTTACAACGCCATTGTTCTAGTTTCCAAGATTTGATCTGTACGACATTTTAAATCCCAATTTATGAAAATGTTCGTTATAAAAATACATAAAAAAATATAGCACTGTATCAACTTTTCCATTAACCTTTCCAATGTCCATTAAAAATACTATATTGTTACTTTTTAATTAACATCAATTTTACTACTAAAGCTTACTTTAAAAATCAATATACACTAATTCCGTTGCTAATTTAGTCCAACAAAATAATAACCTTTACGAGATGTTAATTTCCACTACTGAAATATAAACCACATACAACATAGGCTTAAAATTCACATGTAAATAATCAAAAAGTATAAATATAAAAGCTCGTATATTACTGTTATTATTCAACTTTTGAAAGGTTAAGGATGTGCAGAAACCAGCAGTATTTTTATATTCTGTTTTTCCAGCTTACGCAGTTCATTTAACCCAATACAACACAATACAAAATACAAATTATTTGAAAGGGAAACCGTTTATCCGGTCATCCCGACATTAGTTCTACGGAATAGGCAAGCGTAGTTAAAAAAATAAGTCGCACGCCATGTTTTCTCCTGCAGAGAAGTTTACATTAAATTCTTGAAACTGCCTTCCGTCCAGTAAATATTAACTTGTCCTCATACCAGCTCCAACAGTGCGACCATCCCAGTTTATAACCTGCTCGTATGACTACATTTCGACGTTTCTAATTATGTTGGCGAATAATTAATCAATTCTTTTCTGTCGGGTGTCTAATTACTACGGCTCCGTGGTTTAGTTGGTATACGACTGACTACTAGACCCACAGTTCCAGGTTCGAATTCCGATATGGTCCGATTGAAAAATGTTATTAGAGCATTTTTCACAAAAATACGTCTTTGTTTGGGCGTAAGGTAAAATGCAGATGTGTGAGTGTTGTCACGCGAGTTCAACATCCCTATGTTGCTTGAGAATTTACAAATTCTCGTGCAAGGAATTTCATTTCCTGACCAATGTAGTACTTGCAGGTGAAGCATTGGAAAATTAAATGTAGTGTCTAACTACTGTCATCTTCCCACTTTGATGTCTTTGGTAGGTACAGTCTTCTATTGAGCTTGTACTGCAACACGTGAAACCGATCAAATATGGTTTAATACGTGCTTAATTTTTTCTTATGTAACTGGGTTGATACATTGTAACATTATATTTTATGATGATGATTCGGTTCGTAACCTAATACCTGCGGATTTCGCTTAATTGCCGTCTTTTTCTTGTATTTAACTACATTGTAATATTCTTATTGTAAGAATGATCTTCAACTTAGGTTATTTTGTGGCAACAATTAATGCTCTTCAGAAAAAGATGTTTGATATATAATTAAATAATACTGTAAGAGTTACGCAATCAACATGTAGAATGTTAATCGAGTTATCGGAATAGCAGACGTTTTAGTTAAAAATACTATTGTACTCTTTACGGAATCCATAGTATGACGGCATGGACAGCAATTTAAGTTTACAAAAGTAACTAACCAATGGATAATTAAATAGACGAAATTTAGCTCTTCTGAATTGGCAAAACTTTACTCCAGGCCTGTGTTCTTGTCAGATTTCAGGTTTGTCCGACCGTTCTATATGTCTACATTTGGGTTAATAATATGTAACATTCTTTTGATATAATCATATTTTATTTTAGTGGTTTCTGCATTGATAAATTCTACCAATAACGTTGGGGTTAATTCTTTTAAAAAATACAATTTTTAGTTTAGTATTGTAATCTATATTGTTCATACTCAAAGGTTGTCAAATCCATTATGGCGGTTTTAAGGTTAGAAATGATATCACCGTTACTTTGTATTTTAAATTATTGCAGTTTCATGATTCATTTGTATTAATAATGTATAACGCAAGCGCCTATGAGATCATCGTCATGGGACGAAGAATGTTCACACGTTAAATTATGCCGATTTAGGTAATAGTAAACTCCTTTCTTTCGTTCAGGTTAATAAGTTATAAAGATAGTTTTACATATGTTAGATAGAGAAATACAACAAAGGTAATATTAATTTGTAGTTTGGATTGATTTTCCGAATTCTGTCAAAGATAATTTCCAGTTCGTTTTATGAAAGAAAGATGCGCTTACTGGTCATTTCGCGAAGAGTATAAAGAGCTTGAGCACATGCAGTTAATCTTTGAATAATTAGGCATCAAACTTGAATAATATGATTAGTTCGGAATTATATCCTACACGCTGGTAAATTTTATTTTAGGAAGAATTGGTTTCTGAAGCAATATCAACTTCGTATTGAAAACGCAGGTTGATTAAGAAACATCCAAGTCCTAACATAGTCCCAGAATTTCAATTACGATCTTGTTAAACTAACTGCATCGAGCCGGAAATAGCTAATTTTAATTGTTTCCGAGGTTCCTACAGTCAAAATTACTCAGGTACTTATCGTATAAGTTTTGAAACAATAGCCTATAGTCACCTGTATGTACTGAACATTTTTAACTGTATAAATTTATAAATGTACTCGCCATACGTTCTTGTTATTAGTTTTAGAAAATTATAAAGTAAATTTGTTCGTCAAAAACGTTTTTCATTAAAATAAATATTTTGATATATTTGGCATTTGCTTAAGAATGTTTGTATATGCTCGTGTTTAAAATTTTAATTGTACAATAGCTTTATAAATTTGTATTTTCACAACTAATGTAAAGGTAATAGTTAAACCTCTGATATTTTTAGAAGATATAGCCACTACCATTTTGGATCTCTGTTTTCTTCAGTTATTAATGGTTATATTTGTGCCATCATTACGTTTATCTTAGGTTTGTTTCAAATTAGTGTACGCAAATATTCCTCGTGTGAATTTTGGCCAGAGTCACTTCCCTGTTATTGAGTTTTGGTATTCTCTTGTTATTCCTTCTGGAGGTTTTTCATTGGAATTACCGTATTTCGAGATTAGGTGCCGTCCAAAATAATTCCCAATTGAGACTAGTATTTCGGGACCTCCTCACCCCCCACTGAGTTAGTTTTAATTATTACTCTTAATATCAGTAGAAATTTAAAATGAAGATTTGCGATGGTAAATGATAAAATAGGAATAAGGTCATATCGACTGTTTACGATGTGATCATAAAATTTGATAAACAGTAGGGTAACAATGGGACATTGTGTGTAACGTCATATTTACGTCATACTATTAATTCGGTAAACGAACTATGCCTTATTAAATTTTTCATTATTGACGCTTTGTAAGTTTTTGTTGCATTACTTTACTAATTTGCCTCGCTTGAATTACCTCTATACTGATGGGGTATACTATATATTTAATTTTTTGTATAATAATCAAAAAATCATTACACATAAAGTTGTTATCGTTAGATACGTAGTCTTTTTATGGTCGCAGCAGAAATTTAATTTGAATTATGTTACAGATAATGACTCAAAAATAGCCATTAGATGGTCTGAAATATTGGACGAAACATTTATCCAAAATTATAAGGCTGATCCGGCTCTAACTTGGCAATACTTTGGAAGCGCAACGGGTATCATGCGACACTACCCAGGTAAGTAAGCATTCAATAAGTTGATGAGATTATAACGGAACAATATAACTAAACATTATTCAAGATTGCAATAAGTGATTCTTTAAATAACTTTAGTGCAAATTTGACTAAGGAAACAGAATAATAATTTAAACAAAATAAACTCAGATAACTTATGGTTATATTTAGATTCGATTCCTACACACAATGCTAACCAAGCCATGCTAGGTATTTTTATTACAGCTTGCGAAACATTCCTGAAAAGTTTTTATAAGCAAGACGAACTAGAAAAAAATATGTGGTTATTAAGATTAATTTTAAGTAAGTTAACAGGTAGAGCATTAATTTAAATAGCGAGCAGAGATGATTTAAATAACTGAGGAGATGATAAGAAAATATATGAAATTTACTAATGGAGAGTAACCAATCACCTTTTCAATTTGGTATGAGATGTCAAGACGTGAGAAGTTTGATTCTGACCAAACTTAAGTTAGAAGAACCGGATCTTAACGTACGATTAATTAAAACCAAAATGTACGACGAAATGGCTTTAGATACATAAATAAACGCGTTACCTGAGCGATTATCGGATTAAAATTAGATTTAGAAACCCACAAAGTGCAGAGGAAGCTATGAATTTAATAAGTGATGAAAAAAACGTTATGTATTATAGGAACAGAATTTACAATCCAAATATTAACAAAAACTATCAACCAATTACGACTATACAAGTAACGAAACCAATACCGACATTATTTAACACACCGACAAATCATTTTAGATTTAATAATCCAAACTTTAACAATCCAAATTTTAACAATCAATTTTGACAATTTCTTAAACAAATTCGACTTTTACAAAACCTTGGAAAAACAACACACCCAGGTTCAATTAGAACGCAAAGCAAACATGGCAAACATTCGGGGTAAATCCTAACAGAAACTCACCTATGACGAATAATAATAACAACCCTAATAATTACTACAAACCAACCTCTATGGACAAGTCATCTAGCAACACTAGACAGAACAGTAAAATATCTCAAATTAAACCCGACGATACACAAAAACGAAACTTTATTTCCGAAGAGCTATTTCAGCAAGAAGTAGAAGATTTTAATAATCAAGTTATACCCGAAGACACCGAAAATTATGTAAATCCAAGTAGGGACGATGCTGCAGATTATTTAGGAAATTACGAACTTGACAACCCTTACAAAAATTACGAAAAAGACTATGTAGAAAACGTATACTCAAATTTTTAGATAGAACCATATACGATCAGACGTAATAAATTTAAATAATATTAATCGACACATTTTACCCTACATAGAAATACCACATGCTAAAATTACATTATTAATCGATACAGGATCTTCAAAAACTTTAATTAGCTCCAAAACCGCACAGAAACATTTTCTTAATTTTGTAGAAAGAGAATTCTTTAAAATTAAAACAACACACAAAACGACACTACACCAATTTATTGCTAATATACCCTTATCAAAAATTGCCAATGTAAAAATGAAACACAAATTTTGTATTTTTGAATTTAACGATAAATACGACGGGTTGATAGGCATGTATCTTTTAAGAAGAGTAGGAGCGAATATTGATATAAAAAATCGATTAATAAGAACCAAACACGGACAAATACCAATTAAATTTCAAAACAGTAATATTGTCACCGATCATAAATACACAATCGAGACAGAAAAACAAGTAAACGTCTTAGTAAATTCAAAAAGTGATATAGGAATAATAAATCACATGCCATTTCAACATGGAGTACAAAAAAAAAATTAGACGCTTCATGCAAACGCGAATATCGAATGGTTATCGATTACAGGAAACTTTGTTACATGTCAACTGGCATGTATCATGTTTAGATTTAATTTATAAATAAATTGTGGCGTATTTTGAAATGAATACGCCAACTTTTGTCGTCCCTGACAATCGCGTCTGCGCAAAAAGGATGCGGAATGCGCGCCTGGGATAAAAAGACGCGATTAAGCTACGAGAGATGGACGAAGCAACAACTACCTAGTGGTGTGTGTTTTTTGTGTATCTCAGGTATGTAGGTTCCTTGTGTTGTTCCTTTACCTGGTATTCCTTCATCCCCTACAAGTGGAAAAGAGTTTTAGGACGGATCGAAATTTGATGTCAACAATGACGTAACCCAACCTCACAAAGCACCGAGGGACCCTGACATGAATTTCCGAGATGCCACCATGTGGGTAATTTGTTTTGATTTAAACTGTGCATGCAAATTTGACTTAGATAGCGATTGCATCACTCTTAAAACGTGGTCGGTATAAGTTACAATATGGAGGGCAAATTTGCTGCGTAATTATGCGTTAAATTCTAACAATGACGTGTAGTTATTCGCGAGTGTAGCAACTTAGCGAGATGACTGTAGACGATATGTATCCATTACCAAATATCACAGAAATATTGGACAAGCTAGGAAAATGCCAATACTTTTCGACGTTAGACCTCGCCTCAGGTTACCACCAGGTGAAAATGTACGAGAAAGACATGACCAAAATAATTTTCAGTACGCCCAGAAGACACTATGAATACAAACGCATGCCGTTTGACTTAAAGAACGCACCCGCCACTTTTCAGAAGGTAATAGACAATATTTTGAGAGTTTTGACAGGTACCCCCTGTATGTTTGTTGTGGTTTGTATTGTATTTTTCTTAATCTTCTTTGGGAAATAAACCACGCAAAGTTTGTTTTGTATGTTTCTTAATCTCCTTTGAGTGGTTTATTTCCCAAAAGTTTTGAAAGGGATACACAAGCTCACTTTGAAGTACAACTGGATAAGAGCGATTTTTTGCAAAAAGAAGTAGCATTTTTGGGACACATAATAACGTCGCAAGCGTTATGCCAAACCCAGATAAGACAAATGCCGCATTAAACTACTCCTTATCAAAAACGAACAAAAAAATAAAAGGATTTTTAGGACTTAGTGGATATTATAGAAAATTCAATAAAGGTTATGCACAAATAACTAAACCACTATCTAATTGTTTGAAGAAAGGTAATAAAATCGAACACACACTGGAATTTATTAAAGCAGTAGAGAACTTTTACGAATCAAATCATTTATAACGCATAGTAAATTACCTATTAAAGTAACAGAATCTAATATACTTGTATTTGAAAAAATAACCATAGTAAAGGGTTACGTAAAGAATTATGAAATTATATTTTTAATACAAATTCCAATTGTAGAAATTAACCCTTATAATTATTATCAGTTATTTGTTTTCCCCATGAACGTTAATAGTCAATATCAAGTTATTATCATTAAGACCAAGTTCCTTTCCCTAAATGAACTTAGGTATGGATTCACAAATGAGAAATGCAAAAAAGTGGTACCCGGCCAATACTTATGTCAATCCAAAATGGCAACAGTTATTTAAACACATAGCCCTTGCGAAGTGCAATTATTATGATTCTCTAATCATTATGAGAATTGCGTGCCATAATCAGTGCAAATTACTAACATGTTACGGACAACAAGTGGACTGCTGTATTTCCGCAGGAAGTGATAGCACCACTAATTGCAACAAAGACGAAAACAGTTTAGTTCTAATTGGAAGCAAAGTGATCACTATAAAGGAAGATTGTTACTTAAAATTAAAAATGAATATTCGAGTACATCAAAACCCAGCAGCGACGCAGAAATTTGCAAACCTACTAAATCAAGATTCCTCAAACCGAAGACAACGAAGTTATCCATAAGCCGATGCAACTGGAACATCTGGATCGCGGCGATCTTAACCACGCAGTGAAATTAATGGACGATTATAAAGAACATTTGAACGATCTAAAAGTACCAAAGTTACACTATGATAATAGTAGTATCTGGACAATTTTATTATCGTTATTAGCTGTATTATTATTATACAAAATATATATTAGATATAAGATCAAGTAACATTAGTGAAAGACAAAAAACCACTAAATTTGAAAAATTAAGTATCAACCCTTAATTTTCATCTAAGTGGGAAGGAGTTACATATCCCCTATATTAATATGTAATTAAAAATAAACGTAATAAGTATGTCTTATATAGCATGATACATTGTATAAAGAAATGTAATATAATAGGTGTTAACAGAGTTCATATTAAAAATAAGAATAAGACACGATTAGTTTGTAACCCGGACGCATCTTGATACCACAGGTTAAGAAACAATAAACTGAAATCAAGCAGACTTATTTATAATTACTTAAAATAAAGACATTGTACGATTTATCAAAAAACAGTGAAAACCAAAATCTGCAATTTCCCACAGAACGATGTGAGACCAGAATCTTCGAACTTCATGACTTTCACATTGTTATGTGTTCAAGCTACCTATTATTAATTATTAAGTATTGGTTAATTTAAATATTAACTTGTAATATTTTTCAATTGAATTCACTTTGCGTTTAATGAATATAAGTGTTCAGATTCATTGTAAATGAAACAAGTCATTATAGTAATTACTAAATTAAAATAAATTTGATAGTTATGTATTTTGGAAATAAACTTTTTAATAAGAAGCTTCCAAGGACACAAAATCTATCTGGCGCAGCCGGAACGGATTCCGAAGGGCATAGTATTTCCAAAATCCAAAAACTGGTAACCGTGAATTTCAATTCTTTACTGGAACAGAACACTAAACATTGGACGAAGTACAAACTCGACCGAATCCAATACAGAAGGAAGGCCATGGAACGAACAATGAAATTATTATGAGCACCTATAGTTCATTTTCATTTACCATATTTTTAAATTGCATATTGATATTAGTAAGTAAGATTTGAAATGAGAAGAATTTTTTATATACAGTATATGTACAATTTAATATTGCAACAATTATTCAGTAAATGTTTGAAACGTCTCCTAGAAATTTAGGACTATTTAAAATCAAAAAGATTTAAGATAAAAATGTAGCAGTAATAGACAACGGAAAAACCATAAGGTATATATATATATATATATATATATATATATATATATATATATAAAACTTTTATATTTTCTTGACCATTTATATTATTTCTTGCAAAATTTTTCTTGGAACTGGTCATTAATAATTAATTTGAATGTTTTCTACATGTAGAATAAACACTTTTTTCTTGCTTTTTAATTTTTATTATTCATATGACGCGTTTCGGCTAAACAACCATTTTCAAATATGAAACCTATAAACTATCTCTAATTAAATAATGATTTTTTAAAATTAAATTGCATACATACCATTTAATGTAAAGTCAAACTATTAAAACTTACAAACTAAATAAATTATTTCTAACATTATAGGATAAGCAACAATACATCCTAATAATACTCTTTTGGGTATGTTTTAATTTAAAACTTGCTTTCCTTGTCAATTTACAACTAACATTTAGATTAATAAACCTTTACAAAACTAATACCTTATCAGTGATAATGCTATTGAATTAAACATATGAATTTTACATGCTTATGCTAATATACAGTGTGAGAGGATATTAATGTATGTGGTATTAAAATTATTTCTGTTGTATTAAATTGTGGTAAATATTTATAAATCCGTCTTGGTCTATTTTTGAGTTTATAGCTTTAGGGTTCTTTTGAATTTCTATTGTTTCAAGTATGTTTCTTTTGTTATCATTTATCTCCGTTCCTAAAATTTTAACATTACTAAAATCGAACTGGTGGACTTTTTCAATTGCGTGCGTTGCTAGGGCCGTACTTTTTTTATTATTAGTTTTTGTAGTATATTTGTGTTCATAAACTCGTTTATGGAGGTATTGTTTAGAATTTCCGATATATATATATATATATATATATATATTGCTGTGATTCTTCTCATATCTGCAGGTACTGGCCCTTTCAAAAAAACATTCGAGCCCCACAGTTTGGGCGTCAAGAATGCTGTGAAACCTCTTGAATTACCTGGTCTGTTGATTTTCTTCTGTTAATCGCCTCGGCTGCTCCTCTAGATAGCTTTCATCCTCATACATAAAAAAAAACAAACACATTCCTACCACAAACATCAACGTTAACTCTATTTACATCAATATTCAGAATACATTAAATTTTCAAATTAAATTTCAGCATAAAATTCAGTTTTAAAAGAATTTCAAGATTAATTTTATTATCATTTTAATGTGCATCCAGAATTAAAGTCCTTGTTGGATGCCTACTAATTAATATAACAATATATGCAGAGTAAAAGGAGCATCTACCACCCTTTACTTTAATTAACCAGGTTCGTCTAATTGAGCTCAAAGACATACCCATATTTTCATCATAATTCAGAACATCAATACTAAATACCCTTTCTACTTAAACAAGCAAATTTCATCTTAAAATTAAAATTTTATGGTTAGTACAATTTCACTAATGTCCATTTAAAGTAAATCAATTATAAAGTTATTCAACACACACAAAATGTCAAACAAAATAGTATAATTTACCTGAAGGTTACTGTCCTCGAAGCTTCAATGTACATCGTCCCTTTAGTAATCACACCATTCCAACAGGATTATATTTACGGCTTCTAATTCTCAACGCTTTTAAAATTTTCTCCATCACCATTTATTTAAAGTTGTTTCTGGGCTTTTCCGGAACTCATCTGTGTATATCTGACCCTTGTTTCGTGGATCCAGACACGTATTTCAACCATTTAATTATTAACACCCCCGAAAAATAGCAAAGAAATTCATGCGTCTTTTACCAATATACGCCAAAACTGCCTACTTTTGTGTATACATTTGTCGTTGTAAATTTTGTTAATTGGTACAGTGATACTAAATTTTATTACCTTGTATCTAAGTGCACTGAAGTACATTCATGTTAGCACGTAAATAACAAACTATTTTGAATCACTAAAATATACGAGCAAAATTTTAAATTATTTTATCAAACTAAAATGCACTGTTTAACATCTTGAATCAAGTCGCGGATGTAAGAGCTTTTAACGCATCGAATAGTCAAAAGTCTAAGAGGCCGAAATTCATATTACCACCGGTATATATAGCAAAAAGCCTGTCTGTCTGTCTGTTCCCCAAAACAGACAATTCTTAAGAATTTCTCATTCTATGTTCCCAGTCCGTCGCTCGCGCGTCGGTTTTACGAAATTTTCACTCGCCCCATTTAAATCTCAGAAATTCTCACACGGTACGCAAACATGTCCGAGAAAAACTAATTAATTTTGAACAGACATTATTGTTTCTACCTCTGATATTTGCATCCTATTTTCAACCAATTGTGACCCTCGTGACGTTGCTTAAATCACGCCTTTTACTATATGTGTCTTTGCTTGACGCATTTTCTCTTTCCTTTTCTAACCTGTTCGTATTGGTGCAGATTGTTATTCTTTATTATCGATTATATTTTAGTCCATGTGGACTATCTGGGTTAAATAACCCCGTATCGCACATTCTCGTGAATATTAAGCCCCGGTTTCTCCAAGATTCTTTGAAACCATTTGTTATCTACACAATTTTCGCCGTACGTGATATTTAAACTACGCAGGTGTTCAAAATAATATTAATTCTCAGAGCTTTTTAAATAAACCCTGTTTTGTATTTCGTGCTAAAGCATCTGACCGTTTCCAATATCCTTAGAATCGACATGTTTATCTAAACAAATTAAACTGAAATTGCCTTTTAAAATACGCAGGTGTGTTCAAACATCCTACTTCTAACTAACACTTCTAGGATTTGCATTTCATTGGGTTTTACAAGTTTCTATAGATATTATCTGTACGTTTTGTTCAATACCGGTTACTTGAAATAGAGTTAATTAAGATAAATTTTGCACGTAATTTCCATTTGTTTAGGAATAATTACATTACACGCAGAGCTTTTTTAATACTGCTTCTTTTGATATAAAGCGTCTTGTACATGATTTAAATCTCTTATGTTTAATGAAACTAATAAATTTTTATGCTTCACGGTTTTAATAACGCGTATTATCTAATAATATTCATTATACACGGTGATTAAAATTATTTGATGTGATTATTTAATTTTTTACCCTGGTTTAAATATGAGTAATATTTAACTGAATTAAAAAAGAATTTTGTATAATTTGAGACAAAATTATAACTGACTGAAAGAATCAATGAACACAGCAACTTTGGAAACGATTATGCGACAGAAATGCTTAACTCCAAAAGTATAATGGAAAATATCCTAAAGTACACTAGCGACAGATTCAATCGATTAATATCGACAGACCAAACCACAAGACAAAAAAGAGGACTTATTAATGGACTGAGTAATATTATAAAAGCTATCACCGGTAATTTAGATAACCAAGATGCTGAACGATCGACAATGCAATACAAGAATTGATTGACAACCAGAATGACATAAAAACTGTTGTTAGAAACCAAATTTCCTTAACTCAATCAACTATAGTAAAATTTAATGATACTCTCCGAAAATTAGTAAAGTAGCATGCAAACCACAATATTAGGAATGCGAAATTTAATAGTTTTAACACAATATTTAACAAAATGATAGTAACCTCCACTGTAATTCAGTAGATTTTAGCTACACTAGAAAATGCTAATTAGATACCTTACATGCTAGTATTATCGAACCGCTTGATTTATTGAACGAACGAATAGTAATCAAATCATTTATAACCCATAGTAAATTACTTTTTAAAGTAACACAATGTAACATACTTGTATTTGAAAAAATAGCCATTGTAAAAGGTTACGTAAAGAATCATGAAATTATATTTTTAATAGAAATTCCAATTGTAGAAATTAATCCTTATAATTATTATCATTTATTTGCTTTTCCCATGAAAGTTAATAGTCAATATCAAGTTATTATCCCCAAGACCAAGTTCCTTTCCCTAAATGAACTTAGGTATGGATTCACAAATGAGAAATGCAAAGAAGTGGCACCCGGCCAATATTTATGTCAATCGATAATTACAACAGATATTCAAACAAATAGAACTATCAAAGTGCAATTATTACGATTCTCTAATCATTATGAGAATTGTGTGTCAAAATCAGTACAAATTACTTACATGAAAATTTAAAAAGTTACGGACTGCTGCATTTCTGCAGGAAGTGATAGCAACCGCCAATTGCAACGAAGACGAAATGATTTAACCTTAATTGGAAGCAAAGTGATCACCATAATGGAAGATTGCTACTTAAAATTAATAAATGAAATTATTCGAGTATATCAAAACCCAGCAGCGACGCAGAAATTTGCAAACCTACCCGAACTACAAATCAAGATTCCTCAAACCAAAGACAACGAATTTATCCATAAGCCGATTCAACATTTGACCGATCTAAAAGTACCAAAGTTACACTATGATAATATTAGTATCTGGACAATTTTATTATTGTTATTAGCTGCATACTTATTATACAAAATATATATTAGATATAAGATCAAGGCAACAGAAGTGAAAGACAAAAACCACTAAATTTGAAAAATTAAGTATCAACCCTTAATTTTCATTTAAGTCGGGAAGAGTTACATATCCCCTATATTAATATTAATTAAAAATAAACGTAATAATTATGTCTTAGATATAGCATGATACATTGTATAAAGAAATGTAATATGACAGGTGTCAACAGAGTTCATATTAGAAATAAGAATAAGAAACGATTAGTTTGTAACCCGGACGCATTTTGATACCACAGGTTAAAAAACAATGAACTGCAATCAAGCAGAGTTATTTATAATTATTAAAAAATAAAGACTTTCTATGATTTATCAAGAAACAGCGCAAACGCACAATCTGCAATTTCCCACAGAACGATACGAGACCAGGGACTTTATGTTAAATATAAGAAGCTCTGATCGCCAGTTAGTCTTCGAACTTCATAACTTTAACATTGTTAGGTGTTAAAGCCACTCATTCTTAATTATTAATTATCGATTAATTTAAATGTTAACTTATGATATTTTTCAATTGAAGTCACTTTGCGTTTAATGAATATAAGTGTTCAGATCCACTGTAAATGAAACAAGTCATAGTAATTACTGAATTAAAATACATTTGATAGTTGTGTTTTTTGGAAATAAACTTTTTAAAAAGAAGCTCCCAACTCAAAATCTATTTCGCTGCATGCATAGGTGGCGATGCAGGGCAAGTAGAGTTCGACACTTTCACTCTTCTACTTATCGCGTCACTAGACATAATTCTTAGATTAACCTAGACATTATATTGGCATCTTACAAATAACCCCGTTAGCCAGCACTTCTGGTTTTGTGGATTAGCTATCCTTCTGTCAAAGTGAGAACGCTCCGATAAAGGGATTTTTCACTGAATAATTTTATAAAGGTTAATAATAATTATTTACTGTGTTTGCGGACTTTATTTTTATACGGTTTATGGTAAAAAGCGCGAATTTAATACCCGTCTACTTTCTATGAGTATATTTCCGATATTATCAAATTAAGATGACTAACTCGGTTTAGAGCTACAGCAGAAACAGTATAGTGCGATAGACGATGGTGACACAAAGACACCATCGAACCGTCTTCAATAAAAAAAATCTTAATAATTCTTTTCAAGCCCCCGGTGATGTATATCAACCACAAGTTCTTTGTACCTTTGTATCAGGATTCTGTTGATAAATTTTGACTCTGGTTTCATTTTTCCCTACAATATTACCTAAAAATTTTTTTAAAGACTGATTGAAATTCATTCGTCTATTGACTTTCCATATAAATATTTACTTATAGTTCAGTTACGCCAACACGACCAACTTTTAATCCCAGCAATAAAACAATAAAAATTTGTATTACTTTCAATTATTTTTGTTCACGCCTAAGCGGAACGGCTGGTTCACAGTAACAAAAAGAACTTGTAATAAAATATGGTTGCATAAAAAACTTACCCCGTATTCAATTGTCACTTTACACTCACCACTAAATACATAATTGGTTAGGCAGGAGAGGGAGATGAAGGAAGGGAAATAGAGGTACTCACGTTGTTAATTTAATTAATTAATGCCGACAAACCGGCGCGAATGTGATATTTAATGGACTGTCTTCTAAGCGAGAGCTGTGTCGACTGTTCCATCTTATTATTTGTAATCAGCGCTCACCTTTGGCGATGCGCGAATAACAAAATCGTAGTCGAGAGATAAGAGGAACATGCTTTTTAATTTATAATAGGCAAGGCCTAAACAATTTTAATTGAAGTCTTAATTAAACCATCTCACTATTACGCTATATACGCTAAAAATTACAATCTATAAAACCTGTTAATTAGAATTTTGATTAGAAGAACGATAAACTACATTTACCCCAAATAAATACAAAAAGAAGGCGGGCGGTTACCATCCGTCCATAACTGTCAACTTTCATCAACCTAATCATAAACCATAGGCGCTCCCTTCCCGAGACATAGTTTCAGTCGGGATAAAAGCCTTTTCATAAATTAATTCACGTTTATTTTAATGAGAAGTTACAGGTGGTAAATTCTTTTGTTCAAAATTGCATAGTAGCCAGTTGTAACATTTGTTGGTAGCGATTAATTCCTTGATGTTAAAAACTTTCTTTCAGTAATAAAAGACGTGTTTAAAACAAACTAGTTTTTTTAATGGGAGTTATAATGAGTACGAAGAGCAGATAAATTACACTGCAGACAAGGTTTTTTTATCTACTTTTTAACAACCCGTTTATTTAAAACTATCAATTTAACTGCTTTGCGTTATTTCGGTCCCTATCTTCAGTTTAATATTAGTTGTATTTATAGGCAATTTGCAAAGAGAAAGCAACCAATGACCGGGTTTGCAACATTTGCAGGTCATCAGATTGGTATAATTTACTCTTTACAAATTGCCAACAAACACAACTGATCTACAGAGTTGTTTCCCAGACGCCGACGAGGCAGCAACGTACGTAAACCTACCACCGCCTTCGGGCAATCAAAAGTGAGCAGCGGAACGGTGACGTCCTGAGGGAGTTCTCCAGCTATGCGGGGTGCCGAGGAATGGGAACACAAGTAAAGTCGTCGGGGATGCACATCCGTCAGTCCTGTTTATATGAACTACCTGACGATGGAGCGGCCTGTGGCGAGTCGGTCGAAAACCATAGGCCAGTGGACCCAGGATCCGGAATACTGTGTAGTTGGAGAACAACCAAGGGTAAGATTCGGGAAACTGCTCACTGCACCAAAACAAAAGGATTCCAGGAGCAGGTCTCTTGGAATCCAGTCCTACATATTTATTTATTTATTTATTTAAGAAGATCAATCTGTTAGAAACACCACAACAACTCATAGAAACAAAAACATCAACAAGCGAAAAAACTCGTTAGAGTTGTAAGGCATTTTTAACGACGCTGAGAGCGTCGTGTTCCGGCACTGATCTACAATTCATTTTCAGCTTGGAAACTGACTATAGACTGCACCTTCTGATAATTTATTCCGCTGTTTTAGCTATGCGTTGGGACTCTCTCAGTACTTTATATGATTGTCGTGTACGTACTTGGTTTATTGAAGCAGCAACTTGCACTAAAGATATTGTTATTTTACTGGATAATTCCGGTTCCATGATGGGTAAGAAAAACTGCTTCTTTTTAAAACAAATATTTTGAGTGTAGAGTTTTAGGTATGTTTCGACACGTTGCTGCTTTAGTAGTTAATACCATATTGGATACGCTTTCGAATAATGACTACATAAATATATTGGATTATGACGAAGATGTCGAATATATAGTGCCGTGTTTTGAAGATATGCTTGTACAAGCGACTGAAGAAAATATTTTGGTTTTTAAAAAAGCTGTCACGCAACTCGACCCTGATGAAAAATCTAATGTTGATTTGGCCTTTGCTAAAGCTCTCGAATTATTATATAAGGTAAGTAATAATGCGACAATACAAATTAATTGCAATTCTGAGAATGAAACAGCATAAACTGCGTATGCACGAAAAAAGATGAAAAGAATGTTTACAATAGGTGCATTATGCCAACTAGATGCCCAGTAAGAAAGAGATAGAAAATATGTCCCAATGTGACAGTAGATTTTGCCGTGTGCAAGTTTGTGAATACTTACAACTATGGATTATATGTGCTCCAGTTCATTTAATTGGTCCTGTATAGATTTAGAATTCGTATATACATGAGCAAAAAAACTTAATATTTTCTGTTACATATAAGTAAATAGAAACATACATTTGAGTTATTTATGAGTTAATTGTTACGCCTTCCTGGCTGCACAAAGTTTTATTCTAATATGCAGCCAAAAAGGCGTAACAATCGCATCAAGCTACAAAAAAGAAAAACTATCTTTGTACGAGAGCTCACATGCACAGGAAACATATTAATTAATGTCTGTAGTGGCCATCTGGTTTTTAAACCGTAGTAATCCTTGCGATATCAGGAAATGGAAATAAGTAGTTACCCGATCATTAGGTTACATCATCTTAGTGCGCAGGGGTCTTGTTTGCCAATAAAACGACGCACAAAATTAGTCGAAGAGCACGGGGCTCAAACACTTAAATTCACTATAAAACTAAATACAAAGTTCATTTCTTTATTGCATATTAAACCATACAAATTTTCAGTAATATCTTGAGGTATTCTCTTTTAAGTTAAACAAATTTCACACTGGCTTTTAACAAGCTAAATACAAAATACGTTGCCGCAGTAAAAACGTTGAGTTAACAAATTAGCCGGTGCTACTACATTAATGATAGATACTTTCTTAAACCTATACTAGCAAATACAAAATTAAAATAATAGGTTAGCACTCTTCCTTTTACAATAAATCCTACCTATTGTCATAAATACCAAAGGTGCGTAGCATCAAATAGAGAAATTCTCAAAGGCATTTGCCAAAGAGAAAAAGCAGATAATTTATTTGCTTTAAAGCAATGGCAACATCCTCAAGGCATTTTTGAAGAGAAAGATAAACATAAAATATTTACGATTTATCCTAATAATAAAATAAGGTAATGCCTTAAGACAAAATTCAAAAAAAAGATTACGTAAAAATTATTTTGGTTTAGAGGTGCTACACAGTCATGGCGCACCGCCTTCCTACAAGTATAGATAACAGAAAAGCGACTCCCACTGGAGTAGAGGGATACCGTAGGATCCTAAAAGAGATATTATTCCGTGATGCGCACTTATTCATACGAACAGCATGAGGAATAGGGCGGAGGAGGGAATGCAGTCCCTGCACTCCTAGATCGATTAAGAGAGAATCGGTCCGTAGGCCATATCAAATAACAAATCCACTGTCGACTGCTTTGCGTAAATTTAGCGGAAGACAATGGCAATACGCAGATAAGAGAGCTTCCTTACGCCCACGGCCCAATTTCGTCTAGCTATGCAGCGACTTAAAAAGTTATAGAAGAAATAAAAAGATATAGAAGTAGAGTAAAATTAGCAATCCTGGCGCCACATTTCCTCCAGAATCCCACATTTCCTCCCAAATTTACATGTAAATCCCCATAAGGAGGAAATGTGGTGGAGTAACATTTCCTCCAGAATCCCACATTTCCTCACACATCTGGAGGAAATAGTTTTCTTCGACTAACCATTTTTCATCTTTCGAGATAAATATATCTTAATTTTTCATCTTTCGAGATAAATGAGCATCCTCATTTGCTCCCACATCTAAACCAAATACTTTTCTTTGTCTAGCCAACGCATCTTTCGAGATAAACCTATCTTGTTTGGTATCAATCAATATTAGAATTTTCTCAGCTACCCGAATCTCTAGGAATTTTTCAGATATCATCACCCCCAAGGGAGCTACCCCAATTTTAAGATTTTTTACCTGTAGCGACTTTTGAGCGTTCTTATAAATTTTCTTAGTCATGCGATACATCTTGTTAGTCTAAAATTTTACGCAGAATCTAAATCTGCAAACAGATTTAAAATCGGACTACTCCTTACAAAGTTATACTTTAAGCTCTCAAACCTCTAAATTTTGCTCTTTGCTTTATAAGCAAAACTAACAAATACTTTTCTTTGTCTAGCCAACGCATCTTTCGAGATAAACCTATCTTGTTTGGTATCAATCAATATTAGAATTTTCTCAGCTACCCGAATCTCTAAGAATTTTTCAGATATCATCACCCCCAAGGGAGCTACCCCAATTTTAAGATTTCTTACCTGTAGCGACTTTTGAGCGTTCTTATAAACTTTTTTAGTCACGCGATACATCTTGTTAGTCTAAAATTTTACGTACAATCCGAATCTGCAAACAGATTTGAAATCGGACTACTCCTTGCAAAGTTACCCTTTAAAGCTCCCAAACCTCTACATTTTGCTCGTCTATGACATATGCTTAAACCAAACAGCTCCAAAAATCTAAAACCGCAAGGATTTTAGAAACGACTCCTTTATAAGCCATAAGTGCTTAGTATTTAAAATCATTTTTTCAAACAGTAATGTGCTTTTCTCAGAATGTTGCAAAAACCCATGACTTAAAATTTTTCTGGTTTTAACATAATTACATGTACAATGCTAAATTGTTGGAAAATACATAGACAAGGACAAACTAATCGCTTTACAATTATGTGACGTATAGTGAAGGTAGCGTAGAGGACAAACTAATTGCTTTACAATTATGTTACGTAAAGTGAAAGTAGCCTTTCTTTTATTAATTAGCAGCTATGTGATTTGAAAATACAATAGATATGCTCAATGCTAAATGCTTGGAAAATACAAGTCGTTTCAAATCAATTTCTTAACGAGCATGTGAATCACATGTGAAAACTGTATATAATTTCTTTTCTTGGACTTTCTATTAATTATGTTTGTGTATTAGAAATTGATTAATAATTGCAGGATACAAATTTTAAATAAACACTTTGCTAAGGGAACACCGAACTTGTTGTATACAGAATACTTACTAATAAAGCAATTTAATTTTAAATAACTTCTACGCCATATTTTTCGAAAATGGCATGCTTTGGAAACAATCGAAGATTACCGAAGACACTCGAAGAGTGCACAAACGCGGTCAGTAAACCATAATTAATAATCGCCTTTATAGGTTCCACATTTCGACCATTTCCCAATGACTTTAATTTCTTATTAGAGAATTCTTATTCTCCCACGCACTGCTACGTAGTTGCATGTCCATTCCTTTTGGAGGTATATGCTCGTTATAGGTTGTAGCACCCGCGGTTTTACTTAACTACACTTTGAGAGATCCCTTTAATCTTTTTAATCGTGTCCTTCTCGCGTACAATACAGTAGGACTTAGCCTTACTACCTACAAATTCTAACACCAAGTCACCGTTAAACTCGTCTTTAAATTTCCCCACAACTTTTTGTTAACATGCGGTATATTGTGTTTATTATTTCCGCGTACACCACTTTAAACCTAAAAATAAAAACAGAATAGTTTAATACGTCTATTAATAATTTATGGTAATGTTGGCGATACAAATATGTAAAACAAACTTTATCAAGAAATATGTTTTAATAGAATACATACATGTATTGATAACATCTATAAACCGCTGTGGTAACCAGAGTCTGGCGAATCTGGGATAGCCAAATCTCTAAACATTTGCGCAAGCGATTGCCTTGCAGTTGCATCTTTTAAGTACTGAATGGGAAACATTTAATAAGTTCCAACACTGTCAAGTAATTTAAATTGCTGCAATCATTAGACAGAGAAATACTGGCACTGCTCTCTCCTCTAATAACGTTTGAACCCTTTCTTCCTCCGTCGTATTTCCACATACTTTTTATATCACCAACAAATTTTCGTAAAATTCTGGAAAGTTTCAACACCTTAACTCAACCATTATAAAACAGATCAATTCTCGCAAATTTAATAGCTTGATGCACTCGTACGCAGGTAGCACAATAACATTCCCATCTTTCGTAATCTCCATATTATATAAATTCTCTTTTCAAAATTGTTCTAAAACCATATACTTCTATTAAAGGCTGTGCTCAGCTGCAATTTGAAATCTTGATCCAATTGTATGTCAACAACATCGTTTCCAGTAGTCAGATCATTTAATCGTACTTGTTTTGAGTCTTGAGCAAATTGGCGAATTTGAAATTCCACTTGAAAAGTACACAATTTCTTCCAATCGAAGTAAGAGAATGTTATCGTAGAATCAGCACACATACCACTACAGCAAATCACTTGGATGGCAGGTTGAAGACCACCATATAAATCAAAACCAACTTCTAATATATGGTGGTGATAATTTGGAGGAAATTCGCCTAACCTATAGGTTGACTTACCAACTAGTTGGTTGATATTTAATTGTGGTACTCGCACATCACTTGTAACGTCAACACAAGAAAATCCATCTTTTATTTATAATTTTAATCAAACTCGACGATACTTTGACGACTAATGCACTGGAACATGGCTCTCGCCTTTTATGCCGATGGTCGAGCGTGCGCAGCTCCTTATTATATTAGTTGGCGTTATATGCAAGTCTTGACTGGAAAAGTGACGTCTATAATTGTTTTATAGTGGGTTTTACCTGTATGTATTTAACCACCAACGCCATTTTAGAATTATTAAACAAAATTACTCTTAGCAGTATTTTTAATATACCATCGTGTAAGATTTCAATTATTATTGTGTTTTTCCTCAGGTTTTCAAATCCCTCGGAATTTTTTCCAAATCGAATGACACCTTACTGATTTGCAGAATAACCTTTTGCAAGCACCGTATATAATTCATCTTTAATCTATTTCTAAACCGTATCGCTCTGTCTTTTGAGATAAATCCCTGGTGTGTTCCCACAATCGACTTCCTTTCCACCCCAAACACGTTGACACTGATGTTGTTTAATTCCTCGAACCGGGGTATATCCTTTATGGATATCGGAACTGCAGTCCTGTCAAATTGAGAATGGTGCTGTAATGGGGTAGCTACCGACCCTTTGCGGATTGTGAGCACTGAGTAAGCGCAGCTATCACGCACCAGGCAAAGCATGCGTTGTCGTCATTTTGTATATTAATAACAGCTCTGGTGTTTCGAACCCATTTGGGGAGCTCGATGTATGAGGATCCACGCAAAGGGTTGTACTTGTTTACATTAATCTCCAAGTACAACGCCTGTTTCAGAGTCCATCCTAAAATTTAAAAAATTAGAAAAAATAAATTATTGTAGAAACTAACCAGAATCTCGTTCTTGGAACTCCTCTGACTTAGCTGACATCCTCTCCACAAAGGAATTGTAGATCTCCCTAGGTTACTGGAGGAGGTGAGCACAACATTTCAGTGTTGAAAGATTTAACATCCTCTACACTGTCCATCTTGGTGTAGCCACTAATTAGGTAGTTTACTTTTAAATTAGGAGAAACCCAGCGTCGTTTAACCTTGAGTAACATTTCATACCAGTCTATTACGTCGGTGAAAATCAATTAACTTCTTGCTTACGCGCTACATCTATAATTATCGGATGTATCAAACGAGAACAAAGTTAGACGGGGTAAATATTTATACATATTTTCGAAATTGTGAAATTGGAATAGTCTGCATTTGCATTTTGATAAGTAAACATCGTAATAAAAATGAGCGGGGAAAGAATTATATCCTTAGATGCTATAAAAATTTTAGAAGAAGTTGTCAAGGAGATGAAAACAAGTTTATCAAACAATTCAACTAGCCAACATTTGAATGGTATGTCTAATGAATCTCTGGTAAATACTAAAATAGTGCAAGAAAAACCTACACATGATAATGTTGATGCGAAAGATCAGAACATAGACTCCAAGTCAGACGTTTCTGACAGAAAAAGAAAGAGACAACTTAAATCGTATACTAAAGAGGATTTAAATAAAGCCCTTGACGAAATAAACAAAGAGATGGATTACTGGTTCAGAAGCATCCGAAATCTACAATGTTCCAAAGCTACACTCTATACGAAACTCAGATCAAAAGAAAATCGTGTGCAAAATTTGGATATGTATACTACACATTTGCCAATTAAAAGGAGGAAAAAGTGACTTTTGTGTGTGTGTGTATTAGTTTTAATGAATAAAATATATTTCTATGTGAAGTGTACCTGTTAAGTATTTGAATTGAAATATAAATATTGTTTCAAACGTTTTGGGTTTTATTTATATATAATGGTATTGTTAGGATACAATTACTCGGAAGCAGTAGCAGAATCTTGGTTTATGTAATATCATAGAAGTTGAAAAAAAAAATTTAAACTAAAAGGTATGTTTCAAACACGTAGTTGTACTCATTTCTATTAAAATTAAATGTAGCGCTCTTTGTTATAATTCTTTTCATAAGAACTTAGATACCCATTTCAGTTGCGTGGGCATTTGAAAAATTAAACAATACCAATGTATGCTTTATATTTTAAAACATAAACAAGCTAATATATACAAAAATAATTTCTAAATTCACATCATTCATTTCTTATGATAACAGTTGTGGTGGTTAAATTTTTATTTTAAAACTTACAATTTAGTATATATTCCATTTGAATATCTGCCAACAGTTTTATAAACCCCATCTCCTCGATTATTTCCATAAAATCATCCAGATCCTCGGGCATTGATAACACTGCAGTACAGTGCTGTATTGCTTCCTCGTATGACTGACACATAAGACATTTTCTCCTTCTATCGAAAAGCTTGCCCACATTCTGCTTTTTACTCGTAGAGCATTGCGAAATCTTCGAATAACCTCTCCAAAGTCTTTATACATATTTGTTATATTGTCTCTTTAAACCGTACAATCAACAAATAATAACTTCTACGCGAACAGTCCTTTTATATGAGCTACTCCTATTCGGATATGTACCGATTGCACCCGATTTGTGTGCACGACGAAGCAACAGGTAGGAATGTATTCTATGAACAAAATCATTACATTTCTTAAGAAAAATGCTCAGGACTTTAAAAATAATTATAACTCTTGTTAGACCTCTAGCCTCGGATAAACGTTATTATTTTAGGTTGTGTCACTGTTTTCTGAATCAACTTCCTACACACTTTTCCTAAACTATGCGTATCAATTGGGGGTTATACTTTACTCCATAACCGACTTGTATATATCTTCGTATTCGTCTCTAGCTAACACGTCCGTATAATAAAGATGTACAGGCTCGTCGTCAACTGGTAACTTAATCTTTTTTTAAAAAACTAGTCTTTGTTTTCAAGTTTAACCCTTGTTGTACGTGTAAGGATTCTTTCCGCTATTCCTTGTGACTAGGAATCGGTAATTTTGCAAGGGATCAATCAATTGTTTGTGCACCTCTTCGATTTGTAGAGATGTAGCGTCTCCCTTTTTGTATACCGCAAAGTTCTTTCGTACAGAATCCTGCATAAAATGAAGCTTACGTTTATTTACAATAAAATTGTTAACGTTCGTCATCATGAAACTTTGGATGAGAACTAACTTTTTTTGAATAATGTTAAACATTTATATACTCGTCGAAATTCTTCCTATATCGACCATTATCCAAATCAAAATCTTTCACAACAGTTATAAAATTATGTTTTGAGTCACCCCAACACTGTAAACACATTTCTTTAAATTTCGGATATGTCATGTCACCACTTATATGATCCGAAAAGATATGTCCGAGATTGGTTTCATCCTGTTTCCATAATGCGATTACATTGGCGTTATCTCTGAGTCTATGTTTTAAGGCACTAGCGTAAGTTTGACATAGATAGAACGAATCTATTGCTTTATGTCGACCGAACGAGAAAAACTGTGATTTTACTTTGCTCGTTTGCAGGTATATCATCGAAAACCATAATTGAATCTTCTTTGGTATCTCCGGGTTCAATCAAATCATCGTAATTTTCAAACTCATGGTATCAATTTCTTCTTTTAATGGTGTCAAAACGTTTCTTAACAATTCGTATTTCGGTTGATACAAACTCTTCGAAAATACATAGACATTTTGAAATCTAAGACCGTTCTCGTGCAAGATCAGAGATATTAAAGCGTTGGTCTTCCCACAACTCGATGGTCCCACGAATATAGCTCGTATGTTAGACGGGAACAAAGGACCATGTTTACCATCCTCTTTTGCATTGCAATAGCAAAGTTATCATAATTCTGTATAGGTATTTTAACTTCTGGTATAACATCTCTGGATGCATCGTTGGAATTAAGTAATTTCTTCACGTTCTGCAACCTTTTAACATATCTGCATAACGTTGTTCTAGGTAATTATATTTTTACTAGCAGCGTAGAAACTCGAGCCATCAGGATATCCTCTGCTGCTTTTGTAATAGATTGTTTGGAGCACCACTGATTGCTTGAATGCGACATCTTTTGAAAAATGTCTTACTATAACTAAGCTCAACCCAAAACTATTCCTTATATACCAAATTTAATCTCCCTGCTCACATTAAATCGAAATTAATAGGTGAGCACAGCACCGTTACCGACATGACCTAATGACCATAGTTAAACACTGGATCCCATTTACCAGATACACTTGGTTTTCAATGGAAAACGTACATTAGATAAGCATTAGATGTTTCTACGGTCTTAATGAGAAACACTCATTAAAAAGCAATTAGGTCAATGATGGTCATAGGTGGTCATTGGTCATATGGTCATGTGTGTCATTGGTAATTTATGGTCATGTGGTCATATGGTCATATGGTCATGTGAGTACATATGGTCCTTGGTCATGTGGTCAATGGTCATGTGGTCAATGGTCGTATTGGTCATGGAGTCTGTGGTCATATGTGGTCATAGTGGTCATATGGTCATATGGTCGTATGCTGTTATTGAGCAGGGAGTTAATAGATATAGGAATGGTTAATGTGAGTTTTGGTATAGAAGACATTTTTCAAAAGATGTGCATTCAAGCAATCGTGTGTAAACAATCTATTACAAAAGCGAGTATCTGTGGCTCGAGTTTCGCATGGGTAAAAATACCTGTAAGTTGCAGTATGTTGGTTGCAGAAGCGTGAGTCAATCAACGATAATACCAGTTACAATTGATCTGATATATTGCTGTCTGATGAATGGGGATGTTCGTCTGCTCTGACGCTGTTCGTGACCATCGGTTGTGATAAATTAGAATTGCTCGAATTAGTTGTGCAAGGTTCGATTGGCAGAATAGTTGTTGGCAGTCGTTCTGCTAGTGCCTTAAACATAGACTCAGAGATAACGCCAATGTTCGCATTATGGAAACAGGATGAAACCAATCTGGACACTTTCGGATCAATAAGTGGTGACATATTCCGAAATTTAAAGAAATGTGTTACGTGTTGGATCAAACTTTTTATAACTGTTGTGAAAGATTTTGGGATTGGTCGATATGGAGATTTCGACGAGTATATTGTTTACTTATTCAAAAGTAGTTTCAAGTTTCATGATGACGAACGTTAACAATTTTTGAAACGTAAGCTTCATTTTATGCAGGATTCTGTCAAAGACTTGGTCAAAGGAGCGCTACATCTCCAAATCGAAGAGGTGAAACAATTGTTGATCGAAATCCTCGTCGGGCGGAAAATCGCCCACAACAAGGGTTAATGAAAACAAAAAAAAGATTAAGACCAGTTGACAGACATCTTTTATCGGACGGTTTAGCTGAGACGTCGAAATTCAGTCGGTTATGGAGTAAGTAAACCTTGATACGCATGGTTTGGAAAAGTGTGGGTTGATTCGAAAACAGTGACACAACCAAAATAAACGTTTATCCGGGGCTGAAGGTCTAACAAGGTTATAATTATTTTAAAGTCCTAGCATTTCTTAGAAATGTAATGATTTTGTTCATAGAACATTCTACCTGTTGCTTTCGTGCACAATCGGGTGCAATCGGTAATTCCGAATAGGATAGAAAAGGACTGTTCCGGTTTTTGTTGATTGTCGGTTTAAAGACAATATAAAAATATGTATAAAGACTTTGGAGAGGTTATTCGAAGATTTCGCAATGTCTACGAGTAAAAGCAGAATGTGGGCAATGCTTTTCGATAGAAGGAGAAAATGTCTTATGTGTCAGTATCGAGGAAGCAATACAGCACTGTACTGCAGTGTTATCAATGCCCGAGGATCTGGATGATTTTATGAAATAATCGAGGAGATGGGTTTATAAAACTGTTGGCAGAATTCAAATGGAATATATACTAATTGTAAGTTTTAAATAAAATTTAACCACAACAACTGTTATCATAGAAATGAATGATGAATTTAGAAATTATTTTGTATATATAGCTTGTTTATGTTTTAATTAAAGCATACATTGGTATTGTTTAATTTTAGTCAAATGGTCAGTAACTGAAATGGTATCTAAGTTTTATGTAGTTTCGTATGACCTTTAGTTTTATGTTACAACTCGTTTTGACAAATACCTATTATGTATTTCCCAAAACGTTTGAAACAATATTTATATTTCAATTCAAATACTTAACAGGTACACTTCACATAGAAATATATTTTATTCCAAAAGTCACTTTCCTCCTTTAATTGGCAAATGTAGTATACATATCCAAATTTTGGATTTTCTTTTGATCTGAGTTTCGTATAGAGTGTAGCTTTTGAACATTGTAGATTTCGGATGCTTCTGAACCAGTAATCCATCCTTTGTTTATTTCGTCAAGGGCTTTATTTAAATCCTCTTAGTATACGATTTAAGTTGTTCTTTCTTTTCTGTCAGAAACGTCTGACTTGGAGTCTATGTTCTGATCTTTCGCATCAACATTATCATGTGTAGGTTTTTCTTGCACTATTTTAGTATTTACCAGAGATTCATTAGACATACCATTCAAATGTTGGCTAGTTGAATTGTTTGATAAACTTGTTTTCATCTCCTTGACAACTTCTTCTAAAATTTTTATAGCATCTAAGGATATAATTCTTTCCCGCTCATTTTTATTACGATGTTTACTTATCAAAATGCAAATGCAGACTATTCCAATTTCACAATTTCGAAAAATATGTATAAATATTTACCCCGTCTAACTTTGTTCTCGTTTGATACATCCGATAATTATAGATGTAGCGCGTAAGCAAGTTAATTGATTTTCACCGACGTGAATAGACTGGTATGAAATGTTACTCAAGGTTAAACGACGCTGGGTTTCTCCTAATTTAAAAGTAAACTACCTAATTAGTGGCTACACCAAGATGGACAGTGTAGAGGATGTTAAATCTTTCAACACTGAAATGTTGTGCTCACCTCCTCCAGTAACCTAGGGAGATCTACACCTTTGTGGAGAGGATGTCAGCTAAGTCAGAGGAGTTCCAAGAACGAGATTCTGGTTAGTTTCTACAATAATTTATTTTTTCTAATTTTTTAAATTTTAGGATGGACTCTGAAACAGGCGTTGTACTTGGAGATTAATGTAAACAAGTACAACCCTTTGCGTGGATCCTCATACATCGAGCTCCCAAATGGGTTCGAAACACCAGAGCTGTTATTAATATACAAAATGACGACAACGCATGCTTTGCCTGGTGCGTGATAGCTGCGCTCTACTCAGTGCTCACAATCCGCAAAGGGTCGGTAGCTACCCCATTACAGCACCATTCTCAATTTGACAGGACTGCAGTTCCCGATATCCATAAAGGATATACCCCGGTTCGAGGAATTAAACAACATCAGTGTCAACGTGTTTGGGGTGGAAAGGAAGTCGATTGTGGGACACACCAGGATTTATCTCAAAAGACAGAGCGATACGGTTTAGAAATAGATTAAAGATGAATTATATACGGTGCTTGCAAAAGGTTATTCTGCAAATCAGTAAGGTGTCATTCGATTTGGAAAAATTCCGAGGGATTTGAAAACCTGAGGAAAACACAATAATAATTGAAATCTTACACGATGGTATATTAAAATACTGCTAAGAGTAATTTTGTTTAATAATTCTAAAATGGCGTTGGTGGTTAAATACATACAGGTAAAACCCACTATAAAACAATTATAGACGTCACTTTTCCAGTCAAGACTTGCATATAACGCCAACTAATATAATAAGGAGCTGCGCACGCTCGACCATCGGCATAAAAGGCGAGAGCCATGTTCCAGTGCATTAGTCGTCAAAGTATCGTCGAGTTTGATTAAAATTATAAATAAAAGATGGATTTTTCTTGTGTTGACGTTACAAGTGATGTGCGAGTACCACAATTAAATATCAACCAACTAGTTGGTAAGTCAACCTATAGGTTAGGCGAATTTCCTCCAAATTATCACCACCATATATTAGAAGTTGGTTTTGATTTATATGGTGGTCTTCAACCTGCCATCCAAGTGATTTGCTGTAGTGGTATGTGCTGATTCTACGATAACATTCTCTTACTTCGATTGGAAGAAATTGTGTACTTTTCAAGTGGAATTTCAAATTCGCCAATTTGCTCAAGACTCAAAACAAGTACGATTAAATGATCTGACTACTGGAAACGATGTTGTTGACATACAATTGGATCAAGATTTCAAATTGCAGCTGAGCACAGCCTTTAATAGAAGTATATGGTTTTAGAACAATTTTGAAAAGAGAATTTATATAATATGGAGATTACGAAAGATGGGAATGTTATTGTGCTACCTGCGTACGAGTGCATCAAGCTATTAAATTTGCGAGAATTGATCTGTTTTATAATGGTTGAGTTATGTTGAAACTTTCCAGAATTTTACGAAAATTTGTTGGTGATATAAAAAGTATGTGGAAATACGACGGAGGAAGAAAGGGTTCAAACGTTATTAGAGGAGAGAGAGTGCCAGTATTTCTCTGTCTAATGATTGCAGCAATTTAAATTACTTGACAGTGTTGGAACTTATTAAATGTTTCATTCAGTACTTAAAAGATGCAACTGCAAGGCAATCGCTTGCGCAAATGTTTAGAGATTTGGCTATCCCAGATTCGCCAGACTCTGGTTACCACAGCGGTTTATAGATGTTATCAATACATGTATGTATTCTATTAAAACATATTTCTTGATAAAGTTTGTTTTACATATTTGTATCGCCAACATTACCATAAATTATTAATAGACGTATTAAACTATCCTGTTTTTATTTTTAGGTTTAAAGTGGTGTACGCGGAAATAATAAACACAATATACCGCATGTTAACAAAAAGTTGTGGGGAAATTTAAAGACGAGTTTAACGGTGACTTGGTGTTAGAATTTGTAGGTAAGGCTAAGTCCTACTGTATTGTACGCGAGAAGGACACGATTAAAAAAGATTAAAGGGATCTCTCAAAGTGTAGTTAAAAACTGCGGTGCTACAACCTATAACGAGCATATACTCAAAGGAATGGACATGCAACTACGTAGCAGTGCGTGGAGAATAAGAATTCTAATAAGAAATTAAAGTCATTGGGAAATGGTCGAAATGTGGAACCTATAAAGGCGATTATTAATTATGGTTTACTGACGGTTTGTGCACTCTTCGAGTGTCTTCGGTAATCTTCGATTGTTTCCAAAGCATGCCATTTTCGAAAAATATGGCGTAGAAGTTATTTAAAATTAAATTGCTTTATTAGTAAGTATTCTGTATACAACAAGTTCGGTGTTCCTTAGCAAAGTGTTTATTTAAAATTTGTATCCTGCAATTATTAATCAATTTCTAATACACAAACATAATTAATAGAAAGTCCAAGAAAAGAAATTATATACAGTTTTCACATGTGATTCACATGCTCGTTAAGAAATTGATTTGAAACGACTTGTATTTTCCAAGCATTTAGCATTGAGCATATCTATTGTATTTTTCAAATCACATAGCTGCTAATTAATAAAAAGAAAGGCTACTTTCACTTTACGTAACATAATTGTAAAGCAATTAGTTTGTCCTCTACGCTACCCACTATACGTCACATAATTGTAAAGCGATTAGTTTGTCCTTGTCTATGTATTTTCCAACTATTTAGCATTGTACATGTAATTATGTTAAAACCAGAAAAATTTTAAGTCATGGGTTTTGCAACATTCTGAGAAAAGCACATTACTGTTTGAAAATGATTTTAAATACTAAGCACTTATGGCTTATAAAGGAGTCGTTTCTAAAATCCTTGCGGTTTTAGATTTTGGAGCTGTTTGGTTTAAGCATATGTCATAGACGAGCAAAATGTAGAGGTTTGGGAGCTTTAAAAGGGTAACTTTGCAAGGAGTAGTCCGATTTCAAATCTGTTTGAGATTCGGATTGTACGTAAAATTTTAGACTAACAAGATGTATCGTGACTAAAAAGTTTATAAGAACGCTCAAAAGTCGCTCAGGTAAGAAATCTTAAAATTGGGGTAGCTCTTGGGGTGATGATATCTGAAAATTCTAGAGATTCGGGTAGCTGAGAAAATTCTAATATTGATTGATACCAAACAAATAGGTTTATCTCGAAAGATGCGTTGGCTAGACAAAGAAAAGTATTTGTTAGTTTTGTTATAAAGCAAAGAGCAAAATTTAGAGGTTTGAGAGCTTAAAGTATAACTTTGTAAGGAGTAGTCCGATTTTAAATCTGTTTGCAGATTTAGATTCTGCGTAAAATTTTAGACTAACAAGATGTATCGCATGACTAAGAAAATTTAAAGAACGCTCAAAAGTCGCTACAGGTAAAAATTTAAAATTGGGGTAGCTCTTGGGGTGATGATATCTGAAAATTCCTAGATTCGGGTAGCTGAGAAAATTCTAATATTGATTGATACCAAACAAGATAGGTTTATCTCGAAAGATGCGTTGGCTAGACAAAGAAAAGTATTTGGTTTAGATGTGGGAGCAAATGAGGATGCTCATTTATCTCGAAAGATGAAAAATTAAGATATATTTATCTCGAAAGATGAAAATGGTTAGTCGAAGAAAACTATTTCCTCCAGATGTGAGGAAATTGGGATTCTGAGGAATGTTACCCCACATTTCCTCCTTATGGGGATTTACATGTAAATTTGGGAGGAAATGTGGATTCTGGAGGAAATGTGGCGCCAGGATTGCTAATTTTACTCTACTTATAGAAAACATAAGTTTTGAATTTTGTCGAATCCTTGCTGTTCCAAGCACGGTAAGAATTTTTAACGTTCGTGATAACACTCACACACGTGACCAAATAGCATAATCTCATCAAGTGTTCTATCTTGCTTCTCCGAAACATCATAAAACAATAAGCATTTTCTGCGACTATAATTTTTTAAGTTATTTGTTTGATTTTCAAGACCAATTATATGTATATTCGATTTTGCTAACATGTCCAACGTTGATTGGTTAAAGAATGCAAAACTCATTTTACCTGTCATCCCGAGGACGTATTTTTGTGAAAATTGCTCACCTAATATTTTTCAAGCGAACCGTGTCCGTGTCCGTGTTCTTACATTTGATTTCTTTTCCAATGCTCCACCCGAAGGTACTACATTGGCCAGGAAGAGACTTTTTTACCTGAAAATTTTAAATTTTGCCGAACCCTTGCTGGTCCAAGCAAGGTAGGGATCTTTAACGTGCGTGACATTACATGTGATTTTCCAATGCTCCACCCGAAGGTACTACATTGGCCAGGAAGCGATTTTTTTTTACCTGGAAAATTTTGCCGAATCCTTGCTGTTCCAAGCAAGGTAGGGATCTTTAACGTGCGTGACAACACTCACACACGGGACCTCCATTTTACCTCTCATCCAAACAAGGGCGTATTTTTGTGAAAAATGTTCGCCTAACATCTTTCAAGCGGACCGTGTCGGGATTTGAACCCGGGACCTTGGGCATAGTAGTCACACGCATACGAACTACA
Source organism: Platerodrilus igneus (assembly GCA_036346225.1). Classification (NCBI taxonomy): domain Eukaryota; kingdom Metazoa; phylum Arthropoda; class Insecta; order Coleoptera; family Lycidae; genus Platerodrilus; species Platerodrilus igneus. Next base: position 15,299,415 of record JARFIW010001469.1, on the reverse strand, counting down.
CCATGGAGCCGCCTCGTGTCCGTGTCCGCATTGAGTAAAGCAATAGAAAAATTGATGGAGAACGAAGAACTATTCGACTAACCAAAGTGTAGTCAGCAGCCCGTAGTCAAGGAGAACCACTGTTATGTTTTAGAACTAAGACAGGTGCAACGAAGGAAAAAAATAAGGTTGGAAACGGAGATAGAGTGATAAGGAAAAGTAAAGTTCTTAGGAGAGTCTTATAAAAAAAGGGTAGAGAGTAGCGAATGTCTCTATAAAGTAGATCGATATGAAAAACCATCTTTAGCGTTAATAACAAAATACGTCCTAAAACGTGGATAATTAAAAGCAAGTAGACTTCAAGTAAAACCTAAAATATCATCTTCCTATCGACCGCGTCCACTGCTATAAAAAATCAAATAAAAGTAGCACAACTAACTTAAAATGTATATAATACATATATATACATGTATATAATACATAATAACTTCAAAGACAAGTAGCTACCACAGACATACCAAAATAATTATTCGATGGACAGTCAATATACCACAAGCAATAAGATATAGCTTTGAAGATGACAAAAGCGAGAGACTCTCAACAATATCAGGAAAAACAGAAAAAATGTATTTACATTTCACCTCGTCATAATTTAGTCATAACATCTAGGATACAAGATATGTAAACATATCCATAACACCTGGGGCGTAATGGAGGGCGTAATGATTTCATAAAGCCCGCTCATTATGCTCTCAGAAACAAATCAATTTTTTAGCTATTTATGCACTAAGTGTGTTATTAAGCTTTCTCATAGCTCTGTTTAGATTTAATGGGTAGCAAACTTTCAGTTGTTTTTAGAGCTGCTTTGCAATTATTACTGGCAACTCTTGAACAACTATTTTACACTATTAATATTAAATAAATGTTACAAATGTCCAAAACATAAGAATGTCAAACTGTGTATTGTCATTATGGAAAACATGATGTAGGTGTGTTTAATAGTTATATAGTAAAGTTCAAAGTAAATTCTAAAATAGAAAACTTTCCTATCGCCTATTTTTTATTTTATATATGAGGTGAAATATAAAATCTTGTATGCACCACTTGTGTTATTAGATTATAACGCCCATCGAGCGACTTAATCCGTCCCTCGGGCCATAGGCCCTCGAGTTGGATGAGTTATCATCTTAATAACACACTTGGTACATAAATAGCTATAACGTCCCTATGATATAATAGCAATTGATAACGGACTTTGAAATAAATGCTTGAAATATTTGTGAATGAAAATACATCGAATAGAAATTCTTTGTAGTCACAACTGCGGAAATTGGCTTTTTACTACAGAGACATAGTTTGCGCTTGCTATGTGTGTCGAAAGAGCAAAACTTAAATTCGGCATCAACTAGTACAAATCCCAAAGCTTGTAATATTTTAAGCAATAAAGTTGCAATTATTAAATTTAAACTTCCCTCATATCGTCGATCGTGCACATAAAAAGGATTGCGCCGGCAAATTGGGTTGCATGCTGCGGGTGAGTGCACAAATGAACAATCACGAAAACTTACCACATTGATCACTAAAAGCCCGCCTGCGTCCTGTTTTTCAGGTGTAAGTCATACGCTAGTGGATGTTTTGACTCGGTTTCCAAATCCGTTCGTTGACGAAGTGAAGTACCTACTTGGTAGCAAAACACAATACTTTATAGGTAAAAGAAAAGGGTACAGACAAAAAGGAAATCATTTCTCCGAACTGGCCCTTCGCGCACGTCCCTCTCCTGCAAATATCGATAGTCAAGTCCCCTCCTGTTGAGACATAGTTCTCCCAACTATCAACCCATCCACGATTTCCTATGCTCCCACGACTAAAAACCGTTAAACACAGCTGCATTTTTATAACCTAGGAACGCAGTGTTTGTGGTTTACACACCGCAACTCGTAGGTTTATGTCCTGGAACGCGCCAGAAACTAACATTTGTGGAACTTACACGTAAAAGCTTAAATTAAAGATGGGAAAGGAAAATTTTCCAATACTGGGTTTAAAAAATCGCCTAAAATTAAATAGTAAAATTAAATATAAAGCCTTATAACAAAAAAAACCAACAAACGCCTAAAAGCGTCAACAAGGAAAACAAATAAAAAGAAACGAGTCTCTTTGTGCGAGAGCTTACATATACGGAAAACTTAAAACTTAAACTAAATTCATTTATAGACCCCCCTGGATTTTTAAACTGTAGCAATATCTGCGATACCAGGAGCGGAAATGAGTAGCTATCCGATTTTAAGGCTAAGTCAACTAAGTACGCAAATGTCTTGTTTGCCGCCGTACCGACCGCACAAATTTAGTCAGTAGCATGCACCCAACTATTTAAATCTAACACTTAAATTCACTATAAATCTAAATACAAAGTTCATTTTTACATTCGCATATGAATGCATACAAATTTTCAATAATATCTTTTAAGATATTTCCTTAAGCCAAACAGATTTCTTCCCGATTTAAATATTTAACATTTTTTTAATTAGAATATATTTTCTTGAAAGTAGTATTTGCTTTAACCTTAGTATATTTGAAATTCTCAGTAATAACTATTTTAGGATTATTTGAATTACAGTTTTTGATTAAATTTGTACGTGATTATTGATCTGATGCTCATCTGGATGCTAAGAAACGTAATTTTGATTACCTTATGATTTTTTTAAATTTGAAATAATATATATATATATATATATATATATATATATATATATATATTACTGTATAGGTTAAAGGTCAACGTGTGTAAATAAACCCAGAAGGTATTTCAATGCAAGGACAAGTAGGATCGATGACAAGCTTGACTATTGCATACAACCGTGGAGAATACTAAAACTTTGCGATAGGTAAAAATCAATAATTTGTATACGTTAATTTAATACAAGGCAAACATAGGTAATATTAAAGCTTTGCGGTAAATAAAAATCAATAATTGATGCAACGGATATTTATTTAGCATCATAAACTAAAGGTACGTTAATTTAATTCATAGAATACTACGAAACAACATAAAAAACCGTCGCGGAGTTCAGGGAATGAAAGCTTCAAATAAATAAATATTTCCAGGTATTATACAACGGAAAAGCCAGGTTAACGAACAAGTATGTTATTTTCGAAGCAAAAATCAATAATTTTAAGGGACAGAAAATTGTTAGAAGGCAACCAAGGGAGACAGAGAATACATCAGTTGGTAGAAGGACGAGCAGTTTTCAAGCGCGTGACAGACGAGTATATTTTAAAAGACAAATGAGTAAAACAAAGATGCAAGATGTTTGTGGACGATATCGATTTTCAAGGCGCACATTTAGCGAGGGAGTCGTAACCGTAGACGGCACGGCGATAGTGGGAGCTCGATGAAAGTTAGGGAAACACGATAGAAACAGAAAATAGTGGTTATGAACGCATGACGGCAAGGAAAATAGAGACGCAGGCACTATGGGCGTGTTTTGCAGGTGGCTAGAGTAAATGGAGAGGAAAGATTTTCTAGGTACGCGTCGACGGTTGGAACTCATAGCTAGTTTTTCGTGCTAAAACCGTGGTGGAAAGAGTGGAATTCTGAGTTTTTAATGTTCGTTAGGTTTTGAGTGGAGGAATTTGGAAAATTGTTTGTAACGAATGTGATAGTTCAGCGAAAACTAGAGAAATACGTGACTAGAGATGGGGTTTGAAGATTATAAAAGCCCTTGCCAAGGGTGGTAGGGCTCTTTTAATTTTCTAACTCGCTTCAAGTACATTAAGTAGCATCGAGAAGACATCCTAATTTAAAAATAAAAAGCCGCGACATTGTGCAGTCCCCCGTATATTTTACAAGTGTTGTAAATGCACGAGTTGGTGCTAACAAATTAAACGGGCTGAAAATAAATTAGTATAAATAATTGTACGAGTACAACAGAATGCTACTGAAGTAAGCGAACCAAGTATTTCTTGAACGAGAGTGCTTGTAGCACGTTAAATTGAGACAGAGGCATAATTTGGATTTGGATGGATGGTGGCATGAAAAGCATCCACTAATAACTGGGGGAACTGGATGAACGAGTTGAGATGGAGTTGTTGTCTATGTAGAAGTGAGAACCTGTTCCGAAGAACACACCAGGTAACGAATTTTGTTTTATTGTTGAACTGTGGTGCTGGCGTTGTGTTATATAGCTAGGTGTGTTTAGAATTATGTGGTGAAAATTTTATGAACTAAAAATTAATTTGATTACCGTATATAAAAGACAATTTTTCATTATTATTTGAGTAAGTAAAAACAGGAGTAATAATTTTTGATGTAAAGAGTAAACGGGTCTTTAGAGTAATTTGACCATGCAATATTTTATGCATATCAGGAAAAAAGGTTTATACTGAGCTCACCATAGACCAAGTAAATGTAAATTTAGGGTTTCACGATAGGCCCATATACTTTGAAAAATAAAAAGGTTGAAGTGGAATAACTCACCAACAATTTAGATTGAAAAAAAGGGTGAACTGTTTTATTGTAAATATAACAATGTAAATATTGGAATTGTCTGAATAATCATTTGCGTCATATGAATAAGAGAGTGTGTTTGTCCAAGAATTTTTTTTTATTTTTGTATTTTGTTGAGTATAAAGGTGTTGAAAGAATGTGTAGTTGGGGTAAGTATATCCTAGGAGGTAGTGCCCAGAGCTAGCCGTGGTAGATCAACTTGGAGAAGCAATTTTTGTAAATATCAAACTAGAACATATCATAATCAAACTCGAAATTTGTAACAAAGTTTTGTTTAGGTGCAAATTGCTGGAGTTATATTTCTATTACAAAAGGAGGAAGTAGGGGTTTCAAATAAAAGACCACTGCATTTTTTATAACGCCCAACGCTAGTGCTCGATGTTAGGGGTTCTTTCCAGGCAAAACCATTGCATTTTTATGGTCAGCCAACATTGGGGCACAAATTAGCGAGCCGATCTAGAGGTTACACAGAGCATTTTTATGACGCCCAAAGTGTGGGGCGCAATTTTTAGGACATAATTCCAGCGAGACTACTGCATTTTTGTGACGCCCAATTCGTAGGATATGATTTTCAAATAGAAGACCACTGCATTTTTAGGGCTCTCAACGGTAGGGCTTGAATTTAATCTCAAAGGACACTGCAATATATATATATATATATATATATATATATATATATAAATATATGTTCAAGAATTAATAGACTGCTTGGTGATATTTTAGTAAAAGGTTGTTTAATTTTCTTGGGTATATAGTCCAAATTTCAAGAAAGGATCTCTTTACTTTTCCGGTAATTGTTGTTCCTTAATTATGAGTAAAGAGTAAGTGTAAGGGTTAATATCCGTATTTATTTTCAAGAAGTAGTAATTTAAAATATCATAGAGAATGTGCTAACTTCATTTGTGATCAAAATATTCTTAAATTAAACAGTCATCTTCTGTGAAGAAAATTGGGTTTGCATGTTAATTTGGAAAGTGGAAGAATATAAAATTTAATGTGGAGGTATGATGTTCCAATAGAAAATAAAAAAATTTAAGCTGGATTGTGCTATTCAGGTATTTTTAAAAAACTTTTTTAAATAATTTGACTGTGCCAATTAATTTTAAATTAAATAATGTAAAAAAATAATTTTTCGTGAAAACATTTCTAAGTAACTTGGTTGAGAGAACCTGATGTTTTAATTATTTGTATGTAACATGTAATATTTTTACGTAATAACGTACAAATTTATCTAAGATTAAATTCCCCCGCGACGTCAAACTAGCAAAATCTGACGTAAAGTATTGCGCCTTAAATTGGATTGCACGAATGGTGTTGCAGGTGAAATATACAAATTAATAATAATAAAAGCTTACGGGTGGATCACTAAAGGTGCATCTATGTTGGAAACTTGGGCTTGTGGATTCTTCGGCGGACGTTTCCAATTTTCCTTGTCGGCGAAGCACATATATTTTTTGTTTGAGAAGAGGGAAAAGTAATAAGAGAAGGATCACTTTGCCGACTCAAACTTCACCCATGCGCGTTCGTAGTCGTCTACAGTCAATAGTCAAGTCCCATCCTTTAAGAAAATTAGTTCTCACCAACTATAAGCCCTCTACAATTTTTATGCTACCACAGCTAAAACCGCTAAATGCAACTGCATTTTCATGGCCTGGGAACGCACAATTTGTGGTGTTTACACGACAAATCGTAGGTAAATGTTCTAAAATGCGTGAGAAACCAATACTCGTGAGACTTACACGTAAAAGCTTAAATTAAAAATGATAAAGAAAGCTTTTCCGTGAGGGGTTTAAAAATCCCCTAAAATTAAATCGTAAAATAAAACGTAAAGCCTTAAATGAAAAAAGACACAACAAACAAGGAATTTATTTTTCTGTTAATTTAACTACCTAAATTTTTGTTTATTTTTACTGGGAAAAAAATCTTATCGCTTCTAACTGATAATTTGTACTATTTTATTTTATTTTATTTTACCAGTCGTAATTTAATTACACGCTAAGCACGCTAAGCGTGTATTGTTCCTTAGGGATCTAATTATATTAATATATCTGTGTCGCATAAAGCTATTTCCAAGTAAATATCTATTTGATTGTTTCGTGTCCTCCTCTCTGACGGCGCGACCGCTCGGCTCTGGTTTCGATGAACAGTCGGCCACGGGCAACAGCTTTGTAAAGATGTATTTGGCTAGAGGCCGGCAACCTTCGTATCAATTATTAATTGTGGAGATATCTTCTAATAACGGTTGGTAAAGTATATATTATACGAACTAATGTAATTTGAGGTAATTTATTTAGCGCGACCTTTAGAACACGACAACGACAAAATATAATGCAACAAAATATAATGCGACGAGATATGATTCGACAATGTGGAATGCAACAAATATAATTCGACAATTAAGAATGGAACGAATATAATTCGTCATCTAGGATCCAAAGAATTACCGTTATTTAGGAACAGTCGATTTAAACTTTGCCTAATAAGAAATTTGTCTGATAAGGAATTATAAAAGTTAATTTGGATGGAGTCGTTTCAAATTAGAAACGCTGTTAACTTTGCTTGAAGAACGGAAATCCCGTCTCAGTTTGTTGTGAAGCGGCTAATGCAGTTTTTGGTTCGTAATTAGCTATAAGATCTTTTTTTGCATGTGTTTCAAAGTTTAGAACACGTTAACTTGCTTTTATGTTTAGTACACGTAAATTGTGTAAACTTCAATTAATTGTTGAGCTGGTTTTACAAGCTGTAAAGCGAAATTTTGTTGAATTAGCTTTCTAAAATAACATGCTTTGTTCCATATGAACCGTCGATAAGTTCAACATATGTTTTCGACGTCATATTTTTCTATTTTGTACAGTTGACAGATGTTGTCTTGAAAGCAAATGCTTTGAGTAGCTGTAATGCAATTTAAACAAACATGCCTATTTTTGTGATCAGCTTTATCTATACATAGATTATTAGACGTAAATTTGAAAGTTCAAATTCTCATTATGTTAGGTTATCTACCTGAAAAGATCTTCCCAGGTTAGAATTTAATTCACTGTGTTATGCTTACCAATCATTATCACTTTAATTTGTATAACAAGTTCATGTTTAAAGTAAAGTCGGTTGATTAATAAAAGAAAAAAGGAAAGTTAAAACTTTAATTTTGATGTAGTTGATTATGACCATTTTTTGTTACAAGTTCCGATATTTTAAAAAAGTTTTCTTTAGTAAACATTTAGTTCAATATCTAAGACTTTTATTTTGGTCAAGTGCGATCAAATCTAATTACATAAAGCCAACATTTTTCTGAGTAATAATTTGATGCCAATATTATATTGGAAATACTTTTTTATTATTTCTTTATATATGTTTATAGGACACAAGTGGTGTTCTACTTTTTTATTTATTTAACCATTGCAATTTCGTACAGGAGCTGCGTCTTATTTTGTTAAGACAGGTTTTTGTTAACGAAGGCGATCATTTGTTCTTTGGGTTTCCACGTCCGCCCTTAGAACTGTGCTTTGAAATTATCGTCATTATCTCAGGACATGGTGGCGCCTATTTGATTTAGCTTAACTTTGGTTTGCAAACAGAATTCGACTACCCCCCACTTTTCATTGCTCTACCCAGGAATAGACCCCTAGCTTTGTCGGAAGACTTTGTTCTCTAGCGCCTTAATATAGAAAAAAAAGACGTTCCAGTCTTTTGTAAAACAGAAGTCGTTTCAGTGGCATCCATCCAACGTAAGGCCTAGCAAAAATAGTTACACTGACGTCACAACGCGAGGCCAGCCAACTTCAAAATTCGTATCAAATTAAATGTCATAATTTGAGCAGCAATTTCTTTATTCTAATGTATTCTTAAGATGATTCGTTCCTAAAAAATTCGTATTATTCTGTACTTGTTTAAAGTGCTCTTATACGAAAACCTGGCAATCCCTCTGCTATTTGCCAGTAATCGTCCTAAAGCGTTCGATACACATAGTGAATCCCCACTAACCTTCTCCACTATCAATTACATGTTAATAGATATCTCATATTTAATTAAAATAACGCGCAAGTGTTACAAAGTGTTTAAAACAATAATTCAATAATCTATTTTAGTACAGAGAAGAGCGTAACTGTGCGATGGATAGTTCATATTGCAATCAAGCAATAATGCTGATTACAGATGGAAGCAACATAACCGAAGTTGTTAACAAATACAGCTACGGCGAAAACAGTTCGACTCCTGTCCGAATATTTACGTATTTGGTTGGTAAAGAACCCGAAAATATAGATGCATCTAAAGCCATTGCTTGCAACAATCGAGGTGTGTATTTAAAGTTCTTGCTTAATGCTACTAAATATTTTTTAGGTTACCATTCCCATGTGAGATCGTTGGAGCAAGTTACTTCTTCAGTTTATAAGTACGTGTTTGTACTTGCACGACCTCTTGTACTTCAAGGGGAAACTAATCCACTATTTTGGACGCATGCTTATCTAGATGAAACAGTAAGAACCATATTTTTACGTACTTTGATATCACTTAACACACTTCAATTTACACCTATTTATTCGGTTCAACGCGTATCTAATTATTTACAAATACTTAGTGCTAAGCCTTTTTTCAGACGTTACAAACCTTACTTCTATAATCAGGTATAGAAGATATCCAGTCTTAATTGGAATAATATTTCCCATCAATATTTAAACAGGTTATAACACATGAGAATGTGGTTGTTGAATTCCCATGAACTGGTAGATGAAGAACCCATAGTTTATTCTATGTAATCTGTTAATAAACATTTTCTTCACGTTCGATGTAATATGCGGTCATTGCATCAACCAATGTGAACGTTCAACGGTTGGAGGATTTTTGAAGAGTTCGTGTGAACAGACCTGATTATTGGAGTAGATTACGTTAACACTTACCCTGGAAGTTTTTCATACTGTCCAAATCGAGGGGTGCCAAACAGTCTGTCGCAGCAAAACTATAGATGTCATTTCTATGTGGGGAACTGTTATCTCGCATAAAATTCCTATGCATCAGTATCCTAAAGTTGGTCATAACTAAATATCTCAAATTAAAATGCTCAATCTAATTATGACTATCATCGAGGTAGCTAGATATCTTTTACAAATCACTGTCTGCCTATTTCCTAAATCAGTTAAAATAAAAATCAACCTAAACTTAACCTCTAATAACATAAAAATAATGTCCATACACATACAAACATGCTCTTCTAAAAATAAATTTTTAACCTGTAAAATCAGGTGTTAAAACAAAAATAAAAATTGAAATGAAACAAATGACCGATTACCCATTATAACACTAACGGGTTTTTTAAGAAAGTACTTACACCTAATGTTAATCGGGAAGTCGGTCGACAGAAGCTAATGCGTTTATTGCTTAATAATAACAAACAAAAACAGACAAAATTATTTGTTAAAAATACAAATATTCTAAAAGAAAATTTTTAAAAACCTCAACTCCAAGTCATCAGTAAACTATTCGTAACTATAAATCTTCCTGCTTTCCTATTTAATAAAGACATTTGTAAATCCCAAATTATTGGAAATGTCAGTCATAAACAAAAAAAAACAGTTCAGTACCAACTTTGTGCTATATCATTGTCTTTTCCAAAATATTTAACACCTACATATTTCTTAAGATTTTCCTCATATCTTAAACCTTGAAGTTAATTACCATTCGTCCCGTTGATAAATCATTAATGAATAAAACTCAAATCACTATTTACAATTGAACTCTAATTTAAGGTTTGGAATGTCCAGACCACACCAGCTTTCCATTTTCCAAACGATAGCTACAATATAACCATAAATCCCAATTTAATGGCGGGATAACCTTGAACTGTCCAAATATCAAACCTTTTCAAACGGTCACTATGGTAATAAGTCCACACTGCGGTGATGAAAATACCTCGCCTCATGCGAGAGTAAGTTCACATTTAATATCGCATGTCGCATTTTTGTTATCCCTATGAGACTCCTTGCAGCTACGTTACATTAAATGCTAAGTCTAACTGGATTTCATATCAACCCTTTCCTCGCGGTCAAATCCGTCTTCATCTATTTGCGGGTCTTTCTACGTTTTAATGTTTCCAGGTAACCGAGTTATATATAACTGATTGATTTTACTTCCACTGTCGTTGTCCGTTCTACCTGGTGGGAGGTTGACGGTAAGGGTGATAGCTGTCCATCTGAAATTACATGATGTTTTAGGTTTTTCAAATGAATATATTTTACTATCTTTCCGTTGTCTACTGCGGCTATATTTTTGTCTGATATTTCTGGGTGCCGTTTTGTGTCTTTTGCTTTAGAAGCTTTCCTCGTACACGGTTTGTCCTATTGAAAATTTATTTATGTCTGTATTCTTGTTACGGGTTGTGGTAATACGTTCTTTGTCGTAATCTAATTCATCTTTCACTTTATCGTAAGTTATTTTTAGTTTCTCTTTATGGTCTTTAGCATATTGTTGGTATACTTCTGTTCGGTCTTTTTCATTATTTTATTAAATTTAATTTGAAAACGACCCGCTTCCTGTATCCTATTAATGTAGACATTGAAAATACACATCCTGAATATAACATCTGTTTATCACGGAAGTTACGCGTGATCAGTTTTAACAGGTAGAAACTTGTTTCGTTCTCCCTGCACCCTTAAATACAGTGTAAGAACAAGAGTCGTCGTTATTCGTTCGAAGCATTAAGACGTTATTTAGAGCAACATACAATTCAGTGTTTTCGAAGCTCTTTTTTTATGGTTCGTTATACAAAGGATTAATAATCGTGTAGTGATTGGAATAAAATGTTGTAATTACACAAGTGTTATGGCCATAACAGTGTGAACTTTGTGAGTGATAATAAACTTGTCGTTCAATGGATATTTCGTCTCGTCTTGCAGAGGAAGCATTACCACATCATTAAATACAGTCCATTAATTTGTCGTGCTATCAATCGCTGGACCAGCAAAATTCGTCCTTCGATAGTATCTCAAGGTATGTAAATTGCTATATTCTAGCTACAACCTTACAGGTACGTTCAACTTCCTTGTTGTAATGTATGTCGTAAGGGTTGCGGGAATCTGAATGCCCTAATGTTAATTCTAGGGGTGTAAAATTTGTTGATGAGTGGATCGTATTGTTGTAAGCGAGTAGTGCGTATGACATTAAATTGGTGATGTGCTCCTTCTTGTAAGTTAGTCTTAATAATCGATCTGCTCTAATAGGGTTAAATGTAATCTTTCAATTAATCCGTTTGATTCAGGGTGGTTTTCGGTTATAAAATGAATATTTATTTTATGGAGTTCTAAGGTGCTTTGTATCGTTTCAATTCGAAATTCGCTGCCGTTATCTCAAGTTATTGTTTCGAATGCACCATAAAATGTAAAGTATTGTAAGAATCCTTGGGTTACGTCAATGCTATTTTTCGAAGTGATGGGTATCGCTTGACCTACTTTGGTGAATGCATCTTGAATGGTTAAAAAGTTTTGTGCTTCTACTACTAGAGTGTCTGCATGTATGTCGTATTTTGCTTTATCGCATAGTTCGCATTGGTTGATAAAATCTGTGGTTAACTCTTTCATATCTTTAAAGTAGTATCGTCTTATAAGTTGCTTTAGTGTTTCATTGATTCCACGTGGTTGGTTTTTCCTTCGTGTTGATTTCTAATGACATCGTTTATCTCGTCAGGGTCGTCTAAGGTTATTAATTTTCTTGTGCATCTAATAAGTTCAGGGCCAGATTTATTAAACAATTTAATATACAATTCTGAAAATCGTTTATATAAATGTTCGGTGTTAAAATAAAAGTAAAATAGTTTTTTCTCGAGGGTATATTCTTTTAGAATTTTAATTATTTGTTCCTCGTTATCGTCTTTGGTTATTTGGATTTGGTATATTTTCTTTTTGTCTATTTTTGTGTATTTTACGGGGTTGGGATTGGTTAAAACTTCGGTAATTATAAATTGATTTGGTTTTATATCTATTGCTTTGTTTAAAATTTTAATTGCGGTTTTTGGCTCTTCGTTCTGTGTCGAATGTATGATGTTTATTTCTTCTGGGTCTTTTCTTATCTTTGTTTCGTCTACGTTGTCTATAATTGATTCCGTTTCTATTGCGTTGAGTTGTATTCTGCTTAGGGCTTCTGCGTTATTGTTATAAATTCCTTTTTTAGATATAATTTCGTAATCATACTCCTCTAATCTAATTCTCCATCGTAGTACTTTTGAATTTGGTTCTTTGAGTTTGCATAGCCATACTAATGGTTTATGATCGGTGTATATATAGAATTTTCTTCCATAAAGTTATGGTCTAAAATATTTCATTGGCCAAATTATTGCTAATAATTCCTTCTCGATTGTGATGTATCTCTGTTCAGTCTCGTTTAGGGTTCTGGATGCGTAGCTGATTGGTTTATCGCTACCCACTTTTCCTTTGGCTTAACACTGCGCCTAGTGCTACGTTTGATGCGTCGGTTGTCAATATAAATGGTTTCGAAAAGTCTGGGTATTCTAATACAGGGTAATTCGTGAGTATGCATTAAATTTTTTCTACGGCTTTAATGAATTCTGGGATGTGTTCAATTTTATTTCCTTTTTTTTAAACAATTTGTCAGGGGTTTGGTTATCTGTGCGTATCCTTTAATAAGTCCTAAAAATTCTATGATTTCTTTGTTAGTTTTGGGTAGAGGGTAATTTAGTACTGCGTTTGTCTTGTCTGGGTTTGGCATAACTTCTTGAAGGGTTATTGTATGTTCTAAAAATGATACTTCTTTTTGTAAAAATTCGCTTTTGTCTAGTTGAACTTTAAAATGTGCTTTTCTTAGTCTTTCAAATACTTCTCTGAATCTTTCAATGTGTTGTACCAGTGATGTTGAATATACTATTATGTCGTCTAGCTACACAAGACATTTTACGTTGTGTATTCCTCGTAATATGTTATCCATGACTCGTTGAAAAGTGACGGGTGCGTTCTTCAGTCCAAATGGCATCCGTTTGTATTCGTAATGTTTTCTAGGTGTGCTAAATGCGGTTTTTGCTGTGTCTCTCTCGTCCATCTCTACTTGGTGATTTCCTGATGCAAGGTCTAATGTTGAAAAAAATTGACACTTCTCTAATTTGTCTAAAATCTCGGAGATATTGGGTAGTGGATATTTGTCGACTACCCTTTTTTCGTTTAGCTTTCTGTAGTCTGTTACCATTCGATATTTTCGTTTGCCTGAGGCGTCTTATTTCTTTAGTACTATTAATACAGGGCTGCTCCATGGTGAGTTGGAATGTTGGATTATATCCTGCTCTAATAAATCTATTACTTGTCCATCTGATTCTTCCTGGCTTGCCTGAGGTAGTTTGTATGCTTTGGTAAAAATTGGCTTATTGTTCGTTAATTCTATGTTGTGTTTGACTGTATTGATAAAGGTTAAGGGTATTCCTTCGCAATGGAATATATCTCGGTATTCAAAACATAAGTCTCTAATTGCTCTCTCCTCTTCGTTATTGATGTCGTTGTTAAAACGAATGTTAATTAGATTTTTCCTTAAAATCCTGTCATGTTTTATGGAGTTGTAATCGTTTTCTAAATTTTTGTCTATTTCCATTTCGTTACAGTTCAACTCTTCTACGTTAATTAGGTTTGTCAGCGATAGTTCTACGGGGCAATTATTGAGTTTAGAATTGTTGTAGTGGCGTAATTGTCTTTTATTTGTACTAGTGCTGTAGGGGTTTCTATTCCTTGTTGAAATGTCATGTGATTTATAATGCCTACGTCGTTTTTTGAGTTTACTGGAATTTTTATTTGTTTCTCTGTACGGGGTTCTATGGTGTATTTTTTCTCGGTTTGGGTATTTTGGAATTTAATGGGGATTTGCCCGTGCTTTTTTCTTAAGAAAGGGTTTTTTTATATCGATGTTTGCTCCTAATTTTTTTAGAAGGTCCATTCGTATTAGTTCGTCGTATTTATCGTTAAATTCGAAAATGCAAAATTTATGTGTCATTTTTACGTTGAAAGTTTTTGGTAGGGGTGTGTTAGCTATGAATTGATGTAATATCGTTTGATGAGTTGTTTTAATTTTAAAGGGTTCGCTTTCTACAAAATCTAAATAATGTTTTTTACGGTTCGAGAGCTAATTAGTGTTTTTGAAATTAAGTTCTGCGTGGGGTATTTCTATATATTTGTTGATTGATATTATTTAAATTAATTATGTCTGGTCGTTTATAAATCGGTCTATCTGAAAATTTGAGCACGCATTTTCCTCGTTGTCCTCTTCGTAATTTTCACCTGGGTCGGTATGCTTGTAAGTTTCTAAATGATTTGATTCATCGTCTCTATTGGAGTGTGTGTAATTATTCTCGTCATTGTTAAATTCTTCTACTTCTTGGTGAAATAGTTCTTCGGAAGTGAAGTTTCGTTTTTGATTATGGTTTGGTCGGATTTGCGATATTTTTGTATTTTGTCTGGTATTACCAGATGAAGTGTCCATAGGAGTTGGTTTATAATAACTGTTAGGGTTGTTACTGTTATTTATCATAGATGTGTTTCTGATGGGGTTTGTGCCGAATGCTTGCCTTTGTTGGTTTACGTTTTGATTGAATCTTGGTGGAAATGCGAGTTTTGTAAAATTTGAGTTAAATGTTGGTCTCGGGAATTGTCTAAATCGATTAGTGAAATTTGTGTTATTAAAATTTGGGTTATTGATTCACGTTTGATTCATTTGTGCGTTGAATGGAGTAAAAATTTTGTTGTGTGGATGTTTATCTCGCGGCTATTATGTTTTATTGGTGAATAGCTTTTATTCACGTTAGGGTTATATAGTCTGTTTCGGTAATACATAACGTTTTCTTGTTCTATGATCATATTCAGTGCTTCTTCTAAATTTTGGGGATGTTGGAATCTTATTTTATCTGATAATCGTTTGGGTAGTGCGTTTATGTAGGTATCCATTGCCATTTCGTCGTACATTTTTGTCTTTTATAAGCGGATATTTTGGTCGGGTTCTTCGTACGTCTTAACATTTCATTCCGAATTGATCTGAGGATTGGTTACTTTCCATTCTAAGGTGTATTAAATCGCGGATAAGGCATATGATGTTTCTTTGGTCGCACTATAGCTACTTTTTCAAATATTAAAATGTTTGATTCTACTACATCAAAAGGTAATTTACTGTTGGTTATAAATGATGTAGTTCTTAATAGTTTTCTTAATAATTCGATTGGTTCTATGATACTGGAATGTAAGGTATTTAATTTTGCAAATGTTGCTGCATTTTCTAACGTGGCTAGAATTTGTTGAATTAAAGTAAGGGTTGATATTATTTGGGTGTATATCGTGTTAAATCTAATTAAATTTTGCATGCATAACATGGTAGGTTGCATGTTATTTTCAAGGGTTTGTATTCGGTTGGCTATACTATCTTGGTTTCTAAACTAATTTTCGTAGCGTTTTGTTGAATCTTATAATAGTTGATTGCGTCAATGATATTTGGTTACTAAATATGGTTTTTATATCGTTTTGGTTTTCAATTAACTGTTGTATTGCGTTGTTATAACGCTCTGCGTCTTGATTATCTAAATTGCCTGTGATTGCTTTTATTATGTTTCCTAATCCGTTGATTAGTCTTTTGTTTCGTCTTGTCGTTTGTTCTGTGGGTATTAGTCGGTTAAATTTATCTTCTATGTTTCTTAAAATAGTTTCTATTATACTGTCATAATTCATCATTTCTATTGTGTATTCCTTTCCGAATTTTGTTGTGTCCATTGATTGTTTTAATCGGTAATAATTATTTTTGATGGTTTGAAATGCTTGCTTTAGTTCTGTTAAGTCAAATTTTTGTGCAAAGGTCCAATAGTCTATGGTATTCTGCATACTGCCTAATTTTATTCGTAGTATAGCGGGGTTATTTTTTATGTCTTCAATTATTATTTCGGTATCCGTTCTACCTGGCTAGAGGTTGACGGTAAAAGTGATGATTGTCCATCTGAAAGTACAGGGTGTCTTAAGTTTTTCAAGTGAATATATTTTGTTATCTTGCCGTTGTCTACTACGGTTATGTTTTTGTCCGATATTCTTCTAATTTTAAATGGGTCTAAATTTTTGGATGCTGTTTTGTGTAGTTTGCTTTGGAAATTTTTCTCGTATATGGTTTGTCCTATTGAGAATTTATTTGCGTGGGTATTTTTATTGCGGGTTGTGGTAATACGTTCCTTATCGTTATCTAATTTATCCTTTAATTTGTCATAGGTTATTTTTAGTTTTTCTTTATGATCTTTGGCGTATTGTTGATATACTTCCTTGTTATAATGTATGTCATAAGAGTTGCGTGAATCTGAATGTCCTAAAGTTAATTCTAATGGTGTAAAATTGGTTGATGAATGAATTGTGTTATTGTAGGCGATTAGTGCGTATGAAATTACATTAGTAGTGTGTTTTTTCTTGTAGGTTATTTTTAGTAATCTGATTTGTTCAGTTATAACATGAATTTTTATTTTGTGGAGTTCTAAAGTGTTTTGTATCGTTTCATTTTTAAATTCGCTGCCGTTATCTAACGTTATTGTTTCAGGCGTTCCATAAAATGTAAAATACTGTAAAAATCCTTGGGTTACGTCAATACTATTTTTAGAGGTGATTGGCATTGCTTGGTCTGTTTTTGTAAATGCGTCTAAAATTGTCAAATAACTTTGTGCTTCTACTACTAGAGTATCGGCATGTAATTTCTGAAAGGGTTTGTCAGGTGTTTTAGTTAACATTAAGGACATTTTTGGGGGTTTTCTGTCGTATTTCGCTTAGTCACATAGTTCACATTGATTGATAAAGTCTGTAGTTAGTTCCTTCATGTCCTTGAAATAATATCGTCTCATAATTTGCTTTAGGACTTCATTAATTTCACGATGGTTGGTTTTTCCTTCGTGTTGGTTTTGGATTATTTCATTTATTTCGGAAGGGTCGTTTAAGGTTATTAATTTTTTAGTGCATCTTATAAGTTCAGGGACAGAGTTATTAAATAATTTAACATATAATTCTGAAAATCGTTTATACAAGTTTTCGGTGTTGATTTAAAAGTAAAATCGTTTTTTCTCGGGGGTGTATTCTTTTAGAACTTTAATTATTTGTTCTTCATTGTCGTCTTCAGTTATCTAAATTTGGTATATCTTTTGTTATCTACTTTTGTATATTTTACAGGGTTGGGGTTGGTTAAAACTTCGGTGATTATAATCTGATTGGGTTTCATATCGATAGCTTCATTTAAAATTTTAATCGCGGTTTTGGGCTCTTCATTTTGTGTTGAATGTATGGTGTTCATTTCGTCTGGATCTTCTCTGATTTCTGTTTCGTCTACGTTTCCTATAACTAATTCCGTTTCCAGTGCGTTGAGCTGTATTCTACTTAAAGCGTCTGCGTTATTATTATAAATTCCTTTCTTGTATATTATCTCGTAGTCATATTTTCTAATCGGATTCTCCATCATTGTAATTTTGAATTAGGTTTCTTAAGTTTGCATAGCCATACTAATGGTCTATGATCGGTGTATATATAAAATTTTCGAACGTATAGGTATGGTCTAATATACTTTGTTGCCCAAATTGTGGCTAACAAATCTTTCTCTATGGTGCTGTATTTCTGTTCGGCTTCATTTAGGGTTCTGGATGCGTAGCTGATGGGTTTATCGTTGCCTACTGTTCCTTGGCTCAATACTGAGTCTAATGCTACATTTGATGCGTCTGTCGTTAATATGAATGGTTTCGAAAAGTCCGGGTATTCTAATACGGGGTGATTTGTTAATATACTTTTAATTTTATCTACGGCTTTAATAAATTCTGGGGTATGTTCAATTTTATTTCCTTTCTTTAAACAATGTGTCAGGGGCTTGGTTATTTGAACATAACCTTTAATAAATTTGCGGTAATAACTACTAAGTCCTAAAAATTCTTTTATTTCTTTGTTCGTTTTTGGTATGGGGTAATTTAGTACTACATTTGTTTTATCGGGGTTCGGCATAACTCCTAGGGGTGTTATTAAATGCTTCTTTCTGTAAAAATTCGTTCTTATCTAATGTTACTTTAAATTGTGCTTTTCTTAATCTTTCGAACACTTTTCTTAATCTTTCTATATGTTCCACTAGTGATGTTGAATAAACTATGATATCGTCTAGGTACACAAGACATTTTTCGCTGTGTATCCCACGTGGTATATTGTCCATGACTCGTTGAAAAGTGGCCGGTGCGTTCTTTAGTCCAAATGGCATCCTTTTATAATCGTAATGTCCTCTAGGTGTGCTAAAAGCTGTTTTTGGTGTATCCTTTTCATCAATTTCTACTTGATAGTATCCGGAGGCTAGATCTAATGTTGAAAAATATTGGCACTTGCCTAATTTATTTAAAATTTCAGTTATATTTGGTAGTGGGTATTTGTCATCTACTGTTTTTTCATTTAGTTTTCTATAATCTATTACCATTCTATATTTTCTCTTACCTGATGCGTCCAATTTCTTGGGTACTATTAATACGGGACTGCTCCATGGTGAGTTGGAGTGTTGTATGATATCTTGGTCTAATAAGTCTGCTACTTGTCTGTCAGCTTCTTCCTGACTTGCCTGAGGTAGTCGGTACGCTTTCGTAAATATGGGTTTGTTATCCACTAGTTCGATATTGTGTTTGACTGTATTTGTAAATGTTAGGGGTAGGTATTCCTTCGCAGTGGAATATGTCGCGGTATTCAAAACATAAATTTTTAATTGCGCTGTGTTCTTCTCGATTGATGTCGGTATTAAAGAGAATGTTACTTAAATTTTCTCTTTACATTTCGTCGTTTTCTGCGGAGTTATAATTGTCGTTTAAATTTTCGTCTATTTCCATCTCGTTAAAATTTAATTCTTTTACATTATTTGGGTTGGTTAATGATAGTTCTACGGGGTAGTCATTTGAATTTAAAATCGTCGTTGTGGCATAATTATCTTTTATTTGTACTAATGCGGCTGGGATCTCTACTCCTTGTTGAAATGTTATATGATTTATTATTCCTAATTTGTTATTTGAATTTACTGGGATTTTTATCTTTTTCTCTGTTCGGGGTTCTATTGTGTATTTTTGTTCAACTTCGGTATATTGAAATTTAATGGGGATTCGTCCATATTTCGTTTTTAATAAACGGTTCTTTATTCCTAACAGTCCGTCATATTTGTCATTGAATTCGAAAACACAAAATTTATGCTTCATTTTTACGTTAAATGTTTTGAGCAAGGGTATGTTAGCTACGAATTGGTGTAGGGTTGTTTGATGGGCTATTTTAATTTTAAACGGTTCTCTTTCTACATAATCTAAATTGTATTTCTTTACGGTTCGGGAGCTAATTAATATTTTTGAGGATCCGGTATCGATTAATAGTTTAAATTCGGCATGGGGTATTTCTATGTAGGGTAGTACTAGGTAATTTATATTATTTAAGTTTATTAAGTTTGGTCGTTCATAATAAAACGGTCTATCTAAAAATTTGAGCACGCGTTTTCTTCGTCGTCCTCTTCATAAGTTTCGTATGATTCGTCGCGTTCATAAGTTTTTACATAGTTTGATTGATTGTTCGTACTGGGCTCAATGTAATTATTCTGGTAGTTATCAAATTCTTCTACTTCTTGATGAAATAGTTCTTCCGATATAAAAGTGCGTTTTTGGTTAGGATTCGGTCGAATGTGTGTTATTTTTGTATTTGGTCTGGTGTTACCAGATGAGGTATCCATTGTTGTGGGTTTATAATAGTTATTGGGATTGTTATTATTGTTTGTTATTGGTGAATTTTTAACAGGGTTCGCGTTGAATGCTGGTCTTTGTTAATTTACGTTTTGGTTGAATCTTGGTTGAAATGCGGGCTTTGCGAAATTCGGGTTAAACGTTGGTTTTGAGAATTGTTTATATTGGTTATTAAAGTTTGCGTTATTAAAATGTGGATTATTGGTTCGCGGTTGGTTTGTTTGTGTATTGAATGATGTGAATTTTTGTTGTATAGTTTTTATCGGTGAATAACTTTTATTTGCGTTAGGGTTGTATATTCTGTTTCTGTAATACATTACGTTTTCTTCTTTGATTATCATGTTCATGGCTTCCTCTAAATTTTGGAGACGTTAGAATCTGATTTTGTCTGATAATCGTTCTGGTAGTGCTTTTAGATATGTGTCTAATGCCATTTCGTCATACATTTTCGTTTTTAAAAGTCTGATATTTTGGTCGGGTTCTTCAATTTTTAGTTTCGTCAAGATTAAACTTCTTACATCTTGGCATTTCATTCCAAATTGGTACGGGAATTGGTTATTTTGCATTCTATGGTTTATTAAGTCGCGTACTAGGCATTTTAGGTTACGTTTATCGCCAAATATGCAATCAATATTCTTTTAAAGTCCTCCCATTGTTCTAGGTCATCTCGTCGGGCAATTAACGCTAGTGCCCGTCCCGTTAGTTTACTGATAATAAGGCGTAGGAGTAATACGTTTTTTTTGTTGTCTCCGGGTTTATAGAAGGTTTTCAAAAATATTTCACACGCCGTTATAAAATTACCAAGAAAACATTGGTCTCCGTTAATGGTTGGTATGGTTTCCAAATAAATCTTCAAAATTCCACTCATTATGGCTGGGGGGGTTCTAATAATTAATATTTGGTTTTGATTTAAATTAAATTGAAATTTTGTAAAATTGGGATTTATTTTGCGGTTTTTATTGTTATTGCTTGTTTGGGTTTATTAATTTTCTGTTTAGATTGCGTCAGGTTACTTGCTATTTTTAGCTTGAGTCGTTTTAGTTTATTTAAAAAATTGAGTTGCTTGTATTGTATTTAATTACACGGTGCTGTAATTAATTTATGAGGTTTACGTTTGATACTGTCTTGGTTACGTTTATTTTTAATTTACTGATGTTAATTTTATTGTAGGTTTGGTCTCTGAGAGTTTCAATGTGATTGAGTAATTTTTGTGGTAATTGATCTTACTTTGTTTGCTTTGCGTCAGTTAAAATTTATTTTTAATTTATTTCTGCTGATTTAATTGTGCCTTTTGTAATTTTCTCTTCACGTCGGTGTGTGTAATTTATAAGTGTGTCTACGATGCTTCTTGTCTCGTAAACTTAATGTTAATCATAAAGTTTGCAAGTTTTCGTCTTTTGCGTTATTCAGAGTTGCATGAAATCTCTCCTTTTGTAATTAATAGTGATCTTGTTGTAATTACAATGTTTTAAACTACTTGTAACATTGTTGTTTTTCAGTTAATTGTGTGCGTCAGTGTCTCCGTTGTATTTTATTTACAAGGTTTTTTTTTTAAATCTACTGTAAGTGTAATTCAGTCTCTGTGAATGCTTTGGTATAATTAAATATGCAATTATATTTTATTTAATCTCCCAGAAAGATTTTATTTAAATAGGTTGCGTTTTCTATTTTGTTAATGATAAATGTCACGTCCAATAATGTTTATACTTAGTTAATTGCTGCAGTATTTTAATTATGGAATGTCAAGTCTGAATGAGGTTGCAATATGCGTTTTCAATAGCGTTATTATTTATAGGTTTCTTAAGTTGATTTTATAACTAGACGTATTTTTTGTATTTAAGATAATGTTTTATTCCCTGATAAGAATTTTCGGTCGTAATCTCTATTCTTTGTTTTAATTAGTAATGCTTTAATTTTATTCTGGTAAATTGAAAAGTTTTCCTATAATTACGCAAATTCAGTTGGTGTATGGATCTGAAGGCTTTGTTTTTGTTGCGTTCAAGGTTGAGCTTTAAATTATTCACTTTCGATGATGAATTTTTACGTTTGGATTTGCGCTCAGTTAATTCTATTAATAACTGTAAGGTATTTCTATAGTTTATAGAATGTGATGAGTTTGCGTCTGGGTAATTTGTTTCGATATTTTTTCTGCGTTATATACAAATATCTCGGTATTAAATCGTAATTTAATTTTGCTTTATTTTTGGGTATTTTAAATTATTTTTGTGCGCCAGATAACTTTGTATTGTTCATTATATATCGATTGGGGAATACATAACTCGCGTCTACCCAGTTCCTGGACTGAAGACCTAATGATGATGATATCAAACAAAATGGGTGCATATGTTCAATCTTAGATTTAATTCAAATGCTTACTCACTTGCTGATAAGATTTATAGTAATTAAAATTTCAGTTTAAATTGGCAGCCAAGCATAGTCGGTTTGATAAATTTAAGCTACTTACATCCGTAGCAGGACCAGCATTTGACAGAAAGAAAAACAAGAATTCAACATCGGCTGATTTGTTAGGTGTTGCATCTACCGATGTTCCAATTGATGCAATTGCAGAACTGATGTACCCACATAAGGTAAGCTTCTAATATTAAATACATGTTAATAGATCATTATTTTTAGACTGGTGTTAACTCACGTTCATTTATTATTAGTAATAATGGATATATGTTGATGCACCCTGATTTAAGACCCTTTGTAAGTATATAACTGTTTAAAATAATATATTAAATAAACGAGTACGATTCGGTTTTAAGGACATGTCAAATTTAATTAAAAAATATGGAAGTGACCCAATAAGGTATGCTTTTTAAAATATAATAGGAAAACTAGCGGAAAAATATAAAATTCTAAAAAATTAATTTTTTTTTATTTGCATGTGATTTAGCGCAAACCTTTAAAGTATAGGGCTAAAAAAGGACTTAGCGACCAATGAACAGACACTAAGTCCCTCCATGTAAATAAAGCAGCTGCTATTAAACCTTGACTAAAGTGCTGCCGCCACATATACTCGTCAATGTATTCTAGCAGCAGGTGGAAGTCCAGCATCGCTAGCCTTTGACAAAAATCTTTAAGGCAGCTCCAAAATCTTTTACTTTTGTTGGAGCATACATCAGTATGCGGATCAACAAAATTCTTCTTGTGATTTATTGTATATGTGTGTATTGAGAAACTCCTCCAAGACTGCTCAAAATAGTATAAACACGTCGTTCGTCTGTCCATATAATAGAGCCTGAAAACACATGAGCGTTTACTATAGGAATAAATATGACCGTATAATTTGTGTAAGGACCGCTACACTTGCGGTCACGTCCTCAATGCTCCACACGGAAGTACTAGATTGGGTTTAAATGCGAATAATTACGTGCTTCATATAATTCTGCCTTCAAAATTAATTAATCGTTAAATATAATTTATAAACTAAAACTAACGCTAGTGTTTAAATAATGGTACTCATCCTGTTAACTTCAAAGTGTATCTGATCAACATGACACTAGCAAAAAGTTGGGGGTCCGTAATACGGGATAGCAGCTGCCGGCTCTGTTTACTGGTGCGACCTAAAAGCTATCCAAATCTATCTAAATTAGTTTTTACTAGTGGATTGGAATTTCTAAGCATACGTCAAATTAATTAATAGCTTATTCAGCTATTTGTTTCTACTGTATACATTTAAAATATCGTCCTCCCTAGTCTGAGTAATTTATTCTTGCTTCAGCCTAAACTCGTCTTTAACATTTACTATTGTTCCTTAACTGGCTTATTCTAATTTCAATCTTTCTTTCTATAGATAATAGGACAAAAACAAGCAAACTGCTAAACAAAACAAGCCACAACAATAAAATATATAAATGTACAATACAGGCATAGAATAAAAATATATAAATATCTCAATAAAGCATTAGCATGTAACAGTGCATGGAATAGCAAAGAAGCCCCCCCCTCAAATTATCAGGTGCACTCGCATAAGCATTATGTCGGTTGGCGCCATCACACTAAAACGTTGTTGTTCACAATCAAATGCAAAATCTACCTATTAATACAAATCAATGCTTATGCGAGTACAGCCGCCACAATATTTATAAATACCTCTAATATAAATTTCTTCAGGTTCTAAAGATCTGGTCGCCTATCTTATAACGTACAACCGCCTCCCGATAAAACCCCGGGTAAATAAATATGGTTAAAACACTTACCCCTTTATTTTTATTGGACGCGAGATAGGTTTTGGGCCTTTGGGAGCGGCTTTTTAAAAAAGTTTTCTTTCCAAAACCACTTCTATTAAATTAATTTTATTCAGTAATTACATAAATGGTTTGACAACTTGTACGTTATATTCATTACCCTGTTAATTTTAATTAACAATTAATTAAAGTTATGTTTTAATAATTACCAATGAGTAGTTGAACTACCAACAACGTTAAAGTTATGAAGTTCGAGACTGACTGGCCATCAGGAGCTCCTCGGTAATGTAATGTAATTCCTGCTCTTGTATCAACTTGTGTGAAGTGCAGATCTCATGTCTGCTACTTCTTGATAATATACAATGTATTACTTCTTAGTAATCTTAATTATAACAATTGCTTTCTTATAGTTCATTGTAACCTGCACCTAAAGTATCATGTTGCGCCTGTAATACAAAGTAGTTGCTTCCGTTCTCACGTCTGATATGAACTTTCATTAACCTTTTATAATGTGTCCTTCTATTATAAAATGTAATATTCTATTTCTTAAGATTTAATAATTGTATTTATATTTGTATACATATTAATTGGGGGGTATCTAACTCCTCCTGACTTAGATGAAAATTAAGGGTTGTACTCAATTTTTAAAACTCATTGTCCCTAAAGTTTTATTTGTAGTTACTTTGTTCACATTTGTTTCTTTGTTCTTACATATACGGTTCATTTTATACAATAAATATACAGTTATTAAAATTATTACAATGATTAATAAAATTGTCCAAACACTGTCATAATGTAATTTTGGCACTTTAACTCACTTAAGTGTTTCTTATGAGTGGTTGAGATGTCGAGGTCTAGATGTTCTACTTGCTTTGGTTTTTCGATAATTTCGTTGTCTTTGGTTTGAGGAATCTTGAACTGTAGTTCGGATAGATTTGTAAATATCTTCGTCACTGTTGGGTTTTGATATACTCGAATAATTTCACTTTTTAATTTTAAGCCACAATCTTCCTTTATGGATGGTGATCACTTTGTTTCCGATTAAGGCTAAACTGTTTTCGTCTTGGTTGCAATTGGCGGTTGCTTTTACTTCTTGAGGAATTACAACAATCCATTTGTTGTCCGTAACTTTTTAAATTTTCATATCTGCAACTTGCACTGGTTTCGGTACACAATTCTCGCAATGATTATAGAATCGTAATAATTGTACTTTAAAAGGGCTATCTGTTTGAATAGCTGTTAATGATTGACATAAGTATTGGCTGAGTGCTACTTTTCTTGCATTTTTCATTTGTAAATCCATATCTAAGTTCATTCAGGAAAGGAACTTGGTTTTGGAAATAATAACTTGATATTTGTTAGTAACTTTCATAGTAAAAGTAAATAAATGATAATAAATGTAATTATTAATCTCTACAATGGAAATTTCTATTAAGAACGTAATTTCATGATTTTTTACATAACCGTTTACTATGGCTATTTTTTATATTACAAGTATGTTAGATTCTGTTACTTCAAAGAATAGTTTACTATGAGTTATAAGTGATTTGATTTCTAATAATTCATTTAATTCTATTTCTGTAGTACATCACGTTTTCTTCTTCTACAATCAAGTTCATTGCTTCCAAATTTTGTGGGTGTTGAAATCTTGTTTTATCCGATAATCGTTCGGGTAGCGCGTTTATGTAGGTGTCTAACGCCATTTCGTCGTACATTTTCGTTTTTACTAAACGTATGTTTTGATCGGGTTCCTCAAGTTTTAGTTTGGTTAGGATTAAGCTTCGTACGTCCTGATATCGCACACCAAATTGGTTATGGTGATTAGTTAGTTTTCATTCGTAGGTTTATTAGGTCCCTGTTAAGACATTTAATATTCCGCTAGTCTCCGAAATACGCTATCAATATCCGTTTGTAATCGTCCCATTCCGTAAAGTCGTCTCTACTAGCGATCAATGTCAATGCCCTGCCCGTTAATTTGCTTAGAATCAAGCGTAAAAACCAGACGTTGCGGTCAACGTCGACCTGTTTATTAATTGACTTAAGAAATGTCTAACAAGCAGTAACCAAAATACCTAATAAAGCCTGGTTACCATCGTAGATGGGTATTGAGTCTAAATATAGTTTCATATTTTCAGTATTCATCTCTGTAAATTTTATTCTCAGTTCCCGTAGTAAAGTTTGTATTAAAGTTAAATTAAAGAATCACTTATCGTTACGTATATTGCGTGTAATCATAAACTTTGGCTATAATTACATTGACTTTAGACTTCTGCTGATTAACTGTTTTATTAAATTGTTGCAATAATTGTACATAAATGTGTGCAATTATAAACCTTTACAATCTCATCAAGTTTTAGATTTTCTAAATAAATTATTTCAGTAATTATTACTACAATAAATTGTACAAAGAACTGTGTATAATTATACACTTTTGTTATAATCAGGTTCAGACTTTTGCTGAGTAAGTTGTTTCAGTAATAAATTGTGATAATAAATGTAATAATAACTTGTGCACAAAAAGCGTATCTAAAATTCTCTTGTTTCAAATCTAACTTGCTA
Source organism: Platerodrilus igneus (assembly GCA_036346225.1). NCBI lineage: Eukaryota > Metazoa > Arthropoda > Insecta > Coleoptera > Lycidae > Platerodrilus > Platerodrilus igneus. The sequence continues at coordinate 15,272,462 of JARFIW010001469.1, read as the reverse complement.
ATATCCAATATGTAATTGAAAATGGTTAGAAAAGTGAACTTATGGTACTTGCAAAAGTTTGATTGCCAGCTCCATTAGTCTTCTTTCTTTATTGGGCTTAGTCGATTTTGTACTTCGTCCAATTGTTTGGTTTTTTTGTTCCAGTAAAGAATTGAAATTCACGGTCACCAGTTCTTCGATTTTGGATTTGCTAGTGCCCTTCTGGAATCCGTTCCGGCTGTGCCACAAAGGTCTTGGGCCTTTGGGAGCTTTTTAAAAAGTTTTCTTGCCAAAAACACTTCTATCAAATTTATTTTTAAACAGTAATTACATAAATGGTTTGACAACTTGAACGTTATATTCATTAACGCCTTAATTTTAATTAACAATTAATTAAAGTTATGTTTTAATAATTACCAATGAGTAGCTGAACTACCAACAATGTTAAAGTTATGAAGTTTAAGACTGACGCCATCAAGGGCTCCTCAGTGTATTTATGTAATCCCTGCTCTTGTATCATCTTGTGGGAAGTGCAGATCTCATGTCTGCTACTTCTTAATAATATACAATGTATTACTTCCTAGTAATCTTAATTATAACAATTGCTTTCTTATAATTTATTGTGACCTGCACCAGCAGCATCATATTGCGTCTGGAATAGAAAGTAGTTGCTTCCGTTTTCACGTCTGATATGAACTTTCATTAACTTTTTATAATGTGTCCTTTAATTATACAATGTAACAATCTATTTCTTAAGACTTAATAATTATATTTATATTTGTATACATATTAATTAGGGGATATGTAAACGTCCTCAGAGGGTTGGTTTTTCTCGATTGCCCTTGTTGTGGTTTTGTAGCGGCTTTTGGTGTTTCTGCTGGTGATGCTTGACAATACGATAATAGGGAAGAGGTAAAAGGGTGGGAACGATAACAAAGCACTCACAGCAGCCCTACATAGCAGGTAGTGAGGCAGTGTTCACCCTACAGAAAGCGGTATGACTGTATAAGTGAATTTGTACTATATGGTCCACACAAAATTGTACGGAGACGGTGAGTACGCGTCGATAAACTTTCACGCACTTCCAGCTTGGCCAGAGTCTTATATTAAACTTACTGTTCTGTTCAATAATGCACTGAGTGCTGTTAATAACCAAGGATAAAAGAGGCAGGTATGCGAAAGATAAAGAATTTTAAAGGGTTAACGGTTTGAAATGCTTTAAAATGCTCTAACAGTAGATAAAATTGTACAATCGTTTAAAATTATTTTCAAAATCAAAACTATTCAAAGGGAATATCGATTCAGTTGATTTCCAAAATATAAATGATTTATTTTGAAACTTCTTTATAATCAATGAATATTTAATTTTCTGTATTAATAAAAATTTTAAGTATCCGAAGGCGGTCCGATTAGTACTTAGCCTCACCGCCCGATGGCGCCACTATCGCAAGAGAAATTTACATTCGTGTAGTACATTCTCGAAGACGGCTACTGTCGAAATTTCAGTTGAATCAGACTTGTAGTTTTGTTTTGATCGCGTGTGGAACCGGGTGTGTCCGCGGATTTTGGAAAAAGAGAATATCGGTAGGTGATTCGATTCTTGTTTTTGTACGGGAAATCGCGCAGCTATATCAAAGAGCGCTTGGATGCTGTGTACGGTGACTCTTCTCCCTCGATAGCGACCGTCAAAAATTGATTTAACAAGTTTCAACGTAGCCGAACGTCGTTTTCGATGAGCCACGCTTAAATACCCCGAAAACGGCTACCACAGAGGATAATATGACAAAAAATCCACGATCTCGTATTGGCAGACCGCTTATTGAAGGTGAGGGAGATAGCGAGACAGTAGGCATCTCGAAAGACTACGTGGGTCATATCCTGCATGAAATTTTGGGCATGAGAAAGCCGTAGGCGCGATGGGTGGCGCGTTTTTTCACTCCGGACAACAAGTGCAATCGCCCTCGCCACAGCCAAATTGGTCGAATTGGGCTACTAACTGCTGCCCCAACCACTGTTTTCTCCAGATTTGGCCCAGTGAGACTTCTTTTTGTTTCCAAACTTGATAAAGTCACTCGCCGGGCAGAAATTTGAGTCGAATGAAGAGGTCATCGCCGCCATGGAGGCCTACTTTGCAGACCTCGATGAAACGTATTTTTCAGATGGATTAAAGAAGTTGGAGCATCGCTGGGTCAAGTGTATCGAGCTGAAAGAAGACTATGTTGAGAAATAAATCGCCACTTTTCTGAAATTTTTGTTTTTCTTTAGTAGGTTAAGTTGTTATACCCGTAATTGTTATAAAAGTATCATCACGTTTTAAGGATGATGCAATAGTCAAATTTTCATGCACATTTAAAGTCAATTTACATACACAATATAAGTAAAACAAATTACTCACGTGGATGGTATTTCGTAGCTAAATCTTAGGGTTGATCATGTTTTATGGTCTAGGTTACACCATTGCTGAGTTTTAAATTGCCAAACCGTTCTTTCTGTGTCTTCTATGCTCTTAGAGGAATAAAGGAACACCAGGTAGAGGTACAACAGAAGGTAAAGATAGAGGAACCTACATGCCTAAAAAGAGAAAAGACACGCACATACACAGATAGATGTTCTTGGCTTGAGGCCTCGTGGCTTAATGCCCGGTTTCGACACTACCCGTACCTGCGCATTCTTTTGCATAAACGCAACTGTCTGGAATGACGGAAGTTGACAAGTTTTAATTTTAAAAATATGCGGGAGTTTTCTTATAAATTATGACCAAATCTAAGATATGTACATTGCCAATTTTTGGCATGTATCAAAGTACTTATCGGATCACCCTCGTATCTTCTTTCTTATTGTAGTAAAAATAGAAATGCATTCGCAATCTTTCACATCAATCAGTATTACTTATAAAACAATTCATGTTCGCCTGTATACCTTACTTGCGAGATTGAAGTACTTAGTGCTAGAATCGTATCGTTTGCATTAACCCAATAAATTAATTCTTGGTACGCATCGACATCCAAAGATCGAATCAATCGCGTTTAACACATTTCTAATACAAAGGAGTGACGTAGTGCCTGTTCATTAATTGCTACACCCTCTTTTAACTCTATATTTTAATTCCTTTTTCTTAGAATTACAGACTTTCTCGCAAATTTTCCTGTTATATTTTTAAAACCATGCCTTTCCGAGTCATTTATATATCTTTTAAATTAAATTTGACAGGTATCCAAAACCGAAACGTACCTAGATAGATAGGTAGATAGATAAATTAATTTATTGTTGTGGACTATACCTAGGCCAGAGCCCATACTAGTCGTACATTATAAGTATTTACATATTTGAGAAACTTTGAATAATTAATTCAAAGACAACTGTGGTTTTTGAAGCTCTGATGAGGGGGGATTTGAGCCCCTATTTTAGTCATCGACTGTGCACGTGGAGTGGTGCTGATTGTGTGTACAGTGCAAGTGTAGGTGTGATGTGGTAGTGAATTGCAAGAGTGTATATAAAGTGCGTTAGTGCCGCTGGTTGTGGGTGGTAGGTTTGGTTAAGAGGATTTTATTTAGGAAATGGTTGAATTCTTAAAGGTAGTTAGTGACTAGGAAGTTTATGTTAGGAAGTGGGAAGAACGGGTCAAAGTTTGTAGATTGCTTGAGGTTGATTTGTAGTAGAGAGGTAAGTGGACAAGACTATATCAGGTGTTGCGGGGTTTCTAGAGATTGATTATTGCAAGGACAGTGAGGGGAAGGAGTTAAATAGAATTGATGAAGTTATTACGGAAGGTACCATGGCCGGACAGAAATTGCATTGTAGGAGGATTAGAGAAGGGAATATGTGGTGGGATGTTTGTGATATCAGAAAAGATATCAAATGTATTCTTCTAAATCTTCTTTGGGGATTAAACCACTCATAGTTTTTAAAATTATCTTTATTAACGTTTCGATCCATGATCTAGGATCGTTTTCAAAATAATAGGTAGCATTGCAAGTTTTTCCTGGGTTTTCCTTGCGATATTAACATGAAATACAGCCAACATACATGATTTCTATTTATACATACAATAACTAATTATATAACAATAAACATATTAACTAGAAAACCATTTTTTCGGCAAATATCTAAGTGTTGGGAGATCTTGTCAGCCACAGGTTGTTTAACCCCCTTTACTAAATCTCGGTGAAATAAGACATAAAATTAGAAAACAATAGAAGGGTAACGAGCTATATACATGCTGTGTGAGAATTTCAGAGAACTATGTAGGCTAGATCAGAATATAAATAAGTGCTGGTACATGTCCAACCAGTTTTGAGATGAAGATCCAATGATGATGATGATAAAGCATATTAACAACCCCTGTAAAACAGCATTGGTATCTGACAAGTGTAAACCCGCCATAAGGTCGCCTCAGAACCATGTTAAAATCTACCAAAGGGGTAGCCTAAATCATAATCATTTTCCCCTTCAAAATAAATATAAAAAAGACTACGTAAGCCTTTTAATAATACAATCGCACACTTCTTTAATAACCATCCTCTCAATTGTATAAATAGAAACATGTTAAAAAATATTTTCCAATTCCCAAGTTATTGAATTTATATAAAATTCACCAATAAAAATTAATCAGCTGATTTCACGTTAAGCGTATTGGCTACCTAAAAAAAGTCGGTCCCAGGCCGTAACACAAATTGAAGGCAATCATTCATTTAAACTTTAAAAAAAATTTTGCTTAGTGTACTCAAACCAAATATTTCGAACATCAATAAATTAAAGTCACCTTCAATTTATGTCATAAATGTCAAACTTGAAGTTTTATTATTTTGAAAACGATCCTAGGTCATGGATCGAAACGTTAATAAAGATAATTTTAAAAACTATGAGTGGTTTAATCCCCAAAGAAGATTTAGAAGAATACTAAACAAACCACAACAAACATACAGGAAGTATTATCAAATGTATATCTGCTGGTAGAGGAGTAAGACCAAAAATCTTGCCAGGAATGGAGTAGGGAGTTATGTATTTGGAATTTTATGTCAGTTTTAGGAAGAGTACGGTATTCGTCATAGTGAAGTGTTCTGTCGTGTAGGATGATTGGTAGGTAATGTTTGAGATTTCGGATTTGGAATCAGGAGTTTAGTTGGATTTCGATCGAAGGGATTTGAAGCAAGGTATACAAGGACGCTATGGAGGGGGTTCTGTACGCTCTTGTGGTGTAGAGTAGGAAAGGTATTATGATGGTGTTGAGCGTACGTCTGGAGGAAGGGAGTGTAAGCAGGAGCGAAGAATCTACTGCGTATCTGATGATCGGTATTATGATGTGGTTAATGATTAGTCTTCGTGTTGGATTGGTGAGGTGAACTGAACTTTGAGAGCACGTGAAGTAGGTTATATAGTAAGATTTGTGTTTTGGTTTAAAGTTTGGAAAGATGGGAGTTTATTTTTAGGCGAGTGTCAATGTAGATTCCAAGGTAGGAAGCTGTTGTTAAGAGGGGAATTGATGTGTTAAGGATTTCTGTTTGGGTTAAGGTGGCCTTTGAGCAGGAGCATTTTTCTTTTAGATGGGAAGAGTGGTTGTTTGTTTAAAGAGGACGAGAATACAATTGAATTAATTAGTATGGCATCGGTGGATTTTATAGAGGCACGGGAGTTGCCGTGGATAAGGAAACCTATATCATCGGCGATAGGTAAACTCACAGATACTGACATAGTTATACTAGTAAGCAAACTAAATGTTTTTGTCAAAAATTTTAAAAGCGAACATCTGATCAGAACTTTTTGAAAGCTTTTCGACGTGTCTTATACATATCATTTATCACACAAGGAATGAAAGCACAACAGCATAAAACCAATTTGTTGCAAAATTAAAACAAAAACGTGAATCATTTTGGGAGTCAAAAACTTTTTAACCTTTAGCAATTAATTATAAAAGTCTAATATTTTGTCTGAAATTTAAAATATGCTCTTCTAGTCTGGGAAGTACCTCAAAGATAACTACAATAGCATAGATTTGGTTGAAGTTGAACAATTTGACGATGGTTTGGGACCACGAGAAGTTGGATATGAACTTAACGAGTTACGCTCAGCATTAGTAAATGCTTCCGATTCAGTAATGCATGGCATAAAAATAAAATACCACTATGACGATAGAAGGAGAATTAGTATAGAGGCAAATGATTACTACTATGCACCTCTTAATGAAACACCGTTTTCCATAGGATTCGCAATTCCAGATTTTTATGGGAACTACTCAATTGACGTAGGCGATGAAGTTCAAACTCATAAATTTAGTAAAATGAATATTTCTAGCTTTTTAGAAGGTCCAAATTGGAGACTTAACCCTAAATGGTAGGTAATGCATGTGTAAGCTTCATTTATTATTTCTACCATTTTAGGATTTACTGCAGATACCACTATTTAGCAGGGCATGAGTATTCTTCACCGGAGTATGAATTTTTGCATTTTGTAGAGAAGATGGATGCTGATACTTTTAAATGGGCTGCACAATATGATGAGAAACACGATAATGGTTAGTACTATTTTTTGATTCATTATAAGATAATTCTCGAAACACGAATCTTGTTGTAATGGCCTCCTTTGGCAGCCTCATAAAAACAGTAATTCGCACTAACATACAGTAACAAAACAAGATGACTATAGTAGAACACATCACAAAACGTTTACCATAAGGAAATTGTACTCTCAACTAGAATTCTAGCAAGTTTTATCATCGGTTCATTTTTGTACGATTAAGTTGAGTCTAGGACATCTGGGCGCGCCCGATCGGGCGCCGCCAACTGATCGTCGTCAAGTGGGCGCAAGGACAGCTGGTTGGCGGGCTAACTGGGCGCCGGACTAACTGGGCGTTTAGGTAGTTTTGTTATCCTTGCATTTCTATTTTTATCTATATTACATTCCTTTTTACAATTGGTATATTAGGTACAGGTACCACCTTGATACTCAACAAATCTGAGCCGAATATGTCAGTGTCTAAGTCATCACAAATTAAATCTCGTGCTTGTAAAATATTTTTAGTTACTTTAATTTTATTTAAAAATTTTCTATTTCTTCTATAAGTGTGTCCTAACTCAACTTTAACTTTGTAATCCCTTTTTCCTAATCTATCAACTACCTCCTTTCTTTTCCATAATCCCGTGGTGATTGAATCATTATCTGGTAATTTTTTTTTGTAATTCTGTTAAGTTTTTTGAAAATCTATCATAATAATAGTTTTGTTATACTTGTTTTGTTGTAATTTATTTAAGATTTCTTTATATGAAATTGTTTGTGGTTTAAGATATCCTGAAGGGACTGGAATTTTAGTTTCTGTGTTCTATTTAATAACAGTTGTTGTCTGTATGTTTTTTTATCGACCAACGGCATTTTAAAACAGTTGATCAATTAAAATACACTAACCTGTAATAGTTGCCAATTGCGCTGGTATGAAAAATGTAGTGGACTGTAATCTGCATCTGCATGACCGGCGTAAACTGCATAAACAAAAGTTCACTATTCTTGATGCGTTTTTACCATAGAAAGCCTCATGGTCAAAGCACACCGAACTGATTCTTACGGTCACTCGCATTGCAAAGTTAATAATGCTCTGTCTAATGCGCGTCTTGAACTGTGTACATGAACCAAAAAGCACTCGCGCACTCCTTGAATGTTCAAATTTTTATGTATAAGGTATTGGATAGGCGATAACAGGAAAGGAACTTTGATAATGTTAATATCAAACCAGAATAATATAAAGTGATCATATGTCACCAAAAATGCTATAAAATACATAACAGTTGTGCTGGCAAAAAACCTTCCTCAGGTAGGGGAATGTTATTATATTCTCATCATCACTAGGTCTTCAGTCCTGGAACTGGTTAGACGCGTACCCTCACTGTTTCCTATGCTAAACCAACCCACACATTTCTCAGAAATTTACACAGTGTGCATCTATCACTATCTGAGTGCAAAAGTCTGATCTTGATCTACCTCTACTTCTTTTTTCCTATCTCTGCTTGTAATATATCCTGTAGTATTTCCCAAAAATGCCTTAGAATGTATCCTGCTCTTCTATTTCTCTAATTTTTTTTGTTTTTTGTTTTGTTCTACTATTTCTATACCTATTTATTATTAATCTTGTCTGTTCATGCTATCATCCTTATACATCTGAAGCACAACATGCCAGAAGGCTTCCATCTCCCTCTGTCTGCTTTTCCTACTGCCCCTATTTCCTACACGTACTCTGCTGTGCTCCACACACATGCTTTGAACAATTTTCTACCTGTCTCTATGTTTGTTGTCTTTGAATATTTCCGCTGTTCTTTCTTGTTAGATGCAGTTCGATCACCTTCTATTGATTAGTCATATAGCCTATTTCCCCAATATTTAGTGGTATGTGAAGGGAAGTGAGCAAACTGTGGCTGCCAAGTTCACCCAGCAGTTGAACATTTGTCGAATTAATAGTTTTTCCAATATATCATTTTGTACATTCAACATTAGTTGAAGATATTTCACAACCAACACCTGTAGTTGTTTATAATAATCACCAGATTTAAGTGTATTATTTTTTCATCATTAGATTTTCCGTCTTGAAACTGGTTGGGCGCGTACCTAAACTTATTTATGTTCTGAGCTAGTCTACACAGTTCCCTGAAATTCCCACAACAACCTATATACAGCTCGGTTCCCCTTCTATTGTTTTCTAATTGTATGCTCCATTTCAATCGAGATTTACTGGTATGTGAAGTGGGCGGCTCCGTGGCATAGTTGGTATGCGTGTGACTACTACGTCAAAGGTCCTGGGTTCGAATCCCGACACGATTCGCTTGAAAAATGTTAGGCGAGCATTTTTTACAAAAATACGCCCTCGTTCGGGTGAAAGGTAAAATGGAGGTCCCGTGTGTGAGTGTTGTCACGCACGTTAAAGATCCCTACCTTGGAACAGCAAGGGTTCGGCAAATTTCAAAATTTTTCAGGTAAAAAAACTTGCTTCCTGGCCGATGTAGTACCTTCGGGTGGAGTATTGGAAAATCAAGTGTAGGGTATGTGAAGGGGGTTAAGCAGCCTGTGGCTGCCAAAATACTCAACACTTAGACATTTGCCAGATTTTGCCAGTTTTCCAGTAAATACTTTCGTACAATTAACATTAGTTCTGGATATTGAAACACCAATACCTGAAGTTGTTCATAATAATCATCATTTTCAAGTACAGTTATTTTTTTCGTCATTAGTTTTTTCATCTATGGCCTGGTTGGATGCGTACATCCATTGATTTTAATTCTGAGCTAGCCTACATATTTCCCTGAAATTCCTACAACGTACATTTTTCACTATCTGTGCAGTAGTCTAACCTAGGTCTACCTCTACTTCTCCTTTTTTCCCTATCTTTGCTTCTAATATATTCCGCACTATTCCCTCATGCCTTAGTATGTAGCCTATCATCCTATCTCTTCTATTTTTTATTGTTTTCCACATTATTTCTTTCTTCCCATATCATTTCTAGTATCTCTTTGTTCATAACTGCGTCTGTCCATGATATCTTTATTATACGTCTTTAGTACCAAATTTCAAAGTCTTCTACCTTTTTTTTGTCCGCTTCTCCTACTGTCTAGGCTTCACAAGGTCCTTTAAGTTGACTCCCCTCAGTTGACCGATTTGCTCCAAAACCTAGCACCTATTTGCTTATAGCTAGCACTAGCTATCACCAAAGTTGTAGAGATAGCACCAAAGCCGTTTCAAAAATATGGCGAATTATATTCGGGAGGAGGAGGCCAACTTGACGCTAACTCCTCTCAGTGCTCCGATTTGCTCCAAAACCTAGCACTATATAGCTTTGAGCTAGCACCAGCTAGCACCCAAGTAAGAAAGCTAGCACCTTAAAAATAAGATGGCGGCGATTTTTAAAAAAATTCTTGTTAGGCCCCAGTTGCCCGATTTGCTCCAAAATCTAGCACCTCTTTGCTAATAGCTAGCACCAGCTAGCAGCAAACTTGTAGAGCTAGCACCAAAGCCATTTCAGAAATATGCCAATTATATTCGTATGGGGGATCTTGACGCTAGCCCCCTCCGTGCTCAGAATTTCTTCAAAACCTAGTACCATGTAGCTTAGAGATATCACCCAAGTAAGAAAGCTAGCACCTTAAAAACAGGATGGCGGCTATGTTTTAAGAAAATTTGCCAGCCTTCCATCCCCAGTTATTCGATTTGCTACAAAATCTAGCACATCTTTGCTAATAGCTAGCACCAGCTAGCACTAAAGTTGTAGAGTTAGCACCAAAGCCATTCCAGAAATATGCCAAATTTATTCGGGGGACTAAATTGATGCTAGCCGTCCCTCCCAAGTGCTCCGAATTGCTCCAAAACCTAGCATCATGTAGCTTAGAGCTAGCACCAGCTAGTACCCAAGTGAAAAAGCTATCACCTTAAAAATAAGGTGGCGGCGATTTTTAAAAAAATTTTTGCCAGCCCTCTCAGTTGTCCGATTTGCTCCAAAATCTAGCACATCTTTGTTAATAGCTAGCAACAGCTAGCACTAAAGTTGTAGAGCTAGCACCAAAAGCATTTCAGAAATATGCCAATAAAATTCGGGGGGGGGCAACTTGACGCCAGTCCCCGTCCCCCAGTGCTTCGAATTGCTCCATAACCTAGCACCATGTAGCTTAGAGTTAGCACCAGTTAGCACCCAAGTAAGAAAGCTAGCACCTTTAAAACAAAATGGCGTCGATTTTGAAAGAAATTTTGCCAGCCCCCTACCAGTTGTCCGATTTGCTCCAAACTTTAGCACCTCTTTATTAATAGCTAGCACCAGCTAGCCACCAAAGTTGTAGAGCTAGCACCAAAGCCATATCAGAAATATGCCAATTATATTCGGAGAGGGGGCAACTTGGCGCTAAGCCCCCCGTGCTCCGAATCGCTCTAAAACCTAAGACCACGTAATTTAGAGCTAGCACCAACTAGCACTCAAGTAAGACAGCTAGCACTTTAAAAAAATGCGGCGATTTTTTAAAAAAATTTGCCAGCCTCCTCCCAGTTGTCCGATTTGCTCAAAATCTAGCACCTCTTTGCATATAGCTAGCACCAGCTAGCACCAAAGTTGTAGCGCTAGCACCAAATCCATTTCAGAAATATGGCAAATTATATTCGGGCGGTGCCAAGTTGACGCTAGCTCCCCCGGGGCTCCGATATTGTCGATACATCCACTATAAATCTATGGGTATTAAGACTTCGTGGTTGCGAGTCTGGAAAAGCCATAACTGTGGATGAAACACGCAGCGGACGTTCAGTCACTACCACAGACGATAAACTTCGCCAACTCGTCGACGGTTTGATTACGTCGAGGCTTTAAAATATCTCCGGCGTCAAGTTTGTCAGGTTAGAGGCAGATTGTCGCTAATAATCTTACAACATAACAACGCTTGTCCACACACCTCGCGTACAACCGAAGAGGCACTGTGAAACCTGAAGTTTTAACCGACTCCACATCTTCCTTACTCCCCCGATCTCGGTCTTTGCGACTTCTATTTTTCTCTCTCTTCAAAAGGAACCCCAAGGGTAATCATTACACACCGAACGATGAGGTGAAGGCAGTTCTCGGGTTTTGGATTCGCGAGAAGTCGGAAGAATTCTTCAGTGACGGGATGAAAAACTTGTTACATGTTGGGAGAAATGTGTTAGGGTTAACGGTGGCTATTTTGAAAAATAAATATATGATTTTGACCTTTAAGAATTGTAGTTTGTGATAATTTTTTCCCGATATTGCTATTTGTTTTTGTTTGTGTTCTATAAGCATGTATGCATCACCTTTCAGCTTACCCTCATATTTTGGTACCAGCTGTTAAAAACAAGTTGTTTTTTTTTGTAAATTAGTTTGGTTGAGGTCATAAAATTTATTGCTGCTGGAAAGAAAAGGATCCATTTCCATTTGTATATTGAAATTGACCTGAAGCCCATTGTAAATACGAAGTTTCTACCTGAGTATTGTAGCTAATTTTATAATGGGACTTTAAGCGCCAATAACTACCCTCTGATTTTGTTCAGAACTTTTTCTATTGCATTCCACTTTTTTAATTCAATTCCTTTAAAAGAAAATGCCGGAGATTTTTAATCGATTCTTTATGGAAAATTTATTTTGTGTTCATTACTTACTGCATTGCTCTAAAATTTTATATAGGTGCAATTAACTATTTTGTATTAAATTTCGCTTTTCACGGAGTTTAAACCGCAAAAAATCGAAACATCGGCAGACCATCGCCGTGAGGAGGTTGACGTTAAAAACGGTTCTCAGTTGGAAGTGGATCCAAAATATCGGGTTGTTCGCAAAAACTCGTCTCTAGTTCTCACTATTTGGCACCCGGCACCGATACAAATACCTACCACTAGGCAGCACTGAGTCTGAACTAGTGCCACCTAGTTTATAGCTGAATGTATGCTCTGGATGCGAATAATAATGTAGTAGATGCTTTGGCATTTTACTTAAAATATTTGAAGCAGATTTGTGTATGTGATGTATATTTAATTTCAAAATAATAGAGAATAGACAAAAACATAACCTTAGTAATACCATTTCCTACTCTTTATACATAGCCCAATTTCTCAATCTTTTATTTTGTTACCTCTAGTAAGTTGCCGCCCGGGTGCTGTGCACCCATTACACCCCTAACACGGCTCGGACCTGGATGTAGTTAAGTCACAACCGAAATAATGTGATTTGTTAGACATTGTGTAGTGATCCGTAGTTTTCCTTTTAGTCAATTCTTATTGGTTGATAATTATTGCAAATATTATAGTGTATATTTTGATATTCGAGAGTATTTTTGAACAGCACGGTAACCACTTCCAGGTTTCTGAACGCACTCCGTGACGTCAGAATTTACCGTTGTAGGGGCGATCGATATTGTTTTTACGGGTCTTAACCTGCGTCTTGAGACTTGCTTCAGATTTGAAAAAGGAAGGTCGAAAAACTTCACTTGGCGGTTATATTAAAGGAAATGTTTTTAATTATATGCTATTTTGAAGTTATTTGATTGCATCGAAGCTTAATTAAAAGTTTAATGTTATTAGGTTGTGTTTTAAGATAGTGAATGAATTAACCACAAAGTTGTTATGTATATTTTTGTTTGTAAATTTAATGCCACGACGTATTTAATTTTTAAAAGCATGTTTTTAGACGATGCAATCATAATAAATAATGTTTAACTTTTGTTTACTAGATTGAATATATTTTGTTAACATGCATTTATATAAAGATTAAGAGCTTGAATTTGGGCTTGTATTGTTTCTGTAAAATTTTGGTATGTATTTGTTACACGCATATTTTAGAATTCGTTTTCAATGTTTTAATAACTTGTTATGATTATGTAAATGTTTATTTCAATTTTAGGTGTGCGTTTATAACTGCGTGATTCATGTCTCGTTTTTATAACCTAATCATAAGTTAGTTTGAAGGATCTGAAGTGTATTATAACCTACAATGCTATCGGTAACAAATATTGAGATTTATTATTCTTGTTATGATGTGATTATAGCGAACCTCTGCTATGACCCCGTATTAACGCGTTTGCATTATGTCTATATAGGAGATGGTCGATTCAATTTGTACCCTTTGTTTGGTAGTATCATAGCATATGTTCATGTTTAACTTCATGTTTGTTTATAAATATTTGTCTTTGTCAATGTATTTGTAGTAATGTTTATGCAACGATAGAATGTAGGTTAGTCATTGTGAACTATTTTGCCAAACGGGCTGGAAACTGTTAATGGTATGTATGATAAACGTGTATGTTCGAGCTCTTGTTAAATTTACTAACATTTTATGGCCGTGCGGAGTGGAATATTGGTAGTCAAGGTCTTTACCTTCCAGGTGTTCTTCTTCTTCAACTTTAGCCGGGTGGTAATGGCTCAGCAGTCCTCGGTACCTTCTAGAAAAAATAAGCTAGACTACACTAACATTTCTTCAATCTCATATGTAGAATGTTTGAGTAACCGTTGACATCCCGTGATATCAAAAGTGCACAGGGCGCTTGTTCCCCACCCCATCCTTGGAGAAATGTATTTATGCAGTTAAAAGCGCAGGGCTGTTGAGGTTTTATCTGCCGATATCTTTCCTCAGCGCGGCCCCAGGGAGTCCGGCACTGTTTGCTCTTGTAATTTATGTTTAATTGATGGTAACCTAATTTTGAGGTTATCATGTAATAATTAAAGTAGGGCCGTTAACTATTGTAGTTTTATTTCAAACCTTCTCGCCTTAACGCTATCTCAGTGCGTATATTTAGGTTAAGTTTCGGTGAAACAACGCAGGTGTCACTAGCCACAATCACTAGACGACTCGATCACAAGGCCAGGTATTGTCAAGAGAGGACGTTCGTTCGTCCGCAGGTAGGTTAGAGTACAGAGTTTGTAGCTAGGACCAGGTTGGTTACATTACAGAGTTTGGTAGCAGTGACCAGGATACATTACAATTGCTGCAGTTTTTGTTGTTATAGTAACTAAAATTAGGATTAATGTAATATTTAAGTCACAAAATAGTAGAAAAAAATTGCAATTCATTCTAATTATTTGTAGATAAGTGTGGCCGCAAAACACTGAACGATGACGATTACTACTGCGATAGGCATTTAGTGCAAAGATTTGTGTTTGATGCAAAAAACACCAAAAGCTTATTTGACGAACCATTTGCTTACCGAAATGAAGAAGAACGAAATTTGGGTAATACCTATAACGCTACATTACGATTTATGGCTACCATGAGTGGTCTTACAAGATGGGAATATATTGGCGAACAAAATATTAATATATTGTAAGTACCTCTGATCGTAAGTGATAAAAAAGTTTGCACATGATGGGATTTTAACGCGTGTGTTTTTTTTTGTGATTTGTATCTATATCCTTTTGACTGAAAATATATTTATTTTTACAAGGTGGATTACTGTTGAGGATTGGCATTTACCGTTTTAATTCGAAATTAAGCACGTCATCTTAAAAGGGCATAATTTTTTTCTCCTACAAATATGTATTTTATGAACGATCTGGTTAAAGCTTGAACCGTAACAAAAAAATAGGAATCGAGGAATGCCGTGCTAGCTAGAAAGTCGTATAGAAGTGTGGGTCACAAAAATAGAAAAAGCAAACCTTAAGAGAAAAAATTTATTACAAAAACCTTTTAAAAAAACATGTTACAAAAAAGAAAACCAGCCAGCTGAGGAAGCAATATTTACCCAATATATCCCGGAGAATCTACATAGCATGAAATATCTTCTTAAAAATAATTAATACACTCCTTGGTCTCATCTTAAACTAAAATTTTAACCTCAATTCTAGTATTCACATAGTCACTTGTTTAATACAATTTCTTAAATACTTAATATTTACATAAAACAAAAATTGACTATATATATATATATATATATATATATATATATATATATTGCATTGGATTTCGGGATCTAACCTTTTAGCATCGAGCCCCAGCGCTGGGCCGTCATAAAAGTGCCGTGGAATCTTGGGAACCAACTTTAAAGTCGTGCCCACTCCTGGGCCAACATAAAATTTTCAAAAAAAATTTTAACAAAAAATTTCTTACCCTTTATTTTGGACGCCTTCGAATTTCTCTGCTCACCCTGGCTAGCTCAGCAATCGTCCTCTTCTAGAATACTTATTTTTACGTACATACCTCTCTCACACTCACACACCATCAAATGAAATTACCAAAATAATATACCAAGCACACAACCTTTTATTTACACATATTAACAAATAAAAATATTTACACATGAGTACAAACCGTTTGGTACAATTATTACCAGCTCAATTTATTGAATGCTTTAAAGTCCTTGATTTTAAAATGATTTTACAAATTCGAGTAGATATGAGTAGATGGGCCCCACATGTAACCCTAATTTGACTTCATACTGGTGTATTGTGAGCTCATTATAACCCAGTTTTTGTAAATGATTTTTAAACCTAGCATAATTGAAAACAAATTTACAGACCCGTTTACTCCTTACAACCACAATTTATAGCCTGAATAAATGTTTATATATCCTCAATAAACCCTTTTTCAATACTCAAAATTATTAAATTGTCCTGCACATGTACCTTTTTAAACAAGTTTTAAAAACAATAAATACGCAACCAATAAGTCAACCACACAAACACAAAAATATCCACAAATGTTTATTACCTGGAGACACTTTCATTCTTCGTTACCGCTGCAGATGGCTACCAGAAACCTCTCGTCGTTGTGTCCATCTACTACGCTGATTCCAAGATCCATCGATCTCCACCATCTAATATCTCCGCTACCACTTCAGATATTTCACGCATACAAATTGCTTTCCAGTTCTTCTTACCCCAAATATCATCCATCCATATAATAATTTTGTCGTAGTAGCGGAACCTTTTATTTAAATAAGCACTAACTCGAGGAATCACTTGTATAACTTGAGGTCCGCTATTACAGCTTTTATAATTTCAAATAAGATGTTAAATGTAACTTTACTACACACACAAATTTTAACCGAAAGCTTTACTATTATGTAGGTCTAAACGCGTATTCGGAACTCGATGGAAGAAGAAAGCCCGGGTATTTATATTATTCTTCAATCCCCCTAGTTGAACCCGTTTTATGAGAAAAACTTGTTTTCCAAGCGGCTTTTTAAAATTTTGAACGTAACCGACTATAAATTCTGAAAAATTTCTCCCGTCCGTCGTGCTGTCTACATAGAATTCGTTTCCTACCTTACCGTTTGCGCTCTTTTCGAAAACTGCTGGCTATAAACCAATGATATAATTTTCTATCGTCACAATGCTCCACCTATCCGCTATACATCTCTGTTCTATGCATGTTTGTCGTCTCCTTTCAAACCCCACTTGAGTTACAGAAAATCGATATTGTAGACCTCTTTCACCAAATCCACGTGTATATCCTAGGTGACTTCTATCCAACGCTAGCTTTATCTGCTTCTCTATCTGTCGCATATTATCGACTGTTCATTTCACTCACTCTTTAAGATATTTGTTATTGTAGTTGCTTATACAAATTGACCGTTGAAAACAATTTCTATGGAATTCTATATTAACGTTCGTTTAATATTCTCTGAACGTAACATTTAACCGTTCATTTACATTTCCAATGCTCCACCCGAAGGTACTACATTGGTCAGGAGGCGAGTTTTTTGTTGCCTGGAAATTTAGAATTTTGCCGAACCCTTGCCGTTCCAGGCAAGGTAGGGATCTTTAACGTGCGTGACAACACTCACACACGGGACCTCCATTTAACCTCTCATCCGAACGAAGGCGTAATATTTGTGAAAAATGCTCACCTGCCATTTTTCAAGCAGTCGGCCGTGTCAGGATTTGAACCCGGGACCTTGGGATCCGTAGTCTTACGCTTACTACATTGATCCACGGCAACGCCTCGTAACATTTAACCAACAGCTGGTTCTTGAAATTATCGACCGTTTGAAAATAACAATTCTTAAATTTTCCCCTTCGTAGTATCTGTGTAAATTAACGTGAGCTTTTAAAACGAATACATTTGCGTTAGAAATTTTTGATTTTCTTATGCATGCACGCTCCCTTTTTGCTTTCATGCGTTTGATTAAAAAAAATAATAATTAAATATGCGTATCCTTGAGTTTTTATGTACTTTAAAGCTTTTCTTCCCTTATGTAACACACACCCCGTATTTGCAACGTTTGGTTGGTTCTTTAATTAAATTATTTATTTCAATGCCTCGACTATTTGAGCTCTTATATCTCAGGGTATTCAACTACTTATAGTGAGTTCTGTTATAAGTAGATAAGCAAAGTCCAACCAACGTGCACAATCTTTTGTTTTAGTACTAAATTTTACTCTACTTTTGAATATTCCAAAATTTTATTAAGATCAACGTTGCTTTGTGCCAAATTGAATTACTACCAAAATTTATGACTATTTTTGACGTTCAAGATATTTCAGCACTCACCTGGTTTACACTTCGTTGTTGGCCGCGCTGACTGCTGGCTCAAAATCCGTGTCGCCGTATGCGTCTTTACACTGATGTCCTATTTGGTTGAATTTTGTACCGCCTCCAGGTGTCGTTCTTGAAATTTTAAGCTGCTCCCCAATACCTGAAATAATTAACCCGAATTTAGAATTTTGAATACCCAGTGCTATAACTTCCCCTGTGCTAATTTCTGCTTCGAATCCTCCACTACCAATTATTGTTCTCCTTAATCTCGCTCGTCGTGTATTCAATAAATCCGTCCGCTTCTTCTTAATTAATCCAAATCTACTCGCTGTCCTTTTACAAATTGCCCGCTGCTCCGCTACCAATCTATAACTCGCTATCCAAATCCAACTACTGTTCCTTTATATGTCCTCCCGATGTCCTTGCTACCTTTAAATTGCTATCCAAATCCAACTTTCTTTCCTTTTTATGTATAACCACTCGATTTCCTGCTACCTATAACTCGCTTTAAATCGCTATCCAAATTCAAACTCCGTTCCTTTATATAAATCTTCCCAATGTCCTGCTACCTTTAACACGCTATCCAAATTCAACTTCTTTCCTTATAACCACTCGCTTTCCAAATCTAACTTATCCATCGTTTCACCGTCGCACAATTACCAATCTTTAGTTTATGCTTTTGTTGCTGTTGCTTCTTTACCACACTTTATTAAATCAAAACTCTTTTAGAAACAAATACTTTTATTAACTTTTTTTCAAAATCGTTACAAATTAGCACAGTATGAAAAAACACGTCTTTTTACCAATAAAGTTCGAAATGATCTCCCGTTGTTTGCTTTCCACGGCAACCATTTTAACTTTTCTCGCCTACTACCCCATAACTAAATCGTCCAATACATCCTAACATTTCGTTTGTGTCGCACATACCATAGCTCATGTCCTTTCTACATTTTTATAAATCACATTAAATTCTATCATTGGTCCAAAATAATTACAGTTCATCAATCACATTTGATGTTGTTATAACTAATAATTTAGAATTTACAAACATTGTCCAAAAGTTGATTCTATTTAAAATGCAAAACCAAAATAAATTACACTAGAACCTGGATGCGTAATCGATATTAAACATTCATAGACGCATCCGGTTTCCGGACGGCAAATGTACTTTCAAAGGCCTTTAACATTCAAACTCGGTATAAACCATTGAGCACTGCACATCGTACTACGTCATTTAGTCATTTCGATATTACCTTTTGGCACTTAATTTCAACTACCATTTTGAATGGTATTTTAGCATATGTAGAATACGGGAAACATACATTTTTAAGTTTATATGATCAAATATGTGGATTATTTTGCTTGGCATATACGACCTTGTACTAAACCACCCTCAGAACTCTTGGTAGCTTCCTTATACATTATATTATATATATATATATATATATATATATATATATATCTGTGGAATCTATAGGCTAAAAGAAATTAGATAGGTCATTGTATAATTTATTACAAGTTGTCAAATGTAATTACATCTGATTAAAAATTTGAAACCATGTCCGTAGCTCTAGCATGAAAATGTACAATTTAGTAAACATTTTTCAGTAATTTTAAATGAGTAAATTTGCTTCATGTATTATAATGTAAATATTGCAAGCGTGTACAGTGTAGCATTTAAAAGATAGCGTATGGTAAATTAAGAACATATTTAATCGTTTTTTATAAAATATAATTGGAAAAGTTAGCATTTGTATAACCTTCAGCAGCTTAATTATAACACAGCGTAGAATGAAATATTTTCTTAGTATTGTTTGTAGCAAGCATGAAAGTGTTTAAAACAAGCTAAACGGTTACAGAGGGACAGACAAAACATCACGTTTTTAGTATTTGTATACAAGTTTGAAAGTAGTTTGGTCAAGTATTTCTGAATATTGTTGTAAATATGTGCAACCGTCGTTAAATTTCTACGTATTTCAACAAGGAACGTGCATACTTGGTAGAAATGCAGGGAGACAAGGAAAGAATGGATTTAATATGTACGAGTGAGATGCCGCATGTTATATAAACATCATTAGAAGATTGTAATATTTAGTGGGAAATAAAAGAGATAATGTACAAGTACAAGCTGCTACAAATAAATAGAGATGGAGTATCAAATAGAATATATAGGTAAATAATACAGGATTATTTGGAATATTACTTGTAGAGAGCTATTGCGTCAAGGGCAAGAGCAAGTTGCAAAGAAATTAAGGGATGGAGGATTGTGTGTGTTAGATGGAAAGAAACAGATAGTTCCGTAGAAGGGATGTTATTGTAAACGGTTGGAGAGTAGTGGCTTGGATTCGACGAAGTTGATGTCAGTTAGAGCGCGAAACTTGTGCTTTCGTAGAAATTAGTTTGTTTGTAAAGTCAAAATTCTGAGATTTCGACGACGGTTGATATTAGGGTAGAAATTTACAGGGAATTGATAAAAGCTAAACAAGTATTTTTCGGAATTAGAGTGGCAGTTAAGTATTTTGTTGTGAGGGGTTTTAAGAAACGTGGTAACCGTTTGAAATTTACCAAGAAGGCTGTTTTGTTTGTATCAACGGAGTTGCGAGTTTTTGAAGCATAAGGCGGGCAAAAATGGGCTATATTATTAGACTTTTTAATTACTAAAGGGGCTTATTTATTAGGTTTTTACTCCTATGTGACCAGCTAAAAGGCACAAGGATGTTTGACGAGGATTTCCAGTAAGTATAAAGAGCCCACGGCAAGTTTCGGTAGAAAATGGCTCGTAGATGAGGAAACCTCTAAAGGCTCAGCGGCTAGTCGAGCTATTTGCTCTGGGTAGAACATGAACTGTGGGTCGGGGATGGACTGCGACCAAAAATGTAAAGAATATGGCGCCACCGAATTTTTGTGTACGAAGAAGACCTTACTTAAGTCTCTTGTATAAGGCGAATGCGGAAACCTTTACTCAATTACCGCTATACAATATATTACTGAAACACAATCCCCAAAGTTTTCTTACATTATGGCTCGATATTGACCTTTATCGATGCACTGCTACACCTGTAAACAGATTAAAACAAAGATAGCACTGTTTGTGCATTTATATCCAAAATTAATAATTAATTAGAATCAACCCTCATTCGTTCCAATTAATAATCATAGTCTTGACCAAAATAAAAATCTATTCCTTCAGTTGCAAGTAAATTATTTACAAGACATCTTTTTTAAATAAGTTTGATTAAATAAAATTAATGAAAGATATGTACATATGTACTTGATAATATCAGTATTTCTCACAAATAAAATATAATAATTTATATTAGTAAAGTCTAGCAAAATTTATCTTCAGATGATTGAGTATGAGTTTTTTGAATATTTAACTTTATATTACAACTTCTGTTGGTATGAGTAGTACTACTTGAACCTCACATTCTATGACAAAATATTCCACTTAACAATTAGTGAAATGTAAAATGTAACAATTTAATTTTCTAAGATTAGAATAATTTATGTTTCAAATAATCGCTTCAATTTTCATTAAATATAGAATTTAACTTTTTCTACTTTTATAATGACATCTACCGTATTTTGTTAGTACTAATAAAAAATTTAATGTGAAACTTTATAGATTCCTGTTACATAATTTAAAAATAACTTGTTTGTCAATCACCTATTGAACTTATTTGTCTGCTATACCCAATGCTAAAGCTGACGTATAAGAAAACAAATTACATACCAGATGTTAATCCGATGACAAAATACTTGCTAGGTATAAGGACCATACCCGGAATTATAATTGATAATTTATAATCCTCTTGTTTTAGCAACCAAGAATTTAGGAATTTCCATTACCATACAACCCAATCAGCTGGATACTGAAAATCCAACACAACATTACGGCGTCCACATTAAATAATTGAAGCACGCCAATTTGACTTTCATACAAGGTTGAATTTCATTTCTTGCCCAAATAAATTTTATATATTTCTTAAATTTCAAAAGCTAAGATGTACAAATTATCCTAGACTGCACTAAAAATATCAATTTAGTAAGGCTCTAAACTCAGTAATACTTACTGTTAACCTAAGGCCATTCAAACAATTTAACGTCTCGTCAGATGCGAGCTAATTCCAGCCAAGTGTGGACATAAAAATGCGCGTCGCCGAGACGATATCATTTAAAGAAAACATTTTTTAATTTTTCGGTGCTTCCAACACATGGACTGCATCAACGTCATGTTCCTTGATTTAAGGAACAATTGACCTACTTTAACGACAGCTCAGTTGGAAGTGATTTCTTGACGTGTTGCCGTCTGACAACAAGCATGATATTACAACCATTTAACGGAGGGAACTCTTATGGTGACACTAACAAAGGGCATCTTTTGTCACCGCGTAATTTAAAATTTTATACTTTCAAATCGAAAGCTTATATTGTTTTCAACAATATATAATATTTATTTCGTAGATTGTGTAGCTTAAGTTGGCTATTAATGAATTAAATAAATTAGATATCTGTGAAAATATTGTCAGAAAATAAAATTGTTACAATATAACCAACAGCAGGAGGTAGTAGGGTTCCCTTTCTTTTGATTTTTATCGACGCGTCCGCGAACAGTAGTGAACAAGTAATAATATAATACTTCAAATAAAAATTATGCACAAGTTGGTGTAAAAGCAGTATTTAAATTAATGCAAAGATACCTCCGTTGCATACGTTATGAAAGTAAGTACAAACTGATTTTTATGTGGTTGTTGGTGCATGCATAAAAAGCAGTAGTGATTGTTGATGGATCGATTTGGTGGTGTATCCATGGTAAAGGGGACCAGTAGCTAAGTTGGTGGAGTCTGGCTGTACCGTCAAGTGGTGATAGAGAAAATAGAGTAGCGGCGTGCAGTCTTGAATGGTATCATATAACTTGGGGATGTTCCCGAACGTGCAGTCATAGATGATCATTGATGGTATGATTGTGGACACATGTGTGGTGGTGCATTTCAGGTAACAGATTTTTGTGTATAATTGTTTTGTGGATTTATTTTGTGTATAATGGCATTTTATACCTTGTGAGTATATTTCTATAAATTTTAATGGACTAAGAGGTACGGAATGAACTTTTATGAATTATTATTTGACCACATTTTTATATGGGAATTTTATATGTGTAAAATAATTTATGTAATATTTGTGTATATACAAGGTAAAACAGACTTATGGTATTTGGCTGTGCGAAAATTAGCTCAAGTGTTTATAGGTTTTACTATGAGCTCTTATTAAAACTGGGGTAATGTAAGGGGTATGAAAAGGCCCTGTTACTTTAAAAATAAAATTTAATTTGTGGATCAAAATTTTTTTGTTGCGGTACTTGGTGCAGGCTATTTTTGTTACTTACGTTGTTTTCTTTTCTTAAGTAACAACATCAAAATAAAACACATTGTTCAGAATCATTCTGAAGTCCTTTTATTTGCTAATTCGTTTTTAAATATACACACATACGCAAATACACACACGCACACACACACAAACATACACCTGCAGGCTTGTAGACCTCCGTGATCGCCTTGTGTGGATTTACCCAGTCACCCACATGACCTCACAAGTACCCTAGTAGTCACGAACATACATACATGTACAATTATCCACATCAGTAAACGAGCACGTAATTATATCTGCTATAATACACTGTATATGTACGCATATATGTACTACATACGCATGCACACGTGTAAAACGTACAAGCACATGTATACACATATGTGCATATGCGCACACACACGCGCGCGTACACACATGCGTATATACGCACTGACATACCCACACACAAAAGTGAAGGCACAAGCACGCGCACAAGCTCGCACGAACTCACATGCATACATATACACACACCCGCGCACGTTTGAACGCTTAAACACAAGCACACACACACACGCGCGCGCGCGCACACACACACACACACATATATATATATATATATATACAGGGTGCCCACAATCTATCTCCGTATATGGGTAACTTTTTTATTATAGAAGATACAATGTTGGTTAAATTAGCAAAGTTGAAGAGAAATTTACGAGTAGTATGATGCTTTTTTGAAAACTCACCTAGATGCTCAACTTTTTTAGATATTTGAAAAAAACTGAAATTTGCCATTTTCTTCAAATGCTAATAACTTTTTAACTGTTTAACCTATAGAGAAAATAAAAACTGCTTGTAAGGTAGCTTTTTACGTAGAATTCAATAGCGTATATGACAATTTTAATTGGAAATGGGTTTTCAAGCTACAAACATAACCTCACTTTTTTTAAATGGAAACCATAGTTCAATATAACCCAAATGGAAAGGTTTTTTTTCTGATTACCCTGATGTAAGGGTTGATGTACTTATTTTCAGTAGTTTCTTCATAATAAAGAAAAACGATTTATTTATTTGCGGACATCAAGGAGTCCATGGATACATATTACAAACAAACAAAATGTGTAAAATCAATAATGGAAACACAAGTTTATTGTAACTAAATTTATTATAAACTAAGAAAAATAAAATACTTAAAAATAAACTATCCATACAATACAAATAACTTAATCAAAGGAAACAAAACTAATTAATGCGAATATGCCCACTCCTACATTAACATATGTTCAAAATGACCTCCATTAGCTTGCAAACACATTTCGCACCTTTTAATTAGGTTTTGGTGCACCTTATTTAACGTTTGTGGTTTTATACTTGTAATAGCTGCTGTAATACTATCTTTGAGTTGCTCAATGTTATTGGATTTTTAGCATACACTACATCCTTTACAGTACCCCAAAGAAAAAAATCCAGTGGCGATAGTTCTGGTGACCTTGCCGGCCATGGAACAGGACCTGCATTGCCAATCCAATTTGGAAAACTATTATCAAGATATTCAGAAACGGCTTGAGCATTGTGAGCAGATGCACCTTTTAATTAGGTTTTGGTGCACCTTATTTAACGTTTGTGGTTTTATACTTGTAATAGCTGCTGTAATACTATCTTTGAGTTGCTCAATGTTATTGGATTTTTTAGCATACACTACATCCTTTACAGTACCCCAAAGAAAAAAATCCAGTGGCGATAGTTCTGGTGACCTTGCCGGCCATGGAACAGGACCTGCATTGCCAATCCAATTTGGAAAACTATTATCAAGATATTCAGAAACGGCTTGAGCATTGTGAGCAGATGCACCGTCATGCTGAAAATATTTTAAGTTTTGCAGTAAATGAAGTGGCAAATTATCGAGCATTTCTTGCAATTCGTTTTGTAGAAAATTCAAATAGTGTACACCATTTAAATTATAATTATAGAAGAAAGGCCCAAGTATTTTATTACCAAAAATGGCACACCACACATTTATCGAAAATTGATGTTGATCCCGCCTTTCTTCTGTTAAATGGGGATTTTCCTGACTCCAGTAGACTGTATTTTTTCTGTCAACATGCCTTTGTTAGTAAATTTTGCTTCGTCGGTAAATATAATAGTGTGACTAAAACCAGGATTATTATTTGTTTCATTAAGAAACCACCTACAAAACTGTTGTCTTCTCTCACAATCCCCATGATACAGTGTATTGCTAACATGGGTTTTGTATGGTTTGTAGCGGTTTTGTTTTAAAATTAGGCGAGCTTTTTCTGTAGAAGTAGCGCACTCAATTACAGTTTCTCGGTGGACGCTGTTGGCTTAAAATTTATGTAGGCTAACACACGTTCTTCATCATCAGTTTTGAATTTTCTTTTATCAGTACTGGGTTTTGTAAAAGCACCAAACCTTTTAAATTGTTTTCTAATTTAGAAAACAATCGTTTATCTGGCTGCCTTCTTTCCAAATATCTTTCATAATACATATCACCAGTAGCATCACAATTTCTGTTACAGGCATAGTAACAAAAGAGCATGTCATTTTTTCGTCGTTTGTATACATTCTCTATTATAATCAAATAAATTTAAAAGTCTTCTACACAAAATTTGCAACCCAGAGCAAATAAACACTTTAACTAATAATATCTGACAAATGCCAGTTGTTTTTGTTTATTTAAAATATGTATCCATGGACTCCTTGATGCCCGCAAATAAATAAATCGTTTTTCTTTATTATGAAGAAACTACTGAAAATAAGTACATCAACCCTTACATCAGGGTAATCAGAAAAGAAAAACCTTTCCATTTGGGTTATATTGAACTATGGTTTCTATTTAAAAAGTGAGGTTATGTTTGTAGCTTGAAAACCCATTTCCAATTAAAATTGTCATATACGCTATTGAATTCTACGTAAAAGTTACCTTACAAGCAGTTTTATTTTCTCTATAGGTTAAACCGTTAAAAGTTATTAGCGTTTGAAGAAAATGGCAAATTTCAGTTTTTCAAATATCTAAAAAGTTGAGCATCTAGGTGAGTTTTCAAAAAGCATCATACTACTCGTAAATTTCTCTTCAACTTTGCTAATTTAACCAACATTGTATCTTCTATAATAAAAAAGTTACCCATATACGGAGATAGATTGTGGGCACCCTGTATATATATACGCACGCACGCACGCACGCACGCACGCACGCGCACGCACGCGCGCACACACACACACACACACACACACACACACACACACACACACACACACACACACACACACACACACCTTTCTTCAAAACTTCTTCAAAACTCACCCACAAATATTTAAACTGCAAATATGCTTTTTTTCTATATCCACGTATAAGTAAATGTATGCTGTGTTATACAAATTTGCAAGAAAATCTGAAGAATATCATTTGTTTTTAGGCAAATTGGTGATGAGAGTCCTCGCGCTATAAGCGAATCTTGGTATAAAAGCGCAGTAATACAGCATCGTATAAACGATGTTTCATTTGTTTATGCTGCTCCATTTGAAGTAGGGAATAATACTGAAAACATATCAATTACTGGGAGTTATGCTATATTTGCTAAAGAGGATGACAAGGAAACGCCTGGTGCAGTTATTGGATTACGGTTTTCATGGCTACAATTTCAAAAACGATTTTTTGAAATCACTTCAAAGGTAAAAATACTTTTTAATACTGTGTTTTGTATTAAAAAATATTGGCATATTACGAAGTTTTTCTTGTAATAATTACTGATGAAATTTGACACGAAACTTCTGGATTACTATTATGAACAATGTATTTTAAGTATAGTTTAGCATAGTTCATTTTAATTGGTTTTACCCGTGTTGCTTTCTTATTGGAATCGGTAAATGTACTAACACTGTAACGGGCATTTTTATAGTTTAACCTTTTTACACTACTCAATTGGTAAACACATTTCGGCAACTACTATCTCTATGTTTTAAATTTATTAACTCGTGGGTATTACTTTAAAAGTAAATAAATTGAAGTTTGATTTTCATTAATAAATAAAGTGCAATGAATAGTAAATAGAATTATTCGTAAATTGCTTCCCAACTTGTTGAATGTGATAAACCGCGGTAATTAAGTATTAGATAAGATTGCGGTATTTCACGTTTTGTATGTTCCTTATGTTATTATACCAGTCTAGATAAGAGTCGATAAGCGGTTGTAATAGCGAAGAGTTCTAGTTTGTCTTTTGTTCCTATATGTTAATTATGTTACGTTGTTAGTTTCGTGCTTGGTTCCGATATATGTTAATTACGT
The DNA here is from genome assembly GCA_036346225.1 of Platerodrilus igneus. Taxonomy (NCBI): domain Eukaryota; kingdom Metazoa; phylum Arthropoda; class Insecta; order Coleoptera; family Lycidae; genus Platerodrilus; species Platerodrilus igneus. Next base: position 15,244,905 of record JARFIW010001469.1, on the reverse strand, counting down.
TGAGTTGTAGTTTGTTGCTCGTTCCGATAGATTGTTTTACGTTGAGAAGACTGTTTGCTGTTTGCTTTAAAAGTTTTGTTCTGTGTTCCGATATGTGTAGTACGTTGAAAATACTGCTTTCTGTTTGCTTTGATAATAGTGAAAAATTAATGCGGTATTAATTTTTAGAATTGTACATGAAAAACACGGCACGATTTTAGTTGTACTTTAACTGTAGAATGTGTTTACTCGACCGCACGTGCTTGTTTTACGGAACAGTATTTTAGTGATACACGTTGCTTTACTAATTGTGTTTTGATGGCGTTGCCCTTTTCTTATTGGAGTAGTTCATACTTTGGATTATCCCAAATACTGTGGATACTGTAGTTTCTGAATTTTCTAGCCCCAAAGAATCTACAACAGATCTTTGCTTGTGCAAGTTTCGTGTTTGCGAAGTATAACAGATTACCGGTTTACTAAGGTATTGTTTGAAGTTTCTCACTGGTTATTGGGATGTTTATGAAAATAATATACCTTTGGTCCCAGTTGAAATTAAACTAGTGCTACAGAATATTCCGAAATTATTGTCTTAGGAAATAGAATTACCAAGAAATTTATCAACTACATAGTTACGACGCGTGATATTGTCTGCTGCTAACCCCAGTGAAACACGTAGGTGTGATTAGTGTAACGTGTGATAAGTTCCATCAACACCCTCACAGTCAAGGGTGAAGTGCTTCGTTAGTGCAGGACATCGTTGAATCCCACACTTCAGTTGCAAGGAGGCGTTGCTGAAGGACTTTTGTAAGTTGAACTATTTCCTACTGATTATTACTTTAAATATCTATCCGTTGCTTTACCATATCTTTGTGTTTCTGATACCTTTTACAATAGACTTGCATGCTATTTTAAAACATAAAAAAACGAAAGAAAGAAAAATCAATACTACTGAACTACTCATACCAATTGTGTTTTATCTATTTATCTTTTGTCAACATTTTATCTGATTTATGTTTAATTGGTGTGTGAGGAAACGTTTCTGCGACTCCCCAATCTTACCTCACTTTGTACTAAAAATTTTTGTATTGCTTTTACCGTTGCTATATTATATAGATTATCGAAACAGTTTTTTTTTTATATTCTACATAGTACTGAATAACTTAGACTTCTCATTGCTGCTATGCTTATTCTTTTTTTTCAGGTTTGCTTAACTATTTTTCTTGCAGGTATTGTTACTAACTCCTTACCGCCGCATACATCATAGGTCAGTCTGCTTTCTACAACCACCCTACTCTCCGATTGAGCCGGGTCATTTCTTTGGCTTTCTTTGTGTTACGTAGCATAAATTTGGCGCCCAACGTGGCTGCCACGAAAAAAACGTAACAACACATTAACTGTGGTTTCGAATTTGAGATTTAAACTTCTATTATTTGAATAAGAATTTTTATAGAAATTTTTATTTATTTATTTTATTTATTTATTTATTTATCGACTTTATTATTTCAAAATCAATTATTTGAATGCAAGCGATAAGCGAGATTAGGGCCAAACGGCCCTATCTTACATCTAACTTATAGCCTTGATTGAATTTTAAAGTAGTATTTTTATAAAAGTTTGTCTTAATATACAACCTAAATTCAATACCCTTGTGTTGCTGAAGGATCCTCTGGGCTGGAATACATAGTTCTGCACGAACCCTTATGACCGTATTTAATTAATTTCTAAAGCTTATTCGTGCAAATTTCTAACCATGCATAATAAAATTAATAAAATAGTTCAATAGCTTCTAGCGTTGAGCACTTTTCCGTTTTCCTAAATTTGTTATCACCAGGTTGTCAGCATCTACCTTGTAGCGCTTTAAAGAAATATTCAGGTAGGTAGGATCGACAAATTGGGGTCACTACATCGAAAGAAACGTGGTAAAACCATTTCCGATAAGCACAGTTGCTTTCGCGAAGGCTGATGCTAGTCTTTCGAAAAACACGACTTCCGTCAGGTCCTCGTACTGAAGTTTTCACGTAGTTCTCGATAAAATTTGTTTGAGGTCCAATAAAATTTCATATAATTTTCCCGAAAACGATAAAAATTCTCGAAACAGTATCTTAGCGTATTTATACATATTAAATATTTTTTCCATACAATGTAACTACTAATTTATAACCTAAACAAAGCTGGATCCAAGAAGCATGAAATCACCCTTGCTTTCAAACTAATTACAATTAAAATTTAATGTAAATAGGAAACTGGTTATCCAGTACTTGAAGAAGGCATGTTGCGAGTTAATTCTCATGACACGCAACGATTGCGAAAAAACTACAAAAAAAGAAAGAAAAAATGCTCTTGTTTTCTTAAGTTCAGACAACTATTTATGCTCAAAAACCCTTAATAGCTAAATAAAGTTTTTAGGCGCCATCTTATTTTCCTCGAAACACTCGCACTAAATACGGAAACGGAAAACGAGAAGAAGCCACTAACTACTAGGCAAACTCGAAATTGCGCGCTCGGTTGTTCATGCCGCAACTTCCGCTAAAAAACACATTTTGTTGGAAAACAAAAGACTATACTTAACCTAAAATTGTACGGTTCTAAATTAAATTTTAAATCTCAAAATATAACTTAAGTTAACTAGCTATTTTTCAAGATTTTTTATATAAAACATTTTAATAGATAAGACATTCTACCTAAGATATTTACAAAAACACAGGTAAGTATTCTAATCTTACCCTGTCTATTTGGCATCTGAGTCAAACAAATTTCCAATGTTTTCCCTAACTGCCCTAACAAATTATAAAGCTAAAGCCATTCTTTTTAATTTTTCTTGGGAATAAAACCACTTATATTTGTTAAAATGATCTTTTTTAACGTAATCAAAAATCAAAAATTAATAAATCAAAGATATCTTCAATTTGTGTCATAAATGTCAAACTTAAAATTTTTTATTATTTTGACAACGATCCTGGGTCATGGATTGAAACGTAAATAAAGATCATTTTAACAAATATAAGTGGTTTTATTCCCAACAAAGATTAAAAAGAATAGTTAACAAACCACAACAAACGCAGGGAGTATTTATAAGCTAAAGCCAGTTAGGCACTTTCTTCCACTTTTACTTTCCTTCCAAATTATAAAAAATCGGTTTCAAAAATCATTTAATTAAATTTTCAAAAAATTTTCTAGTTATAAAAAAAGGATAATTTTGCAAGATAAGTTCAAGAAAACGATAAAATCCGAAAGATAACTGCGAGGTAAAAGTAAAATCCGAAGATAAAGATAAAATTCTAGGATAATTTTCAAGCTAACCCGAAGATAAAGATAAAATCCCTAGGTAGTTTCCAAAGATAATCCCAAGATAAAGGTAATATCCCATGATAATCTTCAAAAATAACCCCATGTTAAAAATATGATCCCAAGATAATTTTCAAACACAACCCCATAAAGACATAAATATACTTAAAACTAAATTCTGAGAGTGGGTCCCGTAGAATCGTTAAAAAGGAGTTTTCTCGTGCGCAAAATGGAGGTTCAAGAACAGATATCTATTCTGGTGGAAGCACAAGAGACTGGCTTACAGAGGGTATATGATCGCCTGTGCGCCGGGTGTGGATTTAATAAGATATGCTAAAGAAAAACAAATTAACGAAAGCATTGCCACTTCTTAAGGCGAGGACAGTGGCGACGCATGGCTGAAAACGAGGTCCGCACAACTGTAATTTACATTAAATCTAATCCACAATAAAGTAAACCGTGGTAGATTTTTACTTTACCTATCGAGAATTTCTATGTAATTGTAACAAGCCCAGGGTAAGGTTAGGATGGAAAATGGCTTTTTAGTAAAAGAAAACTCTTAAGACTTTTTAGCTAACTGAGTTTTTACCCACGGTCGCATGAGATTGGGTCAATGGGTTTATTAAAGTTGGAAAATAAAATAATGGACGCCACCTAAATTTTTTTTTTAATGCAACTGACAGAATCAATTTGCGAGAAAAGGAAAATTTGGAAACCTAGATTATCGCTAACCACTTTAAATACAAAGTTTGATTGTCACAAATATGTTACTTACATCTGGTCGTCTTCTTCACTGATCTAACGATGACCAGGGCGGCTCTGAAACATAAATACTACTAATATAGATACTCTATATATCTTACGAACCAGTATAAGCATGAAATCTTTGTTTTAGTTTCGATTAGTTTTCATTGTAGCGAAGTACACATTCGTGTAAGTTTAACCTTTCAAATACCTAACAAACTTTGGAGAAGTTTAATGATTATAGAGTAATGAACTGAAGTCAAAAATAATTCTATATTTTCTTTTAAAATAAGTAATGAACATTTTAAATTACAAGTGTACTTAATAAAAAAATAAAATTTTTATAAATGTAGTTTCTTGAATTGGATACTTAACTTTTGGACATTATTTTTTATAATTAATAGTCTGGGGTAGCGCTACTAAGACTTTACAGTTCTTTACAAAATTTACTTAACTTTTGGCAAATATTAATTAATTAATTAATCTGAGTTCAAACTTCACTATGCAGGACTTAGGCTCTATTAAATCAACATGTTGGTATTTTAAATTGTAGTAAACAAGATAACTATTAAACATGTAGCAAACAAATCATGATTATTTGTCTGCATATTTTACTATCGTCTATATACAACCGGTAAGGTACAATTTCCAAGGTTGAACATATCATTAATTACAAAAAGTTGTTGTACTCATTGTAACATTACATTTTAAAAGAATAAGCTTTTAGCAAATTAATTAACAGAATTATTTGTGACGACCCTAAATGAATTGTATACAACAACATGAGATAGTTACAAGCTTCCAAACAAAAGAATTCATTACATGCATAGATATGTAATGAACTTTGCAACGGCAGCCTTATTTTAGAAACCTAAACAGTCTTGCTCATAGCGGCAATGACCTATAACCTTCAAATGACATGTCGTTCATTAACTAAACACGCCAGGTGTGGCTGCGTAGCGGAAATCCAATATATTTGTCCAAAAAATTGCTTACGTATTTCTATTTTCAACGAGTTCCATAAAATTTGCTTGAACCAAACCAAATTGAATATGATCAAGATAACCTAAAGTTGTATCGGAGTTGCACCTCGCCAAGATGAGTTTGTACACTACACATATATACAAGTTGTCCCAGACAACTTTTAAATAACTGTGCCTTTATTACGGCATCTCTGCCAGGAAAACTTAATTTCCCGCACCATCTTGAGTGTTTTTAACACACCAAGTGACCTTTCTGTTCAACGAGGAAACAAAAAGTGACTATATGTCACGAATCGTCGGAACAACTTGAAAATCTTAGATATTACAAAGAAGTAGGAGCATTCGAATAGGTTTGTATACACGTTATCAGTAAGGACGACGTGATACGTTGTAGATTGTAATTCTAATTGATTGGGTTGGTTGGGTTATTAAATATGCAAAATCGAATAAATCAATGATATAAACGTTGTTGAGTAAATACTAAAATAATAGATGCATAGCGGTAACGTCAACAAATAAATTTGCAGGAAAATTTAAATGTTACACAACATAGCCCATTGGCATGGGCTACCTAGTCCCCAGACCATGCGGCGACTAACAGAAAAAGGAAAGATATTAAAAGAAGAAAATTGGAATCAGTTGGATATTATAGTAGCTTACGAGGTGAAAAAAGAAGGAGAAGGGTTTGCGTTGAGTAAAAGATGGTAGACACGGTGGATATAAAAATACTACTTAACTCGATAGAAACTCAGAATGGGGGAGCACCACTCTGATGTGACAGGCGGTAGTTTTTGGGACTTAAGACAGATCCGTCGGAGGAAAAATAAGTAGAAAAAGGAGACAGCGGAATACAAAAAAGTTAAGTCTTCGGACAAGCGTCCTATACGGGGGAGAGAAAGAAATCTTTCCAAATTAAAAACTAGAAGTCTGAAGAACGTCCGCCTAGCAAAAGATAAATCATCCACACTCTACTGTTCTCAAAAATAGACATACTCAATCCAAAGACATAAAAATTAGTAAAAGGTAGATATATACGATAAATTCTCACAACCATAATTAAAAGAAGTATATAAAAAGCGACCGCGTCTCGCATATAAGTTAGACAATAAAGAAAACATGCAATGAAACTTTTGTGCCACAAATAATAAATAAAAAGGGGGGTAGACGGAATAAGATAATGAGTGAAAACTCAAGAATGAAAACACAAGAACTAGAAATCTTTCGTCTTTATAACTGTGTAGATGGACATTTTCCAACATAGGTTTATCCTATTTGAAAAGCATCAACTTAATATCAGTTTCGACAAATCCTAAAGATTTATTGCGTATTCAAGCCAAAGATACATTAATCATAAATGTAGGAGAGAGACATGTACAAAAATGGTAGCACGAAAAATACTAGAAAAATTAGTGAATATACTTTGAATATCTAAAAAACAAAAAAAAAGGAACTAAAGGTATATTGTACAGATGAAAAATTATAGTTAGAAGAACGAGAAAATTTAATAGCAAATTATCAAATGAACAATAAATTTACAAACACCAAAGTGTTTTACCCATTTAAATATGAAAGGTAAAATAGGTTTTTAATATAAAGTAAATATAAAAACAAGCAAAGTAAAACTACAGCAGACATTATGAGGTATAAAATATTTTATAACAGAAGATATATTTAAAATTAAAAGGTGGATAAAAAATATTAATTATTGTGAAGGGATTTTATCGGTAAAAGGTTTAAGGTTCTTTATATGCAACTTTCCTTGTGGTTTATTATCAAGATTTTCAAATTCATAGATGCAGGGATTGGCAACCCGTTTCACTATACGTACGACAAATTTCTAAGATAATGTAACAGAAATTTTTTTAGAATTACAACGAACTTTTTCGTTTTTAAATGTAGGCAATTCATTTTAAAGGTTTAAATTTAGTGTCAAACAAAAATCTCAAAAAAATCAGCTCACAAGTTCTTATTAGTAACTCTGGGAATAAAATTTTTTAAAAGATAGGTTAAATCAAAAAGTAAGTACACAAAGTATACAAAAAGAAATTTTTTACAAAAATCTATCTATAAATAGAAAAATTTTGCTAGTCAAACGGGCAAAAAATGATTATTAAATATCGAAATCTCACATGAGTAAGAAGAAATCACTGTAAGGTATACTTTAAAAATTACCAGTATTTATCCTACGGAAATATGCATAAACAATGGATAAATACAACGTAAAAAAAATTTATTTGGCAAAGGCAAATTACAGATGAGTCAAAGTTATTTATTAAAAATGTTAATATAAATACCGTGATATTTTAAAACAAGTTAATCTATGCATACTAGTTACAAAAATAAATCATTTATAGGTTATGCGTGTTAACATGGGATCTGAAAGCGTTGTTAGGTAAATTTTTTTAAAGTTTTATGTCCAAATAAAGGTAAATACATTAAGGTATTAGTAAAAAAAAATCACAATTGTAAATCATAAACTTTATTAAAAGCTCAAACATTTATTATCACTTCAAATAACCTCTCTAGATGTGAGAAAATTACATTTCTGTTATTTTAAAAAAATATTTTGCAATAGGCTACACGGACTAGTTCAAAAGCGAACTATCAGAGACCGCGCGCAATGCATTGCAAAATATTAAAATCTAGACAAATTTTACAATAAAGAACGTAATTGTAATAAAATTTATTCTTCTATAAATTTAAAAACACTAGGAAAGCTTCCACTTTTATTTTAGTATCTAACACAATTATTTAGTTACGAAATTTAAAGATATTTTCTAGTTCGATGATAGGATCAATGCGTTTAGTTCAAATAGTAGGTTCTATCCCACACCAAGCAAGTATTCATTCTGCCATATTTGCAAAAATAACATATAAACTTAACAGACAATGAATAACATTATCAGCAATTTAAGTTAATATAGGTAGTCCATAATAAATTTGTAAATTTTTATTATTAATAAAAGGAAAGAAAAAAGCCAACCTTAACATTTTATAATTACAAGCAATATTACATTAAAAAAAGTTCAGAAGTTGTAGCGCTATTGTTACCATTTCTCAACCTCTTACTTAATTAATTATTAAAGTCTAATCGTGCAAATTTCTATCTATGTTATAAAATTATGTATATATATATATATATATATATATATGTATATATATATATATATATATATATATATATATCTTGGATTTTAATTCCGACTTTAATTTCGACTGTAAATTGAGACATATTTGATTGAGGTGGCTTTAATTTGGGATATTTAAGACGACTTTAATTTGGGACTTCTAACTTTGAACATACTCTAATTTTGGAAATAATTTTAAAATGAAAGTATTCTAATTTGGACATATTCCGACCCATTTTCGTGCAGTGCTTAAATCAAAAATAAGACAAAATTCGCGTATCTAACAAAGTAGATAATATCCCTCCTAAGCACAGATGGTTTTAAAATTAACGAACAAAATGTTGTTTTTAATCAAAACACGTTCCTAAGAGGTCTGTATGTATGGTTGTCTATCTATCAAAATAAGTAGAATACATTGCGTACTAACGAAATTGGTAACAGAAAAATTTAAACTGTTACAAAGTGAACGCAATAATACGGGGCGTGCTATCAAGGTTAGTGCTTTGTTTGTTAAATAGATTAGATATAGGACTTAATGCTTGTAAACATAAATAATGATAGAAAACCTGCATTTAGAACGAAATTATCTACAAGAAATTTTTATAAGTACGTTTGTAAATTTCATGCAATTACTTAAAAGTGTTTATTCATTTGCAGTAACTGTGGGTTATAGTTTCAGAAATTTTATTCATAAAAACTTGACGAGCGTTTTTTGACTATTGATAAGTTGGACACTACTAAAAGCTTTTATCTCTTGGATATATTTTGTTTTTAAAAGATCTTTCTAGGAATTCGAAAGGAAAACTGAATACTCTGGAATTAACATGCTTTTGTCCAACATGAAGTTGTCAATTTAATGGGAACCAAGGTATCCCTAAAATTAAAAGCAACCTACTTGGTTGGGTATTATCCGAACTTTAACGACTCACTGCCTTAATCAGTTTGCTACCTTTTTCAAGGTTAATTAACCTCTTAAGTTACATGTTATTTTGTTTGATGTTGAAAACGAAGTGTTCTATATAAACAAAATTTCCATTCATAAAACAATTCTAAATATATTAGGCAGAATTCGGACAGAAATACTTTGTACTGTTTTCTCTATCTAATATGTCATGTTATCTCACTAGAAACATTTTTCTAGATTCGGATTCATATTTTTTCTAAAAGTCAGCCGAATTTTACACGTAAAGGTTTTCATGCCTACAGGCACCAGTGTGATACATTATTAATCAAAACAAATGAATTATAAAACTAATAATTTTAGAATACAAAGTAGTCATAATATCATTTCTTTATTTTAAAAACCGCCAGTATGAATTTGACAACCTTTGAGTATGAACAATATATAATACAGAGATAATTATTCCCTCGATTAAAAATGCGTGTAACTTAAAATTTACATTTCTCAAAAGAAATAACTTAACCCTATTGATGGGATTTACTAATACAGAAACAATTAAAATACAATATGATTATAAACATTTTAAAGGAATGTCTTTTTTATAGTGGTAAAAGATGTTATATCCGCTGTGTGAGACTCTTCCTTGCCGGAGCAAGGACATACCCACTAAAAATCCACTTTGGTGTCGGACTCGAGATCCCTTGTCATAAACTTTATAGGGATCCCGTGACTAGCGTACCTGGACTAAGTCCTTCATCTTACATGTGATTTTCCAATGCTCCACCCGCAGGTATTACATTGGCAAAAAGCGAGTTTTTTTTTTACCTGGAAAATTTGGAATTTTGCCGAACTCTTGCTGTTCCAAGCAAGGTAAGGATCTTTAACGTGCGTGACAACACTCACACACGGGATCTCCATTTTACCTCTCATCCGAACGAAGACGTATTTTTGTGCAAAATTCTTGTGAAGATAGGATTTCGTCAGCTGGACGAGAGCGCGTGGTAACCCCCTCTCCAGCATCCTGTAGAGTAGACCATAATGCCAAATCTTGTCGAAAGCTTTAGACACGTCCAAGAACATTGCGCCTGTTGACTGTCGCCAGTTGAAGCCTTCAGCGATGTGCTCCACCACTCGCAGTATCCGGTGGACGGTGGAATGCCATTTATGGAACCCAAACTGCTTGTCCTATATCACGTCGTGTTCCTGCATCGCTACCTGGAGTCTCCTTAGGAAAACGGCTTACGCTATTTTTCCAACCACCGACAGCAAGTTAATTGGCCGGTAGTTCTGTGGGAATGTCGCAGATTTGCCTGCTTTCCGGAGCACTACGACGTTCGCCATCTTCCACGTGGATGGGAAGTGGCAGAGTCTCAACATGGATTAATGATTCCGGTAAACACCCGGAGGACGTTCTCCGGCAGCCCTTTTAGAGCCAGGTTAGAAATTCCGTCTGGTCCAGGAGCCTTTCTGACCCTTAAGGCCTTGATAAAGTCCTTGACTTCTTCAACTGTGGTAGAGTCGAGTTCTTGAGGGTCGTCGTCCCTTAGCCTCTGTCGGACGTCGCGGTGAACCTGTTCGATATGCCGAAGGCCTGCGTGAGCATAGTGCGGCTCGAATTGACGCTCCATGCTGTCTGCGAAGGCTTCTGCCTTTTCAGAGACTGAATAGACTATTTCTGTTTTGCCATGGATACGAGGTATTGGGGACGCCTTGTTCCTCAGTACTTTCGACATCCTCCACAAAGAGTTGTCTTCGGCTTGGAGGTCCTCTAGTTTGGCTTCCCAGGCCTCGTTTCTGTGCTGCCAAATCGCTAATCGCATTTCGGCGTCCAATCGATTATACCGGAGTCGTTCCGCAGGATCCCAGGTTCTTGCCACTGACGCCTGGCACGGTTCTTCTCCCGGATGAAGTTACGGATGTGCAGAGGGAGCATGTCCCTCTTATCCGCTACCGGTCTTATAGAAGTGGCTGTATTGACCAAGGTCTGTATGCACTCTACGAGGCGGTCCACTTGCGCTTCTAGCGCGCCAGTGGTCGGAATGTCGTTAGACATCCCTTTGACCGACATTGGGCGCCAAATGCCGGCCACGAAACCCTACGGGTTTTGTCGATGGCTGGGGCTCGCTCCCCTCAAAGATTAAGTAGCACTGGGTTGTGGTCAGAACTGAGGTCGCTGACGGCCTGGATCTCCGTATTTAGCGTCACTTGGTGGAGTATCGCAACGTCTAGTACATCTGGCCTGCCTTTATTGACGTAGTGAGTGGGTTCTGCCGGTCCTAAGACCTCGACCTCACGTCCGTCAGCAAACTTTCGAAGTATGCGTCCATTGCGATTTGCTACCCGACTGTTCTAAGACGGATGTTTGGAGTTGAGGTCCCCTGCTAAAAGCACAGGTTCTCTCGCATCCAACAACGCATCCAGGTCCTGCGTGCTAAACGGTTTGCAACCTGACCTGTTATAAACCAAAACCAGGCGTAGAGGGCCGAAACTCTCTAGTACTATGCATACTGCAGTCGCTTCAAGTCGTTATTGGTCTGGTAGGTCCACCACGTGGTGCTCCAGGCTTCCCTTGACGTATGCCGCAGTGCCTCCTCTGACGCCATCTCAATTGTTGTGAAACAGCCTGTAGTTGGGAAGCCTAGGCTCGTCTCGTGCGCTAAGGAACGATTCGTTCACCACGACAGCGTCTAGGTCGTATCGCAACACAAACTCCAGCAACTCAAATCGCTTTCCCATCAGCTCTTGCGCGTTCCAGAACGCTATCTGCAGGGTTCCTGGATTTCCGCGACGTCTATCCATTAAGATGGAAGAGTTCGCTAATGTCCTTGCCGCAGGCAATGAGGGCCATTACTAAATCGTCGAAGTTTTTGGCTTCGGCGATTATAGGCAGCAGCTTTCTGGCAGTCGTAGTCAACTTCTGAAAGTCGATTATAGCGAGGAGTCCGATGAGTGAATCCCATTGCACGCTCACACAGGACGGTGTCTTTCGGTCTGCCGCTTTACCGCTGGAGGTGGGTTGGGCTGCCTGGGCAGGCGTCTCTTCAACTTGCCCAAGAGCTGGATTTTTGGCTGTCGGCATAGAGACGGCCGTAGCCAAGCCGTTGGCGACGCTGGCGTAGGAGCGGGATCCACAGCAACGGCCCCCGGCATTGACTTCGCAGGACGGACTCTGACTAGTGCCGTTTCGTGTGGCCTTTTGGCAACCACCCTTAACTTGGGGAATGCAGAGCATCCCCTATAGCTCGCTGGATGCGCGCCACCGCAGTTGACGCACACCGCAGGAAGTTCCCTGCTCTTGGGGCAGGTCTCGCTAAGGTAGTTGCCGGTGCACTTGACACACTTAGGCGTGGCCTTGCAGTTCGCCTGCGTGTGCCCGAATCGCTGGCACCGATGACATTGCCCTATTTTGGGACATCGGTGCGGTATCTCTACCTGTACACATAGGTGCAGCACATGTCGGAGCCCGAATATTTGCTTCGCCTCCGTGGACTTGGTCAAGGTGACCATGACCAGGGGTAAGGCTCGTCTGGGTCGCTCCTTGTACATGCGTGCACACGAGAGTACTGGAAGTCCGCGTCCGACGAGTTCCGTTCGGAAGTCCATGGCTGCAACATCCTTCGGGATGCTCATCAAGACCACCCCGAGCGGATAGTCGTCCTGGAGGCAATAAGTGTGGTACTCTAAAGGAATGTCACAACTGTTTCAAACAGGGTTAAGATATTGGCATTGTCAAAAATTTGGTATTCTGAATTTAATTTCAAATTGATTAAAGATGTGAATACAATTAGATCCGTTTGAAATATTGAACCATTTTTAGCATACATTTTTTGCAGTGCCACAACTGTTTGACATGTGGAGAAGCATTGGATTGTTACTTAGTGGACAGCTCTGGTTATATAATAGTTTCACAGGATTTTCAAAATACCGGAAGGTTTTTTGGGGAAATAGATGGTAATATAATGCAAATTATGATAGAAGAAAATTTTTTTGAACGAATCACAGTGCGTGATTACCAAGCACTTTGTTTTTATCAAAAATGGGTGCGGGGAGCCGGAAACATTCTAAGTACTGTAAGTAAAGCATATAGCATGAAACGGATAAGATTGATTTATTGCAGCCATACACATTTTTGAAGAAAGTGATGCATTGGATTTTGAGTTGCATCGCTTGGTTGATTCTAAAAATTAATTTTCAAGAAATATGGGACACAAATGGAGTATTAATTTATGCATTTGAAGATACCACAAGTAACTTTTTTAAATTGCAAATAAAAATTGTAAAACTATTTATTTTAGCAACACCTACGGCTAAACCAGCATTTAGAAAGTGTCGAAAATGTAAATTAGAAGAAGAGTTATGGCATGAACAAAATCAAAAACCAATGTTTCTTGATATACCAATAGCTTGTGAAGCTGAACATGATTTATATATTCTTAATCAAACTACAGCAGCAAATTTAGCAAGTAGTAGAATAGAAACTTCACTATGTTCTAGGTAAGTTTCTTATTTTGTACAGGATTTGTAAAGATGTATAAGCCCTTAACTTGATACAACTGACAAAATAACAGTCTTTATTAACTTCATTCACTGTTTTTAATTTTTTGCTTGTTTTAAAACAAAGCGTTTTGGCCCTAGAAAATCTAGCCGGTTATCCACAGAAAAACTCGGTAAAGCACCCCAGTAAAAATTCTGTTTCAATAAAGTCAGAAAACCTCACTGTACTGACAAGAATGGTTGCCGACTAACCAGGTGGAACGGATGTTTTAAGTGTTCGAAGAGGGTCCCAGGATGCTGCCGTGTGCGAAATACGCCTTAATCGGGAATTATCTTGGATACTACCTAATCTCGAGATACTTAGATTTCTAAGGAAAAGCGCTAGAAGAAATAACAAGAGGATGCCAAAACCCGTGACCAAAAAAATGATTCTGGTTTAAAATTCATTCGAGGAATAATCGGGTACACTAATGTTGAAACTAACCTAAAATAAACGTTATTAACGAGGAGACTAATATACCTACTTAAAAACTAAGTTTCGTTTCTAAGAAAGTTTCCAAAATCAAATTCTAAATTACCTGAAGATTAACCATGCTTCTAGGCAAATGTAATATATTTAACTACAGTAAAGTTAAAACTATCGCTATACTTTAGTTATAAAAAACAAAAATAGGACTACTACACAATTGTTTTTATTATAATTACATAAAAATATTTTTAAGCTAAGCAAAAAAATCAAATATATCAAAAACTACTTAGCTTAATGGAAAACGTTCCGGGCGAACAAAATTACTTTATAAACTTGCATACTAACTACAGGAGCGTACTATGGGTACGTTTATAAATTTGTACAGTTAAATAGAAAAAAAAAAGATAATTTACTTAGATGCACTTCACCGGTACCCCCACTTTCACGTGATGGAGTAAAACTGGGTGCGTTCGTTTGTGCTGGTTGGGCTGCAGACGCCATCGTTTGTGTAACTTCCGTTCTCAGGATATTCAAAAAATAAGTTGAGGGTGCTAATGAAACGTCCGCACCTTCACTCTTTCAGAGGGGAATATAAAGTGGTGCATTCGTTTGTGCTACATTTGTGCTGGTTTGTGCTGCAAACCCCATCGTTTGTGCTACTTCCATTCTCGAGATATTCAAAAAACTAGTTGGGGGTGCTGCTGAAACGTCCGCACCCCCACTCTGGCGCAGAGAAAACATAATGCGAGTTAAGGTTCGGGCCTTTGGAGCGGCGTTTTTAAAAACAATTCAAAACTCTTAACAAATTTATTTTATCTTAAAACAGAAATTAACATGGAATTTTGAATAACTGTAAAATTAACTTTAATTCAAAAACATTTAATTAATTGTAATAAGGTGAGTAGCTTGAACAACGAAGTATGGAGTTCGAAGACTGACTGCCGGGCCTTGAGCTCCCGGGCTTTTTATAATAACCTGCCCCTCACATGGCTGTGGGAATTTGCAGATCTCATGTCTGCCTTTCTCTTAATTCTACACTTTATTACATTGTAACAATCTTATTTCTAGGTAATTGCGGTATGTTAACCGTCTGTGACCTGCCACCTGCAGTATCACTGCCTTCTCGGATGCAAAGTTGCACATCCGTTCTCATGAACTGTTAATAACCTTTCTGGGTTATCCTTGCATTACATTGTTGCAATGAACTTATACTTTATTTAACAATTTCTAATAATTCTTATTATATTCAATATATTTAATACATATATATATATATAATTGGGGGATACATAACTCCTCCCACCGTAAATGAAAAATTAAGGTTTTACTTAATTTTTAAATACATAAAATTCATTATTCAATTTCATCATTTAAAATTCATTGTTTTTAAAAGTACACTTATCGTTTCTATATTTCTCTTTGTTTCTTTAAATCTAAAACTGTTTCCTTCATTCTTATATCTAAGATACATTTTGTAAAATACATATATAATTAGAAAAATTATTAAAATGGTTAATACAATTGTCCAAACGCTTATATTATCATAATGTAACTTTGGCGTTTTGAGTTCACTTAAATGTTCTTTGTAACTTTCCACTAATTTCATGGCGTGGTTGAGGTCGTCTAAGTCTAGATGTTCTAGCTTCATGGGTTTCTGGACTATTTCTTCGTCTTCTTGTTCTATCTTGAACTGTAGTTCCGGTAGGTTTGCAAGTTTCTATGTTGCTATGGTTGTTGTCGTCATCGATTGGCATAAGTATTGGTTTGGTGTTACTTCAGTACATTTTTCCTTTGTTTAACCATATCTCAGTTCATTTAAGGATAGGAATTTGGTTTTGGGTATGATAACTTGGTATGTGCTAGTAACTTTCTTTGGAAAAGCAAATAAATGATAATAATTATAATTGTTACTTTCTACTATCGGGATCTCTATTAAAAATATTATTTCGTTATTCTTAATGTAGCTTTTGACTATAGCTATTTTTTCAAATATTAGAATGTTTGATTCTGTTATATCAAAAGGTAATTTACTGTTAGTTATAAGTGATCTCATTCTTATTAATTCTATTAATAAATCGGTTGGTTCAATGCTACTAGAGTGTAGGGTATTTAATTTTGCAAATGTTACTGCGTTTTCTAACGTTGCTAAAATTTGTTGCATTAAAGTAAGGGTTGATATTATTTGAGTAAATATTGTATTTTGCATACTGCCTAGTTTATTGGTAGTATACCGGGGTTGTTTTTTATCTTTTGTTATTATTGGGTTTTCCGTTCTACCTGGGCGGAGGTTGACGGTAAGGGTGATGATTGTCGATCTAAAATTACAGGGTGTCTTAGGTTTTTCAAGTGAATGTACTTTGTTATTTTGCCGTTGTCTACTACTGCTATATTTTTATCTGATATTCTCTTAATTTTAAATGGGCCTAAATTTCTGGGTGCTGTTTTATGTCACTTGCTTTGGAAATTTTTCTCATACACGGTTTGTCCTATTGAAAATTTATTTGCGTCGGTATTTTTATTTCGGGTTGTGGTGATACGTTCCTTATCGTTCTCTAATTTATCTTTTACCTTGTCATAAGTTATTTTAGTTTTTTTGGTGATCTTTCGCATATTGTTGGTATACTTCTTTGTTGTAGTGTATGTCATAGGGATTTCGTTAATCTGAATGTCTTAAGGTTAATTCTAAGGGTGTAAAAATTGTTGATGAGTGAATTGTATTATTATAGGCGATTAGTGCGTATGACATTAAATTGGTTATATGTTCCTTTTTATAATTTATTCTTAATAATCGAATTTGTTCTAACAGGGTTAAATGTAGTCGTTCAATTAGTCCGTTTGATTCAGGGTGGTTTTCCGTTATGAAATGAATTTTATTTTGTGAAGTTCTAAAGTGTTTTGTATTGTTTCATTTTAAATTCGCTACCATTGTCTAGAGTTATTGATTCGGTGCTCCATAAAATGTGAAATACTGTAAAAATTCTTGGGTCACGTCAATGCTATTTTTGAATGTGATTGGTATTGCTTGGCCTATTTTTGTGAATGCAGCTACAATTTGTTAAATAGTTTTGCGCTTTTATTACTAGCGTATCGGCATGTAGTTTTTGAAATGGTTTGTCGGGTGTTTTGGTTAACATTAAAGGTGTCTTTGGAGGTTTCCTGTCGTATTTTGCTTTGTCACATAGTTCACATTGGTTAATGAAATCTGTGGTCAATTCTTTCATGTCTTTAAAATAATAACGGCTTACAAGTTGCTTTATTGTTTCGTTAATTCCACGATGGTTGGTTTTTCCTTCGTGTTGATTCCTAATTACATCGTTTATTTTGTCAGGGTCGTCTAGTGTTATTAATTTTCTCGTACATTTGATGAGTTCAGGGCCAGAGTTATTGAATAATTTAACGTATAATTCTGAAAATCTTTGGTATAAGTGCTCGGTGTTAAAATAGAAGTAAAATCGTTTTTTCTCGGGGGTGTATTCTTTTAGAATTTTAATTATTTGTTCCTCATTGTCATCTTTAGTTATTTGAATTTGGTATATCTTTTTGTTATCTACTTTTGTATATTTTACGGGATTGGGGTTATTTAAAACTTCGGTAATTATAAATTGGTTGGGTTTCATATCGATTGCTTCGTTTAAAATTTTAATCGCGTTTTTTGGTTCTTCGTTCTGTGTCGAGTGTATCGTGACGATCTCGTCTGGATCTTCCCTTATTTCTGCTTCGTCTACGTTTCCTACAATGGATTCCGTTTCTAATGCATTAATTAGTATTCTACTTAAAGCGTCTGCGTTGTTGTTATAAATTCCTTTTTTATATATAATTTCGCAATCGTATTCTTCTAGTCTGATTCGCCATCGTTGTAATTTTGAATTCGGTTCTTTAAGTTTGCATAGCCATACTAATGGTCTATGATCAGTGTAAATGTAAAATTTTCTTCTGTATAAATAAGGTCTAAAATATTTTGTTGCCCAAATTATGGCTAATAATTCTTTTTCTATGGTACTATATTTCTGTTCGGTTTCGTTTAGGGTTCTCGATGCGTAGCTGATGGATTTATCGCTACCTACTTTTCCTTGGCTCAATACTGCGTCTAATGCTACGTTCGATGCGTCTGTCGTTAGTATAAATGGTTTTGAAAAGTCTGGGTATTCTAATACAAGGTGATTCGTTAATATGTTTTTAATTTTGTCTACGGCTTTAATAAATTCCGGGTTGTGTTCAATTTTGTTTCTCTTTTTTAAACAATTTGTCAGGGGCTTGGTTATCTGAGCGTAACCTTTAATGAATTTGCGGTAGTAACCACTAAGTCCTAGAAATCCTTTAATTTCTTTGGTTGTCTTTGGTAAGGGGTAATTTAGAACTGCATTTGTTTTGTCGGGATTTGGCATTACTCCTTGGGGTGTTATTATATGTCCTAAAAATGATACTTCCTTTTGTAAAAATTCGCTTTTGTCCAATTGTACTTTGAAATGTGCTTGTCTTAGTCTTTCAAGTACTTCTCTCAATCTTTCTATATGTTCTACCAATGATGTGGAATAGACTATGATGTCATCTAGGTACACAAGGCATTTTTCATTGTGTATTCCTCGTAATATATTGTCCATGACTCTCTGGAAAGTAGCGGGTGCGTTCTTTAATCCAAATGGCATTCGTTTGTATTCGTAATGTACTCTAGGTGTGCTGAAGGCTGTTTTTGATATATCTTTTTCGTCCATCTCTACCTGATGGTATCCTGATGCTAGGTCTAATGTTGAAAAGTATTGGCATTTGCCTAATTTGTCTAAAATTTCGCTTATATTTGGTAGTGGATATTTGTCATCTACCGTTTTTTCATTTAACTTTCTATAGTCTATTACCATTCTGTACTTTCTTTTTCCGGTTGCGTCTAATTTCTTAGGTACTATTAACACGGGGCTGCTCCATGGTGAGTTGGAGTGCTGGATTATGTCTTGTTCTAATAAGTCTGCTACTTGTCTGTCAGCTTCTTCTTGGCTTGCATGAGGTAGTCTATATGCTTTTGTAAAGATCGGCTTGTTGTCTGTTAGTTCGATATTATGTTTCACTGTGTTGGTGAATGTTAGGGGTATTCCTTCGCAGTGGAATATGTCGCGGTATTCAAAACATAAGTTTTTAATTGCTCTTTGCTCTTCTTGATTGATGTCGGTATTAAAGCGGATGTTACTTAAGTTTTCTTTTAACATTTTGTCATGTTCTATTGGGTTGTAATCGTTTTCTAAATTTTTGTCGATTTCCATTTCGTTAAAATTTAATTCTTCTTCGTTAATTGGGTCTGTTAATGATAATACTACGGGATAGTCGTGTGAATTTAATATCGTTGTAGTGGCATAATTATGTTTTATTTGTACTAAGGCAGTTGGGGTTTCTACTCCTTGTTGAAATGTCATATGATTTATTATTCCTACTTTCTTGTTAGAATTTACTGGGATTTTTATTTTTCTTTCCGTTCGGGGTTCTATTATGTATTTTTGTTCGATTTGTGTGTTTTGAAATTTAGTAGGGGTTTTTCCGTATTTCGTCCTTAATAAACAATTCTTTATGTCAATGTTGGCTCCTAATTTTCTTAGAAGGTCCATTCCGATTAATCCGTCGTATTTGTCGTTAAATTCGAAAATACAAAATTTATGTTTCATCTTTACATTAAATGTTCTCGGTAGGGGTATATTAGCTATGAATTGGTGTATTGTCGTTTGATGGGCTGTTTCAATTTTAAATGGTTCTCTTTCTACATAATCTAAATAATGTTTTTTCACGGTTCTGGGGCTAATTAATGTTTTTGAGGATCCGGTATCGATTAATAGTTTAAATTCGGCGTGGGGTATTTCTATGTACGGTAGTACTAAGTGATTTATGTTATTTAGGTTTATTAAGTTTGGTCGTTTATGAATTGGTCCATTTGAAAATTTGAGCACGAGTTTTCTTCGTCGTCCTCTTCGTAAGTTTCGTATTGTTCGTCGCGTTCATAAGTTTCTGCATGGTTTGATTCATCGTTCGTACTTGTCTGAATGTAATTATTCTGGTCAAATTTTTCT
The DNA here is from genome assembly GCA_036346225.1 of Platerodrilus igneus. NCBI lineage: Eukaryota > Metazoa > Arthropoda > Insecta > Coleoptera > Lycidae > Platerodrilus > Platerodrilus igneus. The sequence goes on along the minus strand of JARFIW010001469.1, from coordinate 15,224,875 downwards.
ACTTCTTGGTGAAATAGTTCTTTCGATGTAAAATTGCGTTTCTGACGAGGGTTTGGTCTAATATGTGTTATCTTGGTATTTTGTCTGGTATTACCAGATGAGGTATCCATTGGTCTTTGTTGGTTTAGGTTTGGATTGAATCTTGGTTGGAATGCGGGTTTCGTAAAATTTAGGTTAAATGTTGGTTTTGAAAAATGTTTATATTGATTATTAAAATTTGTATTGTTGAAATTTGGGCTATTATTTCGCGGTTGATTTGTTTGTGCGTTGAAGGGTGTGAATTTTTGTTGAGGGATTGTTTGTCTCGCGGCTTGCATAGTTTTTATTGGTAAGTAACTTTTATTCGCGTTGGGGTTGTATAGTCTGTTGCGGTAATACATTACATTTTCTTCTTCTATTACTAGGTTCATGGCTTCTTCTAGGTTTTGAGGACGTTGGAATCTGACCTTGTCTAATAATCGTTCTGGTAAGGCGTTTATATATGTGTCCAGTGCCATTTCGTCATACATTTTTGTTTTTTATATGTCGAATATTTTGATCGGATTCTTCGATTTTTAATTTTGTTAGGATTAAGCTTCTCACGTCTTGGCATTTCATTCCGAATTGATATGGGGATTGGTTGTGTTCCATTCTGAGGTTCATTAGGTCTCGTACCAGGCATTTTATGTTACGTTGATCCCCGAAATATGCGATTTGTATTTGCTTAAATTTTTGCCATGCCTGTAGATCGTCTCTACTGGCAATTAAGGTTAGTGCCCTTCCGGTTAGTTTACTTATTAGCAAGCGTAGAAGCAATGAATTCCTTTCTCGTTATTTCCGGGTTTGTAGAAGGTTTTCAGGAACATTTCGGATGCTCCAATAAAATTTGCGAGATGCGCTTGCGTGCCATCAAAGATTTGGATTGTCTCCAAATAAAGTTTTTAGGTCAGCACTACTCATTTTGGTTAAGGGTTGCTTTCGCTTTTGGGCAATTTTCAAAAAAAAATTTTTTTTTCAAATTGAAATTATTTTGCTATTTGTATCGTTATTTTTGCTTTGGATTTATTAATTTTTTGTTTAGGTTGGGTAATTTCAAATTTTGTAAAAATTTAGGTTTATTTTGCTATTTTTATCGTTATTTTTGGTTTGGATTTATTAATTTTCCGTTTGTACTGGGTCGGGTTATTTTTAGAATCGTAGTTGCTGTTATTTGTACTAAGTTACACGGTGCGGTAATGAATTTGTGAGATTTATACTTGATAATGTTGATTTAGATACTGTAGCCTTGAATTTGCTTGTTTCTATCTCGCGAGCGTTAATTTGTCGTGAGTTCTGCTTGCTGAAATAATCTGGAGTGGATAAATAATTTTTCGCGGTATTTACTTCGCTTTACGTTAGTTTGTAATTATATCTTTTTCCGTGGGTTTTAATTAAATTGCGTAAACGTATAGTTCGTTTGTCTCGTCTCCTTGAATTCTAAATATGACTTGTTAATTACTTTGTTGCACTTTATCGCTGTAATTTAATCACTAGAAGATGTAGTCTTGGTTATTTAATTGCATACGTGCTGTATAACATGCGATTATACTTGTTAAGTAATTAATACTTACTCACAGGTGTTATTTTCAGTTTGTGGAATTAAATAAATCGCTTCTTTACTCGGTAATTGCTTTGCATAAATGTTGCGGCTGATTATTTTTAGCTATCTCCGTATTCAATTATAGATGCACGTCTTGTAATTGTATCTCCCGTAATGTAGGTTTGAGTTTTTATGATGAGCGTCTTATGATACGTTTAGCTTTATTCAGTATTTGTACTATAATAATTACCTTTTTGTAATGCAATTTATTTATAAATGATGAGTAGTTTTAATGTCGGTTGTAATTTTATGCGCTTTCCTACTCCGTGATGGATTTAATTACTTGTGGATCGTGATGCAAAATGCGTTGCGTTATTCTATACAAAGGTTCTAAAAGTTATTGTTTTAAATAGTAGTTTCTCTGAGGTAATAAATGATGTTCCATTCGTGGGCTTATGGCTTATCTTAGGTGAGGATTGCACGCTGGTTTTAAATTACAGTGGTTTAATAGTTCAGGTTACTTGCAGAGTGTTTATAAAGTATGATAGAGGTCAATGTTTTAAATAATCTTTTCTGTAATTGCTTGTTCAAAGAATTACATTTAGCTTTATATGATGGAGTTAATTTGCGTTCTGTCTTTTTAGTTTACTGGATTAACCGTGCGTTTTGTATCGCGCTAGTTAATTTTCGTATTTCGGTTACGTTTGGTATTAATGGAGATGCGTCAGTTTTTGGTTTATTTTTCGGTTTGTTTTAATAATATTGTAATGAAAACTCTTTTAAAAATCAAGTCTCTTTTGCTTTTAAAAGAAAATCTCTTTAAAATTTCAAGTCTCATAGAATTTTCTCAATATAAATCCTCGTTTGAAAATAATTTCTTTGTAAACTATTTTCAAAAAAATATTGGCATAAAATAACATTAATAAAATAATAGTAATCAAATAATAAAATAATAAAACTAGCATATATCAATTATAGTTTGTGAGATCAATTGGTTTAAATGGAATGAATTTACATTAATTTCTTCATCTGTTTCTTTTGTGGGCTCGATCGATACTGTATCTTGTCCACGTTGGTTTGTTGTGCTGAATTCGATCGATCCTTGTTATTCCTCCAACCTGGTTTGGGTTCTGTCAAAATTGCGAATTGAAATTCTTGGTCACCAATCTTCCGATTTTTGGATTTTTAGTGCCCTTTTGACATCCGTTACGACTGCGCCAGTTAAGGTTCGGGCCTTTGGAGCGGTGTTTTTAAAAACAATTCCAAACTCTTAACAAATTTATTTTATCTTAAAACAGAAATTAACATGGAATTTTGAATAACTGTAAAATTTACTTTAATTCAAAAACATTAAATTAATTGTAATAAGGTGAGTAGCTTGAACAACGAAGTATGTAGTTTGAAGACTGACTGCCGCGCCGTGAGCTCCCGGGCTTTTTATAATAACTGCCCCTCACATGGCTGTGGGAAGTTGCAGATCTCATGTCTGCTTTTCTCTTAATTCTACACTTTATTACATTGTAACAATCTTATTTCTAGGTAATTGCGGTATGTTAACCGTCTGTGACCTGCCACCTGCAGTATCACTGCCTTCTCGGATTCAAAGTTGCATATCCGTTCTCATGAACTGTTAATAACCTCTCTGGGTTATCCTTGTATTACATTGTTGCAATGAACTTATACTTTATTTAACAATTTCTAATAATTCCTATTAGATTCAATATATTCAATACATATAGGTAAATTGAGGGATACATAACTTGCGTTGCATTAGTTTGTGCTACGTTAGTGCTGGTTTGTTCTGCAAATTCCATCGTTTGTGCTGCTTTCCTTCTCGCGATAATTTGGGGGTGCTATAGAAATGAAGTGAATGAGAGTGAGGTGTGTGGTTGAAAGTTCATCAAATGTGTTGAAAGCACTTGTAATTGTTTGTGCTTCGTTTGTGCTACATGGTGCCAGATTTTTGCTTCACCAGTTACCTTTCTGGTTAGGGTTGTCTTTTTTTATGTAGAAATATGCAAATACAACGGAAACAAATTTTTCCGAAAACTGCCATCAGACCTATTAAGACACAAAAATTTCGTACGGAATCTGAAAATCATATTAATTTTTATCCGGTTCTCACAACTCCGTGGACCCCCCCCCTTTCAAATTTAAAAATTTATCCTGCAAGCAGTTGAACAATATTGAATTGTTAAGCCAAATCCAAAAATAATTTTTTTCCAACTTTAAACCTGTGACTCTGAGCACCCTTTATTCGGTGTAGGATATTTGTGCGCTGCTTGTAAGGCGCGGTCGGCTGGGCGCCGCCGTTAGGGCGCGTGTGATTTGAACGCGAGGATAGTACGGCGCAAGTCGTTAGGGCGCCGCCGTTAGAGCGCCGGACAACAGGGAGCAAGGGTAGTAAGGACGCGGGCTGTTATATCGCGGGACAGTCGGGATAATAAGACACAAAAAAGTTAGAGCGTGAAACTGTTAGGGTTACAAAAAAATATTAAATCAACCTATAATAAAATATTAAATGCTTTCTAAGCGGGCGCTGTAACTTTTTTTCTGTGTTGTTTATTGTTTTAATTCTTCTTGTTTGATGTCTCTGTGCGTGTTTATATGAAAATGTACTGGTTGAATTTTTGAAGATGCTCTTGACTGCCAAAATATTGTTCTTTTAATACTTTCAACGAATGCTTGCTTCTGCGTGGATCAGTACTTTGGCTGCTGGAGGAGCATTTTCAAAAATTCTGCCTGTCCATTTTCATCAACACATGCAGGAACACGATACAAAAAGAATTAAAACATATTAAAACACAAAAAAAGTTGATGACCAAATCCTTTTTATTTTTGGAGTTTTTTGGAATTTGGCTCCCGACCTACTGTCCTCGCGCCCTAGTGTCCCGCACGATGTGCGCTGGGCTCCCCTGTCCTACACCTTATCGGCGGCGATCTAACGGCTCGCGCCCTACTATCCTCGCCTACAAATGACCCGCGACCTCTCGGCTGCGTCCTTACTGCCGTGCCCCAATGTCCGGATCCGGCCTTTATTACCATAGAAGAAGTTGAATAAGGAGACCTCAATTCCACGATCACTCTGAACAATTTTAATCCTCTCCTGTGAACAGATAAGTAAGGACAACTGTAAAAGTCAACTAATTAGATTTTAGCAATGTTTATAATAATTATAGACATTATTTATGTAGATATACTATGTATATTTTTTACGGCTACTTTTGAGTGTTGACAATAGACTATAAGTTGATATTGTCAAAACTTAGGGTCGGTTTAAGGGCGCTTTGAAGTGAACAAAGTTTGAAATAAAAATTTATTTTTCGGAGAAATTGAACGAATATTTTATTAGAAACAACTTAAAAGTAAATCAAAAAAACTTGTAAAACTCAAAATAAAGAAACATTTCGTCTTTCGCGACATAACATTTAAGAACTTGTCCTGAAGATCATCATACAATTCCCATTTCAGGCACTTCTCGCGCCAGCGATACGCGGTGTAATGCCCAATCAATAGAGGATCTCCTCCTACAGCAGAGCTGCATGCAAAAACTCCTCTTAAGGAGGAATTTTTTTCGCCAATTACAATGTGACGGAGAATCGCATTTAAACTCACGTTAAACAAAGGATGAGACTAGTTTCGGAAAAAATTTGTTCCCGTTGTATTTGCATATTTCTAGATAAAAAAGACAACCCTAACCAGAGGGGTGACAGGTGAAACAAAAAAATCATTACACCATGTAGCACAAACGGAGCACAAACGATTACAAGTGCTTTCAACAAATTTGTGAATTTTAAACCACACACCTCAGTCTCATTCATTTCATTTCTACAACAACCCCAATTTTTTTAATACCGCGAGAAGGAAGCATTATAATGTAATTAAGGGCCGCTATGCTTCCGGCCACGTCTCCAATGCTCCACCCGAAGGTACTACATTGGGTTTATACGCGAAAAGTATACGTGCTCCAAATTTAATCTAACATCAGGTTAATCAATAAATAAAATCTAACAAACTGAAACTAAAAATAGGGTTTAAAGAACGGTATCCCTAGCATTGATTCTGGAGTTAGCCCGATCCACAATACACACGCATAAATGAATGGAGAAGGATCCGTAATACCGGATAGCAGCTGCCAGCTCCGCTTACCTTTGCGACTTGAAGGGTCGTCTTAAAACTATCCAAATCTAGCTAGCTAATATTAAAAATGGATTCAAATAAAAAGGGAAGCAGCACGAACGATGGGATTTGCAGCACAAACCAGCACAAACGTAGCACAAACAAATGCACTGCATTCTGTCCTCCTCCGCCAGGGTGGGGGTGCGGTTGTTTCAACAGCACCTCCAACTTTTTTTTTAATATCTCGAGAACGGAAGTAACACAAACGATGGGGTTTGCGATACAAACCAGCACAAACGTAGCACAAACGAATGCCCCACTTTATATATCCCTCTGAAAGAGTGGGGTGCGGACGTTTCAGCAGCACCCCAACTTGTTTTTTGTATATCTCGAGAACGGAAGTTACACAAACGATGGGGTTTGCAGCACAAACTAGCACAAACGTAGCACAAACAAATGCACCGCATGCTGTTTCAACAGCACCTCCAACTTTTTTTGTAATATCTCAAGAACGGAAGTAACACAAACGATGGGGTTTGCGACACAAACCAGCACAAACGTAGCACAAACGAATGCCCCATTTTATATTCCTCTCTGAGAGAGTGGGGGTGCGGACGTTTCAGCAGCACGCCAACTTGTTTTTTGTATATCTCGAGAACAGAAGTAGCACAAACGATGAGGTTTGCAGCACAAACTAGCACAAACGAACGCACGCATTTTCAATCTCCCACTTGAAAGTGGGGGTGCCGGTGAAATGCAACCGAATACATTTACAGTTACTGTTCAGTTGAAATCCGTCAGCTTCATAGTAATTTTCAAACAAAGGGTACTGGTAAACCTTCAGACGAACCCTAACTTTATAGACCCATAGCCCTCGTCTCCTCCCTAGGAAAACTACTAGAAATACGCTGTGAAACCTATCCATCAACCTCCTTGACCTAAGCATTCCCAGTATTTCCACCTTTGCGTATGCTGACGACCTCGCCTTCTTGAGCCAATGCAACTCCCGTGCATCCGTAGAAGCCATCGCCACCAACCTTATGCAGACCGTTGAATCCTGGTCCTCCTCAAATAAACAACCTCTTTCTCAGTCTAAATTCAAAATGCTCCTCATTAAAGAATCAATAGACCTAAGGCAAAGTCACAAAGTCCGCATCCTAAATTTCCCCGTCACTTTTCAAACTCAGCTTCATACCTCGGCCTAAACATCGATAACCTCCCTAAAAACCAGTACCCACCTTTTGAATCTCCGCACAAAAGCCAAAATCATCCTCCACCACTCCCTTCCGAAATCAGTTCGCCTTAGAAACCCCGCGCGTAAACTCACCTTAGCAAATCATTATTGCAATAATCCGCTACGCTGTCAACACTTGTTTTGCCCATCTCCCTCCATAAAACCCAAACTCGACATCCGACCCTCCCTCCGTACCATTGCCGAGCCTATTGAATAGTCGAATTCTACGCCCCCTCACAGACACTTCCATTGAATTGACCCTCAATTCCTAAATCCAAATCCGAACCTTGAAAAAACTCGATCTATCACCCTGCACGACAGGACGAATATAACACTCTACACAAGACAGATATTAAAACCCTCATCTACAGATCCCTAATCCATTACTGGCAAGAATCATGAACCCTTTCCCACACAGGAAGACATCCCACCCTACATCCTACTCTCATACCCTACCACCTTTCAATTTCTTACCTAACCTGGCCCATTTCGCTTCAAACTACATCAACTGCAAGTAACGCAATTACCTTGCTGCCTCTGCGACGAACTAACAGGAAAAACCCCTCTTCATCTCATTTACTCCTGCCCACTAACTAATAACTCTCTATCAAAATTGAAAACCGCACTCCATTTCGACCAGTACACCCCACTACCAAATTTAAACTTACAACTCTCCATCCACAGGCCCCCAATCTATTCCTAACCGACATCTTATCCAATAAATTCTCCATCCCAACCCAGTGGCATTAACTCAGCATACAACTCTAGTACACATACACACACACACTCACACATACACACACACCCACTCACACACACATACACGCACACCAAACCACACACACGAAGCACGCGAATTCAGAACATCATACTCCCAATATTCACACCTAAACGAAAAGGCAACAACGAGCAAAGGTAAACTTTCCCCACATCAACGACCGCCTCCGAACAGAATACGAACATTTAACTATCTTACTGTAGCATGTATAACTAGGTTGTGTCATCGGCCTGTGTATAGTTTTCAATAAATGACACTGAAAATGAGGAAAAAAATAATGTTATTATCATAATTCCCGTATGTTTAAGAATGATTTAGAACAATTGAATAACGTATAAATAGCCGCTAAGGGATTCTGCAGTAAGTTCTAATTGAAATTTTTATATGAGTTCTAATTGAAGCTTTGATTACAATACCAGTCCTAATTTAAAACTTTGAAAGTCGTGACGTGATATAAATTACCGTGTGATTATACAAATTAATATAAATTAGTAATTGCTTGGATAATTAACTAAAGTGCTTCGATAGTAATTAAAAATATCATCGTAGTTTTAGAATATAATACTTGAACTGTTGGCGATTAGCTGGAAAGAAAGCGTGTTACGTACCTAAGCGTAGCCGGAAGAAAAGTAAATACCAGGCTAACTATCATACGCGGAGAGTGGGGGGAATTCGCCTACATGCCAAAAAGAAACAAAAAAAAATACATCGCCCACGATTATTTATTTACACATAAAAATAAATAAAGGATTCTATACAAACAAGCAAAAAGAAAATAAATTAAGTGTTATTATTTCACAGGAAACAATTATATTGCAAGGACAATTTAGGAATTTAGATACGAAGTGCGCATCTCGTATTTCACACAAAATAAAATTAATCAGCATTAAATAAACCTGTGAGAGCTTTTGTCAAGCGTTTTTAAAATTTCACCAAATACTTTTTGTAAAATAACAAATTAGTAGGAAAGAATTAATGTGTTAAAGCTTTTGTCAAATGTTTTTAAAATTTTACCTAATACTTTTTGTAAAATAAACTAATCAGTAGAGCGAATAAACGTGTGCATTCTTTTGACAAGCATGTTTAAAAATAGTACATCGCACCTAAAGCGATATTATCGATTAGCAGCCACAAACAATAGTTCTACAATGTCAAGTTTCTTCTCACGTAACTACACTAAACGCTGATACGGAATATACCATTGACACACACAAAAAAAACCCGAGTTGCATACCTGTAGGTGTCCGGATACTTAGCTTGCCATCCGTCGGGAGTGAGTCAACACAGAAACGCCGCGGTATTCAGAATCCATTCACCCTGCCCTCGTAACTACAGCAGCGATCCACAGACAAAAGCAGCTGGTCCATGGCAACGAACAAGTGGTCCTACACAAAGAAAAAAACCATTTAGCCTCCAACTAAAAAAGCTAAAAAGAGAATCTGATTAGATTGGATACGCGCGAAAAACTCACCAATACACGCAAGATACCCCTAGTTGTCAAACAAAAAAGTGCATTGCTTTTGAAATACGGTGACGAATAATGTAGAAAATATTTCGACGCACAAACTGCAGAATCAAATTCCGCATTGGTTCAAATGACATGAATTTAAACTGCAAATTCTCGCTTATCGAAGCGCGATTAAAACTGGAAAACATGCTATCAAATAGTAGTAGGATCTCGACAAGTCTTTAAATGGGAAACACAAGCGAAGCAATTATACGCGGTCGTAATGTATACCAAGATAACGGGTACCTAAAACAGGATATAAACTATTTAATTGTAGCATAAACTTGTCGTTTCAAAGCAACTAGATTTAAGTTGAGGAATTATTAGAGAGCGTATTTATTATTAATTATGTTAAAGGATTTAACAGTAGAAACGGAATTTATTTGAGCGGGTATTGAATTAACCACGGAAATTTTAAAAGCAAAATTGGAACGTAACAAACTGTTGGCGATTAGCTGGAAAGAAAGCGTTGGGAGAACTTTTAGTAAATTCTACTGTAACTACGAGTTGTTGAAAAGGCTTGTATAACTAGCTTGAAAATATACAACGGTTTGTGAAAGTAGAGTTTTCTTTACCATGCATTAATTTGAATTCAAATTCTTGTTGTTAGGATAACTAATTCGACACATCTCCGTATACTACTATCATAATTATTAATACAAATGAAAGCAAAGTAAGATCTTTCTTACAATTACAATACGATTTTGTTTTAGGCAATTTTATATGCAAATGGTACCACACAGTAATTTACTTTTTGTCGCTATAAAAAATGAAGTTTCATCATGTCCAACAAACTATGTTCACACAACAGCATCAAGAGAAATAGTTTATGAAAATGAAACAACATTTCCATGCCAAAAACTTTATTTAAATAAGTTACCTAGACGCCGATTAGCAGGTTGCTTTAACGAACATCCACTGGTACCAACCTATAATTATCATTTATTCAATAATTTGATTTAATGTTTACAGGAGAAAGATATCACAGACTGTGGACAAAATACAGGCAGTACAGTTTATCCGAGTATGAAATGGTTGTTATTTTTTATTTTTGCTGTTATATGAATAACTTCAAATAAAGATTTATGAATAAATTGCTTTTATTTAATGTTATACATTTACAAATTTCTTTCTTACGGATAAATCCGAAAAGAAAGGAAATGAACTGTCCCCTTTCTTAAACTGATGACATGAGGAAGGAAAAATCTTCCGAGTAGCTAGAGTTATAACCTCTGCGGAGGCTTCTGAGACGTGGCTGTGGTTTCCTATGACTCTGTTATACTTAAAAAATTTATGAATAAACAAAGAAGGAACACCACCAAGTTTTAAATTTTAAAAAATTGAAATGCATACCCTTGAGGCGAACCTGGAAACCTTTAGTGTAAGAGAATAGCTGAGTGAAGACCAACCCCTATAAAAAAAGATGCAATTTTGAATTAGTTATTAAGAGGGAACACTAAATGTTAATGTGTTCAAATTGTTTAATAAATAAAAAAAATATGCATTAATTTTATGCATACTGGACAACGATACAAATCATAAACAGGGCCTCTGTAACTTATAAACCCTTCTAGTAAAGCGTAAACGGCCCCACACGTTGCCCGCGCAGGTGACCAAAAGCGAATCAGGGAAAGATAGAAGAAAATTAAAGTAAACTCTTTCCAAAAGTGTTTAATGTTTAATATCTCTAAAGTACACCGGAGTTTTCTGAATATAAAAATAGTCCAGGGCAAGGATAGATGAAAATGGGTTAATATTAAAAAAAAACTTCCTGAAGTCAATTCGGCTAACTCTGGAGGTTAATCCATTGTTCTTCCATGAGAATGAGTCAAAAAGCCTGATTTTGTTCTGGCATAGCTAAAAACAAAGTCTAAGAGTGCCCCCGAATCTATGCTACTAAAACTAAAAGTCCTGGGAAACGCAGAAACCCGTAGGTTTCATTAACCTTAAGCTCAAAGAAAAGGAACACATCCGCTGGTTTGTTTTTAATTAAAAGCTGTAAAGAACAATATTGTGTTAATCAAAAGTAAGACCACAATTTGTGGTTCTCCACCTAAATATATAAATCCAGAATTTAACTAAACTTAAGTAGGTCCGATCACATTAAACTTCAAAACACATTGTTTTTTTGATAACACCATATCATCACAACAGTTCAATTGCAAAAAAACGTTACCTGGAATGTTCTTCTCAATCACCACCTCGGTAGTTGATCTTCACCAGACCTACGTTCCTGGATTACACCATCTTGCTGCTTTCCAACTTTGCCTGCATTTCTCTTAACTCGTTCATCCAGTTCTCCACCTATTTGTGGACGTCTTCTACACAACTGCCCGTACAAAATTCAAACTTCGCTTCCTCCTTCAACTAACTCGTTCATCCAGTTCTCTGCCAATTCGCTTACTTACTTGTCATCCTGCTTCAATGATCTTAATTATTTATAATTATATTAGGCCTGTTTAAATTACTTGCACCAACTCATGCATTTCAAACACTTTAATTATTCGGACTGCACTATTACATGATTAACAGCTAGGGTGGTCTTCTCTATACTACCACAAGTAAGTGATGCGACTCAGAGAATACAAAAAAATAAGAGAGCGATCGCCCCCATCTGGCAACCCTTATATAGCCTCAAACACCCTTTTTTGTGTCACGTATTTTCACTGCATTCTCTGAACTTTCGTAACTGCCACTTAATTCCACAAAATTTTAGATGTACACAACACATAACGAACTTTGAAAACCAAAAATTTTACCACTCCAACGACATAATGCTTTGAAAACACGCTAAAACTAACCAACCGTCCAACTTTCTGTAAACTGTCTCCCTTTCCTATCGCCTGTCAGTAGTTCTAACACGCCTTTTCATGTCCGCGTCTATATTTTTATTCCACTCATACGTTTATAATCCCCTTTCCTGTCTTTGTCTTATGGTCGCACTATTGCCCTGTCGTCTACGTTTAAAGCTCCCTTTTTCTATATGTGCGTCTTGAAAAATCGATATCGTGTGACGTAACACCTGTTGCATCTGCGTCCATATCTTAGCCTCTACAAATATTTGTTTACCGCGCTCTTGAAACTGTTTGCTACTTAAACACCTGCTATATTTTTCATCTGCCTCTATTACATCCTAACAATTCTCTGTCCCTTACATTTTTATCGATTTGTTTATGAAATACCCGTCGGTTGAAGCTAACTTTGTCTCTTTCCATTGGAATGTTTTGTTAACGTCTTCGAGCCTTCACAAGAAATGTTTATCTCCCCAAGCTGTTATTTCGTAAAACCTTGACTTGTTTTGCTGTCTTATACTTTGTAAAGTTCTATAAACTGCTTTAATTTACTATCTTAAAAAAAGTTCGTTGCTTAGCTTATTGTTTTTTATTCGCTCACGTATCCTTGCGTTTATCTTAATGTATACAAATTATTGATTTGAACTTAAATATGCCCTTTTATCCCCATTTAATTAATTTGAAGCGTAATACATAAATTATTGTTTAGAGCTTATATTATAACATGTCCGTTTTTATTCCAATTTTATTTAATTAAATGGAGTATTAATTTATGCATTTGAAGATACCACAAGTAACTTTTTTAAATTGCAAATAAAAATTGTAAAACTATTTATTTTAGCAACACCTACGGCTAAACCAGCATTTAGAAAGTGTCGAAAATGTAAATTAGAAGAAGAGTTATGGCATGAACAAAATCAAAAACCAATGTTTCTTGATATACCAATAGCTTGTGAAGCTGAACATGATTTATATATTCTTAATCAAACTACAGCAGCAAATTTAGCAAGTAGTAGAATAGAAACTTCACTATGTTCTAGGTAAGTTTCTTATTTTGTACAGGATTTGTAAAGATGTATAAGCCCTTAACTTGATACAACTGACAAAAATAACAGTCTTTATTAACTTCATTCACTGTTTTTAATTTTTTTGCTTGTTTTTAAAACAAAGCGTTTTTGGCCCTAGAAAATCTAGCCGGTTATCCACAGAAAAACTCGGTAAAGCACCCCAGTAAAAATTCTGTTTCAATAAAGTCAGAAAACCTCACTGTACTGACAAGAATGGTTGCCGACTAACCAGGTGGAACGGATGTTTTAAGTGTTCGAAGAGGGTCCCAGGATGCTGCCGTGTGCGAAATACGCCTTAATCGGGAATTATCTTGGATACTACCTAATCTCGAGATACTTAGATTTCTAAGGAAAAGCGCTAGAAGAAATAACAAGAGGATGCCAAAATCCGTGACCAAAAAAATGATTCTGGTTTAAAATTCATTCGAGGAATAATCGGGTACACTAATGTTGAAACTAACCTAAAATAAACGTTATTAACGAGGAGACTAATATACCTCCTTAAAAAGTAAGTTTCGTTTCTAAGAAAGTTTCCAAAATCAAATTCTAAATTACCTGAAGATTAACCATGCTTCTAGGCAAATGTAATATATTTAACTAGAGTAAAGTTAAAACTATCGCTATACTTTAGTTATAAAAAACAAAAATAGGACTACTACACAATTGTTTTTATTATAATTACATAAAAATATTTTTAAGCTAAGCAAAAAAATCAAATATATCAAAAACTACTTAGCTTAATGGAAAACGTTCCGGGCGAACAAAATTACTTTATAAACTTGCATACTAACTACAGGAGCGTACTATGGGTACGTTTATAAATTTGTACAGTTAAATAGAAAAAAAAAGATAATTTACTTAGATGCACTTCACCGGTACCCCCACTTTCACGTGATGGAGTAAAACTGGGTGCGTTCGTTTGTGCTGGTTGGGCTGCAGACGCCATCGTTTGTGTAACTTCCGTTGTCAGGATATTCAAAAAATAAGTTGAGGGTGCTAATGAAACGTCCGCACCTTCACTCTTTCAGAGGGGAATATAAAGTGGTGCATTCGTTTGTGCTACATTTGTGCTGGTTTGTGCTGCAAACCCCATCGTTTGTGCTACTTCCATTCTCGAGATATTCAAAAAACTAGTTGGGGGTGCTGCTGAAACGTCCGCACCCCACTCTGGCGCAGAGAAAACATAATGCGAGTTAAGGTTCGGGCCTTTGGAGCGGCGTTTTTAAAACAATTCAAAACTCTTAACAAATTTATTTTATCTTAAAACAGAAATTAACATGGAATTTTGAATAACTGTAAAATTAACTTTAATTCAAAAACATTTAATTAATTGTAATAAGGTGAGTAGCTTGAACAACGAAGTATGGAGTTCGAAGATTGACTGCCGGGCCTTGAGCTCCCGGGCTTTTTATAATAACCTGCCCCTCACATGGCTGTGGGAATTTGCAGATCTCATGTCTGCCTTTCTCTTAATTCTACACTTTATTACATTGTAACAATCTTATTTCTAGGTAATTGCGGTATGTTAACCGTCTGTGACCTGCCACCTGCAGTATCACTGCCCTCTCGGATGCAAAGTTGCACATCCGTTCTCATGAACTGTTAATAACCTTTCTGGGTTATCCTTGCATTACATTGTTGCAATGAACTTATACTTTATTTAACAATTTCTAATAATTCTTATTATATTCAATATATTCAATACATATATGATATAATTGGGGATACATAACTCCTCCACCGTAAATGAAAAATTAAGGTTTTACTTAATTTTAAATACATAAAATTCATTATTCAATTTCATCATTTAAAATTCATTGTTTTTAAAAGTACACTTATCGTTTCTATATTTCTCTTTGTTTCTTTAAATCTAAAACTGTTTCCTTCATTCTTATATCTAAGATACATTTTGTAAAATACATATATAATTAGAAAAATTATTAAAATGGTTAATACAATTGTCCAAACGCTTATATTATCATAATGTAACTTTGGCGTTTTGAGTTCACTTAAATGTTCTTTGTAACTTTCCACTAATTTCATGGCGTGGTTGAGGTCGTCTAAGTCTAGATGCTCTAGCTTCATGGGTTTCTTGACTATTTCTTCGTCTTCTTGTTGTATCTTGAACTGTAGTTCCGGTAGGTTTGCAAGTTTCTATGTTGCTATGGTTGTTGTCGTCATCGATTGGCATAAGTATTGGTTTGGTGTTACTTCAGTACATTTTTCCTTTGTTTAACCATATCTCAGTTCATTTAAGGATAGGAATTTGGTTTTGGGTATGATAACTTGGTATGTGCTAGTAACTTTCGTTGGAAAAGCAAATAAATGATAATAATTATAATTGTTACTTTCTACTATCTACTATATTATTTCGTTATTCTTAATGTAGCTTTTGACTATAGCTATTTTTTCAAATATTAGAATGTTTGATTCTGTTATATCAAAAGGTAATTTACTGTTAGTTATAAGTGATCTCATTCTTATTAATTCTATTAATAAATCGGTTGGTTCAATGCTACTAGAGTGTAGGGTATTTAATTTTGCAAATGTTACTGCGTTTTCTAACGTTGCTAAAATTTGTTGCATTAAAGTAAGGGTTGATATTATTTGAGTAAATATTGTATTTTGCATACTGCCTAGTTTATTGGTAGTATACCGGGGTTGTTTTTTATCTTTTGTTATTATTGGGTTTTCCGTTCTACCTGGGCGGAGGTTGACGGTAAGGGTGATGATTGTCGATCTAAAATTACAGGGTGTCTTAGGTTTTTCAAGTGAATGTACTTTGTTATTTTGCCGTTGTCTACTACTGCTATATTTTTATCTGATATTCTCTTAATTTTAAATGGGCCTAAATTTCTGGGTGCTGTTTTATGTCACTTGCTTTGGAAATTTTTCTCATACACGGTTTGTCCTATTGAAAATTTATTTGCGTCGGTATTTTTATTTCGGGTTGTGGTGATACGTTCCTTATCGTTCTCTAATTTATCTTTTACCTTGTCATAAGTTATTTTTAGTTTTTTTTGGTGATCTTTCGCATATTGTTGGTATACTTCTTTGTTGTAGTGTATGTCATAGGGATTTCGTTAATCTGAATGTCTTAAGGTTAATTCTAAGGGTGTAAAAATTGTTGATGAGTGAATTGTATTATTATAGGCGATTAGTGCGTATGACATTAAATTGGTTATATGTTCCTTTTTATAATTTATTCTTAATAATCGAATTTGTTCTAACAGGGTTAAATGTAGTCGTTCAATTAGTCCGTTTGATTCAGGGTGGTTTTCCGTTATGAAATGAATTTTTATTTTGTGAAGTTCTAAAGTGTTTTGTATTGTTTCATTTTTAAATTCGCTACCATTGTCTAGAGTTATTGATTCGGGTGCTCCATAAAATGTGAAATACTGTAAAAATTCTTGGGTCACGTCAATGCTATTTTTGAATGTGATTGGTATTGCTTGGCCTATTTTTGTGAATGCAGCTACAATTTGTTAAATAGTTTTGCGCTTTTATTACTAGCGTATCGGAATGTAGTTTTTGAAATGGTTTGTCGGGTGTTTTGGTTAACATTAAAGGTGTCTTTGGAGGTTTCCTGTCGTATTTTGCTTTGTCACATAGTTCACATTGGTTAATGAAATCTGTGGTCAATTCTTTCATGTCTTTAAAATAATAACGGCTTACAAGTTGCTTTATTGTTTCGTTAATTCCACGATGGTTGGTTTTTCCTTCGTGTTGATTCCTAATTACATCGTTTATTTCGTCAGGGTCGTCTAGTGTTATTAATTTTCTCGTACATTTGATGAGTTCAGGGCCAGAGTTATTGAATAATTTAACGTATAATTCTGAAAATCTTTGGTATAAGTGCTCGGTGTTAAAATAGAAGTAAAATCGTTTTTCTCGGGGTGTATTCTTTTAGAATTTTAATTATTTGTTCCTCATTGTCATCTTTAGTTATTTGAATTTGGTATATCTTTTGTTATCTACTTTTGTATATTTTACGGATTGGGGTTATTTAAAACTTCGGTAATTATAAATTGGTTGGGTTTCATATCGATTGCTTCGTTTAAAATTTTAATCGCGTTTTTTGGTTCTTCGTTCTGTGTCGAGTGTATCGTGACGATCTCGTCTGGATCTTCCCTTATTTCTGCTTCGTCTACGTTTCCTACAATGGATTCCGTTTCTAATGCATTAATTAGTATTCTACTTAAAGCGTCTGCGTTGTTGTTATAAATTCCTTTTTTATATATAATTTCGTAATCGTATTCTTCTAGTCTGATTCGCCATCGTTGTAATTTTGAATTCGGTTCTTTAAGTTTGCATAGCCATACTAATGGTCTATGATCAGTGTAAATGTAAAATTTTCTTCCGTATAAATAAGGTCTAAAATATTTTGTTGCCCAAATTATGGCTAATAATTCTTTTTCTATGGTACTATATTTCTGTTCGGTTTCGTTTAGGGTTCTGGATGCGTAGCTGATGGATTTATCGCTACCTACTTTTCCTTGGCTCAATACTGCGTCTAATGCTACGTTCGATGCGTCTGTCGTTAGTATAAATGGTTTTGAAAAGTCTGGGTATTCTAATACAAGGTGATTCGTTAATATGTTTTTAATTTTGTCTACGGCTTTAATAAATTCCGGGCTGTGTTCAATTTTGTTTCTCTTTTTTAAACAATTTGTCAGGGGCTTGGTTATCTGAGCGTAACCTTTAATGAATTTGCGGTAGTAACCACTAAGTCCTAGAAATCCTTTAATTTCTTTGGTTGTCTTTGGTAAGGGTAATTTAGAACTGCATTTGTTTTGTCGGATTTGGCATTACTCCTTGGGGTGTTATTATATGTCCTAAAAATGATACTTCCTTTTGTAAAAATTCGCTTTTGTCCAATTGTACTTTGAAATGTGCTTGTCTTAGTCTTTCAAGTACTTCTCTCAATCTTTCTATATGTTCTACCAATGATGTGGAATAGACTATGATGTCATCTAGGTACACAAGGCATTTTTCATTGTGTATTCCTCGTAATATATTGTCCATGACTCTCTGGAAAGTAGCGGGTGCGTTCTTTAATCCAAATGGCATTCGTTTGTATTCGTAATGTCCTCTAGGTGTGCTGAAGGCTGTTTTTGATATATCTTTTTCGTCCATCTCTACCTGATGGTATCCTGATGCTAGGTCTAATGTTGAAAAGTATTGGCATTTGCCTAATTTGTCTAAAATTTCGCTTATATTTGGTAGTGGATATTTGTCATCTACCGTTTTTTCATTTAACTTTCTATAGTCTATTACCATTCTGTACTTTCTTTTTCCGGTTGCGTCTAATTTCTTAGGTACTATTAACACGGGGCTGCTCCATGGTGAGTTGGAGTGCTGGATTATGTCTTGTTCTAATAAGTCTGCTACTTGTCTGTCAGCTTCTTCTTGGCTTGCATGAGGTAGTCTATATGCTTTTGTAAAGATCGGCTTGTTGTCTGTTAGTTCGATATTATGTTTCACTGTGTTGGTGAATGTTAGGGGTATTCCTTCGCAGTGGAATATGTCGCGGTATTCAAAACATAAGTTTTTAATTGCTCTTTGCTCTTCTTGATTGATGTCGGTATTAAAGCGGATGTTACTTAAATTTTCTCTTAACATTTTGTCATGTTCTATTGGGTTGTAATCGTTTTCTAAATTTTCGTCGATTTCCATTTCGTTAAAATTTAATTCTTCTTCGTTAATTGGGTCTGTTAATGATAATACTACGGGATAGTCGTGTGAATTTAATATCGTTGTAGTGGCATAATTATGTTTTATTTGTACTAAGGCAGTTGGGGTTTCTACTCCTTGTTGAAATGTCATATGATTTATTATTCCTACTTTCTTGTTAGAATTTACTGGGATTTTTATTTTTCTTTCCGTTCGGGGTTCTATTATGTATTTTTGTTCGATTTGTGTGTTTTGAAATTTAGTAGGGGTTTTTCCGTATTTCGTCCTTAATAAACAATTCTTTATGTCAATGTTGGCTCCTAATTTTCTTAGAAGGTCCATTCCGATTAATCCGTCGTATTTGTCGTTAAATTCGAAAATACAAAATTTATGTTTCATCTTTACATTAAATGTTCTCGGTAGGGTATATTAGCTATGAATTGGTGTATTGTCGTTTGATGGGCTGTTTCAATTTTAAATGGTTCTCTTTCTACATAATCTAAATAATGTTTTTCACGGTTCTGGGGCTAATTAATGTTTTTGAGGATCCGGTATCGATTAATAGTTTAAATTCGGCGTGGGTATTTCTATGTACGGTAGTACTAAGTGATTTATGTTATTTAGGTTTATTAAGTTTGGTCGTTTATGAATTGGTCCATTTGAAAATTTGAGCACGAGTTTTCTTCGTCGTCCTCTTCGTAAGTTTCGTATTGTTCGTCGCGTTCATAAGTTTCTGCATGGTTTGATTCATCGTTCGTACTTGTCTGAATGTAATTATTCTGGTCAAATTTTTCTACTTCTTGGTAAAATAGTTCTTCCGATGTAAAATTGCGTTTCTGACGAGGGTTTGGTCTAATATGTGTTATCTTGGTAGTTTGTCTGGTATTACCAGATGAGGTATCCATTGGTCTTTGTTGGTTTAGGTTTGGATTGAATCTTGGTTGGAATGCGGGTTTCGTAAAATTTAGGTTAAATGTTGGTTTTGAAAAATGTTTATATTGATTATTAAAATTTGTATTGTTGAAATTTGGGCTATTATTTTGCGGTTGATTTGTTTGTGCGTTGAAGGGTGTGAATTTTTGTTGAGGGATTGTTTGTCTCGCGGCTTGCATAGTTTTTATTGGTAAGTAACTTTTATTCGCGTTGGGGTTGTATAGTCTGTTGCGGTAATACATTACATTTTCTTCTTCTATTACTAGGTTCATGGCTTCTTCTAGGTTTTGAGGACGTTGGAATCTGACCTTGTCTAATAATCGTTCTGGTAAGGCGTTTATATATGTGTCCAGTGCCATTTCGTCATACATTTTTGTTTTTTATATGTCGAATATTTTGATCGGATTCTTCGATTTTTAATTTTGTTAGGATTAAGCTTCTCACGTCTTGGCATTTCATTCCGAATTGATATGGGGATTGGTTGTGTTCCATTCTGAGGTTCATCAGGTCTCGTACCAGGCATTTTATGTTACGTTGATCCCCGAAATATGCGATTTGTATTTGCTTAAATTCTTGCCATGCCTGTAGATCGTCTCTACTGGCAATTAAGGTTAGTGCCCTTCCGGTTAGTTTACTTATTAGCAAGCGTAGAAGCAATGAATTCCTTTCTCGTTATTTCCGGGTTTGTAGAAGGTTTTCAGGAACATTTCGGATGCTCCAATAAAATTTGCGAGATGCGCTTGCGTGCCATCAAAGATTTGGATTGTCTCCAAATAAAGTTTTTAGGTCAGCACTACTCATTTTGGTTAAGGGTTGCTTCGCTTTTGGGCAATTTTCAAAAAAAAATTTTTTTTTCAAATTGAAATTATTTTGCTATTTGTATCGTTATTTTTGCTTTGGATTTATTAATTTTTTGTTTAGGTTGGGTAATTTCAAATTTTGTAAAAATTTAGGTTTATTTTGCTATTTTTATCGTTATTTTTGGTTTGGATTTATTAATTTTCCGTTTGTACTGGGTCGGGTTATTTTTAGAATCGTAGTTGCTGTTATTTGTACTAAGTTACACGGTGCGGTAATGAATTTGTGAGATTTATACTTGATAATGTTGATTTAGATACTGTAGCCTTGAATTTGCTTGTTTCTATCTCGCGAGCGTTAATTTGTCGTGAGTTCTGCTTGCTGAAATAATCTGGAGTGGATAAATAATTTTTCGCGGTATTTACTTCGCTTTACGTTAGTTAAGTTCTGTTAATTTGTAATTATATCTTTTTCCGTGGGTTTTAATTAAATTGCGTAAACGTATAGTTCGTTTGTCTCGTCTCCTTGAATTCTAAATATGACTTGTTAATTACTTTGTTGCACTTTATCGCTGTAATTTAATCACTAGAAGATGTAGTCTTGGTTATTTAATTGCATACGTGCTGTATAACATGCGATTATACTTGTTAAGTAATTAATACTTACTCACAGGTGTTATTTTCAGTTTGTGGGAATTAAATAAATCGCTTCTTTACTCGGTAATTGCTTTGCATAAATGTTGCGGCTGATTATTTTTAGCTATCTCCGTATTCAATTATAGATGCACGTCTTGTAATTGTATCTCCCGTAATGTAGGTTTGAGTTTTTATGATGAGCGTCTTATGATACGTTTAGCTTTATTCAGTATTTGTACTATAATAATTACCTTTTTGTAATGCAATTTATTTATAAATGATGAGTAGTTTTAATGTCGGTTGTAATTTTATGCGCTTTCCTACTCCGTGATGGATTTAATTACTTGTGGATCGTGATGCAAAATGCGTTGCGTTATTCTATACAAAGGTTCTAAAAGTTATTGTTTTAAATAGTAGTTTCTCTGAGGTAATAAATGATGTTCCATTCGTGGGCTTATGGCTTATCTTAGGTGAGGATTGCACGCTGGTTTTAAATTACAGTGGTTTAATAGTTCAGGTTACTTGCAGAGTGTTTATAAAGTATGATAGAGGTCAATGTTTTAAATAATCTTTTCTGTAATTGCTTGTTCAAAGAATTACATTTAGCTTTATATGATGGAGTTAATTTGCGTTCTGTCTTTTTAGTTTACTGGATTAACCGTGCGTTTTGTATCGCGCTAGTTAATTTTTCGTATTTCGGTTACGTTTGGTATTAATGGAGATGCGTCAGTTTTTTGGTTTATTTTTCGGTTTGTTTTAATAATATTGTAATGAAAACTCTTTTAAAAATCAAGTCTCTTTTGCTTTTAAAAGAAAATCTCTTTAAAATTTCAAGTCTCATAGAATTTTCTCAATATAAATCCTCGTTTGAAAATAATTTCTTTGTAAACTATTTTCAAAAAAATATTGGCATAAAATAACATTAATAAAATAATAATCAAATAATAAAATAATAAAACTAGCATATATCAATTATAGTTTGTGACATCAATTGGTTTTAATGGAATGAATTTACATTAATTTCTTCATCTGTTTCTTTTGTGGGCTCGATCGATACTGTATCTTGTCCACGTTGGTTTGTTGTGCTGAATTCGATCGATCCTTGTTATTCCTCCAACCTGGTTTGGGTTCTGTCAAAATTGCGAATTGAAATTCTTGGTCACCAATCTTCCGATTTTGGATTTTAGTGCCCTTTTGACATCCGTTACGACTGCGCCAGTTAAGGTTCGGGCCTTTGGAGCGGTGTTTTTAAAAACAATTCCAAACTCTTAACAAATTTATTTTATCTTAAAACAGAAATTAACATGGAATTTTGAATAACTGTAAAATTTACTTTAATTCAAAAACATTAAATTAATTGTAATAAGGTGAGTAGCTTGAACAACGAAGTATGTAGTTTGAAGACTGACTGCCGCGCCGTGAGCTCCCGGGCTTTTATAATAACTGCCCTCACATGGCTGTGGGAAGTTGCAGATCTCATGTCTGCTTTTCTCTTAATTCTACACTTTATTACATTGTAACAATCTTATTTCTAGGTAATTGCGGTATGTTAACCGTCTGTGACCTGCCACCTGCAGTATCACTGCCTTCTCGGATTCAAAGTTGCATATCCGTTCTCATGAACTGTTAATAACCTCTCTGGGTTATCCTTGTATTACATTGTTGCAATGAACTTATACTTTATTTAACAATTTCTAATAATTCCTATTAGATTCAATATATTCAATACATATAGGTAAATTGAGGGATACATAACTTGCGTTGCATTAGTTTGTGCTACGTTAGTGCTGGTTTGTTCTGCAAATTCCATCGTTTGTGCTGCTTTCCTTCTCGCGATAATTTGGGGGTGCTATAGAAATGAAGTGAATGAGAGTGAGGTGTGTGGTTGAAAGTTCATCAAATGTGTTGAAAGCACTTGTAATTGTTTGTGCTTCGTTTGTGCTACATGGTGCCAGATTTTTTTGCTTCACCAGTTACCCTTCTGGTTAGGGTTGTTTTTTTTTATGTAGAAATATGCAAATACAACGGAAACAAATTTTTCCGAAAACTGCCATCAGACCTATTAAGACACAAAAATTTCGTACGGAATCTGAAAATCATATTAATTTTTATCCGGTTCTCACAACTCCGTGGACCCCCCCCCCCTTCAAATTTAAAAATTTATCCTGCAAGCAGTTGAACAATATTGAATTGTTAAGCCAAATCCAAAAATAATTTTTTTCCAACTTTAAACCTGTGACTCTGAGCACCCTTTATTCGGTGTAGGATATTTGTGCGCTGCTTGTAAGGCGCGGTCGGCTGGGCGCCGCCGTTAGGGCGCGTGATTTGAACGCGAGGATAGTACGGCGCAAGTCGTTAGGGCGCCGCCGTTAGAGCGCCGGACAACAGGGAGCAAGGGTAGTAAGGACGCGGGCTGTTATATCGCGGGACAGTCGGGATAATAAGACACAAAAAAGTTAGAGCGTGAAACTGTTAGGGTTACAAATAAATATTAAATCAACCTATAATAAAATATTAAATGCTTTCTAAGCGGGCGCTGTAACTTTTTTTCTGTGTTGTTTATTGTTTTAATTCTTCTTGTTTGATGTCTCTGTGCGTGTTTATATGAAAATGTACTGGTTGAATTTTTGAAGATGCTCTTGACTGCCAAAATATTGTTCTTTTAATACTTTCAACGAATGCTTGCTTCTGCGTGGATCAGTACTTTGGCTGCTGGAGGAGCATTTTCAAAAATTCTGCCTGTCCATTTTCATCAACACATGCAGGAACACGATACAAAAAGAATTAAAACATATTAAAACACAAAAAAAGTTGATGACCAAATCCTTTTTATTTTTGGAGTTTTTTGGAATTTGGCTCCCGACCTACTGTCCTCGCGCCCTAGTGTCCCGCACGATGTGCGCTGGGCTCCCTGTCCCACACCTTATCGGCGGCGATCTAACGGCTCGCGCCCTACTATCCTCGCCTACAAATGACCCGCGACCTCTCGGCTGCGTCCTTACTGCCGTGCCCCAATGTCCGGATCCGGCCTTTATTACCATAGAAGAAGTTGAATAAGAGACCTCAATTCCACGATCACTCTGAACAATTTTAATCCTCTCCTGTGAACAGATAAGTAAGGACAACTGTAAAAGTCAACTAATTAGATTTTAGCAATGTTTATAATAATTATAGACATTATTTATGTAGATATACTATGTATATTTTTACGGCTACTTTTGAGTGTTGACAATAGACTATAAGTTGATATTGTCAAAACTTAGGGTCGGTTTAAGGGCGCTTTGAAGTGAACAAAGTTTGAAATAAAAATTTATTTTTCGGAGAAATTGAACGAATATTTTATTAGAAACAACTTAAAAGTAAATCAAAAAAACTTGTAAAACTCAAAATAAAGAAACATTTCGTCTTTCGCGACATAACATTTAAGAACTTGTCCTGAAGATCATCATACAATTCCCATTTCAGGCACTTCTCGCGCCAGCGATACGCGGTGTAATGCCCAATCAATAGAGGATCTCCTCCTACAGCAGAGCTGCATGCAAAAACTCCTCTTAAGGAGGAATTTTTTTCGCCAATTACAATGTGACGGGGAATCGCATTTAAACTCACGTTAAACAAAGGATGAGACTGGTTTCGGAAAAAATTTGTTCCCGTTGTATTTGCATATTTCTAGATAAAAAAGACAACCCTAACCAGAGGGGTGACAGGTGAAACAAAAAAATCATTACACCATGTAGCACAAACGGAGCACAAACGATTACAAGTGCTTTCAACAAATTTGTGAATTTTAAACCACACACCTCAGTCTCATTCATTTCATTTCTACAACAACCCCCAATTTTTTTTTAATACCGCGAGAAGGGAAGCATTATAATGTAATTAAGGGCCGCTATGCTTCCGGCCACGTCTCCAATGCTCCACCCGAAGGTACTACATTGGGTTTATACGCGAAAAGTATACGTGCTCCAAATTTAATCTAACATCAGGTTAATCAATAAATAAAAATCTAACAAACTGAAACTAAAAATAGGGTTTAAAGAACGGTATCCCTAGCATTGATTCTGGAGTTAGCCCGATCCACAATACACACGCATAAATGAATGGAAAGGATCCGTAATACCGGATAGCAGCTGCCAGCTCCGCTTACCTTTGCGACCTGAAGGGTCGTCTTAAAACTATCCAAATCTAGCTAGCTAATATTAAAAATGCATTCAAATAAAAAGGGAAGCAGCACGAACGATGGGATTTGCAGCACAAACCAGCACAAACGTAGCACAAACAAATGCACTGCATTCTGTCCTCCTCCGCCAGGGTGGGGGTGCGGTTGTTTCAACAGCACTTCCAACTTTTTTTTTAATATCTCGAGAACGGAAGTAACACAAACGATGGGGTTTGCGATACAAACCAGCACAAACGTAGCACAAACGAATGCCCCACTTTATATATCCCTCTGAAAGAGTGGGGGTGCGGACGTTTCAGCAGCACCCCAACTTGTTTTTTGTATATCTCGAGAACGGAAGTTACACAAACGATGGGGTTTGCAGCACAAACTAGCACAAACGTAGCACAAACAAATGCACCGCATGCTGTTTCAACAGCACCTCCAACTTTTTTTGTAATATCTCAAGAACGGAAGTAACACAAACGATGGGGTTTGCGACACAAACCAGCACAAACGTAGCACAAACGAATGCCCCATTTTATATTCCTCTCTGAGAGAGTGGGGGTGCGGACGTTTCAGCAGCACGCCAACTTGTTTTTTGTATATCTCGAGAACAGAAGTAGCACAAACGATGAGGTTTGCAGCACAAACTAGCACAAACGAACGCACGCATTTTCAATCTCCCACTTGAAAGTGGGGGTGCCGGTGAAATGCAACCGAATACATTTACAGTTACTGTTCAGTTGAAATCCGTCAGCTTCATAGTAATTTTCAAACAAAGGGTACTGGTAAACCTTCAGACGAACCCTAACTTTATAGACCCATAGCCCTCGTCTCCTCCCTAGGAAAACTACTAGAAATACGCTGTGAAACCTATCCATCAACCTCCTTGACCTAAGCATTCCCAGTATTTCCACCTTTGCGTATGCTGACGACCTCGCCTTCTTGAGCCAATGCAACTCCCGTGCATCCGTAGAAGCCATCGCCACCAACCTTATGCAGACCGTTGAATCCTGGTCCTCCTCAAATAAACAACCTCTTTCTCAGTCTAAATTCAAAATGCTCCTCATTAAAGAATCAATAGACCTAAGGCAAAGTCACAAAGTCCGCATCCTAAATTTCCCCGTCACTTTTCAAACTCAGCTTCATACCTCGGCCTAAACATCGATAACCTCCTAAAACCAGTACCCACCTTTTGAATCTCCGCACAAAAGCCAAAATCATCCTCCACCACTCCCTTCCGAAATCAGTTCGCCTTAGAAACCCCGCGCGTAAACTCACCTTAGCAAATCATTATTGCAATAATCCGCTACGCTGTCAACACTTGTTTTGCCCATCTCCCTCCATAAAACCCAAACTCGACATCCGACCCTCCCTCCGTACCATTGCCGAGCCTATTGAATAGTCGAATTCTACGCCCCCTCACAGACACTTCCATTGAATTGACCCTCAATTCCTAAATCCAAATCCGAACCTTGAAAAAACTCGATCTATCACCCTGCACGACAGGACGAATATAACACTCTACACAAGACAGATATTAAAACCCTCATCTACAGATCCCTAATCCATTACTGGCAAGAATCATGAACCCTTTCCCACACAGGAAGACATCCCACCCTACATCCTACTCTCATACCCTACCACCTTTCAATTTCTTACCTAACCTGGCCCATTTCGCTTCAAACTACATCAACTGCAAGTAACGCAATTACCTTGCTGCCTCTGCGACGAACTAACAGGAAAAACCCCTTTTCATCTCATTTACTCCTGCCCACTAACTAATAACTCTCTATCAAAATTGAAAACCGCACTCCATTTCGACCAGTACACCCCACTGCCAAATTTAAACTTACAACTCTCCATCCACAGGCCCCAATCTATTCCTAACCGACATCTTATCCAATAAATTCTCCATCCCAACCCAGTGGCATTAACTCAGCATACAACTCTAGTACACATCACACACACACTCACACATACACACACCACCACACACATACACGCACACCAAACCACACACACGAAGCACGCGAATTCAGAACATCATACTCCAATATTCACACCTAAAGCAACAACGAGCAAAGGTAAACTTTCCCCACATCAACGACCGCCTCCGAACAGAATACGAACATTTAACTATCTTACTGTAGCATGTATAACTAGGTTGTGTCATCGGCCTGTGTATAGTTTTCAATAAATGACACTGAAAATGAGGAAAAAAATAATGTTATTATCATAATTCCCGTATGTTTAAGAATGATTTAGAACAATTGAATAACGTATAAATAGCCGCTAAGGGATTCTGCAGTAAGTTCTAATTGAAATTTTTATATGAGTTCTAATTGAAGCTTTGATTACAATACCAGTCCTAATTTAAAACTTTGAAAGTCGTGACGTGATATAAATTACCGTGTGATTATACAAATTAATATAAATTAGTAATTGCTTGGATAATTAACTAAAGTGCTTCGATAGTAATTAAAAATATCATCGTAGTTTTAGAATATAATACTTGAACTGTTGGCGATTAGCTGGAAAGAAAGCGTGTTACGTACCTAAGCGTAGCCGGAAGAAAAGTAAATACCAGGCTAACTATCATACGCTGAGAGTGGGGGGAATTCGCCTACATGCCAAAAGAAACAAAAAAATACATCGCCCACGATTATTTATTTACACATAAAAATAAATAAAGGATTCTATACAAACAAGCAAAAGAAAATAAATTAAGTGTTATTATTTCACAGGAAACAATTATATTGCAAGGACAATTTAGGAATTTAGATACGAAGTGCGCATCTCGTATTTCACACAAAATAAAATTAATCAGCATTAAATAAACCTGTGAGAGCTTTTGTCAAGCGTTTTTAAAATTTCACCAAATACTTTTTGTAAAATAACAAATTAGTAGGAAAGAATTAATGTGTTAAAGCTTTTGTCAAATGTTTTTAAAATTTTACCTAATACTTTTTGTAAAATAAACTAATCAGTAGAGCGAATAAACGTGTGCATTCTTTTGACAAGCATGTTTAAAAATAGTACATCGCACCTAAAGCGATATTATCGATTAGCAGCCACAAACAATAGTTCTACAATGTCAAGTTTCTTCTCACGTAACTACACTAAACGCTGATACGGAATATACCATTGACACACACAAAAAAAACACGAGTTGCATACCTGTAGGTGTCCGGATACTTAGCTTGCCATCCGTCGGGAGTGAGTCAACACAGAAACGCCGCGGTATTCAGGATCCATTCACCCTGCCCTCGTAACTACAGCAGCGATCCACAGACAAAAGCAGCTGGTCCATGGCAACGAACAAGTGGTCCTACACAAAGAAAAAACCCATTTAGCCTCCAACTAAAAAAGCTAAAAAGAGAATCTGATTAGATTGGATACGCGCGAAAAAACTCACCAATACACGCAAGATACCCCCTAGTTGTCAAACAAAAAAAAAGTGCATTGCTTTTGAAATACGGTGACGAATAATGTAGAAAATATTTCGACGCACAAACTGCAGAATCAAATTCCGCATTGGTTCAAATGACATGAATTTAAACTGCAAATTCTCGCTTATCGAAGCGCGATTAAAACTGGAAAACATGCTATCAAATAGTAGTAGGATCTCGACAAGTCTTTAAATGGGAAACACAAGCGAAGCAATTATACGCGGTCGTAATGTATACCAAGATAACGGGTACCTAAAACAGGATATAAACTATTTAATTGTAGCATAAACTTGTCGTTTCAAAGCAACTAGATTTAAGTTGAGGAATTATTAGAGAGCGTATTTATTATTAATTATGTTAAAGGATTTAACAGTAGAAACGGAATTTATTTGAGCGGGTATTGAATTAACCACGGAAATTTTAAAAGCAAAATTGGAACGTAACAAACTGTTGGCGATTAGCTGGAAAGAAAGCGTTGGGAGAACTTTTAGTAAATTCTACTGTAACTACGAGTTGTTGAAAAGGCTTGTATAACTAGCTTGAAAATATACAACGATTTGTGAAAGTAGAGTTTTCTTTACCATGCATTAATTTGAATTCAAATTCTTGTTGTTAGGATAACTAATTCGACACATCTCCGTATACTACTATCATAATTATTAATACAAATGAAAGCAAAGTAAGATCTTTCTTACAATTACAATACGATTTTGTTTTAGGCAATTTTATATGCAAATGGTACCACACAGTAATTTACTTTTTGTCGCTATAAAAAATGAAGTTTCATCATGTCCAACAAACTATGTTCACACAACAGCATCAAGAGAAATAGTTTATGAAAATGAAACAACATTTCCATGCCAAAACTTTATTTAAATAAGTTACCTAGACGCCGATTAGCAGGTTGCTTTAACGAACATCCACTGGTACCAACCTATAATTATCATTTATTCAATAATTTGATTTAATGTTTACAGGAGAAAGATATCACAGACTGTGGACAAAATACAGGCAGTACAGTTTATCCGAGTATGAAATGGTTGTTATTTTTTCTTTTTGCTGTTATATGAATAACTTCAAATAAAGATTTATGAATAAATTGCTTTTATTTAATGTTATACATTTACAAATTTCTTTCTTACGGATAAATCCGAAAAGAAAGGAAATGAACTGTCCCCTTTCTTAAACTGATGACATGAGGAAGGAAAAATCTTCCGAGTAGCTAGAGTTATAACCTCTGCGGAGGCTTCTGAGACGTGGCTGTGGTTTCCTATGACTCTGTTATACTTAAAAAATTTATGAATAAACAAAGAAGGAACACCACCAAGTTTTAAATTTTAAAAAATTGAAATGCATACCCTTGAGGCGAACCTGGAAACCTTTAGTGTAAGAGAATAGCTGAGTGAAGACCAACCCCTATAAAAAAAGATGCAATTTTGAATTAGTTATTAAGAGACACTAAATGTTAATGTGTTCAAATTGTTTAATAAATAAAAAAAATATGCATTAATTTTATCCATACTGGACAACGATACAAATCATAAACAGGGCCTCTGTAACTTATAAACCCTTCTAGTAAAGCGTAAACGGCCCCACACGTTGCCCGCGCAGGTGACCAAAAGCGAATCAGGGAAAGATAGAAGAAAATTAAAGTAAACTCTTTCCAAAAGTGTTTAATGTTTAATATCTCTAAAGTACACCGGAGTTTTCTGAATATAAAAATAGTCCAGGGCAAGGATAGATGAAAATGGGTTAATATTAAAAAACTTCCTGAAGTCAATTCGGCTAACTCTGGAGGTTAATCCATTGTTCTTCCATGAGAATGAGTCAAAAAGCCTGATTTTGTTCTGGCATAGCTAAAAACAAAGTCTAAGAGTGCCCCCGAATCTATGCTACTAAAACTAAAAGTCCTGGGAAACGCAGAAACCCGTAGGTTTCATTAACCTTAAGCTCAAAGAAAAGGAACACATCCGCTGGTTTGTTTTTAATTAAAAGCTGTAAAGAACAATATTGTGTTAATCAAAAGTAAGACCACAATTTGTGGTTCTCCACCTAAATATATAAATCCAGAATTTAACTAAACTTAAGTAGGTCCGATCACATTAAACTTCAAAACACATTGTTTTTTTGATAACACCATATCATCACAACAGTTCAATTGCAAAAAAACGTTACCTGGAATGTTCTTCTCAATCACCACCTCGGTAGTTGATCTTCACCAGACCTACGTTCCTGGATTACACCATCTTGCTGCTTTCCAACTTTGCCTGCATTTCTCTTAACTCGTTCATCCAGTTCTCCACCTATTTGTGGACGTCTTCTACACAACTGCCCGTACAAAATTCAAACTTCGCTTCCTCCTTCAACTAACTCGTTCATCCAGTTCTCTGCCAATTCGCTTACTTACTTGTCATCCTGCTTCAATGATCTTAATTATTTATAATTATATTCGGCCTGTTTAAATTACTTGCACCAACTCATGCATTTCAAACACTTTAATTATTCGGACTGCACTATTACATGATTAACAGCTAGGGTGGTCTTCTCTATACTACCACAAGTAAGTGATGCGACTCAGAGAATACAAAAAAATAAGAGAGCGATCGCCCCCATCTGGCAACCCTTATATAGCCTCAAACACCCTTTTTTGTGTCACGTATTTTCACTGCATTCTCTAAACTTTCGTAACTGCCACTTAATTCCACAAAATTTTAGATGTACACAACACATAACGAACTTTGAAAACCAAGAATTTTACCACTCCAACGACATAATGCTTTGAAAACACGCTAAAACTAACCAACCGTCCAACTTTCTGTAAACTGTCTCCCCTTTCCTATCGCCTGTCAGTAGTTCTAACACGCCTTTTCATGTCCGCGTCTATATTTTTATTCCACTCATACGTTTATAATCCCCTTTCCTGTCTTTGTCTTATGGTCGCACTATTGCCCTGTCGTCTACGTTTAAAGCTCCCTTTTTCTATATGTGCGTCTTGAAAAATCGATATCGTGTGACGTAACACCTGTTGCATCTGCGTCCATATCTTAGCCTCTACAAATATTTGTTTACCGCGCTCTTGAAACTGTTTGCTACTTAAACACCTGCTATATTTTTCATCTGCCTCTACTACATCCTAACAATTCTCTGTCCCTTACATTTTTATCGATTTGTTTATGAAATACCCATCGGTTGAAGCTAACTTTGTCTCTTTCCATTGGAATGTTTTGTTAACGTCTTCGAGCCTTCACAAGAAATGTTTATCTCCCCAAGCTGTTATTTCGTAAAACCTTGACTTGTTTTGCTGTCTTATACTTTGTAAAGTTCTATAAACTGCTTTAATTTACTATCTTAAAAAAAGTTCGTTGCTTAGCTTATTGATTTTTATTCGCTCACGTATCCTTGCGTTTATCTTAATGTATACAAATTATTGATTTGAACTTAAATATGCCCTTTTATCCCCATTTAATTAATTTGAAGCGTAATACATAAATTATTGTTTAGAGCTTATATTATAACATGTCCGTTTTTATTCCAATTTTATTTAATTAAAGCGTAATAAATAAATTATTGTTTTCTATGTATAGGGTGTTTACACAAATACACATTTGACCTATTTACGCACATTTAGCTTAACCAGTCACCGTTATATATATATATATATATATATATATATATATATATATATATATATATATATATATATATATATATATATACTGTGATACCTCACCATTATTAGTGAACTAAGATTTTCAAATCGAGCCCCAGCGTTGGGCCGTCATGTATGCTGTGAAACCTACAAAAAGCCTCACCTAAGTAAAAAAAAAAATATTTGAGCCTCTCAAACTGGGCACCAACATTTGCTGTGATTCTCGCCCTGGTGAATCTCTTCTGATAATCGCCTCTTTACTGTTTCCGCCTCGGCTGCTCACCTAGTTAAAACTTTCATCCTCATTCATAAAAAAAAACAAATACATTCCTACATTCCTATTTACATCAATATTCATAATACATTAAAATTTCAAAATTAAAATTCAGTATCATAAAATTTCAAGATTCAATTTGTTATCATTTTAATTTGCATCCCGAATTAAAGTACTTGTAGGATGCCTACCAATTAATTTAACAATATTTGCAGACCTGATTCTGAATAAAAGGGAGGATCTTCCACCCCTTTACGTTAATTAAACAGGTTAGTCTAATTGAGCTCAAAGACAGACCCAAATTTTCATCATAATCAAGAACATAAACTGCTAAATACTCCTTTCTACTTAAACAAGAAAATTTCACCTTAAAATTAAAAATTTGTTGTTTGTACAAATTCACTACTGTCCATTTTTTAGCAAACAAATTATAAAGTTATTCAACACACACCAAAACATCAAAAATCGAACAACAAAGCATAAGTTACCTGAAGGTTAATGCACTCGTGGCTCCAATGTACATCGTCCTTTGTTAATCACACCATTCCAACTGGGTTATGTTTACGGCTTCAGATTCTGAACGCTTTTAAAATTTTCTACACCACCATTCATCTAAAGTTGTTTCAGAGCTTCTCAGGAACTCATCTAAGTATATCAAAATATTGTTTTGTGGATCCAATCACGATTACGAATAACATTTGATTATTAACACCCTCGAAAAATAGCAAAGAAATTTCTAATTCTTTTACGCTATACCCAAAACTGCCTACTTTTTTTTATTTATTTATCGTTAAAAATTTTGGATAATTGGTACAGTAATACTCGCAAATATAACTAGACTTTATTACCTTGTATCTTCTTTTCTAAGTGCACTAATGCATAATAACTTGTATCGTAGCACGTAAAGAGCAAACTGTTTTAAAGTATTCAATAATCACAAAATATAAGCGCAAACTGTTTCAAGTATTGAATCCAAATCGAAAATCTAAGAGAGCACTGTTTAAAGCATCGAATAATCAAAAATCTAAGAGAGCGAAACTCCTATAAACACGGGTTTATATAATAGCTCGCCTGCCCGTCGGTTTTGTTCCGCGACGGCCAGTTTTCAGAATTTCGCATACTATGTTCCCTTTTCGACAGTCCGGCACAGCGATTCTATTAAATTTGCACACGCGCCAGCTGAAAATCTAAGAAATTTTTCACACGGCACGCAACGCGTCTGCAAACAACTAATTAATTTTGTATAGAAATCGTTACGTTTACACCTCTCATATCTGCATCCTATTTCCACTAATCGTTTCCTCGTGACGTTGCTCAAATCACGCCTTTTATTATCTGTGTTTCTGCCTTGCGGATTTTATCTGTCTTTTTCTAACTTGGCCTTAGTGGTGCAAATCGATACTCTTTACTATCGGTTATTTCAGTCCACGTGGGTTCCTATGTTAATATAAGCTACGGTTTATCCAACTGTTTGCAATATACGCAGAATCTGCATGTTTATCAGCTCGAATTTATTAGAATTTGACATTTAAAATACGCAGGTGTTCAATCGTAACATTTTAAATAACACTTCTACGATTTGAATATTATTGGGTTTTTAAAAAGCTTTTACGTCTATTATACCTTAATAATCGTTCAATTAACTTCAATTAAAATAATAATGAATGGCATTGACTTCTATCCTTTAATTTTTAGTGAATCCTAATTAAATATTAATTATTATTTATACATTTTGTTTAATACTCGTTACTTGAAACTTGAATTAATTAATATAAATTTTGCACGTAATTTCTATTTGTTTCTTTACTTGGAATAATTAAATTACATACAAGTTGAGCATTTTAATACTGCTTCTTTTTATAGAAAGCGTCTAGTGAATAATTTAAATCCCTTATTTTTAATGAAACGAATAAATTTTTATGCTCCACGGTTTTTTAATAACGCGTATTATCTAATAAAAGTCTATACAAACCCTACCTTCTAATTGAATGATTTAAATCTTTACACTAGGCATTTAATTACGCGTACTTTTCCTAAAGCTTCTTTATACATGGTGATTAAAATTATTTGATGTTATTAATTAATTTTCTACCCTGGTCTAAATTTGAGTAATATATATATATATATATATATATATATGTATATATATATATATATTTATATATATTTACTTTATATTTCGTGCTTTATCTACGTTTGGTCGGTT
Organism: Platerodrilus igneus; assembly: GCA_036346225.1. Classification (NCBI taxonomy): domain Eukaryota; kingdom Metazoa; phylum Arthropoda; class Insecta; order Coleoptera; family Lycidae; genus Platerodrilus; species Platerodrilus igneus. The sequence goes on along the minus strand of JARFIW010001469.1, from coordinate 15,190,038 downwards.
TAGAAAACAAAACTGTATCAATATGCCTCGACTATTAGAAACTTGCCTTCCCAGGGTATCCACCTACTTACCGTGGGTTCAGTGGTAAGTAGATGTGCAATGCACCAACCAAACAGCACTACCTTTATTTTTGTACCTGTAATCTTTTACTTGTATATGCCAGAATTATATAACAGATCCACGTAGCCTTGTGCCAAATAAATTAATATTACCAATTTTTTACTTTGACGTTCAAAACACACAGTACTCAACTATTCTACACGTCGCTGTCGGCCTCTATGAAAACTGGCTTAAAATCTTACTCGCCGTATGCGTATTTACAATGCGTGGCGCTATCACTACGAATAATCTGCTGCCCAGACACCAGGTTTCTTTAACTTAATTTTGATGTCCCCCAAATCTAAAATAAATATGACCAAATTTAGAATTTTGACTACCTTTTTTATTTTACTTTCCTGCGCTAATTTTCCTGATGTTATATCTTCTTTACTCGTACTGCTCCTGCTACTCCAATGCTTTCCTTCTTCAAATCTTAATTCTGCTCGTTCCAAATCAACACTTTCTTTTTCCTTTATCTGCTCTTTCCAAATCACTGCTTTCTTCTAATTTCCACTCAATACCATTCTATCCATAATACCATATCCAAATCAATTCCAATAATATCTCCTTCAGTTTCATAAATCCTATTCAATACCTTTCTGCCTTTATCAATCTTGTTCCAATATCCAACTATATATTCCGCCTGTTTCAATCTCGCTCTATTACACTCTTATCACTTTCTACTCGTCGTTACTATTAATTATTTTTATTAGTCTCGCTTATCTGTACTCTTCTTTATCAATTAAACTCGTAAACTTTTCAAAATCATTTATTAATTACTTTGTAATATTCAAAAATTTAGCGCAGTATACAAAACACGTCTTACTACCAAAAAGTTTATAAATCGATCCTCTTTATTTACTTTTTCTAGGTGATTATTATAATTAAAATATGCCTACTCTTTAATACATTTTATACATTTTCCATCCAATAAAATCGTCCCAACAAGTTCGTGTCGTTAATACCTTATAATCGTTCTTTTACACTTTCCTATTTAATATCTAAATGTTTACTCATTGTTTCCTAATACTGCATCACCCTTCAATCATATTTTACAATACTTGTCACTTATAATTTTGATATTACAGGTTTGTCCAAAGGTTGATTCTACTAAAATAAGTGCCGAAATGTTACACATATAAACCTGGATCTGTGCGGTTAATAGTTGAATTTCTACAGACGCATCCGGTTTTTCGACTAGCAAATGTACATTCTATGGCTTATTAATATACAACTCAGTGTAAATCCTTGAATACTGTGCTTTCTCACGTCATCAAGTCACTTTACGTCTTGGCACTTCTACTTTGACTATTATACTCCAAATACTTTAACATTTGTAAAGTACGGCAAACATAAAATTTTCAGTTACGGGATCTGATATTTAGCTTTATTTGGCATACACTACTTTCATACAAATAACCTTTATACCCTTTTCCTTACTGACACTTCAATATATATATATATATATATATATATATATATATATGCTGTGTTCGGGGACTTAAACTTTTAACATCGCCAGTGTCATCAAATACTTTTCAAAATTGCACAAATTTCATAAAAAAAACATTTCTTATCCGCTTATTCTGCCTCAAAATCTTCAGCAGCTTCCCTGGCTAGCTCAGCAGTGCCTCTTCTTGGATATAAATATAAAACCAATCTTCTTTCACCCTCGCACACCATTCAATAAAATCACCAAATAATAAATACAACAATCATACAATCTTTTATTTACCGCTATTTACAGACAAATTATTCACATGTATAAAACCAGTTTAATATACACTAATTACAAACTCAAAATGTGATATGTTTTTTAAGACCTTGCTTTTCTAATTATTTGCAAACAAATTTAATACAATATGAGTAGATGGGCCCCACATATTACCCTAATTGATAGTACACTGGAGTTTGGTGAGCTTATAATAACTCAGTTTATTTAATATATGCCTTTTACCTTGCATAAATTAATACAAAATCGATAGACCCGTTTATCCTTTACAATCTAATTTATATTCAGAATTCAATATTTAAATAACCTCAATAGATTGTCCAGTACATGTACCTTTTCCAATAAGTTTATATAAACATAAATAAACCCTAAAATTCACTCACACAGCACAAAATTTTCACAAAAGTTTGTCAGACAACAGAAATTTCAAATAAATTACCTGGAGAATGCTTCAGGCCTCCATTCCTTCGACGACGATCACCAGAACACCTTAGCTTCGTGCCCAAGCGCTGTGATACTGAGCGGATTCACAGACGATAACCCCAATTAATTCGTCAAGCGCCTTGTTTCAAAGTACCATTCCATAACAGCATACAATCCGGTTGTTTGTAGTGCTTACCCACGTATATTATGCTTCTATTTATTGATTTCTAGCTTGGTATGGTAGTAGCCAGACCTTTATTAATTTAATTTACACTACACGTATCTCTCGTTAGTAAATAGAAGGCCACTACTACCAAGTTACACGTGCTAGCACAATATTTACTGTATTATGAACATATCTAATACTCACATAACAAAAACTCTACTATAATGTTGGTCTACAGTAGTAAAGTAGTATAACAGCGACGAGAAGACAAAGAGAACCCTCTAATTTAGCTAGAGTATTTATATCTTTCAAAATGCTACCTCCCGGATACACTTCACGCGAAAAGCTTATTTTCAAATTAAAATTCTGCAAATTTTGATACAACCGTGTTGAAAATTTCTGAAATTTACTCCGTGAATATGCCGTACGTATCCGAAATCGCTCCCACCTGTCGCGTTTGTCTACGTTTGAAAAACTGTCTGTTCTTAACCAATGATACTATTCTGTGTCGTCATAAAACCCCGCCTGTAGTATTTATATCTCTGTGTTAGGCATATTTGTTGTCGCGTTCAAAACCTCACTTGAGTTGTAGAAAAACGATATTGCTGACAGCTCATCTCCACTCCACATGTATTTTGAATATCAAAGCTTTTATCTCTGTCTCTATTTATAACATATAACCGATCGTGCATCTACCTAGCTTTTAAGAAATTTGTTAGCTTGTTGTTCGAACCAACTGACGGTTGAAATTATTTTTTATAAAGTCCTGTCTTATTATGCTCATAATTTCGACAAATGTAACCTTTCAAAAATGCAGGTGTTTGTTAATTATAAACCGTTTAACACAACAATTCTTGGAGTTTATTTTCGTCGTATTAGATAAACTGACGTTTGCCTGTTACAAAGAAACCTCTTGCCTTGGAATTATTAATTTTCTTACCCTAGTGGGTTTTCTAATGCTTTTACGTGTTGAATTAAAATAAATTAACTTTAATTATGCGTTTCTATTTGTTTTAAAACTTTTTTTCTTTATGTACTTTTAACCTTTCAATCATTAATTATAAAAATACATCAATACTTGTCCGTTCTCCCTAAATGAATTAAATAAATTTTGCGTGTAAATAATTTACTCTTTTCTCTATACAGGGTGGTCTAAATTGTACTGTTTATCCCAAATTCAACCCTTTGAAACCACAACAATATATATATATATATATATATATATATATATTTCTGTGATGTTCTTATCGAGCCCCTACAACGGGTGCTATTTTTATTGCTATGAAATTCGCCCCTACGATGAGCATGTCATTTTTATTGTTGTGGAGTTCACCCCTTTTGATATGAAATATTATTTTAGGATTTTACCCCGACTAGCTTACTGAATAAATCTTATTGAATCAATTAAAGCAATTCTAGGGCACACAATATAATAATTGATAATATGTACAATACTCAAAATTTTCCTTTCTATACAAAATATCTACGTTTACCAGATTTATGCTTTTCTGAAAGCCAGCAAAAATATCTTTTAATTACATTCAGAGACCTTCGAACGTCCAAGATACCTTCCCTTGTTTTCATATTTTAAATGACCTTTTTGATTACTCTTTCAAATATACAATGTATAGCAAATATTAAATTGGAAACAGTCTTTCAATAATAAAGTGTATTAAAAATTGCTAACCTGGAATGGTTTCCGGAGTTCCATTCTAGTATATGATCTGCATCCCCTTGCTGTGTCCGCTTTACTTATTGGTATTTTATGCTTGCGTTAAGACATCAACAAAATTTGTCTCCAAAAAATGGCATCAACAAAATGCCGTCCCCATATAAGAATCGTCTCCCATAAAAATCGCTTCCAATTAAAGTCGTACTAAATTGAAGTACGTCCCAAATTAAAATAAATTAGAATACGTCCCAAATCAAAGTATCTGCAAAATTAAAAAATCCAGAATTATAATACGTCCCAAATCAAAGCCTTGTTTTGTTAATATTAAAAATGAATTTTATTAAGTTGTGTAACTTACGTCTATCTGTAGATTGGCTTATATTTTGTTGCACAAAATTCTTGCACTTTTAAATTTCATTTATTGACTTTTCATTTCACTAATTACGTTAGTTTTTCCCACTTTCGAATATAGTTGTTGCTCAGTTAAATATAGACTAAAATGTTGTTCAGTTTCTATCGTATGTATAAGCCCTTCCTCTAATAGTTTTCATTGGCGTGTTTACAATCAAGGCTGGTACCTTGCCTTATCTGGCAGAATTCGGAATATTTACAAATTACCTAGTTTAAATCTTCGACGAATACTCTATTCCCCACGTTCGCATTCAGAATGTTGCAGCATGGTCATAGGATTTGCAACTTTTGGCTTTTCATCAAGTCACGTATTTGATGTTTATCAATTTATCATATAATTGAACCGCCAGGTGTTTATTCGTTTGCCACAGAATGTTGGTTTTCTGAACAAATGTGTTTTTTTCTAGTCACGTAACAATTTTCTAATAATAAATTATTTAAGATGCGTTTATGTTGATATTTTCGACGCAATTGTTAAATATTTGGAATGCCAATTTATCTATGTTTCTCGGTAACTTAATTTTGATGCAATTTGTTGCGTTTTAAAGTCTTATCTTTACTTGTAAACTATACTTAAACATATTTATGTTCTCATGCATTTAATTACATATCATTTATATACAGTGTCCTCTTAATTGACATTAAGTAGAATAGTCGGTTTACTTTATAATTTCTGGAATTATTTGATTTTCTTAAAGTTAAAGTTGTTTATATTTATCCTACGACTTCTATGACTTAATATATCCTTAAACTATCCTATTATCATAGCCTAAATTGTGTGTCTAGGTAAAGACACAAGTATAGTAATACCTATATTAATTATCTATATATATATATATATATATATATATATATATATATATATATATATATATTGTTGCAAAGCTTGCCTCCGTCGTATACCCCTTGCTTGGGTCAGTATTAATTACTGTGAAATTACCCGTATAAAACTTCACTAATTAACACTTAAATAAATTTTGAGTCCAAGCTTTGGATTATGAGATGTTCTAGTTGAGTACCCTCTGAAGATGCTCTCTAAAATGACACCCCACGTACGCACTGCTTCTTCAGGGATACTCACCACGGCTGCTTATCTGCTCTACTATCCATAACTAACTTTCTAATTAAAAAATAATTTAAAAGATAATTCGACTAACAAAACATACAACCCTTTTATTCGGACAAATTAATATTAAACTCATACAATTTCAATATTTACAAATTTGATCCATCTTAAATATTTCATGTTCCTACTCGATAGTAAAAATCATCAAATTAATACACCAACGATTTATTGCTTGTCTACATTTCATTGTGTTATTGTAAATCAGATGGGCCTATTCCAGAACCTTACTTTATTTTTCCCTGGTCTATTGTGAGCTCAGTATAAATCTTTTTATATTTACGTGCAAAATTTTAGCACTGAAAATTTTTACAAAGGACCCGTTTACCTCTTACATCTGTGAAATACCCATAATTATTATATACATGTATTTACACCCTCAGATTTCAAATATGGCCTTTACAAAGGTAAATAAATTAATTTTCCGTTTATAAATTCATCACCAAATAAAACTCAAAATTACTAATAGTTTAAACAAATAAGTACCAGCCACAAGTCTCAAAAAAAGAAAATTCGTTACCTGGAGAGTATTCTTCATCCAGATCACCACTTCTAAAGATGCTTTTTCCTATCGACTGCACGTACCAGGATCATTCCACATTACTGCCTTCCATTGGGAACAGCAATTAAATCGCGAACCCGCTGGGCCTCCAAATTACCATAATCAGAAATCCTCAGAACTGCCGCTACAGATCTATACTTAATCTCTTCCACGCAATGTGCAACAAGCACCCTCATTCAAATTGCAAATAATTTTCTACTTACAGGTCATTCTGCTTCAATTAATAAAATGATTTAATACGGTTCACACCGTTTATAACAATTGCACCAACGTGTGCATTTAAAACAGTTGTAAAATTAATTTCGGACTTCACGAGTTGCGTAGTTTGAAGCTAGAATGAGTATCTTCAGTAGAATCAAAAACTAAGAAAGCCACTGCGGCCTACTAACACGTATATATAAGCACGTATTCTTCCTAAACATTCTTCGAAAACTTTTCAACAACCACTCAATTCTAGAAATAAACGTGCACGAAAATACAACCGCCTTCGAAAACTTAGAAATTTTGATCGCAAACACTGCATTACCGCGAAAAACTCCTCAAACTTGCAAACCGTTTTAATTTTTTTTTGAAATCCATACTTTCCTGTTACCCCCAAACAACTACTATTACGCCTTCCATGTGCGCGTACATGCTAGTACTTTACGTTTGCTTTCATAATAGCATCTTCTATTCTTGTTCTCATACCCTACCTAAATTGTCTACGTTACTTCTACATTTCTGATATCTTTGTCTGCCCCATGTTTTCTATCTTTATTGTAGTCCCTCTATGATTACATTGTTCAAAGTTGTTTCTCCTTCTTTATGAGCGCCTTAAAAAATCGATATCTTCTGCAAATATGTTGCATCTTCGTCCCGCGTATTGGCTTTTAAAATATACTTGTCTTACAGACGTTTGAAAGTAATTACCACTTAACCATATGGTATCTTCCATCTGCTTCTGTTACATGCTAAATATCGTCTCTCGTCTGATTTTGTCGATCTGTTTTTAACAAGTAGACGACCGTTGCTTTTAGCCTTGTGTTTTCAGTTAACACATTTTACCTAGAACTATATTGTCAACGTATAAAAGCTTTTATAGGAATTGTTTATCTATAGCATATCTGTTCCTTGAAACTCTTAAGCGTTGTAGCTTGTTTTCGAATAGACCTTGTAAAGTTCCACAAATGTTTAGCTTATGCTACGTTTAAGAAATATACTTTGCTTATATTATTGATTTTTACACTACATCCAATCTGAAAAGCTTTTATAATAATAATATTTGTACACGATTTGTAATCTTGCCATCGATCTTATTCATAATTAATTGTTGTCCTAGTTCTAAATTAACGTATAAAAATTAAATCTACATTATCTTCTCTAATCTTATCCCTATCTAATTATATTGAAGCGTTTTAACATGTATATCGATTTGTATGTACAGAGGACTTACAACTAAATAAATGTTTGGCCTATTTACAGCTATCTAAGCTTACCAATCCACAGTAATATATATATACATATACATATATATATTGTCGTGAAATTATAGGTTAAATAGATCTACATAATAAAATTCTAACAACTGTGTATATAGGAAATAGGAACAATTTATTTACGCGCCAAATCAATCAGTTTAGATAGTGGAAACGGACGGTTATTAACATATTTTGTATTTCTAAATCAGAAGGTTAAAATTGCATAACGGGTAGAAGCTTTAGGGTGCATGAAAACTCAAGGATACGCATAATTAGTTGTAATAGTTTTAAGTCAAGTATAAAAAAGCAATAATTTAAACACATATTTCTATTTAAATAAACGAAAACGTTCGTTATACAAATCCTAAGAAGTGGTAAAACTTGGAATTATTATTTTAAACGGACAAGTTGCTTCGAAGAAACACCTGTTTGTTAAATGTAAAGTTCAAAGAACTGAAATATACGTTGAGACAGAATTTCTATGGAATTGGTGGTAACGGTTGGTCCGACAAGCTGCAAAAATAACAAATGCTTTAAAGACTAAGTGAAATGAAAGATCTATAATGTAAAATAGACAGAGAACAGGTATAAGAAAACGTTGGTTACAACACATGTCTAAAATACACGGGAGAATTGAAGGCCCACAACAATATCGATTTTCTGTAACTTGAGAGAGGTTCTAAAAGAGACAATAAATATGGGCGAAGCGAAGAGAGGTAGCTAAGAGGTGGAACGTTATAACGGGGGAAAGCAATATCATTGGTCTAAGGCTAGCAGTTTTGAGAAGCTCGCGTCCGTTGATGTTATTGAACGAATTTCAGAGTAACAGCCTTAGAATTTTGTAGACGTTACGATCAACATTTTGAGAATTGGTTTTAAAAATAAGCTTTTTGATGAAAAAGGTTCCGTGAGTGGTATTGAAAAGCGTATAAATACACTGGGAGAGATATTAAAGCTCTCTTGATCTTAGATCTTATAGCGTTTAGATCTCTAACGTAATTGCTATTACGTGCTCGTATGTTGTACTGATTATTGTTTGTTCGTTGAAGTAGCATATCTCATCCTATTTTAAAGTGTATGAAGCTGTTAGTAACGTACCGGAAACGTATTAAAGGTGATTTGTACAAGTGGGCGCTAGCGTTACAAAAGGTGCAGTTACTACACCATACAATTTAATGATAGGATAGTACTTGGGTAAGCGAATCGAAAACCTTAACTTGTATGCGTGAAGTGTAGTGGTATAGAAGGTTAAGTTTGGTCAAGACAATTATCCGGGTAGAAATACTAAAGGTGGTGGCAGGGATTTGGATAGCTAGTAAACATCAGTTGGATCCAGGCATAATCAAAAAGTATACGGATACAACGACGAGGGGTTTTTGGTACACATCTCCAGAGGTAACGATGGACGCAGCTTACTCTAGGTAAAGAAAATTAAATTCTTGCGTTTGGCTTGAACATTTGTGCTGATAATTTGTGCTTGAGTGTTTTGACGTATTGGGGCTGTAATGTATTACCATAAAACCTCATTTAAAAGGGTATATGTACAGGACAATTAATATTGATTATTTAAAATGTTTATTGATGATATAAAAATGTTGTTTAAGGAGTAAACGGGTCTTTAGTTTTAATTTAAATAAAAATGCGAGGTTTAAAAACATTTAGAGTAACTTGGTTATACTGAGCTCAAAATAGACCAGAATAAAAATCAATTTAGGGTTGCACGACGGGCCCATCTACTCGTCTAAAATAAAATTGTTGAAAGATATTAAAATCATGAAACTTTAAAAGTTTAAAGATTGAGATGGTAACAGTTTTTATGAAACTGTATGTACCAATGTGTAAATATTTTTGTGCTTATGGAAACTTGTTAATATGTGTAAATAAAAAGGTTGTATGTCTTGTTGCATTATTTGAGTGGTAATTTCATTTGACTGTGTTTTGAGAAAGGAATGTAGGAAGGTAGGTATTCAAGAAGAAGCAGATTTTTGAGCTAGCCAGGGTGTGCAGAAATAAGGAGGCGATCAAAAGGTAGAGTAAGAATTTTTATTTTTAATTTCAGAAAATTTTATGAGGGCCCAACGACACTAGGGCTCAATTGTTCCCAACTTCGACTGCAAATTTTATGGCACCCAATTCGTGGGGCGAGAATTTTTTTTAAAAGATCCACTGCAATATATATATATATATATATATATATATATATATATATTGCTGTGTTACTTTCCCAGCCCCTCCGTTTGGGTCTATCATAAAATGCTGTGATTTAACCCTTTTTATTAATCAAGCACTTGTAAAATGTTAAGTTATAGATCTCTTTGCCTCAACTAGCTGATTCAATTAAATAAAGCAATTCAAAAATACACAATATAATGATTAAATATTTACAACCTTTTTATATATCTTTCCCTTTTTCAAAATATTTACATCTGCCAGATTTTGAGAAATTGAAGCCAGCGAAACGAGCTTTTTGTTGTATTTAAAGACCTTTTGAAACGTTTCAAGATGCCTATCGCCTTTCATAAATTTATCAAAGAAACCCCGGTTTTGTTGACTCGTACATTATTTGAAAAAGTATTGAATTAAACAGTTTACAAATAAATTACATAAAAATATCTAACCTGGAGTGGTTCAGTTGCTTCTCTGCATCCCCAAGAGTTTTCTTTGCTTTTGAATGTTTAGAATTGAATTTGGAAGTCGACATCAAACCAAAATACTATCCCAATCGTTATTCAAAATTCCATAAGTTAATCCAATAAAAGGTTCTCCATCTCCGTATTTAACAAAACAGTAATAGAATATTTGCCATGTCAGTGATTATCAAAATTAATGCATCAGGAAGTAATCTCCATACTCGTTTCCAGAACAGTCTTCAGACTCGTGTCCAGAGTCGTGTCCAAAAGTCGTATCCAAAAGTCGTATCCCAAAAGTCGTACCCCAAAAGTCGTTTCCCAAAAAGCTCTGTTTTATTTATTTTTAGAAATTGTATGATTTTACTAAATCTGGTTTACGTACGTCTGTAATAGAACGGCTTGTTTACACAATTTTTACACTCTTATAAAATGAATTTCACTTTACTTTTACTTTACTGGTTGCGTGAATAATTTAGCACTTTTGAGTATACTGACTGCCCAGTTTCAAATGTATACTAACTCGTTGCTCGATTGTTATCGTATTTATAGGCCTTGCCCCTTTTGTTTTCTATTCGTTGATTTCACGTGTTGGGCGACACCACTTGTTTTATCTCTTATGTACTTCGGAAATTTTACCAATTGTGTAGTTCAATTACTTGCAAAAACGCTCAAGTTGTCACATAATTCATTCACATACCATCACATTTAATTCAGAAATTCCAGGAACCTTCGTTCATCAAATGACGTATCATTGTTGTTTGCTTATTCTAATCTAAATAGAAATAAATTTGGTGTTTGTTTATTTCCTAGTTAAATTGGATTTTTGAACAAATGTAATACTTTTCTATCACGTACGCTTTTCAAATAATACATAATTTCTGACTGCGTATATGATGATATATTAACGCACTTGTTGAATATTTATCTAGCCAATTCATACAAATTTTTCATTGATTTAATTTCGATGCATTTCGTTACATTTTTAAATTATTATCTTTGCTCGTAGCTACTGTTGAATATGCGTTTAATTGCTTGTACTGTTATATACAGTGTGCTCTCAACCAACAATATGTATAGTGACCTATTTACTCTTCTAATATCTGTAATTATGTGCTTTTGTTACTTGGGAGATTCTTTTGTTTATTTTACGACCCCTATGACTTAACCTACCCCTAAATTAAGTCTATAATTACAGCAATATATATATACATATATTGCTGTGATATTACCCTTATTACTCTCTCACAGCCCCTTATCCACTCAAACACTTGTTAAATGTTAATTTATAATTATCTTTTGCCTCAACTAGCTGATTCAATTAAATAAAGCACTTCCACAATACACAGTATAATGATTGAATATTTACAACTCCTTTAACTATCATCTCCCTTTTTATATCATATACATCTGTCAAATTATTACAAAATCAAGCCAGCAAAACGAGCTTTTTATTACCTTTAAAGACTTATTGAAACGTTTCAAGCTGTTTGTAACTTTTCATAAAATATTCTCAAGAAATCCCCAATTTGTCGGCTTTTACACTTTCAATTATGATTGAGATAAAACAGTTTAAAAATAAATCATATCAAAAATATTTGAGATAAAACAGTTTCAAAAATAAGACATATCAAAATCTCTAACCTGAATTATTTTCATGGGTGCTTTCAAGAATTGAAGTCGATATCCAAATCGTTATTGGTACATTTATTGCAATGAAAGGTTTTTCATTTCCTCCATAGAGCATTTACCCTCAATTTGCTTGAACGGGCAGCATTCTCCAAAATTGTATTTTTGATCGTAATTTAAAATTCTACAGGAATCGTAACATTATTTTACTTGTAATTTATGATAGTAATTTGGCTCGTAATTGAGATGGTAAATTCAGATTGACATTCCAATCGACATTTAGAGTAATTTAGATGGACATTCAGATTAATTTGGATGGACATTCAAAGCCCTGTTTTATTTATTATTAGAAATGTTATAATTTCCTAAACCTTATTTACTTACGTCTCAGAAATACGGCACAATTTTCGCAATTCTATACTTTATAATTTCACTGTTAACAAATATTTATTATTCACGTAAATATTTGGCACTTTCAATTATAATCACTGCCCAGTTTCAAATTTTACTAACTTGATATTCAATTCTCCAGATATTTATAAGATCGTCCCACTATTGTTTGTGATTCGCTGGCTTCACGTGCCAGGCGAGGACAAGTATAATATAACTTGTTATGTTTGGAAAATTTACCAATTGTATGTATTTTAATCGCATGACGCGGTGATTGAAGTCACGTAATTCAATTGTGATGCCTTATATTTACTTCAGAAATCCCAGGAACTTCGTACATATCGAGCACGTAGTCTTGTTTGTTAGCTTTATTTTAATCTAAATTGAATAAATTTGGTATTTGTTTATTTCTCAATAAATTGGATTTTCGAACAACTGTGGTTCTCTTAGATCACGTACGCTTTTAAATAAAGCATAATTTGGCGTGCGTTTACGATAATATCTTTACACACTTTATGAATGTTTATCTAGCCACTTCATGCAGGTTTTTCACTGATTTAATTTTTATGCGTTTCATTACCTTTTTAAATTCTAATCTCTGCTAGTAGCTACACTTAGATATGTGTTTTAATTGTTTGTACTGCTATATACAGTGTGCTCGCAACTAATAAATTTTTATAATAACCCATTTACTCTTCTAATATCTATAATTTCGTACTTCTGTTGCTTGGGAGTTTCCCTTGCTTATTCTACGTCCCCAATGACTTAACCTACTCCTAAATTAACCCTTTAATTACAGCAATATATATATATATATGTATATATATATATATATATATATATATATTGCTGTGATAAGGGGTTGTTTAAGGGTGCATTTTATAGCAAAGGTCGTGCAGGAATTAGAAATCATAATAGGAAGCAGAAAACTGCAGTTATTTAATAGAAAATTGAGAAATGGAGATAGTTTGTAAATAGTAAGCAGTCAACACCTTGTAGATAAAGTATAAATAGTTTTAAGCGACGCAAATAGACACATCTTAGGTCAATAAGACGCATAGTTAGCGTAGAAATAAGGAATACATGCATTAAGTAGATAATAAATATTTAACACCCTGTAGATAGAGTTTTAGTTAATTTAGGTAAGGCAAATAACGATAATTTTCAGTGGAAGCACGCGTATTTATAAGTAAACATAACAAATGTAATTAAACACGCATTCAAAAAAAAATTCCAGTTAGTTATGATAACACGGAGATAAGAAATAGAGCTTCGAGAAGCATAGTGTAAATGCATACAAATAATTAACCATTTTTAATAATAAAGGTGATTAAAAATTGCGTAAATAACAAGCATATATGAAAATTAAAAGTCGAATTGCATCAGTTGTTTGTGTACAACATGGAAAAGTAATTAGATTCGTCAAAACACCGCATGTCTGATAACAAGACAGCTGCGAGCAAGCCACAATTACTTGAAGGCAGAGAAAGTTACATCAGAAACTACTTTAAATGCAAAGACTTGATTGGTTAAAATTAGCAACGAGCTTGTAAGCCATGCCTACTGACGGAGTAGGAGATCAATCATATTAACAGCGACAGTGATAACGAACTCAGTTTTCAACTCAACAAAGGCCGAGGTGCGCCACTTTGAAACATTATTGCAACACGTAAAAATAATTTTAAAGTGAAATTATTGTTTAAGCGCGACGAAGATGAAAATTACGATTGCCGATTAAACGTAAGTAGATTTTGGGGAATTTATTTAAACTAAAACATAATAATAGGGCTTCGAGTCCGGGGAGTACAAACTACGATTTCAAGTTAGGGGAGAATAAATGATAAGAATTCCAACTCTGAGTCTGTGGAAAATAATAGTCTAAGTGTGATAATAAGAATTTCAAGTCTGGGGAGGATGATAATCCAATTCTAAGGTTGGGGAAATTGATGAGAATAAATTCTTAGTCTGGTGAGAATAAGTCTAAATGAGATGACAATAATTTGGGTGCATAAGTCTAAGTTTAATAATGGTAGTCCAGAGGGTGATGGCAATAATTTAAATGCAATGGTTCAAGCGTGTGGATAGACAATATTTCGAATGGGCATATAATAATTCTGAATTGGGGGAAAATAATTTTGATCCAAATGGATGGCATAATGCATGGAAACTATTAGTTGATAATGGATGCGTCGATTGCAAGAAGGAAATAGCGAAGAAAAAAGACCAAGTTAGATTTTTAGTTTTAAGACATTATTTTCTATTTGAATTTAAATATTGAATATTGAATTTGCTTAATATAAATTAATGTGATGAAGTCAACAAAACAAAGAACTTGCATACGTATAAAGTGCGTCATATGATAAAGAGGTTTCGAACGTTCCAAGCTTCTTTTTATAAAAAGAATAGGTTTTTTAGTGACTTTAGATTGATTGAATAGTATAGGATTTATTGAGGTAAATGAGGTTCACAACATTAATTAATTGAAAAGTGTATTTTATTAATTTTCAAAACCTGTACATAATATTTGTTTTCATTATATGGAACTGAATTAACTTCATTTTATAATTCTAAATAAACGCTAGTCGAGGTCAAAAGATAAAGTTAATGGGAGTGTAATTTGATAATTTAAACAATAAAGGAAGAGCTATAAGTTGAATACGCCATTAAAAACTAGTAAGGCGGTATCACATCAAGTTTTGTTATTGGTCGATACAAGGCCTTTACAAGATAAAATTCAGTTAAGTTCCTGGAGGGAGTTCATAGCATATTTATATGACAGCCCAACGTCGGGGCTCGATAAATCCAGTTAATACATAGCAATATTAATATGTCGCCCAAACGATGGGGCGCGAATAATTGAGGGTGAACATAGCAATATATATATATATATATATATATATATATATAATTAAATAGCGAAGAAAAATAATCTACATTTGGAATGCAAATGCATGTTTGTTAATATATACGAACAGCTATAAGATGAAATAAAACCCAACTTTATTATGTTATGTTGAATTACCATTTCAAATCGAACTGGTAATTGAAAACCGCTAAAAGAACAGCTGCGGTAGGACTTAAACCTGCGACCATTGAATTGCCGGATCAACGCTCTAACCAACTGAGCTATGCAACCAATTGAGTAGAATGTGTTATAAGTTATACTACTGCAGCTTATTCTTAATTTCGATTTTCAATTACGTCTTGTATTTAAGGAAATTGATTCAAGTTATATACATAATTCATGTACGAATAACTGGATCATCCTATTTTGCTAAACGCAGCAAAACGATCAAGTAATTGTTTTATAATGGCTATGTAAATATCGGTCCGATTTGTATAGGTAAATACAAAGTGTATTTATGGATACATCTCATGTAATTAGTTTAACTTTAATTTCAAATTGCAGAGAACGTTTTACTTTTATATATATATATATATATATATATATATATATATATACAGGGTGCCCTATTTCTTACACGTTGTATGGGTAACTCTGTTATTTGTGATATTAGAGAAAAGGTTAAATGGGGAAACTAGTGCAGTTTTTAATGCTGAGTTCAACCATGAAGAGATAATTAACATACAGGGTGTGGCAAAAGCGTTATACTAAAATAACGAAATTTTGATCTTTTTTGTTTTGCTTCGTGGTTTATTTATTGTGATAGATAGAGTAAAACGTTGTAGAATTTTTTTACATTATTTTAAAAAAAGAATAAGTGTTACGTCATCATCGAACATTTATTGGTGTTTGTGACAATGAATACTATTGGTGCGGGTGTCCTGCAGTTTGAGTGAAACATTTTATATACCAACAGTGGAAGTGCGTTGAAGAACACAGTCGCATTCGAACCCTTGCAGAAGCCGGTTGTATGAGAGCTTTTGAAAGCGACACCGACATCACCCGGTCGAGCGTGTTACTGTGTTACAGCGGCACAGGATAAAAGGTATTTATACCCTTTATTAAGTAGTTTGGTGTAGTTGTTTTTAATTATTACACAACCGCTCCACCGCCAATCGGTATTGCTACAAAAAGTAATTGGTCCTGCCCTGTAATTAGCATATTTATATCATCTCCTTAACCCCAATCAATCCATTGGTCCTATAAGTCGATCCGAATTCACCAGTCCTATGGTATACGCATGTCTTAAATTAAATATCATTTTGCATTTCAGCGAGCTTTTAAGTAACTATTTTAGCTTTTAAATTTGTGTTCAAGCTCCATATTTAGCGGGTAAAATATGTACAATATTAGCTACATACTTTCGTTAAATTAAATAAGCGATTTCGCCGTTTAGTTACAAACAAATACTTTAGCATCAAATCTGTTAGTTTTCAGTGTTAAATATATTTTAGCGGTATATAAAGCACACAGCAACCTGAAAATTATAGTCGCTTTATACTTCTTAAATAAGAAAGGAAAAGGATTTGCTTTGTATTTAAAAGCTATTGCTCGTTTTGTATCACAACCCTTTCAGTCGGTTTACAACGTAAAATATTTAATACATTTGCAGGAGTAATAAGGTTGTAAAGCTGCATCTTTCGGCAAATATGTTAAGCCACATGTTTAAACGTTCCTGTGATTTTTTGAGGGTAAAGGCCGCCCGGGTTGTAAGCTGTAAATCTTATCTTTAGGCTTTGTTTGACAAACCGGTAGGTTTTCGACGTCTGGCATTAAAGACCACATTGCAGGCTAATAGTCATAAAACGTGATTTAGTGGTTTATACGCTATTTGACATTTTTCGTGGCTTGAACAACAACCCATAATATTTTAATATTTCTCATCGCACATCTGACCGGTACCGTTTTACAACATTTTATTGTAGATCTTTCAAAATAACAGTCACTATGGCTCCGAAGAAGGCACATGTAGTAGAACTAGAATTGCTGAAAACACGTATTATAGAAATGTTTGAGCTTAGTAACGCTATACAAAGTGACCCAACTTTAAAAACGTTGTTCCTTATTCAAACAAGGGGCGTAAATGACCTTTACAGAGATTTCAATACAATTTTAGTTGCTGTCTTAGCCTCTTGTGACGAGGCAGAATTATTAAATTACAACGCTTTACGGAAGGAAGTAGATTCCGCTTATTATTGCATACTGCTGCATCTCGAAACGATGCAAGAAACGCGGGCACAAATCATTGAAAATGCTCCAAGCAGCTCGGGATCAAAATTGTTACCGTTAAAACTCCCACTTTTTAATAATGAGGTAACTGAATTTGCATCTTACATCGATTTATTTGACAGTCTGGTCTATAATAACGCGTCGCTGTCCAATATCGAAAAATTAAATTACCTTATCAGTTGCTGTACCGGGGAGTCTTTGAGAATCATTAAATCGGTACCCATTTCGGGAGATAACTTTATTATTTCCTATAACGCTTTGCGTGAGCGATTTAGCAACCCGCGTTTATTGGCAATTCTGCATTGGAAAGCTATGAAAGACTTTCCACCTTTAAAATCAGAAGACCCTAAGAAACTTGGGGCACTTATTGATTGTTTTTCAGAAAACCTTGCTGTTCTAACTAACTTAAAGTTTCCCACGGAACATTGGAACTTTATTCTGGTCGATTGTCTTTTAGAAAAACTCGATCCGTTCACCAGAAAACGCTTCGAACTCCAATCGGATCCGAAGCAAATACCCAATTTCGATGATTTGAGATATTTTTTAACTCAACAATGTGCAGCGTTGAAAACCTTTTCTTCAACCGCACCTGTTTCTTATTCGACGACTGTCCATACATCTCACACATCAGTGCCTAAGAAATCCTCAGCGTTTCAATTTAAACCAAGAGTTTCTTCTAACGTAGTCTCACTGGACACACCAAGTAGCTCCAGTGACTCAAAGAATTCATTTTCGCACCATTGTCCTTCTTGCAAGGGCAATCACTTAATTTACAGATGTCAATCGTTTCTAAAAAAACTTCGACAGAACGTTTCGACATCGTCAAACGCTTACGCCTTTGTTTAAATTGCTTACGAACAAACCATGCGTCCATGCAATGCAAATCTTATAATTCCTGTCGAACTTGCGCCAAGCCGCATCATACCTTGCTACATTTTGAACCGCAACCTGCTTCTAGCCGTTCAGCTGAATCGACCGCTACACACATGCATAAAAATGCCAATAGGACGCAGTCAGCCTCTCCTATTCCGGCAAATGTTTTGTCTTCACAGACGAATTCAAATCTTGGGGTTACTGTCTTACTCTCCACTGCTGTTGTGGAAGTTCAAGATCGTTTTGGTAGATACAAACCGATCAGGGTACTCTTAGACCCTGGCTCCCAAGCTAGCTTTATTCGAGACGATTGCGTGAGCAAACTTTGGCTTCCACGCATACGTTCTCAAGTTCCGATTTATGGACTTGGGCAGACAACTTCAGCAGTCAATAGGTGCCGTCAGCTGCACCATTCGCTCTATGTTAGACTCTGAAAATCTCTAGAAGTCACAACTTTTGTGCTTTCGTCAATATCTGGCAAATTACCTAGTGTTGAAGTTCCTAATAATTGGGAACACTTATGCGGCCTGCACTTTGCAGACCCGACCTGGAACTCTCCAGGAACTATTGACATGCTCCTTGGAGCAGATGTTTATCCGTTCATCATCAATGGCGGTGTTATACATGGCAAGTTTCTTCAGCCTGCCGCCATAAATACAATTTTTGGTTGGACTATCATTGGTCCCACAAAAAGCTTGCAGTCTGATACTGTCCAAGCATTTTTTACTTCTGTAGAAGATCCTATCGACCAGACCCTAAGGCGGTTTTGGGAGATAGAAAAGTTGCCATCCAAGCCTTATACTTCTCCAGAAGAAGAAAAGGCAGATCTAATTGTCTTTTAGAAAAACTCGATCCGTTCACCAGAAAACGCTTCGAACTCCAATCGGATCCGAAGCAAATACCCAATTTCGATGATTTGAGATATTTTTTAACTCAACAATGTGCAGCGTTGAAAACCTTTTCTTCAACCGCACCTGTTTCTTATTCGACGACTGTCCATACATCTCACACATCAGTGCCTAAGAAATCCTCAGCGTTTCAATTTAAACCAAGAGTTTCTTCTAACGTAGTCTCACTGGACACACCAAGTAGCTCCAGTGACTCAAAGAATTCATTTTCGCACCATTGTCCTTCTTGCAAGGGCAATCACTTAATTTACAGATGTCAATCGTTTCTAAAAAAACTTCGACAGAACGTTTCGACATCGTCAAACGCTTACGCCTTTGTTTAAATTGCTTACGAACAAACCATGCGTCCATGCAATGCAAATCTTATAATTCCTGTCGAACTTGCGCCAAGCCGCATCATACCTTGCTACATTTTGAACCGCAACCTGCTTCTAGCCGTTCAGCTGAATCGACCGCTACACACATGCATAAAAATGCCAATAGGACGCAGTCAGCCTCCTATTCCGGCAAATGTTTTGTCTTCACAGACGAATTCAAATCTTGGGGTTACTGTCTTACTCTCCACTGCTGTTGTGGAAGTTCAAGATCGTTTTGGTAGATACAAACCGATCAGGGTACTCTTAGACCCTGGCTCCCAAGCTAGCTTTATTCGAGACGATTGCGTGAGCAAACTTTGGCTTCCACGCATACGTTCTCAAGTTCCGATTTATGGACTTGGGCAGACAACTTCAGCAGTCAATAGGGGTGCCGTCAGCTGCACCATTCGCTCTATGTTAGACTCTGAAAAATCTCTAGAAGTCACAACTTTTGTGCTTTCGTCAATATCTGGCAAATTACCTAGTGTTGAAGTTCCTAATAATTGGGAACACTTATGCGGCCTGCACTTTGCAGACCCGACCTGGAACTCTCCAGGAACTATTGACATGCTCCTTGGAGCAGATGTTTATCCGTTCATCATCAATGGCGGTGTTATACATGGCAAGTTTCTTCAGCCTGCCGCCATAAATACAATTTTTGGTTGGACTATCATTGGTCCCACAAAAAGCTTGCAGTCTGATACTGTCCAAGCATTTTTTACTTCTGTAGAAGATCCTATCGACCAGACCCTAAGGCGGTTTTGGGAGATAGAAAAGTTGCCATCCAAGCCTTATACTTCTCCAGAAGAAGAAAAGGCAGATCTAATTTTTGAAAACACGTTTTCTCGTGACCCTAGCGGTCGTTTTATTGTTGCGTTACCGTTCAACGATACTTTGCCCGTTTTTGATAATTACTTTGACATGGCTAAAAAATGACTATTTTCGTTGGAGCGTAAATTGCATGCTCAACCGGAACTACGCGCACAGTACAACAATTTCATGCAGGACTATCTTGATGCGGGTCATATGGCATTACTCGATTCTCAGCCCGTTGGCAACGATAATTATTTTTTACCCCATCACCCTGTGTTTAAAGAGGAAGGTCATACTTCTAAAATTCGTGTGGTTTTGACGCCTCTGCAAAGGCTAAAACAACGTGTCACTTAATGACACTCAATTGGCTGGACCTAGTCTCCAAAATGACATTTCGTCAATCTTATTGAAATTTCGTACTCATCGTTTCGTTTTTACTTGTGATGTTCGCCAAATGTATCGACAAATTTTGGTTACCGAAGAACATCGTAAGTTTCAATTAATTGTTTGGCGGTTCTCCGCAGAAGAACCCATTCAGACTTATCAGCTTAATACAGTGACCTATGGTATTAAGTCATCGCCTTATCTAGCATTAAAAACTCTTCAGCAATTAGCCATTGACGAAGGCAAAAGGTTTCCGTTAGCCGCTGAGGCTATACGGTCAAATCTATATATTGATGATTTCGTCGCCGGTGAAGATTCTATACAATCGGCCCGCGAAATTAAAGATCAACTTATCCGACTTTTACATTTGGCTGGTTTTGAACTTCGAAAATGGAGTTCTAATTCAGTTTCTATTTTGGAAGGCATTCCGTCAGATTTTTGCCAATATACTCTCGATTTCGATTCTGACGAATCAATAAAAATATTAGGTCTTCAATGGTCACCTACAGAAGATATTTTCTCATTTCGGGTTAAACCATTAAACCCAATATGTACAAAGCGCAACATACTTTCGCAAGTTGCCAGAATATATGATCCATTAGGATTTTTAGCACCACTAACACTTTTTGCAAAACGCCTAATCAAGCATCTGTGGATGTTAGGTTTAAATTGGGATGACATCCCACCAGCAGACATTTCGTCTCAATGGCAGCAATACCAAGAAGAGTTGCCGTTATTATCGTCATTAAAGTTACCACGTTGTTTACCCCCTTCGGATCCTTTTACTTGTCATTTGCATGGGTTTTGCGATGCTAGCGAGGTAGGGTATGCAGCGGTAGTGTATTTTCAGTTCATAAATCAAACTACTGGAGAAATAACTGTACAATTTGTAACCGCTAAAACAAAAGTAACTCCAATTAAGCGCATTTCAATTCCACGTTTGGAATTATGTGCCGCCGTTTTATTAACCGATTTACTTTCTTTACCATTCGGTCTTATCAAGGCTTGATTGAAATCTCCGATGTTTCAGCGTGGAGTGATTCTACGGTCGCTCTCACTTGGATACGTTCTCCACCTTTTCGGTGGAAAACTTTTGTGGCAAACCGTGTTAGCCACATTCAAGAAATCATTGCACCTAGCCGATGGTTTTATATTAAATCTTCGCATAATCCGGCTGATCCTGCATCTCGGGGATTAATGCCAAGCGCGGTTATTTCATGTTCGCTATGGTGGGCGGGGCCTGAATGGCTTCACTACCCTAGTGACTCGTGGCCGCCTCAACCAACATTGTCAACCTCAATTGCTGAGGTAACTACGGAAAAGAAGATCATAACATTTGTCGCTCAAACAGATCCAAACGTCATTGACATTTTACTAAGTCGCTTTTCATCGTTTTATAAAATCCAAGGCATCGTGGCTTACATTTATAGATTTTCTAAACCCCTGGCTCAACGTCATACGGGTCCCTTAACAGACCTTGAATTACACAATGCTCTTATGATTATCGTTCGGCATGTACAAAGTGTTACATTTTCAAAGGAAATAGCTTCGATCAAGGCAAACCGTAAATTACCTAAAAGCTTGCGAAAACTCTCTCCATTTGTTGATCCACAAAATATCTTAAGAGTAGGTGGGCGCTTGACACATTCTTCGCTTTCCTATTTCGAAAAGTTTCCTGCGTTATTGCCTCAGCGGCACCGATTAACCGAACTTATCATTCGGTCAACTCATGAAAGGTATTACCATCCCGGTGTTAATACCACAGCGTATCTTATCCAACAGAATTTCTGGATCCTTTCTATTAAAAATTCAATCAGAAATTATTTATCATCCTGTCATAGATGTTTTCGTACCAAACCGGTCCTGGTAACTCCTCCTATGGGAGACCTACCGGCAGCACGTATTACCCAAATCAAACCGTTCAGTATTGTTGGTGTTGATTTTGCTGGCCCTCTTTTAATAAAGGCTAACCGCCTGCGAGCCTCTAAAACTCTTAAGGCCTATATTTGTATTTTTGTTTGTTTTGCCACTAAGGCAGCACATATTGAACTTGTGTCGGATTTGTCGGCAGACGCGTTTCTTGCCGCTTTGCGACGATTTATAGCACGTCGAGGACGCTGTTCTCAAATATTTAGCGATTGCGGTACTAATTTTGTAGGTGCCTATCGTCAGCTTATGAGTTATCTGCAAAGTGCAGTAACCTCAGAAAAGATAAAGTGGTCGTTTAATCCACCTAGCGCCCCTCACTTCGGTGGCTTGTGGGAAAGCGGTGTTAAGTCGGTAAAGACACACCTATCTCGCGTAATCGGCGAACAAAACTTACCTTTGAGGAACTGTACACAGTTCTTACACAAATTGAATCTGTTCTAAATTCAAGGCCACTCTGCGCTTTGAGTTCGGATCCAAATGACTTGCGTTGCCTAACACCAGGTCATTTCCTAACTATGGAGCCTCTTTCTGCACCACCAGATGAGGACCATTCAACCAACGTTTTACCATTAAAAAGCAGGTGGAAACTCCTGCAAACAACTCCACCAAGACTTTTGGGCTCGCTGGAGCCATGAGTACTTACATACTCTGAATCGAAAGGTTAAATGGCACTCTAAGGTAGGTGTCCGACAAGTCGAAAAGGACACTATTGTCCTCATCAAGGACGACCAGCTTTCTCCACTTCAATGGAAGTTTGGTCGTATTATTAATACTTTTCCCGGTGCGGACGGTATTATACGTGTCGCTGAAGTCAAAACTGCACATGGCACATTAAAACGACCTTTGGTCAAACTAGCACCGCTACCGGTATTTTAATTTTATTTTTATGTTTAGATGTATATACACATTTCTTACATGTATAGTAGTATATTATTTTTACATATTTGCTTATTTACATATATATTTTTATTTTTGCATAGTTGGTAATATCGCTCGCTGTAGTGTACCACTCTATCTTTCGTTACCTGTTTTCCTAGCAAGGTCAAATCCCATGTGATTTCCTTCACCCAACCTACTTCCCTCCTTTTCAAAATTCTATGAATTTGGTGGGCGGTATGTTACGTCATCATCGAACATTTATTGGTGTTTGTGACAATGAATACTATTGGTGCGGGTGTCCTGCAGTTTGAGTGAAACATTTTATATACCGACAGTGGAAGTGCGTTGAAGAACACAGTCGCATTCGAACCCTTGCAGAAGCCGGTTGTATGAGAGCTTTTGAAAGCGACACCGATATCACCCGGTCGAGCGTGTTACTGGTGGTCCGTCGAAAGCTTTTGTGTGTGAACGTTATTGCCCTCAGCGGCACAGAATAAAAGGTATTTATACCCTTTATTAAGTAGTTTGGTGTAGTTGTTTTTAATTATTACACAACCGCTCCACCGCCAATCGGTATTGCTACAAAAAGCAATTGGTCCTTTCCTGTAATTAGTATATTTATATCATCTCCTTAACCCCATCAGCCAATAAGATAAACTTATTTGTTTTTACATGGCTTTGGTCATGTTCGAGTAAATAAGTGAGGTTATGTTTTTTTAAATGGAAACCATAATTGGCGGTAGTTCTGATAGCCAGACATTTTTTTTCTCTTTTCAGTGATGTACTACAGTGTACAGGTTCAACATAAAAATTTTTGAAAAAATTTTGTTTTTATGAAATACGTAACTTTGTATTAAATAATAAAATACTTATGCATGACGTA
Source organism: Platerodrilus igneus (assembly GCA_036346225.1). Classification (NCBI taxonomy): domain Eukaryota; kingdom Metazoa; phylum Arthropoda; class Insecta; order Coleoptera; family Lycidae; genus Platerodrilus; species Platerodrilus igneus. The sequence goes on along the minus strand of JARFIW010001469.1, from coordinate 15,165,588 downwards.
ACAAAAATATCAAAAACAAATTATGTTAAAAATATTAAATATAATATCACTTCAAAGTGTGTTCAAAGTGCCCACCATTTTATTGAAGGCACAAGCTCACATAGTTTTTTAACATTACGAAGTGCTTTTTCTATTGTGCGTGCATCAATGCTTGCAATTGTTGTTTGGATTCTAGCTATTAAATCCTCAGGCGTTTGAGGAGTAGTAGAATACATTTTATTTTTAAATCACTCCACAAATAAAAATCTAATGGCGTAAGTTGTGGTGAATGAGCAGACTAATCAATTTCCATTTTGTTACCAATCACGTGCTCAAAACAATCAGTTAAATATTGCTTCACTGATGTACCACTGTGTGCAGGGCACCATCGTGTTGGAAATACTTTGGTCTGTAATGGATGTTAATAGGTAATTCATCCAAATATTCTTCCAGTTGGTGTTTTAAGAAATTTAAGTAATTTGCAGCGGTGAAATTGTCGTTATAAAAAAAGTCCAATAATTTTTCCACAAAATATTCCACACCAACAATTAATACCAAATTGATGTTGATCTCTGGATTCACGCACAAGTTTAGGATTTTCTTGAGAATAAAATACTTTGTTATGCCGATTAAATATTCCGTTATTTGTAAATTTAGTCTCGTGAGTAAACATAATGGTTCTCCAAAAATATGAATCCTCTTCACATTTATTAAGGTACCAACGACAAAATGCTATCCGTCTTTGATTATCCACTGGATACAATGTATTCGAAATAGAATAGTGATAGGGATGATATTTCCGACTTTTCAGAGTACACCTCACAGTTTCCTTAGAAGTTGCACAGTGGTTTGCAATTTCGGCAGTAGAAGATTCTGGTTTATAGTTAACAAACGCCAACACATTCGTTTCAACATTTTCGTAAGAATTTAGGTTTGGTAAATGCACCATATGCCTTAAGATTATTTTCAAGTTTGCTAAATATCCGACAGTGTGGTTGCTTACTTTCCATGTATCTTTCAAAGTACAAATCCGCTGCTGCACGTGTGTTACAATTCGAAGAATAGTAGCAAAAGAGCATGTCATTATTTTCTTAATTTGTATAGGACATTCTATCTTTTACAAGAAAATAATGTACGTATAAACACAAAATAACAGTACTATCTAATTTCTGTTATTTAAACAAGTGAAATCTATTGTTATGTGTCATATGGCTACTTGATTCTTAAAATCAGTTCAAATATTCACATATTATTTAATACAAAGTTTCGTATTTCATAAAAACAAAATTTTTTCAAAATTTTTATGTTGAACATGTACACTGTAGTACATCACTGAAAGGAGAAAAAAAATGCCTTTCTATCAGAGCTACCGCCAATAATGGTTTCCATTTAAAAAAACATAACCTCACTTATTTACTCGAACATGACCAAGGCCATGTAAAAACAAATAAGTTTATCTTATTCTCCTTTTAAAATAATGTAAAAAAGTTCTACAACGTTTTACTGTATCTATCACAATAAATGAGCCACGAAGCAAAACAAAAATATCAAAATTTCGTTATTTTGGTATAACGCTTTTGCTACACCCTGTATGTTAATTATATCTTCATGGCTGAACTCGGCATTAAAAACTGCACTAGTTTTCCCATTTAACCTTTTCTCTAATGTCACAAATAACAGAGTTACCCATACAACGTGTAAGAAATAGGGCACCCTGTATATATATATATATATATATATATATATAATACTCAAGTTTAGAACAGGGTAGAAAATTAATTAACGACATCAAATAATTTTAATCACCGTGTATAAGGAAGCTTTGGGAAAAAGTACGCGTAATTAAATGCCTAGTGTGAAGATTTAAATCATTCAATTAGAATGTAGGGTTTGTATAGAATTTTATTAGATAATATGCGTTGTTAAAACCGTTGAGCATAAAAATTTATTCGTTTCATTAAAAATAAGGGATTTAAATTATTCACTAGACGCTTTCTATAAAACGAAGCAGAATTAAAATGCTCAACGTGTATTTAATTTAATTGTTCCAAGAAACAAATAGAAATTACGTGCAAAATTTATATTGATTAATTCAATTTTTAAGTAACGGGTATTAAACGAAGTGTACAAATAATAATTAATATTTAAATAGTATTCGCTAAAAATTAAAGGGTAGAAGTCAATGCCATTCATTATTAGTTTAATGGGAGTTAATTGATCCATTAGTAATACATAATATGCATAAAAGCTTTTAAAAACCCCATAATACCAAATATGAGACGCGTTGCTAGCATACAAATCTATCAAGAAGGTTAAATAAATGGAATATCCAAATCGTAGAAGTATTACAATTGAACACCTGCGTATTTTTAAATATCAAAGTTCTAATAAATTTGAATAGATAAACATGCAGCTTCTACGTATATTGGAAACGGTCGGATAAACCGTAGCTTATATTAACGGGAAGGCTAGATACGCGGTTATTTAACTCAAATAGGAATTCACGTGGATTGAAATAGCCCATAATAAAGAATATCGATTTGTACCACTCAGGCCAGGGTAGAAAGAGACGGATGAAACGCGCAAGGCAGAGACACGAATAATAAAAGGCGGGAATTGAGCAACGTTACGAGGTTTACGATTGGTGAAAATAAGATGCAGATATGAGAGGTGGAAACAACAATTTCGAGATAAAAATTAATTAGTTGTTTGCAGACGCGTTGCGAGTCGTGTGAAAAGTTTTTAGATTTTCAACTGGCGCGTGTGCAAATTTTTAGAATCGCTGTGCCGGACTGTCGAAAAGGGAACATAGAATGCGAAATTCTAGAAAGTGTCCGTTGCGGGACAAAACCGACGTGCAAGCGAGCTATTATATAAACCCGTGTTTATAGGAGTTTCGCTCTCTTAGATTTTCGATTTCTATTCAATACTTTAAAACAGTTTGCTCTTTATTTTTTTGCTGTTATACCATACTTCAAGCAGAATACGTGCTACGATAAAAGTTATTAAGTGCATTTAGAGAAGATACAAGGTAATAAAGTCTAGTTATATTTGCGAGTATTACTGTACCAATTATCGAAATTAGTAACGATAAATGAATAAACAAAAGTAGGCAGTTTTGGGTATAGCGTGAAAGAATTATGAATTTCTTTGCTATTTTTCGGGGGTGTTAATAATCAAATGTTATTCGTAATCGTTATTGGATCCACAAAACAAGATTTAGATATACATAGATGAGTTCCTGAGAAGCCCTGAAACAACTTTAGATGAATGGTGGTGTAGATAATTTTAAAAGCGTTCAGAATCAGAAGCCGTAAACATAACCCAGTTGGAATGGTATGATTAACAAAGGACGATGTACATTGGAGCCACGAGTGCATTAACCTTCAGGTAACTTATGCTTTGTTGTTCGATTTTTGATGTTTTGGTGTGTGTTGAATAACTTTATAATTTGTTTGCTAAAAAATGGACAGTAGTGAATTTGTACAAACAACAAATTTTAATTTTAAGGTGAAATTTTCTTGTTTAAGTAGAAAGGAGTATTTAGCAGTTTATGTTCTTGATTATGATGAAAATTTGGGTCTGTCTTTGAGCTCAATTAGACTAACTTGTTTAATTAACGTAAAGGGGTGGGAGATGCTCCCTTTGTACTCAGACTCAGGTCTGCAAATATTGTTAAATTAATTAGTAGGCATCCTACAAGGACATTAATTCTGGATGCAAATTAAAATGATGACAAATTTAATCTTGAAAATTTTTGATGCTAAAATTTATGCTGAAATTTAATTTTGAAATTTTAATGTATTATGAATATTGATGTAAATAGAGTTAACGTTGATGTTTGTGGTAGGAATGTGTTTTTTTTTTATGAATGAGGATGAAAGTTTTAACTAGGTGAGCAGCCGAGGCGGAAAGAGTAAAGAGGCGATTATCAGAAGAGATTCAACAGGGCGAGAATCACAGCAAATCTTGGTGCCCAATTCGAGAAGCTGGAATATTTTTTTTACTCTGGTGAGGCTTTTTGTAGGGTTCACAGCAATATATATTGATACAGAACCAGGACTCACACACTGTGCCTTAGAATTTAGTAACATTTAGTAATATTCGGAGCTATTTATATTTTCCTCTTCTGATTACAGGCGTGGTTATCGTGATCGGGCAACATGAATTACGTTCGTCTGGGTTTTTATGTCCGGTAAACAGATTTTTATTCTGGTTACAAGTTGTTATTATTAAGCATGTGGAATAAATTTAACCAACTAGTTTTCCTGTTCAAAATTTCCTTCAGAAAACATCTCCAAAACTGTTAAGACTGTAGTATTAAAGAGACTTGCCATAATATTAAAACGAAAATATTTTAAAATTTTCTATATAAACAAATAATCATTGTCTAATTTACAACTCTTGCAATAGAAAATTAATCTGTATGAGCAGAAGCTGTTACCGCGATCAATACCTTGACCCGGTTTCACTTTCGAGACCACTGCGCAGCTTATCTACCGGAGAAAATCGATACAAAACCCTCCACTACATGGGTGCGCCATTACTCCAAATGCCTGAAGTTTACAGAGGTGTAATTGTATAATTTATAAATTGTTATACAGGTTAATAGTTTTGTGTTTATGTATAGTTTGTTGTGAAAACAAATAAAGTATTAAGTGCGAGAGCTTGCTACGAACAATGGTAAGCATGAAATAAACGTCAGCGCCATTTCAGTTCTACACCTTGTAATTTAAATTGGCTGCTATAATTAGATAAATAATTTTTACTTAGGGGCTGAAAATCCGAGTGCTTATAATGCATTTTAGATTATGCTTTCCTTGTCTATATAGTTTGACGCAATCCATTGCACGCTTGAGGATATTTTCTATAAATTTATTAAAATTTGCAAGAAAATGGAAATTTCCACCATATTCCAATCAAATATCAAGAAATGTTTTCCAGAAAAATTCAGGAACAAGTGTAGTGTTGAAATGTTCGATTTCCTTAGCACGCCATAGAATATTCTAGAAATATTTCAGTAAATGATTCACAATTCTTTTTGCGTATGTCCTTGAAAGAATAAACACGATGGAGTTTATATAAATTTTTCTATACTGCTTCGTAGTTGATTGACTTGTTCCTTTTCACTTTATTGGGCTGTTAGAGAAATCAAGTAAAAATTCTTTATTATAAGTAGTCATACATAGTTTACTCAAGCCAAACTCATACTGAGTTACAATGTAACTACATATAGTTGTTCATATAAATTAATATGAGTACAGGGGTTGTAAAGGAGCCACACGATACACATTTCTCCATAAGGAAGTAATCCGTTAGAAAATTTCTGTATCGCATTAAAAGCGGAGCCATTTTTCAATATATTATGAACATAGCGCTACCTACAACCATGCAGATCTAGTCCTAACTACACTACTATTGAATACATCTGTTTCCTGTATCAATCTTCGCGAGCTGACAACTGTGTCTGCACGTAACTGATTCAGCCTCGCGTCGTCGCTACTACATTGTTATGGTATTCCGTGTAGACAAGAAAGAAAGCAGTAAAGTAAGTAAAGACCGCAACAAAACAGGTAGCAGAGTAGAATAGAAATCCAAAAGAATTAGATTTCGGGCTAGCTCAAAAACATCGTAGAGTGTGGGTGTGGAGTGTGGCTAGAGGGTGGGTGATACAGAAAAATAGTCGGAAACGTCAGTAAGCAGCTTTATTACAAACTTTTAGTTAAATATACAGTCTTAAAAAGGAATATTTACAAAAGACAAAAACGCACATTTACGTAATCGTCATGTTATAACGTGATGTAAACAAAGCGTCAATTTGCATAATATCAACATATAGATTTAAGCATCGATTCCAAAATCTTTAAATCTAGAGATACAATGCATGCAAGAAACCTGTATCGGCCTAATTCTGAACTACATTGCGATTATCTGACAAAACATAATAAACCTGCCAATAGACGAACAACCAATCCAATTGTTATACTATCTAGTATTCTTGAAGAAATCTTAAATGAACTTCGTGATATGCCACATGTACAACCATTCTTATTTCCTGTTAATGCGAATTTAGTCGAACACTATCAAAATATTATCCAACGACCCATGGATTTACAGTCAATTCGAGATAACTTGCACCAAAAAAAATACCATACTCGTGAAGAATTTTTGGTTGATATAGATCAAATTTTTTAAAATTCTGCTTGCTATGACGATGCACCATGGTGTGGACATTGTAAAGCCCTTGCACCAGAATATTCCAAAGCTGCAAAAGAATTAGCAGACAAAGAGTCAAAGATAAAGCTTGGTAAAATTGATGCTACCGAAGAGGAAGATCTTGCTAAGGAATATGATGTCAAAGGTTATCCTACCCTTAAATTCTTTAGAAATGGACAGCCTATTGATTATTCAGGAGGACGTGATGCTGGCCAAATAGTAGCTTGGCTTGAAAAGAAAACTGGTCATGCAGCTAAAGAGCTTAAGACAGTCGAGGAAGCTAAACAATTTATTGAAGAAAATAAAGTTGCAGTTGTTGGTTTCTTCTCAGATCAAACTTCAGATAAAGCTAAAGCTTATTTATCTGTTGCTAATGCTGTCGATGATTATCAGTTCGGAATCACTTCTGACGAAGCAATTTACAAGGAATATGAAGCTACATGTGGTTCTATTGTCTTATTTAAACAGTTCGACGAAGGAAAATCCATTTTTGAAGGTGAACATACTGAACAGAACATCAAAAGTTTTGTTACATCAGAATCGCTACAAAACCTCGTAGAATTCAATCATGAAACGGCACCTAAGATCTTTGGAGGTGAAATTAGGAGCCATTTACTCATCTTTGTATCTAAAAGTGATGACAAAACCAGTGCTATTGTATCTGCTGCTCGTTCTGTCGCCAAACCTTACAAATCTAAAATTTTGTTTGTTACAATCGATGTAGAGGAGGAAGACCACCAGCGAATTTTAGAATTCTTTGGAATTAAAAAAGAAGAGGTTCCCACTGCACGTATTATTAAACTTGAGGAAGAAATGTCAAAATTCAAACCTGAATCGTCCGAACTTGATGCTGAAAGCATAACTACATTTGTAGATAAGTTCTTAAAAGGTGAGCTTAAACAACATTTATTAAGTCAAGAACTTCCTGAAGATTGGAATAAACAACCCGTGCGTGTTCTTGTTGCAAGCAATTTCGATGAAGTTGTATTAGATAAATTCAAGGACGTCCTTGTAGAATTTTATGCTCCATGGTGTGGTCATTGTAAACAGTTGGTCCTATTTATGAAAAAGTTGCAGAGAATTTTGAAAGTAATGTTGATGTTGTTATTGCTAAAATTGATTCCACAGCAAATGAACTCGAACATACTCGTATTACAAGCTTCCTACAATTAAACTATACAAGAAAGAAGACAACAAAGTTATTGATTACAATGGTCCTAGGACTTTTGAAGGGTTATCTAAGTTTATAGAGTCAGGTGGTGTTGAGGATGGTGCAGCAGAAGAGCCAGATGAAGAAGCGACTGAAGATGATGATACTGCACGGCGAGATGAATTGTAATTGTAGTACTGACATATTTTTGTTCGTTTTCTTTTCAGATTAATTGTTTTCACATTTCTGTATACTAAATCATCAATATATTATTATAAATTTAAATAACAGGTACATATATATATATATATATATATATATATATATATATATATATATATTGTTATGATAATAGGGTAGTTTAAGGGTAGATTAAGTCATAGGGGTCGCAGGATAAATATAAACAACTTTAACTTTAAGAAAATCAAATAATTCCAGAAATTATGAAAGTAAATCGGTCATTCTACATAATGCCAATTAAGATGTAATATTTTTTTGCCTCCACTCGTTGGATACAAGTGAAGCTTTACTTGTTCGCGGCTAAGTCTGGGAATTACCCCAATGGTGAGCAATGAGAAAGGGCGTGGGGATGGTATAAACTGGCGTCGCCGTGGATCAATGTAGTAAGCGTAAGACTACGGATCCCAAGGTCCCGGGTTCAAATCCTGACACGGCCGACTGATTGAAAAATGACAGGTGAGCATTTTTCACAAAAATTACGCCCTCGTTCGGATGAGAGGTTAAATGGAGGTCCCGTGTGTGAGTGTTGTCACGCACGTTAAAGATCCCTACCTTGCCTGGAACGGCAAGGGTTCGGCAAAATTCTAAATTTCCAGGCAACAAAAAACTCGCCTCCTGGCCAATGTAGTACCTACGGGTGGAGCATTAGAAATGTAAATGAACGGATGGTATAAACTCTACAATAAGCTAACATAAAAAAAAGGAGAATTGAGGGCCACTGTATCTATATGGATGATAACACAAGAAATTCAATACTCCTATGAGAAAATACAGTAACTCATGGGATTTAAGCACCGTAAAAAAACTTACAACTTAATGAACTAACACATCTGGAAACCTATGGAATATACTTACAACCTCTTCAATCTCGATGATCCTGAAAGAAAAAGTACACAACAAATTTTCTATTAAAAAGACACTGTTTGTGCTTTTTAATAAAAAAGCATACTAATAATTACGGGTGGATAATGTTGAGATTACCACACCAAAGATATTTGAATCAAAAATGAATACTTAGAACAAATCAATCGTAACATATGTGTTTTTAAATTACTTCAACATTCGTCTAATTTCATTATTCAAACAATTTATTTTCTTTAAAAAAATTTATTAAAATTAATTGTGCATGGAATAAAAAACTTGAGTCCAAAAATAAAATTTAATATAGTTTCTCTCTTTTCGTTTTTTTCAAATATGATTACAAATACGAAATAATAAAATTGAATTCTTTATAAATCTGTCTTGACATAACGAGACCTTAATTTTAATAATATTTCATAACAAGATTTCTGATACCAAATATATAGATCTGTTTATTGGTTTACATGTATTTCACATCAGTTTAATTTATTTCTTTAAAAAAAATTTAAATCACGTGCAGCTAACTTGGATAAATAAAATTTCAACTTATTCAAGTATAATGACATTAAAATTTGACATCTGTAATGAACTTTTTAAAAAACAGGAAATGGACTTTAGAATCACAATATTTTAACACATGGATGCTCCGCGTGTCTTACAAAATTATTTTAATAGTATTTTTTAACAATTATATTCCACGTTGTTCTTCGTGCACAAAATTTAGTATAATTAAACAATCTTCGATTACAATTTTATGTGAGCACATTCAAAGTCTCACAAACATAACAAAAGAAAGGTTTGATACCTGTTTTTAATGAAGCTGTTACCCCTAGTTATCGAACTGCGAAGCACATTTTCTGGAATCCGCTTACTAACTTGTAGCAACAAAACATCGAACAAAAGCTGTAATTTCTTAATAAACGAACGTTGTCCCAATCTCTTTACATGTATTTCTAGTTACTTCATGCGCTAAGGAAATAAAGATATTTTATATTAGTATTAAATTACTTGAATAATGCGATCTCACCGTTAACAAATACCGACTCGAACCATTTTAAGAAGAAGCGTAGTCTAGTGCCTTGCCGGAGTCACAGGAATGAATCTTCCGTGTCCCAAGACGACCAGCCCTCCTGTCTCTATCTCGGCACGCCTATTCTGATGCCCCACTTATGAAAAACTTGGGAGCCCATCTGTATATGATGCAGTCTGGACTACATTCTCAAATACAATGGCTGACTTGGTTATTCATTCCAAGCAAGTAAAGAACGGCTCATCTGCTTTGTGCGTCACCTTGTGACCGTATTCACGCAAGTGCTATCCTAATTTTAACGACTGAAAGGATATAATCCGCCTGTAGATTAGGCAACACAAATGACTAGTTCCCTTTTAAATATGTTTTCTGAGTGTATATTATTATTAAATATTTCTGGGTAAAGCATTTAAGCTAATTAAACGGTCATGATTTCCTGTTCCATTGTGGAATTGTTTTTTTCAGATATAACAGTATCAAATACAAGAATCAAATATCACAGACTAAAATTGCACAGATGTGATTCTTCCAAAAATAGTGCTACAGAATATATATTCGTTACAAAGAGGACACTGTATATAAAATATACGGAATTAAATGCATGATAACATAAATACGTCTAAGTATAGTTTACAAGTAAAGATTAAATTTTAAAACGCAATAAATTGCATCAAAATTAAATTACCGGAAAGCATAGATAAATTGGCATTGCAAATATTTAACAATTGCGTCGAAAATATAAACGTAAACGCATCTTAAATAATTCAGTATTAAAAAATCGTTACGTGACTAAAGAAGAACACATTTGTTCATAAAACTAATATTCTGTGGAAAACAAATAAACGCCAGGCGGTTCAATTATATGATAAATTAACAAACATCGAATACGTGAATTAATGAAAAGCCAAGAGTTGGAAATCCTCGAATAATACAACAATATGCTGAATACGGACGTTACAAACAGAGTATTTGTTAAAGATTTAAACTAGGTAATTTGTAAAAATTCCGAGTTCTGCCAGATAAGACAAAAGTACCAGCCCAGATTGTAAACACGCCAATGAAAACAATTGTAGGAAGGGCTTATATATTCAATAGAAACTGAACGACATTTTAGTCCATATTTAACAGAGCAATAACTATGTTCGAAGGTGTTAAAAACTCACGCAATTAGTGAAATAAAAATTAAACAAATCAGATTTAAAAGTGCGAGAATTTGTGCAACGAAATATAAGTCGATCTATAGATAGACGTAAGTTAAACAACTTAACTAAATTTATTTCTAATATTAACGAAACTGGGCTTTTAACTTTGGTGATATTCCAACTTTGGTGATATTCTAATTTTGGTGATATTTCAATCTGGACATATTCCGATTTGGGACGTTTAATTTTGGTGATATTCTAATTTGGACACATTCCAATTCGAGATGTTGGATATTTTAATTTGGACATATTTTAATTTGAACATATTCTAATTTGGGACGTTTAATTTTGGATAAACTGTAATTTGGTACGATTTTAATTGGAAGCTATTTATGGGAGGCGTTTCTTATATGGGGCCGGTATACCAATAAGCAAAGCGGACACAGCAAGGGGATGCAGATCATAGACTAGGATGGAACTCCAGAACCCATTCCAAGTTAGCAATTTTTAATACACTGTATTATTGAAAGAATATTTTCAATTTAATATTTGCTATACATTGTATATTTGTAAGAGTTATAAAAAAAAGTCGCTTAAATAATATGAAAACAGAAGAAGGTATCTTGGAACGTTCGAAAGTCTCTAAACATAATTAAAATAATATTTTTTCTGGCTTTCAGAAAAGCATAAATCTGGTAGATGTAGATATTTTGTACAAAAAGGAAAATTTTGAGTGTTGTAAATATTATCAATTATTATATTGTGTGTTCTAGAATTGCTTTATTTGATTCAATAAGATTTATTCAGTAAGCTAGTCGGGGTAGAAATCCTAATTTAACATTTCATATCAAATGGGGCGAATAGCACAGCAATAAATAAGACGCCCAACATTGGGAGCTTAAAATAATAAAGGCAATTTCATAGCAATAAATATGGTACGTCCAATCGTTGGGCGAATTTCATAGCAATATATATACATATATATATATATATATATATATATATATATATTGATATGATAACGCCGTACGCCGATGTGATAAACGTCCAACTGAACGCCACCGCTCTGTGTTTTTCTCTAATTTTCTAATTTTATTATGCCACGGCTAGCCTTTTTTAATTTACACAAAGTGCACAACGTTACGATGATAAAACGAAGTCAATCAACATTCATCTAATGAAAAAAAATAATATTTACACTTTACAATTTTTGAAATTCTTTAAATACACCCTTCAATCAATTAATATTATATGGATTATTTATCCCACAATTTATATCCTTTTTAACTTAATTTAAAGTCACTAAAAACGACACCTGTTACAAAAAAATCTAGAACGTTCAAGACCTTTTATGATTTTTACATAAGTTTCAACGTATTCAATGTTCTTGTTGACTCCTTACAAACTTGTGATAAAATTTATATATTCAGTGTTAAAATTTAAATGTGAAAAGATTCCTTAAAACTAGGTAGCTCTAACCTGTGATCTCCTGATGAGTTGTTTCGTGTTGTGGATTAACATCCCTTCAATCTTCAATCGAAAACCAATGCTCTGCTTTGTACTCCTTATGTTTGAACCAATAATTCAGTACGGTTACCCCTTGTTTCCAAAATTTACCACGTCATTATTAAAAATATAAATACGTGACCAAAAACATTGTATTGCATGAAATCCAACATATTTGGAGTAACAAACAATAAATAACAAGCGGTCCGCGATTTGATAAAGTTTGGACTATAGTCGACACAAACATAAAGTCGTGACCAAAATGTAATAAAATTTGAATTTTCTACGAAATATGTTACACAAAGCTGAATGTCTACGTGTAAAATGAAGCGTTTGAACAAGAATTGAAACAGGGAATTCTTAGAAATACCCAGCTTTGCAGAGATAAGCGCAAGGTACGACGCCTTCATCAATAGACACACAATGAACAGCAATAAGAAAAATAGATAGAAGTCTATAAATACTATGGAGACCTCATAAACATTCAGTATCTGTTCAATCAAGGCACTAACCACGTCAATTGAAGGTGAAATGTTACGTAAAAGTAAAATTAGTGAAAATTAATAATATATTTAAATAGTGAAAATTAAAAGTGCCAATTTATACAACGAGAAGTAGCCGTTTTGATCTTAAAACGTAAGGTAAACTATTAATTAAGTTTTATTGTAATATTGAAGAATTTAGGGCTCTGAGTGTACCTCTAAATGTACTTCTGAATAAACTTCTAAATATCGGTCTAAATAAATAGCTACAAACAAATTTCTAAATAAACGTACAAGAAAACATAAAATAAAAGTCAAGATACTTAAAATTAAACTACAAGTAAACTCCAAGTCATTCCAAGAATGAGAGGAAAATTCAAGCAACAATTAATTAATTATTCTGGTCAACAAGTGAAGAAACTACGCTAACAAGTCAAGCTGTAACAATCCATCGATATTCAGAGGCAGTTCCTAGAGACACGCAGGGAAAACACAGGTTAGAAGTTTTATTCATTATTAGTATAAGACTTTTTTAAATTTTTAACATTTAATATTTGCTATCAAACATCTGCAAGAGTCATCAACAATCTTTTGAGAATTTGAAAAATTAAGAAAGGATCATTTTGAACGTTCAAAAGATACTTAAAAGTAATTACAGTGATACTTTTACTGGCTTCAAAGAACATAAATTTTGGTAGAATCAGTTAAATATCAATCTTTTATTCAGGGACTAATTTTTGAATATTAAACAAATTAATAAGTTATTGACATAAAAGTGTACAATAGTACACAAGACCTTTTTCCTATTTTAGCATCTGATTTAAGTTGAATGATTCTATTTTTTAACCATTAGCTCGTGTGACCAATGTAACAACTGTTGCAACTACAGTGAATTTTGTAAACTAAATTACTACAAAACATTTTTTCTGTTGGGTTTTTTTTGTTTAGTGAATAGGTTTTGATTGATTTATTATATTTAAAAGTAATTTTGATTGAGGGATTTTTTAGAATTTTTGTGAGTCTGGGAGTTAGGTCTTGAATGTATGGTAAGGTTTTGTAGATTATTGGTATGTGTGTGTTATTTTTGATGTGTTGAATGTGTGGTGTATTCTGGTATATCAGTTTTTTTAGAAATGATTTTGGATATTCATTATTTAATAAGGTTGTTTAAGTTTTTTAAAGAATTCTGGTTCACAGAGTTTTTCAATTCTATTTTTTAATGCTAAGACTGTAATAATTTTTTATGTTGAATACAATGATTGGAATTGAAATTTATCTAGCGATCAGAGTGCATAGGTTTCTTGTAGTAAATGAACTTAAGTTTGTTAGTTTTATTTCTTATAATTAGGATATCTAAAAATGGCATTTGGTTGTTAACTTCTATTTGGTGTGTAAATTGTAAATGTTTATTAAAGCTATTGAAGATGTCTAATGTATTTTGAATTTCCTGAGGGATTTGAACAAATTATATCAACTTTGTATTTTACTATGAAGATCATTTGGAATGGTAGATGTGGGATTATATTTTCTAGAAGGTTGTTCATGACTATTTGAGCTATTATGGGTAAGAGTGGTGATCCCATGGGGGTCTCAAATTGTTGTAAGAAAAATTATTTATTACCAATATAATAATTATTTTATTATACCAAAAGCATGAAATAAATCGGCCATTTGAAAAAATAATTATATTAAACTATATATTTTTGAAAAGTTGCCAAAAAGAGCTTTTAAATAAAGCGGCAACCAATTGTGGTTTCCATTTAAAAAAAAATGCAAGTTTATATTATAACCTCAAAAGTGTTACAAATATTAAATATATGCGTACGCCACTGTATTCTACGTAAAAAACTGTATAAAAGACTTCTACAGTATTTTTGGATGTTTTTGCAAACAAACGAGTTATACGAATAAATAGATTGTTAAAAATATCAATTTTTGACTATAACTCGAAAACAAAAGATGATCGCTCATTTGTGATTTTACCATTGAATTGATCTCAAAATGTTGGCCCATGACTGCGAAAACAGTTTTATTGTATCTTTAATAACAAATAAGTTATCCATTTAATACATCCAATTTAGGACATACTGTACATGTTTATATATTATTCGACAATCTATAATAGTGTTAGAGCTCTGCTATAAAATAATTCAGTTTTAAAAGTAACTACTATTTCTGACTTCTATTAATAATCGTATCAGAACGGAACATTTACTACTAATACTTTTATAATGAAAATAACTCAAAACTTGTAAAATACAATTAAGGTAGCTTTGTGACCCAGGCTAGCGGACCTCATAACTACGACTGCACGAATGCCTCAGCGTACTTGTTGTTCCACCAGACAGGAAGCGACCTTCAGTGGCGTTGCGTGCGCTGCTTTTTCTAGCGGCCTCAACACCGGTATTTTCTACATCAACAGGGTTGAGTATGAGGCGCCATTTGTGTCTATAATAAATACTGAAATATAAATATTTTTTCTAATATATATGTAAAATATTTTGTAATATATATTTTTTTCAAATATATATATTTTAATATATATATATATATATATATATATATATATATATTATATATATATATATATATATATATATATATATATTTAAAATATATATATTTAAAAATATATATCTAAAATACATATATTTAATATATATATATATATATATATATATATATATATATATTTAAATATATATATTATAAAATATATATATATTTAAAAATATATATATATTTTAAAAAATATATATTTAAAAATATATATATATAATTTTGCATTGGACTACCGCCCCATAGGGGCGCTTTTCTTATTCTGAAGGCGTGCGTCTATTAGAGATCGCACGTTTTCAGAGTTAAGCACTCTCGCTCTGGTTAGTACTTGGGTGGGTGGACACTGTTTTTTTTAGGAGCGTACATATACATATAGCAGTTGCAGGACCGTGTAGCACATTTCGACATGCACATAAATAATTATTTAACAATCCTGTACACGAGTTCAATGCAAGTTTCGGTGCTGCATGTGATTTTCGCTTGACATACATTTTATTTATTATACCTGTTGATGGTTGCAAGACGCCGACACAAAGGAGGGTTACTTACAATCGCAGAAGAGAGTGCTTGCTATTATGTAATGATTATACGACTAATTGCTCGTCTTTCGGTCTACTTCTCGGCTGTCGTTTATTAAATTTTTGAGTAATTTAAAGAAAACGCGGAGTTTGAATATTTGCTAGATGCATTCTCATAAGCACTTTACATACCCGGAACGCGACATTAAGTATAGACGACGACGATAGCATGTTAAAAAGCACAGCTTCTCGTCCGATTACCGCAGTTAAGCAACGTTGAGCGCGGTCAGTACTTGGGTGGGTGACCGCTTGGGAACACACCGCGTGTGGTAGTCTTTTTTTTCTTTTTACGCTGGAATATCGTGGTTTTCCCTAACTTTTGTTACAGGCGGAAAAGCTACTAAGTGTATCCTTTCCAGTCAAATTATAAAATGGGGACGGCCTGTAAAACAAAATTTAAAGGGGGGTCACCGGCACTAGCTAGCGGAAGGTCGTGGATCATATAGAGGGTTAAAATTTTGAAAAAAGAGGTTAAATTAATTTATAATATACTACAAAAATGTGGCACTTACCTTTCATAAAATATTGTGGCTTAATGACAATTGCCAAGGGCGCCAGACAAGTCGAGAATGTCCAAATGTTCGTACAAAACCTTGAGAGACTTGTCATCCCAAGGAGGACAATTGTTTCTTTTAATCAATTCCTCACTTTTCTACTACTTATATAAAAAAATAAGAAAAACTATTGACTTAATCAACGGCAAACAAAACTATTTAATTCACAGAGCAATAAACGTGAACCTCTTACATTCATTGATTTAGAAATTTAAGTGAATAGGTGACTATGGAATTTATGAAAATTTTGAGTACATAAGTAGTTATCAAACACTTGTATATGAAAGAAACTTATATTATAAATCGTACACTAAATTAATCCTACGGTTTATGGCCAAAACGTCCTAACAAATAAACTAACTAAAAATTGGTCATGCTACTTAACTATAAAGACTTACTTACTAATAATTGTCCATTGTTTGAGGGTTTGTTTTCCAACGTAGAGCAGTTATTAAATTTGGGAAGAGAATCTCGCTTGTTGCTTCTGTTTGTAATGTTTAAGAAAATTGACTGGCACACGAACTCGGCAGAATTTTTGACAATATAACTTACTTGCTGCGTCACACGCCTACAAGCTTTTTAAATATTTATCTTGCATCACTTTAAATCCGCGAACTATGGGCATCACCCTCGCGAAACTGGAAGAGTAACACTTCTTTCCAATTTTTTTCTAACGTAATACGAAGTGGAATATTCTGTCATGCCAGAGAAACGCTACCCGCAAACTACGTTTCTCTCTACTTCTTAACCACGGTCGGCCCAATTGGAAAAACTCCCTGTCTTTGGCTAAAGCCTTCAAATATATAGACTATTTCCCTACCGTAATAATTACGTACATCATTTTCTGTTATCCAATGACTGAACAGAACACAAAACAAGATTTCAGAAACCAAATCCAACCCCTTCTTGATGAGAATCACGGAAGCAACTATTTTTCCCAAGAATTTAAATTATCTTTTCCTTCTACGAATTACCTAATTATTGCAATATGGGATCTACCTATGGCGGCCGTAGTCTGGCATTAACAAAGACCGGCAAACCTACTTGAGCCGAAATGGATTTTAAATACAATGAATGTCTCCAGACTACTTAAAATTACTTGTAATATTGGAACAAATCAACTTGGAAATAGTTTTGTGCTATTATAATATTTTGTTTTGTCTAACCCGCTGTCAAGCAACGAAGGTTAAGCTTTTCAAACTGAAATTGGTTTTCTTTATTTACGCTAAAAAGGAACTATACATTTTAAAGGGTTTATTGTATTTGACTTACGATGGGGTCTAGAGCTTTAAATGATGACCTGCCGCTGGAATTTACTAGCCCGAAGCTATCGGTATAAATGTGGTCTTTTATTACAAGGGTCTTAAATAAAATGAGGTAATTTATTGTGGGAATTTTTGTCTATACTTTATGCAAGTTACTGAATTTTTAATTAATTAATTTGTTTTATTGTTAACATTACAAAATAATGTTACACTTTGTAATTTTTATTAAACTACACAACCTCAACTTTATATGGAAATGTCGCGTTCCGAGTATGTAAAGTGCTTATGCGAATCTATCTAGCGAATATTCAAACTCCGTGTTTTCTTAAAATTACTCAAAAATTTAATAAACGACCGCCGAGAAGTGGACTGAAAGGCGAAGAAATAGTCATATAATCATTACATAATAGCAAGCACTCTCTTCTGCGAATGTAAGTAACCCTCCTTTTGTGTCGGCGTCTTGCAACCATCAACAGGTATAATAAATAAAATGTATGTCAAGCGAAAATCACATGCAGCATCGAAACTTGCATTGAACTCTTGTACAAAATTGTTAAATAATTATTTATGTCCATGTCGAGATGTGCTACACGGTCCTGCAACTGCTATATGTATATGTTCGCTCCTAAAAAAAAACAGTGTCCACCCACACAAGTACTGACCAGAGCGAGGGTGCTTATCTCTGAAAACGTGCGATATCTAATAGACGCACGCGTTCAGAATAAGAACAGCGCCCCTATCGGGCGGTAGTCCAATGCAAAATTATATATATATTTCATTGTTACTTAATTCAATATATATATTTTTAAATATATTTATTTTTTATATATATATATTTTTTAAATATACATATTTTTGAAATATATATATTTTTTAAATATATATATTTTTTAAATATATATATTTTTCAAATATACATATTTTAAAAATATATATATTTGAAAAAAATATATATTACAAAATATTTTACATATATATTAGAAAAAATATATATATATATTTCAGTACTTATTATAGACACAAACGGCGCCTCATAGTTGAGCGCTAACAATAGGATAAACAAGAATATCTTGAACCTGCCAGACATCCAGTCAAACAAACAATATTTCACAGATTTAGTAATAGTATAATGATAAATGTGACGGTCGGCTTATCTCTAAAAACACAAACCTAATCTATGCATAAACAATACTGATACGATAAAGGCGGTAGAGTCTGGTAGAGTCCCAATAGTGTAATAAAAAGATTTTTTAATTTAGGCTTATTAAATACAATACAATCATAACAGCAAGTGTAAATTACGTGGTACTTTTTGAAACACTATACTTACGATAATAAAACGTATTAATAAGGAAAATCTAACAAAATGACTAAACTTAGCTAATGATATCCAACACATAAATTGACACATAGGTTACTTGACATTCAAGGTTTCAAACATCTAAAATAATTCCTTCTATTCCATCATAAATTTAGTAGACACTGCCATCTACTGAGGCTTTTGAGTTTGTTTAACTTGCCAACAGTTTCCCTATTAAAGTGCCACTATCGTGATCTGTAGCCGTTTTCAAGTTGATTGAGGTGAAGCATTCAGGATGCCCTATGATACATAACTAACTTGAAATTCATTTAGTTTTAATATTAACTTCCCATATGTATGTGTAGGTATAAACGTATAAACATATGCCTTCAATATCTCTGGAACAACTTGGCATATGTATGTATAAACTATACATACATACTAAACTATATATACATATACCAAGTTGTTCCAGAGATATCGAAGGCATATGTGTTAGCCATTCTGAACAGACCTGCACCTTGACGATGTTCTAAAATACTAGAACAGGTAGAATGGCTTGGACGTTTTGATGAGCTAAAAAGCCGAACTATAGGTTTAACCAAATTAGTGGGGTCTTTAGTGAGAAACCA
This sequence comes from Platerodrilus igneus, assembly GCA_036346225.1. Lineage (NCBI taxonomy): Eukaryota > Metazoa > Arthropoda > Insecta > Coleoptera > Lycidae > Platerodrilus > Platerodrilus igneus. Next base: position 15,146,094 of record JARFIW010001469.1, on the reverse strand, counting down.
GACTAAGACAGGTCCCCGAAAGAGGGCAGCAGCTTTTTCAATACCTAGAGTGGCAGAGACCATATACATTCTAAGACACACTACTGCGATGTGGAAGGCAGCGGGAAACCACCACATTATCTCCCATGTACACAGCATACTCAAACTGTTACTAATGATGATGGCTTCTCTGGGGTAAAAAATTCCGGAGATAAAATAGTCCCCCATTTGGATCTCCGGGAGGGGACTACTTCGGGGGATGTGATCCGAAAGCATAGGAAAAGATCCGTGAACATTCTGCGAGTCGGAGCGTGGAATGTCAGAAGTATGAAACAAGTAGGTAACCTAGAGAACCTGAAACTCGAAATGAATAGGTTAGCACTAGACATAGTAGGAATCAGCGAAGTCCGGTGGCCAGAGACGGGGGATTTTTGGAGTGGAGACTTCAGAGTAAATTATACAGGATCAGAGGAAGGAAATTCGGGTGTGGGGATAGTTATGCGAAAAAAGAAAGGACGACGTGTAGAAAACTACTTACAAAAGAACGAAAGCGTACTCATGGTTAGATTTGAATCTAAACCGGTAAATACAGTAATAATACAAGTATACATGCCCACCTCTAGCTACAGTGAGGAAGAGGTAGAGGTGACCTACAAAAATATCGAAGACATACTAAGATACGTAGACATGAAAATTTAATAATTACGGGAGATTTTAATGCAGTGATAGGTGAGGGTAGGGAAAGAGCGATAGTAGGTTTATTTGGTTTAGGCAAGAGAAATGACAAGGGAAATATGCTGGTAGAATTTTGCAACAAGATCAACTTAACCATCACAAATACATTATTTCAACATCATGTTAGAAGACGATACACGTGGAAGATGCCAGGAGATATAGGAAGATATCAAATAGATTACATTATTGTTAGACAACGGTTTCGAAATCAAGTAAAAGACTGTAGAAGCAACCCGGAAGCAGATATATACACTGACCACAACATCGTAATTATGAAGGTCGTATTTAAGTTTAATAATCTGAAAAAAAGAAACGGAAAAAGGCACTTTGACTTTGAGAAGCTAAAAGATAAAGATATCCACGAAAGATTTGAAAAAAGTCAAATGAATTGCTGAAATATATCGGCAAAATTTTTGATACTAAGGAAGTAGAAACAAAAATATAAGGGACGCAAGAGAAAACGTCATTATAGAAAATGTAGAGAAAGTGGGTAGATGGCAAGCATATATAGGGAATTTATATGAAGGAGAGGAACTATCTGCATTAGAATAGGAATCAGACATTGAAAATGATACCTTGGGATATCCTATACTTAGAGATGAATTTGAATTAGCAATTAAGGGTCTGATAAATTGTAAGGCGCCAGGTACAGATAAAGTGCAAGCAGAAACTCTAAAAGCCGTCTCTTCCGACTTGTAAGCTGTATGTATGAGAAAAGGGTGATACGCAAAGATTTCAAACGTAACAGCATAGTATCTATACCAAAAAAGAAAGGCGCAGCTAGATGTGAAAATTTTCGAGCAATAAGTTTGACAGCACACGTATCAAAAATATTAACTAGAATTGTACAAAGACGAATGGAAAACGAGCTGAAGAAGTACTAAGAAAAGACCAACGTGGGTTTAGGCGAAACGGGGAACACGAGAGGCTATTTTAGCGAGATGGAGAAAACAATAGAGAAGGGGGAAAGCGTATATATAGGATTTGTAGATTTGGAAAAAGCATTCAACAATGTGAAATGAAAAAAAGTGTTCGACACACTCATAAAGATTGGAATAAATTTTAGGGATAAACGGATAGTACATTTCTTATACAAAAAGCAAACCGCGGTAATAGAATTAGAACAAAAAAGTAGAGAAGTAAATATTAGGAAAGGGGTGAGACAGGAAAGTGCCTTATCCCCATTAATTTTTAACTTGTACATAGAAGACGCAATGAATACTGTCAAATGCAGGAAGACGTTTGGAATTAATATGCAGGGACAAAAGAATGATATGCTTATATTTGCAGATGATATAGCGATATTAGCATCTAGCAAAGAAGAGTTAGAAGCTGCTCTTACTGAAATGGAAACAGTTCTAACGGACAGATATGGTATAAAATTAACAAAAATAAAACTAAAGTTCTAGTATGCAAAAAATGGGAAAATAAATCAAAAACAAAAATACAAATAGGTAACGAGAACTTATAAGAGGTTAAGAATTTCTGCTACCTAAGAAGTCAAATAACGCAAGATGGGAAAAGCACAAAAGATATAAAACAAAGATTAGCACAAGGTTTTGCTACATTTAACAAGAAAAAGCAACTACTGTGTTCAATTACTGTTGTCAAAGACAACAAACATAGAAACAAAAAAAAAGATTGCTTAAAACATATGTGTGGAGCACAGCAGTGTATGGCTGTGAACCCTGGACAGTAGGAGAAGCAGAAGCCTTTGAAATGTGGTGCTACAGACGTATGATGAAGATATCATGGACAGACAAAGTTAAGAACAAAAAGGTACTGAAAATGGTAGGGGAAGAAAGAAGTATGTAGAAAAGAGTAGAATATAGGAGAGATAGGATGATAGGCCATATACTAAGACATGAAGGAATAGTACGGAATATATTAGAAGCAGAGAAGGGAAAAAAGAGAAGTAGAGGTAGACTTAGATTAGACTAGTGCACACAAAAAGTGAAAGATGTTGGCTGTGAGAATTACAAGGAAATGTGTAGGCTAGTTTAGAATAGAAATCGATGGAGGTAGGCTTCCAATCAGTCGCAAGATGTAAAAAGTTATGACAAAAATAATAACTGTACTTAAACATGGTAATTATTATAAACAACTCCAGATATTGGTTTTGCAATACTCTCAACTAAGGTTAATTGTGCGAAAGGATTTACTGGAAAACTATTAATACAGCAAATGTGTAAGTGTTGAGGGATCCTTGGCAGCCACAGGCTGCTTAATCCCCTTCACATACCACTGAATCTCGGTGAAATAGGGCATATAATTGGAAAACAATAGAAGGGAATCGAGCTGTATATGGGATGATGTGAGAATTGCAGGGAACTGTGTAGGCTAGCTCAGAACATAAATAAGCTGAGGTACAAGTCCAACCAGTTTCAAGACGTAAAACCCAATGACGAAAAAATAAGTGCTCTTAAATCTAATGATTATTACAGACAACTACAGGTGTTGGTTGTGAAATATTTTCAACTAATGTTGATATTGCGAAAGGATAAATTGGAAAAGCTATTAATTCGACAAAGGTTCAAGTGCTGGGGGAACTTGGCAGCCAAAGGCTACTTATTCCCCTGCACATACCACTGAATATCGGAGAAATAGTGTATATAACTGTAAAACATAGAAGGTGACCGAACCGCATCAAACAAGAAAGAACAGTGGCTATGGTAAAAGACAACGAACATAGATACAAGAAGAAAACTGTTCAAAGCATAGTGTGGAGCACAGCACAGTACATCTATGAAATAGGGGCAGTAGGAAAAGCAGACAGAAGGAGATAGATGCTTTCTAGAATGTTGTGCTTCAGATGTATGAGGATGGAAGCATGGACGACAGACAAAATTAATACCAAATAGTTTGTAGAAATAGAAGAGGAATAAAGATATCTGTGGAAAACGAAAAAATAGGAGAAATAGAAGAGCAAGATACGTTCTAAGGCATTTTTGGGGAATAATACGAGATATATTACAAGCAGAGATAGGAAAAGAGAGGTAGGAGTAAACCGAGATCATACTTTCGCACACAGATAGCGATAGATGCAGACTGTGCAAATTTCAGGGAAATGTGTAGGTTGGTTCAGACTAGAAAACAATGAGGGTACGCGTCCAACCAGTTCTACGACTGAAGACCTAATGATGACGATGATTGAAATACGAACGTTATTAAATGTATGCCACCAAAACGTCTAAATTTTATTAGCTGCTTTCGTGCGAAAGGCTCCTTCAACTAATTAGAATTAATAAACACATTTCTACTAGCTAGTATTTGCTTAATTAACCATTGGTCTAGAAATACCCAAAACCAGTAGTAGGAAGAAACTTAAGCAGAAAAAAAGCTGCTCCGTCCATTGATATTCTATATCATCTTTACAAAAAAAGATTTAATTTGTCTAAAGAGTGATTTGTAGAATAAAAGTATCACAAAATCGGGAGTGGTTGAACTATTTTATGAAAAAGTTGAAGCAAAACAGGAGGCTCAAAATCTCAACCAATATTAATATAACGTCATTGTTATATTGTTATGATGTTATGATCCTGTATCTCACTGGGACTTAATATAAATCTCCACAGGATGCTCGTTTCCCAAATTCAATAGATCCTGATTTATTAGATTGGAAATTGCGCCCAATTAAAATTTATTGGAAATATGGGTTTAAAATATAGTCAATTTCTTCCAGAAGTAATTTTTTATTTTGATAAATGTTTCATTCGTTGTCTTTAAATAGAGAGGTAATTCAGTCTACGCAAAAAATAGAAAATTCTACCTTTACAAGGTTAATTTTTTCAATATAACTCCAGGTCTAGCAGCTTATCTTGAAAATAAAAAAAGTTATCAGGATGCCGAGTAGTTAAGAAACGCTAGAACAATGAACGGTAAATTCTGCATAAAATTTTGGGGAACGAAGATTTCGAAACAAAACTCTGGAAACAGTATATATGTACCTTGTGGATGAATAACGAAAAGGGTTTTAACCTACGTATACTAAAATTTAACCTTCTTAATTTCGTTCAGATTTATATTCCAGCTTGTTACGTACAGTTTTAACCTCAGAAAATCTAGCCGGTAAACCACAGAAAAAAACCCAGTGAGGTTCTCCTCTAAAAGTTCTGTTTTGGTAAAATACTGAAAACCTCGACTATACCAACTAACTGTAGCGACCAACTCAGAGACGGGTGGTGTAAGTGTTTGAAAAAGATTTCAGAATGTTATCGGGTAAGAAATATATCTTAGTCGGGAAGTATCTTGGACTCCACGTTATCTCGCAGGATTTCTAGGAGAAAAACCCTAGGGGAATACCAAGATAGGACCAAAACTTGAGATCAAGAAAGTGATTCTGGTTTAAAGTTTACCTGAGAAATCGTTATATGTTACTACTGCTTAAACATAACAAAAAAAACTCTATTTAAAATTGCTAGCTGAAAGGAAGGTTTCTAAAATCAAATGCTAAATGATCTGAAGCCTCAATCACACCTCTTGGTAATTGTAAAATAATTTATTACTACAAAATTGTAACTATATCTTTACATTAACTAAAAAACCATATAATAACATCTTTACAATATTATACACAATTCTTGTTTCTAGCTATATAGCACGCTTACTCACCTAACTTCTTAATCTAATCACACAGACGTACTATAGGTACGTTTTATCAGTTCATGCAATGAATTCCAAATGTGTATTTAGTTACAAACTCCCTCGGGTATAGTTTCAGGTGGTTGTTATACTAAATACCTGATGAGTGATCATTAACTTTAGCTAAGGCGGACAATATAAAATGCCTCTACTTTTGACTTCGAAACCCTTAACATGCTATTTTCGGATTTAAAGTTGTTGATGTGAGAAATAATGAGCCCCTAATATTAAAAATAACCAACTTGGTAGGGTACTATCCGAACATTTGACTACTTCGTCTATTCAATAATCTTTTTGTTAAAGATAGCTAACCTACTAAAGCTGCATGTTAATTGTTTTGATGGTAGTTACAAAGTGTTCTAAAAAGACGGACCTTTGCTTTATAAAATAATTCGATACATCTTCAGCAAAGTGCCGACAGATGAATTAAGACTGCAAAATGAAAAAATCTTGTGTCGTTTTTTCTGTTTAATATGTATATATAATTAACTTACGGATAGTTTGACTAAGCCCAGAAACCGGGACTTTTTACTTACCGTGTGTTTCAAAAAGAATATCTTTTAACGCTTAATAATTTTGATAACAATAATCTTACGGTTATAAATGAAACATCAAACAAACGAGTAACTCAAACAGTTTTACCTAAAAGTTTACAAGTGTTCAATGTGACTACATTCGTCGTACGACACACATCAAGGCGATAGGCGAGTTTTTCCAAACCTTGATGAGTGTATCTGAAGGTGCTTCAATCCTGTGTTTTAAGTCGAAAAGGCTGGCTGGTAGTGGAGACACATACACACGATACTTCATAAACCCCCAAAGGTACAAATCACATGACGTCAGATCGGGTAAACTAGGAGGCTATGCAAAACAAGCTCTGTCTGTAGGCCTTTTTGCAGCGAATCTAGCGGTTGGGTACAGTGACGTTCAACCAATCACGTACCGCGTTATGCAAGTGAGACGACGCACCATCGTGCTGCAAAATGATGTTCTCAGGTTCATCATCTTCCAACTAAGGGAAGAGACATAGCTGTAGAGTTTCAAGATAAGAAGCACCAGTTACAGTTGCTTCAGCAAAGAAGAAAGGCCCATAAACTTTTCGCCTAGATATGGCACAAAAACATTCGATTTAGGGGAGTTTGGCTGCACTTTACCATAGCATGAGGATTTTCTGAATCCCAGATTCGCACATTATCAGTGTTTACATGTCCACTAAGGTGAAAGGCCAATTTATCACTGAAGACGAGATGATCCAGAAAATTTGCATCGCCATGCAACACCATTTCGTTTGCGAAGTTAGAACGTAAACTGTAGTCTGTAAGCTTCAAAGCCTGTAGCAACTGCAAACGATAAGGACGTAGTTGTAAGTCTCTCCATAAAACTCTCCAAACAGTCGTCACAAGAATTGTTAATTCACGACTAGCCTTCCGAAGTGATTCCTTTGGGGTACGCGTGAACGACTCGCTCACTCGTTCAACACTCTCTTTACTAACTCTTGGTCGTCCCGTACTCTTCCCTCTACAAAGGCAGTCGGTATCTTCAAACTCACGATACCATCTACGGCTGTTATATCACTTGGAGGATCACAACCAAACTTAATGCGGAACCCACGTTGCGCAGTAACGACAGATTAGGTCTTTGCAAACTGCAAAACACAAAAAGCTTTCTGTTCACTAGTTGCCATGTTTGCTACTAGCGTTTTCTAACGGATAGCGGTGCAAACATTGCGGGCACATGCATGCTGGTGCCAACAAACAAAACGTTGAGTTGCTCTTTCGTTTGATATATCAATTATAACTGTTAGATTATTGTTATAAAAATTATAAAGCGTTAAAACTCAGATATTCCTTTTGAAATAAGCGCTATTTGAAACAGTAGAAACCTGCCTGTGAAGTTTTCATACTCAGACATTATCAATCAAAACAAATGAATCATAAAACTGTAATAATTTAGAACGACATTACGATGATGACACCATCGCTAACTTCTAGAAAGTGACATAATGAAATTGACAACTTTTAAGTATGAACATTATATGATATAGAAATAATTCTACCTTAGATCAAAATGCATGCAATCTAAAAATTATATTTCTTAAAGGGTGAAACTTACTAACCCAGAAATTATTAAAATGAAATATGATTGAAAGCATTTCCAAGAAACGTCAGAAGTTGCATATTTTTATAACTTTCTTAATCGTTTAATACAAAGTATATATGATTTTTTTGTTTTAGGCAGACGACGAACTTATCGACGACATGGAACCCATCTGCTGTGAGATGTTAGAAGGCGTCATGGTTTGCCAGAACGTAAAATCTATTGATCAACTTAAAGACAACCTCCATGAATACTTTGGATCTCGTGGTTCTTCTTTAGATGAGCTTGTTAATTTAAAGATAATAGATAGCGAAATCGCACAGCTATCTTCAAACTGCTTTTCGAATTTTCATAACTTAACCTCACTTACTCTTAGCAATTTCAGTTTTACCGAGTTTGCTGAATCAGCATTGGGCGCCCTAACATCACTCACAGAATTAAATTTAGAAAATAACAGTATAACTCAACTCCCCTCTGCGATATTTGACAAAATCCGTTTACTGGAAATTTTAAATCTGAGCAACAATAATATCGAATATATTGAAAGTGGTGTTTTTAACGCACTTCAAAATTTAAGAAAGTTGTTTTTAACCAATAATGGAGTAAAAGCCATTAGCGCTGACGCTTTTCAAGGCCTAACTGTTCTAGAAGAGCTTGATTTAACATCCACTAGTTTGGATGATATCGAAAGTGGTTTATTCAGAGATAACTCAAATTTAAAAAAGTTGGGTCTTACGACTGGAATGTTCAAAGTACTCCCTGAAGGGATCTTTGATAACTTGTCGGTTCTAGAACATCTTGAACTATGCGATAATAAACTTACTAGCATAGACTCTTCAGTGTTCTCTAACTTGGAGTCGTTGCAGTATCTATCATTAGAAAACAATGCTCTAAAAGAGCTACCAAAGTCAAGCTTCTCCAACCTCAAGAACTTAAAAGAACTAGATGTAAGCTTAAACGATATCATCGAATTGGAAGATGATATCTTCAAAGGTCTTGAAACTCTTCAAACTCTCAAGCTAGTAGGTAATAAACTAACAAAGTTGCCTGATAATCTGTTTAAGGGTTTAAAATCATTACAAAACTTAGATTTGCGCAACAACCAAATATCTGAAATTAATCAGGGACATTTTGAAGATCTTCAAGAGTTAGTTGATTTAAACTTAGCAGACAACCTTGTAGCAGTTATTCCTAGTGGAGTATTCAAGACGACCACATCGCTCAGAAAGCTGAGTTTAGAAAGTAATAATTTAAGCGACGTACCTGAAGATACTTTTGAAGGCTTGACACAGCTTGAAGCACTTGATATTGGTAGCAATAGATTATTAAAAATCCCAGACAACTTTTTTGGACAGTTTACAAACTTAATGCAGCTTTCATTATACAAAAACGATTTGGGTAAGCTAACCCCAGGCTTTTTCCCCGGTTTGTCAAACTTACGTTTGCTGGAGGTAATTCAGTGTAACATAGAGACAATAATACCAGGTTGCTTTAAAGAATTAACGCAACTGAGCTTGTTAAATTTAAATAACAACCGATTACACGTTCTTGATGCAGAAAGTTTCGAAGGTTTATCGCAGTTGATCCAACTTAATCTCCAACTGAATTCCATTTATACTATTAAAGCAGGCGCGTTTAGCGGACTGAATGGCTTGCGCGTACTGAAGATTGAAAGCAACTCAGTTACCGAGATAGAGCCAAACGCTTTTGATAGTCTTTCCTCTCTAAAGTGGTTATCACTAAAATTCAATAATATAAAAGGATTTGCTCGTGGTGTCTTGGACGATTTGGTAAATCTAAAATTTTTAGATTTATCGTGTAATAATTTAAACTTGATAAATGGAGAGTTTGAACCACTTAAAGAACTACAGTTTCTTCATCTGGTCCAAAATGATATAACTGAACTACGTACTTTGTCAAAGAGCGAATTAAAAAATTTCCTGTATTTGAATTTTACATACAACAAACTAAAGGATTTAGATTTAAATTTTTTTGAAAATCTTACCGGCCTCAAGTTTTTAAAATTGTTTGGTAATACAATACCTTCCAGTAGGATTGTAGAATTGCGACAAAAATATCCAGAAATAACGCTTCTTGATCAATCATTTGAAATAAGTTAATCGGCTTACGCTTATGTGTGTATTTATATAAATATATAGTGGCTTTTGCACTTTGCATTTTTTTTTACAACAACAATATTATTGTTCTATACAACCTGTGTATACATCAAATAAATTTGCTTAGAATTTAGCATGTTTTAAATGTTTGATATAGTTGTATTCACTTACTGGTTCTCAACTTATAAAATGTTTTTAAATTAGCCATTAATGACGTTATGACTGGGTATGAGATAAGTCGAGAGCAGATAAGCAGGGCGTACGGCTTCAAAACACTCATTTTTTAACGAAAAAACCGGTTTTCCCATGTATTTTGAGCATTAAAGTCTCAAAAAATCTAAGGTCCGTTTTGCACTTTTTTGTACCACGCATTGAAATCTCCACAATAGTCTTAAAAATCCTCGTTGCATACATCTTTGATCGTAACCCAATAAATCTGTCGTAGTCGCCAATTATTTTCATCCTTCAACATACCCAATACTTTTTTGTTAATTAGTGGAATTCCATAACTGTTGTTGGCAAAGATAGTCGGAAGTATCGAAACGTTGCGACAGTCACGCTTCATAGTTTCATAAGAATCCAGATTTACTATTTTATAAATTAGACTATCCGTGTGAAATACTTTCCTAGGTCAATACGAGATGTTCGTTACTCGTCGTTCTAACCTCAAATAAAGTAAAATCCGGAACATAAACAAGTGTTCTATATATTGATGCGTTCTACAGAAGAAAATAACTTGACAAATAACTTTAACAATAACTACGATAATACATTTATAAATATGTAAAACCGTGCTTAATTATATCGCTGTCAAAATTTCAGTTCAATGACATAGACTCTTTTTTGATACCGGCTGTGTCTAACAATACTAGAAGCTAATCGCGTTTGTATCGTATGTAGGCGTTATATTTTCAACATCCTCCCCGGCCGCACAAGATCGCACTTCCAGTGGGTAAAGGCATTGTATCGGTCGTCGAAGTTTTGTTCCATCACTAGTCAACACTTCACATGCCCTGATTTTTCCATCTCTTCCTTGGAACTCTTGCAGCACTCTTACCAACTTCCATGTTAATCTGGGTTTATCTTTGTCCTCCAGAAGTACAATATCTCCCTTTCTTATGACAATCGATTTAGTATTTGCAGTGTGATGCGCTGATCTTAACTGTTGTAAGTAATCCTTTTGCCATACTTTCCAAAATTTATCACAATTAACTTGTCGTCTTTTCCACAGGTTTAATATATCTTGTCTCTTTGTTTCCACTGCTTTTAGATTTGAGTTTAAGACAACATCCTTTTCCCCAATTAAGAATTTGGAGGGTGTTAATATAAACATATTGTTTGAATCATTATCTATGTACGTTAATGGTCGTGAATTTACAGTAGCTTCCACTTCAGTCAACAACGTTTGCAACTCAGCAAAAATCAACGATTTTCTTCCTAAAATCGATTTTAAAGAACTTTTTACCGTTCTTACTAATCTCTCCCAGAAACCTCCCCACCATGAACCTCTCTCAATACTAAACTTCCACTGAATCCTTTTCTTTATTGAAAATTCCTGCACTTCTCCTTTTTGTAATATTCTCGATAGTTCATCAAGTGCCAGACCAACTCGTTTAAATGTTTTTGCATTATCTGAATATATGGTTCTGGGAACACCTCTTCTACTTATAAATCTGCGTAAACCAAAGAGACAACTTTCGGTAGATACATCTTCTATCAACTCAAGATGTACAGCTCTAACAACTGCACACGTAATAAGCATTATGTATACTTTCTTTTGTCCATTGTTATTAACTATAACATACAAAGGACCTGCAAAATCTATACCTACAACATCAAATGGATGAGCCATGGTAATCCTATCTCGTGGCAATGGAGCAAATGGCTCTGATCCAGCCTTGCCCTTCAGTCTTTTACAACCCACACATTTGCCTATTGTTGTTTTTATCTTCTGCCTACCTTTTATAATCCAAAATTTTTTTCTGACAAAAGCTAATGTAGAATTTATTCCGTTATGCATGCATTCATTATGAGCTTCCCAAATAATTTTTTGTTGTTAATTTAGAGGATTTTGATAGAATCATTGGATGTCTAATCGAATATCCCATTTGTGTTTCTTGTAACCTTCCACCTACTCTTAGCACTTCGTTCTCATCTAAAAACGGAGTAAGGGTTAAAATTTTGATTTTCTCGGCAGTTCTTTCCCATCTTTCAACATACAAATTTCATCAAAAAATTCTTTCTGCTGCATAACTCGGATCCAATAAATTTCTGCATTATCTATTTCCGCAACGTTCAACTCACCGCTAGTTTTTTCGGTCCTTGTTCTGAGGTTTTTTATAAACCGAAGAATGGTAGCTGTTATTCGTAACATCTTTTCGTAACTTCCGTAACGTTCAAGCTCAAATATCGGTTGTAACTTATATTGATCAAATTTAGATTCAACTTCTGTGAGCGAAGACACAGCAACAGCTTCATCTAGTGTTTCGTCGTTAAGCCACTTTTCCTTTTCTAAGCTTAACCAATCAGGACCATGTAGCCACTGATTAGGATTCTTTAACAATTTTTTAACAGAATCGCTTCTCGTTAGTTGATCTGCTGGATTATCCTTTCCAGGACAATACCTCCAAGTTATGTTCTTCATTGATCTTATTTCGTTTACTCGATTTTGAAAATAAGGTTTCCATTTTGACTTTTTTCCTTCTATCCAATACAGCGTTATTTTGGAATCAGTCCATATAAAAATCTTGTTTACGTTTAGTTCCATATTACCCACTATATATTTATGTAGCCTAGCTGCACATAAGGCTGTAGTTAATTCCAGCTTTGGTAACGTCAATATTTGATTCAAAGGAGTTACTCGATTTTTTGCAATCAAGAAGTTGCATTTGTTAGTATTTAAATACTTGAGATATGCTACTGCCCCGAATGCCTGTGGACTCGCATCAGAAAAAATGTGCAGATCAACGTTCGTTTTTTTTTCTTTAATAATACAACGCGGTATAGTATATTCTTTCAAATCTGACACATATTGAAGCCAGGTTAACCACTCTGACTTTATATCGTTTGGTAATGCCTCATCCCACTTAAGCCTTGCCTTCCATATCCTTTGCAATAATAATTTTATTTTTATCGTGAATGGGCCCAATACTCCTAACGGATCAAAAATACTTGAAACTGTCTTAAAAATAATTCGTTTAGTGGGTTCGCCAAAAACTTTAGGATCATCCAGTATGTGTTTCACATCCATGATTAGCTGGTCTGTTCTAGTACACCATTTGACACCTAAAACTTTTTTCTCACCGTTATTCTTTGTACCTTTTTCCAGTGTGTTAATTTGCTTCGCTAAGATGGGATGGTTTGAACACCATTTTCTTAAATTCATACTGGCGGTTGCCATTATCGCCTTCGAACGATTAAATATTTCAAATGCCTCATTTTCGTTATCTGCCGCTAAAATCATATCATCTACGTAAAAGGAGTTTAATAAACGCTTTCCAAACTCGATATCGGGTTGACTTAACAAATGCTTTCTTAACGTTGCAGCTAATAAAAATGGACTAGTGGTAACTCCAAAAGTAACTCTTACCATTCGATAAATTTGCATTTCGGGTAGCTGATCAATTGACTTTATTTCGTTCTGTATACGTTCCTTAAACCAAAAGAATCGATGAAAATCGCGATCTTCTTTACACAACTCAATCTGAAGAAACGCCTTTTCAATATCAGCTATTAATCCCACCCTGCCAATTCGAAAATTTAAAAGAATCTTTAGCAGCTCGGGAACTAAATTTTCACCCCTTAAAAGCTTATTGTTTAAGGAAGGCATACCTGGTGCATGTGCACTTGCGTCAAATACCACACGCACCTGAGATGTCTCTTTATCCCGACGATATACCGGACGATGCGGTAAATAGTAAGCACCGTTACTGTTATTGGTTTTCCCTGGAACTGGTTCAGCACAACCTGATTGTATATACTCTTGCACTGCTCTATCATATTCCACAATCTTGTTATTTTTACATAATGTGTTTACTAAGTTTCGTACACGAACAATGGCTCCGCATAATTTGAGTCTAAAATTTTATCTACTTGCCACGGTAATGTAACTTCATACCTACTGCCTTTTAAGATAACGTTATTTTTAATGAAATTCTCGGTGAAATGGTCCATTAACTTTATTTCGGAGACATTAATCCCAAGTGTCTCCAGATCCCAAAATTTTCTTAAATCCACTTCATCGTCTTTTTCATCGTTGCTACCTACGATTTGTGCATATAAAACAATAGCAGAACTAAAGTTAACTGAACAATTAATATTATCGTTAAAATCACTGGAACCATGTATAGTCCAACCAAATTTTGTACTTACAGCGGTCAATGTATCAGTTATGGACTGCGTTTCCTTGTATACAATTAACCAATAATTATCAGAACCAATAAGTAAAGAAATACCTGACTTATCTAATGCACATGGTACATAATCAGCCAACTGATTATGTTTCGAAAATGTATTTATTAAAGGATCATTCTGCGAAGGCGGGCTTATACAATCAAAGCATATTTCCGGAGCTTCTATGGCATGTATTTTTATTAATTCATCACTATATTGTCCCTTTAAAAGTACTTCTACCTTATAACACAACTTTGCGACACTTTTTTGTGAACTTCCAAAAGTACAAATCGAAATCTTATGCGTTCCAACTATAGGTAAGTTAAGTTCACGTGAGATACACTGCTTTATAAAAGTTAACTGACTTCCCCCGTCAATAATTGCACGTACCAATATTGTACTATTACCAGCATCTGCTTTTAATAAGACACAAGCAGTTTGTAAGTACACCGTATTTATACTGCCGCTTGAGAGATTTGTTACAACAGATTGTTCGTTATTATTTGATGTTCGATTAGGCTTATACAACGGATCACATAGAGGAGTAATATGTTTACCTTTACAGTTTGAGCAGACAACTGTGTGCTTGTTTCCCTCGTTTGCTTTGAGTTACGAGCAATTTGACATACGAGCAAGGTTACGGAACGAACTAAACTCGTATGTCGAGATACCACTGTACTAGTAAATAGGATGCCTTTAGTGGCGGCTTGGCCATCTAGGCGATGGGGTGTTGCTTACGCTCAGGAATTGGGCAAATAATAAAATTTCATAATAAAGTATTTGGTTTTTTATAATTTTTGATAATGTCAGTCTTTTTCGAATGTACCTCATTTATGTAGCTCATAAATATGCTTTAAGGTATTCACTATAATATTTGCAAATTTAAAATCTTTGTTTTTCTTATGCCATTCGCTATTCTATCAATAAAAGAACGGAACTGTACACTGCCTGTTAGACTCCGTCATGTAAAGTGGTTTATTAGAGCATGTGCCCCACTATTTCCAAGTATACGAGCCGCCACCAGCTTTCACAATAACAGTAATCCAGACCTAGAGGTATACAAATCAATTTGCAGAAAGAGTTAGATGAAGTTTCTTTTCAATGGAATACGCATAGAATAAGGAGTTTAAGGAATACTACAGCACCTACTGGACGCCTGACAGTTATGTTTGAACTATCAGAAAACTACGGTTTCTCAAATTATTTAGTGAAGATTCCGGAATACGCAGTGAACACTTTAAGAAAAGATACTGAAGTAACTAGTGAAGTTATTTTTTGCGATGAAGATGTCGAAAATGTGTGTATTTGCATCATGACAGAAAATGGCTGGATAAAAAGCGATGACATCAATAACGCAATGTTTTTGTTTGTTAATCTTAGAAATAAAGCATTGAATGTATTACAAGACATTTAATACGAGAATATGCTGTAATTAAAACTTTATAGTTTATAAGTGTTACATTAAGTCACTATTATTATTATTATTATTATAACCTAACAATACAAAAAATATATTGAATGGACGAAACTGAACTTTGGTTATTTATTCTTTAATAACAGATAATTTGCTGATTATTGAAATAAAACAAACTAATTCTAAAAATGAAATAAGTTGCAAGTAGCAAAAGGATTTAGGTGTAAATATGTAAATCGACAGGTTATTAGACAATCCAAAGGTAGGTAGGCCATTTAATATTCCAAAGGTTAAGTTTGCTCTGTACGCTTCATAATCATCCGTTTTTGCTATTGGTAAATATAGAATGAGAGCACATGTATTACTTTTTGGGAACACAGATGGGTCGTCATGCAGAAAGTCTATAGTTGGTTGTTGATCGAATCCCAAAGCAGGTTCTGTATTGCACCCAGTCGCAAAAGCCAGTACGTCAGATAAACAGACTTGACAATCACCATCTGAAACATAAAAGCTGTTTAAATTATACCTAGGAGATGTTGGAAATCTAATAATTATGTAGGTTCGTTTTTACTCAAACTACTAGCCTTCACAATTTTGGAGGTAATCCCTCCAAAAAGCGATTGCTTTGGATTCTAGTAACCGACGATGAGTACCATCTGACGATCTTTTTATAGAAAATAGGCGATTGAGATATTTTGCTGTAAGTTGCGTCTCTTTTTTATAGCAAAATAAAAGTGAGGCTTGCTCAGGATACTTCTTGATTAGAGGCAGAACATCAAGCATTTTTAGACCATCGGCAAATTGCTCAAGGGCTCTTCGAGGACGGTCTATAACCAAATGGTGTAAAATTTCTGGAAAAATAAAACATTATTACTAAAACGAAATTCGAAAATTTAATAGTTGAAAAAATTTATAAACCGACTGGCAATAGTTTCGCTTAAAAATAGAAAATACTTTAAATAATAAAACATTCGACAGTATTTGTAAAGGCGAGGCCGATCATCAATCAGTTTTGATACGATACTTATAGTCTACGACATAATTGATTTATTTGTGTATATAAGTGCATCTTATCATCTGAATTCGTTAATTTACTCCGATTTCGAAAACATAGTCGATATTTTATTTATTAAATTACTTAACCCTTAACCTTTTTATATATTCCGTTTAGTTTGAGATGGCTGTTAAAAAAGTTGCAGCAAAATTAGTTTAGTAGCTCCCAGATAATTACGGATCAACATACCCACATCCAGTTATACTAAAATGCACACACGCACGCACGCACCTACACGCACGCACGCTAGCACCCATGCAAGCACGCACGCACGCATGCACGCACGCGCGCGCGCACGCACACACACACACACACACGCGCACGCACACACACACACGCGCACACACACACACACACATTCTCGAAAATAAGGAAGTCTGTTATTGCAGACATATTTTTAAACAGTTTACGTGATTGCCTAGTTCGTATACCTTTGATTAGTTTGTCTTTGTTTTCGAATGAGGCCGGTGAAACCCCCAAATCCAGTAATTCATCATGACTTGTGAAAACGTTTTTGAATGATTCTAGAGTTTCAGCCGCTGTTATTTCTATTAACACTTTTTGAAATGGGGTGTGTTGTAAGTCTTCTACCACTGGATATCCAAAACCATTTACCAGATAATCAAACACAGTCTTTGAGAGGAAATTGGGCCGTGGGCCGCCGTGAATTATTGACATTACAAAAATTTTCCCTGCATACAAATATTTCTCTTTTCCAATAGCAGTTAAGTTCAAAGTAAAGATTTTTGATTCTTCTTGTCCTGAAATATAAAATACGTACTGATTCTGATATTCGAAAATGTACAACTGTCCCATACCAAGAAATAACTCACTATTTTGAAGTTGTTTTAAGCTCAGTTGGAATAGTTCACGTGAAGGTCCCCCATCGTCGATAGCTCCCTCTGCAACCTCGTCGACATCCACAAATTGTACGTCGAGTTTTTGGTAGGACGAAAAACTACTACGTTTCATCGCATTTATCATGGATGACACTGGATTTTCTCGACACGCGTTCACCAAAAGAGGTTTCTCTACTAGAATCGCTTGCCGACTAATAGTCACTTCGGCTTTTAGATCAAGAGATTGCTCGTTTTTTTTTGGGAAATCAAAGACTTCATTTGGTAGATCTTCTCCGGTGGAGGTGGTTGCATTCAGAAAATATGTAGAAGCAGCAGGCAAATCAATGGTAGTAGCTATCTCGTCCCTAGGTTCTTGGTAGTGTGTATTCAAAAATTCTTGTAAATCAAACATGTCGTTTGATAAACAGTTTGTGGTTTCTCTGCTTTGAACGCCCGTATCATCTTGATTTTCTACAGATTCATTAGATGAAGAAGATGTTGATAAACAGTATCGTGAATTTTGTTTCCGCTCCCTCAGGTGACGTTTTGTGGGTGGGCGAGTGTTAGTTGCTTCGGCTTCAATTGAGGAACTCACTTGCTTCTTTTTCTTCCCCATCTTTAGTTTCTGCTTCTTTCTTCTACCCCTCAATTCGGGTTTTAAAGTGGTATATAAACAAAAATTGAGCCTAGTAAAGCCTGTTATTCCATAAATTTGCTCAACCGTTAAGTTTTCATCGAAACTATTTGCTGCAAAATCTAACAAATCTACATCATAGTCTGCCAAAGGGCCCTTTTTAATTGAGTTTCCATCGGGAAAATATAAGGCAATGGCTTTCTCTAAAATATCATATTTATTAAATGTCTTTGGAGCGTCAATTTGTCGAGCACCTCCACCCTCGTCAGCTCGCACAATCTTATTATCGCATTTCCAATTTACACTAATTTTTCTTGCGGGTTTATATGAATTTGGCGATGGACCTGCCTTATTCTTGGCTCCACAATTGTTGTGATAGCTATTTTCCGAGGTTCCTTCCACATATTTTATTTTCGTTTTAAGTTTTTGAGCGAGAGTCAAGAGGGTGCTTGAGACTGGCTTATTTTGCTTTATATAGTTGGTGGCAAATTCTTTTATTTTGTATATGTCTCCAACTCGGTGCACAAATCTTCCAAGTTCTGTAGGGCTCAGACTATGTTTTGCAAATAATTCCATTTTCTTTCGACCTCTGTATTCCCGATAAAGTATTAGATATACCAGAATTGCTTATATGATCTATATATATATATGTTTTTTTTTTTAAAATAATATGGCGTGCTACATTTTTTAAAGGGCGTTATTTTATAAAACTTCTCCAATTAATTTTTTTTAAAGGAAAACCCTATATTTTTCAGACGTTACATTTGCATTTTTAATTGTTTGCTTGTCCGTATAACATAGCACATATATGATATGCTACAAAATGGTCATCAGTTTTGAGTCATTTAAAATATTAGATGCCACACGCCAAAAGTGGAATAATGATTTTAAAGATTAATCTATTTTTAAGTTTTGACGTGAGACGTATTATGTGGTATATTATACAGACATACAAAGGATATAAATATAAATATACTAATAAAAACATAAACACAAACACAAACAGAAACACAAACACAAACACGAACACAATCATAAACACAAACACGAACACGAACGCGAACGCGAACACGAACACGAACCCGAACACGAACACAAACACGAACGCGAACGATGAACGCAAACGCGAACACAAACATTAACACAAACAAAAACACAAACATAAATAGAAACACAAACACAAACCCTAACATATACAAAAACACAAACACAAATAGAAACACAAACACAAACAAACACGAATACGAACACGAACACGAACGCGAACACGAACGTAAACACGAACGCAAACACAAACATTAACACAAACAAAAACACAAACACAAATAGAAACACAAACACAAACCCTAATATAAACAAAAACACAAATAAAGACACAAACACAAACAAACACGAACACGACACAAAAACGAACACAAACACAAACACTAACAGAAACACGAACAGAAACACAAATTCAAGCACAAGCACAAATGAAAATGTAAATACAAATATAATATGATATAATGTAATGTAATATAATACAATACAATGCAATATAATAAATTGCAATACAATGTTATGAAATGTAATATAATACAATATAGCATATTATAGTATAATATAACATAACATAATATAACGCAACATAACATAACATAACAACATAACATAATATAATATAATATAATATATTTTAATGTATTATAACATAATATAATATATTATAATATAATATAAATATAAGCATAAAAAAATATAAAATGCATCTATAGTTTAATAGGATCTTCCTTCTTAAAAACATTTTGAGAACTACTACTTAATAAAAAAATCTCAACACGCCACTGTATTTTAGTTAAAAGACATGAACATTTCTTCGATATCTATTATATTAACGGGAAAACAGATTTGAAGATAAAAGCAACATTTAAGAACTGCTCGTATATCAAAAATTATAACTGTTAAGTTTGATGTGTTTGGGGCATCAAGTCAAATGTTTAAAATAGAACAAGGCCTGTTCTTATTTTTATCCACTATACATATAACACTGTACACATACTATATAATATGTATAAAAGTATAAAGTATGTATGGTAGGTAGGAAGAATGTATGCATGCCATTGTCTGAAATTACTAATGTGCTGCTGCGTATACGGTAGGTGTAATTAACACGTGGGAGGAAGAAAAATTATAAGTTCACGTGTTTTGAGAAAATTATAATAGTAGTAACGGCATACGGTAAGAATTTATGACATGGCAAGACACAAATCTAAACTATACCTTCATTACAGTTGCCAGACATAACATTTAGGCATTCCTAGAGTATCATTTTTGTAGATATTTTGCAGGTCAACATTTTTTAACTCATAACATCATATACCTATGATATTGACTATGAGTTATTATGAAATAACAGTAAAGGCAACGGGAAAATAGTAATTTTGGCAACGCTGAGCATATATGCCTATATTAAATACACAATTGTTCAATCTTGCTACATACGAATATAATTGATGACGTGCTTTCATTCTTTCGTGATTCTTAGTAGCATGTGTACATTTATTATTATTTGTCAAAGATAATAAAGACTGTGCGTGCTTTTTGTATAATGCTTACCTTTTGTTCTTTCATTGTGGCAATACTTTCTTGCTGAATTCCACATCCCAATAGGAACTCCTCCAGCTCCTCCTCCATCTAGAATGATACCAGAATTTATTGTTTGCACATTAATAAAAGCCAGTTTCTAATTAAAATTAGTTGTAAACTAAGAAGTTATTGATAAATATTCCGTGTCAGAACAATTTCCTACAATCTACTGTGAGCAATTAATACCTAAGTGCGAGCCAACGAAAAGATACAGTATTAAAAACGCCTGCAGTCACAGCGCGATAACGTAGAGTATTGTTTATAAACTGATTTCCTGGATTACACGTAACGTGCCTGCGTAAAATTAAATGTAAAACTTGTGGACGCGTGGGCCCAGGCTGGTCAGCACAAATCAGTTTTGCATGCAAGAGGCAATTTCTTTTTAAGTATGCAATACACCGATATACAAGGCGAGTCTTAACAAGGTCCTATATTGTCAACATGAAATGCCAAGACATTTCACGATAATTATAAAAGAATAGGCAATGAATGAACGTCAAATGACGATCATCAGATAAATATGTGTGATTCCGTGATTTCATTACTGCTCACAGAAGCAAACATCAGGCCTGAAATATGCCAACTAAAACGCGTCATCACCATATGTAGTAAATCAGAGAATGGATTGAGTTGAAAATACATTACGTGACAGAAGTTAATTTTCTTCTTTTCCAATAGCCAAATAATTTAATAATCGAAACAATATGGTTAAAGACTGTAGCAATTTTATTTTCTACCTAAATATTTTCATAAAATTAATCCCTTAATTTAATAATAAATAATATAATGCATAATAATGCTATTCAGTCCATTTATTAAACATTACCTATTGCCCAATAAAGTATTAGCATTCGATTAAAATTTAATTTTCACGGTGACAAAATAAAAACTTTCATTTAGTATCCTTCCTATAGCTCCATCTACTTAAGAAATTGAGAAGTGATTGTGTTGCCGGGCAGCAACTCGCTTGACCCCGACACTTCTAACACAGCTGTGGTGAAAGCAGGTCGAATTGTTCTTAGAAACAATGGTTTTTTGCTGTTTTTTGTGTTGGAAGCACATTCGTTTCAAGTTGTCCTGAGAGGAAAATGTCATTTACGAAGGGCATTTTTGATTTGTCCACTTGTTAAAACAACTCGCAGATGACGAGAAATTATTGTGAAGGGCCTTGGTAACAATAAGTAAAAATCTAATTCTATATAACGATATTAAGTAAAAATTTTCAGTGCAATTTTTATATATGGTATTCAATTTAAATTACAAGCAACTTTAGTTCTATATAATATGAAATTTTATAAATGGTATTCAATTTAAATTACATAAAGCAACTTTACTCAGAAATTAACATGGAATTTTATATATAAAGTATTCAGTTTAAATACAAGCAACTTTAAATTAACATGCAGATTGGTTTTTACGCTTTGTTCATGGTGTGGAAAATAGGACGCAGTACTATAATTCATTCTAAAATGGAGGATTCCGTATTTCAATGCTGACGTAAGCTCCCAAGCAGGTATTTAGAGGCAAATCGGAGTTCTGGTATGTACAAAAAATTGTTTTCGTATATGATTTGAACTATGGACGTAGTAACGAAATAAATTTTGTTTAATCAAGTTGTATAGACTTCTAAATAGGTCAAGGACAGACCACAATTTTATTTTTCAATATTAAGCAATAGGAATCTGTAACTTTTACTTACCTCATTCTTTTATTAATTCAATGAAACATCAGCAGATGTCATTACGTGTTAGAGAAAGTGAATTCTTATAATTATGAGAACTTAATAATTAAATTTCTATATTTGATATTTCATACATCCATTGTAAAATTGAGGTAGATCTACCCTAATTAACATTCTTGTTATAAATAAGC
This sequence comes from Platerodrilus igneus, assembly GCA_036346225.1. Classification (NCBI taxonomy): domain Eukaryota; kingdom Metazoa; phylum Arthropoda; class Insecta; order Coleoptera; family Lycidae; genus Platerodrilus; species Platerodrilus igneus. The sequence goes on along the minus strand of JARFIW010001469.1, from coordinate 15,123,695 downwards.
AACAATTTAGAAAGCAACTTTATGCTGTGTCAATTTGTTAAGTAAAACCACACTTAATGTGATTGGTACTGATTTTATCCAGTGCCTTTGTAAATAATTTCTCACAAATTAAATTAATAATGACATAAAGAAAGAAAGATATTTTGTATAAAAGCACATAATTGAATATTAAGGAATAGATTTTTATTTTGGAACAAAAGACTATTCTTTTTATTTAGGATGAATGAAAGATGATTCCAATTGAATTTAAATATTTTTGAGTATGAATGCACAAACAGTTTTTCTTTGTTTAATCTGTTCGCAGGTGTTGCAGAGGATAACTAAGGTCAAGGTCGAGCCATAAGGTAAGAAAATTCAGAGATTATGTGGTCTTTAATAAATTGTATAGCGGCTATAGGATAAAGGTTTCCGCATTAGCCTTGTACAAGGGACTTAAGTCAGGTCTTCTCTGTATAGAAAAATACGGTGGCGCCTTATTCTTTATATTAGTGGTCGCAATTCCACCCCGACCCACAGCTCATGTTCCACCCAGAGCATATAGTTCGACTAGCCGCTTAGCCTTTGAGATTTCCTCAACTTTGAGCCATCTTCCATCAGAACTTGCCGTGGGCTCCTTTCACATATTGGAAATTCTCGTTAAACAAAAATCTTAAAAAAATCGAAAAGGCTATAAGACATCGAGCTTTGTAATTACCAATAATGTACTTTCTGGACGCACTACACAATTAATTCATGAATATGTATGATCTTTTGCTCAGAGCTATTAATTTCACTATTATTTGCTGGAACTTTTTACTTTTTATTCGGACTTCTAAAACTAGCCTCCCATATACCACGCACCTCCAGGTCTCATGTTTGCTTTTGTTGACTATAATAAGGTAACAGGTAACCCCATCGTAGAACATTTCCTGTATTCAGGCGGGGTGGGTTTAATTGTTTTGTATGGATTAGTTTTTGGTAGCTATTATGTTAAATTATAGTTTCAATAAAACGAAAATCTCAAAAGCTAGACTAAACTACGGTTAGTAGTAAATAAATTACTCACCTGTATGCCTCAAATAACCCGTTACACGTCACTCACTACAGTAACTACAAGTGCTTTTGCAAACCCAAGCGCATAGTCGTTTATCCCCAATCTCAATAACCAGGTACCAGTAGCTCGAATCTACAATTGTACATCGAACCTACAATTGTAGATCGAACCTACAATTGTAGATCGAACCTACAATTGTAGATTGAACCTACAATTGTAAGTTCGAACCTACAATTGTAGATCGAACCTACAATTGTAGATCGAACCTACAATTGTAGATTGAAGCTACAATTGTAGATCGAACCTACAATTGCATGTTCAAATTGCAACAATCAAAATCAATTTTTCTTTAAAGATTTTAAAATTTTTGTTGGCCCTTCTACTCCTTCGTACCAAAGTGTTTGTTTATAAAGATATTGCTATGAAATGTTTTTGAGTCAAAGTCGCTCAATCAGAACTGGCATTTGTTAAAGAGAGATTTTCGATTTATTTTTTCGAAGTTTTGCTTGCTTTTCGAGATAATCGTCTTTTAAGACCTTATGGTCGAGAAATGGTTATTTGATGATAATTTGAAAACAGTTATAGATAGCTAAATTTTGCAAAGACAATTATTTGCATATTTGAGTATAACGTATCGATAGGCGTAATTGTCATGTTAGTATGTAGTGCCTTTTTAGTTTTTTAATGATAACACGAAAACGGTTAAAGAAAGCAACATTTTGTAAAGACAATGACTTGCGTATTTGACTATGCTGCTCGATCGGTATAATTGTTATATTGATACGTAGTGCCTTTTTGGTTTTTTACAGATAGCACCAAAAAGGTTAAAGATGCTACAGCCCGATTTAGCAATCGTTCTGTACATGGTTTGTAACGTGCATTTTTATAGCTTATTTATTGTTGTTAATTTGATGGTGTCCCTCATGTATATTTTGACATTTTAAGTTAAGTGTAAATAATGTTTGCTTCAAATTCTAGTCTAATCAATGTAATAATAAAATAATATTTAAATGTGGAAAAATATTAGTGTAGATAAGCGAACCACAAAGTGTTAATGCCTTTGAGTAGATAACAAACTTAGCACAGAATATGTGTATCAAATATTTGATATTTTGTAAAGTAAAAGTTAATTATGCTGAAGTTAATTATAGATTGCATCGTTCTTGTCTGGCCGTAAATATAAATTTCGTTCCTGAGGTGGATTATTTGTAAATTGCTTTCCAACTTATCGGAAATGATAAACCGCTGTAATTAATTATTATATATGATTGCGGCATTCACGTTTTTGGATGTTCCTGATGTTATTAACAAGTCTAGATAAGATACGATAAGCGGTTGTAATAGAACGAGTGGAATAAACAGACGAAGAGTCGTGGTTTGTTCTTGATTCCGATATACTAAGTACGTTAAAAATACTGTTTCCTCTTTGCTTTGACTAGTGAGAATTAATGCGGGATTTAATTTTCGTATTGTTCATGTACGAGCACGGCACGATTTTTTTTAGTTGTTTTCTTGTGAAATAAAAATTGTATATTAACTGTACAAAAGTGTTTTACGGAACCTTTTGACGGACGTACTTAAGTGATACACGTGCTTTACCCATTAAGATTCTTTTTAGTTGTTTTGTCTTTTGATATTAAAACTGGGTGTGCGATCTAGTTTCGCGGTCCTTTTTTTTCTTTTTGGAGTGGCGCATACTTTGGATTGTTTAAATACAGTGATACTGTAGTTTCTGGATTTTCTAACAACAAAGAATCTAAAATAGATCATTGCTTGCGCAAATTTCGTTATTGGTGAAATATAACAGATTACCGGCTTACAAAGGTATTGGTTGAAATTTCTCACTGCTTTTTGGGATGTTTATGAAAATAATATACCTTTGGTCCCAGTTGAAATTGAAACTAGTGCTTCAGAGTATTTCGAAATTATTGTCTTAGGAAATAGAATTACCAAGAAATTTATCCCTGCTACCTAGTTTCATCAGCATGATAATGTCTGCTGCTGACACCAGTGAAACGCGTAGGTGTGAGTTAGTGTAAAGTGTAAGAAATTCCATCCACACCCTCACAGTCAAGGGTGCAGTGCTTCGTTAGTGTAGGACATCGTAAATCCCCCACTCCAATTACAAGGAAGCGTTACTGAAGGACTTTCTGTAAGTTGAACTATTTCCTACTTAGTATTAGTTTAAATATCTACCCGTTGTTTTTGCCATATCTTCGTCGTTCTGATACCTTTTACAATAGACTTGCATGCTATTTTAAAACATAAGAAAAAAAAAGAAAGAAAGAACAATCAATACTACTGAATTACTCATACCAATTGTGTCTTATCTATTTATCTTTTGTTAACATTTTGTCTGATTTATGTTTAGTTGGTGTGTGAGGAAACGTTTCTGCTACTCCCCAATATTATCTCACTGTGTACTAAAAATTTTTATATTGCTTTTACTGTTGTTATATTATATAGATTATCCAAACAGTTTTTTTTTATTTACATTTTACAAAGTACTGAATAACTTAGACGTTTCATTGCTGCTATGCTTATTCTTTTTTTTCAGGTTTGCTTAACTAATTAATTTTATTGCAGGTATTATCACTAACTCCTTACGGCCGCGTACATGGTATGTTGGTCTGCTTTCTACAACCCCCCCTACTCTCCGATCGAGCCCGGTCATTTCTTCTTTGATTTTCTTTTTGTTACGCACGGCTACGAGCCAACGTAACATAACTTTGGCGCCCAACGTGGTGCCACGAAAAAAAAAACGTAACAGGTTTGGTAAATATATTTCATGTTTAATAACTGTACAAGAGGGTGATGGTGATTATTTGTTTATTTAAAAAAGGTATATAATTTACAATAAATTTCCAAAGTAATTTCTGTATACTATACGAATAGTTTAAATTAAATTTCAGTTACAATTCATGTTTACAATTTTGTAGGGTTACGTCTCTTTAGATACATCAATGCCATTGTGTTTTAAATTTGTAGTTGAAGTTATTGCGCAATGAATAGAATCGGTAATAATGTAGATAGATTAGCTTTTAACGATCAACAGTGACGGCTGTGAAATAATTTCATTAAATTCAATTTTCGTTTATCTAGGAAATTATATCCAGCCTTCTTTAAGGAGTATCGAGTTTAGTAATAGTTTTTCGATAGGGTACAAGTTTGTTACATATTTATATTCAGTATACAACAATAGTTATAGTCATTTGAATTCTTCTTAAAATTGACGACGCCTATGTGACAGGTGTGGTTTCCAATTAGAATCGTGTTATTGCTTGTTTTCGACAAGTGAATGCTCTCTTTGATTTTACACCTTAACAGAGCAGCACGAATGGTTTGGAGCTCTTCCTAATTATTATTCAGATTTATTATTTGAAAATTAAGTCATCCGTATTATTTATTACGGGATTATATTAGTGGAGTTCTTAGTGTACAGTAATAATTATTTATTATTGTATTTAATGGGATTGTTCGCAATTTATAAAATAACCAATTTCGTGCTAGAGGAGCATGCTTGTACCCTTTACATATTTCATGTATTTGGCATTTTTAACGTTTTTGTTCTTGTTAATATTTTAACCATAATTCTGGTTGATGTATTAACTACATTTACTTTCCGTTACTCGAAAGGTATTGAATTAACTGCCTTACTTGGCGTGTTGAAGTTTATTGTTTAAAGTTGGAGTTTGGTATTAAGAATTTATTGGGTCATCGTTGGTTCGATATTTCAGTTCGATTTTGGGAGTTATGTTTAGAAGCTGGTTATGAAATTATCTTCTTGGGAAAGTGCTACTTATGGGGAGATCCCAATTATCCTCATTCCTATCACCAGAAGCAGAAGAAGTACACGACACCAGTCTTGAGGTTTGTGGAATTTAGTAGCTTATCTGCTAAGTTGATCCTGAGCCAGGGATTATGTACTTACATCAAGGTGTTCCACCAATTTAAACCAAGTTTGGTATCGTAAAATATATATTAGATTAATGTTCCTCAAATGCATGCACTTGGCCTTTGATATTTTATTTATGAAATTTATAAGTTAAATGTTTATAGTGGTTAGTGGAAAAGAGTAAAAGATACCACAGGCCAATCCAAATTTTTATTTACTTTATATTTTTGTGTACTTTTATAGGGCCGATGGATCTTCTGAAGTATATGGGACTTGGGCTCAGAGTAAAGTTAGCCGGTAATTTAACAATATATTAAAGTGGTAGGTAGTGAACACGATTATTCATCGTGGTGGTGAGTAGAGGTATTTATTCTGCTTCAACTTGAGTAAGCAAGAGGTGGTAATATTAGAAATTGTAATTATACTGTTGATCGGAGTACTTAAGATACTTAAAATGTTTTATAGTACTTGTTCTAAGGTCATAACAGTCTTAATTTTGAAAATATACTAACACCCCTCCCAGGGTGGTAGCAAAGATAACTAAATTTTGCAAAGACAATTATTTTCATATTTGAATATACCGCATTGATTGGAGCAATTGTCATATTAGTACGTAGTATGGTTTTGGTTTTTTGATGATAACTTGAAAACGGTGCAAAATATAAAAAATTAGCAAAGGTGATTATATCATTATTTTAGTAATACACATCTATTGGTGTAATTGTTAAATAAATTTGAATAGTTTAGGTAATAGTGTTGATGTAGATGCTGCCTTGCTACTTTTTCAACTTTATGGGGCTTATTTCCGCGTCCAAAACAAAGATTTCAACTTGAAAGATTGGACATTACATATTCCTACTGATATACCGCAACAAGGAAATGGCTATGATTGCGGCATTTACTGTTGCATGTTTGCTGAAATACTTTTTTCGCCATCCTTAAAACCTTTACTACCATACCGAAAACAAATCAAGGATAATATTTTAAAAAGCATATAGAATATTTTTTCAATTCCACTTTATAGCACTTATCAATTTAACCGAGAACTCTTTTACGCAGACAATCCAGAAAGATTTTTTAACAAAAACCACATAAAAATAGCCTTGCAATTGACTGAAATAACAAAAACTTACCATTCTACATTAGAGTTTCTCTCAAAAATTACTCAAAGTCATTAATACAGCAGTCACTGGAGAATGTGCTCTGATTTCTTGAAACAGCGTAGACTGGTAGCAATGCATATATAGAACACGATCAAAATTGGTTTTGCCAACCTGCCCCCTAGGTCACGACTAAGAGGAAAGGAGTTTATTCAGGTTATGGTTGCTTCGTGGACATGTGTGTTTATTCGCATAAGCATGCATGGACTAGATGCCCAAATCCTGTTTCAGGAGTGGCATTTTCTACACCTCTATAAAAAAAATATTGATATCCAACAGTTCAATACTGAGCAGGTGACTGATATCTTAGTGCTTCTGTCTTCAAAATAAATTGTGTTGTGCGGTAGTAGCAATATTCGTTAAAACTTTTTGGTAGTTGCTGTGGTAGTGAATTTTATATAAACCAACCCCTTAAGGGGGTAGGGGGTTGCAAATTTTGCTGTGTTGGGTGGTAGTTGCATGGTAGTAGCGATATTCGTTACACTTTTATCATAATAATAATAATAAATCTTTATTAGCGTCCTTTTGAATTTCACCTAAAGCAACCGCGGCTGCTTGACCACATTGGTACGTGCCAAAATTTGGCACTAGACATTTTTTAGTTTAGTTTTGATGTGCGGGAATTTCGCGCCTAAAATTTGAAAGACTTGGCGCGTTTATTTCCGTCACTACAGAGTGCGTTTGCGCCAGATTGCGCCGACGCGTGTGGGAGAAGAAAAAGTGGGGAAGTTTCTGGAAGACGCGGAGAAAACAGAGGACTTTGCTGCTGAACATCGACAAGAGTGGTTGGGTATCGTATCGTACCGTATCTTTATCTTTATTTATGTAGATCCCTTTTTCTTGCCTTTTGATTATCGTTCCTCAACCCGTTCCTTATCGTTACCCCTACATATAGGTAGAAGATACTAATTTGGATACAACCGGGCAGCAGTCCACGACCCTAGAGCGAACGAGTCCAGGGAGCCCCGCCGTCGCTAGCCGGAGCAATCCTGATGGAAGTCGCAGCCGCCATCTGTAAATTATCCTGAAGGAAGCCACGAGCAACCCTGAAGGAAGTGATTTCGTAGGAAGCTGTACCTATTCATGTGAGTACCTCGTTTTTTATAAACTGTTTTATGAATTTGACATATTTTGTCATTACGTGTAATAATTTGCATATTGTGTGACGTCATTGACAGATGGGCGCGCTAATTTCGATATTATAGATTAGCGTTACCAACTGCCGTTGTGTCGCGTATACCGCGTCGACGGAAATGTAAGAATGACCCGTAAATGTAAGAATTTGCGCCTTCAACGTGTTTTACGTGTATTATTTCTTTTATGACTATATAATGTATTAATTAATGTTATCTATAGCTTTTTTACTTAAAAAAAAATAAAAATAAAAATAAATTATCTAATTTTCTTAAAAATTTATGATGGTATTTTGGAACTCACTAAATTCCTAAGATGTCAAGACAGTTGTTATAGTAACTAAATGTAAATTGCCATTTTGGGCTATTGAAATGCATAGCTTTTGTCCTTAAAATGTTTTGTTAATTTAATTAATTTTCTTCCAACTTTAAATGTGGTATACCTTTTTTAACTTGAATTGTGTTAAATGGTTGTATAGTTTGTTTTTTAAAATGGAATTAAAGTATAATAATAACCTCACATACATGGTTGCATCATATAAATTTGAATGTAAGTATTTTTAATTATAAGTAAACAGCTTATTTTTTTACCTATTATAAAAGAAAAGTGAATTTAAAAAAAATGCTATAAAATGCAGTTAAATAATCACTTTGTTTTTGAAATTTTTCTAACTTACCTCAATCAACTTGTTTTTGGATTAATTTTTAAGGCTACCATTTAAATAACACATATAATGTACCTTTCTATAATTTGGAGTGTCTTTTTATAACCAAAATCATTAAGTATAATTCACAATTACCTACATAGCAAAATTCCATCTCGAAATTTAAATTTTCTAATTAACTGAGTTTTTAGTGTGTCTTTTAAAGCCTTATTTTAACGTAATTTTGATGTATTTCTTTCATTAAACATTATCTTGCTCTAATACAGTTTTAAACGTGTTTCCTTAGTAATTTAAACAGTATAACCTATAAATGCCTTTTTAAAGAAGATTTTGCCTTTACATATAGTTAACGAAATTATCTAACTATACCTTTTACCTTTCAAAACGCTGTAATAAACTGAATCTCTTTATATCTGTTCCTTTAAACATTGTAATAACGAAATTATCGTTAACATTTTATATTTAAACTCATTTATGATGGTTGTTGATAACTCCCGCGATATCGAAAGAATATTTCAACAATTTGGAATACTGTTCTCTTTATACATGTATCGTAGAATATTTCTTTGGTATAGCGAGTATGAGTTTGTCTTGATAGCATATTTTTTTAGATATCGATATTTCCATATAGAACTTTAAGATCCATTAAGCGAAATTTACTGTCGAATTTGGTCGTCCAGCTGTATATAGGTCTAGACGAGACCCCATCAATCAAAGGGCCGGTCGCTCAGCGTTATGTAACTATAGACGAGAATTTGGTTAGTAAGTTGTCGTTTTGACAATTTGTAAATCATTTTTTTAAGAATGATGTTGAAATTTTTCTTTATTAGTTTGGGTGGAACTCAAACGAGAGCTTCTGTTATTCAACAATTTTATCAATGAATCGAGTCTTGATTACTCTTATCTCTTCACATATCGATTTAAACCTCATTATATGGTATAAAATTATCTTTAAAATCGTTCAACCCTACGTACATCTAAAAGCTTTTCACGTTTTACTTCTTTGATAATGTATCTAATATTTCTAGCCCCCCACTATCAATTAGTTAACTTTAATTACTCATTTCCTCTCTTGTACAGTATATACCTCTTATACGTTTAACTTACTTACCTTAAATTAGCTATCTTTTTCTTTTTGATTGACTTTTCCTTGAACTTACCGTTACTTATATATCACTTCATTCTCTACACCCCCCAATATAACTCTGTCGTTTCATTTAATTAATCCTCGAACTTTTCCCACAACATATTATTTGGTTTTTAGTATTTTTCTTACATCGTTTAATTGTGTGGTAATTGTCGTAACTCTTGTTGTAATAACTCATTGAATTTTTATGATAGGTTTTAACTGATGTTTAGAGTGGATGCTTTTTTCTTTGGGTTTACATAGGAGACGCGGCCTATGCCATTGTGAGAAATAGTTCATATTCGCAGTTGCAAAAAACTAGGATTGTCTATTCCATGTGTTTTTTTTCTGAATTTTTACAGTCGCCCACATTATACGATATCATTATTTCTTTCTTTTTCTACTAAATCACCATAACTTATAAACATTTTTTTTTCTCATTGTTTTTTGTTGAACTTCGTTGTGAGGCGCTATTGCTTCTTATTGATATCTTATTAAATTCTCGGTTGGTTTAGCATATTGGGACAGTGTGTCTGTACTCAACAGCTTATAATTAGACATCTTTGTGTGTTTAGGGCGTTAGCGTTTTAAAAAATTACCTTGAAACAGTTTGTTTTCGTGTGATTGTATTTGTAGTGATACTTTTAAGTTGTTGTGTCAACTTTTGTCTGATTTTCTTATCGTAGTGGATGCACTCGTTAGGAAAATGATTGTACTAGTTCTCTTAAGAGTCTAGTGAATTTTGTTAACTTATGATATACTTTCTCTTGTCGGATTAATATCGCAGGTGGTCCTTCAGACCGATCTGTGTTTTAATAGGGACAATTCTCTACCTTCTCTCGGACGCTTGTCCAAAAACTCTACTTTTTCGTATCCTACTGTCTCCGTTTCTGCCTTATCTTTCCTTCGGTGGACCTGTTCTCGTCCCAGAACACCCGTCTGCCACATAAGAGTGATGTTCCCTCACTCCAGGCTACTGACTACGTTGGCTGGTTGAGTAGCGCTTTGCTATCCACCTTTTTCTGTTTCTTTAGCTTAATGCGAGCCCTTCCTTTATTTTTGTTCTACCTGGAAGTGCCTCTTATGCATTCCAAATACCCATCGCCCTCTTTCTACCGTTCCCATTTCTCTGCCTTTTCATTTCCGTCAGTCACCGTGTGCTTGCGCGGAGGGTTTTCACAGACACCCGGACCACGTCTCTGGGAATCTTTCGTGAAGTCATGCGGTGCCGCTGTCAGCGCATATGGTAGCTAACAGTGAATGTATGAATGGGTGTGTGAATGTGTGAGTGCATGTATATATATATATATATATATATATATATATATATATATATATATATTTCGTTGTATATCGTGTGGGTATCGGGTGATTATATCACCGATATCAATTAACGCCGGGTGCAGGGATGCACCCAAATGCCTTTGCGGGTCCCTCGTGCCGTTTATTGCAAACGGGCCTGCTTCACAGGTTGCTCTTTTTAGGGGGTACAAAAAATTCTCATTTAACGGCTCCACGGAGCCACTCTATCGTTATCCTATCTATTGTCTTTGATAATAACCTTAGTTTAAAATCGTTATCTTACCGATTACCTCTAATAATAATTTTAGTTGAATATCGTTATCTTATCGATTATCTTTAGTAATAACTTTAGCTTAATATCGCGTTACCTTACCTACTATCTCTAATAATAACTTTAGCTTAATATCGCGTTATCTTACCTAGTATCTCAAATAATAACTAAAGCTTAATATCGTTATCTTACCTGTTACCTTTGATGATAACAATTTAAGCTCAATATCGTTATCTTATCTATTATCTTCGACAACAATTTGAGATCTTGTTTTATCTTTTTATCTTCCTAACGTTTGGTATTTATGACCAGACGTGGGAATTATTTTTTTTTAAATTAAGTGAAAAAGCGAACCTGATGTAGAAATGTAATTTGTTAGGTTAGCACTGTAAGGATTTAGTAGGGTGGTACTTTTGGTAAATTTGTTGATTCACAACCATGCCATGGACAAGTTTTGATGTGTATCGTTATTTAAACCAAAGTACCAGTACCAAAATGTGCTAGAGTGTAGACTAACTCACTCTCATGAACATTTTTTAAATTTGGGCACTTTTTACCAACAAAGAAATAGTTTATATGCAACGCTCATGTGCGTTTGCAGGTAGGAAACTTTAATGTTAGTTTTAGTATATAGGTTAGACGACTTGTCGCATTTGTTTTACTTTAAGTAGTGTTTCATGTTCCCCGACAAATTTGTGCTATCAATTATTAATGTAGTCAAAGACAATGGGGCTACATATTCCGTTTCCTGTACTTCGGAAAACGTGTTATCGGTCGAAAAAACCAGGTGGCACCTCAAATAAACATTTTGTAGGTTTTAATTTAGGTATTTACGTAGGGTAGCTAGGATTTAGATTTTAAGATGTTACTGTGCTAACAGTCTTTTTTTTAAGTTTTTTCTTTTATGGCTTTGTCGCGATTGTTACGTGCCAAAATTTGGCACTAGACATTTTTTAGTTTAGTTTTGATGTGCGGGAATTTCGCGCCTTAAATTTGAAAGACTTGGCGCGTGTATTTCCGTCACTACAGAGTGCGTTTGCGTCAGATCGCGCCGACGCGTGTGGGAGAAGAAAAAGTGGAGAAGTTTCCGGAAGGCGCGGAAAAAACAGAGGACTTTGCTGCTGAACATCGACAAGAGTGGTTGGGTATCGTATCGTACCGTATCTTTATCTTTATTTATGTAGTTCCTTTTTTCTTGCCTTTTGATTATCGTTCCTTATCGTTACCCCTACATATAGGTAGAAGATACTAATTTGGATACAACCTGGTAGCAGTCCACGACCCTAGAACAAACGAGTCCAGGGAGCCCCGCCGTCGCTAGCCGGAGCAATCCTGATGGAAGTCGCAGCCGCCATCTTTAAATTATCCTGAAGGAAGCCACGAACAACCCTGAAGGAAGTGCTTTTGTAGGACGCTGTACCTATTCATGTGAGTACCCCGTTTTTCATAAACTGTTTTATGAATTTGACATATTTCGTCATTACGTGTAATAATTTGCATATTGTGTAACGTCATTGACAGATGGGCGCGCTAATTTCGATATTATAGATTAGCGTTACCAACTGCCGTTGTGTCGCGTATACCGCGTGGACGGAAATGTAAGAATGACACGTAAATGTAAGAACGTGTATAAACTACATAATTCATTTACTCTTTTAAACATCCTATCCTATAAAATATACAACCATCATTTAATTATAAATTAAATTTAAATTAAGTAAAAACATATTTATTATACATTTTTATTTAGATTGGTATTCGCCGTGGTAGTGAATTTTGTATAAACCAACCCCTAAGGAGGAAGAGAGGGTTTATAATTTTGTTGTGTTGGGTGGTAGTTGCGTGGTACTAGCGATATCCGTTGAATTTTTTTTAATAGGATTGGTAGTCGCTGTGGTAGTGAATTTTATATAAACCAACTCCCTAAAGGAGGAGGGGGGGTTGAAAATTGTATTGGGTTGGGTGGTAGTTGCGTGGTAGTAGCGATATTCGTTATACTTTTATAATAATAATAATAATAAATCTTTATTAGCATCCTTTTGAATTTCACCTAAAGCAACCGCGGTTGCTTGACCAGGTGTACATCTTAATTTACAGTAGTTATAATTAATTGCAAGTAGTTTTTCATATTAAATAATCAACAGTTTATAACTTAATAGTACATAACTTGAAAATATAAACTACATAATTCATTTACTCTTTTAAACATCCTATCCTATAAAGTATACAACCATCATTTAATTATAAATTAAATTTAAATTAAGTAAAAACATATTTATTATAAATTTTTACTCAGATTGGTAGTCGCCGTGGTAGAGAATTTTATATAAACCAACCCCTAAGGAGGAAGAGAGGGTTTATAATTTTGTTGTGTTGGGTGGTAGTTGCGTGGTAGTAGCAATATCCGTTAAAAATTTTTTAGTTGGATTGGTAGTTTGTGTTGTAGTCGTTTCCTACTTGGTCGGTAAATTAGATAGTCCCACAAACTAAATTCCATTTACTTTTCGCCAACGATGCGATTCCCGTCGGAAACGTAAAAAAATTAAAGTATAGTAAACATTAACGATAATAATGAATACCGATACAAAAATAAATATATCTTCATCGCACGATAACTCGTTTGAAAACGTAGATATTGGGGAGGAACATGAAACTTTGATCAAATTAACAGAGGAGGAAGAAAAATCGTCCTTATTATTTAATGTCAAAACTGTATTGCCTGCAAGTAGCAAATATGCAGATACTAATACTTCTGAATCCTTCAGTAAATATACAAAGCTTCGCTGTTGTAATACATGCAACTATAAGACCGAAAAGAAGAGAAAACTAATCCAGCATATGACTACGCATAGAGGTGCTAAACCATATTCGTCTACGATTTGTGATTACAAAACATTTCGAATGAACGAACTAAAACTATATAGAAAAGCTGAGACACGTGATAAACCATTAACATGTACGGTTTGTAATTACAAAACCTCTCATTTAGGTAACCTAAAATTACATATGAGAACGCACACTGGGGACAAACCATTTTCATGTGAGATGTGTAATTACAAAACATCTCATACGGGTAATCTAAAAATACATATGAGAACACATACTGGGGATAAATCATTTTCACGTATGGTTTGTAATTACAAAGCATCTCAAATGGATAATTTAAGACAACATTTGAGAACAAATACGTTTGATAAACGATTTTCGTGTGAGATGTGTAGTTACAAAACGTCTCATACGGGTAATTTAAAAACACATATGGCAACACACACTGGAGATAAACCATTTTCATGTAAGATATGTAACTACAGAACATCTTATATGGGTAATCTAAAAATACATATGAGAACACATACTGGGGATAAACCATTTTCATGTATGGTTTGTAATTACAAAGCAACTCAAATAAACAATTTGAAAAAACATTTGAGAATACATACGTTTGATAAACCATTTTCATGTACGATTTGTGATTTCAAATCATCTCAAATGGGCAGTTTAAAAACGCATATGAGAACACATACGGGCGATAGACCATATCCATGCACAGTTTGTGATTACAAAGCGCCTCAAATGGGCCGTCTAAAAATACATATGAGAACACATACAGGCGACAAACCATTTTCATGTACGTTGTGTAACTACAAAGCATTTCAAATCGGCAATTTAAAAAGGCATTTGAAAACCCATACTGGTGATAAACCATTTGCATGTACGATTTGTGATTTCAAATCATCGCAAATGAACAATGTAAAAACACATATGAGGATACATACTGGCGATAAACCACATGCATGCACGGTTTGTGATTACAGAACATCTAGAATAAGTAGTCTAAAGATACATATGAGCACACATACTGGCGATAAACCGTATGCATGTACAGTTTGTGATTATAAAGCATCTCAAATATGCAGTCTAAAAGCACATGTGCAAATACATACTGGCGACAAACCATTTTCATGTACGATGTGTAACTACAAAGCATTTCAAATCAACAATTTGAAAACGCATTTCAGAACACATACTGGCGATAAACCATTTGCATGCACGGCTTGCGACTACAGAGCATCTTATTCGGGAAATTTAAAAAGACACATAGGAAAACATAATAGTGATAAATAATATTTTTGGACGGTTTGTGATTATAGTGACCCAAATAGCCTGTCTGAAAATACATATGAGAATACGTACTTGCGATAAACTACTTATGTGCGATTTGTGGTTACAAGGCTTCTATCGGTCCAAGAGGACATATGAGAACATATTTTCGTAATAAACCATATGCACGTATTTGTTATTATAAAGCGTCTAATCGGGAAAATTTACAGATAGGAAAAAACATACTGTGATGAATCATTTTCGTGTAATATTTGGGAGTGAAACGAATTTCATAATCCACACGAAAATTAAATATAGACTTTTGAAAACAAAGCTTTAATACAATTTAAGTACGTAAAATTAAAAGGTATTCCTTACATTTGACTCTGGTGGATTCTTCGATGGCGTTAAATCATTCCTAGCCTTTAGCATTAAGCAAAACTGAAAATTTTATAATTATGAAGGCGTCACTAAGATATGACATACAAGTAATAAACAAACAAAGCTACAGAGCTGCATGGATTTTAGCTTAGACGTAACGATGTAATGTGCTATCGTTTATGATTTGATTTTTATATTAAAAGTTCGCTTCAAAGTGAGAAGGAGGGCCCGGTATTTGACTGGTGAAGAAAAATACTAAAATAGAATTATTTGTATTTACTTGTGATTAAGATGTCACTACTTTCATAATTCATGTATGATGTATCAGATGGGAAAATATATTGTAAGATGTAAAAATTCCTAGCTATATTATTTGTCGACATTACTGCTACAAACCCATTAATTTAGTATTTATTCAATAACGTTTTACGCATTATGGATTCAAGTACTCTTGTATATTTAGTAAACTAATAAAATTTAAAGCACACTACTACTACAATTGGAATTACAATCTATAACATGTTATATGACCTCAGCTGATCACATAATTACAAACCATTTCGCGTGTTCCTTACTCGTATGTTATGATATCTAAGATTTTCAAGTTGTTCGTCGACTAACTCATGGAGAAGTAATTTGATCTTTGCAACGGTTTGTTTAATAGGTAATTAATTACAATTTACAATAAAGTATATTACAGTGCAACTTCCTCTACGTACAAGAATTTCAATGAAGTAATATGGTTATGTTCAACTTGGTTGATGTTTAAATTAAAATTTATTATCATGGAATCTATTTGGTACTTAAATTGTAAGCAGATTTGTTAGAAAGGTATTGGACTTCCGGTCTGTGCCTACACATGCCGAATTGTTGGATTGCATCATGTGCTTAGAGGTTAACAGGTCGTTGACGCCGATTGGTAAGGCCATTTAATTTCTTGCAATTTTGGCTGCATGTGCTGTATTTTATTCCGTATATAGATATATGCATATACGTAGTATTTAATTGTTGAGTGGTTGTAAATTACTTTGTTATATGCAAGCACTTAGTCAACCGTTTACAAATAATTTAGTAGCATACTTACTAAAAAAGAGGCTTACCCTATTTAAGAGTATAATATTTATGATATATAGAATGATTTTATTTCATTAGTCACGTGCTCAAATTTATAAATTATTCCTTGCCAACTATGTACGAAAAGATAAAAAGTATAGATAAATCATTGTTACCTGTTGTTTGCAAAAATTAAAGTTAAACCGAAATGTCATTGCTTATCTTGCTTACAACAAACTTTATCTCAAGATGTTCAATTTACGTGGCCTCATTCCAGAAAAAAGAAATTTTAAATTAAGATTAACTAACTAATAAATTTTTGCATGTAGAGAAATTTAAATGGCATGTACAGTCTTACGTAACGCTACATCGGACTATTAAGTATTAATTAAATATTGTTAATAAAATACAGAATTCAAATTAAAATTCAGTAGAATTAAAACTTAAAATTTAGCTTTACATCTTCTGAGTAATGCAGTAATTATATTCATAAGAATTTAACTTTTGTTGAATTGCATTTATAATGTACATAATTGTTTAAATGAGAATATAGAATTAATTTTTGACTTCAGCTCATTATTTCATAAATATTTAATTTCTCCCAAAGATTTTATGGCCGTTGAATGAATTCATTCACTATAAATACATATAACGATTCAGTGATAACTATTTGAAACAAAATAAGGACTTCGTGTAGATACAGAATTATTAGATCAATGATATCTTTGTTACTTGTACTTATGTTTCAGAGCCATCCTAGAACTTCGTTAGTGCAGTAAAAAAGTAAGTACCGTATAGGTGGTATTCAAACTTAATTCCTAAAAAGGTTAGAGAACATTTAGGTTTTCAAATTTTTCCTTTAAGCAAATTAATTTAGTCAGTTGCTTTATAAAAAATTTAGGTGGCGTCCATTATCTTGTTTTTTCCAACTTTAATAAACCCACTGACCCAATCTCATACGACCGTGGGTCAAAAACTCAGTTAGCTAAAAGTCTTAAGAGTTTTCTTTTTCTAAAAGCCGCTTGTTATCCAACCTTACCCTGGGCTTGTTACAATTATATAAGAATTCTCGATAGATTTAGTAAAACTCTATAAAAAATTTCTTGCCTTTTGATTGGCAAACAACGAAATTATTTTATTATGGTCTAAAGTTCTGGCTGCTTCATTTTCTATTAATAAGATTGCCAAACTGTACGTCATTTTATTTTCGAAATAATTTTTAATCAAATTTAAGATTGAAAATGATCTCCCCGACAAAAACGGACCTACGGACTGAAATCAAGACACGCGTAGAGACAGTTGAGGAGACAATGGTCAGTGGTTTTACGACGATACATTCCGAAATTCAAACGTGCGACAAAAGACATTTGACAAACTACAGAAATTTAGGACAAACCTTAGAGACGATACAGACCGAAAATTTGAACACTAAGACACAACTGGACGACAAAGTCACGGTAGTAGAAAACCGGGTAGGACACGACGTAAGACAAATACATGAAAAATTGGACGACCTAGAACGACGGCGCATTGGACTGGACTACGGACAGCACATCAAATTGAACCGGGACGCGCTACCTAAATTTGAAGGACGGAGGACAGAACAGCCGATGGGATTTCTAGACAGACTGGACGAGATCGTCGAATCGGAAAATGAAAGAACAAAGTTACAGATAGTAGGGGCGACATTGACAGGGAACGCGGAAAAGTGGCACAATATCATACGCCGACAGTACGACACCTACGCAGAATTTCGACGACTATTTATGGAACAGTTCTGGAGCAACACGCACCAGACAGACATACGTACAAATTTGATTACGGGACAGTACAGTCGGACACACGGGACTCGCGAAGAATATGCAATAGACAAATACAACCAGGCACAGCACTTGACACCAAAGTTGGGAGAGGACGACATCATACTACTACTTGCGGGCCACATGGAGCCGGAAGTGACTAAGATGGTTGTGGTCCATAATGTTAAAACACTGCGAGAATTTTTAGGCGTTATGAGGAATTTCGATTTGGCAACGGCACTGGAGACAAAAACACGGACTAGTCATTGGGATCAACACCGGGGTTATAGGGATGACAACAGACGACATACGTATCACGAACAGCGACCCAACCATAGACAGGACAATTTCCATCACGAACATCGACCCAGCTACCGATAGGACTATTTTAACCACGGAAACCGAAATCACTGGGGACACGACGGAAACAGGAGATCATACTACCATAGGGAACACCGGGAGAACGACATACAAAGACAAAGCAGGTACCAGCGCGACGACAACGCGGATGACGGTCGAAATACAGGGGGCGGTACACAGAACGGATATAGCCGGACGGACAGGGACGCGAATGTCTACCATATAACGACCAGCGCAAGGACTCAGGAAACGGATCAAATTGAAGTGGTGCAGATACACGAGGCACCCTCCGAAAAAAAAAACGCCAAATTTTGGACGAACGAATGTGTAGGGTTAAAGGTCGACGTGGTTTATAGTTTGCAGGACTTGTTGTTAAATAATTATAATTTGAATAAAAAGAACCTTTTGTTCATTAATATTAGTTTAAATGAGTGTTTATATGTTGCTTTAGTTGATAGTGGTTCACAGTTGTCGCTGGTAGATGAGAGGGTAGTGATAAAACATGCGGATTTTTTAAGAGAAAGAATAGAAGCGATTGATGGGGTTAATTTATGGTCGGCTATGAATAAAAAGTTAACTACGATTTATAGGATCATCCGTGTACCGATATTTGTAGGGGAAAAAAATGCAGGAGAGGCAGAATTTTTAATTACAAAGGGGTTGCATATAGATTTCATATTAGGAATGGATTTTATAGAGGATTTTGGAGTGAATATAGATGGTAAGGATAGGTCGATTCGAATTTTGATAAAGATAAGTTATGGATGGTGTCTACGGTTAGTGAGGAATATAGGAATGGAGATAATATAGATAAGTCAGGATTAGGAATGAATAGGACAAGTGATGATAGACAGGTTAAAGTAAGGTTATGTAATATGTTTGTGAGATTAATTAAGGATGAACAGATTGGAAGAGTGAGTATTGAGATAAAGGCGAAGCTAGAAGAATTATTTGATAAATATGTAGGGTTATTTAATGAAGAGCCAAGATTGGCGAGGCGATACATGCATAAGTTAGAGGTCACGGAAGATAACGGGTTTAATACAAAGGTGTATCCAATTCCGTTTGCTATTAGAAATAGGGTTAAAGCCGAGATTAACAAGATGTTACGAGATGGAATAATAGAACCAGCGAAAACTCAATATGTGAACCCGGTAGTTATTGTTCCTAAACCCAATAAAAGGGATATAAGGATTTGTTTGGATGCGAGAAAGTTGAATTCGATTACGAAACCGCAGTATGAACAACCGCAGGGGTTGGATAATTTGTTGTACAAAGTGTACGAGATGAAGTTTTCAGTAAACTAGATTTAAAAATTCATTTTGGTTAATTCCGTTGCATGAAGACAGTAAGAAGTTTACAGGGTTTAGCATTGAAGGGGAGATTTACATGTTTTCTGTGGTTCCGTTTGGGTTAAGTAGTTCTTATGCAGCACTGGTAAGGGCCATGCAGAAGCTGTTTAACGGGTATGAATGTTTCTGTTCGCACTATGTGGATGATTTGTTGATCTTTTCAAGGACTGAGCAAGAACACTTGGAGCATATAGAAAAGGTGATCCAGAGGCTGGACGAAGGGGGTTTGAAGTTGAACGTGGAGAAATGCGAGTTGTTCAAGAACAAAGTTACATATTTAGGGTTTGAAATCAGTGAGAATGGGATGAAAATTTGTAATAAAAGGTTGGACGAGTTGAAAAGATTGCTCAACCAAAGAACGTGAGAGGATTACGAGGATTTTAGGGTTCTAAATTATTATAAACGATTTATACCGCGATATTCCGAGTTGTGTGTGCCGTTGGTGAGTTTATTGAAGAAAAATGAAAGATGGAAATGGACTGCTGATCGAGAGAAGGCGTTCCAGGATTTAAAAAGTGCATTTTATAAAGAGTTGTCATTAAAATATCCAAATTTCAAAGACGAATTTATTTTAAGAACGGATGCGTCGAAATATGCGATAGGGGCTGAGTTGGTGCAGATCCAGGATGGAGCTGAGGTACCAATTGTATTTATTTCGAGGGTATTAAAAGACTGCGAAACCAGATATGCAACGGCAGAGAAGGAAATGTTGGCGATCGTATATGCAGTGAAAAAGTTGCGTTTTTATCTGCTAGGTAACAAATTTTTAATAGAATCCGACAACACGGTGGTAACATTTATGAAGAAAAAGGAGTTTCTAAACAACAGGTTGTACAGATGGGCGTTAGTATTACAGGAATACGATTTCGAAATCAAGCACAAACCAGGCAAGGAGAATGTGACGGCGGATTTTCTAAGCAGACCGCAAGTGGAAAAAAATAAAGACGTGAGGGATTGTTTAGTTGCTTTGCAGGAGTTCAGGGATGTGGGTCGGTGGACTAATGCCAAGCTAATGGAAACGCAAAGGCACAGTGAGGTGAGCTCGATCCGCGAGAGATTAACAAGCGAAAATGTGGAGGAGTACCGTGGATTTACCATCGTAGGGCAGTTCGTAGTCAAAAGGATAGGTGAGGCAGAGCTAGTAGTGGTATCCAGAGACGCGGCTGGGGAAATCATAGATGAAATTCATTTAAATTTTGGACATATAGGTATAAGAAAAACATTTTTGGTATTCAGGGAGGCGTTTTATGCACGGAACGATATCACGGTTGTAAAAGAAAGGATCAATTGTTGCAAAATTTGTATCTTAGGGAAGGACAAGAACGTGGTGTTGCAGAACGAACCGATACTAATGATTAGGGTAATTATCGAAAAAAGGTTACAAAAAAATAAAAAGACTCATTTTGCGTTTGTAGATTTAGAAAAAGCATTTGATAAGGTTAATTGAATTGTTATGTTCAGGGTTTTGCAAAAAATAGGAATCTCTCATAGGGATAGAAAAATTATTTACAGTCTATATAAAACCAAAGCGTAGTAATTAGATTTGATGAAATAGAAAAGGAAGCTAAGATTAGAAATGGTGTTAGACAGGGTTGTATACTGTCTCCCTTCATTTTAATGTTTATATTGAGGAAGCTTTAAACTTAGCTAGAGAGAAAAGAGATAGGTATTAGTGTACAGGGACAGAAAGTAGACATGTTACGTTTTGCAGATGATATAGCCATTATAGCAGAGTCTAGAAAAGAGTTAGGAGAGTTTTAAATATTTTAGATGAGATACTACAGAGTAACTATAGTATGAGAATTAACTCAGTAAAGACAAAGATAATGACAAGTGAGTTACAGCCTAGTTCTAAACCAAAATTAAAAATAGGTAATACCGAGTTAGAGGAGGTAGATGAATTTTGCTATTTAGGTAGTATAATTACAAAGGATGGACGTAGCAGAAGGGATATAGTAGCTAGAATAGCTCAAGCTAGAAAAATGTTTTAAAAAGAAAAACTTACTAATAGCTAATAGTATTAGTTTAGATAATAGAAAAGTTTCTTAAAGTCGTACGTATGGAGCGTTCTACTATACGGTAGTGAGACTTGGACAATTAAAGAAGTAGATAAGAAAAAGATAGAAGCTTTGAAACTTGGTGTTATAGGAGAATGTTAAAGATTAGTTGGACAGAGAGTAACAAACGAGGAAGTTTATAGAAGGATAGGTGAGAAACCCTGTATGTGGAAACAATTGAAGGTCAGGAGAGATAGAATGATAGGGCACCAGTTAAGACATGATGGACTATTTAGTAAAGTCTTAGATTATAGACTACCAAATAAAAGTAGAGTAGGAAGGCCTAGACAAAGCTATATTAGTCAAATTATTAGAGATGTAGGTTGTGAAGGGTATGCAGACCTTTTAGACTAGCTCAGAATAGAAAAGAATTTAGAGCTGCGTCAAACCGACTTTAAGTAAGTTCGAAAACAAAACAAAAAAATAAAAATCAGGTAACTAAATGTCACCATGACATAACTTACAATTAGTTAGCGGTCTGGCATGTTGGTAGCGTTTCGTTGCTTAAGCCTTACCATAACATATAATTTAACACTTTTCCTTTTTGAAGCGGATAACCAGGTTATATTTCATTTCCTTATAAATGGTAATTATGTAATCATGTTAGAATTCTTTAACAAACATCAGGTTGCTAATATCTATGTAGAGCCAGGTGGATAGGAAAAAGATAGAAGGATATAGGAAGACCTAGACCAAACTATATTAGTCAAATTATTAGAAATTTAGGTTGTGAAGGGTATGTAGAGCTTTTTAGATTAGCACAGAATAGAAAAGAAGTTAGAGCTGCGTCAAACCGACCTTAAGTAAGGTCGAAAACAAAATGATGATGACTATGACAGGGGAATATCGTGGGCGTTTTCATTTGGAAAATCTATATCCATATAAGGTTGTACAGGAAGAGGGTTTAGTAGAATAGTTTGTTATATAGTTCATGCGACGGAAAGTTTAGTTTTGTTTTAGTTTATAAGGTAGGTTAGTATGTAGCATAGTTAGACAGACATATTGAGAGTTAAAAATAGGGGTTGAATAATTAAAATATGTAGGAATCCGAAAAGGGGTTTGTGTAAACAGGAAAGAGGGGGTTTGATTTTAAATAAAACTAGAAATTATGCACACCTGGAAAGAGTAAAGCCGACGCAATTTCCAATTTCATTCAAAATCAGTGGGGCCAATA
Source organism: Platerodrilus igneus (assembly GCA_036346225.1). Taxonomy (NCBI): domain Eukaryota; kingdom Metazoa; phylum Arthropoda; class Insecta; order Coleoptera; family Lycidae; genus Platerodrilus; species Platerodrilus igneus. The sequence goes on along the minus strand of JARFIW010001469.1, from coordinate 15,100,833 downwards.
AAATGTCTAAGGGAGCTACTAAGAGTTATAAGGGTTGGTTAGTACAAGGTAGTATATGCCAAACAAAATAATCCACATATTTGATCACATAAACCTAAAAATATATGTTTGCCGTATTTTATGTATACTAAAATACCATGCAAATATAGTAGTTGAAATTAAGTGCCAAAAGGCAATTTTAAAATGACTAAGTGGCGTAGTAAGATGTGAAATGCTCAAGGGTTTATACCGAGTTGAATTTTTAAAAGCCTTTGAAAGTACATTTGCCGTCAAAAAGCCGGATGCGTCTATGAATGTTCACTATCAACATGCATCCAGGGTCAAGTATAATTTATTTTGGTTTCATTTTCTATAGCATCAACTTTTGGACAATATTTGTAAACTCAAAATTATTAGTTATAACAACGTAAAATGTGATTGGTTGAATGTAAAGATTTAGGACATATATTAGAATTTAATGTGATTATGAAACTGTATAAAAGACATGAACTTTGGTATGTGCGACACGGACTTGACTATTTGTTATGAACCTTAAGATGTAGTAGGCTAGTAGAGAGTTAACATGGTCGCCTTAGAGAGTAAACAAAGTGATTATTTTTCGAACCAATTTTGTAAAAGACGTGTTTTCAGAACTGAGTTAATTTTGTATTCAGATAATAAAAGTAATTGTTTTAAAGTGAGTTTAATTGAAAAGTGGTAAAAGATACAAGCATAGGAATTATAAAGGGAATAGTAGTGATTGTGCGACGGAAAATTACTGGATTTGGAGGGTGGTTTAAAGGTAGCAGGTTATCGAGAGTGGTTATACAGAAAGAAGTTTGATATTGGAGTGTGGTTTAAAGTTAGAAGGTCATCGAGAGTGGTTATACAGATTAGAAGTTGAATATTGGAGTGTGGTTTAAGGTTAGAAGGAGCATCGAACAGAAAGATAAAGAAACGAGTAGATTGGAGATTAGATACGGAGAAGCGGACGGTTTTATAGAGGAAACAAGAATTCGAAGTGGATATTAGCACAAAGGAAGTTGTAACACGGTATTTTCTAAATTCTAAATTTGGGTTAATCATTTCAGATATTGGGGAACAGTTAAAAGTCGAGGACACCTGGAAGCTGCACGGAAATTCAAGAGCATCATTGTGAAGACGTATACGGTAATTAGGATTTTGTGCCAGCAGTCAGCGAGGCATCGACGGAGTATAGACCAGGTGAGTTTTAAAATCATATTCTTTAATACGTCAAAATTTAGTCATATAAAATTTGGTTGTAATTTAATTTGGCACATAGTAACTTTGATCTAATTAGAAATTTTGGCATATACTAAAGTAGAGTAGCAATTTTAGTAGTAAAACAAAAGGGTGCACGTTGGTTGGACTTAACACAACTACTTATAACGGAAACCCACTATAAGCAGTTGAATAACCTGAGATTAAGAGTTTTAAATAGTCGAGGCATTACATTAAATAGTTTATAAAAGAACCAACCAAACGGTGCAAGTACAAGGGGCGTGCATTAGGTGTGCACATTTTACAAAAGTATAAAATAAAGGGTATAATATAGGTGAAACACACAAAAAGTAGAGGGGTGGTGTATATAATAATATATATATGTATATATATACACACACATATATACACACATTGTTACGTGCCGAAAATCGGCCGTAAACATTCTTGTAAAGTTTTAATTTGTAAGCGATTTCGCTCCAATAATTTTAAAAGACTTGTGCGCGTAAATCCGTCACTTCAGACAGTGCGTTTGCGCAAAGGATTACGCAGACGCGGAGTGAGAAAGGGTGGTGATTTCGGACACGTCAAGACTAGCCAGCAAGACGTCGCCGAGTGTAGTTATCTATGTGCCGTATCTTGTCTTTTTTTAGGTTATGTAGGTTTCCTGCTATACCCAATTACCGTACTTCTACCTGTCTTCCTTACCGTACCTCTACATAAGGAAGAAGACAAATTGAATTTGGATTCGACAAGGGGGCCCAACGGATTACCCACGCCCGGAAACTCCCCGACGCTAGCTGCTGTTATACTAGCGTAATGCTGTGAGAAGTCTTACAGTATACCTTCTGTTTTTCCTTATAATTAATATAAACCTTTTGTATGTGATAATAATTTGAACATTTATATGACGTAATACCCTATTTGCGCATCATTTCGCATTTATCATTGCTACCAACTACTGTAGTGGCTCTCGTATCTTACCGCCGGGGGTATAATAACATATACATACATAGGAAACACGTTTTCTTCTATAACTTGTGTTTAATTTCCTATTTTGAACTATAATACTGTTAATATGTATTTGTATCAGTAGCCTCCTGCTAACTTATCTGAATAGCGAAATGAGTCATAGAATACCCAAAAAAGCGTCTTACCAATACAAGCAGTAACAGACCGTTTCTGAAGAAGTACTAGAAGACTATCAATTTGGGTTTATGCAAAACAGGGAAACACGGGAGGCTATTTTAACTCTAAGGCTGATAATGGAAAACACAATAGAAAAGAGGAAAGCGTGTATAAATAATTTGTAGATCTGGAAAGAGCATTCGACAATGTAAAATGGAAAAAAATGTTTGAAATACTCAAAAAGATTGGAATGAGTTTTAAGAATAAACGGATAGTACATGGCTTGTACAAGGAGCTAACAGTGGTAATAAATTTAGAGCAGGATTGTAGAAAAGTAAATAATAGGAAAGGTGTGAGATAGGGATGTGCCCTATCCTCATTAATTTTTAACTTGTACATCGAAGAGGCAATTAAAACTGTCAAATGCAGAAAGACATTTGGAATTACTATGCAGGGACAAAAGACTGATGTGATTAGATTTGCAGATGATATAGGCGTATTAGCATCTAGCAAGGAAAAGTGAGAAGCTGCTCTTAATGAAATGGAAACAGTTCTAACGGAGAGATACGGTATAAAAATTAAGAAATATAAAACTAAAATACTAGTTATGCAAACGAGGAGAATATAAATAAAAAACAAGAATACAAATAGGTAACTAGAACTTACAACAGGTTAGGGATTTCTGTTACCTAGGAAGCCAAATAACGCGCGATAGGAAGAGCGCAACAGATATAAAACAAAGATTAGTACAAGGCCGTGCTAAGTTTAACAAGAAAAATTAAATACTGTGTTCAAAGACAATAAACATAGAAACAAGGAAAAGATTGCATAAAACATATGCGTGAAGCACAGCACTATACGGCTGTGAAACCTGGACAGTACGAGAAACGGACAAGAAAAAGATAAAAGCCTTTGAAATGTGGTGCTACAGACGTACGATGAAGATATCATGGACAGACAAAGTTAAAAACAAAGAGGTACTAGAAATGGTAGGTGAAGAAATAAATATGTGGAAAACGGTAAAAAATAGGTGAGCTAAGATGGTAGGCCACACACTAAGGCATGAGGGAATAGTGCGGAATATATTAGAGGCAGAGATAGGAAAAAAGAGAGATATAGGTAGACCTAGGTTGGACTATTGCACACGGATAGTGGGAATTTCAGGGAAATGTGTAGGCTAGCTCAAAATAGAAATCAATGGTGGTACGCATCCAACCAGGTCCAAGATGGAAAACCTAATGATGAACAAAATAACTGTACTTAAACCTGATGATTAGTATACGCAACTACAGGTATGGGTTTTGCAATACTCTCAACTAATGTTAATTGTGCGAAAGCATTTACTTGAAAACTATTAATTCGGCAAATGTCAAAATGTTGAAGGATCTTGACAGCTACAGGCTGCTTAACCCCCTTCACATACTAGGGAATTTCGGTAAAGGAGGACATATAGTTAGAAAACAACGAATGGGAAACCGAGTTGTATCTAGGCTGTGGAAAATTCAGGAAACTGCATAGGCTATCTCAGAATAGAAATAAATAGAGGTAGGCGAGTTACGTTTTGGGCTTTGGGAGTTGCCTTTTTATAAAGTTTTCTTTCAAAACTGCGTGTAACAAATTTATTTATTAAACAGTAATTACATATGGAATTTTGACAAACTGTGTAAAATTATACTAAGTCGAAATTAATAATAATTGAATTTGAATTAGGGCGAGTAGTATAAGGAAACAACAATGTAAAAGCTGAAATACTGTTAAGTACACTTTGAATGATTGTTAAATATACTTTTGGGGTAATGGCGTAGCCATTGTAACGTTCCGTTTATTTTGTTACCTTATATTATAGAAATATGTATATAAAGTCCCTTAGTTTGTGTAAATAATTCATCAGTTTAAAATATAACAAAGAGCGCATTACCCGCACATCCCTTCATAATTTCGACAGTTTTTTTTGGAGGTAATCAAAAAGGCGGAGGTCTGTGACGTTTATGAGGTTAGTTTGTCAAGTTGAGTTTTGTGACATAAAACAAATCGCTTAGAGCGGATTTGTTGTTTACGTTGTTTACGTTTTAGAAGTACTAATTAATGCCAATGAATTTGGGAGTTACTGTCTGGAGGATGAATGGAAATCTCGTTACGGTTGCGGTAGGCCCGTAATATAACCCAGTTGTTGGGGATCAAGTAATAGATTAATTGTCACGTGTTTGAAAGTAGAAAACTCGACACCCTCACAGTGTTGACTGGTACAATCCACCTTACAAGGTAAGCGACTGTATTCGTAGATTTTACAGTGCATCCCCAAATACGTCGATTATAATTGAATGTTTGTGTAATTAAACTAAGCACAACCCGTACATGAAGTTGTGTTAATCCCTTATCACCGAGTCCTAAAGTGTGTGCGCTTTATTGATACTTTACCGTTGTCGTGAACAACAAACACATTTAACTAGTATAAATAGTTAAACCATATTATTCCCAATTAACGTAATATTTAAGACAGTTGTACTGATACTTCCATTTATTCAAAATTATTATGATTACATATTTGCTGAATTAAGATCACAATTTACATTTTGAATTGGAGGTTATTGTTGCCGTTAAGTTAGTAGCGTAGGGTTGCATGCACACGGCGTCCTACGCATTACGTTTCAAATATTTTATTAGTTACTGTGTAAGTAGAGCAAGTGGGGGTGTCCTGTGCACTAAACTCCACCTTAATTTTATTACACATTGCTTTACTGGCCAGTACACCTTATAGTAATAAGAATTGTATGCCATTTACTTTATCGACAATATTACTTGTGGTAATGTTTACATTTACTTGTTCATATATGTATGTGCCATATTTGTTTATGTAACCAACCCATGTATTTATTTCAGTCGTTGGGATTTGTTAATAGAAATAAGTAAAGTTGTCTACGTGCATTATTTTAGTAAGCAGTTTATGTTAGTAGGGTGGATTCAACCTCTCTACTATGCGAGATTTTCTGAGGATTTTATGTTAAATATTGAGCTGCAAGGAGTCTATCGACCAGTGACGAGATTCTCCTTTTGTCATCTAACATTGTGACATTACTGGTGGTGCCCACCCGATTTTTGACGTTTTACCGAATTCACATCTCATTATAATTGTCATCTTAGGGCATTTAGCAATCCCAATCTACGACTTTTGTCTGACCTACCCTTCACCGGCTAGTGCTAGGCCGCTCACGGGTCCCGATCCGTCTCTTGGTGTCTTAGTGCTGAATTGGCCCGTAACAAATAAATTTGACGCCCATTGCGTGGGGCCTGTTTTGTGTTCCTATAAGTTGTAGAAAATACTTTTTTATGACGTTTGAAGACTATTTTCTTTTTTTTTGGTATTGTTGTTTAAAGATTTGTCAGTATGGGTTTACGAATGATTGTTGAACGTTTGAGTAAAGAGGAGTTGCAGTATACACTTGGTATTAGAGGTTGTAAAACGGAAGGTTTAGTTAAAGAACTACGGACTAATTTACGTAATGTTCTTAAAGAAGAGAAAGAGAGCGGCGAGGTAACTGCTGTTAAGATTCCGGAATTCTCTGTCGATGTTGAAGCTGTCGAGAAAGGATGTTCTATTTTAGAAAAATTAATTGAGGCGTATGAATGTACGCCTTGTAAAGAATCTGCGCTATCTGTTGAAACTAAATTATCGCATTATCTTGATCGTGTGAATAATAGTCGTCCCGATGATCAAGAAAAAGCTGTGAAAGAAAAACTGTTGACGAAAGTTTCATTGTTGTTGTCTCGTTATCAATTACTGTCGCTTAAAGTTGATTTCGATGAATTAGTAAATGAAGGTACTAGTTGTATTGACGATACGGTTGTTAATACTAATCCTGTGACGCAAGTGTCAATGTCTCAAAATTATTCCACAAAATCAGTCCCCGTTTCAAAATGGGGAATTCAATTTTCGGGCGAGCCTCGAACCATGTCGCTAAGCGCGTTTCTTGAACGTGTAGATGAGCTGAGGGCAGCTCGTAATGTGAATTTTGTTCAGTTATTTTCAGAGTCGGTTAATCTTTTTACCGGTAGAGCGTTGTTATGGTACCGATCAAATAAATGTTCCGTAAGTAATTGGGAAGAATTAGTTCGTCTGTTACGTTTAGAATTTCAGCCAATTAATTATGATGAGCGCTTGGAAGAGGAAATTAAGCGTCGCACCCATGGCGCCGAAGAGACTATGGGGATTTATATTGCAGTTATGCTGAACATGTTTAGTAGGTTAAGTGAGATTGTTTCGGAACCAGACCAACTTAAAATTTTAATGCGTAATATTGCTCCCTTTTATCAAAATCAGTTAGCGCTTGTTGAAGTGTGTTCTGTAGATGAACTATTGTCGTATGGTAGGAAGATGGAAGACAGACGTTTTTCTATTGATACTTATGTACCGCCTTCTCGTCGTCGCACAGATTTGGAAGCTGATTTAGCTTATATGGGTTCTCCTAGTGATTTATGCACTACCGAAGTTGCTACAACTGCAGGTCGAAGGTTTGGAGGCGATATCCGTCAGAAAACACTCCGTTGTTGGAATTGTGATAAAAGTGATCACAGAGCCAGTCAATGTGATGTACCGCGCCGTCGTCAATATTGCTACCGTTGTGGAAATCCTGGTTTTACCGTGAATACTTGCAATAAGTGTCGTAGATTTTCGGGAAACGGCCCGAGGGGCAATTGAATGGCCGAGCAATTTTGTCCCGTACGTTTACTAACTCGACTTTTTATGTACAAAATTTAGTTAAGGTTAAGAATGCCGATTTCGTTAAGAATAAAGTTATTCTGGATTATGTTTTTGAGAATTCGACACCCGATGCGCGACCTCATGTTACTGTTGATATTTTGGGTTATAAGTTACTTGGACTTTTGGATTCTGGTGCTAGTAGAACAATTTTAGGTTCGAAAGGTTGGGATTTATTAAGTTTGTTGAAGTTGCCGATAAGAAAAGATCTTTTAGTAAAGTTTCATGATGAGCCTACTTCAGGTCATCTAGGTATTTTAAGACTTTTAGTCGTATTTCTCGTTTATATTATTGGCCGAAAATGAAGGCTGATGTTACTCGTTATGTGAACCATTGTAAAGTGTGTTTAGAGCAGAAGCCTGAACAGAAGAAACCTGTAGGTCTGATGTCCAGACACCCAATTGTTAAGAAACCTTGGCAGATGGTATCTTGTGATATTATAGGTCCGTTACCGCGTTCTTCTAGAGGTTATTGCTATATTTTGTCAGTTACCGATTGTTTTACGAAAGTTTTATTGTTTTTCCCGTTACGTTCTGCTACAGCTTCAGCTGTGGTGCAACGTCTTGAAGAAAATGTTATTTTAGTGTTTGGTGTTCCGCAATATTTACTTACCGATAATGGTGTTCAGTTTCGTTCTAAGGAATTCAGCAAGTTGGCCTCCTTGTATAAAATTCAGATAATATTTAATGCTTATTATCATCCTCAAGCGAATCCGGTTGAGAGAGTACATAGAATTTTGAAGACCATGTTGTCGTCGTATGTGAAAGATCATCACAAAGATTGGGATCGTTATTCACCTAAAGTAGCTTGCGCCGTACGTACTGCTATTCATGAAGTTACCGGTATGTCGCCATATTTTGCTAATTTTGGTCGTGAGATGAATCTTGAAGAAAGTCCCGATGTGCCTGATAATTTTCGTAATTTAAACGGTGTTGATTTTGCTGATCAAAAAGATCTCCTATCGCGTTCTGCTGCGATGCAGAAAATTTACGATGATATTGTCAAGAGACTTAAAGTGGCATATGATCGCGCTAAAATCAAGTATGATTTACGAAGGCGTCCCGCCGATTTTGAAGTTGGTGATTCCGTGTGGAGAAGGAATTATGTTTTGTCTGACGCGTCGAAACATTTTACCGCGAAATTAGCCCCTAAATTTGTTGGGCCTTTAATTATTCGTAAAAAAGTGTCTTATTCAACATATGAGTTGTCCGATTCGACTGGCATGTCTAAAGGTGTATGGCACGCCAAAGATCTTAAACACCATCTCGATTAGTTGTTAGTGTGTTTCGATTTTGTTTTTTTTTTGAGTTGTTTAGTTAGTTTCGTTTTCTTTAGGTTTATGTTTCCGTTTTCTTAAGTCGAAAATGGGATTTTCGTCTTCAAGTGGGGGAGGTGTAAGTTCCGTTTATTTTGTTACCTTATATTAGAGAAATATGTATATAAAGTCCCTTAGTTTGTGTAAATAATTCATCAGTTTAAAATATAACAAAGAGCGCATTGCCCGCACATCCCTTCATAATTTCGACAGTTTCTTTGGAGGTAATCAAAAAGGCGGAGGTCTGTGGGTAAGTTTGTTAAGTTGAGTTTTGTGACATAAAACAAATCGCTTAGAGCGGATTTATTCAGTTTTTACATGAAATATGTAGTTACAATATCATAGTTAATCGATCGTTTATTTTGGTGGTTCAGGGGAAGTTTTAATACAAGTGCCGAGTTTTGATTGTTGATCTTTACTAATAGCGTCACGTGCTGCACGTGGTTAATCATTCTCTTGTAGGTTGAAGCATCCTCTTTTGTTGTTTACGTTTTAGAAGTATTAATTAATGCCAATGAATTTGGGAGTTACTGTCTGGAGGATGAATGGAAATCTCGTTACGGTTACGGTAGGCCCGTAATATAACCCAGTTGTTGGGGATCAAGTAATAGATTAATTGTCACGTGTTTGAAAGTAGAAAACTCGACACCCTCACAGTGTTGACTGGTACAATCCACCTTACAAGGTAAGCGACTGTATTCGTAGATTTTACAGTGCATCCCCAAATACGTCGATTATAATTGAATGTGTGTGTAATTAAACTAAGCACAACCCGTACATGAAGTTGTGTTAATCCCATATCACCGAGTTCTAAAGTGTGTGCGCTTTATTGATACTTTACCGTTGTCGTGAACAACAAACACATTTAACTAGTATAAATAGTTAAACCATATTATTCCCAATTAACGTAATATTTAAGACAGTTGTACTGATACTTCCATTTATTCAAAATTATTATGATTACATATTTGCTGAATTAAGATCACAATTTACATTTTAAATTGGAGGTTATTGTTGCCGTTAAGTTAGTAGCGTAGGGTTGCATGCACACGGCGTCCTACGCATTACGTTTCAAATATTTTATTAGTTACTGTGTAAGTAGAGCAAGTGGGGGTGTCCTGTGCACTCAACTCCACCTTAATTTTATTAAACATTGCTTTACTGGTCAGTACACCTTATAGTAATAATAATTGTATGCCATTTACTTTATCGACAATATTACTTGTGGTAATGTTTACATTTGCTTGTTCATATATGTATGTGCCATATTTGTTTATGTAACCAACCCATGTATTTATCTCAGTCGTTGGGATTTGTTAATAGAATTAAGTAAAGTTGACTACGTGCATTATTTTAGTAAGAAGTTTATGTTAATAGGGTGGATTCAACCTTTCTACTCTGCGAGATTTTCTGAGGATTTTATGTTAAATATTGAGCTGCAAGGAGTCTACCGACCAGTGACGAGATTCTCTTTTTGTCATCTAACATTGTGACATTACTGGTGGTGCCCACCCGATTTTTGACGTTTTATCAAATTCACATCTCATTATAATTGTCATCTTAGGGCATTTAGCAATCCCAATCTAACACTTTTGTCTGACCTACCCCTCACCGGCTAGAGTTAGGCCGCTCTCGGGTCCCGATCCGTCCCTTGGTGTCGTAGTGCTGAATTGGCCCGTAACACCATGGTAATGTGATGGAAGAGTCTTTAGTGGCGAGAGGTGGTACCTAACTCAGGTCCTAGGGATCTATTGGGAAGTCTTAGTGAAAGTAACAATTACCTGAATAGAAGTAATGAAACGATGAAATCAAACAACAGTTTTTAATAATGAATCAACTTAAAACTAAACAACATGTTAATAAAATACGAAGCAGTAAAAGAGTTAAACAGTTATAATAATGAAGAGTTAACTTACGGTTGAGATTTTAAGTGACCATCTTGCTCTACAGCAGATGACCAATGGCTTGGCTAGCTACCTATCTACCCACAAACTACCAATGAGTAAATAGGTAACTTGGCCTTTTATATATGCTGACTCAAGGATACTGGTTTCTACGGAAGGTTTTGGCATGTGATAATCAGTACAGAAGTTAGCCAAAACTTCCTAATTTGTAATAATCTTTAAGGAAAACTGATTATGAAAAATACAAAGTAACTAACCAATCTGGTACAGATTAAAAGGAAATAACATGAAACAATAAGGTTTGGTTTGAACAAGATAATGACAAAGTAGATTGCAAAGTTTCCTAAAATACACGATGCAAAATGTATTGATTGTTACAATGGTGTACTTCTAAAAGTAATCTAAAATAATGGCTTCGCTATATACAACAAAACTCAAAACTGACTGATTTGATTTGGGGCTCCTGGGGTGTTTATGTTGTCCCCGCTCCTCACATTTCTGTGGAAACTTGCAGTGCTCATGTCTGCTTATTTCTATATTCAATTCATTTAATACAAAGTAATGATTTTAATTCTAATGATTGTGGGTTCTTAACCGTCTGTGACCTACACCTGCAGTATCACTTACGTCTGAAATACAATGTATTCACATCCGTTCTCACAACTTGCTTGTGAACATTATAACCTTTTCTTTATTTATTCTTGAATTACAATGTTGCATCTAACTTAAGTTTCTTTATAATTTCGTAATAATTCTTACTTAATTGTACATATATAGATTTGGGAGATATGTAACTCCTCCCGACGTAAATGAAAAATTAAGGTTCTCTTTGCTTAATTTTTAAAATTTTATTGTTTAAAATTCATTATCCCTAAGGGCACATTTGTTGCTTCTTTGTTTACCTTTGTTTCCTTATAACTAAAACTTCTTTCTTTATTCTTATATCTAAGATACATTTTGTACATTACATACATAATTAGAAAAATGATTAAAATGATTAATAAAGTTGTCCAAACGCTTATGTTACCTTAGTGTAATTTCGGCACTTTTAATTCACTTAAGTGTCCTTTGTAATTGTCCATTAGTTTCATGGCGTGGTTGAGATCGTCTAAGTCTAAGTGTTATAGTTGCATGGGTTTCTTGACTATTTCTTGGTCTTCGGCTTGTATTATCTTAATATGTAGTTCTGGTAAATTGGCGAATTTCTTGGTCACTGCGGGGTCCTGATATATTCTAATGATTTCGTTCGTCAATTTTAGATAAATCTTTCTTAAGGGTGATTACTTTACTTCCGGTTTAAGCTAGATTATTTTTGTCTCGGTTGCAGTGGGCGGTTGCTATTACTTCTGTTGGAAATACAGTAATCCATTTGTTTTCCTTAACTTTCTGAATTTTCATATTGGTGATTTGTACTTGTTTTGCTTCACAGTTGTCATAATGATTTGAAAATCTTAGTAATTGTACTTTGCAAGGGTTATCTTCTTGGATAGTTGTTGTTGTTAATGATTGGCATAAATATTGTTTTGGTGTTACTTCGTTACATTTTTCGTTCGTATAACCTTATCTGAGTTCATTTAAGAAAAGGAACTTGGTTTTGGGAATGATAACTTGATACATGCTAGTAATTTTCATTGGAAAAGCAAATAAGTGATAATAATTATAATTGTAACTTTCTACTATTGGAATTTCTATTATAAATGTGATTTCGTTGTTCTTTACATAGCCTTTCACTATAACTAATTTTTCCAATATGAGAACGTTTGATTCTATTACTTCGAAAGGTAATTTACTGTTATTTATATATAAACTAATTCTTAATAATTTCTTTAATAAGTCACTTGATTCTATGATACTAAAGTGTAGTGTGTTTAATTTTGCAAATGTTACAGCATTTTCTAATGTGGCTAAAATTTGTTGGATTACAGTAAGGGTTGATATTATTTGAGTAAATATCGTATTGAATCTGATTAAGTCCCGCATTCCTAACATTGTGGTTTGCATGTTAGTTTTAAGGGTTTGTATTCTATTGGTCTTGATTTTTTACTAGCTTTGTTAACGTATAGTTGAATTTTATTATAGTTGATTGGGTTATTAGAGATATTTGGTTTATAACATTATTTTTATGTCGTTTTGGTTTTCAATTGACTGCTGTATGGCGCTCTGCACCTTGGTTATCTAAATTGCCTGTGATAGCTTTTATTTTGTTACCTAGTCCGTTAATAAGTCTTCTTTTTTGTCTTGTAATTTGTTCCGTTGGTGTTAACCTATTAAATTTATCTTCTATGTTTCTTAAAATGTTTTTTTATTATACCTTTGTAATTTAACAATTCTATTGCGTATTCTTTTCCGAATTTGGCTGTGCCCATTGATTGTTTTAGTCTGTAATAATTGTCTTTAATTATGTGAAATTCTTGTTTTAATTTTACTGGTAGTATACCGGGGTTGTTTTTTATGTTTTCAACTAATATGTCGTTATCCGTTCTACCTAGCTGGAGGTTGACGGCAAGCGTGATGGCTGTCCATCTGAAATTATAGGGCGTCTTAAATTCTTTAAGTGAATATATTTTTTTATCTTGCCGTTGTCTACTAAGGCTATATTTTTGTCTGATATTTTTTTGATTTCGAACGGGCCTAAATTTCTAGGGGCAATTTTGTGTCTTTTACTTTGGAAGCTTTTCTCGTATACGGTTTGTCCTATTGAAAATTTATTTATGTCGGTATTCTTATTGCGGGTTGTTGTAATACGCTCTTTGTCGTTATCTAGTTTATCTTTTACCCTATCATAAGTTATTTTTAGCTTCTCTTTATGTTCCTTAGCATACTGCTGGTATACTTCTTTGTTGTAATGTATGTCGTAAGGGTAATGGAAATCTGAATGTCCTAATGTTAATTCTAGGGGTGTAAAATTTGTTGATGAGTGGATCGTTTAATTGTAACCAATTAGTGCGTATGACATCAAATTGGTGATGTGCTCTTTCTTGTAAGTTAATCTTAATACTCTGATCTACTCTAAGAGGGTTAGGTGTAATCTTTCAATTAATCCGTTCGATTCAGGGTGGTTTTCGATTATAAAATGAATTTTTATTTTATCGAATTCTAGGGTGTTTTGTATCGTTTCGTTTCTAAATTCGCTGCCATTATCTAAAGTTATTGTTTCGGGTGTGCCATAAAATGTAAAATATTGTAGGAATCCTTGGGTTACGTCGATGCTATTTTTGAAGTGATGGGTATCGCTTGGCCTATTTTGGTGAATGCGTCTACAATTGTTAAAAAGTTTTGTGCTTCTACTACTAGAGTATCTGCATGTAATTTTTTAAAAGGTTTGTCGGGTGTTTTGGTTAACATTAAGGGTATTTTTAAGGGTGTTCTGTCGTATTTTGCTTTGTCACATAATTCGCATTGCTTGATATAGAATCTGTTATTATTAACTCTTTTATATCTTTAAAGTAGTATCGTCTTATAAGATGCTTTAGTCTTTTATTGATTCCACGATGAATGGTTTTGCCTTCGTGTTGATTTCCAATTACGTCGTTCATTTCGTCAGGGTCGTCTAAGGTCATTGATTTTCTTGCGCATTTAATAAGTTCAGGGCCAGAGTTATTAAATAGTTTAATATATAATTGGGAAAATCTTTTATATAAATATTCGGTGTTGAAATAAAAGTAAAATCGTTCTTTCTCGGGGGTGTATTCCTTTATAATTTTAATTATTTGTTCCTCGTTATCATCCTTGGTTATTTGAATTTGGTATATTTACTTATTGTCTACTTTTGTGTATTTTACGGGATTGGGGTTGGTTAAAACTTCGGTAATTATAAATTGATTTGGTTTTATATCTATCGATTTTAATCGCGGTTTTTGGCTCTTCGTTCTGTGTCATGTGTATAGTGTCTAATTCTTCGGGGTCTTCTCGTATTTCTGATTCGTCTGCGTTACCTATAATTGACTTCGTTTCTAATGCGTTGAGTTGTATTCTGCTTAGTGCGTCTGAGTTATTGTTATAAATTTCTTTTTGTATATAATTTCGTAATCATACTCCTCTAGTCTAATTCTCCATCTTTGTAATTTTGAGATTGGTTCCTTGAGTTTGCATAGTCATACTAATGGTCTATGGTCGGTGTATATGTAGAATTGTCTTTTATAAAGGTATGGTCTAAAATATTTTGTTGCCCAAATAATTGCTAATAATTCTTTTTCGATTGTGTTGTATTTTTGTTCAATCTCGTTTAGGGTTCTGGATGCGTAGCTGATTGGTTTATCTACGAAAACTCCTTGTAAAAAATTTATTTATTAAACAGTAATTACATATGGAATTTTGGCAAACTGTGTAAAATTATACTAAATCGAAATTAATAATAATTGAATTTGAATTAAGGCGAGTAGCCTGACAAACAACAATGTAAAAGCTAAAATACTCAAGACTGACTGATTTTATTTAGGGCTCCCAAGGTATTTATGTTGTCCCTGCCCCTCACATTTCTGTGGGAACCTGCAGAGCTCATATCTGCTTATTCCTTTATTCAATTTATTTAATACAAAGTAATAATCTTAATGCTAATAATTCCGGTTTCTTAACCGTCTGTGACCTGCACCTGCAGTATCACTTATGTCTGGAATACAATGTATTCACATCCGTTCTCACAACTTGCTTGTGCACTTTATAACCTTTTTTTTATTTATCCTTGAATTACAATGTAGCATCTAACTTAAGTTTCTTTATAATTTTTTAATAATTCCTATTTAATTGTACATATATAAATTTGGGGTGGGTATGTAACTCGCGTGGAACTAGTTTCAAGACGAAAAACCTAATGATGAAAAAATAATCGCACTTAAATCTAATGATTATTATAAACTACTAGTTCTCGGTTTTTACTGATTTTTAACTAATGGTGAGTGTTCGAAAGCATATATTAGAAAACCATTAATTCGGCAAATGTTTGAGTGTTGGGGGATCTTGGTAGTCGCAGGCTGCTTAACTCCCTTCATATACCACTGAATATCGGGGAAATATTTTTAAAACCATAGAAGGGGACCCGAACTGCATCTAACAAGAAAGAGCAGCGGCTATGTTGGAAGACAACAAACATAGAAACACGGAAAAAATTGTTAAAAGCATATGTGGAAAACACAACAAAAATAGAAGACATAGAAGGGCAGGATATATTCTAAGGCATTTTTGGGGAATAGTGCGGTATATATTATAAGCAGAGACAGGAAGAATAAAGGCAGAGATAGGCCTAGATCAGACTAATGCATGCAGATAGTGAAATATACAGACGGTGGAAGTTTCAGGGAAATGAGTAGGTTGGCTCAGAACAGGAAACCAGTTCCAGGACTGACGACCTAATGATGATGATCTTCAAATGTTTAGCCATCTTTTTAATGAGATGCCCCACCCGCCTTCAAGTGCTAGATACGTCACTGCGCTCATGTAAATGTTAAGAAACGATATTTTGTTTAACTAATAATTTTTTATATGGCTAATACCTGTCAAATTAATTGTTTCTTTTTATAATTATTATTAGATACAAATTATTTATTATATAATATTTTATTGTTTTCAATTTTCTAAAAAGGTAAATGAAAATTTTTAAATTATACTCGGATAGGGTTTCTGTATCTACCCTAAAAATTACATTTTTATAATACTTGCTAGACACAGTGGCGTCTAACTTCACTTTATTTTATTTTTAATTTAATAAAGAATATTTCAACCCTGCCCTTCTCACTATCTTCCATGGGATAATAGCCAATCTAGCTGTTGGCACAGCGGTGTTTTATAGTTCCGTCTCGGACGCTTTAAAGTTCCGAATTGTTGTTCTATCTTTTCCTTAGCGGCAAGATCTAAATGCGCGCTCAATTAAAACCGCTACATAATAACTTTGTTTAAATCGGCTATATGATGGATCGACAAGTTTGAGAAGGATTTCTTTCTAAATAAACAATTATCTCCTTATAGGCGATAGAGGTGGGGTTCTGATGCAATTGAAAATTGCGAGTCGTATGTACATTAAGGCGGTCAAGAATTATATGTATCAAAATGAAGTCCCATTCGTCAACAAGTAGACCTTAAGTTATCAACAAGCGTGTCAAATTGTAACAGTTTTTTTTGACCACTGCAGAACGTCAATGAATTTTTAGTTTTACAAACTCTTGTCTAGTCATTTATATCAGGTAAACCATTTTTAAATAAATAAATACCAGTATTGGTATTGTGAGTGCTAACCGCCATACAGAAATGCTAGTTTTGTTGCTAACATCAGGCGTCGAATGTTAGTATAAATATTATCAAGGCCAAGCAACTATCCAGTTTCGTGCATATTGCATCAGCACTCAATTTAGCTAGAGCTCTCGTCGAGAACCATCATGGAAACCAAAAGGGTTCTAGCATGTAATTTACGTCTGGCCTTGTGCGGGTTTGAGCCCTAGTGCGCTGAACACTAGGCGTAGTGGTTTTAACAATGGTAAGATTTGAAAATAAGTTATTAGATAAATTAAATAATTTTGTTGTAGCGCTCTTTTAATAACGTTTGTAACATTATTTTGTAATGTTAACGAATAAACAGATCAATTAATTAAAAATTCAGTAACTTGCATAAAGTATAGACAAAAATTCCCACAATAAATTACCTCATTTTAGTTAGGCTCCTTTATAATAAAAGACCAGCTTTACAAATAGCTTCAGGCTACTAAATTCCAGCGGCAGGTCATCATTTATAGCTCTAGACCCTCGTAAATCAAATACAATAAACCTCTTAAAAGTTTAGGTCGGTTACAGACTGACAAATCCGATAAAATTAAAATATAATAGTACCTTTTAGCGTAAATAAAGGAAACCAATTTCAGTTTAAAAAGCTTAACCTTCTTAATACTTTCGTTGATTGACAGCGGGTTAGACAAAACGAAATATTATAAATAGCAAAAACTATTTCCAATTTGATTTGTTCAAATATTACAAGTAATTTTAAGTAGTCTGGAGACATCCATTGTATTTAAAATCCACTTCGGCTCAAGTAGGTTAGCCAGTCTTTGTTAATGGCAGACGACTGTCTCCATAGCTATGGTCCACATTCCCAATAATTAAGAAATTCGTAGAAAATACAATATAATTTAAACCCTTGGGAAAGTGATTGCATCCGTGACCATCATCTAAAAAGGGGTTGGATTTGGTTTCTGAAATCTTGTTTTGTGGGAGGTTCTGTTTAGTCATTGGATAACAGAAAATGACGTACATAATTATTAGGGTAGGAATTAGTCTATATAATTGAAGGCTTTAGCCAAAGACGGGGAGTTTTACCAAAGGGGCCGTCCGTGGTCAAGAAGTAGAGAGAAACGTAGTTCGCGGGTAGCGTTCTCCGGTAGCACAGATAGAATATTTCACTTCGTATCACGATATTAAAAATTGGAAAGGAGCGATAACTTTTCCAGTTTCGCGAGGGTTATGCCTATATGTTCGCGGATTTATAGTGATGCAAGATAAATATTAAAAAGCTTGTAGGCATGTGACGCACAAGTAAGTGATATTGTCAAGAAGATTCTGCCGGGTTCGTGTACCAGTCAATTCTTTAAAAATTACAAACAGAAGCAACAAGCGAGATTCTCTTACCCAAATTTAAGAACTGTTCTACGTTGGAAAACAAACCCTCAAACAATGGACAATTTTTAGTAAGTAAGTTTTTATAGTTAAGTAGCATGACCAATTTTTAGTTAGTTTGTTTGTTAGGACGTTTTGGCCATAAACCGTTTGGATTAATTTAGTGTACGATTTATAATATAAGTTTCTTTCATATACAAGTGTTTGATAACTACTTATGTACTCAAAATTTTCATAAATTCCATAGTCACCTATTCACTTAAATTTCTAAATCAATGAATGTAAGAGGTTCACGTTTATTGCTCTGTGAATTAAATAGTTTTGTTTGCCGTTGATTAAGTCAATAGTTTTTCTTATTTTTTTTTATAAGTAGTAAAAGTGAGGAATTGATTAAAAGAAACAATTGTCCTCCTTGGGATGACAAGTCTTTCAAGGTTTTGTACGAACATTTGGACATTGTCGACTTGTCTGGCGCCCTTGGCAATTGTCATTAAGCCACAATATTTTATGAAAGGTAAGTGCCAAATCTTTTGTATTATAAAGTAATTTAACCTTTTTTCAAAATTTTAACCCTCTATATGATCCACGACCTTCCGCTAGCTAGTGCCGGTGACCCCCTTTAATTTTTGTTTTACAGGCCGCCCCCATTTTATACTTTGACTGGAAAAGATACACTTAGTAGCTTTTCCGCCTGTAACACGTTTTTGGATAGTTTCTTTTTATAACGTCTTTTTATAATGTCTTTTGAAAAATTTCTTTAATAACTTCGTTTGACTAATTCTTTTGATAAATTTATTTAATAATTCTTTGGACACCTGTTTAAATAGCACTTAAAATATTCCTTTAATAATTTCGTAAAAGTTGCAATAAAATATGCCTTTCAACGCATCGTTAGAAAATCTTCAATTAAATATTTATTTTATAATCCTCCTGCATGTATAGAGAAGGAACCTTTTAAGAAACCGTTTTGTATATTAATTGTAAGGCTTCTCCGTATGCTCATTTTGTTAGAATGAACTCGCCTTATCTGGTTTTATAAAAATAAGGCAGTCTGTATGCTGTATTTCAAGAGGATATTAATTCTACTTTCGCACCTGCGAGTATCAAGTTATAGTTCATTCATGTCAACTTTGCGATATAAAATATCGATCCAAGATGAACGTCCTTCAACCGTACGATGAATAGTTGGATTTTATGTAATGTTATGCGAGAAAACAATAAGTTTGGATTTTAAGGAAACGTTCTACAAAGTACGTAGAAATTTTATGGTTTGGAAATAAAGTCCGATGATGAATTGAAATGGTATTTTTGAAGTTGCGAGTGTGAAATTACAAGTAATTAGGAGGACGACTATACGATGGTAATTATCTACACACCGTAGAACATCTAAGTTTTATATTGGATTTTGGTTGGTCCGGTTTGTGCGTATAAGAAAAACGCACAAAGTTCATATGGTCCGGTCCAAGGATCACGCAGCTGGTTGTGTCCTGTAGAACATATGGATTTTACGTCACTTGTTTTCTGAAGAACGTATGTATTAACACCTGCCCTAACATGCTGTAACACCATCACGTAAACAACACCTGCTAAACCAAGGTAAGAGATTAGTATAATTCTTACATCAAGTCTACATTTGATGATCTTTGATACGAGGCTGCTTCAGAAAATATCTTTGCAACCACTTATTTTCATTAACCCGTTTAACAAACTGAAAAGCACCTTAGTAAATTTTTATTGTCCATACTAGTGCAGTGTAATCACAGTTACTAATTTTAATGAAATTAAGCAAACCTGAAGAGTTCTTATTAATGTTTCATATATGCATGATTTCACTTACAATTTCTGAATGATGAATATATAGACAATGTAGTTAAATTTTTATAAATATGTAAACAGAAAAACAGATCTGATGTTTCTGGTATAAATTCAAGTTAAATTTTTGTAACGAAAACAATATTTAAAGTTTTTAATATTTCCTTTGAATATATAAGCCTACTTTATGGGTAGATGAAACTTGTATTATCTTTTCTTAAATATAAATTTTATATTTACAATTTTTATGAAGGAACTATTTTAATTAAAGAAGCAACATTTAATTTTCTTAATTAATTGTTTTATTCTGAACAAGTACGTTCGGAAGTAGAGTACCAGATATAAGATAAAATAGCGTAAAGTGGTAACCCTAATTTAACAAGAAGCTTTAATAGCCTTTCCAGATTTGGGAGCATAAAATCTGTGCTCAAAATATTGTTTCCTGATTAATCTTTGTTGTTTTTTATATGAGATAACAAGAGTATGCTTCTTGTGTCCTCATTTTTGTAAATTTAATTAAATTTTCTTTACAGCTTCTGCGTTAGCAGTTAATACGGTATTCCTATCTAAGGACGCCCAAATCCCCCTTGGGGAAACCCTGTGTTTAAAGTTCATGACTTGGTAGCGTCCTATTTAAACTCCTGTTTTGTTAAGAATCTAGCTCTAGTAAGAAAATAATGCTTTGTAAAAAGAACCACGAACAATCCTCATACGCTCTGCCCAAGGAATAGACCCCTAGCAAGGTCGGAAGATATTTGCGTTCCATCATTTTAAGGAAATCCTTCCTTAAAGGTCACTGGTCACATTAGGGGATAAAAAAAACCCGTAACATGATACCCACCAGTTGATAAAGCATGTAATAAACTATCTTTTGTAAGTCTGACAGGTGGTCAGAATTCAACTTGGGAATTTGTTAATGTAATACGGCGAATATTACGATATTTTTCGCAGGGTAGAAGCTTATTGTACGCAAGCGGTTAATTGACGTTCGTAAAATCAAAGTTCTTAATGCTGGATCCTTCAGTCCTGATTGAAAATATGAAAATTTATCCACGGCTGACAGCTCATAATTTAGGTGGACTAAACTATTAAAGCGGTCAATAAAACGTTCAAATAAGCAACTCTCCCCCTAAAAGGTAGGGAGGGTAAACAGCGGTATAAATACTTTTGACGTAACAGTATTTGGATTAACGGGTAAACTAGCACGTGACGGGACTGGTTTACTCGTACAAGTTTAGATAGAGCGGTTTCATTAGAAAAAATTAGTATTGAAGCGTTCACGAATCGCACCTTCCCTTTCAAGTTTTTCAACGGCGTCAGTTGCCGATGCGTGTTTATTCGTAGTGTACGGACGTGTATTTCTGTTGCTCTTCACTATCAATTAAAGTATATAAATGCTATAATGCCTATCATGATAAATTGTATTATTTGCGATAAAAGTGCGCATAAAGATAGCGACTTTAACTGTGATAAATGTCGGTTACCCGTACATACCACCTGTTCGGGATTATCTCGTGCCGAAATCCAACAATTATTAATTGCTAGTGATAAACGACGACCTGTATTTCATTGCGATAATTGTGTGGCCGAGAAGGGTACCATTAAACATTTAAATGAAGTTATTAACACTCTTACTAAGGAAATCGATAATCTTAAACAGGGCGCTATGCTTGACTTATTATCGCCCGTTTTTGTTGAATCTTTATTAAGCGAACTTGAAGATCGTAACTATAGATCAAAAAACGTCATTTTATTTAACCTAGAGGAACATCAATCAACAGATCGTAATGCTTGTGTCATGACTGATAAAACAAATGTTACTAAGACTTTGCCGCAAGTTCCAGATGTTGATATGTCTATTATTAAAGTTGTTAGAATTGGTGCAATCGTTACAGGAAAAATTCGTCCACTTAAAATTATATTTAATTCAGAAAAAGAGGTGCGATCTGTGTTAAGAAATAAACATTTGCTACTAAAAAATTCCACGTTCAGGATTGTTGCTGACTTAACGCCTACACAACGGAAATTTTTAATCAATCCACGGGAAACATTGAATAACAGAATCAAGAATGGTGAGGTAAACCTAACCATAAAATACATTAAGAACGTTCCTAAGATTGTTACAAAAAACTAAGTAGTTGCCAACAAAAACTCTCCATTACCAACTGCAATAATAAGTATAATTTAGACCGTACTAACTTAACAGATACTTCTTATCAAAGTTTAAAACTAAATTCCTTGCACTGTTATTATCAGAACGTTCGTGGTTTGAGAACTAAAGTAAGTCAATTCTATACTTCAATATATGCTAGCCATTATGATGTAATTGGTATTACGGAAACAGCATTGCTTGATTCTATAAACAATTGTGAACTGTTTCCAGATACTTACACCGTTTTTAGATGTGACAGACAATATGCAACTATCGGCTTAAAGTGGGGAGGTGGAGTACTACTTGCTGTTAAAAATAAAATCTTCTGTTCTGCTCTTGATCTATCAGACATTACCAATAAGATAACCAACATTGATATTACTGGCTGTAAATGTTTAATTGGTAGCGATATCCTGTATATTTTTGTAATTTATATACCACCTACCACTCATTATGTGGCAGTTGAAACATTTTTGGAACTATTTGAGGAAAGGTTTTGTTTAAGTAGTGCGAAGGTATTAATTGTGGCTGATTTTAATTGCACAAACTATATTTCTGCTGATACTAGTGATGCCTATTATAATTTGCTTAAAAGCTTTTTTGATTTGTGTGGGTATTTTCAATTTAATGACATTACTAACAATAACCGTAGACTACTTGACCTGGTGGTAAGGGACCTTAACTGTACTGTTGAACGCGAAGAATTACCATTGCTTAATGAAGACGGCCACCATCCCTCATTAAATATATTCCTTTACTACAAACATTCTTATATTAACCATTTTAAAACCAATAAGGGGACTATGAGCTATAATTGCAAGAAAGCTGACTATTTAAGCCTATACAATCATCTTTATGCCAATCGCTACCAACATGCTAGACCGCTACCTAATTGTGGGTTATGTCATGGTGACGTTTATTAAATTATATGTTATGGTAAGGCTTAAGCAACGAATCGCTACCAACATGCCAGACCGCTAACTAATTGAGAGTTATGTCATGGTGACATTTAGTTAACTGATTTTTATTTACTTATTCTTTTTGTTTAGTTTTCGAACTTACTTAAAGTCGGTTTGACGCAGCTCTAAATTCTTTTCTATTCTGAGCTAGTCTAAAAAGGTCTACATACCCTTCACAACCTAAATCTCTAATAGTTTGACTAATATAGCTTTGTCTAGGCCTCCCTACTTTATTTTTATTTGGTAGTCTATAATCTAAGACTTTACTAAATAGTCCCTCATGTCTTAACTGGTGCCCTATCATTCTATCTCTCCTGACCTTTAATTGTTTCCACATACAGGGTTCCTCACCTATCCTTCTATAAACTTCCTCGTTTGTTACTCTATCTGTCCAACTAATCTTTAACATTCTCCTATAACACCAAGTTTCAAAAGCTTATATCTTTTTCTTATCTACTTCTTTAATTGTCCAAGTCTCACTACCGTATAGTAGAACGCTCCATACGTACGACTTTAAGAAACTTTTTCTATTATCTAAACTAATACTATTAGCTATTAGTAAGTTTTTCTTTTTAAAAACATTTTTCTAGCTTGAGCTATTCTAGCTACTATATCCCTTCTGCTACGTCTATCCTTTGTAATTATACTACCTAAATAGCAAAATTCATCTACCTCCTCTAACTCGGTATTACCTATTTTTAATTTTGGTTTAGAACTAGGCTGTAACTCACTTGTCATTATCTTTGTCTTTACTGAGTTAATTCTCATACTATAGTTACTTTGTAGTATTTCCTCTAAAATATTTAAAAATTCTCCTAACTCTTTTCTAGACTCTGCTATAATGGCTATATCATCTGCAAAAGGTAACATGTCTATTTTCTGTCCCTGTACACTAACACCTATCTCTTTTCTCTCTCTAGCTAACTTTAAAACTTCCTCAATATAAACATTTAAAATCAAGGGAGACAGTATACAACCCTGTCTAACACCATTTCTAATCTTAGTTTCCTTTTCTATTTCATCAAATCTAATTACTACGCTTTGGTTTTTATATAGACTGTAAATAATTTTTCTATCCCTATGAGAAATTCCAATGTTTCGCAAAACTCTGAACATAACAATCCAATTAACCCTATCAAATGCTTTTTCTAAATCTACAAACGCAAAATGAGTCTTTTTATTTTTTTGTAACCTTTTTTCAATAATTACCCTAATCATTAGTATCGGTTCTCTAGTCTGTCTGTCTTTACGAAAACCATATTGGTCTTCGCCTAAATAATTGTCAGTCAATGCTTCTACTCTATTTTTAATTATTATAGTTAGTATTTTGGAAGCATGAGAAGTTAAACTAACCGTTCTAAAATTCTCACACCTATCAGCTCCTGACTTTTTTGGGATTGGGATAATAATATTTTTTTCGAAATCTATTGGAACCTCACCTGTGTCATATATTACTTTTACTAGTTCATATAATCTGTCTAAAGTTTTCTGACTTGCATATTTTATTAGTTCTGCGGGAATATCGTCTATCCCTGGCGCTTTATTTAGTTTAAGATTCCAAACAGCTCTATCAAATTCCTCTCTTAATATTGAGAACCCTATTTCTACATCCTCTTCTTGGTCGTTTTCTAACTCATCCTTATAGTCTCCCTTATATAAATCTTCTAAATATCTTTTCCATCTGTCTGCTACCTCAACTTTATTTATTAGAAGCTCATTATTCTCGTCTCTAATACCATTATATTTTTTCCTATCTTCCCCAAAAAACTTTTTAACTGCCCTGTAAGCCCTGTCTGTCTTACCTACTCTCAAATCATCTTGTATTCCCTTACAATTCTCCTCCATCCATTTATTTCTAGCTTTTCTACACTCATGTACTATCTTATTTCTAACTGTATTATATTTTTACTTACTTTCACTATCCATTTCTCTGAAAGATTTAAGCTTTCTTCTATTCTCTATTAAATCTAATATCTCCTTTGTTACCCAGGGTTTTCTCGCTTCTATTTTTTTCTTACCTATAGTCTGTGTTGCTGTATCATGTACAGCCCTTTTTATTTCATTCCATCTATTTTCTACGTTCCCTCCTACAACTATCTCTTTGTTCTTATTATCTAATACTTGTTTATATTCCTCTTTTACTCTACTATCATTAAGCTTACCTAGATCCCATCCCTCTCTTTTAACCTTTCTCAATTTTTTGAATTTTAGTTTACACTTCATTTTAACTAAGTTATGATCGCTATCTATGTCAGTCCCTGGATAACTACGAAAGTTTTTAACTTGGATTCTAAATCTTTGTTTAACTAAAATATAATCTATTTGGTATCTAGCCCTATCACCTGGCGCTTTCCAGGTATATCTTCTCCTAACATGTTGTTGAATAGGGTGTTTACAGTTACTAATCTATGTTCCTGGCAAAACTCAACTAATCTTTCTCCTCTATCATTTCGCCTGCCATACCCAAATTTTCCTACCATTTTTCCCTCAATACCTTCTCCCACTGACGCATTAAAATCGCCCATAACTATTAAATTCTCATCTCCTTTTACTTTTCTCATTATACTATTTATATCCTCGTATACCTTTTCTACTTCCTCATCCTCGTACTGAGTTGTTGGCATGTAAACCTGTACTAAAACAGTGTCTGTGGGTTTTGTACTCAATCTAACCATAATTCTATCACTAAATTGTAAGTACTCTTTAACTTTATGCCCTAATCTTTTACCTATCACTATTCCTACCCCTGCCTGTCCATTAGTTGAAGAAGTTGTAATTATTCTATAATTATCTTTCCAAAAGTCATTAGTATCTGGCCATCTCACCTCACTAATACCTAAAATGTCCAGCTTTCCTTTTCTCATTTCGACTAATAAATTCGTTAACTTATCTATTCTAAGTAATGACCTTACATTCCAAGTCCCTATCACAAAATCGAACTGTTGTTTTATATTCTTACGATGACGAGCCCCAAGTATCTCCTTCCGGAGTATTTTACCTCCGGACAAGAATTTTACTTGTAAGCTCTTCATCATACATATTTCGTGTTTTAGGCCACGCATACCTGGGAAATATTTTGGTAGGTTCCCATATCTTTCCACAACGCAGTTTTTAAAGATTTTAGAAAAAAGCCGTATCCGTCACGGTCAACCCCCAACAAGCTTGTAAATTGTTGAAGATCGCCCGAGATCAACCGACCCTCCTCCAATATCTTTTAGCCAGCAGGGCTGCTGCCCCTAGCTGCGCCTTTTAATCGCCTTTTACGATAAGCAGGCTTACTATAGTAGTATTCTTTATCCTCTACTATAGGGATACAAAGAAAATTAAAAATAGATAATTTTGTTTTTTGATAATAGAACATGAACCATAAGCCGCACCATCAACACACTTGAACATTATTAGGACACTTCCATAAAAGGAGTCTTGGCATGATCATAATCATTCGAATGTCTTTTGTTTTCAAGGAATCGCTCACAACTTTTGTTTTTCTTATGGCCGCCATTTTCGATAATAAGTGAATATTATGTCTTAAAATTACCTTTTCAATGATATGTCAATCTCTAATAAAAACCTCAAAAACTGTCTTGAATTTTAAAAAGAATAATTTGTATATGTTCTTCAACGTTTGGTAATCTTAGCGTAACAAAAATTTTATTTCTACTTTCGGAATAGTACTACATACATTTTATTAAATATGTACAAACAGCTTTTATCACATGTTATTGATTATTGTATTTATAATGATATCGTTTTATAACGGTAGATGGTAACACACCACAAAAGCAAACAATTTAATTACAGGTATTTGTCAAACAAATTCTAAAATTTAAATGATATGTATTGAAAGTTGTGGTGTTGGTGTTGCTGCATTTTTATTTTGAAAATAGCACAAGTCTCGTACGAAACAAGAAGTTTCGAGAGCGGATGTTTCCCAAAAATTAACAATGAGAATTTCTCGTCATACAAGGTATGGTAACACACAAAAAAGGAAATATCCTGTGTGGTTCACACCGGAAATAATCAGCACTATTAAACTAAAGAGTAAGTATTTAAACTTATGCAATAAGTATAACCGTCCAGACGACCGTCAACGTTTTAAAGCACTTCGCTCTACTTGCAAAACAGCAATATCACAAGCCTACACTATGTATCTAAAAAACATCCAAGATTCGCTTGGTATTGATCCTAAACAAATCTGGAAATATGTTCGTTCTAAATAAGGATCACTTACTAATAATAATATCGAGTATAAAACTCCGGAAAATATAATGAATGCCTTCAAGGAATATTTTAGCAGTGTATATGTCAAAGCTGACTTGTTAGATCCTCAACATGTGAATATTCCCACTGTTATCAATTCACAAATTACTATCAATTCCTTAACGTTAGAGGAAGTTGTGAAGTCAATTGAAAGGCTTAAAAATAAATCTACCTCCGGGCCAGATCAAATCTCTTAGTTTCTTATACGTGACCGTAAAATGGTGTTTGCGGTGCCCCTGTTGTACCTATTTAATTTATCACTTAGTACTTGTATTTTTCCGGATGAATGGAAAATAGGCAAAATATATCCTATTCTTAAGGGTGGTAATGCAACTACAATATCAAATTACAGACCAATTAGCATCCTATGTAATTTTGCTAAATTGTTCGAGATTATTTTGTATCAGCGTATTTATCCATTAGTAAAAAACTATATTTCTGTCGCTCAGCATGGATTCATGGAGAACAGATCTACATTGACAAATCTTACTTGCTTAACACAGGATGTGTCTGAAGTTTTAGATGATAGAGGTTAAGTAGATGTTATTTACACGGATTTTGCCAAGGCGTTCGATCGAATTCTCCACAAAATTATTATACAAAAAATTGGGAGCTTCGCTTTTTCTACGAATTTAATTCAATTTTTTACCTCTTACTTGCATAACCGAATGCAATACGTTTTTTACAACGGATATAACTCAGATTAGTTTGTTGCCGATTCAGGTGTACCGCAAGGATCTAATTTGGGCCCGCTTTTATTCCTACTCTTCATCAATGACGTCGTTGAACATTTAGATGCCATTTATTACTATTTACTGACGATCTTAAACTGTATGCCAATATTTTGCATGTTGACGATTGCTATAAGCTTCAATTACAACTCAATAAACTTCAGAACTGGTGCAACACGAACTACTTGCAACTTAACACAAGTAAATGTAAAATTATTTCCTTCACGCGTAAACATCAACCAATTATATTTAACTATACTCTTAACAGTGTTATTTTGACACGTGTTACGAGTGTTAAGGATCTTGGAGTGCTATTTGATTCGAAACTATCATTTTCGGAACACATCATATCGTCCGCATTTGATGTATTCAAACTTTGTGGCTTTATAATTCGTAACTGTACGATGTTTACCAACATTCGTGTACTGAGAACGTTGTATTTAACTTTAGTGCGGTCAAAATTAGAATACTGCGCTCTTATTTGGAACCCTCACTATAAAGTTTATATAGCTTTATTAGAAAAAGTGCAACGTAAATATTATTAGGATTTATTGATGCACCATACATTTTAGCAAAGTTAAATTTTAATGTTCCGTCTGTTAAATACACGTACAAGTATAACATTCTATAATAAAATATCAAACACTAATCTATTATCCAATTCTCCAATATATGTTATATCACAAACATTTAACAAGTTATTTAATAATTGCGACATTTTTGCTATGTCGTTCTCAGAATTTTTGGCTTATACTTATACGCACTTTTCACTTGACGGATTGCCTTAGTTTAGATCATTACTTTTACTAACGTACTCTATTATAAAAGTTGTCTATGTATATGTAAATTTGTATTTTGTTATTTTCTTTCTATGTTAATTTTATCTTGTAATTGGTTATTCTGTTGGATAATAAAGCAATAATAATAATAAATAATAATTATTTTGAACAAAAGAACCAACTCTTAACGATTTAAAAGATGTATATTGAGCATGAAATAGATTTAACAGGCTTGGGTCATTTTGAAATTTGTGCGCAACGTCAAAGTCGCCTTGAAGTAATTTTATCGTACTCTACGTTACAACTGCTACGTTTAAGTTTTTCCGCCATAACTGAGCAGAATGAGATCGTAATTCTCGCTATAATTAAACTACCGAAACGAAAGCGGTGCAATCTAAGTCCGTAAGCAACTCAAATATAGCCAAAGGTTTATATGTCACCTTATTAAAATTGATAACAAATCGAAAGAAAAGCGATACAATTTAATACGCAGCGAGTCTTACGCTTATCTTCATTGTGAATCAGGGCTTACACAGATAAGCTCTAATTTCTCAATCAACTAGATTCCATTTAATTTTGCAATGCGATACTGTCGGAAGCCTAAAGAATTAAAATGCACCTGTAAATAAAGGTTAATTATAAACATGGACAGTGACATAAAAATAAATATATCTCCTTCACACGAGAACAAGTTTAAAGACGTAGATATCGGGGAAAGACTCTATACTTTGGCCAAATTAACTGAAGAAGATGAATCGCCCTTATTTTTTAGTTTTGTGTCCGCAACTAACAGATTTGAAGTTGCTAATACTTCAGAGTTTTTCAGTAAACGTACTAATCTTCTCTGTTGCAATATATGTAACTATAAAACAATAAAGAAAGGAAAACTGATCCAGCATATAACAACGCATGCTAAACCATTTTCATTTGTTTGCGATTATGAAACATCTCGAATGGACAAGCTAAAAATACATATGAGAACTCTCAATCGTGACCAATTATTATTATGTATGCTTTGTAATTACAAAACATCTCGTATGAGTACTTTAAAGATACATATGAGAACACATACTGGGGATAAGCCATATTCATGTACGATTTGCAAATTCAAATCATCCCATATGGGCTCTTTGAAAATGCATATGAGAGCACATACTGGAGATAAACCATTCGCATGTACGGTTTGTAATTAC
The DNA here is from genome assembly GCA_036346225.1 of Platerodrilus igneus. Taxonomy (NCBI): domain Eukaryota; kingdom Metazoa; phylum Arthropoda; class Insecta; order Coleoptera; family Lycidae; genus Platerodrilus; species Platerodrilus igneus. Next base: position 15,071,027 of record JARFIW010001469.1, on the reverse strand, counting down.
AAAGCGTCTCGAATGGGCCGTATAAAAATACATATGAGAACACATACTAGTGATAAAGCATTCTCGTGTATGATGTGTAATTACAAAGCAAATCAAATGTCATATTTAAAAAAGCATTTGAAGACGCATATGGGAGATCAGCCGTTTGCATGTACGACATGTGATTTCAAATCATCTTATAAATTCAACGTAAAAATGCATATGAGAACACATACTGGCGACAAACCATATGCATGTATGGTTTGTGATTACACAACATCTCAAATGGGTAATTTAAAAAAACATATGAGAACACACACTGGCGATAAACCATATGCTTGCACGACTTGTGATTACAAAGCATCTCAAAATTTCAGTTTAAAAACACATATGAGAACTCATTCTGACGCCAAAACACGGGAAATTTGTTATTTCAAAGAACATTTGATAACTCATATTAGTGATAAACTATTTTCATGTATGATTTGTGATTACAAATCATCTCGAATGGGCCATTTAAAAACGCATATGAGAACACATACTGGCGATAAACCATATACTTGTGCGGTGTGTGACTTTAAAACATCTGGAAAATTTAATCTGAAAATGCATGTGATGTTACACACTGATGATAAAGCATTATCATGCAATGTTTGCGATTATAAAGCATCTCAAGTGGGCAGTCTAAAAAGACATATGAGAATACACTCTGGTGAAAAACCATATGCTTGTGCGGTTTGTAATTATAAAACGTCTGGAAAATGTAGTCTAAAGATACACGTGAGAACACATACTGGATATAAACCATTTTCATGTAAGGTGTGTGATTATAAAGCATCTCAGGCGGGCACTCTAAAAAGACATATGAGAACACATTCTGGCAATAAACCATATTCATGTACAGTTTGCGATTACAGAGCATCTGATTCGGGAAATTTAAAAAAACATATGAGAAGACATACTAGTGATAAATAATTTTCATGTACAGTTTGTGTTTATAAAGTATCTAATTTATTAAAAAAAAACATAAGGGGATACATGCTGGTGATGGACCAATTTTATGTAAGGATGGGGATATAATCAAATTTGGTAGGGCCTAAAATGACAGGTAAGTGGATCTAACGTTGTAGTTAAATACTAAATAAACAGTTTTTTAATATCATGTTTGAGTACAATGTAGATATACTGAATTAACACATATTCGATTCTAGTAGACTTTTCGACTCTTCTATAATATGATGTTCTGGTATTCTTCGGTCACCTTGTCAATGTTTCATAGTGACAGATGTTGTATTATTATATATTACGTGTTGTGTTATCGTGCCAACTGTTCGTTCTACAAGACCATTATTTTTTGCACAGAATGGACTTGTTGCGTTATGGCTTATATCCCATTCTTTTAAGAAATTTTAAAATTCGGTTGAGTTATGAACAGGTCCATTATCTGATACAATAATGGAAGGTAATCCGTGTCGAGCAAACATAGTGTTAGCGATCATATTCATTGTCAGATGGCGTGCCTAGCGTAACCTACTTTTATGTAGAGTAGTATTCCACGCGACGTTTACTTGCGAGCATCGTCTACGTTTCGATGACTAATAACTGTTGGTATTGTCAATAAAGTCGTTAAAATACCTTCAAGCGTTGTTTATTAGAGCAGGGATCACATAATAGATTTAAGGTTTTTTATAAATTCATTTGCTTTTGTGGATGTGAAAGTTACAAACTCAAAGTAATTAGAGAAATGGTCAATAACTAGTAAATAGGTAAGTTTTTTATAATCGATATAATCAATGCAAAGTTTTTGCCAAGGTAGAGTTGCTGGTTCATGAGGTAACAAAGGTTCCTTTTGATTAACATTTCTGTATTTTTACAAAACTTGCATTGCTCAACTTTATTTTTTATATCGATGCTAAGTGATGTTTCCTTAGGAACAAAAGGACCTGATGGCTTATAGCGCTCCTGATAAGCAAAACCAGTATCAGGTGAAACCTTAGAGGTGGCGGGAGCAGAACTCTAATAACTGTTGTCACTAGTAGCACCTAGGCTAGAGCTAGGAGGGAAGAAAATATCGTTTAAGGAAGCAATTACATACCTCGTGGTAAAGATTGACGATAAGTTAAATTAAAAAGCTCACGTGCAGTACGTTAAAAGCAAAGGCAGCGAAATATTAAACAAAATTATGGTGGCGGCGAAAATAAACTGGACGATTTATGTCGGAGCAATTGAGCCGGCAATGCTGTACGCAGCCTCTGTATGGGCAGAAGGTTGTAAAGCCCGAGAGATGCGTCAATTGACGAGCGTGCAACGCATAACTGCGCTCAAGGCGGCGAGGGCATACAGGATCACCTCCACGGAGGCGGTCCTGGTGATCAGTAGGGCTCTTCCTATCGAATATGTGATTAGAGAGATTAGAAATAGGAGATTAATAAATATAGGGAAAGGGCACGAAATTATCAAAGATATTAATCTTGGTAATTGGGAGGTAAAGAGAAAGATTGTTATATCAGAGTTGGGGCACCCGGCCGATATTAGAGGAACCGAGTTTGTCGAAGGTGATGGGGACGCGACGGGTATCAGAATTTATACGGACAGTTCACGTATGGACGATGGGCAAGCAGGCGAGGCGTTTGTCGTGTTTAAGCAGGAACGGGAGGTGTTTCGGTTTCAAACCAAATTCGCGAACTGAAGCACTATCTTCCAATGCGAATTGGCAGCCATACGAGAGGCTATCGATTACGTAATAAACCATACGGGCAAAGACGAATATTGTATATATTTACCTATACAAAGGAATGGCCACAACATTTTTTCTTTGTTTTAGTTATTTAAAACCAAATAGCAATGCATCCACACAATGCCAATAAATACCAAAAAGGTTCAACAATGGTCGTATTGACGAATTAAATTTAAAAATTCTGGATAATTTTTGTATGGAAAAACTAAATGTGGAAATGCATGCGCCTAAACAATAAATTCCTCATCGACATGGTTGCAACGCGAGCAGTGACGGAAAACACTCACCCTCGAAGTTGCTAACGTCGGGGTTGAGTCGGTAGCTGGTCCACATCAACTGGTAGGGGTGGCCTACATCCATAAAGAATGCGTTGGACCTCCCATTACTACAAGGGACGACCATTTATTGCAGCTTTAAGGCCGCCGGAAGAAAGCTAAAGCAATTGCAAATAAAATTAATTCGTGGTAGTCGGAAGGTATAATTTTATAAAAACCCTAAATACCCATCACGCTATAATGCGTGCTAGAAATTCGCATCAACCAAAACGGAAACAACCAAACATTCTACACGTATTTACTTGTGCAGATTGCAAAGCAAAATGAAATTTTATTTAACTAATAACCAAAGCTCAACGTAATATTGTAGTCATTCTTTCAATGGGAAAACACATAAGCATTCGTTATTGTATACTTGGAACATGTTATTGACTATTTAGCGTAAACTTTACGTTGGGGAATTTTTAGAACAAGAATTTAGTATTAATTAGCGGAAGTAACAATCGAAATTGAATTTATGCAAACAGATAAATGAATTAACACGTAAAAGGGTTATTTTAATTAACTGAATAAATTTTCGTTTTTGAAGCCAAATGGGTTTTGAATTGAGAATTATGGTAATTAATTTATGCGGAAGATAAACGTAACATAGTTATAGACTGAACTAGTAGCACCATAAGTGTTATCTTTAGCATTAATCACTATCACAAGCACTAGCTTCACTAGTACGAGATCAAGATCTTCTCTATCTTTTATATTGTACGTAGCAGAAATGGCTAAGAGCTAAACCTGGTATCTGTCTGTACTACTACCCGCAAGTTTTATTATTTACCCAGCACCTGGTGCATCGTTGTTACACCCAGTTACTGAAGATCTAAGAACAACTAGTTCAGGTCGTATAATTGATTTATTGTTTGTGCATCTGTTGAGATTTAAGTAAATTTTACATTATTTGAATTAACTTATTTTGTGTGTGGTTTAAATTTGAAGTGGACCTTCAGTGCGAAATCCCTTATTTAGGTTAATATAATTGCAAACCGCCTTACAACTTTATGCAAGGGTTGTCGTTTGTTGTAATTTTGGTGTCTTGAGGTGTCTCACTGTAACAGCGTGTACATCTTGTTTTTCTTTACTTTGTAATTGCACTATATCCTGGCCAGAATATTGCCTGCAGGTATTATTGATGTATTAAAATAATTATAGTGCTCACCAATATCCTAATACGCTCTTTTGAGCACACAAAGTGTCACATTATTTATGAATTATTGAATTGGGATTCATTCAATGTGTCTTATTATTATTGTATGATTAGCATTAGAAGCGTAAAAGGTATTTTATGTGCTATTAATAAAGTTTGCTGTATTTGAGTTGTTGGCTTCCTATTCAATATATTTTGGCTTTAATATTGGTACCTTACCGAACTGTTAGGACAACGTTCGCAGTTCTTTGTCTCGCTCTAAGTAGTTCTTGGCGCCTTTAAGTATCTGTTCAGTTCTGGATCATTTGTGGCTTTTTAACATCCAATCACTATTACGAACCCACGAGATTATTCAAAACCCCTGAGCAGAGCCGGAGCACTTTAAGGTCACCGTACCAATAAGAAGCCTAGTTTATAATATTTCCAAAATTACCGTGACATGGTGGGAGGGCGTGGTCAGCGGGCGTAACGGAGGCGCGGCTAGGGGCGTGCCCATGTGACGTTATAGCGAAAGGGGGCGGTGGAAAAGTGATGGAAACGGCGCTCGCCCTCACAAATCACCTACCTACAAATTCACATAAAAAACTATCTCACGTACATAAAGATTATTCCAACACAGATTGTTTTTATGTAAAAGCGGACAAGGGTAATAGGTTGGTTATTCTAGACAAACAGGACTATGTTGATAAAGTAGAAACTTTGATATCTAAGGGTCCTCATAGACCAATAATAACTAAGAGGAAAAATGATATTCCTTTAAATAAAATGGTAAAAACAACAGAGTCTGTTTTGAAGGAATGCCCAAACCTAATTTCACTCAAATTAAAATTAAAATTGACAATTTGAAACCTTGAAATTCCAAAAATGTACTGATTGCCTAAAATTCACAAGAAAGATAAATCGATGAGACGAATAGTTTCAGGTACCAACTCACCGACTTTTGTTTTGAAGTCAGACCGGCTTTATATTACTTTCAATGGAACATACATACTTCAAAACACACACACACGTATGTTGAAAATGTAAGTGCAGAGAAAATGTGTAGCTGTTTTGAATTTGGTTTTCTAGCGAGAAGTTATAAAGTATGCCAGATGCAAAATATCGCATTCAAGTCAATTGTGTTTAATTAAAGTGGATTCTGATTTATGTTTAGAGGCTGCAAATACACATGGGCCGATTTCAATTCAAAATGAGTTCACTCTTGTGATAGGTTGAAAAGTGGGTTGGCAAAGTACGCAGATGGTGGTAATCTGCTATATAAGGAGATTGCTCCTAATATTAATTTAATTAGTCGAAGAAAAGCAATATGGATTTTAATACTCTTAATAAAACCACATATCGCAAACCTTATGTAAATACAAAAGATCTTGTAATAAATAAGAGGTTTGAAGTTTTAAAAGTTGAAACAATCAAGACAAAATATGGAGAAAGAGTATTAGTGGAAACAGAAGAGTTCAAGAGTATATTGCCATTGAGATATTTTGAATACCTTCAAGCACATGGAGTGAAACAATTAAATGAAAGTATTGGCTCGAACAAACACGTATACATAACTAGTAAGGGATCGATCGGTCTAACTGTCAACATAGAATTTTCAGAATAATATGTCACTAATTTAAGAAATTAGTTTATTATTATAACACATCTAAGTCAATTGTATAAAGAATGATGTATTAAATTAAAGTGGGTTCTGATTTATGTGCGTTTTACTTTGAGTTTACTACCTTGTTTAGAGAAAGTCTTGTTTCAAAAGAGGAACTTTTATAAAATACTTTTTTATTTTACAAATTGTTGAATATTTTGATCTAACTATTTATAAATGAAAAAGTATTTATTAACTCCCGTTCTTGAAGTATCTGCTGCTCCCTCGCAACCAGTTCCTCTCCTTTTTGCTTTATTATTTCTAGCTCCAAATCTAGACGACGCAGTAGCTTCTCTCCACGCTTTTTAAATGCGTTAAGCAACTCTACTGTGTCATCTTCGTAGGATTTGTCATCTTCACAGCAAACAGCCATATTAGATTCTGTACATAACTTTTTCATAGCCAACATGTTTTTGCCTGATCTGTGAGCATAACATAAAAGATTATTGAAGGTTCACCTATTCTTTTGTATACTACCTGATGTTTCTGAGAGGATCAGAATGTGTCAACGATCCGACGATAGCCTCAGAATTTCTAGAATGGTTTTTTGATCCTAATCTAATGTAACTTATAAATTAGTAGTGTTTTAAAACACATGTATAAATGTAAAAAAGCACTTACCGTGATATATCTATTACGTCACTATCAAAAATAGCAGCAGTGTCAAGTTGAGGTGAAGAAGAACCAAAAACTTCTTTAATCAAGTCTTTGCAGAATGCAATATAAATTGCTCTAGAACTTTCACGTTGGTACTATTACCATTTTTGATCGATGATAAGTTACTCATTTTTTAAAAGTTGCTAGTAGTAGTAACTAATAATTATACAAGAGATCTGATTGAATACTGTTGGTAAAATCTACGTGAAGTATTTATATTAAATAATAAACTGACCTGTTAGAAAAAATTAAAAATTTGCATCGTTTTCTGAAAATATTCAGCTCTGTAATCTATTCTAATGAATAAAACAGTATGTAAGCGAATATAATTATACCTCAGCAGAAATAATGAATTAGATTCATTGTCTGAAAAAGAAATTGCAATGAAGGCACATAATAAAAAACCTAAATTAGATTAATTTCGTTTTAGATTACTGCTGGCATAATTTATTTTTCAATAAAGCTTAACAAAAATTCACTTTATATGCATATATATAGGTATGTAGTAATTGTGCGTGTGTGTTTACACGATTCATGCTGCAAAAGAAATTCTTTAATTCGCTCAAGGTACTGATAATAAATAGCTTCAAATAAATGAAATTGCATAATGTTTATTGTATTATGATAAAACTGCAGAATGTTAATACTGGTTTTTTAAAAAAGCCCATGAGTGCGTGTAAATTATTAAACAACATTGACGGTTTAATCTGAGACATTTTTTCAAATTTGCTTTATTAAAAATTTTTATATGTAACTATAAAAAAATAACGATGTAATGATAGTGTATTTTCTGTACACACAGCATAAATGAAAGGTCGTATAAAAACATTTGATTACTATACTGCAAGCAAGCAAATTTTTTCAGTAAACGCAGCTGAATGAAAAATGATGTTGTATGCTAATTCTTTTACAGTTGTTTTGCTTACGTCAGATGATATTTTTGTATAAATAGTAAATAAAGCACTACATATATTAAGTAGTGTATTGATTTGTATAGAATCATGAATTCTGAAACCGTGGCCGAGATTAGTAGCGCTATTTTAAAATTAACTGTGAAATGCGTGAATCAAATCAGATCAGTCAATGCAATAACGAAACACATTATAATTATCAAAGCAAATATAAGTATATTGAAGCTTGCTATTAGAAATAAGGTATACGAAGACAATCGTCAGGAAAATCCTAGTAGGCTGGAATCTAATTTGGCATATCTTAAAAGTTACCTTGTACGATTGAGGCACTTGAAACGCTCTTTAGAATATCAAGGTAAAGGTATTGATGCAACGCTTTCTAGAGGACATATTCAAAAAAATCTGATTTGGCATGATGTGCAATCATGTTTTGGAAGTCGAATAATTACAGGACTTATTACCAATTTAAGCTATAGAGATCCTCTAGTGTTCTTAGACAAGGCGTTCGCTAGTTTTAAACGCAAGATTGTTGCTTGCTTAAAAAAGTCAATGTTGAAAGTTAATGTAATATTTGCAGCTAACTTTGTTAAGCCTACAACTGGTGAAATAGATTTGAAAACGTTTCCTACTGCAAATCGTCACATCGATGTACCGGTTCCGGACTTTATAAAAAAAAAAAGCTGTGGTAAATGTAATAAATAACGACCAACATTGCATTCTTTGGAGCTTGGTTTTCGTTTTATATCCTGCTAAAAAAAATAGTCAGAGAATATCTAGCTATCCACATTTTGATACAGTATTACGCTACAATTCAATTCAGTTTCCAATCGCATTAAAAGACATACAAAAATTGAGAAGCTTAACAATCTCGCAATTAACCTATATTGTATAGAAAATACTAAAATACTGCCATTTTGTTTAAGTGAAAATTTAAAAAAAATAGAACCTATTAATCTGTTAGTTTTAAATAATGATTTCTTACAATATTCTCGTCCGACAAATGCTAATGAGAATCACTTTCATTTTACTTGGATTAAGGATATGTCAAAATTATTTGCAAAACAGTTGTCTTCACATCACCATAGAAAATTTTTTGTTATAGATGTTTAAATAATTTTAGTACAGCAGCATTACTTAAGCGTCATTCGAATTATTGCGACAAACAGAATACTTGCTCAATAAGATTACCCGAAGAATCCGAAAAGTATCTAACATTTAAACATTTCCACTATCAAGAAAAAGTATCATTTGTAGTTTATGCAGATCTCGAATGTATATTAGAACCATGCAATGGGTCGGAGGTAATATTAAACACAGTCCGTTACCAAAGGCATATACCCTTTAGTGTAGCATACTATTTGAAATGCTCGTATGATAATAAATATTCCAAATTTCAATTGTATCGCGGAAAAGATTGTATAGAATGGTTTGTTGCTCAATTGAAACTGATTTCAGAAACGACCAATAAAATTTTCTGTATCCCAAAACCTATGAATCCTTTAACAGAAGAACAAAAGTCAGCATTTAAATTTGCCCTTCACCGTCACATTTGCAATAAACCTTTTAGTATAGATGATATTAGAGTTCGCGATCACTGCCACTTTACAGGTGAATTTCGAGGAGGGGCTCATAAAGATTACAACATCAATTATCATAATTCTTATATGATACCAGTAGTTTTTCATAACTTATCAGGTTACGATTCGCATTTCATTATTAAAAAAATCTCGTTAGAGTTTTCAGGTTCGTTAAGCATTCTACCAATATATAAGGAAAAATGCATATCTTTTACAAAATATGTAAAAGGTATGAAAGTTAGTTTTAGATTTATCGATTCATTCAGGTTTATGGCATCTAGCATCGAAAAATTAGCTTCCTACTTAGATGATAATAAAAAATCCATCACTAGGAAAAATTGTAACACTGATAATGAGTTTCAGTTACTTACGCGTAAAGGCATATTTCCCTATGATTACATTAACTCTTGGGATAGGCTCAATGAAACCGATTTACCCTGTAAAACGGCATTCTTTAATCGTTTGCGCAAAGAAGAAGTCTCATATGAAGACTACAATCATGCTAAACACGTTTGGCAAACATTTAATATAAAAACACTAGGGGACTATTTAGACCTATATTTAAAAACAGATGTACTGCTCTTGACTGATATATTTGAAAACTTTAAAAAAACTTGCATGTTCACGTATAAGTTAGATCCACTTCACTACTTTACGGCTCTTGGTTTAGCTCTAGATGCAATGTTAAAAACGACGAACGTTAAACTCGAGTTGCTTACTGATATTGAAAAAATAATGTTTTTAGAACGGGGAATTCGTGGTGGTGTTTTTCAATGTTCGAATAGATATGCTAAAGCAAATAACAAATATATGAATGCAGATTGTGATCCGAATTTCGATTCTAAATATTTAATGTATTTTGATGTTAATAATTTATATGAGGCTGCAATGTCTGAATATCTTCCATACGGAAAATTTGAATTTTTAGATGGCACCAGTCCAGATATAGTACGTTTAGACGTACTTAATACTGCCGATGATTCTGATGTAGCATATATTTCTGAATGCGATTTACACTACCCAGTATCTTTACATGAAATTCACAGTGACTTACCTTTGGCGCCTGAACATATGATACCACCAGTACCTTCTAATAAATCAAACCTAAAGAAATTATTTACAACTTTATATCCAAAACTCAACTATATTATTCACTACAAGAATTTAAAAATGTATTTAAGCTACGCTTTAGAACTGAAAAAGATTCATAAGGTTCTTCGGTTTAAACAAGCCCCTTGGTTAAAAGAATACATTGATTTGAATACGAAATTAAGACAATAGTCAAAAAACAGTTTCGATATTTGCTTTTATAAAAATATAATAAATTCGGTTTATGGAAAAATGATTGAAAACGCACGGAAAAGGAAAGATGTGAAATTAGTGACCGAATGGGAGGACGGTTTGGAGCTCGTAGTTACATAGCGAAGCCTAATTTTCACAGTTGCACTGTGTTATACAAAGATCCACTCTTAATAGAAATGAATAAATTAGAGGTTTTATTTAAACAAACTCATTTATGTAGGTTTCTCTATTCTAGATATTTCAAAAACCTATTTATATGAATTTTACTATAGTTATATAAAATCGCAATTTGCTAACAAAGCAAAGCTGCTGTACACAGATACGGATAGTTTGATATACTAGTTTAGCGTTGAAGATATTTACTCTTATATCAAACAAGATATTCATAGATTTGATACTTCGGATTACGACCCTTATAACAAATATCATATCCCATTATCAAATAAAAAGGTTTCTGGTATTATGAAAGATGAAAACAATGGTGATATCATGCTAGAGTTTGTAGGGCTTAGATATAAAATGTACACTTACAGAGTTCAGGATAGGATACTAAAAAAGTCAAAGGGATCTTCCTTAGCAAGTATTAAGCAAATTTGTTTTGACGATTATAAGAATGCTTTGGTTTATAAACAGACTGTACAGAAACATCAATGTTTAATTAGATCAGTTAAACATGATGTCTTTACTATTAAACAAAACAAAATTGTTCTTAAGCCAAGTGATGATAAAAGAATTCTTAGTACCTCAACCACTGATACTAAACCTTGGGGGTATAACTATACACTCAGAAATGACTTGAAAAGCTTCAACCACTGGCTCAAATAAAGAATGCAATTTATTTTATCTCGATTAACGTATAATATTTTTTTAGTTATAAAAACTTCAGTGTTATGTTTATACCTGCACAAGTACACCGGTTTTCTTTTTGGATGTATCTAAAATAGGATACCTTTCAATCAACCCGAGTTGAACTATATTAGTATAAATGTATTGTAGAGAAAAATAGTAGTAACCGTTCTGTTAAAAAAAATCCAGTTTGTTAATAACATACCAGTTAGTTTATTTGAGAAATGTATAACAAAACTTATATTTAAAATTGTCAATGTTTATGGCTGTTTACTAAATCACTTAATAATTCAAACATGTAAAAGATATTGTAAAAACATGTAAAAATATTAATAAATAGACTGTGATTGCTAAATGATTTATTGTTTTTTCATAATTTGTAAAGGTACAGTAATAATAATAAAATAATTATAATATTCTTATGCTGTTTGAGAGTGGATTGTATTTGACTATCTTATCATGAAGTATAAGGCAATGACAAGATGTATTTGGCAAAACGTTTCTGCTAGTTTCAAATTCTAATCTAATATCGACAGTACCAGATTTTAACGCTTCGTTTTGTCTAGAACAATCTATGACTACTAATGGTGCAATACTTCGTAAATCTTCAGGATTAAAAAGTGGCTCATTTTCCTTTTCGTAGTATGATTGCTGAAACTGAGCATACATCTCATATAACAACGCAGTCTGTTTATTCTCGAACCTCAAATTTAAGTTATCGCACGGGAAAATTTCTGAATTTAAATATAGTTTCATGTTGGTTAAATAGCAATGATCAAAACGACTGTAGTTACTCATGTATCTATTTTTTCGGTTGGTTTGGAAACCAACAATCACAAATCTTGGTTTTTCTAATTGTGTTGTTGTTGTAATGTTCCATGTATGACGTTGCGTTCTTGTAGAAGTTGATATTCATGCAACTCCCATCCTCTAAACGGAATATGCAAATCCTGATTTTGTGCAACGCATTCTATTAAATTAATTCGTTGAGTATCATCAACGGCTACATGTGGCATTTTCCATAAAACTTTGTTTAAAACAACTTTTATTTCTTCATCGGGTGTAGGATTAATTATAGCATTAGTATCAAAACTAGAACGTAGTAAAACTAACTCATGGCAGAGGTTTAAAATAATTTTTTTTGAAATCTTCGCATAATCCGAGAACCATTGAAAGGTTGATTGCAATGTTAAAATTCCCATTGGCATCAACTATTTGCGAATCATCCATAGGAAACCACCCAGCGTTTTGTAAATGTTTACTTTGATTGCTATTATATGAAACATATCCCTTCATTATAAACGTTAATCCAGGATTCCGAACACGATCTACAATGACACCACCAATCTCATATCTAATTTCATCAAAAAGCAGCAAAACCCCATTATTTACAAACTTTGCCGTCTGAGATGGCGTTCCATCTGTTTTAATTAATTTGCCTTCTATGTACAGCATGTTCTTCGATGGTAAGGTGTATACATCTTGTTGTTGTATAGGGATTCGAATTTCATCATTATTGTCTAAAGATGTGTTAGCATAAGGTTGATGAGTATGTTTTTCAATTGTCGAAGTAAACTTTTTCACGCACGTTCAGTATTTCACTATTCATTCTACTTTTTAATTAAATAAATGCAGTCCTAACGATTGTAGAAACTGCCGGTTTTGTGTTGTTAGCGGTCTTGAAACAATCAATCGAGTGTCGATTGCTTTGAAATTTCCAGCATTTATAGCAATTCTTGACATGTTGCGTGCATTATACTTAATACCCATGCTATTGCAGATTTTTTTTAATGTAACCTTACAGTTAGCAGTTCTCCTCTGAAATTAACTAAATTTCCATCTTGATCTAACACTTTAACTATTATTTCATTTATTATACGTGACCTGATTGGTAGATATATAATCGTAGTTGTGCACTCGATAATTTTAAAACCTCCAGATACTTGAGGAAAAAATTCATGTAATACATGGGCTGGTTTACTATTTAAATAGGATCCACTTGCAATATTACAATCGATTAAAACTACATTCACTTTACAAATGTTGATCGCGTAGTCTGCTTGATGTGTGGCTAGCAATTTTCGTAGATTGAAACCGAGTATAGAACCAATTGAATCCTTTTTGGTAAAATCCACATCTTCACTACATTTAATACTACATTTAAGTGTATTATTGTTAGCTGTAATTTCTATATACACTGGTGTCTTTCTAGCGCTTCGTGATTGTTCCATACGACCACACTATCTTTTATCGCCTAAAGCTTTTGAAGATATTTATTAATTTCTCTAATCTCATAAGCACCTTCAGGTATTTCCATGAATTCTCCGTTAGATCCATAATAAAATTTATTATTTATTCCTTTTCAATGTTTGAATTGTGTTATAAGACTCAATATTTGTTAATACTAATACGTACTCCGAATCATTATCCAAGTTTATAGGAGGATTAAAGTTGCTTGTTAAAACTGAAGTGTTTCCCGTTAGAGTAAAAGTGTACGACATGACAACTTCGTACGCAGTTCTATGTACTACTTAGAAATTGTAAGCATACGATTGTTCTTGGTTAATCTTATAAATAATTTTAGATTTACCCCCGCTATTCAAATAACTTATCAACTTTGTTGGCGGTCGCAGGTTTCCGTAGCTGTCATAGTAAATAGCGCTACTACCGTACTTTTTATAAGAGGTCCAATGCGTACCTAAACCTTCTATTCCATCTAAATTAATTATACCACATTCTTTTAAATTAACTTTCTTGGGAAGATTGTTTCTCATGAACACTCCACGGAAATATGGTACTTCTAATTGCTTAACAAACTCTATTAGTTCTACATTGCTTAGTGCTCGATTAGGTAAAATCAAGTTGCGTTCCTTTGAGGTTTTGCAGGGGCTAAAAAAAGACCAAAACCTTTTTTATAAGGTTTGATGTACATGCCGTTTCCCACTGCAATGTCCTCCATTGCCTTGTTATGACGTTGTTTTTCCGCTAGTTGTTCCTTAGCTATTTTAGTATCTGAAACTGCTTTTGCAACAGCAGCTGCACCTCCAGTAAGAGTACCAAGGGCGCTTAGGCCTGCAAAAATTGGTATTAGTGGTAGAAAACCTCTGTTTTAGGAATTGATATAATACGAGCTGATTTAATATGCTTCTTTTGTTTTGCTGTATTGGCGGCCTTAATTACTATGTTGATTGCATCCATAATATTAGATCTTTTAGCCTTTTTTAAAGCTGTACGTGCTTGTTTGATAATACTTTTAATACCTAGCGTACTTCTTATTTTACGTTTCTTTATCAATTTTCTTATTTTATTAATATTTTTTGTTCTCAGTGATGCACAGGCATCCATACCAAGTTTCACTTTAGGTTTCATTGCGGTAGCTACTCCAAATGCTGCTACTTTTTCACCTAAAGACGAGTCACCAGAATTTAGTCTTTCTGTAGTTAACTGAGCTAACTTCGAATCTGCTTGATGGCGTTTAGATAGGTTCTTTTCTTTGGAGTATGCAATATCGTGCTCCTTACAAGCCTCGTCTAACTTGTGTATTCCCTTGTCTCCCCGAGCTAACCGTTTCATTAGTTTTGTACCCGGACCGCAAAATTTGTAACCCGGAATATGCGCTTCAAATGGTAAATTGTTAATTACAGTATTCAACAGTCCGTTCCCAGTAGTTTTAGAATTATTATATGTAATCATTAGCGGACAACTGCCCTCTCAAGCTGTGCAGTAAATAAATAAAATATTGGGAATTAATGATTCTTTATATACTCGCCGTTTCTTTTATATATATATATATATATATATATATAATTCCACTTTTTTACAATCGAATTTAGTACTTGCAAACATGCGTGTTGTGAAACAATCAACACCTTTAACCATAAACAATAATGACATTGGCGTGCAATCCTTAGCTAAAAAAAAACATAGCGTTCTTCTGCCTTCATCTATTCGATGTCTAGTTGTTGGTCCATCAAATTGCGGTAAAACCAACGTTATGGTTGGGTTGATAAAACATCATAATAGTTTAAAGTTTGAAAACGTATATGTTTTTTCTAAATCACTTTATCAACCAAAGTATCAATACCTTGAAAGTCTACTGCGACCAATAAAAGGGATCAAATATTATACATTTTCCAGTTCTGATAATATTATATCACCATCTGATGCTCGAAATAATTCTATATTTGTTTTTGATGATGTAGCTTGCGATAAACAAGGTATCATTAGGGAATACTTTAGTATGGGGCGTCATAAACAAGTAGACAGTTTTACCTTTGTCAAAGTTATACTCGTATACCTAAGCACTTACTACGTGATAATGCTAATCTTTTAGTTTTATTTAAACAAGATGAAAAAAAATAATAAATAAACTTAAAACACATATATGACGATCACATCAATATTGACATGAAGTATGATAAATTCCGTGAAATATGTGCTGCTTGTTGGCAAGACAAATACGGTTTCTTAGTTGTAGACAAAGATAGTGATTCAGGTCAAGGAAGGTACCGAATAGGTTTTGATCACTTCATACATATTTAAACCTTGAGAGACGCAAGTATTGTTAGTATCGAAGAATTTTTTATTACAATAAACTTTTACGCAATGAACAAGGAGGCGATAAAACTTAAAAAATTTTAATTAAGAAAAGAAACATTGTAAAAACAAATTGCGCCAGTTAAAAGATAATGAAGTCGTCCAAGTGGAATCAATCTTACCCATAACATCGCGATTAGAAACTATTGCTAATAAACTAGATGGGGAAAGTGCGGTAAAGAAAGAAAATTTAAAGAAGAAGAAGAAGAACTGCCTCATAGCAGTGTAAAAAAAATTAAACCTAAATTGCTAGAAAGGAACGTTGACTATATTGATTCGCCGGTTATTGCTCAGCATATACCGAATATAAAAAATGATGTCATAGAGGAAGATGATGATGATGATGTTGAGAATGAATACGAAGCAGAAGTTAATCGAAATGCCCAAGAAGCCCAGGTATATAAACAAAGCTTTGACGATTCACCATATATGACACATTATCTCGAACAGTTGCATCCGCTACCTCGAGAATATATTTACAATATGTTTAAAGATGTTAAGAACGAATTTGATCATAAATACGGTATTAGGTTTAACCCTGATTCAAATGGTCTTATGATAGGCAATTTGAATTTCAAGTTGGATGATGAAAATGTTCTTATAAATGATTTGAAATATAAAGGTACTCCTGGATTATACGAACTACTGTTTAAAAATATCCTGTCGGGTACAGTCATCGCAAGATCTAAAGTCGTACCTTGATATTGTGAAAAGAACAAATGCTAATAGAAGATATTATTCTGAAACAGAACAAATTCAGGGTAATAATTCATATAAATACAAAATATAATATCTACATTAAACATACTTCCCAAACACCCCGTAGACCTAGAACATTACCCTATAGAAAGCGTCTTGGAGACGGTATGACAATGGAAGTATCAAATAACGCTATAGATTATTTATATTGAATGATCCCAATGAACTTGTTGATAGATTACGACTTTTAGTTTCATCTCAGACTGCTGGACACACAGGTCACGGCAACGAAATAAATTCGATCATTGAAGAATTGCGTGAGGCGAAAGTGATTAGATGATATGACAATTGACAAATTTGGAAGGCACTTACATAACCGTAAAATAGATATAACTGAACAGGAATATGAAAACAAAAATGAAGGTTTTGAAATCTTGATTGAGTATAAGTTACATGTGCTACATTACACGGTAGTAGCAACGTTTTACTCTAATACATTCCTCGATGGTGACAAGACATTCCTTATTTTCAACATTAAACATAATTATGAATTTTCTTATGAGGAAGCAGTCATTGAGAATATTAAAGGATACCCGCAAGACATTGAAATTCTTATAAACGAAAAAGTTATGTAATTGCACAGTTACAAGGATTTTGCTTAAACGTATGGATGTAATCAGCTTTCGTGACAGCGGTGCTATCATAAACAATACCACAATGTTTCTTGATTTTATATTAAAAGTTTCTTTCAAAGCAAGTGGAGCCCACGACATTCAAACATAGAAGTATTTATTAATTGTATTTAATAAATCCTGATTAGAAAAAGTATTATGATAGTTGCTCAATCAAAAGTGAAAGAGGATATAGTAAATGAACTTCATAAACCAGCAAGAATAAATTTCAAGACACGCAAAGTGATAGTAAAAGTTTTAAATGACCTTCTTCAGTCCGATTTGATTGAAATGCTACCATATTCACAAACAAACAAAGGATTTAAGTACATTTTAGTAGTTATTGATTGTTTCTCCAAATACGTATGGGCTGTACCACTTAAAAGTAAAACGGGTATTGATGTTACTGCTGCAATGAAAACAATTTTAAATAAATTTAAAATCCACCAAGAAATTTGCAGTCTGATTTTGGTAAAGAATATTATAACAAACACTTTCAATCCTTAATGCAGACATATGGCATAAACCATTATAGTGTTTTTTTTACAAAGAAAGCATGCATTGTGGAACGTGTAATTAGAACTTTAAAGGGAAAAATGTGGCGCTTGTTTAACCTGAACGGTTCTTACAATTGGATAAAAAATTTAAGCGATATTGTGAAACAATACAACAATACAACAATACAGTCCACAATACTATCGGAGTCAAACCTGTAAAAGTTGATAAATCAAATGAAAAAACTATTCTTAAATCATCATTTACCCCACATCAAACTTGCAACCAAAATACCAAAATATTCAATAAAAGACAGTGTGAGGATTAGTAAACACAGGAAGCATTTACGAAAGGTTACACGCCAAACTGGTCAAATGAAATTTTAAGATTAAAAAGGTAAACGTAACCAATCCGACAACATATATATTAGAAGATCAAGACGAGAAAGAAATCAAAGGTACATTTTATGAAACGGAGTTGCAAAAGGTTAAACATCCAGGAATTTACCTGGTAGAAAAAGTCCTAAGAAAGAGTGGAAAGAAAGTCTTTGTAAAATAGTTAGGCTTCTCTAACGTACACAATAGCTGGATCAATAAAAATAATGTTTGCTAGAAGTTGTTATAATAATAGTTAATAAGGCTAACATTGTAAAATTATATTAAAATAAATAATACAGACAAAATCTTTCTATTGTTTTTTATTATTATCAAGCCATTCTTTTAATAAAAAGGTATTTTGTTTTGCGCATTGAAAATTATTATTGCTGTGTCTACAACAATGGATGTTATATTTTAAACGATTGTTGATTTTTAACTCCGATAGCTTAGGACAACCTAATGCAAGCATATCAGTTACAAAGTTTTGTATTAGATATGTTTCAATCAATTTCTTCTTTTCTAGACCCTTCACAAATACTTCTTTACCGGGTCGGATAATTTGCTTCAAATAAAGCGCTATATATGATGACACCATTCCAACCGTTGAAGATTCATCCCAAGAAAAACCATAAATATTCCTTGTCACCCAGTCTTTATGTTTTTATGATCTTGACTCAAACAACTGGACTGCATTGGCAGTTTAAAAATTTGATGCCAAACATCACCTTTCAACAAGTCCAAAACCGCAATTTCTTTGCACACAAACTCGTTTTTCTTGTATTTAAATCCCTGAATATCAATTATATACATGTTTGTATGTAAATATATGCAGTAAACTTCGACTAATTAAATTAATATTAAAAGCAATCTCCTTATATAGCAGATTACCACCATCTGCGTACTTTGCCAACCCACTTTTCAACCTATCACAAGAGTGAACACATTTTGAATTGAAACCGGCCCATGTGTATTTGCAGACTCTAAACATAAATAAAAAACATAAATCAGAATCCACTTTAATTAAACACAATTGACTTGAATGCGATATTTTGCATCTGTCATACTTTATAACTTCTCGCTAGAAAACCAAATTCAAAACATCTACACACATTTTCTCTGCACTTACATTTTTCAACATACGTGTGTTTTGATGTATGTTTCATTGAAAGTAATATAAAGCCGATCCTAATTCAAAACGTGCCTACAAGTATTTTACATTGAAAGTATATAAGAATTCATGTTTTCACAATTATTTTACATTGAAATGTTTTCGCAACTATTTTACATTGAATTATATAGGTTGGTCCTAATTCAAAACGGTGCACGTGTATTTTACATATGTAAAATACGTCTGAACACGTTTTGAATTAGGACTGGCCTTACTCCACTATTAACGATGTAGTGTACCGGATCAGAAGATCTCCCCGTGGTAAACCGAAAGTGGTATACTTTGACCGTTTAACATCCTACGCTGGCAACAACCAGGAAGGCTGGAATAATAAGAATGGTGTTCGACGAGTTATTAATCATGAGCCAAATGTAGATTATGAGAGTTTTTATGGCGGCGTATGGTGGTTTCGCTAAGGCGAGATTTGACGTTGTTGGTGAAAAATAGCAAGATCTGTTTAGAGCACCAGAAGAGTATTCCCTTGCACATTGCGTAGGGTGTTGCCATACCAGACATCAAACTTTAGTTTAGTACTCATAATATTAGGACACTTCACATAGACTCTGGTAATGTTAAAACAACCAACCTACAGCTATAAATATAATGGCAACAACGTTTTAAATATGCCAGCAAGTCTTTAAACCATTTTCACATTAATAAGTAGCATATTTTTAGTTATTTAAAAGCAAATAGTGATGCATTAATATAATGGCAATAAATACCAAAATAGTTCAATCATTTTTGTAGATAAGAATTAAATTTGTCAATGCACGAGTTTAAACCGGAAATCCCAACCGATATGGGCGCAATCGTAAATGATGGAAAAAGAAAACACACCCTCGAAGTTGTCGACGTCGGGGTTGAATCACTAGCTGGTCCACAGCAACGAGTAGGTGGGCCTACACCCAGAAAAAAAGCACTTGGCCTCCCATTACATCCAGGAACGACCATTCATCGTGGCTTTAAAGCCACCGGAAGATCCTTGAGCAATTACCAGTAAAAATTAATTTAATTTCGACGAAAATACAATTTTTTAAAAACCCTAAATACGCACCACACCGTGTTGCGTGCGCGAAATTTTCTTAACAAAAAACGGAAACAACTAAACATTTCTACACGTGTCTCCGTTGTGTAGATTGGAAAGCAAATAAAATCAATTTCGTTTAGCCAGTGACAGAGTTCAAAGTAATCTTTCTATTCAGAATTAACTTGACAAAACACAGTTTATATTGAGATAATACGCAGCTTTAATTCGACGAATTCTTCCGATGGAAAGCACATAAGAAACAATTATCGGATACTTGGAACACGTTATCGACTAAATGAGTATAGCGTAAACTTTACATTAGGGAATTCTGGGAAGTAGAATTTATTCATAATTAGCGGAAGTATTAATCAAGTAAAATATACAGGATATTTAATTTATCGAATAAAGTTTCGTTTGAGAAGCAAAGTGAATTTTAGTTGAAAATTTAGCCAGCGTATTTCTTTTTAATTATGGTTCGACACTTTTATTTAACTGTGGACATGGAGTTTAAATAAACGGATAATTAATTAGCAAGGGATTTGAGTTGAAAATTATTGTAAATCAAATAACCAATTATTGCCGAAATTGAAGAGGAAACGCAACGTTTAAGTACTACACTAAAACACTATGCTTACCTAGTTAAATACAATCTAGATTGTACAAATAAATAATAAAAAATGTACTTTTATATATAACACAAAGTTTGTTTTTCCTATTTTTTACGATTTTATTTAAAACAAATTTATCGGAATAACCCCTAGACAATAAGGTGTTTAATTCCAAACAAATGGCCAGGTTTTATTTTTCTATACAAATGATGGTGTATTTGAGTTGAGATTTGGGCATGGCTTCCTCTGTTAACAAGAAGGAATATTGTTAGAGTTGGCCATGGTAGTTTTAATATTTATATTCAAGACTACGTATCCTGACTAATTCTTGTCGCATGTTGAATATAGATATTGAAAATTACCCACTAAGTTAATTAGCAGTTGAACACCTAAATTTTATTTATCTTCCATTATTCAAAGTAATAAGATTTATAATTTTTATGCTGGATTAAATAACAAATAGGTGAATAATATCTGCAACTTGATAACCCGTTTTAATAAAATACAAGATAC
The DNA here is from genome assembly GCA_036346225.1 of Platerodrilus igneus. Classification (NCBI taxonomy): domain Eukaryota; kingdom Metazoa; phylum Arthropoda; class Insecta; order Coleoptera; family Lycidae; genus Platerodrilus; species Platerodrilus igneus. The sequence goes on along the minus strand of JARFIW010001469.1, from coordinate 15,049,749 downwards.
AAATGAATAATATATTTATACTACTAAAGGCTAAAGTACTATCAGTGATTTTTGCTGGAATAAAAGGAACTAAAATGATTACCAACCTTAAACGCTATACAAACATAAAGTTGAATAATTTTAACTTTCTACGAACAGCTGCGATTATTCGTAACAATCACGTAATTGTAACTATCATGTTTGTGCACTGTGAACATAATCATAAAGATAATGGGTTTTAATTTTTACGAATTGCGAAATAGAAACGGGTACAGGGCATATATAAATACACTCAAGTTTCTCAACCAACTAGAATTAATTTTTGCAAAGCGATACCTGTTGGAAGCCTAAGAATTAAAAACCTATACCTATAAATAAAGGTTACTTACAACATGGACAGTGATATAAAAATAAGTGTATCTCCATCACATGAGAACAAATTTGAAGGCGTAAATATCGGGGACAGACTTGATACTTTGATCAAATTACCTGAAGAAAATGAACCGCACTTATTTTTTAATTTTGTGTCCCCAACTAGCAGATACGAGGTTGCAAATACTTCAGAGTTCTTCAGTAAAAGTACTAATCTTCTCTGTTGCGATACATGTAACTATAAAACAATAAAGAAAGGAAAACTGATCCAGCATATGACAACGCATGCTAAACCATTTTCATTTGCTTGCGATAATAGAACATCTCCAGTGGACAAACTAACAATACATAAGAGAACACTTAATCGTGACAAATTATTGTCATGTATGGTTTGTAATTATAAAACATCTCGAATGAGTAGTTTAAAAGTACATATAAGAACACATACTGGGGATAAGCCTTATTCATGTACGATTTGCGATTTCAAATCATCTCATATGAGTTCTTTCACAATGCATATGAGAGTGCATACTGGCGATAAACCATATGCATGTACGGTTTGTAATTACAAAGCGTCTCGATCAAGCCGTATAAAAATACACATGAGAACACATACAGGTGATAAACCATTTTCTTGCATGATGTGTAATTACAAAGCAATTGAAATGACAAATTTAAAAAGACATTTGAAGTCTCATTTGGGTGATAAACCGTTTGCATGTACGACATGTGATTTCAAATCATCTCATAAACCCAACTTAATGATGCATATGAGAACACATACTGGCGACAAACTACGTGCATGTATGGTTTGTGATTACAAAGCATCTCAAATAGGTAATTTAAAAAAACATATGAGAACACATACTGGCGATAAACCATATGCATGCACGATTTGTGAATACAAAGCATCTCAGAATTTCAGTTTAAAAGCACATATGAAAATTCATGCCGACGACAAAACACAGGAAATCCGTAATTTCAAAGAACACTTGATAACACATATTAGTAATAAACCATTTTCATGTATGATATGTGATTACAAATCATCTCGATTGACTTCTTTAAAAATGCATATGAGAACACATACTGGCGATAAACCATATGCTTGTGCGGTTTGTGATTATAAAGCATCTGCAAAAAGTAGTATAAAAATGCATGTGATGTTACATACTGGCGATAAAGTATTTTCATGTAACGTTTGCGATTATAAAGTATCTCAAGTGAGCAGTCTAAGAAGTCATATGAGAGCACATTCTGGCGTTAAACCATATGCCTGTGCGGTTTGTAATTATGAAACATTTAGAAAATCTAGTCTAGGAATACATGTGAGATCACATACTGGCTATAAACCATATTCATGTAAGATTTGTGATTATAAAACATCTCGAGTGGGCTGTCTAAAAAGACATATAAGAACACATTTTGGCGATAAACCATATGCCTGTACAATTTGTGATTACAAAGCATTTGATTCGGGAAATTTAAAAAAACATATGAGAAAACACACTAGTGATAAATAATTTTCATGTACAGTTTGCGTTTACAAGATATTTGATTTAAAAAACAAGGAATACACGCTGGTGATAGATCAATTAAAGATGGAAATACAACTAAATTTGGCAGGTCTTAAAATGAAAAGGAAATAGATCTAACATTCTAATTGAAAATTAAATAAACATTTTTTTTAATAAAATGTTTGAGTACAATTTAGATACACTGAATTAACATATATTCGATTCTAGTACATTTGTCTACGGCTTCAAAATATGGTGTTCTGGTTGCTTTGGGTTACGTCGTCAATGCTTCGTAGTGACAGACATAACATTTACTTATTTACAAGTTAAAATATTGCTGTAAGCTTATTATATATTAAACACTAAAGATATGAATCGGGCAAAAGAAATATTTGAAAATGTCTTTGTATGCGTAATGAAACTGCAAATGTCTTTAACGCTGGTAATGAAAGTAATGAGCATTTAGTTTGAAAAGTTTGCGACATCAGCAATGAATTTGTATGTCGAGTAATTGGATACTACGGTCACATGACGTGGACCTGGAACTGGTGTCGTGTAAATGAAGGTGTCCATGTTTGTAGGTAACCTTGGCTCGAGTTACGTTGACTGCAATGCGGCACCTCGTGGCGGCGATAGTTTGCTGCTGTGTGCTTATTGTTCAATTACAAGTATGGCCGGTTGCAACCTTCTACAAAAACGCTCCCATTTTTAACATTCATCATCATCATTACGTCTTCAGTTTTAGAACTGGTTAGACGCATACGCTCATTGTTTCCTATTCGGAACTAACCTACACATATCCCTGAAATTTGCACAATCTGCATCTATTACTATCTGATCTAGGTTTACATCTACCTCCTTTTACCTATCTCTGCTTGTAATATATCCCATACTATTCCACAAAAATGCCTTAGAACGTATTCTGCCCTCCTAATGCTCCTATTTTTTTTGCACAGATATCTTTATTCCCCTACTATATCTATAACCTATTGGTTATTAACTTTGTCTGCCCATGCTAGCATCCTCATACATCTGAAGCACAACACTCCAAACGGCTGCCACCGTTTTTCTGTCTGCTTTTTCTGCTGCCCGTATTTCATAGGCTTACTGTGCTGTGATCCACAGATATGCTTTTAACAATTTTCTTCTCGTTTCTATGTTTGTTGTCATTGCTCATAGGCGCTGTTTTTTCTTGCTAAATACAGTTCGGTCCCCTTCTATTGTTTTACAATTAGATACTCTAATTTCTCCGACAATCAGTGGTTGTGATGGAGGCGGCTCCGTGGCGTAGCTGGTGTGCGTGTTACTACTACGCGCAAGGTCCCGAGTTCGAATCCTGACACAGTCCTCTTGAAAAATATTAGGCCAACATTTTTCACAAAAATATGCCCTCGTTCGGATGAAAGATAAAATGGAGGTCCCGTGTGTGAGTATTGTCACGCATGTTAAAGATCCCTACCTTCCTTGGAACAGCAAGGGTTCGGCAAAATTCCCAATTTTTCAGGTTAAAAAGACTTGCTTCCTGGCCAATGTAGTACCTTCCGGTAGAGCATTGGAAAATCACATGCAAGGTTGTGATGGGGGGTAAGCAACCTGTGGCTGCCAAGTTCCCCCAGCACTTGAGCATTTGCTGATTTAATAATAACATTAGTTGTAGACATTTCACAACCTACACCTGTAGTTGTTTATAATAATTATCAGACTTATCTGCGCTTAGTTTTTCGTCATTTGGTTTTCCGTCTCAATACTGGTTGGATACGTAGCTCCACTTATTTATATTCTGAGCTAGCCTACACCGTTCCTTGAAATTCCCGCACAACCTATATACTGCTCGGTTCCCCTTCTATTGTTTTCTAATTATATGCTCTATTTCAGTGGTATGTAAATGGGGTTAAGCAGTTACTGGCTGCCAAGATCTTCCAACACTTAGACATTTGCCGAATTAATAATTTTCCAGTAAATCCTTTCACACAGTTAACATTATTCGCAAATATTGCCCAACCAATATTTGTAGTTGCTTATAATAATCATCATGTGTAAGTACAGTTATTTTTCCGCAATTAGTTTATCCCTTTTGGGACTGGTTGGATGCGTACCTCCATTGATTTCTATTCTGAGCTAGCCTACACATCTCCCTGAAACCCGTACAGCCTACATCTTTTACTATCTGTGTGCAGTAGTCTAACCTAGGTCTGCCTCTTCTACTCTTTTTTCCTATCTCTGCTTCTAATATATTCCGCACTATTCCCTCATGCCGTAGTATGTGGCCTAACATCCTATCTCTCCTCTTTTTACCGTTTTCCACATATTTCTTTCTTTCCCTATCATTTTTAGTACCTCTTCGTTCTTAACTTTGTCTGTCCTTGATATCTTCATCATATGTCTGTAGCACCACATTTCAAAGACTTCTACCTTTTTCTTGTCCGCTTATTCTACTGTCCAGGTTTCACAGCCGTACAGTGCTGTGCTCCACACATATGTTTTAAGCAATCTTTTCCTTGTTTCTATGTTTGTGGTCTTTGAGCACAGTAGTTGCTTTTTCTTGTTAAATGTAGCTCGACCTTGTGCGTATCTTTGTTTTATAACTTTTGTGCTTTTCCCATCTTGCACTATATGACTGCCTAGTTAGCAGAAATCCTTAACCTCTTGTAAGTTCGTGTTGCATACTTGTATTCTTGTTTTTGATTTATTTTCCCCACCTTTGCATACTAGAACTTTAGTTTTATATATGTATATATATATATATATATATATATATATATATATATTTATTGCTATAATATTGGATACTCAAACCCCTTCGTTGGGCTGCCTTCTTTATTGCTATGCTATTCGAATAATTATCATGCCCCGACTTTGTGTTGCATTATTTATTTGCTATACTCTAAATTATTGGACCACCATTTTAATATTCACGATTAGGTGTAATTATTTCCTCCTCCAGCTGTTTTCCTAATATTGCTATCAACTGGACTTTATCTGTAAACAACTCTATCTACCAATGGCAAAATTCGATACGTTACCGCCTTGCGACTTATCACTTTCCTGCTCAACTGGTGGCTCCGCCTTTTGTACTATTTAATCTTATGACCTCGGCTAGCATTTATTTGCAATTATAAAATTCAGTAAATTTAGATTTTGTATAATAGAACCAATATGTTATGTACAGCTTTTGAAATTATTCGAAATACACTTTTCAATCAGTTAATTTTATAAATCTCATTTATTAACAATCATTTACTCAAAAACCCAAAGTCATCAAAGAAAATTTATGATCTTTACCAACAAATGTAGAATATTCTATACCTGTTTTCTTATTACTCATTCAATACGTATGCAACTTCTTTTGTTGACTTTTCACAAGCATTTCTTATTTAGCAAATTCAATATTAAAAATAAAATAAAAATTCATATAGAAAAACAAATGTCTTATAACTGGAAAATCTGACCTGGTTTTATATTTTTCACATCGACGCTTCAAAAAAATGATCTTCCCCAATTCTGGATTCCATTCAAATTATTACACTATGGATCACCACCATTAAATTATATACCCAATTTATTTCAATTCTTCAAATTTATCATTCTTGCCCCAGACTTAAAATAGTAGTTTGTTTCACCCCTGTACTTCAAGATTGTATTATTCTTCCTTTTCCCTTGAATTTAAATTGTATTACTGTAATTTTTTCTTAACATCATAATCCTAGTCAATTTCCCTCAGACCTCGAAACCCTATTATTTTTATGTCTTAGTTTACAATAAATTCATTAAAAACGTACTTACGTTTAAACGGTAATTATAATCTTCATATTTGCACTCATTTTATTTCTCACTTTGAAATACTAATTTCTCTTCACCTTTTTTTTTAACTTCCTTGTTGATGGATAAAGTGAAGCTTTAACTATTCGCGGCTAAGTCTGGGAATTACCCCAAGGGTGAGCAATGAGAAAAGGGGGTGGTGATGGTCTAAACTCTACGATAAACTAACAAAAGGAAAATGGGTTGAGCGCCACTGTATCTGAATGAACGGTTACACTAAAAATTCAATATTCCTATGAGAAGATACAGAAACTCATGGGATATAAATGCAATTAAACTAACAACTTACTAAACTGAAGTATCTGGTAATCTCTGGAACATACTTACTACCTCTCTGGTCACGATGAACCTGGAACAAAATACACAACAAATTCTTTATTAGAAAAACACAGTTTGTGCTTTCCAATAAAAATACCTGTTAATAATTGCAGGTGGGTAATATGGAGATTAACACACCAAAGCTTTTTAAATCAGGAATAAATACTTATAACAAACCAGTTGCAGCAAATAGGGGCCTTTTTAAATTACTTCAGCCTTGTACAATTTCATCGATTAACAAGCTCATGTTCTTTTAAGAATTTAGTATATCTAAATATGCATGGAATAAAAAACTTGAGTCTAAAAATGGAATTTAATATGTTTTTTCTTTGTTAAATGTTTCTTTAAATGTGGTAATAAATTGTACAAAATAAAATTAAGTTTCAATATATCTGTTCTGATTTAACAGATCTTTAAATTAATTATCATGTATCAAACAAGTTTTAGTACCAAGTTTCAGATCTGAGTTCTGGTTTACAAGTTTTACAAAGATTATTTCTATTAAAAACGAATCACATGTGTTTTTAACTTAAGCAAACAACTTTTCATTTACATCTGGTATTAGAGGCTTATAAAGGTTTCAATATGAGTAGATAAATATTTTAAAAGGCAAAAAAAAGTGGACTGAACTATCATTTTGTTAACAAGTGACTTTATACAAATTTGTAATACTATTACTGTATTAATTTTTAGCTATTTTCTTTCATGCTGCTCTAAACATACAAAATTTTAACTCGATCAAACGGACTTCGAAATTTATGTATTCGAACATTTATGAATCTTCACAAACAGAATAAAGAAAGATTGATACCTGTAGGTTTTTGTTTCAAATCTAATTATTAATTACCAGCACACATGTTCCAAAAATCTGCTTCTCGACTGGTTATTATTAAACTTTAATCGCCTCGACAAATGAACTGCTCTCCAATATTGGATTCAAATACAACATAAACCATCACTTCATTTCGTCCGTAATATCATACACTAAAGGGGATAAAAATATTTTATAATTTATTCAGGTTTGAAGAGAGCTTACCGTTAACAAATCTCAAAACAATCTTTAAGGAATGGCGTGTTTTAGTGCTTTCGGCGTCGCAGGAGCTTGGCACTTCATCCGCGTCCCAAAGCAAAACTCGCCACCTTCTACCGTCTCCCCTACCAACCGATGTGGAGGCCCCACTTAGGTAAGGCCTGGAGTTTCATCTTCTTAACAAAACTAAAGAATGCTCACGCGACTACCTCTATCAAGACAAATGGCGGCCCCTTCTAGCGACACATCATCGGCGTGTCCTATCTCGTGACCGGTATGCACACGCGCTGTACCGATTGTACGGATGCGTAGGAAATATCCGCCTGAAAGGTAGACAACACAACCTACTAAGCTCCAAATAAATTCGTTTCTTGATAGTTATAAAAATACCAAATATCTCCGTACAAAACATTTAAATTCCTTAAGTGAACACGACTTCCCGCTTTCATATAGAATTGTTCCTTTATGATTTTACAACATCGAACACAAGGATTAAATACCACAGAATATATTTATGTTGAAGCGGTTCTTATGATCATAATGCTATAGAATATATTTATGTTACAACTTTTTACTTATTACGCATCACTTTGTTTAATGGCAATGCACTTCGGCCTTCATTGAGTTCAAAACTGACTTTCCCATCAAGGTGCTTGCTAATATAATCTCGAATCCCCGCTCCATGCGTGGGTTTGGTCTAGAACTCGTCGCTTGTCTCTGACCAATCAAATAATTACATATTGAACAGTTTCTGATGCAATGCTCTACATTTCCTCATAATCACCACCTGTCTACAGCTGTCTTTCATATCACCATGCTGTATTTTGATAGATTACCTGCTTTTCTATAAACAACTGATGCAACCCGAGTTTAAATTTCCATGTTTACATGTGATTCACGCAATTTTTAATCCTTTCTCTTATCAAATGATTAGATCTTTGTATGCGTTTATATTAACTACCTGAAACTTTATTTCTATATCCGTATTACTTTAATTGTCTGGAACTCTTTTTCTTAATGCGTGTCTAATTACACTTTATCATTTATTACGCGTGCCTCCACTGAAAAATATCCTTATTTGCTTTACCTAAATTAACTAAACTTTATCTACAGGGTATTTAATATTTACTATCTACTTAATACATGTACTTCTTATTCCTACGCCAACTATGCGTCTTCCCATGTCTACCTGCGTCGCCCAAAATTATCTCTACTCTATATACAGGGTGTTGACTACTTACTATCTACAAACTATGTCTATTTCTTAATTATTTCCTTAAATAAGTGTGGTTTTCTGCTGACTATCCTAATTATTCATTCCCGAACTACCTTTACTATAACGTGCACCCTTAAGCAACCCCTTATCACAGCAATATATATATATATATGTATATATATATATATATATATATATATATTGACGTGGTACTCGGGTAAGATCCTCACCAACAAAAATATATTCGAAAATTTTATTAAATTTTCAAATTCGAAATTTCCAAAAATTTAAATAAGTCAAAAAAGATATTGCTTACCCGTTTTCCTCTCTTCCTCAGTTGAATGGCCTTCTTCAACTGCTTCCGGCTAGCTTATTTGGACCTCCTTTTGGATAGCTATATTCATTCATAAATCCTATCATTCACGCACACGCCCAATAAAACCACAAAATACAACTAACATACAATCTTTTATTTATTCCTGTTTACAAATGCAATTCATTATTTTTCGTATTTTATTGTTCACGCTACACTTCAGTAAATTTTATTTTGTAATGTCCTGTATTTAATTTTAAAATCATCAAACACATAAAAAGTACTCGGAGTAAATGGACCTTGAATAATACCTTCTCTAAAATTCTTTCATTATAATTTATTTATTTATTTTAATAATCTAAGTAAACTGTGGGGTATGGTGAGCTCATAATAACCCAACTAATGTATGTCCCTCTACTTTGCATACTCTAAAACCAAAAAAAAACAAAGCCATGTACTCTTCACAAAATTTCACGTTCTGATGGAACGTTTAAAAGCTTTCTAGACACCTTCAATTTCTAGTTGAATACCGTAATAAAGTTATTTACACATATTCTGTTCAATAAGTAAATAATTCACACTACCTTGAAAAACACTCTCATACGCCACCCCAATATTTACAGTTTATAGGAATCACAATATTAAATCGTTACCTAGAATTTCTAGAAGATCTCCGCTCTGTAGATGAAGCCATATAATTTCCTACCAGGTCTGCAGGTCGTTCTTCGCTATTACTAGACGAACTCCATCTAAGTAGATCCGCCAACGCCGCCTTCTCGGTGTAACCAAATTCCAAATTTCACTTCAATTATACTTCTTTCAAAGTAATCTACGGTATTTAATGTCCCGACACGAGTTGATAAAAATTATAGGTGATACCTCAATTAAAATAAGTAATATCGGGACACTAACCGCGTTTTAATTAATTTAGGGGCTACCACTAAGCAATACAATTTAAATGATTTGTTAATACTCACAACTCGTGTTAACTTTCATACTTGCTTTTGAGACGATTGAAATAATAAGGGCTTTCATAATATTCTCCTAAACTATTTATATCTTTCACTTGCCACCTCCTGGCCACGGTTATTCGAAATCCCCTGCACACAACACACATTCCCACAATTTTGCACTCAACCCCATTTTCAAATCCGCGAATTTCCGTACCTCGTTATAAAATTTTAAGAAAATCACGCTACACTATCCTCGTGTCTATATCAAGTCGAACTAACATCTCGACCAATGCTAAACTTAATGACGTTTCTTAAATCCCTTCTATACTATTGTGGTCTCATGTTTATAGGTTTTCTACATCTCATTCTAACCTTGCTTGAGTGGTTGAAAATCAATATGCTTGTTTGTGCGCTGTCTACCTCACGTGGACTCTCTACGTGAGTTAAATAACCCCCTCATTAGCATTTCCCGTGAATATAAGCGACGGTTTATCTGACATTCTCTGTAACCATTTGCTATCTACAAAATTTAAGCAGAACTTGACCTTTAGAAAATACGCAGGTGTTCAATCTTAACATTTTAAATAACACTTCTACGAGTTGGATATTCCACGTATTTCAAACCCTACTGATATATTTGTACGTTAGCAATGCGTCTCACTTTGGTATTATTGGGTTTTTAAACGCTTTTATGCATATTATACATCAATAATCGTTCACTTAAATTTAAATTAATTAATAAATTAATGGCATTGGCTTCTACCATTTAATTTCTTTGCAAACCTACTTAAATTTCATTAATTATTTATAAAATTTTGTTAATACCTAATACTTAAAAATGAATTAACAAATATAACTTTCGCACGTAATTTCGGGTTGTTCCTTTATACAGGGTGTTTTGAAATTGCTTTGTTTATATTTATTTTTGATCTTTTAAAACCACTATAATATATATACATATATATGTGTAAATATATATATATATATATATATATATATATATATATTGTTGTAGATTCAAAGGGTTAAATCAGTGGAAAACAATAAAATTTCAACAACCCTGTATATAGAAAAGAACAAATTACTTACGCGCAAAATTAATTTAAATCATTTAGGGAAAACGGACAAGGATTAAGGTATTTTTATAATTAATATTTGGAATGTTAGAATTACATAAAGAAAAAAACAGTTGTAAAGCAAATAAAAGTTCAAGGATAAGCATAATTAATTTTAATTTATTTTAATCCAACACGTATACGCATAAGGGAACGTGCTTGGGTAACAAAATGAATAATTCCAAAGCGAATGTATTCGGTGTAACAGCCAAACTCAGTTTTATCAAATACGAAGAAATATAAAGTCTAGGTATTGTTATGTTAAACGGTCGATAATCAGCAGAAACACCTGCTTTTTAAAAGGTTACATTCGACAAAGTCGAGAGCATGTTAAGATAGGATTTTATAGAAATTATATCCAACCGTCAGTTTGTATAAACAACCAGGCGAACAAACATCTTAAAGAGCGAGGAGAATGCACGATCAGTAATATACAACAGATAGAGACAGATATAAAAGCGTTGAGAATTTTTATGCACGTACAGTATACACGTGGAGTTGAGATGAAATGTCATCAATATCGATTTTCTGTAACTCAAGTGGGGTTTTGAACGAGACAGCAGACATGCATAAGACAGAGCTAAATATAGTTTAGACGGAGTTTGTGACGACAGAGAATTTTGTCATTGGTTAAAAGTAAACAGTTTTACAAACGTACGCACACGCGAAGGTAGAAGGCGAATTAGGAGATACAGCACGTAGCACAGAATAAATTTTACGAATTTCGAGTCGGTTATATTCAAAATTTTAGGAATTAGATTTGAAAATAAGCTTTTCGCTGGAAGTGCGTCCACTTAGGGGGTTTTCAAAACATATAAATACCCAACCCAAGTTATTAACGCTCTCTTCTCTTGTCTTCTCTTTGCTTCTAGTTTACTTTACTTCGATAAAGTATTGAATGCCGACCATCATAACAGTAAAGCTTTCTGTATTTTATGTGATTATATTACTGTAAATAGAGTGATTGCAAGTGTTACACTGTAGTAGCGGACCTCTAATTATTAACGTGAAGTACGTGTAGTGCATATTAAATTAATAGAGGTCCGGCTACTACAATACAAAGCACGAAAATCAATAAATGGAAGCATGATATTGGTGGGGTAAGCATCACAAATAATCAAGTTTGTATGCATGATATATGGAATGGTACTGTGAAACAAGGCGCAGAGCTCGCAGAGATGGCAGATGGTTGCGGCCTGTGGATCCGCTGAGTAACACGGTGAATGGAAACAAAGCCGAGGTGTTCTGGCAATCATATTCGACGGGAAGGAAGCCTGAAGAATTCTCCAGATAATTTATTTGAAATTTCTGTTGTTCGATAAACATTTGTGAAATTTTGTGCTGTGTGGTTAATTTTTTTTGGTGGGATATTTGGTTGTAGAAACTTATTCGTAAAAGAAACATGTACTGGACAATTTGTGGAGGTTAGATATTGAAAAGGGGTGTATTTAAAACATTCAAAATTTTATTCAGGTTATAAATTGAATTGTAAAGAGTAAACGGGTCTATAAATTTTGTTTTAATTTATGCAAGGTGTAAAAGGCATATACAAACTAAACTGGGTTATTATGAGCTCACCATACTCCAGTGTGAAATCAATCTACTCATATCTTATTAAATTTGTTTAAAAATAATTAGAAAAATCAAGGACTTTAAAAACATAACATATTTGAGTTTATAATTAGTGTATCAAGCTGTTTTAACACTTGTGAATATAATTTATCTGTTAATAGCTGTAAATAAAAGGTTGTATGATTGTTGTATTATTTGGTAATTTTATTAAATGGTGTGCGAGTGTGAAAGAGTTTAGCCAGAGAAGCTGAAGGAGTTTTGAAGGAGAAATACAGGAATAAGGATTTTTTTTTAAATTTTTAATTTTTGAAAATTATATGTTGGCCCAAGGAGGGGCACAAATTTTTCTGAGGTTTCACGGCACTTTATGACGGCCCAACGCTGGGGCTCGATGTTAAAAGCTTAGTCCACGAATTACACGGCAATATATATATATTGCTGTGATAAGAGGTTGTTTAAGGGTGTATTTTATAGCAATGGTCGTTTAGCAACCATAAATTATAATAAGAAGCAGAAAACTGCATTTATTTAGTAGAAAATTGAGTGATTGGGATAGTTTGTAAATAGTAAGCATTTAACACCCTGTATATAGAGCATAAGTAGTTTTAAGCGACGCAAATAGACACATCTTATAACAATAGGACGTATATTTAGCATAGAAATAGGTAATTCGTATATTAGGTGAATAACAAAGATTTAACACCCGGTATATAAGGCTTTAGTAATTTTAAGCAATGCAAACAACGATATTTTTCAGTAGAAGCACGCGTATTTAGAAGAGAATAATAATAAAGGTAATCAAACACGCATTGAAAAGTATTTTAATTAGTTATGATATAATACATAGATAAGAGATAAAACTTAACAAAGCTTTGTGTAAGTGCGTAGAAACAATCAACATTTTTTGATAGTAAATGTAATTAAAGATGCGTAAATAAATGGACATACATGAAAATCGAAATTAAAATTACACCAGGTATTTTTGTATAATATGGAAAAGCGATTATTTACTCAAAACACCGTATGGTCTGATAACGAAGTATCTATAAGCAAACAACTATTACCTGGGAAAAGAATGTTACATCAGAAAACCACTTCAAGTGTAGGAAATATAAAGACCTCATTGGTTAATATTAGCGACGGACTTGTAAGCCAAGCCCACATCTAAGTGGGATCAACCCATATATTAACAGCGAGCAATGATAACAGAGCTCAATTTTAACTCAACAAGGCCAAGCTGCGTTACTTTGAACCTAAGAGTCACGCGTAATAATATTTTAATAGTGTAATTGTATAGTGACAGATAAGTGATACAAATATGAAGAATTCTTTTGCCGATTAACGGCTCCGAGTGGATAGATAAAATTCCAAATGGGTGTATAATAATTCGAGGTGATATAATATAATAATTCAAGTAGAAAGATAAAATATTTCAAATGGGTGCATAATCCTGATTCAAGTAAGATGTATTGACTTGAGGCGGATGACAATAATTTCGAAGTGTAATAATATAATAATTCAAGTGGATAGATATAAAATATTTCAAATGAGTTTACGATGTTAATAATTCAAATGGGTGTATAATAAATTTGAGGGTGACGACAATAATTTGAGGCCGATGGTAATGATTCAAATGGGTGTATAATAAATCCGAGTGTATAGATAATCTTAGTTTTGATAATATTTAAAATGTGTTGATGACAATAATTCTGAATTGATGTTGTTTGACAATGGATGGTATAATAATGCATGAAAGATTCTAATTGAGGCGTCGACGAGTTTGGTATAATTTTGAGTTGTGAGAATCAATAAAGAAGCACGAAGTAAGCAGAGCAGGTTAGATCTTATTAGTTTTAAGACATTTTTCTATTTGAATTTGAATATTGAATTTGGTTAATTAATATAAAAGTGTAACAGAGTCAGCAACAAACTTGGCATACGTTGAAAGCACGTAAGATTATAAAGGGGTTTTGAACGTTCAAGGCTTCTTTGATAAAAAGAGTAGTTTTTGGTGACTTTAGATTGATTGCAAAGCAGATAAATTTTGAGATAAATAAAACTTATGATATTGATTGATTGAAGAGTGTATTTTACTAATTTTCAAAACCTGTACATAATATTTCTTTTCATTATATGGAATTAATTAACTTCATTTTATAATTCAAACAAAACATAAAGGGGTAAAGGAGAGAAAAATTGATCATCGTAACGTTGTGCACTCTGTGTAGAATAATAAAAGCTAGCCGTGGCAAAATAATAAGTAAAATTAATGGGAGTGAAATTTGATTAGGAAAACACAGAGAGGTGGAGTTAAGTAAGAAAACGCCATTGACACCGAGTACGGCGTTATCATATCAATTTTTATTGGACGGCCCAACGTTGGGGCTCGATAGTTTCTGTTAATACATTGCAATATATATATATATATATATATATATATATATATATTGCTGTGGATCGTGGACTTAGATCTGGAACTTCCTAAAAATTATTCCAGCCCCAACGTTGGGCCGTCATAAGATTGCTGTGGTCTGGGTCTTAATGGTTTGACATCGACAGTGTCAACAACCGATTTTCAAAAAAATAAAAAAATTTCTAAAAATATTCTTACCCGTTTATTCTGCTGCAACAATCTTCTGCAGCTTTCCTGGCTAGCTCAGCTGTGCCTCTTGTCGGATACCTAAATTTACAATCATTCTTCCTTTCCACTCGCACGCCATTCAATAAAACCAAATAATACAACAATCATACAATCTTTTATTTACGCTACTTACAGCCAAATTATTCACAGGTATACAGTTTGCTACACTAATTACAACTCAATAAATGATATGTTTCAAAGTCCTTGTTTTCAATCATTATTTGCAAACACATTTAATACAATGTGAGTAGATGGGTTCCAAATAATACCCTATATTTATTGCACACTGGAGTATGGTGAGCTCATAATAACCCTGTTTATTAATGTATGCCTTTTACCTTGCATAAAATTACTACAAAACTAATAAACTCATGTACCCCTAACAATCCAATTTATATTCATAACAAAATTCAATAAGTTTTCAATACACCCTTTTTCAATAATTTAAATAACCCCAATAATTCTCCAGTACACGTATTTTGCGTTAATAACTATAAATAACTCCAATATTCACTCACACATCACCAAAATAATACCAAAAGTTTATCAGATAACAGAAAATTCAAATAAATTACCTGGAGAATGCTTCAAGCCTCTATTCCTTTAGACGATGATTTTAAGAACCCCTTGGTTTCGTGATTATGCGCTCTGCTCCTCTACATATTCATAGATGAAAACCCCAATATGCACCAAGCATTGCTTTAAAATACCATTCCATAAGAGCATACAATCAGTTTATTAATTTTCAATCGATTGCTATGAAGGCAATGAAATATAGTGTCCATGTCATTTACAAAAGCAGACGTTAATTCAGACTCTGCTTCACCGACTTGAAGGTGCTTCATTACCAAATGCGCAACGCTCATGGCATCAATAAAAATTTGAGTTGCTTACTTCACCTTTATGTTATTAAAACTGTTTATATTATCTATTTTATATACAAAAGCTCTCTCTTATTATTTGATGTGCTCGATTTACAACCTTCGAATATTAAAGCTAATTATACTCGTATTATTCTTGAGTTTTTACGTACTATAAAGCTTCCACACTATGCAACTTTAACATTACTATTTATTAATACAAATGTATGCTATTATTCGTTTGTTTTAAGGTCAAAACTAATTAATTTGAAGCGTAAATAATCTATTCCTTTTTCTATATACACGGTCCTTACAAAATTACTCTGTTGACTAATCTATCCCTCTTTAGATATAACTTACACGATTTTATATATATATATATATATATATATATATATATTATATATATTGTAGTGGTTTTAAAGGGTTACATTTAGGTATGAACAAGGCAATTTCAAACACCCTGTATAGAGGAAACAACCATAATTTACGTACGAAATTTATTTTATTCATTTAATTTAAAGTAACAAATAATACCATAATTTTACAAGTAGGGATTAAAATTTAATAGGTTCGTAAAGAAAATAAATTGTATAAGCCAATAGAAATTATTATTTAATTTAATTGAGTTTAATTTAAAGGAATATAACGTCTAATACGCATAAGAGCATGAAAAATCGATAATTCAAGGCGATACGCTTTACTAACAAACAAACACGTCGAATATATAAAATACCTTGAAACGTAAACTCATAGAAATGTTATTTTAAAGCGTTTATTAATTAGGCACAGGTGCATGTTTTAAATAAAAGGTCAACTTCCTGTTATTTGTGTAGATAAAAGACTAGATTCGAGGTATACTGTGCAAACGGTCGGATGTTTCGCATAAACGCTAATCAAAAGTTTCCTTAAAGAGCAGAAGGGATGGACAATCAATTATATGCTTCGGAATGAGACAGGCATAATAGCATTTTACTTCGAAACGCACGTAGTCAGTCCACGTGGGTTAGATATAACGCGGACAGTAATATCGATTTTTTACCACTAAAACAGGGCTAGAAGGAAACATACAATATGCAGAAAAGAGGATTAGAGTTAACACAGGCGGGGTTTCAAGACGTCACTGAAATACATCATTGGTCTAAATATTTAGTTGTACAACAGACGAACACGGGAAAATTGAATGCGGGTTTTTCGGAAAATATCGTATCAACGAGCTAAATTTCAAAGATTTTGAAAACGGTTACACCAAAATTTGCGGAAATGTTAGTTTAAATAAATAGTTCGCGTTAGGAGGGTTTGGAGAGGTTACACTTAGAATCGTATAAATATGAGAGAAGAATTATTAAGTAGCTTTTTAACTTCGTTAATTTGCAACGCTTACTACGTACAGAAAGCTACTAACGAGCTTGTAAGTATTTAAACTTTATAAATTAAATAGTACAGTGTTAGATTGTTGGCCTCATAGTTTGAAACACGGAAAGTGTCGAGTTTATATTTAACTGAGGTGCAACAGATATTTTACAAGCTCGTAAAGTAAAGTAAAGTAACGTAAATTAAATTATGCAATAATGAAAAAGTGTAATGTACTTGGATTTGGATTTGGATGGATCTTGAATGAATAGCATGCACCACAACTTAGATGGTGTTCATCTATAAATAGCTGGAGGCGGCAAGCAGAGCAGAACCGAGATGGAAGGTGCAGGAACTTAACTTCATCTTCAACGGAGTAGGGATCTTCAAGAAATGCCAGGTAACGCATTAGAATTTGCTGTTTTTTTATAAACTATGAAAATTATTGTGGTTTTATTGAGAGTGTGCGTGAACGGTAAAGAGTATGATAGTAAATCTAGGTATCCAAGAGAAGGCTCAACTAAGCTAGCCATGGAGCTGTTGAAGTAATTAAGTTGATGGAAGCAGAATCTGGTTAAGAAATATATTTTTTTTCAAAATTTTTCTTTTTGGTAAATTAATAAATACTCGAATGTTTTTTTGAGAAAGTACTGAGTTAGAGCGAAGTTACACGGCAATTCATGACGCCCAAACGTTGGGGCTCGAACGATTTTAAGAGAATTCTAGAGGCTTATAGAATACGGCAATATATATATATATATATATATATATTGTTGTAATTATAGGGTTAATTTAGGGGTAGGTTAAATCATAGGGGCCGTAGAATAAGCAAGGGAATCTCCCAAGTAACAGAAGCACAGAATTACAGATATTAGAAGAGTAAATAGGTCATTATAAATATTATTAGTTGAGAGCACACTGTATATAGCAGTACAAACGATTAAAACAAATATCCAAGAGTAGCTATGAGCAAAGATAAGAATTTGAAAAGGTAACAAAACGCATTGAAATTAAATCAGTGAAAAACCTGCATGAATTGGCTAGACAAATATTCAAAAAGTGCGTGGATATATCATCTTAACCGCACTTAGAAATTATGCATTATTTGAAAAGCGTACGTGATTTAAAAGTATCACATTTGCTCAAAAATCCAATTTATTACGAAATAAACAAACACCAAATTTATTCCTTTCAGATTAGAATAAGGCCAACAACAATAATACTACGTGATCGATTGAATGAAGATTCCTGGGATTTCTGAAATAAATGCATAGGTATAATAAGAATTTACGTGACAAAGTGAGCATCGCGTCATGGTATTGAACTAGACGACTGGTGAAATTTCCAAAATAACAAGTGATAATACACTTGGTCTCGCCCAGCACGTGGAGTAAACGAATCAGAAACTAAAGGGGGCCGATCCTATAAATATCATAGCAATTGAATATTGAGTTAGTATACTTTTGAACTGGGCTGTCACTATACTTAATTGTAATAAATATTTAGGTGAAAAGTTAAATGAAAATTATTTTAAAGTGTATAATTGTGCAAAGAGAGCCGTACTGCTAAAAAGACGTAAGTAAATAAGATTTAGTGAAATTATATCATTTCTAATATAAATAAAACAGGGCTCTGATTAAATACTTTCTGAAGAACTACGTTCTAAATTACATTCTGAGTAACTACGTTCTGGACCATCATCGAAATAACGTTACGATTTTTGTTAAAACTTTGAATAACGATCCATTACGATCTTAAATACAATTTTTGATACGAAATTCTGGAAAATGTTCTGTTCAAACAATTTAATAATCTCTGAAAATGGTAAATATTTTATTACGGAAATGAAAAACCTTTCATTGGAATAACGATTTGGATACTAAATTTTGGTTGGATGTTTTACTTCAATTTTTAGAATGCAGAGCACCTATTGAATCTCCTTAAGTTAGATATAGTTTTGATATAATTTAATGTTAAAAACTGTTTTAATCTCAAAAAAATAATTTAAAAGTGTAAGAGCCGACAAACTAGGGTTGCTTGTAAAAATTTATGAGAAGTTATAGACATCTTGAAACGTTCCAACAGGTCTCTAAATGTAATAAAAGCTCGTTTTGCTGGCTTCATTTTTAAAAAATCTAATAGATGTAAAGAATTCAAAAAAGGACAAAATATTTAAAAGGGCAAAAAGTTGTAAATATTTAATCATTATACTGTGTATTGTGGAATTGCTTTATTTAATTAAATCAGCTAGTCGAGGCAAAAGAAAATTATAAATAAACATTTTCACAAGTGTTTGAGCAACATTTATAGCACGACCCAATCGTGGGGCTAACAGGGGTTAACACAGCAATATATATATATATATATATATATATATATATATATATATATATATATATTACTCATATTTAGACCAGGGTAGAAAATTAATGGATTACATCAAACAATTTTAATCACCGTGTATAAGGAAGTTTATTAGATAATACGCTTTATTAAAAACCCGTGGAGAATAAAAATTCATTCGTTTTATTAAAAATAAGAGATTAAAATTATTTACAAGACGCTTTATATAAAAATAAGCAGTTTTAAAATGCTCAACGTGTAATTTAATTATTCCAAAGTAAAGAATCAAATGGAAATTACGTGCAAGATTTATATTAATTGATTCAAGTTTGGGCAACGAGTATTAAACGAAATGTACAAATAATAATTGAATATTTAATTAGGATTCACTAAAATTAAAGAGTATTAATTTTAATTGAAGTTAATTGAACCGTTAGTAACAGATAATATCTATAGAAACTTGTAAAACCCAAGATTATAATACCAGAAAATAAAGCTCTGAGAATTAATATTATGTTGAACACCTGCGTAGTTTAAATGTCACATACGGCGAAAAGTTTGCAGATAACAAATGGTTTCAGAGAATCTTGGGAAAACGTCGCATAATAGTTACAAGAAATGCTAAAGGTGGGTTATTTCACACTCCATGTGGACTAAAATAATCGATAATAAGGAATATCACTTTGCATCAATAAGAGCAGGTTAGATAGAGACAGATAATATGCGCAAGAACGAGACACATATAGTAAAAGGCGTGAGTAGCGCAACGTCATGGGGTTGCGATTGGTTAAAAGTAAAAGGCAAACTTGAGAGGTAAAAATAACAGCTCTGTATAAAATTTAATCGGTTATTTCCAGACGTTGCGTGCCGTGTTGAAATTTCTGAAATTTAACTGGGGTGAGTACTAAATTCGTAAAAACCGACGCGCGAGCGACAGACTGGGAACATAAAATGAGTAATTCTTTATTATTACCCGTTTTGAGGACAAAAGCGACGTGCCGGCTTTTTGCTATATATACCGAGATGAATATAAACAAGCCCTCTTAGACTTTTGGCTATTCGATGCGTTAAAAGCTCTTACATCCGCGACTTGATTGAAGATGTTAAACAGTGCATTTTAGTTTGATAAAATAATTTAAAATTTTGCTCGTATATTTTAGTGATTCAAAATAGTTGGTTATTTACGTGCTAACATGAATGTACTTCAGTGCACTTAGATACAAGGTAATAAAATTTAGTTTCACTGTACCAATTAGCAAAATTTACAACGACAAATGTATACACAAAAGTAGGCAGTTTTGGCGTATATCGGTGAAAGAAGTATGAAGTTATTTGCTATTTTTTGGGGGTGTTAATAATTAAATGGTTCAAATACGTGTCTGGATCCACGAAACAAGGGTCAGATATACACAGATGAGTTCCGGAAAAGCCCAGAAACAACTTTAAATAAATGGTGATGGAGAAAATTTTAAAAGCGTTGAGAATTAGAAGCCGTAAATATAATCCTGTTGGAATGGTGTGATTAACTAAAGGGACGATGTACTTTGAAGCTACGAGGACAGTAACCTTCAGGTAAATTATACTATTTTGTTTGACATTTTGTGTGTGTTGAATAACTTTATAATTGATTTACTTTAAATGGACATTAGTGAAATTGTACTAACCATAAAATTTTAATTTTAAGATGAAATTTGCTTGTTGAAGTAGAAAGGGTATTTAGTTTTGATGTTCGGTAATATGATGAAAATTTGGGTATGTCTTTGAGCTCAATTAGACGAACCTGGTTAATTAACGTAAAGGTGGTAGATGCTCCTTTATACTCAGACTCCGGTCTGCTTATATTGTTATATTAATTAGTAGGCATCCAACAAGGACTTTACTTTTGGATGCACATTAAAATGATAATAAAATTAATCTTGAAATTCTTTTTAAAACTGAAATTTATGCTGAGTTTTAATTTTGAAATTTTAATGTATTCTGAATATTGATGTAAATAGAGTTAACGTTGATGTTTTTGGTAGGAATGTGTTGTTTTTTTTTTATGAATGAGGAGGTTTATAACATTAGGTG
Organism: Platerodrilus igneus; assembly: GCA_036346225.1. NCBI lineage: Eukaryota > Metazoa > Arthropoda > Insecta > Coleoptera > Lycidae > Platerodrilus > Platerodrilus igneus. The sequence goes on along the minus strand of JARFIW010001469.1, from coordinate 15,028,278 downwards.
AGCAGCCGAGGCGAAAAGAGGACCACAGCCGTTTATGACGCCCAATCTGTGGGACTAGAATTTTTTTGTTGAAAGGACCCAGTTCCCGCATTCAAAGGAGAATATCACAGCAATATATATATTGTGACCTCATGGACGGAACTGCGGTGAGCGTTTCTTCTCTTACTTTAGTTTAATTAACATAACCTCTGGAAGTCTTAATTATTGGTGGCTATTATTCAGTGCCCGGTATAATATGCGTATCGCTACTTAATTAAGAATATATAACATATTAAAACATTCAATTATGTTTAAAATATGCTCACTAGTACAAATTCCCACATAATAACATTCTTTTTTAAGCTAAACAACTTAGACTGCAATTTTGTCAGTATAAATTCATTTTACAAGTAACCTTTTAAAAAGTAACAAACCACATTCCGTCACCAATTACTATATAATGCAAAATCTATATTGTACCGATAGTGTCGTTGTAGTTACGAGGAATGCTATTTTGATAGTGGCAACGGCGCCAGTATATGACATCCAAATATTGATGACGAAAATCGGTTTAGAAATTGCTAGAACTGTATCATCTAGTATAGTAGAATTTATCTAAGAAGAGCCTGGACGTCATTTGACATATGCGCAAACCTTGAAAGTCAGTGGCGAAGCAGATTTAATAATTTTTAGGGTTCCCATAGAGTAAACATTCTGAAATAAGTTTTATTTTGTTGTGGTTTAAATTAGCATGACGAATACGCAAATAAACAAGGCATAAAACAAAGAAACAGAAAAAAAACTTGAAAGCGTAACAAATAAATATAGAATGTCGAAGTCACAAATGTCAATTAACATTTAATAACAAATTATCTACGCCACTGAAATGCTGAACGAACACGCCTATTTAAAACAATGAACTAATTTGACACCGTTATAGCCGTGTGCGCATGATGACGTAATGCTCTTTTTAAATAAAATCTACTCTACTCTACCTGTAAAATAACGTCACTGTTGCCGGGTCTATTACACAACTAACTAGATTCGGTTAATCCTTTGTCAACAATGCGATACCTGTTGGAAACCTAAAAAATTAAAGAATACTGGTAAATAAAGATTTAACGATAATAATGGAAATAGAAAATATATATGATAATGGACACTGATATAAAAATAAATATATCTCCATCACACCCGTTTGAAAACGTAAATATTCGCGAGGCACGTGATACTTTGATCAAATTAAGAGAGGAAGAAGAAGAATCATCCTTAATATTTAAAGTGAAACCTTTCTTGCCGCCAATTAGCGAATATGAAGTTGTCAATACTTCCGAATCTTTCAGTAAACATACAAAGTTTCGTTGTTATATATGTAACTATAACACCAAAAAAAAGAAGACTAATCCAGCATATGATTAAGCATAGGGGTGCTAAACCATTTTCTCTACGATTTGTGACTACAAAACATTTCGAATGAACGAACTAAAACTACATAAAAAAACTGATACTCTTGATAAACAATTAGCTTGTATGGTTTGTAATTACAAAACCTCGTATTTGGGTAGTCTAAAACTACATATGAGAACACACACTGGCGAAAAACCATTTTCATGTAAGGTGTGTAATTACAAAGCATCTCAAATGAGTAGTCTAAAAGTACATATGAGAACACATACTGGGGATAAACCATTCTCATGTATGGTTTGTAATTACAAAGCATCTCAGATGGACAATTTAAAAAAACATTTGAGAACACATATTTTGATAAACCATTCTCATGTACAATTTGTGACTTCAAATCATCTCAAATGGGTGGTTTAAAAATACATTCGAGAACACATACTGGCGATAAACCATATGCATGCACGATTTGTGATTACAAAGCGTCTCAAAAAGGCAGTCTAAAAACACATATGCGAATACATAATGGCGATAAACCATTTTCGTGTATGATATGTAACTATAAAGCATTTCAAATCAACAATTTAAAAAGGCATTTGAAAACACATACTGGCGATAAACCATTTTTATGTACGTTTTGTGATTTCAAATCATCTCAAATGACCAATCTAAAAATGCATATGAGAATACATACAGGCGATAAACCATATTCATGTACGGTTTGTGATTACAAAGCATCTCTAAGGAGCAGTGTAAAGCGACATATGAGAACACATTCAGGTAATGAACCATATGGTTGTACGGTTTGTGACTACAAAGCTGCTAATTTTGGAAATTTAAAAAGACATATTGGAAAACATGCTAGTGGTAAATAGTTTTTTTAATGTTTTGTGATTATAGTGTCTCAAATATCCAGTCTAAGATTACATGTGAAAACACATGCTAATGAGAAGGCATTTGTATAAACGTTTTATGATTACAATGAATCCAATTCTGGAAATTTAAAGACATGGGAAAATATACAGGTGATGAATAATTTTCATGCTGGATTTGTAATTACCAAATATCTCTAATAGTTAGTCGAAAAACATATAAGAGCACTCTGATGATACAAGGTTTTCGTGTACGATTTGTGATTGCACATCATCTCAAAAAGGAAATGTAAAAATACATACGAGAACACACACTTACGACAAACCAATTTCATGTGTGGTTTGTGGTTACAAAGTTTCCAAAATGGGCAGTCTATACAGACAAATGAGAACATATTTTGGTAATAAACCATATACATGTACGATTTGTTAGTACAAAGCGTCTAATTCCGGAAAATTGAAAAGATATGAGAAAACAAGCTCGTGTTAGACCACTTTCATGTAATATTTGAGAGTAGTTTAATTATCACGAACTGAATTTCATGATTTACACTAAAATTAAATAAGCACTCTTTTGATAATCAAGGATGAGTACAATTTACATACGTTACATTGAACAGTAGTCCTTGCATTTGATTCTAGTGCATTCTTCGACGACTTTAAAACTTCCTCGTCTTTAACATCAAGTAAAAATGTAATTTTTGTAAATTATGAAGTAGTCACTAAGAACGTTAATTGATATTCACAGAAAAAAATTTTAAACAGAAAAGCTCCACGACTGCAGAATTGCATAGACGTAACTATGTAATGCGCTTCCGTGCTAGAGATGCTAGTTTTAACATTACCACATTACTTCTTGATTTTTACAGTGCCCCAGAGAGTGTTTTGCTTTTTTCAAACGTAAATAAAAAAATATTTATAACGAAAATATAATTTATTTAGTTCCAAAATATTACCAAGAAATGAGTATTGTTATTTTCTAAAGATAACGTTACCACGTTGTCTTCCATCACGTACCAGGCATTTTCCAGGTCTGTATTTTAGATATGCAAAAACAGTCACTAACATTTCTTCTGGAATAGAGTTTAAAGGCGGCCTTTAACGCTCTCAAAGTGCATGGTGTTGTCTCATACAGGTTGTACATGTGATTACCGCCAAAAGAAATCGAGAGATGTCAGGTCAGGGCTCCTTGGAGACCGCTGTAGATCTCGTCCCCCCGCGCTTTGAAATGACTTTTCTCGGAAAAACCTCTCGAAGCATCGCCAAAGGTATTCCGCTTGGGTGAGTCAATCAAGTCATATTCAGGGAAATCGCTGATAATTGTATACGCAAAATGACGTCGAACTTCATAATCCCCGGGCTTTAAAGTGCGCACTATTTGAATTTTGTAGGGATGCAGCTTAAGTTTTTTTGACTACATTCGATGTACAGATGATTTGCAGAGACCCGGCGTTTGTGTCTGTTTCCTTACGGACATGCGTAGATTTTGTCTGGTTGTAACTTACACAGCAGCAAGTTCGCAGGCGTGCTTACAGAACGACGGCGGCTTGATGGCCTTTTTGCTTACATAAGAACCTGTTTTTCTGAAATTACGTAAGTATGATTGTACTAAATTGCTGCTTTGAGCGTCGCCCACTCTGTGAATATTAAAACGATTGTAAAAAGGCGGTGTGCCTTATGTACGATTTTCGGTTTTTCAGATAGATCTCAATGAAGAGCACGCGATGTTTGTCTGTCCACCTATCCATTCTTACTAGCTAATTGGCAAACTCCCCTCACTGGAGCAGGAGTCGTAACGCTACTATACACCGTTGTCAAACCTGCGCTTGAAAATCAGCAAAACATTCATTATTAAAAGTTCGCTTCAAGATAAGAGGGAGCTCTCCGCACTGAATTGTAGAAAAAAATTATCAAAATTGAATTATTAAATTTTTTGTAATTTTAATAATTCTTACTATTATATACAGGGTGTTTCAAAATTGCACGGCACTATTTTAAGGGAGTGTTCTTTAGCACAAAATAAACATAAAACTTCTAATAAATGTATGCCCTAAAATGTACTCCTTGGAGTTATACCCCTTTAAGGGGGCTAGGTGAAATTGAGTTTTTTTAATTATCTAAACAACCACAAAAGATATTTTATTCAGATTTTTGTTACCTACCCATGCAACATTTTTGTTGTTTTATGCCAAATAAAATAGGCTTAACCATTTTTTGATAATAAGATCAGAAGCGTCCCATACGGGGAGGAACAATCACGTTTAACCCTGTAATTTTTTTGTGTGTGAGCTTTTATAAATTATAATGCCAGAATTAGAATCTTTTGACATTTCTGAGTAAAAAAGTCACTTTTGTTTGAAGTCGATATCTGTAGGCGTTTTCGAGTTAATTGGGTGAAGCATTCAGGATGCCCTATGATACTTTACATACCTACATAGATGTTGAGAGTTGAAAATATTTATTACAATTAAACATTTAAAGTAACTGTTCAAAATGCCCACCATTTTGTTGTATGCAGCATTCAGCACGGCGAATCTTTTGCGCTCTGGCAAGTTTTATAACATCAGGACGATTCTTAATAGTATCAGCAGCCTCCACGATTCGATTCTTTAACTCCTCTTGCGTGTAGATAGGCTTAGCGTAAACTATAGTCTTCATCCAACCCCAAACAAAATAATCTAACGGTGTTAGATCGGGTGATCGAGGTGGCCATTTAACAGGTCCATTTCGGCCAATCCGTCGGTTGCTATATTCTGCGTTTAAATAGTCAGTGACAATATGAGCGAAGTGGGTTGGGGCAACCGTCATGCATAAATCAAATCCCACATCTATCGGGAATTGGAATATCCTCTAACAGCTCATTAAGATTATTTTGCAGAAAATTCAAATAAAACACTCCTGATAGTCTTCGTGGTAAAAAGAAGGGGCTGATGAGATTGTCACCAAGAAGTCCACACCAGACATTTACGGAAAATGTATGCTGATAATGATTTGTGACAGTGGTATGGAGGTTTCTTCATCCCAAGTATGGGTATTGCAAAAATTGGTAATTCCATTTCTTGTAAAGGTAGATTCATCAGTGACTAGCAAGCGGGTCAAGAAGTTACGATGTCGTGTGCATTTTCGAATTAACCACTGCGAAAGATTGGTTCGTTTGATGTAATCTTGCGGTAACAAATCTTGCACAGATGTCACGTGAAATGGGTACACTTGCTGCTTGTGCAATGTTCGCCAAACGCTTGCAGATGAAACACCAAAACGAAGAGACAATCTTCTGGTGCTAGTACTAGGAGATAACTGAACAGCATTGAGTATTTGTTCTTCAACATTTACATCTCGTCGAAATCTTTGTCGACCAGCATTTACTCGTGTAGGTTTTAGCGTGCCGGTTTCCGTAAGACGTGTTTCAATGGATTGAAATGTTTTACGATTTGGTATCCTTCTAGTTGGAAATTGTTCTTGGTATCTGCGAACTGCAGCAGTGCCATTTATCTGTACTTCATCATAAACTAACAGCATGTCTGTTGGTTCTGCAAATGTGAACAAGTTTGTGGTGTCTTCCATGATACAACAAATTAAAGTGTCTTCAAAGTACCAATTTACACAAAAACTAACAGAACTAGTAACACATATTAGTAACTTACACAGTGTTTAAACATAACAAAGGTAATACGTAGTAGATACATAATCACCTGTCAAACAAATAAACGATATGCAACTGATATAATGTAGAGCTTCTAATATCCAACGCTATTTGATTAACATCGCATTTTGACATTTAGCTTTAGTCTTCACCATCTAAGTAATACATTGATTAATTTGAGACATATGTATAGTATATACATATGCCAAGTTGTTGCAGAGATATTGAAGGCATATGTTTATTAGGTTTATACCTATACATATGGGAAGTTCACATTAAAACTAAACGAATAAGGTATGTATCATAGGGCATCCTGAATGCTTCACCCCAATTAACTCGAAAACGGCTACAGATATTGACTTTAAACAAGAGTGACTTTTTTACTCAGAAATGTCAAAAGATTCTAATTCTGGCATTATAATTTATAAAAGCTTACACACAAAAAAATTACAGAGTTTAACGTGATAGTTCCCCCTCGAATGGGACGCTCCTGATCTTATTATCGAAAAATGGATAAGCCTATCTTATTTGGCATAAAAACATATGTAGGCAACAAAAATCTGAATAAAATATCTTTTGTGGTTCTTCAGATAATTAAAAAAACTCAATTTCGCCTAGCCCCCTTAAAGGGGTTATAACTCTGTAGGGGTACATTTTAGGCCAGACGTTTATTAGAAGTTTTATGTTTATTTTGTGCTAAAGAACACTCCCTTAGAATAGTGCCGTGCAATTTTGAAACACCCTATATATATATATTGCTGTAATTATAGGGTTAATTTAACGGTAGGTTAAGTCATTGGGGTCGTAGAATAAGCAAGGGAAACTCCCAAGCAACAGAATCACGAAATAATAGATATTAGAAGAGTAAATAGGTTATTATAAAAATTTATTAGTTGCGAGCACACTGTATATAGCAGTACAAACAATTAAAACACATATCCAAGTGTAGCTACTAGCAGAAATTAGAATTTAAAAAGGCAATGAAACGCATAAAAATTAAATCAGTGAAAAACCTGCATGAAGTGGCTAGATAAACATTGATAAAGTGTGTAAAGATATTATCGTAAACGCACGCAAAATTATGCTTTATTTAAAAGCGTACGTGATCTAAGAGAACCACAGTTGTTCGAAAATCCAATTTATTGGGAAATAAACAAATACCAAATTTATTCAATTTAGATTAAAATAAAGCTAACAAACAAGACTACGTGCTCGATATGTACAAAGTTCTCGGGATTCCTGAAGTAAATATAAAGTATAACAATTGAATTACGTGACTTTAATTACCGCGTCATGCAATTAAGATACATACAATTGGTAAATTTTCCAAACAACAAGTGATAATATACTTGCCCGCGCCTAGCACGTGAAGCCAGCGAATCACAAACAAAAGTGGGAGGATGTTATTAATATCTGGAGAATTGAATATCAAGTTAGTATTATACTTTGAACTGGGCAGTGACTATGATTGAAAGTGCCAAATATTTACGTGAATAATAAATATTTGTTAACAGTGAAATTATAAAGTATAAAATTGTGAAAATTATGCCGTATTTCTGAGACGTAAGTAAATAAAATTTAGGAAATTATAACATTTCTAATAATAAATAAAACAGGGCTCAATGTCCATCTAAACTACTCTAAATGTCGATCTGAATGTCCATCTAAACTACTCTGAATGTCGATCTGAAGGTTGATCTAAATTTCTTTCGGAATGCAAATCTGAATTGACCATCTCAATTACGAAAGAAATTACAAATCGTAAATTACAAGTAAAATAATGTTACGATTTCTGTAGAATTTTAAATTACGAAACATTACGATCAAAAATACAATTTTGGAGAATGATGCCTGTTCAAGCAAATTGATGGTAAATACTCTATGGAGAAAATGAAAAACTTTTCATTGCAATAAACGTACCAATAACGATTTGGATATCGACTACAATTCTTTGGAGCACCCATGAAAATAATTCAGGTTAGAGATTTTCATATGTCTTATTTTTGAAACTGTTTTATCTCAAATATTTTTGATATGATTTATTTTTAAACTGTTTTATCTCAATCATAATTTAAAGTGTAAAAGCCGACAAAATAGGGATTCTTGCGTATATTTTATGAAAAGTTACAGACAGCTTGAAACGTAAGGTAATAAAAAGTTCATTTTGCTAGCTTGATTTTGTAATAATTTGACAGATGTATATGATATGAAAATATATTTGATAATTGATAATATTTACAACTCTCAAAATTTTCCCTTTTTACAGAGTATCTACATATACCAGATTTATGGGTTTCTTCTCACTTACCGAAAGCTTTGTTAAGTTTTATCTCTTATCTCTGTATTATCATAACTGATTAGAATTCTTTTGAATGCGTGTTTAATTACATGAACTATGCTTACTTCTAAATACGCGTGCTTCTACCGAAAAATAGCATTGTTTGCATTACTTAAATTACTAAAGCTCTACATACCGGGTGTTAAATATTTGTTATTCAACTAATGGATGAATGACCTATTTCTATGCTAAATATGCGTCCTATTGTTATACGATGTGTCTATTTGCGTCGCTTAAAACTAATTATACTCTATATACAGGGTGCTAAATACTTACTATTTACAAACTATCCCAATTACTCAATTTTCTACTAAATAAATGCAGTTTTCTGCTTCCTATTATAATTTATGGTTACTAAACGACCATTGCTATAAAATGCACCCTTAAACAACCCTTTATCACAGCATTATATATATATATATATATATATATATGTATATATTTTGGTGAACTTTTAAATTGAGAATTTTTAGAATACTTACAAAATCCAATCATCATAATTAAGTCTTCAGTCCTAGAACTGGTCAGATGCATACCCTCATTGTTTCCTATTCTGTGCTAACCCACACATTTCCCTGAAATTTCCACAGTTTACATTTTTCACTATCTGCGTGCAATATTCTGATCCAGGTCTTATTCAAACTCTCTTTTTCCTATATCTGCTTGTAATACAGTTCGCATTATTCTCAAAAAATGCCTTAGAACGTATTCTACCCTTTAATTTCTCATATTTTTCTTCTTTCCGACATATCTTTATTCCCCTGCTATTTCTATAACCTCTTTGTTTCTTAACTTTATCTGTCCATGCTATGATCATTATACATCTGAAGCATAACATTTTTAACGACTTCTACCTTTTCCTGTACCCTTCTCCTACTATCCCTATTTTATAGGTGTACAGTGCTCCACACATTTGCACACTTTTGTCCTTGTTTCTATGTTTGTTGTCTTCGAATATAGCCGCTGCTCTTTCTTGTTAAATATACGTTGGTTTCTTTCTATTGTTTTGTACATATAAACCCTATTTCACCGATATTTAGTGGTATGTGAAAGAGATTAAGCCCGTGGCTACCAAGATCTCCCAATACTTGAATATTTGCCTAATTAATAGTTTACCAATAAATCCCTCCGCACAATCAAGATTAGTTGAAAAGATTACAGAACAAACACCTATAGTTGTTCATTGTACTCATCAGATTTAAGTATAATTATTTTTTCGTCACTAGGTTTTCCGTCTTCGAACTGGTTGGACGCGTACCTCAACTGATTTCTATTCTGAGCTAGTCTACACAGTTTCTTGAAATTCCCACTGCCTGGATACAGTTCGGTTCTCCTTCTATTGTTTTGTAAATATATACCCTGTTTCACCGATGTGCAGTGGCATGTGAAGGGGGTACGCAGCCCGTGGCTATCAAGATCCCCAATTCTTGAACATTTGTTGAATGAATAGTTTCAATAATTCCTTCCGCACAATTAGGATTAGTTGAAAATATTGCAAAACCAACACCTGTGTTTGTTTATAATACTTATCAGGTTTAAGGTCAATGATTATTTTTTCGTCATAAGTTTTCCGTCTTGGAATTGGTTGAACGCGTACCTCCATTGGTTTCTATTCCGAGTTAGCCTAAACATTTCGCTAAAATTCCCATAGCCTACATCTTTGACTATCTGTGTGCAATAGTCTAACATAGATGTACTTTTACTTCTCCTTTTTCCTATCTCTGCTTCTAATATATTCCGCATTATTTCCTAATGCCTAAGTATGTGGCCTATCATCTTATCTCTCCTATTTTTTACTATTTTCCACATATTTCTTTCTTCCCCTAACATTTCTAGAACCTCTTCGTCCTTAATTTTGTCTGTCCATGATATCCTCATAATACGTCTGTAGCACCACATTTCAGAGGCTTCGATCTGTTTCCTGTCCGCTTCTCCTAGTGTCCAATTTTCACAGCAGTACAGTGCTGTGCTCCACACATACACTTTCAGCAATCTTTTCCTTGTTTCTATGTTTGTTGTTTTTGAAAACAGTAATTGCGTTTTTTTGTTAAATGTAGTACGACCTTGTGCTAATCTTTGATTTATATCTTTTGCGGTCTTCCCATCTTGCATTATTTGGGTGTCTAGGTAGCAGAAATCCTTAACCTCTGGTAAGTTCTTGTTTTCCGATTTGTATTCTAATTTTTGGTTTATTTTCCCCTTCTTTGCAAACTAGTACGTTAGTTTTATTTTTGTAAATTTTTATACTGTTTCACTATGTTAGAACTATTTCTATTTCATTAAAAGCTGCTTCTAACGCTTCTTTGCTAGATCCTAATACCGCTTATCATGTGCAAATTTAAGCATATCAATCTTTTTTATGAACTAGTTAATAATTAACAGCCATAGGACACATCCCTGTCTAACCTCTTTCCTAATATCTACTTCTCTACGTTCCTGCTCTAATTCTATTACAGCTGTTTGCTCTTTGTATAAGCTATGTACTATCCGTCTATCCGTAAAACTTATTCCAATCTTTTTGAGTAATTCAAACATTTCTTTCCATTTTACATTGTCAAATGTTTTTTCCAGATCCACAAATCCTTTTTCTATTGTCTTCTCCATTATCACCCTGTTAATTACTTATGTCTCTATACTAGTATTGTTGTAGATTCTTTGAGAAGTGCATTGTAATAATAACAAAACTGGATCAAGAATTCTGGCGTTTATTAAATTACATACACATAAATTAGGTGGATAACGGAACATGCGGTACCATTCGATAAAATAAAAAGAAACAACTTAATATCTACTCTTGTAAAATTACTAAAGCTACCACTTCAGTCGTGATGAGTTGAACCTGGAAATACTCTACGTAACTTAACGCACTTCGGAGTAGCATACCACATCCAGATCATTCTGATGCATGTCCACTACCGCCGTCTCAAGACTTTCTGCATTCTTCCTCACACCGCGCACACTTAGCACATTATACTAAAACTTATAGACAAGGGGTTCTGTGACATGTTACAACCCTCAGAGCTAAAATAACCTCCCGTGTTCCCCTGTTTCGTCTAAACCCAAATTGTACTTCTAGTATTTCTTCAACTCGTTTTCCATTCGTCTTTGTACAATTCTAGTTAATATTATTGACATGTGTGCTACCAAACTTATTGCTCCAAAATTTTCACGTCTATCCGCGCCTTTCTTTTTTTTGGTATAACGACCATGATGTTACGTTTGAAATTTTTGTAAGTAACAAGTTGGAAGAGTCATTCTGATACTGCTAGTCCTGCGGCTTTTAGAGTTTCTGCTTGCACCTTATCTATACCAGTTGCTTTACCATTTTTGAGATCCTTCAATGCTAATTCGAACTCCGCTCTGATTCCTGTTCTAGTGCTGTCGCCCCTTCCCTACTATCACCTACCACTGCACTGAAAACCCCCGTAATTATTTAATTTTCATGTTCTTCGATATCTTTGTAGATCGCTTTTACCTCCTCCTCACTGTAGCTAGAGGTGGGCATGAATACATGTATTATTACTGTATTTACTAGTTTCTACTAGATTCTAATCTAATTATGAGTACTCTTTTGTTCTTTTGTAGGTAGTTTTCTACACAGTGTCCTATCTTTTTTCTTATAACTAACCCCACACCCGAATTTCCTTCTTTTGATGCTGATCTCCGCTCCAAAAATCCCCCGCGTGTAGCTACCGAACTTTGCTGATCCCTACTATGTCTAACGCTAACCTATCCATTTCAGTTTTCAAGTTTTCTAGCTTACCTACTTGCTTCAAACTTCTGACATTTCACGCTCTGACTCGCAGAATGCTTACGACTATTTTTTTATACTTTCCGATTACATCATCTGAAGTAGTCCCCTCCCGGAGCTCCAAATTGGGAACTATTTTAACTCCAAAATTTTTTACCCCAGAGAATGTTATCATCTTAAATAACAATTTAAGTACACTGAGCACTGAGTGTGTCTTAGAAAGCCACACCACCCCTATGGTCTCTACCACTCTAAGTACCGAAAGAGCTGCTGCCCTCATTCGGAGACCTGTCAGTCTGGTTCCTCACTAATTTGGTTAAACCTATAGTTCGGCTTTTTAGATTACTTCAAGCCATTCCACTCGTTCTAGTACTCTAGAACTTCTTCAAGGTGCAGGTCCTTTTAGAACGGACAAACCCATTATACATTTGAAAATAATATAGCGGGCTACTACTACCGCGTTTCACTGATTTTAAACAAGTAATCACAAGTCTAATTAACAGTATATGCCTATTTTAGAGACGTTTTTAGTCCAATTAATAATGAAGCACTATCACACTAATGAATTTACAAGCACTAATATCTTCTTAAACTAGTTCCTTAACTCACAGTTCACAAGTCTAATTAACAGTATATGTCTTATTTACAGATGTTTTCTGTCCAATTAACAATGAAGCACTATCACAATAATGAATTTACAAGCACTAATATCTTCTTAAACTAGTTCCTTAACTATAAGTCTTCTTAGCAACACTAAACACTACTATAATTTATTTATTACACTTTTGTCTATTTATGTATTCTACAAGCTGCATGTACATTAGACACGTTCACATCATATAACTCTTGGACTTCCAAAAGCTCAACTATTTACTTTACACGATATAATTTATATTCGACATTCTGATATAGACTAACTCTGTACTTCCTCATCGGTCTTATTTATACCCTGAATTAAAAAGGATGATTCATCCTCCAGTAATTGCTAGAAGAATGTTGGTACTTGGAGAATGTACAGTGCTTACGGAGCTTGTGTGTTTGACGGGTTGCCTAATAGTAGCTCGCAACAATAATATGTAAGCTCCAACTTGCAGAGTATTTTCTAATAATAACTGTGCATATATTTACCAATGTACACTGGTATTGGAGCGTTTGATAGCGGTATTGCAATTAATTTTATTAACAATTTTAGCGGAAGTTTCAAATACATAAATAAAGCAAGTGCAAGACAAAAGTACTTACTAATTCAGCATCAACTGCAAAAGATCAACAGGAAACCACTCTTCTACTAAATTCAAAAAGGGCACCCTTAATCAAGATAGTTATTGGTGGCGGCGGACGAGTTCGACAGGTGGCTGCTGATATTGGAACGGCGACACAAGTTTTACTTATATAGGAAACAACACTTTTCAAAGCAAACTACTAAAAGCAATTGACTATGTAACTTAGCTTTCAACATCTGCGAGTTATCAACTAGATAAATGAACTATATAACAAATGTTAAAATTTCTATTTTAAATAAAATTAGCTTGATGGCGTCAACAGGTATCAATCTGTGCAATATAAGTATGTATTTGATTGTGTTCCGCATTCATTAATTTATAAACTATCAAAACTATATTTATAGAAAGTACTAAAAAGATTTGCAAATGTAAATTTTAAAAATCGGGGTAAAATAAATTTGCTGCAAGTGTTTGTAAGTTTCCATGTTTAGTGGGAACTAATCAACCATTTTTTCGGGCGTTTTAAGTCGGTAGGGAATGTATAAAACTTATATTTCTAAGTCTTAAATTACTAGATCAGTTCACAGCGGTACAACCTACCATTTTTCGTAAAAATGTGTTTTTAAAATAAAACAGAGCAACATACGTAGTGGTTGACAGTGAATGATGTCTAGCATGGCCGATCGGTCTGCTTGTATCCTCTAGTACTCTACTTCGTAAGAGGACGTCACTGTAGCCAGGCCTAATACACAACTAACTAGATTCGGCTTACTTTTTGTCAATGATGCAATACCTGACGAAAACCTAAATAATTAAAGAATACGGGTAAATAAAGGTTAAAGATAATAATGGACACTAATATAAAAATAAAGACATCTCCATCGCACCCGTTTGAAAACGTAAATATCGTGGAGGAATATGATACTTTGATCAAATTAAAAGTGGAAGAAGAAGAATCAACCTTATTATTTAAAGTGAAACCTTTTTTGTCGGTAAGTAGCGAATATGAAGATGCCAGTACTTCCGAATCCTTCAGCAAACATACAAAGCTTTGCTGTGATACATGTAACTATAACACCAAAAAGAAAAGAAGACTAATCCAGCATATGATAAAGCATAGGGGTGCTAAACCATTTTCGTCTATGATTTGTGATTACAAAACATTTCGAATGAACGAACTAAAACTACGGAGAAAAACCGATACTCGTGATAAACCATTAGCATGTACAGTTTGTAATTACAAAACCTCTCATTTGGGTAGTCTGAAACTACATATGAGAACACATACTGGCGAAAAACCATTTTCATGCAATGTATGTAATTACAAAGCATCTCATACGGGTAGTCTAAAAATGCATATGAGAACACATACTGGGGATAAACCATTCTCATGTATGGTTTGTAATTACAGAGCATCTCAAATGGACAATTTAAAAAAACATTTGAGAACACACACTTCCGATAAACCATTTTCATGTACGATTTGTGACTTTAAATCATCTCAAATGGGTAGTTTAAAAATACATTTGAGAACACATACTGGCGATAAACCATATGCATGCACGATTTGTGATTACAAAGCGGCTCAAATAGGCAGTCTAAAAACACATATGCGAATACATACTGGCGATAAACCATTTTCGTGTATGATATGTCACTACAAAGCATTTCAAATCAGCAATTTAAAAAGGCATTTGAAAACACATACTGGTGATAAACCATTTTCATGTACAATTTGTGATTTCAAATCATCCCAAATGAGCAATCTAAAAATGCATACGAGAATACACACTGGCGATAAACCATACGCATGTACGGTTTGTGATTACACTGCATCTGGAATGGGTAGTTTAAAGACACATATGAGATTACACACGGGCGATAAACCATATTCATGTACGGTTTGTGACTACAAAGCGTCTCAAATGGGCAGTTTAAAGCGACATTTGAGAACACATTCAGGTAATAAACCATATGCTTGTTCGGTTTGTGACTACAAAGCAGGTAATTCTGGAAATTTAAAAAGACATATTGGAAAACATGCTGGTGCTAAATAGATTTTGCATGATTTGTGGTAGTATCTCAAATATTCAGTCCCAGATTACATGTGAGAACATGCTGACGATAAGGCATTTGCATGAACGTTTTATTCTTGCAAGGTATTCAATTCTGGAAATTTAAAGATATGGGAAAACATACAGGTGATAAATAATTTTCATGCTGGATTTGTAATTACCAAATATCTCAAGTAGTTAGTGTAAAAACAGATGAGGGCACTCTGATGATACATCGTTTTCGTGTACGATTTGTAATTGCACATCATCTTAAATAAGCAATGTAAAAATGCTTACGAGAACACATACTTGCGACAAACCAATTTCATGTGTGGTTTGTGGTTACAAAGCTTCCAAAATGGGCAGTCCATACAGACAAATGAGAACACATTTTGGTAATAAATCGTATGCATGTACGATTTGTTTGTACAAAGCGTCTCATTCCGGAAATTTGAAAATATGACAAAACATGCTTGTGTTGGACCTTTTTCTTGTAATATTTGGGCGTCCTTAAATCACTAAAATGAATTTCATTATCCACACGAAAATTAAATAAGCACATTTTTGATAATTATGTGTGAGTACAATTTACATACTTTACATTAAAAAGAACTCCTTGCATTTGATTCTAGTGCAGTCTTTGACGACTTTAAAACTTCCTCGTCTTTAACATTAAGTAAAAATGTAAATTTTTAAAATAATGAAGTTGTCACTAAGCACGTTAATTGATATTCACAGAAAATAAAAGCTTTAAACAAAAAAGCTCCAGGGCTGCAGAGTTGCATGGATTTTAGCTTAGACGTAATGATGTAATGCGCTTCCATGCTAGAGATACTAGTTTTAACATTACAGAATTATTTCTTGATTTTTACAGTGCCCCAGAGAATATTTTGCTGTTTTCAAACTTTAATAAAAAAATATTTATAACGAAAATATAATTTGTTTAGAATCAGAATGTTACCAAGAAATGAGTACCTATTGTTATTCCTAAAAATAACGTTATCACGTTGTCTTACATCACGTGCCAGGCATTTTTGAAGTCTGGATCTTAAATATGCAAAAACAGTCACTAACATTTTCTCTGGAAGAGCATTTAAAGGCGACCTGAATTCACAATTCTAACGCTCTCAAACTGCGTGGTGTTGTCTCATACAGGTTGTACTTGAGATAACCCCGCCAAAAGAAATCGAGAGGAGTCGTCAGGGCTTCTTGGGGGCCACTATAGGTTCCATCCTACCGCGCTTTGAAATGACTTTTCTCGGAAAAATCTCTCGAAGCATCGCCAAAGATATTCCGGTTATGTGGGATGTAACCCCATCTTGTAGAAACCAAATCCTTCGAATCCTTGAAGTCGCTCCTTGGGGACCACAGTAGATCCCCCACGCTTTGAAATGATTTTTCTCGGAAAAATGTTTTGATGCGGCGCCAAAGATATTCCGGCTGCGTGAGTTGTAGAGAGAGAGGCGGCTCTGTGGCGTAGTGGTATGTGTGTGATTGCTACGCCCTAGGTCCCGGGTTCGAATTCCGACACGGTCCGCTTGAAAAATGTTAGGCGAGCATTTTTCGCAAAAATACACCCTCTTTCGGATGAGAGGTAAAATAAAGGTTCCATGTGTGAGTGTTGTCACGCACGTTAAAGATCCCTACCTTGTTTGGAACAGCAAGAATTTGTAACGGGCATTTTTATAGTTTTAACATTATACGCTATACTCAATTAACAAATACCTGTCTGTAACTACTATTTCGATATTTAATATTTATTAAATCCTTAGGCGAATGCATCGTGTAATTAATTATGGATTGCATCGTTCTTGTCTTGCCGTAAATATAAATTTTGTTCCTTATGTGGATATACAAGTCTAGGGAAGAGACGATAAGCGGTTGTAATAACGACGAATTGATATAAAACAGATGAGGAGTGGTAGTTTGTTCTTCGTTCCTATAAATGAATTACGTTAAAAATACTGCTTCTTCTTTGCGTTGACAATAGTGAGAATTACTGCGGTAACAATTTTCAAATTGTTCATGAACAAGCACGATTTTAGTTGTTTTTCTTGTGAAATAAACGTTGTATTTTAACTGTAGAGCAGTGTAGTTCTGATTGCTTTTGAAGGAAGTATGCTTTTAGATGTAACGTGTTTGATTGACGGACGTGTTTTAGCGATGCGCGTTACTCTACTAATTGTTTTTTGTTGCTTTTCTGTTGTAAAAAAAGTAGTAGAACTTGTTGTACTCGACCTGCACGTGCGTTTTACGGAACATTTTGACGGACGGTTTTATTGCTTACGTTACCCTACTAATTGTTTTTAGTTGTTTTTCTTGTGAGACAAATGCTTTAAGGAACATTTGACGGACTTACTTGAGTGATACGCGTTGTTTTACTAATTTGTGGTTTTAGTTGTTTGTCTTGTGAAATAATAGTCGTAGAACTTGCTAAACTGACCGATTCTTTCTTTAGGATTAATGTGTGTGCGATCTAGTCTAGTGTCCCTTTGTTTTATCAGATTAGTGCATACTTTGGATTATTTAAATACAGTGGATACTGTAGTTTCTGAATTTTCTAACCACAGAGAATCTAAAATAGATCATTGTTTGCGCGAATTTCGTTATTCAAAAGCATTAGATTTGTCTTTGTTACTATAGGTAGCAAATAAAACACCTCACGTTACTGTTAGTTTAATGCATTACATCGTGCCTTGAAGGCCCGTGATTCTAAATTTTTATTACCATTTTTTTTTCGATTTGTGTTACAAAATATTTCGAAATTGTTGTCTCAGGAAATGGAATTAACAAGAAATTTATCAATGCTACATAGTTCTATCAGCATGATAATGTCTGCTGCTAACACTAGTGAAATACGTAGGTGTGATTAGTGTAAAGTGTAAGAAATTCCATCAACACCCTCACAGTCAAGGGTGAAGTGCTTCGTTAGTGCAGGACATCGTGAGTCTCACACTTCCGTTGCAAGGAAGCGTTGCTGAAGGACTTTTGTAAGTTGAACTATTTCCTACTTATTCTTACTTTAAATATCTATCCGTTGCTTTGCCATATCTTTGTCGTTCTGATACCTTTTACAATAGACTTGCCTGCGATTAAGAAAAGAAAAAGAAAGAAAAAAAACAACCAATACTACTGAATTACTCATATCAATTATGTCTTACCTATTTATCTTTTGTTAACATTTTGTCTGATTTATGTTTAATTGGTGTGTGAGGAAACGTTTCTGCTACTCCCCAATATTACCTCACTTTGTACTAAAAATTTTTTTATAATGCTGTTGCCGTTGTTATATTATATAGATTATCCAAACAGTTTTTTTTTCTTACATTCTACAAAGTACTGAACAATCTCTGCTCGATCAACATGCTATGCTTTTTCTTTATTTCAGGTTTGCTATTCTAACTTTTTTTATTCCAGGTATGGTTACTAATTCCTTACAGCCACGTACGTTATAAGTTGGTTTGCGTTCTACAACCCCCCTTACTCTCCGATTGAGCCCGGTCCATTCTTTGATTTTCTTTGTGTTACGCACGAATTACGTAACGTAACATTTTTGGCGCCCAACGCGTCTGCCACAAAAAAAAAACGTAACAGGTTCGGCAAAATTCAAAATTTTCTAGTTAAAAAAAATCGCTTCCTGGCCAATCTAGTACCTTCCGTTGGAGCATTGGATAATCACATGTAATGTGTGAGTTGTAGCTACATCTTGCCGAAACTCGGTTTGGATCAAATGTTTCGAATCCTTGGTCCTGGTCAGAGAAAACCATTTTAGATATCAACACAACGGCAGTTGTACACTGTTACATTTTGGTCTTGGTCGTTCTCAAAAAAGAAGACACTAATTATTCCGAGTGCAAACATTGCGCACAACACTGTGACTTTGGGATTATGTAACGGTTGTTGATGCTGCTCGTTAGGATTTGCCTTGTTCCAATAACGACAGTCTTGTATATTTATGGTCCTAATTTAAATGAGAATGGGCCTCATTGCTAAACAAGAGATGTCAATCAAGTCATAATCAGAGATATCGCTGATTATTGCTTGCGCAAAATGACATCGAATTTCATAGTCCTCGGGCTTTAAAGTGTGCACTATTTGAATTTTGTAGGTATGCAGCTTAAGTTCTTTTGACTACATTCGATATACAGGTGATTTGCAGAGACCCGGCGTTTGTGTCTGTTTCCTTACGGACATACGTAGATTTTGTCTGGTTGTAACTTACACAGCAGCAAGTTCGCAGGTGTGCTTACAGACCCACGACGGCTTGATGACTTTTTGCTTACACAAGAACCTGTTGTTCTGAAATTACGTAAGTATGATTGTACTAAATTGCGGCTTTGAGTATCGCCCACGATTGTAAAGAAGGCGGCGTGCCTTAATGTACTTGCTTGTACGTGCTTCTTTATTTTATATTTCTCTGCATATGCTTTGAATCTCTTCCCTTAACTACCACTTGAAATCGTGGGATACTTAGTATTATCAATTATACCAGAATTGAAATTAGAATTGTACCAGAATCCGATTAGAATCCAATTACAAGCCTTATATGATTATAAATATTTAATTTAAATTAATTACCCAATTTCTACTCACGTTTTCTGAGAAAAACGGCAAAAACTCTTTATGTATGCTTAATGTAATTGTTGTACAGCACTACTATCACAATAACATAAATTTGATATATTCTAAACTTTGTTTATTTGACACGTAGATTTCTGGTTTAAAGTGTCGTGGCTTCGACTTGCATCAAGTGTGGACTGACCCGTCTTATCACAGATGGGTATTAAATAGCCTTTTCCCACTACATCTGGGTTGGGTTTCCAAGCAGTTTACAGATCGTTTCAACCAACCAGCTTTGTCCAAGCTGATTTCTGATGCAACTACTCTGTATTTCCGTGTCATAGTGTTTATTTGCTATTGTTATCGTTGCCTTAACATTTGTTATCGCGGCCAGACTTTCAACTTACGTGTTTTGTATAGATAATGCTTTTGGATAATTATACAAAAATAAATGATGTAACTCTAGTACTATTTTCGTTTGTGTATTTATTTATTTGAAAGTACGTTTTCTTATCAAAGCGCATATTGTTTCTTATTTATCACAGGCGTAATTGCATGAAGATTTATTAGGTTTTTGTCTTATCTTCTGTGGATTTTATTTTATAAACTTGTTAAACATTCTCAACGTAGTTTTAATTACATGTACGATTATTTCTCTGCTGAATACGCGTTCTATTGTTGAAAGATATGCTCACTTGCATTGATTAATGTTAATTACGGTCTATATACAAGGTGTTAAATGCTTTCTATTTACATAATGTAGGAATTACTTATTTTTCTGCTAAATAAATGCAATTTTCTGATTACTATCGCTATTTACAGTTACTACACGACCCTTACTACTCAATACACCCCTAAACAACTCTTTATCACAGCATTATATATATATATATATATATATATATACAGTGCTTCCCAAAAGTAACGGATAAATTCGATTAAATGATTATTGACAATTTCTGAGTAAAAAGCTCTGACACGTCGATTTTTATTTTTAAATTGCCATTTAATTATGTAATTTTTAACCCCCCACCCTTCAACCCCAAAGCGCTAGCAACACCTACTTAAAAATTTTAAATAGCAATGTACCCCTTGTGATACCTCAATTAATAGTATTTTTCATGCAGAAATCAAATTTTACAAAAAATTCGAAATCGGTTGATAAATAACTGTTTTATTCAATAAACAAAACTTAAATAAAAAAACAAACCCAATTTAAATTAAGTGTTCAAACTGCTGTCCGTTAGCGGCTAGACAGTGTCCTAATCTAGAGACAAACTGTTGTTGAACTTTGTTTACTGTCTGAGGGGAAATTAAGCGAATTTCATTCCGAATTCTCTGCTTTAACTCGTTTACGTTTTGAGGCCTATTTAGATACACTTTAGATTTTAAATAACCCCAGAGGAAATAATCCAAAGAGGTTAAGTCGGGAGACCTTGTGGGCCATTCAATTTGTCCTCGTCTACCAATCCACCTCATAGGAAATACTTGGTCGAGATATTCCCGTACTGGACGTGCATAGTGGGGAGGCGCACCATTTTGCTGTAGCCAAATACTGGGATGAGGTGAATCAGGATCTTCTGCATTTGGATGTAGTACCGCTAAATTCGGAATTAATTCAAATTGGAGAAAATTTAGATATTGTTCTCCATTGAGTGTTCTCTCAAAAAGTATGGTCCAATAACTTTATTACCCACTATCCCCGCCCAAACATTAACCTTTTGTGGAAATTGTGTATTTGCCTCCATCATCCAATGCGGATTTTCATCAGCCCAATAACGGCAATTCTGCTTATTAACGGTACCATTTAAATAAAATGTTGCCTCATCAGAAAACATAATATTTCCTTCCAATCCAGGATTATCATTGCAAAGTTCCATCATTGTCTCACAAAATTGTGCTCGCCTATCAAAATCATCATCTGATAACTCTTGCACTAATTGCACTTTGTAAGGGTGAAATTTTTGCTTACGGAGAAATCTATGAACTACAGTTTTTGATGCATTTAACTGTGAAGCGACTCCCGCAACGCTTGTATGTGGATTTTCCTGCACAAATAGCAAGACATCCAATTCTGATTCTTTATCTAAAGCTGATGGACGTCCATCTTTAGATTTATCTCGTACGTGTCCAATATTCCGAAATTTATTTTCAATTTGGCTTATCGTTGATTGCGAGATAGGGGGGAGGTCGGGATGAATTTCACTGAATAAAATTCGAACTTCTTTGTGCGTTCGAATTCTATCTCTAAAGCCAATCATTATTAAAATTTCAATCCTTTCGGCTTCGTTAAGTCTCATTTTTGCTGACTTATTATTAAACAAGCAACACGCACTTAACTAAGTTACTTTCACTAAACTTATTTGACACTTTACAAACATTTTGTTTGTCAAGGCATACCCGATAATTGGCACTTTAATTGAATAAGTTTTTATTGAATAAAACAGTTATTTATCAACCGATTTCAAATTTTTTGTAAAATTTGATTTCTGCATGAAAAATACTAATAATTGAGGTATCACAAGGGGTACATTGCTATTTAAAAATTTTAAGTAGGGGTTGCTAGCGCTTAGGGGTTGAAGGGTGGGGGTTAAAAATTACATAATTAAATGGCAATTTAAAAATAAAAATCGACGTGTCAGAGCTTTTTACTCAGAAATTGTCAATAATCATTTAATCGAATTTATCCGTTACTTTTGGGAAGCACTGTATATTGTAGTGGTTTTTAAGGGTTAAACGTAAATATAAACAAAGCAATTTCAAAACACCCTGTATAAAGGAAACAACCAAAATTTACGTGCGAAATTTATCTCATTTTATTCAATTTAAAGTATCAAGTATTACCATTATTTTATAATTAGGGGTTAAGTATTTAATAGGTGCGTAAAGAAAAATAAATTGCATAAGCCAATGGAAATAATTATTTAATTTAATTGAGTTGAATTCAAAGGAATATATCGTTTAAAACGCCTAAGAGCGTGTAAAAATCAATAATACAAGGTGAAACGCGTTGCTAACAAACGAAACGCTATACTATATGAAATACTTTGAAAAGCAAGATCCTAGAAATGTTATTTAAAGCGTCGGTTAAATTTGAACACCTGCAAGTTTTCTAAATGTCAACTTCCACTTATTTTGTGTATATAAAACCCAAGATTCTAAGGATATTGTACAAACGGTCGGATGGTTTCGCATGAAACACTAATAAGTGGTTATTTAAAGCACGTAGGCTAGTCCACATGAGGTTAGATAGCAGATGGACAGGAATATCGATTTCTACCACTCAAACAAAGTTAGAAGGAAACGTAGAATATGCATAAGCAAGGGACAGCGTTAATATAGGCGGGATTTGTAAGACGAAGATGCATAGAGTATTGGTCGATATCGTTAGTTATACATAAGACAAACACGGGAATGTTGAATGTTAATTTTTAGAAAATTTCGTAACGACGCGCTGAATTTCGGAGATTTAGAAGACGGTTGAACACAAAATTTTAAGAAATATTTTTGTAAATGAAGGACTTCGGGTGAAATGCAGCCGAGAGGTGGCATCGTAAATTGTATAAATACTTTTTGAAAATGAATAAAAGTCCCTTAGTATTTTGATCGCTTCAGACTACATATAAAAGTTACCACGAGCTTGTAAGTATAGAAAATTATTTTAAATTAAATAGTACAGTTAGCCTCATAATTTGTACGCGGATAGTGCCGAGTCTAAGAATTTATTGAGGTGCAATTTATATTTTTTTATAAAAATGAGGAACAACCAAATTGCATAAAATATCACTATAACTTCATATTTAGACCTAAAATTTTGTTGATGTTACTTGTATGGCAAATTTCAGTCATAATTGCATTACTGTGCTCAGTGATTTTCGGTACTAATTTAAATGAACTAAAACCAAAATCGGCGTGACTAAGTTTTTCTTGACAAAAAAATTGATTCAGTTAACATAACAGTTGTGTGAATGTAAATGCAAGATATTTCTTGTTGACCGAACAAGTAGAATTTATTGTTTTGCTGCTTGATGACTAATTCACACATTTCAATGCAATTAACATTGAACATACTTTGTTTACGTGTTTGATGTGTAACTTTTTGCAAGACAAGCAAAAAGACCTACAATATTTACTCATTTTTCCCAACAAATTTGGTTTTTACTTGAACGAAATAGAAAATAACTGCTGCAACAAAACTACAGATTTACGCTATTTGTAGATAGTATCAATTTATTTTTAAGAGTAGTAATACATTCAAACGTAAATTCAAAATATTTCAATTGATACACACTGTAAGCATCGATACTAACTAATTGAAAATCGAAATAATACCTATACCGGTCCTAGAGCTCAAATCTTACATACAATTGCAATAGTGAAAATAGTGAGTATTGTTGTTTTTGAAATGGGTAAAGGCAATTATAAACCAAGAACGCCTGCAACTAATAGAAGTAGAAGCAAACGAACCAAAAATATTCAAGTAACAAAAACAATAAATTCTAAACTAAAAACTATCGAATTGCATATGAATAGGTAAATATGGTAATATAATGAAATATTCAGTGTATCTCGATTTGATGCGTCAATAATCCAGAGAGCGGTACTACATGTGTGTAAAGTCAGCACCTCTTTATAAAAATTATGTTTTGAAAATTGTTCCAGGTTGTTCTACCCATGTACCACATGGTTCCAATTCGACTTACAAAAAATTAGCCAATAGAATAAAAGAGGAAATTGAAGGGCATTTTTATTTATTTATTTGTTCCAACGTTTCAGTAGTCTGCTACCTGAAATTTAAGCAGACCTGGCTTCCCCACAGAAAGTAACCGTCATGAATTATGTGTGTATGTGTGTGTGTGTGTGGGGGGGATGGTTGTGTGTATGTGTGTTGTGTGTGATGTTGGTCCGTGTTACGTTCCCCCTCTAGGACCAGGACCATCGGCAGCCGGATATCCCAGTCGTCAAGGAAGAACGCACAACGGACATTGCCTTGTCAGTCCGGACCATCGGCAGTCGGAAATCCAGATGTTGAATAGGCAATGGAAGCGTGTGTTTAGGTGTGTGTGTGTGTGTGTGTTTGTGTGGGTGTGTGTGTGTGTGTGAGAGAGAAAGTGAGAAAGTTGTGTGTGATGTTGGTGCCGTGTTATGTTCCCCCTTTACGACCAGGACCATCGGAAGCCGGATATCCCAATCGTCAAAGAGGAACGCTCGACGGATGTTGCCTTATCAGTCTGGACCATCGGCAGCCGGAAATCCAGATGTTGAAAAGGCAATGAAAGCGTGTGTTTAGGTGTGTTTGTGTGTGTGTGTGTGTGTGTGTGTGTGAGAGAGAGAGAGAGAGAGAGAGAGAGAGTTGTGTGTATGTGTGTTGTGTGTGATGTTGGTATCCGTGTTACGTTCTCCCTTTAGGAACAGGACCATCGGAAGCCGGATATCCCAATCGTCAAAGAGGAACGCCCGATGGATATTACCTTATCAGTCTGGACCATCGGCAGCCGGAAATCCAGATGTTGAAAAGGCAATGTAAGTGTGTGAATGGTGTTTTGTGTTTGCACAGTGCATAAGAGGTGTTTTGTGTGTTTATGTGTGTGTGTGTGTGTGTGTGTGTGTGTGTGTGTGTGTGTGTGTGAGTGTGTGTGTGTGAAGTGTGTTTGAAATGTTAATTTGTGTTTATGTTTGCCCAGGTTTCTAAAAGGTTGGATTGAATTATAATTTTGTACATGTTTGAACTTATACTATTACATAAATAAAAATTTAGGTTCTTTCAGAGGAAAGGATTTGTTTGCCTCAGGTATGTGTAAGTTCTTAAAATTTAGCGTTAGTTAAAAAGAAAAGAAATTCCCTATTCTACTACTTAAAATTAACTTATACTACTACTGTTGGTTATTATTTGTTAGAGACAGGGTTACTAATATGTAGAAGCATGCAAATTCTACATATTAGGGGGTTGGATCGTTTCAATGTCGGGTTGATGGTTTGATCTTGTTGCTTCTGGTCGTCAAGAGCAGAGCTCTTGGAATTCCAGGAAATGGGTCTCCGGTCTCCGGGGAAGAGTCTCGGTTCGAGGAGAGGTGGTACTTTTATGTCTCTGTCCGGGTAGTTTTATTTGTGTCTTTTATCCGTCAAGATAACGTTGGTGGATGAGTGCCGTGGTTTTTTGTGTGAGTGCATTTAAGTGTGGAAAAAGGTTTTCGTTCCAAATCATCTGGTGTAGCGTCTTATTTAATAATGTTTGTCTATGTGCGTAGAGGTACGGTTGTGTCATTACACTCGAATACTATATGTTCCGGGGTTCCTATTTCTCCGCACGTGCATATGTTGTTGTCAACTAAGTTCATGCGTTCTCTGTATGTTGGATAGGGTCCGTGGCCAGTTAGGTAATGAATAAATCTCCGACTGGGCACCAGGTATTTGGCTTTTAGGAGGTCTTTAATATTTGGGATCATTGCGTATACCCTTCTACCGGTTGTGCTTTGATCCCATCTTGTCTGCCATTCCGCAAGTATGTAGTTCTTTATTTCCGTCTTTGTCGTGGGCAGCTGGTTTGTGTTTAAGATGCGTTGTAGTTGTTTGTTGTCATTGTGTGTAAGATTGTATATTGCAGCTCGCTGTTTCACTACTAGGTCCAAGGGCATAGTTCCTACCAGTACATGAAGTGCATCATGTGCGGTAGTCCCATAAGTCCCCGTCAGTCGCAGTAAAACACTTCGTTGTGTACTGTTAATTTTTTGTCTAGGTTTGATTGTGTTAAGGCGATGTCCCCACGCGCTCGCGGCATATGATACCATAGCACCGAGCACAATGTTGAGATATAGCCTTACGCAATTAAGTGGTATTTTATAAGTCCTTTGGGCCAGCGTTGCAATGTTCTGCATTGCAGAAGTTGCACTTGCACAGACGGTGTTTATATGTGCAGAGTAATTCTGTTTTTCGTCTAATGTAAAGCCCAGATATTTTGTGTTTTGTGTTCTACTTGTATTTACACCGTCTAGTTTGATGGTGGGGTCCCTTGCCAAAATTCCTTTCATCACAAGGTATGTAGTTTTTTGTGGTGTTATGGTCATTTTGTTGGTTTTGCACCATGTCTGTGTATGAGTAAGAGCGATGTTAGCTTTACGTTCGATTTCCCTTCTGGAATTGCCTTCAATCACCAGCAAGATGTCGTCGGCGTATGCAATCGTCGACAACACTTCGTCAACGGTGCCCAGCTTTTCCAGGAGTTCATCCATTACAATATTCCAAAATAGGGGCCCGCATATGGACCCCTGCGGGCCACCTTTATTTATATGTTTGGTAATGCTCTCCGTGCCTTGTAGGGTTACATACCTGTCCCTGCAGTAACTCCTGAAAGAGTGGTATAGTTGTGATGAACAGTTTATGGTCGTAAGTCTTGTAAAAAGTGAAGGCCACCAAAGGTTATTAAATGCGCCTTCTATGTTCACTAATATTAATAGGACGTATTTTTTGTGTGATTGCTTGATGGTTTGTATTGCTTGGTGAAGGGTATGCTTTACTTTTTTCGATATCCGGTGGTGATGCGAGATTCATACTATATAATTTATATAGGGCCGCTATGCGGCCGCGTCCCCAATGCTCTACCCGAAGGTACTACATTCGGTTTGTTGGCGATAAAGGGGTTCCAACAAACAAGTATTTTTTCGTATTTTCAAGAATTGTTTTTCAGGCGGAGTTGTCCTTTTGGAGCAATGTTTGGAACAAGTAGAACACTGTTCAACGAGGATCAAATCTTTGATTTGTGAAAAAAGGGGTGCTAGTATTAAAATGGGTTTCTCGGCTTATTCGAGAAATCGTTTGGAATAAAATAATATTGATTGGGAACAAAAAAGCATAACGTTAGAACAATTTATGGACTTTATGGTATTAATTTCTTTGTATAGAATCGCTCTTCCTAATATCGACGCTTTATTTCTGGACACCCTGTTAGGTTAGTCATGCAATGTATTTTAAGAAAGCTGTAGGACTAACGATACATTAGTTTCCCGTCAGTTACCGGCTGATGTTGATTTGATTGACTTGGAATCAGTTTGGAATGAGAGCAACATAAGTATTCCAAATAGCTCTTATGATCCTCCAAAGCTATGGGGAACAGACGCCCAACTTAATGAGTATGTGAAAAATCCCTAGTATTAATTCCATTTCATAATATTCTATATAGAATTGTGGCGGAGAAACTTACAATTGAAAAGGAGCCTCTACAGTATAAAGTTGAAGGCAACAGGATTGTGGACATCACTTATCTTTTGCAGAGGTTACTGTTTCTTGCAAACTCATGCGCGTGTATGCACTGCAAGTAACTTGTTTCTTGAGAAAGAAAACAAAAATGGCTGTAATTAATTAACTGTGAATAAATGAGCTGGCGCGTCTTATCATTTGAGTAGACTGTATTACGAAAGATAACAAAACGTGAGCTTTAGATACGAGAATTTATATGCATGTGAAAGACAAACAATAATGTTACATAAAGTCATTCACTAATATTGTTCGTAGTGTATTGTCCTCTTCATTGTTGCAATGACCCCGGGGGAGTCGGTTGAACACACTGGTTACGAGGCACTATTGTTCAATGTCTGTATAGGTTGCCCGGTAACTAGACACAACCGTTCCGGTGGTAGGTCGGAAGAAGAGTCGCTGACAAACTTGATAAAACTACTTTCACACGCGTTGCACTATAAGAGTCGCAAGCGCACTGCACAGTTTTGTTCCACAATATAATTTCAAAGTTTAATTATTACAAAACAATGGACTTAGTAGTATTCTGTTTTTAAAATGCAATACGTGCGACAAAACATATTCATGTTCCACTGAAACTGTAAAAAATGCATATTTAAACCATGCAGCAGTATGGGGAACTTTGTCGACTAGAAGTAACTTTACCCACGTGGAAGCATTTTTGTCAATTTTAGATATACCCTGTATGAGTAACAATAATTTTTATTCAATTCAAGAAACTTTGCGCCAGGTAAAATATACATTCATAATTTACAAAGCAAAACTATTACAAATATCTCCAAGGTTTGGAGCGATAGTAGTATGCTTTCAATGGAACGAGCTGGTGAGGAAGAGAAACACATTGCATTGGAAAATGGTGACATAGGCGACGACGGAATTCTTTGGATAACTGTTTATCTAGGTGGCGGATGGGCCAAAAGAAGCTATGGCCACAATTATGATTCTGCTTCCGGATTGGTATTCACAATGATAGTGACATTAGTATATATTGTAACTTTTATTTAAATTTTAGGCAGTTATTGTCGGGCAGAAAACAAAAGAAGTTTAGTGTGTTTGTGTTCGGAATAAATTTTGTATAATTTGTAAAAAACATGCTAATGAATATCAACATGTCTGTTTTAAAAATTGGGAAGGAAGTTCGACATCAATGGAAGCATATGCTATTTTACCGTGTTAATTAGCAATGAATCGCCAATGTACATCGAGAAAATAACACTCGATGACGATTTGTGGACAAAAACAATGGCTTCCAAAATTAGTCTTTTTATATAAATTGTATTTGTCCGGAAATCGTACGCGGGAACTTAAAAAAAGGACTAAGATGTGTTGATACCGATTATATAAGGAATGCTCAAAAACTGAAACAGTTAGCAAAGTATAATATACCCTTCAATATTTCAATCATGTTTTTAAAAATTTTATTCTTTAGAAAAAAAGAAAATACGCTTTGTGACTATTGACGTAGTGGACTAGGCTTACATGGGGTATACCACTTTTAAAAATATCGCGCCTAGTACTCTACCTCTAATCGCATATATTTTCAGCGTTTGTATTTTAGCGAAAAGTGGTGTGGAAACGGGTATGGTATTATAGAATGATTATGTGCAAAATAGAAATCATATACGGGTGTATTATATCGAAATTTTTGATAATATCAGTGTACTTTGTTATTCTGTGTATGCCTATGGACGTGATAATTTGTATTTAATTTATGTATTTGAAACTTGCTAATGTTTCTGTTGATTTTTGAGAATATATGTTGAACTATATTTATATATACCTAATAATGGGATTATTTATAAAAATGAGGTCTTTGGGTTGTTGGATTGGTCGAAAATAGACGAGCTCTGATTAGCTAAAATCTTATCAGTTTTCAATTTACAATTATAAATAGAATGGTCCATTGCTACAGCATCACGATCATTTTGTTTTCGACCTTACTTAAGGTCGGTTTGACGCAGCTCTAACTTCTTTTCGATTCTGTGCTAATCTAGAAAGTTCTACATACCCTTCACAATCTAAATTTCTAATAATTTGACTAATATATCTTGGTCTAGGTCTTCCTATATTATTATTATTATTAAAGGTCTTTATTGCCTTAAATTGATTTGTACAGTATATATACATATATATATATATATATATATATATATATATATATATATATAAATAAAAATATTTTTAAATCTTGTGGGGTTTATTTCGTCCAAATACAATATTTATATAAATGTCAAACTGACGTTTCGGAAAATATATTTCCTTAAACTTAGTTCTGAAATTAAATTAAAAGTTACAATATTTGGAGAATTTCTTAATATCTAAACTTACATTTATTTGACATATGGTTGTTGTTAATGTTATAAGGTCTTATGAAATTTATACATTGTTTTGTTTTCATATAAAATGCTATAATAACTAGGTTCTAATACTAAATTTCTAATAGTTAATTATAATTGAAAGTTTAAAATTAAAATTGAAAACATTGTAAAAGAAAAATTGTTGTTTTATAATAATAATCTACTATAAACATTAATAATATTTTTATTTATATCTAATTTTAATTTAACTTTGATTGTATATGTGTGGGTGGTACTGTCTGAGTGTGGTGGATAATAATGGTGTCTTATTAGTATATGTAACAGTTTTATGATTATTTTAATTAGGTTAAGTAGTAGGTTAATTATAAATTATTAAAAGAGAATAGAAATGCGTAACTTTTGTTTAAGTTATCTATATCGTTTTTAAAATTAATAGTGTTGGGTTGTTTTTGTATATGGTAGCTTTCTAGAAATAGTCTATTTTTATATGTTTTTCTACATCTAATATTTTGTATTTTCAAAGTCTGCTTGATGATGATAATCGTTTAAGTGTATAGATAAAGCACAAGATCGTTTATTTAGTTTTTGGTCACTTTTGTGTTGTGTAATTCTATTTCTCAACCATTGTTTGGACTGACCTATATATTGTTTATTGCAACTGCACGGGATATTATATATGATGTTACTTTGTAGTGCTTTGGGAGTTTTGTCTTTGATTTTTGTAAAAGTGCGTTTGATGTTATTTTCATATTTAGTTGAAATTTTTATTTTTGATGTTTGTAATATTTTTATTAAAGACGGTGTTAGGTGTTGTATATATGGTAGTGTTTTATATTTAATAGGTTGAGATTGTATATTTTCAGGTTGTGATTGTTTTGTTTGGTAAATCAATTTATTGGTTAATTCTTTAGGGTATCCATTGTTTAATAGCGTTTGTTGTAGATTAAATTAAAATTAGATATAAATAAAAATATTATTAATGATTATAGTAGATTATTATTATAAAACAACAATTTTTTCTTTTACAATGTTTTCAATTTTTAATTTTTAAACTTTCAATTATAATTAACTATTAGAAATTTAGTATTAGAACCTAGTTATTATAGCATTTTATATGAAAACAAAACAATGTATAAATTTCATAAGACCTTATAACATTAACAACAACCATATGTCAAATAAATGTAAGTTTAGATATTAAGAAATTCTCCAAATATTGTAACTTTTAATTTAATTTCAGAACTAAGTTTAAGGAAATATATTTTCCGAAACGTCAGTTTGACATTTATATAAATATTGTATTTGGACGAAATAAACCCCACAAGATTTAAAAATATTTTTATTTACATATTAATACGTCCAGGAATATATTAGAAAACATATATATATATATATATATATATATATATATATATAAACTAAAGCAAATTATAAATAAGAAATAAATTTAAGCAACAATGGGCGAACTTCCTTCTATCTTTTTCCTATCTACCTGGCTCTACATAGATATTAGCAACCTAATGGTTGTTAAAGAAATCCAACATATTTATATGAATCCCATTTATAAGGAAATAAAATATTACCTATATATCCCATCCAAAAATAGAAAAGTGTTAAATTATATGATATGGTAAGGCTTAAGCAACGAATCGCTACCAACATGCCAGACCGCTAACTAATTGTAAGTTTTGTCATGGTGACATTTAGTTAACTGATTTTTATTTCTTTATTTATTTTCGTTTTGTTTTCTTTTTGAACTTACCTAGCGCCGGTTTGATACAGCTCTAAATTCTTTTCTATTCTGAGCTAGTCTATAAAGGTCTACATACCCTTCACAACCTAAATCTCTAATAATCTGACTAATATAGCTTTGTCTAGGCCTTCCTACTCTATTTTTATTTGGTAGTCTATAATATAAAACCCTAGTCCTTCGTATCTTAATTGGTGCCCTATCATTCTATCTTTCCTGACCTTTAATCGTTTCCACATAAAGGGTTCCTCACCTATCCTTCTATAGATTTCCTCATTTGTTACTCTATCTGTCCAACTAATCTTTAACATTCGCCTATAACATCAAGTTTCAAAAGCTTCTATCTTTTTCTTATCTACCTCTTTAATTGTCCAAGTCTCACTACCGTATAGTAGAACGGTCCATACGTACGACTTTACGAAACTTTTTCTATTATCTAAACTAATACTATTTGCTATTAGTAAGTCTTTCTTTTTTAAAAACATTTTTCTAGCTTGAGCTATTCTAGCTACTAATCCCTTCTGCTACGTCCGTCCTTTGTAATTATACTATCTACATAGCAAAATTTGTCTACCTCCTCTAACTCGGTATTATCTATTTTTAATTTTGGTTTAGAACTAGGCTGTAACTCACTTGTCATTATCTTTGTCTTTCCTGAGTTAATTCTCATACTATAGTTACTCTGTACTATCTTATCTAAAATATTTAAAAACTCTCCTAACTCTTTTCTAGACTCTGCTATAATGGCTATATCATCTGCAAAATGTAACATGTCTATTTTCTGTCCCTGGCACTAATACCTATCCCTTTTCTCTCTGTAGCTAAGTTTAAAGCTTCCTCAATATAAACATTAAAAATCAAGGGAGATTGTGTACAGCCCTGTCTAACACCATTTCTAATCTTAGCTTCCTTTTCGATTTCATCAAATCTAATTACTACACTTTGATTTTTATACAGACTGTAAATAATTTTTCTATCCCTATGAGAGATTCCTATTTTTCGCAAAACCCTGAACATAACAATGCAATTAATCCTTTCAAATGCTTTTTCTAAATCGACAAATGATTCTTTTTGTTTTTTTGTAACCTTTTTTCGATAATTACCCTAATCATTAGTGTCGGTTCTCTAGTGCCTCTGTTTTTACGAAAACCGTATTGGTCTTCATCTAAATAATTCTCAGTCAATGCTTCTACTCTATTTTTAACTATTATTATTAGTATTTTGGAAGCATGGAAAGTTGAACTAACTCTTCTAAAAATCTCACACCTATCAACTCCTGACTTTTTTGGGATTAGGATAATAATATTTTTTTTAAATCTATTGGGACCTCAGCTGTGTCATATATTACTTTTACTAGTTCATATAATGTGTCTAAAGTTTTCTGACTTGCATATTTTATTAATTCTGCGGGTATGTCGTCTACCTCCATCGCTTTGTTTAGTTTAAGATCCCTAATAGCTATATCAAATTCCTTTTTTAATATTGAGAACTCTATTTCTATATCCTCTTCTTGTTCGTTCATCCATTTCGTCTTTCTTATATAAATTTTTAAATATCTTTTCCATCTATTTGCTACCTCAACTTTATTTATTAGAAGCTCATTATTCTCATCTGTAATACCATTATATTTCTTCCTATCTTCCTATTTTCTAAGTTCCCTTCTATAGTTATCCCTTTGATCTTATTATCTAATACTTGTTTATATTCCTCTTTTACCTCACTATCATTAAGCTTACCTAAATCCCATCCCTCTCTTTTAGGCTTTCTCAATTTATTGAATTTTAGATTACACTGCAATTTAACTAAGTTATGATCGCTGTCTATGTCAGCCCCTGGATAACTACGACAGTTTTTAACTTGGTTTCTAAATCTTTGTTTAATTAAAATATAATTTATTTGGTATCTAACGTTATTACATGGTGCTTTCTAGGTATATCTTCTTCCATCATGTTCGAATAGGGTGTTTACATTGCTACACATCCTGACATAAAACGGGTTTTTAATTAAAAATTTCGACAATATGCACGTATTTAGAATTTAGACCAAAAACTTTATTTTATACTATAGTTGTCCAACACATCGATTTTCAACAAACTCACTTTTACTGTAAACTACTGCAGAAGTCAACTTCTCTGACAAATTTTAATCTTCGCCGGCAAACTTCAGAGTATGCAGTAAACAAATGAACAAATCTTAATACTAACAAATTGCCACACTAACAAAACTTATATTCTTGCCAAATTTATAACATAAACATTACATTGCACCACAAAATCTCGAACAAATTTCACATTACTCGATACATAAAGCACAACCACGGCATTTGTGTTAGTCATTCAATCTCGCTTTTTATTGATGGTGCCAATGTACATAATGTCACAACTGAAGCGTCGCAGCCGTGCATTACCATTA
Source organism: Platerodrilus igneus (assembly GCA_036346225.1). Classification (NCBI taxonomy): domain Eukaryota; kingdom Metazoa; phylum Arthropoda; class Insecta; order Coleoptera; family Lycidae; genus Platerodrilus; species Platerodrilus igneus. The sequence continues at coordinate 14,993,727 of JARFIW010001469.1, read as the reverse complement.
AAAATCTATTTTTGAAAATTTTAGCTTGTTCATTTTCATTTACACACATACACCCAGGATCACTATACAAAAAGAATTAGAACAATAAACAACACACAAACAAATTTACAGCTCCTGCACGAAAGAGGACATTCTTGAAAAACCTATCCAACATGCAAAAATAAACATGGAGTCATGGACACCTAAAGAAAACATTTTTCATAAATGTTGCCTGTCCATTCTAATCTACATAGCCAAGATATAAGAAACTCAGAGTATAGAACTGTATACAAAAACACATTGCAGCGCCCGCTTAGAAAACATTTCTAAATTAGATTATAAGAATATTGCTTGCTCAATAATTTTGCCCATATATAAATGTGTTCAAAATATCAGAAACGAATAAATTCATTACCACGAATATATATTTTCAACGAAAATTGAAAGCGTAACTATCAATTTTTATTGGTGTAAGATATTGATCAAATAAGCTCTTCTGGGACATTCCTGAATGCGGTGAGTTGCTAAGAAAGGCTCTTTTATAAACCATAAAACAAGCATCGGCAAGCCTAAAATTTTAACTTATACCTAAGCACCTTCAAGGTTTTTATTTTAAAATAACAATAAAGTCTAACTAAATAATGCTTTGTGAAGTTATTTACTAATTATTAAAACTATAAAGTCTAATTCATATTGAGATTGCTGTTGTGCATATCTAACAAAAGCAAACTATTAATAGCCGTACACAATATCAGTTGTCTTATTATATTCGGTCCACGTGGAGTTGAATAGTATGTCCAGCTAGCTGTTAGATTATCTATCCAATGAGCTTTAAACACTATTGCTTTGGTTTGATACACTTACCGACGATCATCGTTCTCCATTTTACATTAACGGATGCAGAAAATGCTTGATGCAGTCACGTCTAATTGCGATACACCCACTTTCATAAAAATAACCTAGGGACATCTTCGTAAAACTTGGTGAACTGTTGGGAATGTTTCCGCATACCGACTAGTTTAAATCCACACTGCGCTTATGGAAAATACTTCTGGCACAATCATAGATAGGAAAATTCAACAAAACAATTTATTTTTTGGTGCATTTCATAACAATAAAGTATTCTGAAGATGATGGTATAAAAATTACTACAATATTTCAGCTATAAACAAATTCTAAAATGTTCAAAATTAAATTCACAATTTTGATTTTTATGTCATTATCTTCTTTGATTTTTTTAAAACCAACACCACTTCCAAAATTAAAAAAAAAAGATGGCCTATCTAAGATTGTGCCAGAAGAATAAGGGGAGAATTTCCCCAGTCTTAAATGCAACCGCTGGTCTTCTATTGGTGAGCAACATCGTTTGAGGTGGTTTATATACAAGTATCAACATAAGCGCGCGCTGGAAGCAGTTGCAGTTGGATTTGGGTGAGCCTTATGAAATAGTACCTCATTTATTAATGCTCCTTGATAGAAATCTGGTTGCAATTGAATACAAATAACAGATCGAGTAAACCTATTGTGTCCAAATAAAAATTCAAAACAGTCCACTTTTAACAACGCTCATTATTAAAGTAAAAAGACATTTGTGTAAAGTTTATTTTTGTTTACATTTTGAATAAAATATCTAGAATTTACCATTTACCTTTTTTGAATTTTCAACCAAATTCCATTTTTGGGGTGCAGTTGAAAGTACTTCCTAATCATTCTAAGCGGAATACTAGTTTTCTTCGAAACATCTACTGAATATTTTTGTAGAAAATAGAACATACAAATTTTAACTTGAACTAGTGCATATCGATTGCCTATACAAAATCTAGGTCCAATACCAAACGGAAGAAAAACATAAGGGCTAATTTTTGATCTGTTTTCACTACTAAACCGTTCGGGGTCAAACTTGTCTGGATTAGGATAATACGCAGAATCGTAGTGTAGTCCAAAGATTGAAATGCTAATTGGATCGCCCAATTTTAAATGAATTGGTTTTTCGTGCGGCATTGTAGGTTGAATTGTGTAGGGTTTTGAACAACTGCGTTCTAGAAACATTGCCGACGGCCATTTCCTTAAAGTTTCTGCAAAGTTTTAGAATGAAAAAAAATACCTAAGAATTGCTACGTACCATAAATACACATATCAAGGTACTGCATTTTCATTACGACCTCGTACGATGGACTACCGTTGCATTCTTCATAAACTTCATCGATTTCTTTTTGTAACTGTGCCTGAGCTGTAGTATTTAAAGCTAGTTCGTGTAGCATAAACGACAGTAATGTCACAACACTGTCATAACCAGCACCAAGAAAATTAATAACAATTGCTGTAATTAGGTCATAAGTAAAGTGAGTGGTTTGTGGAAAATTATTTAGATATTCTCCTTTTTGTATATAAAAATCAGTACTGTCATCTTCATCAATTTGTTGGTTGTCTTTTTGCGCCTCCATTAACAAGTTGATCATATCTGGATGCTTTATGTTGTTATTTTTACGCAGCTGGATTGAATCAACAACAAGGCACTTGTAGAAATTGCACAGTTTTTGACTTATCAATCGCACTCCTATAAACTGAAAATTGTATTAGAATGCATTTACTTTCTTTGGATAAAGGAAACATTAATTTAACCAACAACTGCATTTATACCAAAATCATTTATAACGTGAGTTAGTCATTTAAGCAACATTAGGTAGTAGAAAAGGGAAAAAGGAAGAGTAGGGAATTTAGTTAGTTAAATGAGCTCTTAGCACTGAAGCACCCTAAAAAATTTATAGAAGTTTTGCTAGTGTACATCTATTAACATGTATATTTCAATATAATATTAAATTAGGATAAAAAATAAAAATATTAAAACCAAATATATAAAATATGATAACGACTATCGGTATTTTACACTCTTCGTATTAAATTTAGAAAAATACAAATAGACACTCGGGAAAAAACCGGCATATTAAGTATTTGTACACTTCATACGAGTTCAAAAATAAACAATTAAATCACAAAATTGGACCGGCACACCTTATAACCACAATAATTTTACAACCAGACATAAAAATTAATGTGCTACATGTAAATCATGGGAAGAATTAAGAGTTCACACGGATAGAATAACATTCACGTCGACTTTAGACGCACAATCCGTGAGAACAATAACATGGTGTAATAACCTTGGAGCATTGAGACTTACAAAACCGACGGATCATAAAACGTGGGAGACTCATTTTCAGTTATTGGAGACCAGACAGCAGAGCAGAGCTTCGTATTGAATTGACACGCAACCATCGCCATGTGGGCGAACGCGAGTTGGAATAATTAATCTACCTGCAGCCATGCATACATTTAGAAGGTCGATAAACACTTTTTTATAACAAACAAATACTGTAAGTCTATTGAATATCTGTTCTTTATCTTATAAATATTTCAAGCTGTTTTATATCATATAATTGCAGTTGGTGCTAATAATAAGAAAGTGCAAAACTTATTATTAAGAAGGACGATATGTTGGTGCACGCTTATTTAAAACGTTGTATACACTTAAATTTTCATATGGAAAAGCATATTATTGTAGAGGAAAAATAGAACGCAGAAATTAAATTGTTTGAACGTTTATCATTGATAAATTTAAGTTCTTTTTTTAGTTATACGCATACTTGGCCTATTGATGTGATAATCATGTTTGATAATATAGGTTAGAAGTACAAGACGTGCAGTTTTTCTTATTTATGTTCATAGTAGATTAACAGAAAGGGGTGAAAAGGATGTAAGCAAAGTTCTATAGACCTCTAGGTGTAGTGCAAACTGCTAAACCGTGTCTCGGACAGGCCGGACAGTTTTTAATTGGGAATATACACGTGGGTTGGCGCCCAGAAGCTTTATTAGATAAAGAAAGTTTAAAGACTTTTCCAAGTAAACGTAAAGGGATTTAATAAAAGTGTTACTATAAATATGTAACATCCTTGTTATTCGATATTTATTCAGCCGTTGACCTCTTTGGTGGCCAAACCTTCTAAATCAATGCCGAATTGCCAATTTTCTCTCTAACCTTTTTTATATTATAAAATCCTGCCTAATCTCTCGAACTGCCACCCTTTCCTTAAACTCCTATTCCGTCTCTAAACATTTAACACAAGGATGTCCTCAAGGCTCACGCTCTTCCTCTATATTTTAGAATCTATAAATCAACCCCCTCCTGGATCTAAATACCCAATACATCCACTTTTGCATATGCCAACGACATCGCCTTCCTGACACATGAAAACTGCGGGCTTTCACAGAATCTACAGCAGCAATTTTATGAACTTTATCGACTAGTGGTCCGTCATAAACAAATAGCCTTTATCTCCAAACAAATCTAATATGCTTCTCCTTAAAGGCTTTCTTGATTCCCATCACAGCCTCAAAGTCTATATATATATATATATATATATATATATATATATTGTTGTGGATTTAAAGAGTAAATAGGTGTAGACAATAAAATTTTAGCAACCGTGTGTATAGAAATAGGAGCAAATTAACTACGCGCCAAATTAATTAATTTATATAGTGAAAACGGACGGGTATTAAGGTATTTTTCTATATTTAAATTGGAATGTGAAAATTATATAAGGGAAGAAAGTTTTAGAGTACATAAAGAAGCTCAAGGATATGCATAAAAAAATTATAACAACTCTCAATCAAACGCATGGAAGCAAGAACGGAGCGTGCTTGCATAAAAAATCAATAATTTCAAACGCAAATGTTGTTCATTTTAAAAAGCCAACGTTCGGTTATACAAATACTACGAAGCGAAAAAACCAAAAATTGTTATTTTCAAAGGTCGGTTGTTTCAAGAAACACCAGTTGTTATATGTCAGGTTCGTAGAATAGAAAATGAACGTTAGTACAAAATTCCATAGAATTTGTTTTCAACGGTCAATTTGGATAAGCTGTTACAATAACCAGTACCTTAAGGAGTGAGTGGAATAAACAATCGATAATATAAAACAGACAAAGAAAAGTATAAATGAAGCGTTAGATAGAAGTCACGTAAGATATATACGTGCAAAGGCGAAGGCCAATTACAATATCGATTTTCTGTAACTTAAGAGGGGTTCTAAAGAAGACAACAGATATGCGTAGAACAGAGATGGATAGCTGATAGGTGGAGCGTTGGGACGACAACAAAATTATATCATTGGTCGATGACGAACAGTTTTCGAGATATGTGCGTACGGTAAGGTAGGAAACGAAATTCTATGTAAACAGCACGACGGACGGGAGAAATTTTTCAGAAATTATAGTCGGTTACGTTTAAAATTTTAAGAAGCCGTTTCGAAAACAAGCTTTTCACATGAAACAGGTTCCACTAGGGGGGGTTGAAAATAATATAAATACACGAACGAATATATTAAAGCTCTATTTTCCTTTCCATTGTGATTTGAATGCGGGTTTAGTTCTACAATTTATAATAGCAAAAGCTTTCGGTTAGCAATTATTGTGTTCAGTAAAGTTGCATTAAATATCCTGTTAAAATCTTAAGAGCTGTAGTAGCGGACCGCAAGTTATAAGAGTGTTTGCACGAGTTGGTGCTTGTTTAAATAAAGGGTGCCGTTACTACGACAAAATTATTGAATGAAGAGATGATATTTTGTTGGAAGCGAAACTGAAATCAATTTGTATGCATGAAATATTGGTATAGAATGTTACTGTTGAGACGAAGCTGATATCTGGGAAGAAGAACCGGAGTGGCAGCGGAGATATTGAATGGTGGGGATCTGTTTATCCAAACTTCATCGTAGTAGATAGACACATCGACGAGGGTTTCTGGTAGCCATCTGCAGCGATGACGATGAACATAGGTGAGTCCAGGTAACGAACTTACAAATTCTGTTTTGTATAAACATTTGTGGTAATATTTTGATTTTGTGTGTTTGACTTATTGGTGGCGTATTTATTATTTTTAAAACTTGCTTAAAAAGGTATGTGCTGCACAATTAAATTTGATTATTAAAAAAGGGTTTATTGATGATAAATAAAGGTTTATTCAAACTATAAACTGTGGCTGTAAGGAGTAAACGGGTATGTAAATTTGTTTTCAATAATGCAAGGTTTAAAAAGCATTTACAAAAACTGGGTTATAATGAGCAAATAAGGGTTACATGTGGGGCTCATCTACTCATATCTACTCGAATTTTTGTTAAAATAATTTAAAAACCAAGGACATTAAAGCATTTAATAATTGAGCTGGTAATAATTGTACCAAATCGTTTGTACTCATGTGTACATATTTTATCCGTTAATATGTGTAAATAAAAGGTTGTATGGTTGTTGTATGATTTTGGTAATTTCATTAAATGGTGTGTGTGTGTGTGAGAGCTATGTACTTAAAGATAGGTATTCAAGAAGAGGCCGATTGCTGAGCTAGCAAAGGTGAGCAGAGAAATCCGAGTTCCAACAAGACGGGTAAGAAAATTTTTTAATTTTTTTTTTAAATTTTATGTTGGCCCAATTTGTGGTGCTCGATGTTAGAAGCTTGTTCCGGAAAGTCCACGGCAATATATATTGCCGTGGAAGTCGAGGAATAAGGTTTTAACATTGAGCCCCAGCGTTGGGCCGTCATTAAATTTTGCCGTGGAACCTATAAAAATTCGGGAACGAAGCTGGAACATCGATGCTTTAACTGGGTCAACATAAAATTTTTCGAAAAACAAAATAAAATTCTTTAAAATTTCTTACCTTTTTATTTCTCCTTCAAATTCCTTCAGCTTCCCTGGCTAGCTCAGCTGTGCCTTTTCTCGAATACCTAAATTTACAGACATATCGCTTTCTCACTCGCACACCCTTCAATAAAACTACCAAATAATACCACAAACATACAACCTTTTATTTACACCTTTTAACAGATAAATTATATTCACATGTGTTAAAAACAGTTAGATACAATAATTATAAAACCCCAATTATGGTATGTTTTAAAGTCCTTGATTTTTCTAATAAATTTTAAACAAGCTTTAATGAAATATGAGTAGATGGGCCGCACATGTTACCCTAAACTGACTTCATACTGGAGTATGGTGAGCTCATTATAACCTAGTTTAGTTTGTATATGCCTTTTAAACCTTGCATAAATTAAAACCAAAAATTACAGACCCGTTTACTCCTTACAATTCAATTTTTATCCTGACTAAATTTTTGGATGTTCTAAATACACTTTTTTCAATATTTAACATCAATAAATTGTCCAGTACATGTATCTTTTACAATAAGTCTCTACAACCATAAATATGCCACCAAAAAAAATCAACCATACAGCACAAAATTTCACAAATGTTTATAAAGCAACGGAAATTTTAAATAAATTACCTGGAGATTCTTCAGGCTTCCTTCCCGTCGGAGATGAGTGCCAGAACACCCTTCGGCGTTGTCTTGATTTGCTGTGCTGCTCCGCGGATCCCCAGGCCTCTACCATCTGCTACCTATGTAAGCTATGCGCCTTGTCTCACAGTACCATTCCATATATCATGCATACAAACTCGATTACTTGAGTTGCGTACCCCATATAACATGCTTCCATTTAATGGTTTTTGTGTTGTAGTAGCCGGACCTTTATTAATTTAAAATGCACTACTCGTACTTCACGTCAATAATTAAAGGTCCGCTACTACTGTTTTATACTTGTAACCACTCTATTTACGGTAACATAATCACATAAAATACTCACAGATAGCTTTACTGTTATGCTGGTCTGAATCGGCATTCAACACTTTATGGCAGTAATCGAAAATCTTTCGAATCCCGACATGGTCCGCTTGAAAAATGTTAGCCGAGCATTTTTCACATAAATACACCCTCGTTCGGATGAGAGGTAAAATGGAGGTCCCGTGTGTGAGTGTTGTCATGAACGTTAAAGATCCCTACCTTGCTTGGAATTACAAGGGTTCGGCAAAATTCAAAATTTTCTAGGTAAAAAAAACTCGCTTCCTGGCCAATGTAGTGCCTTCGGGTGGAGCATTGGAAAATCACGTGTAAAGTAATCGAAAATCGAAGACAAGTCAAGGGAAGAGAACGTTAATAATGTAGCTAGGGTATTTATGTCCTTTTAAAAACCCTCCTAGTGGACGCGCTTCAAGCGAAAAGTGTATTTTCAAAACTAATTCCAAAAATTTCTAATATAACCGTTTCGAAATTCGTAAAATTCGCTCCGTTCTACGTGCCGTATACTCCGAATTCGCGTTCAACCGACGCGTGTGCATACGTTTGGAAAACTGTCTGCTTTCAACTAATGACAAAATTCTCTGTCGTCAGAAACTTCGCCTAAACTGTATTTATCTCTGTCTTATGCATGTCTGCTGTCTCGTTCAAAACCCCACTTGAGTTACAGAAAATCGATATTGATAACATCCTATCTCAACTCCACGTGTATATGGTACGTGCATTTCAATTCCTTGCTTGCTTTATATCTGTCTCTATCTGTTGTATATAACCGATTGTGCATTTCTCTCACTCCTTAAGATGTTCGTTACCCTAGTTGTTTATACCAAACTGACGGTTGAAAATATTTTTTTTGAAATCCTATTTTAACATGCGCTCGACTTCTTTGAATGTAACCTTTTAAAACGCAAGTGTTTCTGTTAATTATCGACCGTTTTGAACATAACAATTCCTAGATTTTCAACTTCTTCGTATCTGATAAAAGTGACGTTTGCTTTTACAACGAATACAATTGCCTTGGGATTACTGATTTTGTTACGCAGCACGTTCTCTTTTGCTTATACGTGTTGAATTATAATAACATTTGGTTCATTATGCGTATCCTTGAACTTCTAATTGCTTTGAAGTTTTCTGCCATCATGTAATTTTAACATTTCAATTATTAAATACAAAAATACTCTAATATTCGTCCGCTCTCTCTAAATGAACTAAATTAATTTTTCGCGTAAAAAATTTGCTTTTTTCTATATACAGGGTTGTTAAAATTTTATTGTTTCACTCTCATTTACCCCTTTGAATCCACAACATATATATATATATATATATATATATATATATATATATTATATATATATATATATTGTCGTGTAATTTGCAGCTTAAAAATAGATAAGTAGGTCATAGGTCAAGTGAGAGTGTGTAGCCTCGATCTATTGAAAAGTTAATTAGGTATTTTAGATAATTAAAATAACGTTTATTCAACTTAAGGTAGGCAGTTAGAGTTAATTCGATTTTAGTTGCAGCTTTGCATTTATTTAGTAAGGTGATAGCATAATATTTATAAAGTAGCACACTAAGGGTTAAAAGCAACAAGGTGAAAATACCGCTTTTATTATAATTCAAGATAATGTAGAAGGATGTAAGAGCTTTTTATATTATTTAGCATAGGATCGATACTTTTAGTAAAGAAGAAACGTTTCAATATAGCATTTAAAATGCGAGCTTGTTAGTGGTAAGTAAGAAAATCAATAATTTCGAAGAATGTAAATGTACGTTGAAACGCAGGCACGGATCGAGATCACTAACGAAGACGGACTTTATGACATCATATGAAAGACAGAGATGCAAAGCCTAAATATCAATTAGACTTCATAACAAACAAGGGAACACAGACAATTCTGTAGCTTGTAGATAGAGGAAGACGAAAGATGTTTGTATCGATCGAGATAGGGAGAGAAATTGTGTGATCCAATTGGATGATACATGCAGACGCGTAATAGTTTTAGTGTTAGAGAGGGCAGATATTCAACTGAGGGTTCGTAAGAATAAAGCATGAGTGGGACAAGGCGATATACAAGAGAAAGTGAGAAGAAATATTTTTGGTTGAGTTGAAAGGCGTGAATGTAGCCAAAATCAATGCTTGTTGAGGTTAATTTTTCTTGAACCCACGGACGGTTGGCGGTTTTCAAACGATTTTTATCTGTTTGTACGTTGTAGTTCACGGAAAAATTAGAACCGTTGGTGTTTTAACATGAAATTGGCGACAGTTATGCCTGTAATTTCTGGAAGCAAGCAGACAGTTGGCGGTTTACTAGGAATGCTTGTTTGTACTTTGTTGAGTACGTGCGAATTTAGAAACAGGGGGGTACGTTTTGTCCTTATATAAACACCCTGGAGGAGGATAACTTTCTCTTACTTTTTCTTTGCTCGTCTTCGATGGTAACTCTAGTAGCGAATACTTTTAAGTGATTGTATATAGTTATTTGTAATTGCACACTGTTGGTGTGTTATGATGATAAGTTGATAGATTGGAAAACTTCCAATAAATATAGAGTTAAGAGCGAAGCGTGCATTACGCATGTAAGTACCAAATACAGTTTTTTTTTGGTGATGGAGCGTACAAATAGTTTCCAAATTTGAAATTTAATGGTGAATGTAGCAATTATTGATTGGTTGTTTATAAATGGAAATATATTGGAAAAATGGTGCAGGTATGGATGCATTTTGTTTATGGTAAATGAGGAAAGATTTGAATAGTAGCGTGCTGGGAGAAATAGTGATTTAACCTGGAGAGGAGTTTTGCAGTGCTATAAGCTATAATTTTGCACTCAAGCTTAAAGAGTTTTACCATGAGCTCATATTAGGACAAGGGTTAAAGTCAGGTATGGGGTTAGGCCTCTTACTTTAGTAGAGTATTTGTTTGATAAAATTAGTGAATTCAAATACATTTTTGAACAGAATTTTTAAATATACAAGTGACATCATTGTATATAATGAAAGGAGTTTTAAAAATATAATATTTATTTCATGTAAAGAGAGTGTGTTGTATTTCGTGAGTTGCGTTATTTTGAGTGTGATTGTAGGGTTGTGATTTGCTTTTAGATTACAGCGAAATGGCAGTGAACACAGTAATATATATATATATATATATATATATATATATATATATTACTCATATTTAGACCAGGGTAGAAAATTAAATAATCACATCAAATAATTTTAATCACCGTGTATAATGAATATTATTAGATAATACGCGTTATTAAAACCGTGAAGCATAAAAATTTATTAGTTTCAGTAAAAATAAGAGATTTAAATCATGGACAAGACGCTTTATATCAAAAGAAACAGTATTAACAAGCTCTACGTAAGAAACAAATGGAAATTACGTGCAAAATGTATATTAATTAACCCTATTTTAAGTAACCGGTAGTAAAACAAAGTGTACACATAATAATTAATATTTAACTTGTATTCGCTAAAAATGAAAGGATAGAAGTCAATTTTAATTGGAGTTAATTAAACCATTATTAATAATAAGCATAAAAGTGTGAAAATCCAAGATTATAATACCAGAAAATAAAGCTCTGAGAATTAATATTATTTTGAACACCTGCGTAGTTTAAATATCACGTACGGCGAAAATTGGGTAGATAACAAATGGTTTCAAAGAATCTTGAAGAAACCGTGGCTTAATATTCACGAGAAGGTGCGATACGGGGTTATTTAACCCAGATAGTCCACATGGACTAAAATATAATCGATAATAAAGAATATCAATTTGCACCAATACGAACAGGTTAGAAAAGGAAAGAGAAAATGCGTCAAGCAAAGACACATATAGTAAAAGGCGTGATTTAAGCAACGTCACGAGGGTCACAATTGGTTGAAAATAGGATGCAAATATCAGAGGTAGAAACAACGATTTCTGTACAAAATTAATTAGCTTTTCTCGGACATGTTTGCGTGCCGTGTGAGAATTTCTGAGTTTTAAATGGGGCGAGTGAAAAATTCGTAAAAACCGACGCGCGAGCGACGGACTGGGAACATGGCATGAGAAATTCTTTAGAATTACCCGTTTTGGGGAACAGACCGACAGACAGGCTTTTTGCTATATATACCGAGGTGAATATAAACAAGCTCTCTCTTAGACTTTTGACTATTCGATGCGTTAAAAGCTCTTACATCCGCGACTTGATTGAAGATGTTAAACAGTGCATTTTAGTTTGATAAAATAATTTAAAGTTTGCTCGTATATTTTAGTGATTCAAAATAGTTTGTTATTTACGTGCTAACATGAATGTACTTCAGTGCACTTAGATACAAGGTAATAAAATTTAGTATCACTGTACCAATTAGCAAAATTTACAACGACAAATGTATACACAAAAGTAGGCAGTTTTGGCGTATATTGGTGAAAGAAGTATGAATTTCTTTGTTATTTTTCGGGGGTGTTAATAATTAAATGGTTCAAAAACGTGTCTGGATCCACAAAACCAGGGTCAGATATACACAGATGAGTTCCGGAAAAGCCCAGAAACAACTTTAAATAAATGGTGATGGAGAAAATTTGAAAAGCGTTGAGAATTAGAAGCCGTAAATATAATCCTGTTGGAATGGTGTGATTAACAAAAGGGACGATGTACATTGAAGCTACGAGTGCAAGTAACCTTCAGGTAAATTATACTATTTTGTTTGACATTTTTGTGTGTGTTGAATTACTTTATAATTGATTTACTTTAAATGGACATTAGTGAAATTGTACTAACCATAAAATTTTAATGTTAAGATGAAATTTGCTTGTTTAAGTAGAAAGGGGTATTTAGTATTGATGTTCTGGATTATGATGAAATTTTAGGTATGTCTTTGAGCTCAATTAGACGAACCTGGTTAATTAACGTAAAGGGGTGGTAGATGCTCCCTTTATACTCAGACTCCGGTCTGCTTATATTGTTATATTAATTAGTAGGCATCCAACAAGGACTTTAATTCTGGATGCACATTAAAATGATAATGAATTTAATTTTGAAATTTTCCGATATTAAAATTTATGCTGAATATTAATTTTGAAATTTTAATGTATTGTGAATATTGATGTAAATAGAGTTAACGTTGATGTTTGTGGTAGGAATGTGTTGTTTAATTTTATGAATGAGGAGGTTTATAAAATTAGGTGAGCAGCTGAAGCGAAACCAGGATCACAGCAGTTTATGACGCCCAATCGGTGGGACTAGAATTTTTTTGTTGAAAGGACCCAGTTCCCGCATTCAAAGGAGTATACCACAGCAATATATATTGCTGTGGATGTCTCTAGGCTCGATTCTCGCCCCACGAATTGGGCACCATAAAATTTGCCGTGGATTACTAGAACGTCGAGCCCCAATATTGGGCTGCATAAACATTTACTGTGATTGTTGGCAAAGTCGTGCCCCACGCTTGGGCTGCATAAAAATTGCTGTGAATTTACCTAGACTCGTTTCTCTCCCCACGAATTGGGTCGTCTTAAAAATTGCTGTGGATTACTCTAAAAAATCGGAATCGCCTTCGAGTCCCTGCGTTATTGGGCCGTCATAAAATTTTCTAAAAAAAAATATAAAAAAAAAATCTTTCAATACCTCTGGAACGCGTCCTTGTACTGCACACTTCGGCTAGCTCTAAAATCTGCTTCTTCCTAGATATTTACCATCCTAAGTTCACTCTTTTTCACATATACGGTCAAATAAAATTACCACTCATATAATACAACAGCACATACAACCTTGTTATTTATACATATTCAAAAGTTTCCATTATAAAGAATATATTTACACATTTGTATATAAAGTTTCATAAATTTTTACAATCTCAATTCTCAAACCTTTTGAAATTTCATGATTTGTATTTATTTCAACAGTTTTATGTTATACGAGTATATGGGCCCGTCGTAAAACCCTAAATTGACTTTTATTTAGGTCTATGGTGAGTTCAGTATAAACCCAGTTACTCTAAATGCTTATAAACATCGCATCTTTGTTTAAAACAAATTTAAAGACCCGTTTACTCCTTACATCAAAATTTTTATGTCATTTAATAACACTTATAAATGATAAAAGCCAATTGTCTTTTACATCCCTTTAAATGAGTTTTAATGGTAATAAAATTCACCCCCAATGTGCCAAATCACTCAAGCACGAAATAACAGCACAACTGTTTAAGCAAAAGCAAGAGAAATTAATTTCGTTACCTGGAGTAAGCTTTTTTTCATCATCGCCTCTGAAGGTGTTGTCCATACACTTCGCCGTCATACATAGATCCAACCCATTTTCACTCGCTATCCAAATCTCTGCAGCGGCCTTTAGTGTTTCTACCTCGATACTTAACTTAGACGAAGCTAATCACTTTCCGTATTTACTAAACCTTACGCATTCTTGTTTCAAACACTTCTCAACTCGCTTACCCTAGTGCCATCCTTCCATTTGTTTGTTGAGTGTAGTAACAGCACTGTCAATTAACTAGCATTCACCTGTGCAATACACACGTTAAAAAAAGCTATCGACGTACTGTACTAACACCTCTTTATACTTTTAAATTAGGATGTTGCTTTAGTAAAGCAAAATCAAACGGATAAGCGACGTACGATAATAAACAAAAGCAAGAGAGAGCTATACTACATCTCCTAGTGTATTTATATTTTCTCATCCACCCCTCTCGGACCCTATTTCAGTCGAAAAGCTTATTTTATCATAATTGATTCTAAAAATTTTACGCGTAACCGACTAGTACAACCAAAAATTCTCCTTCCACCGTGCTTTTTGCCTGAAATCTGTTCAACAACATATAACCGTCGCGAGCTTCTTGAAAATTTCAAGTCTTCAACCAATTAGACACCTATCCCTCATTTCTACGTTCAGACTCTAGCTATCTTCCCTTGTTTAACCCATATTTACTGTCTCCTTTAGAATCCCACTTAAGCAACAGAAAATCGATATTGTGGTTGACCTCCAAACCTACCGCGTTCTTTAAATGAGTACTTTAACCAACTTTTATTATACATGCTCTCTGTCTGATTTACACTACGGATATTCTATTTCACTTTGCCTTCAAACCATCTGTTGTTTTAGTAGCTTTTGTATCGACCGTTAAATACACTTCCACAAAATTCTGTTGCAACGTTTATTTAAGTTTCCTTGAACTTGTTATTTTCAACGGTCAGGTTATTCTATGAAGCAACCGTCCTTTCGAAATTATATTTCCAAGTTTTAGCATTTCTTAGGATTTGTATTTTAACGAACGTTTAGTTTAGTTAAATTGAAAATACTCGTTTCCATTATTGATTTTATGTATCCAAAAGCTCTGCTTATTATTCGATGCGCTTTATTTAAAATATTAAAACTAATTATGCGTATCCTTGAGTTTTCACGTACTCCAAAGCTTCTACACGTTAGGCAAATTTAACATTCCAATTTAGAAATACAAAAATATGTTATTATCCGTCCGTTTTGAAAGTCACAACTAATTAATTTGGCGCGTAAATAAATTGTTCCTATTTCCTATATACACAGTCGTCAAAAATTTATAATCAGACCTATTTATCCCTTCTAACCTATAATTTCCACGACAATATATAAATATATATATATATATATATATATGTATATATATATATATATAAAAAAATATAAGGGTTATAAACCACTTCATCCTGATGAGATCCAGTGAGATCGAAATTAGTTGATGAATGTTTATTCTCTTTATCAAACAAACAAATTCTTTTATTTATTGCTATGCAAAGTACTAGCTTGCTTTGTATAATTAAAAACTTCCTTTCGATTTTTCGTAAAGTTAGTGTTTATTTATACATCGTATATACTGGTATATATATATATATAAATATATATATATATATATATATATATATATATTATTACTGTGGATGTATAGGTTATAATAGGTGTTAGAAAGATTAAATAATTAGTTATTGTAGGGTAACTCGTGTATATAACGGTCAAGTAGAGTTTAAGACGTTTTTCCAAAAGATAGGATAAGAATTTACTAATTTTATTAAATATTAGGGTTAATTGTACGTAGTTGTAAAATTCACTCTAAATATTATTTATAATTAGGTAGGAAACGTAATTTCGTAAAGCGTAGTTATGATGTTAAAATGAAATAGCGTGTAAATTTGTTAATATGGAAGCTTTTATGTTTGTAGCATAAAAATCTATAATGGAAGAGGGTGTATTTATTTAGTAACGCATATTCAAAGCGGGAGTTATTTGTGTAGCTTAGTGTAAAATAAAGCGGGAACGGATATAGTATTTCTAGAAAGGTTTAGCATAGCAAGCACGTTCTTTGCATCGAGTTTAAAGCTTGTCAACAAGTATTAAGATTCCTGGTAAAAGACCGTTGAGAAACAAACACAGGTCTATGTTAGATAAAATGTTGCATGTTACGTACGAAAACAGATCGATAATATAAAGAGAAAGACGGTATTTTACATGTAGTAGCAAAGAAGGGGAGATAACGTATAATTAGCTATCGTTAACTTTGAAACTTCTGTTAGACAAGGAAATTTAGAGGCAACTAAGCGAGACGGAGACGCGATATGTTTTTTGAAGATATTGGTTGGAAAGGGAATTAGAAATCCAGCAGAGATTTGCAAACAGTACGATTGTTAGAATAAGTGAATAAGAGCAAGATAGACGATAGTATCGATCGGTTAGGTAAAACAGAGTTTATGAATAGCGGGGATAAAAACAACAAAATATAACATACGGGTTAGACGAACATAAGAGAAAGGCACAACGAATGTTGAAAATTAAGAAAGGGAAAAGACAAAAGATGAAAAATTTTAAATGCAGGTTAGAGGGAAATAACATATATGCGCGTGCACTAGAGACTAGTTTTGGACGCTGGAGTGGATGGCAGTTATCGGGAAATTTCGCGGAAAGTGACAGCTGTTGAAAATTTTAATAAGGGTTTCTTCGTAAAACGATTGTTTGTAACTGAAAATTCTAAAATTTTTGCGACGGTTGAGAATTTTACCTAAAATAACCCAAAGGCAATGGTTAGTTTTGTGGAATTGGGCGACCGTTTGTTGTTGTGTTGTGCATGGGTTTCTGGAACCGGTGGACGGTTTGAATACGTTACTAAGAAAGTGTGTTGTAGGGGGGGGGGGGAGAATAGATTCAATGAGGCAGTTTTCGAGGCTATATAAACCCAGAGGAAGTGGCAAAGGCTGTCTTTTCTTTTGATCTTCAACCAAGCTGCATCTAAGTGTAAATGTAAATAAGTGAGTTTAGATTTTAATAAAAATTAATATGCACAAGTTGGTGCAATGTTATATGGCTATTGTGAAGTATATAAAATCCTGTTAATAATCGACGCTGAAAGCAAAGTAAGTAGAATTTTTACTACTTGTGGTAGGAGACGCTTGGTGTACTCTGGGTACAAGTCAGGTATATGGATGGACAAGTAGCAGAAGTATGAGAGCATGGAAGTATCGTTCATTAGCAGCGGAGAAATCTGGGTAGAAGCGTGCAATTCCAGATGGTGAGAGGCCACCTGGAGAAATTTTTGAACGTGCAGTCGAGTGGGATGACTACGTTGGAGATGGTTTCCACGTAGAGAGCGGGTGGTGCTACAATTCAGGTAATTCAACCTTTGCAAAACTTTTGCTTATTGTAATTTTGTGGGTGATTATGACAATTTGGTGATTATTGGTGCATTTTATTATATTGCAAGGACATTTTATTTGACGATGTACCTTGAGAAAAGAGTATATGAAAAATTATTTATTTACTATTTGGTGGTATAAAATGAAGGTGTAATATTGGATTTTTATGCAAAGTAAAAAGGCTTTTGGTAATTTCAGTGCTGTAGTTAGCACATAGATAAAGAAAAGTTTTTACTATGAGCTCGTATTAGACCTGGGGGTTTAAAGTAAAGTTTGGGGATAAGCCCAGTTACTTTTGGTTACTTATTGGTGTAATTAGAAACATTTTCAAATTATTTTATTTAAAATGACTTCTTTTAAAATTGATAATATTTGTTAAATAATCAAGATGTATGAGGAATGTAAAACTTAAAATTTTGATGTTCAAATAAATTGTGATGTATTTTTACAGGTCGACTTTTATTTAGTCAAATAGTAGGGTAGGATTTTCAGAGGACAAGTGAGCAGCCGTGGCGAATATACCTGTGGAAGCTGGAGGTTTTGGAGTTCGAATTGGAAAGCATCTTCAGACGGTATTATTATAGGGTGATATGAATTGCCAGTCTAGGTCGTAGGACTTCATTTTCAGGTAGGTGTAGGTATTTGTGATAACACAAATTTTTAGAGCGTCCTTTTCAGAGGGAAATACGCAGCATTTATGTCGCCCAATTTTTGGGACTCGATTTCTACAGGTAATTCGAGAGCAATATATACAGGGTGTAACAAAATAAGTGTAAAACATTTCAGGGGGTAATTCCCATCGTAAAAGAAATAGGGTCTTTCATATAAAGAAACTTTATTGGAGCATCCCTTGTTAAGATACAGCCCCTTAGAATGGGTACATATAATTTGTTTTTAATTTTTTTTACAAACACTAAAAAGTTACAAAATTGAAATTAAGGTGACATTTTTACTATCAAAAATACACTTACTCAGTAATTTATTTGGTTTACCCCATGGTTGTAAGGGGTGGAAAACGCAACCCCTAAAATTTATTTTCAATGTAATTTTTGTCTTATTATTTGTTTGCCATTTAAAAATTTATTTCTAATAGCTTATTTCATTCTAAACAAAAAATGTCTCTTGAATTTTTTGCCGAAAATTAACCAGTTTGCAGAAAAAAATTATTTTATAAACAACTACAGAGATACATCATCATAAATGCGAACTGGATTATTATTGTTATTTTGTAGTTACTACCAGCATCAAAGTATGATGAAAGATAATAAACAAAACTAATTTATTAATAACAAAACATGCAACATGTAGAAATCATAGTAAATGTTCAATATGTCCACCTTCAGTCATTACACATGCGTCTAGACGTCGGCGCATTGAGCCACGTATTCGCTCAAATATTCCTGGAGCCTCTCTAATTTTAAAAATATAGCCTAGTCATCATAAATTCATAAGTGATCTAACCTTCTTTTATTACGTAGGTTTATAAGATAATTTGTATTTATATATTATAATTCTTTCTTATTTTTAGTGATTTTGTTTACATTTTGTGATTATTTAAAATAAATAAAGTATTTTGTTGATGACAATATTTGATAAGCGCAGACGTAAATTATCTTGGGGTCCATGGGTCGAGTTGAGTCACCGGGTCAATTTGGGTCAGTGGGTCAATGGGTCGCGGGTCACATACCCATCCAGGTCACTGGGTCATGGGTCACTTTTTCGGTGACACATTTCATCTCTGATTCCTACATAACGGTTTTATATTAAAACGGATAGTACGCATTATGGTTTGGGTACGTATCTCTATCAAATTAATAGTGATAGCGGGGAAGTTCAAGTTATTGCATATTATAGCCGAACGTTAAAGGCGCGTAGCTGAGGTACGGTGAGCGAGAATTAGATGATAGCCATTGTTGTTGCTTTAAGGCAGTGGAGGACATTGGTGTTAGGACGTGAGTTTACCTTGATTATGGACCACACACATTGTCTACTATGAATTGTAGTTTGTTAAACACGCGGTTGACTTAGGTGGATTCTATTTGTTGAAGAATATTCTTTTCAGTTTGAGCATTGTCGATGAGTGGAAAATTAATTGCTGATACTTTTTCACGTTTTCCAATTGGTGGGAAGGGTGAGGACGTTGTGAAGATATTTGATAGGACACGTGTGTGTGCATATCTTTTTAATAAAACAAGGGAGTGTGTTACGTACACTTTGGGCCAGGAGGCTTGCAGTGTACGACAAGCTGGAATTTTCCGGCTAGACAGTGGGAGGTCGTGGTCCAATAGCGGCTGGACGAGGGCTGCTGCGACCTAATCGGGAAGAAAATGGTGGTCGAGAGAATTTTTTTTGGGCACCACCTAGTTCTCTATGGCCTGGAAACTGAAGCTAAAAACTAGGAAAATCGCTTCGGATGACCTAAATAAAATGTAAAACCAAACAAAAATACTTGCACAACCTGATGCAACCTAACTGTACCTATAATTTATATACCTCCCGTCAGCTCGATCACTACACCAAACTGTGGCCAATCGCCTGTTTAAAATTAAATGCTGGTCAGATTGAACCTTTTGTTACATAGGTAGTTTGGATTTTACCTTTTGCTTTTGGATATATTTATATATATATATATATATATATATATATATATATATATATATAAAAAAAAATTAGTACACTCCTTAAATCTGATAAACACTTTCTATTAAGAACTTCCAAAATTTGTTCACGATTACATAATCATTACTTTGGAGAAAATTCTACAATTCTTAAATATGAAACTAACTGTCAAATGAGAAGCTCTCTTACTATTTAGGACGTCTAAGTAATTTCATATCTTAAAAATTAGATTGGCTACACAGCCAAGTTTATTACTCTGATAACCCACCAAACGGGCAGATTAAGTTGAATCAAAAGAGTTCAATCATAAAATCAAAACAAAAATAAAGTGTGAATTCGGTACCTGGTTTTCGGAGGTGTATTCGTGTAGTGGCCAGCTGACACTTCTCTTATCTCTACTGCTGATGCACTAAGGGTATTTTTGGATTGAAATTACACCCACGTGTACTTCCAGTGAACTATTTCCAATTAAGTACTGAGCTATGAGTAATTCTAGATCGAGACCATGCGGACTTGTTGACCTTCCCAATCCTTCTTTTGATTTATGTGATGCGGATTTCTTTCCAGAAAAAAATACTGAACTTCCTGCCTCGTTACGGCGCCGGAATTGTACACGTATCAATTTCAAAATTAAACAATAACCGAGAGTCGTCTAACTGTACGGCCTATTTTAAATTCTTGACCGCAAGAATAACTTGAATGAAATTGTACTTCGCACCTCACGTAAATCTTTTCGCGAAAGTTATTTAGAAACGCAACCCGCCTGAGTGACTTAATCCGAAGCACACCCTACATAAGAACTATCCGTTTAAAGAGAAGCATCGTAACCCCTTCCATTTATCCAAAAGTAGGAGGACTTCCATAATAAATTAACCTTCGACCCTGCACGTGCAAGTCAAAACCATTAACGACGTAATTTGACAGGGTGTATAATGATGACTCAACTGAATCTCACGAAAAGTTATCTGTTTGATTATACATAAAACCAACAGTGCTTTATACAAAGTAGGCGTTAATATAATACGTTGATTATATTGAAATGACAGGATGTTATGACTATATTCTTTAAAATATCTGTGAGAGCCTAAGGGCATGACGTGTGGTTTATTTAATTGGCAGATTTTTGATATGATAATAAAATCCCTGGGCATAAAATTAAAAACAACTTGCCCGGTAAAGTACAGAACTTAAATGAATATTACAAGTGGGCAAAGGTTTCAAAAAAACTATTTAATAATATTTCTCAGAAACAGGAGAAGGACGATTTGTGTCATAAGTTTAAGGCGGAGTCAGAAAAAGGGAATGGTGTTAAAAATAGGTTTTCCATAGGGTTTGTGATGTACGAGGGGTTTTTATTTAGAAGGCGTTCTATGACAAACCCCACAAATAAACTATGTACTCCGAGAAACATGATAACAGCATAGGTATTGGAAGAACATGAGGAACATGGTCAATTTGGTGCTGAAAAATACTTCCAGTACTTATACAAGTATTGCTTCTTTTTAAAAATGTGTAAAACCGTAAGGAAATTGATTGGTGGCTGCGATTTATGTCAAAAATTGAAATGTTATGAGGAGATGCACAGCATAAGTAACTACTTAAATTTGCTGTATTACCAGGTCCGATAGGTATGGAACTTAATGATATAACATTCATTGATTCGATTGGTTCTCTTCCTAAAATCAAGGGGGGAGCATAATAAATTTTAGTAGTAACTGATGGTTTCAGCAAACATGACAGTTTCGTGCTTTTAAAAAGACAACGGCGCGCAATATTTTGCGGTGGTTAGTAAATAAATATTTTGTGGATGCAGGAACCCAAGAGAAATCTTAATTGCTAACGTGATGAGTTTCTCACGCAACTTCTGGTATTCTACATTGGATAAAGTGGGTGTGGAAGTTATACAAGCATCAGTGAATTTCCCTCAAATCAACCTAACTGAAACGGCTAATAAAGACGTTGTTCGTTTGTTACTGACTTTTGTTTTTGATAAACATACTAGGTGAGGTAGTGTATTGCGAGAAGTTGAAGATTTACCGAATGAAGTAATACCCGTTTTTACACCGAATGAAGTGCATTTTGGACGTTCTAGACAGAATAGGTGTTTGTTTAATATTAATTATCCGAGCGAACCATGGTTCCAAACTTTATATTTTTAGCTATGGAGAAATTACGTTCTAAGGCAGAGAAGCAGGCTTTATGTCATAAACGAGAAAAACGACGGTTTACCCAATTTAGCATTGAGGATAAGATACTGGCGAGGACGCACCCAATTTCTACTGGGGAAAAAAAGAAATAAAATTTTTTTTTGCTGTATCGTGAATCTGTTGCTCTGATTGAAGTAATGAATTCAATTTCTTATAAAGTGGTTGAAGATACCACTGGATTACCACTGGGGGGGAGGGGATCAGAATATCTACAATTTAAAGCTATATAGTATTTCAACGCGAGTTAAAGTTCGGGCCTTTGGAGCTATGTTTTTAAAAACACGTTGATACTTTAACACATTTTTATTAAGTTAAAATTTTGATAACTTGTACATAATACTAAAATAATTATTGTACTAGTGAGTAGCTTGAACAACGAAGTATGGAGTTCAAAGACTGACTGCCGGGCATTGAGCTCCCGGGCCTTTTATAATAACCTGCCCCTCACACGGCTGTGAGAACTTGCAGATCTCATGTCTGCGTTTCTCTTTATTGTACACTTTATTACAATGTAACAACTTAATTCTAAGTAACTGCGGTATGTTGACCGCCTGTGACCTGCCACCTGCAGTATCACTGCCCTCACGGATGCAAAGCTGCATTCCATTCTCATGAACTGTCGATAACCTCTCTGGGTTATCATTGTGTTACAATGTTGCATTGAACTTATACTTTTACTTAATAATTTCTAATAATTCCTATTAGATTCAATATATCAATATATATAGGTAATTGGGGATACATAACTCCTCCACCGTAAATGAAAAATTAAGGTTTTCTTAATTTTAAATACATAAAATACATTATTTAAATTCATTTAAAATTCATTGTTTCTAAGGGTATACTTATTGTTTCCTTTTTCTCTTTGTTTCCTTAAATCTAGAACTATTTCCTTCATTCTTATATCTAGGGTACATTTTGTATAATACATACATGATTACAAAAATTACTAAAATGATCAATACAATTGTCCAAACACTTATATTATTATAATGTAACTTTGGCGTTTTGATTTCACTTGATTGTTCTTTATAACTTTCCACTAATTTCACGGCGTGGTTGAGATCGTCTAAGTCTAGATGCTCTAGCTTCATGGGTTTCTTAATTATTTCTTCGTTTTCTTGCTGTATCTTGAATTGTAGTTCCGGTAGGTTTGCAAGTTTCTTTGTTGCTATGGGATCTTGATAAACTCTGATTACTTCTTCTTTCAATTTCACATAACAGTCTTCTTTGAGGGTAATTAGTTTGCTTCCGATTAATGCTCGGTTATTTTCATCTTGGTTGCAGTGGATGGTTGCTATTACTTCTGTTGGGAAAATGGCTATCCATTTGTTATCTGTAACTTTTTGAATTTTCATATTAGTTATTTGCACTTGTTTGGTTTCACAGTTTTCGTAATGATTTGAGAATTTTAATAGTTGTACTTCACAAGGGCTGTCTTCTTAAATGGTTGTTGTCGTCATCGATTGACATAAATATTGGTTTGGTGTTACTTCAGTACATTTTTCGTTTGTATAACCATATCTCAGTTCATTTAGGGATAGGAATTTGGTTTTGGGTATGATTACTTGGTATGTGCTAGTAACCTTTGTTGTAAAAGCAAATAAATGATAATATTGATAATTGTTACTTTCTACTATTAAAAATATTATTTCGTTTTTCTTAATGTTGCTAAAATTTGTTACATTAAAGTAAGGTTGGATATTATTTGAATAAATATTGTAATTTTGTATACTGCCTAGTTTATTGGTAGTATACCGGGGTTGTTTTTATATGTTATACTATTGGGTTGTCCGTTCTACCTGGGTGGAGGTTGACGGTAAGGGTGATGATTGTCCATCTGAAATTACAGGGTGTCTTAGGTTTTTCAAATGAATGTACTTTGTTATTTTACCGTTGTCTACTACTGCTATGTTTTTATCTGATATTTTCTTAATTTTAAATGGTCCTAAATTTCTGGGTGCTGTTTTATGTCGCTTGCTTTGAAAGTTTTTCTCATACACGGTTTGTCCTATTGAGAATTTATTTGAGTCGGTATTTTTATTTCGGGTTGTGGTGATACGTTCCTTATCGTTTTCTAATTTATCTTTTACCTTGTCATAAGTTATTTTTAGTTTTTGTTTCTGATCTTTTGCATATTGTTGATATACTTCCTTGTTGTAGTGTATGTCATAGGGATTTCGTGAATCTGAATGTCCTAAGGTTAATTCTAAGGGTGTAAAGTTTGTTGATGAGTGAATAGTGTTATTATAGGCGATTAGTGCGTATGACATTAAATTGGTTATATGTTCCTTTTTATAATTTATTCTTAATAATCGAATTTGTTCTAACAGGGTTAAATGTAATCGTTCAATTAGTCCGTTTGATTCAGGGTGGTTTTCCGTTATGAAATGAATTTTTATTTTGTGAAGTTCTAAAGTGTTTTGTATGGTCTCATTTTTAAATTCGCTACCATTGTCTAAAGTTATTGATTCGGGTGTTCCGTAAAATGTGAAATATTGTAAAAATCCTTGGGTCACGTCGATGCTGTTTTTGGATGTGATTGGTATTGCTTGGCCTATTTTGTGAATGCGTCTATAATTGTTAGATAGTTTTGCGCTTCTACTACTAGAATATCGGCATGTAGTTTTGAAATGGTTTGTCGGGTGTTTTGGTTAACATTAAGGGTATCTTTGGGGTTTCCTATCGTATTTCGCTCTGTCACATAGTTCGCATTGGTTAATAAAATCTGTGGTCAAGTCCTTCATGTCTTTAAAATAATAACGTCTTACAAGTTGTTTTATAGTTTCGTTAATTCCACGATGGTTGGTTTTTCCTTCGTGTTGATTTCTAATTACATCGTTTATTTCGCCAGGGTCGTCTAGTGTTATTAGTTTTCTAGTACATCTGATGAGTTCAGGTCCAGAGTTATTGAATAGTTTAATGTACAATTCTGAAAATCTTTGGTATAAATGTTCGGTATTGAAATAAAAATAAAATCGTTTTTTCTCGGGGGTGTATTCCTTTAAAATTTTAATTATTTGTTCCTCGTTGTCATCTTTAGTTATTTGGATTTGATATATTTTTTTGTTATCTACTTTTGTATATTTTACTGGATTGGGGTTATTTAAAACTTCTGTTATTATAAATTGGTTAGGTTTCATATCGATTGCTTCGTTTAAGATTTTAATCGCGTTTTTTGGTTCTTCGTTTTGTGTCGAATGTATTGTGTCGATCTCGTCTGGATCTTCCCTTATTTCTGCTTCGTCTACGTTTCCTATAATGGATTCCGTTTCTAATGCATTGAGTTGAATTCTACTTAAAGCGTCTGCGTTGTTGTTATAAATTCCCTTTTTATATATAATTTCGTAATCATACTCTTCGAGTCTGATTCTCCATCGTTGTAATTTTGAATTCGGTTCTTTCAGTTTGCATAACCATACTAGTGGTCTATGATCGGTATATATGTAAAATTTTCTTCCGTATAAGTAAGGTCTAAAATATTTTGTTGCCCAAATTATGGCTAATAATTCCTTTTCTATAGTGCTATATTTTGTTCGGTTTCATTTAGGGTTCTGGATGCGTAGCTGATAGGTTTATCGCTACCTACTTTTCCTGGCTCAATACTGCGCCTAATGCTACATTCGATGCGTCTGTCGTCAGTATAAATGGTTTTGTAAAGTCTGGGTATTCTAATACAGGGTGATTTGTTAATATGTTTTTAATTTTGTCTACAGCTTTAATAAATTCTGGGGTGTGTTCAATTTTGTTTCCTTTTTAAACAATTTGTCAGGGTTTGGTTATCTGAGCGTAACCTTTAATGAATTTGCGGTAGTAACCACTAAGTCCTAGAAATCCTTTAATTTCTTTGTTTGTTTTGGTAATGGGTAATTTAGAACTGCATTTGTTTTGTCTGGATTTGGCATTACTCCTTGGGGTGTTATTACATGTCCTAAAAATGATACTTCTTTTGTAAAATTCACTTTTATCTAATTGTACTTTAAAATGTGCTTGTCTAAGTCTTTCGAATACTTCTTTCAGTCTTTCTATGTGTTCTACCAATCATGTGGAATAAACTATGATGTCGTCAAGGTATACAAGGCATTTCTCATTGTGTATTCCTCGTAATATATTGTCCATGACTCTCTGGAAAGTAGCGGGTGCGTTCTTTAGTCCAAATGGCATTCGTTTGTACTTGTAATGTCCTCTAGGTGTGCTGAAGGCTGTTTTTGATATGTCTTTTTCTTCCATCTCTACCTGATGGTATCCTGATGCTAGGTCTAAGGTTGTAAAATATTGGCATTTGCCTAATTTGTCTAAAATTTCGGTAATATTTGGTAGTGGATATTTGTCATCTACCGTTTTTTCATTTAACTTTCTATAATCTATTACCATTCTGTACTTTCTCTTTCCGGTTGCGTCTAATTTCTTAGGTACTATTAACACGGGGCTGCTCCATGGTGAATTGGAGTGCTGGATTATGTCTTGGTCTAATAAGTCTGCTACTTGTCTGTCAGCTTCTTCTTGGCTTGCATGAGGTAGTCTGTATGCTTTTGTAAAATTGGTTTATTGTCTGTTAACTCGATATTATGTTTTACTGTGTTGGTGAATGTTAATGGTATTCCTTCACAGTGGAATATGTCTCGGTATTCGAAACATAAGTTTTAATTGCTCTTTCTTCTTCTTGATTGATATCGGTATTAAAGCGGATGTTAGTTAAATTTTCTCTTAACATTTCGTCATGTTCCATTGGGTTGTATTCGTTTTCTAAATTTTCGTCTATTTCATTTCGTTAAAATTTAGTTCTTCTACGTTAATTGGGTCTGTCAATGATACTTCAACGGGATAGTCGTTTGAATTTAATATTGTTGTGGTTGCAAAGTTATCTTTTATTTGTACTAAGGCAGTTGGGGTTTCTACTCCTTGTTGAAATGTCATATGATTTATTATTCCTAAATTTTGTTAGATTTTACTGGGATTTTATTTTCTTTCCGTTCGGGGTTCTATAGTGTATTTTTGTTCAATTTGTGTGTTTTGAAATTTAATTGGGATTTTTCCGTATTTTGTCCTTAATAAGCGATTTTTAATGTCAATGTTGGCTCCTAATTTTCTTAGAAGGTCCATTCCGATTAATCCGTCATATTTCTCGTTAAATTCGAATACACAAAATTTATGTTTCATTTTAACATTAAATGTTTTCGGTAAGGGTATATTTGCTACGAATTGGTGTATTGTCGTTTGATGGGCTGTTTTAATTTTAAATGGTTCTCTTTCTACATAATCTAAATAATGTTTTGTACGGTTCTGGGGCTAATTAATGTTTTGATGATCCAGTGTCGATTAATAGTTTGAATTTGGCGTGGGGTATTTCTATGTATGGTAATACTAAGTGATTTATGTTATTTAAGTTTATTAAGTTTGGTTGTCTATGAATGGGTCCATTTGAAAATTTGAGTTCGAGTTTTCTTCGTCGTACTCCTCGTAAGTTTCGTATTGTTCGTCACGTTCGTAAGTTTCTGCATGGTTTGATTCATTGTTCGTAGGTGTCTCAATGTAATTATTCTGGTCAGTGTCAAATTTTTCTATTTCTTGATGGAATAATTCTTCCGATGTAAAATTACGTTTCTGATGAGGGTTTGGTCGGATATGTGTTATCTTTGTATGTTGTCTGGTGTTACCAGATGAGGTATCCATTGGTGTTGGTTTATAATAATTATTAGGGTTGTTATGATTATTAGTCATTGGTGTATTTCTATTGGGGTTTGCGTTGATGGCTGGTCTTTGTTGGTTTAAGTTTTGATTAAATCTTGGTTGGAATGCGGGTTTCGTAAAAGTTGGGTTGAGTGTTGGTCTTGAAAATTTTTTATTTTGATTATTAAAATTTGTATTGTTAAAACTTGGGTTATTACTTCGCGGTTGATTTGTTTGTGCGTTAAAGGGTGTGAATTTTTGTTGAGGGATTATTTGTCTTGTGGCTTGTATGGTTTTTATTGGTGAATAACTTTTATTCGCGTTGGGGTTGTATAGTCTGTTGCGGTAATACATTACATTTTCTTCTTCTATTACTAGGCTCATAGCTTCTTCTAGATTTTGGGGTCGTTGAAACCTGATTTTATCCGATAGTCGTTCTGGTAAAGCGTTTATGTATGTGTCTAGTGCCATTTCGTCATACATTTTTGTTTTTAAATGTCTAACGTTTTGATCGGGTTCTTCGATTTTTAATTTTGTTAAAATTAAACTTCTTACGTCTTGGCATTTCATTCCGAATTGGTAGAGGGATTGGTTGTGTTCCATTCTAAGGTTTATTAGGTCTCGTGCCAGGCATTTTATGTTACGTTGGTCTCCAAAATATGCAATTAGTAGCTGTTTAAACTGTTCCCATTCCTGTAAATCGTCCCTACTGGCGATTAAGGTTAGTGCCCTTCCGGCTAGTTTACTTATTACCAAGCGTATAAGCAATGAATTTCTTTGGTCATCTCCGGGTTTGTAGAAGGTTTTTAGGAACATTTCAGATGCTCCAATGAAATTTGAAAGATGGGCTTCCGTGCAATCAAATATCTGTATTGTCTCCAAATAGAGTCGCAGGTCTGTGTTTCTCATGTTGGTTAAGGGTTGTTTTCGATTTTGGGAAATTTTAAAAAATTTTTTTTTTTTGAATTAAGCTTTATTTCGCTATTTGTATTGTTATTTTCGCTTCGGATTTACTAATTTTCCGTTTGGGTTGTAAAATTTCAAATTTTGTAGAAATTGGGGTTGTTTTTGCTATTTATAGCGTTAATTATGCTTGGGATGTATTAATTTTTCTTTTGGATTGAATAATTTTGGATTTTGTAAAAATTGGGGTTGGTTTTGCTATTTGTGATGTTAATTTTGCTTTTGGTTTAATAATTTTCCTTTTAGATTGAATAATTTTGAATTTTGTAAAAATTGGGGTTGGTTTTGCTATTTGTGATGTTAACTTTGCTTTTGGTTTTATTAATTTTCCTTTTAGATTCAATAATTTTAAATTTTGTAAAAATTGGGGTTGATTTTCCTATTGGAAACGTTAATTTCGGTTTGGGTTTATTAGTTTTTCAATTAGATTAGGTAATTTCAAATTTTGTAGAGATTGAGATTTATTTTGCTATTTTTCAGCGTTATTTTTGGTCAGGATTTGTTAATTTTCAGTTTAGATTGGGTAAGTAAAAAAGTTTGTAAAAATTGAGATTAATTTCGTACTTGTAATATTAATTTTGGTTTGGATTTATTAATTTTAAGTTTAGACTGCGTCTGGTTATTTTTAGAATCGTAGTCGCTGTTACTTGTGCTTAGTTACACAGTGCGGTGATGTACTCGTGAGATTTGTATTCAATAACGTTGAATTAATTACCGTAGTCTTGGATTTGCTTGTTTTTATGCAGCTTTTAATTTGTCTTGAGCTTCTGCTTCTTAAGGAATCTGAAATGGATGGATTTATTCTCGCTTAGCGTTGTTTTAGTTAAATTCTGTTAATTTGTAATTAATACTCTTTCCGTGGGTTTTACTGAGTTGCGTAATTATGACTTGAGGTTAATTACTTCTGCACTTTATTGTTGAAATTGAATACTAAAGGATGTAATCTTTGTTACTTTGTAATAATTGCGTACATATGACTATACTTGTTGAGATTTTTAACACTTACAGGTGTTAATAGAAATTAGATACTTCGCTTCTGTAATTGCTAACTGCTTGCATAAAGTGTTACGTCTATTTATTTTTAGATATCTCGGTGATGACTTGTAATAGAATCTCCCGTAATGTAAGTTTTCAGGTTACAATTATGAGCGTACGATAACGTTTAGCGTTATTCTGTATTCGTATTGGAATAATGCACTTTATAAATGCTGATTAGTTAATTGAAAGACGTTTAGATTTTATACCGTGTTTGTACTGCAATTTATTTATAGCTCGTTGTGGTGTAATTTTCATGCGCTTTTATGATTGATTTAATAATGCAAATTGCGTTGCTTTATACTATGCAAGGTTCTGAAAGCGATTTTCTCTGAGGTTTTAAATGTGTAATAAAAGATGCTTCTTGCTTTCTTCGTATGGCGTTTTAGATTACAGTGGTTTTAGGTTACCGTAGTTTTAGTTAATGCAGAATGTTCTTGCTGTGGTTCATACAGTTTTATAGAGGTCAGTGTTTTAAATAATCGTTTTGTGATTGCTTTAAAGGATTAGCTTTAGCTTTAAAATTAATTTTGCGTTCTGTGTTTTTATTTTACCGGATTGAAAACGTGCTTTTGAATCGCGCTGGTTAATGTTTCTTATTTTGGTGTTAGTGAATGTGCGCCCGTTATTTTTTGGATTATTTTCGTTCTCATAATTGTGGTAAGAATCTCTTAATATCAATTCTCATTTACTTTTTAAAAGAAAATCTCTTTTAAATTCAAGTCTCATTTGCTTTTTAAAGAAAAAAAATATCTCTTTAACATTCGTCTCATAGGTTAATACTTTCTTAAAATAAGGTCTCGTTTTTTTTTTGGAAATAATTCACTTTGTAATTATTTTCAAAACGATATTCATAAAACAATAATAATAAATGGTAATCAATAATTATAATACTAGCATATATCAATTGTAGTTTCTGGTTAAAAAAAAGGTATGGAAATGAACTTACATTAATTTCATCTGTTTCTTTGGTGGGCTCGATCGATGCTGTATCTTGTCCACCTTGGTCTGTTTGTTGGATTTAGACTATGCTTGTTCTTCCTCCAACTTGGTTTGGGTTCTTCCAAAATTTCGAATTAAAATTCTTGGTCACCAATCTTCCGATTTTTGGATTTTCAGTGCCCTTTTGACATCCGTTGCGACTGCGCCAGTTAAAGTTCGGGCCTTTGGAGCTGTGTTTTTTAAAAAAACTTCGACACTTTAACAAAATTTATTTGAAATTAAAATTTAGATAACTTGTACATAATACTAAAAAATAATTATTGTACTAGTGAGTAGCTTGAACAACGAAGTATGGAGTTCGAAGACTGACTGCCGGGCATTGAGCTCCCGGGCTTTTTATAATAACCTGCCCCTCACACGGCTTGTGGGAACTTGCAGATCTCATGTCTGCTTTACACTTTGTTACAATGTATCAATCTTAATTCTAAGTAATTGCGGTCTGTTGACCGCCTGTGACCTGCCACCTGCAGTATCACTGCCCTCACGGATGCAAAGTTGCATGTCCGTTCTCATGAACTGTCGATAACCTCTCTGGGTTATCCTTGTGTTACAATGTTGCATTGAACTTATACTTTTATTTAACAATTTCTAATAATTCCTATTAGATTCAATATATCAATATATAGGTAATTGGGGGATACATAACTCGCGTAACCTTGAGAGCTAAATTCGCACTCTGGTATTTAAATTTAACTGAGGCGTGATGTAATTATAATCTCGTTTATTTGCCTTATATTTCTAATGTAATCTACGCCTAATGCAGCGTCGTATAACTATTTGTATTATTAAGGTAGAAATTTTACTATTACGGTATAAAAGGTTTTTGGGGCTTTCAGATTACACTCTTAACCCGAACTCATCCTGTTTGATAAGAGCACATTATTGACAGTGTTCAAGCAAATATAATACTCTTAGGGATTCTTCTACTACACTATACTCTACTACATACCTGTACGTTTACCTTGAAAGGTCTTTAAACTCTATTGTCTATGTTAAACCTTTGAGCACCAACCCATCTCAAGAGAAAAACACGAAAAGCTTACTCAGAAGGTAGGTGTTTTAAAAATCAAATATGAAACCGTTAAGGGGTACAATATGTGGCACTGTTCTTGATGCGGGATCACTTATGTGTTATAGAGGCGTATCTAGTTTAAAAAACTGAAAGAATTAATGACAAGGTTTCGTTCTTTTATCAATTATGCACAAAGGACCCACTGCGCTGAATTCTTTATCCTCGGTAATCAATTTCTATTGGAATAATATTCCAATAGTGATCCGAAAACTCTACGATTCCCTCCTGATCATAGAATCATGTTACGAATTGCAATTTAGTGACTACATTTTCAGGTAAAGTTTAAAAACCGTTTTTTACACATTTGATATGTTACTCACCTTAGAAAAAGCGGAACAACTTGTAACAAAATAAATGCTAAATGTTTTGTGAATCCAGAAAAGTTGGTAATCTTAACTATGGCATCGAAGAATTGGTTATTCGGATTTTTCAAAGAATTGCATTCCAAACCAAATACTGTAGATATAATTGTATCATTTGTTAATTTTCCCAATAAATCTCTCATTTCGAAGTCAGAAGATTTTGTGCTCTCGGTTTCTATATGATCCAATAGCTGCTTTGAACAGTCACAAACGACTTTAAATAGCAATTTCATCTTTGTATTGGTGAATATTGGACTTACATCACCTCTCACTCGCCTCCATTTCTCGCCTGAAATCAATAATACTGAAAATGCTGTTACAAAATAAATACTTAAGTATTAAAGGTTCATTTATGGTTCTCTTATTAAGTAGCGGGTTTGATAGTAGGAAAATTGGAAGAGTTTCTAATTTAGTTGATGTTAGGGAGCTGAACTGGATGATATGTTGGCAGTCATTTTATGCCAGTGAACATGGAGCAGTGGTCAGGTCTACGTTGTACTTTCTGCCTATGTTTAATTCAAGACATAAAAGTTATGCAAATAAGCAGAATAGGTGGTATTAAAACGATGAAAACTCACTGTAGTTACATGAGAAACCGTTGTATGATCCAAGGTCACTATATGGCGTGTTACACATGCATAAACCGAACATTTTTAACGCAAAAAATAGTCGATTTGCACAAATTGCGTGATTCCAGCAAGATGGCGCTACAATCCATTTTGTCAGTGTTTTTATGATTGATTTAAGCGAACTCTTTCCGAACAGTATTGTATCCAGAAAAGGAGACATTGTTTAACCCGCTAGATCTTCAGATTTATTCAAATGCGACTACTTCCTTTGGAGTTTTCTCCTGAGCAACGTGTAATATCTTAATAAATTAAACATAATTTAATTTATCAAAAAGTTTTTATTCCGACTGAAGTTATGGTGTCCGAAAAGAAGCGCCTATGATTTATGGCCAAGTGGATAAAAGTTGCAAGTCATGGACAGATGGTAACCGTCCGCCATCTTTTTGTATTTATTTGGTTATAATATAATTTACCGATTAATTAAGCTTCTAATCAAGATTCTAATTAACAGTGTATATAGATTTTATTTTTTGGCGTGTTTTGATAGTAAGTTTAGTTAAGATTCTAATTTAAATAATTAAAGGTAAGAAGAAATTTCATTGCTTTATTGCAAAATGAATTACCATCATCAACGTCTCTAATTACACACGTTCGTTATATAAAGATTAGACCTATAGATTGCTGTGCTATGCCCTTTGATTGGTGTCATTAAAAATTATAGTGAAAGTCTTACGAATGTTTCTTCCTTAATTTTGCTGTGAACCCCTTTCAATTTTCTATAATTTGTTCTGCCTTAGCTAGCTCAAAAACACAACATGCCTTACTTCTCAACAATAAACATTGTTTAACCCCTTTTCTTTCTATCTGTTGGAATAATTTAAATGTAGCAATCCAAAATTCCACAGTATAATGATTGATAATATGTACAGTTTTATGTCAATTCAAAAATTAGCCCCTGAATAAATTATTCACACTCACCAAATTTAATTTTCCTGAAAGCCAGCAAAAATATCTTTGTAATTACCCTAAAGTACCTTTTGAACGTTCAAAGATGCTTTTCCCTATTTTCAAATTCACAAATGACCTTTTTGTTGACTCTTACAGATATATAATATTTAGCAAATTATTAAAATTGAAAGTCTTTAACTAAAAAATTTTAAAATTTCTTACCTGCGTTTTGCTTGCTCGAAACTGGAATTGCCTCAAAGTGTCTGTGGTTAGCACCCCTTGATTGATACGGCTCGACTTTGCTTCACTTGATTGGCCAGAATGATGGATTAACGGTTACTTGTATTTTCCCCTTGTATTTTTGGAGTAACCTTGAGTATCTTCACGTAATTTTAGACAAACAGTTAAATAAGCCTTTAGAGTATTTATCCAGACGGACCCCTTTCTGATCTTTATTCAAATACGTTCATTTTCATCTTTATTCAAATACGTATACTTGCATCTTTTCTTGGATGTTTATTCGAAATTGTTCACTTTTCTTGGATGTTTACTCGAAGCCGTTTTACGCGTACAAATGGCATATTCCTCGTTGCACATATTGGCACTTTCAAATTTTTACTTTTAATAAATTATGTACTTTTACGAATTACCACTGGTACGTAATTTTCACTTTAAATTGACGTGATTCGTGCCTTTGTTAAAGATATACTGTATATTTTTGAGTTTCATATTCTATTGATAAGTTCCAACTTCCAACGTTCCAATTGGTGCACATTGTTTGTGTATTGATAAACGTTTGTAATTTCCACTTATCTGTGTAGAACCTTGGGATGTCTCAAATTCCCTGGTTTTAATTGTTGTACTTTCATTCAGTTCCGCACGTCGACATTCAATATATCATAGCATCTTCTTAGAATTTCCAAATATCCATTGCAATTTTGTCACGTATTCATATTTGTGTCGTTTATAGTTCAAGGCTTATCTTATATCGAACCGCCTGTTATTTACTGTTTGTTATTTGAAATATGTTGGATTTTCATGTAAATATAATATTCCTAGTATGTATTCATTTTCTAATAATGACGTATTATAATGCGTTTACTTATTCATGCATTCACATTTTTGACGAAATTATTAAATATCTAGAATGCCAGTTTATCTATTTTTCCCGATAATGTGTTTATATTGATGCAATTTGTTGCGTTTAGTACTTTATCTTTTACTCGTTTCTATGTAATTTTGGACTTATAAACTTAACTTAAAACATATTATTCGACGTACACATTCTTATTTTAGTTAAATAGTTTCTAATTATTGCAAATGACCTTCTTTCTTATGCATGAAATCAAATATAATATATATACAGCGTGCTCGCTATTGACCTTTTGTAAAATAGTCGATTTACTACTATAATTGGTGGAATTATTTGTTTTTCTTAAGGTTAAAATTATTTACATTTAGTCTACAACCCTATGACTTAATCTGCCCTTAAACTACACTATTATCATAGCATTATATATATATATATATATATATATATTGACTTGATAGGAGTAACGAGAAGTCGTTGAAACCTAACCTAAATTCTACAAGTAAATCCCACCAAGATATAAAAAATCCCAAAAAAATAAATTTTTGTAAATCAGGGTTACGCCCTGTATAATACAAGCGCAGCTTTATTCATTGATGTACAAGCGAAAAATGCAATTGCGCGTGTATATATAATCACCGTGTATGATATAGACGTATTGTAAATATATAGCAAATAATATAAGCTATATATGTAATAAAAAAATGCTCTTTCCGTGCATAAAGAAATAAATAATTTCGTGCATTTAAAACCCTAATGTAATTTTAATATTGGGTAGAATGCAACTCATTTGTATAACAAAGTATTCATATAAATTGATTGTTAAATTACTACATTCATTTTAAATAAAGAATTTTCTAGAAGATTAAAAATACAGAAAGGATGAGTCATCCGTATTTAGAACTATGTAAATATCTAATGAATAAAGAAAACATTTATTCCAACAAGCGGCCGAAACACTAAAAAATGTAATAGAAATTGGTAAGGAATATTTATGATCTTTCGCATTCACTGTACGATAGGAGACCGCGAGCATTAATTGTAGGTGTTAAATAAAGACGGAGAGCGCACATAAATCAACACTAACGAAGTAATAAAACACGACGATTTTGAACGCTAATAAGTATTTCCTAGACAATTACGTAAGATAGGCGTGTATTATTAAGAATGGAATTACAAAAATACCACTGCATTCCAGAAAATAGATTATTTTGTTATATAAATGAGAAATTTTATTAAAAAATTCATTTATGGATTTGATCACGAAATGTTCATTTAAGTCACGAAGACGTTATTTGAAGTATGCAATACACATACTGTTATATAATATTTAAAATGTAACAGTGAATAAAGCAGTACGATTTAAACGTTATCTGCATAGAAATATAAAAATTATTATAATTATTATAATGGGAAATGCTTTGATATAAAAAGCTATCAAAAATTTTATTGAATAATTCCAAGCACGCACATTGGTTTTTAAATGAAGATTTAAATAATATGTAAGATTTTGTAAACTGGGATTTGAACGTCAATTTAAAATAAAACCAAGAAGCCGAAGATATTTAATTGGAAAAACCCTTCGTGGATTTTTACAAGTATAATTTTTTTTAACATCGTTCATAACTGATACTTGAATTTTGTCATTTAATTTAAGTCTAAAGTAGAATATGTTTGAATTAATACCAGGAAAGTTTGTGTACAGAGTTCGAAGTATTCTGACCTTTTAATAGATTATCTGTCAAGAATCTTTTTGACCAAACAAACCTTACAAGCGTGGGAATAAACAACCAGGCAAAATATCCATAAGAGAAGAGATTTAGTTCTGTAAATTTAAATAAGGTCAGGAACATTTTTTCTATAAGTAAATAAGTACTTGTTTGAAATAATTTGATGTTTGAAAGAAACATGATGTAAATATTCTATTTAGTTTTGTATGAGTTAAAATATTTTATGTATAAACGCTTTGTAATATTGCTGTGTTTGATTTTATTTTATAAATTTCAACATTTCGTTGAGCTAGCCAGGCAAAAGTTAAAAAGGAAGGTACGTGAAAAATTTCAATTTTAAAATTTGCTGTATCTGTATCACAGCACCCTTTTAGCGGCGCATCGAAGCGAGATGTAGTGACAGCACCCTTCTAGTTATGCCCCAACGTGCGGCTTTGTCACATCTCTTTTTATATATATATTGCTATGATATCGGCGTTTTCCGATATATTTAACGTTCAGTTGCCTGCTGCTCGGCCCCGCTCTGTGTCTCTAAATAACCTATAATAAATTTTAGATTTTACACAATTCGTTTTATATGCCTCGACTAGTTCTGTTTAACCCCACACAGAGTGCACAACGATACGATAACAAAGAAGTTTTTACCCCCTTTTTCTCTAACACTTACCACATGAATGAAGTAAACAAAATTAAGCAAGTTTTATATAATGACCAAAATATGTATAATTTGTAGCTCTACAACCTTTATAAGGTCCTTCGCTATTTAAGAAAACCCCTGAATCAAAGTAACAATATAAATTAGTTTGTCCCCAAATTATGACTCTCTTAAATCCGTTTAAGGCCAGCAAAAATAACCCTGTATACTACTGAAGTACGTTAAAAGTAGTGTATAACTAGGCGAATCAGCCCCACATTTCCACCAGCATCCACATTTCTACACACATCTGGACCAAATAGTTTTCTTCAACTAACCATTTTCATCATTCGAGATAAATATATCTCGTTTGGTGTCAATTAATATTAGAATTTTCTCAGCTACCTGAATTTTTAGAAATTTTTTAGATAGCTTCACCCCCCAGAGAGTTACTCTCATTTTAAGAATTTTTGCTGGTAGCAATTTTTTGACCGTCCGCATAAAGACACAAACGTCTAATTTTTGTCCATCTATATTTAACTCCATCTTTAAAACCGTTTTTCTTCGCCACCCAGAACATATGCTTTAACCAACCATTTCCCGAGAAATCTAAAACTGCTGGGTCCCACGAACACCACGTGGCGATAACACGTATACTTTGTCAACCACGATAGAAGCAGGAAGGATTTAGAAGAAGGGAAGATGGGAGAAGAACTTAAAAATTATGAAATCTTAAAACTAATATATTCAATAGATTTACAAAATCTATACAAATATAAACAACTATCTTAGACCTATATCTTTATGCCCCCATATGTAAATTGATATGCTTCTAGGGATGACGTTATGCTTGTCATCTTCGCTCGATAAACTAATTTTATTAATAAGCTGCGTGTACAAATCGTGATTTTTACTTTGGATTCACACGCCGGCAAGTACTCCATACCAAATAGGAACTAAATACTTGGTGACTGTTAACTTCCGCTTCTCTCGTGTACGCCCATACACATCCCAGCCCATGTGCAACCCTTCCCATGCTCACCCATGCCCATGCGCACTGCCCATGCGTGCCAATGTGCACTGCCCATGCGCACCCCTCTCTGTGCGACTGCTATTTTGTGGTGACGTCACAGCCTTTTGTAAATAAGGAGCAATGTAGTACTATTCTAAAATTTTTATTCTGACATTATACATAACAAAATTTAAAAATATTTAATATCAAGCATGGAGCCATTTAAACTTAATATTAATAC
Source organism: Platerodrilus igneus (assembly GCA_036346225.1). Lineage (NCBI taxonomy): Eukaryota > Metazoa > Arthropoda > Insecta > Coleoptera > Lycidae > Platerodrilus > Platerodrilus igneus. Next base: position 14,955,253 of record JARFIW010001469.1, on the reverse strand, counting down.
AAAGTTATACACAGAAGACAGTCCTTTCTTTATGTTTGTTTGGAGCGGTTTTAATTTTATCTAATTTTATTCGCAGCTTAAAATTTAGATCGACACCCAAGTCCTTTATCGCCTTTTCTAGTCAATAGTTTGATACATAGAGATCGTCGAGGTTTTCGAATTGCAAAATGTACCGAAGTTTGTCTCTATACAGGGTGTTTTTTTTAAGTGGGAGGTCATCTGTATATGGAAGACCAATGGTACAAGGAAGCTGAAAATTTGCACTAGGAGGTTATCAAATGTGCTCTACACGTCTAAAATAGTTTCGATACGTTAGCACTTCCGGTTATACCGGAAGTCGGTATTACTATCGTTATTTTAAATAGAATACCCTGTATATTTATGCATTTTTGAATTCCTTGTCGAATTTTATGTGAACTTTTATAACACAACCATACCTCTATCTAATGCCGTTTTCGAGATATTTTGACTTTTAGTAGATTTTTGACATTTGCACGCTGTCACATAAATTGGAATAACTAGAAATTGAACGAACTTACAAAATTGTTTCTTTGCAATCACATTCATAATACTTGATATTATTTCTACGTGCAAAGAAAATTTGATTGCAATGTACAGGGTGCTAGAAAATTCATTTTATAATTTGACTAATAAAATGTCAAATATTCCGTTTTTTTTAAATGGAACCTACCATATTTTGTTATATTAATCGATTCTATGGAAAAAAATACCTTAGGTATGTAATTACAACAATCCATTTATTGTAAGCCGTTTTTGAGTTATTTGCATTAAAAGAGAAAATGCGCTAGTTCAGTAACATAATAACATTTGCTACTATCAAGTAGCTTTTGCCCCATACATTAACAAAAGAATAATTGGTTATTTTTACGAAACATCAAATGTAGATAATTCTACGCAGTTTGCAATTCCCGTACTGTAGTTATTTATGAGGGTTAATCGAAACTTTACAAATCAAGATTATCTCGAAATGATAATTATTTATGGCGAATGCAACAGAATTCTTCAAAGAACTTGCGATGTCTTTCATCAAAAATTTCCTGAAAAGCCAGCGCCAAATGTTAGGCTTCTTGAAAACTGTGCGAATAATGGATCATTTATTACAAAGAAGAACAGGACCAGCACCGTGACGGAGGAAGTAGTTGGAGTTACTAATGTATTGGCATATTTTCATGCAGCAGAGCTTAACTAAATACTGCTGTACAGGATATAGGAATGAGCCGTAGTTCCATATACAATATTTTGAAAGCAAATAATTTTAAAAGTTGGTCACTTTATCCTGTTTAGCACCTTAAGGAAACCGATTTCGAAAGAAGGATGTTGTTTTGCGAATTTTTATTACTTAGAACGCAAGAGGATAAACAGTTTTTGAAAAATATTATTTGGAGCGATGAAGCAAAGTTTACGAAAAACAGAGTGTATAACCGACATAATTCACACCATTGTTCCACAGAAAATCCTCAAAGATGGTCTTTTAACGTTTATTGTGCTATTAGAGATTCGCGAATTGTATGTGTAGTGTTTTACCAGGAAAATTTAAACGGTAAAGTACATATTGTTTTAGTAATTCTTTTTCTTCTCGATGAACACTTTTTACAGAGGAACGATATTTAGAAATTGGATTTTTTTTCTATGGGGTATGTAAAAGATACGGTCTTCTCCTACGCTCCTACTACTGAGGAAGATTGCAAAAGACGAGTATTAAATGCTCTAAATTCTTTAACTCCAGAGCAAATACAAAAGGCAACAAATGAAGAGTTTAAAAGACGCATTTTAAAATGCTTGGATCAAAATGGCCGCCAAATAGAACATTTATAAACAACCTCTTATGTTTTTATTTATTTTTCTTTAGGTAAAATATTGTTAGATGAAATACATTGTTCCATGTTTGTGTAGCTTTTATACATTATTTTCCAAAAAATGTTCTTGCGCTGCCATTTTTGGCAACTAAAATGTGCAAAAGCATTTCCTGCTTTCTAAGTACTAAAATATTAATTGCAAGGAATTGATTAATATAACAAAATATTTGATGAAAAATATCGCCAGTTCTTCCAAGAAATCTATTACATTCGCCATAAATAATTATCATTTTGAGATAATCTTGATTTGTAAAGTTTCGAATAACCCTCATAAATAACTACAGTACGGGAATTTGCAATCTGCGTAGAATTATCTACATTTGACGTTTCGAAAAATAACCAATTATTCTTTTGTTAATGTATGGGACAAAAGCTACTTGATAGTAGCAAATGTTATTATGTTACTGAACTAGTGCATTTTCTCTTTTAATGCAAATAACTCAAAAACGGCTTACAATAAATGGATTGTTGTAATTACATACCTAAGGTATTTTTTTCCATAGAATCGATTAATATAACAAAATATGGTAGGTTCCATTTAAAAAAAACGGAATATTTGACATTTTATTAGTCAAATTATAAAATGAATTTTCTAGCACCCTGTACATTGTAATCAGATTCTCTTTGCACGTAGAAATAATATCAAGTATTATGAATGTGATTGGAAAAAAACAATTTTGTAAGTTCGTTCAATTTCTAGTTATTCCAATTTATGTGACAACGTGCAAATGTCAAAAATCTACTAAAAGTCAAAATATCTCGAAAACGGCATTAGATAGAGGTATGGTTGTGTTATAAAAGTTTACATAAAATTTGACAAGAAATTCGAAAATGCATAAATATACAGGGTGTTCTATTTAAAATAACGATAGTAATACCTACTTCCGGTATAACCGGAAGTGTTAACGTATCGAAACTATTTTAGACGTGTAGGGCACATTGGATAACCTCCTAGTGCAAATTTTCAGCTTCTTTCTACCATTGGTCTTCCATATACAGATGACCTCCCACTTAAAAAAAACACCCTGTATATAAAGTATTTAATTCCATCGACAACTAGATCTATTCCCTTCGTGTAATTCTTGCAGCTTATGACAATCTTTTAATCGCAGCTTTCCCACTATATACTGCATACGTATCTTGTTAGCTTGATCGACTTCTTCTTGTTGGTATTGAAGGGGATCTTTATTCTCCCACTCACTGTTGCGTAGTTGCATGTCTGCCACTTTTGGGAATATATGGTCGTTAAAGGTTGTAGGGCCCTCAGTTTTAAATGATCCGAAAGATTCTTTACTAAGCAAATATACAATGTTTAGCGGAATCCCTTTGCATGTGGTGTACGCCAAGTTTACGAAACCCGCATTCCTTAGTTCGTCTTTGTTATCAGCCATTTTGATAAATATGTTTTTAGAATAACCTTTTAAAAAGTATACGGATTTAGTACCATCCTTTTCTGCAAGGACGCCTACATAACTAAAAGAGTCTTTCTTACTAACCGCAAATGCATACAGCTTGGAGAACCCGAATGTATTTAAGCCAGTCCATCGGCACATAAAATAATCTTTTAGTTCTTCCTCCATATTTTCTCTAATAAGATGTTTTTTGTCTAACACATCTTTGTATTGTTCGCGTATTGTCGCAGTGTTTTCCATGTAGTCCAATTTTCGTCTTTTTGCATTCATTTCCTCTAATTCCAGTTGTCTTTTCCTTCCACTTATAGCGTATGGCATGCATAATGGAGCAATTTCCTTTAGCGTAAACGAATAGAGTTTACTGCCAATATTTACGCGTTGTCGTACAACCTCTGGGCGAATGTTAGGTGTATTTATCAACCCCAATTCCGAAATGACTATTTCTTTTGGAATTGTAGAATATGGTGTTGCAGATTGTGTAAAATATGTACTACCTGCTTTAATGTAGCACTTGCGTAAGATTTTTATTTTATCTTGGCTGTCTTCCTCCCCTATCGCGTAATACTATGTTCTTTGGTCAAAGTAGACGCGAATGTTTCCCTTAAACATGCATCTGGACAACGTAAAATATCTAGTATATGACTTTCAAGTTGTTTATTAACAAGAGGACTTGTTATCTGACACACAAATTTGTTGTATATCTTAATTCTTGCATTGGTTGTTAGCCATGTTAAACAATCGTTTCCCACAGTTTTATTGTTGTCAGCTATAATATTGCAGTTTGCTTCGTATTCGCCTTTATAGCAAAAGTTATGGTTTTAGTTAAATAATTACACATCTCCATCTTGGTAAATATACCCGCAAAATCTTGGGTTACATCCATGTCAAAAAGATAGTAATAATCTTTTTCGAGTTCGTCTAATATATCTGGTAGTTCCTCCAATAAAATTTCCAACTTAACATCTGCTAGTTCCCCTTTGTACGGAACATAAATAGAATTTTGGAATTTTTTATTAATGCTTTTGAGGTCTTTTTTCCGATAATTTCTTTTACTCTCTGGCCCATCTTGTTAGTGCTTTCCAGAGAAAACGGAAGCTTAGCTTTAACACCATGCCTAGCGGAAACAAATCGGTTGAACTTTCTTCGTAGATAACTGTTAAATGCGTCACAAATTTCTTTTTTTAGGATAAACATTCTTTTATTCGCAGATGTTTGCTCGGCGTCAGAATCTTCGAAAAATAACCAACATTATATTGTCACAAAATGGTTCTGTAATTGGTGTGTGTAGTCCACCAGTCAGCATCTGTTCGCCTTCGACATAACAAATATTACCAATATCTGTCACCAGATTATTGTTGCACATATTTTCTGCCAAAAGCCACAATCCAAATCGCTCATTGTTGGTTTCACTTTATTCCCAAGAAGTTGAACAACGTTAATCACCTTGGAGACGCTTATGTTTACCGTTCTAGCTACTGCCGAATACTAAATTAAATACGAAAAATTGCCCCTTATGTATCCTACAGAGTGGGGGCGTATATTGCCGAAGATAGCCGAATATGTCGGACACCGTCATATCGCTTACATTCTCTGTTGCAACCCTTTGTTTATGTTTCCGACCTAGGTTGAAGACAATTTCACCCGATGAGGCAATTTCACCCTAACCTAACATCCTACATATATTCGACATGTATCCGGATATATGTCGATGTGCACCCCTGCCCAGTCCGACCTAGGTCGGATTAAATCCGACCTAGGACGGACAACAAAGCTGTTCCTAAACAAAAAATTGCCTTCAAAAATTAATAAACAAGGAGCTGAATAGATTAGAAGGGGATGGTATTATAAAATTGACGGAAAACAATTTATGAGGTACACCATTAGTATCATTTTTAAAAGGGAAAAATCAGATTAGGATTTGTGGTGAGTATAAGGTGACGATAAATCAATTTTTCGAAGATGTTAAACATCCTTTGCCGAGAGTCGAGGAATTGTTTAATGCAATACCGGGTGGTGAATGTTTTAGTAAGCTCGATTTCTCTAATGCTTATAATCAGTTGGTGTTGACAGAGGAGAGTAAAAGGTCGGTTGCATGGAGTACCCACCGAGGTATATATCTTTTAAATCGTTTACCGTTCGGAACAAGACCAGCATTTTCAATTTTCCAAAAATAGTAGAAAACACATAACAAGATGTTGGCGGTGTGATACATTTTTTAGACGATATTGCTACAACGGGTAAGACTAGACACGAATATTTCAAAAATTTGGAGTGTTTTTCAAAGGTTGGAAAAATCCGAATTTAAATGAAATATTGAAAAATGCGAATTTTTGTTTCCCGAGATAAGGTGTCTTGGTGATATTATAAATAAACAAGAACTATTTAAAGATCCTGAGAAGGTTAGAGCTATGCGAGAAGTACCTAAATCAAGCAATAGTTCTGAACTGAAAACATTCGTAGGGATGATAAATTATTATGGGAAATTTGTTGATAGATTGTCTAAGATTTTGGCTCCATTATATCAGTTATTAAAAAAGAATGTACAGTTTAAATGGAATAAAAATTATGAAAATTCTTTTAATCAGGCGAAAAATATAATAAGTAGTGATCAAAATTTAGTTCATTTTAATCCAGAATTAGATATTAGATTAGATTGTGATGCTTCAAGCATAGGCATTGGAGCAGCTTTGTTACATGTATATCCTGATGGTTCCGAAAAACCTATCTGTTTTGCTTCACGCTTATTAAACGCCGCTGATGAGAATTATTCAGTAATTCATAAAGAGGTAATGGCAATTTATTGGTCTGTAAAGAAATTCCATCAATATTTGATGGCGAATAAATTTATGTTGTATTTGGATTATAAACCGCTTTTGGCTCTGTTTGCGGAACATAAGGGAACTCCCCAGATGTCAGCTGGTCGTCTACAGCGTTGGGCTTTATTCTTGAGTGAATTTGACTATACATTTAAATATACACTAGGTACTTAAATCTGATGAGGGTGTAGACGGATTGTCCAGATTGCCTATAAATGTTAACTATATATTAATTGAGGAAGATAAGTGTCATTTTGTGATAGAGGGGAACATAGGGCTAATTTGAACCACTATCTAAATTGGACCATCTCAATAATTTCTTATTCTGAAACAGCATGCGCCATCTAGTGTTCAAATCTTAAGGCCGTGTTATCAGAAACTTATAGTTCTTCTATTGGATCGATATTCGTATGTTCCGTTAATTACGTACAGCATAAAACTTGTTTTGCTCGTAATTTTCGTAATATTTTTAAGATAAAAACTAAGACATTAAAAAAAATTGTTGATGTGAGTACTGTATTCTATTACAATCATATTTGTTACACTATTTTTGATGTGTCTTGCAAATTTCAACTAAAAACACTTGTAGATACAAATTTTAGGTTATGTGAAAGGTAAACTCTTGTTGTTCCCTAAGATGAACCTGGTGTGGTATTCCAAAATTAAACCGGTTCATTTTAGGAAACCTGTTCGATCTATTCAATTTACCAACGTACTTTACCAAAAATTACTTATCCAATAATATCTTAAATGATTTTCCATGAAGAATTTATTTATGTATATGCTTTTCAGAATAATGCCATCAAAGAAAAGGAGAAATTATTGTAAATGGTCCGAAAAGGATATGGAGTTTGCCATTAAGGCTTACAAAGATGGGGTTGGTTTAAACGAATGCCAACGAAGATTTAACATCAACAAATCAACCATTCTAAGACATGTACGGAGACAAAACAAAATCGCAAATAACTGCATTAAAAAATCGGTACTAAACCTACTTTTAATGGTGAAATGAAGGCCTTGTTAGTCAAACATATTCTGAAGTTCGAAGAAGTCTTCTTTGGTTTGACAATCTAAGATATCCGAAGAATTGAATATCAACTCGCAGAAAAACACAAACTCCCTCATCCATTCAATAAAATAAAATGCATGGCTGGAAAGAAATGGTTGTATGGATTTGTGGGACGCCATAAGGAGCTCTCGCTGAAACGACCCGAATCTACTTCGCTTGCTCGTGCAAGAGGGTTTAACCGAGAAAGGGTAACAGAGTTTTATGATATTTTGAAAAAATTGGTGGATAAATATAAAATTGATGCGAATACAATATTTAATGTAGATGAGTCTGGGTATTCCACAGTGCTAAAAAGAATGCAGAAAATTATTGCCAAAAAAGGAAAACGGCAAGTGGGTGGAATTGCTAGTGGTGAACGAGGTATTAATACAACCGTTGTGTACTGCGCCAATGCTGCTGGTCTTTATATTCCGCCCATGCTAATTTTCAAAAGAAAAAGATTTACCATTGAATTAGCAAGAGGAGCTCCTAGTGGAAGTATTTGTGAGGTTTCTGATTCAGGCTATATAAATTCTGACCTTTTCCTAGTTTGGCTCAAACATTTTCATAAAATCATAAACATTGGTCCCAACAAAGACGTTTTATTACTTTTAGATGGACATTCTACCTACAGCAATAACTTGGCTGCATTAGAATTTGCCCAAGAAAATAATATTCACCTCCTCCAGTTACCCGCACATACAACATATAGGGTTCAACCACTTGACGTGGCATTTTTTAAACCGTTGCAAAGTTATTTTGTGCAGGCACAGGATAGCTGGTTGCGGGCACATGTTGGAAGAGCAATTTCAGCTTACGACATTGCAGAGCTTATTAATGAAGCACATGGAAAGGCGGCAACTGTAGAATCAGCTGAAAATGCTTTCAAAGCATCTGGTATTTGGCTTGTCAATAGGAATCGTTTTCCTGATGAAAGTTTTGCACCATCACTTGCAGTTGATCGAAAGATCGTAGTAGATAATCTGGAAATACATCAAATTCCTGCAGAAAAAACACCACCAAATTTAAATAGTTCGATTTGTCTACCTCCATCAAGCGTATTATCAGAAATCAGTCCAAATACGTTCAACAAAAGTTTGGAAGAAATATGTACCCTTCCCAAAAATTCCCAAATCAGCGGACAAAGGAAACAAACTTCATCATCAGCTGTAGAACTGACAAGCACACCATACAAAACCGTTTTAGAAACAAAAAAAAGAAACAAAGAAGAGTCAGAGAGAGCAAAACTACACAGAAAGCTCATAAGAACTAATAAAGCTATTGAAAATTGTTACGTTAATTCGAGGCAGCCACATTGGGCGCCAAATTTATACTACGTTGGCTCGTAGCCGTGCGTAACCCAAAGAAAATCAAAGAAATGACCGGGCTCAATCGGAGGTTAGGGGGGTTGTAGAAAGCAGACCAACATATATGTACGCGGTTGTAAGGACTTAGTAACAATACCTGCAACAAAGAAAAATCAGAATAGCAAACCTGCAATAAAAAAATTAGTCCTGCAAACCTGAAATAAAAAAAAAGCATAGCATGCTGATCGAGTATAGATTGTTCAGTACTTGGTAGAATGTAAAAAAAAACTGTTTGGATAATCTATATAATATAACAACGGTAAAAGCAAAACAAAAATCTTTAGTACAAAGTGAGGTAATATTGGGGAGTAGCAGAAACGTTTCCTCACACACCAATTAAACATAGATCAGACAAAATTTTAACTAAAGATAAATAGGTAAGCACAATTTTATATAGCATGCAAGTCTATGGTAAAAGGTATCAGAACGACAAAGATATGGCAAAACAACGGATAGATATTTAAAGTAGTAACAAGTAGGAAATAGTTCAACTTACAAAAGGTCCTTCAGTAACGCTTCCTTGCAATTGAAGTGTGGGATTCACGATGTCCGGCACTAACGCAGCACTTCACCCTTGACTGTGAGGGTGTTGATAGAACTTATCACACGTTACCCTAATCACACCTACGTATTTCACTAGTGTTAGCAGCAGACATTATCACGCGACGGAACTATGTAGCATTGATAAATTTCTTGTTAATTCTATTTCCTGAGACAATAATTTCGAAATATTTTGTAGCACTAGTTTAATTTCAACTGAGACCAAATGTATATTATTTTCATAAACATCCAAAAAGCAGTGAGAAACTTCAACCACTACCTTTGTAAACCGGTAATCGGTTATATTTCGCAAATAACGAAATTTGCGCAAGCAATGATCTATTTTAGATACTTTGGGATTGGAAAATTCAGAAACTACAGTATCAACTGTATTTGGATAATCCAAAGTATGCACTACTCTGATAAAAAAAGAAAAGCACCGCGAAACTAGATCGCACACACAGTTTAAATATCAAAAGACAAAGCACCAACAAAAAAAACCACAATGAGTAAAGCACGTGTATCACTAAAGTAAGTCCGTCAAAATGTTCCGTAGAACACGCGTGCAGGTCGAGTTTAACAAGTTCTACCACTTTTATTTCCAACAGAAACTCAACCAAAAAACAATTAGTAAGGCACGCGTAAGCAATAAAACCGTCCGTCAAATGTCCTTAAAACACACGTGCGTTGACCAAACACGTTCGCCTATAAACCCTACTACTTCAATCGGAATTAGCACTACACTCTCTACAGTTAATATACAACTTTTATTTCACAAGAAAAACAACTAAAATCGTGTCGTGCTTGTTCATGAACAATTCGAAAATTCATACCGCATTAATTCTCACTATTTTCACAGCAAAAAGGAAACAGTATTTTTAACGTAATTAGTATATAGGAACAAGGAGCAAACTACAACTGCTCATCTGTTTATATCAACTCGTTGCTATTACAACCTCTTATCGTCGATTATCTAGACTTGTATATCCACATAAGGAACAAAATTTATATGAACGGCAAGACAAGAACGATGCAATCCACTCATTATAATACGACGCATTCGCCCAAGGAGTTAATAAATATAAAATATAGAAATAGTAGTTACAGAAATGTATTTACGAATTGGGTAGTGTAAAATGTTAAGCCATTAAAAATGCACGTTACAAAATGTTAAATCTGATTTATTCAATAACAGAGAAACTCAGAGTAAAAATAAACAACAAAAAGTAAAACATAAATTACAAAAAAAAACCAAAAACACAAAAACTTTGGAATCAAATGAAGAAGATGAAGATGCCCTGTGTTTGTATTGTCATGATTTTTATTCCAACTGCGTAGCAGAAGAAGTGTGGATTAGATGTCAAGTGTGTGCAAAATGGGCACACGGTGAGTGTGCTGGAATTGAAGAAGACGAAATTTTGATTTGCGATAAGTGTAAATAATAAGTATAATTGGTTCAAATTATGGATACCAGTGGTTCAATTTAACCAACCGGTAGCCAAATTTAAACCACTTTTCAAAAAACTTGTTTTAAGTTTATTTAATTAAATGTTTTCATTTTTATCCGTTTCTTTTTGTACAAATAAATGCTTGCAGATTTGTCTGTATATTGACCTTATATTGCCCACTTAGAGTGTATTATCTTTGAAGTTATGGTGAAATTTGTAAAACTGGTTCAAATTAGGTTACTCTCTCCTACACATCAATAGTTTCAGTATTGAAAAAGAAATTAGTAGGGATATTGTCTTAAGTAGGGTTATTTTATACGTTAGAGATGGATGGCCTGAGGAAGGCGACAGTGAATTAAAACCATATTTTAATAGGTGAAACGAAATTTATATTGATAATAATTTATTGATGTGGGGATATCGTATAATTTTGACAACTAGATTAAGGCGAAAATGTTAAGAGAATTGCATGCAACCCATATGGGTGTTGTAAGAATGAAAGCACTGGCCAGACAATATGTATGGTGGCCTAAATTAGACAGTGATATTGAAGCATTAAGTAAAACTTGAAATCCTTCTAAATCTATTTTAGTATAATTCGAAGAGTCTAAAGACGTTTTTGATAGAATTCATATTAATTTCGTTGGTCCATTTCACGGTAAAGTATTTTTATTAATTGTTGACTTATTTTCAAAATGGTCCGAAGTGTATCAAATGAACGAAATGACGACTAAGTAAACATTAGAAAAATTAAGAGATTGTTTTTCTCGTTATGGGTTATCAAATAAAATTATATCTGATAACGGTACGCAGTTAGTATCAGACGAATTTGAAATATTTTGTAAGGATCATGGTATTGTTCATATTACATCATCACCTTACCATGCTTCCACAAATGGAGCGGCTGAAAATCAAGTTCGTACCTTAAAAAGCATTGTATGATGCTTGTAATAAGGGAATTTCTTTGAGTACGTTAATCAGCAGATGTTTGTTTTCTTACCGAAACATACCCCATTGTACCACCAGGGAGCGTCCTTCTCAAATAATGTTTAAAAGAAAGGTTACAACTAGATCGGACTTCATGAAAAAGGAAAGGCGTGATATTTCTCGAGATAATCAAATAAGATTCCAACATGGCAAAAGAAACGTTCAGTTTGGGAAAGGAGAGATATGCTATGTTAAGGATTATAAAGTAGGAAAAGGAAATGTTTGGAAAAAGGCCGTAGTGTTAAAAGTTTTAGGAGTAAGGAATTATTTATGTAAGTTACTTGAAGAAGAAAATATTATTTGGAAAAGGCATTCAGAGTAAATGGTGAAGTACAGTCAAGTTGATGGATCTAAATTGGATAGTGAAGTTAATGCGATGAGCGTAAGGTTCATACCGAACGTTAGTGTAAGTCTCAGTGAAGAGGTAAATGGAAATAGTGAGCCTGTAGTTAAATCTGAAACGCTTCAGGGAAATAGTTTAGATCTTAATGTTGGTGATAAGGAATATGAGGTACCTTTAGTAGTAGAGAGTAAGGTGGAGGCAGTTGAAAACAAAATTTGTTGTAAGGTTCCTTAGAGACCTAGACGTATTATTAAGTCACCTGATCGCTTAAATTTGTAACTTAAGTTTATATTGTTTTGAAAACTTCCTGTAATCTTATGAGGGAGGTCTGGGACGTATCAGAGACACTCTCATAGACATATAGAGATATAGATATATATTGATGTTAGAAAATTTCCGTAATAAAATGTTCCAAGATTCTCGTGTAGTAATCTTAATTTATATTTGCAATTACGAAGCCATCTTTCGTGTTAGTCTCAAGTAACGGTTACTCGAGTATTTTATGATAGTCCTACGAAAATATTACAGTTATTTTTTTCGTGATAACGGTCGCAGATACAAAAAAACTGCAAGCGACAAAAAAGATTCTAAATAAAATAGAAAACTTATTTCGTATCTTAAAATCTGATCAGGGGGAGAAAATGGTATATGACCCCTAAAAAATATCACCCTGTAGATACCCCGCATCCATGTGACATGCGCAATGATATAAGCTCCACAGCGTAACCTATATTCAAAATTTGATATAAGTAGGGTAAAGTGGGGTATATGCACCCACCAAATTGCAAAATTTAAATTGAATCTCTTCCACAATTGTTCCCTATAATAACAGAAGACAAACATTTTGCATACACATAGTTTCTATGATGGTGTACCATATTGTAGAGTCAAAAACTGCTTTAAAATTTAATACCGTCCAGGCATTTAATTTTGAAATTTTCAACTCAGTGGATGCACTTACCCTTTTTTTTTGGGCAACCGCACCACAGTGGATTATTACTCGCGTTCATTGCTTGAGAAATGCATGGGACAAGTGCGAGTAGCTTAAAATTTTTCTCAATCTTTTGATATTTGCTGCATTTAAATTGATCAATTGGTTACGAAAATAATGAATTTTAACTGCAATGTGGATGTGGATTCCGAAAAAATAACACGATGGCAAATGAAAAATAAACTTTTAATTTAACTCAACACTTGAAGAAATAAGTTTTTAAAACTAATTTATGTTAGGATAACCAGAAAAACTGACGGCAAAGTTGATTTCACCTCTTCTTCCCACGCTAGGCGAAGGTAACACACGAATAACGTCCGTTGTGATAATTTCTGAAATGTCTTCCACATCAGGCCATGTGAAGGTTGGTTTGGAGGGCGCTGATTTCGATTTAATTCGTGGCAAAAATTTTACAATTGTATTTCCTGTTTTCAAATCGATGCTTTCAATTGTTCCTATAAAATATTGTGAAGTCCTTCTTTCAGAATTGAGTTTGACCAATAACCAATCTCCAACTTGTTTGTCATTAACTTCATCTTTTTCAAACTCGAGTGTCTCAGCTATTGCTTTTGCACCGATTTCAGAAAGTGTTTCAAAATCGTTTTTTTCGTCATCTAAATGTAAATCTTGATCTTCATCCGTTTCTGAATCATGTTGCACATTTACTTTTTTACGTTTCGCATGACTAGTTTGCTTATCTTTGACTGGTTTCTTTTCTTTGTTAGTTTTTGGCTCTTTGGTAGTCATCTATTTCTTTTTCTTAACACCGGACTTCTTTTGCAGTTCATATTCTTTGGCTTCTTCCAGTCTTCTTCTTACGACTTCGCTTGTTATTAGTTCGGCCCCGGGGCATACTTTCTTCCTGAATCTTTTCGGTGCATTATTAGTTTGATTGCCTTTTACCAGGTTCAGTAAAAGTTCTTCAAAGGTATGCGGGTTTTGGTTTTCTATTGCGCTTGTTAAATCTACTGGGGTGTTGGGATTATTTTCTACTTCGTTTGTTACATCATTTGTTTGAAGTTGAATATTTTCTTCCACCTCAAATGCTAACGATTCGTCCTGATTATTTTCCATTTCCAACAAATCTTCTGTAACAGCGGTTTCTTTTTCAGTCAGTCCTAGAACTTCTTCTGTAACTGAGAAATCTTCTGAATCAATTGCGGTATGTTCTGGTGGACCTCGTTCTAGAAATTCTACGTTTTCATCGAGTCCATTTTGAATTATTGGGGTGTAAGTTCATTTGTTGTAGACATGCCAGTATTCATCGCCTGTCGAGCTTTCCACCGATTTATTTGTTGTGGGTCATATTTTTCCTGTGGGATAACATCAAAATTGTAGGGGTAGATGTCACCTTTCTTAAATCCTTCACAGATAATTTTTTGAACAACATCTTTCCAAATATGTCCCACCATTTCAGCCAACTTGCTTTTCGGTAATTTCTGACCCACATGATTCCGTTGCCATTTCACGAGTAATGTATCCCATGCCACCTTAATAGATTTGAAAACCGCCAAGTCAAGTGGTTGCAGAAGATGACTGCTATGTGGCGGTAACTTTGGAATGGTTATGTTCGCTTCCACTGCGGCTTGTACCACATCAATATCAATATGAGTTGTATGTCCGTCATATACAACTAATGTAGGACCATTTCCTTCTACCAAGAGTATGAAAGTTTTTACGAAATAATTTTTAAAAACTTCTGACTCCATCCACCTGTTAGGTGTGGCAGCATATGTCGTACCTGGGTATTCTTTATTTGTATCTGCTATCCAGGTGTCCCAGACATTTTTTCCTTTATATATAATTAATGATGGCGCCTTTTGTCCATCTGCGGCAGCAGCAAACAGGACACTGGTGTTCGTTCTTCCCGGACCAGAAACGATTCCAGTACAAGCATGGCCTTTTTCACCTATGACTTTTGTCTTGGAAGGATCACTACAAAAACTTGTCTCGTCCATATTCCAAATATTAGATGGTCTATCTTGAAGGTTCAGTTCTTGAATTCAAAATATGGATATATTAGAAAAGGATCCGTATTTTTCTTTCTGGCGTATTCCAACGCTTCAGGTTTTTTAATTCACAAATTATGTCTTTTTTTAAATTTTAAAAACTAATCCTCACCAGGTACGTTGTTTTTGAATGGAGTCTTGAGCTGCTTATGTGTAACATATTTGCCCACAACTTCTAGGACTTCTTTGCGGCTGAGTCCAAAACCCCATTTTTCGAGACCTTTGAGTCCATTTGCAAGAGCTTCTTCATCTTTGATTGCTAAGGCTGTAGGTCTTCCCATCATCGAGCTTTTTATACCTCTACGACCTTTAGTGTGATTTTTTTGGAGTGCTTCTAGGTATCTTGAAGAGTTTACTAGCACGTAGTGTGCCACATTTTCCGCTTGTAACATGTTCCACCGCGGTTTTCAAATCCTCAGCCGAGTAAGCGGCCCGAGTAATTTTACGTCTGTAGTACCGAACCATTATACCTATAACAAAAAGTGCCTAGGTAAGTACTAGATACAAACAGCAAACAACCTCAGTAGCAGGGTCAAGTGCACCTACTAGGTGCTCTTTCTCACTACAAATGGGTGCACTTCACTTAAACCAAAAATATTTAAGGAAAGTGCATCGACCCTCTTCAAATAAAATAGGGTTATAATAAAAACAATGTAGTATTTGTTCTTACTTAATTAACTATAAAACTCATAAATGTAACATGTAGCTATGACATACGTACCTGGGCAAAAATTTCACAAAAATTTTTCACAACATCAACGCATTCAACACACGAGTAAAACAGCTGACGCTTTGTCCGGTGGCCATATTTTCTTGCTTAAGTCAATATCGGTCATGAAGGGATCTGCATTACATTAAGAAAATGCCTTATTTTGATGAACACCAGATTCCGCCACAGTACTATAAGTGGTGGAGATTTAAAAAGCAACTGATGCACTTACTCCAAAACGCACTTACCCCACTTCACCCTATTTCAAAAACTGTAGGAGCTATTAAAAAGAAATTTTGAAATTTCAACACCCTGTAGATTGGTAAAACTCGGGGGATCTATGAAATTCCAATCTTCCGTATGTACTGTTGCACTTTCGGACATTTGTTATACTATTGCCCAATGGTTATAGTTCTACGCGGTATAATTCCCGCAATATTGTAACTTATACCGACCACGTTTTAAAAGTGATGCAACCGCTTTTTAAGTCAATTTGCGAGCACAATTTAAATCAAAATAAATTACTTACATGGCGGTATCTCGTGAATTCGTCTCAGGGTCCCACGCTGCTTTTGCAGGTAGGCTTCAGCTCACGCCATGTTGAGTCAAATGACGATCCGCCCTTCTTTTACTGCTGTACTCGTAGGGGAACGACAAGAATTAGGTAACAGGTACACGAAGGCAAAAGGTAGAAAGAACCTACATCCCTAAAAAGAAAAGACAAACGACACAGATAGATGTTGCTTCGTCGAAGGCCCGTAACTTAATGGGATCTTATAACACCACACGCGCACTCCGCATCCTTTTGCGCAGACGCGGCTGTCAGGGACGACGGAAGTTGACGTATTCATTTAAAAATATACGCGGGAATTTATTTACAAATTAAGTCTAACGTGATACATGCCGCTTGGCATGTAACAGTACATGATATTTAAGAACACCCTGTATATTGTTTATGCTGAGCAGCAGTTTAGCTGTGACATTTGAAGTAATTATGTGCGCACTTTTAAGTAAAATATTGCGCACCCTTAAGCAGAGGTATACCCAAGAATACGTAAGATTAAATGTGCAACGCACATATTTTTAAGATTTTGAGTAAAAATTTCAAAATTGTGATGTATGGCATCTGCCATTTGATATTGTTTTCACCCTACCGCTTTGAAGCGAATTGTTATTGACTAAACTTGAATTTCATAAAAAAACCTCTAGAACTTGGATTTCGCTTACCGCTTGTTCTATTCTGCTAAACTACTAACTGATGAGCAATTCTGCCTTTATTTGATTGGGCCATGCTTACACACCCTTTTTCGAACGAAATATTTGTAATTCAGCGTTGTAGTTTCTACGGCATTAGTTATAACATTGCACTAAACCTATTCTTGTTTGCAGATCTATGTTGTTGAATTAAAATCGTGCGAATGTTATGTACACGTGTGTGTTAGTATAAAAGCTATTAACTAAATGCTTGTGGTTTTGTTTGACTTAATTATAATATTATCGTCAAAATGACTCTTGCTTTTCCACAGATACAGATTTAGTTACTCAAGCAACTAAACTCCATCTACTTTTAGCCAACGGTTTGATATCTATAGGTATAACCCTCATTTTGTGATAACTCCTGACCTAACAGTTAAAAAATCAAATGCCATACATACAGAATTAAAATACTTATACAATGAAAAAAGTTAACCTTAAAATGGACAGTAATATAAAAATAAATATATCACCATCACACGAGAACTCATTTGAAGACATACGTATCCGGGACGGGCTTGATTTGGTCAAATTAAGTGAAAAAGAAGAATCGCCCATATTATGTAATTTCAAACCTTTTGCATCTACAACTAGCAGATACGAAGTTGCCAGTACTTCAGAGTCTATCAGTAAACGATCTAGGGTACGATATTGTAATACATGTAGCTATAAAACCTTAAATAAAAGAAGACTGATCCAGCATATGACAAAGCATAAGGGTGCTAAACCAGTTTGGTCTGTTTCTGATTATAAAACATCTCGAATAGGCAAACTTAAAATAGATAAGAAAACCTATACTCGTGTTAAATCATGTGAGTGTACTGTTTGTGATTATAAAGCATGTGATATGGGTAACCTAAACAGACATATGAGAAAACATACTGGCGATAAACCATTTGCATGTACAGTTTGTGATTACAAAGCATCTCAAATGGGCAGTCTAACGATACACATGAGAACACATACTGGTGATAAACCATTTTCATGTATGCTTTGTAATTACAAATCATCTCAAATGGATAATTTAAATAAACATTTGAGAACACATACTGGTGATAAACCATTTTCATGTACGATTTGCAATTTTAAAGCTTCTCAAATGGGTAGTCTAAAAATACATATGAGAATACATACTGGCGATAAACCATATGCATGTGCGGTTTGTGATTACAAAGCATCCGATTTAGGCAACTTAAAAAGACATTTGAGAAAACATACTGGTGATAAACCATTTTCATGTACAGTTTGTGATTACACAGCATCTGAAATGGGTAATCTAAAAAAACATGTGAAATCGCACGCTGGTGATAAACCATTTTCATGTATGGTTTGTAATTTCAAAGCCCTTCAAATATGTAGTCTAACAATACATATGCGAACACATACCGGCGATAAACCATATGTATGTATGATTTGCGATTACAAAGGAACTAATTTGGGTAATTTAAGAAGACATATGAAGAAACATACTGGTGATAAACCATTTTTATGTCTTGTTTGCGATTACAAAGCATCTGAAATGGGCAGTCTTAGAAGACATATGAGAACACATACTGGCGATAAACCATATGAATGTACAATATGTGATTACAAAGTATCTGATTTAGGAAATTTAAAAAGGCATATGAGAACACACACTGGTGATAAACCTTTTTCATGTACAGTTTGTGATTATAAAGCATCTCAAACTGGTAGTCTAAAATTACATATGAGAACACATACGGGTGATAAACCATTTGTAATTACAAAGTATCCCAAAAAATCAATTTCAATAAACATTTGAGAAAACATACAGATAATATACCATTTTTATTCATGTTTGTGATTGAAAATGCATATCGAATGGATAATCTAAAATACATATGATAATATACGTTAATTTTATACAAATTTCGTCTTCGCTCTGTGAATACTTACGTAAAGTTTAGTATGAATGATTTAAAGTTATGTAATAGAAACCATACTGGTGATAAACCACTTTTGTGTATATAACTGTAAAGCGTCTCAGGTACAATTTCATACAATTTTGGGAAAACACTGATGATGAACCACTTTCATATATGCTTTGTGATTACAAGCTATCTTTCATTTGGTTAATTTAATTAGACATAGCATAATAGATGTTGATGATACATCATTTTCATGTAAGGTTGGGGATACAAAGTAAATTTGGCAGGGTCTAAAATCACCGCAAAATGATCTATCGATCCATGTGAAAATTAAATAAACAGTTTTTGAAATTGTGTTTGAAAAGTACTTTGTGCTTACGTTTTTCTCTGCTACATTCTTCGAAACCTGCAAAACATTCTTCATATATTTAACATTAAAAGCAAGATGAAGCCGTCGGTCGTTACAACACTAAAACTGACAGGGTGTACAAGTTTTAGTACACAAAAAGAGATACACAATGCATGGATTATTTGCGACTATATTTCAATACAATTATTTATATCAATACGTATACTGCAACCAAAGTGTAGAGACGCCTAGTGGCGTATGTGGTGTTATGGTTGACTGGGTCGCCTTGAACAATGCTTTGTAGTAACAGAGATAACATCCATTTGCAAGTTAAAATATGAATATGTACTTATTATACATCAAAGGCACGGCACGTACAAAGGAATTATTTATAAATGTCTTTGTGGACGTAATCAAATTGCAAATGTCTTTAATACTAAAAATTAAAGCAATTTGATTGGTAAAATTGCCGAACGTGTTCCTATGTTAAAAAATTAGTTCTTGACTAAGGTCTGTTGACGTGTAGATGATGATATACATGGTTGTAAGTAACCCTGGCTCAAGCGGCACCTCGTGGCGGTGGGTGCAGTCGAATTTCCGTAGCTTCGGTACTTAGCGGCTGGTGGATTGATGCTGGCGTACAGGGCTTCCTTGATTGCGAGAAATTGAAACGGGTTGATGGCGGAATGTTCCCAATCCTAGCGTCCTGTGCTCTAGGAGATGGTCCTGAAGGCCGTGGTTTTGGGAGTGAAGCGGGTCCAAGCTGTGGCTGGATCCTGTATGTAGCGTTACTAGAATTCACTTCTTTTATCCCGTTAGGTTTGGTGATCACAATGAGATAATCTGAAGGAAACTTAGTACTCAAGGAGATTAGTGTCTTCCATATTGAACTATTCTAAGTTCCCTCCAAGGTGTTTAGTGGCTTCCTTAAAGAGGGAACAAAAAGAAGTGATCTGCTCTAGCGTTTAGAGCTACTTTTATACTGAGGTTTTGTTTGTATTATACATTCACAAGGGTTTATTTGTATTTTGAGGAGTATTGGACGAGTTCATTATTGATTGATGGCTGTTTTATTCGTGTATGCTACTTGTTTGTACCATGCGTGCTTACTGGTCAATTCGTTTAAGTATAGTTGGTTGCATACTCCTACACGTGTATAAAAGTTTATCTACAAGTAATAACAAGTGTTAGCACTAAAATGATAAAGACCCAACGAATTCAAGATGAAAATTTATATAATTCACGAGGGTTTATTGAATTTTTAATTAAAGCTTAAGTGTTGCGATAGCACTTGCATATACAGAAATAAAAAGTATAATGTTAATGTGTGATACAAGATTACAATCACTACACGGAAGTTAACTGTATGAAAACTGCGTTCTATATGCAGACATTGTTCGTCTGGGCGTAATTTTTAAGCTTCTTTGAACTTTGGTTTAAGATTGGTCGTCATGGATAATTGTAACGTACTGAAGTTGAAGTAAGAATGCCGGTGCTCCATGAAGTCGATCCGGCGGGTGCTGTATCTCCCTTAAAAAGCAAAAATTTTAGAAACCCAATACTGCTCGAGATATGTGATGTGACAAACCGTGACAACTATTGCTGTAATTGATAGTCTTGCAGTTGCTGTATGATTAGGCTCTATCACGGAGCTGCAGTTCTGCATTACCCCAGAGCATCGGTGACTGTAAAGAGCAATAATACAAACTAGCCGGTGCATGGGTGGCGCTCCTGACAGCAAATATTTAATTACCATCTTCTGTTCTGGTCAAAGGATGATTGCGGAGAAATAATTAATTTTCTCTTCTTTGTACAGCCACCTTTAGTGCCATTTATGAAAACCTTGCAATGATTCTCATTAGTTAAAAATGCTGCTTTTCAGCTTTTAGCAACTAGTCATATTTTTATTTCATGTGAGGGTTTGGTTACCTTCATACTTTAAGTATATAAAAACATTGTGAATTTGTATTTTTACTTTCGGTTATAAAGATAATACATAATTAATTTACTTGCTGAATTACTGATATCCCCTTAAAATACTGTTTGTTTATTTCATTGTCGGACGGTAGTATTGTACCACATTACATAATTTGTTATTTTCGTTTTATTATTGTAAAGTTTTTAGTATATACAACAAGAGATATAAGCGCCATAATCTATACCTGGAATTGAAATTCTTAAACAGGTCTGTGAAGTTGGTACTCTCAAACGGGAAATTTTTGAAAATGTACATAGAATTCGTTTGCCCACAGTTTGCCCACGTTTGTCCACCACAAATTTTCGTTTGCCCACTTCTCAATAAGAAGTTATGAGCAAAACAAGAATGGAGCAAAATTTTAATCCAGCACTCCCATGCAAAAAAGCTCTTCAATTCGTTAGTAGATTTTGATTGCCCACGATTTGCCCACGTTTGCCCAACACAAATTGTTATTTCCCCACCTTTTAAAAGAAAGTTATAGCCAAATAAAAAATTGGGAAACCGCGAAGTTGGCACCTGCATTGCGAAATTTTTAAAAAAGCACATACAATTCGTTTGCCCATGATTTGCTCACGTTTGCCCAACATAAATTTTCGTTTGCCCACCTCCCAATAAAAAGTTATGAGGAAAACAAAAAAGGAAGCAAATTTTTAACTCAGTTCCCTCATCCAAAAAATTCTTCAATTCGCGAGAAGAATTTGATTGTCTACGATTTGTCCACGTTTACTCAACCAAAATTATTATCTGCTCACCCTTTAAAAAAGTTATAGTTGAATAAAGAAATTGCGAAATTTTTCAAAATGCACATGGAATTTGTTTGCCCACGTTAGCCCATCGCAAATTTTTTTTGCCCACTTCGCAAAGGATAGTTATTAATAAAATAATACGGCTAGAACTCTCTCACGAGTAAAGCGCGTCTGACAACAAGCAATCGTTGTCGCTTGTTTGCGGGTCGGGCGTCGGTTCCTCATGCGCAGCGCATAGCGTGAGGCTAGCTTTTCAACGGCGGTTCCCGCAGTTCGGAACAGTGTTACTACTAGAAAATAAATGTAATCAAAACAATGATACATATTCAACAAATAAAGATACTATACCTAATAATTTGTAATCTTCATCTCATTTTAACCTATGCATGTTCCTAAATATATACAGGTGCGCGCACATATAACGAGACATTGATAACACAGACATATATGAAGAAAATGCGGTCGTGACTCTCGGGACGGATAATCTGCATTTTTCAGTTTTATTTGTTAATTAGTTGATTCCGCGAGGTGGGAAGACGACACTGACGCATGGGGAAACTAAAAGAACGAGTGGGCAAACGATTCCAGCTCTCAATGCGTAAAAAATGCTTCAGAATTGCTCATACTAGATGATTGTCCGTATTATTTTATTTATAACTATCCCTTGCGGGTTGGGCAAACAATATTAACGCATGGGTAAACGAAAAGAACGAGTGGGCAAATGATTCCAGCCCTCAATGCGTAAAAAATGCTTCAGAATTGCTCATATTAGATGATTGTCAATATTATTTTATTTCTAACTATTCTTTGCGAGGTGCGCAAACAAAAATTTGTGCTGGGCAAACGTGAAAAAAGGAATTGTATGTGCATTTTGAAAAATTTCGCAATTTTTTTATTTAACCATAACTTCTTTAAAGGGTGGGCAAATAAAAATATTGGTTGGGCAAACGTGGAGAATCAAATTCTTCTCACGAATTGAAGAATTTTTTGGATGGGGTTACTGGGTTAAAAATTTGCTTCGTTTTTTGTTTTGCTCATAACTTTTTATTGGGAGGTAAGATAGGTTTTGGGTCTTTGGGAGCTTTTTTTAAAAACATATATTTCTCAAAAAACTCTTCTATCAACTTTATTCTCAATAATAATTTACAAAAATGACATCTTTCATTGCTACAATCAACTAAAACGTTTACATTTACTAAACTAATTGAAATTGTCAAAATACTTGAAATCAATAATTAATAATTAAAAATTATGGTGAGTAGTTTGAACTACCAACAATGTTAAAGTTAAGAAGTTCGAGACTGACTGGCCATTAGGGGCTCCTTTCAGGGTATTTATGTAATCCCTGCTTTCACATCCTTTTGTGGGAAATACAGATCTCACGTCTGCTATTTCTTGATAACATACAAGGTCTTATTCTTAGTAATCTTAATTAAGTCTGCTTTTATTGCAGTTAATTGTGTCCTGCACCTGCAGTATCAGGGTGCGTCTGGACTACAAGTAGTTGCTTCCATTCTCATGTTCGATATGAACTTTCGTTAACCTTTTATATTGTTACCTTCAATTATACAATCTAACATTCTATTTTTTAAACCATAATAATTGCATTTAATTTTATATACATATCAATTGGGGGTATGTAACTTGTGGGCAAACGAAAATTTATGTTGGGCAAACGTGGGCAAATCATGGGCAAACGAATTGTACGTACATTTAAAAAAATTTTGCAATTGAGGTGCTAACTTCACGGTTTCCTAATTTTTTTATTTGACTATAACTTTTTTTAAAAAAGTGGGCAAATAAAAATTTGTGTTGGGCAAACGGGGGCAAATCGTGGGCAAGTACATTTGACTAACGAATTGAAGAATTGTTTGCATGGGGGTGCTGGATTAAAATTTTGCTCCATTTTTTGTTTTGCTCATAACTTTTATTGGGAGATGGGCAAACAAAATTTGTGTTGGGCAAACGTGGGCAAATCGTGGGCAAACGAATTCTATGCACATTTTTAAAAATTTCCCATTTGGGGGTGCCTATTTCACAAACTTTAATTAAACACTTAACGAAAACCGCAACGCTTGTAAACAATAATGAAAAACAATCTCATCATCATTAGGTCTTTAGTTGTGGAACTGGTTAGACGCGTACCCTCATTGTTTTCTATTCTGAACTAATCTTCACATTTCCCTGAACTTTGCACAGTCTGCACCTATTATTATCTGCATGCAAAAGTCTGATCTCGGTCTACTTCTATTTTTTTTCATATCTCTGCTTGTAATATATCCTGCACTAGTCTCTAAAAATGCCTTATAACGTATCCTGCTCTTCTATTTCTTCTATTTTTTTGTTTTCCACAGACATGTTTATTTCTTTACTATTTCTATAGCCTATTTGTTATTAACTTTGTCTGTCCATGTTACCATCTTCATACATCTGAAGTACAACATTCCAGAAGACTTCTATCCCTTTCAGTCTACTTTTTCTTCTGCCCCTATTTCAAAGACATACTGTGCTGTGTTCCACGCATATGTTTTAAACAATGTTCTTGTTGTTTCTATGTTTGTTGTCTTTGAACATAGCTGATGTTCTTTATTGTTTGATGCAGTTCGGTCACCTTTCATTGTTTTACAGTTATATACTCTATTTCCCCGATATTCAATGGTATGTGAAGGGGGGTAAGCAGCCTTCGGCTGCCAAGTTCCCCCAGCACTCGAACATTCCTCGAATTAATAGTTTTTCCAATATATCCTTTCGCACAATCAACATTACTTGAAAATATTTCACAACCAACACCTGTAGTTGTTTGTAATAATCATCAGATTTAAGTGCACTTATTTTTTCGTCATTAAGCTTTCCGTATTGAAACTGATTGGGCGCATACCTCAACTTATTTATGTTCTGAGCTAGCCTACACAGTTCCCTGAAATTTCCACATTCTACATCTTTACGTTATTTCGAGGCAGCCACGTTGGGCGCCAAATTTATGCTACGTTGGCTCGTAGCCGTGCGTAACACAAAGATAGTCAAGGAATGACCCGGGCTCAATCGGAGATTAGGGGGGGGGTGTAGAAAGCAGACTGACATATAATGTATACGGCGGTAAGAAGTTAGTGACAATACCTGCAAGAAAATAGTTAAGCAAACCTGAAAAAAAAGAATAAGCATAGCAGCAATGATAAGTCCAAATTATTCAGTACTTTGTAGAATGTAAATAAAACTGTTTGGATAATCTATATAACATAATCACGATAAAAGCATTACAAAAATTTTTATTACAAAGTGAGGTAATATTGGGGAGTAGCAGAAACGTTTCCTCACACACCAAGTAAACATAAATCAGACAAAATGTTAACAAAAGATAAATTGGTAAGACACAATAGATATGAGTAATCCAGTAGTATTGATTTTTTTTTCTTTTTTTTTCTTTAATAGCAGGCAAGTCTATTGTAAAAGGTATCAGAACGACAAAGATATGGCAAAACAACGGATAGATATTTAAAGTAATAACAAGTAGGAAATAGTTCAACTTACAAAAAGTCCTTCCGTAACGCTTCCTTGCAGTTGAAATGTGGGATTCACGATGTCCTGCACTAACGAAGCACTTCACTCTTGACTGTGAGGGTATTGATGGAATTTGCAACGTCGTTTTCTTTGGTTGCAAATTAATCCTATTAAACATGTAGTTCTAATCATCCTGCAACTTTAATAATGTTAGAACCGAACAAATTAATTTATCGAACATATTTTAGCTAATAATAAAGCAGCAGTATAATTTAGATAATAAATAATAATAGGTATCTCTTGTTATGTATTTTCGTCTTAGTTAAAGTTTATTGATAAGCGTTAATATTGAACTGGAGAACACGTTTGTTATTCTTGATAATTCTTAACCGCTTATTTCATATATACAATTTCCTTTCCTTTTTGGTATCAACTATTGGCAAGGTAAAGTCGTTGCTGCTTTTTGTTACGCGTTGCGGATTTAGCACGTCGACTCTTATCTTAAATTACTATTGGGATAGTGTGGTATGTTGGTGAGATTTGTTGATTCCCATTAGTAAAGATTTCGCGCTGTGCGGATTTATAACCTTGCCAATACTACAGGTAAGTCATGTTTGTTTGCACTTTGCCCGTCCATAATTTCTATATTATTTTAGTGCTCAATTTTGATTGTCTACTTGTTGCGATTAGTAGATTAATTTTTCTGTATATCAACCCGTAGGAATCGTATTTCGCTACCTGCGGTACGTTTTATGGTCTAGTTTTTCCACTCAATTAATATGTAATTTATTACAGGGTTTTGTTTTCTTTTCTTCTTGTTTATGTTTACGATTGGCAATGATGTTACTGGTGTGCTAAGCTGAATCCCGGTTTACTCTACCATTTCAAAAACGTTTACTAAGTTTATCTAGTCTGGAATCCGATTCAAAACATATGTGAATATTAAGAGTTTTATCTACGTATTTTTTTTTGTTTATAAATAATTGTAATTAATTAAGTGGTCATTGGTTATATTTTAGAGTACATTAATACTGCTTAAAATTGTTATCGCCGTATCTAACTTAAAGAATATTATTAGTATTATTAACCACCCATTTATAACAGGTTTGTTAACGTCCGCCGATCGCGTCATTGAGTTTCGATTTATTATCACTCGATAAAATTGCTTATGCGCCGAGGTGGATCCACGTCGCGTGTTATGTACCAAATTATTCCTTTCATTGAATTGTTTTGCGTATCTCGCCTTGGTGAGTTTAAAATTAATTATTTGACGCCTTCGCGCGTGCGTATCCTTATTAAATTTTAATCCATAATTATTTGTACGAGGTCTTGGTGTGTTTGTCTTTAATCTTGGTTTTTTTGTGTTATTCATTATGTAGTTTCACACCAAGCTCTCGCTACAAACCTAAACATTTATACTCATTCTTATTGTATTGCTCGTTTTTATTATTCAGTCTGAACTACAATAAATACCATGTTATAATACTTGTTCTATTAGAAGTGACAGCTCTTGCATTTTGCGCTGGGAAAACTATAGGAGTCCGTTAGGTCCCCGGACTTATCAGTGACTTTATTTTATTGTTCTCCTGGACCTTGGCGCCCTTTTTGTGCTCTGGGTTTTCTTTCTCCTTTGCAGAGCCTTTGTTCTTCCCAACGTTGTACGAATCCCGACCCTATATATCCAAGCCGTGGCTTAATTATTTGCCATCAGTTTTCCCCAAAGGAGACTATTAGTTTGGTTTCGATTAGATTTCTAATTTGAACTGTGACAAATATTTATTTGGCGCCCAATCGTTTTTTTGAGCTGTTTTTCTATTCGTTTTAGGGATCGTTTAGGTATGTAAGTGTTGTATTTGTGAGTATTTGAATTATAATCTTTAATTCTTTTTCCACTTTTACAAAACAAAATTAATAATAAAACACTAACTACTGCTGAATTTTTTTTATTAGCTGCTCAAATTAGTAGTTAACGTAAACTTTTGTATAATATTTATCTATATATTAATTTTTCTAAATATGGCAACCTACAGAATTGATATAGAGCGTTTAAAGAAAGATGAGGTGAACTTTGAATTGTTAGTTAGAGGTGTATTAGTAACTCCAACTGAAACCCTAGAAAAAATGAGATCGTTATTCCGTCGCGCAATTAAATTAGAAACGTCAGGTTACTCTACTTTAAAATCTGTTTATAAGGTTAATATCGAAGACGAATTAAAAATTATAAATCAAAAATTAAAAGAATTGTTGTCATCGAAAGAAAACAAGATTTGTCTGTTCAAACATTACATGCTCGCACAGCACATTTAGTACGGCGTATCGATCTTGTACCGGTTACTAATTTATCGCCGGAATTATGTAAAATTCGCACGGATTTATTTACTGGCATCTTATCACTGTTAGACGATCTTGAAGATAGTTCCTCGCAGCCAGAACCCGATTTAGGAGAGTCGTTTATTAACAATACATCATTTAATGATAATCAAGTGGAAAATCCTTCTGGAACTACCCAGAATATTCAAAATAGTATCGTGTCGAGTCAATCTCAACCGTTACGGAAATGGAATCTAAAATTTTCAGGTGACAATAATGTACTTTCGGTTCACAATTTTTTAGAACGCGCTTCTGAATTAAGTATAGCCAGAAATGTCCCAGAAATTCATATGTTCGAGTCGGCAGTCGATTTATTTGAAGGAAAAGCATTATTATGGTACCGTAGCAATCGCACGAAATTCAGAGATTGGAAAGAATTGTCCGAATTACTTCGTCGTCATTTTGAACCGCCCGATTACCGCACCAGATTATTTAAAGATATTCTTGCAAGAACTCAAGCTCCTTCCGAATCAATTATCGATTATTTAACTTGCATGTCATCCATGTTTCGTAGATACGGAAGTATGTCCGAAGAGGTACAATTAAATATCATTAGTCAAAATTTGGCCCCTTTTTATTCTACTCAATTACCAGTTGTTCGTTCACTACAAGAACTAGAAGACGAGTGTCTTAAACTAGAGGTAAAAAAATATAGAGCCGAAACTTGTGTACCACCATCTCGTAAAAGACATCAGTGTGTCGAACCCGACTTTGCATTTGTGCAGTCAGCATCTGCTTGTGCAGCAGAGGTTGATACAAATTTCAAATTAAATTATCTCGATCAAAACCATTACACACCCGGATCTAGTAATAATTCTCCTTGTTGGCCGTGGCTTAATTATTTGCCATCAGTTTTCCCCAAAGGAGACTATTAGTTTGGTTTCGATTAGATTTCTAATTTGAACTGTGACAAATTTCTTACACTTTACACTAATCACGCCTACGTATTTCACTGGTGTTAGCAGCAGACATTATCATGCTGTTGGAACTATGTAGCATTGATAAATTTCTTGTTAATTCTATTTCCTGAGACAATAATTTCGAAATATTTTGTAACACAAATCGTAAAAAAAAATGGTAATAGAAATTTAGAATCACGGGCTTTCAAGGCACGATGTAATGCATTAAACTAACAGTAACGTGAGGTGTTTTATTTGCTACCTATGGTAACAAAGAAAAATCTAATGCTTTTGAATAACGAAAATTTGCGCAAACAACGATCTATTTTAGATTCGTTGGGGTTAGAAAATTCAGAAACTACAGTATCAACTATCTTTACATGTGAATGAGATACCTGTTTATAAAAAGCAACCTTTTTTTCTACTAAACCTGCTACAACTGTATCATCATTTTTTTTTTGAAACACTCAAACTTAAAACTGTATTTGGATAATCCAATGTATGCACTACTCTTGATAACAAAAGGACCAAGAAAGCTAGATCGCACACACAGTTCAAATATAAAAAGACAAATCAACTAAAAAAACACAATTAGTAAAGCAACGCGTATCACTAAGTCAATGTTCCGTAAAACGCACGTGCAGGTCGAGTAAACACGTTCGCCTATAAAGCATACTTCCTTCAAACAATCAGAACTACACTTTCTACAGGTAATATCCAACTTTTATTTCACAGGAAAAACAACTAAAATCGCGTCGTGCTTGTTCATGAACAATTCGAAAATTGATACCGCATTAATTCTCACTATTGTCAAAGCAAAAAGAAACAGTATTTTCAACGTAATTAAGGTATAGGAACCAAGAACAAACTACAACTGCTCATCTGTTTATATCAACTCGTTGCTATTACAACCTCTTATCGACTATTATCTCCTTCGCTAATTACATAGGGAACATCCAAAACGTGAATGCAGCCATCATATCTAATAACTAATTACAGTTGTTTATCATTTTCGATAAGTTGGAAAGTAATTTACGAATAAACCAATTTACAATACATTCCTTGCAATTTATTTATTAATTGAAAATCAATCTTCAATTAAACTATTTTTAAAGTAATATACACGAGTTAAATTGCATACAAATCTGAAAACTATTCGAAAGTATTTACTTTATACAAACAGCGATCCAAAAACGATGTATTTTAAGAATTGAGTATAGCGTAAAATGTTAAACTATAAAAATGCCAGTTACAAACACCTGTAGTTGTTTGTAATAATCATCAGATTTAAGTGCACTTATTTTTTCGTCATTAGGTTTTCCGTATTAAAACTGATTGGGCGCATACCTCAACTTATTTATGTTCTGAGCTAGCCTACACAGTTCCCTGAAATTTCCACATTCTACATCTTTCACTATCTGTGTGCAATAGTATAACTTAGGTTTACCTCTACTTCTCTTTTTACCTATCTCGGTTTCTAATATATTCTACACTTTTATATTGTCGAATACTTTTCCAGATCTACAAACCCTATATACACGCTTTCCCCTTTTTCTATTGTTTTCCCATTATCACTCTTAGAGCTAAAATAGCCTCCCGTGTTCCCCTGTTTCGCCTAAACCCAAATTGGTCTTCTCCTAGTATTTCTTCCGCCCGTTTTTCCATTCGTTTTTGCATAATTCTAGTTAATATTTTTGACACGTGTGCTATCAAACTTATTGTTCCAAAATTCTCACATCTACCCGCGCCTTCTTTTTTGGTATAGTTACTATGATGCTACGTTTGAAATCTTTGGGTATCTTGCCTGTTTCATACATATAGCTTACAAGTTGGAAGAGACGTTCTGTTATTGCTTGTCCAGCGGCTTTTAGAGTGTCTGCTTGCACCGTATCTGTACCCGGCGCTTTACCATTTTTCAGATTTTTTAATGCTAATTCAAACTCATCTCTAAGTATAGGATATCCCAAATCATCCTTTTCAATGTCGGATTCCTGTTCTAATGCAGTTAGTTCCTCTCCTGCATATAAATTCCCTATTTATTCTTGCCATCTACCCACTTTCTCTACGTTTTCTATAATGACGTTTCCTTGTGCGTTCCTTATATTTTTGCTATACGGTTTTATATACCTAAAATTTATTCTAATTAATTTGTATGCTTCGTCTGTCTTTTCTATTTCCTTCTTCGTTTGTACCTCTTTGCACTTTTCATCAATCCATTGTTTTTTAGCTTTCCTGCATTTTCGAATAATTTCCCATTTTATGGCTTTGTATCTCTGTTTTCCTGTTTCGTCTGCTTTATTTTTGTATTTTCGTCTTTCTTCTATTAAATTCAGGATATCTTTTGTTATTCATGGTTTCTTATTTTTTTTTTGTGTATACCCCAGAATATCTCTGGACGTCATGTCTAGGCTGGATTTAATGTTATTCCATTCTGTTTCTACTTCCTTAGCATAAGATATTTTCTCGATATCTTTGAGCAATTCATTTGACTTTTTTCGAATCTTTCTTGAATATCTTTATCTTTTAGTTTCTTTAAGTCCAAGTGCCTTTATCCGTTTCTTTTTTTCACATTCTTAAATTTAAGTGCGGCCTTCATAATTACGATGTTGTGGTCAGTATCTATATCTGCTTCTGGGTAGCTCCTACAGTCTTGTACTTGATTCCTAAATCGTTGTCTAACACGAATGTAATCTATTTGATATCTTCCTATATCTCCTGGCATCTTCCACGTGTATCGTCTTGTAACATGATGTTGAAATAATGTATTTGTGATGGTTAAGGTGTTGTTGTCGCAAAATTCTACCAGCCTATTGCCACGGTAAAAATTCGATAACTAATCGATATAATGGGTTCCTTAACGTTACGATGACAAATAGTGCTCCGGAATAGCTCAGAAAAGACTCATCAGGGCGGTGGGTAAAGAATCGCATTCATGGACCATAAGGAACCACTAGAAAGGTCCAATAAGTCAAAACTAACTATTTTATTAATAGGCGCCAGGAACAGGAGCAAGCAGAATCAACGAGAAATGTTCCACTATTCTCGGGCGAAACCCAAGGTAACTCACTATATCAATAAATTAACAGGGCACAGAATTAAACCTGAATTTATTGAAGTAACTACAATGCCAAATATGAAATCAAACACATAAATATAAATTTCACTAGAACAAATAATTCTACAAATAATCATACATACAAGATTCAAACCTAAATGATTCAAGAGTAAATTAACCAAGCTAAGTGCTCACAATAAGCAAATATATGTTTACTCCAGGTGATTGTATAAATAATATTTAACAGTAATAACGCAATGATGTTCAGAATATCCGGGCACGAGCCCATATGCAAAAATAATTCGTACTAAGTAATAATCGGATACGCAGACTTGGTGGCCACTAAGTAAGCTGTAACAGCATAACTCAAGTGAGTAATAATTTAACCAAGGGTCTAAGCTCGTGACTAGATTTACAATCAATATGTATAAATCACTGGAACGCATTAACGGGTTGTTAGCAACAATCATAAGAACATAGCACTTGCTATGGAAGCATTCAGACACTAATACCTAAATAATTTTTATCATAAATACAGATTTACGTTAGTTATCGCAACCCACCTTACACACAGGTGTAAGTATGGTTGCATGCAAAGCAAAATAATAATATGGTGCATATAAGGTTGCATACACAAAAATATTTATCCAATAATCTCAACAGAACAAACACAACACACTTAAATAAGGAAGTATACGACCTCAAGAAGTAATTCCAATGCACCAGTAGCAGTCAGGGATTCCAAATCCAACTTAACAGGATTACAGCACTTAAAGGTAGTCACACAAAATCGCTTCAGGTGTAATATTCATCCACAGATAACTCCAACAGGTTTCGATTAATATTTCGGTAGTCCCGCAGATGGAACTTATTGTATCAATAATTAATTCTTCGTCGGGAGCTTCAATACCATCTATTTCAGTAAGTTGTCGAGGTTGGGTAATCGTAATACCACCAGAACGATTACTTAAACGAATCTTCACAAATGGGCATCTACTTAAACTGGAACTGCTAAACCTAAAATATGCAATTACTCTTGGACTCGCACGCAGACGTAGACATAGACTTACATTTGAATTTAAATTTGAACTTAGATTTGGAGTTAAATTTGAAGTTAGATTTGAACCCTAAAATTCATGTAATACATAGAACAAGAAGTGCTATAACGCTATTACTTACCACATAACAATGTGGGTAGAATATAACAAATATCACAAAAATGTGCTTCACGAACTGAGTGAAAGCCAACCCAATAGTATTAATCAAAACGACGTGAAATCCGCCAAAGGCGTAATAATTAACTTTCATACTCACAAACATCAGAAAGATTAATTTTATCCAAGGTAGTAAGCAAGAATCCGCTAAAATAAGCGATATAAAGTTTGCTTACTCACCAAGTTCGTCGTTTCGGTTCGAAGGCTGGATCAAGAAGAAGGAAGAGCCACCACATGGGCTCGTTATCGCCCTTAGGTTAGATAACATTTTCCCACAATCAAACCACTTTTTATGAACAAAAACAAATTAATGTGCATCACTTTAATACAGTATTGCAATAACAACTTGACAAATGTCAATTCAGTGAAATATCTAACCAAAGGAGAGATTCAAAGGCTTCTAACCACAGAGCATTATGTTAAAAAGATACTAAAAATTGCAATCAGTTATAAAACTTAAAACGGGACGTTCCACTATTTCCCCTGTCGTTTGTCGTGCCTAAATCAAATAAATCTACTACCGCTCCTTCCCTCCCCTCACCTACCACGGCATTAAAATCCCCCGTAATTATTAAATTTTTATGTCCTTTTACGTATCTTAATATGTCTTCGATATCTTTGTAGATGGCTTCTCCCTCTTCGTCACTGTAGCTAGAGGTGGGCATGTATACTTGTATTATTGCTGTGTTTACCGGTTTAGATTCTAATCTAACCATGAGTACTCTTTCGACGTCAACATATATAAGACAAAATTTTAACTTAGTCGGTAAAAATTACTAGTATGACAATTCAAACTGAATTAAACTTTCATGATTTAAGAGATATAATAAATTTGATATCGTTACTAACTCTACACTCTTGTATATTAAATAGGCGCATTCTAAAATTTTTGTTTAAAAATAATATTTCTATTGAATGTAACATTGAAAACAATTGTACATATGTCGCAGTAATTAAAACTATTTGATTGCGCTTCAACCTATAACAATAAAACGTTAAACCTATAAATTCCACAAACTTTACAAGAGATTTCATATTTACCATTTAGAGAGTATTTGTTTTACGAGCTAGCAATTCAAGAGAAATCCATTCTATTCTTATTGGTTCAAAACTAAAACAGGAAGTTCCACAGCATATTTATTAGCGTCTTGGCAAAGGGGAAGCGACACAGTATGTCTGTGTGTGTGTATGTGGGTGGGTGTGTGGGTGGGTGCGTGTGTGCGTGTGCGTCTGTGTGTATGTGCGTGCGTGTGAATGTATGGTTGAGAACGTAAAAGACACGCATATAGCAATGAGCTGGATACCAAACAAAATAAAAGTTAATCCGATGAATAGAAAATACCCTTTATACTTACTAATGAAGATGGACCTGATCATGGTTGTCATGTTAGTATAAACAGAGAATCACGCTGCAGAAATTAAAGTGCAGTAGTTTATAAATTTGATATTTAAAAGTAATTAGCTCGTGTAAATTTAGAATTTGATTTTTCGGTTTAAAAATTAAAATAAACAAATACAGTGTTGCTTACGGTTTATTTTTAATCGAACTATTTTGATTGGGCAAAGGATTTTATTTGGTTCTAGCTGTTAATTTGACGTTTAGTGCTTATTGTACTTTTGTTAAATTTGAAATTTAATTTGACGGTTCGAAATTTAAATAAATACATAAATACAGGGTTGTTTACGGTTCATATTTAACCAAAATTTTTTTATTGGACCAACGTTTTGCGTTCTTCTAACGTCGTAACGGTCAGGTTGTTTTTTGAGTTGCGTTTATTGTTGGTTATTCTTTTATTCGTTAGCCTTGTGAGCATGGTGGTCCACCGAGACGAGGAACCCGTGCCACGGAAAAGAGGGGTGATAGGTCGGAGTCTGTTAGGTCGGAGGCTGAGGGCGGTGTTGGGGGAAAACAGCTTAAGGTGGTCTTGTGGCACGTTAGATTAGGGACTCAGGAGGAGGTTGAGGAGGTAAGGAAAGAGCCTGTGTCTGCAGCGGTCGTGTAGGGGGAGTCGGAGCCTCTAGCGGTGGTTGCGACGTCTGAATTGCCTTTTACTTCAAGAGGCCAGCGTAATACGTCGACTAGCACCAACGGTAGTGTTGCCGCTAGTGACCTCGATGAGCTGGAGCAATTGTAGTTTAGGGTGAGGAAAGCGCACGCGGTCATCTGCGGAGAGGTGCCGACAACCTCGGCCACTATCGTTATGGATGACAGAAAGATGATTCGTCATGTCGTGGATGATATCCGTGACACGATGAATTAGCTTATAGGCATGGCTAGGGCGCTTAGACTGTTAAGAGAATTCTGGGAGAGCCAGTGTTGTCGGGGGAAGTCAAGCGGGGGTTATTTCTGTTTCAGGACAGCAGGGTTCCCGGCGCTAGGAAGTGGTGATGCCGCGTAAGGTGTCGTATGTTGCAGCAGCTTCCGGTGCTACGCCAACGTTTGCTGTTAGGGTCGAGGCCAAGCCTGGTGAGAAGGAGGACGTCATGTCGCCCTGAAGAAAAAGGTGGATCCCGTTCGTGATGGTTTTGTTGTGGTCAAAGCTCGTTGTACACGCAGGGGCGATGTTGTAGTAAAGTGCGCAGGTCGTGAAAACGCTAAGAGATTGCAGTCAAAGGTTGGCAGGCACTGCAATGAACTCGTAGCGAAGACGATCGAGAAGAAGCGTCCACGGGTCGTTCTTCCGGGGGTCGAAGCGGGGATAAAGACTGAAGAGCTCGTGCGGTTGATTGCGAGCCAGAATTCCCGTTTCGGCGATTTGAAGTTAGAAGACCACCTGAGAAAAAAGTTTAGGTTTGGTGTAAAGGGCCCTAGGTATCCCTTTGCCCTTCGAAGGCGTATAATAGCAGACGCTATCAACCTCAGGTGGCGAAGAATCTGGCCCCGGGACCACTTCTCGATGACGCAGTGTGACCGGTGCTACGAGTACGGCCATAGATCGATGGAATGCACGGAGAAAGTACAGTGGTACGATAACTGTGCCGAAGTTGGGCATGAATTCAAGAATTGCCTGAAGGCAGTCCCCTGCTGTATGGTTTGCGTTAGGGCAAACGACTAAACTGGCAATGGCGCAAAGGTCGATACGCGCCACGACGTCAAGTATAGTAGATGCCTCACGATGCAGCGCATGAAAAACGCAATCACACGTAATATCGAGTATGGACTGTGAAAATAAAATAAAGTCTATAAGAAGTAAGAAGATTAAATTTACGCAACTACATCTCGGGAAAGGAAAAGGAGCAACAAATAACTTCGTAAAGTTATTCTTCGAAAAAAATATCGACATCGGGCTTATACAAAGACCGCACCTGTATAGCCACAAAATAATAGGTTTTTGGAGGGGGGGTTACCGCTTTAAACGCGAATAGCGAACGACCGCGCAGCGGAATAATAATAAATAATGGTACGTGTGCCGGAATTATATTAAATAATCTGTCAAACGAATTTTTAACGACGGGCGAAATCAAATCAGGGGAAAATGCGTAATAAGTGCGTACCTCCGCCGGTCGATTCCAGGCGAAAAAATCCTCAAACCTAGGACCTAATAAATTAAATAGAAGGTGTTTTTCGAAAAATTGGTAGGAATAAAAAACTAATAATTGGGGGTGACTTTAATGCTAAGTTGCCGTTATGGGGCAGACCTATTGAAGACGATAGGAGCTCGCAAGTTGCTGATCTTTTTACGGAATGGGATTTTAGTGTGATAAACACTAATTATTCACCTACGTTTGAGAGGCTTGGAGGCAGCAGTTTTATAGATATTACTGCAGCCTCAAACGAGATGTTAGAGTTCATTTGTAATTGGGAATTGAAGTCGGACGAGGTAACGCTCTCTGATCATAAATTAATTACATGGGATATTAAAACCAAAGCAAGCGCAAACGAGTAGCTAACTATATTTCCGCGGTTTTGTAATAAAAAGGCTAATTGGGAGCGGTTTAAAGAAAAATTTGGCAAAAGCATCCCCGCGCTCGAGAACCAGCTATATTAAACTGCGGAGAGGCCATTCAAGTAGAAACACTCGCGAAAAATTTAACCGACGCGATAGTAGACGCGTTGTTGTACTCCATGCCGCGAAAAAAAGCATTTAAAGACAGCGTACCCTGGTGGACCCGGGAACTAACCACCAAGCGAGCAGAAACACGTAACCTAAGGCGCCGCTATCAACGCGCTTCGGGAGAAATAAGAGAACAACGAAAAATTGAATGTAATCAAAGCTACCGCGAATATAAAATATTAATAGAAGAAACGCGAACGAATAAATTTAAAGAATTTTGCTCGCGAAACTCGGAGAAGAAACCATGGGGAACCGTATACCGCGTATTAAGGGATAAACAACAAAAAATCGCGCTTGGTAACAGAAAAACAAATGGCGAATACACGGAAGGTTTTAAAACCACGGCAGAATATCTGCTACAGAAATTCTTCCCATCGGATAATCCCGAGGAGGATGAGGGGTCGCACGATTTAGTACGTCGGAAAGCTACAGAGACGCAAGAGACAGGTGCCAATAAGGCAATCCTAGTTCACGAGGTCGTAAGGGCTCTTAAGAGGATGAAACCTAAGAAGGCACCGGGGCATGACGAAATCACTTCAGATGCAGCTGTGGAGGCGTGTCTGTTAGCCCCGTGTGTCTTTGCCCGGTTATTTAATCTTTGTTTAGAAAGGAGCGTATTTCCCCGTTGCTGGAATGTCCAGAACGTGAAATTTATACTTAAATCCAAAAAGGCGGATGCGTCAGACCCGGGCAGCTATCGTCCAATTAGTTTGCTACCGGTGGTGGGGAAAGCTTTGTATCGCGTTATGACTACTCGAGTTGAGCACTTGGTGCGAGACAACGGCGGTTTTAATAACCGATAGTTCGGTTTCATGGAGTGAAAGTCGACTATCGACGCACTAGAGTTTGTTGTCGGAGAAATGAAGCAGGCGCGAGATGCAAAGGAGTATTGTGTCGTTGTTGCTTTGGACATTAAAGGAGCATTTGATGCTGCCTGGTGGCCATTGATCGTTTGCAAATTGGAGAGTAGGGGTTGTCCGCTAAACTTGATGTCTTTGGTCAAAAGTTATTTTTCGGGACGATTGGAACAGGTTGAAATTTTGGGTGAAGTTTTATCGTACGAGGTGGAAAGGGGATGCCCGCAGGGATCATGCTCTGGTCCCACATTTTGGAAGTTGTTGTATGAAAGCATTTTTAGGGTCAGGTTGTCCGCGGAATGCTCAATCGTTGGGTTTGCAGATGATACACTTTTAATTGTCAGATCACGATTACTAATGGATATGCGCACAAAGCCGAACGAGGCGCTTAATAAACTACACGAATGGTCGCAGCAGGCAAAGTAAAAATTTAACAGTTGAAATCAGAGGCGCTTTATTTCGGGACGAAACTTGGACAGCGACCCCCTAGACTAGAATTAATTAGGACGAGAGAAAATTTTATTTAAGGATGCTATCACATACCTCAGTGTCAAGATCGACAATAAATTAAATTGGAAAGCGCACGTACAGTACGTAAAAAGTAAGGGCAGCGAAATATCAAATAAAATGATGGCGGTGGCGACAATAAATTGGGGTTTCAGGGGCGAATCGCTCAGGACAGTTTACGCCGAAGCAATATAGCTGGCGATGCTGTACGCAGCATCCGTTTGGGCGAGGGGTTGTAAAGTAAGGGAAACTCGACAGCTGACGAGCGTGCAACGCATAAACGCGGTCAAGGCAGCAAGGGCGTACAGAACCACCTCCACGGAGGCGGTCCTGATGATCAGTAGGACTCTCCCTATCGAATATGTTGTTAGGGAGATCAGAGATAGGAGGTTAGTTAATACAGAGAAAGAACAGGAAATTATAGAAAGTATGAATTTTGCAACTAGGAAAGCTGAGAGGAAAATCGTTGTGTCAGAGTTAGGGCACCCGGCCGATGTTATAGGTATCGAATTTGTCGAAAGTGATGGGAACGCGGTAGGGATCAGGATTTACACAGACAAGCAGGCGCGGCATTTGTCGTATATAATGAGCAAAAGGAAGTGTTTCGGTTTCAGACCAAACTCGCGAACTGGAACACTATCTTCCAATGCGAATTGGTAGAGACAAGTATTATATAATCAGTGATAGTAAATCGGCGCTGACGGCTTTAACGAATATGAACACTTCGACAGACCTCCAAGTGGACGTCTGGAAGATAGCGCGTGCTGCGCTCGAGTTCCGACGTATAAAGTTCTGTTGGGTTAGGTCGCACGATGGTAATATAGGAAACGATAGGGCTGATGAATTTGCTAAAGAGGCCGCGACGGGTGATTTTAGGATATCACATTCGTCGATATCGAGGTCTCTGATTAAAAGAAAGCTGCGCTAAAAGTCAATCCGACAATGGGAGGAGAGATGGAACAACGCTGCTACGGGCAGGTTGACACAAATTCATACCGAGCATAGAAGCTAGAGGTAAGATCGAGGTGAAGCTCGATCATAAAGTGATGCAACCGTTAACAGGCCACAGCGCCCTGAAAGCATATTTACTAAGGTTCGGTTTAACCGATAACGACTGCTGTGAATGCGGTGAGGGCGCAGAAAGCGTAGAGCACGTGCT
Source organism: Platerodrilus igneus (assembly GCA_036346225.1). Taxonomy (NCBI): domain Eukaryota; kingdom Metazoa; phylum Arthropoda; class Insecta; order Coleoptera; family Lycidae; genus Platerodrilus; species Platerodrilus igneus. The sequence continues at coordinate 14,915,876 of JARFIW010001469.1, read as the reverse complement.
CTTCGACTGCCCAGTTGAGGCAGCAAATCGAGGGTTAGCTGATATGAAATTAGCTATCGCAGGGCTAGCATGGCCTAAAAACCTAGAGGAAGTCGAGGAATTGGCAAACCAGAAGGCATTCTGGACAGCCTTCAAAGAATTTTTCAGGAAGGGTCGCGAGATTGGAGGGTGATAACAGCACGTAAATCGGAGGGTGAGAAGGTGGGGGAAGATTGAAAATTTTAGATTTGACTTGGCATGAGAACTGGATTTCAGCATGGTATAACCATAGCCTGTATAAAAAAATAAAAAAAATAATAAAAAAAATTAAAAAATAAAATTAATTAATTATGATTATAGCCAAATCTAATATGCACGACAAACCCACACACCATTAAAACAATCACTGTCAAACCTGAAACGCGCGGAATATCGGGAATAAATCAAAACAAGTAAATAATAACAAACTAAATAAAAAACCCTCATTAATTTAAATCAGTACATAAATAAAGAAAATAAAATAGAGTGAAACCGCGCATCCCCCTGGACTTTAAAGTGATAGTGATTGTGATCCCCCCAGAACTCTTAGTGCATACCCACCAGGACCTCAGCAGTGCATACCCATCTCCTCTTAGCTGTAAGATGTTAATAGACGTAAGAAGACGACCAGATCTTTGGATACTGGATAATGTATTATCGAGGTAAGAAAAAAAGAAAAAATTGTGGCGGCTGCACTCGCATAGGCATTGATGTGTATTAATAAGTAGATTTGAAATAATTTAATGAGCAGGTTTTTGTGAGTAATGGCGCTAACCGACATAATGCTTATGCGAATGCACCTGATAAATTGGGCAATGCTTTTTGCTTTTTTTGTGCACTGCTATATGCTTAATGCTTATTAGATATCTATTTAAATAAATATATTTATTTATATTTACATTTTATATTCATTTATATTCATTTTGCAATTATTTTTGTAGCTTGATTTGTTTTGTCTGACGTTCTGCCGCCATTTTTGGTGGTAGCATTTATTTAAGGAGGAAGATTGAAATTGAGAAGAATGTAATTATAATATAAAGCAGTTAGGAAATGGGAGGGAAAGCTAGGGATGGATTTAGGCTACAGATAGAATAAATTACTTAGATCAGGGAGGACAAATTTGCAAATTTATAGAGCAGGCAAAATAGCTGGATTCATTATTACAATTCACTATTAAAATATTTTGCAAATGCTTAGAAATTTGAATTCATTTTTAATATTAGTTAGCTAGATTTCGATAGTTTTAAGACGACCCTTCAAGTCGCACCGGTAACCAGAGCTGGTGACTGCTACCCTGTATTACGGATCCCGCCCCTTTTACTTTCGCCTGTGTCTTGTTTAACCGACACACTCCAAATTAACGCTAGAGAAACCATTATTCAAACCCTATTTTTAGTTTTTGTTTTAGTTTGTTAGATTTTAGATCGATTAATTTTGAAGTTAGATTTGATCTGAAGCACGTTATATTTTCGCGCCTAAACCCAATGTAGTACCTTCGGGTGGTGCATTGGGGACGTGGCTGCAAGTATAGCGGCCCCTTATTCAAATTATAATGCAGAAATTAAGTAATTTGATGTATCTTGGTAGAATGATTTTTGAGGATAGAGGAATAGTTAGTGAATCAGAAAGATCAGTATAAAATGATGTTCTGGTGTAAGTTTAGTAATGTATATGCAAATTTGGATAGAATAAAGATAAAATAATCAATAGCGTATATGATAGGAAATAATCTGTGCAGATACAATAAGAATATGTTTTACATTGAAGTTTTAGGTACAAAATGGAACACATGCATTGGGTTTTAAATATTATTGAAGCTAAACATATATGCAAAGATATGAAGGTTTAGAGCATAATAGCGAGAATAGTAGCTAAGGTTCAGTATATACTGTATCACTCATGTAACCGAACCGAAAAAATATTTACAGGAGCATGGGTATGTATTATAGTGCATAGATAATAAGCTGAGGCGTTGTCATGCACAGTTAGGGCACCTTATTGTTATAGTACTTACCCTTTGACGTTCATGATTAGTTTTTAGATAAACTGAAATATTAGTCACTCACCTTTAAGTAGAAACAAACTATTTTCCATTATAGGGTCACCGTCCAATGGAATAAATGTCGTATGGTCTACAAAATGTTCGAAATCCTTAATAGTTATTTTCTTTATTAACTCAATGTCCCTGATAAAAAGCCTTGGTCGAAAAAATTCGTAAGCTCCGTAATATCTAGTAATTTTTTTCATAAATCAATAGGTTGTTATAGATTTAGTTTTACCTGGAATCTGAAAATGCATTGTACATTGCACGCTGGCCTTCATAAATTGGATTTCCCAGAAAAAAATCGAGTGCAGTTTTGTAACATATGGTCGAAATATCATATTGAGGTACATTTCGTTCTTTCCAGTAAGAAAAAAATTTTACTGCTCTATACAAAATAAATAAAAGAAAAGCTAATATTAAATAGACGGTAATCATTTGGTTGGAATTTTAATAAAGAAGGTGGTAGTAGATTTATGGGCTCAGTATCGTTTAGAAGTAAGATAAACTGAACTCAGGTTATCGAACCGTTTGAACCCACTAGTAGAAACTTTCTGCGGAGCAATTTGATCAATTAATGCTACAGCTAAAATGATAATCTTTTATCAATAATTAATAAATCTCCCATTTCGATTTTTACTGATTGTTAATTTTAAACTTTTTTTTGCAAGTCTAGTCCTTCGGAACTTTGTAGTGAATAATGGTAAAAAAATCTGCATCTTATCTTTCTATTATTATTACCACTTGGTAAGATTCTTATGTAGGTATGTATATAGTCAAAATAACGTTTTTGATCGTAATAGCCGTGAACGGGTAGGTCATAGCGATATTTTTTTAAATTTTTTTAGAGACAGGTTACAATAAGATTTGTTGTGTGAATGAAGTAATATGCATTCTATTAAATTTAGAATAATAATAATAATAAAAATAATGGCTTTATTGCACAACATAGACAAATTAGTAACATTTACATTTATACATACAGATTATTCTTGTACAAAGTGCGAAGTTCAGTTGAGTTACAATGAATCCTCTGTTATACACTTAACCGTAAATCATAGATAAAAATTTGTTATTGTACACAGTTGGTTGGCAGAGTTTGATTTAATTAGCAATGAGATGTAAACAAAAAAGAGAAGAAAATAGAATAATCTACATAAAACCTTGTTGTAAAATATGATTTTTTAATTTATTTTTACAGAGTAAGGGTCCAAAGGTATTGAATTATAAATATGTACTGGTACTGCAGTATATGAGAAAGAACGTTTGAATATCTGCGTCTTATGTGACAGGATTGTCAGCATACCCTTTCGCCTAATATTTATATTATGTACACTCGCACGTAGTCAGACTTTTGTTTCGGAGGGGGTTTGTTGGAATTCGATGAAATAAAACAGTTTTTGTGAAATCATATTTCGGCAAATTCTTTTACAAAAGCAGTCTTCTTGATTTTTTTGCCGCTATGATGTTGATGGCTTTATCAGGATCAACGTCTATATCCCAGTAAACGAATACCATGGCAAGTGCACTAAGACGGTCCTCATTCATCAAACTGCAAGAAAACGATTTTACTTTTTCATCGTAGAAAAGGATCTCTCTACACTTGCAGTACTTACTGGCAATGTACTAGGTTATCATAAAGTAAGGGATATATTTTAAATCATTACAACTTTTTAATAAATTAAGTTAGTAACATAAAATAAACGAAATCTAGTTGCTTAATGAATGGGATTTTACCGTATCTATGAGAAACAAAAGCGTTGTCATAACAATTGTTGACACTAGTGTCAAAACGAAATTATTCAATTTGAAGTTTTATTTTGAAATTAAAACTCAAGTAAACGTTGAGTTCAAACGACTCAACTGTAATAACATGGATTTACAAACAAGAATTGGTTTAGTTCAGTGCTATTATGAATCCGGCAGAAATTACACCGCTGGATTACGAAGATTTCGCACGAGAATGGGTTTGAGAGCGGGACCCTGTCAAATGAAAGCGTACCGCAATTTGATACAAAAATTTGAAAGAACAGGGTCTGTAACTGACTTACCAAGATCAGGAAGACCAATAATTAGTGATGTCCAAGTTGCAGAGGTTCTTCATGAAAATCAAGACATCGCCAGAAGCAATTCACTCGCAATCAGCAGTGCAAATGCGATATCCAAGCGATTGCAAATGCCGTATACCACGGTTTGGAAAATTTTACGCAAAATTCTAAACATGTATCCATATAAACTGAAAATGCTGTTTGAATTAAAGGACGCAGATTTGGCTACTAGGTACGATTTTTCTTTGCGAGTAATGGCTCAGATGGAAATTGAACCCGAATGGTTATCCCGTATTTTATGGACAGATGAGGCACATTTTACTCTGAATGGTGGAGTCAATACTCAAAACTGTAGAATCTGGTCTGCAGAAAATCCGCAACAAATCGTTCAAAAGGTCTTCATGACAAGAAAGTCACCGTTTGGTGCGGTTTACAGCTGATTTTATTATTGGTCCGTATTTCTACGAGGAAATGCAGAATGGACAAGCCGTATCTGTAACTGTAAATGGTGAACGATACTTGCAAATGATACAAAATTATGTTATTCCACAGCTGCAAAACGAGCACTACGGAATTGAAAACATCATTTTATGCAGGATGGAGCACCCCGCACATTTTCGACCAGTCAAAGAATTGTTAACCAACGTTTTCAAGATCGCGTGATAAGCAGACATTTCGTAAATTCATGGCCACCAAGATCACCTGACCTAAACCCAGCGGATTACTGGCTGTGGGGTTATTTAAAAAGTTTAGTGTTTAGAAGACGACCAACTACGCTACAAGAACTAAAAGACAGTATTACGGAGCAAATTGGTACAATTCAACCAGAAATGTTACGAAATGCTGTGTACAATTTGGAGGTAAGGATGGTGATCTTACAACAACAAAATGGAGGTCATATTGAGCAATTGCCGTAACCTGTTTTGGGCATACTAAATCCCATTTCATAAGCAATTAGATTTCATTTATTTCTTGTTATTAACTTAATTTGTTAAAAAGTTATCATAATTTAAAATATATCCCTTACTTTATGATAACCTTATAGTCAAAATGCTGATGAAGTAGTTAATTGTATGAAAATATGTTGCATTACAATTTTCCAATACACGTAAAAACTCAAGGTTTGTGTCGATTGTGGTAGCTCTTTCACACCATGCTACGTACATTGACGTAACTTAAAAGAAACAGGAAAAAGAAAGAAAGGCTGACCGGGCTCAATCGGTGAGTGGGCGGGGTCTTATACCTATAGATAAATTAAAAAGAAACCTGAAATAAATAGAGAAATATAAACACTCACTCATTCACACTCAGAACAAAACATACAAAGGAAAAGAAAGAACTTATAATTAAACAAAATATTTACACAACACAGTAAAAAAATTACTCAAGAAAATGGCGAGCTGTAGTTTCTAGGTAATTACCCCCTGACAGTATTTATTAAAAAAAAAGAACTAAACGCTACCCTAAAATAACCTTAACCTTTATTTATATACATAATGGCAACATTTTCAAATGTGTCCGCAAGTCTATAAACCGTTTTTACATTAATAATTAGTATATTTTTAGTGATTTATAAACAAATAGTAAAGCAGTAAGAAAAGAGCAGTAAATACTAAAATAGTTCAATAATTTTCGTATGTAAGAATTAAATTTAGAAATGCCATATTTGAACGGTAAAATCCCAGGGGTTCTGGTTCAAAAGCACGAAGCGAATACAAAGAAAAAAACTAACCATTGAGTTACTGACGTCGGGGTTGAGTCAGTCGCTGGTCCACGTCAGCGAGTAGGTAGGCTTACGCCCAGGAAGAACGCGTTTGGCCTCCCATTACTAGAATAAACGACAGCTCAAGGGATTAATGTGTCCCCGCAGGAAGCTAGAATAATTACGAACAATAAATTAATTTTTTTGTTTTATACAAACTCTAAATACCCACCACGCTAGATAATGTGTGCCAGAAATTCGCATAACGAAAAAACGGAAAGAAGTAAAACAGGACGGATGTTTTCTTGTTGCTATTTGAACAGAAAGTGAATATTCAATTCGTTTAGTTAAAGCACCAAAGCTCAAGGAAATAAAACAGGAAAACCCTAATTTATTGAAACAATTTCGCCGAATTCTTTAAAAAGGGAAACACACCAGCCTTAATTATTGAATACTTGAAAAGACGCCTACCTAATTATGGCGTAAATTCCACGGTAAGAAATTCTTAGAAAGAATATTTATTTTTCTAATGAGCAAAAGATTTATCAAGTAAACTATATAGAATGTTTATTATTAATTACAATACAATTTTAAACACGCGAAAGGGTTATTTTAATTTAAGGAAATTATTTTCGTGTTTAACGCCAAAGGAATTTACGTTAAAAATTATTGTATATAAACTATTCAATTATTTACGAAAATGAACGTAACAATCCCCCCCCCCCCTACAGCGAAATTAAAGGGTCAGGGTCGGGGAGTAGAACAAAAGGAGTGGGTAGGACCAACAAAAAAAAATTTGCTTGGAAACTAAAAGAAAATTTGTTACAAACAAAAAAGCTAAAAAAAACACTCCGAAAAAACAAAAAACAAAAAAAGAATTTTCATCCGGCTCGACGGACCTAGGAACCGGATAAAATCAAAAGTGAAAAAGACATAAGAAAAGGAAAAGGAAAAGGTAACAATCATCGAGGACAAAGATGGAATGGCATTGACACTGCAAAAGTCGTCGGAGGACGTATATTTCTTGCGAAGAAACAGTAATGTCTTCAACCTCAAAAGAAGATAAGGAACGAGGAAGAAAATCAACAATACAGCTAGAAGAGGACCCAAAGGTCAAGCCTCAAGTAAACAAAAAGGACAACAAGGGAACACGAGAAGAAAAGAGGAGGAACGCTGATAAAAGGAAACGATGTACTCTCAACTGTGGTAGCGAAGAATCGTAACAAACGAAAACCGAACAAAAGAAATGCTGACTAGGTCTAAAGTTGACTGAGTCGTGATTTCTGAAGAAAGAAAGACGAACTAGAAAGCACCTACCACAGGAGCGGATGGGCGAAACACAATCGGTCCAGGGACCGACAGCAAAGAAGACCAGCAAAAGGATAGGGAGAGGAAGGTGGAACAAAAGGAACGAGAAAGAAAGAAAAAAAATCAAAAAGAATAACACCAACACCAAGTACAAAACCCCAAAAAAACTAAAATCGTACAAAAGCAAATAAAACAAAATCCCAGTGTAGTTAGGTATCAGTAGGTGTGGGCGTGTGCGTGCGTGTGTGTATGTGTGTGAGTGTGTGTGTGGGGGTGTGAGAAGAGTGTGTGTATGTGTTTAACCGCTGGCAGGTCGTACCATAGGGCTATTCCCGGACCCACACGGGTGATGAAGGAAAAAACCCAAAAAGAGAACAAACAAAGGAGAATCAAACAGAAAGGAGTGGATGCATGAAGTGTGTGCGATGATGGAGTGTATGTATGTGTGTATGAAGTCTGTATGTGTATGTGTTGAACCGCTGTAGTCGCCTTTTACAACAGGCAGGTCGTACCGTGGGACTATTCTATTCCCGGACCTAGAGGGGTGCAAAAAAAAGGAAAGCAAACGAAAGAAACCCCAGTAAAACTGGGAAGTAAACCGAAATCGCAATATCCAAAAATCATGTCCGAAGGAGAGCAAAGTCGTCATAAGAATCGGGGGCACAAGGACTAGGTATTGGGCTTAAGGCGTTTACGCCGCCAAAAGGAAAACGAAACAGGATCGAGAACATCAGAATTTCGTCGACCAATATCCTCAGGTTCGGAAGGAGCATAGAATAAAGTCTGCTCCTTTTGGGCAGTTTTCTGCTGAATAGGAATAGCAGGGAGTGTAGTAGTTATAGCACTAGGTTTAGGAGGTGGCAATGGTAGTTTAGAAAACTCAAAACACGCCATAGAAGGACGTCGTTTATTGTTAGGATAGGTGGTAAGAAGGTTAACGGCAGAAAAGGAAACATCATGGGTTGTCAGAATATCCATGGTGGAAAAAGGAAAAGTATTGGCTGTACGAGAACCAACCTGACAAAAAGAAGCACAAAGGGAACACACTTCAGTTAAGTTAGAGGAAGGGACAGAAGCAAAGAAAATTTCATTGACGTTATGTGCAGGACTAGAAGTATCACAGTTAGGAAAGGAAACAGCATTGGCTGTAAGAATATCAACCCTAGGAAAAGCAGCAGAATTATGTTGACCTTCGTCAACATGTGATAACAGGACACTAGCTAGGATTTACCAACCTTAGTTAAAAGAACAGAAGTAAGTAGCATTTTGTCAGCATGAGAAAAATGAGTAACAGTAGGTAACGAAACAGGATCAGGTAAAACTTTAATCACAACAGCAACAGGCTTTACAGCTACGGGTTCACTAACTTTAACAGGATCTTCTCTATTCGTATTAGGAATTATCTTCACTTCAGCTACGGCTGTGATTGGCGGCACAACACACATTTCTTGAGTAGAAGCGTTTAAAAAAGCAGAAACAGGCAAAATTTTGACAAAAACGGAAGAGGCATTAAAGATACAGGTTCGTGGACTTCAACAGGACCTTTGCAGACGGAATTAGAAGTTTTCGTCACTTCAACTACGGCTGTTTTTGTAGACACGACAGAAATTTCTTGAGTTGAACAGTTTAGGAAAGCAGGAACATGTAAAATTTTGACAGCAACGGCAGGAGGCATTAAAGATACAGGTCCATGGACTTCAACGCGACCTTCACAGACGGAATTAGAAGTTATGGTCATTACAGCGACCTTTGTGCTTGCAGACACGACAGAAAATTCTTTAGTAGAATCGTTTAGGAAAGCGGGAACAAACTCTTGAGAAGCTAGCTGCAAGTCACTAATTCGAAGCATGGGTTGTAAGCGTGATGGAGGCACATTTTGAAGTTAGAGGGTATAAGTAAAGCGAGCAGGAGAAGGAGTAGAATAGGAGGCAGAACTAGAAACGGAGGTAATTTTGTTAGAAGCTATATTTGCCGAAGAAGAGTAGGTTTTGATAGTAGGAGCGAGCGGACCTAAATGAAGTATCGAAGAGAACGTAGAATGAGAAGTAGAAGAAGTTAGGCAACTAGAGGTGAGGGCAGAATTTGAAGGATTATTTGAAGACCTATTAGTAGTAGGATGACAGTTGGGACAGTTGTGGCGAGTAACTTCCTTATGTCCGCAACCATAACAATGGAGTACTTTAAGACGAGTACAACGGGTCGAAACATGACCAGGTTTGTGGCAATTAAAGCATACGACCTGACGAGTAGGAGTAGAAATAGGAGGAAGGACAGTAGAACGTACGGAAGAAGTATCGGATCTACTCGTAAGCGTCGGAGAAATCTTAACAACTCGGTCATGTAAAGCAAAAGTATTTTTCTCAATAGTAGTAGCCTTATGAACAAACTCTGTTACGTGCCAAATTTGGCACTAGACTTTTGTTAGTTTAGTTTTGATGTGCGGGAGTTTTCGCGCCTTAAATTTGAAAAACTTGGCGCGTGTATTTCCGTCACGTCTGAAGTGCATTGGACGAACTACGCGCCGACGCGTGTGGGCGAAGAAAAGGTGGGGAAGTTTCCGGGAGACGCTGAAACGTGGCTTTTGGCCTTTGAACTTCTAGTGGAGTGGTCGTGTCTGGTATCGTATCTTTATTTTTATTATGTAGATTTCCTTTTGCTTATCTTTGTTTAACGTTCTCTATAAACCCATTCCGTATCGTTCCGCTACATATAAGGAAAGAAGATTAATCTGGATACAACCTGGGAGCAGCCCACACCCCGCAGTCGCAAGCCGGAGCAATCCCGAAGGACGCTAATGCGCACCATTTGTAAATAATCCGGAAGGGGGCTCCTAGCAACCCTGAAGGAAGCTATCCTGTAAGACGCTTATATATTCATGTGAGTATTCGATTTTTATGAACTGTTTTATGAATTTGATATATTTCGTCATTACGCGTAATAATTTGCATATTGTGTGACGTCATTGACAGATGGGCGCGCTAAAATCTGTATTAAAGGTTAGCGTTACCAACTGCCTTTGCGTCTAGTATACCGCGTTTGCGTGGCTGTAAGAATCACGCGTAATTGTAAGAATTGGCGCCTTTAACGTGTTTTTTTTTAGATTGTAGTATTTCTTTTATGGCTTTACAATGTATTAATTAACGTTATTTATAGCTTTTTGATTTAAAATAAATAAATTATCTAATATTCTAATGTCTATGGACCCTAAAAATTTATGTTGGTATTTTGCAACTCACTAGATTCCTAAAATGTCAAAAACAGTTGCTATAGTAACTAAATGTAAAACCGCCATTTTTAATATTGAAATATATACCTTTTGTCTTTAAATGTATGGTTAATTTAATTTTCTTCCAATTTCAAATGTGGTGTACCTTTTTAACTTGAATTATGTTATGTTATTTAAGTGCATAGTTTGTTTTTTAAATGAAACTATACGTTTTTAGGAGGGTTCAACAAGTTAACCTCACTTTTAAACTATACACGTGAGTACATTTATATATAAATAAACATAAACAATTAATTGATGTATGCCTTTTCCATTGTTTATTACGGAAATTATCTATTTTATACTAGATTAAACATAACCATGGCTGGTTTTTTCTGCTTTAAAGTGTTTTTTAAATTATGAATAAATGCTGTCTTGCTTGATAACATTTTAAAAAGGTGTTTTCTGGTAATCCAGATGTTTGATTATGATTTACAAATTACTTGAAGGAAACTTTGTGTTTAAAAATATTTAACGTAATTAATTGGCTTTTTAGTATATGCTTTAAAACGTTAGACTAACCTAACTCTATTGTATTTGTTAAATAACACATATAATGTATCTTTCTATAATTTTGAGTGTCTTTTTTATAACCCAAATAATTAATTGTAAATTACAATTACCTATATATAACAAAATTCCATGTCGAAATATAGATTTCCTAATTAACTGAGTTTTTAGTGTTTTTTAAAGCGTTATTCTAACTTAACCGTGATATATTTCTTTTCTTAAACATTATTTTGCTTTGATATAGTTTTAAAAGTTGTTCCCTTAAGTGATTTAAACAGTGTAACTTACAAATGCCTTTTTTAAAAAGAAGATTTTGCCTTGGAATAAACTTATCGTAGCGAATTGAAGTTAGCTGTACCGTTTGTTGTCGTGTGAATTACTATAGTATCGTATATCTTGTATATTGTTGTCTCAAATATTAAATCAAAATGAACATTACACATCTTAAGTCTTTGGAGCTGATTTACGAAATTGAATGTAGAAACACTACCCCCGCCTCTAACTAAAATAATAGACGATTGCAAGTTAAAGCCATTCTAGCCCAGAAAACAAAAGGCCTACCTATTTCTAAAAAAATTGTTTCGAATTTAACTCACAATGTATCTGAAATCAAACTATCCCTTGAAGATATAACTAATATAATAAACAAAATAGACCACGACCCAAGTGATATTGAATTAAAACGTTTGGTTTCGCGTATAATCCATCTTAAGCAGCGTATAGAACTATTGTGTTTATATGACAATGAACAAGCGAACCAAGCTAAACAAACTTTTCTATCAGATATCTTATTACTTGAAGGGATGGTTCTTGAGAAACTCGATCCAAACGCAAACACAGATATATCTCTACCGTTATCAAATCTCGTAATTCCCCAAGCTCAACCATTAGGGAAATCTATACCTGTTTATAAATGGGGTTTAACTTTTCAAAGGTTTGACGCCCCAATACTTTAATGTCTTTTTTCGCTAGGATTAACGATTTCAGAATTTCTCGAAAATGTACCAACCAGAATTTATTTGTTTCAGCAGGTGAATTGTTTTCTGATTCTGCTTTAATCTGGTACCGTAACATTAGAGATCAAATTTCTACCTGGGAGGAATTAGTTACGTGTTTAAAACGAGACTTCTTACCCCATGGTTAAATTACCGACCTTTGGAATGAGATACGAAATCGAACCCAAGAACCTGGCGAAAATGTTATTTCCTTTATTACCTCAATAGAAGCCTTATATAGTAGACTTGATAGTAAACCTTCAGAATCTGAAATTATTGATCAGTTATGTAAAAATTTAAATCCTTATTTTTCCGGACGTCTAGCGTTACAACACATTTCTGCCTTAGCTCACTTCAAAGATTTATGTCGTTCGCTTCAAAAAGTAAAGCTGCGAGTTGATAAATACCGTCCCCCTCCAGAAAAACAATCTGGACTTTTAGAACCCGATTTAGCGTGTCAAGTTCAAACTTCTCATGAAGTATCTACCCTTAATGTTCCTTCTACCCCAACAAATAACTCACTAGAACTGTAAGAGAAGTGGACATAACTACAATGGTTGTACATACCCCAAAAATATTTTTGTTATGGTTGTGGTCGTGCTAATATCTATAAATCTAACTGTACGAATTGTAATCCTAACGTATCGGGAAACTCTCCTCGAGATATTCCTACTCAGAGCGTGAATATCTCAAGGAATCAAAATCGTCCTCAACACCAATCATTCAACGGACCCAGACGTCAATAAACTTAAACCATAAAACTACCTCTAACGCTGTACCTTTATTAAATTTATCTAACAATAATATCGCCACTGTCAATGTACAAAATGCCTTATCTTCATTAGAAGAATTATGTTATACTACTCCGTCAGAGTGGTCTAATTGGCTACAAACCGTTAATTTCTTTTACCATAAAAAGTCTGCTGCTTCACAACTTGTTAAGAAACCCTTTGATAACCGTCCACACTTACCCATCTCGATTGGTTCCTTAAATGTAATAGCTTTACTGGACACCGGTTCCTCATGCTCCCTTATATACAACGAAGGTCTACAACAATTATCTAAACAAGATATTAAAATTCAAATTGTTCCCGAAAAAATTTCCATAAATTTAGCCGACGATAATCAAATATATGTAACGGGTTCCCTTAAATTAAAAATTCGAGTAGAATCACTTGAACGTGAGGTTCCATTTTTGATTGTACTTACATTAGCTTATCCTTTCCTACTAGGTGTGGACTTTTGCAAACTTTTTAATTTGTCGCTTTACTTCCAAGATTTTACATGGCAAACTTCTCTTAAAACAAATTCCTGTGCATCTGCAGGAATATCTAATAAAATTTCTCTTACTGCTCTCAAAATGTAATCCTTAACTCTACAATTGACAAATTTCGTAAACTTAATACCTCTGAACTTGGTTACGTTACTACTGCAACACATGTTATTTCTACAGGTGATGCCCTCCATTTTAAGCAACGTCAATATCCATTATCGCCTGCATTGCAAAAGCATTTGCATTCCAAAATAGATAAAATGTTAGAATCTGGTGTTATCTCTCCCTCAAATTCACCCTGGATGTCTCACGTATTATTAGTTCGTAAGAAGAATGACGATTGGCGTGTTTGTTTTGATGGCAGAAAGTTGAATTGTGTAACTGTCTCTGACGCTTACCCTCTACCTAGAACAACTCAATTTTAAGCCGGCTTCGAAACGCAAAATTTATCTCATCTATCGATCTTAAACAAGTTTTTTATCAGATACCTCTCGACCTATCTTCTCGTCAAAAAACTGCTTTTTGTGTTCCAGGCCGAGGTCTTTTGGAATATAATTTTTTGCCTTTTGGTCTCTGTAACGCACCACAAACCCTACAACGTACTATGGATCAAACGTTAGGTCCTATCTTACATCAGGAACGTGCCTTTTGTGTTTCCCTGTTTCGCCTAAACCCAAATTGGTCTTCTCCTAGTATTTCTTCCGCCCGCTTTTCCATTCGTCTTTGCACAATTCTAGTTAATATTTTTGACACGTGTGCTGTCAAACTTATTGTTCGAAAATTTTCACATCTATCCGCGCCTTTCTTTTTTTGGTATAGTTACTATGATGCTACGTTTGAAATCTTTGGGTATCTCGCCTGTCTCATACATATAGCTTACAAGTTGGAAGAGACGTTCTGTTACTGCCTGTCCAACGGCTTTTAGAGTTTTTGCTTGCACCTTATCTGTACCCGGCGCCTTACCATTTTTCAGACTCTTTAACGCTAATTCAAACTCATCTCCAAGTATAGAATATCCCATGTCATCATTTTCAATGTCTGACTCCTGTTCTAATGCAGTTAGTTCCTCTCCTGCATATAAATTCCCTATATATTCTTGCCATCTACCCACTTTCTTTACGTTTTCTATGATGACGTTTCCTTGTGCGTCCCTTATATTTTTGCTATATGGTTTTATATCCCTAAAATTGATTCTAATTAATTTGTATGCTTTGTCTGTCTTTCCGATTTCCATCTTCGTTTGTACCTCTTTACACTTTTCATCAATCCATTGTTCTTTAACTTTCATGCATTTTCGAATAGTATCCCATTTTATGGCTTTGTATCTCTGTTTTCCTGTTTCGTCTGATTTATTTTTGTATTTTCGTCTTTCTTCTATTAAATTCAGGATATCCTTTGTTATCCATGGTTTCTTATTTTCTTTTTGTGTATACCCCAGAATATCTCTGACCGCCATGTCTAGGCTGGATTTAATGTTATTCCATTCTGTTTCTACTTCCTTAGTATCAGATATTTTCCCGATATCTTTGAGCAATTCATTTGATTTTTTTTCGAATCTTTCTTGAATATTTTTATCTTTTAGTTTCTCTAAGTCCAAGTGCCTTTTTCCGTTTCTTTTTTTCACATTCTTAAATTTAAGTGCGGCCTTCATAATTATGATGTTGTGCTCAGTGTCTATATCTGCTTCTGGGTAGCTTCTACAGTCTTTTACTTGATTCCTAAACCGTTGTCTAACAAGAATGTAATCTATTTGATATCTTCCTATATCTCCTGGCATCTTCCACGTATATAGTTTTCTAGCATGATGTTGAAATAATGTGTTTGTGATGATTAAATTGTTCTTGTTGCAAAATTCTACCAGCCTACCCCGTCGTTTCTCGTGCCTAAACCAAATAAACCTACTACTGCTCCTTTTCTACCCTCACCTACCACGGCATTAAAATCCCCCGTAATTATTAAATTTTCATGTCCTTTTACGTACCTTAATATGTCTTCGATATTATTGTAGATGGCTTCTACTTCTTCGTCACTGTAGCTAGAGGTGCGCATGTATACTTGTATTATTACTGTGTTTACTGGTTTAGATTCTAATCTAACCATGAGTACTCTTTCGTTCTTTTGTAAGTAATTTTCTACACAGTATTCTATCTTTTTCCGCATAACTATCCCCACTCCAAATTTCCTTCCTCTGCTCGTGTATGAATTACCCTGAAGCCTCCACTCCAAAAATCCCCCGCCTCTGGCCACCGAACTTCGCTGATCCCTACTATGTCTAGTGATAACCTATTCATTTCGATTTTTAGGTTCTCTGGCTTACCTACTTGCTTCATACTTCTAACATTCCACGCTCCGACTCGCAGAATGTTCCCGAATCTTATTTTTAACTTTCCGATCACATCCTCCGAAGTAGTCCCCTCCCGGAGATCCGAATGGGGGACTATTTTAACTTCGGAATCTTTTACCCCATAGAATGCCATCATGTTTGTTACAATTTAAGTACACTGTGTACTTGGGAGATTATATGGTGGTTTCCCGTTGCCTTCCACATCGCGGCAGTGTGTCTTAGACTGCCATATCGACCCATATGGTCTCTGCCAATCTAAGTACCGAAAGAGCCGCTGCCCTCTTTTGGGGACCTGTCTTAGTCTGGTTCCTTACTAACGACCCTACTACTTTGGTTGGACCTGTAGTTTGGCTCTTTAGCTTATTAGAACACCCAAGCCATTTCACCTGTTCTAGTAATTTAGAACTTCGGCAAGGTACAGGTCCATCGGTTTGTAAATAGTTCATAAATCGCATCTTTGAAGCAAATTTCCACATTAGAGTTTAATTAGTTAGATTGATGAAATTTATGTCATGACGTTTAAAGCTTAGTAATATTTTAGTATTGCTAGTTTGTAAAGATCTTCTAAATTGTCTGATTCTTATTTCCATCATTAGACACCAATATATTAGGTTAGGAAAATTAATATTGCTATGTTAGAGCTTGGTCAAAGTTTCTGAATCTTCAGTTTCTAAATATCTCATAAATCAAATTTTGTATAGCAATTTTCGGACAAGAACGTAAGTTCCACAGGTTTATGGCTTCCCAGTTTACCCGATCTGTCTGACTGCGATTATTATTTGTGGGGTAACCTAAAAGATAAAGTGTACACTAATAACTCGCGTACAATAAACTAGCATTCGCAATACAATTGCGGAAATCGCACTAAGTGTTTCGAAGTTCCCTGTGAATACTTTTAACACCTAATGTAAACTATTGAATCTATTGTTTATTTTTATTCATAATATTTTCTATTTACTACTTTTAAATGAATACTGGACCTCTTTTATCCAGGCCACCCGTATAACTGGACCGAAACTTATATATGTTACACTATTGTCACACAAAATAATCGTCGATACCAATTCGGGATTCTTTTGGCATTTCGGCAGATATCGAGTAAAAAAGCAGGTCAAAATAAAGTTCGGTAAGTATCTATTTAGTCAAAAACTATCTAATAAAGTTCGTACCAAATATTCGCGTGTTTCTGATCTAGAATAGAAGCGTTCCTGATTGGAGAACGTTTGGTTTAGATATTGGGAGGAAGTCGTTATGAAGTAAGTGTTGCGATTTGGTTTTTTATGATTTTTCTATAATAAATAATACTGACTCCTGTTACGTTGTACATATGGGTGACTCAGGAGGCAAAGAGCAAGTCGAAGATACAATCACAACAGATGAAGCGCAAAGAATGTTTATAATAAACGTTTCCAGTTACAGAGAAAGATAAGTTTATTCCTGGATTTAAGGTTTAATGTTTATCTTAAATTGATAAACTTGCAACCTTTCGATAACAAATAATAATACCATAAAAACTTTCATTCACGCATTGTTGTACTTTCCTAGGTATTTTTATATCGCTTATGTATGCGTTTGGATGACTTTTATTTGCATTATTAACTACTGAAGGAAAGTCCATAGTTTGTTAATTATTACAATATAATGCTATGGCTTAAATTATAATATTTTATGTGGTGAACTACAACGAAATAAGTATTATAAACACAAGTTTGCTGCAATCTCCAACGAATCACTGAAAAACATGTATTGGGTTTTAGCAAGCGTTGCACTAAGTGTTTTATTTTATTTTTATTTAATTAAACCCCTTAGGTATTGGACACAGAAGGGTGTACCACAAAAATCGGTCCTTTCGCAATGGATACGCATTATCAGTTTAGTTGTTCAACCCAAACCACAACCAGAAATCAACTGCATGATTTATAATGAATTTCCAGAAAAACGGTAAGTTCTGTGCAAAATTGACATTTATATTAACTTTTGCTTAGATTCAGTGGTGCATATCACAACTTATCACCCATCTTATATTTTCGAGATCCGGAATTAATTAAACAAATTGCAGTTAAAGATTTTGATCATTTTACTGACCATAAACAACGGATTCCTGTACAAGGTTTAGAGCCGCTTTGGGAAAACAGCTTGATATTTTTGAAAGGTGAGTGGTTGTTTAATTTCTACTGGGATGTAAGTATTATGTTTGCAATGCAATATTAGGGGAGAGTAGTCGAATATTTACAACTTAAGCAAAAAAATTCATTCTGTTTCAGTTGTAGTTAGAAACTTGCGCTTTTTAAGAGATAACTAAAAAAAGGATTATGCTTAATACAACCTCAACAATTATTGTTTAGTTATAATTCCTTTTTTTTTTAAATGAAAAAAATGGAATCTGTATTTTTGGTGAGTAATGTCGACCTGTCGGGTAAAATCGATCATTAAGTCTGGTAATATCCATCAAATAATTTTAATAACTTTTTTTTACAAAGTTAAACAACAGATGTAAAAAAATAAAAAATATTTATAATTAGCATTGAGAACGGATACAAGAGTCAACTTTCTCGATGTCTGTGTAGTCAGCATGAGCCCAAGAACCACATATCCGACATCTCCACCACAACTAATTTTTCACTCCAAAATCTTGGCATATGGAGGATATGCCATCTTTCCCAGCATTATTCTTCTTCTTTCTCGTAGGGGCAACACATCTTTTAACGTTTTTCAACTTCTACTGTTTCTTTTTCTTCTTTTCTTCCTTTTTCTCTAATTCTTCCTTCACCGGAGTCGAAGTCAAAATTTTTGTATGTTGAATTTGTCTTGATTGATTTCTAGTTTTAAATCTTGGTAACGGCAAAAGATCTGCAAAGGATTTGCTTGACAATTTTGGTTCAAGAATCTTATCGTCGTCGTCAGTCAGTTCACCATCGACATGCTCCTCGAGCTCTAAATCTGTGTCGGTAGAAGTAGAAGATATGCGACGGCTTTTACTCGTAAAAGTAGATAGTTCAGGTTTAGGCGATGGTGTTTGTTCATATCTGGATGTTCCAGCTACAAGAGATCTTCGACTCAAACCTTCATTATTCAAGTTATATGAGGATGAACAGTCACTAGGTACTGCATTCTGTAATGTTCGTTGATGCTTTATGAGTTGTCACAGAAGCGGTTGCCCTTGAGATGTGGCCCTGGCTAGTAGCAACCCTCCTGGATACACGTGGATTCCTGTATAGTTTCGTTGTATCGCTATTATCTGTTTAGAAGAATGAACCAACTTGCAGCCTAATTTATATGGGTTTAATGTAATAATGGTATAAAATAATGTAACAAAGTTGAAACAAATGCCAATGCTCTACGTGTCGTATAATACAATCACAACGAGGTTAAACGACACCCCTTATAGATATACGCATATAGCGTTGCTATTCGCAAATGAATAAAATTCTAACTACTAAACTTATTTGTATAGTAATCCAACAATGACGAATTTCAAAGATGCTGTCACTACCACATCGATTGAAATTACTAAATAATTTATAGCTCACTAAGTTTACAAATTAACAATCATTAATACACGACCGGAGGACACGTGCCAAACAAAACAACCGCACGGCGTCGCATCCTTAACTCGACTCGATCAAGGGCGGGCCAGTACATTACCCCCCTATAAGTTGAACTTACTGACTAAGCTTGCTTGGTAATTAATTTGAACTTATACTAACAGTTTTGCGGGCAGATTTTGGTCCGGCCCTATATACGGTTTTAAATTGCGTACATTTTGTATACCCAACGAAACACCGCGGGCATCGTCCTGAACCTCATATGAATTCGGCCCTCGCTTGGCCACTACTGTAGAAGGCCCCGAATACACTAAAAAGAATTTCTTAAACTCTCTATCCTCGGCAGAAAACTGGGGATGAGTGCAAACCAGTACTTTATCACCTACCTTAAAAACAATACACTTTTTGTTTACCTTTTGATGCCGCAATCTACGTTTTTCGGCCTTCGATTTTAACCAATCATACGCCAAAGTTATAATTATGTCCCGATCATCACCTTGTTCAAGACTAGTAGGAAAGGCAATACTCCCATGGGGTTATCTATGAAAGCTCCAAAATGCAATTCTAATGGACTGAAACCCGTAGAATCGTGGACTGCCCTGTTTATCCCTTTTTCCACCTTATCCAATACCAACGCTCACCCTCCATGAGCTGAATAACACAGTGACCGTAACATCTGCACAATTTCTCCATTGACACGCTCTGTCATGTTTCCTTGTGGAAAGTACACTGACGCGTGAGCTACCTTCACACCTACTACCTCCAACGACACTTTCCATTTTTTGCTCGCCATCTGGCTACCGTTACCAGAAAGAATGATATCTGGTTTGCCAACCCCCACAAAATATTTATTAAATAAGCAACAAAGAATAGCGGCCGTATTAGCGCGCTTAAGCGGGTATAAAGCCACTAATTTACTGAAAGCATCTACTGCAGCAAATAATTGGGTCGCCCCTCCCCTGAATACCGGAAGCGGGCCCATCAAGTCTACACAAATGATTTTATTTGGTGCTTCGGCCAATACACTATGGTACTCGCCAAAATTTTTTACCGAACTTTTCGACTTCTGACACAAATCGCAACTTGAAATAATTTTCCGTATATAATGTTTCATTCTCGCAAAACAATAATCCCTGTGCAACATCTGAAAACATTTCTCTACTCCAAAATGTCCGTTCTCGACATGCTCTTGCCAAACCAACTTACAAATCTGATAGGCAGGAATGCATACCTTAAACCCGCGCAAACCGTCATGACTTCGCCTAAACAAAATACCACCATCGACAATATATCAATCAGCATACCTTTTTACAATTTTTTCCTTTTTTAACTCAGACCTCACTTGACAGCAGAATTCATCCTTTGCTTGTTCCGCAATTGGGTATGACTTCACAAAAATGGCGTGTCATCCCACAACTCAATTTCGTGACAATAAATATTCGTCCTACACGGTTGGTTCAAAAATATCGACCTATACGACAACAACAATTCACGTAATTAATTTTTTTCTTCCCGTGAGAAGTTCTCCTCACGATTTACCACCTCCTCGATTTCAGACACCTCACACGGCATTATCCTTTTTTTAAAACTACTTTCATCACACTTTTCCTCTGATACTTGACAAACTGTTAACCGAACATCCGGTTTTGGTTCCATACTAAACTCTATGCTCCTTATCTTTCCTTCAAACTTACCGACTAAACAATTTCTTGAAAAATCTATTTTAATCTGATAATCATAAGAAAAATCGCATCCAAAAATTACGTCTCGAATCAAACCCGGAACTACCATGCACGGGTAAGACACTTCGAAATCTTGAAATCTAAAATTTACAAAAAATTGATCTTTAACAACGCAGTTTTTACCTGTAGCACTAACCAGAATGGCCTACGTAAACGGTCAACGTAAAATATCACCGTTAACTTGTAATAACTTAGATAGGATATCCTTCAAAATGCACGTAACTTGGGTGCCCGGGTCAACCAATATTTTTACCAACATAGCTTCAACAGTATAGACGGTACAAAAGCAACCGACTTAATATTATTTTGTGCTTCCCACAGAAGCTCATCCCCCGTTTTTATTAAATAAAGTGGCCACAGCCAGTGGTTGACTTCCACCCGAGCTACTAGTCACCTGATGTTCACGGCGCCCCTCATCCCTATTACCATTACTATAATCGTGATTATTATTTGGTCTGTTTTCGGAACGGACATTATTACCGCCCCCAGAATTTGACATATTCGACCTGGTACCGTAACGAACCCCCCAGTTTTGTTCATTATTCGTACCTCTCCCACGCCAATTCGCGTTAGAATTGTTACTATTTTTATGGGAAATTTGGTAAGTTTCATCTACCTCCATTTTCCACCTCATCTAACGTCCTAGGCATGCAGTTTACAATATCTCGCTGAGTCTCGCTCGGAAAGTGGTTTTTTAATAAAGCAATAAGTTCTTTTTCCTCAAGGGGGACAGTCAAGAAATTCGCTTACCTCACCCGCTTTAAAAAATAATCGGCCCTTGACCCCCTATCGTAACAACCAAATTTGATCTTTTGAAACAACTTCCTTTCTTCTTCAAGCCCCAATATCGGCTTAAAAATAATTACTTAAATTCTTTAAAACTCTTTACGCGTTCTTCTTTCAAAACACCCCAATCTTGGGCTGAACCACGCAGATTACCAACAATCAGGGAAACTTTTCTAGTATCAGGGACTCCTGCTTCTAGCATTATCGTTTCTTGTTTTTTAATAAAATTTACCGGATGTACAGATCCATCTGGCGAAAAACACAAGTTCGCACCTCCCAAATCTTTGTATAAACTCATATAATTTTGGGTCCCGGGTACCATGGGAACGATGCCGCTGGTTTCCCGCTGGTTCACAACACCTACATCCCTAAAATTTTTAACATCATTAGCTCCTACCTCTTTTACCGATTCCGACACCCGGTTTACATCATTACTCAATTTATTCATATTAACTGAAATATTTAAATTCATCTGTTCAATCGAGTCCTTTAGAACTGCATTGTTGCAATTCATATTATTAACCGCTGCAACTAACTGCTTTAATGCCTTTGCAATCTCAGAATCTGCCATTTTATCAGTTTTTTGGAACTTAATTTGTTGTTTATTTCGCGATCGCGTATTATACGTATGCGACATTAAATTTCAAAGAACATCAAAAAACGCATTTCATCATAAAGCCTGTTATAACTTAAGCTTACACCGCCACTCGTGTCTATTTTATTTTATTATTTGTACACACAAACTTGGCACGGACTTAATGTATTTAACCTAATTCAAATCAAAATCTAGAAAGTATTTAAATTGTCCAAATTCCGCAACATAACTTTGGCAATAACGGTTAGTCTGTGATGTAGCTGTTAAAACGCCCCTGCTCAACGATAAGAAATAACCACTTGTTCAATTACAGGTAAATATTCAACAATCAAATACATGTCCTTCACTTCTGTCTATTCATAGCGAAAATATCTATCGGTGGGATTTCCACAAACCCTTTTAACTTTGTGTAAAACAGTATGATTCACCCACTGCTATTCGTGTATAGCGTGACAATAAACGCTCCACGTTGGGCGCCAAATGTAATGTTCGTCGATGCTTTATGACTCTTCACAGAAGCGGTTGCCTTTGAGATGTGGCCCTGGCTAGTAGCAACCCTCCTAGATACACGTGGATTCTTGTATAGTTTTGTTGTATTGCTATTACCAGTTTAGAAGAATGAACCAACTCGCAGCCTAATTTATATGGGTTTAATGCAATGATGTTATAAAATAATGTAACAAAGTTGGAACAAATGCCAATGCTCGACGTGTCGTATAATACAATCACAACGAGGTTAAACGACACCCCTTATAGATATACGCATATAGCGTTGCTATTCGCAAATGAATAAAATTCTAACTACTGAAACTTATCTGTATAGTAATCCAACAATGACGAATTTTAAAGATGCTGTCACTACCACATCGATTGAAATTACTAAAGTTTACAAATTAACAATCATTAATACACGACCGCAGGACACGTGCCAAACAAAACAACCGCAAGACGTCGCCTACTTAACTCGACTCGATTATATCTAAACAACCCTAATATACAAAAGTATTAATATTTCAAGGGCGGGCCATTACAATTCGGTGAATTAATTGGAATATCAACACCGAGTAAAGCGGTGATAAATTCTTCGTTAAAAAATTGGAAGATATTCATAGGATGTATTCCAGTAACCTTAAAACCAGGGACTCCTTTTTCTATAGTTGCTACCCTGTTGTAGGCATTTTTAAATAACTCCACAATAGTAGTTTGCAAAATTTTTTCATGCTGTTTTGATTTAATATATCTATCACACTCTTGATTATAAACGATATTTAGTGGACCAAAAAACAGATGTTAAGAGATTGAATCCGGTGTGATGTATGGGGTGGGAGTGATATCACTTTAATGCCGTTCTCCCTGCAAAAATTATATGCGACTAAGCTGGAATGGGTGGAATGGTTATCCATAATTAATAAAACAGGATCAATTGTGGTAGTTCCTGTAAAGGTTGCAAAATGCTGTATCCACTCGATAAAAATATCTTCAATTATTCACCCCGATTTAGAACGTCTGTACATGGCACCAGTAGGTCCATTACTTCTCAACGCTTCTTTCATCAGTGATGGGACAAAACTACCGGCAGCGCTCTTACAAATAACAACAGTCACTAACTGCCTCTTTCACCGCTTGTAAGGGCACCTACTTGATTTTACCTTTCTTTGCTACAATGCGATTTGTAACATGAACATTACTAATACCAGTCTCATCCACATTATAGATACGATGAGCTTCGAATTTATGTTCACTACAGAGTTTTCCTACATTATCGAAAAATAATGCTATTTCTTGTTTATTAAAAGCTAAAACTCTATTCAAACTTGCAGCTTCTGGTTTTCGGAGGCTTAAGTTTGGATTACGACGCAGAAATGAATACAGCCAATCTTTACCACATATTTTCTTTTCTTTATTGAAGTTTTGCTTCAGTCGTGTTGCTTCTGCAAATTGATCTGCAAGCTGTCTAATTTTAATTGCTGTGAGTCCATAAAATACGTTTGCCATGTCAATAATATAGTTAGCAAGTTAGCTTCTTGCTCATCACTGAACACTGATTTTCTTCCCAACTTGTATTTTTATGGACGAAAGCGACCACTTAAACGATCCTGTAAAGTTCTATATGGAACATCGAACATTCTTGCTGCTTTTCTTATTGGAACATCCTTCTCTTTTACTGCTGTAAGGGCGATCCTCATGTTGTCCTCAGAGCACGAAGAACGGGTGCTCTTTCGCATATACCCTTTCCGGGGCATCTGAAAATAATAAACACCATTGGTACAATATCGACCATGATGGGATAATATCGATCATTTGTGGTCGATATTAGCCGTCAGTCCGTTAAACAAAAATATGTAAACAAACAAAAAACTATAAAATTATTCTAGTTTTATATCTTGTTTAGTTCACATCACAAAATCAAAGAAAAATATTGTCTTACCATAACATAAACACGTAGCATATTATAAAAAAAATCGAAAATCACGCAGCACTCACTCTTCAGGCTAACTCTAAACTAAATGGCTGTCTGTTGATTTTGTCACAGTAGGTGCTGTAAATACTTGACGTTCTGCTACGTTCTAATCTTAAATCACTTATAGATTCGGTTGGATGGAGTGCGGTCGATATTTGACTGCAGTCGATATTTAACTACTCTTCCCTATTTATTATTAGCTGCAGAAGTCTGTTTCGCTGACAACTGTTTTTGTGTTTTTAATTTTGTTTTAATTCTTTTTGTATCATATTCCTGGGTGTATGCGGATGAAAATGGAAGGACTGAATTTTTGAAAACGGTCCCTTGGTAGCACATACTCACAGACAAAGTATTCGTAAAAATACTAAAAGAACAATATTTCACCCTCAATGGCATTTTCAAAAATTCAGCCTGTCAATTTTCATCTACAGACGCACATGTACACAATACAAAAAAATTAAATAATGAATAATAAACAATATACAGAAAAGTTACAGCGTCATCACGGAAAACATTGTTCCTCAAAAACGTGTCCAACATGCAAAAATTCACACACCAAAATAATACATTTTTCAAAAATTTAGTCTATGCATTCTTATCCACGTACACCCAGAAACACAATACAAAAAAATCTGAACAAAGAAAGTTCAGCGTACGCCCGGTAGAAATCAACCTTATCAAAAATTCTTTCACAATTGCGGGCGATGTAACCCTTTTGTGTTTTATTTTTGTTCTAATTCTGTTTGTTCTGTATTTCTGGATGAGAATGGAGATGTCGATTTTTTCGAAAACGTCCTCTTGACCGACAAGAAGAAAGCAGTCTTAAAGAATAATAAAGGACGATTTGTTGGCTGCCAAGGAAATTTTCAAAAATATAGCCCGTCTATTTTCACCTGCACACGCACAGGAACACAATACAAAAAGAAGTAAAACAATCAACAATACACAAAAAAAGTTACAGCACTCGAATCAATGAAATCATTGCTCAAAAACGTGTCCACCATGCAAAGAATGTTTTCTGCTTTACTGGCGCTGATACTTCTTTTGCTTTTTGTTTTCTGTTCCATTTCCTTTTATTTTGTATTCCCGGTTGGGTGAATGACAATGAACATACTGAATTTACGAAAATGCCACTTTGGCAGTCAAAATACTGTTCCCCACAAAAGAAAGTAATTATAAAAGACAATATAATGGCAATGTTGTGGTTGCCAATGGCATTTTAAGAAACTCGGCCTTCGATTCTCATTTACACATACACAGGAATACGATACAAAAAAATCTAACAATAAACAATTCACAAAAAAATAACGGCGGCCGCACGGAAAAAATTGTTGTTTAAAAAAGCGTCCACATGCAAAAATACACACAAACACCAAAAAAAAACATCTTTCAAATATTCATCCCATCTATCTTCAAGTACACGCACACAGAAACACAATACAAAAAGAAGCGGAGCAGAAAACAGTGTTACAGGCGGAAAAGCTACTAAGTATATATTTTTTATTAAAATTAAAAAAATGGGGACGGCCTGTAAAACAAAAATTAAAGGGAGTCACCGGCACTAGCTAGCGGAAGGTCGTGGATCATATAGAGGGTTAAAATTTTGCAAAAAGGGTTAAATTAATTTATAATATACTACAATAGATTTGGCACTTACCTTTCATAAAATATTGTGGCTTAATGACAATTACCAAGGGCGCCAGACAAGTCGAAAATGTCAAAACATTCGTGCAAAACCTTGAGAGACTTGTCATCCCAAGGAGGACAATTGTTTATTTTAATCAACTCTTACCTTTTTGACTACTTATGCAACTTTCATGATAAAACATAGAAAAACTATTTACTTAATCAACGGCAAAAAAACTATTTTATTAACAAAGCAATAAACGTGAACCTCTTACATTCGGAAATTCATTGATTTTAATTTAGAAATTTAGATTAAATGGTTGATATGGAATTATGATAATTTTACGTACATAAGTAATTCCCAAACATTTTATATGAAAGAAAACTTATACTATAAATTTTTGCACTAAATTAATCCTACGGTTTATGGCCAAAACGTCCTAACAAATAAATTAACTAAAAATTGGTCATGCTAACTTAACTATCAAAACTTACTTACTAAAAATAGTCCATTGTTTGATGGCCTGCCTTCCAACGCAGAACAGCTCTTAAATTTCGGGAGAGAATCTCGCTTGTTGCTCTTGTTTCTTGCAATTATAAAATAATTAAATGGCACACGAACCCGGCAGGATCTTGTTGATAATTTAACTTAACTTGTGCGTCACACGCATACAAGCTTTTTATTCTTTACTTTATATCATTGATAAATCCGCGAACACACGAGCGTAACCCTTGCGAACTGGAAGAGTTAATTACTTCTTTCCAATTTCACTATCGTGATACTAAGTGCAATATCATATCTGTGTTTCCGGAGAACGCTTCCGACGAACTTCTCTGACTTTCTACCTTTTTACAACAAACAACCCCATTGGAATCTCCGTCTTTTGGCTAAAGCTTTAAGTTATATAGATTAATTCCTACTCTAACCATTATTTACGTCATATTTCTGTTATCCAATGACTTAACAGAACCTCCCAAAAACAAGATTTCAGAAACCAAATCCAAACCTTTTGGAGATTAGGGTCACGGAACCAATTATTTTTTTAATGGTACAACTATGTTGTATTTTTTTTGGAATTTTTAATTACAGAATTGTGGACCATACCTGTTGGCGACAATGGTCTGCCATTAACAAAAGACCGGTTAACCCACTTAAACCGAAATGGATTTTTAATACAATAGTTGTTTCCAGACTACTTAAAATTACTTGCAATCTTTGAACAAATCAAATTGGGAAATAGTTTGGCTATTTATAATGTTTCGTTTTCTATAACCCGCTGTTAATCAACGAAATTATTAAGAAGATTAAGTTTTACCACTGAAAATTGCTTTTCTTTGTTTACCTTAAAAGGTACTATGCCATTTAAATTTATAAGATTCATCAATCTATAACCGACATAAGCTTTAAAAAGGTTTTGTATTCGGATTTGCAAGGTAGGACCATTAAATTATGAAGACTGCCGCTGGAATTTATATTATTTAAGCTTTAAGCTATTTCTAAACCTGGTCTTTATTATACGGGATGCTAAAATACAAAAGTAATTTATTATGGAATTTTTCTCATAAGTTATGCAAGTTATTAAAATTTAATTAATCAATTAGTCTGTTTATAAGTTAACATTTTAAAATAAAGTTACAACAGTACACAAAGAAAGTTACAGCGACCGCACGGGAGAAATCAGTTTTATAAGAACGTTTTCTCTTTTGCAAGCGCTCTAACTTTTTTTGTTTATTATTTATTACTAATTGTTCTAATTCTTTTTGTATCGCATTTCTGGATATAGGCGAATTAAAATGGTAAAGGTAAATTTTTGAAAATGCCCCTTTTTCAGCCAAAATACTGTTCCGCATTGAAGAAAGCATTCTTAAAAAATAATCAGACGACAATATGTTTGCTGCCAAGGGTATTTTCGAAAATTCAACCCGTTCATTGTCACCTGCACACGCACAAAAACACGATACAAAAAGAACTAGAACAATAAACAGTACGTAAAAAAGCTACATCGCCCGAACAGAAAAAATCGTTCCTCAGAAACGTGCCCACCATTCAAAAATACACAGACACCAAAAAAAACATTTTTAAAAATTTAGCCTATCCATGCCCATTTAAACACAACCACACAATACAAAAGGAAACAGAACAACGAACAAGTACACAAAAAAGTTACAGCAACCACACGGAGGAAATCAGTCTCATAAAGAATATTTTTTCCTTTACGGGCAGTGTAACTTTTTTGTGTTCTGTTCCTTGTTTTTCGTATTCTCAAGTGTATGTGGATAAGAATGGACATTCTGAATTTATAAAAATGGACAGCAAAACAGGGTGCAAATCAAGTCAGATTATTTACGATTATACATCTGATCAGGGTCTGCAAATTCGAACTACAGGCAATCGGATGTCAGAAACAAGTACGGTAGTTAACGTGACGGTATCGTACGCAAAGCTGTTAGTAAAAGAAAGGAGTTTAGGACTCGAAAATAAAACGCGATCATGCATATCACAAGTTAAAGTGAAAGTTGTCAGTGTGATGGGAGCTTCTGTCAACATCAACAATTGAATTTTATACATGCAATAATTTCTACCTTGAGAATCGATAGAGTTTTAAGCGACAAAGGAAAATGGTAAGTCGTTTAAATGTTTGTTATTCAACTTAAAGCTTTCTTTGGAATTTTATAACCGTGATCATGATAATAATAATGTGTAAAGCGTATTATTAGGACTATTAACGTTGGTGCATGATTATTTAAAGTGTATTGTAAACACACACTTCTCATATAGCAAAGTACATTATTGGCGGTGCAAAATAGTACGTAAAATTATATTGGATAAATTTCTAGAATCGATAATATTAATTTTTAGCTAAACGCACATTTGACCAACTAGAAGTAGATCTTAGTTTTTCTCTGTTGTTATTCACTGTTATAGTCATGTTTTACAATATAGGTTGGGTTGTTTTAAACTAGTAGGAAATAAGGGGTAACTAAGATTCCATCAACCTCTAGCAACAGTAATAACCCTTACACCATTATCTGAAATTTAACATCTTCTAAGTACGCTGTATTTGATGTTTTTCCAGGTGGGTAGACAATAAAAGGCTTTACATAGACAGGGATAGTTTAAAGAGCTTACCAGGTATGCGTAAACGTATTTATTAGATATGTCAAAATTTGTATACCCTTAAAAGTAGTATATTTGCTTTCAGAGAATTCACGCCGCATCATTAAAGCTAGCCGGTGCACTAATTTACTGTTACGTCACTCCGCGCCCCTGTAGAGCAAAATTAATTTAGAAACGTAACATCAATTCCGTATATAACAAACCCAATAACCTCAATGGTGGCTACTGTAAAACATTTTCTTTTCTGAAAAAGGTAAAGTATTATGTACCGGGAGAGGTTAGAAAAAGTAATGCAAAGGAAACCTACTTAGAACCACCATCTGTCAGGGAGAAAAACCTTGAAAGGAAAGCTTGCCAAAATAACTGCGGTTTGGCGTTCTACCAATTGTCACAAATGAAACACTACAAAGTCTTTCAAGGAAAGTGTGCATTGTAACACAGTTGTTTGAAATTTGAGTCCCCATAATTGTACCTTTTTCTCCTGAACCACATACGATCGCAGTTAGTGAACCCACGGTGTTCACCGCCCATTCAGTATAAATTAGAGTACTAACGTAAAACTTTATTTCTATAAATAACAATTATTTTAAATTATGTGCCGTACAATATGGTCTATTTACGTTAGTTTTAGTCAGATGCGGGAAATTTTTTATATCGTTTAACGAGTGAGGCCAATTTTTAGATTCTATTCAGCAGAGTGCAATCAAAGAGAAGATTAAATAAATATCCCACGGGAATTACAGCCAATGTAATATTTTTATATATGCAATAAACTTTATGTAGAATACATAAACTTGAAAAAATACTAACAATGAAATTCAAATTATTGTTTTAGTAAATTCCTTTTATATACAGAATTCATCATAATACAAAAAATGCCTTTATTAATGAATAAGTTTTCAGCAAAATAAATAGTATTCTGCTCCTGTGCAAAATCTCAGATTTTCACAACAAATTAAAAACTAGAAGGAAATGACACGGAATATGAAGTGGGAAAAAACAAGGATTACGTGAGAAAATAGCTATTTTTAAATGGTAACGAGCAAACCTTAGTAATAGGTCGCATGAATGTTCCTTCTTTGGTTCGAAGGCTAACAGATCGGACTCGCTGATCGGAGCCTGGATGAACGGCAACTACTCTAGCTAATGGCTATTTTAAGGAAGGAACGGAATCTGCTTTTAATATAACCAATTCATTTATTTCTAAATTTCTTAATGGAGAAAACCATTTTGGTCTGCATTGGAGACGATTCAAGTACTCTACGTACCATCTTTTGCAAAATGATTCTCGAATTCGACAACATCGTTGCCAAAGGGAAAGGCTGTTTTCAGGTATATGAATAATTGAGTCTTCTGGAAAGGCGCAAAGCCCACTACTAACTAAGAAATGACCTGAAGTGAGGGCTTTTTGATCGTTGGGATCATTAGAAAGAAAACAAATTGGTCTCGAGTTTAATATAGCCTCAATTTGGACCAGGATGGTACTTAGCAGTTCAAACGTGAACAGTGAATTTCCAACTAATATGCGTAAATGCTATTTTGCGCTTTTTACGGCAGATTCCCAGATTCTGCCCCAATGAGGGCTGTGAGGGGGAATGAATTTCCATTAAAAGCCTTTTTCAGTGACGAATGTTTTAATTTTATCTAAAACCACAGAACTTTTAAAGAAATCTGTTATCTCTTTAAGCTGATTGTGAGCAACAAGGAAGTTAGTGGCATTGTCACTGTAGGAATTGACCTTCTGAAAGCGAATCGATTGAGTGCCAATATGAATGTTTCTGTCGTCAGCGATGAGACTAATTCTATATGAACGGCCTTTGTGGCCATGCACACAAATATTGCCAAGTAACATTTTAGGATGGAAACTTTCCTAAGTTTCGAGAACTTAATTAAGAAAGGACCTCCATAATCGAGGCCTACTCTCTCGAAAGGTCTAAAAGATGAAATTCGGTGAGCTGGCAAATTGGCCATGATTTGCTAAAGCGGTTTTGCTCGGAATCGGAAACAGATCATACATTCTCGGATTACCTTTTTCATGGTCCGCAGACCATTCAAAAGCTAACAGCGTAAACGGAAATTAAGAAGGGCACTTTGAGCACCTGCGTGCCCGAGTCGAACATGCTCTTGTTTCAAAAACATGGACACCACATGATTTTTTGATGGAAGTAGTATCGGATGTTTTTGTCTTTCACTTATGTCAGCGTGCGCTAATCGTCCACCCATGCAAACCGACCCATCTTTACTTAGAAATGGACAGTGTTAGTATACCTTTATTGGATATAGGTTTTTGCGCTTTCAATTCAAAGATTTCTTTAATAAAAGCTTGAGCTTGAATTTGATGAAGGACCAGCGCTAAGGCAGAATTGATCTCTTGGATAATTGAAGGACCGGTAATTTTATCACTTGACTTAGAATTTGAAATAAATCGAAAAACGTACGATATGGTGTGAAATAATATATTAATTTATGAAAATGTAGTAAATAATTGGGTCCAAAACTCATTTGTCGGATTTGTTTCTGAAAGTAAAACCTCTAAGGTGATTTTCGGAACATCTCTTGCATCGTAATCAGAAAAATTCGAATTGACACAAAAAAAGAACTCAGGCTCCTGTCACCATAATTTTAAAGTCATTAATTGAGGAACTAGTACCCCCCTGGAAAGTAAGTCGGCAGGGTTATTTGCGGAAGAGACATGTTGCCATTGTCCTTAAAAGGAACAGCCTTGAATCAAAGACACCCTGTTGGCAACGAATGTTCGCCAACGGGACGGATAAGAAGCTATCCAGTGCAGAGGCATTTGTGAATCGGTCCACAAATTTATAGACTCGAAAGTAAGTACGCTGTGAAATATTTCCAAAACCTTTTGTGTAAGTTTAACTAATAGGACCATTGCACATACTCTAGACGTGGGAGCGAAATTGTTTTAAGAGGACTTACTCTGGATTTTGAGGTAAGCAACATACAAGAAACCGTATTGTCCGAATATGTTGTTGAGATGTATAGACAAGCTCCATAGGCCTTGACGCTACTGTCCGCAAATTCATGTAGTTGGAAAGTGGCAATGGATTTTTCTGAGAATAGAAAACGCGGAATTTTTAAATTTTGTAATGAAGCAATTGAATTTATGAATTAATTTTAATCGTTACTGAATTCGTGGCCCAGTGGTTCAACCCAGAATAACTTTGATTGCCACAGTCTTTGTATAAATATTTTCCCTATGACTATAAATGGCACAAAAGATATAAAAGAAAAATTAGCACAAGGTCGTGCTACATTTAACAAGAAAAAGCAACTACTGTGCTCAAAGACCACAAACATAGAAACAAGGAAAAGATTGCTCAAAACATATGTGTGGAGCACAGCACTGTATGGCTATGAAACCTGGACAGCGGGGGAAGCGGACAAGAAAAAGGTAGAAGCCTTTGAAATGTGGTGCTACAGACGTATGATGAAGATATCATGGACAGACAAAGTTAAGAACGAAGAGGTACTAAAAATGGTAGGAGAAGAAAAAAATATGTGGAAAACGGTAAAAAATAGGAGAGATAGGATAATAGGCCACATACTACAGCATGAAGAAATAGTGCGAAATATACTAGAAGCAGAGATAGGAAAAAAGAGAAAAAGAGGTAGACCTAGGTTAGACTACTGCACACAGATAGTGAAAGATGTAGGCTGTAGGAGTTTCAGGGAAATGTGTAGGCTAGCTCAGAAGAGAAATCAATGGAGAGGAAATCCAACCAGTCCCAAGATGGATAAATTAATGACGAGGAAAGTAGCTGCACTTAAACATGATATTTATTATAAGCAACTACAAGCATTGGATGGGCAATATTCTCGAATAGTGGTAATTGCGTGAAAGCATTTACTGGAAAACTATTATTTCGGCAAATGTCTAAGTGTTGGGGGATCTTGGCAGCCACAGGTTGCTTAACCCCCTTCAATAAATCTCTGTGAAATAGGGCATAATATTAGATAACAATATAAGGGGAACCGAGCTGTATTGCTGTGTGGGAATTTTAGGGAACCATATAGGTTAGTTTAGGAAAGAAATAAGTGCAGGTACATGTCCAACCAGTTTTGAGACGGGAAACCCAATGACGAAAAAATAAGCGCAGACAAATCTGATGATTATTATAAACAACTAGGTGTTTGTTGTGAAATATCTGCAACCAATGTTGACTGTGCGAAAAGACATATTGGAAAAAACATTAAATCAGTAAATGTTCAAATGCTGGGGGAACTTGGCAGCCACAAGCTGCTTACCCCCCTTCGCAACCACTGAATGTCGGAGAAATAGGGTATATAATTGTAAAACAATAGAAGGTGACCGAACTGCATCTAACAAGAAAGAACGGCGCCTAGGTTATAGAAACAGTAAGAAAACAAGGATATCTTTGTGAAAAAAATATGAGAAATAGAAGGGCAGAATACGTTCTAAGGCATTTTTGGGGAATAGTATGGGATATATGACAAGCAGAGATAGGAAAAAAGAGGTGGATGTAGACCTAGATCAGATAGTGATAGATGCAGACTGTGCAAATTTCGGGGAAACCTGTAGGTTAGTTCAAAATAGGAAACAATGATGCTACGCATCTAACCAGTTTCAGGACTGAAGACCCAATGATGATGATGACTATAAATGGACCAAGAAAGCCTAAGGGATCGAACATTTGGGCGATGGTGGATAAAGCTTTGCGTTTAGAAGTAGTGTTATCGCGGGAGAACTTGGGAAGTGAAATAGAAAAAATATCAGAAGTAGGATTCCAAGAAAGACCTAATACCTTGTTCGGACTACCTTTAACCTTAATTTCAATATTTACTGGATCGGAAAGTTCAGAGTACAGTTTTCTAAACTGCAGAGAATTAGATACCCACTTGTGTAGGCGAAAACCAGCGGAGTTTAGCAATTCATTTAATTCAGGATATGAAGTCTTTAAATCCGAAAGAGAAGGGCAATCATGCAAAATGTCATTGGCATAAGTTTGGTTTAGCAGAGCATCTTGAGCACAGGGATATTTATTATCTGGATTGGAAGCTAATTAGAACTCTAGTGGCCAGAAACGAAGAACAAGTAACGCCATAGGTTACAGTGAGCTGAATGCATTTAAGTGGATCTCGAGAAGAATCCCTCCACAAAATATTCTGCAAATGTCTTTGATGCGGATTGATCAGAACTTGCCGATACATTTTTTCGATATCGCAAGTGAGGACGAAAGGATGCAAACGTAATCTGTATAGCATATCATACAGCTCGGGCTGAACTTGATAGCCCTTATGAAAGATGTCATTGAGGAATATACCAGTAGACGTCTTGCAGGAAGCATCAAATACAACCCGAAGTTTTGTGGTGGAACTACTTTCTTTTAATACACAGTAATGGGGAGGGAAGTACTTGAAATTAACATTAGGAATTGATTCATCGAAGGGAACATAAATAGCGTGATTCAACGAAATATATTTGTCTATAAATTTTGTATATTGCGAGAAAAGGCCAAGATCATTATGAAGCCGCTTCTCCAAACTGAGAAATCGCTTTTTTGCTATATAGAAAGAATCGCAAAGTTCGAATTGCCTTGTGGAATTTTTAAAGACAAATCTACTTGAAACACTCCATTCTTTAAAGGTTCGTAGGATTTTGTAAAGTCCTATTCAGCTTGCTCGGGGTCTCTTCTATTTCCCATAATCTAGGCAGAAACTCATCTAAGGACATTTTTGGAACGAGGTCATTTTGACATAATAGGAGAACCTTCTCATCACAGAAGTCTTAAATAGGATCTGCCCTCCAATTACCCAACCCAACTTGGTTAGATGGAAAGTAGGAAGTTTCGGAACAAGTTTGACTATTTTCGGAAGTAAATCGTAGTAACCATCAGCTCCTATTAGTATATCAATAGAGGAAGGTACATAAAATTCAGAATCAGCTAAGTCAAACTCTGTTGGAATATTCAATAGATTTGCATTTAACGGAAATTTAGGCAAATTAGAAGTAATTGCCGGAAGAACGAAGCAAGATAGTTTGCTACGTACATTGACGTAACATAAAAAAAACAAGAGAAAAAGAAAGAGAAAGGAAGTAAGTCCGGGCTCAGGCTGCGAATGGGCGGGGTTTTATACCTATAAGTAAAGAAAAAATAGAAAAAAAATATATAAACACTCATTCACACTCAGAACAAAACACATAACGGGAAAGAAAGAACTTATAATTAAAAAATATATATACATACAGAACACAGTACTCCCAAAACCCAACCCCAAAAAAAAGTCAATGTCCCCAATTTAAAGATACATTATAAGAAACCCCCAAACATTCAAAAAAAAATTACCCATGAAAATTACGAGCTGTAATTTCTAGGTAATAACCCCCTGACAGTAACTATTAAGCAAAGAAAAAAATCAAACGCAACCCTAAAACCACAGCTCTAGAATATCGTAAAGATAAACTTAAACTAAATTTACAAGCATAAGGGCAACATTTGCAATTGTGCCAGCAAGTCTTTAAACAATTTTTTATTTTTGATAAATAGTAAGTTTTTAGTTATTTAAAACAAATAGTAAAGCATTCATCAAAAAAAAAACGGAAAGCAGTAAGTACCAAAATAGTTCAGTAATTTTTGTAAAGAATTAAATTTAGGAAGGCCATCTATGACCAGTAAACCCCCAGGAGTTCTGGTTCCCAAATCAGAAGCTCTTACCAAGAAAAGCAAAAACAGAACTCACCCTTGAGTTACTCGCATCAGGGTGGAACCAGTCGCTGGTCTGCGTCAACGAACAGGCAAGTTTACGTCCAGGCAGAGCGCATTGGACTTCGCAGTCCCCAAAAAAAGCGCAGCTCAAGGGATTAACGTGTCCCCCGCAGAAAGCTAGAATAGTTACAGACAATAAATTAATTTAATGAAGCCGAAACGTATTGTTTTATATAAACTCTATATACTCACCACGCTAAATAATGCGTGCCGGAAATTCGCATCAAGAAAACGAGCGAAACAAAACAACGTGTTTTCTGGTCGCTAATCAAACAGCAAATGAATTGTTACATTTGTTAAAGCACCAAAGCAAGGAAATAAACCAGGAAAACCCTAATTTTATTAAAGTAAATTCGCCGAATTCTTTAAAAAGGAAAAACACACCAGCATTTAATTATTAAAATACTTGGAAAGTCGCCTATCTAATTAAGGCGTAAATTCCACGGTACGAAATTCTTAGAAAGGATATTTATTTTTCTAATAAAGCACAAAGATTTATCAACTGGCATAGATAGGATATTTATTATTAATTACCATACAAATTTTAATACACGAAAGGGTTATTTTTAATTAACGGAATTAATTTTTGTGTTGAACGCCAAAGGAATTTAAGATAAAATTATTGTATATAACTAATTAATGATTTACGAAAATGAACGTAACAAGTTTAAGTTGGAAAGGCCTTAGAGTGTTGGAATTGATGATATTTGCTTTTTTTTGGGACTTGACCAAAGTACACTTAATACAGAAAAGTTTAAACGACTATCGAAAGTTTTCATTTTTAGTGAGGATACCAAATTTTGCTGTAATGAAAGACGATTGGCTACCGTTATCTAAGACTACTCTAGCTCTTATGGGATAACCTTCATTGGACATTAGGGTGACCACAGCTGTGGCCAATAATACCTCAAAATTGCCATTGCCAGTGAAATGGAAAGACGAGAATAAAGATGCCTGGGAAATGCCACGTACACTACCCTCAGAAGTTGAATCATTTGCATGTAGTGGTCGGATTTCTAGCTTGACTTTCTGTTCGAAACCGCCAACCTTAGTTGGAAGCAGCGTCATCTTTTCCATTAGTGGATGGAGGTGCTGTCAGGCTACCTTGAGCTTTTTTAGCAATGGCTCCAGCGTTGGAAGGTATATTGGATACGGTGTTTTGTTCAGGAGGTTTAGAGTATGAATTTGGTTGCACATTGTATGTGAAGAATGGTGTGGTGCCTTTTTTTTTGGCGGCTCCGTGGCGTAGTGGTATGTGTGTGACTACTACGCCCAAGGTCCCGGGTTCGAATCCCGACACGGTCTGCTTGAAAAATGTTAGGCGAGCATTTTTTACAAAAATACACCCTCGTTCGGATGAGAGGTAAAATGGAGGTCCCGTGTGTGAGTGTTGTCACGCACGTTAAAGATCCCTACCTTGCTTGGAACATCAAGGGTTCGGCAAAATTCCAAATTTTCCAGGTAAAAAAAAAATCGCTTCCTGGCCAATGTAGTACCTTCGGGTGGAGAATTGGAAAATCACATGTAATGTGGTGCCTTTACCACACACGTAACAAGACTTGGATTTACATTCGTACACTGGGTGTTTGGCGCCAATGCAAATGGAGCACAAGAATTGAGCTTTCAGAAATCAAAATTTGTCTTTATTAACAGGTCAACAAATTTAGTTCAGTGGTAAATATCATGACTGGATACTTTGCAATACCAGCAAGTTCTGCAATTGCCTGCAAAAGAAATGGAAGAACTATTTCCCATGTGTAGTGAGGTTTTACTATTTGATTTTGGAGAATATTTATCTTTTCTGTCACAAATGTTGGAAGTGCCTACATTGCAAGTACCCAAGGATTCAACTACACTGCACTTGGCCTCAAGAATTTCATAAAAATCCTTCAAGGTGGGATTTTCATCAGCCTTTCTTTTTGACTGATATTCTCGTTTAGTACCGTAGTCAAGTTTTCTCAAAAAAATTTATTATAATCGTGTCCCAATGTTCAGTAAGGCATTTTAAATTTTTTAAAGATTCTAAATTTTTCTTAGCGTTAACTATAAATTCCCTTAATGAAATCGAAGTACATTTTACCAAATTAGGAGCGTCGATGATCGCGTTTAAATGAGAATTTATTATAGGTAAACTGTTATTGTATCTTTTCTCTAAAATTTCTATCGCAATTTGAAAATTAGTATTTGAAATTTCTAACAAATCTATAAGTGATAAAGGTTTAGCTTTCAAATACGATTTTAAATATACGAATTTTTGTACATCAGTCAGGGAACTGTTGTCCTTT
Organism: Platerodrilus igneus; assembly: GCA_036346225.1. Classification (NCBI taxonomy): domain Eukaryota; kingdom Metazoa; phylum Arthropoda; class Insecta; order Coleoptera; family Lycidae; genus Platerodrilus; species Platerodrilus igneus. The sequence continues at coordinate 14,877,468 of JARFIW010001469.1, read as the reverse complement.
ATCAAGCCAGAAAAAAGTTGATAATACGGAGTCCATTTTTGTAAATCGCCAGAAAAGAGAGGAACAGAAATTTTAGGAAGCTTAACTCCGATTTTTGGTTCATCGGAAACGGAGCTACTTGCAGGATTATTTGTTATTACCTGTATGAGGAACTGGAATAGGAGAAGTTTCACGAATTTTATTACTAATTTGCGTAAGTAACTGAAAGTAATTATTTTCAAACTCTTCTCTTCTCTCCGAATCGGTATTATTTTCATCTAAGTCCTTAATTTGATCTTGAGCATCGGAGTACGCAAGAAAATTTTCTTTTAACAGATCAAGCCTGGTTTGAAAAGGAAACGGATCTAATTCTGACGCTATATTGTTAATTACCGAATTTTGAATGCGAGTAACTGCGGATTTGGCACGCTTTCTTGCGTTTTTTGAAGCGCCCATTTTTGTGAGTGCAAATTTGAATTTTTCCCTTTAGAACATTTTTCACAAATTTTATCTTTACAAAATAGACAATTAGGCGCACACGTTAATTATAAAGGTAGAATGCACCCGGATTAGCACTTTTTGCACTTCACCTTGAATGCACGCACAAAACTCTATTTATCAGGAACTATAATTCACCTTTAGGAATGTTATTTAGCTAAAGTACAAATGACTTTTACCAAAATATTTTTTCTATATTGTATAGGCGAAAAATACGAAATGGAAAATATCAAAATAGATACCTACTTAAGTATTATTAAGTTGATCTTAAATATAAAAACTTCAATGTACCTAATTATTTTCTGAAATGATTTGATTTTGCCAGAAAACTTAACTAATATAAGACAACTAAATGTGCTTGCCCTAACCTAAATAAAACATAAAAATACGTTTTATTAACCAAATGAACGTATTCAAGAATAAACCTGTTACTATGCGCTTTTTCAGTTCCATACGCTGCAACTTACGGTACTTTGCATTGCTGGAAGCACCGTTTTAAACTTGCAAACCTTTTAAAATAGCAAATCCGGCTCGAAGGGCCATTTTATGATGTGATCGCATACTAACAACCCGTGCCCATAATAGGAATTTAATTTGATTATCTGTATCTTTCGAAGCAACTGTATAAATCTAATAGAACTGTATAACTTTGTCCTTTTTTTTCAAGGGTTACAGAAATACTCATTTCTTATCAATATAGATAAAGGCAAAGAACTTGGGTACAGGTATACTACACTAATAAAAACTCGTTGAAATAGGTTAAACACAGGAGCAAAATCCAATCTCTATATACATAAGAAGAAGTACTTGCTATGTTAATTACAATGGATAGTCTTTAATGGAAGAATCAAACTTGCACTCACTTATCTTCTGAAATTGACTTTATACTATTGTAAATTAAATCGTACATGAAAAAATACGGATTTTCACTTGATAATCGCGTGCGGACAACAACCACGGTGGTTATTGAACGAGTGACATACCGATTTTACTAGGAATGCCAGGGACCGCAGGTCATGGTTATGAATACCCTTTCTGTTGAACGGAAGGAGTGAGTCACAAATTCTGTTGGAAAGTAAATTCCAACAAACAGCAATAGCTAGTTATTGAAATTTATTCAATACAGATTCGATTACATAATATTGAACTTTTATTGCACATCTCCAAAAAAATGTTAAACATTGATTTCTATGTGGTTGTAGGGTTGCTTTGTTTTAGTAGAATTGCTTGATTTGTGGTTACCCTTTCCAGTTGACGATTATACCCAATAACCTTTAATATTATACACTGACTGGAGTTAGTTCTCGTTATTAACTGACATAAGCTATTATTATCTAATATTTTGTAGGAGAAAGATGGCGCTATATAAGATCAACCATAAGTCCATCATTTACAAGCAGTAAAATGAAAGCAGTGTTTATTCTTATAAATGAATGTGCGCAAAACTTCGTTGACCATTTTAAAGATAAAAAAGCAGCACATATTGTTGATATGAAAGATGCAAGCACAAGATTTGCTAACGATGTAATCGCTTCTACAGCATTTGGAATTATTTGCAATTCCTTTAGGGATCGTAACAATGAGTTTTACGAGATGGGAAACGAAGCAACTAGCATGCCTGGGTTATTAAACAAACTTCGAGTCATTGCCCTTATGTATGCTCCAAATTTGTGTAAGGTAAGTAAACGTAATTTATACGAATCTTAAGATTCTTTTCTAGTTCCTGGGTATTCAAGTGTTTTCTCCTAAAGTCAGAAAATTCTTCAAAGAACTTGTGAAAACTAATATAGAGCTGCGTGAGAAAAATGGCATCGTTAGGCCTGACATGATACACCAATTAATGGAAGCCAAAAATGGTAAAGTAAAGTACGAAGACCATAATAGCGAATTAGACGCAGGATTTGCTACAGTTGAAGAATCGTCAGTTGGTAGACAACAAGCACGGGCAAAACAACTGTCAGACGATGAACTAACTGCACAAGCTGTATCTTTCTTCTTCGCCGGATTTAAAAGTGTATCTACTTTAATATGTTTCTTGTCGTACGAACTAGCAATCAACCCAGATATACAAGAAACCCTGCGCAAGGAAATCGACAAATCGTTAGAAAACTGCAAAGATACGCTAACTTACGAAAACTTACTTACTATAAAATATATGGATATGATTGTGTCAGGTACGTTATGGTTTTTAAAGTTACTGTGACCTTATACTGTTTTTGTAGAAGCCTTAAGGAAATGGCCGACCTTAGTTGGGGTAGATCGTCTTTGTGTCATACCTTATACAATAGAGCCTGCAAAAGGGGAACCACCTATTCACATAGAAAAAGGCGAGCTTTTGTGGTTGCCTATCTACGAAATTCACAGAGATCCACGATTCTTTCCAAATCCAGAACAATTTGACCCTGAAAGATTTAACGATAAGAATAAAAGCAGTATACACCCCTATACATACGTTCCTTTTGGAATTGGACCTCGTGGTTGTATTGGATCTAGATTCGCTTTACTGGAAATTAAAATTATTCTATTTCACATTTTGGCAAATTTTGAGATAAAGGTGTCGGAAAAGACAAAAGTTCCGCTACAACTTGCTAAGGGTATGCAGAATATAGATTCAGCGGATGGATTTTGGTTTCAGCTAAAAGCTCGCGCTTAATCAGTGATATATGATGAACATTATGTGGTTATTCAGATATTGTTTCTTAATAAAAATAAGCATCGAAGTAGTTTTATATAGTTCAGCAAATATTAAATCAATTTAAGTAATAGAGCTTCTCAAAATGTTTCGACCGACTTTTCTTATTTTATGTTTTAGAAAAAAAAACATTTAGATTTTTTAAACAAATTTTTAAATAATTTTACTTAACAAACATTAGCAAATGCTCCTAGTGTAATGATCACAATACCATGTTATTTAAATCTTTAATTTTACACACATTGATTTTATGTACGACTTTGTCTGGATAATACGCAAAAATAACGTTTTCGAAAGACGCATTCGCTTGATTCTAGGCATTAGAAAATATAACTATGTTTCGCATAAATTTCGAAACGTTGGTTAAATACCTAAAATAAATGGAAATTTTGTATACTACCTGTATCATTTAAAATTAAATAGCCACTATGATATTTGAAATGCCTTTTTACAACGATGCACCTATACAAAAATTCATAATTTAGCAGTTAGACTGACATCTTGTAATGAGTGGGTCAGTTTTATTAACCACTGTTCTCGTTCCAGCAATGAATTATCACCAAAAAAAATGCAGCCATTTTGTAAGAAGTTTATTTGGCAACTAACTACTGTAAGCACACTATTTTATTAATGTGTTTGAGATTAAACTCCAACGCGCCCCCATAAGCACAAAAATGTAGGATATTAGTTTAAACCGAGTTCTTTTGTGATGGCCGTATACTCTACCTTACATGTGATTTTCCAATGCTCCACCCGCAGGTACTACATTGGCCAGGAAGCGAGTTTTTTTACCTGGAAAATTTGGAATTTTGTCGAACCCTTGCTATTCCAAGCAAGGTAGGGATTTTTAACGTGCGTGACAACACTCACACACGGGACCGTGTCGGTATTCGAACCCGGGACTTTAGGCGTAGTAGTCACACACATACCACTACGCCACGGAGTCGCCCCGTATACTCTACCTCTGTGGATGATAGCGCAGTGTTCATTTGTTTACATCCCCAGGAGATTAAGGCGTTTAAGAATTTAAAAATGAATCCACTGTGTGACTAATGCTCTGGAAAACTACTCGCCCAATCGGAGTCAATATATCCTTCAAGGACAAAATCGTCAGAACATATTCAGCACAAATTTCAAGTATCTTAAAACTCTCTTTTTGCAGCAAGCTAGTGCGGTTATGTCTATATCTCTCTACTTTGATCCCCAATGCATTAGTTACCTGTCTCAAATTTTTAATTTTAAAGTTTCTTGATAATTGAGTTTTTAATTCTCCTGTCATTTTATGACTGTTATGGAATAAAAAGAAATCATTCACCTACAAATCGAAGGATACTACTTTGCCTTTCAGATATTACCAATATACACGTTCTTGTTCACATCGTTTATAGCCTATTGCTGTAAGTATATCTTTTACTTTGCCATTCCACATTCGTGAAGATTGCTTCAAGCCATATATACCAATAGTAGAAAACCAGGGCTTCTGTGACCTCATTTGCTCCAGCATCCTCAATTGCTCCCTCATCTGGACCAAATTTACATGTAAATTCCCATAAGGAGCAAATGCGGAGATAAATCTCATCTTTGCTCCCTCCTTGCTCTCCTCCTTGCTAGGACACCCCGACATCAACCTTTTGGATTACGTCATACCCGCCTTCTTTCCACCCGCGAGATAAATCTTTCTCCATATTTCCACCCACGAGATAAATTTATATTGTTTGGTATCAATTAATATTAGATTTTTCTCAGCTATCTGAATTTCTAGGAATTTTTTAGATAGCATCACCCCCCAGAAAGCTACCCCAATTTTAAGATTTTTTACCGCTAACATTCTGAATCAAATAGTCTTTTTCGACTAGTCATTTCCACCCACGAGATAAATGTACCTTGTTTGGTATCAATTAATATTAGAATTTTCTCAGCTACCTGAATTTCTAGAAACTTTTCAAATAGCATCATTCCCCAGGGAGCTACCCTCGTTTTAAGATTTTTGCTGGTAGCGATTTTTGCCGGTCCTTATAAATTTTTTAGCCATGCGATACGTCAAATTAGGCTAAAATTTTACGCACAATCCAAATCTGTACACAGATTTAAAATAAGACCAACCCTTACCGTTTTACACACATACCTTCTACCGAGCATACAAACCGCAACACTACTCGCTTTTAATGTCTTATCATACTTTCTATCTTGTTTAGCTCATCTTTCGAGATAAATATATCTTGTTTGATATCAATCAATATTAGATTTTTTTCAGCTACCCGAATCTCTAAGAATTTTTTAGATTGCCCCCCCTCCCCCAGGAGCTACCCTCATTTTAAGAATTTCTACCAGCAGAGATTTCTAACCGTTCTTATAAATTGGTTAGCCATGCGAAACATCAAATTCGTCTAGAATTTTACGCAGAATCCGAATCTGTAAAGAGATTTAAAATTAGACCACCCTTTACCATTTTACACACACACACCCTCTAAATTATAACTTTCCGGCAGCTCATACTTAAAAGAAAATCTAAAAACCATTCTTAAATTTTTTTATTACAGACAGTTTTTACTAATACAGTTTAAATTTTGTAAACCACATTTCTAAATACATATTCATAACTTTTATTCTTAACCTAGAACTCCTCACATCGGCTTATACTTATTAATATTAATTTCTAAATAGAGCACCTTCTCCAAAGACCAACCGGATCCACGTGTTTCAAATTCCTCCGATTTTGTTCTCATGGTTTCGCTTAAGACCTCGTACATATTTTCCAGATTACTAGAAAACGTTATAACCATATTATTTGTGTTAAAGGATTTCACATCGGTAGTCTCTGCTCCCATTTTTCTGTAGACGCTGTAAAGTTCGCAATTAACTTTTATTGCTGTATGTTGTGTTTTTTTTCCATTAATTAATCGAATAAACCGATCTTTCTGCTTCCAAAGAAACTCAGACACTCCATCGTCGACACTGGAGTTCTATATGCGATAGCTAGCCATACGGTTGTTAAACGCTGTGCTAACCATTTCTACATCATCGTCGCTAGTAGCGGTAACTGTTGCATTTTTATGTCTGTTGCTCCTCAAGTGTGCGGCATACGTAGTCTTTCCAATTCAAAATCGCATACTTTACACATAATTCGTGGTTGTTTCGTACAAGACCCTTTAACAGCTGGCGGAGCTGAACGTTTACGGCTTAATGACATACCGTGCTGTTTTTCTTTGTGTCGAAGTAAGTTGTCCATTCTCGTAAAAGCGATACCGCAAGACACACAGTTTAAGTACTTTGTTGCTGACGGATGTATAGGCTTAACCGTGGACGAAGTTACACCACGATATTTGTTCTGGTACAGTTTGAGAGCATCCCTTCTAGTAAAGTAGACGTGAAAGGGCTCGCATTTAAAAACGTTTGCAGGTACCCTTTTAGTACAAGACTTTGGTGAAACTTGTAAGCGAACTAACTTATAACTAAAAAGTTAAAGATGCAGTGCTACTATAAACAAAAACTTAATAAAACACTTTAAACCTTTACTAAGGGAATACCAAACTTGATGTCTACAGAATACTTACTAATAAAGCAATTTAATTTTAAATAACTTCTACGTCATATTTTCGGAAATGGCAGGCTTGAATGTTTTCTGAATGAATCACCAAGCGAAAGTATATGCTTAGCAGCATTAAAATTAACCACTAGTTTCTCATTTTACGAGCGCGGCTAATTATACATTAAAATTTATTTTGTTTTAAATATCGAAATTGAACACTTTACATATAATTTGTGGTTGTTTCGTACAAGACCCTTTAACAGCTGGCGGAGCTGAATGTTTACGGTTTAGTGACATACTGTGCTGCTTTTCCTTGTGCCGTAGTAAGTTTTTCATTCTCGTAAAAGCGATACCGCAAGACCCACAGTTTAAGTACTTTGCTGCTGACGGATGTATAAGCTTAACCGTAGACGACGTTACACCACAACATTTGTTCTGGTGCCGTTTGAGAGCATTTTTTCAGGTATAGGAAGCACCGCAAAAGATCCAATTAAAAATATTTTCGGATGACATTTTTCTTCGACCAGCTTCCCTTTGTGGATATACTTTAGGCATTTCAATCACCTGTTCAGTTTTGTGATGTACCATGTCTAAATCTAGACTATTGCCTTCATAAATATCATCTGAAGGCTCTATAGATCCTGCGAACATTAAAATCACGATGAACTACTTCGCATGCTTCCACCGTATAGTGTGCTGAGCAACTATTATGTGAAACACATATTCTGTCGCACCTCTAAGCTCAAGTTTTCAAGTAGTGTTCGAAAATTTTCAGATCTATCCGCGTCTTTCTTTTTTGGTATAGTTACGATGATGTTACGTTTGAAATCTTTGGGTATCTCGCCTGTCTCATACATACAGCTTACAAGTTGGAAGTGATGTTTTATTACTGCTTGTCAAGTCGCTTTTAGAGTTTCTGCTTACACCTTATCTGTACCCGGCGGCTCACTAGTAGACCATTTTCAAGAAACCCAGGCCCTCATTTCCTCCAGAATCCCTCATTTCCTCACTCATCTGGACCAAAAAGTTTTCTTCGACTAACCATTTTTCATCTTTCGAGATAAATATCTTAAATTTTTCATCTTTCGAGATAAAATGAGCATCCACATTTCCACACACGAGATAAACCTATTTTTAAGATTTTTTTTTACCGCTAACATTCTGGACCAAATAGTTTTCTTCGACTAGCCATTTTTTTATCTTTCGAGATAAACCTATCTTGTTTGGTATCAATTAATATTAGAATTTTCTCAGCTACCCATATCTCTTTAAATTTTTTAGATTGCGCCATCCCCAAGGGAGCTACCCTCATTTTAAGATTTTTTACCAAGACCGATTTCTAACCGTCCGCATAAATTTTTTTAGTCATGCAATACATCTTGTTAGTCTAAAATTTTACGCACATCCCGAATCTGCAAACAGATTTGAAATCGGACAACGCCCTGCAAAGTTATACTTTAAGCTCTCAAACCTCTAAATTTCGCCTTTGCTCTATAAGCAATACTAACAAATAGTTTTCCTCGTCTAGCCAATGCATCTTTCGAGATAAACCTATCATGTTTGGTATCAATTAATATTAGATTTTTCTCAGCTACCCAAATCTTTTTATTTCTAATTTTCAGATCTCCGCGGCTAGCTCTTTTTCAACGTCTTTAAAACCGGTTGTAGAAATTGTTTTGTGAACCTTAGAATTTTGGTGTTGAAAATAAAACTAAACATATTAAATAAAATTTATTGATAAAATAGCCGCCACTGAACACCTTATCCATCTAACGTATTGATTTTTTTAAATAATATTAACAAAGACGCTAGTTCGCAGGATCTGATATTTGTGTAAACAAGGATGAACTCCATTCAACGGTACATCAACTACTTATTTTCTATTTAGGAATATATGCCAGAAACTTGCATGCTTTTAATTAATTAAAAGCAGAAAGTTTTGTCCGGAAACGCTACTGTAAAATATATAGAGCAAATAAATTATTCCCTGAATGTGTTTTCAATTGTAATAACTGACTATACAATCATTTATGAATTCTAAATTACACTTTATTTAACTAAGTTACTTTAAACAAGAAATTACCGCATCCAAAAATTCCAATGCATGCTTAACAATAATGTAGAAATGGCAAGGTCGACTTTTGGTGTAAGGATCGAGTGGTTAATAATGGTATGAAATCTATGGAATTTCTCCTGTAATGAAAGAAGAACGCATTCGTAATTGAAAATGATTCTACAACTTTCGCTAGATACCAGTCATGTTAATTTTGTGTATGACATCATTAACTACCTAAATTTCAGAATTAACAAATGTAATAAACCAGATTAAGTACTGTTCAATAATAATTAGAGTGAAAGTAAATGGGTCTTATTACATATTGATATTCTACATCAATTACCTAAATTACCTTACGTGACGCGGTAGAAGCATTATAACGCAAATTCCGGAAACTTCCAATGTAGTATTAATAAATTTGTAACTCGTAATCCAGCAAATATTTTAATTTCTTAACGATCATGTGAAAAGCTGTTTATAATTTCTTTTCTTGGAGTTTCTATTAATTATGTTTGCGCATTTGAAATCGAAATATAATTGCCGAGGATTTACACAAGGTAACCAGCACATATTTAGGGAAAATACAAACCTCATTTAGTAGTATAATTAACGGTTTCAAAACGTATATAACGCGGTGTCATTAGAAAAATTCTATTAGTTTCGCACGCTTTGTGTAAAGCCCGTCGAAATTTTAAACCGTCGTTTCGCGTAGTTATTTTGTGGAAAGTTTTGAAGGAAAATTTAAGGTAAGTTTACATTTTTTTATTAAAGTAGAACTGAATTTATTTGCAAACACCAATTATTATGTATTCTGTTATTGGTTCTTATTTGTATTTTAAAACATTAATTTTTCCAAAGTAATGCGCTGTTTTACAGATATACTTTTCCAAATTTTAAAGGTATGCTTTTGCTAGAATAAAAACAATTCTGACAAAATATTTTATTAAAATTAAATACATTAACAAAAGACCTCAATAGCAATACGTTTTCTTTAGAACAGCTTAAATTATTCAAACAATGGTTTAAACAGTGATTGTACCTATTACCGAATCTTCTTAATTCTTTGAGCCTTGGAAGTGAGAAACACTCTCTATGTTTAAAATGTTGTTTGATAAATATTTTGACAGTAACTGTCTTTTCTGTTCGCCTTTACATAGATAGTAGCATCGGGGGTATGACTTCTTTCAGCAAATCGCCTACATTTGTATATCCACTTGTGGACTGTCCATCCCAGCTAAGCCCATGGATTCTTTGCTTTAACCACCGAACTTGCTTTTGAAATCATCACTTAGGGTGTTATACTCCACAGCCATGTCCAGTATCTCATGCCATATTACATTATTCGCTACATCCAAAATGGCAATCTCCTTGCAATAGAAATCACTAGTTTTGTATTGATATCCTTGTAAATCGATTATGAAACACATGCTTCCTGCTTCAAATCACAGATGGGAATGGGGTTCTAAGCAAATCTCTCCTATATATCCAGTTAAGGGACTTTACTCCCTCCTTTTATGATTTTTCATCCAGGTAATTATCTGGATGATACTAAAGCAAGTCTGTTTTCTTAATCCAACTTTTACCATCCCCAACCACGACACTAATAATTCGCGCCCGTGCTTCCGTTTCCGTAAAACTTTTCCACTAAGTACGTGTCGGGTGCTGCTGTGAGCTGAATTTCATCTTCGTAAAAAGCACCTAGAATTGGTCGACCTTCCAAATCTTGTAGCAGATAGGTTGTCGGTCTCGTTTGTTGTGCTTTAACAATTTTGAATAGTTCTGTACTCCAGTTTGGGTGAAATCCTCGATCGAATACTGCTTTATATTTTGATATACGCACAATGTCTCCAACCTTATACAACTTCTTGTGACTTTTAGAAACGCTGTTAGCGGTGTAAAGTTTTATTCTTTCCGGATGTTCTTCTGCTTCCATAGGTGTCATGTTAATAGCCCGATGCGGTGTATTATTGTATTCTTCCATAACCTTAGGCAAAATATTAACCCATTTATGACTGCCTTGCAAGTAAAATCTTCTGTACAATTTGTTTTTGATTGTTCTAATCAACCGCTCGACCATGCTAGCTTTGATTGCGGAATACGTGGAGTAATGGTTTATCTTACATTTTTGCATAAGATTTTTAAACCAGCGGTTGTAGTACTCTTTCCCAAAATCCGTTTGTAGATTGATTTTTAAGTTATTTTCTCCTTGCAGCATTTTGTCCAATATTTTTTTCATAGCATTTGTAACTTCTGATCCAGTTTTATTTTTTAAAGGTTCAGCTAAAGCATATTTTGTGAAACAGTCCACTGCAATTATAATATATCTGTACCCATTGTTCACACGCGAGTAAGGCTGCATTTCGAACAAGTCCGATTGGATAAGATCACGTTTCACATGTTTCAGATTTGTATGACGACGCTGAAAATTTTTTCTTGCAGGTTTAAATAATTCCTTAACGATGATTTCTTTACTCATTTTTGCTTAACACTGTTGCTAAACTAATAGGGTTATCTTTATCCAATTGCACCTTTGACATAAACTGAAGCTTTGGTTTGTAGTATTTGTTTTTTATAGCTTCTGGTGACGCCTCGTAAATCGATGCTATTGCAAGACCGAGCTCCTTCTCATTTGTCTCGAAGTTGCAGTCAAATTAATAAAAACTGTATAAACGTTTTAAAGTCAGATACAAGCTTATCCAATTTTCATTTACATATTGTTTATTAACTGCATCAGATGGCTCAACTGGTTGAGCAAGCATTGCGATACGCTGGTTTCTTGCATTGAAGGCTTTATCTTTACGTTGTATATCATCAGAACTTTTTAGACAGTATGAAAAGGCTTGATTCACGAGCTTGATTACAGATTTCTTATTAACACAATCACTATCTTCTTTAGGGTCCATTACATCCACTAGCCTTCTTTACGAAAACTAATTGTTTCTTCTCCAGACTTGAATACTATAGTACTCCTCTGATTAACACAATCACCATCTTCTTTCGGGTCTGATGAATTCACTAACCTTCTTTGCTGCATATCGTACCCATCACCATCCAACGTTAGCACAAATCCTCGACCTGGAGGACCGCGCCGAATATCAGCATCTTTACGCTCTGAACGTCCGAAGCGGTCGATAGGCATTTTAAAACTGTGTAATTATTTGCTGAGCTCACTGTATTATACCTTCTTCTCTCAACTCTTCTATTATGGACACCATCTCGTTAATGTTTTCCTCGCTTGTATTTCCAGCTCGGTTGGATGCGTTCAACAATCTCAACCGATCCACAAGTTCATGTACATTATTCCAGTAGACATATTGCACCGGTTTTGAATTTAAACTTTTGTAAAACCGATTAGAAAAGCCTAAACCCGCTCCCTTAGACTGTTTTCTTCTCTTTGGCTGTTTTCTTTCGGGATTCCTCCGAAATTCGGTGAGATATTTTTGCACATATTTGTTAAACTTTTTGTTATTTGTTGGGAATCCGCTTAAATCGTGCACCGCAAATGGGTTAAACTTTCTTCTCAAAATCGATGCAGATTTGATCATTTCCAAGTAATTCGGCAAATCTTCATGCAAATTGAAATCGCCATCTTCGGGGCTGATGTCTTTGTAAACCAGCAGATTGTATAAACCCTTCGTACCTGGATATATCACATTATTTAATGTTATATCGCTAGTTTCCGGGTTAATTACCAATACACTTTTCCACAAACTCCATGTATCGGTTTCCGCATTATACTTTACTCCATAAATTGATTTGTCAATATTTTGTCCTCGTCTCTAGCTAACACATCCGCATAGTAAAGATGGAACGGTTCTTCTGGAACGAGTTGTTTAATTTTCTTTATAGGTACGTCCATGTTTTCAACTTTAACCTTTGTTGTAGGTGTGGGAATTTTTCGGTGATCGATTGCAACTGGGAAGCGGTTATTTCAAGGATCAATCAATTGTTTGTGCATCTCTTTGAATTTTTGCTGAGATGTAGCGTCTCCCTTTTTGTACGCTACAAACTTTTTTCGTACAGCATCCTGCATAAGATGAAGACTGCGTTTATTCGCAATAAAATTGTTAACGTCCGTCATCATGAAACTTTGGATGAGAACTAGCTGTTTTGAATAATGTCAAATATTTATATACTCGTCGAAATTCCTCCGATACCGCCCTTATCCAAATCAAAATCTTTCACAACAGTTATAAAATTATGTTTTGAGTCACCCCAACACTGTAAACACATTTCTTTAAATTTCGGATATGCCATGTCACCACTTATATGATCCGAAAAGATATGGCGAAGGTTTGTATCATCCTGTTTCCATAATGCGATTACATTGGCGTTATCTCTGAGTCTATGTTTTAAGGCACTAGCGTAAGTTTGACATAGATAGAACGAATCTATTGCTTTATGTCGGCCGAACGAGAAAAATTGAGTGATTTTACTTTGCTCGTTTACAGGTATATCATCGAAAACCATAATTGAATCTTCTTTGGTATCTCTGGGTTCGAGCAAATCATCGTAATTTTCAAACTCATGGTATCCAATTTCTTCTTTTAATGGAGCAAAAACGTTTCTTAATAATTCGTATTTCGGTTGATATAAACTTTTAGAAAACACATAAACGTTTTGGAATCTAAGTCCATTCTCGTGCAGGATCAGAGATATTAAAGCGTTAGTCTTCCCACAACTCGATGGTCCCGCGAAGATAGCTCGTATGTTAGACGGGAACAATGAACCATGTTTACCATCCTCTCTTGCACTAGCAATAGCAAAGTTATCATAATTCTGTATAGGTATTTTAACTTCTTGTATAGCATCACCCGTGTCTCTCACATTTTCCGACCTAGGAGCACCATTCTTCTTTTGAGGTTTACGGAGATCTAAATGCCTGCTTAACGTTCTTCTGGGTATACCATATAACCTACTTGCAGAGTTAACACTTATACCCTTTTGTATTTCACTAACTGCTGTCTCTAAAGATTCCTTGGTGTACATCTTTCAAATATAAGTTTAAACTGATTCAAATTGAAAATAATATTCCCTTATATACCAGCATGGGTAGGTGTGCACGCGCAGGGGTGCGCATGGGCAGGGTGTGCACGCGCAGGGGTGCGCATGGGCACAGGTGTGCTTAGGTGTACACCGGAGTACGTGAGAAACTGTCTTGGATCACCAAAAAATCTTATTAATATTAAAACAACATAGATTTTATACAATTTTATTAAAAATATATATACAAAATATTTAATTGTGAATAAATCTATTAACAATTTCCGTAAACGGATTATATTCAAACATAGAGTCATGTATAATTAAAGCATAAGCCTTCATCGACGGTTCAAAATTTCTTGAAGCTTCTAATTCCATTCTTACATCAACAGTTGCATCCTTGATGCTTTCAAATTGATGACGACAGTCGATTACAAAGACAGGTGATTCCTTAAACCTGTTGTAGTCCATTAAACATTTATTTGACGATTTGTTCGGGTAGTATTTTTCCATAAAAGATGCATAAGACAGGTACGCCGGCAAGTAGTCATTCTGCTCGAAGTCCAAATTTAATCGACCTTGAGGGAACATCTGAGAGTTTAAAACACTTTGACATTGGTTATATTGGCATTCGTAAAGCTTGTAGCATTTTCTTCTTTCTTATCATATTTTCCATTTTGCAGCGCTAGTAATATCCACCGAGCCTTCTCTGTTTCGTTCGATACTTTAATTCTCCATACTTGCGACTTTGATTGTGTTAGAGACGGTAATTCGTGTAGTTCCCATTTTCTGAATGCAACCATTATAGATGATTGATTTTGCATTTCCGAAAGCAGCGATGCCTTGGCAAAGTCACTTAATGTTATATGCGGAACCTCCCATGAAATACGTTGTATTTTGAATGTTACTGTATTTCCAACCGACTTGTAGCAATTTACGTCCGACTTGGATCTGATTAAAATCAGCTCTTGAGGCATGTTGACGATAGTTTTCTTGTAATCTTCAAAAACCCAAAATGGTTTTAGCGGTATAGCACAACTAAACCGTCCATCTTGGAATATGGTATCGGGTTTCCACCCGGTATGTGTAATAGATTTTGTTTCTGATTCTTCCATGGATACTAAACCTTTAATAGTTCTTGTAATTCCAGGGATTCGACAGACATCTATTATTTGATTATTACCCAATTTGTATTGAATTTCCTCAAACAGAAAATATGGTGCATTTCTAGTAAATTCGTAAGCTTTAGGGTCTGGTTCTGCTGCTCTAATCGGGTCTCCAGTTGTTGACGCTTCCTTAATGTTTCCGTAGGCTTATAGGTACCCTTTATAAATATAAAACTTTCATGAGGGTATGTGATGTTATCACTGCTCTGGATTTCAATTGAAATTCTATCGTTGTTTTCTGCATTCAATGTAAAGGGAAGATATGTATAATAATCTTCCTTTATTATGGTCTCGTCTAATTTATAACCTCCAAACACATCCAATTTGGGCACGTCCTCATATTTAAGCCTTCCAAGTTTAACGTTTTCATCACCGTGGAGATCTAAGCTGCGTTTACTTCTGCCTCCCATCATTTATAACTTTTAATCCCAAAGATTTTAAGAAACGTATTTCTTCCGCTGTAAGTCTCTCGACAACTTGACGCTTTGACGTCGTATTCACTACTAGTCGTCTGGGGGTGTTGTAGCGTGTTTTATATACAAAATCGATAGGCATTTTCAGCTACTTTTTATTTCCAGTCTCACACAGGTGTATGTTTCCGGGGAAAAGTTTACCAATTCACCCAAATGATCGACTAGTCTGATTGTAATATTATCAATTTCTGTCACGCTCAGCGGATAATATATAACGTGGTTAGGCTCCTTTTCCAGATTATACCCGGGTGGTACAGATAGACTGAATTCGAATATGCTGTGGGTAAGAAAATTGTTTCTAAACGATCCGCTGGTGATATTAGTTTCCACAAAAATGTTTGAGACCGATATTATGTTCACTTGCTGATTAGCGATATGTACGGTATCTGCAGTCAATTTGCGGTTGGTAAACCCCAAGATGCTTCCAATATTGTTTTTACGGTTTGCCCCGAAATCAATCGGTATACTGCTTCGTATAGAACACTTTAATGTATTATTGTTGGCACTCAGTTTAAAATATTTTTCAATGTTCTCGTTGATGTCCGGCTTCTGACTGAACCATTTTTTGAAAACGTCCTGTATATATGCATTTATTTCTTCTAATTCGTATGATCCAGGTTCAATGGTTATTCTGCGATGCTCTGGATTGTTAAAGTATAATATGTTGTTCCCCGGATGTATGTTTTGCACAGTGTTACAAGTGTACAGTCCCACTAGACCCAAAGCATATTCTCCGTCCTGTTTCAATTTAATTGGTGGGTAAATGGATCCTGTCGATATGACATTACCATACCCGAACACGCTCACTGTTTTAGCCATTGTCACTAAGAAACTTTAACACTAAATGTCCACAATTGTACGTGTTGTAAGTCTGCTCCGGTACACTGTTGTAGTAAATTTTACAACCTCGAAAATATCTCTTTACTTCTTCGGGCGGTCTCAAGTCTCCAAACGAATCGTAGTAATACACACTATTTCCACGTTTTCGATACCCCACCCAATGTGTACCCGAACCTTTGGTGGTATCCAAATTAATCACTCCCGATTCGTTGACATGCGGTCTAATCTTCTGTAACTGATCTCTAGAAAAGACGTTGCGAAAATGAGGAATGTTAGATGCGTGTTTCCTTATATCTACATCGGTGAGAGCTCTTCGAGGTAACTTGCTTAGTTTTTTTGATACTTTTTTACAAATGCTGCGCCCCTGTTTGTACGGTTTCAAGAATAATGCTGTGCCTTTTTTGTATGGTTTTAGAAACATCCCATTTCCTTTTTTCCCAACGGTAATGGCTTCCATAGATCTGTTGTGTCGTTCGCTCTCCTTAAGCTGTTCATTGGCTGTCTTGACATCATTTACTGCTTTAGCTACCCCCGCAGCACCACCTGCTAGGGCTCCTAGGGCACTTAATCCTGCGAATATCGGAATCAATGGTAAAAAACCTCCTCTCTGTGGAACGGGTATAATACGTGGGACTCTAATTTTGCTTCTCCCACCAGCTCCTTTTATGATTTTTTTACCAATTAGAATACCAACATCTAACAGCTTTTTCAAGTTGTCGGAACCAACTCGGTCTATTGCGGATCGTATTTTCTTCAAAAATCCGCCTTTGAAACTTATTTTCTTCTTTAAGCCCATACCCATTTTTTCTCTTCGCTTTCATAGCGTTTGTCACAAACCAAGCTGCAGCTTTTTCCCCAAACTTTGCGTTTTTAGACTTAACTCTCCCCCAGGCTTCTTCTTCTAAAATTTTATCTGCTCGGTGTCTGGCTGGAAGATCGTCAGGGTACTTGGAGTATGCAATGTCGTGGTCTTTACACAATTTATCCAATTCGTTTATTCCAGGATCACCTCTTGCTAAGCGCTCATCCAACTTTGTACCAGGACCGCAGTACTGATAACCTGGAATATGCAGCTCAAACGGTAACCTGTTTATAGCGCTGTTGATTAAACCCTCTCCAGAACAGATAATCATGTGTTTACTCAAAAAAATTTCAAACTATACTAAATAAATAAACAACAGCAAGTCTATTTATACTTTTTCAAAAAATTTACAATATATTTACAATATACATTTACATCCACGCCTCTTGGGCTGTCTTTTATAAAATACTCTTTCTAGTTATCACCATACCCAGAATCTTCAGATTCCGACAAAATTAAACGTCTAAACATTTCCACTAATGTTCGTGTACGCATCACGTCTTGCACAAATATATCCGGAAAACATATAACCAGCTCCAATGCATTTAGTGCGCTCTGATTCAATTCGTTGTAGAATAAAATATTGCCAATTCGAACTTCGCCTTCAATCAAGATTTTAATTCGTTTCTCTCCTTCAGTCATAGTATTAAACCCATCGCAATCATTTAAATTAGAATTAGCAACAAACCCTACTAATTCGCTGTATAATGCTGGGAAGTCACGACTTTCCAACTGTTTAAGTTGATACTCAAACAACTCTCGCATATGGAATATTTTACGGCACTCCAATTCATTTATAACTATCGAGCTATCACCCATTATTATTTTTAACTGGAACGTTTCGTTCTCGGTTGATCCAGACACTGGTGACAGAGTGATAAAGAACGGACCTCCTAGTTGTATGTGTAGATCTTCCATTTCGGTGCATCATTTAATCGAGTGTTTAGCACGTCACGAGAAAATACGTTGATTTGAAATTCTACTTGAAAATTTGTAAATGCTAACCAATTTTCGTATGTCAATTCCAGAACATGGCTGCTACAATATTTCTTGCTACACACCAATCGTAATACGGGTTTTATTCTCTGGTTTATAACAAACCCAATTTCCACATTATGAGGGTGTTCACCCAATTCACTTAAACTATACGTAAACTTATTAATCAGATTTTCGGTATACGAAACTTGTGCATCATTAACATCTACAGACTCCATTGCTTTGCACTGATTTCACCGAGATGACTGAGAAGGAATCCTATGCGGCTCGTCCTTTTAAATGTTTCGAGGTTGTTGTTGCGCATGCGTAAATTGTACTCGGATGACTTAGAATGATAAATATTCGAATAATATTAACATTTTATTTATAAATTTACCGTAAAATACACATACAAAACTTTTACAATTATAATTTTCTATATAGCTCAAAAGCATTCCATAAAGTCTCTCAATAAATTTAATTCTTCAAATTTATCCAATAATTCATGGGAATTTATTTGATTCCGGTCGAATTGATCACAAACAGTCCATGCTTGTTGCAACTTTATCCACCTGGAGTCGTCATAACATGATCCGATATCATCACCATAAATATAACCACGTTCGATATTAATCCTAGCATCACTCAAACTCCGCCGAAACATTACTATACCGTCTTTAATGGATATCATTGTATCTACTTTTATGCTGTATTTTGTACTAAACATAGAGGAATCGTGCTCGTATTTTATACGATTTGAGCTGTCCTTGTTACCGAAATCACCCAAACTTTCTAAGGTTTATTGTGAAAGGTGACCTTTGCCTTCTTCATTAATGTTTTCTTTTAAAAAAATTCCAGGCTCGAAATGTCTGTAAACAATTAGAGTAGAAGTGAAAGTTAAAGTGATATATCCTATAATTATAGTTGTAGTGCGTAAGCAAGAAGCAAATTAATTTTTACCGACGTGATTAGACTAGTTTGGAATGTTACTCAAGGTTAAACGACGCTGGGTTTCTCCTAATTTAAAAGTAAACTAGCTAATTGATTTTACTGGTGTGATTAGACTAGTTTGGAATGTTACTCAAGGTTAAACGACGCTGGGTTTCACCTAATTTAAAAGTAAAGTAGCTAATTATACCAATTATGTATAAAAGCATGGTACGAGGCGATATAAATTCAGTTTTTGTTTAGTCTTCGGCTAGTTACAACTGTTAAAAGTCTTTGACCAGTTTTAATTTCTTTATAGAGAAATGGCTTCATTCGTGTGCAACGTCTGCGGGGCTGTCTTCTCAAGGGGTGATAATTTGAAGAGGCATCTGCTCCAGCAGCATGACGTGGGATCGAAATCCACCGGTCTTTTTGTTTGCGATGCATGCCCTGCATCCTTCTCGCGGAAGGACAACTTGAAACGACATCGCGACGCCAAGCATGGTGTGGCTGTCCCCGTTGCCGGACCATCTGGGATCAAACGACCGACCGCACCAACGGTTGAGGGACCTGCCCCCAAGAAGTCGCGGAGATGCGTGGAGTGCAATGTGGACGTTGTCAACTTGGTAGCCCACCAGCGATCTAACGCGCACAAGACCGCTGCTAGCCGTGTCCTGGATGGAGGTGTAGAAGTAGTAGCAACCGCGTTCAAAAGTCGAATTACAACTTTCCGCATTAACAATGTTGACTCTACAAGTATGTATTTTTTATAAGTATTTTGTGTTTGCTTAGTTTGTATTTTTAGGTCTCTTGGATTTTCTATGCGAGCAGAAGGAGAGGTTCATAGCCTTAGTCGGGGAACAGCTGGCTATACACACCTCCCTCAAGGTTAATTGCGAGTTGTTTGGTGGCTACACCAAGATGACTGCGGCAGAGGGTGTAGAGGATGTTAAATCCTTTAACACCAAAATGTTGTGGTCACCTCCTCCAGTGACCTGGAAGCGGTCTACAACACCTTTGTGGAGAGGATGTCGGCTAAGTCGGACGAGTTCCAAGAACGAGATTCTGGTTAGTTTCTACAATTATTAATTTTTTTCTAATTTTTAAATTTTAGGATGGACTCTGAAACAGGTGTTGTACTTGGAGGTAAATGTTAACAAGTACCAACCAATGCGGGGTTCATCTTATATCGAGCTTCCCAAATGGATTCAGGATAAGGGAGCCGTCATTAACATCCAGAATCAAGACAATGCATGTTTTGCGTGGTGTGTTGTGGCAGCCCTACACCCCGTTAACGAGCACACTTATCGTGTATCGAGCTACCCGCATTACAGCACGGTGCTCAACTTTGTCGACATTGAGTTCCCGATTAGAGTTAAGGACATTCCCAGGTTTGAGGAGCAGAACGACATCAGCATCAACGTCTTTGGGGTAGAAGGCAAGTCCATCGTTGGACCGCTACATTTCACCGCTAATAAAAGGGTTCGGCATGTGAACCTGCTGTACATTCAGGATGGATGCAAGTCCCACTACTGTTTGATCAAAGATTTGGGGAAGCTAGTGGGTAAGCAGATCTCTCGTGATCATACCCGCAAATGGATTTGCGATGGATGCTTGGTGTTTTTTCCATCCGAAGACAAATTACACCAACACTCAACAAACGACTGCAACCATGTGGTGACAACCATGCCGAACCACTTCAACAACATCCTCGAGTTCACCAACATCCACAAGCAAATGCGGGTACCGTTCGTGATTTATGCTGACTTCGAAAGTGTGTTGAAGCCTATTAGCTCTGCAGTTCCGGATCCCACCTCTTCTTTCACCAACAGCACACAACACCACGAACCCTTCAGTTTTGCATACTATATCAAGTGTTCATACGATGACTCGTTTAACAAATTTGAGCTGTACAGAGGACCTGAAACCGCAAAAGTTTTTATGGAAAAAATGAAAGAGGAAGCCCAACGATTAGGAAAAATTTTAAAAACAAACACTCCCATGCTTCCAATGGAACCCCTAGATGAGTTGTTGTTTTATATGGTTGAGGAGTGTGGCATCTGCAAAAAACCATTAGGAGATGATCGAGTGAGGGATCACTGCCATCTTACGGGGGAATTTCGCTTTGCAGCACATAGCGCGTGCAACATTAATTACAGAGTACCTCATTTCATCCCGGTGGTGTTTCATAACCTAAGCGGTTATGATTCACATTTCATTGTGAAAGAGTTGGGGTATGATAAAGAGAGGGTTACTGTCATCCCGAATAATAAGGAGAGGTTCATATCGTTTACAAAAAACGTTAGATTGTCTAAGGAAAACGACGATGAAACTGATGAATCTTTTATTACACTGAGATTTGTAGACTCCTTACGCTTCATGGCATCTAGCTTAAATAAACTAGCCTCCAACTTGAATGCTGAACAGTTTGTTGAACTAAAGAGCTGTTTCCCCAATACCGAAGAGTTTGCTCTATTACATCGGAAGGGTGTGTTCCGTACGACTACGTGAAAGATATTACCGTATTGGAAGAGAAGGCTCTACCACCACAAAATGCTTTCTTCAACGGTCTAACCGCCACAGCGGTGTCGTATGCAGATTATGAACACGCACAGAATGTATGGAGAACATTCAAAATCCGAACGCTTGGGGATTACAGCGATCTTTATTTGAAAACAGACGTTTTGTTACTAGCAGACATTTTCGAGAACTTCAGAGACGTCTGCACAAAACCTATGATCTAGACCCATGCCAGTACGTGACTGCTCCTAGTTTGAGTTGGGATGCCATGTTGAAGCGCACTGGGGTGAAGCTCGAGTTGTTGACCGATGTCAGCATGCAACATTTTATCAAGAAAGGGATACGTGGTGGGTTAACCCAGTGCAGTGGTCGGTATGCTAAAGCCAACAATAAGTATATGGAAGACTACAACCCTGACGAGTCATCCAAGTACTTAACGTATCTGGATGCTAACAATTTATACGGATGGGCCATGTCCCAACATTTACCCATTAGCGGCTTTAGATGGTTAAACACGGACCAGGTACATCGTATAAAACAAGAAATATTAAATATACCAAGCACGCACGAAAAGGGTATATTTTGGAAGTTGACATACAGTATCCAGAACATCTTCACAACGATCACAATGACTTGCCTTTCTGCCCTGAATCGATGGTACCTCCAACACCGTTTTCGAAGACGCCTAAGCTACTCGCCACCCTTCTGAACAAAACAAAATACATTGTTCACTATCGCAACTTGCAGCAGGCTCTGCGTAACGGTCTGCAATTAACTGTTGTGCATCGCGTGTTGGAGTTTGATCAGTCGACGTGGTTAAAACCCTACATTGATCTCAACACGAATCTCCGTACCTCTGCCGCTAACGCGTTTGAAAAGATTTTTCAAACTTATGAACAATGCGGTTTTGGTAAAACAATGGAGAACGTGGACAAAAGGGTCGATGTCAAAATAGTCACGCGATGGGAACACGACGGGAAAAAGTTGTGCGCGAGTGGACTAATAGCTAAACCTAACTTTAACAGTTGTACCGTGTTGGGGGAAGATCTGGTGATCATACAGATGAATCGTGTAAAAGCCACTTACAACAAACCAATCTATGCAGGATTGTCAATTTTAGATTTGTCAAAACTCTTATGTATGAGTTTCACTACAGTACCATGGTTCCTCTGTATGGTCCCAGATTGTCCCTGCTTTATACTGATACAGACTCCTTAGTGTATAGTGTTGAGACGCCAGACTTGTACAGTGACATTAGCGCAAACATAATACATTTTGACACTAGTGATTACCCTCCAAACAATAAGTACAATATACCACTTATAAACAAAAGGTGTTGGGTAAGTTTAAGGATGAGTTTTGTGGCGATTTGGTCTTGGAGTTCGTCGGCACCAGGGCCAAATCGTATTGCATAGTAAGTGAGAAAGACATTGTTA
The DNA here is from genome assembly GCA_036346225.1 of Platerodrilus igneus. Lineage (NCBI taxonomy): Eukaryota > Metazoa > Arthropoda > Insecta > Coleoptera > Lycidae > Platerodrilus > Platerodrilus igneus. Next base: position 14,854,532 of record JARFIW010001469.1, on the reverse strand, counting down.
AAAGATTAAGGGTGTTAGTCGTAGTGTGGTGGCGGGGATTAGTGTAGATAGTTTTAAGGACATTGTACATAATAATTCTGGTGCCCTCATGAATACGATGGTATCAATCCGGAGTAAGAAACACCAACTTTATACACAGCTTATTAATAAAATCAGTTTATCGGGCGCAGATGACAAGCGTTACGTCATCCCCGGAAGCATATCAACCTACGCATGGGGCATAAGGATATAGGTTAAGTTGTTTATATTTGTATATATTTTATTGTGTATATATAGTATGTAAGTTAGTTATAAGCATATCTACCCTCCCCATCCTTAAAATTTCCTTTGTTCCCGGCGGCATGTGTTTACCTCCACGTGGTGTCGCTGGACGGTAAAACATATTGTTGGATTAACAAACAATATGTTTTATTGACTGAAAACACGTTTCCTCTCTTTTACTTTAATCTTTTTGTTACAGGTTAAACTACTTGGATTCGGCTACACAGGAAATAATGCTATACTTTGTAAAATTGTAATTAGTTTATTAAACTGTAAATTGGATAAATAAATTATTAAACTTTTGTGTCCTTAATTTTTGTGTTACTACCTCTAACTGTTTGGTTACCTTGGGTAGCGAAAAGGTTCTAAAATGGAGTTAAATATATACGAGCAAAAATTTTAATGAGGTTTGAGAGCTTAAAGTATAACTTTGCAGGGCGTGGTCCGAATTCAAATCTGTTTGCAGATTCGGGATGTGCGTAAAATTTTAGACTAACAAGATGTATTGCATGACTAAAAAAATTTATGCGGACGGTTAGAAATCGGTCTTGGTAAAAAATTTTAAAATTGGGGTAGCTCCCTTGGGGATGGCGCAATCTAAAAAATTCCTAGAAATTCGGGTAGCTGAGAAAATTCTAATATTAATCGATACCAAACAAGATAGGTTTATCTCGAAAGATAAAAAAATGGCTAGTCGAAGAAAACTATTTGGTCCAGAATGTTAGCGGTAAAAAAAAATCTTAAAAATAGGTTTATCTCGTGTGTGGAAATGTGGATGCTCATTTTATCTCGAAAGATGAAAAATTTAAGATATTTATCTCGAAAGATGAAAAATGGTTAGTCGAAGAAAACTTTTTGGTCCAGATGAGTGAGGAAATGAGGGATTCTGGAGGAAATGAGGGCCTGGGTTTCTTGAAAATGGTCTACTCTCACTATTTTTCATACCCTTTAATGCTAATTCAAGCTCATCTCGAACTATAAGACATCCGAAGTCATCATTTTCAATGTCTGATTCTTGTTCTAATGCTGTTAGTTCCTCTTCTGCATATAAATTCCCTATATATTCTTACCATCTATCCACTTTTTCTACATTTTCTATAATGAGGTTTTCTCTCGCGGCCCTTATATTTTTGCTATGCGGTCTCATATCCCTAAAATTCATTCTAATTAGTTTCTATGCTTCATCTGTCCTTCCTATTTCCATCTTAGTTTGTACCTCTTTGCACTTTTCATCAATCCATTGTTCTTTAGCATTCCTGCATTTGCGAATAATTTCTTATTTCATGACTTTGTATCTCTGTTTTTCTGTGTCGTCTGATTAATCTTTGTATTTTCGTCTTCCTTCTATTAAATTCAGGATATCGTTTGTTATCCATGGTTTCTTATTTTCTTTTTGGGTATACCCCAGAATATCTCTGGCCGCCATGTTTAAGTTGGAATTAATGTTATTCCATTGTGTATCTACTTCCCTAGTATAGGAAATTTTCTCGATATCTTTCACTAATGCATTTGACTTTTTCAAATTTTTTGTGGATATCTTTAGCTTTTAGTTTCTCAAAGTGAAAAAAGTACCTTTTTCAGTTTTTTAAATTCCATAAGGGCCTTCAAAATTACGATGTTGTGGTCAGTGTCTACATCTCCTTCTGAGTAGCTTCTACAGTATTTTACTTGATTCGTAAACCGTTGTCTAACAAGAATGTAATTTATTTGATATCTTCCTGTATTTCCTGGTATTTTCCATGTGTATCGTCTTTTAGCATGATGTTGAAATAATGTGTTTGTGATGGTTAAATTGTTCTTGTCACAAAATTCTACTAGTCTATTTCCCCCGTCATTTCTCGTGCCTATACCAAATAAACCTACTACTGCTCCTTCCCTAACCTCACCTACCACTGCATTAAAATCTCCCGTAATTATATTCGATATCTTTGTAGACCGCTTCCACCTGTTCGTCACTATAGCTAGAGGTGGGCATGTGTACTTGTATTATTACTGTATTTACCGGTTTAGATTCTAATCTAACCATGAGTACCCTTTCGTTCTTTTGTAAGTAGTTTTCTACACTTTGTCCCATCTTTTATCGCATAATTATCCCCACACCCAAATTTACTTCCTCTGATCCTGTATGAATTACCCTAAAGTCTCCACTCTAAAAACCCCCCGCTTCTAGCTAGCAAACTTTGCTGATCCGTACTATGTCTAGTGCTAACCTCCTACCCATTTCAATTTTCAAGTTCTCTAGCTTACCAACTTGCTTCATACTTCTGACATTCCACGCTCAGATTCGCAGAATGCTCACGACTCTTTTTTTATATTTTCGGATCACGTCTCCCGAAGTAGTCCCCTCCCGAAGATCCAAATGGGGTACTATTTTAACTCTGGAATTTTTTACCCCAGACGGTGCCATCATCATTAATAACAATTTATGTACGCTGCGTACTTGGGATTTAATGTGGTGGTTTCCCGTTGCCTTTCAAGTCGCAGTAGTGTGTCTTAGGATGCCATACCGACCCCTTTGGTCTCTACCACTCTAAGTACCGAAAACGCTGTTGCCCTCTTTCGGGGACCTGTCTTAGTCTGTTTCCTCACTGATGACCCTACTAATTTGGTTAAACCTTTAGTCCGGCTCTTTAGCTCACTGAATCCCTCAAGCCATTCCACTCTTTCTAGTATTTTAGAACTTCTTCAAGGTGCAGGTCCGTTGAGAATGGCTTTTACTAATTCTATTTTTTTGTGCAAAGAGTTAAACAAAGAAAAATAGCATGAATCTACGAACCATTTCAGTTACAATTAACTCTTGACAGGATGGTGTCTTGGATATGTCTACCAATTGAGACTGAATGAATGCTACATAATCAGCTACAGATCTTCGAGATCGGTAGTTCTTGTAATAAAGACTTTTAACTACTATACATTTTTTGCACTTGATGTTGGCGCTACAACCAGAAACAACCACAACCACAATTACTACTTCGTCTAACATTACTATTAATAGTACCAGCCCTAGAAGGAACAAACCAATTAATTGCGCGAATATACGACTAAAATAGCGAATATAAAATATAAACAAGGAATTATCTACCGGGCAACGATTCCAATAACTGCTATAGTTAAGTTGAACGCGTTTGATAACCAACCAAAATTTTATAACATGTGCTTGTTAAATAAATTTACACCAATGAATAACTACGTACCTGGTCGATTTACTGAAGCAATTACAAATGGGGCTGGGTCGGCGTATCGATATGTATTGATACAACCCCCGTATCGACCCCCCCCCCCCGATACAGCGAAAAATAAATATCGATACTCGATATGTATCGATACGTATCGATACGCATCCTTACGTATCGATACGCATCGATACGTATCGATATAGAATATTTATCGATATTCGATACGCAAAATCCCGTATCGCCCACCCCTATATATATATATATATGTCACAAATATCAAACTTGAAACTATAATTATTTTGGTAACAAACAATCTTAAGTGAAAGATCGAATTATCAGTAAATACATTATTTTAAAACGATCTTGTGATTTTATTCCCAAAGAAAGAGTAGATAAATTAACGATGCGTATCGATTCGTACCGATACGTATCGCTACGTCTTGATATGTATACTTAATCTACACATCTAAACGTTCCGATACGAATCGTTATATATATCTATACGTACCGCTACGTATCGATACACATCGATACGAATCGATACGTATCGATACGCACCGATACGCATCGATACGCATCGATACGTATCGATACGTATCGATATATATGGATATTCGATATAGCGATACATATCGATATAGAATATGTATCAATATTCGATACGCAAAATCCCGTATCGCCCACCCCTAATTACAAACAACTTCCAACTAACACCAAAATGCTTCAATAGACGTTTTGGACAGCGAAATCCCAAAATGGAGTGCTAACCAATGCACGACGCCAGATCCAGATGAGAACGAAAGAATAACATGTCGGAAATAAATTTGGCCTGACTATTGCACATACAACAAACAAATCAAAAATGAGCATTTTCTTAAAATCTCTGAAACCCAATAAAATAATTTCACGAAAATAATAGTCCACGTCGTCATATCTAAATTATATTGATTACTAATAAATACATATTAAACGATTTTCCAATACTAAGGCCTAACCAATAAAATTTGAAATATTCTTACAAATGCCAATTTTACCTCAAAGCTTCAAAATTATACCAACGTTGACTTACGACAAATTTAATAGTAATTGAGAGGACAAATGGAAAGAAGTCGTAAGGAAAATTTAGAACGCTACAGTTGCTCTATCTACAGCAGCAGGGAAAGGGAAGTAATTTTAGCACTAGTGCATTTGTAAGGCGATTATTTCTGGTTAAAAAATAATTCAGTATATATAAATCGAGGATGTGAGTAACATGTTTGACTTTATGGAATTAAATCAGGTATAGATTAAAAGATATGACTTCATTTATGTGAATGTTAGTAATCAACCTTGACTTTTAATATATTATTTGAACAATCTCGTCCTTGTATTTAATTTACAACAGAATGTGCGTAGTTGGTTATGAAACTGAATGTGCAGTGTCCAACAAAAGTGATCGAATATAAAACCGTGTTCACCCGCATTGCTAGAACAACTGAACATGGTCATTCTTTTTGTGCATTATATTTCGAAAAGAGAGGAGAGTGCTACCACTACCTTCTACAAAGTTTAAGACAGTCTGATTCCTATCAAAATGTATTGGATTTTAGTAATTGGTGCTGCTGCATTACCATTATTACTCTATTTTTATGTAGTGAAACCATTAAAATACTGGTCACGAAAAGGTGTTCAACAAAAAACTATTTTCGAGCAGTTTAGTGATATAGCGGTTAGCTTACTACAACTTAAACCGCAAGCAGATCTAATTAAAGAGTCATACGATAGATTTCCAAACGCAAGGTAAGTTCTGCTCGTTTATTTAACTATGATATTCAAAAATAATTGAATGGTCCAAAGTCGGGGAAAAGTAGCTGCTGGATTCCAGATAAACCAGTTCGTACACATGCTGTAGGAAACAATTTGTTGATTAAGTTTAGTTAAAGATTTTACTGTCGTATTCAGAACAAAATGTTATTGTTTATCAATGACTGTTGATGACATCCAAAATAAATGACATAAGTTTAGAAAAGTTAAGCTTTGTCCAAAAACACTTAAATTAGCAAGAAACGGGAAAACGCTTATTTCGTCGGTCTTCAAGATCATTAGATTTCTCAGGAATGTCATAGAATAGTTGGATGACGATTAACTTGTTCTTCATTAGAAATTTTAGCCAAATTTAAAAGTTTTCTCGTGGTTATTCTAATATGTAAGTTTGTTTTCATTCTTTTCAGTTACGTAAAAACTATATTTAACAGACACTTGCTGAAGAAATAGTCAGTACTAGACAAAAAGATTGATAAGTATCTTTAAAGGTCTCGGAATCTGCAGTTATTATTTTCATTAAACTTTGTGGTTGGGTGTCAAGATACTGCTCATTGGCAAAAATTAACTGTAATTCGCTTTTTGGCGTTGCACTTCAACATCGTTAAAATGACGATTCTTTTGTACTATGTTACGTTATTCGTGGCATCCACGTTGGGCGCCAAATTTATGCTACGTTGGCTCGTAGCCGTGCGTAACACAAAGAAAATCAAAGAAATGACCGGGCTCAATCGGAGAGTAGGGGGGTTGTAGAAAGCAGACTGACATATAATGTATGCGGCGGTAAGGAGTTAGTGACAATACCTGCAAGAAAATTAGTTAAGCTAACCTAAAAAAAAAAGAATAATAAGCATAGCAGCAATGAAAAGTCTAAGTTATTCAGTACTTTGTAGAATGTAAATAAAACTGTTTAGATAAACTATATAATATAATCACGATAAAAGCATTACCAAAATTTTTATCACAAAGTGAGGTAATATTGGGGAGTAGCAGAAACGTTTCCTCACACACCAATTAAACATAAATCAGACAAAATGTTAACAAAAGATACATAGATAAGACACAATTGGTATGAGTAATTCAGTAGTATTGATTTTTCTTTCTTTTTTTTTTGTTTTATGTTTTAAAATAGCATACAAGTCTATTGTAAAAGGTATCAGAACGACGAAGACATGGCAAAACAACGGATAGATATTTAAAGTAATAACAAGTAGGAAATAGTTCAACTTACAAAAAGTCCTTCAGTAACGCTTCCTTGCAATTGAAGTGAGGGATTCACGATGTCCTGCACTAACGAAGCACTTCACCCTTGACTGTGAGGGTGTTGATGGAATTTCTTACACTTTACACTAATCACACCTACGTATTTCACTAGTGTTAGCAGCAGACATTATCATGCTGATGGAACTATGTAGCATTGATAAATTTCTTGTTAATTCTATTTCCTGAGACAATAATTTCGAAATATTTTGTAACACAAATCGAAAAAAAAAGGTAATAAAAATTTAGAATCACGGGCTTTCAAGACACGATGTAATGCATTAAAACTAACAGTAACTTGAGGTGTTTTATTTGCTACCTATGGTAACAAAGAAAATCTAATGCTTTTGAATAACGAAATTTGCGCAAACAACGATCTATTCTAGATTCGTTGGGGTGAGAAAATTCAGAAACTACAGTGTCAACTGTCTTTACACGTGAATGAGATACATGTTTATAAGAAGCAACCTTTTCTTCTACTAAACCTGCTACAACTGTATCATCATTGTTTCTTTTTAGAAACACTCAAGTTTAAAACTGTATTTGGATAATCCAAAGTATGCACTACTCTGATAAAAAGGACCACGAAGACTAGATCGCACACACAGTTCAAATATAAAAAGACAAATCAACTAAAAAAACACAATCAATAAAGCGACGCGTATCACTAAGTCAATGTTTCGTAAAACGCACGACAAGTTCTCCTACTTTTATTTCCAACAGAAAAGCGACAAAAAAAATAATTAGTAGAGCACGCGTAAGCAATAAACCCGTCCGTCAAATGTCCTTAAAAACACACGTGCGTCGACCAAACACGGTTAATATACAACTCTTATTTCACTAGAAAAACAACTAAAAAAACGTGCCGCGTTTGTTCATGAACAATTCGAAAATTGATACCGCATTAATTCTCACTATTGTCAAAGCAAAGAAGAAGCAGTATTTTTAACGTACTTAATATATCGGAACAAAGAACCAAACTACAACTGCTTATCTGTTTATTCAACTCGTTCTATTACAACCTCTTATCGATTATTATCTCGACTTCGTTAATAACATAAGGAACATCCAATAAGTGAATGCAGCAATCCTATCTACTAATTAATTACGAGCTGTTTATCATTTTCGATAAGTTGGAAAGTAATTTACGAATAATCCAATTTACAATTCATTTATTAATGAAAATCAATCTTCAAATTATCTACTTTTAAAGTAATACCCACGAGTTAAATTGCATACAAATCTGAATTATTCTGAAGTATTTCCTTTATACAAACAGCGATCCCAAAGAAACGATGTATTTTTAAGTACGCTAACAAAAAGGGAGCGTAAAATGTTAAACTACAAAAAATGCCCGTTACAACTACTTAAAGAATATAAAGGAAAGTTTCCGTGTAATTTTAAATAGGGCTTTTAAACGACTTGCTAGAATGGGGGTATATTTGGTTTTGTTTGAGTAATTTCTTTCAGGTATTTTTAGTTTATAAATTAACAACTATTCCACGTTTATAAATTTATAAAGTTTTAAAACTGCATTGCATTTCACAACGTATACTGGCCAAATACCAGGCTAACCTAGTTGATAAGTTTGCATTGTATACGTATTTTAATTGTTATGGTTGCATGTACATAAAATTTAATTTGGAGTTAGCCTATTCAGAACTTTTTGGATGTATAAACAAATATCAAAATTGTGTGGTATACAGCACGCTTTTAAAAATTTGAGGAGTTAAGTGATACTCCTGAAATATTTGTAAATCAATTTCAGTTTAAATATGTTTGTAACAATTAAAGGATTGGTTATGTAATGACAGGACGTTTACCGAATAAGACATAAATGTATTATTAATCAATTATTAATAATTATAAATTGCATAGTGTGCGTAGAGATAGTTGTTATGGCAACGGAAACAAAGGAAGACGAATTTTATTTATAAGGGACTTCAAATTTGTATTACTGATATATATATATATATATATATATATATATATATATAGATAGATATATATAGACGTGTTTTTGTACTGTTCTGAGTTTTGGTTTCATTTAAAAAGTTACGAGTAAATTTTGAAAGTCAAGTTGTACCTGGAGGTAGCAAATAGTGAAGAGAAGTAGATTTAGTGGTACTGGAATGCAGTAAAGTAAAGTCTAAGGTAGCAGTTTTGTGGCGAAGAAAACGTAATTAGAAGAGGGAGTGCTGGTCTGTACCGTTATTGTTTGAAGACGAAAGCATAGTGGAATTGGAGTTATCTGAGTATTTGTATAACATAAAATTTGTAGAAATATTAGTAGTTTTATAGTCCGGAGATTACCAGTTGCTCGAGTTACTTATTTTTTCAGGAGGTGCCTGCAGTTGGTCACTTGGCTTCAGGACGGCTGGAAGGCGGCGCCTGTTTCCAGGTATTAGTATTTAATATCTACGCAGTGTTTTAATCAAATTTATAAAAGTGGAACTAGTGTTTGGCGATACTTTTGGCTTTTAAAATTATTTTGAAAACTCCTTGGATATTTGTTTGAGTGTCTAGTTGAGAGGTATTTGCCTAGGGCGGACCCACCCTAGGTAGATTCCGCTACGTGTTTGACGGCCTTGTAAAATATTTAAGTGCAGCTGCCGTGTAAATATTTAAAGATAAATTGTGTGGCATAACTCAACAAGGCTCTAAAATAAGACAAGGAGTGACAGATAGATATACTAGGCCTATCGCTCTTAGGGTAGAATCGCAGTAGTATATATAATTATATATATATATATATATATATATATAAATATATATATATATATAAATTTCGTTCGATTAAAGTTAGTGGTTTAGTTTAAAAACATTTATTCAACTTAACGTTTCGGAAAATTTGTTCCCTTAATCATAAGCTACAAAGTGGATAGCATTAAATTACATATATAAAAGTTATAAATTACTTACTTAATGTGTTTTTAGTAGAAAACCTGTTTTGACATGTAACGTCATTTCATTGAAAGTTGTTATTAAAAGTGATGTTTGTCAAAACTAGCTTTCTACGTTTTAATAATTTGATTAAAATACAAAATGTTATGATTGTTTAGAAATTCTTGTTTTATCTGACCAACATAAAAGCGACGCCAAAATAGGAAAAACAACCTGCGCACTTTCGATACATATAAAAAGAAACAATCACACTTTAGATCTACAAAATGTTAAAATACTTGAAATAGAATCTAATTATTACAAACGATTATTTTTAGAATCCTACCACATTCAAAAAACAAATAACTGTTTAAATGAAAAAACTGATATTAATAATTTAGAAGCAGTATACTTTGGACTTTATAATTTTAAAAAACAAATATAATATTTCTAATAACTAAACAACCAGGTCACATATACAGTCTCCAAAATTTCTTCACACAAAATTTATATAAATAACTTTTTTCTCAACTAACTATTTTAAACAAAACTAAATCAAACTAATGAATTAATGAATTACAGATACAACAACCCAAAGACAAAACAGTTTCCTATTACACACACACACACACACACACACACACACACACACACACACACACACACACACACACACACACACACACAAAAACACACACACACACACATCTACACACATACAAACTTAATAAAGATTTGTTGGTCAGATAAAACAAGAATTTCTAAACAATCATAACATTTTGTATTTTAATCAAATTATTAAAACGTAGAAAGCTAGTTTTGACAGACATCACTTTTAATAACAACTTTCAATGAAATGACGTTACATGTCAAAACAGGTTTTCTACTAAAAACACATTAAGTAAGTAATTTATAACTTTTATATATGTAATTTAATGCTATCCACTTTGTAGCTTATGATTAAGGGAACAAATTTTCCGAAACGTTAAGTTGAATAAATGTTTTTAAACTAAACCACTAACTTTAATCGAACGAAATTTATCCCAATATTTATATATAAAAAAAGATCAATTAGTTTATATAAATTGCTGTGATATACTCCTTTGAATGCGGGAACTGGGTCCTTTCAACAAAAAAATTCTAGTCCCACAGATTGGGCGTCATAAACGGCTGTGATCCTCTTTTCGCCTCGGCTGCTCACCTAATGTTATAAACCTCCTCATTCATAAAAAACAACACATTCCTACCAAAACATCAACGTTAACTCTATTTACATCAATATTCAGAATACATTAAAATTTCAAAATTAAAACTCAGCATAAATTTCAGTTTTAAAAAGAATTTCAAGATTAATTTTATTATCATTTTAATGTGCATCCAAAATTAAAGTCCTTGTTGGATGCCTACTAATTAATATAACAATATAGGCAGACCGGAGTCTGAGTATAAAGGAGCATCTACCACCCCTTTACGTTAATTAACCAGGTTCGTCTAATTGAGCTCAAAGACATACCCAAATTTTCATCATATTACCGAACATCAAAACTAAATACCCTTTCTACTTCAACAAGCAAATTTCATCTTAAAATTAAAATTTTATGGTTAGTACAATTTCACTAATGTCCATTTAAAGTAAATCAATTATAAAGTTATTCAACACACACAAAATGTCAAACAAAATAGTATAATTTACCTGAAGGTTACTGTCCTCGTAGCTTCAATGTACATCGTCCCTTTAGTTAATCACACCATTCCAACAGGATTATATTTACGGCTTCTAATTCTCAACGCTTTTAAAATTTTCTCCATCACCAGTTGTTTCTGGGCTTTTCCGGAACTCATCTATGTATATCTGACCCTTGTTTCGTGGATCCAGACACGTATTTGAACCATTTAATTATTAACACCCCGAAAAATAGCAAATAACTTCATACTTCTTTCACCAATATACGCCAAAACTGCCTACTTTTGTGTATACATTTGTCGTTGTAAATTTTGCTAATTGGTACAGTGAAACTAAATTTTATTACCTTGTATCTAAGTGCACTGAAGTACATTCATGTTAGCACGTAAATAACCAACTATTTTGAATCACTAAAATATACGAGCAAAATTTTAAATTATTTTATCAAACTAAAATGCACTGTTTAACATCTTCAATCAAGTCGCGGATGTAAGAGCTTTTAACGCATCGAATAGTCAAAAGTCTAAGAGGGCTTGTTTATATTCATCTCGGTATATATAGCAAAAAGCCGGCACGTCGCTTTTGTCCTCAAAACGGGTAATTCTAAAGAATTCCTCATTCTATGTTCCCAGTCTGTCGCTCGCGCGTCGATTTTACGAATTTTCACTCGTCCCATTTAACTCTCAGAAATTTCAACACACGGCACGCAAGCATGTCCGAGAAAAACTAATTAATTTTGTACAGAAATTGTTGTTTCTACCTCTGATATTTGCATCCTATTTTCAACCAATTGTGACCCTCGTGACGTTGCTTAAATCCCGCCTTTTACTATATGTGTCTTTGCTTGACGCATTTTCTCTTTCCTTTTCTAACCTGTTCGTATTGGTGCAAATTGATATTCTTTATTATCGATTATATTTTAGTCCATGTGGACTGTTATCTGGGTTTAATAACCCCGTATCGCACATTCTCGTGAATATTAAGCCCCGGTTTCTCCAAGATTCTTTGAAACTATTAATTATCTACAAAATTTAAGCCGTATGTGATATTTAAACTACGCAGGTGTTCAAAATAATATTAATTCTCAGAGCTTTATTTTCTGGTATTATAATCTTGGGTTTTTACAAGTTTCTATAGATATTATCTGTTACTAACGGTTCAATTAACTTCAATTAAAATTAATACCCTTTAAATTTTAGTGCATCCTAATTAAATATTCAATTATTATCTGTACGTTTCGTTTAATACTCGTTGCCCAAACTTGAATCAATTAATATAAATCTTGCACGTAATTTCCATTTGATTCTTTACTTTGGAATAATTAAATTACACGTTGAGCATTTTAAAACTGCTTATTTTTATATAAAGCGTCTTGTAAATAATTTTAATCTCTTATTTTTAATAAAACGAATGAATTTTTCTTCTCCACGGGTTTTTAATAAAGCGTATTATCTAATAAACTTCCTTATACACGGTGATTAAAATTATTTGATGTAATCCATTAATTTTCTACCCTGGTCTAAATATGAGTAATATATATATATATATATATATATATATATATATATATATATATATATATTACTGTGGTTCATAGGTCATAATAAGCATTAGCAAGCTCAAATATTGCAAGGTAAAGAATGTATAAAAAGGTCTAGCAAAATTTGGGACATTTTTGAGAAAGATCGGATAACATTTGACCAATTATCATTAAACATTAGGATCAGTTGTATATAGTGGTAAAATTTCACTGTAAATATTAATTAATATTAGTTAGGAAACTTAATTTTGTGGAACTAATTGCATAAATATATGTAAAACGTAATTTTGTTAAGCATAATTAAGATTTGTTTTAAAATAGCGTATGAATAATGTAAATACAAAAGCTTTCAGGTTTGTAGCATAAAGATCAATAAGAAAAGAGGGTTTAGTTAGTATAGCATACTCCACGAGACAGTTGTTTATTCGAGCTTGTGCACGTGTTATAAATTCTAGGAAGGTTTACATTGTAAACAGATAACAAGCGTAAAAGCTCGTCAACAAGTGTTAAAATTTCTGGAAACAGATAGTTGAGGGAAAAACACAAGCTTATATTGCACGTACGAAAACAGATCGATATAAAGAGGAAGACAATAGTTTACATGATGTAGTAAAGAAAAGAGAATAGCTTGTGTTTAGTGAACGTTGACTTTGAAACGCATGCTAGACAAGAAAGTTTGAGGCTAGCAAGGAGAACAAAGACGCGTTATGTTCTCGGAAAATATTGAGTAGAAAGGGAATAAGAAATCTGGGGACATTTTGCAAACAGAGTGCGACTGTTAGATTAGGTAAACAAAAGTAAGATAGACGATGAAATCGGTGGGTTAGGTAGAACAGAGCTTGTGAATAGCGGGGGGAACAACATCTAGAAATAACATTGTAACGTATTTTTTTTCTTGTTACACCAAGCCTAATAAATTAATAATAAAACAGATAAATTTTAAAGCATTTAATTCGTAAATATTCAGCCAATAAAAATTAAAGTATAATGTTCATAATAACACATAGATTCTAGAAGATATATATTCTGAGGCTTGTTACCAAGCGTTGTCCAGTTAATTATCAGCACTTTTGTTTCCAACGTCCAAGAGTGAAGTCGCTTTTTGTAGACTAGAGATAAAAGTCAAGATGGCCCGACTAAAACACGAGGCGTCTAATAGAGTCAAGAAGAAGAACTTGAGTTGAGAACATGGAACGATAATATACATCATTTAAGACATGCAATATCTTATGGACATATCTACAACAACAATTTTCAATGTTAAATTATAATAAATTTTCGTCGCAATAATTTAAAGCAGGCAGTTATGGTTTCGTTCTATCTATTTAACTACGCCGTATAGCAATGGTTTATTCAACAAAGAATCTTGGTACTTCAAACTCACTGATGATTAATACGCTGGAAAAATACAACAGCTGACGTCATGATTTTGCACCTGCAATTTATTTGGATACACGTGAGTGTTTGAAACTTTCCGTAACTTTGAAAGTATAGTAAATTATTATGAGATTTCCTACGTTGATTATTAGAGTAACAAAAATATAAAGTAGTTTTTAAAGTTAATAACACACCGAATAAATATCTAGTTTGTCAGTTATTTGTACACGCATACAATGTGTTTTAAGATATTTAGAATGACAACTTATGTCAGATAAAAAATAGTATAGATTCTGTTTCCTAATCTAGACGCCAGATGCAGTCTTGATTTAATTTTCACATTTTGCTTAAAACATTCAGGTCATGTAAAAGCTTTTTATTGGTGCTGAAATTCGCGTATATTTTTTGTAGATTACAGTTAAATTTGAGTAGTTGCATTTTATGATTGCTATTTTCTGATGATCAATCTTTGTTGTAAATGGTCAAGGAAGCGCTTCAATGATTATAGTAAAAATAAAATCATGTATTATGAACTAATAAATTATGACATGTTTGCTTAAACTAAATTTTATAGAAATGATCAATTTATACATATTTATTTTGAAGGTTAAACTTCACTAAAATTCTTTTTATAAAAAATTTATGACAAGATAGTAAGCATATATATTGCAGTCACATGTATATAATCAGATTTCTATATATAAATAGAATTCCTTTTGTTTCCTTTGAAAGACGTTTTATTATACAACATTTAAATTAGGAAAGAGAAAACTAGAGCAAATCCTCCTTAAGTAAAAAGACAGAGTAATGAAAATGAATCCCTTTAGTATTTCACAGATGTTTAAATTCATTTATTCTATTTTTGGGATATGCTTTTGAGGACGCAAATAGTGTCCATGTGGTGTTTTGTTTGTTCACAGGTAAAGCTGAGACAACTGTTTGACATCTGGTGGTTGAGGTTTTGGTAAGTGTGTGATAAAGAGTGAAATTCAAATTTTATGGCTATGATAGTGGTGTTAAGATAAGGTTTCCGCATTCCCTTATACAAACACAGTTAAATTTTGTTGGCACTTGTATTAAAAAATACGGTGGCGCCTATTAAAAATATTTTTGGTCGATTATCCACCCATGACCCATGCTCATGATCTACCCAGAGCTAACACTCTACTAGCCGTTTAACCCCTAAGAGTTTTCTTTGTCTAAAGCCGTTTTCCATCTGACATTACCCTGGGCTTGGAGTATAAAGAAGAAAATCTCGACCTAGTGATATCAGATTAAAAATAGAGAGTTTTAGTATATAGCTGATAGTCACGAGGATAAAGGGTAATAAAAGTTTTTAATTACCCCGTTTTTTATTACAATTACAACATACGACGGAAGATTTTGAATACAAGTTGGAGTGAAATGAGAGATATGCTCGTACACAGGAGACGTATTTAAGAGGTTAAAGTTATCGGGCGTTTGTAGAAGGTAGCGCCGCTTAAAAATTTTTAATGAGGGTTTCTGCGTAAAGTACTTGTTTGGGGTTAAAAATTCTAGGATTTTGACGACGGGTAACAAATTGTACCAAGAATATCTCAAAGATAATTGTGTGTTTTGTGGAATTGAATGACCGTTGTGTTGTTTGTGCTGTGTTACCAAAAAAAGTGTTATAGGGGTATTGAAAATAAATGCAAGGAGGTGGTTTTTTGAAGCTTATATAAACCAAAAGGTGGTGGAGGCTTTTTTTACCTTCGATCGCCAACCAAACTACTTACAACAGTAATTAAGTGAAGTTTAGATCTTATAAAAATTGAATTAGCACAAATGGGTGCACAGATATTTTGGCAAGTCTGAAACAAACAAAAATGTAGTAAATAATTGTAATTATACATCAAGTAAGTACAATTTTAGTACTTGTGGTTGGAGGCGTTGTGTGTACTCTGAGTACAGATCCAATTTATGGATGGTGTGCAGGAGCATGGTAGTAACGTACATTTGCGTGGTGGAATCTGGTTAGAAGCGGTTTTCTCCGAATGGTGAGAGGCCACCTGGAGATTGTATTTGAACGGGCAGTCGAGAGGGACGATCAGGTAGAAGATGGTGTCCAAGTAGAAAGCTGGTGACGCAACGAATCCAGGTAACTCTACGTTTATAAAACTTTTGTTTTTTGTGTGATTTTGTGGGTGACAATGTGGTGATTTTTTTGTGTATTTATTATAATGTGAGAACATTTTAATCGATGATTCACCTTAAAAAGACTAGATGAAAAACTATTTATGTAATATTTTAATGGTATCACATGAAGGTGTTTGATAATTTCAGTGCCGTAGTCAGTACATAGGTAAAGGAAAGTTTTTACTATGAACTTGTATTAGACCTGGGGGTAGAGTAAAATTTGGGAATAAGCCCAGTTACTTTTGGTTTATGATTAATGTAATACAGTTTCAAAATTATTTTATTTAAAAATGAGATTTATTTTCAAAATTAATAATATTTGTTAGATATTGAAATACATGAGGAGGATTTTTTTGACCAAAACAAACCTACCCGTACAAACGTGGAAAAAAAGCCAAGTAAACTATCCATAAAACAAGAGATTTTAGTTCTGTAAATTTAAACCTACCAAAGGTGAGCGACATTTTGATAATTAAGTCAATAAGTATTTGCTAGGAATAATTTCATGTACGAAAAAGATTATGCTGTAAATGTTCTATATTCTTTTGAATGAGAGAAAATATTTTATACTGTATAAATGCTTTGTGAGATTGCTGTGTTGGACTTGGTTTTGTAATGTCAGTCAATTCCATTGAGCTAGCCATGCAAAGTAGAGTTACAAAGATAAGTAAATCAATAATTTCAAATTTTATCACAGCACCCTTTTAGCGACACCAACGCGCAGCCGTTGTCACAGCACTCTTTTAGTGTCGTTCTAAAGCGGGACTTATCACAGCAATATATAGATTACTGTGACAATGGCCGCTTGTAGTAATGTCGCTGAAAGAGCGCTTTGATAAGGCCGCACTGAGAGCGTCATTAAAAGAGTATTGCGATACAGATACAGCAATTTATAAAACTTGAAATTGTTCACTTACTTTTCTTTCTAACTTTGCTTGGCTAGCTTAACGGATTTGACGGAGTTTTCTAAACGAAATCAAACAGCAATATCACAAAGCATTTATACAGTATGAAATATTTTCTCTCACACAAAAGCATCTACAACATGTTTCTTTCAAACATAAAGTAATTTCTAAGAAGTAATTATTATAAAAAATTGTTCTTTATCCTTATCTAAATTTCCTTTTTAAAGGATGGTTTACCTGGTTATGTTTAATACCACGCTTGTAAGATTTGTTTGGCCAAAAAATTCTTGACAGATAATCTATTAAGGTCAGAGTATTTCGAACGCTGATCACAAATTTTCCTGGTAAAATCCCCTACAAGAAAAAATTAATAAGACTATCTTAAACTCCACACAGATACTCCATTATCAGATAAAAATAAATCTAAAAGTAATATTTGCAGAATCTACAAAACGTTCCTTGTAATTAAATATCTTCTTATTTTAAATTGATGTCCAAATAAGCTTACAAGATCTTCCATATTTAAAATCCTCGTTTCAAATAGCAGTTACCAAAGTACATTATGCTTAAATCTTCCTTTTGGTTATTTAATAAAATTTTTAAAATAGCGTGTTATTGAAGAATTTCCCCTCGTTATTGTAATTTATAAATTCCATTTTTCTATGTAATTAATGCGTTTGATATTCTAACACAAAACCCAAGATCACTTCAAAGTTTATTAGGGCATTGCATGCAACTAAACAGGATCATTATCAAGAAGACTGTCAGACCAGTCTGCGCTAGTACGCAACCAAAGCTTTAGAAGCTGCTAACATCATCGGTGTCGGCAAATAGCTCTGACGAGTTTATTGTTCTATTGAAAATTTTTTACTCTAAACCTGTACATCACTTTTTCCAAAAGTCGCTTATACATGAATGTTAGTCCAGAAGCACCTTCATGCGAACATCTTTGTGAAGTTAGTGGACCATGCATATTACTTTGTTATTACTTATATATCTTAAACAAACTTAATAATTATTAAATTATCTTTCTCTTCCTTTGCACCGCCACAATAGCAATCATTAGTATAGAGTTGAGTGGTAACAACTTGGAAAACCAAAACCCTTTGGCCCTAGAGAAATTACTTTCTTATGTAAACAACTTTCGATTATCTGGAAAGAGTCATTTGCTTTTGTTCATAGATTTAACAATTCTATATATTTAATATATAAAAATTATGGTTATAAACAAATTCCTACAATGTTTTATTTGATATTTATTTTAAACTAAACTTATGTCACACTTGCAGATACAATGGATTCTACCAATTACAAATACCCGTTCTGTGGATACGAGATCCAGAATTAATTAGACAGATTGCTGTGAAAGACTTTGACCACTTTACTGATCACAATTTGTTCATTCCTGAAGACATTGAGCCCTTATGGGGAAAAAATTTGTTTGCTTTGAAAGGTTAGTACTGATATTACATAAGATTTGGCTATAAAACAAAACACTTCCATACCTTCTCCAACATATTATATGAACAAACTTCTGTTTATCCTTCGTCTGTAAATCAGTATATTATGAATATACTCCAAATATCAAGTTCGATATCAATGTGTCAAATTTTGAAAATATTACTACCAAACCTACATGGACATTTATTTAGAAGATAATTTGCAAAAGTGTAAAACGCATTTCGTCCTGTTCATATTAAAAATACAAATTTTAAGACATACCAGCACAACTGATAGGAGTTTTAAGGCAAGCCGAGGCAAAAATGTTAGTAAGCATTTTAAAAATAAAATATAGAAAGAATTAAAATACTGAAATAATTTACTTTTTTGAAAATGATTGCTAAAATCTTGTTACGGGTATAAATGGCGTTACGTTACAAATTTGAATTTGGCGAAAACGAACGGGAAAGCCGTAACAAATTCAAAGTGCACCAGTTAACTACGATGGTGCGAGAGAGGATTCCTATGGAACAATGATAAGAATAATAATATAATATAAACATGTAAAATGGCCGAAATACCACACTACTTTACAAGTACCACTTACCGTGAAAGGCTTTACTAGTTTTCAAAAGTAAAGGGAGCACGCCATCTTGTCCCAACTATCTCTCGATATATTCTAATCGGAAGATGGTTATTTCGGATAGCTCTACTTGCTTCCAGTGTTCTAGGATCTGATGACTTCATTTGCTTTCTTAACCATAGCTTAAAAACAGCCAATGACTTCCTGTCAAATTAAAGCAATTTTCAAAATAAAGACCTCTTCCAAATATGACTTTATACATGTGGCAGTTGAATATCCTCTCACAATGATCATTTTTACATTTCTTATAAATAACTCCAAAAAAAATACCATCTAAGCTTCAACTCTATTAACAGTAAATTCGGGAAGTATAAATACGCGTACCTTAACCTAAATGAAAAGAACATAATGTAACACACAACTGGTCAGGTATCATTACCAGAACTCCTTAAAGAAACATTTATCTGTAAATAATACTACTATTCCATTGGTTTAGTTTCCAAGATTGATCTGTACGACATTTTATCCAATTACTGGAAATGCCCTACAATGCATATAATACAGAGCAATACCCACTTTTGCTTTAGATATTCTATCATCATCATTATGTCTTCAGTCCTGGAACTGGTTAGACGCGTACCCTCATTGTTTCCTATTCTGAACTAACCTACACATTTCCCTGAAATTTGTACAGTCTGCATCTATCACTATCTGCGCGCGAAAGTCTGATCTCTGTCTACCTCTACCTATTTTTTCCTATGAATGCTCGTAGTATATCACGTACTATTTCCTAAAAATGCCTTAAAACGTATCCCGCCCTGCTATTTCTCCTATTCTTTTTGTTTTCTACAGTTATCTTCATTCCTCTACTATTTCTATAACTTATTTGTTATTAACTTCGTCTGTCCATGCTATCATCCTCATACATCTGAAGCACAACATTTCAGAAGACTTCTACCTCCTTCTGTCTGCTTTTCCTACTGCCCCTATTTCATAGACGTACTGTGCTGTGCTTCACACATAGGCTTTGAACAATTTTCTTCTAGTTTCTATGTTTGTTGTCTTGAAACATAACCACTGTTCTTTCTTGTTAGATGCAATTCGGACACTTATTGTTTTACAATTATATACCCTATTACCCCAATATTCATTGGTATGTGAAGTGAGGTATGTAACCTGTGGCGCCAAGTTCCCTCAGCACTTGAACATTAGGCAAATTAATAGTTTTTCCAATATATACTTTCGCACAATTAACATTAGTTGAGAAAATTGCAAGACCAATACCTTTGGTTGTTTATAATGATCATCATGTTTAAGTAAAGTTATTTTCTTCGTCATTAGTTTTTCCATGATGGGCTTGGATGTGTACGTACACATTTCCTGAAATTCTGATATCTACATCTACATCTTTCACTATCTGTCTAACCTAGGTCTACCTATACCTTTTTTTTTCCTATCTCTGCTTCTAATATATTCTGCGCTATTCTCGCATGCCTTAGTATGTGGCCTATCATCTTATCTCTCCTATTTTTTTACTGTTTTTGACATATTTCTCTCTTCCCCTACCATTTCTAATTCTTGTTCGTTCTTAACTTTCTCTGTCCATGATATCTTCATCATACTTCTGTAGTACCACATTTCAAAGGCTTATAGCTTTTTCTAGTCCGCTTCTCCTGCTGTCCAGGCTTCACAGCCGTACAGTACTGTGCTCCACACACATGTTTTAAGCAATCTTTTCCTTATTTCTATGTTTGTTGTATTTGAACACAGTAGTTGCTTTGTCTTGTTAATTGTAGCACGACCATGTGCTAATCTTTGTTTTATATCTTTTGTGCTTTTCGCATCTTACGTTATTTGGCTTCCTAGGTAGCAGAAATCCTTAACCTCTTGTAAGTTCTCGTTACCTATTTGTATTCTTGTGTTTGACGTATTTTGCCCTCCTTTGCATACTAGTACTTTTGTTTTAATTTTGTTAATTTTCATACCGTATCTCTCTGTTAGACCTGCTTCCATTTCATTAAGAGCAACTTCTAACTCTTCTTTCCTAGATGCTAATACCGCTATATCATCTGCAAATCTAAGTATATCAATCTTTTGTTACTGCATAGTAATTCCAAATGTTTTCCTGTATTTGATGGTACTTATTGCTTCTTCAATAAGTAAAAATTAAGGGAGATAAGGCACATCCCTGTAGGTTATTTGTGGTTTGTTTAGTATTTTTCTTGAATCTTAAACCACTCAGAGATTTTAAGATTGTCTTTATTTACGATTCGATCCATATCCTAGGATCGTTGTCAAAATAAATTAAGAAAAAGGTACATCCCTGTCTGACCCTTTTCCTAATATTTACTTCTCTACGTTCTTGCTCTAATTCTATTAACGCTCTTTTCTTTGTATGAACTATCCGTCTATCCTTAAAACACACTCCAATCTTTTTGAGTATTTCGGACTTTTTTTTACATTTTACATTGTCAAATGCTTTTTCCAGATCTATAAACCCTATATACACGCTCTCCCCCTTTTCTATTGTTTTCTCCATTATCACCCTCAGAGCTAAAATAGCCTCCCGTGTTCCCCTGTTTCGCCTAAACCCAAATTGATCTTCTTCTAGTATTTCTTCAGCTTGTGTCTTCATTCATCTTTGTACAATTCTAGTTAAATTTTTAACACGTGTGCTGTCAAACTTATTGTTCGAAAATTTTCACATCTGTCAGCGCCTCTCTTTTTTGGTATAGTTACTATAACGTTACGTTTGAAATCTTAGGGTCTTTCGCCTGTCTCATACATATAGCTTACAAGTTGGAAGAGACGTTCTGTTAGTGCTTGACCAGCGGCTTTTAGAATTTCTGCTTGCACCTTATCTGTATACGGTGCCTTACCATTATTCATACCCTATAATGCTAATGCAAACTCATCTCTAAGTATAGGAAGTATAGGTCATCATCTTCAATGTCTGATTTCTGTTCTAATGCTGTTAGTTCTTCTCCTGAATATAAATTCCCTATATATTCCTGCCATTTAGCTACTTTCTCTACATTTTCTATAATGACGTTTCCTCCCGCGTCCCTTATATTTGTGCTATATGGTTTTATATCCCTAAGATTCATTCTAATTAATTTGTATGCTTCTTCTGTCTTTCCTATTTCTATCTTAGTTTGTACCTCTTTGCACTTTTCATCAATTCATTGTTCTTTAGCTTTCTTGCATTTGCGAATAATTTTCCATTTTATGACTTTGTATCTCTGTTTTTCTATTTCGTCTGATGCACATTGCAAATTTCAAGGAAATGTGTAGGTTAGTTCAGAATAGGAAACAATGTTGGTACGCGTCTAACCAGTTCCAGGACTGAAGACCTAATGATGATGACAAACCTACATGATCGACTTTGTAAAATGAATCAATTCTGAAAGAACCGTTCTAGTTCAGTTTCTATTTATATACAAAAGTTAACTCAGTACGTCATATTCCACAGTTTTTCTGATGTATTTCGAAGGATCGGTTACCCTGCATGATGCAATTTTTACGAGAATGTCTGCGTTTAATGATCTCATTAGTGTCAAGCTATTAAACCGCGTTTCTATTTTATCTTTTATGAGTTGTTAATGTCCGCGGGTTCCTTGAATATGTGTTTATTCATTGATTCAAATAATTAACTTATTTAATGCCTTTTAACGTTTTCCATAAAACGACGTATTTGAAAGATCTAGAATTGAAATGTTTTGATTGAAACTCATTTTCAGTCTACAGGATTTCGTGCCTTATAAATGCAATAAGAATTGTTCTAGAGATAACCCGAAATGGACTTCCTTGAAAAGAAGCTATTTTTCTTTATTACAAAGTTATAAAGTGGCATTCTTAATAAAATATATTTTAAAATGATATATCTCTACACACGGAATTTATATTTGCCTTAAATATACGTTAAACCATTTTTGTAAGGGCAATGAGATTTGTCTTCCGGCAAATTAAACATGTTGCAATATTTTATACACGGAAAAATAATTAATGCTCCCAATTACATCCTTAATGATGGTAAATGCAAACTACCTTTCAGTAATTCACTGTAATATGCATAGCTTATAATGAAACTCGTTTTTCTAGGTATAGACTGCTTATTTGCACAAGGTTGAAATAGATTAATTATTTTATGCGGTTAAATTAAATGGCTTTTGTATGTGCAAGAGGTACACTTCTGGCACTTTTTAATGTGGAAATTTTCAAGCTACTATTATTATGTAAATCTTTTAGATTTTTTTTGACAACAAATTTAAAAAGATTACACTTTTGATAATGGTATCTATCTTAATTATTCATTTGCATTTTAACAGGGTACGGTTTTTAGTTTCGCATATTTGTTCACACTCTGCAATAAATGCAGTACCGTGGATATTATGTTTAATAAGGGCTTTTCAGTTTAGTGGTAATGAAATGCGCTTATATTAATACAGGGTAGAACAACTAAATTTTGGAAAATTTAAATTTTTCTGGTTTTCTTTTTTTTTGGAGGGGGTTTTAATAGAATTTGGGTGTTCATTGATCTCTCGTGACCCCTTTATCTCACACACACACACACACACATACACACACGCGCACACACCCACACACACACACACACACACACACACGCACACACCCACACACACACACGCACACACGCACACACGCACACACGCACACACACACACACACAAAATAAAACCCTTGTTATTCTCGGTTATCCACGGTTGGGCAGACCATATTTATGCTATGATAATCGAGCCCCACGATTTGGGCTTGTCATATTTATGCTGTGTTAACCCCTGTTAGCCCCTAGCTTGGGCAAATATATTTATGCTGTGATTTATTTTTGTATTACTCAAGCACTTGAAGAAATGTTAATGTATAATTTTCTTTGCGTCGACTAGCTGATTCAATTAAATAAAGCAATTCTATAATACACAGTATAATTGATTAAATATTTACAACCTTTTTAAATATCTTCTCCCTTTTTAAATAATTTACATCTGTCAGATTTTTAGAAAATCAAGCCAGCGGAACGAGCTTTTTGTTACATTTAGAGACCTTTTGAAACGTTTCAAGGTGTCTATTACTTTTCATAAATTTATACAAGAAACCCCAATTTGTCGTCTTTTACACTTTGAATTATTATTGAGATAAAAACAGTTTTTAAAAATAAATCATATCGAAATATCTAACCTGAAGTGGTTCAGTAGGTGCTCTGCATTCCCTAGAATTGAAGTCGACATCCAACCAAATTAGTATCCAAATCGTTATTGGTGAGTTTATTCCAATGAAAGGTTTTTCGTTTCCGCAATAGAATATTTACCATTTTCAGAGATTATCAAATTGCTTGAACAGGCAGCATTCTCCAGAGTCTTGTATCCAAAATTGTATTTAAGATCGTAATTGATCGTTATTAAAAGTTTTAACAGGAATCATAACGTTATTTCGATTGTAATTTAAGATTGTAATTGAGATGGTAATTAAGATGGTAATTAAGATGGTAATTAAAATGGTGATAAAAAACCCTGTTTTATTTATTATTAGAAATGGTATAATTTCACTAAATCTTATCTACTTACGTCTTTAGAAGTACGACTCGCTTGCACAGTTACACACTCTTTAATTTACTGTTCACGTAAATATTTAGCACTTTCAAGTATAGTGACTGCCCAGTTTCTAAAGTATACTCCCTCGATATTCAATTGTCATGATATTTATAGGATCGGCCCCTTTTGTTTGCGATTCGTTGACTCCACGTGCTGGGCAAAACCAAGTGTCTTATCTCCTGTTATTTTGGGAAACTTGACCAATTGTGTAGTTCAATTGTATGAATCGATGCTAAGAATGTCACGTAATTCATTATTATTCCTCACATTTAATTCAGAAATCCCAGGAATCTTGGTCCAACAAATCACGTACTATTGTTGTTGGCCTTATTCTAATCTGAATGGAATAAATTTGGTGTTTGTTTATTTCCTAATAAATTGGATTTTTGAACAAATGTGATACTTTTAGATCACGTACGCTTTTCAAATAATGCATATTTTTGCGTGCGTTTAAGATGATATATTAACGCACTTTTTGAATAATTATTTAGCCAATTTATGCAGGTTTTTCACTGATTTAATTTCAATGCGTTTCGTTACATTTTTAAATTCTTATCTTTGCTCCTAGCTACTCTTGGATATGTGTTTTAATCGCTTGTACTGCTATATACAGTGTGCTCTCAACTAATAATATTTATAATGACCTATTTACTCTTCTAATATCTGTAATTATGTGCTTTTGTTACTTGGGAATTTCTTTTGTTTATTCTACAACCCTTATGACATAACCTACTCTTAAATTAACCCTATAATTACAGCATTAATCCTCCAAATTGAAATAAATTTTTTTGGAAAATGTTAGTTTTGGCGCTCAACGTGAGACAAAATTCACATTGGTCCAAAATTATGTATTTTTATTTTGTTCTATTATGTACACGACTCCTACATTATTTTTACATCCCTATTCCTATTTTGATTATATTATACCTGTACACTTATTCATTCTAAATTTTATTATTATTGTGTTATTATAATCTATTAGTATTTTGCTACTTATCTATCCATACTTTTTTAATTACATAAACTTTTTCTATTTACATACTACCTATTGTGCTTTACTAATGTTATACTACCTATCTACCCATACTTTTATTATTTACATAAACTTTTTCTATTTTCATATTTTTCATATCGACTCATATAATTCTTCTTCAAATCTTCATTTTTATCTTGTCTCTATTCAATACATTTCCTATTTATTATTAATTTATATAACGTATCTACATCTCTCCGTGTTTCTAATAAACCCCATCTATTCATCTGTCCCCAACTTATCGATACCTTTTCTTATTTCTCATAAGCATCATCATCTTTTCCCATATCCAATGAATCACTCCCTTTTATCAACCTATGTTACTCCTGTTTATCCTAAACCTATTCTAATTATTATTAACCTATCTTATGTTCTATCGTTTTCTAATATTTACAACATGTACAATACCTATTCCCTAATCCATTCTAATTTATGATGATATCCTAATTGATTAATATCTTATTTAATTCTCCTATCCTAATTTATTGTTAAGCTATCCTATGTTCTATTGCTCTCTCATATTTATAATTTGTACAGTTTCTACTCCTTGTAGTGGTACATTAAATTTACATGAAATTTTCCCCTGATCACGTCTGAGTCTACCTCCTTCAGTTCGTACGGGTTCTCCCCTACGATCCTGTTTATTAGAAATGGACCTATGTAAGGTAAGTGTAACTTGGCACATGTATGTAGGTGTCTTCTTCCTACCCTTAGATTTTTGATAGTTACCTTGTCTCCTATTTGAAATGTAATTCTTCTCTTTATCTTCTCGTTCATTTTGTCCACGTACTTTCGTGCTCTTTCTTGTAGCCTTCTCTAGTTCTTCTGTAGTTCTCTCTAAGTCTTCCTCTCTTGTTGTAATTTTCCAAAGCCTATCCGGGTACACCTTCCTTATTAAAGTTATGGGAGACTCTTCGGTGACTGTATGTGGCGTATGATTTATAAACCGTTGGACCTTTGACAAATTTATTTCTCAACTTCGATGATCTTGGTATGCTAACATGCTCAAAATTGCAGGTCTCCTGAATGTATCTCTGTGCAGGATTTCCTTGAGGATGACGGATGCTACAGAAAAACAACCCCTATTTGTTGGTTTTCCCAGTGTGACACAAACCTAGCATTATTAAAGTATGTTGCGTTGTCCGCTAGTATTGTTTTGAATTTTACTTCTTCTGCGATGAATTGCTCTAGTTTTCTGATCGTCCCTACTGTGTTACAATCTCTAGTAGGGAATAACCTTGTGTACCAGTTCCTTCGAAAATTATTATGATAGTAGTTATTGTGATTGTTTCTATAAAATTGTCCCCCATAATTTCCCCTATTATTTGATCTATTTTTTTCTGTGTTTCTTTGCAATCTACTTAAACTTTCTCGCTGTCTTGGTGCCATCCTACCTTACACTACACGACTGTGTCCTAACTCATCACAACGTTGTAAATATTCCAAGAAAATCTCCCTGTTTACTATATTTTGAATCATTACATAATGTCTTATTTCTTCGCCAAAATGTCCCGCTAAGTATTTTATGATTTGAGTTTCTTCCATTGGCGGATCTAATTGCTTCGCTAGACTGAATTTTTGTATAACGTGTATTTCTCTGGTCATCCCTAAATTTTGATTATGTTTTCTCGTAATTAAATTATCTCGCGCCTTGTATTGTTGATTACCCCCCAAATGTTCTCAAAAACCTACTTTCAAACTCCTGAATTGTCCTGATTTCGTTTTTTATTAAATCAAACCATATCTCCGCGCATTTCTTTCAACATTGATCTGACAAAGTTTAAATTGTACCTTTCATCCGTTGAACCCCGTGTTAGTTTTCTTATATTGTTTAAAAATACTTTAGGATTTATTTTGTTATCTCCATAAAATTTGGAATACTGTTCTACTGAAATTTCCGGTCTATTTATCCTAGTGTGTTGCAATCCCTGATTTCTACCCACATTTTCAAATTCTGATTTTAAACTACCTAACTCTCTATTTACATCCGTAAGTTCTAATTCACAGTTTCCTTGAATTTCCCGCATCTTTTTACCTAAATCTGTAATTCGGTCATTTGTTTCTTTTCAGATGTCTCTTGATCTAGTTTTACTTTCCAAACCTCGTCTCTAACTTTATCTACATCATCCATCATTCTAGCGAATTTATTTTCAAAGTGTACTTGCATTTCCGCGATCGTTTGATTACTTTCCTTCAATCCGTCACTTATAATTTTCATTTCGATCCCGAGCTTTTCCTCATTTTCCTTAATATTTTTCATGGTCGCTTCGCTTTTATCCATTTTTTTGTTTAAGGCTAAAAGAATAGACATGATTTCAGATAATTGCGAAATTGGTTGCTCTTTGCTTTGACTTCTCGTTAACTGTGGTCCTTGCATTTAAATAGATGTATCTTGTAAAGTTACGCTTTCTTGTGACCCTATTTCAACCCTTTGGTTCCTCAATGCCTCTCTGGTCTCTTTTATTCGTTTATCCATTTTTAAATTTTTATTAATATTTCAAATTCCTTCAGATTTTTAATTCCTAACCCTTTTAAATTAAATTTTTATTCGTATTTTTACAAATTTAAATTTTAAATTTTTCGCTCCTACAAATTTTTAAATTTTTAATTTCCTTTTCAATTTTAATTTAGTTTTAGTGGTGTTCTCGCCCTAGCTTTGGGTCGCCTTACTTATGTCGTGTTATCTTCCTGTAGGAAAAATAAAACCCTTGTTATTCTCGCCCCACGGTTGGGCAGACCATATTTATGCTATGATAATCGAGCCCCACGATTTGGGCTTGTCATATTTATGCTGTGTTAACCCCTGTTAGCCCCTAGCTTGGGCAAATACATTTATGCTGTAATGTATTCTTTTATTACTCAAGCACTTGAAGAAATGTTAATTTATAATTTTCTTTGCCTCGACTAGCTGATTCAATTAAATAAGGCAATTCTACAATACACAGTATAATGATTAAATATTTACAACCTTTTTAAATATCTTCTCCCTTTTTAAATTATTTACCTTTGTCAGATTTTTAGAAAATCAAGCCAGCAAAACGAGCTTTTTATTACATTTAGAGACCTTTTAAAACGTTTCAAGATGTTTATTACTTTTCATAAATTTATACAAGAAACCCCAATTTGTCGGCTCTTACACTTTGAATTATTATTTAGATAAAAACAGTTTTTAAAAATAAATCATATATATATATATATATATATATATATATATATATATATATATATATATTGTTGTGATACTGTAGCAATACCCCTATGCGCCCTTTTTGTGAATTAAAATTGTAAAAATTTTTAATCACTCAATTTTTGATTTTTAATATATAATTTGATTGCGTCGGCTAGCTCAGTTTTTGAATTACGCACGGAGCTTGCGACAAAACAACAAATCAAGCATCTAAATCTAGCATCTACCTCTCCTTCCTGTTCTAATCTTTTAAAAAAATACCATTAGGCACAAATGATTATAATGTTTTCAAAAATATTTACAACGTATATAAAAGTTAAAAATTCTTTAACTAGAATTTTCTTCTAATAATTGAATAAAAATTTTAATAATTATCATTCCCAAAGATGATCAAAAAAGCCAGCAAAATCACCGTTTTTCAGCTTAAATCAGTCTCTGGTCCAATTGTTGTGTGCATCCCTCATAGCATCGCCTTAAACACACTAGCGTACTCCATTAAACTCCTTGACCATTAATCATTGAAGTAAATGCTTGTTGTATTTCCTCATTTGTTCCAGTAATAATCGCTTCAGCATTTATTTAAACTTGTCTCCAGTAATTTTTTAGAGCTGTCTTTCGTAATCATTTTGAACTGTCTCCAGTGATTCTTTAGAGGCCTTTTTATTAAGGTTAATATTAGAATCTATATTAAAACAACTTTTAGTTACTTACGTTTTTTTTATACTTAATCCTTTTTGATTCCGTTGATCCTTCCTTATGTCCTTGGTTATTTTTGCTTCGGTTGTCATTCCTAATAGGGTCTCTCCTATTTGATGCTTGCCATGGTCGATTTCTCATATTCCAATTATTTCTCGTATTACCGTTGTATTTGTTTCTAAAATTTCCTCTGTAAATATGATCCGTCCTTTCATATTGTATCCTGTTGCTTGGCAACCTTTTTTGGTTTCCGTGTTGAGTAATCGTTCGACCTTCTTCTCTGCAATTCATTCCCAAGTATGCTGCAAGTATTCTAGGAATATGTCACGATTCATAATGTTGTGTAGAGCGATGTACTGCCTCACCTCTACTTCAAAATGTGCTGTTAGATATTTAATAATTTGTTTCCCTTCTAAAGGAGGATCCAACTGTTTTGCTATACTAAATTTCTTAATTGCGTATTGTTTCCTGGTCATACCTAAATTTTTATTGTATCTTCCCATAATCAAATCATCTCTTACCTTATATTGTTGAATATCCCCCCAGAATTATCTCAAAAATTTGTTCTCAAAATCTTGAAACGTTGTTAATTCATCCTTGATCAAATCAAACCATGTTTCTGTAATGCCTCTTATCATAGCTTTTACTAGATTTAATTTATACTGCTCATCCGTTATGCTCTGCGTTAGTGTTTTGATGTCCTTTAAGAATAATTTTGGATTAAGTTTGTTATATCCTGAAAATTTTGTATACTGATCCAATGTTATATTTGGGTGATTCAATCTTAAAGGTTCCGATCATACGTCATCCTATTCTTGTCAAAATTCATCACATTAATTTTTATATCCTCTATTTCTTTATTTACTCGGCTAATTTCCGTTCCATAACTTCTTTCAATGTTCTGTACTTTTTCCCCTAAATTTATATTTTTTCTATTTGTTTTTCTTTCATTGGCCTTTTGTATAGATCGTACTTTAATAACTTCATCTCTTACGCAGTCAATATCTTCTATAAGATTTATCACTTTATTTTGTGTTTGGAAACGCATTTTTTCCATTCGCTGATTTGTCTTCCTAAGATCGTCACTTAATTTCTCTATTATTCTGGAGCTTAAATCTTCCCTCAATTTATCCAAATTTGTCCCAAATTTTAGCATATTTTTCGTGATTTGTTCGTTCTTCTCTGCTATATTAATCATGGCCTGTTCATTCTTTTCTGTTATGTTTATTATGGCCTGTTCATTCTTTTCTGTGATATATATTATGGCCTGTTTGTTCATTCTTCTTCATACTGTCATTTAGTGCCATTAACGTTTCTATTACTCTCGAATCTTGGGCGGACCGGTGTTCTTCACTCTGATTCCTCTCCAACATTCTTCCTGCTCTTTCCATTTTTAATTATTACTCTACAATTTGATGACTCTCAAATTGTATCTCGGTTTTTACAACCCGCAAAAACCCGCAACCTAAAATTGTATCACGAGATAGCCCACGCAAAACGATACATGGGATTTTGACTTGATACCTCCCATTCGACAAGTTGTTAGTACTTGCATGCGCACCTTACAAGTGTTATTTCCAATAGCGCCTGCAACTTCAAGATTCGACACTGGAAAGCAAGCCATTTGCACATTATTTTTAGTTAATTTTATATGAAAAGTTTCTGAAATGCAACTGTACTGTGCCGCAGA
Source organism: Platerodrilus igneus (assembly GCA_036346225.1). NCBI lineage: Eukaryota > Metazoa > Arthropoda > Insecta > Coleoptera > Lycidae > Platerodrilus > Platerodrilus igneus. The sequence continues at coordinate 14,823,251 of JARFIW010001469.1, read as the reverse complement.
ATCCACAGACCAGGGATCACGTACCCCCAATTTCAATAGTAATTGTCGGTGTCGTCGGAAGTATCGGTGCTCCATGACAAACCTATTACCTTTCTCCCCTTGTGATAATAAATCCTCAATCGGATTTCTGTTAAAAATCGTAAAAAGAATACCGTCAGTTGAAGATATGGACGTGTTACGCAAATTTTCCCTTGAATTTTCTTGTCGCTTGGGTCATTTGTTCCGCCCCCCTCGCCTCTTTCGTTTTTTGAATTATTTGTTCGAGGTATATCTGGCAGAAGCATTTATATTTCTCAGTTCCGACTCATTAGTTTTGTCGATTTTCTGTAAAAACAATTCAACGTCTTCCATTTTTGTATACCCAGAATTTAAAGTCCCTCTCTTAATATCTGATGGAAACTACGTACTGAGTATTTCCATAACTTCCTTATCCGGTATTTGATCACTCAGATACGTGGCTTTTTTTGCTGAATTTAGAAAATATTCCGCTCGATTACCTGTTTCGAATTTACCGTACATAATTTTTAAATGCGACTCCATGTTCCATATTCCAATACCGCTGCCTAAAAGATTTTTCAAAGATTTCGAAATTATCAAATGACGATTCCATTAAGTCCAATTTACGACATTACCACGAAGACAGTTAACAGCTATTCTCACCTGCTTACTACGGGAAGTTCCCGCGTCATCTATTAATGTCTTTAATTTTTTTAGAAAAGTCATTGGGTGTATCGAACCCTCTGGATTAAATACTATTGAATAACCTCCTAAATCTTTCCAAACCGGAAAACAACTGTGGTCAAAATTTCTAGTATTATTTACTATAGAAATAGTTTTTGAACTAACTGCGGTCTGCTCGCAGTTGCCCTCATTCACGGGTTCATAACGTCCCTTTTTACAAGTACAGTATTGCCCGAAATAAACAGTACTGAAACTAAGTTGGCGGTGTTTTTATGCGTGCGCTGTCACACTCAAGTTAGCTAGTATAGACCTGTCAAGTAAACCTCAAACAAGTAATTAGTAGGGCCTAATTGTTAAAAATGGTGTTAAGTACAGAGGAGAAAGTGTTTCTGGTAGAGCATTATTTTCGTTCATACGGAATCGGCCGACGTAATGGTGCAAGTTTGCTATACGTGTCTGATCAATTCACACAAAGGTTTAATAAACGTTCTCCAAGTAATGCTGTAATTTTGAAGGTTATTGAAAAGTTTAGAAATACAGGTAGTGTATTGTGCCAACGAAAAGGAAACTCGGGGCGTCCCAGGACAGTTAACAACAACAATAACCATGTACGTGTTTTTGAGCAAATCTTACAAAATCCGAAAGTCAGCCAGGCAAGGACAGCGTTACAACTTGATTTAAAAAAGAACTTCCTTTCAAAGAATCCTGAAGGAGCTGGGTACATTTTCGTATGTGATTCAGGTACATCAACAACTACATTCTCGGGATTATCGCAGTAGAGTGGAATATTGCGCCAGAATTCTCGCGTTACAGTATGAAAATCTTGAATTTTTGAAAAATGTTTGGTTTTCAGACGAAGCACATTTTCACTTGTCAGGCTATGTGAATCGTCGCACAAATCGATTTCTGGGCTTTGCCAGACCCGATGAGGTTCAAGAGGTTCCTTTACATAGTGAAAAAAGTGAGTGTCTGGTGTGCTGTTTCCGGACACGGAATCATTGGTCCCTACTTTATCGAAGAGAATGGTAGGCAAGTCACACTTAATCAACAGAGGTACAGACAAATTTTAACACGATTTATCCCTGATCTACGTCAATTCTGTCGTGCACGTAACTTAGCATTTCGAAACCAATTTTTTCAGCGGGACGGGGCAACTTGCCATACTGCTGCCGCAATTCGTCAATTTCTTCAAGAACATTTTCCAAGCAAATTCATATCACGATTTACTGACTTCCCTTATCCTTCACATTCTCCAGACCTCACACCTCCAGACGCATACATTTGGGGCATGGCTAAAAATGCCGTTTTCAAACGGGCACCACAAACCATCGATGAATTAAAGGATGCCGTTAGAGTCTTCTTCGCAGCCCTGAGACAACCCTTATTCAATAACATGACCAGAAACTTAGAACATCGTTATGAAGTCTGTCTCGAACGAGGAGGTGCACATTTAGAACATATAATAAAGTGTCAATAATATGTATTTTTTAAATATACAAAACAATTACAATTTCAGTACTGTTTATTTCGGGCACTACTGTATTTACAAGTTGCCCTATTGACTCTTGCATTGCCATTAACGTCAACCGATCTAAATTTTTTTCTAAATTAGATATCCTAGCCTCACTATCCTTCCCGTTTTATACATTCTTCCTTTTCGCTCCTTTCACCATTTCTTTTTATAAATTATTTTAAGATTTTAGTAATCACAAAAACAGGGTGTAAACAATTGTTTATAAGCCTGCTACGGGTTGGGCGCTATTTGTAATTTGCCTGTTGTACTAGCTACAGTGAGCGCTGGTCATTGGAAACTTATTCTTAATCGTACACTTTAATAAAATGAAGCAACTTAGACACAACGAAATTACGTATACTCGACTAAATAAAACTTTTCATTTCTTTATTACATAATATTTACTCCCAATAGCCCTACCTACTATCTAATCATCAAAAACCAATAACAAAAGGCATACGCAAAACGATGAATTACTTTGATTATATTCCCTTAAGTTCAAAGTTCTACTAATTAATACCCTACACTATAAAAATACTATTAATTAATTAAACTACCACTCATCTTATTTTTCCTGCCCCGTAGTGTACGGAAGACAATTCTTCTTTCTTGCTTTGTTTTGGGGCCTAACATTCGTGGTTTTCTGGTACAACTATCACGAAGCGATTGCACTACAACCCTTCATTCAAAAATATACGTTATGAACATAGATTTCTTTTCAATAATCTGGCGGACTGCTGTTTTATGCAGCCGCAAGCTCGCCTTTTTCGTAAACAAAACCACTACGTGTACACACTGGGTGACCTCGCCTCTTAATATTCCGTATTTGCACCCCAACTAACTATAACTGACAGTAACTTTACCGATAAATGATTTATTACCGTTATTATACCAAGCGACGATTAATGAAATGTATTCTTTCATTAATCCTACTTTCAATAATACTAATTTCTAGACAAGGTTAAGTTCACGTACGACACCTTTTACCTTTCGATTTACTGTCGCCTTTGCGATTCGACTCCTCTTGCATACGCGTCTCACTGCTACCTGCACTGTGTTTAGCCAGGGCTGGATTACTATATAATTCGAGTAGGGACGTGCGCTCTACAAATGTATTGTTTTCTATTAGATACACAATATACATTAAAATACTTATGATAAGTTACACGACATCAATCAAATTCGTTAAAAAATGGACTATGTTTCTAATATTGAAATTTTTTTAGGTGATAAATGGCGAGATATGAGAGCTACACTAAGTCCATCTTTCACAAGCAGCAAAATGAAATCAATGTTTGTCCTTATGAACGAATGTTCCCAACAATTTGTTGATTATTTCAAAAAAGGCAAATCCTCCCAAATTGTTGAAATGAAAGACACATTTACTAGATTTGGAAACGACGTAATAGCTTCTACAGCATTTGGAATTAAGTGTGATTCCTTAACAGACCGTAATAATGAATTCTACTTAATGGGAAAAAGCGCTACAAACTTTCGCGGATTCTGGTTTAACATTAAAATGTTTACAATATTCTTATTTCCGACATTTTCTAAGGTAAGTTAAAAAGAATTGAGTCATTGTAGAAATCTAGACAGAATATTCCAGTTATTAGGATTCCGATTATTCCCCCGAAAGGTTAGTAGTTTCTTTAGGAGACTTGTAAAGACGAATATGGAGTCCCGTGAAACCAGTGGTGTTGTTCGTCCTGATATGATACATTTACTAATGGAAGCTAAAAAAGGCAGACTCAAGCACGAAGAGCATACTGACGTAGTTGACTCTGGTTTCGCTGTCATTGAAGAATCTACAGTAGGAAGAGATAAATTGAGACAGAAGCAACACCTCTCAGACGATGATGTCACAGCTCAAGCACTAATTTTCTTTTTTGCTGGATTTGACAGTGTGTCTACGTTGATGTGTTTTTTGATCTACGAGATTGTTGTTAACCCTGAAATTCAAACAGCCTTACGCAACGAAGTGAACGAAACTTTAGAAAATTGCGGAGGCACTTTAACTTATGAAGCTTTACTCAAAATGAAGTATATGGATATGGTAGTATCAGGTAACAAAGATTTTATAAGTTTGCAACTACTTTCTTTTATATTAACAGAAACTTTGCGAAAGTGGCCAATACAAATTATAGTGGATCGTATTTGCACGAAACCATACACTATATATCCTGAAAGAGAGGGAGAGTTGCCAGTTCATATCAAGAAAGATGACTATATATGGTTTCCAGTGTATGGAATACAGAGGGATCCACAGTTTTATCCAAATCCTGATAAATTTGATCCAGAAAGATTTAGCGACGAAAATAGATCAAACATAAATTCTTATACATATCTATCATTTGGGGCTGGGCCACGTAGTTGCATAGGAAACAGGTTTGCTTTGCTTGAAACTAAAACCATTCTGTTTAACATTCTTTCGTCTTTTGAAATTAACGTTACTGAGAAGACTACAGTTCCCGTTAAACTTGCCAAAGATATTTTTACTCCTACGGCAGAGAATGGATTTTGGTTTGAACTAAAGCCAATTAATATATCATAAATCGCTTTTTTAAAAATTTGTACCTAATATACTTATATACTAATTTTTGAACGACTTTCATTTTCAAACCGAATGTTTAATTCTAAGAGCTTAATTCCTCAGTACCTGTATAGGCCTTTATGTCATTAATAAAATAAATGGATAAAAAGTAAGGTTTGTATGTTATGTGTTTCTAAATCATATAAGTTTAGGTTTTGGAAAAGTTAATGTTTGGCAAACTTGCTTCAATAAATAATGGATACTCTTTGTTCTACTAGGGTTCTAGGTTCTCTACCGGTACAAGCCTCTCACTTGCATAAAAAGAACCCATCTAGTAAGACGTGCAGAGCCTAATTCACAATTCATCAGAAAAGTTAAAGCCTTGTGGTCAGTTACCACAAATAATTCCTTACCCAAAATAAGCGTGCGCCACTGCTTTAACGCGAATACGGCGGCTAATGCTTCTTTTTCCGTTACCGTATAATGCAGCTCTCCACCAAAGAACGTACGACTAGCAAAACTTACAATTTTTGTATTACTATCGTCTCCAAATTGATAAATAAAAGCCGCAATTCCCACATCGGAACTATCTGACTGCACGTAAAATCTTTTTTCCAAATCTGGATGATATACCATGGTAACCTCTAAAAAGACTTCATTTATTTTCTCAAACGCTTCCTGTTCGATTTGATTCGGCGCCCACTGCACATCTTTTCTAAGTAAACGCAGTAATGGAACCGTTAGCTTCGCAAAATTGGTACAAAACCATTGCTCAAAATTGATAAATCCCAAAAAACTTCTAAGTTCCCGAATATTTTTCGGCCGTTTAAACTGTTGAATTGCCGCAACCCGTTGAGGATTAACTGATATATCTTCCGGCAAAATCAAGTGCCCCCAAAAATACAATCTCATTCCACGCGAACTTTGCTTTTCTCAATTTAATGGTTATGTTTACTTTACGAAATTTTTCGAAAATAAGCTTTAGATTCATAAAATGTTGTTCGGACTCTTCCGAAAAAATCAATAAATGGTCTACATGCACCAACGTAAATTGATCACAGTTACCACCTAACACTTCGTCCACGCAACGTATGAAACTCGCCACGGATGTCGCCAAACCAAAAGAAAGTACTTGAAAACAGTAAGTTTTTTTCTCAAATACGAAACCCCTATATTTCTGATCCATTGCTCTAATAGGCATCTGCCAATATCCTAATGCCAAACCCAGTCAACTGATCACTTGACCTCTTTTAAACCTCGTTAACAATTCCTCAAAAGGTGTAGGAGCCACATAGTCTTTCTCCATACGCGTATTTAGATAATGGGCATCCACTCAAATGCGCACCGATTGGTCGTTTTCCACTACCGTAACTAACGGCGATATATATTCGGTTGGGTATTCTCTAACAATAAAATCCAAAAACAAAAAGTATTCTCATGTAAAGATAATATAATAGTTAAAAATATAAAAAGTACAGCAGAGCGTTTTCGACGTTAGCCACCTTCGGTGCGGCTACAAGTCAGCATGTGAAAGTTACACAGATCAAAATTTAACGCTCCAGTTACTTACTGTCAAGTTATTTTAAAAACCTATATTCCTTCAAACTAATTCAATAAATATAGAGCATGTAAAATTATTAAACTAATATCACATAATAAAAGACTAGTTAACAAATTGATTGTTTCAATAAATATGGATTACATATTGTCGACTTCATCAACGACGCAGACAAGATTGAAACGTTCTTTCTAATACGTTGAGGCGCTAGTGTAACTTATTTTTCTTAATGGGCGCCAGCGAACAAAAATCTATTCCTGGGTAGAGCAATAAGAAGTGGGGGGGGGGTAAGTCGAATTTTGTTTGCAAACCAAAGCTAAACTAAATTAAATAGGCGCCACCAAGTCCTGAGATAATCACGGTAATAGTAAAGCACAATTCTAAGGGCGGACGTGGAAACTCAAAGATAAAACGATCGCCTTCGTTAACAAAAACCTCTCTTATCAAAATAAGACGCAGCTCCTGTAAGAAATTGCAAAGATTAAATAAATAAAAATGTAGAACACCATTTGTGTCCTATAAAAGTATCAAAAATAAAAAATGTATATCCAATATGATATTGGCACCAAATTATTACTCAAAAATTTTACCTTTGTGTAATTAGATTTGACCGCATTTGACCAAAATAAAAACCTCAAAGTTGAACTAATTGTTTACTAAAAAAAAACTCTCTTTTTTAAAATTTCGGAACTTTTAAACAAGTAAAAAAAAATTTCATCATTAAAATCTATATCCAAGTCAAGGTTTTGACTTTTTAAAACAACCAACTACACTTCAAATATGAACCTGCTTTAAACATTTGAGTGAAAATAATTTGTAAGCATAATACACTGATTTAACGTTCTAACCTTGGCAGATCTTTTCAGGTATATTACAATTTCTAGATTCTTATACAAAGTGTCTTTAAATTTTCAGATTTAAATTTTATGATTTACATGTAGATAAATGCTAATCACAAAAATAGGAATGTTTGGTTTAAATTCAATGACAGCTGCTCGAAGCATCTGCTTTCATGACGACATCTGTCAACTGTGCAACACAAAAAAAATATGACGTCGAAAACATACGTTGAAATTATCTAAGGTTCAGATGGAACAAATCTTGTAATTATAAAAACCTAACCTGACAAAATTTCGTTCTACGGCTTATAAAATCAGTTCAACAATAATTGAGAATTTCACAGATTACATGTTGAAAACACAATAGCAACTTTACGTGCTTTATATGATAGTCTGTTTATCAAATTTTTATGACATTCAAAACACATGCATGAAATATCATATATCTAATAACGAACCAAACTGCATCTGTTGCTCCACGACAAATTGAGATGGAAATTCATATTCTTCAAACAAGGTTACCAACCATTTCTAACTAGAGACGACTGCAATCAAAACCAACATCCATAATTCTTAGTTAACAAATTTCTTAGTAGACAAATTCCAAATCGACAAATCCTAAGTGACGAATCTTAAATGATGAATCCTAAATGATGAATCCTACATGACAAATCCTACATGACGCGCTAAATAAATTAAGCCAAATTAAATTAGTTCGTAAAATATATACTTTACCAACCGTTAGTAGAAGGTATCAAAATAGTTTCACGTCTAGCACGACCTGACCTGCTTACATTAGTAATTTATTCGAAGGTCGCCTGCCTCTAGCTGGGAATACATCTTGATAAGGCGGTTGCTAGCGCGCGACTAACTTGACGAAGCAAGAACCGAATGGTCGCGACGTTAGAGACGTGAAATACGAAAGAAACAACTAGAGATGCGCGTGGAAATAACTTTATATCACACAGATATTTTAATATAAGAAGATTAATAAGGAATAAGGCACGCTTAGCGCATTATCCACGTAATTCAATGCGAATAATTATTGCTGAAATTAAACATGTTACACTACCCCTTTCCCAAAAGAAAAAAATCTTTCATAACAAAAAAATTTTAAGCGAAAAACAAAAGATTTTTTTTATAAGAGCTTTTTTCAAACTTCTAACTAACATCACAATTATTTGCAAAACATCACAGTTAACGAATTAGAAATACTTACTTAATCATCATCCAGAATAACTACGAAAATTATGAAAACGAGAGGGACTAATATATACCAAATTGAGTGTGCTGGTAACTACGTGTACCAAACGTCCATTAGGAGACAAAATCGGGGAGTCATAACCGGTATAGGTCAAAATCGAGAGAAGTCAAATCAAAAAGTCAAACACTCCACGGGACAAAAAAATTAATTTAAGTTTAAGGGAATTCTTTTATCAGAGCAAGAATTTTCTTACTCCTACTGAAGCCAGTACACACTAACTATAACTAAACACAACATAAAATATCTAAACTTTTAAAAATACTAACTCCACTTCTTGGAGTTTTAGCAACTATACTAACCACAAAGGACGCTACTATATCAAAACAGCATCATAATACAAAATACTATCAGTGATAACCAAAACCAAAATAAACTAACCAACAGGTTACTTACAAAAATGGCGGTGAGTGCTCATCACCACTATAACTCAAAGTGTTAGAAGTTTTGTTTCTACTAAACTTAAACTTCTACACAAATATTTCACAAAACAAAACTCTTAATACAAAACCGAACCAGTCAGGGCTGAAATCTCCTTCACCCTACTGATTACCCTATCACTAATTTCCAAATATCACCACCTATTAGTGACTGATCAAACGGTGAGGTTTACTATGCAAACCTGTGACCTTACCAAACAAGAAAATATTCAAAGAAAGGTCAAAAACAAGGGAAAGAATACGCCAATATTCTCTCTACCTAAATATGTAGAAATCAGGATTAACAATTTATATAGTCAACTTGTTTCTACCTTCAAACAATATCTTTTACTAGCGCGCGTCAAATTAAATTAGTACGTACACTACAAAACTACTACTAAATTTCGACTACAAGTTTCCATAACCATACAAAATTTCCAAACAAAACAAGTTGTAAAAGGACAACCTTCATTTAGTATAACTTATAACCATACTAAATCAAAAATCAGAACAAACGAAACAAGCAAATAACTGATTTACTTATAATCAAAGAAATGACTGAACTTAAACTAATCTTCAGGATCATGTTCCTCATCTGATGTGTCAAATGCAGCAAAGGGCTTCAAATCTTTGAGGTGCAATCTACCGGCTTTAGAATCATCAATAAAAAAACTAATCACGACGATAGCTAACAAAAAAAAAAATCAGTGTTCAGGTACACGCTCATCCTAATACCAACCGAACTGTCAAAACAATTACAATGCTTCACAACGCCTAAATTTGCTAGAATGACAAATCTTCTACGAGTATCACCTAGATTAACAATCAAAAATTACATCAACTCAAAAAAATTATGATGCATAAATAAATAGAGCGACTAACTCACCTCGAGTCTCGTCTAGACTTACGTAATGCTAAACGACCAACTCTTCCTGAGTCTCGTCTAGACTAACATACTGCTGAGCGACCAACCACGACGACAAGTTCCGTCTAGACTAAATTGCGTTGCAATGCCGATCTAAATAAAAAAATTGCTCATAACAAAAACATGCCTATGCACAAGAGCAATTCTCAAATGATATGACGACAACTCAAACCGATGTACCCTTAAAAATAGAATTCGTAGCATCATCATCAAATTCTGAAAAAATGTTTTTTATTGACTGAAGCGAATTAAACAACTAGGATCTTTCACTTTCTTAGCCAAAAGTCTACTTAATATTTTCGCTTCTCAAGAACTGGTTTCTCACTCATTACTCCTCTGATCCTAAGTTCATATTCCAGTTCCTCTTTAAGTAAACAAATAATTTGGAATTTTTCAGACATATTTGTTATAGTCTAATATTTTAATGAAATTAAATTGATAAATCTAAATGATTCAAGCCTTAAGAAAATTGTCAAAGCAAATTTAGGCAACGAAAGGTCAAAGTCAAAAAGGTGAATTTGGTAAAAATAGATTTTTGCCAAAACAATATCGAATAAAATCTTTATTAGGCCAAAATAAAATTAAAGTTAAAAATAAATTTGGCTAAAGTGATTAACTGACTAAAAGAAAGTCAAAGTCACAACTAAATTTGTGCCAAAACAAATTTCGAGAACAATAGCAAATTTGAGCAAACAAATTACGAGACCCATAGCAAATTTGAGCAAACAAATTTCGAAGCCAAAATAAAATTTGAGCAAACAAATTTCGAAGCCAGTAGCAAATTTGAGCAAACAAATTTCGAGGCCCTGCACGTTGCGGCGTCACTGAAACGTTTTTTGTAGTTGCCAGCCCCACGTTGTTTTTTGTTTTATGGGCGTGGTAACCCTAAAGATAGGACGTTGCCATCTTTAACAAAAATACGTCTTATCAAAAATATGACGCAGCTCCTGTAGGTAAATTTGATAAACTAGATTAGGATGAAAAGGAAGAAATTGCCAATTTCCAAGTTGATGTGTCAACTGCAGGATTCGTTTAAAATGATCTTCGATACTTTCGGACTCATACAGCATGTATATGAACCCACTCGTATGACAGAGTCTTCCATGACAATTTTTGATATTATTTGTTGTCCTAAAGTCCTAGGTCTTAACAAGTGTGCAACTATACATTTTGGTAGTTTAACTGACTATAGAAGGGTGATGGCTTGCTTTAAATTTAACCTGCCAACTGCTACACCTAAAGTTATCAGATACCATAACTGTATCTCAATAAAGAACAACTCGCAGCTGTATCAGCTGCCGTGATTTACTATTGAAAGTATATCAAACATAAATGACAAAATTGCTTGTCTAAATGCTCTTATCTTGGACTTATTTGACACTCATGCTCCAGTTACAACAGCTTGCTTTAAACGAGAAAAAGCACCGAATATTACAAATGTCAGGCTTATAATTTCTTTGAGAAATCGGGACTATAAAAAATTTGTAAGATCAAAACTTAATAGTGATTACATACGTTACAAGGAGTTAAGAAACTTTGTAACTAAGTCAATTCAATGCAAGAAGGGTCTATCATTTGAATAACAGCATAAGCATAATAGCAAAAATTGTGTAGTGTTCGAAAGAAATAACATTCATTCAAAACGTAACAAACCTGCGATTAAATTGCAAGATCGTGAGAAAATTAATAGGTATTTTACCATATCAATTGCTTATCCACATGTGGCCGATAGTTTGTTGAATATATGAATGCAAGCTATTTTGGTGGTGTTGGTTTCTCAATTGGTACAGTTAGTTCCTCTGAAGTTCTAAAGATTATAAAATCTATAGAGTCTGAAGCATATGGTGTAGACGACGTCAATTTAAAAGTGCTAAAATTACTATTATCATTTTATTTAAACATAATTACACATATCACTAATTTTTCTATTACTCTTGGTGTATTCCCTGAACTCTAGAAGAAATCGATAGTGATTTCTTTGGCGAAAGTACCAGTAGCTAAACAACTTACTGATCTTTGTCCTATTAATATACTTCCAACTATTTCTAAAATCATTGAAACAGTGGTACACAGCCAATTTTCCAACTATATTGAGATTAGCAATATTCTACCCTTAGAGCAATCAGGTTTTGGAATGAAACATAGTAGTCCTTGCAATTCCTAATAGTCCTCATCATCCGCGACGTCGCACAAGTACTAACTTGAAAGGTTATTTCTTATACGTTGATGCGCTAGTGTAACTTATTTTTCTTAATGGGCGCCAGTGAACAAAAATCTTTCGACATAGCTAGGGGTCTATTCTTGGGTAGAGCAATAAGGAGTGGGGCGGTAAGTCGAATTTTGTTTGCAAACCAAAGCTAAACTAAATTAAATAGGCGCCACCAAGTCCTGAGATAATCACGGTAATTGCAAAGCACAATTCTAAGGGCGGACGTGGAAATTCAAAGATAAAACGATCTCCTTCGTTAACAAAAACCTGTCTTATCAAAATAAGACGCAGCTCCTGTAAGAAATTGCAAATATTAACTAAATAAAAATGTAGAACACCATTTGTGTCCTATAAAAGTATCAAAAATAAAAAATGTATATCCGATATGATATTGGCACCAAATTATTACTCAAAAATTTTACCTTTGTGTAATTAGATTTGATCGCATTTGACCAAAATAAAAGCCTCAAAGTTGAACTAATTGTTTACTAAAAAAAACTCTCTTTTTTAGAATTTCGGAACTTTTTAACAAGTAAAAAAAAATTTCATCATTAACATCTATATCAAAGTCAAGGTTTTGACTTTTTAAAACAACCAACTACACTTCAAATATGAACCTGCTTTAAACATTTGAGTGAAAATAATTTGTAAGCATAATACACTGATTTAACGTTCTATCCTGGGCAGATCTTTTCAGGTAGATTACAATTTCTAGATTCATATACAGAGTGTCTTTATATTTTCAGATTTAAATTTTATGATTTACATGTAGATAAATGCTAATCACAAAAATAGGAATATTTGGTTTAAATTCAATGACAGCTGCACGAAGCATCTGCTTTCATGACAATATCTGTCAACTGTGCAACACAAAAAAAATATGACGTCGAAAACATACGTTGAAATTATCTAAGGTTCAGATGGAACAAAGCTTGTAATTATAAAAACCTAACCTGACAAAATTTCGTTCTACGGCTTATAAAATCAGTTCAACAATAATTGAGAATTACACATATTACATGTTGAAAACATAATAGCAACTTTACGTGCTTTATATGATAGTCTGTTTATCAAATTTTTATGACATTCAAAACACATGCATGAAATATCTTATATCTAACAACGAACCAAACTGCATCTGTTGCTCCACGACAAATCGAGATGAAAATTCATATTCTTCAAACAAGGTTACCAGCCATTTCTAACTAGAGACGACTGCAATCAAAACTAACATCCATAATTCTTAGTTAACAAATTTCTTAGTAGACAAATTCCAAATCGACAAATCCTAAATGACTAATCTTAAATGATGAATCCTAAATGATTGATCCTACATGACAAATCCTATATGCCGCGCTAAATAAATTAAACCAAATTAAATTAGTTCGTAAAATATATACTTTACCATCCGTTAGTAGAAGGTATCAAAATAGTTTCAGGTCTAGCACGACCTGACCTGCTTACATTAGTAATCTATTCAAAGGTTGCCTGCCTCTAGCCGGGAATACATCTTGATAAGGCGGTTGCTAGTGCGCGACTAACTTGACGAAGCAAGAACCGAATGGTCGCGACGTTGGAGTCGTGGAATACGAAAGAAACAACTAGAGATGCGCGTGGAAATAACTTTATATCACACAGATATTTTAATATAAGAAGATTAATAAGGAATAAGGCACGCTTAGCGCATTACCCTCGTAATTCAATGCGAATAATTATTGCTGAAATTAAACATGTTACAAGATGTAATCCATATTTATTGGAACAATCAATTTGTTAACTAATCTGTTATTATGTGATATTAGTTTAATAATTTAAATGAGCTCTATTTATTGAATTAGTTTGATGTAATATAAAAGCTTATAAAATAACTTGACTTGGCACCGAAGATGGCTAACGCAGAAAGCGCTCTGAAGTAATTTTTATTTTTTTAACTATTATATGATTTTTACACGAGAATACTCTGTTTTTGGATCTTATTGAAAAACAAAAGTCACTTTTAGAATCACAAATAACATTCAACAGCGAAACTGCTTTGTAACACAAACAGAAAAATGGCCGATTTATTTCCTCTAAAATAACTGGTTTACCCCAGATGGTGGTTGACCAAACAACAAAATATCCTTGAGGGTAACTAGAATTATTCTTAAACCATTTTCTAATAACGGCCTACACAAAGTTTTAGAAGGTACATCCCCAGAATAATAGTCAAACGAACGAACTCAATCACATTTCCATATTTATTGTAATTTTACATGAAGCTCTAAAGTATTTGTTAACTCATCTTATAAATTTGTTGTATCTTTATTGTATCTTTGTTGTATCTTTGTGTGTTGCGCTGGAAAGTAAACGGAATAAATTCTTAGAGCTCTAAATTTAACAATACGAACCATTGTTGAATCTACCAGATTGAGGCACGTGTTGAAAGTTAATGTAGATAAAGTGTGACGCGAGGATCGCCGACATTTAAAACTTTCCACGGTGTGTTTATTTTATACGTTAAGGATAATTAAAGTACTGCTTAAATGTGTTTGACTTCAATTATGTCACTTATATGAAATATTTTTAGACAAATAGAATAATATCACTACACAAGGTGTATGCAGAAATTTATAGCTACTTCATAACGCTTCGGTTTCGGAAAATTTGAACGCTTACCGCATTTTGTGAAATCCGGATCCAAAATTTTGGTGGGTGCCGTAATAAACGGGCTACCTGTCTGGATAGCTCAAAGAAGTGGATTGCGTTGCGTTAACGAAAATTTAAAACGGTGCGCAAGATTTTGTGAAACTTTACTTGCAGCTTTGGCAAGAAATGTCTTTTCCGGCGTATGCGCTACAATAAATGGGTACCTATGTGAATAGCACAGATAAGTGGATTGCGTTGAGTTAAGAAAGTTGGTTAGCCGAACGCTGAACGTCGTGCACATTCCAAGGTTTAAAGAATTGGAATAAAACTGTGAGTAATATGATAAGCTTTCAGATTTGTACTTTGTTTTAGTTTATATATGAATTTTAAATGTAAATCAGTTGGTATTCATGGAGGAAATAACCGAACATGAGAATGATTATTTCGTTCAACGATAAATAACCGAGGAAATTAGTGTTGGTTAAAATTTAAGCATAATATTATTATGCAAAGTAGTTTGAAAGGGTAAAATATTGAGAAACATGTACGTATAGGAATTTAAATGTAACTTTTATTGGTTAAATTCAGTGTTAGTTAAAGCACAAAACAGTGTTTTGGATAGGACAATAAAATGATAAAACGAAAGCTGGGGTTTAACTGTCTTTTATGTTTGTCATTAACGATATTTCCAGTAATTGAGATTTATCAATATCATGTAATTGAATATTAGTAACACCAAAATTTGGAGTGAATGTAAAGTGGTAGGGTACTGTAATTCACCATGTATGAGAACACAACGATGTTTAAATAAAGCGAGATTATGTCATTTTATACTAAAAAGATACAAAAAACGAGTGCAGCATCTTCACATTCCGACGAACACAAGAATACTGAATATAACCGCTACCTAAGGGTGGGAACAGAGCACACAAGAACTAGCAGGCCGTCTCACACTTTAACAATATAACTGTACACATAGGGGAGTGTACTAAAACCTGATAAAATGCAAATAGAAATTCAAGGACGTAATAGTGATGATAGAATTATTCATGTATTAGATTTAAGATCTTTTAGAATTCCTTTTAGCAATACTTGACCAGATAGGAGTTACGGAACTAAGCTTTTAAGTATATTTGTGTGTACATGGTAATTATTTTATGTTAATAGAGATTAAGTTTAAGGTAACCTTTTTTTTCCATTTGTTTAGAAACTACGTAAACAGATCTTTGAAAAGGATATCCAGCTGCCCCAGTGATTCAATCTTATTTAAAAAAGGCATGTTATTTTGAGAATTTTCTTTCATTATGACAGAAACGATGAGTGTTTTCGAGGTGTTTACGAAAAAAGTAATAAAATTTGGAAAAGCACAGCAAGGGAGGCCCATGCGAAACAACCGCCTTTCGCGTGGTAATAGTATCAAAAGAATTGCTGTGACAGACTGTTTTGCGCCCCTCTATTATAACAAGTAAAAATGGTTTTTAGGATAAGTGTTAGTGTAACGTAGTTGTTTTCATTTCAGCCATTTTATTTATAATTTTTATATCATTATTAATTTTATTTTGAATTTTTCTATTTTCGTTTATGATTTTTCGATAAGAAGCCATTCTCAAACCTTAGCAGTTGTATTGTTATGAGTTTCTAGCCCTTTCAGGGTAAATCAAAATTTATGAACCTAACACTCATTTCATCCGTAGCTGTATTTTGGCGTCCCATCATGGGCTGTCTTTTTTTAATTATTCGGCGTTTTCTCAGTAGGAATGTTTTTACGTTAAAATTTCTGATGCCCAATCATAAGAAAACCTTTTTAACATATAATGCAATTTTTTATTATATCAAAGCAATTTTACCAAATGCAATACATAAGCTCGTTGGTGATTGTGTCAAAAAAGGATAATACTATAAGGGTGTGTTTATATTCACGCTTAATAAACAAAAGAATGAGGAACAATAATGTAGTTCCATCCTTTTGCGACTACTTATCAACACTGGGCCGTACTGCCAGCTACTGGCAAATACCAATTAAACGAGAAAGTCTGAAATACACCGGATTCGCTTCCGACGAGGAGACTTACCTGTTCAATATTTGCCTTTTGGTTTTACGTCAGTGAGAAGTTTTATAAGAAGCCTTGGATTGATATTAGGGGAAGAAGTCAATGGCTTTGTGATTATGTAGGTTGATAATTTGTTGGTACACTTATATAATTTTGAAAACCATTTACACCACTTAGGAATTGTGTTTGAAAAACTGCAAAATGTAGGTTTTACTCAAAAATTCCTCAAATGTCGATTTATACAAAACGAAATTGAATTCGTAGGTCAAGTTATAACTGCTTCGGGGATAAGTATGTATCCTGATCGAATATTAGCCATCTAGGAATTTACGGCTTCAAGAAACGTTCGTTAGTTGAGGTCGTTTTTAGGACCTGGTAAATTATGACCGTCGTTTCTGTAACAATTGTGCTGAAATGACGTTACCGTTATTGAATTTACTTAGAAAGGACATGCCTTGGAAATAGAGGTCTGTTGAGCAAGACGCGTTTTATAAAATCACAATGGCGTTTTTGGAAGTCACAAAACAAAAGCACCCGGATCCCAGTAGGCGATGCACTAGCATTAAAAGAACACAAGGAACATGGCCATTTTGGGTCTGAGAAGTGTTTTCAGTATTTGTCGATATATTATTTCTTTTTAAAAATTCGAAAGGTGATAAGAACTTTGGTAAGCACTTGCGACTTATGCAAAAAATCAAAGCCGAGAGCGCGTTGCCACGACGAAATCTATACTGTAGTCCGAATAAGAGAGCATTCATAAATTTGATTGGCCCACTTCTGAAGTCTAGGGGCGAAACAATTCAAATCATAGCGATAACTGACGACTTTTTAGCAAGCATGTAGGTCTATATGCCCTACGAAAGGGAAAAACGCGGAGTATTGTGAGTTGTCTGAAAAATAAGTATTTTATAAATGTAAAAAAATTTGATAACGCCACTTGTTTCACCGGTAAGTTGTGGGTAAAACTTTAAAAGAAAAAGGGTTGATACTTTGCCATACATAGGTTTATTTTCCGCAGGGGAATCTTACGGAAAGAACCAACAAGGAGGTGGTACGACTATTGTGTGATCTTGTTTCCATAAACATACCGGTTGGGCTAATGTCTTGGGGGCAAATCGAACGAAGTAATTCATGAGAATACGGGCTACACACCATATTAAGTATATTTTGGGCGTTCGCGGACGACTAAATTTATTTCGCATGTTAGTTATTTCTGTAAGGTTTTGGTACGTGATTTTGTTTTTTAGCTAAGCAGAAATTGCTCTCTAAGGCCGAGAAACTGAATTTGCGGCACATGCGTGCGAAAGATCGTTTTACGCAATTTAGGGTTGAAGACAAGGTATTTGTTAGGACTAATCCCGCCTCAGATCCGAAGACCATAAAATTAAGAATTTTTTTCGTTGTATCGAGGTCCCACAACAGTTACAAAAGTGATGAATCCAAACTCGTATAAGGTGGTAGAAGATAATACTGGGCTATCGGTAGGATTTGGGAATATTGTTAATTTAGAGTCGTATGCCGCTCAAACCCGCGAATTATAGTCCAACTTGGTACCTAAATTCGCATCCTTGCTGTTTACAAATTTAACTGTGGGGTGGTGTGCCAGGCCAAACCTAATTCTCCATTTGCATATTTTCTATTTTTATTTATTCTTCTTATCTCCCTCTTGCGCTGTGTTTATAGCGTAAAGATTATTTGTGCAGCTTTAAGAATGCTATTGTTAAAAACAATATGCGTCATACGCGTTTAGGCTAGAAAGTCCAGGTATTACGCTGGGGTAGCTTTTTAAAACGACAATGAAGGAAGTAAAGGGTTAGTCGGAAAGGACCACTCATGTTGGTGGCATCTTGCGGAAAGCGTAGTATTTTTTGAGTTCTCAAGAAGTGGTTTAGTTGAGTAGTGAATAGGATAATCAATTAACAACGGAATACACCTCAAATCACAGGTAGGCGCGCTCTTTGTGTCTTACATATCAATCTGTTATGACCTAAATACAAATCGTGGGAATTTCCCCAACCATGGTTTAAACTAAAACATTTGTAGCATCGCTGAGTAAAATCAATTTGTGCCTCCTAAAAACAATATTGTTTGGATACACTGAATGTTTACTGTAACACGGTATAGCTGTGGGTTCCAGACAAAGTACTGTCATTGCTGTACCTGCGAGTTTGTGGAAAAACGGGGTTTTCGACAATAGACTCACCGTGAGGGACGAGTCTCGAACTATAGCAAACGCCGGTGACGATGCGTCGGCACGACATAATTATAAGTTAAACAATATTGTAGAACAGATTTACTAATTACTGTATACTTCTTTAGTAGTTTATGGGTTTTTTTAAATCAAATTGGTTAAAGGTTTTCTTTAATTAAGACGGTAAGGAGTTAATTAATTAAACTTCAATTAAGGTAGTATACATAAGTTTTCTAAATTAAGTTATTCACATATGTATTTGACTATCGAGAAGCATAAACTTAATTAATGTTCGAAAGCATATTTAACTACCAAATTTTGTTTGCCTTTGCAATTTAAATTTCATGTACTTCTCTAACCAGGATCCACCCTTATTTGTAAGCTTCTTTCGGCTTTGTTTAACCTAGAGCCTACTGAAAACAAAAAGATGTTATATTAGTGAAACATAGAGACGTTGAGCCGAGCATTTTTTCAATTCCAAACGTACTGAAGAACGCGAAATACCACTGAAGAAAAACGAACCACCTTGTAACACTTTAGTTTTAGGCAAATACGTAATGCACTTTACGCTACGTAAGTTGCTAGAATTTAGGCGAGAAAGTTCCTGCTACCGTATTTGAAATCTCGCGCAGCCGTAGTTTTGGATAGTCGCGAGCCATAATGAAAAGTACAAAAGATCATTCTTGTCGTTAGAAGGTGATCGGTAGACAAGTTTCTTTGAAAAAGTGTGGGACTTTTGAGCCAATATGGGTTGAAGAAAGTTCCACTCAGGGCAATTCCGCATAGCCTAGCATTGGGGCTCTAGCACCGAGTTTATATTAGAACGTGGTTCTAATTAGAATAAGATATTTATTGAACGGTTCCTTATTTGGTATGGCATCTTACATTTTTTTAAAGGTTTTAATTTTTAGCAAGCAACTTTAAATGATTGAATTTATGGACTAAAAGTATAAAAAAAGAACCTGATTTCAATACTAACTATTGTTAATACAAGATATAATTATTAACTTTTAAAAAGAAGTTTTCGTGTATGGAAAAGAAGATGGTGGACTCATGATGCTCTGATTAGACAGATGTTCTATAATTTTGTCGTTATTATTTAAATAATCTCTGCCGTCAAGCTTTGGTGAGTAGAATTCCTTATTTTACGATCGAGAATAATCAACATGTACGTGATGACCGTTTTGTATGGAAATTCCAGTTGGTTAAACCAAATAGTATTTATTTATCAAACACGAAATATAAAATTTTTCAGATCAATATTGAAGGTCATTTTATTGAAACAAATCACTTTTCTATTTGGAGTAATTAGCATTATTTGGCGTATTTTTATGTAGCCATATTCTTATGTTAAACATTGGTTAGATTTCGCACTTCAAAATAACATATGTAGTGATAAAAATCAAATTCTCCATATTTAATTAATGATGTTGAGTAAATCCTGTTTTAAGACAATTCGTGATATCGAAAAAATAAAGTAAAACCATAGAAAGACTAAAAATTAAGTTAAAGAAAATTTTTTTATTCTACTAAGCTATATTAAAGATGTCTAATTACAGCGTATGACTAATGTTAATAAAATATTAAGTAAATTTTTTATGACAGGCATAGACTTTTAATTACTGTGATTTTTGCTTTTTTAATACTTTCATCAGCATTCACTTTTACGATGTTGTATATACACTGTTAATTTTGTACAAAGGTAAAGAGAAACACATTTTTTATTAAAGCTAGTCAGAACTCAAATCGTCATATTTCTAAAAATTTAACAAAAAATGGAAATAACCTATAAAATTTAATTGAGATAATAAAACCGAGAAAATATTACAATAATCTACATCTAAATTCAGGCCGATATAATTCCCTTAAGGCTTATCTGTGTCTATCCTTAGGATGTTTTATTTTAGAGTTAGTTTTTATTGACGCAGTGGCGCCCAAGTTTATTTGTATTTCAAGTTTAGTCTCAGAAAATACTCCGACCACCTTATGCCTCCCCAAGAATGGATCTCGAGTTTAGATCGTGAGTAACATATTTTATTCTTCGCAACACCGTTTGACCATATTGAGGTAACAACCTTAACGTCGATTATTTAAAAGTAGTGCATATACTGAAATACGAATATCCATTCAATGATTATATAAAAGATATTGGCGTGGATAGGTTATATGTAAATTATTGGTCTACGTCGCGAATTCATGTTTATAATAATTATTGCAGAAATTTGATTTATTCAGGAATTGCTATTTATGCAACAGGCAAGTTGTACATAAATTGAAAAGACCCAACGGCAAGAAGTCTGTGATAATTTTGTTCTACGATGTTACAGTAAGAGATACTTAGACGAGTATGCTATATTCTGTATGTAATATGCTGTCAGAAAGGCACAATTCTCACAGTATTTGTCACTGGCTGAATTTTTGGACAATAGATCGTGCATTACTACCAAATAAAGTCATTTGTGACTTATTCATTGCCTTAATATCTGCCATCCTACGTACTTAGATTTTTCATCCTTGAATCTCTATCTCCTATATTGTTATTGATATCTGGTACAAAAGTAAATTGACAGCTGTGTTGTTTTGAAACGCTATGCTCGCTGCAATGTAACACATACTATAAAAATTTTTTGCGTATGGCATTGAAAAGTGTGTTACGGTATTCCGTGCGGACAAGAAAGAAAAGTAAAGTCAGGAAACAAAATAGCCCGCATCGAATACCGCAATAAAAAATTTGGTGCCCGAAACGTTAGTAAAAAGAAAGGTTCTGATAATTCAGAGTTGGGGTAAACAACTTTTTGTAGTCGACATCTGCTGGATCACATTTTGCATTAGTAGTATCTCTGAATGGAACAAAATTCATTTTAGTACCGTTTGCCTGAATATGAAAATATCGTCACACGAATTCATTTATCTTTAACCAAAATGTGTTAAGTGTTCGCTTCTAGGTATTAGAATTGCCATCTTATTACAGAAAATAGCATATTTCTAATTTTACACAAACGATAAAACTTACTAAAAAAGGAACCGTTCGAGATATGTGCCGTA
Organism: Platerodrilus igneus; assembly: GCA_036346225.1. NCBI lineage: Eukaryota > Metazoa > Arthropoda > Insecta > Coleoptera > Lycidae > Platerodrilus > Platerodrilus igneus. Next base: position 14,801,404 of record JARFIW010001469.1, on the reverse strand, counting down.
GGACCAACTAATAGTTTCACTCTAACAAGCGAAACTACAATCGATAATGGTAATACCCTGATTAACGTCTCATTGTGTACAACAACCGGTCGTAGCGCTTCAAAACAACATGTTTCTAAAGTACGCGACAAGGACTATTCCGTAACCGTTCACTATGTATAATTCACCTTGTATATATCATAAAATACTCCTGCATACCTAATCAATTTTTATACATTATCCCTACCTAATTAAATTAACCAAACACAAAGGAACAGATAAGAAACGAAAGTGCTCGAGCAACCTTCAAGCAATCAACACGCGTCCTCCGATATGCCGTGTATATGGTCGCGTTAAAAAGCATAATCAGTGAATAAATGTTACATTGAAGTGCGTAATAAAGTGAACATTGAATCAACAGACAATTCATCATCAAGTGTAAGCCGTTTCACCACTTCAAACAACAAGAATATAGTCGAAACTACACCACATGTCAAATCAAGGTTAGTTATCCTATCATTATACTACAAAACAATCTGTTATAATTATTATCTGATTATCCACTATTTTGCTGGTCATTTAGACTGTTAACCTTTTATTCAATCATCATACACAAGTCAACACCAAGCCTAGCTTGTTTTCAAATACGCATGCTACAACTTGGTATTTCATTATCTATACTTTTCAACCCCTAAACAACAACGCGTGTTTTCAAATACGCACGCGCCAAGGACTATATTTCAAATTAAAGGAAATATAGAGTATCCGTAGAATGTGTTGTTTAACTTTCAGCATAAAATTTTAGAAAATGCAGTTTTTGTCCCCTAGAGAAGAAAAACGGCTATTAGCAATAAAGTCACCACAACTGTTGACATTCAAGGAAATTGTTAATGTTGATATTGAAGAATTGTAAATAATGCACTTAATAATGTTTTGAATCACACAAAAATGTTGGGGATCTTTGCGGTTGAAGACTATTACTTATGAGTTGACATTTTGCCTAATATAATAGCGAGGACGATAAAGTAACAGAAAATTTTACTTGGGAGCCAAGTTCAGTATATTGGCCGCAGATATAGATCAGGAATTTTAAATTACGAATACCCAAGCAAATGTAAATGAGGTCTACTGCTATGAGGAACAAGAGTTAGCGGAATATACCTCCCTAAATTTAAACGACTACTCAAACTCTGTTAGTGAAGTCACGGTTAATTCACCCTTTATCGAAGTCAAAGTGAAAAACACACTAGCTGTAATTAAAAAACCTTATCTCTGCTGGCTTCTTGTTTAGGTATTGGAAGGTTTAGTACTGATCGTCTGCAGAGATTTATAGATAGATAGATAGATAGAATATTTATTTATTCACATTTTTGTGATGACAGCATAGAATATATAATTATTAGTACACAAATGTATAAATAAAAATCAAAATTATAAAATTCTACACATTGTTACGTGCAATTTGCACTTAAACATTGTTTCTAGGTTAAGTTTTGATGTATGGAAGTTTCGCGCATAATTTCAAAAGACGCAGTGCGCGGGAATTTTAAATAGACTAGGCGTGTGCTTCCAATACGTCATAATAGTGAGTTTGCGCAGATCGCACGACCCTAGAGGGGTAGATGAATAACTTCGTGCGGACGTGAAAAAGACAAAAGAGTGGGGACGAGTTTTCGTGACGCTCTAAAACGAGGCTGTTTTGCCCGAACTTTCAAGGTGTGTGGTCGGTCAGGTATCGTAGTGTGCCTTATCTCTAGTATGTAGATTTCCCTTCTGTTTTATCTTGTTTGTCGTCCCCTATAAAACCTGATCCTGCCGCTCCCTACATTTTAGGTAGATAAATTTGCAGCAACCTTCGGCAATCTGTACTTCACGACCCTGATGACCATGCCTCGCTAGCAGCTCCGGAGGAATCACCATCTTTAATCCCTCCGGGATGTAGCCGGATGGACTCCAATAGAGGCCTACCCTAGCGCAACTTTGTGCGAATGCCGGATTTTTGATGTAAGTAGATTATTAGCTAATTTGTTTGCTTTATCGTGTTTAATTATGTAAATTACCGATTATTGCGCAATATACCTTTTGTATCGGTGACGTCATGGTAGTTGGCCACGCGAAACCTGTAAAAGGGGTTCGCGCTGCCCTCCGCTAGAGGCGTCACTCGCTTTATTCATTGCGCTTGCGCGATGTATCTTATGAACTTTGGTAACTGTATTACCGACTTTTAGGAACTATCACCATATAACTGTATCACCATCTAAAGTGTAATACTTTGCAAACTGTTTTATCGACCATATAAATGTATCACCATCTAAAGTGTAATACTTTGCAAACTGTTTTATCGACCATATAAATGTATCACCAATAGAAGTGTAATAACATATAGGTTGTCCTTAATTCTAAATTAGCGCTCCACTCACACATATACACAGACATACACGCACATTCACACATTTATACCCACCTATATATCCACCAATAATAACAGTAATACCTGTATTACCTAGTCAGCTAGTATCTAATTAGTCTTTAATTCCTTGAATATAAATTATAACATAATGCCTACAACTGTGATAGTCACAAATTTTTAAATGTTTAAAAACTTGTCTTCTAGAAATTCTGTTACACTGTAATAATAGCGATCACAAAGCAATGATAACAGAGCTGATTTAAATTTATTCAAACTACCAATAGATTTGATTGTTGCCGGAAGCTTATAATAAAGAAGTGGCGCGATGTATAAAAAAGACCTTTTTTTACAGTTGATGTTGGTTTTCGTCGACAAAAATCACAAGCATATCGAGTGCAGTGTTTATGTACGGAGTTTGCGGTGGTGTATTCCTTTTTTTTTTTATAAAATAGGATTAGAGTTTTATAAATATATAAAGGGTAGACCGTTAAAAGTTTAAGCTTTCTAAAGAGTGGTCTACAGTGGGCATTTTTAGCAGAATGGCTAATGATTCTAATCGCTCGTTTTTGCATTTTAAAGATAAGAGTCGTGTTTTTAAGGGCAGTATGACCCCAGAAAGTGATACCATAACGCATTCTAGACTCAAACAATGCATAATATGTTTTTAGAGTAGTCAGCAGAAAGTTCTGCGGTTATGGTTACAAGTGCACAGCAAACTGATAATAGTTTGCTAGGCAGATTTGATATCTGCTCGGGGAAATTGAACTTCTGGTCAACGTTATACCTAAAAACTTCGTGGCTATGGCCCGATTTAATGAAAGTTCATTTGAAAATAAATTTGGAATACTGGGCATGTTAAATGTTATACTACATGTTCTATGGGTATTTATAACAAACATGTTTCTTTTAAACCATTCTTTTGCAGCAGTTGTACCACATTTCAGCTCCTGCTTTCAGCATCGATTTGACTAAGTTTAATTTATATTGCTCATCTGTAGAGCCCTGTACTAACATTTTAATATTTTTCAAAACTATTTTCGGATTTAATTTACCGTCCCCGTAAAATTTAGTATATTGTTCAGTTAAAAGATTTGGTTGAATTAGCCTAATTGGTTCTCTATTATTAAAATTTGCTGGATTAGTTTTTAAATTATTTATTTCCCGATTTATTGTCCTAAATTCCGTTTCACAGTTTTCTTAAACTTTCCGTAATTTGATATTTAAATTCGTGATTTTATCGTTTGACTCGCTTTCATATTTCTCCTGTTTTGATTTCACCATTCCAATATGATCTCATACAAAGTCTATTTCTTCCGTAACCCTCACAATTTGTTCCTGCATTTGCGCTCTCATTTCAGCAATTATTTGGTTGGTTTTCCTTAATCCATCACTTAGAATTTTAATTTCTTTACCTAACTTTTCGCTGTTCTCATCCATTTTCATAGTCGTGGTTTTCATGGCCTCTTCACTTCTGTCTATTTTACTATTTAGTGCCATTAAAATCTCCATCATTTTTGTTTCTTGTGAGGTTCGCTTTTCTTCACTAGAACTGCTTTCCTGTATGATTACAGTCTCTTGGGATCCTTTGTCCATTTTTGAAATTTAATATTCACACTAAATTTTTAAATACTAAATAAATCTGTCTAAATTTATTTAATGTACAAATTCTCTGAATTTTTAATTTCGTAATTTTTCGCAAATTAAAACTCTTTAATTATATCCACGGTTTAATTTAATTATTTTATTTTAAATCCGACGGTTGTATTTTCAAATTTATTTTGATTTAATTCGTGCTCCAGGCTTAGGCAGCCATTCAAAATTGATATGATAACGCCGTACTCGGTGTTTATAACTTTTTTATTTAACTCTACCGCTCTGTGTTCTCACTTCAAATTTAATCTTACTAATTTTATTATTATGCCACCGCTAGCCCTTTTTAATCTACACAGAGTGCACAACGTTACGATAAACAATTTTTCTCTTCTCCGCCCCTTTATGATGACCTATTTGTTTGAATTGATAAAACGAAGTCAATTAGTTTCATATAATGAAAAGAAATATTATTTACAACTTTTTTTGAAAAATTTTCAAATTCACCCTTCAATCAATCAATATCATATGTCATTTATCCCAAAATTTATACACTTTGAATTCAATCTAGTCACCAAAAACCACCTTTTTTTTTACCAAAGAAACCTGGAAGTTCTTATAATACATTATGTAAGTTTAATGTATGCAATGTTTGTTGTTGACTTCATCACAAGTTTATATAAAATGAATAAATTCAGTATTGAAATTTAAATAGAAAAATATTTTAAAATTAAATAAATCTGACCTGCTACGGGTTGTTCGAGTTGTGGATCAACGCCCCTTTGTTGTCCTCATTCGTTGAACCAGTGTTTGAGTACAGTCACCCCTTGTTTTCCTAAAATTACTTCGTGCTCCTTTATTTCATATGCATTGAATCTCAATATGCAACTCAAAATTGTACCAGAATTGTACCAAAATATAATTGTCAACGCTGATTTGAAATATTATATTGACCCAGATTTGAATTATTCTTATCGACGCATACTTGAATTATTCAGAAATGTACCACAAATTCGAATGTTATATCACAGATTCGAATTATTATTTCACAGATTCGAAGCATTCAGAAATGTACCACCAGTTCGAAATGTTATAACGACCAAAATTTGAATTATCGTCATCAACACATTCACAGCTTCGAATTATCTATAAATGTACCACCAATAAGCCGTTAAACGGCAAAAGAAGTAATCGTTGCACTACTATCACTGTATCATACACTTGATATTTTATTAAATGTTTAATTAGGCGTGACTTTCTGGTTAGCAGTGACGCAGCTTCGCCCTGCATGAGTTGTGAACTGCTTCGTTTTACTATTGCTCTGTGTTAATATAGGCTGTTCCCACTTACATGTGGGCTGGGTTTCCAAGCAGTCTTGCAGATATCTCAACCAACGAGGTCTTTAATATTCCCTGCATTTCGAAGTTGTTTCTGATGTAATTTCTTCGGTTTTCCGTGTACGGTGTTTATTTGATACCTTATTATTCGTAATCTAACCATACGTTTTTTTGTGTAGATATCGCCATTTCAATAATTGTACAAAATAAATGATGTAACTTCAATGCTGTTTTCGTTTATGTGTCTTTCAAAACTGCGTTTTCTTATCAAAGCGTTTCTTGTTTCCGCGTAATTGCATAAAGCTTTGTTAGGTTTTATCTCTTATCATCGCATTTCTTTTATAACTAATTAGAACACTTCTCAACGCGTGTTTAATTACATGTACTATCATTTCTTCTGAATACGCGTTCTATTGTTGAAGGATATGCTCACTGGCATTACTTAAACATAATTATGGTCTATATACAGGGTGTTAAATGCTTGCTATTTACATAATGAATAAATTACTTAATTTTCTGCTAAATAAATGCAGTTTTCTGATTCCTATTGCAATTTATGGTTACTACACGACTCTTGCTATTCAATACACCCCTAAACAACCTGTTATCACAGCAGTATATATATATATATATATATATATATATATTGCTATAGCATTTTTCTTAAGCCCCACGTTGGTTCGTCTATAAATTTTGCTGTTGTAGCCCCCCTCACTTGTTGTAGTCGGACGTAATAAACGTTTTACTTAACGTCGCTGGTCTGTGTTTTTCTCAAATTAATCTTTTACTTTTAATATTATGCCACGGCTAGTCCTTTTTAATCTACACAGAGTGCACAACGTTACGATGATTAATTTTCCTTTTTCACCCCTTTATAATTACCTGATTGAATTGATAAAACGAAATCAATCAACATTCATATAATAAAAGTAAATAATATTTACAATTTTTGAAATTCTTTAAATATACCCTTCAATCAATTAATATCATATGTGTTATTTATCCTAAAATTTATATTCTTTTAGTTTAAAATAAAATCACCAAAAACAACCCCTTTTTACAAAAAAACCAAGAACGTTTGAGACCTTTTAATGATTTATTACGTAAGTTTAAACGTACTCAATGTACTTGTTGACTCTTTACAAATTAGTGAGAAAATTGATATATTCAATATTAATTTAAATTGAATAGGTTTCCTAAAACTAGGTCTGATCTGCTTTCTTTCGTGTTGTAGATCAACATATCAATGTTCTGGTTTGTTGAACCAATATTTCAGTACAGCTACCCCTTGTTTTCTAAAAATCACCTTGTTTTTTATTTTATATTTCTCTGCCTATGCTTTAAATCTCTTTCCTTAAATACCACTTGAAATTCCAGCAGCGTATTAGAATTGTCCCATAATTAAACCAGAATTAAAATTAGAATTGTATTACAAGTGAACCAGAGATTGACTAAAAGCCGATTAGTACTGAATTGTTCTCAAAATTAGAATTGTCTTCGACACAGATTATAATTATAATTTCTTTCGACGCAGATTAGAAGCTTTATCATTATAAATATTTAATTTAAATTACTTTACTAATTTCTACTCACGTTTTCTAAAAATAACGGCAAAAACTCTTCATGTATTATTAACACAATTTTCATGTAGCACTGTTTTCGCTATCTTATAAATTTAATTTATTTGACGCGTAAATCTTTGGTTAAAAGTGATGTGAATTCATCCTGCTTCAAGTGGAAACTGAGCTGTCTTATCACTGGTGGGTGTTAAATAGCTTTCCTCACTACCTTTGGGTTGGGTTTCCAAGCAGTTTTACAGATTGTTTCAACCAACCAGCTTTAGTCTTTAATATTGCCTGTATTTTTAAGCTGTTTCTGATGAAATTATGTTTGTTATTTGCTATTGTTTAATACTTTATTATTTGTTATCGTGGCCAGACTTTCAACTTACGTCTGTTGTTTTGTATAAATAATGCTTTTGGATAATTGTACAAAAATAAATGATGTAACTGTAGTACTGTTTTCGTTCATGTATCTATTTATTGATTTATGCGTTTTCTTATCAAAGCGCTTATGATTCCAGCGTAATTGCAAGAAGTTTTGTTAGGTTTCATCTTATCTTTAGCGTATTTTATCTTATAAACTTGTAGAACACCTCTCAACGTCGTTTAATTACATGTAGGGTTATTTCTTTGCCGAATACGCGTTCTATTGTTAAAAGATATGCTTACTGACCTTGCTTAAAGCTAATTACGGTCCATATACAAAGTGTTAAATGCTTGCTATTTACATAATGTACGAATTACTTATTTTTCTGCTAAATAAATGCAGTTTTCTGATTTCTATCGCTATTTACTGATACTACACGACCCTTACTACTCAATACACCCCTAAACAACTCCTTATCACAGCAATATATATATATATATATATATATATATATATATTGCCGTGGAACTCGGGTAAGATGCTTACCAACCATAAATTATTTTCGAAATTTTTATAAAATTTTCATATTCGACAATAATCAAATTTTCAAAATTAACTAATCCAAAAAAAAAATTATCCTTATCCGTTTTCCTTTCTTCCTCGGTTGAACGGCCTTCTTCAACTGCTTTTGGCTAGCTCATTTGGATCTCCTCTTGGGTATCTAGATTCACTCGCATATTCTCAATCATACACACACACTAGCAATAAAACCTCAAATACAACCAACATACAAGCTTTTATTTATAACTATTTACAAATGAAATGCAATATTGTCCATATTCCATTGATCACGTTACACTTCAGAAAACCTTATTTTATAATGTCCAGTATTTTATTTTAAAATCATTAAACACATAAATTGTACCCGGAGTAAATGGGCCTTGAATAAAACCTTCTCTAAAATTCCTTCTTTATAATTTATTTATTCATTTTACTCTAACTAAACTCTGGGGTAGGGTGAGCTCAGAATAACCCAGCTAATTATGCATTTGCATACTTTTAAAACAAATAACAAAGCAAAGCCATGTACTCTTCACAAAAATTTCACGTTCTGATAGAACGTTTAAAAGCTTTTAAAGACACCTTCGACTTTCTAGTTAAATACCATAATAAAGTTTTTACACGTATTAAGTTCAATACGTAAATAATACACACTCCCTTGAAATTTCACTCTCATACTTTCTCCCAATATTCACAGTTTATTCACAATTCATATCGGTACCTGTAAATTTATAGTAGATCTCTGCTCTGAGGATGATGCCATCTATTTCTTCTATCCGTTCTGCAGGTCTTTTCTAGCTGTTATTAAACGAACTCCATCTAAATTGAACTGCTAACGCTACCTCCCCGGTATAACCAAATTCCAAATTCCATTTAAAATTATTTCTTCATTAATTAGATGTTTCAAACCACGTTACTTAATGTCCCTACACGAGTTGATTATAATTATAGATGATATCTCTATTAAAATGTAATATCGGCACACTAACCGCGTATTTAATTAAGAGACTATCACCATGTATCATAATTCAACTGATTTAGTAATACTTACAACTCATGATACTTAGATACGTTGTTTGGAGCGATCGAAAACTTAAGGGCCTTCACCACGTTCTCTAAAAGCATTTATATCTTCCGAATGTAACCTTTCCATACCTGCTTAACGCGAAATCCCCCTGTTAACACCACACATTCTTGCAATTTTGCACTCAACCCCATTTTCAAATCCGCGAATTTCAATACCTCGTTATAAAATTTCAAGAATATCACGCTACACTATTCTCGTGCTTGTTTCAAATCAAACTAACATATCGACCAATCGTAGACCTAGTGACTCTTCACAAATCCCTCCTATCCTATTAGTTTCTTACTTATGCGTTTTCCTGTCCCTTTCTACCCTGGTCTGAGTGGTACAAAATCGATATTCTTGACCATCTGCTGTCTAAACACACGTGGACTTGCGACGTGACTTTATATAACCCCTGTTTAGTATTTCATGCTAAAACATTCACCCGTTTCCAATATACGTAGAATCTGCATGTTTATCTACTCAAATTTATTAGAACTTGACATTTAAAAGTTTGCAGGTGTTCGATCGTAACGAACGTTTTAAATACAATTCTCAGAGCTTTGTTTCATGGTATTTCAATCCTCCTGATATATCCGTTTGTTAGCAACGTGTTTCACCTTGGGTTTTTACAAGCTTTATTTATGCATATTATTTCCCAATAATCGTTCAATTAACTTGAATTAAATTAATAAATGCATGGCATTGACTTCTACCATTTAATTTTTTGCAACGCTATTAAATTTTTAATTATTATTTGTACAATTTGATAAATACCCATTACTTAAAATAAATTGATTAATATAAATTTCACACGTAACTTCTGTTTGTTCCTTTATACAGGGTGTTTTAAAATTGTTTCGTTTATCTTTATTTTTAGCCCTTTAAAACCATTTTAATATATATATATATATATATATATATATATATATTGATATGATAACGCCGCACGCCTATGTAATAAACGTCCAGTTTCCTGCTGTTCGCCACCGCTCTGTGTTTTTCTAATATTTTAATTTTAATTATGCTACGGCTAGCTCAGTTTAATTCACACAAATTGCACAACGTTATGATGATCAAATAATTTACCTCTTTTACCTTAAATCTTTACCTGCTTAGAATGATAAAATGAAGTCGATCAATATTTGTATAATGAAAAAAATAATATCTACACTTCACGGTTTTGTAATCTGACAAATAAGCTCTTAAATCAATTAATATTATTTAGATTATTTATCCCAAAAATTGTATCTCATTTTCTTTAATTTAAAGTCACCAAAAACGACGCTTTTACTAAAAATCTAGAACGTTCAAGACCTTTTTCCCTTTTTACGTAAATTTCTACGTATTAAAAAATATTTTTGTTGACTCCTCACAAAATAGAAAAATATGGTCAGTGTTTAAATTAAAATAATTTGAAATGATTCCTTATATTAGTTATCTCTGACCTGTGATTTTCCTGGTCTGTCTTTTTCCACTTTGGTCTGCTGCTACGTGTTGTGGACTAACAACCCTTTATTATCTTCAATCGAGCTGCTTCGTTAAAACAATGCTTTGCTTGGTGCTTCTTCACGTTAGTTTAAACCAATAATTTTATTCAGTATTGTTAATTTTTGTTCCCAAAATTTACCTCGTGCTTTACTTGGATTTCCAGGTGCAACTTAGATTTCTCGGGTGCAACTTAGATATCCTTAGATTCCTCGGATGCCACTTAGATCTTTCAATTTAGATTTTCTTAATACAACTTAGATTTCTCGGGTGCCACTCAGATCTCTCAACTTAGCGCCGTTTTCAGCAAACGGCGAAAGCTTTTTCATATATGTTTACTATAATTTGTTCTCAAATATCATATAACACCACTTTTCACAAATTTTAATAATTTAATTTAGAATATATTTTGACGCGTAAATTTTCGAGTAACAGTGATGCAGCTTCGACGTGTTTCAAATTGAGACTGAGCCTCGTATCAAACTCTTGGGGTTATAGCTTATGCTATCTAAATTTGATTGGTTTATCTGAAAGTCTCGTAGCCAACCATAAGTTGTTTTGGATATTCCTAAGAGTTTACAAGTTTAATTATGATGAAACTATTCCGTGATTACATATTCTGCTCGTATTTCTATTGTTTCACGATCTTTGACCGCTTGTTTTGTTATTATTACTGGAAATCTTAATTTACCGTGGTCTTTAATTTAGCCTATGGTTCCCGTTTGTATAGATAAAGCTTTTGGGGAATTGAATAAATAAACTAATGTAACATGAATGATGTAAATGAACATGTTTCTGTTTATGTCATGTATTTAAAACTTATTTTGAAATGTGTGTTTCTTATCAAAGCGCTTTACTATAATCTTGCTTTATCGCATGCGTAATTGCGTAATGACTTACTAGGTTTTATCTTATTCTATGCGCATCTATTTGTTTATAAATCTATGAACGCTTCTTGAAGTAGTTTAATTGCACGTATAATTATCTCTCTGCTGAATATGTGTTCTATTAATGAAAGACATGCTTACTGGTATTGATTAAAGTTAATTGCGGTCCTTATACGGGGTTTTAAATGCTTGCTCTTTGCATAATATGCGAATTATTTTTTTTATGCTAAATAAATGCAGTTTTCTAATTCCTATTGCTATTTACATTTACTACGCGACCCTTACGACTCAATACATCCCTAAATAACCCCCTTATCATAGCAATATATATATATATATATATATATATATATATATATATATATATTTGAAGTGATTGTGTATAATGTTTAAAAAATCGATCAAAAAAAAATATTTTGATCTAGTATATCCACCTATACTTAGAAAAACTACTTTGGAGCGGAATGGATTAATGAATTTGTTCATTCTAAACTCGACAACTTGTTTTACAGTAAGTTTCCAAACGAATGTATTGGTACCTATGGAATAATTTCATGAACGGCAAGATCCCCCAGATTTATCACCATTTGTGGGGAGATTTAAAAACTGTTGTATACGCAGATCCACCTATTAACGTTCAAGATTTAAAAACGTAATACACGTGGCATGTAATAATTAGAGTGAAGATTAAATAAAGGCAGCAACATTAAGAGAATTTTTGAGTCGTATAAAATTATGTTTGGAACATCAAGGTGGAAACTTTGAGAAATTCATTAGATAACATTTATTTATTTATGTCCATATTTCATAATATCGGAGATATCTCGAGTTTAAGATCAACATGGTTACAGTTTCCTAATAAACGGATTATTTGTAAATTCAAATTTAGATGTACTCTAATTTTGTTAATTTTGTAATTGGAAAAAACTTCTTGTATGAAAATTGTTTTTAAAAAAATAATTTATCGAAATCTTTAGGAAAAAGATTAGGTTGCCATTAAAAAAATGTAAGTTGTATTGCGCATACGCGGAGCAAGAAAGTTAAAATGTTGAAATTTCATCAAAAGGTGTATTTCGGTATTTCCTTTCACCTCCTGAAAACCCCATTTCAATCCGAGTTCATCAAGCTGAAATATGGTATCTCTTAGCATGAACACTGTATGTATGTATATAAATGTTGGCAATAATTAATTAGGTGGAAGATAGATTAAGTTCAACTTTTCAAGGGTTGAGTCTTGTAACAAGTGCAACCCTATTGCCCTTTTGTTTATTTGTACGCTATTTGAATTCGACACTTTTGTTTTATGTATACTTAATTGTGTTTGCAACCTTGACAAACATTTCTCGTTTTTTAAACTATTTCCTGTCGACCTTCCTTTGGCACACGACTATGATCAAAACCAGTATGCGCGTATAATGATATTTTTGTGCAAGGTTATGTAACCCAAGTTAATTCCATAACCCTTGTTACATAAAATTCAAATTAAGGCTCTGTTTTAATTCCACATGTATTATTGTGTGTCACTAACAGAACCCACACTTGAAATTATCTTTTATTTAAAGTTCGTTATCCATTTAATCGTTAGATAGCAAGCGACAGTGTAAAGTGCAAACGCACTTAGTTAATAGAGGTTTGTTTTAATGTTAATAGTACTTAATACCTGTAATAACTATATAATATTCGTTTAATAATTATAATACACGGGCAAGTATTGGAAAAATCGATATAACCTTCAACCAAAATGTATTGGACCTTAATAATTGTTCTAATTACGATACTTGTGTACATTTGTTTAATTAAACCGCTGACATACTGGTCCCGGAAGTCAGTTTTACAAAAATCTGTCTTTCAGCAGTTAGTGGATATAGCAGGAAATGTACTCCAGTTTCAACCACCAGCAGCGTTCATTAGAAGGTTTTACAATGACTACCCAAATGCAAGGTAAGTCCTACCTTAATTTTCTATTCTAAAAATAATTGCTATCGAAATTATTGTGATAATTATTTGTCTACATTCTTCGAAAAATTTAAATTTCAATAAATAGTTTTGAGTAAAATAATTATTGCATGAAGGACATCTATATCAAATGCGTAATGCTATTACATAATTAATTAGAATTGGAATTGACAACCTTGATAAAGTAGACAGCCACTTCAAGAACAGGTGACTGATTTAGACCAGCGACTCCTAAGCTTACTACCTGCATGGGTTCCTTCTTATGACAAAAACCCGATTAAAACCCTCCGAGTAGAACAACCCTACAAAACATATAGTGACCTTTTTACTGTATTAGTCAGTTTTTAACCATTTTCTATTTATGATGTAAAATAAATCAGTAAAGAAAATCTCACGCAGAATCCTGGATCGAAAGGAATCTAAATGTTTACATAACACTTACCATACCTTTTAAGCGTTGGAAGTGTGACCGGCATGGTTTTCCTGGACCGATCCTATGCACCCTTCCTTTCTACAAGTAGGAGTAGGTGTACAACAGAGTCTAAACAAAACTCTGGCGGGACTAGCATCAACTGTTTGTGGCTGCGGTATATTGCAAAAGACTATATCTCAGAGGTTTAGAGAACAAAGTTAAATTTTACTCAGACAAGTTATAGGGATGCAATTCAGAACACGACAAAAGAAAATACCTTAATACAACTTATATATTGGCGTTTAGTTAATAACATTAATAAAAAAACTAAATATATATCCTTATTTTCTTATAACCTAATTTTCATGTGATAAAAACTCTAAGTGCAGTTTATAAATCAACACTTTCATAATTTTAAAATTTTGTCCCAAACTCTACCAGATAAGACATTAGAAAATCTAAATTATTATTGTGCTTAGACACAACTTCAAATTAACGCTCTCAGTAAAAAGAAATTGAAATACGCTTTGTTTAGAATTAGAATTAAACATTTAAATTACACACAACCTCAAAATCCACAAAAAAAGGTTTCATGAAAGCTTTTATGTTTACAATTTATAAGGTTATACCAGGAAAGCAAATGTAATACTTAATTAGTTAAGGTAATAGGCAAGTAAAAGTATGACTATATGTTACATGCATTATTTTTCCAGATATTTGAGATTTTAAATGTAACACATGCACATTGTTCCGTCACAAAAGTAAATAAGATAAACTCATACCTGTATTTATGATACATGAAAGAAACGTATACTTAAGCATTGAGCTCCGGTGTGTACAGAATTATAAAGGTTTCGGGTTCTTCTTACTGCTTGTTAAGACGAACACTATCCATATGTAGTTTGGTGTTAATCTCAAATTTCAAATTTGTAAGAGCCAAACCTTTTTGTTCCACAGCCATATGTTTCGTCAACTGACATTTAATTTATTTTAGAAGGTAGATTAAACGGCAACATTGAAATTCTTGTACGATAACATAATATTTATAAGGTAGTAGAATTAATGCATTAGGTTTAAATAGCCTAGCATGTATAGTTAAATACTCTACCAGAGAATATTTTACCAGAGAATAACCCAGCAGAGAATATATCAACGAAGAATATATCATCGAAGGATATGCCACCGGGGGTCCCTAGAAAATAAACGTGTTACAAATACGAAATATTGTAATACGCGACGAGGAACAAACTGAAAGTTTATCTGTTATCAGCTTACCGTTCATGCTCATTTTGACCGGGTAATTCAGGTAGACTTTCTCCATACACATTTTGCTAGTATTCTAAAACAATATTTATGTATATCAAGGAGAATAAAAAAAAAGACACATTTTACATACCAGATACGACATCTTGGCCTTAAAAAAGACATTTTTATCGGGAAACGGCATGTGTATAAAAAGAAGTCAGATTTTAAGAGCACGAAAATTTATTCTGGTTTTGAAGATAACCACACATTTTGAGAGAGGGCGAACAAGAAAACCATCCTAAATAACAGATTCATGTATACACCAGTTGTGTATTTATGGACATTGTTCAGAGGTTTACCAATTTGAGAATATGATCATAATTATTTATATTATTAACACTAAAGGGAACATTAAATTAAAACTCAAGATCAACTTATTTAGTGTATTATTTTCTAATACTAAAGGGAAGTGTTACACAAATTAAAACTAACTTGTAATTGTTAACGGTATTAATATAACATTAAGACGAATAATATCGAAGGAAGTGAGACCACAATGTAACACGGCAAGGGAGCTGTGAATTGATATGTTACACCTATACAAAATTTGAAAAACAAAGTTACTCGCATGATGCAATAGAGAATATTAACAAAAATAATGTACAGCACTAGCATGCCCACAAACCGGTAGCATTGTTTATTGATGTATCGACCTGATCAACACATCTTTATATTCTAATAAATTACATACGGACGCATAGCTCAACTGAATGGGTGTGTTGTCAATCACATGTAAAGATATATTTTTTCAAAGTCACTTACGCTGTGTCGTGTAGTGGCTGCGTCTTGGATTTCTTGTCCCGATACTACTTGTTATTTTCCAATTTTCCACTTTGGAACTAAAGCACTCTTCTTTCTTATAAGCTATATTTGCTCGCCACCCGAATGAATAAGACAAACAAATATTGTATTCCCTTTGGAACTTCCAATCTTTTCCGCCGTTATCCACTAAATGCCATTCCTTTCTCTACAGGTAAAACTTCCTTACTCTCTTCATTCTAAAACGCCCTCTTTCTACATTCCTTAGTTGCGGGGATACCATGTACCATTACAAGTTGTCCATATTGTAGGTTCTGACAAAATAAATAATGAAAAATTTGACGTCAGGAGAGGTGATGAATGGCCAAAAAGAAAAAATCCAAAACAAATCGTTGGTCAGAAGAAAGTTAATTCTGGAGAGTGCATAAAGATTTGAGGGAGAAGGGGTCTGACTGGTACGCTAGTCCAGAATATACAGGAGGGCGCCACCATATAGAATACGAACGGATAGCTATAAACAAAGATTTGTGAGAGGAGGTCGTGGAAATTTTCAACAGTCCAAACGGACGAGTATTTAGTCAACCATAAATAATATAAGTTAGAAACTGCATTAGACTACTCTTGACCCGCAACATCTTAAAAGAAAACACAGATTTAGATTAATTAACATTGAACATCACTGTGTTCAACAAAGAAAAATAATAAATTGCTTAATGAATAATTATACTGCATATCACAAAAAAGATCTTTTAGAGTTCCACTACTCTGTGCATGAAGGTTCCTGCTATAGCGGCACCATTAATTTCTCATAAATCAAAAAATGAACTTTCGTTCAATCCAATAGAAAACGCGTAGCCATCAAAGTTCAACTTAAAAATTATTCTTAAACTTACTTCGGTTTGTACTTAGAAGCTCTAGAATAATTTATGTACCCAAAACAATTCAAACAAGCGAATTCTATTTACGATTTTAATCGTAAACGACACTTAATTTCACTATTCAACATTTAATAATTTTTAATTGTTACTTATATATATATATATATACATATATATATATATATATATATATATATATACATATATATATATATATATACACATATATATATATATATATATATATATATATTGATATGATAACGCCGTACTCGGTGTAATGAACGTTTTACATAACGCCACCGCTCTGTGTTTCTCACAAATTAATCTTTTAATTTATTATTATGCCACGGCTAGCCCTTTTTAATCTACACATAGTGCACAACGTTACGATGTTCAATTTTCTCTTTTTACCCCTTTATGATTACCTATTTGAATTGATAAAACGAAGTCAATTAATTTGATATAATGGAAAGAAATATTATTTACAAATTTTGAAATTCTTTAAATACACCCTTCAATCAATTAATATCATATGTAGTGTTTATCCCAAAATTTATATACTTTTAATTCAACATAAAGTCACCAAAAACTACCTCTTTACAAACGAATCTGAAACGTTCTAGACCTATTTATGATTTATTAGGTAGGTTTAACGTATGCAATGTTTCTTGTTGACTTCATTACAAGTTTGGATAAATTGAATAAATTTAGTATTAAAATTTAAATTGAAAAATATCTTAAAATTAAGTAGATCTGTTCTGTGATATGTTGCTCGTGTTGTGGATCAACACCCCTTCGCTGTCTTCATTCGTATACCAATGTTCTGCTTAGTTGACCCAATATTTGAGTACAGTTACCCCTTGTTTTTCAAAATCACTTCGTGCTTCTTTATTTTATATTTCTCTGCATATGCCTTGAATCTCTTCCCTTAATTAATTTCGACGCAGCTTAGAATTGTGCCAGAATTGTACCAAAATTCGATTAGAATTATCCCCTTAAAATCCATTTAGAATTAGAACTTCTATTCGTCACAACTTGGAATTGTTGACGCAGACTTGAAATGTCCAGAAATATGCTACAGATTTGAAGCCTTATCATTATAAATATTTAATTTAAATTAATTACTCAAATTCTACTCACGTTTTCTATAAAAAACAGCAAAAACTTTTTATATATGTACTATTTTTACTGTAACATAAATTCGATATTCTACTTTATTTATTTTACGCGTGAATTTCTGGTTAACAGTGTCGTAGCTTCGACGTGCATCAGTTGTGGACTGACTTGTTTTCACCGAATGGGTGCTAAATAGCCTTTTCTCACTACCTCTCGGCTGGGTTTTCACGCAGTTCTGCAGTTTATTTCAACCAACCAGGTTTTGTTTTTAATATTCCCTGTATTTTGAAGCTGTTTCTGATGTAATTAATTCGACTTTTCGTGTAATGATGTCTATTTGCGGTCTTTGATACTTCATTATTTGTTATCTTTGCCAGACGTTAAACTTTAAGTCTGTTGTTTTGTGTAGATATCGTCTTTTGGATAATTGTACAAAATAAATGATGTAGATTTAATGCTGTTTTCGTTTGTGTATTTATGCATCTCTGAAACTGCGTTGTCTTATCAAAGCGCTTATTGTTCCAGCGTAATTGCTGGAGCTTTGTTAGGTTTTATCTTTTATCTTCGGCGTATTTATTTTATAAAATGTAGAACACTTTTCAATTACATTTTTCTTCTGAATACGCGTTCTATTGTTGAAAAATATGCTCACTGGCATTACTTAAAATTAATTACGGTCTATATACAGGGTGTTAAATGCTTGCTATTTACATAATGTACGAATTACCTATTTTTCTGCCGAATACGCGTTCTATTGTAAGATATGCTTACTTGCATCGTTTAAAGTTAATTACGGTCTATATACAAGGTGTTAAATGCTTACTATTTACATAATGTACGAATTACTTATTTTTTTGCTAATTAAATGCAATTTTTTGATTCCTATTGCTATCTATTGTTACTACACGAACTTTACTACTCAATACACCCCTAAATAACCCCTTAGCACAGCAATATATATATATATATAATATAGGTAGTTTCTTGAACGGTAGTAGTATTTATGATCTGTTGGTTTCTTGAAATGCACTTGTTCGTAAAATTAGAATTATTATGTCAAATTGTAACTCTTATTCTGACGTTTCCGCATTGTATATATTACTGAATTTAATTTGTTGATTCGGGTTATGTCTATCGACATCGGCTATTTTAAAAATAAACCTTTTTACATATTTTTTCAAGCACTTTAATTTTAAGACCGGTTTTTAATACTTATAATGTTTATTAGGAATCGGACATATTATTATTGTTTCCAGTTTGGACTCGAAACGATCTATCTCGACACGGCAACGTTTTCTAATATACCAATCCCTCATGAAACCGTCTCTCTTGCACTTTTCATTCAAATTTCTATTTGAAAAATTCAAACAGAATCTGTACATTCTCACGTAAGTGGTACACGTAATTACTGTCGATAATAGTATATTATTCAACATACGGTAATGTAGGCAATAACTCACGCAGATGAAGTTTGCGGCACGAGCCGAAGGCGAGTGCCGTAATTCATCAAGTGAGTTATTGCCATTACCGTATGTTGAATACTATACTTTATCTACGACTATAAGCACAGTAACAAGTTTTAATAAACACATGTGATCAAGATTATTTTAAAAAAATTATAGTACAAATTTGTTTGACATTACGTAAATGTCAATGAGCATGGCTACTTTGATATTTTTGGTAGGTAATTAAATAGAAATATAAGCTGGAAGCGTGAGTTATTATAACTCACGCTCATAACTCACGGTGTTTAATTATGAACACCATTACTTGTTCAAAAATATATGAATAATGGTCTTATAACTAAATAGGAGTAGATAAAATGCATTTTCTGTATTGCGTTTTTGTATTTGGCTTTGCAACTCGAGCAGCCCTAGACAGTTCCAGTCCGATGCCGCTCTAAAAATTTAACTTCAGCTATTTTTTCGAAACTGGTGCTCTCACATGCATTAAAGAGGAATGCCCTCATCAGATTTTCTAGTTAATAAATCGTCAACAGCAAATCATAGGCACGCATATTTCATCTACAATTTTAAGTCACTATTTCTAGTTAAAAGGCGGCGGCGTATACGTGAAGAATACTTCTACTAAAATAATGCTTTGTTTATGTTTGCAGATACAATGGAACCTACCAGCTACTGTCACCTCTTCTACTGTTGCGAGATCCAGAATTAATTAAACAAATTACAGTTAAGGATTTTGATCATTTTACCGATCACAACATGTTTCTACCAGAAGACGTGGAACCTTTATGGGGAAAGAATTTGTTTGCTTTAAAAGGTTAGTTGATTTAAGTTACTTCATATGGACATTTGAGGTATAGTACTTACCGTAATGGAAATTAAATATGTAAAGATCTATTAGTTATTCTAAAAATTTATGAATTAGCAATAAGGTTAGATCTAACTAAAATATTTGTCACCATCTACCATATACAACTACCCCCAATAGCAAGCGCGCGTGGTCACATCAACCACTTTTATGAATTTCTCGATCAGCATGATTTTACATTTGCTCCACTTGAAAAGTAGTAGCTCGACAGTTATTGGTTAACGCTGTATAGCATAAAAGAAGCACAGTTTTTGCAAATTCTAAGTCGCATTGAGAACGCGGATATAGAAACATGCTCTTCGCATCTCAGATACATAACAATTGTTCTGTTTCCGGCACGTGTACAGTAGTTTCTTCAGAAGTCGCAACGTACTAGGTTGGTGATTCAAAACTGTTCACCTAGGAACGATACATGATGTATGTTTAAGTGTTAGTACATAAGGAAACTGTGGAAACATTAAACGACGTCGACAAATTGGTAGTAATAAGACAGGAAATACCCATCAAATATATATCTGCAAGTGTATTAAACAAAATGGAACGAGAACGAAAGAAAAGCAAAAACTTCCGGATCGTTAATAGTACAAGCCTCACCTAAAGCCGCATAAAATCTAAAGTAATACTCTTGCAAACCACCACCATCAATAGTTGTGAAGAAGCAATAATCTTTCGGTCAAGTGAACGAAATCGCTGCTGAACTTGATATTCCGATCAAGTAACATCTCGGTTAAGGAACTATCCAAATCTTCACGGAAAAAGAAACACATTTCCGAGCACTACCAGCGGCTCTAACAATCAACGATGTGGAACATAACATCTTTCAGTTAAAGAAGGAAAAGGAGCCGAAGGTTGTCATAAGAGCAAATTTCAACTGGCATATCTGAAGCAGATGCCAAGAACTCCAAGAAAAGGGTATTCTTATGAGAAGTTCTAAAGACGAAAAAACATGACAAACCGGTTCTCGCTGATGATGATTCATACAACCAGAGATGACAAGGAAAAACAGATTTTTAACGTTAGTGACTTAAACTACATAAAGATTCAAATCTAAACTCACTACCCAGACCCAGTGCTTCAGATACCAGAAATATTGGGACACGTTAGTTTCAAGTGTAACAATAACTTAGTACGTGTTAAATGCCCTGAAAGTTGCACCAGCAGAACATGTCCATACGACATAAGCCTTTTTCATTGGCCAAGAAGCGAGTTCCTTTTACCTGAAAATTTTGAAGTTATTCGAACCCTTTCTATTCCAGGCAGGATAGGGAACTTTAACGTACGTGACAACACTAACACACGGGAACTACATTTTATTTCTCATCCAAATAAAGCGATTTTTTGTGAAAAATGTCCCCTTAACGGTCCTTGCCGAGAATCAAACGCGGGACCTTGGGATCAGCAGTCATATGCGAATGTATTTGATCCACAGAGCCGCCCATACGACAACAGCCCCTGCATTAAATTTTCTAACGCTCTACCCGAAGATACTACATCAGCCAGAAACCGAGTTTTTTACCTGGAAGTTTTGAATTTTGCCAAACCCATGTTGTTCCAAGCAAGGTAGGGATCTTTAACATGCGTGACACCATTTACACACGAATCCTCTATTTCGCCTCTCATCCGAACGAAGGCGTATTTTTGTGAAAAATGCTTGCCTGACATTTTTCAAGCGGACCGTATCGGGATTCGAACCCAGGATCCTGGGCATAGTAGTCACACGCATTACCAATTACACCACGAAGCCGCACACCATACGACATTAGTCACAAACCAAAATGCAGCAACTGCGGCACGGGCAGTTCAGCGGCGTTCAAGAATTGCCCATCCAGACAAAAGAATATAAAACTTAGAGCAGAAGAAAGAAAGCCGAAAAGAATAGGCAAAAGCCAGAACAGTACAATCGGGTGGAGGTCTCAAACAAGGGATTTTACACATACAGAAAGCCAATACGACCGAATGCTAATAAGTTATTTCCACCACATGCGACCAATGCGTTATCAAAAAAATTCGCAATATAGTCTTTAAAAAACTTCTCCCAGAGATTATTAATCAAATCTGAAATTGGCTCTAAATCAACTAAGCAAAACTAATGTGAAACGATAAACATACTAAATTGGAACACAATCGAACTGGTCGAAAATATATTTGAGCTCCAAGTGTTTCTAACACAAAACTAGATTCATGTGGCTCTAATCACGGAGACTAACCTCAAATCTTATCACTAAAATTGCAAGATTTCGGGATACACTCTCTATAGAAAAGATCACAAAACGACAAAGGAGGCGGAGCCATAGTTTATATCAAGAACTCACTATGTGCTTGATAAATAAAAATCCAGGAACTGGAAGAACTTGAATACACAGCAATAGAGATAGAGGTCGAAGACCCTTGGATATCAACTTGTAGCACTATATCTCCTTCTAACAAGACAGAAAATGAAAACAGAAAATAGACTAAACAATGTTAAACTACCACTGATCATATGCAAAGACACACAGAATGGAGCTGCGCAAGCACAGATTCTAGAGAAACCAAAATTTTAAAGATAAGTAAGGTCACCGGCATAATTATCGAAACACTGACCTCCTCAACAAGGTACGTACAAACGAAATTCACAGCACTATCAATTCGTTCTTAATCAAAAACATCAGCAAAAAGATTGTACAGCCACCTCTGTATCTCCGCCGGGTCGTTTTGCTACCATCACAGAATACTTTTTTGAGCCATATAAACTTTCAAACTGCAATGTGGATGGCTATTACGCCCCTACGCACCAAACATCCCCGAAAAGGAACCAAATTTCTTCTGTTTTTAGCAGTTTGAATGTGTCATACATATTCACTTCCACTTTAGGCTGTGCCTCCTCCACGAATTGAGACAATAGTTCAAACTACTAACTTACAGGTAGCCACCCAAGAGTTTGTCCCTGCAGCCTTAAATGATTCTACCAAAGAAATCTTTGTCTTATAATACAGGCAGAGAAGGTTCCGTTGAAGTTAGTGAACCCGTATCTATATTGCCTGTTGCTGTTGTTGTGGAAATTTTTCCTGTTCGTGTTCTTATATCTGCTGTTATCGAAGAAGCAAATCTTATTATAACTGATGTTTTATCTGATTCTGTTTCTTTGTCTGCTGTTGCCGAGAAAGCAATTCCTATTGTGATGAACTTCTACCTGATCTGGTGTCTTTATCTAATGTTGTCAAAGTTCTACATGATTCTGTCCCTTTATCTAAGGTCGATAAAGTTGCATCTGCTTCTGTTCCTTTATTTAACATGTATAAAGCGTTACCTGCTTCTATTCCTTTGTCTCACGTGACTAAAGTTTTATCTGATTTTGCTCCCTTTTCTAACGCTGACTCTTTTACAACCAATACCAAAAGCAAACGGACTTCTACCATAACGAATGAGTCTCCTAAACTACTATCGCAAGCACCTTCTCAACCGCTTGTTACAACTACTACACCTCCCGTTATTCCTGTTTTACGGAAAACTACCCAATCAAAACCCTCCACCTGTTCCGGTAACTCAACCCACGAAACCGAGTAACACGAGAAATAAGATGTCTTAAGTAAAGGTATTGATCTGGATGAATTGCATGACAATCCTAATATCCCCGATATTGCTTTGCTCTCTTTCTGACAACGCAAGCATCATAAAACACATTCTTAATCATCTCGTTCTAATTTCTTATGATGACTCCGCCTTGTTCTGGTATTTTCTCTCGGTTCTTGCTCTTCTTGCTTAGTGTTGTTGTATTTGGGTTTTCCTCGTTCTTTTAATT
Source organism: Platerodrilus igneus (assembly GCA_036346225.1). NCBI lineage: Eukaryota > Metazoa > Arthropoda > Insecta > Coleoptera > Lycidae > Platerodrilus > Platerodrilus igneus. The sequence continues at coordinate 14,777,616 of JARFIW010001469.1, read as the reverse complement.
CTACATTCCTATCCTTTTCCCGTGGCTGGTCTTGCTTTCTGTCAGTTTTCGTGCTGGCGTAGTTTGATTTCCTGTTGTGTGTGCTTTTTAGACTTTTTTTTCTATTCTTCGGCAGCTGTGACTTAGTCGACTTTTCGGTCTATTAGCGTTCTTTTTTCTCTGGGTCATCTGTCTACGACGATCTCCTGTTACCACAGCGTGAAGTATTTATAGTATATATATTTTACTTCAGCTCTCCTTTCGTTCCGTTACATACTTGAGGCTAACAAATTGTTTTATTTTGGTTACTGCTAGTTATCCTTCTGGTTTACTTTTCTTACCTTTGCTTTTCTTCAGAAACCAACTTCTCTTCTTGAGGTTGAAATTACTATTTCTTTTTTGAGAAATACGTCCTGCGACGACTTTTGCAGTGTTAGGCCATTTCATCTTTGTCTTTGGCGATTGCTACTCTATATCTTTCTTTCCTTTATATCGCTTTACATTTCTTGATTTGGTCCAGTCTACTGGTTCTTTGAGGCGGATTACAATTTTTGTTTTGGGTTTTTAAGATTTTCTGAAAAATTTACTTCCCGTTCATCCTATTAGTATATAGCGGCCTTCGAGCCAGATATTTTTTTTTCTTTTTATTTGTTTTCTGAAAAAAATTTCCTTATGATTTGTTCTGTTGGTATGTTGTTTGATTTGTTGCTTCTGTTGTTTACGCCGACTTTTTAATTCTGCGGAGGGGATTTGATACGTTTAATTTTACTTTTCTAAATATTTTCGTTCGACTAATGACTTTTTCAAATATTCCCACACTTCCACTTCGATATCTTGTACAACTACGTGTTATAGGAGATGCCCCTGATCGCGTATTATAATTTAATAACTCGATTTGTTTTCATAAAACTTATTCTAATACAATTGAAGAGTGTAATTCTGTAGAATGTAATTCTTTTTTTAAATAGAAATTTCTTGTGTTTATTGTCAATAAAAACTCGATGACGATGTTCCTTTTTTGTTTGTATGAACCATCCAATTCGCCGCTTTTGCAGTTAATAGGGCACATTTAAGTTCTTTTCATTCTTTTTATACGTTATCGTGATTCGTGCGGGTCCTTACTTTACTTTTCTTTCGGTTTTTGCCTCATCCGTGCGTTTCACCGTAGAAAATGGGATTCACTAACACCAAGAATACCATTTGATAATCTTAAACTGCCGGTGAAATTTTTATATAGTTACACTATGTGGCGATTATCAGTAGAAAACGCAATAAAAAAATAACAAAGTTGTTCTGGAACACTTTTGGGAATGGTCTCCTTACGACGTTTTCTAAATCTTTCAACACACAATTTACCAATGTCGCGTTGAACACTTTTTCTCACCACGTGGCTAGACATCTCTACAACTTTAATTGAATTTACTTAGTGTTGTAGGCTAATTCAATTACATCACAACAATTATCACAAATGTTAAATACTAGTTAATTATATAGAAACATCGGCTAAATAATAAGATAAACAAAACACCAAACACCATTAAGTTAAAGCCAGATGTGAGCAGTGCAGTTGTAAATATGGTTAGTATGCTGAAATAAAACAATTACACATGATAAAAATGTCAAATGAATCGCAAATATAAAATATGTTGGTAGCAAATGCATACCCAAAAATTCTACAGCATAAATACAAGACCAGATTCAGACGCTAAACCTTTATGTAAATGCATGTTAGTTAAATAAATTAATTCTAGTAGGCAAATGATAAAAATTATTCATTATGATTGCATCGGTTAAAACTTACTTTCTAAAAATTAAACACATCGTGGCATTACAAATTACAAACAAAAAAATATACACAACTTTGTGGTTAACTCAATAAAACTCAAAACAAATTCAACATTGAAATATAATACTGTTCATATTCAAATTTGCCTAATAATTTGGTTTAATATATCTAAGGAATGATGTTGCTGCTTTTCATAAATAGCAGTTCGTAAAATCACAGTAATGGTACATGTACCATTGATTCCGCAATAAGTGCAATGCAATGGAAGTTCGAACTCTGTGTTAAATACTAAATAAATATTAGTTTTTGGTCATTAAAACAAACAACACTCATTTATACATAAACATGTTAAACAAAATCGTAAATTCACCTGGAAATTACATACTACATCTGATAAGTAGAATAACTGGCAAATTCAGAGACAAAAGCAACAGGCAATCATAAAAATATTCCCTTCAATGTTTACATAAATAACGGTTTTACAATAAGTACCAACATCACACTCAAAATAATGCTGAAATTACAAGATGTAATTAGAGTACCTTAATTAGCAACTAATTATCAACATAAAACATTACCTTTAATAAAAACCCGCCAAATGAAATTTCTCAATCTGCCATCTTGAACTCTAAACACGAAGTCTTTTAACCTTGTCGACTAGATCGATCGTCTCTACCCATGCGCCCCTTTATACTGTAAATTCTGACGTCAAGGAATGCGTTCAGAAGCTTGCAAATGGCTACTGAGCTATTCTAACAAATACCTTCGAATATTGAAATGTACACCATAATATTTGCACTAGTTATCAACCAATGAGAAATCGACTCAGAAACTCTACGGATCACTACAGCACTGATAATGACTACACAGTAGTCGAAACAAATATTTAGTTTTTAAAAGTATTTTGTAGCGAATGGCTTTATTTATATTGTTTATTTGAAACGTGTCACAGAGCTATTATTCATCATGGACAATGCATTTATCAACGATTCAATATATTAAGAAATTAAACATTTTTTTAGCACGAAATCAACTACAGATGTCTAATAAATGTGTCAAGCTTCTGAGTCAGTGTAAATTAATCGAATAAAATGCTTCAATGTCGCTCAATAAGCGCATAATTTTTCTGATACATTTGGGATAACTGAATTTTAAGCCTTCTGATTGTTTGATGCTTCGTGTGTAGTTAGTGTATATGTATCCCTGCAACTAGCTTGAACGTTCTTTGCAGAAGCCATTAAATAACATAATTTTGCGAAGTCGGTCGTCTAACCAATGCTATGCAACCATAACAAAAAATTCTTGAAAGCGTTAACGCTTTGTGTTAAAATATTGATATGATATTCTTTCAGGTGACAGATGGCGTGATATGCGTGCAACGCTGAGTCCTTCCTTTACAAGCAGCAAAATGAAATCTATGTTTGTCCTCATGAAAGATTGTGCTCAACAGTTTGTCGAATACTTCGAAAACCGTAATGGATCACAGGTCATTGACATGAAAGACGCCTTTACTAGATTTGCAAACGATGTAATTGCTTCTGCTGCATTTGGAATTTCATGTAATTCTTTGACAGAACCCAATAATGAATTTTACCTAATGGGCAAAGAGGCTACAAACTTCCGGGGATTTTGGCGAAACATGAGATTATTTGCTATACTAATTTCCCCTAGAATATCTAAAGTAGGTTGAAACGATTCGGAATTATTATTTAACACTTTTTTGTAGATGTTAGGCATACAAATGTTTTCTACCAAAACCTCTAATTTTTTTAGAAGACTTGTTAAAACCAACATAGAATCACGCGAAAAAAATGGTATAATTCGTCCGGATATGATACAACTTCTAATGGACGCTAGAAAAGGTAGACTGAAACATGAGGATCAAAAAGAGGAAGTAGATTATGGTTTTGCTGTGATTGAAGAATCGACCATCGGAAAAGATGAAAAACGCCAAAAACGACAATTAACTGATGATGACCTAACAGCGCAAGCACTCATTTTCTTTTTTGCTGGATTTGACAGTGTATCCACTTTGATGTGTTTTCTAATCTACGAAGTTGCAGTAAATCCTGATGTTCAAGAAATTTTGCGCAAGGAAGTCCAAGAAACTTTAGAAAAATGTGAAGGGTCTTTAACTTATGAAGGTTTGCTTAAAATGAAGTACATGGATATGGTTGTCTCAGGTAAGTAAAAATTCTTGGAAACCTGATAATTTATTAATTTGCCTCATGTTGATAGAAACAATGCGTAAATGGCCTGCTCAAATTGCCATAGATCGTGTTTGTATCAAGCCTTACACAATTGAGCCCGTAAAAGAAGGAGAGGTGCCAATTTATTTAAAAGAAAATCAGTTGCTCTGGCTTCCAGTATATAATTCACAGAGACCCTGAGTTGTATCCAAACCCAGATCGATTTGATCCTGAAAGATTTAGTGATGAAAATAAATCTAATATAAATCCGTACGCCTACCTACCATTTGGAATTGGACCACGCAGTTGTATTGGAAACAGATTTGCTTTGCTTGAAACGAAAACAATCTTGTTTAATATTTTAGCAAACTTTGACGTAAGAGTATCTGAAAAAACCACGGTGCCTCTTAAACTTGCTAAAGATACATTCACTTTGGCTGCTGAAGATGGGTTTTGGTTTGAATTAAAGCCACTAAAAACTTAAAAGTCGTTAATAATTATTGCCCACTGATTTTAAATAAATATACACGACTAGAACATTCAGAGTTGGTGATAGTTATTTTATTTCTTACAACCACGTTAATAATTATAGCAATAGTATATCTGAAAGTTAGTACTGCAAAGCAGTGTATACGTCATCCCTTATATACATCTTCCTTGTACCTATAATCTTATTGTAAAAAATGAAAGTAGAATGTATACTACATTCTACATCTGAAGATGACCTTTCTGACCTACTGGCATGTTAAAAAATGGCCTCATATTATCTTCAAATCTTTTGGGTTTACTATAGTTTTCCTGTGTCAACCCAAATCGACCTAACATTCACTCAATTGTATCATATAATGTAGCATCCTTTTTTATTCTGTATATACTTTCTCAGTATCTGATATAAGTTTTAGCACCAATAAAGTTAATCAATTGAACAAGAAAAGCTCCGTCTGTAATTTTGACAACTAGCATAGCTGACCAAACGTGAGTAGAGTATGAACAGAGATTGCAAACATCCTGACTCATTTTGCTTAGCACCTTTACACAGGTTACACAAAAGTAAAAGTTTAGATTTCGCATATGGTGGAATTTTTACCACTATATCAACTCCTCCTTACTTAAATCAGAAAACTCACCCGCAAAGTTTATGGAGTGTGACGTACTATTTCTTAAAAGTCAATATGTAGATTTCCTTTCATGTAAAAACTGAATCGTGGGTTTAATCCATTACTCATTAAAATCGGAAATTTACTGTTACTGAATAAATGAGCGGTACATTATATATTTGGGTTTATCCTGAAGGAGTGGTACCCTGGCACAATTTTAAGAGTACACAGGCTAAATACAGTGGTGCGGGAGTAGGTTCTTATAGCCAAAGTATAATAAAAATAAACCTTTGAAATGGTTGAAATTCAAAAACTATCTCGCAGTCGCCACTTACCTTGAAAGGTTTTTTCTATTCTCAATATTAAGGTACGCCTAACCACCTTGTCTCAGCAATACTTTCGATAGTTTTCTTATATGGAAGACTTATTTTCGAATAGGTCGCATTTGCATTTGGTTTCCTCAATTCATCATGTCATGCTTTACCTTTTTCTACATTACCTTAAAAACACTCATTAAATTTTGTCATATCAAAAAAATTTTTAAAATAAAGTACCTCTCCCAAATACGACTCAATTACTGGGGTGGTTAAATATCCCTGCACGATTATTAATTTTTACCTAGTTGCTAAAGAATCCAAACAAAGACCAACGTAAATGTAGCGTTTACTAAAATTGCGTAATTACCATATGAATACAAATATTTTCCTAAAAACAACTTAATTACCTAACATAAGACTAACCAGCATTACTAAAGAAAATAAACAATTAAAAAAATATTACTGCTATTATCAAGCCGATTTTCCCAAATTTTACGAATATTAGTGGTTGCATTCTGAATTCCATTTCTGTAAATGCAAACTTAATAATAAACAAGAACGTCGGCAATATAGCTTTTCATGTCCCCAATCGATGGTCCATTAAAGTTGGCGGCTCCGTGGCGTAGTGGTATGTGTGCGACTACTAAGCCCAAGGTCTCAGGTTCGAATCCCGGCACGGTCCGCTTGAAAAATGTTAGGCGAGCATTTTTCACAAAAATACACCCTCGTTCGGATGAGAGGTAAAATGGAGGTCCCGTGTGTGAGTGTTGTTACGCACGTTAAAAATCCCTACCTTGCTTGGAACAGCAACGGTTCGGCAAAATTCCAAATTTTCAAGATAAAAAACTTGCTTCTTGGCCAATGTAGTACTTTCGGGTGGAACATTGGAAAATCACATGTAAAGTCTATTAAAGTTAGACGGCTCCGTGGCGTAGTTAGTATGCGTGTGATTACTACGCCCAAGGTCCCGGGCTCGAATCCCGACACGGTCCGCTTGAAAAATGTTAGGCGAGCATTTTTCCTAAAAATACACCCTTGTTAGGATGAGAGGTAAAATAAAGGTTCCGTGTGTGTGTTGTCATGCACGTTAAAGGTCCCTGTCTTGCTTGGAACAGCAAGGGTTCGGCAAAATTCCAAAATTATCAGGTAGAAAACACTCGCTTCCTGGCCAATGTACTATCTTCGGGTGGGGTAGTGAAAAATCACATGTAAGGTCCATTAAAGTTGTCCGCTTCTTAACTGGCAGTACACACGTCAAATCTACCTTTGAAATTACCATGCACATCCTGATTCCTTCTTGAAAATGTTCTAATTTTAACTTTCCACGCCATCATACTTAAAATTAAACACGCTCTAGTTCTGGGCACTTTATTAGTCCATCACTTTTTGAATAATCCAATAGAAATATTTGTGTTAGCATTATGCCAAATTCCTATGAACGAACGGATACCATATATAATCTGCATCTCAATTTAATATTAACTTATTTCTACATAATTCAAAAAGGTTTATTTAGCCATAGTGTATTTTACATCGCTTGAATACGGACGTCCTGAAATACCAATGATTCACATTTCTACGAGGTCGCCAATTCGAATAAAACAATAACAAATTTCTATTTCTAGTCGGGTAAGCTGGTAAGTTTCAACCCTTACTTTTAGTTATGATCACATAAATACGTTATGGATTTTTGTTTCTCGATGCCACAGTAAAATCGACAAACACGTGAAAGTGATTTATCGTCTTTTTAAAATTTAAGCACATCACGGTCGCGAGCGACATACGTTCACCCTTGCGTAACCAACATTTTGTGGCGGTTACATTTCAACTTCTCCGTTTAAACGTTCTTTCACCTTGTCAAGCCTAATTGTTATATCTCACGTTTTTCTTTATACAAATTTCGTTTTCACAATATAACACATTTTATCTACTCTGAATAAAAAGGCAATTGTCACGTTAATTATGTAAAGGTTATGTACACTGAATTGTTGCGATTTCCTTGAAGGTTAGAACGCACGATAATAAAAAACACATAAGTAACGTCCTGTAATATTAAGATTTGTTTTCATTTGCGGTTGTAAAATACATCATGGCACTGGATTATTACCTTTACAATCAGGCACGTAGCCAGAGGAGGGGATTAAGGGGCTGAAGCCCCCGAAATCTAGGACCCATGTCGTTGGCCCCCGAAACATACACCCTTAAACCTAGAATACTAACGTGGTTTTACGACTTTATAAAAACGATTATTATTATTATAAGTTTTGCTTTTGTGAAAATATAAAATTCTATCACTTGTTCACAACTTGATAAAAATGCTCTGCATGCTCAATATTGCTTTATGCATTTAATTCAGTTTGTTTCCCCGGTGACTTATCATCCATTTTTATTTGAAATAGCTAACATTCATTTGAAATTGTACAAATTACAAAGCAATTGCAACTGCAGCCTGCAGCAGATCAAATAGAAAGTACTAACAAAACATTATATCCTTTAATACAATAAATAGTACTATTATGTCGTAAAATTTACGATTGTGATTTGTGAAGCAAATTACCTACCTCTAATTAAAATTTCGTAACTACTTCTTGTACGATGGGTTTCGCCTAACTAAATACGAAAATGTACAATAGGACCGAGGGTTGTTGTAATATTTAGCATACGATAGTATTTTTGGTTTGAAAACTTAACTCTGAGAAATATTGTGCACGGTTGCTCGCCGCTCGGCAGTAGAATCCAGCACGATTGCAATACTGCATCTTACATAATTACATTGCATTACATTGACATATTATTTATTGAGCTACAATTACAAATCTCAACTCTTAATCTAATCCACAATAACAATACAAACTTGTTCAGACACCCTTGTACAAAAATTACGAGTCTACACAGAAATGCTGCAAATAGCGATTCTTTTGCACTAAAAAGTGCAGTAAATACGATGGAATTTTCCGTAGCTGTTGATTCCTAACGGTCGTCTGCGATGTGATGAACGGCGACTATGATGAGACGATGTTCTTGACCCTTGATGATAGCACCAGAGGTTTGTAGACGTTTAAACGAATGGTCGAATTAAAGATGCGATAGGATTGGTGAATTTGTTGATTTTGGAAGCTTTGTCGATTTATAAACGTGTGCTCTCTGCTCTCTGATCGTGATTAGAATGAATGAACTGCATCTGCGCGCATGCCTGTCACTTGTACCCTTTCTCTACCACCTACCTGCATAGCATTCACACGTACACGGCCACGGCAATAAACAGTAATTTGGTTCAGTTCCGGCATGCTAGATTACATGGAATTCCTTTGTCTATACTATAGCTGATCGAACCTTTACTACTGTTACACATTGTTTCGTATTCAGTATTCGCATACTTATTATTTTATAAACATTTCTGAATAACTAAATCACGTTTTTGTACGTAGGTTGCGTTGTGTCGCTTTTTCGTCGTTGACATCGTATCTAGTTAGTGTTTGTCAATCGTCATTAAATTGATTGAACTACACGTAAAATTTAGTCTTTGTTTAAATTAGTACAACAATGAAACGCCAATCAGTTATCGTTTCATTTTTTAAAAAACCGAGACAAGATAATGTTAAGGGTAATCATGACGGTAAGTACCTATAAATTAAAATCCCTACTTAGTAACTAATTTCATTTAAATATTTTTCAGAGTTACCAAGTCCAAGTAATGTTGTCGCGCCTAGCAACAGTGATAATGATACAATGAATATTTCTATGAGTACCTCTACAGCACTTCAGGTATGGCAAGCAGATCTGTTTGATATTGGGGACGTCAAAAGAGATGTTTTGGATGATCACTTTAAAAAAAACATCCTTACGTCTATATTGCTTCCTAGAAAATCTTATACGTTTCCTATGACTGAAGGAACAAATCAAAAAAGAAGATTTCAAGAGAAATGGATAACAGATCACGAAACCGGATTTCATTTTCTTGCGTACTCTAAAAAAAAAGATTGCGTGTATTGCAAGCCTTGCTATTTGTTTTATCAAGAAGGTGTAGGAAAAGGGATCATGAAATTCCAGGAAACTGGTAACAAGTGGATTCAGGGATTGGTAAAAGGCTAAAGAAACATTCGTTAATCATTCTAAAAAAAACTACCACAAAAAATGCGTCGTTCTGGCAGACAATTTTTTAAAAGTTTATTCTGGAAAATGTCAGGACATTATGTCAGAAATAAACTCTCAACGGGCCAGAGAAAAAGCAGAAAATAGAGCAGCCATCAAACCCATTATTGAAACAATTTTATTTTGTGCACAACAAGAATTGCCTCTCGGGGGGTGATTACGACAGTAGACCTCTTTTACTCGATAAACCCGAGAGAAGGGATGGAAAATTTCGAGCACTTCTGCGATTTAAGGAAAATTCTGGTGATGAAGATTTAAGAAAACATATTATTAACAGCCATAGAAACGCTACGTATTTCAGCCCTGAAATACAGAACGAGATTATTCAAATATGTTCGAATTTAATTATTGAAAAAATTGTTTTTAAAATAAATAAAGCTAGTTGTTACAGTCTGCCGACGAAACAATGGATGTTTCAAGCAGAGAACAACTATCCATCTGTGTTCATTACGTAGACCAAGTAACATGTGAAGGTAATTCGCAAATCCAAGTAATTCGTGAAGATTTTTTGCGATTTATTCCCATTTACGATCAATCTGCAGAAAACTTGAGTCGAGTCATTTTACAGAGATGTGAAGAGCTTGGACTTGACATGACTAAATGCGTTGGGCAAGGTTATGATGGTGCAGCCAATATGGCGGGACACATCTCTGGTGTTCAATCTAGAATTAGACATATATATCCAAATGCAAGATATGTTCATTGTGCTAGCCACCGATTAAATCTTGCACTGTCAAATACCATGACAGTTCCCTCGGTTAGAAACTGTCTTGGTGTTGTCAATGAATTAGCTAACTTTTTTAGAAATCATCCTAATGCGAACAAAACTCTTCAAGATGCTATTTCAGTATATGCTCCAGACAGCAAAAAAAAAGACTTCTCCGTCTATGTGAAACCAGATTCATTGAAAGACATGACAGTGTCATTACATTTGTTGAGCTGTTTGAACCCATTTGCGTCAGCTTGGAAGCAATTTCTAAAAAGTCGTGGAAAATATCTTCTACAGCCTCAACTTTATTGGCGGCTGTTGAGAAAAGTGACTTCTTAATTAGCCTACTTGTATGTGACAAGATATTTAGATTGACTCTCCCATTGTCTGTGTTTCTTCAAAAACAATCTTTAGATTTAGCAGCAGCTCTTGACCACGCAAAAATTGTTATAGCTAGTCTTGCAAAGCAGCGCGAAGATGCAGATATTGTTTTCAAGCAGATATTTATTTCTGCATCACATCTTGCACAAGAGATTTTTCAAACCGAGCTTAAGGTTCCCAGACTGGCATCGAGGCAGAGTGCACGTGCGAACCCTCAAGTTACTAATGTTGAAGAATATTACAAAGTGACTGTGTTCATTCCTTGCATTGACCATCTTATTCAAAATTTATCAGAGCGATTCATTTCAAACGAAGACATACTACAGACTTTTCAAGTGCTTCTTCCAGCTTATGTTTCACTTGACAACGTAAATAAATTGGAAAGTTTAACTCCTTATTTTGATGACAAAGTAACACTTTCTGCAGTAAAAGCAGAATATTTACTATGGTGTGAAAGAGCTGCTACTATCGACGCAAACTTTGAAGTTTTACGTGTATTGGAAAATTGTAATGCAACATATTTTCGTACAATAAACTACCTCATCAGCATTTTGCCTACATTGCCAGTGAGTACTGCAAGTGTAGAGAGATCTTTTTCTACGATGAAAAGAGTAAAATCGTTTTCTCGTAGTTTGATGAATGATGATCGTCTTAGTGTACTTGCCATGGTATCCGTTCACTGGGATATAGATGTTGACCCTGATAAAGTCATCAACATTATGGCGGCAACAAAATCAAGAAGACTGCTTTTGTAAAAGAATTTGCCGAAATATAGTTTCACAAAAACTGTTTAATTTCATCGAATTCCAACAAGCCCCCTCCGAAACAAAAGTCTGGCTACGTGCGAGTTTACAATGTATTTAAAAGAAATAATGTTATACATTGGTATGCAAATTACCTTTATAAAGACTAAAATTAAAAAAATTATGCTTAATTAGTATTAACTATTTGTAAAATCAACTACAAAGGGTGCATCTCTGCATCTATTCAAATCTAAAACCGATGCTTTCTTATCTGATCTATAGTTTAAGTAACCACGAATGTGTTACATGCTTTTTGTACCTATACTGAAATGTTTACTATGTGACAATGCCCTTCGTCCAAAATAGTTAAGCTAATTATGTTACAAGTTGTTAGAAAGTGTAATGGACTTGTTACTAGATAGATCATATTTCGCTGATGTGCATGTGAATAGTTTTATACAACGAACGTGTTTAATTGAGGTGTACGAACTTTAATCTGTAGTTCGAATTCAATGTAATAACACGCATTTTCATTATTTGTATTAGAAGTAGAATTAAAATTGTTTTTAAAAACCGTTTTTCAAAGTACCGAACCATAATTGGCGCAGTTAGATTGGATGTTCCGAGAAGATTTTATCGAAAAATTTTGGTCAGTTTCAACTGTTTACGGGTATCGAATTGCATTTTATAGAAGCATTCCCAGGGAACACTAATTGTTGGAGAGCCATTCTAGAAATCGAATAAGATATCCACAGTGGACCAACATTCCGGTGCCAAATTTATTGTCTACATCGCGTAGCAGTCCCACTCAAATAAAGATTATACAAAGTGAAGGATGAAAGGATTAATTGCAATCTGCATGTAAGTACGTCTTGAAATTTTAATCAGTTGATTTGTGCATAAAATCTTTTATGTCAATTGAATCGTTGATTGAAAAGGTACAAAACCTCCAACTATGAGAGTCTAGTATAGAAATAATAATGGAACAATTTAAAGTAGAGTATTTAAAGTGCGTGCCAAATTTTGATGGCAACCCAAACGATTTAAACGAATATATTTCTTCTGCAGAAAGTATAATAAACTCATTCGTTGATCCCACAAAAACAAACACCTTTCAAAACTTATTTATATTTAAATCGATTTTAAATAAACTAACAGGTCAAGCCAAGGTCGCTGTTAATATACAACAGGTCAGCACTTGGACAGAATTGAAAAATACCCTTCTCAGAAATTTTAGTGATCGAAGAGATGATACTTGTTTAGTTCGCGATTTGGTGTTACTAAAGCAGGGAAATAATAAGCCTTTGGTATTTTACGAAAAATGATTTCAAATTTTAAATTTGCTGTGCTCGTTTGTAATTGCAAACGAACGAAATGAAAACGTAAAAGTAGCAAAACGAGAATTTTTTACTAAGCTGGCGTTGAAGTCGTTTCTTTGTGATTTAAAGAAACCTTTGGGTAGTAGTATTAGAACTATGAGACCGGACACCCTTCAAAGGACCTTGCAATTTATTACGGAAGAAGATAACGTTAGATACTTTTAAAAGACCAAGTACCGAATAACACGGGTAAACCTTGGGTAAATAATAATAAGTACGGGCAACCACCACCTAATTCTGATAAAAATAGATTCCCCTCGCAGCCGCTAAACATCAAACCTCGTTCGAATTATACACCACAAAAAATTTCCCACAAATGTTCAGACATTTGGAAAGTCACATAATCAAACTTATCAGGGTCAAGCGTCCAGATACGTTTTAAGCCGAATCCAAATTTTAAACCCGTTAATCCGGCAACCCCTATGTCTACTTCGACTAGGCAAACTTTTCAAAAATTCTTTTAAAATGTACCTAAACGATTTACATCGGAAGAATTATACAATCAAGAATCTGAGGGAAGTCAAAGTCAACCGGTAGGCGAAAACTTGCATTATCTGGTCACGACCAATTCCAATTTAGAAGAATTTGAAAGTGGCGATGACGCTTGTAATCAAAATTCAATTTTTCAGGAGATTCCGATGCGGAATGAGATTACGTAATTGATTTCAATAATCATGAAAGCAGAATAAGTAAACTTCCTTATATATACCTTCCCGAACAAGAACTATCCTTTTTAGTTAATACCGGAGCCACCTCCTCCTTTATGAATCCCGAAATAGTAACCAAATATTGGTCAGAAAACGTAAAATATGACCCAATTACAATTTCAAATTGTTTCAATAAATCTAGACAAAATTATTCTGTGTTAATTCCCAGTTCAAAAATTTTTAATGACCCTTTGAAAGAGCTTAAATTTCACTTATTTAAGTTTCATAGAATTTTTAAAAGACTAATAGGTATGGATAATTTAAAGAAATTAAAGGCCAAGGTAGATTTGGAAAACAATCTTTTAATTACACCTCAAGCAAAAATTTCCATTTACTTTCAGGAACCGGTTAGCGCTATAAATTCTATAGAAGTCAAACCCCTAATGGAAAAACAAATTCAATTGAAAGTGTATGTAAAAAACGGTGAAATTGTTATACCCTTTATAAAAACGGAACATACAAAAGTACCGAAATGTTTAACAATAGCAAAAAATGGTTTAGCGTTTACAACAATTAAGAATTTATCGGATTCTCCTGTAGCCATAAATGTTTACCGGCCAATCACTGTCTTTCCTTACCAAGCGAATCAATTTGAACGCTCGTGCGAATTAAATCATTATGACGCCGAGACAAAAAATTTTGAGACCTAGAACGGATCATATAAACTCGAAAGAGAAACATGCTGTTTTAAAACTGTGTAATAAATATTCCAAGATTTTTCATATCGATGGAAAAAACCTTACATTTACAAATAATATCAAGCATTCAATACGAACCACGGATGAAACTCCAGTCTATTCTAAAACCTATTGATACCCCTTTGTTCACAAACAAGAAGTAAAACGTCAATTTGACAAAATGTTAAAAGCCAAAGTTACAGAATCTTCTACTTTTCCGTGGACCAATCCTATTTGGGTAGTCCCAAAGAACTGGACGCTTCGGGTAAACAGAAATGGCGCATAGTAGTTGATTACCGTTGCCTTAATGAAAAAACACTCGACGATAGGTATCTTTTACCAAATGTCAATGATTTACTGGACAAATTGGGCCGATGCCAATACCTCAAGTGGAAATGAACCTAAAAAATGTCGAAAAAACTGCGTTCAATACAGAAAATGGACATCTTCATTTCCTTAGGATGACTATGGGATCAAAAAATTTCCCCTCCACTCTACAACGTGTAATGAACCATGTTCTACAAGGTTTATCGGATATCTGTAAAGCCTATATGGACGACATCATTATTTGGAGTGTTTCCCTTCAGGAACACCTCGCTAATTTAGAAATAGTGTTCAAAAGATTAGAGGAATTTAATTTTAAAATCCAGTTAGATAAATGTGAAATATTGAGAAAAGAAATCGGGTTCCTAGGACACGTGGTCACCCCTGACGGCATAAGACTCAATTCAGAAAAAACAAGTTGAAAATGCAAGGCATTGTCGCAACGAACTTCCAAATGTAGACTTACTTTAAAACAATTTAAAGAAATTAAAATTATTATGTTGTAATAATTATAAGTATTCAGACAAAATACAAAAATTTATAAACAACAAAAGAGACATTTTAATATATTTTATTTTATTGAATAAATATTTTAAAAGCTATATATGTGTGTGTGTATGTATGTATGTATGTATGTATGTGTGTTTGTGTGTGTGTGTGTGTAAATAAGGGGGCATCATATTTTGATTCAGTTTTTTCAGAGAATTCTAAATATGTATCGCACATTAATTTTGGACCTATTTGAAATTTTTGATAAAAATTAATTCCCGGGGGTCGGGGATCCGTGGGCAGATTGTGTGGGGGGTACCCTATTTCGACTCAGCTATGTTAGGGGAGTCCAAATATGTATCGCACATTAATTTTGGACCTATTTGAAATTTTAATTTTCCCGACGGAGTATCGCGGGGGCACGGCGTCCCCGTGGCCCGATTTCAACTGACATCAAAACTTAAGCTCAGGACACCGAGCTGAATCGATTGATGTATCACACATTGATGTCCGACCATTAGAAAGGCCTCGGACGGACAGACGGACAGACAGACGGACGACAAATCGATTTTATAAACGAACGAAGTTCGTTGATTAGGGCTATTAGAGAATTTCCTATACCTTCGACTACTAAACAAATAAAGGGATTTTTAGGTTTATTAGGGTACTATCGTAAATTTATAAAAAATTTTGCTGACTTGACTAAGCCTATGACAAAATGCCTTAAAAAGGATGCTAAAATTGAACATACCCCCGATTTTATGGAATGTTTTGGATTGTGTAAAAATGTATTAATCAATGAACCGATACTTCAATTTCCTGATTTTGAACGCCCGTTTAATATAACGACCGACGCAAGTAATGTAGCTATAGGTGCAGTATTATCACAGGGGCCAATAGGTAAAGACCTTCCAATTTCATACATGTCTCGAACACTTAATGATCGCGAGCGCAATTACAGTACTATTGAAAAGGAACTCTTGGCAATTGTTTATGCAGTAAGATATTTTAGACCATATGTGTATGGGCGTGAATTTAACATAATCACGGACCATAAGCCGTTACAATGGTTGTTCTCATTAAAAGAGCCCAACTCAAAACTTTTAGGGTGGAGATTAAAATTAGACGAATATAACTATAATATTATTTATAAGAAGGGCAAACTAAACTCCAACGCCGATGCCTTGTCACACGTTGAAATTCATACTAAGGAAATAACTCAGAATTCGATTGTTGATCATGATCAATCCCCCGAGGAACCTGCTTACGATGAAATTTCAGATAACCAGTCTATACTTGTAAACTTGATGAACAAGAACACTTTAATGATTCCGAGGAAATGACGCAACACTCAAACAATGACGAAAACCTGATCCTGGAACAACCACTAAATTGAAGCATTAATCAAATAGTAGTGACAATTGTAAATTTTTCACTTTGTTTGCCAAAAATTTTATATTATCGTAATCGACAAAGAATGCATATTCAACTATCAAAAAATAATTTTGACATTGACTTAATCGATTTTATCAAACAATTTATTGTTCCCCAAGTAACATATTACATCTATTTTAAGGATGAGGATGCGTATACGAAATTCTGTGAAGTGCTAAAACGAAATTTTAATTGGCAATCTTATAAATTCATAAAATGTAACAAAATTTTAGAAGACGTTGAAGATAATCGGATCGAAGAAATTATAAACGCATACCATGTCTCAAAAACAAACGACCGTGGAATAAATGAAACCCACGAGGGAATAAAATCTAAATATTATTGGCCAAATATGAAAACTTCTATTCAAAACCTAATAAACCGTTGTAATATATGTCAGGCAACTAAATATGACCGCTATCCCTTAAAAATCCCTTATAATATAACCCCCACAGCAACCAGATCTTTCAAAATGATTCATATTGATACATTTTCGGTGAAAAAAACAGATTTCTTACAATTATTGATACGTTTTCAAAATATGCGCAGGTATACCAAATTAATGCTATTAATTCAATCGAGGTTATGCAAGGCTTAATTAAGTTCTTTTGTCATCATGGAATTCTCTCCACAATAATGTGTGATTTAGGTACTGAATTTAAAATAACATTTTAGAAGCCTTGTTAAAATTGCATAAGATAGATGTACACTTTACCTCAACAGGAAACCCAAGTTCAGACGGTATTAACAAACAGTTGCACTCCACCCTACTCGAACACTTAAGAATCTTAAATAAAACGCACCCTTCCCAAGACATGAAAACCCAAATGTTATATGCCATATTAGGATACAATAATCCAATCCATTCTGTGATTAAATTAAAACCAGTAGAGGAAATCAATGGTTATATATCAGACGACGACCCCTTAAATATAGATTTAGATGCTAAAATCATATCCACGTATGTAGACTCCCATAAATAAAAAACTAAATTGCTCTACGAATCCATAAACGAAAAACTAATTTGAAACAAAGCCAAGGTGGCATCTAAACTAAATGAGCGGGATAAGGATGACCCCGCATTATCAGTAGGAAAAGCAGTAAGATTAAAAACGCCTGTAAATATTACTGAAAGAGATAAACTCAGGGATCGATTCTCTGCTGAAACAAAAATTAGCCAACTTGATGCGGTGACTAAAACGTTAAAAACCGAGAGTCGACTAAACATTACATATCATTTTAAGGGCCTACAAAAGCCTCGTCAAACAGACCCCAGTTTTTTAAAGTTTATAGATTCTGATTCTGAATAATGTTTCAGGATCACGCACGTAAGTGCCCAAGTAGTCCTACGCAGTTTACAAACCAATCCAGGACTACTTCCAGTAAAATTAGGTACTGCAAAAATTCAAGAATACACAATACACTATTTCGATTTGGAACCTCTACTTCATGAAATGGATCGTTTGAATTCTCAAATACAATATGTCCTTAACGTCATCTACACAAATAGTGTGCACACTATAGAATTAAATAAATATATTAAAATTCTCAATGCTTCGCAAAGCATGGTGGGGTCAAAAATGTACGAAATAGTGCCACGCCGAAAGAGACAAAAGAGAGGTCTAATTAATGGAGTTGGCTCAATTTTCAAAAGCATTACTGGCAATCTGGATGCCGATGACGGTGTTCGTTATGACAACATTATTTTCAGTCTACAGCATAATCAAAACAAATTAGCGGACCAGATCCAAAATCAAAATTCTATATATGTAGAAATAATCGAAAGGTTTAATAAAACTATCCAAGGCATAAGTCACAACGAGGCTTCTTTGAAGGCCCACATTATGCTTATCGAGAGAGAAAACGAGGTCGTTGTAAAGGCTTTAGTGACGTCAAACGTTGTAAATCAAATAATTAAACTTTATCAAATAATTTATAGTTTACTACAAGACATCGAAAATTCTATAATTTTCGCGAAATTAAATGTGCTCCACACCGAGCATTATAAAAACCGAAGAAATGTTTGTTATTTTAACAAAACTAGAGAGATTGCTTTCCCCAGATCAATTAATTACCTTTTAAGATCGAATACGGTAATATTTTATATTATGAACTATTAATAAAAATTCAATGCTATATCAGCAATTATAAAATTGTATTTGTTTTAAATTTACCAATCAATCATTCTCAAGATTTTAATCTTTATCATTTATACTCGATTCCAGTCCAGTATGGTATATATTGCTATTTCTGATGAGTTTTATGCATAAACAAATGAAAAATGTTCGGAGATTTCGGGTAATGCTTACAATTGCAAACAACTACTCCTTATCCCAAAGGGTAGCAAATACAACAGCTATGAAATCAGTTTAATGTATAATCAAACAACCATCGGATGCTAATCCGAAGAAGTGACGGCCACCTCTCCACAACTATTCAATATTGATGAAACTAATAAATGGATACTGATAGGTCCTGGTCGCCAGAAAACTCACGTCGAGTGTAAAACACAAAACGAAGTTAAAGATTTAATGGGTACACACTTGATTATCATTTCAAGCGATTGCCAAATTACGGTCAACAAGAAAACCGTATATTATAACGAAAATGAAAAGACATATACATTGACGTTCTTTGAGATCGATATTGCAAAATTACCTGTTCATAATGAGACGTTCGCTCCTCTTCAGTTGGAAAATGTTAATTTGGATGAACTCAGAGATGCGAACAGGAAATATCTCTACAGTAACTTTCAACTGGAATCTGAATCTGAGGTGAATTACCATAATTACGTAATATACTATATTAATACTATCGCCTTTGGAATTGTTCTTTTCCTATATTATAAAAAATTGTGTATACGAAGAATGTCAAAGAATAATTCGGCAAGAAAACCAGATAATATTCCCATGAGTCAAATTTCGTCGCAGCCTGCAATTTGAAACTCGCGCGAAAGGAATTACGTTAGAAGCTGTTAGAAAGTGTAATGGAATTGTTACTAGACAGATCATATTTCGCTGATATGCATGTGAATAGTTTTCTACAACGGACGTGTTTAAATGAGGTGTACGAACTTTAGTCTGTAGTTGGAATTCAATATAATAACACGCATTTTCATTATTTGTATTAGAAGTATAATTAAAATTGTTTTTAAAAACCGTTTTTCAAACTACCGAACCATAATTAGCTCAACAAGGGGGGTATCAATTCCTAAAAGCGAAAAGCTGAAATCCTATTCCAGCAAAATTATTAACGTAGAATCAACTCTTCACCACGCTAGAACAAAATATCTTCACTGTAAATTTCCATATTTTTGTATTAATTCTTAAATCCGTGTCCCTAGATAACACTATTAACGAACTGTGTAAACCGGTTGTACAGACCCATAGTTTGTTTTTTCCTTGTGCGTTTTTAAAATAACATCTGCAAGATACATTCGAAAGATATTTAGATATATGCTTTTACTATTGGGAAAATAGCAGACATCCTGGATTACTAACTTGAAACAATGGTAATTTGGCAAAGAGTATTACATTTTTCTTCTAATATTTGCGCGATGGAATCTTATTTTGGTCTGCACTGTTCACTTCCTAATATTTTGGTTGTAGTTCTTTATTATTGTTTGCTGTTGTAGATATTAGTTCTTGTTTTTGTTGGGGAAAAATCTAGCTATATTAATTGTTAGAGATATACATACAAAGCTTCCCTTTATTATTCGGTCGTCAAGATTCACCTTTAAGGATAACTGCACCTGTTACGTTAAAACGGTATGAAATAAAGTTTCCTTTTAGACTTTCCCAACAGACTTTTAATCTGCAGGTTAAAGAACAGAATTCTTTCTGTGGGTTTTTTGCGTTACCCTAACCCTTTATCAATCTACCTGTATAATCGTTGGTCTCTGGTTTAATACTTTACAAAAAACAATCAAATATAAAAATTGAAAAAATATTAAGGACTATTCTCATAACAACAAAATGAGCAATAATTTATACTATAACTTACAGAATCCAAACATGGAAGTAGCATTTTATTCTTCAACTCACTCGGGAACAACAGGAAAAGGCGAGTAAGATAATAAAGGAATCGAGGCTGACTTTGTTATAAACACTAAGTCCACGTATTAAATTAAAGTTACAACAATATCACCAAACCTCCTTACATGTACAAATACAGAACTCGAGTTTGTCTATCGTACAATCTGTTCTTTTTAAAAGGTCGATTTATCAAAACTAGAACTAAATTTATTGAAACA
This sequence comes from Platerodrilus igneus, assembly GCA_036346225.1. Classification (NCBI taxonomy): domain Eukaryota; kingdom Metazoa; phylum Arthropoda; class Insecta; order Coleoptera; family Lycidae; genus Platerodrilus; species Platerodrilus igneus. The sequence continues at coordinate 14,757,001 of JARFIW010001469.1, read as the reverse complement.
ATACGGATAACTACATCTAACTTTAATAGTCGTTATCTATACAAAGTAAACACTACATTATTAATTTAATTTTAAAATCAATTAAGTGATGGCGTGACCATTCCCCCCACCCTGAAGAATCTTTAGAATAACTGAAAGAGAAAACAAAACAAAATTTTCTAACTAAATTAAGAATTAATCCAACCCAATACCAATTTATAACCATGCAACCAAGCATTTAGCAGCTGAAAATTTTAACAAAGTAAATTAGATTTCTAAAATATAACTTGGTCGCGCCAAAATAAACCAAAAACAAAAAAATTTAAGTCATTGTGTATGAAGAGGACATAAGTGTTCCACTGGTCTTTTATACGTTCCAGTGTTATTTCTATCATTAGCGTAGAGTACCCTAACGATTCCATCACTCTCGGAAGATTTCCTTAACAATTCCTAGAGTTCAGTGAAGGGGCGACGCAGTATCTTGTTTGGAAAGTACTAAGGTACCTCTATCAATCGCAATATCAGGAACATTCCATTTTTGTCGCAATTGCAATTGCGTCAACTATTTGATATGCCACCTTTTCCAAAACATGAACTAAACGATGCAATAACTTCTTCCTTGCAAATTGATCTTTTGGAGGGTTTGAAACCTCAGACGCTGCCAACGAAGTTAAAGTGAGGAAATGAGCTAAAGTTAATGGCACAGTATCCGAAGGATCCGTACTAAGTCAAGACAAAAACCTGGAATTTAATGGAGCTTCTATTTGAGCTAAAACCCTAGAAAACTTTTCATGCGTTAATATTACACAAATCTGCTTTGGCTGATTTAATTTGTGATTCCCAAACGCCTGAAAAATTCGAACTCAAAGATGGTTGAAATTTCCAGTTAAGTTTTTGAGTTAATAAGTTCAGTTCCAGCTGCATTTTTATATTCGTCAGATTTTACTAATAAGTAAAAAGTCTTCTAATTCATTATTGGCCCCAATAAAATTTGTTGCGTAATTACAATATATCATAGAAACGGTTCTTCGTCGCGACAAAAATCTTTTAAATACAGCTTGAAACATATCTGGGGACAAGTCTGAAACCAATCTCAAATGCAAAGCTTTAGTTCATGAACAAATACAAAGACATAAATATGTTTAATGAATTGGAATATCACGTCCTCGTAAAGGAGTAACAACAAAAGGTCCTCCGTAATCAACGTCACTGTGAAAAAGCGATTTCGCTTCAGTAGCTCTTACTGAAGACAAATCAACCATTTTTGAAAATAAACCTTTGGAAGCAAGTCTAAGACAATCATTGTATTTGCTTAGCTAACAACGTATAGTAATCTCAGTACCAAGTATGTAATAACTTTGGCACAAAATCTAGCTGAAGTTGAGATTAACATATCACCGCAGTGATGCAAAATTGGGAAAAAACAACTGTGCCCTCTCTACACGCACATATACTACACAACATACACCAGCATTTAATGAAACACAAATTTTAGAAAAAGAAAACAACTATAAGAAACGCCTATTTCTCCAATCCTTTCACATAAATAAAGAAGAAAAAAGCATAAACAACAAACAAGATCTCGATAACTTAGTGTGGTTTACTCTGAACTATATAAACATTAAATTCAGTGTTATGGACTTTTAATTTATTCTATCTTCTACATTCATAATTAAATATCAAGGTGACGTTTACTTTGTTCTAGTTACCAGCAAAAACAATTTTATTCTTCTGTCAAATTGTATATCTGTCAAAAAATCTTTTAATAGTTTTATAAATAGTATTAATCAAATTTAAATGTAAGATATACACTGATTTAATGTTAGGTTATTACCCTACTTTTAACCTTATGATTAAGGTCTGAATATTAGACCGAAACGTCAAGTAATTTTAAATAAATCATTAATTGACATTTATTCTATTCTTGACCAAAACTGTCCCAAAAAATAATTACAACGTGTGCGTGTGCGTGTGCGTGTGCGTGTGCGTGTGCGTGTGCGTGTGCGTGTGCGTGTGCGTGTGCGTGTGCGTGTGTGTGTGCGTGTGCGTGTGTGTGTGTGTATAAACTATAGGATGTTTAATTGAAATATTGGGAACTATTTAGTTCGAAAGAAATGCTTCAAATAAGGTGTATTTATTTCTATTCCTGACGTTTCGAACCGCTTTGGGTTCTTTTTCGAAGGCTAAAATGGTGACACAGTTAAAATAAAATTGCTTAATTGAAAACTTACATATAAATTTACACTATCATTCTAACTTCAACTAGCGAAATCTTCATTAATCCAAACTTTAATAACATTTAAACTGAAAAAAATCTTAAAACTAAATATTAACAATTAATGTGAAAAAATTTTGATTGAAACTTATCGAAAAATAATACAAAATGTCAAATTTAGAATAAGGCATAAGCCTTCTAAAGAATCAAAATTACTGCATGACGGTGAAACAAGGTGTTATGTTAAATATATAACTTAATCTATTGGATTGCATCTTTTTACCTATTAAATTTGTAAAGGGAAGTGTAAACCGCACTTAAGTTGTTTATATCACATTTTGAATTTATATTATTTTCAGTCCTGTTGATATGGTATGACTCTTTTTTTGTAATCACGTTAATTATTTTAACATCAACAAAATTAGGGTTGTGGTAAGTAGCTTGGACATGTGACGCTAAGGCGCAGGACATCTTTCACAGGTTTGGCGTCACTTTTATGTTGCGTTAATTTTATACAAATGTACTGTTTAGTTTACCACTCACCACAACCCCAATTTAGTTGATGTTAAAATAATTGAAGTTGAACGTGATTACAAAAAAAGACTGTTTTTAGAGTCATACCATATCAACAGGACTGAAAATAATATAAATAATTACGTTGATATTTTCGACGCAATTATTAAATATTTGGAGTGCCAATTTATCTATATTTCCCGGTGATTTAATTTGATGCAATTAGTTGCTTTTTAAACTCCTATCTTTACTTGTAAACTACACTCAAACATATTTATACGACGCACACATTACTCTTCTAATCTAATGATATCGGATTATTACTAAAGCAGCTGCTTTCTCGTGCATTTAATTACATATTTTTTATACACAGGGTCCTCACAATTGACTTTTTGCAGAATAGTCGATTTACTCTTAAAATTGCTGGAATTATTTGATTAACTTAAAGTTAAAGTTATTTATATCTTTCCTACGACCCCTATGACTTAATCTACCTTTAAACTACCGTATTATCTAGCATTATTCCCCCAAATTAAAATAGAAAATTTTTAATCAATGTCCTTTTTGGCGCCCAACGTGAAATTAAATCTTCATTGATTAAAATTCTTATATTTTTATTTTATTTGCAGACTCCTCTGTTTTCAATTGTTCCCCAAAATTATTTGCAAAATCTAATTAATCCTATCTCTAAATTTATATTTTAAATTCTATCTACACCTATCATAACTTATGATTACTATTTACCCAAGGCTCTATACAAAACATTTTATCTTCCTGATCCTATCTATCTATACTTTTTCCATTTCTCCTAAATGGACACTACGTATTGTAATCCACTAATATTTCACTCTTTATTTGTCTATACTTTTCCTATTTTTCCTAAATTTACACTACCTATTATAATCTACTAATATTTCAATCTCTATTTGTCTATACTTTTCCCATTTATAAGTAAGTCCCTATTCAACTTCCCTATTTGTCTATACTTATCTTAATCTGTAATTATATCCCTATTTACACTAATTATTTTTTACAATTTGTACAATTTTTCTCCATTATTAAAAGTTTTTTCTCTGCAATTATTTTATCCTTCTTATTTCCAATATTCACTATCTTTTCAAAGTTATTTTCAGAAGGTAACTTATTGTTTGCATTATTTTTCCCTCTTATATATCCTATTTCATATCCCAAAAATTTTGTTTTCTCCTGAAAAGATTCACATTTTTTCTTGTTTACTTTTCTCCCTACGAAATTTAATTCTAACAAAATTCGTCCAAAGTCTTCGTTATAATTGAACATATCACTCCCAAATTCTTCATACGGTTCCCATATCACATCCTTATTTGCTAACAAACCAAAAGGAACCACTTCACAGTTATAAATTTGCCTTTTTATATAAAAACCGGTACATTTTCTTGTTTCGTGTTCTGGTGAAATAACGTTAAACAGCTCCGTGTCTACAACTTCTAATTTATTTACACCCTCTGCTGCTATTCTGGATTCTGATTCTGAATTCTTCATTAATACGACCTTCACCCTATCTTTCATCTCTTTTGGACATTATATTTCATCATTAATATCCCCCTCTACATCCACGTCACCCTCAAATTGATTAATATTTCGACTTCAACACTTCTCTCTTTATCCCATTTTATATGTGCCTCTTATACATCTATCACCTTTCCTTCGGCATCTATTTTTAATCCCAACTTATCAATTATGTCCATACCAAATATTACATCTACTGTTAACCCCGATACTATTATAAATTTATTCTCAAACTTCATCTTACCCACTTCACATTCCAGAATTATTATCTTATTCACACCTGCAAATTTCTTGCTATTCGGTGCTATTAAATTAAACTTCCTAATAGGCATAATTCTCCCCATTAACCGTTCCCGTTTAACAAAATTTTCAGACACTAACGACGCTGCCGCTGCCGTATCAATGAGTATTCCACCTCTACTTTTCCAACTTTCAATTTAATTATCGGTAATAAGCTTATATTCAAATCATTTTTCATTTCACATTTTATATATTCACGCTGGTATTCATATCCATTAATTCTTAAGGGTTTGCATGGTTTGTCCTTATTCGAAAATCCTGATTCGACGTAGATGGTCCTGCCTGACTCGTGACTTCCGCATAGGTGCGGTTCGTTCTTATTAGTTGTGCCGATTGTTCCCTACGTTGCTGTTGTAGTGTATACTGATTTATGTTCCTGTCGTGGTTCGTATGCTCTGTTGCTCTTCTTGGCTTGTTTCTTGTATTCCAATTCCGTCTAAAATTATTATCGTTGCAGTTATTATAATTATTTCTATAAAAATTTCCCCTATAATTTGCCCTATAATTTGGTCTATTATTTTCAGTACTCTTTTGCATTCTAACTACGTGTTTTTGTTGCCTTTGTATCATCCTACCTTCCGCCACACGACTATGTCCCAACTCATCACAACGTTGTAAATATTTCAGGAAGATCTCCCTATTTACTATATTTTGAATCATATCATAATGTCTTATCTCTTCTCCAAAATGTCCCGCTAAGTACTTTATGATTTATGTTTCTTACATCGGAGGATCTAATTGCTTAGCTATACTAAATTTTTGTATGGCGTATAACTCGCGTGTCGTCCCTAAGTTCTAATTATGTTTTCCCGTAATTAAATTATCTCTCGCCTTGTATTGTTGATTGTCCTCTCAAAATTTTCTTAGAAATCTACTTTCAAATTCCTGAAATCTCATTTTCTATTAAGTCAAACCATATATCCGCGCTTCCTTTCAACATTGACCTAACGAAATTTAAATTGTACCTTTCATCCATTGATCCCTGTATTAATTTTCTTATATTATTCAAAAATATTTTTGGATTCACCTTGTTGTCTTCGTAAAATGTGGAATATTACTCAACTGATATTTCCGGTCTATTTATCCTGGATTTACCCCTGATTCTTATCAGCATTTTCGAATTCTGATTTTAAATTACCTAATTCTCTATTTACATCATTAAGTCCTATTTCACAATTTCCCTGAATTTCCTGCATCTTTATACCTAAATCTGTGATCTGAGCATTAATTTCCTTTTCACACGTTTCCTGATTTGCTTTAACTTTCCAAACTTCGTCCCTAACTTTATCCACATCGTCCATGATTTTAATAAATTTTTTCTCGAATTGTACCTGCATTTCCGCGATTGTTTGATTTGTTTTGTTTCTTTTAATCCGTCACTTATAATTTTTATTTCGGCACCTAACTTTTCTCCAGTTTCATTAATCTGCATCTTGATTGCCTCTTCACTTTTGTCCATTTTCCTCGTTAACGCCAATAAAATTGACATCATTTCAGATTGTTGTGATATCTGCTGTTCTTCACTTTGACTTCGCATTAATTCTCGCCCTTGCATTTCCATTGATACTGTAACAAAATTTTTGTTACATTAAATATCTCTAAAGGAAAACAGTTCTAGCCGTTGTTATTTTACGAATTTGTCATTTAGCGTGAAATCGTTAAATAGTTTAATTTACTATAAAGAAGAACACCTCTTTCCTATTTACATTATTTTCATCTATACGAAGTATTTAATAGTGACTCCTACGCCTTTGATATCTGCAAATACCCTGAACGTAACTTGAGTTGCATAAGCTACAGGCGTTCTGAAGTCCACTTGTGCAATTGCTAGACACAACGCCTGCGCGTAAGGTGACGCGATAACTAGGGTGTTGGCAAGGAAGGAACGCAGCGATCTTGCAAGCAACTACGAAGAGGTACGCTTCGTTGGAAGATGGAGAACTTTGTTTGCAAGTGGGAGCTGAGAATAGCTCTACCGTCGGAGAAGGGCTAGTGGTTGCCGTGCGGAGGCGTTACAATAGAGCTCTTGTGAAGCCGCCCAGACAACCAGGAGAGCAGTAACAACACGTGATGAGGAAGTCCATTAGTGGTGAGATTTGTGTAATAAAACAGCATTATATAAAACTAATAGATGGTTTAATTTCCCTAGCACATTTAGGTAGGCACCTTTAAGTATGTTTGTATGAAGGACAGGATTTTAAGGAAACACGTTTGACTATGTGATTGGAACTTGGTTATGTATTGTGGGATTACTCGTTTTGAAGCTGTCCGAGGGGCTGCATCTAGTAAAGGCATATTTCGTACTTTTCTAAATTTCAAGGAGATGGAGTGTTATGTGTTTTGGTTGGTCTAGCGCATTTACCAGCATCACCGTCGAGTAATTAAAACAAAGCCAGTCAGGTACTTATAAAACTATTTATTGAGAGAATTAATTTTACGTGTTAATTACGTCCAAAGCTTTGATTTAACGTTTTCCAAATTATAGGAAACTTTTGTTAAAGAATGTTAATGTTAAATTTTTTTTTTTGCAAGATATGTTTATGCTTAAATCCCACATAAAAATCAGTTTGGGAATTATATCCTAGTAACTTGATAGGTCAAATACCTTTTTTTTGTTCAGAACTAAATTTTTTCATAAGAGGAATTTTTGAACTTTTAGATGATTTAAAAGTTGTTATTCAAGGCAGGTAAATAATGCACATGTTAATTGAGAAAAATAAGTATAAAGTTCACTTCTGATTGAAAGATGTTTACTTACAATATGCTATGTGATTAGTAGAATATCAATGCTGCTAACATATGTTAAACTGACTTTCTTTAATCTCATGTAATGTTCGAGCCATATGAACTTTTTGTGTAATAAGTTCTTTAGAGAAATTTTGTAAGCCAGAACAGATCTGTTGTATGGATGTTTAAGAACCGACTGTACTAAATAATTTTTAAATGTTAAGATCTCTCTATGTAGAGAAACAAATTCAGAGATTTTTGAAACTTATTTTATATTGATTATTAAATTTTTTTTATAAATAATTTTTGCAACAAAAGAGAATTACATTTAAATTATACTTTGATCTGAATCTTTCGTCTTTTTATTTCACTAATTGAAATTAATAATATCCAAATTAGATAAACAAAATTTTGAATGTGGAACTTGAAAAAAAAGTTGATACAGTATTAGATAATAGAAACAGAGTAAATAATTTTCAGTAGAGAATATTTTCATAGGTAAGGTGTTGTTGAGATTTTGAATTCAAGACAGTCGATCTATAAAGACTGAAATATTTTGTTGTCGTAAGACACAAACAGTGTCTTATATTTTATTTTTTTGTGTGACATTTTCTTGCAGGTCCGACATCGCAGAAGCTGGAGCAGAGGTCCAAGAGGTTTCCAGAGGTATTGCTTATTTTGATTTGTATGCTTTTTGATAGTCATTATATCCTATAGATTTCTGCGTCTTCCTGTGGGATACATTAGTTTTATTTATTGTTTATATAGATGCAGTGGCGCCCATTTACTTTTTTTGGTCCCGTTTATAGTCGAGCCCACCCTATATCCACGCCCAAACTCATTGCTCACCCTTGCGGTAATTCCCAGACTAAGCCGCGAATAAAGTAAAGCTCGTGAGTCCACCGAGGGTTTGTTCACTAACTGACTCACTCCCCCATAAGTAAATTAAGTTAAATAAAGAAAATTGTCAGCTTCACTTAAGTTTCAATACATCCTGTAAAATTACGCTTCCTTGAGACCCTATTTCTACCCCTTGATTTCTTAATGCTTCTCTAGTTTCTTTTATTTGATTATCCATTTTTATTTAATTTCAAAACTTTTATAATTTTTAATATTTCAAAAATCACTTGCAGATTTTAAATTTCCAACCCTTATGTTTTTTAAATTAAATTTTATTCGTGCCTCTACAATTTTGTGATTTCTAAATTTCTCGCTCTTACGATTTTTTTAATTTTTGTATTTCTTTTTGTGGTGTTCTCGCCCCTACGATTTTTAATTTTTAAATTTCTTTTTGTGGTGATCTCGCCCCTACGATTTGGGTCGCCGTTAAATTGACATGATCTCGCCCCACAATTAGGCGTGTCATTAAATTGCTATGATTTGCCTTTATTATGCTCACGTTGGGCGCCATTAAATTTGCTATAAAATCCTCTTTGGGATTTTATGCCCTTACGAAGGGCGTTGTATAATTGATATGATATTCGCCCCACGATTGGGCGTACCAAAAAATTGATATGAATTTCATTAAGCCCCAATGTTGTGCGCGATTTTTATTGCTATGATATCTTCATTTTGCTATGGTATTTACTTTAGGATTTTACCCCTACTAGCTCACTAAATAAATCTTATTTTAACCTTTAAATGGATTCAAATAAAGCAGTTCCAGAGCACACAATATAATAATTGATAATATGTACAATACTCAAAATTTTCCCTTTTATATAAAATATTTACATTTACCAACTTTATGCTTTTCTGAAAGCCAGCAAAAATATCTTTTAATTACATTCAAGTACCGTCAAACGTTTCAAGATGCTTTTCCCTGTTTTTCTATTTTTGTAATGATCTTTTTGATGACTCTTACAAATATACAATGTATAGCAAATACTAAATTTGAAACAGTCTTTCAATAGTAAAATGTTTAAAAATTGCTAACCTGGAATGGTTTCTGGAGTTCCATCCTAGTCTGTGATCTGCATCCTTTGTTGTGACCGCTTCACTTCTTGGCCAAAGTTATCCACTTTTGATTTCTGGTATTTTAGATTTGCGTTAATGCTTATATCTCGACATGAACATTGAGTCGTATCAACAAAATCGTCTCCAAAAAATGGCATCAACAAAATATCGTCTCAATATAAGAATTGCTTACAATAAAACGTCCCAATAAAAGAAGTCCCCAATAAAAATCGCTTCCAATGAAAAAAGTTCCCAATAAAAATCTCTTCCAATGAAAGAAGTTTCCAATAAAAATTGCTTCCAGTAAAAGCCCCGTTTTGTTAAATATTAGAAATAAATTTAATTAATTGTTTAACTTACGTCTATTTGTAGATTGGCTTATTTTTCGTCGCACAAAAATTTTGCACTTTCAAATTTCATTTATTGAATTTTTTATTTCACTAATTACGTAGGTTTTTACAGCATTCGAGCATAGTTGGTGCTCGGTTGAATATAAACTAAATGTTATTCATTTTCTATTGTATATATAAGCCCTTCTCTCAATATTTTTTATTGCCGTATTTATAATCAAGGCTTGTACTTTGCCTCATCTGGCGAACTCGGAATTTTTTCAAATTCTCTAGCTTACTTCTTCGACGAAACGCTCAATCGATCACGTAATCGTTCATTATATTACAGTATTATAATAGGATTTCCAATCGTTGGTTTTTATCAAGTCACGTATTCAATGTTTGTCAATTGAAAGTCCACAATTTATCATATAATTGAACCGCTTTGTTTATTCGTTTGTTACAGAATGTTGGTTTTCTGAACAGATGTGTTTTTTCCAGCCACGTAACGATTTTCTAATAATGAATTATTAAGATGCGTTTGCATAATAATTACGTTGATATTTTCGACGCAATTATTAAATATTTGGAGTGCAAATTTATCTATATTTCCAGATGATTTAATTTGATGCAATTAGTTGTTTTCAACGAACTTCGTTCGTTTATGAAATCGATTTGTCGTCCGTCTGTCCGTCCGTACGAGGCCTTTCTAATGGTCGGACATCAATGTGTGATACATCAATCGATTCAGCTCGGTGTCCAGAGCTTAAGTTTTGATGTCAGTTAAAATCGGGCCACGGGGGCGCCGTGCCCCGCGATATTCCGTCGGGAAAAAAATTTCAAATAGGTCCAAAATTAATGTGCGATACATATTTGGACTCCCCTAACATAGCTGAGTCGAAATATGGTACCCCCCACAAAATCTGACCACGGATACCCGACCCCCTCCCGGGAATTAATTTTATCAAAATTTCAAATAGGTCCAAAATTAATGTGCGATACATAAATTGTTTTAAAGTAAGTCTACATTTGGAAGTTCGTTGCGACAATGCCTTGCATTTTCAACTTGTTTAAACTCTTATCTTTACTTGTAAACTATACTTAAACATATTTATACGACGCACACATTACTATTCTAATCTAATAATATCGGATTATTACTAAAGGAACTTCTTTCTCATGCATTTAATTACATATCTTTTATACACAGTATCCGCACAATTGACTTTTTGTAGAATAGTCGATTTATTTTTTTAATTGCTGGAATTATCTGATTATCTTAAAGTTAAAGTTATTTATATCTATGCTACGACCCTTATGACTTAATCTACCCTTAAACTACTCTATTATCATAGCAATATATTACTGAGGTCATAAAAGGGTATAAGCAAGTTCCAATTTGTATTTATGGCAAATTAGCAAGTGCATAAATTTGGCACGCGCAGTTTGAGCCATGTTTTTACAAAATCGGTTTCTATTTGACAAATTACCAGTAAATATTAGGGTTAGTTGAATATAGCATAAAATTTTAGTGTAAATATTAATTATACATAAGTTAGGAAACATTATTTGAGGCGCATAAGTGCGTAAATGCATGTAAAACGTAAATTACGGTGAGCATAATTAAGATTTGTTTTAGTATTCTAAAGAATAAAAGCTTTCAGGTGGAGAGCATATGTAAAACGGCAGTCGTTATTTAAGTTGCACGTGTTATGGATTCTAAGACTTTATAATTGTAAAAAGATAACGAACATAAAATCTTATCAACAAATAATAGCGGGAATAATTTAATGAGGACAAAACACAGGTGCAGACAACACGTACGGAAACAATATTGATTTATAGGGAGAAAATACTATAGTAGCAGGCTTGATATCGGAGCGGCATGAAGACACGCTATGTTTTCGGAATAAATCGAGCAAAAAGGTTATAGAAATCTGGGGATATGTTACTAACAGAGCACGACGGTTACATTAAATAAACAAGAGTAGGATAAACAATAATAGCGGTGGTTATGTAAAACAGCGCTTGTGAACAGACGGAACAATAATGTTTAAAGATAAAATAAGACGGATTTGAAAGTCGGTTAAGCTCGGTAGGTTGAAAATACGCAGAATTTGTCAAGGATAATAAAATTGTTTGTAGAAGCGTTTGACCGTTGGTGTGTTTGTGCAGTGATACCAGAGGTAGTGCGACAGGAGTGTTGGAAATTGATGTAGGGGGTGGGTCTTTGAAGCTGATATAAACCCAAGGGGGTGGTAAATCGCTCTCTTCTCTTTTGTCTTTACTTAATATCGCCTACCTAACTACATAGCAAAGTCATCGAGTAAACTTACAGTTAAGTTAGCACAAATGGGTGCTTTTTATATGTTTGGCTATAAATAATCAAAAGTATAACGCAGGTAAGTACAATTTTAGTACTGGGTGTTTGAAGGCGGCGTATGTACTCTGTGTACTAAGCCAATGTATGGATTAACTACCTAAAATATTCATATAGTTAATACTTGGCTTATAGCGGTAATTTTGAGCGTAGCTTCTTGTCTGTAACTGACATATGTCAAAAATTGACAATGTCAGATATGATTGACAAAAATGCCAAACGTAATTAAAAATTAGGTTTATGTATAGTTGTGTACACGATTTAAATTTGAAAATTTCTCAATTGTCCTCATCGGTCTCGGTGGCGTAATTGGTAAACGCATGGTTCCCACAAAACCAGGATACAGGTTCAAGTCCTGTCCAAGACCTTATATTTTCCATCTTTCAATTACTAGCTCGATTTGAAATGATCATTTGGGCTTTGCATAAAAGTCTAAGTTATTATTGCATCTTATTCACTATATGTATATATATATATACATATATATATATATATATATCTTACCCTTCTTCTTGGAACGCCTCCTTATTCCTTTGCTCACCCTGACTAGCTCAGCAATCGGCTTATTCTTAAATACCTACAATTTAAAATACATACCTCTCTCACACACACAGCCAAAGATATTACCAAAATAATACAACAACCTTACAACCTTTTATTTACACATCTTAACAAGTTTACATTATAAATACAATATTTACACTTTAGTACAACCAGTTTGTTCCAACTGTTACCTAGTTCTATCATTAAATATTTTGAAGTTCTTGGTTTTAGTATATATGCACAAATTATATATAATACGCGTAGATGGGGGCCCATCTATGCTACCCTAGTTTGACTTTATTCTGGTGTATTGTGAGCTCATTATAACTCAGTTTCTGTAAATGCTTTTAACAACTAGCATTTTATTGAAAACTAATTTAAAAGACCCGTTTACTCCTTACAACAACAATTTATAGCATGAATAAATCTTTATATAATCAATAAACCCTTTTTTAATAATCAGAATTAATTGTCCAGCACATATACCTCTTTAAACAAGTTTTATGGTAATAAATACGCCACCAATAAGTCAAAACACATAAACACAAAAAATAACAACGGAAATGTTTATACAAAAACAGGAATTTAAATTTCGTTACCTGGAGTCGCCTTTATTCTTCGTCACCAGTGAAGATGATTTCCATAAACCCTCGTCGTCGTGTCCATCTACTACGATGCTGCCTGGCTTCACAGATCCCCAACATTCAAATCTCTGCTACAATCACTATTAGTTTTGTCTCAAATGTAACATTCCATTTCAAATATACTTCAAGAATACAAGTTTAGGCATCGCTTACCCAAAATATCATCTCTTTGTTTAATCGCTTCGTTGTAGTAACGGCACCTTTTATTTACAAGCACCAATTTGTGCAATATCACTTTTATAACACGCGGTACGCTTTCATCATTTTTAAACAAGATGTTTAATGCAACTTTACTGAACAAACAATAACGGTAAAAGCATTTACTATTATTATGTTGTAGATCTAAACCCGTATTTAGATCTAAATGGAAAGAAAGAGAGCTTTGATATCTTTGTTCGTTTATTTATATACGTTATTTATACGCGTGAAAAGCTTGTTTTCGAAGCGGCTTTTTAAAATTTTGAACGTAACCGACTATAATTTCTGAAAAATTTCCTCCGTCCGTCGTGCTGTTTACATAGAATTTCGTTTCCTACGTTAACGTACGCGTACTTCTCGAAAACTGCTTGTCATCGACCAATGATAAAATTTTCCTCCGTTCAGACGCGCTACGTCTCAGCTATATATCTCCGTACCACGCATATTTGTTGTCTCCTTTCAAACCTCTCTTAAGTTACAGAAAATCGATATTGTAGTCGTCCTTCACAAATACTCGTGTATATCTTACGTGACTTCTATCCAACGCTTACTTTATCTGCTTCTCTGTAAGTCTTACAGTATCAATCGTATTCCACTTCATCCTTAAGGTACTGGTTATTGTAGCAGCTTATAAACCGACCGTTGCAAATACAATTCTGTAGAATACTGTGCTAGCGTCTATTTAAAATTCCCTGAACCTGATATTTAACAAGCAGGTGTTTCTTGAAACAACCGACCGTTTATAAAATAACAATTCTTGGTTTATTCCCTTCTGAGTATTTGTATAACAAACGTTGGCTTTTAAAATGTAAACATTTGCGTTTGGAATTATTGATTTTCCTTGCATGCAAGCTCCATTTTTGCTTTCAGCATTCGATTAAAAGAAATTATAATTACTTATGCGTATCCTTGAGTTGTTTATGTACTCTAATACTTTTCTTCCCCTACGCAATTCCAAGATTCCAATTTAAATATAGAAATACCTTAATACCCGTCCATTTCCACTATATAAATTAATTAATTTCGCCCGTAAATAATTTGCTCCTATTTCTATATACACAGTTGTTAAAATTTTCTTGTCTACACCTATTTACCCTCTAAATCCACAACAATATATATAAATATATATATATATATATATATATATATATATTGCTGTGGATACTCTAAAAATATTGGGATCGTCTTCGAGTCCCAGCGTTATTGGGCCGTCAGAAAAATTTTCTGAAAATATATAATAAAAAAAAATCTTCCAATACTTTGGAAACGCCTCCTTATTTCTGTATACTCTGGCTAGCTCTAAAATCTGCTTCTTCCTGGATACTTACCATCCTAAGTTTACTCTTTCTCACATATACAGTCAAATAAAATTACCACTCAAATAATGCAATAAGACATACAACCTTTTTATTCATAGATATCAAAAAGTTTCCATTTTCAAGAGAATATTTACACATTCGTATAAACAGTTTCAAAAAAATGTTACAATCTCAATCCTTAAACCTTTTAAAATTTCATGATTTCTATTTATTTCAACAGTTTTATTTTATACGAGTAGATGGACCCGTCATGAAACCATAAATTGACTTTTATTCTGGTCTATGGTGAGCTCAATATAAACCTAGTTACTCTAAATGCCTAAATACATCGCATCTTTGTTTAAAACAAACTTAAAACCCGTTTACTCCTTACATCATAATTTTTATGTCATTTATTAACATTTTTAAATAATAAGTACCAATTGTCATTTACATATGCCACTTCAAATGAGTTTTATGGTAATAAAATACACCCTCAATGTGTCAAATCCCGCAAGCACAAAATAACAGCACAAATGTTTAAGCAAAAGCAAGAGAAATTAATTTCGTTACCTGCAGTAAGCTTTTTTTCATCATCACCTCTGAAGATGTTGTCCAAAAACCTCGTCGTTGCATCCATACATTTTGCTGTTATACGTAGATCACACCCATTTCCACTCGCTATCCAAATCTCTGCAGCCGCCTTCAGTGTTTCTACCGCGATAATTGTTAAGACGAAGCTAGTCACCTTCCGTAATTACCAAACCTCACGCATTCTTGTTTGAAAAACTTCTCATCTCGCTTACCCTAGTAACATCCTTTCAGTAGTTTGTTAAATGTAGTAACACCACCGTCTATTAACTAGCAGCCACTTGTGCAATTCACACGTTTAGTAAACTATCGACGTACTGTACTAACACCGCTTTATACACTTTTAAATTAGGATGTTGTATTACAAGCAAAGCGAAGTCTAACGGATAAGCGACGTACAAGAATAAGTTAGTGTAAGAGAGCTTTACTACCTCTCTTAGTGTATTTATATTCTTTAATACACCCCTCTCGGGCCCTATTTCAGTCGAAAAGCTCATTTCATCAAAACTGATTCTAAAAATTTTGCACGTAACGGACTAGTACAACCAAAAATTCTCATCCCACCGTGCTTTTAGCCTGAAAACTGCTCAACAACATATAACCATCGCGAGCTTCTTGAAAATATCAACTCTTCAACCAATCAGACTCCTTTCCCTCATTTTTACGTCCAACCTTTAGCTATCTTCCCTTGTTTAACCCATATTTGCTGTCCCTTTTAGAATCCCACTCAAGCAACAGAAAATCGATATTGTGGTTGAGCTCCAAACCTACCGCGTACTTTAAACGAGTGTTTTAACCAATGTTTATTATACATGCTCTCTGTCTGATTTACACTACCGATATTCCGTTTCACTTTGCCTTCAAACCATCTGTTGTTTTAATAGCTTTTGCCTTGACAGTTAAATACAATTTTACAGAATTCTGTTCCAACGTTTATTTAAGTTTCCTTGAACTTGTTATTTCAACTGTCAAGTTTTTCTATGAAGCAAATTGTCCGTTTGTAATTATATTCCCAAGTTTTAGCGTTTCTTAGGAATTGTATTAACGAAGGTTTAGTTTAGTTAAATGGAAAATATGCATTTACATTATTGATGTTATATACCCAAAAGCTCTGTTTATTATCCGTTGCGCTTGATTTAAAATATTAAAGTTAATTATGCGTATCCTTGAGTTTTCACGTACTTCAAAACTTCTACACGTTATGCAAATTTAACATTCCGATTTAGAAATACAAAAATATGCTATTATTCGTCCGTTTTCAATGTCAAAACTAATTAATTTGGCGCGTAAATAAATTATCTCTATTTACTATATACCCAGTTATTAAAAATGTATTATCTAGACCCATATATCCTTTTTGACCTATAATTTCCACGAAAATATATATATATATATATATATATATATTGCTGTGATAAGGGGTTGTTTAAGGGTGTATTTTATAGCAAAGTTCGTACAGGAATTAGAAATCATTATAGGAAGCAGAAAACTGCATTTATGTAATAGAAAATTGAGTAATTAGGATAGTTTGTAAATAGTAAGCAGTCAACACCCTGTATATAAAGTATAAGTAGTTTAAAGCGACGCAAATAGACACATCTTAGGACAATAAGACGCACAGTTAGCATATAAGTAAGTAATACGTGCATTAAGTAGATAACGAATATTTAACACCCTGTAGATAGAGTTTTAGTTAATTTAGGTAATGAAAATAACAATATTTTTCAGTGGAAGCACGCGTATTTATAATTAAGCATGATAAAGGTAATTAAACACGCATTATTAGAATTCCAGTCAGTTATGATAATACGGAGATAAGAAATAAAGCTTCAAGAAGCATAGCTTGAGTGCGTACAAATAATTAACAATTTTGATAAAGAAAGGTGATTAAAAATTGCGTAAATAATAAGCTTATATGAAAATTGAAAGTCGAATTGGATCAGTTGTTTGTGTACAACATGGAAAAGCGATTATATTGCTCAAAACACCGCATGTTTGATAACGAAGCAGCTGTGATCAAACAACAATTATTTGAGAGGACGAGAATGTTACATCAGAAACTACTTTAAATGCAAAGACTTGATTGGTTAAAATTAGCGACGGGCTTGTAGGCCATGCCCACTGACGGAGTAGGATATCAAACATATATTAACAGCGACCATGATAACGAACTCAGTTTTCAACTCAACAAAGGCCGAGGTGCGTCACTTTGAAACTAAGTGCAACACGTAAGAATAATTTAAAAGTGAAAATTGTTTAAGTACGACGAAGATGAAAATTACTATTGCCGATTAAACGTAAGTAGATTTTGGGGAATTTATTTAAACTAAAACATAATAATAATAGGGCTTCGAATCCGGGGAGAATAAATAAACTTAGAGTCCGGGGAAGAATAAATAATATTCAGAGTCCGGGGAGAATAGATGGTATTCTAAGTCTGGGGAAGATTGATGAGAATAAATTCTGAGTCTGGTGAGAAGAAGTAATAAGTCTAAATCAGACGACAATAATTTGGGGTGCATAAGTCTAAGTTTAATAATGGTAGTCCAGAGGGTGATGACAATAATTTAAATGCAATGGTTCAAGCGTGTGGATAAACGATATTTCGAATGGGCATATAATAATTCTGAATTAGTGGAGAATAATTTTGATCCAAATGGATGGGATAATGCATGGAAAATATTAGTTGCTAATGGATGCGTCGATTGCGAGAAGGAAATAACGAAGAAAACAAACCAGGTTAGGTTTTTAGTTTTAAGACATTATTTTTCTATTTGAATTTAAATATTGAATTTGCTTATTTAATATAAATTAATGTGACGAAGTCAACAAAACAACGAACTTGCATACGTGGAAAGTGCGATAAATGATAAAGGGGTTTTGAACGTTCCAGGCTTCTTTTTATAAAAACAATAGGTTTTTTGGTGACTTTAAATTGATTAAATAGCATATGATTTTTGAGATAAATGAGATTTACAACATTAATTAATTGAAAAGTGTATTTTAATAATTTTCAAAAACCTGTACATAATATTTCCTTTTATTATATGGAATTGAATTAACTTCATTTTATAATTCAAAATAAAAGCTAGTCGAGGTCAAAAGATAAAATTTGTGGGAGTGCAATTTAATAATTTAAAAAGAGAGGAGGTGTCAAGTAGAATACGCCATTGATATCAAAGAAAGCGTTATCATATCAAGTTTTGTTATTGGTCGATACAAGGTCGATACAAGATAAAATCCTGTTAAGTTCCTGGAGGGAGTTCATAGCATAAATATTTGACTGCCCAACGTCGGGGCTCGATAATTCCAGTTCTTGTTTATGCATAGCAATATATATGGATATAAATAGATGTATGCATGCATCATTACGTATCTGCAAAATAAATAATATATCTCAACCTTTAAAGCATCCACAATTGTTTCTGTTTTCGTAATTGTCTTTGGGGTAGAATTACTAATTACAAGTAACAGTGCAAAAGCGTTATCTAAAAGTAATATAGGAGCAATTCTTGTACATTGTTTTCGTTAAATAGCAGATCCTACAATTTTTTAGTGTACCGATGTGTCATTTAAGAACACGTTATTTTTGAACTTCTATTAGTTGAATTTTTAATTTGAGTAATTAGTTTTAATTTTTACAATACCGGTCATTAAGAGTAAAAAATTCATATTAGTATTCTAGGATCAACTACATTCACTACAAATTGTCGTGATCTCGTTGTTGATCTTTTGGGCTCCACGCGCATTGAGAATGTTAATAGATCGGTATTTTTCCATAAACAATTTTAAGTTTTACGCAATCGTGCACTCACATGACAAATTTTTAAGCTGTGTTTTACTCAGTGGTTACGTGACGTGATTCTTTGATTTTAAACATCATAATGTAATATATAATTTATGCTAAAAGCGAAGTTACCTGTAATCTCATTTAAAATTTTTCGTGTGAAGTACGGATTAATCGCACAGGTGCTGTTTTGCGTCACTAACTGTATGGAGCATTTATAAAATTATCTGTTGTTTAAAGTTCGCTATCCATTTAATCCTTAGATATAATGCGATAGTATAAACTGCAAATGCACTGTGGGTTGCGTTTGTTTGTTTCATAATGATAATGGTTGATACTAGTTATTGTGCTTAATTGCAAATATTAATTTAGTATATCACTGCTTATGTAACGCGCCATAAAGCTATTTATTTAAGCTTGTTGAGTACAAGAGTGGTTTGGCAGAAGTCTGCTGTTCAGCGATTAGTTTAACTAACGCATAATTTACACAGTTCAGATTACCTACCAGCAGAAATCCTGAGTTTTATACATGCGAAGTGTCGATGACTATTTTCAATTTTTTGCGATAAAATGAAATTGCTTAAAAAAATTCTTTTTGAGTTTGTGTTTAAATCGCCAAGGTTTAATTTTTGATATACTCTCAGACTGCTTGAGTATTTATTGAAAGAATCCTTTTCTATTTGTAAATAATTTTCTAGCTAGTCCACCAGGCGATTGTATTTAAAATGCATTCTATGTAAGCACCCAACTACTCTAGGGAATAAGGCTACTTGATAGAACCGGTGTTAAACGTGTAAGACATCAAAATTACTTCATGTAACTTTATATAATCTGCACTTAATCTGTAATAGCTTCTGACACTGTATATTATCCGTGGAGTGTTAGAAATTGCTTACCCATACAATCAGCTACGGTATTCAGGTGTCCTGCACTTGCAAAGTAACAAAGACATGTTGACGGCTGATTAATGGTAGATCGCTATTATTTCTAAAAAAAATAGAAATAGTTTTATAAATATTCAAAATCAAAGAACTATCAATAATATATACTTCGACATTTATTTAGGGTCGGGTGAGCCTCTATGACACATGGGTCATCAAAAGACAATCGAATATTTCCATTTAGATACAGTGTAGACCTCTGTTGGCTATGCCACTAAATAAACACTAGGTGGTCATTTGCCAATATAAATCTCTATTGACGCACGTTATTTGTTGAGGTGTGACCACCAGTGGGTACACATCTCATCAAAATTTTCGAAAGGTGTACTTTCGTTCAACCGTCAAAAGAAGCATAATAGTAGTAAAGGTAAACTTTTTGTACCATTTTTCAGAACAGTTAATAAGCATTCTTTCATTCGTTATAAATGTATGAAACTACAAATAATAAAAATATATATTAACCGACATCTTTCAACGACGTGCAAATGGGCCACCATGAGACATATTTCCAGGGCTACCTTAAGACACCGTCTTGTGGCAGTCCATCTAGGAATTGAATGTATTAGATAATTTTTTTGTAAATGTTTAGAAGTCGCAAAAGAAAAACCAGAAAGGTTTGTTTTCAGAACTTCAAAAGCCATTTATTTACAAGCACAAAAATTTCGGTTTTAAATTTTAACACTACGTAAATGAAGCACAGAACATGTGCGTTTAAAATTTTAGTATTTATAATTTCAAACTAAAGCAAAAACATATGTACTCACAGAAATTCATCAAGATAGTTGCGGGATAACACTTAGGTGTTATAGCTTGACTTCGCAGTGGTTTCGGTACTTTAAATGAAGCACAAATAAAATATGAAAACGTCCGGAAACGGCACAAGAAAATTCAAACCTCTGCCTAGGAATATCGCGTAGTTAATGAATCTGGTAATTTCACATTTAGGGTATAGTAGAATTTATTTAAGAAGAGCCTGTACGTCATTTGACATATGCGCAAACCTTTAAAGTCAGTGGCGTAGCGGATTTATAATTTTTAGGGTTCCCATAGAGTAAATATTCTAAAATCAAGTTTTATTTTGTTGGTGGTATAAATTAACATGGCGAATACGCAAATAAGCAAGGCAGAAAACATAAAGAAATAGAAAGAAAAGTATGAAAGCGTAAGAAATAAATATAGAATGTCAAAGTCACAAATGTCAATTGACATCTAACAGCAAATTATCTACGCCACTGAAATGCTAAACAAACACGCCTATTTATAAACAATGGACTGCCCTGACACCGTTTTAACCGTTATAACGTTTTGCCTTACTAAAGGGGCTTATTTATCAGGTTTTTACTCCTATGTGACCAGCTGAAAGGCACAAGGATAGATGACGAGGATTTCCAGTAAGTGTAAAGAGCCAACGGCAAGTTTCGGTGGAAAATGGCTCGTAGATGAGGAAACCTCTAAAGGCTAAGCGGCTAGTCGAGCTATTTGCTCTGGGTAGAACATGAGCTGTGGGTCGGGGTTGGACTGCGACCAAAAATGTAGAGAATATGGCGCCACCGAATTTTTGTATACGACGAAGACCTTACTTCAGTCTCTTGTATAAGGCGAATGCGAAAACCTTTACTCAATTACCGCTATACAACATATTACTGAAACACAATCCCTAAAGTTTTCTTACTTTATGGCTCGATATTGACCTTTATAGATGCACTGCTACACCTGTAAACAGATTAAAACAAAGATAGCTCAGTTTGTGCATTTATATCCAAAATTTATAATTAATTAGAATCAACCCTCATTTGTTCCAACTAATAATCATAGTCTTGACCAAAATAAAATCTATTCCTTCAGTTGCAGTTAAATTATTTACAAGACATCTTCTTTAAATAAATTTGATTAAATAATATTAATGAAAGATATTTACATATGTACTTGATAGTAATCAGTATTTCTCATAAATAAAATATAATATTTTTATATTAGTAAAGTCTAGCAAAATTTATCTTGAAAGTGATTAAGTATGAGTTTTTGAATATTTAACTTTATATTACAACTTCTGTTGGTATGAGTAGTACTACTTGAACCCCACATTCTATGGCAAAATATTCTAATTAACATTTAGTGAAATGCAAAATGTAACAATTTAGTTCTCTAAGATAGAATAATTTATGTTTCAAATAATCGCTTCTATTTTCATTAAATATAAAATTTAACCTTTTCTACTTTCATATTGACATCTACCGTATTTTGTTAGTACTAATAAAAAGATTAAAAGTGAAACTTTATAGATTCCTGTTGCATAATTTAAAAATAACTTGTTTGTCATTCACCTAATGAACTTAGAAATTTCCACGTGAACAAACAAAACTTATTTGTCTGCTATACCCAATGCTGCAGCTGACGTATAAGAAAACAAATTACATACCAGATGTTAATCCGTCGGAAAAATGCTTGCTAGGTATAAGGACTATACCCGGAATAATGATTGATAATTTATAATCCTCTTGTTTCAGCAACTACGAATTTAGGAATTTCCATTACCACACAAACCAATTAGCTGGATACTAAAAATCCAACACGACATCACGGCGTCCACATTAAATAATTGAAGCACGCCAATTTGACTTTCATACAAGGTTAAATTTCACATAGTTACCAATAAATTTTCATTGCTTGCCAAATAAATTTTATATACTTCTCAAATTATTATCTATATTTTTTTCTGTCAATCTATACCACAACAATTGTGGTAGATTAAGATTACCTATCGAGAATTCTTATGTATTTGTATTAAGCCCAGGGCAAGGTTTCGATGGAAATTGGCTTATAGTAAAAGAACACTAAAGATATTGAGCTAACTGGGTTTTTGGCCCACGGTCGCATGAGACTGGGCCAGTGGGTATATTTGAATTGAAAGAAACAGAATAAAGGACGCTACCTAAATTTTTTATAAAGCAAGTGACTAAGTGAATTTGCTTAAAGGAAAATTTGGAAACCTATATTACCATAAACCACTTTGAATACAAAGTTTGATAGTCACACATATCATACTTACATCTGTTGGTCTTCTTCAAAGATCTAATGTTGAGTGGGGTGACCCTAAAACATAGTTTCTACCAACATAGACACCCTATATATATTTTACGGATCAATATGAATATAGTATCTTTAAATTAATTTCAATTGTGTCTACTATCTTAATACCTTTTCGGATAAGTTTACTTTGTAAACACCGTACCAATTTTGGGGAATTTAGTAATATTGAAAAATGAACTGAAGTCCAATAAGTTAATTCTGTATTCTCTTTAAAGAAAAGTAAATAACATCTTGATAAATAGCATTGTTAAAAAATTTTAATTCTTATGAAAATGATTTGTAAGTGAGAAATTTAATTATTGACATTTTATATTTTATAAATTAGTCATTATAGCGCTACGCGACCTCACAATGTTTAAATATTGCTTAATAAACGTTTGGCAAAAATCAACAATTATCAGATTACTTTAAATTCCAATTTACATGATATAGCTTTCAAGTGTTATAATTTAACATATTAATATTTCAATTTGTCAAAACAAGATAACTGAGGAGGTATATGCACACCTGTACAATCGGTGAGATATGATATAAAAGTTGAACACGCTATTAATAAGAAATATAGGTTATGGTACTCATTGTACTTTATACTTAACAAAGGGATTTAAAATTCAATTGACAAAACATTTATACAAGTGATACTAGTTGCATAAAGCACGTAATGCAAAACAAGTTTCATAAGCATATTATTACATGCACAATTTACGCAGTGGACTTTGTAACGTCCGCCTTATGTAATAAACTAATACATTCTTACCGACCGCGGCAATGACCTGCAACCTTGAATCGACCTGTGCATCAGTAAAACATGCTGGTTACAAGCGACATCGGACACATGTGGAATACAGTAGTCTATAGCTTTGCCTGCTAAACGGGTTCCATAAATCAAAGTGAAGTCTCCTCTAAAATTATTACAAGACCATCCTTATTTCGGTATTAAAGTTGTATGGGATCAAAGTTTCATTTTTCGTGATTGTAAAATTACACGGCATCAAAGCCTTACGTCCAAAGTTATACGTTAAAAGTTGTACATTAAAAGTTGTACGTTAAGAGTTGCACTATAATAAAATAATTAATTTCACATTCTAATTTATTTATACAAACCGTTCGCCAAGGGATTTGTACACTACATTATTACTATAGTTGTCATGGACAACTTCAACAGACTGCTCGTCTGTTACGACGTCGTCGTCAGGAAAACTTGGTTTTCCTGCACATGTTGAACATTTCCAACTCGGAGCGACTTTTCAGTTCAACTACGAAATGAAAAGTGATCAACGATCGCCAATCGTCGGAACAATTTTAAAATCTTAGATACTTTAAGATGTAGGAACACGTTAACAAGTATGTATATATAAATGTTATCAAAAGGAATATGTAGTTTGTATATTTTACTTGTAATTAGGATTAAAATGTGCTTTGTGAGTTTATTGATTATTAAATATGCAATAATGACTGAATGAATTATATATATGTTGTTAGATAACAACTAAAATAACAGCTACACCGCGCTAAGGTTAATAGACAAATTTTACCGAAAATTTATATGTTACAAAATTAAGGAAAGCTTCTTAAATTAATGTAAGCTGCTAAAGTTATCCAAATTATACACGTTACCTAAGATGTACAAGTTATCCTAGATGCACTAAAAATATCAATTTAGTAAGGCTCTAAACTCAGTAATACTTACTGTTAACCTAAGGCCATTCAAACAATTTAATCTGAAAATGTTGAAAAACAACTTTAAACTTTTGGTGCTTCGAACACATGGTCCGCAACAACGTCATGTCCTTTGGTTTAAAGAACAATTGACCTACTCTAACGACAGCTCAGTTGGAAGTGATTTCTTGACGTGTATTGCCGTCTGACAACGAGTATGATATTACAATCATCTAAAGGAGGGAACTCTTATGGTGACACTAACAAATGGCATCCTTTGTCACCGCTTAATTAAAAATTTTATACTTTCAAATCGAAAGCTTGTATTGTTTTCAACAATATATAATATTTATTACGTAGATTGTGTAGCATTATTATACTTAAGTTGGCTATTAATGAATTAAATAAATTAGATATCTGTGAAAATATTATCAGAAAATAAAATTGTTACACCGTGTGCGAATGATGACGTACAGGCTTTTCTTAAATAAATTCTACTCTATGTATAAAAATGGGGCGATTAACCACCCGTTTTAATTGAAATTCCTAGGTGACTGATATCCGGTATAATGTTTCCGCTACATGACAAATCTATCGTTTTACAGTATAAGTATTGTTTACAAAACCACAAATCAATGTGTTTTATTATTAGCGCTGCCAATAGCACCGACACACGTTTCAAATAATGTTTAATTGTTACTCATTAGTAAACTGCATTTTTGAGTTTCGATACAAACAACGGGTGTTCTAAATTAGCATTCTTTTGTTTGTCATAAATGTATGAAGTTGTAAATAATAAATATATATTCACCGACTTCTTTCAACAACGTGCAAATGGACCACCATGAGACATATTTTCAGGACCAGCATATGACACCGTCTTGTGGTGGTCCAACTAAGGAATTGAATGTATAAGATAATTTTTTTGTAGAAGTCTAGAGGTCACAAAAGGAAAACCAGAAACGCTTGTTTTCAGAAGAACAGATTGGAAGAGCTGTTCGACAAGTATTAATAGGGAGGAGTGGCGTACAAATATCTCTACGTAAAGGTACAGACGAGAATGGTTCTTCTCAGACGTTGCAGAGATATGTTAAAAGCGAAGAGAAAAGGCGGATCCTAAAATATAGATAGCCATTCGAAGTAATTACAAATTTAGATTAATTTTTATTAATGATGAAATATAGACGCGTGTAGATTGTGATCATGTGTTATGGAAAAACAACAAAAGATAATCACGAACTGGCGAACTTACGGCAATGATGTGGCGGCAATAAAGTGTCCTAAATCAGAACCGGCAGAACATCTTTTCACTAAGGCGGGACTTATTACTCGAAAACAACGTAGTAGGCTAACCATTACCCTGAAATTTGCACAGTCTGCATCTATTACTATCTGATCTACATCTACATCTACCTCCTTTATCTTATCTCTGCTTCAAATATATCCCATACTATTCCCCACAAATGCCTTAAAACGTATTCTACCCTTTTATTTCTCCTATTTTTTTCCACAGATATCTTTATTCCCCTACTATTTCTACAGCCTATTTGTTATTAACTTTGTCTGTCCATACAATCATCCTCATACATTTGAAGCGCAACATTCCAAAAGGCTATTACCGTTTTTCTGTCTGCTTTTTCTACTGCCCGTATTTCATAGGTATACTGAGTTGTGCTCCCCATATATGCTTTCAACAACACAGTACTCTGAAATTCCCATACGGCCTATATACAGCTCGGTTCCCCTTCTATCGTTTTCTATTTACATGCCCAAATTCACCGAGAATCACTGGTATGTGAAGGGGGGAGGGGCGGTTCCGTGGCGTAGTTGGTATGCGTGTGACTACTAAGCCCAAGGTCCCGGGTTTGAACTCCGACACGGTTTGCTTGAAAAATGTTAGGCGAGCATTTTCCACAAAAATACGCAATCGTTCAGATGAGAGGTAAAATGGAGGTACCGTGTGTGAGTGTTGTCTAAAGATCCCCACCTTGCTTGGAACAGCAAGGGTTCGGCAAAATTCAAAATTTTTTAAGTAAAAAAAACTTCATCATACGTCTGTAGCACCACATTTCAAAGGCTTCTACCTTTTCCTTGTCCGCTTCTCCTACGGTCCAGGCCTCACAGTCATACAGTGCTGTACTCCACACATATGTTTTAAGCAATCTTTTCCTTGTTGCTGTGTTTGTGGTCTTTGAGTACAGTAGTTCCTTATTCTTGTTAAATGTAGCACGACCTTGTGCTAATCTTTGTTTTATATCTTTTGTGCTTTTCTCATCTTGCGTTATTTGACTTCCTAGGTAGCAAAAATTCTTAACTTCTTATAAGTTCTCGTTACCTATTTGTATTCTTGTTTTTGATTTATTTTCCCCTCTTTTGCATACTAGAACTTTAGTTTTATTTTTGTTAATTTTCATACCATATCTGCCCGTTAGAACTGTTTGCATTTCATTAAGAGCAGCTTCTAACTCTTCTTTGCTAGATGCTATTACCGCTATATCATCTGCAAATCTAAGCATATCAATCTTTTGTCCCTGCATATTAATTCCAAATGTCTTCCTGCATTTGACAGTATTCATTGCCTATTCTGTGTACAAGTTAAAAATTAATGAGGATAAGACACATCCCTGTCTCACCCCTTTCCTAATATTTACTTCTCTACTTTCTTGCTCTAATTCTATTACCGCTGTTCGCTCCTTGTATAAGCAATGTACTATCCGTCTATCTCTAAAACCCATTCCAATCTTTTTGAGTATGTCGAACATTTTTTTCCATTTCACATTGTCGAATGCTTTTCCAAATTTACAAATCTTATATATACGCTTTCCCACTTCTCTATTGTTTTCTCCATTATCACCCTCAGAGCTAAAATAGCCTCCCATGTTCCCCTGTTTCGCCTAAAACCAAATTGATCTTCTCCCAGTATTTCTTCAGCACGTTTTCCATTCGTCTTTGTACAGTTCTATTTAATATTTTTGAAACATGTGCGGTCAAACTTATGCTTCGAAAATTTTTACATCTATCCGCGCCTTTTTTTTTGGTATAGTTACTATTATGTGACGTTTGAAATCTTTGGGTATTTCGCCTGTGTCATACATATAGCTTACAAGTTGGAAGAAACGTTCTGTTACAGCTTGCCAGCGGCTTCTAGAGTTTCTGTTTGCACCTTATCTCTACCCGGCGCCTTACCATTTCTGGCTTTTCAATGCTAATCCAAACTCATCTCTAAGTATAGGATATCCCAGGTCATCATTTTCAATGTCCGATTCCTGTTATAATGCTGTTAGTTACTCTCCTGAATATAATTTCCATATATATTCCTGCCATCTAGCAACTTTTTCGACATTTTCTATAATGACGTTTCCTCCCGCGTCCCTTATATTTTTGCTATATGGTTTTAAATCCCTAAAATTCATTTTAATTGATTTGTATGCCTTTGGATTTTCGCCATTCTATTAAATTTAGGATATCCTTTGTTGTCCATGGTTTCTTGTTTTCTTTTTGTGTATACCCCAGAATATCCTTGGCCGCCTAAGCTGGAATTAATGTTATTGCATTCTGTTGCTACTTCCTTAGTATCAGAATTTTTTCCGATATCTTTCAGCCATTCATTTGACTTTTTTTCAAATCTTTTGTAGATATCTTTATCTTTTAGCATTTCGAAGTCAAAGTGCCTTTTTCCATTCCTTTTATTCAAATTCTTAAATTTAAGAGCGGCCTTCATAATTACGATGTTGTGGTCAGTGTCTATATCTGCTTCCGGGTAGCTTCTACAGTTTTTTTACTTGATTTCTAAACCGTTGTCTAACAATAATTAATCTATTTGATATCTTCCTATATCTCCTGGCATCTTCCACGTGGATCGTCTTCTAGCATGATTTTGAAATAATGTATCTGTGATGGTTAAGTTGTTCTTGTCGCAAAATTCTACCAGTCTATTTCCCCTGTCATTTCTCGTGCCTAAACCAAATAAACCTACTATCGTTATACCCTCACCTACCACTTAATTAAAATCCCCCGTAATTATTAAATTTTCATGTCTTTTACACTGTAGCTAGAGGTGGGCATGTATACTTGTATTATTACTGTATTTTCTGGTTTAGATTCAAATCTAACCATGAGTACTCTTTCGTTCTTTTGTAAGTAGTTTTCTACACGTCGTCCTATCTTTTATTGCATGTCTATTCCCACACCCGAATGTCCTTCCACTGATCCTGTATGAATTACCCTGAAGGCTCCACTCCAAATATTTCCCGCCTCTGGCCACCGAATTTCGCTGATTCCTACTATGTCTAGTGCCAACCTATTCATTTCGAGTTTCAGGTTCTCTAGCTTACCTACATGTTTCATACTTCTGGCATACCACGCTCCGATTCGCAGAATGTTCACGTATCTTTTTCTGTACTTTCGGATCACATCCCCCGAAATAGTCCCCTTTCGGAGATCCGAATGGGGGACTATTTTACTGGCGGCGCTGTGAATCAATGTAGTAAGCGTAAGAGTACGGATCTCAAGGTCTTGGGTTCGAATCCCGACACGGCCGACTGCTTGAAAAATGGCAGGTGTGTATTTTTCACAAAAATTACGCCATCGTTCGGATGAGAGGTTAAATGTAGATCCCGTGTGTGAGTGTTGTCACGCACCTTAAAGATCCCTACCTTGCCTGGAACGGCAAGGGTTCCGCAAAATTCTAAATTTCCAGGCAACAAAAAACTCGCCTCCTGGCCAATGTAGTATCTTCGGGTGGAGCATTGGAAAATCACATGTAAGAGACTATTTTACTTCCGGAATTTTTTACCTCAGAGGATGCCATTATCATTAATAACAATTTGAGTACGCTGTGTACTTGGGAGATAATGTGGTGGGTTCTCGTTGCCTTCCACATCGCAATAGTGTGCTTTAGAATGTCATACCGACTCCTCAAAAATAACGTAGCAGGCTAATTAATAAGTCTGCCTGAAGTCTAATTTGTCTTAATTTTTGGGTACAAAACCCATTGCTAATTTAGATATAGATATGCTGATCCGTATTTAACATTGTCTGCGTACTGTATTAAAAGTTATTTTCTAAATATTTATTGATAGCGACTGAACTGTTAACTGTTATTTTATCAATTCCTTTTGTGACCTGTTCTTGGGCATACGGCTGTTGGTTACTTTATTAAATAAATAAATAGATAAATGAGTAATCTAATGATAACAAACATTTTCCAATTCCATTTCTTTTTTGTTATTTCATTCTACTGCTATAGAGTGCTTGTCCTGCAGTATAAGGAGACAGGAAAATTTTAAAAGTTATGTATAGTTATGTTTCTGGACAAGAAAGTCACAGTGTTAGGGTAGACGGGATCGGATCGAACTCGATCCGATCTTCAGTCTGATTCAAAGATTCTTTCTTCGATTCGATCATCAAGCCGATCTGGATATTTTTATGGCTTGATTCGATCCGATCTGAAAGCAAAGAATCGGATCAAATCGAGGTCATCTACAACTAGAGAACATTATTTTTGTTAAAAATCTTTGAGGAGGCTAATGTACTTGAATTTCCTCTTTTGAGTAAAGTAACTACGACGTTTGAACTTCCAGTCTCATAACACATGAACCGTTACCGGACGAGGATATCTTAATCTAACTTCTAATATGTAATTACACGAAATACATATAAAATGCATATAAAAATATTTTTTAATAGTAAACCATCTTTCAAAACCACGCTTGTTGGTGATCTCATATCAACGCAAGTGTACTTTCATAACAAAATGACATTGGTAAATAATAGTTACATAACACTATTACATTGTAGCTTAGGAAAAATTGCTTTTATGATAAACCTGCTGCTAGTATCGAAATGATTTGTAGAATTTGTTATCCTTGCTATCATTATTATGTTAATACACATGTGCTGCCAATTCAATGCAAAGCAGTAAACTGAAAATTTATCAACAATGGGTTATCTGCTTACTGATAATTCCAAGCGATAACAAAAAACAAACTGCATCAAACTGTTATCTGCTACAAACTAAAATCGAGAGTGTGTATATAAAAGAGGAACTTCAATGTCGAATATACAGTCAGAACTAACCAATAACAGAAAGAATATTAATTTTCGAAGTGCTACAGACGTTATACAAATAACGTCAATATTTATGTCCAAGTGCAAAACATTTTAAGTGTTTTTTTCAAAAGAGACAGTTTATGATAAACAAAAGAAAATGTCGTTAATTTTAGCAAGCTTAGCAGCTGTAATATTGTTCTACATATGCTTTGTAAGACCTTTTCAATATTGGTCCCGTAATGATATTCCACAAAAATCATTATTTTGGATTTGGAATGACTGTATAAGCTTGATATTTCAGCTTAGGCCATCAGGAGAAATGATTCAGTCATACTGTAACGAATTTAAGAAGAAAAGGTTTGTAATTTTGTTTTTTCTAGAAAGGGTTTTTTGGATAACCTCGTGTTAACAAAAAATAACCCTCAAACAAACTCAAACAATGCTCAAAGCTTACTTCCTTTTGTTCTGTATACAGTACGTGTAAACTGGGTTCAAAGTTTTCTTCCCTTTGTTCTGTACGGCACAGGTGTAAAATTTGCTCAAGACTTAAATCCCTTTGCTCGTGAATAGCAAGGGTAAAAATAACTACTCTTTAAACTCAATTCCTTTTACGAAAGTCACGTCTACCATCAAAAGGTTAAATGTATATAAACAGGTCCGAATCGACCAGACAGTTACATCTCGGTCGTGGTAACTAACCCATGCAGGTATGTTTTTAGTAAATTCTAGTTACAAGGTTTTTTTAAAAATTATTTATGTTATTGTATGATATCAGCTTTGGTTCGTACGTGATTATAACCCCTACGCTCAGATAGTGCAGGGAGTTCTACTATAGGAAAGCGGAGAAACTGAAAATTTCTGTTAAACTACAAACAAGTCTTGACAACACAACCAGTGAGGACGTCCAACTGATCTGAAGTATTGAAGGACGACTATGAGGCAATGAAAAGCCAATCTGAATGTAACACCAGTAGTCAACAACGATCCTACAACCGCAAGTAGGAATGCTCCTCCTAGATATATAGGGGCAGCCGGGATATCTGACGCCGAAAACGAAAATTATTATCCTCCTTTAGCACAACTTTCATCCATAATTCTTCTTAATCATCTTTGGGAATTAAACCACTCATAGTTTTTAAAATCATCTTTATTTACGTTTCGAACCATGACAACGATCCTAGGTCATAGATCGAAACGTAAATAAAGACGGTTTTAACAACTATGAGTGGTTTAATTCCCAAAGAAGATTAAGAAGAATGCTAAACAAACCACAACAAACATACAGGGATTATTTTCATCCATAACATCGGCAGTAACGAACGCCCCCGTAAGTACCACTAAGCCCATTGTATAGTGAATGGTGCTAGAGCGAATAATATAAAAATCAACGGCCGTAAAGGATAGAAACGTAATGCTCCTTTTTTACAGAGAACGCTGAGGATTAAAGAGGAGAAGGAGCTGAAAGTTGTTTTACGTTGGAGTTCCGGAAAGCGTACCGCTGTAGGATATTGAACATGATAAAAAAATATGCGCATTAAATTTAGTAAAACGACTCGTTAAAGGGGATAGAAATTATAGAAAGGGTCCGCCTTTAGTACTAGTAAACATCGAGAAGAATTCAAAAGGAAAGGAAACATTCCAGTGTATGTACGTGATGCATGCTCGCATATCAGTCGAGCCTAAGAAAACTAACGAGAAGCATAAATGTTCAGTCCCCCTGCACAGCCAAACACGTCAGTGTGAAATTTGCAGGAGGTCACCCCACCTTAGATTGTAAATTACCTCGCAGTGCTATGGCAAAATGCGCTAGCTATCATAGTCAACACCTAGCAACCTATCGGAGCTGCACCAACAATTCCGACCGAACAAAAAATGGCTAATCAAGAGGAGAAGCGAAGAAAATAGCTTGCTCTATCAGGAGGGAAAATGTAACATACATCCCAGATGTGAATACAAACGCTTAAATAACCAGCAATGACTGAACTTCAACAGAAGATCAATCAAATTCTGTTGGAAGGCCTATGTGGTCTCGTTAAGGCGGCCATTAAAAATGGATAAAATAATCAAAACAGCATCATGATACGCAAACGGGATACGAGCCAAACTAAATGAGCTTCGGGAGTTTTTAAAACAAAAATAGGTAGCGATACTTATTGTTACACATACCCATTTGAAACCAAGCGATAGAACCTATATTCTGAGATACAAAGTTTTCCACGTAGAGATAATCGGGGCCCTAAGGGAGGTGCTGTTGTAGTGCTTAAGCACATGTTCTGCGCAAGGAAAGCTGGCTTAAATGTAAACGACTACGGAGCAGTACTGACAGAAAATCAAATAAACGGCGAAAAGTACAATTTCTCAAGCGTACATGTAAAGCCGTCAAAATGCTTCACTGAAACGGGCATCTGTGAGATCACGAAGGACAAGAAAACCATCGCTGGCGGAAACCTGAATTGTAAACATCCGTACTGGAATTTGTGGGCGACAAATAATTTTGGCAAAGAATTGTTTAGAATTAACAATAAGTATAGAAATTTGCAAGCTTTTTGTTCTATTGTGGCAACTTCCATCCCATCGAACGGAGCAGGACACGTCTTCGACATATTTTTAGGTTAAAAATAAACAGGTGAGCTAAATTCCAGGCGCTTAGCATATTAAACTTAGACCACCTTTTGGTAATGGCAAACTTCGGTCTCGGTTAGGAGAATCAAAGAGAATCAAGTACATTAAAACCAAAAGTTTTCATATAAAATGGGTAGTTTCAACCAATCGTCGCACCAGATTTTAACACCAGGCCAAATAGACAATTTAAGATAATTTACAGGATCCCCAAGTTCTAACGAAATACCTAATCCACTCCGCCTAAATTTGTAGGAAAAAAATATAATTACACAAAAACAAGCAAAAATCCAGATAGGTTAGAACAAGGAACTTACAGGACAAAATCAAATTCGAGACGTTACAAAAGTAAGTATATAAAATGCTTAAAGACAGGAAAGGGGAAACGTGGACCAAACAGTCGGAAGATATCAATAAAAACAGAGAAATTCTTCTTTAGAAGTTTCTTATAAAAATAGGAAGAGCCATACAGAGCAACTGTGCCACCCGAATTATTGGAAACAAATACGTTTCCTCAGGTGAAGGAAAAGCGGAGATTTTTAGCAAATAATTTCTACACCCAGTTTTCGAACACAAATTCTTCCAACATCCTTACAATTAAAAAAGTGAAAGAAGCTACCCAACTTGCCATAGCGGTAGAAATAGGCAATGGAAAGTAGTACAAGATCTCAACCGATATGACGATAGGAATGATAAGCAAACTTACCTTAAAGAAAGGCGCAGGGAAAGATAGCATTGCAAACTTTTCCCACAATCTTCCGTCTAAGAACTGTTCAACATTTAAGACACCACCATTCAAGTACCATACTTTCGTAGGAGATGCAAGGAAGCCATTATCGTTACCATCCCACTGAAGGACAAGGATCATTCTGTGCTCAAGAACCGACGACCAATATGCTTACTTGATGAATTTTCAAAAATCTTGGACTCTTAATCAAAATATAACTGCACGGTCATGCTGAGTAGAATAAAATCTTTTTGCCATGCCAGTTTGGCTTTTGCCACAATCTTTGGCTACTCGACAGACAGCAAATTTGGAGGCACTGGTTGAAAGAGCGAAGCGATGTTCGCGATACAACTCAAATCTACTTATTAGCACTGCTATACGCAGAAAAGGCATGTGGGAGTGCTTATGTATTGGTACGAAGCTTGGGCTCATGACACCCTCAATACTGAAGTTAAATTTGACATAGCCCAGAACAAAATACTAAGAGAAATAGTGAACGTATCCTACTAGGTATATAACCAATTATTCTGAATCGAACTGAACGCTACAAATCTACATTTAAGAGCACCGACTCGACGGTAAACATGATACCATCAATAACAGACAATTCTGACATCAGAGCAAGAATGATCTCCCAACGATTGGAGGGAGAAATATAAGGTACCCATAGTGCTGTTCTTAGTTACTATGCAGAAGACAAACAGTACCCATAACCTGGAAAGGTTTAAGGTATCAAAAGCCAGGTTAACAAAAAAAGAACGCAGAAAGTCAGCTTCTTTGATTATTATCTAGGGATCAGTACTACCAATACCTTTGTGATAGTTATCTATGTCTAGTCTTACGCTTCGCTCAAGCTATGCTTACAGTCGGTGATTTTTATTCTGATAAGCATGCCACTATTCTAACATTATATGGTTAGTGATTATTGACGTAGTATGCGTGTGACTACTACGCCCAAGGTCCTGGATTCGAATTCGAATTTTTCATAAAAATACACCCTCGTTCGGATGAGAGATAAATGGAGGTCCCGTATGTGAGTATTGTCACGCACGTTAAAGATGCTTACCTTGCTTGGAACAGCAAGGGTTCGGCAAAATTTAAAATCTTTTAGGTAAAAAGAAACTCGCTTCCTGGCCAATGTAGTACCTTTAGGTGGAGCATTGGAAAATCACATGTAAGGTCAGTGATTATTGGCGGCTCCGTGGCGTAGTGGTATGTGTGTGACTACTACGCCCAAGGTCCCGGGTTCGAATTCCGACACGGACCGCTTGAAAAATGTTAGGCGAACATTTTTCACAAAAATACGCTCTCGTTAGATTGAGAGGTAAAATGGAGATCCCGTGTGTACGAGATTTTCTGTAGAAGGGCATATATGCCAAGTTAAGGTGGTCCATTTTGGTTTGTCTGCAAGTGCAGCTGCATTAGTTTAGGACGTGCAGAATAATTTAGGACCGTATGAAGAAGTTCGCATCCCGATCGATTCGGGGTAGATATTATATCAATTAGATAAACATAAGAAGGGGGATTAAAATAGGGGAAAAGCTGAATAAAATTAATTAGTTATTGTATAAGTATTTTAGGTTGGATAAATATAGATAGCTAAAGGATTAAGATAGGAGGAATAGTTACATAGAAATTAGTTAGGTGTTACATAAATAAGTTAGATAGGCTAAATATAGGTTTCTAATGGAAGTAATTGTATAAAGTTAGTTGGGTGTAGTATAAAAGATTTAGATAGGGTGAACGTAAACAGCTAGGTAGATTACAAGGGGAAGAGTTGTATAAAAATTAATTAGGTGTTGTATAAATGATCAATAGGATAAGTATAAATTTAAAATAAAAATACAAAATTGTAGGAGCAATGTGAATTTGTGGTTACGTTGGGCGCCAAAATGACATTGACCCAAAATTTTATATTTTAATTTGGGAGAAAAATGTGATATAGTCTAAGGTTACCGCTAAAGTCCCGGCGTAATTGATAAGAGCCACTACGACAGTTGGCAACATAATAAACACGCATAATATTGCGCAACAAGATATTACGTCATTCTTGCGCCTCAAAGTTGTATCACATACAAAGAAAAAGATAAATGTACTCAAGTAAAATGTGGAACTCTTCACGACCTTGCGGAAATCCTTTCCATTGATCTCGTTGTTAGTTAGGCGTGGGTAGGGCTTCGCCCTCGTCAAAACCAAATTAGTTTGTTTTCCTCTTCTTGGGTTTGTAGCGATACGACAAGAATAAAGGAAGGAACAATAATAGGTACGGTAGAGGAAACTTACATCACCTGAAAGAGAAGACAAAGCACACCACAGATAACCACCCTGTTTGACGTCTCGTTTACTAGTCCCGACGTGTCGGAAAATTGCCACTTACTTCCGCACTCCACATCTGGCATTCTTTGGCGCCGACGCAACTGTCCCAAGTGACGAAAATGCACGCACAAGTCTATTTTTTAAAAATTGGCTCGAAATTGGTCACATATTTAAAAACGCAAAAGAGAAATGTTTACATAGCCAATTTTTGGCATGTAACAATCGCGACAAAGCCATAAAAGAAAAAAAATCTTAAATAAGAAATGACTGTTAGCACAGTACAAGCTTAAAATCTAAATCCTAACTAACCTACATATACCCTAACTTAAATTCTAGAAAATGTTTGTTTTAGGCGCCACCTGGTTTTTTCAATCGATAACACGTCTTCCGAATTACCAAGAAACGGAATGTATAGCCCCACTTTGGGCGCCACTGATATAGTCTAAGGTTACCGCTAAAGTCTCGGCGTAACTCATATAAAATGTGGAACTCTTCACGATCTACCAGTTATCCTTTCCATTGATCCCGTTGTTAGTTGGGCGTGGGTAGGGCTTTGCCCTCGTTGAAGCCAAATTAGTTTGTCTTCCTTCTTCTTGGGTTTGTAGCGATACGACAGGAATAAAGGGAGGAACGATAATAGGTACGGTAGAGGAAACTTACATCACCTGAAAGAGAAGACAAAGCACACCACAGATAACCACACTGTTTGACGTCTCGTTCACTAGTCCTGACCTGTCGGAAAATTGCTACTTACTTCCGCACTTCACGTCTGCGCATTCTCTAGCACCGACGCAACTGTCCCAAGTGACGGAAATGCACGCACAAGTATATTTTTTAAAAATTGGCGTAAAATCAGTTACATATTTAAAACTCAAAACAGAAATATTTACATACCCAATTTTCGGCATGTAGCAATTGCTATGATGTTAGGGTTATTTAAAGATATATAAAGTCACAAGGAAGTGTAGTTCATGAGAACATCATAAAAATCAGGAAAACCAAACATTTAAATCATAAAATGTACATAATTTGCTCTTTATGCAAAAGCAAATACAAATCACCCTGTATAAAATTAATAACAAGCTACAGTTAATAAAAAGAAGCTCATTCAGTAAAAATTTAACCACATTCACCAAAATAAATAATTTTGGAAGCAATTCAAAACAAATTTAAAAATTTTAAATATTCTCAAGCGCAAAAGCAAATACATATCACCCTGTATAAAATTAATAACTAGCTACAGTTACTTAAAGGAAGCACATTCAGTAATAATTTAACCACATTTATTAAAATAAATAATTGCGGGCGCAACCCAATCCACTTTACAACATTTAAAACATTCATAAACTCAAAATATATACAAATTAGGCATATTAAAAGTAAAATAAACGTGAAATAAAATCTCTTTTAAACTCGACGCATTTACGTAAGTAAAAGAAGTCAATAAAATGCATATAATTTGTACCGGTTTGTAATAAACAAAGTTTTGAAAAATAAACGTATTTCATAACGTAATAAGAGATAGATATTGAGGCCAGAGCGTACATGACGTTTGAAATGTAGAATTCGCCACATTTAATAAATCCAAGATAGGTAAACAAAAATGGACAGTAAAAATTACGGCTACTTGTAGTTTCAAGCAAATATGATATACCAGTTGTTAGTAAATTCCAATTCAAAGCTTTGATGTACGTGAAAATTAAAACGTTTAAAGGATGCATACAGAATAAAACCCAACAGGTTGAAAATAAGCACATAATGGCAATGTCTTGGCCATGGACTAATAACAAAATAGTGAATGGTCAACCAATACGAGCATGTGGAACGAAGTTGTCTATAAAACCGATTAAGAACGGATGGGCGAGAGCATTTCTAATTCGACGCGCGAACTGTAATAGTGGAAACCAAGTGATTACGTAAAGTTCAATTTGGTCAAAGTGACAAGTAATAAAAATTAAGAATTACAAGTAAAGTAAATAATAAAAATGCGCGTAGAAATATTTGTATAAACGAGTGTAAAACTCTGCCGTTAATATAAAAAGTAATCCAAATTTAATTAATATAAACAAAATCTTTACAATTTATTTAGGGCACTAAGTATTGGAAACTATATAATGACGTTTATCTAAGTACGGACAAAATAAATGGGAAACTATACAAATTGACTCTAAGCAGGGACATACTAAATAATCAACTAAATAACGACGTTAAACTAAACAACCACTACGAT
The DNA here is from genome assembly GCA_036346225.1 of Platerodrilus igneus. Taxonomy (NCBI): domain Eukaryota; kingdom Metazoa; phylum Arthropoda; class Insecta; order Coleoptera; family Lycidae; genus Platerodrilus; species Platerodrilus igneus. The sequence goes on along the minus strand of JARFIW010001469.1, from coordinate 14,718,360 downwards.
AACTAAATTACGAGGCTAAAACACTAAAATACTGGTGCAAAACTCTATATGGTATGATACTTCAAGTACAGGGTTAGTACCTCAAATCATTGCACAAACGACTACAAGTTACTGGAAAACTGTTCGAAGTACTGGCTTACATGCTAGGATACGGATCAACGACTTGAAACCACTGAACTAGCAACCGATTTGGATTAGGAAGCTACAGAAAGAAATCCACAGAAGAGATAAAAGTCAGAATTATTTTCTTTAATTTATAGTATGTTATATTCATTAACTTAAATATATGGCGAGCTTAAAAAAATATTTGTAATTTGAATACCTTGTGTAAAAGGTCAACAAAAATTTGATTGGTGCGTAAAAGTACGTTATAAAAAAAAGGGCATAGTTTTTTGAACGTTAAACGAAACATTCAAAGTGTTAGAAATATATGAGGTTTCCTCTTTTGACGATATTAGGCGGTTTATTGTAACTGTGAATACACGTGAAAGATAATACCCGTCCTATTATCTACAACATTAAAATAAAACGAGTCGCGTTTGATACTTTGTAACGTATGGTAGATGCACGGCCGTGTGCGCCAGATTTTGCGGTTCGTACCTGTATTCCCTTCGCGGGACTCAATTTTTTTGTGCTACGCAACATTGAAGAGCTTCTCTACAAGTGTTGGGTAAGTGTTTACACTGTTCCGATTTATTGCATTTTTATTATTGTCGAAATTGTAAAACCTCAGCATTTATTATTGTTATTATCAATTCGGTTTTCACCATTCAAACAACAGTCCACTCAGCTATCGGAAAATTGCACTTGATGAGCAATCTGGAGAAAATCTCAATGCAGGATTTTTTACATCCATTGCTTATCATACACAAAGTAAAATATAATTTTTTTGCTTGCTTTAATTGCTTAAAGAGGGTTATAATTTTGGAAATGAACAAATTTAATAGGAATATTTATTTTAATTTTGATTCAAAAGTTTTGTAGATAGTAAATGGTATTAAAAAGAACATAGAGTTGTGTATTGTAAATTTTCTTAACTTATTATACAAATTTGGTGAATTTTGCTTACATTATTCAGATATATGGAGTGATAGACGGGAGTGGGTAAAAATCATCTGTTACCATATCGTAGTTCACTCTTTGCGGGGTATCACTGAGCTAGTCTGGGCATAAAATTAATTGTGTTAAATTTAAATTATTTTAAAGGCACAGAGAGGTGGAGATCAGCAGGCAATTGGTCGTTATACATCTGACGAGCGGCGATATCGTAGAAAATATATATATATATATATATATATATATATATATATATATAATAAGTATATGTAATTAAAATATTGGGAACTATTTAGTTCGAAGAAATGCTTCAGTAGTGTATTTATTTTATTCCTGACGTTTCGAACCTCTTTGGGTTCTTATAAATTGACAAGTTAAATAAAAATTGAAACATTTGATTCATTCAACTTCAAACTAACTAAAACTATTCCAAACTTTAAAACATCTTAAACTATAAAATCTTAACACATTAATGTGAAATTTTATTGAAACTATCGAAATAATACAAAATGTCAAATTTAGATAAGCATACTTCTAAAGATCAAATAACTTAATCTATAGGATTTAATTAAATCTTTAAATGTAACATCTCAATTTTGAATTTATATTATTTTTAGTCCTGTTGATATGGTATGACTCTAAAAACAGTCTTTTTTTATAATATAAATTCAAAATGTGATATAGACAACTTAAGTGCGGTTTACACTTCCCTTTACAAATTTAATAGTTAAAAATATACAATCCTATAGATTAAGTTATTTGATTCTTTAGAAGGCGTATGCCTTATTCTAAATTTGACATTTTGTATTATTTTTCGATAGTTTCAATCAAAATTTTTTCACATTAATTGTTAATATTTAGTTTTAAGATTTTTTATAGTTTAAATGTTTTAAAAGTTTGGATTATTGAAGATTTCGCTAGTTGAAGTTTGAAGTTAGAATGATAGTGTAAATTTATATGTAAGTTTTCAATTAAGCAATTTTATTTTAACTGTGTCACCATTTTAGCCTTCGAAAAAGAACCCAAAGAGGTTCGAAACGTCAGGAATAAAAATAAATACACCTTACTTGAAGCATTTCTTTCGAACTAAATAGTTCCCAATATTTTAATTAAACAGCCTATAGTTTATATTTAAAGCAGTTCGTTACTTGATTTGTCAGATCCTATTTTATATATATATATATATATATATATATATATATATATATATATTACTCAGATTTAGACCAGGGTAGAAAATTAATTAACGACATCAAATAATTTTAATCACCGTGTATAAAGACGCTTTGGGTAATAATACACTTCATTTAAAGGTATATTGGATAAATTCGTCATTGACTTCTAAACATAGGGTTTATATTGTTTAGATAATGTTAAAAACCATGTATATCAAAGCAGTGGAAAATAGTACGCTTAATAAAAAGCCTACTGTGTAGATTTAAATCATTTAATTAGAATGTAGGGTTTGTATATAATCATAATCAACGTGTAGAAGGAAGTAATGTAGAATTTAATTAGATAATACGCACTATTAAAACCGTGGAGCATAAACATTTATTCGTTTCGTTAAAAATAAGGGATTTAAATTATTCACTAGACACTTTCTATAAAAAGAAACCGAGTTAAAATGTTCAACTTGTATATAATTTAATCGTTCTAAGTACTAAAACTGTCGAGAAATTATAAAAGACGTGGGGAAGGCACGCAAAAGCCTTCAGCGTATTAGAACTCAGAACACCTGCAGAAATAACGATGTATATAATAGTTGATAAGCTTTAAGCTATATGAGTGCAAGTAAGAAAGCGAGTTTGTGGTATAGAGACAAGCGAGATGGAATGCATTGGTAGTTAAATGAGGGGAAATGTGTAAAACAAGAGCACAGGTTGTAGATAGAATGAACAGACTAGATTGGAGGTTAAGGTTAAAATAAGATGCAAACAGGAGAGGTGGAAACATAACAATTTCTATGTTCTTGGACGTGTTGCGAGACGAGTGCAAATTTCAGTAGAATCATTGTGCCGAGCCATCGGAAGTGAAAATAGAATGCGAATTTCTTAAAATCGTCCGTCGCGGGACAAATTCGACTTGCAAGCGAGCCATTATATAACCCCGTGCTGATAGGAGTTTAGCTCTCTTTTATTTTTGATTTTATGCGATACTTCAAACAGTTTTTCTCTTTATTTTTTTGATTTTATTCAAAACGTCCAGCAGAATAGATGGTAATTACGTGCTACTATAACAGTTATTATGCATTAGTGCACTTAGAGAAGATAAAATAAAGGTAAAAAAGTCTAGTTATATTTGCGGGTATTACTGTACCAATTATCCAAATTAATAACGATAAATAAATAAATAGAAGTATGCAGTTTTGGGTATAGCGTAAAAAAATTATGAATTTCAGTGCTATGTTTCGGGAGTGTTAGTAATCAAATGTTATTCGTAAATGTGATTGTATCCACAAAACAAGATTTAGATATACATAGATGAATTCCTGAGAAGCCCTGAAACCTTTTTAGACGAATGGTGGTGTAGAAAAATTTTAAAGGCAGTCAGAAATCCGAAGACGTAAACATAAACCAGCTGAAATGGTGGGATTAGCAAGGACGATGTACATTGGAGCCACGAGTGCAGTAACCTTCAGGTAAATTATACTATTTTGTTCGAACTTTGATGTTTTGGTGTGTGTTGAATATCTTTATAATTTGTTTGATAAAGATGGACAGTAGTAAACTTGTATGAACAACAAATTTTGAATTTTAAGGTAAAATTTTCTTGTATAAGTAGAAAGGAGTATTTATCAGGTTTATGTTTTTGATTATAATGAAAATTTGGGTCTGTCTTTGAGCTCAATTAGACTAACCTGTTAAATTAACGTATAGGGGTGGGAGATGATCCCTTTTATTCAGACTCAGGTCTGCAAATATTGTGAACTTAATTAATATGCATCCTACAAGGACTCTAATTCCGGATGCAAAGTAAAATGAGGACAAATATGAACTTGAAATTTTATGATGCTGAAATTTATGCTGAAATTTAATTTTGAAATTTTAATGTATTGTGAATATTGGTGTAAATAGAGTTAACGTTGATGTTTGTGGTAGGAATGTGTTTGTTTTTTTTTATGAATGAGGATGAAAGTTTTAACTAGGTGAGCAGCCGAGACGGAAGGATTCAAGAGGCGATATTCAGGTAAGAAATCGAATATCAGAGGAGATTTCACCGTAGTAACGAGAATCACAGCATATATATATATATATATATATATCATATATATATATATATATATATATAAAAAAGAATTAATGGCAAGTGACTCAGATTCAGCCACGAAGGCATCCTGTCGACGCGTTTCGCCCTAATTGGGGCTCATCAGGACAGGAGTAGCAAAGTTGTAATATTTAATATAGACACCTTATGAGAAGTACAGCATCACCTAGCTCACAATTGGTGTCTTCGTATCGTTTCACCTAACATCGCAGATTTTAACAACAGTCGACACGCAGGAGATCCGGATCGACTGCCTTTTTCCATAGCCAAAAGTTATAATATAAATAATAATTTAATTAATTTAAAACTCATTAAACTACTTCTCGTTTATACATATATATATATATATATATGTATACATATATACACACACGCGCGCATATATATGTGTATGTGTGCGCACGTGTATGTTTGTGTATGTATGCGCTTGTGTATGTGTGTGTGTATGTGTGCGCATGCGCGTGCGTGTGTGTGTACGTGAGTGTAGTTTTAAGCAAACCTTTGTTTCAAATAAGCAGCAAGGTTGTTAAACTCAAACTTTTTTTGATTTAATAATTTTATATAAGCAGCTTTATTTAGGACAAGTACTACGTGCTGTGTTGACGTAAGTACCTGAACTAATTTTAATCAACCAGGTGCAAAGTAACATGGCTAGTGCACCGACTAGCTTTCAGTGAATTCGGCATGGATTCTATGAATGTAAATGTAAAGTTCTTAGCGGTATACAGATTTCAACTTTTTTACTAGATATCTATACGCTTACCTTGAAAGATTGTTGAACTCATTGTCTATATAAAATCATTAAGCGCCAACCAACCTAGATAATATTCTAAATTAAAATAAGTCCACCGAATTTGAGTGGTTCTTACTGCTGCTTAAGGTAGATGGATCGGATACTCCATTACATATTATTTACCTCCTACTAATTTTAAAATAAGCAGGTAAAATAGTGACTCTACTCCTTGTATATCAAACCTATATTACATCACTTGATTTTTTGGAGACAGAAAATAGGAACAACACAAACAAACAGGAATTATAATCAAATTTAGTTTTGCCAAATCCGCGTTTAGCTACGAAGCTTAAAGTTATGAATAACACAACTTCGTCAAAACTTAATCAATGCAATTTTTACGAGTCAACTTTCTTCTAAACTAACGAGCATTTATTCATACAAATTCGATGTAATTTGCTTTAAATATACAGAAGCGTGGATCACCATTAATAGTTCTTTGTAAGGATAAGTTCTACAAGTATGAATATTAACAATCAATTTCACTTCTTAGACACAACAAACAATATCTGAGGGTTATAACTTAATTAATTTACAGTTGTTATTGTTCCGTTTTCTCAAAACTCAATTCACTTCACGAGCAGAACTCCTCACAGGTAAAATTCGAAACTGTTGTGGTTGAAAAAAGCTCTCCAATACTGGTCACTTTCCTTACGAGACCGATATCTGATGTCCTCGTTTATAACATTTGAGAACCTGTCCAATCACTTACAATTTCGATATTTGAAATAGTGGTCCGTTCCTTGCCATATCTGTCTCTCGCATCGCAATTGAACTTTCAGAGATTGCCGAGGGGTGTCTGATAATCTTATCCGAAGTCATTTCTCCTACTAATATTTGTGCGTTTTATAACTTATAGCGTCACATGGTCATTACCCGATGTTTTTGTTCTCACGGATACCGTGTCTTCAGCTGTCCTACTTTCGAGTTCAATCTCATTCTACGTGTGTGAATAGAAGCTTTCTTCTTAGATTTTTACATAAAGCACAAAAACTTGCGCCATTTGGATACGCTTCCAACACATTTTTATGGCTGTTTAATGAGTATATGGTTATTGGGAGTGCATGTTTTCGTGGTAACGGTTTCACGAACTCGTGTGAATTTGTACAAATAGCTTTATTACGCCGGTTATTTCCCGAGTATTACCTGGAGTTGCTCTGACTTTAATACCCGAACTTCATTACTGTTTGTATATAATGTACTAGGCGCTTTGCTATTTTTCCTTCTTAATTTAAAATCACATTGAAATAGCAACCTTTTTAAATGTAAACTACCTCAACTACGAAATTTTACAGGCTTCGTGCTAACGGCTTATTTAACTAACTGAAATTAATCAATTTCAATTCTACTGCCTAATGTTACATGATGTTATGCACACTTATTACACAAGGACATCAATAATAAGATTTCATATATAAATTCCAAAATGGAAATTCAAATTCTGCATCACATGATTCATTAAGGAAGTTATTAAAAATTCTTTAACACAGTGATCACGTTGTTACTAAAATAATGCCGTTTATTCTAAAGAAATATTCATTCATAATGTATATTTTGTTTTTAGATACTGTGGAGCGTATCAACTTTTTTCACGTGTACTGTATGTGATGGATCCCGATTTAATTAAGCAAATTACAATTCAAGATTTTGATCACTTTGTTAATCACAATCAGACAATTCCAGAAGATACGGAACCGTTATGGGCAAAAAATTTATTTTCTTTAAGAGGTTAGTATTTCTTTTTTTTTTACAAAGCTTTTATCTTGGCTTTGAGTTTGTTATTGTTTACTATTATCTTAAAGATCACTTTCCTAGAATATGATTTTTAGCTCTTAAAGCGATTTGCGGTATTTTAACCATTTTTTAAAGTTTTATATAATAACTTTGCTACGTACCATGACGTAGCCGGGAGAAAACGTAAATATACCAGGCTAACTACCAATGCGGAAAAGGGAGGGGTTTCTAGCAACACAAAAATAATACACCGCCAACAATTTTCTATTTACAATAAAAAAGCATAAATATAAAAATTTCTATCGAAACAGCAAAACAAAATTAACTAAGGTTACTATTTAATAAAACAATTTTACTGTATGGACAAATTCACTAATTGTACCACGAAGTGCGCAATTCATAGCTAAAATGGAATAATTCTAATCAGTACCAAAAAGAATAATGCTGATACTTTCGTATAAGCAGATGGGTTAATTAAAAAAACATTAAATTGAAAAACCTTTCTAGTAAGGATTTTACCATACCAAGCATTTGTTATAACTCTAATCAATAAAAAAAAGAATACTGCTAATACTTTTGTATAAGCAGATGGGTTAAGTACAAAAAGCAAAAGCATTAAAGTTCGAAACATTCCTAGTAAGGATTTTACCAGAACAAACATTAGCGTATCTAATTTCAAATTGGGTTTATCCCCGGGTATGTTAGAAAAGGAAAACAAGCCACATCCATGTGTCGGGATACTTATCTTGTCCTCCCTCGGAAGCGAAATGATGCAGCATCGCCGCGATAGTCAAAAAACTATGCTACTACCGTAATTGTAACGGCAGTCTGCATGCAAGAGCAGTTGATCTACATCAAGTAATAATCGGGTTACGCAACAAGCAATTTAGCCTTCAGCTAAGAGCTAAAAAAAGGAAAATCTTACTAATATTAACAACTCAGAAGCGCTTACTGATACACCCCAAATCTACACATTTGACGGAGGTGAAACGTGCATCGCTCTTGGAGTAACAGAGCGAGTAGTTTTTACAAGTGCATCAACGCACAAGCTGCAGAATCAAAGTTTAAAAGGAGTTCGAAATAACACAAACTTGAAAAGTGAACATCCGCGTTATCGAAATGCGTTTGAAACTGGAAAACACGGTTTTACCGGAGAATAGTAGGATATATTATTTCGACAAATTTTTAGATGGGAACCCCACTAGAACGCAATTATACGTTATCGAAAAGTATAACGTGCTCACGGATACCTAAACGGGATCTTGACTAATTAATTGTAGCATAAACTTGTCGTTTCAAAACAACTATATTTACGTTGAGAAATCCTTTGAAGGATTTACAATAGACATGAAATTTATACGAACGGATAATGAATTAATAAGGGATGTGAGTTGAAAATTATGGTAAAACGAGCTTATCTGAACAGGTACAATATATCAAGTATTGTTGGAGAATTTAATAACAGAAAAAGAATTTATGTAAATAAAATAACCAATTATTGCCGAAAATAAACGTAACAACTTTATACATTGAGTAATATTTTAAATTATTGTTCAATATGGGTTAGTTAGATACAGAATTTAGAAGTCTTGGCCTGGAAAATAGGAGACGTAAATTTTACGGTTGCGGTACCACGAGGACACCCACTTTTAGAAATTTAAGCTTTGATTAGACTTCTAGAAGTTGATATGAAACAGAAATGACTAAAATACACTTTTTTGGTTTGATTCTTACACTGTTGTAATATCTATCTACAATTTTGCTTAGTCTAGGCCTGTAAGATTGTCCAAAAAATTTAAAATATTTTAGTAAAATACCAAGCTTTAAAATTCCTCAATACCTCTATGCCAAAATCTAATACTTATAATGTTCTTCAACATGAATAGATCTTTATTTCTGGGCAAAATGGCTTTCTTTCCTTTAGTATTAGGAACGCCATAGTGCTAGATTAACACCATTGGCGAGAATCGCCACACTTCCATTTTTGCGTATTCAGAGCCTCCAATGTTCCGTCCAGAAATGACTATGCTCTGCAAGCGAGTTTCTTTCTAGTACATATTTAGCATTTATACAAATTTTGAGGCCAGCTAGTTGAGGTTCTTGTTGCCTTTTTCTCTAAACATTCTCTTATTTCTTCAGCACTATATTATGTTATAAATTGTATTTGGAATTTCTCTTCCTGTATTTAGAAATTCGACTGTTTGTTGTTGGAGGTTTCTTTAGAAAACCATTATTATATTTAGTCAAACTTTGAAAAGTAGACAGAGCAAAGACAACCAGATGAGCGGTAAAACAAAATCATTTTGTAGTGTTCTGGTTTGTCTGGGGTCACCTTGTTAATGCATCGTAGCAACAGAGATAACATTTATTTACATCTAAAGGTACGAGTTAATTATATATTAAAAACATGACGCACAATAAAAATAGTTATAAAAGTTTCTGTGCGCGTAATTATTGCAAAGTCTTTTGACACTGAAAGCACTTTAATTTACAAAATTGCCAAATGTGGTTCTATGTTGAAGAATTGAATGTGCGGTTTCATGACGAACACCTGGATCTGGTGTTGTGTGTGGATGATATCTTTCGTTAAGCTAAATGTAATGCAACACCTAGCGTCGGTGACTGGGAGAGGACTTTCGTGCTTTAGTACACTTCGGCAGATAAGCGGAAATGCTGGCATATGGACGACATCTTTGATTGATAGAAATTGAAATAAGCTGGTGGCTGAATGTCTCCAATCCTGGAGTGTATGTTGGCGTCACGTGCTCTATGAGGTGGTTCTGATGGCTTTGGAGGTGAGGCGGGTCCAAAGCTGCGTTATGGCGAGCTTCTGCTTCTTTAGTGTCGTTATAAAGTGTTCACTCCGTTAGATTTGGTGGTCACAACAAGATAATCTGAAGGAGAACCTTAAGTACACGGGGAGTTTGGTGGCTTCCGTTATGCATTATTCTTAAGTTCTTTCCAATGAGTTTGGTGACTACTTAAAAAAAGAACATTTAAGAAATAGTTTGCTCTAGCATTTTGTATGCTGAGTTTGTTTGTATTGTACATTTGACGGTTTAATTATATATTTCGAGGGGTGTCCAACGAGCTCAATATTGTTTGAGGGTGTTTTAAACATGCGTACTATTTATTTGCATGTGTTTATTGGTGGTCAGTTAGTATAGAGTGGGGTTGGTTGCATACTACTACATACCCCTTTCCTCGTGACTGCGTAAGTCACGATAAAAGTGATATTTTTCTATGAGAAATATAGCCTTATACGTTTCTTGTAGCTGTAGTTGCGGAAGTACAAGTTTGTTCTTCTGGATTCGTGTTGACTGTTTTTGAGGGTTGCTCCTCCATATAAGCTGGTTTGACCCTGTCGATTGAAACAGTTGCTTTGTTGCCCTGTTTGAAGATAGTGAAGGTTTTATCGTCTATGTAGATTATTTTGTATGATCCATTGTATGTGCATTGTAAAGCACTTTTGTGCATTTGCAGTGTACAAAAATTTGGCTTGAGTTTTTCTACTTTTTGGATATGAATATTTGTCCACTGTTATGCTTGGTACCTTGGACTGATTGTAGTCTTTGAAAGTGGTAACATAGCTAGTTTGCAAGTACCTTGGGGTGTATTTGTACCGTTGTCTTACTCGAACTTGTGAGGAATTCTCCTGGTAGACGTAGCGTCTCGCCAAACGTAAGTGTTAGGGCTGTAGCGTTTAGTTCTTCCTTCCAAGCGTTTCTGATTCCGAGCAAAATTAAAGGTAATGCTTTCGTCCATTTTTCGGTATCTTGACAGATCAGTGCAGCTTTCTGTTGTCGGTGGAATCTTACGACCATTCCATTAGACGGCGCGTGATATGCTGTTGTACCGATTTTCGTGAATCTGATCAAGGTTTCTAATAATTTGAATAGTTGCGATTCAAACTGACGGACTTGATCTATTCTGACTCTAAGTAATACAGCAAAATGTGCAATCCATTATTTTTTGAATGATCTGGTTAGCGCTTTAGCTTCAACGTTTTGCAGAGGTATTGCCTTTGGCCATCTTGTAAAGTGTTCGATGCATGTGAATATGAATCGGTGCCCATGATCCGACAATATCAATGTGGACATGCTTGAATCTTAAAGATAGTGGTTTAAAATTTTGCATTCTATGACCACGTGTCTCGTGACTTTGGTTCTTTGGCGTTTGATACAAATTTGTGTCCACGTGCAGCAGTCTGATTTGTTGCCAGGTCAAATGAATTTTTGGGTTGCTAGTTTCGTGGTTGTTTTTATTTCTGGGTTTGGTATAGTTGTAAATGTTTGTGGAAGCTTCTTTTTGTAATTCTTTTGCTACGAATGGGCAAGCTATCGTTATTGAAATGTAACAGAAAAATGTTTGGTCGGATTTCGGAATTTGTATCGGTCTGTAGGTCAAACTTGAGTTGTTGCTTCCGTGAGACATTTGAACTCTTTATTGTTCTGTTGTGAATTAGATATAGCTGTTTGAGGTCGATGCTATTTTTTCTCGAAAGTGCCTGCGACAATGTTTTCATTCCCCGAAATGTGTATGATGCGAGTAAAGTATTGCCTTATGTAATCCAGATGTCCAAATTATCTGGGAATACATTTTTTCAGTTTCTGTTGAAATGCGAAAGTTAGAGGTTTTTGGTCTGTGTAGGTCGTGAAATATCCACTTTCTAACATGTGTTTATACTATTTGATAGCTAGGTAGATTGTGAAAACTTCTCGGTCGTAATCTGAATATCTTGTTTGGGCATTTATTAGTTGTTCGGAAGAAAAAAGTAAAGGTTGCCGTTGTTGAATGCCCCATTGTTGGATCACTCCACTGACGGCAAAGTCTGAATCATCTCTTTCAATAGATAGTTTTGTGTCCGGGAGTGGATGTGTGGGTAGCATGGCGTGTGGTAGCTGCTCTTTGCATTTCTCGAAAACTATGTCTGCTCCCCTTGTCCAATTGATGTCTGAGTTGCCTTTTATTTTGCCTTTTAGTAGGTCATTGGGCATAGCTTGTGAATCAGCTGCTCGTAGTATGAAACGGCAATAATTCAACGTACCTAAGAATCGTCTGAGGTTTATGGCTATCTCAGATTTTGTGTAATTCTGAATAATGTTAATGTTTTCTAGTAGTAGTTTGGCGCCATTTTTGGTGATGAAGTAATTAGGAAATTTGACTTGATTTTGCTCAAAGATGCATTTAGCAAGGTTTATGACACCATAATCTTTTAATCTGTTGAAGAGAATTTGCAAATCTTTGTTGCGTCCTTCTTCACACTGAGATGCTACTAAGATAATCCGATGGAAAACCCTTAGCGCACGAGGAGCTTGGTGATTGCGTCTTGCACTTATGTTCTCTTAGGTTTTCTAGAAGAAGTTTGGTAACTACTTAAAATAAGAACCATTAATAGGTAATTTGCTTTAGCGTTTCGAGTTCTTTTATATAACCTGTCGACCCCATTTAGTATTCTGGCTTTTCTGTTTCATACTGAGACTGTTTACATGTGGACTGTGTATGCTCGAATTCGTCACAATTTCAGCACTTGGATTCCTTACTCTTTGGTTAGTGTTCACGAAGTTCACTTCCTCTATGCTTTCTTAACTTTTCTCCTCCGTGGAGTATCTTACCTTGCCATTACCACGATGTGATGCCTGCTTTGTCGCTTCAAATTCCAAAGAGCTACCTACTAAACTTTCAGAATTGCTTGACTTGATCACCTTCAAGAATTAAAGAATTTCACTGTCCATTTCTTATTTTGACTACAAATTACAAGCATGCAAATAGAAGCCGTTCAAATAACTTCTTCACTGCTTCACACCAATGTATCGAAAACTCTATCTGCCAAACAACAGTTCTTTATTATTCAAGTGATTACAAAAGTCTTTTCAACAACTTCCAGTTACAATGGTATTCTATAAAGCTCTCAGAACAATTGCTTTCCAGCTAATCGCTAACAGTAGAAATATTAGCTTCTAAAACTACGATGCTATTTTCTTAAATATTTATATCGATACACTATATTAAACTTATATCGAAACATACTAATTAATGTATATTACGACTACAATATCTATATCGTCACTTCAGTAATTTATATCACATAGAGCAATTTATATAAACAGTATGTGCCGCTAAGTTATTTCATAACACGACATCCAAAGAAATAAATTCAAATTCAATAATAATTAAATTGGAATTGAACTCAAAACCTCCTAAGAGCTTTTTATACCTAATTCAATTGTTCTAGCTATTTTGAGAATATATAAGAAATTATGTAAATAACACTCCAGAGAGTTCCTATTGTATAGTTAATAAAGCTGTTGTGACCTCTCAATCAAGTCCATTTGATAGAAGCAACTTTTATCAAATCATCTTCGTGTACAAACGCTTCGTTTATGTTCTAATGTAGTTGTTCTGGCCAGAGGTAGACGAAACAGCGCTGTACTGTAATTTCAGGTACAATAGTGTTTCTTATGCTAAAGAAAAAAATTAAAGGTCATTTAATGTTGAACAGTATAAATATTAGGTTTGTGCATAGAGGAAGTTTAGTATTTTACAAAATTATGTTATATATTGTTTAGCATTGTAGGAAGATGTCTGGAGAAACACAGTTACAAAATTTTATCAGCGACTGCTGCAATCTCAAAAAGTTTTCAATCACTAAAGCTTCTAGAAATTTTAATTACAGTACCAGTAACTATCTGAAACGACTCAGGAGTGCATGTGATGACCTTTGGCAATGCTGTTGATAGATAACACCACATTGAAAATGTTTCTAACTTCAACCAGAAAACGATAGAAAGGCTTACCCAATTAAAGTTACATTACGTTGTAAATTTACATTTGCCCTGAAGCGTGCACCGGCCAACTACAGTGGTGCAGGAACGGGTTTTTATGGAAAAAATAAGAAAGATTATAGTACATAAGCATAAATGGCTGAAGTACAAAATTACGTTAGAACGATCACTTACCTTGAAAGACCTTAATGGTTGTCACAATTAAGGGTCGCCAAACTATCTTTTTTCAGCAGTCTTTTCTCGTATTTTCGCTACAGGGAAGACTGTTATTCGAGATATGTGTTCTTTGTGTTTGGTTTTCAAAATCAGTTACATTATACCGCACTCCTTAAATTTTGTCATATCACAGAGATTTTTAAAATATAGTGCCTCTCCCAAGTACGTGACTGAATATTCCTCCACGAATTTATCTAATTTTACCAAGTTCATAAATAAGTCCAAATAAAATTCAACATAATTTAACTTCTACTAGCAATACATAATTGCAATATGAATATAAATATCCTCTTAAAAAGAATAATTTCTTAATATTAACTGATCGTTATTACTCAAAATAATTTTAAAGAAAACCATTAAATCCATCAATAATACTTCCACACTATTAGTCCAATTCCTAATATTAATATACGCAACATTCCAAATCTTATTTCTGGAAATGTTTAATAACAATGCATAGCATAGATAGTGAATACTAGCTTTTTCTTTCATCATTCAGTTGTCTAATAAAATAATTTAAAATTAATTGACACTTTTTTCGTAATTTTTCGAAGTATTCAACTTTCATTTTTCGATAGATTTATACTTAAATTTAAAACAACACAAGTTTCGACGCTATTCTATAATTCATCAAAATAATCCTTTTCACATTTTTTTTTTAATTTTCCAGTACATGGATACAAACCGCTTACGACTTACAGTTGTATTTCCACAAATACATATTTATAAATTATAAATAATAAGCTAAAACTTTACTTGCTATTTAATTACCGGTTCATCTTTAAAGTTAAAGCGCGTCCAAGAACGATAGGTTCTCAACGTTTTTCCAGCTAATATAATCCCTTAACACAACCAAAATCCACTTATTTGAGCTATATCCGTTAGTTGCCCTTTTGTCCCAACTTACACAAGTTTCAACGTCCCCACGCCCGGTATATCGTTCCCTGTCAAAACTTGCAAGCGAAGTTGTATATAAGTTTATTTTGGAGAAGTCTAAGTTACATATTGAAGCAGTGTTTACTAACTTTTTACTTGTGCTCTTTTCGACCTACGCGAGTTAGAATTTGGGCCTTTTTGAGCGACTTCTTAAAAAATTTCTTCCAAAAACTCTCTAACAAATTTTACTTATACAGATTTACAAGTTGAATTTTCAATCACAAATACATTATATTCAAGAATGTATTGAGATCAAAATTACTATAAGTTGATATATACTGAATTAAATGAACAAAAATTAGGATGGATAGCTGAACAACCCACAAGGTGGTTAAAGTTGTAAAGCTTAAGACTGACTGGCCATCTTGGGCTCTCGAGGATATTTATGTTGTTCCTGCCCCTCACAATGCTTGTGGGAACTGCGGAGTTCATGTCTGATTATTTCTTTATTCATTTATTCAATACAAAGTAACAATTTTTATTCTAATAATTGCAATCTTATTGTCTGATGTGACCTGCACCTGCAGTCTTATATTACGTCTGGAATACAATGCATTCACATCCGTTCTCATGTCTGGTTTACGAACTTCCATTAACCTTTTATTACTCGTCCTTCAATTATACAACGTAACAATCTAACTTCAAATTTAATAATTACCTTTGATTACCTATATATTCTAACTTGGGGGATATGTAATTTGCGCGTTGGCATCGTCAATATCGCGGTAGTGTGTCTTAGACTGCCATACCGACCCCTATGGTCTCTGCCAATCTAAGTACCGAAAGAGCCGCTGCCCTCTTTCGGGGACCTGTCTTAGTGTGGTTCCTCACTAACGACGCTACTACTTTGGTTGGACCTGTAGTTTGTCTCTTTAGCTCATTAGAACACGCAAACCATTTCACCTGTTCTAGTAATCTAGAACTTCGGCAAGGTGCAGGTCCATTCCTTTCTCATAATGTAACATATTTTGCCTATTTTGAATCAAAAGTTGTTATCACGTCAACTGCGTAAAGGTTAGTTGTGGCAACGGCATTGAACGTCTAACCGTGTCTTAGGTATGGTATTGCATTTTAGCGGTTTCTGCGTTTCTCACGCATTAATTTATTTTATCAGTGTGTCTTATGTGGTTTTGTTTGCTGCAAGACTCCCCGAATTTTGTTTTGGTCATTATTTTTAGTCTTAGTATTCTTGTATTACGCACAACGACGTAAAATAATACATTGTATGTTTTATGAAACCTCTTACTTCAGCAATTTAGATGTTCATGCAGCCTTAATTGTCGCGAGGTTTATCCTACTTAATGTTATTGCGTTATCTTTTATTTACTTAAATGTACCAATTTATATTAAGAACGTTAATGTTTGTTGCTTTGATTATACTTAATGCCTTAATTGAAATTATATTCTCTAGATACAAAAGAGTTAAAGTGTTATGTTTAATTAACGTACATCGTTAGTAAAATCATAATATACAAGGTACATCCACCTTCATACTTATCATCATTTTTTTTTCGACCTTACTTAAGGTCAGTTTGACGCAGCTCTAACTTGTTTTCTATTCTGTGCTATTCTACAGAGTTCTACATACCCTTTACAACCTAAATTTTGAATAATTTGACTAATATAGCTTGGTCTATGTCTTCCTATACTCTTCTATCTTTTCCTTATCTACCTGGCTGTACACAGATATTAGCAACCTGATGGTGTTAAAAAACTCCAACATGTTTACATGATTCCCATTTATAAGGAAATGAAATATTACATGGTTATCCCCTCCAAAAAAAGGAAAAGTGTTAAATTATACGTTTTGGTAAGGCTTAACCAGCGAATCGCTGCTGGTTCGTATTCCCGTTTTATTCATTTTAAAATAAAACACAATTTATTTCCCATTTTTAAACAACTCCAGTTGTTAATAAAACTATTTTTAAATTGGAGCATTATAATCGTCCATTGTCGTAAATATGCCGAATTATCTCCAATCAGAAGAGAAGAAGACGATTTGGCATTTGTTATCATTCGTTTTCGTAATTTTGAACTTCAAGCAACAACAAGTGCAGCTGTTCCATATGGCTGAAGTGCGTGATTTCAAGTGAACCAAACCGCTTAATCATCGCCGTTTTCAATGTACCGTACCTGCTCAGAAAACTACTGGAGGTACGTTCGTTTTGTTATAATCAATTAATAATTTTTGCTTGTTACATTTATATTATAATTTTTGATACAAATTCAATCACCATTACTGCCGATAACCATATGTCATTACACATTGTGTTGAATCACAAACATATTAAAAGGTCCTTCAAATTTGGCAATCTTTCGCAATCTTTACGCACCATTTCTTGGTCCTTCGAGCCGGATTTGTAACAGTCCTGGATTTACATCCATTAAAAACAATAATTTCGATTTTGGTTATGTACGTAATAAATTAACGTATTTGTAGTATAGTGTGCTTCATCACCTGAATTACTG
Organism: Platerodrilus igneus; assembly: GCA_036346225.1. Lineage (NCBI taxonomy): Eukaryota > Metazoa > Arthropoda > Insecta > Coleoptera > Lycidae > Platerodrilus > Platerodrilus igneus. The sequence continues at coordinate 14,701,104 of JARFIW010001469.1, read as the reverse complement.
ATCTTGTTACGGGCGTTATATCGCTTTCTTTACAGCGAATATTATTTTGAATGTTTGATTTCGGGCAATACCCATAACGTGGCGCAGTAAGTCAAACAATTTCATTTCTAAATCATTTGCATTTGTAAACAAACATTTTAGGTTGTGTTTGTTGAAAATACTTATTTACTGCAATTATTTATCAAAAGTTATTGCAGTTTTGTTAATATATGTTGTTTGTTTGTTACAAATACACATGATTCAAAAGGTATAATTAAATGGTAATTAAATGTTTACATATATGTTTGCAACTTCCTTCTAATACATGTTTACAGAGATTAATTGATTGAAAATTGTTTGTTCTTGTTTAATCTTATTTAAACATAGGTGAGTTATTGTATAATTATTGTTATTAGCATCTTTGGTAAAGTTTAAAGTTGTATTGTAGCCTAAAACTTGCGGTTAGGTTTGTTGTTTGCATTATTTAGTTTGTTTACTTGAATAAATTTGGACATTAGCAAAATTGTAATGACTCCAAAGAAAGATCAATTGATTATAGCCAATTCCGTGCATAAAGCAAGATTGGAAGAGATCTTAGATTGTGCAAATCGTTCGGTGGATGATCCATCACTTAGAAATTTATTTAAAATACAATATAGAAATGTAGAATCACTTTACAAGGAATACAATGAAAACTATTTGTTAATTCTTCATGCAACAAGTGAGGAATCTCAACAACTACTATTGCAAGAACGATTGTCACTTGACAAAATTTATTATTCAATAAATCTTTTGGAAGATAAACTTTTTTCTTCATTCAGCACGTCAGAGAGTTTTAATACACAGGCGCCTGCTGCAACTTCGTCTCAATTGTCTAATGTCAAGCTTCCCAGAGTCCAGTTAAGTACATTTTCTGGTGATTTGAAGCATTGGTGTACATTTAAAGATTTGTTTGACACACTTATACATAATTCAAGTTTGTCGAACATCGAGAAATTTCAATACCTTATACTATCAACAGCATTCCAATAACCTCTGATAATTATCCTTTAGCATATAAAACACTTACAGATCGTTTTTCGAATAGAAGGCTCTTAGCCAACCATCATTGGTCTTTATTGAAAAAGTATCAGTCTCTCACTACAGAGAATTCAAAGCAACTTAGGAATTTGGTTTAATGAAAATTTGTCAATATAGAAATCGTTACAATTTCATACAGATAGCTGGGACTTTGTTCTGGTTGATCTTTTGTTAAGCAAACTTGATGAAGCTACTCATAAAAGATTAGAGTTGCATTTTAATTCGTCTGAAATGCCAACCTATCAATGTGTTAAAGAGTTTTTGTTGAAACAATGCGTTGCTTTAGATAACTTGGTGCCCAGTGGGATTTCGAAAACACCATTGTCTAAAGGTACTGCTGCTAAATCGTATAGTCGACTAAGTCCTACACGTTCTAATTTCGATTCGAAGCCTAAAACATTTCTAGCACAAACTACTACTCATTCTAGGAGTAATACGTTATGTACTATTTGTAACGGCAATCATTCGTTGTATTCGTGTGAGCAATTTCTTAAATTGTCTCCAACTCAGCGTCATGAACAAGCCATACATCATCAGTTATGTTTGAATTGTCTTCGACCTAACCACAGCATGTCGTCTTGTTTTTCGAAGTCATCCTGTAGACATTGTGGTAAACATCATCATTCACTTCTTCATTTTGTTTCGCCTAACACTACTTTGCACTTGTCCTCTTCGAATACTCCAATTCGTCAAGAGACACCTCAAGCTAGTACTTCTACTAATGTTTGTACAACCATTATTGGTTCTGCAGCAACAACTTGTCTTGCTTTGTTACCCATAGTTCATTTAGAAATTCTTGACAAGAGAAAACGACCTCAAATTGTTCGTGCTCTTGTTGACACTGGAAGTCAAATCTCGTTTATTATCGAAGATTGTCGTAAATCTATTGGGTCGTTATCTCGTCCTTCGCATGTTCCTATTTCTGGTTTGGGTCAAACTTCGCATCAAACTTTAGGCATGATTTCTGGTATAATACGACCTATTCAGGAATATGATTCTGTCCCTACAGATAGTAATTTTAAGGTAACTTTTATGGTTTTACCGTCCATCTGCGGTGACCTTCCAGCGAAACTTATACAATTTCGATGGTCTCATTTGGAGAATATTAAACTTGCAGATGAACAATGGAGACAGCCAGCTCCTATTCAGATGTTATTGGATGCTGACGTTGCTTCTCGTATTATACTAGATGGGAAAATCACTGGTAATGACAATTCTCCAGTTGCAGTTAATACAATTTTCGGCTACATGGTTTTTGGTCCTATAAATTCCATGTCAGCACATCGCTTAAATTCATTTTTTGTTTCGGTTGATCCTTACAGGGATATTAATCTCAAACAATTTTGGGAACTTGAAGATATTCCGGGTAATAAACGGTCCTCTCCGGACAACCTTATGGCTCAACAGTCATTCGATCAATCGTTATTTCGTTTGTCCAATGGTAGGTTTGGAGTAAGTCTTCCGTTCAAGGAAAATATTCCCGACTTTCCAGATTCAAAAGCTATTGCCAGTTAAGCGTCTGTTGGGTTTAGAGCGTCGTCTCCAAGCCAATCCAGAACTTCGAAAATTGTATGTTGATTTCATGTGTGATTATGAATCTTCAGGTCACATGTCACTTTTACCGTCTGCCCCTATTGGTAGTGATTCGTACTACATTCCGCATCATGCAATTTTTAAGATGGAAAATGGTTAATCCAAATTAAGGGTTGTATTCGATGCCTCTGCACAATCAACTAATGGTATTTCATTAAATGAAATCTTGCTTACTGGACCTAAGCTCCAGAACGATATTGTTAAAATATTGTTAGCTTTTCGTACTTACAAATTTGTTGTCGTTTGTGACATTAAACAAATGTATCGTCAGATATTGATAACAGAATCAGATCGTCGCTATCAGCTAATACAATGGAGGTGGAATCCGTCTGAGCCTATTCAGACTTATCAGCTGAACACCACCACTTATGGGGTGTCATCAGCTTCATTCTTAGCGATTCGAACAATTTTGGAGTTAGCCAAACTTGGCAAAAATACATATCCTTTGGCTGCTCAAGCGTTGGAAAACAATTTGTATGTTGATGATATTTTGTGTGGTGCTTCCACTCTGTCAGAAGCTCAGGAACTAAAATGTCAGCTTGTCCAGTTGCTTGGTTCAGGATGTTTTGAATTACGTAAATGGGCTAGCAATAATCCAGTACTTTTGGAAGACATCCCTCTTGAACACCAACAATCGAAGTCAAATCTTGTTGCAAGTGGTGGTGATTTTATCATTAAGGTCCTTGGACTCCGTTGGCAATCACAATTAGACATTTTTTCTTTCGATCTTCAACTTTTGGCGAATCGTATCTCTAAACGTATACTTCTCTCAACGATTGCTTGCATTTATGACCCTCTGGGATTTCTTACACCAGTCACTTTCGCCCTCAAGCGACTCATTCAACAATTTTGGGTTCTTGGGTTAGACTGGGATGAGGATCCTCCAGATGTCAGTGTCATGTTTTGGAAAAAATTTGTTGCTGAATTTTCAATTATTGAATCAATTCAGATACCACGTTATCTAGCTATTAAAGAAGCTAGTAGCGTGCAGCTTCATGGTTTTGCTGATGCCTCAGAAAAGGGCTGTTCAGCCATTATTTATTTTCGTGTGTTATTTCATTCTGGGGATATTTCTGTTCGTTTTGTTATAGCTAAATCAAAGGTAGCTCCTCTGAAATACTTATCTGTACCTCGGCTGGAACTTTGTGCTGGGGTACTCTTATCAAAATTGGTACAATTCGTAATTGGTGCTTATTCGTCTATAACCTTTGAAAAAATCATTTGTTATACTGACTCCTCGGTGGCTTTGACTTGGATAAGTCACCTGCTTATCGTTTGAAAACATTTGTAGCTAATTGTGTTAGTTTCATTCAGGAAAGAGTTCCTCCTGAATGTTGGTGTTAAATTCGCTCTTGTGACTATCCTGTTGATTGTGCCACAAGAGGTTTGTTTCCTTCTGAACTGCCCTGGCATCCGTTGTGGTGGGCAGGTCCTTCATTTTTGTCAATCCCTGAAGCAAATTGGCCTTCGCCTTTGTCATGTGTTTCGTCTCCAGAAGCATCTGTTGAAGAGAAACACCTCGTGTGTGTCGCTACTATAGAATCGACATGGATTGATAATTTCTTTGAAAGATTTTCGTCTTTACGTAAAATTCAAGGCATAATTGCATATTGTCTAAGAGTATTTCACGCGAGAAAAAATAATCTGAATTCGTTATCATTGTCTTTGTTAGAGCTACAATTCTCTAATAGTTATCACAAAAGTAGTTCAACACACATCGTTTAAGTATGAATTAGAAGCGCTTCGTCAAAATGAACTTTTACCTAAACACTTTCAGCGTTTAGGTTTATTCCTCGACTCTAATGATATTTTGAGAGTGGGCGGTAGACTAACTCATTCTAGCCTTCCCGATTCTACTAAGTATCCTGCTTTGTTACCTAGTAAACATCGTTTTATGGACTTACTGATAGAACAAGTTCATTGCAAGAATCTGCATTCTGGAGCGAATACATCTTTATATTTAATTCAGGAAAATTCTTTCGTCTCGTCGCGCTATTCGTCGCATTTTGTCGAAATGTTATCGTTGCTATAGAATCAATCCTGTACCTATTGTTCCTATTATAGGTAACTTACCCCATTATCGTGTTTCTCAGGCTAAACCATTTAGCTCTGTCGGAATAGATTTTGCTGGTCCCTTTACTATTACGCCATATCGTAAGAGGGCCTCCAGAACATTTAAGTCGTATCTTTGTGTTTTCGTTTGTTTGGCTACCAAGGCCTTGCATTTTGAAGTTGTTTTGGATCTGTCTACTGACTCAGTTATTGCCTGTTTTCGACGTTTTATAGCTCGCCGCGGTCGCTGTCAAGACATCTACAGCGATTGTGGAACAAACTTTGTTGGTGCTGATCGACAACTACAAGAATATTTTCGTCAATCTGTCGAGTCAGAAGCCATTGTCTGGCATTTTAACCCCCCTTCTGCTCCCCATTTTGGAGGCATTTGGAAAAGTGCAGTTAAATTCGTTAAAACTCATTTAGCTCGTGTTGTGGGTAGTCAAATACTTAGCCTTAAAGAGTTTCAAACTCTTACTGTTCAGATTGAGGCTCTGTTGAACTCTAGACCTCTTTGCAGTCTAAGTAGCGATCCTAATGATCTTCGTTCGTTGACTCCAGGTCATTTTTTGACCCTGGAACCTTTGTCGTCATTCCCTGATCCTATTGTTTCTCATATAAAATAGTCTCGTTTGTCGCGCTGGCAATTAATTCAAGCATTGCAGCAGGGATTTTGGGATCGGTGGCACAAGGAGTATTTACAACAATTATATCAACGTGCTCGTTGGTTCAAAACTAAACAATTAGACAACATTGACATTGGCACTCTCGTTATCATCAAGGAGGATTCAGTATCTCCCCTTTGTTGGCGACTAGATCGCATCATTGAGCTACATCCTGGAACTGATGGCGTTTCTCGTGTAGCTTCTGTTCAAACGTCCAAGGGAATACTAAAACGTCCCATGGTCAAATTGTGTCCGTTGCCATCACAATGAATAAATTCCAATTTGTGCATCTATGTAAATATACTAATAATATTTTGTGTTCGTGTCTATAAAAAAAATATATATATATATACATATGTACATAACCAAACTCGTATTGTTGTATTGTATTCGTGTAACTTATAGCTACCAGCAGTTATAAGTCAAAATTTTGTATTTGAAAAAATAGCATCTTACATGCTATTTTTGGTGGGCAGTTATGGTTCGTATTCCCGTTTTATTCATTTTAAAATAAAACACAATTTATTTTGCAGTCCTGGATTTGCATCCATTGAAAACAATAATTGCGATTTTGGTTATGTACGTAATAAATTAACGTATTTGTAGTATAGTGTGCTTCATCACCTGAATTACAGATTTTGTTACCGGCGTTATATCGCTTTCGCAATCTTTCGCAATCTTTACGCACCAGCTGCCAACATGCCAGACCGCTAACTAATTGTGAGTAATGTCATGGTGACATTTAGTTAACTGATTTTTATTTATTTTTTTTTGTTCTGGTGTCGAACTTTCTTAAGATCGGTTTGACGTAGTTCTAAATTCTTTTCTATTCTGAGCTAGTCTAAAAAGGTCTACTACATATACTTCACAACCTAAATCGCTAATAATTTGACTAATATAGCGCTGTCTAGGTATTCTTAATCTATATTTATATGGTAGTCTTTAATCTAAGACCTAACTAAATAGTCTTTTTATAAACTTCCTCATTTGCTACTCTATCTGTCCAACTAATCTTTAACATTCTCCTGTTACACCAAGTTTGAAAAGCTTCTAAATTTTTTTAATTTATCTTTTTAATTGTCCAAGTCTCACTACCGTATAGTAGAACGCTCCATACGTACGACTTTAAGAAACTTTTCCTATTATCTAAACTAATACTATTAGTTATTAGTAAGTCTTTTTTTTTTAAAAACATTTTTCTAGCTTGAGCTATTCTAGCTACTATATCCCTTCTGCTACGTCCATCCTTTGTAATTATACTACGTATATAGCAAAATTCATGTAGTCCCTCTAACTGGATATTACCTATTTTTAATTTTGGTTTAGAACTAGGCTGTAACTCACTTGTCATTATCTTTGTTTTTCTGAGTTAATTCTCATACTGTATTATCTCATCTAAAATATTTAATGACTCTTCTAACTATTTTCTTGACTCTGCTATAATGGCAATATTATCTGCAAAACGTAACATGTCTATTTTCTGTCCATGTACACTAATATCTACCTCTTGTCTCTCTCTAGCTAAGTTTAAAGCTTTCTCAATATAAACATTAAAAATCAAGGGAGATAGTATACAGCCCAGTCCAACACTATTTCTAATCTGAGCTTCCTTTTCTATTTCATCAAATCTAATTATTACGTTTTGGTTTTTATATAGACTGTAAATAATTTTTCTCTCCCTATGAGAGATTCATATTTTTCGCAAAACCTTGAACATGACAATCCAATTAACCCTATCAAACGCTTTTTCGAAATCTACAAACGCAAAATAAGTCTTTTTATTTCTTTGTAACCTTTTTTCGATAACATCCCTAATCATTAGGATCGGATCTCTAGTCTCTCTGTCTTTACAAAAACCATATTGATCTTCGCCTAAATAATTCTCAGTCAAAGCTTCTACTCTATTTTTAATTATTGTTGTTACTATTTTGGAAGCGTGGAAGGTTAACCTATTCGCTCTAAAATTCTCACACCTCTTTTTTGGAAGTGGGATAATAATATTTTTTTGAAATCTATTGGGACCTCACCTGTGTCATATATTACTTATACTAGTTCATATAATCTGTCTAAAGTTTTCCGACTTGCATATTTTATTAATTCTGCGGGTATATTGTCTATCCCGGGCGCTTTATTTAGTTTAAGATCCGTAACAGCTCTATCAAATTCCTCTCTTAATATTGAGAACCCTACTTCTACATCCTCTTCTTGGTCGTTCTCTAACTCATCCATATCGTCTCCTTTACATAAATTTTCTAAATAGTTTTTCCAGCTATCTGCTATCTCAACTTTATTTATTAGAAGCTCATTATTCTCATCTTTAATACCATTATATTTTTTCCAATCTTCCCCGAAAGTTTTTTAGCTGCCCTGTAAGCCCTGTCTGCCTTACCTACGCTCAAATCATCTTGTATTCTCTAACAATTCTTTTCTATCCATTTATTTCTAGCTTTTCTACACTCATGTACTATCTTTTTTCTAACTTTAATATATTTTTGCTTACTTTCACTATCCACTTCTCTGAAAGGTTTAAGCTTTCTTCTATTTTCTATTAAATCTAATATCTCCTTTGTTACCCAGGGTTTTCCCGCTTCTACTTTTTTCTTACCTATAGTCTGTGTTGCTGTATCATGTACAGCCCTTTTAATTTCTTTCCATCTATTTTCTACGTTTCCTCGCATAGCTATCTCTTTGATCTTATTAGCTAATACTTGTTTATATTCCTCTTTTACCTCACTATCATTAAACTTACCTAGATCCCATCCCCCTCTTATAGCCTTTCTGAATTATTGAATTTTAAATTACACTTCATTTTAGCTAAATTATGATCGCTATCTATGTCAGCACCTGGAAAACTACGACAGTTTTTAACTTGGTTTCTAAATCTTTGTTTAACTAAAATATAATCTATTTGGTATCTAGCCCTATCACCTGGCGCTGCCCAGATATATCTTCTTCTAACAAGTTGTTCGAATAGGGTATTTACAGTTACTAATCTATGTTCCTGGCAAAATTCAACTAATCTTTTATCATTTCGTCTATCACACCCAAATTGTCCTACCATTTTTCCCTCACTACTTTCTTCCACTGACGCATTAAAATCGCCCATAACTGTTACATTCTCATATTTCCTTACTTTTCTCACTATACTATTTATATCCTCGTATATCTTTTCTACTTCCTCGTCCTCGTACTGAGTTGTTGGCATCTAAACCTGTACTAAAACAGTGTCTGTGGTCTTCGTACTCAATCTAGCCATAATTATTGTATCACTAAATTGTAAGTACTCTTTAACTTTACGTCCTAATCTTTTACCTAACACTATTCCTACCCCTGCCTGTCCATTAGTTGAAGAAATTGTAAGTATTCTATAATCATCTTTCCAAAACATTACTATCTGGCCATTTCGACTCACTAATACCTAAAATATCCAACTTTCCTTTTCTCATTTCGACTAATAAATTCGTTAACTTATCTACTCTAAGCAATGGGTATGTAGACTGTTATCAACAGGATGAATAATTAATCACAGGGTTCTTGTAAGTTACATGCAGGATACAAGTGAGTATCATGCGTTTCTATTCGTTTCTATTCAGTGGTCAAAGCAATACACATACAATGGATCGCGAAGTAGTGAGATTAGAATAACTAACCATCGCAACAAACAAATCCTTAAATTAGAAGAAACTCACCGAAATTAGCTGCAATAATTGTATCAGGCACTGTGATCTTCACTTCGAGAGTACGTCCTTCTACTCCCGCGGCACTCAAGCGTCTCTCCTTAGTACCGGCGTTCACTGCACTTCCCCACTTTCAAGCTACAACGTAAAATATATATTTATGAGGGTTGGGCCTGTCACAGTAATGACCTTATATTCCAAGTCCATATCACTAAATCGAACCGTTGTTATAAATTTTTACGATGACGAACCTCAAGTACCCCCTCACTCGGTGATGCGAATAAGGGGTTATTTTACCTCCGGACAAGAATTTTACTTGTGAACTCTCCATCATACATAGTTCGTGTTTTAGGCCACGCATACCTGGGAAATATTGTCGTAGGTTCCCATATCTTTCCACAACGCAGTTTTTAAAGATTTTAGCAAAAAGCGGTATTTGTCCCGGCCAACCCCCAATAAACTTGTAAATTATTGAGGATCGCCCGAGACCAATCAACTCTCCTTCAATATCTTTTAGCCAGCAAGGCTGCTGCCCGTTGCTGCGCCTTTTAATCGCCTTTTACAATAAACAAGCTTACTATAGTAGTATTCTTTGGCCCCTACTATAGGGATCTGTTTTTATACATACTTACACAAAATCCCACCTTAGGAAGAATTGCTTTTAGTAAGTTCCACAAAATAAACGTCGACTTACTATTAACTATAACGTAGGATCTGCTTAAGACAGCTTTTAAAATGTTTAACGAAAAGTATATCGCGGAGTGCTATGATGGCATAGTGATTTCACGTTTCCGAGCTGCTGTCTTAACGTAACTTTCTTTAAACCCGTAAAAGTGTAAAAGTAGATCTGTGGATGTAATAAAGGTTTTATTTTCAAACTTTTAATGGTTTTGGAATAGTGCCTTTTACGACGAGCTCAATAAGTAGAAAAATGACCGTAAGTTTGGGATTTGCTTGAAAAGTCTAGCCAATACCACTATATTGATTCTTATTAGAAAAACCCTAATGATATGCAGGGTGTGAAATTTAACGTGTCTACCATCGGCAGCTTGTTTATTTTTAGAGATAGATAGAGATATATACTACCCATCTAAAATTAAGTTTTTTTCTTATTTGGTTTACGTCTAAACTAACAAAACGCTCTACATATCTTGTTTTCAAAGTCAAAATCTATGTAAATAACTAAGTGGATGTAGAGCTCATATCGATGGAGTAAGTAAAGATTCTTTTTACCACAACGCAAGTTAAGGTTCGTGGCTGCGAGCCACGAATTATTATTCTAAGTCGAAATTAATTACTAATTGTACAAAGTGAGTTATCTACGAACTGCGATGTTAAAGCTGAACAATAGATTAACTGCCTTCGACTGTCGCTCCCGGGCCTTTTATAATATTCCTACCCCCTCGCATTTCTGTGGGAACTTGCAGACCTAATGTCTGCTTACACTTGACAATATTCATAATACATTGTTGTTATCTTAAATCTACTCATAATTACTTTGTTGCGAGCTTTCTTTCCAGGTAACCTTGGTACGTGACTGTCTGTGACCGCCTGTGACCTGACATCTGCAGTGTCACTTATCCTTGTGCTACAAAGTAGCGTTTCCGTTCCCATGAACGTTAATAAACTGAAATGAATTGTCCTTCATTACATTGTTGCACATCACTTAGCGCATTTTCTAATATTTCTAATAACTTCCTAATTATTAGTTTCTTTTGTATATATATATATATATATATATATCTATATATATATATATATATATATATATATATATATATTCTTATGCTGCCCCCACACTCTTTCTTTGCGTTGCGCGCCTTTTTTAATTAATTTTATGATTTTATATGATGTGCAAATACCTATTTCACGCCACGTATTTTAGCAACGTTTGGTTGGTTAATTAAATCAAAATTGTTTTTAATATGCCTCGACTATATGAACTCTTTCTTCTCAGGGTATCCACCTACTTACCGTGGGTTCAGTGGTAAGTAGATGTGCAATGCCCAACCAAACTGCACTATCTTTTGTTTTAGTACCTTTTTTAGAATTTACTTTTGTATATGCCAAATTTTATATGATCCACGTAGCCTTGTGCCAAATTAATTAATACCACAAAATTACTGACTTTGACGTTATAATACACCGTACTCACCTGAATTATACGTCGTTAACGGCCTCTCTTAATGCTGGCTCAAAATCCTTTTCGCCGTATGCGCCTTTACAAGGTTTCACTATCACTTTGAACTGCCGTCTAGCCTCCAGGTGTCTTTTCTTTAATTTTGTTGCGCCCAAATCTAAAATAAATATAACCCGAATTTAGAATTTAGAATACCCTTTTTATCTACTTCCCCTGCGCTAATTCTTCCGTAGTAATTTCTGCCTTGAATTGTACACTTCCACTTGCTATTCTTACGCTGCTTTCTAATTCTGCTCCTCTCGTTCACTCGTTCCAAATCTATGCTCGTTCCTATTAACCACTCAATCCAAATCTATACTCGTTCCTGTTTACCACTCAATCTAAATCTATCTTCGTTCCTGTTTACCACTAAATGCCCCGCTACATATAAATCCATATCCAAATCAATTCTTATATTCTTCACTCTTATGTTTCTCACTCGATGCCTTCTACCTATATAATCTCGTTCCAATCCAATCTTATTATCCGCCGGTTCGCTGTCGCACTAATTCCAATATTTACTTTTATTCGTCGCCGCTATTAGTTCTTTATACACTGATGCTTCTCTTTACTCCTTCTTTATAAATCAAACTCTTGCAATTCAAACACATTTATTTACTCTTCCAAAAATATTTATACAATTTAGCGCAGTTTCATAAAACACGTCTTTACACAAAAATAATTCGAAATCAACTCCCTTTGTTTACTATCCTAGGTGATAATTACAATATTTTCTGCCTACTCTATTACATATTATATAAAAAAAACCATCCAATAACATTTTATCACTGAGTTTGTGTCACAAATACCTTAAATTTTGTCTTTAGCACTTTCCTATTTTATACATAATATTCTATCATTGGTCCTAAATGTTTCACAACCCTTCAATCACATTTGACACTGCTATTACTTATAATTTTAAGATTACATGTTTGTCCAAAAGTTGATCCTAATAAAATAAAAGCCAAAATAATTCACATATGAACCTGGATTTGCGTGGCTAATAGTGGACATCCATAGACGCATCCGGTTTTCGGTTGGCAAATGTACGTCCAATGGCCTATTAAGTTATAACTCAGTATAAAACCTTGAGCACTGTGTATTTTATCACGTCATCAAGTCATTATAATTTACATCTTGGCACTTACATTTCAACTAACATTTTAAATACTTTAACGTATGTAAAGTACGGCAAACATACATTTTAAAATTACGGGATCTGATATATGGATTATTTTATTTGGCATACACTACCTTCTACACAAAACCACCCTTAGAACCCTTGTAGCTCCCACTGACATTACAATATATATCAAATGTGGGATTACATAACTCGCATATCTTTTGAAAGCATTTTCCTAAACTGATTAAGTTAACTAGCTTGGACCAGCCACGGCTTGCGTTAGTATTGTTTTTCAAGTTATTTTTAAAAGAAAATGTTACATTCATTTCATTTAGGTTAAATTATTAAATTACTAACAACATGTACAATTCTTTTAGGTGATAGGTGGCGCGAGATGAGAGTAACGTTAAGCCCATCTTTTACAAGCAGTAAAATGCGTGCAATGTTTGGACTCGTTAACGATTGCTCTAAGCAAGTAATTAATTATTTTAAAAACGGCAAAGAAATTAATCATATTGATATGAAAGATGTCAGCACTAAATTTGCCACTGATGTAATAGCATCTACCGCTTTTGGCATACCTTGCAATTCTTTGGAGGAGCCAGATAACGAATTCTTTTCAATGGGGAAGGAAGTAGCCGACTTTCGCGGAATTTGGAAAGCCCTAAAGCTTTTCTTGTTGATGCTTACTCCAAAACTGGTTCTGGTAATGAAAACTCAATAGATAAATTTCATCTAATTTAAACTATTTATTACAGCTGTTTGGTATAAGATTCTTCTCGGCTAAAGTGAGTAATTTTTTTAGAAATCTTGTTAGAACGAATATTGAGTTACGCGAAAAAAGCGGTATTGCTCGTCCGGATATGATACACCTTCTATTGCAAGCAAAAAGAGCGCAAACGAGAAATGAGTCGAATATAACAACAGCAGATACTAACGCTTCTGGAACTGAACAGTTACCCGTTGGAAGGGTTCTGAAACAGCAACTCACTAATGATGACTTTACTGCACAAGCTTTAATATTTTTCTTAGGTGGATTTGAAAGCGTTTCCAATTTTATGTGTTTTCTATTCTATGAACTAGCCGTGAATACAGATATTCAAGATAAGTTACACAACGAGGTGGTTGCTACATTAAACACCTGTGAAGGCGAGTTGAATTATGAAGGTTTACAAAAAATGAAATACATGGATATGGTTCTATCAGGTATAACTTTATTTTAGTAAAACTTAAGCTTACAATTTTTTATGTACAGAAACCTTACGAAAATGGCCACCCGCACTTGCAATGGATCGCGTGTGTTTAAAGCCTTATACAATTCAACCAGTTCTAGAAGGTGAAAAGCCGGTAGATATAAAGCAAGGTGATGTTATATGGGTGCCAGTATATGCAATACATCGAAACCCGAAGTACTTTCCAGATCCTGAACGATTTGATCCTGAAAGATTTAGCGACGAGAATAAAGATAATTTAAATTCTTATGCTTTTCTACCATTTGGTCTTGGACCGCGTAACTGTATAGGAAACCGGTTTGCTTTATTGGAGACTAAAACTCTGCTATTTCATGTTTTGCAAAACTTTGAAATAGTTGTTACAAAAGATACTGCAATACCACTCAAACTCGCCACTTTTCAATTTAATTTGTTTTCGAAGGATGGGTTTTTACTTGGATTAAAGAGGAGATAAGCCAATCAATGTTTAAGGATTAAGCTGCTATAGATATATATATATATATATATATATATATATATATATATATATATATATATTTCGTTTTAAAAGATGCTATGGATATACGTTTTATACTACAAATTTTTTACTGTCAAATTAGAAATCTGTAATAAATACGTTTAGTTGTTAGGCCTACTATTTTTATAGATTGAATAAATATTTAATTGGAAATGTTTTTTTGCTACTTGCACGTTAATTTTAAATTTAAATCTAAAATTAAAAATTAGTTGTAATGAATTAGTCATATCTACCACCCCCATAATTTTAGACAATTACAACCTACATCAAGTTAACGAAAACATGGTGTTGAGTACATAAAAAATACTCAGGAGAGAAAAGCGGGAGTATAACCAAACAGATATCAAACCAATGCGGCCTTCAATATTCTTACCTAATGTCCAGTTAGAGCTGTATAGATTTTTGAATCCAGAACACTTATTACTACACTCGAAAAATAATATAAAGTGGTGAGGCAGTTCTATGCGGAGAATTAACCTCCGAAATCGAAACTTATTGTCCAAGCGGTGACAACAAAAAGAGTTAAGCCGCGCAATCGCCAAACATATGGCAACCAAGATAGAACATTGAAGGTGATAACGTGATCGGGTTTATTAAATTATTTTAAAAGAGCAGATATTACCATTTACAAATAAACTTCAACTTTATAGTAGTACTATAAAGAAATTAATTATAAAGCAAAAAAGCCCAACGCAATGAAATCGGATGAAATCGAATTCCAAGATTATACGGGTTACCAAAAATCCACAAAAATCACATCCCAATAAGAGCAGTAGTATTATTCATAAACTCATACACATCAATTCTATCAATATTTCTCCTAAAACTATTAAACACATTAACAAACTGCACTCTTCAACACACTGCTAAAAACTCAAACCAAATAATAAAAAAACTAGAAAAATCAAAAATCGCATCAAATAGCCATATGTTTTTGCCTAGCATTTTTCAAGCGTACCGTGTTAGGATACGAACCCGACACATTGGGTGTAGTAGTCACACACACACACACACACCAACTACGCCACGGAGCCGCCTAACAATTTGCCTATCACAAGACTTTTTTTCTATTCAATGAAAATTACTATTCAGAACCTGACGGAGTAGCAATGGGTAACAACTTATCCTCTTTCCTCGCTGACATCTACATTGACAACCTAAAAGCGAAAACCATAATACTAAACCACAAAAATGTTTATAATTGGTTTAGATACGTTGACGACTGTCTAGTTTTTCTTGACGGTAACCCGAACACTGCAAAGGCACTTCTAACAGAACTAAACAGGTTAGCAAATATACAACGACAGGCCGAGGGCAATATAACATTTATTATTAACTGTTGAAATACAAACTGAAATTACTTCACACGTCGTACTGCTGGTAATAAAAAGCCAACTTAACAAGGTTTATAATGTTTTATAATACACCCAATTAAACACCCCCTAATGCGAACCGATTACAGCACGTGCTAGCGTATAAATTTATACAAACTATCAGATTAAAATAAAAGTCAACACTTACGTTCTAGAAGTCCTTGCAGGTGCAAGCGTATAAATACCTGCCGGTGTGCCGGGTGGCTTCACGTTATTTTCCACTCGGATATTACACTAACACCATCGTCAACACCTTAAATTACGCTACAAAAGCATCTTCATTACCCGTAACGATTTGCATAATACTTCTTGCTAAATCTCTAAAACACAATTAGCAAATACCTGCAATTAATATTTACAAAGTAAATATCAAAGCTTTTATCCTAGAGATACGTGAACATCCGACTACCTACACAATAATTAATAAACCTGATACACGCTCGGCATAGACAGCTGGCATAACCACCTGTATCCACGCGCATCTAAATATCAACTAACCACCCGTCGCCCCTATTGACCTTCCTAGCTATGCACCCTATATTTATCAGCAGGCTGGAAATACCAGGCTCATGTAGTTACCGCGCAGTGCTCATATTTTAAATAATCTTATGAAATATAAGAATAAAATATGTTTACATATATGGCGTGTTACATTACCCCCCTATTCAATTTGAATAACTAATTATGTGAAATCAATACAAAGTTGAAAGCGCACCTAAACTAAACCAAAAAATAAACTTATAAACTAACTCCTAAAAACAAGACATCCGCTTGCCCTATCCCCCAACTTACAGAAACTAAACCGGTGGCACATATTTCTTTAGGCTAAATACATTATGTATACCTAAATTAATCCGCCCTTCATCTAAATACACTTCATTAGCATTAAGTCCTTTTTTACTAACAATGGTACAGGGACTCTTAAATAACAAGAAAAACTTTTTAATTTCACTACTCTGAGACGCAGATTGAGGATAAATACGCACCCAAACTTTTTCACCTACGTGGAAAGAAGTTTTGAATTTATATTTTATATCATGGGGAATGCGCCTCTTTTCAGCTTTTGAAATCAATCGTTCGCGAGCCAGGAGCACCATTTTCTCACCGCTATCCCCCGATTTTCACTTTCAGGAAAATTAATAAACTTTGAAAACTTCCACACTCTTTCTCTTCCAAAATGAAGCATTTCTGGAGTATAGCCAGTACTATCTTGACATACACTATTCAGAAGTCCTTCAATCTCTTTTACATTATACACCCCCCTAGAAGAAATAATATGTCCTAAAACACAAACTGAATTTTTTGCAAAATAACATTTTTTTAACTTTACGGTAATTCCAGCCGCCTTTAATTTACGAAAAATAATAGCTAAATGTTCTATGTGACGGTTAGGATTCACAAAAAATACCAATATGTCGTCTACATACGGGATTGCAAATTCCAATACCGTTATGATTTTTTTCTAGAAAAATTGCAATTTCTTCTTTGAGTTCAAGTACCCTCTGAATAACTTTTGCACGAGATAGCCACCGCACTTCACAATAGTACAAAAGTGAGGTGTAGGCAGGTCCCATATCTTCACACAGCTTTGCAAATAACCTAACTTTTAATGGACTGTTTTTTATGTAGTTTACAACTTTCGTTACTTTTGTAAAAACGTAGTTACGTTCCTCTCACATATTTATTGATTCGAGAGCTGCTATGTTGTCTACTCCTTGGTACACCTATCTGTAAGGGAGTAAAAAAATATCTAACACCTCGGGACTGCTGCACTGGCTGCAAACTCCGTCTCCCTGAGTATGGTAGAATCTAAACAAAACACTAAATTTTGCTTACAAAAAAACATAGCCTAAGCTATAATAATTTAAGAGCATAAAACATCTAATAATTTCTTCAGGGGTGGGATGACCTGTATAGCTTTACACAGTAGTGTACCATTTATTGCAATAAGTCACAAACACACCAGTTCAATAAATAAACAATTGAAAGGAAAAGTATTTCTAATGTTTTTTTTTAGTAATATATGTACACGAAAAGGTATGTACAAATAAGCATGATTCGACTTGGTTCCTTAATAAAAAAATTCAAGTAACAAAACTATATACAAACCGACTTAAAATTTCATAAGTCCAAATTTTAATATACAATTAATAAAGAATTAAATTACGTTAAATCTTTTACAAATAAATCAAATGCGCCGATAAGTGTTTGAGCTCATAACCTTATCAGTGTTACACTGGTTTTGGTAATACACAATATGTGTACCAAGCACTTTATGCAAAGGTGCTATATTTTAGAATTGAAATTACACTGAGGTAAAGGTCATTATAGATCAAATTTAATGTCGAGTGACGGTGGACTTCGCAGGCATCACGTACTTACTAACAATTTAAAACAAAATTAAATTTAAAACGTCCAGGAATGTTTACAACATCATGAGTTAAGTTACAAATAAAAAATTATTGTAGTTTACTCTTTGTTTAACTAAATTTTGTTCCAAACCCGATCCGATAAGGATGTATAATTACCTAGTTACATAACTTGTAAGAAAACAATGTCATCTGTCTGCAACAGCCAACCTAACCTCCAGCTGCGTCCTTGACTCGACTTGACCCTTGCGATGAACAATGGAAATGTAAGCATCAACAACCTTTGCGTTCTACCATCGCACGTGTAGTTTCGTCACTTGTTTTGACCATAAATTCGAATGTTACTTCTTCCTAGTAAATTCCATTAATCAAGTCCAAATTACTGCATTCGTCTTTAAATATATTAAATTCCGATCGTAACTAACAGCTAAAATTTTGTAATACTTCATTAGCAAAATTTTATTTAAAAGAAAGCTTACCTACCACTAGCCTGCTGTAAGTTTAATTAAATAAACATTTTCAAACGAACTCGCTTCTTCGCAAGAATTCTCATTATGAGGCCGATTCCTCGACACATCATCCTGCTTGCAAGTTCGACTCAACAAGAACCAGAAAAACCACAATGGCCTCGAGTATCGCCGTCGGACCTCGAACCCCTACTCCGTTCTAATTTGTTCTACGCGCACTAGAAATATATACTACCATAGATGTCTATGCTCCGTAATTAGGATTGCCTACCTATAAGGATATTAGCAGGATTTTACACTGCTACACTACCCCCTCCCCACATGAGAAACTCTCACCATGAAGAGAACAACTTTTCTGAAGAAAATCAGCCTCTCTTCGAAAAACATGGGGTCCCACCAGACTAACCGGACAGCAAGGTGCAAACCCACCTCTTTTAAAGAGAACCAACTCCCAGCAGAAACTTCTCCCTTTAGGTGTAGACAACTTAATTTACTAAGAATCTGGCTTGAGATCTTGCACATGCCAGACTCCAATATCCTTTCCGTTGCAATCCCGCAATCTGTAAGTGACTGTACCCGTTTGTTCAATGATTTTGCAGCGCACATATTTCGGTGCTAATTTCTGTGAAAAGGCATCTGATGCTTTGGACTGAGCCATATTTCTTTTCCACACATAGTCTCCCTTCTTGTACGTGACTGCTCTTCGTCGCAGATCATATGTTTTTTTATTGCGCTGGTACGCCCTGTGGAGTCTTTCTTTCACTTCCTTATATAAACTTGATAAATTATTTACATCCTGAACTAACTGTTCCCTGGACTGGACATTTAGTTCTTGATCTGTAAATTCGGAGAGTCTTCCATAATACTCCCCCGTTATTGGTATGGATCTCCCAAAATTTAAAAATGCTGGTGTGTGGTTAGTGACTTCACTAACTGCGTTGCGTATAGCGTGTCCTACTTTAAATAAGTGTTCGTCCCATTTCTTGTGGTTGTCTGTGACATATGATCTTAATGCTGTAACTATTACGCGGTTAGTCCTTTCCACTGGGTTCACTTGCGGGTGGTAGTTTGCGTTGTACCATATTTTTTGAATTTTATATTCTTCTGTGAACTTTTTAAATTTATTACTTATGAACTGTGACCCATTATCGACGACTATAATTTGTGGTACTCCATAAATTAGAAATACTTGGTTTTCTAAGAATGTGGTTATACTGGAAGTAGTTGCTTGTTTGAGCGGTTGGACTAGTATATATTTCGTGAACCAGTCATGTACTGATAAAATGTATTGATACCCTTTGCTCGATCTTGGCAATGGTCCGATAATATCAACGGAGATCATTTGGAATGGGTATTTCACGTCCCTTTCCTTTCCCATTCATCCTGATTGAGTAAAGGTGGCAGCTTTTGCTCCTAAGCAGATTTGACACTTTCTGACATATCTTCTTATATCTATCTTCATCTTAGGCCAGTAATACATTTCTGCTATTTTTGCATGTGTTTTGTATGTACCAAGATGTGCAGAAGTTGATATATCGTGACATTGCCGTATTACGTCTTCTCGATTTGCACGTGGAAGAACTTGTTTCCATTGTATCAGGTTTGATTTTATCCTATGTTTAGCTTTTATGTACCTAAACAATAAACCGTTTTCTACTTTCCAAGTTGGAAAGTTGTCTGGGTATTCCTCCACTTGTTGAAGCATCTTGTTGTACCATGCGTCGTTTTGGCTATTGTCCACTTGTATCATACTTATGTTTATGGGTGCTCTTGAAAGTGCGTCTGGGACGACATTATGTTTGCCCTTACGGTGTACTACTTTATAAGTGAATTGTGATAATCTCAGGCTCCATCGTTGTAGTCTCCCAGATGGGTTTTTAAGCCTATCCAACCAGAGTAATGAGTAATAGTCGGTGATGACTGTGAAGGTATCTCCTTCTATGTATGGTCGGTATTTTTCCACTCCAAAAATTACTGCCAATAATTCTTTTTCGGTTGCTCCATATGCTCGTTCTTGTTTCGACAAGGACCTGTTTGCATATACTATAACCTTCTCTTGCTCCCCTTCACCTTGCAATAAAATTGCTCCCAGTCTAACATCAGATGCGTCTGTTTGTATTATGAATTTTTGGGAAAAATCCGGACTAGTTAAAATGGGTGCACTGATCAACAACTCCTTTAATCGTTGGAAAGCACATTCTGCTTCTTGATTCCATTTAATATTTTTCTTTGTTGATCGACCTTTAATAAGTTCTAGAATTGGATCAGCTAGTGTAGAAAAATTTTGGATAAACCTTCGATACCACCCCACCATTCCTAAAAATCTTTTTATTGAGCGAGCCGTTGAAGGTGTTGGAAAGTTCGTTATAGCCTTTACTTTTTCCGGATCTGTACGTAATCCTTCCCTGTCGATTACATATCCTAGGTATTTTAGTGATGGTCTGCAAAATTCACATTTTTCCAAATTCATTATTAATCCGGCCTCTTTCATGGCCTTCTGTACTTCTTGTAGAGTTTTCATATGCTCCTCAAAAGTAGGCGATGCTATGATCACATCGTCGAGATAAACCCATACGTTATCAAAGCGTGGTCCTAAAATGCTGTCCATGATCCTTTGTAAAGTTTGAGGACTGTTGCAAAGGCCAAACGGCAGTACGGTAAATTCATACAACCCTCTTCTTGGCACTGTAAACGCAGTTTTCTCACAAGACTCAGGCGTTAATCCTATCTGATAAAACGCTTTTTTCAGATCAATAGACGATAAGAATTTAGAATCCCTAAACTTGTCTAAGATGTCGTTTAAAAATGGTAAACCGTAGGCATCTTTTTTTGTGACAGAGTTCAGTTTCCTTCCATCAAAACACACACGCATGTCTCCATTCTTCTTTTTCACCAAAACTAAAGGCGAGTTCCATGGTGAGTTTGATGGTCTTATCACTACTTGCTCTAACATCTTGTCAATTTCCTCATTTAACTGCTTCAACATTGCTGGTGATATGGTGTGATATCGCTGCTTTATTGGTTGTGCATCTCCTGTATCAATGTGATGTATTGCTTTTGAGGTTCTTCCCAATCCAGGACCACTTATGGCTTTATACTGTTCTTTTATATCTTCCAGTAGTTTTACTTGTTCTGGGGTGAGATCTTCTGTTGAACATATTGCCTGTTGCGTTAACATTGAGATTTTTACGTTGTCTTCTGTTATTTGAAATGTATTATTTGCGAAGTTAGTTTTTAATTTAAAAACCCGACATACATCTGAGCCAAGTATCACACTTGCCTGTATTGCTGTCGAAACTGTAGCAATTATGTCTTGTTTTCTTTCGTTTATTTCTAGTGGTAAAACGACTTGTCCTATCGCTGGTTGCTTTTTTCCATCGGCTGTTTCTAATACCGTATTAGTACTTTTTTATAATTTTAAACCTTGTTGTTCTAGAATTTGTAATCCCAGATTACCTACTACTGTATGAGTGGCTCCCGTATCAAGCAGTGCTAGCAGCGGTTGATTTTTTATTCGTACATATATGAATGGTCGTGGATCTTGCTCTTTTGCATATAGCAGTGAATTAAGCTTCTTATTTTGTGGTCTCATGAAGTCCTTAACTTTCTTAAGCCATTGCTTCCACTCCATTTCGTCAGCCTTTATGCCTTCTTTTGCGTTTCGCCGGCCGCGGGTGAAACTGGCAGATATTCGTTTTTTTTCTTCGTTGAACATTTAGGACAATTTGTGTATGTAACTTCCTTAGTTCCACATATGTAGCAAAATAGAGTCCTATCTTCTGGGCATCGGTGATACGTGTGTCCATTTTTATTGCAGTTATAGCAAGCTAAATCTAAACTTTTTGGCTTTGGCCTAGTTTTATTGTATTTGCTGGCATTGTTGAAAGCTATTTCTCGCGTGTCTTTCTTGGTTGCTATCGTATGTAACGTTTTCATGTCTGTCGCTGCTGTGTATGCTAAATCTGGTTCTAAAAGCGATGTGATTTTTGTGTCATTATGTCGAAATCTAAAATTTTGTTGTTTCGTTTCTTCTAATTGCAAACAAAGCTCAATTAATCTATCTAGTGAATCTGTATCTATCAAACTTAAATGGCTTGCATAATATGGTTGCAAATTCCTTCTGATGAAATATATTTGATCAGATGGCGAAGGTGTCTTGACTAATCTGTTAATTAAATTAACCATGGCGGCAATATAAATTATTGGCTTTTCGTCTTGACCTTGCTTTCTAGCTCGAATTTCTTCTAATAAAGCTTCATCATAATTTCTTGGTAGAAAATGCAGTTTTAATTTTTCTTCTAGTTCTGCCCAAGTTTTTATGTTCACTTTCATGGCTCTGTACCACATAAGAGCTGGTCCTTCAAAGAAGTCTGCCGCTCCTCTCAGAAGTTGATTGTGAGTATAACCTCTAGCTGTACGCACTTTTTCAATTCGCTCCAAAAAAGCTTTTATTCCTATGTGTTTGGTGTCACCATTAAAAGTGATGTTCCATTTCTTTAAAGATTTGTCCACATTTTGCCGAAAATTGTGTTCCTCTGCTGTAGCTGGTTGCGCATGCATTGACTGTGTATTTGTAGTCTCTAAAGTGGTTATACGAACAGGCTTTTCCGATTGTACTAGTCGTGCCATTGTAGCTACGGGACTTGACTGCTCACATGCTTCTAGGTTAGCCATTGGATTAATGTCCGCGTCTACTTGTATGTGAGATTCCATACGAGAGTTAACAAATGCCTCCATGTCATTTTGGAACATTGTTTCAGCATCAATGCCCTCTAACAAGTCCAAGTATTCTAAACATTTACTGTTTAAAATATCCCATTGCTGTTGGTTATCTTTGGTTACCTCCATATATTCCAATCTACGGCTTATATGTAGTAATTTTGCCTTTAATCTTTTATGAACCAGCTTAGTAGGTTTGTCCACAAAATCTAATACTGGTTGTCGTATTGTTGCTATAGCAGTTTCACAAAATTGAATTTGTTCACTTAGATCAAACTTCATTTCCGGGTACTTTTCTACTCTCTTTGGATCTATTTTTTCTTTTGAAACAAACGTTCGTAATACTTTTCTTTTTCCTCAGCTTTCAATTCGTCGCTGTCTTTTCCCCTAATTGCTAATTCCCACGATAACTCGTCTGTAGACAAACAATTTATCCATGCCATTCTAACAAACAATTCCCTCAAACAGTATTAACAACTGGACGCAATTTTTTTGCAACAAAAAAATTTTTATTAAAAAAACTTCCAACTCTAACACTCAATTAATAACTTATGTCTCCGCAGGAATATTCCACGTACCAGATTGTTTATAATTAATTTACAAGATTCGCTTGTTCATTTAATTATATTCGAATATTTTGAAAAAAATTCACAACAAAACAGGGTAGGTTGAAGATCAAGGGGTTCTAGCCTTTTGAAATGGTTATTGATGATCCCTACTTTTACACGAGGACAATCTTCAGTTTCTATTGGTTTATGTTAGCGCTCCCAAATCTCTATTTCTAGGGATCAGAGGTTCTATCACAAAACGCCAATAGTCACCACGCTACCTACGCGACCTGTAGTTCGGAAAAAAATTTTAATGTAATATCAATATATCACAAGCAATAGTTATAAAATACATGTATCAAAATAATTTTTAAAATGTTTGTCTTATTTAATGAACTTGGTGTCAGTGCATAAATTCTTCGTTTAGTACTTAATATTCAATTTTTGAATTTAAAATTTAACTGATCACTACTGTATTAGCATGCGTTAATGTCCTGGCTACCTTAAAAAATTATTTTTTTAAAATGTGAGACCAAATAAAATTACTATCAACTTCGTCGGTGTCACTTGTTAACGTTGCTCGCTATAAATTTCTTTTGGTTGGGCGTCACGTGTCTCCGTAGCCCACCCTGTTGGTTTTCTTTTTAGTTGGGCGCCACGTGTCTCCGTAGCCCACCCTGTTGGTTTTCTTTTTAGTTGGGCGCCACGTGTCTACTCCTTGGTACACCTATCTGTAAGGGAGTAAAAAAATATCTAACACCTCGGGACTGCTGCACTGACTGCAAACTCCGTCTCCCTGAGTATGGTAGAATCTAAACAAAACACTAAATTTTGCTTACAAAAAAACATAGCCTAAGCTATAATAATTTAAGAGCATAAAACATCTAATAATTTCTTCAGGGGTGGGATGACCTGTATAGCTTTACACAGTAGTGTACCATTTATTGCACTAAGTCACAAACACACCAGTTCAATAAATAAACAATTGAAAGGAAAAGTATTTCTAATGTTTCTTTTTAGTAATATATGTACACGAAAAGGTATGTACAAATAAGCATGATTCGACTTGGTTCCTTAATAAAAAAATTCAAGTAACAAAACTATATACAAACCGACTTAAAATTTCATAAGTCCAAATTTTAATATACAATTAATAAAGAATTAAATTACGTTAAATCTTTTACAAATAAATCAAATGCGCCGATAAGTGTTTGAGCTCATAACCTTATCAGTGTTACACTGGTTTTGGTAATACACAATATGTGTACCAAGCACTTTATGCAAAGGTGCTATATTTTAGAATTGAAATTAGATTGAGGTAAAGGTCATTATAGATCAAATTTAATGTCGAGTGACGGTGGACTTCGCAGGCATCACGTACTTACTAACAATTTAAAACAAAATTAAATTTAAAACGTCCAGGAATGTTTACAACATCATGAGTTAAGTTACAAATAAAAATTATTGTAGTTTACTCTTTGTTTAACTAAATTTTGTTCCAAACCCGATCCGATAAGGATGTATAATTACCTAGTTACATAACTTGTAAGAAAACAATGTCATCTGTCTGCAACAGCCAACCTAACCTCCAGCTGCGTCCTTGACTCGACTTGACCCTTGCGATGAACAATGGAAATGTAAGCATCAACAACCTTTGCGTTCTACCATCGCACGTGTAGTTTCGTCACTTGTTTTGAACATAAATTCGAATGTTACTTCTTCCTAGTAAATTCCATTAATCAAGTCCAAATTACTGCATTCGTCTTTAAATATATTAAATTCCGATCGTAACTAACAGCTAAAATTTTGTAATACTTCATTAGCAAAATTTTATTTAAAAGAAAGCTTACCTACCACTAGCCTGCTGTAAGGTTAATTAAATAAACATTTTCAAACGAACTCGCTTCTTCGCAAGAATTCTCATTATGAGGCCGATTCCTCGACACATCATCCTGCTTGCAAGTTCGACTCAACAAGAACCAGAAAAACCACAATGGCCTCGAGTATCGCCGTCGGACCTCGAACCCCTACTCCGTTCTAATTTGTTCTACGCGCACTAGAAATATATACTACCATAGATGTCTATGCGCCGTAATTAGGATTGCCTACCTATAAGGATATTAGCAGGATTTTACACTGCTACAATGTGGAGCATGCAGTGCGTCCAGAGAACATCGAGTGTGTTCTTTTTAATTAGTGCTTTAAGGCCAGTTTTGTGTCCTGACATTGACTGTGCACCATCGCCACCATCTGTGCAAAATCCAATGCAATTATTCCACAATATGCCGTTCTCATCAAAAAATTTGTCGATTATATTAAAAATTGCACTGGATGTGGTTTTACCTGGAATGGGTTTACAAAATAATATATCTTCAATTATATTATTCTCTTCAATATATCGAACATATGCAATTAAACGTGCGTCTAAATCGGTTGCTTCATCTACTTCTAAGGCGAATTTTAAAATGCGCATTTGAGAAACTAATTGATTGCAAAGACCGTCAGATATATTATCGATTCTTCTGCCAACAGTGTTATCAGCAAGCGGTATTTGTCGCAACTGTTTTGCATATGATTCGCCAAACATTGTTTTAACTATATCAATAGCTGCTGGCAAAACTGGTGTTTCTCCTATTGTGTGTGGTTTTTTACACTTCGCGGCTCTGTAAGATACTAAGTACGATGCTAGTAACGCATTTGTTGGAATATGAACTATTTTTTTGAGCGTTTGCTTCTGTTTAGTAAACTCATCCAATTTTCTTTAAAAAAATTCTTGGAACTTGCTAACTTATTGAGAATGTATAGTTTCAATGTGGCGTTTTGATTATCCGGGTCCCTACTATCAGCAGCCAAAACCTTCAGACAAAACAAACACATTGGTTTTTCTACATTATCAGTAATAACACTTATAAATCCGAACGATAAATAAGATGAATGGTATTTTCTTGTCTTGAGAGTTCTTTCTTCCTGATTCCTACTACTTGTGCCAACATCAGATTCTTCATTATTCGAGGATTTTCTCTTATAACCAGTCAAGAACTTTTCCATTTCTCTAAAAATATTAGAATAATTAATTTATTGTTCTTAAAAAAATTAAACTTAATTAAACTACTTGCTATTGTAATCAGTGAGTAATTGGGTACGTCAAAATAAAATAAGAAACACAATCTAATACTGCTGAGCTAAACTGAAGTCGATACTGTCTGAATTTTTGAAGAGCTACTGGTCGGTCAAGTTACGTTTCATACCGCTAGTGCTTTATTCTTGCAATGGTAAATATCGTAGGTAAGAAAGTGAGAAGTTTGACAACGCGCCTGAATATTTACGCCGTACTACGCAGCTGCCAAATATTTTTGCGTATGCGCATACACAATACAATCTCTACGGTGCAGATATATTTCTGAACCGTAATGTTTGCTACGAAGTAAGGGTAGCTTAGCAGCATAATAGTTAATATGTACCTATATATTACGTATTGTATTAGCAGCACTTGCACTTTTTTTGTCGATTGTTGCTTATATTCGCACCTCCTTAGACTAGTCCACGCCTTCCTAGAGAGGCTCGCCTCCCAGTTTGGAAAAACGCCGCTTTAGAAAATAGCAAATCATAACTGTAAGAACAAAGCCGGTTATGTATACCGTTGAACTGAAAAATCATTAGCGCTTATAGAAATTTTGTGTAATTAATATGCAATTACAATTGAGCACACTACAAATAATTAGCTAGTAAAAGTTTGGCCTACAGAAACACAAATAATAATTATGCTATAATTAAAGTTGGAGAATTTTACTACGTAAGAACTATCAATAAGAAGATACTTTTGTCTCTGAGTATACAACGCATCCCTTTCTGTAGAGGTAGAGAAACGCGTGGTGTAATTTCTTCTAAGGTAACATTGCGTGTGTTATATTTACCTAGCTGCCCCAACAGCAAGTTTCTAATAATATTGTCTAAAATATGAGCAATGTACATTTAAATTATGAAATTTATAATGGTACAGCAAAATCGTAACATAATGTACACCGAAACAAACTTAGAAGTTGATTGTTTATCGATGACTCCGTTGTTAATTCGAGTGGTGTTTAATAACAAAAACGATGGGTAAGGGTTTGGAGTTTGATTATATGCAGCACTGTTAATTATAGAAAGTTTAAACAATTGCTATGAAACTGATTTACTTTTCCAAGTCTCGGAATTTATCATTACAGTGCTTACATTGCCCAAACCAAGACTATCTAATTAGGTTGTATTAGATACTAATGTAGGATATCAAGAAACTTATTAACTTGCACTTTGATAATTGTATTAACACTATAATACGCTGTCTACAGAAATTCCTGAATTATGAAAATATAATACATCCATCGACTCAAGATCCTATTGATTAAAATATCACTGCATTGGAGAAAGTATCATTTATTAGCAAAATTACTTGGATTTCATACATGCGTTGAATTAAACTAAATTTGATAGGTCTGTACGAGATATAATTTCGACTTTCTAACTGCACTGTTTAGCGTGAATTTTACATTTTGTAAAATTAAAAATATTGGCGACTCGCTAAAATTTATGCGTCTGATAGTGTAACGTATTTTTTTTCCTAGTTACATTTAGTTCAATAAAATAAAAATAAAACAGCTATAATTTAAAATATTTAATTTGTGAATTATCATCCAATAAAAATTAATATATAATATTTATAATAACGCATAGATTCTTTTACGTTTATACTCTAAAGTTCGTTCCCAAGCTCTGTCAAGTTGTCAGTCGGCACTTCATTCTCAGCGTTCGAAAGGGCAAGCTGCTTTGCAGAGGAGGTGAAGTCGAGATGGCCCTGTGTAAACACGTGGCTTCTAACATAGTTAGAAAAAATTAAAGAAGATGGAAGCCCCTTTGGACATCATTTAGACAGTTGGTATATATTAATTCAATAGATTATACTAATTTTTTTTATCTTAGTGCAATATCTTAAGGACATATCTTAAATAATATCTCCGATAATAAATTAAAGTAATTTCTGAAGGCATTATTTTAAAACAAGAATTTATGGTTTCGTTCTATTTAATATAACATGCAGTAACGTGGAAGCCGATTTCACATGTGTTCCTTATATTTCAACCTTACCGATGAGCAATATTAAACAAGGAGATTATGATGGAAATTTCCGACAGCTGAGGTCAAGGTCCAGCACTTTTAGTTTATTTTCGATGCACGTGAGTGTTCTTTAGCATTTAATAACTTTGAAAATACAGTAAATTACTATGAATTATCTAACATTAAATATTTGAGTAAGGTAAAGAGAAAATAGTTTTTAAGAAATCAATAAATTAAATAATATGTTGCTTGCTTGTCAGAATGTTTGCACATGTACGCAAATAGTGTATTTCATAAAGTTCTGAATGACAACCTATGTCAGATAAAAAAAATAAATAGATTCAGTTTTCCTATCTAGACGCCATATGCTGTCTTGATTTAATTTACAATATGTTTAAAGATTTTGAGGTCATGTACAGGCACTTTCATTGACATATGAAATTCGCGTATTTATTATAGAATATAAATAAATTAGAATAATTACATTTTACAAGGTCTGCACTTTGATAATTAATTTCTGTTGTAATGATCAAGGAAGTACTTCGCTGACTAAAAAAAAATTATGTATTATGAATAACTTAATAACTTAAATTATACGTCTATCTAATTAAATTTTATAGAAAAGATCTCTTCAGAGATCTTCTTAATTTTGAATGCAAAATTTCATTAGAATTATTATGAGAAAATTTTATAAAGATACAAACTTAAATATTGCAGTTGTACATATATAATCAGAAATTTATCCAAATAGAATCCTTTTTGTTTTTGAAAGACGTTTTATTATTTAACATTCAAAAATTGCAAGTCCTCCCGGAATAGAAAGAGTGTGTAATGAAAAGAAATTCCCTCAGTATATTTTAGATGCCTAAATTCTATTATTTTATTTTTGGCAAATGTTTTTGAGGACACAAGTGGTGTCCATGTTGTGCTTTTGTTTGTTCACAGGTAAAGCTGAGACATCTGTATGACATCTGGTGGTTGAGGTCTTGGTAAGTGTGTCTTAAAGAGTGAAATTCAGGTTTTATGGCTATGTTAGTGGTGTTAAGATAAGGTTTCCGCATTCCCCTTATACAAGCACAGTTAAATTTTGTTGGTTATTGTATTGAAAAATACGGTGGCGCTCATTAAAAATATTTTTGGTCTTTTATCCACCCATGACCCAAGCTCATGATCTACCCAGAACTAACACTCGACTAGCCGTTTATATCTTAAAAGTTTTTCTTTGTCTCAAACCATTCTCCATCCAACATTACCTTGGGCTTACATTAAAAAGAAGAAATTCTCGACCTTGTGATATCAGATTAAGGGTTAGAAAATTGGGAGGTTTAATTTATAGCTGATAGTCACGAGGATAAAGCTTATAATGAATAATAAAGAAAGTATCTCATTATAAGAAAATATTTTTATATTACAATAGTACCGTTTATTTTATGGAAATATTTAAGAATCTCAAAAAAAACAGTACAAAATTTTCACTTTTAATCACAATGCGAATTGCAATGTGCTTAATAGATGACATCCAACTTAAAAATTGTATTTTCTGTGCCAGTGACTTATCTTTAAAACATCCCAACTTAGAGGATAGTTGCTTAAGCAGGGTAAAAAATACGAATTACTTGACTTTCCCATTTGTACATTATTGTTAAGTATTGCAATTCTCGGGAACAGGTAATTTCTTGTTTTAAAGTAAAATGTTTGTAATGTTACTTTTTACAAATTAAGAGCGCATGGGATGAGTTACTTAAAACATAATTTCTGTACCGATAAATACAGTTTTAATAGATATCTTATCAGTGTCAGAGGTTAAGGATCAGTTGTAAATATTGTTTTCCAGGTCACAAGTTTTCTTCTAATTCTAATTTTTGGGGTTAGGTTACGAAGTATTGCGTATTGCTTAAGCTAGGTTAGAAGAGACGTTGGGAGGCCTTGAGAGGCGCCTTCTTTCGTCAATTTTATTCAGTTAAATCTAAATTAAAATGCAAAAGTATTTTGCTGTTTTGTTTTGGATATTAAACAGTATGCAGGTCTTGGTTGATGCTAATTTTAAAAGACGAGATAATTAAACAAACAGAGCAATGCTGTTTAAAAATAGATTATATATAAACACGGTATGGTTTGTAAATGATTGATCACTAAATCAGTAAGGGATGGTCCGATAGGAAAAATTCCCAGAAATTTAAGTAGCTGGAAAAATCAATATCAAATAAAATTTTACACGACGGAATTATATTAAAAATTCTGCTAACAACTGGTGCTGGCAAAAATCTAAAAATAGGAGTAGCGGCTAGAGGCATTGTTCGATTTAAAAATTTTTTAGAAATTTGGTTCCCAAGTAATTCTATACTAATTTGATAGGTTACACGAGACAGAGGAATGCTGTTTAGAAATAGATTGTAGATAAACACGGTTTTGTAAAAAGTTGATCTCTAATACAGTAAGGGGTGGTTTGATTTCAAGAACTCCAAGAGATTCGGGTAACTGAAAAAAACAATATTAATTGACACCATACACGAAGGATTTTTATTAAAAATATCGCTAACAATTGCTTTTGGTAAAAAAATTTAATATAAGGGTAGAGACTAGAGGGATGGTCCGAAAAAATCCAATAAATTTGAGTAGTCGAGAAAAAATTATAGCGGTTTGATAGATTATACTACCGGAGAATGTACATAAGGTGGGTAGAAAATGTGTAACGTTATTTTGAAATGTTAACTTATAAACAAATTAATTGATCAATTAAATTTCTTTAACTTATATAACTTATAGGCATAATTCCATAATAAATTACTCCCTTATAATAAAGACCAGGTTTAGAAATAGCTTGAGGCTTAAATATTATAAATTCCAGCGGCTGTCACAATAATTTAATGGTCCTATCTTGCAAATCCAATACAATAACCCTTTTAAAGCTTATGTCGGTTATAGATTGACGAATCTGATAAATTTAAACGAAATAGTACCTTTTAACGTAAACAAAGAAAAGCAATTTTTAGTTGTAAAACTTAATTTTCTTAATATTTTCGTGATTGACAGCGAGTTACAGAAAACGAAACATTACAAATAACCAAACTATTTTCCAATTTGATTTGTTCAAAGATTGCAAGTAATTTTAAGTAGTCTGGAGACATCCATTGTATTAAAATCCATTTCGGCTCAAGTGGGTTATTCGGTCTTTTGCCTATGGCAGACACCTGTCGCCAATAGATATGATCCACAATTCAGTAATTAAAATTCCAAGAAGATACAACATATTTAAACCTTTACAAAAATAATTGCTATCCGTGACCCTCATCTTGAAAGGGGTTGGATGTGGTTTCTGAAATCTTGTTTTTGGGAGGTTCTATTAATAGTCATTGGATAATAGAAATATGACGTAAAATAATGGTTAGAGTAGAATTAATATATAACTTAAGGCTTTAACCAAAAGAGAGAGATTCCAGTGGGGTTGTCCGTTGTCAAAAGGTAGAAACGTAGCCACAGAAGTTCGCTGGTAGCGTTCTCCGGCATCACAGATATGATATTGCACTTAGTATCACAATAGTGAAATTGGAAAGGAGTAATTAACTCTTCCAGTTCGCGAGAGTTACGCCCGTATGTTCGAGGATTTATAGTGATATAAAGTATATAATAAAAAGTTTGTATGCATGTGATGCACAAGTTAGGTTAAGCTAATTATGATAGAAGTTGTTAGAAAGTGTAATGGACTTATTACTAGACAGATCGTATTTCGCTGGTGTGCATGTGAATAGTTTTCAACAACGGACGTGTTAATGAGGTGTACAAACTTTAGTCTGTGGTTGGAATTTAATGTAAGAACACGCATTTCCATTATTTGTATTAAAAGTATAATTAAAATTGTTTTTAAAAACCGTTTTTCAAACTACCAAACCATAATTGACGCAGTCGGTAGGATTGGATGTTCCAAGAAAATTTTATCGAAATATTTTCGTCAGTTTCAACTGTTTACGGAATATCGAATTGCATTTTATAGAAGCATTCCTAGGTAACACTAATTGTTGGAGAGCCATTTTAGAAATCGAATAAGCCATCCACAGTGGACCAACATTCCGGTGCCCAATTTATTGTCTACATCGCGTAGCAGTCCCACGAATTTCTGAAACAAAGATTATACAAAGCGAAGGATGAAAGTATTAATTGCAATCTGCATGTAAGTACATCTTGAAATTTTAATCTGTTGATTTGTGCATAAAATCTTTTATGTCAATTGAATAGTTGATTGGAAACGTTAGAAACCTCCAACTATCAGACTCTAATACAGAAATAATAATGGAACAATTTAAAGTAGAGTTTTTGAAGTGCGTGCCAGATTTTGATGGCAACCCAAATAATTTCAACGAATTTATTTCTTCCGCAGAAAGTATAATAAACTCATTCGTTGACCCCACAAAACCAAACACCTTTCAAAACTTATTCATATTTAAATCGATTTTAAATAAATTAACAGGTCAAGCCAAGGTCGCCGTTAATATTGGACAGAATTGAAAAATATCCTTCTCAGAAATTTTAGTGATCAAAGAGATGATACTTGTTTAGTTCGCGATTTGGTGTTACTAAAGCAGGGTATTTTACGAAAAATGTATTCAAATTTTAAATTTGCTGTGCTCGTTTGTAATTGCAAACGAACGAAATGAAAACGTAAAAGTAGCGAAACGAGAATTTTTTACTAAGCTGGCGTTAAGGTCGTTTCTTTGTGGTTTAAAGGAACCTTTGGGTAGTAGTATTAGAGCTATGAGACCGGACACCCTTCAAAGGGCCTTGCAATTTATTACGGAAAAAGATAACGTTAGATACTTCAAAAGGACCAAGTATCAAATAACACGGGTAAACCTTGGATAAATAATAATAAGTATGGGCAACCACCATCTAATTCTGATAAAAATAGATTCCCCTAGCAGCCGCTGAACATCAAACCTCGTTCAAATTTTACACCACAAAAATTTCCTACAAATGTTCAGACATTTGGAAGATCATATAATCAAACCTATCAGGGTCAAGAGTCCAGAGACGTTTTTAAACCGAACCCAAATTTTAAACCCGCTAATCCGGCAACCCCTATGTCTACTTCGACTAGGCAAACTTTTCAAAAACGCTTTCAAAATGTACCTAAACGATTTACATCGGAAGAATTATACAATCAAGAATCTGAGGAAAGTCAACCGGTAAGCGAAACCTTGCATTATCAGGATACTACCAATTCCAATTTAGAAGAATTTGAAAGTGACAATGACGCTTGTAATCAAAATTCAAATTTTCAGGAGGTTCCGATGCGGAACGAGATTACGTAATTGATTTCAATAATCATGAAAGCAGAATAAGTGAACTTCCTTATGTATACCTTCCCGTACAAGAATTATCCCTTTTAGTTGATACAGGAGCCACTTCCTCCTTTATGAATCCCGAAATAGTAACCAAATATTGGTCAGAAAACGTAAAATATGAGCCAATTACAATTTCAAATTGTTTCAATAAATCCAGACAAAACTATTCCGTGTTAATTCCCAGTTCAAAAATTTTTAATGACCCTTCGAAAATGCTTAAATTTCACTTATTTAAGTTTCATATATTTTTTAAAGGACTAATAGTTATGGATAATTTAAAGGAATTAAAGGCCAAGGTAGATTTGGAAAACAACCTTTTAATTACACCTCAAGCGAAAATTCCCATTTACTTTCAAGAACCGGTTAGCGCTATAAATTCTATAGAAGTCGAACCCCTAATGGAAAAGCAAATTCAATTGAAAGTGTCAGTAGAAAACGGTGAAATTCTTATACCCTCTATAAAAACGGAACATACAGAAATACCTGAATGTTTAACAATAGCAAAGAATGGTTTAGCGTTTACAACAATTAAGAATTTTTCGGATTCTCCTGTATCCATAAATGTATACGGACCAATCAATGTCCTTTTTTACCAAGCGAATCAATTTGAACGCTCGTGCGAATTAAATCATTATGACTCTGACACAAAAAATTTTGATACCTCTCTCATCAGAACGGATCATATAAATTCGGAAGAGAAACATGCTGTTTTAAAACTGTGTAATAAATATTCCTAGATTTTTCATATCGATGGACAAACCTTACATTTACAAATAAAATTAAGCATTCAATACGAACCACGGATGAAACTCCAGTCTATTCTAAAACCTATCGATACTCCTTTGTTCACCAACAAGAAGTATAACATCAAATTGACAAAATGTTAAAAGCCAAAATTATAGAACCTTCTTGATTGATTGGGGTTAAGGAGGTTGATATAAATGTGTGATAAAAATATGCAAATTATAATGAAGGACCAATTGCTTTTATAGCAATAACGATAATGGTGGAGCGGTTATGTAATAACAAACAAAAAAACTACATCAAACTACTTAGTAAAAGGGTATAAATACCTTAAGTCCTGCGCCGCTGGGGGCAATAGACACTTTCACGCACAAAAGCTTTTACGGAGAACCAGAAACACGCACGAAAATGGTGTCGGTCTCGCTTTCAAAGCTCTAACACAACCGTCCTTTTCAAGGGTTCGAAGGCGACTTGCTTCTTTAAAGGCTCGAGTACGACTGTCACTTTATGCACTGTTATTGCCGGTATATAAAATGTTTCACTCAAACTGTAGGATGCACGCACAAAGTATTTATTGTCACAAAATACCGAATTGTTCGATGACGACGTAACATACCGCCCACCAAATTCATAGAATTTTGAAAAGGAGGAAGTAGGTTGGGTGAAGGAAATCACATGGGATTTGACCTTGCTAGGAAAGGAGGTAACGAAAGATAGGGTGGTGCACTACAGCGAGCGATATTACCAACTATGCAAAGAATAAAATATATATGTAAATAAGCAAATATGTAAAATAATATACTACTATACATGTAAAAATGTGTATATACATCTAAACATAAAATAAAATTAAAATACCGGTAGCGGCGCTAGTTTGACCAAAGGTCGTTTTAGTGTGCCATGTGCCGTTTTGACTTCAGCGACACGTATAATACCGTCCGCACCGGGAAAAGTATTAATAATACGACCAAACTTCCATTGAAGTGGAGAAAGCTGGTCGTCCTTGACGAGGACAATAGTGTCTTTTTCCACTTGTCGGACACCTACCTTAGAGTGCCATTTAACCTTCTGGTTCAGAGTATGTAGTACTCATGGCTCCAGCGAGCCCAAAAATCTTGGTGGAGTTTTTGCAGGAGTTTCCACCTGCTTTTTAATGGTACAACGTTGGTTAAATGGTCCTCATCTGGTGGTGCAGAAAGAGGCTCCATAGTTAGGAAATGACCTGGTGTTAGGCAACGCAAGTCATTTGGATCCGAACTCAAAGCGCAGAGTGGCCTTGAATTTAGCACAGATTCAATTTGTGTAAGAACTGTGTACAGTTCCTCAAAGGTAAGTTTTGTTCGCCGATTACGCGAGATAGGTGTGTCTTTACCGACTTAACACCGCTTTCCCACAAGCCACCGAAGTGAGGGGCGCTAGGTGGATTAAACGACCACTTTATCCTTTCTGAGGTTACTGCACTATGCAGATAACTCGTAAGCTGACGATAGGCACCTACAAAATTAGTACCGCAATCGCTAAATATTTGAGAACAGCGTCCTCGACGTGCTATAAATCGTCGCAAAGCGGCAAGAAACGCGTCTGCCGACAAATCCGAAACAAGTTCAATATGTGCTGCCTTAGTGGCAAAACAAACAAAAATACAAATATAGGCCTTAAGAGTTTTAGAGCCTCGCAGGCGGTTAGCCTTTATTAAAGAGGGCCAGCAAAATCAACACCAACAATACTGAACGGTTTGATTTGGGTAATACGTGCTGCCGGTAGGTCTCCCATAGGAGGAGTTACCAGGACCGGTTTGGTACGAAAACATCTATGACAGGATGATAAATAATTTCTGATTGAATGTTTAATAGAAAGGATCCAGAAATTCTGTTGGATAAGATACGCTGTGGTATTAACACCGGGATGGCAATACCTTTCATGAGTTGACAGAATGATAAGTTCGGTTAATCGGTGCCGCTGAGGCAATAACGCAGGAAACTTTTCGGAATAGGAAAGCGAAGAATGTGTCAAGCGCCCACCTACTCTTAAGATGTTTTGTGGATCAACAAATGGCGAAAGTTTTCGCAAGCTTTTAGGTAATTTACGGTTTGCCTTAATCGAAGCTATTTCCTTTAAAATGTAACATTTTGTACATGCCGAACGATAATCATGAGAGCATTGTGTAGTTCAATGTCTGTTAAGGGACCCGTATGACGTTGAGCCATGGGTTTAGAAAATCTATAAATGTAAGCCACGATGCCTTGGATTTTATATAACGATGAAAAGCGACTTAGTAAAATGTCAATGACGTTTGGATCTGTTTGAGCGACAAATGTTAGGATCTTCTTTTCCGTAGTTACCTCAGCAATTGAGGTTGACAATGTTGGTTGAGGCGGCCACGAGTCACTAGGGTAGTGAAGCCATTCAGGCCCCGCCCACCATAGCGAACATGAAATAACCGCGCTTGGCATTAATCCCCGAGATGCAGGATCAGCCGGATTATGCGAAGATTTAATATAAAACCATCGGCTAGGTGCAATGATTTCTTGAATGTGGCTAACACGGTTTGCCACAACAGTTTTCCAACGAAAAGGTGGAGAACGTATCCAAGTGAGAGCGACCGTAGAATCACTCCACGCTGAAACATCGTAGATGTCAATCAAGCCTTGATAAGACCGAATGGTAAAAGAAAGTAAATCGGTTAATAAAACGGCGGCACATAATTCCAAACGTGGAATTGAAATGCGCTTAATTGGAGCTACTTTGGTTTTAGCGGTTACAAATTGTACAGTTATTTCTCCAGTAGTTTGATTTATGAACTGAAATACACTACCGCTGCATACCCTACCTCGCTAGCATCGCAAAACCCATGCAAATGACAAGTAAAAGGATCCGAAGGGGGTAAACAACGTGGTAACTTTAATGACGATAATAACGGCAACTCTTCTTGATACTGCTGCCATTGAGACGAAATGTCTGCTGGTGGGATGTCATCCCAATTCAAACCTAACATCCACAGATGCTGGATTAGGCGTTTTGCAAAAAGTGTTAGTGGGGCTAAAAATCCTAATGGATCATATATTCTGGCAACTTGTGAAAGTATGTTGCGCTTTGTACATATTTGGTTTAATGGTTTAACCCGAAACGAGAAAATATCTTCTGTAGGTGACCATTGAAGACCTAATATTTTTATTGATTCGTCCGAATCGAAATCGAGAGAAGTATATTGGCAAAAATCTGACGGAATGCCTTCCAAAATAGAAACTGAATTAGAACTCCATTTTCGAAGTTCAAAACCAGCCAAATGTAAAAGTCGAATAAGTTGATCTTTAATTTCGCGGGCCGATTGTATAGAATCTCCACCGGCGACGAAATCATCAATATATAGATTTGACCGTATAGCGTCAGCGGCTAACGGAAACCTTTTGCCTTCGTCAATGGCTAATTGCTGAAGAGTTTTAATGCTAGATAAGGCGATGACTTAATACCGTAGGTCACTGTATTAAGCTGATATGTCTGGATGGGTTCTTCTGCGGAGAACCGCCAAACAATTAATTGAAACTTTCGATGTTCTTCGGTAACCAAAATTTGTCGATACATTTGGCGAACATCACAAGTAAAACGAAACGATGAGTACGAAATTTCAGTAAGATTGACGAAATGTCGTTTTGGAGACTAGGTCCAGCCAATTGAGTGTCATTAAGTGACACGTTGTTTTTAGCCTTTGCAGAGGCGTCAAAGACCACACGAATTTTAGAAGTATGACCTTCTTCTTTAAACACAGGGTGATGGGGTAAAAATAATTATCGTTCCCAACGGGCGGAGAATCGAGTAATGCCATATGACCCGCATCAAGATAGTCCTGCATGAAATTGTTGTATTGGGCGCGTAGCTCCGGTTGAGCATGCAATTTGCGCTCCAACGAAAATAGTCTTTTTTTAGCCATCTCAAAGCAATTATCAAAACGGGCAAAGTATCGTTGAACGGTAACGCAACAATAAAACGACCGCTAGGGTCACGAGAAAACGTGTTTTCAAAATCAAATCTGCCTTTTCTTCTTCTGGAGAAGTATAAGGCTTGGATGGAATTCTTCTATCTCCCAAAACCGCCTTAGGGTCTGGTCGATAGGATCTTCTACAGAAGTAAAAATGCTTGGACAGTATCAGACTGCAAGCTTTTGTGGGACCAATAATAGTCCAACCAAAAATTGTATTTATGGCGGCAGGCTGAAGAAATTTGCCATGTATAACACCGCCATTGATGATGAACGGATAAACATCTGCTCCAAGGAGCATGTCAATAGTTCCTGGAGAGTTCCAGGTCGGGTCTGCAAAGTGCAGGCCGCATAAGTGTTCCCAATTATTAGGAACTTCAACGCTAGGTAATTTGCCAGATATTGACGAAAGCACAAAAGTTGTGACTTCTAGAGATTTTTCAGAGTCTAACATAGAGCGAATAGTGCAGCTGACGGCACCTCTATTGACTGCTGAAGTTGTCCGCCCAAGTCCATAAATCGGAACTTGAGAACGTATGCGTGGAAGCCAAAGTTTGCTCACGCAATCGTCTCGAATAAAGCTAGCTTGGGAACCAGGATCTAAGAGTACCCTGATCGGTTTGTATCTACCAGAACGATCTTGAACTTCCACAACAGCAGTGGAGAGTAAGACAGTAACCCCAAGATTTGAATTCGTCTGTGAAGACAAAACATTTGCCGGAATAGGAGAGGCTGACTGCGTCCTATTGGCATTTTTATGCATGTGTAGCGGTCGGTTCAGCTGAACGGCTAGAAGCAGGTTGCGATTCAAAATGTAGCAAGGTATGATGCGGCTTGGCGCAAGTTCGACAGGAATTATAAGATTTGCATTGCATGGACGCATGGTCTGTTCGTAAGCAATTTAAACAAAGGCGTAAGCGTTTGACAATGTCGAAACGTTCTGTCGGAGTTTTCTTTAGAAACGATTGACATCTGTAAATTAAGTGATTGCCCTTGCAGGAAGGACAATGGTGCGAAAATGAATTATTTGAGTCACTGGAGCTACTTGGTGTGTCCAGTGAAACTACGTTAGAAGAAACTCTTGGTTTAAATTGAAACGCTGAGGATTTCTTAGGCACTGATGTGTGAGATGTATGGACAGTCGTCGAATAAGAAACAGGTGCGGTTGAAGAAAAGGTTTCAACGCTGCACATTGTTGGGTTAAAAATATTTCAAATCCTCGAAATTAGGTATTTGCTTCGGATCCGATTGGAGTTCGAAGCGTTTTCTAGTGAACGGATCAAGTTTTTCTAAAAGCAAATCGACCAGAATAAAGTTCCAATGTTCAGTGGGAAACTTTAAGTTAGTTAGAACAGCAAGGTTCTCCGAAAAACAATCAATAAGTGCCCTAAGTTTCTTAGGGTCTTCTGATTTTAAAGGTAGAAAGTCTTTCATTGCTTTCCAATGCAAAGTTGCCAATAAACGCGGATTGCTAAATCTCTCACGCAAGGCGTTATAGGAAATAATAAAATTATCCCCGAAATGGGTACAGATTTAACGATTCTTAAAGACTCCCGGTACAACAACTGATAAGATAATTTAATTTTTCGATATTGGACAGCGACGCGTTATTATAGACCAGGCTGTCAAATAAATCGATGAAAGATGAAAATTCAGTTACCTCATTATTAAAAATTTGGAGCTTTAACGGTAACAATTTTGATACCGTGCTGCTTGGAGCATTTTCGATGATTTGTGGTGCTTTCATTTCTTGCATCGTATCGAGATGCAGCAGTATGAAAAAATAAGCGGAATCTACTTCCTTCCGTACAGCGTTGTAAGTTAATGAGTCTACCTCGTCACATGAGGCCAAGACAGCGACTAAAATTGTATTGAAATTTGCATAAAGGTCATGTATTCCCTTGTTTGAATAAGGAACAATGCCTTTAAACTTGGGTCACTTTGTATAGAATTACAAAGCTCAAATATTTCTAAAATCCGTGTTTTCAGTAATTGGAGTTCTACCACATGTGCTTTCTTTGGAGCCATTCTCAAAGATTCTGAAAGGACTACAATAAACTGTTGTAAAACGGTAAAGCTAAATGTGCACTGAGAAATATTAAAATATTATGAGTTGTTCAAAGCACGAAAAATGTAAAATAGGGTATAACCAATAAATCACGTTTTATGACTAACGGTTCGTCAAACAAAAGCGTGAATATAAGATGTACCGCTTAACAACCCGAGCGGCTTACCATCAAAAGCTCACAGAAACGTTTAAAACATGTGGCTTAACATATTTGCCGAAAGATGCAACTTTACAACCTTATTCCTCTGCAGATATTTTCAATATTGTAATACAAAACGTGCAATAGCTTTTAAATACAAAGCAAATCCCTTTACCTTTCTTGTTTAAGAAGTATAAAGCGATTTATAGTTTTCAGGTTGCTTTCTGTTTTATGCCGCTAAAATGAATTTAAAACTGAAAACTGACAAATTTTATATTATGAATTTCTTTGTAATTAAAACGCTTGCTGGTTTCAATTACGGCGAAATCGCTTAATTTAATCTAAAGACAGTATAAATAATGTTTACACATTTTAACCCGCTAAATATGGGCTTTAAGCACAAATTTAAAACTGAAATATTAATTAATTAAAACTCGCTGAAATGCACAATAATATTTAATTTAGGACATGTGTAACCACAGGACTAATGAATCCGGATCGACTTATAGGGCCAATGATTGATTGGGGTTAAGGAGGTTGATATAAATGTGTGATAAAAATATGCAAATTATAATGAAGGACCAATTGCTTTTATAGCAATAACGATAATGGTGGAGCGGTTATGTAATAACAAACAAAAAAACTACATCAAACTACTTAGTAAAAGGGTATAAATACCTTAAGTCCTGCGCCGCTGGGGGCAATAGACACTTTCACGCACAAAAGCTTTTACGGAGAACCAGAAACACGCACGAAAATGGTGTCGGTCTCGCTTTCAAAGCTCTAACACAACCGTCCTTTTCAAGGGTTCGAAGGCGACTTGCTTCTTTAAAGGCTCGAGTACGACTGTCACTTTATGCACTGTTATTGCCGGTATATAAAATGTTTCACTCAAACTGTAGGATGCACGCACAAAGTATTTATTGTCACAAAATACCGAATTGTTCGATGACGACGTAACACTTCTACTTCTCCATGGTCTAGTCCTATTTGGGTAGTCCCAAAGAAACTGGATGCTTCAGGTAAACAGAAATGGCGCATAGTAGTTGACTACCGTCGCCTTAATGAAAAGACAGTCGATGATAGGTATCCTTTACCAAATGTCAATGATTTACTGGACAAGTTAAGTCGATGCCAATACTTCTCGACACTCGATTTGGCCAGTAGCTTCCATCAAGTGGAAATGAACCCAAAAGATGTCGAAAAAACTGCGTTTAATACAGAAAATGAACATTTTCATTTCCTTAGGATGTCTATGGGATTAAAAAATTCCCCCTTCACTCTATAA
This sequence comes from Platerodrilus igneus, assembly GCA_036346225.1. NCBI lineage: Eukaryota > Metazoa > Arthropoda > Insecta > Coleoptera > Lycidae > Platerodrilus > Platerodrilus igneus. The sequence goes on along the minus strand of JARFIW010001469.1, from coordinate 14,658,883 downwards.
CGTGTAATGGACCATGTTCTACAAGGTTTATCGGATATCTGTGGAGCTTATATGGACGATATCATTATTTGGAGTGTTTCCCTTCAGGAGCACCTCACTAATTTAGAAATGGTGTTTAAAAGACTAGAGGAATCTAATTTTAAAATCCAGTTAGGTAAATGTGAAATATTGAGAAAGGAAATCGCGTTCCTAGGACACGTGGTCACGCCTGACGGCATATGACCCAATCCAGAAAAGGTTAGGGCTATTAGAGACTTTCATTTACCTTCGACTACTAAACAAATAAAGGGATTTTTAGGTTTATTAGGGTACTATCGTAAATTTATAAAAAATTTCGCTGACTTGACTAAACCCATGACAAAATGCCTTAAAAAGAACGCTAAGATTGAACATACCCCCGATTTTATGGAATGTTTTGAATTGTGTAAAAATTTATTAATCAATGAACCGATACTTCAGTTTCCTGAATTTTGAACGCCCGTTTAATATAACGACCGACGCAAGTAATGTAGCTATAGGTGCAGTATTATCTCAGGGGACAATAGGTAAAGACCTTCCAATTTCATATATGTCTCGAACCCTTAATGATAGCGAGCGCAATTACAGTACTATTGAAAAGGAACTTTTGGCAATTGTTTACGCAGTAAGATATTTTAGACCATATGTGTATGGGCGTGAATTTAACATAATCACGGACCATAAACAGTTACTGTGGTTGTTCTCATTAAAAGAGCCCAACTCGAAACTTTTAAGGTGGAGATTAAAATTAGACGAATATAACTATAATATTATTTATAAGAAAGGTAAACTAAACTCCAACGCCGACGCCTTGTCACGCGTTGAAATTCATACTAAGGAAATAACTCAAACTTCGATTGTTGATAATGATCAATCCCCCAAGGAACCCGCTATCGATGAAATTTCAGATAACCAGTCTATACTTGTAAATCTTGATAAACAAGAACACTTTAATGATTCCGAGGAAATGACGCAACACTCAAACAATGACGAAAACCTGATCCTGGAACAACCGATTTCAGAAAAACCACTAAATTATGGTATTAATCAAATAGTAGTGACAATTGTAAATTTTTCACCTTGTTTGCCAAAAATTTCATATTATCGTGATCGACAAAGAATGCATATTCAACTATCAAAAAATAATTTTGACACTGACTTAATCGATTTTGTCAAACAATTTATCGTCCCCCAAATAACGTATTATATCTATTTTAAGGACGAGGACGCGTATACGAAATTCTGTGAAGTACTAAGACGAAATTTTAATTGGCAATCTTATAAATTCATAAAATGTAACAAAATTTTAGAAGATGTTGAAGATAATCGAATCGAAGAAATTATAAACGCATACCATGCCTCAAAAACTAACCATCGTGGTATAAACGAAACCCACCAGAGAATAAAATCTAAATATTATTGGCCAAATATGAAAACTTCTATCCAAAACCTAATAAACCGTTGTAATATATGTCAGATGACTAAATATGACCACCATCCCTTAAAAATCCCTTATAATATAACCCCCACAGCAACCAGCCCTTTCGAAATGATTCATATCGATACATTTTCGGTGAAAAAAAAACAGATTTCTTACAATTATTGATACGTTTTCAAAATATGTGCAGGCATACCAAATTAATGCTATTAATTCAATTGAGGTTATGCAAGGCTTAATTAAGTTCTTCTGTCATCACGGAATTCCCTCCACAATAATGTGTGATTTAGGTACTGAATTTAAAAATAATATTTTAGAAGAGTTGTTAAAATTGCATAAGATAGATGTACACTTTACCTCATCAGGAAACCCAAGTTCAGACGGTATTAACGAACGGTTGCATTCCACCCTACTCGAACACCTAAGAATCTTAAATAAAACGCACTCTTCACAAGACATGAAAACTCAAATATTATATGCCATATTAGGATACTATAATTCAATCCATTCTGTGATTAAATTAAAACCAGTAGAGGTAATCAGTGGTTATATATCAGACGACGACCCTTTAAATATAGATTTAGACGCTAAAATCATATCCACGTATGTAGACTCCCATAAACAAAAAACTAAACTGCTCTACGAATCCATAAACGAAAAACTAATTCGAAACAAAGACAAGGTGGCATCTAAACTAAATGAGCGGAATAAGGATGATCCCGCATTATCGGTAGGAAAAGCAGTAAGATTAAAAACCCCTATAAATATTACTGAAAGAGATAAACTCAGAGATCGATTCTCTGCTGAAACAAAAATTAGCCAACTTGATGCGGTGACTAAAACGTTAAAAACCGAGAGTCGACCAAACATTAGATATCATTTTAGGGGCCTACAAAAGCCTCGTCAAACAGATCCCAGTTGTTCAAAGTTCATAGATTCTGATTCTGAATAATGTTTCAGGATCACGCACGTAAGTGCCCAAGTAATCCTACGCAGTTTACTAACCAATCCAGGACTACTTTCAGTAAAATTAGGTACTGCAAAAATTCAAGTATACACCCACAAGTTGATACACTATTTCGATTTGGAACCTCTACTTCATGAAATGGATCGTTTGGATTCTCAAATACAATATGTCCTTAACGTCATCTACACAAATCGTGTGCACTCTGTAGAGTTAAATAATTATATTAAAATTCTCAATGCTACGCAAAGCATGGTAGAATCAAAAATGTACGAGATAGTCCCACGCCGAAAGAGACAAAAGAGAGGTCTAATTAATGGAGTTGGCTCAATTTTCAAAAGCATTACTGGCAATCTAGATGCCGATGACGGCGTTCGTTATGACAACATTATTTCCCGTCTACAGCGTATTCAAAACAAATTAGCGGACCGGATTCGAAAGCAGAATTCTATATCTGTAGAAATAATCGAAAGGTTTAATAAATCTATCCAAAGCATAAGCCACAACGAGGCTTCTTTGAAGGCCAGCATTATGCTTATCGAGAGAGAAAACGAGGTCGTTGAAAAGACTTTAGTGACGCCAAACGTTGTAAATCAAATAATTAAACTTTATCAAATAATTTATAGTTTACTACAAGACATCGAAAATTCTATAACTTTCGCGAAATTAAATGTGCTCCATCCGAGCATTATAAAAACCGAATAAATGTTTTTTATTTTAACAAAACTAGAGGGATTGCTTCCCCCAGGTAAATTACCTTTTAAGATCGAATACGTTAATATTTTACCTTATGAACTATTAATAAAAATTCAATGCTATATCAGCAATTATAGAATTGTATTTGTTTTAAATTTACCAATCAATCATCCTCAAGATTTTAATCTTTATCATTTATAATCTATTCCAGTCCTGTATGATAATTCTAAATTTTATACTATTTTACCTAAGACAAAATACATTGCTATTTCTGATGAGTTTTATGCACAAACAAACGAAAGATGTTCGGAGATTTCGGATAATGCTTACTATTGCAAACAACTACCTCTGTTCCCAAAGGGTAGCAACTACAACAGCTGTGAAATCAATTTATTGTATAATCAAACAACCATCGGATGCCAATCCGAAGAAGTGACGGTCACCTCGCCACAATTATTCAATATTGATGAAACTAATAAATGGATACTGATAAGTCCTGGTCGCCAAAAAATCCACGTTGAGTGTAAAACACAAAACGAAGTTAAAGATCTAATGGGTTCACACTTGATTATAATTCCAAGCGATTGCCAAGTTACGGCCAACAAGAAAATCGTATATTATAACAAAAATGAAAAGACCTATACAATGACGTTCTTTGAGATCGATATTGCAAAATTAGCTGTTCGTAATGAGATGTTCACTCCTCTTCAGTTGGAAAATGTTAATTTGGATGAACTTAGGGATGCAAACAGGAAATATCTCTACAGTAACTTTCAACTGGAATCCCAATCTGGGGTGAATTACCATAATTACGTAATTTACTGTATTATTGCTATCGCCCTTGGAATTGTTCTTTTCTTATATTATAAAAAATTGTGTATACGAAGAATGTCAAAGAATAACTCAGCAAGAAAACCAGAAGATATTCCCATGAGTCAAATTTCGTCGCAGCCTGCAATTTGAAACTCGCACCGGAGAAATTATGTTAGAAGTTGTTAGAAAGTGTAATGGACTTATTACTAGACAGATCGTATTTTGCTGATGTGCATGTGAATAGTTTTCTACAACGGACGTGTTAAGTGAGGTGTACGAACTTTAGTCTGTAGTTGGAATTTAATGTAAGAACACGCATTTCCATTATTTGTATTAAAAGTATAATTAAAATTGTTTTTAAAAACCTTTTTTCAAACTACCAAACCATAATTAGCTCAACAAGATCCTGCCGTGTTCGTGTGCCATTGAATTATTTAATAATTGCGAAGTACAGGAGCTACAAGCGAGATTCTCTCCCTCAATTTAAGAGCTGTTCTGCGTTGGAAGGCAAGCCATCAAACAATTGACGATTTCTAGCAAGTTTTTATAGTTAAGCTAGCATGACCAATTTTTAGTTAATTTATTTGTTAGGACGTTTTGGCCATAAACCGTAGGATTAATTTAGTGTAAAATTTATAAGATAAGTTTCTTACATATAAAGTGTTTGGGAATTACTTATGTACGTAAAAAAATCATAATTCCATATTCTCCCATTCAATTAAATTGTTTTTGTTTTTTGCCGTTGATTAAGTCAATATTTTTTTATTTTTGATTATGAAAGGTGCATAGGTAGTCAAAAAGGTAAGAGTTGATTAAAAGAAACAATTGTCCTCCTTGGGATAACATGTCTCTCAAGGTTTTGCACGAACATTTGGACATTCTCGACTTGCCTGACGCCCTTGGTAATTGTCATTAAGCCAAAATATTTATGAAAGGTAAGTGCCAAATTTTTTTGTAGTATATTATATATTAATTTCGCCCTTTCTGCAAAATTTTAACCCTCTATACGATCCACGACCTTCCGCTAGCTAGTGCCGGTGATCCTCCTTTAATTTTTGTTTTACAGGACGCCCCCATTTTGTTATTTTAATAAAAAATATATACTTAGTAGCTTTTCCGCTTGTAACAAATGCAAACAAGAAAATGTAGGGGAAACGGATTAGGTGTTTAGAAATTTGTAAATAAGAATACTACAAAGTTCGGTGTTCCTCAAGTTTAAGCACCTGCATAATTTAAGATGAAATCTGTAAGATGCGTCTTCGGACCCTTACCCTATAGATTTATCATATTTAAAAGTAAGACGCCGATAAATTAAAAAAACTTGTGGTAAAATGTATATCCTCTTTAGCACCACCGTATCATATTTGATACAAACACTTTTATATATCAAAATGTTCATATAAACTATATTTTTTACTAAACCAAACACTGTATCGTATGTGTAACAAATCCATACATAGTTTGTAAACCCATTTTTAGTGTTTCTAGCAATGTAACCTCTATACTAGGGCTGGCAAAATTCCAAAAAGTTGTATTCGATTAATCGAATTTTGCAGTATTCGCAAACCGATTAAACCGATTAATCGATTTTCTATCGAATATTCGGTTAATCGAATATTCGATTAATTGGTTAATCGAATACTCGATTAATTGATTAATCGATTATTCGATTAACTGACTAATGGAATAATGGGTTAATCGAATATTCGATTAATCGGTTAACCGATTATTCGATTGTTAACAAATTTTTTAGTTAATTAATTGGCTAGTTCATTAATCGGTTACTCAATCAATCGTATGGTTGTCTAGATAATCTACTAATCGACTAACCCTTTAATCGACTAATCAACTAGTCAAACAAATTATTTCTAACCAAATAATCGATTGTCTGATTAATTCACTATCGTGCGGGGTAGTCAATTACAAAATCCATCAAGTCGTGTTTCATTTCATTTTCAAGTATCCTCCATCTATTAGCAAGATCTTGTCCTGAACTTGTACTATGTATGGTTGTATTTTTGTCTTCGCTCACGTTATAGCTTGCACACATAGGAAAAAGAACACTTGGGCTCTATATACGTAATACAAATAATACGGCTATAATTTAGTTAGGTATTATAAGTTCAAGTTAGAAACAAACTTACAAAATAATTTTAAAATTATGAGCTTGCAATTTAATATATCGTTTGTAATTTTGTGTACAGGTCCGGTTTCTGTACACAGGTCAGAGCACCCTTAAGTTTTATTAGTTCTTGGAAGGTTTAGTTTAAAGTAGAATCGAGGGTCTTCCTTTGTATTATAAAACGGACGTTGCTCCTTTTAGGATAAATCTTTTACAACATGTTTTTACTGTTATATTTTTAATTTTACTAGAGCTTTTGTTCTGTAAGGACTTGCCTCTTAATAGAAATAAAAGCAAACCATTTTTATTTTAACTGTATTTTATTTACCCATTATTTTTAATAGGTGTGTCCTATTAGTCGATTAATCGAATATTCGATTATTCGAATATTCGATTATTCGAATATTCGATTATTCGAATATTCGATTATTCGAATATTCGATTATTCGAATATTCAATAATTGGAATATTCGATTAATCGATTATTCGAATATTCGATTAATCAAATAATCGATTTGTTAATTTTTAAAAACCGCGATTTTCGATTAATCGATTAATCGAATAATCGATTAATCGATTATTCGATTAATTGAATTTTATTGCCAGCACTACTCTATACATGCTCTACAATTGTAGTTGCATATGACAGTTTAGATTATGTGGTAGTAATACAACTTTGAGACAGAAATTAGTGAATATAAGGTAATTGTAGCACAAAATAAAAATACACAGCTTTATTTTCAATATTTATTGCTTCTGCCTGCCAATTTACAAAACTGTATATAAAGTTTTGCCCCAATACTAATATATATTGAAATTGTATCAAATTTGATACAGTGGTTAATAACATATTTCTGTTTTGTATCAAATTTGTAACAATGGTGTATTACAGCAATTTTATAAAAAACTATTGCAGATGGACAGTACTGAAATAAACAAAGATCGGTTGCCCCCTTATGATAGTGAAGACAGTTGTCTGGATGATAGTGATGACGATCCAACGTACATTCAAAGTAACAAAACCGGCAGTTTGATATCTGGCGAAAGTGAAGAGGAAAGTAATTATGAACAGTCTGATTTTCCAGATGTGGAACTGAAATTCCAAAAGAATAAAAAGGTGAATCCTAATTGGGCAAATGTAGACAAAAGTAGATAATGCAAAAGATACTCCTATATGGCAAGATTCTTTGCCTGTCGATAGAGAAATCGAGACTCCATCAGTTGATTTTGAAGATTTTTTTGACAAAAATGTTATTAGTGGACTAGTCGAACAATCAAATTTGTATGCGATACAGAAAAATCCTAATAAACCTCTTGCTGTATCGGCAGCAGAAATGCAACAATTTGTAGGAATGTGCATGTTTATGTCAATATACAATTTACCTCGTACGCATATGTATTGCTGACATAATGAGCCGAAATAGGTATTAACAAATAAAAAGTAATTTGCACATAAACGACAACACAAAAATCGATTATAATAATTTAGACAGGCTTTTCAAGATTCGGCCAATAACACAAGCCAACAAAAATATTTTTTTTAAAAACCTTTTTCACGTTAATAGGTGATGTTTATAGATTTTTTTGAGCTGAATCCAAATCTGGCCTTGGTTTTTTTGTATCACGCACAGTTTTTGAGCAATCTGTTTTTTAATGATATACTATAAAACCACTATAGTATATAGGGAAATTAATGAAACGCTATGTTAAATCATAAGCATGGTTTGTATTTACAGTAAGCTATTTAAAACAGTGACCTAATGTGCCATTATAGGTTTATATTGATATTACAGGTTTCACTTGTCAGCTGCAGTTGGTTTATGCTTCCGTTCTCGTTTTTCTTTGAAGCTTCTTATGTAGCTTTTTCTTCGATGTGTTGCTTGCTGAACTTCACGGTGAAGTGACCAACAATAGTCCCCCATCATGTTGGTGTTCCAGCGGCCCTGGTAGCGTTTTTCCATCACTTTAATGTCTTGGTGAAAACGTTCGCCTTGCTCCTCGCTAACATCTCCCAAATTGTCCGGGAAGTAATCAAGGTGGCTATTCAAAAAGTGAACTTTCATGCTCATCAAACATCCTAAATTTTTAAACTTCTTTAACATGTTAGCTACAATAGAAACATGTTCTGGATCTTTTATTCCCAAGAATTTTGTAACGACTTGCTTGAATGATATCCATGCTTCTTTCTCATTTACGGTCATTGTGGATTCAAAGTTAACGTCAAACATCATTTTTCTAATGTCAGGTCCGACAAAGACGCCTTCTTTTAGTTTAGCTTCTGAAAGGTGTGCAAACTTTTGGCTGAGATACTTAAAACACGGTCTATCTTTAGGCAGAGCCTTAACAAACTGTTTCATGAGTCCTAATTTTATATGTAGAGGTGGTAGGAGCACGTTTCTTGGATCTACAAGGTTTTTGCGTAGAATGTTCTTCTCACCTGGGTTTAAGGACTTCCTCACAGGCCAGTTCTTTCTGTACCAATGTTGATCCCTAGCCCTACTATCCCATTCGCACAAGAAACATGGAAATTTGGTAAAACCAGCTTGCTGACCAAGGAGCATGCATGTTACTTTTAAATCACCACATATCATCCAACCATGAGCAGAATAGTCTATTTTATTCAACACTATTTCTAGATTTTCATAACTTTCTTTCATATGTACAGAATGGCCAACAGGTGTAGATGCGTACATGTTACCATTGTGTAATAAAACTGCTTTTAAACTTGTTTTGGATGAATCCATAAACAGCCTCCAGTCTTCTTTTTTGTATTCAATACCAAACTCGTTCATGATACCAGAAATGTCTGAGCAGTACACTAAATCACCTTCTTGTTTAAAATACTTGGAAAATTGCTGCTCTCTCTTTCTATACACATGAATGCTGGTTCCAATGGCTAACAAGTTCTTTTCTTTCAGTCTAGAGCCAAGCAATTCAGCCTTTTCTTTAGTCAAGCCCAGATCCCTAACCAAGTCATTAAGCTCAATTTGTGTAAACAATTTAGGCTCTACATTTTCAGTAGTACAATGGAATTCTTCATCATCTTGTTCATTTGACTCGGATTGCACATCAGAAAGTACTTCAATAGAATTTAAATCATCTGGTGGTTCAGGGACCGGTAAATCTACACTGTGCCCTACTGGTCGGATGGCAGACGGAAGATTAGGATAGCTTATTACCTTCTTGTTTTTTGAGTTATGACCAGTAATATCAACACTGCAAAAATAGCAATCATCAGAATGATTTTTCGGCTCCCTCCATATCATAGGAACAGCAAATCTAAAGGTTTTTCTCTCCTTTTTTGACCATTTTCTTAGATCTTCAACACAAACATAACATACCTTATGTGGTGCCCAAGATTTCTCCTGATCACCAAGTTTAGTTCCAAAATATGATAGATAAACCTTTTTCACAAAGTCTGTAATGTTTCTTTGGTGTTTTTTAATCACAAACTCACCACAAATATAACAAAAACTGTCAGCAGAGTTTTTACAACCGCGATTAGACATTTTACTGAGCACATGAACTAGAAACGTTAAAGTGAGAGGTTAGGTTGACAGTAAAGAAAACACCAGCTGTTTGACCAGCAAATGTTTTTTGGCAGTGCTACCAACATCATCTACATCCATTAGACCTACTTTTACAATTTACTTATAAATATTATAATACTATAAATCTGTTTAAATTCTTTAAATATCGCTAAACGCAAAAATCTCGAAAAAAATGCATTTAACTATAAAATGTGAAGAAATGGTAGGTGATTCAGTTTTTTAAGCATCATATTTGGATTCAGCAACCTAAAAAACATAATAAAAAGGTATATTCATTAAAAAAGTTTTTTCATCGTTGGCCTGTGTAATAGAGGCCTTACAGGATAAATTCAGAAAGATTCCTATGCAGCAGTTGTTGTGTTGATGAGCAGATTGTACCATACAAGGGTCGGTCAAGTGTCCGCCAATACAATCCCAAAAAACCACATAAGTGGGGATATAAGATTTTTGTTTTGTGCGATGTTTCTGGCATTATTCATAATTTTGAAATTTACACTGGAAAGGTTGCTCCTAATCCAAACATTCCTGACATTGGCATTAGTTCTAATGTTGTGCTACATATGACAGAATTTATTCCGCATAACAAAAATTATCTGTTGTTTTTTGATAACTGGTTTTCATCCCCTGCCCTGTTTGTCGAGTTTCATAAACTATGCATAGGTAGTTTAGGTACGGTTCGACTATCCAGATTTCCTGATCTAAACTTTTCTTCAGACAAGGAAATGAAAGCAAATGGCAGAGGATGTATGGAAGAGAGGAAACACAAATAGATGGCGTGAATCTCAGAGCTGTAAAGTGGCCCGACAACAAATCAGTCAGTCTTGTATCTACATTTTCATCTGGATATCCCCAGACTGAAGTTACAAGGTTTGATCCAAAAAATAAAATACATATTTCAGTTCCGTGCCCTGCTATTGTGAAGGTCTACAATAAGTTTATGGGAAGTGTAGATCTAGTAGATGGCCTTCTTTCATATTATAGAATAGAAATAAGATCAAAAACGTATTATCTAAGACTTTTCTTTCATTTTGTGGAATGGCAGTAGTAAATAGCTGGCTGCTTTATAAACGTGACTGCAATAATCATAGAAATAATGAAATTATGGATTTGTTAAGTTTCAAATCTGAAGTCGCCAATGTATTATGTCTTGCAAAACAAAATGTGCTAAAACGAGGGCGGTCTTCAAGTGGAAAGGTTGACAATGATTATAATGCTAAAAAGAAACGAGGCCCAACAAAGCCAATACCTGTGAGGCAGGTAAGATGCGATGGAATGGCCCATTTCCCATTAATGAAAAACGAGCGACAAAGATGTAAATTGCCATCTTGTAAAGGACTAACTTCTGTTTTTTGCGTAAAATGCCAAATATATTTATGTTTCAATGCAAAGAGAAATTGCTTTATGCAGATGCATCTATGATGTGCCATGTAATACCATTGTATCATTTTTGATACTTACCATTTTTTTTTGAAATTAGTGAAAAAATAATAACTTTTGTAACAATGCTTTCTTATAAGGCCACGAATATAGAGGAAAACCATACAAATATTTTTTTTCGTTCAATTTAAGTTCTTGGTATACAAGAGGATATACAGGGTGGAGTAAAAGTAGATATATACAGAGTATGTCAAAAATCGTGACATATTAAAAAAATAGCAGATTAACATAAGAAAGATTGTGGATGATAGATGTGACGTTAAGAAAAATGGCTGATTCCTTAATTAAATTGATGTGAGAAAAAGGTGAGGTAATTAAAAAAAAAGTTAAACCTCAAATTGCTCAGTCTTTAAATGTCTGTCGATCGAGTCAGACGTTTATTATGTGACTTATCGGTGCGCGTTGATAAAAAATACACAGAGTAAAACTATATAAAATTTGGGGTTGGGTGCTCTTAAATTAATCTCTAATAACGGAATCTGTAAGACATTTCTTAATCATTTTGAAATTTTTTCATATTTAAATGTACCACTAAGTTTAGCTCTAAATTAAAATGGAAACTGCATTAAACAATAATGTGAGATGTGCAAGTAATGATTTCAATTGATTAGCTAGTATAGTGGTTAAGTTCGAATCCCGCTTGAGTAGATTTTTCCTTTAAGCACGTAAGCTAAAATGTATATACAGGACGGAGCAAAAGTGGATATACACAGAGTAAGTCGAAAACCTAGAGGTATAAAAAAATGGCGGTCTGACGTAAGAATAACGATGAATGACAGATGTGACATAAGAAAAATGGTGGATGACAGATGTGACGCAGGAAGAAATAGCAGATGACATGTGACATAAGAAAAATAGCGGACGACAGTCGTGATGTAAGAAACAATGCAGGTGGAGGTGTAAGTGGAGGTGGAGGCGGAGGCGGAGGCGGTGGTAGAACGGAGGTGAAAGTGGAGGTGGAGGTAGAGGTAGCGGTGGAAGTGGAGGTGGAGGTGGTGGTGTAGGTAGAGCTGAAAGTAGAGGCGCAGGTAGAGGTGCAGGTGTAGATGTAAATGGAAGGGGAGGTAGAGGTGGAGATGGAGGTGGAGGTAGAGGTGGAGGTGGAGGTGGGGGTGGAGGTGAAGGTGGAGGTGGAGGTGGAGGTGTAGGTGAAAGTGTAGGTGGAGGTGGAGGTGGAGGTCGAGGTGGAAGTGGAGGTGCAGGCATGGTGGAGGTGGAGGTACAAGTGGAGGTAGAGGTGGTGGTGGACATGAAAATGGAAATGGAGGTGGAGGTGGAGGAGGAGGTGGAGGTGGAGGTGGAGGTGGAGATGGAGGTGGAGGTGGAGGTGGAGGTGGAGGTGGAGGTGGAGGTGGAGGTGGAGGTGGAGGTGGAGGTCGAAGTGGTGGTGGAAGTGGAGGTGGAGGTGGCGGTGGATGTGGAGGTGGAAGTGGAGGTGGAAGTGTAGGTGGAGGTGGAGTTGGAGTTGGAGGTGGAGGTGGAGGTGGTGGTAAAGGTGGAAGTAGAGGTGTAGGTGGAGGTAGATGTGGAGGTGGAGGGGAAGGTAGAAGTACAGGAGAAGGTTGAAGTGGAGGCGGAGATAGAGTTGAAGGTGGAGGTGGAGGTGGAGGTGGAGGTGGAAGTGGAGGTGGAGGTGGAGGTGGAGGTGGAGGTGCAGGTGGAGGTTAGGTGGAGGTGGAAGTGGTGATAGTGGAGATAAAAGTGCAGCGTCAGCGGTCCAGAAATCGATGGTTCTACTCTACTCATTTTCGTAATTAATAATGTAGAATACTGTTTTCCATATTTTTTTGCGCAACACTAATACTGACCATGAGAACCATAAAACAAGTTTAGCAAATGCGTCCAGAAAGTGTTGGAACTAATTTCTTTTCGCAACGCCAATAAACATTACCGGATTTAAATCTTTTATTTAATTAGTGCAAGGTGTTCGATGCACACCCAGTTCATTAAAAGAAATCGCTACTGGTCTGCTCTAAAGATAGTTTAGTCAAAAGTAAATCAATTAAATCGGCTGACAACGGAGTAGGTATCCTTAACTTACTTATGCTTTACAAAGCAAAAGCCGTGTAAACCCTTAAGCTATCAAATTAAAAAAAAACAACTCTAGTTTAAATGAATTTATTATAGATTTATAGTTTGATAAAAGTAATGTTGTGTGTAAGACGCAAAACGTATTCTAACTATTTAAGGCTTAGAAGACACCGGTAGCAATTAAACTAAACCAAGAATCTATGGGTTTATACTTCTTTTATATTAATTGCTTGCCTCAGCTTTAATCCAAAGAAAAACCCATCTTTTGAAAACAAATTGAATTGATTAGTAGCGAGTCTAAGTGGTATCGCAGTATCTTTTGTAACTACAATTTCAAAATTGTACAAAACATGAAATAGCAAAGTCTTAGTCTCAAGCAAAGCAAACCGGTTCCCTATACAATTACGCGGTCCAAGACCAAATGGAATAAATGTATAGGAATTTATATTAGATTTGTTCTCATCGCCAAATCTTTCTGGATCAAATCGTTCTGGATCTGAATAGTGTCTTGGGTCCCGGTGAATTGCATATATAGGCACCCACAATACGTCCCCTCGTTTCAGATCAACCTCTTTTTCACCTTCCAAAGCAGGCTTAATTGTATAAGGTTTTACACATACACGATCTATTGCAATTGCAGGCGGCCATTTTCGTAATGTTTCTGTTAGAAATAATTTTGTGTATTATATTTTCTAGGATACCGTAATACCTGATAGCACCATATCCATGTACTTCATTTTCTGTAAACCATCATAATTTAGTTCACCTTCACATGTTCCTAGTGTAGCAATGACCTCTTCACGTAACTTATCTTGAATATCTGGATTTAAAGCCAATTCGTAAAATACAAAACACATGAAATTAGAAACGCTTTCAAATCCACCTAAGAAAAATATTAGAGCCTGTGCGGTAAAATCATCGTTAGTGAGTTTCTGTTTCAAAATCCTTTCGATCTTTCCAACGGACAACTGTTCAGACGCTGAATCGTAAGTATTTGACGTTTTTCCATTAGCTTCATGATTAGTTTGCGCTTGTTTCGCTTGCATTAAGAGATGTATCATATCCGGACGAACTATACCACTTTTTTCACGGGACTCTATATTAGTCCTTACAAGTCTTCTAAAGAATTCACCCACTTCAATTGAGAACAATCTTATTCCAAGTATCTGTAACAAGTATTTTAAGATTAATTGAAATTTGTTTATTGCTTTTTTTATACCTTAACCAGTTTTGGAGTAAACATCATCAAGAAGAACTTAAGGGCACGCCACATTCCACGAAAATTAGTTGCTTCTTTTCCCATTAAATAAAACTCGTTGTTAGGTTCTTCTAAAGAATTGCATGTTATACCGAAAGCTGCTGATGCGATTACGTCATTTGCGAATCTTGTGCTGACATCCTTCATATCAATGTGATTAATTTCTTTGCCGTTTTTGAAAAATTTAACAAATTGCTTGGAACAATCAGAAATGAGACAAAACATCGCACGCATTTTACTGCTTGTAAAGGACGGACTTAAGGTTGCTCTCATCTCACGCCATCTATCACCTGTAAATTTTTTTAAACATTATCCATTTTGTAGTTTATAAAGCTGAAATACATTTAGCGTGTGCTTTTAATATGTGAGACATCAAATTGCTTCTATCGATAAATTTTTAAACCTAGTTAATTAAAAACAATAATAAAACAAGTCTCTAGCACACAAAAATTGTAAAAAATAACTTCAGTAAATTTTAACATTGTAAGGGCGCGTCCTGTGTTACAGTTACATGGTCAAACTTGAAATTATCTCAGTTTAAATCTTCAGTACAGTGATTTGTTGGTTTGAATGCCGACCAATGGAGCTAACTTTAAAAGTAAATCCAAAAAATTGAAATACGAAGTAAATCAATATTCATTCTCCCGCACTGGAGGGTATATTCTGTAACCAAAAATAACTCTAAGAGATAGAGTACTAAAATTTCAAAATCGAAGATGGTATTCCAGAATTTTTAAAGAAATATTCATGCTTTCTAATTTTCAGATCTGAAACTCAAATACAAAATTTAATTACTGTTTTAAATGAAGGATGTAAAAACGTCATTAGACATGAATTCACACCAGAAATTTGTAGCAGAGATTTTTGACAATATAGCACACTATAGTGTATCATTGTCGCAGGGTTTTCTAGAAATGAAAGAGTAAGCTATTAAGCAAACAATGGCTTAGTTTATAGCTACAAGGACGTATTTAGAGAACCGATAGAAAGCGAACAAAGAGAATGATTGGAGTACGATCTCATAGTTTCTAGAAAAGTTGTCAGATATAATTACCATCGTTGCTGGTGTTCAGTTCAGTTCGGCCTGTATCTTAATTCAAAAATAATAAGAAAAGATTATTGAATCGAGTTGTTACAATAAGTATGCTTGGTGTTGTTTCGGGTAAAAAAACTGTTGCTTATTAAACTTTGAATTGCCCAAAAAAGGCGGGATTCTCGTCACAAAATTAGGAATGTACCGGCTAGTGACAGTAGTGCAGGAGTGGATTCTTGTACAAACAAATTGCAAAGTGAAAAATAAAATATAACGAGGAAGTAGTTTAACAACATATGCAACTAAGAACACTTATCTCTAAAGGCTTTCTGTGGGATGATAAGGTGATCTAGATATGTTAATTGTAGGGAAGGACAAACTGCTATTATGTAGCAATACCGATGGCAGTGTAGCGGTTATGTAATAAACAAAGCAACTACGACAAACTACTTAATAAAGGATATAAATACCTTAAAGCCTGTGCCGCTCTGGGCAATAAAAGTCACACACAAAAGGTTAGCGGACAATCAAAAACACGCGCGTTTGGTGTGGTGTCGCTTCCAGGGCTCTCGTACAACTGTCTTCTGTAACCGTCCGAGTACGACTGATTGTTACTTCCCGCACTCGCACTACCGGCATAAGGTTTCACTAAAAACCGTAGAGTACCCGTACTAATGGTATTTATTGTCACCACTACCAAATTGATTAATGATGACGTAACATACCGCCCACCAAATTCATAGAATTTTGAAAAGGAGGGAAGTAGGTTGGGTGTAGGAAATCACATGGGATTTGACCTTGCTAGGAAAACAGGTAACGAAAGATAGGGTGGTACACTACAGCGAGCGATATCACCAACTATGCAAAATAAAAAAATATATATGTAAATAAACAAATATTTAAAAATAATATACTACCATACATGTAAGAAATGTGTATATACATCTAAACATAAAACAAAATTAAAATACCGGTAGCGGTGCTAGTGTGACCAAAGGTCGTTTTAATGTGCCATGTGCAGTTTTGATCTCAGTGACAAGTATAATACCGTCCGCACCGGGAAAGGTATTAATGATACGATCAAACTTCCATTGAAGTGGAGAAAGCTGGTCGTCCTTGATGAGGACAATAATGTCCTTTCCAACTTGTCGCACACCTACCTTAGAGTGCCATTTAACCTTCTGATTCAGAGTATGTAAGTACTCATGGCTCCAGCGGACCCAAAAATCTTGGTGGAGTTTTTGCAGGAGTTTCCACCTGCTCTTTAATGATAAAACTTTGTTTGAATGGTCCTCATCTGGTGGTGCAAAAAGAGGCTCTATAGTTAGGAAATGACCTGGTGTTAAGCAACGCAAGTCATTTGGATCCGAACTCCAAGCGCAGAGTGGCCTTGTTTTTAAAACAGATTCAATTTGAGTAAGAACTGTGTAAAGTTCCTCAAAGGTAAGTTTTTGTTCGCCGATTACGCGAGCTAGGTGTGTCTTTACCGACTTAACACCGCTTTCCCACAAGCCACCGAAGTGAGGGGTGCTAGGTGGATTAAACGACCAATTTATCTTTTCTGGGGTTACTGCTCTATGCAGATAACTCGTAAGCTGACGATAGGCACCTACAAAATTAGTTCCGCAATCACTAAATATTTGAGAACAGCGTCCTCGACGTGCTATAAATCGTCGCAAAGCAGCAAAAAACGCGCCTGCCGACAAATCCGAAACAAGTTCAATATGTGCTGCCTTAGTGGCAAAACAAACAAAAATACAAATATAGGCCTTAAAAGTTTTAGAGTTTCGTAGGCGGTTAGCCTTTATTAAAAGAGGGCCAGCAAAATCAACACCAACAATACTGAACGGTTTGATTTGGGTAATACGTGCTGCCGGTAGGTCTCCCATAGGAGGAGCTACCAGGACCGGTTTGGTACGAAAACATCTATGACATGATGATAAATAACTTCAGATTGAGTTTTTAATAGAAAGTATCCAAAATTCTGTTCTATAAGATACGCTGTGGTATTAACACCGGAATGGCAATACCTTTCGTGAGTTGACCGAATGATAAGTTCGGTTAATCGGTGCCGCTGAGGCAATAACGCAGAAAACTTTTCGAAATAGGAAAGCAAAGAATGTGTCAAGCGCCCACCTACTCTTGAGATATTTTGTGAATCAACAAATGGAGAAAGTTTTTGCAAGGTTTTAGGTAATTTACGTTTTGCCTTGATCGAAGCTATTTCCTTTGAAAATGTAACATTTTGTACATGCCGAACGATAATCATAAGAGCATTGTGTAATTCAATGTCTGTTAAGGGACCCGTATGACGTTGAGCCATGGGTTTAGAAAATCTATAAATGTAAGCCACGATGCCTTGGATTTTATATAACGATGAAAAGCGACTTAGTAAAATGTCAATGATGTTTGGATCTGTTTGAGCGACAAATGTTAGAATCTTCTTTTTTGTAGTTACCTCAGCAATTGAGGTTGACAATGTTGGTTGAGGCGGCCACGAGTCACTAGGGTAGTGAAGCCATTCAGGCCCCGCCCACCATAGCGAACATGAAATAACCGCGCTTGGCATTAATCCCTGAGATGCAGGATCAGCCGGATTATGCGAAGATTTAATATAAAACCATCGACTAGGTGCAATGATTTCTTGAATGTGGCTAACACGGTTTGCCACAAAAGTTTTCCAACGAAAAGGTTAAGAACGTATCCAAGTGAGAGCGACCGTAGAATCGCTCCACGCTGAAACATCGGAGATTTCAATCAAGCCTTGATAAGACCGAATAATAAAAGAAAGTAAATCGGTTAATAAAACGGCGGCACATAATTCCAAACGTGGAACTGAAATGCGCTTAATTGGAGCTACTTTTGTTTTAGCGGTTACAAATTGTACAGTTATATCTCCAGTAGTTTGATTTATGAACTGGAAATACACTACCGCTGCAGACCCTACCTCGCTAGAATCGCAAAACCCATGCAAATGACAAGTAAAAGGATTCGAAGGGGGTAAACACCGTGGTAACTTTAATGACGATAATAACGGCAACTCTTCTTGATACTGCTGCCATTGAGACGAAATGTCTGCTGGTGGGATGTCATCCCAATTTAAACCTAACATCCACAGATGCTGGATTAGGCGTTTGGCAAAAAGTGTTAGTGGGGCTAAAAACCCTAATGGATCATATATTCTGGCAACTTGCGAAAGTATGTTGCGCTTTGTACATATTGGGTTTAATGGTTTAACCCGAAATGAGAAGATATCTTCTGTAGGTAACCATTGAATACCTAATATTTTTATTGATTCGTCAGAATCGAAATCGAGAGAAATATATTGGCAAAAATCTGACGGAATGCCTTCCAAAATAGAAGCTGAATTAGAACTCCATTTTCGAAGTTCAAAACCAGCCCAATGCAAAAGTCGAATAAGTTGATCTTTGATTTCGCGGGCCGATTGTATAGAATCTCCACCGGCGACGAAATCGTCAATATATAGATTTGACCGGATAGCCTCAGCGGCTAACGGAAACCTTTTGCCTTCGTCAATGGCTAATTGCTGAAGGGTTTTTAATGCTGAATAAGGCGATGACTTAATAGCATAGGTCACTGTATTAAGCTGATAAGTCTGAATGGGTTCTTCTGCGGAGAACCGCCAAACAATTAATTGAAACTTACGATGTTATTCGGTAACCAAAATTTGTCGATACATTTGGCGAACATCACAAGTAAAAACGAAACGATGAGTACGATAATTTCAGTTAGATTGACGGAATGTCGTTTTGGAGACTAGGTCCAGCCAATCGAGTGTCATTAAGTGACACGTTGTTTTTAGCCTTTGCAGAGGCGTCAAAAACCACACGATTTTTAGAAGTATGACCTTCCTCTTTAAACACTGGGTGATGGGGTAAAAAATAATTATCGTTCCCAACGGGCGGAGAATCGAGTAATGCCATATAACCCGCATCAAGATAGTCCTGCATGAAATTGTTGTACTGTGCGCGTAGCTCCGGTTGAGCATGCAATTTGCGCTCTAACGAAAATAGTCTTCTTTTAGCCATGTCAAGGCAATTATCAAAAATGGGCAAAGTACCGTTGAACGGTAACGCAACAATAAAACGACCGCTAGGGTCACGAGAAAACGTGTTTTCAAAAATCAAATTTTCCTTTTCTTCTTCTGGAGAAGTATAAGGCTTGGATGGCAGCTCCTCTATCTGCCAAAAACGCCTTAGGGTCTGGTCGATAGGATCTTCTACAGAAGTAAAAAATGCTTGGACAGTATCAGACTGCAAGCTTTTTGTGGGACCAATAATAGTTCAACCAAAAATTGTATTTATGGCGGCAGGCTGAAGAAATTTGCCATGTATAACACCGCCAGTGATAATAAACGGATAAACATCTGCTCCGAGGAGCATGTCAATAGTTCCTGGAGAGTTCCAGGTCGGGTCTGCAAAGTGCAGGCCGCATAAGTGTTCCCAATTATTAGGAACTTTAACGCTAGGTAATTTACCAGATATTGACGAAAGCACAAAAGTTGTGACTTCTAGAGATTTTTCAGAGTCTAAAATAGAGCGAATGGTGCAGCTGACGGCACCCCTATTGACCGCTGAAGTTGTCTGCCCAAGTCCATAAATCGGAACTTGAGAACGTATGCGTGGAAGCCAAAGTTTGCTCACGCAATCGTCTCGAATAAAGCTAGCTTGGGAGCCAGGGTCTAAGAGTACCCTGATCGGTTTGTATTTACCAGAACGGTCTTGAACTTCCACAACAGCAGCGGAGAGTAAGACAGTAACACCAAGATTTGAATTCGTCTGTGAAGACAAAACATTTGCCGAAATAGGAGAGACTGACTGCGTCCTATTGGCATTTTTATGCATATGTGTAGCGGTCGGTTCAGCTGAACGGTTAGAAGCAGGTTGCGCTTCAAAATGTAGCAAGGTATGATGCGGCTTGGCGCAAGTTCGACAAGAGTTATAAGATTTGCATTACATGGACGCATGGTCTGTACGTAAGCAATTTAAACAGATGCGTAAGCGTTTGACAATGTCGAAACGTTCCGTCGGAGATTTCTTTAAAAATGATTGACATCTGTAAATTAAGTGATTGCCTTTGCAAGAAGGACAATAGTGCGAAAATGAATTCTTTGAGTCACTAGCGCTAATTAGTGTCTCCAGTGAAACTACGTTAGAAGAAACTCTTGGTTTAAACTGAAACGCTGAGGATTTCTTAGGCACTGATGTGTGAGCTGTCTGAACAATCGTCGAATAAAAAACAGGTGCGGTTGAAGAAAAGGTTTCCAACGCTGCACATTGTTAAGTTAAAAAATATCTCAAAGCATCGAAATTGGGTATTTGCTTCGGATCCGATTGGAGTTCAAAGCATTTTCTAGTAAACGGATCGAGTTTTTCTAAAAGAAAATCGACCAGAATAAAGTTCCAATGTTCAGTGGGAAACTTTAAGTTAATTCTCTGAAAAACAATCAATAAGTGTCCTAAGTTTCTTAGGGTCTTCTGATTTTAAAAGTGGAAAGTCTTTCATAGCTTTCCAATGCAAAGTTGCTAATAAAAGTGGATTGCTAAATCGCTCACGCAAGGCATTATATGAAATAATAAATTATCTCCCGAAACAGGTACAGACCTAATAATTTTCAAAGACTCCCCGCTACAGCAGTTAATAAGGTGATTTAGTTTCTCAATATTGGTCAATGAAGCATTATTATAAACCAGACTGTCAAATAAATCAATAAAAGATGTGAATTCAGTTACCTCATTATTAAAATGTGGTAGCTTTAACGGTAACAATTTTGATCCCGTACTGCTTGATGTACTTTCACTAATTTGTGGTGCTCGCATTTCTTGCATCATTTCAAGATGGATCAAAATGCAATAATAAGCAGCATATACCTCTTTCCGTAGAGCGCTGAAAGCTAATAATTTTACATCGTTACACGACGCTAATACATCAATTAAAACTCTATTAAAATTGGAGTAAATGTCATTTCCTCCCCTTGTTTGAATATGGAATAACGTTTTCAAACTTGAACCACTCTGTATGGCGTTGCCCAGTTCCAACATCTCGATAATGCGTATTTGAAATAATTTGAGTTGTGCTAAATTTGTCTTTTTTGGAGCCATAATGATAAGGTTATTCTGAAAAACGTACAATTAAATGCTGTAAACCGTAATCGCTCAGCTGTGCGCTGAGAAATATTAAATATTTTGGGTTGTTGTTCAAGCACGAAAAATGTAAAATAGCTCATAAATCAATAAATCACGTTTATGACTATTAGCCTCCAATGGGTCTTAAGCAACACGTCGAAAACTAACGGGTTGTCAAATTCTTACAAAGCGTTTAGATAAAATTTGCAGTTTACAACGGGCGGCCTTTAACATAGAAGATCACAGGTCCACCAGATTTTAAAATGTGGCTAACATATTTGCAAGAATGATGCAGCTTTTACAACTTTATTACCCTTTGCAGATGTATTCAATATTTTACGTTTACAAACCAAGTAAGTTTGTATGTAATACAAAAACGTGCAATGGCTTTTAAATACAAAGCAAATCGCTTTACCTTTCTTATTTGAGAAGTATAAAGCAAATTATAATTTTCACGTTGCCGTGTGTTTTATATGCCGCTAAAATAAATTTAAGACTAAAAACTAACAAATTGTATGTTAAAGGATTTATTTATAATTAACCGCTTGGTTTAATTACGGCAAAATCGCTTAATTTAGTTTAAAGAAAGTATATAGCTAATATTTACACATTTTAACCCGCTAAATATGGGGTTTAACGCAAATTTAAAAGCTAAAGTAAATGATTCAAACACGCTCGCTGGAATGCAAAATAATATTCAGTTTAGGACATTCGTATAAAAATATATGACTAGTTAAATTCGGGTCAAATTAAGACCGAATGTTGGATGATAAGGTGATCTAGATATGTTATTTATAGGGAAGGACCAATTGCTATTATGTAGCAATACTGATGGCAGTGTAGCGGTTATATAATAAACAAAGCAACTACGACAAACTACTTAATAAAGGATATAAATACCTTAAAGCCTGTGCCGCTCTGGGCAATAAAAGTCACACACAAAAGGTTAGCGGACAACCAAGAACACGCGCGTTCGGTGTGGTGTCGCTTCCAGGGCTCTCGTACAACAACTGTCTTCTGTAACCGTCCGAATACGACTGATTGTTACTTCCCGCACTCGCACTACCGGCATAAGGTTTCACTAAAAACCGTAGAGTACCCGCACTAATGGTATTTATTGTCACCACTACCAAATTGTTCAATGATGACGTAACACTTTCAATACTGTCTTAATTTATTTGCACAACTCCTCTGATTTAGTGACAATCTTCCGAAAGGTGAGTATTTCTGTGAATCACAATTGGGTCAGCATTCAGTTGGAATGCAGTTTTTTTATATTCAATCTATATTTCCAATAAAAAAAACGCCGTAGTACTGAGTCACCTAAATCTACTTTAGTACAGCATCGTATTATTATTCCTTTAAACGGTACTTACAATGATTTTAAATTACATAAACCAAGTCACTTTCGATTGGTCATACTATTTACTATTCACGTATAACAATCTAACCGCACCCTCAAACTTAACGAATTAAGGTCGAATGATAAGAAAGCGTAATTTTATTGAAGTAAACACTACAACCAACAATATCATTGAAAGTTTTATAATCTCATCAACGTCCTAGCTTAACAGGTTTCTTAAATACATGCTACCGACAAAACAATAAGAACAATTTATAAATAGCTAATAAACTTACAACTGAATGCCAATTAAAATAAGAATTTCTATTTCGCCAGTTTTGAATTCATGTTGCAAAAGGATGATTAAATTTCAAACCAAGTTAGTTTAAAGATAAAGTGTCCAAATTAGATATTCGGTCCTTGTCGATATATCCGCGGCTATTAACACGTTGGTAATTTCATAGTCAACTTTCTTTGACCTTCTTTTATCAATAATAACTTTTTATGTGTTTTTTCTCGCTACCTGTTTGCGTTAGTTACTTCTTTTCTTCCACTCTTCATGCCTGCAAATAGTGTGTTATTGCACTGCATCTAAATAACGAGCTTTCATTAAATCACGTAAAAATTGCGTGATTTTAGACTAGTTTTCGTTACATTATAATATATGGGGCAACCCTCATTTATTCTGCCCGTTTAACAATAATTTTCTCCCTTTTTATTTGGTTTCTATCCAACGTAACTCGAACGCGTTACAGTCTATATAAATTAAAATACAAAAATAGATGAATGCTTGTGAAAATAAAAGATTTACGTACGCAGTTGGATTGGGGATGAAAATAATATACTCGTTTTTCTAAGAAAGACCCTAGTATAGTAAACGTTATAAGTAATATTGTTAGCAGTTATAAATCCAAATAATAACGCTTTTGTAAATATTTGTTGAAATTAAACTTGTACTTGACTGACAATGCGAAAACATTTTAACAATAAATTTGACAGCACACGCAACAAAAATATTAACTAAAATTGAACAAAGACGGATGTATAAACGAACTGAAGATTAATTTAGGATTAAGCGAAACAGGGAACAAGTAAGGTTATATTAGCTCAGAGCGTGATAATGTAGAAGACAATAGAATAAGGAGAAAGCGTGTATATAGGGTTTGTAGATCTGGAAAAAGCATTCGACAATGAAAAATGGGAAAAATTTTCAAAATACCCAAAAGATTGGAAAGACCTTTAGGGATAGACGGATAGTTCATAGCCTATAGAAAGAGCAAACAGCGGTAATAGAATTAGAGCAGGAACGTACAAAAGTAAATATTAGGAAAGGGGTGAGACAGCGATGTGCCCTATCCCCTATTAAAAAACATTTATTTCCAAAAACACTCCTATCAAATTAATTTTAATACAGTAATTACATAATTGGGTTATTTCTTCTATAACAACTTGTACGTTATCTTCATTAACGTGACTTAATTTATCTGACAAAAAAATAATCAAAGTTCATATTTTAACAATCAATAATTACCAATGAGTAGCTTGAACTACCAACAATGTTAAAGTTATGAAGTTTGAAGACTGACTCGCGAGCAGAAGCTCCTTACAGTATTTAAGAAGCCTCTGACCTCACTTCATTTTGTGGGAAAGTGCAGATCTTGCTGTCTGCAGTTTCTCAATACTCATACAATGTCTTATTCTACGTAATTTTAATTAAGACTGCTTTATTGCAGCTCATTGTTTCTGCACTTGCAGTTTCAGGTTGCGTGTGGAATACAAAGTAGTCGTTATAATACCAGAAGTTTTCAAGAAAACCGCAGAGTGAGACTCGCGTCTGTTGACGAATTCTGCTACATGCTTCGTATAGAAAAACTAGGAAAAGATAAACTTAGGCCACTTAGGGAATGGATTAGCTAGAGGCTCTGCTCCGCAACACTCAATTAAAGCAGCTCACCATTTCAAGGTATCAATAAAAATGTCAACATAACTGCCGGGAAAGCTATTATATTCCCAGGATGCGGCAAAAATCAATTCTTATTAGTTTACAACGGTCACGTTATCGCATACCACCTATTATACGATTTTTAACTGGAGTTAAATGGGTGTTCAGGAAAACCACTTAATTTAAACGTATAAAGTCATGATAAAATTATATAAAAAATAAAATACTAAATAGAGCTTGATACCGCGTCAGCATGGTACGTAACAACCTGTTGTGTTTTTTAAACTAATATCGTATATAACTATGTAATACATAATATAAAGCTTTACATGAAGAACGGTCTGTAAAAAAATAATGTACCAACCTTTTAAAGATACTAAATTTTTTGCCCATAGTGGTTCCTGATCTTCTGGCATCGTCTGATTATGATCAACAAAGTGATCGAAATCTTGAATTGTAATTTGCTTAATTAAATCGGGATCCGTCAGATATAAAATGTGTGAAAATAGTTGATATGCTCCACAGAATCTGAAAATAAAAACTTGTTGACAAAGGATTAGTTTAGATGTATTGTCTTATTTTACGTAACAGAACTTCGTTTTTAAAAATTTATTCATACATAGCACTAGTGAATAAAAAGACGAAGAATTAATTTTCTAAATCCGGCAAAAAATTGTGTGTAAAGTATGCGGTTACCTGGGCGCAATTATAAAATTTCTACGTAATCAATTTCTACGAAAAGATTTTATGATTAGAGACTTGCCATGACATTTAACAGTCGGCTATAAAGAATCCTTTTGTCCGGTACATATATACTACATTTGATTTTCAAATGCTCCACTCGAAGGTACTGCATTTGACAGGAAGCAAGTTTTTTTACTTGAAAATTTTGAATTTTGTGGCCCCTTGCTGTTCCATGCCAGGTAGCAATCTTTAACGTGCGTGACAACACTCACACACGGGTCCTACATTTTACCTCTTATCCGAACGAGAGCGTACTTTTGTGAAAAATGCTCGCCTAACATTTTTTAAGCAGATCGTAGTATCATGATTCGAACCCGGGACCTAGGGCATAGTAGTCACACGCATACAGACTACGCCACGGAGGGGAAGTAGTTCACTTTTCGAAAGCTTAATGTTTGTTCTGTTGTTATGATAAATACAGAAGATGCTTTCTATGACTCCCAGGTCCGTGATCTTGAATTTATCTAAAAGGTTCTGGGGATCAATTTTCGATGTTGTTCGAGTTTAATTCGTATAGGATAAATCGAATAGAGATTTACGTATACGAAATTGAAAGTGTACTCTTAAATAGTGTACGATATTGCAAGTTCAACTAATTAGAGCTGTCGAATTCTAAAATTGATATTGCAGCAATTTTCATTTTTAGTAGATGAATTACGTAAAAATCTAAAAACCTTTTTAATAAACACCCGAAGATAAGGGTGGAGAAGTCGTGTATTTAAATTTCTGTCGAGCTTGGGGAGGATATTCAGGAAGAGGCTGCACTGAAAAAACAAGTATTGTAAAATGAACTACAGTGAAAGTGAATTTTACCACAATTTGTGGTTACATATGTACTAGAAACAAATTATTGTAATTTTCATCAGTTTTGTAGTAAACTATTATTTAACCTAGCAACCTACACTATATATCATGTATTAACATTTTAACATTCAAATATTTTTTTATTATTCTCTATTACAATTCACAATATTAAAATTTGATAGAGATTGTTCTAATAATTTCCAAATCTATATTAAAAAGTACCACGCAAGTAGCTACAGCTTACATTTTAGATTGCAATCACTACAATCTTGAATTGTAATCATTAACACTTGTTATTGCAATCTATACCATTCTAAATTCTAACTTCAACTATTTTAATTAGTACTTCCTACAAACTTGAACTGTAATTTTTACAACTCTGCATTGCAATCATTACCATTTTATATTATAACTAATAAATTTAAGCACTCAAAAACAAAGAAGTGTTAAATTCAATAAAATTCTACTTCAGTAAAGCAAATACAAATATCAGTCACAAAAAATATTATTGCTAGAAGATATTTTGTTTACAAAAGGTCATTCACTCCTTAAAATAACCAAATGCATCGTGAATTTGAACAATTTGCGTTTCAAAACAGGAAAGTTATCCGACTGACCATAGCTTCGCCACAAATTTCAAATTTAGTTAACTTTTTTACACGTAACTTATTCTGATTGTCTGTACCACTACTTTAATAATTTCAAATAAATCATTTTGTATAAATGAAGGATAATGCAAGAGAAGTAGTCGCTCATATTTACGCTTAGCACTTAAATAATTACGATACAGTTCATTATATTGCTGTCCACTGTCGCTAATGTAATGCTTGAGCTTTTAATTTTATTTAAACTGAATTTTTGTATTTAAAAAAATGGCATACTCTGAGGTAAAAAATTCCGGAGTTAAAATAGTATCCAATTCGGATCTCTGGGAGGGAACTACTACGAAGGATGTGATCGGAAAATTTAGAAAATGAATCTGGAACATTCTGCGAGTAGGAGCATGGAATGTCAGAAGTATGCAGGAAGTAGGTAAGCTAGAGAACTTAAAAATTGAAATGCACAAGACTAGTGGGGATCAGCGAAGTTCGGTGGCTAGAGGCGGGGAAATTTAGGAGTGGAGATTTTAGGGTAATTCATACACGATTAGGGGAAGGAAATTCTTGCCTGGGGATAGTTATGCAAAAAAAGATAGGGCACGGTGTAGAAAACTACTTACAAACGAACGATAGAGTATTCATGGTTAGATTAGAAACTAAACCGGTAAATATAGTAATAATAGAAGTATACATGCCCACCTCCAGCCACAGTGAGGAAGAGGTAGAAGCGATCTACAAAGGTATCGAACACCTATTACGATATGTAAGAGCACCTGAAAATTGAATAATTAAGAGGGGATTTTAATGCAGTGGTCGGTGAGGGTAGGGAAGGAGCGGTAGTAGGTTTATTTGGTTTAGGCACGAAAAATGACGGGAGAAATAGGCTGGTAGAATTTTGCTACAAGAACAATTTAACCATCACAAACACATTATTTCAACATCATACTAGAAGATTATACACGTAGAAGATGCCAGGGGATATAGGATGATATCAAATAGATTACATTCTTATTAGACAACGGTTTAGGAATCCAGTAAAAGACTGCAGAAGCTAACCAAGAAGTAGATATAGACACTGACCACAATATCATAATTATGTAAGCCGCTCTTAAATTAAAATATTTGAAACAAAAAAATGAAAGAAAGCACTTTGACTTTGAGAAACTAAAAATAAAGATATCTACGAAAGATTTGAAAAAATCAAATGAATTGCTGCAAGATATCGGGATATTTTCAGATACTAAGGAAGTAGAAACAGACTGGAATAACATTATATCCAGCTTAGACATGGCGGCAAGAGATATTCTGGGGTGTACACAAAAAAGAAAATAAGTAACAAAAGATATCCTGAATTCAATAAAAGAAATACAAATACAAAAATAAATCAGACGCAACGGGAAAACAAAGATAGAAAGTCATAAAATGGGAAATTATTCGCAGATGCAGGAAAGCTAAATAAGAATGGATTAATGAAAAATGCAAAGAGGTATAAACTAACATGGAAATAGAAAAGACAGAGGAAGCTTACAAACTAATTAGAATGAATTTTAGGGATATAAAACCGTACAGCAAAAATGAGACGCGGAAAGAAACGTCATTATAGAAAATGTAGAAAAAGTGGTTAGATTGCAGGAATATATAGGGAATTTATATGCAAGAGAGGTACTAACAGCATTAGAACAGGAAACAGACTATGAAAATGACGAATATCCTATACTGCGAGGTGAGTTTGAATTAGCATTAAAGGATCTCAAAAATTGTAAGGCACCGGCTACAGATAAGGTGCAAGCAGAAACTCCATAAGCCGCTGCATAAGCAGTAACAAAACGTCTCTTCCAACCTGTAAGCTATATGTATGAGACAGGTGAGATACCCAAAGACTTCAAACGTAACATCGTAGTAACTATACCAAAAAAGAGGGGCGCGGATAGATGTGAAGAATTTCAAACGATAAGTCTGACAGCACACGTGTCAAAAATATTAACTAGAATTGTACAAAAACGAATGGAAAAACGAGGTTTAAGAAATACTAGGAGAAGATTAATTTGGGTTTAGGCGAAACAGGGAACACGGGAGGCTATGTTAGCTCTGAAGGTGATAATGGAGAAAACGATAGAAAGGGGGAAAGCGTGTATAAAGGATTTGTAAATCTGGAAAAAGCATTCGATAATGTAAAATGGAAAAAGATGTGCGAAATACTGAAAAAGATTGGAATGTGTTTTAGGGATAGACGGATAGTACATAGCTTATACAAAGAGCAAATGGCAGTAATAGAATTAGAGCAGAACGTAAGGAAGTAAATATTAGGAAAGGGGTGAGACAGAGATGTGCTTTATCCCTATTAATTTTTAACTTCTACATAGAAGAGGCAATGAATACTGTCAAATGCAGGAAGACATTTGAAATTATTATACAGGGACAAAAGATTGATATGCGTAGATTTGCAGATGATATAGCGGTATTAGCATCTAGCAAAGAAGATTTAAAAACTGCTCTTAATGAAATTAAAACAGTTCTAACAGTGAGATACGCTATAAGAATTAACAAAAATAAAATTAAAGTTTTAGTATGCACAGGAGCGGAAGATAAACCAAAAGCAAGAATACAAATAGGTAACGAGGAGTTACAGGAGGTTAAGGATTTCTGCTACCTAGGAAGCGAAATGATGCAAGATGGGAAAGGTCCAAAAGATATAAAACAAAGATTAGCACAAGGTCGTAGTATAATTTACAAGAAAAAGCAACTACTGTGTTCAAAGACAACAAACATAGAAACAAGGAAAATATTGCTTAAAACATATGTGTGGAGCACAGCACTGCACGGTTGTAAGCCTGGACAGTACGACAAACGGAAAGAAAAAGGTAGGAGCCTTTGAAATGTGGTGCTACAGACATATGATGAAGATATCATGGACAGACAAAGTTAAGACCAACGAGGTACTAGAAATAGTAGGAGAAGAAAGAAATATGTTTACAACGGGAAAAAATAGGAGAGATCGGATGATACGTAACATACTAAGACATGAGAAAATAGTGCGGAATATATTAGAAGCACAGGTAGAAAAAAAGAGAAGTAGAGTTAGACCTAGATTAGACTATTGCACACAGATAGTAAAAGATATAGGAAGTGGGAATTTCAGGGAAATGTGTAGGTTAGCTCAGAATAGAAATCAATGGAAGTACACATCCAACCAATCACAAGATGGAAAACTAATGCCGAAACATGATGATTATTATAAACAACTTCAGGTATTGGTTTTGGAAGATTCTCAACTAATGTTAATTGTACGAAAGTATTTACTGTAAAAGTATTAATTCGGCAAATGTCTAAGTGTTGGTAAATCCTTGGCAGCCACAAGCTGCTTAATCCCCTTCTCACACCACTGAATATCGGTGAAGTAGTGCATATAGTTAGAAAACAATAGAAGGGGAGTTGAGCTGTATATAGGCTGTTGTTTTGGGAGGGGGGTTACCGTCTTAAACGCGAATAGTGAACGACCGCGTAGCGGGATAATAATAAATAATGGAACGTGCGCCGGAATTATATTAAATAATTTATCGAACGAGTTTGTAACGACGGCCGAAATCAAATCAGGGGAAAATGCGTTCTATGTAATAAGCGTGTACCTCCCGCCGGTCGATTCCCGGCGGGAAAATCCCAAACCGAAGACTTGATAAATGAAGTAGATAATATTATTCGTAAAATCGGCAGAAATAAAAATCTAGTCATTGGGGGAGATTTTAATGCCAAGTCGCCACTATGGGGCAGCCCTATCGAAGACGATAGAGGCTCGCAGGTTGCTGATCTTTTTACGGAATGGGATCTTAGTGTGATAAACACTAATGATTTACCTACGTTTGAGACGCATAGAGGCAGCAGTTTTATAGATATTACTGCAGTCTCGCACGAAATGTTAGAAACGATTTGTAATTGGAAATTAAGGTCGGACGAGGAAACGCTCTCTGATCATAAATTAATAACATGGGACGTTGAAACCAAAACAAGTGCAAACGAGCAGCTAACTGTATTTCCGCGGTTCTGTAATAAAAAGCAAATTGGGAGCGATTTAAACAAAAATTTGGCGAAAGTATCCCTGTGCTCGAAAATGAGCTATTTAACTGCCGAGAGGCAGACGAAGTAGAAACACTTGCGAAAATTAAACGACGCGGTGGTAGACGCGTCGTCGTATTCCATGCCGAAAAGAAAACATTTAAAGACAGCGTACCCTGGTGGACCCGGGAACTAACCACCAAGCGGGCAGAAACGCGTAACCTAAGGCGCCGCTATCAACGCGCCTCGGGAGATATAAGAGAACAACGGAGAATAGAATATAATCAAAGTTACCGCGAATATAAAATATTAATAGAAGAAACGCGAACGAATAAATTTAAAGAATTCTGCACGCAAAACTCAGAGAAAGAACCCTGGGGAACCGCATACCGCGTAATTAGAGGAAAACAACAAAAATCGCGCTCAGTAATATAAAGAAAACAAATGGCGAATACACGGAAGGTTTTAAAACCACAGCGGAATATTTACTAGAGAAATTTTTCCCATCGGATAATCCCGAGGGGATGAAGGGTCGCACGATTTAATACGTCGGGAAGCTGCAAAGGCGCAAGGAACAGGTGCCGATAAGGCAATCCTAGTTCACGAGGTCGTCAGGGCTCTTAGGAGGATGAACCCTAAGAAGGCACCGGGGCATGATGGAATCACTTCAGACGCAGCTCTGCAGGCGTGCCTGTTAGCCCCGTGTGTCTTTGTTGGGTTGTTTAATCTTTGTTTAGAAAGGGCGTTTTTCCGCGTTGCTGGAAATTCCAGAATGTGAAATTTATACCCAAACCTAAAAGGCGGATGCGTCAGATCCGGGCAGCTATCGTCCAATTAGCTTGCTACCGGTGCTGGGGAAAGTTTTAGATCGCGTTATGACTACGCGTGTTGAACACCTAGTGCGAGACAGCGGCGGTTTTAATAACCGACAGTTTGGTTTCGTGGAGGGCAAGTCGACTATCGACGCGTTAGAGTTCGTTGTCGGGGAAATTAAGCAGGCAAGAGATGCCAAAGAGTACTGTGTCGTTGTTGCTTTGGACATTTCAGGAGCATTTGATGCTGCCTGGTGGCCATTAATCGTTTGCGAGTTAGATCGTAGGGGTTGTCCGCGAAACTTGATGTCTTTGGTCAAGAGCTATTTCTCGGGGCGATTAGCACAGGTTGAAATTCCGGGTGAAGTTCTGTCGCGTGAGGTGGAAAGGGGATGCCCGCAAGGGTCATGTTCTGGTCCTACATTTTGGAAGTTGTTGTATGAGAGCATCTTTAGGGTCAAGTTGCCCGCAGGATGCTCAATCGTCGGGTTTGCAGATGACACATTTTAATTGTAAGATCGAGATTGTTAATGGATATGCGCACAAAACCGAACGAGGCGCTTAATAAATTACACGAATGGTCGCAGGCGGTAAAATTAAAATTTAACACGGCGAAGTCAGAGGCGCTTTATTTCGGCACGAAACCAGGACAGAGACCTCCTAGGTTAGAGCTAGGAGGAGAAAATCCGTTTAAAGATTGTATTACCTACCTCGGCGTCAAGATCGACAATAAATTAAATTGGAAAGCGCACGTACAATACGTAAAAAGTAAGGGCGGCGAAATATCAAATAAAATGATGGCGGCGGCTAAAATAAAGTGGGGTTTCAGGGGCGAATCGCTGAGGACGGTTTATGCCGGAGCAATTGAGCCGGCAATACTGTACGCAGCTTCTGTATGGGCAGAAGGTTGTAAAGTCCGGGAGATGCGTCAATTGACGAGCGTACAACGCATAACCGCGGTAAAAGCGGCGAGGGCGTACAGGACCACCTCCACGGAGGCTGTCCTGGTGATCAGTAGGTCTCTCCCTATCGAATATGTCGTTAGGGAGATTAGAGATAGACGATTAATAAATATAGGAAAAGGGCGCGAAATTATCGAAGATCTTAATCTTGGTAAAGGAAATTGCAAGAAAGATTGTTGTATCTGAGTTAGGGCACCCGGCTGATATTAGAGGGATCGAGTTTGTCGAAGGTGATGAAGACGCGATGGGTATCAGAATTTATACGGACGGTTCACGTATGGACGATGGGCAAGCAGGCGCGGCGTTTGTCGTATAAGCAGGAAAGGGAGGTGTTTCGGTTTCAAACCAAACTCGCGAACTGGTGCACTATCTTCCAGTGCGAATTGGTAGCCATACGAGAGGCTATCGATTACGTAATAAACCATACGGGCAGAGACGAGTATTATATAATCAGTGATAGTAAATTGGCGCTAACGGCTTTAACAAACATGAACACCTCGACAGATCTCCAAGCGGACGTCTGGAGGATAGCGCGTACGGCGCTAGAGTTTCGACGTTTAAAGTTCTGTTGGGTCAGGTCGCACAATGGTAACGTAGGAAACGATAGGGCTGACGAATTAGCTAAAGAGGCCGCGACGGGCGACTTTCGAATATCACATTCGTCGATACCGAGGTCTTTAATCAAAAGAAAGCTGCGCGAAAATCAATTCGACAATGGGAAGAGAGGTGGAACAACGCTGCCACGGGCAGGTTGACCCACAAATTCATACCGAGCATAGAAGCCAGAGGTAAGATCGAGGTTAAGCTCGATCACAAAATGGTGCAGTTGATAACAGGGCACGGCGCCCTGAAGGCGTATTTACAAAGGTTCGGTCTAACCAATAGCGACCGCTGCGAATGCGGTGAGGGCGCGGAAAGCGCAGAGCACGTGCTCTTCGACTGCCCGCTTGAGGCGGGAAATCGAGGTTGGCTGATAGCAAACTAGCTATCCTAGGTCTGGCATGGCCAAAGAGCCTAGAGGAAGTCGGGGAAGTGGTTAACCAGAAGGCGTTCTGGACAGCCTTAAAAGAATTCGCGGGAAGGGTCGCGAGATTAGACAATCAATGACGACCGCGTGTAAAAATTCGGTGGGGTTGGTGGGAGGATTGAAAATTTTAGATTGACTTGGCGTGAGTAAGGATACGAGCATAACCAAAACCTGATATTAAAAAAAAAAAAAAAAAAAAAAAAACATAATTATACCAAATGTCCAATATGCACGAGAAACCCTAATACAATCACTGCCTATCTTCATAATTATGTGCGGAAAATCGGGAATAAATAATACCAAATAAACAATAACAAATAAATCATAAACCCTCATTAAATTAAATCAATAAAGTAAACAAGGATAATAAAACAGAGTGCAACCGCGCATCCCCAGGACTTGAAAGTGAAGTGATAGTGATAGTGATTGTGATCCCCAAAACATTTAGTGCATACCTACCAGGACTTTAGCAGTGCACCCCGTCCCACCTTTAGAAGTAAGTTACAGACGACCAGATCTTCGGATGCTGGAGAATTTTATTATCGAGGTAAGACTTAAATGTGGCGGCTGTACTCGCACAAGCATTGATTTACATTAATTAGTAGTTTTGAAATAATTTAAGAAGCACGTTTGATGTGTAAAGGCGCTAGCCGACATAATGCTTGTGCGAGTGCACCTGATAAATAGGGTGATGCTTTCGCTATTTTGTGCACTCCTATATGCTTAACGCTTATTAAACATTTATTTATATATTTACATAATTATATTTATTTATATTTTATATTTACACTTTATATTTATTTATATATAGCATGTATTATGTGGCTTATTTGTTTTGTTTGACGTTCTGTCGCCATTTTGGTTGCAGTATATATTTGGGAAGGACGAGCAGAATTGCGAAGATTGTAATCATAATGTAAATCAGTTAGGAACGATAGGAAAGCTAGGGATGGATTTAAATTGGTTAGCTAGATTTGGATAGTTTTAAGACGACCCTTCAGGTCGCACTGGTAAGCAGAACCGGCGTCTGCTATCCGGTATTACGGATCCCTCCCCCTCTCATTTTTGCTTGTTGATCGGGTACACTCGAAAGTCAGCGCTAGGGATACCATTATTTACAACCCTGTTTTTAGTTTTTGTTTTGTTTTTGTTCCAGTTTTTGTCAGATTTTTAGGTTTATTAGATTGTTAGAGTTTGTTAGGTTTGTTAGATTTTTAGGTTTGTTAGATTTTTATTTAGTTTTTATTTAGGGTGAATCAACTATGAAGTAAGAATAAATTAGGAGCACGACTATTTTTCGCGTTTAAACCCAATGTAGTACCTCCGGGTGGAGCATTGGGGACGTGGCCGCAAGTATAGCGGCCCTAATTCAAATTATAATGTATATAGGCTGTTGTGAGAATTTCAGGGAACTGTGTAGGCTAGCTCAGAACATAAATAAGTGGAGGTACGCGTCTAACTAGTTTCAAGACAAAAATGTAATGACGAATAAATAACTGCACTTAAATCTGATGATTATTATAAACAACTACAGGTATTGGTTGTGAAATATTTTCAACTAATGTTGATTGTGCGAAAGGATGTATTTGAAAAACTATTAATTCGACAAATGTTCAAGTGCTGCGGGAACTTGGCAGCCACAGACTGCTTACCCCCTTTCACATACCACTGAATATCCAGGAAATAGGCTATATAACTGTAAAGCAATAGAAGGTGACCGAACTGCATCTAACTAGAAAGAACAGTTGTTACACACTTTTTCTTAAAAGGTATATAGTGTGTCTACTCTACCTTATAGGCGGCAGAGCCTCGATAGATTATGAGGGGTTCCTGTTTAAAGTCTAAGCCCAGGGTAAAGAGGATGGTAAATGGCTTTGAGTAAAAAAAGGTCCTCTAAAGAGATCTTTCAGCCAGCTAAGCTTCTTCAACTTAGGGCAGAGCTATGTGCTAGGGTCGTAGGATGGTATACGATAATAAAAGAAGTTTTATTGGACGTCACCGTATCTTAATAAATGTTATAATACGGAAATCTTCGATAAGAAAAAAATACTTTTGACGAGCAACATAATAATACTTACTTGTGACTCTGCGAACTGGAATGGGAACGACGTTCTCGTACTATCTGAACATTTATTCACTTCTAAACATTTTTAGACTAGAGCTACTTTAGAGCCTAGTCACTTTATCACAAAAAATAAAGTATAGAAAGATTAACTAGTAAAAATTATACTTCAAAAAATTTAAACCAACACCAATAATATGTCTTTCTTCACTACAAAAAATTTATAAATATGGTTGTTTGCTTCTATAAAAAAATTACTGATGACTTCAATGAAAGAAAGCTTTAAGACAGGTTATTATTCTTTCTATTAATTTGCAAAAAAATATATATACATCGCTTGTACAAAGTTATATGTACTGAGACTTTCGAAACAATTACTTTTATTAAGATCTAGTAATAATTTCTGATTATTCATAGGAAATTTATAATTGAAAAATTTATGTTTATTTTCTATAAGAAATATAGTGTTTTCATTATCATTTTACAGTTTATATATGATACTTGAATAGGATCCTGTTCGAGTTTACAAGTAATGAATTAAATGCTTAGACTTTTTGTAGATTACAGAACTACATTTTTAATTGAATTATTTGGTGGAATCAAAGGTCAGAAAAAACACTTATTGTTTGAATTAAGCTGTACTTCAAGTGAACTGCCAAAAAAATTATACTCTATAATGTGACAAACAAATATCAACGTATCAAATGTTTAGTTACGAATACATTTTAGTATAACTTTGTAACTTCAAAAATTATCTTATAGAAATTCCTTTATGACTATAAGAGCATTTATGAAATATCCAACTATTAAATTCTGAACAAAATATTACGTGTATCAATTTAAATGACCATACAAATTTTACATAAATTTCGTGTACCAAATTTAAGTAAACATATATAGAATTTTCAAAAATTATTTGTACATTGTAAGTGATGGTTCCATGAAATGAAAATTGCTCTAAAATTGAGGATGACTCACCACAGACAATCTGCTAGGCATCCAATTTCGTTAAACATCTAGGGTATTTACAATAGCAAATGCGCGCGGCTGATACATGTGACCATTTCACTTCTCTCTGGAACGGCATCTTTTATCAAAACCTGCTGGCCCACGTTAACACTTGCTTCCCTGATTACATCCCAATGTCAAATAATGAAGCTTGGCTACGAGGCTATGTTACTATCCAAGCACGCGCGGAAAAGGGGATATTGTATCAAGATACATACAAATAGAAGAAATCTTAAATTTTACTTTGAGTATTTAAATATAGATGAAGCTCTATGTATGAATTAGTAATATATTGTTTGTATTGGAATTTAATATTTACTGTTTAATAATGGATTTTGTTGAATAGATATTTAGAACAAAAGCGTATATTTAAGAAGCATATAATCGTATTCGTTACACAGTGGATAAGAAGAAAATTGTTCAAAGCATATGTGTGGAGCACAGCACAGTACGTCTATGAAATAGAGGCAGTAGAAAAAGCAGACAGGGACTGGAATGTTGTGCTCCAAATGTATAAGGATAGCATGGACAGACAAGGTTAATAACAAATAGGTTATAGAAATAGTAGAGAAATAAATATATCTGTGGAAAACAAAAAAAATTGGAGAAATAGAAGGACAGGATACGTTCTAAGGCCCTTTTGGGGAATAGTACGGGATATATTACAAGCAGAGGTAGGAAAAAAGAAGTGGCGGTAGAACGAGATCAGACTATCGCATGCAGATAGTGATAGATGCAGACAGTGCAAATTTCAGGGAAATCTGTAGATTAGTTCAGAATAGGAAACAATGAGGGTACGCGTCTAATCAGTTCCAAGACTGAAGACCTAATGATGATGATAAACTGAATTTAATCTGTGAAAATCATAATCTTTAACAATAAAACCATAAAAGGGGTACGTATTTATTTCATGAATCTTGAATAAAATTGAATAAACCAACATCATTTTAATAATATTGTTGAATATTGGTGAATTTTACTAGAATGTTTTAGATCCAAATTCATATAAAAAGTTACAACACTGACTTTTAAATATTCAAACTATTATTAATCCACTAGCAAAAGGCTCAAACACAAAAAGGTAGTAAAATTATCGTGCCTACTTTTAAGTGTGTCATTTCGGTCATTAGTAACTCCATTAAATCTGAAGCGGTTTCTTTTGTAATTCTATACAGTCGTACAAAAACACGATTGTTTTTGCCAAACGTATCTCCGATTATTACTACTCTTCTTTGAAATTGACCATTAACTTCGACCTCTTCTAGGACACCAATTGCACTAATTCATTTACTGGCATTTCAATTAAAAGTATTTAACGCTCTATATTACTAAAATGGAAATATTACATTGACAAATGTCATTCGTTTTCGTTCGAAAACAGAATTTCAAATGCTAAATCACCGCTTGATGTGAATTGGATCTCAAAATTCCGTATACGAGCCCATTATAAACTCGAGAATGCAATTGTAATTAAACCGCTCGAAAAGTGACCGTTCCGCATACGAGTTATTTGACAAATCGCGCTCCTGGTCTATCTTGTGTGGTTAAATTGCCTAATAAGGATTACTTAATTCTGCTTGGAGGAAACCGGTGGCGATGGCAGTATTTCGTGGAAATTGTGACTTCCATACTGGATGATAGTCGATAGCGGGATCCAGCTATCGTGCAAATCGGAGAATTTTTGCATGAAGTTCAAAAGAGTAATTATCAGATTGCAATCTAACCTACTATTAATTCTGTTTTAGACCACACCTTACGAGGAAAAGTTAAAAAGTGAAATAACAGGTATTGGTTGAATTTAAATTGCATGGTGCATTATTTGGTTTTGATTGCGTTGACGTACGCAGGATAATGCTATGCGGTGCTTTTAGTCCTTAATGATAAGGATATATGGATAT
This sequence comes from Platerodrilus igneus, assembly GCA_036346225.1. NCBI lineage: Eukaryota > Metazoa > Arthropoda > Insecta > Coleoptera > Lycidae > Platerodrilus > Platerodrilus igneus. Next base: position 14,620,126 of record JARFIW010001469.1, on the reverse strand, counting down.
TTAAGTAACATTATTACTTTAAACTATATAAATAGTGTCGCCGAACTTGGAACCCAGACCCTTACGAAGTATTAATATAATTTAAAAAGGAAGTTTAGAAATTTGCAGAAGATCGTACTAACGAAGTCTCTAACCTGCGAACGCTTTAGGTATCTGTAGAAGTGAACCTATCAAACAAACAAAGATGTCTGATTATTCAAGATTTGTAACGGTAGGTAAGATAGAAGTAAATAAGAAAACCAAAGGAAAGAATAAAAAGTCAATACAAACTGAAAAAGTTTGAAATAAAAGATCTGATATGATCCTTTTGTATATGGATATTGATTTTTTATGTGTGTACAAGTTCGATGCAGTGAAATAAAGAAAGTTACACGACGAATTATGAATCTGAGAGTAAGATAAGTAAAAACAGGACAATTGATGAAATAAGTATAGATAGTATTAAAAGACAAGCAGATGCCTTTGTTACTACACAAGTTGAAATGAAAGTTATGATGCGAGTTAAAACAAAGCTGATAATAAAAGAGACATAATGGACTGTATTTGTATAATTTTTAATAAGTTTAAGTCATGATTATTAATACATAATAATAGCGGTCTGTGACTACGAGGGTAAGGTAAAAAGTTCTCGGTCTACAATAAAAGACTGCAATTTTTAGTAAAAAATATGACTTTATTTTTCGACATAATCCCCCTTAACTTCAACACACTTGGTCCAGCGTTTCTCCAACATCAGTATTCCTTCGCGGAAGTGAGAGTCTGAAAAACTGTGAAAATATTCGTCTATGGCCCTCTCAACTTCTTCATTGCACATGAAGCGCTTCCCAGAAACAAATTTCGTCAAGTTTGAAAAACAGATAAAAGTCCGAGGGCGCCAAATAGGGGGGGGGGTGTGGCTGAACAAGTCGTACCCTAAATTGGTTAATTTTCGCATCGCCAACGCACCCTTGTTGCAGGTGCGTTGTCTTGGTAAGATGATTTATTTCTTCTTCAAGCCAGGCCTCTTCTCGCGAATTTTAGCACATTTCGCATTGGTTTTTGATCGGCATTCAGCAAATGAAGCACCCATCATGCGCAGAGCTTTCGCATCCCTAACTCTTTGCGTAAGATGTTTCGCACCTTTTCCTCCGATATCCCTACAGCCTCAGCTATCTCTTACATTTTCACTCGCCTATCATCCAACACGATATCGTGCACTTTTTCGATTGTTTCTGGTGTGGTTGCGGTTTTTGGTCGTCCTTCGCGTTGGTCATCTTTGAGAGACGTGCGACCCCGTTTAAATTCAGCTGCCCACTTTTTAAACGGTTGACAGGGAAGGGACAGAGTCTCCGTAAACTTTTATCAACTTCAGATGAATTTCCTGAGGGGTTAATTTGTCCGAAACAAAGAATTTTATGACCGCACGATATTCAAGTTTATCCATCTTAAGGAAACACGCATAAGACGTCTGCTTGAAAAATTCGTGTAAACAAACTACTTGAGATAGCAAGTTTAAGCTTGCCATACAAACTAATGAAGCGGGAAGCACAATTTTTGCTGATATATATATATATATATATATATATATATATATTCTACTGCTCCCCCCCTTTTTTATTACTTTTATTATTTAATTAAATTATAAATTATTTATACACTACCTTTCTCGTCGCCCCTATTTTTAGTATTCAATGACTTCTATATGATGTGCTTTAGCAAAGTTTGGTTGGTTATCTATTTAAACTGTTTACTATTATTATGCCTCGACTATATGAACCCTTTATCTCAGGGTGTTCACCTACTCACCGTGGGTTCAATCGTGAGTAGATGTGCACTGTCCAACCAAACTGCACACTCTTTTGTTTTACTACTTTTATATGAAATTATTACTGTATATGCCAAATTTTACTGATCAACTTAGCTTGGTGCCAAATTAATTAATGTATACAATTTCTGACTTTTGTTTGACGTTTTATGATATTGCACGGTACTCACCTGAATTATACTTCGCTGATGCCCTTTTTAAATGCTGCTGGCTCACGATCTTAGTTGCCGTATGCGTCTTTACAAGGACTCACAATCACTGTTGAACTTGCGTATCGCCTCCAGGTGTCTTAGTACAATTTTGATGACCCCAAATCTGAAATAAATAACCCGAATTTTAGAATTTTGACAAACCGTTGTATTTACTTTCCCTGCGCTAATCCTTCCGTGTTTCTTTTGTTTCTGCGTTGAATCTTCCCCTGCAATTGCTGCTCTCTTATTTTCTCTCTTCGTGCTCCAATTAATCCGTCCGCCTTTTCGTAATCAATCCCAAATCTATCCGCCGTCCTGTTCCAAATCAATCAATGCCCTGCTATAACTTCGATGTCCACTCTATGTCCTACTGCCTTCAAATCTATATCCAAATCACTCCCAAAATTATTTATATATTCGCTGCTTCGCCGTCGCTTGTATAACCACTCGAATGTCCTTCTGCCTTTAAACCAATGTCGTTCCAAATCCAATTCCAATCTCGTTTCAAATCTAATTAAATATTCGTTGCTTTCCCGTCGCACTATAACCACTCTATATACTTCTTTTAACGTTGCTATTATTTAACCACCGATGCTTCTTGTACCTCCACTTTAATAAATCAGACTATTTTAAATTCAAACACATTTATTTTATCAAAATATTTAACAATTTTTACGCAGGCTTGTAAAAACACGTCTTTATACAAAATTTATCGAAAAAGAATCCTCTTGTTTACTTCCCTAGGCAATAAGCACAACAAAACTAGCTTACTTAATTACATTTTAAATACATAAAAATATCCAATAACAATTTGTCCTTTCTTTAGTGTCACAAATACCTTCACTATTGTCTTTATACACATTCATAAATTCTACCATTGGTCCTAAACACTTCACAATTCTCTAATTATATTTGATATTGCTATTAACTTATAATTTTGAATTTACAATTCGTCCAAAAGTTGATTCTATTTAAATAAAAAGCCAAAATAATTCACACAAGACCTGGATGCTTGGTTGATTGTAGACATCCGTAGACGCATCCGGTTTTCAGACGGCAAATGTACTTTCAATGGCTTATTAAATTTCAACTTAGTATAAAACCTTGAGCACTGTGCATTTTATCAACGTCGTCAAGTCATTTAGTTTACCTTTTGGCACATACGTTTCAAACTAAACATGGTAAATACTTTAGCATATGTAAAGTACGGCAAAATATAGTTTTTGAATTACTGGATCTGATATATGAATCATGTTGTTTGGTATACACCCCTTTTAACACAAATCTACCCTTAGAAGCCTTGTACCCCCCTTGACATTACAATATATATATATATATATATATATATATATATATATATATATATAAATTATTATAGTTTTCGACTACTTTGATATTATTTAGGAATTGGTTTCGGGGTTGTAGTCAATTAGGGCAAATTAAGAACTCCTTTTTGATCGATTCGAGCTTTCGAAAATTTTATTTTCTTCTTCAGGAAACTGCAAATATGTATAATTACAAGATGTAATTAAAATGTTTACTTACGATCTAGAGTCTAATCTTAAATGTGAGAAGCATGAAACTATTTTAACTAAAACGACACACATCTAGATGGCTCTCCGCCAGAATTACTTCTCACAAAAGTGATTGCAATCGAAAAATCATGACCTGTGCATTAGTGTCACACGCTATAGAAACCGGTCACACTTTTAATTACAACAACACTAAAATTATTTTCAAAGAAGATAATTACAAAAAACGTTTGTTTCTCGAAATGGTTGCTATTTCACTACAAGATCTTCCACTAAACAAAAGGACAGACACGCAAAATTTAAATAACATTTATTCATATTTACTATCAATAATAAAGAATACCAACACCCCTACAATTGATTAATTTATTAAACAAATCTCCTTGCAGCTATTATCTTAGTTTATTACATGTCAACAATCATAATTTAATTCATATTAATTATTTTATTTTCATAACAACACCCCTTATATCCATCAATGTATTTTTAAATTTATTTATTAATGCAACCTTCATTGTAATGCAATAACTATTCCGTTTTAGTTATTCATCAAGTATGTGTCAATAGTTTTAAATGTCAACCCTAAAATAGTCGTTTTAGTTAAAATAGTTTCATGCTTCTCACATTTAAGATTAGACTCTAGATCGTAAGTAAACATTTTAATTACATCTTGTAATTATACATATTTGCAGTTTCCTGAAGAAGAAAATAAAATTTTCAAAAGCTCGAATCGATCAAAAAGGAGTTCTTAATTTGCCCTAATTGACTACAACCCCGAAACCAATTCCTAAAAATATATATATATATATATATATATATATATATATATATATATGTATTGAATATATTGAATCTAATAGGAATTATTAGAAATTGTTAAGTAAAGTATAAGTTCATTGCAACATTGTAATACAAGGATAACCCAGAGAGGTTATCGACAGTTCATGAGAACGGAATGCAACTTTGCATCCGAGAGGGCAGTGATACTGCAGGTGGCAGGTCACAGGCGGTTAACATACCGCAATTACTTAGAATTAAGTTGTTACATTGTAATAAAGTGTACAATTAAGAGAAACGCAGACATGAGATCTGCAAGTTCCCACAGCCGTGTGAGGGGCAGGTAAATATAAAAAGCCCGGGAGTTCAATGCCCGGCAGTCAGTCTCCGAACTCCATACTTCGTTGTTCAAGCTACTCACCAGTACAATTAATTATTTTTTTTAGTAAAGTTATTATCTACAAGTTATTCCAAATTTCACCATAATTTCTGTTTCAAATCAAATAAAATTGTTAAGTGTTTGAAGTTTTTTTTTTAAAACACAGCTCCAAAGGCCCGAACCTTAACTGGCGTAGTCGGTAGAATGTCAAAAGGGCACTAAGAATCAAAAAATCGGAAGATTGGTGACCAAGAATTTCAATTCGCAATTTTGACAGAACCCAAACCACGTTGGAGGAAGAACACAAATCGTCTAAATCCAGCAACAAACCACGTTGGAGGAAGAACACAAATCGTCTAAATCCAGCAACAAACCAAGTTGGACGAAGAACAAAAATCGTCTAAATCCAACAAACAAACCAAAGTGGACAAGATACAGCATCGATCGAGCCCACAAAAGAAACAGATGAAATTAATGTAAGTTCATTCCATTTATACCAATTTAAACCACAAACTATAATTGATATATGCTAGTATTATTATTTTATTGATTATTATTGTTTTATGAATTTTATTTTATGCCAATATTGTTTTGAAAATAGTTACAAAGTGAATTATTTTCAAAAAACGAGACTGTATAACATTTTATGAGACGAATGTTTAAAGAGATTTTTTTTCTTTTAAAAGCAAATGAGACTTGATATTTAAGAGATTCTTACCACAATTATTAAAACAAACTCAAAAATAAACCAAAAATAACGGACGCACATCCACTAATAAGAAACATTAACTACCGCGATTCAAACGCACGTAAACTAAAAACACAGAACGCAAAATTAATTCCAAATCTTCAAACAAGCAATTACGGAACGATTATTTAAAACATTGACCTTATAAATTTTAGCAAAACACTCTGCTACGGTAACCTAAAACCACTGTAATCTAAAACGCCATTCACAGATAAGCAGAATTCGCGAAGGAAGCATCCTTTATTACACACTTAAAAACCTCAGAGAATTGCAATAACTTTCAGAACTAAAGCAGCATTATAAGTAATTAATCCATCGCGGAATAATAAAAGCGCGTATAATTGCAACTATTTTAGTACAAATACAGAATAACCCTAAAACCTACATTACGAGAGATTCAATTACCAACAAGCATTATAATTAAATACCAAGATATCTAAGAATAAACAGACATAACATTTTATGCAAAGCATTAGCGAGTACGGAAGTAAATTATCTAGTTCCTATAAATTGAAATTAACACCTGTAAGTGTTAATTAACCTCAACGTTTATAAGTGTACGTGATTCAATAACAAAGACTACATCTTTTAGTATTTAATTGCAACAATAAAGTGCAAAAGTAATTAACCTGCAAGTTATAATTAGAATTCAAGACAGACGAACTATACATTTATTCAACTCAACCCACGGAAAGAGTATTAATTACAAATTAACAAAATTAAACTAACACAAAGCAAAGTAAATACCGTGAAAAAACTATTCTTCAGAAAGCAGAAACAGGCAAATTCAAGACTACGGTAATTAAATCAACATCATCGATCATAAATCTCACAAGATCATTACCGCACTGTGTAACTAAGCACAAGTAACAGCAAATACGATTCTAAAAATAACCCGACGCAGTCTAAACTGAAAATTAACAAATTCAAACCCAAAATAACGATAAAAATAGCCAAATCAATCTCAATTTTTACCAAATTTGAATTTACCCAACCTAAATGAAAAATTAAGAAAATCTAAACCAAAAATAACGTTCAAATAACAAAAATCAATTCCAATTTTTACAAAATTTCAAATTACCCAATCTAAAAGGAAAATTAATAAAACCAAAGCAAAATTAACATCACAAATAGCAAAAATCAACTCCAATTTTTACAAAATACAAAATTACCCAACCCAAACGAAAAATTAGTAAATCCGAAGCGAAAATAACGATATACATAGCGAAATAAACCTCAATTCCAAAAAAAAAAACTTTTTACCCAAAATCGAAAACAACCCTTAACCAACATGAGTAGCACAGACATGCGACTTTATTTGGAGACAATACAGATATTTGATGGCACGCAGGCGCATCTTGTAAATTTCATTGGAGCAGCCGAAATGTTCCTAAAAACCTTCTACAAACCCGGAGTAACGAAAGGAATTCATTGCTTATACGCTTGATAATAAGTAAACTAACCGGAAGGGCACTAACCTTAATCGCCAGTAGGGACGATTTACAAGAATGGGAACAATTTAAACAACTACTAATTGCATACTTTGGAGACCAACGTAACATAAAATGCCTGGTACGAAACCTAATAAACCTTAGAATGGAACCAAACCAATCCCCCTACCAATTCGGAATGAAATGCCAAGACGTGAGAAGTTTAATACTAACAAAATTAAAAATCGAAGAACCCGATCAAAACGTTAGACATTTAAAAACAAAAATGTATGACGAAATGGCACTGGACACGTATATAAACGCTTTACCAGAACGACTATCGGATAAAATCAGATTCCAACGACCCCATAATCTAGAAGAAGCTATGAACCTAGTAATAGAAGAAGAAAACGTAATGTATTACCGCAACAGACTATACAACTCTAACGCGAATAAAAGTTATTTACCAATAAAAACTATACAAGCCACAAGACAAGCAATCCCTCAACAAAAATTCACACCCTTCAACGCACAAGCAAATCAACCACGCATTAATAACCCAATCTTCAACAATACAAATTTTAATAATCAATTTAAACATTTTTCAAAACCAACGTTTAACCCAACTTCTACGAAACCCGCATTCCAACCAAGATTTAATCAAAACCTAAACCAACAAAGACCAGCATTCAACGCAAACCCCAATAGAAATACACCAATGAATAATAACAACCCCAATAATTATTATAAACCAACACCAATAGATACCTCATCTGGTAACACCAGACAAAATACAAAAATAACACATATCCGACCAAACCCTCATCAGAAACGCAATTTTACATCGGAAGAACTATTTCATCAAGAAATAGAAAAATTTGACACGACCAGAATAATTACATTGAGACACCTACGAACAATGAATCAAATCATGCAGAAACTTATGAACGCGACGAACAATACGAAACTCACGAGGAGTACGACGAAGAAAACTCGAACTCAAATTTTCAAATGGACCAATTCAAAACCGACCAAACTTAATAAACCTAAATAACATAAATCACTTAGTACTACCATACATAGAAATACCCCACGCCGAATTCAAACTATTAATCGACACCGGATCATCAAAAACATTAATTAGCCCCAGAACCGTGAAAAAACATTATTTAGCTTATGTAGAAAGAGAACCATTTAAAATTAAAACAGCACATCAAACAACACTACACCAATTCGTAGCTAATATACCCTTACCGAGAATATTTAATGTTAAAATGAAACATAAATTTTGTGTATTCGAATTTAACGACAGATATGACGGCTTAATCGGAATGGACCTTCTAAGAAAATTAGAAGCCAACATTGACATTAAAAATCGCTTATTAAGGACCAAAATACGGAAAAATCCCCATTAAATTTCAAAACACACAAATCGAAGAAAAATACACAATAGAACCCCGAACGGAAAGAAAAATAAAAATCCCAGTAAAATCTAACAAAAATTTAGGAATAATAAATCATATGACATTTCAACAAGGAGTAGAAACCCCAACTGCCTTAGTGCAAATAAAAGATAACTATGCAACCACAACAATATTAAATTCAAACGACTATCCCGTAGAATTATCATTGACAGACCCAATTAACGTAGAAGAATTGAATTTTAACGAAATGGAAATAGACGAAAATTTAGAAAACGATTACAACCCAATAGAACATGACAAAATGTTAAGAGAAAATTTAACTAACATCCGCTTTAACACCGATATCGATCAAGAAAAAGAAAGAGCAATTAAAAACTTATGCTTTGAATACCGCGACATATTCCATTGCGAAGGAATACCATTAACATTCACCAACACAGTAAAACATAATATCGAGTTAACAGACAATAAGCCAATCTTTACAAAAGCATATAGACTACCTCATGCAAGCCAAGAAGAAGCTGACAGACAAGTAGCAGAATTATTAGAACAAGACATAATCCAGCACTCTAATTCACCATGGAGCAGCCCCGTGTTAATAGTACCTAAGAAATTAGACGCAACCGGAAAGAGAAAGTACAGAATGGTAATAGATTATAGAAAGTTAAATGAAAAAACGGTAGATGACAAATATCCACTACCAAATATAACCGAAATTTTAGACAAATTAGGCAAATGCCAATATTTTCAACATTAGACCTAGCATCAGGATACCATCAGGTAGAGATGGAAGAAAAAGACATATCAAAAACAGCCTTCAGCACACCTAGAGGACATTACGAGTACAAACGAATGCCATTTGGATTAAAGAACGCACCCGCTACTTTCCAGAGAGTCATGGACAATATACTACGAGGAATACACAATGAAAAATGTCTTGTATACCTAGATGACATCATAGTTTATTCCACATCATTGGTAGAACACATAGAAAGATTGAAAGAAGTATTTGAAAGACTAAGACAAGCACATTTCAAAGTACAATTAGACAAAAGTGAATTTTTACAAAAAGAAGTATCATTCTTAGGACATGTAATAACACCCCAAGGAGTAATGCCAAATCCAGACAAAACAAATGCAGTTCTAAATTACCCATTACCAAAGAAATTAAAGGATTTCTAGGACTTAGTGGTTACTACCGCAAATTCATTAAAGGTTACGCTCAGATAACCAAACCCCTGACAAACTGTTTAAAAAAGGGAAACAAAATTGAACACACCCCGGAATTTATTAAAGTCGTAGACAAAATTAAAAACATATTAACGAATCACCCTGTATTAGAATACCCAGACTTTTCAAAACCATTTATACTGACGACAGACGCATCGAATGTAGCATTAGGCGCAGTATTGAGCCAACGAAAAGTAGGTAGCGATAAACCCATCAGCTACGCATCCAGAACCCTAAACGAAACCGAACAGAAATATAGCACCATAGAAAAAGAATTATTAGCCATAATTTGGGCAACAAAATATTTTAGACCTTACTTATATGGAAGAAAGTTTTACATATACACCGATCATAGACCATTAGTATGGCTATGCAAACTGAAAGAACCGAATTCAAAATTAAAACGATTGAGAATCAGACTCGAAGAGTACGATTACGAAATTATATACAAAAAAGCACTTTATAACAACAACGCAGACGCTTTAAGTAGAATCCAGCTCAATGCATTAGAAACGGAATCCATTATAGGAAACGTAGACGAAGCAGAAATAAGGGAAGATCCAGACGAGATCGACACGATACATTCGACACAAAACGAAGAACCTAAAAACGCGATTAAAATTTTAAACGAAGCAATCGATATGAAACCCAATCAATTTATAATAACCGAAGTTTTAAATAACCCAAATCCCGTAAAATATACAAAAGTAGACAACAAAAAGATATACCAAATTCAAATAACTAAAGATGACAAAGAGGAACAAATAATTAAAATTCTAAAGGAATACACCCCCGAGAAAAAAAAATTTTATTTTTATTGCAACACCGAACATTTATACCAAAGATTTTCAGAATTATACGTTAAACTATTCAATAACTCTGGCCCTGAACTCACCAGATGTACTAGAAAATTAATAACATTACACGACCCTGACGAAATAAACGATGTAATTAGGAATCAACACGAAGGAAAAACCAACCATCGTGGAATTAACGAAACAATAAAGCAACTTGTAAGACGTTATTATTTTAAAGACATGAGGGAATTGACCACAGATTTCATTAACCAATGTGAACTATGTGACAAAGCGAAATACGATAGGAAACCCCCAAAGATACCCTTAATGTTAACCAAAACACCCGACAAACCATTTCAAAAACTACATGCCGATACTCTAGTAGTAGAAGCACAAAACTATCTAACAATTGTAGACGCATTCACAAAAATAGGCCAAGCAATACCAATCACATCCAAAAATAGCATCGACGTGACCCAAGGATTTTTACAATATTTCACATTTTATGGAACACCCGAATCAATAAGTCTAGACAATGGTAGCGAATTTAAAAATGAGACCATACAAAACACTTTAGAACTCCACAAAATAAAAATTCATTTCATAACGGAAAACCACCCTGAATCAAACGGACTAATTGAACGACTACATTTAACCCTGTTAGAACAAATTCGATTATTAAGAATAAATTATAAAAAGGAACATATAACCAATTTTCATGTCATACGCACTAATCGCCTATAATAATACAATTCACTCATCAACAAATTTTACACCCTTAGAATTAACCTTAGGACACTCAGATTCACGAAATCCCTATGACATACACTACAACAAGGAAGTATATCAACAATATGCGAAAGACCACAAATAAAAACTAAAAATAACTTATGACAAGGTAAAAGATGAATTAGATAACGATAAGGAACGTATCACCACAACCCGAAACAAAAATACCGACGCAAATAAATTCTCAGTAGGACAAACCGTGTATGAGAAAAACTTTCAAAGCAAGCGACATAAAACAGCATCCAGAAATTTAGGACCATTTAAAATTAAGAAAATATCAGATAAAAACATAGCAGTAGTAGACAACGGTAAAATAACAAAGTACATTTATTTGAAAAACCTAAGACACCCTGTCATTTCAGATGGACAATCATCACCCTTACCGTCAACCTCCACCCAGGTAGAACGGACAACCAAGTAATAATATAACATATAAAAAACAACCCCAGTATACTACCAATTAAATTAGGCAGTATGCAAAACACAATCAACCCTTACTTTAATGCAACAAATTTTAGCAACATTAAGAAAAACGAAATAATATTTTTAATAGAAATCCCGATAGTAGAAAGTAATACTTATAATTATTATCATTTATTTGCTTTTCCCACAAAGGTTACTAGCACATACCAAGTAATCATACCCAAAACCAAATTCCTATCCCTAAATGAACTGAGATATGGTTATACAAACGAAAAATGTACTGAAGTAACACCAAACCAATACTTATGCCAATCAATGACGACAACAACCATTAAAGAAGACAGCCCTTGTGAAGTACAACTATTAAAATTTTCAAATCATTACGAAAACTGTGAAGCCAAACAAGTGCAAATAACTAATATGAAAATTCAAAAAGTTACAGAAAACAAATGGATAGCCATTTTCCCAACAAAAGTAGTAGCAACCATCCACTGCAACCAAGATGAAAATAACCAAGCATTAATCGGAAGCAAACTAATTACCCTCAAAGAAGAATGTTATGTGAAATTGAAAGACGAAGTAATCAGAGTTTATCAAGATCCCATAGCAACAAAGAAACTTGCAAACCTACCGGAACTACAATTCAAGATAGAACAAGAAAACAAAGAAATAGTCAAGAAACCTATGAAGCTAGAGCATCTAGACTTAGACGACCTAAACCACGCCACGAAATTAGTGGAAAGTTACAAAGAACACTTAAGTGAACTCAAAACGCCAAAGTTACATTATAATAATATAAGTGTTTGGACAATTGTATTGATCATTTTAATAATTTTTGTAATCATGTATGAATTTTACAAAATGTACCTTAGATATAAGAATGAAGGAAACAGTTCTAGATTTAAGGAAACAAAGAAAAATAAAGAAACGGTAAGTATACCTTTAGAAATAATGAATTTCAAATGAAATTGAATAATGAATTTTATGTATTTAAAAATTAAGTCAAACCTTAATTTTTCATTTACGGTGGGAGGAGTTATGTATCCCCCAATTATATATATGTATTGAATATATTGAATCTAATAGGAATTATTAGAAATTGTTAAGTAAAGTATAAGTTCATTGCAACATTGTAATACAAGGATAACCCAGACAGGTTATCGACAGTTCATGAGAACGGAATGCAACTTTGCATCCGAGAGGGCAGTGATACTGCAGGTGGCAGGTCACAGGCGGTTAACATACCGCAATTACTTAGAATTAAGTTGTTACATTGTAATAAAGTGTACAATTAAGAGAAACGCAGACATGAGATCTGCAAGTTCCCACAGCCGTGTGAGGGGCAGGCTATTATAAAAGGCCCGGGAGCTCAATGCCCGGCAGTCAGTCTTCGAACTCCATACTTCGTTGTTCAAGCTACTCGCCAGTACAATTAATAATTTTTTTTAGTAAAGTTATTATGTACAAGTTATTCCAAATTTCACCATAATTTCTGTTTCAAATCAAATAAAATTGTTAAGTGTTTGAAGTTGTTTTTTAAAAACACAGCTCCAAATGCCCGAACCTTAACTCGCGTACCAAGAGGAGAATGAATCAAATACCTGATTGAGTACAAGGGTTGGTTGGTATTTTCTTAAAGGGTAAATTCAAGTGGTTTAAAATGTACAACATAAATAGGGCAGGACCGCACTTAGACAAATAATATCTTAACAAAAGCTTCAATAGAAGCCGACAATAACACAACTCTGCCTCCTAACATGCGTAACTATTAGGAAGGCAACATGGTCCAGAAAGTAGTTAGGGAAAAAAGTGTACGATGTTGATAATAATTCTTTGGCTATGTCCCAGTAGCGTGCATGTAATATAGGCAAAAAAGCAATGCCTACGCTAGAAAAAGTACGAATTTATATGTATATTTTATATTTTTTTAATTTAATTTAATTTAAATACATTTGCATTTTAGTAACGAGTATTTATACTAATTTTAATGTTTCTATTAACAAATTAATTTATTACAAATATTATTGTCAATATTCCGCCAAAATGAAAAGGTAAGTGCGTCCAGAATAACCGAATAGCTACATGCACAAGATATTATGAATGATGCAGCGTGTAGGTATACCGCATGAAATCCGTGAAGGCACAAACAGATGATCCTATACATTCTTGCGGGTGATCATAGGCAGTGCTTTACTGTTTTTAATAAGAAGCGGAATCGTAAAGCTTGGTCGCGCATTATCGTTTACCTTCGATCGCGATAGTTGCAGACTGGTAACAGATAGCAAATTGGATCTCCATATAACATAAACGTCTACCTTACCTGATATCACAAGGTCGAGAATTTCTTATTAATGATGGTAACCCAAGGTTAAGTTGGATGGAAAACGGCTTGAAGAAAAGAAAAACTCTTAAGACATAAACGGCTAGTAGAGTGTTAGCTCTGGGTAGATCATGAGCTTGGGTCATGGGTTGTCTGTTGACCAAAAATATAGATAAAAAGCGCCACCGTATTTTTCAATACAATAACATACGAAGATACATGCACTTTGTATTAGGGGAATGCGGAAACCTGAAGTTTACACCGCTTATATAGCTACAAAACCTTTATATTAACCTTGCCAAACACTTACCAAAATATCTATTGCCAGATGTGTTACAGATGTCTCGACTTAACCTGTGAACAAACAAATGCACAACATGGACACCGTTTTGTGCTTAAAAATATTCACCAAAAATAATATAATTGAATTTAAGTTCCAAAAATATATACACGCAGGGTATTTGTTACCTTTAAACACAGTTAACCTTTTGCTTATTAAGGACCTATAAATTTCACTTGATTTTTTAATAATAAAGAGTTAAGCAAAAATGAATTCTATTCAATTAAATTGTCTTAGCTTGTTTCAGTATTAACTTTTTCAACAAAAATTCACATAAAAAGAAACTAGTATGGTTCTGTCTTCAAAAAAAAACACAAGCACCTTTAAATTGAATACTTCTACATAAGTTTACTATAAGGTATATACTTTCTTAATAATTCATATTTCAAATTTTAATTATAGTCATCTGTAGTACTACGGTCGACTTTACAAGTAAGAAATTAGATTTTTTAACGTCTTATAAAAGTGTATCCTTTAAACAAAGAGTTAGCTTTACTTTATATCTTATAAAAAATTCATCATGTTTTCTAGAATTAAAATAATGACCTCAAAATAACCAAATATTTTTTTGAAAGTAACGCAAAATAACACGTGGTAATTATGTTAAATAACTAGATATTTTTGACATCATATGTCAATAACAACTTTTTTACTGTAGTCACTACTGTCTGCTTGTGAAACAAATACGATAGGCAAACTACATAACCATTTTTAAAATTTTGTAAATTTACAACATTAGTACGGGATCTTTATTTTTCTAAATGTATTTTAAGATATCTAAATCAAAGTAAAACTTCAACTTTCGATCATTCATAAAACATTTAAATAAATATAACTGGAATTAAAGATTAAATGTCACTCACGTGCCGAAGTACTTTTAGACCAGAATCAAATAACACCAGATGTGGATTATTCCATATACATCTGCGATGCACGCAACAGGAAACATACCATTACGACGGAATTTTTACGCTGGAATTATAAAAGATCTTCCGAACAAAATATTATCTAACCAAACCAAATCTCCATTAAGTATGTCCTATTATTTTCTTGTATTCTAAATATCAAACTAAATTTTTATTTCAATGATATTTATGGTATTTATGTTATTTATGATATTGCACTACGAAAAAACATTAATAAAATTTATCTAGTTAATTATACCAACTGTTTTAATAATGGGGGCTTCTATCTTCTTCGGTCTGCAGGAATCAACCAATTCGCTGAAGGTGGAATACAAAATAAAACCATCACCCAAAAGCTGTCAGGAACCACATTCAAACACGAAGGTTAAATTAATTAAACCTTCTTGCGAACCGTATTGCAGGCCATGTGCCTGGATACCATATTGACCTTTCTACGCTGCGGAGAGCAGCTTACCTGTTCAAGCGTTGATAGAAAAGTGACACGAAATGACAGACAGACGACTCGTATTATAGAAACTTAGACCTCTAAAGCGAAGGAGCGCATAATCTATTATATACTTTATGAATTATTTTAAGTGATCAGATATTTATAAATTATAATTTTATTTTATTGAAACATTATATTATATTAATAAGGAAAGCGTAACTGAGTAAAAAAAATACGTTACAAAATAGTAAAGTATAATGAATGCTTCTGTGACATTTGTTTGTGAGTGTAATGCAGATATAAATTGCATTTAAAGACTAAAAACGAATACGTTTAATACTAAAACGTATAACAAAAAACAAGTAGTAATTGAAATCGGACGACCTACTCCATCTTTAAAATTACAACAAAAGAAAAAGAACGCTTTAAGATATTTCAACAGTAAGTTTTATGATAACAATAAGTGACTTTGCGGTTGTGTACATGATAATAAAATGTACTGTTGGCCATGTCTACTATTTTCGAAAGATAAAACTGTTTGGAGCAAGTCCGGTTACACAGACTTAAACAATTTTTCAATTGCGTCAGAAAAACATGACCAATCAACCAGTCATTTAAATTCTGCTCTTGCTTTGCACAGCTTTGGCAAATCTCGAATAGAAGTTAGTATTTCGCGTCAGTTTCGAGAAGAAATTGAAAGACATAATGCAAAAGTAGATCGGAATCGAAGTATAATGCGTAGGCTGATAGACATTACGTGTTTTTTAGCAAAACAGGATCGTCAAATCGTGGTAATTTCATTGAATATGTGCAATTACTTGCTAACTATGATGGCATTTTAGAAGATCATTTACAATTAGTAAATCAAAATGACAACAGATCCGTATTTAGTGGACTATCGAACAGAATACAAAACGAACTTATATCTAGTATAGCTGCTGTAATTCTAAAAAAAATTCATTCTGAAAGTGAACTAACTGACTTTGTTGCTATAATGATCGATGAATCTTCAGACCTTAGTGGGAAAGAACAACTTTGCGTTATTTTAAGATACTTTAATGCATGTAATGATATTGTTGACCGCTTCTTTTGATTTGTTGATGTCAACTCCAATCGAACTGCAGCTGCGCTATCAAAACTCGTTATTGACATATTAAATGATTATAAATGTACACAAAAATTGATTGCACAAACTTATGACGGAGCTGCTGTTTTATCGTCAGAGAAAAATGGTGTTCAAAAAAAAAAGCGTCAAACTTGTCCTGATGCGTTGTATGTTTGGTGCAATGCCCATATTTTAAATTTACTTCTATCAAAATCCAGCGAGAAAAATGTAGAAACTAAATCTTTTTTTCAACTGTTAAGAACTTAGCAACATTTTTCATACTAGCACCAAGCGTACAGACTTTAATAATCAATTTTGTTCAAAAAAGTTACCACGTGTTGTACAAACTAGGTGGGTTTATAATTCGAGAACCATTAATGTAATTTTTAGTGAACACAAAAATCTGACTGAATTCTTCACTGAAATTATCGAAAATTCGATCAATTGGGATTCAGAAACGCTTTCTGCAGCTAAAATGTATGAATTTATTTTAAGCGACTTTGAATTTAATTACTTTTTAGTAATATTTAATAGAATTTTTATACAGACTGATGTGCTTTTTAACATAATACAGTCAAAAGTTGTAGATATTGGGTATTGTCTTAAAAAAATTGAAGAGTTTAAACTTTTTGTTGAAATGTTCTATAATGAAAGTGATGTAATATACGAAAAAACTTTAACTTTTTGTGGAGAACCAAGAAGAAGACGAAACATAAGTGATATAAAACTTTACTACAGACGCATCTTTCGTGAAATAGTGGATAATATCAAAAGTGAAATTTCTGATCGTTATTCAGAAATTAGTAAACTACATTTTTTTTGTCTTTTGGATCACGATTCTTTTTCTAGTTATAACCTGAATTCCCAGAAAAGCTCTTTTCAGAATTCAAAACAAGATACAATGAAAGATTTGAATTTGGCCGCCATAAAAACGAGTTGATTTGTTTGTACTCTTCATCGGAATTTGCAGGTCTTAATTCGTACGAAATCATCCGATTCTGCGAAAAAAAAAGTGTCATGTATTTCCCCAACTAATGGCATTGGCCAATTTGATTGTAACAATTCCGGCAAGTAGCGCATCTGTGGAACGATTGTTTTCTGGCCTAAACCGGATTCATACTTACTTGCGTAATACTCAGGGACAAGAGCGGTTAAATAACTTAACCATTGTTTCTCTTGAAAAGGACCTAGTGCAAGAACTAAAACAAACTTTTAGTTTCTATGACAATGTATTGAGTGAATTTTTAAAGAAAGACCGCCGAATTGACCTAATTTACAAAAAATAGTTTGTTAGTGATACATATATTCTGTGATACTAGACGTATATACAAGTCAAACTTACATTTAGTTACTTAAATTGCAGAACTTATGAACACCTATGGTTTTTGTTTATAATTTTTTGCCTACCCTGCATTAACAATCACTGCACGCCACTGCTATGTCCCTCACGATTCAGTATTTACAATTTCAAATGATATCATTCTCCGCGATATAATAAAAATAGGGAACTATTTGATTCATGTTCATGTATACTCACGCTAATCCTGAGTTCTCATTCTTTTACCCTATCATTATTTGCATGTTAGTTAGTAAATTTTACTGTATGTATTCGATTCTCCATAGTTGGATTTAACAAAAAGTTGCTCATTAGTGGATGAGTCAATTAATTTTCTTGCTGGAGAAGATGAGTGTTTCAGACGCAAAATCACAAGAAGTCGCTAGCGCAAGGAGATATGCGAGTGTTGGATATTATGAGCGCAGGGTTTAGCTATTTCCCGTGATTTAGATTTATAACAAATATATAACTGGCGAGCGATAGTTCTAATTATAATAGACTAAAGTTTTTATTGTAGTCTGTAAATGATCTTTTCTGACATATGATATTTCAACATAATCTTTTAATACAGCAAAACCCAATAGATGTTTTATCGTATTTATTTTTAAATTGTATTCTTGACCCTGACATGAATCTAACCTGCCGACCTTTTACAGTGTCAAAACTGTGGATGTTTTATGTTGAAAATAATTTTGAAGAGCTATTGTTAGCATCACTGTCAGTAAAAATAATGCAATGGAGAAAAGAAATCGAAACAGCTGAAGCAAAAAGCAATCCTTTGTGAAAATACCCTTTCTTAAATAAGGAAATATTTTGTAACTCGCTCGTGTTCATTTTTTTAAAATTTGGCCGCGATTTATTTATCGTTAGTTTTTTCAATCAAACAAAACAGAACTTTTAGAAGTCCCAAAAAGACTCCGTTTGAACAATAAATTACAAACCTTTTGTTTTGAAAACCCTCACAGTACGAGCGGATTATTTCTCCTGTTGGTCGTAGTTGAAATACTAAGCTTATTGTGTCCTTCCAAATCCAAAATATTGACCTCTGTGGAATATCATTGCGTAACCAGAATTGAAAAGGTCTCACTAAACATATGTAAAACAGTATTACAGCGGCTATTGTTATAAAGAAGAACATTTTTGTTTCTCAAAAATATTGAACTTCTGAAAAATACTATAGTTAAATACATTTCATCTGCCAATAAGTGTTTACGTTCTTTCTCGTGGCCAAAAGCACTTTATATCTTAATACTTTTACTTCTCTATGTTGATGGTTTCTAAATATTCAACTAAAGTTGTCTTTTTATCCACAACACTTCCAATTTGACTATTGAACAGAAAACAGTTCGATACATAATATACAAAAAAAAGATATTTGCTACTTGTTATCGCTTAATTTATGTTTTTCTTGATTGAATTATCAGCAAACGGATAACCTCTTACAGTTAAAATATCGAATGGCCTTTGTCGAGCATGACATTTATTAATATAACGATAATAATTTTAACTTTGTGCATTAACTAAGTAATAAACTAGTTTATTTAAAAAGTTGTTAGAGTAGATGTGCTTAGTGATTTTCCGTCAAGATAATTACCACGAACGTGTTTACAATTCATATTATTATGTAACTACTATAATGATATAAGAATCACTCTTATGAACAAATAGTTGTTTTATGATTTACGAGTTTCAGTTACTAAGTTTCAAACATCTTAATCAATGACCACGAAAGGTTTCATAAGATTATACTTAGAAGCTGTGGAGCCCCAACAGATATTATCATAACCTTAGTAATTAAATAGTTTTAAATTGATTTACCCTTGTAATGGGTTAGCATTTTAATCGAGTCCTTGTTAGGTTAATCAATGAACGTAAACTAGACTGTAAAGAAAATGATTTATAGTTTGCATATTATGGGTAGATAGCTGCAAAAGATGCATCGACATATATACCTTCTACTCTCTTGCATTTAGCACATAAACGAACAGTAATACAAATATACAAAACCGTGCCATGTATGGCAATGTAAAAATGAAGGAAGTTTCTCCAATAAGAAATAGTCACCTTATAGCCTTTTCGTTATTATGGGATTTTATTTAACGAGAATTTCCAGTAAGAGAATAGAGCCCACGGCAAATTCTGATGGAAAATGGCCCGAAGTTGTGGAAATCTCAAAGGCAAAGCGGCTAGTCGAACTATATGCTCTGGGTGGAACATGAGCTGTGGGTCGGGGTGGGATTGCGACCAAAAATATGAAGAATAAGGCGCCACCGTATTTTTCTATACAGAGAAGACCTTAGTCAAGTCCCTTGTACAAGGCGAATGCGGAAACCTTTATTCTATAACCGCTATACAGTTTATTACAGACAACATAATCCCTAAAGTTTCTTACCTTATGGCTCGACTTTGACCTTAGTAATTCACTGCTACACATGTGAACAGATTAAACAAGGAATAGCACTGTTTGTGCATTTATACTCAAAAATTTTTAAATTCAAATGGAATCAACTTTTCATTCATCCTAATTAAAAAGAATAGTCTTGTTCAAAAATAAAAATTTATTCCTCTGGTATTCAATTAATGTGCTTTTTTACAAAATATCCTTTCATTTATTATATGTTTTTGATAAATTAATTTGTGAAAATTATTTACAAAGGCACTGGATAATATCAGTACCAATCAAGTTAAATGTGGTTATTTCTGTAAGAAATAACTAGCCAAGTTTTATTAACAAATTGATAAAGCATAAAGTTGCTTTCTAAACTGTTACTTACTGATAACAAAAATGCTGGTTTGGGTAGATCTACCATAACCTTACAATACATAATTCCAAATAGTTATTAATGAAATAGCAAACAGAAGTTTAATTTCTAATTTTTCTCAAATAGAAGAATTAACTTTCTCTAACACGTAATGACATCTTCCGTAGATTTAGTGAATTAATAAAATATTAAGAAATGTAAAATTTACAGAGTCCTATTTTTAATATAGAAAAATATATTTATGGTCTGTCCTTGACCTATTTTGAAATTTAAATATTTGATTAAACCAAAAAATTATCTAACTGCTATGTCCATAGTTCAGCTAACATATAAAAACAAATTTCTACATACCAGAACTCCGTCTGACTGAAAAATACCTGCTAGGCGTGGTTGCGTCAGCATTAAAATAAGGAAATCTCCAATTTAGAACAAATAATTTTACTGCATACTGAAACTCCACATTACTCGGCATCCATATTGAATAATTAAATTTCGCCAGGTCCACACTCGAACAAAGCGTAAACTCCTCTATGTTCTTCTAGTGCTTTTAATTAGAATTTACGTTAAACCAGACTCCTGCTAACTAAAGATGGTATGTTTTTCTTCAAGCTAAACATTATTTCCAATTTTCATCTTATTACCAATCTGCATGTTAATTTAAAGTTGCCTTACGTATAAATTAAACCACAAAAATTATCTAACGTTGCATGTTAATTTAAATTGAATACTATTTATAAAATTGCATGTTATATATAAAGTTGCACTGAAAATCTTTACTTAATATTGTTACAGAATCAAATTTTACTTACTGTTAACTACGGCCTTTCACAAAAATTTCTCGTCATCTGCGAGCCGTTCCAACAAGTGGACAAAACAAAAATGCCTTTCGGAGATGACATTTTCCTCCAAGAACAACTTAAATCGTACGTGCTTCCAACACGAAAAAACTGCAATAAAGATTGTCCTCGGATTCAAGGAACAATTCGACCTGCTTTCACCACAGCTGTATTGGAAGTGTCGGGGTCAAGCGAGTTGCTGCCCGGCAACAAGATTCTTCACAATTTCTTAATAGATGGAGCTCTAGGAATGATTCTAAATGAAAGCTTTATTTTGTCACCGTGTAAATTAAATTTTAATTTGAATTGAATGCTAATATTTTATTGGGCAATAGGTAATATTTAATTAGTGGATTGTATTGTTTATTATTAAATAAATAGATTAATTATATGAACACATCTAGATAGAAAATAAAATTGCTACAACCTTACCTTTTTACTGGTAGTAAAAGGATAAGTGAACAGCAGAATATAAAAAATATTCTGGCAGAACTAGCACCGACCTTTATCGACTGCGGTAAACGCAAGAGACTTAAATCTCAGGGTGAGGCAAAGATCCCTAGATAAAGTTAAATAGAAACAATAACTTAACTTTTTTTTAAATAGTTCAATAAAAATTACACTCAAAGAAAATTTTGTATATTAACATCCAGGTAAGGCATTTGTTTAAACACATCATTTCTTCGAACGTATGTATGAAGTACAAATAATGACGTATCTAGTTTAAACACTTCATACATATGTCTTAATATTTAGTTTTATTAACCCTAACAGATATAGAATATGACAAAATTTTGACTATCGACATGCGTTAAAAGAAAATTCTTAATGTTAATTATAAACATAGGTAATTATCATTTCACATAAGTAATAATGTGTAAAAAAATTTAATTTCATTTTAGGTATAAAGCTCTTATCATAAGCAGTTTCATGAAAATCCGTATGTCACAAAATACGTGAGCAGTTAACCAAAATTTACATATTATTAGTTTACACAAGTTAAATAAATTCGCATCTTAAATGCAAGATAAATACTTCAGAATAAAGTTATAAAGATAGCTGTGATTATTTTCAAACAAAAGCTTAATCGCCTTTAAGAAACTATTTATTTAAAAAACTTTTTATCTCATACCTGTAACTTTGTGTAACTCAAATAAAAACAAATTAGTTATTCAAAGTTTAACAGGTGCTCCTTTGTATCCTCCGGCGGTTTTAGTAGATTATGTGAAGCAGCTTGCAGGTAAAACCAAAGATCTCGCACATCTCCATAATTTGTAACAACCAAAACTTGTTTAATTCAGATAATCTTCTAAGGATAGATAAACGTAGTAACTGGACGATACATACACAAAATTTAGACGGCAAGGTAATTTAATTTATAGTTGAAGAGGAAACGCATTATGCGAAGATAAACGTATATGTCCAGTAGAAAATTCCATGGTGGTAGAAAGTCCAGAATGTTAATCCGTAAACAACTTACCGCGTTTTAATCGTAGAAGTGAATAACGCAGGTATTCTGATGCTATCGGCTCCATATTATAAGGATACCAGGTACAAGTGGCGAGGTAATATCAAAATTCTCAAGAAGAGATCTTGAAGGCAGTCAGGTAAGGAAAGAATGATACTTTGACTTATCAAACCAAAAATAATTAAGGAAGATTGTTGGAGGAAACGAACACTAACAAATGTCTTGATTGGACTACGATTCAGATTCGCTCCAGATATAATTTTATAGAAGAGTAGTGAAAAACTTGCCAATAAGGAAATTACTTATATACGTACGTAACTGTACTTTAAAAAACAGATAATTTATGAATAAAAAATTTATAAAAAGGTTGTATAGCGTGTTATTTTCTGGAATTTATTTTAAATGTAGGAAAATTAAATTTGAGTTGGAATATTAACAGAATTCACTGTTATTTATTAACAAAAAGGAAATGTATGTGTCTTAGTACGAAGCACGCTGTAACATTTGAAGCGTATAGAAAATTCATGTTACACTGCCTCGGATCATAGAGAAAAAAATATGACATTAGGAATATTTTTTTTTGTAAAGATACCGTCCACAAAAAAATTAAAAAATTCTGAACGAGAACAAAACAATATTGGGTGATATATTTTGAGAAATACTAATAAAGCTTTATGAATGAAAAACAAACAAAAAATTTGAGTGGTATGATATCTAACGTGTACCACCCGTCCCAAGGGATAAAAAAATCAGTGTAGACTAATATCGGTATAGACGAAATTTGGTATAGACAAAATCGGTGAAGACTAACCACTTATTAAAATTTTTTTTTTTAACTGTGCATAATATATATTTTGGAGTTAACTTTAAGGTAAAAGCGTCTGCTGCGTTAGACAGAACTTTGTTTAATCTCCATACTTTAGCACCGACATTAAAAGAAATTTGTCTGCGTCGAATGTTATATCGACTAGACATTTTTGAATAAGCTACATGAAGTTTATTTCTAACTTCTATAAAAAGTTTAAAAGAACCCTACAGGTCAGTAGAATATGCTGCCCTATCATCAGGCATTATATCGACATCTTCAGAAGGCTTATATAAGGAATATAATACTTTCCTGAAATAAGAACATGTCTACCGAAAATTACAAATTTGGAGAAAAACCAGTGACTTCATGCTTTACTGAATTTATAGCATATTGAACTTTTGATATATTTTCATTCCAGGTATTGTGTGTTTTAACATATGATCTTATAGCAGTATCCACAGTCTTATTAATTCTCTCAACAAAGGTACACTGTGGAGAATATACAGCAGTGTACCATATTTTCACGATATTGTATTTGTTAGTTAAATTTTTAAAAATGTATCGAGATAATTGTCTACCATTGTCGCATATTATGAATCTAAACACTCTGTAAGTTAAAAATACTTTGTTTTCTAGTTTCGATAAGTTGTGCTTTTGCATTACGCCGAGGAAATAGTAAAGTGAACTTTAAAAACCACTCACCTACAACAAGTAACCATTTATGTCGTAATTTTGAACGAGGAAAAGGTCTTATGAGATCTAAAGCTATTGTATGAAACGGAAATTTTACATTTTTCCCTTTCCCATCAACCCTCATGGTTTCATATTTGAGTGTTTTTGTGCAGCACATATTACGAGACAATTCCTATACAATATTTCAGAATATTATTTTTATTTGAGGCCAATAGTAAGTTTCTTGTATTCTGGTTAAGGTTTTATAAAACCCAAAATGACCTGAGGTAGGCGGATCATGACAAGATGAGATAACTTCTATTTTTTGTTTCGTAGATACTAAAATTTTCCAATTATTTGTGTTTGCTGACATATGTAAGTTTGTAGATACAAATTTGTAAAGTAAATAATTTTCTATTTTCCATTGTGGTGATTTTTCTAAAGTCGTATAATAATTATCAATATTATTTAAATTTATTTCTAAGATATTTGGATGCACATTATTTTGTGTAGAACGACTGAGTGAGTCAGGAGTTATATGAAATTTGCCTTTACGATGAATTAACTCAAATGTATGCTGACGCAGACGAGTTGCCCATCTCACAAGTTTTCCATGGGGATTCTGAATATTATTAAGCCATAACAGATTATGATGATCTGTTATAACTTTAAATTTCCTGCCTTCAATCCACGGACGAAATCTTTCTATAGAAAATATTACAGCTAGGCATTCACATTCAGTTACGGAATAGTTACGTTCAGAACGAGTAAGGGACCTACTAGCATATGAGATAATATGATCTATACCACTTAAATTTTGTAATAAAACACCACCCAGACTAGTGTTTGATGCATCAGCTTCTATTGTGAACGGTTTACTGAAATTAGGTTGAGATAAGATAGGTCCAGATACTAAAATTTGTTTTATTTTTAAGAAAGCTGACTCTGCTTAGGTATTTCAAACAATTGGTTGTTTTTTCTTCTTTTGTTTGAGTAAATCATTTATGGGAGACATTAAGGTAGAAAAAGACTTAATAAATCTTCGGTACCAACTGACCATACCGACAAAGCGTTTTATTTCAGTAGTTGTTGTAGGCCTAAGGTAATTGATCATTGCGGAATTTTTTTCTGGATCTATTCTTATTGAATTTGACCCTACTATGTATCCTAGGAATTTTAAAGTCTTTTTAAAAAATTCACACTTTTTTATATTAATGGTTAAATTTGCATTCTTTAAATGGTCTCGAACAGATTCTAAAAGAGAGGTATGCTCTTGAAATATGGAAGATATTATTACGATATCGTCGAAATAACAGAAAATGTTTGGTTCCAATTTTGGTCTAAAGATTGTATCAACTAAAAGTTGTTGTGTTTGGGCAGTATTTCGTAAACCAAAAGGAATAGTGACAAATCTAAATTGTCCTCTAGAGATTACACTAAAGGCGGTTTCATCTTTCGACTCTTCAGTTAATGGAAGCCGTCAAAAACTAGTCGTAAATCAAGACTTGAGATATATGTAGCACCTCTAAGCATACTTAGAATTCGGTC
Organism: Platerodrilus igneus; assembly: GCA_036346225.1. Taxonomy (NCBI): domain Eukaryota; kingdom Metazoa; phylum Arthropoda; class Insecta; order Coleoptera; family Lycidae; genus Platerodrilus; species Platerodrilus igneus. The sequence continues at coordinate 14,594,054 of JARFIW010001469.1, read as the reverse complement.
TACATTAGGCATGGGGTAGTTATCATGAGTAGTTATTTCATTTAGTGCTCTACCATCAAAACAGACTCTGTAATCACCTGAAGGTTTCTTTACTAAAAGAATGGGAGAACCTCATTGAGAGGTACAATTTTCTATTACATTTAAAGATAGCATTTCAAGAAATTGGGTATGAACGTTTTATAATAGGAATACGATCACCAGTATCAATGTTCATATAAATTTTATCAGTTCGGCCCAAATTTGTATCTGTACTAGCAACTGTAAAAAAAGAATATACTACACGTTTTGCGTCAGACAATTCAGACGGGCGCAAATCTTCTAATGTACTTTAGTTTTATTTGATTTTGGAAATTTTCTGGAGAAAATTTGTTAAAGGTAAATATAAATTGGAAGACGAATGTGCTTTTCAGGAATTATTTTTAAAATCCATTGTTAGTTCGAAATTTTGCAAAATCAGAACCAAAGATAAAGGAATGTGGTAGTGCAGGAACTACAAGACAGGTAACGGAACGACAAATGTTTCCAATAAAGATAGGTAAGTATAAGGTACCAGTAATAGTTTGTTGGGTTCCATCAACTGTGAACAATTTATGTGTAGATAAAGGAAATATTTTTATATTTAGTGATTCAATGATTGGTATACCTAGGGATCCAATGACCGATATGTTACTGCCAGAATCGAAAAGAGCGGTAATGTAAATGTCTAACAATTTTACTTGCACACAAGGTCTATTGTCAAGATATTAAGTAATAAAATTATAAGTCTATTAAATGTGATTTTGATTTATAGAAATTTTTGACGGTGGTTAGTCATTTTAACCAATCATTATTAGTCTGTCGAGATGATTTCTGTTTATAATAAAATGAATTATTTGATAAAGTGTTAGTTTGTTTATATTGTTTTTTATTTTTATAGGTATGAGTTTTAGCCAGAGAAAATTTAGTACAAAGTTGGCTATATGTCCTGTATCTTATTAATCGTTTTTTTGAATAGGTAGGACATGTAGAAATTTTTACATGAAGTAATCCACATCTATAGCAGAAAAATTTTCTTTTAATTTTGCAATCAGAGTATGTGTGATCTGATTTTAAACAGTTCCAACATTTAGTTGTAATAGGTTTGTAACTATTTGTAAAATAACGTGTATTTTGATAATTTATAGGAATTGTTGACCAATTTTTGTTTTTAATTTTATTTTCTAAGGTATGTAGTTGTGTTTGATTTTTTGTAGTTATATTATATTGTATTGTATTTAATTGTGACGTTAAATGGTGTTGATATTGAATACTATTGTTTGTCTGAGTTTTTGCTTTATTTTCTAAGTTATTAGTATAATTATTTGATTAATTAAATGTTTGCTTCTTTCCTTGAAATTTTTGTTTATAGTTATTTTGAGGGAAGGTATTTTTGCTTTGTACAAAGGTAGGGGTAGTTGGTTGATAGGATTGATTTAAGGTAATTACTTGGTTTATTACATGAAACAATTCTTTTAGTCTTTTTGTAGTTATTACTAAGTCAGAGATAGTATTTGTTGGTGGTAAAATTATAGAAAGTGGAGTAATAAAATCAGGTAACAAATTTTATGAGATAATTTGTATACGTATTTGTATACGTATCGATGTTCGACAGTTGTAAAGAGTAGACGTGCGGTTTACTGCTCTGGCTAAATTATACATTTATAATTACTTAGTAGTTGCAAGTTATTCGGTATTAATAATTGTCTTACGGGATAATATAAATATATAATAATGCCTTTTACCCGTGAGCAGAAAAGCGAGATTGGTGAAATTATAAAACAAGCTATACACACATTTTTAGAGGACAAAACTTTTATAGCAAAATTAGCAGATGAGGTGTGGAACAAAATAGAAATAAAAATTGATGCTAAGCTATTGGCAATAGAAACCCAAGTGGAGTTCTTAAAGAAAGAAAATGCAGTTCTAACCTCCAACATTGATAGCTTACAACAATACAGTAGAAAAATAATTTAAGAATCTTCGGAATTCCTGAGCGTGAGCACGAAGACACGGAACAGCTCTTAATTTCCACATTAAGTGAAAAAGTAGGTATTAGCATAACTAAGGATCAAATCGACCGATGTCACAGAGTGGGAAAACAGATGGTAAACAAATCGCGTCCTGTTGTAATAAAATTTATAAGTTATAGAATAAGAGAACATGTTTTTAAAAACAAACGTAATTTTAAAAACACAAATATTACTGTCAGAGAGGATCTAACAAGAAATCGCGTTGATATTTTGAAGGCAGCCTGTAATAAATTTGGAAACAGATGTGTATGGACAGCAAATGGCGTAGTAAAGGTTAAGCATAATGATAAAGTCATATCTGTAAACAGTATTCAAGATTTGGAAACAATATTATGACCGGTAATATCTATGCCGGCGATGCAGCAATTTCCTATTATGGATAGCAAATTTTGAATCAATTGTTTATATAATTAGAATGATGACTCTTTTATCACAGTATGTATTATTGGGTATAATATTATTAAATTGCAGTACATAATAAATTTTGATGCCAAATAATTAAATAAGATAAATTTCAATCATGTAGTAAGTAATTATCTAGTATGATGTTATTATTTAAAGATCTAGCCAGTAGTGGTACAAAATCAGAACAGCATTACATTCGTCAATTGTTGAACACCGTTTTTCAATTTTTCTTTTATTTCTTTTTATTATAAAACTTATATAAGTTTGGTTGGCATAAGTGTGACTGAATGAAAACAAACTTAAAACTAGCTCACGTTAACATTCGCTCGTTACAAGCGAACTTTGAAATTTTCAAAGATTACGTTTTATCAAACTGTTATAATTTAATCGCAATTACAGAAACTTGGCTTCAATCTCATATACCGAGCGACCTAATCAATATTAATAATTACACACTAATTAGAAATGATCGCAAGACTGGGCATGGTGGTGGCGTAGCGATTTATTTACAAAATTCCTTAAAAATTAAAGTAATTACTTAGTACACTCATTGAGCAATTGTGGATTCAAATTTGGACCGAGGCTGGAATTATATCAGTGGGTGTGATTTATAATCCACCAAGATCTAACCATCTGGACTTTTTGAGCGCACTGGAGGATTCCTAATCCAGGGTATTACCAGTAAGTGATGGTGTATTTATACTGGGTGATTTTAATATAAATTGGTTTAAGGTACATGACTCTTCTGTATTGAAATTATCTTCCTCTCTTAATACCTTCGGGTTTAATCAATTAATTAGGGAAGCCACTCGTATTACCAATAACAGTGCAACACTGATCGATTTAATATTTACAAATGTGCCTAATTTAGTAGTAAACTTCGGAGTTATAGATATTAATGCCGCTGATCATATGCTAATTCATTGTGAAGTTAAAATCATCATTTCACATTCAATTATTTACAAAACTTATCGTACTTTTAAAAATTTTGACCATCAACATTTTCTGAGGGATCTAAGACATATATCTTGGCAAGGCATATTTCATATTAATGATATCAATTTAAAAGTAGCTTTTTTTAATGAAAATATTATTAAACTGTTTAATAAACATGCACCATTAGTTACATCGCGGTTATCTAAACCGAAAGCATACTGGTTAACTGAAAATATACGAATTTTAATAAAGCTAAGGGAGAAAGCAATGTTACAGTTTAAGAAAACTGGAAATAAATGCCACTGGGATTACTACAAATCGGTAAGAAATTATTGTTCGCTTGCAATTCGTAAGGAAAAAAAGGCATGTATTGAAACGCTTCTAACTAGTGCTAATGGTGATGCCAAAAACTTTGGAATGGGTTAAGAGAACTTAACATTTCTACTAAAACACACAAAAGCCATTACCTCAAAATGTTTTTGATGTAAATAAAGTCAATGACTACTTTATAGATTCAATTCCTACTTCGAAACGGTCACCACGAGACACACTGACATTCTATTCGAGCAAACCAATACATATAACTGAACCCTTACTATTCCGTACTGTCACCAGTGAAGTTGTGTCAAATGTATTATATTCCATTAATTCGCAATCAATAGGCTCTGATGGTATAAGTATAAATATGTTAAAGTATTGCATGCCATACCTACTACCATACATTTCCCATATAATTAATTATATTTTATCAGAGCACGTATTTCCTTCATGTTGGAAAGAAGCACTTGTACATCCATTACCTAAAGTAAATAATCCATCACAAATGAAGGACTTAAGACCAATAAGTATCCTACCTGTGCTTTCTAAAATTGCAGAAAAATTATTAATTTTCAAATTAAAGAACACGTTACTAAATATAGTTTTTTACCGGCAACGCAATCGGCATATCGACAAGGATATGGTTGCACTACAGCACTTTCTAAAATTATTGACGACATAATATATGCCACTGATAACAACAAAATTACGGCACTTATATTATTAGACTACACAAAAGCATTCGACACAATAGATATCAACGTTATGCTTGATATATTATCGTATATAGGCTTTGGCAGTGGTGCATGTCAACTCATGAACAGTTATTTGAGGAATAGATCGCAACGTGTATCTTTATTTGGTATATATTCCAATATTCGGAAATTAAAGTCTGGTGTACCGCAAGGTTCAATCCTAGGTCCATTACTGTTTTCTATTTATACGTCTCAGTTTTCATCTGTAATTAGTAGTTGTTCAGTGCACTTTTATGCAGACGATACACAACTGTATTATTCCTTTCCGATGGAAGAACTAAATGTTGCTGAATTGAAAATCAATAGTGACATAAGTAGGTTAGTTAACATCTCTAAACAACATATGTTAAACATTAACCCATCGAAATCTAAAGTTTTAATTTTTGGACGTAAGATTCATCGTATAGTGGCAGCACAAAAATTCATATTAAAGTCAATGACATAATTATTCCACACTGTGTTGAGGCAAAAAACCTGGGGTTAATTATTGATGTCGACCTTAGATTCAAATGCCATGTTAATAAACTAATACAAAGAGCTTATATTAATATAAAACATCTGTATGCCAATAAACATTTATTAAACGTCGGAATTAAAACGTTATTATGCGAATCTTTGGTGCTGTCTTTGTTTAATTTTGGGGATGTTATTTATGGGCCTTGTCTTGATAAGGAATACTCCAGGAGGGTTCAAAAGGTTCAAAACTCTTGTCTGCGTTTGATTTTTGGAATCCGTAAATTTGAACATATTTCTCATAAGCTAAAAGTTGTAAATTGGTTAAATATGGAAAAGCGTCGTTTACTACATCTAGCTTGTTTTTGTCACAACATTTTATTTAGTAAAACACCGCCATACCTATATAATAAGATAAGATACAGGACGGATGTACATAATATAAATATTAGGCGAAAGGGTATGCTGACAATCCCGTCACATAAGACTCAGATATTCAAACGTTCTTTCTCATATACTGCAGTACATATTTATAATTCAATACCTCTGGAATTTAAAATCATGTTACCCTTACGCTTTAAAATCAAATTAAAAAATCATTTGTTGCAACAAGGTTTTAAGTAGATTATTTTTTCTTATTATTTTTTCTTTTTTGTTTTCATCTCATTGCTAATTAAGTCAAACTTTGCCAACCAACTGTACAAAATAACACGTATTTATTTATGATTTAGGGTTAAGTGTAAGAACAGAGGGTTCATTGTAACTCAACTGAACTTCGCCCTTTGCACAAAAATTATATGTACACAGAAATGTAAATGTTATTAATTTGTCTATGTTGTGCAATAAAGACATTATTATTATTATTCTGAAGGTAATTTTTGAAATCTGCGAAATAAATTTTGCATTTGCATTATATAGATAGTTACTGTTTCATTTTGTCTTTATCTTCTACTTCTTATTTCATCCCACAACATGGTTTACGTATTAGGAGGTAAAAAGTCTTATTCTAAACGAGTAACGAGCGATTCCCAATCTGTTACAGCATATTTTATTCCTCCGTACCAGATAATCGCGTCTCTCTCAAATAATTCCATTGCAGATAAATATAAATCTTCTAAAAATACTTTTCTCGTTCCTGCTAATTCAGATATTCTTTCTAAAAATTCATAAACTGTATTTTGTTTTTCCATTAAATTTTATTGACCACGAAGAAACTGGAGTAGGATTAGAAATATAGGTTACTGTTGGTGGATGGATATTTATTGTAGGTGCGGTATTTATTTGAGAAACAGGGAATTCAAACTTTTCAACTTTTTCATGTAGATTAGCATCTAACAATAATATAGTTGCATAACTTTCATTTTTGAACGTTGCAGCAACTTCGTCATCAGCATCAGGAATAGTTAACCGTTTTATTCTGCCACAAACAGGTGCCAGACGAGATTTTATTCTTTTATAAAGTGAATCTTTACTGTCACCTTCAAATTCATCTAATAAATTAGTCATTGAATTTATTGTACTAGTAATTACTTCACTATCTTGTTATAGTGTAATTTAACAAATCTGTATGTGAAGGTGGTTTAGTTACTTCAATACTTAATTGACGAGCTAATAGTGTTCTTTTTTCTTCTACAGTTTTCTTTTTTTGTAATTATAGATCTTATGTAGGGTTCATATTCAAGTTCTCCGATAAGTAAATGACTTGCTTTTATTTATCTTCCATTTCTGTTTTTTATTAAAATTTATTACAGTTAATTTTTCGAATTTAACTTTTATGTTTAGACAAGATATAATTAATAACTAAAGGAAACTTTAATAATTAGGCGCCAGTTTAATATAGAAACAGAAATGTAATTGTTTTATTTTCGACTAACGTAGGGAAATACAATTTTTACTGATATTCATGTGTAAACCTAGTAAAAACTTAAAATAATAATAGAGTTTAAATTAAATACAAGTGTAATTGTATACATAAGAAATATTTTTAATAGGTAAACTACAATTTGGTTTACTATGAGGAAAGATAATTATTTTACTTTTAAAGTTTGGTATATGTGTTAATCTTGATTCAAAATAAAATTTTTATAAAAAAACTGATTGGACACCTGTACGATATACAGCGCGTAAATAAATTAATATTAGCACTTACTGTTTTATCTGCTACCATGACATTACCATAGGTCATGAACCATTCCAAAATGTTTATAGCGGACTGTATAATGATTGATTGATGATTGATTGATGATGTGCAATGCTTTGTTTCACACACGCACTAATGAAAACCCCGCGGACGCGCTTTCGTTGATTACGGGTACACTCGCGGCTTGACCAAAGTCTGAACACCACTCTCGTGACTGTCACTGTTCAATACCGCACCTTGCGCTATATAGGAATCGAAGGGTACAGGTAGCGGAAATAAAGAATGCTGGGTTAACGGTAAAAACTGCTTTAAAACGCCTTAACATACCGCCCACCAAAATAAGATTGATTAACTTATTTTTAAACTATGTACTAATGAAAATAAAACGAATAGTACGCTACATTTAATATTCATCTTAAAACTATTAAGTTGTGCTGTCTACATGTAGAGGACACAACTTGACTAAAGGTCTTTTAATCGTGCCATGCATAGTTTTTACCCTAGCCACTCGAATAACCACATCGCTTCCAGAGTATAAATAATCGATGCGGTCTAGTCGCCAGGACAGAGGAGGAGCTTGATCCTCTTTGATTAACACCAAGGTCCCAATTTGGAGTAGAGGAGATGAACTGAACCATTTAGTCTTTTGTTGCAGGGTATGCAAATAACGTGTACGCCACTGTTTCCAGAAATCTTGTATGCGCTGAATTAGTTGCCAGCGATCCAAATGAGGAATGTTCAACGCAGTAACGTCACGATCTGGTAGAATAGACACAGGTTCCAAACCAAGAAAATGATTCGGTGTTAAATATGAAAAATCTTCGGGATTAGTACTTAACGGGCACAAAGGTCTTGAATTAAGTAGCGATTCAATTTGAACAAGAACAGTGTTGAGTTCTTCATATGTGAATATTTGATTTCCAATGATCTTTTTGAGATGAGATTTGATTGATTTAATCGCGGCTTCCCATAAACCTCCGAAATGAGGAGCGGAAGGGGGGTTGAATATAAATGTTATACTTTCTGCACCCGCAGAGTCTTTCTTCATGTCAGATAATTCACGAGACGCTCCAGTAAAATTGGTGCCACAATCACTATAAATAGTCATACACTTTCCAGGACGAGCGATAAAGCGACGTATAACAGCGATGAAGGCTTCTTTTGAAAGACTAGACACTAACTCCAAATGAACGGCTTTCGTGCTAAAACAAATGAACAAGCAAATATAAGCCCTTGATGACTTAGAACCTTGTTTTCTACTCATTCTAACGGCAAGAGGGCCACCATAATCCACACCAGTATGCAAAAATGCCTTTCCGGGAGTTACCCTCGAAGTTGGTAAATCACCCATGGGAGGGCAGTATGCAATAGGGTTTATGCGAAAACAACGGATGCATGACCTCAAACATTTACGAACTGCTCTTTTAGCAGATAGAATCCAAAAATTGTGAGTCAACAAAAATTGAGTAGTACGAAGTCCAGGATGTAAGTGCTTGTTATGGCAATCCAGAATGATTAAGTCTGTTTACCGATGCAACAATGGGAGTAAAATTGGGAATTTCACTCCATAAGGTAGGTCTGAATTTCGAAGACGACCACTCACCCTGAGTAAACCATGTGAATTCAGAAAGGGAGTGAGAGGTCTGAGAGATTTGTTAACCGGTTTACCATTTGCTATATTACAAATGTCTTGATGGAAAACTTCTTGTTGAACCCTTTTGACAAAAATATGAAGAGAACGTTGCTGTTCAACCATAGAAGCATAATCGAACGCGTCTCTGCGTGATTCCAATGATGTTCGAGTATTGGAAATAAAGCGACGAACACATGAAATAATTCTACATATTTTTGCCAAATTTGAAAAGCGAGTAGTCAATCAGTCTAAGAAATTGTATGAAATAACAACATTTAATGATAAAATTTTTCTTTCCGTTTCGACTGACAACGGATTTAATGAACGAGACACGTTAAGCAATGGCCATTCTTCTTCTGGAAGTTGAAGCCAATGAGGCCCTTTCCACCATAAATGATGTTGTACCAATTCTGAGGCTACCAGCCCTCGAGAGGCACAATCAGCTGGGTTTTCTGAAGATTTAATATGAAACCATGATGCTGGAGGAATGCGGTCTTGGATATGTGAAATTCGATTGCTGACGAATGTTTTTCAATTATACGATGATGATTTAATCCAAGCGAGTGCAACGGTTGAATCGCACCAGGCATGAATACTATCGAATGACAATTGTGTTTTGTAAGTAGTCCGAACAAAATCTACCAAGTTTGACAACAGTAGTGCACCACATAACTCCAAACGAGGCACAGAAATGCGATTAGTAGGAGCAACCCTACATTTGGCACACACCAATGATGTTTTAAAGTTTCCAACTGTGTCGACGACTACTCGAAAATAAACTGCGGCTGCATAACCTGCTTCCGAAGCATCACAGAAACCGTGAATCTGTATACTTTTGTAATTAACATATTAAATCCATCGAGGGATCTCGAGTTTCGATAATTCTGACAATTGTTCCAAATAATTTTTCCATTTTGATACAATATTTAATGGAGGACTTTCGTTCCAATCCAAACCCAATATCCACAAATATTGGATTAAATGTTTGGCAAAAAATACTAAACGAGTAAGTAGCCCCAACGGATCGAAAATTCTGGCTACTTTAGACACCATACTGCGCTTCGTACAATCCTTTGAAATAGGATTAACGTGATAAAGGAAATAATCCCCTATGGGTTTCCACTGCAAACCTAAAATCTTTTGTGACAAATTATTTGAATCTTCAAAACTAAAAGTTGTCGGATAACAATACGATTCTGGTAATCCTTTAAGAACCTTGCTGACGTTGCTGTTCCATTTACGCAACGTAAAACCTCCTGCTGCACAAATTTGACTTAATTCGAAAATTAAACGTTTTGCTTCCTCCACAGAAGCACAACCACTCACAACATCGTCAACGTAAGTATCTGATGCCAACACCTCAGCAGCACGCGGAAATGTGGCTGACTCTACTTGGGCTAATTCCTGAATGACCCTCAATGTTAAAAATGGAGACGAGGTCATTCCATAAGTGACGGTGTTCAACCGAAATCCCTGATAGGATCCGAAGAATTAAATCTCCAAATTATTTTTTGATATTGACGATGATCTGGCGCAACCAAAACCTGCCTGTACATCTGTTTGATGTCAGCAGTAAATACCACAGCATGTTGACGAAAGTGCAGTAACAAAACCATAATGTCTTTCTGCTACGGAGGACCAACTAACAAATGTTCATTTAACGAACCACCAATAGGCGCAGAAGCCGAAGCATCAAACACCACTCTGAGTTTGGTTGTAGCGCTCTCTGGTTTGACAACGGCATGATGAGGTATGTAGTATTGTGACAAACCATCTATTGAATTTTGACCCAATTTTGAACAAAGTGTCATATGACCACTCTCAATGTAATCTTGCATAAAATCACGATATGAACTATATAAATGAGAATCTTTTCCCAAACGTCGCTCCAATGAAAGAAATCTACAAATGGCAATCTCCCGAGAATCGACAAAAACAGGCTCTGGGCCTTTGAACGGCAGCCAGACCACAAAACGACCACCCTCCTCTCTAGCATGAGTCTCAACGAAATGCCTTTTGCATGCTTCTTCTACCGAGCTTACCCTAGACGAGTCTGGAATGTTTTCTAGTTCCCAAAAGCGACGTATATTAGAATCCAACGGTTCCACTATTACACATAACGATGTGCATGAAGAAACAAAAGAAACAAGTTTTCCTGTCACTATTCAACCCAATGTTGTCTTTATAACGACAGGTTCATCCAGCAAACCCACACGAGATTCATTCATTAGAATATGAGCGAAAATATTTGCACCTAGCGACATATCTATTTTGCCGGATTTATCAAAATCTTCGTCAGCTAAGTTTAAGTCAGACGTATGCGACCAATTATTTAATGGTAACTGTACCGTAGGTAATTTTCCACAAATCTCTGGGAAAACAAAAACATCCACATTATATCGAGGGTTTCTTTGCCCTCTAGGACGAATTTTACATGACAATGTACCTGAAACCTGAGCAGCCGATAGTCCCAGTCCTTCCACCTTTACTGAAACTTTAGATTTGTTCAAAGCCAAACGTTGACGACATAAGTCAGTCATGAAACTCTCCATGCTGCTATTATCCAATAAAGCTCTTACAGTTTGAACTCTTCCAAACCCATCATAAACGGATACTTTAGCCGTAGCTAACAAAGTGACCGTATTTGACGATCTTGCCGAAACTAAACTACTACTGGCAGTGTAGCTAGCTTCCAATTGAGGAGTTGATGAAGACGACAAAACTGTTGACGATGAAACCACAGGCACAGAAGAAGTAACATCCTCAGTCTGCGCTGCTGAGTTGCCAAAATGCAGCAAAGTATTGTGGGGTTTTGAACACCTTTTGCACAACTTCTTTGATTTACAATTGCTAGCATGGTGTGAGTCCATACAACAATTAATGCACAACCCTTTTCCTTTAACAAAAGTATAACGTTCCTGCGGTGACTTCCCAAGAAACATTTACACTGATATAAATAATGTGTCGCATCACACAACAAGCATTTATTTATCTTTGACGTAGTCATTAAAGACGTATGAGATTGTGATTTTGAACCCGCATTAGGGCGTTTTTCCCAGTCCACATTCTTACTTGACGATTTGAGATGTTTATCTGCTAGCACCATACTGCTGATTTCTAGCGCCTTACAGTGCTTTTTAACAAACAATTTCAATTGTTCGAATGTTGGAATATCCTGAGTATTTTCCAACTCGAACGTTTTAAGAAAATTGACCTCCAATTTTTTTGATAACATATTGAAAAGAATCAAATCCAACAAATCAATTTTCATTTGACGCAAACCAGCCAAATTTTCTACAAAGCAATTCAGTAATTCTCTTAATTCTACATGTGAGTTAGATTGAGCTTTAGAAATCTTTTCTAACGCTGAAAGGTATGTTTTGCCAATAACCGACGACACTCGTAACGCTGAACGATAATTGAATAAGCAGTTTCAAAAATTTCATTTCTGACAGCCAGATGACGAATAAGATTTTTCGAATTTGAATCAAGAGAGTCCAGTAACAAGAAATATTTTTCAATGGGTAGTAAATTCTGGTTATCATAAACTAAATTCTTAAACATGCTATGATAAGCGTTAAAATCACAAACTTTCCAGTGAATTTACTTATTGATACACGTGGTAATCTAATATTAGTAACACCACTAAGACCAATAGGTGATCCAGACCTATTTCCAAATGAATTTTGAGGTTTAATGTCCGATGACTCAAACATGCTTTCAAACTGAGCATTACAAATTTTAATCGACAGTAGCATTTTATCCAATTCGATACAAAGCGATCCAATTTCCTGAATGCTTTCTGCATTTTCTTCATCGAAAATACATGCATGATAAGACATATCAACTTCTTGTTTGATATGCGTGGCGGCTTTTGTAAACAATTTTATTGCAACCAAATTTTCACGAGTCTTTTCCAATTTATCAGTATTGAGCAATAATTCTGAAATCCTATTGGCAGCATCTTTCATGTCTAAGATTAGACGATCCATCGAAATTCTAAATTGAGTCATTGTGCTGAATGACACAACCTCAATTAAAATACCAACAACTAAACCTTGTAAATATGCTGACTAGAATTTCCTACAGTACAATTTTAACTAAACTTTCTAACAAGGACCATACCTGAAAACCAAACCAAACAGTAAAAATATGTTCACTTCCTTAAAAGCTTTCAAATCCCAAGATATGAGTGTTTACAACAGATGTAATTTGTTTGTCTGGTGCCGAAGTAATTATAAAGCCACCAACCCTTAAAAGCTACCTGCATAAGAATTCACCTCATGTATCTAACATTCTTTCGAAACAGTTAAGATAAAAACTAGCATTAATATATGTCCCGTTATTTCCAAGGGGCAAACATACCAACGTTTTAAAGCTTTCCGTCTGTAATAAATACCTCAACTTTAATTGAATAAATATAATTATTGTGATTAAATGAATAAAATGATAGCTACACTAAACATTAGTAGTTATCAAAAGTAATCACGAAAATGTAATGAAACAATAACGATTAAATACGATTAATGATTAGGATTAATTGTAAAGACACTTCAAGAATTGAACATTATGATAGGATAAGATCTGAGCGCGAAGGATCAATTAGTGAACGATATACAGCGCGTAAATAAATTAATATTAGCACTTACTGTTTTATCTGCTACCATGACATTACCATAGGTCATGAACCATTCTAAAATGTGTATAGCGGACTGTATAATGATTGATTGATGATTGATTGAAGATGTGCAATGCTTTGTTTCATACACGCACTAATGAAAACACCGCGAACGCGCGTCCGTTGATTACGGGTACACTTGCGGCTTGACCAAAGTATGAACACCACTCGTGACTGTCACTGTTCAATACCGCACCTTGCGCTATATAGGAATCGAAGGGTATAGGTAGCGGAAATAAAGAATGCTGAAGGGTTAACGGTAAAAACAGCTTTAAAACGCCTTAACAACACCAATGTAATATGGTTCAATAAGAAAATGATGAAGAAAATAAAGAACTTTTGCACAACATATGTGCAGTGTAGTGTATAGAAAAATTTAAAAAAAACGACGTTGGGGGTTACAGCGGTATGGTATAGATAAATTTAAGAAAAAAACGACGTTGAGCGCCACAGTGCAGTGTGAAATTTAAAAAAAAAGTTGGGCGCCAGAGCGCACTATAACTGTTTACTGGTAGTAAAAGGGCATGTGAACAGCAAAATAAAAAATATTCTGGCGGGACTAGCATCGACCTTCATCGGCTGCGGTGAACGCAAGGGACTTAAATCTCAGGGTGAGGCAAAGATACCTAGATAAAGTTAAACAGAAACGATAACTTAACTTTCTTTTAAATAGTTAAATAAAAATTATACTCAAAGAAAATTTAGTATAATAACGTTCAAGTAAGGCATTTGTTTAAACTCAAATCATTTCTACGAACGTATGCATGAAGTACAAATAATGACGTATCTTGTTTAAACATTTCATACATATGTTTTAATATTTAGTTATATTTATGCTAACAGATATAGAATAAGACAAAATTTTGACTATCGATATGCGCTAAAAAAAAATTCTTAATGTCAATTATAAACATAAGTGATTATCATTTCACATAAGTAATAATGTGTAAAAGAAAATTTGATTTCATTTTAAGTATAGAGCTCTAATCATAAGCAGTTACATGAAAATCTTTGTCACCAAATACGTGAGCAGTTAACCAACATTTACCTATTATTAGTTTTCACAAGTTAAATAAATTCACATCTTAAATGCAAGATAAATACTTTAGAATAAAGTTTTAAAGATAGCTGTGATTATTTTCAAACAAAAGCTCAATCGCCTTTAAGAAACTATTTATTTAATAAAACTGTTAATTCCATACCTATAGTTTTTTGTAACTCAAATAAAACAAATTAGTTGCTCAAAGTTTAACAGGTGCTCCTTTGTATTCTCCGGCGGTATTAGTAGATTATGTGAAGCAGCTTGCAGGAAAAACCATAGATCTCGCACATGTCCATAATTTGTAGCCACCAAAAGTAGCTTGACTCAAGTAATCTTTTAACGATAGCTAAACGTAGTAACTGGACGATACATACACAAAATTTAGACGGCGAGGTAATTTAATTTATAATTGAAGAGGAAACGCATTATGCGAAGATAAACGTATATGTCCAGTAGAAAATTCCATGATGGTAGAAAGGCCAGAATGTTAATCCGTAAACAACATACCGCGTTTTAATTGTAGAAGTGGGTAACGCAGGTATTCTGGTGCTCTCGGCTTCATATTATAAGGATACCAGGTACAAGTGGCGAGGTAATATCAAAATTCCCAAGAAGAGCTCTTGAAGGCAGTCAGGTAAGGAAAGAATGAAACTTTGACTTATCAAACCAAAAATAACCAAGGAAGATTGTTGAGGGAAACGAACACTAACGAATGTATTGTTTAGACTACGATTCGGATTCACTCCAGATATGCTTTTATAGAAGAGTATTGGAAAATTTACCAATAAAGAAATTACCTATATACGTACGTAATTGTACTTTAGGAAACAGATAATTTATGAATAAAGAATTTATACAAAGGTTATATAGCGTGTTATTTTCTGGAATTTATTTTAAATGTAGAAAACTTAAATTTGAGTTGGAATAATAACAGAGTTCAATGTTATTCGGTAACAAATAGGAAATGTATGTGTCTTACTGCGAAGCACGCTGTAACATGTTGAAACGTATTGAAAATAATGTTACAAATACATGGAGATCGTGTCTATATAAACTATATGTGAGTGAAGCGCAATTCTCCTAAAAGTGATAAGCTGTCTTCCTCTATAGAATTATTAACTTAAATAATAGGAATAGTATATGTACAACCGTAGCATTGGTACAAAAATCATTTGTTTACATAATATTACTCTGAATTAAAAGTAATTTATGTTGATTTATTTATTTTTTTTGTATATATATTCCCAAAGATCATATTCCGTTATCAGTTATCAGCCACCACGACCTTACGTAAAAAATTTTATTTAACGAATTGCTATCTAATGCAATATTTTCAAGTTACTATCTCAACATGGAAATAAAATATAATTTACGAACACTTTGCTAATCCTGTTTAAACTATGGTTATAATAGCAATACAATAAAAAAAATACGTGTTTTTCAATAAACCATCAATTCCGTGATAGTAGTACATTTAGTGACGAATCAGACCCACATTTTCTCCAGAATCCCACATTTGCTCCCACATCTGGACCAAAAAGTTTTCTCCGACTAACCATTTTTCATCTTTCGAGATAAATATATCTTAAGTTTTTCATCTTTCGAGATAAATGAGCATCCTCATTTCCACACACGAGATAAACCTATTAAGAGATTTTTTTACCGCTGACATTCTGAACCAAATAGTTTTCTTCGACTAGCCAATGCATCTTTTGAGATAACCCTATCTTGTTTGGTATCAATTAATATTAGAATTTTCTCAGCTACACGAATTTCTAAGAATTTTTCAGATTGCACCATCTCCAAGGAAGCTATCCCAATTTTAAGATTTCTTACCTTTGCGATTTCCGACCGGTTGCATTAATTTTTTTTTAGTCATGAGATGCATCTTGTTAGTCTAAAATTTTATGTAGAATCCGAATCTGTAAACAGATTTGCAATAGGACCACGCCCTGCAAAGTTACACTTTAAGCTCTCAAACCTCTAAATTTTTGCTCATTTATGACATATGCTTTAACCATTACAAAGAAATAAGCAAGTAAAATTTTAATAATTTATTTTATCCAATTTACATATACCCCTTTAAAGTCCGAAACCTCGAAATTTTGCTCTTTGCTCTATAAGCAAAACTAACAAATAGTTTTCTTTGTCTAACCAATGCATCTTTCGCGATAATCCTATCTTGTTTGGTATCAATTAATATTAGAATTTTCTCAGCTATCCAAATTTCTAGGAATTTTTTAGATTGCACCATCCCTAAGGGAGCTATGTAAATGGGAAGGTCGACTTTTGGCGTAATCATCGCGTGGTTAATAATAAAGAAAGCTGTATATAATTTCTTTTTAAACGTGTATATCTTCTCCAAACAAATGCGGTTATTACAATAGGAAAGTACGCTAAATGCAAGTCAATTAATAGCAATTAAATATTGCTTACTGACCTACATTAATTAGGTTGCTGTGCTATTAGGAATGATGTACTTTTTGTTGTCCTCGCCCGATAAACTGATTTTATTAATTGTGTATAAAGTTGCCATTTCGAATGGACCTGCACCTTGCCGAAGTTCTAAATTACTAGAACAGGTGAAATGGCTTGCGTGTTCTAATGAGCTAAAGAGCCAAATTACAGGTCCAACCAAAGTAGTAGGCTCGTTAGTGAGGAACCAGACTAAAACAGGTCCCCGAAAGAGGGCAGCGGCTCTTTCGGTACTTAGATTGGCAGAGACCATAGGGGTCGGTATGGCAGTCTAAGACACACTACCGCAATGTGGAAGGCAACGGGAAACCACCACATTATCTCCCAAGTACACAGCGTACTTAAATTGTAACAAACATGATGGCATTCTCTGGGGTAAAAGATTCCGAAGTTAAAATAGTCCCCCATTCGGATCTCCAAGAGGGGACTACTTCGGAGGATGCGATCGGAAAGTTAAAAATAAGAGTCGGGAACATTCTGCGAGTCGGAGCGTGGAATGTTAGAAGTATGAAGCAAGTAGGTAAGCTAGAGAACCTAAAAATCGAAATGAATAGGTTATCACTAGACATAGTAGGGATCAGCGAAGTTCGGTGGCCAGACGCGGGGGATTTTTGGAGTGGAGACTTCAGGGTAATTCATACAGGATCAGAGTACGGAAATTTGAGTGTGGGGATAGTTATGCGGAAAAAGATAGGATACTGTGTAGAAAATTACTTACAAAAGAACGAAAGAGTACTCATGGTTAGATTAGAATCTAAACCGGTAAACACAGTAATAATACAAGTATACATGCCCTCCTCTAGCTACAGTGACGAAGAGGTAGAAGTCATCTACAAAGATATCGAAGACATATTAAGATACGTAAAAGGACATAAAAATTTAATAATTACGGAGGATTTTAATGCTGTGGTAGGTGAGGGTAGGGAAGGAGCGGTAGTAGGTTTATTTGGTTTAGGAACGAGAAACGACAGGGGAAATAGGCTGGTAGAATTTTGCGACAAGAACAATTTAATCATCACAAACACATTATTTCAACATCATGCTAGAAGACGATATACGTGGAAGATGCCAGGAGATATAGGACGATATCAAATAGATTACATTCTTGTTAGACAACGGTTTAGGAATCAAGTTAAAGACTGTAGAAGCAGATATAGATACTGACCACAACATCGTAATTATGAAGGCCGCACTTAAATTTATAAATCTGACAAAAGGAACGTAAAAAGGCACTTGGACTTAGAGAAACTAAAAGATAAAGATATTCAAGTAAGATTCGAGAAAAAGTCAAATGAATTGCTGAATGATATCGGGAAAATATCTGAAACCAAGGAAGTAGAAACAGAATGGAATAACATTAAATCCAGCGTAGACATGGCGGCCAGAGATATTTTGGGGTATACACAAAAAGAAAATTAGAAACCATGGATAACAAAGGATATCGTGAATTTAATAGAAGAAACACGAAAATACAAAAACAAATCAGACGAAACAGGAAAACAGAGATACAAAGCCATAAAATGGGAAATTATTCGAAAATGCAGGAAAGCTAAAGAACAATGGATTGATGAAAAGTGCAAAGAAGTACAAACTAAGATGGAAATAGGAAAGACAGACGAAGCATACAAATTAATTAGAATGAATTTTAGGGATATAAAACCGTATAGTAAAAATATAAGGGACGCACTAGGAAACGTCATTATAGAAAACGTAGAGAAAGTGAGTAGATGGCAAGAATATATAGGGAATTTATATGCAGGAGAGGAACTAACTGCATTAGAACAGGAATCAGACATTGAAGATGATGACTTGGGATATCCTATACTTCGAGACGAGTTTGAATTAGCATTAAAGAGTCTGAAAAATGGTAAGGCGCCGGGTACAGATAAGGTGCAAGCAGAAACTCTAAAAGCCGCTGGACAGGCAGTAACAGAACGTCTCTTCCAACTTGTAAGCTATATGTATGAAACAGGCGAGATACCCAAAGATTTCAAACGTAGCATCATAGTAACTATACCAAAAAAGAAAGGCACGGATAGATGTGAAAATTTTCGAACAATAAGTTTGACAGCACACGTGTCAAAAATATTAACTAGAATTGTGTAAAGACGAATGGAAAAACGAGCTGAAGAAATACTAGCAGAAGACCAATTTGGGTTTAGGCGAAACAGGGGAACACGGGAGGCTATTTTAGCTCTGAGAGTGATAATGGAGAAAACAATAGAAAAAGGGGAAAGCATGTATATAGGGTTTGTAGATTTGGAAAAAGCATTCGACAATGTAAATTGGAAAAAAATGTTTGAAATACTCAAAAAGATTGGAATGAGTTATACGGATAGACGAATAGTACATAGCTTATACAAAGAGAAAACAGCAGTAATAGAATTAGAGCAGGAACGCAGAGAAGTAAACATTAGGAATGGGGTGAGACAGGGATGTGCCCTATCCCCATTGATTTTTAACTTGTACATAGAAGAGGCAATGAATACTGTCAAATGCAGGAAGACATTTGGAATTACTATGCAGGGACAAAAAATTGATATGCTTAGATTTGCAGATGATATAGCGGTATTAGCGTCTAGCAAGGAAGAGTTAGAAGCTGCTCTTAATGAAATGGAAACGGTTCTAACAGAGAGATACGGTATGAAAATTAACAAAACTAAAACTAAAGTTCTAGTTTGCAAAGGTGGGGAAAATAAATCAAAAGCAAGAATACAAATAGGTAACACGAACTTACAAGAGGTTAAGGATTTCTGCTACCTAGGAAACCAAATAACGCACGATGGGAAAAGCACAAAAGATAAAAAACAAAGATTAGCACAAGGTCGTACTACATTTAACAAGAAAAAGCAACTACTGTGCTCAAAGACCACAAACATAGAAACAAGGAAAAGATTGCTTAAAACATATGTGTGGAGCACAGCACTGTACGGCTGTGAAGCCTGGACAGTAGGAGAAGCGGACAAGAAAAAGGTAGAAGCCTTTGAAATGTGGTGTTACAGGCGTATGATGCAGATATTATGGACAGACAAAGTTAAGAACGAAGAGGTACTAAAAATGGTAGCGGAAGAAAGAACTATGTGGAAAACGGTAAAAAATAGGAGAGATAGGATGATAGGCCACATACTACGGCATGAAGGAATAGTGCGGAATATATTAGAAGCAGAGATAAGAAAAAAAAGAAGAAGAGGCAGACCTAGATTAGACTACTGCGCACAGATAGTAAAAGATGTAGGCTGTAGAGGTTTCAGGGAGATGTGTAGGCTAGCCCAGAATAGAAATCAATGGAGGTACGCATCCAACCAATCCCAAGATGGATAAACTAATGACGAAAAGATAACTGTGCTTAAACATGATGATTATAAGTAACTACAAGAATTGGTTGGGCAATATTCTCGAATAATGTTAGGTGTGTGAAAGGATTTACTGGAAAACCATTATTTCGGCAAATGTCTAAGTGTTGGGGGATCTTGGTAGCCACAGGTTGCTTAACCTCCTTCACTGAATCTCGGTAAAATAGGGTATAAAATTAGAAAACAATAGAAGGGAAACGAGCTGAGTACACATACTGCCTGAAAAGAAGAAGTGAAGAAAAAGAAGAAAACCACCAAAAACGCAAAATCAAAGTAGCTGCTTATATAACCCTACACAAAAATAACTGAGTTGCAAACGAATCCGTGACTTTCAGTAAACAATGGATTCCATTACTAAAAGAAATAACAAACGAAAATCAAATGCCCACAATATCTAGGTAGCATTGCAAGCTTTTCCTGGGTTTTCCTTGCAATATTAACATGAAATACAGCCTACTTACATGATTTCTATTTATACATAAAATAACTAATTACATAAAAATAAGCATATTAACAATCCTTGTTAAACAGCATTGGTATCTGACAAGTATAAATCCACAATAAGGTTACCTCAAAACTATATACAATCTCCGTTGAACAGAATTGGTATCTGACAAGTGTAAACCCGTCATAGGGTCGCCTCAGATCCATATACAATCTTCATAGAACAACATTGGTATCTGACAAGTGTAAACCCACCATAGAGTCGCCTCAGAACCATGTTAAAATCTACCAAAGAGGTAACTTAAATCATAATGAATTTTCCCCCTCAAAATAAATATAAAAAAAAACGACTACTTAAGCCTTTCAATAATGCAATCGCACACTTCTTTAATAACCATCCTCTCAATTGTATAAATAGAAAAATGTTAAAAAATGTTTTCCAATTCCAAGTTATTGAATTTATATGAAATTCACCAATAAAAATTAATCAGCTGATTTCACGTGAAGCGTATTGGCTACCTAAAGAAAGCCGATCCCAGGTCGCAACACAAATTGAAGGTAATCATTCTGTTAAACTTTAAAAATTTTTGCTTAGTATACTCAAACCAAATATTTCAAACATCAATAAATCAAAGTCACCTTCAATTTATGTCATAAATGTCAAACTTGAAGTTTTTATTATTATTTTGACAACGATCCTAGGTCATGGATCAAAACGTAAATAAAGTTGATTTTAAAAACTATGAGTGGTTTGATTCCCAAAGAAGATTACCCTGAATACACATGCTGTGTGAGAATTTCAGGGAACTATGTAGGCTAGCTCAGAATATAAATAAGTGCAGGTACGTGTCCAACCAGTTTTGAGACGGAAAACCTAATGGCTGCAAAATAATCTGCAACTAATGTTGACTGTGCGGAAAGATAAACTGGAAAATATATTAAATCGCCAAATGGTTAAGTGTTGGGGGAACTTGGCAGCCACAGACTGCTTACCTCCCTTCACAACCATTGAAGGTCGGAGAAATAGGGCATATAACTGTAAAACAATAGAAAGTGATCGAACTGCATCTAACAAGAAAGAACACCGCCTATGAGGAAAGACAACAAGCATAGAATAAGAAGAAAATTGTTGAAAGCATATGTGTGGAGCACAGCACAGTATGCCTATGAAATACGGGAAGTCTAAAACGCAGACAGAAAAACGGCAGCAGCCTTTTGAAATGATGTGCTTCAGATGTATGAGGACAATAGCATGGACAGACAAAGATAATAACAAATAAGTTACAGAAATAGTAGGGGAACAAGGATATCTGGGGAAAAAGAGAAATATTAGGGCGGAATACGTTCTAAGGCATTTTTGGGGAATAGTATGGGATATATTACAAGCAGAGATAGGAAAAAAGAGGTAGATGTAGACCTAGATCAGACAGTTATAGATGCAAACTGTGCATATTTCAGGGAAATCTGTAGGTTAGTTCAGAATAGGGAACAATGATGGTACGCGTCTAACCAGTTCTAGGACTGAAGACCTAATGATGATGATGTATAAAGTTGGTGTTTACATGGTTTCGTTTAAGACCTTGTACATATTTTCCGGATTACTAGAAGACGTTATGATTTAAAATAGGACCACGCCCTGTATATAATTTCTTTTCTTGGACTTTCTATTGTGTATTAGAAATTGATGAATAATTGCAGTGCTACTATAAACAAAACACTTTAAACCATTACTAAGGGAGCACAGAACTTGTTGTATACAGAATACTTACTAATAAAGCAATTTAATTTTAAATAACTTCTACGCCATATTTTTCGAAAATGGCATGCTTAAATATTTTCTTTGGAAACAATCGAAGATTGCCGAAGACACTCGAAGAGTGCACAAACGCGCTCACTAAACCACAATCAATAATTGCCTTTATAGGTTTAACATTTCTACCATTACCCAATGACTTTAATTTCTTATTGGAGAGAATCCTTATTCTCCCACGCACTGTTGCGTAGCTGGATGCCTACCCCTTTTGGGAATATATGCTCGTTATAGGTTGTAGCACCCGCGGTTTTACTTAACTACACTTTGTGAGATCCCTTTAATCTTTTTTAATTGTGTCCTTCTCGCGTACAATACAGTAGGACTTAGCCTTACTACCTACAAATTCTAACACCAAGTCACCGTTAAACTCGTCTTTAAATTTCCCCACAACTTTTTGTTAACATGCGGTAAATTATGTTTATTATTTGCGGGGTATAGCACTTTAAACCTAAAAATAAAAACAGGATAGTTTAATACGACTATTAATAATTTATGGTAATGTTGGCGAAACAAATATGTAAAAACAAACTTTATCAAGAAAAATATAATGTTTTTAATAGAATACATACATGTATTGATAACATCTATAAACCGCTGTGGTAACCAGAGTCTGGCGAATCTGGGATAGCCAAATCTCTAAACATTTGCGCAAGCGATTGCCTTGCAGTTGCATCTTTTAAGTACTGAATGGGGAAACATTTAATAAGTTCCAACACTGTCAAGTAATTTAAATTGCTGCAATCATTAGACAGAGAAATATTGGCACTGCTCTCCCCGTCTAATAACGTTTGAACCCTTTCTTCCTCCGTCGTATTTCCACAAATTTTTCGTAAAATTCTGGAAAGCTTCTACACCTTAACTCAGCCATTTTAAAACAGATCAATTCAAATTTAATAGCTTGATGCACTCGTACGCAGGTAGCACAATAACATTCCTATCTTTCGTAATCTCCATATTATATAAATTCTCTTTTTCAAAATTGTTCGACAGCCATATACTTCTATTAAAGGCTGTGCTCAGCTGCAATTTGAAATCTTGATCCAATTGTATCTCAACAACATCGTTTCCAGTAGTAAAACCATTTAATCCGACTTGTTTTGAGTCTTGAGCAAATTGGCGAATTTGAAATTCCACTTGAAAAGTACACAATTTCTTCCAATCGAAGTAAGAGAATGTTATCGTAGAATCAGCACACATACCACTACTGCAAATAACTTGGATGGCAGGTTGAAGACCACCATATAAATCAAAACCAACTTCTAATATATGGTGGTGATAATTTGGAGGAAATTCGCCTAACCTATAGGTTGACTTACCAACTAGTTGGGTGATATTTAATTGTGGTACTCGCGCATCACTTGTAACGTCAATACAAGAAAAATCCATCTTTAATTTATAATTTTAATCAAACTCGACGATACTTTGACGACTAATGCACTGGAACATGGCTCTCGCCTTTTATGCCGATGTTCGAGCGTGCGCAGCTCCTTATTATATTAGTTGGCGTTATATGCAAGTCTTGACTGGAAAAGTGACGCGTATAATTGTTTTATAGTGGGTTTTACCTGTATGTATTTAACCACCAACACCATTTTTAGAATTATTAAACAAAATTACTCGCGTAAGATTTCAATTATTATTGTGTTTTTCCTCAGGTTTTCAAATCCCTCGGAATTTTTTTCAAATCGAATGACCCCTTACTGATTTGCAGATTAACCTTTTGAAAGCACCGTATATAATTCACTTTTAATCTATTTCTAAACCGTATCGATCTGTCTTTTGAGATAAACCCTGGTGTAACCTATAAAATTAGTATAGAATTTTCCTGGGGAATTGAAATTAATTATCACGTCTTTTAAAATTAGTTCCAACAAAGACCTGTATATATTGTATTAATATTCAGAAACCTATCAGCAAAACACCTTTGCATTTTTATTTAGATTTAGCTCGATAATAGAGTTAAACTCCAAAAATATTTATTAGTGGCTAGAATTGTTAAAATTTTCAATTAGTGAATCCACATACAAATGATTAATACCAAAAGGTATAATACATATATTAATTCTGCACGGTGACCTAGAAAGTGGTTCGATAATCTATTTTAAATGTAGTTCAACATAAGACGTATCTTCTAAATAAATTTAGTGAAATGTATGATTATTAGCCTTGCATTGTTTGTCGATGACGTCTGACTATTAATTTAATAAAAGCACTTTCCACAATCCTAGTTAATATACGGGAATACACATTCTATAATTTGATTTAAATTGGGTTAATGTAAGGACAAATTATACTTATACTTTCTCTATGTACATAAATACGGGGGAAATGATACCAAAAGTTTATTTTAAGTTTATTTTGTAAAACGTAAAGTCGTTTATAGTGCAATTAATAGTAATACTGAATTTTCAGTCTTTGGTTTAAAATTTCGTGTGAGGACTATCGACAAAGAAGAGTAAGTCTTAGTTTGAATTTTGCAAACGTAGAAGAAATTAATATTTACATGTATAATTCAAAACTGTTAATCAATAATTTTTTCTAGAATGAACATCTTAAGTATTGCGTGCAGTGTGTGCGAAAATGTTTTTACTGGATGTGATGCCATAAAAACACAACGAAAGGCACGTTGAGATGGTTTATTTCAGGAGGAACTAAAATTACAGCCAATGAGTGGGAACAAATTAAGGATTTGGAAAACCAATCGACCGCAGCGCATAAAGAACGTATAAACGCCGCAATTCAGTTAGAACGAACCAATTTACTATTTGAAAAACCATACACCATAACAAAATCTTCTTCCAAAATCATAATTGTAGGCCTGAACCCGTTCGACGATTACAAAATAATTTTTAGATTTGTTGACACCATTTCGCAGAGCGTACTTGATGTATCCCTCAACGTATTTAGGAAGTTTATATCAAATCTTCCACACATTATACGCACTATGGAAGTTGGCATGCAAAATCAGATATGCAAATTCGACAACTTGCATTTTTATTTAAATAAGAATTGTTTAGTGAAGATGATGACATTTGATGGGAATTACATGATATTTACCAAAGGAAATTTAGAGCACTTTTTAGGGGTATCTCAGATCGTTCTCAACCATGCTAATACTTTAAAAGAACTAACGGAAAAGGGTACTCCTAATAAAGATCTGTTTCTGTTAGATGTCGCAATGGAAAGATATAATAGGAATGATGTCCTACGGAATCTCGCACATGATGTAATTAAAAGCAAATACAGTAATAGTGATATTGGGGTCATATTATACGAATTTATAAAAACCTACCCAAGATTGTTTGAAAACAGTATTTATAAACAAGTCGAGTATATGGAAGAATACAACACGCATTTACGAGCGATGTTTAAATTTTAAGCCAAAGACTGAAAATTTTGTAACACTATTAGTTACACTTTTGTTTTCTTATACGTTTCTAAATTGTTGTATTTCAACTACAGATATTAATAGATGTCAATAAAATTATGTTATAGTTTTAAATAAAACGATTCTGATTAATAATTTTGTAAAACGTTTATAACGCCCTTTTAAAAAATAATACACATCTTTGTTATAATTCTTTTCATAATTACTTAGATACCCATTTCAGTTACGTGAACATTTGAAAAATTAAACAATACCAATGTATGCTTTATATTTTAAAACATAAACAAGCTAATATAAACAAAAATAATTTCTAAATTCACATCATTCATTTCTTATGATAACAGTTGTGGTGGTTAAATTTTTATTTTAAAACTTACAATTTAGTATATATTCCATTTGAATATCTGCCAACAGTTTTATAAACCCCATCTTCTCGACTATTTCCATAAAATCATCCAGATCCTCGGGCATTGATAACACTGCAGTACAGTGCTGTATTGCTTCCTCGTATGACTGACACATAAGACATTTTTCTCCTTCTATCGAAAAGCGTTGCCAACATTCTGCTTTTTACTCGTAGAGCATTGCGAAATCTTCGAATAACCTCCCAAAGTCTTTATACATATTTGTTATATTGTCTCTTTAAACCGTACAATCAACAAATAATAACTTCTACGCGAACAGTCCTTTTATATGAGCTACTACTATTCGGATATGTACCGATTGCACCCGATTTGTGTGCACGCACGAAACAACCGGTATGGAATGTATTCTATGAACAAAATCATTACATTTCTTAAGAAAAATGCTAAAGACTTTAAAAATAATTATAACTCTTGTTAGACCTCTAGTCTCTAGATAAACGTTATTATTTTAGGTTGTGTCACTGTTTTCTAAATCAATTTCCTACATACTTTTCCTAAACTATGCGTATCAATTGACGGTTATACTTTACTCCATAACCGACTTGTATATATTTTCGTATTCGTCTCTAGTTAACACGTCCGTATAATAAAGATGTACAGGCTCGTCGTCAACTGGTAACTTAACCTTTTTTAAAAGCTAGCCTTTGTTTTCAACTTTAACGCTTGTTGTAGGTGTGGAAATTCTTTCCGCTATTCCTTGTGACTAGGAATCGGTGATTTTGCATGGGATCAATCAATTGTTTGTGCACCTCTTTGAATTTTTGTAGAGATGTAGCGTCTCCCTGTTTGTATGCCGCAAAGTTCTTTTGTACAGAATCCTGCATAAAATGAAGCTTACGTTTATTTACAATAAAATTGTTAACGTTCGTCATCATCGGACTCAGGATGGGAACTAACCTTTTTTTGAATAATGTCAAATATTTATATACTCGTCGAAATTCTTCCTATATCGACCATTATCCAAATCAAAATCTTCCACAACAGTTATAAAATTATGTTTTGAGTCACCCCAACATTGTAAACACATTTCTTTAAATTTCGGATATGTCATGTCACCACTTATATGATCCGAAAAGATATGTCTGAGATTGGTTTCATCCTGTTTCCATAATGCGATTACATTGGCGTTATCTCTGAGTCTATGTTTTAAGGCACTAGCGTAAGTTTGACATAGATAGAACGAATCTATTGCTTTATGTCGGCCGAACGAGTAAAATTGAGTGATTTTGCTTTGCTCGTTTGCAGGTATATCATCGAAAACCGCAATTGAATCTTCTTTGGTATCTCTGGGTTCAATCAAATCGGCGTAATTTTCAAACTCATGGTATCCAATTTCTTCTTTTAATGGTGTAAAAACGTTTCTTAACAATTCGTATTTCGGTTGATATAAACTTTTCGAAAATACATAGACATTTTGGAATCTAAGTCCGTTCTCGTGCAGGATCAGAGATATTAAAGCGTAATGGTTTAAAGTGTTTTTGTTTATAGTAGCACTGCAATTATTCATCAATTTCTAATACACAATAGAAAGTCCAAGAAAAGAAATTATATACAGGGCGTGGTCTTATTTTAAATCATAACGTCTTCTAGTAATCCGGAAAATATGTACAAGGTCTTAAACGAAACCATGTAAACACCAACTTTATACACAATTAATAAAATCAGTTTATCGTGCGAGGACAACAAAAAGTACATCATTTCTAATAGCACAACAACCTAATTAAGGTGGGTCAGTAAGCAATATTTAATTGCTATTAATTGACTTGCATTTAGCGTACTTTCCTATTGTAATAACCGCATTTGTTTGGAGAAGATATACACGTTTAAAAAGAAATTATATACAGCTTTCTTAATTATTTACCACGCGATGATTACGCCAAAAGTCGATCTTCCCATTTACATATTTATAACACATTACATAGGAATGATTAGCTTATTAAACTGTAAATTGGGTATAACAAATTATTAAAATTTTGTGTGCTTATTTCTTTGTATTGGTTAAAGGACTGTAGATATTAAAAAGGAGAGGTGATTAGGAATTGATCTTGGTACAAAATCTTAAAATTGGGGTAGCTCCCTTAGGGATGGTGCAATCTAAAAAATTCCTAGAAATTTGGGTAGCTGAGAAAATTCTAATATTAATTGATACCAAACAAGATAGGTTTATCGCAAAAGATGCATCGGTTAGACAAAGAAAACTATTTGTTAGTTTTGCTTATAGAGCAAAGAGCAAAATTTAGAGGTTCCGGACTTTAAAGGGGTATATGTAAATTGGATAAAATAAATTATTAAAATTTTGCGTGTTTATTTCTTTGTATTGGTTAAAGCATATGTCATAAATGAGCAAAAATTTAGAGGTTTGAGAGCTTAAAGTGTAACTTTGCAGGGCGTGGTCCTATTGCAAATGTGTTTACAGATTCGGATTCTACATAAAATTTTAGACTAACAAGATGCATCGCATGACTAAAAAAAAATTTATGCGACCGGTCGGAAATCGCAAAGGTAAGAAATCTTAAAATTGGGTTAGCTCCCTTGGAGATGGTGCAATCTGAAAAATTCTTAGAAATTCGTGTAGCTGAGAAAATTCTAATATTAATTGATACCAAACAAGATAGGGTTATCTCAAAAGATGCATTGGCTAGTCGAAGAAAACTATTTGGTTCAGAATGTCAGCGGTAAAAAAAATCTTAAAAATAGGTTTATCTCGTGTGTGGAAATGAGGATGCTCATTTATTTCGAAAGTTGAAAAATTTAAGATATATTTATCTCGAAAGATGAAAAATGGTTAGTCGAAGAAAACTTTTTGGTCCAGATGTGAGAGCAAATGTGGGATTCTGGAGCAAATGTGGGTCTGATTCGTCACTAAATGTACTACTCGTGATCATTTTTAATTTAAGAGAAACGCAACTGTTATAGTGCATGTTCACCTCTGTGATTCCTGTAAGAATTTGCCAATAACCGATTAGTATACTTTCAGACGTAGACGAATCCTATTGCGTTCTGTGTGAGAAAATTTCAGGTCTAGTGCTGTCAATCGAACTTTGGTCAAGCTAGGAACATATTACTGTTATTAATTTTTCTAAACTAATTAGTAGGAATCTATATTGTCTCGTCTTATATTGTTCAGTACGTTTTGTATTATATAATCACTTGTCTACCACCACTAAATAATTAACTAAGAGTTTTTGAAAGATAAACACTGAAAATACACATTTTCGTCAACTCCTTTATATCAGCACCGTTATCTCATTGTGATAACTAAAATAACAACTCTTATCACGGAGTTGATGACTGAGTAAATTTGTTGTAGTGTTATATATTTTCATTTTCTTCAGGATTGGTATGCGAGTTAAGTTTCGGGCCTTAGGAGCTGTCTTTTTAAAAACCAGGTGCAAAACTTTTTAACAAATTTATTTTCATATACAGAAATTACTTATGGAATTTGGACAAGTAAATTAAATATTACTTTAAATCGAAATAACACTAATTAGTTGTACTATTGTGAGTAGTCCAGCAAACTGCAATGCTAAAGCGGATCACTTGACTGACTGCCCGGGTCCTTGAGCTCCCGGGCTTTTTATAATGTTCCTACCCCCCCCCACATGGCTGTGGAAACTTGTAGTTTTCATGTCTGCTTATTCTTAACTTTATTCATAAATACATTGTTGTAATCTTAATTTCTAAGTAATTACGGTACCTGACCGTCTGTGACCTGACATCTGCAGTGTCACTATCGTCTGCGATACAAAGTAGCACATCCGTTCTCATGAACGTTAATAAACTTTATAAATTGCCCTTGTATTTACAATGTTGCACTTCACTTAACATTTTATTACACTGTCTAATAATTAACTAATTATTCTATTTCTTTATATATATATATATATATATATATATATATATATATATAGCTATGAACCTGCAGGAACTATCGTGCCCCGACAATGGGTTGCATATTAATTAAGCTATGTACTTACTGTATTTATCAATCTGCAGGCTTGGGAAGTCATATAAATTAATGCAATGAATTAACTGGAACTCTCGATCGCCGACTTTGGGCTGTCCAATAAATACTTGATATGATAACGCCGTACTCGGTCTCAATGGCGTATTCTACTTATACCTCCACCTCTCTGTGTTTATTTCAATCAAGTTACACTTCCACTAATGTTATTTATTCTGCCTCGACTAGCTTTTACTTTTATTACGTCCAACCGTGGGGCTCAAAATAATATTAGGGGTAAATTTCATAGCACTTTTATGACATGCCCAATCGTGGGGCCTAATTTCACAACAATATATATATATATATATATATTCATATATATTTACCCTAAAATTAACTAGATGATTCATAGTCTGGAGTTTGCTCGAATGTTCTAGACTTCTGTAGAATACAGATATATATATATATATATATATATATATATATATATATATATTGTTGTGAAATTAGGCCCCACGATTGGGCATGTCATAAAAGTGCTATGAAATTTACCCCTAATATTATTTTGAGCCCCACGGTTGGACGTAATAAAAGTAAAAGCTAGTCGAGGCAGAATAAATAACATTAGTGGGAGTGTAACTTGATTGAAATAAACACAGAGAGGTGGAGGTATATATATATATATATATATATATATTGAATATATATATATATATATATATATATATTGATATGATAACGGCGTACTCGGTGTCAATGGCGTATTCTACTTAACTCCACCTCTCTGTGTTTTCCTAATCAAATTCCACTCCCACTAATTTTACTTATTATTCTGCCTCGGCTAGCTTTTATTATTATTCTACACAGAGTGCACAACGTTACGATGATTAATTCTTCTCTCTTTTATCCCTTTATAATTACCTCTTTGTTTGAATTATAAAATAAAGTTAATTCAATTCCACATAATGAAAACAAATATTATGTACAGGTTTTGAAAATTAATAAAATACACTTTTCCAATCAATCAATATCATAAGTCTTATTTATCTCAAAAATCATATGTTTTACCATCAATCAAAAGTCATCAAAAACTATTCTTTTTATCAAAAGAAACCTGGAACGTTCAAAACCCCTAAATTATATAACGTACTTTTAACGTATGCAAAAGTTTGTCGCTGACTCTGTTACACTATTTTATATTAATTAAGCAATTCAATATTCAAATTCAAATGAAAAATATATTTTAAAACTAAAAAGATCTAACCGGGTCTGTGTGCTTCTTTATTTCCTCCTCGCAACCAAAATTATCGACGCATCCATTATCAACTAACATAAATTAGAATTCTCCATGCATTATTATACCATCCATCTTATTCGAAATTATTCTCCACCAATTCGGATTTATTATATACCCATTTGAAATATTATCTATCCACACGCTTGAATTATTACATTTAAATCATTATCGTCACCCTCAAACTTGGATTATTATACACCCTCGAATTATTCTCACCAGCTCAGACTTAGAATTATTATTATCACATTTAGATTTATTATCATCCAACTTAGATTTATTGTCGTCCAACTTAGAATGTTATTGTCCTCTCTGGAGCCCTATTATTATTATATTTTAGTTTAAATAAATTCCCCAAAATTCTACTTACGTTCATCGGCAATATAAATTTTCATATTCGTTGCACTATCTGTCGTTAAACACTTTTACTATCAAAATATTATTACGTATGTGTTACTCTTTGATTCATAGTGACACAGCTTGGACTTGTTGAGTTGAAAACTGACTTCCGTTATCATTCTCGCTGTTAATATATGGTTCATATCCCACTTCGTCTGTGGGTTTGGCTTACAAGCCCAACGCTAATTTTAATCAATAAGGTATTTCTATTTTCTACATTTAAAGTGGTTTTCTGATGTAACATTCTCGGCCTTTCGAGTAATTGTTGTTTGCTTACATATGTCTTGTTATCAGACCATGCGGTGTTTTGGGAAAATAATCGCGTTTCCATATTATACACAAATACCTGATGCAATTCGACTTTAAATTTTTATATATGCGTATTTATTTACGCATTTTTAATTACCTTTACTATTAAAATTTGTTAATTGTTTGTACGCACTTACACTACGCTCCTTTAAGTTTTATCTCTTATCTCCGTATTATCATAACTGATTAGAATTCTTTTGAATGCGTGTTTAATTACATTTATTATGCTTACTTCTAAATATGCATGCTTCTACTGAAAAATATCGTTATTTGCATTATCTAAATTACTAAAACTCTATATACCGAGTGTCATTTATTTGTTATTTACCTAATGCATGAATTGCTTATTTCTATGCTAACTATGCGTCCTATTATTACTATTTGCGTCGCTTAAAACTACTTATACTCTATATACAGGGTGTTGACTGCTTACCATTTACAAACTATCCCAATTACTCAATTTTCTCTTAAATAAATGCAGTTTTCTGCTTCCTATTATAATTTCTGATTACTACATGACCATTGCTATAAAGTACACCCTTAAACAACCCCTTATCACAACAATATATATATATATATATATATATATCAATCGGGGGATACATAACTTGCGTTCTATTAAAAACGAAAAAAAATCAGTATGATGTTAGAAGAGAACATGTGAAATTTAATATGAAACCAATGCGTGAACGCATTCGAAACGATTTCGAAATGCGGATAATATACGGCTGGGACGTGAAAAATATAAAAAACGAAAAGAAGAAGGAAAAATTAGACAAATGAACCACTTGACAGAGAGAGAAGCAAAACTAAAACGTAAAGTATGACGTGAAAGTTCTAGAAATTATCAGAAAGCACAGAAAATGAGATGAGATTTTGTGGATGCCAACACCCCATCAGCCAGTTCCTCACCTTTAGAAAATGATTTTTTAGCAAATTCAAACGCAGCCAGAGCCAAATAGACAAGCGGAACAAAGCAAAAAAGCCAGAAAAGATTAATGTTTTAGGAGAGATACAATAGAACGATTACAGAGACAAGTTACGATACGAGAAAATAGCTGAATAAGTACATAAAACGTGCGTATAGATACAAAAATAAAATCTGTTATCCCGAAATTCCAGAAACAAAAGTAAACAAACTACTCAAAAATAAAGTAAACAAATTACAGAAAGATTTACCAAAGTTCATCATTCATATTCGAAATACGACACCCAATACCAACTCATCGATACCTTAAAAAAAAGGTCACCAACTAAGAAATTTTATTTCATGTGGATTTCTCCGGAAATTATAATTGCAAATACGAAAAGGATGCACTTGCATTTCCATTTGCAAAGCCATAGGTGAAATACATCTCAACCATTTCAAAATTTGTAAAATTTTGCATTGTTATGAGATTATTACGCGCATTTAAAACTCTTACGCATCCTGTTTTCAGACATATAAACCCAGACAAACGTAATTTATTATGACCTTATCACAATAACCACGCCTGTAATTAGAAGAGGAAAAACTTATATAAACAGCTCCAAATCGACCAGAAATTCGGTCCTTCTCGATTTTTATCCAAAGAGCAGTACCTACCAGCACGAGTGTTTTCCAAGAATCTAGTACTACGCTATGTACAAGCTTACACTAATTAAATCACACTACACATAACCAGTGATTGCTATCCTGGTTAACACACATTATTCTCATTACATCGCTAATGATTATTATCCCGGTTTGAAGACTATGCCCTCGGTGATTTTTATACCGGCAGCACGATATTTCTCCATCATTACACAGCCAGTAATTTGTATTCTAGTGGCACATAATCATTTTCTTTTTTTACACGGTCAGTAATTACATTCTTGCCTCACCTTAATCGCTTACTTTTGGAAACGCATAGTATCACCCTGCCGACGCGATCAGCCACCTAGGTCTTGTCAGCAAATCCACGTTCTGCTACAATGATCCGTAAAAGCACTAACTCCGCCACCGTCGCTGATAGTCACTCCTTGAATATCCGTATCCTCTTTTGGACTAATAATAATCCTTTATTAGTCAATACCTGTTTCCTGAAAAAGATTGGAATGAGTTTTAGGGACAAACGGAAAATACATAGCTTATACAAAGAGCAAACAGCGGTAATAGAATTAAAGCATAAACGTAGTGAAGTAAATATTAGGAAAGGTGTGAGACGAGGATGTTTCTTATCCCCTTTTAATTTTTAACTTGTACATCGAAGAAGCAATGAATACTGTCAAATTCAGAAAGGCATTTGGAATTATTATGCAAGGACAAAAGATTAATATGCTTAGATTTGCAGATGATGTCACGGTATTAGCATCTAGCAAGGAAGAATCAGGAACTGCTCTTAATGAAGTGGAAACAGTTCTTACTAAAAGAAACAGTATGAAAATTAACATGCAGAGAGTCATCAAAGGTCTTTTGAAAATTTATGTAGAGAAAAAGAAGGTCATTTGAACGTTCAAAAGTGCTTCTAGTACCAGACAGTGATATTTTTGCTGACTTTAAGGGAGTTATCAGATATATATTATTATTTTGAATCAGGGGTTAATTTATGAATATCATATCAAAGCATCAAAGTTATTAAACTATAAAATGTACATATTCATGATCATTATACACATTTTGGTTTGTTTCGTTTATATCATTCAAATAGAAACGAGTTAAAGGAAAAGGGGGACTAAACAGTTTTTGTTGTAGTATCGGCGTGCGCTCTGTGCGAATTTGACTGAGCTAGTCGGGGCATATAAGAAGAGGTATATTAAAAAATTTTAAAATAGAGGTTGTATTAAAAATAAAAAGAAGCATAGAGACGAACACCCGTATATCACAACAAAGATATATGGCGACCCGAACGTAGGGGCTTGAAAGTAAAGCAAATGAAGTTTGGCGCTTGAACAAAAAGCAAAAATGAATAACGCATTAACGTAGGGCTAAAATAACAAAAAAAAAGAAATCTGGCAAACTAAACGTAGGGGCTAGAACATAGCGGGAGTAGATTAACGCATCAACGTAGAGACTAGAACAAAAAGAAAAATAATTTGCCGACTCAAGGGTAGGGCTAGGATATCACACCAAAAGCAAAAATTTTAACATCGGGAGAAACTAGGAACTATAAAAATGTGAAAATTATATATTAATTAAGATTAGAAATTACAGGTTAAATTAGAATATAGGATTTAAATAGAAATGAATAAGAGAATGCGGAAAGCTAGAGAGACGTTGAGGAATCAAGGGATAGAAATAGGGTCTCAGGAAAGTGTAATCTTGCAAGAGACAGACAGAAATTGAGGAGAGAATATTAGAAAGAAATCACAGCGACAAGCAGCAGACCACGCTGGAATCAAGAATCATGTCGATTTTACTTGCGTAAACCAGAAAATGGATAAAAATAAAGAAGCCAAGAAAAACGTGACAGTGCAAATTAATGAGAATGAGCAAAGGCTAGGCTCCGAAATAAAAAATTTAAGTGATGTTCTAAAAGAAACAAACCAAACGATCTCGGAAATAAAGTTATGAATACAAAGCAAAGTTGTAAAAATTATGGGAGACATTGATAACGTTAGGGACGAGGTTATGAAAGTTAAATTAAACCAAGAAACATGTAAAAGGGAAACACACGAGAGAATTACGGATTTAGGTATAAAAATACAAGAGATCGAAGGAAATTGTAAGATAGGACTTAGAGATTAATTATAATTTACAGGAAAATTTAAGGTAATAAAGGAGATTAAGAAAGGAATTAATTTTTATACAGGGAAATAAAAATATAAAAATTTTAAATCGATGGGGATCTTGGTGTAACGTTGGGCGCCAAAAATGGCATCAATTAAAAATTTTATATTTTAATTTGGGAGGAAAATGCTATGATAATAAAGTGATTTAGGGGTGTACTGAGTCATAAAGGTCGTGCGATACATGTAAATCTCAAAGTTTAGAAAACCAAACAATTTTATCATAAAATGGGAGTAACTCGACAATTAAGCAAAACGCCAATACAGGCACACTGTATATAAATTACAACTAACTTTAATTCATGAAAGGAAGCTCATTCTTCAAAAATCACATCATATTTATTAGGACAAATAACTTGTATGGCGTATAATGCATTTTAAATTAAGTATACAAGTATAGAATTGAAAAAAAAATACGCAGAAATAACGGTTTAAACGCAACGAGTTTTATTAAAATGAATATGCAGTTATTGAAAGGAAATAATCTGGCATGCTAGCTATAAACAAATCTCATTCAAAATAGTAACCCATAAATAAATAAACGCATTCAAATACGTTATTATAGAAAATTTATTACGTGACCAACAACATTGTATTTTCATAAAATTCAACAGATTTTGGAGTACTAAATAACAAATAACAAGTATTTAGGTTTCACGATAAAATTTGAACAACAGCAAATATAAACAAGAGAACGTGACTTAAGCGAAGGTATAAGTTGGATTTTCAGAGAAATATGCTATGCAAAGTAAGTGCCTACGTGAGAATATATATCACGTCGACACAGGCCTGGATAGTAAATTTTTAAAAGTCCGAAGGCTGCAATGATAAAGGAAAAGTGACTAAGAGTAAAACCAATAAGTACAGTACATTTAAAAATTATATATTAATTAAGATTAGAAATTACAGGTTAAATTAGAATTTAGGATTTAAATAGAAATGGATAAAAGAATGCGGAAAGCTAGAGAGGCGTTGAGGAATTAAGGGGTAGAAATAGGGTCTTAGGATAGTGTAATTTTACAACAGACACAGACAGAAATTGAGGGGAGAATATTAGAAAGGAATCACACGGAGGAACAGCAGACCACGCTGAAATCAAAAATCATGTCAATTTTACTAGAGTTGAACCAGAAAATGGATAAAAATGAAGAGGCCATGAAAAACACGGTGCAAATTAATGAGAATGGGCAAGGGCTATGCTCCGAAATAAAAAAATTTAAGTGATGGTCTAAGAGAAACAAACTAAGCGATCTCGGAAATGAAGTTACAAATAGAAAGCTTGGATCTGGTGCTATATATGGACGATGGCCATCGTTAAGCTGAATGTAATGCGGGACCTAGTGGCGGTGACTGGGATAGGATTTGCATGCTTAGGTACATTGCGACTGATGCAATGCGAAACCTAGTGGCGGTGACTGGGATAGGATTTGCATGCTTAGGTACATTGCGACTGATGGGTGGAGTTGCTAAAATACAGACATCCTTGGTTGGTAGAAACTGAAGCGTGATAGTGGCTGAATGTCTGCAATTTTGGCGTGAATGATGGTCTTACGTGCTCTATAAGGTAATCCTGGTGCCTTTGGAGGTGGTACAGATCCAAACTGTAGCTGGCCCCTGCGTCCCTAGTGTGGTAAAAGTGTTTACTTTATTTTATCCCGTTATATTTGTAGGTCACAACGGGATAATCTGAAGTAAAATCTTCAGTGCTCGAGGAGCATGGTGACTTCCGTTTTGCACTAGCCTTAAGTTCTCTCCAAGAAGTTTGGTAAATACTATATGCAGAGTACAATCAAGAAGTAATTTGTTCTAGGGTTTGGAGCTTCTTTTAAATCCTGATCTTGTTTGTATTGTACGTGTAGAGAGTTCTATTATGTATTTCAGGGAGTGTCGGAAGCTTATAGTATTTATTTGCATGCTACGTACTTATTGGTCCGTTAGTTAGAAGTATGGTTGGTTGCATTTTAATACAGTTATATTTCTGGCTCATTAAGAAGCTCAATATGCGTTCGCGGAATTCTTACCGAAAGAAATACATTTAGATTTAAAAGAACCGCAGATGCTTTTATATTGGCCGTACATTCAATGAATGCAGAAAGCAAAAATTTGCCTTCAATTAATTTTGCGAAATTGCTGTTCGGACTCATATATTCTCTATTTTTGTTTATATATCTACTTTGTTTAATTAGTTTCTGTGAAAAGTGTGAGAATTATATTTATTTTAACACTCGGTCAGCTCATTATAGTTCTGAAACTTACAGACTTCCACTCTTTCTACTTATGTGCTTTCTTTTAGTTGGGGGTTACTGATTTTAACTAATGAGTATTAAATCAACGGCAGCCTGACTTTCACACAATATAAGACACAATTAAACAAGTTCATGTCACAATTCTAATGATAGCCGAAAGGTTAAAAGACAAGCACCTACTACATAATTTGTCCATTGTATTCACTCTCCTTCTTTTAATACCCACATCATACGTTCTCAGATAAGTGGACAAGTTAATATATGTAGATTGTTCAAGTAAGTGACTATTATTTCTTAAAGAGCAGTGTATTAAATTGAGAGTGTCTACAAAAGCAACCAAATAACACTAAAGAAAATCCTGTAAGTATTGAACTTGTTTTTTAGAAGAACAACTTTTTGAAACAGGAAATTTTTAGCAATGCATAAAAATGTATTTCCTATTAACAATCCTAGTAGTTGGGGCATTATTCTATGTATATCTAATAAGACCTTTTCGATTCTGGATTCGCAAAGGTGTACCTCAAAAATCGATTCCGTCAATATGGTGGAATAGTGTAAAAACTACGTTTCAGTTACGACCTCTGGCAGAAATAATTCGCTTGTATTGCAATGCTTTTTCAAATAAGAGGTTTGTAAACATTTTTTAACATTTACTCTGAAATTTCATTTATTATAAATTTATATTGCAAGATAAATTATGTTCAACAAGAAACCTTTTAGTCGATCTGTTGCGGATAGAAAGAGCATTACGTTAGTAATTTTGTATAACCTGGAATGAGTGGGAAATTTGAAACATGTAACTTGAAACGGTTTTCTCGCTCTAGCACGTTGAACACGTGAGAAACGATTCTAATAATTTGATCCAACGTGCTAAACGCCTTTCGCTTCCTTCACAAATAATCGAAGAGAGGAACATCTTCAGACATAGCTAGGAGTCTATTCCTGGGTAGGGCAATGAGAAATGGAGGGGGGGGGGGTGATTTTTGTTTCTAAACAAAAACTAAAAAAATTGAAATAGGCGCCACCAAATCCTAAGATAAACAAGTTAAGGCAAAGCAATATTATAAGGACGGACGTGGAAACCCAAAGATAGAAGGATCGCCTTCGTTAACAAAAACCTGACATAAAAATAAAATGCAGCTCCTGAAAGAAATTACAAAGATTGAACAAAAAATATATAGAACACAGTTTGTGTTCTTTAAAATAAATGACTATATATAACCAATTAGTTATTGTTTTTTGGCACAAAAATTGTTAATTAGAAGTTCTACTTTTATATTATCAGATTTGATCGCGTTTGACCACATAAAAGTCTAAATGTTTTAACTAATTGTTAATGTAGCAAAAACTTTCTTTTCTATAGTCATAGTTTTTAATATGTAAATTCACAACAATGAAAACGAAATCAAAATTCTTTTCAAAGCAAAAGACCGTTCTCTAAAAATAAGTCTATTTACACCTTTTAAATATTTGAATTAAGTAAAAATTTGTAAACACAATGGATTGAAATATCATTTACATCCTGATAATCTATAGGAACACTGTGGCACGATTTAAATAAAATTAAACAAAAACCCTTAACCACAAAAAATATTTAAATACGTATTTCGACCACTATGTGGCCATCATCAGTAGAAAACCTGTAATTAAAAAAAAAAAAAAGCTGTTGTTCTGGAACACTTCAAAGGATATTCTCCTCACCACTTAGGCTGAAGTGAACCTTCCCAACCTATAATTTACTATATTGTTGCTTTAAACACTATCGAGGATATTCTCCTCACCCGCAGGCTGGTGTTTTCAACAACAAACAAGTGAATTGTGACATTATAACTTAAATCTACTTAATTTATACTAATTTTCAACCTACTGAAGCGGAACCAATTTAATCTTGCTTTCTCATTGGTTGTTGACCAATAGGGAAAGCAAAGCAGATGACTCTATTGGCCCTTTATCGGTGTTTAAGAGGGGTCCTTTATGTTTAACAATTTTAATTGATTCATAGGCATTTAAGGAGGAAAACGTTGGTACCGCTTTTAACAATTTAACATTTTCTAGTTTAACGGGGTGGCTGGTTTCAAATATATGTTTGGCGACCTGAGACCTTTCATATTTACCATATTTGAAGTGAGCAATGTGTTCTTTAAATCTTGTTGTTATATTCCTCTTGGTCTGACCAATATATTTTTGAAAACACCCTGGCCCTGCACAACTAATTTCATAAATCCCCGACTTTTGCAATTTTTCCCCTTTGTCTTTTGGATTACCTAGCAAATCTTTAATTTTATTAGTATTATTGAAAGCAATTTTGAAATTACACTGTTTGAATATTTTATCAAGACTCTTTGTGGTTTTGTGAAACGGAAGTTTAACATATTTAACATTATCGTTAGAGGTGGTTGATTGCTATGTCGTTGATTTACGGATGTTGATCCTATTCTTACACTTTCTAAAAATATTATCTATAATATCAGAAGAGAAACCATTGTAATTCGCTATTTGTTTAATAAGAGCAAATTCTTTATTAAATTTGTTTTTATTTAAAGAGAAATTCAATAATCTATTAATTAAAAAGTTAAATGAAGCCAACTTATGTTGTATGCTATGATTAGAGGAAGACAAAATAAAGCGATTTACATTGGTTTCTTTTCTATAAATGTCAAATTCTAATTTATTACCATTTCTAATTACTAATGTATCTAAAAAGGGTAATTGTCCATTATTCTCTAGTTCATACGTAAATTTTATGCTTTGAAATTTTGAATTCATTTCTTTAAGAAAATCATCTACATTTGATTTAGAAGTGTCAAAAACTGCAAAAATATCATCCAAGTACCTTAACCATATTCTTGGGAAATATTTGGAGTTTTCTTTTAACTCGGTTTCAAAACGAGACATAAATAAATTTGCTATTAAAGGTGATAAGCTATTTCCCATTGCTGTGCCTTCATGTAGTTCGTACAACTTGTTGTTGAATTGAAAACAGTTCTGGGACATGCAATGCGAAACAAGCTTGATATAGTCCTCAACTTTATCATCATCAATATCACTATCTATAAGAACATCCTTTAAATATGTTAAAGTACGTGGTATTGGAACACTAGGGAATAATGAACTGACATCAAATGAAATTAAGATTTCGTTCTCTTCTAATGTGATATTCTTAATTTTATTAATGAACTCTAAAGAGTTTTGTACAGACAAACTATTAAACTTTAAATTCTTAAATTCATTTGACAGCCATCGTGATAAATAGTAAGTCGGTGAGTTGATACCTGAAACTATTGGTCTCATCGATTTATTATTTTTGTGAATCTTTGGTAAACAGTAAAGTTTTGGCATTTCAGGATTTGAAATTGTTAATTTTAATTTTAGTGTGGGCGAAATTAGGTTTGGACATTCTTTCAAAACAGACTCTGTTGATTTAATCATTTTATTTAAAGGAACTTCATTTTACGTTTTTGACTATTGGTCTGTAAGGACCCTCAGACAGTAAAGTCTCTACTCTATCAACATAGTCTTGTTTATCCAGAATAACCAACCTATTCCCTTATCAGCCTTTAAATAATAACAATTCTTTTGTCGTAAATCTTTAATAATCAGATGATCTTTCCTTGTTCGTTCTGAGACATTCCTTGCGCAAGTGCGTAAGTTGTTCGAAAGTTGAAT
This sequence comes from Platerodrilus igneus, assembly GCA_036346225.1. NCBI lineage: Eukaryota > Metazoa > Arthropoda > Insecta > Coleoptera > Lycidae > Platerodrilus > Platerodrilus igneus. The sequence continues at coordinate 14,552,141 of JARFIW010001469.1, read as the reverse complement.
TTTGCACGCGTTTCTAATAAAGTTTTTTGAATTGTCATCTAATTTTGAAATGGATTTTTCAATGCCAGCAATAATGTCTTCCAAAGGAGTTTTCAAATGATCTACTCCAAATTTTAGGCCTCGATCAAGGAAAGTCAACTCTTCATTATTAAAGATTTTCGACGATTCGTTAACAACTATTGACTCTAATTGAGGTGAAGTAATTTCCAGTTTTTTAGGAGGTACATTGACATTGTGTTTCTTTAAAAGAAACTTCAACTTAGTGTTTTGACTATTAATTTTGTCTAACAATTTAAGATTGTTGACTTCAAAAACAAATCTCTGGAAATTATTCCATTCCTGAAAACCGGACTCGGATAAATTGCACGTTAGTGCTAGGTGCGATTTATACGTTTCCAGTTCCAATCTACTAAGCTTACTATACAGATATTTGATTTCCAAATTAAGCCATTTATCTTTTGCAAAATTGATCATTGCGTTACTACGTTTACAATTACTGCTGATTTTTACCTTAATGAAATTTGGAAAAACTGTGTGGGCTTTACAACTTTTTAGAAATCGAATATCTGCTTTTACAAAACTAATTTTAAGAGCTAAGCTCCGATACCTATTAAGTTCCGAAGACCGGGAAGTCATAGTTAATAATCTATAGGAACACTGTGGCACGATTTAAATAAAATTAAATAAAAACCCTTAACCACAAAAAATATTTAAATTACTAAATACGTATTTCGACCACTATGTAGCCATCTGAAGTGTTCCAGAACAACAGCTTTTTTTTTTTTAATTACAGGTAACAAACAAGGAAAGATCATCTGATTATTAAAGATTTACAACAAAAGAATTGTTATTATTTAAAGGCTGATAAGGAGAATAGGTTGGTTATTCTGGATAAACAAGACTATGTTGATAGAGTAGAGACTTTGCTGTCTGAGGGTCCTTACAGACCAATAGTCAAAAAACGTAAAAATGAAGTTCCTTTAAATAAAATGATTAAATCAACAGAGTCTGTTTTGAAAGAATGTGCAAACCTAATTTCGCCCACCCTAAAATTAAAATTAACAATTTCAAATCCTGAAATGCCAAAACTTTACTGTTTACCAAAGATTCACAAAAATAATAAATCGATGAGACCAATAGTTTCAGGTATCAACTCACCGACTTACTATTTATCACGGTGGCTGTCAAATGAATTTAAGAATTTAAAGTTTAATAGTTTGTCTGTACAAAACTCTTTAGAGTTCATTAATAAAATTAAAAATATCACATAAGAAGAGAACGAAATCTTAATTTCATTTGATGTCAGTTCACTATTCCCTAGTGTTCCAATACCACGTACTTTAACATATTTAAAGGATGTTCTTATAGATAGTGATATTGATGATGATAAAGTTGAGGACTATATCAAGCTTGTTTCGCATTGCATGTCCCAGAACTGTTTTCAATTCAACAACAAGTTGTACGAACTACATGAAGGCACAGCAATGGAAATAGCTTATCACCTTTCATAGCAAATTTATTTATGTCTCGTTTTGAAACCGAGTTAAAAGAAAACTCCAAATACTTCCCAAGAATATGGTAGTAGGGTAAAATCAAGGATCCCAGCACCACATTTCCTCCAGAATCCCACATTTCCTCACACATCTGGACCAAATTTACATGTAAATTCGCACTATAAAGTCTTATTTTAGATGAATCTCCTCCTGACTCCTCCTTGCTCTCCTCCTTGCTCGGACACCCCCACAACCATTTTCATTACGTCACACCCGCATTCTTTCCACCCGCGAGATAAATCTTTCTCCACATTTCTACCCACGAGATAAACCTATCTTGTTTGGTATTAATTAACATTAGAATTTTCTCAGCTACCCAAATTTCTAAGAAGTTTTTAGATAGCACCATCCCCAAGGGAGCTACCCCATTTTTAAGATTTTTTACCTGTAGCGACTTTTGAGCGTCCTTAAACATTTTTTTAGTCATGCGATGCATCTTGTTAGTCTAGAATTTTACGCACAACCCGAAATCTGTAAACAGATTTGAAATCGAACCACGCCCTGCAAAGTTATACCCCTTTAAAGTCCTGATCTTCTAAATTTTGCTCTTTGCTCCCACATCTGAACCAAATAGTTTTCTTCGACTAGCCATTGCATCTTTCGAGATAAACCTATCTTGTTTGGTATCAATCAATATTAGAATTTTCTCAGCTACCTGAATCTTTAGAATTTTTAGATTGCGCCATCCCCAAGGAGCTACCCCATTTTAAGATTTTTTACCGAAGCGATTTCCGACCGTCCTTATAAATTTTTTATACATGTAGCACATCTTGCTAGTCTAGAATTTTACGCACATCCCGAATCTGTAAACAGATTTGAAATCGGACCACGCCCTGCAAAGTTACACATATACCCTCTGCGAGATAAATCTTTCTCCACATTTCCACCCACGAGATAAACCTACCTTGTTTGGTATCAATTAATATTAGAATTTTCTCAGCTACCCGAATCTTTAGAATTTTTAGATAGCGTCATCCCCAGAGGACTACCCTAATTTTAAGATTTCTTACCTGTAGCGACTTTTGAGCGTTCTTATAAATTTTTTTATACATGTGATACATTAAATTAGTCTTAGAATTTTATGCAGAATCCGAATCTGCAAACAGATTTAAAACAGGGACCACCCTTACCATTTTACACACACCCTCTAAATTATAACTTTCCTGCAGCTAATACCTAAAAGAAAATCTAAAACAATTCTTAAAACTTTTTATTACAAACAATTTTACTAATACAGTTTAAATTTGTAAACCACATTTCTAAATACATATTTACAATTTTTTATTTTTAACCTAGAACTCATATCGGGCTATACTTATTAATATTTATTTCTAAATAGAGCACTTTTTCCAAAGACCAACCGGACCCACATGTTTCAAATTCCTCTGATTTCGTTCTTATGGTTTCGCTTAAGACCTCGTACATATTTTCCAGATTACTAGAAGACGTTATAACCACATTTTTTGTGTTAAAGGATTTCACATCGGACTTCTCTTCCTCCATTTTGGTATAAACACCGTAGAGTTCGCAATAGACTTTAATTGCTGTATGTTGTATTCTTTTTTTATTTATTAATCGAATAAATCGCTCTTTCTGCTTCCAAAGAAACTCGGGCACTCCATCGTCGACATTGGCATTCTTTATGCGATAGCTAGCCATGCGGTTGTTAAACGCAGTGCTAACCATTTCTACGCCATCGTCGCTAGTAGCGATAACTGTTGCATTTTATGTTTGTTGCTCCGTAGATGTTTTTATTCGATTTTAAATAACAAATCAAAATCCTTATAATAAGTATTTTGGGTATTATTTTGAATTGTAAAAAGCACCTCCTTTTACTGTTAAAGGGAAACACCATTTTTTTACTTTTTAAGCCATCCCACTTTTGTCTTAATTAAATTTTCTTTTGGTTTTAATTTGCTCGGCCCCCCTTTGATTTCAGAACCGGTAAGTACTCGATATCCCCAAATAGGAAATTAGATGTCGATGTCTTCAATTTCCGATTCCCTCGGGTAAAAAACCAGTCAATAATCCATTTATTGACCCGCCCGTTTTGAAATTTAAAACATTTTTAAACCTCCGAGTTTTTAAACCTCCGAGGGACTTTAACGTATTTACAATCCGGTACGCAAATCATATTTTGAGCAACGATAAACATGCAACCCTTCTTGGCACTGCATTTTGTGTTTTAAAAGTAGGCCCATTTTGGGGGCCCCCCTTTTTATTTTTAAAAAACCGGGGATTTCAATTTAAAACCACTTCCCGATTATTCAACGGAGACAACCAACATTCCCCATACGTTCTTTTTAATTCCAACGATCCTATGGCTTCCACGCACTAACACCGACGTATTTTCCTACTATTTGTTAAACAAAAACCGGTATCGAATTGTGGACGTAAACAGATGTTTGTGGAGGTTAAAAGCCATATACAAACCAGTTCTTTTATTTTAAAAACTCTATTTTTCTAAACCCAATTAATAACGCCTTTTGGTTTAACATTTTACCATTACCCGACTGGGCTTACATGGAAAAAACTTATTGGGAGAATTCTTTTCTCCCACACACTGCCGTAGTTGCATGCCCCCCTTTTGGAGTATATGCTCGTTATAGGTTGTAAGACCCTCGGTTTTTAACTACAATTCGTGAGACCCCTTTAATCTTTTTTGTATCTTTTCGCCTCAAACGAGGACTTAACATTTAAACAAATTCTAATACGGACCCCATTAAATACGTCTTTAATTTTCCTACCTTTTTGTTCAAGGTTAAGTATTTATTATACCGGGTAGTCACTTTAAATTTTAAGGCACTAAAAAATTTTCTGGGACCCCAAACTGTAAACAGATTTTTAAAAGGACCACCCCAAAGTTATGCGTTTTAAAGACTAATTTTGCTCATCTTTATTTAACCCATCTTAAACCCTTTTTTGCTATGCAAGACATAGCCCAACCGCCTAGAAACAAAACCGCACCCGCAAATACCACGTGGGATAACACGTATTCTGTCAACCAGGATGGCCGGAAGGATTTGGAAGGTGGGAGAAGAACTTAAAAATTATAATCTTAAAACTAATAAACAAACCAACTATCTTATATCTTTACACCCCATGCGTGATTGTTGTACTATTAAATGATACCCACCCCCGTAAATTTTTATTAATAAGCGCATGCAAACGTATTTTTACTCTAACATCGCGCAATCCCACCAAAAAGAAGGGCATGAAAGCCCCACCCCGCCCCGCCCGGCATGGCACCCCTGCCCACGTGGCGCCCCTCCCTCCCTGTGCGACCCCCTTGGAACGTTAACGTCACAGCCTTTTATAAATAAAGAACAATGTTATATACTATTATAAAATGTTTATTCTGACATTATACATAACAAATTTAAAAATTTAATCCAAGCATGGATCCATTTAAACTTAATTTTAATACAAAGTTATACAAGGCTCCTTTCTTTATGTTTGTTTGGTGGTTTAATTTTATCTAATTTTATTCCAGCTTAAAATTTAAAATCCCAAGTCCTCTATCCCTTTTCTAACCAATAGTTTGATACTGAGACCGTCTTTTTTTGTAAAATGTACCTTTGTTTTTTAAAGTCTTTAACAACCAGATCCATTCCCGTGTAATTCTTCAGCTTGTGACAATCTTTTAATCGCAGCTTTCCCAAATATCCTGCATACTATCTTGTTAGCTTGATCGACTTCTTCTTGTCGGTATTGGAGAAATCCTTTTTCTCCCACACACCGTTGCGTAGTTGCATATCCACCACTTTTGGGGATATATGGTTGTAAGACCCTCGGTTTTAAATGATCCAAAAGGTTCTTTACTAGGCAAATATACAATGTTTAACGGACCCCTTTTGCGTGTGGTGTACGCAAAGATTACGAAACCCGCATTCCTTAGTTCGTCTTTGTTATCTGCCATTTTGATAAATACGTTTTAGAATAACCTTTTAAAAAGTATACGGATTTAGTACCATCCTTTTCTGCAAGAACGTATACATAACTAAAAGAGTCTTTCTTACTAACCGCAAATGCATACAGCTTGTACAACCCGGATGTATCTAAGTCACTCCATCGACACATAAAATAATCTTTTAATTCTTCCTCATTTTCTCTAATAAGATGTTCTTTGTCTAACACATCTTTGTATTGTTCGCGTATTGTCGCAGTGTTTTCCATGTAGTCCAATTTTCGCCTTTTGCATCCATTTCCTCTAATTCCAGTTGTCTTTTCCTTCCACTTACAGCGTATGGCATACATAATGGGGCAATTTCCTTTAACGTAAACGGATAGAGTTTACTACCAATATTTGCGCGTTGTCGTACAACCTCTGGGCGAATGTTAGGTGTATTTATCAATCCCAATTCCGAAATGACTATTTCTTTTGGAATTGTAGAATATGGTGTTGCAGATTGTGTAAAATATGTACTACCTGCTTTAATGTAGCACTTGTGTAAGATTTTATTTTATCTTGGCTGTCTTCCTCTACTATCTCCAAATAATTTACGGTAAATAGTTAAAACTAAAAGCCGAAAGCACATACTTTATCAATGTTTTCCTTTCTTTTGTTTTTCGGACAACTTAATTTGCAAGCCCGTCAATTTCTTTGTATTGCCATTCCCCCAATACACGTACTGTAGCAGGTTATTATTCGCTAAACAGCAGCTATTTTGTAGCTTGTCCGATAGCCTACTCCACATTTTGGCAAGTGGTACCGAGTACATTGGCGCCTTTAGGAAGTATAACTACTATCTTCCAATAAGGTTAAACAGTCTTTTAAGGGTTTATACACTCGTTCCGCACTGACATATTCCTTCACGGTTATTGTCGCCCAATCGCGTAATAATGTTCTTTGGGTAGACGCAAATGTTTCCCTTAAACGTACATCTGGACAACGTAAAAATCTAGTATATGATTGCCAAGTTGTTTATTAACACCAGGACTTGTTATCTGACACACAAATTTGTTGTATATCTTAATTCTTGCATTGGTTGTTAGCCATGTTAAACAATCAATCCTGCAGTTTTATCGTTGTCAACTATAATATTACACTTTTCTTCGTATTTTCCCTTATAGCAAAAGTTATGCTTTGTAGTTAAATAATTACACATCTCCATCTTGCTAAATATGCCGCAAAATCTTGGGTTACATCCATGTCAAAAGATAGAAATAATATTTTCGACTTCGTCTAATATATCTGGTAGTTCCTCCAATAAAGTTTCCAACAACATCTGCTAGTTCCACTTTGTATGGAACACATATAGGATTTTGGAATTTTTATTAATGCATTCGAGGTCTTCTTTCCGATAATTTCTTTTACTCTCTGGCCCATCTTGTTAGTGCTTTCCAGAGAAAACGGAAGCTTAGCTTTAACACCATGCCTAGCGAAACAAATCGGTTGAACTTTCTTCGTAGATAGCTGTTAAATGCACCACAAATTTCTTTTTAGGATAAACATCCTTTTGTTTGCAGATGCTTGTTCGGTGTCAGAAAGGTCGCAAATTTTAACCAACATTATATTGTCACAAAATGGTTCTGTAATTGGTGTGTTTAGTCCACCAGTCAGCATCTGTTCGCCTTCGACATAACAAATATTACCAATATCTTTTACCTTTTGTTGCACATATTTTTTTTCCAAAGCCCCCCCCTTAATCCAATAATTCATTTCAATTTTGCGTTTTCCTTTATTCCAAGTGAGGACGTTATTCCGGAACGTATGTTTTACCAACCTAACCGACAATGGATCGAAAAAAGGGGCTCATTCTACAAATGAAGAGTTATAAAATTGCAAGATAATTCAAAATTTTGTACGTAACCTCCTACATTATGAAATAAATTGTAATTGGGTGAAATACCATTGCTTACATTTATTTAGCCCGGCCTCCTAACCATTAAATTTTCCTTTTATTAACCCCAAATTTTTTTTTGGCTCATTAAAAAAAATTTTAATAATTAAAATTTTCATTAAAAAAGTTTATTAAAAAAAAAAAAATTTTAAAAAAAAAATATGGGGAAAATATTTTTGCCTTTTTTACAAACAAAGGCATCCCTTTTTTCAAGTTTGTAAAAAAAATTTCCTTTTTATTCGATAGTAAGAATAAAATGGCGTTCCAAATGTAACGTTTTAACTTTTGGGAATAAAGGCAAAATGGCTTTGGTTATGGGGGACAAAATTGCAAAATAATCTGGGTTTTGGAAATTAATTTGGTTAAATTTGCACCTTTTGACACCAACAAGTTGCAAACAAAAGGTGTTTACCTAAAAAAAATGTATTTAACGCTATCACGAAAAAGTTAACCGATTTGTTTGCAGGATGGGTTTAAATGTTGTTTTCTTGGAAAAAAAAAAAATTATGGGAAAGGCCTGAATGCAAAAAAAATTAAAATTTTTGCCTCAAAGGGAATACAGAAAGTTGGAAACAGGGGAATCCGTTTTGAAGGGAAAAAATTTTTTTGACTTTTTTTGGGGGGGGAATTTAAGGGGGTGGGAAATTTAACACAAAATAACTTTTCATGGGGAAAATAAAAAATGTAAATTTTAGTTGAAACGTAAAATGAGGGATTATTTAAATGGAACAACCTCAAGAATTAAAATTACCAAATTTTTTTAAAAAGCCTGGGTTAAAAAAAAGGCAATATAAAAGATTTTCGTTTGTTATTTAAACATTTGCTCATTTGGTCAAAAAATGGTATTACCGGTTAACGGTATACAATTGAATAAACATTTAACTTGGGGAATTATTGGAAAAGAATTTAAAGGCTGACTACCATTCCAAATTTGGTATCGGAAAAAAAATGGGTGTTTGGAAATCCGCTACATCTGTATTGGGGAATGGGGAATAAAAGAAATTGCGGTTTAAAAATTGTTGCCAAAAAGAAAAGAAAATTGTTTTTGGGAACTTTTCCCTAAATTTTTGGGATTAAGGAAAACAGCCAAATAAAATAAAACTTAAAAGGGTGTAAAAGGGTGTAAACCTAAACCTTTCTCTTCCAAAAGTAGTCATTGGATTTTAAAACCCAAAAATTTTTTTAAATTTGGTAAATCTTTCGTTTCGAAAACCCCCAAATACTTGTGGAAGGAAAAAATGGAATTAAAAAGGGGGAAAAGGGGGTTAAAATGGGGCCCGGAAAGAAAAAAAAGTTTTAAAAAATTTATTAAAAAATGAGGAAAATTAAAATTATTTTAGGTCTGGGTTTTCCCTTTTGTTTTTGGGGTGAAAGTTTTTGAAAATTTTTTAAAAGATGGGTTTTTTTTTTTAAAAGGTTTTCAAAAGTGCGCGATGTGCTATAGAAAGTATAAAAATGGTGCTTTGCCCAGTCTTAACAGTAAAAAGGGAGTGACTTTTTCTAGCAATTACAAGAATAGAGTAGCGCGGGAAGGGTATGCATGTATTATACAGCGCATTGTTGCTATAAAATATGTTGGTTTACGAGAAGCTCGAACGTACAAATTAAATTTTAATCTATAATTAACTATGGTCGTAAAATGGGAAATTAATGGGTAATTTGAATACCGCTACATATACTTTCGCTTGGTGATTCATTTGGAAAATATTCAAGCCTACCTAAAATATGACGTAGAAGTTATTTAAAATTAAATTGTTGTAAGTATCCTGTAGACACAAGTTGGTATTTTCTTAGTAATGGTTTAAAGTGTTTTTGGTTATAGTAGCACTGCATCTTCTACGACTTGCACACAATTTGTGTGCGTGTGCTACCCCTTTTGGATTTTTAATATGCACGCGATCCGTATAACATGGAAGACGTTTCCGATGTTTCTACTAACGGCATTCGCACCATCAACGAAGCGAGCCAGTGCATGCATTGGCGCTAAATGTATTGGACGAGCAGCAAAGATTATGACTCATTTAGTTCCCCGCTGAATCCTCAACTTCGTTCGGGTACTTCGGAAACCTTCGGTTTGCATTCTATAGGGTACATAAAGCAGGTACGCTGGAGTAAACTCTTTAGTTATGTTAGTTCGCTTACAAGTCAAGTCTTATAGTGCGGATTTTGTTTTGTACTAAAATGGTACCTGCAAACGTTTTAAATGCACCCTTGCGTCTCTTTACCAGGAATGCTCTCAAACGGCACCAGAACAAATGTCGTGGTGTAACATCGTCCAGCGTTGCTTATACATCCGTCAGCACAAAGTCTTAAACTGTGGGCTTGCGGTATCGCTTTTACGAGAATGGGCAACTTACAGCGACACAAGGAAAACAGCACGGTATGTCATTAAGCCGTAAACGTTCAGCTCCGCCAGCTGTTAAAGGACTTGTACGAAACAACCACGAATTATGGAAATTGGAAAAGGAAAATCTGCATACCCACATCTACGGAGCAACAAACATAAAATGCATCAGTTACCGCTACTAGCGACGATGGCGTAGAAATGGTTAGCACGCGTTTAACAACCGATGGCTAGCTATCGCATAAAGAAGCCATGTCGACGATGGAGTGCCCGAGTTTCTTTGGAAGCAGAAAGAGCGATTTATTCGATTAATAAATGAAAAAGAATACAACATACAGCAATAAAGTCTATTGCGAACTCTACGGGTTTAACCAAAATGGGGAAGAGATCCGATGTGAAATCCTTTAACACAAAAAATGTGGTTATAACGTCTTCTAGTAATCTGGAAAATATGTACGAGGTCTTAAGCGAAACCATAAGAACGAAATCAGAGGAATTTGAAACATGTGGGTCCGGTTGGTCTTTGGAAAAAGTGCTCTATTTAGAAATAAATATTAATAAGTATAGCCCGATATGAGTTCTAGGTTAAAAATAAAAAATTGTAAATATGTATTTAGAAATGTGGTTTACAAATTTAAACTGTATTAGTAAAATTGTTTGTAATAAAAAGTTTTAAGAATTGTTTTAGATTTTCTTTTAGGTATTAGCTGCAGAAAGTTATAATTTAGAGGGTGTGTGTAAAATGGTAAGGGTGGTCCCTGTTTTAAATCTGTTTGCAGATTCGGATTCTGCATAAAATTCTAGACTAATTTAAGATCACATGTATAAAAAAATTTATAAGAACGCCCAAAAGTCGCTACAGGTAAGAAATCTTAAAATTAGGGTAGTCCTCTGGGGATGACGCTATCTAAAAAATTTAAAAGATTCGGGTAGCTGAGAAAATTTAATATTAATTGATACCAAACAAGGTAGGTTTATCTCGTGGGTGGAATGTGGAGAAAGATTTATCTCGCAGAGGGTATATGTGTAACTTTGCAGGGCGTGGTCCGATTTCAAATCTGTTTACAGATTCGGGATGTGCGTAAAATTCTAGACTAGCAAGATGTGCTACATGTATAAAAAAATTTATAAGGACGGTCAAATCGCTTCCGGTAAAAATCTTAAAATGGGGAGCTCCCTTGGGGATGGCGCAATCTAAAAATTCTAAAGATTAGGTAGCTGAGAAAATTCTAATATTAATTGATATCAAACAAGATAGGTTTATCTCGAAAGATGCAATGGTAGTCGAAGAAAACTATTTGTTCAGATGTGGGAGCAAAGAGCAAAATTTAGAAGATCAGGACTTTAAAGGGGTATAACTTTCAGGGCGTGGTTCGATTTCAAATCTGTTTACAGATTTCGGGTTGTAAAATTTAGACTAACAAGATGCATCGCATGACTAAAAAATGTTTAGACGCTCAAAAGTCGCTACAGGTAAAAATCTTAAAATGGGTAGCTCCTTGGGGATGGTGCTATCTAAAATTCTTAGAAATTTGGGTAGCTGAGAAAATTTAATGTTAATTAATACCAAACAAGATAGGTTTATCTCGTGGGTAGAAATGTGGAGAAAGATTTATCTCGCGGGTGGAAAGAATGCGGGTGTGACGTAATGAAAATGGTTGGGGTGTCCGAGCAAGGAGGAGAGCAAGGAGGAGTCAGGAGGAGATTCATCTAAAATAAGACTTTATAGTGCGAATTTACATGTAAATTTGGTCCAGATGTGTGAGGAAATGTGGGATTCTGGAGGAAATGTGGTGCTGGGATCCTTGATTTTACCCTACTTATGGTTAAGGTACGTGGATGATATTTTTGCAGTTTTTGACACTTCTAAATCAAATGTTGATGATTTTCTTAAAGAAATGAATTCAAACTTTCAAAGCATAAAATTTACGTATGAACTAGAGAATAATGGACAATTACCCTTTTTAGATACATTAGTAATTGGAAATGGTAATAAATTAGAATTTGACATTTATAGAAAAGAAACCAATGTAAATCGCTTTATTTTGTCTTCCTCTAATCATAGCATACAACATAAGTTGGCTTCATTTAACTTTTTAATTAATACATTAGTGAATTTCCCTTTAGATAAAAACAGATTTAATAAGAATTTGCTTTTATTAAACAAATAGCGAATTACAATGGTTTCTCTTATGATATTATAGATAATATTTTTAGAAAGTGTAAAAATAAGATCAACATCCGTAAATCAACGACTTTGCAATCAACCACCTCTAACGATAATGTTAAATATGTTAAACTTCCGTTTCACAAAACCACAAAGGGTCTTGATAAAATATTCAAACAGTGTAATTTCAAAATTGCTTTCACTAATACTAATAAAATTAAAGATTTGCTAGGTAATCCAAAAGACAAAGGGGAAAAATTGCAAAAGTCGGGGATTTATGAAATTAGTTGTGCAGGGCCAGAGTGTTTTCAAAAATATATTGGTCAGACCAAGAGGAATATAACAACAAGATTTAAAGAACACATTGCTCACTTCAAATATGGTAAATATGAAAGGTCTCAGGTCGCCAAACATATATTTGAAACCAGCCACCCCGTTAAACTAGAAAATGTTAAATTGTTAAAAGCGGTACCAACGTTTTCCTCCTTAAATGCCTATGAATCAATTAAAATTGTTAAACATAAAGGACCCCTCTTAAACACCGATAAAGGGCCAATAGAGTCATCTGCTTTGCTTTCCCTATTGGTCAACAATCAATGAGAAAGCAAGATTAAATTGGTTCCGCTTCAGTAGATTTAGAATTAGTATAAATTAAGTAGATTTAAGTTATAATGTCACGATTCACTTGTTTGTTGTTGAGAACACCAGCGTGCGGGTGAGGAGAATATCCTCGATAGTGTTTAAAGCAACAATATAGTAAATTATAGGTTGGGAAGGTTCACTTCAGCCTAAGTGGTGTGGAGAATATCCTCTGAAGTGTTCCAGAACAACAGCCTTTTTTTTTTTTAATTACAGGTTTTCTACTGATGATGGCCACATAGTGGTCGAAATACGTATTTAGTAATTTAAATATTTTTTGTGGTTAAGGGTTTTTATTTAATTTTACTCCTTGCTTTTAAAAAAGAAATATTGAACAAAGAAGAAATGGTGTTGTGAATATTGTAAGCAATTGTGATTACAATCAGAATAGCGAGGACCTTAAAAAAAGTGGGGAACTTATATTATCTAGAATACCTACAGCGAGGAAAGGATTAAAATACAAACCCTATGATTAAGTTCCGTGTCCCGAATGTTTATGCTTCATGCTTAAACAAAATATCAAACACCCGTAAAATACTATTGTACTAAAAATCGTAAAAAGCTATAAACAATTTGTGTCTTCAAATCATGTCCGAAAGTAATGCCCTATTAACATATACGTATAAAGACATACCTTTATCTGCCGAATTAAATGATCGTATAATCGCACCTTTAAAAAATTATGGTGTTGCGGTAGTCTGCAAAGGTGATGATTTGATAGTAAAAAGCAGTTTGAAAAATATTATAATTTTCAAAATGAACGGATTCGTTAAACAATGAGGCAGTTAGGGAGACTACCTTTTAAACTAAGGAAAATAGATGGAAACAAACATAACTTTTCCAGTTGGTTGAAGCCACTATACTCTAACAATATATACCTGATGCACGATTCAGTGCTTTTATTTATCAGAGAACTAGCAAAAATAATTAGACAGCATGCACAAGCATCTTTTAATTATACCAAACCATAGCACCATTATTAGCTCCCAACGTCGAGCCTTTTTATACAACAGCACTTCCATTGACTTTCAACGTCGGGAATTTTCAAACCACAGCACTTTTATTGGCAGCCCAACCTGGTGCTCGATTAAGGTGATTGAAAGGTAAAGTTTCGAGTATCCTAGGATTTTATAGGAATTTTTCTGTGAAGTATATTTGATTTCTCTTCAGAATTACTCATACGATAAGAAAAATTTGCGATGGATTGAGAGCTGAAGGATTTGAGATTAGGTCGCATGAGAGTGTTTATTTGGAAGATTCGAAAATACAGAGGCAGGAGAAAAGCACACAATAGATTAAGAGTTGAAATTTATGAGATTCTTGAGAATCTAGAATAATAACCATTTTGTTGAGTTTAAATAAGGGTACGCACAACGAAAGGAAATGAGTGAAAGGAGTGAAAAAGGCGTGAAGGGAATGAGGGGAAGTATAAAAGAAATGAGTAAAATAAAATGGAAAAGGGATGAAGGAAGAAGTGAATGAAAAATTTGATACGAGCGGAGTTTGGAGCGTGGCTAGCAAAATTGGGAAAAAGTTAGTCAGACAACAAAAAGAATGAAAGAACATTTAAAGAGATGAGTGACAAATTAACTTTAGGTTTAAAGAAGACTAATTATTATTATTTTGCAGTAGCCTAAGTTATTAATTATTTTTAGAAACTAATTGAGAAGCAATTTAGCGCGTAACAAAAAGCCTCGTAATTATTAGCAGTACAAATAATTGAAAAACGAAATAGGCTAAGACGCAAATTTGAATTTTTAAAGCTGTATTTGAAAAATCATGAATTTGAGCTTTCTCATAATGTAAGCCATACCTATGTTTCTAACAAAAAGGGATAATGTAAAAGTCTTTCAAATATGGAAAATCGTCCAGCAAACAGTTTTTGATTAAATGTAAGTTAAACATTGGGTTCTGAAAACGTTGCTTACTTCCCCACACAAATTCTCAGAAGTGCGTATATACGCACGATGTTAGCAAGCCTGGAACCATTTGCACTTAAGCAAACAAACATTCAAGACGTACGCCTACATACGCACACATACGCATTTACTCAAGCATGCAAATATATTTTAAAAAACGACCTTACCGTTTATGAGATCTTCTAAATTTTCCAACTCAATTTTTGGAAGAACACAAATACTTTTTGATGTATTAGGCGCTAAGGAGATCAATTTTGCTTAGGTTTAACGATGACACAAAGCAGGATTTAAAAATATATTGCTTTACTTATCGTACTGGACAATTCTATTTTGTTGCATCAATGACTGGTAATAAACTTTACTCCACTTTAAAATACTTATTGCTTCTTTTGAAGCATTTCTATAGGTAAACATATTTATTCCTTTAAAATTTTCATCTAAACCTAAGTAAATAATAATAATAATTTTAGAACAACGGTAACTTTTTCACGTGCTCCAGATGTGTGGTTTCTTGCTCATCAAAAATTATACTGAATTTGCAATTTCAAATTAATTCTATCCTTAAATTTGATTTAAACTAAGAAAAATTTTTAAAAATGGAAACAATGGTCCGGAAACAAAATCCACATTTTCATTTGAAACGTATGTTTGCCTCGAGGTTAAAAATTCAACTAAAAATTAAATCTCAAGCAAAGCATACCATCTACTTTAATTTTACAATTTGAAACATCTTTAATTTGTCCACATTTATTTGTATTGAATCATAGGTATAATGCGCCAAGCGTGCTTTATTATTATTATACATAATGTAACTCTTCATTTTAATAGTTCTTCTATTGTAAAATATCTGTGTGATATAAATTTATTTCCGATCTCTAACGACTAGTCATTGGGCCGTCGTCAACGTTCGTTTAGTTAGTCGCAGTCACGCTATCAATCCCTTAAGATGTTTTCGAAATTAGAAGCTTGCGATCTTCGATTAGCGGATTTGTGTTTGTGTGGTTTGGGTCATGGTGCAATTAAATAATTTTTAATAACTTCTATTAACGGGCAAGAAAAAAACAAGCAGGAACGTAAAGCAAGAAAGAATGCAAGAGTAGTTTTACTTTATAAGTTATGTTATTATACAAGATTTGGAAATTACTACCATGTGGTCGTATTTGTTGTTATCCAGAGAAATTGCTACAGATCCTTCAGTTTGGAATGGCTAATGATGTTGATTGTAGGTGATGAAATTTCTGACAAAATTTGTCAACGGAAATCAGATGCAATTTGGTGCGTTATTTAATTTAAGTTTCAATTTTGTATGTCCTTGAAATATCGTTAGTCTTTGTTAAACAGATGGTCATAGAAACATTTTGTTTGCTATCGTGTTGATGGAATTTTTCACTTTCCATGATTTTTAAACCGGTTGCTACGCACATTGACGTAGCTGGCAGCACAAAGAAAGGAATGCCCAGGCTCAGTTTGCAAATAGGCGGGGTCTTACCAATACACAGTAACGGAAAAGTCTCAAAATAAAAATAAACACTCATTTATAACTCACAAGAAAAAAAAACATAAAAAGAACCTCTAATAAGAAACTATGTTACACATGAGCAGCAGTACAAAAAAAAATAGAAATGAAAATCATTAATACCCTCCCAAGTACCCTGTAAAGTAATTTCAAATATAACTAAGATGGTCTACTTTCAGTCCTGCTGTATTGACAAGGATTAAATTTTTATTGCCAAACGAGTTATCTTTTAATAAATACAAAAACGAAGGGTTACTTACATATTGATCCACACTATAGATAATTTGTTGCTGTCTAAATGCATTTGTCCAGCTGTGGTACGTCACAACATCGTACCTAAACCGTATATACTCTCTCTAGAACAAAACATATAAGCAAATAGCGGGTAACTAGGTAGTGGGGTGAAACTTAATCGCTATAATCCATAGTGTATCCCGACGATCGGGAGAGAAGTGAAATTTCTTCCCAATACCCCAAAACTTGACAAAGAACGACACAAAAAAAAATCCAATTTAACTCCTATCTATTGCTGGTGAAGTCACCGACGGTCATATTGCAGTTATCAGCTGGAGATGATGTTCCGCCTCACTTTATACGATAGGAAAATTAATTTTGTGGTTTTTGCGGTTATTCGCTATTCCATTTTTAGCGTTCAGTTGGTACAGATATACTCCACCTTTAGAACTGACACGTCGGTGTGGGGTCAATGCAACGGACGATCATGCCCCCAGGAGGAAGCTATAAAAAGTTCAGATTATATCCTGTATAAAAGAAAAGTACTTTTTTTTAAATGGCAAGTACTTACCACACCGTGCGTGCGCGCATATTTCGTAGATAACGAAAAATAAACGTAACGACGCGTAATTAGTGTCGTGTTGAGAAAGAATCAAGTTAAAATTCGTACAAATAACAAGAATTTGAACTTCAATCCTCGCGTTAGCAAATGTGATTAGAAACACGAAACACGCTTAACAAATAATAGTATGATCCAATATTTCGACGCATCTTTCGGTTGTAACAGTATAAGAATTTAATTGTACGCTATAGTAATGCCTATTATAAGAAGGTAAATGACTAATGAAAAACCAAAAAGGGATGGGTTTTAACTGACCATCGTAAAGTAAACGTAACAAATTTCCCATTTAGCAAAATTAACAGGTCGGGGTAGGAAAACAAAAGTAATGAAGCGAACAGTACAGTACTAACCAAAAAAAAAACAAAATAAAAAAAATTGCTTAAGAAAACTCCATAAATAACCAAAAACCAACAAATCAACTAATATTCGGCTCGAAAAGCCAATATATAATAATAAGATAACCAAAAGAAAAGGAAAAGAAAAAAAATCGCTTAACTAATTAAAAAACAGCAAAAGAAAACACTCCAAAATCAAACAAAAAGGTTCTCATCCAGTTTCAAGAACCAAGGTACCGGACAAAACCAAAAAAGAGGACAAAAAAATTAAAGACTTCTCTTTAAGGGAAAGATAGGTAGGTAGTAGCAATGAGCGAGGACAAAAGTAGAACGGCATTAACACTGCCAAAAACGTCAAAGGACGGATGCTTCTTTAGCAAGGAAACAGGACAGTCTTCCACCTCAAGAGACGCTTGGTTGCCTGCAAAAAAAACAAAAGTAAAAGGAAAAAGCGAGGAAGAAAACCAACAGTAACAGCCAAAATGACCAGCGTCAAGCTTCACAGTAAGCTAGGGAACAACAAGAATGCTGGATAGACAAAAAATAAATTACTTTAAGCTGTGGTACCTGAAGAATCGCAATGAAGGAAGAACCAAGGAAAATAATAGCTAACTAGACCTAAAGTCGACTAAATCGTGGTTTCCGAAGAAAAGAAAGAATGGACTAGAAAGCACCTATTACAGGAAGTGGATCGAAAAATGTAACTAAGTCAGCACGAAGAGCGACAGAACGTAAAATCAGCTACAGGAAAAAGGAGAAGAATGTCGAACGAAAGGAACGAGGGAAAAAAGAAAAAACCAAAAAGAATAACACGAAGCACCAAGTACAAAAACCACAGAAAAACCTAAGAATTGCACAAAAGAAAATAAAACAAAATCCCAGGTTCGTATGCGTGCATGCGTGCGTGTGTGTATATGTGTGGTGTGTGTGTGTGTGTTGTATGAGTATGTGAGTGTGTGTGTGTGGGTGTGTATGTGTTGGACCGCTTTAGTCGCCTCTTACGACAGGTAAGTCGTACCATGGGGCTATTCTATTCCCGGACTCACACGGGTGAAGTACAAGGAGGGAGCGAAAGAAAGGAAAACCAAACAGAAATGTGGGGTTTATGAAGTGTGTGTGCGTGTGTGTGTATGTGTGTAATAAGTGTGTGTATGTGTTGGACCTTTTTAGTCGCATCTTACGACAGACAGGTCGTACCGTGGGACTATTCTATTCCTGGACTCACGCGGGGTTTTAGAAAGAAAGAAAAAAAAAGAAAATTCAGCAAAACAGCGAAGTAAATAAAAGAATCCTAAGGAAAGCAAAATCGGTATAAGAATCAAGGGCGCGAGGACTAGGTGTTGCGCTTAAGACGTTTGCGCCGCCAGCAATAAAACGAAACGAGATCAAAAACATTAGGATTTCGCCGACATATATCCTCAGGTTCGGAATGGGCATAGACTAATTTATGTCTCTTTTGGGCAGTTTTCTACAAAACAGGAACAGCAGGGGTGTAGCAGTTGTAGCTCGCGATTTAGGAGGTTGCTAGGGTGGAGGTAGTAGTGGTTGTCGTAGTTTATGAAACTGAGAACACGTTATGGAAGACTTGTTTGTTGCTAGGGTTTGTGGTAAAAAAGTTAAGGGTAGAAGAGAAAACATTATAATTTGAATAAGGGCCGCTATATTTGCGGCCACGTCCCCAGTGCTCCACCCGGAGGTACTACATTGGGTTTAAACGCGAAAATAATCGTGCTTCTAATTCATTCCAACTTCATAGTTAATCCACCCTAAATAAAAAACTAAATAAAAAAAAAAAAGATCTAACAAACATAACAATCTGACAAACTGAAACAAAAACTAAAAACAAAAACTAAAAACAGGGTTGTAAATAATGGTATCCCTAGCGCTGACAGAAGAGAAAACAGCATGGGTTGTCAGAATATTAACGGTAGAAAAAGAAAAAGTATTGGCTCTAAGAGAATCAACCTTACGAAAAGAAACACAAGCAGAGCACACTTCAGTTACGGTAGATAAACGGACAGAAGCACATAAAATTCCATCGACATTAGGTGGGGGGACTAGCAGTATCACAGCTAGGAAAGAGAACAGCATTGGCTGTAAGAATATCAACCTTAGGAAAAGGAGCGGGATCCAATAACACTTCAGTAACATTACATAAAAGAACAGAATCAGGTGTAATTTCGTCAACCTTACGAAAAACAAACAGCATCAAAACGAACTAGAAGTTCATTAACCTTAGCTAAAAGAACAGAAGCAAGTAGAAGTTTTTCAGCATTAGATAAAAAAACACAATTAGAAAAAATTTTGTCAACGGCAGAAAAATAAGTAAGAGCAGGTATCGTTTTATCAACGTCCCATGAAGGAATAGAATCAAGTAAGACTTTATCACTGTTAGACAACGGAGTAGAAACAGTCACAATAGGAACTGATTCCGTGACAGTAGTAGATGGAGAAACAGGATCAGGTAAAACTTTGACGACAACAGCGACAGGCAGTATAGCTACGGGTTCACTAAGTTCAACATGACCTTCTCTATCCGTATTAGGAGTTATCATCACTTCAGCAACAGCTGTTATTGTAGACACGACAGAAATTTCTTGAGTGGAACCATTTAAGAAAGCAGGAACAGGTAGAATTTTTACAACAACGGCAACAGGCATTAAAGATACAGGTTCTTGGACTTCAACACTACCCCTCCTGACTGAATTGGAAATTATCCTTATTTCAGCGACATTTGTGCTTGCAGACATGACAGGAATTTCTTGGGCAGAATCATTTAAGAAAGCGGGAACAAACTCTTGAGAAGCTAGCAGCAATTCACTAATTCGAAGTATGGGTTGCAATGGTGGTAGAGGCACCGTTTGGGGTGGAAGTGAAAACGTAGGATCCAGTTGATCATTTTTAGATTCGCAAAGGACAGAGGAAATTTTGTTTTTGTTAGTAGAGGTTCGGTAAGTAGGGGCATGATAGCCCTAAAAATCAATATTATAGTTCAAAGGCTCATATGACTGAAACTAGTACGAGATGATGGTAGCAGGGCCAGCAGAAGCAGCTGTAGAAAAGAATGTAGAAATAGAGACAAAAGAAATTTTGTTAAAAGCTATATTTGTCGAAGAAGGGTATGTTTTAATAGTAGTGGCAGGAGGACCTGGGTGAGATACAGACGAGATTGTAGAGCTAGCAGCAGAAGAAATTTGGCTCCTTGAGTTGAGAATTGAAGTATGTTTCGAAGACCTATTAGTAGTAAAATAACAGTGTGGACAGTTGCGGCGAGAAACTCCCTTATAACCGCAACCATAACAGTGGAGTACTTGAGGACGAGTACAACGTGTCGAAACATGACCAGGTTTGTCGCAATTAAAGCATGTGATCTGACGAGTAGAAGTAGAGCTAGGAAGAATAACAGTAGAAAGTAAGGAAGAAGTATCTGATCTGCCCATAGGCGTAGAAGAAACCTTAACAACTCGGTCATGTGAAGTGAAAGTATTTTTCTCAACTGTAACACACTTATACGCAAGATCCGGTTCGGCAGTAACAGTATGTTAGTCTGGACTAGGTGATACAACATTATTGGCGAGAATCTTGTCCGGTTCTAACTTTAGACATTCGTCCTTGAACTCTTGTAAGGAGCGGACGATAGACAAATGGGCTCAAAAGAATGCAGCGAGAAGCGCAATAGACAGTTTATCCTCCTCCTTGAAGGAACCATACCACTGAAACATGGTCGTCATCCACGTGAAATAGTCAGTAATGCTTTCTGATGACTTCTGCTGTCTATTGCAGATACGATCATATAGTCATATCCTCATATCAGTTATTTTGAATACGAATAAAGAACAGAAATTAAGAGAAAGTAACTAAATAAAGGCTAACCGTAACTCGATGAAAGCTTAAGAAAGAAATTATTGTGAATACAGCACAATTTAAACATATCCGGCGGATAAACTTTGGGAACACGAATAGGAGCGAAACAACAAAATAGAAATTAGGAATAGTAATAGGGCGCCAGCGTTTTTAACGGACTAGAATTATCGGCGAAGACACAATTACGATAATCTGAAATGAGTCAATCAATGATACCTAGCGATCCAGAAAGAAATCAAAACTAAAATATAAGACAAACGAACTTGCACAAGAAATAAAGAAAACCGATCCTCATGTGAGGAACCCCAAAGAGCCGAAAGAAAAAACTAAATAACAGTTGGAGCGCAAAGAGAAAAGAATAAGCGGTATCAAGCCGAGAAAAGTGGATAATGTAGGAAGTTAGGTTATAACAAAACAAATCGGGCCAGAAATTAAGTGAAATAAAATCGAAGCAAACGTTAACCAAAACCAAAAGAAGAATACTAAACAAACCACAACAAACATACAGGGAGTAAGTATAAGAATTTAATTGTACGCTATAGTAATGTGTAGCAAAGCCAGCGGACACAGAAAACAAGGTACCGACAATTTAAATTATCGAGTAAACTTTTCCTTTTCAAGTAAATAAATTTAAGTTGAAAATTATTAGAAAGCGGGCTTATTATAGGAAGGTTGAATATACCGGGTGTTGTTGGAGGATTTGAGCATAATCTACGTAAATGAGTAATGAAATATCAAAAAGGGGTGGGTTTTAACTGACATCGTAAAGTAAACGTAACACGGTATGTTACAAACCGTAGTTGAATTTTTGTTTGGTTAGGTTTATACTTACTGGCATTGTTTACATTGAAACTTCAGATAAATTTGAAGTATATTTTCGATGTCATATTTTTTTGTAATATAGCAGTTTTTTTATAATAGATACTTATCGCAGTTTTTCCAAAATTCAAATTAAACATTTCTCTAATCTTGAAGTTAGCTTTTATTCGCATATAAATTATAGACATTTAGTATAAAAATTTTAATTCATTTAGTAATAAATGCAAAGTATGTGCATTTGTATTCATACAAAATTTGGAGGTTGTGAAAAGTTAAATCTTCAGTATAGAAAGTGCTTAATAAGAACTTTTGTTTGCTTTTAATTATTTTGTGAACAATGAAGTTTATTTCACATCGTTGCAAATACAAGCTGAATAGTTATAATGAAACTGTGATCTACCTGATTAGATCTGCCCAGGATGTAAATAAAATAAAATTAAATAAAAACCCTTAACCACAAAAAATATTTAAATTACTAAATACGTATTTCGACCACTATGTGGCCATCATCAGTAGAAAACCTGTAATTAAAAAAAAAAAAGCTGTTGTTCTGGAATACTTCCTCACCCGCAGGCTGGTGTTCTCAACAACAAACAAGTGAATTGTGACATTATAACTTAAATCTACTTAATTTGTACTAATTCTAAACCTACTGAAGCGGAACCAATTTAATCTTGCTTTCTCATTGGTTGTTGACCAATAGAGAAAGCAAAGCAGATGACTCTATTGGCCCTTTATCGGTGTTTAAGAGGGATCCTTTATGTTTAACAATTTTAATTGATTCATAGGCATTTAAGGAGGAAAACGTTGGTACCGCTTTTAACAATTTAACATTTTCTAGTTTAACGGGGTGGCTGGTTTCAAATATATGTTTGGCGACCTGAGACCTTTCATATTTACCATATTTGAAGTGAGCAATGTGTTCCTTAAAACTTGTTGTTATATTCCTCTTGGTCTGACCAATATATTTTTGAAAACACCCTGGCCCTGCACAACTAATTTCATAAATCCGACTTTTGCAATTTTTCCACCTTGTCTTTTGGATTACCTAGCAAATCTTTAATTTTATTAGTATTAGTGAAAGCAATTTTGAAATTACACTGTTTGAATATTTTATCAAGACCCTTTGTGGTTTTGTGAAACGGAAGTTTAACATATTTAACATTATCGTTAGAGGTGGTTGATTGCAAAGTCGTTGATTTACAGATGTTGATCCTATTTTACACTTTCTAAAAATATTATCTATAATATCAGAAGAGAAACCATTGTCATTCGCTATTTGTTTAATAAGAGCAAATTCCTTATTAAATCTTGTTTTTATTTAAAGGAAATTCAATAATCTATTAATTAAAAGTTAAATGAAGCCAACTTATGTTGTATGCTATGATTAGAGGAAGACAAAATAAAGCGATTTACATTGGTTTCTTTTCTATAAATGTCAAATTCTAATTTATTACCATTTCTAATTACTAATGTATCTAAAAAGGGTAATTGTCCATTATTCTCTAGTTCATACGTAAATTTTATGCTTTGAAATTTTGAATTCATTTCTTTAAGAAAATCATCAACATTTGATTTAGAAGTGTCAAAAACTGCAAAAATATCATCCACGTACCTTAACCATATTCTTGGGAAGTATTTGGAGTTTTCTTTTAACTCGGTTTTAAAACGATACATAAATAAATTTGCTATGAAAGGTGATAAGCTATTTCCCATTGCTGTGCCTTCATGTAGTTCGTACAACTTGTTGTTGAATTGAAAACAGTTCTGGGACATGCAATGCGAAACATGCTTAATATAGTCTTCAACTTTATCATCATCAATATCACTATCTATAAGAACATCCTTTAAATATGTTAAAGTACGTGGTATTGGAACACTAGGGAATAATGAACTAACGTCAAATGAAATTAAGATTTCGTTCTCTTCTAATGTGATATTTTTAATTTTATTAATGAACTCCAAAGAGTTTTGTACAGACAAACTATTAAACTTTAAATTCTTAAATTCATTTGACAGCCATCGTGATAAATAGTAAGTCGGTGAGTTGATACCTGAAACTATTGGTCTCATCGATTTATTATTTTTGTGAATCTTTGGTAAACAGTAAAGTTTTGGCATTTCAGGATTTGAAATTGTTAATTTTAATTTTAGTGTGGGCGAAATTAGGTTTGGACATTCTTTCAAAACAGACTCTGTTGATTTAATCATTTTATTTAAAGGAACTTCATTTTTACGTTTTTTGACTATTGGTCTGTAAGGACCCTCAGACAGCAAGGTCTCTACTCTATCAACATAGTCTTGTTTATCCAGAATAACCAACCTATTCCCCTTATCAGCCTTTAAATAATAACAATTCTTTTGTCGTAAATCTTTAATAATCAGATGATCTTTCCTTGTTTGTTTTGAGACATTCCTTGCGCAAGTGCGTAAGTTGTTCGAAAGTTGAATTTTGCACGCGTTTCTAATAAAGTTTTTTGAATTGTCATCTAATTTTGAAATGGATTTTCAATGCCAGCAATAATGTCTTCCAAAGGAGTTTTCAAATGATCTACTCCAAATTTTAGGCCTCGATCAAGGAAAGTCAACTCTTCATTATTAAAGATTTTCGACGATTCGTTAACAACTATTGACTCTAATTGAGGTGAAGTAATTTCCAGTTTTTTAGGAGGTACATTGACATTGTGTTTCTTTAAAAGAAACTTCAACCTAGTGTTTTGACTATTAATTTTGTCTAACAATTTATGATTGTTGACTTCAAAAACAAATCTCTGGAAATTATTCCATTCCTAAAACCGGACTAGGAAAAATTGTACGTTAGTGCTAGGTGCGATTTATACGTTTCCAGTTCCAATCTACTAAGCTTACTGTACAAATATTTGATTTCCAAATTAAGCCATTTATCTATTGCAAAATTGATTACTGCGTTACTACGTTTACAATTACTGCTGATTTTTACGTTAATGAAATTTGGAAAAACTGTGTGGGCTTTACAACTTTTTAGAAATTGAATATCTGCTTTTACAAAACTAATTTTAAGAGCTAAGCTCCGATACCTATTAAGTTCCGAAGACCGGGAAGTCATAGTTAATAATCTATAGGAACACTGTGGCACGATTTAAATAAAATTAAATAAAATCCCTTAACCACAAAAAATATTTAAATTACTAAATACGTATTGATGATGATAAAGTTGAGGACTATATCAAGCTTGTTTCGCATTGCATGTCCCAGAACTGTTTTCAATTCAACAACAAGTTGTACGAACAACATGAAGGCACAGCAATGGGAAATAGCTTATCACCTTTTATAGCAAATTTATTTATGTCTCGTTTTGAAACCGAGTTAAAAGAAAACTCCAAATACTTCCCAAGAATATGGTTAAGGTACGTGGATGATATTTTTGCAGTTTTTGACACTTCTAAATCAAATGTTGATGATTTTCTTAAAGAAATGAATTCAAAATTTCAAAGCATAAAATTTACGTATGAACTAGAGAATAATGGACAATTACCCTTTTAGATACATTAGTAATTAGAAATGGTAATAAATTAGAATTTGACATTTATAGAAAAGAAACCAATGTAAATCGCTTTATTTTGTCTTCCTCTAATCATAGCATACAACATAAGTTGGCTTCATTTAACTTTTTAATTAATACATTAGTGAATTTCCCTTTAAATAAAAACAGATTTAATAAGGAATTTGCTCTTATTAAACAAATAGCGAATTACAATGGTTTCTCTTCTGATACTATAGATAATATTTTTAGAAAGTGTAAAAATAGGATCAACATCCGTAAATCAACGACTTTGCAATCAACCACCTCTAACGATAATGTTAAATATGTTAATCTTCCGTTTCACAAAACCACAAAGGGTCTTGATAAAATATTCAAACAGTGTAATTTCAAAATTGCTTTCACTAATACTAATAAAATTAAAGATTTGCTAAGTAATCCAAAAGACAAAGGGGAAAAATTGCAAAAGTCGGGGATTTATGAAATTAGTTGTGCAGGGCCAGAGTGTTTTCAAAAATATATTGGTCAGACCAAGAGGAATATAACAACAAGATTTAAAGAACACATTGCTCACTTCAAATATGGTAAATATGAAAGGTCTCAGGTCGCCAAACATATATTTGAAACCAGCCACCCCGTTAAACTAGAAAATGTTAAATTGTTAAAAGCGGTACCAACGTTTTCCTCCTTAAATGCCTATGAATCAATTAAAATTGTTAAACATAAAGGACCCCTCTTAAACACCGATAAAGGGCCAACAGAGTCATCTGCTTTGCTTTCCCTATTGGTCAACAACCAATGAGAAAGCAAGATTAAATTGGATCCGCTTCAGTAGGTTTAGAATTAGTATAAATTAAGTAGATTTAAGTTATAATGTCACAATTCACTTGTTTGTTGTTGAGAACACCAGCCTGCGGGTGAGGAGAATATCCTCGATAGTGTTTAAAGCAACAATATAGTAAATTATAGGTTGGGAAGGTTCACTTCAGCCTAAGTGGTGAGGAAAATATCCTCTGAAGTGTTCCAGAACAACAGCCTTTTTTTTTTTTTTAATTACAGGTTTTCTACTGATGATGGCCACATAGTGGTCGAAATACATATTTAGTAATTTAAATATTTTTTGTGGTTAAGGGTTTTTATTTAATTTTATTTAAATCGTGCCACAGTGTTCCTATAGATTAAAAGCAAGGAGTTTTGCAACATCTTCTTCATTAGCATGCTTCCTTGAAAGGTGTTTATTTAGGTCACTATATGTTTAATTGGAGTATAGGGTTTTCCAATAAGAGGTGTTATTTTGAATAGCCCGCTATTGCGGTAGATGTCACTTTTGAAGCTGTCATTTTTTGACATTTGACAAGTAGAAACTACGCCATTAATAAAAATGGAACCATACACGCTTCAACAAAGCATTGAAATTATTAAAATTTACTATAAAAGTGGTGAAAATTTGTCAGAGACGGTTTGTAAAACTCGAATAATTTTGGGTCGTCGTGAAGCACCTTGTCGGACCGCAATTCAGAAATTGGTGGAAAAATTCGAGCTGTTGGGACATGTTAGTGATGTGAGGAATAAAACCCGTGCACGTCGCTCAAGAACAGCCGATAATATTGCTGCTGTAGCCGAAAGTGTTGAAGAAAACCCAGGTTTGTCCATTTATCGTCGTTCTTTGGAAGTAGGCAATCCACAAACGTCATTACACCGTATTTTGCATAAAGCTTTGGGTCTTAAGGCGTATAAAGTCCAGTTAACACAAGAACTCAAACCGGCCGATCATCAACGTCGTGTCTTTGCTGATTGGGTCGTTGAAATGCATGAAAATGATCCGGAATTTCATCTTTAAAATCATCTTGAGTGATGAGGCCCATTTCAACCTCGGTAGTTTTGTCAACAAGCAAACTTGTCGCATCTGGGGCTTAGAAAATCCAAGAGTTATTGTTGAAAAGTCTCTCTATCCTCAACGTGAGACCGTTTGGTGCGGTTTATGGTCCGGCGGAGTTATTAGACCTTACTTTTTCAAAAACGAGGCTGAAGCAACAGTTACGGTAAATGGATTGCGCTATCGAGAGATGGCTGGAATTGGATGGTATTAATCTGGACAACGTTTGCTTTCAACAAGACGGCACTACGTGCCACACAAGCAACGAAACCATTGATCTTTTACGGGAAAAGTTTCCGAACCGTGCTATCTCTCGAAGAGGTGATCACAATTGGCCACCGAGATCTTGTGATTCACCTTGCGACTTCTTTCTTTGGGGCCACGTGAAAGAAAAGATCTACACCAACAGCCCAGCGTCCATTCGAGACCTCAAAGATGGAATTCGTAAGGCTATCGAGGACATAGGGCAGCCACTTTGCGATTTGGTTATGGAAAATTTCATGAAAAGGATATTGTCTTGTAAACGTGGTCGTGGTGGTAATTTGCCTGATGTTATTTTCCACTATTAACGGCATACCTTTCTCTTTATAATGAAATAAACATCCGATCATTTATATTTAAAAATAGCATTTTTCTTTAAATATCAAAATAACACCTCTTATTGGAAAACCCTTTAAAAACAGCTATGTATTTTATCCCTCTTCCGTATTCCCCATTCATTCCTTGACGGACTTTATATAAAAATTCCACTAAAATATTGGTTTTCATCAAGTAATTGGACAGTTGAAGAAATATTATTTTCTGCACCAGTAAAAAATTCTTTAAAATGTCTGCCACTACTACCATTTACATCATTTATAGGTATACTTTTTATTAAGCACTTTTACTTTAACTTAGGTTTTTTATTGAGAAGTCACTATTTCGTCTAACAACCCCATACTTATATGAATTCGCTTTTAGTATAAGTGTATTTGATAGATTACTATATATGAATATTTTAATGAACTTTTTCAAAAAATATTACTGTAAATGTTGTACACTAGTCTGTAAAATTGCTATTAGAAAGCGAACAAAATCTACATTTTTTTTCATTGAAAGCAATAGCTCTATATTCGAAATGTGATGTCTAATGAAAACGTGTTGTTTCAGATACTGTGGAACTTATCAATTTTTTTCGAATACCTTGTTTGTGATGGATCCAGATTTAATTAAACAAATTACAATCAAAAATTTTGACCATTTTGTTGATCGCAATCAGACAATGCCAGAAGACCAGGAACCTCTATGGGCAAAAAACCTAATGGCGTTAAAAGGTTTGTTTATTTTCACCTAAGTTGTCATAGACTAGTTATTAAATTTTGTATGGCAATGCCGTCTTTACTATCATGTCGGAGATTTGAAAAAGTCACCGATAGTTAGTTGTGATCATTGAAGTATAAAGGGCGGATGGATAGGTTTGAGCTATTTTCCTAACACCAGGCAAAATTATTTGTTACTATAAAGCTAGGTGCGCATTAGTTTCTCAAGATCATGTTCCCCATTAACATTAGGTGTAGTACTTTCTTAGAAAGTGCGCAAATGTTATAGTAGGTAATCGGCCACTTGTTTATTTTTATCTTAGTTGTCATAGAGTAGTTATTAAATTTTGTCTGGCAATGCCATCTTCACCAACGTATCAGAGATTTGAAGAAGTCGCCGATAGTTAGTTATTTACATACAAGACGGTAGATGGTTATTTTACAGAGAGAAATCTGCTAATCTCATAAGCTGCAACTACAGTAAAATCAGTCTTTGGCTTTGTTCTTTGTAAAATAACTAACACTTTAATTTTCGTTAACTATGCTTAAGCTACTTTCATACTACTAGAACTTTCTTATTTGATCTCAAAATTGCATGGATCAACAAAGGACGTTTCGCCTACAGCTCTCAGGCGATATATTTTGGAAATGGAGAGAAACGTTTGAATTCACTAGTTCTTCACTTTAAAGCATGATTTACGTATACCTGACCTAATCTTTTGTATGAACGCGTTTAGATGGCGTTGTGATTAACAGAATGTTTTTGATAGAACTTTATGTTGCAACCTCAATGTGTTGCATACAACAATTTTTTAATTTCTATCTCTTTCGAGATAATCGTTGTTAAATGCAATATTGATATTAAAAATAGGAGACTAGGAGCTTCTTTGAACCCTGTCAAACTGAATACCAGTACATTAGATGCTTTACCAACATTCACACGACACGTAACAAGATGGGCGTCAGCAGTACTTCTGCAAATGCAGAAACATGTAGGATGAAGACTGTAATAACTTGGAATTAAAGCCATAATTACAGGGAAAGTTTCTGTGGATGAAAACTCGCTCGTTCTATCAAACTGAAGGGTTTATCTAGCAAAACAACTAAAAAGTAAAGGAAGGTCATTGTATATACAGATTCAAAACTGCGGGATTAAACTTCTAGGGATTATTTAATACAGCGATAAAAGACATTTGAATTTAACAAACCATGTCCAACAATGTCTCCATAAAGCCCTACGACCCCATGGCGATTTAAGACACCTATGTATAAAAACGTATTATAACGAGTTTTACTGCATTTAGTTTAATTTTTTTTTTTACAATAAAACTACAGTAATTGTTTAAAATGTGATCTTTGAAATAAATGCATTTAGTTAAACGATGTACATTATTTTTGCTGATCTGCCTAAAATATTGATAATCGTTCTGAGCGACTTCAAGTACTGCCTTTAGTTTTTAAAATTAGCGTTGGGTTCGTATTGTGTTCATGGTCAAAGCGACTTTGCAGATCATTTTGAATGCTGTGTTTAATGCAAAAGCGACAGTCGATGTCTGGTCGCTTTGACGGTGAACCTTTGGTATCAATACCGAACTTCCTTTATATTTTTAACTCAATGTTGCATTTCATTCTTTATCGTTATTTCAGTGAATATGCCCGTTAATTTTGTAAAGTTCGCAAAGTAATCGGTCCTTATAGAGAACTATACTTATTGAGTACTAACAAATATGCATCTAGCGTATCGAGCAACAAATTGCAACGCAAAAGCTGTTGCACTCTGTATCAAGAACGACATCCCGCAGGGCAACACTCTGGGTTAAAAAAGTGTATTGCTATTCATCGGCCAAGTACGGAAACTGCCACGTTTAAAACTAACAAGCACTATACTGCTGCAGAAAGAGCAGGCAGCTTCGTGGCTTAGAATTCCAAAACGATCCGCTTGAAAAATGTTAGACGAGCATCTTCCGCAAAAACACGTCCTCGTTCGGATGAGAGGTAAAATGGAAGTCCCGTGTGTGGGTGTTGTCACCCACAGTAAAGATCCCTACCTTGCTTGGAGCAGCAAGGCTTGGGCAAAATTCAAAACTTCCATGTAAAAAAACTATCTTCCTGGCCAATGTAGTACTTTCGAATGAAACATTGGAAAATTAAACGTGCGTCGAAAGAACAGTAAGAATAGTTCATTTTGATAAAGAAACGCTTCAGCGAGTTGTAAACAAGCCTTCGATTAGCACTCGTCAAGTTGAACAAGTTATGGACACGACTAAAGCTTCCATTTGGCGGGTATTACATGAGTAACAACTTTATTCATACCATTTCTAAAAAGTTTAGGGTTTCACCAGTACTAACAGTTCAGTTTTGTCAGTGGCTGTATCATAAGGTTGTTGAGTAATTCAATTTTATGCGTTTTGCTTTATCGGTCGTTTCGAAGAGATGGTATATTGAACTGTAAGAATAGCCATGTTTGAGTGGAAGAAAATCTACACATCATACTTCAAAGAAGCATCAGCAACACAGGTCTGTTAACACATGGACCGGCGTTGTTTGTTATTTGATTGTGCCATACCTGCTAACAGATCATATAATAGGAGTTACCTACATACAATCTTTAGAAAAGGTACTGCCGAAACTTCTCGAAGATGTCTCATTACATGTTTGATAGCAAATGTGAGGCAATATAATGGTGCATCTAGAAGTCCGTCAGTTTTGGTATCAACAGTTCAGACAACATTGGTTTGGCAGAGGTTGTCCAGTTTTGTAGCCCAATAAGTCAACCGATCTAACACATTTATCTTTTTTGTGGCAACATGTATAGTCTTTGGTTTACGAAACATCGGTGGAAACAGAGCAAGACTGATTGCGCGAATTATTGTGATACTTGAATTTGTTCAAGACGATTATCAGATTTTTAGGCAAGTCCGTAGAAACCATGTACGTCGTTTAAACAGGTACATTCAAGTTCAAAGATGACATTTTGAACCATTACTGTACTGTTATTATGTACAAAAAAATTAAAATAAATTGCAACAAATCTCGGTAAAGCACGTTTTCGTACACAGATGCCTTAAAGTGTCACAGGGCCGTGGCGTTTTATGGAAACATTTTCGAAAATGGGTTCTTATGCTCAAATATCTTTTATAGTTGGATTGAATAACCCTAGAAGTTTGATTCCATAGTTCTGAATCATCCTGTACACATAATCATTTGCGGCATTAATAAAAAATGCAAAAAGATTTTTGCTATTGTTATGTTTGAGTGAAAGCAACGGTTTGAAGACGGTGTATCCATCACTTTTCACTTAGAGGCAAGCTAGTATTCTTCGTCTCTGTTAATGTGTTGCTATTTCTTGTATTTCTACTGTTCTAAAAAAATATTTTAGCGTGCAACTTCTTTTGGTATGACTAACTTTATGCTTGTATTCAAATAATTAAAAGGTGACTGTATTTGTGTGGTTATAAGAGTGGGCTTATAAATGGCTTTGAAGTACTTGTGTATGATTTTACTACTGAGTTTGTTTACTCAATACACAAATGGAAGGACAGCTAAGTACGGTGGATTGGAATTACGTTAAGATTTGGCATTCTGGATAGCCTGAAGATGCAGGTGTTTTGTCATCTGGATATCTATACTGCGGCAACGGTCGCCATAAAACTGAATTGCATAGAAAAATTTTATTTGGAAAGGTATTAAATCCTTCTCGCATGGAAACTAGAAAGTTAATTACCAATAATTGTAGTGAGGAATGGGGATAGAAATGGTGCATATATCTATCTGTGTGAGTGAAGTTTTGGTATATAGAATCCAGAATGATCTATCTGTTAGACTGACAATCAACTACATGAGGTATTGTTTATGGTGGAGAAAGTGTTCTGGCTAGGTAGGTAAGGATGGACAAGAAGTTAGTCTCTTCTCCATGGAGTGTAACGAACTGTATTAGAACGAACTGAGTGAAGCCCAGATTTTGAAAAACCGCTGGCTTGTTATTTGTAATCAGATATATATATATATATATATATATATATATATATATATATATAGGTATGATAATAGGGTTATTTAGGGGTATATAAGGTCACAAGGGAGGTATATTTCATGTGAATAACCCAAAAATTAAGAAAAGCAAATACCAAACACCCTGTACAAAATCAACAACTAACTACAGTCAGTTAAAGGAAGCTCCTTCTTTGATAATTTAACCACATTTAGTTAAATGAATAATTTTGCGCACAATCCAATTAATTTTAGAAACAGTAATACATTTTAAATATATACAAATTAGACGATTTTTTTTTAAACTCGACGCATTAGTGTAAGAAAATGAACCAATGCGTGCTCATAATAAACAGACCTTCAAAATAGGCATATGTTATAACGCAAAAAGTCAATAAACGCATGTAATTTACGTCATCAGTTAAAGAATCCCATTATAAAATTTAGCCTACGTGATGTTTCAAATGTAAAATCACCAAATTCAAATAAAATCCAGCATATGAGGAAAACAAAATATGGAACCATACGTTTTGGCGTACTCGAGTTATGTAATCCCCCATTTGATATATATACAAAAAAAACTAATACTTAAGAAGTTATTAGAAATATTAGGAAATGTGCAACAATGTAATTAAAAGACATTTTATTCAGTTTATTAACGTTCATGGAAACGGAAGCGCTACAAAGTAGCACATGGATAAGTCACACTGCAGATGTCAGGTCAAAGACGGTCGTAGACAGTCACGTACCGAGACTACACAGAAGTAAGCTCGCAACAAAGTAGTTATGAATAGATTTAAGATTACAACAATGTATTATGAATAAGAGTCAAATGAGAGCAGACATTAGGTCTGCAAGTTCCCACAGAACTGTGAAGGGGTAGGGAGATTATAAAAGACCCGGGAGCTCCACTCGCAGTCAGTTCATCAAACGTTCATCTTACACATTGCAGTTTGCAGATAGCTCACTTGTACAATTAAGTAATTAATTTTCGACTTAGAATAATAATTCAAGATTGTAAAATTCCATTGTTTAAATCTGTTTAAAACAAATAAATGTGTTAAAGTTCAAAAAGTCTTTTTAAAAAGGACCGTTCGAAGCCACGAACCTTAACTCGCGCAAGATTAAATATTATAGTTCATAAATTCCTGACAAAGTAGCAATTACGTGATCCTAAAAGGTACAAAGTATCCATTGCCAACAAAATTCATAATAGAAAGTTTATTGTCTACGTGATTTTTGAAGCGCATGAACGATGCATATAATACATAACTCTAAGTAAAATCCAACCGGCTGCATGATAAGCGCAGTGCAACGCCTCTACCATAGTCAAATAATAAGATAGAGGGCGGTCAGCCAATAACAGCACATGGGATTGCTTTTTTGTATAATACATATCTATCGGATAACAGTCATTGATTTCTTAAACCGAAGCACGAGCTGTACTGATCGAAATAAAAGTATTACGCAAAGTTCAATTGTGAAGTGAAATAAAAATTTGTACGTAAAAGTAACAATAATTAAAACTTTGGGTGAAAAAGACACAACAAGTGTGCGTTCCAACATACAAGTGTATAAGAAAACCGCCGTTGGCATAAAACGTAAGTTTAAATTCAATTTAGTAGTAAACAAATTAACAAAAAATCGAACTAAACAATTCAATAAGAAATCTAGCTAAATACGGACGTAAAACTTCAATACTCTAAGTACTAAATATAACAAATGGGAAAACTCTAAATCAGGACGTTAAGCTCAAAGCAACACGAAGTCACTGGTGAACAACACGCTGCGGAACTTCAAGGTATTGGGGTGCTGGCAGAGCTACGCGTTCACTACTTGGAATCCACTAATCTAGCAACTGATTCAAACCAGGAGGCTCCCGTAGGAAATCAACCAGTAGAACACCAGGTTAGCAATTATATTTAACTAACAGCATAAATCTATTTTTTGAATATTTGAAACTTACATGTACTTTAGTATCTGTGTAAAGATCATCAAAAATTTGGTGGATACGTAGAAAATACGTTACAAGAAAGAAGGGTTCATTGAGCGTTCAAAAAACGTTTGGGATAATACATAATTATTTTTCCTGGCTCTAAGTGCTTAGGGTTATAATTTGGTGATAAACAGATTTACTTTAATTTTGATTCAAAGTTTTTAAATAGCAAATGACATTACGTAGGTTGTAGAGTTGTAAATTGTACATATTTCTCAGTTTACTATACAAGTTTTGGTTAAATTCAGGTATGAAGTGTTAGTGGGAAAGGGGTATAAATTATTAGTTATCATATCGTCGTTCACTCTGTGTAGTGTATAACTGAACTAGTCAAGGCATAAATTTTATTGTTTGGATTTTAAAATTATTTTAGATTATTTAGAGGCACATAGAGGTAGCGGTCAGCAAAGGTGGCTGAGCGTTATAAATACACTGCAAGTTCGGCGATATCGTAGCAATATATATGATGAAGATATCATGCACAGAGAAAGTTAAAAATAAAGAGGTACTAGGAATGGTAGGGGAAGAAAAAATATGTGGAAAACCGTGAAAAATAGGAGAGATAGGATGATAGGTCACATACTAAGGCAGGAGGAAATAGTGGGGAATATATTAGAAGCAGAGATAGGAAAAAAGAGAGGTAGAGGTAGATCTAGGTTGGACTATTTAAGTCCAAACACGAAATTTGTAAAACAATTAGAAAAGCGTAAAATACCTACATATTGAATCGAATTATGAATATTCAAAAATAATCTATTTCCTTGCGCTACAGTTAAAATATTCTCGAAAGGGACGATTCTTAAAACCCCATACAATTTTCTAAGTTTAAGAATTCGAAGGATTCGAATCGTTCGCGCGAGAATCTTTTATTAAAGTTAAAGTTCCATTTATCATGTATGCAGATTTGCAATGCATACTGAAGCAACTGCGGACGAGAAGAAGTATCAAGAACATGTGCCGTATAGTGTCGGATATTATGTGAAATGTGACTCTATTATGACAATATTCTGATGTATACCTTGAAACAGATGTGATATTACTAGCAGAAATTTTTGAACAATTCCGTACAAGCTGTTATATGACGTATGGACTGATTCTAATTAATCAAACATTAAAATTAAAATGTCAAATTTATTGATAAATCAAGTCATAAGCGTCTTAGACACTTATTTAAATATTGCCCGCCTGAAGAACCATTTCGTTGGTTGGCAACTAAGCCATCATGGACAGTTTTAGATTTTAAACAATTTATATCTCTTGTACTTTTGCTGCAAAATAAATAGGGAAGCAGGAAAATACATAAGAATGATTTTACGTGTTAAATCCCTATGTACACCAAAGCAATTCACCACCCGGTATATGTTGGAATGTGCATCCTTGATACGGCCAAGTTAACCATCTATAGTTTTCATTATGAGTATATCAAAACAGCTTTTGGAAATAAGTGTTGTATTCTCTACACGGATACAGATAACCTAATATACAAAGTTCTGAATCATGATCTCTATGAGACAATGAGGCGTGACTGCAATATATACTTTGATATATCGGATTACACTTCCAATAACATTTATGGAAAAACAGGAAAGTGTTAGGGATGCTGAAAGATGAAAATGATGGACAGATTATGCCTAATTTTATTGGATTGCGATCAAAGATGTATCTGACAAAGATTTATAAGACAAGTGAAAAAGAAGAAGCTGAACTCTCACGATTAATGGATGAGGATGATTCACAATCACATGCACTCCAAGATTTCGGCATTATGAAGAAGATCAAGGAAGTTAGGAAATCTGCAGTAAAGATTTTAAGCAAGTATTTATTACTCAGAACTTAATTCAGTCGTCCAAGCATCATGATCACACTATTGCTCAGAAGAAAATTGCTCTAAGTTCACACGATTACAAACGTTATTTAATTCTCGGTTCGTATACAATATTGCCCTTCGAGCATTATTCAATTATGAACGTCAATTAGATTAATCTAGAATATATATTGTTCGGAGTTGTATATATAAAATTGTTAATATGTTAGCCATTATTCACTATTAGGCAGATATATTGTTATATGTTAGTTTCTATATAAATTATATTGCAGATGAGTACATTTCATGTTTAATTATTACTGTATTTAAATAAAGTGTACCTATAAAATATGTATAAGATGCTACCATTACTAGAAGACAAATATTGATTACTATTATGTATATATTTTTAATAAATTTTTATCTTTATACTATGATGTATTTCTATTTCTGTGCTCAATCACCGACCCCAGAGAACGGAAACAACTACGTTTTACAAATTTAATACCTCATACCTACATTATGTAATAGTACTAACTTTGACCTAATTTTTTGTTTTATTAACACTCGATTTTGTTAATGTTTTTAGTAAGAACTTTTTACTTCTAATCGACCTATATGGTCCAATGGTTAAGCT
Source organism: Platerodrilus igneus (assembly GCA_036346225.1). Taxonomy (NCBI): domain Eukaryota; kingdom Metazoa; phylum Arthropoda; class Insecta; order Coleoptera; family Lycidae; genus Platerodrilus; species Platerodrilus igneus. The sequence continues at coordinate 14,515,165 of JARFIW010001469.1, read as the reverse complement.
ACTCACCTAGCATGCCCGCGGTCAGGGTTCCAATCCCGCCGCTTGAAAATTTTTCTACACCACTAATACGGAATAAGGGCCCCACTAGAGTGCCCCTCCCCCGCGAACATTAAATAGACGTGTTGAAGAATTCTGATTAGTTATGTAAATCGAGTGAAGATTGAAATGCATCAGGTGAAAGGTATTCGTCTTGGTGACGTCAATCTGTCCTAGTACGAATAACCTTGAAGGCTACAAAAATGACCAAAATAAACCTTAGATCTTTTTCGATTTTGTGCTTATATGCCGAGGGAAGCGTGGTGAGAAGCTAAAGCAATAAACTCGCTACGTGGTTAGTTTACACGTTGGAATCAGTGACCTTGGAAGGTAAGATAATTTGCAGAACGGATTTCATGGAAGAACGATCGATTTTGAGACTGTAAGCAGTTAGCTATACTACTGACGTTTTTTAATTTTATCATAATTAATTGAACAAGCGTTATGCACAATTGCCACCAACAAAACAATGAAAACAATTTTCAAACAAATAATAAGTTACAGTTGAATACCGGTTAAAATAAGGATTTGCATTTCGCAAGGTTCGAATTCACATTGTAAAACAATAATCTAATTTTCAACCAAGTTGGTTTAGAGCTAAACTGTTCAAATTGAATATCGGGTTTTTGTCGATTATCCGCGAATGTCACCGCGTTGAATGCCCGGTTGCTAGTATCCTAGCCAATGAGGATTCTTCGACTTCTCTTTATCAATTATATTCTTTCACATGTTTGCTCGTTACCGGCTCGCGACTAATTAATTAACTGTTTTTATTCGTTGTACCGCTATCGTTCATGTTATTGTATTACGGTCTTAATATTGAACATTTGTTAAATAAAGTGAAAATGCGTGATTTCATATGATTTAATCATGTTGACGTCACATGTCTTAAGGAATCTAAATAGATACATAGAAAACATTTTACATTGTATTTATGTTATTATTTCTGTTTAGAACGTTTATATCCTAACATTTGTTAGGGTAACTAAATAAGCGTTTGTATTTAAGTGACAAACTACGTTGTAATGATATTATTATTTTGTTTGGTGACTACTTTGTATTATAACTACACGTGTTTCCCTGAAACGTTAATTTTGCTCAACTCTGCTAAAAATTGTGAAAAGCTCTCCTACCTTTAAGATGATTATGGTGCGGGACGTGCATATTAATAATTTCACTGTTATTTACGTCTTTCATTATCCAAAATCTTTCGTAAAATAACAACACCACACTATGGAAATTTGCTATTGGAACCATTCTGCTTACACAACTAACTCGGATAATTCACCATGCTTACATCTTTGTATACGATTTCTTAACACGTAATGTTGAAAACTGTTCTTCTTTTTGTGATTTTCAAACAGCTTATTGATCTGAATGACGGTCAACTGTGCATTGTACAAAAAAATAAGCTATGATTTTGTAAGTTTAATTTATTCCAAGAATTCTCTTTACAGAACTAAAAAATTATTAAAGTGCCATGCCTAATGAAACTACTATTCATAAAATTATAATACGCAGGGTACATCCGTGTTCATTTTGCACTTTTTAGATAAATTTTGTCCTTTTCTATGTTGTTTCTATCGAACGTAACGCGAACGCGTTACATATCTTCATGTTTTTAATAAAGTTAGCGCGTCTGCGCTGCCTGAGGAAAAATACTGTATACTAACGGGATTTTTGAAACGGGATTAGGAATACTAATTAGCAAGTATTTAGCATTTAGGGTACAATTCCCTTTGAAGAAAAATTATTTACTGTTTTCACTCCAATACATCCACAACACTTCTGAGATACGCACTCCTCAATAATCTTAGTAGAGGATATATAAGGTGAAGAGTTACATTTGTTACGAGTACAATTTAAATAAAAATAATAATAGCAGTAATACATTTTGTTTTAGGCAATAGATGGCGCAAAATGAGAGCAACGCTAAGTCCAGCTTTTACAAATGCCAAAATGCGTGGAATGTTCACTCTTATTACAGATTGTTCCCAACAATTTGTTGATTTCTTTAAAAATGGCAAAGAAATTAATCATATTGATGTCAAGGATATTGGTACAAAATTTGCTAACGATACAACAGCCATCATCGCTTTTGGAATAGGTAGCAACTCATTTACAGATCCCAGCAACGAATTCTACCTTATGGGAAAGGAAATTACCAATTTTCATGGAATTTGGCGTTCGCTTAAGTTTTTTGTCATTATGTTAGCTCCAAAATTAAGTAATGTATGTTGAGTCTAGTATAGTATTACCTATTTAAACATTGTTACAGGTATTTGGAGTGAGATTATTCTCCAAACAGGTAAGTGAATTTTTCAGGCGGCTGGTGAAAACTAACATAGAGTCACGGGAAAAAAGTGAAACAATTCGTCCAGACATAATACATCTATTAATGCTAGCAAAAAGTGGTCAACAAAATCAGGAAGTTTATGGGCACATACGAAACGAAATCGATCCATCGAATGAACATTTTTCTAAATTAAAAGATGAAACCCTTCAAAATCAACAGCTTAGCAACGACGATTTAACAGCGCAAGCGTTAATATTTTTTTTTGCTGGCTTTGAAGGGATCTCTAATTTTTTGTGTTTCTTATTTTATGAACTTGCTATTAATGCTAATATTCAAAAGAAATTGCGAGAAGAAGTTATTGCAACTTTAAGTATGTGTGAAGGTAAACTGACTTACGAAAAATTACAAAAAATGAAGTACATGGATATGGTAGTGTTAGGTATAAAAACATTATTTTAAAATAAAAAAATCTTATTTTTGTTGTATTAGAAACTTTACGGAAATGGCCACCCGCGATTGTTGTGGATAGATTGTGCGTAAAATCCTATACCATTATACCTACTTTAGAAGATGAACAGGCAGTACATCTAGAACCAGGCGACGTGGTATGGGTACCTGTATATGCTCTCCATCGAAACCCAAAATATTTCTCTGATCCAGAACGATTCGATCCAGAAAGATTCAGTGAAGAAAATAAAGCTAATCTAAATAGTTACGCATATATACCTTTTGGTCTTGGTCCACGTTACTGTATAGGAAACCGATTTGCTTTACTAGAAACTAAAACTTTACTGTTTCATGTTTTGTGCAATTTTGAAGTAGTTCCGACGGAAGACACTGTCGTGCCCCTTAGGCTAGCCACAGATCAGATGAATTTATTTTCTAAAGATGGATTCCATTTAGGATTAAAATTAAAAAGCCATCGTGAAATGGTGTAAATTATTAGTAAATATTATTTGAAAGTAATAAACTTTTTTATCTTTGTTTTATGCAATTTATGTAATATTGATAAATTAAAAAGAAGTATTACTCAAAAATATGGTACTATATATTCTTCAATCATGAACGAGGTATTAATTTTCCTCCTTGCTACGAAAAAGAATGAAATGATCTATAATGCTTCGCAACGCTGGTGATGTAACGTAAACCAACATTAGGTAGTAGAAATGAGTTTATTAATTCCAGTTAAATGGAGTAGCTTTTATCAAGAAATCACCTTGTAAAATTTATAAGCTTTCGTAGTTTACATTTCATAGCGTTCTATTTTAATACATGGTGAGTTACATATACCCCAAATTAATATATATGTATATTCAAATGAAATTATGAAGTCTTAATTGTTACATTGTATAATTAAAGGATACAGTATAAAAAGTTAACGGAAGTTCATAAACCAGACATGAGAACGAAAACAGTTACTTTGTATTTCAGACGTAATATGACACTGCAGGTACAGGTCACAGTAGGTTATGAAACAGCAATTATTAGAATTAAGATAATTAAAATATAATACTTTGTATTGTATCAAGAAATAGCAGACATGAGATCTGCATTTCCCACAAGAGATATAAGAGCCGGGATAGCATAAATACTCCCAAGAACCCAAGATGGCCAGTCAGTCTGAGAACCTCATAACTTTAGCATTGGTAGTGGTTCAAGGCTATTCATTTGTAATTACAAATTATTGATTATTGATTTGTAAAAGTATTAACTTATAGTATTTTTCAATTTCAAGTACTTAATGTTTAATGTATATCAACGTTCAAGTGTCTTAGAAGAAATAAAGTGATTTTGTAATTAATTAATTAAAATGCACTTGATAGGAGTGTTTTGTTTGAAAATAAAATCTTTTAAAAAGAAGCCCCCAACGGCCCAAAACTTATCAGGGAGAGCCGACTGTAGGATTTCAGAAGGGCACTAGCGAATCCAGGAACTGGTGGTCGTGAATTCCAATTCTTTATCTGAAGGAAAACCAATTGGACGAAGTACCAAAATCGACCAAGTCCAATAAAAGGAGGAAGGCTAATGGAACTGGCAAACAAATTTTTGTGAGTACCATGAATTCATTTTCCTAACCATTGTCAATTGCATATTGATATTAGCTAGTAGGAAAACAAAGAAATTTTATGTAGGCATCTATGCACAATTATTATAATTTATTACGATTTATTAATGAAGCTATTTATTCAGCAAACGTCTGAGCTTTAGTGTATAATTATAACACAATTATTTGTACTATTTTATTACAGAATTATTACTGAGAGAATTTATTCAGAAAATCTTAAACTTGATAATATTATAAAGGCTTATAATTAAACACTTTTGCTGCAACAAATTAACGAAGATATATAATTATAAACGCATTTTATGTACTTTATTGTTGCAACAATTTAATGAAATAATTATTCAGCAGAAGTCTAAAACCGATGAAATTATAATCAAGGTTATTATAATGACACACAATATACGTAAAGATAATTGATTTTTTAAATAACTTTAATACAAACTAGACTGAAAAGTAACTCTTGATTTATTATAAAATCATTGAACTCTGACGACATGAAACTTTATCTAAAAACAATTCCATTACATAACGGAAACCAGGAAATATTAGGGATTTTTTATTATTGCATGCGAGACATTTTTAAAATCTTTTCATAAACAAGGTGACGTCGAACACAATGTCTTTCTTTTACGCATTTGCATTTCTAACGTTAACAAAATTTGTTCACATAAAAGCTCTATTCACATGTATAAATTCAAGGACATTTTTATATTGCATACGCATGTAGAATCTTATGTAACTGCTATTTTCAATTTCCTGTTATTGTATATATTTTTTGCTGCCATTGTAAATAAATTATATACATTTGTTGTCTCTATGCATTAACCAAACAAAAGGTGATCCCACAAAACACAAAATCGTGAACTAAGCACCCACAGTTTGTCCAATTTCTTCTTCTTTATGAGATTATTAATAGGCGAAACCAATGACGCAAAATTCGTAATTAAACGACGAAACCAACTGCACATATCTATAAACCTCTTAACCTCTGTTGTATTATTTGGACGGGGAAGGTTAACATAGCCGACACGTTATTAGGATCTGTACGTAAAGAATTCGAGTCTACAATGGAATTCAGAAATGTAGGTGATTTTTTGAAAAACTCACATTTCTCTGAATGTACTGTTAAATTGGCCTGCTTGAGATACTCTTTAACATCCGACAGTAATCCCAGATGCTCCTAACAGAACACATCGAAAGGGCATAGTCACGAACCTAAACTGATCTCTCGAAACTACACTAAATGTGGTTTTATCTTTTGACGATTCGCTAAAGGTTACTTGCCAAAATGATTTCCTCAAATCTAAACTGGAGACATAATTTGTTTCTCTCAACATATTAAGTATTCAGTCTATTCTTGGAAGTGGATACAAACCGTAAACGGTTAAAACGTTCAAGACCCACCATCATAGCAAAAACGATATTCTTCGTTGGACTTCTTCACGGCCAAAGCGGGCGAAGACCACGGACTTTCATTCGGGCCGATTACCTTAAACTTTAGCATATCGTATAATTCATCATTAAGTAATAATAATCTATAGGAACACTGTGGCACGATTTAAATAAAATTAAATAAAAACCCTTAACCACAAATAATATTTAAATTACTAGATACGTATTTCGACCACTATGTGGTCATCATCAGTAGAAAAAATTAACTGTTGTTCTGGAACACTTCAGAGGATATTCTCCTCACTACTTAGGCTGAAGTGAACCTTCCCAACCTATAATTTACTATATTGTTGCTTTAAACACTATCGAGGATATTCTCCTGACCCGCAGGCTGGTGTTCTCAACAACAAACAAGTGAATTGTGACATTTTAACTTAAATCTACTTAATTTATACTAATTCTAAATCTACTGAAGCGGAACCAATTTAATGTTGCTTTCTCATTGGTTGTTGACCAATAGGGAAAGCAAAGCAGATGACTCTATTGGCCCTTTATCGGTGTTTAAGAGGGGTCCTTTATGTTTAACAATTTTAATTGATTCATAGGCATTTAAGGAGGAAAACGTTGGTACGGCTTTTAACAATTTAACATTTTCTAGTTTAACTGGGTGGCTGGTTTCAAATATATGTTTGGCGACCTGAAACCTTTCATATTTACCATATTTGAAGTGAGCAATGTGTTCTTTAAATCTTGTTGTTATATTCCTCTTGGTCTGACCAATATATTTTTGAAAACACCCTGGCCCTGCACAACTAATTTCATAAGTGTTCCAGAACAACAGCTAATTTATTTATATTTTTTTTTCTACCGATGATGACCACATAGTGGTCGAAATACGTATTTAGTAATTTAAATATTTTTTGTGGTTAAGGGTTTTTATTTAATTTTATTTATTTAACATCATTAAGTACTTTACTTTATACATATAGGGTCACATTAGATAGAGCTTCTTACAAAACGGCTTTGCGTTACTTATATCTGTATCCATCTTAATTAAGCCAGTGCATCCTAACCGATCGACGCCATTAATTTCATTAAATGACTCTATTACTACCTGGTCTTGCGCACGCTAAATGTCTTAAATGTCATGAATATCACAAACAGTCAAGCGAGTGAAGATATGTTTTTTACTACATTAAGCCATTTCGACCATTTGGTTTTGCTAAAGGAATTTTATTTTCCCACATCCTAATAGTAGCTTTAACAAGTGGAGAAGAATGCCACGTACCTGGAATTTGCTGCTTCTGAACAAGATTGTCACGACACTGACTTAAACCTTGACAACCACATCGATAACAAACAATTTTCACTGATGCTCTACAATATCTTAATCGATGTCCAGCACGCGAACAACTACAACAAATTAGCTTATCTAATTTATCTAGATCAGACGAATTTACAACCGACGGCACGTAAATATTTTTATCCAGTACTTGTTTCTATGAGGGGGAGGATTATTTCTATAAAGGCGACTCCTAACAGTACAAACCTCCTCACTCGAAATGGGACGGAGCTCTTGGAATTCCAGTAGATCGGACTCCAGTCTTTGGGGCAGAGCCCCGGTCCAAGGAGAGGTGGTAGTTTTAGGTGTCTGTCCGAATAGTTTTGTTTGTGTCCTTTATCCGTCAAGATGACGTTGGTGGATGATTGCAGTGGTTTTTTTGTGTGGAAAAACGATTTCGTTCCAAATTATCGCGTGTAAGGTCTTGTTTAATAATGTTTGTCTATGTGTGTGAAGATACGGCTGTAAATCATTACACACGAATACTAGATGTTCTGGTGCCCCTATTTTTAGCAGGTGCATATGTTGTTGTCAACTAAATTCATGCGTTCTCTGTATGTTGGGTAGGGTCCGCGGGAATCATTTAGGCAAAGACCAATATGGTTTTCGTAAAGACAGAGGGACTAGAGAATTGATACTACTGATTAGGGTAATTATCGAAAAAAGCTTATAAAAAAAAATAAAAATAAAAAGACTCATTTTGCGTTTGTAGATTTAGAAAAAGCATTTGATAGGGTTAATTGGATTGTTATGTTCAGGGTTTTGCAAAAAATAGGAATCTCTCATAGGGATAGAAAAATTATTTACAGTCTATATAAAAACCAAAGCGTAGTAATTAGATTTGATGAAATAGAAAAGGAAGTTAAGGTTAGAAATGGTTGTTACGTTTTTTTTCGTGGCAGCCACGTTGGGCGCCAAATTTCTGTTACGTTTTTTTTTCGTGGCAGCCACGTTGGGCGCCAAATTTATGCTACGTTGGCTCGTAGCCGTGCGTAACCCAAAGAAAATCAAAGAAATGACCGGGCTCAATCGGAGAGTAGGGGGGGGGGTTGTAGAAAGCAGACTGACATATAATGTATGCGGCGGTAAGGAGTTAGTGACAATACCTGCAAGAAAATTAGTTAAGCAAACCTGAAAAAAAAGAATAAGCATAGCAGCAATGAAACGTCTAAGTTATTCAGTACTTTGTAGAATGTAAATAAAACTGTTTAGATAAACTATATAATATAATCGCGATAAAAGCATTACAAAGATTTTTATCACAAAGTGAGGTAATATTGGGGAGTAGCAGAAACGTTTCTTCACACACCAATTAAACATAAAGCAGACAAAATGTTAACAAAAGATAAATAGGTAAGTCACAATTGATATGAGTAGTAGTATTGATTGTTTTTTTTTCTTTCTTTTTTTTTTCTTCATAGCAGGCAAGTCTATTGTAAAAGGTATCAGAACGACGAAGATATGGCAAAACAACGGACAGACATTTAAAGTAATAACAAGTAAGAAATAGTTCAACTTACAAAAAGTCCTTCAGTAACGCTTCCTTGCAATTGAAGTGTGGGATTCACGATGTCCTGCACTAACGAAGCCCTTCACCCTTGACTGTGGGGGTGTTGATGGAATTTCTTACACTTTACACTAATCACACCTACGCATTTCACTAGTGTTAGCAGCAGACATTATCATGCTGATGCAACTATGTAGCATTGATAAATTTCTTGTTCGATTCTATTTCCTGAGACAATAATTTCGAAATATTTTGTAACACAGATCGCAAAAAAAGGGTAATAAAAATTTAGAATCACGGGCCTTCAAGGCACGATGTAATGCATTAAACTAACAGTAACGTGAGGTGTTCTATTTGCTACCTATGGTAACAAGGAAAAATCTATTGCTTTTGAATAACGAAATTTGCGCAAACAATGATCTATTTTAGATTCTTTGGGGTTAGAAAATTCAGAAACTACCGTATCAACTGTCTTTACATGTGAATGAAATACATGTTTATAAGAAGCAACCTTTTTTCCTACTAAACCTGCTACAACTGAATCATCGTTGTTTTTTTTTGTTTAGAAACACTCAAGCTTAAAACTGTATTTGGATAATCCAAAGTATGCACTACTCTGATAAAAAGGACCACGAAGACTAGATCGCACACACAGTTCAAATATAAAAAGACAAATCAACTAAAAAAACACAATCAATAAAGCAACGCGTATCACTAAGTCAATGTTCCGTGAAACGCACGTGCCGGTCGAGTACAACAAGTTCTACCACTTTTATTTCCAACAGAAAAGCAACAAAAACAACCAATTATTAAAGCAACGCGCATCACTAAGTCAATGTTCCGTAAAACGCACGACAAGTCCTACTACTTTTATTTCCAACAGAAAAGCAACAAAAAAAAAATTAGTAGAGCAACGCGCATCACTAAAACCGTCCGTCAATGATCTTACAACCGCACTTGTGGTCAATCAAACACGTTACCTATAAAGCATACTTCCTTCAAATGTAATCAGAACTACACTCTCTACAGTTAATATACAACTAAAATCGTGTCGTGCTTGTTCATGAACCATTCGAAAATTTATCCCGCATTAATTCTCACTATTTTCAAAGCAACAAGGAAAACAGTATTTTTACCGTAATTAATATATAGGAACAAAGAACGAACTACGACTGCCCATCTGTTTATTCAACTCGTTCTATTACAACCTCTTATCGATAACTAGAAAATCAATAATATCCACTCATTATAATACGACGCATTCACCTAAGGATGTGTTTCAATCTCGATCACCTAACCACACTATCGAATTGTAGAGAGTAAAAGTCGATAATCGCGTAATATAATATAAAGGGATTATTCGCAAACGTGTTAATAAATATATAAAACATAGAGATAGTAGTTGCAGAAATGTATTTACGAATTGAGTATTGTAAAAAGGTTAAACTACGAAAATGCACGTTACATGGTGTTAGACAGGGCTGCGTACTATTTCTCTTAATTTTTAATGTTTATATTGAGGAAGTTTTAAACTTAGCTGGAGAGAGAAAAGAGATATGTATTAGTGTGCAGGGACAGAAAATAGACATGATACGTTTTGCAGATAATATAGCCATTATAGCAGAGTCTAGAAAAAAGTTAGGAGAGTTTTTAAATATTTTAGATGAGATACTACAGAGTAACTATAGTATGATAATTAACTTAAGAAAGACAAAGATAATGATAAGTGAGTTACAGCCTTGTTCTAAACCAAAATTAAAAATAGGTATTACCGAGTTAGAGGAGGTAGATGAATCTTGCTATTTATGTAGTATAAGTACAAAAGACGGACGTAGCAGAAGAGATATAGTAGCTAGAATAGCTTAAGCTAATAAAATGTTTCTATTAAAGAAAGAATTACTAATAGCTAATAGTATTAGTTTAGATAATAGAAAAAGTTTCTTAAAGTCATATGTATGGAGCGCTCTACTATACGGTAGTGAGACTTGGACAATTAAAGAGGTAGATAAGAAAAAGATAGAAACTTTTGAAACTTGGTGTTATAGTAGAATGTTAAAGATTAGCTGGACAGATAGAGTAACAAATGAGGAAGTTTATAGAAGGATTGGTGAGGAACCCTGTATGTGGAAACAATTAAAGGTCAAGAGAGATAGAATGATAGGGCACCAGTTAAGACATGAGGGACTATTTAGTAAGGTCTTAGATTATAGATTACTAAATAAAAATAGAGGAGGATGACCTAGACAAAGCTATATTAGTCGCTATTAGAGATTTAGGTTGTGAAGGGTATGTAGACCTTTTCACACTAGCTCAAAATAGAAAAGAATTTAGAGCTGCGTCAAACCGATCTTAAGTAACTTCAACAACAAAACAAAGAAAAATAAATAAAAATCAGTTAACTAATTGTCACCATGACCTAACTCACAATTAGTTAGCGGTCTGGCATGTTGGCATTGATTCGCTGCTTAAGCCTTACCATAACATATAATTTAATACTTTTCCTTTTTGGAGGGTATAACCAGCTAATATTTTATTTCCTTATAAATTGGAATCATGTAAACGTGTTGGAGTTCTTTAACAACCATCAGGTTGTTAATATCTATGTAGAGCCAGGTAGATAAGAAAACGATAGAAGAGTATAGGAAGACCTAGACCAAGCTATGTCAGTCAAATTATTAGAAATGTAGGTTGTGAGGGGCATGTAGAACTTTTTAGATTAGCACACAATAGAAAAGAAGTTGAAGTTGCGCATACCGACTTTAAGTAAGGTCGAAAACAAAATGATGATGATGAACAAAAATGAAGCGTTTCTACACACAAGATGATTGACGCGTTCTTCTACATCACATTTTGCATATAGACTTTGCTGACAGGTACAAGAGTTTTGCATTTCAGAGTTATTTAGATTACAACAGAAGATCTCGAGAATGTCATCTGCATAATTTTTGGTAAGTTCTCGAACGATTGAAATGTATATAAATTGCCGTCATGAATTTTAGAAGTCAGTTCTAACTGAAGCTTTGATATGTGTTCTGATGATAGCGTCGATTACAGTTGTTATTTAATTCTTTGATAGTTGTACGTATGTGATATAAATTCCTGTTTATATAAATTGCTATGGATAAAAATTATTGTAATGATTATATAAATTAATAATTAGTTCTTGGATAGTTAATCATAGTGCTGCGATATTAAGTAATCAAAAGATAACATCATAGTTTTAGAAGGTATTACTTATACTGTCGCTACGAGTTGCTGAAAAGGCTTGGATAATCAGTTTGAAAATAAATTACTGTTGTTTTGCAAATTAATAGAGTTTTTGTTACAGTAATTTGTGTCGACATATAATCATGTTTAGTATGCGTGTCTTCCGTTTAATAGGAGAGTTTTAGGAAACCCTGTATGTTTATTCGCTACATTATTGTATTGGATAAAATTGTGTAGATTAATAAAACTATTTAGTGTCGTAGCATACGTTTAGAATTAGCACAGTATTTTTGCTGAAATTCATAACGTCCATCATACCTATAAACGTTCCGTAGTCTGGAAAAGATAGCTCATGTGTACTGCATGCTTTACGCATATTAGTCCAGTCACCGAAGGCAAAAATGGGGTTCGACCTCTCGATTCGTTGAACCCTCATGAATCTTAATGAAATTGTAGGAGAGAGCTCGTCTTGCCCCCTAATTCAAAAGTGACCCTATGCCAATATGAGCTTTTTATTTTTTAGGGGTTAAAACCACCCGTTTGTATGAAAAACGGTAAAATTGTAATAATAATGTAATAATAAGCAAATATTTGACTTTAATTATATCTAAACATCACAAATAAAGACAGTTACACGCCCTAGAATATAAATTAAAAGAATGGTGCATGTTCAACCCTTAAAGCCAACCCTTTGGCATCATTTTGCTGAGTTTTAATGAAAAAATTACTCATAAATTACTTATTGCAATTACTTATTTAATATAGCTTTACTATTTATTAGCTACTTGTATGAAGTAATATTCTTTCATCCCTTAAAATCATCCCCTAATGAAAGTTTATTCAAAACATTCATTAAAAATTTCTTTTTTCATATTAAAAATGTTTTATATAAAGAACATTTTACATTATTAGAAATTGTATATGTTACATCGTAAGCTGGGGATGTTACTTTTCATCCCTTAAAATCATCCCCTAATAAAGCTCTATTTAAAAATGTCATAAATAATTTTTTTTCAAAGAATTTAATAAAAAAATTGTTTATTTAAAACTAACATGAAAACTTTTAAAATAATTTATTTGTAAATATAATTTATTAATATATATATATATATATATATATATATATATATATACTCATATTTAGACCAGGGTAGAAAATTATATAATCACATCAAATAATTTTCATCATTGTGTAGAAGCTTTTGGAAAAGGTACGCGTTATTAAATAACAGCGTGAAGCATAAAAATTCATTCGTTTTATTAAAATTAAGAAATTTAAATTATTTATAAGACGCTTTATATCAAAAGAAACAGTATTAAAAAGCTCTGCGTGTAATTTAATTATTCCGAGGAAAGAAACAAATGGAAATTACGTGCAAAATTTATATTAATTAACCCTATTTTAAGTAACCGGTAGTAAAACAAAGTGTACACATAATAATTAATATTTAACTTGTATTCGCTAAAATGAAAGGATAGAAGTCAATTTTAATTGGAGTTAATTAAACCATTATTAATAATAAGCATAAAAGTCTGTGAAAATCCAAGATTATAATACCAGAAAATAAAGCTCTGAGAATTAATATTATTTTGAACACCTGCGTAGTTTAAATATCACGTACGGCGAAAATTGTGTAGATAACAAATGGTTTCAAAGAATCTTGTAGAAACCGTCGCATAATAGTTACGAGAAATGCTAAAGGTGGGTTATTTCACACTCCACATGGACTAAAATAATCGATAATAAAGAATATCAATTTGCACCAATACGAACAGGTTAGAAAAGAAAAGAGAAAATGCGTCAAGCAAAGACACATATAGTAAAAGGCGTGATTTAAGCAACGTCACGAGGGTCACAATTGGTTGAAAATAGGATGCAAATATCAGAGGTAGAAACAACGATTTCTGTACAAAATTAATTAGTTTTTCTCGGACATGTTTGCGTGCCGTGTGAGAATTTCTGAGATTTTCAACTGGCGAGTGCAAAATTCGTAAAAACCGACGCGCGAGCTACGGACTGGGAACATAGAATGACGAAATTCTTTAGAATTACCCGTTTTGAGAACTCGACCGACAGACAGGCTAACGGCTATATATACCCAGGGGAATATAAACAAGCTCTCTTACATCCGCGACTTGATTCAAGATGTTAAACAGTGCATTTTAGTTTGATAAAATAATTTAAAGTTTGCTCGTATATTTTAGTGATTCAAAATAGTTTGTTATTTACGTGCTAACATGAATGTACTTCAGTGCACTTAGATACAAGGTAATAAAATTTAGTATCACTGTACCAATTAGCAAAATTTACAACGACAAATGTATACACAAAAGTAGGCAGTTTTGGCGTATATTGGTGAAAGAAGTATGAATTTCTTTGTTATTTTTCGAGGGTGTTAATAATTAAATGGTTCAAAAACGTGTCTGGATCCACAAAAACAGGGTCAGATATACACAGATGAGTTCCGGAAAAGCCCAGAAACAACTTTTAAATAAATGGTGATGGAGAAAATTTTAAAAGCGTTGAGAATTAGAAGCCGTAAATATAATCCTGTTGGAATGGTGTGATTAACTAAAGGGACGATGTACATTGAAGCTACGATGACAATAACCTTCAGGTAAATTATACTATTTTGTTTGACATTTTGGTGTGTGTTGAATAACTTTATAATTGATTTACTTTAAATGGACATTAGTGAAATTGTACTAACAATAAAATTTTAATTTTAAGGTGAAATTTGCTTGTTTAAGTAGAAAGGGGTATTTAGTATTGATGTTCTGGATTATGATGAAATTTGGGTATGTCTTTGAGCTCAATTAGACGAACCTGGTTAATTAACGTAAAGTGGTGGTAGATGCTCCCTTTGTACTCTGCATATATTGTTATAGTAATTAGTAGGCATCCTACAAGGACTTTAATTCTGGATGCAATTTAAAATGATAATAAATTTAATTTTGAAATTCTCTGATATTAAAATTTATGCTGAATTTTAATTTTGAAATTTTAATGTATTGTGAATATTGATGTAAATAGAGTTAAGGTTGATGTTTGTGGTAGGAATGTGTTTGTTTTTTTTATGTATGAGGATGAAAGTTATCTAGAGGAGCAGCCGAGGCGATTAACAGAAGAAAGTCAACGGACCAGGTAATTTAATAACTTTGTAGGTTTCACAGCAAAATTGACGCCCAAAAGTGAGGCTCGATTATAAAGCGTAGTTCACGGATTTTGTAGGTTTCACAGCATTCTTTGGCGACCCAAAAGTGAGGCTCGAGTTCCAAATAAAATTTTTGTGATTTTATTCCAGGAAACTGGCGATCTGAGAGAGAGAGTTTTTGTGTGTGTATAAATTTAGGAGTATTTTAGAGTGTGTGTGAGTGATTAGAACGTATGCAGAGAAAAGAGTGGTTAAGGAGTCAAGGAGTGGAAATTGGAAGTGACGATAGTGCATTGTGTGAGAAAATTCTAAAATGGAAGAAGCTGGAGGCAGTAGAGATCAGTCGAGGACGGAATCAGGGATCAAGGAAACGAGATGATATTGAGAATGTTAGAGAGGATGAGTGAAGAATCCAATAGAAAATTAGAACAGCTAAGCGATGAATCTAATAGAGCTAGGGAAGAATCGAATAAGAAATTTGACCAATTAAATCAGGAATTAGGGAATAAAATAGAAAAGTCGACGAGAGAATTTACAGAATTTAAAAATAGTCTTACCGTGAAACTGGGGGAAGTTGAAAATAGGGTAGATAAAAACGAGCGGGATATTACAGGTCTTCGACAGGAAATGGGACATTTAAGGTCCGAAGTACGCATTTTTTGTGAAGAAGAGATTAATGTAAAAATGACTGAAGTGACGGACTCATGTAGGGATCAGTTAGGCAGGGTAGAACGCGAAGTTAGTAGTATCAAATACAACATGTCAAATGTAACGGGGGAAGGTCCCAGATTTTATACAGGTGGCGTATCATTGGACCAACACATGAAGTTTTATGGCGATAACAGGGTAAATCCACAAATTTTTATTAATAGTGTAAGAAATCTAGTGGGAAATTTATTTGACGAACAGACTAAACTAAATACGATAAAGGCTTTATTAAAGGACAATGCGGAAGCGTGGTACAATTTAGTAGGACAGGACATAGACACGTATCAGGACTTTGAAAACAAATTTTTAAAGCACTACTGGAGTGACCACAGACAAGACCAGGTACGAGACGACTTAATCACAGGGAAATTTAAGGAGAATTTTCAGGATGTGGAGCAATATGCTATACGCAAGTATAGCATAGCAAAGCAACTGAACCCACCACTGACGGACCGACAAATTATTAAGTATTTATCACGACACTTCGAGGTAGACATAAGACAGCACGTAGCACTACAGAACATAGTGGACAGAGAAATGTTTCTAGAATACTTGCAGAGGTACGATGACGTAAGTAGTGGACGACCTCGGATAACAGGGAAAGACAGATCAACACAGTTAGGTTTGACAATAGACGGGACAACTACGCTAGACGGGGGAATAGTTACGGATACCAGCGACAGAATTGGGAACAGAGACGACCATACGTTAGGAGTAATAGTTTAGGAAGGGGACCTGCACCGAGACCGGGACCTACCAGAATGAATAGTTCACCAGACATGAGCGGGACTGCTAATACAGACACAGAACGAGTGGAAACGCCTAGGACGTACGCTGAGGTGACGGCTAGACCAGGACCGAGTAGGGAAAACAGACCTGGACAGGATTTTTAGAACGCGACAGACCACTAGATTTCAGTGTAAATGTATATGAACATCCACGTGAATTTTTCAAAATTGAGGAGGAAGTAGAGCCAGAAACTGTAGAAAAATTATGTTTGCCAATTATTAATATAGAAATTTTTGAGAATAATGTAGAAGTATTACTTGATACAGGGGCAGAGGCGAGTTTAATATCGGAGGAATTCGTCAGCAAAATTAGGGATAAGGTTTGTGATAGAATTATGCCTATAAAGCGTAGCCATTTAGTAGCTCCAAATAAAAAGAAGTTTGCTGTAGTAAATAGTGTTGTGGTGCTTAGGATAGATATAGGAGGTTTAAGCTGTGAACAGGAGTTTGTAATTGTACCTGGACTGAAGTTTCAGAGCATTTTAGGTGTTGACTGTATGATGAAGTTAGGGGTTTTGATAGATATGGAAAGGAAGGTAGTAAGGATTAAAGATAGGGTAGTGCCATGGAAGGGCAGTTATGAAGTCACAGAGGATGACACAGGGTTGAGTATTAATGTAGTAGAGGTAGAGGATGATGAAGGTAAACAGATCAACACAATAAGATGTCCAGAGGATAGGAGAGTAGAGGTTCAAGCTTTATTACAAAAACATGCAGAATTAGTGGGGGTAGAAGCAAGCACAGCGTTAGGCTATGAGCACGTGTTAGAAGTGGATAATTCAGAACCGTTCAACGCAAAGGTTTATCCAATTCCAGCAGCATATCGGGAGCAGGTGAAGGCAGAATTAAATAAAATGTTGGAAGATGGCATAATAGAGGTATCAAACACTCATTTCATAAATCCGTTGGTGGTAGTTAAGAAAAAGGATGATAGCATTCGTTTATGTTTAGATGCACGAAAAATTAATCAACGGACCAAACCGCAATTCCATTGTCCACCATCCATGGACACACTTTTGACGAGATTGAGTGGCAAGTTTATTTTTAGTAAATTAGATTTAAGGAATTCATTCTGGCTGATTCCATTACACAAAGATTCTAGAAGGTACACAGGATTTTCCGTAGAGGAAAAATCTATAATTTTAAGGTAGTACCGTATGGTTTGTCAACGTCAAGTGCAGCATTAATTAAGGCAATGCAAGCAATTTTAGGAGCATATGAGCAATTCTGCATACACTATGTGGATGATATTTTAATTTTAGTGAAACTGAGGAACAACATTACTCTCATTTAGAACGGATATTATTAGAGCTTAAATTAGCAGGATTGAGGCTGAATATAGAAAATGTGAATTTTTTCAAAACCGTTAAATTTCTGGGGTATGTGGTGAACACTCAAGGTATGTGTATCGATAAAGAAAGATTGTCCGAACTTTTGACATATCCGAGACCTAATAACATTAGGAAATTAAGAGCTTTTTTGGGGGTCCTTAACTTTTATAAAAAGTTTGTACCGGGATTTGCTGAAAAAGCGAGTCCATTGTTTAAACTTCTGAAGAAGGGAGTGAGATGGAGTTGGACGGAAAGTCAAAAGGCAGCATATCTAACACTGTTGGAACAATTCCACGACCAACTAATTTTGAGGCATCCTAGATTTGATGTAGGTTTTGTACTGAGGACGGATGCATCGGATAGTGCATTAGCAGCAGAGTTGTACCAAGTACAAGAGGGGGAAGAGGTGCCCATATCTTTTGTTTCACGCACACTAAAGCCGCATGAAGTAAATTACACGATTAGTGAGAAGGAGATGGCTGCAGTGGTGTTTGGTGTTACGAAGTTAAAATTTTTTTTGATAGGAAGACATTTTGTAATCGAAACGGATCATTCGGCGTTGTGTGCGTTGATGAATACCAGATTTTCTAACAATCGAGTATATCGATGGGGGTTGTTACTACAGGAGTTTGACTTTGAGATTAAATATATTAAGGGAGAAAATAATTTTATAGCAGACGCGTTTAGTAGAAACAGGGAACATGGATAACAAAAGACCGTGTGACATCATGATTGCCATGAACAGTCTACTACAAAATGGTTCAGTATATGGAGAAGAGGAGATCTTGAGTAACCAGAGGCAGAGTGAGGAGCTACAGATTGTTAGAACGAAGTTAGAAAACGAACCGGGATTTAAAACTTCCATATGATAAACGGCTTTTGTGTAAAAAATTCAAGAATTGGAAGTGTATGTAGTGGATAGGGTACAAGCAAAATTAATTATCAAAGATCTGCACTTAAGATATGGTCACATAGGGATCCGAAGGACATGGTTAATTTTTAGGGAAACGTTTTTTTCAACTAAAGACTTAGGGTTAGTAAAGTCAGTCACCAACACTTGTCACTTATGTACTTTAGGAAAGTACAAAAATACTACGAGTCAAGATGTGGTACAAAGTATCCACGTACAAAATCCCCTGGACTTAGTTGCTATTGATTATTTGAGTAATCTAGTCCGAAGTACAAAAGGACACAAACATGTGCTGATTGTGACTGATGTGTTTTCAAAATTTACCAAATTATATCCCACTCGGGATTGTAATACAGTCGGAACAAACAAGAAATTGGAACAATTTTGTAGGGAAGTAGGAACTTTTAAACGAGTATTAGCAGACAATGCTACTTATTTTAACAATCAAAGATTTAGGGATTATTGGGAGAGGCAAAACATTAAAGTGGTGTTTTGTAGCATAAGGCACCCTCAAGCTAATCCAGCTGAGCGACATATTCAAGAGACGGTTAAGTTCTTGCGTTTGGCTTCACATAGGAATCATCGTTTATGGGAGGACAATTTGTCCAAGGTTGAATCTTTTATCAATGAAACCCCTAGTACCGTGACAGAAACCAGTCCCATCATGCTGATCAAGCAACAGTATCCCGAAAGACCATGGCAAATTGTGCCTAGGGACGATGAATTCCAACAACTTTTGGTAGATGTTGTAACAAAATTTTTGTTACATTTCATATCTATAAAAAAAAAACAGTTCTAACTGTTATTATTTTGCGAATTCGTCATTTAGCGTGTAATCATTAATTAATTTAATGTACTATAAAGAAGAACAACTTTTTCCGTTTATGTTATTTTTACCTATAAGGAGTATTTAACAGAGACTTCTATACTTTCAATATCAAGGATACCTTGAGCGTAACTTGTGTTACATAAATTACAGGCGTTCTGGCGTCCACTAGAGTATTTGTTAAACATAACGCCTGCGCGAAAATGACGCGAAGGCTATGAGCATTGACAAATAAAGAATACGGCCATCTTGCAAGCAACCGCGGGTACGTAGACTTCACTGCCAAACATGGTGAATTCCGCTTGTAAGTGGGAGCTGAGGATAGCTCTAGAAGAAGGGTAGGGCTGCTTGGTTGTCGCGTGGAGGCTTGACGAAAGAGCTCTCGTGTAAGCCGCCCAGTCAACTCAAGCAACAGCTACAACACGTGGTGAGAAATCCATTGGTGGTAAGGACCGTGTAATTAATTAGCCGTGTTTAATACTAATACTTGATTCAATCCTTTAGCAAAATTTGAGGAACACGCTAAACGATGGACTTAGATTGTGGTCGAGTATTATCAGATTAATTGTTTTAAAACGTCCGAGGAATTTTGGTTAATGCAGGCATGTTTTGGTATCTTTCGGAATTTCAAACAGATGGAAAGTAAAGTGTCCGAGCTCATCTATTACATTCGTCAACATCGCAGCTGTAACAATTAAATGTACCAGGTACTTATAAACCTTTTGCTGAAAATCAATTTCGTGTGCTAGTTAAGGTTAAAGCTTTAATTTACTATTTACAAAATCATGGTAAATCTTCGTTAAGTAACGTAAATTTCAAGTTTGTTTGCTAAATGTGTTTATGCTTAAATACCACGTAAAATTTAGTTTGGAAGTATAACCTAAAATTTAATAAGTCAAATATTTTTCATTTGGAACTAGATTGCTTTATAAGAGAAATTTTTTAATCTTTAGATGCTTTAAAAGTTGTTATTCAAAGTGCTTTTATGATGCACATGTCAAGTGATAAAAAATATGTATAAAGTCCACCTTTGGATGAAAGGTGTTTTCTAGCAATTTGTTGTAATTAGTAGAAGAACTAAGCTGTTTTTGACATATGTTAATCTGAGTTTATTATTTTCATGCTTAAACCATATGAACTGTTTATGTAACAAGTTCCTTAGATAAAAATCTTGTAAGCCAGAACAGATCTGTTTATGGATGTTTACAAAACTAAACTGTATTAACTAACTTATAAATGCTAATACCTCTCTATGTAGAGAAGTATATTCAGAAACTTCTGTAACTTATTTAATGTTGATTATCTTGATTATAGAGGAACACTCTAAGAAAGTTTTAAAGTTTATATATTGATTAATGAAATTTATTTACAAGTAATTTTTGCAACAAAAGAGAATCATATTTAGATTAAATTTTGAATCGATACCTTTGTCTTTTTATTTCACTTATTGAACTTAACATTGATCAAATTAGATCAGCAAAATTTTGATTGTGGAAAAGTTGATACAGCATCAGTTAATAGTAATGGAATAAGTAATTTCCAGTAGAGTATTTTCTCATAGGTAAGGTGTTATTAAGGTTTTGAATTCAGGCTAATCGATCTATAAAGATCGAAATATTTTGTTGTTGTAAGGCACAAACGGTGTCTTATATTTTATTTTTCTGTGTGACATCTTCTTGCAGGTTCGACATCGCGGAAGCTAGAGCAGAGGTTTCAGAGGTATTGTATATTGAGGTTTGTAAGTTTTTTGATAATCATAATATCCTATAGGTTTCTGCGTCTTCCTGTAGGATACTTTAGTTTTGCTTGTTGCCTATATAGATGCAGTGGCGTCCATTTATTTTTTTGTTCCCGTTTGTAGTCGAGCCCACCATATACCCACGCCCAAACTCATTGCTCACCCTTGGGGTAATTCCCAGACTAGACCGCGAATATTGTAAAGAAGGGCTTAACCCTAATTAACATCTCATAGGTGCCGGCAACGTGAGGCGTATCAATAAATTACGTTTCACTGGCGCCCATGCGTGAGGCTAGCCTTGTAACTAATCAATTAGACAAATAAAAATAAACATTTCACTGGCGCACAACGTGTGAGGCTCGAATTCGTTGATGTTTGATTTATAAAAATAGTTATTTCATTACCCCTTAATGTGTTGGTTTAGTTGGTAAACTCAAAATTAATTTGGTTGTAAATTTTCATAGGATTTATATCGTGTCTGGAACCTCAAGTCTTTTATGCATTAGTTATTTGAATGTCACAACAGGTTTGATTCGCATTAAAGAAATTTTTTTGTCATATTGAGTTGGTCAAGAAATAAAATAACTTTAGGTTGTCATAATAAATTCTTAAAAAATGGCTGAAACATTTCAAATTGTTCATTTACTCAAAGAAGAGCTGGAATATGAATTAAAAATCCGTGGAATAGAAAGTGCTAGGCCGGTTATGGAAAAGAGAAAATTCTAGGTAGATTGTTAGCGAAAGAAGTAGGAAACCTGATTGTTTAGTAGATCTGTCAGTATATAGGGTAGAATTTGAGGAAGAATGTAGAGAGATAAATGCTACCATCGATTCAATAAAACATTTGGTGTTAGAATTTGAAGGTGATTCGGGAGATTCAATCTTTAAAAGGGTACTTTCTAGGCTTGCCCATGTATCATGTCGAGTTAAACGTATGAGACTCCCGTCTGACAAACTGAAAGAAGCTGAACTATCTAAAAGGAATTGTTAGCAACCATCCTTACTGTCGAAGCTGAATTGTACGAGAAGGTGAAGCCGAGCCCAGGGTCAAGCAGAGCAAGTGATGCAAATCACACAACTTCGTTAGCAGTAGCTGCAC
Source organism: Platerodrilus igneus (assembly GCA_036346225.1). Taxonomy (NCBI): domain Eukaryota; kingdom Metazoa; phylum Arthropoda; class Insecta; order Coleoptera; family Lycidae; genus Platerodrilus; species Platerodrilus igneus. The sequence goes on along the minus strand of JARFIW010001469.1, from coordinate 14,492,765 downwards.
CTATGCATACGTTTCCATATTTTACACCACCGATCCCTGTTGGCTCTTGGTCAGTTAAATTTTCAGGAGACCCCAAGCAGCTGTATTTCTTTTGGATAGGATAAAGGAGTTGGCACAATCACGTAAGGTATCATATAAAGACTTGTTTGAGTCGTCTGTCGAATTGTTCGTCGGAAATGCTTTAGTGTGGTTTAGAAGTATTAGAGATTCCGTAAAAGATTGGGAAGCCCTTGAGAGTAGGTTGAAAGAAGATTTTTACCCGCTCATTCAGAGGAAGAGATCTGGGAGACAATAAAAATCGTCGTCAAAAGAGGATGAACCAATTGTTCTATTCGTTGCTCATGTGGAAAGTTTATTTAGTAGATTACCCACACCCCAGCAGAAATTACAAAAGTGAGGATACTCAGGAAAAATTTATTACCAGAATTCATATCGCAACTTGCTCTTTCAGATATTGAGGATACAGCTACGTTAATAAAATTATGCAAAAATTGGAAGAGGCCATGATGTTGAAACAAAATCAGTTTTCAGTCAGTCGACTAACTCAGCTAAATTTCGTAATAGTGCTAATTCGTCAGTAAAGAGTAAATACCCTATTTATTTGAGAGATTCTTCTACATCAGAAGCTCGTGTTGATAATCAAAAAACGTGTGCTCCACAAGTTCAGACTATAAGTAATAATAAAACTTTTCCAGTACCTACCCATGCTAGTTCTTCAGGTCCAACGAAAATTATTTCAGGGTGTTGGAATTGTTCGCGACATGGTCATTCATTTCGGTATTGTAGATTCCCAAAAGAATTTTTGCTACGGTTGCGGTCATAAAGGAGTTACGCGTGATAGGTGTCCAGCATGTTCAAAAACGAGTGAGGAGATGGATGTTACCGGCCGGCATTCCATTCCTTCTCATAAGGCGGCAGTTATGACTTGTGAACAGAAGAATTATTTTTGTAGAAAAGAGTGGTCTGAATGGTTAAAAGTAGTAGAAAATTTTTGTCGTAATAACCCTCAGCCCAAAACTGATTCGTTATTTGTTGAAAAATCTGGTGATAATCGGCCATATGTGATGGTTAAATTATTTGATATAGATGTCACTGGTCTTTTGGATTCAGGATGTACTACATCGGTAGTTGGGTCTCTTGCTATTCCTTTAATCAATAGGTTAGAGTTAAAAATTTTCAGGTCACAGAAACAAGGTATTTTCACAGCAGATGGAGCCTTGAAACCAGTCGAAGGAATCGTAGATTTGCCCATTTCAGTAGGAAAACAATGTCGTGTTCTTAATGCTCTCGTAGTGCCATCTTTACCACACGCATTTATATTTGGTAGTGATTTTGCTAAGCTATTTGGATTGATAGCAAATTTTAAGGATAATTCCTGGCATGTGCAAGGTGATGCGGAAAGTAGTGTTCCGTATGTGGGTCCATCATCAGTTCCCCTAAAATATAGTGACTGTTTACTCAATTTGGATGATTTGTCGATTAATCAGAGGTCACAGGCGCAAACTGCCATAGATTCATTTCGAGAAATTTCTAGTGCTGATAAATTAGGGCGTACTAATATGATTGAGATGGATATCGATACAGGAGATGCAAAACCCTTCAGGAAAAGACCCTATGTTATGTCTCCTATATTAGTAAAGAGTTGGATAAGGAGTTAGATAAAATGATTCGATTAAAAGTAGTAGAACCGTGTCAGAGTCCATGGAATTCGCCCGTGTTATTAGTCAAGAAAAAAGATAGTAAAGAATATAGATTTTGCTTCGACGGAAGAGCATTGAACGATGTTACGGTCCATGACAGTTACCCTCTTCCTAATATAGACAGAATTCTAGGGATGTTACGTAATGCTAATTATATTTCTAGTCTTGATTTGCGAAAGTCATTTTGGCAGGTCCCTCTTAGTGAATCATCGAAGGATAAAACAGCGTTTAGCGTTATTTCGCGGGACAGTATAGATTTGTGACGATGCCGTTTGGTTTAAAAATGCTGCACAGACTCAACAGCGTTTAGTCGATGCAATTTTCGGTCCGAAATTCGAACCATACGTTTTCTGCTATTTGGATGATATAATTCTGTGCTCATCGACGTTTGAAGAACATCTAAAGTTATTGTACGAAGTCAAGGAACGCATTCGAGAGGCAAATTTAACATTGAATTTAGAAAAGTGCGAGTTTTTAAGAAGTCACTCAAGTTTCTCGGTTATATAGTAGGGTCAAATTCTTTAAGGACGGATCCAGATAAGGTGTCAGCTATGGTCAATTTTCCACGCCCAAAGACCACCACTGAAGTTAAGAGATTCCTTGGTATGTGTAGTTGGTACCGTCGTTTCATTAAAGACTTTTCATCGTTAGTTTCACCAATCAATGATCTAGTCAAGAAAAGAAAAAGGTCAAGTCGTTACGTGGACTTCAGAAGCAGAGGCTTCCTTTGTGTCGATTAAAGAGGCTTTAGTGTCTGCACCACTTCTGGCGCAGCCGGATTATTCTGCTCCTTTTATTATTGAGTGTGATGCAAGTAATACGGGTCTAGGTGCCGTATTAATTCAGAATGTTAGTGGAGAAGAACGTGTTATATCGTATGCCAGCAAAACCCTTAATCGAGCTGAACGAAATTATTCAACGACGGAGAAGGAGTGCCTTGCGGTAATCTTTGCCATTGAAAAATTCCGTCCATGGGTTGAAGGAGTTCGTTTCACGGTCGTAACAGACCATTTTTCGTTGCTTTGGTTGAGTAATTTGCAGAACCCTACAGGAAAGTTAGCTAGATGGGCTGTAAGGTTAAGACAACATTCGTTTGATTTAGTACACAGGAAAGGAAAGTTTAACGTAGTCCCTGACTGTCTAAGTCGTGCAACTCGGAAGAAAAACATGTTGTAAATTTAATAGAGGTCAAGCTTGATAATTTAGAAAATTGGTATGTGTCGTTACGTGAGAAAATTTTGGCGTCGCCTGAGGATTACCCTCAATGGAAAGTTGAGAACGATTTTGTTTTAAGTTTATCCCATCAAATTTGCCTATGTTGTCGAATGTAGTAGAGTGGAAATATTTAGTGCCGAAGGTTCAAAGAGCAGAAATCATCAGATCGTGTCATGACCCCTCAGTTGCAGGACATTTTGGGTTCTCGAAGACAAATGCTAGAGTCCAAGAACATTATTATTGGCCCAAGATGAATTTAGATGTGTTGAAATTTTGTCGTGCATGTTTAGTGTGTGGTGCGCAAAATCTTCTAATGCAGGTCCTTTAGGCTTAATGGGAAAGGAGAAAGAGGCCAAGTTTCCATTTCAAATTATCGCGTTAGATCTTATGGGTCCATTCCCTCGCTCAAAATTAGGATTTAAATGGTTGTTGGTAGTAGGAGATTGGTTCTCAAAATATACAATTCTACATCCTCTACGCAGTGCAAAGTCACATGTCATAGAACAGTTTATAGAACAGAAAGTGTTTTTAATGTTTGAGTGCCCCAATTTATTATTTGCGATAATGGTTCAAATTTAGCTGGTCGAATTTTTAAGTCATTATGTAATAGGTTTGAAATTCAAAAGATATGGTATAATGCTGTTTATGCGCCACAATGTAATTTTGTTGAGAGGATTAATAGGACGGTAGGGACAGCTATTCGATCCTATCTCGAAGAACATGATACCTGGGATGCTGAGTTAGCGCAGATTCAGTTTGCTATTAATTCTGCTAAGCATGAGTCGACGGGTTATACTCTGAATTTTTAGTTTTTGGCCGACACGTCCCCATGTCCGGTAAATTTTACGGTAGTGGATTTATTCCTGAAGCTGATGTTGAAATCGTTCCTGGTAGTCGCCCATTATATGCTTCAGACCACCAAGGTATATTTAAAGTATTTGAAGACGTTCGTGCGAAGTTGCATGTAGCTTATCGAAGGTCAAGCAATCGATATAATCTAAGGAGGAGGAACATTTCTTTTGAGGTTGGCAGTAAAGTGTGGAGGTCCAATAAGGTGCTGTCGAACGCGGCTAATAAATTTACTGCTAAACTGGCTCCAAAATTTATTTTGAGTGTAGTCAAGAAAAAGTGCTCGAATGTGGTGTACGATCTAATTAATCTAGATGGATCAAAAGCAGGCAGGTGGCATGTCAAGGATCTAAAACCCTATTCTGTCGTAGATCCAGAATATGTACCAGAGGACTGATTGGTCATCTTTAATATTTGTGTCGTAAAGGATATATTATAAATTTGGTTATGGGATAGAGTGGTGATGACAAATTGAAGGCTTTCGCCAGTATATCGTTGCTGGTAGAGATTGGAAGTTTCTCGACTAGTGTTGTTTTAAATGTGCACTAATGGATTATTCAAAAAAAAGGTTATTTTGCCGTGTTGTTGTTATAGCCCGAAGTGAAAGTGAGACAAATATTTGTTGCTTCATGTTTGTGGACGTATTTTGATCGAGTCATGTGTTGTTATGTCTAGAGTAAGCGAGGAAGGTAGGTGCTGTTTGTTGTTGTAGGTCGGAGTAACCTAGTTGGTGAGGTCATTGTAGTATTGAGTAGTTTTGGTTCGAGATGTTTGGTGTGGCCACAGTAGAGTTGAGGATTTTTTGAGACTGGAGTGTCCCAAAGAAAAGAGTAGCGATTGGGCTATGAATAGCTATAAGCTGAAGAAGCCAAGTATTCATTAGTAAGCTACAATGAGTAGTGGCTTGATGAGCAGTTTATTTTGGTAGAGGCAATAATCAAAGTTTGCTGAATGTATTGAGCTGGAATTTTGAGACCAGCAAATACATAATCATTGTTGGAACAGTATTGATATTTATGTATATAGGTGTGAGTTTTGTTTTACTATTAATATTAGTAAGGTTATCGTGTCAAGGGTAGTAGTAGGAAAGTAAATCTTTTTGTTGTTATTTTGCGATAGTTCATGTCAAGCTTTTGTTTGAATTTCAGTTTATATTTTGAAAAGTAGGTTAGTTTTTTAGTTCCCCGTTTGGTTGCAACTCGAGTGGTAGACTACAATATTTTGATTTTTACCGATTATGACCTTTTACCGATTGTGACTTACTGATATTGACTCCTGACGGATGTGTGGTACGCAGAGTTACCTACACACTCATTTGGTTGCACCCCATTTTCCTCTTTTTAATGCAAGAGGTCATTCATGATTTTTTTGGTTCAGAGATCAAAGTGCAAACTTACTTTGTTCTTACTTCGATTTGTTGTAATGCTTCTTTTTTGTATTTATCTTTTGGTTAAGGCGATAGTTTTCCTCTATAAAAAAAAACTTCTCGGTTGTGTATATATTAAGATATAATTAACCTCAAAGTTTTTTTCCTTTTTGATCGGAGGCAGTGTAACAAAATTTTGTTACATTTCATATCTATAAAAAAACAGTTCTAACTGTTATTATTTTGCGAATTCGTCATTTAGCGTGTAATCATTAATTAATTTAATGTACTATAAAGAAGAACAACTTTTCCGTTTATGTTATTTTTACCTATAAGGAGTATTTAACAGAGACTTCTATACTTTCAATATCAAGGATACCTTGAGCGTAACTTGTGTTACATAAATTACAGGCGTTCTGGCGTCCACTAGAGTATTTGTTAAACATAACGCCTGCGCGAAAATGACGCGAAGGCTATGAGCATTGACAAATAAAGAATACGGCCATCTTGCAAGCAACCGCAGGTACGTAGACTTCACTGCCAAACATGGTGAAATTCCGCTTGTAAGTGGGAGCTGAGGATAGCTCTAGAAGAAGGGTAGGGCTGCTTGGTTGTCGCGTGGAGGCTTGACGAAAGAGCTCTCGTGTAAGCCGCCCAGTCAACTCAAGCAACAGCTACAACACGTGGTGAGAAATCCATTGGTGGTAAGGACCGTGTAATTAATTAGCCGTGTTTAATACTAATACTTGATTCAATCCCTTTAGCAAAAATTTGAGGAACACGCTAAACGATGGACTTAGATTGTGGTCGAGTATTATCAGATTAATTGTTTTAAAACGTCCGAGGAATTTTGGTTAATGCAGGCATGTTTTGGTATCTTTCGGAATTTCAAACAGATGGAAAGTAAAGTGTCCGAGCTCATCTATTACATTCGTCAACATCGCAGCTGTAACAATTAAATGTACCAGGTACTTATAAACCTTTTGCTGAAAATCAATTTCGTGTGCTAGTTAAGGTTAAAGCTTTAATTTACTATTTACAAAATCATGGTAAATCTTCGTTAAGTAACGTAAATTTCAAGTTTGTTTGCTAAATGTGTTTATGCTTAAATACCACGTAAAAATTTAGTTTGGAAGTATAACCTAAAATTTAATAAGTCAAATATTTTCATTTGGAACTAGATTGCTTTATAAGAGAAATTTTTTAATCTTTAGATGCTTTAAAAGTTGTTATTCAAAGTGCTTTTATGATGCACATGTCAAGTGATAAAAATATGTATAAAGTCCACCTTTGGATGAAAGGTGTTTTCTAGCAATTTGTTGTAATTAGTAGAAGAACTAAGCTGTTTTTGACATATGTTAATCTGAGTTTATTATTTTCATGCTTAAACCATATGAACTGTTTATGTAACAAGTTCCTTAGATAAAAATCTTGTAAGCCAGAACAGATCTGTTTATGGATGTTTACAAAACTAAACTGTATTAACTAACTTATAAATGCTAATACCTCTCTATGTAGAGAAGTATATTCAGAAACTTCTGTAACTTATTTAATGTTGATTATTTTGATTATAGAGGAACACTCTAAGAAAGTTTTAAAGTTTATATATTGATTAATAAAATTTATTTACAAGTAATTTTGCAACAAAAGAGAATCATATTTAGATTAAATTTTGAATCGATACCTTTGTCTTTTATTTCACTTATTGAACTTAACATTGATCAAATTAGATCAGCAAAATTTTGATTGTGGAAAAGTTGATACAGCATCAGTTAATAGTAATGGAATAAGTAATTTCCAGTAGAGTATTTTCTCATAGGTAAGGTGTTATTAAGGTTTTGAATTCAGGCTAATCGATCTATAAAGATCGAAATATTTTGTTGTTGTAAGGCACAAACGGTGTCTTATATTTTATTTTTCTGTGTGACATCTTCTTGCAGGTTCGACATCGCGGAAGCTAGAGCAGAGGTTTCAGAGGTATTGTATATTGAGGTTTGTAAGTTTTTTTTGATAATCATAATATCCTATAGGTTTCTGCGTCTTCCTGTAGGATACTTTAGTTTTGCTTGTTGCCTATATAGATGCAGTGGCGTCCATTTATTTTTTTGTTCCCGTTTGTAGTCGAGCCCACCATATACCCACGCCCAAACTCATTGCTCACCCTTGGGGTAATTCCCAGACTAGACCGCGAATATTGTAAAGAAGGGCTTAACCCTAATTAACATCTCATAGGTGCCGGCAACGTGAGGCGTATCAATAAATTACGTTTCACTGGCGCCCATGCGTGAGGCTAGCCTTGTAACTAATCAATTAGACAATAAAAATTAACATTTCAATGTGAGAGAGAGGTTAAGGAAGAGAGCTGAAAAATATACAAGGAAGATGAACGCAAGAATTAGAAAGAGGGTAAAATTTAAAGTGGGAGACCAGGTAGTTGTAAAAAGCTTGAGAGTAGGAAAGAGAGATAGGATGACATGTGCTAAACTACACTTGCCCTATGAGGGACCTTTTGAGATAGGTGAAGTAGTAGGGGAGTGCACGTATTTATTAAGGGAAGTAGGTACGGGAAATGAGAGGGGACGGTTTCACGTCAACCTACTATTCCCTTATACCGGAGAACCAGCACCACAGGAGAAATAGGTGTATAATAGAGTAAAATTTAAATGGGATAGGAGTAGGAATAGGTGTATGTAGAAGAGTAGAAGTAAGTGTGTATAGAAAATGAAGCTAGGTATAGGATAAATATGGGAGATAGTTAGAAATAGGTTTAAGATGAGAATAAAGAGTAAATGTAGGAGGAAAATAAGATAGGTTAAGTATAGATATTTCATATAAGATTAGTGGGGAGTTAGGAATAGAATAGGAATAGGATAGGTATATAGGATGTATATAGGATTAGATGGATAAGTAGGATGAAGTTAGGGATAATTTCAGTTTATAGAATTAGGTGAGAGTTAGGAATAGGATAGGTATATAGGATGTATATAGGATTAGATGGATAAGTAGGATGAAGTTAGGGATAATTTCAGTTTATAGAATTAAGTGAGAGTTAGGAATAGGATAGGGATATAGGGTAGGTGTAAATATTTTTTTGGATTGAAGACAAAGTAGGTAAGTTAGATAGATAAGGGTAGAGAGAGATAGGCAATTCTTTTTGTAATTTTTTTGTCTAAATGCTTTATATTTGCATTCAAATAAGTGGGATTATTTGTATTCAAATAGGGGGAAAATACTCATATTTAGACCAGGGTAGAAAATTATATAATCACATCAAATAATTTTCATCATTGTGTAGAAGCTTTTGGAAAAGGTACGCGTTATTAAATAACAGCGTGAAGCATAAAATTCATTCGTTTTATTAAAATTAAGAAATTTAAATTATTTATAAGACGCTTTATATCAAAAGAAACAGTATTAAAAAGCTCTGCGTGTAATTTAATTATTCCGAGGAAAGAAACAAATGGAAATTACGTGCAAAATTTATATTAATTAACCCTATTTTAAGTAACCGGTAGTAAAACAAAGTGTACACATAATAATTAATATTTAACTTGTATTCGCTAAAATGAAAGGATAGAAGTCAATTTTAATTGGAGTTAATTAAACCATTATTAATAATAAGCATAAAAGTCTGTGAAAATCCAAGATTATAATACCAGAAAATAAAGCTCTGAGAATTAATATTATTTTGAACACCTGCGTAGTTTAAATATCACGTACGGCGAAAATTGTTAGATAACAAATGGTTTCAAAGAATCTTGTAGAAACCGTCGCATAATAGTTACGAGAAATGCTAAAGGTGGGTTATTTCACACTCCACATGGACTAAAATAATCGATAATAAAGAATATCAATTTGCACCAATACGAACAGGTTAGAAAAGGAAAGAGAAAATGCGTCAAGCAAAGACACATATAGTAAAAGGCGTGATTTAAGCAACGTTACGAGGGTCACAATTGGTTGAAAATAGGATGCAAATATCAGAGGTAGAAACAACGATTTCTGTACAAAATTAATTAGTTTTCTCGGACATGTTTGCGTACCGTGTGAGAATTTCTGAGATTTTCAACTGGCGAGTGCAAAATTCGTAAAAACCGACGCGCGAGCTACGGACTGGGAACATAGAATGACGAAATTCTTTAGAATTACCCGTTTTGAGGACTCGACCGACAGACAGGCTAACGGCTATATATACCAGGGAATATAAACAAGCTCTCTTACATCCGCGACTTGATTCAAGATGTTAAACAGTGCATTTTAGTTTGATAAAATAATTTAAAGTTTGCTCGTATATTTTAGTGATTCAAAATAGTTTGTTATTTACGTGCTAACATGAATGTACTTCAGTGCACTTAGATACAAGGTAATAAAATTTAGTATCACTGTACCAATTAGCAAAATTTACAACGACAAATGTATACACAAAAGTAGGCAGTTTTGGCGTATATTGGTGAAAGAAGTATGAATTTCTTTGTTATTTTCGGGGTGTTAATAATTAAATGGTTCAAAAACGTGTCTGGATCCACAAAACAGGGTCAGATATACACAGATGAGTTCCGGAAAAGCCCAGAAACAATTTTAAATAAATGGTGATGGAGAAAATTTTAAAAGCGTTGAGTATTAGAAGCCGTAAATATAATCCTGTTGGAATGGTGTGATTAACTAAAGGGACGATGTACATTGAAGCTACGAGGACAATAACCTTCAGGTAAATTATACTATTTTGTTTGACATTTTGGTGTGTGTTGAATAACTTTATAATTGATTTACTTTAAATGGACATTAGTGAAATTGTACTAACAATAAAATTTTAATTTTAAGGTGAAATTTGCTTGTTTAAGTAGAAAGGGGTATTTAGTATTGATGTTCTGGATTATGATGAAATTTGGGTATGTCTTTGAGCTCAATTAGACGAACCTGGTTAATTAACGTAAAGGGGTGGTAGATGCTCCCTTTGTACTCTGCATATATTGTTATAGTAATTAGTAGGCATCCTACAAGGACTTTAATTCTGGATGCAATTTAAAATGATAATAAATTTAATTTTGAAATTCTCTGATACTAAAATTTATGCTGAATTTTAATTTTGAAATTTTAATGTATTGTGAATATTGATGTAAATAGAGTTAAGGTTGATGTTTGTGGTAGGAATGTGTTTGTTTTTTTTATGTATGAGGATGAAAGTTATCTAGAGGAGCAGCCGAGGCGATTAACAGAAGAAAGTCAACGGACCAGGTAATTTAATAACTTTGTAGGTTTCACAGCAAATTTGACGCCCAAAAGTGAGGCTCGATTATAAAGCGTAGTTCACGGATTTTGTAGGTTTCACAGCAATATATATATATATATATATATATATATATATATATATTACTCATATTTAGACCAGGGTAGAAAATTAAATAATCACATCAAATAATTTTCATCACCGTGTATAATGAATATTATTAGATAATACGCGTTATTAAAACCGTGAAGCATAAAATTTATTAGTTTCAGTAAAAATAAGAGATTTAAATCATGTACAAGACGCTTTATATCAAAAGAAACAGTATTAAAAAGCTCTACGTGTAATTTAATTATTCCTAATAAAGAAACAAATGGAAATTACGTGCAAAATTTATATTAATTAACCCTATTTTAAGTAACCGGTATTAAACAAAGTGTACACATAATAATTAATGTTTAATTTGTATTCGCTAAAATGAAAGGATAGAAGTCAATTTTAATTGAGTTAATTAAACCATTATTAATAATAAGCATAAAAGCCTGTGAAAATCCAAGACTAAAATACCAGAAAATAAAGCTCTGAGAATTAATATTATGTTTGAACACCTGCGTAGTTTAAATGTCACGTACGGCGAAAATTTTGTAGATAACAAATGGTTTCAAAGAATCTTGGAGAAACCGGTGCTTAATAGTTACGAGAAATGCTAAAGGTGGGATATTTCACACTCCACATGGACTAAAATAATCGATAATAAAGAATATCAATTTGCATCAATAAGAACGGGTTAGATAGAGACAGATAATATGCACAAGACCGAGGCACATATAGTAAAAAGGCGTGAGTAGAGCAACGTCATGGGGTTGCGATTGGTTGAAAGTAAAAGGCAAAATTGAGAGGTAGAAATAACATTTCTGTATAAAATTTAATTAGGTATTCTCAGACGTTGCGTGCCGTGGAAATTTTCTGAGATTTAACTAGGGCGAGTACAAAATTCGTAAAAACCGATGCGCGAGCTACGGAATGGGAACATAGAATGACGAAATTCTAGAAACTGGCCGTTTTGAGGACTCGACCGACAGACAGGCTAACTTCTATATATACCCAGGTGAATATAAACAAGCTCTCTTAGATCTTCGACTTGATTGAACGCGTTAAACAGTGCTTTTTAGTTTCCGGTTTTAATATTAAATAATTTAAACAGTTTGCCTGAATATTATGTGATTTAAAACAGCTTGATCTTTACGTGCTACAATGAATGTACGTTAGTGCACTTAGAAAAGAAGATACAAGGTAATAAAGTTTAGTATCACTGTACCAATTGGTAAAATTTACTATGACAAATAAATACACAAAAGTAGGCAGTTTTGGGCGTATCTTGGTGAAAGAAGTATGAATTTCTTTGTTATTTTTCGGGGGTATTAATACTTAAATGGTGCATAAACGTGTCTGGATCCACGAAACAAGGGTTAGATATACACAGATTAGTACCGGAAAAGCCCTGAAACAACTTTAAATAAATGGTGATGGAGAAAATTTTTAAAGCGTTGAGAATCAGAAGCCGTAAATATAACCCAGTTGGAATGGTGTGATTAGCAAAAGGGATGATGTACATTGAAGCTACGAGTGCAAGTAACCTTTAGGTAAATTATACTATTTTGTTTGAACTTTGAGATTTTGGTGTGTGTTGAATAACTTTCTAATTTGTTTATTTAAAATGGACAGTAGTGAAATTGTACTAACAATAATATTTTAATTTTAAGGTGAAATTTGCTTGTTTAAGTAGAAAGGTATTTAGTGTTGATGTTCTGGATTATGATAAAAATATGGGTATGTCTTTGAGCTCAATTAGACGAACCTGGTTAATTAACGTAAAGGGGTGGTAGATGCTCCCTTTGTACTCTGCATATATTGTTATAGTAATTAGTAGGCATCCTACAAGGACTTTAATTCTGGATGCACATTAAAATGATAATAAATTTAATTTTGAAATTTTCCGATATTAAAATTTATGCTGAATATTAATTTTGAAATTTTAATGTATTGTGAATATTGATGTAAATAGAGTTGACGTTGATGTTTGTGGTAGGAATGTGTTTGTTTTTTTTTTATGTATGAGGATGAAAGCTATCTAGAGGAGCAGCCGAGGCGATTAACAGAAGAAAGTCAATGGACCAACACAGTTAAGGTAATGAATAGCTTTTTGTAGGATTCACAGCATTTTTGACATCCAATTCGTAGGGGCTCGATTCGAAAAGGGGGAGTACCCGGATTTAAAATGGAATCACAGCAAATTTGGCGACCCAAAAGTGAGGCTCGAGTTCCAAATAAAATTTTTGTGATTTTATTCCAGGAAACTGGCGATCTGAGAGAGAGAGTTTTTGTGTGTGTATAAATTTAGGAGTATTTTAGAGTGTGTGTGTGAGTGATTTGAACGTATGCAGAGAAAGGAGTGGTTAAGGAGTCAAGGAGTGGAAATTGGAAGTGACGATAGTGCATTGTGTGAGAAAATTTCGAAAATGGAAGAAGCTGGAGGCAGTAGAGATCAGTCGAGGACGGAATCAGGAGAAACAGGAAATGAGTTAATGATGAGAATGTTAGAGGAAATGCGATTAGCTAGGGAAGAATCGAGTAGAGCGATGGAGGAGTCTAACAGAAAATTAGAACTGCTAAGCGATGAATCGAATAGAGCGAGAGAGGACTCAAATCGGAAATTTGACCGAATGAATGAGACATTAACAGGAGTTAGGGAAACCCTAAGTGAGAAAATAGATAAGACGAATAAAGAAGTTTCAGAATTTAAAAATAGTCTTACCGTAAAGATGGGGGAAGTTGAAAATAGGGTTGAAAAAAATGAGCGTGATATTACAGGTCTTCGACAGGAAATGGGACAGTTAAAGTCCGAAGTGCGTATGTTCTGTGAAGAAGAAATTAATGTAAAAATGACTGAAGTAACGGACTCATGTAGGGATCAGTTAGGCAGGGTAGAACGCGAAGTTAGTAGTATTAAATACAAAATGTCAAATTTAACGGGGGATGGTCCCAGATTTTATACAGGTGAAGTATCATTGGACCAACACATGAAGTTTTATGGCGATAACAGGGTAAATCCACAAATTTTTATTAATAGTGTAAGAAATCTAGTGGGAAATTTATTTGACGAACAGACTAAACTAAATACGATAAAGGCTTTATTAAAGGACAATGCGGAAGCGTGGTACAATTTAGTAGGACAGGACATAGACACGTATGAGGACTTTGAAAACAAATTTTTAAAGCACTACTGGAGTGACCACAGACAAGACCAGGTACGAGACGACTTAATCACAGGGAAATTTAAGGGAGAATTTTCAGGAAGTAGGGAGCAATATGCTATACGCAAGTATAGCATAGCAAAGCAACTGAACCCACCACTGACGGACCGACAAATTATTAAGTATTTATCACGACACTTCGAGGTAGAAATAAGACAACACGTAGCACTACAGAACATAGTGGACAGAGAAATGTTTTTAGAATACCTGCAGAGGTACGACGACGTAAGTAGTGGACGACCTCGGGATAATAGGGAAAGACAGATCAACACAGTTAGGTTTGACAATAGACGGGGCAACTATGCTAGAAGGGGGAATAGTTACGGATACCAGCGACAGAATTGGGAACAGAGACGACCATACGTTAGAGGTAATAGTTTAGGAAGGGGACCTGCACCGAGACCGGGACCTACCAGAATGAATAGTTCACCAGACATGAGCGGGACTGCTAACACAGACACGGAACGAGTGGAAACGCCTAGGACATACGCTGAGGTGACGGCTAGACCAGGACCGAGTAGGGAAAACAGACCTGGACAGGATTTTTAGAACGCGACAGACCACTAGATTTCAGTGTAAATGTATATGAACATCCACGTGAATTTTTCAAAATTGAGGAGGAAGTAGAGCCAGAAACTAAGGAAAATTTATGTTTGCCAATTATTAATTTAGAAATTTTTGAGAATAATGTAGAAGTATTACTTGATACAGGGGCAGAGGCGAGTTTAATATCGGAGGAATTCGTCAGCAAAATTAGGGATAAGGTTTGTGATAGAATTATGCCCATAAAGCGTAGCCATTTAGTAGCTCCAAATAAAAAGAAGTTTGCTGTAGTGAATAGTGTTGTGGTGCTTAGGATAGATATAGGAGATTTAAGCTGTGAACAGGAGTTTGTAATTGTACCTGGACTGAAGTTTCAGAGCATTTTAGGTGTTGACTGTATGATGAAGTTAGGGGTTTTGATAGATATGGAAAGGTAGGTAATAAGGATTAATGATAGGGTAGTGCCATGGAAGGGCAGTTATGAAGTCACAGAGGATGACACGGGGTTTAGTATTAATGTAGTAGAGGTAGAGGATGATGAAGGTAAACAGATCAACACAATAAGATGTCCAGAGGAAAGGAAAGTAGAGGTTCAAGCTTTAATACAAAACATGCAGAAGTAGTGGGGTAGAAGCAGCATATCAGGAGCAGGTGAAGGCGAAATTAAGTAAAGATGGCAAGTTTGTTTTAATCAAGTAGATTTAAGGGATTCATTCTGGCGGATTCCATTACATAAGAATTCTAGAAGGTACATAGGATTTTCCGTAGAGGAAAAATCGAGAATTGTAAAGTAGTATCGTTTGGTTTGTCGGCAGAAAGGAAACAACAATAAATGAGAAACAGACAAGTGTAAGGGACTGAAGAAGAAGTAATATTTAAGAGTCAGGATAAGAGGGATGATAAGTTTATTGTATGTGAGATAATAGAGATGTTAAGTATAGATATAGAAGGGGGAGAGATAGGGATGAAGAGTATTAGGATGGTAAGAAGAAAGACATGGAGGGTCAAGAAGAGAGTTAGATTTAAATAGGATAGGGATAGAATAGGTGTAGATAGAAGAGTAGAAGTAAGTGTTTATAGAAAATAAAGCTAGGTATAGGATAAATATGGGAGATAATTAGGAATAGGTTTAGGATGAGAATAAAGAGTAAATGTAGGAAGAAAATAAGATAGGTTAAGTATAGATATTTCATATAAGATTAGTGGAGAGTTAGGAATAAAGTTAGGAATAGGATAGGTATATAGGATTAGGTAGGATGAAGTAAAGTATAGTGAAGATTAGTTAAAAGTTAGGAATAGGATAGGTATATAGGATGTATATAGGATTAGATGGATAAGTAGGATGAAGTTAGGGATAATTTCAGTTTATAAAATTAAGTGAGAGTTAGGAATAGGATAGGGATATAGGAGAGGTGTAAATATTTTTTTTTGATTGGAGATAAGGTAGGTAAGATAGATAGATAAGGGTAGAGAGAGATAGGCAATTTTTTTTCTAAATATTTTTTGGCAGTCTAAATGCTTTATATTTGCATTCAAATAAGTGGGATTATTTGTATTCAAATAGGGGGAAAATACTCATATTTAGACCAGGGTAGAAAATTAAATAATCACATCAAATAATTTTCATCACCATGTATAATGAATATTATTAGATAATACGCGTTATTAAAACCGTGAAGCATAAAAATTTATTAGTTTCAGTAAAAATAAGAGATTTAAATCATGTACAAGACGCTTTATATCAAAAGAAACAGTATTAAAAAGCTCTACGTGTAATTTAATTATTCCTAATAAAGAAACAAATGGAAATTACGTGCAAAATTTATATTAATTAACCCTATTTTAAGTATCCGGTATCAAACAAAGTGTACACATAATAATTAATGTTTAATTTGTATTCGCTAAAAATGAAAGGATAGAAGTCAATTTTAATTGGAGTTAATTAAACCATTATTAATAATAAGCATAAAAGCCTGTGAAAATCCAAGATTAAAATACCAGAAAATAAAGCTCTGAGAATTAATATTATGTTTGAACACCTGCGTAGTTTAAATGTCACGTACGGCGAAAATTTTGTAGATAACAAATGGTTTCAAAGAATCTTGGAGAAACCGGAGCTTAATAGTTACGAGAAATGCTAAAGGTGGGATATTTCACACTCCACATGGACTAAAATAATCGATAATAAAGAATATCAATTTGCATCAATAAGAACGAGTTAGATAGAGACAGAGAATATGCACAAGACCGAGACACATATAGTAAAAAGGCGTGAGTAGAGCAACGTCATGGGGTTGCGATTGGTTGAAAGTAAAAGGCAAAATTGAGAGGTAGAAATAACATTTCTGTATAAAATTTAATTAGGTATTCTCAGACGTTGCGTGCCGTGTGGAAATTTTCTGAGATTTAACTAGGGCGAGTACAAAATTCGTAAAAACCGACGCGCGAGCTACGGAATGGGAACATAGAATGGCGAAATTCTAGAAACTGGCCGTTTTGAGGACTCGACCGACAGACAGGCTAACTTCTATATATACCCAGGTGAATATAAACAAGCTCTCTTAGATCTTCGACTTGATTGAACACGTTAAACAGTGCTTTTTAGTTTTCCGGTTTTAATATTAAATAATTTAAACAGTTTGCTCGAATATTATGTGATTTAAAACAGCTTGTTCTTTACGTGCTACAATGAATGTACGTTAGTGCACTTAGAAAAGAAGATACAAGGTAATAAAGTTTAGTATCACTGTACCAATTGGTAAAATTTACTATGACAAATAAATACACAAAAGTAGGCAGTTTTGGGCGTATCTTGGTGAAAGAAGTATGAATTTCTTTGTTATTTTTCGGGGGTATTAATACTTAAATGGTGCATAAACATGTCTGGATCCACGAAACAAGGGTCAGATATACACAGATTAGTTCCGGAAAAGCCCTGAAACAACTTTAAATAAATGGTGATGGAGAAAATTTTTAAAGCGTTGAGAATCAGAAGCCGTAAATATAACCCAGTTGGAATGGTGTGATTAACAAAAGGGATGATGTACATTGAAGCTACGAGTGCAAGTAACATTCAGGAAAAATAATACTATTTTGTTTGAACTTTGAGATTTTGGTGTGTGTTGAATAACTTTCTAATTTGTTTATTTAAAATGGACAGTAGTGAAATTGTACTAACAATAATATTTTAATTTTAAGGTGAAATTTGCTTGTTTAAGTAGAAAGGGGTATTTAGTATTGATGTTCTGGATTATGATAAAAATATGGGTATGTCTTTAGCTCAATTAGACGAACCTGGTTAATTAACGTAAAGGGTGGTAGATGCTCCTTTGTACTCTGCATATATTGTTATAGTAATTAGTAGGCATCCTACAAGGACTTTAATTCTGGATGCACATTAAAATGATAATAAATTTAATTTTGAAATTTTCCGATATTAAAATTTATGCTGAATATTAATTTTGAAATTTTAATGTATTGTGAATATTGATGTAAATAGAGTTGACGTTGATGTTTGTGGTAGGAATGTGTTTGTTTTTTTATGTATGAGGATGAAAGCTATCTAGAGGAGCAGCCGAGGCGATTAACAGAAGAAAGTCAATGGACCAACACAGTTAAGGTAATGAATAGCTTTTTGTAGGATTCACAGCATTCTTGACATCCAATTCGTAGGGGCTCGATTCGAAAAGGGGTAGTACCCGGATTTAAAATGGAATCACAGCAAATTATATATTGCTGTGATACCTCTCCGCCCCTTCGACTGGTGCAATAAAATGCTGTGATATACCAGCCCCACGACTTGGGCAGACTAAAATAAGGATTGCTGTGAACAATTAACAGACCTTCATGTTACTCTCTCACAGCCTCTTATACCACTCAAATCACAATTTGGAAATGTTAATTTAATATGATTATATAAACATTTTGACTCGACTAGCAAATGATTCTATGTATAATAAAGCACTTCTCAGATACACAGTATAAATGATTAAGAATATTTACAATCTCCTAAGTTAACGTCAATCTTCAAATCCGTTATTGGTACGTATTATATACATCTGTCAAAGGTTATTCATTTTCTCAATAGAATGTAAGCCATGTCAATTAACAGGCAGCATTCTCCAATTATCTTTGATCGTAATGACTTAATTGTATACGTTTACAGGAATCGTGTCATGTATTACTTTTCATAGAATTTATCGCAATGAAATCCTCCAATTTGTCGAGCATTTACAATTCAGATTTAACATTCATGAGAACTTGAGATCAATCTTCAGACAGTTTAGATCGAAATAACTTTTATTTATTATCAAAAATATTATGAGATTTTCAAACTTTAACTAGTTTCAGAAGTACGGCAAATTTTCACATTTATCCACTTGAAAATCATGTTAACCTGAATTATTTATTATGGGTGCACGTAAGATATTTGGCAGTTTCAATATAGTCAAATCAGTTTCAAATTATGGTAACTTGATATTCACTTCTTAAGATATTTATAGGATCATCCCACTTTTGTTTGTGATTCGCTGGTTTTGCGTGCTAGGCGAGGCCAAGCATATTATCACTTGTTATTTTGGGAAAATTTACCAATTGTATGTATTTTAATTGCATGCAACGGCGCTCCAAGCCACGTAATTCAATTGTTACACCTTATATTTACTTCAGGAATCCCAGAAATTTTCGTACATATCGATCACGTAGTCTTGCTTGTTAGCTTTATTCTAATCTAAATTGAATAAATTTGGTATTTGTTTATTTCCCAATAAATTGGATTTTCGAACAACTGTGATTCTCTTAGATCACGTACGCTTTTAAATAATGCATAATTTCTGCGTGCGTTTACGATAATATCTTTACACACTTTATGAATGTTTATCTAGCCACTTCATGCAGGTTTTTCACTGATTTAATTTTAATGCGTTTCGTTACATTTTTAAATTCTAATCTCTGCCAGTAGCTACACTTGGATATGTGTTTTAATTGTTTGTACTGAAACGTTTTTCCTTTAACTGGGCTCAGCTAGCGTATTTTTTTTACAGTGCCTAGACGTTGCCGGCACCAGTGAAACGAATATTGTTTTTTTGAGGCACCTGCCCTACGTTTATTGGAAGACAGTGAAACTAATTTCTCTTATATATAGCTGGCCTCACGTTATGAGCAAGTGCAACGAAGTCTTCCGACGTAACTAGGGGTCTATTCCTTGGGTAGAGCTATGAGAAATGGGGGGGTAAGTCGAAATCTGTGGGGGGTCGTACTCAAACTAAAACAAATAGGCGCCACCAAGTCCGGATTGATTCACGTTAATGGCATGGCATATTTCTAAGGGCGGACGTGGAGACCCAAAGAAAAAAAGATCGCTTTCGCTGACAAAAACCTGTCTTAACAGAATAAGACGCTGGTCTTGTAAGAAAGTATAATAATTAGATTAATAAAAAATTGGAACACTGTTTGTGTCCCGCAAAAATACCTAAAGAAATATTAAAACAATATTTTCTGTATAAGGTTGTCATCAAAATTCAACTCTTAAAGATACTAATTTCCGGTGATTAGGTTTCATCATATTTGATCAAAATAAAAAACTTTAAGCTTGGACTAATAATTTACCTAAAAGAATCTCTTTTTCTTTAAATAAAATTCCATGCAACAAAATTAAATAATTACTTGAATTACTTTGTAAGTTTAAAGTAAGGTTTATCAACCTTATTCATGATCAAATATATTACAACAAGGTGTAACTTGTTACACAAAGATATTCTAACCCATTCAGATCTGTGTAGGTCGATTACATTACAAAAGTTAATATACAAATTTTTCTCTTTACGTAAAAGCACTAATTTTAGTTTAAAATGAAAATGATCACAAAAATATTCTTGTTTTCAAAGGTGGTAGTAATACAGTGCTACGCATCTGCTTTCAAGGATACATGTGTCAGCAGCATATTTTAGACAAACAAGTGACGTAGATACACCTGTTATTGTAACTAACAGTTTATATTCTTAGAAAATCAAGTGAGTGAATTTTAAGTTTGATACTGGGAAATCCAGCTTAGCAATAGTTGAAGCAAATAACAAATTCGTACTTCTACACGTCGGAACAAAATAGCGTGTTTCTAGAGTGAAACACAAAAGAATTTCTTAGAACTACTACGAACCAAACAAAACTGCATTCCTAGACTGGATTAGGTACTTGTTTCACCATGCGAAATTTACTGCATATTTTCTACCAAAGTAGCATCTTCACTCGGTGCAACAAACGATCTTCTATAAATTAGATTAACTTTCCATCTTCCAAGTACACCGTACACATCGTAAAGTGAAGTGGTTTTCTTAACGTTGATTCTAGTTTTCAAAATTCTAACTGCATCGTAGATTGTAGTGATGTTTTTTGTCGCCTAATCTTTCGTCGCCTAATATTTCGTCGCGCTAAACAAATTTTCCAAATTAAATAAAATAACAACGTTTATACTATACCAACCGCTATTCAGAAAATGTGCTCACTCATTAAAATTGATACGCAGGTTACTGGCCATCGTCCTTTCATACATCTTGCTAGTTCTGCTACGTATGGCCGAGTGCTTATCACGCTCGCTCGGACGGTCGGAGGATCCAAAGGGGGAGGTTGTCACACCTAAACGCGCCTGCGACTGGCTGTGGAATACACCGACATCCAACCCAAATAGACTAACAAATCTAGATGCTATTTCAATGTATTATTTTACTTGTTAAACGTATTACGACATTATTTAATAAAAGTGTTTTATTACTTTCGCACTTTTAATGAAGGGATTTATCAACCCAAAAATAAAATTGTTACAGTACTGCTATATACAGTGTGCTCGCAACTAATAATTTTCATAATACCCTATTTACTCTTTTAATATCCATAATTCCGTGCTTCTGTTACTTGGGAGTTTCCCTTGCTTATTCTACGACCACAATGACTTATTATATAATTTTATAGGTAATATTCAAATATAGTTTAAATTGTATGCGCTCTAAAAATTTCTTCGAAAAAATTGTCTCGGTTTTTCAACCGTAACTCCCTCAATTTTGAAGATAAAAAAGTTTATAAAAAACCATTTTGTAGGTAATTTTATGCTCTATAACATCTTTTTACTTATAAAACTGTAGGATCATTTATTTTTATTATTATAGAGCTTGAAGGGATGAAAAAGGGTGACGCTTACATTTCATTTCACACTTTTAACGGTTATATCTCAGCCAATTTTCATCGTATAGTAATTTATAAAACAAAAATTTTTGTCAAAAAATCTAAATTTTTTACTCTTGTTATTTTTGTGTAAAATTCGTAGTTTTCAAGTAATTTTAAAAAAATGTTCAATTATTTAAAAAAAATCCAAAATCGACATTTTATCAAAAACCAAGCATTCTAAACCGGTACAACTTTCACATCACGTAAATGACACCCAAACAAAAAAAAATTACAAGGAATACGATCAATTTTGATTTTGATGCACTTGGCATCACACCGCTCATTTTTTCATATAATGTAAGTACTACGCTTTATTTTGATCATAACTTAGCGAGTTTTTATCCCATCGAAATTTATCAAAGCGAATTTTGAAGGTATTTTAAACCGACTCATCAGCTGATATTTGACAACTTATTTTCAACATTTCGTGAAAAAAAGTCCGTTTCAACCGTCTATAACTTGAATAATATAGCAGTAATGAATTTTTTACAAAAGAGCTTTTTTCTTCATTTTTTTATTAGCTTCATTTTTTTCCACACTTTTTTTTATTAAACTTGAATTTTTCGAGTTATTTTCAAAAAACCGCCCAAAAATAGGTTTTTTGTTGGTCAAAAATTAGTATTTTCAACCGTTACAACTGAAAAACTATAGGGTATACAAAAAATTTCATATGAACTTTTCTGCTTAAAATGAGTCCGTCTATCGATTTCCGGGGTTATTTGGAATAAAGAAGTCCCCATCCCCTAGAAGGGGCGAATACCACCCCTAGGGTAAAAGCTCATATTGGCACTGGGTCACTTTCGCTTTTTATGCTATTCTTCACCAACTGCCAAAATTTGAAGACGATCGATGAAGGTTCAACGAATCGAGACCCCAAAACCTGCAGTGACCAGACTATATGCTGTGCGTTACAATACGCTTCTGTCAATCAATAGTGCGCGTTAGACGTTTATCATTTGATGCAAAGTGAACTTTAATATAACTCAGAATATTTTAATGATTTCCTTAAACGTATGCTTATTTGTTTTGGTAATGAAGGTTTAAACTATAAAAAACTTGGCGGAGATCCAATCATTTCTGAACGAAGGATATTTCTTACACAATATGATGATTAATTTCAAGTTCAATGCTGCATTTTTTTTAGTTTTTATCCATCTGTTTGTATATACTAAAAAATATATAACAACCATGGTCGTTATATTATCCTGGCCTTGGAATTGAAATTCTAGTGCTATTTTTTGTTAGATTTCTTAAATTAGCAATGCAAACGTGGCTGACCTTCAACAAATTCACTACACCGCTATGTTGTATAAATCTATATAACCTTAGTATTAAATGACGTAACAACGCAATATAAAATATTACTCTACTAACCACTTGAAGTCGATATTTATCTGTGTGTTTTGTTGCGCGCTTAGTTTGTGAGGATAGTTAGTTACATACAGACATAGTTTTTCAGGGAGAAACAGCAGGAAATTTTTGTCAGAATACAAATTTGCATGTCGAATACCAGCAATATGTACTGGATATTAATAATCGGCGCATTGGCTTTGTTGTATATTTATTTAGTGAAGCCATTAACATACTGGTCCCAAAGAGGTGTACATCAAAAATCAGTGATTGGTCAAATAGTGGGTAACATTCGCGGTATACTCTTATATAAACCTCACGTAGAAATTATTAAAGAATTTTATACTGATTATCCAAGTTCAAGGTAAGTTTTATTGAACATTATAGAGATAGCTTTCAAATTGCATTAGTAGTTTTTATTATTGAAACAAAATTATATCATTCAGTAGCGTAGTGGAACAATAGCAACACTTGAACTAATGAGTTGAAATCAATATGTGATAAATGTTTATACTCATAGAAACCGTTTTCAATTTGCTTGTATCTAAGCAAAGAGGTTAAATTTAGAAAATAGGGGATACATCCTTCTGGTTTTATTCCATTTAGTGAAGACTGTCAGTGGGGGCGCTAGACCAAACGTGGGTGTCGGCGACATCAGTTTATCGAGGCCCCTAACATTTCTCAGAGCCCAAAACAAAACGTTTAATGACCTGAATTATACCAATACATACTAGGTATATATAAGTATTTTGTTGCTAAGCTAATCAAACTGTGGAGGTTAATTAGAACTCAAGGAGCAAATTAACTGTACGTAGTAGAAGGTATGATACATGAATGAAAGTGAATAGACAATTTGAGTTTCTATAATATATAACACTTGGGTTCACATGTTATTTGTCAAAGAAGTACAACCAAACAATTTCTTTTAAAAGTTATAAATTATGATTAAGGACTTACTTGGAAATAATGAGATGAGGAAATATCCATTATCCATAGGCGGCTAGTTGCACAAAAATGGTCTCTGATGAAATTCCAACTACACTCATGGTATTTAACACGCAAATTTCACTGCGACATTTTTATCCGTTGAGATTAATTGACTAACTCGTAACGTTCAGAGCTCTAGTCTAGTGGATCATATTATTATCGAAGCATGTATAATTGTTATATGGATAATGAAGCTAAAACTTCTGAAATGGCGTAAAGCTAAATCTCGAAGTGATGAAGCACCTGACTCTTGTTCTAAGCGCAAATTTAATATTAAATAGTTTTAAGGCGACCGAACACAAATAGACGAATTACACACTCAAACACAAATTACAATATACGAACTTTTCTGCTTTTAGTTTCACTGAATTTTTTCAATATTGTATCATAATTTAGACCAGCCGCTATTTTTGCTTCAATCGATAAAATTGACAACGCAGATAGTCTCTCTTGGCCCATGGTACTTTGTAAGTAGGTCTTAATTAATTTTAACTTTGAGAAGCTTCTCTCAGCAGAAGCTGTAGTGACTGGAACTGTAAGCATAATTCTGATTGTTATGTAAACATTTGGGTATACTTCTTGCAAATTATTTTCTAAAATGTACTGTATAAGTTGTTTGACATCTTTGATAGAGTCTATTAGTGAATTCGATTGTAGAAGCAGAAGTTCTTCACATAGTTCGAAAGGCTGAATATCGCTGTTTTCGCCATCCCGAAGTTTTGCAGCTAAATCATAACAATGTTTAAGAAGGTCTTCTTTTGGTATAGATTTTAAATAATTTATGTCAAAAATAAAGCCAAATTGTTCAAAATAATTATGGAGCGATTGGAATCGGTATTTGGTGTCGACTATGATAGCATCTAACATCTTATTAAAAAAGCCAACTTTGTACTTCATTTCAGCAGATTGTATTGGTTCATCAATATTTTCATACGAGAACATTCTTTTCTTTTTGGCCAATCTTTTTTCTTTAAATTGAGACGAAATCTCATAACTACTTTTTTCCACAAACAATCTGGCTTCTACAACGCTTTTTTTAAATCCTGTATCACGATATTCTTGAATCCAGTTACATAGCAAACGTAAAGTATCAACAGCTATCTTCAAGTTAACTTGAACCGATTACCATAATTTACTTAAATTGTTCGCGCGCAGTAAAATCTCTTACCAAACGTGTATTGCAACAATAAACTCAAAAGTTAACATTTCGTTGAGTACAGCTTCAGTCACTTAGAGTTTCGGAATCTTCAGCTTCGTTTTTCAGGTCATTTACACAATCGACAACATCATCAAATTGCCACAATATCGCTTTAACTGCTTCTATTCTACTCTCCCATTGTAAACTAAAATTCGAATCAACCTCAGATCACGTCACAGACCATGGGCGGTAGTGTAAGTTATCAAAAAAATCGTGGTTGATTTCTATATCTATGGAGAATTCTTGTAAATTGTATTAAGCCCAGGGTAAGGTTGGTTGACAAGCGGCTTTTAGAAAAAAGAAAACTCTTATGACTTGTAGCTAACTGAGCTTTTAACCCACGGTCGCATGAGATTGGGTCAATGGGTATATTAAAGTTAAAAAAAAATAAGATAATGGACGCCACCTAAATTTTTATAAAGCAATTGACTAAATGAATTTGCTTAAAAGGAAAATTTGGAAACCTATATTATCGCAAACCACTTCAAATACAAGACTGATTGTCACTAATATGTTACTTACTTTTCTTTCTGCTCTAGAGTGAAGCTCTAGGATGGCTCTGAAACATAATTACTACTAGCAAACATATAATTTATCTAATAATTCTGTGAATATACGAAATCTTTAATTTTGTTTCAAATACTTATCACTGAATCGTTATATTAATTTCTTTAGCAGTCATAGAATCTTTGGGGAAATTAAATTTTCATAAAAATGAACTGAAGAAAAAAACGTTTCTATATTCTCATATTAAACAATTATGTACATGATAATGCAACTCAACATTCTTATGAATATAATTTGTACGTTACTCAATAAAGATGTAAAATTAAATTTTTAGGTCTACTCAATGTTAATTGGAGTCTGTATTTTATTTAACAATATTCTTTTATACTTAGTATTTCGGAGTAGCGCTACGAGAACTGTACAAGAAATTCAAATTTTTATACATGCAATAATGTATTCGTTAATTGATCTCGAAACAAAATTTCATTTGTTAGAATGAAGGCACGCAAACAACTTGTTGAAATAAGGTTTCGGTAAACAAGATAAGAAATAATATTTGATTAAACAAATGTAGCACACAACATGTTACTATCATTGACGAAACTTAATATCTTTTTATACATAGTTTGACAAAATTGACTTCTAAATTTGAACATGTGATTAATAAAATAAAATCGTTCTATATATTTTAAATATTGAACCGTTGAAAGTTAAGCTTCTTTCTATTAATGAATAGGTTGCTAAATTATCTGTACGGGAAGGTGTTTGCATATCATAGCATAAAGTAATTTACAAATGAGCTATTACGTATTACGTCAATTCATATATGTGTATACGAAATAAAATACGACCCATGCAGCAAAAATTTTAGGAAATCAAATGGGCTTACCCACCGGTGTCAACGACCTAACAACCTGTCGGCACTTGTTCCGACGTCAGTATTCTGTCACGTGTCGGCATTATCAAACAAATCTGCTTACAAATTTTGTACGAAATGAATTTCCATGTTGATAAATTATTTACACATCAACTAAGTAGAATAATCTTAATATTCCATTAAAACCTTTGTAGATTACTGAAGTTGCATTGTAGATTACGGAGGTTGCACTGCAATATACTTTATTAAAAATCGTAATTAATTACCTATAAAACAAACCGTTGTAAAGATTAATTACTTCATAACTATATTGTCTTAGACAACTAAATTAACGGTTTTATCTGTTTCGGCGCTAACGCCAGGATAACTTAATTTTCTGTAACATTTCGTCTGTTTTATATCACAGACAAGTAAAAGTGACCTTTCGGCTCGACGAGAAGACAGAACAGATATTCTACATACGAGTAAAGAACACGCGCAAGATTTGTAATAGTGTTATCAGCTGTATTAATAAAATGCTTTAATTTTATTGGTTTACTAAATATACAAGACTATTGGAATTTATATTGGATAAAGCGTTAAATGAATAAATGCTAAATTAACGGGTTTGTAGCAGAAACGTTGACAAATAATTCAGTTCGGAATTTTTACATGTTTTACCATCTTGTTTCAGATAGGAATTTTAATGTTAATTTTAATTTGGTTATAAGGAGACCCCACCGCTTGCCTGATCTCGTAAATAGAAGATATATTTTATTGATAAAGCCGAAAAACGTCTTGGCAGTTATAGAAGAATTACTTGCATCTATCAACAGTAAATTCCAACTGTGACATCCACAAAACATGAAAAACGCTTTTGGATTAATATTAAGCATTCTAGTTTTAACTCCTTTGTTAATGCCGACCATATTAGCGCCATTATCGTATCCCTGCCCTCGACAATTTTGGATATCTAAACCATTTCTTTCTGGTTCTTGTAATATTGAATTTGTTAAATATTCTCCTGTTGCCTCTGTTTTTTATTAATGCGTTGCAGATGTTCCCGTAGTGTCAGATAATATTTGGATAACAATTTAAATAGGTCTATAAAATTGCCACCATTATCACTATTATTTAAATTAAAATTAAGAGATTCTCGATGAG
This sequence comes from Platerodrilus igneus, assembly GCA_036346225.1. Taxonomy (NCBI): domain Eukaryota; kingdom Metazoa; phylum Arthropoda; class Insecta; order Coleoptera; family Lycidae; genus Platerodrilus; species Platerodrilus igneus. Next base: position 14,465,274 of record JARFIW010001469.1, on the reverse strand, counting down.
CTCTAAATGCCAGATTATGTGAAGCTAAGTAGTTAATTATATCAATCAACCTTTTAAACAAGTTGTACTAATACTTTTGCAATTCTTTAACCAGTCTTTCGTTTTCTGCATCTATTGTTTTTCCGTGTTTAATCCCTTTATAAAGTTCAATCTATTTAATCATACACAGCATGTGTCCATGACTTTGATCATGTCTTTGCAATATTCGACTCAAATCTTTCCAGTCGCAACATCCTTCTTTTACCATCTGTGTTTGCAAATGGGAAAAAAGTTTACATGGAAAGCAATAAACTTTATCTTCAGATATAGAGTAAATTAACCACCTGCGATGTTGGTTTTCCCCATTACTCAATTTTCGATTAAAGTGGAATTTAGAAAAATGTCTATTATTATCGTCTCTGGGATAACTTTCGTCAGACGTTCCTAGGTTTTGATGAGGACTGTTTTGAATTAAGTCATGACGCTGCGAGTCCGTTATTGGAAATACCCACTTCCCCGGATCAGAATCCATAAACAACGCTGTGAAATAGGCTGCTTGTTTTTGAATCATTGAGTCACGAATGTTGTGATCACAGTATAACTTTTTACTGTTACTGGGTTCAGAGACTTGAATAACTGTAGATTCTGCCAACTCTGGATCTGAAGTTGGTTCAGAAACTTGTACAAGAGAGTCATCAGACTTTAAAGTTATTGTAGTACCGACCGGCCCTGATGAAGGTTTCTTAAGAAATTTCATCATACTGGAACTCATGGGTTGGTTGGACAGAGCCTTTACAACTTTTCTTTTTCTTTTTGACGCACCAGATTCGCATTTCCTACCCATATTTCTGTCTCTAGAAGGCCCTTCTGACATTATAATGACGATATCAAATATAAAAAGTAAACACGATTATACCAGCGCAGATTAAATGCAAAAAGCTTTGAGTATTATACATAACTGACTTAAAATAGCGGAAGTAACTTAATAATTAATTATACAAAAAATTAAACTAACACATGTAATTCACATTATACCCAATGTAAAATGTATGCATGTAATCCAAACAATATCAGCACAGAAGCTTTTAGTATTTATAATCAAAAATACCAACAATTATAGATTCTTTATCTTTATTTTAACTACGCGTTACTTTAGTCGTTGGTTATAACTTCATACTTTACATGTGATTTTCCATTGCTCCACCCGAAGGTACTACATTGGCCAGGAAGCGAGTTTTTTTTACCTGGAGAATTTGGAATTTTGCCGAACCCTTGCTGTTCCAAGCAAGGTAGGGATCTTTAACGTGCGTGACAACACTCACACACGGGACCTCCATTTTACCTCTCATCCGAACGAGGGTGTATTTTTATGAAAAATGCTCGCCTAACATTTTTCAAGCGGATCGTGTCGGGATTCGAACCCGGGACCTTGGGCGTAGTAGTCACACACATACCACTACGCCACGGAGCCGCCTTATAACTTCATACTAAGAGTAATTTAATTACACACTTCACGTATAAACAACAACTAAACGTCCGTAACAATTTACGCATACAGTTTAAGACGGACAAAGGAGGGTGGTTTAGTTTTGCCTGTAATTGTATACAAAGGGAGGGGGTATCGACCTAATACGTACCTGTACTTTTAACACTATACTATATTTGTATTAAACTTGTTTAAGTCATCTTGACTGCATTGTTAAATGTTAAACCTTAGACTATTATTACAAAGTACGTACTCAACTAAATAGAATTCTATTAGGAACTTCTGAGAAACATTTGGCTTACAATGACTGAGCTTGTTAACCTGAGAAGACATCAAACAATACCTAAGTAGCTTTTAGCCTGAACTTTATTCATTTTGGCCAAAAAATCATTTTGAAGATTCATTTTCTACAAAAGCTTCAATCGCAAAACCACGAAGTAGAGTTTATTTACAATTATATCTCTCAAAAGTTACTAATAGTCATGGCATATAATAAATGTAAATTGTACATGTATTTTCAAATGCTCTTTGAAACGAAAGGCCTTTTAACAATGGATTTATCGTAACCACTGGGTGCATTGAATACTTCTCCCTGCTGGGACAGGTAGTCGACAGGGTCTGTTAGTGTGATGCATGGCTTGCTTTTGCGATAAGAAATACCTGCTTTTAAATAAGGGTTTAATCCTACATTTAAAACATTGCAGAATGCTGGCGTTCGTTCTACGATAATAAATATTTTTTGGTCAACTAATCATCTTCTGCCATTTTTGTGCGAGGCCCTCTTAGGCGCGAGGTCGTCGGCGGTCGCCGACGTCGTCGACGCCTAACGCCGCCACTGAAGACTATTATACTATATTTTCAAATAAAGGTGGCATCGTAAACGTTTTAGGGAAGCAAGGAAACTGTTATATCTTGAAACCCTTTTTTTAAATATAGATTTTGTCCAAATCAACTATTTTAATTTTTAAATTAGTTTAATTGTTGTCTTTTTACTCGCACTTGTCTTGAAACTTTGAGACATATCCAACCTCATTCATTGTTTTTATAACCCAAGTAAACATGTAGGTTTTTAAAAAGATTATTTTGTTCCAAGATACAAGTGTTCATGTACCTTGAATCACAAATTCTTGTACCTTGGAACAGTACAAAATAAAAATGTAATAAAACTTTTTATTTAGTTTTTTTAACTCTTAACAATCTACTAAAATTAGAATACCTCGCAAAATTAGATAAGAAACTATTATTACAAATCTCAATTTACATAATATTTAAAAAATTATACATTCTAATTTAATTATAGTTCAAATTTTGTTTACGATTGTTGAACTAATAATGTAGTTTACTATAATATCAATATTATCATCATCATTAGGTCTTCAGCCCTGGAACTGGTTAGATGCATACCATCATTGTTTCCTATTCTGACCTAACCTACACATTTCCCTGAAATTTGCACAGTCTGCATCTATCACTATCTGATCTAGGTCTACATCCACCTCTTTTTTCCTATCTTTGCTTGAAATATACCTCATACTATTCCCTAAAAATGCCTTAGAACGTATTCTATCCTTGTATTTCTTCTTTTTTTTCCCCTAATACATCCTTGTTCTACTATTTTTATAACATATTTGTTATTAACTTACGTTTGTCCATGTTATCATCCTCATACATCCGAAGCACAGCATTTCAAAAGGCCGCTACCCTTTTCCTGTCTGCTTTTCAAACTACCCATATTTCATAGGCATACTGTGCTGTGGTCCACACATATGCTTTTAACAATTTTCTTCTTGTTCTATGTTTGTTGTCTTTCATAATAAGCACTGTTCTTTCTTGTTAGATGCAGTTCGGTCCTCTTCTATTGTTTTACAATTATATACCCTATTTCACCGACTTCCAGTGGTTGTGAAGGGAGGCAGCTCCATGGCGTAGTAGTATGTGTGTGGCTACCACGCCCAAGGTCCCGTGTTTGAATTCCGACACGGTCTACTTGAAAAAGTTAGGCGAGCATTTTTCACAAAAATATACCCTCGTTCGGATGAAGGAAAAATAGAGGTCCCGTGTGTAAGTGTTGTCACGCACGTTAAAAACGCCAACCTGGCTTGGAACACCAAGGATTCGGCAAAATTCCAAATTTTCGAGGTAAAAAAAACTCGCTTCCTGGCCAATCTAGTATCTTCAGGTGAAGCATTGGAAAATCACATGTAAGGTTGTGAAGAGGGTAAGCAGCCTGTGGCTGCCAAGTTCCCCCAGGACTTAAACATTTACCAATTTAATATTATTTCCAATATATCTTTTCGCACAGTCAACATTAGTTGCAGATATTTCACGACCAACACCTATAGTTGTTTGTAATAATCATCAGATTTATCTGCGCTTATTTTTTCGTCATTAGGTATTCCGTCTCAAAATTAGTTGGACACGTACCTGCACTTATTTATATTCTGAGCTAACTTACACAGTTTCTTACACTTTAAAAGGTTCATAAATACAACTACGCTTGCGCGGTATACTAGACACCACGGGCAGTTGGTAACGCTAATCTTTGTACAGATTTTGGCGCGCCCATCTGTCAATGACGTCACACAATGCACAAATTAAATGCGTAATTACGCAATAAATAAATGTTCGAAATGCAGTATAACAATCAATGCACTTACCTAAATAGGTACAGCTTTCTTCAGGTTAAATAAAGATGTCGTCAGCACGTCCATCAGGGCTGCTGATGGCCCCTTTTAAGGCAATTACGGAGGGTACGCTTTCCAAATGGCTGGAGCCCCCTTTAAGATAGTTTACAGATGGTGACTGCTCCGGTGCTGTTGGCGGAGCATGGCCTCCAATTTGTTCCCGGGGTCGTGGCCTCGGTTGCCCTAGGCGGCTACAAATTACCTCCTACCTATGTAGGGAATCAACAAGGAAAACCAGGTATAGGGGCGACAAACAGTTAAACAAGGCAAGGATCTACGTGGATACAAGATAAGGCGCGATACGATACCTGAACAAAACCGCTCTTCACGAAGGTCAGAGGCAAAAAGCCACGTTACAGAGCCCATCGGAAAAAACCCCACTTTTTTGTCCTTTCACGCGTTGGCGCGAAATTATTCGCCCAACCCACTTTTGACGTGACGGAAATACGCGCACCGAGTCTTTTGAATTTTAAGGCGCGAAAACTTCCGCACATCAAAGCTAAAACTAGGGAATGTTTAGTGCCAATTTATTGGCACGTAACAAGTTCCCTGAAATTCTCACACAGCATGTATACAACTCGTTTCCCCTTCTATTGTTTTCTAATTTTATGCCCTATTTCACCGAGAGTCGGTGAAGGGGTTTAAGCAGCCTGTGGCTGCCAAGATCCCCCATCACTTAGACATTTGCTGAATTAATAGTTTTCCAGTAAATCCTTACACACAATTAACATTATTTGAGAATATTGCCCAACCAATACTTGTAGTTGCTTATAATAATCATGTTTAAGTACAGTTACTTTCTTCGTCATTAATTTATCCATCTTGGGGCTGGTTGGATGCGTAATGCCATTGATTTCTATTCTGAACTAGCTTATACATTTGCCTGAAACTCCTACAGCCTACACCTTTCACTATCTGTGTGCAGTAGTCTAACCTAGGTCTACCTTTTCTTCTCTTTTTCCTATCTTGCTTCTGATATATTCCGCACTTTTCCCTCATGCCCTAGTATGTGGCCTATCATCCCATCTCTCCTATTTTTTTACCGTTTTTCACATATTTTTTTCTTTCTTTACCATTTTTAGTACCACTTCGTTCTTAGCTTTGTTTGTACAGGATATCTTCATCATCCGTATGTAGCACCACATTTCAAAGGCTTCTACCTTCTTCTTGTCCGCTTCTCCTACTGTCAAGGCTTCACTGTCGTACAGTGCTGTGCTTCACACATATGTTTAAAGCAATCTTTTCCTTGTTTCTATGTTTGTTGTCTTTGAACACAGTAGTTGCTATTTCTTGTTAAATGTAGCACGACCTTGTGCTAATCCTTGTTTTATATCTTTTGTGCTTTTCCCATCTTGCGTTATTTGGCTTTCTAGGTAGCAGAAATCCTTAACCTCTTGTAAGTTCGTGTTACATATTTGTATTCTTTTTTTATTTATTTTCCGCTCCTTTGCATACTGGTACTTTAGTTTTAGTTTTGTTAATTTTCATACCGTATCTCTCTGTTAGAACTGTTTCCATTTCATTAAGAGCAGCTTCTAACTCTTCCTTGCTAGATGCTAATACTGCATACCATCTGTAAACCTAAGCATATCAATTTTTTGTCCCTGCATAGTAATTCCAAATGTCTTCCTGCATTTAACAGTATTCATTGCCTCTTCAATGTACAAGTTAAAAACTAATAGGGATAGGGCACATCCCTGTTTCACTCCTTTCCTAATGATTACTTCTTCACGTTCCTGCTCTAATTCGATTACTCCTGTTTGCTCTATGTATAAGCTATGTACTATTCGTATATCGCTATAACTCATTCCAATCTTTTTGAGTTTTTCGAAGATTTTTTTCCATTTTACATTGTCGAATGCTTTTTCCATATCTACAAAACCTATATACGCGCTTTCCCCTTTTTCTATTGTTTTCTCCATTATCACTCTCAGAGCTAAAATAGCCTACCGTGTCCCCTGTTTTGCCTAAACCCAAATTGATCTTCTACTAGTATTTCTTTAGCCCATTTTTCGATTCCTTTTTGTGCAATTCTGGTTAATATTTTCGACACGTGTGCTGTCAAACTTATTGTTCGAAAATTTTCACAGCTATCCGCGCCTTTCTTTTTTGGTATCGTAAGCATTATGTTACGTTTGAAATCTTTGGGTATTTCTCGTGTCTCATACATATAGCTTACAAGTTGGAAGAGACGTTCTGTTACTGCTTGTCAAGCGGCTTTTACAGAGTCTCCTTGCAACTTATCTGCACCCGACGCCTTACCATTTTTCAGACCCTTTAAAGCTAATTCAAACTCATCTCTAAGTATAGGATATCCCAAGTCATCATTTTCAATATTTGATTCCTGTTCTAATGCAGTTAGTTCCTGCATATAAATTCCCTATATATTCTTGCCATCTACCCACTTTCTCTACATTTTGTAGCGCGGTACTTAGATATAGGGCACAAATGACACACAGAACTCCATCTGTACGTGCATCATTGTAGCAGATAGCGCAGGATCGCACCGGATGTGCTACGCAATAAGGCAGGTGAGGAGTACGACGGCAGACAGCAAGGGATACACGTGTCTAACCGGTACCTAAAAGGACCGAGCGCGGGAATTGTAAAAGTAAATTGTCTGTGAATTAATATGTTATCAGAGTAAGCTTGCGAGAATGAGCGATTAATCAATCATCTGGCATTAAGCGAGAGGTTGTGTTATAGTGCATTAGCAGTATTGTGGTAGTAAAAGCCGCTTATGCGTGGGTGCGCGACAGTGAGTGAAACCTAGGAAATTCCTGCTATTTCTGCTACAAGATACAACGCATGCATTGGGCCCGAAGATCGAACGCCTTGAAGAGGAGATCCAGGTATTTATTCTGTGTCCGTAAAAACAATTTAGTTTAGAATAAGTTTATTAGGTGTTATGTTTCCTATTCTAGGAGGTTACATGGTGTACAGAAACCTCTCTTAATAATTGATCACCTTATACTTAGAACCCACCCATAATTTGTACAATTTAAATGTGAATAAACGTACGCAAACTTTTGCAAAGAACGTGTTTTAAATTGAACGTGCCCTGAGAGAGAAAGAGATCGTGTTACAATTTTTTATAATGACATTTCCTACCGCGTCCCTTATATTTTTGCTATACGGTTTTATATCCCTAAAATTGATTCTAATTAGTTTACATGCTTCATCTGTCTTTCCTACTTCCATCTTAGTTTGTACCTCTTTGCACTTTTCATCAATCCATTGTTCTTAGCTTTCCTGCATTTGCGAATAATTTCCCATTTTATGGCTTTGTATCTCTATTTTCCTGTTTCGTCTGATTTATTTTGTATTTCGTCTTTCTTCTATTAAATTCAGGATATCCTTTGTTATCCACGGTTTCTTATTTTCTTTTGGTGTATACCCCAGAATATCTCTGGCGGCCATGTCTAGGCTGGATTTAATGTTGTTTCATTCTGTTTCTACTCTCTTAGTATCAAATGTTTTCCCGATATCTTTGAGCAATTCATTTGACTTTTTTCGAATTTTTTTTGAACATATTTATCTTTTAGTTTCTCAAAGTGGAAGTGCCTTTTTCGGTATCTTTTTTTAACCTTTTAAATTTAAGTGCGGCTTTCATAATTACAATGTTGTGGTCAGTGTCTATATCTGCTTTTGGGTAGCTTGTCACGGAAAATTTCAGTCAAGTTAACGGCCACTAGAAAAGTGCTTAGGTAGCGGCATTTGGGTTGGGTGCGGTGACATCTTTTGCTCCGGCTTAGTCAGGGCGAGACTCTAATTCAGGGTAGATCAGAAAATGTTTTGCACCTTTTATATTAATAAAGGTCAGTATTGAATCAGAGCCTGGACAGGGAATGCCAAGGCGCCAGGAACTGAAAAAAATAGAGGAGCGTATGAATCCTAAACTCCTAGTTCCAAGAGACTTCGAAGGAACCCCCTTCCAGATCATAAATATAAAACACGCAACTTCACAAAATAACTATCTTTAATATCGCATCGGAACACAAAAACAATTATTGAGAAAAATTCCAAATACCAGTTGAATTTCAATATTACCTCTATTATGATTAACACAAACATAGAAAATACAAAATTTGTAAATATTATCGTAAGTAACCCCTGCACGAGTGCATATCAAAGAAGAATAACTTTTAATTTCCCTCTGACTTTAATTTTACTAATTACTCACATACTCATTTTTCCTTGGCCAAGAAAGCATTTAGTAGTACGTAAAATGCACTATAAATTAAGTGCTCGTTGTTTTAATCTCAATTTCAAATAAGCACCTCGTGGGAATAATCTCTAACAATTGTGTAAATATTAGATACCTTAACGTACTGTTGAAATATTTCAATAATAATCTTAATAAATCACCCTAGGCAGTAAAGAGGGTGCCTAGAAATATACTAAAAATTTGTTTTACATATTAAATTTTGTAGATCAGTATTATTAAATTTTGAATGAAGTAAATGTATCTCTTAAGAACAGCAATAGCTCAAATTATTAATATTAAGTACTAGTTAGAGAAAGTAATAATACCACAATGACACAAAATAAGCACACACACTAACGAATAATAAATACATGGAATAATCTTACTCAATGATTAGCTTCTGTACGTAGTTATCTTACATCAAAGATCGTCGAAGTCTTAGACTGTTGGTATGGTAACCCAGAGTAACGACAGCTGATCGGCAACGCCAATAAATGAGAAATAATACAGTTGGTAGTGCAAAAACGTTCTTAAAATAAAGAAGGCACGAGCATAAACAGAATGAAGAGCATACGCATAACAAGCACAGTGATAAGGCGTACGAAGAAAAACAAAAACCTAAAATTTGATATTAGAAATTAAGTTGCAAAAAAATTGGGATATTTATTACAACGTAAGTGGGTCAATTAAACGTGCACTAACTGATTTAGAGATGACAGGACGTTACAATATTGAGATTTCAATAACGAACATCTGCACCTACAGAAACTAAAATAATAAAATTTAATCCATTTGAATTCATACCAATTATGAACGATGATGAATTTCAATTCACTACAAGTGAAAATCGAAGCTTGCAAAAGGCATTCTAGAACCATATAACCAAAATTGCCAAACTTCAATATTAATTTGTCAGTATTGCCTAAATCCGTAATTAGTACGATGATATCGGCAGAAATCCAACCGTTACCAACAACGATCGAAATAAGAATGCCTCTTATTCACAAGGACAAAAGCAAGTACGGCTTATTATCAGATTTCTAATTTTAAATGCAGATAAATAACGTAAATTTGAGTATACGGCAATGACCTGTAATTATGAAAGTTAACACAAACGAAGCGCAAAGACAACAACGATATAGATAGCAAGACAACACCATCAACAGACAATTGAATTTAAAAATATTATATAAATAGGGAAGTGCTATTCGTTAGCAAATTAAAGCTCTTAAGACAAAATAATCCATGTGTACCATATGTGTTATTATACTTTATCTACTTGTACTTTAACATACCATTATTGTTCAAATGAATTGTAGTAAAAATCTGATACAAATTATTTTTAAACTTACTAGAACTTATTTCTTTATATTTGCAGATATAATGGAATGTACCAGATCTTAAGGCCAGTTTTGATTATAAGAGATCCAGAGCTAATAAAGCAAATCATGATTAAGGATTTTGATCATTTTACCGACCGTTTTTCATTTGCTCCGGAGGATATTGAACCTCTATGGGCGAAAAATTTGTTTGCTTTGAAAGGTAGGTAGAATATACTGCAGCAGTATCGCACGCATACACAAACGTGCACACACTCACAAAATGCTCTCTCACACACACAGACGCTATGTACTACTGGAATTATCGATCTCGGACGTTGGGCTGTTATATTAATTATGCTACGTACTACTGGATTTATCGTGTCTCGACGTTGGGCTGTTCATATCCGTTAATTCGTAGAATTTTCCTTGGTTCGTTCGTACTCAAAAATCCTGATTTCGCGTTGAAGGTCCTGCCTGACTCATTATCCCTGTATCTGTGCGATTCGTATTCCTTATTTCCATACTATTAATATTTCTAGATTATGTCCGTCGATCAACATTTTCCTGCCTATTTATTCCTCTATTAATATTTCCCTCATGATTCGTTCTTTCTATTCGTTGCCTTGGTATCTGGCCCGTATTCCTGTTTTGCCTAAAATCATTATTAAAATTGTTATAGTTCCCCCTATTAAAATTTCTTCCACGATCATAATGGTAATTGTTCCGTTGATAATTATTCCGAGTTTCCGTATTCCTTATAAAATTCGTGCGTCGATTCCTAATATTATTTTCCATTTTACAATCAAATCTTTGCATTTAACGTAGTTTCTGATGTAATATTATTTGCTTTCAAATAATTGTGGCCTGCTCGCAGGTGCCTGGTTATCAAACATGCGGTGTTTTGACGAATCTAATCGCTTTTCCATGTTGTACATAAACAACTGATGCAATTCGACTTTTAATTTTCATATCTGCCTGTTATTTACGCGATTTTTAATCACCTTTCTTTATCACAATTATTAACTACTTGTACGCTTTTACACTATGCTTCTCGAAGCTCTATTTCTTATCTCCGTATTAACCTAATTGTTTGGAACTCTTTTGAATGCATGTTTAATTACACTTTATTATGTTTACTTATAAATACGCGTGCTTCCACTGAAAAATATCATTATTTGCATTGCCTAAATTAACTAAAACTCTATCTACAGGGTGTTAAATATTTACTATTTACCTAATGCATGTCTTCCTTATTCCTACGCTAACTATGCGTCTTCCTATGTTTATTTGCGTCGCTTAAAACTACTTATACTTTATATATAGGGTGTTCACTGCTTACTATTTACAAACTATTTCCATTTCTCAATTCTTTACTAAATAAATGCAGTTTTCTGCTTCCTATGGTAATTTCTAATTCTTAAACGACCTTTACTATAAAGTACACCCTTAAACAACCCCTTATCACAGCAAAATATATATATTGCTATGATAATAGGGTAGTTTAAGGGTAGATTAAGTCATAGGGGTCCATAGAATAAATATAAACAACTTCAACTTTAAGAAAAGCAAATAATTCCAGAAATTATATGAGTAAATCGACGATTCTACATAATGCCAATTAAGAAAACACTGTATATAAATGATATGTAATTGAATGCAGGAGAACATAAATATGCTTAAGTATCGTTTACAAGTAAAGATAAGATTTTAAAACGCAACAAATTGCATTCAAATTAAACTACCGGAAAACATAGATAAATTGGCATTGCAAATATTTAACAATTGCGTCAAAAATATTAAAGTAAACGCATGCTAAATAATTAATTATTAGAAAATTGTTACGTGACTAGAGAAGAACAGATTTGTTCAGAAAACTAATATTCTGTGGAAAACAAATAAACACTAAGCGGTTCAATTATATTATAAATTAACAAGCATCGAATACGTGAGTTAATGAAAAGCCAAAATTTGGAAATCCTCGAATAATACTGCAATATACTGAATGCGGACGTGACGAACAGAGCATTCGTCGAAGATTTAAACTAGGTAATTTGTAAAAATTCTGAGTTCTGCTAAATCAGGCAAAAGTACCAGCCCAGATTGTAAACACGCCAATGAAAACAATTGAAGGTAGGGCTTATATATACGATAGAAACTGAACGACATTTTAGTCTATATTTAACTGAGCAACAACTATGTTCGAAGGTGTTAAAAGCTCACACAATTAGTGAAATAAAAATTAAACAAGTCAGATTTAAGAGTGCGAGAATTTGTGCAACGAAATATAAGCCGATCTATAGATAGACGTAAGTTAAACAATTTAATTAAATTCATTTCTAATATTAACGCAACAGGGTTTCTAACTTTAGTGATATTCTAATTTTGGTGCTATTTGTTCCGGACACATTCTGATTTGGGACGTTTAACTTTTGGTGATATTCTAGTTTGGACACATTCCAATTTGGGATGTTGGATATTTTATTTAATTTGGACATATTTTAATTTGGGACGTTTAATTTTGGATGTACTGTAATTGGTACGATTTTAATTGGAAGCGATTTATGGGAGCCGATTCTTATATGGAGACGGCATACCAGTAAGCAAATTTGACACAGCAAGAGGATGCAGATCATAGACTAGGATGGAACTCCAGAACCCATTCCAGGTTAGCAATTTTTAATACACTGTATTATTGAAAGACTGTTTTTAATTTAATATTTGCTATGCATTGTATATTTGTAAAAGTCATCAAAAAGGTCACTTAAATAATATGAAAACAGAGGAAGGTATCTTGGAACGTTCGAAGGTCCTTTAATATAATTAAAAGATGTTTTTGCTGGCTTTCAGAAAAGCATAAATCTGGTATATGTTGATATTTTGTACAAAAAAAAATTTTTTTGAGTGTTGTAAATATTATCAATTAAATTGTGTGTTCTAGAATTGCTTTATTTGATTCAATAAGATTTATTCAGTAAGATAGTCGGGGTAAAAACCTTAAAATTAATATTTCATATAATAAAGGGAATAGCACAGCAATAAAATAAGGCATATCACAGCAATAAATATGACACTCACCGTAGGGCCTTGATAAATTCATTTTATAGCAATAAATATTTTATGCCCAATCGTGAGGCGAATATCACAGCAAATAAATAAGACGCCCAACATTGGGGGTTTAAAATAATAAAGGCGAATTTCATAGCAATACCCAATCGTGGGGCGAATATCATAGCAATATATATTAATAAAGAGATCATTGAGCAGCGCATTCTATAAGAAAAACCAACGCATAGCTCAGAAAATTAAAATTTTCAAATATTTAATTTTACCTTGTATAATAGTTCTAGTAAGATAAGTTTATAATAGTACTTGCTAGTACACAAATCAAACTTATGTTCTAACAAAATGTGTAAATATTTCCTTTACAGATATCATTTGAAACAAGTTTTAGTCAGCGAAAATATAAAAGCATCTATTGATTGAAAACCCAAATGTACACATACACCCAGTTTAAAAATACTAAATATATTCAACGTCAAGTTATTCTCTTTAAAAATATCATTTAATAAACATTATTTAATCCAAAACGTAGTACGTCGCATATATTTACATGCTTTATAAGAAATTCAAATATTTCCAAATTCTTTGAAAACTATAAATCAATTTGTAGGGACAGCGAAGTATCTTTCATTCTATAAACCAGATAAAGTAATACGTTTTTAGAGGTAACAGAAGCACATAAATTGTAATAGGAAGAGATAAACGCCGAGTTCCCTTCATTAGTCAGAGATAGTAAAGCTATTTATGACTATAAGCATAAACTGACAGACAATTAAAGTTAACAATACACGAAATTATAGTTAATTATTACATTATGAGATGCGTCAGATATACTAGAATGTAATCGAAACGTTCAAGAAGCACGACGTATTTAGATTTTATTATATAAAGCCGCTGGAAAATTCGAGGAGGATCCATTCAACATTTATCAGTCATTTATAGATAGTTACAGAATCGCAACGACGACATATTTATTGTTCCAATATAAACGATAAATTATCTTGGTGCAAAGTCACCTGATATTTTAATCTATCAAAATAAAAGTACTTTTAAAAACTGACAGAGTTCTTTGATATAAAAATTCAATTAAAATGGATATCTAAGAAAATGGAACCGATAATTTTAAGTGAAAATGGAAAGAAATAAAAGAGAATATGAAAGCAATGAATGGAGAACATGAAAAAGATTAAAAGTAATGAGTGAAAAGGATGAGAGAAGTATGAAGAGATTGAACGGCAAATTTGATAAGAATACCGAAGAATTAATAAAAGAAAGTGAAAAAAATGAAAGAAATGAGTCACAAGATAATGTCAGGCTTAAAAGGAATTAATAAAACCATAGAGGAAATGGAATTTGAAATTAGACGTAAAGTGGTCCAGGTTGTAGAGGATATGAATGACATGAAAGTGTATATTATTCGAATAAAAGCGAATCAGGAATTACGTGAAAAAGAAACCAACGGAAGAATTAAAAATGTAGATCAAAAAGTCTACGAAATTGAAAAAAGTTGTCCAGCTGGATTCAAAACATCTGGATATGATTTGGGAAATTTTAAATCGAACTTGGATATAAGTTTGAAAATCTAGAAGGTATGGTTAAAAATATTAATGTTGGGGAGCCCTTGCGATGGTGTCTCCAACTAGTGTTTAGTTGGAACAACATCCAAAATTCTATGGAGATAACAAACTTAACCCTAAGATATTTTTAAATAATATGAAAATTTTAATAAAGGGCAGTTGGGATGAACAAACTAAACGGAATATCCTGAGGTCCAAGTTAAAAGGTAGTGCAGAAATTTGGTTTCGATTGATTGATAGTGATTTAAGCTCCTTAAAAGCCTTAAAGTTAAATTTTTAAAATATTTTTGGGAGATAATCAGCAATTTAAAGTCAGAGATAATTTACTTATGGGCAGATACAGCGATGATTCTGGCATGACAAGAAAGTGGTATCTCATTAAGAAATTTAGTGTTTCAAACAACTTGGTCCTGCTTTAGAGGATAAGCAAATTATCAGGCATTTAGAGGAACACTTCGGAACCGAACTAAGGCAATGTATCGTCTTTCAAAATATTGTTGTGAGAGATGTATCTTTGGAGTATCTTCAACGGTATTATGAGATGGGTCAATCACAAAAGATGGAGACCAGACCGAGGAGCCAGCCCATAAATTCCTTTAGATAGCAAAGAATTATTGGACCGAAACGGTATAGTAGCAGAACACTCGATAAGGAATATCTAAAAAAGCAACTGGGGCCAGAATAATTCCATCAGAAAAAAAGGGGAAAGGGAGAACAATGAATCCCGTATAATTGAGAATAGAATCTTCACTCAAGGAAGGGAAACAATGAAAATTCACAGACAAATTGCACAAACTCTGACAAAAATAGAACATATGCTGAGATGGTGTATAGAGCAAGACGAGGTAGGATTTTTATTAAAAGGCAAACTGAGTGCACCTATACAAATTAACCAGTACAATCATCAACGAGAATTTATGAAATTCGATTTAGAAAATAATGAAAATGTAAACAAAAACTTATTTTGGATAAAATTATCAAAGTACTTACAGATACGGGAGCTGAAGCATCGCTAATTTCAGAAGATTTTATTAAATACAATGTACGAGAATTAAATAATGAGTTGATACATATAAAGGAACGTAACTTAGTAGGACCAAACAACAGAAAGTGCTCAAGTACAAACAGCATGGCAATACTAAGATGTAAATGAGACAAGATAAGATTTCAAAAAGAATACATGATTGTACCTGGATTAAGGATTGAGACGAATATGGGAGTGGATCTGATTGAAGGGTTAAGGTTAGTAATACATGAGAAAAAGTAGAGAACTATAAGTGGAAAAGAATATTTTAAATGGCATGTTTAGATAGATTTTGAAGTCGAGTTTTTGAATTCTTGTAAAGTATATGAAAGAGATATAGAAGTAAGTGAAGTTACGGAAGAAGTGAATGAAATAGAGGAGAAAGAAGAGAATGTACGGGTAGAAGTAAAGGAAGTAAAAGGGTATTGAGTATCCAGGTAAGGTACAAGATAAAGCAGTCAGCATATTTTAAAAATGGCGAGTTGAAAAATGAAAATATGAATATTTCTACAAGTTACAAGTTAAAATAAAAAAATTTGAGGACGATAGGATTGAAGATAAATTAAATGAAGGTGATTAAGATTTAAATGAGGGTATCAATGATAAGAATTTAAATGAGTTTGATAAATATTTTGATGATGGTACTTATTTTGTAAATCATGCAATTGCAATAAAAGGAAGCGATGTTAATGAGAAAATAAAGTCAAATATGAATGAAAGGCATAAATCAACGTTATGATAAACAGTTTAATGGTCCAACTTCGGTTGACAGTATTTTTGCGAACTTTGGTGTTTTTGAACTTTCTAGGAAAGTACTAAACCCAATGCTAAATGAGGACGTTGGTCAACGGAAACTAATAAGAGTCCATCTAAATAGTAGTGAACAATTTTGTTTGGCAATAGCAGGGTAATTGGAGTATAGAGAACGAAAATTAATGCAAATTGTTGATTATTTTGCAAAAAGAAAAGCTAGTAACCGAGTTCGCTGTTGTTACAGCTCGTAAGACTGGCACATATCTTTCTGCTAAACAACCAACCAATTTTTCTTAATCTTCTTTGGGAATTAAACCACTCATGGTTTTTAACGTCATATTTATTTACGTTTCGATCAATGATTGCTTAGAATGCCTAGGGGTGTACATTGGTAACACTAAACAATATCTAGACAAGAGAATATACGAGCCTAAATACTCTATTAAAACAAATTACTTATTTCCCGATTTATGGTTCTGAATTCAGTTTCACAGTTTTCTTCAACGTTCCGTTATTTGATATTTAAATTTGTGATTTTATCGTTTGACTCACTTTCATGTTTTTCCTGTTTTGATTTCACTATTCCGATATGATCCCATACACAGTCTATATTTTCTGTAGCCCTCACGATTTTCACCTGCATTTGCGCTTTCATTTCAGCAATTGTTTGGTTGGTTTCTTTTAATCCATCACTCAGAATTTTAATTTCTTTACCTAACCTTTCGCTGTTCTCATCTATTTTTGTAGTCATAGTTTTCATGGCCTCTTCATTTCTGTCCATTTTGCTGTTCAGTGCCATTAAGATCTCCATCATTTTAGTTTCATGTGAAGTTTGCCTTTCCTCACTCAAACTCCTTTCAAACGTTATACTTTCTTGGGCTTCTCTCTCCATTTTTAAAATTGTTATATTTACACTAAACTTTTAAATACTAAATAAATCTGCCTAAATTTAATTAATGTACAAATTCCTCTTAATTTTTGATTTCTTGATTTTTCTCAGGAACAATCGAGCCCCAACGTTGGCCCGTCATATAAAATTGATATGATAACGCCGTACTCGGTGTAATGACGTTTTTACTTTAAATTATTCACTAGACGCTTTCTATAAAAAGAAACAGAGTTAAAAGGTTCAATTTGTATTTAATTTAATCGCTCCAAGTACTAAAGCTATCGAGAAATTATAAAAGACGTGGGGAAGGCACGCAAAAGACTTCAAGCAGTTTTGCTCTTTTATTTTTGATTTGATTCGATACTTCAAGCAGTTTTGCTCTTTAATTTTTGATTTTATTCGATACTTCAAGTAAATTACGTGGTGATTACGTGCTACGATAACAGTTATTATGCATTAGTGCACCTAGAGAAGATAAATATAGGTAATAAAGTCTAGTCATGTTTGCGGGTATTACTGTACCAATTATCCAAATTAATAACGATAAATAAATAAATAGAAATATGCAGTTTTGAGTATATCGTGAAAGAAATATGAATTTAAGTGCTATTTTTCTGGAATGTTAGTAATCAAATGTTATTCGTAAACGTGATTGGATCCACAAAACAAGATTTAGATATACATAGATGAAGTCCTGAGAAGCACTGAAACCTTTTTAGACGAATGGTGGTGTAGAAAAATTTTAACGGCGGTCAGAAATCCGAAGACGTAAACATAAACCAGCTGGAATGGTGGGATTAGCAAGAACGATGTACATTGGAGCCACGATTGCAGTAACCTACAGGTAACTTATGCTTTGTTGTTCGATCTTTGATGTTTTGGTGTGTATTGAATATCTTTATAATTTGTTTGATAAAGATGGACAGTAGTAAATTTGTATAATCAACAAATTTTGAATTTCAAGGTAAAATTTTCTTGTATAAGTAGAAAGGAGTATTTATCAGGTTTATGCTTTTGATTATGAAGAAGATTTGGTCTGTCTTTGAGCTCAATTAGACTAACCTGTTTAATTAACGTAAAGGGGTGGAAGATGCTCTCTTTTATTCAGACTCAGGTCTGCAAATAGTGTTTACTTAAATAGTATGCATCCTACAAGGACTCTAATTCCGGATGCAAATTAAAATGATGACAAATATGAACTTGAAATTTTATGATGCTGAAATTTATGCTGAAATTTAATTTTGTAATTTTAATATATTGTGAATATTGGTGTAAATAGAGTTAACGTTGATGTTTGTGGTAGGAATGTGGTTTCTTTTATGAATGAGGATGAAAGTTTTAACTAGGTGAGCAGCCGAGGTGGAAGGATTCAAGAGGCGATATTCAGGTAAGAAATCGAATATCAAAGGAGATTTCACCGTAGTAACGAGAATCACAGCAAATCTTGACGCCTAATTCGTGAGGCTCGATTCTTATATCACAGCAATATATATATATATATATATATATATATATATATATATATATATATATATATTGATGTCAACGCTTGAGTTTGGTCGTCGCTAAAAATGTGCTGTGATCTAGGTACATCAAATTGTAAAATTTGAAATTACCAACTTACCTTCCTTTCTAACTTTTCTTTATATTGCTGCGATATCGCCACTTGTCAGATGCATAACGACCAATTGCCTGCTGATCGCTACCTCTTTGTGCCTTTGGAATAATTTAAATTACCATAAATAAATTTGTACCACGGCTAGCTCAGTGGTACGCAACACAGAGTGAACGGACGATATATTAACACAGAGAATGTTTACTCACTTCTGCCTAACACTCCATATACCTGAATAATGCACGCGAAATTTACCAAAATTCTTATAATAAGCGATGAGAATTTACAATTTAATATTTACAGAACTTTTAAATCTAAATAAATATTCCTATCAAATTTGTTCATTACGAAGATCATAATCCTTTTACACCTTTTTATGTTAATTAAAGCCAGCAAAAGGAATTGTAATTTACTATGAATATTTTGTTGAACGTTCAAGAACTATTCCCCTCTTCTAAAAAGTACCTTTGCGTACCAACCAACATTTTGTTGACTCTTTACACAAATATTTAAATTGCATGCAAGATCCAAGTTTATCAAATATTTAAAATAATCAATGTGACGTAGTATGGATTGAAAAGATAATTCTGACCTGATACTCCTGCTGTTTCTTATTACAGCTTCCTGATCCAAATCGGTTGCTTACTCAGTGTTAGTGGCGTGCTTCCCAATACCTGTACTTCGAGTCGATTTAGTGTCGATTTTAGTGTCTCATACTTAGAGTCGATTTAATCTCGATTCAGTTAGATGTCATTATGTAGTTTCTCTTACTTAGAGTCGATTTATAGTTGTTTCCTTACTTATACGACTTTAATTTCCCATACTTATAGTAGTTTTATAGTTGTTTCCCTAGAGCCCTAGATAAATTGTAAAGATTTTGATTATATAAATTAAATCTAGACTTACGTTTGTTATGTTTATTTTTCAACATAAAGTAAATACCATTTTTTCCTCGGGTTGTTATTACCAGCTCGAATAATTTCTATTTCTATTCTTAAATTCTCCAACAATACCCTATATAGTGTATCTGTTCAGAATAAGCCCGCTTTAACATAATTTTAACTCAAACTCATTTTGCTTTTAAAACGAAAATTTATTCGATAAATTAAATAGTCAATACCTTGTTTTAGGTATCTATTACTGTGTTAAACATTCCAAGGTATAATTGCTTTCTCTTGTGTTTCCCATCTAAAGACTTGTCAAAATAATAGATCCTACTATTATTTGATAGGGTGCTTTTTAGTTTGCTAATCGCGCATTGATGACGCGAGGATTGCAATTCGAACCCGTGTTATTTGAACCAATTTTTAATTTGATTCTGCAGCTTGTGTGTTGAAATATTTTCTACATTACTCGTCCCAGTACTTCAAGAGCAATGTACGTTTCTTTTTGTTCGACAAGTAGGAGGTATATTGTGTGTATCGGTGAGTTTTTCCGCGCTTACTAATCCTAATCAGATTCTCTTTTTAGCTCTTAGCTGGAGGCCAAATTGGTTCTTTCTTTATGTAGACCCAGATGTTCTTTGCCACAGATCAACTGCCGCTGCCTGTAGATCGCTAGTGCCGTTTTGGTAACAGGGTTAATAAATCCCGACGACCGTGG
This sequence comes from Platerodrilus igneus, assembly GCA_036346225.1. Taxonomy (NCBI): domain Eukaryota; kingdom Metazoa; phylum Arthropoda; class Insecta; order Coleoptera; family Lycidae; genus Platerodrilus; species Platerodrilus igneus. Next base: position 14,445,076 of record JARFIW010001469.1, on the reverse strand, counting down.
TGATGTGATGCTGTTTCACTCCCGAGGGCGTGCAAGCTAAGTATCCCGACACATACAGGTATACCACTTGTTTTCTTTTGTGTATATCAAGAGCATGTTCCTTATCAGCATTTGGTGTTGTTACGTGATAAGAAACGTGACACTGTAGAATTATTGTTTGTTGCTGCAAATCGATATAATCGCTCTACAGGTGTGATGTACCATTGTTAAAAATGTTTGGCGAACTCACGTTTATTCTTTTCTAATGATTGGTTTATTCTACAAACGGTATTATGTACAATTTAAAAGAATGTTTGACAAAAGCTCTCACACGTTAATTCTTTTCTACTGATTAGTTTATTTTACGAAAGGTATTATGTGCATTTGTAAAAACGCTTGACAAAAACTCTCACATGTTTATTTTCTACGATTAGTGTTATTTTGTGTAAAATGCGAGATGCGCACTTCGTATCTAAAGTACTAAATTGTTCGTATCACATAATTGTTTGCTTTGAAATAGTAACGATTAATTTATTTCATTGGCTTGTTTGTACAGAATTTTTTACTTATTTTTATTGTTAATAGATAATCGTGGGCGACCTGCTTCTATGTTGTTTTTTTTTTGGTATTCATGTGAATCCCCCCCCACTCCGCGTTTGGTAGTTAGCCTGGTATTTACGTTTCTTCAGGATACGTCTATATACGTAGCACGTTTTATATTAACAGTAGGGTTTTACACTCGTATTTCAACGAGTACTTTTAGTATTTATTCACTTGCAAATCTTAATTTCTATTACTTGTCACTTTGATCAAATTGAAATTTACTTAATATTTGGTTTCAACTATTACAGTTCACGCTTCGGATATGGAATGCTCTCGCTTATCGGCTCCGGTCGTTTTTATAGACAAATTTGTTCCACGTGCTCGTATTGGTTGACTGGTCGCTATCTTGTTATTAGGTCACGGTATGCATACTTTATACGTTTGAATTTTCACCTATGTCAAAGCTTTATACTGAAATTTGCTAGCAACTGGTATATTATATATGCTTGAAACTGCACGTAGTCGTAATTTCTAATGTCCATATTTTGTTTACTTATATTGGGTTTTATTAAAGGTGGCAACTCATATATTTAAACGGCACGAACGCTTTCGCCTCATTTTTTTATACTTTATGAAATATGCACGCTTGTAAATGTTTGCCTATACAAATTGGTATAAATTATATGCGTTTTATTGACTTAGATTTCTTACGCAAATGCATTTAGGTTGAAAGAAATTTTATTTTTCGTTTATTTTGCTTTAAATATGCGGAATTTGTATTTATTTTGAGCTTAGGATGCTTTAAATATTTCAAAAATTAATTGAATTGCGTCCGCAATTATTTATCTCGGTGAATGTGGTTAAGTTATTACTGATTGGGCTTCCTTTAATTAACTGTAGCTTTTTATCGATTTTATTCAGGGTGATTTGTATTTGTTTTTGCATAATGAACGAATTATTTACATTTTATGATTTAAACGATTGATCTTCGTTGTTTTTATGAAATTTACATGAAGAATTCCTCCCTTGTGAACTTATATACCCTTAAATAACTCTATTATCATACCATTTTATATATATAAATTTCTAAAAATTTGAGAAGGGACATCATACTAATTAATTATTTTTACAGGAGAAAGATGGCGCGATATGAGAGCAACATTAAGCCCGTCTTTTACAAGCAGCAAGATGAAAGGTATGTTTATTTTTATAAACGAATGTGCTCAACAATTTGTTAAACATTTTAACAAAAATGGCGCTACCCAGGTTGTAGAAATGAAGGACGCATTTACAAGACTTGCTAATGACGTAATTGCGTCTACAGCTTTTGGAATTTCATGTGACTCGTTAACAGATCGTGACAATGAATTTTACTTGATGGGCAAAGAGGCTGCAAGTTTTCTTGGATTCCGAAATGCTCTGAAAGTTTTTGCATTTCTAATTTCTCCAAATTTTTGTAAAGTATGTAGAATTATTTCAACTGTAACTAATAGTAGGTATTTACAGCTACTTGGTATAAAAATATTTTCCGATAAAGTTAGAGCCTTTTTTAAGAGGATAGTTAGAACAAATATAGAATCACGCGAGAAAAATGGTATAGTTCGTCCTGATATGATACATCTATTAATGGAAGCCAAAAATGGAAGATTAAAGTACGACGATAATGAAGACACCGGAAACTCTAGTTTTGCCGTAATAGAAGAATCGGCAATAGGAAAAGATGGAAAGCGTCAAAAACCACCACTTACCGATGATGACATGACTGCCCAAGCACTTGTATTTTTCTTTGCTGGTTTTGAAAGTGTATCTACCCTTATGTGCTTTTTGTTATACGAAATTGCTATAAATCCCAACATAAAAGAGACTTTACGTAAGGAAATAGATGAAACATTAAAAACTTGCGATGGCACTTTAACATACAACGTCTTACTTAAAATGAAATATATGGATATGGTGGTATCAGGTACGTAGTAAACCGTTAAACTCTAATAAACCTTACTATTTATATTTGCGTACAGAGGCTTTGCGTAAATGGACACCACAGTATTTTTTGGATCGTGCTTGTGTTAAACCGTACACCATACAGCCCATAAAAGATGGAGAGAAGTTACTTTGTATAGAAAAAGATGTAATAGTATTTATACCAGTTGCAGGTATTCATAAGGATCCAGAATTTTATCCGAACCCGGATGTATTTGATCCTGAACGATTTAGCGATGAAAATAAGTCAAAGATAAATCCATACACATATCTGGCATTTGGATCTGGACCTCGTAGCTGTATAGGAACTAGATTTGCATTGCTTGAAACAAAAACTATTCTATTCAACATATTATCACATTTTGACGTAGTAGTTTCTAAGAAAACTTCTGTTCCAATTAAACTTTCAAGAAATTCGTTTACTTTAGCTTCGGAAGATGGATTCTGGTTTGAACTGACACCGCGAAATATTTAATATTTGGAGACAGACTAACGTATTTACACATTACAATATTGCTTGTTATTATAGTTTTATTATTATTATATTATTTTACATTCATTACATAATAACCAGTTTTTTTCTTTTAAGTTATAAATGGAAACATTCCTGTCATTAGAAATATTTCCATGATAAAAATCCCTGGTAGTCTGATTTTGAATTTGATTTTGAAATTGAAAAGCCTATGACCGTAGTTGGCGATATATTATAATGCTTACCCTACACAAATAGGGCTTTACAGCTCGTTTACCCCAATTTATTCAAAATTTTATGATGAACAGATCATTCAGGGTTAGAGTTGGAAGCCATTTATCTTAGCCACATCCTCTAGACGATGGTGTACCTCAAGGGTCCACATTAAGCGTTACATTATTTGGTTTGTTGTTGTTGCTTTACTGCGAACAATCCCCGCAAATGTCGGCAGACCAATGTACGTAGACGATCTTATTATATTCTATTCGACAAACTTGATGAGCGAAATTCAACAAGTGCTCCAAAATGCCATCGATAAATTAGTATCAAAAGCAAATAATATAGGATTCACTTTTGCTGCCAGTAAATCAAACTATGTTACATTTCTGCAGACTTCGACATCAGCATGATGATCCCACTCTATCAATTCAAGACGACAACTTAAAGGGTGCGGATTGCGTCAAGCTCCTTGGGGTCATATTTGATCAAAAGTTGACGTAAAAACTCATAAATGATTTAGTTAATTGCTATCGTATGGCCTTAAACCCCCTTCGCTACCTATTCAATCTTAATCGGGGCGCAGACAAAGACATTTTGTTAAATATGTATAAAGCTCTGGTACTGACTAAAATGGACTACGGAAGTGTTGTGTATGAGTCTGTCCGGAAAAGCCACTTACGTACACTGGACTCAATTCAGGGCCAAGCAATCCGTCTAACAACAGGTGCTTTTAGAACATCGCCCTAAGCACTGCTTTGCTGCGAAGCTAACCTTCTGCCGTTAGATCTACGCCGGCAAAAGCGATGTTTGATCTACTGCAAAAAACTATGTGCACAAGCACTCTATCCTGCCCGACCACTTATTTTCTCTTCAAGGCATTTACAACTGTTTCCTACGCAGCAGACCAGATCAAGGACACTCGGAGTGAGATGTCATGAAATGTTGTCAGCATTTAATATGGAAATTCCCTCTTTATACCCAAAATCATACATAGAAGTTGCACCATCGACAGCTGCACCTTCACAAATTCGACTTGACTTTACTAAACGTTTGAAAAGCGATAAACCTCCATCACTCTTCATTACTACATTCAACTGCATCATTTCAGAATACCCCTCTGCATGCATTGTATATACGGATGGGTCAAAAAATAATAACTGTGTAGGTAGCTCAATTGATGTATCAAGAACAACTCATTTGTAGATGTTAAATAAATGCGCCAGTATATACACGGTAGAGCCGTACCCAATATGGAAAGATTGCACTTTGCCGAAACATGCCCCTATAAAACAATTTTAATTTGCTCCGGCTCACTAAGTGCTGTATTATCTCTTCGAATGCCCTATAGTTTTTACCCAATTATCAACCATATATTGTCGCTATTAAACTGTTTAGAAATGAACAATAAATCTGTTGTGCTAATGTGGCGTCCAAGCCATGCTGAGATTTACGGTAATGAAATGGCAGATAAAGCTGCACACGCTGCAGCTGAAAACAATGCTATAGACGTGTCAACCATTACAACAGAAGACTTCATTACAGTAATTAAAAAAAATACAAATAGCATGGCACAATCGTTGGGACGATAGGTGTAGTATTTTACATGCAACTCGTACAACAAAATCGGCGAGTAAAGAGCTAACTAGAAGAGATACCGTTGTTCTCATCCGTTTAAAAACAGGGCATACAAATCTGACTAAACTGTACTTACTTGAGGAAACCAAAGAACTACATGCAGAAGTTGCAACGTGCCTCTTACTGTTGAACATCTACTTCTAAACTGCCGACAATATCAACAACAACGAGTACAGTACAACATCCCACACACACTCCGAGAATGTTTTGAAGGAAGTTCAAGTGCATCAAGGAATTTACTACAATTTGTAAAGCTACCAACGTGTATAGACACATTTGAAATGTTCACAACTGCAATTTCATCTGCAGTAATAATATATCTAAACTGTTCCGAGACCTATTTCGCCACGTGACCTGTAGCTATGCTATTGGAAGATATTGTATTAAATATAGAGTACTACAGCTAATCTAGTAGTCGATGCTGTATAACCTTAATAAAAAAAAAGAAAGTTTGATTGCTGAATATTGGAAAGAATTTCGCTTAGGTAGAAATAAAGTAGAAAGTGTTAGTCGGTTACCATTACATAAGGATCAGATGAGACGATGTGGGTTAGGTAAATATCGCTATGTAACCTGTACAAGTAGGTACTTTTTGGGGAATTTGGAGCAGATGGATCCATCCGATGCGCTCGATTCAAATATAAACTAGGTAAGAGTTTTCTTCAACTAAGCATTTTTGCAAAATATTCGCACACCTAGTTACAGTATTAAATAATCTTGTCATCTTAAATTTGCACAATAGTTTTCTTCACCAGATACACCACTCGGAGTGTTTTTTCTTAGGGTATGATACTTAAGTTTGATCTAGAATTTTCTGGGAAATTCGAATCTGTTTGATTTTTTCAAATAGGACGACTCCTTACAAAGCTACAACTCTATAAAACCCCGAACCTTTCAATTTTGTGTTTGATTATTTAATTTATATATCTTGTTTGGTATCAACTAATATTAGATTTTTCTAGGGAGTGCAAATCTAAAAACAGATTTTAAATAGGGCCGCCCCTTGCCGAGTTACACCTTTTAAAACTCCCAAACTTTTAGTTTTTGTTCAACTATATTTAACTCCATCTTTAAACCCTTTTTCGCTACTCAAGACATATGCTTTAACCGACCATTTCCCAAGAAATCTAAAACCGCTAGAATTTAAGAAATGAATCCTTTATAAGATATAAGTGATTGATATTTAAAACCATTTTCAAACAGTAATGTTTTGTTTTTAGAATAGTGTAAAACAATCCAATGTAATGTGTTTCTAATATATAAATGGGAAAGTCGATTTTAGCAACAAGAACCACACTCTTTAATTAGAATATTCAAAAACACGACTTAAAATTTTAAACAGGGTAAACGTTTACACAAAATTTTACAGATAATAAAAACAACAAAATATTAGCCGTCCAGCGAGCACCACAGAGAGGTAACACGTACACTCTGTCCACCAGGGTAGAAGCAGGAATGATTTGGAAGAAGGGAAGGTGGGAAAAAACTTAAAAATTATAGAATCTTAAAATTATTATATACAATAGATTTACAAAATCTATACAAATATATAACAACTATCTTACACCTACATTTTTATGTCCCCATGCATAGGTTAATGCACATCCAGGGATGATGTAACGCTTGTCATCTTCACTCGATAAACTAATTTTATTAATAAGCTGCGTGTACAAATCGTGTTTTTACTCTGGATACATACGCCAGCAAGTATTCGATACCACCCAAACAAGAATTAGATGCTTGATGACTGTTAACCTCCGCTTCCCTTGTATACGCCCAGACACATCCCTACCTATGCGCACCCCTACCCATGAACACCCCTGTTCATGTGCGCCCCTCTCTGTGTGACTGCTATTTCGTAGTGACGTCATAGTTTTTATAAAATAAAGAGCAATGTAATACTATTCTAAAATTTTTATTCTGACATTGCACACAACAAAACTTAAAAATATCTAATGCCAAGCATGGAGGCATTTAAACTTAATTTTAATACAAAGTTATACACAGAAAGCGGTCTTTCCTTTATGTTTGTTTGGAGTGGTTTTAATTTTATCTAATCTTATTCGCAGTTTAAAATTTAAATCGACACCAAAATCCTTTATCTCCTTTTCTAGCCAATAGTTTGATACATAGAGACCGTCTAGATTTTCGAATTGCAAAATGTACCAGAGTTTGTCTCTATATATAAAATCTTCGATTCCACCAACAACCAGGTCCATTCCTTCGTGTAATTATTGCAGCTTGTACAATCTTTTAATTGCGGCATTCCCACTATATCTTGTATACGTATCTTCTTAGTTTGTTAGGTTAGGTTAGTTGAACTTGTGTGGGCTTAGGGCTAAGTCCACACAAGTCTAACTTACCTAACCTAACTCCAGACAACACTAGCTAACTTAAATTCTGCAACACCCACTAACCTAACTCCAAATAACGTAAACTAACCTAAACCCTCCTCTCCTCCCAACGTTGTTCTTCTCTCTTTTCTCGTGCCCGTATGACATACATCCGACATACATCCAGACTATATCCGACACATTAGTTTATAAGATACATTTCCTACTAGTTGTTTCGTGCCTGCACACAAATCGGGTACAATCAGGGTACATCCGAGCAAGAGTAGCTCATATAAAAAGACTGTTCGCACAGAAGTTATTATTCGTCCATAAATTGCCTTATAGGGTGAAATTGCCTCATAGGGTGAAATTGCCTCATAGAGTGAAATTGCCTCATAAACCTAACATCCTACATATATCCGACATATTTTCGGACATATGTCGATGCGAACCCCAGTCCAGTCTGACCTAGTTCGGATTTAATCCGACCTAGGTCGAATAACAAAGCTGTTCCTAAACAAGAGAATGTAAGCGATATGACGGTGTCCGACATATTTGGGTATCTTCAGCAATATATGTCCCCACTCTGTAGGGTACATAAGGGCAATTTTTCGTATTCAATTTAGTATTCAGCAGTAGCCAAATCGGTAAGCATGAGCATCTCAATTTCTTGGGAATAAAGTGAAACCAACAAATGAGCGATTTGGATTTGGGTGTTAGTAGAAAACATGCGCAACAATAATCTGGTGACAGATATTAGTAATATTTATTATGTCGAAGGTGAACAGATGCTGACTGGTGGACTACACACACCAATTACAGAACCATTTTGTGACAATATAATGTTGGTTAATATTTGCGACCTTTCTGACGCCCACCAAACATCTGCAAACAAAAGGATATTTATCCAAAGAAAAAGAAATTTGTGGTAAATTTAACAGCTATCTACGAAGAAAGATCGACCGATATGTTTCCGCTAGGCATGGTGTTAAAGCAAAGCTTCCGTTTTCCCTGGAAAACACTAACAAGATGGGTTAGGGAGTAAAAGAAATTATCGGAAAAGAAGACCTCGAAAGCATTAATAAAAAATTTTAAAATCCTATATGTGTTCCGTACAAAGTGGAACTAGCAGATGTTAAGTTGGAAACTTTATTGGAGGAACTACCAGATATATTAAACGGGCTCAAAAAAGATAATTACTATCTTTTTGACATGGATGTAACCTAAGATTTTGCTGGCATATTTAACAAGATGGAAGTGTGTAAATATTTAACTACACACCATAACTTTTGCTACAAGGGCGAATACGAAGAAAAGTGCAATATTATAGTCGACAACGATAAAACTGTGGAAATTGATTGTTTAACATGGCTACAACCAATGCAAAAATTAAGATATATAACAAATTTGTGTGTCAGATAAGTCCTGGAGTTAATAAACAACTTGGAATTATATACTAGATTTTTTACGTTGTCCAGATGTACGTTTAAAAGAAACATTTGCGTTTACTTTGGCCAAAGAACATGGTATTACGCGATTGGAAGTGACAATATACAACTGTACAATTGGAAACTATGTCAGTGCGGAACAGGTGTATAATCCCTTAAAAGACTGTTTAACCCTATTGGCAGATAGTAAGTTATACTTCCTAAAGCTACAGTACGTATATTGGGGGAATAGCAATATAAAGAAATTGACGGGCTTGCAAATTAAGTTGCCCGAAAAACAAGAGGAAAGGGAAAAATTGATAAAGTATGTGCTTTCGGTTTTAAGTTTTAACTAGTTACCTGTAAACTATTTGCAGATAGTAGAGGAGGAAGACAGCCAAGGTAAAATAAAAATCTTACACAATTGCTACAGTAAAGCAGGTAGTACATATTTTACACAATCTGCAACACTATATTCTACAATTCCAAAAGAATAAGTCATTACAGAATTGGGGTTGATAAATACGCCAAACATTCGTTCAGAGGTTGTACGACAACGCGTAACTATTGGTAGTAACCTCTATCCGTTTACGCTAAAGGAAATTGCTCCATTATGCACGTCATGCGCTGTAAGTGGAAGAAAAAAACAGCTGGAATTAGAGGAAATTGATGCAAAAGGCGAAAGTTGGAGCACATGGAAAACATTGCGACAATATGCGAACAATACAAAGATATGTTAGACAAAGAACATCTTATTAGAGAAAATGAGGAAGAATTAAAAGATTATTTTATGTGCCGTTGGACTGACTTAGATACATCCTGGTTCTACAAGCTGTATGCATTTGTGGTTAGTAAGAAAGACTCTTTTAGTTATGTAGGCGTCCTTGCAGAAAAGGATGGTACTAAATCCGTATACTTTTTAAAAGGTTATTCTAAAAACGTAGACAAACTAAGAATGCGAGTTTCATAACCTTAGCGTACACCATACGCAAAGGGGTTCCGCTAAACATTGTATATTTGCCTAGTAAAGAACCTTTCGGATCATTTAAAACCGAGGGTCCTACAACCTATAGCGAGCATATATTCCCAAAAGTGGTGGATATGCAACTAGGCAACAGTGACTGGGAGAATAAGGATTTTCCTCCAATACCGACAAGAAGAAGTGATAAGCTAACAAGATACGTATGCATGATATAGTGGGAAAGCCGCGATTAAAAGTTTGCCACAAGCAGCAAGAATTACACGAAGCAATGAATCTGGTTGTCGGTGAAATCAAAGATTTTATATATAAAGACAAATTTCGGTACATTTTGCAATTCGAAAACCTAGACGGCCCTATGTATCAAACTATTGGCTAAAAAAAAAGATAGAGGACTTGGGGTGTCGATGTAAATTTTAAGCTGCGAATAAAATTAGATAAAATTAAAACCACTCCAAACAAACATATAGAAAGGACTGTTTTTTTGTGTATAACTTTGTATTAAAATTAAGTTTAAATGTCTCCATGTTTGGCATTAAATATTTTTAAATTTTGTGATGTACAGTGTCAGAATAAAAATTTTAGAATAGTGTCACGTTGCTTTTGATTTTATAAAAGGCTATGAGATCACTACGAAATAGCAGTTACACGGTGGTGCGCATTGGTAGGGGTGTTCATGGGTAGGGGTGCGCATGGGCATACACGAGGGAAGCGGAAGTTAACAGTCACCAAGCATCTAATTCTTATTTGAGTGGTATCGGGTACTTGCAGGCGTATGTATCCGGAGTGGAAAACGCGATTTGTACACGCAGCTTATTAATAGAATTAGTTTATCTAGCGAAGATGACAAGCGTTTCATCATCCGTGGATGTGTATTAACCTATGCATGGGGACGTAAAGATATAGGTGTAAGATTGTTGTTATATATTTGTATAGATTTTGTAAATCCATTGTATGTATTAGGTTTAAGATTCTATAATTTTTAAGTTCTTCTCCCACCTTCCTTTCTTCCGAATCCTTCCTGCTTCTATCCTGGTGGACAGAGTGTACGTGTTACTCCCCATGGTGCTCGCTAGACGACTAATATTTTGTTGTCTTTATTATCTGCAAAATTTTGTGTACAGGTTTACCCTGTTTAAAATTTTAAAAGTCGTGTATTTGAATATTCCAATTAAAGAGTGTGGTTCTTGTTTCTAAAATCGACCTTTCCATTTATATATTAAAAACACATTACAATGGAATGTTTTACATTATTCTAAAAACAGAACATTACTGTTGGAAAATGGTTTTAAATATCAAACACTTATGTCTTATAAAGGGTTCATTTCTAAAATTCCAGCGGTTTTAGATTTCTTGGGAAATGGTCGGTTGAAGCATATGTCTTGCGTATCGAAAAGGTTTTAAGGATGGAGTTTAATATAGATGAGCAAAAATTAGAGGTTCGGGACCTTTAATAGGTGTAACTCGGCAAGATGTGGTCCTATTTAAAATATATTTATCGATTTGCACTCCCTAGAAAAATCTAATATTAGTTGATACCAAACAAGATATATAAATTAAATAAACAAACAAAAAATTGAAAGGTTTGGGGTTTTATAGGGGTGTAACTTTGTAAGGGGTGGTCCTATTTGAAATGTTCAAACAGATTCGAACTCCCCAGGAAATTCTAGATCAAACTTTGGTATCGTACCTTAAAAAAAAACGCTCCGAATGGTGTATCTGGTGAATCAGGTGAATCGGGTGGATCAGCCTGCTCCAGACTCCCCGCAAAAGGCCTACTTATTCATTAAACCTTTATGTCTAGAAAAATAACTAACAATAGAAAAACGCCTTCTCTTCTACTGTTTTCGGACAAATTTCGATTAGGTGTTTTCCACAGAATTTATGATTGATAGCAAAAATCAGGTCTCTTATATTGAAATTGAATTAGAAAGATCTCCCTAATCAAAGGAGTTGCTTTTTAAGCTATAGAATAAGCAAGAAAGTAATGATTAAACTATTGGGTGCCGTTATACAAATTGTAGTATAGTTTTACGTGAATACAAAGTGTAATTGTGCGCGATTTGACAATGCTGCAATGCAAATTCAAAGTGTTTATTATTTACTTATTCCTTCATGTGTCGGGTGTGGGTACCTGCAGGTACGCGCAAATGGACGTGCTTTTTGAGCTACATAAGAACAGGTGCCAATGCGATCACATCATGTTGAACAAGGTATTTATTTTTCATTATATTTTGCATGTACATTATTATGATTGTGAATATTTGTACTGTTTACTACGTACATCGATTTAACCGGAAAGACAACTGTGTAAAATATTACAGGACTTCTGCGTGCGTCGATAGGCCTAAGGGTAGTAGAGGGAGTAAGTAACGGGTTACTGTAACTTGTTGTTTCAGAGACACAGTAGAACGTAAGAAGCTCTCATGATGTCTAGTTGCTTAGCTTGATTTATATTTAAATCAAACCTTTCTTTAAACTTGATGTTGTTTATTGCATTACATCAACTTTGGTGCCGAAACCCGGGAAGATCTGGTGATAAATATAAACGAGCTTTAACGTAAATAATCGGAATAACGGAACGTGAACGAGAATATTTAACAGACGGCTATACTATCGAGGCTTCATGATGGAACAACTAAAACGGACAATTTGTAGAACGCACTTAACTAAAACAGTTAATAATATAAATTCTATGCTAGAAAATAGTTTCAGTGTTGAAGACATTTATACAGCTATGTCAAAGTTAAAGCTTGCAAGTGACAATCTGAAAGAAATTGATAAGCAAATTGAATCTCTGCTTAAAGAAAATCTAGAGGACGAGTTAATGAAAACGTATGAATATGAAGAGGTTGCTGTAACTACGATGTCTAAGTTGGAATTTAGATTAAAATGCCCAGAAAAATCGCAGATAGAGGTTGAGTCGAATTTAACGAATACGGTACCAGTAAGTAACGAAACAAGTAGTCCGTTCTTTACGTCAGTGAAGCTTCAACGTGTACAGTTAGCAAAGTATAATGGTACTGCAAAGGGCTGACTTTCTTTCTGGGAACAATTCAGAAGTATGATCCACGACAATTAACAATTAACGAACGGAGATCGATTCAACTACCTGCGAATGTATGTCACGGGAAGGGCCGCTGAAGCAATTGAGGGATTTCCTCCATCTGGAGCATTTTATGAAGAAACTTTGAATATATTAAAAGATCAATTTGGAAATGGGGAACGGCTAATTGAACAATATATTGATAGCATTATGAAAATCGAACCTGTAAAATCCAAAAATGACGTAAGTACTTTAAGGAAGAATTACAATCTAATTACTTCAGCTATGCGTGCTCTTGAAATATTTGAATTATCTAGTTCTCAGTATAACATAATCGTAAAGTCGACTCTCATTAAGTCGTTGCCAACGGAATTGCGTTTAGGATTTTATCGAGAAATGAAAATGAAATCATCCAATCATCAAGAAATTATTACGAATAATTTAGAAAGTTCATCATCAAGGTCAGAGAAAGATGCAAATCGCCAGGTAAAGGATTTATTGCAGTTTCTTAAAAACGAACTCGAGTCCTTAGAACAAGCTTTAAAACCGGATGCAGATTGTAAAGAAAAAATGGTCCCAACAGAAAAGAGAACGCATTACAAAGGACCTGCGTCTAGTTTATTAGTCACGCCGAACAAACGTCTTGAATGCTGTGCTTTCTGCAAGAAAGACCATAAAACTTGAATGTGTGACGCAGATGTACCTTTAGCAAGGAAGAGAGGAATTCTAAAGGCAGCAGGAAATTGTTACCGTTGTACGAGAAATAACCATAGTGCTAAATATTGTAAAAATAGATTCTTAAGATGTAAGGAATGCAGAGGTAGGCATGCAACAACAATATGCGACCCTAACTTTAAGCCAGGTAAAGATAGACACAACGCTGAGACGACAGGTATTACAATGAAATTAACGAAAGGCGAAAGTTCAATGAACACTTCGGCACCATCGGTGTGCAGTTTAATGACAAACATAAACAAAAAGGTGCTATTGCAAACGGCTTGTGTTTATGCTTTTGGCGAAAATTCAAAGAAGTTAATTAGATTAGTAATGGACGGAGGTAGTCAACTTTCATTTATTAATGAGAATCTATCAAGGATATTAAATTTACCAGTTGTAGGACAACATAGGGTTCGTATTGCCGCGTTTGGAAATAGTTCATCAATACCTTCTAAACTTTACAACCGCGTTTTAATTACTTTGAAGGGACAATATACAGATGAAATTTTAACGATTGAGGCTGTGGAAGTTCCAGAAATTTGCATGGATGATTTACATATACCTAAAGAAAGCGTGGTAGAGTATCAAAACTTGCAGCTTGCTGACAATATCCCGTTTAATATAGTTGGAACGTTAATTGTTGATGGAATTAGTATACTTATTGAGGCAGACAATTACTGGACAGTAGTGACAGGAAAGAATATTCGTCTAAACAAAGGTTTAGTAGCGGTGGACACGAAATTTGGTTATGCTTTGCATGGCCCCATACCAGTTGATGCTACAACCATAGGAGTAAATCTGCAGACAGTGTTACATGCGACAGTTATAAAAACAGAAGCCGAGATCGAAAGTATGTGGGATTTGGAAATAATGGGTAAAATCAAAGAAGCAGACGACGATAAGAAATTTTTCGATAATTTTTTGAAAAATAACGTTTATAATTGTGATGATCGATATTTAGTAGTGTTACCGTGGAAGAATGAGGATGCAGTAATTGAAAATGATAATTTAATTAGTGCGCGAATTCGTGCTCAGAGGCTAAAGTTTAAATTGTTTAAATGTTGGATAATAATTATGCCGAGTTAATTTCCCGCGGTGATGCTAAAAAAACAAATGGCGATCGTGTTTACTACATGCCACACAGGCCGGTTTTTAAAGAAGATAAACAAACAACGCGTTTACGAGTGGTTTTCGATGCCTTTTCACATGCCCCGGGACAAAAATCGTTGAATGACTTATTAGAAGAGGGGTCTAATTTAAGTCTAGATTTAATTAAGATTTTGCTTAATTTTCGTGTAGGCGAGATCGGAATTACGACTGACATTGAGAAAACATTTCTACAAATTTATTTACATTCCGACGATAAAGACGCACATCGATTCTTATGGTACAATAACGACAATGAACTGGAAACGTACCGTATGAATAGAGTAACATTCGGAGTTACATGTAGCCCGTTTCTTTTAAATTCCGTGATACAAACACATTTAATCAATAATCGAAAACAAAACCCTGAATTTATTGAAATCTTAGAAAGGAGATTTTATGTAGACGATCTAGTGGTCAGTGTAAACAATCGAAATGTTGCAGAACATTTAAAAGACTTTTCAAGTAAGCTTTTTCAAGAAGCCTCCATGAATTTACGCAAATGGACGATTAACGATCTAGAAGTAAACAGCAAGTGTGAATCGCAAAATGCACAAAGTTCAAAGGTGTTAGGAATTAACTGGTGCAATTAGAACGATAGAATTAGTGTCGATTTGAGTAGTGTGACGGAGTACATTCATTCCGTTAAGATGGTGAAAAAAAGGCACGTGTTACAGACAATTGCTCGCGTGTATAATACGATAGAGAAAGCTACGTCAACGATAGATATAGTATCGAAAATGTCTTTACTAATTAACGACACTACAAAAAGTAGCAATCAATTTATAGATTCCCCTAGATACAGTGATTTTGATCGTGTAGTGCGGATAACGGCATGTTTTACGATTTATAGGAAATTTAAAAACCAGAAATAATAAAAAAATGAAGAGCTTAACTGTAAACGAATTTGAAAGGGCCGAAATATGTTTGCTGAGGCAGGCTCAGCGGGAGGTTTATTATTCGGAGATTAACAGCTTACAAAAGGGTCAGGGCATTGAACGGAAATCGAGTATTTCAACTTTAAGCCCTTTCTTAGATAAACATGAATTGCTGCGTTTGGGTGGACGTCTTCATAATTTAGTGAAGATTTTGACCTCAAGCATCCCGTTATTTTATCGAAAAATGCACATTTAAGTAAACTACTAATAATGAAGTTTCATAAAACTTTTTATCATAGTGGTGTAAATGCGACACTTTACAAATTACCTAAACGATTTTGGATTGTACGAGGACGGCAATTAATAAAGTCCGTTTTAGCAAGATGTGTCATCTGTAAACGACTTTGTGGAAAGTCAGTGTCGCATCCTTTCGCGCTGTTACCTACAGATCGAATACAGCAAACAAAGCCCTTTGAAGTGACAGGTTTAGATTTCGCCTGACCGTTGTATTTTAAAGATAGTTATCACTCAAAACCATGTTATGTGCTCTTATTTACCTGCGCTGTTATACGAGCACTTCATCTAGAGATTGTTTTGAAAATGAATGTTGCATCTACAATCAGTGCATGTAAACGGTTCTTTGCCCGTAGAGGGATTCCTAAGGTCATTTACTCAGATAATGCTAAAACATTTTAAAGATTATCAAGTGAAATATCGACCTTAAACGAAGTGATGGCGAGTACAGAATTGATCGAGTTTGTGAACAGTCACCAAATAAAGTGGAAGTTTATAGTAGAGCGAGCGGCTTGGCACGGAGGATTTTACGAGCGACTTGTAAAATGTGTAAAAGACGCCCTTAGGTTACAATAGGACGTTCTTAACTAAATTTAGATCAACTAAATACACTCATTACCGAGGTTGAAGCAACAATAAACGCCCGCCCGCTCACATACCTAGGTAGTGAACCTATGGATTTAATGTCGTTAACCCCTTCGCATTTTTTATTGGGACCCGCTTTGGCTACTATTCCTTTTGTTGACCGTGTTATTAATGCAGATGAGATTCGTAGGCTATGGAAGCAGAGAACAAACGTTATCGACTACTTTTGGAAAAGATGGAGCGCAGAATATTTACAATTATTAAGAGGAGCTCATCATAACGTGAATGTGCGTGAGTGTGCGATTAAGCAAGGGGATGACGTATTAATACATGGAAATGATAAACGACGGTTATTGTGGAAATTAGGGTTGGTGAAAGACGTGATAAATGGCCGTGATGGCAAAGTGCGTGCCTGTTACGTTAAGATTGCGAATGGAACCGTAATTAGGCGTCCAATACAATTATTGTATCTTTTAGAAATAAGAAGTGATAAGCTAAGTTGTACCGCCGCGCCGGAGGAAATGTAAAATATTACAGGCCTTCTGCGTGCGTCGATAGACCTAAGGGTAGGAGACACAGTAGAACGTAAGAAGCTATCATGATGTGTAGTTGCTTAGCTTGATTTATATTTAAATAAACCTTTCTTTAAACTTGATGTTGTTTAGTGCATTACAACAACGAAAAGAAGACCGGGCTCAATCGGTGAGTAGGCGGGGTCTTACAAATACAAAAAAACAAAGGAAAGAGCCGAAATAAAGAAAAGAAATTAACGGTGCTTATCAATACTTATAATTTCTCTAAGTGACATTTTGAAGATTGATAGAAGCGCAGTATAACCAAAAACAAAAAAAAACAGTAACCACAATATACATATATCAAGGAAAACCAAAAAAATCACTTTTTAAAATGGCGAACTGCAGTTTTTAGGCCACTACAATATATTACTTTACAACTCTAAAAACAACAGCTCTAAATCACTATCGTAAGCATAAAATGATATACAAAAGTTGTCACAATAAGGAAATTAATAAATAATACAATAATAATAATCAATACCATCGTAAGCACAAAATTATATACATAAAATTGTTCCAATAAAGGAATCAATAAGTAATACAGTATTAAAAATCAATATCATTTCACATAAATATAATCATTTCACAACTACAAAGTTTAGTCATCGATGGAACTTTATAAACATGCTATTTCAACAATTACCTAAGATCCATACAAGAGAACAGTGAATAAACACTCACCCGCGTGTCCACGGTGTAGGGTTAATGACACTCTCTCTAATGCTAGAGTGAAACAGATGGACCTGGGACCACGCAAATCGTGCGTCCTTTCTACAAAAGGAACGTCAATCGCCTAGTCAATCAGGGCCAAGGTAATTGACGATCATATCCACCGGAAGACGCACACAAAGGTGTGCACGAAATTCCTTAGATAATGAACAATGTAACGACGAGTGATTGTTGTTGTATAACTACAGAAAGAAATCAAAATGAACCTGTTTGATAGCACGAGTTAACATCAATGCTAGCGTTATCAACCACAGGTGTTAAATAGAAACTTAGAAACAACCTTTTATCGGAGAAGTGCAATACATTATTTCAACCAGTCTTCAAGTTGGAGTAGTATAAGAAGCAATTATGCTTTAAGAGAATATGTATCAAGCCAACGGATACCACAAACAAAGTACTGACGATTGAGATTATAGAAGAGCTTTTCGTTTCGGAGTAAATAGGTTTAAATAAAACGTATTGTAAAGCGTATTTATTGTAGGAAGGTAAAATATACAGGATGCTCTTTGAGTATTGGAAGAAGAACCCATGTGAATGAGTAATGACATAATAAGGGTACGGTTTAATACATCGTCGGAAGGCGAACGTATCATGTTATTAATGCTTAACACTGGTGTCCTCGAAACCTTTACAGTTCAAAGTAGTTTTTCCTATAAATTAAGACTATCTTATAAACCCACACTACTAGTTCAATTTCAACTCCACTTCTAATGAACTCTCGCAACATTTGATCTTTTACGAGCCATACCTAAATTAGACCTATGAAAATACTCCCCCTTTTTATATGTTAAAAATTTTCAAAGCTTCCCACATCAACAAAGGTATATTGTTTGAGGGTCAAATCGAAGAGTTCTTCAGTTATTAAAACTTACTGACAATTTCGCGTTCAAGTGTAACAAAAACTTTTGTTATATTAAAATCTCTAAAGAAAGATATTTCTAGCCATTGTTATTCTACAGCATACGAAATTGTCATTTAGCGTGAAATCATTAAATAGTTTAATTTACTATAAGAAGAACACCTCTTTCCTTTTTACATTATCTTCACCTATATAAAGTATTTAATAGTGACTCCTACGCTTTTGATATCTGCAAATACCCAGAACGTAACTTGAGTTGCATAAGCTACAGGTATTCTGAAGCCCACTTGTGCAATTGCTAGACAGACACAACGCCTGCGCGTAAGGTGACGCTATTGGTAGGGTGTTGGCTGGTGGACAAGAAGGCGAGCGAGAGCGCGGCCATCTTGCAAGCAACAACGAGCAGGTACGCTTCGTTTCAAGATGCGGAGTTTCCCATGTTCCAAGTTGGGCATTAGGATTGCCCTACTATCAAAAAGGGTGTAAAGATTGTCGTGGGGGGGCTTTGCAAAAGAGCTCTTGTAAAGCCGCCCCGAACAATGAAGAGTAGAATGTAACAACACGTGCTGGTGGAAGTCCGTTAGTGGTGAGATTGTGTAATAAAACTGCCTTATATAAAACTAATAGATGCTTTAATTTCCTTAGCACATTTAAGTAGGCACATCTAAGTATGCTCGTCTGAAGAATAAAATTTTAAGAAAGCACGTTTGAGAATGGTAGAATTGAGAATTTAAGTCGTTTGTATGTCAAACAGAATTCCATGTAATGTTATTGGAACGTAATTATGTATTGTGGAATCACTCGTTTTGAAGCTGTGAGGGGCTGTTCATGTAAAAATGCTGTATCTAGTAAATGCCAACTTCGTACCTTTTTTAAACTTCAATAAGATGGAGTATAATGTTGTTTTGGTTGGTCTAGAGCGTTTTGCAGCATCACCATCAAGCAGTTAAAACAAAACCATTCAGGTACTTATAAAACTATTTATTGAGAGAATTAATTATACGTATTAATTACGGTCAAGGCTTTGATTTAACGTTTTCCAAATTATAAGAAACTTTTGTTAAACGAATGTTAATGTTAAATTTTTTGCAAGATATGTTTATGCTTAAATCCCAAATAAAAAACAGTTAGAGAATTATATCCTAGTAACTTAATAGGTCAAATACCTTTTTGTTCAGAACTAAATTTTTTTGACATAAGAGGAATTTTTGAACTTTCAGATTAATTAATTTAAAGTTGTTATTCAAAGCACGTAAGGAATGCACATGTTAATTGAGAAAAATAAGTATAAAGTTCACTTTTAATTGAAAGATGTTTAACTACAATATGCCATATGATGAGTAGAATATCAATGCTGCTTCTAACATATGACGAACTAACTTTCTTTAATTCCATATAATGTTTGAGCCATATGAACTTCTTGTATAATAAGTTGTTAGAGAAATTTTGTAAGCCAGAACAGATCTGTTTTATGGACGTTTAAGAACCCTACTGTATTAAAGAATTTAAAAATGTTAAGATCTCTCTATGTAGAGAAACAAATTCAGAGATTTTTGAAACTTATTTTATATTGATTATCAGATTTTTTATATATAATTTTTGCAACAAAGAGAATTACATTTAGATTATACTTTGATTTAAAACTTTCGTCTTTTTATTTCACTAATTGAAATTAATAATATCCAAATTAGATAAACAAAATTTTGAATGTGGAACTTAGAAAAAAGTTGATACAGCATTAGGTAATAGAAACAGAGTAAGTAATTTTCAGTAGAGTACATTTTCATAGGTAAGGTGTTGTTGAGATTTTGAATTCGGGACAGTCGATCTATAAAGACCGGAATATTTTTTGTCGTAAGACACAAACAGTGTCGTATATTTTATTTTTTTTGTGTGACATTTTCTTGCAGGTCCGACATCGCAGAAGCTGGAGCAGAGGTCCAAGAGGTTTCCAGATGTATTGCTTATTTTAATTTGTATGCTTTTTGATAATCATTATATCCTATAGGTTTCTGCGTCTTCCTGTAGGATACTTTAGTTTTATTTATTGTCTATATAGATGCAGTGGCGCTCATTTCCTTTTTTTGTTCCCGTTTGTAGTCGAGCCCACCCTATATCCACGCCCAATCTCATTGCTCACCCTTGGGGTAATTCCCAGACTAAACCGCGAATATAGTAAAGCCCGTGGGTCCACCAAGGTTTTGTTCACTAATGGACTCACTCCCCATTTAAAGAAATTTAATATGTCTCACTGATGCCCAACGTCAGGACATAATTAAATTAAATAAAGAAAAAATTTAGTTTCACAAGCAGCAAAGTTGTGCAAGATATATCTAGTATCCAATATATCTGAGAGCAAATTTGATTTTTGTATCTCTTCTTGAGTAAAAGGAAGCTGTAGAAACTAGGATTCAAAATTTATTGCCAAATAAAAACAAATCGATGTGTGAAAAGACATATATTGTTCATGATTGGTGCCTTTCCAAAGAAGTGCAACGTATACATGCAATCAATACGTAGTATTTTGATATGACATTTAAAACACAAAAATTATTATCTAAAATATAAAAATAATGATTGGTATAAAATAGTATACAAAGCTCGTTGGAAATTTGATAGTCGCTACAGGATTTCGCTGATTTCCCGTTAACAATGTCGCCATCAGCAGCAATGAAATATTTTTCAACTCACTTATAGTATACTGGTAAAATAAGATGTAAAAACCTGCATTAAGCTCCTCCTACTACATCAAAATACATTGAAAAGATATTTGTTCTAATAAAGTAAATATTACAGGGTTATGTTAAATAATTACAAGTTTAGTTAGCCTACGTAATCTATCCTTTGTCTTCAAACAGCTATTTTTAAAATTAAATAACGTATAATCATTCCATATTAAAAAGGACATGTTTGCAATTTTTTCAAACGTATGACTTTAACACAATTAAAAGCTACGAGAGTCGTTCAATAAGTCCGTAGATAATCCAAGAGATGGCGCTCATGGTACCGAGAATAAATTTTTCACAGTATGCAGCACTCCCAACTAATCATCTGTTAGAGTTTCAGCGGTATCCATCAGATAGTTTCATTTTTATTGTTGATTGAAGTAAAAACTTTCATTTGATTATAACAATGGATAAAAGTAAGTTTCGCGCAGTGATTAAACACTTGTATTTAAAAGGGTTAAAAGCAAAAGAAATCAAGCGCAGTTGAATGAAGTTTATGGCATATGTACGCCTCTGTTTACAACTGTTTACAATTGGGTGAATTAATTTAAACGTGGCCGTACATCCACAAAAGATGAACATCGTTCCGGACGCCCTGCGGAAGTGTCTACCCTCGAAATGATTGATAAAATCCACGATATGACTTTAAATGATCGACGAATAGAAATGCGCCAAATAGTCGAGGCCACAGGCATATTGCAAGGCACAGTGGCTTCAATTTTGCATGAAAAATTGGCTGCGAAAAAAATCTCGGAAAGAAGGATACCGCGTTTGCTCACAGTGAAGAATAAACGCAATCGTGCGGTCGATTCTGAGACTGTTTTGGCGCTTTTCCGTCGCAATCCTGAGGATTTTGTGCGTCGATACATAACTGTTGACGAAACATGGATACATCACTACACTCCAGAGACAAAGGAACAATCAAAACAGTGGATTTTTGAAGGCGAACGGTGAAATCGGCCGGAAAAGTTATTGTCACGGTCTTTTGGGATGCACGGGGAATCATCTACATCGATTACTTGGAATGGGAAAAAACGATAACAGGAGAGTATTATGCATTATTGGACCGGCTGAGTAAAGAAATAAAAAAAAAACGTCCTTATTTGAAACGGAAAAAGATCCTCTTTATCAAGACTATCCACAGGTGCACGCTTGAGCAGTTGCAATGACCAAAATTAAAGAATTAGGGTTCCAATTATTACAACATCCACCGTATTCGCCAGATTTGGCTGCCAGTGATTTATCTTATTTCCCAACTTGAAGAAATGGCTTGGTGGACAAAGGTTTACGTCTAACGAGAAGGTCATTGCCCAAACAAATGTCTATTTTGCGGTGCTTCCGAAATTCTATTTTTTGGACGGCTTAAAAAATTTGTAAAGACACTTAGAAGAATCTATAGAGCTAAAGGGAGATTATGTTGAAAAATAAAGAAAAATCTACCCAAGAAATTGTTTTTTCTACTTTTTTCTAAGGACTTATTGAACGACCCTCGTAACTTATTCAGGTGGTCGCTTTTGTTTAAATTCTTGAGGACCTCATCCAAAGTATTAACTTATAAGGCAGTACATAACTGATGAAATTAAAACGCATCCCTAAGAGAATCATTTTGTTATTCAAAAGCGGAAAAACGGTCAGAACTATTTTAAAGTATTTTCCACGGTAATACTTCAAAAACATTTAAAAAAAATATTGAATGCTCTACACACTTTGAGTCTACGAGCTAATTAAACTACTAGAATTACACACTACATGGAGGGTTTTAATTTTAATCCAAGGTGGAAACCATCTTTTGAAAATAAATTAAATTGGTCGGTAGCAAGTATTATAGGTACAGCCGTTTTCTCTGTAACAACTACTTCAAAATTACTCAAAACGTGAAATAGTAATGTTTTAGTCTCTAACAGCGCGAATCGGTTTCCAATACAGCTACGAGGGCCCAGACCAAAAGGAACAAATGCGTAGTTGCTTTTATGGGCTTTATTCTCATCACTAAATCTTTCCGGATCAAACCTTTCTGGATTTGGAAAGTACTTTGGATTCATATGGACTGGATATACACACATCCATATTGCGTCACCTGGTTTCATATGTATTGGTTGTTCACCTTTCATAGTCGGCTGTATAGTGTAAGATTTTACGCACTGTCGATCTAATATTATTCCAGGAGGCCACTTCCGCAAAGTCTCTATTAACAAAAAATGTTAATTTTCTGATATAAAGAGGAAAATGGCTGTTTTACCTGATATTACCATATCCATATATTTCATCTTTTGTAAACCTTCATACGTTAATTCGCCTTCGCAATTATTTAAAGTAGCGCTAATCTCGTTACGTAGCCTATTTTGAATGTCTGGACTTGAGAGCTAGTTCATAAAACAAAAAGCACATAAAATTGGAACTCGTTTCGTATCCAGCAAAGAAAAATATTAGAGCTTGCGCTGTCAAATCATCGTAAGTTAGTTGCCACTTTTGGCGTTTTTCATGCTTTACAATATATTTCTCCTCCGCAGAAAGATCATCAGTTTCGTGTTTTAGTTCTCCATTCTTTGCTTGCATTAGTAGATGTATCATATCAGGACGAACTATATTATTTTTTTCACGTGACTCGATATTAGTTCTTACAAGTCGTCTGAAAAATTCCGCCACGCTCGGCGAAAATATTGAAACTCCAAAAATCTGCAAAGTTAATTTAGTACTTAAAATTCTAATATGTGACTCACTTTAGCTAGCCTTGGCGAAAACATAACCAAAAAGAATTTGAGGGAGGCCCAAATTCCACGAGTTTGAAAAGCTTCCATTGCCACCGTATAAAATTCGTTGTCGCGGTCTTCCAATGAGTTGCATATTACGCCAAAAGAGCAGGATCCGATAACATCTGTTGCATATCTAGTACACGCATCTTTCATATCAACTTGATTTATCTCACTACCATTCTTAGAATGATTAACAAATTGTTTGCTGCAGTCGGAAATAAGTGTAAACATAGCCTTCATCTTGCTACCGGTAAAAGACGGAGTTAACGTAGCTCTCATATCGCGCCATCTATCACCTGCAAAATATAAATACATTTATTAATTTATACATGCTCACAATTAGAATGGAAGCCAATTATAGGCAGGTAGATAAACCACTTGGAAAGCTTTACCAAATGGATAACATTAGAAAAGTACTTTTAAAGTCATATTTTCATGGCGTTTTAATGACCATCTTCGGTTTCAAGTTAATTACTTGTAGAACTATTACGGATATAAAAAAAAGGATCCAAACTTGGTGTTACACTAGAGCGTTGCTTAAGGAATAATTATGTAGCAGAAGAGGATTTAATATTTTCGGTTAGTTAAAAGACCGAAGGCAGCCTGTAATATTTAAAGCTTTGGTAGTTTATATTTAATAGCGTTGCTATTTCCATTTAGTTTTAAACTGGAATAAAGAATTACAATAGGTATGCATCCTGTCTAATAAATACAATATAAAATAAATATCGATTCTTGTTATCCTTTTCGTATTAAAATTAGAAAGTTACAGATAAACATCGAGGAAATAACCGTCATATTAAAGATACCACTAGAAATCCACACAAGATAAACAACCATAAATTACTAGACATAAATTCCCATAATCATACATACAACGATCAAATTAATCTTGCAGACGATGAACAACGCAGCTTTCGGTTTTAAATGTAATAACGAGCGGAATTCAATGACAGTTTACGCAGCCAAAAGGACAATAACCTTGAAATTTGGAAAAATTAGGCGTATGATATGTTAGAAATAATTTTGTATAATGCAAAATGTTATATAACGATTCAGTTGGGAAAGGTTGGAAAGTTGAAACATCAAAGCTGGTTATACGACAGCAGAAGTGTGTAGACAGATCCTAGGCACTTTGGTGTGGATGGTTGGCCACGAATTTTATTTAAACTTTACTGAATAAGTAGGCTGGGAAGCTTAAGCACGGATGTATCGTGGAATTTATATTCGCGTTGGTCGGGCAACAGGCAATGAAATTATTCACAGAAAGACTGATATACTGATATCGCTCTTCAACAGAAAGTTGGAATTTAAATAAATGAAATGCGGTGACCTAACGTGTTGGTTAAGGGAAAAAAGGTGAATCATTGGCGCTTCTCGACATTTCTAGTTCTCAAAACAAAGTGAAACTAACTATGAGTATAGTTTGAGCTTTTATTATTGTTTCTGATTTATAAGTATTTAGTTGCGGAATTGTTAGTGTAATTTGTAAATGGTTGGTACTTATTTGATGTGAAAATGAGATTCCGGTAAATAATTATTTTGTTAAACTATGAAATAGCGGCGGAACTAGTTTCGTTTAAACTTAAGCATAATATTGTCGGGAAAGTAGTTTCAACATTATAAAATATTAAATAATATGTAAATTTAAGCTTATTTCTAAAAATATTGTTAGTCGAAGAGTGAAAATTTAGTATTTGTAGTGGGGACTGTAACGCTGTACGAAACAGTTCGTATTGTATTATGTTTTTTATATATTGTTATTAAGGGAATTTCCAAAAATGGGATTTCAAATGTCGTATAATATTGGAACAACAGTGTGGTAGTACTAACTACGGATTAATGTTTGCTTAATGATTTCTTTTTGTAATACCTGGCCAATTGGATGTCACATTAGGTGTGTTTGTTTTTTAGGTTAATGTACGTGTATTTTCATTTCAGAATGAACTGAAAATGGTTGAATTTGGAGTTAATTATAATATAGGTTAAGATAGATAACTGTGAAGAAGCGACCCAGTAATGAAGTCGTGTTTAGGAAAGCCTTTTATTTTAAAAATTTCTTTAATTTGACAAGAATTTAATGAGCGTTTTTAGGGTAATTTAGAAAGAGGTAAAGTATGAGTTTGTAAATTTTTGTCAAACCGAAAGCAGCGAGACCTATTGAGAACAACCGTTCTCCGTGTATGAAAAGTATCTTAGAAAAAAAGCGGAGACAAGATCCTTTGGCACCCTATACTTATGACAACCAGTAAAACCTTTGTTACTTTTTTTTTCGAGGCAACCACGTTGGGCGCCAAATTTATGTTACGTTTTTCGAGGCAGCCACGTTGGGCGCCAAATTTATGCTACGTTGGCTCGTAGCCGTGCGTAACACAAAGAAAAAAACAAAGCAATGACCGGGCTCAATCGGAGATTAGGGGGGGGGGTTGTAGAAAGCTGACCAACATATAAGGTACGCGGCTGTAAGAAATTAGTAACAATACCTGCAAAAAAAAAGGAATTAGAATAGCAAACCTGCAAAAAAAAACATTAGTCCTGCAAACCTGAATTAAAGAAAAAGCATAGCATGCTGATCAAGAATAGATTGTTCAGTACTTTGTAGAATGAAAAAAAAACTGTTTGGGTAATCTATCTAATATAACAACGGTAAAAGCAATACAAAACTTTTTAGTACAAAGTGAGGTAATATTGGGGAGTAGCAGAAACGTTTCCTCACACACCAATTAAACATAAATCAGACAAAATGTTAACAAAAAAATAAATAGGTAAGCACAATTGATATGAGTCATCCAGTATTGTTGATTCTTCTTTTTTTTTCAAATAGCATGCAAGTCTATGGTAAAAGGTATCAGAACGACAAAGATATGGCAAAACAACGGATAGATATTTAAAGTAAGAATAAGTAGGAAATAGTTCAACTTACAAAAGGTCCTTCAGTAACGCTTCCTTGCAATTAAAGTGTGGGATTCACGATGTCCGGCACTAACAAAGCACTTCACCCTTGACTGTGAGGGCGTTGATGGAACTTATCACACGTTACCCTAATCACACTTACGTATATCACTGGTGTTAACAGCAGACCTTATCACACGACGGAACTATGGAGCATTGATAAATTTCTTGTTAATTCTATTTCCTGAGACAATAATTTCGAAATATTTTGTAGCACTAGTTTAATTTCAACTGGGACCAAATGTATATTATTTTCATAAACATCCAAAAAGCAGTGAGAAACTTCAACCAATACCTTTGTAAACCGGTAATCTGTTATATTTCGCAAATAACGAAATTTGCGCAAGCAATGATCTATTTTAGATTCTTTGGGGTTAGAAAATTCAGAAACTACAGTATCAACTGTATTTGGATAATCCAAAGTATGCAGTACTCTGATAAAAAAACAAAGGGGCCGCGAAACTCGATCGCACACACAGTTTAAATATCAAAAGACGAAGCACCAACAAAAAACCACAATGAGTAAAGCACGTGTATCACTAAAGTAAGTCCGTAAATGTTCCGTAAAACACGCGTGCAGGTCGAGTTTTACAAGTTCTGCACTTTTATTTCCAACAGAAACTCAACAAAAACAACAATTAGTAGGGCACGCGTAAGCAATAAACCCGTCCGTCAAATGTCCTTAAAAACACACGTGAGTCGACCAAACACGGTTAATATACAACTTTTATTTCACAAGAAAAACAACTAAAATCGTGCCGTGCTCGTTCCTGAACAATTCGAAAATTGTTACCGCATTCATTCTCACTATTTTCAAAGCAAAGAAGAAGCAGCATTTTTCAACGTAATTAATATATAGGAACCAAAAACACACTACAACTGCTCATCTGTTTATATCAACTCGTTGCTATTACAACCTCTTATCGTCTCTTATCTAGACTTGTATATCCACATAAGCAACAAAATTTATACGAACGGCAAGACAAGAACGATGCTTTAAAATGCACGTTACACCTTTTAAGGTGAGTAATCCTTGTAAAGTAGTTTTTGTATTGCTGCCATTTCGCATAATTATTTTTATTATTATTACTTTTGTTCCATAGGGACCTACTTTCACGCCACTGTAGTTAGCCGGCACACCCTTAAATCGTTACTGGGTTTCAGTCCCTTCATGGCAAATCGAAATTACTAACGTAATGTCACTTTCACTCGTGACAAAAATTTTGGCGTCCAACTTGATCCCATTTGTTTTTATTAATCGTTTGGTTGCTTTTTCAATTTTTAAATTGCCAGTTACTTTTCTAAATTTAGTGGATAAACTGGTATTTTTTAAATATCTTTTTTAAGTTTTTTTGTAGGGTTTTGGTTTAAAATAGACGGATCGTGACGAAAAAAAGAGTAAAATGAGAAAAATTTGGTTTCATCTATTTCTGAAACCAGAATTTAATTATAAATTACGACTTAGGATGTGAAAGAAAGTAATGATTTAACAGTACCTGAATCGCCAAGAATTTCGGGAAGAACATATTTATGGTTCACGACGCCATGAAGTTAGCTATTGAGTCGAGAATAAAGTGTGAGAAAAAATTTTACTCTCTGACGCGAAAGATTTCTCAAAGCCGAATGGACACCTACATTTTTAGAACTAGTCATGATGACTGTTGGCACAATTGTCATAAAGATGTATAATGATATAGATTAATCCCGAAAGATTTGATACGGGAAAAATTTAAAACCGAACAGGAAATGAAGAAAATAATTTTGATTAAAAACCATTATAAATTGCAACGCAGGTTAGTTAAAACTATAGGTTACTTGCTTTGAAAATGTATTTAAATAGTTATTATATTTGAATATTTTTTTAGCTAGATATTATTTTTAGAGATTTACATTTTGGAATTTGACATGCACACTGGACATCACGGACATTTAAGTTAATTTGGAGAGATATTCTTTTTAGCAAAGTTGGTATAAGGTAAATAGAGAGGGTGGTAGCTAGGGTCGATTTGCAGAGGGACTTTCTGGTCAATCCTGCAATCGTATAATATGTCCAGAGGGTTAACGTATTACTTGACTGAGAGCCTTTGCAATAAAAAAGTGACGCAAAACTTTAGAAAACACTAATAAATCATATAAATTATTGTAGTTTTTTAATGAAAACAGCTACTCAACAGATACAAGCACCCATTTGACGCATTAAAAGTTTTACATCAGTTCACTGTTAGAAGCGGCAAATTATTTGCATTTTCCCCTGTTGGACACAGATGTATGATATTGCTTCGGGATGTTACAAATAAGTATATCTTTATAAGCAAAGATGGTGACCTCGGTTACATACACTCCCAAACGACTAGTGTTACGGTATTTTGTGCAGACAAGAACGAAAAAGCAACGTAAGTAGTAGAAAATCGCCTACACCTAATACAGCAACAAAACACTTGGACAGAATGGTAGAATCGAACTTCACAAAGATCAGAATTCGGGCTAACTCAAAAACGTCTTAGAGTGGGGTGGGTGACCTAGAAGGAAAAGACCTTAGTGACACAAAACTATATTACCAACGGGTAGAAAAACATACAGTCCCTAAAGAATATTTACAAACGTCGAAAACACATACGTTATAGTTCGTTATATCGTGATGTACACAAGCCGTTTAAAAATATCACGAATAAAATTTTACTATCTAAATACAAGCATACTTACAATATACTCAACCCTTAAATATGTACATGAAATCAAGTAATAATATAGTTACTTTTGCCGTACGAAGCGCATCTTGTAACACTAAAATTTTAAACTGCATGTTGTTGACGTTAACATTAATTTATACAGTAGAAAGGTAAACAATAGAAATGGTCTCCAACGCATTAAAATTTTAAATAGCAAGTTTTGCGAATGACATAATTGTTCGTGTTGTGAGCGTACGTTAACATCGGTCGACAATTTATTGTAAAATCAATCAAAAGAAGTGTCTACATTCCAAAACAGTAGCACAAAATAAAACAAACAGAGAAATACATTAACCTGAGCTATCTTCTTTTTGGTATTATTTTTGGTTAAGGATATGCGGCTGTATTCCACTATGACTGGTTGCTGGAACCAGTAGTACAAACGCATTTTAAAAACGCGACTTTACAACGCTCAAAGGACGTTGTATAACAGAAGACGACGAAGAAGTAATAGAGCAACAAACAAGTAAAAGAGCTTTTTTAAAGTTGGACTTGTATTTAAACAGTTTTAAAACCATGGAAGAAATAGCATGAAACCATTCCTAGCAATAGATTGTTGCAGGTTCTACGAAAGTAAGCAAAAATATATATTTTAGAAGACAAGGGCGAATCCATTCGTAGAATGCACGCAATAAAGGAAGCAAATTACGACAATTCCTTATATTGAAGTTCGTTGTTCGCATTTGGAAAGCCAAATACATTTTAAAACCTTTAGACGACTAGAAACACAGCCACGCAAATAAAGTTGCCAGACTTTTCAGAAAAAATAGAGGTTTGTATGATTATCGATCAACGCTATAAATATACCACGAAATAATTCACTTAGGAGGACGATTTTATTACTCGTACAATTTAATCGACCATACAGATAGAATGATATAGTCATGGAACACTAGCAGATAACAACACATTTAATGTTTTTAACTAGTGAGAAATTTTCAGAAGCAAAATGTTTGCTGCTTTTAACGAATAACTATTAAAAATAACAAACGCGTATTTCAGGGAATGAGGCATTATTTAAAGTCGTTTGAGGAGCAAACATTTCAAGGAATTATAAACGGTTATAGGATATATCCCACGTACTAAGGAATATTTTTATACAGGACGGTTTAATACGTATTTGTTTAGTTTGTATTATTTCAGAATAACAAAAAGGTTTAGATGAACGTTTTTGATTAAGGTAGAATTTAATGCAGAATATCTCTATTTCAGAAAGTTACCGTAACAAGTGGTTATACTGCATTTCATCTTTGACTTATCAAATGCAAATACTCATACGCCGCAGTTAAAGTTTTACTACACTTTACTGTTAGAAACATGGAATATATACTGCTTTCCCTGCTGGGCATAGACATATTATTTTGCTTCAAGATGTTCCAAAACAATGTATACTCATTAGCAATGTCGGTGGTTTCAAACGCGCCTGTATTTAGATCTGACTAGCTGCAGTAGTGCGTTTCGTTTCAGCTTATCAGAAACAAGCACTTATACGACGCCTCTAAAATCTTTACGTTTTCAGAAAAAACAGAATATCAGCTTATTTTACTAGAAATCGTTCAGTGAATTTAGTGAGTTGAAGACGAAGCACACTGCCACCATAGTCGGCTGGAAGTTTAGGTGTTCTTAGGTCATCAACATTGCTTGTGACAATACATTTCATTTGAACAACCTGAAGTAATATCGTGCCGCATCATTCAGCAAGTGCAAAATAGGATTATTAATACCTTTCAATGATAAACTGCTGGAATGCTTCTAATGCGTGTAATAAGTACTTGTACCAAATGAGTTGATGACGAAGCCCACTACTACCGCAAGGTATCTAGAAATCTAGGTGCATGTAAGACCTTTGAAATAACCTGATGCGATATCGCACATATGTGCCAAGCAAATAAAAATATTTTGCTTCTAAAGATTTTATTGCGTCGTATGAGTGATTGTATCTAAGGGGTTAAAGAAGAAATGCTCTATTACAATACTACTAGTCAGCTGGAAGTATGAATCTGTTGGAGATCAGCAGCGTTGCTTGTGATGATACATTGCTTTGGAACATCTTAAACCAGTATCATACATCTATGCCCAATAATGACGAAAGATAATTTTCTGTTCTTTCTAACAGCGACCCGCTATAAAGTTTTGGTGGGTTGTATGACTGCTTATACCAAACGAGTAGTACTGTCACTAGTCATCTGGCTACCAGCAATGCTTGTAACTTGCTACGTACTGAATTGGCGTTACGTTTTTGAATTAATTTCTATTTACAAGAGACGGAGTGACATATCAGTAGATTATTGCATTGGATATCTATCAGTGGTGCGGAGCGGAATCTATAAAAGGAAATAGATTGCTTTCCATTAAATACTTTTACGCTTACCTCGAATAATTTTTAGACTCCCTTTGTCTATTCAAAGTCCTGGAGCGCCAACCCAATTAAAAAGAATCAACGCAAGGTAAAACTTACTCGGAAAGTGGTGTGACGGGTAACGGAAAAGCGGTTACCAACTGCTAGAGGTCAATGCCATTCTATACGTATAGATCGTCATTTTGTTCCCACATCTTTTACATTTAAATCCGAAAACTGCGTCATTCATCTACTGTAATCCACTAATTCCATAGCTGTATTTTATGAGTATATAGTCATTGCAGTGTATCTCCCATGGTTGCAGTTGTCTTGAGGTAGTGTGAATTTGTATATATAACTTTAATATGTCGGTTATTTCCCGACTGTCTACCTGTAAGTTTTCTAAATTTAATACAAAAAGGTGTAAAATTTCGATATTTATTACTGTTTATATTCAATGTACTGCGTGTTTTACTATTTTTATTCTTTCATCCTGATTTAATATTATATTGAAATAGCAACGCTTTTAAATGCAAACTACCAAAACTTGTATATTTTTCCGGCTGGTTTCGTGCTAAAAGTTCGTCTAACTAACCGAAATTAACAAATTCTCATCTACTTCTAAATGTTTCCTTAAGTAACGCACAAGCGTTACAAACTATACTTTGCTTTGCAATATCCCGAAGCAACGCCATTTTTTCTAATTACCGCTGGAAGAACAAACCAAAGGTACTTAAGTATTTAAATTACTTACCCTTTAAAGCCAATAGGTTTTTGGCCCATAAAGAGTTTTCATTTTCTTGAGAGGGTTGGTTACGATCAACAAAA
Organism: Platerodrilus igneus; assembly: GCA_036346225.1. Lineage (NCBI taxonomy): Eukaryota > Metazoa > Arthropoda > Insecta > Coleoptera > Lycidae > Platerodrilus > Platerodrilus igneus. The sequence continues at coordinate 14,412,354 of JARFIW010001469.1, read as the reverse complement.
TGGTCAAAATCTTGAATAGCAAGTTGTTTTATTAGGTCTGGATCATACACATATAACACGGGCGAAAACATCTGGTAAGCACCACAATATCTAAAAAAATAGATTATATTTATTGGTTAGTATTCCTGTTAAGAGAAAACTTTCAATTTTATTTAAACTCAAGTATATTGTTCCACAGAACTCTACTATACAGGGAGTTTATAATAGACCTCCTTGAGTTAAAAAAATCATAATTAAAAAACGAAGCCAGTAATAAACTTTTAGGTTTTGAACTTGAGTTCAGTATATTGTCAAGATGGTTTTACTAATATTCAATCGTATTGCGAGGCCTTGGAGCGAGGGTGGTGGGGGAAGAGTGCCACTGTTTTACTGGATCGACTAAATAATATGAAACAAAAGGATTGACACTTGTATATAGATATTGTTGGTTTATCGACTGTGGCATATTTAATACAATAGAATATTATATGATTTAATGCAATTCGAGCCTTATTTACTTTGTGTTTGTATATTGCCTATTGATTTGGCAGGGCAAAGACAGTGCTCCCATTTGATAATATTTATGTTCTAAAATTTGCGAACATTTATTTCAGTTTGAGATTAAGTTTTTTGTCGGAGTATAGCCTGTAAGGTATAACAGAAAAATATTTGAGGAACAAAAATACATGCTTTGGTTAAGGATTTTCTGCGTTTCCTTTAATAGTTTATGTTTTTAAACGCGGGGGCGCCTTGATAGAGGTTTTGGTGTTACAAAGAGTCGTGTTTATCAGATATGGACCCACCCCTGCAATCTCATGCTTCTGCAGGAATAGACTCCCTGGTTAGTTCAGAAGCTATTCCTTTCCCTTTACATTCAGCTACGGGATTTGGACTGCTTTTCCTCCTACACCTCAGGGGATAGAAAAGCAGATCAAATGAGTAGGGTAAAATCAAGGATCCCACCGCCACATTTCCACCAGCATCCACATTTCCACACACATCTGGACCAAATTTACATGTAAAAACCCACTATAAAGTCTTATTTTAGATGAATCTCCTCCTGACTCCTCCTTGCTCTCCTCCTTGCTCGGACACCCCCACAACCATTTTGATTACATCACACCGGCATTCTTTCCACCCGCGAGATAAATCTTTCTCCACATTTCCACCCACGAGATAAACCTATCTTGTTTGGTATCAATTAATATTAGAATTTTCTCAGCTACCCGAATCTCTAAGAATTTTTAGATTGCATCATCCCCAGGAGCTACCCTCATTTTAAGATTTCTTACCTGTTGCGACTTTTGAGCGTTCTCATAAATTTTTTATACATGCGATACATTAAATTAGTCTAAAATTTGATGTTGAATCCGAATCTGTAAACAGATTTAAAATCGGACTACGCCCTGCAAAGTTACACATTTACCCTCTGCGAGATAAATCTTTCTCCACATTTCCACCACGAGATAAACCTATCTTGTTTGGTATCAATTAATATTAAATTTTCTCAGCTACCCGAATCTCTAGGAATTTTTAGATAGCGCCATCCCCAGAGCTACCCCCATTTTAAGATTTTTTTTGCTGGTAGCGATTTCTGACGGTCCTTATAAATTTTTATACATGCAATACATTTTGTTAGTCTAGAATTTTATGTAGAATCCGAATCCGTAAACAGATTTAAAATCGGACCACCCCTTACCATTTTACACACACCCTCTAAATTATAAATTTCCTGCGGCTCATACCTAAAGAAAATCTAAAACTATTCTTAAAACTTTTTATTACAGACAATTTTACTAATACAGTTTAAATTTTGTAAACCACATTTCTACATACATATTTACAATTTTTATTCTTAATCTAGAACTCATATCGGCTTATACTTATTAATATTTATTTCTAAATAGAGCATCTTTTCCAAAGACCAACCGGATCCGCATGTTTCAAATTCCTCTGATTTTGTTCTTATGGTTTCGCTTAAGACCTCGTACATATTTTCCAGATTACTAGAAGACGTTATAACCACATGTTTTGTGTTAAAGTTTCACATCGGTAGTCTCTTCCCCATTTTGGTGTAAACGCCGTAGAGTTCGCAGTAGACTTTTATTGCTGTATGTTGTATTCTTTTTTCATTTATTAATCGAATAAATCGCTCTTTCTGCTTCCAAAGAAACTCGGGCACTCCATCGTCGACACTGGCGTTCTTTATGCGATAGCTAGCCATACGGTTGTTAAACGCTGTACTAACCATTTCTACACCATCGTCGCTAGTAGCGGTAACTGATGCATTTTATGTCTGTTGCTCCTTAAATGTGCGGCATACGTAGTTTTTCCATTTCGAATGCATACTTTACACATAATTCGTGGTTGTTTCGTACAAGGCCCTTTAACAGCTGGCGGAACTGAACGTTTACGGCTTAATGACATGCCGTGCTGTTTTTCCTTGTGTCGCTGTAAGTTGCCCATTCTCGTAAAAGCGATACCGCAAGTCCCACAGTTTAAGTACTTTGCTGCAGACGGATGTATAAAGCAACCTTGGACGATGTTACACCACAACATTTGTTCTGGTGCCGTTTGAGACATCCCTCCTGGTAAAGTAGACGTGACACAGCTCGCATTTAAAACGTTTGCAGATACCATTTTAGTACAAAACAAAATCCGCACTATAGCACTTTGGTTAAACTTGTAAGCGAACTAACTAAAGAGTTTACTCTTGCGCACCTGCTTTATGTACCCTATAGAATGCAAACCGAAGGTTTCCGAAGACACCCGAACGAAGTTGAGGATTCAGCGGGGAACTAAATGACGTCATAATCCGCTGCTTGTCCAATACATTTAGCGCCAATGCATGCACCTGGTTCGCTTCGTCGATGGTGCGAATGCCGTTAGTAAAACATCGGAAACGTCTTCCATGTTATACGGATTGCGTGCATATTAAAAATCCAAAGGGTGGTAGCACACGCACACAAGTTGTCTGAAGTCGTGCTGTAGAAGATGCAGTGCTACTATAACCAAAAACACTTTAAACCATTACTAAAAATACCAACTTGCTGTCTACAGGATACTTACTAATAAAGCAATTTAATTTAAATAACTTTTAGGAAATGGTAGGCTTGAATATTTTCCAAATGAATCACCAAGCGAAAGTATATGCTAGCAGTATTAAAATTAACCATTAATTCCCATTTTACGACCGTGGTTAATTATAGATTAAAATTTAATTTGTGCACGTTCGAGCTTCTCGAACTAACAATTTTATAGCAACAATGCGCTGTATAATACATGCATACCCTTCGCCGCGTACTTCTATTCTTGTAATTGCAGAAAAGTCACCTCCTTTTTACTGTTAGACGATGCAAAGCACCATTTTTAACTCTATAGCACATCGCGCACTTTTCGTCGATATTAATTTGCTTCGAGGTTTTACACTTTCGCATAGCGAGTCGCCACGTAATGATTTCAGAACCGGTAAGTACTCGATATCGCTCAAATAGATTGATGCTCGATGTCTGTCAACTCAATTCCCTCAAGGTAGAAAACCAGTCAATCATCCATTATCGACTGCCTGTTCTGATATTTCAAACATTTTCAAACGACAGGCGAGATTTAACCTCCGAGGATCTTAGTCGTGATCAATACACATCCGAGCACGCGAACTCAACATTTCGTCAGCAATGCATCATCTCACCCTCGCATGTATCTAGCTAAGTCAGCGCTCCTTTAGCGACACAGCACACCATTCCATCATTTGCAGCACGCATATGTTGCACTTTCGCTTTAAACATCTAATACACACGAAACCACTTCGATTATTTACGGACACTACACCGACACGCCTTGCACCGTCTGATCCAACGATCTGAGCATCCGCACAACACCACGCTCACATTTGTTAAACAACACCGGATCGTCAGACTGCAGATGACGCAGAACCAACACCAGTCCTATTTTATTTAGTCCACGAAAACACTATTTTCAAACCACACAATCGCCTAGGTCCTACCATTTCACGACGGTCACATGGAATTTACCTTCACAGAGATTCTTCCCGCACTGCGTCATGCCACTTTGAGGCATAGCTCGTTAGGTCAAGACCGGTTTACACACCAGTAGATCCATCTTTTAATCGTTCTTTCGCCCACCAGTGCTACATCACATCTATTGACCCATACACGTCTAATTTTCACACTTTACAGCTTATATTCAACGGGTCACTTTTAAGAATATTCGACAATTACATTCAGTACCTACTTAACATGACCACATCAGTTATTTAAAGACTCCTCATTTACACATCTAAACCTTTACGCAATATCAGCCAACCATTCGATCTACCGCGAACGGATACACGACACTGTCAACCAGGATACGAGCTGGAGATGGAAGAATTATGGAGTCTAAACCAAACAGATTTAAACCATAAAAAACAACTATCTTATCACGCGATTGATTAGAATGATTTCTGTCTTCTCCTCGAAACCACCATTCGCATGCACGTACCCGCGCAGCCCAGCACACCATCGCCTGCCTCTCCGCTGCCCGCACCGCACCCCCGCATGCACCCACGCACCGCCGCGCCAGCGCACCCCCTTGGCGTATCACAGCCTTTATAACAAGAACATTAACTAAAGTTTATTCTGACACATAAAATTTAACCAGGATCATTTAACATTTACAAACAGCACAGTCCTTTCCAGCAGTGGTTTCATTTCCGCAGCTTTACGAACCGTCTTCATCTTTTCAATCAGAAGACGTCACCGAATCAAGTTGCCTCATTTGTGTCGCCGAACCAGACCATTCTCTCAGCCAGACACCACGCACCTCACTCGCAGCCGTTGCTGATCGATCAGTTGAGGATTTTCTCCACACGCACCACTTTGGGAACAGGACCTTTTAAGATCCAAGACGACGTTTGAATGCGGCACGCCACCGCATGTTCATTCGTCATTTGATAAACGTTTTAACCTACTACGGATTTACATCCTTTCGAAGAACACACCAAAGAGTCTTTCACCGCAACGACAGCCAAACCCGGATGTCCCACGATAAACATCTTCCTCATTTTCAAGAGCCGTTCACACCAGATCGCACGCAGCAGCCATGTGCCCTCCCATTCCACCAGTTGCTCCACCAGCGCATGACGGTTTTGCACGAGCCGCGCGCGACTCATCCGATGATTATTGCATGGAACTGAACTTTACGTTAATACGCATGGTTGTTTACATTAGAACTAGTGCATTTCTAACGTACCAGTCCCTTATACTTCGCGACGGATGTATAAACAACCTTGGCATGTTCACCAACATTTGTCTGGGCCTTTGAGACATCCCCGGTAAACGTGCACACATCGCATTTAACAACTTTAGATACCATTTTAGTACAAAAAAAATCCGCACTATAGCACTTTGGTAACTTCGTACGAACTACTAAAGTTATCTTGCGCACCTGCTTATGACCCATGAATGCAAACCAAGGTTTCCGAAGCACCGAACGAAGTTGGGATCCGGGAACTAATGACGTCATAACCGCTTCTCCATACTTTGGCCAACACGCCTGTTCTCATAACATGTCAATCACTTATAAAACTGAATTCTGTACATGTTATACGATGTATATTAAAAATCCAAACGGTGGTAGCACACGCACATTGTCGAATCTCTTAAGATGCAGCAACCAAAAACACTTTAAACCTTACTAAAAAGTCAACTTCTTTAGGATACTTACAAGCTTAATTTAACAACCTTTCAAATGTAGCTTAATATTTTCCAAATGAATCACCAACGAATGAATCAGTATAAAATTACCTAATTCCCATTTTTACGACCGGTAATTACAGAACATTATTTGTCGTTCGCAGCCGACAACCATTATGCACCAATGCCTGTTAATACTGCATACTTCGCCGCTACTTGCTATTCTGTAATTGAAAAAGTCATCTCCTTTTTACTGTTAGGCCGTGCAAGCACCATTTTGACTTCTATGCACATCGGCATTTCCGATGTTAAATTTTCTTGAGGTTTTACACTTCGCAACGGTCGCACGTATGTTCTGAACCGGTAAGTACTCGAACGCCAAAACGCATAGTGTCGATTCTGTAACTTCATTCCTCGATAACAGTTAAAAACATCATCCATACGATTGACCATCCTTTCTGAAATTACAAACTAAAGAGTCTTTCAAGCGCAAATTTTTAAACCCGAGCTTAGTCGTATCAATTCACATCACTACCTAACTAACATTTCTTTCATTATAATAGACATCCCTTCTCTGCCCATCTATCTTGAGTGTAAAGCACAGCCCTGTTTATGTCGCCGATGCAATCCCATTCCATCTTTCTTTAAGTTGCACACGCGACTTTTTGCGTATTAGTTTTTTTTTGAGGCCTTTCGGATTTCGCTATTTAACATCTATACATTGTAACACTTCGATTATCTAGACGGAACCACTACTCATCCCACCTTCATTTACCAAATCTGGGTTCGACACTCAGATCTTCCTACATTGTTAAACAAACTACCGCAGCTTTGTGACGAACAGATGTTTTGATGTGTACAGATATTACCTATACATTAACCAGTCTAAGCTATTTTATTTAGTCCAGAAACTACTATTTTCAACCTATAATATCGCTTTAGTTACCATTCACCATTTCCCAATGACTGGTCACGTCAGGAAACTTAATTTCTTATTGACAGAATTCTTATTCCCCGCACTGCGCTAGTTGCATGCCCCCTTGAGTATATGCTCGTTAGTTGTAAACCCTCGGTTTTATAACTACAATCGTAGCCCTTTAATCTTTAATCGTATCTTTCTCGCCACATACGTGGCAATTACTACCAACAAATTCAATACGACCCCCATTAAATCGTCTTAATTTCTACACTTTTTGTCACAGTGTTATATTGTATTTATTACACGGAGTCACTCTTTTAAGATAAATATATTTTGCTTGGCACAATATTAAATTTTTCTAGGGACCCCAAATGTACAATAATTTTAAATAGCACCCACACAAATTTGCCTTTTAGCAAGCAAATTTTGCCCCTTTATCAACATCCATTTACATTTTCACCCAAATGTCTATCACACGAAAACTAGTAATCCGTTCCGGATCACGTGAATCACTCACTCTGTAACCACTAAGCCAACATTTGAGTTGGAATTCTTAAAAATCGGTCGAGGTATTCTCGAACCTTTCAAGCCAATAACACATCAACTTCCCTCAGATTAACATGATGCACTTCGCCTCCGAACAACGATTCACCAGATACGCGCTCACAAATTTTTAGATAACATTTCAGCGGATGACGTCGCACGCCCACAACCCCACATCGATTAGCCGCGTCATCTCATGACGCACTTTGGTCACGGCCATATCTCATTTCACCACGTCCGAAACACATCAATCGCTCACGCTACGCACTGTCAACCATATCTACATCTATCATGTCAGCGAAATTGCAGATTTGCACAGCACATCTCCATACTGTCACACTATCCACCGCACATCGCCATTTCCATCGCCGTCATACAGCGAGACCAATGCCCGAACGTCATCGATCACGTCAGTCATGGCCAGCATTTACATTACACACCACAGTTGCGACATTTGCAGCCATTTATCAATCGACTCAAGTCTCGATCAACCATTTCGGCCACGTCAGCCGAAACGTTTGCCAGTACACCCATCTGTCAACCACGCAATCCAGTCAGTCACCTAAAATTTAGATAACATCGTCTCTCGCAACTTTCGTCCACTTCGCGACATTACATTACAGTCAGATTGCCGTCACTTTCATCTGTCCCACGTATGCATTTAAAACACAGTTCACGCCACGCAGTCTGCACACCACATCAACCTCTTTGATAAACAACAGCGTTTCACCAGCGATTCGACTCGCTAAGCACATACGACCACACTCATTTTTGCAGACGCACCTTCGAGCATACATTGAGCTTGAATCAGCGCCATGCAGCCTGCACCATCCATCTCTAAGTCCATGACTTTTTCGTATATTTTGTTTATGAGGCCTTTACATGCTATTTAACATCAATCAGATACCACTTTCGATATTCTACGGACCACTACACCGCACCTTTTGATCAGATCCTGCCGACACTCGATTCACATGTACAAACTCGATCGCATGGGCGTAACAGTTTGGATCAGATACCAACATTACCATAAGCTATTACCACGAATATTTCAAACCTATTAATAACGTTAGGTTATTCACCATTTCCCAATGACGTTCGCATGAACTTACTTATTGAGATTTTTCCACACGCGCGTAGTTCATGCACCTTAGGAGAATTCTAGGTTAACCCTGGTACCGCGGCGCTGACCCAACCTATTAATTTTTTCCTTTTATCTAACCTAGGTCCACACTTGGTTTTTAATGGACAAACTATTAAAAGCAATTAGTAATGGGTTTTAATGAGAAAACTCATTAAAGAATTAGGTCATATGGTCATGTTATAGGTCATTGGTCATGTGGTCATATTTCATTGGTCATAGTATTATTTTCATGGCCCCAAATTGTAAATAATTTTAATAACCCCTCAAATTACCTTTAAACTAACATCCTACATCTATCCGGATTATATGTCCGATGCGCATTCCTGTCGGCTTAGGTCGATAACAACATATTCGACTATCTTCGGCAATATACGTCCCCACTCTGTAGAATACATAAGAGAACAATTTTTTCGTATTCAATTTAGTATTCGATAGTAGCTAGAACGGTAAACATGAGCGTCTCAAAGGTGATTAACGTTTCTCAACTTCTTGGGAATAAAGTGAAACCGACAAATGAGCGATTTGGATTATGGCTGTTGACAGAAAATATGTGCAACAATAATCTGGTAACAGATATTGGTAATATTTGTTATGTCGAAGGCGAGCAGATGCTGACTGGTGGACTACACACACCAATTACAGATCCATTTTGTGACCATATAATGTTGGTTAAAATTTGCGACTTTTCTGACGCCGAACAAACCTCTGCAAGCAAAAGGATGTTTATCCTAAAAAAAGAAATTTGTGGTGCATTTAACAGCTATCTACGAAGAAAGTTTGACCGATTTGTTTCCGCTAGGCATGGTGTTAAAGCTAAGCATCCGTTTTCTCTGGAAAGCAATAACAAGATGGGCCAGAGAGTAAAAGAAATTATCGGAAAAGAAGACCTCGAATGCATTAATAAAAAATTCCAAAATCCTATATATGTTCCATACAAAGTGGAACTAGCAGATGTTAAGTTGGAAACTTTATTGGAGGAACTACCAGATATATTAGACGAACTCGAAAAAGATTATTTCTATCTTTTTGACATGGATGTAACCCAAGATTTTGCGGGTATATTTAGCAAGATGGAGATGTGTAATTATTTAACTACAAACCATAACTTTCGCTATAAGGGCGAATACGAAGAAAAGTGTAATATTATAGTTGACAACGATAAAACTGTAGGAATTGATTGTTTAACATGGCTAACAACCAATGCAAGAATTAAGATATACAACAAATTTGTGTGTCAGATAACAAGTCCTGGTGTTAATAAACAACTTGGCAATCATATACTAGATTTTTTACGTTGTCCAGATGTACGTTTAAGGGAAACATTTGCGTCTACTTTGGCCAAAGAACATGGTATTACGCGATTGGAAGCGACAATATACAACTGTGCAATTGGAAGCTATGTCAGTGCGGAACGGGTGTATAATCCCTTAAAAGACTGTTTAACGTTATTGGAAGATAGTGTTATACTTCCTAAAGGCGCCAATGTACTCGGTACCACTTGCCAAAATGTGGAGTAAGCTATCGGACAAGCTACAAAATAGCTGCTGTTTAGTGTATAATAACCTACTACAGTACGTGTATTGGGGGAATGGTAATACAAAGAAATTGACGGGCCTTGCAAATTAAGTTGTCCGAAAACCAAAAACAGGGAAACATTGATAAAGTATGTGCTGGCTTTTAGTTTTAACTATTTACCCGTAAATTATTTGGAGATAGTAGAGGAGGAAGACAGCCAAGATAAAATAAAAATCTTACACAAGTGCTACATTAAAGCAGGTAGTACATATTTTACACAATCTGCAACACCATATTCTACAATTCCAAAAGAAATAGTCATTTCGGAATTGGGATTGATAAATACACCTAACATTCGCCCAGAGGTTGTACGACAACGCGCAAATATTGGTAGTAAACTCTATCCGTTTACGCTAAAGGAAATTACCCCATTATGTATGCCATACGCTGTAAGTGGAAGGAAAAGACAACTGGAATTAGAGGAAATGGATGCAAAAAGGCGAAAATTGGACTACATGGAAAACACTGCGATAATACGCGAATTATACAAAGATGTGTTAGACAAAGAACATCTTATTAGAGAAAATGAGGAAGAATTAAAAGATTATTTTATGTGTCGATGGACTGACTTAGATACATCCGGGTTTTACAAGCTGTATGCATTTGCGGTTAGTAAGAAAGACTCTTTTAGTTATGTAGGTGTTCTTGCAGAAAAGGATGGTACTAAATCCGTATACTTTTTAAAAGGTTATTCTAAAAACGTATTTATCAAAATGGCAGATAACAAAGACGAACTAAGGAATGCGGGTTTCGTAACCTTGGCGTACACCACACGCAAAGGGGTTCCGCTAAACATTGTATATTTACCTAGTAAAGAACCTTTCGGATCATTTAAAACCGAGGGTCTTACAACCTATAACAACCATATATTCCCAAAAGTGGTGGATATGCAACTACACAACGGTGTGTGGAGAAAAGGATTTCTCCAATACCGACAAGAAGAAGTCGATCAAGCTAACAAGATACGTATGCAGGATATAGTGGGAAAGCTGCGATTAAAAGATTGTCACAAGCTGCAAGAATTACACGAAGGAATGGATCTGGTTGTCGGCGGAATCAAAGACTTTAAATATAGAGGCAAACTTCGATACATTTTACAATTGAAAACCTAGACGGTCTTTATGTATCAAACTATTGGTTAGAAAAGGAGATAGAAGACTTGGGTGTCGATTTAAATTTTAAGCTGCGAATAAAATTAGATAAAATTAAAACCACTGCAAACAAACATAAAGAAAGGACTGTCTTCTGTGTATAACTTTGTATTAAAATTAAGTTTAAATGACTCCATGCTTGGTATTAAATATTTTTAAATTTGTTATGTATAATGTCAGAATAAACATTTTATAATAGTATATAACATTGTTCTTTATTTATAAAAGGCTGTAACGTTACCCCGAAATAGCAGTCGCACAGAGAGGGGTGCTCATGGACAGCGAGCATGGGCAGGGGTGCGTACGCGCATGGGTGCGCATGGGCAGGGGTGTGCATGCGCAGGGGTGCTCATGTGCTGGGATGTGTCTGGGCGTACACGAGGGAAGCGGATGTTAACAGTCACCAAGCATTCAATTCTTTATTTGGCGTGGAGTACTTGCCTGCGTATGTATCCGGAGTAAAAGAATACGATTTGCATACGCAGCTTATTAATAAAATTAGTTTATCGAGGGAAGATGACAAAAGGTACATCATTCCTAATAGTACAACAATCTACGCATGGGGGCGTAAATATATAAGATAGTTGTTTATATTTGTATGGATTTGTAAATCTATTGTATATATTAGTTTTAAGACTCCATAATTTTTAATTCTTCTCCCACCTTCCAAATCCTTCCGGCTTCTATCCTGGTTGACAGAGTAGACGTGTTATCTCCACGTGGTATTCGCGGGACACATCGGTTTTAGTTTCTGGGAGATGGTTGTAGGCATATGTCTTAGTAGCAAAAAGGGTTTTAAGATGGAATAAAAGATGGCAAATTATCAGTTAAAAGCATAACTTTGTTGGGTGGTCCTATTTAAAATTATTTACAAATTTGGGGTCCCTAGAAAATTTAATATTAGTGTATGCCAAACAAAATATATTTATCTTAAAAGAGTGACACCAAATAAATACAATATAACACTTGTTAACAAAATTGTAGAGAAATTAAAGACGTTTAATGGGCCAGTATTGAATTTGTTGGTAGAATTAAGTCCTACTGTACTGTAGGCGAGAAAGATACGATTAAAATGATTAAAGGTCTCACGAATTGTAGTTAAGTAAACGAGGGTTTACAACCTAAGATGTATACAAAAGGGTGGGCATGCAAACGTGCAGTGCGCGGAGAATAAGAATTCTCTAATAAGAAATTAAAGTTTCATGTAGTAGCACCGTCATTGGGAAAGGTCGAATGTGACCTATAAAGACGATTTAATTATGGTTTGAAAATAGTAGTTTTCGTGGACAAATAAAATAGCTTAGACTGGTTAATATGATGCATATTCTGTACACATCCACAAACATCTGCTTACGTCCACAATAGCGATGCCGGTAGTTTTTAACAAATAGTAGGCAAGATAGTCAGGTGTTAGTGTACTCCATAGGATCGTTGGAATCAAAAGACGGTGCGGCGGGTGTATGGTGGTTCCGTTAGAATAATCGAAAGTGTTATCAATTGTATTAGATGTTTAAATAAGCGAAAGTGTAAAGGCTACATAAACAAAAATTAATTAACTGACAAAAAGTGCGATGTGCTACACTTATAAAGAAAGTATGGAATGGTGTTCATCGGTCCTAAAATAAGGCATGACTTTTCCAAGCAACTACAAGAATAGCAGTAGCGCAGAGAAGGTATGCATGTATTATCAGTTGCTACAAAATTGTTAGTTTACGCGTAGCTCGGATGGAATTGATCACGACTTAAAGATCCCGGAGGTTTAATTTCGCCATTGTCGTTTGAAATGTTTGTAAATTATCAGAACAGGAGCGGGTCAAGTTGTTAGTGTATTGATGAGTTTTTTACCTTTACGAGGGAATTGGAAGTTGACAGACATCGAGCACTAATTTTTTGAGCGATATCGAGTACTTACCGTCTAGAAATCATTACGTGGCCACCGTATGCGAAAGTGTAAAACCAAGACAAAATTTAATCATCAGACGAAAAATGCGCGATGTGCTATAGAACGTATAAAAAATGGAGCTTGCATCGCTCCTAACGTAAAAAGGAGAGACTTTTCATAGCAATTACAGATAGAAGTAGCGCGCAAGGGATGCATGTATTATACAGCGCATGTTGCTATAAAATATGTTAGTTTACGAGAAGCTCAACGTGCAAAATTAAATTTTAATCTATAATTAACCACGGTCGTAAAAATTGGGAATTAATTGTTAATTTTAATACTGCTACATATACTTTCGCTTGGTGATTCATTTGGAAAATATTCAAGCCTACCATTTCCTAAAAGTTATTTAAATTAAATTGTTTATTAGTAAGTCCGAGACAGCAAGTTGGTATTTTTTAGTAATGGTTTAAAGTGTTTTTGGTTATAGTAGCACTGCATCTTCTACAGCACGACTTACAGACAACTTGTGTGCGTGTGCTACCACCCTTTGATTTTTAATATGCACGCAATCCGTATAACATGGAAGACGTTTCGATGTTTTACTAACGGCATTCGCACCATCGACGAAGCGAACCAGGTGCATGCATTGGCGCTAAATGTATTGGACAAGCAGCGGGATTATGACGTCATTTAGTTCCGCTGAATCCTCAACTTCGTTCGGTGTCTTCGGAAACCTTCGGTTTGCATTCTATAGGGTACATAAAGCAGGTGCGCAAGAGTAAATCTTTAGTTAGTTCGCTTACAAGTTTAACCAAAGTGCTATAGTGCGGATTTTGTTTTGTACAAAATGGTATCTGCAAACGTTTTTAAATGCGAGCTGTGTCACGTCTACTTTACCAGGAGGATGCTCAAACGGCACCAGAACAAATGTGTGGTGTAACATCGTCCGGTTGCTTATACATCCGTCGCAGCAAAGTACTTAAACTGTGGGACTTGCGGTATCGCTTTTACGAGAATGGGCAACTTACAGCGACACAAGGAAAACAGCACGGATGTCATTAAGCCGTAAACGTTCAGTTCCGCCAGCTGTTAAAGGGCCTTGTACGAAACAACCACGAATTATGTAAAGTATGCAATTACGAAATGGAAAACTACGTATGCCGCACATTTAAGGAGCAACAGACATAAAATGCATCAGTTACCGCTACTAGCGACGATGGTGTAGAAATGGTTAACAGCTTAAACGTATGGCTAGCTATCGCATAAAGAACGCCAGTGTCGACGATGGAGTGCCTGAGTTTTTTGGAAGCAGAAAGAGCGATTTATTCGATTAATAAATGAAAAAGAATACAACATACAGCAATAAAAGTCTATGCGAACTCTACGGCGTTTACACCAAAATGGGGAAGAGACTACCGATGTGAAATCCTTTAACACAAAACATGTGGTTATAACGTCTTCTAGTAATCTGAAAATATGTACGAGGTCTTAAGCGAAACCATAAGAACAAAATCAGAGGAATTTGAAACATGCGGGTCCGGTTGGTCTTTGGAAAAGGTGCTCTATTTAGAAATAAATATTAATAAGTATAAGCCGATATGAGTTCTAGATTAAGAATAAAAATTGTAAATATGTATGTAGAAATGTGGTTTACAAAATTTAAACTGTATTAGTAAAAATTGTCTGTAATAAAAAGTTTTAAGAATAGTTTTTAGATTTTCTTTTAGGTATGAGCCGCAGGAAATTTATAATTTAGAGGGTGTGTAAATGGTAAGGGTGGTCCGATTTTAAATCTGTTTACGGATTCGGATTCTACATAAAATTCTAGACTAACAAAATGTATTGCATGTATAAAAATTTATAAGGACCGTCAGAAATCGCTACCAGCAAAAAAAAATCTTAAAATGGGGGTAGCTCTCTGGGGATGGCGCTATCTAAAAATTCTAGAGATTCGGGTAGCTGAGAAAATTCTAATATTAATTGATACCAAACAAGATAGGTTTATCTCGTGGGTGGAAATGTGGAGAAAGATTTATCTCGCAGAGGGTAAATGTGTAACTTTGCAGGGCGTAGTCCGATTTTAAATCTGTTTACAGATTCGGATTCAACATCAAATTTTAGACTAATTTAATGTATCGCATGTATAAAAAAATTTATGAGAACGCTCAAAAGTCGCAACAGGTAAGAAATCTTAAAATGAGGGTAGCTCCCTGGGGGATGATGCAATCTAAAAAATTCTTAGAGATTCGGGTAGCTGAGAAAATTCTAATATTAATTGATACCAAACAAGATAGGTTTATCTCGTGGGTGGAAATGTGGAGAAAGATTTATCTCGCGGGTGGAAAGAATGCCGGTGTGATGTAATCAAAATGGTTGTGGGGGTGTCCGAGCAAGGAGGAGAGCAAGGAGGAGTCAGGAGGAGATTCATCTAAAATAAGACTTTATAGTGGGTTTTTACATGTAAATTTGGTCCAGATGTGTGTGGAAATGTGGATGCTGGTGGAAATGTGGCGGTGGGATCCTTGATTTTACCCTACTCAAATGATTGGCAATGATGTCGAAGAATGAGCTATAGCTCAGCATCTACGTAAAAAAAGCATATTTACACATCATTTGCTTTGACATTTAAAACTTTGCTAATGCAAGAAAAATATTCTAGTATCCTGATATAATTTCTTTACACCATATATTTTTTTTTAGGAAAGTCGATAGATACGAAGAAATTGTCCATACGATTAAAAAATTTAGAAATGGTTCAAAATAATCCAATCTAAAGGTTAACTAAAAACAGTAATCAAAATTTACTGACCTTTTATTTATAAAACTGTTGCAGTATTTACGAATTATTTCACCCGTAGGTCGAAGTTGAAGTATTAAACACAAGCTATCTTTCCATATTGAAAGGATTGACTTTTGCGATACACCCTTGTGTGCCCAGTATGAAAAGGGCTTTACAAAGTAAATGTAAAATAATACAACAAACGCTGCAATTGCATAAATGTATAACATCTTCCTCGAATTCTGCAAATTATCGTCTACTACAAAATTATTGTGTTATATATGTCTTTATAAAAATAACGTACCTCGTAAGAATATACTTGTATTTATTTTGTGAATGCGTACTGTCGTTATACAACTTATGTTGTTTTTTGTCACTGGCTACTGTTTAAATATACCCAAGCTGTTATCTGTAAATCATTTAAAATACATAATTGAGAAACAACTGATAAAGACTATGTTACATAACGTGCACGTTCATGATTTTTGGGCTATTTACTATGTAAATTCATTCTAACCATTCAATTATATTATTATATTATTATTATCGCATGGAAAACACAAAAGACAGATGACTGGTTGCAAATTCAATTCGTAGCTTAAAAAATACAATTAATCGTTAATAACAAATATTTTAACACGTTTAAAGTTGATGCGGTGGACTACCATTGCGCGTGCTCAAGTTTGATACCATATTAGAACTTCTAATTTTTGCAGTACATCATGGATACCACAACTGTATTATTTTTACAATATATTTACTTGCTGCTTTACATAAATTCATACATGTACGCAAAACTATAACATTTGAAGGAATAACTAAATATCATAAATCTGAAATTAATTCAAAATAATTATATGTCTAAAAACGCCATTCTATTGGTTGATTGAATATGACGTAGTAATTTGCAAATATCGTGGTATTCTATACTGTTCCGTGTTGGAGACGCGTTTTTGTTACCTTTTTTGTGTGCTTTTTACCTTTTCGTAAAAAACATCTGTAGTGCATGGTATTTGAGTAGGAGGAAATTGACAGTTCTCCCGCCACATTTCCACCAGCATCCACATTTCCACACACATCTGGACCAAATTTACATGTAAATTCCCATAAGGAGCAAATGAGGAGATTCATCTCCACATTTCCACAAGCATCCACAATTCCACAATTCCCATAAGGAGCAAATGAGGAGATTCATCTCCACATTTCCACAAGCATCCACATTTCCACACACATCTGAACCAAAATAGTTTTCTTCGTCTAACCAATGCATCTTTCGAGATAAACCTATCTTGTTTGGTATCAATTAATATTAGAATTTTCTCAGCTACCCGAATTTCTAAGAATTTTTTAGATTACATCATCCCCCAGGGAGCTACCCTCATTTTAAGATTTCTTACCTGTTGCGATTTCCGAGCGTCCTTAAACATTTTTTTAACCATGTAATACATTAAATTAGGTTAGAATTTTACGCACAACCCGAATCTGCAAACAGATTTAAAATAGGACCACGCCCTGCAAAGTTACACTTTAAGCTCTCAAACCTCTAAATTTTGCTCTTTACTTTATAAGCATAACTAACAAATAGTACTCGGTACCACTTGCCAAAATGTGGAGTAAGCTATCGGACAAGCTACAAAATAGCTGCTGTTTAGTGTTTAATAACCTGCTACAGTACGTGTATTGGGGAATGGTAATACAAAGAAATTGACGGGCTTGCAGATTAAGTTGTCCGAAAAACCAAAGGAAAGGGAAAAATTGATAAAGTATGTGCTTTCGGCTTTTAGTTTTAACTATTTACCTGTAAATTATTTGGAGATAGTAGAGGAGGAAGACAGCCCAGATAAAATAAAAATCTTACACAAGTGCTACATTAAAGCAGGTAGTACATATTTTACACAATCTGCAACACCATATTCTACAATTCCAAAAGAAATAGTCATTTCGGAATTGGGATTGATAAATACACCTAACATTCGCCCAGAGGTTGTACGACAACGCGTAAATATTGGTAGTAAACTCTATCCGTTTACGCTAAAGGAAATTGCCTCATTATGCATACCATACACTGTAAGTGGAAGGAAAAGGGAACTGGAATTAGAGGAAATGGATGCAAAAAGGCGAAAATTGGACTACATGGAAAACACTGCGACAATACGCGAACAATACAAAGATGTGTTAGACAAAGAACATCTTATTAGAGAAAATGAGGAAGAATTAAATAATTATTTTATGTGCCGATGGAGTGACTTAAATACATCCGGGTTCTACAAGCTGTATGCATTTGCGGTTAGTAAGAAAGGCTCTTTTAGTTATGTAGGCGTTCTTGCGGAAAAAGATGGTACTAAATCCGTATACTTTTTAAAAGGTTATTCTAAAACCGTATTTATCAAAATGGCATATAACAAAGACGAACTAAGGAATGCGGGTTTTGTAACGTTGGCGTACACCACACTCAAAGGTGTTCCGCTAAACATTGTATATTTGCCTAGTAAAGAACCTTTCGGATCATTTAAAACCGAGGGTCTTACAACCTATAACAACCATATATTCCCAAAAGTGGTGGACATGCAACTACGCAACAGTGCGTGGGAGAATAAAGATTTCCTCCAATACCGACAAGAAGAAGTCGATCAAGCTAACAAGATACGTATGCGGGATATAGTGGGAAAGCTGCGATTAAAAGATTGTCACAAGCTGCAAGAATTACACGAAGGAATGGAACTGGTTGTCGGTGGAATCAAAGACTTTAAATATAGAGGCAAACTTCGGTACATTTTACAATTCGAAAACCTAGACAGTCTCTATGTATCAAACTATTGGCTAGAAAAGGAGATAGAAGACTTGGGTGTCGATTTAAATTTTAAGCTGCGAATCAAATTAGATAAAATTAAAACCACTCCAAACAAACATAAAGAAAGGACTGTTTTTTGTGTATAACTTTGTATTAAAATTAAGTTTAAATGACTCCATGCTTGGTATTAAATATTTTTAAATTTGTTATGTATAATGTCAGAATAAACATTTTATAATAGTATATAACATTGTTCTTTATTTATAAAAGGGGGTACGCATGGGCAGGGGTGCGCATGGGCTGGGATGTGTCTGGGCGTACACGAGGGAAGCGGATGTTAACAGTTGCCAAGCATCCAATTCTTTATTTGGATGGTATCGAGTACTTGTCTGCGTGTATATCCGGAGTAAAAAACACGATTTGTACACGTAGCTTATTAATAAAATTAGTTTATCGAGCGAAGATGACAAGCGTAACATCATCCTGGGAGCACATCAACATACACATGGTGGGCATAAAGATATAAATCTAAGATAGTTGTATAGATTTTGTAAATCTATTGTATATATTAGTTTTCAAATTCCATAATTTTTAAGTTTTTCGTCCACCTTCCAAATCCTTTCTGTTTCTATTTGGGTTGACAGAATATACGTGTTACCTCCACGTTGTGTTCGAGGGCACAGCGTTTTTAGATTTCTAGGGAAATGGTTGGTTAAAGCATATGTCTTGGGTAGCGAAAAAGGGTTTCAAGATGTAGTTAAATAAAGATGGGCAAAAATCAGTGATTTGGGTCTTTAAAAGGCATAACTTTGTATGGGGTGGTTCTATTTAAAATTTATTTACAGATTTGGGGTCTCTAGAAAAATTTAATGTTAGTTGATACCTAGCAAAATATATTTATCTTAAAAGAGTGACTACCCCGCGTATAATAAGTACAATATAACACTTGTCGACAAAAAAGTTGTAGGGAAATTTAAAGACGAATTTAATGGGGGTCCATTATTAGAATTCGTTGGTAGTAAGGCTAAGTCCTACTGTATTGTAGGCGAGAAAGATACGATTAAAAAGATTAAAGGGGTCTCACGAAGTGTAGTTAAGTAAAACCGAGGGTCTTACAACCTATAACGAGCATATACCTTCAAAAGGAATGGACATGCAACTACGCAGCAGTGCGTGGGAGAATAAGAATTCTCTCCAATAAGAAATTAAAGTTTCCATGTACGTAGCACCAGTCATTGGGAAATGGTAGAAATGTGGAACCTAGAAAAGCGATAATTAATTGTGGTTTAGAAGAATAATAGTTTTCGTGGACTAAATAAAATAGCTTAGACTGGTTAATGTATATGGTTATATATTCTCGTACCCATCCACAAACATCTGTTTACGTCCACAATGGCGATATCTGTAATTTTTGTTTAACAAATAATAGGAAAGATACGTTAGGTGTTAGTGTGGAAGCCCATTGTCGTTTGAAAAATGTTTGGAAATTATCAGAACGAGAGCGGGTCGAAGTATAATGGATGATTGTCCGAGTTTTTTCTACATTTTACGAGGGAATCGGAAGTTAACGGACATCGAGCATCTATTTCTGTATTTGGGCGATATCGTTTACTTGCCGGTTCTAGAAATTATTACGTGCTACCGACCGCTATGCGGAAGATTTGGTTCTAGGAAATGAGAAACCTACGAAAGCATAGAATACTCGGTATTAAAGCTGATTGGTTTAGTAACCGCGATGTGCACTCTTAGAGTGGCTTCGACAATCTTCGATTGTTGTCAAAGAAAATATTCAAACCTACCATTTCCTAAAATATTACGTAAAAGTCATTTAAAATTAAATTGCTTTATTAGTAAGTATTCTGTAGACAACAAGTTTGGTATTCCCTTAGTAAAGATTTAAAACGTTTTTTTAGGTTATTGTTTATAGTAGCACTGCATCTTCTACTGCACGGCTTGCAACTAATTTGTGTGCGTGTGCTATAACCCTTTTGAATTTTTAATATGTGAGCGATGCGATTTCCGACCTGTATAACATGGAAGACGTTTCCGGTGTTTCTACTAACGGTATTCGCAGCATGGACGAAGCGAACCGGGCGCATACATTGGTGCTAAATGTATTGGACGAGCAACAAGGATTATGAAGTCATTTAGTTTCCCGCTGAATCCTCAACATCGTTCGGTCGTCTTCGGTAACCTTTGGTATGCATTCTATAAGGAACATAAATCAGGTACGCTAGAGTAAGCTTTTTAGTTATAAGTTAGTTCGTTTAAAAGTTTAACCAAAGTCTTATAGTGCGGATTTTGTTTTGTACTAAAATGGTACGTGCAAACGTTTTAAATGCAACTCTTGCAGTGTTTCCTATACCTGGAAAAACCGCTACTGGCGAAGATAGTGTAGAAATGGTTAGCATAGCGTTTAACAACCGTATGACTAGCTACCGCATAAAGAACACCAGTGTCGACGATGGAGTATCCGAACCGAGGAAGAGGTATGCTGTAAATCTATTGTATATATTAGTTTTAAGATCCCGTAAGTTTTAAGTTCTTCGCCCACCTTACATGTAAATTATTTGGAGATAGTAGAGGAGGAAGACAGCCAAGATAAAATAAAAAACTTACACAAGTGCTACATTAAAGCAGTTAACATGTTTTACACAATCTGTAACACCATATTCTACAATTCCAAAAGAAATAGTCATTTCGGAATTGGGGGGTTGATAGATACGCCTAACATTCGTCTAGCTAAAAGCCGATCTTTAAAATTTGAAAAAATATATATGTAAAACAGCGCATTACTTTGGAAAAATTAATGCTTTAAAAATACAATCAGAAACAATGGCAAAATACACATTAATTGGTGATTGCAAATAAATGTAGACCTACCTTAAATCTTCACAAAAAATCACTGCACAAAAACGATTGTTTAAAATATCGATGTACGCCAAAGAAACGTACGGAAGGAATAGGTTTTTACTAATCAGATCCCGTTATTATGCGGTTTGAAAACCGTTAATCGATCCGTATTACAAGATGAAGTTTGCATTTTTCCTAGTCGAGATCGTAATAGAAAGTATATTGTATACACCAGCAATTATACGGGAATTTCCTAATAGATGACATTGAGCATATCAATTGTATTTCTCAAATCATATACCCGCTAATTAATAAAAAAGAAAGGCTACTTTCACTATACGTCACATAATTGTAAAGCAATTAGTTTGTCCTCGTCTACGTATTTCCCGACTATTCAGCATTGGACATAATTTGTGACGTACTTATTTAGGAAAATGTTAAACCAGAAAAATTTTAAAAGTCATGGGTTTTTGCGATATTCTAAAAACAGCACATTACTCTTTGAAAAAATGATTTTAAACATTAAACACTTATGGCTTATAAACAACTCATTTCTAAAATCTTTGCGGTTTAAATTTCTAAGAAAATGGTTGTTTAAAGGATATGTTATAGATGAGCAAAACAATTTAAAGAGGTTTGAGAGCTTTAAAGGGGTAACTTTGCAGGGCGTGGTCCTATTTTAAATCTGTTTGCAGATTTGGGTTGTGCGTAAAATTGTAGACTAATTTAATGCATCGCATGTATAAAAAAATTTATAAAAACGCTCAAAAGTCGCTACAGGTAAGAAATCTTTAAATTGGGGTAGCTCCCTGGGGGATGATGCAATCTAAAAAATTCCTAGAAATTTGGATAGCTGAGAAAATTCTAATATTAATTAATACCAAACAAGATAGGTTTATCTCGAAAGATGCATTGGTTAGACGAAGAAAACTGTTTTGGTTCAGATGTGTGTGGAAATGTGGATGCTTGTGGAAATGTGGAGATGAATCTCCTCATTTGCTCCTTATCGGAATTGTGGAATTGTGGATGCTTGTGGAAATGTGGAGATGAATCACCTCATTTGCTCCTTATGGGAATTTACATGTAAATTTGGTCCAGATGTGTGTGGAAATGTGGATGCTGGTGGAAATGTGGCAGGAGAACTGTCAATTTCCTCCTACTTATTTGATGTTATTGAGTAGTTTTTATAAATAAAATTGCTAATTACTTGACCGTGTACAACAATTTTCAACATGACTGAAGCTGGTTTTGTGCAAGGCCAATCTAATAAGCTTCCAAAATTGGAATCCTTTATGGTAGCAGAATTTTTTGGAAACAATCCTTTGTTTATTTCTGCAGAAGTACGTGGCGTTAAAGCAAATTTGTAAGTGAAAACTGATTTATATAGTAACCTAACCTCAAACAGTATTTTTAATTGATTTATTTTGTTAGAGTACCTAAGATACCTATTTTAACTTTAACTGTTGAAGATTAACTAATAAGAAATTCTAAGATTTATGTGTGTTATAAGATATTATGAATTACATGGCTGGTCGAAGTAGTTATGGTGATGCTTCGATAGGTGACGTGCAAGTCAAACGAGATGGGCCACTTTGCACTGTAAAAGCCAAAGTTTGTCCTGAACATAAAGTAAGAAGCACTAATTACTATGTTTTACTATTGTTTGATGAGCTAGAAGAAAATGTAGACGACGTGACATGTCAGGATTGTGTTGAATCGTCAGGTAAGAAATTTAGTGCGAAAGTTATAGAACAATGTCTGAACTAGTGAGAAACAACACACTTTCTACCTTTAATTGTAACAGAGTTTAATTATCATCAGCAATGCTTATAAATGTTTATTTATAAATTGCTTCAACAATTTTTAAACAAGCAAAATGAATTTAGTAAACATTTTAATGAAATAACAGGTGGCGGTAAACATGCTATTGTATTATTGATGTGGATTCACAGACGTAGTGAAAAACCTGCAATAACGGATATTAAATGCTATTGGAAAAAACCAAAATTATCAGGTGTTGGGACGTCTCTGAAGTTTTTGACGCTGAACGATTTGGGGAAAATGCCACCACATAAGTTACCAAAACCATCAAATGGGCAGTTTTTTAAACAGTTTATGGAAGAAGGGATTAAGAAAAAAAAATTACTAGTCAAATAGTTAAATATTATATTCAGGAGGAATCCTTAAATCAAGTAGGCATACACCAGCTGTTATCGAAATTTGTTAAAACTGGTGGAACAACAGCTGACCATCATCATTAGGTCTTCAGTCCTGGAACTGGTTAGACGCGTACCATCATTGTTTCCTATTCTGAACTAACCTACAGATTTCCCTGAAATTTGCACAGTCTGCATCTATCACTATCTGATCTAGGTCAACATCCACCTCTTTTTTTCCTATCTCTGCTTGTAATATATCCCATACTATTACCCAAAAATCCCTTAGAACGTATTCTGCCCTTCTATTTCTCTTATCCTTTTCACCAGATATCCTTGTTTCCCTACTATTTCTATAACCTATTTGTTATTATCTTTGTTTGTCCATGCTATCGTCCTCATACATCTGAAGCACAGCATTTCAAAAGACTACTACAGTTTTTCTGTCTGCGTTTCAGACTGCCCGTATTTCATAGGCATACTGTGCTGTGCTCCACACATATGCTTTCAACAATTTTCTTCTTGTTCTATGTTTGTTGTCTTTCCTCATAGGCGCTGTTCTTTCTTGTTAGATGTCGTTCGGTCACCTTCTATTGTTTTACAATTATATACCCTATTTCTGCGACCTTCAGTGGTTGTGAAGGGATGTAAGCAGCCTGTGGCTGCCAAGTTCCCCCAATACTTAACCATTTACTGATTACTATATTTTCCAATATATCTTTTCGCACATTCAATATTAGTTGCTGATATTTCGCAACCAACAACTAGTTTATACTAATCATCAGATTTATCTGCGCTTATTTTTTCGTCATTAAGTTTTCCGTCTCAAAACTGGTTGGACACGTACCTGCACTTATTTATATTCTGAGCTAGCCTACATAGTTCCCTGAAATTCTCACACTGCATGTGTATACAGCTCGTTCCCCTTCTATTGTTTTCTAATTTTATGCCCTATTTCACCGAGATTCAGTGAAGGAGGTTAAGCAACCTGTGGCTACCAAGATCCCCCAACACTTAGATATTTGCCGAAATAATGGTTTTCCAGTAAATCCTTTCACACACTTACATTATTCGAGAATGTTAACCAACCAATTCTTGTAGTTACTTATAGTAATCATCATGTTTAAGCACAGTTATTTTCTCGTCATTAGTTTATCCATCTTGGGATTGGTTGGATGCGTACCTCCATTGATTTCTATTCTGGGCTAGCCTACACATCTCCCTGAGATTCCTGCAGCCTACATCTTTTACTATCTGTGTGCAGTAGTCTAACCTAGGTCTGCCTCTTCTTCTCTTTTTTCCTATCTCTGCTTCTAATATATTCCGCACTATTCCCTCATGCCGTAGTATGTGGCCTATCATCCTATCTCTTCTATTTTTTACCGTTTTCCACATATTTCTTTCTTCCCCTACCATTTTTAGCACCTCTTCGTTCTTAACTATGTCTGTCCATGATATCTTCATCATACGTCTGTAGCACCACATTTCAAAGGCTTCTATCTTTTTCTTGTCCGCTTCTCCTACTGTCCAGGCTTCACAGCCGTACAGTGCTGTGCTCCACACATATGTTTTAAGCAATTTTTCCTTGTTTTTATGTTTGTGGTCTTTGAGCACAGTAGTTGCTTTTTCTTGTTAAATGTAGCACGACCTTGTGCTAATCTTTGTTTTATATCTTTTGTGCTTTTCCCATCTTGCGTTATTTGGCTTCGTAGGTAGCAGAAATCCTTAACCTCTTGTAAGTTCGTGTTACATACTTGTATTCTTGTGTTTGATTTATTTTCCCCACCTTTACATAGTAGAACTTTAGTTTTAGTTTTGTTAATTTTCATACCGTATCTCTCTGTTAGAACCGTTTCCGTTTCATTAAGAGCAGCTTCCAACTCTTCCTTGCTAGACGCTAATACCGCTATGAATTCTGATGAATTCTTAAAATTTGTTAGTGGGGCAATGAAGGTGAATGATTGCAAAATGGCTTGCAATGCGACACGTGGGCAGAGCGAGAATAAATTGTGGCATCAATTGCGATATGGAAGAATAACTGCTTCACGTCTGTATAAAGCAGCAAGATGTAAAACCAGTAGTGGTGTATTGGTCGAACAGATAGTTAGTAGCTTAAAGGTGTCAGAAATAAAAGCAATGCTCAGGGGAAAAATCTTAGAAAAAATGGGTGTTTCTGTAATTGAAAGACAATTAAATATAAAACTCAATTCCGTGGGTATTCTACTGTCATCTGAAAACCCATTTTTAGGTGCTTTACCAGATGCGGTTACAGAAGAATTTGTTGTGGAGATTAAATGTCCCACAAGCATGAAGACGATGGCGTTATATATTAGGGTTAATGAAATTACTAAGAAATATAAAACTCAAATAATTTTGCAAATGTATTTGTTTAACAAAAGTGCGGAATTATTTGTGTCGCAGATTCCAGTTTTGAAGTAAATGGTGAACTTTACATTTATTATATAAGTTTAGATGTGGAATTTATAAAGACTATAACAGAAGGTGCTGAAATATATTGGAAAAAAAATATTTTTACTTTATTACTAAGCAGTTTCAGGAATGCATAGAATAAGGGTTGAATTGTATAAACACTTACACTTTTGTATTATACTATTTCATTATTTTGCTATTAAATTTTATTGTGTGAATATTTAATTTAACATATTAGGTGTACAAGAAAGTTCTGAGCTTTTTCTTGCAAAATTTAATATTTATTTAAAAACAAACAAAAAGATATTAATCAACGAAATATTCCCCGTTTGGATCGCTGACCTTTTACCATCTTTCGGGTAGCTTGCAAATTCCCTGATGATAGAAGTCCACTGGTTTCGAGGCGTTAAAGTCATCAATGCATTTTCGTACCTCTTCAAGTGTCACAAAGTGTGTATCAGCCAAGTGATGCTGCAGCGACCGGAATAGGTAATAATCGGAAGACGCCATGTCTGGGCTATACGCCGCATGCGGGAGAAGTTCCCAGCCTAACGCAAAGATATGGTTCCGAGTCACTTTCGCAACATATGACCGGGCATTGTCATGGAGCAGTATCATTTTACGATCCTTTGCCAATAAATGGCTTCTTTTCTTCAAACGCATCGCTCAAATTTGCCAACTATTCCTAATAGCGGTCTGCCGCAATTGTTTCACCCGGTTGTAACAATTTGTAATACAATACACCTCTCCAATCCCACCATATGGAGAGCAAAACTTTCTTGTGTGGATATTGGGTTTTGGAGTCGATGTCGAAGGTTGACCAGGGTCAACCCATGATTTTTTACGCTTCGCGTTAATATAAAATTCCACTTTTCATCCTATTTGAAATTTTTGATAAAAATTAATTCCCGGGGGGGGGGTCGGGTATCCGTGGTCAGATTTTGTGGGGGGTACCATATTTCGACTCAGCTATGTTAGGGGAGTCCAAATATGTATCGCACATTAATTTTGGACCTATTTGAAATTTTTGATAAAATTAATTCCCGGGGGTCGGGTATCCGTGGTCAGATTTTGTGGGGGGCACCATATTTCGACTCAGCTATGTTAGGGGAGTCCAAATATGTATCGCACATTAATTTTGGACCTATTTGAAATTTTTTTTTTCCCGACGGAATATCGCGGGGGCACGGCGCCTCCGTGGCCCGATTTTAACTGACATCAAAACTTAAGCTCTGGACACCGAGCTGAATCGATTGATGTATCACACATTGATGTCCGACCATTAGAAAGGCCTCGGACGGACGGACAGACGGACGACAAATCGATTTCATAAACGAACGAAGTTCGTTGAAAATGATTTCGTTCCAAATTTAGTTGTTTATCTAGATAAATTCCGTTTAATTAATATCCCGTTTAAATATTTCGCTAATTGGCAATAAAAAGTGCAATAAAATATTCTATTTGCGTTTGGGTGTTTAAAGACTACGATTCGTTAGAGCAAGGTCGCCTGTTATTTGAGGTTATTCCCTGTATTACGTCGATAGACGAAGTTCTGCGGTATACAACGCAAGGTTGGATAGCACGCTCCGAACAAATTGTTCGGAGATACACGAGGTATAGAGCGAACTGGTGTATTTGAAACGCGTTCTGTTGTGTACGATAATGCTGTCTTAAAAATTATTTCTGGATGTTATGGCAAGTTTATTTGATATGGTTTGGTTTTTCTGGAATGTGAGGTTTCCCGGCGGCTAGAAGTGTCAGATTTTCTTTGGTCCGACTGCTGCTATGAACTGTTGTGGGTGCACTGCTAAGTGCTAACACTATGTACGTGATGTATGGGTCCTATGGGACGGCCGCCACTGTTCGTTAGAAGCCAAGTGGAACCCTAAGGTCGTATTCACATTTCCTTTACTACCTGTTTTTGTCTCGTTTCAACAACTATGTGACTAAAATTATTTGCGAGTTAAAATTGTGGTAAACTCCAGTTTTACCACAACAAAAATTAAATACACATTTTTGGAATTTGATTAACTACTTCGCTTTCTCCCCTTTGTGTGCGGATTAAATTATTATTTAGACCAACTATTGGGTGTAGCTTTTCTTGAAGTACCAAATTTTAGTAATAATAAATGTAAACTACCGTGTTCTGATATTTTATGTATTAGATTTTTTATGTTAACAATAATGCTTTAGAACTGTTGTTTTTAGCGGGGAAACCTTCTTTTTGCTTTGGTTGGCTAATTAATTTAGGGAGTAGGGCCCTAAAAACGACAGCTCGCCATGTAAACTTTTGGCTTTGTTTGTACTGTGTTCGGAGTACTAATGTACTACTATATATACATTTTGTATTTTGCTTTGATGTTAATTATAAGGTTTTCTGGATGTCGGTGGTTAATTTATTGAATGAGTGCGATTGTGTTTGGTTTATTTTTATTTCAGTTCCTCCGTTCTTTTGTTTGGGTATTTCTAAAATCCCGCCCACTCACTAGCTGAGTCCGGACAGTCTTTCTCTTTTTTTTAGGTTTTTTTAGGCTACGGCTATGCACGTAGCACAATCGTTTTGAAAATTATAAAATAGGTGTGTAATAAGCACAAATATAATTGCTACAATTAATAATTAAACAATCTTGTAACATAGAACATAACTAATATAATAAACCGTTTTATAGGAATTTCCTCGTCTAACAATAATGCGTGTGTGTTTGTGTGTGTGTGTGTGTGTGTGTTTTTTGTGTGTGTGTGTGTGTGTGTGTGTGTGTGTGTGTGTGTGTGTGTGTGTGTGTGTGAATAATTATATTCTATTATTTTACAAGGGGCCCTTCGCAATTTACCAATCCACAAGCTATTACAACAGCATCATCTATAACGGGACATAATTTAGAATGGCCCGCTCAATAAGTATGTGAAGGCTGGCAATTCCTTTTGTTTCCATAACTTTCTTTTTGTTAAATTTCTGTTGTGCAGTAACACTTAATGGACGGAGCAAAATACAATTTTTCTTCACAGCAACACTTCTCGGAGGAATAGTGAAAGCACGTTTTCTGTCCACTTGGCAGTCAAATTTATGTGGTACCATATTTGCCTTAAAAAATTTTCTGCATTTCATGTGCTTCCAAATAACGTAGTCGTCCTTGTCGTTTTCTAGCTGCAAATATATTGGGGAATTATAAATTTTCAAAGCTGTTTATCAGTGATCAGAAAAATTTTCAATAAATTGAATTTGATCACTGATATATGTGTATTCTAATTCGTTCATATAATAGCTATTTATGTAACAAGATTATTACGCGAATTATAATAATCGAGGACATTGCCAGGCGATGAGGCAAATCTATCATACCGTCATCTAATTCAACAACATCTATTCTCTTGTGTTTTGTTTCACTCACATACAGCACATGCATGCGCCATTCTTTCATTTCATTCATAATTTTTACTCTTTACCGTACACTCCTCTGACATTCGAAGTACTACATCTCCATTCCTGATTCATGCGATCGTTATCTGATGGGTCAGATATTTTCCGTATCAGTCGCCCACCATGACTTTGCCTGTCTGAGGCTGTCGCAGAGGTGTTGTTAGTAAGTCTTGATTAGGTCGAACAAGATTACCAGCCTAGATCGCAAACGTGCAGTTGTAGCTTTCCCAACTAATGGTAATGACACCTTACCGTTCAGTGTTGGCATGTTTGGCCTCCTGCCACACACGCCGCCATAATTCTCAATCCTTCAGGTGTGCCAACCGTCTTTCATTACAAGCTAAAATTATCCCTTTCAAGGGAGTTATCTTGTAGGTCAGCTACGACCATTGCACATGCTGTGCACTGATACACATCGAGCGCACCAAAAAGCATGTAGGGTTCATTTATAATTTTATTTGTAAATATGCTCCAGTTCATCTATCTATAAATGTTTCAGTACAGTACCTATTGTTCAAGTTTTATCAAGGAATCACTTCCATTGTCCATTGTTAAGCTGATCCGACGAGTACAATTTTTTCAATAAATATGTGTGTAGAAGATTAAAGTTTATCGAAAACGTTATAACGTAGACTCCAATTCTGCTCATGAATTGTTTCAGTATCTCATCTATACGTTTATCAAAATGAAATTTGCTCACAACTTAAAGTTTGTAATTGGCACTTGCATGTATTGGATTTGATCCTATCAATCCCTTGCAGTTTGGATTTAGTTCTAAACAATACGCAATTTAACACTTCAATATTGTTAAAGCAAGACAGGGTATCATATTTTGTTAAGATAATATTGTTTGCAATTCCTCTTATGTATAGACGTCATAGAATGAAAGATACTTTCATTTGTGATAACACTGAACACTATATTTTCAAATGTTATACAGAATTTAGTCTCCCATATTTATCAGTTAGTAGATAATAGTTGTTAACGTCATTCATTGTGCTTGAAAACAATTTATTAATTATAATTTGAATTAATTTCTACGTTATCAGTTGGCAAACCTAAATAATTTAAAATAAAGTATTCTGTTGCTTATATACATCATCTTTTAACTCCATAGAGGTAAAGCACGGTCAATATGACACTTGTTATGTTAACCCGGCATTAGTTGATATATGGTTTCGTGCACCGTTAGACGTGTGTTGACACTTTATGTCAAACTACATTTTTCTAAACATGACACTATTTTAGTAGCTTATTCTGCTTGTTAATAACGAATTTTATTTATTTAGTCAAATCTTTTTAATATAGCAAATAATATAGGATATATCTTCATCAGGTCTTCAGTCCTTGAACTGGTTAGATGCGTACCCTCATTGTTTCCTATCTGTGCTAACCTACACATTTTCCCGAGATTTCCACAGTCTACATCTTTCACTATCTACGTGCAATAGTCCCATCTAGGTCTACCGCTACCTCACCTTTTCCTACCTCTGCTTGTAATATATCCTACACTATTCCCCAAAAATGCCTTAGAATGTATCGCGCCCTTCCATTTCTCTTATTTTCTCTGTTTTCCACAGATATCTTTATTCCTCTAATATTTCTATAACCTCTTTGTTATTAGCTTTATCTGTCCATGCTATCATCCTCATACATCTGAAGCACAGCATTGCAAAAGGCCTGTACCGGTTTTTTATCTGCCTCTCCTACTACCCCTATTTCATAGATGAACTGTGGTACTCCATACATATGCTTTCAATGAATTTCTTCTTGTTTTTATGTTTGTTGTTTTCGAACATAGCCGCTGCTCTCTCTTGTTAGATGCAGTTCGATTCCTCTTCTATTGTTAATAAATATATACCCTATTTCCCCGATATTCAGTAGTATACAAAGGGGGTTAAGTAGCTTGCGGCTACCAAGAACATTGAACACTTGAACATCTGCCAAATTAATAATTTTCCAATATATTCTTTCGCACAATCAACATTAGTTGAAAATATTTCAAAAGCAACACCTGTAGTTGTTTATAGTAATCATCAGGTTTAAGTACAGTTATGTGTTTCGTCGTTAGGATTTCCATCCTCGAATTGGTTGGACGCGTACCTCCATCGATTTCTATTCTGAGCTAGCCTGCACATTTCCCTGAAATTCCCACATCCTACATCTTTCACTATCTGTGTGCAATAGTCTAACCTAGGTCTATCTCTTCCTCTCTTTTTCCTATCTCTGCTACTAATATATTCCGCACTATACTCTCATGCTTTAGTACGTAGCCTATCATAATATCGCTCCGATTTTTTAC
The DNA here is from genome assembly GCA_036346225.1 of Platerodrilus igneus. NCBI lineage: Eukaryota > Metazoa > Arthropoda > Insecta > Coleoptera > Lycidae > Platerodrilus > Platerodrilus igneus. Next base: position 14,380,736 of record JARFIW010001469.1, on the reverse strand, counting down.
TGTTTTCCATATACTTATTTCTTCTCATACCATTTCCAGTACCTCTTTGTTCTTAACTGTATCTGTCCATGATATCTTCATCATACGTCTGTAGCACCACATTTCAAAGGCTTCCATGATTTCCCTGTGCGCTTTTCCTACTGTCCAAGTTTCACAGCCGTACAGTGCTGTGCTCCACGCAAATGTTTTAAGCAATATTTTCCTTATTTCTATGTTTGTTGTCTTTGAACACAGTAGTTGCTTTTTCTTGTTAAATGTAGCACGACCTTACTCGGATCTTTGTTTTATATTTTTTGCGCTTGTTCCATCTTGGGTTATTTGGCTTCCTAAGTAGCAGAAATCCTTAACGTATTGTAGGTTCTCATTACCTACTTGAATTCTAGTTTTCAATTTATCCCCCCCCCCTTTGCATACTTGTATTTTTGTTTTATTTTTGTTAATTTTCATATCGTATCTCTCTGTTAGATCTGTTTCCATTTCATTAAGAGCAGTTTCTAACTTTTCCTTGCTAGATGCTAATACGCTATATCATCTGCAAATCTAAGCATATCAATCTTTTGTTCCCGCATAATAGTTCCAAATGTTGGGCATGTATACTTGTATTACTACTGTATATTGCGGTTTATATTCTAATCTATTTATTAGTACTCCTTCGTTCTTTTGTAAGTAGTTTGCTACACGCTGTCCTATCTTTTTTCGCATAACTATCTCCACACCCGAATGTCTTTCCTCTGATCCTGTATAATTACCCTAAAGTCTCCACTCCAAAAATCTCTCGCCTCTGGCCAGCGAACTTCGCTGATCCCTAATATGTCTACTGCTAACTTGCCCATTTCAATTTTAAAGCTCTCTAGTTTACTGCTTCATACTTCTGACATTCCACGCTCGGATTCGTAGAATCTTCCAGGCTCTTCCTTTATATTTTCCGATCACATCCTCCAAAGTGGTCCCCTTTAGGAGATCCGAATGGGGACTATTTTAACTCTGGAATCTTTTACCCTAGAGTATGCCATCATATTAAATAACAATTTATGTACGCTGTGTACTTGGGAGGTAATGTGGTGGTTTCCCGTTACCTTCCACATCGCAGTAGTGTGTCTTAGAATACCACACTGACCCCTTTGGTCTCTGCCACTGTAAGTACCGAAAAAGCTGCTGCCTTCTTTCGGGGACCTGTCTTAGTCTGGTTCCTCACTAACGACCCCATTAGTTTGGTTAAACGTAGTGTGGCTCTTTAGCTCACGGAAACATGCAAACCTTTCTACGCGTTCTAGTGTTTTAGAACTTTTTCAAGGCGCAGGTCCATTTAGAATGGATATATATTACTGTGATATTTTGAGGCTGAAAGGGTGTTATTTTTTATTTTAAAACTGATTTGGTATTCAGCATGTGAAAATACATCAAATAACTCTTTTAAAGTAAATAGTTTAGAATGTAACAATTTTTCAGTAAAATTTAGGAAGCTAAAATTTAATTTTTATAATTTTTCAAATAATAACTGAGAAAATATAGCGCAGGATATAAGAGGAACATCCCGTGTATAATACAGTATTTAAATTTCATATTTTTAAACACAAGTTCAACCTTCTTATTAAATTACAGACAAGTTGGTAGGATTACTTCAAAAACATTTAGCTTGATTTCAAATTCTTGTATTTTTCCTTGTATTAGTTAGGGAATATAGGACTTGGACAAACAACAGCCATTCTAGATAGTTTAGCTAGCGTCGTCAATTAGTGGACGAGAAACAGATTCATAACTTTTAAAAAGAACGTAAAACTTGAATATAAGCAGAATTGGATGGGGTTAGCGATAGTTCGTTGTACAATTATTGCAAACTAGGTAACAAAGAAATATGATTTGAGTGCGTAGGTAGAAGTGTGATGGGGATAACACGTGTTCGTTAGAGGCGTAGCTTAAATGTTAGTTATTGTCGACTTGCGGTAAATGGCAAGGCTGTTTTGAGTATCGATTTATAAAAATAGTACAAAAACTTTAGTACACGTGACTGTTGTTGTTTATTGCAAGTGATTTTTAAAGAAGTGTTGTTTAAATTGTGTAACTAAGAATGTCGGTTGGAAAGGATTATGTAGAATTGTTGTGCACGTGGGTTCGTTTATAGAGAGGCAAGAATTTAGCCTGGTTGATTTCAGGAATTGTAGCAGTCTTTGGCGGTGGGAAACTTGGATATAAGCCGCAGGGGTTTGATGGGAGGCTCTGTTAATTTTCAACGTTCCTACGTTTTTAGCCTATTAGTATATTACGACTTTGAGACTCCGATATGCTTATACCATTGCATAATACTTTGGACTACGATAAACGCTTTTAAGTAAAAGCTATTTGACTTTAGTTTGCACTTATAGTAAGAATATTGCAATTAGTATGACAAAAAATGCCCTTTTAAATGCACTTGGAATATCCTCGGATGTACTTTGTGTTTTATCGTCACTAGTATTGGTTTTTATAGGCGTTTGTTTTTTTTTCATTAATAGTTTCAATTTGTTTGGAATTTTCTATTTTTTCTAATAGTTCTGACATGGCATGCTTAGTATTTGCCTCATATTTATAAATATTTAATGCTTTAGGTTTGACTATTTGCATATCTAAAATGTTTACTTTCATTTTTTATCGAATCCAAGTTTATTGCTACATGGCTATAGAAAGTTAATCCAGCTTTTTAATATTAATTTCATTTTTGTATTTATTTGGCTGTAATGGAACCACTACATTTGTAGTACCAATTTGAGGAGACTGATGTTGTTGTAATTATTTCTGTCAAAATGTTTTAATTACAAAATGATGTCCCAGTTTCGGGGTGTGCAACAACAGTAACGATAGCATCGTTATTTTGATTCGAAGCATCGTCTTGAACATTCTCCACGTCAATTAATTGTAGTTGAACGTTTGTGTTGTCAAAAAGTAACTCTGCTTCATTATTAACGTTTTTAATATGTCTTGTTGATAAATCAAAATTACTTGACTGCTCAATTTTTTTCCATACATCAAATAAAAATTTGTCACATATACGGCCAGTCCATTGATTTTCAGCAATCTGTTCCTGAAATTGTTGTAACGTATTCTTGTCTGTGAAGGATTCAAAAAAAGATAAGTAGTTTTTGGCCATGTGAAAGTGGTCACTGACAAGAAATTTTGAAGTGCTGCTACATTCTGAATTAATGGGTGGAAAAAAATCGTTAACTACTCGAGGATTCCATGGGTATAGTCCACACCTACAAAAACCATTTTGTAACACTGTAAGCGTCACTCTATCTTCTATTGCAATCTTGAGTAGTGGAACAAAGTCACTTTTCTTTAAAACTTGATGTTGATTTGCAGCCCTCCAAACATTAACTTGTTCTTTCCATCCAGATTTAAGTGTTCGAAACACAGACACATCTATAGGCTGTAACAAGTGTGTTGCATTCGGATACAAAGCAATCAAAAATGATTTCTTTTTGATACAAAAGTTACTTAAATGATAGGATAGATGAGACACATGACCATCAACAAAGAAAATTATGGAAAATGTGACATTTTTTTTTGCCAAAGGATAGAATACATTGGCAATGTAGCTATAAAAAGTATCACCAGTCATCCATCCACTTTGTGATATGCCAATACCCCAGTGTTTTGGAACACTTGCTAAAAGTTCTGATGGAATATAATCATTGGAGGTGCTAAAGTTCCAGCCGAGTTATCACTAATAAGAACTGTAAGACATTCTTTCTCGTTACTGTTTACTGTTGCATATATTGTTTTTTCACCTCTGTGTGCTAAAACTTTGTAACCCTTAGGGTTGAGAAAAAAAGCTGATTCATCAGCATTAAATATACGATTAGAATCAAGAAGTATTGCACTTCAATTTTTTTGTGCCAAAAAATCAACAACTTCTAAACACCACTTTTGCAGCTGCGCCTTAGTCACAAATGATAAAGTCCTAGTTAATTTCTGCGGGGTTCTAAGGCTAATCTCAGGACACCTCCGAAGAAAACTTTTATACCACTTTCTTCCAGGAACAATGTTTTTAAAATTTTTATTCAATTCTTTTGAAAGCTTGGTAACGCTTGACAAAAAATTGACTTTCGAAATAGGGAAACCGGCTTTTGCCATATCAAGTTAGCCATTTGGCTAACAAATACTCCTCCTCACTGGAAAGTATAGTAGCAGGTCCCATTTTTCTGGACTTAAATTTATAAAATAGAGTTGTTCGGGGTACATTAAGTGTTTTTGAAGCAGTTTTTATCAGCATTCCACTTCGTACAGCTTTAAGAGCTTCTCGCATTGTACCTTTCGGATATTGCAGAATTAAACAATATTTTATCCTCAAACAATTGAAAATGTAGATACAGTTGAAAGATTCATAGCTAAGTATATCATGCACCTATAGGTGACACCGGTTGTCATCTATAGGAATCTGAATGTGAAACTAAATTTTAGAAACAGACAGGTAAAAATAAGACAACCATATCGAAATTTCCCAGTGTTCCAATATCTGACACCCATGTCATGTACTGGATCAATTTGAAATATTCTGTTCCTACAGATGACATCCCAATAATTTGTAAATTTATAGGTTAAAAACATCATTTTACAAAAAAATTATGTTTTAGATACAACAAACCAATCACATAAACAACTGCTGATATTAATCTTTAAAATACAGTAAAAGAATGCTTAATTTTCACACCTATCTGGTTATTGTTTACAGCAAAATTTGATTAAAATGAAGAGTATATGAATAACTGTCACTTAACAAAAGTAAATAAGAAATACCAATGCAATGTTGTCATGTCTCAAAGGCTTTATATATTTGGCGGGAACTGCTAAAATTAGTTGAACCTACAAATTATATAATATATAAACCTACTTCTTAACAAAATGACATATAGTCATCAGTGTCATCAATACGTACAGGGCCAGCTACTGGGGCAATTACATTAATTCTTGTAATTTTTTATTTTAATTATATACAGAAATGGAACTCGAATAGAACTAACGAGAACTCTTTCTACAAGTTGTAATATACATTGTTTTCTTCTAGTTTAGAGGGGAAGATTTCGTGCTAGATTTATGAGGTTAGTTAAACATTTTTCATTTAACTTTTTTTATAACAATAGTACGGAACTCTTTGTATGTTTTATCAGGAACACTGGAACTATGAAAAGTGTTACCAGAACTATCAGTTTTAAAAATTCAAAGAATGTCCTAACTCCACAGTCGTGTATAACCAACCGGCGTGAACTTAGCAGTTAATTTCCAGTAGCGAATCTACGAGTTTTGCCGAAAAAGCAGTGGCGCCGTTAAAGAAGGATATAAACAAATGAGCTGCTCATATAAATTACATATCTTGCGCTGTTAATCTTAGGCAATCCACAATAATACCAAAAAATTCAAACCTTTAGAACTTAGTAGCTACTCTTTAACAGGATTTATTATCATAGTTATTAGAACAAGTTCGTTTCGAAAGTGTTTATCGATAAAACATACCAATTTTAAGATAAATACAAAAAATTTTTTAAATTAAATACCACGAATCTTTTTGAATTAAACAGATTAAGTGAAATAGAAAATAACTTGTCACAAATTAGGTCTGTGCGCCCAATTTTATCCCTTAATCTTGGAAATGTTAAATTGCATAATATTGTTGCAATCCACTATAAGGCAACCCGTCAAACCTACAAACGCCGGAGGCACAGCATATTCTCCAGGATTCGAGAATTCTTTTAGAAATTACTAGAGAATGAGTCATATCGTTAATTCAGGGTATATATATATATATATATATATATATATATATACAGGGTGGTCCGGTTTTCATTAGCCAGCGTATATCTTTTGAACTATGCAAGATATAGAAAAATTTCATGGGAAAATGTTTTTTGAATATATTTTCTCTACAGATATAAGGCATTAAGTATTTTTCATGGCCTACTATATTTGAGCAATAATATGTCACTTTGGTTTTTTAAATAGAACACCCTGTATATTTTTTGAAAAAATATTCTTCTTGAAATTGTCTTTACGGCAATATGCCACAATCAATGATTTCTATTCAAAGTGCGCTAAATAACCTAAATAATAGAATTTCAATCTGATTATTTCTGTTAACAAATGCCATTGCAGTATTTCAGTTGTTTATTCACAATTATCTGTCACTTAAATAAGTAAAAGTATTATTGTGTTCTTAATAGTTGTTTCGCGCAAAATAATGGAAATGAATTATTCAAACAATGAAAAAGTGATATGTTATGCTGTCTTCATAAGTCAAACAACAATAAAGGTCAAGCTGCAGTTTTATATCGAAAGTTATATCCTGACCGTATACAACCAAATACAAATACATTTAAGAATTTAGAAAATTCTTTAAGGTCTAATGGTAGCTTTTCATCTATGACCAGAAATCAAGTACAACATAAATTAATTATTTTGGCCTACTTTAGACCTTATTCTAAAGTTTCTCCGGGACAAGCTGTAGCTGAACTAAACGTTTCGACAGATTTTTAATGTTTTGAGGCGTCATTCAATGAAAGCATTTAAGATGCATTTGGTTCAAACATTACATCCCAATTATGCCAACAGCTGAGTTGGTTTTTGTATATGGATATTGAATGTATGCGAAGAGAATTTTTGGACAGTATTATTTGGACTGATGAATCTAACTTTCATAAAAATGGTATTTTTAACAGAAAAAATACACATTATTGGAATGATAGAAATTCTTAGCAATTTGTCGAAACCCGTTTACAAGTACGATTTTCAGTGAATGTGTGGATAGGTCTAGAAGGTGTCCGCATACTGAGTCCGTATTTCTTTAATGGTAGTTTAACCCAAAACAGATATTTGCTGTTTTTGCAAACTTCGTTTCAAGATTTCTTAGATGATATTTTCCTAGTTATCAGGCGAAACTTATGGTTTCAACACGATGGCGCTGCACCACATAATGGAATCAATGATACAAATTATTTAAATAATGAGTTTGTTCAGAACTGGATCGATAATAAGGGACCGACTTTGTGGCCTCCCCGATCACCTGATTTGTCAGTTCTTGATTTTTTTGTTTGGGGGTTTTTGAAAGATCGAGTGTAATTCTAATTCTACCCCTTTTCAAAATCTTGAAGAGTTAATTGCAAAAATAAGAACAGCTTGCTTGCTAATTACCCCGGTCATGCTGTAAGATGCTAGAAAAAATTTAATTATTCGAATTAATAAATGTTTAGAATGTAATGGTGAACAATTTGAACATTTACTAAGATAATTAGTTTTCTTGTTAGCTATTATTTTCAGATGTATGTATAAAAAAATTTTACATTTATTAATTTATACAGTAAATAAACAATAATCACAGTTTCCTATTGGAATTCTATTATTTGAGTTATTTAGTGCATTCTAACAAGAACTCATTGGTTGTGATATATTTCCATAAAGACAATTTCAAGTAGAGTATTTTTTCAAAAAAATATACAGGGTGTTCTATTTAAAAAACCAAAGTGACATATTATTGCTCAAATATAGTAGGCCATGAAAAATACTTAATGCCTTATGTTTGTAGAGAAAATGTATTCAACAACTTTTTCCTATGAAATTTCTCTATATCTTGCATAGTTCAGAAGATATACGCTGGCTAATGAAAACCGGACCACCCTGTATATATATAAGGCCGCTTATGAATGTAAGAGTTGAGTCTATACTTGAATGTCTAATATAAATTATTTTGTGTACAGTAAACGTAGTTGAGCTTTTGGAAGTCTAAACAGTGAACATAAATGTTAAGTGCACGTGTCTAATGTACATGCAGCTTGTAGTATACATAAATACATAGAAGTGTAATAGATACTAGTTGTGTTAGTGTTATTAATGAACCAATCCTAAAGAAGTTAGTTTAAGAAGATATTAGTGCTTGTAAATTCATTAGTGTAATAGTGCTTAATTGTTAAGTGGACTGAAAACATTTATAAATAAGGCATATACTGTTAATTAGACTTGTGAACAGAGAGTAATAAAGACTCTTGTTATAGTTTTAAATTAGTCAAACGCGGTAGCAGTAGCCCGCTTCAATATCTTGGATATTTGCAAACTCATGTTGAATAATACATATAAAATATATTCACTCGCAAATTGCACGGTGAGAGGAAATTTTTTTAAAGATTTCACACCTATAATCATACAAAAATTATTTTCATCTTTTAAGTTCACGGATCCACGATTTTCGGAGTATCCCGGATATTTGCAAGATCATGTAGAATAGTACACATGAAAAACATTCACTGGCAAATTGCACGGTGAACGGTAAAAAAATTTAAAGTTTACACACTTATGTTGATAAAAAAATTATTTTAATCTTTTATGCATGATTTTCGGAATATCTAGGATATTTGCAAAATTATGTAGAATAGTACACATGAAAAACATGTAACCTTCGGGTTGACACCTCTGCCAGCATTCTATTTATATAATATTTCTAAATTCAATTGTCTGTTAGTAGCGTTGTCCTGCCATCTATATCGTTGTTACCTTTGCGCTGCGTTTGTGTAAACTTTAAAAATTTTTTACCGTTCACCGTGCAATTTGCGAGTGAATGTTTTTTATGTGTATTATTCTACATGATCATGCAAATATCTGGGATATTCCGAAAATCGTGCATCCGTAAACTTAAAAGATGAAAATAATTTTTTTATGACCATAAGTGTGTAAACTTAAAAATATTTTTACCGCTCACTGTGCAATTTGCGAGTGAATGTTTTTCATGTGTATTATTCTACATGATTTTGCAAATATCTGGGATAATCCGAAAATCGTGCATCCGCAAACTTAAGAGAAAAAATAATTTTTTTATAATCACAGGTGTGTAAACTTTAAAATATTTTTACCGCTCAATGTGCAATTTGCGAGTGAATGTCTTTTATGTGTATGCTTTTACATGATTTTGCAAATATCAGGGCTATTCGGAAAGTCGTGCATCCGCGAACTTAAGAGATGAAAATAATTTTTTTATGACCATAGGTAACTTTAAAATTTTTTTACCGCTCACCGTGCAATTTGCGAGTGAATGTTTTTCATGTGTTTTATTCTACATGATCTTGCAAATATCTGGGATATTCCGAAAATCGTATATCCGTGAACTTAAAAAATGAAAATAATTTTTTTATGATCATAGGTGTGTAAACTTTAAAATATTTTTACCGCTTACTGTGCAATTTGTGAGTGAATGTCATTTATGTGTATTATTTTACATGATCTTGCAAATATCAGGGCTATTCGGAAAGTCGTGCATCCGCAAACTTAAGAGATGAAAATAATTATTTTATGACCATAAGTGCGTAAACTTTAAAATTTTTTTACCGCTCACCGTGCAATTTGCGAATGAATGTTTTTCATGTGCATTATTCTACATGATCTTGCAAATATCTGGCATATTCAGAAAATCGTGTATCCGTGAACTTAAAAAATGAAAATAATTTTTTTATGATACTTGGTGTGTAAACTTTAAAATATTTTTACGGCTCACTGTGCAATTTGCGAGTGAATGTCTTTTATGTGTATGCTTTTACATGATCTTGCAAATATCAGGACTATTCGGAAAGTCGTGCATCCGCGAACTTAAGAGATGAAAATAGTTTTTTTATGACCATAGGTGTGTAAACTTTAAAATTTTTTTACCGCTCACCGTGCAATTTGGGAGTGAATGTTTTTCATGTGTTTTATTCTACATGATCTTGCAAATATCCGGAATATTCCGAAAACCGTGTATCCGTGAACTTAAAAAATGAAAATAATTTTTTTATGATCATAGGTGTGTAAACCTTAAAATATTTTTACCGCTCACCGTGCAATTTGTGAGTGAATGTTTTTCATGTGTTTTATTCTACATGATCTTGCAAATATCCGGAATATTCCGAAAATCGTGTATTCGTGAACTTAAAAAATGAAAATAATTTGTTTATGATCATAGGTGTGTAAACCTTAAAATATTTTACCGCTCACTGTGCAATTTGCGAGTGAATGTTTTTTATGTGTATTGTTCTACATGATCTTGCAAATATTAGGGCTATTCGGAATATCGTGTATACGCGAGCTTGAGTGATGAAAATAATTTTTTTATGATCATAGGTTTGTAAACTTTAAAATCTTTTACCGTTGTAGTGTAACTACCTGAAGGCTGACCCAAACGTCCTCAATACGGTACATCGGTCTCCATGATCTAATATCTAGTGGCAGTGGCTGGATGACTCCTACGTTGCGTTATTATAATGTAACCCAAATTCACACTGAGAAGATGGCGTTAAGGCGGGAAGGTTTGAAATAAAACTACAGACTTTACCTAACTTACTTTAATCATAAGAATAACCACTAAATAGGTCATTTGCGTGAAAACACAGCAAATGACCTTCAAAGCAAACAGTGACATACTCAACCTGGGCGATTGGAGAAAGAGCACGGCAGAGAAAACCCCAAACTTACTCCGCATTTCCAACTGCATTTTACACATCTCGACAACGAGGGGTAGCGTGCAAGTACCTAGATCACCAACACTGAAATTGACGGGATGTCAACTGTTACCCAGACACACAACACATGACAACTGAAGAAACGTTAATGTAAACCAGCTAGTCTGTTCTGCTAGGTACTGAGGTTGGATATCCAATACTATCCAGCTAAAGTTGAAAGAGGGGAACACCAGGAAGGTAAAATCTGCCTTGACTACCAATGTTCTCCCCTTGCAAGGACATAAAATGTTAGTAATATTCAACAAGGCTCGATCACATTACATTACATACATTAACAGTTTCCAGCTCGTGTTACAAAATATTTCACAAAGGCTAGCCGACTTCCCCTTATTTGCAAAAGGGTACACTATGAGTACATTGGCAAGACGACATTAATCACTGAAATGGACTTATGATATGATTGTGCATAGTTAAAAAGGCGTTTATTCTTGAATAGACTATCTCCAACTTAGTCATAAATGCAAACGCGTAAGGCACGTGAAGGTCGGTTATACCACAGATTCAATTTGATTACATCCTAACAATTATCACAAACTGTATGTTTGCTGTGGTTTGTATAACATTTTTCTTAATCTTCTTTGAGAAGTAAACCATTCATAGTTTTTAAAATCATCTTTATTTACGTTTCGATCCAGTACCTAGGATCGTTGTCAAAATAATAAAAACTTCAAGTTTGACATTTATGACATAAATTGAAGGTGACTTTGATTTATTGATGTTCGATATATTTGGTTTGAGTACATTAGGTGAAAATTTGTGTTGCGGCCTGGGACCGACTTTTTAGGTAACCAATACGTTTAACGTGAAATCAGCTGATTAATTTTTATTGGTAATTTCAAATAAATTCAATAATTTGAGGTTTTAAAAACATTTTTTAACATGTTTCTATTTATATGGTTGAGAGGATGTTTATTATAGAGGTGTGCGATGACGTTACCGTAAGGCTTAAGCAGCCACCTGCTGCTAATATGCCTATTGTTAGTAATTAGTTGTTGTATGTATAAATAGAAATCATGTATGTAGGCTGTATTTCATGTTAATATCGCAAGGAAAACCCAAGAAACACTTGCAATGCTACCTAGATACTGTGGGCATTTGATTTTCATTTGCTATTTCTATTAGTAATGGAATCCATTGCTTACTGAAAGTCACGGATTCGTTTGCTACGCAGTTATTTTTATGTAGGGTTATATAAGCAGTTTCTTTGAATTTGTGTTGTTGGTGGTTTTCTTCTTTGTCGATAATTTATGCGTCCTCCCATTTTATTTTATGACTGGAGTCTCATGCATGTTGGCAAATCATGCATTTTTCAAATTTTCTATTTTTTAAATATGATTTATGTTCTTTTAATCTAACTTCAAATGGTCTGTAACTTTCCCCTATATAAAACTTGTTACATTCGCACGGTATTTTGTAGATGCAGTTTTTTGAACTTTGTATTACGTTTTTGGGTTTTGTTTTTGTTAATTGTGCTCTTAGTGTATTGTTGGTTCTAAATACTGTTTCAATTCTGAATTTGTTTCCTATTCTTTGGATTTTTTCGGAGAATTTTTTTATGTGTGGTATTGAGAGCATTTTTTGATGCGCATCGTTGTTTTTCTTTACTATTCGTTATTTTTTGGGACGTTATTCATTTCTTTCTCTATAATTTTTTTAGCGTACTTGTTTTCTATTAGTGTACATCTGATTAGTAATAACGAAATAAAAGCAAATCGCAATCTAAAAAACGATAACTCAATTATAATTCTACCTGCTGACAAAGGCAATGCAACAGTAAGAATGAATAAAAACGATTATAACACGAAAATCAACGAATTGTTGAACACTGAAAATTACTCTAGTTTAGAAACAGATCCAACAAAATCAATTGAAAATAATATATACAAAACTCTATATAAATTTAAAAATGAATTCGAAGACAAAGAAAGAAGCAAACTGGTCCCAAATTACAGTAAACCACCCTACTTTTACGGTCTACCAAAAATTCATAAAAAAGACATTCCTTTAAGACCTATCGTAAGTTCCATAGATTCACCATGCCATAATTTAACAAAATTTCTCTTAAAAATTATAAATTCATTAGCAGGCAAAGCGGACTCGTTCATAAAAATCACCCAACATTTTTTAGAAAAATTATCAAACATAAAAATTGAAAATACACACACAATGGTAAGTTTTGATGTAGTAAATCTTTTCACAAATGCCCCTATAAACAAAACACTTAATATTATAAAAAACAAACCAGAAACAGATGACAACCTTAAAGAAAGAACGAAACTAAGTATATCATGGATTATGGAATTACTTGGTTTATGCGTCAATACCACATATTTTCAAATAAATGACCAATTCTACAAACAGAGCTGCGGAATGGCGATGGGAAGTCCACTATCACCAATTTTTAGTAATATATTCATAGAAGAATTCTACAAAGATGTAATATTCACACAAGAATTGAAGCCACTAACCTGGTGGAGATACGTAGATGATGTCTATGCTATTTGGCCTCATAATGCAGAACTAGTTAAAAACTTTGTAGAGACAATTAACAAAATAGAACCAACTATTAAATTCACGTATGAATTAGAACAACAAGGAAAACTTCCGTTTTTAGCTATTCTAGTTAACAAAAACGATATAAAAATTATTACATCTATATACAGAAAACCTACGCACACAAACAGATACGTAAACTTCGATTCAAACCACCCACTCTGTGTCAAACGAGGAATTATCAAAACCATGAATGATAGAGCAAAATTAATATCATCAAATAAAGAAATCTTAAAGAAAGAAAAAGTTCTAATCAGATGTACACTAATAGAAAACAAGTACCCTAAAAGAATAATTGAGAAAGAAATGAATAAAGTCCCAAAAAATAAAGAAATAGAAAACAAAAACAACGATACGCGCCAAAAAAATTCTCTCAATACCATACAGAAAAGGATTCTCCGAAAAAATCCAAAGAATAGGAAACAAATTCAGAATTGAAACAGTATTTAGAACCAACAATACACTAAGAGCACAATTAACAAAAACAAAACCCTATAACGTAATACAAAGTTCAAAAAACTGCATCTACAAAATACCGTGCGAATATACCAAGTATATATATATATATATATATATATATATATATATATAGGGAGAGTTCCAGACCATTTGAAGTTCGATTAAAAGAACATAAATCATATACAAAAATAGAAAATTTGAAAACTGGATGATTTGCTAACATGCATGGGACTCCTCCAGTCATAAAATAAAATGGGAGGACGCAAAAATTATCGACAAAGATAAAAACCACCACAAACGCAAAATCAAAGAAGCTGCTTATTTAACCCTACATAAAAATAAATGCGTAGCAAACAAATCCGTGACTTTCAGCAAGCAATGGATTCCATTACTAAAAAAAAATAACAAAAGAAATAACAAATGAAAGTCAAATGCCCACAATATCTAAGTAGCATTGCAGGTTTTTCCTGGGTTTTCCTTGCTAGATTAATATGAAATACAGCTTACATACATGATTTCTATTTATACATACAACAACAAAATTACTAACAATAGCCATATTAGCAGCCCCCGGCTGCTTAAGCCTTACGGTAACGTAATCACATACTTCTTTACTAACCATCCTCTCAACCATATAAATATAAATATGTTAAAAAATGTTTTCCAAACCTTAAATTATTGAATTTATTTGAAATTACCAATAAAAATTAATCAGTTGATTTCATGTTAAACGTATTCGCTACCTAAAAAGTCGGTCCCAGGCCACAACACAAATTAAAGGCAATCATTTTTTTAACTTTAAAATTTTTACCTAATGTACTCAAACCAAATATATCGAACATCAATAAATAAAATTCACCTTCAATTTATGTCATAAATGTTAAACTTGAAGTTTTTATTATTTTGACAACGATCCTAGGTCATGGATCGAAACGTAAATAAAGATGATTTTAAAAACCATCAGTGGTTTACTTCCAAAAAAAGATTAAGAAAAAAAAATTATCACTAACGTTAAATACTAGTTAATTATATAGGAACTTCGGCTAGATAATAGGATAAACAAAATAGCAAACACATCATTAAGTTTAAACCGAAATATGAGCGATGCAGTGGAATATGTGGTTAATATGCTGAAATAAAACAATTACACAAAATTAAAATGTCTAATGCATTACAAATATAAAACATTATAAAACATGTAGTCAGTTTAAATATCAAAAGTATCGCACAAACAATAATTAGGCTAATGTTTATATAATTAATATTTAATATTAACATGGTGTAAAATATATTTAATTAGTCATAATACTAGAATATTGGTAATATTGCAAAGTTCATCATTAAGCAAACAAATTAGTGGTAATTTTATAATCCATCTTGGTAACACATTCATGAATTTATCTATAAAACTAAAACATGTGTTAAAATTATAATTTTAAATTATACATACCTCTTGTGTAATTGTTTATAGTATAGTATAATAATATCAACATATAATTACAAATAACATTAGCTGTATCATGTTTGCTAATAAATGTATGAATAAGCAATACAGTACTTATTTTAAAGATTAGTCTTTACAAATGTACAATATATTTGTAAAACTCATAAATTGGTTTACAGTTTGTATATAGTATTATATGTATACAATCATCGTTTACAGTTAATTTTATAAATTGTGTGTCTTATTGTTATGTTCGATGGGTGGAAATAGTTTGGTGAAAAATTTTTAAATGAGTAGTTGGGTTTATGAATTATTTGTATGTTATATTTTTGAAGACAGTTTTAATTTTTCAGAGATCTGGTATATATAATTCCAATTCTGGTTTCTTCTGGCTGTTTTTATTTTTATTTTGATTATGTATTTTATGTATTATTGATTTTATTATTGGTTTATATACGGAAATGGGATATTGCAATTATCTTTGAAGAATAGTCTTAATGGTGTTTAAATTGTTGTATCTAAATTTAGTGTGCTAATTTTATGCCTCTTTCAATTAGGTTATTAACTACGTTAGTTTTATATTGTTTTGGTACGCAGGAATTGAAGTTTAGATATCTACCGCTCCATGTGTTTTCGGTACCAATTTGTTGTAATTAATCCTTCATCATTATAGTTTATGAGGATATCTAGAAATGGAATCGTTCTGTTAACTGCTAGTTCAACGGTGAATTGTAAACGTTGATGGAATCCGTTAAATGCTTTTAAGGTTTCGTTGATTTTATCAAAAGGTAAGCAAATAATACAATCATCAACGTATCTTTTATAAAATGTTGGTATGTATTGTAGTTGATTTATGGCATAATTTTCAAGTTCTTCCATTACTAGGTTGGCGATAGTGGATGAAATTGGGGATCCCATGGCGGTTCCGAAAATTTGGGTGTAGATTTTGTTATTGAATTTAAATAAGACTCGTTAATGCATATTTTATGGCTTAAATTCTTCCATTGGAAGGTGTTAGTGGGCCTAGTTTATTCCATTTCTTTTTATTATATCAATAGCTAGATTAGTGGGGATGTTTGTAAATAGCGATTGCACATCAAGAGATTATTATATGATTTGGTGGTATAGTTTGTTTTATAATAAACTTTTGGAATTCCCAGCTATCTGTTATGTGGTAATCTGTTTGTCCGACAATTTTTTTAATAATTTCAATAAGAAATTTAGCGAGTTTGTAAGTGGGTGCATTTCTTGTGTTAACTATTGGTCGAAGTGGAACGTTGACTTTATGGATTTTTGGTAGCCCGTATATGTAAGGAGCATGACCATTATGACAAATCAAATTGTTTTTTATGTAAGTAGTTATATAGTTCTTTTTTTGCCATTGATTTATTAATGTGTTAATTTTGGTTTGAATTTGTAGCGTGGGGTCAATTGTTTTTAAGGTGTAAGTGGTATTATCATTTATAATTTCGTTCATTTTGTATATGTAATCTTCTTTTAGCATTAATACTGTAGTGTTACATTTATCAGCTCGTAATATATAAATATCATTATTATCAAGTAAGAATTTTTTAGTTTCCTTTATTGCTAAATAATTATTTCGATTATTATAGTTTTATTTAAATTGATTTTAGTGGTTTTGTGGTTGGTAAGAATGTTACAAATTTTGTTACAATTTCTGTTCTTTCATTAGCGGGTTTTCTTTTATTCCACATTCAATATTAGAATAATTCTTTCATAGTTGGTATTTCTTAATTTGTTCAGAAAATTTATTTCCTAAACTAAGACAGTTCATAACTTCGGTTGAATAGATCTTTTGTCAAATTTATAATCCATTTGTTGTTTGTTTTGTGGTTATGGGTTAAATTATTTTGTTGCTGTGTTTTGTTTATTAGCCATTTAATTTTAATTATCTGTTTTTCTTTAATTTTCGAAAAATATTGTTATAAATTATGTGTTGATCGGAAAAAATTTTAACAAACTCCGGTTGATAGTTTTGTGTTATTTTTCTTTTTATTTCGAAAAGTTTATAGTGAATAATGTTAATTTTGAATAGCATTGAGTAATACTAATGTTAATGCATTGTAAGTAATATTGATGTAGATATTTTAGATACTGGCTTTTATATTTATGTTCAAAAACAGATGTTTTAGGTTTTATTTTGAGAAACGTAGGTGTAATATAATTGTATTTACATCTTAACAAAAATATTCTCTTATTTTTCTCTTTGCGAGTTTTTATTATGTAGGTGTGGTATTCATAAAGCAAGCGATAGTTGTTTTGTGTGTGTTGGTTTCTGTTGGTTTGCATGGTATAATAAATAATGAGGTAAAAATCAATAACAGTTTTCTAATAATTATTCATTTATAAAAATGTAGTAACAATAAATGTCCGTGTCATTAATAGTTTATAAACGAATTAATCCATTAATAAAATATAAATATTTTGGATGTGTTCTTGACCTTCTAAATAGATAATATGGGTAAAATAATCTTGGAATTAGGTCATTACTAAATCTTGGTATATTGCAAAAGTTTCACATATAAGCAATAACAAATGTAGTGGTAATCTTTTATTTAACGCGTTTCGGTAACACCATAATCAATAAATTTATCTATAAAAACTAAAACAATGTGTTAACAATTATTAGATTTTTATATATATACATACCTTTGTGTAATTTTAATTATAGTATAGTATAAGTAAAACAAACAAATAATTTTACAAACTAACATTTTAGCTTGTATCACTGTTTCCTTTAATAAATAGTATGAATAACAATAATATAATTGGTTATATAATCTAATATTTAATCACTCTGCAACATGGTGTATTCAAATATGTGGGATTTTTAATAGTCAAATAATAGTAGAATATTTTGTTAATATTTAGAAGATTCATCTTTTACAAATTAAATTGTGGTAAATTTTCATAGATCCATCTTGGTCAGTTTTGAATTTATGGTATTCGGAAATTTATATATTTGTAAAGTTTCCATTACGTTTCTCTTGTTGTCATTGTTTTCAGTGTCTAAAATATCTACATTATTGAAATCAAATTGGTGTAAGTTGTCAATTGCATGAGAAGCAAGAGCAGTACTTTTTTATTGTTAGTTTTTATGCTATATTTGTGCTCATAAATTCGTTTACGAAGGTATTGTTTAGTATTACCTATGTACTATACTATAATTAAAATTACACAAAGGTATGTATATATATAAAAATCTAATAATTGTTAACACATTGTTTTAGTTTTATAGATAAATTTATTGATTATGGTGTTACCGAAACGCGTTAAATAAAAGATTACCACTACATTTGTTATTGCTTATATGTGAAACTTTGCAATATACCAAGATTTAGTAATGACCTAATTCCAAGATTATTTACCCATATTATCTATTTAGAAGGTCAAGAACACATCCAAAATATTTATATTTTATTAATGGATTAATTCGTTTATAAACTATTAATGACACGGACATTTATTGTTACTACATTTTTATAAAAGAAAATTATTAGAAACCAGTGATTGATTGTTACCTCAATATTTATTATACCATGCAAACCAACAGAAACCAACATACAAAAACAACTATCGCTTGCTTTATGAATACCACCTACATAATAAAACTCGCAAAAGAAAAATAAGAGAATATTTTTGTTAAGATGTAAATACAATTATATTACACCTACGTTTCTCAAAATAAAACCTAAAACATCTGTTTTTGAACATAAATATAAAAGCCAGTATCTAAAATATCTACATCAATATTACTTACAATGCATTAACATTAGTATTACTCAATGCTATTCAAAAATTAACATTATTCACTATAAACTTTTCGAAATAAAAAGAAAAATAACACAAAACTATCAACCGGAGTTTGTTAAAAAATTTTTTTCCGATCAACACATAATTTATAACAATATTTTTCGAAAAATTAAAGAAAAACAGATAATTAAAATTAAATGGCTAATAAACAAAACACAGCAACAAAATAATTTAACCCATAACCACAAAACAAACAACAAATGGATTATAAATTTGACAAAAAGATCTATTCCAACCGAAGTTATGAACTGTCTTAGTTTAGGAAATAAATTTTCATGAACAAATTAAGAAATACCAACTATGAAAGAATTATTACTAATATTGAATGTGAATAAAAGAAAACCCGCTAATGAAAGAACAGAAATTCGTAACAAAATTTGTAACATTCTTACCAACCACAAAACCACTAAAATCAATTTAAATAAAAACTATAATAATCGAAATAATTATTTAGCAATAAAGGAAACTAAAAAATTCTTACTTGATAATAATGATATTTATATATTACGAGCTGATAAATGTAACACTACAGTATTAATGCTAAAAGAAGATTACATATACAAAATGAACGAAATTATAAATGATAATACCACTTACACCTTAAAAACAATTGACCCACGCTACAAATTCAAACCAAAATTAACACATTAATAAATCAATGGCAAAAAAGAACTATATAACTACTTACATAAAAACAATTTGATTTGTCATAATGGTCATGCTCCTTACATATACGGGCTACCAAAATCCATAAAGTCAACGTTCCACTTCGACCAATAGTTAACACAAGAAATGCACCCACTTACAAACTCGCTAAATTTCTTATTGAAATTATTAAAAAATTGTCGGACAAACAGATTACCACATAACAGATAGCTGGGAATTCCAAAGTTTATTATAAAACAAACTATACCACCAAATCATATAATAATCTCTCTTGATGTGCAATCGCTATTTACAAACATCCCCACTAATCTAGCTATTGATATAATAAAAAGAAATGGAATAAACTAGGCCCACTCAACACTTCCAATGGAAGAATTTACAGATGCCATAAAAATATGCATTAACGAGTCTTATTTTAAATTCAATAACAAAATCTACACCCAAATTTTCGGAACCGCCATGGGATCCCCTAATTTCATCCACTATCGCCAACCTAGTAATGGAAGAACTTGAAAATTATGCCATAAATCAACTACAATACATACCAACATTTTATAAAAGATACGTTGATGATTGTATTATTTGCTTACCTTTGATAAAATCAACGAAACCTTAAAAGCATTTAACGGATTCCATCAACGTTTACAATTCACCGTTGAACTAGCAGTTAACAGAACGATTCCATTTCTAGATATCCTCATAAACTATAATGATGAAGGATTAATTACAACAAATTGGTACCGAAAACACATGGAGCGGTAGATATCTAAACTTCAATTCCTGCGTACCAAAACAATATAAAACTAACGTAGTTAATAACCTAATTGAAAGAGGCATAAAATTAGCACACCCTAAATTTAGATACAACAATTTAAACACCATTAAGACTATTCTCAAAGATAATTGCTATCCCATTTCCGTATATAAACCAATAATAAAATCAAAAATACATAAAATCTACAATAATCAAAATAAAAATAAAAAACAGCCAGAAGAAACCAGAATTGGAATTATATATACCCCAGGACTCTCTGAAAAAATTAAAAACTGTCTTCAAAAATATAACATACAAATAATTCATAAACCCAACTACTCATTTAAAATTTTTTCACCAAACTATTTCCACCCATCGAACATAACAATAAGACACACACAATTTATAAAATTAACTGCACAGGATGTCCTGGGGTATACATAGGTAATACTAAACAATACCTTCGTAAACGAATTTATGAGCACAAATATAGCATAAAAACTAACAATAAAAAAAGTACTGCTCTTGCTTCTCATGCAATTGACAACTTACACCAATTTGATTTCAATAATGTAGATATTTTAGACACTGAAAACAATGACAACAAGAGAAACGTAATGGAAACTTTACAAATATATAAATTTCCGAATACCATAAATTCAAAAACTGACCAAGATGGATCTATGAAAATTTACCACAATTTAATTTGTAAAAGATGAATCTTCTAAATATTAACAAAAATATTCTACTATTATTTGACTATTAAAAATCCCCACATATTTGAATACACCATGTTGCAGAGTGATTAAATATTAGATTATATAACCAATTATATTATTGTTATTCATACTATTTATTAAAGCGAAACAGTGATACAAGCTAAAATGTTAGTTTGTAAAATTATTTGTTTGTTTTACTTATACTATACTATAATTAAAATTACACAAAGGTATGTATATATATAAAAATCTAATAATTGTTAACACATTGTTTTAGTTTTATAGATAAATTTATTGATTATGGTGTTACCGAAACGCGTTAAATAAAGATTACCACTACATTTGTTATTGCTTATATGTGAAACTTTGCAATATACCAAGATTTAGTAATGACCTAATTCCAAGATTATTTTACCCATATTATCTATTTAGAAGGTCAAGAACACATCCAAAATATTTATATATATATATATATATATATATACAGGGTGCCCACAATCTATCTCCGTATATGGGTAACTTTTTTATTATAGAAGATACAATATTGGTTAAATTAACAAAGTTGAAGAGAATTTTACGAGTAGTATGATGCTTTTTTGAAAACTCACCTAGATGCTCAACTCTTTTAGATATTTGAAAAAAACTGAAATTTGCCATTTTCTTCAAACGCTAATAACTTTTTAACGGTTTAACCTATAGAGAAAATAAAAACTGCTTGTAAGGTAACTTTTTACGTAGAATTCAATAGCGTATATGACAATTTTAATTGAAAATGGGTTTTCAAGCTACAAACATAACCTCACTTTTTTTAAATGGAAACCATAGTTCAATATAACCCAAATGGAAAGGTTTTTCTTTTCTGATTACCCTGATGTAAGGGTTGATGTACTTATTTTCAGTAGTTTCTTCATAATAAAGAAAAAATGATTTATTTATTTGCGGACATCAAGGAGTCCATGGATACATATTACAAACAAACAAAATGTGTAAAAATCAATAATGGAAACACAAGTTTATTGTAACTAAATTTATTATAAACTAAGAAACATAAAATACTTAAAAAATAAACTATCCATACAATACAAATAACTTAATCAAAGGAAACAAAAATTAATTAATGCGAATATGCCCACTCCTACATTAACATATGCTCAAAATGACCTCCATTAGCTTGCAAACACATTTCGCACCTTTTAATTAGGTTTTGGTGCACCTTATTTAACGTTTGTGGTTTTATACTTGTAATAGCTGCTGTAATACTATCTTTGAGTTGCTCAATGTTATTGGATTTTTAGCATACACTACATCCTTTACAGTACCCCAAAGAAAAAATCCAGTGGCGATAGTTCTGGTGACCTTGCCGGCCATGGAACAGTACCTGCATTGCCAATCCAATTTGGAAAACTATTATCAAGATATTCAGAAACGGCTTGAGCATTGTGAGCAGGTGCACCGTCATGCTGAAAATATTTTAAGTTTTGCAGTAAATGAAGTGGCAAATTATCTAGCATTTCTTGCAATTCGTTTTGTAGAAAATTCAAATAGTGTACACCATTTAAATTATAATTATAGAAGAAAGGCCCAAGTATTATATTACCAAAAATGGCACACCACACATTTATCGAAAATTGATGTTGATCCCGCCTTTCTTCTGTTAAATGGGGATTTTCCTGACTCCAGTAGACTGTATTTTTTCTGTTAAACAGGCCTTTGTTAGTAAATTTTGCTTCGTCGGTAAATATAATAGTGTGACTAAAACCAGGATTATTATTTGTTTCATTAAGAAACCACGTACAAAACTGTTGTCTTCTCTCACAATCCCCATGATACAGTGTATTGCTAACATGGGTTTTGTATGGTTTGTAGCGGTTTTGTTTTAAAATTAGGCGAGCTTTTTCTGTAGAAGTAGCGCACTCAATTGCAGTTTCTCGGGTGGACGCTGTTGGCTTAAAATTTATGTAGGCTAACACACGTTCTTCATCATCAGTTTTGAATTTTCTTTTATCAGTACTGGGTTTTGTAAAAGCACCAAACCTTTTAAATTGTTTTTAATTTAGAAAACAATCGTTTATCTGGCTGCCTTCTTTCCAAATATCTTTCATAATACATATCACCAGCAGCATCACAATTTCTGTTACAGGCATAGTAACAAAAGAGCATGTCATTTTTTCGTCGTTTGTAGACATTCTCTATTATAATCAAATAAATTTAAAAGTCTTCTACACAAAATTTGCAACCCAGAGCAAATAAACACTTTAACTAATAATATCTGACAAATGCCAGTTGTTTTATGTTTATTTAAAATATGTATCCATGGACTCCTTGATGCCCGCAAATAAATAAATCGTTTTTCTTTATTATGAAGAAACTACTAAAATAAGTACATCAACCCTTACATCAGGGTAATCAGAAAAGAAAACCTTTCCATTTGGGTTATATTGAACTATGGTTTCCATTTAAAAAAGTGAGGTTATGTTTGTAGCTTGAAAACCCATTTCCAATTAAAATTGTCATATACGCTATTGAATTCTACGTAAAAGTTACCTTACAAGCAGTTTTTATTTTCTATAGGTTAAACCGTTAAAAGTTATTAGCGTTTGAAGAAAATGGCAAATTTCAGTTTTTTTCAAATATCTAAAAAAGTTGAGCATCTAGGTGAGTTTTCAAAA
Source organism: Platerodrilus igneus (assembly GCA_036346225.1). Taxonomy (NCBI): domain Eukaryota; kingdom Metazoa; phylum Arthropoda; class Insecta; order Coleoptera; family Lycidae; genus Platerodrilus; species Platerodrilus igneus. Next base: position 14,357,133 of record JARFIW010001469.1, on the reverse strand, counting down.
AAGCATCATACTACTCGTAAATTTCTCTTCAACTTTGCTAATTTAACCAACATTGTATCTTCTATAATAAAAAAGTTACCCATATACGGAGATAGATTGTGGGCACCCTGTATATATATATATTTTTTTGTATACCCCACCCCCTCAATTCTTACTTTATTACTTTATTTTTGTGTCGCCGCGCGCCCCTTCTTATAAATTTCAATGCATTTTTTGTATAATGTGCAAACACCTATTGCACGCCACGTACTTTTGCAACGTTTGGATGGTTATCTAATCAAAATGTTTATTACTATGCCTCGACTATATGAACTCTTTTCTCAGGGTGTCCACCTACTTACCGTGGGTTCGGTGGTAAGTAGATGTGCAATGCCCAACCAACTGCACTATCTTTTGTTTTACTACTTTTATATGAATTTACTACTGTATATGCCAAAATTTAATGATCAACGTAGCCTTGTGCCAAATTAATTAATAATACACAATTTCTGACTTTGACGTTTTAAGATATTTCACAGCACTCACCTGGATTATACTTCGTTGCTGGCCTTTTTTTACTGCTGGCTCAAGATCTTTGTCGCCGTATGCGTCTTTACATGGATTCACTATTGTTGGACATTTTCGTATCGCCTCCAGGTATCTTAGTATAATTTTGTTGACCCCAAATCTGAAATAAATAACCCGAATTTTAGAATTTTGAATAACCGTTTTGTTTACTTCCCCTGCGCTAATTCTTCCGTATTACTTTCTTCGTAGCCTTTAACTCTTCCAATTGCCGCTCTCAAATCGCTCAATCCAAATCTATTCTCGTGCCGCTCAATCCAAATCTACTTTCCGTTCAGCTCAATCCAAACCTATTCTTCTTTCAGCTCAATCCAAATCTATTCACGTCCCTTATCTTAAAAACCACTCAATGACCCGCTATACATAAATCTCTATCCAAATCAATCCAAATCTTATTCACGCTTACAAATTCCTCACCGATGCCTTCTGCCTTTATCAAATCCGTTCCTACACAATCTTTCTTTTCGCTGCTTCGCTATCTCACCAATACCAATCTTCACTTAATTCGCCGTCGCTATTCTTTAACTAACCACTGATGCTTCTCGTTACTCCACTTTAATAAATTAAACTCTTCAAATTCAAACACATTTATTTCTTTTTCAAAATATTTAAACAATTTTAGCGCAGGTTTACAAAAATACGTCTTTACACAAATTTAAATCGAAAAAGATCTTTTTGTTTACTTTCCAAGGCGATTACTACAACAATATCCAGCTTACTTAATCACATTTTACATAAATAAAAACATCCAATAACATTTTATCTCTTATTTTGTGTCACAAATACCTTCACTGTTGTCCTTTTACACTTTCCTAGTTTGTACATAATTCTATCATTGGTCCTAAATAATTCACAATTCTCCAATCACATTTGACACTGCTATAACTTATAATTTTGAGATTACATATTTGTCCAAAAGTTGATTCTATTTAAATAAAAAGCCAAAATAATTCACACATGACCTGGATGCGTGGTTGATAGTAGACATCCGTAGACGCATCCGGTTTTCGGATGGCAAATGTACTTTCACTGGCCTATTAAATTGTAACTCAGTATAAAACCTTAAGCACTGTGTATTTTATTAACGTCATTAAGTCATTATAATTTACCTTTTGGCACATACATTTCAAATTAACATTGTAAATACTTTAGCATATGTAAAGTACGGCAAAACATAAATTTTGAATTACGGGATCTGATATATGGATCATTCTATTTGGCATACACCCCCTTTAACCCAAAACTACCCTTAGAACCCTCGTAGCTCCCACCTGACACTACAATATATATATATATATATATATATATATATATATATATATGCATGTTAGTTAAATATATATGAAATCTAGTAAACACACGTTAAAGAATATTCATTATGATTGCATCGGTTAAAACATAACTTTTAAAAATTCAACACATAGTGACATTGCAAATTACAAACAAAAAAACATACATAACTTCATTGTTAATTCAATTTCTAGCTTAAAACCAAAACAAATACAACATTAAAATGCAACTGTTCCTATTCAAACCTGCTAAGTAATTTGATTAAATATGATGAGAAAATCGACTTAAAAACAACACGGATCACTTTACCGTGCAATTTGCGACAGAATGTTTTTCATATGTATTATTCTACATGACCTTGCAAATATCCGGAATATTCCGAAAATCGTGCATGCGTAAATTTAAAAGATGAAAATAATTTTTTTATGATCATAGGTGTGTAAATTTTAAAATTCTTTTGCCGTTCACCGTGCAATTTGCGAGTGAATGTTTTTCATGTGTATGATTTTAGATGATCTTGCAAATATCTAGGATATTATGAAAATCTTACTTCCCTTAGATTAAAAGATAAAATTGGGCGCACAGACGTAATGTAAGACTAGTTATTTTTTTTCACTTAATCTGCCTAATCCAAAAAGTTGTAGGTTATTTAATTTAAATAATTCTTTGTATATACTTTTTATTTCAAAATATTTATGTTTTATCGATAAACGTTATCGAAACGAACTTGTTCTAATAAATTTGCTAATGGTTCTGGTTCAAGAGTAGCTACTAAAAGTGTTAATAGTTTGAATTTGTTTTTTTATTGTGTGATTGCCTAAGATTAACCGCAAAATATGCAATTTATATATGGTTTAATGCGCCCGTAAATTCGCTGTTGAGTATCGTATTTGTTTGTAACCTTCTTCAACGGCGCCACTGGCGTATCGACACGTATCAATTCGTATTGATGCGTATCGATACGTATCGATACATAGCGGTACGTATAGATATATATAGCGATTCGTATCGAAACGTTTAGATTAAATATACGTATCGAGACACAACGGTACGAATCGATACGCATCGATAATTTATCTACTCTTTCTTTAGGAATAAAATCACAAGATCGTTTTAAAATAATGTATTTATTGACAAATCGATCTTTCACTTAAGATTGTTTGTTATCAAAATAATTAAAGTTTCAAGTTTGATATTTGTGACATAAGTGTGTATATATATATATATATATATTTATATATATTACTGTGATAAGGGCTTGTTTAAGGGTGTATTTTATAGTAAAGGTCGTTTAGGAATTAGAAATTACCATAGGAAGCAGAAAACTGCATTTATTTAGTAAAGAAATGAGAAATAGAGATAGTTTGTAAATAGTAAGCAGTCAACACCCTGTATATAAAGTATAAGTAGTTTTAAGCGACGCAAATAGATACACGAAGACGCATAGTTAGCGTAGAAACAAGGAAGACATGCATTAAGTAAATAGTAAATATTTAACACCCTGTAGATAGAGTTTTAGTTAATTTAGGCAATGCAAATAAAGATATTTTTCAGTGGAAACACGCGTATTTATAAGTAAACATAATAAAGTGTAATTAAACACGCATTCAAAAGAGTTCCAAACAATTAGGTTAATACGGAGATAAGAAATAGAGCTTCGAGAAGCATAGTATAAATGCGTACAAGTAGTTAATAATTGTGATAAAGAGAGGTGATTAAAAATTGCGTAAATAACAGGCAGATATGAAAATTAAAAGTCGAATTGCATCAGTTGTTTATGTACAACATGGAAAAGCGATTAGATTCGTCTAAACACCGCATGTTTGATAACGAGGCACCTGTGAGCAGGCCACAATTATTTGAAAGCAAATAATGTTACATCAGAAACTACTTTAAATGCAAAGATTTGATTGGTTAAAATTAGCGACGAGCTTGTAGAACATAGCCACCGACGGAGTAGGAGATCAATGATATATTAACAGGGACAGTGATAACGAACTCAGTTTTCAACTCAACAAAGGCCGAGGTGCGCCACTCTAAAACAAAGTGTGATACGTAATAATAATTTAAAGTGAAAAGTTGTATTAGTGCGACTAAGATGAAAATTACGATTGCCGATTAAACGTAAGTAGATTTTGGGAAATTTATTTGAACTAAAACACAATAATAGTAGGGCTCCGAGTCCGGGGAGAATAATAAGAAATCCAAGTTCGGGGAGAAGAATAATAATACTATTTCTGAGTCCGGGGAGAATAATCCAATTCTAAGTTTTGGGAAATTGATAAGAAGTAATAAGTCTGAATGAGATGACAATAATTTGGGGTGCATAAGTCTAAGTTTAATAATGGTAGTCCAGAGGGTGATGGCAATAATTTAAATGCAATGGTTCAAGCGTGTGGATAGACAATATTTCGAATGGGCATGTAATAATTATGAATTGGGGGAAAATAATTTTTATCCAAATGGATGGTAGAATGCATGGAAAATATTAGCTGATAATGGATGCGTCAATTGCGAGAAGGAAATAGCGAAGAAAATAAACCAGGCTAGATTTTTAGTTATAAGACATTATTTTTCTATTTTTTTATTTGAATATTGAATTTGCTTAATATAAATGAATGTGAAGAATTCAACAAAACAGAGGACTTGCTTACGTATAAAGTGCGTTATATGATAGGAGGTTTTGAACGTTTCACACTTCGTTTTTTATAAAAACAATAGGTTTTTTTTGGTGACTTTAGATTTGATTAAAAAGTATATGATTTTTGATGAATGAGATTTACAACATTAATTAATTGAAAAGTGTATTTTAAATAATTTACAAAAACTGTACATAATATTTGTTAAATTATATAAAGTTGAATTAACTTTATTTTATAATTCTAAATAAATGCTAGTCGAGTTCATGGGATAAAGTTAATGAGAGTGATTTGTTAGTTTAAACAATAAAGGAGGAGCTATAAGTTGAATACGCCATTGATAACGAGTAAGGCGATAAATATCAAATTTTGTTATTGGTCGACAAGGTCGAGACACGATAAAATCCAGTTAAGTTCCTGGAGGGAATTCATAGCAATATTTATATGACAGCCCAACGTCCGAGATTGATAAATCTAGTTAAAACATAGAAATATTTATATATATATATATATAGGGTGGGCGATACGGGATTTTGCGTATCGATACATAGTCTATATCGATACGTATCGATGCGTATCGATACGTATCGATACATATCGATACATATTGATTATCGATATATCGATATTTATTTTTCACTGTATCGGGGGGGTCAGATACGGGGGTCGTATCGATATATCAATACGCCGACCCAGCCCTACTGACAAGGTCACGCCCCAGTAAAATCAACTAATAATTTGGTTGTATAAATGATGCTTGTAATATGTATATTTTCGTCATCTAATTATATATGCGTCTAAATAGTCGTTTTATGGGATTGCATTGTCAGATTTTAGTACAGAAATCGAATTTGGTATATTTACCTTAAGCAGATATCCTCCTTTCAGCTTTATAGCGTACGATTATTTATAGAATCTATAAAAACCTTTTATTTTAATACCAGTGGTATTTTGTTGACACATATTTCGTACAGAAACGGGGATATACCAAACGGCATCTCCAAAGTCGGCTGGTTTGCATAAATTACGCTTATAATTTATACAATTACTAAATTTATAACAGTTGTCATTGCGCAACCGGTTGTTTACGTTGAAAATATTTCATACTAGCCGAACATGTGAAGTACCTCAGTCACTCAGAGTTAGTCACTAGTTAGATAAACCGAAGTGTTGATGAACTGAATTGAAGCATCATACTATAAAATTTTAAGGTTGAAATATGTTGTTTATAATTAGTTTATTTCTAATTGTCGCCGCTTTCTACTGGTTTCTGATCAAACCTACTTTTTACTGGAAAGAACGAGGTGTTCCTTATCAAAACCATGGATTCTCCTTGGAAATACGGCATCTACATTATTTAGAAAGATATCCATGTTTGAACAGGCAATTGAATTTTATAATGCGTTCCCAGATAAGAGGTATGTATAATTTTACATTCTTTTGTGTGTTTATTGTAAACGGATACATGAGTCATTCAACTGTAGGCGTTAATTAAGGTTTAATGTAGCTTTGCAGAATAGTATTTACAAATCGTCTCTTAGCTTAAAAATAAAAAAAAAATCAGCTCAAACCTTATTTTGTTAAAAAAATTATTTATTTTTGAATAGCAGCTACAGTTTAATTTATATTTAGAAATTAATAGGAAAATCCGCAGCGTAATCGATTAACTAACCGAAGCTATAAATTGAATTATATTTTGAAATTGTGTCCTAAATAGTTGGACCTTCACAATCGATTATTAATAATGTGGGTCTTCGGGTGTTTCGGCCGTATTTTGAAAAAAAGTTTCAAATGGAATGCGCTGAAGAATGCCAATAAGACACTCAGAATTGTGCATGGTTGGAAAAATTATTATAAGAAAACGTAAAATAATATTGGAACTAACGATTTTTATAAATTGTCCTTTGCCCATTATTTGCAATAATTGTAAGTCTAATAATTATTCTTCACAATCACAAGTATTATTTACAAGGTTTTGTTTACATTCACACTAGCTTACTCACCATTTGTAACCACTAATCTAATCTTCTACATATGGCGAATTAAACACTATTGTAGTAATAATCTTATTGGTAATTTATTTATCTAGAATATTTGTATAATATAAACGAATTTAACTTTACATTAATTTATGTATATTAGGACCGAGTTCAAATTAGTACTGATCTATCTCAATAATCATTTTTTCTTGTTAAATAGAGAGAACATCTAGAATCTGTGTCATTAAACTGTTTTATTACGATACCTATTAATCATCCCTCTTATTGCTAGACAGATATGATTGTAATACGATACTTATGAATCATCCTTTCATATCGCTATACATATATGGGGTAGCATTAGTAAAAACCGAATAGCCATAATTTCCAATGTTCTACTATATACTTCTTAATTACTATTACACTGCCCCCTCCCCCCGCCCCTAAAGCTCTTTTGTTGCAGAACATTTTCCGGTTCGGAAGCAGAATGTCCCTGGGAGGATACGAACAAGCGGAGGCATCCTTATATCTCCTATATTAGTGGAAATAGGAATCCATGCTCTTAATAGCGGGTGCGTCCCATTTGGATTAAAGCTGCATAACAAGATTTAAACTCCGGTTTTCCGGAATAGCACCTTCAGCATGTTTTGTACCGCTCTCCAGTCAAATTTATAAAGCCCACACCTAATCTTAGGTACAGCCAACTTCTTGTACTTAAAATTCCAACTTCAGGTCTTTGGGATTCACTAATGCCCTTCGCAGGTCCTGGTGAGCGAGTTTACGAGAGGACAATTGCTTTGTCACTTGGTAATAAATGCGACGACATTTATCTCTAAGGTGCATGGTTTTGGCGAAGTAGGTCCAAACCACCCAATCCTTGCCTTGCCAGTATCGCTGTACACAGGACACGAACCATTCATAATTTGTACCAGATCTTGGCTTGTCTTTCTGGCGCCCGACGCGCTTATATCATGTCCTCAAGCATTGTTGAAGTTGTCACTACCATAAGGTACCGGTTTCTTAATGAGCACCACCATTGTTCTGGAGTGTAGTAGCCTACGAATCCTAGGTACTACATTGTTGATTGATTCAGTTCAACGTAAGGTCCCTCCCATTTTTTCTGTAACATTGACGACAATCCACGCCTCCGTCTGGATATGTACAACCATATACGACGTCCCGTTTGAAATCCAGACTCTTATGCCTTAATGTCATATCTGGTCCAAACCACCAAATTTACCTTTGAATCCGCAGCAATCTCTTCCCTTTTCGGTAATCCCATTTCTTGCCTTGCTGGTATCGGTGTACACGGGACACGAACCATCCATAATTTGTACCAGACCTTGGTTCGTCTTCCTGTCTCCCGACGCGACTATACCATGTTTTCGAGCAATGTTGTAGTTGTCACTATCATAAGGTACCGGTCTCTTAATGTGCACCACCATTGTTCTGTAGTTAGGGAGCTTCCAAATCCTATGTACTACGTTGTTGATGGATTCAGTTCTTTGTAAGGCATCTCCCAATTTGTCTGTAACATTAGCGACAATTCACGCCTCCGGCTAAATCTGTATAACCATATACAGCCTCCCGTTTGAAATCCAGACTCTTGTGTCTTAATATCATACCTGGTCTTCATCCGCTCGTTCGCAATCTGAATATCTTTTCTTTTGTCTCCACGTGAGTCGTGCATGTTCTGCTTGTGTCTCTACGTCTTTTCCAGGTCTTCTACCGAACTCAAGGTCACATGGAAGCGTATCTTGCGATCTAGCATAACACATGCAGTAGTATGTACAGTACTCTCGTGAGCCACAGAAAAGTAGGTCAATAAAAATAGGTGTATGTATTAGTCCTAGTCCCTTTGATATTCAGAAACAATTTTGAGGAGATACTTTACCAAAATGCGGTGCATCGTACCATAGCACCCTATTGAGCGTATAGCGGCGTCCTTCTGGTTTTTCTCATCTTTAAAAGCCGGAAAACTTCTTGAAATAGCGCTGACTCACATTTTCTGCCACGTGTAACTCGAAAGGTAATCTAAAACGGCAGAACTGCTTTTACATTAACACGTTAACGACGCTGCTTCTTCCTGGTTGGGTATTACATACGTCCCAGTTTAATTGGCAATGCAGTACAAAACCACTAATATGCATTCATTACAGAGTAGGTTTTGGAGAATGGGCCGACTATGTCAATTGCCACTCTCAAGCGGGCTTCTTACGTTGTATTGACTCATGGGCGCTTTTTAATTATCCAACGGTGCACATTAGTAACTCATTCTGCACCACCCCTTGACGTCTTCCTTGTACCCTTCCCAGTAAAATTTTTTACGGATTTTATTGTCTTCTAAACGCCCAATTGCCCCCCTCCTCAAGTCTCATTATGTAGATGTGCTAAAATTTCGGGGACCTTGGGAACCGCCACCTGAAGCATAGCCACACATCCATCTTCCTTTTTCCAAGATTTGCACCAAAGTCATGTTCTCTAACTTCACGGAATCGCACTGTGTCAAATACGATTTCTGCTTACTACTTAGCGAGATAACATTATTCTACGATGGACGCTCTTTTTTGATGTTCCAAACCATAATGACCTTCAGATCTTAGGCATTCTCTGGTTCAGTCCGCAGCTGCAGTGGCTTCCAATCGTCGTTCATTACGGTTGTCCAACAAAGAAGGAAACACTTCGTCTCCAGCCGTGAACAGTTGCTACAATCTTCAGGACAAGGTCGTCTCGACAACGCATCTGCGTTACAATGACGAACCGCTCGATGTTTAATGCCGAAATCTTACTTCTGTAGCCTTTCTGTCCATCCTGCAACCTCTTCTTCCGGGCTTTTAAACTGCAGTATTCACTTCTACTCTGCGTGATCTGTTCTCAGGTGAAACTTTCGACCATAGAAAAACTTATAAAAGTGCGCTACCGATTTCACTACAGCCACGTAACGCATGGAGTTCTTTCTTGTTTCGAAAGTACGTTGCTAAAATCGTTTTTCACTTTTCTTTTCCGTCTTGTGCCTGAGACAACACACCTTCAATAACAACATTACTCGCATCCGACTATAATATGAATTTGCTTTCTGACCGAGGGTAATTTAAACTGGAAGCTACCGTCAATAAATGTCATAGCTGCGGGAGTGCATTTTCACAACGTTCGCCCCATACATAATCACGCACTTCTTATGTTAATTTAGTCAAGTGCTTGATAATAATCGCAACTTTACAAACAAATCTTTTATAATGTGTCCATAATATCAGAAAACAGAGTAGTTGATGTTTGTCTACCATAGAAGTACTTATAAAAATGTCTTATGGAATTTGCAATCGCCCGTAGTTCTCTTCTGGTGACGCATTCCTTTTGTTCCAGTCTTAAAAGCACCTTGCTAAAATAGCCAATGACCTTTTCTTGCCCGTCTTGCATCTGGGATAGTACATTTCCGCTGGCGACATTGCTAGCGTCTGTATACAAGATGAACTTGCCTTGCAACCGAAGATAACTCATGATCGGAGTTGTTGTCAATAGATGCCTTAGGTGTTGGAACACATTTTGGTAATTTTAATCCCAAACGTTATCAGGCCCATCTTCGGTCAGCTTGGTCAAAGGTTTAGCTATATTTGCAAACCCAGAAACAAAACTTCTATAGAAAGTGCACAACTCCAGAAAGCCGTGTAACTGCGGTTTATCTCTTGGCATCGGCCACTCTTGTACCGCCTTAACTTCTTACGGGTCTGGTCTGAGTCGGTTGCGTAAAACCACGTGTCCTAGGTATTTCACCCCTTCACCTAGCAGACGACATTTCTTTGTACTCAGCTTAGATTGGCTTCTTTGATTCCTCAAAACACTTCTTCCAAATTTTTGAAGTGTTACCTCAAACGACTTCCGAATCACATTCACGTCATCCAAATATACCAGACACCTTTTTCACGATAGGTCACGCAAGATATTATACATTAAACGCTCAAAGGTGGCAAAAGCGTTGCAGAGTCCAAATTGCATGACTGAAAATCGTAATAGGCCGGTATCAAAAGCGAAAACAGGATTTTCTCGATCTTTGGTTTTCCTATTCACTTACCAGTAGCGACTCTTGAGAACCATCGCGACCCTGAAAGCGCATCTAGGGTGTCATCAAAGCTTGGAAGTGGGTAGCTCTTCTTTTTGCTCACGTCATTTAATCGCCTATAGTCCATACAAGATATTGTTGACCCGTCTTTCTTCTTAACAAGCACAAAGGCCGTGCACCAGGACTGTCAGGGTGCTCAATCATTCCTTCATTTTCTCGGTTTCCTCGCATTTGGCCAATGGAGGCCTTCTCGGTTGCTGTCTTATCGGACGGGCATTTATTGTATAGATTCTATATTGGACTACGGTGGTATTTCCTAGTTGAGCCCTGTCGATTGCGAAGGCGCCCGAGTACCGTCGAATGAAGTTCCTAAGTCTGGCCAGGTGTTGTTCAAGATGCTGGCACGGTTTCGTGAACTAGTTCAATGACTACGCGGAACACTTCCCTGGTGGGTGGTTTTTCTCAACACCGGCACATCCCTCTACGTGAACGACCGAAAAACTCTATCCAATTGTAGCTTTCTTTTATAGTGCGATATTTTGGTCATTGGCATTTAAGTATTAACAGGTACACAATTCGTCACTTTGGTCAAAGTGTTCCCTACAAGCAAGCTCTTTTCGAGGAATTCGTCACTAATCGGTTCAATAACGCGCACAAATCCTTCCCAGATATCACCATCAAAGCGTCCCATTACCACACTTTCTGTGCTTCCAGCTAGGACAACCTCGCCTGTCAAAGAAATTCGCAGTCACGCCTTCTGTTTCACAAAACGGCATTTTCTCGTTCCCTATTTTCAAGACATCCTCTTCCATATTTACATGGAATCTATATTTCTTCAAGATACCCATTGTAAGATAAATTCTTCGGTGATATTCATTATTACTACCGGATGGTTAAATATCTTGCTCTAACTTCAATTTATACATCTAGCGTTTCGCGTGCTTGAATTTCTTCACTAGCCACGGTTCAAAGGCGCGCCGTCACGGGTAACACTTTACTGCTGTTGCGCATTACGTCTGGATTAACAATTGTCGTAGTGGCTCTGGTATCAACTAAGAACTTCACAATCTTTCCGTTAAACCCTCCATGTATGTAAATGCTGTCTGCGCGCTTGGATCGTCGATGCAGATGATGATCTCTGGGGCAGAATCCGTGTAGGTCGACTTTCGCCCCTTTGCGTCAACAAACTTTTGTTTTCTGACCTCTGCTTCCTTCTTGGGTTGTTTACATTTGAACTGTATATGCCCAAACTCAACACAACTTCAGCATCTGTGTCTCCATCCTCTTCGGTAAGTGTCTTCTTAGTCAGACTCCTCTACGGAGCACTTTATTTTACTACTACTACGATGCGAAGCTTGCTTTGCGGCTTCAAACTCTAGAGCATGAGCTAGCACATCATCCAGGGTTCTTGATCGAGTCAGCCGTAGTGCTTGCTAGATCTTTCCGTCACGTATCCCATTCACAAATGTATGTACTTCCAGCTGTTCCAGAAAGCTATCCGGTTCTGCTGGGTAGATTAGCCTCACCATACGAGCAATTTCTGCTTCAAACTTCTGTAAATTTTTGTTAGCTGTTCGGTAGCAGTTCTTTACTGGAGCGTGGTACACTTGTTGCAGATGAGAGTCGCGTACCTCATTTCCAGCCTTGATGTTTGGGTCCAGTAGCCTCTTTCGCAATTGTCTGGTATGGTCTGCAGAATACTCAAAGCCTCACCTCGTAATGTGAAATCAAATCGGTTGCCCTTCCATCATAGTTCAAGACGGCAGTTTCGAGTTGTTTAAAATATGTCGACTGAGGTAACTTCCCATCGAATGTGGTTGATTTTAGTCTGAATCTTGACGGCTGTTGGTATTCCCCGACATACTTAAATTCTTGAACGCGTTGTTGTATCACTGATACCGAGGACTTTGCGTGCTTGCACCGTTATGGACTTAATTCGTTCTTCCATCTCCAATGAATATCGTGTTAATTTTGAGTTGAATTTGTTAAAATAAAATAATCAATGATCCGTTTGGAAATTACCTAAAGCGTACATTTTTGTACAATTTTTAGCTTTCAAGGAATTCTCTTGACCAGTTTATTATTTTTATATAATTTTTCTTTAGGTACTGTGGAGTATTTCAATTTACAAAACCTATGCTAATAATCCGCGATTTGGATTTAATAAAGCAGATAACAATTAAAGATTTTGATCATTTTACTGATCATAACCAGGTTGTTTCGAGTGATGATCCTTTGATGGGAAAACATTTATTTGCTTTAAAAGGACAACGATGGCGTGATATGAGAGCCACTCTGAGCCCTTCATTTACTAGCAGTAAAATGCGTTACATGTTTGTTACGATGTCTGAATGTGCTGAAAGGTTTTCGGCTCATATTGAAAAGAAAGCAGCAAACACATTTGTCGTGGAAGTGAAGGATTTGTACACGCGATTTACTAACGATGTCATTGCTTCTGTAGTATTTGGTTACGATTGCGATTCGATAGCTGAACCACAGAACGAGTTTTTCTTACTGGGCAAAGAAGTAACGAATTTTACAGGATGGCGGTTAATGAAATTTTTTTTAATTGCTATGAACCCATTTTTGTCAAAGGTAAGTTAATTTAATCCTTCGTTTTAAAGCTTGATGAAATGAATTTTTAGTGGTTGAAATTAACTATATTTTCCGAAAAAATTACAAACTTTTTTCGGAACATTGTGAAGGATAATATTGAAAAAAGAGAAAAAAATGGAATCGTACGTCCAGATATGATGCAGCTACTTATGGATGCACGTTCAGGACGATCTAAACATATTGAAACTCTTCCCCACGATTCTGTCGATGAAGGTTTTGCAAGTGTTAAAGAATCAAATTTAGGAAACGTAAACAAAGAGTCTGGAGGAATTTTAACACACGAAGATATAACAGCACAAGCGTTTGTGTTCTTTTTTTCAGGATTTGACACAGTTGCTACATTCACAAGTTTAATTTCATATGAGCTCGCTCTTAATGTTGATGTGCAGGAAAAATTGCAAACCGAAGTCGATGAAACATTACAAAATTGCAATGGTAAAATTACGTATACTGCACTTTTGGGTATGAAGTATTTGGATATGGTGGTTTCAGGTACGTTATAAATTAATATACATTTTTAAACGCGTACTTTTAGAAACTTTGCGAAAATGGTGTCCAGGTTTTCAAACCGATAGGTTATGTATTAAGGACTACGAAATAAAGCCAGTACTTCCCGATGAAAAACCGATTGTTATTGAAAAAGGAACTGTATTAATCATTCCTGTAATTGGAATTCACAGAGATCCAAATTTTTATCATAATCCAGAAAAATTTGACCCTGAACGTTTCAATGATGAAAATAAACAGCATATTCAACAATTTGCCTTTATTCCATTTGGAGCAGGTCCTAGAAACTGTGTTGGTAAGTACGCAGGTTAATGTTTTGAATAAGATTCTTACTGACATGTGCTAGCTTAAGCTTGTTTAGGTTCTGTACTGGCTATGGTAAACGAGAACTTTAGAACTTTACACCATATAGGTATGTTATTAAAATTTCTTTTTGACTAATTTATTTTCTTGAGGGTGGCTTTTAACTAGAATATAATTGAGCCAAACTGTGTTGCAAAAAGAAATCTAAAAAGCTCGCGGAATGGGCTCGTGGTCTATTCCTGCGGCGGCATGAGAAGGTCGGGGTATTTTTTAAGGTTGAACCTATCTTTACACAAATTAAGGAGCCACTGCCTCAATAAAATTAACAAAAAAATTGTCTTTTTAAGGATTGACGCAGATAAGCCTTAAGGGAATTTACCTATGCCTCAATGTAGATATTCAGTAACATAATTTCCTTTCTCTTTAGTTAATTATCCCAACCAGAATTGGATAAATCACTTGTTTTTTTTATTAGACTGTCAGAAATAAAACTATTACGATATTTGACTGATATGTAATGAAATTAGTTACTTTTATTTTATATACAAAAAAAATTTAAGTAAATATCATACGGTATAAATACAAAGGTATGAAGTCGAATGCCGATAGAAATATTAAGTCGACAAAAAAAATTAACAGTTACTAATGGGTTAAGCCCGTCATAAAAAAATATCCAATATCCCACTACATTAAGTAAATGCTTGAACCAAGGATCTTTGTTTTGGCTCACAAAAATTATTTATAGATTAAACTTTAACTTTCTAATGTTTTAGTGGCTTTCCTTCAAATTCAAGAATTATTTCATCATACAACTTATTTAAGAACATAGGTATAACTTGTTTAAATAAACATGTACCACTAGATATTTATCTGACAAATGCTAGGTCAAAATGTTGTCCTTAACGACTATTTAATAGTAGCAAATAGCTACAAAAAAATTTAGCCAGATCATCTTATCTATACTAAATAAAACATAATTTAATTCAACAGGAAAACTTTCATGTTCGGTATTCAAAAATTAACTGAATTTTTACGTCGTTTATACAATTATTTTCCTTCTGATAGAATACATTTTCTAATAGAATTTGCTTCTCGCATGGATTGATGCTTGTTGTTACAAAAAGGAATTGTACTCACCCTAGCTTGAAGATACTTCGTGTTACAAAAAAATTACAAAATACTTGTCTGGTTGTAGCCACGTGAATTTGTCCTTTCTTTAATACGAACGAACAAGATTTCCTCACCAAAGGGTAACCCACTTCCATTTACTAGACTGTAATTCGAATTGATTTGTTATACCCATTATGATTTCTTAAACTATACCATCTGAAACTTGTTTGCGCTTTATAAATCTTGAGTTCACTTCTATATTCTGCTTTACTAACGTAATTGTGTTTCTATACTTTAACCCAAGCAATACGTCTCTGCCAGGAGTGATATTAATCACCCATGATGGCTAGAAAAATCTTCCTCACCACCTTTTTAAATGATAACGTTTTTTCTGATTACATTTTTACAGGAGAATACTTGTTTCTATATCGCACAAGCGCATCAAGCATCTCGCGCGTGACTGCGCGGTCTGATAATTACGTCGGTAAACACTATTTCGCCTAAACTCTAGCAACCCATGTCACACAGTAAATTTCGGATTTGCCTAAAATTAAAGTTTTCATTAAAAGTGATTACATTATTTCTTTTAAATTACGAGCTTTTAACAATAATTACGTGTGAAGATATATACAGTGTGTCTGTTTTTTGTGTCACAGTGAGTATCTCGGCTATTGTAAGAATTTCATAGAAATGTTATATACAGAAGTTGTGTAACTTTTTATTTGCAATAATATGTCAAAATAAAAAAAAACATTGAAGCATCAAATTTTTGAGATACAGCAAATCATTCAATATTTTAAATGGAACTTACACATTATTATTGCATATTTTGAAAGTGCTTAAAATTTTCTGTCCAACGATATATCACTCAATAATAATTATCCAATCCATTAAACATAGAAATCGATTATTAAATCGTATTTAACATCAGGCGTCTATTTGAAATAATCATTCAAAGCAGTGGACGGTGAAACAATTGATAGCGCTTCTTGACAGTTGTTTCTTAGTAATTTAATTCCACATTGTTGATCTTCATGTTTGGTGCAAAATGGATTGAATATGGAGGTCCCATAAACTGGCCAGCAAGATCACCAGATCTTTCTGTTTTAGATTTTTTGTTTGGGGATATCTCAAACAACATGTCTATGTAACGTGCCCAGAGAGTCTTAATATGATTAAAGATCGCATTCGAAGAGCGTGTGGTCAAATAACACCATGTATGTTGCAAAAAGCACGAAGAAATTTAATAATTAAATCTCAGCGATGTCTTGCAAATAACGGAGGCCAGGTGAAACATAACCTTTAACATTTTAAATTACTTTTGTAATTTAGTATTTCTTTGTTGTTGTTGTTATTATCAATTTCTTCGTTTAGGTGAGCGCTAGCAATTGTTTTGCCGCCCACTGTTTTGAATGCTTATTTCAATTAGGTACGTGTTAAGCGCTATTTAATAATGAATTTCTGTGTTTAATTATTATTGAGTGATATATGGTTGGAAAGAAAATTTTAAGCACTTTAAGAATATGTAATAACAATGGGTATGTTCCATTTAAAATTTGTGATTGTATTTGTTATATCTCAAAAATTTGATGCTCCATTGTTTTTTTTTATTTCGACATATTATTGCAAATAAAAAGTTACACAACTTTTGTATATAACATTTCTCTGACATTCTTATAATAACCGAGATATTTGCCGTGACACGTAAAAGCAGACACACTGTATAACTTTTAGGTATTTATAATATAGGCCATGAAATAATATACTATTCATTTTGCAGCATTTATGACATCGTTCATATTACTTGTGTTAGCTGAGCTACAGCGTAAGAGCGGTATGAGTCTCTCAATCTTCTTGTAACACTAAATATATTAAGACTTTTGAATACAAATTGTTTTAATACATATTATTTTCTTAAAATCAAATACAAATCCAAGATTGACCTTTAGTATTTTTCAAACACATTCTTTTTGCAAATCTTACACATATCAAGCGACCTCATACATCTACATGTACCATCGTTTGGCACGGCCATGCTGTTATCGAGCTTCTGGCTTTTATAATAGTCATAGCTTTGACGCAACGATCATATAGTCACTTTCATTTGCAAAAATTAGTCGTCACTAAATATAATACAAGATTTAAAAAGACTTCCAGTACTTACGGGATTGTATTTCTCGTATGCATTGGCGGATAAGGGGTGTGTCCCGGGGGACCACAACCCCCTATCATTCGAACTAAAAAATTTTAGAAATTCATGAGCAAAGTAGAAATTCTCTGCACATTTAATTTTGACTTTATAAATTCGGTAGAAGTTATTAATATGGAATTAACTAGTCAATTGCATCTTTTCAGTACAAAACATTTTATGACAACATTACAAATAAAATGCTAGCAACAAAAAGTTTCAATCATTTTGAAATTTTCTCGGTTTTTAAAGAATTCAAGAAGCATTTCGTCTGCAGCCAGATCAATTTCAGTATGTATATTTAAAGAAGCAAGACCATTTACACACTCTTGTTCCATGGTACTTCTGAAATAACTTTTAATTCTTCTTAAGGTAGAAAATGATCGCTCTGGCGTTGCTGTTGTTACAGGAAATACCGCCAACACTCGTAAGACTGTGTTTACGTTTTTAAATGTGTTTCCCTTGACAACCTGAAAGAAAAAATACTATAAACTTATAAGTTTCAGTATTAACTTATTCTACTGGTGAAAATTCTAAATCAGTGTTACTCACTGATAAAGCATCTAGTGTATTTTGGATGTTCTGATTGCAAATTCGTTGCTTACACATTTTGACTTTTGAGATGAAATTTCTCTCCGTACAATCCAATATTTTTTTATAAAATTTGTATAGATTTGCGCATTTCTCTTTGTCAATTTCTTGTCTAAGAAATAGTTGCCCAAAACTTTGAAAAATTAATTTGTGTTTTGGAATAGACTTTAAAGATGGAAGATCAGAAATGTAAGTATCAAGAAATGGAATACAAAATGCAATTTTGTAATAATCTTCAACATTTTGCATTTCAACATTACAACGATGTTTCTGCCGATTACAACGACGAGGAAGTTTTATTTCTATCTCGTACTGAGAACAAACTTTAGAAATATCTTCATAAATAAGATGGAAAAATGAATCCGCGTTAACCCGCTTTTCTTTGAAATCATTTAAGGCATCATTCGCTAATTGCTTCTCTCAAATCTTGAGTTTTTGTTTACAATGACCGACTTAGAGGCAAAACGACACAATTTAACGATTCCATAATATGACAGGAGATTTGAAATTTAATCGTTGAAATCGCTGTCAAAAGTTGAAAAGTCTGTTGTGAAGTTTGTTGGTCCTTCCACGTTCTTATATCTTCCAAAACTTCAATAACAGCCGGTTGGAGTTCGATGAACGTGGATACTGCTTCATGAGACTGAGCCCATCTCGCAGGACAAATAGATTTTAAAATTTCTTTTTCTTGGTTGCCTTTTTTCGCCGTTTCGGAAATTTCTTTCTTTAGGATGCTTTGTTTCTTTGTCTCTTTCGATAATTGCCAAAGCGTTTTTTATACTAGATACTTTGCATGCTTCATTGAGATGAAACTAAAAGTATGAGCTGCACAATGCACATAAATTACCAAAGGAAATTGTGATTGAAAATAATCCTGTGCTCTATGAAATTCACCACTCATGGTCGGAGCTCCGTCGTATCCTTGACCATACATGAACGAACAATTTACGCCAATATCGTTTAAATGTTTTTATGGAATTTGCTAAACCTTGTCCGGAGCAGTCAGTGATTGAAACAAAATCCAAGAATTCGAGTCAGAATCCAAATATCTTATTCAAATGAAAAACTGTTCTATGCTGGAAATATCAGTTGATTTATCGGCTAAAACTGAGAATCCGCTTGCCTGATTAACTTTATCGTAACTGATTAATTCGTGACAAATTTCGGTTATTTCGTTCTGAATTGTTTTGCTCAAATATGAAGCGTTTTTTGGAGCCGATAAGATATTTTTCTTCAAAATCTCGTCGAATTCAGCTCGGTACCGTAGAATGGCACGCAAATTCTTTTCCTTTGAAGATTTTCTGTCAGCTCCGCAGTTGATATTTTGTTCATCTCGATACAAACAACCGTCGTCCCAATGACCACGAAGAGCTATTTCTTGTCGTCTGCACAGAACAATAGCTCTAACTATCGCTTTAAACTTTTCATAATTTTCTTTCTGGGTTTTTCTTTTTTTTGGTCTAATTGAACATCAGTAGATTTACTTTTTCCGACCTCAATAACCAAGATTGATTTCCTATGATAGTTAGCTTCTCATGGCTTTGGAAGGTTTCTTTTGCATGCTTCCAAACTTTAGACGGCTTAGTAGCAAGTTTTCCCAGAGGTATACCTCCTTTTCCGCCGGTTTGTATACCAAAAACTGCGCAGTACATTCAATATCCGCCATTATTTTTAGGGGAATATGCCAACCATCTGAACTCTTCCAACCAATTTTTTTAAAAGGACAAATTTTTCGCAGTTGATTTTGGAAATTGATACTTGATCGATGGTAACCATGAATTATTGATTAATTTTGCAACAATACCTATGTCGTCTTTTAAAAAACACGGGAGACCGTTTTCCATTAATGTACTATTTGAACTTCAAGACCGTTGATCATCACAAATTGTAGCATTAAGGGGGTAAGAAGAGGTATTCGATGATGTAGTTACCTCCGGTGCATTTTATTCGACGTTCGACGTGGAATCTTCAATCTTTGAAAAATAATCAAACAATAGGTTGGATTTATATGTTCAATTCCAAGTTTATTTGGACTCTGATTTTCATTTTAGAAAATAATTTCCAAATGATTTCACATTCAATCATTTTTAATTTCGTAAGATTGATATTTAATGTCGGTAAATTTGTACTTTTTGTAGAGAAACGACTGTTGCTCAGATTTTTGTAAAATAGCACCCCTGTAAAAGTGGTGTATTTAAAAGTTAGATTTTGATATTAAACTTCTAATGTCAATTCAAGACTTTGAATTTGAATTTTGAATTCTTGAAATTATCTTACCATATTTAATGTCTGATTTGATATTAAAACCTCATCATTAGGTCTTTAGTCCTGGAACAGGTTAGACGTGCACCCTCATTGTTTCCTATTCTGAACTGACCTACACATTTCCCTGAAATTTGCAGTCTGCATCTATCACTATCTGATCTAGGTCTACATGTACCTCCGTTTTACTATCTCGGCTTGTAATATATCCCATACTATTCCCCAAAAAAGCTTTAGAACGTATTCTGCCCTTCTATTTCTCCTATTTTTTTTCGCAGATATCCTTGTTCCCATACTAATTTCTACATCCTATTTGTTATTGCCTTTGTCTGTCCATGCTATCATCCTCATACAGCTGAAGCACAGCATTCCAAAAGGCTGCTACCGTTTATCTGTCTGCTTTTTCTACTGACCATATTTCATAGGCATATTGTGCTGTGCTCCACACATATGCTTTCAACAATTTTCTTTTTGTTTCTATGTTTGTTGTCTTTCATTATAGGCGCTGTTCTTTCTTGTTAGATGCAGGTCGGTCCCCTTCTATTGTTTTACAATTATATATCCTATTTCTACGACATTCAGTGGTTGAGGAGGGGGGCCGAGTTCGGATCCCGACACGGTCCCCTTGAAAAATGTTAGGCGAGCATTTTTCACAAAAATACACCCTTGTTCGGATGAGAGGTACAATGGATGTCCCGTGTGTGAGTGTTGTCACGCACGTTAAAGACCCCTACCTTGCTTGCAACAGCAAGAGTTCGGCAAAATTCCAAATTCTTCCAGGTAAAAAAATCTCGCTTCCTGGCCAATGTAGTACCTTCGGTTGGAGCATTGGAAAATTACATGTAAAGTTGTAAAGGGGAGTAAGCAACCTGTGGCTGCCAAGTTCCCCCAGCACTTGAACATTTGCCGATTTAATATTTTTCCAATATATCTTTTCGCACAGTCATCATTAGTTGCAGATATTTCATAACCAACACTTCTAGTTGTTTTTTAATAATCATCAGATTTATCTGCGCTTAATTTTTCGTCATTAGGTTTTTCGTTTCAAAACTGGTTGAACACGTATCTGCACTTATATATATATTCTGAGCTAGCCTACACAGTTCTCTGAAATTCTCACACAGCCTATATACAGCTAAATTCCCCTTCTATTGCTTCATACTTTTATGCCCTATTTCACCGAGATTCAACGAAGGGAGTTAAGCAGCCTGTGGCTGCCAAGATCCCCAACACTTAGATATTTCTCAAATTAATAGTTTCTTAGTGAATCCTTTTACACAATTAACATTATTCGAGAATATTGCCCAACCAATGCTTGTAGTTGCTTATAATAATCACCGTGCTTAAGTACAGTTACTTTTTCGTCAATAGTTTGTCCATCTTGGAACTGGTTGGATGTATACCTCCATTGATTTCTATTCTGAGCTAGCCTGCACATTTCCCTGTTTTTGTAGTTGCTTGTAATAATCGTTATGTTTAAGTACAGTTACTTTTTTCGTCAATAGTTTATCCATTGCTACGTTCAGCGACGTAGTAAAAAAAAGAAAATAAAAACGCGGAAGAAAAAGAAGAAATTGACCGGGTTAAATCGTCGAGTGGGCGGGGTATTATACCTACAAAAAAAATTATGGGAGACCTGAAATAAAAATATACTCACTCACGTACAATCAAATATTTACAAACTAAAAACCTCTAATTTAAAAAAAAACAAAATTATATACAAAACACATTAGTACCAAAAATGAACAATTCGTAGGTACACAATATACGTATTTACGAATAAAAAAAGAACCATTTTTAACAAGGCAAGCTGCAGTTTTTAGGTCACCCCCTACATTAACCTTTAAACAAGAAAAAGGAACAAAATTACCCCACTAAAAACCACAGCTCGAAATCAGCATTGTAGGTACGGAATTGTATACATAAAATTATCTTAATAAAGAAATCAGTAAACATTATAATATTCTCGCACATACAAACAACCAGTCATTTTACCACCAACAAGGTGATGTATCCGTAGACCCGTGTGAATATGTTGTTTTCAACAACTACCGAGTACCCATATAAGAAAATTAGTGTATAAACACTCACCCTCGAGTCACCACCGTCGGATTGGCTCTTACCGTCTGTAAAAACGGTGCGAAACAGGGGTGCGCGTGATCCTGCCTAGGGGTGGTCCTCCCATCACACCAAGGGATGACCATTCATTGTGGCTTTAAGAGCCACCGGAAGGAGCTATAGTAATTATAAATAAAATTAATTTATTGACGTCGAAAAGTACAATTTATAAAACCCAAAAATAACTCCCACGCTGTAAGGCGTGCGCGAACTTTTCATACAGAAAAACGGAAACAACCAACCATTCTGCACGTGTTTTCGTTGTGTAGATTGAAAAGCAAATGAATATTAATTTCGTTTCACTAATGACCTGAGCTCAAAGTAATATTGTTGTTAAGAAAATAAAACTGGTAAAACACGGTTTATTGGGATAATAGGCGGCTTTAATTCGACAAAGCTTTTAATGAAAAACACATCAGAACCAATTATCAGTTACCTAGAACCAGTTACCGCCAGTTTAATTTTAGCATAAACATTACGTTGAGGAATTCTTAGAAGGGGTATTGATTATTTATTGGGCTCTAAGATGTAACAATAGAAATTGAATTTATACAAATAGATAAATGAATTAACACGTGAAAGGGTTATTTTAATTTACTGAATTAATTTTCGTTTTTAACGCCAAAGAGATTTGAGTTGAAAACTATTAGACCGCGTATTTCTTATTAACAGAAAAAAATGTACGGGATGTTCACAATAAACGTAACACCATCTTGGGACTAGTTGGATGCGTATCTCCATTGATTTCTATTATGTCGTTTCTCCTGCGTAAACCAAATAAACCTATTACCGCTCCTTCCTTACCCTCACCTACCACTGCATTAAAATCACCCGTAATTATTAAATTTTCGCGTCCTTTTACGTATCTTAATATGTTTTTGATATCTTAGTAGATCGCATCTACCTCTTCGTCACTTAGCTAGAGGTGCATGTATACTTGTACTATTACTGTATTTACCGGTTTAGATTCTAATCTAACCATGAGTACTCTTTCATTCTTTTGTAAGTACTTTTCTACACAGAATCCTATCTTTTTTCTTATATTTATCCCCACGCCCAAATTTCCTTCCTCTACTCCTTTATGAGTTACTCTGAAGTCTCCACTCAAAAAATCCCCCGGCTCTGGCCACCGAACTTTGCTGATTCTTACTATGTCTAGTGCTAACCTATTCATTTCCATTTTTAGGTTCTCTAGCTTATCTACTTACTGCATACTTCTAACATTCTACGCTCCGACTCGCAAAATGTTTTCGATTCTTATTCTGGACTTTCCGATCGCATCCTCTGAAGTAGTCCCCTCCCGGAGATCCGAATGGGGACTATTTTAACTATGGAATATTTTACCCCAGAGAATGCCATCATATTTATTTCAATTTAAGTACGCTGTGTACTTTGGAGGTAATGTGGTGGTTTCCCGTTGCTTTCCACATCGCGGTGGTGTGTCTTAGACTGCCATACCGACGCTTATAGCCTCTGCCGATCTAAGTACCGAAAGAGCTGCTGCCTGCTTCGTTTATGCCGGGAAGTGCTAATCATTCTGTTTTTGTGCTAAAAAATCACGTAAGCTATATACGTGATATTAGGTAGCTGATCTAACTTCAAACAAAACTGGAATGAATGCCATGAAGAATTAAACAATTTTAATTTTTTTTATATTTCTCGCTTGTGTCGGACTGTACCAAAAATTTAGCTATTATGTTCAAAAATTCCACAAGTTATATGCGATTCAAAGTGACTAATTATAGTTTCGATGAAACTGGAATGAACATCACAAAGAATTGAAAACTTTTTTAATTCTTTTATCGTCCGTGTGTGCCTGGCAATGACAAAAATTCAGCGTATGTACTCTAAAACTGGGCAAGTTATATGTGATTTAAAGTGGTCAATCCAACTCCACGCGAAGCTGGAATAGACACTATGAAGAATTAATTTCTTTCAACTTTCTTAATTTCCTTTGCGTTTTGTTTTATGTCGGGTGGAGCTAAAAATTCAGCGTTGCTGCTCCAAAATTGCGCAGATTCACGATTCAAAGTGACTTCGAGAAAGCTGGAATTGCCCCCATGAAAAATTAAAAATTTTTCTATTTTCCTTTATGTTCTTCGTCTGCGGGGGGCAGTGCAAATATTCAGTGTTTGTTCTCAAAAATTACGCAAGTTATACGTAATTAAAAGTAGCTAATCTAATTTCAAACAAAACTGGAATGAGTACCATAAAGAAAATTTATTTAAATTATTTTCTTTGTCTTCTTCGTTTGTGCCGGGCTGTATAAAAAAATTCAGCATGCACAAGTTATACGCGATCCGATCCATTGAAACTGGAGTGGACACCACAAAAAATTAAAGTTTTCTATCTATTTGTGCTGGACAGTGCCAAACTTCAGCATTTGTGCTCAAAAATTGGACAAGTTATATGTGAATCAAAGTGGCAAATTCATCTTCACCCGAAGTTGGAGCGGACTTCATGAAGAACTGTTTTTTTTAAAATTTTTTTACTTGCTTTTGCTTGTGTTTTGTTATTGCTGGGTAGTACTAAAATTCAGCGTTGGTGCTCCAAAATTGCGTGTGATTAGCAATTGAAGGTGATCAGTCCAACTTCAGAGAAAGTTGGAATGACCTCCATAAGAATTGAAAATTGTTCTTATCTACGATGTGTTCTTTGTTTGTGTCAGGCAGTGCTAAAAATTCTGTGTTTGTGCTTAGGAATTATGTAAGTTATACGTAATTTAAAGTAACTAAGTTATCTTCAAACAACACTGGAATTGATACCATGAAAAATTAAAAAAAATAATGTTCTTAGTCGCCCCGATTGTTCTGGGCTGTTCAAAAAAATTCAGTATTTGTGTTTAAAAATTGCACAAGCTATAACGCAATCTAATTTCTAATGAAATTGGAATGGACATCACAAAGAAATGAAAAGCTTTTTAATTTTCTTTGTCCGCTTGTGCCGGACAGTACCAAAAATTCTGCGTTGGTGCTAAAAAATTGTACAAGTTATATGTGATTCAAAGTGGCCAATCCAACTTTACGTGAAGCTGGAATGAACACAACGAAGAATTAGTTTTTAATTTTCTAAATTTCCTTTGTTTGTGCTTTACTTTACGCTAAATAGCGCCAAAAATTCAGTGTCGGTGCTCCAAAATTGCGTGTGATTCGCGATTTCAAAGTGACCAATACAACTTCGGAAAAAGCTGGAATGGCCTTTATCAAAAATTGAAAATATTTCTTAATTTTCCCTGTTCTTGGTCTGCACCAGGCAGAACTAAAAATTTTGTGTCTGTGCTAAAAAATTACGCAAGTTGTACGTGATATAAAGCAACTAATCTTACTTCAAACAAAACGGAATGAATATCATGAAGAATTAAGACATTGTAAAGTTCTTGGACTTCTTCGTCTGTGTCGGCCTGTATCAAGTAATTCAGCAATTGTGTTTAAAAATTGCACAACCTATACGCGATCCAAACTGGCCAATCCAACTTTTAATAAAACTGAAATGGAGATCACAAAGAATTGAAGTTTTCTAATTTTCTTTATGTCCATTTGTGACGGGCAGTGCCAAAAATTCAGCGCTCGTGCCCAAAAACTCGAAATGCCATACGTGATTCAAAGTTGCCCATCCACCTGTACACGAGGCAGGAATGGATACCACGAAGAATTAATTTCTTTTTAAATTTTCTTAATATCTTGTGGTTGTGCTTAGTTTACGCTGGGCAGTGCCAAATATTCAGTGTCGGCGCTTTAAAATTACGTTTGATTTGCGATTTAAAGTGACCAATTTAACATCGAATAAAACTGTAATGGTTCCAGTGTTTTGAGAAAACTGGACTGGTCCCAGTAAAAAATTGAAAATTGTTCTAATTTCCTTTGTTCTTCGTTTGTGCCGGGCAGTGCTAAAAATTATGTGTTTGTGCTAAAAACTTACGCAAATAAACGCGATTTAAAGTAGCCAATTCAACTTCCAATGAAACTGAAATGGACATCACATAGATTTGAAAAGTTTTCTAATTTTCTTTGTCTGTTTATTTGGGTAGTGTCAAAAATTTAGTGCTTCTGCCCAAAAACTGGACAAGTTATGAGTGACGCAAGGTACCAATCAAATTTAGCGCACAGCTGGAGTGAACATCATTCAGAATTAATTTTCTAATTTGCTTTGTGCTTTGTTTATGCTGGACAGTACCATAAATTCTGCTCAGCGTTGGTACTCCAAAGTTGCGGTGACTCTCGATTCAAAGTGACCAATTCAACTTCGGGGAGAGCAAGGATGGTCAACATTAATAATTGAAAATTTTATTTTCCTTTGCAACGCGTTTGTGCCGGGCAGTCTTAAAAATTCTGTTTTTGTGCTCATGCGTGATATAAGGTGGCCAATTCAACTTCAAACGAAACCGGAATGGGTACCATAAAAAATTTAACATTTTTAAATTTTCTGTGTGTCTGTCGTTTGTGCCGGCCTGTACCAAAAGTTCAGCTTTGTGTTCAAAAATTGTACAAGTTTTGAGTGGTTCAAAGTGGAAAATCCAGCTTCCAATGAAACTGGAATGGACATTACACAGATGTAAAAAATTTTCTAAGTTCTTTTAAGTCCGTTTGTGACGGACAGCGCTAAAATTCAGAGCCAATAACAAACAGGTGTAGATTATTGGTTGTGATTGGAAATACGCCGAGACATGTTTGAAAATAGGATGTACTTAAATTGTGTTATAGTTATATGAGAAATGTTGCACCAGGGCAATAAATAAAAAACTACAGGTTAATATTTTGTTGGAATACGAGTATGTAATAGGCAGGAAAAGCTTCCGCAATGTAGTTACTGCCCAGGCAAGGAATGCCATCACGTTGGGAGGAGGGTGCGACACAAAAACACTGTGGAAACGAAACCATCTGTCATAGTCGAAAAAGCTCGAGTTGAGTGAGGCGATAGAATAGGTTCCGAAAGGCTGGTCAAAGGCGACGCGAATCATAAACACTTTTGTTTTTAGGCACTATAAAGGCGTGTAATCATGAATTTGGGAATAATATTAGTGTCGGTCTAACGTTGAAGTAGATATGTTCCGGTAGTGAGAAATAAAGTTTACCCCGCAAACTATTTTGGAAATGTATTTGTGCTTTACCAGTTATGGCGTTAGCTAGAGGTCAAAGTACAAAATATATTTTGTATGGCTAAATTTTTATTAGGTTTAAGAAATTTTCAGAGGTGTAATTACACACCTCATCAAAAGTAGAGTTCGATTATAAGGAGCTCAGAAAATTAGTTTTGCTCTGCAGGACGAGGACTTTAACAATTTAAGGATGATTCGGTTAATTATAGTGGTGCGGGAGTGGGTTCCTGTGAAAGAATTTATACAAGAAAACAGAAACATTTGAAATTAAAATAATAAATAGGAATGATAAATAAAATAGCTAAAAAACAAACAAACCACTCTATAGTAATCACTTACCCTGACAGGCTTTTTTACTATCACCGCAATACCTTCAATATTATTCTTACACGGAAGAAGGTTATTCCGCATAGGTTTCTATCACTGGGGTAGCTGAATATTCTTTCACAAATTTACCTTTGAACTTAATTATAAAATATTTCAAATAAAGTTCCACCTGAACTTAAATTCTATTAATAATAAATTCCTGAAATATAATTATACATGCATTAATCTTAAAAAA
The DNA here is from genome assembly GCA_036346225.1 of Platerodrilus igneus. Lineage (NCBI taxonomy): Eukaryota > Metazoa > Arthropoda > Insecta > Coleoptera > Lycidae > Platerodrilus > Platerodrilus igneus. Next base: position 14,329,252 of record JARFIW010001469.1, on the reverse strand, counting down.
ATAAATCTAAGGTAATATTCAACTGGCCTAAAAAATGAATCCATTTAATCTTACCATGCCATTGTTTTAGTTTCTAGCCGGTCGGTATATTAGACATTCTAAACCCCATACATTAAAAAACATAACGCAATACCAATTTCTTCATTAATGTCCATTAAAAATATTAAATTTTTACTCTTTTATCTTCAATAATTTTACCAACAAAACTTACATTTAAAACCGATATACAAAAATTCCATCGACAATATAGTCTAACAATATAATCGCCTTAACGTTAATCAATTTCCTATTACTTAGTTGCAAATCAGTTTCATTCCACAAGTGCAAAAGCACCCTCTACCTACTATTGATGTTCAAGATATTCTACAACTAGCTTCATGTACTAACCCCTTTTTAAACTCGGATGTCACGACATTATATCCCTCCCGCATGTGTGAACCTAGCTTGCACTTGCAAGCGTATTTCAACTTCATGTCGTCTACCGCGTATTTTTTCTTTGCAGAACATTCAATTACATTTTTTTGTTGAAGCTGTGCTTTGTTTACTTTCAAGTCCCCTTACACTTGCACGTATTATTACATTTAAATTTTTTTCCAATTTACTATTTGCGGATAATTAATTAATTCTTTTCTGTTAGATTTAGCTTTTCCTATTTCTTACACTACAGATCTAATATTTCCAGTGAGCATCCGGTACTACAATGTTGTAACTTTTATTTATAGTTTTTGTTTTTACTTTACATACATAGGGAGGATCACTAGCCATCATTGTTACCTAATTAATCTCTCCTCTATGCTATGCGTATAAATGGTATTCGAACAATTAAAGGAAATCGACTGTCTTCCGACTGAGCTAGGGGTCTATTTCTTGGGTAGAGCTATAAGCAATGGCTGTGCGTTTTAGAGAACTACAAAAAAATTGGAGGGGCGCAGGGGGCTCCAAGTCTTAGACTTAATGTATGCAAGGGGTATCCTAAGAGAAAACTTCCCTGAGGGAAACATCGCTTTAACTGCGAGAGCGCAGGATCTGAAAGAAAACAATATTGTTAGTACAATTAACGGCGACAAGATATGCACTCTTGTTACCTTGTGTAGTAAAGAGAAAAGATTATTATCAATATCAGAAATTTAGATGTAAACATTAAAAAGAGGTTTAATTATTGAGTTTTTTGGAAGCGCTGTTCAAGTAAATTATTCCTGAATCACAGCTAGTCGTCTTACTCTTTGTAATAGAATAGGTTTATGAATTCTAATTTAGTTTTCCTATTTTTTGCCCAAAATAAAACTTTATCTATTTTATATTGTGTGCGACTCGTGATTGGGTGATATGGTATGTATCGGAATAATAATTAATATAAGGGAATTAATTACTTACTGAATAAGTGTTGCAGTTGATAAAATAACTAGGTAATATACGCATGTATAAGTGTCAAAAAAAAATTGTTACGCAGCCTTTCTCCAAAAAGAAAAAAAATCTTTTACTCGAGGAACAAAAGTTTTTTTTTTTGAGTAAATCAGAATCACGTAACGAAATACTACTCTTAAAACTGACCTGCAAAAACAAATAAAAAGGAAGATTGGGGGGATCAACATAATAAAGTGTGAGTGTTCCAGTAACTGCGCGACTACAAGTCCACTAGGAAACAAAATCGGTAAGACACTAATCATGAATTGTCACAATCAAGAAATCCAACACTCACGGGATAAAGAATTAATATGGTCTACCGATCTCTACCACACACTCTTAACTAAAACAAAATGCTTCGGGGTAATAATTCAAAAACTCCACTAATCTAAAGCTACTAACCCACAAGATTTCAACACCAACACTAACGAAATTACTAAGATAAAGTATATAAATCTTACAACTATGTACAAAATTTCAGATGGAGATTATAACTGAAATCGGAGGCAATAACAAGGGCCTTTTCTATATGGCTCGTAATAAAATAATTGAACCTTAAGTAATAATGAGCATTACTACAACACCATTACACTACAAAATGCAAGCACTAATACTGCCTACCAGTACAAACTACTTTAAGAGCACTACTACGCTATTCTAAGCTTTGCTTCAAATGCGAGACTTCCGCACTACCAACACTAAATTTGCATGCGCAATAAGCACATACTCGCCAACCAGATAAACGGTGAACAACTGGCTCATTTACCGTACTTAAATTTTATTGCGATGAACTCTATAACAAGCATCACCAAACCAAGTCCTCCAAACAACGTTACCTTCAATTAAGCACACACTGCTCAACGGTATGTTTGAAGTACGAAAAGAACACTCTAAGGTTCTCTCGCTTATTATGTAGAAAACATGACTACCTACACCAAACTAGTCAATTCCCTACAAATAAAATTTTTTTTTTATCTGTTAACGCGCTCACTAACACACTATTCGAAAATTCATAACTTCATCTCGCTGTATGGCATCCCTATAGTCAACAAGCAATTTACTAAAACGAAAGCATTACAAAATTTCTATTCCAAAAGGATGAGGATCTCCCTCCCATTTATATTAATAGAACCAGGAGAAATTAAAACCAAACAAAACAACGAGTAGGTGCACTACTCTTTCAAACTCAAACACGGAAAACAACAACTAATCTAAATCGAAACAGCATCCTCTTGATCTACTACGGAAAAGGGTTTAAGATCTTTTACATGTCACTTTCCGGCTTTCGATTCATCCATGTTTAATAGCTCATACACCAAATTTGATATTTTTGTATGAATTTTAGATAAAACAAATTTATCTAAAAAACTAATCATTATCATGGCCAACAACAAATCAATGCTCTGGTACACTCTCACTTTACCTCTAATCTAACTGTCGAAACAAACTACTCTGCTTCTGAACGCATAAACTTGCTAGAATGACAGACTCATTTACGAGCCTCACCTAGACTAATTAACCAAAAGATTTACATCATCACTGACCGAAAAAATAGTAATGCAAAACTGCTAGAGCAACAAACTCACCTCGAGTCTTGTCTAAACTTACGTACCGCTGAGCGACCAACTCTTTACGAATCTCGTCCAGACTAACGCACTGCTGAGCGATCAGCTAAGACAAGTCTCACCTAGACTAAATAAAACTAATTATGTTGCGTTGCAACACCGATATAAATAAAAAAATATTGCTATTAAACCAAAAACGTGCCTATGCACAAGAGCAATCCTCAAACGATATTACGACAGTAAAAACTAGTGTACCAAATTATTAAAGTATTATTTCTTAGTACACACTATAATAGTAGCCTTATAATTCGGAGCAGCATGCCAATTATCATGCACCCGCTTCATTCGTCTCTTGAGCACGACTTACACGATGTCAGGGTAACTCCTTTATGTCCGCATTTAAAACAGAATATTTTCTGAGGGGCTCTACAACATCTAAACGTATGATCATGGCGTGAACAGTTCCAACACTCAAATTTGTTTACCTTTACTACGTCTGGTGATTCCGCAACCAAAGGTTTTTCTTGATTAATAACCTGAACTTGAGGAAGTGAAGACTTGTTTCTGTAAACCCTACTAGGAATTGTTGAAGCGTTCCTAAATTTTCCTGACGTTTATTCTCAGACTGTGGTTTAAAATCTTTGCGAAACCAAAAGCTATTTTTTGACGAAGCAGCTACTAATTGTTTGTTTTGATTAAACAGCTTCTTCTATCATTTTACCTAATTAAACCAATGTAGGAATATCCTTAATTTTAGATAAAGCAAGTTCAGTAACATAATCTGGTAGTAAATTTCTCTTCATTATACGAACCTTAGTGACTTCTGTAGGCATCTTGGGCAACCTACTGAATAAACTCTCCACGTGGGCCACAAACAAAACTATAGATTCTTCTTTGCGCTGGTGACGCGATTTAATTTTTTCACAAAGTTCATCTTCCACGTGAGCAGGAAGAAAATCCTCCTTTAATCGACCTACTAAAGTCTTCCAATTCATTACATAATTTCTAACTTGCCGAAACTACACGAGGGCATCATTCACAAATAACTTTGCAGAGGTATTATTGAAATCATCTTAAGTTACTCTGCGTGACTGTGTTAACTCTCCGATTCGTTCCAGGATTGAATAAAGTTATTTAAGATTTCCAGAAAACTTAACAGACCAAGTTCCAATGGGTAAAGGTGGTGTTGCGTAAGTGGCTGTGTTACGGGGTACACTATTGACAGGAGATGATATGTTGACAGATTCGTCTAAACTATTTGGCTTATTCTTTCCTTATCAAACAATTCTGCCTCAAGAATAAGGACCGTAGCTAATGTCTCCTTCATAAATTCAACTGCTTCTTCTTGATTTACCACTGAAAGCTTCATCCCTTTAACTCGACCGGTAAGGCGTACTAGTCTTGACTGTACTCTTTTAAAAACAGAGTCAGAAGAGTCACCTTCGAATTTTGACAAAACATTTCTAATCGACACAATAGTGGCGTTAATTTCTACACTTTCAACCGAAAATTCAATATTGTAATCCCAAAGGTCTATCAGACAACCCGGTTTACCTAACTTTTTTGCTAGTATAAGGGAATTAATTACTTGCTCGAATAAGTGTTGCAGTGTATAAAATTACTAAGGAATATACGCATTTATAAACGTCATAAAATTGCTACAATGTTTCAATTTGAATCTAAGCTGAATAAAGGTTATTGAGACATTAACTATGTTTGTAATTCGTATTGTTGCAATATGGTATTAATTTGATGTTCTTCGTGGTCGGGACAGACGATATCTGTCTATTGTAAATTATTTTGTTTATGGGAAATGCATACGCAGTGTTTTGTCATATTGAGCTATGTTTTCGTTTGCGGTTAATTAAGTCATCGTGCAGATGTTTGGAATGTACTTAACAAATAATTTTATACGTAATCAGTTGAATGATCTTTACAGACACAAAATTTGAAATATGGTGTTTCATTAGGATTAAACATTCGTGAAATCTATCATGCAAGGTGCGTATATTCAATTTGTCCGTTACTAAATTTTCTATGCCTATTTAATTTATAGATAGCGTAACGCACCACGTTATACGATGAGAGAACCTCACACAGCATGTGTACACGGTTAAGAAACCGTTTGTGGTACGAAACAAAGTATTATGAATCCTCTACCTGCCTGATGCACGTGTTCGCTATGCTTATAAACTTACCTAGAGTGGGGGGTAGGTCTGCATATTATTTACGCCACTACAAATTTGAATTATGGTGGAAACATGACAAAAATTGCTCATGGCGTGAGTGCTCCAGGATAAAATAATACCAGGTGTGGAAGTACACCTTTCTCAAAAACTGACACAAATAAATATTTAGGATTGGGGCAATTGATTTCCAAATTGTTTCTAGTCCTATAAAACTACATCCGATTAAATAATAAATTTGCTTGTTGATTGGTAATGCGAGGTTTTATTTAGTAATTTTATTGGTTTTATGCCATCATACTTAATCATCATTAGATCGGCAGTACTAAAACTGGTTGGACGCGTAACTCCATCGCTTTCTATTCCGAGATAACATACACATTTCCCTGAAATTCTCACAACCCACATCTTTCACTATCTGAGTGTAACAGTAAGAAACGTCTAGCTCTACATCACTTTTTCCCTTCTCGACTTCTAATATATGCCGCGCAACTCGCTCATGCCTTAGTATATGTCCTATCATCCTATCTCTCCTATTTGTACTGTTTTCCACATATTTCTCCTTCCCTACCATTTTTAGTACCTCTATGTTCTTACATCTTACATCAAACTTAAAATAACACAAAATTCCAGTTTAATAAAATTTTATATACACCATTAACAATTTTCTTTTGTTGTAGCTTCCAGATTCGCCTTATTGGAGACTAAAACACTTCTATTTCACCTGATGTCCAAATTCACTATAATGGTAGTTGAAAAGACACCTATTCCATTAGTGTTTAGTAAAACTACGTTTAACATGGTACCGGATGAAGGTTATTGGTTGGGATTTAAGCTAAGAAAGGAATAGTATTGTAAGCTAGAAGTATTATTAATGTGTTAATATTCAAATTTAGTAATCAGTTTTGTGTGTGTATAAAGTACACAATTTATTGTTTTTATTGTTTAAACCTTTATCATCCTTTATCCCTACACAACTGGTGTTAACCTACAATTAAACATATTTTTATTTATTGGTAGTTTTCGTACTTTCAATAAGGTGGTCTTAGTTGAAAAAGTTGGATAAACTTTGAAAGAGAAAAAGACCGTGCCACGTAGGTTGTAACACACCAAGGGCATTTAGAAATGATTTTAAGAATAAACATGGGATTCTCTGTAAAAATATAAAGATTCGAATAACGGTGCACTGGAAGAAAACTTATAGTTTATTCAGGGACCGAATGTGGACATAAGCTGTGAAACTAGCTTGGATCGGTTTGAACGTTAACCAAAATTTTATCCAATCCAGAGAAGAAAATTATTGAATCGAATTTCAATCTCAGCCCAGACGAACCAAGCACGTTTTAACCCATTAGTGCGCAAATTATTGCTTTCTTTTTGACGAGTTGATTTTTGTAAAAGTTTGATTTAGTAACACTTTAAAATAATCTACCAAAGTTTGAAATCTATAAAAGTACAGTATTTTCAAAAAAACAAGGCGGCCAATAAATTTGCCAGTGGGCCGTTGGAGTAGCATATTGCTAACTTGTACTTTGCAGTTGCAGGTAAGTAGTGAAAGCAATAAACTAGAACTGGCTTTTCAAAGTTTATTACAATGATATTAGAAATTTTAAAACCTTCATATTATTTGATGAAATGTATGAAAATAATTCTGTGGATGTAAAGATACAGAACACTTATTACATACTTAGCAAGTTTTTCCTGCCCAAACTTTACACCTCCGATATTTTGCAGTACCTTTGACAAAACTGTGGAATTTGATCGTGTCCCATATCTTCCAATGTTGGTGAAAACGTTAGTGACCCCGATGGTCGTCCTTGTGTAGATAGTTGTTCCATACGTCAGTAAATGGCGTCAAAAATCAAGAAGGACAATGTTTTCCCTTTCCTGCGGTAAAGTAACCAGCCCTTAACGCAACTAATATCGACAGCTCTACTAAAAAATGCCCACCTCCATTTTTTTATTCTTATATTTGTTTGGTATGTTGGCAGAAATTGGTCAGAAAGATCAACTCCGTCCATATTCTCACAATATACTGCTATAGGACCTGAGAGCCTAGAGGAAGTTGGGGAACTGGCTAGCCAGAAGGCGTTCTGAACAGCCTTCAAAGAATTTGCGGGAAGGGTGGCGAGATTGGACGGTGATAACCGCGCGTAAATCGGAGGGGATGGGTGAGGATTGAATATTTTTGATTTTGACTTGGCATAAGAAATGGACATGCGCATGTATAACCAAAACCTATATAAAAAAATAAATAAATAAAAATAAAAAATTTAAAAAAAAGGAAAAAAAATTTATAATAGTAATTAACCAAAAGCCTAATATGCACAACAAATCCCCACACCACTAAAACAATCACTGTCTCACCTTAAACGCGCGAAATATCGGGAATAAATCAAAACATAAATAAATAAAACAATCTAAATCAAAAACCGTCATTAATTTAAATCAGTCTAATAAATAAAGAAAATAAGATAGAGTGAAACCGCTCATCCCCACAGGACTTAAAAGTGATAGTGATTGTGATCCCCCCCAGAACGTTTAGTGCATACCCACCAGAACTTTAACAGTGCATATCCATCTCCCCTTAGCAGTAAGGAATCAATAGACGTAAGAAGACGACCAGATCTTCGGATGCTGGAGAAATTTATATAGGAGGTAAGAGTAAAATTGTGGCGACTGTACTCGCATAAGGATTGATTTGTAGTGATAAGCAGATTTTGAAATATTTTAACATGCACATTTTATGTATAATGGCGCTAGTCGATATACTCATGCGATTGCACCTGATAATTTATTTGGGTGATGCTTTTGCTAATCTATGCACTGTTACATGCTTACGCTTTTACATGTTTATATATATATATATATATATATATATATATTGCCGTGGAACGTGCCTTTTGGTTACAAGAACTGGTACTTTCTAAAAAAACATTCGAGCCCCACAGATTGAGCGTCATAAATTGCCGTGGAACGCCCATAAAGACCTCTCCAAGTCCAAAAAAAGTTATTTTCAAAAATATAAAATTTTTACAAAATTTTCTTACCCGGATTCTGCTTCGTTAAATTAATTTCTTCGGCAGCTTCCCTGGCTAGCTCAGCTGTGCCTCCTCTCGGATTCCTAAATTTACTATCATTCTTTTTAACGTTCACATAACATTCAATAAAATCACAAAATAATACAACAATCATACAATATTTATTTACCACTATTTACAAATAATAATTCATGGTTATGTACAGTTCGGTGCTCTAGCTACACCTCAATAAATACTATCTTTGTAAAGTCCTTGTTTTTAAAATTGAAATTTCAAACACATTTAATGCAACAGGAGTAAATAGGCCCCAAATAATACCTTATCTTTATTTATTACTGCACACTGGAGCATGGTGATCTCAAGATAACCCAGTTTATTAATGTATGCTTTCCACTTTACATCCTATGACTACAACCGTAATAAAACCCGTGTACTCTTAACAATTAAATTTAAATTCATCAAGAAATTTAATAAGCTTTACGTACACCTTTTGTTTTATATTCCAAAATACCATAATAATAGTCAGTTATACACATCTTTTTCAATACGTAAAATTACCAAAAATAACCATCAAAGTTCACTCATACATCACAAATAATTTCAATAGTTTATATACAAAAACAGCAAATCCAAATGCGTTACCTGGAAAAAGCGTCAAAAGTCCATCTCCGTTGAAGAAGCTCTATATCCCAGAACCACTTGGCTCCGAGATGATGCCCGCTATTTATAGATGACAACTCAGTTTGAGTTTAGCTGCGTGTTACCAATTAACACCAATTCCAACTTCCAAATCCATGTATATTACACTTGTCTATTATTGCATTATTAATTTACGAGCTTGTTAAAGTATTCGTGGACCTCAGTTAAATTTAAACTATACTCTATTATACTCGCGGTACTAACTATAAGGCCACAAATAATCTAATACTATTTCACTGAAGGTTACAAATTTTTAATACTCAAAAGCTTCTTCAGTGGATTATCATACGTTGTTAAGCGATGCAAAATTAAAAAGGCCTCCTAATTCTCCCAAAGTATTTATAGCATAAAACTAGGCCCCTTGGCCACACTTTACGCGAAATACTTAATCGAAATTAATATTTCTTCAAATTTTGTATAACCGTTTTAAACTTCTGGCGTCAACACGCTATATCAGACAAACTATCACATCCACCTGTCGCGTGCTTGTCTGTTCTAAAACTATCTATATCGACCGATCATACATTTCAGTGACGTCTTAAAACTCCGCCTGTAATATCTCTATTCCTGTCTTATGCATATTTGAGGTCTCGTTCTAACCTTGCTTGCGCTGTAGAAAATCGATATAGCTGCCCGCGTCGTCATGGACTTCACGTGGATCGAATATGTGCCTACTCAAGTAAACACTTTTATGCCCGTCTCATTCTGAAGCACATTATTGATTGTTCATCCCTTTTGCTCTTTAAGAAACTTTTGTTAGCGTTTATGCAAAACCACCGACGGTTTGAACAATATTTCCTAAAAGCTCGCCTCGCTATCTTCACAAATAAGCGGAAAATGACCTTTCCAACCTGCAGGTGTGCTCAATTAACGATCGTTTAAAATAACACTTTTCGTATCTTACATTCCACAGTATTTTAATACAACCAACGTTTGTTCGTTTGTTAAGAAAGCTTTTCGCATTGGGATTATCGATTTTTCATGCTCTGATGCGTTTTCTGACGTTATAACCCGTTGAATTAAACTAAATTAAATTAATTAATAATTTTATTGTCTTATAAAACTGATTTTCTTTATGAGCCTATTGCCTTTTAATCCCTAATTAAAAATTATGTTAATACTATTTAATTTAAATTAAATAGATGAAATAAATTTTGCGCGTAAATTTTATGTTCCTCTCTCTACACAGGGTGTTTAAAATTGCATTGTTTATACCCAAATTTAACCCTTTAAATCCACTACAATATATATATATATATATATATATATATATACTTATATTTATTTTATATTCATTCATATTTATATTTTATATTTACATTTTATATTTACCTTGCATGTATTATATTATTTCGGGGTTTGATTTGTTTTTGCTGACGTTCTGCCGCCATTTTTGGTGGCAGCATTTTTAGAGGAACGAAGATTGTAATTGTGAAGATTGTAACAAGGGGACGGATTCAGGCTAAAGATAAAATAAATTACTTAGATCAGGAAGCACGAATTTGTTAATTTATAGAGTAGGCAAAATAGCTGGATTCACTATTAAAATATTTGGGAATGCTTAGAAAATTTGAATCCATTTTAAATTAGCTAGATATATTTGGATAGTTTTAAGACGACCTTTCAGGTCGCACCGGTAAGCAGAGTTGGTGACTGCTGTCCGGTATTACGGATCCCTCAATTTTTACTTTTGCTTGTGTCTTGTCGATCGGGCACACTCCAAATCAACGCTAGGGATACCGTTATTTAAACCCTATTTTTAGTTTTAGTTTCTGTTTGTTAGATCTTTATTTAGGACCGATTATTTTGAAGCACGTTTATTTTTCGCGTTTAAACCCAATGTAGTACCTTCGGGTGGAGCATTGGGGACGTGGCCGCAAGTATAGCGGCTTCTTATTCAAATAATAATGCTATAGGACTTGGAACAACTACTTCAATGCGTCGTGTTTCAATGCGGTTGTAATGAGTACCTGTTAAGGGGATGCAATTTGTAAATGCTGTTATAACCGAGTTGTCGTTCCAGCGAACAACAAGTAAGTAGTTGGTTACCAAACTTTTGTACAACCCACGTGATTGCTTTGAAAGTTAGATTTTTCTATCAAATTCATATTCTTACTAACTCGTATTATGCGTAAGGTTCCGGTACCACTGCCTACTAAGCTCTTCGAGCAAACTAACTGACGTAAACAAATTGTCAAAAAATAACTTCGTAGCTTTGTTGTGGTTTATTTAGCATTTTTCTTAATCTTCTTTAAGAATTAAACCACTCATAGTTTTTAAAATCGACTTTATTTACGTTTCGATCCATGACCTAGGATCGAAACGTAAATAAAGTTGATTTTAAAAACTATGAGTGGTTTAATTCCCAAAGGAGATTAAGAAAAATTCGTAGTTTTATGTAATTTGGCATGTTCAGCAAGACAAAGGACAACATTGCCGCTTTGTCAATAACTGGTTTCGAGCACGTTGCGACAGCGGTGACGCTGGTTATGTCAAAGAATGGTAAACAGTAAAACAAATAGTTTTGCTCGTGATAACGAACAAAACTCTAGACCGAGCTATGATTGGTTCATGTATCTGTACAGTGGCACCGGAAAAGCGAGATTTGGGTTCACGCAAGAGATTCCCTAGCACATTTTTTATTTGATAATTGAGACAACTTCGCCGAAAGTAACCAGGGCTTAAAAAGTCCACACGGCTAAAGGGCCGACATCGTGGCATCTATAACCTAATGACTATGTAATGGCTTTTTGATCAATCGAATTACCAGTATCTGCAGAAGGTGTTATTTGACCTCAAAAGGTAGATGATCAAATTGGATCAGATTGGTTGTGGGCTTGATGGGTTGGACTGGAGGATGGTACGAAATGTGTTAGAGGCACTGTTCTGAAAATCCGGGGTCCAGGTTTTGATGCGGTTTCAATCCAAATGGTAGGGCACCTGCTATAAAAAGTGTTTATTGCTACTTCTATTAACATGAGAACCGCAGAAATGGTCCTGATTTTCCTTATCATCCCAAGAACTGCCAACGTCCGTGTCAGAATGTTTTATGACAGAACAGCTTGAGGAGGAGGACAGTGTACCAATTGCTGTTTAGTCTACCTTTGACCAGAATAGTATATCAGAATGTAAACGAGGCATTTGTACACAAAATGTAATTAGTAAGTACCCTGTGTCACGACATCTTCAGAAGGACTTGATTGACAAATTACAAGAGTTTTCAATTAAGAGCTTTATTAACCTTACGATAGGAAACATCTAGAGTATAATTTACATATTTCCGATAATTTCTTGGGATAATCTAAAACAATTGAATAAAATAATAACTGCCAGGTCAGTTTGGAAGTTTGGTTCTAATTTAAAGTTCTGGTTACAATATTACGTTTCTATTAGAGCTATAAAGGTGTGATGTGAAATAAATTAGTGGTATATACGGTTAATATGGATTACCCTATGTGATAAAAATTATGGTAGTGATCAATATAAATTAAATATCGTGCTTCAATGTAAATTAATGCTACTATTTCGATAGTTATTAAGAAGATTAGCATAATAGCTTTCAGAAGTTAATATTTATACTACTGCTGCCGTAAACTGAAAATGAACTGCCGCGAGTGCTTTAGAAATTTTACTGTAGCTACGAATTTTTGAATCGGTTTATGTAATTAGTAGATGATAAAAAACTGTTGTTTTACAACCATGTTTTTGTTACAATACTATGAAAATGTTTAGAACACACAAACTTTTGTTAGTTTTTAAAATAATGTGTTACATTTATTTTCCACGATAGATTCAAATACGTCCTTCTTTGTGGTAATTCGTTTTTCATTTACCTAGTCTCTGTTTCTATTCAAAACCTCATCGTGTATTTTTACCTCGTTACAGTAGTACGCGCAAGCATAACATTTTTTCAAATCTATGCATTCTAAAACGAAAATTTATTCCATAAATTAAATAGTCAATACCTTGTTTTAGGTATCCGTTAATTCGTTAAACATTCCGATAACGTATAATTGCTTTCTCTTGTGTTTCTCACCTAAAGACTTGCCAAAATAATGATCCTATTATTAGTTGTCGGCGTGTTTTCCAGGTTGCTAATTGCGCTTTAATAACCCGAGGATTGTAGTTCGAACTCGTGTAATTTGAATCATGTTTTAAACTGATTCTGCAGCTTGTGCGTTGAAATATTTTCTACAGCAATGCATGCTTTTTTGTTCGACAGTTAAAGGTATCTTGCGTGAATCGCCCTTAGCTGGAGGTCAAATTGGTTCTTTCTTTATGTAGGCCCAACTGTTCGTTGACGTAGACCAACTGTTTCTGTCTGTAGACCGCTGCTGCAGATACGGAGGCAGGGCGAATAGATTCTGACTACCGAGGCGTTGCTGTGCTGACTCACCCACGATGGTTTACAAGATAAGCATCCCGACGCATAGAGGCATGTGACTCTTTTTCTTTTATGCACATCGAGGATCATTATCTATCAGCGGTTGATGTTGTGAAACCAGTTCACCATACATGTTTAAAAGTTAGCTACGCTAGTATTTCTGGTTATATTCTTTTAATTCTTACTAAAATTTGGTCCACATTTAATACTTTAATTTAACATACGTGTTTTTGAAAAAATCTACATTTAATACTTTAATTTAACGCACTTGCTATTGAGAAAATCTAAGCATTACTTTTCTTCCAATGAGTTTTATTACATGTTAGCTACAAAATACGCAGTTCGTGGATCCATTATAAAATTGGTCCTTTACAATATAACTTAAATTTAATACTTTTCTTTGTCCATGTGAATCAACAAATTTTAATTTCTTTTTATTGTTAATAGATAATCGAGGGCGACGTGCTTTTTTTTTGTTTTTTTGGTATGTAAGTGAATCCCCCCACTCTCCGCATTTGGTAGTTAGCCTGGTATTTACGTTTCTTCCGGCTACGTCTAGGTACGTAGCAAATGATAATTATGTAAGGTGTTTCTAACACCTATATTTAGCAGAAACTTATTAAGTTTTTGCTTCGTCAGTCGTCACACCATGATATGTATGTCATGTATTGACATTATTTGTGAAGAACCTTACTAACGTTTTTAAACAAAAAAGACAATTGTAACAAAAATAGAACATTCGTTATTAATAATATTCCTAAGAAGGCAAGCAGGTTTGCAACTTGTAGTCACTAACCACCTACTGTTAATCGTATAATAAGTATTAGCACAATGAATTAGATTAGGTTAAAAAGTAGCAGAATTAGGCAATCGCCGAAAAAAAATATGTGTCATAAAGGTAGGAGCACGTAAGACATAACAAAAAGTGAGGAAACGTTTTAGTTTCCATAGAGGTTGTCATTATTTTAGATACTTGTGGTCAGAGGCGGAACTAACGGACCCGCAGGGCACGGCATTGCTGGAGGCCTATGATTATAGGGGGTCCAAAAACATATTCAATAATAGTTCACATGTTACTATATTTACTATCGACAATTTTTCGTTAAACTTCCTCTGTAAACAAGAATTTTCTTCTTTTGAAGGAACCGATTCACTGGAAAACTAATAAACAATAATATCACATTTTGCTAAAAACGACATTAAAGTTAAAATAGAAATTTTGTATTGGTTGTCCGGGTTCACATAACCAAGTTTTGCATTGCTGACCTACATATGTCAATAAATATTTATAATGACTCCGGCCGTGAAAGCTTTCGACTATATCCGTTTGTAGGTAGTTAACTCTTGCATATGGAATAGCTTAAGACACCCGCACTCATTTAAAACGACCACATATAGGCCCTGCCAAATTTTTAAATTAAATGTGTTTTCTTTTTCCAATCATTTAGTAAATTCATCCTCGACCAGTTTCAATTGACGTTTGTAGTCCTGTTGCCATGTTATTGAACTTTTTTCAGCACTAAGTCCATTCAATCTGGCGATATTTAGTTCTTGTGAAAATTCTCTAATTTTATATTCTACTTGAATATTAAAAAAATCTCACCATTCGCAGTAGTTCATTTTTATCGCATAGCTTTTGCACACCCAGCTACAGTAAACAATCTAAACCACTGGTTCCAATGCATCATATAAATCGAAACCAACTTCTACGTTATGGTAGTGTAAGGTGGTTTCAATTGGCTTAAATTGTACGTACTCTTACCTATCAGCTTGTTGATGTCTAATTGTGTACTATCGCTTGCAACCTTAACACCACCAAAATCCAATATCTCTAACTTTTGCTTCCGATCAACTTAGTAAAAACTTGTTTTTTTCCTATCGATACTTGTACGTAGTGATGAATTCGAACCGAACCGAAACGAACCTTGCCCTAGGTTCGGTTCGGTTCGAAAACTTTTTAGTTCGGTTCGGTTCGAAAAAATATATTCCGGTTCGGTTCGGTTCGGTTCGAAAAAACGAACCGAACCTCGAACCGAACCGAGCCGGTTCGACATTTTGAAATTTTAAACAACTAGTACGTTCAACTACAACAATTTAAATGTTTGATTTAGATTTTTATATTTAGTAGTTGCTACTTTCAAATAAACCCAACATTAATTTGCTTTAGATTTTAGTAGTTTAAATCATATTTATACTATTTGTCCAGGTTTGATTTTTCAATACGTACTATCTTTAACAAAGCGTAATTACAATTAGGTTAATAGTGAAAGTCACTTCAAAAATCTAGAATGTGTTAATAATTAATGATTTTTACTAATATCATTTTACCGTGAAAGAACGAAATCACACGATCTTTGCGATTACTTTTATTGTAGTTTTAGTTCGTATAAAAAGAGTATCAAAACAATAAGGTGTTCCTGATTTCTTATACAGGACAAACAAAAAGCTGTTTGTCATTTACTCTTTATTATTAATATTATTTCTTTTAACAGACAATATCAGATGGTTCTCGGAAAGAATCGTAAATCTACCTCAAACAGCGTTTACGTTTTTCATAATAAAATATAACAGTATTTATGGCACGGGCATTATGTTTGTTTATTATTTGCATTATACTGTGTTATTTTATGTCGGCATTGATTGAAAAGTTTATGCCGCAATGAGTCATAAACTTCAACCCTTGGTTTTGAGAGAAAGTTCGGGGTCATCTTTCTAGAGTATCGGCTACTTCTAAAGACGTTGGTGGTAATGGCCACACTAAATAAACAGTAAATAGTATGGTACCATGCATTTTGTAACACCTTTTGTTGAGCGATTGTGTACAAAAGAAAATGATATTAGTTTTTGCTACAAGGTCACATTTTTTAATATTAATAGAGAGCTGGTTTTCATACAAAAGTAAAAATTCAAAATGATGGATTAGTAATGCATACTTAATTAAGAAATAAATTGTTTTGTTTATTCTGAAAACTTCTGTAGTCTCTAGACCGTGACGTCGGCTTGTATATGTTAAAGATGGTTTTCAACACGACGTCTGTTCATTAAATAAAATAAACTTGTTTTTAAAACCAAATTTTCAAAATCGTTTTGAGTTTCTTTAATATCTAATACTAGTTATAAACAAACAACAATTTGAAATAAGGAGCATTAAACAAATCGAACTAATCTAGAATTTTTTGATTTACAAACGTGCCTCGATGACAAAATTTATTAGATATGTAACACTAATTAATACCTATCACATTTTTTACCTACTGGCTTAAAACTCGAAACCATGTACATTAGAAAATTGTTTTATTTCTTATATGCTTGCGGCTAGAAATTTTTTAAATGTGCATTTGGGAGAAATGACATGTTTTTAGTGAAAATTAAATTTTTAAATTAAATTTTTATTTAAAAAATCGAACCTTTCGAACCGAACCGGACCGAACCTTGAGCTAGGTTCGGTTCGGTTCGAAAAATTTGCCGGTCCGGTTCGAGGTTCGGTTCGAAAATAGAATGTCCGGTTCGGTTCGGTTCGGTTCGAAAAATCGAACCGAACCTCGAACCAATTCGGTTCGTGTCCATTCCTACTTGTACGTGATTTTAATTATTAAAGATTCGGTAAATTACGATCCTGTTTAATTAGATGAACGCAAAATATAACTAACTATACTTTCTCAATGTGTGTTTGAAAGTTAAAATTATATACCTACGATTGTACAGCGCACGTTTGACCACCAGCATATAAAACGAATGAGAACATTCCTAAACCCCAGCATACTACGCATCGTTGATCAAATTACAAGTTAAAAAATGATAATGGATTTTTCTGGTGTTGACGTTACAAGTGATATAAGAGTAGGTGAGACCACCTATGCGTTTGATGACTACATCAAATTTTCACCACCGTAACGTGGAAGTTGGTTTTTATTTATACGGTAGTCTGCGGCCAGTCATACAAATTATTTGCAATAGTAGAATATGTCAAAATTATGCTATAGAAATGGACGTTTTATAATTTTAAATTCGAATCTAGAATCAGACCATTTGTACAAGATGCAACAAACATAAGATTGAGTGGTTTATCTGGTGGAGGTGTTTTATAATTACAAATGGATCGTACATTCAAATTGAAATTGAAAGTCGATTCATATAATAGAAGTGTATGGGTGGCGAATAAATTTCAAGAGGCAACTTCATATTATATGGAATTTGAGAAAGACCGAAATGTTATTGTGCTACCTGAATACGAATGCTTTAAGGTATTAAATTTGCGAGAATTAATGTGTTATAAAATGGAGAAGCTGAGGTGTAGAAACTTTCCAGAATTTTACGAAAGATTTGTAAGTGTTATAAAAAATGTAAATGGAAATTCGACACATGATAAAAGAGTTCAAATGTTATTAGAAGGCGAAAGCCGTGCGAGCAACTTTTTGTTTAATGATTACAGCAATGTAAATTGGTTGACGGTTTTGGAAATTATTGAATATCACCTTATCCAGTACTTAGAAGGAAATCCGCAAGCTTGCGGAGAAACTAATCCTTAATCTGCTGCTCCTTCAAGAGCAATACGTGACCCACGAAAAGATTCCAGGCATGCCTATAACAGCCAGGGTGATCACGAAAGGGGAAAGACCAATGGCAGCGGTCATAGTTTTTAACAAGAATATCATTCAGAATGAGCACTGCGTGTGTATCGAAGTGACAGGAACGGCTTGAAACCACTTACCGTGGCGACGAACTACTTCCAATACAGACTCAAACCGGACGCATACCTATAGGACGCAGAAGTCATTTTTCGTACACACTGTAGCATTCTTCGCTTCCACTCGTTGGATACAAGTGAAGCTTTATCCGTTTTTACTTACTCGCGGATTAGTCTGGGAATTACCCCAAGGGTGAGCAATGAGAATGGGCGTGGGTATGGTATAAACTCAACAATAAGCTAACATAGAAAGAAAAAGGGAAATTGAGCGCCACTGTATCTATATGGACAACACAAGAAATTCAATACTCCTATGAGACGATACAGAAACTCATTGGATATAAGCACCATAAAAAACTTACAACTTAATGGACTAACACATCTGGAAACCTCTGGAACATACCTACAACCTCTTCGATCTCAATGATCCTGAAAAAAAAGTTACACAACAAATTTTCTATTAAAAAGACACTGTTTGTGCTTTTTAATAAAAGAGCATACTAATAATTGTGAGTGGATAATCTTGAGATTACCACACCAAAGGTATTTTAATTAAAAATGGATATCTAGTATAAATCAATTGTAACATGTCTATGCTTTTATATTGCTTCAGCATTCGTCTAATTTCATTACTCAAAAAGTTTATTTTCTCCAAGATATTTTTATTAAAATTATTTATGCATAGAATTAAAGATAATTGAATCAAAAATGTAATTTAATGTAGTTTCTCTCTTTCGTTTTTTTTAAATATGGTTACAAATTAAAGAAATATTACACTTTTATGATCTCACGCAAAGTTGATTCGTGCACAAAATTTAGCATGAATAAGCAATCCTCTATTAAAATTTTATGTGAACATTTTTAAAAGTCTAACAAACATAGGAACTGAAAGTTTTAATACCTGTGCTTAGTGAAGAAGTTACCTGTTGCTATCGAACTGCGATGCACATGTTCCGGGTCCTGCTTACAAAATTTGATGCCAAGAAATGTCGAACAAAAGCTTTACATACATCGTTAACGACAGTTGCTCCAATTACTAAATATGACCATGGTTATTTCATGCGCCAAGGAATTAAAGATATTTTGTTTTAGTATAAAATTACTTAAATATTGTGGTCTCACCGTTAACAATCACCGACCTGTCTAACCATTTTTCAGAGGAAGCGTGATCCATTGCCTTGCCGGAGCTGCAGGAATGACAACTCTTCTGGGCCCCCAAGACGACCACGGCTCTCCTGCCCCTACCACAATATACTTATTCTCAGGCTCCACTTGTCACGAACCCGTGTCCCCATCTTTATAAGTTGCAGCTTCGCTTACATGTTAAACTGCAAATGGCAAACCTGCCTTTTGGTACCGTCCACGTAGAGAACAGCTCATACGTCTTGCGCGTCACCTCGTGACACTACTTACGCAAGCGCTATCTTATTTTTAACAACTGAAAGGATATAATCCGCCTATGGAGTAGGCAACACAAATGACTTGTTCCTTTTTAAATACGTTTTCAGAGTGTATATTGCTATTAAATATTTCCTGGTAATGCATTTAAGCTAATTAAATGGTAATAATTTCCTGTTCCATTGTGGAATTGTTTCTTTCGGATATAACTATATCGAATACAAAAATCAAATATAACAGATCTATAATGCATAGATGTGATTTCTTCAAAACCAGTGCCACAGAGTATATATTCGTTACAGCACAACCATCTACTAATCATCCTGTCAGCCGCTGTCAACCCCAAATCCCCACTGTGGCATTGCGACGACACGGACAACAGGAGTGAAAAGGTCAAACAACTTCTACAACAACAACAACTAGAAATTATTAACCAACCTAATAACCCGCCAACTTTCCAAAACAGCGTCGGGGTGAAAAGTAACATAGATATACGGTGGCAAATGGCAGTGCATGCCGACATATATCCAACTGGAGGGTCCACGGCAGGGCAACAATAAGTGATCACAATCTGATCACTTTCGATTTTAACAGAAAACCCAAAATCCCACCCTCTGGAGACAATACACCTACGACAGGTAGGAAATTCAACATCAAAAAGGCCAAGTGGAAAAACTAAAAAAAAATTTCCATCAGAGATCCATAATGTAACAAGGAGGTAATGTTTACGAATGCGCTAAGCAACTCACTAACGCCATACATAAAGATATGAATTGGTCGATACCACAAGCAACTCAGTGTCGAGGGCCTAGGCCAACCCCATGGTGCGAGGAGCTTTCGACATTGAGATAACAAAAAAGAAAACCAATCCCTTACGGAAATCTAAAGGAGATACCACCTGGCCAGAACAAAAGCTGTATACGAAACGAAGCTACAAACATTCAAGCGAGAATCCTGAGACAAATTCGTAGAGAAACACCTGAGGCGTGACGCATGGGGAGTTCCATATCGAATAGTTAGAGATTAGATCAGACCACCAACCATCTATCTACACCACGCTACAGATGGATGACGGAAACACCTCTAACTGGAACGATTCGGCAAAAGCACTAATAAATAAGCTGACACCTGATAACAATCCCGAGGAAGACTCGGACAGTCAAGCGGATCTACGGAACAGGATGATTCGCCAAAACGGCAATGGCAACACTCCTTGGAATCGACAGGAGAAGAACTTTCACCCCTTCACGGAGAGTAAGGTGTTTCTGGCGATTGCAAGGTGCAGAAACAAAAAAGCACCCGGTCCCAACAATATCCAGGCTAAAGTCACAAAAACGTTGGCAGACTAAATATCCGATGTGCTAACTCCATTCTACGATGATTGTTTCATACAAACAAAATTTCATACCATTTGGCAAAGTGCAAACCTGGTAATTATCCCGAAGGGGGTGACAGAGATATGTCCTCCCCACGATCATATCGGCCGATATGCCTACTGAACGTCCTAGGGAAAATATATGTAAGATTACTAGCCAACAGGATGGTGGACCATAGAAATGTACACGGTATGAACAACTGCCAATACGGTTTTAGAGAAGCGGAGTCCACTGAAGACGCTATCAACCTCGTTTCTAAATCTTCGAAAATGACCGATAGTAAATACGTCTTAATGATAATTATAGACATCGAAGCGGCATTTAACAACCTTTGATGGCCGGCCCTGTTTCACAGGCTGGAATCAATCAACTGCCCCAAACAACTGTGTTATACGTTTCGAAATTACTGCCAGGACAGATATGTTACACTACAAGGACTACAGTGGATATCTAAAACTTTTTGAACCTAACACTTAAATTTAGTACCTAAGCTAAATAGCAAATAAAAAGAGGGCAAACACAGATGCATTAATAACTCTAGACCTGACTAACCCACATTGCAACTGATCCTAATGTAACCTTTTGGGCAAACACCCTGTTACGTTCACCTTCCGACGGTGTATTAAACCATACGCCCTTTTATGTCATTACTAATTCGCATGGATTCTGCTTCCAATACTCAGACACCAACCTGTATATTAGAATTGCTACAAAGGTACGCTTTACTACAATTTCATTTAAATCTATTTACTTGGAAATAAAGAGTTTTTCAATAATTTAAATAGTCGGTACCTTGTTTGAGGTATCCGTTGGCTTGATATAGTTCAAGTAATTTAAGATCCTATGTGCGTTATCAATATTTATAATGTAATGCAAAAGCACCGTTGCCGCTATGAAAATATTAAAATCTTGTTGCTACAAGCACGATTAGCGGTTACTTAGTATTATCAGAGTGGCACGATTAGTTAATAAAAAGTTCTCGTGTTTCAAACTGTGTTATTATATCACAAGAAAGTAGAAATTACAAGTTATTTATTAAAGAAGTAATATTATCATTACCACTTGCAAATATGTATGTGTGGAAATTTTCAAGACTATTTCGAAGAACTGGCACGGAGCAAAATTTAAAAAAAAATGTTTAGAATTACTTAACCTAAATGTTAAAAAACTTTTACATAGAAAAAACCCCACGCACATGTACCGATTTAGCAATAAGAACAATAAACTTGAATTTAAATGTTCTTAAATCAAGAGTTTGATATTCATGATTTAAGAATAACTTTTCTCTCCCTACTACGGTGCCTTTCAATTACATTCAATTACATCATCAATTATATACATTATTAGGAACGCACTTGTCAAAACAATATGTATATTTTATTAGCTAGACATTTACAGTAGAGAACATGTAACACAATATGGAATACATGAAACATTTAAGCAATGTCTTCAGAGTCCAAACCGCTGCTTTGGTCTCCACTGTCACCATCATCAACGTTAATAACGAGAGGTGCAACGTCTCCATTATCATATTTTACTTCTCTACCCCAACATTCAAAACTAATTTGTGATAATGGACTACTGCATTATTCCAAATTTGTGGTGTTACCATCGGTAACGCTTCGTGTCACATAGACAAGCAAGATTGTAAATGTCCGTCGTTTGACAGTTCTTAAATTAAACACAGAAACTATGCTAAAAATTGTATAATGATAACATTAAAAGAGAGAGACACTAACTTAGGCGTTGCAAAACCTTTCTTTAGTAAATGCAACATACATTTTATCAAATGTAAGTGATAATTTAGATATCCCAGACCGCATCGGCAATAAAAAAGTTCGTCTCTCTCCTTCTATGTATAGTAGAAGATGAAAAATAAAAAAAATGCAATATAATTAAAAAAGCAGACTTAGCTGAGAAACGAATCCTGGACCTGGATTATGTAAAGCGGGGCGCTTGACGATGCCCCACTGAGACGAATGGGAATTTAGCACGAAAAGCAGCTATCAAGATTTGTAGTAGCTTTATTTACTTTTTTTCTACTAGCTTTAGATAGAAATTTTTATTATTTCTGTAACTAGAAAAATCGATGGCGATGTATTTTTCTTGTGTATGTGAATCCCACCACTCTCCGCGTTTGTAGTTAGCCTAATATTTCTACGTTTCCTGTGTTCTGTTTTGTAATCGCGATTCGTGCGAGTCATCAATTTAAGTATCCTTTCTATTTCTGTTCTACCAGTGCGCTTCATAACGTAGCAACTCTGGCAATATCACTGACGACATTACAACACGCCGTACTGTACGTCGCTCCCCTGGTTTCCGGTTGCCGAAGGCCAGGACACGTGCAGGAAGGCAGTCTTCTCAGTTTCTGATTTCTGACTGTCAACGGTCGGAAAGTGGAGGAGGAAGCAGTCCCATGATACCATTCTATGACAACACTACAGACAAACACACACATACAGTTTCGCACTCGCACACAAACATCACCAGCACAAATACAAATATACTACCCCGCAAACACACTGGGACTGTAGGTGACTCCCTGGTTTCCGGCTGCCCATGGCCAGAAGTCGTGCAGGACTGCGCACTTCTCAGTTTCTGATTTCCGGCTGCTGACAGTCGAGAACTGGAGGGAGAAGCAGTACCATGACACCGATACATACAGACAAACACACCATTCCGTACTAACACACACACAACACACACACACACACACACACACACACACACACACACACACACACACACACACAACGAGTGTGGTGGAGAGATCGCTAACGCAAATGTTTAAAGATTTGACCATTTCTATTTCGCCAGATTCTAGTTATCACAGTGGATGCTATTTAAGAATACATGTGTATATTTAATAAATTATAATATTTCTTGATAAGCTTGGTTTTACGTATTTATCAGCACCAGTAAAAATTATTATCAATAAATGGATGAAAATTTATGTTGTTTTTATTCTTAGGTTTAAGGTGGAAGCCGTATAGACAGAAAATTCCACCCTCAATTAAATCGATGGGGGAAAAGGTAAGATAATTAAAGGAAAGTTAAATGTCAAGTTCTTCCGTCTAAAAGCGATGCAGATGTTAGAGCGTACTTTAGGGAGGTTATGTGACTTACTGGTGCTCGTTAATAGAAAATATACGGGACAAGTCTATATAAAATTTGAGGTTAGATGCTATTAAGTTAATCTCTAAATTAAAATGTGCATTTAATAATAATACGAAATGTGCAAGTTGTAACTTCGATTGACTCGATAGTGTAGCAGTTAAAGTATCTGCTTTGCATACAGACAGTATGCGTTCGAATCCGCTTGAATAGATTTTTCTTATAAAACATGCAACGTATACATTTAATAGGTTTCCCATTAAAAGTGAATAGTGTTAATGGGTTTCCCATTGAAAGGGATTAGTGTTAATGGGTTTCTAATTAAAAAGCAATTAGTGTTAAAGGGGTTTTTTCATGAAAAGCAAATAGTGTTCGTGGGTTTTCCAATTGAAAAACGATTGGTGTTGCAGCGGTGGTGGCGACGGTGCTGCGGTAGTGCGCTGAGATCCTCTACATCCTCTACTTATAACAATTAACCTATAAAATATAGCACAAGCCCTGGACGAAACTACGCAAGATAATAATCTGTAATAACTTCAATCTTAAATACAATTAAAACTTATAGAACTATATAAGCAATTAATTTTTTTTATTTCTTTGTTTAAAACCCAGCCATATCCCACTTTTCGGAATCATGCTAAACCCTTTACCGTCCAAGATCAAAGGTATTTGTGTTTTATCTGTCGTGACTATATCAACCTTTGACAAAAGCAGGCTAAACAGGATCTTGATTTCCATGAGTGCAAACCGCGAAGCTAAAAAAGTACCTTTAGTAATAACAAAAATTAGCTTTGGGTTTACCAATGCAGTTTCTAGGTCCAACACCAAACGGCATATAAGTAAAAGGTTGAATGCTGTTTTTGTTTTCATCGCTAAATCTTTCTGGATCAAAGTTTTCAGGATTCGGATAGTAATGTGGATCATAATGTATGCCACAGGTTGGAATCATTATAGAAGTCCCCTTTTTAATTACAAATGGAACTTCATCGGGTTGCTTAACTGGCATTTCGTAGTCCTTGACACATACCCTGTCTGTTGCAATTCCAGGTGTCCATTTCCTGAGGGCCTCTGAAATACAGATAATCAGCTTAACTTGCATCCAAAGCTACCTGTAAACTTAAAATATATAATTCAATATCACAAACAACCACTCTAAATACAAAAAAAGTTTAATACAAGTACATATCGACTGGTGGCAAAACCATCTTCCGATGGTTTTTGTACCTGTAATAAGCTTTTTAGTAAGTTGTTGTTACCCGTAAAACAAGCGGGAAAGGAAAAAAGCACGAAATCAATAACAAAAACGCTCAAATTATGGGGTAAAAATGAGAGAAGTAGAAGAAAGAAAACGAATGTTACGCTAAACCTGGAATGAGCACCAGTACCAACAGGACATGCCAAACAGTCAACAGACTTCTTGCACAAAAGAAGGAGGAGGTATATTGAGAATTGTGAAAACTTTTTCAGGATCGACAAATAGACCATCTTGGTTTACGATATAGCCGAGGAGTTCGGAAAGACAGAAATGCAATTATCTAGACAAAGAGTAAGAACGGCTGTTAAAAGATGGTAAAGAAAAAGGTTTCGGACTCGAAGCTGTTTGTTGAAAGAGGGGATAGCCATGACAATATTGTTACGATAGGCGAAGCAAAACTGTTTCTGGTTAGAACCGATCGATAGAACCTGATCGATTAGTTCTTGGAAAGTCGCAGAAAAATTATGGAAGTCAAAAAAAAACGATAAAATTGGTAAAGGCCTCTCTGGGGTACGGTGAAAGCAGTAATAATTTTGAATTGGGAAATAACGGAATCTGCCCTTAGGCGGAAGAATGTCTAGAGAGCAGAGGACACCGGCATCACCAAGACGGTCTAAAAATGTGAGATATACGGAAGCGAATAAGCATCTTTCTGGGTTACTTGGTTCACCTTATGAAAGTTGATGCAAAACCTATACGACTTGTCTCTTTTCTGGAGCAATGGGACTAGATCACAAATGTAAATGGTTCAACGACTTTGAGGTGAAGCATTTCGTCAAGCTCGGATTAAGCGACTTTAAGAAGAACAGGGAAAGACGGTGGTTCCTTTGTTTGACAGTTCTGCAGAAGTATGAATATGATGTTGTATCAAAATAGTGCCACCAAGGTCAGTAGACTGCTTACAAAAAGCAGCAGTAATTAGAGAGTTTAAACTAAGTTTTTGTTCTGAAGTAAATTCGGAAATGACAATTGTAAGATCGAAGATGGCGCCAGCTAAAGAAGAAGGAAGCAAAGGTCATAAGCAATCCCGGAAATTAGGGATACGTAGTAAAGACTTCCAAAAATGAACACCAAAGATGGGCTAGTGAATAATTTCAGGAACTACGACACCCGAAGTAGTTCCCAAATTCTGGAAGGTCATAGGAAGAGAAACGCAGCGTAGAATGTCACATTCAGAATTATCCGCCAGGCTATAGAAAGAGAGAGAGCAGCCGGTTGGAGGGATGGGTTGAGTGACAGTAAAGGTACTAATAAGGACCGCCAAAGATGGTGGGGGTGGCTCCAGAATCAAGGAGACCACTAAATAAAGTGCCAAACTTGGACTTGTAGGAAAGAACGTTTGTCGCCACGAACATTACTGCATGTAAAATTTATAAAATGTCGAAATTGTTCATTAAGGTCTGGGAACGGAAAGTCCGAGACTGCGGAAGGACGAGGTCCTCGTCTAGGACTAAAAACCCTATCGTCAGTTTAATCAATGCGCACAGTTATTAAGACAGACGCGCCGGCTCACTCTCTTGTTACCACAGTCATAACTATGTGGCACCAAAGGACTGGAACCATAAGGAGAAAGATGTCCAACTTTTTCACAGTTAAAACAAATAACTGTTCTAGTCAGAGGGGATGTAGTACAAAGTGGAGTGGTAAGAGAAAAACTAGTTTAGGTGGTGAGCCAGTATCAGCGGGGTTAGAACCACACGGTGTAGTAGAAGCGGTGACCTATAAGTGAAGCAAATTTTTCCGGGTTCGAATCAGAAAACGGACTTGAGAAGTAGTTGTAGTAACAGCTGAAAGCATATCAGACGTGTTTTTAAAACGCGGAGTGCCCTTAGGGTGGGCATACGCTAGCGAAAGTTCCGCAAATCAAGGTTAGTATTAGGAAGTAGTGGTCGGAACGTCTTCACAGAATATTAATCGAATTTCAATCTATTTCTAAAGGATAATAATTGCGACGCAGAAATAATTGTTACCAAGAATAAAGCAGATTACGTCGTATAATCCCTAACTGTTGTGTTTCTAGTAGGGGAACAGACAATGGCGTAAATAAACTTTGCATGATCGCTACGTACAATCCACTGGTGTCGGTAGGACTCGTAGATCTGGAGTTTATTTTATCGAGTAATCGTTTGTTATAACCCACCGGCAAGAATTCAGCTTTTAATAATTGGACGTCTTACCAACAAGTCAGAAAATCTTGGTGTGTGAAAGGTAGGTAGTGACTTCCCGTCAGTATATCAGAAGTGCCAATGAAAAATTGCTGAACAGAATTATTTTGAGACTAATAAGTTTATTTTATGCAGCTCAGAAAATTTGACAGACAGTCTTTCCAAGAGCATGAAATATTTAAATTATAAACCGGGTGCCAGTAAGTAACAGTCATATAATTTTGGACAGCGGAAGTATCCATGTTGGCTCACAGTTAGATTACATAAAAGGTAGTTGGTCTCTAACGGCCACCGAAGCAGAAGACGGTTGCTTAGTAATATCAGCAACAACGACGCTTTTCAACCTTATTATGGCCGTGTTGACCTCAGAAGGAACAATCTCTAACGGAAACAATACCTTGTCCTTCTTAAGCGCTTTCTCAGCTGACTTCGTCAACATTAATTCACAACATGCTTGGGTATGAACCCACAAGTATCGTAAACGAGCAACGGTTTTTTTCGTAGTGTCCCTGGTAAATTCGTCAGTGTATCGTCCTAGTTCAGTTAATGCTATCTTATTAACCCCATACGTGTGTGGAGTAGTAGCTCGATTTACTTCTATACAAATCGCAACTCGGGTGGCTTTACGTAATTCGTCTACACCAAGATCTGAATCAAACCTCCTCGAATACAATTCATATAGCAGTTTGTGTTTGAGTAATCGATTCACGTCTCGTTTCCAAGTCACCATAGCGATAAAACAATCGCTAGCAGCATTAGCACGACAATGACGTATATAAATGTTAGAGTTTTTGAGGTTTTCTTTCGCAAGAACTACAATTATTAGCGTTGAATCAGAGTATAATGTTTTCACAAATTTGAAGCTCCGCGTTGGTAATGATAGAATTTGTTACCCGTAAAACGAACGGTCCAAGAAGAAATGAACGTATTCAATAATAAGGAGTACACCTCTCTTGAATTACGGGTAACAAAAGCAAGAAGTAGAGGATAGAAGAAGAATTCCACGTTAACACAGTCAAAGACTTGGGGTTCTCAGGAACGAAACCACAGGACCCACGAACCAATTCGCACTTTTAGAAATGACAAACACGAAGACACGTGAAAATATAACTCAAATAAGTAACTTTTATTAATTTAAATGGCAAAACAATATAAAATTGCTGGTTAAGGACAAACATCTAAATTTTTCACTACTCACGTACTAATATTATATATTAATTATATTTAAGTAACCATCGACCAGAAGGGTGTTTTGTAAATAAAAAAATACTTCATTATAGACCCCATAAATATTACCGCGTCCTTTAGGATAACAGACTAAGTGACTTTTAATCACTGTGATTAATGACATTCTACATTGATTCAGCAAATAACTAAATACTCGCATTTACACTGCGGCATAAACGTACATATTATAAATGTCAGAATCTTAACCAGTTATTCTACATTGGCGCAAATGAGTTCGTTTTGAATGGAAGCTACTGAAACATAAAGGCAAAAAGATGATACAATATTACATTTAAATCTAATCCCCACATTATTGGGCAAATCTTCAGAAATTTTATCCTCTTTTAGGTCCACGCCTGCTCATCAAAACATTTCTAAAATGTACGCAATCTATGTACCATAAAAAGTCAAGTAAGAGGTGTTTGTCACCATTATATGATGTTCCCTCGTGCAGGCTCTGAAGGGATTTGCTAATTTTTCAAAGGGTAACGGTCAGTTTCACCCAAAGGAAACACTAAGTATAAATATTGAAAACTTTAATACTTTAGCTTAATTGGTGCATTTACTTGACAAGAGCATCAAGACCACACCGCCGCGCCGTGATGAAACATCAGTCACAATTTTTATTTAGATTATTCGTTTTATATATGGCAAACACGAAGTACACTTTACGAATAAAACTTTTAAGAGCGTATTCCTATGACGTTTCGTTACAAAACCAACATTCGACAGTGTAGTAACAATAGAACAACTGAAAACCAAAAGTGATTTTCAATTATATAGCAGCATTAAGGGAATTTTTGACTATTAAAAACCCATCTCTAGGTAAGGAACCATAAGGTATAACATAAACTTACATGCGGACTTACGAATTATATAAAGGAGATACAAAGTTGTTGCCAAACTTCTGAAATTGAAGTAATAGAACTGTAGCCAACCCGCATATTCAAATAAGTAGAATATTTAGAATGGTTTTTAAATCAAGTAGGCAGTAAATTTACAAATACCAAATGGAACGTGATAGAGTGTATGCAAAACTAGATTAGAATTCCCTTAGCGTGGTGTACTATCTAATTTTCGTTAAACAGTATGCGGAGAATGCAAGCAAATGTCTTTTGAAACCTTTCATGTTGTATCCGTATTCCTAGAAAGTAACACCGTGCCTCATCCTTCACTTACAAAGAACATGATATACGTTAGCACATTCAAATTCCCACTTTAACGGTCGAATTTTTTGGAACAAGTGTTATTTGGCTTCTAATTATGAGAAGATCGCTGAAAATTAATTTGGCTTGATATTACCGCAATCAATTTACATATTGCTTGGGGTGAAACGTCTCTAAGAACATACCACGCAGATGCAAACTTGCCTGAAGGAGAGGAAATATGGTCAATCCATCCAATTAAAGCCTTGATCAACAGTTATTCCTACAACTTAAGTAGCTGAGACTAATATAAATAAAATATTGGAAGCAATATTGTCAGCTAGCAGTAATAGTCAAAATACCACATATAGAATTTACATTCATTGAATTTTCGATAATTTTGAACTAGTAAATGCAGTAATTATATTGACCTTCATGTTCCACATAAGCGAAGTGACTCTGGAACCTTTCCCCGGAAGGTTGGTATATCAGCACAAACGGTAGTTGCAGTGTTTTTAATAAAGGTAGTAAAATCGTTTATATGTACTAGGAATGAAAAGGGGCCCAGGACTGAGCCTTGTTGAAGCCCCACTTTGAAGCTGTGTCTATTAGACCTGCTAGGGATGGTACTATATACCGCATTGCGTTCTGTTCTCAAGAGGAATAAGATGTCATTACTGATCTCTGCACTTCAATTGAAGGAACGGACCACTCGACTTTAATTGATGCCTGTTAACTTGAATAAAATATAACACATTTCTTAAGTTACCCGTGAACGTCTTAGCAATGTTAAGAACATTACCAGCTGTTTGATAACAAAAGCTTACCTGAAACTACCATATCTAAGTATTTCATTGTTAGAACCACTTCATAGCTTATTTTCGCATTGTTCTTATCCATAACTTTATCGATTTCTTCCTGCAACTTTGTCTGAACATCTCTCTTAGTTGCCAACTCGTAAGCCAAAAAGCTCATTAGATTAGAAGAGGTGTCAAAACCTGCAAAGAAAAATAATACTGCTTGAGCAGTTATATCTTCATCTGTTAAATGGGATTTTATATTTTTGTCGCCTTTGGTATTTGGAAGCTCCTCGTCAACAGCGGCAAATCCTTCGTCAGTAGTCAACTTCTCATCTTCTTTTGCTCTTCCTTTTTTAGCTTCTAACAAGAGATGAATCATGTCGGGGCGAATGATGCCTTGTTCCTCTCGAGCTCGTATGGTTTCTTTTATAACACGACCAAAGAAGATAGTTACAGATGCTGGGAAAATGGTTATTTTCAGTAACTAAAATGATAAGACTAAGTGTAATAAGCGAAAAAAATTTTTCTCACAGCTGTATGAGAATAATATTAAGTTCTGTTTCCAATATGTAAAAAGTTATTTACACAAGAGGAAAGTCTTTATAAATTTAAGTTGTGAATAGTTAAAATGATACTAATAGATACCCTCAAGAGGGTAATAGTTTTGAATCTAAATCCCATACCAAGAAGAGAAAAATGCTGTGCCCTTTTTAAAATTAAATAGCATGATTCCTTAGGTAATACCCATTGAAAATTTGGCACATGATTTCCTTCTAGGACAAAAACTAATACTTACTCGCATTAAAGCAGGAAAAATGAGATAGCCAAAAAATTTAAATACTCTTCCTCCAGTGAATGTAGTTAAACACTTTCCCATTGAGAAGAACTCATTTTCCTTACTTTTTAATGAATCTACTGAAATACCAAACGCAGCAGTTGCAATTGCATCATTTGTATATCTGGAAAACAAATCTTTCATTTCTTCGTTCATAACATCTTTGGACGATTTCTCTATATGTTTCGTAAACTGTTCGGCACACTGATAAATGATTTCAAAAAGAAACTTCATTTTACTGCTTGTAAAAGAGGGGCTTAGAGTTGCCCGCATGTCTCGCCATTTTTGTCCTTTTAGTCCTAGAAGATTTTTAGCAAATAAGGGTTCTGTATCTTCACTGACAGGTGATACTCTATCGGTAAAATGGTCAAAATCTTTGACGACTAATTGTTTAATGAGTTCTGGATCCCGTACTAGAATTTGTGGTTTCATAAATGAGAATGTACCAATGAACCTAAAATAAATGGAAACTGTTAGTCATTATTTAAAAATTTGACAAGAGTAGTATTGGGGGTGTTTCAATATATAGAGAGTTTATAAAAAAACTTGATTTAAAAAAATCATAATTTAAAAAACGAAACCAGTAATAAACTTTCGGGTTTTGAACTTGAGTTCAGTATATTGTCAAGATTGTTTTGCAAATATTCGATCGCAGTGCGTGGCCTTGGAGCGTGTGTGGTGGGGGAAGAGTGCTACTGCTTCCGCCGGTCAGTAGTCTCCGCCCCTCAGTCATGGCTACGCCACAGGAGAAAGCTTAGTGAGTGATTTGGTTTATTCAATCGAGTTCAGTGATCACAGTTCAGCATAATTATCGACGTGAATATGGCGGTGATGCACCTACTAACAAAACTATTCTGCAGTGGTGCAATCACTTTCGGAAAGCAGGTGGTGTCTTGACACCGGACAGACCTTCAGTCTCTGAACAGAGTGTGGAACGGATTGTATTCGTAGTCCTAAAAAGTCATTGGCAAGGCGAAGTTTGGAGTTGGGAATACCCAAGTCTTCCGTGTAGAAAGTGATGTGAAACTGATTATGAATAACAAAACACGGGCAAATTCCAATTAAATTTCAAAACAACATTCAAACCGACCAAAAGTACACGATCGAACCTAGGACAGAAAAACAAATAAAAGTCTTAGTAAATTCAAAAGGTGATATAGGTATAATAAATCACGCCATTTCAACAAGGAGTAGAAACACCCACCGCGTTAGTACACATAAAAGACAACTACGCCACTACGACAATTGTAAACTCAAACTATTACCTCATAGAAGTATCTTTTACAATACCAATCGAAGTGGAGGAAGCGAATTTAAGTGAAATGAGAATCGACGAAGCCCCCGAAGGTAATTCCAACACCACC
Organism: Platerodrilus igneus; assembly: GCA_036346225.1. Lineage (NCBI taxonomy): Eukaryota > Metazoa > Arthropoda > Insecta > Coleoptera > Lycidae > Platerodrilus > Platerodrilus igneus. The sequence goes on along the minus strand of JARFIW010001469.1, from coordinate 14,296,607 downwards.
GAACACGAAAAAATGTTAGGAAATTTAATGAATATTTGTTTCGATGACAATATCAACACAGAAGAGTAGAGGGCAATAAAGGACTTATGTTTCGAATACCGAAATATATTCCATTGTAAAGGAATACCTTTAACTTTCACTAATACCGTCAATCATAGGAGTGAACTAACAGATGATAAACCGATTTTTACCAAAGCATATAGACTACCTCAAGCAAGTCAAGAAGAAGCGTATAAACAGGTAGCAGAGTTATTAGATCATGACCATCATTCAGCATTTGAATTCACCATGAAGCAGACCCGTACTAATTGTACCAAAGCAACTAGATGCCTCAAGCAAACGCAAATATCGAATGGTTATCGATTACAGAAAACTCAACGAGAAGACTGTAGACGATAAATATCCACAACCAAATATCACCGTGATATTAGACAAACTGAGAAAATGTTAATATTTTTCGACATTAGACCTCGCCTCAGGATACCACCAAGTATAAATGGACGAGGAAGACACAACCTAAACAGCTTTCAGTACACCCAGAGGAGACTATGAATACAAAAGCATGTCATTTGGCTTAAAGAACGCCCCGACACTTTTCAGAGTTATGGATAATATTTTGAGAGGAGTTTACAACGAAAAATGCCTTGTGTATCTGGACGTTATAATTGTATACTAAACATCACTCAATGAACCCATCGAAAGATTAAGAGAAAATTTTTGAACGTTTAAGAAAAGCTTACTTTAGAGTACAATTGGACAGAAGCGAGTTCTTGCAAAAAGAAGCAGCAATTTTAGGACACATTATAACACTACAACGTGTTATTTCAAACCCAGACAAAACAAATGCAGTATTAACCTACCCTTTACCAAAAACCAACAAAGAGATAAAAGGGTTTTTAGGACTCAGTGGTTACTACCGAAAATTCATAAAGGCTACGCACAATTAACCAAATCATTAACTAACTGTCTAAAGAAAGGTAATAAAATCGAACACACACCGGAATTTATAAAAGCGGTAGAAAAAATTAAATGCACTCTTACGAATCACCCTGTATTAGAATACACTGACTTCTCAAAACTATTTATATTAACAATACATGCATCCAACGTTGCTTTAGGCGCAGTATTAAGTCAAGGAAAGGTAGGTAGCGATAAACCAATCAGTTACTCATCTCGATCGTTAAATGAAACGGAACAGAAGTACAGTACTATTGAAAAAGAACTATTGGCCATAATTTGGGCAACAAACTATTTTAGGTCATATCTTTAGGGAAAGAAATTTTACATATACACAGATGATAGACCATTAATATGGTTATGTAAACTCAAAGAACCAAACTCAAAATTACAGAGATGGAGTATTAGATTGGAAAAGTATGACCACGAGATCATATACAAGAAAGGAATATATAACAATAATGCGGGCGCATTAAGCAGAAGACAATTCAACACTATAGAGACAGAGTCAGTTGTAGGAAATGTTGACGAAACAGAGCTGAGGGAAGACCCTGAAGAAATGGAAACTATACATTCAACGCAAAGTGACGAACCAAAAACTGCAACTAAATTACTAAACGAAACAATAGATACGAAACCGAATCAATTTATAACTACCGAAGTCTTAACCATCCCCAACCCAATAAAATATACAAAAACAGATAATAAGAAAGTATATCAAATTAAAATAACGAAAGATGATAACGAGGAGCAAATAATTAAATTTTTAAAGGAATATATCCCAGAGAAAAAACGTTTTTATTTTTATTTCACAACGAAACATTTGTACAAAAGATTTTCTGAATTATATATTCGATTGTTGAATAATTCAGGACCTGAGATTATCAGATGTACACGAAAATTAATAACTTTAGATGATCCAGACGAAATAAACGATGTAATTCGAAACCAACACGAAGGTAAAACCAACCATCGTGGAATAAACGAAACCTTGAAACAACTCAAAAAAAAATTATTTTAACGACATGAAGGAATTAACTACGGATTTTATTAATCAATGCGAACTATGTGAAAGAGTAAAATACGACAGATCACCCCCAAAAGTACCTTTAATGCTAATCAAAACACAAACCTTTTCAAAAATTACATGCAGACACTTTGCTAGTAGAAGTCCAAAATTTTTATCAATCGTAGTGGCGATTACTGTGATGTTTCTCTTGTAGTATTGAAAAGTAGTTTGTTGGTTAAAGCCTTCGGATATAAGTTAGTAAGAAGTAGGTTTCTGAGTATTAATGGATTGTTGAATCGGAAGAAAGGGTGTGTAACAGATTGAATTTTTGTTTCTAGGCCTAGAACTGCGTTGATTTTCATATTCAACAGATGAAATGAGTAATAATTCAAATACCTACTAGAAGATATCGGTTTGCGATACCAGTCTGTAATAAATCTATTGCCAGTGCGTAACACTTTCATATCTAAAAAAGGTATCGAGTAATTTATTTCTTTATTTCTTAGCTTGATCGACAATTTTGGCCCTTCAAATTATATTAACCTTATTATCAGAAAGACGTTCTACTGCGGGATTAAAATTTCGTAACTTAATTTTGGAGTTAAAATGCCTAACTTAAAATAAGAAAAATCTTAAATCTTTATTGTTCAATTTGTGGACTTCTTTTCAAACATTCTTTGATACATTCTAAAAAGAAAGAACGCAGTCAACAACCCCAAAATCCTTTCCGACCTGCTACTTCGGATGGAGAAATCGATTTATTCCGCCATTAACATTACTAATTTGCGCAATTATTACCTCTTCTTTTGATTGTTTGGTGCCCATTGTATTAATTTTATGGAAATTTATGTACCAGTATTTCAGTAAAATATATTGCTTACAAAATCTTGACAATATCGCTATATGATGTTATCCTGAAAGCCTCGGTTTGGGTTAAGGTACATACTATTAAAACACTTTACAATCAATTCCGCACTTTATACTTCCTAATAGTCTCCCACATTTTAATGGGATAAAGTTCAATTTAATATAAATTATTAGTCTATCGCAAGTTTACTGCATTGTTATATCCAAAATTAGGTCATGAAATAATAGGTACCTGCTTATCTTAAATAATTATCATCCAACTGATTGTTGTAACTCTATGAGTGTCTATTTTTAGGCTCCCCTTTAAAATCCATTTTTGAAGGGCAGTGTATAACTTCAAATAATAAAAGATAAGACTGTCAGGTAATTTATGTAGATATAACCAAATATCGTCAACCCAATATCATTATACTTAAAGAACTATGACCTTGCGTTAAAAAGTTGATTATAACGTAGACCAATTGGTGTGCTTATTAGACAATTTAGATTAATCATGAAGGTTAAAATATATCTGGTAAGGATGCCTTGAATAATTGCGTTGTCTATTAAATAGGTTAGGAGTCATGCATAGTATATTTCTATGGGGAGGCATTTGCTGGAAACCAAATTCTTCCGAAATTTATATGGAACAAATCATTAAACCAGGATCTCATTGTTAAAATAGATCAATTAATGATAATTTTACTTTCACACAGCAACGGTCAAAAATTTATTCCGATTGATAGAATCAGGTTTTATCTTAACCTTAGCATGCATGACTGTCGGAAACTAACCATTTATATAATGCCTACACCCTCGTTCGGATGAGAGGTAAAATGGAGGTCCCGTATGTGAGTGTTGTCACGCACGTTAAAGATCCCTACCTTGCTTGGAACATCAAGGGTTCGGCAAAATTCCAAATTTTCCAGGTAAAAAACTTGTTTCCTGGCCAATGTAGTACCTTCGGGTGGAGCATTGGAAAGTCACATGTAAGGGTTAAATGTATGTGCTTTAACTGAGTAATTATGACTTCAAGTTGTTTTAATAGGTTTTTATTTAAAAATAGTACATAATAATTAATTATGTACATACTTTGTACATGTGTATACTGATTGGTCCTTGCAAATAATATTACTGCATTTATTGCATATACGATCACATTTTCTGTCCTTTTTGTGTGACAGAAAGAAAATCGTTTCCTTGTTGCTGGTTTATTTAATGGTGTTTTTAAATTTTCCTCAAGGTGTATAAATTTTCTAATTGCATCTACGATAGGTTTGGCAAATTGGGGTTCTTTGATCGTTTCGCCATATGTGATAGAATAAGCTGAGTCGCCAACTCCCTCAAATCTTCTTCGGTCCGACTTTACACTTTTGTAGTACGTGAGGTGCTCGATATATATCGGGAACTGACAACACTAGTGTTGCTAGGTGCTAGCTGAGGTTTCTGACCTAAGGTTTGACATACATATAACATTTCGACATGTGAACTTTATTTGTTTTGTTTTAATTTTGTTGAAAATTTCATCTCGGCCAAAAAATGGACTTAACTTGCGAACATTTTCGTGCGACGATTTTTTACGATTCCCGATGTGAATTATCTCCACAATAGTGCCTGATCAAGTTATTTCGACTTTTGAAGAAGAAGCTCCAACTAAAATCACTGTAAATCGTTGGTAAAGTAAATTCAGTCGTGGTCGTAGTTCGCTAGCGGATGATTTTAAAGAAGGTTGTTCAAAATTGGCGGTTGTGTCAGAAAACATCGATGCTGTGCGCGAATTGATAATGCAGATTGTCATGTGACTTATTGTGAGATTCAGGCATCCCTAGGCATTAGTATGAGAAGTATACATTCGAATTACATGAACATTTAGTTGTGAAAAAGCTATGTACGCGTTGGATCCACATAATTTGACAATCGCTCAAAAAAGACTCGTGTCGATTGATGCAAAGAAATGCTCAAAAAGTACGGTTGCGGTGCATCAAACGCAGTATTCATCTACACAGGTGATGAATCTATGATTTATTTGTATGAACCCGAAAATAAACAGCAATCGAGTGTATGGGTCTTCCAAGATGAACGAAATTCAACAAAAGCTGTCCGCGGTCGAAACCCTTCGCAGAAAATCGTTGCCTGTTTTTTTGGAATAAATAGACATGTCACAACCGTTGCTTTAAAAGATCGTAAAACAGATAATTCTGCTTGGCATTTGTTTGCTACAACCTTTCGAAAAAATAAGAAAAATAAACCGACGAAGCCGAATCCGTCATGACAATGCGAGCTCTCACACATCGGCTCAAACATGTGACTATTTGAGAACTCAAAACATCAAATTGATGGGTCATCCGTTGTATAGTCCTGATTTGGTACCTAATAATTTCTTTTTGTTTCCACACGTGAAGAACAAACTGCGTGGACAGCGATTTTGGGTACCAGAAGAAGCGGTTGATGCGTTCAATACCCATGTTTTGGAGATATTTCATTCGGAATAGAAAATACTATAAAAATTGGTTCCAGCGTAAGCAAAAGTGCTTTGTTTTTGTTACTTATTCATATCGAGCACCCCTCGTATTTATTTTCGTTAATCACCAAAATATAGGCATTATGATATCCAACGTCTATTATGTTGCTCCATATGACATAAGGCCATCTCTTTCTATGCCGCTTGTATTGTAATTTGATATTTTTTGCTCCATCACATCCACACCGCCTTTTGTTTCATTATAAAATTTTATTATTTCTTTAAAAAGGTTCAAAAATTTATAATCTTTGTAAAGAGCTAATACGATAAGGATTTTTTTTTATTTAAAAGTTCTATAAAAGGTAAGTGATGTTAAAAAGGGCGTGAGCGATTTCAAGAAAAAGTCTACTCTTGTATGATTTTTCTTTATCCAAAACTTTTACATTACTAAAATCCGGATAATGGTTAATAATGTTTGTATGGCAAGCTAATGCGCATGAATTCTTTTTTATTTTGCAATCGTTCTTACGCTGAACAATTCTAGAGCGCAGCCATTGTGATGACTGTCCTATATAAATTTTGTCACATCCTTGGCAAAATTTATATAGGACAGTCATAACAATGGCTGCGCTCTAGAATTGTTCAGCATAAGAGCGACTGCAAAATAAAAAAAAATTCATTTTGGTTCTCATTTGTAATCATATTTTAGAGGCCAAATCTTATCTTAATTTGTAACGTTATGTGAGACGTGATTAGTTGTTTCTTGTGCTTTTATATAGATGTTTTATTTGATTTATTTACTTTAAGTTATAATGATATTTGTCAAAACCATTATAACTCCAGCTTTAGTAAGTAATATTTTAGAGTTTTTATGTCAATGATAACCACAGTTACTTTGCAGCACCCTAAAAAAGATTTTAAATAAATCGAAAGCTCGACCAAATAACTTGTTATTAATTAAATATCATGCTTGTCGTCACTTTTAACTTATTGTTATATATATATATATATATATATATATATATATATATATTTATCATTGTTTCTACTAATAGAGAGGCTGCTCGCACATACCTGTATCAAAAGATAGTTTAGTACCTAATCTATAAAGAAGAAATGTGGCCATCTATTGGAACTCTACTCATGGCTTGTTGCATAAATCATAATACAATTTACAGGATCAACAGATACCGAGCTCATTGTGAGAGTAGGGGTGGGTCGTAGGAAACGAGTGACGGAAATACGATAGCCCCATGATACGACTTGCCGGTCGTAAGAGGCGACTAAAGCGGTCCAACACAACATACACACACACACACACACACACACACACACACACCACATACATCCACGCTCACACCTATCTCTTACAAACTCATACATAACTACATAGGAATTCTGTTTTATTATGTTTTGTGCTATTCTTAGGATTTTTTAATGTGATTCCTGTACTTGTTGCTTGGTGTTGTTTTTTTTTGCTTTTTTCTTTTTTCCTCGTTCGTTTCGTTCCACCTGTCTCTCCTCTTTCCTGCGGCTGGTCATAATTTCTGTCGGTGTTCTTGCTGAATTGGTTTGATTTTCGATGCACTTCCTGGGGAAGGTGCTTTCTAGTCGTTTTTTTTCTTTTCTGCGGAAACCACGACTTATTCGACTTTAGGCCTAGTTAGCAATTCTTTTCTTCGGTTTTTCGTTTGTTGGATTCTTTGGTACCACAGCTTGAAGTAGCTTACTTTTTTTTCTATTCACAGCATTCTTGTTACTCTCTGGCTTACTTTAAGGCTTGAGACTTTTGTCGTATTTTGGCTTTGGTTTTATTCCTCGCTTGTTTTCTCTACTTTTGGTTATCTGCACGAAACCAATCGTCTTCTGAGGTTGAAACCGTACTGTTTCTTTTCGAAAAAAGCATTCGTCCTTTGGCGACTTTAGTAGTGTTGCTGCCGTTCTACCTTTGCCCTTGCTCATTGCTACTACATATCTATCATTTCCCATGGTTTTTCACTTTTGGTTTTGTTCGGTACGTTGGTTCTTCGAGCCGGATGAGAATTTTTTTATTGACGTTGGGATGTTTTTTTGTTTTTTATTTTTGTCTAGTTTTCTTACGCGAATTTTCTTTTGGTTCTTCCTATTATTGTATATGGGCTCTTCGAGCCGAATGCAGTTGATTTTTGTTGTTTTTTGCTTTTGTTTGAGTTTTCTTAAACAAATATTTTTTTTGTTAGTACTGTACTGCCTGCTTCGTTACTTTTGTGCTCTTACCCCGACCTTTTAATTTTGCTGGAATGGGGGAGGAATTTGTTACGTTCACTTTTCGACTAGGAACAAAACCGTACCCGTTTTAGTGCATGCTTCATTTACATAAATTTTACTGCAATATTCAAACAACACCCGGTACATTAGACCTTCCAATCACATTTGTATGTTTCATAACACCGACATGGATATTAATTCGTGCAATCAAACGATTTCATTTTCATTCTTTTCTGTATACGACTGAGGGTAATTGTCGTTTCCGTTCTTGATAGGATTTCGTGCACACACCACTGTGCGCTTTCTCCGGTGGACATGGCAGTATAGTGCAGTGACCTCTGATTTGCTTACACCTTTAGTGTGAAACTGTAAAAGTGGGACAGTTGAACGAAACTTGGAAACTATTTGTACTGTTGTATGAAGTGATGCAAACTGTTGACTACAGTTGTGAGACTCACTATCGCCATCGATGACTCCACTGGCGAGGTATTGATGACGAATCTCTTGTGTTTCCTCTTTCGAGTTTCTGGTATTGGAAAAGGGTTTCACTTAGCTCCAGACCGCCAAAATACAACAAGGCGAGAGCTGTTCTGCGATCTGAGTATCACACTTAAATTTAGCCTTTACTAATTATAAATGTTCCTTTGCTTATATGATTTATTATAGAGATAACCTACAGCTTAGCTATAAGGTGATCACCAAAACTTGCTGGGAGAATGCATTCTAACAACGACAGCCTGTAATTCCGATAAATATGTAAGTAGACTCATTTCCTTTTTTTAACTCATTAACCGTGAACCTTGATAAGAAAGATTTACGAATCGTAAGAATGGCAGGAGTTCATTCTAAATTTTGTTTAAATTTTTTTCCTAGTTAATGTACATATGAGACGTTTTTCAGGTAAGTTTTTCAAAAATTTAACTTGTCAATTTTCATCTACGCACACCTAGAAACACAGTACAAAAAATATCAGTGCAAAGAACAACATACAAAAAAGTTAGTGTCTATACTGAAGATATCAGACTTATAAAGAACGTTTTCCCGTTTCCGGCCGCTGTAACTTTTTAGTGTTTTGTTTTTTGTTATAATTCTTTCCGTATCGTATTTTTGAGTGTGTGTGCGTGTAGATGAAGATGGACAGGCCGAATTTTTGAAAATGCCCCCTTAGCAGTCACAAGACTATCTTAAAAAATAATATTAAAAGAATATTTTGGATGCCAATGGTAATTTCAAAAATTTAGCCTGTCCATTCTCGTTTACATGCACACAGGAGCAAGATAAAAAAAAATGGAACAACAAACAATACACAAAAAAGTTACAGCACCATTCAGAAAACTTTCTATATCATATTATAAGTTGATCAGCAAAGAAATATATTTATTTTGTTATCAACTTATAATATACTTTAGAACGTTTTTTGAGCGGGCGCTGTAACTTGTTTGTGCATTGTTAATTGCAATTATTTTGGTATGCTGTTCCTATGCGTGTGTGTGAGAATGGACAGGTTGAATATGTCTTTGGCAGCTAAAATATCAACTTTTTATCATTATTTAAGGATGAATTCTTTAGTGTGGATGAGCATTGTGACTGCCAAAGGCAGCATTTTGAAAGATACAATCTCTGTATTTTCATCCATATACACCCAGGAATACGAACCAAAAGAAATTAGAACAAAATACAATGCACAAAAAATTAGAGCGCCCGCAAAGGAAAAAATATTCTTTAATAGACTAATTTTTTCCGCGAGATCGCTGAAACGTTCTTGTGTATACTGTTTTGTTCTGATACTTTTTGTATTGTATTCCTGGGGGTGTGCGTAGATGAAAATGGGCGGCCAAATTTTTGAAAAACGTTTTTTTTGTGCCTGTGTGTAATTTTGTATATTGAACAAGTTTTTGAGCAATATTTTCCTCAATGCGGGCGCTGTAACTTTTTTGCGTATTATTTATTGTACTAATTCTTTTTGTGTCGGATTCTTGAGCGTGTGCAGATGAGAATGGACAGGCTGAATTTTGAAAAAGCCGTTGGCTGCTAAAATATTGCCGTTTTATTATTTTTTTAGAATGTGTTCTCCTATGCGGAACAGTATCGTGGTAGATAAGAAGGCATTCTCAAAAATTCAGCTTGTCAATTTGTTCCGCACACGCCAGGAATGCGAGACAAAAAGAAGTAGAACAAAAACAAATTACTAAGAAATTGTCAGTGAAGCAAACTACTGTAGCTAGTAGCATTGAATTAATCAGTTACATTGATCTTCACGTAAACATTTAAAAATATGGGGTATTATAACTTGAATTAAGTAATGTTTCTAGTAGCTCTACAAAAAGATACTACATTATGGTGAAAAGTTGGAGGAAAGTTAAAAATTGTTTTAGAAAATTATATATATATATATATATATATATATATATTGCTATGATAATAGGGTTATTTAGGGGTATATAGGATCACTAGGAGAGTGCGCTTTATGTAAACATCATGAGTATCCAGAAAACTAGACATTTTACTAAGAAAATGCGAAATTTGACGATTTGGCGACAAAGCAAATGCCAATGCCCTGTATATAAACTATAATTATAATTAGACTCAAAGAAAAAAAGTGTATATCAAAAGATCCAATTAAATAAACAACTTTACAAGTCACAAAATGAAGTGGACAGAAGCTGCAACACAATACGCGTGAGTAGTGCATCATTATTTTACAAAGAATCCCATTTAAACAAGCAGGTTTGTAAATGTGTGAAACAGAAAAACGCATATAATTTCATACATCAATAAATAAAGCTACGTGACCGAGAAAGTATAAAATCCAACACCTTGATAGATGGGGAATAATTACAGCCTGGTGATAAAGCAAAGTTCATCAAATTCACTACACAAACAAAACCTACGTGATTTGAAAGACCATGGAAGATTTGAAAATCCAACCAATCTATACAAATAACTTGAAATCCTGCGTGCAGGAACTAGCGTCTCGACTTCGTTGAACGTGGAAAATTCGTAGAAGTACCCAAGTCTGCATGTGAAGAATAAGGTACAAAGCGGTAATATTTGGACTATGTGCTTGAACGACCAATTGTAAACAGATAGAAGTTCCCTGTAAATAGAACAGGATTTCGTATACAAATTAGTTTGAATTAAAAGAAGGCATGCTTCACATCACCTGAAAGAAGATATTTACGTAAAAGAATTACAAGTGAGTTTATAATTAATAAATTTTAGTGTGGTGATAGTGCATAATTATTAAAAGGTTCGTCGATTAATATTCAAAAACGTTAGTAATAAAAGGTTGCTTTTAATAGATTCTAAAATTTATATTAACAAAAGGACTCTAAATAATTCCTGGATCCTACCTGGATGTACCAACAAACTCTGGATCAACCAGGAGAAGTGAAACAAAAATATCAAAACAATCTCTAGTTCAACCTGAAAAAATTATATAAGAATATGCAAACAGTATCTAAACAATTTCTGCATACAACCCGTAGAGGTTAAATTAGTATATCTGGATCCAACCTGGAGCATTTAAATGAATAAGCTAAAACTGAAACGACGAATAGTAGGAGCAGAAACTGGTCCGCATTGGGGGAACGAGACACGCTGAAAAGGGACAACAGGTTAGCCATTCTAAATATTTTGTTGCATTTTTATTTCTGAATATATTTTTTAATATTGCGTTCGTGAAAATTTTATGTGAGGATTATCAAAAATAGTTTTAGCACACGTTATAAATTTACGCAAAGAATTAAGAAAGACTAATGAACGTTTATAAAGCGTCATATAATAATAATAGGGGTGATTTTTGCTGAATTTTTGTTCATTTAAAAGGAATTATAATTATTGAAAAAAATTAATTCAATGATTTAAAAGAAGTTTTATTCAAAGACATTATAAACGCTTTGTACATATTGAAAAGATTATAGTAATTGTGGATAATTATGTTTTGCTTAAAAGACATAGGAAGTAGAGGTAAAAGAAAAGAGTTAAAAATTCTTTGTTGTCGTATTGTCGCAAGCTCTGTTGCGTGGTTAAAACTGAGCTAGCCGAGGTATTAAAAATTAAAATTAAAATTGAAATTAAAAATTGACAAAAAGAAAACTTTTAACCTTTTTATTTCACAAAAAGGAGGCACCGGATTGATGCAACCATATCACAGCAATATATATATATATATATATATATATATTGCTGTGATAAGGGGTTGTTTAGGGTGTATTGAGTAGTAAGGGTCGTGTAGTAACTATAAATAGCAATGGGAATCAGAAAACTGCATTTATTTAGAGGAAAAATAAGTAATTCGAACATTATGTAAATAGCAAGCATTTAACACTCTGTATATAGACCGTGATTAACTTTAAGCAATGCCAGGAAGCATATCTTTTAACAATAGAACGCGTATTCAGTAGAGAAATAATCGTACATGTATTTAAACTACGTTGAGAAGTGTTTTACAGTTTATAAAATAAAATACGCAGAAGATAAGATGAAGCCTAACAAATCTTCATGCAATTACGCTGAAACCATGACCGCTTTGATAAGAAAACGCATAAATAGATAAATACGAAAACAGCATTCGTGTTACATCATTTAATTTGTACAATCCTCCAAAAGCTTTATCTATACAAAACAACAGACGTAAGTTGAAAGTCTGGCCACCATAGGAAATTATAATGTATCAAAGATTGCAAATAAACACCATGACACGGAAATCCAAAGGAATTTCATCAGAAACAGCTTAAAAATACAGGAAATATTAAAGACAGAAGCTGGTTAGTTGAAACAATCTGCAAACTGCTTGGACAACCAACCCAAAGGTAGTGGAAAAAGGCTATTTAACACCCACCGGTGATAAGACAGCTCAGTCTACACTTGATGCACGTTGTGTCCACATCACTTCTAACCAGAAATCTACGCGTCAAATAAATAAAGTTTAAAATATAGTAAAAATAGTGCTGCATGAAAAGTTTTTGTCGTTTTTTTTTTTAGAAAACGTGAGTAGAAATTGGTTAATTAATTTAAATTAAATATTTATAATGATAGAGCTTCTAATCTGCGTCGAAAGAAATACAATTCCAATCTGCGTCGAAGACATTTTTAATTTTGCAACAATTCAATTCTAATCTTCTTCTGGGCTATTTCTGGTTCACTTATAAAACAATTCTAATTCTAATTCTGGTATAATTATGGGACAATTCTAATATGCTGCTATCTATAATCCAAAGTCTGGAATTTCAAGTGATATTTAAGGGGAGAGATTCAAAGCATAGACAGAGAAATATAGAACAAAGCACTAGGTCATTTTTGGAAAGTAGGGGGTAACTGTACTGAAATATTGGTTCGACAAAGCAGAGTTTTGGTATTCTATTGAGGACAACAAAGGGTGTTGAGTCACAACACGAAACAAATCAGATCAGGCCTACCTAGTTTTAAAGAATTTTTCAGTTTAAATTAACATTGAATATATTAATTTTCTCACTAATTTGTAAAGAGTCAACAATGATATTGAGTACGTTAAAACTTACGTAATAAAACATAAAAAGGTCTCGAACGTTCCTGATTTTTTTGTAAAAAAGTGTTGTTTTTGGTGACTTTATATTGAATTAAAAGTATATACATTTTGGGATAAATAATCCATATGATATTAATTGATTGAAGGGTGTATTTAAAAAATTTCTAAAATTGTAAATATTATTTCCTTTTATTATATGAATGTTGTTGACGCCATCAAGCTAATTTTATTTAAAATAGAAATTCTAACATTTGTTATATAGTTCGTTTATCTAGTTGATAACTCGCAGATGTTGAAAGTTAAGCTACACAGTCATTTGCTTTTAGTAGTTTGCTTTGAAAGGTGTTGTTTCCAATATCATAATTAAAACTTGTGTCGCCACTCCAATATCAGCAGCCACCTGTTGAACTCGTCCGCCGCCACCAATAGCTATCTTGATTAAGGGCGCGCTTTTTGAATTTAGTAGAAGAGTGGTTTCCTGTTGATCTTCTGCAGTCGATGCTGAATTGGTAAGTACTTTTGTCTTGCACTTCCTTTATTTATGTATTTGGAACTTCCGCTAAAATTGTTGATAAAATTAATTGCACTACCGCTATCAATTCACCAAATGTTGATTGACTTCGTTTATCAATTCAAACAGGTAATCATAAAGGGGTTAAAAGAAAACTGATTATCATAACGTTGTGCATTCTGTGTAGATTAAAAAGGACTAGCCGTGGCATAATAATAAAGTAAAAGATTAATTAGAGGAAACACAGAGCAGTGGCGTTCAGTAGAACGTTTATTACATCCGACCACAACAAAAGAGCAATATATATATATATATATATATATATATATATATATATACAGGGTGAGTTTTTAGTGTGGCAACGGTCGATAACTCCGTTATTATAGAAGCTAAGTAAACCAAATTTGGACGCATATTAGGCATGCCTAAAGTGCACATTTTAAAAATATTTGGAAGCATACAGGGTGTTTCATAATTCCAGGGCATATTAAACTTATATTTTTTTAAATGGAACACCCTATATATTATTACATTTTTGAAAAGCCCATAAAAAGAGCTTTAATTTGATATTAAATTGTATCTGTCTATTCCTTTTAGTTTTTGAGATATTTAACTGTTTTTAGAAAAAATTACCCCGATTAGATACATTGCCACTGCACTAATACACAACTTATGTTAATTTTCAAGATGCAGAAACTTTTACCATATACCATAGTATATTTATAAATATCACTTTTTTGAAATTTCTTCCCAGTATACAGGGTGTGTCAGGTTTCGCAAAATGCAATTTTTAAATTTTTTTTTAAATAGCACCCTAGCAATTTTATTGCTACAATGGATAGTTCATTATGTGTCCTTTCATTTTTGTTAAGCATTCCCTATACCTAAATCCATTACTTTCTGATTTACTTTTTGATTTTCTTCAAATTTTATGAATGTTTTTAATTTACATAACTAAAAATAACTTACTATTGGAGAATATAATAAAACAATTAATACATATTCATTAAGAATCAACTACACTTATCCAATAACAATTTTCACTAAAGATATAACAACCTACAATAATACGCTATCAACAGAATTCTGCCAGATCAACAATATGCATTTTATAGAAAATGTTCAAGCTGGAAATCAGGCAGGCTTTGAAAAAAATAACTATTACATGTAAAGTGTCATTTAGGTTTATTAATTGTAGTGTGTTGTCATTTAACAGGATATCTCTCTTGGTATATTCTTGATGCAAGTAGGAAATTTTTTAAACTTGCTCCCAATACCCAAATCATATTTATTTGTTCTTCCACTTTATAATTCATTTTGAAAACTCCTTCAAAGATTACATTTAAAACAGAACTGATAATGTGTTAAATGACAACACACTACAATTAATAAACCTAAATGACATTTTGATTGTAAGTGTTATTTTTTTCAAAGCCTGCCTGATTTCCTGCTTGAACATTTTCTATAAAATGCGTATTGTTAATCTGGCAGAATTCTGTTGATAGCATATTATTGTAGGTTGTTATATCTTTAGTGAAAATTGTTATTGGATAAGTGTAGTTGATTGTTAATCAAAGTGTATTAATTGTTTTATAATATTCTCCAATAGTAAGTTATTTTTAGTTATGTAAATTAAAAACATTAATAAAATTTGAAGAAAATCAAAATATCTCAGAAAGTAATGGATTTAGGTATAGGAATGCTTAACAAAATGAAAGGACATTTAATGAACTATCCATTGTAGCAATAAAATTGGTAGGGTGCCATTTAAAAAAATAAAAATTGCATTTATGCGAAACCTGACACACCCTGTATACTGGGAAGAAATTTCAAAAGGTGATATTTACAAATATACTATGGTATATGGTAAAATTTTCTGCATCTTGAAAATTAACATAAGTTGTGTATTAGTGCAGTGGCAATGTATCTAATCGGGGTAATTTTTCTAAAACAGTTAAATATCTCAAAACTAAAAGGAATAGACAGATACAATTTGACATCAGATTAAAGCTCTTTTTATGGGCTTTTCAAAAATGTAATAAAATATAGGGTGTTCCATTAAAAAAAAATAAGTTTAAATGCCCTGGAATTATGAAACACCCTGTATGCTTCCAAATATTTTTAAAATGTGCACTTTAGGCATGCCTAAGATGCCTCCAAATTTGGTTTAGGTAGCTTTTATAATAACGGAGTTATCGACCGTTGCCACACTAAAAACTCACCCTGTATATATATATATATATATATATATATATATATATATATATATATTGCTATGCTACTACTGGAATTATCGTGTCCCTACGTTGGGCTGTTATATTAATTATGCTATGCTCCTCTAAATTATACGCGCTCCATCATTTGAGCGACCATATTATTTATTGCTATGAATAAACAAGATTGTAGTTATCTCCTCCGACGTTGGGCCCTCTTATTAATGTTGCTATAAATTCCCTCCAGAAACTTAACTGGATTTTATCTTGAACCAACCTTGTCAACCAATAACAAAATTCGATATGTTACCGCCTTACTTGTTATCAATTTCCTATTCAACTCGTAGCTCCTCCTTGAACTATTTAAATTATCAAATCACTCTCTTATTAACTTTATCTTATGACCTCGACTAGCATTTATTTGAAATTATAAAATTCAGGTAATTCTATTTTATATAATGAAACCAATATATTATGTACAGTTTTTGTAAATTATTTGAAATACACTTTTCAATTAGTTAATGTTGTAAATTTCATTTATTAAACATCATATACTATTTACTCAAAACCCAAAGTCACCAAAAAACCTATTACCTTTATCAACGAAGTGTAGAACGTTCTAAACCTGTTATCATATTACTCACTTTATCCGTATGCAACTTCTTTTGTTGACTTTTTCACATTCATATTATATTAAGCAAATTCAATATTCAAAATAAAAAAATATATAGAAAAATAAAATGTCTTATAACAAAAAAAATCTGACCTGGTCTATTTTCTTCACATCGACGCTTCCATTTGAATAAAAATTATCTTCCCCCAATGTGGGATTATTACATGCCCATTTGAAATATACGCTTGAACCATTGCATTTAAATTATTGCCATCACCCTCTGGACTACCATTAACTTCTGCACCCCAATTTATTGTCGTTTCATATCAGGCTTATTACTTCTTATCAATCAATTTCCTCAAACTTAGAATAGAATTCTTATTATCATTGTCCCCTGACTTGAAATCGTAGTTTATTTTCTTCCCTTACTCAAATATGGAATTTTTCTCCCCGGCTTTAGAAATTGTAGTTTGTTTCCCTCGGACTTAGAAATTGTATTATTCTTCCCCCAGACTTAGAAATTGTAGTTTGTTTCCCCGGACATAGAAATCGTAGTCTATTTTCTCCCGGACTTAGAAATTGTAGTTTGTTTCATCGGACATAGAAATTGTATTATTCTTCCCCCAGACTTAGAAGCCCTATTATTTTTATGTTTTAATTTAAAATACATTCACCAAAATGTACTTACGTTTAATCGGCAATTATAGTTTTCATCTTGGCCTTATTTTATCTTTCACTTTTAAAATTATTACGTATCACTTTATTTCATAGCGGCGCACTTCGGCCTTTGTTGAGTTCAAAACTGACTTCGTTATCACTGTACCTGCTAATATATTATTGAATTCCCACTCCGTCAGTGGGTATGGTCTACAACTCGTCGCCCATTTATAACCAATCAAATAATTACATTTAAAGCAGTTTCCGATGTAATTTTCTATGATTCCCAATAATTGTAACCTGCTTGCAGCTGTCTTCGTTATCAGCATGCGGTGTTTTGATAGATCTAATTGCTTTTCCATAAACAACTGATGCAATTCGACCTTTAATTTTCATATTTACATGTTATTCACGCAATTTTTAATCTCCTATCTTATTAAAAATGGTTAGCTATTTGCATGCATTTATATTATGCTTCCTGAAGCTCTATTTCTATCTCCGTATTAATCTAATCGTTTGGAACTCTTTTGAATGCGTGTCTGCTTACACTTTATTATGTTTACATATAAATACACGCGTGCTTCCACTGAAAAATGTATTTATTTGCCTTATCTAAATTAACTAAAACTTTATTTACAGGGTATTAAATATTTACTATTTACCTAATGCATGTGTTCCTTGTTTCTACGCTAACTATGCGTCTTCCTATGTTTATTCGCGTCGCCTAAAACTATTTATACTTAATATACGGAGTGTTGACTGCTTACTATTTACAAACTATCTCCATTTCTCAATTCTTTACTAAATACAGTTTTCTGCTGCCTATGGTAATTTCTCATTTCTAAACGACCTTTACTATCAAGTACACCCTTAAACAACCCCTTATCAGAGCAATATATATATATATATATATATATATATATATATATTACTCATATTTAGACCAGGGTAGAAAATTAAATAATCACATCAAATAATTTTAATCACCGTGTAGAAGCTTTGGGGAAAAGATACGCGTTATTAAAAAAAACCGTGGAGAATAAAAATTCATTCGTTTCATTAAAAATAAGGGATTTAAATCATTTACAAGACGCTTGCTATAAAAAAGGAAGCAGTATTAAAATGCTCTACGTGTAATATAATTATTCCGAGTAAAGAAACAAATGGAAATTACGTGCAAAATTTATATTAATTAACTCAATTTTAAGTAACCGGTATTAAACAAAATGTACAGATAATAATTAGTATTTGATTAGGAGTCACTAAAAATTAAAGGGTATTATTTTAATTGAAGTTAATTGAACCATTAGTAACATATAATATTTATAAAAGCTTATAAAAACCCAATAATATTCAAATCGTAGAAGTATTATGTTTGAACACCTGCGTATTTTTAAAAAGACACGTTCTGCGTAAAATTTGCAGATAACAAATGGTTACAGAGAATGTTGGAGAAACCGTAGCTTAATAGTTACGGGAAATGCTAATAAGGTCGGTTATTTCACAGTCCACATGGACTGAAATAATCGATAATAAAGAATATCAATTTGTACCACTCGGAACAGGGTAGATAGAGACAGATAATATGCGCAAGACAGAGACGTATATAGAAAAAGGCGTGAGTTGAGCAACGTCACTGGGTTGCGATTGGTTGAAAATAAAAGGCAAACTTGAGAGGTAAAAATAACATTTCTGTATAAAAATTAATTAGTTATTTCCAGATGTTGCGAGCCGTGTCGAAATTTCTGAGATTTAACTGGGGCGAGTGCAAATTTAATAAGAACCGACGCACAGGCGGGCGAGATGGGAACATAGTATACGAAATTCTAGAAACTGGCCGTTTTGGGGACAATACCGACAGACGGGCTAACCTCTATATATACCCGGGTTAATATGAGTTTCGCTCTCTTAGATTTTCGAGTTGATTCAATGCGTTAAACAGTGCTTTTTAGTTTTCCGATTTTGATAGAATAATTTAAACAGTTTGCTCGTATATTTTGGTGATTTAAAACAGTTTGTTCCTTACGTGCTACAATGAATGTAATTTAGTGCACTTAGAAAAGAAGATACAAGGTAATAAAGTTTAGTATCACTGTATCAATTAGTCAAATTTGCAACGACAAATGAATACACAAAAGTAGGCAGTTTTGGCGTATATTTGTGAAAGAAGTATGAATTTCTTTGTTATTTTTCGGGGGTGTTAATAATTAAATGGTTCGTAAACATGACTGGAACCACAAAACAAGGTTCAGATATACACAGATGAGTTCCGGAAAAGCCCTGAAACAACTTTAGATGAAGGGTGGTGGAGAAAATTTTAAAAGCGTTGAGAATCAGAAGCCGCAAATATAACCCAGTTGGAATGGTGTGATTAACAAAGGGACGATGTACATTGAAGCTACGAGTGCAGTAACCTTCAGGTAACTTATGCTTTGTTGTTCGATTTTTGATGTGTTGGTGTGTGTTGAATAACTTTATAATTGATTTACTTAAAATGGACAGTAGTGAAATTGTACTAACAACAAAATTTTAATTTTAAGGTGAAATTTTCTTGTTTAAGTAGAAAGGGGTATTTAGTATTTATGTTCTGGATTATGATGAAAATTTGGGTATGTCTTTGAGCTCAATTAGACGAACCTGGTTAATTAACGTAAAGGGTGGTAGATGCTCCTTTGTACTCAGACTCAGGTCTGCATATATTGTTATATTAATTAGTAGACATCCTACAAGGACTTTAATTCTGGATGCACATTAAAATGATAACAAAATTTAATCTTGAAATTTTCTGATACTGAAATTTATGCTGAATTTTAATTTTGAAATTTTAATGTATTGTGAATATTGATGTAAATAGAGTTAACGTTGATGTTTGTGGTAGGAATGTTTTGTTTTTTATGAATGAGGATGAAGGTTTAACTAGGTGAGCAGCCGAGGCGGAAAAGAGTAAAGAGGCGATTAACAGAAGAAAGTCAACGGACCAGTTAAGTTAATAGCTTTTTTTACATTTCACAGCATTCTTGACGCCCAATTCGTGAGGCTCGATTCGAAAAGCGGAGTACCCGGATTTTGGTGGTTTCACAGCATTCTATATATATTGCTGTGATCCTCGTCCACAGGAACTGGTCCTTTCTAAAAAACATTCGAGCCCCACAGATTGGGCGTCAAGATTTGCCGTGATCCCCTCAAAATTAACTGGTCCGTTGACTTTCTTCTGATAATCGCCTCTTGACTTTTTCCGCCTCGGCAGCTCACCTAGATAAAACTTTCATCCTCATTCATAAAAAAAAACACATTTCTACCACAAACATCAACGTTAACTCTATTTACATCAATATTCACAATACATTAAAATTTCAAAATTAAATTTCTGCATAAATTTCAGCATTATAAAATTTCAAGTTCAAATTTGCCATCATTTTAATTTGCATCCGTAATTAGAGTCCTTGTAGGATGCATACTAATTAAATAAACAATATTTGCAGACCTGAGTCTGAATAAAAGGGAGCATCTTCCACCCCTTTACGTTAATTTAACAGGTTAGTCTAATTGAGCTCAAAGACAGACCCAAATTTTCATCATAATCAACAACATAAACCTAATAAATACTCCTTTCTACTTATACAAGAAAATTTTACTTTAAAATTAAAAATTTGTTGTTTATACAAATTTACAACTGTCCATTTTTATCAAACAAATTTTAAAGATATTCAACACACACCAAAACATCTAAGATCGAATAAAAATGCATAATTTACCTGAAGGTTAATGCACTCGTGGCTTCAATGTACATTGGACTTGCTCATCCCACCATTCCAGCTGGTTTATGTCTACGTCCTCGGATTTCTAGCCGCCTTTAAAATTTTTCTACACCACCATTCGTCTAAACGGTTTCAGGGTTTCTCGGGAACTCATCTAAGTATATCAAAATCTTGTTTTGTGGATCCAATCACGTTTACGAATAACATTTGATTACTAACACTCCCGATAAATAGCAATGAAATTCATAATTCTTTCACGCTATACCAAAAACTGCCTACTTCTATTTATTTATTTATCGTTATTAATTTGGATAATTGGTACAGTAATACCCGCAAATATAACTAGACTTTGTTACCTTTATTTATCTTCTCTAAGTGTACTAATAACTTTTATTGTAGCACGTAATCACCACGTATTCTACTTAAAGTATCGAATAATCAAAAAATAAAGAGCAAAACTGTTTAAAGTATCGAATAAAATCAAAAATATAACAGCTACCGCTTGAAGTATCGTATAAGATCAAAAATAAAAGAGAGCGAAACTCCTATTAGCCCGGGTTTATATAATGGCTCGCTTGCAAGTCGAATTTGTCCCGCAACGGCCAATTTTCAGAAATTCGCATTCTATTTTCCCTTCCGATGTCTCGGCACAATGATTCTACTGAAATTTGCACACGTCCCAGTTGAAAATCTAAGAAATTTCCACACGGCTCGCAATACGTCCGAGAACAACTAATTAATTTTACACACCAACTGATAAACTTTCCCCTCTCATGTTTGCATCTTATTTCAACCTTAATCGCCAATCTAGTCTGTTCGTTCTATCTAAAGCCTGTGCGCTTGTTTCACATTTTCCCCCTCATTTAACTGCTAATGCATTCCATCTCGCTTGTCTTTATACCACAAACTCGCTTTCTTACTTGCACTCATATAGCTTGAAGTTAATCGACTAACCTATACATCGTTATTCTTGCAAGTGTTCTGCGTTCTAATACGCCAAAGTCTTACGTGACTTTCCCGTGTCTTTTATAATTTCTCGATAGCTTGAGTACTTGGAACGATTAAATTAACTACAAATTGAACTTTTTAACTCTGTTTCTTTTTATAGAAAGCGTCTAGTAAATAATTTAAATCCCTTATTTTTAATGAAACAAATAAAATTTTTATGCTCCACGGTTTTAATAACGCGTATTATCTAATGACATTCTACATTACTTCCTTCTAAACGTTGATTATGATTATATACAAACCCTACATTCTAATTGAATGATTTAAATCTACACAGTAGGCCTTTAATTATGCGTACTATTTTACACTGCTCTGATATACATGGTGTTTAACATTATCTGAACAATATAAACCCTATGTTTAAAAGTAAATGACGAATTTATCCAATATGCCTTTAAATGAAGCGTATTATTATATATATATATATATATTGGCGTGGAAATGATAGGTTAAGAAAAATATGTAACTCTAGATAATAAATTTTTAACGACTGTGTGTATAGGAAAGAGGAACAATTTATTTACGCGCCAAATTAATTAGTTGTGACATTGAAAACGAATGGATAATAACATATTTTTGCATTTCTAAATTGGAATGTTAAATTTGCATAACGTGTAAAAGCTTTAGAGTACATGAAACCCAAGAATACGCATAATTAGTTTTAATGTTTTAAATCAAGCACATCGGATAAGAAACGGAGCTTTTTGGTATAGAAAATCAATAATTTAAACGCAGATTTCCATTTAACTAAACTAAACGTTCGTTTATACAAATCCTAAGAAATGCTAAAACTCGGAATTATAATTTTAAACGGGCAGTTTGCTTCATAGAAACACCTGATAGTTAAAATGTCAAGTTCAAAGAACTTAAATGAACGTTGGGATAGAAATTATGTAGAATTGTATGTAACGGTCGAGGCGACAAGCTACTAAAATAACAGATGTTTTGAAGACAAAGTGAAATGAAATATCCATAATGTAAAACAGACAGAGAACACGTATAATAAAACGTTGGTTAAACCACTCGTCTAAAGTACGCGGTAGATTGGAGGTCAATCACAATATCGATTTTCTGTTACTTGAGTGGGATTTGAAAAGAGACAGTAAATATGGGTGAAACGAGGAAAAGTAGCTAGGGGTTGGAAATTAAAAACGGGGAAAGCAATATAATTGGTCGAATGCTAGAAATTTCAGGAGGCTCGTAACGGTTAGATGTTGTTGAACAGATTTCAATGTAAAAGCAGGAGTAGACTGGGAATTTACGGACGTAGAAGTTCGTTACGTACAAAATTTGTACAATCTGTTTTGAAAAATAAGCTTTTCGATGGAAATAGGGTCCCTGAGGAGTGTACAAAATCATATAAATACACTAGGAGAGGTATTAAAGCTCTCTCTTTACGTACTATTACTTGTACTTACTGTGTGTTGATTTCCGTACGTCGCTTATTCGTTGACTTATACAACATCCTAATTTAAGTGTGTAAAACGCAGTTAGTAACGTACATCGATAATTTATTAAAGGTGTGCTTTACACAAGTGGGTGTAGGCTTATAGAAGGTGCTGTTACTATACGCAACGATCTAATGAAAAGATGGTACTAGGGTAAGTGAGTTGAGAAGTTTGAAACAAGTATGCGTGAAGTTTAGTGTTTACGGAATGTTAATCTTGGTTGAGACAATCATCGGGGTAGAAACACGGAAGGCGGTTGCAGAGATTTGGATAGCGAGTGAAAAATGAGTTGGATCTATGGATAACAACGAAGTGTATGGACACAACGGCGAGGGTTTTAGAACACATCTTCAGAGGTAACGATGGAAGAAGCTTACTCCAGGTAATGAAATTAATTTCTTGCTTTTGCTTAAACATTTGTGCTTGAGTGACTTGACTTATTGGGGGTGTATTTTATTACCATAACACTCATTTGAAGGGGTATATGTAAAGGTCAATTGATATTTACTATTTAAAAATGTTAACAAATGACATCAAAATTTTGTCGTAAGGAGTAAACGGGTCTTTAGGTTTATTTTAAACAAAAATGCGATGTTTAAAAGCACTTAGAGTATCTGGGTTATACTGAGCTCACCATAGACCAGAATAAAAATCAATTTAGGGTTGAACGACTGGCCCATCTACTCCTCTAAAATAAAATTGTTGAAATAAATAGAAATCATGAAATTTTAAAAGGTTTAAGGATTGAGATGGTGACATTTTATGAAACTGTATATACAAATGTGTAAATATTTTCTTGCTAATGGAAACTTTTTAATATGTGTAAATAAAAAGGTTGTACGTACGTCTTGTTGCATTATTTGAGTGGTAACTTCATTTGACTATATTTGTGAGAAAGAATGAACTTAGGATGGTAGGTATCCAAGAAGAAGCGGATTTTACAGCTAGCCGGGGTGTGCAGAAATAAGGTGGCTTTCCAGAGGTATTTGTATTTCTTTATTAAACATTCAGAAAATTTTTTATGACGGCCCAACGACGCTGGGACTCGAAGGCGATCCTGATATTTTTAGGGAGATCCACTGTAATATAGATTACTGTGAAATGCGAATTCGGTCACGGGAACTGGTACTTTCTACTGATCATTCGAGCCCCACAGATTGGGCGTCATAATTTTGTGTTTCCTCGTATTAAGAATCGAGCCTCACGAATTGGGCGTCAAGATTCTGTGAAACCTACAAAAAAAACTCACCAGAGTAAAAAAAAACACTCGAGCCCCAACGTTGGGCCGTCCAAATTGCTGTGATTCTCTACTGATAATAGCCTCTTTACTCTCTCCGCCTCGGCTGCTCACCTAGTTAAAACTTTCATCCTCATTCATAAAAAAAAAAACAAACACATTCCTACCACAAACATCAACGTTAACTCTATTTACATCAATATTCATAATACATTAAAATTTCAAAATTAAATTTCAGCATAAATTTTAGAATCATAAAATTTCAAGTTAAAAGTTGTCATCATTTTAATTTGCATCCAGAATTAGGGTCCTTGTAGGATGCATACTAATTAAATAAACAATATTTGCAGACCTAAGTCTGAATAAAAGGGAGCATCTCCCACCCCTTTACGTTAATTTAACAGGTTAGTCTAATTGAGCTCAAAGACAGACCCACATTTTCATCATAATCAAAAACATAAACCTGATAAATACTCCTTTCTACTTATACAAGAAAATTTTACCTTAAAATTAAAAATTTGTTGTTTATACAAATTTACTACTGTCCATTTTTATCAAACAAATTATAAAGATATTCAACACACACCAAAACATCAAAGATCGAACAACAAAGCATAAGTTACCTGAAGGTTACTGCACCCGTGGCTCCAATGTACAGTGTGTCCCAAATTGGATGTATTAAATGGGTAACTTAGTTGTTATTAAAGATACAATAAAACTGTGTGCGTAGTCGTGTGCCAACTTTTTGAGATCAATTCAATGGTGAAATCACAAATGAGCGATCTTCTTTTGTTTTCGAGTTATAGCCAAAAATTTATATTTTTAACAATTCTATTAATTCGTATAACTCGTTAGTTTGCAAAAATATCCAAAAATACTGTAGAAGTCTTTTATACGGTTTTTTACGTAGAATACAGTGACGTGCGCAAATATTTAATATTTATAATACTTTCATAATATAAACTTGCATTTTTTAAATAAAAACCACCATCGGTTGTCGCTTTATTTAAAAGCTCTTTTTGACAGCTTTTCAAAAATATATAGTTTAGTATAATTATTTTTTCAAATGGCCGATTTATTCCATGTTTTTGGTATAATAAATAATTTATTGTATTGGTAATTTATAGTTGGCCGCGAAACAAAAGGTAAACAAAAAAAGAGTTTATTATTGTACCACACCACTCTAAACAACAAAGTTTGAAAGCTAGAAGAATACAATATCATAACAACATATATTACAAAAATTAATATAACTACTTCTTAAATTAAAAATTATACTTTCCTATCCACATTTAAACAGTCTATAATCCATGTATGGATACACAAATACACACATACTCACACACCTCATACCCTCACAAACACACACACACAAGCACGCGCCCACGCATGCACGCACGCATGCGCACACAACCACACACATCCTCACCTACACACACCCTCACACATAATATATATATATATATTACTCATATTTAGACCAGGGTAGAAAATTAAATAATCACATCAAATAATTTTAATCACCGTGTATAGGGAATTTTATTAAATAATACGCTTTATTAAAACCATGAAGCATAAATAAATTCGGTCGTCTCAGTAAAAATAAGAAATTTAAAATCATGTACAAGACGCTTTATATCAAAAGAAACAGTATTAACAAGCTCTACGGGTAATGTAATTATTCCGAGGAAAGAAACAAATGGAAATTACGTGCAAAATTTATATTAATTAACCCTATTTTAAGTAACCGGTATTGAACAAAACGTACAGATAATAACTAATATTTAGTTAGAATTCACTAAAATTTAAAGGGTATTAATTTTAATTGGAGTTAATTAAACCATTATTAATAATAAGCATAAAAGTCTGTGAAAATCCAAGATTATAATACCAGAAAATAAAGCTCTGAGAATTAATATTATTTTGAACACCTGCGTAGTTTAAATATCACGTACGGCGAAAATTGTGTAGATAACAAATGGTTTCAAAGAATCTTGGAGAAACCGGGGCTTAATATTCACGAGAAGGTGCGATACGGGGTTATTTAACCCAGATAGTCCACATGGACTAAAATATAATCGATAATAAAGAATATCAATTTGCACCAATACGAACAGGTTAGAAAAGGAAAGAGAAAATGCGTCAAGCAAAGACACATATAGTAAAAGGCGTGATTTAAGCAACGTCACGAGGGTCACAATTGGTTGAAAATAGGATGCAAATATCAGAGGTAGAAACAACAATTTCTGTACAAAATTAATTAGTTTTTCTCGGACATGTTTGCGTGCCGTGTGAGAATTTCTGAGATTTAACTGGGGCGAGTGAAAATTCGTAAAACCGACGCGCGAGCGACGGAATGGGAACATAGCATGAGAAATTCTTAAGAATTGTCTGTTTTGAGGACAAAAGCGACGTGCCGGCTATTCGCTATATATACCGGTGGTAATATGAATTTCGGCCTCTTAGACTTTTGACTATTCGATGCGTTAAAAGCTCTTACATCCGCGACTTGATTCAAGATGTTAAACAGTGCATTTTAGTTTGATAAAATAATTTAAAATTTTGCTCGTATATTTTAGTGATTCAAAATAGTTTGTTATTTACGTGCTAACATGAATGTACTTCAGTGCACTTAGATATAAGGTAATAAAATTTAGTATCACTGTACCAATTAGCAAAATTTACAACGACAAATGTATACACAAAAGTAGGCAGTTTTGGCGTATATTGGTGAAAGACGCATGAATTTCTTTGCTATTTTCGGGGTGTTAATAATTAAATGGTTCAAATACGTGTCTGGATCCACGAAACAAGGGTCAGATATACACAGATGAGTTCCGGAAAAGCCCCGAAACAACTTTAAATAAATGGTGATGGAGAAAATTTTAAAAGCGTTGAGAATTAGAAGCCGTAAATATAATCCTGTTGGAATGGTGTGATTAACTAAAGGGACGATGTACATTGAAGCTACGAGGACAGTAACCTTCAGGTAAATTATACTATTTTGTTTGACATTTTGTGTGTGTTGAATAACTTTATAATTGATTTACTTTAAATGGACATTAGTGAAATTGTAATAACCAAAAATTTTAACTTTAAGATGAAATTTGCTTGTTTAAGTAGAAAGGGTATTTAGTATTGATGTTCGGGAATATGATGAAACTTTGGGTATGTCTTTGAGCTCAATTAGACGAACCTGGTTAATTAACGTAAAGGGGTGGTAGATGCTCCCTTTATACTCAGACTCCGGTCTGCTTATATTGTTATATTAATTAGTAGGCATCCAACAAGGACTTTAATTCTGGATGCACATTAAAATGATAATAAAATTAATCTTGAAATTCTTTTTAAAACTGAATTTTATGCTGAAATTTAATTTGAAAATTTAATGTATTCTGAATATTGATGTAAATAGAGTTAACGTTGATGTTTGTAGTAGGAATGTGTTGTTTAATTTTATGAATGAGGATGAAAGCTATCTAGAGGAGCAGCCGAGGCGATTAACAGAAGAAAATCATCAGACCAGGTAATTCAAGAGGAATCACAGCATTCTTGGCGACCCAAAAGTGAGGCTCGAGTTCCAAATAAAATTTCTGTGATTTTATTCCAGGAAACTGGCGATCTGAGAGAGAGGGTTTTTGTGTGTGTATAAATTTAGAGTATTTTAGAGTGTGTGAGTGATTTGAACGTATGCAGAGAAAGGAGTGGTTAAGGAGTCAAGGAGTGGAAATTGGAAGTGACGATAGTGCATTGTGTGAGAAAATTTCGAAAATGGAAGAAGCTGGAGGCAGTAGAGATCAGTCGAGGACGGAATCAGGGATCAAGGAAATGAGTTAATGATGAGAATGTTAGAGGAAATGCGATTAGCTAGGAGGAGTCCAACAGAAAATTAGAACTGCTAAGCGAAGAATCTAATAGAGCGAGGGAGGAGTCCAACCAAAATTAGAGCAGATAAGCGGAAAATCGAACAAAATACTAAAGAATTTACAGAATTTAAAGATAGTCTTACCGTGAAACTGGGGAAGTAGAAAATAGGGTTGAAAAAATGAGCGTGATATTGCAGGTCTTCGACAGGAAATGGGACATTTAAAGTCCGAAGTACGCATTTTTGTGAAGAAGAGATTAATGTAAAATGACTGAAGTAACGGACTCATGTAGGGATCAGTTAGGCAGGGTAGAACGCGAAGTTAGTAGTATCAAATACAACATGTCAAATTTAACGGGGGATGGTCCCAGATTTTCTACAGGTGGAGTATCATTGGACCAACACATGAAGTTTTATGGCGATAACAGGGTAAATCCACAAATTTTTATTAACAGTGTAAGAAATCTAGTGGGAAATTTATTTGACGAACAGACTAAACTGAATACGATAAAGGCTTTATTAAAGGACAATGCGGAAGCGTGGTACAATTTAGTAGGACAGGACATAGACACGTATCAGGACTTTGAAAACAAATTTTTAAAGCACTACTGGAGTGACCACAGACAAGATCAGGTACGAGACGACTTAATCACAGGGAAATTTAAGGGAGAATTTTCAGGAAGTAGGGAGCAATATGCTATACGCAAGTATAGCATAGCAAAGCAACTGAACCCACCACTGACGGACCGACAAATTATTAAGTATTTATCACGACACTTCGAGGCAGAAATAAGACAACACGTAGCCCTACAGAACATAGTGGACAGAGAAATATTTCTAGAATACCTGCAAAGGTACGACGACGTAAGTAGTGGACGACCTCGGGATAATAGGGAAACACAGATCAACACTGTTAGGTTTGACAATAGACGGGACAACTACGCTAGACGGGGGAATAGTTACGGATACCAGCGACAGAATTGGGAACAGAGACGACCATACGTTAGGAGTAATAGTTTAGGAAGGGGACCTGCACCGAGACCGGGACCTACCAGAATGAATAGTTCACCAGACATGAGCGGGACTGCTAATACAGACACGGAACGAGTGGAAACGCCTAGGACATACGCTGAGGTGACGGCTAGACCAGGACCGAGTAGGGAAAACAGACCTGGACAGGATTTTTAGAACGCGACAGACCACTAGATTTCAGTGTAAATGTATATGAACATCCACGTGAATTTTTCAAAATTGAGGAGGAAGTAGAGCCAGAAACTGAGGAAAATTATGTTTGCCAATTATTAATTTAGAAATTTTTGAGAATAATGTAGAAGTATTACTTGATACAGGGGCAGAGGCGAGTTTAATATCGGAGGAATTCGTCAGCAAAATTAGGGATAAGGTTTGTGATAGAATTATGCCTATAAAGCGTAGCCATTTAGTAGCTCCAAATAAAAAGAAGTTTGCTGTAGTAAATAGTGTTGTGGTGCTTAGGATAGATATAGGAGGTTTAAGCTGTGAACAGGAGTTTGTAATTGTACCTGGACTGAAGTTTCAGAGCATTTTAGGTGTTGACTGTGATGAAGTTAGGGTTTTGATAGATATGGAAAGGAAGGTAATAAGGATTAATGATAGGGTAGTGCCATGGAAGGGCAGTTATGAAGTCACAGAGGATGACACGGGTTGAATATTAATGTAGTAGAGGTAGAGGATGATGAAGGTAAACAGATCAACACAATAAGATGTCCAGAGGATAGGAGAGTAGAGGTTCAAGGTTTAGTACAAAAACATGCAGAATTAGTGGTGGTAGAAGTAACAGCAGCATATCGGGAGCAGGTGAAGGCAGAATTATTTTTGATGAGGTTAAGTGGCAAGTTTGTTTTTAATAAAGTAGATTTAAGGGATTCATTCTGGCGGATTCCATTACATAAGAATTCTAGAAGGTACATAGGAGTTTCCGTAGAGGGAAAAATCGATAATTTTAAAGTAGTATCGTTTGGTTTGTCGGCAGAAAAGGAAATAATAATGAATAAGAAACAGACAAGTGTAGGGACTAAAGAAGAAGCAGTATTTAAGAGTCAGGATAATTGGGATGATAAGTTTATTGTATGTGAGATAATAAGGATGATAAGTATAGATATAGAAGGGGGAGAAATAGGGATGAAGAGTATTAGGATGGTACGAAGAAAGACGTGGAGGGTCAAGAAGAGAGTTAGATTTAAATAACTTGATGAACTAAGGATAGAGATAGGTGAATTTTAGTATAGATATAGAATAGAGAGTAGATATCGGTATATAGAGAAGAGTATAAGTAAGTGTTTAGGGAAAATAAAGCGGTATATAGGATAAATATGGGAGATAATTAGGAATAGGTTTAGGATGAGAATAAAGAGTAAATGTAGGAAGAAAATAAGATAGGTTAAGTGTAGATATTTCATAGAAGATTAGTGGAGAGTTAGGAATAGAGTAAGAGTAGGATAGGCATATAGGATTAGGTAGGGGGAAGTAAAGTATAGTGAAGATTAGTTAAAAGTTAGGAATAGGATAGGTATATAGGATGTATATAGGATTAGATGGATGAGTAGGATGAAGTTAGGGATAATTTCAGTTTATAGAATTAGGTGAGAGTTAGGAATAGGATAGGGATATAGGATAGGTGTAAATATTTTTTTGAATTGGAGATAAGGTAGGTAAGTTAGATAGATAAGGGTAGAGAGAGATAGGCAATTTTTTTGTAATTTTTTTTGGGCTAAATGCTTAATATTTGCATTCAAATAAGTGGGATTATTTGTATTCAAATAGGTGGAAAATACTCATATTTAGACCAGGGTAGAAAATTAAATAATCACATCAAATAATTTTAATCACCGTGTATAGGGAATTTTATTAAATAATACGCTTTATTAAAACCATGAAGCATAAATAAATTCGGTCGTCTCAGTAAAAATAAGAAATTTAAAATCATGTACAAGACGCTTTATATCAAAAGAAACAGTATTAACAAGCTCTACGGGTAATGTAATTATTCCGAGGAAAGAAACAAATGGAAATTACGTGCAAAATTTATATTAATTAACCCTATTTTAAGTAACCGGTATTGAACAAAACGTACAGATAATAACTAATATTTAGTTAGAATTCACTAAAATTTAAAGGGTATTAATTTTAATTGGAGTTAATTAAACCATTATTAATAATAAGCATAAAAGTCTGTGAAAATCCAAGATTATAATACCAGAAAATAAAGCTCTGAGAATTAATATTATTTTGAACACCTGCGTAGTTTAAATATCACGTACGGCGAAAATTGTGTAGATAACAAATGGTTTCAAAGAATCTTGGAGAAACCGGGGCTTAATATTCACGAGAAGGTGCGATACGGGGTTATTTAACCCAGATAGTCCACATGGACTAAAATATAATCGATAATAAAGAATATCAATTTGCACCAATACGAACAGGTTAGAAAAGGAAAGAGAAAATGCGTCAAGCAAAGACACATATAGTAAAAGGCGTGATTTAAGCAACGTCACGAGGGTCACAATTGGTTGAAAATAGGATGCAAATATCAGAGGTAGAAACAACAATTTCTGTACAAAATTAATTAGTTTTTCTCGGACATGTTTGCGTGCCGTGTGAGAATTTCTGAGATTTAACTGGGGCGAGTGAAAAATTCGTAAAACCGACGCGCGAGCGACGGAATGGGAACATAGCATGAGAAATTCTTAAGAATTGTCTGTTTTGAGGACAAAAGCGACGTGCCGGCTATTCGCTATATATACCGGTGGTAATATGAATTTCGGCCTCTTAGACTTTTGACTATTCGATGCGTTAAAAGCTCTTACATCCGCGACTTGATTCAAGATGTTAAACAGTGCATTTTAGTTTGTTAAAATAATTTAAAATTTTGCTCGTATATTTTAGTGATTCAAAATAGTTTGTTATTTACGTGCTAACATGAATGTACTTCAGTGCACTTAGATATAAGGTAATAAAATTTAGTATCACTGTACCAATTAGCAAAATTTACAACGACAAATGTATACACAAAAGTAGGCAGTTTTGGCGTATATTGGTGAAAGACGCATGAATTTCTTTGCTATTTTCGGGGTGTTAATAATTAAATGGTTCAAATACGTGTCTGGATCCACGAAACAAGGGTCAGATATACACAGATGAGTTCCGGAAAAGCCCGAAACAACTTTAAATAAATGGTGATGGAGAAAATTTTAAAAGCGTTGAGAATTAGAAGCCGTAAATATAATCCTGTTGGAATGGTGTGATTAACTAAAGGGACGATGTACATTGAAGCTACGAGGACAGTAACCTTCAGGTAAATTATACTATTTTGTTTGACATTTTTGTGTGTGTTGAATAACTTTATAATTGATTTACTTTAAATGGACATTAGTGAAATTGTAATAACCAAAAAATTTTAACTTTAAGATGAAATTTGCTTGTTTAAGTAGAAAGGGGTATTTAGTATTGATGTTCGGGAATATGATGAAACTTTGGGTATGTCTTTGAGCTCAATTAGACGAACCTGGTTAATTAACGTAAAGGGGTGGTAAATGCTCCCTTTATACTCAGACTCCGGTCTGCTTATATTGTTATATTAATTAGTAGGCATCCAACAAGGACTTTAATTCTGGATGCACATTAAAATGATAATAAAATTAATCTTGAAATTCTTTTTAAAACTGAATTTTATGCTGAAATTTAATTTGAAAATTTAATGTATTCTGAATATTGATGTAAATAGAGTTAACGTTGATGTTTGTGGTAGGAATGTGTTGTTTAATTTTATGAATGAGGAGGTTTATAAAATTAGGTGAGCAGCCGAGGCGAAAACAGGATCACAGCAGTTTATGACGCCCAATCGGTGGGACTAGAATTTTTTTGTTGAAAGGACCCAGTTCCCGCATTCACAGGAGTATATCACAGCAATATATATAACACTAGACCACAGATGGGAATACTACTATAGTTTTATTTACTGATAATTCAGAGATATTGTTCAAACTGGCCTCCGTTCTCTCTTAAACAAAGTTCGCATCGTTTTATTAAAGACTTAATAGAATTTAATAAATAAACCGCCTTAACTTTACGAAATGCTGCTTTAATTGAATTCCGCAACTCCTCAATACTATGGTTCTGGGTTTTATAGATTTCCTCTTTCAAAAAATTCCACAAGAAATAGTCCAATATCAACAAGTCAGGAGATCTAGGCGGCCACTGAACAGGTCCAAACGTACCCATCCATTTATTGAGATATTCTCTATTTAAATAATCACCAGTAATTATAGCGTTGTGCGGGGGTGCACCATCTTGTTGGAACCAAACTTTTTGTCTTTTTTCGAGAGGCATGTTCTCCAGTAATTCGTGCAAGTTGGTATTCAAAATTTCAATATAGCGACAAGCTGAATGATTGTTTTCAAAAATATGGTATTGAAATTTGCCACAAACAATGTAGCAACAAATATTCAAACCATAACGGCTTTGTTGACGCCTCGTATGTTTGATATGTATTTTCATTCGACCAGCAAGTGCTTCATCAGACCATATAATGTTATTTCCAAAACTGTTAGTAGCAGAACATTTACGGGGATACCATTGACAAAATCGCCTTCTTTTTTGAAAATCGTCGGGAAACAAACTATGTATAATTTTATTTTTATAGGGTCGATGTTTATTACGCTTCAATATTCTTGAAGCTGCTGATTTAGAAACACCCATTTCCCTTTCAATTTTCCTACATGATGTTCTTAGGTTTGTTTCCACACATGCTATGGTTGAAACAGTAGTTTGCTCTTAATTAAAAACTGCATACTGTTTCGTTCTAGGTTTTTCAAAGCAGCCAAACTGTTGTAAATTACTATCTATCCTTTTAAACATGTTAATATTAGGTTGTTGTCTTTCAGGATACCTGTATTATTTACAAACGACATAGTAATATTATTTGCTATTAGTTACACAATTACCTGTTAAAACATAAAGTTTTTACTGATAGAGGAATTCTCGCAGACTCAATAAATGCAACTAGCATATCGTATTTTTCGTAATTTTCAAATTTTGCTATTTAGTAACAGACTGATGCTTCACTTACAAACTAACAATACAATTTATTGCATGTGCAATAGATATGATTGAAGCTCGTTGACGTTTTTAATACAAACAATTGTCGTTTTTTGTTTACCTTTTGTTTCGTGGCCAACTATTTATTACCAATATAATAAATTATTATATTATACCAAAAACATGGAATAATTTGGCCATTTGAAAAGATAATTATATTAAACTATATATTTTTGAAAAGCTGTCAAAAAGTGCTTTAAAATAAAGTAACAACCAATTGTGGTTTCCATTTAAAAAAATGCAAGTTTATGTTATAACCTCAAAAGTATTATAAATATTAAATATTTGCGTACGCCACTGTATTCTAGGTAAAAAACCGTATAAAAAACTATTACAGTATTTTTGGATATTTTTGCAACCAAACGAGTTATACGAATTAATAGAATTGTTAAAAATATCAATTTTTGGCTATAACTCGAAAACAAAAGAAGATCGCTCATTTGTGATTTCACCATTGAATTGATCTCAAAAAGTTGGCACATGACTGCGCACACAGTTTTATTGTATCTTTAATAACAACTAAGTTACCCATTTAATAAATCCAATTTGGGACACACTGTACATCGTCCTTGCTAATTCCACCATTCCAGTTGGTTTATGTTTACGGCTTTAGATTCTGACCGCTTTTAAAATTTTTGTACACCACCATTCGTCTATCAAGGTTTCAGGGCTTCTCAGGAATTCATCTACGTATATCTAAATCTTGTTTTGTGGATCCAATCACGTTTACGAATAACATTTGATTATTAACACCCCCGAAAAATAGCACTTGTATCTTCTCTAAGTGCACTAATAACTTTTATTGTAGCACGTAATCGCTACGTATTCTACTTAAAGTATCGAATAATCAAAAAAATAAAGAGCAAAACTGTTTAAAGTATTGAATAAAATCAAAAATCTAAGAGAGCGAAACTCCTATTTGCCCGGGTTTATATAATGGCCCGCTTGCAAGTCGAATTTGTCCCGCAACGGACAATTTTTAGAATTTTGCATTCTATTTTCCCTTCCGACGGCTCGGCACAGCGATTCTACTAAAAATTTGCACACGTCCAAGTTGAAAATCTAAGAAATTTCCACACGGCTCGTAACACGTCCGAGAACAACTAATTAATTTTACACACCAACTGATATGCTTTCCCCTCTCATGTTTGCATCTTATTTCAACCAATCGTAGACCTAGTGAAGCTTCACAAATCACGTTTTTTATTATCAGTGTCTCTGTTTTACGCGTTTTATTCATCCCTTTCTACCCTGGTCTGAGTGGTACAAATCGATATTCTTTACTATCTGCTATTTAAATCCACGTGGATTCCTACGTGAGTAAAATAACCCCTCATCTAGCATTTCCTGCTAAAACATCCTACCGTTTCCAATATACGTAGAAGCTGCATGCTTATCTATTCAAATTTATTAGAACTTTGACATTTAAAAGTTTGCAGGTGTGTGCTCTTAATGAACGTTTTAATATAATTCTCCGAGCTTTGTTTCATGGTATTTTAACCTTCCTTTTAGCTGTTTGTTACCAACCTTGGATTTTCACAGGCTTTTATGCTTATTATATATTACTAATGGTTCAATTAACTCCAATTAAAATAGTAATGAACGGCATTGACTTCTACCCTTTAATTTTTAGCGAATACCAATTAAATATTAATTATTATTTGTACACTTTGTTTAATACCCGTTACTTAAAAATAGAATTAATTAATATAAATTTCACATGTAATTTCTATTTGTTTCTTTATACAGGGTGATTAAAATTATTTGATGTCGTTAATTAATTTTCTACCCTGCTCTAAATTTGAGTAATATATATATATATATATATATATATATATATATATATATATAACACAATAAAAACGTAACAATAAATAAAGTACAACATTGTTTGTAATGCTGTCCTGTAAACTCGTAAAAGTGAGTAGCAACGTTTTTCATATCGTCTCGATTGTATGTGAAAATTGTAGACACTACCCTAATTTGACTAACACTTCTTGTTCTTAGCATTATTCAGTTCAATTTAAAGCGCATTTTGGGCTTCATAAAATACAACCGGTTTAAAAAGATCCAGTCTAATTCTACAGCCCTTAGTCAAATTTTCTTTGTTGACTTCCGATATTTTTTGTTATATATGTTCCTTACCTTTTATCAGGATATGCATTATATAAACCCTTAATATGATCCATAAAAGACTTTTTTCTAAGAATCAATGGCCATGCGTTTCCCAACAAAGGCACAGGTTTGATAAAAGGCACATTGCGGTCTTTCCAGTAATTCATAGAATTTCTAATTCGTAAGTAAATGACAACAGTCACTGTTACGAGTAATATTAAAAGCCACATATTTATTTTAATTAAATGTTATGAAATTTAACACAGAACTCCTCTAACCGGTAATACCGCCGTGATACTGCTGGGTATAATAAATTACAAACCGACTGTAACTGATGGTTTAATGAAAGTCGACGTCAAATTATTGGCGTGGTGTAAGGTGAATCACCCAGCTATACTAATACTTGTGAACTTAGATAAGATCAAAGCGTTTTTGTAGTCGAGTACTTTATACTGCTGTGTGGATTGTTTCTAACCAAATGAAAGCTATACGATAAAATCAAAACAAAACCTTTTTTTTTTTAAAATCTTTTTTAGCGAATACCCGATTGTTACAAATTACTTTCCGTATACATTTCTTCAGTATGGTAATTTATATATTTTCTGAGGAACCGTGTATGATAATGACAGGAAATTATTATGCAAATAATGCACATATGTATTATTACCCAGAGTCTTTTATAAATGCTCTTCTAAATAGAACTGAATAGAACTGAATAGAACTGAATGTTTTGTATAACAAGTTTAGTGCCCATATTGAACTGAATTGCAAAGCTCGCCTGGCAACCAGCACTTAAAAACTATGGAATAACTATTGTTTTAAGGACCTAAATCTACGGCAGTCTATCGTTACAATTGTCTAATTTTTTTGTTTATGGAACATAGTAATTAAGCTTATGGTCAACTGCAGCACTCCTCAGCACACCTCT
This sequence comes from Platerodrilus igneus, assembly GCA_036346225.1. NCBI lineage: Eukaryota > Metazoa > Arthropoda > Insecta > Coleoptera > Lycidae > Platerodrilus > Platerodrilus igneus. Next base: position 14,259,090 of record JARFIW010001469.1, on the reverse strand, counting down.
TTCTAATTGTCTTCCTTACACGAACTGCTAATAGAATTACATCTCATAGAACCGTCAGTTGCTAGGAAGTATCCGACAAATTCAGATGATGTAATATTTCACAGTTTGATGACTTCGATAGTGCCAGGCCTTAATTAAGTTCTCCTTTTTTTAATTTTTTTTCGTACGCTAGATAGGTTTTGGGCGTCTTAGAGCGGTTTTTAAAAAGGCTTTTCCAAAAAAACTTCTTCTGTCAAATTTATTTTGTACTGAAATTACAATTAATTTTTGAATACTCCTGTATGTTTGTTGTGGTTTAGTGATGGATTCGAACCGAACCGAACCGAACTTTGCCCTAGGTTCGGTTCGGTTCGCAAACTTTTTAGTCTGGTTCGCTTCGAGGTTCGGTTCGAAAAAATATATTCCGGTTCGGTTCGGTTCGAAAAAAACGAACCGAACCTCAAACCGAACCGAACCAGTTAGACATTTTGATATTTTAAACAACTATGCGTTCAACTACAACAATTCAAATGTTCAATGTAGTTTTTATATTTACTAGTTGCTACTTTCAAATAAACTCAACATTAATTTGTTTTAGATTTTAGTAGCATAAATCATATTAATACTATCTGTCGAGGTTTGATTTTTCAATACGTACTATCTTTAACGAAGCATAATTACAATTAGGTTAATACTGAAAGCCACCTCTAAAGTTTAGAATGCGTTAAAAATTTATGGTTTTTACTAATGTCACTTTACGGTGCGATTACTCTTATTTTAGTTTTAGTTAGTATAAAAAGAGTATCAAGACAATAAAGTGTTGCTGATTTCTTATACAGTACAAACAAAAAGCTGTTTGTCAGGTTATCTTTATTATTATTATTTCTTTGAAAAGACAATATCAGATGATTCTCGGAAAGAATCGTAAATCTACCTCAAACAGCATTTACGTTTTTCATAATAAAATATAACAGTCTGCTTATTATTTGATTTATACTGTGTTATTTTATGTCGGCATTGATTGAAAAGTTTATGTCGCCATGAGTCATAAACTTGAACCCTTAGTTTTGAGGGAAAGTTTGGGATCATTCTTCTAGAGTATCGGCTACTTCTAAAGACGTTGGTGGTAATGGCCACACTAAATAAACAGTAAATATTATAATACCGTGCGTTTTATAACACCATTTGTTGAACGATTATGTACAAAAGAAAAAGGAGATTAGTTTTTGCTACAAGGTCACATTTTTTAATATTAATAGAGAGCTGGTTTTCATACAAAAGTAAAAAATTCAAAATGATGGACTAGTAATACATACTTAATCAAGAATTAAATTGTTTTGTTTATTCTGAAAACTTCTGTAGCCTCTAGACCGTGACCTCGGCTTGTATATGTTTAAGATGGTTTTCAACACGACTTCTGTTTATTAAATAAAATAAGCTTGTTTTTAAAACCAAATTTTCAAAATCATTTCGAGTTTCTTTAATATTTAAAACTATTTATAAACAAACAACAATTTGAAATAAGGAGCATTAAACAAATCGAACTAATGTAGAATTTTTTTTATCTACAAACGTGCCTCGACGACAAAATTTATTGGATATGTCACACTAATACCTATTACATGTTTACCTATTGGCTTAAAACTCGATGACCATGTTACATTAGAAAATCGTTCTATTTCTTATATGCTTGCGACTAGAGATTTTTTAAAATGTGCATTTGGAAGAAATTAAGATCGACATGTTTTTAGTGAAAATTAAATTTTCAAACTAAATTTTTATTTAAAAAATCGAATCTTTCGAACCGAACCGGACCGAACCTTAAGCTAGGTTCGGTTCGGTTCGAAAAATTTGCCGGTCCGGTTCGAGGTTCGGTTCGAAAATAAAATGTCCTGTTCGGTTCGAAAAATCGAACCGAACCTCGAACCGAACCTCGAACCTGTTCGGTTCGTGTCCATCCCTATTGTGGTTTGTCAAGCATTCTTCTTAATCTTTTTTAGGAACTAAACCACTTATAGTTTTTAAAACCTATTTAAGTTTTTGCTTTATCACACCACGATCGGTATGTTGTGTCATCATCATTTTGTTTTCGACCTTACTTAAGGTCGGTTTGACGCAGCTCTAAATTCTTTTCTATTCTGAGCTAGTCTAAAAAGGTCTGCATACCCTTCACAACCTAGATCTCTAATAATTTGACTAATATAGCTTTGTCTAGGCCTTCCTACTCTACTTTTATTTGGTAGTCATGTCTTAACTGGTGCCCTATCATTCTATCTCTCCTGACCTTCAATTGTTTCCACATACAGGGTTTCTCACCTATCCTTCTATAAACTTCCTCGTTTGTTACTCTCTCTGTCCAACTAATCTTTAACATTCTCCTATAACACCAAGTTTCAAAAGCTTCTATCTTTTTCTTATCTACTTCTTTAATTGTCCAAGTCTCACTACCGTATAGTAGAACGCTCCATACGTACGACTTTAAGAAACTTTTTCTATTATCTAAACTAATACTATTAGCTATTAGTAAGTTTTTCTTTTTAAAACATTTTCTAGCTTGAGCTATTCTAGCTACTATATCCCTTCTGCTACGTCCATCCTTTGTAATTATACTACCTAAATAGCAAAATTCATCTACCTCCTCTAACTCGGTATTACCTATTTTTAATTTTGGTTTAGAACTAGGCTGTAACTCACTTGTCATTATCTTTGTCTTTACTGAGTTAATTCTCATACTATAGTTACTCTGTAGTATCTCATCTAAAATATTTAAAACTCTCCTAACTCTTTTCTAGACTCTGCTATAATGGCTATATCATCTGCAAAACGTAACATGTCTACTTTCTGTCCCTGTACACTAATACCTATCTCTTTCTCTCTCTAGCTAAGTTTAAAGCTTCCTTAATATAAACATTAAAAATGAAGGAGACAGTATACAACCCTGTCTAACACCATTTCTAATCTTAGCTTCCTTTTCTATTTCATCCAATCTAATTACTACGCTTTGGTTTTATATAGACTGTAAATAATTTTTCTATCCCTATGAGAGATTCCTATTTTTGCAAAACCCTGAACATAACAATCCAATTAACCCTATCAAATGCTTTTTCTAAATCTACAAACGCAAAATGAGTCTTTTATTTTTTGTAACCTTTTTCGATAATTACCCTAATCATTAGTATCGGTTCTCTAGTCCCTCTGTCTTTACGAAAACCATATTGGTCTTCGCCTAAATAATTCTCAGTCAAAGCTTCTACTCTATTTTTAATTATTGTTGTTAGTATTTTGGAAGCATGAGAAGTTAAACTAACCGTTCTAAAATTCTCACACCTATCAGCTCCTGACTTTTTTGGGATTGGGATAATAATATTTTTTTCGAAATCTATTGGAACCTCACCTGTGTCATATATTACTTTTATTAGTTCATATAATCTATCTAAAGTTTTCTGACTAGCATATTTTATTAATTCTGCGGGAATATCGTCTATCCCTGGCGCTTTATTTAGTTTAAGATCCCGAACAGCTCTATCAAATTCCTCTCTTAATATTGAGAACCCTATCTCTACATCCTCTTCTTGGTCGTTCTCTAACTCATCTATATCGTCTCCCTTATATAAATCTTCTAAATATATTTTCCATCTATCAGCTACATCAACTTTATTTATTAGAAGCTCATTATTCTCGTCTCTAATACCATTATATTTTTTCCTATCTTCCCCAAAAAACTTTTTAACTGCCCTGTAAGCCCTGTCTGTCTTACCTACTCTCAAATCATCTTGTATTCCCTTACAATTCTTCTCCATCCATTTATTTCTAGCTTTTCTACACTCATGTACTATCTTATTTCTAACTGTATTATATTTTTGCTTACTTTCACTATCCACTTCTCTGAAAGGTTTAAGCTTTCTTCTATTCTCTATTAAATCTAATATCTCCTTTGTTACCCAGGGTTTTCTCGCTTCTATTTTTTTCTTACCTATAGTCTATGTTGCTGTATCATGTACAGTCAGTTTTATTTCTTTCCATCTATTTTCTACATTCCCTCCTACAGCTATCTCTTTGCTCTTATTATCTAATACTTGTTTATATTCCTCTTTACCCTACTATCATTAAGCTTACCTAGATCCCATCCCTCTCTTTTAACTTTTCTCAATTTTTGAATTTTAGTTTACACTTCATTTTAACTAAGTTATGATCGCTATCTATGTCAGCCCCTGGATAACTACGACAGTTTTTAACTTGGTTTCTAAATCTTTGTTTAACTAAAATATAATCTATTTGGTATCAAGCCCTATCACCTGGCGCTTTCCAGGTATATTTTCTCCTAACATGTTGTTCGAATAGGGTGTTTACAGTTACTAATCTATGTTCCTGGCAAAACTCAACTAATCTTTCTCCTCTATCATTTCGTCTGCCATACCCAAATTTTCCTACCATTTTTCCCTCACTACCTTCTCCCACTGACGCATTAAAATCGCCCATAACTATTAAATTCTCATCTCCTTTTACTTTTCTCACTATACTATTTATATCCTCGTATACCTTTTCTACATCCTCATCCTCGTACTGAGTTGTTGGCATGTAAACCTGTACTAAAACAGTGTCTGTGGGTTTTGTACTCAATCTAACCATAATAATTCTATCACTAAATTGTAAGTACTCTTTAACTTTATGCCCTAATCTTTTACCTAACACTATTCCTACCCCTGCCTGTCCATTAGTTGAAGAAGTTGTAATTATTCTATAATTATCTTTCCAAAAGTCATTACTATCTAGCCATCTCACCTCCTTAATACCTAAAACGTTTAAACTCATTCATCCAATTGTAAACAGTTGCCAAAACAGGAGTACATTGTTGAAAATGGACGTTGATATTTAATATACAGCTAACTTGTGTGCTTCTACATATAAAAAAACGTAGAAAGCGTCTGTCAAAACAAGACTACTTTTTCTAAACAATTTTGTGTTATCGGACTTTTAATTTTGCTCTTACAATATAACCAGTTTTCAAGCTTTCTTATTATTTTATGCTATCGCAATTCCAAAACACCATCAGGTTATGGGCCCAGATGCGTTTGCGTGCGTAAAATAAGTATAAGTAATATCTTTCACGTTTAAAATATATATAGTGACGTTTGTTGATATTTCCGAATCGATTTTGGTGAAAAACAAATTGGCTTGTTTTTCTAGACAAAATGAGTGTTCCGATGTCTGATATTAAATTGCACATTGACAAATTGGAAGATGTCTCTGGATGGCTTAAATGGAAGTGGCAAATGCAAATGTTGTTTGTGCAAAACAAATTGACGAGCATCGTGGACGGATCGGAAGAATGTCCAACTTTAGAAGCTGGCAATGACGCCAAAAAAGCTAAATATGAAAGCTGGGTTACAAGCAATGCTGCTGCCTGTAACAATATAATAGATACTCTGGGAAACAACTTTGTAGATTTGGTTCTATCAACAACCACAGCATCAGTGATGTGGACCAAATTATGTGCTCAGTTGGAACGCACAAACACCCAAAGGCGTTACAGATTATTTCAAGAGTTATTTAACATGGCGCCAACCTCTGTAGAAGATGTGGCTCAATTCATTGCACGTGTGACGAACACTTTTCAAAATCTAAATGCAGAATTAAAACGTGGTAAGCGGAATGAGCTAGATGAATCCGTTTTAATCACACGTGTTCTAACAGCGTTAGAAAAGGATTCGCGTTTTATAGATTTTTGGAATATTTGGGAGGTTGTTCCAGAAGATAAACAAAAATTAGATCTATTGACTGAAAAACTGTGCGCAATAAAGCTGCGAAAAATTGAATCATATGATTCAGGGTCTGCATTTACGATTAAGGCTAAATCAGCAAATACGTCTAATAGCAAATTAGACAAATCTGTTTCCTCGAATCATAAGAAACGGCGGGAGAAATTTATTGCAGAACAAAAGAAAAAGCGTCCGTGCAATAAATGTGGTAAGCTCGGTCATTGGGCAGCTGAATGCACTGTAACTGGGTGCGGAAAAGCTAACCAAATTAGTGCAAAATTTGGTAAATCTGACGAGTCCGGTTTTACTGCCCAAGACGCAATATCACTAAGAGGGTGATGTTTGGATTTGTGACTCAGGCGCGTCGCAATGTATTACCCCATACAAAGAATTTTTCGCGACGTATGAAAAATTTGTACCGCCAAAGATAATTCATATTGCAAAATCTAAGAACTTTATGCTGGCCTATGGTTGTGGGCGCATCAACGTAGAAATTTGGGTACATAATAAATGGCAATGCAGTCATTTAATAATGTGTGGTTTGTACCAGACGCAGAAAAAAATCTTCTTTCTGTAACTCGTTCAACGGATTTAGGACATGCTGTAACTTTTGATAAAACATTAGTTATTTTTCGTCGTGAACAGGTTGTGATGGTGTAATAGCCAAATATCATAATAATTTATAGTTATTTCTTCGAATTAAGTTTTATGCATTTAAAAGGTGAGTGACTTGTTATAGGAAGTGAAAAGTGCGGATTTGTACAGGAAGACAATCGATAGGAAGTACACGTGCAACGAACTCTAGGCTAGGTGTAATTTGAATTAGTAAATAAGCATAATTGCATAATCATTGTTAGCAGTTAAGAACTAATATAGAATAAGAGCATTATAAGTCTAACCCTCCGATGTAACAGTTGTACTGCACCTTAAAGTGACAACTAAATTAAAGATGTGAAATGGTCTTCGACTTTGTTTTAATCACCTCTACTGAAGCCCCCAAGAGAACACTACATGGCGATCCTGCCAGCCCTGCTGACCCTGCCAGCCCTGCTAATTCTGCCAGTCCTGTAATTCTGCGAGTCCTGCTAGTTCTACAGATTAAATTATAATAACCGAAATTTGAAATGGGCACCAGCAATTCCAAAGAAGAGGTAGTTATTGCACAAACTGGAATGAATAATGGTTCGATAAATGGATATACAAATTCTGAGGTAATAGGTATTACGTCAGGTACAATTTTAGCGTTGTTGGGTATTTTATTACTTTTTAAAATGTTCAAGAAAATGTTGGACAAGAAGATTAGGAGAGAGGTCAATAGAAGCCAGCAGATTGTATAGTAAGAATTATTTTATTTTAAGCTATAAAAATTAAGTACGAGTTAAAATTAATGACGGAAAAGTTGAAGCAAATTTTAGAGGAATTTAAGATTTTATTAAAAATTTAAATAAAGATGGTCAAGAAAGACGAAACGATTTAGATGTTACTAATAGGAAATTTGATTATTTGAATAGGTTATGCGAGGAGTATAGGTTAGAGAAAGATAAGATTAAAGTCGCAAAATTTGATAGTTCTGAAATTATCGATAAACAACGGGTGTTATTTCAATTATATCCGGTGGAGCAGTTTCGTGGACCAGTCAACTTCAGCGCTCAGTAGCGCTTAGCACTACTGAAGCAGAATTTGTGGCAAGTAGTGAAGGTGCCAAGGAACTTATTTGGCTTCAGCGTCTTTTAATTGATCTTGGTCATCGCATTTGCAAACCAAAATTGTTTGTCGATTCAGCAAGCGCTCTGAAACTGACTAAGAATCCCGAATTTCACAAGAGGACCAAACACATTGCAGTGCGATATTTTTTCATTAGGAAAAGATATTTGAATGGTGACATCGACTTAGAGTACATCAGCAGCGATATGAATCTAGCCGATATCTTAACAAAACCCCTAGAACGTCAAAAGTTCACACAAATGCGTCGTGGAATATCTATAACGGCGCTAAGTGATTATAATTTTTTTTAAGTAGACGCTTTTGTGAATTTAGTTTTTAGATTAAATACTCCACGTTGGAGGAAGTGTTGAAAATGGACGTTGATATTTAATATACAGCTTGCTTGTATGCTTCTACATATAAAAAAAACGTAGAAAGCGTCTGTCAAAGCAAGACTACTTTTTCTAAACAATTTTGTGTTATCGGACTTTTAATTTTGCTTTTACAATATAACCAGTTTTCAAGCTTTCTTATTATTTTATGCTATCGCAATTCCAAAACACCATCACACATGTGCCATGAACTTCATCCAACTCAGCTTCGATTTCTTTCGCCGTTAACCCTTTTAATCAGTGCTCGAAACTCATCTTTATCCAATGTTATAATCAAATAAAAGTTTTTACTTCAATCAACAACAAAAATGAAACCACATGATGGATACGGCTGAAATTCTAACAGCTGACTAGTTAGGAGTGCTGCTTACTGCGAAAAATTTATTTTCGGTACTACGAGCGCCATCTCTTGGATTTTCTAAGGACTTATTGAATGACCCTGGTGTGTTTACATTTCTTCTTTTGAAGGAAAAGATTCTGAGGAAAGCAATCCAAGAACGTTTACCATTGTGTTCCTTTTAAAATCATTAAAAATACATTTTCAGATTATTTGGTAGCTTTAGGGCTTACTAATTCGTATTTCCAGTATACGATGTACCAGGGACAACGTGTCCATGATGTGACTGACTGCTTGAAAGTGTTATCTTGTAATCCTATGAGCTATGGGCAGGTATAATGAATTCGTAATATTTCTTTTGCAAGAAGCTTAAGTGAATGACTGAAAAGGTCGGATACTGGACAACAAATTGTTTTGTAAAATTCAGAAGGTTTCAAGAAAGTGTTTATTTTAATATTTGGTTTGCTTTATTTCCTTCTAAGAAGTTCAATAACTGGTCATGATAGTCCGTATATTTGTTGTAGGACCGTATTCCAGTATTGTACGTTATATATGCTATCAGAACGAAACCCAGAGTAGAACAGTGTGTTTGTTGTTTCTATTTTGTGCGTGTGTAAAGAATACCTTGCCACTGTTGAATTACATAATTTGAACAACTTGTCCTTTATTTTAGCAGTTTCGACCGGAGAGTCACCAGGAATTATTGACATGAGTTTAAACAAGCTAAAATATTTAAGTGGTGCTCAAAAACGTAAAATTGGACATTAAAAAGAACAATCTATTAGAAAAATACCAAAATTTGATGTTTTCTTTAAAAAGGCAAACAAGATTTTGTACCGAGTTGTAGTGGTATAGGCAACAGTAGTGTCGATGTGCATAGTGATAATAGTGATATTATAAATTACGACTTGACCAAAACGTTGAAGATGTCTCTGCTTCAAGAACTGACGATAATTTAGAATTATAAGAGGACTCTTTTGAGGTTGGGCTTGAGAGTGCTGCAATATTAGTTGACAGTGACCAAGGACAATACGCTCAAGATCTAAATTACGAGATGAGCGTAAAGATTATCAGTTGAAGACCTCATCAGCAAATGGGCCCTGATTAATGGGGGTTAAGGAGATGATATAAATTGATAAAGATATGCTAATTACAGGGAAGGACCAATTGCTTTTTGCAAGCAATAACGATAGCAGTGGAGCGGTTATGTAATAACTACAACTACACCAAACTACTTAATAAAGGGTATAAATACCTTTTATCCTGTGCCGCTGTGGTCAATAACACGTTCACGCACAAAAACTTTCGGACGGAGAACCAGTAACACGCACGAAATGGTGTCGGTCTCGCTTTCAAAAGCTCTAATACAACCGGCTTCTGCAAGGGTTCGAATGCGACTCACTTCACGCACTGCCTGCCGGTATATAATAAAATGTTTCACTGAAAACTGTAGGATGCACGCACAGGTGGTATTTATTGTCACAAATACCAAATTGTTCGATGATAACGTAACATACCGCCCACCAAATTCATAGAATTTTGAAAAGGAGGGAAGTAGGTTGGGTGAAGGAAATCACATGGGATTTGACCTTGCTAGGAAAACAGGTAACGAAAGATAGGGTGGTACACTACAGCGAGCGATATTACCAACTATGCAAAAATAAAAATATATATGAAAATAAGCAAATATGTAAAAATAATATACTACTATACATGTAAGAAATGTGTAAATACATCTAAACATAAAATAAAATTAAAATACCGGTAGGGGTGCTGGTTTGACCAAAGGTCGTTTTAATGTGCCATGTGCAGTTTTGACTTCAGCGACACGTATAATACCGTCTGCACCGGGAAAAGTATTAATAATACGACCAAACTTCCATTGAAGTGGAGAAAGCTGGTCGTCCTTGATGAGGACAATAGTGTCCTTTTCGACTTGTCGGACACCTACCTTAGAGTGCCATTTAACCTTTTGGTTCAGAGTATGTAAGTACTCATGGCTCCAGCGAGCCCAAAAATCTTGGTGGAGTTTTTGCAGGAGTTTCCACCTGCTTTTTAATGGTAAAACGTTGGTTGAATGGTACTCATCTGGTGGTGCAGAAAGAGGCTCCATAGTTAGAAAATGACCTGGTGTTAGGCAACGCAAGTCATTTGGATCCGAACTCAAAGCGCAGAGTGGCCTTGAATTTAGAACAGATTCAATTTGAGTAAGAACTGTGTACAGTTCCTCAAAGGTAAGTTTTTGTTCGCCGATTACGCGTGATAGGTGTGTCTTTACCGACTTAACACCGCTTTCCCACAAGCCACCGAAGTGAGGGGCGCTAGGTGGATTAAACGACCACTTTATCTTTTCTGAGGTTACTGCACTATGCAGATAACTCATAAGCTGACGATAGGCACCTACAAAATTAGTACCGCAATCGCTAAATATTTGAGAACAGCGTCCTCGCCGTGCTATAAATCGTCGCAAAGCGGCAAGAAACGCGTCTGCCGACAAATCCGAAACAAGTTCAATATGTGCTGCCTTAGTGGCAAAACAAACAAAAATACAAATATAGGCCTTAAGAGTTTTAGAGCCTCGCAGGCGGGTAGCCTTTATTAAAAAAGGGCCAGCAAAATCAACACCAACAATACTGAACGGTTTGATTTGGGTAATACGTGCTGCCGGTAGGTCTCCCATAGGAGGAGTTACCAGGACCGGTTTGGTACGAAAACATCTATGACAGGATGATAAATAATTTCTGATTGAATTTTTAATAGAAAGGATCCAGAAATTCTGTTGGATAAGATACGCTGTGGTATTAACACCGGGATGGTAATACCTTTCATGAGTTGACCGAATGATAAGTTCGGTTAATCGGTGCCGCTGGGGCAATAACGCAGGAAACTTTTCGAAATAGGAAAGCGAAGAATGTGTCAAGCGCCCACCTACTCTTAAGATGTTTTGTGGATCAACAAATGGAGAAAGTTTTCGCAAGCTTTTAGGTAACTTACGGTTTGCCTTGATCGAAGCTATTTCCTTTGAAAATGTAACATTTTGTACATGCCGGACGATAACCATGAGAGCATTGTGTAATTCAATGTCTGTTAAGGGACCCGTATGACGTTGAGCCATGGGTTTAGAAAATCTATAAATGTAAGCTACGATGCCTTGGATTTTATATAACGATGAAAAGCGACTTAGTAAAATGTCAATGACGTTTGGATCTGTTTGAGCGACAAATGTTAGGATCTTCTTTTCCGTAGTTACCTCAGCAATTGAGGTTGACAATGTTGGTTGAGGCGGCCACGAGTCACTAGGGTAGTGAAGCCATTCAGGCCCCGCCCACCATAGCGAACATGAAATAACCGCGCTTGGCATTAATCACCGAGATGCAGGATCAGCCGGATTATGCGAAGATTTAATATAAAACCATCGGCTAGGTGCAATGCTTTCTTGAATGTGGCTAACACGGTTTGCCACAAAAGTTTTCCAACGAAAAGGTGGAGAACGTATCCAAGTGAGAGCGACCGTAGAATCACTCCACGCTGAAACATCGGAGATGTCAATCAAGCCTTGATAAGACCGAATGGTAAAAGAAAGTAAATCGGTTAATAAAACGGCGGCACATAATTCCAAACGTGGAATTGAAATGCGCTTAATTGGAGCTACTTTTGTTTTAGCGGTTACAAATTGTACAGTTATTTCTCCAGTAGTTTGATTTATGAACTGGAAATACACTACCGCTGCATACCCTACCTCGCTAGCATCGCAAAACCCATGCAAATGACAAGTAAAAGGATCCGAAGGGGGTAAACAACGTGGTAACTTTAATGACGATAATAACGGCAACTCTTCTTGGTATTGCTGCCATTGAGACGAAATGTCTGCTGGTGGGATGTCATCCCAAGTTAAACCTAACAGCCACAGATGCTGGATTAGACGTTTTGCAAAAAGTGTTAGTGGTGCTAAAAATCCTAATGGATCATATATTATGGCAACTTGCGAAATTATGTTGCGCTTTGTACATATTGGGTTTAATGGTTTAACCCGAAATGAGAAAATATCTTCTGTAGGTGACCATTGAAGACCTAATATTTTTATTGATTCGTCAGAATCGAAATCGAGAGAAGTATATTGGCAAAAATCTGACGGAATGCCTTCCAAAATAGAAACTGAATTAGAACTCCATTTTCGAAGTTCAAAACCAGCCAAATGTAAAAGTCGGATGAGTTGATCTTTAATTTCGCGGGCCGATTGTATAGAATCTCCACCGGCGACGAAATCGTCAATATATAGATTTGACCGTATAGCCTCAGCGGCTAACGGAAACCTTTTGCCTTCGTCAATGGCTAATTGCTGAAGAGTTTTTAATGCTAGATAAGGCGATGACTTAATACCTTAGGTCACTGTATTAAGCTGATAAGTCTGAATGGGTTCTTCTGCGGAGAACCGCCAAACAATTAACTGAAACTTTCGATTCGGTAACCAAAATTTGTCGATACATTTGGCGAACATCACAAGTAAAAACGAAACGATGAGAGCGAAATTTAAGTAAGATTGACGAAATGTCATTTTGGAGACTCGGTCCAGCCAATTGAGTGTCATTAAGTGACACGTCGTTTTTAGCCTTTGCAGAGGCGTCAAAAACCACACGAATTTTAGAAGTATGACCTTCCTCTTTAAACACAGGGTGATGGGGTAAAAAATAATTATCGTTCCCAACGGGCGGAGAATCGAGTAATGCCATATGACCCGCATCAAGATAGTCCTGCATGAAATTGTTTTTTTAGCCATGTCAAAGGAATTATGAAAAACGGGCAAAGTATCGTTGAACGGTAACGCAACAATAAAACGACCGCTAGGGTCACGAGAAAACGTGTTTTCAAAAATCAAATCTGCCTTTTCTTCTTCTGGAGAAGTATAAGGCTTGGATGGCAACTCTTCTATCTCCCAAAACCGCCTTAGGGTCTGGTCGATAGGATCTTCTACAGAAATAAAAAATGCTTGGACAGTATCAGACTGCAAGCTTTTTGTGGGACCAATAATAGTCCAACCAAAAATTGTATTTATGGCGGCAGGCTGAAGAAATTTGCCATGTATAACACCGCCATTGATGATGAACGGATAAACATCTGCTCCAAGGAGCATGTCAATAGTTCCTAGAGAGTTCCAGGTCGGGTCTGCGAAGTGCAGGCCGCATAAGTGTTCCCAATTATTAGGAACTTCAACGCTAGGTAATTTGCCAGATATTGACGAAAGCACAAAAGTTGTGACTTCTAGAGATTTTTCAGAGTCTAAACTAGAGCGAATGGTGCAGCTGACGGCACCCCTATTGACTGCTGAAGTTGTCTGCCCAAGTCCATAAATCGGAACTTGAGAACGTATGCGTGGAAGCCAAAGTTTGCTCACGCAATCGTCTCGAATAAAGCTAGCTTGAGATCCAGGATCTAAGAGTACCCTGATCGGTTTGTATCTACCAGACCGGTCTTGAATTTCCACAACAGCAGTGGAGAGTAAGACAGTAACCCCAAGATTTGAATTCGTCTGTGAAGACAAAACATTTGCCGGAATAGGAGAGGCTGACTGCGTCCTATTGGCATTTTTATGCATAGGTGTAGCGATCGGTTCAGCTGAACGGCTAGAAGCAGGTTGCAGTTCAAAATGTAGCAAGGTATGATGCGGCTTGGCGCAAGTTCGACAGGAATTATAAGATTTGCATTGCATGGACGCATGATCTGTTCGTAAGCAATTTAAACAAAGGCGTAAGCGTTTGACAATGTCGAAACGTTCTGTCGGAGTTTTCTTTAGAAACGATTGACATCTGTAAATTAAGTGATTGCCCTTGCAAGAAGGACAATGGTGCGAAAATGAATTCTTTGAGTCACTGGAGCTACTTGGTGTGTCCAGTGAGACTACGTTAGAAGAAACTCTTGGTTTAAACTGAAACGCTGAGGATTTCTTAGGCACTGATGTGTGAGATGTATGGACAGTCGTCGAATAAGAAACAGGTGCGGTTGAAGAAAAGGTTTCCAACGCTGCACATTGTTGAGTTAAAAAATATCTCAAATCCTCGAAATTAGGTATTTGCTTCGGATCCGATTGGAGTTCGAAGCGTTTTCTAGTGAACGGATCGAGTTTTTCTAAAAGACAATCGACTAGAATAAAGTTCCAATGTTCAGTGGGAAACTTTAAGTTAGTTAGAACAGCAAGGTTCTCTGAAAACAATCAATAAGTGCCCTAAGTTTCTTAGGGTCTTCTGATTTTAAAGGTGGAAAGTCTTTCATTGCTTTCCAATGCAAAGTTGCCAATAAACGCGGGTTACTAAATCGCTCACGCAAGGCGTTATAGGAAATAATAAAATTATCCCCCGAAATGGGTACAGATTTAACGATTCTTAAAGACTCCCCGCTACAACAATTAATAAGGTGATTTAATTTTTCGATATTGGTGAGTGACGCGTTATTATAGACCAGACTGTCAAATAAATCGATAAAGGATGCGAATTCCGTTGCCTCATTATTAAAACTTGGGAGTTTTAACGGTACCAATTTTGATCCCGAGTTGCTTGGAGCATTTTCGATGATTTGTGGTGCTTTTATTTCTTGCATCGTTTCGAGATGCAGCAGTATGCAAAAATAAGCGGAATCTACTTCCTTCCGTAAAGCGTTGTAAGTTAATGATTCTACCTCGTCACAAGAAGCTAAGACAGCAATTAAAATTTTGTTGAAATTCGTAGAAAGGTCAGTTACTCCCCTTGTTTGAATAAGGAACAACGTTTTTAAACTTGGGTCACTTTGTATAGTATTACAAAGCTCAAACATTTCTATAATACGTGTTTTCAGTAATTCTAGTTCTACTACATGTGCCTTCTTCGGAGTCATAGTGACTGTTATTTTAAAAAATCTACAATAAAATGTTGTAAAACGGTACCGCTCAAGATGTACACTGAGAAATATTAAAATATTATAAGTTATTCAAGGCACGAAAAGGTAAGATAGCGTATAACCAATAAATCACGTTTTATGACTATTAGCCTGCAATGTGGTCTTGAAACGAGACGTCGAAAACAAGGGTTTGTCAAACAAAGCGTTTAGATAAGATTTACAGCTTACGGTTAGGGTCGGCCTTTACATCAAAAGCTCACAGAAACATGTGGTTTTAACATATTTGCCGAAAGATGCAACTTTACAACCTTATTCCTCTGCAGATGTTCAATATTTTACCGCAAACCGACTGAAAAGGGTTGCATGTGATAGAAAACGTACAATAGCTTTTAAATACAAAGCAAATCCCTTTCCTTTTTTTATTTAAGAAGTATAAGGCGACTATAATTTTCAGGTTGCTGTGTGCTCTATACCGCTAAAATAAATTTAAAACTGAAAACTAACAAATTTTATATTAAGGATTTGTTTGTAATTAAAACGCTTGCTGGTTTCAATTACGGCGAAATCGCTTAATCTAAAGACAGTATAAATAATATTTACACATTTTAACCCGCTACATATGGAGCTTGAACACAAATTTAAAGCTAAATCATTAATTGATTAAAAAGCTCGCTGGAATGCAAAATAATATTTAATTTAGGACATGCGTATACCATAAGACTGGTGAATTCGGATCGATTTTAGGACCAATGATTAGGGGGGTTAAGGAGTTGATATAAATATGCTAATTACAGGGAAGGACCAATTGCTTTTTGTAGCAATAGCGATGACGGTGGAGCGGTTATGTAATAACTACAACTACACCAAACTACTTAATAAAGGGTATAAATACCTTTTATCCTGTGCCGCTGTGGGCAATAACACGTTCACGCACAAAAGCTTTCGGACGGAGAACCAGTAACACGCACGAAATGGTGTCGGTCTCGCTTTCAAAAGCTCTAATACAACCGGCTTCTGCAAGGGTTCGAATGCGACTCACTTCACGCACTGCCTGCCGGTATATAATAAAATGTTTCACTGAAAACTGTAGGATGCACGCACAGGTGGTATTTATTGTCACAAATACCGAATTGTTCGATGATGACGTAACAGGCCCTTTTTAAAGATCCGGCATCAAAGAGTAAGTAAGAATTGTTATATTATAAATGTTATTTTCATCTTGACAAGAAGCAACATTTCATTTCGTATGACTAGAGTAGAGATAGTTGACAAGCAGCTAATAGTGAAAAGAAAACTCCCTGTGAAGCAATACGGCAAACTGTGGAACTTAATCCAGCGTTCTTACATGAGTTTTGTAATACCAAAAGTTCAGGAAAAACGCAAAAGCCCATATGTTTCAAAAAGTTTAATCGCAATAATAAAAAATAACTGACCCGTTAGTCCTTCCCATTTTAAACCTGTAAGAAAGAATTTATTATCAATCAAAAACAAGACCACCGTTTGTGGTTGGTTCTCCACTTAAATACACATACGTACAAAATAATTTTTGTGAAATACCAACTTTCTCAAACACCACTTTTAAGTTTTTCGTTATCTGAATATTAAATCTTCAGTATTTTACCAATATCTATAGTGCGTTTAACGAACAGATTCAGTAAGTGCCCTCCCATAAATGAGCGCCAGGTTAAAATAGAAATTTTGTATTGGTTGGCCGGGATCACATAACCAAGTTTTGCATTGCTGACTTACATACGTCAAATAGTTTTTCATACGTATTTATAGTTACTATCATCATTTTGATTTCGACTTACTTAAGGTCGGTTTGACGCAGCTCTAACTTCCTTTCTATTCTGTGCTATTCTAAAAAGTTCTACATACCCTTCACAACCTAAATTTCTAATTATTTGACTAATATAGCTTGGTTTACGTCTTCCTATACTCTCCTATCTTTTTCTTATCTACCTGGCTCTACATAGATATTAGCAACCTGATGGTTGTTAAAGAACTCCAACATGTTTACATGATTCCCATTTATAAGGAAATAAAATACTACCTGGCTATCTCCTCCAAAAAAGGAAAAGTGTTAAATTATATGCTATAAGGCTTAAGCAGCAAAACGCTTCCAACGTGCCAGACCGCTAACTATTTGTGAATTATGTCATGGAGACGTTTATTAAGTTATATGCTATGGTAAGGCTTAAGCAGGGAATCGATGCCAACATGCCAGACCGCTAACTAGTTGTGAGTTATGTCATGGTGATGTTTAGTTGACTGATTTTTACTTATTTATTTTATTTTGTTTTGTTTTCAAACTTTCTTAAGGTCGGTTTGACGCCGCTCTAAATTCTTTTCTATTCTGAGCTAGTCTAAAAAGTTCTACATACCCTTCACAACCTAAATCTTTAATAATTTTACTAATATAGCTTTGTCTAGGTCTTACCACTCTATTTTTAATTGGTAGTCTATAAACCAAGACCTTACTAAATAGTCCCTCCAGTCTTAAGTGGTGCCCTATCATTCTATCTCTCCTGACCTTCAATTGTTTCCACATACAGGGTTCCTCATTTATCCTTCTATAAACTTCCTCATTTGTTACTCTATCTGTCCAACTAATCGTTAACATTCTCCTATAATACCAAGTTTCAAAAGCTTCTATCTTTTTTTATCTACCTCTTTAATTGTCCAAATCTCACTGTCGTATAATACAATGCTCTGTCTAACACCATTTCAAATCTTAGCTTCCTTTCCTATTTCATCAAATCAAATTTCTACGCTTTGGCTCTTATATAGACTGTAAATAATTTCTCTATCCCTAAAAGAGATTCCTATTTTTTGCAAAACCCTGAACATAACAATCCAATTAACCCTATCAAATGCTTTTTCTAAATCTACAAATGCGAAATGAGTCTTTTTATTTTTTTGTAACCTCTTTTCGATAATTACCCTAATCATTAGTATCGGTTCTCTAGTCTATTTTATATAAATTCAATAATTTGGAAATTGGAAAACATTTTTTAACATGTCTCAATCGTATAAATCGTCTCAATTGTATAAATAGAAACATGTTAAAAAATGTTTTCCAATTTCCAAATTATTGAATTTATATAAAATAGACTAGAGAACCGATACTAATGATTAGGGTAATTATAAATAAAAATAAAAATTAATCAGCTGATTTCACGTTAAGCGTATTGGCTACCTTAGGAAAGTCGATCCCAGGTCGCAACACAAATTGAAGGCAATCATTCTGCTAAACTTTAAAAATTTTTGCTTAGTGTACTCAAACGAAATATTTCAAACATCAATAAATCAAAGTAACCTTCAATTTATGTCATAAATGTCAAACTTGAAGTTTTTATTATTTTGACAACGATCCTAGGTCATGGATCTAAACGTAAATAAATATGATTTTAAAAACTATGAGTGGTTTAATTCCCAAAGAAGCTTAAGAAGAATGCTAAACAAACTACAACAAACATACAGGGAGTAAATATACCAGGTTAACTACCAATGTGGAGAAGGGAGGGGTTCCTAGCAACACAAAAACAATACATCGCCAACGATTTTTTATTTACAATAAAAAACACAAATATAGAAATTTCTATCGAAAAAGGAAAATAAAATTAACTACGGTTACTATTTAATATAACAAGTTTACTCTATGGACAAATACACTAATTGTGCAATTCTTAGCTAACATGCAATAAATCTAATCAGTACCAAAAAGAATAACGCTAATATTTTCGTATAAGCGGATATGTCAATTAAGGAAACATTAAATGTAGAAACCTTTCTAGTAAGGATTTTACCACACGTAGCATTTGTATTAACTCTAATCAGTAAAAAAAAGAATATTGCTGATACTTTCGTATTGGCAGATATGTTAAGTGCAAAAAGCAAAAGCATTAAAGTTCGAAACTTTTCTAGTAAGGATTTTACCAGAATAAACATTAGCGTACCTAATGTCAAATTGGGTTTATCCCTGGGTATGTTAGGAAAGGAAAACAAGTCACATACATGTGTCGGGATACTAATCTGGTCATCCTTAGGAAGCGAATTGACACAGCATCGCCGCGGTAGTCAGCAACAACCATGCTATTACCGTATTTGTAACGGCGGTCTGCATGCAAGAGCAGTTGATCTACATCAAGGAATAATCGGGCTACGCAACAAGCAATTTAGCCTCCAGCTAAGAGCGATACACACCTAATCTACACATTTGATAAAGAAAAAACGTGCATCGCTCTTGAAGTAACAGAACGAGTAGTTTTTACAAGCGCATCAAAGCACAAGCTGCAGCATGAAAGTTTCAAAAGGAGTTCAAAGTAACACGTACTCTAAAAGCAAACATCCGCGTTATCGAAATGCGATTGAAACTGGAAAACACGGTTTTACCGGAGAATTGTAATATATATTATTTCGACAAATCTTTAGATGGGAATCCACTATAACGCAATTATACGTTATGGGAAGGTACAACGCGCTCAAGGATACCTAAACAGGATATTGACTTATTTAAATTTTATCATAAACTTGTCGTTTCCAAGCAAATAGATTTAAGTTGAAAAATTATTCAAAAGCGTATTTATTGCAGAAGAATAGAATATACAAAATGTATACTATTTAATTGTAGCATAAACTTGTCGTTTTTAAAGCAAAAGAGATTTGAGTTGAAAAGTATTAAACAGCGTATTTATTATTAATTAAGTTGACGGGTGTGAGAATAGCAACGTAGTTGATTTAACAAAATTATCATAAAGCAGACTTATGAATTAACAAAGGAAATTTTTAAAGCAAAATTGGAACGTTACAAAGTTTAGCATTGCTGACCTACATATGTCAATAAATATTTATGATGACTCCGGTCGTGAAAGCGTTCGACTATATCAGTTTGTCGGTAGTTAACTCTTGCATATGGAATAGCTTAAGACACCCGCACTCATTTAAAACGACCACATATAGGCCCTGCCAAATTTTTTAATTAAATGTGTTTTTTTGAAACATTTAGTAAATGTATCTTAGACCAGTTTCGGTTGATGTACACAGTCCTGTTGCAATATTATTTTACTTTTTAGCGCTAAATCCATTCAATCTGGCGTCATTTAGTTTTTGTGAAAATTCTCTAATTTTATATTCTACTTGGAAATTAGAAAAATCTCGCCATTCGTAGTAGTTCATTTTAAACGCATAGCTTCTGCACACCCAGCTGCAGCAAACAATCTAAACCACTAATACCAATGCATCATATAAATCAAAACCAACTTCTACGTTATGGTAGTGTAGGGCGGTTTCAATTGGCTTACATTGTAGGTACTCTTAACTATCAGCTTGTTAATGTCTAATCGTGTACCATCGCTTGCAATCATAATACCGCCAAAATTCAATATTTCTAACTTTTGCCTCCTATCAACTTAGTGAAAACCTGCAACTACATAATTATACTATTAGACCAGGGGCTTTTTTTTTCTATCGATACTTGTACGTGATTTTAATTATTAAATATTCAGTAAATTACGGTACTATTTAATTAGATGAACGTAAATTATAATTAACTACATTTTCTCATTGTGTGTTTGAAAGTGAAAATTATATGCTCACGATTGTACAACGGATGTTTGACCACCAGCATATAAGGCGAATGCTCGGGCGAATGAGAACATTCCTAAACCGCAGGTTCATCAAAGTACAAGTAAAAAATTAAAATGGATTTTTCTGGTGTTGACGTTACAAGTCATGTAAGAGCGCCGCAATTAGATATCAACAAACTAGTAGGTGAAACCACTTATGCGTTAGGTGACTTTACATCTAATTTTTACCACCGCAACGTGGAAGTTGGCTTTTATTTATACGCTGGTCTGCGGTCAGTCATACAAATTATTTGCAATAGTAGAATATGTCAAAATTATGCTATAAAAATGACCGTTTTGCAATTTTCAATTCGAATTTAGAATCAGACAATTTGCACAAGATGCAACAAACATAAGATTGAATGGTTTATCTGGTGGAGGTATTTTATAATTACAACTGGATTGTGAATTCAAATTAAAATTGGAAGTCGATGCATATAATAGAAGTGTATGGGTGGCAAATAAATTTCAAGAGGAAACTTCATATTATATGGAAATTGAAAAAGCCCGAAATGTTATTGTGCTACCTGAATACCAATGCTTTAAGGTATTAAATTTGCGAGAATTAATATGTTATAGAATGGAGAAGCTGAGGTGTAGAAACTTTCTAGAATTTTACGGAAGATTTGTAAGTGTTATAAAAAATGTAAATGGAAATTCGACACATGAAGAAAGAGTTCAAATGTTATTAGAAGGCGAGAGCCGTGCGAGCAACTTTTTATTAATGATTGCAGCAATGTAAATTGGTTGACGGTGTTGGAAATTATTGAATGTAACCTTGTCCAGTAGCTAGAAGGAAATCCGCAAGCTTGCGGAGAAACTAAACCTTAATGTGCTGCTCCTACAAGAGCAATACGTGACCCACGGAAAGATTCCAGGCATGCCTATAAGAGCCAGGGTGATCACGAAAGAGGAAAGTCCAATGGCAGCGGTCATAGTTCTTAACAAGAATATCACGGTGACCCGTATACACGTCATCCAGAATGAGTACTGCGTGTGTATCGAAGTGACAGGAAACGGCTTGAAACCACTTATAGTGGCGACGAACTACTTCCAATATAGACTCAAACCGGACGCATACCTATAGGACGCAGAAGTCATTTTTCGTACGCACAACCAACTACTAATCATCCTGTCAGCCGATGTCAACCCCAAATCACCACTGTGGCCTTGCGACGACACGGACAACGGGCGAAAAAGTCAAACAACTTCTACATCAACAACAACTAGAAATTATTAACCAACCTAATAACCCGCCAACTTTCCAAAACAGCGTCGAGGTGAAAAGTAACATAGACATTACGGTGGCAAATGGCAGTGCATACCGACATATACCCAACTGGAGGGTCCATGGCATGGCAAAAATAAGTGATCACAATCTGATCACTTTCGATTTTAGCAGAAAACCCGAAATCCCACCCTCTAGATACAATACACCAACGACAGGTAGGAAATTCAACATCAAAAAGGCCAACTGAAAAAACTCACAGAAAATTTCCATCAAATATCCTAATATAACAAGGAGGTAATGTTCACGAATACGCTAAGCAACTCACTAACGCCATATATCAAGCTATGAATCGGTCGATACCAAAAGCAACTCAGTATCGAGGGCCCAGACCAACCCCATGGTGCGAGAAAACAAACAAGAAAAACAATCCCTTACGGAAACCGAAAGTAGATACCACCTGGCCAGAAACAAAAGCTGTATACGAAACGAAGCTACAAACATTCAAGTGAGAATCCTGGGACAAATTCGTAGAGAAACACCTGAGGCGTGACGCATGGGGAGTTCCATATCGAATAGTTAGAGATAAAATCAGACCACCAACCATCTACACCACGCTACAGATGGATGACGGAAACACCTCTAACTGAAACGATTCGGCAAAAACACTAATAAATGAGCTGATACCTGATAATAATCCCGAGGAAGACTCGGACAGTCAAGCGGATCTATGGAACAGGATGATTAGCCAAAACAGCAATGACAACAGATCCTGGAATCGACAGGAGGAGAACCTTCATCCCTTCACGGAGAGTAAGGTATTTCTGGCGATTACAAGGTGCAGAAACAAAAAAGCACCCGGTCCCGACAATATTCAGGCTGAAGTCATAAAGACGTGGGCAGACAAAATATCCAATGTGCTAACTCCATTCTAGGATGATAGTTTCATACAAACAACCATTTGGAAAAGGGCAAACCTGGTTTTTATCCCGAAGAGATAAGTCCTCCCCACGATCATATCGGCCGATATGCCTATTGAACATCCTAGGGAAAAAATATGAAAGATTACTAGCTAACAGGATGGTGGAACATAGAAATGTACACGGTAGGAACAACTGCCAATACGGTTTTAGAGAAGAGAAGTCCACTGAAGACACTATCAACCTCGTTTCTGAATCTTCGAAAAGGACTTATAGTAAATACGTCTTAATGATAATTATAGACATCGAAGCGGCATTTAACAACCTTTGATGGCCGGACCTGTTTCACAGGCTGGAATCAAACAACTGCCTCAAACAACTCTGTCATACGTTTCGAAATTACTGCCAGGACAGATATGTTACACTACAAGTACTACAGTGAATATCTAAAACTTTTTGAACCTAACACTAAAATTTAGTACCTAAGCTAAGTAGCAAATAACAAGAGGGCAAACACAGATGTATTAATAACTCTAGACCTGACTAACCCACATTGCAACTGATTTTAATGTAACCTTTTGGGCAAACACCCTGTTACGTTCACCTTCCGACGGTGTATTAAACCATACGCCCTTTTATGTCATTACCAATTCGCATAGATTCTACTTCCAATACTCAAACACCATCATCATTTTGTTATCGACCTTACTTAAGGTCGGTTTGACGCAGCTCTAACTTCTTTTCTATTCTGTGCTAATCTAAAAAGCTCTACATACCCTTCACAACCTAAATTTCTAATAATTTGACTAATATAGTTTGGTCTAGGTCTTCCTATATCCTTCTATCTTTTTCCTATCCAACTGGCTCTACATAGATATTAGCAACCTGATGGTTGCTACAGAACTCTAACATGTTCACATGATTACCATTTATAGGGAAATGAAATATAGCCTGGTTATCCGCTTCAAAAAGGAAAAGTGTTAAATTATATGTTATGGTAAGGCTTAAGCAACGAATCGCTGCCAACTTGCCAGACCGCTACCTAATTGTGAGTTATGTCCTGGTGACATTTAGTTAACTGATTTTTATTTTTCTTTTTGTTTTGTTTTCGAACTTACTTAAAGTCGGTTTGACGCAGCTCTAAATTCTTTTCTATTCTGAGCTAGTCTAAAAAGGTCTACATACCCTTCACAACCTACATCTCTAATAATTTGACTAATATAGCTTTGTCTAGGCCTTCCTACTCTATTTTTATTTGGTAGTCTATAATCTAAGACTTTACTAAATAGTCCCTCATGTCTTAACTGGTGCCCTATCATTCTATCTCTCCGGACCTTCAATTGTTTCTACATACAGGGATCCTCACCTATCCTTCTATAAACTTCCTCGTTTGTTACTCTATCTGTCCAACTAATCTTTAACATTCTCCTATAACACCAAGTTTCAAAAGCTTCTATCTTTTCTTATCTACTTCTTTAATTGTCCAAGTCTCACTACCGTATAGTAGAACGCTCCATACATACGACTTTAAGAAACTTTTTCTATTATCTAAACTAATACTATTAGCTATTAGTAAGTTTTTCTTTTTTAAAAACATTTTTCTAGCTTGAGCTATTCTAGCTACTATATCCCTTCTGCTACGTCCATCTTTTGTAATTATACTACCTAAATAGCAAAATTCATCTACCTCCTCTAACTCGGTATTACCTATTTTAATTTTGGTTTAGAACTAGGCTGTAACTCACTTGTCATTATCTTTGTCTTTACTAAGTTAATTCTCATACTATAGTTACTCCGTAGTATTTCATCTAAAATATTTAAAAACTCTCCTAACTCTTTTCTAGACTCTGCTATAATGGCTATATCATCTGCAAAACGTAACATGTCTATTTTCTGTCCCTGTACACTAATAGCTATCTCTTTTCTCTCTCTAGCTAAGTTTAAAGCTTCCTTAATATAAACATTAAAAATCAAGGAGACAGTATACAACCCTGTCTAACACCATTTCTAATCTTAGCTTCCTTTTCTATTTCATCAAATCTAATTACTACGCTTTGGTTTTATATAGACTGTAAATAATTTTTCTATCCCTATGAGAGATTCCTATTTTTGCAAAACCCTGAACATAACAATCCAATTAACCCTATCAAATGCTTTTCTAAATCTACAAACGCGAAATGAGTCTTTTTATTTTTTGTAACCTTTTTTCGATAATTACCCTAATCATTAGTATCGGTTCTCTAGTCCCTCTGTCTTTACGAAAACCATATTGGTGTTCGCCTAAATAATTCTCAGTCAAAGCTTCTACTCTATTTTTAATTATTATTGTTAGTATTTTGGAAGCATGAGAAGTTAAACTAACCGTTCTAAAATTCTCACACCTATCAGCTCCTGACTTTTTTGGGATTCAAACACCATCCTGTACATTTGATATTCCTACAAAAAGTAGGCTTTACTACAATTTCATTTAAATCTATTTACTGCGAAATGAAGAGTTTTTCAATAATTTAAATAGTCGGTACCTTGTTTGAGGTATCCGTTGGCTTGATATAGTTGAAGTAATTTAAAATCCTATGTACGTCATCAATATTTATGATGTCATGCAAAAGCACCGTTGCCGCTATAAAAATATTAAAATGTTGTGGCTACAAGCACGATTAGCGGTTACTTAATATTTTCGATTTGTATTGGAATTATTCAGATTGGTACGATTGGTTAATAAAAAGTTTTCGTGTTTCAAACTGTGTTATTATATCACAAGAAAGTAGAAATTGCAAGTTATTTATTAAAGAAGTAATATTATCATTACAAGTTGCTAATATGTATGTGTGGAAATTTTCAAGACTATATCGAAGAACTTACACGGAGCAACAATTAAAAAAAAATGATTAGGATTACTTAACCTAAACTTGTCGAAACAGTATGTGTATTTTATTAGCTAGACATTTACAGTAGAGGACATGTAACACAATATGGAATACATGAAACATTTAAGCAATGTCTTCAGAGTCCCAACCGCTGCTTTGATCTCCACTGTCACCATCATCAACGTTAATAACGAGAGATGCAACGTCTTCATTATCATATTTTACTTCTTTATCCCAATATTCAAAACTAATTTGTGACAATCGACTACTGCATTATTCCAAATTTGTGGTGTTACCGTCGGTAACGCTTCGTGTCACAGACAAGCAAGATTGTAAATGTCCGTCGTTTGACAGTTTCTAAATTAAACACAGAAACTATGCTAAAAATTGTATAATGATAAACTTAAAAGAGAGAGACACTAACTTTGGCGTAGCAAAACCTTTCTTCAGTAAATGCACCGTACATTTTATCAAATATAAGTGATAATTTAGATACCCCAGACCGCATCGGCAATAAAAAAGTTCGTTTTTCCCCTCCTATGTATAGTATAAGATGAAAAATTAAAAAGAATGCAATATAAGTAAAAAAAGCAAACAGCTGTGAAATAACCTCGGACCTGGATCATGTAAAGTGGGGCGCTTGACGATACGCCACTGAGGCGGAGCGGAATCTAGCACGAAAAGCACCTATAAAATTTGTAGTAGCTTTATTTACTTTTTTTTCTACTTGTTTTAGATAGAAATTTTTATTGTTTCTGTAACTAGAAAAATGGACGGCAATGTATTTTTCTTGTATATGTGAATTTCCCCACTCTCCGCGTTTGTAGTTAGTCTGGTATTTCTACGTTTTCGGTGTTCTGTTTTGTAATCGTGTTTCGTGCAGGTCCTCACTTTAAGTATCCTTTCTATTTCTGTTTTACCAGTGCGCTTCATAACGTAGCAACTCTGGCAATATCACTGACAACATCACCACACCTCGTACTGTACGTGGCTTCCCTGGTTTACGGTTGCCAATGGCCAGGACACGTGCAGGAAGGCAGTCTTTTCAGTTTCTGATTTCTGACTGTCGGAGGTCGGAAAGTGGAGGAGGAAGCAGTCCCATGATACCATTCTATGAGACCACTACAGACAAACACACACATACAGTTTCGCACTCGCACACAAACATCACCAGCACAAAAACAAATATACTAACACGCAAACACACTGGGACTGTAGGTGACCCCCTGGTTTCCGGCTGCCGATGGCCAGAACACGTGCAGGAATGCGCACTTCTCAGTTTCTGATTTCCGGCTGCTGACAGTCGACAACTGGAGGGGGAAGCAGTCCCATGACACCACTAGATACAGACAAACACATACACACAATTCCGTACAAGCACACACACACAACAACGGGTTAGTCCGGAAACGGGTTAGGTCTGTTTTAATTTTTTAGGTAACAGACTAATAAGAAATAAAGTTTATTAAAAAAAAACTTAAAAAATACGAGAGTGGTGGAGGAATCGCTGACGCAAATGTTTAGAGATTTGACCATCTCTATTTCACCAGATTCTGGTTATCACAGTGGATGCTATTTAAGAATACATGTTTATATTTAATAAATTATAATATTTCTTGATAAGCTTGGTTTTACGTATTTATCAGCATCAGTAAAAATTATTATCAATAAATGGATGAAAAATTATGTTGTTTTTATTCTTAGATTTAAGGTGGAAGTCGTATTGTTAGAAAATGTCACCCCTAATTAAATCGATGGGAGAAAAGGTAAGATAATTAAAGGAAAGCTAAATCTTAAGTTCTTCCGTCTAAAAGCGTATTGTGAGCGATGCAGATGTTAGAGCGTACCTTAGGGAGGTTATGTGACTTACTGGTGCTCGTTAATAGAAAATATACGGGGCAAGTCTATATAAAATTTGGGGTTAGATGCTATTAAGTTAATCTCTAAATTAAAATGTGCATTTAATAATAATACGAAATGTGCAAGTTGTAACTTCAATTGACTCGATAGTCTAGCAGTTAAAGTATCTGCTTTGCATATAGGCAGTACGCGTTCGAATCCGCTTGAATAGATTTTTCTTATAAAACATGCGTCGTATACATTTAATAGGTTTCGCTTTAAAAACGAATAGTGTTAATGGATTTCCCATTAAAAGGTATTAGTGTTAATGGGTTTTTCATTAAAAAGCGATTAGTGTTAATGGGGTTTTTCCATTATAAATGATTAGTGTTAATGAGCTTTCCAAAGCGAATAGTGTTCATGGGTTTTTCCATTAAAAAACAATTGGTGTTGCAGCGGTGGCGGCGGCGGTGCTGCGGTAGTGTGCTGAGTTCTTCTACATCCTCTACTTATAACAATTAACCTATAAAATATAGCACAAGTCCTGGACGAAACTACGCAAGATAATAATCTGTAATAACTCCAATCTTAAATACAATTGAAACTTATAGAAATATAAACTGTTATTCTTTTTTACTTCTTTGTTTAAAGCCCAGCCATATCCCACTTTTAGGAATCATGCTAAACCCTCTACCGTCCAAGATCAAAGGTATTTGTGTTTTATCTGTTGTCACTATATCAACCTTTGACAAAAGCAAGCTAAACAGTATCTTGATTTCCATGAGTGCAAACCGCGAAGCTGAAAAGGTACCTTTAGTAATAACAAAAATTAGCTTTGTGTTTACCAATGCAGTTTCTAGGTCCAACACCAAACGGCATATAAGTAAAAGGTAGAATGCTGTTTTTGTTTTCATCGCTAAATCTTTCTGGATCAAAGTTTTCAGGATCGGGATAGTAATGTGAATCATAATGTATGCCACAGGTTGGAATCATTATAGAAGTCCCCTTTTTAATTACAAATGGAACTTCATCGGGTTGTTTAACTGGCATTTCGTAGTCCTTGACACATACCCTGTCTGTTGCAATTCCAGGTGTCCACTTCCTGAGGGCCTCTGAAATACAGATAATCAGATTAGCTTGCAACCAAAGCTACCTGTAAACTTAAAATATATAATACAATATCACAAACAACCACTCTAAATACAAAAAAGTTTAATACAAATACATATCGACTGGTGGCAAAACCATTGATTTTTGTACCTGTAGTAAGCTTTTTGGTAAATTGTTGTTACCCGTAAAACAAGCGGGATAGGAAAAAGCACGAAATTAATAACATAAACGCATGAATTATGGAGTAAAATATGAGAAAAGGATAAGAAAAAACGAATGTTTCGCGAAAACCTGGAATGAGCGCCGGTACCAACAGGACACGCCAATCAGTCAACAGACTTCTTAGACAAAAGAAGGAGAAGGGATATTGAGGATTGTGAAAACTTTTTAAGAATGGTCAAATAGACCATCTTGGTTGACGATATAGCCGAGTAGTTCGGAAAGACAGAAATGCAATTATATTGACAAAGGGTAAGACCACCCGGTAAAGATGGTGCAGAAAAAAGTTTTGGACTCGGTGGTGCTAATCGAAAGAGGGGATAGCTATGATTATATTGTCATGATAGGCAAAGCAGAACTGTTTCTGGTTAGAACCGATGACCTGATCGATTCGTTCTTGGAAAGTTGCAGAAAAATTATAGAAACAAAAAACGTACGATAAAATTGATGAATGCCTTTCTGGGGTACGGTGGATGCAGTAATGGGTTCCGAATAGGGAAATAACGGAATTTGTCCCTAGGCGGAAGAATGTTTATAGAGCAGAGCACACCGACATCACAAAGACGGTCTAGAAAATTGAGATATACGGTAGCGAATAGGCATCTTTCTGGATTACTTGGTTGACCTTATAAAAGTCGATGCAAAACCTATAGGAGTTGTCACTTTTCTGGAGCAATGGGACTAGATCACAAAGGTAGATGGTTCAACAACTTCGCGGCGGAGCATTTCGTTGAGCTCGGATTAAGCGACTTTAAGAAGAACAGCGAAAAACAGTAGTTCCTTTTATTTCACAGGTTCTGCCGAAGTATGAATACGATGTTGTATCAAAATAGTGCCACCAAGGTCAGTAGACTGCTTATGAAAAGCGGCAGTAATTATAGAGTTTAAACTAAGTTTTTGTTCTAAAGTAGGTTCGGAAATGACATGTGTAGGATCGGAAATGGTGACAGCTTAAGAAAAAGGGGAAGCAACGGTCATAAGTAATAGCGGAAATTAGGGACACATTGTAAAGACTTCCAAAAATGAACACCAAGGATGGGCTGGTGGATAATCTTAGGAATTACAAGGACGTTCTGAGTAGTTCTCGAATTCGGAAGGGTTATAAGAAGGGAAACGGAATCTAGAATGTCACATTTAGAATTATCCGCCAGGTTACAGCGAAGCAGAAGTCGGTTGGAGGGATAGGTTTAGTGAAAGTAAAGGTGCCAATCAGGAGCGCCAAGGATGGTATGGGTGGCTCCAGAATAAAGAAGACCTGCAAATAAAATGCCAAAAATTTGGACTTGTAGAAACGGAGGTTTGTTACCACGAACATTAGTAGGGATGGACACGAACCGAACAGGTTCGAGGTTCGGTTCGATTTTTCGAACCGAACCGAACCGAACCGGACATTTTATTTTCGAACCGAACCTCGAACCGGACCGGCAAATTTTTCAAAACGAACCGAACCTAGCTCAAGGTTCGGTCCGGATCGGTTCGAAAGGTTCGATTTTTTAAATAAAAATTTAGTTTAAAAATTCAATTTTCACTAAAAACATGTCATTTCTCCCAAATGTAAATGTTAAAAACCTCTAGTCGCAAGCATATAAGAAATAGAATGATTTTCTAATTTACATGGCCATCGAGTTTGAAGCCAATAGATAAAAAATGTAATAGGTAATAGTGTTACATATCTAATAAATTTTGTCATCGAGGCACGTTTGCAGATCAAAAAATTCTAGATTAGTTGGATTTGCTTAATGCTTTTTATTTCAAATTGTTGTTTGTTTATAACTAGTATTAGATATTAAAGAAACTCGAAATGATATTAAAAATTTGGTTTTAAAAACAAGCTTATTTTATTTAATGAACAGAAGTCCTGTTGAAAACCATCTTAAACATATACAAGCGGAGGTCACGGTCTAGAGACTACAGAAGTTTTCAGAATAAACCAAACAATTCAATTCTTAATTAAGTATGCATTACTAATTCATCATTTTGAATTTTTTTACTTTTGTATGAAAACCAGCTTTCTATTAATATTAAAAAATGTGACCTTGTAGCAAAAACTAATCTCCTTTTCTTTTGTACATAATCGCTCAAAAAATGGTGTTACAAAACGCATGGTACCATACTATTTAATGTTTGTTTAGTGTGGCCATTACAACTAACGTCTTTAGAAGTAGCCGATATTCCAGAAGGATGACCCCGAACTTTCTCTCAAAACCAAGAGTTGAAGTTGATGACTCATGACGGCATAAACTTTTCATTCAGTGCCGACATAAAATAACACAGTATAATGCAAATAACAAGCAGACATAATGCTCGTGCCATAAATACTGTTATATTTTATTATAAAAAAAACGTATACGCTATTTGAGGCAGATTTACGATTCTTTTCGAGAACCATCTGATATTGTCTTTTAAAAGAAATAATAATAATAATAAAGTTAAACTGACAAACAGCTTTTTGTTTATACTGTATAAGAAATCAGCAACACCCTATTGTTTTGATACGCTTTTTATACTAACTAAAACTAAAATAAAAGTAATCACAAAGATCGTGTGATATCATTATTGCACGGTAAAATGACATTCGGGTCGCCGTGGATCAATATAGTAAGCGTAAGACTACGGATCCCAAGGTCCTGGGTTCGAATTCCGACACGGCCGACTGCTTGAAAAATGGCAGGTAAGCATTTTTCACAAAAATTACGCCCTCGTTCGGATGAGAGGTTAAATGGAGGTCCCGTGTGTGTGTTGTCACGCACGTTAAAGATCCCTACCTTGCCTGGAACGGCAAGGGTTCGGCAAAATTCTAAATTTCCAGGCAACAAAATACGGACCTCCTGGCCAATGTAGTACCTTCGGGTGGAGCATTGGAAAATCACATGTAAGGTAAGATGACATTAGTAAAATCCTCAATTATTAACACGTTCGAAATTTTAGAGTTGGCTTTCACTATTAACCTAATTGTTATTACGCTTTGTTAAAAATAGTACGTATTGAAAAATCAAATCTGGACAAATAGTATTAATATGATTTATGCTACTAAAATCTAAAGCAAATTAATTTTGTGTTAATTTGAAAGTAGCAACTACTAAATACAAAAACTACATTAAACATTTAAATTGTTGTAGTTGAACGCACTAGTTGTTTAAAATATCAAAATGTCGAACCGGATCGGTTCGGTTCGTTTTTTTCGAACCGAACCGGAATATATTTTTTCGAACCGAACCGGACTAAAAAGTTTTCGAACCGAACCGAACCTAGGGCAAGGTTTGGTTTGGTTCGGTTCGAATCCATCACTAAACATTAGTGCAAACAGAATTCATAAAAGGTCAAAATTGTTCATTAAGGTCTGAGATGGGAAAGTCCGAAACTGCGGAAGGACGGGGTCCTCGTCTCGGGCTAAAAACTCTATCGTCAGTTTAAACAATACGTACGATTATTAAGATAGTTGCACCGGCTCACTCACTGTTCACCATAGGACGAGAACAATAAGGAGAGAGATGTCCAACTTTATCATAATCAAAACAAATAACTGGTTTAGTCAGAGCATATGTAGTACGAAGCATAGTGGTAGGAGAAAAACTAGCTCAGGTGGTGAGCCAGTATGAGCAGAGTTAAAACCACATGGCAGCTGGGTCGAATGAGAACACGGACTTGAGAAATAGTAGTAGCAGCTGAAGGCATATCAGACGTAGTTTTAGAACGCAGAGTGCCCTTAGAATGGGCATACGCTAGCAAAAGTTTCATAAATCAAGGGTAGTGCTAGAAGGTGGTGGTCGGAACGTCTCCTTACATGTGATTTTCCAATGCTCTGCCTGAAAGTACTACATTGGACAGGAAGCGAGTTTTTTTTTACCTCGAAAATTTGGAATTTTGTCGAACCCTTGCTGTTCCAAGCAAGGTAGGGATTTTTAACGTGCGTGACAACATTCACACACGAGACCTCCATTGTATCTCTCATCCGAACGAGGGTGTATTTTTGTGAAAAATGCTCGCCTAACATTTTTCAAACGGACCGTGTCGGGATGGTCGGAACATTTCCACAAAATATTTAACGAATTTCGATCTAGATAATAATTGTGACGCAGAAGTAATTGTTACTACAGATAAAGCAAATTGGTACTGTGGGGGTGAATTACTTCGTATAACCTCTAACTGTTGTGTTTCTAATAGAGTAACAGGCAATTTCATAAATAAACCTTGCATAGTGGCTACATACAACTTATTGGTTTCGGTAGGACTCGTAAGTAAGTAAGTAAGAAAGTAAGTAAGTAAGCGTTTGTTATAATCCGCAGGCAAGAGTTTGGCTTTTTATATTTGGACGTCTTGCCCACAAGTGAGAGAAAGATAGTGACTTTCTGTCAATATTTCAAAAGTGTCAGTAAAAAATTGCTGCGCAGATTTATTTCGAAACTGCTAAGTTCTTTTATCCAGATCAGAAATTCTGGTCTAAAGTCTTCCCCAGAGAAGGAAATATTTAATAACAGTCATAAAATTTTGGGCAGCGGAAGTAACTATGCCTAGCTCACGGGTGCTCACAGGTGGATAGAAAATAGTTCGATCTAGCGGCCGTGGAAGTAGAAGATGGTTGCTGGGCAATATCAGCAAAACGAAGCTTTTCAACTTTCTTATGGTCATGTTGACCTCGGAAAGAACAGTTTCTAACGCGAACAATACTTTGTTCTTCTTAAGGGCTTTCTCCGCCTACTCAGCCAACATTAATTCACAACGTTGTTGGGTGTGTGTTCTCTGTAGTATCACCAGTAAATTCCTCAGTGTGTAGTGTGTTAATAACCTCACAGTCTACCTCAAATCAGGACCATAGGTGTGTGAAGGAAAGGATTGATTTACTTCTATACAAATCGCAATTCG
Organism: Platerodrilus igneus; assembly: GCA_036346225.1. Lineage (NCBI taxonomy): Eukaryota > Metazoa > Arthropoda > Insecta > Coleoptera > Lycidae > Platerodrilus > Platerodrilus igneus. The sequence goes on along the minus strand of JARFIW010001469.1, from coordinate 14,225,379 downwards.
GGTGGCTTTACGTAATTCTTCTACACCAACGTCTCAGTCAAACCCCCTCAGAGACAATTCATATTGCAGTTCGTGTTTGAGCAATCGATTCACGTCTCGTTTCCAAGTCACAATAGCGAAAAAACAATCGCTAGCAGCATTAGCACGACAATAACGTATACAAATGTTAGAGTTTTTGAGGTTCTTTTCTGCAAGAACTAAATTATCAGCGTACAATCAGCGTAAAATATTTTTATAAATTCGAAGCCCCACGTTAAGAATGCCAGAAATTGTTACCCGTAAAGCGAACGGCCCAGGAAAAAAGAACCTAATCAATAAATAAAAATTATATTTAAGTAACAATCAATCAGAAGCGTGTTTTGTAAATAAAAAAGTACTTCATTATGCACCCCATAAATATTTCACCATACTTTAGGGTAACAGACTACGCGACTTTTAATCACTGTGATTAATGACATTCTACATTGAACTACAAATAACGAAATACTTGCATTTACACAGAGGCATGGACGTACATATTATAAATGTCAGAATCTTAACCAGTTACTCTATATTGGCGCAAATGAGTTCGTTTTGAATGGAAGCTACTGAAACATAAAAGCAAAAAGATGTTACAACAGTACAATTAAATCTAATCCTCAAGTTATTGGGCAAATCTACAGGATTTTTATCCTCTTTTAGGTCCACGTCTGCTCATCAAAACAGTTCTAGAATGTACGTAATCTACGTACCATAAGAAGTCAAGTATACAGGTGTTTGTCACCATTATATGATGTTCCCTCGCGCAGACTGTGAAAGGATTTGCTAATTTTTTAAAGAGTCACGGTCAGTTACACCCAAAGGAAACACTAAGTATAAATATAGAAACCACATGTATACTTTAGCTTAATTTGTGCATTCACTTGACAAGAGCATCAAGATTTTTTCTTCATACTGTCTAGCTGGGTTTCAACTCACTAAACCACACCGCCGCGCCGTGATGAAACATCAATCACAATTTTTACTTAGATTACTCGTTCTATATATGGCAAACACGAAGTACACTTTACGAATAAAACTTTTAAGAGCGTATTCCTATGACGTTTCATTACAAAACCAACATTCGAAAGTGTAGTAACAATAGAACAACTGAAAACCAAAAGTGATTTTTAATTATATTTTAAAATTGCAGCATTAAGGGAATTTTTGATTATCAAAAACCCATGTCAAGGTAAGGAACCATAAAGTATAACATAAACTTACATGCGGACTTACGAATTATATAAAGGAGATACAAAGTTGGTTGCCAAACTTCGGAAATTGAAATAATAGAACTGTAGCGAACCCGCATATTCAAATAAGTAGAAAGTTTAATGGTTTTTAAATCAATTTACAAATACTAAATGGAACGTGACAAAGTGTATGCAATACTAGATTTGAATTCCTTAACGTGGTGTATTATCTAATTTTTGTTAAACAGTGTGCGGAGAATGCAAGCAAATGTCTTTTGAAACCTTTCATAATTGTATCCGTATTCCTAGAAAGCAACACCGTGCTTCATCTTCCACTTACAAAGTGCATGATATACGTTAGCATATTCGAATTTCCACTTTAACGGTCGAATTTTTTTAAACCACAAGTGTCATTTGGCTTCTAATTATGAGAAGATCGCTAAAAATTAATTTGGCTTGACATTACCGCAATCAATTTACTTATTGCTTGGGGTAAAACGGCTCTAAGAACAAAGCACGCAGAAGCAAACTTGCCTAAAAGAGAGGAAATATGGTCAGTCCATCCAATTAAAGCCTTGATCAACAGTTATACCTACAACTTAAGGAGCTGAGACTAATATAAATAAAATATTGGAAGCAATATTGTCAGCTAGCAGAATTTGTCAAAATACTACATATAGAATTTGCATTCATTTAATTTTCGTTCATTTCGAACTAGTAAATGCAGTAATTAGATTGACCTTGATGGTTCACATAAGCGAAGTGACGTTGGAAGCTTTCCCCAGAAGGTTAGTATATCAGCACAAACGGTTGTTACAGTGTTTTTAATAAAGGTAGTGAAATCGTTTATATGTACTAGGAATAAAAAGTAGCCTAGAACTGAGCCTTGTTGAAGTTCCATTTTGAAGCTGTGTCTATTAGACCTGATAGGGATGGTACTATATACCACATTGCGTTCTGTTCTCAAGAGGAATAGGATGTCATTACTGATCTCTGCACTCCAATTGAGGGAACAGGCCACTCTACTTTAATTGATGCTTGTTAACTTGAATAAAATATAACACATTTTTGAAGTTACTCGTGAACGTCTTAGCAATGTTAAGAACACTACCCGCTGTTTGATAACAAAAGCTTACCTGAAACTACCATATCTAAGTATTTCATTGTCAGAACCACTTCATAGCTTATTTTCCCATTGTTCTTATCCATAGCTTTATCGATTTCTTCCTGCAACTTTGTCTGAACATCTCTCTTAGTTGCCAACTCGTAAGCCAAAAAGCTCATTAGATTAGAAGAGGTGTCAAAACCTGCAAAGAAAAATAATACTGCTTGAGCAGTTATATCTTCATCTGTTAAATGGGATTTTATATTTCTGTCGGCTTTCGTATTTGGAAGCTCCTCGTCAACTGCGGCAAATCCTTCGTCAGTAGACAACTTCTCGTCTTCTTTTGCTCTTCCTTTTTTAGCTTCTAACAAGAGATGAATCATGTCAGGGCGAATGATGCCTTGTTCCTCTCGAGCTTGTATGGTTTCTTTTATAACACGACCAAAGAAGATAGTTACAGATGCTGGGAAAATGGTTATTTTCAGTAACTATAATGATAAGACTAAGTTTAATGAGCAAAAAAATGTAAAAAATTATATACGCAAGAGGAAAATTTTTATAAATTTAAGTTGTGAATGGTTTAAAATCTACTAATAGATAGCCTTAAGAGAGTAATAGTTCTGGATCTAAACCCCATACCAAAAAAAGATAAATGTCTATTATGGAAAAATAAACTATCGTGCCCTTTTTAAAATTAAATAGCATGATTCTTTAGGTAATACCCATTGAAAATCTGGCACACAATTTCCTTGTGGAACAAAAACCATTACTTACCCGCATTAAAGCAGGAAAAATAAGATAGCCAAAAAATTTAATTACTCTTCCTCCAGTGAATGTAGATAAACACTTTCCCATTGAGAAAAACTCATTTTCCTTACTTTTCAATGAATCTACTGAAATACCAAACGCAGCAGTTGCAATTGCATCATTTGTGTATCTGGAAAACAAATCTTTCATTTCTTCGTTCATAACATCTTTGGACGATTTCTCTATATGTTTCGTAAACTGTTCGGCACACTGATAAATGATTTCAAAGAGAAATTTCATTTTACTGCTTGTAAAAGAGGGGCTTAGAGTTGCCCGCATGTCTCGCCATTTTTGTCCTTTTAGCCCTAGAAGATTTTTAGCAAATAGGGGTTCTGCATCCTCACTGACAAGTGATACTCTATCGGTAAAATGGTCAAAATCTTTGACGACTAATTGTTTAATGAGTTCTGGATCCCGTACTAGAATTTGTGGTTTCATAAATGAGAATGTACCAATGAACCTAAAATAAACGGAAACTGTTAGAAACATTATTTAAAAATTCGACAAAAGTAGTATTGAGGGTGTTTCTATATACAGGGAGTTAATAAAAAAACTTGACTTAAAAAAATCATAACTAAAAATAAACTTTTGGGTTTTGAACTTGAGTTCAGTATATTATCAAGATTGTTTTGCTAATATTCGATCGCAGTGCGCAGCTTTGGAGCGAGTGTGGTGGGGGAAGAGTGCTACTGCTTCCGCCGGCCGGCAGTCGCCACCCACCAGTCATGGCTAAGCCACAGCAGAAAGCTCAGTGTGTGATTTGGTTTATCCAATCGAGTTCAGTGATCACAGTTCAGCGTAATTATCGGCGTGAATCTGGCGGTGATGCACCTACCAACAAAACTATTCAGCAGTGGTGTAACCACTTTCGGGAAACAGGTAGTGTATTAAAAATTAAGCCAGCGGGTATGCCTTCAGTCTCTGAACAGAATGTGGAACAGATCCGGACATCTTGTATTCGTAGCCCTAAAAAGTCATTGTCAATGGGAAGTTTGGAGTTGGGAATACTTAAGTCTACCGTGTACAAAGTATTGCGAAAGAGGCTTAAATTACTTGGGTATAAGATTCAACTTCTGCATGAAATCAAGCCCAATGACAATAGCGAAAAGATTCGATTTAGCAGTCTACATTTTGAACAAGATTAAGGAAAATGGGAACTTCCCTTTTTGGGGACATGTAAAAAACATTGTTTATTCCGAGAAGATCCGTGACATTGTTCATTTGAGGGAGAGGATTGTTGCAGCTGTAGCATCCGTCACACTTGATATGCCGCTGAATACCTGGGAAAAAACTGATTATCGTTTAGACGTGGCCAGGGCAACAAATGATGCAGATATAAAACTTTATTAGGTATCAAAAAAAACTTAAGAAGATTCTCTTTAGGACTATATAGGTTTAGTAACTATTATTTTAACTTTACTGTGTACAAATAGAACTTTACATTAAGGAGTTCTTTTATAAACTTCCTGTATTATGATTCTAATACCAAACGTTTCTTTAAGAATTTGTTACAGGATAATTTGCAAATAATGCTTTACTAATTTGGTAAAAGAAACGTTATGTGAAATCTAAATAATAATAATCAAAGAAGTTAACCAACCCTAAGACAGTTAATTGTGAATCATGGACCATTTATTGCTACATTTGACCATGCATATTATATTCCTCAGAAATCCAGATCTTCAATTGAAATTGTTACGTTAGAAAAATTTTTGGGAATCCTACAAGACTCTGGTGACATGGTGTTCAAATCCCAATTCTCTTCTAACTGGAATCTCACGTGCATAATATAATTACATCACTACATTAAAAATCATGACTAGTATTATTTTAATAAGATGAAATAATAAGTAAGACTTTTATGCAAAGCCTAAGTGGTCATTTCAAATTGAGCTAGTAATTAAAAGATGGAATAATATAAGGTCCCGGACAGAATGCGAACACATAACCTACGGTTTTGATCGCCGATGGGTCAACCTACCAATTAAGTCACATCAAGAGTGCCAAGAAGAACCTATGGATACTGCAAAATATTATTTTAATAGACAAATTTCAAGACATTTTTATTATCTGCTGTAGAGGAATTTAAGACCGTATTTAAAGGAGACACCTACGTGTATTAATATTCTTTCAGTGTAAATAAGCTTTTGAAATTTGCATTATAGTAAATTAGCATTTGGGTCCGCTAAATTTAAGATAAGTTTTACAACTTCACTTGTACAGTGTATTGTAAGTTTTAGCGCTATGGAAGGTATTATAGAAATATTCATTAGGGTTGGAATTAGATCTTTTAAAAACTATCAAAGTGCACTTTTGAGAGATTTAGAGTTACCATTACAGTACTAAAAAGGTAGATTATTAATATAAGTTCTTGCTTATTACATAATTCTAATCGGGATAGCTAGGAGCTGGAAAACAGAATTTGGTATTTTTAGAAAGTATTTTGAACAGAAATGTTATATACAAGATACCATAACAATTTAGTAGCCATTGATTCCATAATAACATGATTGATTTAAAAGTACTTCAAAAATATTGGCATAAGCAGTTTTATCCATTAAAAATTTAACTGCACTTGAATACAGGAACTTGAAGTGATCCGTAGTGTCGGTTACACTACAAACTGGACGTGTTTACAGGTAAGCGAAAGACAAAATCTATCTAATATTTTATTTGGTATACGACTACTACTGAAGAAGCCGTCACAGAACATATTAGCAATATTATATATATATATTATATGTATATATATATATATATATATATATATATATATATATATATATAGTTGATCTTGCTTTCAATAACGAACGTATTTGTTATAAATTAATTGATTTTGTATGAATATTGGGATAAATTTCGTTCGAAATAAGATAGTGGTTTGGTTTAAAACATTTATTACACTTAACGTTTCGGAAAATTTGTTACCTTAATCATAAGCTACAAATAGATAGCATTAAATTACATATATATAAAAGTTATAAATTACTTACTTAATGTGTTTTATAGAAAACCAGTTTTGACATGTAACGTCATCTCATTGAAAGTTGTTATTAAAAGTGATGTATGTCAATACTAGCTTTCTACGTTTAAATAATTTGAATAAAATACAAAATGTTATGATTAATTCGAAATTCTTATTTTATCTGACCAACAAATCTTCATTAAGTGTATATGTGTGTGGATATGTGTGTGGATGAGTGTGCGTGTGTGTGTTTATGTGTGTGTGTGTGTGTGTGTGTGTGTGTGTGTGTGTGTAATAGGAAACTGGTTTGTTTTTTGGGTTGTTGTATCTGTAATTTATTAGTTTGATTTAGTTTAGTGTAAAACACTTGGTTGAGAAAATGTTATTATTTATATAAACTTTGTGTGAAGAAATCTATGAGACTGTATGTGTGACCTGGTTGTCTAGTTATTAGAAATGTTATATTTGTTTTTTAAAATTATAAAGTCCAAAGTATACTGCTTCTAAATTATTAATATCAGTTTTTTCATTTAAACAGTTATTTGTTTTTTGAATGTGGTAGGATTCTAAAAATAATCGTTTGTAATAATTAGATTCTATTTCAAGTATTTCTACATTTTGTAGATCTAAAGTGTGATTGTTTCTTTTATATGTGTCGAAAGTGCGCAGGTTGTTTTTCCTATTTTGGCGTCGCTTTTATGTTGTGTTAGCCGGTTACCCAGGTATTGTTTTGATTGACCTACATATTGTCCTCCACATGAACATTTGATTCTATATATAGTATTGCTTATTTTCAGTTTTCTTGTTTTGTCTTTTAGAAATCAAAGGCAAAGGCATTTGGTTTGGCATGATGTAGTCCTGTTTTGGAAGGCGAATAATCACGGGACTTATTATCAGTTTAAGTTATAAAGATCCTCTAGTGTTCTTAGACAAGGTGTTTGCTAGTTTTAAACGCAAGATTGTTGCTTGCTTAAAAAAGTCAATGTTGAAAGTTAATGCAATATTCACCGCTAACTATGTTAAGCCTACAACTGGGGAAACAAATTTTAAAGCTGTTTCCTACTCAAATCGTCACATCCATATAAACACCAATCTCAAGCAGTGGTATAAGGAGAACGTATTGAACAAGATATCGAAACGATTGGAAGAATATAGCGAAAAGGATTCAAGTTGGGCAATCCAAGTTTTACACTTGAAGGTAAATATAAACAATCATGATCCGCTTAAAGGAGGGTGTTTAACGTTTGTTCCGGTTTCGGACTTTATAGCAAAAAAACGAGCTGTGGTAAATGTAATAAATAACGACCAACATTGCTTTCTTTGGGCCTTGGTTTCCGCTTTACATCCTGCTAAACAAAATATTCATAGAATATCTAGCTATCCACATTTTGATACAGTATTACGCTACAATTCAATTCAGTTTCCAATCGCATTAAAGGACAAAAAAAATTTGAGAAGCTCAACAATCTCGCAATTAACCTATATTGCATAGAAAATACTAAAATACTCCCATTTTGTTTAAGTGAAAATTTAGGGAAAATAGAACCTATTAATCTGTTAGTTTTAAAGAACGATTCCTTACAATATTCTCGTCCGACAAATGCTAATGAGAATCACTTTCATTTTATTTGGATTAAGGATATGTCAAATTTTTTTGCAAAACAGTTGTCTTCACATCACCATAGAAAATTTTTTTGTTATAGATGTTTAAATAATTTTAGTACAGCAGCATTACTTAAGCATCATTCGAATCATTGCGAAAAACAGAATACTTGCTCAATAAGATTACCTAAAGAATCTGAAAAGTATCTAATATTTAAACATTTCCACTATCAAGAAAAGGTATCATTTGTAGTTTATGCAGATCTCGAAAGTATATTAGAACCATGCAATGAGCCGGAGGTAATATTAAACACAGTCCGTTACCAAAGACATACCCTTTAGTGTAGCGCACTATTTGAAATGCTCGTATGATAATAAATATTCCAAATTTTAATTGTATCGCGGAAAGGATTGTATAGAATGGTTTGTTGCTCAATTGAAACTGATTTCAGAAACAACGATTAAAATTTTCTGTAACCCAAAACCTATGAACCCTTTAACAGAAGAACAAAAGTCAGAATTTGAATTTGCTCTTCACTGTTACATTTGCAATAAACCTTTTGGTATAGATGATATTTGAGTTCGCGATCACTGTCACTTTACAGGTGAATTTCGAGGAGCGGTTCATCAAGATTGCAACGTCAATTATCACAATTCTTATATGATACCAGTAGTTTTTCATAACTTATCAGGCTATGATTCGCATTTTATTATTAAAAAAATTGCGTTAGGGTTTTCAGGTTCGTTAAGCATTCTAACAATAAATAAGGAAAAATACATCTTTTACAAAATACGTAAAAGGTACGACAGTTAGTTTTAGATTTATCGATTCAATCAGGTTTATGGCATCTAGCATCGAAAAATTAGCTTCCTACTTAGATGATAATAAAAAATCCATCACCAGGGAAAATTTTAACGCTGATAATGAGTTTCGGTTACTTACACGTAACGGCATATCTCCCTATGATTACATTAACTCTTGGGGTAGGCTCAATGGAACCAATTTACCCTGTAAACAGCATTCTTTAATCGTTTGCGCAATGAAGAAGTATGCATGTATGTACAATGAACTCTGTATTAAGTGTTTTAATAGTAAGTACCTTAACCCAAACCGAGGCTTTCAGGATAACATCATATGGCGATAATGTCAAGATTGTGTAAGCAATATATTTTAATGAAAAATTGGTAGAATAAATTTCTATAAAATTAATACAATGGGCAGTAAACAATCAAAGGAAAAAGTAATAATTGCGCAAACTTGTACAAATAATGGCTGAATCAATCCCTTTCCCTATCCGAAGTAGCAGGCATCACGTCGGCAAGGATTTTGGCGTTTATGGCTGCGTTCTTCCTCTTTAGAATGTTTCAAAGAATGTTTGAAAAGAAGTTCACAAATTGTATGATAAAATTTTAAGTTAGGCATTTTAAGAAGCTAATATTAGTGACTTACTGCTGAAGCAAATACTATTGGAAATTAAAACTTTTGGTAAAAACTTAAATAAAGATGGACAAAATGGGCGATATATATATATATATATATTATATAGTATATATATATATATATATATATATATATATACAGGTTGTCCACGTCCTCCGTGAAACTTCCATAACTTTTATGTTATTCAAGATATCAACTTCCGGTTTTTTTTAAACGATAGCCACGGCTAAGCTGCACAATTTGAAGATATTTTCACCTATATACAGGGTGTGCCAATATGGTTTCCAACCCAAAGTTATGTTTTTTTAAATAAAACACCCTAGATTTGATACCATATTCTAAAAGCTCTTTTGATGCTCATCAAAATTATATAGAGGTACTATAGGTCTACAATGGACGGTTTGCTTTTTATGAGTCATTTTATGTCAAAATCATGTCAACTTTGAAAAATTGCAGAAGTTTTCTTACTGAACTTGGAGGGTTGATTCTTTCACGACATAATTTTTCATATCCTGTTGTATTATTATCGATAGCGCGTTGTGTTTGTTTTTTCCTTTTATTGTACAAAGTGAAGCAAAACGCAAAATGAACAAAAAGTCAATTTTTTTAAATGGCATCCGTCATATTGGATTTTGCCATTGAATAGCGTTTTTGTGGAACTTTCTATTGACATATAATGTTTTATAGGTTACATCAGAAAAAATTCTGAAAAATTGAGAAAACGTGTTTTTTACGCAGTTTTGGGACTAGAGAAAACTAGGCCCCTAGCACCAAATCTGACATATCTTGTCAATATTAATTATCTTAAAAATTTTCCGTTTAATTTGTTGATGTCACAATGAATTTCACACGTCAAGAATTAATTAATATGATATACTGTATTGGAGAAGCTGATCAAAACCCTTTATTGGCAAGTTGAATCTATCATAAAAAATATTCAAACTTGAGAACGCCACGCACTGTAATCTTTGAAAAGCTGCGAGACAGATATGAAGCTACTGGAAACGTTGCATATTCTAAGTGTGAAATAATAGCAAAACGAATTGACGACGAATCCGAATTAGAAGTTTTGCTGATAATAGAAGAAAATCGGAATCTGAGCACCAGAGAAATCGCTCTAGTAACTGATATTTCAAAAATCAAAGTAAACAATATAATATTGAAACATCCATTCCACCCTTATCACATTGAACTTCATCAAGAACTATATGGAGATGATTTTGAGAATCGCATACAATTTTCAAGTAGAATGAGCGGTGTGTTTGCCGAAAATTATTACATTTCGAACATTTTGTTCACTGACGAGGCATCGTTCAAAAGCAACGAATCAGTCAATAGGCATAATATGCATTACTATGCAACCGATAATCCACATTGCTTAAGAACTGTTGATCATCGACATCAATGGTCCCTTAATGCATGAGGAGGTGTTATTGGTAACCAAGATATGTCAGATTTGATGTTAGTACATTTTTGGTTAAATCTTCCTTTTAATACAATCTTTAAAATAGTATTATATTGAAGAATTTTCCCTCTTGATTGTAATTAATAAATTCCATTTTTTAATGTCATTTGCATTTAAAACATCACTTCATATTTATTGTACCAACGTAATAATTATTAAATTAAGGTATACTTACTGCATATTTCAAATATTATCTTCGCAAAGCAACAGCTCGCGACTTAAAATAACATTTCGCGATCGCATTTAAGAATCAAATGAATCGACTGAATGAATCTAATGAACGAATCCCGGTTTTTAATAAACGCTTTCTTATGTACGCGATTTTATATGTTTTCAGAATGTTGTAGAATTAGCGCAATTTTATTCTAAATAATAAACGCCTATCTTACTTAATTTCTTGGAAATTCTCATTAGCGTTCAAATTTGTAGAGCTTTATTATCTTGTTATCTGATTCCACTTATTCGTGACGCGCGCTGCGTCTTCTTGTTTAACACATATACTATTATTGTGGCGTTGCATACTAATGCAAAAGGTAATCAATTTTATTGCCAATAAAGGGTTTCGATCAGCTTCTTCAATAGAGTATATCATATTAATTAATTCTTGACGTGTGAAATTCATTGTGACATCAACAAATTAAACGGAAAATTTTTAAGATAATTAATATTGACAAGATATGTCAGATTTGATGCTAGTAGCCTACTTAGTTCTCTCTAGTCCCAAAACTGCATAAAAAACATGTTTTCTCAATTTTTCAGAATTTTTTTTCATGTAACCTATAAAACATTATATGTCAATAGAAAGCTTCACAAAAACGCTATTCAATGGCAAAATCCAATATGGCGGGTGCCATTTAAAAAAATTGACTTTTTGTTTATTTTGCGTTTTGCTTCACCTTGTACAATAAAAGGAAAAAACAAGCACATCGCGCTGGTTTTTTGTAACGTATAATCTTCTGGCAATATATTCAAATAATCAAATTTCATTAGTAATATATATATATATATATATATATATATATACAGGGTGTCCACATCCTCCGTGAAAGTTCTATAACTTTTATGTTATTTAAGATATCAACTTCCGGGTTTTTTTATACGATAGCCACGGCTAGGCCGCACAATCTAAAAATATTTTCACCTATATACAGGGTGTGCCAATATGGTTTCCAACCCAAATTTATGTTTTTTTAAATGAAATACCCTAGATTTGATACCATATTCTAAAAGCTCTTTTGATGCTTTCACGGAGGATGTGGACACCCTGTATATATATATATATATATATATATTACTAATGAAATTTGATTATTTGAATATATTGCCAGAAGATTATACGTTACAAAAACCAGGATTAACAGCACAAAAAGTGATAACTCTTGAGTTTATCCATAATGTTAAACAGTACGTAACCGTAATAGCTAAGTACATGGAGGACATTTGTAGCGTTTGAGCGTTACGAGAAATAAAAATCAGATGAATGATACCCTCACTTAACTCTTAACCACAGACGAGGAGTCAAATTGACTCCGTCCAGGTTGTCAATTTCTGATTTCTCCCCACTCCTGTTAGTTACTCGCCTGTACGCTGCAGTACCTTTTCGGCTCTCAGTATAAACTCGTCTGCCAAAGTAGTGTGTTGTTCTTGTGACTAGTTATTTGTTTATTACGTGTTAAAAATTCGTTGGGGTCAAAAAGAAGTCAAGTCTGTACATAAGTGATAATTCTTGTTTTAACAAAATTGATTTGCATGTGTTATCTAGGTTGAAACAATGAATAAGGACCAAGTGCCTGGGCCCTCAAAGAGGGTAAGGTATGGAGATAAAGATTACGACGAAACATTGCTAAAATGGTTAGAAGAAGTTAGTTCTGGCGAAAGCGACGTAGAAATCGGATGCTGATTTTGTCCCAAGCGATCATGACACCGAATCTGAAATAGAAGCAGATGAAGATTTAAAGCCTGATACAACTGAAGATGAAGAACTACAGCTTGAAGAACCAGAATCTTCTCCTAGCACAAATTGTTTCTATGGTAAAAATTGCTACAAATGGTCTAAAGTATCTCCATGCAGTAAAAACACGCGTACCTTGAATCATAATATTGTCATAAAATGTCCAGGGTTGAAAAATCGTGCTGTTAAAAAAGAAGAGCCAGAAAATGTGTGGAATACTCTCTTCGATGATGAGATAATGGGCGTCATTCTTCAGTGGACAAATACATGCATGGCTAGAATAAGATTGAAATATAAAAATGAAACTGGAAGTGATCTTCGTGATTTGGATGTCATAGAGCTTAGGTCTTCCATCGGTTTGCTTTTGTTTACTTCAGTCTTCAAGTCTAATCATGAAGATATACGGTCTCTATTCGCTATTGATGGATCAGGTCGTGACATATTCAGATGCGTTACAAATGCCAACCGATTTGCAGTCATTCTTTCAGCTCTAAGATTTGACGATCCCGATACCAGAGTTGAACGTAGAAATCGAGATATTCTTGCCCCAATTTCAGAAATTTTTAATGCCTTTATTCGTAATTGTCAAAACGTTTACACAATAGGTTTTTGTGCATGTGTGGACGAGATGTTGGTTTTATTTAGGGGCCGTTCAAAATTCAAAATGTACATGCCTCAAAAACCCTGCAAGTATGGATTAAAAATAATAGCTCTAACGGATGCAAGAACTGGATATCTACTAAACGCCTATATATATAGTGGCAAAGATTCGGATGGGCATGATTTATCAGACGATCTGAAGAAGTACTCTAAGCCAACCCAATCTGTACTTAGGCTCGTGGAACCAATTATCGGCTCAAATCGAAACATAACGGCCGATAATTGGTTTTCTTCCATAGAGTTGATAGATGCATTAAAGAAAGTAAAACTCACTTATGTAGGGACTCCGAAAAAAACAAGAAAGAGATTCCTCCAGAGTTTCTTCCAAAACGAACAAGGGATGTAGGTTCATCTTTATATGGATATACCAATAGAGCAACAATGTTATCTTATGTGACAAAAAAAAATAAAGCTGTCATACTAGTTTCTTCTGTTCACCACAAAGAAGGCACTGACAATGGTAAACCAGAAATAATTTCCTATTACAATAATACAAAAGGAAGTGTGGATAGTCTTGATGAAAAATGTAGTATTTATTCATCGGGTCGAAGGACAAGGCGATGGCCTATGGCTATCTTTTTCAGAATGGTGGACATTTCTTCTGTAAATTCTTATTTACTTCATCAGTCATACAGAGATAATCCGAAGCTGACCAGATATAATTTTGTTAAACAATAAACAATGCAATTGATTAAACCTGAAATGGAACGCAGATTACAGAATATTCGCATAGCACGTGAAGTCAGGGCGTGTATTAGGAGAGTGTTGCAAATAAAAGAAGACTATAATGCTGGCGAAGAAGAAAAATTTGAAGTCAGAAAAGCGTGCAGAAGGTGCCGTGCGAGTAAAAGAAGAAAGACATCCCATTTTTGCATTATATGTAAGATTCCCATTTGTATGGAATGTACAAAGAGAGTGTGTATAGACTGTGCTGCTTGAGAAACATGTCAAAAAAACGGTTGCAGTTTTTTACATTATAAGTTGTTTTTAAAGTAATACCTGTTCTTTATGTTTATTTAGGTTTATATTTACCTATTTAGTTACAATATAATAATATTTTTTATAGTTTTTCTCTGTACGTTCCATAAGGCAATAGTATGTCAAAAATAATGTAAAAGATGTATTCCAAATAAATCTGCTTGTAAAAGTACATCTTAATTTATTATAAATTTGTTTAAACGTGCGGGCCTAAACATTTAGGGCTCAAATAATATTATTATATTGTCACAGTTGGAAATATTTAGATTTTTGATGTTATTTTGCATTTTTGAAAAAAGGTGTCATTCTGACCACACGTCTGTGTCGGCGTGACGTTGTATGTACGTCTGTAGGTAAGGGTTAACATCTGATCTATCTCCACCCTCACTCTATCTTTATACGCTGCTGGAATAGGATATGGCTTCGTGTTAAACGGCTCCATGTTTACGACTTCTAATTTATGCACATACCCCGTTGCAATTCTGGATTCTGATCCTATTAATTCTAAATTCTTCATTAATAATGCCTTCGCCCTATCTTTCATTTCTTCTGGACATTTTATTTCATCATCAATATCCCCCTTTACATCAACTTCACCATCAAATTGATTAATATTTAAGCAGTCTCCTTCGACCTCAATACTTTCCTCATTATCCCATTTTATATATTCCCCTTTTACATCTATTACCTTTCCTTCGGCATTTATTTTAATCCGAACTTATCAATTATGTCCATACCAAATATTACATCTACTCTTAACCCTGGCACTATTATAAATTCATTCTCAAACTTCATCTTACCCACTTCACATTCCAGAATTATTATCTTATTCACACTTGCAAATCTTTTGCTATTCGGTGCTATTAAATTAAACCTTCTAATAGGTATCATTCTCCCCATTAACTATTCCCGTTTAACAAAATCTTCAGACACTAACGACCTCCCGTATCAATGAGTGTTCCACCTCTACTATTTCCAATTTTCAATTTAATTATTGGTAATGAGTTTTTATTCACATTCTTTTCCATTTGACATTTTATATATTCGCGCTGGTGTTCATAACCATTAATTTTTAAGGACTTATTTGGTTTGTCCTCATTCAAAAATCCTGATTCGACGTAGATGGTCTTGCCTGATTCATAACTTCTGCATAGGTACGGTTCGTTTTTATTGGTTGTGCTGATTGTTCCCGATGTCGTGCTTGTGGCGTACACTGATTTATGTTCCTGTTGTTGTTCGTTTGCTCTGTTTTTCTTCTTGGCGTGTCTCTTGTGTTCCAATTAGTTCTAAAATTATTATCGCTGCAGTTATTGTAATTATTTTTATAAAAATTTCCCCTATAATTTCCTCTATTATTCGATCTATTATTTTCTGTGCTTCTTTGCATTCTAACTATGTTTTTGTTGTTGTCTTTGTATCGTCCTACCTTCCGCCACACGACCCTGTCCTAACTCATCACAACATTGCAGATATTCTAGGAAAATCTCCCTATATACAATATTTTGAATCATCACATAATGTCTTATCTCTTTTCCAAAATGTCCCGCTAAGTACTTTATGGTTTGTGTTTCTTCCATCGGAGGATCTAATTGCTTCGCTATATTGAATTTTTGTATGGCGTATAGCTCTCGTGTCATCCCTAAGTTCTGATTATATTTTCCTGTAATTAAATTATCTCGCGCCTTGTATTGTCGATTGTCCCCTCCAAAATTTTCTTAAAAATCTACTTTCAAATCTCATTTTCTATCAAGTCAAACCATATTTCCGCGCTTCCTTTCAGCATTGACCTAACGAAATTTAAATTGTATTTTTTATCCGTTAATCTCTGTATTAATTTTCTTATATTGTTCAAAAATATTTTCAGATTCACCTTATTATCTCCGTAAAATTTGGAATATTGCTCAACTGATATTTCCGGACTATTTGTCTTAGTGTATTGCCCCTGATTCCAACCAGCATTTTCAAATTCTGATTTTAAATTACCTAAATCTATATTTACATCATTAAGTCCTATTTCACAATTTCCATGAATTTCGCGCATCTTTTTACCTAAATCTGTAATCCCATCATTAGTTTCCTTTTCACACGTTTCCTGATCTAATTTAACTTTCCAAACCTCGTCCCTAACTTTGTCCACATCGTCCATCATTCTAATAAATTTATTTTCAGATTGTACCTGCATTTCCGCGATTGTTTGATTCATTTCTTTTAATCCGTTGCTTATAAGTTTTATTTCGGCAAAGAGCTTTTCTCCATTTTCCTTAATCTGCATCGTGATATTTTTCATGTTTCTTCGTTTTTGTCCATTTTTTTAGTTAGGGCTAATAAAATTGACATCCTTTCCGATTGTTGCGATAGCTGTTGTTCTTCACTTTGACTTCGCGTCAATTGTTGTCCTTGCATTTCCATAGATACATCCTGTAAAATTACGCCTTCTTGGGACCCTATTTCTACCCCTTGGTTTCTTAATGCTTGTCTGGTTTCCTTTACTCGTTTATCCATTTTATTTAATTTTTTAAAATTTTTAATATTTCAAAATTCCTTGCAGATTTTAAATTTCCAAACCCTTACGCTTTTTTAAGTTAAATTTTATTCGTGTCTCTACAAATTTTTAATTTCTAAATTTCTTCCTCCTACGATATTTAATTTTTTAATTTCTTTTTGTGGTGTTCGTGCCCCCACGATTTGGGTAGTCATAAAATTCTGTGATATTCGCCCCACGTTGGGCGCCATAAAATGCTGTGATTTTTACTGAGCAATAGAACCCCAATATTGGGCCGTTATAAAATTGCTATGATTTTAGCCCCACGATTGGGCGTACCATAAAATTGCTGTTCTTCTTAATCTTCTTTGAGAATTAAACCACTAATAGTTTTTAAAATGATCTTTATTTAAGTTTCGATCCATGACTTAGGATCGTTGTCAAAATAATTATTTTGACAACGATCCTAGGTCATGGATCGAAACGTAAATAAAGATAATTTTAAAAACTCTGAGTGGTTTAATTCCCAAAGAAGATTAAGCAGAATGCTAAACAAACCACAACAAACATACAGGGAGTATTTATAAAATTGCTGTGTTATGCCCTATCATTATTTTAAGCCCCAATGTTATGAAATGTTAAATTAGAATTTTTTCCCGACTAACTTACTGAAAAGATCTTAATGAATCAAATAAAGCAGTTCTATAAAACACGATATAATAATTGATAATATTTACAACTCTCAAAATTTTCCCTTTTTGTACAGAATATTTACAAATACCTAATTTGTGTTTTTCTGAAAACCAGCAAAAATATTTTTTAATTTATTCAGGGACCTTCAAACGTTCCAAGATACCTATTCCATTTTCATATATCTATAAGTCACCTTTTTTGATGACTCTTTACAAATATACAACGTGACAAATATTAAATCAAAACAGTTTTCAATAATAAAGTGTATTAAGATTGCTAACCTGGAACGGGTTCTGTAGTTCCATCCTAGTCTTTGATCGGCATTCCCTTTCTGTGTTCGGTTTGCTTATTGATGTGCCGGCCCCATATAAGCATCGCCTCCCTTAAATCGCTTACAATTAAAATCGTACCAAGTCGGAATATGTCCAAATTAGAATACGTTCATTTTGAATTATCTTTAAAATTAGAGTATGTTCAAATTACAGCCCAAATTAAAGTCGAAGTTAAAATCCAAGATTGAGTCAAAATTAAAATCCCAATTACATGTCTGAATTAAAATCCAAATTACATGTAGGAATTACAATCCAAATTACATGTCAGAATTAAAATCCGAATTACATGTCGGAATTAAGAGCCGTCTATTTATAGATCGGCTGATTTTTGTTGCACTAATTCTCGCACTTTTAATTCTGATTTATTTTGTTTTATTCTTCACTGGTTACGTAAGCATTTAACACTTTCGAACATAGTCCTTGCTCAGTTCGAATATAGACTCACCTGTTGCTTCGTCACTATCGTATATATAAGCCCTACCTCCAATTGATTTCATTGGCTTGTTGACGTTATAGAGCGATACTTCTACCTTATTTCGCATACCTTGTATTTTTCACCAATTATTTAGTTTAAATCTTTCAACGCCTGCTTTGTCTGTCACGTATGCATCCTGCATATCTTGGTATCATTTGAGAATTTCCAACTTTTGACTTTAATTAACTCACGTATTCGGATGTTTGTGTACGATGATATTCTCGACGCAATATTTGCTATGCCAACTTATCTATGCTTCCCGGTGATTTATTTAATTTTGATGCAATTTGTTGCGTTTTAAAATCTTATCTTTACTTGTAAACTACACATAGACATCTTTATGTTCTCATGCATTTAATCCCGTATATTTTATATACAGTGTCCTCTCAATTAACAGTATGTAGAGTGACCGTTTTACTCTTATGATTTCTGGAATTATGTGCTTTTCTTAAAGTGGAAGTTGTTTATATTTATTCTACGACCCCCATGACTAACCCTACCCCTAAACTACTCTGTTGTCATAGCAATATATAGGTATATATATATATATATATATATATATATATATATATATAAAACTTTTATAGTAACGACCTTGCTATAATCATATGAATTGTTTTTATTGCGGGTTTCAGGTCTGCTGGTAAGTAGGTATATAAACTCAAGGATTCAAAAATAAATCCGAAAATTTAGGCAGTTAAAGAAAGAGTTTATATACCTACTTACCAGCAGACCTAAAACCCGCAATAAAAACAATTCATATATATATATATATATATATATATATATATATATGTATATATATATATATATTTTATATGTAGATATTTTAATGATAAGGACCTTCTAGTAATATTGAATGTTTTTAATGGGTTTGAGGTTAGCTGGTGAAAAGAAAACTTTTTTATAATGCCTAAATTTTCGGATGTATTTAATCCTTGTTCACAGGCTTCTAAAAATGTTACAAACAACTAGGTTAAATTATACAAATATTAAATGCAACTTACAAGATGAGTTGTTCTAAAAATTAACATCGAAATTAAGTATTAAACATAACTTTTTTAGTTTTTAACTTTTAAATGTAGGAAGGATATATAATTTGTATAAGAAGGAATGTAAAAATAAAAATTAAAAATTATGTCAAAAATACATAAAGACAATTATCCACTCCGTCCCATTGTTGCTACAAACAATGCAGCAACTGAAAAGCTTTCAAAATTCATTTCTGAAATTCTAACAAAATCTATCCCTAAAAAGAATCATAATATAACAGATTCTTTTAAATTTTCAGAACAACTAAACAATTTTCAATTACCAAAAAGTTATGTATTAGTAAGTTTAGACGTTGTAACTCTCTTTACAAATATCCCTAAAGACGTGGTTATTAACAACATCAGTAAATTTTGGAATGCAATTGAACCAAATTGTAAATTTTCAAAAACTATATTTTTATAAGTCATTGAATTTTTTTTTGATAACAGTTGTTTTTCCTTTAATAACAAATTTTATTTACAAATTTTTGGATGTCGAATGGGATCAATTCTTAGTCCCATTATAGCACAAATAGTTATGGATGAATTATTAAATAGTGTTATTCCACAACTTCCGTTTAACCTTCCATTTTTAAAGAAATTTGTTGATGATTTAATTACGGCTATCCCAGAAAATAAAATAATTGAAACCCTTAATATTTTTAATAGCTATAATAGTCATATCCAATTTACAATAGAAACAGAATCCAATAAATCGGTACC
The DNA here is from genome assembly GCA_036346225.1 of Platerodrilus igneus. NCBI lineage: Eukaryota > Metazoa > Arthropoda > Insecta > Coleoptera > Lycidae > Platerodrilus > Platerodrilus igneus. Next base: position 14,205,458 of record JARFIW010001469.1, on the reverse strand, counting down.
TTTCTTGGACACTTTATTAATTCGAAACGATGAAAATAAAATAGTTTTAGATTGGTATCAAAAACAAAGTCACTCCAACAGATATTTAAATTACCATTCGTATCACCCTTTCAAAACAAAAATAAATTTTATTTTAGGATTAAAAAATCGAATTAAAAGAATATGTCATCCAACATTCTACAATGAAAATATAAAAAAACTTTCAAACATTTTAAAAAACAACAACTATCCCACTCCTCTAATAACAAAATTACTATATACCTCTGAAGAATATAAAAACACAAACAACAGTAACAGTAATATAAACAAAAATAACACAAGTAGTAACAACAGCAAAAATTTAGAAATATAAAAAACAATACCAAATGTAGACAATGAATTAACTCATAAGCTGATTAAAGTATTTAAAAATTATAATTTTAAGTATGCACAGAAAAATATTTTAACAGTCAACAATCTCTATTCAAAATTAAAAGACAAAACCCGAACTATTTCAAAAAAATATTGTGTAACAAATTAATTGTTTAGATTGTAATGGCCTGTATATTGGACAAACATGTCAATCCCTAAATCAACTTATAATTCAACACAGAAGTGACATAAAAGTTAAACCAAATTCCTGTGCTTTATCGAGTCATTCAACTAATTTAGATCATAGAATAAATTTCAAAAATCCAAAAACTTTAGAATTAGAGAAAGATAAACAAAAAAGACTATTTCTTGAAATGTATCACATTTTTAGTGCAAAAGGTAGTATAAATAAAAAAACTAATATTAGTGGTTTGAGCTAGATTTACACATATTTACTTAATTTTAAAACATAGCTACATACCTAATGTAATATTTGTTAATATGTTTAACGTTATAAATACATACACATCACACAACCTATCGCATGCGCATACACATACACACACACACACATACATACAAACAACAACTATCACATACAGCATAACATATACATTAAATAAAGGTATCAGGTATCCTGTTAGAAAAGAAAATTTGAAATATTTCAAAATCTGACATAACTTTTAATTTTTTTTTTACATTTCTTCTTATACAAATTATATATTCTTCCTACATTTAAAAGTAAAAAACTAAAAAAGTTATGTTTAATACTTAATTTCGATGTTAATTTTTAAAACAACTCATCTTGTAAGTCGCATTTAATATTTCTATAATTTAGCCTAGTTGTTTGTAACATTTTTAGAAGCTTGTGATCAAGGATTAAGTACATCTGAAAATTTAGGCATTATAAAAGAGTTTTCTTTTTACCAGCTGACTTCAAACCCATTAAAAACATTCAATATAGTATATATTACTCATATTTAGACCAGGGTATAAAATTAATTAATTACATCAAATAATTTTAATCACCGTGTATAAGGAATTTTATTAGATAATACGCTTTATTAAAAAACCGTGGAGAATAAAAATTCATTCGTTTCATTAAAAATAAGAGATTTAAATCATTTACAAGACGCTTGCTATAAAAAGAAGCAGTATTAAAATGCTCAACGTGTAATTTAATTATTCCGAGTAAAGAAACAAATGGAAATTGCGTGCAAAATTTATATTAATTGATTCAAGTTTAAGTAACCGGTATTAAACAAAATGTACAAATAATAATTAATATTTGATTAGGATTCACTAAAAATTAAAGGGTATTATTTTAATTGGAGTTAATTGAACCATTAGTAACATATAATATGCATAAAAGCTTGTAAAAACCCAATAATATTCAAATCGTAGAAGTGTTAGTTAGAAGTAGGACGATTGAACACCTGCGTATTTTTAAAAGTCTCGTTCTGAGTAAATTTTGCAGATAACAAATGGTTACAGAGAATGTTGGAGAAACCGTCGCTTAATATTTACGGGAAATGCTAATAAGGTGGGTTGTTTCACAGTCCACGTGGATTGAAAATAACCGATACTAAAGAATATCGATTAGTACCACTCAGAACAGGGTAGATAGAGACGGATAATATGCGCAAGACAGAGACACATATAGTAAAAGGCGTGATTTGAGCACCGTCACTGGGTTGCAATTGGTTGAAAATAAGAGGCAAACATGAGAGGTAAAAATAACATTTCTGTATAAAAATTAATTAGTTATTCTCAGACGTTGCGAGCCGTGTCGAAATTTCATAGATTTTAAACTTGGACGTGTGCAAATTTTGTGGAAGCTGTGCCGAGCGATCGAAAAGGGAACATAGAATGACGAAATTCTAGAAACTGTCCGTTTTGGGGACAAAAGCGACGCACTGGCAAGCGATTATATATACCCGTGTTAATATGAGTTGAGCTCTCTTGGTTTTCCGATTTTGATTGAATAATTTAAACAGTTTGCTCGTATATTTTGGTGATTTAAAACAGTTTGTTCTTTACGTGCTCCAATGAAAGTAATTTAGTGCACTTAGAAAAGAAGATGCAAGGTAATAAAGTCTAGTTATAATTGCGAGTACTGTACCAATTATTCAAATTTGCAACGACAAATGAATACACAAAAGTAGGCAGTTTTGGCGTATAGCGTGAAAGAATTATGAATTTCTTTGCTATTTTTCGGGGGTGTTAAATGATTAAGTGGTTCGTGGACGTGACTGGATCCACAAAACAAGATACAGATATACACAGATGAGTTCCGGAAAAGCACTGAAACAATTTTAGATGAATGGTGGTGTAGAAAATTTTAAAGGCGACCAGTAATCCGAGGACCTAAACATAACCCAGTTGGAATGGTGTGATTAACAGAGGACGATGTACATTGGAGCCACGAGTGCATTAACCTTCAGGTAACTTATGCTTTATGGTTCGATTTTTGATGTTTTGGTGTGTGTTGAATAACTTCATAATTTGTTTACTTAAAATGGACAGTAGTGAATTTGTACTAACAACAAATTTTTAATTTTAAGGTGACATTTTCTTGTTTAAGTAGAAAGGGGTATTTAGTATTTATGTTCTTGATTATGATGAAAATTTGGGTATGTCTTTGAGCTCAATTAGACGAACCTGGTTAATTAACGTAAAGGGGTGGGAGATGCTCCCTTTGTACTCAGACTCAGGTCTGCATATATTGTTATATTAATTAGTAGGTATCCTACAAGGACTTTAATTCTGGATGCACATTAAAATGATAACGAATTTAATCTTGAAATTTTCTGATACTGAAATTTATGCTGAATTTTAATTTTGAAATTTTAATGTATTGTGAATATTGATGTAAATAGAGTTAACGTTGGTGTTTGTGATAGGAATGTGTTTGTTTTTTTTTATGATTGAGGATGAAAGTTTTAACTAGGTGAGCAGCCGAGGCGGAAAAGAATAAAGATACGATTAACAGAAGAAAGTCAACGGACCAGTTAATTTAGGAGGTTTCACAGCATTCTTGACGCCCAATCTGTGGGGCTCGATTTGAAAACCTTAGTTTAAGATTAATGGAGAGGTTTTTTGTACATTTCACAGCAATATATATATATATATATATATATATATATATATATATATATTGTAGTGGTTTTAAAGGGTTAAAGTAAATTTAAACAAAGCAATTTCAAAACACCCTGTATAAAGGAGCAATCAAAATTTACGTGCGAAATTTATATTAATTAATTCATTTTTAAGTATCAAGTATTAACGAAATTTTACAAATAATTAATGAAATTTAAGTAGGTTTGCAAAAAAATAAATGGTAGAAGCCAATGCCAGTAATTTATTAATTTAATTAAATTTAATTAAACGATTATTGACGTATAAATGCATAAAAGCGTGTAAAACCCCAATAATACCAAGGTGAAAAGCGTTGCTAACAAACAAATATATCGGTGGGGTAGAAATACGCCGAAATACAACTCTTAGAAATGTATTTAAAACGTTCGTTACGATTGAACGCCTGCGTGGTTTGGAAATGTCAAGTTCTAATTACTTGTGTAGATAAACATGAAGATTCTGCGTATATTGTAAACGGTCGCATGCGTTCGTAGTAAAAATTAACGAGGGTTTATTTAAATCATGTAGGAAGTACACGTGGGTTTAAATAGCATATAGACTGGAATATTGATTTTCTACCACTCAAGCAAGGTTAGAAAGAGACGTAGAAAACGCATGAGCATGGGACAACGATAGTATAGGAGAGACTTGTAGGACGTCAGTAAATATACGATTGGTCGATATAGTTAGTTGAACGCGAGATATATACAAGCATAGTGTAGCGTAGTTTTCTAAAAATATTATAACGACGTGCAGAAATTCGCAGGATTAAATGTTGGTTGAGTGCAAAATTGTAAGAATGTGTTGTTGTTAACAGGGGATTTCGGATAAATGTGGCCAGGAGAGGTTACATTGGAAGGATATAAATATTCGCCAGAGGTAGCACTCGCTCTCTTCTCTTTTAACTTCGTGCCTTAATATTTCAATCGTTCCAAACGACGTATGAAAATATTACGAGTTGTAAGTATTATAAAATCATTTAAATTATATTACATAATGGTAGCCTCTTGATTAGAACGCGGTTAGTGTGCCGAGTTTACGTATGTTAATTGAGGTATCACCTATAATTTTTAACCAACTCGTGTCGGGACGTTAAGTAACGTAGATCACAGTCAATAATCGAGAAAGATGTATGTTTAAATTGGATTTGGAATTGGATTACAACGTGGAGGCGGCGTTGGCGGATCGGCTTAGATGGAGTTCGTCTAGTAACAGCTAGAAACGGCCTGCAGAACAGATAGAAGAAATACATAGCAACGTCCACTAAGCAGAGATCTCCTAGAAATTTCCAGGTAACGATTGAAATTGTGATTCTTATAAACTGTGAATATTGGGTGACGTATGAGAGTGATTTTCAAGGTAGTGTGGATTATTTACGTATTGAACATAATACGTGTAAATAACTTTATTATGGTGTTTAACTAGAAATTTAAAAGTGTCTATAAAGCTTTTTAATGTTTCATCAGAACGTGAAAATTTTGTGAAGAGTACATGGCTTTGTTTTTTTATTTTTTTTATAAGAGTATTTCAAAGTAAAAGGGCATACATTATGCATAATTAGCTGGGTTATCATGAGCTAACCCTACCCCAGAGTTTACTTAGATTAAAAAACAAAATAAATTATAAAGAAGGAATTTTAGAGAAGGTATTATTCAAGGCCCATTTACTCCGGGTACTTTTTATGTGTTTGATGATTTTAAAATAAAATACAGGACATTACAAAATAAGATTTACTGAAGTGTAACGTGATTGATGAAATATGGATAATATTGAATTTCATTTGTAAATAGTAATAAATAAAAGATTGTATGTTGGTTGTATTTTGTGGTTTTATTGAAGTGTGTGTGTACGACTGAGAATATGAGAGTGAATCTAGATACCCAAGAGGAGGTCCAAATTAGCTAGCCGGAAGCAGGTGCAGAAAATTGGCAATTCAACCGAGGAAGAGAGGAAAACGGGTAAGGAATTTTTTTTGGCTTATTTAAATTTTTGGAAATTTTTCTATTTTCGAATTTGAAAATTTAATAAAATTTTCGAATATAAATTTTTGTTGGTGAGGATTTTACCCGAGATCCACGGCAATATATATATATATATATTGCTGTGAAATGCCCCTTTGGTCACGGGAACTGGTCGTTTCTAAAAAAACATTCAAGCCCCACAGATTGGGCGTCAAGAGATGCTGTGAACGTCACCATTATTCGGGTACTACGGTTTTCGAATCGAGCCCAAGCGTTGGGCCGTCATAAAATTGCTGTGAAACCTACAAAAAAATTCACCAGAGTAAAAAAAACATTCGAGCCTCTCGAATTGGGCGCCTAGATTTGCTTTGATTCTCTTGTCCATTGAATTGCCTCTTTACTCTCTCCGCCTCGGCTGCTCACCTAGTTAAAACTTTCATCCTCATTCATAAAAACAAACACATTCCTACCAAAACATCAACGTTAACTCTATTTACATCAATATTCATAATACATTAAAATTTCAAAATTAAATTGTAGCATAAATTTCAGCATCTTAAAATTTCAAGTTAAAATTTGTCATCATTTTAATTTGCATCCAGAATTAGAGTCCTTGTAGGATGCATACTAATTAAATAAACAATATTTGCAGACCTGAGTCTGAATAAAAGGAGCATCTCCACCCTTTACGTTAATTAAATAGGTTAGTCTAATTTAGCTCAATGACAGACCCAAATTTTCATCATAATCCAAAACATAAACCTGATAAATACTCCTTTCTACTTATACAAGAAAATTTTACCTTAAAACTAAAAATTTGTTGTTTATACAAATTTACTACTGTCCATTTTTTATCAAACAAATTATAAAGATATTCAACACACAGCAAAACATCTAAGATCCAACAAAATGCATAATTCACCTGAAGGTTACTGCACTCGTGGCTTCAGTGTACATCGGACTTGCTCATCCTACCATTCCAGCTGGTTTATGTTTACGGCTTCAGATTCTGACCGCTTTTAAAATTTTTCTACACCACCATTCATCTAAATTGTTTCAGGGCTTCTCAGGAACAAATCTATGTGTATCTAAATCTTGTTTTGTGGATCCAGTCACGTTTACGAATAACACTTGATTACTCACTCCCGAAAAATAGCAAAGAAATTCATAATTCTTTCACGCTATACCCAAAACTACCTACTTTTGTTTATTCATTTATCGTTACTAATTTGGATAATTGGCACAGTAATACTCGCAAATATAACTAGACTTTATTACCTTGTATCTTCTCTAAGTGCACTAATAACTTTTATTGTAGCACGTCATCACCACGTATTCTACTTAAAGTATCAAAAAATAAAGAGCAAAACTGTTTAAAGTATCGAATAAAATCAAAAATATAAGAGAGCGAAACTCCTATAAACACGGGTTTATATAATGACCCGCTTGCACGTCGAATTTGTCCCGCAACGGAAAATTTTTAAAATTTCGCATTCTGTTTTCCGTTTTCGACAGTCCGGCACAGCGATTCTACTAAATTTGCACTCGCGCCAGTTGAAAATCTAAAAATTTTTCACACGCCTCGCAACGCGTCTGCGAACAACTAATTAATTTTCTATAGAAATTGTTGTTTTCACCTCTCATATCTGCAACTTATTTCAACCAATCGCAAACCCAGTGACGTTGCTCAAATCACGCCTTCTATTACCCGTGTCTCTGCTTTGCGCATTTTATTCGTCTTTTTCTAATCTGGTCTTAGTGGTACAAATCGATATTCTTTACTATCGGCTATTTGAATCCACGTGGATTCCTATTTGAGTTAAATAACCCCTCATCTAGCCTTTCTCGTTAATATAAGCTACGGTTTATCCGACCGTTTGCAATATACGCAGAATTTTCATGTTTATCCAAACAAATTAAACAGAGCGTGATATTTAAAAATACGCAGGTGTTCAATCGTAATACTTCTACGATTTGGATATTCCACGTGTTTTAACCCTCTTGATATATTTGTATGCTAGCAACGCGTCTCATATTTGGTATTATTGGGTTTTTAAAAGCTTTTATGCATATTATATATTACTAATGGTTCAATTAACTCTAATTAAAATAATAATGAATGGCATTGACTTCTACCCTTTAATTTTTAGCGAATACTAATTAAATATTAATTATTATCTGTACACTTTGTTTAATACCCGTTAATTAAAAATTGAATTAATTAATATAAATTTCGCACGTAATTTCTATTTGTTTCTTTATACAGGGAGATTAAAATTATTTGATGTCATTAATTAATTTTCTACCCTGGTCTAAATTTGAGTATTATATATATATATATATATATATATATATATATATATATTACTCATATTTAGACCAGGGTAGAAAATTAAATAATCACATCAAATAATTTTAATCACCGTGTATAAGGAATTTTATTAGATAATACGCTTTATTAAAAAACCGTGGAGAATAAAAATTCATTCGTTTCATTAAAAATAAGAGATTTAAATCATGTACAAGACGCTTTATATCAAAAGAAGCAGTATTAAAAAGCTCTACGTAAAGAAACAAAGAGAAATTACGTGCAAAATTTATATTAATTAACTCTATTTTAAGTAAACGGTATTAAACAAAACGTACAGATAATAATTAATATTTAGTTAGGATTCACTAAAATTTAAAAGGTATTAATTTTAATTGAAGTTAATTGAACCGTTAGTAACATATAATATCTATAAAAACTTGTAAAAACCCAATAAAATGCAAATCGTAGAGGAGTTAGTTAGAAGTAGGATGTTTAAACACCTGCGTATTTTTAAAAAAGGCTCATTCTGCGTAAATGTTGCAGATAATTAATGGTTACAAAGAATCTTGGAGAAACCGTGGCTTAATATTCACGGGAAGGCGCGATACGGGGTTATTTAACCCAGATAGTCCACATGGACTGAAATAATCGATAATAAGGAATATCAATTTGCACTAATAAGAACAGGGTAGATAGAGACAGATAATATGTACAAGACTGAGGCACATATAGTAAAAGGCGTGAGTAGAGCAACGTCATAGGGTTGCGATTGGTTGAAAGTAAAAGGCAAAATTTGAGAGGAAAAAATAACATTTCTGTATAAAATTCAATTAGTTATTTCCAGAAGTTGCGAGCCGTGTCGAAATTTCTGAGATTTAACTGGGGCGAGTGCAAAATTCGTAAAAATCGCATGCCGGGCTGCGTTTTGGAGACTCGACCGACAGACAGGCTAACCTCTATATATACCCAGGGAATATGAACAAGCTCTCTTAGATCTTCGACTTGATTCAACGCGTTTAAACAGTTGCTTTTAGTTTTCCGGTTTTGATTAAATAATTTTAAACAGTTTGCTCGAATATTTTGGTGATTTAAAACAGTTTGTTCTTTACGTGCTCCAATGAAATGTAACTTTAGTGCACTTAGAAAAGAAGATGCAAGGTAATAAAGTCTAGTTATAATTGCAGTACTGTACCAATTATTCAAATTTGCAACGACAAATGAATACACAAAAGTAGGCAGTTTTGGCGTATATGCGTGAAAGAATTATGAATTTCTTTGCTATTTTTCGGGGTGTTAAATGATTAAGTGGTTCGTGGACGTGACTGGATCCACAAAACAAGATACAGATATACACAGATGAGTTCCGGAATTTGGGTATGTCTTTGAGCTCAATTAGACGAACCTGGTTAATTAACGTAAAGGGGTGGGAGATGCTCCTTTGTACTCAGACTCAGGTCTGCATATATTGTTATATTAATTAGTAGGTATCCTACAAGGACTTTAATTCTGGATGCACATTAAAATGATAACGAATTTAATCTTGAAATTTTCTGATACTGAAATTTATGCTGAATTTTAATTTTGAAATTTTAATGTATTGTGAATATTGATGTAAATAGAGTTAACGTTGGTGTTTGTGATAGGAATGTGTTTGTTTTTTTTTATGATTGAGGATGAAAGTTTTAACTAGGTGAGCAGCCGAGGCGGAAAAGAATAAAGATACGATTAACAGAAGAAAGTCAACGGACCAGTTAATTTAGGAGGTTTCACAGCATTCTTGACGCCCAATCTGTGGGGCTCGATTTGAAAACCTTAGTTTAAGATTAATGGAGAGGTTTTTTGTACATTTCACAGCAATATATATATATATATATATATATATATATATATATTGTAGTGGTTTTAAAGGGTTAAAAGTAAATTTAAACAAAGCAATTTCAAAACACCCTGTATAAAGGAGCAATCAAAATTTACGTGCGAAATTTATATTAATTAATTCATTTTTAAGTATCAAGTATTAACGAAATTTTACAAATAATTAATGAAATTTAAGTAGGTTTGCAAAAAAATAAATGGTAGAAGCCAATGCCAGTAATTTATTAATTTAATTAAATTTAATTAAACGATTATTGACGTATAAATGCATAAAAGCGTGTAAAACCCCAATAATACCAAGGTGAAAAGCGTTGCTAACAAACAAATATATCGGTGGGGTAGAAATACGCCGAAATACAACTCTTAGAAATGTATTTAAAACGTTCGTTACGATTGAACGCCTGCGTGGTTTGGAAATGTCAAGTTCTAATTACTTGTGTAGATAAACATGAAGATTCTGCGTATATTGTAAACGGTCGCATGCGTTCGTAGTAAAAATTAACGAGGGTTTATTTAAATCATGTAGGAAGTACACGTGGGTTTAAATAGCATATAGACTGGAATATTGATTTTCTACCACTCAAGCAAGGTTAGAAAGAGACGTAGAAAACGCATGAGCATGGGACAACGATAGTATAGGAGAGACTTGTAGGACGTCAGTAAATATACGATTGGTCGATATAGTTAGTTGAACGCGAGATATATACAAGCATAGTGTAGCGTAGTTTTCTAAAAATATTATAACGACGTGCAGAAATTCGCAGGATTAAATGTTGGTTGAGTGCAAAATTGTAAGAATGTGTTGTTGTTAACAGGGGATTTCGGATAAATGTGGCCAGGAGAGGTTACATTGGAAGGATATAAATATTCGCCAGAGGTAGCACTCGCTCTCTTCTCTTTTAACTTCGTGCCTTAATATTTCAATCGTTCCAAACGACGTATGAAAATATTACGAGTTGTAAGTATTATAAAATCATTTAAATTATATTACATAATGGTAGCCTCTTGATTAGAACGCGGTTAGTGTGCCGAGTTTACGTATGTTAATTGAGGTATCACCTATAATTTTTAACCAACTCGTGTCGGGACGTTAAGTAACGTAGATCACAGTCAATAATCGAGAAAGATGTATGTTTAAATTGGATTTGGAATTGGATTACAACGTGGAGGCGGCGTTGGCGGATCGGCTTAGATGGAGTTCGTCTAGTAACAGCTAGAAACGGCCTGCAGAACAGATAGAAGAAATACATAGCAACGTCCACTAAGCAGAGATCTCCTAGAAATTTCCAGGTAACGATTGAAATTGTGATTCTTATAAACTGTGAATATTGGGTGACGTATGAGAGTGATTTTCAAGGTAGTGTGGATTATTTACGTATTGAACATAATACGTGTAAATAACTTTATTATGGTGTTTAACTAGAAATTTAAAAGTGTCTATAAAGCTTTTTAATGTTTCATCAGAACGTGAAAATTTTGTGAAGAGTACATGGCTTTGTTTTTTTATTTTTTTTATAAGAGTATTTCAAAGTAAAAGGGCATACATTATGCATAATTAGCTGGGTTATCATGAGCTAACCCTACCCCAGAGTTTACTTAGATTAAAAAACAAAATAAATTATAAAGAAGGAATTTTAGAGAAGGTATTATTCAAGGCCCATTTACTCCGGGTACTTTTTATGTGTTTGATGATTTTAAAATAAAATACAGGACATTACAAAATAAGATTTACTGAAGTGTAACGTGATTGATGAAATATGGATAATATTGAATTTCATTTGTAAATAGTAATAAATAAAAGATTGTATGTTGGTTGTATTTTGTGGTTTTATTGAAGTGTGTGTGTACGACTGAGAATATGAGAGTGAATCTAGATACCCAAGAGGAGGTCCAAATTAGCTAGCCGGAAGCAGGTGCAGAAAATTGGCAATTCAACCGAGGAAGAGAGGAAAACGGGTAAGGAATTTTTGGCTTATTTAAATTTTTGGAAATTTTCTATTTTCGAATTTGAAAATTTAATAAAATTTTCGAATATAAATTTGTGTTGGTGAGGATTTTACCCGAGATCCACGGCAATATATATATATATATATATATATATATATATATATATATCTCACAATAAAAACGTAACAATAAATAAAGTACAACATTTTTGAAATGCTGTCCTGTAAACTCGTAAAAGTGAGTTGCAACGTTTTTCATATCGTCTCGATTGTATGTGAAAATTGTAGACACTACTCTAATTTGACTAAAACTTCTTGTTCTTAGCATTATTCACTTCAATTTCAAGCGCATTTTGGCTTTATAAAATACAACTGGTTTAAAAGGTCCAAAATCTAATTCCACAGCCCTTAGTTAACTTTTTCTTTGTTGACTTCTGATATTTTTGCTTATATATATTTCTTACCTTTTATCAGGATATGCATTATATAAACTCTTAATATGATCCATAAATGATTTTTTTCTAAGAATCAATGGCCATGCGTTTCCCAACAAAGGCACAGGTTTGATAAAAGGCACATTGCGGTCTTTCCAGTAATTCATAGATTTTCTAATTCGTAAGTAAATGACAACAGTCACTGTTATGAGTAATATTAAAAGCCACATATTTATTTTAATTAAATGTTATGAAATATTTAACACAGAACTCCTCTAACCGGTAATACAGCCGTGATACTGCTTGGGTATAATAAATTTCAGACCGACTGTGATGGTTTAATGAAGGTCGACGTCAAATTCTTGGCGTGGTTTAAGGTGAATCACCCAACTATAATAATACTTGTGATGTTGTGAACCTGGATAAGATCAAAGCGTTTTTGTAGTGAGTACTTTATACTGCTGTGTGGATTGTTTCTAACCAAATGAAAGCTATACGATAAAATCAAAACGTAACCTTTTTCAAAAAAATCAGTTTTAGCGAATACCCGATTGTTCCAAATTACTTTCCCTATACATTTCTTCAGTAAGGCAATTAACGTATTTTCTTAGGAACCGAGTAGGATAATGACAGGAAATTATTATGCAAATAATGCACATATGTATTATTATCCAGCTTCTTTTATAAGTGCTCTTCTAAATAGAACTGAATATACTTTCGCAGATCACCTTGGCCGTAATCACAATCTCTTTAAATGTTTTGTACAGAACTTTAGCGCCCATAATTGGATTGCAAAGCTCGCCTGGCAACGAGCACTAAAAAACTATGAAATTACTATTGTTTTAAGAACCTAAAACTACGGCAGCTTATCATTACAAATGTCTAATTTTTTTGTTTGGTGAACATAGTAATTAAGTTTATGGTCAACTGCAGCACTTCTGAGCACACCTCTTTATAATTGTGTTCCTTGCACAAACAGCTAATAGAATTACATCTCATAGAACGGTCAGTTGCTAGGAAGTATCCGACAGATTCAGATGATGTAATATTTCAATGTTTGAAGACTTCGATAGTGCCCCAGGCCTTAATTAAGTTCTCCTTTTTAAATTTTTTTTTGTACCCTTTCTAGTACTAATATTGTGCCACATTGTATCAGTATTCGTAACAGTAGCTCTCTAAAATGGAGATATGTGTGTCCCAAAGGTGATTTCAGCTCCCTAATACTCGTTCTTTTAATCCTTTTGTACTTGATAGAACTAACATTACACTACATAGCACCGCTAACTCCATAGCTAGCAACCAAAAAAAATGAAAACAATATATCAGCTCAAAGTTGATGGCCCAGAGTTGTGCCAACTTACTTTTTAAAAATTTTATTGTACTTAATAGTACAAATACTACACGACGTCAGATAGGTTTTGGGTCTCTTGGAGCTTTTTTTTAAAAGGGATTTCTTTCAAAAAACTATTCTATCAAATTTATTTATACAGAGATTAGAAATGATTCCAAAAAGTTGGTACGTTATGTTTATTAATGTTTTAAAGCAAAAATAATCAAAGTTACTCTTCACTAATTAATCTAATTAAAACTAGGATGAGTAGCTTGAACAACCAACAATGTTAAAGTTGTAAAGCTCGAGACTGACTGGCCATCTTGGGCTCTTGAGGGTATTCATGCTATTCCTGCTCTTACATCACTTTGTGGGAAATCCAGAGCTCTATGCTATTTCTTGATACAATACAAAGTATTACATTTTAATAACCTTAATTCTAATAATTGCAGTCTTATAACCTACTTTCTAATTAGCGCTTTGAAGTGAGCGGACGTGTTTTACAGAGCATTCGCTTAGCAGCAGACAAGTAAGTTTTATATAGAGTTTTTTTATATTTTATTATTTGAAGCTTTGTTATTTATTGTGTTTAATTTTATATTGTGTGGCATTCAATTTTAATACATAGGGCGTAAATAAAACTAAAAAACATGATTTAAATCCAATAATTAATAAATAAATCGCGTTTTAATTTAATTTTTAACCAAAATCCGCGTTCAAAAATAAAGTAACTTAAATTTCTGGATAATAAAAAAACTAATAAACTAACACCTCAAAATAATTTCAAAATAATTTAAAAGGCGTTTTTAATAAATTTACAGAAAAAACGCGTAAATCGTGTAAAAACCGCGTAAAATCATCAAATAAATCCGGGAAGATTTTTGTAGTGTGCGTGTAATATAATAACAAACTAAAAACCAAAATCTAGGGCCGTTTTGAATAAAACAAATAGCTTAAAATTCTTAAATTTTGAAATAATTTAAATATAAATATTTCATATTTTAAGAATATGCATATTTACACAGTCTTAAAGTCGAGTTTTGGTGCAATTAGTGATGTAGTACTTGAAGCTCGTATCAGGCACCGAGTATACATGAGGCAAGAGCGTTTCCGGTACCGCATTCCGATAGCACGTGTTATATTTGTTTATTTCTATATTTAAAATTAAAAGTTAAGTATTGTATAAATTTAATATTTTGAGGTAATTAGCATATTTAAATTTGATTTGGGGGGTTTAAAAAAATTTTAAAATAAATAAATAGTGTTGTATACGGTTCATTTTTAACGGAATTATTTTTATTGGGCTAGCGATTTTATTTGATAGTAGTTGTTATTTTCAGGGCTAGTATTTATCGTATTTTTGTTAAATTTGAAAATTAATTTGGCGGTTTGAAGTTTAATTAAAGAAATAGATACAGGGTAGTTTACAGTTCATCTCAATTAAACTATGTTTATTGGAACCAACGTTTGTGTTCTTTTAGCGTCGTAATCGTCAGATCGTTTTTTGAGTTGCGTTTTTTGTTAGTTACTTTTTTTCGTTATTTTTGTTAGCATGGTGGTCCAGCGAGACAAGGAGCCCTTGTCACAAAAGAAGTGGAATGATCGGTCGGAGTCTGCAAGGTCGGAGGCTGACGGCGGTGTTGGGGGGAAACACCTTAAGGTCGTTTTGAAGGACTTTAGATAAAGGACTCAGGGGGAGGTTGAGGAGCTAGTGAAGGAGCCTGTATCTGCGACGGTCGTGTCTGAGGAGTCGGGGTCTACTGTGGTGGGTGCGACGCCGGAATTGCCGGCAACTTCAAGGTTCCGGCGTAAGATGTCGACTAGCAGCAACGGCAGCGTTGATGCTAGCGACCTCGATGAGCTGGAACTGTTGAAGTTCAGGGTGAGGAGGGCACACGCGGCCGTCTACGTAAAGGTGCCAACTAGCTTCGCCACTATCGTCGTAGAGGATAGGAAGATGGTTTGGAACGCCATGGATGATATCTGCGACGTGACGAAGCAACTAATAGGTATGGTTGGGACGCTGCATCTTTGTCTAAATAACTCTGGGAGAGCCAGTGTTGTCGGGAAGTCCTGCGGAAACTTTGGTTGTTTCAGGTGCCCAGGGTATGCGGAGTCAGGGAGCGTCGGTGCCGCGCGCTTCCTATGCAGCCGCAGCAGCAGGGGTCAAGCCTACTTTTGCCGTCAAGGTCGACGCCAGGCCAGGCCAGAAGAAGACGTGATGAAGACCCTGAAGCAGAAGGTTGATCCAGCACGTGATGGATTTGTCGTTGTCGAAGCCCGTAGGATGCGCAGGGGCGGTGTTGAAGTGGAATGCGCCGGTCCCGAAGACGCCAAGAAATTGCAGTCGAAGATCGGCGAGACTGCAAAGAACTCGTGGCGAAGACGATTTAGAAGAAGCGTCCACGGGTCGTTCTTCGAGAGTCAAAGCAGGGATGAACGCTGAAGAGCGCGTGCGGTTGATTGCGAGCCAGAATCGCCGCTTCGGCCATCTAAAATTAGAAGACCACCTGATAGAGAAGTTCGGGTTTGGCGGAAAAGCCCTAGAGATCCCTTCGCTAACGTAGTCTTTGAAGTGAACCCCACACTTCGGAGGCGTATATTAACTGACGCTATAAATCTCAGGTGGCGAAGAGTATGGGCCCGGGACCACTTCTCAATGACGCAGTGCCTTCGGTGCTACGAGTACGGCCATAGGTCGATGAAGTGCAGGGAGAAGGTACAGTGGTGCGGTAACTGTGCCGAGATGGGTCACCAATTCAAATTGCCAGAAGGCAATCCCCTGCTGTGTGGCAAACGACAGAACTGGCGGTGGCGCGAAGCTCGATACGCGCAGCGGAATAATAATAAATAATGGTACGTGTGCCGGAATTATATTAAATAATCTGTCAAACGAATTTTTAACGACGGCCGAAATCAAATCAGGGGGAAATACCTTCTACGTAATAAGCGCGTACCTCCCGCGGGTCGATTCCAGGCGAGAAAATCCTCAAACAAAGGACTTAGTAAATCAAATAATCAGTTAGGGATTTATAGCGAAAGCTAGTGATGGATTTAGGCTATAGATAAAATAAATTACTTAGACCAGGGAAGACGAATTTGTAAATTTATAGAGCAGGCAATATAGCTGGATTTACTATTAAAATATTTGGCGAATGCTTAGAAAATTTGACTCCATTTTTAAAATTAGCTAGCTAGATTTGGATAGTTTTAAGACGACCCTTCAGGTCGTACCGGTAAGCAAAACTGGCGACTGCTACCATTTTACTTTTGCGTGTGTCTTTTAATCGGACACACTCCAAAATCAACGCTAGGGATACTATTACTCCAACCCTATTTTTTGTTTTTGTTTTAGTTTGTTAGATTTTTATTTAGGATAGATGAATTTTAAAGTTAGATTACATTTGGATCACGTATAATTTTCACGTTTAAACCCAATGTAGTACCTTCGAGTGGAGTATTGCGGACGTGGCCGCAAGTATAGCGGCCCTTATTCAAATTATAATGTCTTATTACCTAATGTGGCCTGCACCTGCCGTATCATATTACGTCTGGAATACAAAGTAACTGTTTCTGTTCTCATGTCTGGCTTATGATCTTTCATTAACCAATTATTCTATGTCCTTTAATTATACAATGCAACAATGTTTCTTAAGATTTAATAGTTTTATTTAAATATACATATATATTAGTTTGTGGGATATAATACTCGTCGCACTTAAGAAAAGGGGGGGGGAAGAGCTAATGTAGCAGTTCAAAGAGTGAAACCCATCATATATTACGGCGATTTTTAAATATTTTCGTGTACTAGTACCACATAGCACTATAAGTAGCATAGCTGACTCCCAAAAAATAAGTAATGAGTAGCGGTTCAACGTTGTTGGAGTAAAACGACGCGTGCTACTCTTTACACTTTCTTGCGCCGCATTGAACTGTTAGTTGTACAACAAGTACCCAAAACATGGAGCTGTAACAGTTTAGAGTACAAGGACTGCAGTGTTGCCAGTCACCTATTATTTTCTCTTTTAATTTTACTTACTTTTCTAATATTAACATTGAGCACATAACACCAACAGTTGTATAACGAGCATTCATAGCCTGGGGAAGAAATGGCATTGAAAATCCTGTCATTCCAGGTTATACCGGCACAACACAACGGTGTCTTTCTAATTCTTGGATTGCGCCTACAGCTAGACGCACAACTATCTATCAAAAAATTGGGATGATGTAGTATTTCGAAGTCTGTGAGCAAAGTTTATTTAAATTTATATAAATTTCTGGTGACGGTTGATTGTACTAAAGCTTCACCATAGTACGACTAGCCGCATAGCAAGCACCTGGTAACTGAGAATTTGTTGGTCCACCCATTGATCACGATTAGAACTATGATGCCATTAACAGCTCTCTTACAGTTATTGTTTACTCCTTTTCTTGTGGTTGCCACATACAGCACTACCAATCGCATAGCTTGGACAAAGTATACCAATTCCAAATTTGTTGCCCAAAAGTCTGGCATCTCTTACACATTTTCTTTAAGTTTCATTTTTGAACCAAATGGTGCCTTGCACATCATAGAACCACCAGTCCCATAACATACGGTCAAAAAAGAGATATGGATTACAGTCTCAAGTCTGAAACTACGACAATACTAGCCCTCAAATTATATTTCTTTTTAATTCTTTACACCTGTTGTATCAATATTGCCTGAAATGGTAGCCCTACATTTGACTTACTAGTATTCCACCCGAAGATACTAGATTGGCGATAAAGCGAGTTTCTTTTTACCTGGAAATTTTGAAAATTGCCGAACCTTAGCTACGTGACAACACTCACACACACCTTTCAATTGAACCAAGACGATTTATGTGAAAAATGCTCTTTTAAAATTTTTTAGCGGTCCGTGTCGGGTAGCGAACCCAATTTCTTGGGAAGAGCAATCACACGCAAACCTATCTGATCCACGGAATCGCCAACCGAAAGGCACCATCAGTTATGTAGTTGGTTGAAGAGAATGCGTAAGGTTTGGCAGTCGAAAGTATAGATAGCCAAGCAGAAGTTAACTACCAACTAGGCTTTTTAAATATTTCATTTTTTTTCACTTATTGTACTCCCAACCAAAAAATCTAGCATCCAAAAATTGTAAAAGTTATAGTAGTTCAAATTTTGGAATAATGACCATAGCGATGCTGAATGTTGTATCTGTTATAATCCTCCTACTGTAAATGTAGCACTTGTCTTGCATCGTTATCACAAGCAATTCAGCATCTAGTTGTCAAAAAGTTGATTAGCACGTTGGTGTATAATTTGGAAGCAACACAAAGGTAGCTTTTAAGTTGTTTTGTTCCTGTATTTTACGGGTTAGTATTTGTACTGAATTACGTGCCAGAATCAATCAACTGTCATTAGAACCCAAAGTTTCAATCTTATTTGAACTTTTTTATCACTATTTTGCATGCACGGGAACTGGCATTGCAGTACTATTTGCTTCTCTAAAGATTAAAATATGCGCTTTAGAAAGTTTGAAGTTTGGGAACTTAGGCGATGATAACAGTCACTTTAAAGGGTTTTTGTAAATACCTTTTAATGGAGAGTTCACTTTCTTTTAGTATTTTTAAACAACACCCAGTAAACCGCACACTATACCTCTTGTGGGGTGTCTAGAATTAAAAAATTATACAAGTTATAGCGGTTTAATTTTTAAGAATTAAAATTAAGTCACCCACTCCTGAGGTGGTCATTACATTCATTTATTTTTGTGCCTGTTAATGGTTACATTGCAATGCTTAGCACCATTTACTGTGTAGTTAGTAACAAAAATGTAACAAACATATCACACAAAAACTTGAGGCAAAGGGAATCTACCCCGGCTCGGTTTCAAGATCTTTATTTCGTGTATAAGATAGTATTTACGTTGTTATGGGTTTTTAAATTTAGAATTGTCCAAAAGGAGCGGAAATTTCGGAACAAAATCTAGATGCATCGGCCAACTACAGTGGTACGGGAGTAGGTCTCTATAGCAATAAATGGCAGAAAATTGAACAAACTTGCATAATGAACAAAATTTCACCTAGGTACAATTTCAAGCTAGGTGATTACTAGCAGTTACCCTGATGTTTTCAATTAGTCATTAATGGGTGCCAACTACGTCTGGGTGATAGAATTTTCTCTGGCTGATGAGTAGACCCGCGATTGTTAATTTCGGAGTTACTTCTTGGTGAAAAGTTACGCGAGTGATTGAACAAATAAAACTACTATTCGCTCACCTGGATTAAATCTATTCTAAAATAATATTATTTGAGCTTTTCTATGAACAAATAGACATAAAACAATTTTTAAATGTACTGACATTAATAGTTGGATTAGTGCCCTAAAAATATTCCTATAACAAAATACATATATTAAGCAAAAATTGGTAAACTACATTATTAGTTCATTCTTAATGCATCTAACTTACCATTAAATTCACAATGTCCAAACTTTGTTTTCTAAAATATAACACTATTCGGCAATAGTGTATAAACGCCATCACCCATACAATCTAAATTACAAACCTAAGTGTGTAATGTAACGCACCTGGTCGCTGCTACAAATCTGTACTCTAACCGACCTGCGGACGAACGAATGCCCTCTCTTGACAATACTTGGCTGTGATCGAGTCGTCTAGTGGCTGTGGCTAGTGACACCTAAGTTGTGTGACCGAAGCTTTACCCAAATATACACACTGAGATGGCGTTAAGGCAGGAAGGTATTGAAATAAAACTTCAATAGTTAACGACCCTACTTTAATTATTTTTTGATGACCTCAAAATTAGGATACCATCAATTATACATGAACTACAAGAGCAAACAGTGGTGGACTCCCTAGGTTAACGCTAAGAAAAGAGTAACGACAGATAAAACCTTAACAACCCTGCGCTTCTAACTGCATAAATACACTTCTCAAAAGATAGGGCGGTAAACAAGCATCCTGTGCACCTTTAATATTACGGGATGTCAATTGTTACTCGAACATACTGCATATGAGGCTGAAGAAGTTTTAGTGTAGTCTAGCTAATCTTTTCTAGAAGGTACCAGGGACGGCTGAGCCATTACTACTTAGCTAAAGTTGAAGAGGAAGAACACCGGGAAGATAAGGACCTTGACTACCAATGTTCCACCCCACACCGCCATAAAATGGCAGTAAATTCAACAAAGGCTCAAACATAGTTTTTTATCGTATATAGCATTAACAGCTCCTAACCCGTTCGGCAATATGGTTTACAATGGCCAACCTACATTCTAACGTTGCATAGTCAAAACGACAAATACATAGGTAAAACAAATATTTTAAACAAACATGCACGTATGCTATGATAATACCAAACAAAGGGCACCATTGAATCGACCATCTTCTACATAGTCATAATGCAAACGCGTTCAATACGGGATCATAGCAGAGGTTTACTATAATTATATAAAAAGAATAATAAATCTCAATATTGGTTACCAATAGAATTGTAGGTTATAATGTCTAGTCACATGAAACTAACGTATGGTTAGGTTATAAAGTTGAGACATGAATTATGCAGTTATAAACGCAAAACTAGAAACTGAAATAAACAATTACATAATCATCACAAGCTATTATAACATTGAAACAAATTATAAAATATGTTGGTAGCAAATACATACCAAAATTCTACAGAAATAGAAGTCCATATTTAGGCGCTAAATTAACATAAATGCATGGTAACAAAATATACTCAATCTAGTAAGCAAAATTTAAAGCAATTATTCATTATGATTGCGTCAGCTATTTATGTACATTTAAAAATTAAACATCATATGAATGGCAATTTTATCCTTCATTCTATTACTATCTTAAAACGCAACCAAATAACATTAAACAATTAATAATGATTCGATGCAATCAGATAACTACAAAATAGCATATAATTGAAAACATTACCTTTAATAAAACCGCTAAGTGAAGCTTTTCGACGTTCCATTTTGAAATCTGAAAATCAAGTTTATTTAAAGCTTGTAAACAATATCGATATCCCTTACAACGGTAAATTCTGACGTCACGGAGTTTGTTCGGAAACCTGAAAGTTGTTACCATGCTGTTCAGAAATACTCTCGAATATTGAAATATACACTATCATATCTGTAATAATCATCAACTAATGAGAATTGACTTAAAGAAATAATACGGATCACTACAAGTGTATAACAATTTTACCTTACAGGTCCTGAATTCCATTAAACCAAGAGATATCATTTCATTCTTTAGGGCTTTGAACTCTAAAATATCCTGTTGGGAAACACATGCTCCCAACTCTTTTTCTCAAGTGGCTGTCTCACGATGTCATTATTCCCATTTTTCCGCCTCAAAGTGACGTGGTAGTAATATATACCTAACATGTATAACTGTGATATAAATGAACTTATTGTCCTTAATAATGGTGTCTAGTTTGTAATGTAATCGCTGTGAGTTTCATCAGCTCACGGTTTTCTTCTGTGCAATATATTGTAACAAGTTGGGTTTTATTGTGCCCTGCATACATTGTAACTATTGTCTGTAATTACGTAAGTGTATTATTAAATCTAATAACTTTAATAAACAAACTACAAAAGGCTTCTTTATATTTTATGAGAAACGTCTTTAAATCTGTTTTCTTTTTGGTGGCTTTTAAAATAATTAAGGAATTGTAGTTTTATTTTAAATGCATTGCGCAGAAATAAAATGATGCCTTTTGTGTTTTCTTATTATTTTTATGGAACGCCTACTTATCGCAATAACTTATTAAACACCAATATACCGAAATCAAAATTATACAGGGTACTTCAATAATAAATTGTCCGTTTTGTATTACTTTTTTTTCCTTTCTTGTTTAATTTTTAGTTTCCGTAACGCCCAAACGATTACATATCCCGTGCAAATAGATTCTTTCCAAAAATTCACTACTCTAGCATCCCCGACTTTAGTCTAGTATCTGTCGTCTACTCTCTTTCGTCCATCCCAATTAAAATTTAAAAAAAAAGACAAAAAATAAAAAATTTGCAAGTTCTTAGACCTTTAAGAAATAATACTGCAATACTGCAAATGCCGCTGTCGACAAAAGGTCGTGAAGCGGCCTTCTCTATTCCTCAAGGAAATAAAACAACAATAGGTGTTAACGTGGCTCAACTGCGGTACTGGGTTGCCAAGTTTTTTTCTTTTTGATAGTTATCTAAACCCGGTGGAGTGGAAAGCTTTTATAGCCAAAGTGCGGGACTCTCCTTGCGGCATACCCACTAAAACCATTCCCCCTGGCGCGTGCGTCTGCCAGACGGCTCCGCCGCACTGCAGCCTAAAAGGCTTATTGTGCTGACCCTAGTTAAGGCGATTAATATACAAGTCCTGGGTCTATCAGTGGATCTACTATATGCAACTGCCCCAACGATGGAACTCAGTCCTAGCACCTTTCCCTTGCAAATACAAGGTTCCTGAATAAGGGCCATATTGCAGTCTTCCGTCAGCTTACATAGTGGACGGGTGTGACTCCGTCCAAGTCCCAGATTCGGCTTTCTTGGCTTTCCTCAGCTTTCTACGCTGAGCTCCCGAAAGCCTCTTTGCTTACAGTCCAGTGCTTTAAGGTTTCTTTATAGTATTCTCCATGTCTGGTGTTTCAGACACCCGTTTTGCAAGCGGACTTGCATCCCGGGTATGATCCACCTTCATGGATACATTTTGGTTACCTGAGGGGTCCCCCATTGCTGGTTCCACCTCTTCAGGTTCAGTTTTTCTAGTGGTACCAATATTATTCGTGATTGTTCTTACGAGTTTGGGGATGTAAATGGTCGCCATGCCAGGCGCACCTTGTTGGCATGAAAGGCGTGAATAAAATGGGTGCTGCCCTGTTCCCCAAGTTTCGGACTGATTGAGACTGGTCAACTATCCAGCCACGCATCTCCTGGGCTCGGTCCTACACCACTGGATTTAGGAATTTTTAACGAGGTTGTCTCCTTTTGGTCCGGGCGGTTAAGCCAAGACCCCCACACCCACTTGCCCATGAGACATGACCACGACGGCGGGGAAGGCATGGTATGACGGTGTTGCAGAATTGTCCCACCAGCTTTGTTTACCTCAGTGCTGGCTCATTAGCCACGAAACTACAGCTTGGACTGAGGGGTTTGGTCCTCGGGATCGTTTTTACTTGGCTAAGGAGCGGATTTTATCCCGCACCATGTTGTGGGTCTTATGCCACTCAGGTCACTGGGTCGCTGAAAGAGATAAGCTTATCACGATCTTTCCCAGAGTAGATAGCCAATCCCTTACCTATATAACCTAGGATTTCTCCTATCCACCACCTGGAGACGCGTCTAATGGGTAACCAACCACATGGGGGGGGTTGCTAAGTTATTAATACCTGAAAGATCGAGCAAGCTGCATCTTCCAAGTCAGGAAATATCTTCATCTGAGCATAATTTATAATTGCACAAACAAGTAGAGAGTGCATTCGTAAATCGATCCCAGTCCCGATTCTTGCGACCCATTTTATGATGTCCCCTAATTTAACTCATTTGAAGATCTAGCAATAAAACAGGAGGAACTGTTGCAATTGCAATAGGACGAACTACTATTGTGACTACCAGCAGAGCCCTAAACCCAAAGTACAATGCTAAATTCACTGCGAAAAACTTCAGTGAAATTGAAAGTAGGGAGGAAAACGAGGAATTAGAGAAACAAATGGTTTTGGAAGTGGAAGATACAACGTCAAGTACTGTCTAAAAATAGAAAAAGATGCTTGTCTAGCCACGCAAATACGACTAACAATCGTCGGTAACACTCTTTTTGGGGGAGGACCGAGGGTGAACAGCTAAGGAAAGGTAGGTTGCTGTTGTCAGACTATGTGTTCGCTTAGGGAGTTTGTTGAAAGCAAGATAGGTTATAGAGTACATCCAAGACAAGATATCAAGAAGGGGAAGAAAGCACGGTGTCAACCATCAGTGGGTATGTCAAATCCCAGTCTAAGGAATCCAACTCCTATTATTAAACAAAATTGGTTTAAAGTTACCACAATACTGTAACTAAAAAAAAGCAGTTAAGAAATAGAAATAATTAACCTATAGTTCTAAAATGTACTTAAACAGCTGTTAATGCACAAGCCTCTTTAAGCAACTTGTAGTTACTCTAAAATTTCTAAAAATTTACTCAACCATTTATTTTCAGAGCTTTACCTCATAGTACAAGTATTATCTTCTTAACATTAGAACTACAATGCTGTCTTCTAAATTACTACCGAAGCACTATAATGAATTTATATTGCGGCACTAATTTTAATTTATATTAGTTAATATGACCACTAACAGTAGTCTATATTACATTACGACTTCCAAAGTTTTCAACTAGAACATCTTGCAGTTAACGCTTTGCATTAGGACAAGCATTACCATCAAAACTGCAATTAGAACTGCTTCACAATAACGATATCTAAAAATTCAAATACATTCTATTTGTTCCAGTTTAAACTACAACCCAGAATGTGCAAAATTAAATTCTCGGGATTTCCTACTGTACTTTATATAACAGCACAAATACACCTATTGTAATCTTAATAATCCTTAAATGTAAAAGCCTTGTACTTATCAATCGAGTGATCTCGCACCTCAGGACCGATTAATCGCCTTTATTTGAATATGTCACGTTACAGGGTGCCCACCAATAACTTTTTGTGTATTAACGTCTTGCTTACATTGTTACGTGCCAATCGCACTTAAACATGTATTAGGTTAAGTTTGATTTATGGAGGTTTTGCGCCATAATTTCAAAAGACGCGGTGCGCGAAATTTAAATAGACTAGGCGTGTACTTCCGTTACGTCATAGTGAGTTTGCGCAGATTGCGCGACGCGGGAGGGTTGGACGAATAAGTTCGCGCCGATGTGTAAAAGACAAGAGTGGGGACAAAGTTGTGAGAGGTTTTTCCGTGACGCTCAAAAACGTGGCTGTTTGCCTTTGATCTTCAAGGAGTGTGGTCGGTCAGGTATCGTATCGTGCTTATCTTTATCTATGTAGATATCCTGCCTAATTATCTTTGTTGTCGCCCTTTACCTGTTTTTTTCCTAATCCGATCCCTACATAGGTAGATGAATTTGAGCCACGTAGGCGTACCGTACTGCACGACCCGGGGATGAGCGATCTCAGGACTGCCGTAGCTGGCCGGAGCGTTTGAAGGAGCGTTGGCAGGAGTCACCATCTTTAGTTACCGCAAAAGGGCTTTGGGTAGCCTGATAGACTTAAATGGAGGCCTACCTTAGCGCAACTCCGTCAAATGTCGGATATCTTATCATACTGGTTTAATGCATGCCTTACAAAAAACACCAAGGGATGGTTCAGCTCATCCCGTTCGTGATGGAAGTTCGCACACTCAGTATTATCATACTGTTACTGCTGCTTCTACTAGCCGTAGTCCTATGACCAAAGTTATGGACATATTTAGAAATCGATCTCATGCAAGTGTGCCGGTGGAGGATCGGCGTAAGAAGCGAGCACAACTACAGCCACCAGCGCAAGGAATCAATATACGCCGGAGGTCTTTGGATCCAGATAGAAGGCGGCAGTCTATAGGCACTATTATTCCACATAGAGCTTCCGATGCTTTGTTGGATCCTCACCATAATTTTATTACAATTTAATTGGTGATAATTCTTACACTTAAAGAGTCGATAAAACAGTTTACGAAGTACGTCGATAAATACAGCTACAAAGTCGGTAATACAGTTTAAGAGTTCATAAATACATCGCGCAAGCGCAATGAGAAAAGCAGGCTACGCCTCTGGCGGATGGCAACGATAACCTTATTACAGATTCCGCGTTGCCAACTACCAATGACGTCACCAATGCAAACTGTATATTGCGCAATACTTCGGAAATTTACATATTTAAACAATGAAAGATAAAAGCGAATAATTTTAACAAAAAGAATACTCACATAAGATATCCGGCATTTGACGGAGTTGCGCTAAGGTAGGCCTCCATTTAAGTCCATCAGGCTACCCAAAGCCCTTTTGCGGTAACTAAAGATGGTGACTCCTGCCAACGCTCCTTCAAACGCTCCGGCCAGCTACGGCAGTCCTGAGATCGCTCATCCCCGGGTCGTGCAGTACGGTACGCCTACGTGGCTCAAATTCATCTACCTATGTAGGGATCGGATTAGGAAAAAAACAGGTAAAGGGCGACAACAAAGATAATTAGGCAGGATATCTACATAGATAAAGATAAGCACGATACGATACCTGACCGACCACACTCCTTGAACATCAAAGGCAAACAGCCACGTTTTTGAGCGTCACGGAAAAACCTCTCACCACTTTGTCCCCACTCTTGTCTTTTACACATCGGCGCGAACTTATTCGTCCAACCCTCCCGCGTCGCGCAATCTGCGCAAACTCACTATGACGTAACGGAAGTACACGCCTAGTCTATTTAAATTTCGCTCACCGCGTCTTTTGAAATTATGGCGCGAAACCTCCATAAATCAGACTTAAGCTAATACATGTTTAAGTGCCGATTGGCACGTAACAATCGCGACAAAGCCACAAAAGAAAAAACTTAAAAAAAGAAAAAGTCTGTTAGCACAGTAACAGCTTAAAATCTAAATCCTAACTACACTATATAAAACCTAACTTAAAACCTACAAAATGTTTGTATAAGGCGCCACCTGGTTTTTTGACCGATAACAACATTCCGATTTAGTATTTTTATACTAAGCGGTGCTGCACTGCCTTTCTCTTGAAGCTGTTCTGTCCTAGAACATTTGGTGACGCGGAGGCTGGAAGTACCTGTGGAGGTAAAAACAACCGAAATCATTTCGGTAGTTTCCGTGTTAATAGACCTAGCGATTAACACTTTTCATAGCAGGTGCCAAATCATTTGACTTGTCACCACACACCAATATCTGGACTCCGGTATTCTCGAACAGTACCTCTAACATATTTCGTACTACCCTGCAGTCCAACCCAGTGAGCCTACAACAAATCTTGGGAATAGCCAACCTCTTGTTTTAAAATTTGATCATCTGGCCCTTGAGCTCTACTAACGCTTTCCACAAATCCTGATAATTCGGTATACCAGAAAACTGCTGCCTAGTTATCATGTGAAAAATGCCGCGATGTCGGGTCTTTGACCGTATGGACTTTCAAACCACTGGATGTTGTCGGCGAAGTTGATCAAGACCGCCGAGTTTATTTTTAAGCGCCTGAGCAAATCCTCGGGAGATAGCAAAGTCTACTGCTGCGTCATGTGCAAGGGAATGCTGCGATGGCACATCGAATAGGTCACCTTGAATCTCTTCCATGACTCCAAATCTCGCCGTGCCTGTGGCGCTGCACAGAGATATAAACCAATCAAAGCTCGGTCCAGACCTTTGATCGTCATCAAACGCATAACTGTTTGAATGTCTCACTGCTTGCCGTTATTCGGTATTGTCGACATAATTACTATTATAAGGTGCTAACCGGTTAACATGCACTACTATCGTTCTTCCTTTTGGGAGCTTACAAATCCGATATACCAGGTTGTTGATCCTTTTTACAACTTTGTACGAACTTACCCAATGCCTTTATAACATTAGTAGTAGTCCACGCCTTCGTCTGAAGTTGTATAGCCAGACGTAGTCGTCCTCTGGAAAATCAGACTTCTACGCCTTGATATCATATCTTGTCTTCATTCAATCGCTTGTGATCTGAATGTTTCTTCTAATGTCACCATCGATGTCGTGCATCTTGCGTTTGAGCTTCTTGACGTACTCATCGCCTACAAAGCCATCTCCGGGCTTACATCCAAACTCAAGATCACACGGCAGACGTATCTAGCGTCCCAGCATAGCACATTCAGGTGTCTATCCAGTGCTCTCATGAATCGAAGTCCGACAGGCCAATAAAAATTGATATATTATTGGCCCCAGTATCTCGGATGTTGGGAGACCAGCTTCGAAAAGTGTTTGTCCAAGGTACGGTTTATGCGCTTTACCATACCATCCAAATGTAGGTGCAACAGGGCTGTTCTGGTCATCATCATCCCTAGCAAGCGACAAACTCTTTGGAACAACTCTGGATGAAAATCTCTGCCCTAGTCAACGTGCAGCTCCATAGAGCTCCAAAACGGTAGTACTGTTCCTTTAGCAGCACAAACAGCGACAGTTGCAGCTTCTTTGTTTGGTTTAGCATGCACTTCGGTCCACTTCGTAAAATAGTCCATGGTGTCCAAAGTGTACTTATTCCTGGAGTCGGTCTCAGGGAATAGACCGGCAATATCGATTGCTACTCTCTCAAACGGTCTCCCCCGTTGTATTGAATCATTGGAGCTTTACGGTTTTCCGATGGTCCGCATAGCTTACACATGCGGCACGTCACCACTCTTTTACATCGATCTTGCAGTCTACAAAGTAAAATTTTGCTCTAATTTTCTCCAGAATTTTCTTAACGCTTTAGTGTCTTTCCGATGTCTCATTATACATATGCCTTAAAACCTACAACATTCAACTTTTAGGAACCACCAGTTGAAGTGGACCGCATCAAGATCGCATTCTCTACTTTCAGAGAATCCGGGTGTGCCAAGTGCGTCTTCAAGGTGCTATTCAACGGGCTAATATCCTTATTTTCAGGGCTCTAACTTACAGTACAAGTATTGTCTTCCTAACACTAGAACTACAATGGTATTTTCTAAATTATTACCATAACACTATAATCACATTATACTGTGGCATTAATTATTTATTTACATTAGTTTATGTGATTGCTACCAGTAATTTATATTGCATTACGACTTCCAAAACTTTCAACTAGAACATATGGTAGTCAACGCTTTACATCAGGACAAGTATTGCTGTCAAAGTTGGTATTAAAACCGCCTTGTTATAACGATGCCCGTAAATTTATATACATTTTAATTGTTCTAGATTAAACTACAACCCAGAGTATGAAAATTACATTCTCGGGATTTCCTACTGTATTACATCTCAATCAATGATCTCTTATGCGTAAACGTTTCACTTATATTTCGATGTATCATTTCTCTTCATCATTATATATATCGCATTTGGTTTTAAATCTTTTACATGCCAAAGCCCTCTGAATTACCTTCTTACCCCCGCCTCCTCCACGAATGGGGTACATTTTAGGGCATACGTTTATTAGAAGTTTTATTTTTATTTTGTGTTAAAGAACATATCCATAGAGTAGTCCGTGCAATTTTGAAATACCCTGTATAAGGACACGGACAATACAATATTTTTGGAAATTTTGGTCGATAACTATAAATTAGTCAACCTTAGACTTTTGTAATAAGACCTTTTAAATCAATCTACATAGAGACGTAATTAATAGCTAAATTTATTCTAGTATGAGTATGCACAAAAATAGTGCCCATGAAATATTTAATTAACTATAATTACTATAACCTTAATAGCTGAACGAATAGTATAGATTAATCAAGTTGTTATTATAAAACTTGTTTGGACAAATTCTAATTTAGTCATTCACAGACAGAAGGTGGTTTTACAACTTGTTAGTCAAACCTTGACGTTGTTTGTAAACTGGCACCAAAATATTTACTATTAGTCATGATGAACGAAGTTGGTTGCTTCATAAATAAAGCTGAAATGTTGTGAAATATTGTAATAATAAACTAAACTTTTTTAACATTAATACCCATATCATAGGAATTTATAAATAGCAACTCTTATGAATGATTAAATTATTTTATTATTTTCAACGCGTTGATTGAGTCTCAACTATGCTGATACCGTCAACTATATTGCAGACCCGTAGCTAGACCTTAGTCACAAAGTAAAGCATGTAACGGAAAACAATTTTAAAATAACTGAATTTTTCGACTTTTTTTTATTATTAAATATCTGAAGGATCCTTTGCATATCTAAAATGCTCGATTAATTTTTTCAATGCTAAAAATGTTAAATTCGCTAACTGTTGGTGCATAGATAGACGTTGCAATCTGTTGATGCTTGTTAAAGCTGAAAAGTTAGATTCGCAAAGCGCCGTACTGCATGCAAATGTTCTTACAGTTGCTAACATCTCGTAAGTTTTCTGAAAATCCACTTTCTGTTTATATATTTCCTCGAATACATTTGGAGAATCCATGCTATTTATAAAGTTTCTAGCGACCATTAGTTCTTCTTTGGGAGGTATTGAAACCCCAAATGAAAATAAATAATCAATGCCATCGTAGTCCAAATCATCTATTTAATTCAGGGTATATATAAGATCGCTGATGAAGTACAGAGTTAGTCTATATCTAAATGTCGAATATAAATTATATCGTGTAAAGTTAATTAGTTACGCTTTTGAAAGTCCAAGAGTAAATATAAATTTGTGTTCAGTGAACGTGTATATTGTACCGCCAGCTTGTAGTATACATAAATAGACAAAAGTGTAATAAATAAATTATAGTAGTGTTTAGTGTTATTGAGAAGCCTTATGGTTAAAAATTGAGTTTAAGAAGATATTAGTGCTTGTAAAGAACAATAATGTTATAGTGCTTCATTGTTAATTAGACTGAAAACATCTATAAATAAGGCATATACTGTTAATTAGACTTGTGAACAGTGAGTAATAAAGACTTGTTATTACTTGTTTTAAATTGGCGAAACGCGTTAATAGTAGCTCGCTAGAGTAATGTTATGATTAAGCCCAGTTACTTTCAATAATTATTAAATCTAGAAAATGTGTTTTAAAAGGAATTATTCTAAAGTGAGGATAGTTATTATGTAATCTATGGAAGAATTAATAATAACTGCAGAAATACTTTTTCGATATTGAGTTTTCGATTGGAATAAATTGTAGTAATTTTGTGTAGTCGAGTTTTCTTTCTTCAAATACTAAGGCAGTAAATTCAAAGAACCGCCGAGAAGTCGTGCTGTATATTCCCGAAGAAGCAGCATTTTAAGCAGTGTAATAATCTAGAAATTTTTGCGTCCAAAAAGAGTAGGATCTTCAGCGGATAAAATAAGAATTGAACTTGGAAGTAAGTTAAGAGGAGTTTTTGTTTTCAGGTAGATTTTATAGCAATTTATGTCGACCCAACAGTGGGGCTCGAATTAGCGATCCGGACTATTTCAGCACCAAGATTTCAGACCAATGGGGGTCGTAGAATAAATAAAAACAACTTTCACTTTAAGAAAGGCACACAATTCCAAAAACTATAAGAATAAATCGGTTACCCTACATATTGTTAATTAAGAGCACACTGTATATAAAATACTCGGGATTAAATGCATGAGAACATAAAGATGTCTAAGAGTAGTTTACAAGTGAAGATAAAATTTTAAAACGCAACAAATTGCATCAAAATTAAATCATCGAGAAACCTAGATAAATTGGCAATGCAAAGATGTAACAATTGCGTCAAAAATATCATCGTACACACATTCTAATAATTCATTATTAGAAAATCGTACGTGACAGGAAAAAATCACATTTGTTCAAAAATCCAATGTTCTGTAGAAATAAACAAGCACCAGGTTATTCAGTTTAAATAGTAATAAATAACAAACATTCGAATACGTGAGATAATAAAAGGCAAAAGTTGAAAATTACCACGATATGCGGGAGAGCACGTGACAGGCAAGGCATGCATTGAAAGATTTGAACTAAATAATTGGTGAAAATTTCAAGGTATGCGAGATAAAACCGTAGCATCGTCCCAGAACATAAATAAGCCAATGAAAAGCACGTGGAGGTACGGCTTATATATACGATAATAACGAAGCGGCAAGTTAGTCTATATTCAAACTGGGCTACGACTATGTTCAAAAGTGTTAAGAAATTACGTAACCAGTGAGGCAAAAATCAAAGTGAAATTAGATTTAAAAAGTGCGAGAATTTATGCAACAAAAAAAGCCGATCTATAAATAGACGTAAGTAAAACGACTTAATTAAAAATCCATTTCTAATATTAATGAAACAGGGCTTTTAATACCGACATTTAATTTGGACATTTAATTTGGATTTTAATTCCGACATGGTTTTTAATTCCAACATGTAATTTGGATATTATTTTCAATCTGGATTTTAATATTGATTTTAATTTCAATTTGGACTTTAATTTTGGTTTTAATATCGACTTTTAAATTTGACTTTCAATTGGAGATAGTTTAAAAATAAAAGTATTCTAATTTGGACATATTCTGACTTGGTACGAAACAATTTATGGGGCAGGCACAGTAATAAGGAAAGCGGACACGGAAAGGGGATGCAGATCACAGACTAGGAAGGAACTACAGAACCAATTCCAGGTTAGCAATCTTAATACACTTTATTATTGAAAACTGTTTTTAATTTAATATTTATCATATTGTGTAGTTGTAAAAGTTAACAAAAAAAAGAAGTCACTTAACAATTTATGACAAAGCCAATAGGTATTTTGGAACGTTCGAAGGTCCCTAAATAAGTAAAAGATATTTTTGCTGGCTTTCAGAAAACCATAAATCTGGTATATGTAGATATTCTGTAAAAAGGGAAAATTTTGAGAGTTGTAAATATTATCAATCATTATATTGTGTATTATAGAATTGCTTTATTTGGTTCAATTAGATCCATCTGAAGTAAAAACCTAATTTAACATTTCATAACATAAGGGCTCAAAATAATAATAGGGTAAATCATAGCAACTTTTATGACATGCCCAATCGCGGGGCTTAATAATAATATTAGGGGTGAATTTCATAACAAAATTTATGACGGCCCAACGCTGGGACTAGTATCACAGCACTTTTATGACGCCCATCGTAAGGGCTTGTTAATCCTATAATAATAAAAGCTATCAGGGGAAAAATATTACAGCAATTTTATTACGTTCAAATCGTGGGGCCTAATGTAAAGGAGGATTGCATAGCAATTTTATGGTATGCCCAATCGTGAGGCTAATTTCACAGCAAATTTTATGACGGCCCAACGCTGGGACTAAAATTTCATAAAAGCCTAAGTTATTATTTCATCTTATTCACTGTAATACGATAGTATTTATCAACTTACTTTGTGTAATTAACTATCTAAAATATATATATATATATATATATATATATATATTGTTATGTATGGTGATATTTAATGAAATGATGCTTTAAATTACCAGTTAAAAAATAATAAGTGCAACCTTAAAGTGGTGTTGGCCTTTAAAATGATTTAAATAAATACCTTTTCAAATTTAATTATGCCACGGCTTTTAGAAACTCTCTCAGGGAAACTGAATCTACTATTTTAAACTCTGTAAGAAGACGTGGGTTGTTTGTCCCCTTACAGGTATTTAAGACACAGGCGCCTAAAGCGTTATTAGATCAAAATCACTTAACCTCTTTTTTGTGCTTGCGTATCGTGATTATACAAAGATTGATAAATCTATTCAGCATATATTAATTTAGTTAAACGTTTGAAATTTAAATTATTCAGAAGTTACTTTAAATGAAGTGTATATAAATATAACTTAAAATACCTGCAACTCCGTTGAATGTGTCTGGGTGTACAGGGGCTTTGAAACAGGATACCACAAATCGCCTCGAACGCTTTCAGTGACTACCTAATAAAAGTATGTTTTAGTTTATGTTCAAGAAGGATTTTACTATAGTTTTAGGTTCTACAATTAACTACTACTTCACCAACTATATGCTTTATTTGCTCTATTACTACGAACACTTCAATACTTCACCAAATAAACTGATCTGCAATCCAAGAAGACTGATCCCTGCTGCAAAATAATTCACTATCACAGCTGCAACTCTTCAATACATAAAAGATGCCCCGACGCTAGTATAATTGGAAATCTTCCTTTTGTACTTATTTTGGTCGTATAACCTTTTCACTTTCTTGGTATTGTATTCAAATAAAATGCATGCACTTTAACACATCTATTAATTTTGATAAATATTATTACAGGCTCTTAAAACCAAAAAAAACTCTTCTACTCTCCAAAATTATA
Source organism: Platerodrilus igneus (assembly GCA_036346225.1). Classification (NCBI taxonomy): domain Eukaryota; kingdom Metazoa; phylum Arthropoda; class Insecta; order Coleoptera; family Lycidae; genus Platerodrilus; species Platerodrilus igneus. Next base: position 14,171,158 of record JARFIW010001469.1, on the reverse strand, counting down.
ATCAATTCCAAAATTTTTTATCAATTAATTATTTTTAAACAACTATCACCTAGGACAACTAAAAAACAACTATATCTAGCCTACTAACTAATATTATATAAGTGATGCATTCAATACATTAACCTTAATTCTACTTAATTACTATTTTAGAACAGCTTTGGTATTTTTACATTTCATTTTGACATTTCATAATTTTATTTCGCTTTATAATTAAAATGTATTAAACGACTTTCATTTTAGGTAAATCAAACTTATAAATGGCATAAAGTATCCTGCACAAATTATAAATAATAATCTTAAAGACAAAACCTATACACATTCAATTGAAGTTACATTAGATACCCTTCGTATTGGAACACAATGGAAAAATGTTTTTTTAAACCTCAAACGCTGTATCACTAGTACATAATATTCTATATCTGCATTTAACAAGTAATTATCCATCAATCTTTGTTAACCGTAGTGTTTTTAAATTTTAGAACAGCTTGATAAAAGTGGTAAATTGATGTTTTTATCCGTAGTACTAACAACTATCTTTTTAAATCCTTTAATAACGTCAAATACTAATATATATATATATATATATATATATATATATATATATATATAGCTGTCAATAGCCCCTACGATTTGAGTGTCCTTTTTTATTGCTGTGAATAGCCCCTAGTTGTTCGTTATATTTATTTGCTGTGAATTAGCCCTACGATTGGAAGTCGTATTAATTTTGCTGTATTCTCTGCCCACGATTATTTCGTTCTACAACTTTGCTATGTCACAGCCCCTAACGTTGCCGTCGCCTTTTAAAACTTTACTGTTGTGTTCGCACTCTGCCTTTATCCTCTGAGTCTCTAAATCCTACAATTCCTTGAATTTGTATGTCTCGGCTAGCTCAATCTATTAAACGCAGAGTGCCCTACGTCACGATAATAAAGATTGTTTTAACCCCTTTCTCTTGATATAAATGAAAATAAAAAATGAAGCAATCTAAAATTACACAATATAATAATCGGAACTATCTACACTTTTATGTCTATAAATAATAAATTTGTTTAATTTTCAAAAATTAGCCCCTGAATAAAATATAGATATTTATCTGATTCCGCTAAAATTTATGTTCCCTGAAAACCAGTAAAAATAATACTACTGTAATTACTTTTAAGTTCCTTTTGAACGTTCAAACGATCCTATCTCTATTTTTCAAATTCTTAAATGATTTTTGATGACTCCTACAGATATTTGATATAGCAAATATTAAATGTTAAAATTGAAACAATCTTATACTAATAATGAATACATCCTCTAACCTGCATTTTCCTTGCTTGTTTCTGCCACTGGATATCGATGATCTGCACCCTGGATTATTACAACTAGACTCGTTAGCGTAGTTTCTTTACTTGTTGATCAGAATGATTAATTAACTGTTGCTTGAATTTTTCCCCTCGGATTTTTGGAATGACTTGAAGCTTGCTTGTAGTTTAATTTGAGTATTTTGACGTTTATTATGTTTTCTTGTAGGCTTATTTAGAAGTATTTTTATAATATTATCGAAGTTTGTTTAGTGGTATATTTAGAATTACATTCAGACGGATATTTATAGGTACATTCAGAGTTTTAAATTCTTACATATTAGAATAAAATTCAATTAATATATACCTTCCGTTTTAAGATCAAAACGGCTACTTCTGGTTGTATAATTGTGCACTTTTAATTTTCATTATTATAATAAATTATTAATTTTTATTACGTTTACTTTTACGTAATATTTAGCTTTCAATTAACGTTGTTAATGCCTTGCGAAGAGATACTGAATGTCTACAAATTCCCTATGGTATTTATAGACTCCACCTATCAATTTTCTTATTGGTGTTCATCGTGTGTTTGTTGATCAACGCGTTGTACTTTGCGTCTATCTCTGCAGAAATCGGTATTTCTAAAGATTCCTTGTTTTAGTTCTTGATTAGATGCTTGATCTCACACATAGACGTTCAACTTCGTGCAGTGTATTTCTCAGAAGTTCCAAATTTTCATTGTTTTCTGTCACGTCTTTTATGTTTGTGTCGACTATGGTTCAAACCTTATCGCTTCATGGACCGCCTGTTATACATTTTGTTTGTTACTCCAAATATGTTGGATTTTATCGAAATACAATGTCTTTTGTCACGTATTCATATTTCTAATAATGATGTATTTGAACGCGTTTACTTATTTATGCGTTGATTTTATTAAATAGCTAACGTTAATAATATTTACATTTATCTTACGACCCCTATGACTTAATATACCCCTAAACTACTCCCTTATCATAGCAATATATATATATATATATATATATATATATATAAATATATATATTGCTGTGATACCACCAAAATCCGGGTACTCCGCTTTTCGAATCGAGCCCCTACGAATTGGATGTCCAGAATTCTGTGAATCCTACGAAAAGCTATTCATTACTTTAACTGTGTTGGTCCATTGACTTTCTTCTGTTAATCGCCTCGGCTGCTCCCTAGATAACTTTCATCCTCATTCATAAAAAACAAACACATTCCTACCACAAACACGAACGTTAACTCTATTTACATCAATATTCACAATACATTAAAATTTCAAAATTAAATTTTTGCATAAAATTCAGTATCAGAAATTTTCAAGATTACATTTATTATCATTTAAATGTGCATCCTGAATTAAAGTCCTTGTTGGATGCCTATTAATTAATATAACAATATATGCAGACCGGAGTCTGAGTACAAAGGGAGCATCTACCACCCCTTTACGTTAATTAACCAGGTTCGTCTAATTGAGCTCAAAGACATACCCAAATTTTCATCATAATCCCGAACATCAATACTAAATACCCCTTTCTACTTGAACAAGCAAATTTCACGTTAAAATTAAAATTTTATCGTTAGTATAATCTCACTAATGTCCATTTAAAGTAAATCAATTATAAAGTTATTCAACACACACAAAAATATCAAAGTTCAAACAAAATAGTATAAATTACCTGAAGGTTACTGCACTCGTAGCTTCAATGTACATCGTCCCTTTTGTTAATCACACCTTTCCAACTGAGTTATATTTACAGCTTCTGATTCTCAACGCTTTAAAAATGTTCTCCATCACCATTTATTTAAAGTTGTTTCTGGGCTTTTCCGGAACTCATCTGTGTATATCTGACCCTTGTTTTTGTGGATCCAGACACATTTATGAACCATTTAATCATTAACACCTCCGAAAAATAGCAAAGAAATTCATACTTCTTTCACCAATATACGCCAAAACTGCCTACTTTTGGTGTATTCATTTGTCGTTGTAAATTTTACTAATTGGTACAGTGATACTAAATTTTATTACCTTGTATCTAAATGCACTCAAGTACATTCATGTTAGCACGTAAATAACAAACTGTTTTAAATCACCAAAATATACGAGCAAACTTTAAATTATTTTATCAAACTAAAATGCACTGTTTAACATCTTGAATCAAGTCGCGGATGTAAGAGAGCTTGTTTATATTCACCTGGGTATATATAGAAGTTAGCCTGTCTGTCGGTCGAGTCCTGAAAATGGACAATTCTAAAGAATTTCGCATGCTAGGTTCCCAGTCCGCAGCTCGGCATGCGATTTTTACGAATTTTGCACTCGTCCCAGTTAAATCTCAGAAATTCTCACACGGCACGCAAACATGTCCGAGAATAACTAATTAAATTTTATACAGAGATTGTTGTTTCTACCTCTCATATGTGCATCTTATTTTCAACCAATCGTGACCCTCGTGACGTTGCTCATATCACGCCTTTAATTATTAGTGTCTTTGTCTTACGCACATTATCTTTCCTTCTCTAACCTGTTCTCAGTGGTGCAAATTGATATTCCTTACTATCGATTATTTCAGTCCATGTGGACTATCTGGGTTAAATAACCCCGTATCGCGCCTTCCCGTGAATATTAAGCCCCGGTTTCTCCAAGATTCTTTGTAACCATTAATTATTTGCAAAATTTACGCAGAATGAGCTTTTTAAACTACGCAGGTGTTCAAACATAATATTAATTCTCAGAGCTTTATTTTCTGGTATTATAATCCTGGATTTTCACAGACTTTTATGCTTATTATTAATAATGGTTTAATTAACTCCAATTAAAATTGACTTCTATCCTTTCATTTTTAGCGAATACAAATTAAATATTAATTATTATTTGTACACTTTGTTTAATACCGGTTACTTAAAATAAGGTTAATTAATATAAATTTTGCACGTAATTTCCATTTGTTTCTTTCCTCGGAATAAATACATTACACGTAGAGCTTGTTAATACTGTTTCTTTTGATATAAAGCGTCTTGTACATGATTTAAATCTCTTTTTTTTACTGAAACGAATGAATTTTTATTCTCCACGGTTTTAATAACGCGTATTATCTAATAATATTCATTATACACGGTGATTAAAATTATTTGATGTGATTATTTAATTTTCTACCCTGGTCTAAATATGAGTAATATATATATATATATATATATATATATATATATATATATATATTGCTACACACTCTTTTCCTTTAGCCTGATATTTAATTTTGCTAACCTTCAAAATATGTGTAGTTATCAAAATCACGTAGCATGTACGACCATAACCTCAGGGTTGAACAAATTTTTTTCTGAATAAATTCACATCTTGAAATTACATTAACCCACACACGCCGCTCCGTCTCCATTTTCTCATGCCAAAATATTAAATGTGAAATACCCCAATATGCCCTACTTACGAAACGAAAGGATATAACTTTTGTATGTGATAACTACCTCTCGGCCTACCTTGTTGATCCACCAGTCCATACACATTATTGTCAGCGAATACCTGTTGAATTATAAATGGACCATCGTACAAAAATGATAACTTTGCACAAATATCTTTTTCTGCGTTTGAAACTCTCAAGCGTTTTACGACTACCCTGTCCCCTACTTTTAAAACTGCACGTTTCTTTATCTTACCGTTCTTTTTATTCTTATACCGGTCTAAACTTTGATTTATTCTAACCTTTGCCTTTTCTAATAATGGTGTTATATCTACTTCAAGTCCTTCATCTCTCCTCGGTCTTCCCAGAACAAATCCTTGTGTTAATGTAACAGGACAAACCTCCGTAACAGTATTTGGTGCCATATTCATAAAATTTTCAACACAATTTTCAAATATTTTACCACTTCCTTTATATATCTCTCACATGGATTTCCCAGTGGATGTCGATGCTACAAAACTTTATTTTCACCCCTCTATCATACAATTTTTAACAAAACGATAATTCTGGAAATACATCGCATTGTCTGCTAGAATCTCCTTCATCAGACCTATCTCCTGAATAAAACTCTCAATAGATCGCAGAGTATTACACCTACGTGCTGGATACAATCTTACAAATTTTGGAAAAATATCAACCATGACCAAAATATGTTTAAAACCAAATTGACCCGGGATCAAATTACTTAAATAGTCAATAGCCACGATCTGTAAAGGCCCTTCGGTTTGTATACTCCATGCTGTATTATGTAATGTATGATTCTTCTCCTTAGCTAACAAACAAATCCTACATTCCTGTAATATCCCTTTTACCAAAGCTAGATCCTCCTTTAAAATAACATGATTTCCTAAAAATCAAAAATGTTTTTCTAACCCCGACATGTGAAAAAGTAAGATGTATCTCTTTCAACAATTCAATGGCCATTTCTTTTGTCCGCACTAATAATTCCTGTTCTCCTATTGACTTAACTAATAACTCATCTTTGATCGAATATCCCCTGGACACACCACTATTCTCAGACAACCTATTTCCATCCTCGTGTATATCATTCTGCTCCTGCATCCTCCTGAAAATCTGATGAGACCATCTTCCCTCTTCGTTAAACATCTGTACTGCAATCAAATATCCTCTTTTCTCTTGCCTTCATATCCATCCTTCCTACTTAAATAATCTGCTGCCACATTTTCCTTTCCTGGTTTGTGTCTTATTTCAAACCGATATTCCTGCAAAAATAAAGCCCATCTGTACAACCTACTATTCGCAAATTCCTTTTTTTTAAAAAAGTCACCGCCACATTATCCGTCTCAACTAGAAATTTGTTACCCAAAAGATAAAACTTAAATTTATTTACCGCATACACAATTGCCAGCATCTTCTTCTCAGCAATATTATATCGAGTTTCACAATCCTTTAACACCCTTGAAATGAAACAAATAGGTACTTCACACCCATCTTGTATCTGTACCAACTCGTCACCTATTGTTCGATCTGATGCATCTGTCCTCAATATAAATCTATCCGAAAAATTCGGATATTTTAATAACAACTCCCGATAAAATACGGCTTTCAATTCCTGGAACGCCTGCTCACGTCGGGTAGTCTATTTCCACTTCTGTCCCTTTCGCAACAACTCCAACAATGGAACATAATTCTGAATATTTCGGTATAAACCTCTTGTAATAGTTTAACAAACCTAGGAATCTTCTCATCGCTCTGACATTTTTCGGCTGTGTCAAATTCTGAAGTTCCTCCAACCTCTTGGTACATATTTTAACCCCCTCGTTACTGATCTTATATCCTAAATATGTAACCTTATTTTTGAAAAACTCACATTTCCCAACATTCAACTTTAACCCCCCTACATCTAAACTCTTTATCACCTTGCTCAAATGTTCCAAATGTTCCTCCTCTGTTTTTGAAAAAACTAATACGTCATCCATATAATGTGTACAAAAATCTTCTAACGCATTTAATATCTCCTGCATTGCCCTCACCAAAGCTGCTGATGACGTTGACAATCCAAAAGATATTACTCTAAACTGAAAAATCTCCCCTTCTATACTAAAACCTGTATACTTGCGACTATCCTCATGTAAAGGAATTAACCAAAAAGAATTTTTTAAATCTAATTTGCTAAAAACCCTGCAATCGCTAACTTTATATGACAAATTATCTAATGGTTGTGGTTGTTCATATTGAGGCTTCAAAATCATTTAATTTCCTAGCATCTAAACATAACCTAATTTCCTTTTTATCTGCCTTTGGTACCACCACCAAAGTATATGTAAACGTTGTGATGGACGGTTCAATAATACCATTCTTAAGCATTTTTTTATTTCTTCCTTAACCTGATTCCTCAAACTAAATGGAATAGGATATATCTTCGTATAAAACCCCTTTTCATCGATAATATTTAATTTATGTGTATATTGAGTAGCAAATCTTACTTTCTCATCAAATAAATTTATATGATCCTCAAATAAATTTCCTAACTTGATTCTTATTTTCTTATCTTTTATCCCGTTCTGTTCTTCATACAAATCTTCTCAAACAAACTACATAACCAAACTGTATCTATATCTATATGAATTCTCGTCTCGAATCCAATATTTTCATGATTCCCATCTCTAATATCCTTCATAGCCATTCCTAAACCTGTTTTATCCATGATTTCATTCCCAACCTCCTTACTCAAATCTGCACTCAACCAATTATTCCGTACCTTATTTATTTCGACACATTTTTCTTTCCCATTAATAAGAACACCAAATCGCTCAATGAAATAAATACCTATAATAAAATCCAACTGCAAACCATCTGCTATCAAAAATTCTGCTTCCTATACTCTTTCTTGACCTATAAAAACATTTACAGATAACATCTTCTCAATCATCGTTAACTTCTTCCTCATTGCGGACCATAAATGCACCTTTTTAATTGTAACAATGCGGCTTTTTAATATTTCTTGATGCTTAAGAACAATTTCCCTTTTTATCAACGTCAATTCAGAACCAGTGTCCACCAACGCTAAATATAAACAATTTCCTAACCCTAAATAAATAAATGGTAACCTTTTATTTAAAGTTTCATTTTCTAACAACAAATCAACATAACTACACTTATCTACTAAGGTATTTACAAAAGTCCCTCCTGAATCTATAACATTGAAGTTTTTTTTGTCCCGAAGCACTGCAATGTAAACAGCCACCTTAATCCTATCTTCCTCCGCCCTTCTTGGGTTTATTGTTGACATATTATGTATGCGTGCATTTTTTCTTTCTGTTTCACTGGATCCATCTTATCCTGTTCGTTATTCATTCTTCTATTGTATTTCGGTAGATAATCTTCATACTGTCTTCCTTGTCCCTGAAAATCTGTATTAAACTTCCGTTCCCAATATCCCTGATTTCTCGGCGTGTTGTCATTCCTTGGTTTTCGTCCGAAACCATTGTACCATAACGGCGGCATAAAATTTCCCCGTTCATATCTACAAGGTTCCTCTCTTGCCATTCTCCGGTCTGGTCCACAGGGCTCCACGTCCCGTTCCTTCCAAAACCTGTCTCTATGAACATCTCTTCTAGTTCTGTCAGTTTCCTCTAATGATCTTGGCATTTTATAATTTCTAATCACTTCTAAAAATTCTTTTAAGGTCTTTAAATTTTTTATGGCGACTGCCCGATTGACTTCATTATCCATGTGTCTGGCTAACAATTGGATGATGTCTTGTTCATCCATCTTAGGTGTAATATGTCTTGTCTGGTTACACTTTTCAATAATATATTCCTCCCTTGTTCCGTAATTCCTTGTATACATCCCTGATATGAAAGTCATTCGAATCTCCATTTGCTTTGCATTTCCCCAGTACTGTTCAGTGAATAAAACCATGAATTCGTCATAAGTCCGGTATTTGTCTTTTATGATGCTGTTCCATTTTTCCGCACTACCAGCTAATGCCAGATTCACTATTTATAACTTTGTACCTTCGTTTTCGTTTTTAACTACCTTGTCTAACTTATCCAAAAACGTCATAGATTGTTCCCATTTTTTCCTTCAAACCTTGGATTTAATTCTTTGCTAAATTTTAAACTACTTTCCTCATGTAGATGACATCGACCTCGATCCTTCTCCACTTGGTCTTTAATTTGGTTTTTTACAACATCAACAATCTCTCTCAATTCTCCCCGTAACTTTTGTATGGATTCACTTAATTCCTTTTTTCTATAACTTTTATCCTCCTCAAAACTTTTCCTCAATCTTAATTCATCGTCCCTATTTTCTTGGATTAAATTTTTGGTATTTAAATGTGCCCGTTCATGCTTTTCGTCAACCAACTGCATTTCTTTCCTAATTTCTGTATTTTCTGTAACAACGAACTCAACACATCGTTTCACCTTTTCATCTAGCTCTTTTTCTATTTCATTTTTGCACTCTTGAACATCTTTCTGGAATCTTTCCTCCATACACTTCATATTGTCTCGTACCTCTATTTTAAAATCCCCATGTATACATTGCATATCTTGCATCTGTTGTTTCAACTCTTGTTGACCCATTTTCACATTTTGTATCTCCTTCCATAGCTCATCTTGTCCATCTTGTAGATTTTTTTCCATATTTCTGAGAAACATTAAAATAGTCTCCATTTCTTGACTGGAGGTTTTCGTTCCTTCATCACTAGACTTAATGTCCCTTTGCGCGATTATGACCACGTTAGGTTCTACAGGTTTCATTTCCCCTTCACTATCTTCCCGTGATCTCTACTCCTACTTTAGGAACCCTTCCTGTTGCGTCGCCTTTTTCTAAATCTCGCTGATGTGTCACATATTCTCCTCTTCCGTATGATTTTCCCGATCTTGTACAAAATTTCTCTTTCTCTTGTTCGCTCATTTTTAAATTAGTCTATTTTTTTAGTAATAACTTTTAGCCCCACTTAACTCCTACTTATAACTAAATAAAACAAACCCTTTTCTTTATTTTCAATATATTTCTATAAACTAGAGTGGTATCCAATATATTCACGTTAATCCTTCAGAGTTTTTAAATCTTTTCCTCTTCTGTCACGTACACTTTTTAAACTGTCAAACCGACCTTTCTGTACACAAAATAATACTCTATATTCAGCCCCACTTTTCCATATGCATTACTATTGTACACCCTATTTTCATTAGCCGTACGTTGGGAGTCACTAAACTGCTACACACTCTTTTCCTTTAGCCTGATATTTAATTTTGCTAACCTTCAAAATATGTAAAGTTATCAAAATCTTGTGGAAAATGAAATAAAAAGAATATTTCCTTCTAAAGGCGCCGACTAGCTCAAAACGGTTATTTTCCACGTAGCACGTACGACCATAACCTCAGGTCGAGGTTCTAGCGTTCTACTCTAGTATCTGTATCTACCAAAACAATGTGATGTACCAATTTATCAATCAAATATTATATCACACACAAAAATTATAAACTTTTTTTACTATGATTAAATATTTACCGAATCCTGATAAAGTCTAGGTGTACCTCCGGGTGATTTCTACCAATGGAGACGACGCTGTGCTCTCCAAGAAGTTTCTGCAATTTCAAACCGTTTTAATAACCAATATTAAAATTTGAATAATTATTATGATCTGCTAAATAATGACAGAACTACTTGATGACCTTTTCAGATCTATTACAAACTGTAGCCAAAAGGTATACTAGAATTTTGAAAAACAAACTTGTTTCTACATCTAACATATATAATGCACAAACTATAATTAGTTTTCAACTCAAATGTCAAAATAATAATAACTAAAATGTCAAAAACTCATACGTCCCTTTTCACTGCTGTAATTTCCAAAAATATTTTCCACCATTCCTTTTTTTGCAGCTCTCATTTAGCACCATTTGATTTAAATCTTACCATTTTCCAGTAACATCCATATCCTTTTACAACACTTCTTTAGTCCTTTAGGTACACTCTATATTACCTTGTGTCAAAATCTTCAAAAAAATCAAAACTCCTTAAAACTCAAAATCATCAACTCCACTTTTATTCATATTCATTTCAAAAATTATCAACATTAAATCAAAATTAGATCTTGTACAAAAATTTTATCAAAAATTAACATTAATTCTAAAATTAGAATTAGTACATTTCATCAAAAATTATTTTTTCAATCATTTTTATAAACATAACATCACCTTGGTTACCATAATTCCTACAGCCTACCTTATTTTAAATTTTTAAATATTACATCAGACCACTATGTACAAAATAATAAATAACATTTTTAAATTCCCAAGTTTTGATACAGGCTTAATAAGCCAAAATTCAAAGAAAATCCCTCCCCATCACCATTACAATATATATATATATATATATATATATATATATATATATATATATATATATATATATATATATATATTATAAGTAGTTTTTACACAAGGTAAGTTGATAAATACTAACGTATTGCAATTAATAAGATGAAATAATAACCTAGACTTTTTAAGTAAAGCCCAAATGATCATTTCAAATCGAGCTAGTAATTGAAAGAAGGATATATATATATATATATATATATATACATATATATATATATATATATATATATATATATACAGGGTGAGTTTTAGTGTAGCAACGGTCGATAACTCCGTTATTATAAAAGCTACCTAAACCAAATTTGGAGGCATATTAGGCATGCCTAAAGTGCACATTTTAAAAATATTTGGAAGCATACAGTGTGTTTCATAATTCCAGGCCATATTAAACTTATATTTTTTTAAATGGAACATTCCATATATTATTACATTTTTGGAAAGCCCATAAAAAGAGCTTTAATTTGATATCAAATAGTATCTGTCTATTCCTTTTAGTTTTTGAGATATTCAACTGTTTTTAGAAAAAATGACCCCGATTAGATACATTCCCACTGCACTAATACACAACTTATGTTAATTTTCAAGATGCAAAAAATTTTACTATATACCATAGTATATTTGTAATTATCACTTTTTTGAAATTTCTTCACAGTATACAGGGCGTGTCAGGTTTCGCACAATGCAATTTTTAATTTTTTTTTAAATAGCACCCAACCAATTTTATTGCTATAATGGATAGCTCATTAAGTGTCCTTTCATTTTTGTTAAGCATTCCCTATACCTAAATCCATTACTTTCTGAGATATTTTTGATTTTCTTCAAATTTTAAGAATGTTTTTAATTTACATAACTAAAAATAACTTACTATTGGAGAATATTATAAAACAATTAATACACTTTGATTAACAATTAACTACACTTATCCAATAACAATTTTCACTAAAGATATAACAACCTACAATAATACGCTATCAATAGAATTCTGCCAGTTCAACAATATGCATTTTATAGAAAATGTTCAAAAAGGAAATCAGGCAGGCTTTGAAAAAAATAACTATTACATGTAAAATGTCATTTAGGTTTATTAATTGTAGTGTTTTTAACTGACTGTAGATAATTACTAGTGGAATAAGTGTAAATTATTTACCATGTTATGTTTTTAATGAAATCTTAAGTATGGATGAATTGTATTTGATAAAATTTAAGTATAAATCGTTCAGTATTTTGTCGTTAATGATATGTAAGTGTTAATTAATTATAAGAGACTTCAATCTAATACACTTCAATATATATATATATATATATATATATATATATATATTGCTGTGAAACCTCCTAAATTAACTGGTTCGTCGACTTTCTTCTGTTCATCGCCTCGGCTGCTCCTCTAGATAAACCTTCATCCTCATTCATAAAAAAAACAAACACATTCCTACCACAAACATCAACGTTAACTCTATTTACATCAATATTCACAATACATTAAAATTTCAAAATTAAAAATTCAGCATAAATTTCAGTATCAGAAAATTTCAAGATTTAAATTTGTTATCATTTTAATGTGCATCCAAAATTACAGTCCTTGTAGGATGCCTACTAGTTAATGTAACAATATATGCAGACCTGAGTCTGAGTACAAAGGGAGCATCTACCACCCCTTTACGTTAATTAACCAGGTTCGTCTAATTGAGCTCAAAGACATACCCAAATTTTCATCAAGAACATAAATACTAAATACTCCTTTCGACTTAAACAAGAAAATTTCACCTTAAAATTAAAAATTTGTTGTTAGTACAACTTCATTACTGTCCATTTTAAGTAAATAAATTATAAAGTTATTCAACACACACGAAAACATCAAAGTTCAAACAAAATAGTATAATTTACCTGAAGGTTACTGCACTCGTAGCTTCAATGTACATCGTCCCTTTTGTTAATCACACCATTCCAACTGGGTTATATTTACGGCTTCTGATTCTCAACGCTTTTAAAATTTTCTCCATCACCATTCATCTAAAGTTGTTTCAGGGCTTTTCCGGAACTCATCTGTGTATATCTGACCCTTGTTTTGTGGATCCAGACACGTTTATGAACCATTTAATTATTAACACCCCGAAAATAGCAAAGAAATTCATGCTTCTTTCACCAATATACGCCAAAACTGCCTACTTTTGTGTATTCATTTGTCGTTGCAAATTTTGACTAATTAGTACAGTGATACTAACTTTATTACCTTGTATCTTCTTTTCTAAGTGCACAAAATATACGAGCAAACTGTTTAAATTATTCTATCAAACGCGGAAAACTAAAAAGCACTGTTTAGCGCATTGAATCAAGTCGAAAATCTAAGAGAGCTTGTTCATATTCACCTGGGTATATATAGAGGTTATTCTGTCTGTCGGTCTAGTCCCCAAAACGGACAATTCTTCAGAATTTCGCATGCTATGTTCCCATTCCGCAGCCCGGCATGCGATTTTTACGAAATTTGCACTCGCCCCAGTTAAATCTCAGAAATTTCGACACGGCTCGCAACGTCTGAAAATAACTAATTGAATTTTATACAGAAATGTTATTTTTACCTCTCAATTTTGCCTTTTATTTTCACCCAATCGCAACCCAATGACGTTGCTCCACTCACGCCTTTTACTATATGTGTCTCGGTCTTGCGCATATTATCTGTCTCTATCTAACTTGTTCTTATTGGTGCAAATTGATATTCTTTATTATCGATTATTTCAGTCCATGTGGACTGTGAAATAACCCACCTTTAGCATTTCTCGTAACTATTAAGCTACGGTTTCTCCAAGATTCTCTGTAGCCATTAATTATCTGCAAAATTTACGCAGAATGAGCTTTTTTAAAAATGCACAGGTGTTCAAACATAATATTTCTAAATAACCCCTCTACGATTTGCATTTTATTGGGTTTTTACAAGTTTTTATAGATATTATATGTTACTAACGGTTCAATTAACTCCAATTAAAATAATACCCTTTAATTTTTAGTGACTCCTAATCAAATATTAATTATTATCTGTACGTTTTGTTTAATACCGGTTACTTAAAATTGAGTTAATTAATATAAATTTTACACGTAATTTCTCTTTGTTTCTTTACTAGGAATAATTAAATTACACGTAGCTTTTTAATACTCCTTCCTTTTTTTTATAGCAAGCGTCTTGTAGATGATTTACATCTCTTATGTTTAATGAAACGAATGACTTTTTATGCTTCGCGGTTTTAATAAAGCGTACCTTTTCCCAAAGCTTCTACACGGTGATTAAAATTATTTGATGTGATTATTTAATTTTCTACCCTGGTCTAAATATGAGTAATATATATATATATATATATATATATATATATATATAAAACATTTAATGCTGAATGGATGTATGTAGTAGGTATCAAGTCCAATGAACAAATAAAGATGTTGTTATTAAATTTTATTTAATTTCTTGACGTTTCGGCGACATTTTTGTGCCTTTGTCAAAAGATCTAAATTAAAGTACATAAATAACAAATTGATAGTTTATATGAATACACTAGTGGTTTGTAAATAAAATGAATTTAGACGGAAACACAAAATTTTTAAATATTTTGGTAAAAGTCTGTCAGCGATATAGGTGGAGACAGTTATAATTGATACATACTGACAGAATACGTTTGTGGTTAAGTGATCATACTTTGATGCATAGAAAAGAGAGAAATTGCTTTTTAAAGGTGTGATTATGATTTAAATTGGTTTATGTTATATAAGGAAGCGTAGATGTTATGGAAATTTTCTACATCTTGTTTATTGTTCATGCAGTTAGCTTCTTTATTGATGTAGAAAGATTCGAGATATAATCTTGTTTTATATTCAGGTTCCTTATCTAATATTAAGCATTCTTCAAAATTGGGAGTATGTTTGGTGTCGTAAACATGTGTGGATAGAGCACATTTCTTAGAGTCAAAACGGCAATCGCTTCTGTGTTGAGTTAAACGATTTCTTAACCATTGTGAAGTTTGCCCTACGTAGCATTTCTGGCAACTGCAGACTATCTTGTAAATTAAGTTGCTATCCAAGGATTTAGGTGTTGGATCTTTTAGTTTGGTAAACAGGTTATTAATACAGTTTGTGTATTCAAAAGCAATTGAAATATTTGGATGTTTTAATGTTCTGATTAAATGTGGTGTCAAGTTAGTAATGAAAGGCAGTCTTTTATAGATAATGTTGTTTTTGTTATTAATAGTGTTGATATTTAAATTATTATTGTAGATTAGTTTCTGCAAGAGAGCTTTAGGATAACCGTTGTTTATAAATATTTCTAGTAACTTTTTTTTTTTTGATAGAAATTGAGGATCGGAGATCCGCTCAATACGATATTTTATAGCTCTTGCAGTATTGATTTTATGTTGTAGTGAGTGGCTAAATAAAAAATTTAAATACCTTCCTTAGTTAGTAGGTTTTGTGTACCAGTCAAAGCTTAAAAAGTTATTAGGGTCTCTAATGACCAAGACATCAAGAAAAGGTAATTTATTAACGGATTCAATCTCAAAAGTAAATTGGAGGTGTGGATTGAAATTATTAAATATGGCGACAGTACTTTCAATGTGATTTTGTGGAGCGGAACATATAATGCTAAGAAAGTAGCAATAAGATATGTTGAAGTGTTTACAGAAGAGATAATGGGCCTTAAGGACAAAATAGGTTTATGGCCTTTTGGTAACCCATAATATTTACCTGGAGTAGAGTTGTTTATACATAATTTTTTCTTTTCATGGTTGTTAATCATGCCTTTATTAAAGAAGCTTAATGTGATCATTCACTCTTTTTTGAATAGTGAAGCTCGAATCTCTAGGAAGGGATTTATACGTGTTGTGGTCAGAAAGAAGTTCTAGTGATTTGCTAATATACTGCTCTTTATCCATAATGACTGTTGTGGCGCCTTTATCAGCTTTAGTGACCAAAATTTGTGGATTCGTAGATAAGAACTCTTTTGTTTTGTAGAATTGAGTTCTATAATTGTTTGGTTGATTGTTGTTGAAAGGTTTGTGAGCGTAGTTCATGACGATATTACTAATTTTGCATCTAGTAATGTTTTTTTGTTTCGGAGTTAATTCTACATGATCCAGAATAGATTCAACACGTCCAACTAGTTTTCCTATATGTATGTCACTTACTTGAGTACTTATATTAAAGTTGGGACCTAATAATAAAAAAATTTTGATATCTTCTGGAACAGATATTGCACTAATGTTAACTATCCATTTGGAGTTGTCTTTGTATAAGCAAGGTTGATTTGATTGTTCAATAAGCAGTTTGTTAAATTTATGGATATTGTTTGTTTTGATAAAATAGAAACAGCTCTGTCAATCTCATATTTAACAACACTTACTTTGGTTTTCAAAACCATTATTACCTTCAACTTTTTGGCACCCCAATGGGCTCCCCTTTGTCACCTATCATAGCCCAACTTGTTATGGATACCTTATTAGATTCAGTTATACCTATATATATATATATATATATATATATATATATATATATATATATAATATATATATATATATATATATATAATATATATTCTACCATATAACATGCCTTTTATTGTCAAATATGTAGATGACATTATATGCTCCGCTCCCGAAAATCACATTGAAAGTACTGTCGCCATATTTAATAATTTCAATCCACACCTCCAATTTACTTATGAGATTGAATCCGAAAATAAATTACCTTTTCTTGATGTCTTGGTCATTAGAGACCCTAATAACTTTTTAAGCTTTGACTGGTACACAAAACCTACTAACTCAGGAAGGTATTTAAATTTTTTATCTAGCCACTCACTACAACATAAAATCAATACTGTAAGAGCCATGAAGTATCGTATTGAGCGGATCACTGATCCTCAATTTATATCTAAACAAAAAAATTTTATTAGAAATATTTATAAACAACGGTTATCCTAAAGCTCTCTTGCAGAAACTAATCTACAATAATAATTTAAATATTAACACTATTAATAACAAAAACAACATTATCTATAAAAGACTGCCTTTCATTACTAACTTGACACCACATTTAATCAGAACATTAAAACATCCAAATATTTCAATTGCTTTTGAATACACAAAATGTATTAATAACCTGTTTATCAAACTAAAAGATCCAACACCTAAATCTTTTGATAGCAACTTAATTTACAAGATAGTCTGCAGTTGCCAGAAATGCTACGTAGGGCAAACTTCACAATGGTTAAGAAATCGTTTAACTCAACACAGAAGCGATTGCCGTTTTGACTCTAAGAAATGTGCTCTATCCACACATGTATACGACACCAAACATACTCCCAATTTTGAAGAACGCTTAATATTAGATAACGAACCTGAATATAAAACAAGATTATATCTCGAATCTTTCTACATCAATAAAGAAGCTAACTGCATGAACAATAAACAAGATGTAGAAAATTTCCATAACATCTACGCTTCCTTATATAACATAAACCAATTTAAATCATAATCACACCTTTAAAAAGCAATTTCTCTCTTTTCTATGCATCAAAGTATGTTCACTTAACCACAAACGTATTCTGTCAGTATGTATCAATTATAACTGTCTCCACCTATATCGCTGACAGACTTTTACCAAAATATTTAAAAAATTTGTGTTTCCGTCTAAATTCATTTTATTTTATTTATAGTAAGTGTATTCATATAAACTATCAATTTGTTATTTATGTACTTTAATTTAGATCTTTTGACAAAGGCACAAAAATGTCGCCGAAACGTCAAGAAATTAAATAAAATTTAATAACATCTTTATTTATTCATTGGACTTGATACCCACTACATACATCCATTCAGCATTAAATGTTTTATATATATATATATATATATATATATATATATATATACTGCTGGGATTAAACCTACAAAAAGCCTCACCAGAGTAAAAAAATATTCAAGCCTCTCGAATTGGGCACCAAGATTTGCTGTGATTCTCGCCCTGTCTATTGAATCTTTTCTGATAATCGCCTCTTTACTCTTTCCGCCTCGGTTGCTCACCTAGTTAAAACTTTCATCCTCTTTCATAAAAAAAAACAAACACATTCCTACCACAAACATCAACGTTAACTATATTTACATCAATATTCATAATACATTAAAATTTCAAAATTAAATTTCAGCATAAATTTCAGCATCATAAAATTTCGAGTTTAAATTTGTCATCATTTTAATTTGCATCCAGAATTAAAGTCCTGGTAGGATGCATACTAATTAAGTTACAATATGTGCAGACCTAAGTCTGAATAAAAGGGAGTATCTCCCACCCCTTTACGTTAATTTAACAGGTTAGTCTAATTGAGCTCAAAGACAGACCCAAATTTTCATTATAATCAAAATATAAACTGCTAAATACTCCTTTCTACTTATACAAGAAAATTTCACCTTAAAATTAAAAAAAATGTTGTTTATACAAATTCACTACTGTCTATTTTATCAAACAAATCATAAAGATATTCAACACACACCAAAACATCAAAGTTCGAACAAAATAGTATAATTTACCTGAAGGTTACTGCACTCGTGGGTTCAATGTACATCGGACTTGCTCATTCCACCATTCCAGCTGGTTTATGTTTACGGCTTCAGCTTCTGACCGCTTTTAAAATTTTTCTACACCACCATTCATCTAAATTGTTTCAGGGCTTCCCAGCAACTTATCTACGTATATCTAAATCTTGTTTTGTGGATCCAATCACGTTTACGAATAACACTTGATTACTCACTCCCAAACAAATAGCAAAGAAATTCATAATTCGTTCACGCTATACAAAACAGCATACTTCAATGTATTTATTTATCGCTACTACTTTAGATAATTGGTACAGTAATACCTGCAAATATAACT
Source organism: Platerodrilus igneus (assembly GCA_036346225.1). Lineage (NCBI taxonomy): Eukaryota > Metazoa > Arthropoda > Insecta > Coleoptera > Lycidae > Platerodrilus > Platerodrilus igneus. Next base: position 14,152,099 of record JARFIW010001469.1, on the reverse strand, counting down.
AGACTTTATTACCTTATCTATCTTCTGTAAGTGCACTAATGCATAATAATTTGTATCGTAGCACGTATTCAGCTTGAAGTATGGTATAACATCAAAAATAAAGAGCAAAACTGTTTACAGTATCGAATCATATCAAAAATCTAAGAGAGCCAAACTGTTTAAAGTATTGAATAAAAATCGAAAATCTAAGAGAGCCCAACACCTTTAAGTCCGGGTTTATATAACGGCTCGCCCGCAAGTCGAATTTGTCCCGCAACGGATAATTTTCAGAATTTCGCATTCTCTGTTCCCTTTTCGACAGTCCGGCACAGCGATTCTACTAAAATTTTGCACTCGTGCCAGTTAAATCTAAGAAATTTTCACACGTCTCGCCACGCGTCTGCGAATAACTAATTAATTTTATCTAGAAATTGTTGTTTTCACCTCTCATATCTGCAACTTATTTCAACCAATCGCAAACCCAGTGAAGCCTCACAAATCACGCCTTTATTATCAGTGTCTCTGTTTTACGCGTTTATCCGTTTATCCATTTCTACCTTGGTCTGAGTGGTACAAATCGATATTCTTTACTATCGGCTGTCTAAACTACACGTGGACTCGCGACGTGACTTTTAAATAAACGCTGTTTTGTATTTCGTGCTAAAGCATCCGACCGTTTCCAATATACGTAGAAGCTGCATGTTTATCTATTCAAATTTATTAGAACTTTGATATTTAAAAATATGCAGGTGTTCAATCGTAATACTTCTACGATTTGGATATTCCACGTATTTTAACCTTCCTTGATATATTTGTATGCTAGCAACGCGTCTCATATTTGGTATTATTAGGTTTTTAAAAGCTTTTATGCATATTATACCTTAATAGTCGTTCAATTAACTCCAATTAAAATAATAATGAATGGCATTGACTTCTACTCTTTAATTTTTAGCGAATACTAATTAAATATTAATTATTATTTGTACACTTTGTTTAATACTCGTTACTTAAAAATTGAATTAATTAATATAAATTTCGCACGTAATTTCTTAATTCAACTTATTTCAACCAATCGTTTCCTCGTGACCTTGCTCAAATCACGCCTTTTATTATTCGTGTCTCTGCTTTGCGCATTTTATCCGTTTCTTTCTACCTTGGTCTGAGTGGTACAAATTGTTTACTATCGGTTATTTCAATCCACGTGGATTCTTATTTTAATATAAGCTACGGTTTATCCAACCGTTTGCAATATACGCAGAATTTTCATGTTTATCCAAACAAATTAAACAGAAATTGACTTTTAAAAATACGCAAGTGTTCAATCGTAATACTTCTGCGATTTGGATATTCCACGTATTTTAACCTTCTAGATATACTTGTATGCTAGCAACGCGTCTCATATTTGGTATTATTGGGTTTTTAAAAGCTTTTATGCATATTATACCTTAATAATCGTTCAATTAACTCCAATTAAAATAATAATGAATGGCATTGACTTCTACCCTTTAATTTTTAGAGAATACTAATTAAATATTAATTATTATTTGTACACTTTGTTTAATACTCGTTACTTAAAAATTGAATTAATTAATATAAATTTCGCACGTAATTTCTATTTGTTTCTTTATATAGAAAGCGTCTAGTGAATAATTTAAATCCCTTATTTTTAATGAAACGAATAAATTTTTATGCTCCACGGTTTTAATAACGCGTACTATCTAATAAAATTCTATACAAACCCTACATTCTAATTGAATGATTTAAATCTTCACAGTAGGCCTTTAATTACGCGTACTTTTCCCAAAACTTCCTTATACATGGTGGTCTAAATTTGAGTAATATATATATATATATATATATATATATATATTGAAGTGTATTAGATTGAAGTCTCTTGTAATTAATTAACACTTACATATCATTAACGACAAAATACTGAACGATTTATACTTAAATTTTATCAAATACAATTGATTCATACTTAAGATTTCATTAAAAACATAACATGGTGAATAATTTATACTTATTGCACTAGTAATTATCTACAGTCAGTTAAAAACTAGAAACCATAAGATTTTAAACAGCATTGGGTTTTTTGAGCGAATTCAACAATAATAAAATCACAAAATACCATGACCAGAGGATGTATGGCTCTATTTATAATTGGTATGTTTATTACATTAAACCAGAAAGGACCATAAAAACCAGCTACCTAAAAAAGAATATGCTTATAATATGTAAAGTAATTAAGATATATAGTGTTTAAACAAAATACCCATGTCAAAAAATACATGTAATGATTTATATTCTATGTTAATTTAAGGACTCATTATTATGGTACAAGAAGGCTGGTGATTGTATATTGCATAAAAAATATGTAAAAGAGTAGGCTAAAAGACAATTGTTTTAGTGGAGTTGACTAAGGAAACAATTATGATTATTACTAATTAGGATGCTTCAAAAAGTTTGTTGAAAATTAATTTGTAAAATAAAGAAGTTCTTCTTGAAATTTAATCTTGTATTTTGTGGAAGATAAATATTTGAATATTGTGTATCGTCATCAAAGCTGAAGATATATGCCGGCAAGTGCAGTGTTGAAAATAAAATTAAAAAAGGTTCATACAACCTTGTTGAAATTGAAGGAAGGTGGTGTAAAGACGAAGCCAGAATATACTAGTGTAGTAGCAACAGGAAACTGGGTTTATCACAAAGTAGTAGGTAGAACGGGAGATTTCAGTGCAAGTCCCAGGATCATCGTAGAAGTTGGTCATCATACTTGGAACCAGTTTTGGTAACTCAATCGTTCCATCGCAAGCACTACAAACTGTAAAGTATCCAATTTTTCATTTGTATCTATAACTTGTATTTCACATTGGTTCTTTCTAAAACTAAAACCAACTATTAATCACAGATAGATAGATACTCTACGAGTAAAGTATTTAATTCAGGAAGCGGTCCAACAACGTAAAGCTGTGAAGGGTTGTACATACCTTCTGGAGTAGTAAAAAAGGTATTTATCATAGTTACTAATCTGAAAATTAAAATTTTAACACCCAATGCTGTAATTAAAAATACACTAACATTTACAATTCTAAAATAGGTTAGTGTTACTGTTCTGTATAGCTTGGTGTAGAACTAACCTTACCGGCATTTGTGTAGAAGCTTATTCTAATTTCGTACAGAGGGAGATAGTATTCATATATTTGCAATTTGATATTAGTCATTGAACCCAGAACTAGTATCATTTTAATTTGAAACTTACCCTGAGAGAGTTATTTGGAGTCTTAATAAAAAGCCGAGGTATAAAAAAATAATAAAATGAACAATATTTAGAAGTCACTTATTACATTTAGCATACAAACAAAAAGTATTCAGGAGCTTAGAACCGAAAATTGGTGTTTTAGTGAATTTGAAACCTTCATCCAAATTAATCACATTTAAATTAAATAAATAAAAGGGGAGAGAAAATACGCATACAGAATAACACATACAGATTAATATATATGATCATTTCAAATCGAGCTAGTAATTGAAAGTTGGAAAATATAAGGTCCCGAACAGGATTTGAACCTGTATCTTAGTTCATTAGCTAAATTAAGTTTACAGATGTGCATTTTGTGCGTTCAAATGTATGATGGCTATCTTCAAACAATTATTCGGTCTGTTCGTTGAATAAAATGTTATCAACTAATTAAAGAGACCTTGTTTCTGAACATAATATTAAAAACTCATTTATGACGGAATACATATGCATTAAAATAACTATTGTCTTTAAGTATACTAAAATTTGTTTGACGAGTTCGCCATCTGTATCCGTGGTTAAAAATAATCAATGCTGTGAAACGTCGCATTGAACTACACGGAATATTTTAAATATCTCAGTTCTGTGTATGTACAAGATTAAATAAAAGGAATTAAGTACCAGTTTTGCGGACTGCGTTACTAATTTTGCAATACCATACCATCCGGAAGTGTTTAAACCAGTAATTATATTCATATTCAGGATATCTTGAATTATAAAAAATAATTGGGTATGGTGCAATGTTACATATTTAGAAAAGAAAGCGTTAGTGTATAAACAAACAGATGGATCAATCTCTAATGTGTTAACAATGAAATCCATACAAACATTTTAGATAATAACGATGACCTTCTACTAAGTATACATTAAAATATCAAGTTGAGTCATTTGAGGTGGGGATTCGTTGAATGATTTTTATAAAAACAAGTACGTGTTTTAAGTATAGTATAAGTAGGTTTCAACTGCGGTTTGTTGATGTTTTAATGAAAATTATATGCGCCAGTAGTGACAGTGTTTGTGTATAATATAATTATTTAGCTTTGTTTAAATATGTGGATTTTAATTATTTTGGCAACGCTGGTGTTTGCCATCTGCATACGGGTGAAAAAAACAATGAGTTACTGGAAGGACAGAAATGTTCCTTATATAAAACCATTTCCAATATTGGGAAATTCAGCTCCAATTGTTCTAAGGAAGCGTTCTGTTCTGGATCATGTTCGGTATATGTACAACGTATATCCGGATAAAAGGTAAGAAATTTAAATTATGCGATACACTTTGCGGAGGTTTGTGAGATGTCTCATTAAGTATTTTAACTATGTCCGAAAAGAAGGTAAAACGCGCAAGTTTTGTTGGTTTTTCTCGTTTTTATTTCCGATTGATATCAAAATATTTTTCCGAAACACGGTAATGGTTACAATGTTGAAACTCAGTTGAAATCCAAAAGTTTTCAGTTTGTTTGCAACCTAATAGCTGTCTATTGCTGACGCGTATTCTGTTAATCATTTAACTTCTTTCGGAATCCTAGGATTTTTCATTTATTTTGTATTCTTTCACTTACCCTTAAACGATCTTCTTTAACCATTCCTATTCGGAGGCAATCTCTGAATAACAAAACCTATCTTTTATTCTACACAATAAGAACCATTGGAAAAATTCACACATTAGTATTAATATTAAACTATTCCATAGCTATCTGCATATGGGAAACCTGAACTATTTGCCAAAAAGGCAATACTTATTTAAAGTATGGAAAAAAGTATTCTTGTATTAAAAGTTTATTACACCAGTCGAAGTCCGTGATTTGGTACACATTTTTGATTTGAAGAAAGTGCAATTTGGATAGAAGAAATGGATTTAGTGCAACCTAAAAACCAGTTGTATAGAATTGTTTTTAGTGCAGCCAAAAAATTAGTTAATCAGATGAAATAGTATAAAACGTGGTTAGAAGTCTGGAATGCACAGAGTACATGTATCCATTTCTTTCATTCAAGATACCACACATCTTTGTTCCGTGTGAAATACGCTCTAAAAGAATGACATTTTGATGTGCCTTGAAGGGGCGGGGACAACATAACAACATAAGGGTGCGTCGAATAACTGCAGTGATGCAGGAGTGAGTTCCTATGGATAACTAAGAAAATGAAAATAACAAGAAATAAAAAATAAAAATAATAAACACACTAAAAGATCTTCCCACTGTCAAAATCCAGGGGCGTTAAACGATCCGTCAAGCAATCCTTTTGATGTCATTTCTATGTGAAAGACTGTTATTTCGCATAAAATTCTTTTGATTTGGCATCCTAAAGTTGGTCATAATTCTCAAAATAAAACAAATCACTGGGATAGCTGTAATTCTTTATAGTTCGTAGGCTTTACTATTTCCTAAATAAAAATCAATCTAAACTTAACTTCTATTAAGCTAAAAGTAATTTCAATAATCATACAAATATCCTTTCAAAAATAACTTTCCAACGTCAAATCTGGTCAGGAGGTTGCTAAAATAATCCTACAGAAAGTCGTACAAAATTTAAGTCTAAGCCATCAACAAATCTATTCTCCACTCCAAATTATTCCTGCTTTTCTACGTAATTATAAGACATTTATAAATCCCGTTATGACAATGTCGTTCATAGAACAAAAACAAGCAGTCTAAACCCAACTTTTACTGTATCTTTTCAGTGTCCATTCTAAAATTAATAAATTTAATACTTTTAATACCCTTGATGTCATTAGTGAATCTGTTTTAAATCACTAATTGGTTCGACTAAATATCTAATTATTTGTTACTTAATTACCATTTTATTCCTAAAATACATGCAATTAACATTTAAAAATCCACAACAGTGTCCTTAAACGTTATATACAAGTTCATAAAGCTATTCGCTGTATTGCAACTCTAGGATTTTCAGCAATCAACAGTATTTTCCCTCTCATTACTTCTTATATATTGAGACACAGCAGCTGTCTGACTTATAACATGCCACAAAGTTCCATTTGAATGGAGGTTGTTTCAAAACTGTGTTCCGACGTTTCATGCGTTTAAAAACATACCCTGCCACTTGCAGAAATATTTCATTTTGTTACAAGTAGCGTGCCACATCATTTCCTTTTGAGAATTCCATAAAAGTTTTCTTGAAATTTCTGTAACTTCTATCAAATCCTCGTGTAAAACTCACTTCTATCATCACCAAATTCCTGTGTTCTATTTACGCGTATTTGTACGTTTTTAACGTTTTCAGGTAACCGAGTTCTGTATACCTGATTTATTTCTACAAACAACAAACAACAAACCTGTTTTACTCCTACCGTAAATCATATTTTATTATGGTCAACGTTGACTAGTACGTTTCAAGTTTACTCATATGCTTACTTCACCATTCTGAAGCACTTAATCTATTACAGTGAAACTAGTACATCATCTGTGTAATCCTATATTTCCGTATTCTGATTTTTCAACATTCGTTTTATTACTTTGTATGCAAGATGTGTGAGGTTTCCCTACATGGTAGTTGAAAATGTCTATTAACAACTCTGTCATATGGCATGGAATTTATTAAACTAACTTCCTAAAGCACATATTTGAGGTGCATATTAACAAGTTCACTTTTATTTTTTTAACAATTCCGAAAGCTTCTTAAAACATGACATCCTTCCACTGTAAGTTTGATGGTTACAATTGGCGTGTTTACATTCTTGTGGTTTAAAATAATTAAAACCCTTTACGTTCTTCAACATTTTTAACAGAAATATAACGATTATCTTTGTGATTTTCAAATACGGATTTAATTGCAAGTCTGGTTTTTAAACACTATTTTATATGAAAATTAACATTTTACAGAGTGTATCAATAACAAGTTTGTACGATAAGGATTGAATCCTTTCCCTTACTTTTAATTTCTGGTTAGCGTAGCGCATTGCGTTGCAGGTTTTATTTCGCACATAATTTATATACGACCATAGACTAGCTATGAAAGAGCCAGTTTCTTTTCTACTATCACCTCTCGTCTTGCTGTTTCTTTTTTCGTATAAATTTTTCATCCGCGTCTCTTGCATTGTCATTTAGTTTATTTTTTTGTTGTATTTTGATGTTTTTTTACTTTCGTCGTGACGAGACTGCATGTCAAAGTTAATTTTATCTTTCTACGATAATCGTCTCTTGCTATTTTATAGTGCTCCTTTTGACAACTGGAGGCTGAAAGAAGGAAACTTAGTGTCCTTCGGGCGTCCATCTAGTACAAATTCGCGTTTCTACTGTATTTCTTTTTTGCAAAAGATTCAGAAGTTGTCTTTTCAGCTTGTTTGCCTTCTCACTTTTTGTTATTGAGTCGCGAACAGGTTCTAGTGGTCATTATGTGATACGATACATAACGAATAAAAGTTTGCATTGGTAAAGATGTTTTCGTTAGGCAGAATCAGAAAAATCATTGTAGAATCACACACAATGTTGTTTATATTCTTAATGACCTACATATAAAACAGCAATGTTTTCCGCCAATTGAAACGTTATTAGACCTTGGTGACAGTAACTATTAGTTATGAGTAATTTATGAGACTATTCGGAAGAACCTAAAAGCAGAAAACCTAAATTAGTCAAACTGATATTTGCAAAATTACATACCTTTCAAAACGTAGCATATATTCTCCAGTTTTACTATACATCGTACCTTGTTAATGTCAAAAATAATTTATAAATAAATGTCTATCAAATATAACACTTCTCTTCTCTACAGCCGAGTTAATACTAACTCATAATAGTATACCGCATTCGGGAATGTTCAGGTATTGGACAGGAAGGGGAGAATGTGCGGTGTACTAATTATAGGACATTAAGCTTATTTTGGTTAAATTTCTGCAAAAACATCTGTATTACATGAAGAAGAAACAACCATTTTTCTGCGTAAATGATTGCGTCTGAACGACTTTCTCAAATTTGATCATCCTTTATGTACTGATATTAATGAATCATCCGCAATTAGTCTTAACACAAACCATTATATTCTAGATTTTATTAATTTTATTGCCAATTCTTTTATTTTTAGATGCGTTGGTGTCTACCAATTTATGACACCGCAACTATTAATACGAGATCCTGAGTTAATTAAACAAATTACCGTAAAGGACTTCGACCATTTTACAGATCGCACAGTCATTGTTCGAGAGGATGCAGAACCAATCCTTAGTAGAAATTTAGCAGGTCTCAAAGGACAGAAATGGCGTGACATGCGTTCAACGTTAAGCCCATCGTTTACTAGCAGCAAAATGAAATTCTTATTTACTTTAATTTCCGACTGCGCTGAACAATTTATACGTCACTTTGAGGAAAAAGAATCAGAAGGAGTTATAGAAATAGAAATGAAAGATACCCTTTCTCGATTTACAAATGATGCGATAGCATCGGCTGCATTTGGTGTGACAGTCGATTCACTAAAAGATAAAGAAAATGAGTTCTTTTTGATGGGAAAAGAAGTTACTAGTCTTACTGGCAATAGAATTCTTAGAGTTTTTGGATATTCCTTATTTCCATGGCTTATGAGGGTTAGTATTAGCTGAAATGTAGACGTTTTAATATTTTAATTTTCTAGCTTCTTAAAGTCTCCATATCTCCACCTGCTGTATCCAACTTTTTTCGGTGCATTATAAAGGAAACTATACAAGTACGTGAAGAAAAAGGTGTGATTCGTCCGGATATGATACATATTCTATTAGAGGCAAGAAAAGGACAAATGAAACATGATGAAGAATCCCACCCTGATGATGGATTTGCTGTTGTAAAAGAATTGTCGCCAATTGACAATGAGGAAAAGCATCAGAAAGCAGCACTGAGTGATGACGATATTACAGCTCAAGCGCTCATATTTTTCTTTGCGGGCTTTGAAACCACTTCGATCCTATTGTGTTTTGTAGGTTACGAACTTGCAGTTAATCCAGATATCCAGGCAAAGCTACAACATGAAATTGATAAAAGCAAAGTCCGATCCAATGGAAAAGTAAATTATGAATCCGTTTTGGGAATTAAATATCTCGATATGGTAGTTTCAGGTAAATTGTTTATAATTTTTCATACAGGGTGTCTTCTGAATACTAACATGCTATTATTGGATTAAACTTGATTGGCGGTTCAAATCCACAGTAATAGAGAGACCGGTTATCATACTGAATTTGACAAAAAATCAATATCGTATGCAATTATTGGCCCGCTCAGCCTACTTAAAAAGATCTTATTGGGAGAGGGTGGTCTTAAGCTTAACAATCAATTTCCTTATCATAAATTCATAAACGTCTCTTAAATATTTCTCATTGATTTTGTTTAACTGTAGTCATCCGCTTCCAAAGGTATCTCGGATTTTCTGTTAGTACGATTTTGGTTTTCATTGAATACTTCCAACAACTTCAGAAATCAAATCAGGTGGCTTGGCCAAAAAAGGTACTCGCGATCTTTAAAGATCGCGTTTTTCAGAATTGGAAAAAATATTCACAAGCGATTTCTACTCAAGTCAAACTACGATTATGCTGGAATCCTCTACATTGGAACCAAAACTATCACTTGCTGCAGTGAGGTGTTTGATTGATCTGTTGGTAACAAAAGCAAGAAATGAAAGAAACTACGTGTGGGACTTTGAAATGAAAAACACCAATAATTTGTTTTACTATATTCACACTCAACAGATCGAAGTCGTTTTTTCTCAACAAGTAGTAAAAACTTATCAAAATTATAGAGATGATTGAAATACACATAATTATTTAAATTTCATTATCATAGGATAGCTCTTCCAAAAAGTGCAAATTACGCAGATTCGTCAAGTCCCCCCCCCTCCCCAGTTGACCGATTTGCTCCAAAACCTAGCACCAATTTGCTTACAGCTAGCACTAGTTAACACTAAAGTTGTAGAGCTATCACCAACGCTGTTTCAGAAATATGGCCAACTATATTCGGGGGACAACTTGACGCTAATCCCTTCCCCCAGTACTCCGATTTGCTCCAAAACCTAGCATCATATAGCTTGAGGTAGCACCCAAGTAAGAAAGCTAGCATCTTAAAAACAAGATGACGGCGATTTTTTAAAAAAATTTTGCCAGCCCCCTCAGTTGTTCAATTTGCTCCAAAATCTAGCACTTCTTTGCTTATAGCTAGCACCAGCTAGCACCAAAATTGTAGAACTAGCTTCAAAGCCATTTCGAAATATTGCCAATTATATAGCTTTTTCCAAAAAGTGTAAATTACGCAAGTGCGTCAAGCCCCTCCCCCCCAGTTAACCGATTTGCTCCAAAACCTAGCACCTATTTGCTTATAGCTAGCACTAGTTAGCACCAAAGTTGTAAAGCTAGCAACATAGCTGTTTCGGAAATGTGGCCAATTATATTCGAGGGGGGAGCAACTTGACGCTAGCCCCCCTAGCACCGATTTCCTCTAAAACCTAGCGCCATGTAGCTTTAAGCTAGCACCAGCTAGCGCTTAAGTAAGAAACCTAGCACCTTAAAAACAAGATGGCGGTGATCTTTTAAAAAAATATTGCCAGCCCCTAGTTGACCGATTTGCTCCAAAATCGAGCACCTCATTGCTTATAGCTATCACTAGCTAGCACCCAAGTTGTAGAGCTTGCACCAAAGCTGTTTTAGAAATATGGCCAATTAGCACCTCTTTGCTTATAGCTTGAACCGGCTAGCACCAAAGTTGTAGAGCTAGCACCAAAGCTGTTTCACAAATATGGCCAATTTTATCAGGGAGGGGGGCAACTTGACGCTAGCCCTCCCCGAGTGCTTCCATTTGCTCTAAAACCTAGCACCATGTAGCTTAGAGCTAGCACCAGCTAGCACCCAAGTAAGAAAGCTAGCACCCTAAAAACAAGATAGCGGTGATTTATTAAAAAAAATGCCAGACCCCTCCCCCTCCCAGTTGTCCGATTTGCTCCAAAATCTAGCACCTGTTTGCTTATAGCTAACACCAGCTAGCACCAAAGTTGTAGAGCTAGCACCAAAGCTGACGCTAGCCCCCCCAGTGCTCCGATTAGCTCCAAAACCTTGCACCATGTAGCTTAGAGCTAGCACCAGACAGCACCCAAATAAGAAAGCTAACACCTTAAAAACAATATGGTAACGAATTTTTATCGGACAACTGGGAGTCTGGCAAAAAATTTCAAAAGAATCGGCGCCTTCTTGTTTCTAATGTGCTAGCTTTCCTACTTGTGTGCTAGCTGGTGCTATTTCTAAGCTACATCGTTCTAGGTTTTGAGCAAATTGGAGCACGGGGAGGCTAACGTCAAACTGCCCTACCATATAATTGAGCATATTTCTGAAACGGCTTTGGTGCTAGCTCTACAACTTTGATGCCGCCATCTTGTGTTTAAGGTGCTAGCTTTCGTACTTGGGTGCTAGCTGCTACTAGCCCTAAGCTACATAGTACTAGGTTTTTGAGCAAATCTGACAAATGGGGCGGGCCGGCAAATTTTTTTTAAAAAATCGCCGCCATCTTGTTTTAAGGTGTTAGCTTTCTTACTTGGATGCTAGCTGACGCTGGCTCTAAGCTACATGGTGCTAGGTTTTGGAGCAAACCGGAGCACTGGGGGCTAGCATCAGCTTTGGTGCTAGCTTGACAACTTTGGTGCTAGCTGGTGTTAGCTATAAGTAAAGAGGTGCTAGATTTTGGAACAAATCGGACAACTGGGAGGTGGAGGGGACTGGCAATTTTTTTTTAAATCACCGCCATCTTGTTTTTAGGGTGCTAGCTTTCTTACTTGAGTGCTAGCCGGTGCTAGCTCTAAGCTACATGGTGCTAGGTTTTGGAGCAAATGGGAGCACTCGGGGAGGGCTAGCGTTAAGTTGCCCCCCCCCAGGATACAATTGGCCATATTTGTGAAACAGCTTTGGTGCTAGCTCTACAACTTTGGTGCTAGCTGGTGCTAGCTATAAGCAAAGAGGTGCTAGATTTTGGAGCAAATCGAACAAGTGGGGGCTGGCAAATTTTCTTTAAAAAATCGCCGCCATCTTGTTTTTAAGGTGCTAGCTTTCTTACTTGGGTGCTATCTGGTGCTAGCTCTAAGCTATATGGTGCTAGGTTTTAGAGTAAATTGGAGGACTGGGAGGGCTAGCGTTAAGTTGTCCTCCCCCGAATATAATTGGCCATATTTCTGAAACGGCTTTGGTACAAACTCTACAACTTTGGTGCTAGCTAGTGCTAGCTATAAGCAAATGGGTGCTAGGTTTTGCAGCAAATCGGTCAACTGGGGGGTGGGGGGGCAACTTGACGGACCGAAATTACGCGCTGAATTAACGTTAAGTGCCTGACTGAATTTTACACTAAAAGGGGAATTGACGTAAAATAGTGGTGTAGTTCTAGTGTAATATGATCTGGGTGGTTTGTGTAATATTGTGAGGTTTGGGTAGAGTGCGAGAATGGGATTTGTCCGTTGGTGTACGTTCTTGCCGCAGGTTAATTCAGGTGGGAGGTTTAGTCGACGTCTTACTCAGAGGCGGTTCTCTGCTGTTGCCCTTATTGTTGGTAGCTGCTTCTGCTGGTGCTGCCTCGCTGGACGATGCGATTAGGATACAGTAGAAGGATTATAACGAAAACGAAGCACTCACAACAGCACTACATGGCAGGCGGTATGGCAGTGTTTTCTCTGCGGAAGACGGTACGGTAATCCTCGAGCAATGTAGCGTTTCTCACATTAAACGTCTCACCCCCTCCAACCGAGATTGGCGCACTTCCGCTTGCGTTGATTGGAAATGAAATGCTTTTCGAATACTAAGCCTTACGTCAGCACCGCAAAAATAAGCCAATGATATCAATTCCCGTGTGAACACATGAAACATGGTTTTCACGAAAATTGCAGTATTCAGCGGGGTTTTTCCATGCCAATTTCTAAAAATATCCCTAAATCTAAATTAATGAACCTCTACATTGAGGATATACACAATAAAGCGTAACAAAAGTTTCGGGTTCGGATTGGGAAGCGCATTGGCAGAATGGGGAAGGAGTGACATTAAAGGAATGTAATTTTGCTCGGAAGTTCAGTGACGGTTAGAAAGTGAATTATGTTGCTGGTGGAAATGGGACAAATTAAGGAATGTTTGAGATAGAGAGAAATAAATCTATGGCGTGTCCGTCGGAGTAGGATAAGGTCCAGTGCTCCTGCCATATGTAGATTGTATAGTCATGTATTGGCGACTTGGTGTTTGTAAATGGTCGGGTGCGGTATTTGTCGTAGGTAAGGGTTCTGTCTTGCAGAGAGATCGGGCGAAGAAATTTGAGGTTGCGTAATTGGACAATGGAGTGTAAGCGGATGTCTAGGGGCAGAATCAAAGACAGCTCGTACAGGATGGTTGTATAGGTGGAACGATAGGATCTCGACCAAAGTAACAATTAAAAGCCAGTTTACCTTGGTATTAGTTTAGCATGTTTTATGGTGGTTGTATGAATGCCAAATGTCTTTTTGCAGGTAGTTAATTATACCAATCCGTCTTGTAGCCTACTTTATTTTATTAATTAGTTTTGAAAAACTCTTATCGAAAGTAATAAATCCATCTAGCACGGAAGTCAAATTAGTTTCTTAAAGCTTTTATGTTTAGTTTTAATATTCATCATAATAAAACTATTTGGTTTCAAAGACCTTTATTGCTACATTTAGGATTTGAAAAGGTTTTATGACATTTTTCAAATCTACTTGTTAAATCTTAGAATACTGTTTCATAGAGGTTTTAAAAGAAGAACCATAAAACTTCTTTCGACTATACCTTAAAACCCAAATTTCTACAAGATGTTATACTCTTAAGCTGACATTTGTAGATTTGTTTAAATCACGAGTAAGAGTTAGTTATCTTAAGTAGAACCAAATAAAAGTAGTTAAAGAGTATTTCCTCCCGATTGAGAATAACCTATATATATATATATATATATATATATATATATATATTATATAAATAAAAGTAGTTAAAGAATATTTCCTCCCGATTGAGAATAACCTATATATATATATATATATATATATATATATATATATATATATTGCTATGAACTCCTGAAACTATCGTGCCCCGACGTTGGGCCGCATATAAATATGCTATGTACTAACTAGAACTCTCGTTCGCCGACTTTGTGCCGTCCAATAAAAACTTGATATGATAACGCCGTACTCGGTATCAATGGCGTATTCTTACTCTGTTTAAATTATCAAATTACACTCCCACTAATTTTATTATTCTGCCTCGACTAGCTTCTATTTTGAATTATAAAATGAAGTTAATTAATTCCATATAATGAAAACAAATATTATGTACAGGTTTTTAAAATTATTAAAATACACTTTTCAATCAATCAATATTGTAAGTCTTATTTCCCAAAATTCATATGCTTTGCAATCAATCTAAAGTCACCAAAAACTATTCTTTTATGAAAGAAGCCTGGAACATTCAAAACCCCTTAATTATATTACGTACTTTCAACGTATGCAAAGTTTATTGCTGACTCTGTTACACTAGTTTATCTTAATTAGGCAAATTCAACATTCAAATTCAAATAGAAAAAAAATATCTTAAAACTAAAAGATCTAACCTGGTCTGTTTTACTTCGTGCTTCTTTATTTCTTTTTCGCAACTCAAAATTGTCCCAAGATTATCGACGCATCCATTATCAACCAACATCAATTAGAATTTTCCATGCATTATTATACCATCCATCGTATTCGAAATTATTCTCCACCAATTCGGAATTATTATATACACATTTGAAGTATTATCTACTGAATTATGCACCCCTTTGGAATTTCGAAATTATCATCAGCCTCAAATTATTGTCGTCAAAATTTATTTTTATTGTCATCAAACTTAGATTTATTGTGATCCGCCTCAGAATTATTTTCAACAGCCTCAGAATCATGCACCTTTTTGGATCGTTAACATCTTGAATTATTATGTTACTTGAATTATTGTCGTCAGCCTCAGAGCCCTATTATTATTATATTTTAGTTTAAATAAATTCCCCTAATTCTACTTACGTTAATCGGTAATAGAAATTTTCATCTTCGTAGCACTATCTGTCACTAAACAATTTTCACTATTTAAAATATTATTATTACGCGTTACTCTTTAATTCAGAGTAACACAGCTTGGTCTTGTTTAGTTGAAAACTGAGCTCCGTTATCATTGCTCGCTGTTAATATATAGGTACGTCCCCCTTTGTCTGTGGGTTTGGCTTACTAATCGTAACCAATGAGGTCTTTCTATTTTCTACACTTAAAGTGGTTTTCTGATGTAACATTGTTGGCTTTTCGAGTAATTGTTGTTTGCTTACAGATGCTTTGTTATCAGACCATGCGGTGTTTTGAGTAAATAATCGCGTTTCCATATTATACCAAAATACCTGATGCAATTTGAATTTCAATTTTCATGTACGTTTATTTTTTTACGCATTTTTAATTACCTTTACTATTAAAAATTGTTAATTGATTGTAGGCACTTACACTACGCTCCTTTAAGTTTTATCTCTTATCTCCGTATTATGTTATGATTAATTCGAATCCTTTTAAATGCGTGTTTAATTACATGAACTATGCTTACTTCTAATTACGCGTGCTTCTACTGAAAAATATTATTGTTTGCATTACTTAAAATTACTTAAACTCCATATACCGGGTGTTAAATATTTGTTATTTACCTAATGCATGAATTACTTATTTCTGTGCTAACTATGCGTCCTATTGTGTCTATTTGCGTCGCTTAAAACTACTTATACTCTATATACAGAGTGTTAAATGCTTACTATTTACAAACTATCCCAATTACTCAATTTTCTACTAAATAAATGCAGTTTTCTGCTTCCTATTGTGATTTCTGATTACTACATGACCATTGCTATAAAATACACTCTTGAACAACCCCTTATCACAGCATATATATATATATATATATATATATATATATTGCACTGCACTGTAATAGAAATCATGCCCCAATGTAAAAATGCTCTGCTTTCTTGTATTAAATCGTGCACCACGAATTGTGCGCCATGAAATGCTCTGGTTTTCCTGGAAAGAAGCCCTAAAACTTTGGGTTTCCATAAAAATGCACTACTCCCTCGGAAACCTGGATGATTTCTTCGTGCCCCACTTCAGTTGGGCTGCTATAACACTTGCTGGAAATAAT
Source organism: Platerodrilus igneus (assembly GCA_036346225.1). Taxonomy (NCBI): domain Eukaryota; kingdom Metazoa; phylum Arthropoda; class Insecta; order Coleoptera; family Lycidae; genus Platerodrilus; species Platerodrilus igneus. The sequence continues at coordinate 14,135,679 of JARFIW010001469.1, read as the reverse complement.
AAAAAACTCTACCAATTTCCACCTAAATAAATTTTTGAGTCCAAGCTTTGATTACAAAATGTTTTGGTTGAGTACCTTCTGAAGATGCTGTTCAAACTGACATTCCACGGCTAGCTATGCTCACGGTTTCTTAAGAGATACTCACCATAGCTACACATTGTTTCAACAACCTTGATAATTAATTTAAAAAAATAATAATTCCACAAAAACATACAACCTTTTTATTCTGACAACATAAATAATAAATACTCCCTGTATGTTTGTTGTGGTTTGTTTAGTATTCTTCTTAATCTTCTTTGGGGATTAAACCACTCATAGTTTTTAAAATTAGCTTTATTAAAGTTTCGATCCATGACCTAGGATCGTTTTCAAAATAATAAAAACTTCAAGTTTGACATTTATGAAATAAATTGAAGGCGACTTTGATTTATTGATGTTTGAAATATTTGGTTTGAGTACACTAAACAAAAATTTTTAAAGTTTAAATGAATGATTGCCTTCAATTTGTGTTACGGCCTGGGACCGACTTTTTTAGGTAGCCAATACGCTTAACGTGAAATCAGCTGATTAATTTTAATTGTAAAAATTCAATAACTTGGGAATTGGAAAACATTTTTTAACATGTTTCTATTTATACAATTTAGAGGATGGTTATTAAAGAAGTGTTCAATTGCATTATTAAAAGGCTTAAGTAGTCGTTTTTTTATATTTATTTTGAAGAAGCAATCATTATGATTTAGGCTACCTCTTTGGTAGATTTTAAAATTGTTCTGAGGTGACCTTATGGCGGGTTTACACTTGTCAGATACCAATGTTGTTCTATGGAGGTTGTATATGGATCTGAGGCGACCCTATGGCGGGTTTACACTTGTCAGATACCAATACTGTTTAACGGAGATTGTATATGGTTGTGAGGTAACCTTATTGCGGGTTTACACTTGTCGGATACCAATGCTGTTTTACAGGGGTTGTTAATATGCTTCATCATCATCATCATTGGATCTTCATCTCAAAACTGGTTGGACACGTACCTGCACTTATTTATATTCTGAGCTAGCTTCCCTTCTATTGTTTTCTAATTTCATGTCTTATTTCACTCAAACCAAATATTTCAAACATCAATAAATCAAAGTCACCTTCAATTTAAGTCATAAATGTCAAACTTGAAGTTTTTATTATTTTGAAAGCGATCCTAGGTCATGGATCGAAACGTTAATAAAGATAATTTTAAAAACTATGAGTGGTTTAATCCCCAAAGAAGATTAAGAAGAATAAATAATAAATTCATACAATCTCAATATTACAATATGTATCCACGTTAAACATTTTTATAATCCTACTCGGTATTAAATGAAATCAACTTAATATCCCCACCCAATTTTATGCTCCTCTACATTTCGTTATGTTGGTTTGGAGCAGATGGGCCTATCCTGGAACCTTAATTGAATTTCCCCTGGTCTATAGTGAGCTCAGTATAAACCTTTTGGTATTTCTGTGCACAAATTTTAGCACTGCAAAATTATACAAAAGACCCGTTTACCTCTTACATCAGGAAAATATTATACGAGCATTTACACCCTCAGATTTATATTAAAAAAATTGTCCTTTACATATATCCATAAATTAATTCTCAGTTCATAAGTATTTTCACCAAATGAAACTCAAATCACTAACAGTTTAAATAAATCAACACCAGCACAACAGCTTTAGCTTATGTTGTGTTAAATAAATGTATCTTGCTCAAATTATTGATTTTTATACTGAAAAGCTTTAACACTATTAACCTTTGTACACAATTTTCGACCTTGTCATCGATCTTAGTTATTGTTCCAGTACTAAATTAACGTATACAAATTAAACCTACATTATAATATGTAATTTAATTCCATTCTAATTATATTGAAGCGTTTTAAATAAATTATTGATTTCTATATACAGGGTACCTATAAATACATAAATGCTTGGCTTATTTACATCTATCTAAGCCTACCCAATTACAATAATATATATATATATATATATATATATATATATATTGCTGTGATTCCCTATCAGAATCGAGCCTCACGAATCGGGCGCCAAGATTGCTGTGTTATAAGAATCGGGCCTCACGAATTGGGCGCCAAGATTTGCTGTGATCCTCGTTACTACGGTGAAATCTCCTCTGATATTCGATTTCCTACCTGAGTATCGCCTCTTGAATTCTTCTTGCTAGTGTTCTGAGTTCTAATATGCCGAAGGCTCTTACTTGACTTTCCCATGTCTTTTATAATTTCTCTATAGTTTGAGTACTTGGAACGATTAAAATAAATACAAATTGAACATTTTCAACTCTGCTTCTTTTTATAGAAAGCGTCCAGTGAATAATCTCAACCCCTTATTTTTAATGAAACGAATAAATTTTTATGCTCCACAGTTTTAATAACGCGTATTATTTAATGACATTCTACATTACTTCCTTCTAAACGTTGATTATGATTATATACAAACCCTACACTCTAATTGAATGATTTAAATCTACACAGTAGGCCTTTAATTAAGCGTACTATTTTCCACTGCTTCAATATACACGGTGTTTAACATTATCTAAACAATATAAGACCTATGTTTAGAAGTAAATGACGTATTTATCCAATATGCCTTTAAATGAAGCGTATTATTACCCAAAGCTTTCTTATACAAGGTGATTAAATTTATTTGATGTCGTTTATTAATTTTTCTACCCTGGTCTAAATTTGAGTATTTTCCCCCTATTTGAATACAAATAATCCCACTTATTTGAATTCAAATACGAAACATCTAGACTGCAAAAAAAATTATAAAAAATTGTCTATCTCCCTATACACTAATCTTTCTAACTTACCTAACTTATATCCAATCCTAAAAATATTTACACCTATCCTATATCCCTATCCTATTCCTAACTCTCACCTAATTTTATAAACTGAAATTATCCCTAACTTCATCCTACTTATCCATCTAATCCTATATACATCCTATATACCTATCCTCTTCCTAACTTTTAACCAATCTTCACTATGCTCACTTGCACCTACCTAATCCTATATACCTATCATATTCTTATTCTATTCCTAACTCTCCACTAATCTTATAAGAAATATCTACACTTAACCTATCTTATTTTCTTCCTACATTTAATTTTCCTTCTCATCCTATATACCTATTTTTAACTATCTCCCATATTTATCTTATACCTAGCTTTATTTTCTATAAACACTTACTTCTACTCTTCTATATACACCTATTCTATCCCTATATTTTGTTCATTTAATCTTCATTTCTTATTTAAATCTGACTCTTTTCTTGATCCTCCAAGTCTTTCTTCTCACCATCCTGATACTCTTCATCCCTATTTCTCTTCCTTCTATATCTATACCTATCATCCCTATTACCTCACATAAAATAAACTCATCCCTATTATCCTGACTTTTAAATATTGCTTCTTCTTCAGTCCCTACACTTGTCTGTTTCTCATTTATTATTATTTCCTTTTCTGCGGACAAACCAAACGATACTACCTTAAAATTATAGATTTTTCCCTCTACGGAAAATCCTGTGTACCTTCTAGAATCCTTGTGTAATGGAATCAGCCAGAATGAATTCCTTAAATCTAAGTTACTAAAAACAAACTTGCCACTTAACCTCGTCAAAAGTGTGTCCATGGATGGTTGACAATGGAATTGCGGTTTGGTCCATTGGTTAATTCGTGCATCTAAACATAAATCCTTTATGCCATCTTCCAACATTTTATTTAATTCTGCCTTCACCTGCTACCGGTATGCTGCTCTTGCTTCTACCCCACTAATTCTGCATGTTTTTGTAATAAAGCTTGAACCTCTACTATCCTATCCTCTGGACATCTTATTGTGTTGATCTGTTTAACTCCATCATCCTCTACCTCTACTACATTAATACTCAACCCCGTGTCATCCTCTGTGACTTCATAACTGCCCTTCCATGGCACTACCCTATCCTTAATCCTTACTACCTTCCTTTCCATATCTATTAAAACCCTAACTGCATCATACAGTCAACACCTAAAATACTCTGAAACTTCAGTCCAGGTACAATTACAAACTCCTGTTCACAGCTTAAACCTCCTATATTTATCCTAAGCACCACAACACTATTTACTACAGCAAACTTCTTTTTATTTGAGCTACTAAATGGCTACGCTTTATAGACATAATTCTATCACAAACCTTATCCCTAATTTTGCTGACGAATTCCTCCGATATTAAACACGCCTCTGCCCCTGTATCAAGTAATACTTCTACATTATTCTCAAAAATTCCTATATTAATAATTGGCAAACATAATTTTTCCTCAGTTTCTGGCTCTATTTCCTCCTCAATTTTGAAAAATTCACGTGGATGTTCATACACATTTACACAGAAATCCAGTGGTCTGTCGCGTTCTAAAAATCCTGTCTCGTCCTGTTTTCCGTGCTTGGTCCTGGTTGTCCTTCTACAACCTGTGCGTACGTCCTCCTCGTATTAATATCCGTGTTCCTGGCACTATTCGGCGTGCTTGTCACAGTCCTGTTTACTTCCGGTAAACTGTTCTGTCTCGTGTAACTAGGTCTTGGCGTCGGTCCGCTAGTCGTACTATTGCTTCTGTATTCCTGTCCTCGTCGTTCCCAATTCGGTCGAAAATTCCTATTGTAGTCAGGCCGTCTCGGAAAATTCTGTGTCCTGTTGTCAAACCTAATCGTGTTAATGTTTCGTTCACGTATCTCTCTTGTCCGTCCTACACACACATCGTCATATTTCTGTAAATATTCTAAAAATGTCTCCCGTTCTGTGATGTTTTGTAAGGCCACGTGTTGTCTGATTTCCAGTTCAAAATGTCGTGATAAGTACTTGATTATTTGACTGTCCGTCAATGGTGGATTAAGTTGTTTGGCCACACTGTATTTGCGGAGGGCATATTGTTCCCTAGAACCTGCAAACTCTCCCTTAAATTTTCCTGTAATCAAGTCGTCCCTAATCTGATCCTGTTTGTGATCACTCCAGTAATGCTGTAAAAATTTGTTTTCAAAGTCCTGATATGTGTCTATGTCCTGTCCTACTAAATTATACCATGCTTCCGCATTGTCTTTCAATAAAGCCTTTATCGTATTTAGTTTAGTCTGTTCGTCGAATAAATTTCCCACTAGATTTCTTACGCTATTAATAAAAATTTGTGGATTTACCCTGTTATCGCCATAAAATTTAATATGTTGGTCCAATGATTCGCCACCTGTATAAAATCTGGGACCATCCCCCGTTAAACTTGACATGTTGTATTCAATACTACCAACTTCGCGTTCTACCCTGCCTAACTGATCCCTACATGAGTCCGTTACTTCAGTCATTTTTATATCTATCTCTTCTTCACAAAAAATGCGTACTTCGGACCTTAAATGTCCCATTTCCTGTCGAAGACCTGTAATGTTTTTCTCATTTCTATCAACCCTACTTTCTACTTCCCCCATTTTCACGATAAGGCTATTTTTAAATTCTGTAAATTCTTGAGTAGATTGCTCAATTTTTCCACTTATCTGCTCTAATTTTCGGTTGGACTCCTCTCTCGCTCTATTCGATTCTTCCCTAGCTCTATTAGATTAATCGCTTAGCAGTTCTAATTTTCGGTTGGACTCCTCCCTCGCTCTATTCGATTCTTCCCTAGCTAATCGCATTTCCTTTAACATTCTCATCATTAACTCATTTCCTGTTTCTCCTGACTCCGTCTTAGACTGATCCCTACTACCTCCTGCTTCTTCCTCTAATTCTGATTCTGTCGTCGTAAATAAAGCACAATCACTGCTTCCTATTTCCACCCCTTGACTTTGAAGCCACTCTTTTCTCTGCATACGTCACACTTTTTACCCCCACACACGCCTACACACTTCTTTCACACACCTACAAAAATATTCACACTCAGCTCTTAATTTCAGGGTCGTCAGTTTCCAGAAACAGTTACACACTATCTGAAATTCGAGCCCTCCACGTTCGGGTCGCCAAGAATTGCTGTGATTCCCTATCAGAATCGAACCTCACGAATTGAGCTCCAAGATTGCTGTGTTATAAGAATCGAGCCTCACAAATTCGGCGCCAAGATTTGCTGTGATTCTCGTTACTACGGTGAAATCTCCTCTGATATTCGATTTCTTACCTGAATATCGCCTCTTGAATCCTTCCGCCTCGGCTGCTCACCTAGTTAAAACTTTCATCCTCATTCATGAGAAAAAACACATTCCTACCACAAACATCAACGTTAACTCTATTTACACCAATATTCACAATACATAAAATTTCAAAATTAAATTTCAGCATAAATTTCAGCATCATAAAATTTCAAGTTCATATTTGTCCTCATTTTAATTTGCATCCGGAATTAGAGTCCTTGTAGGATGCATACTAATTAAGTTAACAATATTTGCAGACCCGAGTCTGAATAAAAGTGAGCATCTCCCACCCCTTTACGTTAATTTAACAGGTTAGTCTAATTGAGCTCAAAGACAGACCCAAATTCTCATCATAATCAAAAACATAAACCTGATAAATACTCCTTTCTACTTATACAAAAAAATTTTACCTTAAAATTCAAAATTTGTTGTTTATACAAATTTACTACTGTCCATTTTTTATCAAACAAATTATAAAGATATTCAACACACACCAAAACATCTAAGATCAAACAAAATGCATAATTTACCTGAAGGTTAATGCACTCGTGGCTCCAATGTACATCGGACTTGCTAATCCCACCATTCCAGCTGGTTTATGTTTACGTCTTCGAATTTCTGGCCTCCTTTAAAATGTTTCTACACCACCATACGTCTAAACGGTTTCAGGGTTTCTCAGGAACTCATCTAGATATATCGAAATCTTGTTTTGTGGATCCAATCACGTTTACGAATAACATTTGATTACTAACACTCCCGACAAATAGCAATGAAATTCATAATTCTTTCACGCTATACCAAAAACTGCCTACTTCTATTTATTTATTTATCGTTATTAATTTGGATAATTGGTACAGTAATACACGCAAATATAACTAGACTTTGTTACCTTATTTATCTTCTCAAGTGCACTAATAACTTTTATTGTAGCACATAATCACCACGTATTCTACTTAAAGTGTCGAATAATCAAAAATAAAGAGCAAAACTGTTTAAAGTATCGAACAAAATCAAAAATATAAGAGAGCGAAACTCCTATTAGCACGGGTTTATATAATGGCTCGCTTGCAAGTCTAATTTGTCCCGCGACGGCCGATTTTCAGAAATTCGCATTCTATTTTCCCTTCCGATGTCTCGGCACAATGATTCTACTGAAATTTGCACTCGTTCAAGTTGCAAATCTAAGAAATTTCCACACGGCTCGCAACACGTCCGAGAACAACTAATTAATTTTACACACCAACTGATATGCTTTCCCCTCTCATGTTTGCATCTTATTTCAACCTTAATCGCCAATCTAGTCTGTTCGTTCTAACTAAAACCTGTGCGCTTGTTTTACATTTTCCCCCTCATTTAACTGCTAATGCATTCCATCTCGCTTGTCTTTATACCACAAACTCGCTTTCTTACTTGCACTCATATAGCTTGAAGCTTATCGACTAACATATACATCGTTATTTTTGCAAGTGTTCTGAGTTCTAATACGCCGAAGGCTCTTACTTGACTTTCCCCATGTCTTTTATAATTTCTCGATAGTTTGAGTACTTGGAACGATTAAATTAAATACAAATTGAACATTTTCAACTCTGCTTCTTTTTATATAAAGCGTCCAGTGAATAATCTCAACCCCTTATTTTTAATGAAACGAATAAGTTTTTATGCTCCACAGTTTTAATAACGCGTATTATTTAATGACATTCTACATTACTTCCTTCTAAACGTTGATTATGATTATATACAAACCCTACACTCTAATTGAATGATTTAAATCTACACAGTAGGCCTTTAATTAAGCGTACTATTTTTCACTGCTTCAATATATACGGTGTTTAACATTATCTAAACAATATAAAACCTATGTTTAGAAGTAAATGACATATTTATCCAATATGCCTTTAAATGAAGCGTATTATTACCCAAAGCTTTCTTATACACGGTGATTAAAATTATTTGATGTCGTTTATTAATTTTCTACCCTATATATATATATATATATATATATATATATATATATATATATATATATATATTATATATAATCTCTTTGAATATTTTCAAAACAATACAAGTTTACAAATAATGGACCAAAAGAAAGGAAGTTGATCTAGAATAACAAAATCTGGTCACTTTACACGGTTGGTAAAGAAGAATTATTTAAAATTAATTAACACCCTCAAATAATAAGTAGTGTTGGAGGTATCTGATTTTTTTGAAGCTCCTACACAATATTTTTTAATATTTATATATCTGATGGGCAACAGAAAAAGCCACATTTGTACAGCCTACAAGACATCAAATGCAAATTAGTAGTAATTTCAGAAGTAGACAGAGTTGTATTTATACCTTTACTTCATACTTTGTAACATTACATTACATTACATCGCAGTAATTTGTATAGTAAACAGATATTGATTAATGTGATTAATAATATTATGGTAGGTAGTTATTTCATATTAAATACAAATAAACTTAAGTATTACAATACTTGACGATAAACAAACATTTAAGTTAACTTACATTGTAAAAAACAATATTTGTGCAAAGTAGTATACATCATATATTAAACTTTGAATTATAAATTATCATGTTTAATGTTGCTATCTACATCAAAAACTTTCTCATCTGAATGACGACTAGTGTTTACTCCTTCACTGGATTTATTTCTTCATGTCATTCGACACGAGTTGTAAAAACATTTACATCTCGCTTCTTGTAGATAAGCTGCGAAGGCCAATTCTTATGACACGATAAAAATTTTTTTGCAACAACCCGTTGTTTGCTATTCTTCAATTTCACATTCCAAAGCTGAAAACTCATGATTTGCTTTCATAATGATTGCTAAAAAGCAGTTGAAAAGTTTTTAAAAATTTAAGTGGAACTTTGTTTGGTTCAGATTGTGTAGCTCCACAGGTTTTGTTTCTACTGTTTCCTGTCCAAGAGCACAATATCATAAATTCTCTGTTTATCAAGTAATCGAATTTCTTTTTTTACCACTCGTTCTACAAATGTACGTCATATTTTCCACCACTTCAGTCACGTATTCATTATCCTTTAAGTTTCGCTTCAAACTGCTTAAGCTCTTCTCAGCAACTAATTGATTTTAGTATTTTTTCTTTTACAGTTTTGCGATATGCAGTAGCAGCATTATTATTATTGGTAGTAGCACTATTATTTGATTTGAAATCCGTCACTATAGAAACTAAAGATTGCAGTTTAGCAAACTGTAGCAATCACTTATTTTCATTTTCTATAATAAAGTCCAATTTTTGATTTTGTTCCTTGTCAGCTACAATCTGTAAGCAGAAAGAAAATAGTATTAACATAACTTCATATTACTTTCAATATTAGATGTATGAAAATTTAATCATAATACTGTTTAAGGGTACTTGTGTAAAAATGTAAATGTGTATAGAGTAATGAGGGGTAAACCACTGGTGTGTTATGTATAATATTTGGGTACCTACTATATGTTGTATACTAGTGGTGCACTAGACTATGCTCTACGTGAAATTACTGTATGATCGATGAAACCTATACGATATGCACATGCCAAAAGTGCTTTGCTGCTCATGGTGTAGGTTATGTAGGCCGTTACCTATGTGAATGTACGACGTAACAAGTACCAAATATGTTTATCTGATGCGTTGATGTTACTTTAAAAAAGTATGTGACGTCTGTCACATTCCAGTGATACCGGTAATCACATCTGCGTTCTTTGCATTCAAAAGTCATTTTTTACTAATAGCCTCGGGGTTTAAATACCGTCACGTTAACTTGGCGTACATGTTTTTCTAACGTCATTCCAAACAGTGATTGAGCTCAAAGGTTTGGCGTCTACTGTCTAAAAATGATCTGCTCCCTTTTTTACTGTCCGTGGGTTTTTACGGGTTTTTCGTACTAGGATCATTGCATGCTATTTTTTGTTCTCATGAATTGTGAGCCTAATCTATTCTAATTTCGTGGGATCAGTAACGTTCTGTCCATATAAACCGTCATTACGTTCCCACGTTTATACATTTATAACCGAAAATTGCCTCATTCGTCGTGTGCAACGCATTAATGCTATGACTCTTTTTTGAATGTATGATTATTGGGTTGTCTTTCTCTCTCTCGTGTGAATTTGTAGGGTAGCTTTATAATTTCCGTTACCTCCCCTACATGTGATTTTCCAATGCTACACCAGAAGGTACTACAATGGCCAGAAAGCGAGTTTTTTTACCTGAAAAATTTGAAATTTTACCGAACCCTTGCTGTTCCAAGCAAGGTAGGGATCTTTAACAAGCGTGACAACACTCACACACGGGACCTCCATTAGACCTCTCATCCGAACGAGGATGCATTTTTGTGAAAAATGCTCGCTTAACATTTTTCAAGCGGACCGTGTCGGAATTCGAACCCGGAACCTTGAGCGTAGTAGTCATACGCATACCAACTACGCCACGGAACCGCCTTCCGTTACTTCCCGTGTGTCTATCTGTACTTTTTTTCAATTTAATACAAAGTGGTGTAAGGTCCCGATATTTTTTGGTGTTTATATTTAGTGTACTGGGTGCTATACGATTTTATTTCTTTTATCCTAGTTTAAAATTGCACTGCAGTATCAACGTTATTAAACGTAAACTACCAAAGCTTCTAACAGGCTGGATTCGTGCTAAAAGGTCATTCAACTAACTTAAATTAATAAACTTGTTTCTACTAATTTATGTTGGCTTAATGTAACCCGCTAGCGTTACAAATGATTACCTTGGTGGTTTATAACTTTTGTGTATATTAAATACTGAAAGCACGAGGTCAAATGGCATTACTGTAGAAACTAAATCAAGTTAAATTTTAAAATTAACTAATGAAAATTTTCAGTTAATTTAAAATACTAATGCAAGAGGAACAAATATATTCTGAATAATATGAAAAGATGTGTATTTGAAAAAATGTGGTTAATGTTCATATTTTAGTAGTTTCTGATATTGTATTGCTATTTCAGATACGGAGCTGCGTTCTATTCTTTTTTTAATAATTTTTGTGTGAACAAGGCGGAAGCTTTACTTCAGGAAAATTCGTTCCTGCTATGAGTCGGTATTTTTTGAAAGTGTGAGATTCTTTGTCTTATTTAATCAGACTGAAGCAATTCTATTAGCAACAATTAAAGTGCCACTTCATTTAATCTTCTACGAAATGATTTGCGAGAAAGGAATGTATTGCATGATATAGCATAGAGTTCATTGAATTGGAATAGGTGGATTAATATATACGAGGAGTCACTTTGTTTAGCTAAAGTATTTTTCATTATATCTAGACTTCAAGTACATGTTTATTGATATTATATGAATAATGTAAAGCTTATCTTATTTGTAATTGCAAAAATGCGGTTCTCGATTATTGATGCTTCCTGTCTCTTTGTGTTATTAATTCAAAACAGTTACATTAAAATCTTTTCACGTTCACATCAATCTGAACTTTTTGCATAGCCGATGTATTATAACCAAAATTTTTGAACTAGTTATTCACGGGTTTACAGGCATAGCAAAAGCTTTGTTGTCACCATAAACATACATCCTTCTGCCGCATGCTGTTATATTCAAATGACTGCTCTTTTCAGTTAGAGATCGCTTGAATTAACAAGATTCGATAAGGAAACACTAACCGTTTAAGGGCATAGCAACAAAGATGAAATCTTAAAACTCAAACTTAATTTTTGCTATACATAAATACCTTTACATTTTTATTCATTTAACGTTCAATTAACTGTAGAAAATTGAAGATTTTGGGAAGAACTAAGTTTTGGAAAATTATCAAGTGGCGTGCTGTCAGGATGGCGAGAATTTGTATCTCATAGTTTTTAAGTATGACCGATACACTGTAGAACTAAACCCTTGAACCATTATTATAACGCTTTGATATGATGTCCCATTACCAACCCCGTCGCTGGAGGCACTTACACCCTTTAGCAGAGAGCCAAGAGGGGAACGTTTCCTCTTATTTCTGGAGCCCTGTTCGCGCACCTCATTAACCGATCACCCGATTTCAAAAACCAAATACCCAAGAGACAAAACGTATATCCAAGAAATAAAGGTTATGCTGCCCATCCATCCTTAAAGTCGATCAAATCACATGCTACGTCATGAACTTCGTATCTTTTAGAACGAACAAAATTAGCACATCCTGTGATACATATTGACACCTAGAATTCAAAGGAGAAGATCCTTGTCGCAAATGAACCAGTAGAGCTCTCGGAAACCGCCACTGTCAAACTCAACGCCACAGAAAAAAGGTCCGATACTGTTTTACAATCAACAATATCAAAAGTAACACACAAAGTCACAGGCACAAACGTTAACATCGGCATACACGTTCGCCGCTACTCAACTCAACTCTAAACATGCTCCCCCTCCCTCACGTTCTCTGAAATTACACCCAACTAACTACGAAAAATCATAAAAACAAATCTCCGCCCAACACTACCGAATTTAAATATCCATAGTCTTCGCCCTACAAAATCGCTGTAACGATTCGCGCCAATAAACCATCCGATATTTACCTTATATCCTATCTCATTCAAGATTTATGCAGCATCCACCTCCCTAAACCCAAACAGCCATAATTAATAATTTTTTACTTTCATAAAGATATCCCACCCGCAGACTAAATCTCAAACTCCTCCCAATAACAATCCAGACATCGACCTCGATGCAGCAACTTTATACAAACTGGTTGCTAACTTCAGACTAAAGAACGCCACAATGTCAGACAAAATCATCAACCTTATCCTCCAAAAACTCTGGCCTATAATAGGATAACCTACTTTTACTCTTTTTAGAAAATGTTTAATAACAGATGGTTTTTCGACAACTTCAAATTAGCTTCCATTTCCCTCGTTCAAAACCTAACAAATCGCCCGACAGCCACACTTCCTAAGACCCATAGCCCTAGTCGTACCACTTGGAAAAATACTACGAAACATAATCCTTCTTAAATTGGGTTCCCAAGTTGAAACACTCTCTCTGTCATATTTATTAATGCACATGAATTTTCCACAAAGGCCATAGCGCAAAACAAACTATCTACTCCTGTATTTCAACCGTTAAATCCTCTCTTTATAATTCTTCCTCCTTTTTCCTGTCTTCCTTCTTCTAATAGATTTCCGTCCCGCTTTCAGCCTAGTCTAGTGGTTTAACCCCCTCAATCAGTTCAAACTTACCAACTTCGGTCCAATGTATTCGTTCTCAAAATAGTATTCATTCTTTCATACAGCCACTCTCAGATGGCCACACCCACACCAAATTTCTGACCCAAAGCGGTCCTCAAGGCTCTGTGGACCATTAGACTTGAATGAGTCCACCTTATACATGGTCACTCCCGCATCTTCTTATTAAAACAATAAAATCCTCGTTTCACTCAATAAACTACAACTGCCTCCTGCAAAAGACAAAAATGCCCCTCCTTAAACGATTACTTCACCTCCGTCCAAATCGAACAATTCACACACTAGGAACTCCTATTTCCTTGTTTTGAACCGCGCCCTGCTTAAGGTGTCACCTCGAACACCCTCTAAAAACACACACCCACTAGCCAAGCTCACCTCTAAAATCAAACTCATCTTCAGCAACCTAAAAACGCACTCCGGAAATCAATTCAACTCGCAACATCCACCCTATAGACTCACAGTTAACGAAATCATTTTTGAGATCTTTCACTCCTGGCTTACTTTAACCCCATGATTATCCTAACTCTCACTTAAATCAATTATTAGACCATTCTACTACACACCTCGGGAACATACCGCATCACCTCTATAGCCGACCTATGTATTTTTCTTCAGATGTCACCCCTAGAAACACAATTGCAATTTATAATCCAACTGTGAACCTTAAACACAAGGGGCCAATCATTCTTCATAACCCCAGATTACAGCGTGGCGACTATCACATTTTACTCATCACTTAAGTTGGAACGATGATCTTGTACTGTCTGAAAATATAACCACCTCAAAAAATACATAGAACTAGGGCTTTACTAGAGCCTAGTCTAACTATAGCAAAAAATTTCAAAAGGGAACGATTCAAAAATATAACTGCTTGTAGCGTTTCTCACTGTACACATAAATTTTGTAAATTTGCTTGGACTAACTGTAAGAAACTATGAACTGCTTCAATAAAAAAAATTGATTCAGAATAACATAACCCATTTTCTGTTTTGTTAAAAATAGAAAATGGGTTATGTTATTCTGAATCAATTTTTTTTATTATTCATTTATGAATTACTGGTTTATGCAAAAAAATATGTATTTGAATTTTCTAAACCTATGGTATGAGGGACACTATTTATGTATTGAGAATAGAAAGAATAAACAAATGAATTTGATGATAAATACTTTTATGCCTTTTCAAAATAATCGTCTTTAAGATCTATACGATTGAACCACCCTCAAAGCACTTTGTCCAGTCAGAAAACGGTAACTCTAAAACACGCTTTTTGAAGGCCTCAACCGCATCTTCGAGCGATGAAAATTGTTATCCATGAAATTTATCTCTAATTACTGGAAACAAGAAGAAGTCATTGGGTGTCAAGTCGGGGCTGTAAGGCGGATGATCCATCAATTCGATCTTTTGTGTGTCCAAATACTCGTTTGTTGCATTGATGTGTGTAAGCTCGCATTGTCATGATCCAAAATGATTCGTCGTTTTGGGTTGGTTTCTCTCAATTTACCAAAAACTTCAGGCAAACAAATGGTCGTATACCACGATGAGTTACGGGTCTTTTGATTTCGAGAGCCACAGTTGCCACAAGACCGGTTTTCATGAAGGAAACCGCATCTGTGACGGTTGTATACCGCTTTGGATGCACCACAGTTATAATTTGAAATCATTTTATGGCACCAATCGACACGAGCATTTTTTTGAGCATCTGTCACAAATGTAGGATCTAACGCGCACACAGCGTCCAAACACACAAATGTTTGTGCAAAATTTTATGTATGCTGGTCATACTACTGCTTAAACATCTTTCGATTTCTTGATATGTCACATGACAATCTTCTTTAATTAGTTTTCGCACAGCATCGATATTTTCCGGCACAACGACCGATTTTGGGCGACTTCATCTGTGAGCGAATTACGTCTGCGTTTGAATTCAGTGTACCAGCGATATACAGTGGCTATGGATGGCACTTCATCGCCAAAAGTTGAATTCAGTTGATTGCTGCATTGTTCTTGAGTTTGACCACGTCGAAAGTTGTAATATATCATAGCTTGAAAATTTTCGCGAGTTATTTCCATATTTTGGCTGAGATGAAATTTTAAACACGGCAAAAAACGCAAATAGTGCTCGTACGTCAAAACGTTCTGAGTACCTATAACCTCAAAAATGTCAAACTTTACAATGGCAATTTCAGATTTCACCTGGCAATACCAGTTTTGCCAGTTCTCAATACATAAATAGTGTCCCTCGTACGCATCATTACAACACACGCAGCAAAAATACTCTGTTGGTCCCTAAGCATAGACTTGTAAAATTTGAAAGTAGCCGAAGTCCTTGGCCATTCAAAAAGTTACCCGATTCCCATAAATCTTACTCCGTTGCATCAAAAAAAAAATTAAATCTAGGTTATTGGAAAAAAGCTACTACTCATACTTGGATTATTTACATGACACTGAATTTTAACGTTTATTATGTATTATTTATTTGTTATTTAGGCTATAAGTATTGTATTTTATATTGCTGAACTTTATAATTTTATTGAATATTTAAGATACTGATCATGATTTTGTATAAATTGTACTTTTGACGTGTCCTATATCAGTATGCCATGGACTGAAGACTAATAAAATACTACTATTACTATGTAATTGATTTACTATAAAATCGTGCATAGCTTTAATCATTATTTATCAACAGAAAATACTCAACTGAACGAATTCTAAGTATCAAATTTAAAATCACTTTCTAAACTTTGTAGCATGTTTAATTTGAGCAGTAATTATTCGCATTGAATTACGTGGATAATGCGCCAAGCGTGCCTTATTCTTTATTAAGGTTCCATATAGTACATAATGGAACGCTTCGTTCTTGTAGTAAAATATCTGTGTGGCATAAAGTTATTTTGTCGACCATCTCTAGCAATCCTGTTTCTTTCGTATTCCCCCACCTCTAACGTCGCTATCGTTCGTTTCTTGCCTTGTTCGTTAGTCGCTCCCTAGCAACCAATTTATCAAGATGTTTTCCAGACTAGAGGCTTGCGACATTCGATTGAATTATTTGTGTGAGCGGTCAAGTCATGGTAGACTTGAATAAATTTCAGTAACTTTTACTAACGGTTTGTAATTTATACATTTCACGAACTTAATTTAATTTTGTTTTATTTATTTAACGCGCCTACCAAAAACGATAGACAAGGACAAGTGAAGATTTTGGTTTTGTAAGTTGTATGGTTTTGTACAAGGACTAGTGATTGCAGACATGTGGTCGTAATTGCTGGTATCCTAAGTTTGAAATTGTTTATAGTATTGTTTGGAACTGATGGAATTTCTGTTCGGTTTTGTCTAGGAGAATCAGATGCAGTTTGGTTCGTTATTACATTTAAGAAATTTTTGCATGTGTTTAGAATGCCGTTAGTCTTTGATAAACAGATAGTCATATAAAAAACACGAAATTTGCTATCATGTTTATGGACATATGATCTGTTTCACTTTCGATTATTGTTGAACTGGTTTTACAAACCGTAGAAAGAAATTTTTGTCACGTTAGGTTTATATAATTGTAAGCTGTGTTCCATTTGAACTTCAGATAAATTTCAAGGTATATTTTCAACGTTATACTTTTTTGTGATGTAGCAACATTTGACAGATGTTTGCCGTGAAAGCAGATGTTTCGAGCAGCTTTCCTAAAATTCAAATTAAACATTCTTCAATTTTGAAGTTAGCTTTTATCCACAGATAAATTATAAAAACTAAGTATAAAAATTTAAATACACGCTGCGTACTAATTATGAAACTGTAATCTACCTGCTAAGATCTGCCCAGGATAGAAACGATAGTTCAATGCATTGTGTTTACGAATTATTTTGATCAAGTGTTTAAAACAAGCTTATGTTTAGAGAGCAGTCTTTTGCTTTAAATAGACAAAATTTTGACTTTGTTATAAATGTTATTGTTGAGAATTTTTTTTACATGTTAAAAGTTATGCATTTTAAAAGAAAGTTTTCTACTTCAGTAAACAATTTGCTAAACTTTGAGACTTTTATTTTGGTCAAATGCGATCAAATCTGATAACATAAAGGTAGAACTTTTGGGTAATAATTTTGTGCCAATATCATATTGAATATACATTTTTTTATTTTTAATATTTTTATAGGACACAAATGGTGTTTTACATTTTTTTATTTAATCTTTGTAATTTCTTACAGGAGCTGCGTCTTATTTTTATAAGACAGGTTTTTGTTAACGAAGGCGATTGTTTTATCTTTGGGTTTCCACGTCCGCCCTTAGAATTGTGCTTTGCTCTTATCGTGATTATTTCAGGACTTGGTGGCGCCTATTTAACTTAGTTTAGCTTTGGTTTGCAAACAAAATTTGACTCCCCCCCCATTTCTTATTGCTCTACTCAGGAATAGACCCCTAGCTATGTCGGAAAATTTTTGTTCACTGGCGCCCATTTAGAAAATTAAGTTTCACTAGCGCCCATCAAAAACCTCAAAATTCGTATCAACTTGGTTTGAGCTGTAAGCCTTTGCCTTTCTTTAATATTTTTGACACACTCTTTAAAAGTTTTAACATTTTTCCATGTTTAATCTGAAGCGTGTTTAATTACAGAAGCCCTACGGAGGTGGACACCCGGTTTTGTACTGGATCGAGTGTGTGTCAAGGACTATGTAATTGCTCCAAGATTTCCAGAAGAACCATCAATAACAATTGAAAAGGGCACCAGCATTTCTATTCCTGTAGTTGGCATTCACCTTGATGAACAGTACTTTGCTAATCCACACAAATTCGATCCTGAAAGGTTTAGTGAGGAAAACAAGAATGAAATCGCTCCATTCACCTACATGCCTTTTGGTTCTGGACCAAGAAATTGCATTGGTGAGTTTATCACACAAATGTTAAATGTTGACCTATTTAGTGTCTTTTTAGCTTCTAGGTTTGCTTTATTGGAAACAAAGGTTCTACTGTATCACCTACTGCTAAAATTTGACATAGTACCAGTTGCCAAAACTCCTATACCGCTTGTTTTAAGCAAGAAAAACTTGAGTATGATACCAGACGGTGGTCTTTGGTTAGGTTTTAAACCAAGAGTCATACAAAGCGCTTCAAATTAACATTCTTTAAATATTCATTGAATTTAAGACTGTGCTCTATTAGTCCCTATATTTGTAGTATTCATAGAGTTATAGATATAATAGATAAATATGTATGGATTTGGAAACGAACAGAAAATGTCCTGAAAAATGTAGAACATTTTTTATTTTTATTTATGATGAAAGTAAATTGTTAACCTTTCGAGCCCCGAGGTGTTGAGCGTTAATGTAACAGTATTAATTTTTTAAGGAACGAGTTTTGTGATCTTGCCCCTAGGGCGATTACAAAACAACAATTCGGAACTTGAAAAGACCTAAATTTTACACGTACAAGATCTAATTATAGAAATCTGCTGTGCCTGCGGTTAGTCTGGCTATTATTCCTTCGGAGATCATAAACGGGGCAGGGTTGAAATATTCTTTGTAAAACGGAAAACAAAGTAGAGTGAAGTGGACGTCACTGCATCTATCAAGTATTAAAAGGATATGATTTTGAGGTTGATACATAACCACTATCGGAGGAGATAATTTTAAAATTTTTAATTTGTCCTATTTAGAAAATTGAACATATTAAAATCAGAAGGTATCTATTATATAACAAATAATTTTTATCCATTCATGATTATAAAAAGAATTAAAAATTTTTACATGAGTTAGTGATATCAAAAAAATTAGTTATACACAATTTCATTTCTGAGGATCTATATGAGCATCCGATCTGATAATCACGTACAAATTAATCAAAGAACTGTAATTCAAATAATCTTACAATTGTTATTAGTGAATATTTCAAACATTCTCGATATTACTTTCAAGAAAATGTACATTCTAATAAAAAAAAAAAAAAATTAAATTATCAACCAAAAAAATTGTAATTTCTACTCAGTTGCGTGCCGGGTCTTACAGGCTGGAACTATAGAGGTTTTCGCGGTTCGAAACTTAGACGTGGTGGAAAAGGGATTGCAAAACAAAAAAGAATCTCGAGATCATGCAAAAACCACTCACCCTTAACCACTGGCTGCTTACATTAACCAAAGCCATGATCGCAGACTGATGTCTTACGTGATGGATGAATTTAAAGGTGTTTATCAGTGTTGTTTGGCTAGAGGGTACATGTGGGCTAGTAGATGGTTCTGGATTATACTATATTTTCTCTGTTTCTTGTGTGTTTATTTTAACCTTTTTCCTTTTTTTTTTTTTGTGGCAGGCGCGTTGGGCGCCAAAGTTATGTTACGTTGGCTCGTAGCCGTGCGTAACAAAAAGTAAAGCAAAGAAAAAAAGAAAAGTGGCCGGGCTCAATCGGAGAGTAGGGGGGGGGGTGTAGAAAGCAGACCAACATATAACGTACGGGGCTATAAGGAATTACTAACAATACCTGAAAAAAAAAAAGAATTAGAATAGCAAACCTGCAATAAAAATAGTTAAGTAAACCTGAAAAAAAAAGAATGTAAAAGAATGTAAAAGAATGTAAAAGAAAGTAAAAACGTTTGGATAATCTATATAATATGACAACGGTAATAGCATTACAAAAACTTTTAATACAAAGTGAGGTAATATTGGGGAGTAGCAGAAACGTTTCCTCACACACCAATTTAACATCAATTAGACAAAATGTAAAAAAGATAAATAGGTAAGACACAAGTGATATAAGTAATTCAGTAAAATTTTAACAAAGAAATAGATAACTAGATAAGCACAATTGATGAGTAATTCAGTAGTATTAGTTTTGTTTTTTTTGTTTCTTAATAGCATGCAAGTCTATTGTAAAAGGTATCAGAACGACAACTGATATTGCAAAACCACGGATATATATTTAAAACAACAACAAGTATGAAATAGTGCACTTACAGAAAGTCCTGCAGTAACGCTTCCTTGCAATGGAAGTGTGGGATGTACGATGTTCGGCACTAACGAAGCACTGCACCCTTGATTGTGAGGGTGTTGATGGAACTTATCACACGTTACCCTAAGCACACCTACGTATTTCACTGGTGTTAGCAGCAGACATTATCACGCGTCGGAACTATGTAGCCTTGATAAATTTTATTTCCTAAGACAATAATTTCAAAATCTTCTATAGCACTAGTCTAATTTCAACTGGGACCAGAGGTATATTATTTTTATAAACATCCCCATAAGCAGTGAGAAATTTCAAACAATACCTTTGTAAGCCGGTACTCTGTTATATTTCGCAAATAACGAAATTTGCGCAAGCACTGGTCTGTTGTAGATTTTTTGGGGTTAGAAAATTCAGAAACTATAGTAGCACTATATTTCGATAACCCAAAGTATGCACTACTCTGATAAAATAAAAAAAGGAACCGCGAAACAAGATCGCACACACCGTTTAAATATCAGAAGACAAAAGCACTAAACGACAAAACCCACAATACGTAAAGCATGTGTAGTACTAACGTAAGTACGTCAGATGTTCCGTACACCACGCGCTTGTTCATAACAATTTTAGAATTTATACCGCAGTAATTTTTAAAAGTACTTCAGATATCGGAACACCGAACAGAACTCTTCGTCTGTTTTTAATCTCCAACGCGTAATTTATTACAAGCGCACTTCTTATCAATCCAACAAGTTACAGACAAAAACCTACCTCTTTCAAAGGTAATCAGAACTACACTTCTTATCTGTTTATATTTAGACTCGTATATCCACATAAGGTACAAATTATAATACGATGCACTTTATAATCAATTATAAGCGGTTTATAATTTTAACTAAGTTGGAAAGCAAGTTACGAATAATTCTCATAAGGAACGAAATTTACATATAGTAACAAAAGACAAACTATAACTCAAAACACAATCAGTAAAGCAACAAGGAAACAGCATCTTGAACGTAATATCGGAACCAAAACACAAACTCACACTACAATTAGTAAAGCAAACAGGACACCGTATTATCAACGTAAATAATATATAAGAGCGAAGAGCAAACTAAACTCGACTAGCTGTTTATTCACCTCGTTGCTATACCCATAACATCTGAGCGTCTTATCTCGACTTCGATAAATAGCATAAGGACGAATAATTCCATTTATTTATTTAATAATGTCAATCGACCTTTATGCAACCAGCTATGCAAACTGATGTATTTCAAGTACTTTAGCCGCAAGGAGCGTAATATAATATAGAATATAACAAGTGATTTGTAGAAATTTATTTATGAGTAGAGGATAGCGTAAAAAGGTTAAATTAGGAAAAATGCACGTTACAACCCTACAGGATTTTTATTATTGACCCTCCTGGGCGTTTACGCTGTAATAAAAATAGATTAAAACACTTAAATTTTTGACAATAATATCTCATCATCAACGACTTCCCAATTCGCTTGACTCGAAAATGATGTAGAAATGAGCGGATTCAGAAAATTATTTGCAAACAATTCAACCGGGGGAAGTCTTATCGGAACAAATGTTTAATGCTCATGTGCCTTCGTATGAAACAAGATATTTCGTGTCTAATAAGGTGTTTACACGGACTTTTGAAAGACTAAATTGCTGTTTATGACTATACAAACCAGTTTTCAAAACTTCCGAATGGTTATCTACATGATTGTGAGTACAAAATGTTGAACTTAACTTTGTAATTAAACCTAATTAGAAACTAAACAATCGCACGTTGTTCTCTATATGAGACCAAGGACTCATTAAAAATTCGGAAATCTACCAAAATTTGCAAATAAACATCCTTGGCGATTTTTTTCTATCGTTTTCATTCTTCTAAGTTGATACATAGCCAAAGAATTTGCAACAAAATATCGCTCGATGGCTTTTTCTAATTAATTTGTTTAATTACTAGATGTTGCGATAAACGCTAACGCCGGAGAGTTAACATCAACAATAACCATGAACGCGTTTTTGATCAGATCTTACAAAACCCGAACGTTAGCCAACGAAACACAGTGTTGGAACTTGATTTAAAGAAAAGTTCTTTGCAAGGAATCTTGAAGGGGCTGCATAGTGCAAAAGTGATCTGGTGTGCAGTTTCGAGACACGGAATCACTGGCGCATACTTTATCGAAGACAATGGTAGACAAGTAACACTTAATCAACAGTATAATTTGAATAAGGGCCGCTATACTTGCGGCCACGTCCCCAATGCTCCACCCGGAGGTACTACATTGGGTTTAAACGCGAAAGTAATCGTGCTTCTAATTTATTCTAACTTCATAGTTAATCCACCCTAAACAAAAAACTAAATGAAAATCTAACAAACCTAAAAATCTGACAAACTGAAACAAAAACTAAAAACAGGGTTTAAATAATGGTATACGTAGCGCTGACTTTGAAGTGTGCCCGATCAACAAGACACAAAAATGAGAGGGGGAGGGATCCGTAATACCAGATAGCAGACGCCGGCTCTGCTTACCGGTGCGACCTGAAGGGTCGTCTTAAAACTATCCAAATCTAGCTAACTAATTTAAATTCATCCCTAGCTTTTCCTATCATTCCCTAACTGATTTATATTATGATTACAATCTTCACAAATCTACTCTTCCTTCCCAAATATATACTGCAACCAAAATGGCGACAGAACGTCAAACAAAACAAATATGCCACAAAATACTACAATACATGCTAATAAATATAAAGTGTAAATATAAAATATAAATAAATATAATTATATAAATATATAAATAAATGTCTAATAAGCGTTAAGCATATAGCAGTCCACAAAATAGCAAAAGCATCACCCTATTTATCAGGTGCATTCGCACAAGCATTATGTCGGCTAGCGCCATTACGCACAAAACGTGCTTGTTAAATTATTTCAAAAACTACTAATTAAAGTAAATCAATGCTTGTGCGAGTACAGCCGCCACAATTTAAGTCTTACCTCGATAATAAAATTCTCCAGCATCCGAAGATCTGGTCGTCTGCCTACATCTAACTGTAACTTACTTCTAAGGGGAAGATGGGGCCCACTGCTAAAGTCACACTTAATCAACAGCGGTACATACACATTCTGCAATTACGTTTTATTCCTGATCTGCACGTAATTTGGCATTTCGGGACCCAATTTTTTAACAGGACGGGGCAATTTGTCATACTGCTATCGCAGTTCGACAAGTTCTTCAGGAACATTTTCAAGATAACATCCTTTCATGATTTACCAACTTCTCTTATCCATCACATTCGCCAAATCTAATCTTTCTTGGAGCATACATTGAGGCATGGCCAAAGGATACGTCTTCAAAAGGTCATCACAAACTATAGACGAATTATAAGAGTTCATTCAAGCATTTTTCGAACAACTGGCACAACCTTTATTTAATAACACGAAGACCAACCTGGAACTTTTTTATGAGATCTGTCTTGAACGCGGAGGTGCACATTGAGAACAGGTAATAAAGGGTAAATAATATGTATTCCTAAATAAATAAAAGAATATGTTCAGTACTGTTTATTTCGATAAATTCCAAAAACAGATTAATCTCGTGTAAAAATAATTTAATAGTAAAAAAATATAAAAATTACAGCAGAGCGCTTTCGGCGTTAGCCATCTTCGGTGCCACTACAGGTAAGTAAGTGAAAGTTATGCAGATCAAAAATTAACTAATTCAATAACTAGAGAACATTTAAATTATTAAACTACTATCACATAGTAAAATTTGTTAACTAGTCTTTTACTATGTGATTCTAGTTTAATAATTTAAATGTTCTTTAGTTATTGAATTAGTTTGATTGAATATAAGTTTCTAAAATAAATTGACAGTAAGTAACTGTTTTCGTTAATTTTTGATCTGTATAACCTTCACTTGCTTACGTGTAGTGGCACCGAAGATGGCTAACGCCAAAAGCGCTCTACTGTAATTTTTATATTTTTCAACTCATTATCATCATTAGCCCCTTGAATCCCAGCCGCATATGGGTGCGACATATGCATCAACTTGTACGCTAAAGCTATATCCCATGCCGCAACCGTTTGCGACAATATATTTCTCTAGTATAGGGTTTAGCCGTATGCTTCAAATTCTAGGATTTAACTGCAGGATATGTATTTGCAAGCTGGGATGTGGCACATGATATAATACTTTTGTTGTAAGAAGTAGGAATAGTTGCCCACGCCCTTCTTATATTATCATTGGTTAGGGTAGTGGCGTTTAAAGTGGTAGTACTAATTGCAGTGGTTATGCGAATTAGTCTGTATCTAGATTTCTATAAAACAAATTAGTAGCTACCCAAAAATGAAAGATGAATGTAATAAGAAGGAAACTAGAAAAAGAAATAAATCGTATGCATCAACGCCGACTGATCCTGAGAATAGTCATCTTATCATTTCTGCGGAAACTAAAACTAGAAGAAGATGCTGGGTTTGTTATAATATTTATAAAAATAAAAACTTTAACACTAAAAAGTATTGTGGAAATTGTATATGAAAACCAGCATTCTGTTCAGAAGAACATTTCGAATATTATCATTCAAATTTGTAGTCATAGATTAGTACATCCCTGTAAATTATAATTTTTTTGTTAATTTGTTAAAATAATTTTTTAGCATATACAAATTTTATTTTTGTTTTTAAAAAGGCTTTTTAAAACTAAAATTTATTATAGGTGAAAAATTGAGCCCGAGTGTTGTAGTAATATGCGTCATTATACCCGAAAACTTTTGTTAAATACCGGATAAAGAAGCCGCTTAGCACTTTCAAGCGCCAGGCTCAAGGTGTTAGGTCTTCAGTCCTGGAACTGGTGATGCTTTAACATTCACCATATCTTTAGAAATAAAAAATAATTGGATACGAAACAAACCTTATATTACTCACTATCGGTATAAAAGACCGATTGCAAATCGAACAATGAAAAAATACATGAATATTAAGAATACAAATAGCGCTCTATGCGCAACCGCACATAAATCAATACGTAAGCACGCTAAGCTACAGTAATACGTATATCTTCAACCAAAGCTAGTTTAATACTACTCCTTGCCTGGCGTGTTATGTGAGGAACAGCAGCCACAATAACCACT
Organism: Platerodrilus igneus; assembly: GCA_036346225.1. Lineage (NCBI taxonomy): Eukaryota > Metazoa > Arthropoda > Insecta > Coleoptera > Lycidae > Platerodrilus > Platerodrilus igneus. The sequence continues at coordinate 14,110,215 of JARFIW010001469.1, read as the reverse complement.
AGGTCAAGAGAGAACGCAGCAACTGAGGGTTGTGGCGGATCTACAAATTTAATAATTAAATAAGAGTAAAATATTATGGTTGCATGTCGCTACCATGAACTGCCAGCCGGCGAAAACTAAGTAAATGCAAAAATTGCATAAAATATAAGCAAGTGATATCAAAGAATTTTAAACACTAAACAATACTAAGATTCATCCGTATCAAGTGGCAGAACAGCAATTTTTGATAATGATGTCACTAACGTTCCATTTTTTGTCTTTAGATGCACTACCCTAACACGGTTATCACGTCCGTACACTATCGTAGTAATACGAGCAACGCCCCACTCTAAAGGAGGTAATTTATAATTTCGAATTAGCAGTAGCGCACTTTCCACTTTTTTCTACTTTGCAGTTGCCCTAGGTAGTCCCTATACCAGGCCTTCCAAAAACAGTACTGCATTTTATTACACAATTTCCAAAATTTTACTTTACTAACTGTAGTGTCGGAACATTTTCCTTCTGGTATACAAGCCAAAAGACCCCCTATTAAAAAATGGCCTGGTGTCAAACAAGACAAGTCTGACACGTCGCTTGTTAGTGAGCACAGTGGCCTAGAATTGAGCATGGACTCTATCTAAATAAATGATATAAGCTCTTCATAAGTTAGACAAGTGAGACCCACTACTCTTTTAAAGTGATGCTTAAATTTTTTAATATTCCCTTCCCGTAGTCACCCAAAGTTAGGGCTGTAAGTGCACCAGCAAACGTTGCGATCTCCTGATTATAGTCTTTTGTAAAATCATTTGAAATCTTTATCGGCACCCTTAAAGGTACTAGCATTATCGCTATAAATTATCCTAGGCACCCCACGTCTTCCAATGAAACGTTTTAGTGCAGCAATGAATGTCTCTGTTTTTAAGTCAGACACTGCTTCTAAATGCACAGCTTTAGTAACAAAGCAAACCAAAATGCAGATATAAGCCTTTGTTACTAATACTTTACGAATGCGTGACTGTTTTACGAAGAAATGTCCAGCAAAATCAATACCGATTTTTTCAAACGGTCTAGCTATGTTGACACGATCATAGAGTAAGCTTGCCGTTATTTGCCTACACGGCTTAGCTTTAAGCTTAAAACAAACTATACATTTGTGCACAATACTTTTTATTTCTCTATTCGCATTAATAATTCAATATTTTTGACGTAACATCGTCAAGGTTAATTTTGCTCCCGCATAAAGTAAGCATATATGCTCGCCTTCAATTATAATTTTGGTAATAAAACTCGTTGTAGGTAATATTATTGGATATTTTCTATCAAATGACAATGCGCTGTTACGCAGCCTTCCGCCCACACGAATTAACCCTTTTATGTCAAGAAAAGGATCTAAAGATAACAGTTTGGTACAACTCTTACCCCCTTTTAATTCAAAAATTTCTTTCAAAAAATGTTCAGTTTGAACGTATTTTAAAATGACAATGACTGCGGCATCTAATTCGCCTATGGTCAAATTGCCCATAGTTTTATTATTTTTATTTACACAATTATAAGTGAAACGCATGCAATATGCAAGGATTCTAATCATTTTGCTAAAATTTGAAATTTTTTCAAATATTGGCAACCTATTAACACTCTGTACTGCAACTCCTACTACACGTTTTATTTCTGGCAAGGTGTCATTAAATTCTTGTAGTTGAAAATTTTTATCAAGGTTGATTTCTTTAGCCCCCAAAATTCTGAACTTTTCCACATCAAGGTGTTTCCCTGAATATTTTGTCGAAAAACTCCTTCTGATATCAAATCAGCAGGATTGCTACTAGATTTTACGTATAATGAACTAAAATCTGCAGTCATTTCTTGAATTAATTTAATTCGATTAGCGACGTAAGTATGAAGTTTAAAATATTCTTTTAACCAGGCCAAAACTATTTGCGAATCACAAAAAAGAGAAACCTGATTTATCTTATTCTTAAAAGCTTTTAAAACTCTAACGCCGGGTTTAGCTAATATTACCGCCCCATTTAACTCCAAACGTGGCATACTTAACTCACTTTTATTGTTATTGATTTTAGACTTAGCACTCAACAAATTAATTTCTATATTACTATTAGCTTGCACTACTAGTAGGTAAATGCATGTTGCATGCGCCATCTGAGATGCATCGCAGAATCCAATTAACTGAATTAAGCTAGCACCCTACATTTTTAAATCTCTGTTTATTTCTATGGTTGGCATGTTAATCAATCCTTGGGATAAACTTTCCCACTCTATTTTTATATCATTAGGTGTTTATTTTTTGTAATACGTTGTTTACTTTTTTTGTTAATAAGTTTATCATCAAATTTAAGTTCCATTAAATATTATTGGCAACGCCGCTCAACTGCCTGTAACGGCCTGCCTTACAATTGGATTCATTCGGGTTTGAGTTCTAGAATAGTAAACAACACTCTCATGTATTTTAACAGAAAATAAAGTTCAATCAGTTCTATTCAATGTCTATTTACTAATTACAATCCACATCAATTCTATATTCAACATAAATATTGGTCCTTGAGGGAGGATGTGCATTAGCGGCAATTTCAATTAAATTGCAGTCTTCTAGTTCAATATACAATTATTTCAATATTTGAAAATGCGTGTTCCTACAAGTGAATAAGCGAGGGTAGAAAATAGTCCAGCAGAATTCTAAGCCACATTAAGCAATATTCAACTCTATTGAGTGAAGTGGACCATTGTACAGATGATATGTTGGATGCAGGTAACCTAACGCCAAGACTAAACTGCAGTCCAATCCGTTCTGAGTCATGCTATTCATGGTGAAATGTAGCGAAAATATAATGGGTAGCTGGATGTTAAATTAGGTCAGTTCGTTCCTTATTTTTTAATATGTACTTACCTAATTTCTATTATTTCACTATCATAAACCATTACAAATCCTATAAAAAGTAAATCTACCGACAATTGCAAGTAGAGGTAGATTTATTTTACAATTTTACATTCAATTTATGTTATTCTATTAGCAATTATGACGCTGAAACAATTAATAAGGAATAGACATTCTCTTATACAGCGCTTGGACAATTTAAAGATATTTTTAAGATCTATTTTTAAACACTTTGGATACCGATAATCCGAGTGTAGCAGATGTTGAGTTTAGGGTCGAAAATTATAATACGATCTTTGATGAGTTTGATTCTTTACAGAAAGAAATTGAAGAAAAATGTACTGATGAGACTCTTGTTGCTCATTGTAAAGTAAGGCGGGAATTTGAAAGCGATTTTTTTCGAACTCTCGGAGCTTTAAAAAATTATATTCGAACAAATACAGTTGAACGTGAAAACAATACTGTTCAAAATAATAATTCAATAAGTGCAAGTGCAAACAATTTTCAAGGTAATCTTTTACCAAAAATTCGATTAGAACCATTCAAAGGCGATTATGAAAATTGGCTCAATTTTAAAACCAATTATTTAGCTATAGTACACAATAATCCAGATATTTGTAAAGCAAACAAGTACAACCTCTAGCGAACCTCGTTGGTAAGTTACGCCAAACAAATTATAGAAGGGATTGATTTTGTAGAAGATCAATATGAAACCGCGTAGGAAACTTTATGCACTCGGTTCGATAAAAAACGCATTTTAGCCAACAATCACTTAAAGGCTATTTTTCAAACAGATTCCATTCACAAGGAATCAGCACAAGCATATCGAAAATTACTCGATGAAACTGCTACACATTTGGCAGCATTAAAAAACTTAAAATTAAACGCTAAAGAAAGCTCGGACATCTACCTTGTATATTTAATTACGTCAAAATTAGATCCCAATTTGCAAAAAAAGTGGGAAGAATTTCAGCCTTCAACTGAATTACCCACATTAGAAGAATTGTTTGACTTTCTAAATAAAAAAGCAGATGCGCTAGAAAATTGGCAACAAAATCAATCAAAATCACACCAATCGCGTGATACGGGCAATTTGTATCACAATAACTATAAAAGATTTAATAAAAAATCTTCGGTTAAGTGCAATCTTGCAGTAAATGCAATAAAATGCAATTTGTGTCGAGGAGAACACACTATATATGTCTGTAGTAGCTTCTTACAACTCTCTCCAGCAGATAGAATACAAAAAGTAAAACATTTAAAGCTCTGTGTTAATTGTCTTAGAACTGGTCATAATAAAGAACAGTGTCGATTAGGTCATTGTAAAAAATGCTCCAAAAGGCACAGCACACTATTGCATAATGATGCGTTAGATAATAATCATGCAACTGATTCTCAGTCTAATACTGAAACAAATCTATTGGTTAAAAACAAAGTTTGTGCCACACAAGTGCTTCTCTCCACAGTAACATTTCAAATTAAAGACAGTCACAATCAATTACATACTGGGAGAGCAATTTTAGACAGTGGTGCGCAATCGAATTTAATTACACAAGATTTTTGTGAGAAACTTAACATGCCATTAACCAAAACCTATATTCCCATTATAGGTATAAACCAAGCTGAGTCAATTATTAATAAAAAATGTTCAGTCAAGATATTTTCAAATACTAATCAATTTTCAGCAACAATTAATTGTTTAGTTGTACCTACTATAAGTACAAAAATGCCTTCACAATTTTTAAATTACTCTTCATGGAACTTTCCCGAAGATATAAAATTAGCAGATCCGTATTTTCATGAGCCTGGAAATATTAACATGCTAATTGGGGCTGGTGAATTTTGGTCGCTATTATCCCAAGGTCAAATAAGGTTAGGTAAAAATTTGCCAGCACTTCAAAATACAAAACTTGGTTGGGTGGTAACAGGTTTAGCCCCTATTAATAAACCTAACAATAACCCTTCCGCTGTACTCAATTTTACAGCCACATGCTGTTCTGAAGACGAACAACTCAAAAAATTCTGGGAACTGGAAGAAATATCTAATACAAAGTTTATGTCACAAGATGATTTAGAATGCGAACAGTTATTTCAAAAGGATACAACTAGAGCTTCCAATGGTCAATTTGTAGTTAAGTTGCCCTTAAAATTTACCCCAGATTTATTAGGAGATTCTTATTACAATGCAGTTAAGAGATTTCATTCTATAGAAAAACGGTTAATGTTAAAATCAGATCTAAGCACATCATATAAGCAATTTATAACTGAGTATAGTGAATTGGGCCATCTGCAAGATATAACTAATACTCATCATTTAGATTCACCAAGTTATTACCTACCACATCACAGTGTTTACAAGTAATCCAGTATAACAACACAACTACGCGTTGTTTTTGACGGAAGTTGTAAAAGTACGAGTGGATGGTCTCTAAACGATTTACAATATACGGGACCTAAAATTCAAAACAATATATTTGATATTCTGATCCGATTTTGACAATATATGTTCGGTCTCTTTGTCGCACGTTGCGTGGTTAATTTTAAGTTACTTCAAATTCGTAGTTGTAAATCTAATTGTAAAACTGTCATCCCTTGTTCCCTTATATCCTGCCATAAAAATTCCCTGTGCATGTTTGAATAAGTTGGACCGAGTAGTGAACAAACACTTTCTTATGGATACCGAAGCAGCACAGTCGTCGGTTTTTTCGTTCGGTACCGCAAGTTAGTCAAGTGCCGCATACTTTATTTGTGAAACCCCTAAAAAAACACAGTGCAAGTGTAACGTAACACAGACTCAATTCGCATACAGTCCACTTGGTTGAAGGAAGAGAAACTGCAGTTTAGAACAAAACAAAACACCGCGGAGGTAAGTCGATGTATAAATTTATAAGACCCCCCGCGCGTGAACAAATTTGGCCTTCATCACCGGATTATTAATTAATTAATTAGTTCCCATTCTTTAAGCTCCTTATACTTAAATTTATAAAATTGTCGTAGTTTTTATTATGGTTAAACGTGTTACACAGAAAAGAACATCTTACTTGCACATTTAATGCTAGTAACATTTTGTCATAACGGTAGATTTTACAATACATTCCTTATCCTTTGTGGCAAAGATTAGGGTCGTCGTCGGTATCTTTTTATGTAAACTATTTATGAGGGTTATTGTATCCTAAATCTTTACCTTATTTGTCACTTCAAGTTGGAGCAACCATTCGGGTTCATGCAACTTGTATAACAAAGGGGTTGAAATTTATTTAAAACCTTAAAAGCTTTGTCGGGCGAGCACTGTAGTTAGTTGCATTTTTCTATTAATAATTTAATTTTGTAGATGAATTAGTAATTTAGCGTATTCGAGTCACGCATTGTTTTTACATTAATTTTTATTGTCGTTCATTAATCATTAATTAAATATGGTTATATCAATTGATAAAGCTATTCTTGAAGCCAAATTTGTAGTTAAAAGGTTGGATCATATATACAGCAAAATCAACCAACCGGAAAACGTATCGATTGCTTTAATTAGAGCGTCGATTAAAAGTGTCGAACAGATTGTGACGCTTTTCAAATCCTTTTGCAACGATATTTTCTTTGATGAAGAAAGTGAACAATTGGATGAATTTTCGGTTCTTAGGGTGAAAATCGATGATTATCTATTAGATATTCGTATTATCGCTGAACAATGCGAATTAGATCGGGTAGAAAATAAGCCAAAGGTGGAAAATATGAATAATTCTTTTTCGTCAAATTGTGAGTTCACTTGAAACATCTTTCAGTCCCACGCATCTCCGGACGCATTTCAGATTTTGAGAGTTACAATGCAATTTATAAGCGATTGATTCATGATAATGTCAGTTTGTCATCCGTTGAAAAATTTTGCCATCTCGTTGATACATTAGATGAGTCGTCGCGTGGCTTAATAAAACACTTGCCATTAAATGATTATGCATACGAGGAAGCCTATAAAATCATTACTAATCGTTTTCAGTCCAAGAGGTTATTACTTTCAACATATTTTAATGCTTTTGAAAAATGCCCTAAGGTCAGTTCCTCAGACTCGCATGCGGAACTCCGGCAATTAATTAGTTGTTTTGATGAAAATATATTTGCGTTAAGGCAGATGGAAATAGATTTATTAGATTTCATGTTGTTTAATCTGTTATCGAAAAAATTAGATACAAACATTTTAAAGCGTTTCGAATTAGAAAATAATGACGAAATTCCCTCGTTCAAAGATTTAAGGTCGTACATTGAAAAACAATGTAAAGTGTTGGAAATAAATGACATTGCTTCAGGAACATGATTAACATCTCGAGATTCCGTTAAAGAAAGAGAAAAAGGAAGGTTTGTTAGCACTTCGGCTAAAACTTTTTAGTTGGTACCACCAATGATGTTAAAAATTGTAGTTTCTGTCAAGCTGTGCATCCTATTTATAGATGTAAGCAGTTTCTCGATAAAACCCCTCAAGAAAGGTTTGAGGTGGTAAAGCTTAAAAATCTTTGTATTAAATGTTTAAATCCTTCACATTCAATGAAAAATTGTACGTTAGATTGGTTGTGTAGAAAATGTCATCAGTCGCACAATTCGTTGCTTCACTTCGATAAACAAGAAAAATCGGTGTCGCCACGCCGACAAACCCATCGTCAAAGGTCAGCGTCTTCTCAGAGAGCGGCGCCTAGACTTACTTCTACTAGTAGACCTAGTGAAGACAATCTGTCGTCGTCGGTTGTGCATGAACAACCTGCTACTAGTTCGTTGATTTCGACGTCATTAGAACACACAACCACGCTGTTAGCTACGGCAATGGTGTCGGTGCTTGATTATACATGAACATTGCAATCTGTTCGTGTAATATTAGATAACGGATCCATGAAAAGTTTTATGACTGAAAGGTGCCGTCAGAAATTAGGTTTAAGGAAACGGAGAGCCAATGTCACTGTTCAAGGACTTGGCTTGAATTCGTTGTTGGTGTCTGGTGCACTATCGTGTGTAGTCAGTCCCTCGGGAGCACGGTCTCCAGCATATGGAATTGATTGTTATATTTTACCTAACATTTGTAATCAATTACCTTCGTAGTCGATAGGGGTCAAGGAATGGTCGCATACTCGAGGTTTGGCCTTAGCTGATCCTAATTTTAATGTTCCTGGTAAAATTGACATGCTACTCGGAGCGGAAATCTTTGCTCAGGTTTTGTTAAACGAGTCTCGTTGAGGTATCGCTAACGAGCCAGTTGCTATTAAAACAACCTTTGGTTGGGTTTTAACGGGAAAGGTCGTTTCCCCGAATAGTTCTATTACGTCGTTGTGTGCTTTCGTTGAACCCTTAGACAGTGATATTCGTCGATTTTGGGAATTAGAAAATATTCCCTTCAAAAAACACATTTCTCCTGAAGAAGAAAGGTGTGAAAATCAATTTGTGGAAAGTTATAGACGTAACAAGGACGTTCGTTTTGTAGTGTCCTTGCCCTTTAAAATTTCGGAACCCTCATTCGTGGGTATGAGATCAATTTGTATTAAAAGATTTTTGTCGTTAGAACGTCGTTTGTTAAAAAATCCTGAATTGTATTCAGATTATAAAAAATTTATGGAGAATTATTTGACAAGCGGGCACATGGTTCAAGTGAAATCGCTTGAAAATTCGTCGGGTCATGAGAAAATGTACTACATTCCCCATCATGCTGTACATAAGCGTGATAGCACTACCACCAAATTGCGGGTGGTTTTCGATGCTTCGTGTCAGGATCAATCTGGAAAGTCGTTAAATGATAGCTTGGCTATTGGCCCTGCTTTGCAAAAAGACATTGCAGTTTTGTTATTGCACTTTCGTGTACATCCTATCGTAATTACGGCTGACATTAAACAAATGTATCGGCAGATTTTGGTTAAAGATACTCATCGTGATTATCAACGTATCGTCTGGAGATTTTCTCCGTCAGATCTTATTATGGACTTTAAATTAAATACTGTAACTTATGGAGTTTCGTCGTCGCCTTTTTTGGCCTTGCGTACTGTTCAAGAATTGGCAAGGTTAGAGTTGATTAATTTTCCTTTCGCGTCATCGGTATTGGCGAGCGATACCTATGTTGATGACTTAGTCACTGGATGTAATTCGATTGAAGCTGCTAATCAATTAATTGGTGAATTGAGTAGTATTTGCACTAGTGGTGGTTTTCAATTAAGAAAATGGAGTAGTAATTGCCCGGAAGTGATGTCCAACTTGAGGGAGTCCCTGTCCAGTTCGGACGCAATTACATTTCAGGATAAAGATAGTGGTTCAATAAAAATTTTGGGCCTTTCGTGGCGTGCTCTTACAGATGCATTTTTATACAACTTAGACGTTTAAGAGCGCACTTGCACTAAGCGTAATATTTTGTCGGCTATCGCAAAAATTTTTAATCCTCTCGGTTTGATAGCACCTTTAGTGCTGTTCGCTAAACGTTTAGTTCAAGATCTTTGGCTTTTAGGTCTCGGGTGGGACCAAGAGCCTCCATTGGAAGTCATACAAAAATGGAAACATTTTTTGGGCGAATTGCCAGCGGTTTCAAATATTGAGATTTCGCGTCACATCGTATGTCATAATTTTAAAAAGGTGGAGTTGCATGGATTCTGTGATGCTTCTGAAGCCGGGTATGCAGCTGTCATCTATTTTCGTTCGTTCGATTTGGAAGGTAATATTACCATATCCTTAGTATGCGCAAAATCAAAGGTTGCTCCTACTAATCGCGTTTCATTGCCCCGTCTCGAATTGTGTGCTGCCGTACTCTTGGCAGATTTAGTAGATTTCGTCAAAAATACTTATACAGATATTTTATCATTTAGTAATATTTTCGCGTGGTCAGATTCTACTGTTGTTTTGTCTTGGATTCGGTCTTCCTCGCATAAGTGGAAGACATCCGTTAGCAATCGTATCTCGCATATTCAAGAACGAATTCCTCCATCTTCATGGTTTCATGTTAAGTTCCAGGATAATCCTGCGGATTGTGCCTCACGTGGACTTTTGGCTTCAGAGTTGGTTCATCATCCATTATGGTGGACAGGACCTTCTTGGTTAGTGCGTCGTAATGAAGAATGGCCAGTAACATCGCTGCCAAAACTTATCGACTCATCTCAGATGGACGTCGAATATCGTACTCTGTCGTTAACAGTCGTTATGTCTGACAATTTCTTAGATATGTTGTTGGATAAATTTTCAAACCTGCAGAAAATTTGTAGGATTATTACCTGTATTCGTCATTTCATTCGTAATGTTCAATGTCCAGATTTGCGTTCAAAATATTCTGCTGGTTTGTTTCTAGCTCAGCAGCAAGAGGCTATACATTTATTGATTAAAAGAGTTCAAACAAATGTTTTTGCTCAAGACATTGCAAATATTAAAACTGGAAATCTTGTTAGTAAACAACTTCGTAGCCTTTGTCCGTTTCTAGATAGTCATGATTTGTTGAGGGTGGGCGGTCGCCTACGTAACTCAGAGTTGTCGCATGATGCAAAATTTCCAATTTTGCTTCCTCGGTCGCATCGGTTGACTGAACTTATTATATTAGATTGTCATGAAAGACATTTACATCCTGGAAATCGAACAACACAATTTTTACTAACTCAAAATTATTGGATCTTGTGTGCCAAGAGGGCTATTCGGCAATGTCTGAAATCCTGCATTCGTTGTTTTCGTGTAAACCCTGTGGCTTTATGCCCCTCTATGGGGGATTTACCAGCTTCTAGGTTAACTCCAGGTAAGGCGTTTTTACATACTGGAGTCGACTTTGGTAGACCTTTCTCTGTCACGATGAATCGATGTCGTGGCGCAAAATCATTGAAAGCGTACATTTGCTTATTTATTTGTTTCAGCACTAAAGCCATCCATTTGGAACTAGTGTCTAACTTGTCGACAGACGCTTTCTTGGGTGCTTTACGTCGATTTATTGCTCGAAGAGGCAAATGTATTCAAATCCATTGTGACAATGGTACTAATTTCGTTGAGGCCTCTCGTGAAATCTCTCAGTTGATACGCCATTCGGCAGGCGTTGAGGGAATCGAATTTGTGTTTAATCCTCCTGCTGCTCCTCATTTTGGTGGGTTGTGGGAGGCCGGGATTAAATCGGTAAAATCCCATTTAAAGAGAATTATTGGTGAACAAATTTTGTCGTATGAAGAATTCTCGACGGTATTGATTCAAATCGAAGCGATTCTCAACTCACGTGCACTATGCGCACTGAGTTGCGAACCGCATGATTTCTCGTATTTGACCCCGGGTCATTTTCTTAATGTTGAACCAGTTTCGGTGTTACCAGATCCAGATTTGTTGTCCATAAACCCCTCTCGTTTGAATCGCTGGCAATTGTTGCAGCAAATGCAACAAGGGTTTTGGAAGAAATGGAGTGCGGAATACCTGCACACGTTGCAGCAGAAAGGTAAGTGGTTAAGGAATTCCGCTACCTTACCTATTGATTCGCTTGTTCTCTTAAAGAAGAAAATAACCCCCCTCTACAGTGGCGTTTAGGTAGAGTAGTAGATGTTCACCCTGGTAGAGACGGTATCGTTCGGGTAACTACAGTCAAGACATCCCAAGGGTTAGTTAAACGCCCCCTAGTGAAATTATGTTTACTGCCAGTTACTTGATATTTAATGGTATGTACACATATATTCACTTATATAAGTTTGTCGGTTAGGTTTCTTAGTTAATAGTTCTAATTATTTTTAAATATAAAATAAGTTAGTTCATAGTTATTTTGGTGGGCGGGATGTTCGGTCTCTTTGTCGCACGTTGCGTGGTTAATTTTAAGTTACTTCAAATTCGTAGTTGTAAATCTAATTGTAAAACTGTCATCCCTTGTTCCCTTATATCCTGCCATAAAAATTCCTTGTGCATGTATAAATAAGTTGGACCGAGTAGTGAACAAACACTTTCTTATGGATATCGAAGCAGCACAGTCGTCGTTTTTTTCGTTCGGTACCGCAAGTTAGTCAAGTGCCGCATACTTTATTTGTGAAACCCCTAAAAAAACACAGCGCAAGTGTAACGTAACACAGACTCAATTCGCATACAGTCCACTTGGTTGAAGGAAGAGGAACTGCAGTTTAGAACAAAACAAAACACCGCGGAGGTAAGTCGATGTATAAATTTATAAGACCCCCCGCGCGTGAACAATATACTTATGCGGTATCGGCAGATATAAGCAAAATGTATCGGCAGATATTAATGCACCCAGATCATCAACCTTTACAACGTATTGTTTGGAGAGATACTCCATATCAAAATCTATCTATTTTTCAACTTAAAACTGTTACCTATGGTACTGCTGCCGCCCCATATTTAGCTATTCGATGTCTAAACAAGTTGGCAGAAGAAAATTTAGAAAAATTTCCATTAGCATCAGAAACTATTAAGGGTGATTTCTATGTCGACGATCTACTAACGGGATCGGATGATCTAAAATCATTAGAAATTGTATGTCATCAAATTTCAACTATACTCAATTCTGGTCATTTTCAACTTAGAAAATGGAACTCTAATTCAAGGGATTTTCTTGATAAAATTCCTAATAAAAATATTTCCAATTCAGTTCTTAATTTAGGGAAAACAGAATCTTCAAAAACACTTGGCATTCAATGGCTCAGCCAACCCGATTTGTTAACTTTTATTATTACACCATTTATCATTATATCTGAGGATGTAACAAAAAGATCAATTTTATCACGCATATCAAAGATCTATGATCCACTAGGTCTTCTCAGCCCAACAATTATTATTTCCAAACTACTTATCCAGCAATTATGGACCCGAAACTTAGGCTGGGACGAACCCGTTTCTGGTGACCTGTTGGAAACCTGGAATGAATTTGTGTTACAATTGCGTCTTCTGAATGATCTAAAAATTCCAAGAAATGTTATTCCACAGCATTTCAAGCTAATTGAACTGCACTGCTTTTCAGATGCATCTCAGACCGCATACGCTACGTGTATATATGCACGCAGCTTCAATTTCGATAGAAACACATTTAATTCTTATCTTCTATGTTCAAAATCAAAGGTTGCCCCAGTAAAACCTACCACAATTCCGAGGTTAGAACTGTGCGCTGCTCTCTTGGGAGACGAGTTATCAGATCAAGTAAATAAGATTTTGCATGAATCAATTCCTATTATATATTGGAGCGATTCACAAATTGTGATCGCTTGGCTTAAGTTGGAGCCCGCAAAGGTTCAACAATTTGTTGCCAATAGAATTTCTAAGATACAAGACCTTACAAATATACAAAATTGGAAGTATGTTCCAAGTAAGGCTAACCCTGCAGATCTAGCTTCAAGAGGTCTTCAACCTGTAGGTCTTATAAATTCGCAATTATGGTGGCATGGCCCAGAGTTTTAAGCCATCCTTTAAACTGTCAATCTTCCCTTGTTTCGTTGCCAACTAACGAATTACCTGAACTAAAAGTTCAACCTAAAAATATACTGGTACTTCAAGAAAAGAAACCAATTTTGGAGCAATCGTTCTTCTTTACAAGATATTCTAATTTTAGTAGATTGTTAAGAGTTACTGCATATATTTGTAGATTCATTACAAATCTTAAACAGAAGATAGAAAGTAAATCAATTAATCTAGAACCTCTTAGCGCACATGAAATTAACCAATCACGATTAAAGTTAATTAAACTTGCCCAATCTGAATTGTTTGAATCAGAAGTAAAATTGCTCAAATCCAAAAAGGAGTTACCAAAAAACCATAAACTATTAGCTCTTCAGCCATTTACCGACGGCAACGATATTCTTAGAGTTGGAGGAAGACTACGTTTTACTTCACTTGACTATAATGTAAAACATCCTATTGTACTATCCTCCATACATATTTTTTCTAAACTAATTTTGATTCAAAAACATCAATCTCTATTACACGTTGGGCCACAGTCCTTATTAGCGGCTGTAAGGCAATTTTATTGGATAATAGGTGCACGAAACTTAGCCAGGCAAGTAATTAAGGAATGCATGTCGTGTTTTAAAGTTAAACCTAAATTTTGCATCGCGCCTATGTCAAATCTTCCCGATTCGCGTGTTAAACAATCATTTCCATTTCAACATACTGGTATTGATTATGCTGGTCCCTTTTTAATAGCCGATCGCAAAGGGAGGGGGCGTCAAACAACAAAAGCCTATATTTGTGTTTTCATTTGTTTTGCTACAAAATCAATTCACCTAGAACTAGTCAATAATTTGACTAGTGAATGTTTTATATCGTGCTTACGGCGGTTTACTTCACGACGAGGTGTTCCAACACACATATATTCCGACAATGGATCAACTTTTGTGGGAGCGTACAATGAACTAAAGGAGTTAGGTCAATTTCTATATAAAAACCAAAACTCTCTGTTACCTTTTGCTGCCAATACAGGTTTTGTATGGCACTTTTTTCCCCCATATAGCCATAACTTTGGTGGTTTATGGGAGGCCTCTGTAAAGAGCATGAAATTTCATCTAAAACGAGTATTAAAAGATAGTGTTACCTATGAAGAATTCAATACCCTATTAATCCAGATTGAAGGAGTATTTAACTCGCAACCTCTATTTGCAATGTCAAATGACCCATCTGATTTGATCCCTTTAACATCATCCCACTTTCTCCTAGGTCGTTCCCTTACTTCACCTCCAGACCTCGATGTTTGTGATGTAGTGCCCAATCGATTGACGAGATTACATTTCATACAACAATTACAACAACAACTTTGGAATAGGTTTTCCAAAGAATATGTGACTCAATTACATAAGCAATATAAATGGAAAGAAAATGCTACGCCTATTGAACAGGTTTCCTAAAATAAGCGATACAGAATACCTGCTTGTCTTTGTGTAGATAACACAGACACGTGTACAGTCGAACGTTTCCAAACTGGACGTCGCTCCACTCAAATGGTGGTGAGTAGTTGAATACTTGTCTGCTCTGGTGTAAAAGCACTCGATTCTCGTTGATGCCTGCGTGGGTAGACTGTATAACCTTGTTTTGGAATTAACCAGATACCTTTACGAGCAGAAATTTCAACGAACCTTTGAACACACAAAAATGTTACTTTAAATTTTATAATTCATAACTTCCGTTACGACTTTAAGAACCTTTTAAAAATACGGAGTTCTCGTTAGATTGTTTAAAAATGCACTCGTAACATCCGTAATCTCGATAGGACCATTTAAAAATATTATGCTTTAACATTCACCAAATCTTTAGAAAAAATAACTGGATATGAAACAAACCGTATATTCCTCACTATCGTTATAAAAGACCGAGAGCAAGTCGAACAATAAAAAATACATGAATATTAAAAATACAAATAGCGTGCAATGCGCAACCGTACATAACTCAATACGTAGGCACGCTAAGCTACAGTAATACGTCTATCTTCAACCGAAGCTAGTTTAATACTACTCCTTGCCTGGTGGGTTATGTGAGGAACAGCAGCCACAATAACCACAAAGTCGAGAGAGAACGAAGCAACTGAGGGTTGCAGCAGATCTACAAATTTAATAACTAAATAAGAGTAAAATATTATGGTTGCATGTCGCTACCAATTGGTTAGACGCGTACCCTCATTGTTTCCTATTCTGAACTAACCTACATATTTTCCTGAAATTTGCACAGTCTGCATCTATCACTATCTGATTTAGGTTTACCTTTACCTTCTTTTTCCCATCTCTGCTTGTAATGTGTGAGAATTTTAGAACGGTTAGTTTAACTTCTCATGCTTCCAAAATACATACTAACAATAATAATTAAAAATAGAATAGAAGCTTTAACTGAGAATTATTTAGGCGAAGACCAATATGGTTTTCGTAAAGACAGAGGGACTAGAGAACCGATACTAATGATTAGGGTAATTATCGAAAAAAGGTTACAAAAAAATAAAAAGACTTATTTCGCGTTTGTAGATTTGGAAAAAGCATTTGATAGGGTTAATTGGATTGTTATGTTCAGGGTTTTGCGAAAAATAGGAATCTCTTATAGCGATAGAAAAATTATTTACAGTCTATATAAAAACCAAAGCGTAGTAATTAGAGTTGATGAAATAGAAAAGGAAGCTAAGATTAGAAATGGTGTTAGACAGGGTTGTATACTGTCTCCCTTGATTTTTAATGTTTATATTGAGGAAGCTTTAAACTTAGCTAGAGAGAGAAAAGAGATAGGTGTTACTGTACAGAGACAGAAAATAGACATATTACGTTTTGCAGATGATATAGCCATTATAGCAGAGTCTAGAAAAGAGTAAGGAGAGTTTTTAAATATTTTAAAGGAGATACTACAGAGTAAATATAGTATGAGAATTAACTCAGTAAAGACAAAGATAATGACAAGTGAGTTACAGCCTAGTTCTAAACCAAAATTAAAAATAGGTAATACCGAGTTAGAGGAGGTAGATGAATTTTGCTATTTAGGTAGTATAATTACAAAGGATGGACGTAGCAGAAGGGATATAGTAGCTAGAATAGCTCAAGCTAGAAAAATGTTTTTAAAAAAGAAAAACTTACTAATAGTTAATAGTATTAGTTTAGATAATAGAAAAAGTTTCTTAAAGTCGTACGTATGGAGCGTTCTACTATACGGTAGTGAGACTTGGACAATTAAAAAAGTACATAGGAAAAAGATAGAAGCTTTTGAAACTTGGTGTTATAGGATAATGTTAAAGATTAGTTGGACAGATAGAGTAACAAACGAGGAAGTTTATAGAAGGATAGGTGAGGAACCCTGTATGTGGAAACAATTAAAGGTCAGGAAAGATAGAATGATAGGGCACCAGTTAAGACATGAGGGACTATTTAGTAAAGTCTTAGATTATAGATTACCAAATAAAAATAGAGTAGGAAGGCCTAGACAAAGCTATATTAGTCAAATTATTAGAGATTTAGGTTGTGAAGGGTATGTAGACCTTTTTGGACTAGCTCAGAATAGAAAAGAATTTAGAACTGCGTCAAACCGACTTTAAGTAAGTTCGAAAACAAAACAAAAAAAAAATAAAAATCAGTTCACTAAATGTCATCATGACATAACTCACAATTAGTTAGCGGTCTGCAGGCCAATTCTTGACATCCTTCGTTAAGATACGTATTCGCTACGTAGCGAATACTGTCTAGCGACGATTTTATTAGGAACATATTCTTGACGGGTATTCGTTGAAGCATTCGCAACACCTTAAAGTAAGCGATTAAGAAATATTGCAACACCGCAGATGAGGAACATTTTTTTATAATTTTGTACGTTTGGCATACAACATTTGACGTTAATAGCGAGTTGACATTAAGTTCACATTTTTATTCTTCTTGAATTTTGAAACAATAATGCAGAGGAAGAAGACTCGTGGCCAAAAAATCTAAAAAAGTCAAAGGAAAATGATGGTAGACTATTTATCAAAGAAGCCGGAATTAATTAGCGGGTCATATACGTCTCCAAATCATCAGATAAGTAAGTAACTAACTCTTTTGGTAGCCAAAACGTCTTAAGGAATGCATTATCATTTATACTTAAGAATGGATTTATAGGTTTTCGCGGAATTCTATAGGTATCTACATTTCTTTCTGCCAATTCTAGATGTTCTATTAACATTACGTTTGCGTTAAACAAATTTTCCATATTTTTCAAACGTCAAACAATGACAATGATTACATTACACAACATTAATTTTATAAGTTACAATCTGTAACAGCTTATAAAGCCCGCTCGCTGTGTAGCGAATAGAAAATAGCGAGTTCGCTTGTCAACGACTGACCAAGAATAATATTTGGTAGCGTTCGCTAGTAAGCGTGTAACTTTGGCGTTAGCGAACGGTCAAGAATTGACCCCCGGCATGTTGGTAGCGATTCGTTGCTTAAGCCTTACCATAACATATAATTTAATAAACGTCACCGTGACATAACTCACAATTAGGTAGCGGTCTGGCATGTTGGCAGCGATTCGTTGCTTAAGCCTTACCATAACATATAATTTAACACTTTTCGTTTTTTAAAGCGGATAACCAGGTTATAGTTCATTTCCTTATAAATGGTAATCATGTAAACATGTTAGAGTTTTTTAACGACCATCAGGTTGCTAATATCTATGTAGAGCCAGGTGGATAGGAAAAAGATAGGATATAGGAAGACCTAGAGCAAGCTATATTAGTCAAATTATTAGAAATTTAGGTTGTGAAGGGTATGTAGAACTTTTTAGATTAGCACAGAATAGAAAAGAAGTTAAAGCTGCGTCAAACCGACCTTAAGTAAGGTCGAAAACAAAATGATGCTTGTAATGTATCCCATACTATCCCTAAAAGATGCCGTAGAACGTATTCTGCTCTTCTATTTCTCCTATTTTTTCCACAGATATCTTTATTCCTCTACTATTTCCATAACCATTTGTTATTAACTTTTACTGTCCATGCTATCATCTTCATACATCTGAAACACAGCATTTCAAAAGGCTGCTACCTTTTTCTGTCTCCTTTTCCTACTGTCCGTATTTCATAGGCATGCTGTGCTGTGCTCCACACACATATGCTTTCAACAATTTTCTTCTTGTTTCTGTTTGATGTCTTTGATCATAGACGCTGTTCTTTTTTGTTAGAGGCAGTTTGGTCCCTTCTATTATTTTACAATTATATACCCTATTTCGCAGACATTCAGTGGTCGTGCAGGGGAGTAAGCAGGCTGTGGCTGCCAAGTTCCGTCAGCACTTGAACATTTGCTGATTTAATATTTTTTTCAATATAAAGAGTTGGGGAAAAAGAAATCCATTATTTTTGCGTGAACTTCAAGACTTTATTTAACATGTTTCGGATTGTCTGATTTGGGTCAAATATGCACCGTTTTTTTCTATAATTTGTTGCCGTTTTAAAGGTAGCTTCATAACTCCTCTCTCATAGAAGTCTTGGTCCTTATTGATAAAAAACTCTAACAATCGATTTTCACAATCTTCTCTTGATGCCAATTTCTTATCACTCAGGAAATTTTGCAATGCGAGAAAAAGGTGGTAATCGCTTGGTGCCAGGTCCGGACTATATGGTGGTCTGGCGTTGTCCTGATGGAACACAACAGCTCCTCTGTTGGCCAATTCTGGCCGTTTCTGGTCAATCGCTAGCGTCAAACGGTCCAGTTGTTAACAGTGCAGATCCGAATTTAGTGTTTGGCCTTGGCCATATGGAAGCAACTCATAATAAATGATTCCTTTCCAGTCCCACCAAATACACAGGAGAACCTTTCTGGCTGTTAGTCCTAGATTGGCCATCGTTTGAGCAAATTTACTGCGGTTTGACCACGATCGTTTTCACACAATATTGTCGTATGTGACCAATTTCTCATCCCCAGTTACCATCTGTTTAAGAAATAGGTCGATTTCATTCTGTTTGATCAAGGCTTTGCAGATGGAAATTCGATGCACCATGTTTTTTGGTGTTAATTAGTGTGGCACTCAAACATCGAACTACTTTTTGAATCCAACCCTGTGCAAATGGTTGAAAACTTTTTTATAGTCGACATTTAGCTCTTGGGCGATGATACGACTACTAACATGCCGGTCAACCTCGATTATTTCTGTGATTTTATCGACATTTGTGACGACGGTGCATGTTTAACATCAAAAATACCTGAACGGAATCGATGAAACTAAAATTGCACGTAATTAGCTTTTGTAGTATCGGGACCATAAACACCATTCATAATTTCAGCCGGCTGGCTTGCATTTTCGCTTTTATTAAAGAAAAACTGTAAAATGTACTGAATTTTCTCTTTGTTGACTTCCATTTTTAACACCCTGTACCTCACAACTGAATAAACCACAAAAAAACAGCAAAATAATTTTTTTAGTGTGAAATGTCACCCTGACAACGAGCATATATCTGAAATTGTTTAATCGATACTTTACGAGATATCGATCACTACAACCATCAACCAAAAAAATAGTAGATTTCTTTTTTCCCAACCATATATCTTTTCGCACAGATATTTTTGAACTATTAATTTATTTTTACACAGGAATACTCTCTGTTTTTGGATTTTATTGAAAAATTCGTGTACACAGCCAATAAGTCTTCAACGTGTGATACTGTTTATTTCGGGTCACACTCTACCATAAATTGTGTAAGATTGTTTTGACAACTGGAGAAGAAGAATAAATTTGTTTACTGAAAAAGGCGAAGAACATTTTCTACTTACTTTTACTTTTTTAGCGTTTAGTAAATAAAAACGTTATTAATCTTTGGGATGAATTTTATTCCTTCAACCTAACTTTGGCAACTTTGTGGCATTCAACAGCAGATGTTTTAAGCTAATATAAACACTTTCTATTTCAAGACCACAACTGACCAAGACAATCTCAAGTATCCCAGAGAAACACGATTTCAGATAGTAACGATGATAACCTTCACTAAATATACATAGATTATTATAGTCTGTCTGACGCATTCGTAAAAAAACATTTAGATTACATAAATGTGATGCAACCCCAGTATGTTTGTACATTTTTAACAGCGTGCAATGTTTATGTTATGATTTCCTGTATGAGAACTTGCTTCTCATCTATCGAAACTTGTTTGTGTAAAAACATAGTCGAGTAATTTAATTCTAAAATGTGGATTTTAATAATTCTTACTGTTTTAATACTGATCATCCACGTACGTATTAGAAAATCAATGAATTATTGGAAAGACAGAAATGTTCCTTATATAAAACCTTTGCCAATATTTGGAAATTTGGCCCTCGTTATTTTCTGGAAGCGCTCGTTTCAACAGCATGTTCAATACATGTATAATGCCTACCCAGAAAAAAGGTAAGATGTTTAAATTAGGGTATATAGAATAGGGTATTCGTCGGGCCGGCTTTTTAAGTCCCGTCCGGCCCGTCACTAATAAAAACATCAACGGCCCGGTCCGGCCCACTCATCGTCTGACAGAAGCAAAACACGCCATAGCTCGTTCATAATTTGTTGAATCCCAACCCGACCCGGACCGCTCATTGTTTGCTCTAACAAAGTTCGACTCGTTTATATTGTTACGAGCTACTATTAGGCAACCCGTCAAACACATAAACGCCGTAAGCATGTATATTCTACAGAAACCTTGAACTTTCTGGCATATACCGGAGTATGAATCATCTATTTAATTCAGGGTATATATAAGACCGCTGATGAAGTACAGAGTTAGTCTATATCTAAATGTCGAATATAAATTCTATTGTGTAAAGTTAATTAGTTACGAATTAGTTACGAAGTTTGGAAGTCCAAGAATAAATATAAATTTGTGTTATGTGAACGTGTATACCGTACCGTCAGCTGCAGAATACATAATAGACAAAAGTGTAATAAATAAATTATAGTGCTGTTTAGTGTTGTTAATAAACCTATGGTTAAGGATTTAGGTTAAGAAGATATTAGTGCTTTGTAAATAGCATTAGTGTGAGAATGCTTTATTGCTAATTGGACTTGTGAACAGTGCGTAATAAAGACTTGTTATTACTTGTTTTAAATTGGTGAAGCGCGTTAATAGTAGCCTGCTACGATATGATTTGCTCTATTTAAAGCCAAGTCATAAAATAATAAATGTGAATACGTGTGCGCGATGATAGGTTATTGGGGTGTGGAGGATGTCGTCGGTGTTCTTTTAAATAAGCGAATTGATCATTTTACAAAATGTGCAATAAAAGCAAATGTTACATTTGAAGTGTTGTTGTGACTGATTCGTGTACTGGTAATGATATAATGAAAGTATAAAGTGTTCCTAGTAATGCAATAGGAAAACAAAACTTCAATATATATATATATATATATATATATATATATATATATATATATATAGTTATTAAGATGAAATGAAAACCCAACTTTGTATTTAAAGTTGAATTACAAAGTTGGGTTTTCATTTCATCTTAATAACTATTAATATATATCAAGCATTCATTTGCATTCCAAATGTGGATTATTCTTCTGTATATATATATATATATATATATATATATATATATATATATATATATATATAGCTAAAAACAAAGGTTGGTGAACCCTTGGGATACAGTCGTTAAAAGTTAATTAGACTTATATGTCAGATCGTAATTTTATTCGACGTTTCGACGACAAATTCTGTGCTTTCTTCAAAGAATAACTACTAAGACATACATAGGTGGAAATATCTACTAAGATCAGGCCACATTTAATATTCAAATAGCATTAAAGTTAAAATTAAAATAAAAAACACACAATCCTATACCCAAAAAGGGTTGTAAAAGAACCGAGTCAAACTAATTACCACAGTAATAGAATTGAGCACATACAATTCAACGTTTAGAGATAAACGTTGAATGAATGATTGTATTCCTATCATTAGATTGTAACGTGTAGTAACAGCACCTTTGATAAAGCAGCACCCACTTAACAACGCACACTTTTAATACCTTACAGGTACGTTACTAACAGCTTTACACACTTTTAAATAGGATGTTGTATGCTACTTCAACAAATAGACGACAATCAGTACAACGTAAGAGCAAATACGTAAGAGATATAAGATCTAAAAGCTATAAGATCTAAGAGATATAAGAGAGCTTTAATATCTCTTCCAGTGTATTTATACGCTTTTCAATACCCCTCACGGACCCTCTTTTTATCGAAAAGTTTATTTTCCAAAGCCGGTTCACCAAATTTTGTTCGTAACGGACTTCAACGTCTGAAAAATTCTAAGTTTACCGTGCTTTTACCACGAAATTCGCTTAACAAACTTTAACCGACGCGAGCTTCTCAAAACTTCTAGCCTTCGACCAATTATATTGCTTTCCCTCGGTTTATACGTCCAACCCTTAGCTACCTTTTTTTGTTTCACCCATATTTATTGTCTCTTTTAGAACCCCTCTCAAGCTACAAAAAGTCGATATTGTGGTTGGCCTCCAAATCTACTGTGAATTTTATACGTGTGTTGTAACCAACGTTTTATTATACGTGTTCTCTGTCTGTTTTAGATTATGGATATTTGATTTCACTTAGTCTTTAAAGCATTTGTTATTTTAACAGCTTGTCGCACGACCCTTACAAACAATTCTATAGAATTCTGTCCCAACGTATATTTCAGTTTTTTTAACTTAACATTTAACTATCTGGTGTTTCTTCGAAGTAAACTATCCGTTTAAAATAATAATTCCGAATTTTTTTCACTTCTTAGGGTTTGTATAACGAACGTTTTGTTTATTTAAATGGAAATATGCGTTTAAATTATTGATTTTTTATACTCAAAAGCTCCATTTCATATCCGATGCGCTTGATTTAAAATATAACGACTAATTATGCGTATCCTTGAGTTTTCATGTACTCTAACGCTTCCCCCCTTTATGCAATTTTAACCTTCTGATTTAGAAATACAAAAATATCCTAATAACCGTCCGTTTTCACTATCTAAACTGATTAATTTGGCACGTAATTGTTCCTATTTCCTATATACACAGTTGTTAAAAATTTATTATCTAGACCTATATACCCTTCTTAACCTATAATTTCCTCAACAATATATATATGAAAAACGAAAAACAAGAAAATATGGATATTTGGCTTTTTGACATAGCATTGAATCGGGTGTCAGTGATATTTGCCTTCTAGCTAACAGTGGAAATTAAAAATTTGTACATTAGGTAATTCTACCTAATGACAATCAATAGAATTTTTTAATTAAACTATTTATTAACATAATTTAACCTATATCTAAAACACATTTAAGATGAAACTCTAATTCTAAAAATAAATCCCACTAAAATATAACACAATCCGGAAAAAATGGAATTTTCCGTAAATTCATGGTTACGCCCTGTATAATACAAGCCTACCTTTATTCATTGATGTACAATGCAAAAACGCAAATTGAGCGTGTGTAAATAATCACCCTGTATGATATAAGCATATTGTAAATAAATAGCAAGTAACGTAAATTGGATATGTAAATTGTAAGATACCGCATAACGCATTTCGATCCGAATGCAAATACATTTTTGATAAAATTTGCTGAAAATAGCTTAAACGAGCTTTACACATTTTGCATAAATATAAATAATTTTGTGTAATTACTATAAAACGCAAACCATTTTGCATTGAAAAGCAATCAAAGTAAATTAATTAACCCGTAAATTGTAGCAATTGATTCTAAATAAGAATATTTCTTGAACATGAGTCATCTGTATTTAAAACTACGCATAAACTCATTAAATAAACATTTTCACTCCAAGAAGCAACTTGAACATCGAAAAACCTGCAAATTCCCTGGTCTAATCGAATATCTTTTGCATTAGTATGCGATGCTGCAATAATAGTATATGAGAAACCAGGACAAAGAACGTGTCACGGATAATAAAATGTCAAAATTTTATATGCTAATTGGGTATTCCGCGAATCTTACATCATAATGTTCGAGATTATATTAGTGAAATTCTAGAAAATAGACAATTGGTATATAAAGGAGTACTAATCGTTTCGAAAGGAATCATTCATTTAATTCAATCCGATGCAGTCAGTGCAGATCAAAAAATGTTATTTTAGAACGCTAGCCGTTGCGTTATATAGAAGTATGCTATAAAACATAGTCGCGAGGTTGCAATGAATATTATGGTGATGTTTTTAAACCTAAATTTCATACACAAATGGAATTATTAATTACGAAGAAAAGTCAAAATCTTTCTGTATAAAACTATTTTAAAGATGAAATAAATATTCAAAGGAAAGATTTATCCAAAAATGTATTTTGATAATTGCTGTTGGAAAACAGAAATTTTAATTTGAAAAAACTTGTAAACCGATTTGGAGATCAATCTAAACTAAGAAGATTTTTAATTACACCAAGCGTTTTGTGGATTCTGCAAGTATCACTGTTAAACTTATTTTTAACTGATATTAGAGTATTTAGAACTAGTTTAAGATAATACTAATAAATTTTTTTTGTGTGGGGAATTTTTTTTACCGGGAGTTTGTGTTCAGAGTTCGATATACTCCGACCTTTAATAGATCATATGTCGAGGATTTTTTATGGCCAAAACAAATCTTACCAGCGTGGAAATAATTTATAACTAAGTGAAAGATCCTCAAAAGAGTAAGTTTAATTATGTAAATGTAAAATAAGTTAAGCAACAATATTTTTGTAACAAAGACTTCTTAGAAATTATTTTATGTTTGAAAGAAACGATGTTGTAAATGCTTTTGTATAAAAGAAGATATTTCTTATTGTATATATGCTTTGTGATATTGCTGCGTTTTCTTTCATTTTGAAAACTCCGTAAATTCCGTTGAGCTAGCCAAGCAAAGTGAAAAATTAGAAGGTAGGTAAGTGAACCCTCGTGTGACGCCCCAAAGCGAGGTGTTATCACATCACTTAACGAGAGACCAGTTTCATATCACCCTTTTAGTGCCTCTCAGTGCGATATTGCCGCCGTACTTTTCCTGTGACACCACAACGTGCGACCGTGTCACAGCACTCTTTCAGTGACACCACAACGTGCGGCCTTGTCACAGCACTTTTTTAGTGGCTGCCAGTACGGGGCATTGTCACATTAATATATATATATATATATATATATATATATATATTTAAATAACCAGCTGACCTACAACCTGTTAAGTTAATATCATTCATGCTGCGACTTCCGTTGCTGGTCGTCACTCACTAATACAAAAAGCCCACTTCCTGGGTGCCAAAATGCTTCGAAAGCGGCAGTCTCTGAAATACAAAAACTCTAAAATGCTACAAACTTTCGATGCTGCTTATACATCTAAAAAACTTAAAATATTTCTGTTTTCCAACAATGTATGCCACGGCTGCTCAACTGCTTTCTGCAAATCAAACTAACTACTAAAAAAGTTCTGCTACGGTAAATTGCCTAGGCTTATTAACATATTCATTGAAAAAGACACGGCAAGATCAACTCATTATTTATACATTATACACATCCTCATGGTTAAAGCAACACATTTCAAAATTTTGAAATCAATAATTACCCCAGATAGATATTTACAATTATATTATCATAGAGAGTAAAAGGGCTTTACCACAGTCTTTACGTTAACTCCGGTTTAGTACAAGCTCACAGTAAGCCTTAATCCTTCATGGCAAATTTTGCACATCATTTCCCCAAAAGTACCCTTTTACCTTTACATGCCAAATATTGTTAATATCATAAATCATTTCTAAACTTATCTTTTACTCCATTCTCAATTTTATACTTAGCACATAAACAAAAATGTTATGCAACTCGTGAACGTATTAATATTTGAAGCCGTCAGCTGGTTGTAAACTACAAGTGTAAGCCTAAAGAGACATAAGCTTGCTGAAAACTTAGAGAGCCTCACCACTATTTGTTGGGGTTTATATGTCCTTTTTCTACCCCTCTAAAGCTTGTTAATTTCGTCAAGACAAACTAATATGCAATTCTTAAAACTTTTATCCGTTACATTTTTTCGTATTTCATCTCTAACCGAATCCGATTTTTTACGAACACATAAGTTTGAGCTCACAACGCACGCACTCACATCATTTTTTTGTATTCGTTCTGATAACACTTTTCAAAACATTTTCTTGAAAATTGATGTCGCACTTGCAAAAGTTAACATTTAAAGCATTCTTTTAATAATACGCGTTATAGCTATCTTGCTTCAATACAAACGCGCTAAATCATTCGTCTACTTTGTTTGTCATCCCCGTTGTCCATAAAGTTAATGTTCCATCTGTGCGTATCTCACTCATACCCATTCAATCAAACAATCTCTCTTTATTTACTGGTTTGTAAGTTTTATCGTAACTGCCGAAATCACCCTCTCTCTTAAGTTTAGACTATATCTATGTCAACATGTGATATTTCTATCTTACTTCTACCCACTCTAACAAATAACCCCTCTTTGTTTCGCTGTTGGCAAGCAGTATTTGTAACCGACTAAATACCCATTCCAAAACTATAAATTCATTTTTAAAGATACTCAAAAAGCTACGTTCGAATATGTCTGCCATCTTTACTGTTATAAACAATACGCAGAACTACAATGAATTAAAATGCTCAAGCTTTTTAGAAAATATACATCCCCTTTGCTCTAAAGGCGACCTTGGTTTATAATATGAAATTTGCAATGCTTTATACTTCTAAAATACAACGGTCAAAATATGTTTATGATATAACACACGCAATTTTTAATTAGTATCGATAGTTAAAGGATGATGCTAAATTAACTTTTAGCTTACTGAAATTATTCAGTGAAATTATTCATTTCTACTCGAAAGAAAAGCGTTTTATCTTGTTGTTTGTATTTTCTATGCTAAGTCTTGAAATAATTACCAAATTGAATACTAATGCTGTTTTATTCCCCAAATATCACAGAATATTGTATATATTTAGATTTTAGATTTTAAAATTATTTATTTGTTTAAGGTATATTTTGATATTATGAATATGCAAATTAATGCTTTGTTTACATCACATTATAACTGGACGATTGTGTAAATGTGCATTTTTGACTGTTGTAAATATTTTTTTTTAGACTATGTTTAACTTAACGGTTTGTAATAAATCTGTTTGCTAATGTTTCAAATTTTTCCTTCTGCTTGATTCACCCCACGCTACGACATTTTGAGCTAGCCTTAAATCTAATTTATTTTGGATATCTATTTTACCATTTTCCCCGTTTTGTCGCGGTATTTGGTGTAGGTGATTTTCTTTACTGCTTTCATTCTTGTCTACACGAAATACCGTAACTACGTATTTGAATCATATTAGAATTTTAAAGGAATTGTTGCTTTTTGCGAAGAGATGTTTTGATGAGGTGTAAATGCGACGAAAACGACCATCAGTTTGCTCTATTTTTGAAAATTTTTAACAAACGCAATTAATGCTTTAATAGAAAAGGCTACCAGTTGACCGATAAACTAAAGATAAAATGTTGTGATGGGATTTCCGTAAACGGCCAAATATTTGTTGTGTGATATCCTGACACAAAATCTAACTGAAAGTTAGTTTAAATTAGTTTTAGCAGAAGTGTCTCATGAGCTATCTTCTCAGTAATGTAACGTCATTAGCCCGAATGTCTCGGGTTCAAATTCCCAAGCACATAACACCTTAGGAGAATTGAAAGTAAACATTTTTCTGATGAAGTTTGTCGCCGGAACCTCTGAGAATATGTGCTATGATGCCCAATAAAAATATGCATCTAGTCTGGATCCCCAACGTTTTGGTAAAATTATAATCTTTCAGCTGTTGAAGCTCTAACCTCCGGACATTGATAATTGAAGACACAAGTGGATGAAAGATCTATGTAACATTTTCCTTAGAAACTAAGTTTCTTATGGATAAAGATTGTAAGCGACTAGTATTCTTTTGCTCTAAGTCTCATCGATCTATTGTCAAAAATACAGAAGTTATGATTTGATAGAGGGCGTATGTACACATCATTTTAAGATATATCATTAGAGAAAGGATATATGTATTCTATTTCCCTGGCCATGAATCCTTCATCCAACATCATTCTGATTTTTTGACACTTCAACCCTTTATCCATTTTAAAACGTCGTTTATTTGACTTAATAATATTGGCAAGTATACATAGTACCTAAAAAGTGAGGTTAAAGACACGTTGATCGTGGTTATTCAAGTTCATATATGCTCGCGAATTTTATTAAATAGTACTGTAAATAGTGCAAATAATTAAACTTAAGACCCATTTTATATTTGTAACTCGTATTTTGTGGAGTGCAAATTACTACAATGTCTGCAAGAAGCAGGTTACTCGTAGACCTTGCTATTACGGTCAATGGTAAGTATTGTACATTTAAACAAACAAAAAATGTTTCGTAATGAACAGCTTAATTTAAAAATATCTATATTGGGTAATTTTCTAGTGTTCCGATGTAAATAAAGTGCGAAAATTTAGCATCATATTGCTTTATGAATACTCTGCTTTAATAGCATACTCGTAATACGTAAATAATCTAATTTATAAAACTTTGCGTTTTAGGTGAAGAGACAATAGGCGACAAATATACACTATCAAGTTTAAATTGTGTTACCTCAATTATTTCCACCTCAAATATATTATTTAAATATTATACTCATACGACAGCAGATGAAGTAAGCTATAAAAATAACATTCCTTTGACATCAAAATTGCCCATTGCTGCTGAAGGTGCAGGAAAAAATTTTTATGATCACAACTCGCCTGTTAAAGAAATTTTTTATGGTATATTTTATTAATTTCCAGATCACTCATATTTTTATTGTATAATACTTTTCGTAGATTATTCTGATGATGCCTCTTCTGATGAGTATGTGTCAAGCCATTCAAAAGATAGTAGTGAATCTGAAGATGTGAAATGCAAAAAATATCCTGCTGCAGAAAAGTCGAATTCTGCGCAAAAATATAAAGAAGGAAATGAGCAGGAAGAACTTGTTAAGAAAACAATAGGTGAAATGGCAACAGTAAGTCTTAAAAGACGTGAGATGTCTTTTGAAAAAGTGAAACTAAATCTATTTCAATTGCAAGAAAAACTTCTAAAAAGCAGAAATGAAATGAAAAGGACTAGAAGAGAAAAAGAGCGTCAATATCAATACAAAAAGGTGAAAGTTTATGTCACAAAAAGGAAAGTTGATTCCTAGCAAAAAAATTGAGGTGAGTTATCTATGTCAAAAAGAAAATTGAAAGTTGGCGTGTGACAGACATTTTGACCATGAAGCAAGATCAAAAATATTAAAACACTTTTACAATTTGAATATTAATTCAAAAAATGCTCTACTATTTAAAAGCTTTTCGATTGGACCTGTTAAGCGTCACAAAAAAAACCATAACAAAAGCCGAGTCGTTCTCATTTAAATATAGTACTACTTCTAAACAAAAGTGATGCAAAACAAGCTTAACCTGGTTAATCTGCACCATCACCAGAGAGGCGAGGAGTGCACCATAACAGACCACATAAGCTTGCAGATGAAGTTATAAAATGTGTGATAACTTATATTAAGCAATTCCCCGCAGAGCAGTTTCACTACTCCTGAAATAAGAACATACATAAAAAGTTCCTTTCGCCCTTGTTAAATATTCAAAAAATGTGTGAACTTATCTTGAATTTTGCAAGGAAAACAAGTATCCTGAAACGTTTTTGATAAAGAAATGCAGTTATTGTAGCATTTTTTCGCAGCGCTTTAATTATTCGTTCGGTCAACCTAAAAGCGATACTTGTGACGCTGGCATGAACAATGAGGAGTATAAGGAAAACTACAGGTATGCCTTTGAACAACAAAAAAGAGACAGAGAATTGGCTAAATCAAACAATGATACAATATATGTGACGATGAACTTGCACCAAACAATGCCACTTCCTAAACTAACATCATCAAAAGCTTTTTATTTGAGGCAGCTGTGGTTTTATAACTTTAGTGTACACGCAGTGTCAACGTCTGGAGAAGAGCCCTTCTTTTGTACTTGGTTTAAAAACACTTTAACAAAAGGAAGTTTGGAGATAGGCAGCTTTCATTATATGTAAGTTCAACTATTTATGGCTGCTCGACAGCACAAAAGTAAATATATTATTATATGGCCAGACTCATACTATGGACAAAATAAAAATTTCAATATCATCGCACTTTATCAATATTTTATTTTGAAATGTTTAACGGGACGAGGGATGGTTTTTGTTATAATTACTAATAATACTCGTTGTACACAATATATGTATTTGTATTTTAATTTCAGGGTTTTAATATAAAGCAAAGGTACACAGTAAACTACGTATATTAAGGACTTAACAATCAAAACAATGCATAATACATGAGCGAGGAAGAATACGACCAATTCTCTACACGGCATAACACATACTACCTATTAGGAGGTTAGGAGTGTGTTCCACTAAACTAATCATTGGCGTGCGGTACAAGGGATCACGCTACAAATGTTATTTTAAAACGATTGACCACAAATTTCCAGTAGTTACTCGTTCTTACATGGACTCGGTTAGAGACTTGGAAAGAATTGAGAAGAAGTTGCGAAAACATTTAACTTTTTATACGTCTGATTAGTTCCGAACCATTATAAAGGCTGCAAATGAAAAACAATCGACTGTATCCAACATGGAACATCATTTCAAGAATATAGGTGAAATATCTGAAAAAATGCATCTTATCAATCGAAAAAAGAATTGTTTGAAGAAGAAGGTGCCTTTTAGAGATGGCATTAAATGGATACGAGTTGAGGAATATAGGAGTTATCTATACAAGAATACATTAGATGAGAACATTCCTTTTCTAAAAGTAGACATTCTAAAAAACGATACCAAATAAGTTGTACCAGAAAGTTACACATTAAGTTTCAACCACAACAAAACGAACCAAATATCTGACGAAAAACTTGCAAATTTAAAAGAACAATTAGTTTTGTTGACGAAGAATTTCGATACTTATATAACCAAGTTATAAATGTAAATTTAAAAGTGACAAAGAGAAGTAATACTTGATATTCCAAACATTGAGACCACATACACCCTTACTTCATTTAAGAATAGTTAGCATATTTTAAATTTTCTAATTGATGAACGATCTATGTGACTTTGTTCTAACTTCTGCTTAAGAATAATAGTGTAATTGCTATTTTAAATATGTAGCTATAATTCCGCAGTAAAGGCCTACACAACGCCACACATTTAGTTATTACTTTCCAAATAGAAAAAAAGTACCAAAAAAATGCTTTAAACCTAATGTTCTCAAAACTAATTCGGTGTGACTTGAATCCTTTATCCACTCGTGTCTTCAGTTAGATGTTGGCAAATATAGTCCGACGTAAAATAGAAAATAAAAATAAGTAAATAACATGTTCGTTTCACATTGATATGTACAATATGTGTGACACAAACCTTTTAATTTTTAGGTATTATGGTATCTTCCAATTCATGACGCCACACCTTCTAATTCGGGACCCAGAGTTAATTAAACAAATCACTGTAAAGATTTTGATCATTTTACTGATCGCACGAACGTCATTAGAGCAGATGTTGAACCAGTTCTCAGCAAAAATTTAGGCGGGCTTAAAGGTCAAAAATGGCGAGACATGCGCTCTACACTAAGCCCATCCTTCACTAGTAGTAAAATGAGATTTCTGTTTACCTTAATTTCTGACTGCGCAGAGCAATTTACACGATATTTTGAAGAACAGACATCTGAAGAAGTTATAGAAGTTGAAATGAAAGACACTTTTAGTAGGTTTACAAATGATGCAATAGCATCAGCAGCTTTTGGTGTTACGGTTGATTCCCTTAAAATTAAAGGAAATGAATTTTTCTTAACTGGACAAAAGGTAGCCGGTTTTAGCAGCACAAGAGTTCTTCGATTTTTTGGTTACTCCGCATTTCCATGGCTTATGCGCGTCAGTGCCTTATCGTAATATTACATAAGTTCTCTAAAATTATTTTTTAGCTTTTTAACATTTCTCTCTTTCCACCAGCTGCGACTGACTTTTTCCGACGTATTATAACAGAAACCATTCAAGTACGCAAAGAGAAAGGTGTAGTTCGACCAGACATGATACACATTCTTCTACAAGCTGGAAAGGAAAAAGCTAAGGATGAAGATGAAAATCACCCAGATGATGGATTTGCCGTGTAAAAGAGTTGCTGCCCGTTGCCAATGATAAAAGACACCATAAACCGAAGTTGGACGACGATGATATTACAGCTCAAGCAATGGTATTCTTTTTTGCAGGTTTTGAAACTACCTCAACATTATTAAGCTTCTTAGCGTACGAGCTAGCACTAAACCCAGATATACAACAAAAATTGCAACATGAAATTGTTGAAGTTAAAGAACGTTCTTGCGAAAAAATAAGCTATGAAGCAGTGTTGGGCATGAAATACCTTGATATGGTCGTATCTGGTAAGTCTAACGCATTATCTTACTAGAATGTTAGGCTTTTTATTCAAACTAAAAATTTTATCTATTGGAAATTATACAGCTGCAGCATAACTTTAAAGTGTGGCTTTTCAACTAACTTAACTTTGGTTTGTAAAAAGACACTCACATTTATTGTAATTACTAGCGTTACTAATAGCTAAGTGGAATGGGTTATAATCGGGTGTAGGGTTGAAACTGGACACTATAGTTTCGGCGCAGCTAGTCTTGCTGCATAGCTGTCAATGGCAAAACTAAGAGGGGGCGAATAGCTTGTCATTGTCCTGTTCAGTTGTGTGTAGGATAAAGGTTATTATTTGAAATACAGTTGTGGCACTTGTACAAGCTATAGTTTTTACTATGTACAATGTTATTGAAATATTGCGCTTACAACTATTATTCAGTTTTTTTTAAATTCTGATACTAGAGTAAATGCCGAGACCATATGTTAGAAAGTTAAAGAGGCAATCAAATGACACGAAAATTATCCAGTTTGCTATAAACTGCTTAATTTTAGATAATATAAGATACTTGAAGCCTCTGAGGTATCAGAAATTTCTCAGTTTACTTCAGAAGCGTAAAAAAATGATAAAATCTATTAATATTTCCATTTCGAATGGATCTGCACCTTGTCGAAGTTCTAGATTACTAGAACAGGTAAAATGGCTTGCGTGTACTAATGAGCTAAAGAGCCAAACTACAGGTCCAACCAACGTAGTAGGGTCGTCAGTGAGGAACCAGACTAAGACAGGTCCCCAAAAGAGGGCTGAGGCTCTTTCGGTACATAGATTGGCAGAGACTATAGGGGTTGGTATGGTAGTTTAAGACACGGTACCGCGATGTGGAAGGCAATGGGAAACCACCACATTATCTCCCAAGTACACAGCGTACCTAAATTATAATAAAATGATGGTATTCTTTGGTGTAAAAGATTCCGGAGTTAAAATAGTCCCCCATTCGGATCTCCGGGAAGGGACTACTTCAGAGGATGCGATAGGAAAGTTAAGAATAAGAGTCGGGAACATTTTGCGAGTCGGAACGTGGAATGTTAGAAGTGTGAAGCAAGTAGGCAAGCTAGAGAACCTAAAAATCGAAACAAATAGGTTATCACCAGACATAGTAGGGAACAGCGAAGTTCGGTGGCCAGAGGCGGGGAATTTTTGGAGTGGAGACTTCAGGGTAATTCATACTGAAGCAGAGGAAGGAAATTCGGGTGTGAGGATAGTTATGCGGAAAAAGATAGGATACTGTGTAGAAAATTACTTACAAAAAGACGAAAGGGTTCTCATGGTTAGATTAAAATTTAAACCGGTGAACACAGTAATAATTCAAGTACACATGCCCACCTCTAACTACAGTGACGAAGAGGTTGAAGCGATCTACAAAAATATCGATGACATATTAAGACACGTAAAAGGACATGAAAATTTAATAGTTACCGGGGATTTTAATGCAGTGTTAGGTGAGGGAAGGGAAAAAGCGGTAGCAGGTTTATTTGGTTTAGGCGCCAGAAACGACAGGGGAAATAGGCTGGTAGAATTTTGCGATAAAAACAATTTAATCATTACCAACACATTATTTCAACATCATATTAAAAAACGATATACGTGGAAGATACCAAGAGATATGGGAAGATATCAAATAGATTACATTCTTGTTAGGAATCAAGTAAAAGAAGTAGAAGCTACCCACAAGCAGATATAGACACTGACCACAACATCGTAATTATGCAGGCTGCATTTAAATTTAAAAATTTGAAAAAAATAAATGGAAAAAGGCACTTGGACTTCGAAAAACTAAAAGACAAAGATATTCAAGAAAGATTCGAAAAGAAGTCAAGTGAATTGCTCAAAGATATCGGGAAAATATCTGATACTAAGGAAGTAGAAACAGAATGGAATAACACTAAATCCAACCTAGATATGGCGGCCAGAGATATTTTGAGGTATACACAAAAAGAAAATAAGAAACCATGGATAACAAAGGATATCCTGAATTTAATAGAAGAAAGACGAAAATACAGAAATAAATCAAACGAAGCAGGAAAACAGAGATACAATGCCATAAAATGGGAAATTATTCGCAAATGCAGGAAAGCTAAAGAACAATGGATTGATGAAAAGTGCAAAGGGGTACAAACTAAGATAGAAGTAGGAAAACAGATGAAGCATACAAACTGATTAGAATCAATTTTATGGATATAAAACCGTATAGCAAAAATATAAGGAACGCGGGAGGAAACGTCATGATAGAAAATGTAGAGAAAGTGGGTAGATGGCAAGAATATATAGGGAGTTTATATGCAGGAGAGGAACTAATTGCATTAGAACAGGGATCAGATATTATAAATGAGGCCTTGGGATATCCTATACTTAGAGATGCGTTTGAATTAGCATTAAAGGGTCTGAAAAATGGTAAGGCGCCGGGTACAGGTAAGGTGCAAGCAGAAACTCTAAAAGCCGCTGGACAAGCAGTAACAGAACGTCTCTTTCAACTTGATAATATATATATATATATATATATAGTCAAAACATTAATATATACTTTTACATTTTATTGTGCCATAACCTCACTCGACCATACGTACGTTTCGACTGTTTGAGCCTTTTCAATGGTTCAGTCATTCCTAAACTATTCTATTCGTTATACATTTACAACTAAATACAATAAGCCTATTTGTATGTCATTTACAAGACTTGTAAATGACATACAAATAGGCTTAGTGTATTTAGTTGTAAATGTATAACGAATAGAATAGTTTAGGGAATGACTGAACCATTGAAAAAGGCTCCAACAGTCGAAACGTACGTATGGTCGAGTGAGGTTATGGCACAATAAAATGTAAAAGTATATATTAATGTTTTGACCTATATCCCAAGAAAATCATCCTCAAACAAATATAGAGTAAAAAGGTCAAGTAAAATAAAACATTTAACATATATATATATATATATATATATATATATATATATATATATATATATATATATATGACACAGGCGAAATACCCAAAGATTTCAAACGTAACATCATAGTAACTATACCAAAAAAGAAAGGCGCAGATAAATGTGAAAATTTTCGAGCAATAGGTTTGACAGCACATGTGTCAAAAATATTAACTAGAATTGTAGAAAGACGAATGGCAAAACGGACTGAAGAAATACTAGGACAAAACCAATTTGGGTTTAGGCTATTTTAGCTCTGAGTGTAATAATGGAGAAAACAATAGAAAACGGGGAAAGCGTGTATATAGGGTTTGTAGATCTGGAAAAAGCATTCGACAATGTAAAATGGAAAAAAATGTTCGAAATACTCAAAAAGATTGAAATGAGTTATAGGGATAGACTAATAGTACATAGCTAATACAAAGAGCAAACAGCAGTAATTGAATTAGAGCTGGAACGTAGAGCAGTAAACATTAGGAAAGGGATGAGACAGGAATGTGCCCCATCCCTACTAATTTTTAATTTGTACATTAAAGAGGCAATGAATACTGTCAAATGCAGGAACACATTTGGAATTACTCTGCTTAGATTTGCAGATGATATAGCGATATTAGCGTCGAGCAAGGAAGAGCTAAAAGCAGCTCTTGATGAAATGGAAACAGTTCTAACAGAGAGATACGGTATGAAAATTAACAAAAACAAAACTAAAGTACTAGTATGCAAAGGAGGGGAAAGTAAATAAAAAACAAGAATACAAATATGTAACACGAACTTACAAGAGGTTAAAGATTTCAGCTACCTAGAAAGCCAAATAACGCAAGATGGGAAAAGCACAAAAGATAAAAAATAAAGATTAGCACAAGGTCGTGCTACATTTAACAAGAAAAAGCATCGTTTGTGTTCAAAGACAGCAAACATAGAAACAAGGAAAAAATTGCTTAAAACATATGTATGGGGCACAGTACTGTATGCCTGTGCAGCCTGGACAGTAAGAGAAGCGGACAAGAAAAAGATAGAAGCCTTTGAAATGTGGTGCTGCAGACGTACGATGAAGATATCATGGACAGACAAAGTTAAGAACAAAGAGGTACTAAAATGGTAGTGGATGAAAGAAATATGTGTCAAACTGTAAAAATAGGAGAGATAAGATGACAGGCCACATACTACGGCATGAGGAAATAGTACGGGATATATTAGAAGCAGAGATAGGAAAGAAGAGAAGAAGAGGTAGACCTAGGTTAGACTACTCTACACAGATAGTGAAAGATGTAGGCTGTAGGAGTTTCAGGGAGATGTGTAGGTTAGCTCAGAATAGAAATCAATGGAGGTACGCATCCAACCAGTCCCAAGATGGATAAATTAATAACGAAGAAGGTAACTGTACTTAAACATGATGATTATTATAAGCAACTATAAGTATTCGTTGGGCAATATTTTCGAATGTAAATTGTGTGAAAGGTTTTATTGAAAACTATTATTTCGGCAAATGTCTAAGTGTTGGGAGATCTTGACAGCCACAGGCTGCTTAACCCCCTTCACTGAATCCCGATGAAATAAAGCATAAAATTAGAAAACAATAGAAGGGGAGTCAAGCTGTATACATGCTGTGTGAGAATTTTAGGGAACTGTGTAGGCTAGCTAAGAATAAAAATAAGTGCAGGTACATGTCCAACCAGTTTTAAGTCGGAAAACCTAATGACGAAAAAATAAGCGCAGGTAAATCTGATGATTATTACAAACACCTACAGGTGTTGGTTGTGAAAAATCTGCAACTAATGTTAACTGTGCGAAAAAATATATTGGAAAAAATATTAAATTGGTAAATGTTTAAGTCCTGGGGGAACTTGGCAGCCATACACCCGTTCACAACCACTGAATTTCGGAGAAATAGGGTATATAATTGTAAAACAATAGAAGGGGACCGAACTGCATCTAATAAGAAAGAACAAGGCCTATGATGAAAAACAACAAACAAAGAAAATTGTTGAAAGCATATGTGTGGAGCACTGCACAGTACGCCTATGTAATACGGGTAGTATAAAAAGCAGACAGAAGAACGGTAGCAGCCTTTTGAAATGCCGTGTTTCAGATGTATGAGGATGATAGCATGGACAGACAAATAGGTTATAGAAATAGTAGGAGAACAAGGATATCTGGCGAAAAAAATAGGGGAAATAGAAGGCGGACTACGTTCTAAGGCATTTTTGGAGAATAGTATGGGATATATTACAAGCAGAAATAGGAAAAGAGAGGTAAATCCAGACCTAGATCAGATAGTGATAGATGCAGACTGTGCAAATTTCAAGGAAATCTGTAGGTTAGTTCAGAATAGGAAACAATGATGGTACGCGTCTAACCAGTTTCAGGACTGAAGACCTAATGATGATGATTAATACTTACGGAAACATTTCCTAAAAGTGGATCGGTATACTACAAAAACTGAAAACATGAAAATTTACTATTTAAATACATTTTTCAGCTTGAAAAAGGCCCTAGCTTAGTTTAATGGGCATACCTCAGAGTGAAAAATAAACCGATATACTTAATTATTCGGGTGCGGAAAATTATTCGAAAACACTTCATCGAATACAATTAACCGAATCACTATTCATCGAATCAACAATCCATCGATTCGATAATTAGTAGAAACACAATCGAAGCACAATTTATCGAATCAATAATTTATCGAAAAATAAATGAATTTAAATTTTGCATTTCAGAAATGTCCTCTGGTTTATGATATATTTGTTTTGTAATTTGCTTTTATGTCAAAAGAGTTTAATTTGTTTATACACCTCGTCCACTGACAACTTCTCTCACTCGTCTTTTTGTACCACATCGCCTACCTGGAGGTCCAGTAATGCCAAACGCGACCACTTTGTCCAGTTTGTGATACGTACCATAACGCGGAATGCGACCACTTACGCCAACATTTATTAAGAACACAACGTCCAACAGGACCATTTCGCCAACTTTTTGACTAGACACACTTTGTCTACTTTTCTATAGGTGTACAACGCCTAAAATCAGTTTGCGTAGTCAAAAAATGCGCACATTATAATTGTTGTCTAGTTTGGGATCGGGTCGTAACGCCGAAAAAACAAAACGCCGAATAGACAAACTGCCAAAAGCTTTGGACAAACCGCCGAAAGCTTACAAAAAACGCAGAATGGACCGACGCTGTATAGATCGGAAATTTGAAGTCAAAACCAAGCTTCAAAAAAAGTTCCCAAAAGGATACACGTCCGAAGGTAGTGTTGAGATTAGGTTACCATTAGAAATGTTTTACTACTACAAAAAATTGACAAAAGGGTACATGTGCGAAGATAGTGTTGAAGATAGGTTACCATACGAAATGTTTCATTACTCAAACACTAAAATACCCCTATGTGGTACAAATCTGTGTAGATTCCGCCTTGTTATGGCTTGGAAGATTATTTGGCTATTTGTTCATGCAACTTAATCACTATTTCACAACAACTATCGTGTGCGTATTTTCAACTTCACGTGATCTGATTTTAGACGTTGTGATCTTAGTTTGAGTATTGTGAACCTATACAAAAGTTGGGCGAAGTTGTGGTGGTTGTTGAGTCTCTAGTCAAAAAGTGAACAAAATTGTCCTATTGGGCATCGTGTCGCCAGAGACAAGCTGCAATTCCAAAGATTTGTCGCTAAAATTACTTTATAAAAAGTTTTAGCATCTTTGAAGAAAGTTGATAAACTTCCTATAATGCAAAATTTCGAATAGTTTTTCTTTAGATGAATTATTGATTCGATAGACTGTGATTCGATTAATTGTGTATCGATTAACTGTGCATTCGATGGATTGTTGCTTCGATGTATTGAGATTTGGTTAATTCTATTCGATGAAGCGTGCTGCGATGAATTTTACTAGACCACAAATTTTATATTATTAGTCGAACTGACAAACAAAGACTTGCTCTGCGATTTTTTGATCATAAAAGTGTATCGTTATAGGATGTCGAATTATCTAAAACTACAGGATAGGCTTTAATTAGCAACTACTGAGTGCATTCTTCAACTTGTTCAAATGCTTGAATGAGAAGTCCAAATTTTCTTGCATTAGTATGTTCAATATGGATGCGATTCAAACAACGATAGTAATGAAAAAGCTTTTAAACATATCGACTCCAAAGAGAGTAAACTGGTAGATGGCAAAACATTAACTGAACGAGAAACTTTAGTGATAGTTGACACTTCCGTAAATTCGGAAAAAAGAATTTTGCTCTTTTGTTTATTTTCCCCTGCTAATGGAGGACGCATTTACAAGTGCAGTAGCTTAATATCACGATTGTAAAGTAATTGCGGTGTAATTTCAATAGCTAATTTAGTAGAGAAAAATGGACTGTATATAAATTTAAAGAATACTGATATTTAACAAGCAACAGATAATGAAATGGTCTTTAGCAAAACAAACAAACAAACAAAGCAGCGTTTACTATTAGCACTCACCTGATAATGATGCGGCAAAAAGATGAAAAAACGTTGGAACAAATACAGCTCTTCCTTTGACGAATGGAGCGCAGCACAATTTTTACGACAGCAGTTTATCAAAACGGTTGAGATAAATGTAATACTTATAACAAATAGCGGCGGCGCGCAACAAAGCGGTTCATCCAATTAACAGCATGCAGCACGTGCAAACTCGACAGCGGTTCATACACAAAAAACGCGGTGCGAACAATTCAAAGGACGACACTATACTTGTACGATCGATGCGGTATATGCGACGACTGGGCGGACGAGCTTCTACTTTACTGGCTTCGTGGATATTCCAATCGATATTGTTTGCAGCCGCGCACTAACACAACGTTCGCCATTCACGGCACAGGTTAGCGTGCTTAAGGAAACACATTGGTGATTTTGTACTGACAAATCTAACTCTACCGAGGCGAATTCAAAATAACCAACAAGCTCAATGTAATAATAAATTTTAACTATAAATTATTTACATAAGAATGGAACATACCGCCCACCAGGCATTTTAGAAGAAAAAATAATTATAAGGCGGAATGACCAAGCGAAAGAAAAAACGAACAAGAAAAAAAAGGATCTACAAAAACAAAAGAAAAAAAGAAGTATCCTTTTACATTGCGGGCAAAGGGCAGAGCTTTCACAGAGGACGTTTCAGCTCGCCATGAGCGGTTTTTAACGTGACCACCCTAACAACACCATCTGTCCCATGATGCACAGTCACAACTCGACCGAGGGACCAACAAAGTGGAGAAACGTCAGCGGCCTTAATTAGTACTAAGGTGCCCAAATCAACTTGAGGAGACGGGGTGTGCCACTTTGAGCGTTGTTGTAGCGAGTGTAGGTATTCTTTGGACCAACGGGACCAAAAATCTTGGTGAATGCGCTGGAGCAGTTGCCAGCAAGAGAGGCGGTTAGGCGGTAGGTGCGAAAGTGCGGGCTCCGGAATGACGGTTAAAGGGGCCAAAGTTAAAAATGAATGGCTTCAAGTTCGATAGCGAAATAAGATTGTTGTGTATACACAAGCAAAGAGAGCAAAGCATTGTGCAACTCAGAAGATAACAAAGGTCCAGAGTACCTTTCAAGTGAGCGACGAAGATTATAACGAAAGCGGAGAATCCAAGCAACAATGCGAGTAATAAATGGAAAAGA
Organism: Platerodrilus igneus; assembly: GCA_036346225.1. Lineage (NCBI taxonomy): Eukaryota > Metazoa > Arthropoda > Insecta > Coleoptera > Lycidae > Platerodrilus > Platerodrilus igneus. Next base: position 14,068,888 of record JARFIW010001469.1, on the reverse strand, counting down.
AGGGTGGTCTTCTAGAGTTGATTCAATCCAAGATGATGTTACGACAGCGGATAATACAATAGAGCGTTGTTCAGTGAGAACTTCAGGAAGATCTAAAGGCGGAATATATGGGCTCTAGTTTTCGAAAGACCCATACAAGATTGGTGAAGCCGCCCACCATAGAGAACATAGGCACAAGTCGGTAGGGAGTAAACGTTGGAACAAATACAGCTCTTCCTTTGACAAATGGAGCGCAGAACAATTTTAACGACAGCGGTTTATTGAAGCGGTTGAGATAAGTGTAGTACTTTTAACAAATAGCGGCGGCGCGCAACAAAGCGGTTCATCCAATTAACAACATGCAGCACGTGCAAACTCGACAGCGGTTCATACACAAAAAACGCGGTGCAAACAATTCAAAGAACGACACTATACTTGTACGATCGATGCGATATTTGCGACGACTGGGCGGACGAGCTTCTACTCTACTGGTTTCCTGAATGTTCAAATCGATATTGTTTGCAGCCGCGCACTAACACAACGTTCACCACTCAAGGCACAGGTTAGCGTGCTTAAGGAAACACATTGGGGATTTTGTACTGACAAATCTAACTCTACCGCGTCGAATTTAAAATAACCAATCAATGTAATAATAAATTTTAACTATAAATTATTTACATAAAAACGGAACAACGATATTGGTAAAATTCAAACAGAAAGTTTCTTATTTTTAATGTAAAGTTTTTTTGGATCCTATGAGTCCTGAGAAATTTGGCTTATCTATGTTTGTGATTGCAATGTTATTTTGTTAAGGTTGTCTTCCTCTGCATTTCTCATACCGGTTGCAGTTCTTATACACTATGTTCATGGATCCTTTGGACCCACACTTGCAACACTGTCTGGACTAGGAAGACTTGTAGGGATTTACCAATTGCCAAAGTTGTTCTTTACGCGGCTTCTATGTGAACCAGGCGGCTCCGTGGCATTTTGGTATGCGTGTGACTACTACGTCCAAGGTCCCGGGTTCAAATCCCGACACGGTCCGGTTGAAAAATGTTAGGAAAGCATTTTTCACAAAAATACGCCTTCGTTCGGATGAGAGGTAAAATGAAGATCCCGTGTGTGAGTGTTGTCACGCACGTTAAAGATCCCTACCTTGGTTGGAACAGCAAGGGTTCGGCAAAATTCAAAATTTTTCAGGTAAAAAACTCGGTTCCTGGCCAATGTAGTACCTTCGGCTAGAGCATTGGAAAATCACATGTGAACCGCTGTGAATGTTTTCAAATAGTTTATAATTTGTTGATTTAATTACAATGTATTTCCAGATCTTTAATTGCATCGTCTAAGACAACAAATAGCGCATTACGTGAACTAAACCTTACAAGTGATTCCACTGCTCAAACTACAGATGTGAAAGCAATAATCTCACCTCTCTACTTTCGGAATATTTCAATGCCTCTAAAACTACATCGGGCAAGGTTACTCATCCCTATGATGTGGCATATTGTCTGAAGGGATTTTTTCTTACCCTTCAACCTGACTAAAACTAAGAGCTATTTGAAATAATATATTACAATACTAGTGTGAAAGGTGACCCATTTCCTACGAGTAGGAAAGTACGGCAATTCCACAAATGTGAAATGACACTTTTGACACGAGTACTGTACACTATTTTTCTGACCAAATCCAAGAAAAAAAATAGGAAAAATATTTTAAATGAACGTACACTGTTGCTTTTTCCATTAAATACATTACCTTAATGCAAGGTCATGCGGCCGTCTAGTAGTAATATCGAACACATCCTACATTGCGTTTTTGACATTGGGTATGTTGAGTCGTCTACGTAATTAATGTACAATATCTCATATGTCGTATCTCTAGAGTTGAAAATTGTTTCAGCACCACAGTGATACTTACTTTCGCACTCTAGAGTGATATACGCCACTTTCTAAATAAGTAAGTAGTGTGCAATCCGTTGTTTTCATACGTGGTTGTCGGAAAAATCAGTTTTCAGTGTTCTACTGGAAGACCTGATGCTGCACCAAACCCTCCATAAAGTGAATGTGCTAAAGATAGCTGGAAACGAACAAAAAAAGGCTAATAAAAAAGTACAAGGTACCAAACGTAGGTAATATTGAGAAGGGGTCGAAGTTATGTCAACAAATATTAAAACTAAAACAAGGAAGTATTTATGGTGAAAAAAAGATGTTGATGAAATTTAACTCGTATTTACTGTTATAGTTATTATTTCGGTTTGAAAGACAAAGGAACTTGGATACAGTGCACAAGTTTACAAGCATGGGTACTCATAGTACTTTCTTGTTTGGAGTAGGATGCTGACTTTGTTCGTCATCTATGCAAACGTTTTGCTACGCATTGGCGATACGATAGACATCGGATGTAAAAAGTAAAATTAATCATAAAAAGAGAAATTAATATTGGTGCACCCTATATATTCTGATTACATAAATAGTAGTGTTTATTGATCTGTCATTTCAATATTTAGTTTAATTAACAGGAATCCAGGTCATATATTTAAAAACCACAAAGGCATAGCTTTGTTTTTCGTAGAATACATATTGGAACGTGACTCAGGTCCACAAATTATTTTATAACCACAAAAAGGAATATTTATAACAGTCAAATTAATAATACGCATGTTTTATACCATAATTATCACAAATACAGGAACAATTTTAATAAATTTTAGTTAAATGATATATAATTAATATTATAGAGAAACTCGTATAAGTAAAATACAAAGTTATCCCCAGACAATAGTACAAGCATTTTCGGATGTTGTAGTCATTACTACTCTACACATGAAGCTTGCAGAGCTCAACTGACATAATTTAAATCATATCATTCAATATAATGTAAATATGTTCTCAAGGTGATAAGAAAATACAATAGTCGTGGTCACGTAAGCTTCGCATGATGGAACCCTATAAGTTCAAGCTTGATTCGCGCGATAGAGATATTATGCAATGTGACACAACCCTCCCGAATGCATTAGAAATGGTAAGAATGACAGACGCAAGATAGTGAGCAGAAAACGTTAAAATTAATTATTCGTCTACAAATATTTAGAGACGTCAAGATGTAGTAACACGATCGAATAGTAGAGGAAAGGGGCATGGAAGGATAAAAAGAAGCGCAATTTTAAGTTAGAAATGAGAATATAGATTTCTGCAGGAAGAAATTGTAGTATGCAACTTATTTCTTCGACCTTACGCTTGAACGAGCAGGGTACGCTTCAATTCACGAATTTGTGGAATTGTCGTCGTTACGACAAGTTAAAGAGGTTATAGATCCGAAGATTTCATCCTTCCACTAATTTGGAATGTTGTGATAATGTTTGTTGAGAGAGCTGTTGCTAGCAGAATGATAAATTGAAATGTTGGAGGTCTCTGGACATTCTGAAAATTTTAACAAAGTAAATATGAGCTTTTATGTCGATACGTTATAATTATGTAAATATGAATATTAGAATATACACGGGTTGGTATTTATATAGTAGGAAATTAACCGATTTTAAATGTAAGTTGCTTTGGTGAAATTTGGTATTGATTAAAACACGTAACTCTTGTATTTTGTTTGGATAAGAAAATGATAAAAGCAAAGGTTGATACTTAACTGTTTTCTATGTTGTAATAAAAGGCATTTTTACAGACGGGTTTATAATGTCATGTAATTTAATATGGTAAACGGGAAATTAGACTGATAGTATTATCCATGGATTTAATTTAATACTGTTTTTTAGGATTTCTTTTAGTAATACCTGCCTAGACTGAGATTAAGAAACTAAAATCATTTTTAAGTATGGTTGTGATTATATTGCAATTATTTAATGTCAATAAGGTTTAAGCTTAGGTTGAATTTTATTTGCATTTGTTTAACGAATAAATAAAATCTAGATCATTGTAGAAGAATATTCAATCAACTCGGTGCTGGAGCATTTTATTTTTAAAAATTTCTTTAATGACAAAAATCTAAGAAACGCTTTTAGAGTCTTGTAGAGAAAGGTAATGTATAATGTGATAAATTTAAGAAACCTAATACAGGTAGATATTTGAGGAATAAACGTCTTTTTTGTAAGGATAATATCGAAGAGATTGCTGAGACCGACGGTTTGGTGACCCTAACTTATGACAGTAGAAAACCTTTTAGAATAAGTAAATATGCTAACCCAGTTGTTTGTATTACAGCTATTTTATTTTTATTGTCATTTTTTGTTATATTTATTATTTCTTTTATATGAACCATTTGCACGCAACTGTGGTTAGTCGGTGCTACAGGGTCCACGCTCTTTTAGTGTAAATCTAAATTTATAAGTTAACGCTCTTTTACCCGCAACAGCTTGTTTAACTAAAACAATCCATGGAATTAGTTAGCTGAAAAAAACCTACTGGTTGTTTGATATCTAAATAGAAAAGAACAAACACATAGCCCATACAATTATTTAACAATATATACATACAAACAAACCCATCACGCCAAGTCCTAGAAAAAGAAAACTCAAAACAGAATGTTTATACAGTATAAAAAGGATTTACTGTCCAGCCAGAAACGCTTTGTAATAACAACAGAGGTGTGGTTGCTCGAAAAAATTAACTAGCATAATGCTCTTCTAAATCTCAATATCAAAATCAATGAATGTGAATTAAGCTCTATGACTTCGAATATAAATGGTGCAAATATCAAACGCATTAGTTTACGGAAACTGCTATGTTGTACGGTATTCCATACTGACAAGGAAGAACGCAACACAATAAGTAGTAGAAAATCGCCTACACGGAATACCGCAACAAAACATATGAACACAATGATAGAATCCAACTCGAAAAGGATCAAAGTTTGGGATAGCCGAAAAGCGTTGGAGAGTGGGGAGGGTGACCTAGAAAGGAAAGAATTGGAAGCCTCAGTAACACAGAAATTTATAATACGCACAAGCAGAAAAACATAGTTCCAAAAGAACATTTACAAACGTTGAAAATACATATTTACGCAATTCTTCGGTACAACGTGATGTGTAAAAAACGTCAATTTATATATAACACAGTATAACCTAAACCACCAAAATATCCAGAATAAAATCTTACTGACTAAATACAAGATACTTACAATATGTTCCAACCTTAAATATGTAAAAGACATATCAAAATAATAACATAGTAAGTAAAAAGTTGCTGTAGAGAACGCACCTCCTGACACTAAAATTTTAAATAGTCCGTTGTTGACGTTCACATTAATTTGTACAGTAAAAATCAACCAGTAGGAAATCGCTTTAAATGCTTTAAAATTTATAAATAGTAATTTATAAAAATAAATACATAATTGGCCGAGCAGTAAGCGTGCGTTAGCATCGGTCTGTCATGTATTGTGGAATTAATCAACAGAATGTTTATCTGCCAAAACAGTAGCATATAATAAAGCAAACAGAAATACATTGTACTTAGAGCTATCTTCTTTGTGGTACCGTCTCAGGAAATGCGGCTGGGACTGGAACAACTTAACTATACCCTATTAGCACAAACGCATTTTAAAAGCGCGACTTTACAACGCTTAAAGAACGTTGTATAACAGTACAAAAACAAAGTCGAATAATAAAGAGAGCTTTTTCAATGTTGGACTTGTAGCTACACAGCTTTGAAAACATTCAAGGAAAATGTAAAAGCATTCCCATCTATAATGCTGTGGGATATTCTGCGAAGGCAAGCGAAAATATATATTTAACGGTAGACACCTTCGCAGAATGCAAGCTATTAAAGAAAGCAAAATACGACAATTAATTTCATTGAATTTCGTTGCCAGAATGGGAAAGCAAACTACATTTTAAAATATTCCTGCGAGTTAGGCAGCTAGAAATACGGTTAAGCAAATAGGTTGCCCGACCTGTATCAATGGATAGAGGTTTGTATGATTATCGATCTACGCTATCACAAAACAACTTAATTAGGACGGCAAGTTGTATTGCCCATGAAAGTTAAGCCACCGAGCCTATGTAGATAACAAAATAGAATTAAACAGAACACGAGCATATAGCATAACACTAGAATATTTAATCTTTTCAACGATTAACTAATAAACATAACGAGCACGTATTTCCAAGGAAGAGACATTATTTAAAGTCGTTTAAGGAGTATATATTTTAAAGAATTCTAAGGGTTTAGTAGAGGCAAATGCTTGTCTGTTTGTAATGAATAGATAAATGGTTATAGCGTATATTCCACGTATTGAGGAACATTTTCATGCAGGACGGTTTTAATATTTCAATATTTGTTAAGTTTACATTATTTAGGATAATAACATGGGAAGGGGTTTAGATTACCGGTTTCAATTAAGGTCGTTACAATTTCATGCAGAATTTCTCTATTTCAGAAATTTACCGTAACAAATCAAATAACATACAGGGTGTTTCCTACTATAACACACAATGTAGATATTTTTTTAAAGAGTATGTTGCTGCTTTTGGAAACATTTTACTATTTTACTACTCTTGAAATTATCGAGACTTGTTTACAAATTTTAATGCATATATTTGCAGAAGCCCTTCGAAAATGGACACCAGCTTTCATGCTAGACCGAATTTGCATTAAAGATTATGTAATTTCACCAAAGTTCCCAGAAGAATTAGAAGTAACAATTGAGAAAGGCACCAACGTCTTCATTCCTGTGGTTGGTTTCCATTTTGATGGACATTATTTTCCAAATCCTTTCAAATTCGATCCTGAAAGGTTTAATGACGAAAATAAGAAAGGAATTCCTCCGTTTACATACATGCCATTTGGTTCTGGACCTAGAAATTGTATTGGTAAGTGAAGTAGAAATGTACTGATTACTAAATAAGTTCTATGCATTTCAGCTTCGAGGTTTGCTTTACTGGAAACGAAAGTGTTACTATTTCATCTGTTGCTTAAATTTGATATTGTTACGACACTCAAAACCTCCGTGCCAATAGTTATAAACAAGAAGAGCTTTAGTATGATACCAGACAGAGGTCTTTGGTTAGGTTTCAAACGGAAAGCTCTACAAAATGTTTCAAAATAAGTTGTGCCCTCTTTTTAGTAATAGTATAATTAAAAATTAGTGCAAGAGTATCAAAGGTAAAAGTAGATACATAATCCTAACAGTTGACCAAAACGCTGTATCCTTGCAAAAATTAAATAATTTAAAAAGAATTTCGTACGTAAATGGATTTAATTTACATTCGGACACTTTAAATTGAACATACTCAACGTATCTACCAGCCTGTAGCGTAACCAATGTTTTTATAGTATAGTGTGAACGTCATCTATAGCACAAAATATAAGCTAGAAGAGCGGTGGTTTAGAATAGCTTTGTGGAAGAAGGGTAGGACAACATTGCAGAGGTAAGAGCGGTCCGTAATCGTCAAGGCGGCTCCGTGGCGTAGTTGGTATGCGTGTGACTACTACACCCAAGGTTCCAAGTTCGAATCCCAATACGGTCCGCTTGAAAAATGTTTGGCGAGCATTTTTCGCAACAAATACGCCTTCGTTCGGATGAGAAGTAAAATGGAGTTCCCGTGTGTGAGTGTTGCCAGGCACAGCAAGAGTTCGCCAAAATTCAAAATTTTTCAGGTAAAAAAAACTTGCTTCCTGACCAATGTTGTATCTTTGGACGGAACATTGAAAAATCACATGTAGGGTCAGTAATCGTCGGTAACTGGACAGGTCAAGATGATACTTATTGATACTCCTTGTATGTTTGTTGTGGTTTGTTTAGCATTCTTCTTAATCTTATTTGGGAATGAAACCACTCATAGTTTTTAAAATCCTAGGTCATGGATCAAAACGTAAATAAAATAGATTTTAAAAACTATGAGTGGTTTCATTCCCAAAGAAAATTAAGAAGAATGATACTTATTGGATTCCTTGACTACGTGATACTGCATTTATGCAATCTATTAACTATATTAAAATTGTAGCTGGTGGGAAAGTAATTGCAATGAAACTAGGATTTCTAGATTAGAGAAAAATTTAGATTAGCTATCGTTAGGAGTGGCAGTTATTCGGGAATCGATAGGGAAACTAGTGGATTGTAAAAACAGGAGCTGTAAATTTTGTACATGGGAAAAATGACTCCGATGCCAAAAATAGTCAACAAAACTTGTCAACAAATACCAGAGAGGTGGAGCTTAGTTGGTTCAAAAATTGGAAAGACACAATTGGTAATTCGCTTTCTTCTAATCCGGATGTCCCATTGCACTCCACGGCTTTTTTGGATAAATTAAAAACGTTTTTAGACGAAGCGGAAATTGCTTGCAAAAAACAGGTCTGAGTAGCGGTAATATGTCCTTGCGGCATAGCCGCTGACTGGGCAATTTTAAAGAAGTCTTCGTTTCATGAAGTCGAAGATTTTGAAAAAGCGTTCTGACAGATATACTGGATTGCAGATTATGAGAGTCCTTCATAAAACTTAAAGATAATGAAATTAGACGCGGAAACCGCGCGGAATATATTTTAAAGATTGTAATAGGAGCAACTTATCTTAAGGATAAAATTCTAGAAAAAGATATAGTTAAAATGCTTAACTCGCATTTCCCAACTGAAATTAGCAGGAGTATCCTAAAATTGAGATATTCTAAAATTAAAGACGTCGAGCCCTTGCTGCAAAACATAAATGAAACATACGACTCGCAACCCAGAAATAGGACGCAACCATCTAGGTTTATCTCTCGCAATAATGAGCCTAGCAATAAAGATAGTGATTTGGGACGTGGACCGAGAGATTGTAGGGAAAGTAAGCGGATAAGAGGCACCTCATCGTCTAATGAACGCGCGGTATCAACAATTTAAAAAAAAACCTTTGAATGACTTACTGTCAGACAACAAAGAAGCGCATAGTAGTAGCGCGCGGATCCATATATTTCTGGAGTTACCAATGGTTGAGTAAAATTCGATGACGTTGAGATACTAGCCCTACTAGATTCCGGTTCCCAGTATAACTGTGTGTCGCCTTTATTACATGATGAATTAAAAAAAGAGGGGTAAATGTGCCGTGTTAAAGTGCTACAGGCGATAGCTAATAGTACTAGCAAGGTACGCAAATAAGTCTTCATAGCAGGCGAATTGGGGTGGTAAGTGAAGGAAATCCTGTACCTAGTTCTGCCCAAACTGTCAAGATAAATGAGAATGGGTTCTGGGTTTTTACGCGACTCAAAGGCCGAAGATTTGAGGAAAAAAATCAGTATACAGGTAGATGACATAGTGTACTATTAAATTTGATATGTGTTACCGATATTACGCCGCAGTTGAACAAAATAGGAGAGGAAGATGGGTGGCGACACATGACGCTAGAAAAGTTGATACTGCTTTCAAGTTATATTCGGAGGAAATCCGAAGGGAAATTGCCTTTTCTGCTTGTTTAATAAGGGACATTTTAGTGCGTTAAAATGTCATTCAGCAGTAAGAAGGCACTTCTATTGGCCTAAAATTCGAGCCAAGATTTGCAAGCTAGTGACGGAATGTTGAGTATCTCAGAGGTCAACGGCCTATCAAATATGTTAAGAGGAGGTGTAAAGTGTAATCCCTGAGAAGTCATCCCAACTGGTTTGTTTAAATTTGATAGGTCTAGTACCAAAATCGCGTTTTGGCGTCACTCAGCTATTGGTAACGATCGATGCGATTTCTAAATTAGTGGCATTGATCCGGTTAAAACTGACAATCACAACAATAATATCTAAGGAATCACAGGGGTATTTCTTAAAGGTTGAAGAACCTAAAATAATGCTAACCGGTTACAAATACAAATTCTCTGTAAATGGGAATCGCTGCTGGATAACGAAGGAGTAAAACATATCATAGGAGATACTATTACCGTCAGGGTAATTGGGAGGTGATTATACTGTTAAGAGTTATGTGTCAAGAGCGTCATATAAAATAGATCAAGTCATTAAAACGGTGCAAACTGCCCTAAATAAAGCTGTGCATGACAGTACCGGGATTGCCCCAAACAAACTATATTTCGAGAAAACGCGGAAACAAACCCTATTAATTACTATTAACACGCCGATGACAGACCGGGTGGATAAAGATAGGCATATGATCATTACGCTTGCGCTTGGTCGTTTACTAACCAAGACTCTGTGTCGTCAGGAACGTCATAATGCCCGACACAAACCCATAAGTTTTCCAAGTCGGTAATTTAATTTATCGACGCACGCATCCACAATCTTCTACAGAAAATACAAAGTTAAAAAGATGATGGGCTATTTGCGGTTATGGTAATGCCTGGTTCGAATGTATACCTGTTAGAAGATGAAAATCTCTACGAGATTAGTAAATACAATACAATACATTTCAAAGAGTTAGTGCCGTTATGTACGGAGGTCTAGACAACCTTTTCAAGTTATTGTTGTGGTAGATACTGTATTTTAGTATAGGGTTAAATATTAAAGTATCATCAATATTTTCTATTTACTATAATAATAAGTATTTTAGTGTAACCAATTTTTTTATAGTATAGTGTGAACTTCATTTATAGCATTAAATAGAAAATAGAAGGGACGGTGGTTTGGAATAGCTTTGTAGAAAAGTGGTAGAACAACGTTGCAGAGGTAAGAGCAGTCAGTAATCGTTACAACTAGATTGGTCAAGATGATACCTGTTGGATTCCTTGACTATGTAGTACGGTAATTATGATAATTATTAGCTATATTAAAATTGTAGTTAGTGGTAGTAAGTAATCTTAAGAGAGCGAGCAGTTTCGGTTATGCAGTTCTTAATAATCAAAAGTAATATTTTAAGTGGCAGGGTTATTTTTAACGTTATATGTGTGTCAGTAAATCTTGAAGCAACTCTAGTGCTGGTGTTTCGTGTTTTGTGCGACTATGAGCATCTTCTTTATACTTGAAGAAGTGGCACGGTAGAGGCGGTAGACCATTAACCCTGCTATGTGGGATGCAGATTTATTAACATTATTATACCCGAATGGCAAGATATAGCAATTCGATGAAATATATACACCCTTATTCTGGACCGTCTTAAATTTTAGTGACCATGTCAACTGTACACAGGTAAACCGAATTGCATTTTAACGCTCATTCGTTGTTTTGTCTTAAATATTTAGTAGTTACTTAAGATAGGAATAGACCTTAATGCGCTGCACGACTGTTAGAAAGACTTATGGCATTGTCTTGCGTGTGTTATATAAATTTGTAATCTTGATCGTGCACGCGTCTCCGCTGCCATTATTTTAGGTAAAGTAGGTAAATGTACGATATATGCCAAATTTGTTGTTAGTTACCAGAACTTTGACTTATGAAAATATTGGTATCGATTAAGAGTTCCGATTAAGAGGCCAAAAAACCCGTGTGAGAACACATTGTAAGACCTAGACAAATTGTTTATATTATTTATTAAATGTTTCGTTGTAGGAACTTTATAATAAACGACAAAGGTTGAAAAAACTTCGACTCTTTATTATAAAAAGTGTGTATGTCCTACCTCGGGAACGTCTTGTAATTTCCAATAACGACGTTAGATTTGCTGTAATCTCAATATCAATAGTACTTAGTAATTAGTGAGAATAATTACTCATCTTACATGAACATTTACCATTACTTCATTAAAACGATATAAGAGTCTTCGATTTTTCTTTGACTGGAGCGTATATTTTCTTAAAATTAATCTTCAGCAGGCATTTTATAACCTCAATATTTCTGTTTTGTTATGTTTCAAATCGAGAAGCCATGTTTTGAGCGTTTCTTAATATTTATATAATTCAACTACAGATACAGCTTTCATAACGTTCGACCAGAAAATTAAGTCATTTGTCACGGTACAATATGAAAACTATGAATTTAACATTTATTACAGTGTTCCTTAGTAGCACGATGACTTCTTAAGGCTCCAGGGTAGCTCAAAGCAAGGACTCTCCGATGTTAAATCTCAATGACAAAACGAAGGTGGTTCTTGATGACCGATAATAAATTTAAACCTCGATAGAGCTACTCATTTTATGGACGCCAGGACTGGGAGCATAAACAACATAGAGAACGATCCATGAATTCTGATAGACCACAAAGTAACACTATAAATAGCCACAGGATAAAAGAAACGATATTCCAAACTACATGAAGCACATAGGTTCTTTTTTACTACTATATAACTACACATACATTAATAACAATATGCCATAGGAAGTTAAAACAATTAAATATTCAATTCAATAATTAAACTCTGAGGATTAGTAACCCACTATGTACTATACTCTACCAAGTACCTACCCGGAACAACAAGTACCTTGTATTAAAATTAAATTCTTAATAGCGAAGTTCTATGGTCATAAAAATCACAGTTATTAATTGGATACAGCTGAACGTCGCAGAACGATTAGGTATTTGTGGGCAAGCTATATATTAATATAGTTACGTGCAATATTAAATTGAACTGAAAATGAATCCTAAGTATTAGCTGTGTGAAACACATTTAGGCAATCTTAGTATAAGTAATAGGTAGAACGCAGCAACACAATGAGTCGTATTAACTACAATTTTAAGCGGAAAATAATACAAAAGCTCCACAGTGGCACTAGCAGCAGTTGTGCTTAATAAAATGTAAACAAACAATACTCAGTTCTATAAAACATGCACAAGCAATAACTAACAACCATACGACCTGATTATGTTAGTCCCCTCTACAGCTGAAAGGAACTCAATCCAAATCGTCAGCGTTCCAAATTTCTGAGGTTGCCTTCTTAAATAGAAACAGTGAGCTAAAAACGTATGGATGGGACATTCAACTATGTAGGTGCAATGGGGTACCAGCCCTGGGCCCATTTTTATCGCTTCTTCGATAGATCCAGTCGTGAATGGAACAACTAGGATCTTAGATAAACCAGTCTTTAAATTAAATTCGTCATAAAATCCCTAGAATATATTGTACAATAGTAAAAATAACAAATTGGGGCTACTTTAGGTATATAACTTACCAACAACCGTGGGATTTGTACTTAATTCCAAGTAATGGACAGTTTTAACAATTCATCCAACACGTGCTCAGTAAGCAAACCAGACAACTAACCTTTTAATCCGCCTTTGGCGTATTTAATTACTAACCAGAAAAACAATCTAGTGGTAGTAAATTAATATTAAAAGTGAACCTCTGTAAAAATCCACACAAATAATGTTGCTGTACTACAGAATTCACCAGTTATGTCTGATCATGATTAAAGCCCAAGGAAGAAGAAAGTACTATTCAAGGCTACCACATTATCACCAAACTAAACGATAACAACTCCACAGCAATTTTTTTTTAAATTTCAAACTGAATAACAAGATTACTTTTAGAATTATTAAGTCTGACAAAAACAATTGACAGTATAATATGACAGAAGAGTATCAAAAGATTTAAACCACTGGGCAGATAATTGTAGGATATCACAAAATATAAAGGTACTCACAACCTTAGCTCATAATTTACTATAAATCAGAATGAGACAATGAAGGGTTTCATCCCCTCTTCCATCGGAAGGAGGTAAATTCCATAAGAGAATTTACTGACAAACATACAACCCACCTAGAGCAAAAATTTATTCATGATTATCATCCACATTAGCAGATTTCAAATTTTGAACATGCCATGTTCTAGAAGTATTTCTTGAAGATCCTCCAATTCGTAAGTATATTGACCTAGTTCCTTTTTCACCTTACAGCGGCCAACAAATTTCGGAGCGAGCTTCGCTGAGAAAAACCTTGCGGCATCACTAATCACATGATTCTTTCGCCACACCAATTGACCGGGTTGATAAAGTACATCTCGTCGGTGAAGGTTGTAACTATGTCGACATTTTTCTTTAGCAAGACGAAGTTTTTCCTTTACTTTTAATAATAGTTTCTGGAAATCAACTTTTCGTTTGTCCGTTTGCCCTTCAAGAGTGTATGGCTCTTGTATAACAATACTAGCATGATCAGAATCGCTTGAAATGTGTTCACGACTAAAACTCAAAAAAGGGAGTAAATCCGGTTACCTCACTAGTAGAAGTTCGAATAGCGCAAGCGATTGCAGCCACATACATATCCCAAGATCTTTGACATTCTTGCATATAAGAAGCCAACATTGTTTTGACAACTCTATTTGTTCTTTCAGTCGGATTAGCTCTAGGGTAGTAGAAGGGAGTAAAGAAAGTTTGGGATCTATACCTACCACAAAGATTCTTAAATTCTTTGCTTCTCATCTGCCATTATCACAAATGTTATACTGTGGGACACCGTAGACCAAAAAAATATTTTCTTCAATATTCGTACATACAGACTTAGCAGTGCTGGAGCGAAGAGGCAACAAAACCACAAATTTATTGAAATAGTCTGTTAAAACAAGTACCTGAGTATACCCACCTTTCAATCTAATTAAAAGACCAATACAATCCAAACTAATCATCTGCCAGGGTCTGCCTCTCCTAAGACAATCCCCATCAAACTAGCAGGAGCTTTTTGCTCAGATTTGTATTGCTGACTAACCAGACTATGATTGACATATTTAACAACGTCTGCTTTTATTTGAGGCCAATAATAACGATTTCTAATTCTTGAATGAGTTTTAAAAATACCGATATGACCTGATGAAGCGTCATCATGACATTCAGACAAAACGGCTTTTCGTTGATCTTTTGGAATTACTAACTTCCGTGCATCAGTTTCATTATCAAAACCAAAGAAACTAGGTTTTACATATCTATAAAGCTGATTAACTTCAATCATCCACTGAGAAAATTTCAAGGATTTTCAGTAACCTTAGATAACATTTTCTTGTACCAGTTATCATTAGTACTAGAAAAATCAATGAGTTTGTATGCGTCAACGGATATGGGATCACAACGAGATAGAAAGTCTAGAACAACGTTATCCTTTCCTTTTCGATGAACAATTGTAAAATCGTATGGCTGCAATCGTAGAGCCCGTCTAGCCAAACGACCTTGAGGATCCTTCAAATTATGGAGCTAAACCAATGAATAGTGGTCGGTAATAACAGCAAACTTCACACCTTCCAGATAATGTCGAAGTTTTTCAACTGCCTAAATTACGGCCGAGCATTCACGTTCAGTTGTAGAATACTTGCGTTCTTGCGATAATAATGTACGGGATAAATAACAAATAACTTGCTCACCAGTATCGGTGGTTTGTGATAATACCGCACCGAAGCCATACGCTGAAGCATCAGTTTGCAAGAAGAATTCCTTGGAAAAATCAGGACAGAACAAAATCAGCGAGGATACTAAGAGCTCCTTTATACGAGTAAAAACGGATTCACAATCAGCAGACCAATTCCAAGATACTTTTTTATTAATTAAGTTAGTCAAAGCTTGCAAAATTGTGGAAAAATCTGGTACAAACCTACGGTACCAGGAAGCTGTACCTAAAAATCTACGAAGTTCAGAAAATGATTTTGGTGATGGAATATCCAGTATAGCGCGGATTTTTCTCGGGATCAGGTCGCAAACTTTGTTTATCCACGACAAAACCAAGATAGCATAATTCAGGCAAACAAAATTTACATTTATCCTTATTGATAACCAACCCAACGGCGGTTAACCGATCAAAAACCTTTTCTAAGGTTTCTAAATGCGTATTGAAATCCTTTGACACAATAATTATATCATCAAGATATTGAAACACAAAAGGCTGCAAGTCAGCACCAATCGTATCATCTATCAAACGTCGAAATGTAGCACAACTGTTCGATAACCCGAATGGCATACGATTAAACCGGTACAAACCTCGACCAGGTACAGTAAAAGCAGTATAGTCTTTTGATAACTCATTCAACGGAATTTACCAATACGCAGATTTAATATCGATCGAACTAAGATGATGGGCATCCCTCAGTTGATCTAAGATAGCTGAAATATAAGACAACGGATACGCATCTTTAATAGTTGTAGAAGTCGATACAAAATCTATAGCTATTATCCTTCTTTCTCACTAAACAAACTGGCGAGGACCAGGCAATTTTGCAAGGCTCAATTAGTCTATCTAGTAACATGTTATCTAACTCATAATCAATTACTTTTTGTTTTGCTGGAGATACAGGTTAATAACGCTGCTTTATGGGTTTAGTATCCGGCAATAAATCTATTACATGTTCTGTTGAAGTACAACAACCTAGCTTATTCCCCATTATTTTTATTTTCTCGTCAATAAGTGTAGTTTAAGCCATTTGTTGTTCCAACGTTACACTGTCTTTTGGATGTATTTCCGATATCAAAGAGGTTTTTGGTTCTTTCGCAAAACACCAAACGTCTTTCTTCAAATTAGGAACAATTTCCATTACTTTCCAAAAATCCACACCTAATATTAAATTATGACTAAGTTCTAGAACTACCAATATTTTTAGTAGGTGCAATTTTTCCATGAGTTGTATTGGAGTTGAAACATATCCAATACATTCACACGATTCACCATTAGCCACAGTTCAATTCGTTGAACTTTTAATTAAAGTTAATCATAATTTCAGGAGTAATTCATATCTAGGAAAACCAACTACTGAAACAGGAGGTCCTAAAATTTTTATTTGTAGATGAGGACGTTCGTCACATTCCAGGTGAGAAAAACATATTCAAGTAAAACCATTTGCAAATTATTTCGGGAATTTAAATCCTTATCTTTATCATTTTTATTATTAGTCGAGATTGCAATAGAAGAAGATCGGCAGAAAAAGGCTTATGGCAATCAGGGCATGTACGTACTGTATAGTCATGCTTACCACAACGATAACATATCAACTTGCAAATATCTGAGGCGTTGACAATGCCAGCAAACTGCTTGTTTGGAGGCAGTTCGAACTTCATTGACAGAGTTAGCAGAAAATTCAAATACCCTTTTAGATACAAAAACAAAATCAGGTTCAACAAAATGATGTTTCTTTTGGTTGGGAGGGATATAAGAATGCGCTCGAAACTTTTTCGTTTCTAATCTAAGGCATTCATTCTCTAACTGTTGTAGAGTTCGGACACCAGGAAGCTGTGTCGAATAGAAATGCGAAAGATTACGGAAAATAAAAAGAAGAAAGAGAAAGAAAGTAAGTAAGTCCGGGCTTAGGCGGCGAGTGGGCGGGGTCTTATACCTATAAGTAAAGAGCCTGAAAAAAAAACTAACAACAAAAATATATAAAAACACTCACTCATTCACACACAGAACAGAAAAGAAAGAACTTATAATTAAAACCAAAATATTTATACACAAACAGTACTCCCGAAACCCAACCCCAAAAAAAAGTCAATGTCCCCAATTTATAAATACATTATTACAACCTCTTACATATTCAAAAAAAAAAAAATTACCCAAAAAAAAAGGCGAGCTGTAGTTTTTAGGCAACTACCCCTTGACAGTAATTAGAAAAAAGGAAGAACCACACGCAACCCTAAAAACCACAGCTCTAAAATATCGTAAGTATAAACTTAAACTAAATTTACAAACATGTATAGTATATTTTTAGAAATTTAGGAACAAATAGTAAGGTAGTAACCAAAGAGCAGTAAATGCCAAAATAGTTCAATCATTTTATCTATGATAATTAAATTTAGAAATGCCATCTTAGAATGGTAAAACCCCAGGCGTTCTTGTTCCGCGGTAAGAAGCGGATACAAAGAAAAAAAAGAAGGACTCACCCTCGAGTTCCTGACATCGGGGGGGAAGGCTGTCGCTGGTCTGCCTCAGCAAACAGGCAAGCTTACGGCCAAGCGGAGCACATTGGACTTTGCGGTCTCCCAAAAGAAACGCAGCTCAAGGGATCAACGTGTCCCCCGCAGGAAGCTAGAATAGTTACAAACAATAAATTAATTTAATGAAGCCGAAACGTATGGTTTTATATACAAACTCCATATACTCACCACGCTAAATAATGCGTGCCGGAAATATGCATCAAGAAAACGAGCGAAGCCAAATAGAACGTGCTTTCTTGTGGCTATCAGAACAGCAAATGAATATTACATGTGTTAGGCACCAAAGCAAGGAAATAAACCAGGAAACCCTAATTTTATTAAAATAAATTCACCGAATTCTTTTAAAAAGGGAAAACACACCAGCATTTAAGTATTAAAATACTTGGAAAGTCGTCTATCTGATTAAGGCGTAAATTCCACGGGATGAACTTCTGAGAAAGAATATTTATTTTTCTAATGATGCACAAAAATTTATCAACTGACATAGATAGGATATTTATTATTAATTACCATACAAATTTTAATTTACGAAAGGGTTATTTTTAATTAACGGAATTAATTTTTGTGTTGAACGCCAAATGAATTTAAGATAAAAATTATTGTTCCTACACTAATTAATAATTTACGAAAATGAACGTAACAATTTTTTCGTCATTAGGTTTTCCGTCTCAAAACTGGTTGGACACGTACCTGCACTTATTTATATTCTGAGCTAGCCCTGAAATTCTCACACAGCATGTGTATACAGCTCGTTCCCCTTCTATTGTTTTCTAATTTTATGCCCTATTTCACCGAGATTCGGTGAAGGGGGTTAAGCAACCTGTGGCTACCAATATCCCCCAACACTTAGATATTTGCCGAAATAATGGTTTTCCAGTAAATCCTTTCACACACTTAACATTATTCGAGAATGTTGCCCAACCAATACTTGTAGTTACTTATAGTAATCATCATGTTTAAGCACAGTTATTTTCTCGTCATTAGTTTATCCATCTTGAGATTGGTTGGATGCGTACCTCCATTGATTTCTATTCTGGGCTAGCCTACACATCTCCCTGAAATTCCTGCAGCCTACATCTTTTACTATGTGTGTGCAATAGTTTAAGCTAGGTCTACCTCTTCTTCTCTTTTTTCCTATCTCTGCTTCTAATATATTCCGCACTATTCCCTCATGCCGTAGTATGTGGCCTATTATCCTATCTTTTCTATTTTTTACCGTTTTCCACATATTTCTTTCTTCACCTACCATTTTTAGTACCTCTTCGTTCTTAACTTTGTCTGTCCATGATATCTTCATCATACGTCTGTAGCACCACATTTCAAAGGCTTCTATCTTTTTCTTGTCTGCTTCTCCTACTGTCCAGACTTCACAGCCGTGCTCCACACATATGGTTTAAGCAATTTTTTCCTTGTTTTTATGTTTGTGGTCTTTGAGCACAGTAGTTGCTTTTTCTTGTTAAATGTAGCGCGACCTTGTGCTAATCTTTGTTTTATATCTTTTGTGCTTTTCCCATCTTTTCGCTTATAACAATTCAAAGTATGTTGTGTGCTTGCATTATCTCTAAGTACAAAAAAGAGGAATTTCTATTAAAAGAAAAGTTAAGGTTTGCAAACGACCAAAGCTTCCACAACAGGTAGATTAATTTAGAACTCACCTTGAAAAATTTACTTCAAAATCAACAAAACTTTAGATGTCTTATCGGAACTCTGCAAAAGTATTTCGAAGACAAAAATCAACAACGACCAATATCCAAATTCAAAACCTTTTGTTTGAAAACTTGTTTTTCTATAAACGTTTGCTTCAAATAAAATGAATCACACAAAATGTATAAAAGCTTTAGGAATCGTAGGACCTATTTTATCATAGTACAAACGTAACCAATTTTTGAAATTCCGATTAACAACGTTAAATGCAATTCCCGATACTTAAATTAATTTTATATTCTCCATAATTTAAACAAATCTTGTTTGCTTCAAATTTTAAGGTATATCCTGATTGCGCACTAACAAAAAGCAAACGCGTCTTCACCTTTTACATCTTTATGAACAACTTCAATTATTAGGTCTACTCAATGGCTATCCTTTTTACCCTAATATTTTGCAGCACGTTTTCAACAAAAATTACAAACAATCTTTTCTGTTCGTTATAAAGTCGCTTTTTTTATTAGTACACAGACGTCATATCTATTCGCGTATGACCAAGGGGTGTTGAATTTTAACAAACATAGACATTGACAAACAGACTAAAACTGGTATAATAGTTTTCAAATGAAACTTAAAAAATAAGCTTTTCGATTTATATGGCCATTGAACAAACAAATGCTATACGCAGTATATTTAGGTACGATTCAAAAAGGATTAAATTCAAAGGAATGTAAAATCTAGATATTTTAATTTCGCAGAGAATTTAAGTATGTTACACCATTTTGTAAGTCGACTGTTACATTTTCCTAAGCGTTTGTTTGGTTTTTTTACGTCATTTGCTTTGTCCTTTAGTTCAGACATTGTTTAGCGTACCATAAAGCACTTATCTCAATCTAAACGGACCTGTACCTTGACGATGTTCTAAAATACTAGAGCAGGTAGAATGACTTGCGCGTTTCAATGAGCTAAAGAGCCGACCTATAGGTTTAACCAACTTATTGGGGTCTTTAGTGAGGAACAAGACTAAGACCGGTCCCCAAAAGAGGGCACCAGCCTTTTCGGTACTTAGAGCGGCAGAGACCATAGGTGTATGTATGACATTCTAAGACATACTACTGCGATGTGGAAGGTAACGGAAAACCACCACATTACCTCCCAAGTACACTGCGTACAGAAATTGTTAAACATGATGATATCCTCTGGGGTAAAAAAATCCGGAGGTAAAATAGTCCCCAATTCGGATCTCCGGGAGGGGTTTACTTTGGGGGATGTGATCCGAAAGAATAGAAAAAGATCCGTCAACATTCTGCAAGTCGGAGCTTGGAATGTCGGAAGTATGCAACAAGTAGGTAAGCTAAAAAGCCTGAAACTCGAAATGGATAGGTTAGCACTAGACATAGTAGGAATTAGCGAAGTCCGCTGGCCAGAGGCGGGGGATTTTTGAAGTGGAGACTTCAGGGTAATTAATACAGGATCAGGGGAAGGAAATTTGGGTGTGGGGATAGTTATCCGGGAAAAGATAGGACAAGGTGTAGAAAACTACCTACAAAAGAACGAAAGAGTACTCATGGTTAGATTTGAATCTTAACCAGTAAACACAGTAATAATACAAGTATACATGCCTACCTCTAGTTACAGTGAGAAAAAGGTAGTGGCGATCTACAAAGATATTGAAGACATACTAAGATACGTAAAAAAACACGAAAATTTAATAACTACGGGGGTTTTTAATGCAGTGGTAGGTGAGGGTTGGGAAGGAGGAAGTAGGTTTATTTGGTTTAGGCACAAGGAATGACAGAGGAAATAGGCTGGTAGAATTTTGCGACAAGAACAACTTAAACATCATAAATACATTATTTCAACATCATGCTAGAAGACGATACATGTGAAAGATGCCAGGAGTTATAGGAAGGTATCAAATAGACTACATTATTGTTAGACAACGGTTTATAAATCAAGTAAAAGATGTAGAAGCTACCCGGAAGCAGATATAGATACTGACCACAACGTCGTATTTATGAAGTCCGCACTTAAATTTAAAAATCTGAAAAAGAGGAACGGAAAAAGGTACGTTGACTTTGAGAAGTTAAAAGATAAAGATATTCACGAAAGATTTGAAAAAACGTCAAATATATTGCTGAAAGCTATCGGGAAAATTTCTGATAGTAAGGAAGTAAAAGGAGAATGAAATAACATTAAATCCAGCTTAGACATGGCGGCCAGAGATATTCTGGGGTATTCACAAAAAGAAAATAAGAAACCATGGACAACAAAGGATATCCTGAATTTAATAGAAGAAAGACGAAAATACAAAAGTAGATCAGACGAAACAGGAAAACAGAGATACAAAGTCATAAAATGGGAAATTATTCGCAAATGGAGGAAAGCTAAAGAACAATGGATTGATGGAAAGTGCAACGAGGTACAAACTAAGATGAAAATAGGAAAGACAGACGAAACATACAAATTAATTAGAATGAATTTTAGAGATATAAAACAATATAGCAAAAATATAAGGGAATCGAGAGGAAACGCCATTATAGAAAATGTAGGGAAAGTAGGTAGATGACAGGAATATATGGGGAATTTATATTCAGGAGAGGAATTAACAGCATTAGAACAGGAATCAGACATTGAAAGGTATTACCTGGGATATCCTTCCGACTTGTAAGCTATATGTATGAGACAGGCGAGATACCCAAAGATTTCAAACGTAACATCATAGTAACTATACCAAAAAAAAAAGTGGCGCAGATAGATGTGAAAATTTTCGAACAATAAGTTTGACAGTACACGTTTCAAAAATATTAATTAGAATTGTACAAAGACGAATGGAAAAACGAACTGAAGAAATACTGGGAGAAGATCAATTTATGTTTAGGCGAAACAGGGGAACACGGGAGGCTATTTTAGCTCTGAGGGTGATAATGGAGAAAACAATGGAGAAGAGGAAATCGTATATATATATATATATATATATATATATATATATATATATATATAGGGTTTGTAGATCTGGCAAAAGCATTCGACAATGTAAAGTGGAAAAAAATGTTCGAAATACTCAAAAAGATTGGAATGAGTTATAGGGATAGGGGAATAGTACATAGCTTATACAAAGAATAAACAGCAGTATTAAAATTACAGCAAGAAAGTAGAGAAGTAAATATTAGGAAAGGGGTGAGACAGGGATGTGCCTTATTTTTAACTTGTACATTGAAGAAGCAATGAATACTGTCAGATGCAGGAAGAGATTTGGAATTAATATGCAGGGACAAAAGATTGATATGCTTGGATTTGCAGATGATATAGCGGTATTAGCATCTAGCAAGGAAGAGTTAGAAGCTGCTCCTAATGAAATGGAAACAGTTCTAACGTAGGGATAGGGTATGAAAATTAACAAAAATAAAACTAAAGTTCTAGTATGCAAAGGAGTGGATAATAAATCAAAAACAAGAATACAAATAGGTAACGAAAACTTACAAGTGGTTAAGGATTTCCGCTACCTAGGAAATCAAATAACGCAAGATGGGAAAAGCACAAAAGATATAAAACAAAGATTAGCACAAAGTCGTGCTACAAGAAAAAGCAACTACTATGCTAAAAAGACCACAAACATAGAAACAAGGAATAGATTGCTTAAAACATATGTGTGGAGCACAGCACTGTATGGCTGTGCAGCCTGGACAGTAGGAGAAGCAGACAAAAAACAGGCAGAGTCTTTGAAATGTGGTGCGACAGACGTATGGTAAAGATACCCTATCCCCACTAATTTTTAATTTGTACATTAAAGAGGCAATGAATACTATCAAATGCTGGAAGACATTTGGAATTACTATGCTTAGATTTGCAGATGATATAGCGATATTAGCGTCGAGCAAGGAAGAGCTAAAAGCTGCTCTTGATGAAATGAAACAGTTCTAACAGAGAGATACGGTATGAAAATTAACAAAAACAAAACTAAAGTACTAGTATGCAAAGGAGGGGAAATTAAATAAAAAACAAGAATACAAATATGTAACACGAACTTACAAGAGGTTAAAGATTTCAGCTACCTAGAAAGCCAAATAACGCAAGATGGGAAAAGCACAAAAGATAAAAAATAAAGATTAGCACAAGGTCGTGCTACATTTAACAAGAAAAAGCATCGTTTGTGTTCAAAGACAGCAAACATAGAAACAAGGAAAAAATTGCTTAAAACATATGTATGGGGCACAGTACTGTATGCCTGTGAAGCCTGGACAGTAAGAGAAGCGAACAAGAAAAAGATAGAAGCCTTTGAAATGTGGTGCTGCAGACGTACGATGAAGATATCATGGACAGACAAAGTTAAGAACAAAGAGGTACTAGAAATGGTAGAGGAAAAAAGAACTATGTGGAAAACAGTAAAAAATGGGAGAGATAGGATGATAGGTCGCATACAAAGATATGAGGGAATAGCGCGGAATACATTAGATGCAGAGATAAGAAAAAAAAGAAGTAGAGGTAGACCTAGGTTAGATTACTGCACACATATTGTGAAAGATGTAGGCTGTGAGAATTTCAGGAAAATGTGTAGGCTAGCTCAGAATAGAAATCAATGGAGGTAAGCTTCCAACCAGCCGCAAGACGGAAAAACTAATGACAAAAATAATAACCGTACTTAAGCATGATGATTATTATAAACAAGTACAGACATTAGTTTTGCAATACTCTCAACTGATTTGAAAACTATTAATACGGCAAATGTCTAAGTGATGGGGGAACCTTGGCAGCCACAGGCTGCTTAACCCCCTTCACATATCACTGAATCTCGGTGAAATACGGCATATAATTAGAAAACAATAGAAGGGAAGCGAGCAGTATATTGGTTGTTAGGAGAATTGCAGGGAACGGTGTAGGCTAGCTCAGAACATACATAAGCAAGTACAACCAGTTTCAGGATGTAAAACCCAATGATGAAAAAATAAGTGCTCTTAAATCTGATGATTATTATAAACAACTACAGGTGTTGGTTGTGAAATATTTTCAACTAATGTTGATTGGGCGAAAGGCTGCTTACTCCCCTTCATATTCCACTGAATATCGGGGAGATAGGGTATACAACTGTAAAACAATCAAAGGTGACGGAACTGCATCAAACAAAAAGAACAGCAGCTATGTTCAAAGACAACGAACATAGATACAAGATGAAAACTGTTCAAAGTATAGTGTAGAGCACAGCACAGTACATCTATAAAATAGGGGCAACAGGAAAAGCAGACAGAAAGAGATAGAAGCCTTCTGGAAAGCTGTGCATCAAATGTATGTGGGTGGTAGCATGGACAGACAAAGCTAATAACAAATAGGTTGTAGAAATAGTAGAGAATTAAAGATATCTCTGGAAAACGAAAAAATAGGAGAAATAGAAGGACAGGATACGTTCTAAGGCATTTCTGGGGAATAGTACGGGATATACTACAAGCAGAGATAGGAAAAGAGAGGTAGAGGTAGACCGAGATCAGACTTTCACACACAGATAGTGATAGATGCAGACTGAGCAAATTTCAGGGGAGTGTGTAGGTTGGTTCAGACTAGGAAACAATGAGGGTACGCGTCCAACAAGTTCTAGGACTGAAGACCTAATGATGATGGTGAAAGCACACACTACTTTGTAGTAATTACGAAATCAACGTAAGTGTTATGCTAACGGCTCCTTACTAACAATTAACTGAAACCGTTTTGTTTGTATAATTTATACATGGAGAAATTTTCTAACACCTAAACTACAAAAACCTGTGATTTATTAATTATTAAGATTTACGGTTTCTATTTTTACATTTAGCCTTAATTTAAATATTTTAAAAAGAACAGCGCTAATAACTGGAAAAAAAAATGCTGTATCAAATTCGGAACCCCAAAAAGGCACGAAATTTTAGTTTTTATCTGCAAACAACTAACTTGAAATTTGGAGTCAACCAAATATTCGAAACGGCAAATCATTCAAAACACGAACAAAAACGTTCACAGCGTAAACAATACAGATCTTGTAAATACTCCCTGTATGTTTGTTGTGGTTTGTTTAGTATTCTTCTAAATCTTCTTTGGGGATTAAAGCACTCATAGTTTTTAAAATTATCTTTATTAACGTTTCGATCCATGACCTAGGATCGTTTTCAAGTGGTTAAGTAGGAGATTAATTAATTAATAAATCACAGGTTTTTGTAGTTTAGGTGTTAGAAAATTTCTCCATGTATAAATTATACAAACAAAACGGTTTCAGTTAATTGTTAGTAAGGAGCCGTTAGCATAACGCTTACGATGATTTCGTAATTACTACAAATCATTATTTTGAAAACGATCCTAGGTCATGGATCGAAACGTTAATAAAGATAATTTTAAAAACTATGAGTGGTTTAATCCCCAAAGAAGATTTAGAAGAATACAGATCTTATTGTTGATATTCCTAAAGAAAACAACAAAAAATACGTGCATGAGAAGCAGACCATACTTTCAGTGCACGTTACTAGTTCACCATTTGCATTTCCAATTAGCAAAACATGCCTCCTGTTGACGCCTATTGCCATCTAATAAAAGATTAAATAAATTTTATTAAGTATTGAGGAGAATTTCTATAAACGTCCAAATATCCACTGACTGCCAATAGTCGGCGAAGTACCAAGCGCTGGGTATTTTATTTTATAGGATCTTCACTTATAGCGTTCGTCAAAAAATAAAGAGCTAAGTCGTCTTCTGCTATTTCTAATGTCAAAATGTTTGTTAAAATTATTAGTACTGTTGTCCGCCTGGTATGTAGAATTAAGAATCGCCCAATGCTTCTGAGTAAAGTTTTGATTTGTTACTAAAACAGATTTTAAATTTGGTTTGTAAAAATATAGAGACTTTTCTGATACTTTCTTCAAATGCGATGTCATAGCTGGTCCTATCTAATCGCAATAAATTTTACCTCAATTTTGATATTAAAAACAAATGATTTTGATTAATAACTAAAATACTTTTCAAAATGTCAAAATTTTAGTATAATGGCTTCACGTATAGTTATCAAAATCTCCTGTCACACAACAGTATCTGGTCCGTTAGTCAACGTAAGCTGCAATTGTAGGTTGCAGAATTTTGGAATTAATCGAAACATTTCATCTTTTCCCAAAAAATCCCAAAGCAGCATAAGTATTCATCGCTCCTTTACAAACAACACAAAATATAAGCACCCTACTGAAGAAAATGACCATTCTCAGTCTGTAGGAGGAGAGTATTCAAACAGAGGGGATTCTGTATCAGATTTATTAGAAATGAAGAAACAAATCGATATTGTGCATCATAACCGAATACCAAATTTTCGTATGAAGCTGCAACCATTTCAACAAACTCCTTATTTAAAGTGTAGTGCGTGTGACTTTTGTGAACCCCAGATAAGATCCAGAGCTTCCAGTCAAAAACTTGCACAGAGGTTTATGCCCGAAGAGCCATATACTTTTAATTATATTCCAAATAAACGCACGTTAAATAATGTAGTATGCTTCGCTGTAAAACGATATTCTTTACAAGACAGTGTTCCCGGTAAAAGAAAAAAACCGGGAAATGTTTTTCGATATTTTTACGAAAGGTATCGAATGAGAGAGAAAACGATAGCTCCTCACCTTCAACCTAACAGACAGAAACCTTTCGGCAGTGGAACAAGTTTGCCCTTCCCTTCTTTAACAAGAACGCGTGAAATAAAGTATCCTGAAAACGAGGTTAGTTATATAGAAAAGATTAATAACAATACATGAGAAAATATAAGCAATTTTGTAACTAAGTTTTCTATAGTACATGTTTTAATTTGATTATATGTGGCCAGATATACTCAACTTTATTTCTTTGCTTTATTATAATTTGATCTTATCTCCTAAAGAGCTAAGAATGATGACGTATTGAAGGTCGATAACAATAGCACTTTAAAAGAAATTGAAAGACCTTGTTACTTAAAAAGTTCGTAATTATGTTGAATTTGACCATTATGAACTGCATCTGTCACTTGACAACAATAGATTACATTACAGCTGTCACATTTGGCAAGTACAAGAGTACATTCCGCATTTGTTATTGTCACCCATACCTCGATTTATGGTTTATTCAAAGCACTGTATCTACTTATATACACGCCAGTTTAATCTAATATTATATTTAGTATCTAGTATACCACCCTGTCAGCGTGCAGCCATACTCCAGTCGGTGTAAAGATCTTCAATGGACCCTAATACACCGATCGGTAATGACAGATTTGATGCAAGGTTTTTTAATGTAAACATCTTTTAAATTATGATTATTATCGATTTTCAAGATGTCCTATGCAATTATCTAAGAACGATTGCATGCAATGGTGTCATCACACAAATTTGAATTTGTATTGAAAATGGATGATTCCGAACGATAAGTAAATGCATGCAAATTGGTTTTTATTATAATTTTAAGCCATTCTGAACGAACCTGCACCTTGACGACGCTCTAAAATACTAGAACAGGTAGAATGGCTTGCGTGTTTCAATGAGCTAAAGATCCGAACTATAGGTTTGACCAAATTAGTGGGGTTTTTAGTGAGGAACCAGACTAAAACAGGTCCCCGAAAGAGGGCAGCAGCTTTTTGGTACTTACAGTGGTCGGTATGACATTCTAAGACACACTACTGCGATATGGAGGGCAAAGAGAAACCACCACATTACCTCCCAAGTACACTGCGTACAGAAATTGTTAAACATGATGGCATCCTTTGGGGTAAAAAATTCCGGAAATAAAATAGTCCCCCATTCAGATCTCTGGGAGGGGACTACTTCGGGAGATATGATCCAAAAGAATAGAAAAAGATCCGTATACATTCTGCGAGTAGGAGCGTGGAATGTCAGAAGTATGAAACAGGTAGGTAGAGAACCTGAAACTCAAAATGGATAGGTTAGCACTAGACATAGTAGGAATTAACGAAATCCGCTGGTCAGAGGCGGGGGATTTTTGGAGTGGAGACTTCAGGGTAATTCATACAGGATCAGAGGAAGGAAATTCGGGTGTGGGGATAGTTATCCGGAAAAACGTGTAGGAAACTACCTACAAAAGAACGAAAAAGTACTCCTGGTTAGATTTGAATCTAAACCAGTAAATACAGTAATAATACAAGTACACATGCCCACTCTAGCTACAGTGAGGAAGAGGTAGAGGCGATCTACAAAGATATCGAAGACATACTAAAATACGTAAAAGGACATGAAAATTTAATAATTAAGGGGGATTTTAATTCAGTGATAGGTGAGGGTATGGAAGAAGCGATAGTAGGTTTATTTGGTTTAGGCACGAGAAATGACAGGGGAAATAGGCTGGTAGAATTTTGCGACAAGAACAAATTAACCATCACAAATACATTATTTCAACATCATGCTAGAAGACGATAAACGTGGAAGATGCCAGAAGATATAGGAAGATATCAAACAGATTACATTATTGTTAGACAACGGTTTAGGAATCAAGTAAAAGACTGTAGAAGCTACCCGGAAGCAGACATAGACACTGACTACAACATCGTAATTATGAAGGCCGCACTTAAATTTAAAAATCTGAAAAAGAGGAAGGGAAAAAGGCATTTTGATTTTGAGAAGCTAAAAGATAAAGATATCTACGAAAGATTTGAAAAAAGTTAAATGAATTGCTGAAAGATATCGGGATAATTTCTGATACTAAGGAAGTAGAAACAGAATGGAATAATATTAAATCCAGCTTAGACATGGCGACCAGAGATGTTCTGGGGTATTCACAAAAAGAAAATATGAAACCATGGATAACAAAGGGGAACACAGGATGCTATTTTAGCTCTGAGGGTGATAATGGAGAAAACAATAGAGAAGGGGGAAAGCGTATATATAGCGTTTGTAGATCTGGAAAAAGCATTTGACAATGTATAATGGAAAAAAATGTTCGAAATACTCAAAAAGATTGGAATGAGTGATAGGGATAGACGATTAGTACATAGCTTATGCAAAGAACAAATAGCAGTAATAGAATTAGAGCAAGAAAGTAGATAAGTAAATATTAGGAAAGGGGTGGGACAGGGATGTGCCTTATCCCCATTAATTTTTAACTTGTAAATAGAAGAGGCAATGACTACTGTCAAATGCAGGAAAACATTTGTAATTAATATGCAGGGACAAAAGATTGATATACTTAAATTTGCAGATGATATAGCGGTATTAGCATCTAGCAAGGAAGAGTTAGAAGCTGCTCCTAATAAAATGGAAACAGTTCTAACGGAGGAATATGGTATGAAAATTAACAAAAACAAAACTAAAGTTCTAGTATGCAAAAAAGGGGATATAAATCAAAAACAAGAATACAAATAGGTAACGAGAACTTACAAGAGGTGAAGGATTTCTGCTACCTAGGAAGTCAAATAACGTAAGATGGTAAAAGCACGAAAGATATAAAACAAAGATTAGCACAAGGTCGTGCTACATTTAACAAGAAAAAGCAACTACTGTGTTCAAAGACCTCAAACATAGAAACAGTGCTGTACTCCACACATATGTTTTAAGCAATCTATATT
Organism: Platerodrilus igneus; assembly: GCA_036346225.1. Classification (NCBI taxonomy): domain Eukaryota; kingdom Metazoa; phylum Arthropoda; class Insecta; order Coleoptera; family Lycidae; genus Platerodrilus; species Platerodrilus igneus. The sequence goes on along the minus strand of JARFIW010001469.1, from coordinate 14,039,043 downwards.
GCTTAAAACATATGTGTGGATCACAGCACTGTATCGCTGTGAAGCCTGGACAGTAGGAGCAGCACACCAGAAAAAGGTGAAAGCCTTTGAAATGTGGTGCTACAGACGTATGATGAAGATACCATAGACAGACAAAGTTAAGAACAAAAAGGTACTAGAAATGGTAGGAGAAGAAAAAAGGAAGTACAAAATAGGAGAGATAGGCCACATACTAAGACATGAGGGATTAGTGCGGAATATATTAGAAGCAGAGATAGGAAAAAAAGAGAAGTAGAGGTAGACCTAGGTTAGACTACTGCACACAGATAGTGAAAGATGTAGGTTGGAGAATTTCAGGGAAATGTGTAGGCTAGCCCAGATGGAAAAACGAGTGACAAAAATAATAACTGTACTTAAACATGGAGATTATTATAAACAACTACAGATATTCGTTTTGCAATACTCTCAACTAATGTTAATATTGTGAAAGGATTTATTTAAAAACTATTAATACGACAAAGTGTTGGGGGAACCTCGGCAGTCACAGGCTGCTTAACCGCCTTCACATACCACTAAATCTCGGTGAAACAGGGCATATAATTAGAAAACAATAGAAGAAAAACGAGCTGTATATCGGCTAGGCGGCTCCGTGGCGTAGTGGTATGTGTGTGACTACTACGCCCTAGGTCCCGGGTTCGAATCCCGACACGGTCCGCTTGAAAAATGTTAGGCGAGCATTTTTCGCAAAAATACACCCTCGTTCGGATGAGAGGTAAAATGGAGGTCCCGTGTGTGAGTGTTGTCACGCACGTTAAAGATCCCTACCTTGCTTGGAACAGCAAGGATTCGGCAAAATTCAAAATTTTACAGGTAAAAGAAAAAACTCGCTTCCTGGCCAATGTAATACCTTCGGGTGAAGCATTGGAAAATTACATGTAATGTATATCGGCTGTTTTCTAGTTGCCGCTTGAAGCGAGCGGACGTGTTTTTGCCGAGCTCCCGCTTCAGCAGTAACAGTAAGTTTTTATCTAGGGTTTTATTATTTATTGTTGAATTATTTTATTTGAAGCTTTGCTTTTTATTGTGTTTTATTTTTATAATTGTGTGCCATCAAATTTTAAATACAGGGCAGTAAAATAAAAATTTTAAAACAGAATTTAAACTAAATAAATCGCGTTTTCTTTGTAATTTAAACTAAATCCGCGTTTTAAAATAAAATAAATAAATTACGGGCCAACAAAACAAAAATCTACTAAACTAATACTCAAAATAATTTCGGAATAACTTAAAAGGCATTTTTAATAATAAATTTAAAATAAAAACCGCGTAAATCGAGTATAAAACCGGGTAAAACAACCAAAAGTGTGTGAAATTTTTATAGTGCGCGTATAATAAAATAATAACCAAAAACAAAAATCTAAGCCTTTTAAATCAAATAAATATCTCAAAACTGTAAATTTTAAAACAATTTTAATATAAATTTTCCGTAATTTAAGTACACGCGTACTTATAAGTTCCTTTAAGATCGATTTTGGTGTAATTAAGCGGTGTAGCAGTTGCAGTTACCAAGTGATTAAGTGAAAGGTCATTTCCGGTTACCTCATTCCGATTGCGCTCGACCTTATTTTCTTAATTACACGTTTAAAAATAAAGTGTTGTTGTTTGTAAATTAGATATTTTAATATTTTGAAGTAATTAGTTTATTTAAATTGATTTGGCGGTTTTAAAATTTAAAATAAATAAATAGTGTTCTTCGCGGTACATTTTGAATCGAATTGCGCTAGGAATTTATTTGATTCTAGTTGTTATTTTGACGCTTGGTGCTTGTTGTATTTTGTTAAAATTTGATATTTAATTGGGCGGTTCGAAGTTTAAATAAATACAAGGTTGCTTACGGTTCACCTTTAAACAAAACATTTTTATTGGACCAACGTTTTGTGTTCTTCTAGCGTCTTTCTTTTAGCATCTTAACGGTCAAGTGGTTTTTGAGCTGCGTTTTAGGTGTCATTTTTTATCGTTTGTTTTGTCAGCATGGTGGTCCACCGCGACGAGGACCCGTTGCCCAGGAAAAAGAGGGGAGATAGGTCGGAGTCTAATAGGTCGGAGGCTGAGGGCACTGTTGGGCGGAAACAGCTAAAGGTAATTTTAAAAGACGTTAGGTTAGGGATTCAGGAGGAGGTACAGGAGGTAGAGGAGCCTGTGTCTGCGGCGGTCGTGTCGGGGAGTCAGGGCCCCTGGGGTGGCTGCGGCGCCTGAATCGCCCTCAACTGGAGCCCAGCGAAAGATGTCGACTAGCAGCGACGTTAGCGTTGCAGCTAGCGACCTCGATGAGCTGGACCTCCTGAGATTGATGGTGAGGAAGGCGCACTGGGTCATCTCCGGGAGGGTGCCGACGACCTCCGCCACTATCGTCGTGGAGGACAGAAAGAGGATTCGCTACGCCCTGGATGATTTCCTCGACGCGGCGAATCAACTTATAGATATGGTTAGGGCGCTGCGGCTTGTGGCTAGTGATTCTGGGAGAGCTAATGTTGTCGGGGGAAGTCCAACGGTGGTTGCTTGTGTTTCAGGGCACCAGTGTTCCAGGAGCCAGGAGGTGCCGATGCCGCGGAAGGCGTCGTATGCTGCAGGTGCGACGCCCACCTTTGCAGTTGCAGTCGACGCCAGGCCAGGGGAGAAGGATGACGTCATGTCGACCCTAAAGAAGAAGGTCGATCCCGCTCGTGATGGTTTTGTTGTGGTCGGAGCTCGTAGAACTCGCAAGGGCGGTGTAGTTGTCGAGTGTGCAAACCGAGAAGATGCGAAGAAACTGCAGTCGAAGGTTGTCGGTGACTGCAAAGAGCTCGTGGCGAAGACCATCGAGAAGAAGCGCCCACGGGTCGTTCTTCCGGGGGTCGAAGCGGGGATGAAGGCGGAAGAGCTGGTGCGGTTGATCGCGTGCCAGAATTCCCGCTTCGGCGATTTGAAGATTGAAGACCACCTGAGGGAGAAATTTAGGTTTGGCGGAAAGGGCCCTAGGGATCCTTCGTCAACGTAGTCTTCAAGTGACCCCACACTTCGGAGACGTATATTAGCTGACGCTATAAACCTCAGGTGGCGAAGAGTCTGGGCCCGGGACCACTTCTCGATGACCCAGTGCTACAGGTGCTACGAGTACGGCCATAGATCGATGGAGTGCAGGGAGAAGGTACAGTGGTGCGGTAATTGTGCCGAAGTCGGTCACGAGTTCAAGAATTGCCGGAGGGCAGTCCCCTGCTGTGTGGTTTGCGCTAGGGCAAACGACAGAACTGGCGGTGGCGCGAAGGTCGATACGCGCCACGACGCCAAGTCGAGTAGATGCCCCACGATGCTGAGATTGAAGAACGCAATCACACGCAACATCGATTATGGACCGTGAAGAAAAAGATAGATTTAAAAGAAGCAAGAAGATTAAATTCGCGCAACTAAATCTCGGGAAAGGAAAAGGGGGCTACAAATAACTTCGTAAAGTTATTCAGCGAAAATAATATCGACATCGGGCTTATACAGGAACCGCACCTGTACAGCCACAAAATAACAGGTTTTGGGAAGGGGGTTACCGTTTTAAACGCAAACAGCGAACGACCGCGTAGCGGGATAATAATAAATAACGGGACGTGCGCAGGAATAATCCTAAACAATCTGTCGAATGAGTTCATAACCACCGCAGAAATAAAAACGGGATTGCATACGTTTTACGTGATAAGCACTTACCTTCCGCCGATCGATTTCCGGCGGGAGAATCCTCAAACAGAGGACTTAATAAATCAAATTGAAGGAATCCTTCGTAAAATCGGTAGAAATAGAAATTTAATTATCGCGGGAGACTTTAATGCTAAGTCGCCATTATGGGGCAGCCCTATCGAAGACGATAGAGGCTCGCAGGTTGCTGATCTTTTTACGGGATGGGACCTTAGTGTGATAAACACTAATGATTCACCTACGTTTGAGACGCATAGAGGCAGCAGTTTTATAGATATTACTGCAGTCTCGCACGAAATGTTAGAAACGATTTGTAATTGGAAACTAAGGTCGGACGAGAAACGCTCTCTGACCATAAATTAATAACATGGGACGTTGAAACCAAAACAAGCGCAAACGAGCAGCTAACTATAGTTCCGCGGTTCTGTAATAAAAAAGCAAATTGGGAGCGGTTTAAAGAAAAATTTGGCGAAAGTATCCCTGCGCTCGAAAATGAGCTATTTAACTGCCGAGAGGCAGACGAAGTAGAAACACTCGCGAAAAAATTGAACGACGCGGTGGTAAACGCGTCGTCGTATTCCATGCCGCAAAGAAAACATTTAAAGACAGCGTACCCTGGTGGACCCGGGAACTAACCACCAAGCGGGCAGAAACGCGTAACCTAAGGCGCCGCTATCAACGCGCCTCGGGAGATATAAGAGAACAACGGAGAATAGAATATAATCAAAGTTACCGCGAATATAAAATATTAATAGAAGAAACGCGAACGAATAAATTTAAAGAATTCTGCACGCAAAACTCAGAGAAAGAACCCTGGGGAACCGCATACCGCGTAATTAGAGGAAAACAACAAAAAATCGCGCTCAGTAATATAAAGAAAACAAATGGCGAATACACGGAAGGTTTTAAAACCACAGCGGAATATTTACTAGAGAAATTTTTCCCATCGGATAATCCCGAGGGGGATGAAGGGTCGCACGATTTAATACGTCGGGAAGCTGCAAAGACGCAAGGAACAGGTGCCGATAAGGCAATCCTAGTTTACGAGGTCGTCAGGGCTCTTAGGAGGATGAACCCTAAGAAGGCACCGGGGCATGATGGAATCACTTCAGACGCAGCTCTGCAGGCGTGCTTGTTAGCCCTGTGTGTCTTTGTTGGGTTGTTTAATCTTTGTTTAGAAAGGGGCGTTTTTCCGCGTTGCTGGAAAATCCAGAATGTGAAATTTATACCCAAACCTAAAAAGGCGGATGCGTCAGATCCGGGCAGCTATCGTCCAATTAGCTTGCTACCGGTGCTAGGGAAAGTTTTAGATCGCGTTATGACTACGCGTGTTGAACACCTAGTGCGAGACAGCGGCGGTTTTAATAACCGACAGTTTGGTTTCGTGGAGGGCAAGTCGACTATCGACGCGTTAGAGTTCGTTGTCGGGGAAATTAAGCAGGCAAGAGATGCTAAAGAGTACTGTGTCGTTGTTGCTTTGGACATTTCAGGAGCATTTGATGCTGCCTGGTGGCCATTAATCGTTTGCGAGTTAGATCGTAGGGGTTGTTCGCGAAACTTGATGTCTTTGGTCAAGAGCTATTTCTCGGGGCGATTAGCACAGGTTGAAATTCCGGGTGAAGTTCTGTCGCGTGAGGTGGAAAGGGATGCCCGCAAGGGTCATGTTCTGGTCCCACATTTTGGAAGTTGTTGTATGAGAGCATCTTTAGGGTCAAGTTGCCCGCAGGATGCTCAATCGTTGGGTTTGCAGATGACACACTTTTAATTGTAAGATCGAGATTGTTAATGGATATGCGCACAAAACCGAACGAGGCGCTTAATAAATTACTCGAATGGTCGCAGGCGGTAAAATTAAAATTTAACACGGCGAAGTCAGAGGCGCTTTATTTCGGCACGAAACCAGGACAGAGACCTCCTAGGTTAGAGCTAGGAGGGGAGAAAATCCCGTTTAAAGATTGTATTACCTACCTCGGCGTCAAGATCGACAATAAATTAAATTGGAAAGCGCACGTACAATACGTAAAAATTAAGGGCGGCGAAATATCAAATAAAATGATGGCGGCGGCTAAAATAAAGTGGGGTTTCAGGGGCTAATCGCTGAGGACGGTTTATGCCGGAGCAATTGAGCCGGCAATACTGTACGCAGCTTCTGTATGGGCAGAAGGTTGTAAAGTCCGGGAGATGCGTCAATTGACGAGCGTACAACGCATAACCGCGGTAAAAGCGGCGAGGGCGTACAGGACCACCTCCACGGAGGCTGTCCTGGTGATCAGTAGGACTCTCCCTATCGAATATGTCGTTAGGGAGATTAGACATAGACGATTAATAAATATAGGAAAAAGGCGCGAAATTATCGAAGATCTTAATCTTGGTAATAGGGAAATTACAAGAAAAATTGTTGTATCTGAGTTAGGGTACCCGGCTGATATGAGAGGGATCGAGTTTGTCGAAGGTGATGAGGACGCGATGGGTATCAGAATTTATACGGACGGTTCACGTATGGACGATACGCAAGCAGGCGCGGCGTTTGTCGTGTATAAGCAAGAAAGGGAGGTGTTTCGGTTTCAAACCAAACTCGCGAACTGGTGCACTATCTTCCAGTGCGAATTGGTAGCCATACGAGAGGCTATCGATTACGTAATAAACCATACGGGCAGCGACGAGTATTATATAATCAGTGATAGTAAATCGGCGCTAACGGCTTTAACAAACATGAACACCTCGACAGATCTCCAAGCGGACGTCTGGAGGATAGCGCGTACGGCGCTAGAGTTTCGACGTTTAAAGTTCTGTTGGGTCAGGTCGCACAATGGTAACGTAGGAAACGATAGGGCTGACGAATTAGCTAAAGAGGCCGCGACGGGCAACTTTCGAATATCACATTCGTCGATACCGAGGTCTTTAATCAAAAGAAAGCTGCGCGAAAAATCAATTCGACAATGGGAAGAGAGGTGGAACAACGCTGCCACGGGCAGGTTGACCCACAAATTCATACCGAGCATAGAAGCCAGAGGTAAGATCGAGGTTAAGCTCGATCACAAAATGGTGCAGTTGATAACAAGGCACGGCGCCCTGAAGGCGTATTTACAAAGGTTCGGTCTAACCAACAGCGACCGCTGCGAATGCGGTGAGGGCGCGGAAAGCGCAGAGCACGTGCTCTTCGACTGCCCGCTTGAGGCGGGAAATCGAGGGTTGGCTGATAGCAAACTAGCTATCCTAGGTCTGGCATGGCCAAAGAGCCTAGAGGAAGTCGGGGAAGTGGTTAACCAGAAGGCGTTCTGGACAGTCTTAAAAGAATTCGCGGGAAGGGTCGCGAGATTAGACAATCAATGACGACTTTTGGTTTTCGGCAGGGAACCAATCTTTGTTTGAGGTTAAAAACTTTACTGTTTCTTCTCTGAAGAAGCATCCGTCCTTTGACGACTTTTACAGTGTTGACGCCATTCTACCTTTGTCCTCGCTAATTGCTACTACCTACTCATCTTTTCCTGTGCTTCCCTTCAATTTCTTTTTTTGTTTGTTTTGTCCGGTACCTTGGTTTGTGGAGCCGAATGAGAATTTCTTTTCCAAATTTCGGAGCGCTTTTTTTTGGATTTTTTTATTCCGTAAAAGCGAATTATTTTTTTTATTCTTTCTGTTATTTTATGTTGGCCTTTCGAGTCAAATATGCGTTTTTTCTTTGGGTTGGTAAATTACTTAAGCAATTTCTTTTTCTCTTCGAGTACGGTACTGTCCCCTTCCTTACTTTTGCTTTCCTACCCAGACTTTTAAATTTGGGGGATATTTGTTACGTTTATTTTCGGCACATATTAAAATATTCCCATAGATTCTGTTTCTACTTTTCAATACTCCATTACCATCCTTTATATTTCACCTTCTTACAATAAGTCCGTTTACTATATTTTCAATGAAACTCATTTGCTACGAATTTGAAAAGTTTCCGTTCTAAATGAAATAGTCTGTACCTTGTTTTAGATGTCCACTGATTTTCTACATATTCTGATAACGTAAAATTACTTCTTAAATGCCACGACCTAGAAACTCGTCAAAATAAGATATCGTACTATTTGATAAGTGTATCGAGTTCTTAATCGCTTTTTGGCATGTTGTGATAATGCGAGGTTTGAATGTTGAACTCTGCTTTCAAAAACCAATTGACTCTGCTTGTGATTGGTAGTATTTTAGATTTACTCGTTCTGGTACTTCAAGAGCGATGCACTTTTTTTTCTTGTAGACAGGCGGCGGATATCTTGGGTGCATCGGTAAGTTATCCCGCGCTTACTCATACTAATAAGATTATCTTTTAGCTCTTAACTGGGGGCCAAATTGGTTTTTATGTAGGCCCGACTGCTCGTTGACACAGGCCCACTGTTGCTTTTAACCCGTAGATCGCTGTTGTCGTTACGGTAATTGAGTAAATGGATCCGACTACCGTGGCGATTCTGTGCTGAGTCACGTCCGCTGGCGTGTAAGATAAGGAGCCAGACACGTGCAGGTATATGACTTGTATGCTTTGTATGTACATCAAGAGATTACCCTTTATCAACGTTTGATGTAGTTATGTACCAATAAACTTGGAAACGTAGGATTATTGTTGGTTGCTATACATAAATATTAGAATTGCCCTACAGGTACGATGTGCAATTTTGAAGCAAGAACGAAAACGTTTGTCAAAAAAACTCACAAGTTCTATGATTAGTTTGATTAGTTTTATTGATTAGTTTTTGTTTTTTTTTGTGAAATACGAGATGAGCACTTCGTATTCAAACTAATAGTTTGTTTATATAGTATACTTGTGAGTGGTTAATAGCAACCCTCCGTTCATTTCTTTTGCTGGTTTGTATTGAATTAATTTTTTTGTATATCCTTGTTAGTTTTGGGTGTACATTTTTTTGGATTCATAGACATAGCAGACGTTACCATCTAAATTAGTAGTTGGGAATTTAGGAAGGTATTAAATAAAATTGCCGTCATACCCTTTATTTTATATTATAGAAATTCTTTTGAATGGTATGACAAAGGAAAGGGATAGTGTTTCTTTTAAGTGGGTTTTCCTTTTTTTATGTAACATGTTGTCTAATTAGGCGTTCTTCTGTAACATGGTTCTTTTGTTCTAAATTATTGTGTGCTCTTATTTCAAACCTATCCTTTACTTTTATATTAGTAATGCCCCGCCCACTCGCCGGTTGAGCCCGGTCATTCTTGTTTTTATATCTCAGGCTACGTCGAGGTACGTAGCACGGTGCCATAAGAAAAAGTAGAACCGTAACGTTCACTGATACGCTACACACTCCTCTCTTTCACGATCACTCATGCATCAAGTTCTCGCCCTATATAAACTACCACTTTCGCTACTCTCACCAGTTACTTTGCCAAAATACACCTTTTGGCATAAATAGGCTGGTGATTAATTTTTATTGGTAATTTTAAATAAATTCAATAATGATTTGAAATTACCAATAAAAATTAATCAGCTGATTTCACGTTAAGCGTATTGGCTACCTAAAAAGTCGGTCCCAAGTCGCAACACAAATTGAAGGCAATAATTCTCTAAAATTTTCAGATAATGTACTCAAACCAAATATATCGAACATCGATAAATCAAAGTCACCTTCAATTTATGTTATAAATGTCAAAGTTGAAGTTTTTATTATTTTGACAACGATACTAGGTCATGAATCGAAACGTAGATAAAGATGATTTTAAAAACTATCAGTGGTTAAGTTTCCAAAGAAGATTAAGAAAAATTCTAAACGAACCACAACAAACATACAGGGAAAATTTGCATATATGCAAATTTTTTCCTGTATGTTTGTTACAATTCCGACGTGTACAGATGTTTGGATTTTTTTAAAAATTATAAATAAAACTTGAAGTCTAACTAATTTGTTTGAAAATAGTTTGTTTTGGTTATAATTCTTGTTAAATTAATCTATGTAATCACAAATTTTGAAATTTAAATAAAATTGAAAAAACATCATTTTCGGTTTTCGAAGTAACTTTCTTTTTATTATTGAAACAGTGGTTGTGAAGATTGAATATTATCATCATCGCCATTATCATCCTCATCATTATCTGCTTGATCATCCATATCATCCTCCTCGTCGATAAAACATCGTCATCGACCTCATTATCACTATCGTTGTCATCATCAGGTTCCTCATTGTATTCTGAACGACAACTTTCGTTATCTATAACACATTCTGAAAATATGATAGAAAAACAAAATCAGTTCATGAAAACAATTACCCGTAAGTATTATATATCATACTTTTTACTTGTTGGATAATGATATCTTTGGCTAAAACTAGTATTTCAGGGCCCACTAACTATTTGAAAACTAGCTTGTCTGTTTTCAGCTAACCGTGGTTTTGATAGTCTATGTTTGACGGAACTGCTAATGTAGCATTCGCCCATAAGTTAGATATGTACAACGTTTGTAACATGTGTTGTTCCAATTCTCGAGTACATGGAGGCAGCATACAAGCATCGAATTTCAATACCTCTCGTTTGAAAGTCTCCATATTGTTCGTCATTGCATAGTTAGTCGTGAATAATTACAAACGCGCTTTATCTACCGAACATAATTTTTTCAGACCATTTTCAGGAGTCACATATATTTTGCAAAAATCTTCAACTATTTTTCTTGCTTTATTAAATTGTTTAGGATCACTCATATCCGTAACAGCAGACTGGTATGTTTTATTTTGCATTAACAGACTAAGCGGCCTACGTTTTCCTTTTCCGTAAAATAATGCAATATAATCGCATCCAGTAAATGCGTGGAAGACGGGTAAAGAAGTTTAAAGTACGCGACTTAATCTGTTGTGTAATTCTGAAGCAATTATGAGTGTTTGGTTATTTCCTGTTCCAAATATAGCCAAATTGTCATCGATTGGTCGAATTTGTACATTATTCCTAGTACAATGATTAATATATCGGTGTCTGTGCAGTGGATAACAGCGTTACCGAATCCGTGTAGCTAACCCACGTAAAACCTAAATTTTGAGTCGACCTTCTCGTGCACGTCGCATTTGTAATCATTCATGTTTCTGAGAAAAACAATTCCTATTGCATGTGTAAAGCACAACAACGTAACTCTCCGCGTGTATTTATCAAAAATATTCATTCTTGTTAAAAAAACTACTTCATGAATTTCAAACTTTATTCTAAAAAAGGCCAAAATTTTGATTGTTAATAAACAAACAAGTCACTTTACTAAGAAATGTTTTGAAACGCCAGTTTTTAATCAATGAACAAACGCCCCGATACAAAAAAACGCGCGCTATGAAAAAACCATTAAATAGATCAATTAATGCGGTTTAATAACTTTACGAATTACAGAGAGGAGACAGCCCATTAGCTTCGTACATTAGAAAAGAATAGACGACCCTTTACGATGTACAAAAATCATAACAACCGCGATAGCTCTACACTTATTAGATCATTAAACGCCGACACCCTCGTAAAGGTTACATCAACCGGGTGTGTAAGGCCTCGAAATAGAGCAAGAAGAATCTCCAACATGACGTATTGATTTTGTTTTAGCATGTAAACCGGAATTGATTTAGAACGACTTATTCATTCATTCACTCCACGACATCGAATATGAAAGTTTTGAGCATAGATTAATTCTTCAAACATGTAAGATTCAAGCAGAGTGATAAGCAAACGGGTTTGTAAGCCTAAATAGGCAAGATGAATTCTCAAACAGAAAAGATATATGAGAATGTACCGATGATTTAAACGACTTAAAATTGATTTTACAGGCATGTTAATAAAAGTTATGCTTGATTATTGCTAAAGCGTAAGAATTCAATTCTGATTGGGTAAAAATACTGTATAGATAAGGGTATTGATAAATTCTTACGAATAAGCCATAAAAAATAGAATTCTGATGTTTAAATAATACCTAAGATAAATACATGCTTATTTATTAATTAAAATACATTCTGTGTATAAATAATACCTTTGATTAGCGTATGTAAATACATGAATTACGATAGCATAACTACAATTCTGGTTTAAATAACACTTAAGATAAATACCATGCATTTACCTTAATTGTATCAATACATTTCTGATGATATAAAATTATTCATTATGAATAGCTATTGAATAGTGGATTCTAGCATTTTGCGTAGAAATTATCAAAAATTCAAAGTTTAATTAATTATTAAATATATATACATTATTATAATTATAATATGATATTATATTAATATATGTATATATTGTATATATATATTATATATATATATTATATATATGTATATATATATGTATATATATATGTATATATATATATATATATATATATATATATATATTATACATATATTGAATTCGTAATTCTAAAAATAAATCCCACTAAAATATTCATAATTGTAATAATTGTAATTAAACGTGTTTTAATACACATTAAGGTTAAAGCTTTAATTTTTTGATAATGTTCCTTACGCAAAATGCGTAGAACTAGCACTATTCAATGCTATTTACAGCTAATGCAAAAATTTTTATATGCATCAGAAATGTATTGATAATTAATAAATGACATGGTATTTATCTTAGAGTGATTATTTAAAAACACAGAATTGTGTTTTTTTGCTATCGTACAGTAATTGCTATGTATTTACAATACGCTTATCATACAGGGTGATTATTTATCCAAATTGTATTGTACAAAGTTAAAGGAACCAAATGGAAATCTTTTGGTTTCTTTATTTATGCTTATTTTAATTTAGTTCAATGACCGTTCACAGTTTCCAAATAATATAACAAAATTACTTATATATATATATATATAATATATATATTATATAAATTAAACCAAATAATTTTTAGTTTTATTTATTTATTTATATTTATTTATTTAATTGGCTGAATAAAACCCAATAAGATATTCGAGCCTCATTCCAATTGGGCGCCAAGATTTGCAATGTGATTCTATTGTCCGTTGAATCTCTTCTGATAATTCGCCTCTTGACTTTTTCCTTCCGCCTCGGCTGCTCACCTAGTTGGCAAATTACTTTCATTCCTTCATTCTATAAAAAACAAACTACTATTCCTTCGCCACAAACATCAACGTTAAATTCTCCTATTTAAAAACAATCAATATCTCCACAAATAACATTAATTAATAAATAAATTTCAAAATTAAATTTCAGCATATATTTCAGCATCATAAAATTTCAAGTTCAAATTTGTCATCATTTTAATTTGCATCCAGAATTAGAGTCCTTGTAGGATGCATACTAATTAAGTAAACAATATTTGCAGACCTGAGTCTGAATAAAAGGGAACATATCTCACCCCTTTACGTTAATTTAACAGGTTAGTCTAATTGAGCTCAAAGACAGACCCAAATTTTAATCATAATCAAAAACCTAACCCTGATAAATACTCATTTCTACTTATACAAGGAAATTTTACCTTAACATTCAAAATTTGTTGTTTATACAAATTTACTACTGTTCATCTTTATCAAACAAATTATAAAAATATTCAACACACACCAAAACATCTAAGATTGAACAACAATGCATAAGTTACCTGAAGGTTAATGCACTCGTGGCTCCAATGTACATCGTCCTTGCTAATCCCACCATTCCAGCTGCGTTATGTTTACGTCCTCGGATTTCTGGCCGCCTTTAAAATTTTTCTACACCACCATTCGTCTAAAAGGTTTCAAGGCTTCTCAGGAACTCACCTATGTATATCTAAATCTTGTTTTGTGGATCCAATCACGTTTACGAATAACACTTGATTATTAACACTCCCGAAAAATAGCAATGAAATTCATAATACTTTCACGCTATACCAAAACTGCATACTTCTATTTATTTATTTATCGTTACTAATTTGGATAATTGGTACAGTAATACCCGCAAATATAACTAGACTTTATTACCTTTATCTATCTTCTCTAAGTGCACTAATGCATAATAACTTTTATCGTAGCACGTAATCACCATCTATTCTGCTTGAAGTATCGAATAAAATCAAAAATAAAGAGAGCTAAACTCCTATCAGCACGGGTTTATATAATGGCTTGCTTGCAAGTCGAATTTGTCCCGCGACGGACGATTTTCAGAAATTCGCATTATTCTATTTTCCCTTCCGATGGCTCGGCACAATGATTCTTCTGAAATTTGCACTCGTCCGAGTTGAAATCTAAGAAATTTCCACACGCCTCGCAACATGTCCGCGAACAACTAATTAATTTTACATAGAAATTGTTATGCTTCCACCTCTTATGTTTGCATCTTATTTCAACCTTAATCGCCAATCTAGTCTGTTCGTTCTATCTACAACCCGTGCTCTTGTTTTACATATTTCCCCTCATTTAACTACCAATGCATTCCCTGTCGCTTGTCTTTATACCACAAACTTGCTTTCTTACTTGCACTCATATAGCTTGGAGCTTATCGACTATCGTATACATCATTATTTTTGCAGGTGTTCTTAGTTCTAATACGCAGAAGGCTTTTACGTGACTTCCCCACGTCTTTATAATTTCTCGATAGCTCTAGTACTTGGAAAGATTAAATTAAATACAAGTTGAACATTTTAACTCGGCTTCTTTTTATAGAAAGCGTCCAGTGAATTATCTAAACCCCTTATTTTTAACAAAACGAATAAATTTTTATGCTCCATGGTTTTAATAATGCGTGTTATTTAATGAAATTCTACATTACTTCCTTCTACACGTTGATTATGATTATATACAAACCCTACATACTAATTGAATGATTTAAATCTACACAGTAGGCCTTTAATTAAGCGTTCTATTTTCCACTGCTCTGATATACACGGTGTTTAACATTATAAACAATATAAACCCTATGTTTAGAAGTAAATGATGAATTTATCCAATATGCCTTTGAATGACGCTTATTAGTACCCAAAGATTCCTTATACACGGTGATTAAAATTATGTGCTATTAATTAATTAATTTTCTACCCTGGTCTAAATTTGAGTAATATATATTGCTGTGATATTCCCTCACGATTGGGCGTGTCATAAATTTGCTGTGATTTTCGCCTATGATTCCTTTATTATTTTATGCCCCAATGTTATGAAATGTTAAATTAGGATTTTTACCCCGACTAGCTTACTGAATAGATCTTATTGAATCAAATAAAGCAATTCTATAATACACAATATAATAATTGATAACATTTACAACACTCAAAATTTTCCATTTTGTACAGAATATCTACATATACCAGATTTATGTTTTTCTGAAAGCCAGCAAAAATATCTTTTAATTATTCAGAGACCTTCGAACGTTCCAAACACTTACTCCATTTTCATAAAGCTAGAAGTGACCCTTTTTGATGACTCTTACAAATATACAATGCGGCAAATATTAAATCAAAAACAGTTTTCAATAATAAAGTGTATTATGATTGCTAACCTGGAATGGGTTCTGTAGTTCCAACCTAGTCTATGATCTGCATCCCCTTTCTGTGTTCGGTTTGCTTATTGATATGCCGGCCCTATATAAAAATCGCCTCCCATAAATCGCTTCCAATTAAAATCGCACCAAGTCGGAATATGTCCAAATTAGAATACGTTCATTTTAAATTATCTCCAAATTTAGAGTATGTTCAAAGTTAGAAATCCCAAATTAAAGTCGTCTTAATTAAATATCCCACCTTAAAGCCATCTCAATCAACTATGTCCCAAGTTAAAGTCGAAATTATAGTCCAAATTAAAATCCAAAATTGAAGTCCTGTTTTATTAATATTAGAAATGAATTTAATATAGTCGTTTTACTTACGTCTATCTACAGATCGGCTTATTTTCGTTGCACAAATTCTCGCACTTTTAAATCTGATTTATTTTGCTTTATACTTTACTGTTTACGTAAGTTTTTAGCACCTTCAAACATAGTCATTGCTCAGTTTGAATATAGATTATGATGTCGCTCCGGTACTATCGTATATATAAGCCCTACCTCCAATTGATTTCTTTGGCTTGTTGACATTCTAGGACGATACTTCTGTTTCTCTCGCATACCTTGGAATTTTTACCAATTACTTACTTTAAATCTTTTAATGTATGCCTTGTCTGTCACGTCAGCATTCCGCATATTGTCGTATTATTCAAGAATTTCCAACTTTTGGCTTTTGTTAAATCACGTATTTGAAGTTTTGTTAATTTTATCGTCTAATTGAATCGCTTGGTGCTTATTTATTTCTACATAATATTGGATTTTTGAACAAAAGTGTTTTCTTCCAGTCACGTAACGATTTTCTAATAATGAATTATTTAAAATGCGTGTACGATAATATTTTCGACGCAATTGTTAAATATTTGCAATGCCAATTTATCTATGCTTCCGGGTGATTTAATTTTGATGCAATTTGTTGCGTTTTAAAATCTTATCTTTACTTGTAAACTACACTTAGACACTTAGACATATTTATGTTCTCATGCATTTAATTCCGCATATTTTATATAGTGTCCTCTCAATTAACATTATGTAGAGTTACCGTTTTACTCTTATCATTTCTGGAATTATGTGCTTTTCTTAAAGTGGAAGTTGTTTATATTTATTCTACAACCCCCATAACTTAACCTACCCCTAAACTACCCTATTATCATAATTATATATATTACTGCGAAATCTGTCGACTGTTAAGTTACCAAAACCTTCGATGCTGCTTATATATCTAACAAAAACTTAAAAATATCGCTGCTTCGCAACGAAGTATGCCACGGCTACTCAGCTGCTTTTCTGTAAATTAAACTAACTACTAAAAAAATTCTGCTACGGTAAATCGCCTAATTTGTTTAACATATTCATAAAAAAAACACGCCAAGATTAACATAAATCCCCTCGTTCATTCATTAATTATACATTATATACATCCTTTTTGTTAAAATAACACATTGCACAATACATTTTGAAAGCAATAGTTCCCAAATAAATATTTACAATTATTTATCTTAGAAAGTACCAGGGCTTTACCACCATCCTTACTTTACCTCCGGTTTAGTACGAGCTCAGAATAAGCCTTAATATTTTATGCCAAACTTTGTACATCAATCCCCCAAAAGCATCCTTTTACTTTGTACATACCAATTATTGTTCATATCATAAATCATTCCTAAACCTAAATTTACACATAAAAATACTGTACAATAATGCAGCAGAAAAGGTTCACTCCATTGCTCTTCCCAAGTTTATCTTTTTCGTTTATAACATTATACCCTCAATGCACAAAACACCTGTTTATACACAAATGCAAAAAGAAACAACAGTTACCTAGATTCTGTTACTGCTCCCAAGATTGCCATCAAACCTTCAACGACTGCTGCCTACGGGAATATTCAATCTGGATCGCAATCACTACGACTGCTAACTGCAACCATATCACCAAAGGGTTATCTCGTTTTCCACCTCCATACTGCATTCCCAAACCTCTTCTGTAATGTGTAGGTAATAAACCAGTTCAATCAAACACTAACTTTTACTCAATTCTCAATTTTATATTTAGCACACTAAGTGCAAATTAAATATAACGGTTTTACTTGCATGAACATCACTTTTAAGCAACTCGTATACATATTAATACTTTGAGCTTTCAGCTGGTTGTAAATTACTAGTGTAAACCTTTAAGAGACGTATGCTTGCTGGAAGCTTAGAGAGCTTTACAACAATCTGTTGGAGTTTATATCATTTTTCTCACCGCACAAAAGCCTATCAATACAAACAGAACACTTCTAAGTAAAACTTTCAACCGTCCACAATTCTTAAAATTTCACTAGCTAACGTACACAAACAATCCCAACCGACATCGAAATCCTAGGAATATTCTAACGTACGTTCAAAATTCTTCGTAATTTCTGTAGCCGACACGATTTTTCCGAAACAATTCCTTGAAAATCTCACTAACGTTCACAACTCACACTCTTACACGACTTGTTTCCCTGTCTTTAAAACTTCTCTCACTAATCACGTTGTGTATACTTAAACTCCAACTGACAAAGTTAGCATTTAATACGCCGCTAATGCAACAAGTGTAGTATCTATCTCACTCCAACTTACACGCTAGAGCAACTATCTTTTACTTCATATGTCTTCCCCGTTGTAAACGAACGTTAAACGTTTAATCTATACCTATCTCACTTGTACTTATTTTTAACTAGTACTCCTTCGTTTTCTGGTTTGCAAGATTTATTGTAACCGGCAAATCGCTCTCTCATCTTAAGTTTAGCTATGTCTATGTTAACACGTGATATTTCTTTCTTACTTCTACCCACTATAATAAATAACCCCTCTTTGTTTTCTCGTTAGCAAGTTGATTGTAACCGCCAACGGCTTTTCCCCATTCTAAAACTATAAATCTATTTGATTGACAGCAATAAACAATACTACCTAGAATTTGCTGTTGCTTGTATCGTCTTATGTTTTAACGCTCCTTAAAATATACTTTCAAACAAAAACGATTTCAAATGCTAAAACTTTTCTATTATTTAACTCTGAATGTTACTTTGGTTTATAATATGAAATTTCTTAAATACGACTATCTGAAATGCTATCTAATACACTATACCTTATGAATATTTGCTTCATCAAGATCGCGAAACTTAACGTTTAAATTCCTGAAATATTACTGTAAAATATTGATTTCTATACTAACAATTTGAAAAGCGTTTTTAAGTTGTACTTTGTTGTTTTACATGCTAATAACGAAATAAATTACAAAATGAATACTAATACTTTTATAACACCTAAATATCACAGTAATATATATATATATATATATATATATATATATATATATATATATATATATATATATATATGTATATATATATGTATATATATTGCTGTGAAACCTATTAAATCACCTGGTCCGTTGATTCCTTCTGTTAATCGCCTCGGCTGCTCTTCTAGATAACTTCCATTCTCAATCATAAAAATTAAACAACACATTCCTACCACAAACATCAACGTTAACTCTATTTACATCAATATTCAGAATACATTAAATTTTCAAATTAAATTTGAACATAAAATTCAGTTTTAAAAGAATTTCTGGATTAATTTTATTATCATTTTACTGTGCATCCAAAATTAAAGTCCTTGTTGGATGCCTACTAATTAATATAACAAGATAAGCAGACCGGAGTCTGAGTATAAAGGAGCATCTACCACCCCTTTACGTTAATTAACCAGGTTTGTCTAATTGAGCTCAAAGACCTACCCAAAGTTTCATCCTATTCCCGAACATCAAAACAAAATACCCCTTTTACTTAAACAAGCAAATTTCATCTTAAAATTAAATTTTTATGGTTAGAAAAATTCCACTAATGTCCATTTAAAGTAAATCAATTATAAAGTCATTCAATACACACAAAAATGTCAAACAAAATAGTACAATTTACCTGAAGGTTATTGTCCTCGTAGCTTCAGTGTAATCGTCCCTTTTGTAAATCACACCATTCCAACCGGATTCTATTTACAGCTTCAAGTTGTCAACGCTTTAAAAATGTTCTCCATCACCATTAATTTAAAGTTGTTTCTAGGCTTTTCCGGAACTCATCTGTGTATATCTGCCTCTGGTTCAGTGGATGCAGACACATTTACGAACCATTTAGTCATTAACACCCCGCAAAATAGCAAAGAAATTCATACTTCCTTTACCAATATTACCAATATACGCCAAAACTGCCTACTTTTGGGTATACATTTGTCGTTGTAAATTTTACTAATTGGTACCGTGATAATAAACTTTTATTACCTTGTATCTAAGTGCACTGAAGTACATTCATGTTAGCACGTAAAATAACCAACTATTTTGAGTCACTAAAATATACTAGCACACTTTAAATTATTTAATCAAACTAAAATGCACTGTTTAATATCAAGTCGCGGATGCACGAGCTTTTAACGCATCGAATCGTCGAAAGTCTAAGAGTCTAAGAGAGAAACACATATTCCCGCCTGTATATATAGCGAATAGCCGACACGTCGCTTTGTTCCCTAAAACGGGTAATTCCAACGAATTCCTCATTCTACGTTCCCAGTCTGTAGCCTGCACGTCGATTTTATGAATTTAGCACTCACCCCATTGAGATCTCAGAAAATTTCAACACGGCCCGCAAAGTTGTCCGAGAAAAACTAATTACTTTTATACAGAAATTGTTGTTCTACCTCTGATATATGCATCCTATTTTTAACCAATCGCAACCCCTTGACGTTGCTTAAATCCCGCCCTTTTACAATATGTGTCTTTGCTTGACGCATTTTCTCTTTCCTTCTCTAACCTGTTCGTATTGGTGCAACTTGACACTCTTCATTATCGATTATATTTTAGTCCACGCGGACTGTTATCTTGGTTTAATAACCCCGTATCGCACATTCTCGTGAATACTAAGTCCCGGTTTCTCCAAGATTCTTTGAAACATTAATTATTTGCCAAATTTACGCAGAATGAGCTTTTTTAAAAATACGCAGGTGTTCTGTATTTCCTGCTAAAGCATCTGATCGTTTCCAATATCCTTAGAATCAACATGTTTATCCAAACAAATTAACTTGAAATTGCCTTTTAAAAACACGCAGGGGTGTTCAAACGTAACATTTTAAATAACCTTCCTACGATTTGACTATTATTGGGTTTTTACAAGTTTTATGCTTATTATTAATAATGGTTCAATTAACTCCAATTAAAATTGATTTCCATCCTTTCATTTTAGCGAATACAAATTATTATCCGTACGTTTTGTTTAATACCAGTTATTTAAAATAGAGTTCATTAATATAAATTTTGCACGTAATTTCCATTTGTTTAGGAATAATTAAATTATCCACTGCGCTTTTCAATACTGCTTCTTTTGATGTAAAGCGTCTTATAGATAATTTAAATTTCTTATTTTTACTGAAACGACCGAGTTTATTTATGCTTCAAGGTTTTAATAAAGCGTATTATTTAATGAAATTCCTTATACACGGTAATTAAAATTATTTGATTTGATTATTTAATTTTCTACCCTGGTCTAAATATGAGTAATATATATATATATATATATATATATATGTTTAAATATATATGCTATGAATTAACAGGAACTATCGAGCCCCAGACGTTGGGTCGTCCAATTAAATATTGTTATGATAACGCCGTACTTGATGTCAATGGCGTTTTCTTACTTAACTCCACCTCTCTGTGTTTTTCTAACCAAATTTCACTCTTACTAATTTTATTATTCTGCCACGGCTAGCTTTTATTATTTTACACAGAGTGCACAACGGTACGATGATCAATTTTTCTCTCTTTTATCCCATTATGATTATCTCTTTATTTGAATTATAAAATGAAGTTAATTAATTCCATATAATGAAAAGAAATATTATGTACAGGTTTTGAAAATTATTAAAATACACGTTTCAATCAATCAATATCATAAGTCTTATTTATCTCAAAATTGATCTGCTTTGCAATCAATCTAAAGTCACCAAAAACTACCCTTTGTATTAAAGAAGCCTGGAACGTTCTAAACCCCTTTATAATCTTACGTACTTGTAACGTATGCCAAGTTTGTTGCAGACTCAGTTACACTTTTATATTAATTAAGCAAATTCAATATTCAAATTCAAATAGAAAAAATGTCTTAAAACTAATAAGATCTAACCTGCTCTGCTTACTTCGTGCTTCCTTATTTATTCTCGCAACTCAAAATTGTACCAAGATTATCGACGCATCCATTATCAACCAACATCAATTCAGAATTATTGTCATCAACACATTTGAAATATTATCAACCAACTAATATTATCCATACACTCGGATTTATAATGCACCCATTTGAATCATTACCATCGTATACTCATTTGAAATACTTTATATCTATCCACTTGAATTTATTCTATCTACTCGAATCAGGATTATGCATCCCTTTTCTTCATTATCATCCTCAAATTATTGTCGTCCGCCTCAAATTATTACATCTTACTTGAATCAGAATTATGCACCCCTTTGGTTCATTAACAACCTCAAATTTATTATACTCATTTGAAATATTTTATATCTATCCACTTGAAGTTATTATACAACCATTTGGATTTTTATCTAACCACTTGAATCAGGATTATGCACCCCTTTGGTTCATTAACATCCTCAAAGCCGTTAATCGGCAAAAGAATTCTTTATATTTATATCACCTATCTGTCACTATACAATTTCACTATTAAAATATTATTACGCGTGACTCTTAGGTTCAAAGTAACGCAGCTTGGTCTGAGCTCCGTTATCATTGCTCGCTGTTAATGTATGGGTTGATCCCACTTAGATGTGGGCTTGGCTTACAAGTCCGTCGCTAATCTTAACCAATGAGGTCTTTGTATTTCCTACACTTGAAGTGGTTTTCTGATGTAACATATTCATTTCCCAAGTAATGGTTGTTTGCTTATAGATACTTCGTTATCAGACCATACGGTATTTTGGGTGAATAATCGCGTTTCCATATTATACAAAAATACTTGACGTAATTTTAATTTCGATTTCCACGTATGTTTATTTATTTACGCATCTTTAATTACATTTACTATCAAAGATGTTAATTGCTTCTACGCACTTACACAAAGCTTTGTTAACTTTTATCTCCGTATTATATCATAACTAATTAGAATCCTTTTGAATGCGTGTTTAATTACATTTATTATCATTCTCTTCTAAATACATGTGCTTTTACTGAAAAATATTGTTGTTTGCATTACTTAAAATTACCAAAGCTCTATGTACCGGCTGTTAAATATTTGTTATTTACCTAATGTATGAATTACCTATTTCTATGCAAAGTATGCGTCCTATTGTTATAAGATGTGTTTATTTGCGTCGCTTAAAACTACTTGTGCTCTATATACAGGGTGTTAAACGCTTACTATTTACAAACTATCCCAATTACTCAATTTTCTACTAAATAAATGCAGTTTTCTGCTTCCCATCATAATTTATGGTTCCTGCATGACCATTGCTATAAAATACACCCTTAAACAACCCCTTATCACAGTAGTATATATTTATATATATGTTTATATACTTTTGTGGTATAACGACCTTGCAGTTATAAAATATAATATATACAATAACAGGCTTTTAGGTCTGCATCGTTAAATAATAGAAAAAAATTTTCTTTTACAATGCAGAAAGAAACCAGCAGACCTAAAAGCCTGTTATTGTATATATTATATGTTTATATTATATATATATATATATATATATATATATATATATATTGCTATGAACTCCCTCAATTATTCGCGCCCCATCATTTGGGCGCCATATAAATATTGCTATGTATTAACTGGATTTATCGAGCACCGACGTTGGGCTGTCATGTAAATATTGTTATAAACTCATTCCTGGAACTTAACTGGATTTTATCGTGTATCGACCTTGTGTCAACCAATAACAAAACTTGACGTGATACCGCCTTACTCGTTATCAATGACGTATTCAACTTATAGCTCCTCCTTTATTGTTTAAATTATCAAATTACACTCCCATTAACTTTATCTTTTGACCTCGACTAGCGTTTATTTTGAATTATAAAATGAAGTTAATTCAATTCCATATAATGAAAACAAATATTATGTACAGGTTTTTGAAAATTATTAAAATACACTTTTCAATTAATTAATGTTGTAAATCACATTTATCTCAAAAATCTAATACTATTCAATCAATCTAAAATCACCAAAAAAACCTATTGTTTTTATAAAAAAAAGTCTGGAACGTTCGAAACCCCTTTATCATATAACGCACTTTATACGTATGCAAGTTCTTTGTTTTGTTGACTTCGTCACATTAATTTATATTAAGCAAATTCAATATTCAATATTTAAATTCAAATAGAAAAATAATGTCTTAAAACTAAAAATCTAACCTGGTCTATTATCTTCACTATTTCCTTTCTGCAATCGACGCATCCATTATCAGCTAATATTTTCTATGCATTATACCATCCATTTGGATCAAAATTATTCCCCCCCCCCCAATTCAGAATTATTATATGCCCATTTGAAATATGAACCATTGCATTTAAATTATTGTCATCACCCTCTAGACTACCATTATTAAACTTAGACTTATGCACCCCAAATTATTGTCGTCTCATTTAGACTGATTCTCACCAGACTCAGAATTTATTCTCATCAATTCCCCAAACTTAGAATTGGATTGTCATTCTCCCCAAACTTGAAATTCTTATTATCACACTTAGACTATTATTCTCCACGGACTCAGAGCCCTATTATTATTATGTTATAGTTTAAATAAATTCCCCAAAATCTACTTACGTTTAATCGGCAATCATAATTGTCATCTTCGTCAAACTTAAACAATTTTTCACTTTAAATTATTCATACGTGTTGCACTAATGTTCAAAGTGGCACACCTCGCCCTTTGTTGAGTTGAAAACTGAGTTCGTTATCACTGTCGCTGTTAATATATAATTGATCTCCTACTTCGTCAGTAGGCATGGCTTACAAGCTCGTCGATAACCTTAACCAATCAAGTCTTTGCATTTAAAGTGGTTTCTGATGTAACATTCTCTGCCTTCAAGTAATTGTGGCTTGCTTGCAGCTGCCTCGTTATCAGACATGCGGTGTTTTGACGAATCTAATCGCTTTTCCATGTTGTACACAAACAACTGATGCAATTATACTTTTAATTTTCATATATGCTTGTTATTTACGCAATTTTTAATCACCTTTATTATTAAAAATGGTTAATTGTTTGTACGCATTTACACTGTTTCCTAAAGCTCTATTTCTTATCTCCATATTATCATAACTGACTGGAATTCTTTTGAATGCGTGTTTAATTACATTTATTATTTTACTTATAAATAGGCGTGCTTCCACTAAAAGTATCATTATTTTTATTGCCTAATTTAACTAAAACTCTATCTACAGGGTGTTAAATAATTACTATTTACCTAATGCATGTATTCCTTATTTCTACGCTAACTATGCGTCTTATTGTCCTAAGATGTGTCTATTTGCGTCGCTTAAAACTACTTATATTTTATATACAGGGTGTTGACTGCTTACTATTTACAAACGATCTCCATTTCTCAATTTTCTATTAAATAAATGCAGTTTTCTGCTTCTTATTATGATTTCTAATTCCTGCACGACCTTTGCTTAAACAACCCCCCATCACAGCAATATATATATATGTATATATATATATATATATATATATATATATATATTACTCAAATTTAGACCAGGGTAGAAAATTAATTAACGACATCATATAATTTTAATCACCGTGTATTAGAAAGCTTTGGGTAATAATACGCTTCATTTAAAGGCATATTGGATAAACTCGTCATTTACTTCTAAACATAGGATTTATATTGTTTAGATAATGTTAAACACCATGTATATTAAAGCAGTGGAAAATAGTACGCTTAATTAAAGGCCTACTGTGTAGATTTAAATCATTCAATTAGAACGTAGGGTTTTTGTATATAATCATAATCAACGTTTAGAAGGAAGTAATGTAGAACGTCATTAGATAATACGCGTTATTAAAACCGTGGAGCATAAAAACTTATTCGTTTCGTTAAAAATAAGGGATTTAAATTATTCACTAGACGCTTTCTATAAAAAGAAACAGAGTTAAAAGGTTCAATTTGTATTTAAGTTAATCGTTCCAAGCACTAAAGCTATCGAGAAATTATAAAAAAAGACATGGGAAAGTCACGTAAGACTTCGGCGTATTAGAACGCAGAACACTTGCAAGAATAACGATGTATATGTTAGTCGATAAACTTTAAGGCTATATGAGTGCAAATAAGAAAGCGAGTTTGTGGTATAGGGACAAGCGAGAGGGAATGCATTGGTAGTTAAATGAGGGGGAAAATGTTAAACATGCGCACAGGTTTTAGATAGAACGAACAGACTAGATTTGCGATTAAGGTTGAAATAAGATGCAAACATGAGAGGGGAAGGCATATCAGTTGGTGTGTAAAATTAATTAGTTGTTCTCGGACGTGTTGCGAGCCGTGTGGAAATTTTTTAGATTTTCAACGCGGACGAGTGCAAATTTCAGTAGAATCATTGTGCCGAGACATCGGAAGGGAAAATAGAATGCGAATTTCTAAAAATTGGCCGTTGCGGGACAAATTCGACTTGCAAGCGAGCCATTATATAAACCCGTGCTAATAGGAGTTTCGCTCTCTTATATTTTTGATTTTATTCGATACTATAAACAGTTTTGCTCTTTATTTTTTGATTATTCGATACTTTAAGTAGAATACGTGGTAATTACGTGCTACAATAAAAGTTATTAGTACACTTAGAGAAGATAAATGAAGGTAGCAAAGTCTAGTTATATTTGCGGGTATTACTGTACCAACTATCCAAATTAATAACGATAAATAAATAAATAGAAGTAGGCAGTTTTTGGTATAGCGTGAAGGAATTATGAATTTCAGTGCTATGTATCGGGAGTGTTAGTAATCAAATGTTATTCGTAAACGTGATTGGATCTACAAAACAAGATTTCGATATACTTAGATGAGTTCCTGAGAAACCCTGAAACCTTTTAGACGAATGGTGG
The DNA here is from genome assembly GCA_036346225.1 of Platerodrilus igneus. Classification (NCBI taxonomy): domain Eukaryota; kingdom Metazoa; phylum Arthropoda; class Insecta; order Coleoptera; family Lycidae; genus Platerodrilus; species Platerodrilus igneus. The sequence continues at coordinate 14,012,754 of JARFIW010001469.1, read as the reverse complement.
TGTAGAAAAATTTTAAAGGCGGCCAGAAATCTGAAGAAGTAAACACAAACCAGCTGGAATGGTGGGATTAGCAAGTCCGATGTACATTAAAGCCACGAGTGCATTAACCTTCAGGTAAATTATGCATTTTTGTTCGATCTTAGATGTTTTGGTGTGTGTTGAATATCTTTATAATTTGTTTGATAAAAATGGACAGTAGTAAATTTGTATAAACAACAAATTTTTAATTTTAAGGTGAAATATTCTTGTATAAGTAGAAAGGAGTATTTATCAGGTTTATGTTTTTGATTATGATGAAAATGTGGGTCTGTCTTTGAGCTCAATTAGACTAACCTGTTAAATTAACGTAAAGGGGTGGGAGATGCTCCCTTTTATTCAGACTCAGATCTGCAAATATTGTTTATTTAATTAGTATGCATCCTACAAGGACTCTAATTCTGGATGCAAATCAAAGTGATGACAAATTTGAACTTGAAATTTTATGATGCTGCAATTTATGCTGAAATTTAATTTTGAAATTTTAACGTATTGTGAATATTGGTGTAAATAGAGTTAACGTTGATGTTTGTGGTAGGAATGTGTTTTTTTTATGAATGAGGATGAAAGTTTTATCTAGGTGAGATGCCGAGGCGGAAAGAGTCCAGAGGCGATTATCAGAAGAAGGCCATTCAAACAAGAGAATCACAGCAATCTATATATATATATATATATATATATATATATATATATATATATAGTAAATAAGATGAAATAATAACTTAGACTTCTTTGCAAAGCCCAAATGATCATTTCAAATCGAGCTAGTAATTGAAAGACGGAAAATATAAGGTCTTAGACAGGACTTGAACCTGTATCTTGGTTTTGCCGGAACCATGCGTTTACCAATTACGCGACCGAGGCCGATGACGACAATTAGGAAATTTACAAATTTAAATCGTGTACACGACGATACATCAACCTAACTTCCAATTATGTTCGGTATTATTGTCAATCATATCTGACATTGTCAAGTTTTTGACTTATGTCAGTTATAGACAGGAAGCTACGCTCAAAATTATGGCTATAAGCCAAGTATTAAATATATAAATATTTTACGTAGTCAGTTACACAAGGTAAGTGGAAATTTCAAGGAAATGTGAAGGTTAGCTCAGAATAGGAAACAATAAAAATACGCGTTTAACTAGTTCCAGGACTGAAAACCTAATGGTGATGATGATGTAATTTCATCACAACTTTATGTTTAAATTAAGCGTATATTTTTTAAACATTTACGATATTTTTAGTTGGGAATTATGTTGTTGGTTTTCAGCAATATTGCAATCGCCATAAGACCATGAGAATTGATTATACCGCGAGTGGTAAGGACTATAGATTTACGTCAGAAAAGGATGCCTGAAGTAATAAGTTTTGCTAAGGAATATCTCTTCTTTATCTATTTTCCCGTCTTTACTTTTCTATTAACTATCCCCTAGGTCTTCGACAAGGTGCACTGGAATTTCGCAATAAACCCGGTTTCTACCCGGAAGATATTCTTTAAGAAGATGTTAGTTGCATAGCAGTAAGTATTTTTTAAACGATTTTCTGTGAACGTGAACGTGCCACAAGACGTAATTCATATCCATTGATATAACCGTCAAATAGTCGTTTAAAATATACAATTGGTTGTTAATATATAACAGTACACATTAATTATTTTTCACTTTTCTCACTTATTTCAAGTTGAATACAGCCACAATATATTTACAATAATAATTTTTACACAAAAATGATTTAAAACTATTCAAATACAGTCGTAACTATACGTATAGTAAATTATCCTGAAATTAAACTCTAGAAACTAATTTTGATCATCTCGCTTTTCCAGCCGAAGCCAAAATCCTTCATCGGGAACCATTATCCATTTTTTCCTGCTTAAAATTAATGGAATTGGTGTTTTGTTTGTTGGAACTACCTTGAACTTTGCTAGGAAATAAAACGCAAGAATTTTGGCTTCCATTAATGCAAATCTTGATGCTGAAATTAGAAATTTTGTAATAGGTCAACATGGTAAGAGCTATTGTGCTTCTAATTTTTAGATTTTAAAAACGTTATATTTCATATAGTTAAAACAAACCAAACCATGTACGGACTATGTGTAGTTTGTAGCTTTAAGTATGCTATGAATTAATGTTGTTTATGCTAAAATAAAGTGTTACTTATAAGCAAAGCCCATCTTACTAAATAAAAACCATTCTATAAAAATCGAGCTAAATTAAGTTTAATTTACCTTGTATAAATAGTATTTATATATAACTTCCAACTTATTTAATATATAAAAGTAAGTTTTAAAACTATGTAACCGAAAGTTAGTTAATAAAATCGGGAGGAAATTCTTAGTAGAGTAGAATTTGTTTAAGAAGAGCCTGTACTTCATTATGCGCACACCGCTAAAACGGTGTCAGATTAGTCCATTGTTTATAAATAGGCATGCTCGTTTAGCATCTTAGTGGTGTAGATAATTTGCTGTTAACTATATAGCTATATAACTCTCCTTGGAAAATTCAACGCAAATTTCAGAAATTTTTTGTATCTGTTTTATGACTAATCGATAATCGAATACTAAAATACACATTTATCGCATAAAAACAACCGGATATAATTGAAATGGAAAACGAGCAAAATACACAAGACTATCAAACGCTTACTTGTCCATTATGTCAAAAAAGAGGACTAAAAGGCAGAGTGGGTTTAAATGTTCACTGATCAAAAAGACAACCAAACGAAAATCGACAAGCACCGGAAGCACCAAAAACACTAGCAAATGCAACGACAGCGGAATAACCATTCCAGCCTGATAGAACTGAATAGAACTTTTGGTCATTGTATAAACGATACAAGCATCGAGCACACACAACCGCTCTGTAGAGAATACCAAAGGCCACTCGGATTCAAATTGCAGTAAAATTCTCTAATCTGATCCGTTCTTGCACCCAAACGGAGGCTCCTGTCCTCACGTGGACTCACCTGTTTATTTTCGCTTACATCACTTTGAAATCCCTAGATCAAAAGACAAATCAACAAATTACTTGTCAATTGCTACCATCATCAAGCATAACTTAGATATGTGGACCGAATTAAAGCGATTGCCTTTCGACGATATAACAAACAGTATTTTAGCCACGTTTGAAAGACGCAAGAAACCGAAAACTTCTAAAGACACAGAGGCCATTCGTATAAAATTAATACAAACAAAGTTATGCGACGGAGATATAAGGGAAGCCATCAAGATTCTATCATCAAACAAAACTGAATACACTGAATACACTGACTATCGGTTAAACGGGAGATATTTGTAGAAAGCAATAGAAGGGGAATAGTGCAAAAACAAAAGCATTAGCACAATGCTGTGCTGTATGTAACAAGAAGAAACAGCTGTTATGTTCAAAGACAACAAATATAGAAACAAGGAAAAACTTGTTTAAAGCATATATGTGTGGAGCTCAGCACTGTACGGTTGCGAAACGTGGAAAGTAGCAGAAGCAGTCAAGGAAACAAATAGAAACCTTTGAAATGTAGTGCCACAGATGTATGATAAACATATCATGGACAAACAAAACTAAGAGCTAAGAACAAAGAGGTTCTAAAAATAGTAGAGGAAGAAAACAGTAAAAAAACGGGGGAGATAGGATGATATGACACGTTATAAGGCATGGAAGAATAGTGGGAGGTATATTGGACACAGAGAACGGAAAGGAGGATAAGTAGAGGTGGATCTAGATTAGGCTATTCCACACAAATATTGAAATAAGTAGTCTGGGAATTTCAGGGAAATGTGTAGGTTTGCTCAGAATAGAAATGAATGAAGATACGATACCAACCAGTCCTGGACGAATAATCTAATAACGCAAAAAGTAATTGTATTTAAACCTGATGATTATTGTAAACAACCACAGGGTTGTATTTGCAATATTGTCAATGAATATTGACTGTGCAAAATGAGCAATTGAAAAACAATTGATTCGGTAAATGTCTAAGTAGTGGTGATATTGGTAGTCGTCATGTTGCTTAACCCCTCACGCAACACTGCACATCGGTGAAATGGGGTATATTTTTAGAAAACGATAGAAGAGGAAACAGGAAAAGATATTAAAAAGAAAAGGATTAGCACAAGGCCGTATTCTAACACGAAAAGGCAGCTGCTATGTTCAAAAACAACAAACTTAGAAACAGAGGAAGAAATCGTTGAAAGTATATGTGTGGAGTACATCACTGCCGCTTTGAAACGTGAACATCAGTAGAAGTAGACAGGAAAAAGATATGTCTTAAAATGTGGTGCTACAGATGTACGATGAAAGTATCATGGACACATAAAGTTAAGAACATATAGGTACTAGAAATAGTAATGGAAGAAGTATATCTATGGGAAACAGTAGAAAGTAAGGGAACTAAGATGATAGGACATGAGAAAGTAATGGGAGATTTATTAGAAGCAGGAAAGAGGGAGCTGAAGAAATACTAGGAGAAGACCAATTTGGGTTTAGGCGAAACAGGGGAACACGGGAGGCTATTTTAGCTCTGAGAGTGATAATGGAGAAAACAATAGAAAAAGGGGAAAGCATGAATATAGGGTTTGTAGATCTGGAAAAAGCATTTGACAATGTAAATTGCAAAAAAATGTTTGAAATACTCAAAAAGATTGGAATGAGTTATAGGGATAGACGAATAGTACATAGCTTATACAAAGAGCAAACAGCAGTAATAGAATTAGAACAGGAACGTAGAGAAGTAAACATTAGGAAAGGGGTGAGACAGGGATATGCCCTATCCCCATTGATTTTTAACTTGTACATAGAAGAGGCAATGAATACTGTCAAATGCAGGAAGACATTTGGAATTACTATGCAGGGACAAAAAATTGATATGCTTAGATTTGCAGATGATATAGCGGTATTAGCGTCTAGCAAGGAAGAGTTAGAAGCTGCTCTTAATGAAATGGAAACGGTTGTAACAGAGAGATACGGTATGAAAATTAACAAAACTAAAACTAAAGTTCTAGTTTGCAAAGGTGGGGAAAATAAATCAAAAACAATAATACAAGTATTTAGCACGAACTTACAAGAGGTTAAGGATTTCTGCTACCTAGGAAGCCAAATAACGCAAGATGGGAAAAGCACAAAAGATATAAAACAAAGATTAGCACAAGGTCGTGCTACATTTAACAAGAAAAAGCAACTACTGTGCTCAAAGACCACAAACATATAAACAAGGAAAAGATTGCTTAAAACATATGTGTGGAGCACAGCGCTGTAGGGCTGTGAAGCCTGGACAGTAGGAGAAGCGGACAAGAAAAAGGTAGAAGCCTTTGAAATGTGGTGCTACAGACGTATGATGAAGATATCATGGACAGACAAAGTTAAGAACAAAGAGGTTCTAAAAATGGTAGTGGAAGAAAGAAATATGTAGAAAACGGTAAAAAAGAGGAGAGATAGGATGATAGGCCACATACTACGGCATGAGGGAATAGTGCGGAATATATTAGAAGCAGAGATAGGAAAAAAGAGAAGAAGAGGCAGACCTAGATTAGACTACTTCACACAGATAGTAAAAGATGTAGGCTGTAGAGGTTTCAGGGAGATGTGTAGGCTAGCCCAGAATAGAAATCAATGGAGGTACGCATCCAACCAATCCCAAGATGGATAAACTAATGACGAAAAGATAACTGTGCTTAAACATGATGATTATTATAAGTAACTACAAGAATTTGTTGGGCAATATTCTCGAATAATGTTAAGTGTGTGAAAGGATTTACTGGTAAACCATTATTTCGGCAAATGTCTAAGTCTTGGGGGATCTTGGTAGCCACAGGTTGCTTAACCTCCTTCACTGAATCTTGGTAAAATAGGGTATAAAATTAGAAAACAATAGAAAGGGAACGAGCTGAATACACATGCTGTATGAGAATTTCAGGGAACTATGTAGGCTAGCTCAGAATGTAAATAAGTGCAGGTACGTGTCCAACCAGTTTTGAGACGGAAAACCTAATGACGAAAAAATAGGCGCAGATAAATCTGATGATTAGTATAAACAACTAGTGTTGGTTGCGAAATACCTGCAACTAATGTTGACTGTGCGAAAAGATAAATTGGAAAATATATTAAATCGCCAAATGGTTAAGTGTTGGCGGAACTTGGCAGCCACAGGCTACTTACCTCCCTTCACAACCATTGAAGGTCGGAGAAATAGGGCATATAACTGTAAAACAATAGAAAGTGATCGAACTGCATCTAACAAGAAAGAACAGCGCCTATGAGGAAAGACAACAAACATAGAATAAGAAGAAAATTGTTGAAAGCATATGTGTGGAGCACAGCACAGTATGCCTATGAAATACGGGCAGTCTAAAACGCAGACAGAAAAACGGTAGCAGCTTTTTAAAATGCTGTGCTTCAGATGTATGAGGACGATAGCATGGACAGACAAAGATAATAACAAATAAGTTACAGAAATAGTAGGGGGAACAAGGATATCTGGGGAAAAAGAGAAATAGTAGGGCGGAATACATTTTAAGGCATTTTTGGGGAATAGTATGTGATATATTACAAGCAGAGATAGGAAAAAGGAGATAGATGTAGACCTAGATCAGACAGTTATAGATGCAAACTGTGCATATTTCAGGGAAATCTGTATGTTAGTTCAGAATAGGGAAGAATGATGGTACGCGTCTAACCAGTTCTAGAACTGAAGACCTAATGATGATGAGGAAAGGGGGAAAAAGAGCTAGAGGTAGACCTAGACTAGACTATTGCTGACATGTAGTGAAAGATGTAGGCTGTGGGAATTTCTGGAAAGTGTGTAGGTTTGCTCGAAATAGGAACTAATATAGGTACGCGTCTAACCAGTTCCAAGACTAAAGACCTAATGATGAAGATGGTTGACTATTAAACGCAATCCGTGTCAGAATAATTATTTATTAGTCTCTTCTTTAATAGTTTTGCATGAATATGGTTGCAACACCAACTAAAAGTGCTTTTCCCCTAGTTCCCTTCTAAACAGGTTTTTGGTTAGTCTTGGTTGATTTGTATGGCGTAGATAAGCAAACCGGTAAGTGTATGTTTCCCTTTCTACCAAAGTGAAAATTACTACTGAAAATTGAACGATGGTTAGGTTTGAAATGCGAACAAAAAATTTACTTTAACTTACGTTCAAATAGAGATAAGTTGGCTGAAAATCCTTTTATAGAAAGCTCAAACAATGTTAGAATTGGTTACTGAAAAAGATTTATACACCACGTTATTAAAGAAGAAGTCTAAAAGTGCATCCTGGATCGTATGTTTAACAACATTGTTAAGCCATCATCAGTGGGAAATGTTCAATGGGTTCAATGGTGAAACACAGATCTACACTGTATTGTAATTAAAAAAGAAATTTTTGTCCATTTATTACATAAATCTAACACCTACGATAGCATTTTAATTGCTTTGCTACTGCTGCAGTGGTGTCCAGATTTAACCCGCCACTACAAATACATATTAAAATTTGTCGCTAAAGATATACTGAACGTGTAGGCAACTTCTGGTGCTTCTGTGTAACGTCCCTAATCATATCTCGTTTTAATGATTTCTATATTACTAAATCCCACCAATTAGGAAATATAATTTATAGGTTACTTACTCTTGATCTATGGAAGAATTATTTTTGTATCTCATATTGTTCATAATCAAAGGTTGTCAAATTAATTGTGGCGGTTTAGAAAGGTTAGAAATGATACCATGGCTACTTTGAAATTATTACATTTTTATGATTCATTTGTTTTGATTAACAATGTATGACGCCAACGCCTATGATATCATCGTCTGAGGGCAAAGAAAGTTAACATGCAATTTGTGCTCATGCAAAATATAAAGTCTATTTCTCTGGCTTTAGTTAACGTTTCTGTAAGTTAATTTTATATATCACATATTAGAAAAACAACGCAAACAACTTCAATTTACCGCCTTAACCGTCAGAAGTTTGCTGACGATGTCTCAAATTATTTTGTGGAGGGAAGATCAATTTCTTATATAGCACTTTGTAATTAACATCCAAGGAAGCAAAATGTAACTTGAATAGGTTAGTTTACTTTAAAGAACAGATATTGAACGGACTATTAGTTGTTAATGTAGTTTCAATAATACGCTACCGCGTTGATTGGGGCACATACGTACTCGAATTAACAACTTTCTGTCGGACATAGTATGTTGAGAATAATCAGTTTCGAAGTCAAAATAGATAAAGGCATTTAGTGGTGTCCGAGATAACTACATGCTAAACTCACTTATCAGATATTTATGAAAACCTCTAAAACTATAACCTAGAAAAAATTCTAAATGAACATTTTTAATTAATTGCATGAAATTTACAAGCATACCCCCAGAACTTTTTCTTGTTACCAGATTAGAAACTTATATAGTAATTTTATTCCTCGAGAGCGTTTTCTATTAAGCTAAGTACATTTTGACACATTTAATTCTTAATATTTGTTTTAGAGTGTCTACCATGTACTAGTAATGAAAGTATAACTATGTAATATAGTTAAAAACATAATTGTGTAATAGTCTTAAGACTTTTTTTTATTGATGTTCTTCACATGTTAAGGTAGTTTCAGCTTTGCTATAATAAAATGTTTTTCAATTACCTAGAGGCGTGATTTAAAATTCGGATCATCTAATCTTTGGTTTTAGAAACTTTTCTTTCGGAGAGCAGTCTTGAAAAGGTTTTTTTGTGTTCTTGTGATTAATGTCTATTTTATGTTTAGTTTAACAATATTGTACTTAGTGATGGATTCGAACCGAACCGAACCGAACCTTGCCTTAGGTTCGGTTCGGTTCGAAAACTTTTTAGTCCGGTTCGGTTCGAGGTTCGGTTTGAAAAAGTATATTTCGGTTCGGTTCGGTTCGGTTCGAAAAAAACGAACCGAACCTCGAACCGAACCGAACCGGTTCCATATTTTGATATTTCAAACAACTGGTGCGTTCAACTACAACAATTTAAATGTTTAATGTAGTTTTTATATTTAGTAGTTGATACTTTTAAATAAACGCAACATTAATTTGCTTCAGATTTTAGTAGCATAAATCATATTAGTACTATTTGTCCAGGTTTGATTTTTTCAATACGTATTCAATATCTTTAACGAAGCGTAATTACAATTAGGTTAATAGTTAAAACTACCTTAAAAATTTAGAATGTGTTAATAAATGATGATTTTTACTAATGTCATTTTACCGTACAAGAACGATATCACACGATTTTTGCGTTTACTTTTATTTTAGTTTTAGTTAGTATAAAAAGAGTAAGGGTATCAAGGTAATGAAGTGTTACTGATTTCTGATACAGTACAAACATAAAGCTGTTTATCTTTATAATTCAAAATTAAACTCGTACAGTGCAGGAATAAAAAAACTGTGCTTATATATATATATATATATATATATATATATATATATATATATAATTGTAAAATTTTCCTGTAGAAATCGTGCTCCACAAATTGGATGCCATAATTATTGTATAGTTTTTCTGAAAACCATCGAGCCCCAGCGTTGGGTCGTCATATTTATTGTGTATTTTTAACTCGGCTGCTCTTTTCTAAAATCCTAAATTCACTAAAGCTTCTTAAAACTAACACAGACGCTTACCTGGTACCGCTGAATCTAAAAACACCCGCTTACTGCTTCTATGTTGAAACCTAATAGAAATTCACACTCTACAATCACACTCTCAAAATAACGCAATTCACAAAATACATCACACTCTATTTACATTAAATAAATATTACATTTTTAAAATACTTTTCCTTATGTACACTCGTATTATTGGTCATGTCAATAGTTTCATTTTTAAAAGTAATTCAAGTCAATAATCTTATTAAACAAATATTTTCGTAAAGTAAGAGGGGGTTCCTCATACCTTACCTTACCCCTTTGTCTTATCATGAGCTCATAGTAAGTATCTTTAAATGTGCGTTTAAATTTACTGCACTACAAAAAGGAAATAAGCCCCCTATACTCTTTACAACATAGCCTGTTTTTCTGTAGATTAATTATCCCTGACTACCTAAATAAATTTCATTAATTTTCAGTTCATTAAATATATCAAAAAAGAAGCACTCCAAAACACAAAACAAATCAAAAGAACCCTAGCAAATATTCACCACAAAATGTTTTTACACAATTGGTTACCTAGTAACTATTTTCCAACAAGTACCCGCCACCCAACCCTTGAAAATGATGCCGTCCAATATGTTACTACTCCATGAAACAGCTCTCCGATTGAATTACCATCCTTCTATGCATGCTGCTACCACAAAATCTCGTCATTTACAATAAAACCATAAGAATCCAATTTCCAAAATTCACTCTTCATATTCCCAAATAAATTAATTAAAAATCGCTGCCTTCATCATCAAATACTTCCAAAATTTAATAACTTTTGTGCATTCCAAAACCACAATAACAATTATTTGTACTTACATACAAAATTTACTCTTTGTATAAAATGCTTCATTCGCTTTTTAATTGACTTGACTTGTCATCATACTAACTTATGTGCAATTATACATAAATTCACTAACTTTCGCTAAAGTAACTCAATGAAGCGCGAAGGACTGAAGAAAAATTAAGAGAGCGTCACCCCCCTTTGAAAGTGGTTTATATAGCTTTGCTACGCCTTCCCTGTTTTCACGTTCGCACGTAAATTTTCTAACGTACAATAATATTCTGTGTAAAAGCACTAACCGTTCTTCAGTTCTTAAAACAACTCGCATAGCTGCCTCAATATTACTGCGAAAAGCTTTAACGACTCCTCGTTTCCTTAGAATTACGATTACAAACATGTTAAAATATTTGGTAAAACGTACACAACGGCCAACCGTCCCTTTGATTTCGCGAAATTAGCCTCAACCGTCAAGCGATTCCGAATACATTCACGCCTTCAAACTCAAACAAACATCTTTTCATCTCTCTTATTCATATAACTTCTTTTCACACATATGCTTTCAACAACTGAATATTTGCCCTACTTAATATAAACTTGTCGCACGTAAACCTGTATCGTCCAATCATCTCGCATAATTCTTTTCCCTTGCTTTTAATCGATGCGCGTCAGCTTCTAATATTCCTAGAAATTATTAATTTTGTTTCCCCTTCTAAAATAAGTTTGTTTGTCGTTTCCCTCCTATACTATATCTATAATTAATTCTGTTTCTCACTCGTATTCATCCGTTTCTGCTCTGTCCTTGTTCCTATATGACAGTTGTTTCTAGCTTCTCTTTAATACTACTTATATAATTAAAAATCGATATCTTAAACAAACAGACTGCTTCTTCATCCTACTTATGTGTTTTCTGTTCTTTCTCGTTGTATATTGACTACGCTAGTTCACAACGCTCTTTTCTTTTTTGTTATATGTTAAAGCTTGTTTATCGTGCGCGTTATCTTGAAATATCCCCTCTTTTTACTATGCTCTGAAACGTTTTCTGGTTTTACCATTGAAAATAATAATCCTATTTCTAACGAATATGCAAAGCTTTTATGTTTTCGTATGCTACAAAAAATAAAACTTAAAAATTGTATTTTTACCTCGTCTTTAATTAATATTATGCAACGTCGTTTCTAAATAAATATAACTACAATTAAATTAACACTACATTATTATACGTTGAATAAGCTCTAAATTAATTATTTCAAATACCCTAATTATCTATCATGCCTAACTTGACTTTCTTGTAAGTTCTTACTCTAATCTCAACCTTGATTTATGATCTTATGTATTTACAATTAGCCATTCTAATATAATGGCAGTTACTTATATATAGTTATAGTGTCTAGGTTGAGAAATGATTTTCCTACCCAAGAATTAAGGCAGAGTAGACTTTTAGTTGATTCGAGATTAAGTCTATTCCTTTGCTTCCTTATAATTAAACCTGCTTTTGAGAACAGTCTTTTAGAAGGGATTGAGGTTGCTTTCACACTATATAAATCCTTTGCCATACTGCTCAGTATCGGAAACCTTTTCTTGTTAATTTGCTACCACTTTAAAATTGTCTTTCCTTCTTCTTTTGGATTTCTACAGTTTAGAGACACTAAAATTGTCTTCTGAATCTTCAGAAGATTCAAGTAAAGGATATATTCTTCATAGAGGTTTTCGAAAAAGTTCAGCAAATCCTCTTTTAAGTGCTTTCCCCAACTAGTGTGGTCAAAGAGCTCTATTTTGTGTCTAGGGTCGAGCACTAGTACAGCACAATATAGCCAATTGGTAAGACGATAATGTTTTAATATTTTATTTCTTGAACCCTGGTATGCTATCAATAATTGCTCATCGACTGCAAATCTATTTGCTTTTTTATCTAATTGTCTCATCTCTTCTTCTATTTTTTCCAATAAAATATTAATACAAACTATTACGGAGGGCAAGGTAACGTACCTGTCATCTTCTAACTTATCAGTTACTCTTTTAAACATTTTTAAAAAATTACACATGTTCCGTAAGCTTAACCACTCACTTTCATTCAGTTTTAAATTTTTTAGAGTAAGATCATTTTCGCACAAGCATATTAGTCCTCATTTTAACTTAAAAGCTATATCTAACATATTATAAGTGGAATTCCACCGTGTAGGAGTATCTAGAATCGGTGAAAGCTCTGTAGACACACCGACAGTCTGACAAGCGTTTTTAAATCGCTGTCCCAATAGCTCGGATATTCTAATTTTCTTAAAGACTATTCGAATTCTCTCAATACAATTGAGTTTGGCTTTACTGTTAAATTCATCTTCATCACTATCACTGCTACATTCATCTTCATCTTCAGCTTCTTCTTCATCAGTTTGTTCAAGGCTTAAGTTCAATGTACGGCAGAAATCTTGCATTGCCAGATCTAAAATATGTGCCATGCACCTAAAGTGATGATTTACGCTGTCAAATGTCGGTAGCAGTATATTCAATTCTTTCATGAATGAAGTATTGACTGAAGCATTGTCAACAGTTATGCCCCGTATTCTTTGTTCAATGCCGTATTTTTTTACTGTTCCAAAAAGCCCTGACAATGCTTTTTCTGTGTGTCCACCGTAAGACGGAACGAAGTTTATTACAATTAATTGGAGTTCCCAGTTATTGTCAATAAAATGTGCTGTGATGCCGTAATAGGACTTTCTATTAATGGCAGTCCATCCGTTTAACGTAAAAGATATTTTTGAACTGTTGTTTTGCAGTATGTTCATAACAACGTTTTTCAATACGTCATATTGTTCTAAAACCATTCATTTTCACTGCTTTTGTCCTGGCAAACTAAATCCTGGACAGAACTGATGAAAAAGGCATCTTGAAGCATCAAAAAACGAAAAAGCGCACCTCGATGACAAAATTTAATAGACATATAACTCTAATACCCATTACACTTTTTTACCTAGTGACTTAAAACTCGATGACCATATACATTAAAAATTCGTTCTGTATCTTATATGCTTGCGACTAGAGATTTTTAAAATGTGCATTTGGGAGAAATTACGATTGACATGTTCTTAGTGAAAATTAAATTTCTAAACTAAATTTAAATTTAAACAAGTTGAAAATGCAAGGCATTGTCGCAACGAACTTCCAAATGTAGACTTACTTTAAAACAATTTAAAGAAATTAAAATTATTATGTTGTAATAATTATAAGTATTCAGATAAAATAAAATTTAATTCCGGGGGGGGGGGGGTCGGGTATCCGTGGTCAGATTTTGTGGGGGGTACCATATTTCGACTAAGCTATGTTAGGGGAGTCCAAATATGTATCGCACATTAATTTTGGACTTATTTGAAATTTTAATTTTCCCGACGGAATATCGCGGGGGCACGGCGTCAAGTGGCCCGATTTCAACTGACATCAAAACTTAAGCTCAGGACACCGAGCTGAATCGATTGATGTATCACACATTGATGTCCGACCATTAGAAAGGCCTCGGACGGACAGACGGACAGACAGACGGACGACAAATCGATTTCATAAACGAACGAAGTTCGTTGAAAATCGAACCTTTCGAACCGAACCGAGCCGAACCTTTAGCTAGGTTCGGTTCGGTTCGAAAAATTTGCCGGTTCGGTTCGAAGTTCGGTTCGACAATGAAATGTCCGGTTTGGTTCGGTTCGGTTCGAAAAATCGAACCGAACCTCGAACCTGTTCGGTTCGTGTCCATCCCTAATTGTACTTAATGATTTTTCATGTGAGTTTTAGAACAAAATTTCCCACCTGTTATCCGGTTTTTGTCACGCTTTGGTTATTCTTTCTGGGGATTTTCCCTAGAAACCCTCCAAAAATAGGTGGTGTTTAAAATACTTCCAGATCAAGACAAATTTCGTACCCGATATCTTTCCGAGAACCTTTTCAAACACTTACATCGACCTTCTAAGTGAGTTAGTCCGCATCTATTTTCGAGGTTTTCGGTACTTTACCGAAACCTGATTTTTAGCGCAGTACTTTACCGGTGGTTCAACCCCATAGTTGGTTCGCGTGTGACTCTAAGTCCAAGGTCGCTGATCAATTTCCTACACAAACCACTTAAAAAGTGTTAGGCGAAGCATTTTTCACAAAATTACGCTTTCGTAGGATGAGAGGTAAAATCTAGATGCCGCGTGTGAGTGTTATCATGCACGTTAAACATCCACACCTGGCTTGGAACGGTAAGGGTTCGGCAAAATTTCTAAATTTCCCGGTAAGAAAAATTCCTTTTTGTCCAGTGTAGTATATTCGCGTGGAGCATTGAATAATCAAATGTAGGAGAGTACTTCAACGAGTTTTTTCTGTTCATTACTGACCAGATTTTCTGGGACCAAAACTGTACATAACAAACTCTTAAACTCCATTTACATTTACCGGTAATAATTAGTATGTGCATTTTTAAATGTAATTCCTGTTTCTCGATTCACTTCTATTTTAAAAACGGAATATACGTCACTTGGTGTTCGTTACTGACACCTGAAATTGCTGTGATTTTATATTTTTTTACGTTCTAGTGTTCAAATCAAATTTTTGCAACGTTAAACACGCAATGTAATTTTTATTTTCCGTTTCGCGTTTTCTTTCTTAGTTCAAATCGTATCTGCGAATACAAATAATCTAAGAAAAATTATTACCAATGCAGTTTCTTGGTCCACAACCAAACGGGTTGTAAGTAAATGGCACAATTCTATCTTTGTTCTCATCACTAAATCGTTCCGGAAGGAATTTCTCTGGTTCTGGAAAGTACTTAGGGTCGTAGTGAAGCGAAACGATTGGAATAAGCACTTGTGTACCTTTATCCACTGTAAGTGCTACTTCACCTGGTAATTCAGCTGGAATTGTATAATCCTTTACGCACACTCTATCTAACATTATTGCAGGCGGCCATTTGCGTAATGTTTCTGTTGAAAGATATTAAAAGACAGTAACAAAACTTAATACTTACCTGAAAGGACGGCGTCTAAATACTTCATATCGTGTACTGCTTCATAGGTTATGTGGCCATTAAAACTTTCCAAGGTCTCAACGATTTCATTATAAAGTTTGCTTTGCACGTCTTGATTTACTGCTAACTCATAAGTCATAAAGCTTAATAATAATGAAACATTTTCAAAACCAGCAAAGAAAAATAATAGAGCCTGTGCGGCGATATCATCTTCGCTAATGTCGTTTTTTGCTTCTATTAGAAGATGAATCATATCAGGTCTAACAGTGTTGTGAGCTTTTCGATATTCTATGGTATCGTGGATGACTGATCCAAAGAAGTTTGAGAACGTGTTAGGGAATATTGGTATCTTGAGGAACTACAAAATAGTGTACGTTAAAAACCAATAAATATGTTCTTAATACAGTAATCAAAAAGTTTGTAGCTTTAGAGATGTAACAAAAGCGACAAAAGACTGTAAAAAAACGAACGTTTGTTTTTGAGAAACCATTAAATACTATTTTCTTGAATATTTTGGTGGAGTATAGAAATAGAACGAGGTTTTCCAAAAGTAATTATCATATTAGGATTACAGAAAATAACAATTAATTTTGAAAAAATGTTGACACCTTAACCTCAATTTAAAGTACAAATTTGCAAGTTAAGTGTATTATTTATTGGTCCCTATTGAATCTTCAGGTAAATAGTCATTCTTTCGGCAAAAAGTTTCATAATTTTTACATTTTTAGCTCAAAACTACAAATAATCAAAGTTATCTTTAAACTTCAGAACCGTCTTGAGATTATTAGCATAAATTTCTTCCCATTACGTAGTCCAACAGGAAAAAGATATCAATGGCAGGATCTAAGCGCCCAACAGATTTCCTCGCTTCGTGAAATAATGGAATTTGAAAATTTCTGACGCATTAGCTCTATTGTTTTACCAGGTGGTGACATACGCCATCATGTGGAAAATAAAAGGTCTCTCGAATTCAAATTTGTTAATTCAGGCCATAAAAAGTCCGTTAACATCGCAGGATCACGCAACCCATGGATTGTAAAGGAGTTTTCTTGCTCATTTTCGAAAAATTACGGCCCGATGTGGTCACCAACCCAAAAATCACACCAAACTGATGTGCAGCAATTTTGGTTGTTGACATAACCAATTTAAAAAATGGGCTTCGTTCCTCATGATGATTTTGTTGTAAGTGATCGTCCGGTGCTTGCACTTCCAGGAGTTGAGTATTGTAAAAAGGGATGGCGGTTTCAGTTCTTGCGTCAGCTGCATTATAATCGGACGAAAATGGTGATCAAGATGTAAAATTCAATTGATCTTTGTAATGTTTATTGGCGAGGACGCTTTGGTATCAACATGCCTGAATCATTAAAACACTTTTTTCAATTTGATCTTAACTTAACCTGTTTTTAAAATGAGAAAATTCTCTGGTAGATTTTTCTATTTTATCTCCTAATTCCTGGCTCAATTGGTTAAATTTCCGATTTCATTCGTCTCTAACCCCGCTTAATGTTTCATTTATCTGCTCCACTCTTTTTTTTTTATTCTTCACTCATTTCTCTAATCTCCTCAAACTTTCTGTTAGATTCTTCCCTACTTAATCTCATCTCCTCTAACATTCTCATCATCAATTCATTACCTTGTTCCCTGGATTCTGTCCTCGACTGATCCCTACTACCTCCAGCTTCCTCCATTTTTCCTGTTTTATAAAATAAAGCACTATCGTCACTTTCAATTTCCATTCCTTGGCTTCTTAACCACTTCTTTCTCTGCATACGTTCAAATCACTCCCACACACTCAAAAATTATTTTTAAATTTATACACGACAGACTTTCTCTCTCTCTCTCAGATCGCCAGTTTCCTGGAATAAAATGTACAAATTTTATTTGGAGCTCAAGCCACACGTTCGGGTCGCCATAAGACTGCTGTGTTCTCGGGGATTTTAAGTTTTAACATCGAGCAAGTGTCATCAAATTATTTTCAAAAATGCACAGCTTTAAGAAAAAATTTCTTACCCTGTTACTTTCTGCTTCAAAAATCTTCAGCAGCTTCCCTGGCTAGCTCAGCTGTGCCTCTTCTCTGATACCTAAATTTACAACCATTCTTCATTCACACTCCACACCATTCAATAAAATCACCAAATAATACAACAATCATACTATTTTTTATTTACCGCTATTTACAGACAAATTATTCACATGTTTAAAAACAGTTTGATACTCTAATTACACACTCAAATGTGATATGTTTTAAAGTTCTTGATTTTTTTATTATGTTCAAACAAATGTAATGAGATATGAGTAGATGGGCCCCACATATTACTCTGCATTGACTGGAGTATGGTGAGCTCATAATAACCCAGTTTATTTAGTATATGCCTTTTACCTTGCATAGATTAATACAAAACTGATAGACTCGTATACCCTTTACAATCGAATTTATATTCAGAATAAAATTTAGTAAGTTTTAAATACACCCTTTTTCAATATTTAAATAACCCCAATAAATTGTCCAGTACATGTATCTTTTCCAATAAGTTTATATAACCATAAATAAACCCCAAAATTCACTCACACAGCACCAAAATTTTACAAAAGTTTATCAGGCAACAGAAATTTCACATAAATTACCTGGAGAACGCTTCAGGCTTCCATTCCTTCAACGACGATCACCAGAACACCTTGGCTTCGTGACCATGTTCTGTGATAATCAACGGATTCACCAACGATAACCCCAGTTTGCAAGCGAAGCACCTCGTGTCAAAGTACTATTTCATATCAGCCTACACTCCTGGTTGTTTGTGATGCTTACCCCACATATATTATACTTCCATTTATTGATTTTGTAGCTTAGTATAGTAGTAGCCAGACCTCTATTAATTTAATATACACTATTCGTATTTCGCGTTAATAAATAGAAGGCCACTACTAATAATTTACACGTGCTAGCACTATATTAATATATCTAATACTCACATAACAGAAACTCTACTATAATGTTGGTCTAGCGTAGTATAGTAGTATAAAAGCGACGAACAGACAAAGAGAGCCTAAATAATTTCTATTCCTAATTTATATTAGTTCAAAATGCTACCCCCGGACACACTTCCCGCAAAAAGCTTATTTTCAAATTTAGATTCTACAAATTTTGATATAACCGTGTTGAAAATTTCTGAAATTTACTCCGTCTACGTGCCGTACATATCCCAAATCGCTTCCACCTGTCGCGTTTGTCTACGTTTGGAAAACTGTCGGTTCTTAACTAATAATAATATTCTCTGTCGTCATAAAACTCCACCTGTACTATCTTTATCTCTGTCTGATGCATGTCTGCTGTCGCGTTCAAAACCCCACTTGAGTTATAGAAAATCGATATTGCTGACAGCTCATCTTCACTCCACGTGTATTAGTACGTGCGTTTTCAATATCGATGCTTTTATCCCTGTCTCGATCTGTAGTACATATCCAATTGTGCATTTCCCTTGCTCTTTAAGAACTTTGTTAGCTTGTTATTCAAACTAAACTGACGGTTGAACATATTTTCTATGAAGTAATGTCTTAATATGCTCATAATTTCGACAAATGTAACCGTTTTTAAAAACGCATGTGTTCGTTAATTATCGACCGTTTACCACAACAATTCTTAGATTCTATATTTCGTCGTATCCAATACAACTGACGTTTGTTTGTTACAACAAACTTTTGCCTTGGAATTATTGTTTTCTTCCTTAGTGGGTTTTCTTATGCTTTTGCGTGTTGAATCAAAATAAATAGAAATTAATTATGCGTATTCTATTTATTTTAAAACTGTTTTTCTTTATGTGCTTTTAACCTTTTAATTATTAATTATAAAAATACGTCAATACTTGTCCGTTCTCCCTAAATGAATTAAATAAATTTTGCGCGTTAATAATTTGTTCTTTTCTCTATACAGGGTGGTTGAAATTTTATTGCTTACCCCAAATTTAACCCTTTGAATCCACAACAATATATATATATATATATATATATATATATATAAATCAGATTCATATTGCTCATCATTATGGTTAATCTCAGCATATAGTCTATGAGTCCATCTTTTGCTATTATAGCACATTACCTAACCTTTACAGCATTTCGAATTAAAATAAGACAGATTACATTCCCTTTTTTGTCTTCTGAAACATCACTTGCTTGATGCGAAAGTCCTATTTTCTTTCCCACTGCCTTTTGAAGGTTTTTTTATCATTTTCTTGCCTTTCTTCCTCCTAGCTTGGCGATTGCCTTGATTTTCCCTCTCCTCTTGATCACTGCCATTTGACAACTTGATTCCTTTTTAAAAGGCTTGTCCTTTTTGGCTTCTATTTCGAAAATTAACCTGCTTGTGTACGGTGTCTTTGACAAAACAGTTGTTTTCACTCTCTGCGTGTTTAAAGTCTTGGTTTCTTTCTCTATAGGAAAGAAGAACTGCTCCAATATATTTAAGAAAGATGACAAATGCAGCCACAGACGAATGTTGACATGATGTGCAAGATTTGTAGCTTTTTCTTTCTGAAGATTAGGTGTTACTCATATCTGCTTTATCTATAATCCTAACGCAACTAGAACAGCCTGCAATTTTAAGTGATCCTCTTGCCATATTTAAAAGTCGAACTGCACTAGTATCTCCATTATTAACTGTGTTCGTGGTTTCTGCAGATTGAAATAGTCAGTCTTTAAAGAGGTTACGATCCATGAGCAAAATGTAGTCTTCCTGAAAGAATTGACCGTAGTCCCCTTAGCTTCCTCTTTCATAAACGCAGTGTCGAAAAGTTTTCTGACACTTCTTATATTAATGACTCTTCCAGAGTTAAAGTGTGAAAACAAAAATTAATTTTTTACCTTCGTGAATATCAGATAACAGATTGCACCTTTATATTTCCTAAACCCTTACCTGAAATCACAAGGTCGAAAATTTCTTATTAACAATAAAAGCCCAAGGTAAAGTTGGATGGAAAACGGCTTGAGGAAAAGAAAAACTCTTTAGACATAAACGCTAGTAGAGTGTTAGCTCTGGGTAGATCATGAGCTTGGGTCATGGGTTGTCAAATGACCAAAAATACAAATAATGAGCGCCACCGTATTTTTCAATACAACAACCTACAAAAATTAACTGTGCTTGTATTAGGGGAATGCGGAAACCTTATATCAACACCACTAATATAGCCATAAAACCTGAATTTCACCCTTTTAAAACACTTACCAAAGTCTCAAACACTAGATGTCATACAGATGTCTCGACTTAACCTGTGAACAAACAAATGCACAACATGGACACCGTTTGTGTCCTCAAAAATATTTACCAAAAATAAAATAATAGAATTTAAGTTTTTAAAAATATACACCCAGGGTATTTGTTATCATTACACACAATTTCTGATCAGGAATGACTTGTAAATTTTACTTGTATTTTAAATAATAAAAGAGTCATGCAAAAAAATAGATTCTATTTGATTAAATTCCTTGATTCGTTTTAATATAATATTTTTCAACTAATAATTTTTTATAGAACAGAAATATAATAAGGATTTGTATTCAAAAAAATAAAGATCTCTAAATGAATCTTTCTTAATAAATTTTATGTAAAGTTTGAGTTCTCTTAATTATTCATATTACATATTCTTCAGTCATAGTAGTACTACGTTGACATAACAATCAAATTTAATTACTTAAGTTCAGATAAAATCGCATGTATCAACCTAAAGTTAGTTTTACTTAATAGGTATTAAAAGAATTCCTCATGTTGATTAAAAATCAAAGTACATGACCTCAAAATTATTAAACATATTTTAAATTAGCTTAACATGACATGTGAGGTCTAAATTGGACAGCTGAATATTTTTTTTATCTGACATTATATGTCACTAACTACTTTTTAGTTTAGTTAACGTTATCTGTTTGTGCAATAATTATGGCAAGCAATGAATTTATTACGTAATTCTTTCTTTCCTTAAACGATTTTTAAGTGACTTTAGTGTAAATAAAGTTTCAACTTTATATTTTTTTATTGCGATTTAAATAATAATGAAAGTGATTAAATGCTAATTAACACTCACGTGTGGAAATACAGTACGACCAAAAGAAATCGAACTATAACCTCAGCTGTCGGAAATTCCATTAATATCTGCGTTCTGCGATGCACAAATAGAAGCCACGTGAATACGTACGAAATTATTGCTGGAATTTTGAGAACTCTTCTGAATAAAACGGTATTTAACGAAACCAATTTCTCCTTGATTACATCCTATGAAATTTAGTATTTCAAATCCCAAACTAAATTTTCTTGAAATTAATTCTTTGATATTACTTATAAGATATACTTATTTGATATTGCATGTTTTAATGATGAGGGGAAGCTTCTATCTCCTTAGGCCTGCAGGGATCAACTGAACTGCTCTAGGTGGAACATATAAAAGAATACCATTACGCCAAAGCCGCTAGGAACAACCTCCAGACACGAAGATTCAATCAATTAAAATTCTTTTTCGGACCGTGTTACAGGCCACGTGCTTAGACACGACCATCTTGACTTTACTACGCCGCCGATAGCAGCTTACCTCTTCAAACGCTAATAGCAAAGTAATCGAATTGACAACTCGACGAAGCTTAGACCTCAAAGGTAAAGGAGTCTATATGCTATTATAAATTTTGTGTATTATTTTTATTGTACGGAAATTTACAAATTATATTTTTATATTATTGCTGTTTTATTTTATATTAATGGACGAAGTGTAACTACGAAAAAAAAAACGTTACAAGTGCATCCACTTTCTAACACTCTTCAGTGTAATATGTAACTGGAGATAAAAAACGACATATATCTTTGATACATGCTAAATTGACTTTAAATACTCGAAATAATCGTATTCTACACAAGTGTAATGACGCAACAGTAAAAAATGCACCGGCTAGATTTTAGTGGTGCGGTGTGAGTTCTATAAATTCACATCCCAATCTTTTAGAGGTATACAGATTTCATCACTTCTACTAAATACCAATACACCTACGTCTAAAGGTCATTGAACTCTCTGTCTAATGGAACCTTTGAGCACCAATCTATCTGAATATTCTCAAATTCGAATAAGCTGACTCAAAAAGTTTGTGCTATAACCACAGTTCCATGCCTCCCTGAAGTAACTCTTCCAACCTGACGTTGATCTCGCAATACGAAAACTTCCGTCTTCTTGTTTGGGACAGTCGTAGCACCAGCTTCATCTGCATTATAAACTCCATCCGGTGAAAACTTGTATTTGGCGTATAGTTTCTTTAACAAATCAAAAAAAATATTTACCGCTGGTATACTAGCCCATTATTTGAACACGTAGTGTTGCTTTTGACGATCTAAACGGCAATTTGGATTACGTTTAAGAAATGAATATGCCCAATACTTTCGAGCCATTTGTCTGTCTCTGTTGATATTCTGTGGGTGGTTGTTACGCTCGGCAAGTTCAAATACGAGATTGCGTAGCTTCTTTATTGTTAGTTCGAAAGATCTACTTTCCATTAGATGAAAATATTCCACAAGGATTTTTCCTATTTTGCATTAATCACGAGCTTGCGACTTCCTAATACACCTGTAAAATGTAATAAATAATAGAAAGAGAGAGAGAAAACTCAAAATATTCAAACCTTGTTATACCTTTCTGGCTTGCATCAGAAACAGTTGTGCCGGATGTTACCATCTTCACGCGATTCTCTAATGTAGTCTGTGGTACCACATATGCCACTGAAGCTTCAAATTAACTCATGTTACCATCTATCACTTGTTGATTTGCTTATTGTATGCCTTCTGCCGACAACGACTAGCAGTTTGTCTTCCGTTTATAACTACTAATCCTCCATCGCATTCAGGAATTGTATTATTTGAACGTCGAAACAACATGAGAAACCTATATGTTTGATAAAACGGGGTACCATAGTTCATCAAATCCACTCGTGTCCAATTTTATCACACTGATAAAATATTTGTAAAATTTCTTAAAACACGGCTAAAATTTCTAGTTTCTTTCTAAAAGATATATTAGTAGATTTGTTACGTTCATTTTCGAAAATAATTGGTTAGTTTATGTGCAATAATTTTTAACTCAAATCCCTTTGGCATTAAACACAAAAATTAATTTCGTAAATTAAAATAACCCTTTCACGTGTATAAAATTGTATTGTAATTAATAATAAATATACTATATATTTTACTTGATAAAACTTTCTGCTCATTAAAAATTAATATCCTTTCTAAGAATTCCTTAACGTGGAATTTACGCCATAATTAGATAGGCAAGAACGTCTTTCCAAGTATCCGGTATTTCATGCTTATGTGTCTTCCCTTTGAAAGAATTCGCCGAATAAAATCTGCATATTATTTCAATAAACTCGGGTTTTCGTATTTTATTTCCTTAACAACAAGATTACTTTTGAGCTCTGTGCTTTAGCTAAACAAATTTAATATTCACTTTCTGTTCGAATAGCAACATGAAAACATTCGTCCTGTTTTGCTTTGTTCCGTTTTTCGTTATGCGAATTTTGTACACGCAATGCGTCGTTGTTCGTATTTAGGGTTTTTATAAAACGGTACTTTTCGGCTTCAATAAATTAATTTATTGTTCGTAATTATTCTAGCTTCCTGCGGGGGACACGCTAATCCTTCGAGTTACCGCTTGTTGGACTGGGAGGCCAAACGCGTTTTTCCTGGGCGTAGGCCCACCTACTCGCTGACGTGGACCAGCTACTGACTCAACCCCAACTCGAGGGTGAGTTTTTTTGTTTTCTCTCGCTACTTACTTTGGAACCAAATCGTCTGGGATTTTACCATTCAAGTACCATGCATTTTCAAATTTAATTGATCTACACGAAAATTATTGCCATGTTTTGGTATTTATTGGCATTATATTAATGCAGTACTATTTGTTTTTAAATAATTAAAAATACACTACTTGTTAACGTAAAAATGGTTTAAATACTTGCTGGCATGTGTGAAAACGTTGTTGCCATTATATTTGTAACTATAGTTTAAGTTTATATTTACGATTATCTAGAGCTGTGGTTTTTAGGGTTGCGTTTGGTTCCTTTTTTTTTAATAAATAATGTCAAGGGAGGAATTACCTAAAAACTACAGCTCGCCATTTTCATGAGTAATTTTTTTTTGCTGTTTGGGGGTTTCTCATGATGTATATGTAAATTGGGGACATTGATTTTTTTGTTGGGTTTGGGTATACTGTGTTCTGTAAATATTTTGTTTAATTATAAGTTCTCTCTTTTTTTCCTTTGTATGTTTTGCGCTGAGTGTGAGTGAGTGTGAATGAGTGAGTGTATATAAATTTCTCTTTATTTATTTCAGGTTTCTCTTTAATTTGTCTATAGGTATAAAACCACGCCTACTCACCGATTAATCCCGGTCATACTTTTTCTTTTGCTTTGGTTTTTGTAGGCTACGTCAGTGTAAATAGCATAAAATATTGACGCCCTGGCGGGGGGCTGCGTTTTTTTTTGGTAATTAGTTTCTGCTCGAGTTTGTTGCTCCGATTTTTTGTTTATTATTGTTAGTGCCTAAGTTCATACATGCCCGCACTTTCTCAGCCTGATATTACTTACGTTTCGTCCCTCACGTTCAATATTATTGGTGGGTTAATTTCAGATTATTGAACTTGTGTTTTCGCCAATAATCCTAGTCCATTGAAAACGCTGGCGCCCAAGATTTTTCTTTTTCTTTCCTTCCCTCTCTGTACATATTGTTCTTACCATCACGTCTAGAGTTAGTTTCTTTTCCTCCGATTTTTTTCCTTTATTCTACAGCCCTATTTTAATTTCTATTTTGTTGTTTCGCTCCTATTGGTGTTCCCGAAGATTATCCGACGGATATGTTTTAAATTGTTCTGGATTTGCAACAATTGTTTTTTCTTTTGAGCTTTTATCGAGTTACGGTTAGCCTATATTTCGTTACTTTCTACCAATTTCTTTCTAGTTCGTATTCAAAATGACTTCTTTAACGACTTCCCACCCAGGCCTGCCAGTGTGGGGGTGGAATTTGAAATTTTCTGATAATCCAAACACTCTTGCCGTACATAATTTTTTGGAACGAGTCGAAAAACTGCGGCGAGCTCACCATGTATCCGAATTGCAGTTATTTGAGTCTGCAGCAGAGTTGTTCGAGGCTAAAGCTTTACTTTGGTATCGTGGTTTTCGGCCTGGAAGTCGTTGTCTAATATAGTGATCCATCATTTTGAACGCATGGAGTTTGTTTATAAGGCTACTACTATTGAGAAAAATACTTTTGCTTCACATGGCCGAGTTGTTAAGGTTTCTCTTACGCCTACAAGTAGATCCGATACTTCTTCTGTACGTTCTACTGTTCTTCCTCCTATTTCTACTTCTACTCGTCAGGTCGTAAGCTTTAATTGCGACAAACCTGGTCATGTTTCGGCCCGTTGTACTTGTCCTGAAGTACTCCATTGTTATAGTTGGGGACGTAAGGAAGTTACTCTCCACAACTGTCCCAACAGTCATCCTACATCTAATAAGTCTTCAAATAATCCCTCAAATTCTGCCCTCACCACTAGTTGCATAACTTTTTCTACTTCTCACTCTACGTTCTCTTCTGTCCCTCATCCGGTTATCCGGCTCCTACAATCAAAACCTACCCTTCTTCGGCGAATACAGCTTTGAACAAAATTTCCCCCGTCTCTAGTTCTACATACTTTTCTCTTCCTCTTTCTGCTCGCCTTACTTATTCACTCTCACCCCAAACTGTCCTTCCACTACCCTTACAACCCATGCTTCGAATTGGTGACTTGCAGCTAGCTTCTCAAGAGCTTGTTCCCGCTTTCTTAAACGATTCTACCAAAGAATTTTCAGTCGTGTCTGCAAGCACAAAGGTCGCTGAAATGACCATAACTTCTAATTCAGTCTGCAAAGGTCCTGTTGAAGTCCACGAACCTGTATCTTTAATGCCTCTTCCCGTTTTTGTCAAAATTTTATTTGTTCCTGCTTTCTTAAATGCTTCGACTCAAGAAATTCCTGTTGTGCCGGCAATCACAGCCGTAGCTGAAGTGAAGATAATTTCTAATACGGATAGAGAAGGTCCTGTTGAAGTTAGGGAACCCGTAGCAGTGATGCCTGTTGCTGTTGTAGCTAAAGCTTTACCTGATCCTGTTTCGTTACCTACTCTTACTCATTTCTCTCATGGTGACAAAATGCTACTTACTTCTGTTCTTTTAACTAAGGTTGGTGACATCCTAGCTGATGTTCTGTTTTCTAATGCTGATGAACTTCTACCTGATGTTGCTTCTTTTCCTAAGGTGGAGACTTCCACAGGCAATGCTGTTTTCTTTCTTAACTGTGATACTACTAGTCCTGCACACAACGTCAATGAAATTTTATCTGCTTCTGTCCCTTTCTCTAACGTAATTGAAGTGTGTTCCATTTGTGTTTCTTTTCGTCAGGTTGGTTCCCGTACAGCCAATACTTATTTTTTTTTCCACCGTTGATATTCTGATAATCCACGATGTTTCTGCCGGTGACCTTCTTACCACCCATCCTAGCAATAAACAACGTCTTTCTATGACGCGTTTTGAGTTTTCTAAACTACCCTTGCCATCTCCTAAACCTCTTGTGTCAACTACCACATCCCCTGCTATTCCTATTTGGCAGAAAACTGCCCAAAAACGGCAGACCTTATTTTATGCTCCTTCGGAACCTAAGGATATAGGTCGGCGAATCCCTAATGTCCTTGATCTGGTTTCATTTTCCTTTTGGCGCGTAAACGCCTTAAGCTCAGTACCTAGTCCTCGTGCCCCAAATTCTGACGCCGACTTTGCTCTTCCTCGGATTTGATTTTGGACCTACGATTTCGTTTACTTCCCTGTTTTGCTAGGTTTTCTTTAGTTTTCTTGTTTTTTCTTCACCCGAGTGGGTCCGGGAATAGAATAGTCCCACGGTACGACCTGCCTATCGTAAAAGGCGACTACAGTGGTCCAACATATACACATACAGACTTCATACACACATACACACACTCCATAAACGCACACACTTCATGCATGCACTCATTTCTGATTGGTTCTCCTTCTTTTGTTCTCTTCTTGGGTTTTTCTTCTTCACTCGTGTGGGTCCGGGAATAGGATAGACCCACGGTACGACCTGCCCGTCCTAAGAGGCACTACATTCAAACACGCACACTTTATACACGCATAACGCATACACACACCCTTCTTACAACCCCCCCATATACACACACGCACGCACACGCCCACACCTACTCATACATAACTACACTGGGACTCTTTATTTTTTTGTACGATTTTAGTTTTTTCGTTGGTTTTATACTTTGTGTTGGTATTATTCTTTTTGGTTATTTCTTTTCTTTATTTTCTTCCGTTCCTTTTGTTCCACTTTCCTTTCCCTATCTTTTTGCTGGTCTTCTTTGCTGTCGGTTTTTAGTCCGCTAGTGTTTCTTCCATCCGTTTCTGTGGTAGGTGCTTTCTATTCCGCTTTTCTTTCTTCGGGAGCCGCGACTTAGTCGACTGTAGGACTAGTCAGCATTTCTTTTCGTCAGTTTTTCGTTTGTTGCGTTTCTCCGCTACCTCAGTTAAAATCACATCGTTCCTGTTACCAGCGTTCCTTCTCTCTTCCTCTCCTTCTCCCTTGTTATTCCTTTTGTTTACTTGAGGTTTGACCTTTGGGTCCTCTTTTGGCTGCACTGTTAGTTTTCTTCTTCGTTCCTTTTTCTTACTTTGACTTTTTTCGTGTGAAACCAATTTTTTTGTTGAGGTCGAAGACTTTCCTGTTTCCTTTTCTGACATGCATCCGTCATCTGTCGACTTTGCAATGTCAATGCCATTCCATCTTTGTCCTTGATGATTGTTACCTTTTCCTTTTTCTTTTCCTATGTCCTTTTCACTTTTGGTTTTGTCCGGTTTCTTAGCCCGTTGAGCCGGATGAAAATTCTTTTTAGTTTTTTTGTTTTTTGATGTGTTTTCTTAGCTTTTTTCGTAACGAGATTTCTTTTAGTTTCCAAGTGAATTTTTTTTGTTGGTCCTACCCACTCTCATTATTTTGTTTCCTGACCCCGACCTTCTAATTTTGCTGGGGCGGCAAATGTTCATTTTCGAAAATAATTAGTTAGTTTATGTGCAGTAATTTTTAACTCAAATTCCTTTGGCGTAAAACACAAAAATTAATTCCGTAAATTAAAATAACCTTTCACGTGTTTAAAATTATATTGTGATTAATAATAAATATCCAATATATTTTACTTGATAAATATTTTTGCTCGTTAAAAATAAATATCCTTTCTAAGAATTCCTTAACGTGGAATTTACGCCATAATTAGATAGGCGAGAACGTCTTTCCAAGTATCCGGTAATTCACGCTTATGTGTCTTCCCTTTGAAAGAATTCGCCGAATAAAAGCTGCATATTATTTCAATAAACTCGGATTTTGGTATTTTATTTCCTTAACAACAAGATTACGTTTGAGCTCTGTGCTTTAGCCAAACAAATTGAATATTCACTATCTGTTCGAATAGCAACACGAAAACATCCGTCCTGTTTTGCCTTGTTCCGTTTTTCGTTATGCGAATTTTGTACACGCAATGCGGCGTGGTTAGTATTTAGGGTTTTTATAAAACGGTACTTTCGGCTTCAATAAATTAATTTATTGTTTGTAGTTATTCTAGCTTCCTGCGGAGGACACGCAAATCCCTTGAGTTGCCGCTTGTTGGACTGGGAGGCCAAACACGATCTTCCTGGGCGTAGGCCCACCTACTCACTGACGTGAACCAGCTTCTGACTCAACCCCGACGTCATCAACTCGAGGGTGAGTTTTTTGTTTGCTCTCGCTACTTACTTTGGAACCAGATCGCCTGCGATTTTACCATTCAAGTATCATGCATTTTCAAATTTATTTGATCTACACGAATATTATTGCCCTATTTTTGTATTTATTGGCATTATATTAATGCAGTACTATTTGTTTTTAAAAACCTAATAATACACTACTTGTTAACGTAAAAATGGTTTAAAGACTTGCTGGCATGTGTGAAAACGTTGTTGCCATTATATTTGTAACTATAGGTTAGGTTTATATTTACGATGATCTAGAGCTGTGGTTTTTAGGGTTGCGTTTTTTTTTTTTTACTAAATAATGTCACGGGGTAATTACCTAAAAACTACAGCTTGTCATTTTCATCAGCAATTTTTTTTTGCTGTTTGGGGGTTTCTCATGATGTAGATGTAAATTGGGACATTGATTTTTTTGTTGGGTTTGGGAATACTGTGTTCGGTAAATATTTTGTTTAATTATAAGTTCTCTCTCTCTTCCTTTGTATGTTTTGTTCCGAGTGTGAATGAGTGAGTGTATATAAATTTTTCTTTATTTATTTTAGGTTTCTCTTTAATTTGTCTATAGGTATAAAACCCCGCCCACTCACCGATTGAGCCCGGTCATACTTTTGTTTTGTTTAGGTTTTTTTGTAGGCTACGTCAATGCACGTAGCAGGTCGCTTAAAAGTAGCTAAACCAATCGGTACTTACATAAGCTTATACTGTTGAAGTTTTATAGACCTCGCAAACAGCGTGTCGCCACAAAATTTGAACATGTCCGATAAACCTAACCTTTGTTTATAAAATCTGGTAAAACGATATATTCGGTTTACCTAATCCTAAGCAACTTAATGGAATCATGACCCATACGGTTGACACCTCCGCTTGTAGACGTTAGTAGGAAAGGCGCGAAAGCGGGGCACCACATCTTATCCGATAACCACGTTTTATCCTACTCTCTCCTACTTAGTCTGAGATAGATATCCATACCACAATATCATAAAAACGTGTTTCAACTCTTATACATTTTTTAAATTAAGACAAAACAACGGAAACTGTGATAAACCTACCAGAATCGTCTAAGATGTGTCCGAATTCTGCTCATTTACGTTAATAAAAAAAACATACCTTCATCAACGCTGGAAATAGTACGTATCCCCAAAATCTAAGCACTCTCGACCCTGCTACATTTGTTACATCTTTACCCATCTCTAAAAATTTATTATCTCTGTTCCTCAAGGAATCTATCTCAATTCCAAACGCAGTAGTAGCAATAACGTCATTAGAAAATCTACTAAACACATCCTTCATATCAACTTCTATAAGGAAAGAATCGTCCTGCTCTTCAAAAAATTTGCAAAATTCTTGGGCACAATTAGCAACCAATGAAAACATAAACTTCATTTTACTGCCTGTAAATGAAGGGCTAAGAATTGAGCGCATTTCGCGCCATTTCTGTCCAGTTAGTCCAGTAAGATTTCTGGATAAGAAAGGATCTATTTCTTCATTTACGATACTTGTACGATCCATAAAGTGATCGAAATCTTTGACGGTTACTTGCTTGATTAGTTCTGGATCTCGAATTAGTAGTGCTGGCTGTAAAATCACAAAAATACCATGGTACCTTTAAATGTTTTTACTATTAGTAACAAACAATAGAAAGGGGTTTTTTACCTGTCATTAGGAAACTCGTTGTAAAGTATATTTGTCTGCTCGACAAGGTTATGTTTCCGTTGTATTAGGTTCATTATGTCAATTAACTTTGGTTTTGCTGGCTTATATGGTATTTTTCGATCCTTCCAATATCTAGATGCCTTACACATTTTTGAATATGCGACGTAAATTAAAATTGCAATAACTATGTACCACAACATTTTGTAGTAGCTGCTGACTGTTACGGCTATCCTTTATGCACTACACTGACTCACTATACTATCTCTAAATGTAGATTAGTAATACTTATCAGCTACACATTGCAAAACAAAAGCTTAGTAAAGTTCAATGTACTAATGAAATTGTTTTGTAATAAACAGATCGAGACTTAATATTATTAAAAGCAAAGCCAATGTTCTCCATAAAAAAGACTGAATAAATGTAACTGTTTAACTTACTTTGTCAAATGTGCGTCAGATATAAAGCTGAGTTGATTTTACGGATATGCTTACACTATAGTGTTTTTCAAAAAGAAATTAGAAATTAATAATATTATTACCACTTTGAAGAATTACTGGTGCGTTTATCCACCACCGATTTCGACACTACTATATACCTGGAGGAAATAACAAATTACTGCATTGAAGGTTTATAATTGTTTTGCAAGGTTAAGGTCTGACATAAGAGGTGATGGTACCGCCATTTAAATTAGAAAAACACTATTATTCAAGTAATTATGAGAATGTAGGGGAACTACAACAATAACAAATGAACCTAGCTTCAAGGACTACCAAGTGGTAATATATACAAATTTATGAAAGTACTTAAAGGTCAAATAATAGATAGCGATAATTTTACGATATTAAATTTAAAAAAATTGAATCACTCAATAAATAAATAAATATATATTATCGTGTAAATCATTTGTAAAGAAGGATAAATAAGTCAAGAGAGTAATTTTGTAAAAACCGTGTATATAGAAAACGGGGATAAATTATTTGCGCTCTAAATTAATTAATTTTGACCTTAAAACGAACGGATAATAGCATACATTTGTATTAATAAATCGTCATGTTAAATTTGCGTAGTGTGAAAGCCTTGTAGTATGTAAAAACTCAAGGATAATAGGAAGGAAAAGCTTTTATATATAAAATCAATCATGTAAACGCATATTTTCATTTCAACTAAAAAAAGCGTTCGTTAAAAACAAATCCTAAGAAATCTACAGGTTGAACAACATGAGAAAGTACACTTTCAAACTGACAAACAGTTCATAGAAAGACAGACAGACAAATAAACAAATTCCGGAAACCTGAATGTACGTTAGAACATAATTCTTTAGAAATCTTAGTTAACGGTCGAAGCAAAGGCTGCAAAAATAACAGGTGGTTTGAAAGCAAGTAGAGACGGGATACAAATAGCATAGGGCAAACAAGGATGGCAAATAGCAGACGTTAGATAGAACACCCGTCTAAAGTGCGCGATAAGTTGTAGAGGCTAACCGCAATATCGATTTTAAGTTGCTGTAGTGGGATATTAATAAAGACGGTAAATATGAGTTACACGAAGAGAACATAGTTGGATGCTAGACCTAAAAGGGGAAAAAATCTTTCTGATTGGCTGAATGCAAGTGGAATGAGAGAAATTTTTAGGAGCTTTGTAACCGTTGTATTATAGCCAGTGTTTCGGACTAAAAGCTGAGTGTAACGAGAAATTCTTAGTTTTGAAAAGATCGTTATAGTTTGGATTTTGAGAATCAAGTGACAGTGGTGATGAATTTCAACGAAAGTAGG
This sequence comes from Platerodrilus igneus, assembly GCA_036346225.1. Lineage (NCBI taxonomy): Eukaryota > Metazoa > Arthropoda > Insecta > Coleoptera > Lycidae > Platerodrilus > Platerodrilus igneus. Next base: position 13,980,037 of record JARFIW010001469.1, on the reverse strand, counting down.
GTACATAAGGTAGATTTCAACCCGTATAAATACACTAGGAGACGTAGCGAGGCTCTCTTACTCTCTTACGCTCTTACTTCTTCGGTTCGCTTCAGACATACATGGTAACATCTACGTTAATTATTTTAAATCGGTGATAAGTGCTGTCCGTTTTTAATTTAAATTAAAAATGTTTGAAAGCACGAGTAGGTGCTTAGTTAAACGGGGCCGTAAGTAAATACTTTCGAATAACGAATAAAAGATGTTACTGAGGTAAGCGAGTTTAGTTATTTCCTGAACGAGGGTGCTGATTGTATGAAAAATTTGGAAACTAAATAACATATCTGGACAATTATATGAGTAGATATATTGAAGGCGTCTGCAGAGAATTGGATAACGTCTGGATGAGTTTGATGTATTTGTAGCAGAAGGAAGTTTGATGGAATGCAACGACGAGCTTTGGTTAGACAACATCTTCAGAGGTGATGGTGCAAAAGGCGTACACCAGGTAACTAAATTTGTTTCTGTTGTTATTGCTTGAACATTTTGTGCTGTTATATTATGCTAGAGTAATTTGACATATTGGGTGTATATTTTATGAACATAAAAGCTAATTTGAAGGTTATATGAAAAAGACAATTTGAGTTTATTATTTAAAAATATAAATATATGACGTATAATTTTGATGTAAAGAGTAAACGGGTCTTTAGAGTTGCTGAAAACAAAGAAGCGATTTATTTTTGCATTTAGAGTAACAGGGTTTATACTGAGCTCACCATAGACCAGAGTAAATTTTAATTTAGGGTTTCAAGGTAGACCCATCTACTTGAACTATATAAAAAAATGTTGAAATAAATTGAATTCATTAAATTAAAACGACTTAATGGTGGATATTGTAAAATTTCATGAAGATGTTTATATCCGATTTTGTAAATATTGAGCTGGTGGCGTAAAATTTTGATTTGTTTGAATAAAAGGTTGCATGTTTTGTTAAATTATTTGAGTAGTAATTTTATTTTGTAGGATCAGTGAGAAAGACTAAACGTAGGATAGGTAAACAGCTCTGAAGATGCTGGAAGCAGAGCTAGCCGTGGTATTGTTGATACATGGGAGCTTCTCAGGAGATATTGTAATGAAATTTTTGTAATTTTTGTAGGTGTTAACCTTATAATCCGGAGGTTCCAAATAAAATTAAAAATTTTATTTCAGAAAACTGGCGAGCTAAGTGGGAGTGGTTGTAGTGCAAATTTGTAAATATTTTGAGTGTGTGGGGAAGTGATTTAACCGTATGCAGGAAAAAGAGTGGCTTAGAAGTGAAGGAGTAGAAATTGGAAGTGACGAAAGTGCGTTATTCGAAAAATCAGGAAAAATGGAAGAAGCAGGAGGTAGTAGGGATCAATCAAGGACAGAATCGGGAGACCAAGGAAATGAGATGATAATGATGATGCTTGAAAGGATGCGTGAAACACTAAGCGGGGTTAGAGAGGACTCAAAACGGATGATTGAGCAAATTAGCGAGAACATACAGAAATCGACGAAAGAATTCTCTGATTTCAAAAATAGTTTAACAGCAAAAATGGGGGAAGTAGAAACTAGACTTGATAAGAATGAACGAGCTATAAGAAGTGCCAGACAGGAGATGGGACAATTGAGGATTGAAGTAAGAATCTTCTGTGAAGCTGAAATAAATGTAAAGATGGCGGAGGTGACAGATTCATGTCGAGATCAATTAAGAAGAGTTGAAAGAGAGGTAAGCGGCATCAAACAAAATGTGTCGACTTTAATGGGGGATGGTCCCAGATTTGTTACAGGCAATATGTCACTAGATCAACAAATGAAATTTTACGGGGATAGTAGAGTAAACCCGCAATTTTTTTATAAATAATGTTAAGAGCTTAGTAGGAAATTTATTTGACGAACAGGCGAAATTAAATATAGTCAAGGCGTTATTAAAAGGCCATGCTGAGGCCTGGTATGATCTTATAGGACAGGAAGTATAGTGAGTTTGAAGATAAAGTTTTAAAACATTACTGGAGTGATCACAGACAGGATCAAGTACGTGACGACTTAATTACAGGAAAGTATAAAGGTGAATATGCAGGAAGTAGGGAACAGTATGCTATACGAAAGTACAGCATAGCGAAACAATTAAGCCCACCGTAGACAGACAGGCAAATTAATAAATACCTTTCACGACACTTCGAGGTTGAGGTTCGGCAACACGTAGCCTTGCAGAATATAGTAGATAGAGAAATGTTTTAGAGTACCTGCAAAGGTATCACGACGTGAGTAGTGGACGACCTCGCGAGAATAGGGAAAGACAGGTTAACACGGTTAGATTTGAGAACAGAAAAGACAACTATCAAAGACGAGGAACGAATTTTAATTTTAATACAAGACCGAACTGGGAACAAAGACGGACATTCTTCCGAAGCAACAGTGTAGGTAGAGGACCCGCACCGCCACCAATGGTACAAAGACAGAATAGTTTACCGGACATGAGGGGGACACGGACGACGACACTAAGTAGAGAAAATGAGAGGACAAATAGGGTAGAGACGCCACGGACATATGCTGAAGTAGCTGAAGGACGAGGACCTAGTAGGGAAAAGTAGACAAGGACAGGATTTTTAAACAGGGACAAACCACTAGATTTACTTGTGTACAAGTACGAACATCCTAGGGAATTTTTGAAAATGAGTAAGAAATTGAGTCAGAAATTAAGTAAAATTTTTTTTTGGCAATCATAGAGGTTAAAATTTTTGATCAAAATTTAGGACCGTTGCTGGATTCTGGAGCTGAAGCGAGTTTAGTATCGGAGGAATTCGTCAACGAAATTAAGGAAAAGGCGTGTGACAGGATTATGCCTATAAAAAGAAGTCATCTGGTAGCGCCGAATAGAAAGCGATTTGCTATAGTGAATAGCGTGGTAGTATTGAAGGTAGAGTTAGGTTCAGTAAGCTGTTAGCAGGAATTTATAATTGTACCTGGATTGAAATTTAAAGGGATATTAGGGGTAGATTGTATGGTAAAGTTGGGATTAATTATAGATATAGGAGGGAAGGTAGTTAGGATTAGGGATAGGATATTGCCCTGGATGGTAAGTTATGAGGTCACAGAGGATGACGCGGGGTTATGTATTAATGTTATGGAGTTAGATGATGGAGGGGCAAAAGGGATTGACACAATTAAACGTCCTGACGGAAGATTAGAAGAGGTACAATCAGTAGTAAACAAACATTCTGAATTAATAGGAGTAGAGGTGAGGGCACCGTTAGGTTATACACAGGATTTAAAAGTAGGCATAAAGAAGATAAGTGGCAAAGATAATTTTGATAAATTGAATTTAAGAGATTTTTACGGGGTGACTATAGTACATAAAGAGTTTAGAAGAGATAAATAGTTTTTCATAGAGGAAAAGGTAAAAGTGAAAAAGTGGTATCGTTTGGTTTGTACACATCAGGGGTAGTAATAGTGAATGAGAAACAGACAAGTATAGGGACAGAGGAAGAAATATGTAAGAATCAGGACAGTAAGGATAGTTTTATTTTCTGTGAAGCAATAGCGATAATGAGTTTCAAAATAAAAGTAGAAAAGACAAGGATGCAGTCCATTAAAATTGTAAAAAGAAGGACATGGAGGATCAAGAAAATAGTCACATTTAAATAAAGAAACGCGTTAATTGAAAAAAATATAGAGATATGCTAATAGAAAAGAGTTAGATTTATTTAAATAGGAATAGAGATAGGTGTAGATAGAAAACTAGAATTAGGAATAAGATAAGTAAGGGGAAATAGTTATAGGTAGAGATAGAATTAGGTATGAATAGTTAGAGTAATAGATACAAATAGGTGTACATAAGTAGAAAGAACTTAAATAAATAGAAATAAGAGAAGATATGTATAAAGAAATAAAAGTAAATTGAATAAAGAGATAGTAATCGACCGAAATAAATGTAAATAAATAAAAATAGGTGAAGAGATAGGTGATAGATAGAAATAGTTAGTCAATAAGTAGTGATAGGTGTGAATAGATAGTTATAAATAACGATAGAAGTAGATAAATAGAAATAATTAGAGATAGATAGAAGTAGGTATGGATAGGTTAAATAAAGAGTGATAGATTGGATAGATAGATATAGGTAGAGTTAGATGAATAGATAGGTGTGTATAAATATCATATAAGGTTAGTTAGTAGGTATTTGAATTCAAGGAAAACTCGAGGAGTTGTTTATTGAATTAAATAGGGAGATTATATCGTGTAAATTATATGTAAAGAAAGAAGATAAGTCAAGAGAGTAATTGTGTCAAAACCGTGTATATTGAAAACAGGGATAAATGATTTGTGCTCCAAGTTAATTACTTTGACCTTAAAACGAACGGATAATAGCATACATTTGTAATAATAAATCGTAATGTTAAATTTGCATAGTGTGAAAGCTTTGTAGTATTTATTGTATTTTCTATTTAACTAAACAAAGCGTTCGTTAAAAACAAATCCTAAGAAATCTACGGGTTGAACAACATGGGAAAGTACAATTTCAAACTGGCAAACAGTTCATAGAAAGACGGACAGACAAATAAACAAATTCCGGAAACCTGAATATACGTTAGAACATAATTCTTTAGAAATCTTAGTTAACGGTCGAAGCGAAGGCTGCAAAAATAACAGGTGGTTTGAAAGCAAGTAGAGACGGGATACCAATAGCATAGGGTAAACAAGGATGTCAAATAACAGACGTTGGATAGAACACCCGTCTAAAGTGCGCGATAAGTTGTAGAGGCTAACCACAATATCGATTTTAAGTTGCTGTAGTGGGATATTAATAAAGACGGTAAACATGAGTTAGACGAAGAGAACATAGTTGCATGCTAGACCTAAAAGGGGAAAAATCTTTCTGATTAGCTGAATGCAAGTGGAATGAGAGAAATTTCTAGAAGTTTTGTAACCGTTGTATTATAGCCAGTGTTTCGGACTAAAAGCTGAGTGTAACGAAAAATTCTTAATTTTGAAAAGATCGTTATAGGTTGGATTTTGAGAACTAAGTGACAGTGGTAGTGAATTTCAACGAAAGTAGGGTACATGAGGTAGGTTTCAACACGTACAAATACACTAGGAAACGTAGCGAGACTCTCTTACTCTCTTACGCTCTTACTTCTTCGGTTCGCTTCAGACATACATGATAACATCTACGTTAATTATTTTAAATCGGTGATAAGTGCTGTCCGTTTTTAATTTAAATTAAAAATGTTTGAAAGCACGAGTAGGTGCTTAGTTAAACGGAGCCGTAAGTAAATACTTTCGAATAACGAATAAAAGATGTTACTGAGGTAAGCGAGCTTAGTTAATTCCTAAACGAGGGTGCTGATTGTATGGAAAATTTGGAAATTAAATAACATATCTGGACAATTATATAAGTAGATATATTGAAGGCGTCTGCAGAGAATTGGATAACGTCTGGATGAGTTTGATGTATTTGTAGCAGAGGGAAGTTCGATGGAATGCAACGACGAGGTTTGGTTAGACAACATCTTCAGAGGTGACGGTGCAAAAGGCGTACACCAGCTAACGAAATTTATTTCTGTTGTTATTGCTTGAACATTTTGTGCTGTTATATTGTGCTAGAGTAATTTGACATATTGGGTGTATATTTTATGAACATAAAAGCTAATTTGAAGGTTATATAAAAAAGACAAATTGAGTTCATTATTTAAAAGTATAAGTATATTACGTATAATTTTGATGTAAAGAGTAAACGGGTCTTTAGAGTTGTTGAAAACAAAGATGCGATTTATTTTTGCATTTAGAGTAACAGGGTTTATACTGAGCTCACCATAGACTAGAGCAAATTTCAATTTAGGGTTTCAAGGTAGACCCATCTACTTAAACTATATAAAAAAACGTTGAAATAAATTGAATTCATTAAATTAAAACGAGTTAATGGTGGATATTGTAAAATTTCATAAAGATATTTATATCCGATTTTGTAAATATTGAGCTGGTGGCGTAAAATTTTGATTTGTATGAATAAAAGGTTGTATGTTTCGTTGAATTATTTGAGTAGTAATTTTATTTGGTAGGATCAGTGAGAAAGACTAAACATAGGATAGGTAATCATCTCTGAAGAAGCTGGAAGCAGAGCTAGCCGTGGTATTGTTGATACATGGGAGCTTCTCAGGAGATATTGTAATGAAATTTTTCTAATTTTTGTAGGTGTTAACCTTATAATCCAGAGGTTCCAGATAAAATTAAAAATTTTATTTCAGAAAACTGGCGAGCTGAGTGGGAGTGTGTGTAGTGAAAATTTGTAAATACTTTGAGTGTGTGAGGAAGTGATTTAAACGTATGCAGAAAAAGGAGTGGTTAGGAGTGAAGGAGTAGAAATTGGAAGTGACGATAGTGCGTTATTCGAAAAATCAGAAAAAATGGAAGAAGCAGGAGGTGGTAGGGATCAATCAAGGACAGAATCGGGAGACCAAGGAAATGAGATGATAATGAGGATGCTTGAAAGGATGTGTGAAACACTAAGCGGGGTTAGAGAGGACTCAAAACGGAAGATTGAGCAAATTAGTGAGAACATACAGAAATCGACGAAAGAATTCTCTGATTTCAAAAATAGTTTAACAGCAAAAATGGGGGAAGTAGAAACTAGAGTTGATAAGAATGAACGAGCTATAAGAAGTGTCAGACAGGAGATGGGACAATTGAGGATTGAAGTAAGAATCTTCTGTGAAGCTGAAATAAATGTAAAGATGGCGGAGGTGACAGATTCATGTCGAGATCAATTAGGAAGAGTTGAAGGAGAGGTAATCCGCATCAAAAAAAATGTGTCGACTTTAATGGGGGATAGTCCCAGATTTGTTACAGGCAATATGTCACTAGATCAACAAATGAAATTTTACAGGGATAGTAGAGTAAACCCGCAAATTTTTTATAAATAATGTTAGGAGCTTAGTAGGAAATTTATTTGACGAGCAGGCGAAATTAAATATAGTCAAGGCGTTATTAAAAGACCATGCTGAGGCCTGGTATGATCTTATAGGACAGGAAGTATAGTGAGTTTGAAGATAAAGTTTTAAAACATTACTGGAGCGATCACAGACAGGATCAAGTACGTGACGACTTAATTACAGGAAAGGATAAGGGTGAATATGCAGGAAGTAGGGAACAGTATGCTATACGAAAGTACAGCATAGCGAAACAATTAGACCCACCGTAGACAGACAGGCAAATTATTAAATACCTTTCACGACACTTCGAGATTGAGGTTCAGCAACACGTAGCGTTGCAGAATATAGTAGACAGAGAAATGTTTTTAGAGTACCTGCAAAGGTATGACGACGTGAGTAGAGGACGACCTCGCGAGAATAGAGAAAGACAGGTTAACACGGTTAGATTTGAGAACAGAAGGGACAACCATCAAAGACGGGGGACGAATTTTAATTTTAATACAAGACCGAACTGGGAACAAAGACGGACATTCTTCCGAAGCAACAGTGTAGGTAGAGGACCCGCACCGACACCAATGGTACAAAGACAGAATAGTTTACCGGCCATGAGGGGGACACGGACGACGACACCAAGTAGAGAAAATGAGAGGACAAATAGGGTAGAGACGCCACGCACATATGCTGAAGTAGTTGAAGGGCGAGGACCTAGTAGGAAAAGTAGACCATGACAGAATTTTTAAACAGGGCCAAACCACTAGATTTACTTGTGTACAAGTACGAACATCCTAAGGAACTTTTGAAAATTGAGGAAGAAATTGAGCCAGAAATTAAGGAAAATTTTTGTTTGCCAATAATAGAGGTTAAAATTTTTGATCAAAATTTAGGACCGTTGCTGGATTCTGGAGCTGAGGTGAGTTTAGTATCGGAGGAATTCGTCAACGAAATTAAGGAAAAGGTGTGTGACAGGATTATGCCCATAAAGGGAATTATCTGGTAGCGCCGAATAAAAAGCGATTTGCTATAGTGAATAGCGTGGTTGTATTAAGGTAGAGTTAGGTTCAGTAAGCTGTGAGCAGGAATTTATAATTGTACCTAGATTGAAATTTAAAGGGATATTAGGGGTCGATTGTATGATAAAGTTGGGATTAATTATAGATATGGAAAAGAAGGTAGTTAGGATTAGGGATAGGATATTGCCTGGAAGGCAAGTTATGCGGTCACACAGGATCACACGGAGTTATGTATTAATGTTATGGAGAATTGAATTCATTAAATTAAAACGAGTTAATGGTGGATATTGTAAAATTTCATGAAGATGTTTATATCCGATTTTGTAAATATTGAGCTGGTGGCGTAAAATTTTGATTTGTATGAATAAAAGGTTGTATGTTTCGTTGAATTATTTGAGTAGTAATTTTATTTGGTAGTATCAATGAGAAAGAGTAAACATAGGATAGGCAAGTATCTCTGAAGAAGCTGGAAACAGAGCTAGCCGTGGTATTGTTAATACAGGGGAGCTTCTCAGGAGATATTGTAATAAAATTTTTTTAATTTTTGTAGGTGTTAACCTTATAATCCAGAGGTCCACAGAAATTTTATGGCGACCCGAACGTGAGGGCTCGATTTCCAAATAAAGTTAAAAAATTTATTCCAGGAAACTGGCGAGTTGAGTGGGAGTGTGTGTAGTGCAAATTTGTAAATATTTTGAGTGTGTGAGGAAGTGATTTAAACGTATGCAGAGAAAGGAGTGGCTTAGGAGTGAAGGAGTAGAAATTGGAAGTGACGATAGTGCGTTATTTGAAAAATGAGGAGTTAGATGAGGAGAACATAGTTGGATGCTAGACCTAAAAGGGGAAAAATCTTTTTGATTGGCTGATTGCAAGTGGAATGAGAGAAATTTCTAGGAGCTTTGTAACCGTTGTATTATAGCCAGTATTTCGGACTAAAAGCAGAGTGAAACGAGAAAATCTTTGTTTTAAAAAGATCGTTATAGTTTGGATTTTGAGAGTCAAGTGAGAGTGGTGGTGAATTTCAACGAAAGTTGGGCACAGGAGGTAGGTTTCAACGCGTATAAATACACTAAGTACGTAGCGAGGTTCTCTTACTCTCTTACGCTCTTACTTCTTCGGTTCGCTTCAGACATACATGGTAACATCTACGTTAATTATTTTAAATTGGTGATAAGTGCAGCTTCATTTTCAAAGGTAATTTCATTCAATAATCTTATTAAATAAATATTTAATTAAAGTAAGAAGGCGTCTCTTATACCTTCCGTTAACCCCTTATCATGAGCTTATAGTAAAACTCTTTAAATGTGAGTGCAAATCTACCGCACTACAAAAATAAGCCCCCTATACTTTCTACAACATAGCCTGGTTATCTGTAGATTAATTATTCTTAACTACTTAAATAAATTTCATTTACATGTAAAATCCCATAAAGTTTCAGTTCATTACAGACATCAAAAATAAGAAACACTCCAAAGCACATAAAAAACAAAAGAACCATAGCAAATATTCACCACAAAATGTTTTCATACAATTGGTTACCTGGTAACTATCTTCCAACAGGTAGCCCCCAACCAGCCGTTGAAGATGATGCCGTCCAGTATGACAGTAGTCCATGAAACAGCTTCCCGGTTGACTCACCATCACTCTATGTATGTTGCTACTTCAAAATCTTTTCATTTAAAATAAAACCATTCGCATTCAACTTCCAAAATTCACTCCTCGGATAACCATTCATAATAAATCGATCAAAAATTGCTGCCTTCATCCTCAAATACTCTCAAATTTTAATAGTCTTCAGACACTCCAAAACCAAAATCGTAATCGTCTATACTTACATCCTTCATCTACTCTCCGCTTAAAATGCTTTATTTTATTTTTAATTCGTTTGACTTGTCATCACAATACTTATGTGCAATTATACATAAATTCACTAAATATTTTCACTCAAAGTAACTCGATGAAGCGCGAAGGAATAAAGAATGTGGGTTATATAGCCTTGCTACACCTCCCCTGTTTTCAAGTTCGCAAGTAAATTTTAAACGTACAACAATATTCTATGTAAAACGCCAACCATTCTTTATTTCTTAAAACTACTCGCCTAACCGCTTCTATATTATCGTGAATAGCTCCAACAGCTCTTCGTTTCCTTTGAATTATGACAACAAACACGTTAAAATACTTGGTAAAACATTTACAACGACCAACCGTCCTTGCTATTCAGCGAAAACTAGCCGCAACCGAAAATCGATTCCCATCACGTTCACGCCTTCAAACTAAAACAAACATCTTTCATCTCCCTTGTACATTTATTCCCTTTTCACACATGTGCTTTCACCAGCTGGATATTTGCCCTACCTAATACAAAACTGTTGCGCGTATGCCTGTATCGTTCAATCATCTCTATCAATTTCTCTCCCTTGCTCTCAATCGATCAGTGCCTGCACATAATATTACTAGAAATTATTGATTTTGTTGCCCTCTGCAAAATAAGTTTGTTTGTCATCTCCCTACTATACTACATCTATAATTAAATCCCAACATATACTGCCTCTCATTTGTATTCATGCGTTTCTGCTCTGTCCTTGTTCCTCCATGACAGTTTGTTCTAGCTTAAAGTGTTTTTATTAAGTTTTTGGTTATAGTAGCACTGCATCTTCTACAGCACGACTTGCAGCCAATTTGTGTGCGTGTGCTACCACTCTTTTGGATTTTTAATATGCACGCGATCCGTATAACATGGAAGACGTTTTCCGGTGTTTCTACTAACTGCATTTGCACCATCGACGATGCGAACCAGGTCCATGCATTGGCGCTAAATGTACTGGACAAGCAGCAAGGATTATGACGTCATTTAGTTCCCCGCTAAATCCTCAACTTTGTTCAACTGTGTTCGGAAACCTTCGGTATGCATTCTATAGGGAACATAAATCAGGTACGCTAGAGTAAGCTTTTTAGTTATAAGTTAGTTCGCTTACAAGTTTAACCAAAGTCTTATAGTGCGGATTTTGTTTTGTACTAAAATGGTACCTGCAAACGTTTTTAAATGCAACTCTTGCGATGCTTCTTATACCTGGAAAAATGCTTTCAAACGGCACCAGAACAAATGTCGTGGTGTAACATCGTCAACTGTTAAGCTTATACATCCGTCCGCAGCAAAGTATTTAAACTGTGGGCCTTGCGGTATCGCTTTTACGAGAATGGGCAGCTTACAGCGACACAAGGAAAAACAGCACGGTATGTCATTAAGCCGTAAACGTTCAGCCCTGCCAGCAGTTGGAGAGCCTTCCCCGAAGCAGTCACGGATTCTGTGTAAAGTGTGCGACATGGAGGTGTTAAAGTCTGCATACCCTGGTCATCTACGGAGCAACAAACACAAAAATGCATCAGTTACCGCTACTAACGACGATGGTGTAGAAATGGTTAGCACTGCGTTTAACAACCGTATGGTTAGCTATCGCAAAAAACACCAGTGTCGGCGATGGAGTGTCCGAGTTTCTTTGGAAGCAGAAAGAACGATTTATTCGATTAATTAATGAAAAAAGAATACAACATATAGCAATAAAAGTCTATTGCGAACTCTACGGCGTTTACACCAAAATAGGAGAAGAGACTACCGATGTGAAATCCTTTAACACAAAAATATGGTTATAACGTCTTCTAGTAATCCGGAAAATATGTACGAGGTCTTAAACGAAACCATGTAAACACCAACTTTATACCCAATTAATTAATAAAATCAGTTTTTCGGGCGAGGACAACAAAAATTACATCATTCCTAATAGTACAGCAACCTAATTAAGGTAGGTCAGTAAGCAGTATTAAATTGCTATTAATTGACTTGCATTTAGCGTACTTTCCTACTGTAATAACCGTATTTGTTTGGAGAAGATATACACTTTTAAAAAGAAAATATATACAGCTTTAACATGTAATTCGAAGGATGATTACGTAAAAGTCGATCTTCCCATTTACATATTAAAAACACATTACATTGGAATGTTTTTACATTATTCTCATATTGTTAGATTAACGACAATATGTCTTATTAACCGTAAACACTTTTTCGCTCTTATTAAACAGTACATTAATCTCTTTTTATTACAGGTCTTTTTTAAACAATACATTAATTTCTATTTTTTGTTACAGGTTACTTTAGCCTGCTTGGATTTGGTTAAACGAAGAAGATAATGTTATACCTTGTAAAAATTGTAATTATTTTATTAAACTGTAAATAGGATAAAATAAATTATTAAATTTTTGCGTGCTTAATTTATTTGTGTTGGTTAAAGCATATGTCATAAATGAGCAAAAAATTTAGAGATTTGGAAGCTTTAAAGTGTAACCTTGCAGGGCGTGGTCCTATTTTAAATCTGTTTGCAGATTCGAATTCTGCGTAAAATTTTAGACTAATTTAATGTATCGCATGACTAAAACAATTTATAAGAACGCTCAAAAGTCGCTACAGGTAAGAAATCTTAAAATCAGGGTAGCTCTCTGGGGGATAATGCTATCTGAAAAATTCCTACAGATTCCAGTGGCTGAGAAAATTCTAATAATAATTGATACCAAACAAGATAGGTTTATCTCGAAAAATGCAATGGTTAGTCGAAGAAAACTATTTGGTTCAGAATGGTAGCGGTAAAAAAATCTTAAAATGAGGGTAGCTCCCTGGGGGATGCCGCTATCAAAAAAATTCCTAAAGATTCAGGTAGCCGAGAAAAATCTAATATTAATTGATATCAAACAAGATAGGTTTATCTCGTGGGTGGAAGTGTGGAGAAAGATTTATCTCGCGGGTGGAAAGACTGCGAATGTGACGTAATCAAAATGGTGGGGTAAAAAGATTGCACAAGGAGTTCCACAAGGAGAGAGCAAGGACGAGATTCATCTCCACATTTCCTCCTTATGGGAATTTACTTGTAAATTTGGTCCAGATGTATGTGCAAATGAGGATGCTGGTGCAAATGAGGGCCTGATTCTCCTGTCATCCATCTACTAAAGTGGGGGCCAAGTTTACTCGGTCTGTCTTACCCCACAAATAGAGTAAGACTGGGTGAAATAACTTTTTTAAGTTTAATTGTTATTCTACACAAATTTATTTAAGAATGATCTTTCTATCAGCAAATATTTGAAAGACCAATAACCAACAGTTATTTTAATGGTAAAAAATGAGCGTAACGTAGATATTCCTAATTCCACTCTCAAACGTTAAGTAATTCGTTTTGTACCATTTTTCCCCTAAAAATAAGATACGGAAGTATAAAAATATTCTCACGTATGCTCAAACATCAATTATTATTACCTAATACTTAATTTTTAACCAAAAAATAAGTGAACCGTTATTGTAACACTCATAGTTTTTAAAATTATCTTTATTAACGTTTCGATCTATCACCTAGGATCGTTTTCAAAATAATAAAAACTTCAAGTTTGACATTTATGACATAAATTGAAGGTGACTTTGATTTATTGATGTTTGAAATATTTGGTTTGAGTACACTAAGCAAAAATTTTTAAAGTTTAAATGAATAATTGCCTTCAATTTGTGTTACGGCCTGGGACCGACTTTTTTAGGTAGCCAATACGCTTAACGTGAAATCAGCTGATTAATTTTTATTGTAAAAATTCAATAACTTGGGAATTGGAAAACATTTTTTAACATGTTTCTATTTATACAATTTAGAGGGTGGTTATTAAAGAAGTGTGCAATTGCATTATTAAAAGGCTTAAGTAGTCGTTTTTTTATATTTATTTTGAAGGGGAAATTATTATGATTTAGGCTACCTCTTTGGTAGATTTTAACATTGTTCTGAGGTAACCTTATGGAGGGTTTACACTTGTCAGACACCAATGTTATTCTATGAAGGTTGTATATGGATCTGAGGCGACCCTAGGCGGGTTTACACTTGTCAGATACCAATACTGTTTAACGGAGATTGTATATGGTTGTGAGGTAACCTTATTGTGGGTTTACACTTGTCAGATACCAATGCTGTTTTACAGGGGTTGTTAATATGCTTCATCATCATCATCATTGGATCTTCATCTCAAAACTGGTTGGACACGTACCTGCACTTATTTATATTCTGAGTTAGCTTCCCTTCTATTGTTTTCTAATTTTATGTTTTATTTCACCGAGATTCAGTGAAGGGGGTTAAGCAACCTGTGGCTACCAAGATTCCCCAACACTTTTGGTTAAGCAACCTGTGGCTACCAAGATTCCCCAACACTTTTGGTCCCAGGCCGTAACACAAATTGAAGGCAATTATTCATTTAAACTTTAAAAATTTTTGCTTAGTGTACTCAAACCAAATATTTCAAACATCAATAAATCAAAGTCACCTTCAATTTATGTCATAAATGTCAAACTTGAAGTTTTTATTATTTTGAAAACGATCCTAGGTTATGGATCGAAACGTTAATAAAGATAATTTTAAAAACTATGAGTGGTTTAATCCCCAAAGAAGATTAAGAAGAACACTAATCAAACCACAACAAACATACAGGGAGTAGTTATTGTAACAATTGGCCTTAATCGCAGCTATATAAATTGTCTTTTGCGTAAAGTTTTAAGAACTAACGATCAGTTGTTGGAAGTTCTTGTAAAATACTGTATTGGCAATTAAGTCGTTGGTCTCCCACACAGCGATATGTAAATATTTTTTCTACTGCAATATTGTAAAATGGTGACACCTATGTTAATATTTGGTGTCTTTTACTTGGAAAAAATGCCAATAAAATTACCCATACTGTATACTTTGAACCATTAATAAATAACGTGGGACAATAATTTTCAACGAACTTCGTTCGTTTATGAAATCTATTTGTCTGTGTGTCTGTCTGTCTGTGTGCCCGAGGCCTTTTTAATGGTCGGACATCAATGTGTGGTACATCAATCGATTCAGCTCGGTGTCCAGAGCTTAAGTTTTGATGTCAGTTAAAATCGGGCCACGGGGACGCCGAGCCCCCGGGAAAATCCACAGGGATAATTAAAATTTTAAATAAGTTTAAAATCAATATGCGACACATATTTGAACAATTTATGGCATTTCATGCCAATTATTCCGATATTATAGACATTGTTTAAACTTAAATTTTGATTACCGAAAATAATTAGATCCATATTAAAAAAAAAAATTTCTTATCTTATTGATGAGAACTAATATATAGCTTTTAAAATATTTATTCAATAAAATAAAATATATTAAAATGTCTCTTTTGTTGTTTATAAATTTTTGTATTTTATCTGAATACCTATAATTATTACAACATAATAATTTTAATTTCTTTAAATTGTTTTAAAGTAAGTCTACATTTGGAAGTTCGTTGCGACAATGCCTTGCATTTTCAACTTGTTAAACATCTAATTATCAACGATGCAATTTGTGAGCGATGACGCATTCATAGCATGAGAACGTCCGTCGCTATTTCTTATAGACTCCCATTTACGATATCTTATAAATTCCTTAGATAGCACTTTTATACATTGATAAAGAAACAGCTACGATAAAGGATTTCCGTCGACGAGTTTGAAGAATGAATAAATGTATCGTCTGTACATAAAAAGTAAATACCTTTATTATTGATACATTTGGAGGTTCAACAAACAGACTGACTATGGAAACTAAGTAGATAGGCCATGATTCAAATGAAATCTGTTGCTAAATATTTCAAGGTATATAACGTCCATTGTTAAATGTTTCACTTCCCACTCTCACGATAGTACCAAAGTTGAAGTTCTATGCAAGGTGATTCATTGAAAAACTGCAAATGTCATAAATTTTGCGACAAAGACAGGTACACTTAATACATCAACGGTGAATCTGAATTGTTTTTATTATTTATGCAACTTTAACCCGTATAATTGATGCAAAAGGACCTGTGTGAAGTTAGGCACTATACGTTTTGAAGTCTAGATTTTTCTTAGTTGTGCTACAGGTGTACTATATCGTGCCGCAAATTAAATTTTTATACAACAAAGCATCAAGGAGTAAATAAAAAAACTAAAATTATTGCTAGTCACGCATTTTTTGAATTTTGCAACTTTATTGCATAATATTGTGTTACATTTGTGCTAATTTGTGCTGCAAATCGTAACTTTATAGAACAAAGCATTTACATGTAAATAAAAATTCTGCTGGCCCTACATTTTGCCAAATTTGCAATTTCTATACTGCATAATACTGGGTTATATTTGTTCAGAATTGTGTCGTTCGATACAACTCGATAGCTTATTTTGTTCAATAAAAGCTTTTTTGTTTTTAAATTTGTAAAGACTAAAGACTAAAGACTAAACCTTCTAGTAAATACATTGCATGCAAAATTGCTCTATCTCCCTCACACGATGATGAACGAAACAAAAAATCCAGTCGAGCTACAGCAGCTTTACCACGCAGCGAACGGCAGTCTGCACGTATCTCTTTCGAACCTTGAACAGTGAACGGATGAATTCTGAGAGACTCAGTCATAGTACTGCTCGCTTTCGTAGACCATCGGGGTGGAAACTAAACGCGCAACGCAGGTACTTTAGCTAGCGATTAAATATAGCAAATTCAAGGCGATGTGGTTTTTGGCAGGGATGTCAAATACAAAATACTTATTTCACTATTGAAATAAAAAATAGCCATAATTTGTCCAATAATTATTTTCTAATTGAAATTTTTCACATCGAAAAATTACTAAATTACTTAGTTTGTTAATCAATTTATACCAATTCATTACTGGGGTGGGTCGTGGTCATTTAGGGGTGGGCCAGGCCCACCCCTGGCTCCCCCTAGTTACGCCCATAGATAGGGCGTGATATAAGTGTGCTATTAAAGTACATAATTGCTTTCTCGTGGTTAAATATTTTGTTGAACCCGCGTGATCTACACAAATATCTCTAATGTAAACAGCTATTCTGTTGCTATCTGTAATTATTTTAATTTAATGCAAAGGGATGTAAAGTTATGATATTTACCAACCATTTTTGTGAAATTTCTAAACGTAAAGGTACTTTCCTTATATTTATCCATCCTAGTTTAGTACTACATTAAAATAACATTGTTTTTAAATGTACACTACCAAAGATGTGTGTGAAGTTAGCACCTCACTTTTTTAAATTCATGATTTTGAAAGATGTTCTAGGTTGTTCTAATCTTGTACCGCATTGTTCCAATTCGACATTACTTTATTCCAAAAGATTCCTCGAAAATTTGGATAAAACCCATTTTGTTACTGGCCCATTTATCGAAAATCGCAGTTTTGGCCATCCCTTAACATTGTTCTCGTTGTTCCAAACATTGTTCCAAAAGGACAATTCCGTTTCTAAACGATTCTTAAAAAAAATGTCAAAAAACATTTTTTTGCTGGCACCCCATTTTTCAAAAATCAAAATTTTGGCCCTTGAATAAGATTGTTGTAGTTGTTCCAAACATTGTTCCAAAAGGACAATTCTGTATCTAAACGATTCTTCAAAAAGACGGCAAAAAACATTTCTTTGCTGGCACCCCATTTTTCAAAAATCGAAATTTTGGCCCTTGATTAAGATTGTTCTAGTTGTTTCAAACATTGTTCCAAAAAGACAATTCCGTATCGAAACGATTCTTCAAAAAAACGAAAAAAAATTTTTTTTGCTGGCACCCCATTTTTCAAAAATCGAAATTTTGGCCCTCGATTAATGTTGTTCTAGTTGTTCCAAACATTGTTCCAAAAAGACAATTTCGTATCTAAACGATTCTTCAAAAAACAACGGCAAAACCTTTTTTTGTTGGTACACCATTTTTCAAAAATCGAAATTTTGGCCCTCGATTAAGATTGCTCTAGTTGTTTCAAACATTGTTCCAAAAGGAAAATTCCGTATCTAAACGATTCTTCAAAAAAACGGCAAAAAAACATTTTTAGCTGGCACCCCATTTTTCAAAAATCGAAATTTTGGCCTTTGATTAAGATTGTTCTAGTTATTCCAAACATTGTTCCAAAAAGACAATTCCGTATCTAAACGATTCTTCAAAAAAACAGAAAAAAAACAAACAAGACAACCGGGCCAAGAGTAAACATACCTTTTCCTTATTGCTCCATTGGATAACTTTTTGTTCTGAGCTGTTCAAAACCTAGAAAACATAGTTCTGCAGTATGAATCTCCCATCACCAGCGGTTCTCCTAAAAACGGATGTTTTTACTATATCGACAAGAGTAAACATATCTTTCTTTTTTTTGTTCCAATGGCTAACTTTTTGTTCTGAGCTGTTCTAAGTCTAGAAAACATAGTTCTGCAGTGTGAATCTCATATCACCAGCGGTTTTTCCAAAAATCGACGTTTTTACTATATCGACAAGAGCAAACATATCCTTCCTTTTTTGTTCCAATGGCTAACTTTTTGTTCTGAGCTGTTCTAAGCCTAGAAAACATAGTTCTGCAGTATGAATCTCCCATCACCAGCGGTTCTCCTAAAAACGGATGTTTTTACTATATCGACAAGAGTAAACATATCCTTCCTTTTGTGTTCCAATGGCTAACTTTTTGTTTTGAGCTGTTCTAAGTTTAGGAAACATAGTTCTGCAGTATGAATCTCCTATCACCAGCGCTTCTCCCAAAAATCTATGTTCTTACTATATCGACAAGAGTAAACATAGTCTTCTTTTTTTGTGCAAATGCTGGCTATGTCGGAAGTTAACAGACCGATATCACCACCTATATCAAAAATTAATACGAATCGAGAGATACCAATGTTAGATTCAACTGAAATTCTCGAATATCCGAAATCAGATACTCAAATACCGCTAAATTCTGAGGAATCGGATGAAGAATCTTGTGAGTTAGCGGCGGAACAAAACCTGAGAAATAAGAACGTTAAAAAAGCTAAACGTGCTTACCTAGACGCATGTCCTAGCTGGGACACGTTCAACATTAATAAAAAACATGTAACTTTAGGTGTGTTACAAAATGGCAATATTTCTTCAGTTTTAAAAATAGGTTCCAGTAGCATAATCGTCAAAAACACTTGTGGTTTTGATAGTATTGTGCAAATTCTTGCCGCGGCATGCGTGCATGATAAATTTAAAGAATCTGTCGATACAGCTACGACAAACGCCTTTAAATATATAAAGTCCTTCGTACAATTAGGTCCTACTGAAAAAATTTATAAACTGAAAGCTCAAATTTTAAAAAGTGTCACCTATTTTTTACAAGATTCGACAACGCCTGAAGTTGAAACAATCGACGCATTATCGAACATCGCTAATATATGTGAATATATATTTGCCGAAAATTATAGCTACGTAGAAATATGTACTTGTCAGTCTTGTCAAAATATGAAAATACTTAAGAAATGCATATTACCCATAAATGTGGATATACTACACAAACACGGTTACGAAAAAATTGTTGATGCGATAATGGAGGAAAAAATTTCAAACCTTAAATGTATCAAATGTGATGAGGAACGATCAACAAGTACTACATATGGTAAACACTTGTTTATAGAATCTTCGGTGATAACCGCTTTGGATGACATTCCATTTTTTATTCAACTAAATAAGCAGCATTACACTCATGTTGAATGCGCTGTCTACCACGGAAATGAATCTGAAATGTCCATTGAACATTACACAGCGTGTATACGTAATAATGCTAAATGGATTAAACATGACGACTTGCTACGTAAGCCAAAGACAGTTTGCGTTGAACCAAAACTGAATGTACATTTGTGTTTCTATGTAAAGACATAATAGTATATTGTATAGCAAGTGCGTGAAGTCACATTTTATACACGAGTGAGGAGTTTGCAACACGAGCTGCAAGCGAGTGTTGCAATCCAAACGAGTGTATAAACTGACTTCACACACATGTTGCACACTATTCTTTTTCTACGAAATTGAATTAAAACGCATTTTTAAGATTTTTGTTTTTGACATTTGCTGTGACATTTCTAAATACTTATCAAAATATAGTACTCACAGCAACCTATTTACTTGTGACTGGTGTGTAAAAGTACATGGGCTCTTATGGCAAGTTCTTATAGTACCGCAAACGCGGCATACGCAACACAAAGACAGTTGGTAACGCTAATTTATAATGTGGAAATTAGCGCGCCCATCTGTCAATGACGTCACACAATATGCAAATTATTACACGTAAATGACGAAATATGCAAAATTCATAAAATTGGGTATAAAAAACGGAGTACTCACATGAATAGGTACAGCTTCCTACAGAATCACTTCCTTCAGGGTTGCTTGTGGCCCCTTCCGGATTATTTAAAGATGGTTCGCATAGCGTCCTTCGAGATTGCTCCAGGCTAGCTACTGCAGGGTTCCCTTCCGGATTATTTAAAGATGGTTCTCAGGCGTGGACTGCGCTTAGGTGAACTAAGCTCTCTCAGAAAGCTCAGACATTCCCGGAGGCGTGGAAACGAGTGGCTGCCCGTGTAGATGTCGGCCCAGACTAGCGGCAACCCCTCTCCTGCGGTATTTTCGTGATCCTTTTAGTTTTACCTGTTACAACCTGTGGATATTTAATAATAACTCGTAGATGGATTTATGTAGTTTAATGACTTGTAACCAATATCACTACATAGAAAACAAACACAGCTAAATAGAAATTCGCAGCATGCACCGTAACTACAGTGCGGCCAGCGGCGTTGTCGTTAAAAAAACAAACAAAGAAATAATACTACGCTATAACTTATCTGTAAAGTACAATCCAACTATCCACATTAGCATCCTATCATTGCCACACTCTTACGGATCACTTTATATTTTAATTTCAACGCAAAGTTCACAGATTAAACTATAAGTTCTAACACACCCGACACGCGCTAGGATAACGTGACGCGCTCCCTCGCGCGCTTAAACTCGATTGATCTTTACCTATCGGACCAACTTAACCCTTACGGCTCCATCTAGCTACTATTATAGAGGGCGGCCTAGTACATCGGCCAGGTTGCTTTCAAAGTTATCTTCTTTTACCTATATGTAGGGAACGGCAGGAACAGGTTTATAGGGACGACAATCAAGAGACAGAGGGAATCTACATAATAAAAGATAAAGATACCATACCAAAACCCAACCACTCTTCTTCACGTTCAAAGGCAAAAGTCCACGTCCCAGCGTCTTTCGGAAACTCCCCGCTTTTTCCCCCACACGCGTTGACGCGAATCTCCGCGCAACGCACTTCTGACGTGACGGAAATACACGCGCCAAGTCTTTCAAATTTAAGGCGCGAAATTCCCGCACTTATTTAAAAATGTCTAATGCCAAATTTTTGGCACGTAACAAAGTATGCGTGAAGTAAATCCCACATGGATTATATTGCATTTCACGCAACTGTGTGTGAAATAGTACTTCACGTATAAATATTGGTGTGTTAAGTGGAACTTTCTACACGGGAGTATAAAAGCTGTTTTGAAATACATTACACCAAAATCGTGGCAAATATATGACATATTTTATTATTATTATTATTATTATTATTAAATGCTATTAATATTTTATTATAAACATGTACTCCTAAATATATCTTATATGTTCGTTCTCGTTGTGGTTGGTGAGATTTTCTTTTCGTTAGGAAAAATCCACGTAGATTTTATAGGTATATACGTTTATTGGCGTATCGTTCCATGACATAAGATCCTTGTCAAACACTTCAATTCATAATTTCTTTCTTCAGAACGAAAAGCTAGCTATATGGAACAAACGAGAAAAACTATATTTACTCTTGTCCATACAGTAAAAACATCGATTTTGGGAAAACCGGTGGCGATGGGAAACTCATAATGCAGAACTATGTTTTCTATACTTAGAACAGCTCAGAATAAAAAGTTAGCCATTGGAACAAAAAAGGAAGGCTATGTTTACTTTTGTCGATATAGTAAAAACATCGATTTTTGGGAGAACCGCTGGTGATAGGAGATTCATACTGCAGAACTATGTTTTCTGGGCTTAGAACAGATCAGAACAAAAAGTTAGCCATTGGAGCAAGAAGGGAAAGGTATGTTTACTCTTGGTCCGGCAGTCTTGTTTGTCAAAAAACGTTTTTTTCAGTTTTTTTGAAAAATCGTTTAGATACGGAATTGTTTTTTTGGAACAATATTTTGAACAACTAGAACAATCTTAATCTAGGGCTAAAAATTCGATTTTTGAAAAATAGGAAGCCAGCAAAAAAAAAGTTTTTTGTCGTTTTTTTTGAAGAATTGTTTAGATACGGAATTGTCCTTTTGGAACAATGTTTGGAAGAACTAGAACAATCTTAATCGAGGGCCAAAATTTCGTTTTTTGAAAAATGGGGTGCTAGCAAAAAAAATGTTTTTTGCCATTTTTTTGAAGAATCGTTTAGATACGGAATTGTCCTTTTGGAACAATGTTTGGAACAACTAGAACAATCTTAATCGAGAGTCAAAATTTCGATTTTTGAAAAATGGGGTGCCAGCAAAAAAATGTTTCGCCGTTTTTTAGAAGAATCGTTTAGATACAGAATTGTTCTTTTGGAATAATGTTTGGAACAACTAGAACAATGTTAAGCGATGGCCAAAACCGCGATTTTCGATAAATGGGGTGCCAGTAACAAAATGGGTTTTTTTCCAAATATTCGAGGAATCTTTTGGAATAAAGTAATGTCGGATTGGAACAATGCGGTACAAGATTAGAACAATCTGGAACAACTTTCAAAATCATGATTTTTAAAAAATGGGGTGCTAACTTCACACACATCTACCAAAGCTTATTAATTGAACATGGTGTGTTTTTGCTAAAAACTAATCTATCTACTCTAAACTAATAAGTTTTACCATATCTTTACCTTAGTAACATGCCAGCGATACAATCACTTCACATCGTTATACAGAAAAGTCCACAAACATTCGATCACTGTCCACATTTGTGCACCTATGATGTACAAGCGATTGTGACTAAAAAATTATAAAATTGTTTGGGTGGGTGGATGCCGTTTCCACAGCCCTACAATTTTATTTGCTTCATACCTTTGTAGACAACAACGCACAAACGTTCGTACACTGTGCACATTTGTGCTCCTGCAATGCACATACGATTGCTTCTTAAAAAACCATTACATTGTTGGGGGGGGGGGTACCGTTTAACAGCCCAACACTTTAATTTCTTCATATCTTTGTACGAGGAAGTGGACAAACATTTGTTTACTGTGGGTCTTTGTGCAATTGTGATGCACAAAGCATTGTCTCTAAAAAATCTAAAATGGCTTTGTTGTGAGGGTTGCTGTTCTTCATAACATTGTAAGGGGAAGTACAGTAACGTTCGTACACTGTGGAAGTGTACCCTTAGTTTATAGTTTTTCTAAGTTACTATTTAAAGGACGGGAGATTGGTTTTTAGACATATACCAAGCTCTCAATTTTAGGTTAAATTAAATTGCCTGGTTGATGCTATAATGTGTAATATCCAGAACAATAACAAAACGTGTTGGATTATAACCAGTGTTGAGAACACGAAAAATCTAAACGTTAATAACAGTGCTTAGTATTATTAATACAAGAGTGTATGATAAACTACAAGTTGTATCTTCCTGGTTAATTTTATTATTCATC
Organism: Platerodrilus igneus; assembly: GCA_036346225.1. Classification (NCBI taxonomy): domain Eukaryota; kingdom Metazoa; phylum Arthropoda; class Insecta; order Coleoptera; family Lycidae; genus Platerodrilus; species Platerodrilus igneus. The sequence goes on along the minus strand of JARFIW010001469.1, from coordinate 13,956,561 downwards.
TTGCTTTCTAACCTTCAAGCCCAACCATATTCCTTTTTCTGGATAGAGGGGATTGCTAACTTTATCAAGTTGTAATGGAATTTGGGTTTTTTCAACTGGTACAATTTCATATTTAGACAAAATTTCTGTTATTATCAATTTAGTTTCTATTAGAGCAAAGCGTAGTCCTGAAAGCAAAACGGTATTATTAGTTGATTATAATTGAAACTTACCAATACAATTTCTAGGACCAATTCCAAAAGGTAAATACGTGTATGGAATAATAAGTCTCCTATTTGCCTCGCTAAACCTTTCTGGATCAAACGTTTCCGGATTTGGATAGTATTTTGGATCCCTATGAATAGCAAATGTTGGGATACAGCAAGTTGTTCCTGCGTCCAAGTGCAACGGCGTTTCTCCAAGTAATTTAGGGTCTATTGTGAACGGAACAGCAGATGATCTTTCAGATGCTAACATAATTGGCCATTTACGTAGAGTCTCTAAAAATTCATAAATTGTTGTTAACGGAGTGCAACTTATGAATAAATAAGTGAAACTAACAACTAGCAGCAGAAACGAAAGAAATTTCTCTTGTAGACTAGTGTTAATCCTTCCAAAAGATCGAGTAGTACTTTGGGGTATGTACACTTTTGGGGGTGCAAAAAGGTATCGCCAGGGGCACCAAAAAAGTCTCTAATTATTTAATCTTTTCAACAGATTGTAAAAGACAGATTACTTCGTACCAAGAAACACCACGCATAGCTTTATTAGCGGAGGCAACTGATATTTTGTTACCATTACTGATAACATGTTGTCTGAATGAGTTATCCATCTGCGTTAAATTTTATTTTAGCATTGCTGCTTTTAATCGCGTCATATAATTGAAAAATAATTTGTTTTCCTAAGTTTAAATGGTTTTTATGATGAGGAATCGATTGTGCATCTAATGTTTGGAAAAAAGTATTTGGTAAAACAAAGATTTATCTGAAAGACTGACAGCTAATATCGATAAAATGGATGCTGTTTGCATTTTACATAAGTAAACCATTACGACATGGCACTTGGCTATTGTTAGTTGTACTCTTTGTCAATATGTTACATAAAAATTAGAAACCCTTGTAACTTTTAATCGCTCCAAACTCATGTTACACTTTTGGTTGCACAAAGTTTTTGTTCTAATATTAGGAACACCCAATTTTATAATCCGAAACCGAAAGCTTTTTTCCCATCTTTAATTAGGTTAATACATGTAAAGTTTCTGATTATAACTTCTTACGAATCAGAAGTAAACAATCCCTAATTTATTAATGCGTTTTGCTAAGAATGCATTTTTTAGGCAAAAGGGATGTGAGGTTATCGTATTTAGTCAATGAGAAGCGTTTTTATGATGAGGACAATAACGAGTACATATGAAAAACGCGTTTCAAACTACATACTTTACCTAAAACTACAGAGACGGTATCGAGGCATTAAACGGGGGTGCGCGTTAAATGCGGCAAAGTGTTCCTTGAAATTTCGCTACCGTCCCTTCAATTATTTGAATAATCTATTTTGAGTTTCCTATAGTTGTAGGTTCAACAATACACTTCGCCGCAAGCATCTGAAGAAGGGTACCTTTACAAAATTCTGATCTACCCGAAACCGTCGGCGCCGGCGGGAAGCTGCTAGCGGAGGATGTCTTAGCTACAGTTCTTAATTAAGGTAAGCCCTTTGTTCAGTTTTCAATGCATTCTTCAACATGTGAGTCTTTAAGTGTTTGACGGCAATAATTTGCGACCACGTTTGGGGCGTAGTACATTACCCCCAAGGTTATCATAATAATTGACGCCAAACGGGGAAAGCAATAATACGTAATACTGTATGTATCTTCTAAGAATTTGTTTATGCGGATTTGTAAAAACCGGCATTATAATAAATACACTTCCTAACATTAAACTTGGAATACAACTTTTTAAAGGAGTTTAATTAATGATAACTACTTGTTATACGCCTAAAAATTAGGTACAGTTGAATTTCCTTGCGTCGCCAGTCATGCACGACCATGAACGTAAAGTATTACGTTTATCAATGTAACAAATATAAATTTTGCGGTACTGACTCTAGTAGCCGCTTCTATTTGTTACAGCTCTGTGGTATCTGATCTTTATTAATTCGCACAATAATATCAGAAGAAACGGTATCCTAATAGAGGTGCACGTTATTATTGTTTAAACAGCTTTACAGTTGTCACAATAAAACACTTAATAGTAACAATTTTACAAAATCTGCCACAAAAAACGTCGTTTTACATATGCGTTACTAGTGTTGCATAACCAGTAGGCGGTCTACATCCACATTTAAGAATTATTAAACTAAAATAGCGCTTGCGCGGAGTGTGACGCTGGAAGTAGATGACATGTGACGTGGATGATATCGAAAGGAGGGTTCAGCCGTTTTTTACAAAAACAGCGGTCGGAAAGCATTAAAATGAAGAGGCTGGCGCTTGCACCAACTGGTCCCTCAGAATTGCAATATAAAAGAAGAGAAAGTTCGCGATCGTTTATAGAAGAGAACCCGAGATGTAGCTTCCCCGGGTTTAGCAAAAGCGAACGGAACATTATGTGTTACAACAACGTGGTCGGCTATCCTTAAAATCCGTTAACACACTTTTGAACAGCGCGATAAGAAAATGATGATTTTTAATTTTCTTAACACTTTTGGTGAAATCGTAATTGGAAAACTCCATGGTTTTGGTATGGATTTGGAGTTGTTTGTAGAGTTTTTTTTATTGGCAAATCAGTGGGATAGGAAGATGATGGTCTTTAACTCTGGGAATCCTAAGTAGTTGATCAGAAAATTTTCTAGAGCAACAGTTTTGTTATACATGCAAAAACCAGGTATTTAAAATTGCAGTTGTCGTAAGAAGTCAATTCATGGTGAGTGTTTGATAACTTGTATTAATTACACAAGAAGTTTTCATGTTTCCAAATTTTTGAAAAATGTCTTTAGAATTGTTGATGATGTTGAAATTAAAGGGGAGTTCAATTTAATGATATTAGTTTTTATGAAAGGATAAATTTTATAATTAAGTTTAAACATAATAGATCGTAAAAATGAAAACATTCTAACAATCTTATAATAAAGTTATTTTTTTAAATAAGTAGTGTTAAATCAATAGAAATAAAAAACACACATATCTTTTAAAAGTATTCTAAAGTTGTTCTGTAAAACACGTGGGGTATACATGTGTTTAAAAACAAAAGGTTGCAGAGTTCAATTTCTATTTAAAATGTTTAATTATAGTTTGTCTGATATTTAGTAGAGTTGCTATGTAATTTCTAGGCCATGATAAATTTAAAGTTTTATTGATTTATAATATTTATATGCTATTTAAATTTTTTATAATGAATATAACAAACTAAACTCAGTTGAACAATATGCAAACCAATCTAAAAGATCTGTCAATTTGGTTAATAAGAATTTTGTTTTGAAATATTACTAAAGGTTAAAATCTCACTATGCAAGGTGAACGCAATGAACTTTCACGAATCACTTTTTATTTTTGAATATTATAACTGTAACTTTATAGAAAAAAAATAATTATCTTTTAAATTATATTTATGGTTCAAAAAAAAAAGAAAAAAGAAAAAAAAAGGTTTGTTTTACTGACGCCACCAACGTGGGGTTCGATCGTTCAAAAAGGCTTAATCGTTTAAAGAGACTTGATCGTTTAAAAGGCTTGATCGTTTAAAAGGCTTGATCGTTTAAAAAGGCTTGATCGTTTAAAAAAACTTGATCGATTAAAAGGCTCGATCGTATAAGAGGCTCGATCGTTTAAAAGTCTTGATGGTCGTCTAAAAGAAGCTTTGGTCGTTTAAAAAGGACCACGATTGGTAAATATACATTAAAGGTACTACACAGTCACTCGTACGTGTTGGGCCGATGGTCGTTTAAAAGGGGCTTGCTCTATAGGTAATAATAAGTTGATTGGTAAACTCAAAAATAATTTGGTTAAAAAATTTCATAGTACTCATGTCATGTCTGGAACCTCAAAGTTTTAACTGTTAGTTGTCCAAATGCTCTAACAGGCATAAGTTTGTACTAGCGTAAAGTTTTTGCAACTTCAACGTTGAGTTGGTTTAGAAATAAAATATTTTCAGGTTAGTATTACAATTATTTGTAAGTAGCAAAAACATTTCAGATTGTTCATTTACTAAAAAAGGAGCTGGAATATGAATTGAAAATTCGTTGAATAGAGAGTAGTAGATCAGTCTTGGACAAATGAAAGATGCTAGGTCGTCTACTAGCGAAATAGTTGGCAAACCTGGTTGTCTATCTAATCTCTCGAGTTAAGAGGTTATGTCTTGTTAAGTTGATACATCAAATTTTACTGTCGTTATAACGTTTGAGAATTACTCTTGCACTGTATGCACGATTTTGTTTTGCCAGTTAGTTTTTATTTATATCGGCATTGCAACGCAGCATGTTTAGTTCTGTTTAGTTTAGGCGAGACTTGTCGTCGGGGTTGGTCGCTCAGCAGTATGTTACTCTAGACGAGTCTCATGAAGAGTTGGTCGCTCAGCAGTACTAAGTCTAGACGGTACTCGAGGTGAGTTTGTCGCTCTAGTAATTTTTGCATCAATTTTTTTGAGATTACTGGTGATGTACATTTTTTGTTGTTAGTCTAGGTGTGGTTCATAGAGGAGTCTGTCAACTTAGCAAATTTATGCGTTGTAGGGTACTTTTATTTGTTTCGGCAGTTTAGTTATAAGTAAAGCGATAGTGTTCCAGTGCATTGAATTGTAGTTAGCCACGGTACTGATTAGGCTTTGTAAGAGAATTTGTTTAATAAATTACAGGCTGTATCTTTTTAAGCTTTTCTTTTCATAATTCAACTTCACGAAAATTTTATCGTGATTGAATTTCGAAGTACTTTATTACACACTTTGGAATACGAAAATATATATATTTAAAATTTCTAGGAGAAAAGTATCTTTAAAATTGGTGATCCAGTATGGAAAGTGAATAAAGTTTTGTTAAGTGCAGGTAACAAATTTTCTGTTAAACTTGCGCCAGAGTTTGTTTTGGGTATAGTGAAGAAGAAATGTCCAAGTGTGGTATATGATCTAGTTAAGGTAGATGGATAGAAAACAGGCAGATGGCATATCAATGATCTGTAACCCTATTTCGCCGTCGATCCGGATTATGTTCCAAAAGACTGATTGATCTTGTTTGGTATCTATTTAGTATCCATTCCTAGTTTGATATGGCGTGAATCCTATTATGAAATAGAATGGTAATGATCAATTGAGGGCTTTTCTGGTACTTAGTTGTTTGTAATAACCGCAAAACTTTTCATGTAGTGTTATTACCCGAAGTGCGTTAACGGAATATTTTGTTCGAGTAGATAAAACTGACAAAAATGTTAATTTGTCAGCGTTGTTGTTTTATTTTGTGATGATGCCACACAATTAGTCGTTGCTTCATTTTTGTGGATGTGTTTTCTCCACGTTATGTAAGTAGTCACCTAACCCACTACTGAATAACTGACTTCTCCAAATCATAGCTATCTATAGCCCTACTAATACAATTTTCCTCGGAACACTCCAAGTCCCAAAAAAACTCCTCAACTATACGGTAGCCCCACCAAATATCCTAAATCAACTCGCTTCAAAAAAATTAACACCTAAACCTCTTACTCTAAACTTTTTATTTAAAATGTTTAATTATAGTTTGTCTGATATTTAGTAGAGTAGCTATGTGATTTCTAGGCCATGACAAATTTATAGTTTTATTGATTTATAATATTTATATGTTATTTAAATTTTTTATAGTGAATATAACAAACTAAAGTCAGTGGAACAATGTGTAAACCAATCTAACAGACCTGTCAATTTTGTTAATAACAATTTTGTTTTGAAATATTACTAAAAGCTAAAATCTCTCTATGCAAGGTGAAAACTATGAACTTTCAGGAATCAATTTTATTTTTGAATATTATAACTGTAACTTTATAGAAAGGAAAGAATTACCTTTTAAATTATATTTATGGTTCAAAACTCTAAGTCTTTTTATTTCATGAATGGTTAAATTTAATGATATCATAGCTAAAGAATTTAGATAAATGTTGAAACAGTATTAAGTTATAAAAACAAATAAGTGATTGAACCTTAACATCTATTTTTAAATAAGATACCTTTGGTGAGGTAATTTCAAGATAATTAGTTTTTAAGTAACGTTGCACTCTTTTGCTGAAGAACACAAATTGTGTCTTTTAATTAAAATTTGTCGTGTGACATTTTCTTTCAGGGTCATCGCAATAGAAGCAGAAGTAGATCCGTTCAAGATCCAGATGTGTTGTTTTATATAACCTGTAAATTTTTTTAATAATGTTTATACCCTGTGAGTTTCTGTTACTTCTCATAGAATATTTTTGTTTCTTTTATTGTCCATATAGATGCAGTGGCGCTCAATTCCCCTTTTCCATTTTATACCCGTTCATTATTGAGTTTACGCTGAATCAACGCCCAATCTCATTGCTCACCTTTGGGGTAATTCCCAGACTAAGCCGCGAATATTGTGAAGATCGTGAGTCTAAGGGATGTGATCACTACAAAGATCACCTCGTTGATGCCCAACGTCAAAAATATCTGGGTGTCCGACTCACAAGCAAACGTACGGTTATTTTTGTATTTTGTAATCCACAGTGACCAACGTGGGGGCAGATGGGTACCCCAAGCAAGTAAAAATAAAAAAAAGTTCGTTTTATCAATTCGGCTGCATGAATTGCCGTTACGATTGAAGCCCAGAAGCTAACAAAAACAAGTCACGAACTTACATAGTTTATTACTAAAGGAAAGGTTATCTCCGGTGTCTCAGGTCCGGGTCATCGGCTGGGGTTTTGAAATTTATAAGCGACGAAGTGCAGTACCTTCGCTGTAACGAAACACGATAGTTTGTTGGTAAAGGAGAAGGTACAGGAATCGAAGGAAATCCCTTCACCGAACTTAACCGAACACACGTCCGATCTTGTTCAACGCAGATAGTAAAGTCTCTCCTTTTAAGATGCTTTGTTCTCGCCAACTATAGTAACCACACCATTTCACGTTCTCACGGCCAACCGCGCTAACCACAGCCACGTTTCTTTAACCTGGGAACACAAACGTATGCACTTACTTATGGGTTAATGTCCTAGAATTCGTGTGAATTATAATCGTGAAACCTATATGTAGAAACTTGAATTAAAAATGGCAAAGAAGAACTATTCCATGCTGGATTTAAAACCCTCCTAAATATAAAAATTAAAATAAAATGTAAAATCAGTAAGTGGCAACATACTTTTAAACAGCAAATGTCCATTCGTGCTTGTGAGAGAATCAATTTGCAGCGATGGTTCTTGCCTTTGCAATGTTAGAAAGTTCTGAATTTATTTCGTATATCATGTGACAGTGATAGAAATACCTCAAGTTACAATAATGCACTGCATATTGCATTGCCATTTACTTGCATACAAAGCTTAACCATCGTATCTTTCGTGCTTTGTGCAAAGAAGTTAGTGCACTTACTTATTACACGGAGTTACTGTCACTGTCCAGCTACCACTTGCTGAACAGCGTTTTTAAATTACACAGACAAAAAAATATACAGCTTCTTACTGACCTAAACGGCGTCTTAATGAATGCTTTTGAAGAAAAAAAGACAATATTTCGATTAGCCTACTTAGCAGATATATTTAACAACCAGAATGAAACTTTATATAACATCCAGGAGTAGAATTGCCTATTTTAAATCACACTTTCATGAATTATTATTGGTATAAGATCTTTAAAAAACTGTCATTATTTTAGATATGTGTCTTACAGTTAAAGAGAGAAAACGTAGTGTACCTACAGAAAAAATTTTTAAATCATATAAATGGAGACATGGCTTTCTAATACCTACTACAAACTCCACCACAGTTGTTCCAACCGCAAATCACAATCTAACTAATAAATATATGCAAATAATTATTTATACACACCTGAAACCACCATATCAAGGTATTTCATGTCCTTTATAACATCGTAAGCAAAATTCCCATTGCAGGTCGTCATAGCCTCATCTATTTCCAAGATTAGTTTGTTTTGAACTTGTGGATTGACAGCGATTTCGTACATTGCAAATGACATTGCAGAAGAGATTGAATCAAAACCAGCGAAAAAGAATACAATACCTTGAGCAGTTATCTCTTCGTCGGTAAGCTGTATTCGTCCTTTGTTATTAACTATTATGTCTGCCTCTTGTACGTCAGCGAATCCAGCATCTAGATCTGTTTTAACTTGGTCAATGCTTAAACGACCCTTTCTAGCTTCCACTAGTAAATGTATCAAGTCTTCTCTGACTAACCCCTGTTCTTCTCGCAATCTTATTGCATCTTTGATTATGCTGCCATAAAACGAAGTAGCCTTGCTGCTGATGATGCCAATTTTAAATACCTATGACGATAGATTCAGTGCGGGTTATTATATTAACAGGCATACCTTCATTAAAAATGGACAAAGCATTCCCAACAAAAATCGCAATGCATTTACTCCTCTCAAGTTCGTAACGTCATAACTCATTTTATAGAATACGTTGTCAGGATTCTTTAGTGAATCACATTCGATTCCAAATGCCGTTGTCGTAATGATGTCATTAGAGAGCCTAGTAAAAGCTTCTTTAAACTCAACAACGGTAAGATCATCTTTCTGATGGTAAAATTTAATAAATTGTTTAGCACAGTTCTGCATAAGAGGGAACATCAGCTTTATTTTGCTGCTGGTAAAAGCGGGACTGATAGTTGACCTTATATTTTTCCACCGTTGCTTTCCTATGAATTGAACGTGGTATAAATGTAATATTAAGACAAAGACATACCTTGAACTGCAAACAAATTACTCGACCACAGAGGATCCACGTCGTCTGGTACAAATGACGTGTGTTGTGGAAAGGCATCAAACTCTTTGATAAGTATTGTTTTTATTAGATCTGGATCACGTATCATTAGAACTGGTCCTATAAAGTGGTAAAAGCCGAAGTACCTGTAAAACACAAAAATAAAATAAGTAGCGGGATAGGGTCAGTCGTAGCTCAAAATGCGCGCACACAGAAAGTTAAGCCGTTTGTATAGGATATTTGCACGCGGCTCATCAAGTTTCATTTCATATAGAATTTTCTTCACTAGCAAACATAACTCATCATATTATCGCACACATCGAAACAATTATGGTCTAGAATTTCTATATATAGCCTACTACGTTATTTTCAAATTATACATCTTTCAACTACACTGCATTAAATGCATCAACTTCAGTCTTACATAGTTCACTATCAATAACTTCTTACTTATTTTCACAATCAGTAGCTATTCTTGCCTCTCTATCTTCCAATTCATAAGATTCCTCTTTTAACAACAATTCTACTTCCCATTTAATTTCACCTGGACATACAGCAACAATTGATCCTTTACCTACATTATCTTCAAATTCTCTTTTAAAACAATTTACTTTAATACTTTCAATTCCCTCATCCTCTTTCATCTCAATAAATTCTTTCGGTTTCTTACGCTTCCAAACGCTACTACTCCATACTTGTACATGCGCCATTTAAAAACAATTCGATTTTTTAATCGCAATTATCCCAATCGAATTATTAAGTTCTACTTTCCAAATTATTTCATCATTATTTAACATTTTAATACCTCTATTTATTTCATTTTTAAGAGCTGCATTCCCAGAAAGTTCCTTTATCTCCTTTACAACACCTGCAATTATACTATTTTTATCTATTATTTCCATCTTTTAACATCATCTTCTGCAGCTTTCAATAATTTTGAGTTTTTCTCTAAAAACGTACATCTTCCCTTCTTACTTCACCAGGGCACTTACTATTTAAACTTCCATATACTTCACCTTTCATCTCCTCCACAAATTGATTCAAATTCATACAATCTCCTTGTACTTCTATATGGACTCCTTTGTCCCATTTAATCATCTCATCTTCCATAATTACCACCTTATTTTTGGTGTCTATTATGCCTTTCAACTTACTTATGAAATCCATTCCCAGAATGGCATCAACTCTTAATCCTGGCACTATTAAAAACTATTGCTCAACTTCCATCTTTCCCTGCTTTACTTTCAGAATTATGATAATAACTGCAAACTTCTAATTATTCGACGAAACTAAATTATTTCTTCTAATAGGGATAACTTTCCGCATTAACTTCTGAATTATATTTAATAAAACCTTCAGATACTAATGTTGCTTCGGCTCCTGTATCTACCAGTAATTTTATTTCTTCCCTCTACTTGCAATTTTATTATAGGTAGTATTTCATTTCTTTCATTAATTTTTTCATTGTTTTCCAACTCAAACTTTATAAATTTACAAGCATGTTCATATTTATTAATTTCTATACTTTCGTCCCTTTATTTGTCTGCATCTAAAAATCCTGCCTACTCGACGTTCCAGGCTGATTAACTAATTTTTGTTGCTACTGTTTATGCCGTTCCTCTGAACATTTGAAATATTTCCCCTCCTTGGGTTATGGCTCTATTCTCAATAGTGTAGGATTCATTATTCGCTTTCACCCCTCTCTCCTAATGGCATTTCTTTATTCCAATTATTTCTTTGCATATTCTCCCTTTCAAATGGTTTGCCTTGATATCTCTCCTGTCCATTATAGAATTTAAATGTATTCATGGGCTGGCTCCTTGGCGTGGTCTCCATCCTCCTTCGTTGACCCATATCATGGTAACGTTGAAAATATTCTAAAAACACATCTCTATCAACAATATTTTGTAAGGCTATGCATTGCCTTACTTTCGTTTCGAAGTGACCTGCTAAATATTTCATAATCTGCTTGTCTTCTAAAGGAGGATCAAGTTGTCTGGCAACCCTAAATTTCTTGACCGCATACAACTCTCTTGTCATGCCTGAATCGCTACTGTATTTGCCCATTAATAAATCATCTCTGACTTTAAATTGCTGGTTGTCTCCCCAGAAATGTTTTAAAATTTAATTTCAAAGTCTTTAAACGGATTTAACTCGCTTTAAATCAGTTCAAACCAAATTTCGGCACTACTCTTCAACATATCCCTTACAAGATTTAACTTCGTTTGATCGTCCCAGCTAACTTGTATTAAAGTTTCATAGTTATTTTAAAATATTTTAGGGTTATCTTTATTATCCCCATTAAATTTCGAATGTTGTCCCAACGAAACATTGGGTGAACTCCATCTAATCAGTTTCCCAAAATGAATATTTTTAACTCTACTTCTAAATTTTCCACTATATTCCCTAAGTCTGTTTTAAGATTTACCAAATCATTTCTAAATGTTTCAAAACTAGCTTGGCAGCTTCTCTCTATTTAATTTACTTTTTTATCTAAAATTTTAATTTGCCCATTAGTTCTTTCTCACTTGCATCCTGATTCGATATTATTTGAACAATTTGTTCTTTAACATCAACCATATCCTCTAAAATGTGTAATACTTTTCCTTTAATTTCAAATTTCATTTCTTTGATGGTTTTGTTAGTTTCCTCTAAACCCAAAGGTATTCTTTCACTAATCTCTTTAAATTTCCTTTCGTTCTTTTCGCTTTCTAATCTTAAACTTTCCCCCAATTTTGCTGTTCTCTCCAAATTCTGCTCGGAATTTTTGATTATTTTTATCAGATCTTTCAGTAATTTCCTGAATACACTTTTTTCCCATTTCTTTTATATTTTCTTTCATTCCCTTCATATTTTCACTTTGCTCTTGCATACTTTTTCATTCACTGATTTTTGTTCGAGCATATTTTTATTTAGACTTAATAAAATAGCCATTATTTTTGATTCCCGGGTCTCTCCTACACTCTTGGTCCTGGATTCTCCTTTTTTGCTTCTTCCATATTAACGCTTTTCTAAGAAGCCATTTCTACTCCCTCAGCTCACACACTTTTACAAACTTCTTTCATTCTAACAGTTGTGCTTGCAATTTATCAAATATTACAAAAAAGAAAAAACAACTCCAAAAATAAATTCTACGAGACAAAATTCTAATTTACAGACGAATTAATCGAGCCACAAGGGGTCGCCACTAAAAGAGTGCTGTGACAAAGCGCCACAAAAAGAGTGCTGTGGTAATGGCTGTACGTTGTGGAGCCGCTGAAAGGGTGATATGAAAGTGGCCTCGGGTTGGGAACGTCACTAAACGAGTGCTGTGATACAGGTACAGCAATTTGTAAAACTTGAAATCGTTAATTTATCTTCCTTTATAACTTTGCCTAACTAGCTCAACGGAATTGACTGAGTTTTCAAAATGAAATAAAACACAGCAATATCACAAAGTATTTATCCAGTATGAAATATTTTCTCTCATATAAAAGCATTTACAACATCGCTTCTTCCAGATATAAAATAATTTTTAAGAAGTACTTATGAAGAAATTGTTCGTTACCTTATTTAATATTTACAGAAATAAATTTTTTTATGGATGGGATTCTATCGACAGATTTGTGTTGATTATGGGAGACCAACAATGGAGTCATTAAAAAAATAGAGCAACATCACTTGAGTTTTAGCAAAACTTAACACTACTACTAATAGAACAGAGATTATGAGAGACCTTCTTACGCACACCAGCCAAAATAGAAACATCAGGTTTGACACGTTCATATCCAGGTCTAGTATTACCATATTAAATTTGGAAATTGAAATTACTCACTCGCATATTCAATTTTGGTAGAACAAATTAACCGTTGTAACGGTTTACCCTCAGCAACCTTGGCCCCACAGATTTTTTCAGAATTTAAACACAGACATTTTTTATCTTGTAATAAGTTGTTTAAAAAAGAAAACAGATTTTTGTTAAAAAAATTGAGCTACTAACTTTAGAGTTCGTATATAAATTGTATCTCTTTAGGTTTCCTTTTTTCTTTCATTATGATCCACTCCACTTTATGACGTTTTTAGCTAGTACGACATTACTTCATTCTTTTCCCCTTATTTCTGTTGCGGTATGTTACATGCCGAAAATCGGCTATGTATCATATTTAGATTAAGTATAAATATGTGAGTAAATTCCAGCCACTATTTTAAAATAGACTTGTTTATTTCTTGCGTTTGCGCAAAGAATGTGCAGGCGCGGAGTGATGGGGAAGTGCGCGGTTTGCGACACGATAGGAGATAATTATTATTAGCCACGAGACGTCGAACGGTGACGTTTGCCTGTGTCGTTTTTTTGTCCTTTCCGGTTTTAGGATGTAAGTTTCCTTTTATCTCTGCCTTATATCGTTCCTTACCTGGTTGATCATACAGTAACGCTACGAACGACAAAAGAGGGAATACAAATTTGGATTCAAATGGCATGACGCAACCCACCTCAACAAGGACTCTGAGATTGAACTGCAAGACGCATTTTAAGTGAATACTTCGTTTTATTTTCATTTTACCGTGCAACTTGTATCATTGTAAACGTGTTTGATATGTGATACAATTTGACACGCAATTATGTCATTATTGTGCAATATTGTGGATCGTATCAGTGTTGCCAACTGTAGTAGTGGCGCTGAACACGGACACCGGAATAACAGTGACGCCTAAACGTGTGTTGAAAATTCGTCTTCACCTCTGATTTATCTTATAGGATGTTAGTTCTGAATATATTTGTAGAAAACTAGGTTCCTCATTCAACCAATATAATAAAAAGTAATTTTTAACTTATTATGTGTCTTTTGGGTAGAAGAAATATAACCTGGCAACATTGCATTTGGTACCTTTTATCTTATGTTGCCGTCATTTAGTGCAGTTTGAAATGTCTGTCTGAATGATGGTCGGCCATTTGTGTATAGTGATTGTTTACCTTTTATATATGTTATTTCTAACTTAATTAATTGGCATTTTTTCTTTATAAAAATAGTGTATTTATATTTTAATTCTCTTAAATAATTACTTATCGTACTTGGGGATTAAGCAAATACATATATACTTTTGATGTGTTTAACAAATTATCTTAACCTCGCTTCTAAAGGAAAACATGTGCTTCGGAATTAAATAATCATTTTCGTACCTTCGTACCTTAATATATAATTAATTAACTTTATTGTTTATTCGTTATCGGGTATGGAATTTTTTTTGATATTACATTAAATTTGATTATATACCTGTTTTTTTGGTTTAACTTATTAAAAGCGTTGTTTAGATAACTCATATATTATCTTAGTTGGCCAAGATTTTAAAGTGTTCGCTTACAATCTAGATAATTAACTATAGGTTATGAATTTTTTTTTTATGAAAATTTTGTTTTTAACACAGCTATCGTAATTAACTAAAATTATCTTAGTATATCTATACCTTTTAAAACACTATTATAGTAAGCTTGATTTCGTTATATCTGCTTTTTTAAACACTACAATAGTGAGGTTGATGACAATGTTTTGTATTTAAGTTACGATGGTTGTTTGATAAATCCCTCAATACAGAAGTAATACTTTAATATTTGGTATACTGGTTTTTTCTGTAGATGTATCGGTAGAAAATTGCTCTTGTGTAGTGAGCATGATTTTGTTTTGATAGCAAATTTTTTTTATTTATATTGGTATTGCAACGCAGCATTTTAAGATCTATTTGGTGTAGGCGAGACTTGTCGTCGTAGTTGGTCGCTCAGCAGTATGTTGGTCTAGACGAGACACATGAGGAGTTGGTCGCTGAGCATTACATAAGTCTACACGAGACTCGCGGTAAGTTTGTCTCCCTAATAATTTTTGAATCATTTTTTGAGGTTGATGTTGAAGTTTTTGTTTATTCGTCTAGGTGAGGCTCAAAGGAGGGCTTGTCACCATAGCAATTATATGCGTTGTAAGATATATTTTTTTGTTCTTCGACAATTTTGTTATGAGTAAATAGAGTCTTATTCACTGCTATCTCTTTAATTTATCGATTCAGACCACACTAGGTGGGATGAAAATATCTTTAAAATCGCTCAAGATTTGCGTACATCTAAACACGAAGCAACCCAATTCATTCCCTCATTCCTTGTTTTTGGAAGATATATTCCAATCGATGGTAGTTTTATGGTTCAGTTCCTGACGACACTAACGTAATTGAATTTGACGAAAAAGTACGCTGGGACAAAGACCAACAATCAATACCTTCTATCTTTAACGACGTTAGAAAAAATTTATTAAAAGCTTATGAAAAGAGTAAGGATCACTATAATCTGCGAAAACGAGATACTTCCTTTGCTTTAGGTGAACATGTCTGGAAAAAGAATTATGTCTTATCTGATGCTACTAAAAAATTCTCTTCGAAATTAGCCCCAAAATTCATTTTATGTAAGGTCACTCGTGTTGTTAATCTACTTATCTATGAACTTCAAGACACCGAAGGAAAAAGCCAAGGAAGATGGCGTATTAAAGACCTTAAATCATTCTCTGCTGACCCAAATGCTAATTAATTTTTCAGGTTTCATTTCTTTAACGGTTTACCTAATGTTTTTGTTTCTGTTATAAATTAGTTAACTTTATTCAGCCATTTCTTTTCTTATACAGCACTTACCTTTTACACGTTTGGTTCATTTACCTTAAATTAGCTATCTTTTGCTGCCGTTAACTTTTTCTTGAATTTATTGCTAGCCACATATCGGTTTATTATCTAGCTCCCCAATATAACTCTGTCGCTTCATTTAATTAATCCTAGCACCTTTCTACACTATATTATTTTGCTTTTAGCATTTATCCTACATTGTTTAATTTCGTGGTGATTGTCGTAACTTTAGTTGTAATAACTCATTGAATTTTTATGATTGGTTTTAGCTGATGTTGAGAGGATGCTTTTTTCTTTGGACTCTTATAGGAGCTGCGGCCTATGCCATTGTGAGGTATAGTCCATATCTGCAGTTGCAAAAAACTAGAAGTTTCTTTTCTATTCGTTTTTTTTCTGAACTATTGCAGCCGCCCACCTTACCTTTTATCATTACCAGTTTTCTCCTTCTATTAAGTTACCAAAACATATAAACATTTTTTTTTTGTTTTTTATTGAACTTCGCGGTGAGGTGTTATCGATTTTTATTGATACCTTATCAAGTTCTCGGTTGTTTTTAGCATATGGGGAGGGTGTGTTTGTATTTAACTGCTTATAGTTAGGCATCCCCTTGTGTTTATGGCGTTACCGTTTCTAAAACTTACATTAGAACAGTTGGTTTTTTGTGTGAAGGTATCTGTAGTGATACTTTTAAGTTGTTGTTTCAACTTATGTCTGATTTTCTTATCGCAGTGGATGTACTCGTTAGGAAAATGATTATACTAGTTCTCATTAAGAGTATAGTAATTTTTTTAAACTTATTATGTGTCTTATCTTACCTATATAACGGCTTCAAAGAGCCACTCTATCTTGTATCTTTACGATGGATGACAAAACGGCTTGGTGAGCTGGGGAATTCTACGCTATATCTTTAATATATGTAGTCGTAACGTGCCTTAGCGTGCTGGGACGCTTTGGATTCACCTATTGTTATCTAGTTTTATCTTAATATCTTTATCTTACCTATTATTTTTGATAATAACTTGAGACTTTGCCTTATCTTTTTTGTTTTCCTAACACTTGGTATTTATGATCAGACAGACGTAGGAATTATTTTTTGAATATTGAGTGAAGAAGCTAACCTGATGGTAACAATGTAATTTGTTAAGTTAGTAACCTAAGAAATTAGTAAGATGGTACTGTTGGTAAATTTGTTAATTCACAACCAGGTCATGAAAAAGTTTTGATGTGTATTGTTTATTAAGCCAGAGTACTACTACATAAAAATTTGCTAAGGTGCATAGCAACTTGCTCTTTTGGACATTTTAAAATTTGGGCATCTTCTTGCCAAAGAAAAAACAGTTTAGATACAATGCATATGTGAGTGTGCACTTAAAAACTGTAATGGTAGCTTTAGTTATAGTATATATGTTAGGCGACTTGTTGCATTTGTTTTAGTTATAGTAGTGTTTCGTGCTCTCCGACAAATTTGTGCTGTCGATTATAACTGCGCGACATTAAAGACTCGTGTGTGCATTTGTAGATGTAGTTCATAAACAATGGGGCTGCACATTCCGTTTCCTGGTTATTCGTAAGACGTGTTATCGGTTGAAAGAACCAGGTGACGCCTAAAATAAACATTTTCTAGAATTTAAGTTAGAGCATATGTAGGTTAGTTAGGCTTTATTAAGTTTTTACCGTACTAACTTTTTTAATTTTTTTCTTTTATTGCTTTATCGCGAATGTTACATGCCGAAAATCGGCTATGCATCATATTTAGATTAAGTATAAATATGTGAGTGAATTCCCGCCACTATTTTAAAATAGACTTATTCATGTTTCGGACAGTTGCATTTGCGCAAACGAATGCGCAGGCGCGGAGTTATGGGGAAGTTCGCGGTTTGCGACACGACAGGACATGATTATTATTACCCACGAGACGTCGAACGGTGACGTTTGCTTGTCTTTTTTCTTTTTAGGATGCAGGTTTCTCTTTATCTCTGCTTTATATCGTTCCATACCTGGTTGATCCTACCGTACCGCTACGAACGACGAAAGAGGGAAGACAAATTTGGATTCAAATGGCATGACGCAACCCACCCCAACAAGGGCCCTGAGAATTAACTGCATGGCGCGTTTTAAGTAGTACTTCGCTTTATTTGCATTTTTGAGTACAGATTGTATCGTTGTACACGTATTTTGTATGTGATACAATTTGACACGCAATTATGTCATTATTGTGCAATATTGTGAACGTGAATCGTATCAGTGTTGGTAACTGTAGTAGTGACGCTGAATACAGACACCGGGAGTATAACAGGTACTTGGTGCGGGCTAAATTTCTCTGCTTACTTTACTACTTCTTTCTTGTCCGTACGGAATACTGTAACGCCTTTACTGCTCACTCTATCATATTCAGTCCCCACCTTAATGCACCAAAACAAGTTAAACTTTCCTAAAAATTTTGCGTTTTAAATTTTTAACATACATACAACAGGTCGTTTTTGGGACTCCTGAGTGTACAGAGGCGCTAAGTACGCTTATTGCGTAACAGGCGGTAATCTACCACTGATTAAGTTAGTGCTAAATTTATTGGAAAAAATGGGCAAAGACAATTAGAGAATCCGTTACAGTATTGTATTTTTACGCGTTTTTGCGGCAACTTTGTTGAAGTTTATGCAACCGCAAGTGTAGGTTTCTGTAACTTCTGTACATCCACAATTGCAGAAAATTAAAAACTGATGAATGCAAAATTGTTGGTGATTTTGCATACTGATTAATAAATACCATTCCATACTGTTTTCGTTGTTAACTGTGTTATTATTAGGTGCGATCAAGTTGATCGCATCGTTTAATGTTAATTTTATGAAAATGTAATTTTTGCAAGGTTGAATCATCTCTGTTATGCAAACTCTTGCATGTATTCAGCAATTTAGGGAGACCCTTAATTAAACACACTGTAAAACAGTTATGTTTTCTATTTATGAATCAAAATCATAATTACTCTACCTGTGTCCTGAATGCTGTAAATAAACATCTGAAAGCAATTCGCAAAATGCTCGACGTCTGAAGATGTACGGTGCACTGTTCCCAAAAAATGGTAATGGTGTTATATAAGGCACACCTTTCTTTTTCCAATAACCAAATGGTCGAATACCTACGTAAATAACTAGTACAAGGAGAACCGCTACTATAATCCACATGTTGTTAGTTAACAAACACTAATCGACTAACACTAATTGAATGCGATATCAAGCATCTACGAGTAGCACTCGATAGTTTTAATTAACGAACCGAGTATCAAAAATTAAATTAGCATTTTGATCAAGGCTGCAGATGTGATGTAAATATTAACATTGCTCAGATGCGTACAACATGTATCAATGACGTATTTGTGTAAACTTCATACAAATATAATAGCTGTCCTTGATACTTTTGGTGCGCAATATTCATTAAATTCATTAAATTGGAATGTTACTATCTTATTAGAATTATCTATAATAAACTACTCAAAGCAATCGGTGCAAACTACCGTTTCGTCTATTTGACTACGCAAAGTTGTGATTTTTAACCATAACAGTAAAACATAGTGCTAGTATTGATGTGAACCCTTATAATGATTACAGTAGCTTTAACTTATAAAGCTGTAGGCAATTTCCTTAAAACTTCTGTAACACTCCCACTGCCACGTGTATCATTTACGATACCCAAGGAATGAATTCCGTGGGTCAGGTGTATACAAAATGATACACAAAGCTGTGACGAATGTCTTGAATCCGTTGTTGTCGACTTGTTTAAGAATAAGTTAAATGTCGCTGACCTACGACCCGATGTGTTCGATAGAGTTCATCGAGTAGGACAATTTAATAAACAAAAGCACCGCCTTATTGTGATTAAGTTTGTGTCATACTGTAACAGTTTTTTTTGACCACAGTTGAACACCAACGAATTTTAGCCCTAATAACTCAAGTATAGTCATTAAAATCATGCGAACCATTTTTAAACAAATAAATGCAAGTATTGATATTGTATGTGCTAACCGCCATACGGAAATGCTAGTTTGGTTGCTAACATCAGGCGCAGAAAGTTAATACAACTATTATCAAGGCCAAACAGCTTTCCTGTTTAGTGCATAGCACATTTGCGCTCACATTAGCTAGAGCTTTCGTAGAGAAGATAATGGAACCAATAAGGGTTCTGGCGTGTAACTTGCGCCTAGCTTTTTGTGTGGTAGTTGAACCCTAGTGCGCTCGACACTAGGCCTTGATGTTTTAACGATGCGCTCTTTTTGTAATTTAACTTTTAGAAGATTTTCGTTTCGTAAATTTCCCTTCTCATAATTGCACTCTTCGTAATTTTACTTTTAGTAACCTTCAATATTTTTGTTATAACGTTCCTTTTAAAAGTCGATTTTAAATGACTTCCAATAAATAACTTCGTTTCGATAATTCCTGAGATAAATTCATATAATAATTCTTTGGACATTTGTGTAAATAACACAGAAAACATTCCTTTAATGATTTCGTAAAAGTACGATAAGATATGTTTTTCAACGCTTCGTAGAAGTCGTCTATTAGATTTTTATATTATAATTATCAACTTTAAGAAGTCGTTTTGTATTATCTGGTTTTACAAAACTAAAGCAAGGAGTAGGCTATGTTTAAAAGAAGATAAAATTCTACTTTTGCATCTGTGAATGTAAAATAGGAACGTCCTTCAACCGTACGATGGATAGTTGGATTTTGTGTTATGTTATGGAAAAGCAATAACTTCGAATGTAAAAGAAACGTCCTACAAAGTAGGTAAAAATTTTATGGTTTGTAAATTAAGTCCAATGATGCTTTCGAATGTATTGGAATTTGGTTGGTCCAGTTAGTGCGTGTAACTAAAACGCATAGAAGTTAGCATGGTCCAGTCCAAGGGTAACGCAGCTTTTCGTGTTCTGTGGAACATGTGGATTTGACGTTACTTGTTTTCTGAAAAATGTATGTATAAACACCTGCCCTAACATGTTGTGAAGACGACATGCAAAGAACACCTGCATACCCAAGGTAAGAGATTAGAATTATTCTTACGTCACGTTTACATTTGGTGATCTTTGATACCAGGCTGCTTCAGAAAATATTTTTGTAACTATCTTTTCTGATAAATCCATTTCGCTTATTAAAATGTACCTTAGTAAATTTTTGTTGACAATATTAGTTTAGTACAATTACAGTTATTAAATTTTATGAAATTATGTGAACTTGAAGAGTTCTTATTGATGTTTCATATATGCATGATTTCACTTACAATTTTTAAATAATGAATTAATAGACAAGTAGTTAAAGTTTTATAAAAATGTAAACAGAAAAAGCAGATCTGACATTTCTGGTATAAATTCAAGTTAAATTTTTGTAACTAAAGTAACATTTGAAATTTTGATATTTTTCTTTGAATATATAATTCTACCTTATGAGTGGATGAAGCTTGTATTACTTTTTCTTAAACATGAATTTTATATCTACAATTTTTATAAAAGTACAGTTTTAATTAAAGACGCAACATATAATTTTCTTAATTAAATGTTTTATTCTGAACAAGTATGTTCAGAATTAGGGTAACAAAGAATAAGATCAAATAGAGTAAAGTGGTAAACCCAATTTAACAAGAAGCTTTAATAGCCTTTTCAGTATTTGAAGCATAAAATCTGTGTTCATATTATTGTTGCCTGATTAATCTTTGTTGTTTTTTTTAGATGAGGTAGCAAGAGAATACTTCTTGTGTCTTCATTTTAGTATATTTAATTAAATTTTCTTTACAGCTCCTGCGTTAGCAGTTAATACGGTATTCCTCCTTAAGGACGCCCAAGTCCCCCTTAGGAAACCCTGTGTTTAAAGTTACAGACTTGGTGGCGCACTGTTGAAACCCCTGTTTTGTCGAGAATCTAGCCCTAGTAATAAAATAATGCTTTGTAAAAAGAACCACGACCAATCCTCATAAGCTCTGCCCAAGGAATAGACACCTAAAATAGTCGGAAGATAATTGCGTTCCATCATTTTAAGGAAATCCTTCCTTAAAGGTTACTGGTCATATTTGGAGATATAAAAAATAACCCCTAACTAGTTCCCCCAACCAGTAATTTAATTAAGTTACGTGATAATACCAATATCGTCAGCAAGTTTGGAATGTAAAAAAGCTGCTTAAGAGAACAAAACTTCTATTGACCAAATCTCTTAGCCAATAACGTTATTATCTGCTAAAATGTGCACAATCTAAATTTGAAATTCGCAATACATTGACTTCAAATTCTAAAATAATTGTATTCTTGCCCAACGGTGAAAAACGAGCTATCACACATTAAGTGGAACTAGATGATATTAAAGTTGCGATGGAAGCAGTACGTCAACTTCGCAGCAAAACAAAGAACTAAATGATTTGTTAATTAAGTCCTCTTCTAGCAAACTGCCGTCAATTTGTCTGGGTTAGGTTTGAGCGTTTTTTACGGATCCATAATGCGACATTGTTTTATTTTTGTTTTGTTTTGGTGTGTATTAACTGCGGAATTACTCTTATGTTACTCTTATATTTTTAATTTTTCTATTAAGGACAATAAGTCGTTTATATATTTTTTACGTGTTTTTAATGTTTACAATATTAGTTTCAAAGTACGAATATGTGTGTGTATGTTAAAGCATTTTCACCAATTAATAAATCTGCATTCTTCTGCTTTAACTAAGAAGGAAAATGACCGATAACTTCCCTGACATGTGTTTAATTGCTACTGATGTCTTTGATGAGATCTCTGAGTCGGAAACCAATCTGTCATTAATTCTTCCAGCTGTTCCATCGTCTGGGTCCATTCTCAGCAATGCCTTTGCTAATCATAGTAGAGCATTTAATTGTTATCACATCAACACTGGGCCACTATTATCGAATTTTGATGAATTTTCTTATATATTTGATCATAACCAGCCTTACTGCATTGCAGTTAATGAAACATGGCTTAAACCTACGTTACAGAGCACGTTAGTAAAACTGGTTGCCTACATATTAATACGGAACGACCGAACAGGGAAACGAGGAGGTGGTGTTGCTCTTTACATCCGTAATGACTTAAAATTTAAATCGGTTGCTCATTCACCTTCATTATATAGTGGACGTCTCGAATATTTGTTTATTGAAATATTCTGTAATTGTATTGAAGTTGTTTATAAGCCATCATATGTGGGTCTTATGTGTGACATCGAAACTGTCTTATTTCAACTCTTATCTTATCATACTAAAATAATTATTTTGGGAGACTGGAATATCAATTTATCAGTTGATACATCATGTGTTCGTCATTACAAAGATATGATAGATTCATGCACCCTGTCAATACTCCCACTTAATCCAACTCATCATACCACACATTCCTCATCCACCATCGATCACAATATTGTTTCAAAAATAGAAAAAGCGTTAAACTTTGGTAAGATACATGTTCCATGAGTATCTAATCATGACTTGATTTTTGTTTCATACTCAATTCGGATTCCTAGATTAAAGCCGAAAACAATAACCTATCGTAATTTTAAGAATGTAGATTTACTTAAACTCCAATCGGATGCAGAAACTACTAATTGGTTCGAAATAGATCTGGAAACTGATATTGATATTTAACTATCAAAATTCAATTCCTTTATTAATAAACTGTATGACATACACGCTCCCTATAAAAGAGTTCGAGTAACCGGGCCGAAATCTCCATGGTTCACTTCTCAAATAACATATGAGACGCCTTAGAGACGCGGCATTTTCTTATTATAAGACATTTAAAACCCCTACAAATGTCGAGCGCTATAAGGCAATGAGCAATAAGACAAAGCAACTTATTAGGAATTCCAAACTACGATATTATTATAAGCTCTCAACAAGCTCAAATTCCCGTGAAACTTGGAAAGTTTTGAAACAGGCCAGTATTGGTAAAATTCAATCAACGTCAGCCTTAAATACAAACTTAGAAACTCTTAATAACCATTTTGCAGATATCAGTCAACTGGATGACATTACGAAGCTACACACTATTCGTAAACTGTCTTTGGCTCAATCATTTAAATGTATCCAACCGTTTTCATTTGTTGATGTTACAGAGGATGCGCTTCTAAACGCGGTTCGTCGTATTAAATCGAATGTTGCTGATTCTGATCGAATTTCGGCATCAATGTTTCTACAATTTTGCCCTTCACCTGTTACATCGCTCACATCAATTATCAATGACTCGTTTAGGTCGGGTTCTTTTCCTTTTTATGGAAGCACGCGCTTGTTAGACCACAACCTAAAAATTCAAAACCTCAGAATCCCTGTGATTACCAGCCAATTAGCATCCTACTTGCGTTGTCAAAATCTATAGATTATTTAGCTTTAGATCAAATGTTGGACTTTTTACATAGTTATAACCTTCTAAACAAATATCACCTGTGCCATTGAGTAAGCCGGCAACCATTTTTGTTAGTATAGTCGAGGTTTTCGGTATTTTTACGGAAGCAAGACTTTTAGCGGAGTACTTCACTGTATTTTTGTGGATAATCGGCTAGATTTTCTTTCCCTGGGGTTAAAACTGTGCGTAACAATTTTAATTTAAATACCCTCTGGTACAACGTTATTAAAAACTCACCACATTAAAAACTACTATATACATCATTTGCTTTTATCAAGCTATAGCGCATTTCTTGCGCCAGACAATAAAGTAAACATTTATTACAACAAAACATTCTTGATAAATTAAACGCACAGCATCAACTTTCAAATGACAAACGAATTGCAAGTTATTGCAGTAAAATATCAGGTGCACAAGGTGCCTATATATTACAGCTTAATGACACCTCTAGATATATTAACGATTAATAATGTTGAGCATAATAACAAACTGAAGGAATTACGAGTGACCGAGCATAGGAGTCGGGTTGGCATTCAAAGACACATTGTTACTAAAGATGATGGCATCTTCTAGGGTAAAAAATTCTCAAGTTAAAATAGTTCCCTATTCGGATCTTCGGGAGGGGACTACATTGGTGAATATGATCGAAAACTATAAAAAAAAAGTAGTGAACATTTTGCGAGTCAGAGCGTAGGTTATCAGAAGTAGGTAAGCTAGAGAACTTGAAAATTGAAATGCAGAGGTTAGCTCTAGACATAGTAGGGAATAGCGAAGTTCGCTGACCAGAAATGGGGGATTTTTATAGTGGAAACTTTAGGGTAATTCACACAGGATCAGAGGAAGGAAATTCGGGTGTGGAGATAAATGAGAAAAAAGATAGGACAACGTGTACAAGACTACTTACAAAATAACGAAAGAGTACTCATAGGTAGATTAGAATCGAAACCGGTAAATACAGTAATAATACAAGTATACATGCTGAGCTCCAACAGTGAAGAAGAGGTGCAGACGATCTACAAATATATCGAAGACACACTAAGATATGTAAAAAAACATGAAAATTTAATAATTACGGGGTATTTTAATGCAGTGTGAGAATGTAGACTGTTATCACAGGATAAATAATTAATTAATCAGGGGTTCTTGTAGGTAGTTACATGCAGAATACAAACGAACAACATGCGTTTTTATGGATTTAATTCAGTGGTCAAAGCAATACATATACAAATATTAAATAGTAGTGATATTAAAATAACCATCTCTACAAATAAACCCTTAAATTAGAACAAGCTTGTTACATGCCAAATTGTCATAAAGTTAGAAAGGGGGAGGGCATGATCAAACGAGGTAAGTCTGCTCCTAGGAGTAAACTATACCGCGGCTCGGCTGGCTAGTCGCGATGGGCGTGGATCGAAAGGGAGGGGATTGGAAATAATATTATATTGCCGTTAGTCTTAGGTCAGGGTAATATGAGGGCACCACCCTTATCTTATTCGAGTTCCGCCTAAAATGGCACGGATTCCTAGGCCTTCAGAGAAGCCTACAAGATGAGTGAAAACTCGACTTCTTCAGACAAGAACCCGGATAAGTCCTACCTGGCCGTGAAAATGTTTAATTCCACAATTGTGCCAAGCTGATTGCAGTTCCCGGTCTTCGTACTTTATATGCACTCTACTTCCGGTTGAAATATCTAAGGTAGTGAGTCGGTCTTACCTATAAATTCCTTAGGTAACTAAGGTTTCCACAAAACTATCTATATAAAAAAATAAAGGTAACTGAATTTCTGTTAACAAATAAATATGACTTGTCAAAATTTAGTTTCATGGATTAATTATAACTATACAGAAATTATGCAAAACACGGTTCTTCTGATTTAAGCACTCACATGCGTTAATTTATTAATAAGTCACTTCTCCTTAAATATCTTATTTATTAAATGGCTAACTTGGATTTAATTACGGTCAACAGTATGGATAAATATGTATATATATATTGACATCGAGCAAATTCTTAACTTATGCCCTAGAGGATCCTCGCGCTAACCGAATTATACACTACTAACTAGATAATTGAAATTAAATCAAGGCGTAACTTTAAAATGTCATTTCATACGCTACAAGAAGTAACGTCGAACAATGTATAAACAGTTTGGTATTTAAATAAAACAAATTACTCACAGTTTACTGGTATAGCTACCACAGGAATTCAGCCCGCGGTTCCTCTGATGTTTTTGGTTGGTGCGTCGAAGTTCCAGGATAGCGACATCAGCAAGCGGCTCTTTTTAATTCAACAATGAAGTCAGTGATATGTGCGGAAAACTAAATTTAGATACGATCACACGAAGAATATGTTCATCCCACTAATAAACTCTAATTGGATCAGTCACTAATCACGACCACCTTTATAAAACAATCTAAGCTCACTCGAAACTCACTACTCGCTAAAACATTAAACCTAACCGTAAAACTAATTTCGTATTTAACAAGTCCGTGTTTGTTGGGTCGAGGTTTACACTATATGGCTTCGGCGGCTCTCCACGAATTATCAATTTTCGAAGTATCTAATCCGTCATATATAAAATAAAATAGGATCGTTCCGGTTATAACAAAACCTATGTTGTCACGCGCTACAAATCCTTCAAAACTATTGAAGAGTGTTAATTGCGTTCAAAGAAAACTGACCTTCGACACGCATTACTAAGTTAGTCGCGCCCGTGACTTAGTTTTACTTCTCGTCTCGTGATCAACTACCGAGCCTTCACATCTTATTCCTTTGAGTACCCAACGAACACTGCTCGTCGCATAATTTTTATTCCCCATTTCAGATCATCCCTTTACTCTTCTAGTAAATGAACGGGGGTGTAACGGTGTTGCCAACTAACGCTAGTGTACATTATCACGCCTGTGCCATGAAGCAAGCACGTGATACATGCTTTGTCCCTTGCGGCTAATTCTTGGAAGCACCTAACATCTGCTGTAGCAGGAATGTGAACGTCAAAGCTTGTCTATACAAAACGGGTTGTTGAGGAACGAATATACATGAATAGAACGACTGCATAAATGTGGATTCTTTAAAATGATTCATATACCTGATGGGGTTTCGACAACCGGACTTACTAAGAATACGCTAAACTAATTTAGAACTACCAACCCTTGGTTTGTCCCCTTGAGAATTAGAATGTAATTTCCTTACCTTTCTAAAATATGGGTTCTAAAATGAAAATATGCGAAATGGTTAATTTGTATTTACAAAGATAAAAACCGCAGGTTACAAGCTCACCGCATTCAGCTACAATAACTGTGATTTTAACTTTTAGCACGTCCTTCTAGTACTGTAGCACTCGCGCGTCTCTCCTTCGTAAGGGCGCTGACTCAGAACGCCCCCACTACCTTCACCCTAACGTAAAATACATATTTATATCTACAAAAGTTGGGCCTGTCACAAGTGGTAGGTGAGGGTAGGGAAAGAGCGGTAGTAGATTTATTTGGTATATGCACGAGAAATGACAGGGGAAATAGGTTGGTAGAATTTTGCTACAAGAACAATTTATCCAACACAAACACATTATTTCAACATCATGCTAGAAGACGATACACGTGAATAATGCCATGAGATATAGGAACATATCAAATAGATTACATTATTGTTAGACGGCTTAGAAATCAAGTAAAAGGCTATAGAAACTACCCAGAAGCAGATATAGGCACCGACCACAACATCGTAATAACGAAAGTGACTCTTAACTTTAAAATTTAAAAAAAAAGGAACGGAAAAAGTAACTGTGAGAAACTAAAAGATAAAGATATCCACGAAAGTTTTGAAAAAAAATCAAATGAATTGCTAAAAGATATCGGAAAAATTTCTTAAGCTAAAGAAGTAGAGACAGATTAGAATAACATTAAATTCTGCTTAGACATGACGGCCAGATACATTATGGGGTATACACAAATAGAAAATAAGAAACCATAGATAACAAAAGATATCCTGAATCTAATAGAAGAAAGACGAAAATACAAAAATAGATTAGATAAAACAGGAAAACAGAGATACAAAGCCATTAAGTAGGAAATTATTCGCAAATGCAGGAAAGCTAAAGAACAATGGATTGATGAAAAGAGCAAATAGATACAAACAAAGATGGAAATAGTGAAGACAAACAAAGCATACAAAATAACTAGAATGAATTTTAGGGATATGAAACCGAATAGTAAAACTATAAGGGATGCGGGAGGAAACGTCATTATAGAAAATGTGGAGAAAGTGAATAGATGGTGAGAATATATAGGGAATTTATAAGCTGGAGAGGAATAACAGCATTATAACAAGAATCAGACATTAAAATGAACGACTTGGAATATCCTATACTTAGAGATGAGTCTGAATTAGCATTAAGGGGTCTAAACAATGGTAAGGCTTCGGGTACAGATAAGGTGCAAGCAGAAACTCTAAAAGCCGCTGGACAAGCAGTAATAGAACGTCTCTTCCAACTTGTAAGCTATATGTATAAGACAGGCAGGATACCCAAAGATTTCAAACGTAACATCATAGTCAGTATACCAAAAATGGGAAGCTCAGATAGATGTGAAAATTTTTGAACAATAAGTTTGACAGCACACGTGTCAAAAATATTAATTAAAATTGTACAAATACGAATTGAAAAACGAGCTGAAGAAGTACTAGGAGGAGATCAATTTGGGTTCAGACGAAACATAGGAATACGGGAGGCCATTTTAGCTCTGACAATAGAAAACGGGCAAGGCGTGTATATAGAGTTTGTAGATCTGGAAAAGAATTCAACAATGTAAAATGGAAAAAAGTAATCAAAATACTCAAAAATATTGCAATGAGTTTTAGGGATGGATTGACATATATATATATATATATATATATATATATATATATATATATATATATATTACTCATATTTAGACCAGGGTAGAAAATTAATGGATTACATCAAATAATTTTAATCACCGTGTATAAGGAAGTTTATTAGATAATACGCTTTATTAAAAACCCGTGGAGAATAAAAATTCATTCGTTTTATTAAAAATAAGAGATTAAAATTATTTACAAGACGCTTTATATAAAAATAAGCAGTTTTAAAATGCTCAACGTGTAATTTAATTATTCCAAAGTAAAGAATCAAATGGAAATTACGTGCAAGATTTATATTAATTGATTTAAGTTTGGGCAACGAGTATTAAACGAAATGTACAAATAATAATTGGATATTTAATTAGGATTCACTAAAAATTAAAAAGTATTAATTTTAATTGAAGTTAATTGAACCGTTAGTAACAGATAATATCTACAGAAACTTGTAAAAACCCAGGATTATAATACCAGAAAATAAAGCTCTGAGAATTAATATTATTTTGAACACCTGCGTAGTTTAAATATCACATACGGCGTAAATTTTGTAGATAATTAATAGTTTCAAAGAATCTTGGAGAAACCGGGGCTTAATATTCACGAGAATGTGCGATACGGGGTTATTAAACCCAGATAACAGTCCACATGGACTAAAATATAATCGATAATAAAGAATATCAATTTGCACCAATACGAACAGGTTAGAAAAGGAAAGAGAAAATGCGTCAAGCAAAGACACATATAGTAAAAGGCGGGATTTAAGCAACGTCACGAGGGTCACAATTGGTTGAAAATAGGATGCAAATATCAGAGGTAGAAACAACAATTTCTGTACAAAATTAATTAGTTTTTCTCGGACATGCTTGCGTGCCGTGTGTTAAAATTTCTGAGATTTAAATAGGACGAGTGAAAATTCGTAAAAATCGATGCGCGAGCGACAGACTGGGAACATAGAATGAGGAATTCTTTAGAATTACCCGTTTTGAGGACAAAAGCGACGTGCCGGCTTTTTGCTATATATACCGAGATGAAAATAAACAAGCCCTCTTAGACTCTTAGACTTTTGACTATTCGATGCGTTAAAAGCTCTTACATCCGCGACTTGATTGAAGATGTTAAACAGTGCATTTTAGTTTGATAAAATAATTTAAAATTTTGCTCGTATATTTTAGTGATTCAAAATAGTTGGTTATTTACGTGCTAACATGAATGTACTTCAGTGCACTTAGATACAAGGTAATAAAATTTAGTTTCACTGTACCAATTAGCAAAATTTACAACGACAAATGTATACACAAAAGTAGGCAGTTTTGGCGTATATTGGTGAAAGAAGTATGAAGTTATTTGCTATTTTTCGGGGTGTTAATAATTAAATGGTTCAAATACGTGTCTGGATCCACGAAACAAGGGTCAGATATACATAGATGAGTTCCGGAAAAGCCCAGAAACAACTTTAAATAAATGGTGATGGAGAAAATTTTAAAAGCGTTGAGAATTAGAAGCCGTAAATATAATCCTGTTGGAATGGTGTGATTAACTAAAGGGACGATGTACTTTGAAGCTACGAGGACAGTAACCTTCAGGTAAATTATACTATTTTGTTTGACATTTTGTGTGTGTTGAATAACTTTATAATTGATTTACTTTAAATGGACATTAGTGAAATTGTACTAACCATAAAATTTTAATTTTAAGATGAAATTTGCTTGTTGAAGTAGAAAGGGTATTTAGTTTTGATGTTCGGTAATATGATGAAAATTTGGGTATGTCTTTGAGCTCAATTAGACGAACCTGGTTAATTAACGTAAAGGGGTGGTAGATGCTCCTTTATACTCAGACTCCGGTCTGCTTATATTGTTATATTAATTAGTAGGCATCCAACAAGGACTTTAATTTTGGATGCACATTAAAATGATAATAAAATTAATCTTGAAATTCTTTTTAAAACTGAAATTTATGCAGAGTTTTAATTTTGAAATTTTAATGTATTCTGAATATTGATGTAAATAGAGTTAACGTTGATGTTTTTGGTAGGAATGTGTTGTTTTTTTTTGAATGAGGAGGTTTATAACATTAGGTGAGCAGCCGAGGCGAAAAGAGGATCACAGCCGTTTATGACGCCCAATCTGTGGGACTAGAATTTTTTTGTTGAAAGGACCCAGTTCCCGCATTCAAAGGAGTATATCACAGCAATATATATATGTATATGTATATATATTGCTATGTTACTGGAATTATCGAGCCCCTTCGTTGGGCTGTTATATTATTTGCTATGTACTCTAAATTATTCGCGCTCCATCATTTGAGCGACCATATTACTTTACTATGAATAAACAAGATTGTAATTATCCCCTCCGACGTTGGGCTGTCTTATTAATATTGCTATCAATTCCCTCCAGAAACTTAACTGGATTTTATCCTGAACCAACCTTGTCAACCAATAACAAAATTCGATATGTTACCGCCTTACTTGTTATCAATTTCCTATTCAACTCGTAGGTCCTCCTTGAACTATTTAAATTAACAAATTACTCCCATTGACTTTATCTTATGACCTCGGCTAGCATTTATTTGGAATTATAAAATTCAGTTAATTTCGATTTTCTATAATGAAACCAATATATTATGTACAGCTTTTGTAAATTATTTGAAATACACTTTTCAATTAGTTAATGTTATAAATTTCATTTATTAAACATCATATACTATTTACTCAAAACCCAAAGTCACCAAAAAAACCTATTATCTTTATCAATGAAGTATAGAACGTTCTAAACCTTACTCACTTTATACGTATGCAACTTCTTTTGTTAACTTTTTCACATTCATATTATATTAAGCAAATTCAATATTCAAAATAAAAATATATAGAAAAATAAAATGTCTTATAACTACAAAATATCTGACCTGGTCTATTTTCTTCACATCGACGCTTCCATTTGAATAAAAATTATCTTCCCCCAATTCAGGATTACATTTAAATTATTGCCATTACCCTATGGACTACCATTATTAATTTATGCACCCCAATTTATTGTCGTTTCATTTCAGATTATTACTTCTTATCAATCAATTTCTTCAAACTTAAAATAGAATTCTTATTATCATTGTCTTCTGACTTAAAATCGTAGTTTATTTTCCTCCCTTATTCAAATTGTATTATTCTTGCCCCAGACTTAGAAATTGTATTACTCTATTTTCCCCCGGACTTAGAAATTGTAGTTTGTTTACCCCGGACATTGAAATCGTATTACTCTATTTATCCCCGGACTTAGAAGTTGTAGTTTGTTTCCTCGGACTTCGCAATTGTAGTCTATTTCCCCGGACTTAGAAATTGTAGTTTGTTTCCCCCCCCCCGTACTTCGAAGCCATATTATTAATATGTTTTAGTTTAAAATATATTCACCAAAATGTACTTACGTTTAATCGGCAATTATAATTTTCATATTAACACTTTTACAATTTTTCATTTTGAATTATTATTATTACGTATCACTTTATTTCATAGTGGCGCACTTCGGCCTTTGTTGAGTTCAAAACTGACCTCGTTATCACTGTACCTGCTAATATATTATTGAATTCCCACTCTGTCAGTGGATATGGTCTAAAACTCGTCGCCCATTAATAACCAATCAAATAATTATATTCAAAGTAGTTTCTGATGTAATTCTCCACGATTCCCAATAATTGTAAGCTGGTCGCAGCTGTCTTCGTTATCAACATGCTGTATTTTGATAGATCTAATTGCTTTTCCATAAACAACTGATACAATTCGACTTTTAATTTTCATATTTACATGTTACTCACGCAATTTTTAATCTCCTTTCTTATCAAAAATGGTTAGCTATTTGCACGCATTTACCTATGCTACCTGAAGCTCTATTTCTATCTCCGTATTAATCTAATTGTTTGGAACTCTTTTGAATGCGTGTCTAATTACACTTTATCGTTTACTTATAAATATACGCGTGCTTCCACTGCAAAATATCATTACTTGCTTTATCTAAATTAACTAAAACTTTATCTACAGGGTATTGAATATTTACTATTTACCTAATGCATGTGTTCCTTGTTTCTACGCTAACTATAAGTCTTCCTATGTTTATTTGCGTCGCCTAAAACTATTTATACTTTATATACAGGGTGTTGACTGCTTACTATCTACAAACTATCTCCATTTCTTAATTCTTTCCTAAATGAATGCCGTTTTCTGCTGCCTATGGTAATTACTCATTTCTAAATAACCTTTACTATAAAGTGCACCCTTAAACAACCCCTTATCATAGCATAATATATATATATATATATATATATATATATATATATATATATAGCTTATATAAAGCGCAAGCAGCGGTAAAAGAATTAGAGCAGGAACGTCGAGAAGTAAATATAGGGAAAAGGGTGAGACGGCGGTGTGCCCTATCCCCATTAATTTTTAACTTGTACGTTGACCAGGCAATATATACTGTCAAATGCAAAAAACATTTGAAACTATGATGCAAGAACAAAAGATTGGAATGCTTAGATTTGCATATGATAAAGCGTACCTCCATTGTGTCTTATTCTGAGTTAACCTACACATTTCTCGAAAATTTCCACAGCCTTCATCTTTCACTATCTGCGTGTAATATTCTGAACTAGGTCAACATTTACATCTTTATTCCTATATCTGCTTGTAATATAGCCAGCACTATTCCCCAAAAATGTCTTAAAATATATCCTGCATTTATATTTCTCCTATTTTTTTTATTTCAGACATATCTTTATTTCCTACTATTTCTATAACCTCCTTGTTATTAACTTTATCTGTCCATGTTGAAGTATACCATTTTTAAAGGCACCTTCCTTTTCTTGTCTGCTTCCCTACTGTCTCTATTGCATATGCGTACAGTGCTATGCTCTACACATATGCTTCCAACGCTTTTGTCTTTGTTTCTAGGTTTGTTGTCTTCGAACATAGCCGCTGCTCTTTCTTGTTAGATACAGTTCGATTTCTATTGTTTTGTAAATATATACCCTATTTCACCAACATTCTGTCGATATGAAGGGGGGTTAAGCAGCCTGTGACTACCAAGATCCCCTAACACAAACATTTGCCGAATTAATGGTTTTGCAATAGATCCTTCTGCACAGTCAAAATTAGTTGAAAATATTGCAAACTCAACAATTGCAGTTGTTTATATTAACAATCAGGTTTAAGTGCAATTATTTTTGTCATTAGGATTTTGGTCTCGGAACAGGTTGGACGCGCACCTCCACTGATTTCTATTCTGATCTAGCCAACTCAGTTCCCCGAAATTTATACTGCTTGTATACAGCTCGGTTCCCCTTCCATTGTTTTGTAAATATATACCCTATTTCACCGATATTCAGTGTTAGGTAAAAGGGGCTAAGCAACCTATGGCTACCAACATTCCTCAACACTTAGCCATTGCCGAAATAGTAGTTTTCCAATAAATCCTTTCGCACAATCAGCATTAGTTAAGAATATTACAAGACCAACACCTGTATTTGTGTATAATATTCATCAGGTTTAAATGCAATTATTTTTTATCGGTAGGTTATCCGTCTTGGAACTGGTTAGACGCGTACCTTCACTGATCTCTATACTGACCTAGCCTACACCGTTTCCCGACTTCCCTACAGCTTAGATATGCATGCCCTACTCAGGTCATTTTCAGTGGTATGTAAAGGGGGTTAAGCAGCCTGTAGGTGCCAAGATTTCCTAATACAAATATTTGCCGAATTAATACTTTTTTAGTAAATTCTTTCACACAATTAACGTTAGTTGAGGATATTGTAAAACCAACACCTGTTTTTGGTTATAATAATCATTATGTTAAAGTAAAATTATTTTTTGTCATCATAAGGTTTTCTTTCTTAGAACTGGTTGGACGCGTATCTCCATTGGTTTTTATTTTAAATCTAGCATACACATTTCCCTGAAATTCCCACAGCCTACATCTTTGACTATCTGTCTGTAACAGTCCAACCTAGGTCTACCTCTACCTTTCCTTTTTCCTGTCTCTGCTTCTAATATATTCAGCACTATTCTCTCATGCTTTAGTAATTGGCCTATTATATTATCTTTCCTATATTTTACTGTTTTCCACACACTTTTTACTTCCCCTACCATTTCTAGAATCTCCTTGTTCTTAACTTTGATTGTCCATAATATCTTCATCATAAGCTTATAGCACCATATTTCAAAAACTTCTATCTTTTTCCTGTCCACATCTTCTACTGTCCAAGTTTCACAGCCGTACAGTGCTGTGCTCCATACATATGTTTTCAGCAATCTTTTCCTTATTTCTATGTTTGTTGCCTTGGAACACAGTAATTGCTTTTTCTTGTTAAATGTAGCATGACCTTGTGTTGATCTTTGTTTTATATATTTTGCGCTTTTTCCATCTTGCGTTATGTGGCTTCCTAAGGAGCAGAAATTCTTAACCTCTTGTAAGTTTTCGTTTCCTACTTGTTTTCTAGTTTTTGATTTATTTCCCCTCTTTTGCATACCAGTAATTTAGTTTTATATTTGTTAACCTTCCGTTAGTCGCGGGCGATCTGACAGATCAGACGGGGATATTTTTTGTTCTCCCTCACTAAGGGTTGGCAACAATGAGCTTTTCTTTCTAATAGCTGTCTGATGGATAGAATGGAAGAAGTTAGTACTTTTCTAACCTTGTTTGAGTGAGTTAGTAGTATTAAAGTGACAAATTCGTTCTGACAGATCGCCGCGACCGAGATCATAAGTTTACCCTACTTCATATAAACGCTAACTTTTTTATTTTATTCATTTTATGACATCAACTGTACCATTTGGCAATATTTACTTTTTGTATATATATTACGTAATTCGTTGAAATAACTCCTACGATCTCTCAGATTGCCGCGACTAATATAACTTTTTTTCAGACCTAAGATGGAACGTCGCTTGTATAACCTTGAAAATGAGAAACATGTTCAGGATATACTTCGCATGCTTGAAGAAGATGACCACAATGACAATGCAGGAGATTTATCATTTGAAGAAGAGACAGACACAGATGATAACGTCCGTGATGAAGATATTCAGCACGAAAGGCAGTCTGTTTCTGGCAAACCCACTGATGACGAATCTGATAATGACAACGAATTTTATGTTGCCCACCAAAAGAAGAACAAAAAATCATAAATAGTTGGAAATGGAAAAAAAAGCCTTACAATCAAGTAAGAAGGCGAGGCGCACAAAATTTCATCATGCACGTTCCTGGGGTGAAAGGTGCTGCGAGATAGGTGAACAATGTTCTGGGAGCTTGGAACCTTATGATCGATGATCAAACATTGAATACGATTCTCGAATTTACGAATCAATACATTATAAAAATTCAAGAAAAATTTTCTCGACCAAGAGCTGCGAAGGTGATAGATATGGCTGAACTCGGAGCCTTTATAGGTCTTCTGTACCTCGCCGGAGTTAATAGAGTAAGCCGCCTAAATTTAGAAGAGCTTTGAACAGCCGATGGGGGGGGGGAGGAGTTGAGCTTTTCGGGCTTACCATGGACTTGAGACGATTCCGCTTTGAAAACTGCAGAAAACTGCAGAAAACATTACTGTCCCGGAGAAAATCTTACGCTAGATGAAATGCTGGTTGCGTTTAGGGGAAAGTGCATTTTCCGCCAGTATAATTCCAGAAAACCTGCTCGTTATGGATTTAAAATATTCACTCTAGCTGATGCTAGAATGGGCTACACACTCAATTTGGAAGTGTATTTATGAACTCAGCCTGAAGGTCCTTTTATTGTGAGTAACCCGTCAGATGATGTAGTGAAGCGCTTAGTTTGTCCTGTAAGTGGATCAGGGAGAAATCTGATCATTGGTTACATGGTTCACCAGCAACTGTCTCCTAAACGATTTGAAAGCTATAAAGTTTCAATGGTTAGGACCCTAAGAAAAAATAAACCCCAAATTCCATTATCTGTTAAATCTTCAAAAAATGAACAATATTCGAGCTAGTTTGGGTTTCAGAAAGGAGGAACTCTTGTTTCATATGCTCTCAAAACCAACAAAAATGTCATTTTTTTATCCTACACTTTGATGCCAAAGTCGATGAAGAAACAGGAGAACAAAGAAAAACCTGAAATAATAACCTTCTATAATAAAACCAAGGGGGCGTTGATGCTGTGGACAAGATGTGCACTACATATAATGTCTCTAGAACTACTAAACATTGGCCAATGGTGATCTTTTTCTCGATGTTGAATACGGCGGGAATAAACAGTCAAATCTTGATTACTGGCAACAAAAATAAAGTGAGTAGCAGGAGGGCTTTTCTAAGACAACTTGCAGTTTCACTTATACAAGAACATGTAGAGAAAAAACGGACGACCAATACTGGACTTACGTTGACAGTATCAATCGGTTTGAAGAGACTTCACTCAGAACGTACGAGCACATCCGAAATTGTGCACCTGCAGAGACTGATGAAAAACGGTTGCCATATTTATCATGCAAGATTGGAAACAAAAGGCGTCTTACTAAATACAAATGCCACGTCTGTAAAGTTCTACTTTGCTTCCAACATTCCAGGATGAGGTGTCAGTCTATCCCTAAAACTCATTCTAATCTTTTTAAGTATTTTGAACATTTTTTTTTCATTGTACGTTGTCAAATGCTTTTTCCAGATCTACAAACCGTATATACACGCTTTCTCCCTTTTCTATTGTCTTCTCTATTATCACTCTCAGAGCTAATATAGCCTCGCCTGTTTCCATGTTTCGCCTAAACCCAAATTGTCCTTCTCCTAGTACTTCTTCAGTCCGTTTTTTCCATACGTCTTTGTTAATATTTTTGATACACGTGCTTTCAAACTTATTATTCGAAAACTTTCACATCTATCTGTACCTTTCTTTTTTGGTATAGTGGCTATGATGTTTCGTTTGAAATCTTTGGGTGTCTTGCCTGTCTCATACATATAGCTTGTAAGTTGGCAGAGAGTTCTGTTACTGCTTGTCCAGCGGCCTTTAGAGTTACTGCTAGCACCTTATCTATACCCAGTGCTTTACTATTTTTCAGGCCTTTTAATGCTAATTCAAACTCATCTTTAAGTACAGTATATCCCACGTCATCGTTTTCAATGTCTGATTCCTGCTCTAACGCTGTTAGTTCTTCTCCAGCGTATAAATTTTCTGTATATTCTTGCCATCTAATCACTTTGTCTACATCTTCTATAATAATGTCTCCTACCGCGCATCTTATATTTTTGCTATACGGTTTTATATCCCTAAAATTCATTCTAATTAGTTTGTAGGCTTCATCTGTATTTCCTATTTCCATTTTAGTATGTACCTTTTTGCAAATTTTATCAATCCATTTTTCTTAAGCTTTCCTGCATTTGCGAATAATTTCCCATTTTTATGGCTTTGCATCTCTATTTTTCTGCTTCGTCTGGTTTGTTTTTTATTTTTGTCTCTTTTCTATTAAATTCGGGATATCCTTTGTTACGCATGGTTTCTTTTTTCTTTTTGTGTACACCCCAGGATATCTCTAATCGCCATGTCTAAGCTGTTTCTATTTCCTTAGTATCAGATATTTTCCGGATATCTTTCAGCAATTCATTTGACTTTCTTTCAAATCTTTCTTGAATATCTTGATCTTGTAGTTTCTCTAAGTCAAAGTGCCTTTTTCCGTTTCATTTTTTCAAGTTTTTAAATTTAAGTGCGGCCCTCATAATTACGATGTTGTGGTTAATGTTTATATCTGCTTCTGGGTACTTTCTACAGTCTTTTACTTGATTTTTAAACCGTTGCCTAACAAGAATGTAATCTATTTGATATCTTCCTATATCTCCTGGCATGTTCCACGTGTACCTTCTTCTAGATGGTGTTGAAATTATGTGTTTGTGACGGGTGGGGGGGCGGGACGGAAGCAAGGTAGGGAGGAGGGAAGGAGGGAGCGACGGAGGGAAGGGAGAAGTGAGGGAAGGAGGGATGGAAAGAGGGTGGGAAGGAGGGAGGGACGGCGGGAGGGAAAGAGGGAGGAAGTAGAGTGTAGGGAGGTAGGGAGGGGAAAGAGAGAGAGAGACCTGTAACACATACAACTAAAACTGGTGAGATATCTTTATTTGCGTTTACATAAATAATTTTTTTTTTAGTAATATCTTAATTATATACAAAATTCCATGCAATCATATACAGATATAACCTTATGTACTTGCGTGTTTAAATTAAATGCATTAGTTGGCTTACACACTATGTTAAGTACTTAATTGGATTTTTTGTGTTATGCAAACAAGTATAAGTTAAATAGTTTTTAGTAACAAAAGTAATACGAATATAAACATGGAACGTAAATCACAATGCTTTTCCATCAGGAATTTGAGTTGCTGCGTATTCTAGCCTTTAAACCTAAACATACTCCTTTTTCTGGATATAGCGGATTGCTGACTTTATCGAGCTTTATAGGAATTTGTGTTTTTTCAACCGGTACAACTTCATATTTGGAAAGAATTTCAGCTATTATCAATTTAGTTTCTATTAAAGCAAAACGTAATCCTAAAAGCAAAAGTGCATTAATACTTAACTTCAAGACAGACCAACACAATTTTTTTCCTGATGTTTGGTGGGTGTCTTTCATGTATTTTAGGTCGTAGAAACCAAAACTGTACTCGAAATTTTTGTATCACCCTCGGGTATTAAAATATATGTTGGAAACGTATTATATCCTTGAAATGTAAAACCGTCATAATGTTTGGGGTTAGTTATAGACACTGCTGGAGATGCGGACTTAAGATATATAAGCAATGCGGAGAGAATGAGTAACAGTTGGTTTCCTAAACGCGTCTATGAATAGATATAAAATATAAATAAAGATATCATATTCTACTGTACAGTATTTGTTGCTGATAGACTTTTAGGTCTAAAAAGTATGTAAATCAAACAAATAGGTTTTGTTACGTACATGCCGAGTTTACGATTAAGTTTCACAAAAAAAACATAACTAGACTTTTCAAGAAAGTTAATGAGCTTTATTTTGGACGCAAACCAGAAGATCGGGATAAAACTTAGGCGCCCAATATCATTAGCACAACGTATGCTGTGAATTTAAGAGAATGGTTCGACGGTATCCGTTAGTCAATACCTCTTGCAGTGCCTATGGTTTGGAGAAACTCTAAAGATCATTTTACAAATTGCTATTTTTAGTTGACGAATCGATTTGGAATGTCACTAAAGTCGAAGCGTGCTGTATAGTACCAAAACCAACAATCAGCTCTCAGGCCAGTTCTTAACAGCAACAATTTACATGTCCCCGAACGTCTAGAATTATATACACTTGATCATACTATGAATGCTGCTAAAGACAATATTGTCGATCCTAATTTCCACATACAGCAATATGGTTTGCAACATGCCTTTGAAAATTCATTTCTTCCACTTACACTTGGATTTTTTGTCTGCAAATTTAAAGTCTGTGAGTGACAAACATGGTGAAACGTTTTACCACCAAGCCTTTCACTCTTTTGAAAACCGAAGCGAAGGGAATGGCTAAGTGCGTTGAAAAAAATTGGAAGTGTCTGCAAAACAAAAGTCGCCTGGTAGGCCGCATGTGTTGTATGAGAATATCGACAGAATCCGAACTTGATGACTACGAAGCCCTTACTTGACAATACGCAGGCTTGAGTTGGGTATACCGAAATCAACTGTTTATAACGTAGTTTACAAAAGGCTTCGGTTAACGGCGTACAAGTTACAACTTTTGCATGAAATTAAACCACAAATAAGGATAAGGGATTACAGGTTTCTATTAATATGTTAGACAAAATTGACGAAAATAACGATTTTTAAAAAATGTAATTTTTGCCGATGAGGCAACTTTTCGTGTAAACGGTGCTGTGAATCGACATATTGCAAATTTGAGGTTTACAGACGCCTCATGAGTTTATTGAATATCGTCGTAACTCACCCAAAGTTAATGTTTGGTGCAGTCTTATGCATGTCTGGTTATAGATCTTTTCATTTTTGTTGAAAAGACAAAAACTGGTGATGTCTATTGTGACATGTTAGAAGAGTGTGCTATTCCTCACTTGGATGATATTAAGGCGCAGAAAGGTTTTGTTCACTTTCAGCAAGATGGTGCAGGGTCTCATTTTAGTATGCGTGCTCGAGAAGCACTCAATACTCGATTCGGAACAGGTGGATTGGAAGGAAAGGGCCCACTCCTTGGCCTCCAAGAAATCCAGATTTGACATCCTCGGACGTTTTCTTGTGGGAACATGCGAAGAACCTCGTGTATGCGAAGAAAATGCAAGATCTAACCCACTCGCTTGGGTGGCAACCGTCACTTCAGACATACTGGCCAACCTGGCAAGAGGTAGAATTTCGTTTGGATGTTTGCCGTGCCACTAATGCGGCACGCGTTAAAATTTACTAAATTGTAATAAAATCTTGAGAATATTAGCTTTAAATTTATGTATAATACAATACACTATGATTTGGACTTCATGAAAATATTTCACCTCATAACCCAGGAGTTCTTTTGTAGAAACCCATGTAATAAAACGTTCCACTATAAAAATATCAATACTTCGTGACTAGAGGGTGATAGAAAGTTCTGATAACAAACTCGTAATCAGCAGGAAAATAACATATAAGAAACACTCATTGTACATTAGGAAAAAATTACAATTTGTTGTTTAGTGTTATAACCTACCTATACAATTTCTGGGTCCAAGACCAAATGGTAGATACGTATACGGAACAATAAGCTTTTTATTCTCTTCGCTAAATCTTTCTGGATCAAAGGTATCAGGATTTGGATAGTATTTTGGATCTCTATGTATAGCAAAAGTTGGAATACAACAGGTTGTTCCAGCTTCCAGGTGCAGCGTCGTTTCTCCTGGTAGCTTTGGATCTATTGTAAATGGAACTGCAGATGCTCTTTCGGACGCAAACATAATTGGCCATTTACGTAGTGTTTCTAAAAATATATAATTTATTTTAAATGGATTGTCAGTTTATAATATCAAAACTCTTAAAATGGGTTGTTTAACATGTTCGCTTCCCATAGAATTTATTTCATCAGGCGTAAGACCATTTACAAAGCACCTTTGAGCTTCTGTGATAGTCTAGTCTAGGACAACAGCAACAATCGTTCGTAACGTATATGAAACTACTGGAAAGTAAAGTTTGTCACTTAAGTGCTTATTTCTGTTGAAGCAACGGCAAAACTTTGGTACCATGCTAGAAGTGTGAGCTATATAAGTTCAATGACACTAGTGATAAAAATGAACTCTTTCTGAACGCCCTTAAACAGCACTACATTGGTATCCGCTTGACTAGGGCAAAAAGAATTATCCGACGTGAAATATTGTGAAATTGAGTGAATTTAACATATTTTGATAAAAATAAGTTTATGATACCTAAAGCTATTTTACCTCGCATTTTCCTCCCACGCACCATTTTATAAATGTGATTCGGCCTTCAGACATTCAAAGCCCCCTATCAAATTATTTTGTTAAAAGCTACAAAAGCACCCTAATATAATAAATATTATCATTTTCTTGTAGAGTGTAACACTTTAGTTTAGGCAAATACGTGGTGTTCTTAGTGCTGTGTGGGTTGCCGCTAATACGTTTGAGTTCCAGCGCAGTCGCAAGTGAACAAACATGCGCGTTGAAATAGAACGTAGTTCATTCTTGTCTTTGGCTAATAGTCGCTAGACACGTTTTTTAAAAAAGGTGGTATGTGAGTTTTGGGGCCGTCATGACTAGAAGAAAGCTCCATTCATGGCAATTGCATTTAGTTTGGCGTTGGAGCCATAGCACACAGCTCTGTTAGAACGTGGTTCTAACTAATACAAGTATTTATAAAACGGTTTGTTATTTAAAATATGGTGTTGTAACTATTACTAAAGAAAGCTTTAATTTTTAGCAAGCAGCTTTAGATATATAATTTATGGACTAGAAAATCGACACGGATTTTCATTTTATTATCAATTATCCAAGATGTAATTTTTAGTTTTGCTAAACAAGCTTTCGTCGATCCTGGAAAAGATGGCAAACTCTAAATGCTTTGTTAACAGATGTTGTATATTTTATTGTTATTACTTAATGCCGTGAAGCTTTGGTGAGTACAATTCCATTTTTTGTGATCCAGACGAATCAACACGTAAGTTATGAACCTTTTGTTTGAGAAACTGAATTAGCTAAACTGAATGTAATTAATTACGAAATACAAAATTAAGAATTTTGATTTACAAGTTTGAACGATATCTTGTTGAAACAAATCGTATTTTTATTTGGTGTAGTTTAAATGGTGTTAAAACTTCATACAGTTGGAGGTCAGCGATTGACAGTATAGATGGCCTTATCGTATATTGTTGTTGTGCTACACATATGGCGGAGCGATAAAGCCTTTTCGCTTCACCAACATGACACTCTCTCGTATCGTTTCACCGATTCAACACCTAATAACTATAACCGCGAGTGCATAAGTGCTGCTGCCCGACCAGGTTGCGTCGACCGGTAAACAACACCTATCTTCGCGGGAGTAAATTGGTGAACAACATTGCAAGGTAAGCAAAACATTAATTACGGTTTGACCTATGTTACTGTTTTTCGCGCCTTACCTCCAATTGCATACAATTACAGTCCATTTGCTAAGCTTTACGCTTTGGGAAACGTTCTGGAGCTGTCCCAATTTTTTATACACTCCGTGTACCACACAAATGGTTTGGCAATTTTTTATGTGGTAATATTCTTTTGTTCAATGTTTGTTAGGAACAACACCTTAAAACCACATGTGATATGATAAGAGTAAAGTTTTCTATGTTTGTATGAAACAGATGACACTTATGTTACTAAGCAACTTTTGTATTAAGATAATTAATGATATGGAAACAATTCAGTAAAAAAACCTTAGAAGGACAAAAGTATAATATAAAATAAATCGTTGTGAGCTATATCCACGATCTTTGATAACGACAATATAAATAATGTATTAAGATTTTGAATAATTTTTTTAATGACAGGTCTACCCTGTTAATAGCTGTGAGTTTTGCCAACTTAAGATTTTTAATTAGCTTTCATTTTCGTGCTATAGTATTTACATTGTAACCCTTTTTAATTTTTTTGTACATAGATGAAAAGAAACCAATTTATATTAGATACAAGTCAAAACTCACGATCGTTTTATTTCCAACAGCACAATAAATGAAACAAGTAACCTCTCCGTTTTGATTGAGATAAAAATAAGTAAAGAAATTATGTTAACTTCATTTCTAAGTTCAGATAGATATTATTCCCTTAAGGTTTATCTGCGTCTATCCAAAGAATGAATTTTTATGATAGCTTTATTGACGCAGTGGCGCCCTAGTTTATTCAAAAACAGGTTTAGTCTCAGAAAGTTCCCCGACCATCTCATGCCTTCGCAGAAATAGACCCCGAGTTTAAACCAAGAGCATGCTATTTTTCTTTCGCAACACCAGCTCGCCCCACTATAACCACAATACAGGCCAGCCCCAGAAAATATATAGCAAGAGAAAAATACAAAACACAATATCTAACAATTTTGAAACTATAAAAAATAAAATATTTTTAATTGGCTCTAAAATCTGCAGATGCATGCTATCCCTGTTTAAGGAGGTAAGCTTTTTAACTAACGATGCTTATACGCGCTCTTAATGTTCAGGTAACTTTTTCGATATAAAAGTTTTATCAGACTGTCAGCTCCTAACAAAGGGGTTAAAGTTCTTATCTTGTCAAGATTTTTCTATATATACGTGGAAAAGCCCAATGGAGAGGAAAAGCCGTTGTAAAAGCATTTTAGTATCACCGCACGCCTCCTCTGGAGCAGTAAAATCTAACTGTTGAGAAAACTAGAAATATAGAAAAGGAAGGTGCCAGAAATCTTCAAAATATCGGAAATGTATGTGAAGTGGTTTTGTGAATAAAGTAGATACTACACTACAATTGATTATTCAATGCTCCAC
The DNA here is from genome assembly GCA_036346225.1 of Platerodrilus igneus. Taxonomy (NCBI): domain Eukaryota; kingdom Metazoa; phylum Arthropoda; class Insecta; order Coleoptera; family Lycidae; genus Platerodrilus; species Platerodrilus igneus. The sequence continues at coordinate 13,911,836 of JARFIW010001469.1, read as the reverse complement.
CCGAAGCTACTACATTGGCCAGGAAGAGAGCTTTTTACCCGAAAATTTTTTGAATTTTGCCGAACCGTTGCTGTTCTAAGCAAGTTTGGGATCTTTAACTTGCGTAACAACAATCACACACGGGATATACATTTTACCTCTCATCCGAACCAGGGATTTTTGTGAAAAATGCTCGCGTAACATTTTGCAAGCGGACCGTGTCGGGATTTGAAACCGGGACTTTGGTCATAGTAGTTACATGCATTCCAACTCGCCACCCTCTTCACATATCCTACATGTGATTTTCCAATGCTCCACCTGAGAGTACTACATTGGCCAGGGAGCGAGTTTTTTTTACCTAAAAAATTTTTGAATTTTGCCGAACCCTTGCTGTTCCAAGCATGGTAAGGATTTCTAATTTGTGTGACAGCAATCACACGCAGGACAAAGATTTTACCTCTCATCCGAACGAGAGCATATTTTTGTGAAAAATGTTTGCCTAACATTTTTCATTTGGCCCATGCGGAAATCGGACCTGGAAACTTGTGATTAGTAGTCACACGCAAACCAACTAAGCCACGGAGCCGCTTGAATAAAGACAATCAACCGCAAAACCAGCAACATCCGTTACAAACATAATAAAAGTCAATAGCTTGTTTCGAGATTATTAGACGGAAAACAGTAACTCGAATGGATACACAATGCAATTAATAGAGGATGGGTCGGTCCTGGAACAGATCCACTGATCCACCCATCCAGCCGACCTAGGTTTTACATGTATATTCCCATAAGGAGAATTCTGCTGGGAGAGAATTCCTTCTTGCTCCCTCCTTGCTCTCCTCCTTACTCGGACACCACCACCATCCCTACCCTAATAATTCGGCAACCTAACCCCTTAAATTTTCGAGATATTTCTATGTCCCTATCGGTACCGCACGATTTTTTCATTCTCACAAGTGCATAATCCCTTAAAAGACTATTTAACCTTATTGGAAACTAGTAAGTTATACTTCCTAAAGGCGTCAATGTACTCGGTACCACTTGCCAAAATGTGGAGTAAGCTATCGGACAAGCTACAAAATAGCTGCTGTTTAGTGTATAATAACCTACTACAGTACGTGTATTGGGGAATGGCAATACAAAGAAATTGATTGGCTTGCAAATTAAGTTGTCTGAAAAACTAGAGGAAAGGAAAAAATTGATAAAGTATGTGCTTTTGGCTTTTAGTTTTAACTATTTACCTGTAAATTATTTGGAGATAGTAGAGAAGGAAGACAGCCAAGATAAAATAAAAATCTTACACAAGTGCTACATTAAAGCGGGTAGTACATATTCTCCACAATCAGCAACACCATATTCTACAATTCTAAAAAAAATAATCAATTGGAAATTGGGGTTGATAAATACGCCTAACATTCGCCCAGACGTTGTGCGGCAACGCGTAAATATTGGCAGTAAACTCTATCCGTTTACGCTAAAGGAAATTGTCCCATTATGCACGTCATACGCTGTAAGTGGAAGAAAAAGACAGCTGAAATTAGAGGAAATAGATGCAAATAGGCGAAAAAAGTTGGACTACATGGAAAACACTGCGACAATACGCGAACAATTCAAAGATGTGTTAGACAAAGATCTTATTAAAGAAAATGAGAAATAATTAAAAGATTATTTTGTACCGATGGACTGACTTAGATACATCCGGGTTCTACAAGCTGTATGCATTTGTGGTTAGCAAGAAAGACTCTTTTAGTTATGTAGGCGTCCTTGTGGAGAAGAATGGTCCTAAATTCGATAAAAATTGTATATTTGCCTAGTAAAGAACCTTTTGGATCATTTAAAACGGAGTGCCCTACAACCTATGACGACCATATATTTCCAAAAGTGGTGGACATGCAACTACGCAACAGTGAGTGGGAGAATAAGGATTCCCGCCAACACCGACAAAAAGAAGTTGATCAAGGTAACAAGATACGTATGCAGGATATAGCGGGAGAGCTGCGATTAAAAGAATGTCACAAACTGCAAGAATTACACGAATTAGTGGATCTGGTTGTCGGTGGAATTAAAGACTTTATATATAGAGACAAACTTGGGCACATTTTACAATTCGAAAACCTAGACGGTCTCTATGTATCAAACTATTGGCTAGAAAAAAAGATAGAGGACTTGGGTGTCGATTTAAATTTTAAGCTGCGAATAAAATTAGATATAATTAAAACCACTCCAAAAAAACAAAGAGAAAGGACTGATTTCTGTGTTATAACTTTGTATTAAAGTTAAGTGTAAACGTCTCCACGCTTGGCATTAAATATTTTTAAATTTTGTTATGTATAATGTCAGAATAAAAATTTTAGAATAGTATTACATTGTTCTTTATTTAAAAAAGGCTATGACGTCAGCACGACCTTGGAAAAGTAGTCGAAACTAGGTAGCCGGGAGCATAGCAAAGTGGTGATTTTACCTATATAAAAATAGATGTTAAGTGTACACTGTATATTTATTATTGAATAAAATTGTTTTAGAGGAATGTGTACTACTGTTTTTGCTTACACCAAAATTATAAATCGAGTTGGTCTAAGGTTAAATTAATTGTAGATTCGGACTTCCAAGAAGAATTAAATCGGTATTACCATACACGATTAGAAACCGTTTATAAATAGGAAAGTTATAAAATTAGGGGTTGTAACTCGATAAGGGTTGATGTTAAGATAAAAATTAAAAAGTAGGAATACAAAGTTTGTGCGGTGCCGATAGGAACCGCAAGTTATCTCGAAAATTTTAGGGGTTAGGTTGCCCATTTTTTAGGGTAGGGATGGTGGTGGTGTCCGAGTAAGGAGTGAAGCAAGGAGGCAGCAAGGAGAAAATCCCTTTCAACAAAATCCACCTTATGGGAATATACATGTAAAACCTAGGGCGGGTGGATCGGTGGATCTGCTCCAGGACCGGCCCCATCCTCTACTGTCACTAGAATGGGGATGGGGATATACAATCAGATTGCCCTTAATACAATACGGTCATGGTTTGGCCAGTATAGATCGCAAAGGGAGTGGACGAAATTAGATTAATGCGATAACAAAAAATTCAAAGAAGCAGGTCGTAGCACTAAAGTAAAAATTTATTTAGGTGCCCTCCCTCTAAGTAAGTTTACTAAAAACGTTTTTTAAGTGATGGCATCGTCTGTAGTAATAAATTCCAGAGTTAAAATAGTCTCCCCCCCATACAAATCCTCGGGAGGGGACTACATCGGAGGATGTGATTGGCAAGTTCAAAAAAAGAAGCGTGAATATTTTGAGAGGTGGAGCGTGGAACATTAAAAGCATAAAGCAAATAGGTAAACTAAAGAATTTGAAAATTGACATGGATAGACTAGCATTAGATACAGTAGGGAGTAGCAAATTTCGGTGGCCGGATGCGGGAGATATTTGGAGCGGAGGGTTTAGGGTAATTCACACATAGTTAGTTTATAAGCTCGACCGGTAAATACGGTAATACTACAAGTTTGCATGCCCACCTCTAGCTATAGTGAGGTTAAAGCAATCTACAAAATAGCGGATAGCCAAAAATTTAATAATTACATGAGATAATAATGCAGCAGTAGGTGAAGGTAAATAAAGAGCAGTAGTAGGTTTATTCGGTGTAGAAACGAGAAACGACAGGGGAAACAGGCCGGTGAATTTTGTGACATAAACAATTTAACCTTCACAAATACATTATTTCAGTATAATGCTAAAAGACGATACACGTGGAAGATGACAGGAGACATAGAAGATATCAAATAGGTTACATTCTTGTTACACAACGGTATAGGAATCAAGAAAAAAGATTCTACCCGTACATGACATATAATTATGAAAACCACGCTTAAATGTATGAGTTTGAAAAAACAAACAGAAAAAGACACTTTGACTTTGAGAAACTATAAGATGAAGAAACCTACAAGAGATTTGAGAAAACATCAAATGAATTGTTGAAAGAAATCAGGAAAGAGTCTGATACTAAGAATGTAGAAGCAGACTGAAGTATCATTAAACCCAGCTTAGGAAATGCGGTCAGAGATATTCTTGGGTACAAACAAAAAGAAAATAAGAAATCAGGGTGAATGAATATAATAGAAAAATTGTGAAAATACAAAAATAGACAAGACGAAGCACAAAATAAAGATGCAAAGCCATAAAATGGGAAATTATTTGTAAATGCAGAAAAACTAAAGAACAATACATTGAAAAAAAGTTTAAAGAAGCACAAACTAAGGTGGAAATTGGAAAGACATTTGAAGCATACAATTTATTTAGAACGAAGTTTAGAGATATAAAGCCATATAGCAAAAATACAAGGGGCGAAGGAGAAGACATCATTATAGAAAGTGTTGAGAAAATGAATAGATGGCAAGAATATATATGGAATTTATATGCAGGTCCTGAACAAGAAGAACTATAACAAGAAACATACATTGAAAAACATGACTTAGGATACCCTATAGTTAAAAATAAGTTTGAACTAGCATTATCAAGCGTGAAAGACAATAAGCCGCCGGGTACAGATAAAGCACAAACAGAAACTCTAAAAGCCACTGGATAGGCAGTGACAGAACGTCTCTTCCAACTTATCAGCTATATCTATGACAGGCAAGATTCCAAATGTAACACTATAGTGATATTGTCGGAGGTTTACACGGCCGTAGTCCTTATAAATATTTATGGCTCCGGGTTGGAACCGTGTCATCTTATAAAGTAAGGTTGACGTTTCGCCCACTTTTGTAAGGGGCTCTATCAGGACAACAAAAGAAAATAAAAATAAATGATAAAAATATTAATAATAAAGATAAGAACGATAATATTAAGTAGACAAATTAAAGTATAAAGAGTATGTAAAGTTACTTCTGAACTAGCAAACTCATCAGCCAATTTAAGCCAAAAAGTTTCTTGTGTCAAAGTAAGTGGTGAGTCTGCTAGTTCAGAAGTAATTTACATACTCTTTACCCTTTAATCTTTCTACTTAACATTATGATTCTTGTTTTTTTATTATTTATTTTTCTTTTCTTTTCTTGTCCTGATAAGCCCCTTACAAAAGTAGGTGAAACATGGACCTTAGTTTATAAGATGACACGGACCCAACCCGGATCTATAAATATTTATAGTAGCGCTATAGTCACCATACCAAAAAAGAGATGTGAAAAATGTCGAACGGGCTGAAGAAATACTAGGAGAAGATGAATTTAACTTTCAGGGAAACAGGGGCATACGGGAGGTCATTTTAAGGTTTAAGGGTGATAATGGAAAAACAATAGAAAAGAAGAAACCGTGTAGATAGGATTTGTGGTCTAAAAAAAGCATTCGACAATATAAAATGGGAAAAATGTTTGAAATACTATAATTGATAGGAATGAGTTGTAGGGATACACGTATAATACATGGCTTATACAAAGAGCAAACAGCGGTAATAGAATTACTGCAGAATTGTAGAAAAGTAAATAATAAGAAATGGAGAGGCAGGCCTATGCGCCATCGCCACCGATTTTGAACTTGGATATAGAAGAAGCAATGTATACCGTTAAATGCAGAAAGACATGCGGAATTATGATACAAGGAAATTCGATTCATATGCTCAGATTTGCGGACGATATACCGGTATTAGCATCTAATAACTTAGAAGCAACTTTTAATAAAATGCAAACAGTACCAACAGAAAGATACGGTATGAAAGTTAAAAAAAACCAAACCAAAGTGATAGTATGTAAAGGAGGGGAAATAAGTCAGAAAACGGAATACAAGTAGGAAACCTGAACTTACAATAGGCTAAGGATTTTTGCTACTTGGGAAGCCAAATAACGCAAGATGGAAAAAGTGCAAAAAATATAAAGCAAAGATTAGTACAAGCTCGTGCTGCATTAAACAAGAAAGACAATAAACAATAAACACGGAAACAAGGAAAAAACTGCTGAAGGCATATGTGTGGAGCACACCACTGAATGTCTGTGAAACGTGGAGAGTAAGAGAAGTGGACAGCAAAAAGTTAGTAACCTTTGACATGTGGTACTACAGATGTATGATGAAGATATCATACACAGGCAAAGTTGAAAAGAAAACAGAGAGGTACTAGAAATGGTAAAAGGGTGGAAAGAAATATATGGAAAACAGAAAAAAATAGGAGAAGCAAGATCATTGGAAGCGTTCTAATGCATGAGGACATAATGCGGGATATATATAGGAAGCAGAAAAAAAATAAAAGAGATAGAGGTAGACCTAGATTGGACTACAGCTCATATATAGTCAAAGATGTAGTCTGTGGAAATTTCGAAGAAATGTGTAGGTTAGCTCAGTATAGGTAATAATGGAAGTACGCGTTCAAGCAGTTCCAGAAATGAAAACCTAATGATGATGATGATCACTGTAAGCCGAATTTAGAACAACGGAGTTCTTTTTACCATGAGTTTCTATGCTTCTCTATATGAATCCACTATGCTCAAATTCATTTCTATTACCTGCCCAACCTTCAAGCACTTTCAAAAAATTCAGTATGGTTTATTATTCATGTAAGCTAGTATATTCTGGCGTTTTTCTGCGCTCCGTGGAATAACTTGTAGTTTCCTTACGATTTTCTATAAATTTGAGCTTCTTTTGGCTATTAATTTAGAGGTGTTTTATTAAGTTTTACCGTAACACCATTCGCTCCTTACGACAGACAAATTTTATTCAGACCTTTATTGGATACGGAATCTTTGTAATTAAATTATTATTTTCATAAGTTTCGTAGTGACAAAGATAGATCTGTTAAAGGCTTTAGGATTAGAATTATTGCACCTTACTCAATTACGGTGATAATATAAGTGTATTTCATAAGTGTTGTCCTACTGAGTACAAAATGAGATTTTTATTTGAATGCAGAGATTTGCCAAAAATGGATTGTTTGAAGTATTGTGTTAACTTTAACGGTCGGATGATATCGGACGGCATCAGTATTCAAACTACGAATTGTATATAAGAATGTACGATCCAAACGTACTTGCTTTTTGCAACTTACGTCCGTGTTTCAAAGTAGCTACCCCATCAATGGAGTTTAAAGTTTTGCTTTAAAAAAGTCAGTACATGTGTATGATATACCCACCTGAAATTACCATATCCAGGTACTTCATACCCATTAAGGCTTCGTAGGTAAACTCCCCATTGCAACCCTTTACAGTCACATCTACTTCCTCAATCAATTTTCTTTGAACTTCTGGATTCACAGCAATTTCATATATTGCAAAGGACATGGCAGAAGATATTGAATCAAAACCAGCAAAGAAGAACATGATTCCTTGAGCTGTGATCTCGTCATCAGTAAGCTGTATACGTCCTTTATTGTTAGTTATTAACTCTGCTTCTTGAATATCTGCATATCCAGCATCCTGAATGGCAGGGATTTGGTCAATGCTCAGGCGGCCTTTTCTAGCTTCTACTAGTAAATGAATTATGTCCTGCCTTATAATTCCTTGTTCTTCTCGTAATTTTATTGCGTCTTTTATTATACTTCCATAAAAACTGGTAGCCTTTTTGCTGATAATTCCAATTTTAAACAACTAAAATGAAGATTTAAACAAAAAGCTATGCTATGACAGACAGTACCTTCATTAGAAATGGACAAAATGCTGATAACAGAAATCTTGCTGCATTTATACCCCTTAAGTCTGTTACGTCGTAACTCATTTTGTAGAACACATTATCGGGATTCTTTAAAGAATCGCATTCAATGCCAAATGATGTGGTTGTAATAATATCGTTCGATAATCTAGTAAATGCATCTTTAAATTCAACTTCTGTAAGATCGTCATTTTGGGCGTAAAACTCAATAAATTGTTTAGCACAATTCTGCATAAGCGGTAACATTAATTTTATTTTGCTACTAGTGAAAACAGGACTGATGGTTGACCTTACATTTTTCCATTTTTGCTTCCCTGATAAGTAAGATTAATGCAGATTTCGTATAGGGTGAAGGTACATACCTTGAATAGCAAACACGTTACTTGACCATAAAGGATCCACATCTTCTTCCACAAATAAGCTGTGCTGCGGAAATGCATCAAACTCTTTGATCAGTATAGTTTTAATTAAATCTGGATCGCGTATCATGAGTACTGGTCCCAGCAGATGATAAAATCCAAAATACCTTTAAAAAAGCATATTAAGAAACTTTCAAGACAGTAGAACATATAGTGAAAAATGATTGCATTAATATTTGGAAAACTTAGGCAGATAACAAGGAAGTATCGTGCAAAATATAAAAAAAAAGATTTGGAAATGCACTAAAGCAACTACATTCAAGGAAAACGATGGAAACGTATCAGTTATCAGCAAACTTAATTAGATACGAGTATTACACGGTATGGTACACATTATTTAAACTAATGAATAAGATATAACAGAGAACAACTTGTTACGTGCCAAGGGTCACTTTAACATTTTATGTTAAGTTTTTTGATATACGGAAGTTTCTCGCCATAATTTTCAAATACGCGGTACGCGTGAACTTTTAAATGAACTGGGCGGTACTTCCGTATGTCATGGTAGTGAGTTTGCGCAAGAGTGCATATCCCTATATGGGTATGGGAATACTAGACAAGGAGTTGGGGTGACGCGCTGAATCGTGGCTATTTTGCCTTTGATCGTGAAGTTATGTGCACGTGATTGTCTGGTAACGTATCTTAGGGTTTACCTATGTAGAAATCCCTGCCTAATTATCTTTTTTGTCTACCTCTACCTCCTTCCTGTCCAAACCCTACATAGGTACAAATCTACCGCCACCTAAGGACTTTCGAACTTCATGCCTGTGGATGTCCTCCATGTCTACCGCAGCTAGCCGAAGCTGCTCTGCACGCATTTGGTAGCGTCGACGTTCACCTCTAATTCCTTCGGGAAGAGCCCCGACTGGAGTGGTTAGAGGCCTACCGAGTGAAATTGCAGGCGGAAGCAGAATACCCGATGTAAGTAATCTTTTACTTAATTTGTGTTAAAAACGGATTAATTTGTTGTTAAAATGACTCTCGTTTATCTTTAATTGTTTAATTTTTATATGCAAATTATTGTGCAATATCGATGACATCATCAGTAGTTGACGCGCCGAAATCCGTATAAGAGTTGGCGCTGCCAACTGTGATAGTGTCTCTTGCACCACGTTACCGGTGTAGTAATTATCTAACTTTAAATTTTAACTACCGTTTGTCGTATAACAATTTGGCGCCCAACGTGGGGCTCGAACCCACGACCCTGAGATTAATATCGCTTGACTTATTAGGACCTATTTGTCTTAGCTGGTGACTTGTTCGCAAACTCAGCGTTGATATGGTACAGAAACATACGAGACCAAATTTCTACCTGGAAAGACTTAATCCTAATGCAGACGTAGATATATCGTCACCCTTTTCAAATCTCGCTCTCGTTTCACCCAAAGCTGTAGGAAAATCTATACCTGTATACAAATGGGGTCTCACTTTTGAAGGGTTTGATTCGCAGGTCTCTTTATCATCCTTTCTTGATCGTATCAATGATTTTAAAATCTCTCGCTGTGTACCGACCAGGAACCCAATCCACACTGAAACTCCTGAGATGAGCTAGTCACCACGGGACTAAACAGAGAGCGTTATAATTTTAAGATGGAAAATTATGGCGGGAAACTTCCGTATATCAAAAAACTTAACATAAAATGTTAAAGTGACCCTTGGCACGTAACAAACTTCAAACTTTGTAAGTGTGGATAGCAATGTTTCTAAAACAGGCAGTTTTGTTTTGGTTAAAGCGCAAGCTATGTAATCCCCCAATTGCTATATATATATATATATATATATATATATATATATATATATATATATAAAAGAAGCTAATAATTAAGAAGTTATTAGAAATATTAGAAAATGCGCTAAGTGATGTGCAACAATGTAATGAAGGACAATTCATTTCAGTTTATTAACGTTCATGGGAACGGAAGCGCTACTTTGTAGCACAAAGATAAGTGACACTGCAGATGTCAGGTCACAGGCGGTCACAGACAGTCACGTACCGAGATTACTGAGAAGTACGCTCGCAACAAAGTAGTTATGAATAGATTTAAGATAGCAACATTGTATTATGAATAAGAGTCAAGTGTAAGCAGACATTAGGTCTGCAAGTTCCCACAGAAATGTGAGGGGGTAGGGATGTTATAAAAGGCCCGGGAGCCCCACTCGCAGTCAGTTAATCCATCGTTCAGCTTTAACATTGCAGTTCGTTAGATAACTCACTTGTACAATTAATTCATATATTTTCGACTTAGAATAATTCATTTTCAAGATTGTCAAAATTCAATGTTAATTTCTGTATAATCAAATAAATGTGTTAAGAAGTTCAAGAAGTCTTTTTAAAAAGGACCGCTCGCAGCCACGAACCTTAACTGGCGCAGCGGTAACAGATGTCAAAAGGGCATTAGCAAATCCAAAATCGAGGAACTGGTGGTCTGGAATTTCAATTACGAATTTGGCAGAACAAAACAAAAGTTGGAGGCGAAACAAGAATCGTTCAATCCCAGCAAACAAAGAAGTTGAAGGCGAAACAAAAATCGTTCAAATTCAACAAAAGAAAAATTGAAGGCGATACAAGAATAGATCAAATCAAAAAGAAAACCAAAGAAGAAAAAAACTCAAAGAAATCAACAAAGCAACTAGTGTAAGTTCATTTTCCTTTAAACCAATTGAATTTTATTATTATTTTTAACAAACATATTTAATATTTGCTAGTTTATGATTTATACATGTATATTTACTATTGTTGCCATTATTTTATGCAATTTTTTGAAAATAATCTGCTTAGCAATTGCTAGAGATTATCTTCAAGCTGTTTTTGAAATTATCACTATTTTATTCTTTGAATATGAAAGAAGGAGATAAGAACTGAAAAACATTTATTTCTGAGACAAAAACCAGAGACAATTAAAAAGTCGCAAATTTGAAGCGCATTTGAGACTATATTACGTTTTAACTAACGCAAGAAAATTTAAGAATTTCTAATTCAACAACCCGGCATTTAAATAACGCAATACTCCGAAAGGCGAAAATAAAATCACGAATTTAAAACCCAAATCTAGTAATAACGCAACTATCCAGACGTAAACTCATCGTATTCCATAAATAGACAATTTGCAAATCTATTATTAAAACCCTACATCTGTATTACGAGAATTATTCAAACGCGAAACATCGTCTCATCTTTAAAAGTGAATAAAATCATCACCTTGACCGCATGAAAATATCTAATTATAATTGCGAAACACCAACCTAAACTGTACAAACTATTTAAAACATCGCGAAATCCTTTCAGAAAAAACCTTTCAGCATTGTAAAATTAAAGCATCATAAAATTACGACCCGAAAACTATTATAAAGTATTAATTTAAATTACGTTCAACTATAAAACCAACGCAAGAAAATTATAAATAAATACTACTAAAAAACGCATATTGCAACCACATTCAGACTTGACAATTTTAATTAAATATTCAGTAAATTAACGACGCCAAAAATTCTATTATTCCCAAACACAACATTGTATAAAATCACAACGATTACTGAATAACACCTACAGTATATTTAAAAATAACCTGTAACAGAGACACTAACGCAACTAAGTAACTGGCAACATCCTGCAGCAGATTACAAAATTGTAAGCATCGCAGACATCCTACAAATCACATAAACCCACGAGAAGAGATAATTATTACACACATAACTCAAATCGACATAATTAAAAATAGAGAAGTTTTAACTGGCGCAACTGACGCAAAGCATTCAAGTAAGATAAATTACCACAAAAACCACTCAGCCTTATTGAAGCTTCAGAAATTAAAACTAACATTGGCAAATTAAAAAATAAACGTAACCAAACCAATACCAAGCGTAAAACTTACTAAATAACTACACAACCGTGCAAGTAAACACAAATTAAGCAAATCAATTAACACCACAAACTACGAAATAAACCCAAATTTTTCAAAAATCGGAAAATTATCAAAGTCAAAAAAAAATTTTTTTTTAATTACCAGAACATCTTCCCAGCCAAGATGAGTAATGAAATGAAACTGCAAATGGAAATGATACCCCAATCTAACGGTGATCAATGTTTATTAAGTAACTTCATTTCAGCTTCTGAAATATTCCTAAAAACATTCTATAAGCCCGGTTGTAACAAAAGAAATATTTTGCTTATCCGCCTTGTAATGAGTAAACTAACCGGACGGGCACTAACATTAATTGCCGGTCGAGATGACCTAGACCAATGGGATGAATTCAAACGCGTATTAATAACATATTTCGGCGACTAGAGAAACCTGAAATGTCTAGTGAGAGATTTGGTAAACCTTAGAATGGAACACAACCAATCCCCGAATCAATTTGGTATAAACTGCCAAGATGTAAGAAGCTTAATCTTGACAAAACTCAAAATTGAAGAAACCGACCCAAATGTAAGACTTTTAAAAACGAAAATATACGACAAGATGGCATTAGACACCTATCTAAAACCATTACCCGAACGACTTTCAGATAAAATTAGATTTCAACACTTCCAAGACTTAGAAGAAGCAATGAACATGATAATCGAAGAAGAAAATGTAATGTATTACAGAAACCGACTATATAACCCCAACGCAAATAAACGCTATACGCCAATAAAACCATACAACCCGCGAGACAAATACATCCACAACAAAAATTCACCCCGTTCAATGCACAAACAAGCCAAACGCGAACCAATAATCCACTTTTTAATAATTCGAACTTTAACAATCAATGTAAGCAATTTCCAAAACCAACATTTTACCCAAACTTTTCAAAACCCGCATTTCCACCGAGATTCAACTAAAATGTAAATCAGTAAAAACCAGCATTCAACGCGAATCCTATTAGAAACTGACCGATGATAAACAATAATAATCCCAATAACTATTATAAACCCACACCAATGGATACCTCATTTGGTAACAAAAGACCCAACACAAAAATAACGCACATAAGACCAAACCCTAATCTAAAACGCACTTTCGCCTCAGAAGAGCTATTTCATCAAGAAGTAGAAGATTATGAAGATAACCAGAATAATTGCAATCGGCCGTGTACAAGTAACGAACAAAACCAATCAAACCATTATGAACGCGAAGAACCATACGAAACCTACGAAGAGGACGACGAAGAAAACGTGTGCTCAAATTTTCAAATGGACCAATTTATAAACGACCAAACGTAATAAATCTAAATAATATGAATCACCTTGTACTACCTTATATCGAGATACCCCACGCTGAATTTAAATTACTAATCGATACCGGATCTTCAAACACATTAATAAGCCCGCGAACAGTAAAGAAACCTTATTTAAACTATGTAGAAAAAGAACCGTTCAAAATTAAAACCGCCCATCAAACAAGCCTACACCAATTCGTAGCAAACATACCTTTACCAAAAACATTTAACGTAAAAATTAAGTACAAATTTTGCATATTCGAATTCAATGACAAATATGACGAACTATTAGGAATGGACCTTTTAAGTAAATTAGGAGCCAACATAGATATAAAAATCCGTTTATTAAGAACCAAATATGGACGAATCCCCATCAAATTTCAAAACACCCAAATTGACGAAAAATACACGATAGAACCCCGAACAGAAAAAGGATAAAAATCCCCGTAAATTCAAATAATAAATTAGGAATAATAAATCACATAACTTTCAAACAAGGAGTAGAAACCCCAACCGCATTAGTACAAATTAAAGATAATTATGCCACTACGACAATATTAAACTCAAACGATTACCCCGTAGAACTATCTTTAACAAACCCGATTAACGTAGAAGAATTAAATTTTAACGCGATTGAAATAGACGAAAACTTAAACGAAAACTATAACCCCGTAGAAAACGACGAAATGTTGAGAGAAAATTTAAGTAGTATCCGATTTAACCGCGACATAAATCAGGAGGAACAAAGAGCAATACACAAATTATGTTTCGAATACCGCGACATATTCCATTCCGAAGGAATACCCCTAACCTTTACAAATACAGTTAAGCACAACAGAGCTAACAGACAACAAACCGATATTCACAAAAGCATACAGATTACCCCAGGTAAGTCAGGAAGAAGCTGACAGACAAGTAGATCAAGACATCATACAACACTCCAATTCACCATGGAGCAGCCCCGTATTAATAGTACCCAAAAAACTGGACGCATCAGGAAAACGAAAATATAGAATGGTAATAGATTACCGCAAATTAAACGAAAAAACGGTAGACGATAAATACCCGTTACCGAATATAACAGAAATTTTAGATAAGTTAGGCGAGTGCCAATATTTTTCGACGCTAGATTTAGCATCAAGATACCATCAAGTGGAAATGAAAAAAAGAGATAAACAAAAAACAACCTTTAGCACACCTAGAGGACACTACGAATATGAACGGATGCCATTTGGACTAAAGAACGCACCCGCAACTTTTCAGCGAGTAATGGATAATATATTACGAGGGATACACAACGAAAAATGCCTTGTGTACCTAGGTGATATAATAGTGTATTCAACATCATTAGTGGAGCACATAGAAAGATTACGAGAAATGTTCAAAAGATTAAGAACAGCACAATTTAAAGTATAGTTAGATAAGTGCGAATTTCTACAGAAAGAAGTAGTATTTTTAGGACACATAATAACACCCCAAGGAGTGATGCCGAACCCCGACAAAACAAACGCTATATTAAACTACCCCATACCCAAAACAAATAAAGAGATAAAAGGATTTTTAGGTCTTAGTGGTTATTACCGTAAATTTATTAAAGGTTATGCTCAAATAACCAAGCCCCTAACCAATTGCTTAAAAAAGGGAAACAAAATTGTACATACCCCAGAATTTATTAAAGCTGTAGATAAAATCAAAAGTATATTAACAAATCACCCCGTATTAGAGTACCACGAAATTTCAAAACTATTCATATTAACAACAGACGCATCAAATGTAGCATTAGGCGCAGTATTAAGCCAAGGAACAGTAGGCAACGATATACCCATCAGCTACGCATCCAGAACCCTCAACGGAACAGAGCAACGATACAGTACCATACAGAAAGAATTGTTAGCCATAATTTAGACAACAAAGTATTTTAGACCATACCTATACGGACGGAAATTTTATATATATATATATATATATATATATATATACCGAGCATAGACCAGTAGTATGGCTATGCACACTCAAGGAACCCAACTCAAAATTACAACGATGGAGAATCCGACTAGAAGAATATGACTACGAGATCATATACAAAAAGGGAATTTACAAAAATAACTCAGACGCTTTAAGTAGAATCCAACTTAACGCACTAGAGACAGAATCAGTGATAGGAAACGTAGACGAGACAGAAATCACTGAAGACCCAGATGAAATGGAAACCATACACTCGACACAAAATGACGAACCAAAAACCGCAATTAAAATTTTAAACAAAGCCATAGGTATGAAGTCCAATCAATTAATAATCACAGAAGTTTTAAACAACCCCAACTCTGTAAAATATACGAAAGTAGATAATAAAAAGATTTACCAGATTCAGATAACCAAAGACGACAATCAATCACAAATAATTAAAATTCTAAAAGAATACACCCCCGAGAAAAAACGATTTTACTTTTACTTTAACACGGAAAACTTGTATAAACGCTTTTCAGAAATATATGTTAAACTATTCAACAATTCTGGCCCTGAACTTATAAGATGCACAAGAAAACTAATAACATTAGACGATCTTGACGAAATAAACGATGTGATCAGAAACCAACACGAAGGAAAAACCAATCATCGTGGAATAAACGAAACCCTAAAGTAAATCATGAGACGTTATTACTTCAAGGACATGAAAGAATTAACTACAGACTTTATCAATCAGTGTGAACTATGTGATAAAGCAAAATATGACAGCAAACCCCCAAAAATACCCTTAATGTTAACTAAAACACCAGACAAACCTTTTCAGAAATTACACGCCGATACTCTAGTAGTAGAAGCACAAAGTTACTTAACAATCGTGGACGCATTTACAAAAATAGGCCAAGCAATACCGATCACTTCTAAAAATAGCATAGACGTAACTCAAGGATTTTTACATTATTTTACATTTTATGGAACGCCCGAAACCATAACGTTAGATAACGGAAGCGAATTCAAAAACGAAACAATACAAAACGCTTTGGAATTACACAAAATACAAATTCACTTTATAACTGAAAACCACCCTGAATCCAACGGACGAGAAGAAAAAGAGGACTAATCAACGGATTAGGAAACATAATAAAAGCAATTACCGGCAATTTAGATAATTAAGACGCAGAACGCTATGACAACGCGATACAACAGTTAATAGAAAACCAAAACGACATCAAAACCATAATTAGTAACCAAATATCATTAACCCAATCAACGATCATCAAATTTAATGAAAGCTTAAGAAAATTAGTTAGAAATCAAGATAGTATAGCCAATCGAATACAAACCTTAGAAAATAACATGCAAACTACCATGTTAGGCATGCGAGATTTAATCAGATTTAACACGATATACAACCAGATAATATCAACCCTTACCTTAATTCAACAAATTTCAGCAACGTTAGAAAACGCAGTAACCTTTGCCAAATTAAATACCCTACATTCAAGTATCATAGAACCAATTGATTTATTAAAAGAACTTTTAAGAATAAAATCTTTTATAACTAACAGTAAATTACCTTTCGATGTATTAGAATCAAACATTTTAATATTTGAAAAAATAGCCACAGTTAAAGGCTATGTAAAAAATAACGATATAACATTTTTAATATAAATACCAATAGTGGAGATTAACAATTACAATTATTATCACTTATTTGCTTTGAAAATGACTTGCACATACCAAGTTATTATTCCAAAAACCAAATTCCTATCCTTAAATGAACTAAGATATGGTTATACGAACAAAAAATGTGATGAAGTCACACCAAATCAATACTTATGCCAATTATTGACAACAAAAATTCAAGAAGACAGCCCTTGCGAACTACAACTACTCAAATTTTCCAATCAGTACGAAAATTGTGAAGCCAAACCTGTACAAATCACCAATATGAAAATCCAGAAAATAACGGAAAATAAATGGATAGCCATTTTCCCCGCCGAAGTAATCGCAACAATATACTGCAATCAAGACGAAAGTAATTTGACCGGAAGTAAATTAATCTCCCTTAAGGAAAATTGTTATTTGAAATTGAAAAATGAAATAATTAGAGTTTACCAAGATCCCGTACAAACCAAGAAATTAGCAAATCTACCTGATTTACAAATCAAGATTACTCAAGACGAAGACGAAGAAATACTTCAAAAACCAATGCAATTAGAACACCTGGAATTAGACAACCTCAACCACGCCATGAAACTCATGGAAGACTACAAAGAACATTTGAACGAAATCAAAACGCCCAAGTGCACTACGATAATATTAGTGTATGGACAATTACATTGTTTATATTGACGATTTTATTGATTATTTATGTAACTTACAAAATGTATATTAGATATAAAAATAATAAAGGAAACAGTTTTAGATTTAAGGCAACCAAAGAAACAAATGTACCCCTAGAAAATATGAGTTTTAAATGAAATTAAATGAATTTACTGAATTAAAAGTCAAGAAAGGTAAAATCCCTTAATTTTTGATGTACGTCGGGAGGAGTTATGTAATCCCCCAATTGTTATATATATATATATATATATATAAAAGAAACTAATAATTAAGAAGTTAATAGAAATATTAGAAAATGCGCTAAGTGATGTGCAACAATGTAATAAAGGACAATTCATTTCAGTTTATTAATGTTCATGGGAACGGAAGCGCTACCTTGTAGCACAAGGATAAGTGACACTGCAAATGTCAGGTCACAGGCGGTCACAGACAGTCACGTACCGAGATTACTGAGAAGTAAGCTCGCAACAAAGTAGTTATAAATAGATTTAAGATAGCAACATTGTATTATGAATAGGAGTCAAGTGTAAGCAGACATTAGGTCAGCAAGTTCCCACAAAAATGTGAGGGGGTAGGGATGTTATAAAAGGCCCGGGAGCCCCACTTGTTCAGCTTTAACATTGCAGTTCGTTAGATAACTCACTTGTACAATTAATTAATATATTTTCGACTTAAAATAATTCATTTTCAAGATTGTCAAAATTCAATGTTAATTTCTGTATAAACGAATAAATGTGTTAGGAAGTTCAAGAAGTCTTTTTAAAAATGACCGCTCGCAGCCACGAACCTTAACTCGCGAGAGAACAAAAGTTAAACTGTCTATTAAATGATGTAAATTATGTAAGAATTTTGGTATAAACCGTAAAGTGTATAGTACGCTTTTTAAAAAACGCGTATTGACCATATTTGATAGTGTAGCAGTGGGAGACTCATGATAAGGCTTGTTTAAGTAATATTCATTCAACATCTTTCCAATGTCATGTTGGGTACTGTCGATTTCTATATCACAAATTTCAGTTGGTTTATGTTTGCTGGGTTTATTGTTTTCTTTATAGGCTTTTTTATTGTTTATGTTGGGTAATAAAAGGAATTCATCGAGTTTGGCTGTTGTAGGTAAAGTTCCTAATACATATGCAGCATTTCCTTTTTGAATTGCTATTCCATTCCTTGTAAAAGAAAACTGAAAGCACGATAGTCATGAGTCTCTTCCGTAATTTTACTAGCGATAGCACGAAGGAACTCCAATCCTTGTTTTCCAAAAACTCCCAGTGTGGAAAGAATATATAATTGTTTTCCAGATGGTCGTATTTAAGGCGCATATAAGGCTGCACTATCCGCATTTTGAATTGTATTTTGTAAATGTGAAGCTGCTAAAGTATCTACGCAAGTAAAGTCTCAAACAATTGATTTTTCACGACTCCAATCGATTAGCGACATACCGTCTAGTCGTTTGCCGTCATTACGACTTATTCCAAGCGGTTCTAATATCGATGGTACTTTTGCAAGGTTTAACGCTCTTTTAATGATGTCGTTCACAGTATGGTGACGTGAAGAACGTCCTCCGCTAAACATACAGCTTAAACCATGGGTTCCTTCCTCTTTAACCATTCTACCGCAATTGCATTTGTGTTCCATACAAATTCTATTTCCCAAACGTAATCCAATAAAAGTTCTAAATGAATCATCATCTAGTAATATTCCCATACATGCTAGTGGAAGGACATTTAACCAAGCACCAGATTCTCTACAGCTGACTGCTTTGAGACGAGCCTTGTCATGTAATGCGGTAGAGTCTTCAGACAGTTGTTTAGTCAACATGTCAGTCAATGGTTCATCCCATGCCTTCTAAGAAACTATAACATCTTCTGTCA
Source organism: Platerodrilus igneus (assembly GCA_036346225.1). Classification (NCBI taxonomy): domain Eukaryota; kingdom Metazoa; phylum Arthropoda; class Insecta; order Coleoptera; family Lycidae; genus Platerodrilus; species Platerodrilus igneus. The sequence continues at coordinate 13,892,435 of JARFIW010001469.1, read as the reverse complement.
AACACTTGCTGGTTTTTTGTGCCATAGTTTTTCTTCTTCTAATAATAATAAGGTATTTAAAGCTGACTTTTTTGCATTAAAATTGAATCTACTAAGTCCGATACACTGTATGGAAGAAAGAAATGCGGTAAGAGCAAGATCTGTAGCTTGACGTATTCCTAAACCTCCTTTAGATACTGGAAAAGAGGCTTGTATCCACTGACTATCGTTAATTTTGTTATTAGTAATTTCTTCCAAAGTTTAATTTAGCTGATTATCTACATTTTGTAGATCTGCTTTGAAGGAATTTTGGTAGCGTTATTAAATTTTTCAATAAATAAAACGCTACATGTGCTGGTAGATCAGTTAAATTTGAACACATATTAATTAAGCATTTTAATTTATCTTGCAGACATGTTGATATTGCACTATCTGTAAGTGGAGCACGTAAAAAGAACCATTTATGTTTTTTTACGAATTGTATATCGGGTGCTATTGATAACATTTCTTCAACAAATATTCTGTCTACATGTTCCATAAAAACTTTACATTTACTAAAATTTAGTTCTAATCCAATTTTGTAATTCAAGAATAACGTTCATCATGCTATTTCGGATTGAATTGCTATTTCCTCCGATTGAACCGTCATCAAGATACCAGGCGTTATATTCGGTATTAATTTTATTTATCATATCTTGAATAGCAAGATAAAACAGAGGCCGTCTCAGAGGGTCCCTTTGTTGTATACCTCTTTGGGACAAGCTTGTGTTTCTTTCAAATGTTCAAAATGTAGGGTATTTATAGCATTGTTCAAAAAAAGGATATTTCTCTGGTATTGTTTTGAAAACTATCAGAAAAATTAAATTTCTATAAACTATAATAAAAGCGTTCTTAAAATATAATTTTAAAAATATATTTTGCTTTGAATTATAAATATTTATGCTTCCGGGTTGGGACCGTGTCATTTTATAAACTAACGTCTACGCTTCGCCCACTTTTGTAAGGGTCTTCATCAGGACTAGAAAAAAATTAGAAAAAAAAAGTAATAAAATAAAAAATAGTAATAAAGATAAGAATGATAGTATTAAGTAGGCAAGTTAACACGTTGACTGCGGAAGACGCGCATGTGCGTCTTTACAAGGTAATAGTCATGTGCGGACGACGCACTAGTGCGTCCTCTGGAATAGGTTATTTCTAAGCGCCAGTACTCATTCCGCACTCGCTAGAGCTTGTTATATATTTGTCCGCATATAGCAGAAGTGATTTTTACGTACGTGGCTAAAATTTAAGATAACTGATGATCTAGATTTTACAGTCGGCTCTTCTGCAAAGAAAAGACGGAAATTGTGTTTAGAAATCCACTGAAATTAACAGATAATTAATTAGAGTATGCATTGTTAGCATCTGAATCGGAATTAGAAGACAGCGAGGATGAATTTATTCCAAACGAAGATGACGAATCGTCATCTGAAGATAGTGATCAAGCAGTAGATATGATCCAAGCGTCTCAAAATAATATGGGTGAACCAGAACAACTTACTGATCAGGGATGGAAAGAAAATTGTGAACCAATGTTAAAAATGGTGTTTGTAAAAACGAGTGGTATGTTAGTAGAGATGGATGCTACAGCCACCCCTTATGATAATTTTCGTTTGTTGTTGGACGATCAACTACTAAATGTGGTAACCCAGGAAACAAACCGTTATGCTGAAAGTGTATTTCTCTCAGATAAGACGAAGCCTAAGTCTCGAATTACAGACTGGATTTATATCACAGTCGATGAACTCTTACTAATTTTTCACACTGGAACACTGTAACAGAATTCAGAACTACTAAAAACGCACTGGTTATTTGGATTGACTTGCTTTTCAAAGTACATGAAACGTGATCGGTTCCTACTAATTTTGCGCTGTATAGATTTTGCAAAAATTCAGAAGAGGGTGAAGATCTACCAAATGATCGTCTTTATAAAATTCGATATTTACTCGATTGTTTTCACGAAAAGATGATGTCAATATATTATCCTGCTAAGAACTTGTCGCTTGATGAGTCGATGTTGTTCTGGAGAGGACGATTGGTGTTCAAGCAATTTATAAAAAACAAGCGTCATACATATGGCATAAAGATTTATATGCTTACGGAACCTGATGGTTTGGTTTTAAATATGGCATTGTATGCTGGCCAGGTTGATTAATTGGGCGGCAAAGATCATGCAGAAAAGGTTGTTATGTATCTAATGCGCAATTATCTGGAAAATGGACATGCCGTGTATATGGATAATTTTTACAACAATTACAGCTTAGCTAAGAAATTATTAGACCAAAATACTTACTGCACAGGGACTCTTAGAGCGAACAGAAAAGATTTTCCCAAAGACGTGGTAGCAGCAAAACTCAAAAAGGGCAAAACAAAATCAGCATATCGTAGCGGTGTTATGGTGGAAAAGTCGAGGGACAAACGGGATGTCACTTACATTTCTACCGAATTCCAAAATGAATTAGTGGTTATGAAAAATAGAAGGGACAAGAAATTGAGAAACCATTAGCAATTGGCAAATATAATAAATATATGAGTGGTATAGACCGCTCGGATCAAATGATGGCTTATTATCCATGTTCACGTAAAGTAATGTGGTGGTATAAAAAAGTAGGAATTCATATATTTCAACTATTGTTACAAAATTCGTGGCACTTGTATAACAAGTTCTCTGGAAAACATTTGCATTATTACGACTTTAGGCTGGCAGTAATAGAAAAAATACTTCCTAAAGAAAGTCCAAAAACTAAAATGCCGAGTAAAAGGTCTTCAGCTGCTCATTTACCTGAAAAAATAAATGAAAAAGCACCAAATGATAAAACCAGCAGAAAAAAGTGCTGAGTTTGTTAGAATAAAAAAATTCGAAAGGACACAGACCATTGCATGGTATGTCCAGGATCTCCCGGGTTATGTCTTGATCCGTGTTTTTCGGCACACCACAAAACGAATTAGTTATAAGAACTGTTATTTTAAGCTAATCTTTGCTTTTATGTAGTCATTTATTGTTATAGCGTGTTTTTTGCAGTCTTTTTATGTAAATAAATGATTGATAAATACGTGTACATTATTTCAATGCAGACGCACTTGTGTGTCCAATCGCATATGGATTGAAGATATCATTCCATATGCGGTAGACGCGCGTGCGCGTCTTGACACAAATTTTCAAAAATGTATACCAATACGACAATATATGTACCATAGTGTGAAAACAAACTAAAATATAGCTCATTTAATCACAATACTGACACCGCTATGGGGTATGACCAATGCCCTACATACCGCAGTCAACGCGTTACAATGTTAAGAGTAGAGTTACTCCTAAACTAGCAGACTTACTAACCCATTCAAAGCCAAAAGGTGTCTAGTGGCGAAGTAGCTGGTGAAAGTAGCAAAAGTGGTAATTTATATAGTGCGAGAACTTGATGCATGAGTTCCGGTTCCGCTGTTGTGAACATAGGCTTGTTTTCCAAATGGGGGGAGGTAGTAGCCATCATCTATACGAATGCGAACTTCTCGGTTTCTGATTTCCGACTACTGGCGGTCGGAAGCTGGGAAGGAAAGCAGTCGCAAGGATACTACCACAGACAGAAACATACACTCACGCACACATATGTGCGCACAGACACACACACACAAACACAAACAAGAGTATTTCCAAACGCAAATAATATAAGACTAACCAATATAACTTAAGGTAGCAAATAATTCCGTTAGATTTCTAAGGAGTAACAGGTTTGCTGTAATTTTTTGGTAGCAGACTAATTGTAACGTTAGAATAAATAAAAAAAGAATAGTTTCGTCTTGTCGAAGTTAATGGCAAGGCCTGTTTCGTGTTGGTGTTCGGCCACCGCTGAGCGATTGTACTAGCTTGTTCTTAAGTATAGCTTATGCTCGTTTAGTCTAGTCTGTACTGACCGTCCTGTTTCTCCTATGTATACTAAACCGCAGCTGCAAGGTATGCTATATACGCCTGGGGCCTTAAGACTATTTTCGGAGTCTTTGGGGTTGGTAATATTTGTGAAACTTTATTAGTGGGTTTATAGATTGTTTTAATTTTGTGTTTACTTAGAACGTTAACCTACCATGTGGAAAAATACCTAGCAAATTTCCTAAAATCCTATTCCGGAAACACCTCTACTAATGTTGTAAACTACACTCATTTTATAGAACTAATTGCAAATATTGAGCTAGACCCTAAAGATAAACTAGTCAGTTTTGACGTAATATCCCTATTTACAAACGTACCTGTAATAGACACTGTCTCTATTATTAAGCAACTCCTACCTCAAAAAAACGATTTTAAGTACCTGGCCACGCTCGTTGAAAAATGCTTAACTTCTATCTATTTTGTCTTTGACGGGCAATTTTAAACAACAAACTTCAGACACACCAATGGGTTCACCTCTATCACCTATTGTGGCCAATATATTCATGCAGTCTTTGGAATCCATGGCTCTAGAATCCACAGACCTTAAAACAAAAACTTGGTTCCATTATGTAGATGATACTTTTGTAATCTGGCTCCATACACACCAAACGCTCATTAATTTTCTAGATCACATAATCAATCAACATAAAGATATTAAGTTCACTAGCGAAATTGAAAAGAACGGAACTCTGCCATTCCTTGACGTTCTGGTGGAGCGTCAACCTAACGGACGACCAGGTCGTTCCGTATATCCAAAACCCACACACACACAGACAGATACTTACATGCGTCGTCACATCATCATTCCTCACAAAAATCATCGGTAATCAACTCTCTAGTCCACCGTGCAATTAAGATTTCACAACCAGAACACTTATCTAATGAGCTGACCCGTCGTAAAACTAGTCTTATAAAAAACGGCTATCGTAACTCAGATATCGGCAGAGTAATAAACCGGCATTTGCATCCTACACGAACCCCCAAACCACGCTGTAATCCCGATATACGATCTTTAGCAATCCTTACATACATACACAGAGTAACAGACCGAAATGCCAAAATTCTACGTAAACACAACATAGAAACAATCTATAAACCCACTAATAAAATTTCACAAACATTACCAACCTTACATGTAATTTTCCAATGCTCCACCCGGAGGTACTACATTGGCCAGGAGGCGATTTTTTTTACCTAAAAAATTTGAAATTTTGCCGAACTCTTGCTGTTCCAAGCAAGATAGGGATCTTAACGTGCGTGACAACACTCACACACGGGACCTTCATTTTACTTCTCATCAGAACGAGGGTGTATTTTTGTGAAAAATGCTCGCCTAGCATTTTTCAAGCCGAATGTGTCGGGATTCAAACCCGGTGCCTTGGGCGTAGTAGTCACACACATACCACTACGCCACGGAGCCGCCAATATTACCAACTCCAAAAGATTTCGAAAATAGTCTTAAAGCCCCAGACGTATATAGTATACCTTGCAGCTGCGGTTTAGTATGCATAGGAGAAACAGGACGGTCAGTACAGACTAGACTAAACGAGCATAAGCGATGCTTAAGAACAAGCCAGTATAATCGCTCAGCGGTGGCCGAACACCATCACGAAACAGGCCATACCATTAACTTTGGCAAGACGAAACTAATTGCCAGAATTCCATTTCCCTACAACAGAAAAATTAGAAAATTCATAGAAATCAATAACAATTATAATAATCTAAATAAAGACGATGGTTACTATCTTTTCCCCATTTGGAAAACAAGCCTATGTTCACAACAGCGGAACCGTGACGTTCACTGATCCGCTACGACTCTCCTCTCTATTCATGATCACTCATGCATCAAATTCTCGCCCTATATAAACTGCCACTTTGGCTACTTTTACCAGTTACTTCGCCATAAGACATCTTTTTGGCTTTGAATGGGCTAGTGAGTCGGCTAGTTCAAGAGTAACTCTACTCTTAACATTTTAACTTGTCTACTTAAGATTATCATTCCTATCTTTATTATTATTTTTTATTTTATTACTTTTTTTTGTTGTCCTGTTGCCTCTTACAAAAGTTGGCGATACGTCAATCTTAGTTTATAAAATGACACGGTCCCAACCCGGACCCATAAATATTTATAATGACTCCGACCAACCTCCGACAATATTTTGCTTTGATTTTAAATTTTTAAGAAATAATCTTGCGGAATGCGTTACTGCCTCGCTTCCACCATTAGTTGCAAATTCAAACTGCTTAGGCCGAAATAAAAAACCAAGAGTTTCTTTTGAGCAAGCTATTTTTACAACTAATCTTCCGTAAAACTTTCCAACTGCGATAGGTCGTATGCCGCGGTCTTTCTTTTTTAAAGCACATAATGAAGCACCGTACAAAACTGAAGATATTTCTTTAGGTACTACTCCGGTTAACATTAAATTGCAAAGTCCAGCTAAGGATGTTAATAGGTGTTGTCCAATGTCCAGCATCATAACAACCATATGAAGTTGAATTTTGAATATGTGAAAATCTTAAGCAATCTACACCTCCGGCTGAACCGTTTATAAATGAATTAATTGCGCTTAATACATCTTCGTTTTTAACTTGAAGCATATTTTTACATGAAACGATTTTTTCAAATTCATTTACTTTGGATGTTTTTTTTCCATTTCGAATGGACCTGCACCTTGCCGAAGTTCTAAATTACTAGAACAGGTGAAATGGCTTGCGTGTTCTAATGAGCTAAAGAGCCAAACTACAGGTCCAACCAAAGTAGTAGGGTCGTTAGTGAGGAACCAGACTAAGACAGGTCCCCGAAAGAGGGCAGCGGCTCTTTCGGTACTTAGATTGGCAGAGACCATAGGGGTCGGTATGGCAGTCTAAGACACACTACCGCGATGTGGAAGGCAACGGGAAACCACCACATTATCTCCCAAGTACACAGCGTTCTTAAATTGTAACAAACATGATGGCATTCTCTGGGGTAAAAGATTCCGGAGTTAAAATAGTCCCCCATTCGGATCTCCGGGAGGGGACTACTTCGGAGGATGCGATCGGAAAGTTAAAAATAAGAGTCGGGAACATTCTGCGAGTCGGAGCGTGGAATGTTAGAAGTATGAAGCAAATAGGTAAGCTAGAGAACCTAAAAATGGAAATGAATACGTTATCACTAGACATAGTAGGGATCAGCGAAGTTCGGTAGCTAGAGGTGGGGGATTTTTGGAGTGGAGACTTCAGGGTAATTCATACAGGAGCAGAGGAAGGAAATTTGGGTGTGGGGATAGTTATGCGGAAAAAGATAGGATACTGTGTAGAAAATTACTTACAAAAGAACGAAAGAGTACTCATGGTTAGATTAGAATCTAAACCGGTAAACACAGCAATAATACAAGTATACATGCTTACCTCTAGCTACAGTGACGAAGAGGTAGAAGCCATCTACAAAGATATCGAAGACATATTAAGATACGTAAAAGGACATGAAAATTTAATAATTACGGGGGATTTTAATGCTGTGGTAGGTGAGGGTAGGGAAGGAGCGGTAGTAGGTTTATTTGGTTTAGGCACGAGAAACGACAGGGGAAATAGGCTGGTAGAATTTTGCGACAAGAACAATTTAATCATCACAAACACATTATTTCAACATCGTGCTAGAAGACGATATACGTGGAAGATGCCAGGAGATATAGAAAGATATCAAATAGATTACATTCTTGTTAGACAACGGTTTAGGAATCAAGTAAAAGACTGTAGAAGCTACCCAGAAGCAGATATAGATACTGACCACAACATCGTAATTATGAAGGCCGCACTTAAATTTAAAAATCTGAAAAAAAGGAACGGAGAAAAGCACTTGGACTTAGAGAAACTAAAAGATAAAGATATTCAAGTAAGATTCGAAAAAAGGTCAAATGAATTGCTGAATGATATCAGGAAAATATCTGAAACAAAGGAAGTAGAATCAGAATGGAATAACATTAAATCCAGCCTAGACATGGCGGCCAGAGATATTTTGGGGTATACACAAAAAGAAAATAAGAAACCATGGATAACAAAGGATATCGTGAATTTAATAGAAGAAAGACGAAAATACAAAAATAAATCAGACGAAACAGGAAAACAGAGATACAAAGTCATATAATGGGAAATTATTCGAAAATGCAGGAAAGCTGAAGAATAATGGATTGATGAAAAATGCAAAGAAGTACAAACTAAGATGGAAATAGGAAAGACAGACAAAGCATACAAATTAATTAAAATGAATTTTAGGGATATAAAACCGTATAGCAAAAATATAAGGGACGCACAAGGAAGCGTCATTATAGAAAACGTAAAGAAAGTGAGTAGATGGCAAGAATATATAGGGAATTTATATGCAGGAGAGGAACTAACTGCATTAGAACAGGAATCAGACATTGAAAATGATGACTTGGGATATCCTATACTTCGAGACGAGTTTGAATTAGCATTAAAGAGTCTGAAAAATGGTAAGGCGCCGGGTACAGATAAGGTGCAAGCAGAAACTCGAAAAGCAGCTGGACAAGCAGTAACAGAACGTCTCTTCCAACTTGTAAGCTATATGTATGAGACAGGCGAGATACCCAAAGATTTCAAACGTAGCATTATAGTAACTATACCAAAAAAGAAAGGCGCGGATAGATGTGAAAATTTTCGAACAATAAGTTTGACAACACACGTGTCAAAAATATTAACTAGAATTGTGCAAAGACGAATGGAAAAACGAGCTGAATAAATACTAGGAGAAGACCAATTTGGGTTTAGGCGAAACAGGGGAACACGGGAGGCTATTTTAGCTCTGAGAGTGATAATGGAGAAAACAATAGAAAAAGGGAAAAGCATGTATATAGGGTTTGTAGATCTGGAAAAAGTATTCGACAATGTAAATTGGAAAAAAATGTTTGAAATACTCAAAAAGATTGGAATGAGTTATAGGAATAGACGAATAGTACATAGCTTATACAAAAAGCAAACAGCAGTAATAGAATTAGAGCAGGAACGTAGAGAAGTAAACATTAGGAAAGGGGTGAGACAAGGATGTGCCCTATCCCCTCCTTCACTGAATCTCGGTAAAATAGGGTATAAAATTAGAAAACAATAGAAAGGGTGTAACGGGCATTTTTTTATAGCTTAACATTTTACGCTATACTCAATTCTTAAAACACATCGTTTTTGGATTGCTGTTTGTATAAAATAAATACTTTCGAATAGTTTTCAGATTTGTATGCAATTTAACTCGCGTGTATTAATTTTAAAAGATAGTTTAATTGAAGATTGGTTTTCATTAATAAATAAATTGCAAGGAATGAATTTTAAATAGGATTATTCGTAAATTGTTTTCCAACTTATTGAAAATTATAAACCGCTTGGAATTAATTCTAAATTGCATCGTTCTTGGCTTGCCGTTCGTATAAATTTTGTTCCTTATGTATTATCGAAGTCGAGATAACAGACGCTCAGATGTTATGGGTAACAACTATTTTATATAAACAGATTAGAGTGCAGTGTAGTTCTGATTGCATTTGAAGAAAGTATGCTTTATATGTAACGTGTTTGATTGACCACAAGTGCGGTTGTAAGGTCATTGACGGACGGTTTTAGTGATACGCGTTGCATTACTAATTGGGTTTTTTTGTTGCTTTTCTGTTGGAAATAAAAGTGATAGAACTTGTCGTGCGTTTTACGGAACATTGACTTAGTGATACGCGTTGCTTTACTAATTGTGTTTTTTTAGTTGATTTGTCTTTTTATATTTGAACGGTGTGTGCGATCTAGTTTTCGTGGTCCTTTTGTTATCAGAGTAGTGCATACTTTGGATTATCCAAATTCAGTTTTAAGCTTGAGTGTTTCAGAAAAAAAATGATGATACAGTTGTAGCAGGTTTAGTAGAAAAAGAGGTTGCTTCTTATAAACAGGTATCTCATTCACATGTAAAGACAGTTGATACTGTAGTTTCTGAATTTTCTAACCCCAACGAATCTAAAATAGATCGTTGTTTGCGCAAATTTCGTTATTCAAAAGCATTTGATTTTTTTTTGTTACGATAGGTAGCAAATAAAACACCTCGCGTTACTATTAGTTTAATGCATTACGTCGTGCCTTGGAAGCCCGTGATTCTAAATTTTTATTACCATTTTTTTTTACGATTTGTGTTACAAAATATTTCGAAATTATTGTCTCAGGAAATAGAATTAACAAGAAATTTATCAATGCTATATAGTTCCATCAGCATGATAATGTCTGCTGCTAACACCAGTGAAATACGTAGGTGTGATTAGTGTAAAGTGTAGGAAATTCCATCAACACCCTCACAGTCAAGGGTGAAGTGCTTCGTTAGTGCAGGACATCGTGAATCTCACACTTCCGTTGCAAGGAAGCGTTTCTGAAGGACTTTTGTAAGTTGAACTATTTCCTACTTGTTATTACTTTAAATATCTATACGTTGCTTTACCATATCTTTGTCGTTCTGATACCTTTTACAAAAGACTTGCATGATGTTTTAAAACATAAGAAAAAAAAAGAAAGAAAGAAAGATCAATACTACTGAATTACTCATATCAATTGTGTCTTACCTATTTATTTTTTTTTAACATTTTGTCTGATTTATGTTTAATTGGTGTGTGAGGAAACGTTTCTGCTACTCCCCAATATTACCTCACTTTGTACTAAAAATTTTTGTACTGCTTTTACCGTTGTTATATTATATAGATTATCCAATCAGTTTTTTTTACATTCTACAAAGTACTGAATAATTTAGACTTATCATTGCTGCTATGCTTTTTCCTTTTTTTTTCAGGTTTGCCTGACTATTTTTCTTGCAGGTATTATCACTAACTCCTTACAGCCGCGTACATTGTATGTTGGTCTGCTTTCTACAACCCCCCCTAATCTCCGATTGAGCCCGGTCATTTCTTTGATTTTCTTTGTGTTACGCACGGCTACGAGCAAACGTAGCATAACTTTGGCGCCCGAACAGGGACTGCCACGAACAACGTAACAAGGGAACGAGCTGAATACACATACTCCCTGAAAAGAAGAAAAAGGAGAAAACCACCAAAAACGCAAAATCAAAGAAGCTGCTTATATAACCCTACATAAAAATAACTGAGTTGTAAAGGAATCCGCGACTTTCAGTAAACAATGGATTCCATTACTAAAAGAAACAACAAAAGAAATAACAAATGAAAATCAAATGCCCCCAATATCTAGGTAGCATTGCAAGTTCTTCCTGGGTTTACCTTGCAATATTAACATGAAATACAGCCTACATACATGATTTCTATTTATACATAAAATAACTAATTACATAAAAATAAGCATATTAACAATCCTTGTAAAACAGCATTGGTATCTGACAAGTATAAATCCACAATAAGGTTACCTCAAAACCATATACAATCTCCGTTGAACAGTATTGGTATCTGACAAGTGTAAACCCGCCATAGGGTCGCCTCAGATCCATATACAATCTTCATGAAACAACATTGGTATCTGACAAGTGTAAACCCGCCATAGAGTCGCCTCAGAACCATGTTAAAATCTACCAAAGAGGTAACTTAAATCATAATGAATTTTCCCTCTCAAAATAAATATAAAAAAACGACTACTTAAGCCTTTCAATAATGCAATCGCACACTTCTTTAATAACCATCCTCTCAATTGTATAAATAGAAACATGTTAAAAAATGTTTTCCAATTTCAAGTTATTGAATTTATATGAAATTCACCAATAAAAATTAATCAGCTGATTTCACGTTAAGCGTATTGGCTACCTAAAGAAAGCCGATCCCAGGTCGCAACACAAATTGAAGGTAATCATTCTGTTAAACTTTAAAAATTTTTGCTTAGTATACTCAAACCAAATATTTCAAACATCACTAAATCAAAGTCACCTTCAATTTATGTCATAAATGTCAAACTTGAAGTTTTTATTATTATTTTGACAATGATCCTAGGTCATGGATCGAAACGTATATAAAGTTGATTTTAAAAACTATGAGTGGTTTAATTCCCAAAGAAGATTAACCTGAATACACATGCTGTGTGAGAATTTCAGGGAACTATGTAGGCTAGCTCAGAATATAAATAAGTGCAGGTACGTGTCCAACCAGTTTTGAGATGGAAAACCTAATGACGAAAAAATAAGCGCAGATAAATCTGCTGATTGGTATAAACAACTAGTTGTTGGTTGCGAAATACCTGACTAATGTTGACTGTGCGAAAAGATAAATTGGAGAATATATTAAATCGTCAAATGGTTAAGTGTTGGGGGAACTTGGCAGCCACAGGCTGCTTACCTCCCTTCACAACCATTGAAGGTCGGAGAAATAAGGCATATAACTGTAAAACAATAGAAAGTGATCGAACTGCATCTAACAAGAAAGAACATCGCCTATGAGGAAAGACAACAAACATAGAATAAGAAGAAAATTATTGAAAGCATATGTGTGGAGCACAGCGCAGTATGCCTATGAAATACGGGAAGTCTGAAACGCAGACAGAAAAACGGTAGCAGCCTTTTGAAATGCTGTGCTTCAGATGTATGAGGACGATAGCATGGACAGACAAAGATAATAACAAATCAGTTACAGAAATAGTAGGGGAACAAGGATATCTGGGGAAAAAGAGAAATAGTAGGGCGGAATACGTTCTAAGGCATTTTTGGGGAATAGTATGTGATATGTTACAAGCAGAGATAGGTTCTAGGACTAAAGACCTAATGATGATGATGATGATGGATGTTTTTTTACGAATTCCATTACGCTTTCTTCACTAAATTCTGCTATGGTATCAGAAGAACAAAGTATTTTAACAGCTGAAGTGATACCGCCATCTGCAACTTTACCCAATACTCGTTTGCATAATGACGTTCTGGTTTTTTGTGTTATTTTCTTTTACGGAAGCTTAAAAAATTTTATTTTCTTTTATGTTCTGCCGTATAAGTGATGTAATTGAAACTTTTTTGTCATTTTCAAAACTTACGGTATTTAAAACTCTATATGGGGTACAGTAAAAGATTTTTCCTAGCACAACTTTGTATGTTGTTGGTTGTTTTGCGAAGAGAATAGTGTACAAATCTGAAAAACGAACTATTTGAAAAGCAATAAAATCCTCGTTTTTCATTTAGACTTAAAACTTGCCCTCGTACATAATAAACAGCAATTATGGGAAAATAATAAAACATGTTCTTCAATTTTGAAAACAAATTGACAATGAAATAAACTGTTTTGCAACCAAGCCACACCCTTACAATAGCTTTGTAATGTCATCGATTTTGGAGCTCTCCAAATCAAGATTGTATTACCTGTGTCCTGAGAAGTGTAGATATACATCTAAGAACAACTCACTAAATGCCAAACGTCTAAAAATATACCGTGCGCTATTTCCAAAGAATGGTAACGGTGTTATATAAGGCACGCCTTTCCTTTTCCAATGCCAAAACGGTCTAACTCCGATGTACAAAATTAACCCGAAAAAAATTGCTATAATAAGCCACATTACTAAAGAGCGCCGATTGATATCAATAAACAAATAAATGCTTCTAACGCGCAATTGTTAGATTGGAGTCGCCTCTCGCCTAACACGAACTGCGTAACATACATTCCATTATAGGGTGGCCGGAAATAAACACACGTTCTGAATGTATTAATGAATGATGTAATCGAAAACGCGCCATGTATCTATAAAAATAAATAAATTTGCCCTTGAGGCTGTTGCTGCGCAACATCACTCACGCTTTCGTTTGATTTAGTAGTTGGCTGTACATACAAAAAAAATAATTGGGTACATCTGTGAAGCACGGTCAAATGCGAGTGAAAATTTGATTACAGTACTTTAGTTAAATTGTACAATTTAACCATTTGTTAAATTGATTTGGTCCCTACATCCAGGATACAACTATACAGTAATAAATTTTCATATTCACAGACTGTATCTAATTTGTGCTGTATGGCAATTATCAGACTTAATTTCAATCATGAATTGTTGCGTATTGGGTATGGGAGTTGGATTTATATAAAAATAATAATAAGTCAGTTTGGTATAAATCATTTTATTTAGACACAAGCACTTTTGAACGTTCTGAAATCAAGTATAAGACTACTAGCTAGAAAAACCATAGTGTTATAAAAACATAAAATGTAAGGGTAACTACCTGCACCCTACATGGGGCGCAGATTGCTATTTTAGTCAAACATAAATTCCTTAGTGTTGTAAAAACTGAAAGTTAGTAGAAGGAAGTATTGATTTAGTTTTTGCTTACACCAGAACAGATTTCAACACTCCCCCTCAAAAATATAATCAATATTTACAATTTACTTTGCGATTTCATTTGTGTCTATCTAGGGATAAAATATTTTTACAATGGCCCACTATTTGTTGCAAGGATCGGGAAAAACCCTAATAAAAAAACCCCGACCAGACCATAACTTATAAACTATCCTAATTACTAAGTTTTTTTAATTTCTATTAATAAACTTGAACAAAAAAAATTATTCCATTAGGCCTATCTTGAAACGGATTTCCTGATATTTTTGTCCTGGTACCTGCTTAGTCAAAGAATCCGCTAACTGCTCACCTGTGGAAATATATTTGAGTATTATTAATTTGTTTTCAATTTGTTCTCGGGTAAAATAGTATTTTATGTCAATATGTTTTGAGCGTTTATGAGCAGTAGGATTATTCGCTATTGAAATACATTATAATTTGAATAAGGGGCCGCTTCATTTGCGGCCATTTCCCCGATGCTCCACCTGGACGGTACTACATCGGGTTTAGACGCGATCAATTTGCTGACACTAGGGCTAATATCGCCCGATAAATTAAACATATATCAAGCTGGTTCCAATAAGTTTTGAGTTTAGTTCAAGAGAAATGCTCGAAGCTACAGAGCAATAGCAAAACGCGAAAATAAACGCCATAAAAATGACTTGAGCTGCAGTTCTGGTTACCGTTGCGACCTTGCGGTCGACTTATAGCTAACCTAATTAAGACATGTAATTTAATTCCCTGGTCTTACGCCATTTAGTTTGCCAAAAATAAACAATTGCTAATCGCCTGCTCTAAGATATTTAACTTAGTTTAATCAAAATTAATTATGTCTAAACACTTTATACGCTCGGGAATTGTACTCTCTTCTTCTTCTGCCTCGGGTACCTATACTACTCGTTATTATTTTGGTTTTTTAAACAATTTATTTGTTTATTGCTCATTTGTTTATTTATTTATTTATTTATTTATTTGTTTATTTATTTATTTATTGCTCGGACTTATCTGTTTTTTGCGATTAAGTGGGGGTACGTTCTACCTTTTTATATTATTTACCATTTTCCTACCGTCCGCTGCGGTAACATTGCCAATTGGTCTCCGCGCCGGGTTTATCATTACCGCGTGTGCGTCCCGTCGTTTCCCTACACCCTATTATCTGCGTCGAGCCTAGCCACCCTACTTGCGAATTCTTTAAGGACCACCCAGAACGCATTCTGGCCAGCCACTTCCTGGACCTCCTCCAAATTCCTAGGCCACCTTAGGCCTTCGATGGCTAACTTCCTGTCGGCTAACCCCCTGTTAGAAACTTCGATGGGGCAATCGAAGAGCACGTGTGTAGCGCTCTCCGATCCCCCGCCGCACTCGCAGCCGTCGTCATATCCAAGGCCGAACCTCCTCAGATATGCCTTCAGCGCCCCGTGGCCCGTCACAAGTTGCACCATTTTATGGTCGAAGTTAATCCCGATTCTGTCCCTAGCCTTTATGCTTGGGATGAACCTATGCGTCAATCTGCCTGTGGTGGCGTTATTCCACCTTTCCTCCCACTGACTAATCGATCTATCCCGCAACTTCCTCTTTATTAACGACCTTGGTATGCGTGAATACGATAATCGAAACTCTCCTGTGGCTGCCTCCTTGGCCAGCTCGTCGGCCCTATCGTTCCCTTTGCACCCCTGGTGCGACCTAACCCAGTGGAACTTCAAATCTCGGAAGCCCAGCGCCATGCGCGCTATCCTCCAGACATCCCCCTGAAGATCAGTCGAAGTTAGCATATTCGACAGGGCTACTAAAGCGGATTTGCTGTCGCTGATGATAGAGTACCCACTCGCGCCGGAGTGGTGGACGACATACTCTATAGCTTCCCTTAGAGCCACCATTTCGCATTGAAAGATAGTGCTCCAATCCGCGAGTTTGGTTTGGAAATGAAACACTTCCCTTTCTTCCTTGTACACCACGAACGCCGCCCCTGCCTGCCCGTCGTCCATCCTTGAGCCGTCCGTATAGACTCTAACGCCTCTAGCGTTTTTATCCCCTTCGACAAACTCGATCCCCTTAATGTCCGCCGGGTGCCCTAATTCCGAAACAATTATCTTCCTCTCGACTTCCCTGTCAACTAGGCCAAAGCTTTCGATTATACTTTGTCCACCCCTCGTATCAATGATTCTACGATCCCTAATTTCCCTTATAACGAACTCGATCGGAAGAACCCTGCTAATTACCAGCACCGCCTCCGTAGAGGCGGTCTTGTATGCCCGCGCCGCCTTGACCGCCGTAATTCTTTGCACGCTCGCCAACTGTCTGCCTTCCCTGACCTTACAACCTTGCTATTGAAATACAACCATTGTTGTCTTCAAAAAATTATTGGCTGCTTAATTAGGAAATTAACACTATTTAAAAAAGATTTTAACCATAAGGCTTCTCTGACCCCTTCATACAGAGCCATGTATTCGGCTTCTGTAGAAGAAACTGCAACTGAACTTTGTCTTTTTGTATTCCAACTACTTAACCCTTAAGTACTACCGACCAAATATGATTACATTGGTACTACAGACGGGCCAGTCACGCCCAATATTTAATTGGCAATTAAATCAATTTAGAAAAAATCAAATTGTTTATTTATACAAGTGAAATGCATACACTTAATGAACTTAAAGTAAATGAACTATCCTAAATACAGTTGGGACAAAGTTTTTTAGCACATGTTAAACAAATTGGTATTTTACAAGTCTCGCAGTATGTGTTAGTTTTGCAGTCTTTATTCCCAGGACATATATCACATCTTTTCCTTTTTGATAGGGTAGTAGTTTCCTGACGTTCAGTGTTATGATCTAGAACTATACCAAGGATATCTGCTGTGGGACTTCACAGTTTGCGTGGTATTTTGTTGTTGATTCTGCGAATCATATGTCCGGTACAAAGACTACGCCCAAGTTGATGTAAGTAATCTAGTCTTTTAATTTCTTTACCATTTGAAGAAAATTGATATAAAACTCGTGAATTGACCCCAGATACATTCAGCATCATGTGAAATAATACCATTGGCCAACGTCTTGTTCTACGAGATGTAGAGTAATTGGCCCATTTTTGATGTAGTGAATCTACACCGGACTTAGTTGAATTATAACATAGAATGATCTCAGGTTTTTTAGTTAAGGCATCTATTGATTTCTCATTATGCATACTAGATGTTAAAATAACTGCTTTCCTTTTTTTAGGAACATATGATACAATTGTATCTTTCGAAGTAAATCCAAAAACTGAAGTATTAACTTCACGTTCTTTAGGTGGCAGAAATTGAGGAGGTATAAATTTTTTATTTTTCTTCACAGTTCCTACATATGTCAATTTTCTCTTTCTAAGTTCTTCAGTTAATTCTAAGGAAGTGTACCAATTGTCTCCTGTTATATTTCTCTTAGTGCCTACTATGGGTTCCGTTAAACGAAGTACAACATCAGTCGGTTTAGAAAATTTGGATTCGTTTTTGTTGATACTCTTTCCAGTATACACGTCACAGTTGAACATATAGTGTGTTTTACAATCCGCCAAAATTTGTATTTTAATGCCATATCGCGCCGGTTTATTAGGAATATACATTCTAAAAACACATCGGCCTCTAAAAGGCATAAGCTGTTACGTGCCAATCCAATTAGCACTTAAACATTGTATTTAGGTTAGTTTTGATGTACGGAAGTTTCGCGCCATAATTTCAAAAGACGCGGCGCGTGGAATTTTAATAGATTAGGCGTGTACTTCCGTTACGTCATAGTGCATTTGCGCATATCGTGTGACTCTAGAGGGTTGGACGAATAACTTCGGGGATGTGTAAAAGACAAAAGAGTGGGGACAAGTTTTCCGTGACGCTCTTAAAACGGGGCTTTGTGCCTTTGATCTTCGTGTGAAGTGGTCGTTTTTTGGTAACGTATCGTTAGCTTTACCTATGTAGATTCCTTTGCTTGATTATCTTTTGTTTGTCTACCTTTACCTGGTTTTTCCTGCCCATTCCCTGCATAGGTAATAAATTTGAAGCCAATGAGGCGTATCGGACTGCACGACCCGAGATGACGAGTCACCATCTGTAATTACTCCGGGATGGAGCCCTGAGGAACCTTGATAGAGGCCAACTTTGGTTCGGATTTCCGGGGTAAGTAATACCGTGTTTAATTTGTTTACTGATATGAACTTTTGTTTAAATTTTTATATTCCCGATTATGGCGCAATATAATTTTGTACAATGGTGACGTCATGGTAGTTGGCAACGCGGAATCTGTAATAAGGTTTGCGCTTCCGGCCGTCAGGGGCGTTGCATTGCTTTCGTATTCATTGCGCTTGCACGATGTATTTATGAACTCTTAAACTGTATTACCGACTTCGTAAACTGTTTTATCGACCTTTAAATGGTAAGAACTATCACCAAGGAAATTGTAATAAAATGGCGCCCATTTAACGTGTGAGGTTAGGAACCTGTGATTTTTCCTTTGTTTTTTTATAAACATTCAATGTATTACCGATGTAATTTATAGTTTTTTCACTTGAAAGTTAACTATCTAATATCTCTAACCTTGAAACTTATACGTGTTTTGAAACACGCATTCTATAAGATGTCAAAAAGCAAACTTCAACTATTTAACCCTACTTTTATGCAAGTAAGTAATTAAAATAAATAGGCATTTCCCTGGTTGATTTTGATATTCGAGCGTATTTTAAAGAAACCTTATGTTACAAACGTTATTGAAATAAATTGGCCTTTTTAATATCTTTTTATGTAACGTCAAACTATGGGTTTCTGTTGCTTTGGTTAAATAATAAATTACCTGTGTGTATTTTCTATTTTGGAGGGCCTTTTTGTAGTTTATCAATGATATATCCCTTTGTTAAGCACTAACCTTGCTCGCATATAGTTTTAAACGTGTTTCTTAAGTTTTTTGGTTAGTTATCGTGTTAAAAATTTGCATATTATTCTTTACGAATGCTCTCATAGGAAGTTTTCATCGTTAAATATCTTATCGTACTGACTTGAAGTAGCTGTAACGTTTTTTTACTTCCTGATTTAAGTCAGTATTGCATAGCTCATATATATCGTGCCTCAAATAGAAATCCAAGAAGAATGTTTCACATTTAAAATCGCTTGAGTTAATTTACGAGATTGAATGTAGGAATATTACTGCCGCGCATAAGCAAAATGATAGGAGATCTCAGCTCAGGGCCATTTTAGCCCAGGAAATGAAGGGAGTTGCTATCTCAAAGAAAATCGTTGGAGATTGGCCTCACAACGTATCTGAAATTAAACTTTCTTTGGACGACATATCTGGTGTAATAAATAGAACAGATCCTGGTGCCAGTGATATTGAGCTAGGGCGTTTAGTTTCCAGAATAACGCATGTCAAACAGCGTATCGAATTATTATCTTTATATGACGATGAGCAAGCGACCCAAGCTAAACAAAGTTTGTTGTCCGAAATATTATTACTTGAAGGAATTGTTCTTGACAAACTCAATCCAAATGCAGACGTAGATATATCGTTACCCTTTTCAAATCTCGTACTTGCTTCACCTCAACCTGTAGGAAAATCTATACCTGTATACAAATGGCGTCTCACCTTTCAAGGGTTTGATTCGCAAGTCTCTCTATCGTCCTTTCTTGACCGTATTAAAGACTTCAAAATTTCTCGGCAGTGTACAGATCAGGACTTATTTGTTTCAGCAGGTGACTTGTTTTCAGACTCTGCGTTGATATGGTACAGGAACATCCGAGACCAAATTTCTACCTGGGAGGAGTTAGTTGCGTGCCTAAAACGAGACTTCCTACCTCATGGTTATATTACCGACCTTTGGAACGAGATACGTAATCGAACCCAAGGTCCTGACGAAAACGTTGTTTCTTTCATTACCTCATTAGAAGCTCTATATAGCAGACTCGACAAAAAACCTTCAGAATCCGAAATTATCGATCAGTTACTTAGAAATTTAAACCCGTATTTCTCTGAACGTCTGGCATTACAACACATCTCTTCGTTAGCCCACTTTAAAGATCTATGTCGTTCTCTCCAGGAAGTGAAGTTAAGAATTGACAAATACCGCCCGCCCCCAGAGAAGCAATCTGTTTTTTTAGAACCCGATTTAGCTTGTCAAGCTCGAGCTTCCCATAAAGTATCTACCCTTAACGTTCCTCCTACCGTAACTAATAACTCACTTACCTGTTGGAACTGTAAGAGAAGTGGACATAACTATAATGTCTGCACATACCCCAGAAATATTTTTTGTTATGGTTGTGGTCGCTCAAATATCTACAAATCTAGCTGCACGAACTGTAATCCTAACGTATCGGGAAACTCCCGTCGAGATATTCCAAATCAGGGCGTGAATATCTCAAGGAATCAAAATCGTCCTCAATACCAATCATTCAACGGACCCAGACGTCAATAAATTTAAATCATAAAACTACTTGTAACGCTGTACCGTTAGTAAATTTATCTAACAATAATACCGCTACTGTTAATGTTTAAGATGCCTTACCTTCATTAGAAGAATTATGCTATACTACTCCATCCGAGAGGTCTAAGTTGTTACAAACCGTCAATTCCTTTTATCATAAAAAGACTGCTGCCTTACAACCTGTTAAAAAACCCTTCGATAATCGTCCACACTTATCTATCTCGATTGGTTCCTTAAATGTAATTGCTTTATTGGATACAGGTTCCTCATGTTCCCTTATAAATAACGAAGGTTTACATCAATTATCTAAACAAAATATTAAAATTCAAATTATTCCCGAAAAAACTTCCATAAATTTAGCTGACGATAATCAAATACATGTAACGGGTTCCCTTAAGTTAAAAATTCGAGTAGAATCTCTTGAACGTGATGTTTTATTTTAGATTGTGCCTGCATTAGCTTATCCTTTTCTACTAGGTGTGGATTTCTGTAAACTTTTTAATCTGTCACTTTATTTCCAGGATTTTTCATGGCAAACCTCTATTAAAACAAATTCTTGTGCATTTACAGGAATATCTAACAAAATCTCTCTTACTGATTCCCAAAATATAACTCTTAACGCTACAATCGACAAATTTCGTAAACTTAGTACCTCTGAACTTGGTTGCGTTACTACTGCAACACACGTTATCTCTACAGGTGATGCCCTCCCTTTTAAGCAACGTCAATATCTCTTATCGCCTGCATTACAAAAGCATTTACATGCTGAAATAGATAAAATGTTAGAATCTGGTGTTATCTTTCCCTCAAATTCACCCTGGACGTCCCCCGTATTACTAGTTCGGAAAAAGAATGACGAATGGCGTGTCTGTTTCGATGGCAGAAAGTTGAATTCCGTGACTGTTTCTGACGTTAATCCTTTACCAAGAACTGACTCAATTTTAAGTCGGCTTCGTAACGCAAAATTTATCTCATCTATCGATCTTAGACAAGCTTTTTATCAGATACCTCTCGACCTATCTTCTCGTCAAAAAACTGCTTTTTGTGTTCCAGGCCTAGGTCTTTTCGAGTATAATTTTTTGCCATTTGGTCTCTGTAACGCTCCACAAACCCTACAACGTACTATGGATCAAACGTTAGGTCCTATCTTACACCAGGAACGTGCCTTTGTGTTTTTAGATGATATCTTAGTTATCTCAAGTTCTTTTGATGAACATATCGCCACATTAAATGAGGTGGCAGAACGTTTAAATGCAATAGGTTTTAAGATAAACTGGGAAAAGTGTCAATTTTGTTGTTCGTCCCTTACATTTCTCGGTTTTATTATCGATGGAACTGGCCTACGAGCAGATCCTGCTATAGTCGATGCTATTACTAAATTTAAAACACCTAAAACTGTTAACGAAATCAAACGTTTAATCGGAATGATTAGCTATTATCGCATCTTTCTACCCAATCTTTCAACTATATCTGCACCCATTACCGCTTTAATTAAAAATAAAAATAAATCCCAAACTATCGAGTGGAATTCAGAATCCCAACAGGCTTTCGAACAAATTAAAACATTAATCACTTCAGCACCTATCTTAATTTCACCCAAATTTGATGAAAAGTTTTATATACAAACCGATGCCTCGCTTACTGGTTTAGGTGCAATGTTATTCCAGGTAAGCAATGGTTTAGAACATCCAATTGCCTATGCAAGTCGTGCCTTAACTTCTGCCGAACAAAAATACTCTGCTACCGAACGAGAATTATTGGGCGTTATCTTTGGCATCGAGAAATTTAGAGGATATGTCGAAGGTACACACTTTACCGTAATCACTGATTGTGCAGCTCTCACTTAGCTTAATAACTTAAAACAGCCCGCAGGTCGTTTGGCAAGATGGAACTTGCGTATATCCCAATTCACTTTTGACGTTAGGCATAGGCCTGGCAAATTAAATATCGTACCTGATGCCTTATCTTGTGATGTTGTTTCTCTTAACCTTCCAAATTTAATTCTTGATACCTGGTACCTCAATATGATTAAAAAAGTTTCCGATAATCCCGATAAATTCCCTACCTTTCGTGTAACTAATAATAGACTATATAAATTTGTAGCTTCGTCTCCACATAAAATATCGAATATACCTGAATGGAAACTTGTCGTGCCCACTGCTAATCGCAGTGAGGTGCTTAAATTATGTCACGATGATCCCATAGCTGCACACCTTGGTGTTACAAAAACTCTCGCTAAAATATCTGAATTATATTACTGGCCCACACTAAAGCAATCTGTTTGTCGCTATATTAAGAACTGTAAAATTTGTGGTTCTCATAAGAGTTCACAAGATGCTCGCCCTGGTTTAATGGGTAACTTTAAACGTGTATCTTATCCCTTTCAGTTAATATCGCTTGACTTATTAGTACCTCTCCTTCGATCGAAAAGAGGTAACCAATATCTTTTAGTTGTCACCGATTGGTTTTCTAAATTTGTTATGGTGCAACCCTTACGTAAAGCTACATCCGCTGCGATAATTAAATTCCTAGAACAAAATGTATTTCTTATCTTTGGTGTCCCTCAGATTATTCTTTGTGACAATGGGGCACAATTTATTTCTAAAGATTTTCAGAATTTCGTTAAAAGTTACAAAGTACAAAAAATTTGGTTTAACGCAAAATACCACCCCCAAGTAAACCCTACCGAAGGAGTAAATCGAGTTTTAATTACCGCTATCTCTTCCTATATTGATTCAGACCATACTACATGGGATGAACATATCTTTAAAATTGCTCAAGCTTTGCGTACATCTAAACACGAAGCAACCCAATTCACTCCGTCATTTCTTGTTTTTGGAAGATATACCCCAATCGATGGGAGTTACTATGGTTTAGTGCCTGACGATACTAACGTAATTGAATTTGACGATAAAGTACGTTGGGACAAAGACCAACAGTCATTACCTTCTATCTTTAACGATGTTAGAAAAAATTTGTTAAAAGCTTACGAAAAGAGTAAGGACCACTATAACTTACGTAAACGAAATATTTCCTTCGCCTTGGGCGAACAAGTTTGGAAAAAGAATTATGTCTTATCGGATGCATCTAAGAAATTCTCTTCAAAATTAGCCCCTAAATTCATTCTTTGTAAGGTCACTCGTATCATTAGTCCCCTTATCTACGAGCTTCAGGATGCTGACGGAAAACGCCAAGGCAGGTGGCATATTAAAGACCGTAAGCCATTCTCTGCTGACCCAAATGCTACTTAAGTTTTTCATGTTCCATGCTCCTCACTTTTACCTAATATTTCTTGTTCTCACCATCAATTAGTTAACTTTAATTACTTATTCCCTCTTTCATACAGTATATAATCTCTTACACGTTTAACTTAACTTATCTTAATTTAGCTATCTTTTTCTTTTGGTTGACTTTTCCTTGACCATACCGTTAGATATATATCACTTCATTCTTTACACCCCCCAATATAACTCTGTCGTTTCATTTAATTAACCCTTGAACTTTTCCTACTACATATTATTAGGTTTTTAGTATTTTTCTTACATGGTTTAATTGGGTGGTAATTGTCGTAACTTTGGTTGAAATAACTCATTGAATTTTTATGATTGGTTTTAGCTGATGTTAGAGTGAATGCTTTCTTCTTTGGGCTCACATAGTGTTCGCGACCTATGCCATTGAAAGAAATAGTTCATATTCGCAGTTGCAAAAAACTAGGATTGTCTATTCCATGTGTTTTTCCTCTGAATTATTGCAGTCGCCCACATTATACCACATCATTATTTGTTTCTTTTTTTTACGAAATCACCATAACTTATAAACATTTTTTTTTCCATTGTTTTTTATTGAACTTTGTGGTGAGATGCTATTGCTTCTTATTGTTATCTTATTAAATTCTCCGTTGTTTTAGCATATGAGGACAGTGTACCTGTATCTAACTGCTTATAATGGGGCATTTTTGTGTGTTTAGGGTGCTACCGTTTTGAAATACTACCTTAAAACATTTTGTTTTTGTGTCTTTGTATCTGTAATGATACTTTTAAGTTGTCGTGTCAACTTTTGTCTGATTTTCTTATCGTAGTGGATGCACTCGTTAGGAAAATGATCGGACTAGTTCTCTTAGGAGCCTAGTGAATGTTAACATATGTTATACCTTATCTTGTCGGATTAATATCGCAGGTGGTCTTTCAGACTGCGCTGTGTTTAACAGGGACAACTCTCTACCTTCTCTCGGACGCTTGTCCAAAAACTATACTTTTTTCTTATCCCGCTATCTCCGCTATGCCTTATTCTTCTTTCGGTGGACCTGTTCTTGTCCTGGAACACCCGTCTGCCACATAAGAGTGATGTTCCCTCACTCCGAGCTACTGGCCACATTGGCTGGTTGAGTAGCTCTTTGCTATCCACCTTTTTTCTGTCTCTTTTGCTCAATGCGAGCCCTTCCTCTACTTTCTTCTATCTCGAAGTGTCTCTTATGCACTCCAAAAAACCAACCTCCTTCTTTTTACCGTTCCTGTTTCTACTGCCTTTTCATTTCTGTTAGTCACCGTGTGGTTGCGCGGGAGGTTTTCACAGACACCTGGACCACGTCTCTGCGAATCTTTCGTGGGGTCATGCGGTGCCGCTGTCAGTGCATGGGCACTGGCAGCGAAGGTATGGATGAGTGTGTGAATGTGTGAGTGCATGTGTTTATATCTTTATATCGATATATCGTGTGGGTATCGGGTGATTATATCACCGATACCGATTAACGCCGGGTGCAGGAATGCACCCAAATGTCTTTGCCGGTCTCTCGTGCCCTTTATTGTAAACGGACCTGCTTCACAGGTTTCTCTTTTTAGAGAGCACGAGTCAATCCCCATTTAAACGGCTCTACTGGAGCCACTCTATCTTTACTTTATTCATTGTCTTGGGTAATAACTAGGCCAATACCTTTGTCTTCTTTATTATCTTCGATAATACCCTTAGTTTTAATATCGTTATCTTACCGATTACCTTTAGTAATAACTTTAGTTTAGTCTCGTTATCTTACCTACTACCGTTAGTAATAACTTCGAGTTATTTCGCGTTATCTTACCGGTTACCTTGAGTAATAACTTTTTTTAATATCGCGTTACCTTACCTACTATCTCTAATAATCACTTTAGCTTAATATCGCGTTCTCTTATCTAGTATCTCAAATAATGACTAAAGCTTAATACCGTTATCTTGTCTATTATCTTTGAAGATAACAATTTAAGCTTAATATCATTATCTTATCTATTATCTTTAACAGCAATTTGAGATCTTGTTTTATCTTTTTATCTTCCTAACGTGTGGTATCTATGACCAGACGTGGGAATTATTTTTCTTGAAATTTGAGTGAAAAAGCTAGCCTGATATAGACATGTAATTCGTTAGGTTAGCATATAAGGATTTAGTAGGTGGTACTTTTGGTAAATTTGTTGATTCACAACTGTGTCATGGACAATTTTTAAATGTGCATCGTTAGAAAACCAAAATACCAGTAACAAAATTTGCTAAAGTGCAGAGTGGCTCACTCTATGAACATTTTTAAATTTGGGCACTTCTTGCCAAAAGAAGAATAGTTTTAATGCAACGCTCATGTGTGTTTGCACGTAAAAACTTTAATGTTAGTTTTAGTTTAGATAGGTTTAGATAGTTTAGGCGACTTGTCGCACCCGTTTTAGTTTAAGTAGTGTTTCATGCTCCCCGACAAATTTGTGCTGTCGATAGTTAGTGTAGTCAAAGACTATCGGGCTACCTATTCCGTTTCCTGGTACTTCGGTAGACGTGTTATCGGTCGAAAAAACCAGGTGGCGCCTTATATAAACATTTTGTAGGTTTTAAGTTAGGTTTTATATAGGGTAGTTAGGTCTTAGATTTTAAGCTGTTACTGTGCCAACAGACTTTTTCTTTTTTTAAGTTTTTTCTTTTGTGGCTTTGTCGCGATTGTTACGTGCCAATCCAATTAGCACTTAAACATTGTATTTAGGTTAGTTTTGATGTACGGAAGTTTCGCGCCATAATTTCAAAAGACGCGGCGCGTGGAATTTTAATAGACTAGGCGTGTACTTCTGTTACGTCATAGTGCATTTGTGCAGATCGTGCGACTCTATAGGGTTGGACGAATAACTTCGGGGATGTGTAAAAGACAAAAGAGTGGGGACAAGTTTTCCGTGACGCTCTTAAAACGGGGCTTTTTGCCTTTGATCTTCGAGTGAAGTGGTCGTTTTTGGTAACGTATCGTTAGCTTTACCTATGTAGATTCCTTTGCTTGATTATCTTTTGTTTGTCTACCTTTACCTGGTTTTTCCTGCCCATTCCCTGCATAGGTAATAAATTTGAAGCCAATGAGGCGTATCGGACTGCACGACCCGAAATGACGAGTCACCATCTGTAATTACTCCGGGATGGAGTTTTAAATCATAAAACAGAGTATTTTACTTGTACGTTTGCACTCAAAATATTCAAAATCTAAAACATGATAATTTTCTACAACTACCAAAAATACTTACGCTTCTACTACAGACGGGTCGCTCAGACCCAAAATTACAATAATACGGTTAAAAAATCGCTTTGCAGACAGGTATATCACGTTATACGTTCACAAACCAACTGATTTTGGAATACTAAAGAGCACGATGCATACAGACATGTGCAAAGCAAAATTCTACATGTTTCAACAAGATGCTGGGTCTCAGGGCCAACTGCACCGTACCTCATTTTAAGTTAAGGGCAACTTTCTAAGGTATGCTGCACCGTTAAGTGGAAAGAGCCACTTACCTAACCGTCAATTTTCTAGGCAATTACATAACCTCATTTGAGCTTAGTGGCGACTTAGAAGGTGTTGTAGAGGTAAAATGAACACAAATCGTAGTATGCTTTGTGTTTAGGAGATAGGAAAAAAAGTAAACTTCAGCAATGAAGAGAAAATGTTTCTAATGCAATGCATTTTGAAATATAAAAATATTATCGAAGGCAAGAAGACGGATGCGACGACATGGACTGAAAAAGCCTGTGCTTGGGACGCAGACACGCGAGAATTTAATTCTCAATCTCCTGCAGGAGCGTATAGAACAAAGAATAGTTTGAAAAAATTATATGAAAACAAGAAAGAAGAAGTAAGGAAGTTGGCAGCTGCGAATAAGCGGGAACTACATGCTACAGGAGGTGCAACATATATTCCCAAAACTGACCCTTGCATGGATGTTATATTGGAAATAACGAATCCTATAACCATTAATGGCATGGAAGACGAATTTGGAGGTGATTCAGAATTATTTAAATTTGAACAAGCTGAAGTTCCAAACATTGCTGTAAGTTGTTTGTATAGTATAATCTCGTTACTCATATTTTACATTTTAGGTAGTAGAAAATTCATCGGTCGTAAATAATTTTTTAGTTACTAATAGACAAATTACAATAAAGCAACTTAATACAGCTTCATGTGCGTCAACTAGTGCTGCTAGCAATCTAAAGGTATAGTGAATTATTTTGTTTCTCTTAAACCATATAAAATTGTTTAATCAAACAGATACCCGAGGATCAGATACCCGAAGTTAATGTTGATGAGAATGATTTAAAGGTAAGTATGATGTTGTTATATCAGACATGTATTATATAAAATTTTAGAGCTGGAAAGATCATTCGCCAAAGGATTTAAAATCTACTCACAAGAAACTTCTATTTACACCTGGACGTAGAAGGCCAAAAGCTGTACAGCCGATACACACCAATTTTCTGTCTCAGCAATATTCAGAGGTGGCAACTTTGAAGGCGGAATATTTAAAAACGTCTTTAGACAATATTGTTAAGAAGGAAGTCAGATAAGAGGAAGAATTTAGATTGCACAAAAGGTCTTTAGAACTGGACATTGAAATTAAATTGTTGCTAATAAAAAAACTAAAAAACAGTTTCGATTGACATTTGTATAATATGTTAAACAAGTTCATTATTATTAAATATTATTTAGGAAAACTACAAAAACTACTTAAAATAACAATTATGTTTTATACTTAGTATTACATTTTACTAATAAATTTATTATAAATGAGCAAAATATCCATTTCGAATGGACCTGCACCTTGCCGAAGTTCTAAATTACTAGAACAGGTGAAATGGCTTGCGTGTTCTAATGAGCTAAAGAGCCAAACTACAGGTCCAAACAAAGTAGTAGGGTCGTTAGTGAGGAACCAGACTAAGACAGGTCCCCGAAAGAGGGCAGCGGCTCTTTCGGTACTTAGATTGGCAGAGACCATAGGGGTCGGTATGGCAGTCCAAGACACACTACCGCGATGTGGAAGGCAACGGGAAACCACCACATTATCTCCCAAGTACACAGCGTACCTAAATTATAATAAAATGATGGCATTCTCTGGGGTAAAATATTCCGGAGTTAAAATAGTCCCCCAGTCGGATCTCCGGGAGGAGACTACTTCGGAGGATGCGATCGGAAAGTTAAAAATAAGAGTCGGGAACATTCTGCGAGTCGGAGCGTGGAATGTTAGAAGTATGAAGCAAGTTGGTAAGCTAGAGAACCTAAAAATCGAAATGAATAGGTTATCACTAGACATAGTAGGGATCAGCGAAGTTCGGTGGCCAGAGGCGGGGGATTTTTGGAGTGGAGACTTCAGGGTAATTCATACAAGAGCAGAGGAAGGAAATTTGGGCGTGGGGATAGTTATGCGGAAAAAGATGGGATATTGTGTAGAAAATTACTTACAAAAGAACGAAAGAGTACTTATGGTTAGATTAAAATGTAAACCGGTAAACACAGTAATAATACAAGTATACATGCCCACCTCTAGCTAGAGTGACGAAGAGGTAGAAGCCATCTAGAAAGATATCGAAGACATATTAAGATACGTAAAAGGACATGAAAATTTAATAATTACGGGGGATTTTAATGCCGTGGTAGGTGAGGGTAGGGAAGGAGCAGTAGTAGGTTTATTTGGTTTAGGCACGAGAAACGACAGGGAAATAGGCTGGTAGAATTTTGTGACAAGAACAATTTAATCATCACAAACACATTATTTCAACATCATCCTAGAAGACGATATACGTGGAAGATGCCAGGAGATATAGGAAGATATCAAATAGATTACATTCTTGTTAGACAACGGTTTAGGAATCGAGTCAAAGACTGTAGAAGCTACCCAGAAGCAGATATGGATACTGACCACAACATCGTAATTATGAAGGCCGCACTTAAATTTAAGAATGTGAAAAAGAAACGGAAAAAGGCACTTGGACTTAGAGAAACTAAAAGATAAAGATATTCAAGAAAGATTCGAAAAAAAGTCAAATGAATTGCTCAAAGATATCGGGAAAATATCTGATACTAAGGAAGTAGAAACAGAATGGAATAACATTAAACTCAGCCTAGACATGGCGGCCAGAGATTTTCTGGGGTATACACAAAAAGAAAATAAGAAACCATGGATAACAAAGGATATCCTGAATTTAATAGAAGAAAGACGAAAATACAAAAATAAATCAGACGAAACAGGAAAACAGAGATACAAAGCCATAAAATGGGAAATTATTCGAAAATGCAGGAAAGCTAAAGAACAATGGATTGATGAAAAGTGCAAAGAGATACAAACGAAGATGGAAATAGAAAAGACAGACGAAGCATACAAATTAATTAGAATGAATTTTAGGGATATAAAACCGTATAGCAAAAATATAAGGGACGCACAAGGAAACGTCATCATAGAAAACGTAGAGAAAGTGGGTAGATGGCAAGAATATATAGGGAATTTATATGCAGGAGAGGAACTAACTGCATTATAACAGGAATCAGACATTGAAAATGATGACTTGGGATATCCTATACTTAGAGATAAGTTTGAATTAGCATTAAAGAGTCTGAAAAATGGTAAGACGCCGGGTACAGATAACGTGCAAGCAGAAACTCTAAAAGCCGCTGGACAAACAGTAACAGAACGTCTCTTCCAACTTGTAAGCTATATGTATGAGACAGGCGAGATACCCAAAGATTTCAAATGTAGCATCATAGTAACTATACCAAAAAAGAAAGGCGCGGATAGATGTGAAAATTCTCGAACAATAAGTTTGACAGCACACGTGTCAAAAATATTAACTAGAATTGTGCAAAGACGAATGGAAAAACGGGCGGAAGAAATACTAGGAGAAGACCAATTTGGGTTTAGGCGAAACAGGGGAAAACGGGAAGCTATTTTAGGTCTGAGAGTGATAATGGAGAAAACAATAGAAAAAGGGAAAGCGTGTATATAGGGTTTGTAGATCTTGAAAAAGCATTCGACAATGTAAAATGGAAAAAAATGTTTGAAATATTAAAAAAGATTGGAATGAGTTATAGGGATAGACGAATAGTACATAGCTTATACAAAGAGCAAACAGCAGTAATAGAATTAGAGCAGGAACGTAGAGAAGTAAACATTAGGAAAGTGGTGAGACAGGGATGTGCCCTATCCCCATTGATTTTTAACTTGTACATAGAAGAGGCAATGAATACTGTCAAATGCAAGAAGACATTTGGAATTACTATGCAGGGACAAAAAATTGATATGCTTAGATTTGCAGATGATATAGCGGTATTAGCGTCTAGCAAGGAAGAGTTAGAAGCTGCTCTTAATGAAATGGAAATGGTTCTAACAGAGAGATACGGTATGAAAATTAACAAAACTAAAACTAAAGTTCTACTATGCAAAGGTGGGGGAAATTTATCAAACACAAGAATACAAGTATGTAACACGAACTTACAAGAGGTTAAGGATTTCTGCTACCTAGGAAGCCAAATAACGCAAGATAGGAAAAGCACAAAAGATATAAAACAAAGATTAGCACAAGGTCGTGCTACATTTAACAAGAAAAAGCAACTACTGTGCTCAAAGACCACAAACTAAAACAAGGAAAAAATTGCTTAAAACATATGTATGGAGCACAGCACTGTACGGCTGTGAATCCTGGACAGTAGGAGAAGCGGACAAGAAAAAGATAGAAGCCTTTGAAATGTGGTGCTACAGACGTATGATGAAGGTATCATGGACAGACAAAGTTAAGAACGAAGAGGTACTAAAAATGGTAGGGGAAGAAAGAAATATGTGGAAAACGGTAAAAAATAGCAGAGATAGGATGATAGGCCACATACTACGGCATGAGGGAATAGTGCGGAATATATTAGAAGCAGAGATAGAAAAAAGAGAAGAAGAGGCAGACCTAGGTTAGACTACTGCACACAGATAGTAAAAGGTGTAGGCTGCAGGAATTTCAGGGAGATGTGTAGGCTAGCCCAGAATAGAAATCAATAGAAGTACGCATCCAACCAATCCCAAGATGGATAAACTAATGACAAGAAAATAACTGTGCTTAAACACGATGATTACTATAAGTAACTACAGGAATTGGTTGGACAACATTCTCGAATAATGTTAAGTGTGTGAAAGGATTTACTGGAAAACCATTATTTCGGCAAATATCTAAGTGTTGGGGATCTTGGTAGCCACAGGTTGCTTAACCCCCTTCACTGAATCTCGGTGAAATAGGGCATAAAATTAAAAAACAATAGAAGAGGAACGAGCTGTATACACATGCTGTGTGAGAATTTCAGGAAACTATGTAGGCTAGCTCAGAATATAATTAAGTGCAGGTACGTGTCCAACCAGTTTTGAGACCGAAAACCTAATGACGAAAAAATAAGCGCAGATAAATCTGATGATTAGTATAAACAACTAGTTGTTGGTTGCGAAATATCTGCAACTAATGTTGAATGTGCGAAAAGATATATTGGAAGATATAGTAAATCAGTGAATGGTTAAGTGTTGGGGGAACTTGGCAGCCACAGGCTGCTTACCTCCCTTCACAACCACTGAAGGTCGCAGAAATAGGGTATATAATTGTAAAACAATAGAAGGTGACCAAACGACATCTAACAAGAAAGAACAGCGCCTATGAGGAAAGACAGCAAACATAGAACAAGAAGAAAATTGTTCAAAGCACATGTGTGGAGCACAGCACAGTATGCCTATAAAATACGGGCAGTCTGAAACGCAGACAGAAAAACGGTAGCAGTCTTTTGAAATGTTGTGCTTCAGATGTATGAGGACGATAGCATGGACAGACAAAGATAATAACAAATAGGTTATAGAAATAGTAGGGAAACAAGGATATCTGGGGGAAAAGATAAGAGAAATAGAAGGGCAGAATACGTTCTAAGGGATTTTTGGGTAATAGTATGGGATATATTACAAGCAGAGATAGGAAAAAAGAGGTAGATGTTGACCTAGATCAGATAGTGAGAGATGCAGACTGTGCAAATTTCAGGGAAATCTGTAAGTTAGTTCAGAATAGGAAACAATGTTGGTACGCGTCTAACCAGTTCCAGGACTGAAGACCTAATGATGATGAGCAAAATATGTTTCAATTAGCAGTGATCTGTATGTATTGTGACGATTAACTGGCTCAGCTGCTGGAATGGGTTGGATTTGACCATTCAAAATCAACTGATTTAATTCTTGGCCATTCATATCCTCGATATCAACTCCTGGTTCTGCTTCATTTCGCATACGTGTAATATTGTGCAGAACTGCTGCTGCAATAATGACAGGCTGGATATTTTCCAGTTTCAGTGTACAACCATAAGCCAACACCGGAAATCTCCGCTTTAAAATTCCAAATGTACATTCTATTTTGTTGCGTGTACGAATATGTGACTCATTATATAACCGTTCTGCTTCAGTTATGGGATTTAATAGTGGTGTTAAGAAATAATTTTTTAATTCGTAACCTTTATCACCTAAAAATGTTAACAAAATTACACATCTTGTCCTCTAAATTTGTGACGGACCAGTATTTTCAAATACATACCTAATAAGACACACTGTGGCATCCTATTTGCTTCAAATATACTTTTAATATTAGAATTATTAAAAATTAGACTGTCATGGCTTGACCCAGGCCACCGTGCAACAACGTCAATAAAGTTGCAATTTGCATCACAAACAGCCTGCACATTAATGGAGAAAAAAACCTTTGCGGTTATGAAAAATTTCAGCAGCATCTCCACCTACAACAATTGAAGAATTAATTTAACATACTATAATATGTGGATACCAGCCTGGCGACAACACTTTTATATGTGTGCAGTCTATAGCTCCGACTACATTGGGAAATCTAGCTATAGAATAAAAATCTGATTTTGTTGTTGTTTTGGTCGCCTGCGTTGTTGGAAGTTTAATAAATCTTCTATATAAAGAAGTTATTGCCCTCGAGACCCTATGAATAATTCTTCCTGCTGTAGTTGAATCCATTCCCATATAATCTGCTACTGCATCAATATGGCCACCCGTAGCAAAATATCTCAAGCAAGTAAGTATTTGAATAATCGGTGGCACACTATTATTCCTACAATAAATATTTTAACACATTCCTTTGCTATAAATTAAGAAACTGATTACATATCCAAGGGAAATTCAAGTTGATCTTCTACTTGTGGCAATACAAACATTAGGGTTTCTTTGGTTAACATAAATTTCTTAAAAAATTTATAATCTGGCAAGCTGTTGTAGTAGTCTTGCCTGACAATCATATTTCTAGGAATACCGAATTCTATTAGTTCCAATTCATCTATTTCAT
Organism: Platerodrilus igneus; assembly: GCA_036346225.1. Classification (NCBI taxonomy): domain Eukaryota; kingdom Metazoa; phylum Arthropoda; class Insecta; order Coleoptera; family Lycidae; genus Platerodrilus; species Platerodrilus igneus. The sequence continues at coordinate 13,858,171 of JARFIW010001469.1, read as the reverse complement.
CAAACAGTTCTACACCAAAAATCAAATCCATAATAATCTTTCACAACAAAGCTTGAAAATCAGACCGGCAAATTGTACTCAAGACCTGAACATAACCTCAACCTGTAGGGTAAGGGCACGGTAAGGGTTACTTAAATCACACCTTAGCTAAAGTTACACTTGAGGTGACAATTTGATGCGGTGCAGTTGCACTTACGTTGTAAGTAAACCTTAGTTGTGTAAGTGTAAGCGGTGCAGTTGGCCCTCAGAGACCCGTCGGTAGTACTTAAGGGTTAAACAACGTTCAAAAAGCTTAAACAAATAGCCGGTAGTGCTCTTACGATCAGTTTCATTGCTTTCCCAGTTTGCATCTACAAAACCAACTAATATTTCGTTAAATGCGCCGTTTCTGTATATTAATTTGATGTCAACAGTACCTTTAATATACCTTTATACCTTTTTTAAGCATTGCCAGAGTTCTCGATTATTTTTGCTCTGGTATTGACTAAGAATATTTGTAGCTATGCATAAATCCGGCCATGTACATAGCATGGCATACAAAGCATCTGATAAGATTGCGACAGGGTAATTTACAATTTTCATCAGAGTTTAATTCAACATAATTTAGCTTATTTGGAAGAGGGGTACTCACAGCTTTACAATCACTCATGTTGAATTTTTTTAATATTGATTTCAAATAGGTACTTTGATTTAATGAAATTTCGTTTCCGTTTTGTTCGTCTTTTATTCCAAGGAATAGTTTTATTTCATTTAACTCAACCATGAAAAAAATTTTCATTAAATAAGCCTTTGTGATGTTTCCTGTAACAATCAAGAGATCATCTACATATAATACAATATAAATATTTTCACTTATATGACCTTAGTTAAGAAAATATAAACAATGATCAACAGATGAATTTGTAAAATTACACTGTCTTAAAACTTTGTCGAAATGTTCAAACCAACATCTACCTGATTGTTTCAAGCCGTATAACGATTTGTTTAGTTTACAAACCAAATTATCGTTTTCGACTTTAACTCCATCCGGCACTCGTATATAGATTTCTTCCTTTAGAATACCGTTAAGGAATGCGATTTTTACATCCATTTGGTGAATTAGTAAATTTAATCGATTTGCAAAAGCTACAAAAAATCTGAATGTAGAAGTACGAGCTACCGCCGCAAAGGTTTCATCATAGTCCAACAAATATTTTTGGCTAAACCCTGACATTTGACATTGACATAATCTTTATTGAGCTTCAATTAACAAATTTTTACTCTTAATCTAATTGGTTTTTGATTGAAATTTGGAAAAAATTTTAAATTTTTGATCTGACTATTGCGAAAGAAGGAAAGTGTTTACTTGCTGTCCTAGTGACAGCCGACTTAAGATATTTCATTTATAAACTAAACTATGCTAATCTATAACTACGGTCTTGGGTCTTCTGTGCTTCGTCGGTGCGGTCTCGTCGTAGTCCACGGCTGTCCTGATGAGGGGGTTGTCGTGAAGAGCCATTCCATCGAAGGTCTTCCTTGCAGCTGCCTTGATGAATTCCACCATCGTTGGGATGTTGACGTCGGAGTGGAGCTGGTCGTTCCTCACGTACCATGGGGCGTCGAGTGCCATGCGTAGGTTCTTCGTCTGGACGGTCTGCAGCCTCTTGATGTGGGACTTGGCTGCGTAGCCCCACGCTGCCGATGCGTAGGTCATGGTCGGTCTGATGACGGTCTTGTAGAGCCTGATCTTGTTGGCGATGTCGAGCTGGCTTCTTCTGTTCAGTAGTGGGTACAGGCTGGCTGTTGCTGCGTTGGCTCTGGAGGCGGTGTTTGCGATGTGGGCTCCCCAGGTGAGTCTTCGGTCGATGGTTACCCCCAGGTACTTGGCCTGCGTCTTCCATGGGATGGCTTCGTTGAAGATCACGATGTCCTTGTCTGGTTGGTGCTTCCTCTTCGTCAGGAGTACGGCGCTGCTCTTCTCCGGGTTGACGTTGATCAGCCAGGTTCGGAACCATCTCTCCAAGGCGGTGGCGGCTTCCTGGAGTCTTCTTGTCACTAACCTAGGGGCTAGCGATCTGGTGGCTACGGCGGTGTCGTCGGCGTAGAGAGACAGGTGGGTGTCGCTAGTCTTCGGAACGTCGCGAGTAAAGAGCGAGTAGAGCATTGGTGAAAGTATCGAGCCCTGAGGCACGCCGGCTTCCATCTGTCGGACTGATGAACGGGAGCTGCCTATCTTCACTCGGAATCTTCTTTGGTCCAGAAACGATGCAACGAGTCTTGCCAGTCCTCGGTGGATATCCAAATCTAGAAGCTTGTAGAGAAGTCCTTGATGCCACACTCGGTCGAAGGCCTTGGAGACATCAAGGAAGATGACGCCGGTTGACTGCTTCCTGTTGAACCCATCGGTGACGAACTCCACGAGACGCAGGATCTGATGAACAGTTGAATGGCCGGATCTGAAGGCGAACTGCTCGTTGGGGATGCCCCCTCGCTCTTCGACTTCGTCCCGTAGCCGTCGAAGTACGACACCCTCCGCTATCTTGCCGAGAACCGGTAGCAGACTGATGGGGCGGTAGTTCTGCGGGAAGGTCGCAGACTGCCCAGGCTTCTGTAACAGAATTACGTCTGCGCACTTCCAGGGTGTGGGGAAATGACGCAGACGTAATATGGCGTTAAGTAAGGCCAGTAGCATGGCTTTCGCTCTTACCGGAAGTAGTTTGACGGCTTTGGATGGGATGCCGTCGGGACCTGGTGCCTTCCGGATCTTCGCTCTTCTGATGAGCTCCTCCAGCTCATGCGGTGTCACGTGGGGCAGGTGCTGGTCGTCTTCTTCTAGGCGGGCTAGGACAGCTCTGTCGACCCTCTCCATCCAGTCGAGGTCGGCTTCGGCGTAGTTCAGGGTGAACTGTCGTTCCAGATGGTCTGCAAAAGCTTCGGCCTTGTCCTCTTCTGTGTAGACCATCCCATTTTCTCCATGGATTGGCGGCATTGGTGCTGACTTCCTCTTCAGGATCTTCACCATCCTCCAGAGCGAGTGGTCGTCTTCTTCTAAGGCCTCGATCTTCCTTCTCCATTGCTCGTTCCGGTGTTCCTGCAATGAGATGCTTACCTGGGTACGTAGGTCGTAGTAGGCGTTCCTGTCTTCTGGGTCCCAGGAACGCTGGTATCTCTTCCTGGCACGGTTCTTCTCCCTGATGAGCTGTCTGGTGTCGTCTGGGATCTGCTGGTGCTGTCCGCGTACCATCGTTGTCTTGCTTGCCGCCTCCATGGATGACAGGATGGCTCTGGTCAGTAGGTCCACTGCTGCATCCACTTCGTCTGCTGTGTTGAGGGAAGGGATCGGTGGGATGGTCTCCTGGAGGTGGTCCGTGAATGCTGCCCAGCAGGTGGTCTTCTTTGGTCGCTCCTCCTCTGCGGTGAAGTCTTCGCCTACACACAGTAGCACTGGGTAGTGGTCGGAGTCCAGTTCGTTGACTGCGTTGAGCTGGACTGGAAGCGCTAGGTCCTTGATGACTACGATGTCCAGGATGTCGGGTCTACTGTTGTGGCTGTAGTGGGTTGGCTCGGCTGGTCCCTCGACTGCTGCTTGTCTGTTGTCCGCGTAGTTCCGTAGGTTTCTTCCGTTCTGGTTGGTCGTCCTGCTGTTCCAGGTCGGATGCTTCGCGTTGAGGTCACCAGCTAGGATCGTTGGTGTCCCGGTGAGGAGGATGGTGTCCAGGTCCACCTCTTGGATGGGTCTGGCTGGCGGGTTGTAACCTGAAACAAAGCGTAACGTACCTGCAGATGCTGTCCTAACCTCCACGGCGGTGGCCTCTAGGTGCAGTAGCTCTCCGGTGTTGACGCTGTAGTGGTCGATCCCAGGAAACCCTCTTGCTACTAACCGTGCCTTATATTGCATTGGGTTTTCAAACATGTCATTCTTTATGGTAAATACTCATTTGCAATCTATAATATTTTTACCTGGGGGTCGATTTTTGAAAGTATTGGAATATATTCTCATTGGAATTCCAACACACGTATATATTCCACTGACAAGTATTTATGCTATTTTTGAACTGCTGGGAAATGAGATTCCAATGGGAGTTATTATAAGTTTGGCAATGGTGCTTATTCTCTTGCTAGTTTACATTGCGGTTGCTAAAGTGCCGCAAAATTTATATGGGTACATAGGTGAAAATAGTGTTTAAGTTAGATTTTACTACAAAAACTGACTAATCGGGTACAACGGTCGTAAATATATCCGTAATCAAAAACAAATTACATTAAATCTCTCTTTAGGCTAGATCAATTCTTCTCGCTTAAATTGTATATATTTTTTATATTCTTTATTGATAAAAGTCGGCGGCACTTTAGCAATGGCCATTTACAATACAAAAACAAATCTAACTTAACCACAGTTTTTAAATGTGTCAATTAGTTTGAAGTATTTAATCTCAAGTCAGAATAGTATTTAAATTTTGAGGTTTATGTTTTTAAATTTAATTATGGAGCGGCTCGAGCAGCGAAAAAAGAGTGGTCACTTATCCGACAAACAGAAAACGTTGTTAATTGAGTTGATGAATAACGATGAAGTTTTACGAAGAGGAAAGTTTGGACCACAATTTACCTATAAAGATGCTCAAAGAAAGTGGTCAGATATAGCTACCAAGCTAAATGCTATTCCAGGTGCAAACAAAACTTGGAATGAATAGCGAAGGGTATGTGCAGTTGTTGTAATTGTAACTTACGATCATTTCTAATATTTATTTATAGGCTTGGCAGGACATAAAGAAAAATACAAAGAAGAAATGCACTTAGGTGAATAGATATGCTCAAGGTCAGTGGCGTAACTACGATTTTTGGGCCCCCCCGCAAAAATTTTAAAGTGGGCTCTCTTTAAAATGTATTACTTTTACTGGCTTATATTTAGCCATATTTTTAAATTATAGTACATGTAGAGAAGGAAGCAGTATAGAATTAAATACATATACTATATTAATCAAGTGCTTTATTAATTATAAAACCAAATTACATAAATTCAAACTTATAAGTTAATTAATATTAAATCTACATATTTATACGCCGCACAAAATTATTTACACCTAAAATTTGATACAGTAAAAACCTATGAGCTAGCAGACATTCCAAATCAAATTCAAAATTTTGTTTTTCTTGCATGTTTTGCTGCAAACGCGTTTATTGTATCCTCTATATTCATATTTTTGGCAGTGTCATGTTCTACTGCTAAGAGGGATAAATCGTCTAATCTATCTTGTGAAGTGCGGTTCCTAAGATAATTTTTAATAATTTTTAATTTTGAGAAAGATCTCTCCGCACTTGCAACGCTAACGGGTAAAGTTAGGTATAACATTAAGGCTGTTATGGTGTTTGGAAAACTGCTAGAACCTGTAGATTTGGAAAGTACTAGATATTCTAAAATTGTAAGATACCGTTAACATTTTTAATTCATCACAAATAAGTCTATTATTTTTGAGTGTAGTAAGTTCTATACCTATAGCATCATTTAAATCTTTGTAGTAAAATTTTTGCAATTGTTTTGCCTTAGATAAAATATCGTCTGCAGTTAAATTCAAAAATACATTAGGTTCTAAGAAATTAAACTTTTCGTTTACATGAAAAAGCGATTTAAAACGATTCGACAGCTGTGAAATTATAATATCCATTACGCGATAAAATACATTTATTTTAAATTTAAATTCTTCATCATTAAATCGATAATCATTGGATAATTCATCGTAATGCTTTTTATTTTTGGTTGCCTTTTTAATAAATTCCGGTTTAATATTCCATTGCCCTGCAACTTTCGCTGCTTCCTCCTTGATGTTGGAATAGTTATTTCTTGTTTCCTTGAAAATTTTAAAGTTTTTGAAATAAGAGAGTTATCTGATTAATATTCGCCTTTTCACTCTGAGCAGTTTGTGAGAGCTTGTTAAGCTCTTCTAGAATTTGACTTAAAAAACACTTAAAAAATAAAATTAAAATTATCCATGCTAGTTAATATTTGCTTTGCGTCATTTCGTTCATCTGTTTTTTTGATATCATAATAATTTTATTAAGAGACATTACTATATCTTTATACCGAATTCTTATGGCAGCTAAAGATTTTACTCGATCCGCCCAACATGTCGGATTTAAGCGTTTCAATTGTGTGAAATTTTCTTTAAAACAGAAAGCCAATTCCATCTTACTATACTATTAGCAAAAATGTATATATGTTTTCTAAAAGTAGAAAAACGATTCTATTTCTTTTATACCTTTAACGGCATCATTTATGACTAGATTTAAGTTATGGGCACTACAGTGCATATATAAGGCTGCAGGCTCTATGTTTAAAATTCTCTTTGCACGCCAGAATACGTACCGCTCATAACGTTAGCTCCATCGTAGCCCTGCCCTCTACATTTATTTATATCTAATTGCATGTTGGTTAAATTGCTTAATATAGTATTACATAGTCCTTCAGCAGATTGGGACTCTACTTTTGTAAAACCCACAAAAGTTTCACAAATATTATTTTGGTTACCTCTCCCAAGCTGTCTTTTTAAAATCAATATATCTTACAATTTTACTTAATTGATCAATCTTAGTTATATCCTGTGTAGTGTCTATTATGATTGAGAAAAAGGAGCGGATCTAATTTTATTTAATAAAATATTTTTAAGTGTGCGCTTAAAGTATTAATAATATCGTTTTGAATTTTGGGAAAGATATTTAATTGAACCTTTGGGTCGTTCAAGCACTTTTGTAATATAGGATCATAGTTACTAATTAAATGAACTAAACTTAAGAAATTACCGTTGTAACTGTCTTTTGAATCAGAAAAACTTTCTCTATGTCCTCGAAATGACAGCATGCGCTGGGATAGTGTTAAAGTAACATTGAAAAGTCTGTGTAAAACATTTTTCCAAAATTCAGTTTCTTGTTTTAATAGTAGAGTATCTTTCTTATCTATGGTATAATTTTTTCCACATATCGTAAATAAAACAACAAGTTAAATGAGATTGAGCAAGCAAATGCTCTTTAATTTTTTGATAAACCCTGCCAATCATTAATTCCGGTCGTCCAACTTGACCTTACTGAAGCAAACAGCCAACATGGTTGACAATAAACACAATTTTTAATTTAGAATAACACAACCACCCATTTGAATTGTGTGGTAAGTTTAACGTATTGCTTTTATTTTCGCTTGCACTTATTAAGTAATAATAGTGAACTGAAAACTTCTATTTTATTATCTTTAGGAAACGCACCATCTGGTCTACACAATCCGTAATTAATTATTTCTTTTCTTAAATTGTCATGTTGTAAAACATTGATTTTTAAAAATGTGCAAAATCGGTTGGATATTCTTTCGTCAGATCCATAGATAGTTCATTAAGTGAAAAAGTACTACTCACATTTACCTCTGTAATTGTAGTGGTATCTAGTTCCAAATTTCTATCGCGGCCGTCATTATGTGATGTACTTGCGCCCTGGGTGAGAGTTTTAAAATTGTTGACGACTGCTGTTCGTCTGTAGCGGAACTAGTAGATGCTACTGTCGAAAGCCCAATTTCTTTCATAGATTGTTCTTGTTTTCGGACTCTTTAGAAGTAAAAAGGAACTTATTTTTGGAATCTTGCTCTTTGATTCTTCCAATAGTTTCCTTTTCGTTTTTTGCAGCGCCGCTTGTAGTGCTCATTGTATATTATTTCCTGCAATTTTGAATGAAATTAATTATAATGTAATTAGATAAGTAATAATTATTTAAAAGCCTTTTGAAATTACAAATAACACATACATACTTTGCTTTAAATGCTTTAATTAACAAAATATAAATGATTTTATTGAATGCTTAAAGATTTATTTATATGTATTTCTCAGCGCGACTTCAACTATGATCAAATCAATAGTAGTTTAATAAAAATAGATATAAATACTTACGTTTAAATATGAAAGACCTCCTGTAATACGAACACAACACTATTGAGTAAAACGTACTGGAATGCTTTTTACTTCCTTTCCGTTATATATAATGCAGCTAATGCAAATACGTTGCAACCAGCTGACTAGAAACCACAAAATGAATTTCTTTCTAGTATTATATTTCTAGAAAGCGAAGGTTACTAAGCTACCTGCCATCCTGTGAATCTGTACTGTACAGACAATAGCCCTTTTATTCCTATTTAAAATCCCACAAACCAAACTAACCCTACTATACGTCGTTTAATAATGCTTTACCACTTTATACAACTTATCACTTAAGAATAATATAGACATCTTTGTTATTAAAGTTTACAGTCTCTTTCATCTGTTTATTAACCCTTACAAAATAGGACAGAACGGATAGAAAGAAGAAAGGATGCAGGCTGCAGGTGGTGTTCAGTATTTATCTTAATTATTATTTCTTGTATTTCAGCAGTTCCTAGTAGTAACATCAAGAAAACGTTCGTTAACCTGCGGTTTCTGAATTATCTGCAATATTTTCTTGACCGTTTCTTACCTGCCAAATACGTTGAAGATGAATAAGTTGAGTTTATTATCGTTTGGGCCTTCTTGCACTTGGGGCCCCCCCGCATAGCGGGGGCTGGCAGGGGTGTAGTTACGCCACTGCTCAAGGTACTGGTGGGGGTCCACCAACCCCAATTATCTTTACAGAAGACGATGAAATGGTTTTGAAAGTTTTAGATACCACAACGGTGCCGCAATAAACATCGCAATCGCTCCTTTAACAATCCATTACAGCGTTCGATTGTGCCTCGAGCTGTAAGAAATGCTGCATTATATCGAAATTCTGCACTACCAGGCTCTGGATTACATACGGGTGTCTGCAACCATTCTCGTAGAGGGTAACCAGAATTTCCTATACATAAAATTATTACAAAAGTTCAGTTTGTAGTAGACTTGTACTGTACCTATAAGGTAAAATTCAGGTCCTCTATTTTGTGTTACTGTACGTAATGCCACTTCAAGTTGCGATCTGCTCCAGATATAGGCGTCATGTGTACTTCCGGGAAACCGTGCATTAACATTTAAAATTTTTAATGTTGAATCACAAATTTAAAATAATACACTACATATAACACAACAAATATACTGGGTAACATACAAGTTGCACGTTAATGGAATGATATTTTTTCTGTTTATATAAATATGTTCTGGATATAATCTGTCATGTTCTTGGGGTGCTACTATTGCAACGTGACTGCAGTCAATTATGCCAATAATCCCTGGAATTCCATATAGCGTGTAGAATCTATTAACGAATACCTATATTTGTATTATTACTATCATAGATTACACGTACCTATCGCGAATAGCAGACATTTCTTGTATATTCCTTGCAAATGCCACCCATTCGTTAAAAATTTCTGCTTGATTGAGGGCTGCGACAACTTCAGTTATGCTGTTGCTAACACTGCTCTGACTAACGCCACAAAATAAGTTATAGCCAACCATTGTTTGATAGGACCCGGACACAAAAAAGGCTAATGCAATCAATACCTACAGAACAGGATTATTCACCACTTTTGCAAAAGCATTATACCTTGGTTTGAGTAGTCAAAGCTGATATCCTTGTAGGTTGACGTAGGAAATTGTCCAATAAATCTATTAAATATTGTGTCAACTCCTTGGACAATCTAAATACTTTTATAAAGGCTCTGTCATTTAGGGCAGTAAAAGGATCTTTTCTGAGTGAAAGTCTGAGAACGCCTAACATCATTTCGGCAAACTCAATATTTTCTATAGTGCCAATAAACATTAATTCGTCCATTGTTTACTGATTAATATTAATTCGAACCAGAAACTATACAATATGAATAAAACGCTCGCGGTTTAAAGTTTTGCGTGTCAATTTAGAATTAAAAATTTGACATTAAGGTTGTATCATGTTGTTTTTCTCATGACTATTCGTTATTCCCATACGAACTAGTATTGGTAAAATTTCCAACGCTTTTCATTGGAATATATTCTAGGGGAATTTCAAAAATGGGCTTTTGATGGTAGCATTGGAAAACATGGCTGCTTTCTCATTGGAATTAAATCCGTTTGGTTCAAAAATCGACCCCCTGGTGGTTTAGGAACAAGAGTCCACGTTTCATTTTGCAAAAGTGACTTAATTTCTTCGTTGATTGCTTGCATACACTTGATTTGATCATTGCTTGTATTTATTTCCTCATAGCTCGAGGAGATGTTATAATTTAGTGATTGTGCACACATGAAATAATTTTGTGTATTTTCAATATCATTGTCTTTATATGAGACAGAGGGTCGATTTTTAATTCTCTCACTTCGTCTGGCCTCAGTAGCTTCAGATAGGGTGTGACTATTTTCTACTACTTTCGAGGTCGACGGACCGTATTCAGTACTTGTTTTAATAACAGATTTAGTGTTATCCGTTTTTAAATAATCCTTTTCAGGACTTACGGATTTTGTTATTTTAGGCATTTCAATATCATAATTATGGTTTTCGATTGCAACTTTACTATCAAGCTTTAAAATTGGTCTTGATGCATTAAAATTTAATTCATCAAAATGATATCACGTTTTAAAAAATTTACACATTTCAGTATCTATAATTTTATAGCCATTTGGTTCGTACCCTACTAATGTGCCTTTGAACGATTTTTCATCAAACTTGCCCTTTCTCGTTTTATTGTGTACAAATGCGGTCGAACAAAACACCTTTAAATAGTCTAATCTGGGTTTTTTTTAGCCACAGTTCATATGGTGTCTTATTTTGTGGAATAGCCTTAGTGGGTGTTAAATTTATTAAATATGTTGCAGTTAAAATTGCTTCACCCCAAAAACATTTATGTGAATTAGCACCATTTATCATTGCACGACCTTTTTCTGTTAATGACCTGTTTATACGTTCTTACATTTGTACACGATTCTTACATAACCGTCGGCGCGGTATGAGTGACACAACGGCAGTTGGTAACGCTAATCCAATAAGTGGAAATTAACGCGCATATCTGTCAATGACGTCACACAATATGCAAATTTAAACGCGCAATTGACGGAATATTTATCAAATTCGCAAACAGTTCGTAAGGGTTAAATACTCACATGAATAAGTCCCGCTTCCTTCATGGTTGCTAGGACCCCCTTCCGGGTTATTTAAAGATGGTGACTGCTGCGGCTAACTGCTAGCTGGGCTCCCTGGACTCGTTCGTGGTAGGGTCGTAGACTGCGGTTCGGGCAGGCTGCTTGCAAATTACCTTCTACCTATGTAGGGAACGAATAAGGAGCAGATATAGGGACGACAATCAGATAAGGCAAGGAAATCTACATAAATAAAGATAACGATACGATACAATACCTAAACCAAACCACTCTTCTGGAAGTCAAAGGCAAAAAGCCACGTTACCGCGTCTCCCGGAAACTTCCTCACTCTTTCTCCTCGCGTCAGCGCGATCTAGCGCAAACGCACTCTGACGTAACGGAAATACACGCCAAGTCTTTCAAATTTAAGGCGCGAAACTAACGCACATCAAAATTAAACTAAGGAATGTCTAGTGCCAAATTGGCACGTAACAACGTTCCGCTATAGAATTTTGTTGCGGAGTGTATGGTACCGTTAGATGATATGCAATGCCCCTTTGAATACAAAATTCCTTTTGTTAATTTGAGAGATATTCACGACCATTGTCACAATATAAATTAACAATGTTATAATTAAAACGTGCTTCACTTTTGGCGACATAATCTTTAAAGACTGTAAAAACCTCAGATTTATGCGTTAATAAATAAGTGACTGTATAATGAGTGTAGGTAGTCATCGATAAAGGTAATAAAATAATTTTTATCATGTAGCGTTGGTGGGGTAATTGGACCACATACGTCACTATGAACATTAAATAAAGGTCTTCGAATGTGTGTTTTAATTTTTAATTTAGCAAAAGGTTTTCTCGCCTGTTTCCCATTAATACATGGTTCGCATAACTCATTTGTGGGGTTAACTGTGTGCAAGCAGGTACTATCGGATGCCAAATCTCTGGTTTTAATTTGTAAACAGTTTTCCTTACCAATAATATGACCTAAACGTTCGTGCCAAATTTTATAATTATTTTATTTACAATTATTTGTTTATTAGGAATTTTATGAATTGTTTTGTTAACTCTAAAGGTTATTCTAATTAAATCGTTTAAGGGCTTACCTTTTATTATTACCTTACCACCATCGGTTACAGAAACTGCACCATCCTCATTGAAAATAACCATTAGACCTGAACTTTGCATGTGGCGGACAGAGAATAAGTTGAACGGAACATCAGCTGCATACAGGACGTTTTCTAAAGTACCATTGACCCCATGTTGCTTGTAACCTTTATAGTTCCTCTCGCTGTTGCCATTATGTTTGTATTGTATTTCGACACAGAAACGTTTATTAGATTTACTTGTTTTCTATGTGCTGAAAAAGTGAATCCCATTTACTAAATGATCTGTTGCACCTGAATCCAAGATAAATGTTATTTCGTTTTCGAAATTATTAATCTCTACTACTGTTTCTGGCACGTACCATAAAAGCGAAGCTTCTTTCTTGTTCATTAGCATCAACAGTTTGAACTGTTTGCAGAGTTCGATGATAGCTATTATTATTCTAATTAATCTGTTGTTTGTTGTAGCAACAATCACGTTTTATGTGGTTTGATCGTCCACATTGTTCGCACTTTTGCCGGTGCTTATTAATTTTGTATTTCCTAACAAAATTTTTTGATTGATTATTTCTAGCTTTATACTGATTTCTTTCACAAAAGTTATTCCAGCCCTTTTTGTTTTTATTGTTATTATATCTTGAATTAATAGCAGTAGTATGCAAAGCTTGCGAGCTTAAGTCGGCGGTTTGGCTTCTTATTTTAATTTCATGGTCGTTTTTACTAAAGCAAGGCTTTTATTGTCTTCAGATAAAATTTGGATCGCTGTGACAACACTGTCGTATGTTGAGGGCAAAGTTAGAAGCAAATGAGCAACTTTTCCCATTTCATTAATGCCCGCTCCAGCTGCAGTTAATTCAATCATCATTTCATCGAATTTAATAAAATGTGCAGTTAACGTTACTTTCGGTTGTAGTTTAAAACTAAGCAGTCTCTTCTAAATATCTAATTGAGTAGTTAAGCTCTTCCTTTGGTAAATCGCATCCAACTTTAAGATAATATCACGGGCACTATTTTCTTCAGTAACAACGACGATCATTGTGTCGTTTAAATGCTCAATGATGCAACCTTTTGCGGTCCTTTCCCATTTTCGCCACTTATCGGTAATTATTTCCGGTGGTTCCTGATCAAGTACTCGCAAAGCACCTTTTTCCTCAATTAACGCGAGTTATGTATCCCCCAATTATACATATGTATTGAATATATTGAATCTAATAGGAATTATTAGAAATTGTTAAATAAAGTATAAGTTCATTGCAACATTGTAATACAAGGATAACCCAGAGAGGTTATCGACAGTTCATGAGAACGGACATGCAACTTTGCATTCAAGAGGGCAGTGATACTGCAGGTGGCAGGTCACAGGCGGTTAACATACCGCAATTACTTAGAATTAAGATTGTTACATTGTAATAAAGTGTACAATTAAGAGAAACGCAGACATGAGATCTGCAAGTTCCCACAGCCGTGTGAGGGGCAGGTTATTATAAAAAGCCCGGGGCTCAAGGCCCGGCAGTCAGTCTGAGTATTACAGCTTTTGCATTGTTGTCTACCTAGACTACTCGCCCAGTACAATTAATTATTTTTTTATTAAAGTTATTATGAACAAGTTATTCTAAATTTCACTGTAATTTCTGTTTCGAGTTAAAATAAATTTGTTAAGTGTTTCAAGTTGTTTTTAAAAACAGCTCCAAAGGCCCGAACCTTAACTGGCGCAGTCGTAACGGATGTCAAAAGGGCACTAAAAATCCAAAAATCGGAAGATTGGTGACCAAGAATTTTAATTCGCAATTTTGACAGAACCCAAACCAGGTTGGAGGAAGAACAAAAATCGTTTAAATCCAGCAACAAACCAGGTTGGAGAAAGAACAAAAATAGTCTAAATCCAGCAACAAACCAACGTGGACAAGATACAGCATCGATCGAGCCCACAAAAGAAACAGATGAAGAAATTAATGTAAGTTCATTCCATTTATACCAATTGATCTCACAAACTATAATTGATATATGCTAGTTTATTATTTTATTATTTGATTACCATTTATTAGTATTTTATGAATTTTATTTTATGCCAATATTGTTTTGAAAATAGTTACGAAGAGGAATTATTTTCAAAAAAATGAGACTGTATTTTATGAGACGAATGTTTAAAGAGATTTTCTTTTAAAAGCAAAAGAGACTTGATATTTAAAAGATTCTTATCACAATTATTAGAACAAACTCAAAAATAAACCAAAAATAACGGACGCACATCCACTAATACCAAAATAAGAAACATTAACTAGCGCGATTCAAACGCACATTTAATCCGGTAAGACGAAACGCAAATTAATTCCAAAGCCAAAGGTAATTCTTCAAACAAGCAACGGAACGATTATTTAAACCATTTCCCTCTATAATACTGTATAAATTACAGCAAAACACTCTGAAATAACTGAAACTACAGTAATTTAAAACTACCGTAACCTAAAACCACCGCCATCCGCAGATAAGCAAAGTTCGCGGAGGAAGCATTATTATTACACACTTAAAAACCTCAGAGAAATCGCAATTAAAACAATAACTTTCAGAAATAAAGCAACGCAATTAAATCCATCACGGAATAATAAAAACGCGTAAAATTACAACCAGCATCTAATGAGAAACTATACACCACAACGATCTATAAATAAATTGCAACTATCTTAGTACAAACAAGGAATAAAAACTAAACGTTTTTAATTAAAATTACTCATCATTTATAAATTGCAAATACTGAGTGAAGCTAAACGGTCATCGTAAGAAGCTTTAATTAAAACGCGTATAATTGCAACTTGAAAACCAACAATACGGAGAGTTTCAATTACAAGTCATGCATCACCGAGATATCTAAAAATAATTAGACGTATCATTTATGCAAAGCATTCAGCGAGTACGGAAGTGAAGTATTTAATTCCTATTAACACCTGTAAGTGTTAATTACCTCAACGTACGCGATTAAATAACCAAGACTACACCTTTTGGTATTTAATTACAACGATAAAGTGCAAAAGTAATTAACCTGCAAGTTAAATTTAGAATACAAGACCGACGAACTAAACGTTATGCAACTCAATTAAAACCAATATAATTGCAAATTAACAGAACTGAACTAGCACAAAGCAAGGTAAATACCACGAGAAACTATTCTTCAGAAAACAGAAACTCAAGACAAATTAAAAACCGCAAGATAGAAACAGGCAAATTCAAGACTACGGTAATTAAATCAACGTTATCAAGTATAAATCCAACACATTCATCACCGCACTGTGTAACTAAGCACAAGTAACAGCTATTACGATTCTAAAAATAACCCGACTCAGTCTAAACTTCAAATTAACAAATCCAAACCAAAATTAATGCTACAAATAGAAAATTTAATCTCAATTTTTACAAAATTTGAATTTACCCAACCTAAATGAAAAATTAAAAAATCTAAACCAAAAATAACGTTTCAAATAACAAAAATCAACCCCAATTTTTACAAAATTTCAAATTATCCAATCTAAAAGGAGAATTAATAAAACCAAAGCAAAATTAACATCACAAATAGCAAAACCAACCCCAATTTTTACAAAATTTGAAATTATCCAATCTAAAAGGAAAATTAATAAAACCAAAGCAAAATTAACGTCACAAATAGCAAAACCAACCCCAATTTTTACAAAATTCGAAATTATCCAATCTAAAAGGAAAATTAATAAAACCAAACCAAAATTAACGTTTCAAATAGCAAAATCAACATCAATTTTTACAAAATTCGAAATTATCCAATCCAAACGGAAAATTAATAAAACCAAAGCAAAAATAACGTTACAAATAGAAAATCAACCCCAATTTTTTACAAAATTCGAAATTACCCAACCCAAACGGAAAATTAATATCCAAAGCGAAAATAACGATATACATAGCGAAATAAACCTCAATTCAAAAAAATAATAATTTTTTTTTAAAATTACCCAAAATCGAAAGCAACCCTTACCCAACATGAGTAGCACAGACATGAAGCTTTATTTGAAAACAATCCAAATATTTGATGGTTTGCAGGCGCATCTTGCAAATTTTATTAGAGCAGCCGAAATGTTCCTAAAAACCTACAAACCCAGAGATAACGAAAGAAATTCATTGCTTATACGCTTGATAATAAGTAAACTAACCGGAAGGGCACTAACCTTAATCGCCAGTAAGGACGATTTACAGGGATGGCAAGAATTTAAACAGCTACTAATTGTATATTTTGGAAACCAACTATCGTGGAATTAACGAAACAATAAAGCAACTTGTAAGACGTTATTATTTTAAAGACATGAAGGAATTGACCACAGATTTCATTAACCAATGTAAATTATGTGACAAAGCAAAATACGATAGGAAACCCCCAAAGATACCCTTAGTGTTAACCAAAACACCCGACAAACCATTTCAAAAACTACATGCCGATACTCTAGTAGTAGAAGCACAAAACTATCTAACAATGGTAGACGCATTCACAAAAATAGGCCAAGCAATACCAATCACATCCAAAATAGCATTGACGTGACCCAAGGATTTTTACAATATTTCACATTTTATGGAACACCCGAATCAATAACTCTAGATAATGGTAGCGAATTTAAAAATGAGACAATACAAAACACTTTCGAACTTCACAAAATAAAAATTCATTTCATAACGGAAAACCACCCTGAATCAAACGGACTAATTGAACGACTACATTTAACCCTGTTAGAACAAATTCGATTATTAAGAATAAATTATAAAAAGGAACATATAACCAATTTAATGTCATACGCACTAATCGCCTATAATAACGCAATTCACTCATCGACAAATTTTACACCCTTAGAATTAACATTAGGACATTCAGATTCACGAAATCTCTATGACATACACTACAACAAGGAAGTATATCAACAATATGCAAAAGACCAC
Source organism: Platerodrilus igneus (assembly GCA_036346225.1). NCBI lineage: Eukaryota > Metazoa > Arthropoda > Insecta > Coleoptera > Lycidae > Platerodrilus > Platerodrilus igneus. Next base: position 13,841,104 of record JARFIW010001469.1, on the reverse strand, counting down.
AAAGAAAAACTAAAAATAACTTACGACAAGGTAAAAGATAAATTAGATAACGATAAGGAACGTATCACCACAACCCAAAACAAAAATACCCACGCAAATTCTCAATAAGACAAACCGTGTATGAGAAGAACTTTCAAAGCAAGCCACATAAAACGGCACCCAGAAATTTAGGACCATTTAAAATTAAGAAAATATCAGATAAAAACATAGCAGTAGTAGACAACGGTAAAATTACAAAGTACATTCATTTGAAAAACCTAAGACACCCTGTCATTTCAGATGGACAATCATCACCCTTACCGTCAACCTCCACCCAGGTAGAACGGACAACCAAGTAATAATAGAAGATATAAAAAACAACCCCGGTATACTACCAATTAAATTAGGCAGTATGCAAAACACGATCGACTATTGGACATTCGCACAAAAATTCGACCTAACAGAATTAAAACAAAAATTTCAAACAATCACAGAAAATTATGACCGATTAAAACAATCAATGGACACAGCAAAATTCGCAAAAGAATACGCAATAGAAATGATGAATTACAACAGTATAATAGAAAGCATTTTAAGAAACATAGAAGATAAACTTAATAGACTAATATCCAACGAACAAACTACGAGACGAAAAAGAGGACTAATCAACAGATTAGGTAACATAATAAAAGCTATCACATGCAATTTAGATAACCAAGACGCAGAACGTTATGACAACGCAATACAATAATTAATTGAGAATCAAAACGACATAAAAACTATAATCAGCAACCAACTATCATTAACCCAATCAACGATTATAAAGTTCAACACAACATTGAGAAGGTTAGTAAGAAATCAGGACAGTATAGCCAACCGAATGCAAACCCTTGAAACCACCATTCAAACTACCTCGTTAGGCATGCGAGATTTAATTAGATTTAATACAATATTTACCCAAATAATATCCACCCTTACTTTAATGCAACAAATTTTAGCAACGCTAGAAAACGCAGTAACATTTGCCAAATTAAATACCCTACACTCTAGTATTATTGAACCAACCGATTTATTAAAAGAATTAATAAGAATTAAATCACTTATAATTAACAGTAAATTATCTTTTGATGTAACAGAATCAAACATTCTAATATTTGAAAAGATAGCTATAGTAAAAGGCTACATTAAGAATAACGAAATAATATTTTTAATAGAAATCCCGATAGTAGAAGGTAATAATTATAATTATCATTTATTTGCTTTTCCAACAAAGGTTACTAGCACATACCAAGTAATCATACCCAAAACCAAATTCCTATCCCTAAATGAACTGAGATATGGTTATACAAACGAAAAATGTACTGAAGTAACGCCAAACCAATACTTATGCCAATCAATGACGACAACAACCATTCAAGAAGACAGTCCTTGCGAAGTACAACTATTAAAATTTTCAAATCATTACGAAAACTGTGAAGCCAAACAAGTGCAAATAAATAACGTGAAAATTCAAAAGGCTACAGAAAACAAATGGATAGCCATTTTCCCAACAGAAGTAGTAGCAACCATCCACTGCAATCAAGATGAAAATAACCAAACATTAATTGGAAGCAAACTAATTACCCTCAAAGAAGACTGTTATGTGAAATTGAAAGACGAACTAATCAGAGTTTATCAAGATCCCATAGCAACAAAGAAACTTGCAAACCTACCGGAACTACAGTTCAAGATAGAACAAGAAAACGAAGAAATAATCAAGAAACCTATGAAGCTAGAGCATCTAGACTTAGACGACCTAAACCGCGCCATGAAATTAGTGGAAAGTTACAAAGAACATTTAAGTGAACTCAAAACGCCAAAGTTACATTATAATAATATAAGTGTTTGGACAATTGTATTAATCATTTTAATAATTTTTGTAATTATATATGTATCTTACAAAATGTACCTTAGATATAAGAATGAAGGAAACAGTTCTAGATTTAAGGAAACAAAGAAAAATAAAGAAACGATAAGTATACCTTTAGAAATAATGTATTTTAAGTGAAATTGAATAATGAATTTTATGTATTTAAAAATTAAGTAAAACCTTAATTTTTCATTTACGGTGGGAGGAGTTATGTATCCCTTAATTTATATATATGTATTGAATATATTGAATCTAATAGGAATTATTAGAAATTGTTAAATAAAGTATAAGTTCATTGCAACATTGTAATACAAGAATAACCCAAAGAGGTTATCGACAGTTCATGAGAACGGAATGCAACTTTGCATCCGTGAGGGCAGTGATACTGCAGGTGGCAGGTCACAGGCGGTTAACATACCGCAATTACTTAGAATTAAGATTGTTACATTGTAATAAAGTGTACAATTAAGAGAAACGCAGACATGAGATCTGCAAGTTCCCACAGCCGTGTGAGGGGCAGGTTATTATAAAAATCCCGGGAGCTCAAGACCCGGCAGTCAATCCGAGTATTACAGCTTTTGCATTGTTGTCTACCTAGACTACTCGCCCAGTACAATTAATTATTTTTTTATTAAAGTTATTATGAACAAGTTATTCTAAATTTCACTGTAATTTCTGTTTCAAGTTAAAATAAATTTGTTAAGTGTTTCAAGTTGTTTTTTAAAAACACATCTCCAAAGGCCCGAACCTTAACTCGCGCGCAAGCGGAATTTCTATATACTATATTGCTCACCATTCTAGGCTTAATATTTCTTTTTATTTTCTTAGTATTATCCATTGTCTTTAGTATATAATACTCAAACTTTCCACTAAAATAAACTATTCACTAGCACCAATTAAATATGGTCGTAAACTGGGCCCATAGCCTATTGGATAATGGGAGCTGGATTTATATAAAAATAATAAGTCAGTTTGGTATAAATTGTTTTATTTAGACACATTCATTTAAAATCACTTCTGAACGTTCTGAAATCAAGTATAAGACTACTAGCTAGAAAAACCATAGTGTTATAGAAACATAAATTGTAAGGGTAACTACCTGCAGCCTACATGGGGTGCAGATTGCTATTTTAGTCAAACATAAATTCCTTAGTGTTGTAAAAACTGAAAGTTAGTAGAAGGAAGTATTGATTTAGTTTTTGCTTAACACCAGAACAGATTTCAACATTGCGCAACTCTTATTTTTAGTTTATGGTAACCATGCACTGACGCGTTACGATCTAGTTCAATTTAAATACTTTTCCTGTAATACAACAATTCGGAAAACAATGAAATTTTTTTATCTGCAACCAATTGACTGATTTGATTCGTCAAGGCCAGCTCTAGCATCTTTTCCACTCTTAATAAAAACCACCCGGTACAACACCGATTATTAACATGTGTCTGTCACTAAAATAGACACCATACTATTTTACCCAAATTAAATATTTGGTTCGTTTGTTCTCCATTTATTTCGGACAGTGCTTAGAAACTGATGTTTGTGCTAAAGATTGCTTAAGTTATACGTAATTTAAAATAGCTAATCCAATTTCAGAGAATGTTGAATTTCGAGATATTTAAATTTTTTTAACTTTTTGTATTTCCTTCGTTTGTGCCGTGTTTATGCTGGGGACTACAAAACATTTACGATTTGTACTCAAAAATTATTCTAATTGTTCATAATTTAAAGTGGAGAATTCAACTTTGCAGGAAGTTGGGGTAGACATCGAGCGAAACTAAAAGTTTCTTTCGTCTTTCTTATTATTTTAGTCTTTTTCAGTTTTTTGTCATGTAGGAGCAATAGGTTAGCGTTTGACATCAAAATGATACCAATTATTTATAATATGCTGTCAAGATATACATTTTCATGTAACCTCCCATTATTGGTGTTGAGGAGAGCATTTTCAGTCTGAAATCTGTAAAGCTAACACGTTATTTAAGTATACATTTGTAAAAAGAAATGCTTTAATAATTTATGTTAGTTATATGAGTTTTAACGGAAAGATACTTTAAAATTTTATAGAAGCTTGGGTGGTTTGCAATTTAATAACATGGAAATTTCGTTATAATATTAAACAACGACATAAAATAGCAAAGAGCGTAGTATACTATTTTACAACCAGTAGTAAAAGCATGGACTTTAAATATGTATATTGAATTAAAAAGTATCGACACATGTCAGCAAATTACCAAGTTAGAAGTGTATTTTTAAATATTCTCACGAATTGAAAGAAACCGAAATAATTGTAAATTGTCCAAATAGACAGAAGCCCATATAACAGCAGAAACTTTGAGGTGTACTGACCAGTTAATGAAGCAGCTGTGGGAAGACATATAACCTCTATCACGCATCGAAATGCCCATAAGTTAGCCCTTTAGACTATTCATATCGTACAAACCGTGCGAACGAAGGAAATCGAGTAGTCTCCTGTAATGATATAACTTAAAAATACGGACATAGCATAATAAAGGAGATGATTTAGATCTTCCCAACCAACCTTTTATCTTCAGTGAGTCGATTAACAAGCACCATTATGAAGCGTGTTAATATGTTAGATAATTCGTAACTGTAGTTTTTAATTTCGGGCTTGAAATGAATTAAATCCTGAAACGCGACAGTAATCGCGGATTTGAGAAAAGTGCCGTTACACGTAAAATTGTTTCTAGAGGGAATACTTTACGTCAACGCTAGTTGAATTAATAGATTACTGACAATAATATTTATTCTGCTTGTATCCGATCATCAATTTGTAAGTTATAGAGTTTTTATTTTTCACCTGCTACCTATTCTGTCAATATATATTTTATTGATTATATAAAATTTATTGATATCCGTTGGTGCACGCTTAGTTAAAAGCGTAATGAAGCGGAAAGTTCTAACATAGATAAGAACCGCAATTGTAGTTGTATAAATTTGTATATACTTAGTGAGATAACTATAGGTGACAAAATTGAAATTTTTCTTTTTTAGATACACGCATACCTAGCCAACTAAGGATAAAGTTTAGTCTATTTGTTTATTTTTTGTTAAATATTGTGAAATTCGTATTTGGATAATATAAATTAGGTAAACGTCTTGGAATTCTATTTTTGTTTGTGTTTATTTTAACTTAGTAGGGGAGAAAAAAAATGTGGGCTAAGCTCGATCAACTTATGTCGCAGAAATAAATAATCATTTAATCAAACTTAAAATCACCATCATATAGTGAGACTAAAATCAGGTGGGTTAGCGCTCAATGACTTTTATTGAACAGAAAGTTCAGACACCTTACCACGTAGGTCTAATTAAAAATGTAAGTGAAGTTTGTAAACCCCTAAAAGATTCGCTTTCGGTGTTATAGAACCCACTCTTTACCTTTGCAGGTTAGCTGATGCAATAACTACTGTTACGTTTCCTTGGTAAAATAAATTTCATTTGGGTAGCTGAAGCGTCAATTTAACACGTCACGACTTAAGCACAATTTCTGATTAATATTTCATTAAAATTAGTTAACCTATATAATCCGTGGAGAATTTTACCGCACTAAAAGCATAATACTTCGATATATGGCATGGGTGATTCGAGTGGTTTAAAAATTTCTTTACAAAATATAAATACGTGACTTGATAAACTTCAATGTATCAAAATCCACAATATAAAACTAGATGTCTACGTATTGTATTAAAGCATTGCGACGAGAAATTGGGATGGTAACTACATGGAAATCCGAAGGCTGGCACAATAAGTCAAAGTACAACGCCTCAATCAACAAAATAAACTGGGTGAACCAATTATAACAGGTGATAGGTGGGCCTTTAAATAGCTCACGAGCTGATAAACGAATCAGTCTTTCAACAACTAAGGCATGCTCTGTACTGCTTTGAATCAAGATAACACGCAAACTTAAAATATCAAATTAAATAATAATTTAAGTGAAAGTTGATGATTGAAAAATTTCAACAATAATACAAGTGCAAATATACAACATAAGTTCGCCGTTTAATAGTTTAAAACATAAGTTCAAAATTTTAATTAAACCTAATTTTAATATTTATTAACTTAGGGCTCTAAGAACTTATTCAAGCGTCTATCTGAGAATATATTTTAGAATATACCTAAAAACTTATCTGAGAGTTGGTTTAAGAACCTATCTAAGCGTTAAAATAAGCATTAATCTACGGATCCACCAAGAATTAAATTAAGAGTTAACCAAACTGAACTACGCAATTAAATAAGCAACTACCAAACAAAATCCATAAGAAACTGAAAACAATCCAAGGACACTGGTCAACAGCGCGCAGTGGCAGTTCTAAGAATTGGGGCACGCAGAGACACGCAAGGAAAAACAACAAGTCAGAGATAAAAATATTCTTTAATAGCATAGACATTATTTTCTTTTTGAACATTTTAACTTTTGCATGTACTGAAATATTTATGTAATCATCATCATTTTGTTTTCGACCTTACTTAAGGTCGGTTTGACGCAGCTCTAACTTTTTTTCTATTCTGTGCTAATCTAAAAGCTCTACATACCCTTCACAACCTAAATTTCTAAAAATTTGACTAATATAGCATGGTCTAGGTCTTCATATATCCTTCGATTTTTTTCTTATTCACCTGGCTCTACATAGATATTAGCAACCTGATGGTTGTTAAAGAACTCTAACATGTTTACATGATTACCATTTATAAGGAAATTACCATTTATGTAAAGGGTCATCAAAAATTTTATTGATACGAAAATTACGTAAAAAGGAAAAAAGGTCATTAAACGTTCAATTTTTGTTGGCATTAAACTGATTAAAGGAAGTTATAGTTTGGGAACAAATCGATTTATATTGTTCTTTTGATTCGGGGGTTTTATTAATTAAACGAATAACATTATAGAGCTACAGATAATACATACTTTTGGTTATTATATAAATTCTGCTTAATTTTGTTTGTGTTATTCAAATAGGAATTATTAGAAAAAGGAGTGGGCAGGGTAACATTTTTCTGTTATCGTGTAATGTTGAACTGAGCTAGTCGACGCATAACAAAACCAATTGTGTAAAATTTAAAATTTATCTTAGGTTATTTAGAGACACAGAGCTGTGGCGAGCAGCAGGCAACTGAACGTTAAATACATCGGAGAACGGCGATATTAGCAATATATTTGACTAGAATATCTCTTATATAAGTAATATATATTCCAAGGGTATAAAAGATTACTTTGTGCAAATATTGTAAAACATTGCTTCCTTTAGGGCAAATTAAAAGATATATGTTAATATTGTAAAAGGGTTTGTTTGTGTATTTATAACGAGAGGAACAAAAGAATTTGCAATAGGTTTAATTAAAAAATATACATGCGCTAATATTGTAGAAGTATTTTCCTGTGTATTTGTAGTGGGAGGAAGAAAATTATTTGCAAAGGAAACAATTTGCAATAGACTTATTTAAAAATGCATGTGCCAATATTGTAAAAATTGCTTACTCTAGGAGGACGTATTAAAAGAGCAATGGTAATGAAAATACCCGGAAGGTTTGTGCAACGGATAAGCTGGTGCAATCACCTATGTAATTAGGCTAATGTATGTCTATCTCTCTTCTGCTTACGTAAGCTCCATAAAGAAAAAATTACATAGAAAATTCCATCTACCGCTAGTCTTTGTCTCATACATATTAAATCTCACCTGCCGCTTATTTTGCATCAGTCGCCTTATATTTCCATTACTCAGTATCTTAGACCTTTTTTTGTTTCTATGCGTATTAAATCAGTGTCGTTTTTAGGCACAGCTCCCACCGACGAGTTCTCAGAATTCTTGATTTCTTTTATTTGTATTTTTCGTGACGCTACGAAAAAGTCTAATACTTTAGATAGAACACAGTGTTCATTACTAGTTTTTGATTGAAAGTATTCTGTGAAAATTGCTTTAGAGGTTTGTAGAATTTTTTGCAGGGTTGCAAAAGCTTAAATATAATTATTTTTGAAACTTGATTTTTTTATATTCAAATTTTAAGTTTTTCCTTCCAACAAAAGTAATACGAAAACAAAAAATGGAAAATTTAGCAGTTGACAAGAAAAATGAAATTGATACCTCTATGCGCCCTTAGATAATAAAAACCACCGATTAAGTTTTACTCAAAATTTTGAAAATTAGGGACGTAATGAACAAAATAGGTTTTTAATTCCTAACTTTAACATTCGGTATATTCGAAATAGTGGTTTTCCAGAAGCTATCTACTTGCCCAGTTTTACATTGTTTTATGAGAAAAATCTACACTGATAATTTGGTTAGCAAACTCCGCATCATTTTGTATCAGTTTGTAAACAATTGAAGTATAAAATATTTATGTAATGTAAGCTGTCGCAAAATGAATTAATATCGTGCGAAGCCTCACCGTCCTCTTGTATTAGTAGAGCGAATAAGGCAAAAAAAGATAAACAACCGAATTTATATTGACGCCTCCAAAAGCGCTTAATTGGTAATTTAAAGCTATTGCCTTGAAGTCGGTAGATAAACTTGATCCTTGATATTGCTTCTGCGTGTACACTACCATATAATTTTTTCTGTGCAAGGTTATCATTCGTCAGTACTTTACATAACGTTGAAATAATCTGAAACACTTAAATAATGTGGGCGATAGCTTTATTGTGCGCAATTTTAATTGCATTAATTTACTTCGGAATAAGAAGTCGTCAAAAATATTGGGAAAGAAGGGGAGTGCCCTTTATGAAACCATGGTTCCTTCTTGGCAACTTTGCTTCATTTGCATTCAGGCGGATTAGCCTTGCGGATGCAGTTAATTATATTTATTATGCTATGCCCAATAAAAGGTGATGAAGAACGAGCTCTGTTAAATTATATAATTTTTTCATTCTAGATACTTTGGGCTATATCTATTTTTGGAACCAACGCTTATAATAAGAGATCCAGAACTAATAAAGCAGATAACTGTAAAGGACTTCGATGCGTTTTCGGAACACAAACCTATTGTTCCTGAAGGAATGGATTCGTTATGGGACAAAAATTTATTTGCTATAAAAGGTATATTCTGTTTCTAGATTTCGTAGAGAAACATTTGCAAATTTAATTCCTCTTTAAAAGGGAATGAGCCGCGACTATGGGTTTTAAAATGTCATTTGAGTATAGGCTTCCGTAGTATTAACAACTACAATGTTACCTTCTACATAAAAACTTATACATTAGTGAATGTTCCCGTTCTGAACGGACTTACAACTTGAACAAGATCTGGAATACTAGAACGGGTGTTTCACTGAACTAAAAAGCCGAATATAGGTTCAGCCAAATCAGAGGAGTCTTTAGTAAGTAACCAAATCCCCAAAAGAGGGCAATAGCTCTTTCGGGATTTAGAGTGGCAGAGACCATTGAGGACGGTATGGCATTCTAGAAGATAACACTGCGATATAGAAGGCGGCTCTGTGGCGTAGTAGGTATGCGTGTGTCTACTGCGGCCAAGGTCCCAGGTTCGAATCCCGACACGGTCCGCTTGAAAAATGTTAGGCGAGCATTTTTCACAAAAATACGCCCTCGTTCGGATGAGAGGTAAAATGGAGGTCCCGCGTGCGAGCATTATCACGCACGTTAAAGATCCCTACCTTACTTGGACAGTAAGGGTTCGGCAAAATTGAAAATTTTTCAGGTAAAAAAAAACTTGCTTCCTGGCCGAGGTAGTATTTTCGGGTGGAGAATTGGAAAATTACGTGTAGGGGATATAGAAGGCAGCTTCGTGGCGTAGTAGGTATGCATGTGACTACTGCCTCCGAGGTCCCGGGTTCGAATCCCGACACGGTTCGCTTGAAAAATGTTAAACGACCATTTTTCACAAAAATACGCCCTCGTTCGGATGAAAGATAAAATAGAGGTCCCGTGTGTGAGTGTTGTCACGCATATTAAAGATCCCTACCTTGCTTGGCAAAATTCAAAATTTTTCAGGTAAAAGAACTCGCTTCCTGGCCAATGTAGAACCTTCTGGTGGAGCATTGGGAAATCACATTTAGGATATAGAAGGCAACTGGAATCCACCACATTACCTCCCAAATATATAGCGTAATAAAATCGTTTTATAAAACGACAACAATCTTTGGGATAAAAGATTTCGGAGTTAAAATAGTCCCCCATTCGGATTTCTGGAAGGGGACTACGTTGGAGGATATCATCGGCAAGTTCAATAATAAGATAAAAAGGACCGGGAACATTTTGCGGGTTGGGGTGTGGTTCAAATCCCGATACGGCCGACTGCTTGAAAAATGGCAGGTGAGCATTTTTCACAAAAATTACGCCCTCGTTCGGATGAGAGGTTAAATGGAGGTTCTGTGTGAGAGTGTTGTCACGCACGTTAAAGATCCCTACCTTGTCTGGAACGGAAAGGGTTCGGCAAAATTCTAAATTTCCAGGCAACAAAAAACTCGCCTCCTGGCCAATGTAGTACCTACGGATGGAGCATTGGAAATGTAAATGAACGGGTTGGGGTGTGGAATGTTAGAAGCATAGAGCAATTAGGTAAGCTAGAGTACGGTTTAGAGAAGTTCCGTAGCCAGAGGTGGGGGGACTGTTGGAGAGTAGACTTTAAAATAATTCATACAGGATCAGTGGAAAAAAATTCGAGTGTAGAGATAGTTGTTACGTTTTCGGGATAAATTAATTACTCTTTTTTCCTTTGTTAATTCATTACCCGTTCGAATAAATTCCGTTTCTATTCATAAAATTCTTCAACAACATCCTATATATTTTACGTGTTCAGAATGAACCCACTTTACAATAATTTTTAAAGCAAACGACAAATTTATGATAAACTTTAAATAAGTCAATACCTTGTTTTAGGTATCCTTTAATTTGTTAAACATTCCGATAATGTATAATAGTTTTCTTTATCGTTCCAGTGTACAGACTCGTCGAACTAGGGTGCGCACCATCCGATAAAACCGTGTTTTCCAGTTTCTTAATCGCGTCACGATAACAATATTACTTTGAGCTCTGGTCATTAGTTAAACGAAATGAATATTCACTTTCTTTTCGATTTACACAATGAAAACACTTGTTAAATTTTTGGTACTTTTCGTTTTCTTTTTGAAAATTTCGCGCACGCCCTACAGCGTGCTTTTTCGTTCGGTAGACTTAACTACCCGTGGGACTGCCTCCTTTTTTGTTATGGGAGGACATTACTGTGTGTCTTCGCTGTTGGATATGACGGTCTGATGAGTTGCCGCCCCTTTTTGGTGTAGGAGGGTGCACAGGTGGTGTGGTTGCAGGCAGTTACCACGTTGATATATATCTCTATAAACATTACTGAACGATCTTAGCATTTATGGCCGCCATATGGAGGCATTGCTCTTTGTGCTGAATGACTCAGAGTGGTAGTGATAAAATGATTATTTTTAATTAAGGGATATGGATTGGTACTCTATAATTATTCAAGAAATTTAGATATGTAACTTTAGATTTACTGTGGGAATTACGAGCTGTGGTTTTTAGGGTTGAATTAGAGTTTTTTTTTCCTTTTTTTTTGATTGTTATTTCAAAAGGATAGCGACCTAAAGACTGCAGCTCGCCATTTTTGAAGTAATTTGGTTGTTCTGCCGAATATATGTATATTGGTGTTATTGAATTTTTTTGTTAGGGTTAGGGGAATTACTGTGCTTCGTACATATTTTGTTTTAATTAGAGGTTTTTTTTTTGTATGTTTTGTTGTAAATTGTAAATGAGTGAGTGCATTTTTTTCTTTACTTTTTCAGGCCTGCCTCTATTATTAGTATTAGTACAACCCCGCCTACTCGCCGATTGAGCCCGGTCACTTTATTTCTTCTTTTCTTGTTCTTTTTTTTAGGGTTCGTCGATGCACGTATCATAGTTATGTAGATAGTTATGTGGAAAACTATCTACAGATGTACGAAAGAGTGCCCATGGTTTGATTAAAACCTAAATCGGTAAATGCAGTAGTAACACAGGTATGCATGCCCACAAACAGCTACATTATATTTTCCAATGCTCCGCCCGAAGGTACTACATTGGTCAGGAAGAGAGTTTTTTATCTAAAAAATTTTATATTTTGTCCCATTATTTGACTTTCCAAGCTCCACGCGGGTGTTACATTCGAAACGAGTTTTCCTTACCTGGAAATTTCATATTTTGCCAAACCCTTGCTATTCTAAGCAAGGTACTAACCTTTACACTAACACATATTTTACATCTCATCCGAGCGAATGCGCACTTTTTTAAAAATGTTCGTCTAAAATTTTTCAAGCGGTTCGTGGCGAGAGTTAAACCTGGGACCTTGGTATCAGCAGTAAAATGCGAATTTGTCTGATTCACAGAGTCACCGCCATAACTGGGCCCTACATTTATTTGTTCAATATTCCACCCCAGTGTGCTACGTTGGCCAGGAAGCGAATTTCTTTGACCTGTGAATTTTAAATTTTGCTGAATCCTTGCTATTCCATGCAAGATTGGGATCTTTGACGTGCATGACAACATTCACACACGAGATCCACATTATACCTCGCATACAAACCAAGACGTATTTTTGCGAAAAATGTTTAACTAAATTTTTGAAGCGGTGCGCGTTGTCGAGAATCGACCCTGGGGACTTGTGATCAGCAGCCATATTTGGACCGCAGGCCGTTTTGTGGCTATAAACGATAATTTGGTTACGCGCCGCATGTGCGTTATGTGTCACAAGCGACTTATAATATTTATATACAGACCCCATAGACCACAATTTGTTGCAGATGTAAGTCGGTCATATGCTAAAATTATTCTACGCTTTTCTTTCCTATAAACCTTAAACCCTTTTTCTATACGCCTTAGATAAAAAAGGTGAATAAATCAGAGAGTTGAAAAAGTACCGCTTAGTGGTTGTAAATCGCTTAGCGATGTCCTTATTTGAAAATTCTAAAAAATTTCAATGCACCACTAAACCCCAATCTTGGAACGTGCATGTTAAGTTTAGTAAAAATATCTGAAATTTAGATGTAATGTAGTTGTATGCTATAGGGCTCATCGTTCATTACAGTAAGAGTTAATTCGATTTTAAAAATTCCATACATTTAAAATACCCGGGAAATTCTAAATTGAGTATGTTTCAGATATCAAATAAACCCTCCGGAGATCAGAATTAAGAGGAAAGAAGACACCAATTATAACAAGCATTCCGCAATAACAACAACCCTGATAACATACAACTACTTATCAATACACTCCACACCACACGACGAGAATACAAATCACTTATCATAGACGCCAAAAACAACAACTACACAAAATCATAACTGACCACGACGGAGACCCTTGGACCACCTACCGCAAATTAATCAAACCGCCCCGTACGCACATCCTAACAGCACCAATACACAACTCCCCTTTAGACTACGAAGCATCTCTACACACCTCACTAAACTCTACAATCCCTTCTACCCCCCACGACGTAAACACCTACCCTCAACAACAACTAGAAACGATTCCTGCATCCCATCAGACGCCGAAGCAGACCAAGACGTTGACATAACCCTACTAGATAACTTAGTCAAGAACCTCAATCTAAAAAGTGCTCCTGGACCAGACCTTAACACAAATCCAATCCTACAACAATCCTGGTCCATAATCAGAAATTCCACCCACATCCCCTTCAAAAAATGCCTACCCACAAGAACCTTCCAGGAATCCTTCAAATCCGCATCAATAATCCTCATCCTAAAACCTGACAAGCCACCAGAAGACCCAAAACATTATCGACCAATTGCACTTCTACGTACATTAGGCAAACTCCTTGAGAAAACAATCCTTTACAAAATCGAGACCCATATCACTCACCACAACATCCTATCCCCGTCTCAACACGGCTTTAAACCCAACCACAGTGCTGAGAAAACCATTCCACAACCAAATACGCCAACGCGCTCTTCCTTCACTTAAAATCCGCTTTTGACCTCCGCTGGTGGCCTAACCTGTTAAATCTACTACTATCCCACTTTTCTTCAAACCTATGCAAAATAATTAACTTATTCCTAACCTCAAGCACAGCATCCCTAGCCTCAAATTATTACCGTATAACCAAATCCCTTTCCCAAGGTTGCCCCCAAGGCTCCTGTTTATTCCCCACTTTCTGTAACATAGCCATTAATCCCTTACACCTACACAACATACCCAACATCACCACCCTCGCAAATGCAGATGATGTCATATTCCTTATCCACGGTAACTTCAAATCCTCCATTCAACAAGCAGCCCTAACACTGATATCCTACATAGAATCCTGGTCCGTCTTAAATAAACAACCATTACCCTCAGCCAAATCAAAACTCCTCCTGCTGAAAGGCTTTCTAAACCCACAACGTCCTGCTAGGATTAGGTTCCCAAACACCCCGCTTGAATTCCCCTTTACGTACGATACTTAGGACTATATATAGACACCCGACTACACACACACACGCGCGCGCACTTAACCAAACTAAGAACAAAAATACAGATCATACTAAGGAACTTCCATCAATCACTCCCAACTTCAGTACATCTATCCACACACACTTAACGCCTGATTCTTTCCCTATCATACAGTACGCATCCGATACCTGGTTGACATTAACCCCGCCCCTTTCTAGAACGAAACTCAACACAATAATCCGCCCCTTCCTACTCTATACATCCCCCGCATACAGAACCACATCCACACTAGCCCTATATACCATTCTTCAAATCCCTCTCTAGAATTACAACTCAACGCTGCCTTACAAATCCAAAACCTAAATCGCAACCTTCCAAGTCAGCTTCACGACACCATTTTAACGCTTGACGAACACAGAACACTGCCTAAATCCAACATTAAAATCTGCATTCGTTCCTGGTTAAACCATTCCTGAAAACATCCCCATCTGGCAGATACACATACGACCGGTTCCCCGAACTACTAAAAATCCCACAACACATATCGCACTCCAGCCCTCAAACGATACATATCCTAACCTCTCACGGCAAATTTCGATCAAAACTTCACGTTTTGAACATCACCTCATCCCCATATTGTCCTTGTGACAACTTCACACCTGAAACTTCTTACAACCTCATCTACACATGTTCACTGCTATCCACCTCTCGTTCAAACTTTAAGTCCGCACTAAATCTAGATCCCTACACCTCACTACTAAGCAAAACACACCTCATCACGCACAATCCTGAGCTACTAAACAAATTCCTCACCGGCATCCTAAACACAAAACCCCCCAATAAACACTTAAACACTCTAATACATAACCTACCCTACATCCCACACTCCACACGATGCACAACGCCATTGCCTACTCCCCTACATCAAGCATCCAGGCACTGCGACAGAAGGGCGACTTACCTCACCGAAAACCAGTCACAACAGCAGACCTCCACACACCATGATCAATCATCATCTTTAAAGAAGAACTCTCATTTTGAAATTATCACCATTTATTTACTTACATAATTGTATTTCATTTTAATTGTATATATTTTACTAACCAGTATGGATACTCTATCTAGGAATAGTTATAAATAGATGCTATTAATTAGAAAAAAAAACCTTTGGGAACTGAAACATAGAGCGAAGGTCAAAACTGTTCTGGGTTTTTTATATTTATTCTACTCTTTTGCAATCCAATTTAATTGTCTAGGTATCACGTTTGTCCTATCACAGTACTAGCCAACAACTTTTCAATCAAGGTTAAATTGCTTTAGGCAGATTAATACAACTTTAAGTAATGAAGACTATTTTGGAGGTTCACCATAATAAATGTATCTTATATATTATATTCTACAGCTGGGTATTTTTATTTTTCTCTTTATGCCGTTCTTTATTGCCTATTTAAAGGGGGTGCACCTATTATCTTAAAACTTTTTGCCTTTTCTCATATGTTAGCAGTAATGCATATTTGTTAGTTCCTAATATCGATTTCTAACATCCGTTTAATTTGCAGATATAGAAAAATGGCGGTCGATGAGATCAACCTTGAGCCCATCATTTACCAGCAGCAAAATGAGAATGATGTTTCCACTTATTTACAGTTGCGCGAAACAGTTCAGTAGCTACTTTATAGAGCAACAAGGAATGTCAACGGTTGAAGTAAAAGATACTTTACAGCGATTTGCTAATGACGTTATATCCACAACCGCTTTCGGGATTATTTGCGATTCCATGCGAGATCGTGATAATCAAATGTACAGAACGGGAAAAGATATATTCAATTTCTCTGGAATTAAAACGTTTTTATTCTCTCTTTACGATATAAGTCCATCGTTAGTAAAGGTATTAGATATTTTAAAACAGCACTTCGTTTATACTTTTTTTAGTTTATGAACTTAAAAATTCTTAACCAAAAGAATGCAACCTTCTTTCGTAACATAATTAAAGAAACAATTGCTGTACGGGAGAAAAAAGGAATAATAAGACCAGATATGATTCATTTGTTAATGGAAGCACAAAAGGGGAAGTTAAAGGATGACGAAATTTTAGAAACAGATTCAAGTTTTGCCGCTGTACAAGAAATTACATCGGAAAAAGCCCAGAAATATGAAATAACTGAAGAAGATATAGTGGCTCAAGCAATTATATTCTATGGAGCTGGATTTGATTCGGTATCTACAGCGATGGCTTTTGCTTGTTACGAGTTGGCTATTAATCCAGATATACAAAATAGGCTAGTTAGCGAAATCAAAGCCTGTAATGGACAATTGACATACGAGTATCTTATTCAAATGAAGTACCTAGATATGGTCATTTCTGGTAAGCAATACTATTAGGTTGAACGGTCTTCTCTAACTTAATTAATCAAGACAAGTACTATTTAACTTAAAATGCTTTTAACAGAGACAAGCACTTTTGTTCTATAGCATGTATTAATTTTCACATTCTTTTTTTTTATAGTTATCTGAACCCGGTGGAGTGGAAAGCTTTTATAGCCAAAGTGTGCGACTCTCCTTACGGCATACCCACTAAATTTACTCCCCCTGGCGGGTGCGTCTGCCAAAAGGGTCCTCCGCATTGCAGCCAGAAGGCTTATTGTGCTGACCCTGGTTAAGTATCATACCCAGTCTGCTAAACCTGCACCCCGAATTAATTAAATCGTATAGGTCCCTCGATGAAAGGGTATTTACTTCCTTCGGGGCTAACTTTGGTCGCCCGAATAGGCGCTATCTCGTTCTACCAAACGCCTCACATGTGCATAGTATATGCATTGCAGTCTCCGGTTCCTCTAAGCAAAGTCTGCATTCGAAGTCTCAGTTATATTTGTGCATCCTCTGGAGGTGACCCTTGACAGAAGTATGTCCTGTTAGTAATCCCACAGTAATTCTGAGCTGTTGCCTACTTAAATAAAGCAATTTCTGGGTTTCGTTTTTGCTAGACCCTTTTACCAGCGCCTTGCTATGTGTTAGTCCGCGTCTGTTCTGCCAGTCTCTTAGGTGTTGGTTGCACATCATTCGCTAATATAGCTACGGATGGTAGCTTTTGTGACTCCCTTGGCAGGTTCGGGACCGATAAATGGCAATTGAGCCCCCTGTCTTGCAAGATCGTCTGCAATTTTATTTGCCTTGAGTCCCTGATGGCCTGGCACCCACTGTAAAGTAACAGAGTTCTGCTGTGCCAGTCCATTAAGTGCCTCAATACATTCACATACCAGTCTTGATGACATTTTCTGACTTATTAGAGCCTAAAGTTCCGCCTGGCAGTCAGACGCAATATAGATATGTCTTTTAATAAAGGCATCTCTTATACTTTCCCGCACAGTTTGCAGTATCACGTATATTTCCGTTTGAAAAGCGGTAGCGTTTACCCCTAGGGGAACGCTTAAACGTACTTTCGGTCTCTCCCTAAAGAGTATAGATCCGGATCCGGTCTCGCCCTTATAGCCATCCGTGTACTAGACCATTCTGCCGGGAGGTAATCTACCCTTCATTTTTTCCCAGTCCACATCCTGGGTAACAGGCTTGAAGAGTGAATCCGGCGGATGTTGGGGAGTCCGAACACATCTCAAACAAATGCCCGCAATTTCTTCCAAGCAATCTCGTGTGCTCCGTCCTTTCAATAATCCTAGATTGTGTTGACAAGTGTAGCGGGGGAAGATCAAGGAGAGTCTCCATAGCATCAGTGGGAGTGGAACACATTGCCTCTGTAATACTTAGACAGGCCGGTCTCTGAATCCTGCTCAACTTTATTTTGGTGTTATTGTTGGTTTGACCACCCTAGGGTACAACCAGTGTACCATGTTTGGTCTTAGTCCCCAGGATTTGCCGCAAGTGCGTCTAACTATTGCTAAAGAAGTTTCCTCCTTGCGTACGATCTTATCAGTCTACTAGTTACATTTGAGTTTGGAGTCCAGAGTGACTCCCAAGTACACCACGTCGCCTGACAGGCCGATTTCGTTACCGTTAAAGAAAAGGGGTGTAGTGTCAGTAATCGTCCTTCTCCGGGTAAAACGTACTAAAATAGACTTTTGGGTATTTACTCTAAGGCCTTCTCCAGTTGCCCACATCTTTACTTTTTTCAGGGCTTTTTGCATTCGGTCCCTGATAATACTATTGTATTTACCTTCCACTAAGGCAGCCAAATCATCAGCATATCCTAGCGGGGCAAACCCTTCTCTGGTCAGCTTCCACAACAGTCCGTCTATGATTAGTTTCCGCAACAGTGAAGACAAGACTCCCCTCTGCTGACATCCCTTTGTCACCCGGACCGCCATGGTGTCTTCAAGCAGTTCTGTGATTGCCACCCTTCCGCTTAACATGCAGTCTATCCACCTGCGCAAGTCTCCTGCATCCCAACTGATCTGGTGACCGTCAAGATGGTGCTGAAGGATGTATTATCAAAGGCTCCCTCGATATCCAAAAAAGGCACATAGAAAGATCTCTTTGTTAGCTAGAGTCTCTTCGACCCTAGAAACCAGGTGATGAATAGCTGACTTTTTAAAGTCCTGCTCTAAAAGCAAACTGGTTCGGATGTAATAGTCTAGTTGCCAAAACACTCCCCTGATATGCCTGTTAAGCAGTTTTTCCAGCGTCTTAAGCCGAAAAGACATAAGACTCATGGGCCTGTAAGATTTTGCCTGTGAGTGTTCCGTACGACCAGTTTTGGCAATAAAGGCTACCCTAGTTTACCTCCAACTGCGCGGAATATATGGGAATGCCATACTAGTTCTCAAAACTTTGCAGATCCAGCTCATTAGAAGGTTTGATCCGTTGTGTAGCATGACTGGGATAATCCCGTTGATGCCGGGGGATTTATATGGTTTGAAAGTATTTATCGACCATTCAATTTTTTGGAAGGTAATTGCCTTCTTCGTTACTACCCAGTCTTCCTGAGATGCCCTCCTTTCGTGGGCCTCGAGTCGCTGGATTTTTCACATTCTTAGAATTGACAAGAAACGGAACACACTATCGGCGGTGTTTTTGTTATCATTTAGAAATATTCAAAAAGTGGTTCCCTTTTGGCGAGTATTATAACAAATAATGTTGTAACCAAGAAAAAAGTGTATTCTTTATACGATCGAAATGAAAAGTACTTACTTTGGATATTTTATATATAAAAAGTAATCTATATCGACAACCCACATAAATTGGTATCGCCGAGTTAGTTATTGTACACATAAAATGTCAATCCAGAATTATTCAGAAGGGACTAAAATTCCTAATAAGTATATGTACCGAATTGGAGTAAAAACTCCACCATTTGGGCAGATAAACCAATGTTTTG
This sequence comes from Platerodrilus igneus, assembly GCA_036346225.1. Taxonomy (NCBI): domain Eukaryota; kingdom Metazoa; phylum Arthropoda; class Insecta; order Coleoptera; family Lycidae; genus Platerodrilus; species Platerodrilus igneus. The sequence goes on along the minus strand of JARFIW010001469.1, from coordinate 13,821,485 downwards.
GTTTGCACAATTGGAAGAACAATTTATATTCTCAGAAATTACAACGGATGAAACTAAATTTTAACCTGTAGTATCTCAGCTGGATCACAAATACGCAGCTGACGTGGAAGATATAGCAAATCCTCCAAATTCGAATAAGTAAGATAAGTTGGTTATTTAGCAGAAAATGGATTAAAGTTTGGAAGAGTAAAACAACAAATATGTATTCTGACAAATGTCAAATATATAAGTCTATTTTTTATAATAATTAATTAAGCAAAATACTACAAAAGTCAAAGAGACATTAGTGGTTATTAACTACTGATGCCATTGCAAATATACACATTATAACTTTTGATCTTTTACCAGCACCCCACTAGATTAAAAGTAATAAAACGTTAAACAATGCTACAACTTACATTACGTCAACTTTACCTAGATCTTTAATCTTAAACGTATGACTTAGTTTTAATTTTAAATCATTTCATTCAAGTGCATCTTTTAAAAAAAATTATAAAATTGTCAACATAAACAGCAATAATGGTCTCCAATCCATTGCTCATCTTGGTATATAAGCAAGGTTCCAATTGGGACTTTTTATAACCTGCACCTATGACAAAGTTGTCAACTCTTTCATACCATGACCTGGCTTACTGATTAAGGCTATATATGGTCCTTCTTAACCTTAATACTTTGTTCTTTGGATTAATTTTTAGTTACGGTCTTCCATAAACGAAACGGTTCCGTAGCTTAGTTGGTTTGCGTATCACTACTAAGCCCAAGATCCACACATACACACACACACACACACACACCTTACTGACGGTTACTTTCTCTAAAGCTGTACAAACACAAATTCCTATTCACACACCTACATTGCCTTTTCAACATCTGGATTTCCGGCTGCTGATGGTTCGAACTAAGAAGGCAATATCTGTTGAGCGTTCTTCCTTGACGATTGGGATCTCCGGCTGCCGATGGTCCTGGTCCTAGAAGAGGAACGTAACACTGATATTAATACTACACACAACACAAATACACACGCGCGCACGCACGCACGCACGCACGCGCGCGCGCACGCACGCACTCACGCACGCACGCACGCACGCACTCACGGACTCACGCGCGGACGCACGCACGCACGCACGCTCACACGCACACACAAGAACACACACACACACACATATATAACGCATGCCTTTACACGCGAAGCCACGTCGACTTAAATTTCAGGTAGCAGACTACTAAAACGTTGGGACAAATAAATAAATAAAAAAAGTCTAAGGTCCTACCAACATACACATTAGTTCGGATGAGAGGTAAAATGTAGGTCCCGAGTTTGAGCGTTGTCACGCACATTAAAAATCCCTACTTTCCCTGGACAGTAAGGGTTAGGCATAATTCAAAATTTTCCGGTAATAAAACTCGCTTTCTGTACAATGTAGTTCCTTCTGGTGAAGCATTGGAAAATCAAACGTAGGATCCTTCATAAACGTCAGCTCCTTGGATCAGACAGGTTTGCGTATAACTGCTGATCCCAAGGTCCGGGGTTTGACTCCTGACAAACCGCTTGAGAAATGTTAGGTAAGCATTTTTCAAAAATACTTAGATGAGAGGTATAATGTAGGTCTCGCGTGTGTGTTGTCTATATCTTGCTTAGAAAACAAGGATTCGGCGATTCAAGATTTTCAGGAACAACGTATTCGGTTCTTGACAAATAAAGTATTTTCGTGTGGAGTATTTGAAATTCAAATGTAAAATAAGTCCATATAAAGGCGGTTTGATTAGTCGCCAGACAAATTTCTGCCCGCCACTTAAAAACTATAGCAATATAATTCATTGCAATCAGACATGTCGAGCATCAGGTTTGCAACTAGACTTCGTCCTTCAGATAATTATAAGGTACCAGCCGTTCGAACATCACAAAATCGGAGTTTTTTTTCATTTAAGCTTTTACGTTCAGATGACTCGAAGTTCGTATTGGTGTGTATTTAAGAGAGCTTAAAACGACCATACGTATGGACTATGTTACTTTACGTACACTTTTCTTTAGGTTAACTTGTGTACGCAGAAAGTAAGGTTATACAATTATGTTTGAAAAAGCTGCTAGGCGTTGACTAAGCCTTTAGTGCTGCATAAGAAAGTTTGCCCCCTATAAAAACATGAAAACTTAATCTAAGCTTTAAGAATTCTATGATTGATTTTGTTTTCGACCTTACTTAAGGTCGGTTTGACGCAGCTCTAACTTCTTTTCTATTCTGTGCTAATCTAAAAAGCTCTACATACCCTTCACAACCTAAATTTCTAATAATTTGACTAATATAGTTTGGTCAAGGTCTTCCTATATCCTTCTATCTTTTCCTACTTAGCTGGCTCTACATAGATATTAGCAACCTGATGGTTGTTAAAGAATTCTAACATGTTTACATGATTACCACTTATAAGGAAAAGAAATATAACCTGGTTATCTGCTCCAAAAAGGAAAAGTGTTAATTATATGTTATGGTAAGGCTTAAGTAACGAATCGCTGCCAACATGCCAGACTGCTACCTAATTGTGAGTTATGTCATGGTGACGTTTATTAAATTATATGTTATGGTAAGGCTTAAGCAACGAAACGCTACCAACATGCCAGACCGCTACCTAATTGTGAGTTATGTCATGGTGACGTTTATTAAATTATATGTTATGGTAAGGCTTAAGCAACGAATCGCTACCCACATGCCAGACCGCTACCTAATTGTGAGTTATGTCATGGTGACGTTTATTAAATTATATGTTATGGTAAGGCTTAAGCAACGAATCGCTACCCACATGCCAGACCGCTACCTAATTGTGAGTTATGTCATGGTGACGTTTATTAAATTATATGTTATGGCAAGGCTTAAGCAACGAAACGCTACCCACATGCCAGACCGCTACCTAATTGTGAGTTATGTCATGGTGACGTTTATTAAATTATATGTTATGGCAAGGCTTAAGCAACGAATCGCTACCCACATGCCAGACCGCTACCTAATTGTGAGTTATGTCATGGTGACGTTTATTGAATTATATATTATGGTAAGACTTAAGCAACGAAACGCTACCAACATGCCAGACCGCTACCTAATTGTGAGTTATGTCATGGTGACGTTTATTAAATTATATGTTATGGTAAGGCTTAAGCAACGAATCGCTACCCACATGCCAGACCGCTACCTAATTGTGAGTTATGTCATGGTGACGTTTATTAAATTATATGTTATGGTAAGGCTTAAGCAACGAATCGCTACCCACATGCCAGACCGCTACCTAATTGTGAGTTATGTCATGGTGACGTTTATTAAATTATATGTTATGGCAAGGCTTAAGCAACGAAACGCTACCCACATGCCAGACCGCTACCTAATTGTGAGTTATGTCATGGTGACGTTTATTAAATTATATGTTATGGCAAGGCTTAAGCAACGAATCGCTACCCACATGCCAGACCGCTACCTAATTGTGAGTTATGTCATGGTGACGTTTATTGAATTATATATTATGGTAAGACTTAAGCAACGAAACGCTACCAACATGCCAGACCGCTACCTAATTGTGAGTTATGTCATGGTGACGTTTATTAAATTATATGTTATGGTAAGGCTTAAGCAACGAATCGCTACCCACATGCCAGACCGCTACCTAATTGTGAGTTATGTCATGGTGACGTTTATTAAATTATATGTTATGGTAAGGCTTAAGCAACGAAATCGCTACCCACATGCCAGACCGCTACCTAATTGTGAGTTATGTCATGGTGACGTTTATTAAATTATATGTTATGGTAAGGCTTAAGCAACGAAATCGCTACCCACATGCCAGACCGCTACCTAATTGTGAGTTATGTCATGGTGACGTTTATTAAATTATATGTTATGGTAAGGCTTAAGCAACGAATCGCTACCCACATGCCAGACCGCTACCTAATTGTGAGTTATGTCATGGTGACGTTTATTGAATTATATATTATGGTAAGACTTAAGCAACGAAACGCTACCAACATGCCAGACCGCTACCTAATTGTGAGTTATGTCATGGTGACGTTTATTAAATTATATGTTATGGCAAGGCTTAAGCAACGAAACGCTACCCACATGACAGACCGCTACCTAATTGTGAGTTATGTCATGGTGACGTTTATTGAATTATATATTATGGTAAGACTTAAGCAACGAAACGCTACCAACATGCCAGACCGCTACCTAATTGTGAGTTATGTCATGGTGACGTTTATTAAATTATATGTTATGGTAAGGCTTAAGCAACGAATCGCTACCCACATGCCAGACCGCTACCTAATTGTGAGTTATGTCATGGTGACGTTTATTAAATTATATGTTATGGTAAGGCTTAAGCAACGAATCGCTACCCACATGCCAGACCGCTACCTAATTGTGAGTTATGTCATGGTGACGTTTATTAAATTATATGTTATGGTAAGGCTTAAGCAACGAACGCTACCCACATGCCAGACCGCTACCTAATTGTGAGTTATGTCATGGTGACGTTTATTAAATTATATGTTATGGAAGGCTTAAGCAACGAACGCTACCCACATGCCAGACCGCTACCTAATTGTGAGTTATGTCATGGTGACGTTTATTAAATTATATTTATGGAAGGCTTAAGCAACGAAACGCTACCCACATGCCAGACCGCTACCTAATTGTGAGTTATGTCATGGTGACGTTTATTAATTATATTTATGGTAAGCTTAAGCAACGAAACGCTACCAACATGCCAGACCGCTACCTAATTGTGAGTTATGTCATGGTGACGTTTATTAAATTATATTTATGGAAGGCTTAAGCAACGAACGCTACCCACATGCCAGACCGCTACCTAATTGTGAGTTATGTCATGGTGACGTTTATTAATTATATTTATGGTAAGCTTAAGCAACGAAACGCTACCAACATGCCAGACCGCTACCTAATTGTGAGTTATGTCATGGTGACGTTTATTAAATTATATGTTATGGAAGGCTTAAGCAACGAAACGCTACCCACATGCCAGACCGCTACCTAATTGTGAGTTATGTCATGGTGACGTTTATTAAATTATATTTATGGTAAGGCTTAAGCAACGAACGCTACCCACATGCCAGACCGCTACCTAATTGTGAGTTATGTCATGGTGACGTTTATTAAATTATATGTTATGGAAGGCTTAAGCAACGAAACGCTACCCACATGCCAGACCGCTACCTAATTGTGAGTTATGTCATGGTGACGTTTATTAAATTATATGTTATGGAAGGCTTAAGCAACGAACGCTACCCACATGCCAGACCGCTACCTAATTGTGAGTTATGTCATGGTGACGTTTATTAAATTATATTTATGGAAGGCTTAAGCAACGAAACGCTACCCACATGCCAGACCGCTACCTAATTGTGAGTTATGTCATGGTGACGTTTATTAAATTATATTTATGGTAAGGCTTAAGCAACGAAACGCTACCACATGCCAGACCGCTACCTAATTGTGAGTTATGTCATGGTGACGTTTATTAAATTATATTTATGGAAGGCTTAAGCAACGAACGCTACCCACATGCCAGACCGCTACCTAATTGTGAGTTATGTCATGGTGACGTTTATTAATTATATTTATGGTAAGCTTAAGCAACGAAACGCTACCAACATGCCAGACCGCTACCTAATTGTGAGTTATGTCATGGTGACGTTTATTAAATTATATTTATGGAAGGCTTAAGCAACGAACGCTACCCACATGACAGACCGCTACCTAATTGTGAGTTATGTCATGGTGACGTTTATTGAATTATATATTATGGTAAGACTTAAGCAACGAAACGCTACCAACATGCCAGACCGCTACCTAATTGTGAGTTATGTCATGGTGACGTTTATTAAATTATATGTTATGGTAAGGCTTAAGCAACGAAACGCTACCAACATGCCAGACCGCTACCTAATTGTGAGTTATGTCATGGTGACGTTTATTAAATTATATGTTATGGTAAGGCTTAAGCAACGAATCGCTACCCACATGCCAGACCGCTACCTAATTGTGAGTTATGTCATGGTGACGTTTATTAAATTATATGTTATGGCAAGGCTTAAGCAACGAAACGCTACCCACATGCCAGACCGCTACCTAATTGTGAGTTATGTCATGGTGACGTTTATTGAATTATATATTATGGTAAGACTTAAGCAACGAAACGCTACCAACATGCCAGACCGCTACCTAATTGTGAGTTATGTCATGGTGACGTTTATTAAATTATATGTTATGGCAAGGCTTAAGCAACGAATCGCTACCCACATGCCAGACCGCTACCTAATTGTGAGTTATGTCATGGTGACGTTTATTGAATTATATATTATGGTAAGACTTAAGCAACGAAACGCTACCAACATGCCAGACCGCTACCTAATTGTGAGTTATGTCATGGTGACGTTTATTAAATTATATGTTATGGCAAGGCTTAAGCAACGAATCGCTACCCACATGCCAGACCGCTACCTAATTGTGAGTTATGTCATGGTGACGTTTATTGAATTATATATTATGGTAAGACTTAAGCAACGAAACGTTACCAACATGCCAGACCGCTACCTAATTGTGAGTTATGTCATGGTGACGTTTATTAAATTATATGTTATGGTAAGGCTTAAGCAACGAAACGCTACCAACATACCAGACCGCTAACTAATTGTGAGTTATGTCCTGGGGACATTTAGTTAACTGTTTTTTAATTTTTTTGTTTTGTTTTCGAACTTACTTAAAGTCGGTTTGACGCAGCTCTAAATTCTTTTCTATTCTGAGCTAGTCTAAAAAGGTCTACATACCCTTCACAACCTAAATCTCTAATAATTTGACTAATATAGCTTTGTCTAAGCCTTCCTACTCTATTTTTATTTGGTAGTCTATAATCTAAGACTTTACTAAATAGTCCCTCTAGTCTTAACTGGTGCCCTATCATTCTATCTCTCCTGACCTTCAATTGTTTCCACATACAGGGATCCTCACCTATCCTTCTATAAACTTCCTCGTTTGTTACACTATCTGTCCAACTAATCTTTAACATTCTCCTATAACACCAAGTTTCAAAAGCTTCTATCTTTTTCTTATCTACTTCTTTAATTGTCCAAGTCTCACTACCGTATAGTAGAACGCTCCATACGTACGACTTTAAGAAACTTTTTCTATTATCTAAACTAATACTATTAGCTATTAGTAAATTTTCTTTTTTAAAAACATTTTTCTAGCTTGAGCTATTCTAGCTACTATATCCCTTCTGCTACGTCCATCCTTTGTAATTATACTACCTAAATAGCAAAATTCATCTACCTCCTCTAACTCGGTATTACCTATTTTTAATTTTGGTTTAGAACTAGGCTGTAACTCACTTGTCATTATCTTTGTCTTTACTGAGTTAATTCTCATACTATAGTTACTCCGTAGTATCTCATCTTAAATATTTAAAAACTCTCCTAACTCTTTTCTAGACTCTGCTATAATGGCTATATCATCTGCAAAACGTAACATGTCTATTTTCTGTCCCTGTACACTAATACCTGTCTCTTTTCTTTCTCTAGCTAAGTTTAAAGCTTCCTCAATATAAACATTAAAAATCAAGGGAGACAGTATACAACCCTGTCTAACACCATTTCTAATCTTAGCTTCCTTTTCTATTTCATCAAATATAATTACTATGCTTTGGTTTTTCTATAGACTGTAAATAATTTTTCTATCCCTATGAGAGATTCCTATTTTTTGCAAAACCCTGAACATAACAATCCAATTAACCCTATCAAATGCTTTTTCTAAATCTACAAACGCGAAATAAGTCTTTTATTTTTTGTAACCTTTTTCGATAATTACCCTAATCATTAGTATCGGTTCTCTAGTCCCTCTGTCTTTACGAAAACCATATTGGTCTTCGCCTAAATAATTCTCAGTCAAAGCTTCTACTCAATTTTTAATTATTATTGTTAGTATTTTGGAAGCATGAGAAGTTAAACTAACCGTTCTATAATTCTCACACCTATCAGCTCCTGACTTTTTTGGGATTGGGATAATAATATTTTTTTCGAAATCTTTTGGAACCTCACCTGTGTCATATATTACTTTTACTGGTTCATATAATCTGTCTAAAGTTTTCTGACTTGCATATTTTATTAATTCTGCGAGAATATCGTCTATCCCTGGCGTTTTATTTAGCTTAAGATTCCGAACAGCTCTATCAAATTTCTCTCTTAATATTGAGAACCCTATTTCTACATCCTCTTCTTGGTCGTTCTGTAACTCATCCATATCGTCCCCCTTATATAAATCTTCTAAATATCTTTTTCATCTATCTGCTACTTCAACTTTATTTATTAGAAACTCATTATTCTCGTCTCTAATACCATTATATTTTTTCCTATCTTCCCCAAAAAACTTTTTAACTGCCCTGTAAGCCTTGTCTGTCTTACCTACTCTCAAATCATCTTGTATTCCCTTACAATTCTCCTCCATTCATTTATTTCTAGCTTTTCTACACTCATGTACTATCTTATTTCTAACTGTATTATATTTTTGCTTACTTTCACTATCCACTTCTCTGAAAGGTTAAGCTTTCTTCTATTCTCTATTAAATCTAATATCTCCTTTGTTACCCACGGTTTTCTCACTTCTATTTTTTTCTTACCTATAGTCTGTGTTGCTGTATCATGTACAGTCAGTTTTATTTCTTTCCATCCATTTTCTACGTTCCCTCCTACAGCTACCTCTTTGCTCTTATTATCTAATACTTGTTTATATTCCTCTTTTACCCTACTATCATTAAGCTTACCTAGATCCCATCCCTCTCTTTTAACCTTTCTCAATTTTTTAAATTTGAGTTTACACTTCATTTTAACTAAGTTATGATCGCTATCTATGTCAGCCCCTGGATAACTACGACAGTTTTTAACTTGGTTTCTAAATCTTTGTTTAACTAAAATATAATCTATTTGGTATCTAGCCCTATCACCTGGCGCTTTCCAGGTATATCTTCTCCTAACATGTTGTTCGAATAGGGTGTTTACAGTTACTAATCTATGTTCCTGGCAAAACTCAACTAATCTTTCTCCTCTATCATTTCGTGTGCCATACCCAAGTTTTCCTACCATTTTTCCCTCACTGCCTTCTCCCACTGACGCATTAAAATCGCCCATAACTATTAAATTCTCATCTCCTTTTACTTTTCTCACTACACTATTTGTATCCTCGTATACCTTTTCTACTTCCTCATCCTCGTACTGAGTTGTTGGCATGTAAACCTGTACTAAAACAGTGTCTGTGGGTTTTGTACTCAATCTAACGATAATTATTCTATCACTAAATTGTAAGTACTCTTTAACTTTATGCCCTAATCTTTTACCTAACACTATTCCTACGCCTGCCAGTCCATTAGTTGAAGAAGATGTAATTATTCTATAATTATCTTTCCAAAAGTCATTACTATCTGGCCATCTCACCTCACTAATACCTAAAATGTCCAGCTTTTCCTTTCTCATTTCGACTAATAAATTCGTTACCTTATCACTCTAAGTAATGACCTTACATTCCAAGTCCCTATCACTAAATCGAACTGTTGTTTTATATTCTTACGATGACGAACCCCAAGTTCCCCCTTCCGGAGATCCGAATGAGGGAGTATTTTACCTCCGGACAAGAATTTTACTTGTGAGCTCTCCATCATATGTATTTCGTGTTTTAGGCCACGCACACCTGGGAAATATTGTGGTAGGCTCCCATATCTTTCCACAACGCAGTTTTTAAAGATTTTAGCAAAAAGCCATATCCGTCACGGCCAACCCCCAACAAGCTTGTAAATTATTGAGGATCGCCCGAGACCAACCGACCCTCCTCCAATATCTTTTAGCCAGCAAGGCTGCTGCCCCTTGCTGCGCCTTTTAATCGTCTTTTACGATAAGCAGGCTTACTATAATAGTATTCTTTATCCCTACTATAGGGTATTCTATGAATTTTTATTATTAATTCATTATATAATTTGATACTTTAGTTAGTTCTATGTCTTAATGCTAATTTTAAATAAACCCTACACAAACCACTAGTTTTCTTCACATTTAGGCATCGACAGAATATCATTCCGAGGCACGTTTTGTGAAATAGAGCAGCATTCTTTCAGTTTTGTGTATTAGCCAATCTTATACATTTTCGTCTGTAAGTTTTAGTAATTGCGCAGGTTTCTTTTGCATCCTTCCTATTTTCAAATTCCCTAACGTTGAGATTTAGCTTCTCAATGTATTCTATCTATCACTTAATTTGTTCTTTAGTACTGCTGTCCGTTACCAGACCTAGCTCTTTACCAGCAATTGTTGTCTTTCAACTTCCGATCATCTTTACCATTCCTACTTGGGTGCCCAATGTTAGTAATTATTCAATTTCAAAGTTGTTCACTCATTATTCTCCCTTCCTACGAGTAAAAATTAATGTGGTTTCTATTATAGTAAAGTCAAGTAAACTCTTTTAAATTAGATTAAAAAAGGTTCATCTCCCTGAAAAAATTAAGACTTAATGTAAGAAGTAGAGGAAGGGTTCTTTTTCGATCTACGTAAGATTACCATAATCTATTCTAAGTTATAACATCGAAGCAAAAACTGTTGAACCATCATTTCTATTAAGCTTGTTTTTAATCATTTAACAGCATAATTTGTTTAAGAGTCTCTTCGAAAATGGCCACCTACCGAAATTGTCGAGAGATTGTGCACGAGAGAATTCAAAATTGAACCAAAACTTCCGGACGAAAATGTCTTGACAGTAGATCCTAATATTGACGTTTGGATACCAATTTATGGGATTCATAGGGACCCAGAGTATTATGAAAATCCTGAAAAATTTGATCCAGAACGTTTTTCTCCCGAAAACAGGAATAAGATACAACCCTTTACCTATATGCCCTTTGGTATAGGGCCACGTGGCTGTATTGGTAAACATACACAGAGCACCGGCATGTGATTATATGGACAATTTTGTAGGATCCCGTTTCGCATTACTTGAAATCAAATTGATACTTTTCGAAATGTTGGACAAGTTTGAAATAGTTCCAGTTGAAAAAACTCAGATACCTTTAGAACTCTCTAAAGGGGATTTTGGTTTACTGACCAAAAATGGAATTTGGTTAGGTTTCAAACCTAGGCAGTAGCCAACTATTAGGCGATGAATTTTGTATTATAGGTTGCTTGCTAAGTGTAGGAATTAGTTTAGAATGCTATTTTTTAATTGAAATATTGCTTCATATACTTGTGTCAATTGCTGGTAAGCTACTAACAAATTGTTTATGAATGAATAATTTTATAACAATTAAATTTTATTGAAGTTCAACATAGCCTTTACAGTTTCCTTTGCCCAGTTTCATAAGCCCCATTTTTTTTTAAGTTTCAGACACTCGTGATGTTCTGACTACACTACACTACACTACACTATATGCTATACTATACTACATACTACATACTATATTAGTAAAGTTGATACTTTCCCTAGTTAAAGTGTTAATTATAAAGTACATCAAATTATATTACTATTATTATTTGGACTTCATACCATCTTGTTACCAAAATAATTAAGCTAATCAGTCCACATTATACATATTTACATTTATATATATACATAATATCATATATATATATTATACATACAGTATACATTACATACATACAAAATTTATTTCACCACATTATTTCTACAACCGTTAAACTAATATCATTTTATTCGAAATGACAGTTATAATTTTAGTAAGCTAATCGTATGTATTTTACCGGTATACCTGACATTTATTCCTGATTTAATATTAACTATCATTTTATCAAGTTATGCTGTGTTTAATTTAATTATATTTGGTAATTTTATTTAGCTTTTAATTGTCCACACTATTTTATTTAAACTCATGCACATTAAATGTAAATTATAATTTACATTTAATGTGCATGAGTTTTTAAATATTAAATAATGTGGACAATTAAAAAGCTAAATAAAATTACCAAATATAATTAAATTAAAACACAGCATAAACATTGATAATAATCTCTACATAAGTATTAATATTAAATCAAGGAATAAATGTCAAGGTTATTACCGGTAAAACAGATAACATACGATTAGCTTACTAAAATAATAACGGTCATTTCGAATAAAATGATATTAGTTTAACGGTTGTAACGAACTAACCTACCTATGGGTAAATAAATATTTGATAAATATTTCATTGGTATGTGTAATGTATACCTGTGTAAATTAAAAATTTAATTGTGCTTTTGAATTTCGTTTTAAGGTAACAGTAAAAATATATACGTAAATAAAATTGTATGTACTTTCTGTTATAGTAACCATTGATAAAGACCTGTGTAATGAGGTTGAAACGTTTGGGAACGATAACAAATAGATATGTATTGACAAGTATGAAATAGTTATTGATTGTAGCGTGTATTGAAAGACCTAAAATTCCCAACAACAATTGAAAATATTGATACTTATCAAGAAAGGTCAAGAAAGAATAAATCTAATGAATATATATATATATATATATATATATATATATATATATACTGAGTCTTCTTTAATAAGCGATATTTAATAAATATTGAATAAGATCTTGGTATTTATTTTTGGGCGAATTGCTTATATAACTAGAGGTTTCAATCAATTTTACTTTATATACTTTACTAGTTTCGGAGAATTTGTCTCCTTCGTCAGAAGCTAAAATAGTACACGACAGTTAGATTAATAATTGGACAATAGTTACTTACTTTAGTAAATGCGTAAAAATACCTCAAAAGTAACTAGCAATGGATATAAAAACATATCAAACTTAAGACTAACATTTTAAAAAGTGACATTTATAAATTTGGAATTCAAGATGACATACGTCATATTTAGAATATTGTAAACTAGATAATTTTTGGAACTGTAATACTATTAATAAAACTATTTATAATTAGATTGAGTGACGTTTGATAACTATATAAACTATATATTTAATATTATAAAGATAAAATAAATTTCAGAATTAAGAACTCTTTAAGATTTAAAAAATTAAAAATGTTTAATATTGGTATAGTAATATATATATATATATATATATATATATATATATTGCTATAATTATAGGATAGTTTAGGTAGGGGGTAGGTTGAGTCACAGGGGTCGTAGAATAAATAAAAGAAACTTCCAGTTAACAAAAGCACATAATTACAGATATTATAAGAGTAAATAGGCCACTATACATATTGTTAGTTCAGAGCACACTGTATATAGAAATACATAAGATTAAACGCATAAGAAACAGAAATACCCAAGAGTAGTTACAAGTTAAGATAAGATTTGGAAACGAAACAAAATGCATCAAAATTAAATCAACGGGAAACCTATATGAATTGACTTGATAAATATTTAACAAGTGCGTTAAATATATCATTGTATACGCAGTCTAAAATTATGCATTGTTTGACAATCGTACGTGACATAAAGTATTACATTTGTTCAAAAATCCAATATTAACTAGGAAATAAACAAACACCAAATTTATTTCGGTTTAAATTAGAATAAGCAATAAACAATGAATACGTGACTTAATAAACGGAAATTCCTGGGATTTCTCAATTAAATATCATGGTATGTAAATGAATACGTGACAACTCAAGCATTCATCCGCATATTTGAACTATAGAATTGGTAAAATTCCCGGAGTACACAAAGATAAAAGCAAAGGTGTCGTCCCAACACGTGAATAAACGAATGGAAAACAAGAGAGGTACGGCCTTTAAATACGATAACAATTGAGCAACGAGTTTAGTATACATTTTAAACTGGGCAGAGACGATACTCTGGAGAGCTAAATTATTTACGTAACCAGTGATACGAAAGTAAATAAAAATCATTTTTAAAAGTGTACCAATTGTGCAAGTGTGAGCCAATCTATTATAGACGTAAGTAAACAACTGAGTAAAAATACAATTTCTAACATAAATAAAACAGGGCTCTGGTTAATCACATCGTGTTAATTACTCTGGTTAATTACCTTTTGGTAATTACTGACATGGTAAATGTTTTATTACTGTCTTGTTAATTACGGACATGGAAAATCTTTTATTTACTGATATTCAAATTGAATCTTAAATTAGATCAACTTATGGGATTTTAATAACGATTTGGATAGCATTTTGCTCTTGATGTCGACTTCCAAATTCGACTCTAAATATTCAATATTTTGCGTATATGTAAGAGTCAACAAAACAGTGGTTTCATTAATCAATCTATGAAAGGTAATAGGCATCTTGAAACGTTTTCAAAGGTCTCTAAATATAAACAAAAAGGCTCGTTTTGCTGGTTGCAATTTCAAAAATCTGGTATATGTAAATATTCTGAAAAGGGGAAGATTTTAAAAGTTGTAAATATTTAATCATTATATTGTGTATTGTAGAATTGCTTTATTTAATTGAATCAGCTAGTTGAGGAAAGGAAAAACCGTAACTTAACATTTCACATCATAGGTGCTTGATTGATCAAAGGGGCAAATATAAAAATATCACAACATTTTATCTACGCCCAAATCGTGGGGCTTAAAATAAAATAATAATAAAAGCTTTCACGGGGATAACACAGCATTTTATGACATGCTCAAACGTGGGGCTAAAAATCAATAAAACATCGTAGGGGCTGGAGAAATATCACAACATTTTATGATAGACCCAATCGTGGAGTTGAAATAATACAGCATTTTATGGCGCCCATCGTAGAGACTTGTTGATTATAAATTAAAATAACACAGCAATATATAATATATATATTGCTGTGATAAGGGGTTGTTTAAGGGTGTACTTTATAGTAAAAGTCGTTTAGAAATAAGAAATTACCATAGGCAGCAGAAAACTGCATTTATTTAGTAAAGAATTAAGAAATGGAGATAGTTTGTAAATAGTAAGCAGTCAACACCCTGTATATAACGTATAAGTAGTTTTAAGCGACGCAAATACACACAGGAAGACGCATAGTTAGCGTAGAAACAAGGAAGGCGTGCATTAGGTAAATAGTAAATATTTAATACCCTGTAGATAAAGTTTTAATTAATTTAGGTAGTGCAAATAATGACATTTTTCAGTAAAAGCAAGCGTATTTTATGAGTAAACATAATAAAGTGTAATTAAACACGCATTGAAAAGACTTCCAAACGATTAGGTTAATACGGAGATAAGAAATAGAGCTTCAGGAAGCATAAATGTGAATACGCACAAGTAGTTAAGAACTTTGATAAAGAAAGGAGATTAAAAATTGCGTAAATAACATGCAGATAGGAAAATTAAAGTCGAATTGCATCAGTTGTTTATAGAAAAGCAATTAGATTCATCAAAACGCCGCATGTTTGATAACGAAGACATTATAATTTGAATAAGGGCCGCTATACTTGCGGCCACGTCCCCAATGCTCCACCCGGAGGTACTACATTGTGATAACGAAGACAGCTGCGACCAGGCCACAATTATTGGAAAGCATAGAAAATTACATCAAAAACTACTTTGAATGCAAAGATTTGATTCGTTAAAAATGAGCGACGAGTTTGTAGACTATACCCACTGACGGAGTAGGAGAGAAAAGATATATTAACAGGTACAGTGATAACGAGGTCAGTTTTGAACTCAACAAAGGCCGAAGTGCGCCACTATAAAATAAAGTGATACGTAATAATAATTCAAAGTGAAAAATTGTATAAGTGCGAAGATGAAAATTACGATTGCCGATTAAACGTAAGTAGATTTTGGGGAATTTTTATTTTAAACTAAAACACAATAATAATAGGGCTTCCGAGTCCGTGGAGAGTAAATGTAATTCCAAGTTCTGGGGGAAGAATAATACAATTTTTAAGTCAAGGGAAAATAAATGATGATAATCCAATTCTTAGTTTGGGGAAATTGATAAAAAGTAATTCTAAGTCTGAAATTAGACGACAATAAATTGGGGTGCATAAGTATAAGTTAATGGTAGTCCAGGGGATGATGGCAATAATTTAAATGAAATGGTTTAAGCGTGTGGATAGACTATATTTCGAATGGGCATGTAATAATCCTGAATTGGGGGAAGATAATTTTTATTCAAATGGATGCGTCGATGCGAAGAAAATAGACCAGGTCGGATTTTAGTTATAAGACATTTAATTTTTCTATATTTTTTTATTTTGAATATTGAATTTGCTTAATATAAATTAATGTGAGGAAGTTCACCAAAACAAAGGATTTGAATGATATAAAGTGCGTGATATGATAAGAGGTTTTGAACGTTCTACACTTCTTTTATAAAGATAATAAGTTTTTTGGTGACTTTGGGTTTTGAGTAAAAAGCATATGATTTTTGATAAATGAGATTTATAACATTATTTAATTGAAAAGTATATTTCAAATAATTTACAAAAACTGTACATAATATTGGTTTCATTATATAGAATCGAATTAACTGAATTTTATAATTCCAAATAAATGCTAGTCGAGGTCATAAAATAAAGTTAATGGGAGTGATTTGATAATTTAATCAATCAAGGAGGAGTTATAAGTTGAATACGAAATTGATAACGAGGAAGGCGGTAACGTATCAAATTTTGTTATTGGTAGACAAGGTTGGTTCAAGATAAAATCCAGTTAAGTTTCTGGAGGGAATTTATAGCAATATTAATAAGACAGCACAACTTCGAAGGAGATAATTACAATTTTTGTTTATACATAGCAATAGTAATATGGTCGCCCAAACGATGGGGCGCGAATAATTTAGGGAGCATAGCAATATATATATATATATATATATATATATATATATATACATATATATTGCTGGGGATCGCCAAAATTCGAGCCCCATCGTTGGGCCGTCCATAAGATTGCTGTGGTCGGGGTCAAAGTTTAAGAATCGAGAGTGAGTCATTAAATACTTTTCAAAATAAAAAGTTCACAACAAAAAAAAATTTCTTACCCTGATTTCTGCTTCAAAATATCTTCCGCAGCTTCCCCGGCTAGCTCAGCTGTGCCTCTTCTCGGATACCTAAATTTACAATCATTCTTTATTTCCACTCGCACACTATTCAATAAAATCATCAAATAATACAACAATCATACAATCTTTATTTACCGCTATTTACAAACAATTATTCACAGATATTTACAATTTGGTTACAATTCAATAAGTGCTATTTTTGTAAAGTCCTAGTTTTAAATTTTTATTAGTAAACACCGTTAATACAATTGGAGTAGATGGACCTCAAATAATTTCCTATATTTATTGCACACTGGAGTATGGTTAACTCTTAATAACCCAGTTTATTAATATATGCTTTTTACTTTGCATAAAATTACTACAAAACTAACAAACCCATGTACCCTTAACAATCCAATTTAAATTCATAATGAAATTTAGTAAGCTTTACATACACCTTTTTTTTCAATATTTAAAATAACCCTACTAACTGTCAAGTACACGTATCTTTTCCGATACGTTAAATAATCATAAATGACCCCCAATGTTCACTCACACATCACCAAATAATTCCAACAGTTTATCAAATAACAGAAAATACAAATGACTTACCTGGAAAATGCTTCAAGATTCTATCTCCTTCGATGGTGCCATCCAGAACCCCTGTGGTATTAGTTGGACCTTGGTTAATTTAACTCACTTGACACTTACTCACGTTAATAACTATAAGGCCTCAACTTACCACATTATAAGTGCTAATACTCCATTTACCAAATTATGAAATTTTTCAATACTCACAATCCTCTACTATAACGTCGGTTTATTGTTATACGTAGTCTAAAGCGATGAAAATACCAAAGAATCAAAGAGAATCAAAAGAAAACGAGTACCCTTCTCCCAGAGTAGTTATATCCTTAAAATGCCACCACTCGGCCACTCTTCATGCGAAATACTTATTTTTACAATTACACTTCTGCAAATTTTAATCTAACTGACTTAAAGCTTCCAGAAATTTACCTCAGACACACTTAATCCGAAAAATCACCGCCACCTGTCGCGTGTTCGTCCTTTGTATAACTATCTATTTCAACCAATGATACAGTCCTGTGCCGTCATAAAACTCCGCCTGTATTATTTTTATCCCTGTCTTATGCATATTTTATGTCGCGTTCTAACCCCACTTGAGTTGTAGAAAATCGATATTGCTGACGGCGTCCCATGACTCCACGTGGATTGAATACGTGCCTTTTGAAGCTAATGCTTTTATATTCGTCTTTATCTGTAGCATATTATTGATCGTGCATCTCTTCCGCTCTTTAAGAAACTTTGTTAGCTTGTTTATTCGAAGTAACTGACGGTTGGAAATATTTTCTTTGAAGTCCACTTTATTATGCAAATAAATTCTTCGAAGGTAACCTTTTCAAATATGCAGGTGTTCTTAATTATCGACCGTTTAAAATAACAACTCTCGGAGCTTATATTTTACGGTATTCGACACAACTGACGTCCTCGCTTGTTACAACGAATCTTTTGCTTTGGGATTATCGATTTTCTCTACCCCGGTGCGTTTTCTAATGCTATTACACATTGAATTAAAATAAATTAAATTAATAATGCGTTTCTATTTGTTTTTTTTTAAACTGGTTTTCTTTATGAACCTATTGCTTTTCAATTATTAATTATAAAAATACGTCAATACTTGTTTGTTTAAATTAAATAAATAAAATAAATTTTGCGCCTAAATAAATTGTTCCTTTTTCTATATAGGGTGTTTGAAATTGCATTGCTTACCCCAAATTTAACCCTTTGAATCCATAACATATATATATATATATATATATATATATATATATATATATATATTCCATTAACCGAGGTTGTACAGATTGCAAATAGTATTAAATGTCCAAACGCCAACTCAGCTCGCTATCTCCTATAAAAGCTGTTGACTGAGCACAGAGAAATATTTATATATATATATATATATATATATATATATTGTAGTGGTTTTAAAGGGTTAAATGTAAATATAAACAAAGCAATTTCAAAACACTCTGTATAAAGGAAACAAATAAAATTTACGTGCGAAATTTATCTCATTTTATTCAATTTAAAGTATCAAGTATTACCATTATTTTATATTTAGGGATTAAGAATTTATTAGGTGCGTAAAGAAAATAAATTGCTAAGCCAATGGAAATAATTATTTAACTTAATTGAGTTGAATTCAAAGGAATATAACGTTTAAAACTCATAAGAGCGTGTAAAAATCAATAATACTAAGGTGAAAGGCGTTGCTAACAAACAAACAGCGGTTGGATATGAAATACTTCAAAAAGCGAAATCCTAGAAATGTTATTTTAAAAACGATCGTTAATTAAACACCTGCATGTTTTTTAAATGTCAGGTTCCACTTATTTTGTGTAGATAAAACTCAATATTCTAGGTATATTGTACAGACGGTCAGATGTTTTCGCATTAAACGCTAATAAGGGGTTATTTAAAGCAGGTATGCTAGTCCACGTGGGGTTAGATAGCAGATGGACAGGAATATCGATTTCTACCACTCAAATAAAGCTAGAAGGAAACGTAGAATATGCATAAGCAAGGGACAGCGTTTAATATAGGCGGGATTTTTAAGACGTTAATGCATAGACTGTTGGTCGATATCGTTAGTTGTACATCAGACTAACACGGGAATATTGAATGTTAATTTTTTAGAAATTATCGTAACAACGCGCTAAATTTCGGGAATTTTGAAAACGGTTGAACCCAAAATTTTAATAAATATTAATGTAAATGAAGGACTTCGGGTGGAATGCGGCCGAGAGGTGGCATCGTTGATGGTGTAAATACTTTTTGAAAATGAATAAAAGTCCCTTAGTATTTTGATCGCTTCAGACTACGTAAACAAGTTACCACGAGCTTGTAAGTATTGAAAATTATTTTAAACTAAATAGTACGGTGTTAGCCTCATAATTTGTACGCGGATATTGCCGAGTCTAAATTTTATTGAGGTACAACTTATATTTTTTTTAACAAACTTGCGTAGTGACGTTATGTAACGTGAATTAATCTAAATTAAAATAAAAGAAGAGTAATAATTGGATTTGGAGTTGGATGTATCGTGTATGAACAGCATTGCAGCATTACTTAGAGGGTGTTCAACTACTAATATCTGGAGGCGGGAGCAGAGCAGTACTACAAAACAACTTAATGGCATCATCGTCAACGGAGCAGGGATCTTCAAGAAATTCCAGGTAACGCTTTAGAATTTGTTGTTGTTGATAAACTATGAAGGTTATGGTGATGGGTGAGAGTGAACTATGATGGTTTTTTACATTATTTGGTGTACTGAACATAACACGTATAACTAACTTTTATTGTGGTATTTAAATCGAAATATAAAGGTGTATATAAAGCTGATTAACGTTCCTCAGGAATTTAAATATTTTTTTGTTATGAGTACATAGATTTTTGTTGTGTTTGTAATAAAAATATGCCAAGTAAAGAGCATACTTTAATCATAATTAACTGGGTTATCATGAGCTCACCATACTCCAGAATTTCCTAATTGAAATTAATTATAAATACAGAAAGAAAGATAAGGTATTATTCAGGGCCCATTTACTCAGGTTACATTCAATGTGTTTGATATTGCTAGTATAATGGATTGATGAATTTAAATCGTATATTTTGAAGTCATCTTTTGGTGCATTATTTTCAAAATCAGAATTTGAGTGTCCAGTTGTAGTTAATTCACATTTAGTATATGTTTTGTTTCTTCTATACGCGGTTTTCTTGTAATTAGGAAGCCATAAGAATTCATCTAATTTTTTTGAAGGTGGGTAGTTCTAAGTATTTAAATAGGATTCCCTCTGTGAATTGCAATGCTAATTCTCTGTAATAAGAAGGAAGTAGCTCTACTGTCAAAAGTGTTGTGGAATATACGTCTGCCTATTTCTTTAAGAAATCGGAGGAATTCAAATCCAAAAACACCTAATGTTTCAATTGCGATTGGATAGAAATGATGAAGATAGGATAATGTAGAATACTTTTTTGTTTCAAAATTTTTCCCATATTTTGCCGCGGCTCCCGAGTTAGTAGTACATGCTACGACATGTGATAGGGCAAGAGTATCAATACAGGTAAAGTCCCACAATACAGCTCTGCCGCGTTTCCAAGGGACTAAACTGATCCCGTCAGGTCGTTTGTTATCCTCTCGGGATATATGATTAAGTTTCAGGATGGAAGATGTGTCAGCGGAGACTAAAGCTTAGACCGTGAATTCCTAGTTCACATACGGATATACCACAAATACATGTACGTGGTGTACATAGATTTATGCCGAGTTTTAGGCCGACAGCGATTCTGAAGGATTGAATGTCGAGCAGATTTCCTAGAGAAGAAACTGGTACTGCTTGTAACCATGCCCCAGAATGTTTGGATAAAACAGCTCGAATACAGGCCTTGTCGGTAATAGTAATAGCTGATGTAAGCAAATTGTTAAAGGCGATTTCGCAAAGATAGATCCCAGTTTTTTTAAATATTTTTGTTATGATTGATATCAGGTTGATTTGTTTTTGACAGCCATATCTTTTCACCAGCTAGATATGGCATTATGTGAGGTACTTGAGAATTTGGAGCATGTTTTATGAACTAGAGGCGTGGATTTGTGGAAGGAAGACAAGAATGCTGGCAGCGAAAGGGATATAAATGAGCGAATGCCAAAGCCACCCTTTCTTATAGGGAGGGTGGCTTGTGACCATTCTTTAGAAGTAAGTTTAATGTTAATAGGTTCTTCAAGCATGTCACGTAACATGTTATCGAATTGTGATAGCGATTTCGTATTTTCAGGTAGGACTGCACCTGAGTAAGTAAATTAGTTTAGGAATTGCAAAGCAATTTTTGATGAGGACATACGAAATTGAGTTGGGTTTTTTTATATGTTTTAAATGAGATGAGATACGTGACAGTGTCTAAAACTTCTCGTTTATGCAATTAGGAATTGACTCTAAACAGAGGGGAGCTCCAAGTAGAATCCAGTTTTCCTTATCAGGAATCTGGATATTGGGAGAAATTTTATTGAATTTTTTGGGGATGTCATTTTTGTAAGTGGGTGAAGTGTATAGCAATTCACATTTGTCAAAGTTTAGATCAAGGCCTAGTGTGTTTGAAATTCTTATTATGTATTTTAAGTTATCGTATACAGAATCTGAATCTCATTCGATGCATCCGTCATCTAGATATCTTACATGTGATTTTCCAATGCTCCACCCGAAGGTACTACATTGGCCAGGAAGTGAGTTTCTTTTTTGCCTAAAAATTTGGAATTTTTCTAAACCCTTACGGTTCCAAGCAAGGTAGAGATTTTTAACGTGCGTGACAACACACACATGAGACCGCCATTTTATTTTTTCTCCAAACAAAGGCGTACTTTTGTTAAAAATGCTCGCCTATCATTTTTCAAGCGGACCGTGTCGGAATTCGAACCCGGGACCTTGGGCGTAGTAGTCACACGCATACCAACTACGCAACGGAGCCGCTCGTCATCTATATACCAAACGTTGAATTCACAGGTATTTGATTTTGTCAGATTGTTAATGGCTAAACAGAACAAACATGGAGCTAAAGGGTGTCCTTGTTGGCCCCGTTTTCAGACAAAATTATTTTGGGACCAAAGTTTAAAAAAGTGGGATATCGGTAGCATTGTGTAATGAAAGGGTATAAGGATGGAACATGTTCATGAATACTTTTGAAAACAATTTCACTGTGAATACTATCGAAGACATTGCGGAAGTCTAATTTAAACATGATTTTATTGCACCTGCTGGCGCAAGCGTTAATAAATGCTTGAGCTGAGTGTGAGACTATTTCACAGCCACCAGGTGTGCCAACGCCGTTTTGAGTGGTCTAAAAAGGTTCCCCAGAGTTAATTGGGTCACATAGTTTGGCAACTAACCTCAGAAAGAAGGTTCCGATTGCAATTGGACGAATATCACCACATTTCTTTTGTAAAGTGCATAATGAAGCACCGTATAGAATTGGGCAGATATTTTGATTAACTTTTCTTGCTAACATAAAGTTGCAGAAGGTAGTCAGAGACTTAAGGAGCTTTTGTGCATTAACTCCTACTGAAAAAACAAGTAAATCTTGTATGTGAGATGGGCGAAGGTCTTCAATTCCAGCTGCGGAGCTAGACTTAAATAACTTTATTGCAAGTAAGACATTCTTTTCGGATATAGTTATTGGATTTGACGGAATAAAATGAATATATTCGCAAATTAGTTTGTTCCTCGGAGCTTTAAGGTGTTTAGTTTCTAGTTTTTGAAATGTTGTCTCGTTTACTAGAGCTAAGGAGTCATCTGAAGACGGAGTTTTTATTGCAGATGAAAAATTATATTTTATTACTTAACCAGTGGTTGGACTGTTTAAATATGTTTGATTGTAAGGTATTGTTGGATGAGTCACAAACAATAGGGTTTTTAATGTTATTTAAAATTTGGTTGGGTATATTAGTCGACTTTGTCTTGCTACTACCTTTATGTACTGAGAGAGTTTGGTATGCAAAGGATAAAAGCGTTTCCCAAGCAGGAATTGAGTTATATTTTATGCAGTTATCGATAGATTCGATTAACAACAGGGCACACTTACTTCTTATTGATTTTGGAATACGCCTTATAATGAATAAGTTTTGACTTCTAAATTTTGTTAGGTTCGATAGAATTTCTTCAGAAGTGGTAGTATTGGTGTTATCGCGTATACTTGTTTCTTTATTATTTTTTGAATGTATAGGTGAATTGAATAGCTTTTCGTATACCAAATCATGTTCTGATGATTCCTTATGTCTTCTTTTCATGTGAATTTTCAATTTGAGTTTTTAAAAATCTTTTTACATTTATTGCATTCCATGCTCTATGATAGTTGTAAATCTTCGTCTATCATGATGATTATAAATATACTTACAAGTTCTTATAGGTAAGTCAATAATTATTTTATCAAATATTCGAAAAGTCACTTAAAATATCACCCACAATTATCACTGACATTTGGTTATTTAATTTCAATACATTTTTCAACAAATTAAGTTCTATGAATAGTGATGCAAACACTTCTACACAATCTTAGCATGCTTAATAGCGAAAATAAAATAGGATAATATATAAATTATAAAGTCAAAAAGGTTGTATAGATAAAATTGGTTGGTTCTTGAAATATGCGAGTATGTTTGACGTGATCGGATAGGAATCAATATTTCAGAACTGACTGAAAGAAAGGTTTTAGAGGCACAGACATATCTACTATTTTATGAACGAATATAGTAATTGTTTTCCTATATTTCATCTCGTATATTGTATTTTAAGGTATTCTGATCTTAATAAATTTATTAAATTGTTGTGTATAAATACAATATTATTAGGTTGCCCAAATAGTGCCGCAACTTTCATAATCTGTGCTATTATGTAGGAATAGTTAATTTTGTGCATGTGGGTGGGAAGGTGGAGGGGGCATTGGCTGACCTCTTTCCTCCGCGAGTTAAGGTTTAGGTCTTGGGAGCTGCGTTTTTAAAGAACACTTCCAAACTTTTTAACAAATTTATTTATTTGATACAGAAACTAATGTGGAATTTTGACAAACTGATTTTAACTTTAAATCAAAATAAATTAATTAATTGAACTAATATTGTGAGTCGTCTAAGCAAACTGCAATTCTAAAACTGAATACTTTGACTGACTTCCGAGTCCTTGAGCTCCCGTGCTTTTTATAATGTTCTTACCCCCTCGCATGGCTGTGGGAACTTGAAGATCTCATGTCTACTTTATTCTTAATTCTATACTTTGTTACTTTGTTACAATCTTAATTTCTAGGTAATTGCGTATCTTAACCGTTTATGACCTGCCACCTGCAGTATTACTATCGTCTGGAGTACATTGTATTGCATCCGTTCTCATGAACTGGTAATAACCTGTCTGGTTTATCCTTGTATTACATTGCTGCAATTGACTTATGATTTCTTTAACAACTTCTAACAACTTCCTATTAGATTCTATTATTTAATACACAGTGGAATATGTCGCGATATTTAAAACTTATGTTTTTAATTGCTCTTTGCTCTCCTCGATGTCGGTATTAAAACGAATGTTACTTAAATTTATCAGTCGTATACGAGGTTTATCAATAAATATGAATTCGGTACAAGAGTAAAGTACCTTTATTTTTGAGAATTTTGAAAATTGTTATTACAAAAAGTTATTTAGAATTAAAAACTACGGTAAAATATGCAATTATAGCTATCTATCGTAAAAAACTTTTTTCTTACTTTTTCAGTTTTCTCTAATACATTTAATGTAGGATGCACTGACTAAAATTGTTTGACAGTAAACGTCAAGACTTCAGTTTCTAAATGTATTTGTAAGAAATGCCAGCAACATTGAGTGTGCAAGAAAATATAACAACATCCAGAGAAAATGGTTCACAATGAAACAGTAAGAAAACTATTAATAAAATTTAAGAGTTTTGGAGATGTGAAAAATAGATATACCAATAAACATCAAAAACTGGTTGTTAGTGATGAGATGGAGTTTGAAGTAATGCTCCCAACAATCGAACATCCAAAACATTCTTTGCGAAAAACGGCATCTTTGATGCCAAATACTGTAAGTAAAGACACGGTTTTAAAAATTTTGAAAAAGAACAAATTGCACCCGTACAATCCGTAATTTATTCATACGTTAACGCCAGGAGATCATGATAGACACTTTGAATTCTGTTGTGATATCCAAGGAAAGTTGGAAGAAAATCCATTTTGGCAAGACATAATCTTTTTTCGGATGAAGCACCATTTTCATCAAATGGAACAGTTTTTTCACAAAACTGCCGTTGGTGGAGTGAGACTAGTCCACATTTTACAATCAAAACTCACGACCAGTATGCTTTCAAAACCAATGTGTGGTGTGAAATTTTTAAAAATGAAATAATTGGACCTTTCTTTTTTCGATAATCTTTTAATGCAGACCGTTATTTACTCTTACAAAAAGAACTAGATGATTTTCTTGATGATCTACCCCTACTTGAACGTCAACAGATATGGTTCCAGCAGGATGATGCCCCATGCCATAGCAGGTTAGATGTAAGGTAATACCTTGAAAATTGTTTCAGTTTCAGTATTCTTTATTGTGCATGTCTTAGTGTATTAATAGTTTATCTTCACTGCTTCCCATTTAGAAATGTTCTTGATTATAGCCACAATAATAAAAGTTTGTTTAGGTGTTGATGAAAAAATAGGCAATTTCTTTATACTTGTAGGTTGTTTGGCTTTTGTTTTAAACAAAAATCGTATGCACTTGCCAGTTTAAATGAGGTTTGTTTGAAAGTAATGTATTTGTATATTATGAGTGAGGGGAATTCCTATAATTGGACTAAAAAATTAGAACTCGAGTTTTAGGATCTTTATTAAAATAAATTTGCATATACTTGGAATAACAATTGATGTACAATGTGTTGCTATTGCTTTTATTGATTTAATTGCTCAAGGTTGCTCACATGCCTCCTTTATTACTCATTAAATTCGTTTGAATATTTGTTCAAGGTAAATCATTTTATATGAAAGCTCTCCCCCGTACTTCTAAATTGAAACTTTTTTTTTAGTTGCCCAAAAAATTTTACCCTGATTTCATTACTGGAATTGAGGAAAGTACATTAGTTTGCATTTCTAAAATTTTGAACTCAAAAAATTTTTTAACTGTATAAATAGTGTAATATTGTATTTCTTGAGTTAAAAAACTTGAACTTTAATTTTTTCAGATTGGCGATAAAATGCAGAAACCAAAGATTTGGCAATATAAATATAAAGCCACTTGCGAGAACAGGTGAAGCTACAAGTAACGTATGGTAATACGGAATATGCTGCTTCCGCAATTGAATGGCTTGATGGGAAAGGTTTTAAAAGCAGTACCATTAAAGTGCAATTGGCAACAAAGCGGTGTAATTGGTATGACAGAAGTAGATGTGTAGGAGGTATGCATTATGGTGGTTTTAAAGAAGGCAGTAGTGGCTTTATAGATGGGAGCCACAATGTGAACAAAGAGGTAACATATATAGTATTTGCAGAAAGGTTGGCCATGAATTTACTTTACGATAGATTGTGTGGTATGAAATTCTTTAATTATCCTTTTGACTGTCTACAATGTTCTCAGTCTTCTATAAAATTAACATGAGATGAAGTTGGTGAGTGATATAAGCATTCTATCATCCACTGACGTATACCAAAACCAATTTTTATAATTTTGCACCAATAACTACACTTTTGTATAAATGTTTTGAATACATTGTACTGTATATTTTGTTTAATATAGATCACAATCTCTCCATTTTGTCTAGTATCAGAATCACAGTAAACATATCAATAATTATCTAGTATTAATTCTATGGTTTGGATATCTTCAGTTTGTCTTGTTTCAGTTGCTAATAGGATTTTAGGATTGTAATGCAATACAGAACCCTCAATTTCGTCTTTATGTTTAAAAGCACTTTGAGAACTTAAGTAGATGATATTCATATTATATTTAATGAAAGTTGTTTTTTTTAACAAATGTAGGTTTTCCATTCATATACTTGATTGTCTTACTAGTATCACCTTTTGCATAAATTTGTTGAAATTTGATTTTGATTTCTTGGTAATATAGTTGTTGCTGTTCTGTTTAATCACTGAAAATTTTACTACCGAGTGTTTTTTATAAAGTTTTTGTTTCTTAACACGCTTAACATCATCACATACATTTAAAATTGCTTTAATTGGATGTGCTTTTGAGTTAACTCTTAATACTTTAATGTTTCCTTGTTGATATTTATTTCCTTATGTAAAGCTGTAACTGCCATTTTGTTTCAGATATACGATCTATTTGTTCCTTGTTGAAATTCGTTCACATTATAAATCATCATATTTGATAAATGGTTTTGTCTATCCCATTTTCGCTAATTCGATCTCGTTTACCAATTTTGTTTAGATTATTGCTCACTGGTTGTTTTAATTCTTTCATCACAGCTTGTAAGTCCATAATTTTTTTGATAGAGGGTGGAAGTAATCTTACTCCTTGCTCATAGTCTTCACGGTAAAAAATTAGCTTCCTGCCTTTTAAATTGAGCCATCTAATTAGCACACTCATCACATAATAGCACTGCAACTATCACAAGGAAAGATAAAATGTTTTTCACTTTTTTCAACTACTTTACATTTATAGCAGGAAGTCATTTTGTACTGCACCAACAGTCTTGTTTTGTCTAATTATAATTTTGAGTAACAGCAGCAACCACATCAATATCTGGCATATATAAAGGAAATATAAATTAATGGTCACTGATAAGAGTTATATAAAGATTTTTTGTCACTTTTGGTTTATTTATTAATTAACGACTGTACTTTAACCGAGTTTAAACACACCATTAAATGATCCTTAACTACATTTTTCATTTATAAGTAAGTCTTCATCTATGGCCTTTTCCCATTCATGTCTATATTGAGAGTTGACTATACTTTCATAATAATCTGGAACTTGTACAAAACAGGTTAAGATAGGTTCATCTTTATCAAATTCTAGAATTTTGACTGATTTATCCCCCTCTGACGGATCACTGAAATCAAAGTCATTAAGGTCATATACTTAGTCCTTTTCTTTACAGAAAATTTGAATTTCATTTTTGGAACGACATATCTTTGCACGATAGTAATAGTAAACGTCAACACGAGAACCATCTTTTCGAGGGATCTGCCGCAACTTTCATAATCTGTGCTATTATGTAGGAATAGTTAATTTTGTGCATGTGGGTGGGAAAGTGGAGGGGGCATTGGCTGACCTCTTTCCTCCACGAGTTAAGGTTTGGGTCTTGGGAGCTGCGTTTTTAAAGAACACTTCCAAACTTTTTAACAAATTTATTTATTTGATACAGAAACTAATTTGGAATTTTGACAAACTGATTTTAACTTTAAATCAAAATAAATTAATTAATTGAACTAATATTGTGAGTCGCCTAAGCAAACTGCAAGGCTAAAACTGAATACTTTGACTGACTTCCGGGTCCATGAGCTCCCGGGCTTTTTATAATGTTCTTACCCCTCACATGGCTGTGGGAACTTGAAGATCTCATGTCTACTCTATTCTTAATTCTTTACTTTTTTACTTTGTTACAATCTTAATTTCTAGGTAATTGCGTATCTTAACCGTCTATGACCTGCCACCTGCAGTATTACTATCGTCTGGAGTACATTGTATTGCATACGTTCTCATGAACTGTTAATAACCTGTCTGGTTTATCCTTGTATTACATTGTTGCAATTGACTTATGATTTCTTTAACAACTTCTAATAACTTCCTACTAGATTCTATTATTTAATATACAGTGGAATATGTCGCGATATTTAAAACTTAAGTTTTTAATTGCTCTTTGCTCTTCTCGATCGATGTCGGTATTAAAACGAATGTTACTTAAATTTTCTCTTAACATTTTGTCATGTTTTATGGGGTTGCAATTGTTTTCTAAATCTTCATCTATTTCCATTTCGTTAAAATTTAATTTTTCCATGTTAATTGTGTCTGTTAGTGATAGTTCTACGGGATAGTCATTTGAGTTTAAAATTGTCGTAGTGGCATAATTATCTTTTATTTGTACCAAGGCAGTTGGGGTTTCTACTCCTTGTTGAAATGTTATATGATTTATTATTCCTACTATGTTGTTAGAATTTACTGGGATTTTTATATTTTTTTCTGTTAGAAGTTTTATCGTGTATTTTTGTTCGATTTGAGTATTTTGAAGTTTAATGAGGTTTTTACGTATTTCGTTCTTAGTAAACGGTTTTTTATGTCATTGTTGGCTACTAATTTTCTTAGAAGGTCAATTCCGTTTAGTCCGTCATATTTGTCGTTAAATTCGAAAATACAAAATGTATGCTACATTTTTACTTTGAATATTCTAGGGAAGGGTACGTTAGCTACGAATTTGTGTAATGTCGTTTGATGGTATGTTTTAATTTTAAATGGCTCTCTTTCTACATAAGCTAAGTAATGTTTTTCACGGTTCTGGGTCTAATTAATGTCTTTGAGGATCCGGTATCGATTAATAATTTAAATTTGGCATGGGGTATTTCTATGTATGGTAGTACTAAGTGATTTATGTTATTTAAGTTTATTAAGTTTGGTCGTTTATGAATCGGTCTATCTGAAAGTTTGAGCACGCGTTTTCGTCGTCGTCCTCTTTGTAGGTTTCGTATGGTTAGCCGCGTTCATAAGTTTTTACGTGGTTTGATTCATCATTCGTACTGGGCTGAATGTAATTATTCTGGTTATTGTCAAATTCTTGTACTTCTTGGTGAAATATTTCTTCCGATGTAAGTTGCGTTTTTGATAAGGGTTTGGTCGGGAGTGTGTTATTTTTGTATTTTGTCTGGTGTTATCAGATGAGGTATTCATGGGCGTTGGTTTGTAATAGTTATTAGGATTGTTATTGTTATTTGTCATTAGTGTATTTCTG
The DNA here is from genome assembly GCA_036346225.1 of Platerodrilus igneus. NCBI lineage: Eukaryota > Metazoa > Arthropoda > Insecta > Coleoptera > Lycidae > Platerodrilus > Platerodrilus igneus. The sequence continues at coordinate 13,790,985 of JARFIW010001469.1, read as the reverse complement.
ATAGGGTTTGCGCTGAATTCTGGTTTTTGTTGATTTGCGTTTTGGTTGAATCTTGTTTGAAATGGGGGTTTCGTAAAATTTAAATTAATCGTTTGTTTTGGAAATTGTTTATATTGATTATCAAAATTCGTATTGTTAAAACTTGGGTTATTGATTTTAGATTGATTTGTTTGTGCGTTGAAGGACGTGATTTTTTGTTGGGGGATTGTTTGTCTCGCGCTTGTATAGTTTTTATTGGTGAGTAACTTTTATTTGCGTTGGGGTTGTATAGTCTGTTGCGGTAATACAATACATTTTCTTTTCTATTAGAATGTTCATGGCTTCTTCTAGGTTTTGGGGGCGTTGAAATCTGATTTTATCTGGTAAGGCTTTTATATATGTGTACAGTACTATTTTGTTATACATTTTTGTTTTTAAATGTCGAATATTTTGATTGTGTTCTTCAATTTTTAATTTCGTTAGGATTAGACCTCTCACGTTTTGGCATTTCATTCCAAATTGATACGGGAATTTATTATTTTCTATTCTGAGGTTTATCAGGTCTCGTACAAGGCATTTTATATTACGCTGGTCACCAATGCAATCGTATGCGTTTAAGGTCCTTCTATTCTTCAAGGTCATCTCGGCTGGCAATTAGTGTTAGTGCCCGTTCGGTCAGTTTACTTATTAACAAGCGCATGAGTAATACATTTCTTTCGTTATCTCCGGGTTTGTAAAACGTTTTCCAAAATATATCACATGCTGCAATAAAATTCGCAAGATGTGCTTGCTCTCCATTAAAAATAGGTATCGTCTCAAGATAAATTTTCATGTCTAAACTCATTTTGGTTAAGGGTTGCTTTCGCTTTTAATCGATTTTTAAATTTTGTAGATTCGTGATTTATTTCGCGGTTTGTACTGTTGTTTTTTGGTTTAAATTGCGCTAGGTTATTTAAAGAATTGTAGTTGCTGTGATTTTGTGCGGTAATGGATTTATGCTCGGTATTGTCTGGTTAATTGCTGAAACGTTGAATTTGTTTATTTTTACTTCGCGAATATTAATTTTATTGTAAGTTTGCTTTCCGAAAAGTTTTTGACGTGAATAAATAATTTCTTGCGGTAACTACTTCACTTTGTGTATTTGGTGCCAGTTAAAACTTATTTTTATTTATAATTCTGCTGATTTTATTAAGTGTTTGTAATTTTATAACTGTCTAAGGTATTTCCTGTCTCGTCACTTTTGAGTGCTAAATATAAAGTTTGCAATTTTTCAGTCTACCGTTTTGTTATAATAATTGTCTTTATAATTTATAAGGTTTTATGTCTACCTGAAGATGTATTTCCGTCTCGTGATAATTTAGTTACGTAAATACTGTTGTATAATATGCAATTATATTTATTTGAGTTATTAATACTTTTCTGAAAGGTGTTGTTTTCTGTTGGTGTGAGGATTAGTAGTTTGCGTCTTTAATTCATTAATTACTGCAGAAAATGTTACGTTTAGTAATTGTATTTTGTTATAATTAAATATTGCAATGCGTTTTCGAATAAATCTTTCTAGTAGTTGCTTTGCTATACTTAGCTTTTCGTATTAACATATCGTTTTAATACCGTTGCGTTGGATAAATGTTGTTTTATTCACTGATAGGTTTCCGGTCTTATCTTATGTGAGGATTGCGCTATAAGTTTGTACGGTTGTTTTTAAGTACTAATGGTTCAATGGTTTAGGTTAATAATAGATTGAAGAGTGCGTTTTTGTAATTTATAAAAGTATGATAAAAGGTCAAGTTTAATATAGTCTTTTCTGTAATTGAGCTGTTTTAATTAAAGAATTTTGATGAAGTTTAAGCCTGGAATAAATCGTTTCTGTTATTGCTTATTGGTAAAAATTGCGTTTAAGCCTTTGGTATTAAATGATGAAGTTAATTACGTTCTATTTTTTGTTTGCTGAATTAAACCGTTGCGTTTTCGTATTAATAAGTATTTGTACTTCAGTTACGTTTGGTATTAATTTAATAATTGTGCGCCAGTATTTTGGTAATAATTGTTTCTACTATTTTGTTCTGAAAATTTTTTAGTTTTAAAACAAATCCTCCTTTGCTTAAAAATCTCTTTAAAAAATCAAGTTTTATAAAATAGTTTTCGTTTGTTTTAAATATAATATTTTTTGTTCGAAAACAATGCCCTTAATATATAAGTGAATTATTTTCGTTAAAAGGCATAAAATAAAAATTCTGTACATAAAATAATAAAAAATTCTTTTATACTAGCAAAGATCAATAATAGTTTGTAAAAATCAATGTCGTTTAAGGAAATAAACTTACATTAGTTTTTTCGATGGTTTCATGGCCTCCGTCAATGCTTGTACGTTGTACACGTTGGTTTGGTTTGTTGGATTCGATCGATTTGTGTATCTTGTCTAACTTCTGTTCAGGTTCTGCCAAAATTGCGAATTGAAATTTTTGGTCACCAGTCTTCCGATTTTTGGATTCTTAGTGCCCTTTTGACATTTTACCGATTGCGCCAGTTAAGGTTCGGGCCTTGGGAGCTGCGTTTTTAAAGAACACTTTCAAACTTCTTAAAAAATTTATTTATATGATAGAAAAACTAATGTGGAATTTTGACAACCTGATTTTAACTTTAAATCAAAATTAATTAATTAATTGAACTAATATTGTGAGTCGTCTAAGCAAACTGCAATGGTAAAGCTGAATACTTGGACTGACTGCCGGGTCCTTGAGCTCCCGGGCTTTTTATAATGTTCCAACCCCCTCACATGGCTGTGGAAAATTGTAGATCTCATGTCTGCTTTATTCTTAAATCTATACTTTGTTACATTGTTACAATCTTAATTTCTAGGTAAGTGCGTATCTTAACCGTCTGTGACCTGCCACCTGCAGTATCACTATCGTCTGGAATACATTGTATTGCATCCGTCGTCATGAACTGTTAATAACCTGTCTGGTTTATCCTTGTATTACATTGTTGCAATTGATTTATGATTTTTTTAACATTTTCTAATCACTTCCTATTAGATTCTATTATTTAACACAAAGAAAAATTGGGGGATACATATCTCGCGTACAGTAAAAACAAATAATCGGAACATATGAAACGTCCTCGTTTGATTAGTTTGTACTAACTTTGCATCAAAGCTTCCAAAAATACATTTTATATTTTGGCCAAATAAATACACGTGTAATTTCAATTTAATTATTGATATAGTGATTTGATTCCCCTACTGTGTATCGGGGTTTTAGAACTAATATCACGAAAAGTACAATGACGCAAATTCTGGTTTTTGTGGCACAAGTTAACAGCAATTGAAACGCTTAATTCGCCTTGAGTATATCTTAAAAGATTTAACCGTGAATTATAAAAGTGACTCACATATCAGCAGAACTAGAGCACAAATTATCGACATAATAAAATTGGTAAAGCTTTGTGGGGATATCTTTACGCACGTTTTATGTGTAATATGTATATCCTAAAGTATATCCTAAAGACAATCATATTAGAGTGCGAGCATTGCTCGGCTCCGCTCGAATTCAAGCCGAGTTTTAAACCGAGCTAACAATTTAACTTCGAGCATAGCTCAAGTTAGTGAATTCGAGCCAAGCCGAGCTGACGCATAGCTCGGCTCGACTCGGCTCAAGTCCATCAAATTACAACCTAAACAAAAAGAAAACATAAACTGATTGAAAAATCGACTGGTGTAAAATTTGCGTAAAAGTTCTAGGTGTTCAATTAATGTAAAATATATTCTTTCAACTATAGGGTTAGGTTTATAATGTTCAGATATTAGAAAATATATATTAATTTTGTGTAGTGCTAAAATTTCTTTAATTGTGGTTTTGCTAACTTCTGTTCCTTGGTATGAGGTATTCAGAAAGAAGTAAAATATTTGATAAGTGCTTGACTAATATTTATTGCCTTTTTTCCAGTTATAAAAAGAGTTTGAGCTATTGTGAAAGTGTCCACTAAAGTAAATACGTCCATATGTAAAATTTCAAATGGGCTTTTTGCCGTTTTGGTTAGCATTAATGGGGTGTATAACGTCTGTCTAGCATACTTATTTTCTTTATCATTCGTACTTTCGAACTAGTTGGCATAAATCGGGAATTCCCCTCATTAATTGGGTGAGATCAACGTGGATAGGATGGTATTAACTTTGAGTAGATTATTACATATTAGATATTACAATTTCTCTCATCATCATTTTGTTTTCGACCTTCCATAAGGTCGGTTTGACGCAGCTCTAACTTCTTTTCTATTCTGTGGTAATCTAAAAAGCTCTACATACCCTTCACAACGTAAATTTCTAATAATTTGACTAATATAGTTTGGTCTAGGTCTTCCTATATCTTGTATGTTTGTTGTGGTTTCATTTTTCATTTTTCATTTCATTTCTTTCATTCCCAAAGAAGATTAAGAAGATTCCTATATCTTACTATCTTTTTCCTATCCAACTGGCTCTACATAGATATTAGCAACCTGATGGTTGTTAAAGAACTCTAGCATGACTACCATTTATAAGGAAATGAAATATAACCTGGTTATCCGCTTCAAAAAAGAAAAGTGTTAAATTATATGTTATGGTAAAGCTTAAGCAACGAATCGCTGCCAACATGCCAGACCGCTACCTAATTGTGAGTTATGTCATGGTGACGTTTATTAAATTATATGTTATGGTAAGGCTTAAGCAACGAAACGCTACCAACATGCCAGACCGCTAACTAATTGTGAGTTGTCCTGGTGACATTTAGTTAATTGATTTTTATTTTTTTTGTTTTGTTTTCGAACTTACTTAAAGTCGGTTTGACGCAGCTCTAAATTCTTTTCTATTCTGAGCTAGTCTAAAAAGGTCTACATACCCTTCACAACCTAAATCTCTAATAATTTGACTAATATAGCTTTGTCTAGGCCTTCCTACTCTATTTTTACTTGGTAGTCTATAATCAAAGATTTTACTAAATAGTCCCTCATGTCTTAACTGGTGCCCTATCATTCTATCTCTCCTGACCTTCAATTGTTTCCACATACAGGGTTCCTCACCTATCCTTCTATAAACTTCCTCGTTTGTTACTCTATCTGTCCAACTAATCTTTAACATTCTCCTATAACACCAAGTTTCAAAAGCTTCTATCTTTTTCTTATCTACTTCTTTAATTGTCGAAGTCTCACTACCGTATAGTAGAACGCTCCATACGTACGACTTTAAGAAACTTTTTCTATTATCTAAACTAACACTATTAGCTAATAGTTAGTTTTTCTTTTTTAAAAACATTTTTCTAGCTTGAGCTATTCTAGCTACTATATCCCTTCTGCTACGTCCATCCTTTGTAATTATACTACCTAAATAGCAAAAATCATCTACCTCCTCTAACTCGGTATTACCTATTTTTAATTTTGGTTTAGAACTAGGCTGTAACTCACTTGTCATTATCTTTGTCTTTACAGAGTTAATTCTCATACTATAGTTACTCCGTAGTATCTCATCTAAAATATTTAAAAACTCTCCTAACTCTCTTCTAGACTCTGCTATAATGGCTATATCATCTGCAAAACGTAACATGTCTATTTTCTGTCTCTGTACACTAATACCTATCTCTTTTCTCTCTCTCTAGCTAAGTTTAAAGCTTCCTCAATATAAACATTAAAAATCCAGGGAGACAGTATACAACCCTGTCTAACACCATTTCTAATCTTAGCTTCCTTTTCTATTTTATCAAATCTAATTACTACGCTTTGGTTTTTATATAGACTGTATATAATTTTTTTTCCCTATGAGAGATTCCTATTTTTTGCAAAAGCCTGAACATAACAATCCAATTAACCCTATCAAATGCTTTTTCTAAATCTACAAACGCGAAATGAGTCTTTTTATTTTTTTGTAACCTTTTTTCGATAATTACCCTAATCATTAGTATCGGTTTTCTAGTCCCTCTGTCTTTACGAAAACCATATTGGTCTTCGCCTAAATAATTCTCAGTCAAAGCTTCTACTCTATTTTTAATTATTATTGTTAGTATTTTGGAAGCATGAGAAGTTAAACTAACCGTTCTAAAATTCTCACACCTATCAGCTCCTGACTTTTTTGGGATTGGGATAATAATATTTTTTTCGAAATCTATTGGAACCTCACCTGTGTCATATGTTATTTTTACTAGTTCATATATTCTGTCTAAAGTTTTCTGACTTGCATATTTTATTAATTCTGCGGGAATATCGTTTATCCCTGGCGCTTTATTTAGTTTAAGATTCCGAACAGCTCTATCATATTCCTCTCTTAATATTGAGAACCCTATTTCTATATCATCTGTTTGGTCGTTCTTTAACTCATCCATATCGTCTCCCTTATATAAATCTTCTAAATATCTTTTCTATCTATCTGCTACCTCCACTTTATTTATTAGAAGCTCATTATTCTCGTCTCTAATACCATTATATTTTTTCCTATCTTCCCCAAAAAACTTTTTAACTGCCCTGTAAGCCCTGTCTGTCTTACCTACTCTCAAATCATCTTGTATTCCCTTACAGTTCTCCTCCATCCATTTATTTCTAGCTTTTCTACACTCATGTACTATCTTATTTCTAACTGTATTATATTTTTGCTTACTTTCACTATCCACTTCTCTGAAAGGTTTAAGCTTTCATCTATTCTCTATTAAATCTAATATCTCCTTTGTTATCCACGGTTTTCTCGCTTCTATTTTTTTCTTACCTATAGTCTGTGTTGCTGTATCACGTACAGTCAGTTTTATTTCTTTCCATCTATTTTCTTGGCACACTGCAATTATTGATAAAATACATTGTACTAAATTTCTTATTGTTCTGGTAATAATTTACTCTCATTCGTCTCTTTAATTTCTCGGCGTTTCGTTTTTCTTCTAGTTAATATTGTCTGCTTTCCATTGTCTGTAACTGTATTAATCAGTTTAGTACATTCAATTAACTTTAATCCAATTTCTGAAAAATCTGTTGATATACCTTGTTGAAGTCATTATGTAAATTGTTTTTGTTGAAAGTGTAAATAGTAAGTTTTACTGGGGTTTGTGTACTGAACTAAAGAATCGAAAATAAATTTGTCGTCAATTTCTGAAATTTTTTACTTTTATAACTTTATAGTTGATTTCATCTTCTAAGATTAGGTCCGTCTTGGAATATATATTTGTTGTGGTTTGTTATATATAATTTCATCTAAAAACCAATTCGTTGATTTGTGTTTTCATTAGAGTGAGAATGTTGAGTAGATGTGTTACTGTTACCAGGAATGTGTATTGTACATGCAGGTTCGGGGGTTATTCAGTTGGGGTTCATTAAGTATTTCAGTTTCAAGTTGATTTTCATTTTGTGTATAATGATCTAGTGTTTTAAAAAGTTCTGTTATACAGTCAATTATGTCACCTGGATTGTTCACAAGCGATCCTGTTTCTAAAGCATTGATTGGTATACGGGATAAACTGTGAGCATTTGTGTTACATTTTCCTTTTTTATATAGAATTTATAGTTATATTCTAAAAACTTAATTCTCTGTCTTGTCAATTTTTAGTTCGCGTTTATAATTATCTAACAGTCCGAGTAAGCTTTTGATTTCAGTTGGCATTCTGGGTAAAGGAAGATTTTTTACGGCTGCCATCTTGTCGAAGTTCGATTTTAATCTTGAAGGGGTAATTACGTATCCTAAATACATTACTGTTTTTATTTATAAATTATGTCGTTTAAATCTGCCATAAACTTCTTCAATTTTTCTAAGTGTTCTTGTAGAGATTAGCTGAATAAGATTTGTCAAGGTATATTATACACGGTTGATTAGTCAGTCGACGTAGAACTCTGTCCATTACGCATTGAAATGTAGAAGGATAATTAATTAGGCCTATATGCATTCTTTTAAATTGAAAATGTTCGTGTGGAATAGTGAATGCTGTTTCCTGTACGTTTTGCAAGTCCGCTGGCTAAATCTAGTGCTGTGAAGTAATTTTCTTGGCCTAGTCTGTTCAAAATTTCATTAATATATGGCAATGGGTTTTTTGTTAGGAATGGTTTTGGAATTTAATTTCCTATAGTCTGCTAGAAGTCGCCATTTACATTTACCAGATGAGTCAATTTTATACTCTACTATCCAAATTGTGGAAACCAAGGCAATTATTGTTTTCAATTATGCCCTGCGCTAACATTTTTTAATTTGTGATTTATCTTCATTGCGGCGAATCTCTGAAAGGATATATGATTTTGTAAAAATCGGGAAATCGCTTTTCAAATTTATTTAGTGTTTAATATCATTAGTAAAACTGAGGAGAGGAATTCTTTCACAGAATTGAGAATAATAGGAATACTCGCATTCGGGGGTTATAATTTGTTTCCGACTCAAGTAAACATTTGCCTCCAATTGTCGAAGTAAATCCATTGCAATTAAACCTTGAAAATTATTACAAACTCAAAGAAAAAAAATGTGTAATAGTATTTTACTTTAAAGATTTGAACAAGTGGTATACATGCTACTTCATTGTGGAAGGTTATACTATGTATCGTCTGAATATTGAAAAGTTCTGAATAAATGGAGTTCGTATATGGATCAATTAAACTACGACTAAAGACCTAGCATTAATTTCAGGAATAACAATAAATGGTAAATCTTGCTTGGATGTGTTTGCGTGTATTATTTCTCGTTGTTCCAAAGCATGGCCTGTAGAAAATTTTGCTGATTAAAATTTATACCATTAGCATTATAATGTATATTCTGGTCCACGTTATCTGACAACTGGATATTATTTCTACTGATGTTGTGTATAGGTTGCATTTGGAACGTGTCGTATGTCTTCGGGTAATGAACGGGTTCAGTGTCATTACTATAAACATTATAGTTTGCAGTATTATACTCATTTCCACTTTCTATAAAAAAAAAGGGTTATTCCAGTTCGAACCATTTACGTTTTGATTATATAACCTTTACAAGTAACAATGTGGATAATTACACTCAAGATAATTGTTTGGATAACGAACTAAATGCAGTAATACATCGAAACTTTGCATTTTCTGATAACTGTTTGAATGAATTTTGGTTTGTTTCGTTATTGCGTAGAGGAAATACGCTGTAAGCTTATAATTGGGTCCAAGAAACACGCAGTTGGTTGGTTTCAATGCAACATGTGAACGGCGACGTCATTTGTTTGTCCAGAAACAGCATGTATACACATCTGGTTTAATACAATGTAACGCTGTCGCACAAACAAGAACCTCTTGAAACGGGGTAAGCGCTCTTTGTTATTTTTACATGACGTCCGCATTTGGCCAACATTGATTAAAGGCAACATCTGGAATAACATTGTGATGAACTATAAATAGTATTTTGCTTAACAAACTATAAAAGGACTTTTGATGTTCTTTTTATTGTCAGTATTAAATTCAGCGTAATAACCGTTATTATTATTAACAAAATTAAGCAACTTCATTGAGTTCTGATTTAAGTTTCATTTATGTGTGATTATAGTTAAAGCTTTTTAACATAGAATTATTAGATTTTTGAATATTTTTATATAAACTTGTAAGCCTAATAACAGATGATATTTTGGGTATTGATTTGAGTTAATTTTTGTAGTAAAAAGAAACGCTTAACGTATTTGATATTTCATATGAATTTAAAATTCTACATCTGTGTAGAAAAAATTATAGTAATGTTTTTGATATGTAAATTTTATACATACTACTTTTTATCATGAAGCAGCATTTAATTAAAGAATCGCCATTTAATTCATTTAATTGTTTTATTTTGAACAAGTGAGTTCAAAAATAGGGTAATTAGATCAAGAAACAAAAGGCATAAATACCTTCGAGATAGTGATATTTGTAGCTTCTATTTAACGAAGAAGCTCTGATAGCTCTTTCAGAGTTTGATGCCTAATATTTGTGTCTATAAAATTGTGTGCATAATTAATCTTTTCAGCATTTTTTTATTATGAGGTAGCAAGAGTATACCTCTTGTGTCTTCACCTAGTTAATTTAATTCAATTTTCTTTACAACTCCTGCATAAGCAGTTAATACAATATTCCTCTCTAAGGACTCCAAGTCCCCCTTAGGGAAACTCTGCGTTTAAAATTTAATGACTTGGTGGCGCCCTCCCTAAACCCTTATTTTGGTATGAATTAAGCCATAGTAAGTAAATAATGTTTTGTAAAAAGAACCAGTGAACTCAGTGAAATAGGACACAATATTAAAAAACAATATAAGGGGAACCAAGCTTTATTGTTGTGTGAGAATTTCAGGGAACTATGTAGGTTAGTTTAGAAAATAAATAAGTGCAGGTACATGTCCAACCAGTTTTGAGACGGGAAACCCAATGACGAAAAATAAGCGCAGATAAATCTGATGATTAATATAAACAACTACAGGTGTTTGTTGCAAAATATCTGCAACAAATGTTGACTGTGCGAAAAGATATATTGGAAAAAATATTAAATCAGTAAATGTTCAAGTGCTGGGGGAACTTGGCAGCCACAAGCTGCTTACCCCTCTTCGCAACCACTGAATGTCGGAGAAATAGGGTATATAATTGTAAAACATTAGAAGGGGACCGAACTGCATCTAACAAGAAAGAACGGCGCCTATGATGAAAGACAACAAACATAGAACATAAGTTGTTGAAAGCGTATGTGTGGAGCAAAGCACAGACAGTATGCCTACGAAATACGAGCAGTCTAAAAAGCAGACAGAAGAACAGTAGCAGCCTTTGAAATGACGTGCTTCAAATGTATGAGGATGGACATACAAAGGTAATAACAAATAGGTTATAGAAACAGTAAGGGAACTAGGATATCTTTAGGGAAAAAATATGAGAAATAGAAGGGCAGAATACGTTCTAAAGCATTTTTGGGGAATAGTATGGGATATATGACAAGCAGAGATAGGAAAAAAGAGGTGGATGTAGACCTAGATCAGATAGTGATAGATGCAGACTGCAAATTTCGGGGAAATCTGTAGGTTAGTTCAGAATAGGAAACAATGATGGTACGCGTCTAACCAGTTTCAGGACTGAAGACTCTGTAACGGGCATTTTTACAGCTGAACCATTTTACGCTCCCTTTCTGTTACCGTACTTAAAAATACATCGTTTCTTTGGGATCGCTGTTTGTATAAAGTAAATACTTTCAAATAGTTTTCAGATTTGTATGCAATTTAATTCGCGTGTATTAATTTTAAAAGTAGTTTAATTGAAGATTAATTTTCATTAATAAATAAATTGCAAGGAACGAGTTTTAAATAGTTTTATTGCTTACGCGTGGCTTACTAATTGTTTTTAGTTGTTTTTCTTGTGAGATAAATGTTTTAAGGAACATTGACGGACTTGCTTTAGTGATACACGTGCTTTACCCGTAATGGTTCTTTTTAGTTGTTTTGTCTTTTGATATTTAAACTGTGTGTGTGTGCGATCTAGTTTCGCGGTCCTTTTCTTCTCAGAATAGCGCATACTTTGGATTATTTAAATACAGTGATACTGTAGTTTCTAAATTTACTAACAACAAAGAATCTAAAATAGATCATTACTTGCGCAAATTTCGTTATTTGCGAAATATAACAGATTACCGGTTTACAAAGGTATTGGTTGAAGTTTCTCACTGCTTTTGGAATGTTTATGAAAATAATATACATTTGGTCGCAGTTGAAATTAAACTAGTGCTACAGAATATTTCGAAATTATTGTCTTAGGAAATAGAATTACCAAGAAATTTATCAAGGCTACATAGTTCCGACGCGTGATATTGTCTGCTGCTAACCCCAGTGAAATACGTAGGTGTGATTAGTGTAACGTGTGATAAGTTCCATCAACACCCTCACAGTCAAGGGTGAAGTGCTTCGTTAGTGCAGGACATCGTTGAATCCCACACTTCAGTTGCAAGGAAGCGTTGCTGAAGGACTTTTGTAAGTTGAACTATTTCCTACTGGTTATTACTTTAAATATCTATTCGTTGCTTACCATATCTTTGTCGTTCTGATACCTTTTACAATAGACTTGCATGCTATTTTAAAACATAGAAAAAAAAGAAAGAAAGAAAAATCAATACTACTGAATTACTCATATCAATTGTGTCTTACCTATTTATCTTTTGTTAACATTTTGTCTGATTTATGTTTAATTGGTGTGTTAGGAAACGTTTCTGCTACTCCCCAATATTGCCTCACTTTGCGATAAAAATTTTTGTAATACTTTTATCGGGATTATATTATATAGTTTATCTAAACAGTTTTATTTACATTCTGCAAAGTACTGAATAACTTAGACTTTGCATTGCTGCTATGCTTATTCTTTTTTTTCAGGTTTGCTTAACTATTTTTCTTGCAGGTATTGTCACTAACTCCTTACCGCCGCATACATCATATGTCAGTCTGCTTTCTACAACCCCCCACTCTCCGATTGAGCCCGGGCATTTCTTTGATTTTCTTTGTGTTACGCACGGCTACGAGCCAACGTAGCATAAATTTGGCGCCCAACGTGACTGCCTCGAAAAAAAACGTAGCAACCCAATGATGATGACGAAAAAGAACCACGACCAATCCTCATAAGCTCTACCCGAGGAATAGACCCCTAGCATAGTCGGAAAATATTTGCGTTCCATCCTTTTAAAGAAATCCCTCATTAAAGTTTACTGGTTCCATCAGCGAATATTAAAGAGCTCACAGGTTACTTTAATTATGTAATCAACCAATTAACCAACTAAGATAGCTTACAGGCATGTGAACTATGTTTGAGTTTGTGTTTTGGAAAAGGCGCTTTTTCGTTTGAAGTTTCGAATATGTGGGTTGGGTTTTTTGAGGTGTGCTTGGATACCTGTGAATGAAATTATTAAAATTCTGCCTGGGTGGATTGTTAGAATAATTTGTGTACCTACCAAGCGTTATCCTTGGAATGGGTCTGAAATTTGAATTTAAATTATTTTTCTCTGTGTTGAATATAAGACATTCTTCAATAACTAATCCCATTTTCTTCTCGTTTTTCTTGCCCTCTTTCTCTCGTACTCATTGGGTAACCCATTAAAAGCAAGAGAATGGGAAGGTTTACCGGTATACGAGAATTAGTATTAAATTGTGACGTCATTCACTATTTAAATTCACTCTCTTTACTCTACCCATATAGTAAAAAACAAATACAAAACCAAATTTATACCTTGGTAAGAGTTGTTGCTACTTTCCAACAGCTGACCTCAAGTTCATACTTCTACTTTTGATAGACGTCTTTAACATGTTTTTCAGTGCCAAACACAGTATGTTGTGAGTTTGAGAATTTGCAAACAGCCATTATCGAAATATTTGTCACATATGCCATTACTAAATTTGCATTTTTAAAATTGTGTGATATGCCAGATTGGTTCAATTTGAAGGACATGGTAAAATATACGCGATTTCCTATTATAGCAAAAGCTGGATGTGTTCTATGTTGAAACGTAATATGCTTTAAACTTTTTATAAATAATATTTTTCTGTAAAAGTCTGCATGCAAATGGTTTCGGATTAATTTGATCTGCAATTAAAATAAGAACTTTTGAAAGTTATTCAGCAAAGTTAATTAGCTAATTAAGTAATAACGGCATTTATGGCAATCTAGCCATAATTAAAATAATTTAAAGGCTTGTCATTATATGCTACAATTACAAAGAATCACAATAAATTACAAAATGATATCATTATACACGTATTTGCGGCTTGTATACCGTCGGAAATGAAACACTTGCACCTAAAGACTACAATTTTTACTTTATCAGTAGTTGGCCTTTGGCCTATGCGATTCAGCAATATATTCTGCAATATTACTTATAGAGTTTATCATGCATTTACATTAACCATTTATATAATATTTGTTTTAAGCCAGTACGCTGAACTATTCACAATGAAGAAGAATATAGAGGAAATAACTAGCTTTCTTGCAGTAAACCTAATTTACACACTTGGTCTTGTAAAGGTGTGTGTTGTAAAAAGTTCACTAGTGAAAAGACTGGTTGCAGCAATTCTAGTTACCGAAAAAGGCATTAAAAAGGAAGGAGGGTGTATTTTTGATATTTACAAGCTTCATGTTGTTAAAAATAATAGGGCTAACAAATTGATGATTACCTTAGGCATACTGTGTTTTTTAATGTTTATGCTTACGCCGCCCGTTATCGAAATTGTGAGTCCCCTTGACAGCTATTACGTAGTTATCAGCAACGCCACCATATATTGCAAGCGCCCACTTCCATTAATTTCGTGGTTTCCTTTCGACCGCTACAAATACTACAGAATGTCCTTTGCATGGCAAGCTTTAGCAGGTTACATTGTTACAACCTATATCGTCGCATGCGATAACGTCTTTTTTTCATTAATAAGTTTTGCAGTTGGACAGATAAACATTCTGCAGTACAATTTGATAAATTTAACAAACGACGAATTGCTGAACAAGAATCTTAAAAATATTATTTGTTATCACGACTCCATTATACGGTAAGTTCATAAGGAAGGTATATACCATATAGACAATGTTTCAAGTCCAGGTTTGTCAAAGGTCTGGATGGTTCTATGAGGGTTTTTCTCCTGCTGGATTTTGTTGCATGCTCCCTACAAATTGCAATGATTGGTTTTGAAATTGCAGTTGTAAGTGGTATTTGGGCACACTTCTTACTAAATGAAAATGTTTTAGGCAGAATTGTCTATTCAGTTATTCAAAAATTTAGTTTATATCGGATCCATGGTAACTCAATTGTTTTTATTTTATTGGTTTGGGAACGAGCTTTTGTTAGAGGTAAGTTAACAGCACAGATGTATTTAAAGATTTTAAATTTTTAAGCTGGCATCAAAGTAGTTATCTCATATCAATACACACACCACACACACGCGCGCACACACGCACACACGCACACACGCACACGCGCGCACACACACACGCACACGCACATATATATTGCTGTGACCAGGTCTCGCCTTGGGCGTCGCTAAAATTGTTGTGTTACGCCTAATTCTTGGGCATAGCGAATTAATAAGAATGCAATAGGAAATATGAAATTACTATTTCACCTTCCTTTTCCTTGCCTGGCTAGCTCAACAGACATTATACTGCAGAACTTACGAAAATAAAATGAAACACAGAAATCCCCTATGCATTCAACTACAATCTTCCTTCATACAAAAGAATATAGAACAGTTTACAGTTTAAATTCATACAGAAATATATTCCTAAATTATTACTAAAATAATCCTTACCTAAGCTTGGTTAAAATTTACGGAACTCAAATCGCTTCTCATGTGAGTTACAAAATTTCACTTTAATTTGGTTGTGGATGATGTACTTATCTTTTAATACCCCGTTTGTGAGTGTGATTAGCCAATGACGCTGTACAAATAATTTAAAAATGCTTCGAACTTTGACCTCAAAATTTTATTGTAAATTATCCTCTTATAAAAAGTAATTTTTATCAAATTGAGAACTTACCCTAGTTTATGTTACATACATTTAAATATTCTTATCAGTTACAAACAAAGAATCATAATTTATACTTGCGAAAAGGCGTTTATCAAATATCTCATTTCTAATTCAATTCTCTATTTAAAATATTAGTTTGCAAAGTTCATTACGTTTAATCGATTAAACTCGGCAATACCTCTTTTGTCTGGATTTATGTCGAAGATCGTTCAATTTTTGCAGTGTTTCCCAAAAATCATTATTCTTTATAATTTATACAAAGTTCTATTTTACTTACGAAACCCCAACTAACTACTCTAGACTTATAAGTTTCAAGTTGCAATATAATTCAAAATGAAGCTTTGCTCGAGTGTTACATGTTGTTTTACTTCGAACGAATCTGAATTTTTACTCAAAAGTTACATCTTAAATGTTAAATACTGCATGCATGCCGAATGCTCGAATGATTCATATTGTTTGACTTAAGGAAGAATGCCTGTATAGTTCTAATTCAGTTCCTGTATATATACAAAGATTTTAACTACATCACTTTTTCCATACGATTCCAGACGTATTCTCAAAAATTAGTCACGACTGATGTAAGAATATACAACGATTTCGCGTTTTGACGATTTAATTAGTGTCCAACTACCGCGGTTTGATATGATTTATGATTCTCCGGAAGCGTTGTCTATCCTTTTCTAGAACACCAAGTTAATGTGCTGTCTCTTTCCCTCTTATTGTAATACGCAGAGCAATTAAAACTATAAAGCTTCCTTATCTTATTTATTTTATAGCGTTCTAATAGCGGCGCGGGTTCTATCAATCGGTGCGATTATCCATTTACAGGAGATAATTAACTATTACAACATTTCCTATAAAATGACATTCTTTTATTAAGTACCCGAAAATTTTAAAATAATTATTTTATTTGAAAACTCTTAAAATGAAGTTAAGTTCCATCTACACACTGAATCTGCAATCTAATTAAGTAAGGATTTTAGTATTTTTGAAACGCTTTCTAAGGTATCTTTAACAAAAATAAATATTTTTATTCTTGATTTTAAATGATATATCTACACACGGGATTTATCAAGTACTTCAATGAGGGCTTCATTTTAGGCTTTATGAATACAATAAATTGATATTGTTTTAACGTGGATGTATTAAATTGATATTATTTTATGCAATGAAAATTAAAGGCTTATGTATTTACACTTTAAAATGTAGTTTGTTTTTAAAATATCCCAATGATCAATTTGTGCAAAGTATCACACGGCTCAAAAAGAATTGATTTAATAATGGGACTTTTAGGTTTATATTCGTTTCACGATCTCTGCAATGAATGCAATACACTGGATTTTAATTACATGATTAATAAGGGCTCCTTTATACGTCTTTATACGCTTGATATTTATACAGGGTAGAGTAATTAAATTTTATTTTTTCCAGTTTTCTGGCTTTTCATAGAATTTGGGTGTTCAATGAACTCTCGTTGCCTCTTTATCACATCAATATATCTTATATATATATATAAGTATATATATATATATATATATATATATATATATATATATATATATTGCCGTGGTACCTCAGTAAAATTTGTGCCCCTCCTTGGGCCAAAATAAGATTTTCCAAAAAAAAATTTTAAATACAAAAATTTCTAACCCTTTTATTAAGACGCCTTCGAATTTCTCTGCTTACCCTGGCTAGCTCAGCAGTCGGCCTCGTTTTGAATACCTATTTTTTACGTACACACCTCTCTCACCCTCACACACCATCAAATGAAATTACCAAAATAATAAAACAACCATACAATCTTTTATTTAAACGTATTAACAGATAAAAGATTTACACATCAGTACAAACAGTTTGGTACCATTATTACCAGCTCAATTTATTGAGTGCTTTAAAGTCCTTGATTCTAAAATGATTTTACACAAATTCGAGTAGATATGAGTAGATGGGCCCCACATGTAACTATAATTTGACTTCATACCGGTGTATTGTGAGCTCATTATAACCCAGTTTTGTTTGTATATGCTTTTTAAACCTTGCATTAATGAAAATAAATATACAGTCCCGTTTACTCCTTACAACCACAATTTATAGCCTGAATAAATTGCTATATATCCTCAATAACCCTTTTTCAATACTCAAAATTATTAAATTGTCCTGTACATGTATCGTTTTAAACAAATTTTTAAAACAATAAATATGCCACCAATAAGTCAACCACACAAACACGAACTATCCACAAATGTTTATAAAAACAGAAATTTCAAATTTATTGCCTGGAGAGACCTTACGTTTTCGTCACCGCTGGGGATGGCTACCAGAAATCCCCCGTCGTTGTGTCGTGTCCATCTACTACGCTGATTCCAGGATCCACCAATCTCCACCATCTAATATCTCCGCTACCACTATTGTTCTTTGCAAGATATTCGCTTTGTCTCACAGTAATATTCTATACTAGATGTTTCACGCATACAAATTGCTTTCCAGTTCTGTTTACCCCAAATATCATCCATCCATATAATAATTTTGTCGTAATAGCGAGACCTTTTATTTAAATAAGCACTAACTCATGCAATCACTTTAATAACTTGAGGTCCGCTACTACAGCTTGTATAATTTCAAATAAGATGTTAAATGTAACTTTACTACACACGCAAATTCTAACCGAAAGCTTTACTATTATGTAGGTCTGAACCCGTATTCAGAACTCGATGGAAGGAAAAGAGCTTTAATATATTTTCGCGTGTATTTATACTATTTTCTAATCCCCCTAGTGGACCCGTTTTATGAGAAAAGCTTGTTTTCCAAGCGGCTTCTTAAAATTTTGAACATAACCGTCTATAAATTCTGAAAACTTTCTCCCGTTCGTCGTGCTGTTTACATAGAATTCGTTTCCTACCTTACTATATGCACTCTTTTCGAAAACTGTTGGCTATCAACCAACGATATAATTTCCTGTCGTCCCAATGCTCCAACTATCAGCTATACATCTCTGTTCTATTCATGTTTGTTATCTCTTTTCAAACCTCACTTGAGTTACAGAAAATCGATACTGTCGAAGTCCTTCACCAACTTTACGTGTATATCTTTCGTGACTTTCAACCCACTCCTGCTTTATCTGCCTCTCTATCTGTTGTATATTATCAATTGTTCATCCCACTCTCTTCTTACGATATTTGTTATTATAGCTGCTTATACAAATTGACCGTTGAAAACAATTTCTATAGAATTCTATGTTAACGTTTGTTTCAAATTCTCTGAACGTAACATTTAATCAACAGGTGTTTCTTGAAACTATCGACCGTTTGCAAATAACAATTCCTAGATTTTCTGCTTTGTAGTATCTGTGTAAATGAACGTTGGCTTTTAAAACGAATACATTTGCGTTAGAAATTATTGATTTTCTTATGCAAGCACGCTCACTTTCTGCTTTCGTGCGTTTGATTAGAAGAAATTATAATTAATTATGTGTATCCTTGAGCTTCTATGTACTTTAAAGCTTTTTTTTCTTTATGTAATTTTCACATTTGAATTTAAATATAAAAATACCTTAATACTCGTCCGTTTACACTATATGAATTAAATTAATTTGGCGCGTAATTAATTAGCTCTTTTCTATATACACGTATGCTAAAATTTTATTGTCTACACCTATTTATCCCTTTAAATCTACAACAATATATATATATATATATATACATATATATATATATATATATATATATATATATATATATATAGGTAAACAAGCTTTTATGATTTGTATAAAAGTTTATTTACAGATACATCTTATGTTTTATTATGTTGTACACAAATTGCTCATTGCGGAGCGCAAATAACTAGTCCTTTTATTATTATGATTTGCCCTTGGGGCAAGAAGCAGGTGTCGCCGGGAGGAGGTTTGTTATGTTTGCAAATAAAGTTTGCTGTAATATTCTACAAATCTCAAAGGCAAAACATACTTGTATAGCCATCTATAGAACTTCAGTGTAGTTTCGGATTAATTTTTGTACTTTCACGCTTACTAGTGTTAGTGTTTTACAACCTGATGGCGATATTCTTTACTTTTGCCATTACAAAGATTCCTTCGAACTTATATCAGTATAATATGTTCGATTACTTCATTAAGGTTGTTGGAAACTAATTTGCTAATGATTTGGTAGAGTTTATTTACGGATACATCTTATATTTTATTTTGTTGTGCACAAATTCCTTATTACAGACTTCAAATAACTTGTCCTTATATATATATATATATATATATATATATATATATATATATTACTCATATTTAGACCAGGGTAGAAAATTAAATAATCACATCAAATAATTTTAAACACCGTGTATAAGGAATTTCATTAAATAATACGCTTTATTAAAACCGTGAAGCATAAAAATTTATGAGTTTCATTAAACATAAGAGATTTAAATCATGTACAAGACGCTTTATATCAAAAGAAGCAGTATTAAAAGCTCTGCGTGTAATGTAATTATTCCTAAACAAATGGAAATTACGTGCAAAATTTATCTTAATTAACTCTATTTCAAATAACCGGTATTGAACAAAACGTACAGATAATATCTATAGAAACTTGTAAAACCCAAGATTATAATATCAGAAAATAAAGCTCTGAGAATTAATATTATTTTGAACACCTGCGTAGTTTAAATATCACATACGGCGTAAATTTTGTAGATAATTAATAGTTTCAAAGAATCTTGGAGAAACCGGGGCTTAATATTCACGAGAATGTGCGATACGGGGTTATTAAACCCAGATAACAGTCCACATGGACTAAAATATAATCGATAATAAAGAATATCAATTTGCACCAATACGAACAGGTTAGAAAAGGAAAGAGAAAATGCGTCAAGCAAAGACACATATAGTAAAAGGCGGGATTTAAGCAACGTCACGAGGGTCACAATTGGTTGAAAATAGGATGCAAATATCAGAGGTAGAAACAACAATTTCTGTACAAAATTAATGAGTTTTTCTCGGACATGCTTGCGTGCCGTGTGTTGAAATTTCTGAGATTTAAATGGGGCGAGTGAAAATTCGTAAAAATCGACGCGAGAGCGACAGACTGGGAACATAAAATGAGAAATTCTTTAGAATTACCCGTTTTTGGGAACAGACCGACAGACAGGCTTTTTGCTATATATACCGAGATGAATATAAACAAACCCTCTTAGACTCTTAGACTTTTGGCTATTCGATGCGTTAAAAGCTCTTACATCCGCGACTTGATTGAAGATGTTAAACAGTGCATTTTAGTTTGATAAAATAAATTAAAATTTTGCTCGTATATTTTAGTGATTCAAAATAGTTGGTTATTTACGTGCTAACATGAATGTACTTCAGTGCACTTAGATACAAGATAATAAAATTTAGTTTCACTGTACCAATTAGCAAAATTTACAACGACAAATGTATACACAAAAGTAGGCAGTTTTGGCGTATATTGGTGAAAGAAGTATGAAGTTATTTGCTATTTTTCGGGGGTATTAATAATTAAATGGTTCAAATACGTGTCTGGATCCACGAAACAAGAATCAGATATACATAGATGAGTTCCGGAAAAGCCCAGAAACAACTGGTGATGGAGAAAATTTTAAAAGCGTTGAGAATTAGAAGCCGTAAATATAATCCTGTTGGAATGGTGTGATTAACTAAAGGGACGATGTACTTTGAAGCTACGAGGACAGTAACCTTCAGGTAAATTATACTATTTTGTTTGACATTTTTATGTGTGTTGAATAATTTATAATTGATTTACTTTAAATGGACATTAGTGAAATTGTACTAACCATAAAATTTTAATTTTAAGATGAAATTTGCTTGTTGAAGTAGAAAGGAGTATTTAGTTGATGTTCGGTAATATGATGAAAATTTGGGTATGTCTTTGAGCTCAATTAGACGAACCTGGTTAATTAACGTAAAGGGTGGTAGATGCTCCTTTATACTCAGACTCCGGTCTGCTTATATTGTTATATTAATTAGTAGGCATCCAACAAGGACTTTAATTTTGGATGCACATTAAAATGATAATAAAATTAATCTTGAAATTCTTTTAAAACTGAAATTTATGCTGAGTTTTAATTTTGAAATTTTAATGTATTCTGAATATTGATGTAAATAGAGTTAACGTTGATGTTTTGGTAGGAATGTGTTGTTTTTATGAATGAGGAGGTTTATAACATTAGGTGAGCAGCCGAGGCGAAAAGAGGATCACAGCCGTTTATGACGCCCAATCTGTGGGACTAGAATTTCTTTGTTGAAAGGACCCAGTTCCCGCATTCAAAGGAGTATATCACAGCAATATATATATTGTATGAGTTGTGGATAGCCCAAATTAATGTTGTGACTTTGGTACTATTAAACTGTATTAATGAGAATAAAATAGGAAAGATGAAATTACTCTCTTACCTTCCTCTTGCTTGTCTGGCTAGCTCAACAGAGATTATGCTTCGGAATTTACGAAAATAAAATTAAACACAAAGATCTCAAGATTCATCTATACACGAAAAACATTTTGCTTTTATACAAAAGATTCTCTTACATTTATAGAACAGTTTACGGTTTAAGCTCATGCAGAAAATTATTCGTTACTTAAAAATAACCCCTAATCTTTGTTAACAAGTGTAAAATACCTTTAAATTTATGTGGATAATTTAGCTATCTTTTGTTACCCCGTTTGTAAATGTAATAGACCAACGACGCTGCATAGATCATTTAATGAAGATCAAAATGCTTCAAACTCTGACCTCAAAATTTGCTTCACAAAAATTTTTTTTATAAGATTTAGAATCTATTCTAATTTAAGTTAGAAATATTTAAATATTTTTATCAGTTACAAACAAAAACAAATCCAAATTTTATTCTTGCGACAATAGCGCTTATCAAAACCTCATTTGCATATCATCAACGGTATTAAATGCTTCCTGGTTCTATCCTAAACTGACGTAAAAAATCCCAGTTTACAAGATTATCGGCATTATCTTAAATCTCCGTTTGACGTTAGAGCATCAGTTTTCAAAGTGCATATTTATTGTTAATTGTGGAACGCCGATGAGATTGATGACAAATTATTTTTTATAACGTATTTGCTTCATGTCGTAAAAAAATTTAAATTGCTCTAACTTACACGTTCAAAAAATTAATTCGTTACTAAATGTTTGATGTCGTGCAATAAATTAATTTTGAATCTCAAATACTGAATATCAAATATTACAAATTGTTTAACTTGATAAACGAGGAATAATCCGTTTTAATTCAGTTCCTGTTTATATTTAAAATTTTTACTAGGCCACTGTTTTCCATACGGTTCCAGATTTGTTTAGAAGCATTAGTCACTCTGAGTGATGTAATATTTAAAAGAATGTCACATTTCAATGCACTAATTAGTTTAAGCTATGATTTATGTTGATGATAAAACGCCTTCCTCTCCTTTTCATAATGTACGAAGTTAAAATTCGTCATCCTCTTCTTTCTTATTGTAATAAGTAAAGCTATTAAACCGTGTTATCTAACTTTTATGACATTTTAATAGGCGCAGGATTTTTTGTATCGGGGCATTTAATTATTTACGGCAAATACTTTACTTTTAATAGTTTTTCTTAGAAAAGTGATAATGAAAAATTCTGAAACTAATATGTTTTGTTTGAAACACATTTTCAGTCTACAGGATTTTATGCTTGATAAATGCAATAAGATTTGTCCTAGAATTAACTCGAAATATACTTCTTTAAAAGGAAGCTATTTTTCTTTATTACAATGTATAAACTGGTATTTTGAACAAAAATTAATATTTTAATTTTGTCTTAAATAGTATCTATCTACACACGAATTCTTAGTTAATGAGGGTTTTGTTCTTACTAAGTATGTAATAGTTATTTCTACAAAGTATCTCTCAAGAGTAATTGTTTTAGGTAATGTGTAAATATTTATGCTTTTGAAAATATCAGTTAAAGCAAGTTTTATTGCATTTATGCAGACTGAAATTGTAAGCAAGTTCTATGGAGTAAAGATTGGTCTACATTAAAATTACTAAGCAACTTTAATGTCAAGTACTTGTTGTCAAAACGCTATAACATAATTACGAGTATCGAATGCGAGGTAATTTCCTTTGAAAAAACTACTTTCGCGATTGTTTTAGAATCCATTATTTTTACGCTAACAATTAGTGTGAATGAACACACGTTAATTCAGGAACGCAATAACATGGAGAAAAACAGCTATGATTATAAGGTAATTTAATGTCACACAAGGTCTCAAAGAGGAAATACCTCACATAAATATCATAAAAACCACAAAAAGCAAACATTAAAACTCAAAAATGTACATCATTCATTACTTATAGAAAAGCAAATACAAATCACGCTGTATAAACTCTATAATGAGTTACAAGTAATTAAAGGAAGTTCAGTCCATAATAAATTCACTACATTCATTAAAATAAATAATGGCGGAAGCAATTCAATAGTCTTAGAACATTTAAACATATTCTTAAGCTCAAAAACAAATAAAAATTCAAGATATTCCAAGAAGAACGACCGTGAAATGAAATTTCTTTCAATCTAAACGCATATACGTAAAGAAGTTAATAAATACGTGCAATTTAGAACGTATATATTAGAGCATCCAAAATCTGACACAGTTCGAAAATAACTATAATTGAAACGCCTTCTGCACGTACGAACAACTGATAGTGTTCACTCAACCAATAAAAACGCATGGAATATTTGAAAAAAACTTGATTCTATAAAACTAACGGACCAAATAAAGGAACATCATTTTATAATCCACGCGCCGACTGAGCTAGTTTGAAAGAAGATATTCACATAAATAAAAATTTTAGTAAACGTAAATAATTTTAAAAGTTAAATTTAAACATGTAGTGATATAAAACAGTAAAGTACGTGTTATAATAAATGTAAATAGAATTTTACCGTTAATATAAACGCAAGTTTAGAAATGGGTAACATGAATAGAAAATTTTGCAATTTTATTAATTTAAGGCATTAAGTAATTAACTAACTCGCTGGTAAAAACACTACGTCACTACTAAGTCATTAGCAAAGGAACTAAGAATCTAAATCACTAGATAATATTTTAAATTACGGAATAAACTACCCTAAGCTACTGAATAAATGACTCTAAATTGCTGAACAACAATCAAAAATGATTTCTTGGCCAGGAAACTCCAACAAAGGAAAACAGCAGAACTATGAGATTAGAACTATTTATCCAATTTATAGCATGTTGTATTTGTAATTTTAAATAATTTATGTATTTAGAAGTGAGCCTAAAATTTTCAGGTGATGAAATACAGTGTGTTAAAAATCAACAAAAATTTGGTTACTGCGCAGAATTATGTTAAAGAAGGGGATATTTTCTTTGAACGTTCAACGAAACTATTCGTAGTAAGATATATTTTTTTGCTAGCTTTAATTGCTTTAAAAGGTGTAGAAATTTATAATCTCTGTAACAAGCTAATTCGATAAGAATATTTATTTTAATTTTGATTTAAAAGTTCTATAAAAAGAAAACGATATTAAAAGGGCGTAGATTTTAAATTGTAATATAACATAATTTTTATTTAGTACATTATACAATCTTTGGTGAATTTCGTTTGCCATATTCAGGTATATTGAGTGTTGGAGAGGAGTGGGTAGAAAAACTTCGTTATCATATCGTCATTTCACTCTGTACGTGGTATCACTGAACTAGTCGAGGTATAAATTTGATTGTGTTAATTCTAAATTATTTTAAAGGCACAGAGGGGTGGCGATCAGCAGGCAATTGATCGTTGTACATCTGTCGAAAAGCAATATCGTAGCAATATATATATTGCTATTGCTTTGATAATAACTGTAAAGCGAATTTCCTTCAAGACGCATTTGCATAAAAAAATAATCAATGCGTATTTATAATAAACAAACTTTTTAAAACAGGCATATTTCATAACGCAGGAAGTCAATAGGCGCATGTAAATAGAAAACGGTATAGATACTGCAGCAAAAGCGTACCTGTGGTTTGAAATGTATATAAGTTACCACATTTAATAAAACCAAAAATAGGTAAACAAAATATGGATACTAAAATTACGACTACGTGCAGTTTCAAACATATATGATACAATATTTGGTAACGAATTCCAGTAGATAGCTTTGATGTACGTGCAAAATTAGATGTATAGAGCAAGCAACATTGAATAAAACCCAACAGGTTGAAGACAGCACATAATTGCAACGCCTTTGCCATGGTCTAATAACAAGATAGCGGGCGGTCTACCAATACGAGCACATGGAACGAATTTGTCTATAAAACAACCGGAGCCGATAAGAGGGAACATTCCATATTCGACGCGAACTGTAATAGTTGAGACCAAATTATTACATATATAAAAGTTAGTAAAGTGATCAGTAATAAAAATGAAATATAATCAAAATTAAAATATCCAAGTGAAATACATAGTAAGAGTGCGCGTTGAAATACGAGTGTAAAACTCTGCCCTCACATAAAACGTAAGTCTAGGTTTAATTAATATAAACAAAATCTTTACAATTTATTTAGGGCTCTAAGTAAGGACACAACTAAATCGACTCTAAGTACGGACACAATAAATAGGAAACTAAATCAAGACTAACTAAACCACGACGTTAAAGCTAAATCACTGGGTTAGAACTCTAAATAATAAATGGTATAATACTCGAAGTACAGGATTAGTACTTCAAAAGCGATTCCAGGTTAGCGGTAAACATTCCGAAGTACTGAGAAACACGCCAAGCTGTGGTTCAACGTCTCGAAACCACTGAACAAACCACCAATTTGGGTCAGGAAGCTCTACTGAGAAACTACATAAAGTCAAGATTATCTTTTCAATTTATGGTAAGTTACATTTATTATTTTAAATATTTATTTAAAATTTGCATGTAATTTAAATACTTGTGTAAAAAGTCAACAAAATTTTAGTTGGTACGTAAAAGTACGTTTTAAAAGGGTAGCTCTTTGAACGTTCAACAAAACATTCATGGTAAAATACAATTTTTTTTGCTGGCTTTAATTGATATAAAAAGGTGTAAAAATAGTTACAATCTTCGCAATGAACAAATTTGATAGGAATATTTATTTTAATTTTGATTCAAAAGCTCTGTAAATAGTAAATTGTAAATTTTCTTTGCTTATTATACAAATTTTGATGAATTTCGCTTATCTTATTCAGGTATATGGAGTGTTATAAGGGAGTGGATAAAAATTCTCTGTTATCATATCACAGTTCACTCTGCGCTAGGTGCCACTAAGCTAGTCGGGGCATAAAAAGAATTATGTCAATTTTAAATTATTTTAAAGGCGCAGGGAGTGGCGATCGGCAGGCAATTGGTCGTTATACACCTAACGAGGGGCGATATAGCAATATATTGTTTAGTATTTTTCAACAACTTTATTTGGCTTTCGTGCTCAATTTGACCAACAATTATTACTATTGGATGTACATAAAGAAAAAAGGCATGAATTTCCGAGAATTTTTTCAGAATTTTATACACAAATAATAAATCCGAATGTTTTGTAAAACAATGGAATGTCTTCTCTTGACAGAACCATAAAAAAAGTATTATAAATATTTAGAGAATCTACACTCTCAAGCTTTTTCTTCTATTTGGTCAATGGATTGGCGTATCAACAGCCGAACAACGGTTACTTTTCTTGATATACTGTCGCGGCCTCCTTGCTAATGGTAGTATGCTTCCTAGAAATAATTTACTCCTTTAGCATTTGGTTCTAACTTTCAAGTACTCGAATAATTTTTTCTACGAAATCTTTAAAATCGTGTAGCTCGGTAGATATTCCTAAAGTGTGTAAACCGAAAAAATGATTGTTGAAAATCATTTTTCTTCAAGCGCCAAGCTTACAGGACGTCTTACTGCTTCGTTGTATTTGTTTGTTAGATGAAGATATAAAATCCTACGTGGAATATGTTATTACTGAATAGATTGTTATTGCCATAAGCGTCATACTTTGTGCCTCTAAATTTCTCTTCAATCATGAATTGAAATAATATTATTCAAGTTCAAAAATGGTGAATTTTTCTATTTTTATAACGACAATGAGATAGATTTCAGCTTTTACACGCACAAATTTTCAGATTAACCATACATTTACTAAATTTCTTAGGATGTTCAACATCATGTAGTCTATAATAAAAAAACAGCACCGGCTGGTATTACGGTGTAACTAACTTCACTTTACTGTTATTTATTTGGTCTACTCCGAGTTTAGTTCTTCGCAATTATTTGCAGATGATTGTTAATGCACTGAGTTGCCATTAAAGAAACCACCGATGATAATTACAATATTGCTATGATAAGATCTTTTTCAAACAAAACAATTGCACTGTATTGATAAATAATTTAACTGTATACTTTGATGCACCCTTAATTTATTATTATACAAGCACTATGGACTGATTTCTAATTTGTATTGGCCTTAAGTGTATTTATTTTAACAGTCGATCGAATAATTTATTTGATATTGCTTGTTGACTAATACTTAGATTAATCTGAACTCTCTGCTCAGTCGTATGACTTATATATCGAGTTGTAAGGGTACCGCACTACTCAGCAATTAACTACATCGTTTTAGAACTTTCGCATTATATACAACCGTTGTAGTTGTCAATCAATCCATTGCTTGCTCAATGTCCTATCTTCTTTTCTCCTTCAATTCTAATTGTACAGCGTTATAGTTAGAAATACAGAGGTATAGATTCCAGGTAACCGAAGCGAGTTCGAGCCAAACTATCCTTTCTAATTTGTATAAATTACAATACATAATCTTTTACGTAGTTACTTCGTTAATTATAAATTAACTATATCTATTTATTCACTACTTACAGGTTTCTATTAATTTTTTCAATATTTTTGTATTTTAGAGCGCAAAGGTGGCACAATCCGTATGGGAAAGCCCATGGTACGAATTAAATCAAGTAGCAAAAACCACCTTATTGCAAATGATGATGCGTTCCCAAAAATCATTAAGATTATCGGTAGGAGTTTTCTACTACATGTCCACTGCTACTATGGTCACTGTAAGTATACCAAACAACAAACTTAAAAATAAGTCTTATTTCCTGTTCTTTAGATATTAAAGACCAGCTATTCTTACGCCGCTGTCATGCGTCAAATTTATTCAAGGAAAAGTTAACTATTAACTGCTTTAGCTAGAAAGCTATTATTAATTATGCAGACAAATGCAGAAACAGAATTCTTCAGTATCGCACCTGCTAAATAAAACTCCGCATTTCCTTATACCTGAAGTTGAAGCTAGATAAAGCCACATGGTACCTTTCAAGATCCAATGGGTTACTGGTGCTCTTCCTATAATAATATATCAAAATCTCATTGCCTTTTTCTACCTCACATATGTATAATAATATATATATATATATATATATATATATATATATATATATATATATATATATTGCTGTGATGTCGTTGAAATGACCCGGTGCCCCTTTTTTCTCTATTATAAATAAAAAGATTAAAAATTTGGCTTTTCTCATTTTTTAACTTTAATTTTAATTTTTAATATGCCTCGGCTAACTCAGTTTTTAACTACGCACGGAGCTTGCGACAATACGACAACAAAGGATTTCATTTTTCTCTTGAAGTCTCCATTTCCTATGTATTTTGATCAAAACACAATTAACCACAATTTATATAATGTTCTTAAAATATTTACAATGTACAAAAACGTTTAAGAAATTTTTAAATAGAACCTCATTTTAATAATTGAATTAAATTCTTTCAATAATTATTATTCCCGTTAATTAAACAAAAAGCCAACAAAAATCACCCATGTTATTATTATGTGAAGCCCTATGAACGGACATTAAACTTCCTTCAATCTTTACGTAATTTATAGCGTGTACTAGAACGATCTTTGTTGACCCTCACATAAAGTTTTCATGAAAGCAATGTTTAAAATATTCATAAATATAAATACAACAAAATATATAGTTTGGATAACCTGTTGTCCCTTTGTGGCTTAGCTCATTCCCCCAGTTCAAACCAGTTCCTGCTCCAACTGCTTGCTGTTTCAGTTTCAGCTTAGTGATTTAAATAGTCCAACGTTGAATCCATAGCTACTTTAGATATGGTTTGCATTTTCCTTTGTATAGCTTCTCCTGATTGATTCATAGAGTACTTTAAAGTTCTTGTTAAATTTCCTGGTCGGATCCAGTAAGTGTTTAGATGCCTATTATGTTTCCCCATAGGATCCAGTAATTGTATAAATACTTGTTGACTTTCCACGTCGGATCTAGTAATTATTCTAGTAATTATTCAGAGTCCGTTTGTTAAAGTAAAACTTAGAATCTGTTTAAAAACAACCCTTTGTTACTTACGTTTTTGAGGATTAAATGACGAACCTCATTTAATTATGCACTATCACCATTATATAATTTATTAACTATAAAATCACTTGTAATTTTTCTAGGTAAATATCTTCTTTCAGATGATGTAAACCATGCCTTCATTCAAGTTAAACTGATTTGTTTACAAATCCTGTAGCATTTAAAAGGAACGCCTATCTCTTGACAAAGCGCATAGTTCAACGATTAAAGCTTTGTACGTGATTCTTACATGCAAAATTTTGGGAATTTCTACTAATTTTTGATGTGTAAATGAAATTGATGCGCTATTTCCTACACGTAGGACTTCAAGTTATTGGCATTGGTTCTCTTGGGTTTTTACTTTCTTTGGTCACGTACTTCTTGTTTGTACAGAAAATTTGATAAACTTTGCTTTTATCACCATGCCGTAATTATTTCTATTCTATCAAGGAGTCAGATTTTACCTTTCTGGTCACGTAGCCTTACTTTAATTTATATATTAAATTATATGCGTTTTCTATCTTACGCATTTTCAAACCTGCTTGTTTAATTGGGATTCTTTGTGTAATGATGATGCATTACTCACGCGTATTGTGCTGCAGCTTCTGTCCACGTCGTCTTATGACTTGCCAAGTTGTTTATTTAATTAAATCTTCTACAGTAATTTTCATTGCTTAAAATAATTATAACTATAGTTTATATACATACCCTTGTGTTTTTTTACATTAAGCGCAACATACTAGTGATCCTATCTACCCCTAAGTGACCCTATTAACATAGCAATATATATGAATAGTTTAAGTTCATTTTTAAATTCTAAGAAATGACAATTGCAAATAAGGTAAACATTTACTTTTTAAATCCTTTCATTTAAACCACGTGTTCGTGCAACTAAATCGTAAAATAAGTAATTGACGTAGAACATTCAAAACAATTAAATTCCTTTTTCTAATTAACAAAGAGTTTGCGAGCATTTAGAGTCATTATCAATGGTCTAAAAGCACATCTAGATCATCATTAGGAAAACAATAAGGTAATAAGGCTTACTCAAGGAAAGGTTTACACAAGATAAATTTAAATCTATTGTTACCGTACGTAAAAATAACGAATTAAAATGGGAACGAAATATTTATAAAATGAATATAAGTTAATAATAAACGGAATTATTAGGTGGAGTCCTGCTGGTAGGCCGAAAGAAGATTTCTAAATTTGATAAAGATGCAACCCAATCACCCAGGACAGAAATAGGTAAAGATAGAAACCTGCATTTCTACCTTCCTTTTTGTAAAATCGTAAAGTTTCTGTTTGTATTGATGTTCAAAAACTATTAGTTTGATAGTATTCCATTATAAATTTTAGTGCAGTCCAGTCTAAGAAATCTATTCTCAAGGAATTTTTTGAAGTTTCATTGTGTTCAAAATACTACATAAATTTTTGCACAAGCGAACTGACATAGTGACGCCACCCTAAATCAAATATTCCAAAACACATTGTGTCTTCAAGGTTATGAACGCTGTGCAAACCTTGTGAGTGAACAAAAGTCGACAAAATCGAAGTAAATAGTAACTCAAATCGGAAATGACACTACGAGGATGAATAAGATGGTAAGATGCAATTAGCTAAAAGTTGTTCTATGCCAATACCAAAGAATTAACTGCAAAACAAATTTAATTTGTCACAAATTACTACTACAAAATATTGAAAACATTCACAAATAAATATATAGAGCTATAATTCTCATCAAAGCAATATTCTCAGACCAAATATAAGTTAGTATCAAATTAACGGAATATGTCGATCAAAACTAGATTACATAAAGAAATACGTTTAGTAGACATAAATAACATAACAAATAGGAAAAACCGGCAATACGAAACACAAGCAAATAGAAATAAATAACAATACTAGAAAAACAGATAAACAATCAAAAACACAATAATTAAACTAAGCAAAAAGTTCACACAAGCAAGTGATAGATGGTGCGGAAAAGATTAAATAGCGTACATAGAATACAACTTAATCAACAATAACTTCAAACCATAAGCTACCTGACAACACAAATATAAATGCAACAATAACAAACTACCACAATCTTGGGTAAGAAAGTACAAAGCATAGAAACATGACAACTGCTACCAATTCAGTAAGAATACATACAGAGTAAAAAATTAGTAGTAATCTACATACAAAAACAAATAAACAGTACCACTGCGATAACACATAATACAAACAAATGTAATAAATTAACATAAAAGAACTACTAACACAATGCATACAAACAAATTTTAAAGGAAAAAGCGAAAACTGATTAGAAGGATCTCAAAGTTAAAAGTAATTAAGCAACTATATGTGAAGAAGTGAAAGCTTTCGATAATATTATAAAAGTAGTAACAGAAAGAAACGTAACCAAAATCAAAAAATATTTGTTAAAGCACTAGACAACACTAAGATCGTAAGAAATAAGCAACCAAATATCATATGCAATTAGAGCAGTGTTTGGTCCAACCCAGTATAACATAACCAAAATGCACAGAAAACAAAAAAAGTGACAAACAAGTGCAATACCATACAAGTATGGACGCTACAGAAGCCTTCAAATATTTGGAATACAAACAAGGATAAAACTACATCAAGTTAAAAAATCACTATAACAGAAATCTAACAGGTTAACTGCCGAGCGTAATTTTAAAGAACTGAAACAAATGGATTGGCTCAAAAACTTCAATTGTTGGGACTATCCACCCAAGTGGGTAAACAAAACATTTTGCTTTTTTAATGCACAGTGAAGCTACCTGTGCTTTACTAGTGAAAAATGTTAATACAACAGGCAGTACAGATGTCGTTTTATGTGGTAATCTTTCTATTTAAGTAGTTTTTTTTAAATAGTACGCTCTATAAGCAATGGGAACTCTTGACATGTTTGTCTACCCAAGTGGGTTATTTACATGGGGCTGTTGAGACTAATAGGTTATACTGTGATTGTGATTAGATATTTAGTTATAAAGTGAGAGAAATGAGCCGTAGTAAGCGCAAAGCCTTTGTTTTAGATTATGGACATAAAAAAAAAGATTTACCCCTAAAGAACTAGAAGAAATAGCAGAAAATGTTAGTAGAAATATTTCAGGTGATTAATTTGAAGATTCTTGAAGCGAGTTAGTGACGAATCTGAAGAGAATAATTCAACAGATGATGAAGAGGAATACGAGACCAGCTCAGCGAAGATGATAGTAGTGCTAGTAAAAATCAATCTTATGTTAGCAACATAGTTGAACAGGGTGATTTATAACAACAACAATCATCTGTCTGTTTGGAATGTCTGTACAAACCAAACACAATCTATGTTTCCATTACTAGTTCAGAAAAGGCTAACGTTCCGTTTGATTCAAATGTTTCAAATCCAATAGATTACTATAAACTTCCTTTACCTCATGATCTATTACAGATAATTGTTAAATAAACTAATAAAAATGCTTAACATTTTTTAACTAATAACAGAGGCAAATGGGCAGAAGGTATAAAGGTTGAAAAGATTAAAATACTATAGAGATGAAAGTGATTTTTGGTCTTATAACATAGATGGGATCAGTTCACATGCTTTCTCTTGAATGGTATAGGTTTGACAAAAGGTTATACAAAAATTAAAAGTGGTCTTTTATTACCAGAAACCTTTTTCAACTTTTCTTAAGATTTTGGAATTTTGGTGAAGATGTTGAAGCTGACAGATCATGTAAGGTACGACCACTGCTTGATTTAGTTTAATTAAAGTATGAGCAAGTTTCCAGGTCAAAGCTTAGCTAATGATGAGTACATGACGTCCTTTACTGGAAGACAATTTCAAGTCTGAAAAATCTCATAAATATGGTATAAAATTATTCAAACTATACGATCACACTCGATATATTTACAGTCATTTCATATTGCGGCAAAAAGGATGTGAACAACAAAGATGTTAAAGGATATGGAACTTTTGCTGCGAAAGTTCTCATATCACTTCTGTACGCTTATCTAGACCTACAGCCGTATATTATGTACTGCCAATTATTACATCAGCGTACCTTATATTCACTAGCTTCTAGATCGAAAAACATACTTCGCACGTACTTGCCGTCAAAAGAAGAATTTCTTGCCTAAAGGAGTTACTGGGGCTTGGCTAAAAAAAGTTAATGCAAAACCCTTGAAAGTTGAAAAATTCCTGTATCTCATAAGTGAAGAGATAAACGATACGTTCATTGTGTGCCGTTAATATTGTTTGCACACTACATTCCGACTGGTAAGAAAAACAGAAATAGCGAGGAGATTATTAAACCTGCGATGACTATTGAATATAGTAACATAACGGATCATGCTGATGTTGCAGACCAATTATCGTGATATTATTCAGCTATCAGAAAATCTATTCGATGGCACCACAAGCTAGCTGATGATAATATATTTGGAGCATCAGTTGCTACACCGGTAATTTTTCTAAGCAAAACACGATTAAGCCAACATCATTCCAGTTTCAAACAAAATTAGTTTATTCTTTACTTAATGTACGTGAGGAGAAATATAGATGCCGAACACTAAGATTGGCTAAATTCATTAATCACTATTTAGATAAAACAGAAAGCGTCAATAGTGGTATAACACAACGGTAAGTCATACGTAGGGTGCTCAATATATATCGTCAACTGACAACACTAGTGTTGCTAGGTGCGATCTGACGTTTCTAACCTAAGGTTTGACATTTTTGACAGTAAACATACTTATAACATTTTGCCATATGAACATTATTTGTTCTGTTTTGATTGAGTTGAAAATTTCGTCTCGGCCAAAAAATGGAATTAACCCGTGAACATTTTCGAGCGATGATTTTTACAATTTCCGACGTGAATTATCTACACAATAGTGCTTGCATTAATCTATTTCGATTTTTGGAGAAGAAGCTACAACTAAAACCACTGTATATCGTTGGTATAGTGAATTCAATCGTGGTCGTTGGTCCCTAGCGGATGAATTTATAGGTCGTCAAAAATCGGCTGCTGTACCAGAAAACATAGATGCTGTGCGCAAATTGATAATGCAAGATCGTCATGTGACTAATCGTGAGATTCAGGCATT
The DNA here is from genome assembly GCA_036346225.1 of Platerodrilus igneus. Taxonomy (NCBI): domain Eukaryota; kingdom Metazoa; phylum Arthropoda; class Insecta; order Coleoptera; family Lycidae; genus Platerodrilus; species Platerodrilus igneus. The sequence goes on along the minus strand of JARFIW010001469.1, from coordinate 13,756,064 downwards.
CTTAGGCATTAGTATGACAAGTATACATTCGATATTACATGAACATTTAGCTGTGAAAAAGCTATGTGCGATTTGCATCCCACATAATTTTACAATCGCTTAAAAAATGAAATGGAAAAAATGCTATGAAAATTGGTTCCAGCGTATGCAAAAGTGTATCAATCACCGTGGAAAATATTTTGAAAAACAGTAAAAAAGTTTTCGCAGCTTAAGTTCTGTTTTTGTCACTTATTTCCGATACATATCGAGCACCTTTCGTACTATTACTCACTATAATTACTTTTAACTACCTTTGGAACTGTTTTAGGGCGTTTAGAAAAAATTGTAAACATTATCATTATCATCAGCAGGTTTTCAATCATGAAACTGGTTGGGCGCGAACCTTGTTTTCTATTTTGAGCTAATCTTTACATTTTCCTGAAATCCTCACAGTCTACATCTTTTACCATCTGCGTGCAATAGCCTAATCTAACTCTACTTCCACCTCTGCTTTTTCTTTTCTCTGTTTATAACATATCCCGCACTATACCCTCATGCCATAGAATGCGCTCTATCATCCTATGCCTCTTATGTCCTACTGATTTGCACATATTCTCATTCCCCTACAATTTCTAGTGCCTTTTTGTGCTTAACTCTCTTTGTCCACGATATATTTACCATACGTCTGAAGCACCACATTTTAAAGGCATTTATTTTTTCCTATCCGCTTCTCCTACTATTCATTGTTTTAGAACCGTATAGTGTAGTGTGCCACAAGTATGATTTCAACAGCTTTTTCTGCTTGTCCATGTTTGTTGCCTTGGATTACAGAGTTGTTTTTCCTGTTTAAATGCAGCACGGTCTTATGCTAATATTTGTCTTATATTTTCTGAACTTTTCCCATATTGCGTTGTTTGGTTTCCTAGGTAGCAGAAATTCTTCACCTCTTGTAAATTCTGGTTTCCTATTTGTATTCTGGTTTTTGACTCACTTTTCCCTCTTTTACATATTAGTATCTTAGTGTAATCTTTTGTTGATTTTCAAACCGTATGCCTCTGTTAGTCTGTTTACAGTTCATTAAGAGCTACTTCTAACTCTTATCTGTTGCATGCTAATGCCGCTATATCGTCCGTGAATCTGAACATATTAATCCTTGGTCCCTGCATAGTAAATTCAAGTGTCTTTCTGCATTTGGTGTATTTATTGTCTGTTTGATATACAAGTTGAAAATTATTAGGAAAAACCCACACCTTTGTTTCACAACTTTCCTAATATTTACTTCTATATCTTCCTGCTATAATTCTATTATTGCTGCTTGCTCTTTCTAAAAGCTATTCTTATAAATGAATTTTCATATTTTTGATATTTTAAACATTCTTTTCCATTTTATATTGTCGCATGTTTTTTCCATAACTACAAGGCATATATACACGCTTTCTCCTTTTTCTATCGTTTTTTTGATTATTACCCTAAAAGCTGAAATGGCCCCGCGTGTTCCCTGTTTTTCTTGAACCTAAATTGATCTTCTCCCAGTATTTCTTCAGCCCGTTTTTCTAGTCCGCTAACTGGAATTGTACAAACACGGATGGAAGAAATTGTAAACACTGTTACAAAAAATGGTAACTGCATCAGGCAGAAAGCAAGCAAAATTCAGAGCGAAGAAAGAGAGCACCTCTTGCAAGTCATGTCCGGATAAACGGTTTTTTTTGTTCACCATGTTTTGAAAATATTGATAATCCTAATAAATAAGCTTTAAATTATTTGTAGCCGTAATTTTAATGATTAGGAATATCAGTAGAGTACCCAGAGTTTCGATGCTGAAACTTGTAGCCCTCAAAATGGGTGTCTGTAAGTTTATATTCCTTGCCAACTGAAGGACACAAGGGTAATTAACAAGGATTTTTTGTTGATGTAAGAAGCCCGAGGTTAGTTTCGATGGGAAACGGCTCATGAGTAAGGAAACCTCTAAAGGCTAAACGGCTAGTAGAGTGATTTGCTCTGGGTAGATCATGAGTTTGGGTCGGGTTTGAATTACGACCAAAAATAAAGTGAATATGGCGCCACGGAATTTTTGAATACAATAAAAGACTATCCTTAGTCCCTTTGTATAAAACGAATGTGGAAACCTAAGCCCAATACCTCTATACCAATATATATATATATATATATATTGCTGTGAATCTTCTCATATCTCTAGGTACTGGCCCTTTAAAAAAAAAACATTCGAGCCCCACAGTTTGGGCGTCAAGAATGCTGTGAAACCTTTTAAATCACCTGGTCCGTTGATTCCTTCTGTTAATCGCCTCGGCTGCTCTTCTAGATAACTTCCATTCTCAATCATAAAAATTAAACAACACATTCCTACCACAAACATCAACGTTAACTCTATTTACATCAATATTCAGAATACATTAAATTTTCAAATTAAATTTGAACATAAAATTCAGTTTTAAACAGAATTTCCGGATTAATTTTATTATCATTTTACTGTGCATCCAAAATTAAAGTCCTTGTTGGATGCCTACTAATTAATATAACAAGATAAGCAGACCGGAGTCTGAGTATAAAGGAGCATCTACCACCCTTTACGTTAATTAACCAGGTTTGTCTAATTGAGCTCAAAGACCTACCCAAAGTTTCATCCTATTCCCGAACATCAAAACAAAATACCCTTTTACTTAAACAAGCAAATTTCATCTTAAAATTAAAATTTTATGGTTAGAAAAATTCCACTAATGTCCATTTAAAGTAAATCAATTATAAAGTCATTCAATACACACAAAAATGTCAAACAAAATAGTACAATTTACCTGAAGGTTATTGTCCTCGTAGCTTCAGTGTAATCGTCCCTTTTGTAAATCACACCATTCCAACCGGATTCTATTTACAGCTTCAAGTTGTCAACGCTTTAAAAATGTTCTCCATCACCATTAATTTAAAGTTGTTTCTAGGCTTTTCCGGAACTCATCTGTGTATATCTGCCTCTGGTTCAGTGGATGCAGACACATTTACGAACCATTTAGTCATTAACACCCCGCAAAATAGCAAAGAAATTCATACTTCCTTTTACCAATATTACCAATATACGCCAAAACTGCCTACTTTTGGGTATACATTTGTCGTTGTAAATTTTACTAATTGGTACCGTGATAATAAACTTTTATTACCTTGTATCTAAGTGCACTGAAGTACATTCATGTTAGCACGTAAAATAACCAACTATTTTGAGTCACTAAAATATACTAGCACACTTTAAATTATTTAATCAAACTAAAATGCACTGTTTAATATCAAGTCGCGGATGCACGAGCTTTTAACGCATCGAATCGTCGAAAGTCTAAGAGTCTAAGAGAGCGAAACACATATTCCCGCCTGTATATATAGCGAATAGCCGACACGTCGCTTTGTTCCCTAAAACGGTAATTCCAACGAATTCCTCCTTCTACGTTCCCAGTCTGTAGCCTGCACGTCGATTTTATGAATTTAGTCCTCACCCCATTGAGATCTCAGAAAATTTCAACACGGCCCGCAAAGTTGTCCGAGAAAAACTAATTACTTTTATACAGAAATTGTTGTTCTACCTCTGATATATGCATCCTATTTTTAACCAATCGCAACCCCTTGACGTTGCTTAAATCCCGCCCTTTTACAATATGTGTCTTTGCTTGACGCATTTTCTCTTTCCTTTTCTAACCTGGTCTAAATATGAGTAATATATATATATATATATATATATATATATATATATATATATATTATGTTTTATAAATTATTTTTATTGATGAAAAATTGGGATGATGTAGTTCAAATCAAAATGCAATATTGTATTTAGCACAACATTTAATTAAGACCTTACGTTTCGGCAAAGGTTTTTGCCTTTTTCAAAGGTATTAAAAGTTGTTAATGCAGAAATACATATATATAGGTAAACACCACCAGAATTGAAATGGCAAGGTCACAAATTAAAATAACAAAATGGAGCGCTCTCTATAGGGTGTAAAAATCATTCTAGTAGAAGATTGTCATTAATACATATATATATATATATATATATATATATATATTTCTCAATATTGCTGATAAAGATGCACTGCTACTCCCATAATTAAAAAAAAACCAATACTAGCACCGTTTGTGCGTTCTGTTAATTATCTCAAAAAAATTTATAAATACTAATAACCAAATCTCACCTCATTCCAAATAATAATCATAGACGTGGCCAAAATAAAGTTCTATTCTCTTAAATACCAGTTAGCAAAAATATCTATATACAATAATTTTCTCAACAAGAGTACATCATAAAAAATTAGACTTAGTGTTGTTATTTCCTACATCATGCTTCTTATTAATATTTAAACTTAAATTTGAAGAATGGCTAATGATATACTAACAATATTTTAATTAGTCTTGGGTAGTACTACGATAGACTTCACATTAGATATTAATTTTAATTAACTTTCTCTTTCATGTATGAGTTTCAATTAAGCATATTTAATCTGATCAGTGACCAGCGAATTTTTAAACTTGAGAATATTATAATTACCAACTATGATCTAAAATGAAATAACTTAGTTTCCTGAACCTGAATAATTATTATTTTCCTAGCTCGATAGTTTAAATTTTTTACTTCTAAAAGTTTACCCTTAATGTACACTGGTCTCTATAATTTTTTATCTGCACTTATTAAAAATAAAAATAAGTCTACAAAGTTTTCTTCACAATCATGATGATATTATAAGGTCAAACAGCATAGCGTAGTTTGAAAATTTCTAAGTCGACTAAAACAAAAACACTTACCTGCTTTGTAATCCAGATGTTGTCACGACTCAAACATCTGTATAAAACAAACAACATACCAGATGATTTACCTCTCGATGAATTTCCTTTCCAGAAATTTCCGGAACGTTTTATGAAACTTAAAGTTTTTTTATAACACCGTGAATCATGTTGTAATTTTCCTAAACCACCTAACTTCAATAATTATGTTAAATTTAACAAATTTCCACATGTATCCACGTTACCCAATTGCATGTAATTCTGATGCCTATATTTTTAACATCTTGTTTAATACATTTAACTCTCGAAAAAGCGTTGACAGGAATGTACTAGCATGACGTTTTTACTACTTTTTCCCATTCTTTTTTCTCACACGGCGCAAACATAATTGTTCAGGGCCATGCTGCTTATCTAACCCGACTTTCCGGACCAACAGCCCACGTATTCAATTGCTTGATAACCGTTATAACGATAGTTCTACTTATCGAAGAAGGGAAGTCTTACAATGACACTTCTAAATGAAATTTTTTGTCACCGCACAACTTCAAATGATGCTCCCAGTTTTGAAGCTTAAGTTAGATTAAAACAGCAGGTATTAAATACCAAAGGTTAACAAAATCGTAAAATTTATTATTATTTAAAAATGTGCAAAGATATAAGGCTTGAACTAGCCTCACTCCAAAATAATAGCACAAATATCCATCAAAATACTGCTGGAAAATAAACTTGTTACAAACTCCTCGAACTTGGTTTTTAAAATATAAACAAACCTCAGACACGAGAGACATCTTAGTGTACAGTCCATACAACTTACAAATGATTTTCGCAGCTGTATGGTTTTGCAATACCTACTAAATGTACAAAATGCTGCTCGGCATCCATCAAAAAATGTTGAACCGTGTTAACGTTAACAGTGTTACGCACTCGGTACGACCTAAATGCGGATGCGATCTGCACCACGTTACCACTACCTTCCTCGCGACTTACAACGAGCTTATACGCGTTGGTGATACGATGAGTTCTATTTAGAACTATCTACATTGCACACCTTACATCTCTTGACATCTACTCTTGCTCGTTTTACTAATGGTTCAGCACGTAGTAAGTTGGTTGAACGCTTAACGTTTGATGTTGACGGCGTTGAATATTATTTTTTCGGGTCAAAATAGCGTTGCAGGCACTGCATGCAAAAAATTTGCGAGTTCCATATTTTTATTAAAATTAAAGTATTAGCAATTTTAAAGTAAAAAATTGAAATATTACAATTAATTAATTTTTATAGGTTAGAACCGAAAGATAGTTTTAAGGTGTGGAAGAAACTGTTGAAGATACTATGAGAATTAATGAGCTGTCAAAGGTTTATATAGTCACGGTCTCGCCAATAAAAAGTTCTAGAATCGTTGTTTTCTTGACAAAACATGAATATGAATAACTAGGTGTTTCAATTTGAGGTCAAGTGTATTTTAATTACCAAAAAAGGATTAGTCTGATAATTACTCGTCTTTGTTACAATGTCCTAGAACGTTCATTTTTCTGTCTAAACTTGTTTGTGAATGAATTTCCAAAACTATGTAATCATCGGTATTTGTTAGAATGTTCCAAATGGTTTTACCCAGCATAGTTGAATGAGGGCAAGATGGTAGATATTAACAGCTTTATATTTTTTAAAAACTTGTGGTTTAATAATAAACTTGGAAAACTCACGATAACATAATTTAAACTGATTTTTCCTGTAATTACACGTATTTTTAAATCCCCCTCCCTCACAGATGCGCCAGTAGCCAAACTTAACTGCGCATGTCTTGCATTTAATATAACTACGAAGGATATGAATGTAGGAATTCAGTTTACGAATATCATCGAGTTAGTTAAACATGTTCACGCCTGCCATTCCATTCCATCTATTTCCCCACTTATGACTGTAGGCACAATCTAGATTCACTGCTTAACCTTAAAGTAGTATCGCTCGAGCGCTTATTCAAGTACGTTACCATACGGGTCAGTCTGGTGAAGTGTTTAAAGTTTCCCGACAATTCCTGAATTCTTTCCTTCCTTAAACTCTCTACCTTACTTACAGTGTGTACCAGTACTGGAACGTAGGTAAGTACGACCTTCATTTGTCATTTCTGAATTGTATCTTATGCATATCTACCGTTTTCGCGTAAATTTAACTACAATGGCCAGCCCCTTGCTCTAGCTATCGAAGTTCTCTACAAAACATTAAAGTTTAAAATAATGACTGCTCCCGATGATTTACCGCAATTAAATCTAAACTTGGACCGTTTTTGCAGAGATCACGACATTGTATACTCAAAGTACCCAGACAATCTCTCGGCCAGGCACCGAGCAAATCAAATTTTAGAAGAAAGAACTAGGCATGAGTAATAAGAAAATAAAATAAATTTTAAAGAGAGTTTTATAAAGAAAATACAATTAGCAATTGATCGAGTCGGATCCAAAAATTTGAAAAAGTTACACGAAGTCGGTATTCATGTGGTTAAAAGAATTGTGAAACCTGATGGAGGTAGAAAGAGGATTAAAATCCGGCACACAATACCTGTTCTACAAAAAGGAGGTTTCCTACCATTGATTCCGATATTTGCCGAACTACGTGTCTTAGATACACCAACAGGTGGTGCTGCATGAATTGCAAAAACAGTAAACGATGCAAGAACTGCAAGTGAACAATTAAAGGAGAGTGAACGACACAATAAATTAATGGATGCAATCGCAGTCGGAAAAAGGAGGATTGGGTTGTTTTTGAAGCCCTACAAGAAAGGTGCTGCATTATTTTTAAAACCTCACAACCAAAGGCATGACAGTTGTAAAAAGGTATCAAAGAACTAAAGTTACCCTGGAGAGTTGTCACCAAAACACGCATCAAACATTTCACATTTTACGGTGTCTATTCCAGAGATTAGTTAAAGAAGATTACACCGCGTATCCACAAACCACAAATCAGGTGTCGTTAATTTGGATACGACAAAAGGACCAGATATTCACTAGATAGGATACCAAAAACGTGAAAATATTGTATTATACTACGATTCCTTTGGGGATACGGAACCGCCAGAAGAGATTAACAGTTATTTCTGATGTTGCAAAATTTATTATAACAGTGTGCCAGAACAATCTTATAACACGTATAATTGTGGACATTTAGTGCAAAACTTTCTTAGTGAAAGTGGTTAAAACTGTGAGCGTATTTGGATACGGTAACGTTTTGCCAACAGGAACCATTTCCCATCAATTAAATTGAGGCAGGATGCATTGGGCTTAGTGAAACAGTGCACGTGTAGCACGGTGCAAAACGTGCACTCTAGGAATAATGTTTTATACTATGATATTTCTGAACAACATCAAATAATTATGGAACCGGGTTTCTACGAATTAGATGAAATAAAAGTATATGTACAGGGTATGTTTAAATAATGGCTCAGTATGGTTCCAGACATTAACAGGAAGTTTGATAATTTTTTGAACCTAAGTGCTAAAAATAACATCTTAGAGTGTTCTATACGAAGCAGTGTCCAATAGATTTTGGAGCAAGTCGTAAGAACAGTATTGGAAGCATTTAGAATTTACCAACCGCAAACTATCTGCAAACACCTTTGCTGATCAGCAAGTGAACATAATCTCGGGTTCAAACATTTTTGTGGAAACCAATATCACGACAGGATTTTTTAGGAATAATGCTCTGTTTCTCGGTATTTTCGAATTCAGTTTTTCTGTACCACCCGGGTATAATCTGAAGAACGCACCAAATCATGTCGTCAAGAGACGTACAGTAGAAGAAATCCGGTTTTTGAAATCCTTGGAATTGAAAGTTATAAATGATGGATGGTCGAAATAAACGTATTTGAAGCTCCTACAGCGAGAGCAACATTAAACTCGGAAGGCTCGAATACGAAGATGTAGCTAAATTAGATGTATTTAGAAATTACAAATTAGATGAAACTATCACAAAAGTAGAATATAATACATATCCACCATTTACATTAAACGCTGAAAGCAATGATCGGATTTCTATAAAGATTCAAAACGGTGATAACACACGTCACTTACCCGAACAAAGGTTTTATATTTATTAAGGGTGTCTATAGAATAACTGATCCTGTTAAAGCATACATACGAGTGTACTAGAAATGCTCCCTACTTTCTGTTTGAAGAAATATAGAACAAGTTGGGGAACAATCAAATAGTCGACGTGTGTCAAATCCCCGGGATAACGTAAGAATCAGAAACAAAGCCCGTTGCACACACTGGCTGTAACTCTAAATCAATATTTAAAGATGTACGTCTTGTATGTGCAATACCGCTTGAAACCATTTTCAGGTTTTTTCAAATATTACAAGAAGCTATTGTTAATATTCCGCAGGAATTGATTTTAATTAGATTCAAATCTGATGCGAATTGCTACATAGATTAAATTGTGCAGAATGTCAGGCCACCTATATTGACAGAACTTGCAGACCATTGAAGGTACGAATAAAAGAATATTTGAACAAAGCAGATAAATCAGCATTCGCTTACCATGTAATGCAACTTAATTAATTTTTTTTTAATTGTAATATTATACTTAATTTTGTAAATTTGCTAAGATATTTGTAAGATGCATATCAAAAACCGTTAGCAATAAGCACGTATGAAAGTGTGGTGGAGGGGTGACTTGGTGTCTTTAACAAAGTGAAAGGTAGATAGTAGCGGCAGGCAGTCGGGTTCCAGAAGTAATGATGAGTCGGTGAAGACACTCTAAAAATACTTTCAGAACAGTTGTGTGGAAGCTTAATTGCGCTGTTCTGTTTGTAGTCTAAGATCCCGACCTGCCCGACCTACCCTCATAAACATTCCAGGTGAATCAAATTTCTTATTAAAGGTAATGCCATAATAATCAAATTTTCAAACGGTTGCCGCTTAATATCCTGGCATGGCTACTGTTAATGAATATTTGTTTAATTAATTTTTTTTCACTACTTCCTGTTACCCATATTCCTAAATATCTTAGCTCCAATTGGAAGCAAAGTATATAGAGAGTATGACAAAGCTAGGTTGCCTACCTTTTTTCCTGGCATAACTGTCGGGTAGCCAGGTATGAGCAGGTGAGGCTGTACATGTACTACACCCTCATCGACATTCTGAAAATTTTATAATGAAAAAATAGCAAATTTTATTGCGAATAACGTAGTATAGGGTTGCCTTAGCAAAGCTTGGCAATTGTTAGGGTTGTCGCGTTTTAAAGTTATACAAGTCCGTGAGCGCGCGGGGCGAGAGAGACGCACTGCACGCGCTACTCCATGCGATAGAGAAGGAGACACGATATAGCACTATATGATAGAAGGAGAGGATTTTTATATATTTGCTGCGTTTATTAGGATCAAATGTTGAAGGAAAAATATATTTCATTATCAAATATCAAAGTAAAGATTATTCTCATAGTATTTTTAAAGATCTGTTAATTGTTTCTTTGAGATTTTATTATCAAACGTTAAACTATAAATACAAAGAATATTACAGTGTACTAAAAAAATAATGCGAGTAATTAATTAATCATTATCTGAATCATCAGAACTTGCAATTTCAAAGTTCAATTCTGATTGATCATCATCGTCAGAGTCTTCCTGTGTAATTTCGAGAACGTCTTCGACCTGTAAGGGTGTCGGATCTCCAAGGAATCCTATCGGCTTCAAATGCCCATCCAAGTACCATCCACAATTTTCAGGCTGCAGTTTAGTACTTGAGACTTTAGAGCCTTCGCTAATTTAGATTTATCTGTTTTTAACATTTCACCAGTGCACGAGAAAAGTGCAGGCGGCATTGGTGCTAGTGGGAACGTCAAACAGTATTCTAAGTTAATTTTTTTCTCAATGCTGATTGCAAGCAGACGACCAAAAATGTCTCGTTCCATTTTCAATACCGCTACTTTACCAGTCTTGGCCTGAGGCTTCGATGCACATTGGGATGCAAAATTACAAATTTTGTTCCGAGATGTAGGCTTTTCAAATCTGCTGTTCGCTGAGTCACAATCACTAATGAAAGCTAACTTTTGCTCATGCCCTACTGTTTTAACAGTCAGCAAAAAATCTGAAACATCTGTGGACGCAGCTTTACCAGTGGAAATATTGAATAAAATTTTTTTATGGATGCTATCGTCAAATGGATTCATTGTATTTTTAATCACTCCAATAATACTGTCGAGGTTTTTTTTATCTTTTTTTATTCTGCTGTTTTGTAGAGAATGAGACGTGTCGTCTTTTGCGACAGACCAACATTCTCCTTGACAGCAGACAATATTTTGTTCTCATGCTGTGACTGAGAGCCCATCTTTGTCGGGCGGATATGGATTCTGCGGTAAGATTATTAGCTAATTGATTACTCGCATCAGCATTTATAGTTTGCTCTAGCGTCAAGTCCACTGGTGATCTAGCAAATTTAGCTTCTATACGTCTAATTCCAAACGCGCCACGTCGAAATTCTGCAACCAGTGGTGAGTTTTCATTATGCAATCTAATTAAATTACTTAGATACATTAGAGACCATCTTGCATAATTTGGTTGATTGAGTGCAAAAAATAAATCACTCATGTTGTAAATGGAGTTTAAGTAGAGTTCAAAGTTGCTGGTACGGATGCTTCTTGAAAACTGGAGGAATAAGTTGATTAGCTCACAGTATTGATAGTAGTACTGAGCCGTTTTTCCGTGTTCGCCTATCAGAGTTTGTTTGCAGAACTCTTTATATCCGTTAATAATTTTGTTTAATGCATCAGGCAACTCAACGCGTTCGTTGACATTACAAATAGATTCATCGGATGTAAAGTTGACAACTGTTTGTGATAGTTCACCCAGCATCTCCGGTGAAACATTTGTTGTGGATAAATATTGCTCAAGATGAAGTATCTGTAGTGCAGCGGCGGTCAGAGGATGCAGCCGCTTACAGCGATTGAAGTGCTTGCTGTCCAAAAAACTGTTCATCGAGCCGCTTGCTAATACATCAGCCTGAATCAACACTTCAACTAATCCACTACTGTCTATAAATTTCCCAATAGCCTTGAAGAATGCCATCTGCGTGTGAAAAGCTCCCAAATTGACGAAAATATTGTCGAATGTTGGCTTGTTACTCTTGTATTTGCATTGCCATTTTCGCTATGGCCAAATCATATGTTGCAATTATTATCTGCTGTTGACATTTCTCACTAATTTCCTTAGCCATGACATGTGTCTGATTCACAACTGCATAAGACGTTGGAGATTGATTTATGGGTGGCAAACAGTCAACTTTTTGAATGTCACTATTGTCACTGAAAATTTTGCAGTTGAAGCTCAACCATATGGGAGTCGAAATATTATTTGATAAGGAAATTATCCATAAAAGATCTTTATCAATGTCAATCTCAATGGCACCTTTACATAGATCGATAAAACTGGTAAATGAATCAACAGGAAGCAGCTGCATACTTGTTTTCGGTTTTGAGTAATACGGTCGGATTCCTCGTGAAATTTCGGTAAAACGCCGTCTTTTTCGCACAGAAGGTCCATCTTCGTCTCTGCTGTCATCAAGTGGAACGTTTGAAGACGTGGTAGCATCAATGTCTTCAGGATTTTCATCTTCCGCCCGAGGAAACTGATAGATTATTCCGACAGTGTCGTGCATGGTATCTTTCCTGAAGTCGTGTCAACGAAGCGATCGAAATTATCAAAAGCCACGTGAGTGCTAAGTCCTCCTACTCTGTCGATGCTCATTGGTATTAATTTACTCTGTTCCACTGCTGTATACGTCATTTCTGTTTCTAGCTCTTCAGCCAAGTTGTAACCGATTGTATGTCCATATCTGTTAAGAATGGTGATCACTTGTCGAGAATTTGTTAGAGACTTAATAGATAATCCAAGGGTTAAGTGTTTCGCAGGTTTACATCTCCCTCTTGTAACAGCATAGATAATATCGCTACACAATGCGGTAACCACGAGAGAATTGTCGCTACCATTTTTATTAGAAGCGTGGGGTCCAGCGACGAGATTCTGCATGAATGTAAATAGTGTTTTGGGAATCACACACTCTCCACGAATTATATCATCTGCTGTCAGATGGCTTGGCAGCGGTTTGCAGTCAATATTTTTCACGGAATTCCTCAAATGTAAAGCAATATCATCGAATTTATTGTCGTCTTTCGTTTCTAATAATTTTGTATTATTGGCCATTATCGATACGTCAATGTCGGTTTTGTAAAGAATTTTTTTGCAACGCGGTCCAATAGATGCTTCAATCGTTAGGCGATCACGAAAACTTTTCAAAATTTTTTTCTCCAAATGCTCGGGTCGGTAATTAGCGATTTCTTGGACGTCTACTTGATTCTCTCCGAACTCGAACAACAGCGCTTGATATCGAGAGAATAATTGCGTAAAATACAGCACTTTATCGTTTTCGATTATTTCTCTCATAATAAAATCTCCGAGGGATTCAAAAGCTAATCTGTGTACCTCCCTATTCTCATGCCAAGTCGACTGTACATGTTCCTCGGCATTCCACTTTTCTTGTAGCCGATATGACGATAAACAAGTCTTATGATAAGTTATAGTTTTTTTTTTCAGCTTTGCCAGCATCTCTGAATCAGAAACTTTTCCGCGCTCATTTTAATTTTTTCAATAGTTTCTTCAGACTGAAGCAGCATAACATTGTACCTGTTCTTTCCACTTCTTTTCTGAATGCAGCCACAAAACAGACATGATATGTTTTTGAATGGCGTTGATGATTTTGATGGAGAAGCGGGAGTGGATGATCCAGAATCCTCTGGCTGATCATCGGCTACAGATATACTTGAATTCATCTGAAAATTGAATGAAATGAAATAAATAAAGAATTCGAATGCTTCCGTTTTGGAAAATAAACATTTTTAAAATACTTTAAAAAATTTTGATTCGAGAATTCAGTAATTTATACTTACTTCATAATTTCTGACGAATTCTTTATACTGTTCGTCATATTTTTTATGTAATACAGTCACTTTTTTATAACACGAGGAATGATAACCTACAGAGTGAAATGACTCCTCATGAAGCTCAACATCATGATATTTGAACGCTTTTTCTTCACGAAATAATAATTTTAGTCTGCAGTTTTTTAAATGTTTCATGTTCAAAATCAATCACAGAATCTGTCAAATCGCACAAAAAACACTTCTTCATTTTTAAAACAAAATGATTACTGCTCACAATTATATTTCCAGGTTAGTAAGAAAACGTGGTACGTTCGGAGCACATAAGAGCACAGAATACACTGAGCATGCGCACTCCATTTATTACGGCAGCTGTCTCACGAGCAGCTGCTATATCGTGTCTCCTTCTCTATCGCATGGAGTAGCGCGTGCAGTACGTCTCTCTCTCGCCCCGCGCTCTCACGGACTTGTATAACTTTAAAAAACGCGACAACCCTAACAATTGCCAAGCTTTGCTAAGGCAACCCTATACTACGTTATTCGCAATAAAATTTGCTATTTTTTTTCATTATAAAATTTTCAGAATGTCGATGAGGGTGTAGTACATGTACAGCCTCACCTGCTCATACCTGGCTACCCGACAGTTATGCCAGGAAAAAGGTAGGCAACCTAGCTTTGTCATACTCTCTATATACTTTGCTTCCAATTGGAGCTAAGATATTTAGGAATATGGGTGACAGGAAGTAGTGAAAAAAAATTAATTAAACAAATATTCATTAACAGTAGCCATGTCAGGATATTAAGCGGCAACCGTTTGAAAATTTGATTATAATGGCATTACCTTTAATAAAAAATTTGTGTCACCTGGAATGTCTATGAGGGTAGGTCGGGCAGGTTGGGATCTTGTACTATTGTGGCCGTGCACGCATCATACATTTTATCGCTGCAGCTGAAAATTTGTTATAGGTGCTGGTTACCAAAACCGCCATTGAAAATTAAGTACTTCATGATCCCATCGCAACGGGAAATCGTCATAGCTATATGCTTATAAATACTAGTGCACAATTGATAAACGTTAAAAAAACAATTTTATTTTAAGTTAACTGTAGTAATGGGCGCTGATTCTAGCTGCTTCGTGGTGTAAGAGATTAAGGGTGTTTTCCCACAAATTTATAGACATAAGCTTTTATAGTTGTTGTATTGTTGACTTGTTTTGATCCATTTGGAGGTGGTAAAATTCCAACAAAGTTTGGGTTTATGCTGTCATTGTTCTAATTAATGAGTATAGGATGAGTACAGGTGCGTCATTTTAAGAGGAATAAAGGTTTTAAATCGACGATACCCACAGACGGTCTTGAGAAAGAGAGTAATCATTTTGTTCATCAAATAGTCGTGGCATATCGGAAAATAAGAAATTTTAACTAAAATCCAAATTAAACATTTAACGGAGTAGGTAAAAAAGAAAATAGAAAGCGGCGTAGCAACCACATATCTTACAATAAACACACTTTCGATCCTAATCTGCATTCAAAATTAATACATAATACTACCTCAAAAAACATTAATAGCCTTGACCTTTTAGAAGATCTTGAAAGTGAAAGAGAATTTACTAAGAAATAACACTTGTTTAAAAACTTCAAACAACCTCATTAGAACATTTATTCCAATATACAAACATCAACTTACTAATTTGTTTTTTTCGACTACATCAACAATAAAGGCAAGATGTAATCCATATTTATTGGCAAAATCAATTTTTATACTAGTCCTTTTGTTTGTGATATTCGGTTATAGCTTAAATGTTATCTTGCTAGTAAAGTAGTTTGACGCCGTTTAATTTTTTTTAAATAACGTGACAGTAAGTAATTATAATCGTTTATGTTTAATATGTATAACTTTCACTTGCTTACTTATAGTAGCACCGAAGATGACTAGCTCCATTAGCGAGATTGGTTTTGGGCCTTTGTCAGCTTCTTTTTAAAAAGACATTTATTTCCAAAAACACTTCTATCAAATTTATTTATACGGTAATTACAAAAATTGTTCAACAACTTGTACGTTATGTTCATTAACGTCTTCCTTTTAAAATAATCAAAGTTAATAATTACTAATTGTGGTGAGTAGCTTGAACAACTAACAATGCCGAAGTTATAAAGTTCGAGACTGACTGGCCATCAGGGGCTCCTCATGATATTTATGTAATCCCTGCTCTCGCATCATCTTGTGGGAAGTGCAGATCGCATGTCTGCTACTTATTGATAATATACAATGTCTTACTTCTTAGTAATCTTAACTACTAAATTGCTTTCTTATAGTTCATTGTGTTCTGCACCTGCAATATCATGTTGCGTCTGGAATACAAAGTAGTTGCGTGCATTTTCACGTCTGATATGAATGTTCCTTAACCTATTATAATGTGTCCTTCAATTATACAATGTAATATTCTATTTCTTAAGACATAATAATTATATTTGTATTTGTATACATATTAATTGGGGAATATTTAACTCGTCCCGCTTAGATGAAAATTAAGGGTTGTACTTAATTTCTAAACTCATTGTCCCTAAGGGTTTATTTATGATTTCTTTGTACGCATTTGATTTTTTGTTCTTACATCTAAAATACATTTTATACAATAAATATACAGTTAATAAAAAATAGTACAATGATCAATAAAATCGTCAACACTAATATTGTCATAATGTAATTTTGGCACTTTTAACTCACTTAAATCTTTATAACTGTCCATTAATTTTACGGCTTGGTTGAGATCGTCAAGGTATAGATGTTCTAGTTGCATCAGTTTTTTGATAATTTTGTTGTCTTCGGTTTGAGGAATCTTGAACTGTAGTTGGGGTAGATTTGCAAATTTTTCCGTCACGGTTGGATTTTGATATACTCGAATAATTTCACTTTTTAATTTTAAATAGCAATCTTCCTTTATGGTGATCACTTTGCTTCCGATTAGGGCTAAACTGTTTTCGTCTTGGTTGCACTTGGCGGTTGTTATTACTTCTTGTGGAAATACAACAACCCATTTGTTGTCCGTAACTTTCTGAATTTTCACATCTGTAACCTGTACTGGTCTTGGTACACAATTCTCGTAATGATTAGAGAATCTTAATAATTGTACTTCACAAGGGCTATCTGTTTGAATAGCTGTTGTCGTTAATGATTGACATAAGTATTGGCTGAGTGCTAGTTCTGTACATTTTTTGTTTGTGAATCCATACCTAAGTTCATTTAGGGGAAAGGAACTTGGTTCTTATGAGTTGTTTTAGGGTTTCGTTTATTCCACGATGATTTGTTTTGCCCTCGTGTTGGTTTCAAATTACGTCGTTTATTTCGTCTGGGTCATCTAAAGTTATCAATTTTCGTGTGTATCTGATAATCTCGGGTCCTGAATTATTATATAGTCGAATTTATAATTCGAAAAATCTTTTGTACAAATGTTCCGCCGTGAAATAAAAATAAAAATTTTTCTCCAGGATATACTCTTTTAGAATTTTTACTATTTGCTCCTCGTTATCATCTTTTGTTATTTGAATTTGGTATATTTTTCTGTTATCGGTTTTTGTATATTTTACCGGGTCGGGGTTAGTTACAACTTTGGTAATTATAAATTAGTTTGGTTTTGTATCTATTGCTTTTTTTAAAAATTTAATTGCATTTTTTGGTTTCATTTTGCATTGAATGTATAGTTTCTATTTCTTCTGGGTGTTCTCTTATATCTGTTTCGTCAACATTACCTATAACTGACTCTGTCTCTATGGCGTTGAATTGTATTTTCCTCAGTGCGTCAGCGTTATTGTTATACATTATATTTGATTTCGTAGTTATACTCTTCCAATCTAATCTTCCATCTCTGTAGTTTTGGGTTTGGTTCTTTGAGTTTACATAACCATACTAATGGTCTATGGTCTGTGTATATATATAAAATTTCCTTCCATAAAGATATGGTCTAAAATATTTTGTTGCCCAAATTATTGCTAATGGTTCATTCTCAATAGTACTGTACTTTTGTTCCTTTTCATTTAACGTTCGTGATGCGTAGCTAATTGGTTTATTGCTACCTGCTTTTCCTTGACTTAATACTGTGCCTAAAGCAACGTTGAATGTATCTCTTGTTAGTATAAATGATTTTGAGAAGTCAAGGTATGTGTTACGCTCCCTTCATGTCAACGTACTTAAATTGCATCGTTCTTGGCTCGCCGGTCGTATAAATTTTGTTCCTTATGTTATTATCCAAGTCGAGATAATAGACGATCAGAGGTTATGGGTAACAACTATTTTATATAAACAGATTAATAGTGTAGCTCTTATTCCATTGAAGGAAGTATGCTTTCTAGGCGAACGTGTTTAGTCGACCGCACGTGCGTTCTACGGAACATTGACGGACGGACTTAGTGATTACACGTGCTTTACCAATTGTGTTTTTTTAGTTGATTTTCTTTTGAAATAAAAGTTGTAGAACTTGCAAAACTTGACCGATTCTTCTTAGGGTTAATGTGTGTGCGATCTAGTTTAGTGTTCCTTTTTTTATCAGAGTGAGTGCAATAAACTTGTACAGAATTTGTAAAGGATTAACGATATTATTTTCTTGACCACTTTCAAGTTGTTTACTGTTCAAAAGGATCGCCATCGTATTACAACGTATTGTAGGGTCCCAAAACGAGAGCGTCAGACACCGCTTCTAGTGTTTCATAAGTTATGTGATTGTGTAGATTTCATACAAAAAAAAACCTTAAAATACAAGAACGGTAACTGCGCTTACAAACAAGTAAATACGATGTACAGCTCGTTTTCTTTCTTAGTGTAAGATACTTATTTAGTTGTCAACGTATTAATTAGCAAATTAATTCTGTTACATGCTTTCCCATTTTTTTTTTGACATGAGGTTACAGACATATCTTTGTGCACTACCTCTCTTAACAATAATGTTGGACATTTAAGGTAAAGACGTGTTTGGCAACTAACATTTTACAGTGATTCCAGCTTACAAATGACGTGAATTAATATTCGATTGCCGGTTAGTTTAACTAGGAATAATTAAGTGAAATACGTAGGTGTGATTAGTGTAAAGTGTAATAAATTCAATCAACCCCATCACAGTCAAGGGTGAAGTACTTCATTAGTGCAGGACATCGTGAACCCTACACTTTAATGGCAAGGAAGCGTTACATGAAGAGATTGTTGTAAGTTGAACGATTTCATCCTTGTTATTACTTTAAATATCTATCCGTTGTTTTGCAATATCCTTTGTCGTTTTGATACCTTTTACAATAGGATTGCATGCTATAAAAAAAAAGAAAAAAAAGAACAATCAACAATACTGGATTACTCACATCAATTGTGCTTAACTATTTATCTTTTGTTATAAGTTGTTTGATTTATGGTTAATTGGTGTGTGAGGAAACGTTTCTGCTACTCCCCAATATTACCGTACTTTGTAATAAAAGTTTTGTTATGCCTTTCTCGTTATTACATTATATAGATTATACAAACAGTTTTTTTTTACATCTTACAGAGTACGGAATAAATTATGCTTGATCAGCATGCTATGCTTATTCTTTTTTTTTTCAGGTTTGCTTGACTATTTTTATTGCAGGTGTGGTCCCTGATTCCTTGCCGCCGCGGATATTGTGTGGTGGTCTGCTTTCTACAACCCCCCCCCCCCAATCTCCGATTGAGCCCGGTCATTCTTTGACTTTCTTTGTGTTACGCACGGCTACGAGACAATGTAACATATTCTAATAAAGGGCGATTCGTAAGAATACACTCAACTTTTTCTACTGCTTTAATAAATTCCGGTGTGCTCGATTTTATTACCTTTTTTTAAGCAGTTGGTTAATGGTTTGGTTATTTGTGCGTAACCTTTTATGAATTTTCTGTAGTATCCACTTAGTCTTAAAAATCCTTTTATCTCTTTATTTGTCCATGGTAAGGGGTACTTTAATACGGCATTTGTTTTGTCTGCGTTTGACATAACACCTTGTGGCGTTATAATGCGTCCTAAAAATGCTACTCTTTTGCAAGAATTCGCTTTTGTCTAGTTGTACTTTAAAGTGGGCTTTTCTTAAACGTTCAAAAACTTCTTTTAATCTTTCGATGTGTTCATCGAGTGATGTTGTGGCGTTAGTATGTGCCTTAAGAATCCTACTCCTTTTTGCAACATTTTGCTCTTATCTAGTTGTACTTTCAAGTTCATTTTCCTTAAACGCTCAAAAATTTCCTTTAAACTCTCAATGTGTTCGTTGAGTAACGTTGAATATATTATTATATCGTCCATATACACAAGACATTTTTTGTTGTATATTCCTCTCAAAATAGTATACATAACCCTCTGAAAAGTGGCGGGTGCGTTCTTTAAACCAAACGGCATGCATTTGTATTCATAATGTCCTCTAGGTGTCTGAAAGCTGTTTTGGTTGTGTCTTTCTCGTCCGTTTCCACTTGGAGGTATCCTGTGACGAGGTATAATGTCGAAAAATTTTGACATCTTCCTAGTTTGCCTAAAATTTCTGTAATATTCGGTAGTGGGTGCTTATCGTCTACAGTCTTCTCGTTGAGTTTTCTGTAATTGATAACCATTCTGTATTTGTGTTTGCCTAAGGCATCTAGTTTTGTTCGGTACAACTAGTACGGGGCTGCTCCATGGTGAATTCGAATGTTGAATGATATCTTGCTTTAATAGGTCTTCTACCTTCTTCTTGACTTGCTTGAGGTAGCCTATATGCTTTGGTGAAAATCGGTTTATCATCTGTTAGTTCAATGCTATGTTTAACTATGTTGGTGAAGGTTCAAGGTATTCCTTTATAATGGAATATATCTTGGTATTCGAAACATGAGTCTTTTATTGATCTATCCTCTTCTGTGTCAATATTGTCATTGAAACGAATGTTAATTAAATTTTCTTTTAACATCTGTGGTGTTTGAGTTACTTTCAGGGTCTTCGTCGATTACCATTTCACTAGAATTCATTTCTTCCACTTCTATTGGTTTTGTTAATGATACTTCTATAGGGTAGTCGTTTGCGTACAGAATTGTCGTAGTGGCATAATTGTCTTTCATATGTACTAACGCGGTGGGTGTTTCTACTCCTTGTTGAAATGACATGTGATTTATAAGTCCTATGTCGTTTTTTGAATTTAATAAGATTTTTATTTGTTTTTCTGTCCTAGTTTCGATTGCGTATTTTTGATCGGTTTGAATGTTACTGTTTTGAAATTTTATTGGAATCTGCCCGTGGTTTGTTCTTAATAATTGGTTTTTTTATATTAATGTTTGCTCCTAATTTTTTTAGAAGATCCATACCTATTAATTCGTCGTATTTATCGTTAAATACAAAAATGCAAAATTTATTGTTCATATTTACGTTAAAAGTTTTTGGTATAGGTGTGTTTGCAATGGATTGGCGTAGTGTTGTTTTGTGTGCTGTTTTGATTTTAAAAGGTTTCTCTTTCTACAAAATTTAAATAATGTTCGGCACGGTTTTGGTGCTAAATAAAGTTTTTGAAGATCCTGTATCGATTAATAATTTAATTTCAGCATGAGGTATTTCTATACATATAGGGTAAAATTTGTTGATTAATATTGTTTAGTTTTATTACGTCTGATTGCATTTTGTTTGGTTCAATTGAAAATTTGAGCCCGCATTTTCTCCGTCGTCCTCTTCGAAATTTTCGTACGGGTTGTTGCATTCGTAGTTTTCTGAATAATTTGTTTTATCGTCTCTACTTGGATTCGCATAATTGTCTGGGCCTTGAATGTTAAAATCTTCTACTTCTTGGTGAAACAGTTCCTCGGAAGTAAAGTTTCGTTTTTGTGTGTAATCGGGTCTGATTTGCGATATTTTTGTTTTTGCCAAATGTTAACAGATGAAAGCCCGTAGAGGTTAGTTTGTAATAATTATTGGGTTTGTTGTTATTACACGTCATGGGTGCGTTTCTGTTAGAATTTACGCCTAATGTTTTTGGTGTAAATATGGGTTTTATGAAATTCGAATTTACTGTTTGCTTTGGAAATTGCCGAAATTGATTGTCGAAATTTATGTTATTAAAGTTTGAATTGTTAATTCTTGGTTGATTCATTGGTGTGTTAAATGATTTAAATTTCGGTTTAGTTGGTATTTGTCTCGCGACTTGTATCGTTTTAATTGGTAAGTAATTTTTGTTTGCGTTAGGATTGTAAATTCTGCTTATGTAGTACTTTACGTTTTCTTCCTCTACAATCAAGTTCATCGCTTTTTCTAGATTTTGGGGATGTTGCAATTTCATTTTGTCCGATAATTGCTCGGGTAACGCGCTTATATAAGTGTCTAAAATCATCTTATCGTACAATTGTGTTTTTATAAACGTATGTTTTGATTAGGTTCTTCGAGTTTCAATTTAGTTAGGATTAAACTATGCACGTCTTAACATCGCATACCAAATTGGCATGGTAATTGATTATTTTCCAATACGTAGGTTTATTAAGTCTCTGTTAAGACATTTTATATTCCGCTGGTTGCCGATTTACGCTATTAAAAGTCTTTTGTAGTCTTCCCATTCGTGAGGTCGTCTCTCGTCGCAATAAGTGTCAAAGCTCTTCTGGTTAACTTGCTTAGAATCAAGCGTAATAGCCATAAACTACGGTCAACGTCTCCTTGTTCATAAAATGACTTAAGAAATGTCTCGCACGCTGTAATGATAATGCCTAACAACTTTTGGTTACCATCGTACATTGGTATTGAGTCTAAATATAGTCTCAAATTCAGTATTCATCTTTACAAATTTAATTTATTCTCAGTTATTTCAGTCAAGATTGTATTAAAGTTATTTAAAGAATCACTTATTGCTACTTGTATTGTATGCAATTATAAATTTCTGCTATAACTACATCGGTTTCAGACTTTGCTGTATAACTGTTTTATTAAATACTGTTGCAATAAATTGTACAAAAACTGTGTATGTTTATACACCTTTGCTCTAATAAAGCTCAGACTTTTGCTGATTAAATTATTTCAGTAATAATAATAAATTGTGATGCTCATTGCACATAAAATATAAATTCTCTTGTTTCAAATCTTATTTGCTGATATCAATATGCAATTTAAAATGGTTAGGAAAATGTACTTTTGGTACTCACAATAATTTGTTTCATTTGTTCCAATTGTTTGGTTTTTGTTTCAGTAAAGAATTGAAATTCACGGCCACCAGTTACTCGATTTTGGATTTGCTAGTGCCCTTCTGGAATCCGTTCCGACTGCGCTACATAGGCTTTGGACGTTTGGGAGCTTCTTTTTAAAAACACATTTATTTCTAAAAACACTTCTCTCAAAATTCATTTATACAGTAATTTCAAAAATTGTTTAGCAACTTGTACGTTGTGTTAATTAACGACTTCTTATTAAAATAGTCAGAGTTAATAAATACTAGTTGTGGTGAGTAGCTTGAACAACCAACCATGCTAAAGTTATAAAGTTAGGGACTGACTGGCTATTCGGGGCTCCTCAGGGTATTTATCTAATCTTTGCGCTTGCATTATCTTGTGGGAAGTGCAGATATCATGTCAGCTACTGCTTGATAACACAATGTCTTACTTATTAGTAATCTTAATTATAAAAATTGCTTTCTTATGTCCTACACCTGCAGTATCATGTTGCGCTAGAATACAAAGTAGTTGCTTCCGTTCTCACGTCTAATATGAGCTATCATTAACCTTATATAATGTGTCGTTCAACTATACAATTTTTACAAGAAAATACTCTTTGTGTTTAGAATTCATTAGAAAAATTCGGGTACACATTCAATAAGTCTTCAATTTTTGGTAAAATGGAAGTGACCAAATTCATAAAACGAGTTATGAAAACAGTTCGATCTGGAAAATGTTATCTCCCCGAAATTTTGCACTAATCAAAACAGATGCGAACGGCTAGGATTGACAACGCGCTATGATAATGTAACAACTTGTAAACCTGGACATAATTGTGAATAATAGTTTACAATTCCAAATGATAAAAATGTTACTTAAAACAACCACACTGGTGTTCGAAGCAAAGTTTCAATAACCTGAAATATTTTTAATTTTATTGTTGCTACAAAATGTGGAATTTAGTCTTGCGATAGGGTTAATAGGAAACAACGAATCGTTTATTGTCTTCCATATGGGACTAAAGTTCTATTATGAATTCGAAAGTTTGTTTAAATTTGCTATTAAACAATTTATGCAAACCTTTCATTTTTTCTTTCTTTTTTACGGAATTGTTACACCTTAGAAAATAATTGTTGCACTGTAAAAAAACTGTTACATTATATGAGTGTCAAGGTACTATATATTTATTTCCTCACGCATAAAATTTCCTTACATTGAAATTGTGTATTTCAGTGCAATAATTGTTTGTGCAAAAATTCTAAAAATTAGTTTACAACTGTAGTTAATGTAAACAACGTGATTTAATTGCGTGCACATAGATGGAAAAAATCCAACCACACTCAAATAACTGAGATATAAATTTCCCACATATTGTCACCTTTTAGTAGTCGCTTCTCTGACAACGATGCATCTTGCTGGAAATGTTAATTTTTTAATTTTCTAGAGTAGGTTTGACGCATGACTGCGGCATAACTGTAACTCGCTCTTAATATCTAAAAAGCACGTTTAAAGATTTTTATAATATTAACCGCGTTATACTTACAATAACCATTGTAGCTGTGGACATATAATAAAAAACACCTACCGATAACTGCAAAGGTTTCTGCGAGCGCATCATTATTTGTAGTAGTGTATTTTTGGCAATCTTGTTCATTTCATACCACTGACATTTCCAAACCGATTGTGCAACGTTGCCACTCTAGAACAAAGAAAATTTAAAAAAGTATAAAGAAATCTAACGCACTGTGTATAGTTAAGATATGAATGACGCAGGGATCTCATGACGTGTCAGTTTTTACTTTTTCAGTTAGAATAATATGAAAAATAATACAATTCCCTTCTTTTATTATAAAGACTCTTTAACCGATTGCATCGCGTTTTGTAACAATGCAACACCTAAATAAACCCCTACCCCACTGCACTGTGTATCTAGGCGGAATAGGACGAAATTCTCAGACGAAGATGAACGTTGTCAACCGAGACATTAGTTGACACCAACAACTTGCCGAGTTCAGGTAGTACTTTTCGCCGAGACGCATATACTATTTCTCTTCCGATCGTAATACTCCAGTAAGAAACCATTTCGAACAATCAAAATATTAACAATCGAGTTTGATACACTTGTGACAAATTAATACCAACATGGTGACTAAGTGACCACGTAATTCCCCGTCTCAAACTCACAAAATTGCAATAACCTCCACATAAATCTGATCCCCAATAAGAGCCCGCCTGTTTTTGTTACATTTAGTGCGATTGAAAGTCTCTCACGCCAATAAATTAGTTGATAGTTACCAGCCATCTCCATCGAAAATAGTAGCATTTTAATGGACAACCCACGTTTGGTACTGGTTTTCCCTCAGACTTAAATGCAAAATTTTTGATAACCATGTTTGCGGTTAAAGAAATCATGGTAATTAAGAAGATAATATGAACTTGTTTCGCTTCTTGGTGTCACAATCTTTATTTTAACAATTAGGTAGAGGAAATTTCCAACCCGAAATTGAAAGCATTATTTTCCATTATTAATTTATGCCATTATAGTAGGTTGCGATGTATTATAAATGTGTGGTTTGAGATCCCTGCACTGTAGGTGAAGAACCTATAATTTATTATATGTATTTTGTCGAATAAACGCTTTCTCACGCTCGAAATAGTGTGCGTAATAGCCTCAAAAAATGAGTGTTCGACCGTTGGAGACGTTTGATGAGTTTGCGTGAACGGACGCCTTTATTGGAAAGCAATAAATACGTTGTCAGTGTGCTCCATAAACAGCGGTCCATTACTAAGGTTTGTCGTATAAATAGCTAATTAATGATTGTAAAATGGAAATCGCGAAAATTAAAAGGTCGTAAAATGGAACCGAAATAACATAACGCGAGTTCAACTACTCTAAGCGATACAATACGTCAGAAGAAGATAGTAGCATATAGCCTCGTGCATTAGACAAGGATAAACGGCACGTTTTACAATGAAACATAAGTCATAAATTTGACATCAATTAGACTATTAAAATGCGCCATTTCCGGTAATATTGTAACACACAGGTAACTAATTCTCTAGGTGGATACGGAAAAATCACAAACGGTGACGTGTAGAGATAAGTTTGTTTATAAAGCTGGAAATTGATTAAAACCATTAATTCAAGATTTGGTTTGAGTTTGATTCCTTTAAAATCCAAGTAACGCATAATATGTAAGATTTAGTACCGGTGATTCATTTTATTTTACACGACTAATTTGGCATGCATACACACTTTGACATTTAACATGTAACTATGAATGTGTAAGTTAGAGCAAGTTAAATTACTGTACGAAATGAAACAAATGCGTTTTGAATGATTTTGTAATCAATCTCATCGGCGTTCCACAATTAATTGAAAATATAAAATACACTTTTGCATACTAACGTCAAATGGAGATTTAAGATAATATTAATGCTACTGTACACTGGGATTTGAACGTCAATTTTAAAATAAAACCAGAAAAAATTTAATACCGTAGAGGGTAATGAAAGAAAGATTTGGATAAGCGCTCTTTAACAAATAGCCATACGTATAAACTTTTGAATCTTTTTGTTTGTTAATTGATAATATTTCAATATTCTGTATTTTAATTTTTTGTAATTGTGAAGCGGATGATGTCCAGAGAATTTTGAGGTCGAAGTTAGAAACCTTTTGGCCTGTACAGCATTATCTGTGAAACGTTTTTTGGTCAAACACTTACAAGAGTGGTAATAAATGATATGCCAATTAACCGGCTATTAATTAAAGAGGACTGTGTATCGTTTAACAAAAATTAGGTAAGAAGTATTTTAATAATTAAGTAGCTCCGAATTATATTCTGTATGAACATAAACTATAAATTGTTTTATAAATTCTTTTGTATAAAACATAAACGTTTTTGAATGTATAGATTTTTCTTGAGATTGTTGTTTTTCATTTTATTTTGTAAATTCCACAGTTTAACTTCCATTGAGGTAGCCAAGCAAAGAAAAGAAAAGGATGGTAAGAAAATAATTTCAAATTTTCAATTGCTGTATCGTTATCACAGCATTCTTTCAGCAGCGGATCAAAGTTAGGCTATGTCACAGCACTCTTTTAGTGACGACTAACGCGAGACATTGTCACAGCACTCTTTTAGGGGCGCTCTACCCTACGGTCGTTATTACAGCAATATATATATATATATTATATATATATGTATATATATATATATATATATATATATATATATATATATATATATGAACATGATGTAGTTCAGAGTCGCGGATATAAACTAACATGTATGCACTTGTACAATGTTTAACAGTCATATTCATGTCATCTTCATGACCACCATAATTATGTTCAATTACTTCTAGTTTAGAACATCGAGAAACAACATATATATATATATATATATATATATATATATATATATTATATATATATATATATATATATATATTATATGTATATGTATATGTATATATATATATATATATATATGTTGTTTCTCGATGTTCTAAACTAGAAGCAATTGAACATAATTATGGTGGTCATGAAGATGACATGAATATGACTGTTAAACATTGTACAAGTGCATACATGTTAGTTTATATCCGCGACTCTGAACTACATCATGTCCTTCAAGAGGTTACAGATGCTGACATACCAAGTGATTTAGCATTTAGATTAGCAGAAGGAAAACTAATTGAACAACTACGCCAAAAAGAACGCAACGAAGCTCATTTATATATGACTGTAAATATTTTATTGGAAGACAGCTTTGATGGTCATCAAGGCAATAACTTGCATGATCCTGTAAAAGCATCATATAGAATTTTTAGTATAAAAAAGCCTGCAACATGTGGTAAACTGATGGAAATGCTTACGGATGATTTTAAATATCCACCAGAACAAATGAAAATGTGGCCGTTTAGTAGTAGATCAAATAACACTTTCCGTCCATGTTTGCTTGATTTGGAGGCAGACTCACAAAAAAATATATTAGATGCTTCAGAAAATCAGAATCCTTGAACTGTTTTTTTAGAACTATTGCCACCTGAACTGGGATTAATGGCATTACCTATTTTTGATAGTAATGCTGATGTCCTTTTATTTTTTAAATTGTATGATTCGAAACAAAAAAGAATACACTATTGTGGACATCAGTATTGTTCCATTAACGGCCGTTTATTTATATATCATTTATATCATTAATGAATGAAAGAGCAGGTTTTCCACAAGATACAGAACTTTTATTATATAAAGAAGTTAGACCTAATTGTATTGAAAGAATTACAAATGTTAACAAAACACTTGAAAAGGTCTTAGACGAATTAATGAATGGTGATATAATTATTTTTGAAAAAGATGAAATGGAAGAACAGTCTGATCTTCCAAACTGTATAGACTATTATAAAAATTTGTATTACCGAGTAGAAGTTAACTTTGTGGATAGATGTATTCCTAATGATGTTGGTTTTACTATGGAATTGTCACAGCGAATGACTTATGATTAATTATCTCGGGCTGTAGCACAGAGGGTTGGTACAAATCCGTATTTATTACAATTCTTCAAATGTCAAAGTTATGAAGATAGTCCTGGTCATCCATTAAGATGTACATATGAAGGTACATTAAAAGATCTACTATGATCGAAGTTTTATAAAACACCAAAGAAAATTTTTTATCAACAGCTTAGCATTCGAATTAATGTATTAGAAAATAAACGACAATTTAAAT
Organism: Platerodrilus igneus; assembly: GCA_036346225.1. Classification (NCBI taxonomy): domain Eukaryota; kingdom Metazoa; phylum Arthropoda; class Insecta; order Coleoptera; family Lycidae; genus Platerodrilus; species Platerodrilus igneus. Next base: position 13,727,520 of record JARFIW010001469.1, on the reverse strand, counting down.
GTATATGGGTGGGAATGAAGTTAAAAGATGGAAAGGAATTAACATTATATCCCAACAAAGGAGGCACTGTAGGAGATCTTTTAGAAGAAGCTAAAAAACAAATAGAATTTAGTGAAGGCGGTAGTGAAAAATTAAGGTTAGTTGAAGTAAATTGTTCTAAGGTAGCTTATGGGCCAAAGGAAGATGCGCCACTGGAGTCGTTATCTTTTGCAGGAGCCATAACATACAGGATAGAGGAAATACCTAATGATGAATTAAGACTCATGGATGACGAGATGTTAGTTTCATGTGCTCATTTTCAAAAGGAAATATTTTCCACCTTTGGAATACCATTTTTTATCAAAATTAAACATGGTGAACAATTTAATAAAGTGAAAGAACGTATACAAGGAGAAGTTTAAATTTACTATTGTTACATTGGATAAACCTCTTTTTATTGACGAAGATGATTTTGTTATGAATTTGAGAGATGTTAGAGATAATCCTACCATTAATGCTAATGCAAAACCTTGGTTGGGATTGGAGCACGTGAATAAAGCTCCAAAATGAGCAGGATTTAATTATTTGGAAAAGGCTATTAAGATCTACAACTAAGAATGGTTCTATAATGCAAGCCAGTGGTGATTGTACATTATTAAAGTGGGCAGCAACCAAACACCATCATAATTATTGTTTTGATTGTTTTCGCTGTTTCCTAACAATTAGAATGTAATATTCTTAGTCCACTTGAATAAAATAAATGAATATATATATATATATATATATATATATATATATATATATCTGAATTTTTCTTTGTACTCTAATTAACTGAAGCTCCACAGTTGAGCCGTTATAAATTTTCTGATTTCTACGTTTACGAACTACTTGCTACTGAGATGAGCATTATATATAAAACGCCCCACAACTTGAGTGTCATAAATTCTCTGAATTAATCTCTGTACTAAAACCCCACGCTTGGGTGTCCATAATTTACTGCGAAGTTACCTGTGTGCTAGTGCCAACAGTATAGTTTGCCACTGCTGCTTTGCTCCTGTCTGAAAAATAACTACGCCATAAGAGAAGGAAACGCTGCAACGGTAACTCTACTCGGTTTATTCATAAAAAAATAATACAATAACGTTCACTCATTTCTCTGAAATTTCTACACAAAACATTAACTGCCATCTAAATCCTAGTATTTCGCCCTTTCACAAACCCGCGCACATAGTTATTATCTTTGTATCTCTCGCAACTGACACTCACTTATCCGAAATTTAACCTCTACTAGCCCAAGTTAATGTTAAAACAAGCCTTCCATACACACATTATATCCACCTCCCTTCAACATACACCCTCAATCTACTATTCCTTACCTTGTCTGACCCCCAATCTGTTCATATCCACTGCCTAGTCTGAACTCCAAACTTAACGAACTTTGTATTCTGTATTTCTTTCTCTTACTACTTCTGCCAAATTAATCCCTCTTTGTTCAGTTAACCACTTGCGTGTCAATCCAACAAAATAACCCCACTCAAAATATGTCTATATTAACACATTGTATTTCTTTCTCATTCTTATCCATACTTAACCAAATAACTCTTTCTTGCTGCGCTTGTTGTCCACCTGTAGCAGTAATCAAACATTACCCTCTCTGTCTAACATTCCAAACTATACTTATCTCCGTCCCATACCTACTTTATCTGATAGTCTTTCTTTGTTTCTCTGTTAACAAGTTTCATCTTTCTTTGATGAAATACCCGCTCTAAATAACATTCAAATAAGCTCAACTCTCTCTTGTCTATATGTATTAACATCTACTATCTTCATTTTAGTTTTCCCCCACGTTAAACGAATACCTGATACGTTACGTCTCTATCCCATTCTTACTTATTGCATAGGTAACCTTCCTTGTTCTGTTACGGTTCCTACATTCTAACTGACAATATAATAGTACCCATTCCTTAAACAATAAGTCCCTCTTCCGTGGATATCACCTACCACCTTTACTTGAACTCGATGTTTGTTTGTCTTGCCTTGTCTACAACTTATACTCGAAAACCTTATTGAAATTACCGTCAGTTTGTTGTTATACACAGTCCGTGGAAATTTCAACGGCTTAAAGTTCTTACCCTCTCTTCAATATACAACCACTTTGCTTGAAATCTTAGAAAAGCGTTTTAACAAATGCTCCTCTTTACTATAACGTAACTTTTGAAGTGAATTGTTGCATTATAACTAAAATCTACTTAATTTATACTAATTCTAAATCTGCTGAAGCGGAACCAAATTAATCTTGCTTTCTCATTGGTTATTGAACAATAGGGAAAGCAAGGCAGATGGCTCTATGGGCCTTTTATTAGTATTTAAGAGGGGTCCTTTATGTATAAAATTTTAATTGATTTATAGACATTTAAGAAGGAAAATGTTGGTACCGCTTTTAACAATTTAACATTTTCGAGTTTAACGGGGTGGCTGGTTTCAAAAATATGTTTGGCCACCTGAGACCTTTCGTATTTACCATATTTGAAGTGAGCAATGTACTCTTTAAATCTTGTTGTTATATTCCTCTTGGTTTGACCAATATATTTTTGAAAACACCCTGGCCTTGAACAACTAATTTCATAAATCCCCGACTTTTGCAATTTGTTCTCCCTGTCTTTTGGATTACCTAGCAGATCTTTAATTTTATTAGTGTTACTGAAAGTAATTTTGAAATTAATCTGTTAGAGTATTTTATCAAGACCCTTTGTAGTTTTGTGAAACGAAAGTTTAACATATTTAACATAATTGTTAGAGGCGATCGATTGCAAAATGGGAAATAGCCTATCACCTTTCATAGCAAAATTATTCATGTCTCGTTTTGAGACCGAGTTAAAAGAAAACTCCAAATACTTCCCAAGAATATGGTTAAGGTACGTGGATGATATTTTTGCAGTTTTTGACACTTCTAAATCAAATGTTGATGATTTTCTTAAAGAATTGAATTCAAAATTTCAAAGCATAAAATTTACGTATGAACCAGAGAATAATGGACAATTATCCTTTTAAGATACATTAGTAATTAGAAATGGTAATAAATTGGAATTTGACATTTATGGAAAAGAAACCAATGTAAATCGGTTTACTTTGTCTTTCTCCAATCATAGCATACAACATAAGTTGGCTTCTTTTAACCTTTTAATTAATATATTATTAAATTTCCCTTTAGATAAAAACATATTTAATAAGTTGCTCTTATTAAACAAATCGCGAATTACAATGGTTTCTCTTCTGATATTATAAATAATATTTTTAGAAAGTGTAAAAACAGAATTAACATCCGTTAATCAACGACATAGCAATCGATCATCCCTAACGATAATGTTAAATATGTTAAACTTCCGTTTTACAAAACCACAAAGAGTCTTGCTAAAATACTCTAACAGATTAATTTAAAAATTTCTTTCAGTAATACTAATAAAATTAAAAATTTGCTAGGTAATCTAAAAGACAATGTGGAAAATATGTAAAAGTCGGGGATTTATGAAATTAGTTGTTCAGGGCCAGGGTGTTTTCAAAAATATATTGGTCAGACTAAGAGGAATATAACAACAAGATTTAAAGAGCACATTGCTCACTTCAAATATGGTAAATACGAAAGGTCTCAGGTCGCCGAACATATTTTTGAAACCAGCCACCCCGTTAAACTAGAAAATGTTAAATTGTTAGAAGCGGTACCAACGTTTCCCTTTTTGAATGCTTATGAAGCATTTAAATTGTTAAACATAAAGGACCCCTCTTAAATACTGATAAAAGGCCTATAGAGCCATCTGCCTTGCTTTCCCTATTGGTCAACAACCAATGAGAAAGCAAGATTATTATCAACAGATTTAGAATTAGCATAAATTAAGTAGATTTTAGTTATAATGTCACAATTCACTTGTTTGTTGTGGATAACACCAGCCTGCGGGTGAGGAGAATATCCTCGACAGTGTTTAAAGCAACATTTTAGTAAATTGTATGTTGGAAATCTGCACTTCAGTCTAATTGGTGAGGAGAATATCCTTTGAAGTGTTCCGCAAAGCAGCTAATTATTATTTATTTGCAAATTCCTACTTATGATGACCACATAGTGATCGAAATACGTATCTAGTATTTTAAATATTTTTTGTGGTTAAGAGTTTTTGTTCATTTTAATTCAAATCGTGCCACGGTATTCCTATAGATTATTATTGTTACATATCTACTTGAAAACTATAACGGTCAATGTTCGCTTTTAGAAACATTACTTAGACAACAATTTAAATATGAAACAGAAATCGTTAAAGCTTTATATTTACACCCTTTGCTACACATACAATGATTAAATATGTTTATGATTTTTAAATACACTCTAAAAATATTTACATTATAACATACGCTACTTTAATCAGTATTCATGGTTATACCCTTATGCTACGTTGCATTTAAGCATCCTGAAAGTTCTTTGTAAAATTAAATCCTACACTAGTAATTTGCAAATGCGTTACAAATTGTTGCTTTTTGGTATTTACATGCTGAAACTTGAAATAAATTATCACATACATAATCTAACCCCTTTTATCATTCAAATACCACGGAAATATATATATATATATATATATATATATATATATACATTTAAATATTGAGCTAATAATGAGGTCACGAGTGGTTATTGAACGCCAAATTCTATAAAAAAATTACCACTCAAAAAGAAAAACGGGAAAAATTAATATTTCCAAATATTTAATTTTTCCACCCTGTATAAAACATAAACGTATACAATTAGCACATAAAATGAGATTCCCAGGTAGAATAATACACTTTTAGGACATGTATAGTGTTATTGTATCATTTAGAGACAAGCCCAACTTTAAACCTTGTGTAAATATTCGCTAGGAAACGTTTCAATTTCCGTAAAACCTTTCTTATTGCATTTACAAAGCATAAGAACGAATGTAATTAAAATTTGTGTGTAGACATTCATTGTAGACTAAAAACTACTCTCATGCACTTTCAAAATACTAGGTATTTTCCCTGTGTAGTTAAATAAGTTAAAACAATAATAAAATATTTTTTGTTGTTAAAAATACAACTTTATGAGTTTTAAATAAAAGGTATCTTTCTTTCAAAGAAGTTAGTTTTAAATTAATTTCAAATTTTCCGTATGTTTACGTTATTTAATAAGAGAATACGGTATTTTATTCGAGAGAATTTGAAAAGTCAGAAATCATAAATGTCATTTTACTAGAAATGTTCTAAAAGTCATTAAATAGTCTTATTATTTTGGTATCAATGATTAAATGCTACAATTCAAAGAAAGTGCTTCTATCGGAAAAGCTATAAAGGATAGGTAAACGTTTTAATAGCTCTACGTAATACAGATAGAAGGAGTCAGCGACCACTTACTTCATTTGTTATTAAAGACGAGAAGATTTTACGATCCGCGTAACCGCACTTTATTAACTTATTAAAACTTGCAATCCGCATAATTAATACATTATCCTGTGACTATTGCTTCGAAATAAATCCAGAATAGATAAGAAAAAATGACGTATTTAAAATTTTAGTATATAAAGAGGAATGATTTAGAACGGGTCATTCCGTAATTAATTCGTCGGATTCATTCTCTTTAAAATGTAAGTACATGTAAGTTTCGAGCAATGTTTCATTCTTTAATTTAATTTACAACATGAAACATATACGTTTCGAGTAATTTGTAGCCTATAGTTAACAAATATAATTATTTGTTGAAGTATAATGGGGATTTTCACAATAATATAAATAATCTTGGTACAAGAACACAACAGCTGATTTTAATCGATTAAAAATAAGTGCATCTCGCAAACTGATAATTCAACGTCAAGATTTGCAATGAAGAATTGAAATGGGACCAGGAAGTATTTAATGGCGTTAACTACAATGTAAATGATATTTTTATAAGGCGCTATAAAGAAGTATTTGACAATGAATGCCATTACAATGAACGTAAATATATTAAACAAAAGACAGGTACTCAAACATAAAACCTTAAGCGGTATTTACGGTTTTTTGTATGAACAATATAATAACCATCCACTTTAGTCGCTATTAACCTAGCACTGTATTTGTTTATAGTCGGAATAACCATAACATAAAATTATACCATTTAAGTTATTCGACTATTCCAACACCTGATTTCTTGCATTTATTTATCAGACACTAATTCATTCAGGTTGTACACTCGATGACATTAGAGTAGTTGGTACCAAATAGTCAAGGTATGGTTTATAATGTAAACGTCCTTCTATTTTAAAGCACCAACAAGCAAAATTTATTTCAATATGTAACGATTTTAGATACCTAATGATGATAATAAATTTATCGAAAGCTTTATTGATCAGAGGGGAGTTTTGTTGATCTGGCCATCTTCTCCAATAGAAATGTTACATTAATAATTTGATGTGTCAAAATAATTATTGTACCATATTAAGATTGAATTTGTGAAGAGATCGAAAGCAGTTTAGATTTCGTTTTGATCTTCTATACTCTGTTGTCGTTTTTGATCTTTTCCTGTAATTTCCACCTTGCCTCAACTGGTCTTTGTGGAAACGTCTTTTTGGAAACAAGACGCAAACAGTCTTGTCTCATTGTAGTTATTAAACAAACTTACTTCTAGCAAAAGCTCATTTCCGAACCAATAATATAGAAACAGTTGCATTAGCATTGTACCTATGAAGCAGATGTCTCTTACTAATTGTATAGATAGGTCTCCCTAAAAGCAGCTTATTTAATAGTTTCACTTGGTAAAGTGTCCCTTACAATTGCGATCTCAAAACCAAGTATTGCAATTTGTAACGAAGAAGTTGCAAAATCCAGCAAAAGGAATACCTTCAAAGAGCCGTCAAGAACTTTGACATATCTGCACATTAAAACGTCAGCTGTATAGCATCACTTTATACTTACCGTATGATGGTGTTGTGATGGTAAATTATCTTGTTAAGGTTACAATATACGAACTCATTGTTCTCCAAAGTAATCAGACAATACTGCAAAATCTTTATCTGTCCAACCACAAAATTTATCAATGAAAAGAAAAGGTTATTACATGCCATTATAAAACATGAGCCTAGAGAACCAGCAACAGTCTGCCACGTGAATGTATACAAGTAATATTTAAACGGATCAAAAGGAAGCCAGGATACTAGTGGTAGTGGCCGTTTTAAATATATCGTAGAATTGCCCATAGTAATGTAGTAGACATCTAGCGGGTTTACCAGTTCCAAGATAGGCGGCGTAATAATAAACATTAACAAACACATAACACCTAAACCAATGACAACCTTGTTAGCGTCTGCATTTCTTTTAGCGTGGAATTTATAAATCTCAAAAACACGGCCGCCATCTTTTATAATTCTTTCTTCAGTAATAATAATTGTCTCAACTAACTTTATTACGCGGGAACTGCTTACAACGTACACTTTTATAAGGCCAATTGTCAAAAATAAACTAACAGCCAACATACTCGAAATTTCTTGAAAGTTTTTGTCCATTGTATAAAGCTCAGCGTACTGAGTTAAAACCAGTGTTACGTAAATGCTTATTAGAATTATGTAGTAAACTTTGTAAGCGGTGGTGTAACACTTCTTGTTGAATTGTAAAGGCCACAGGCCAACGGCACTTAAGTTAAAAATAGATATTCTTAGGTGCAAATGTTTCATTTCTTATGGATCACAATTTCAGATGGTGTATGGTTTTATATGTAGTGAATTTTTTTAATTAAAGCAAACTGCTTTTCAATTACCCTTATTAACTCCTGAATTATTATAAAGACCTACATTATACAATTTAGTCAATTTTGTTTAATGAACCAATTTTTAGAAATTGTAGTCCTAATTGTAAAGTAAAATCAATCCAGGATTTTAAGTTTCAGTTAATAATCCCTTTCGACTTTTCACTAATAGTATCGTGCATTCGCAGATATGTGTATCTTCGACTTCACTCATAAAAAGCTCACAAAAGATAGTCGAAACCGTTAAATTAAATAAAGTTATATTACGCTGCCGTCCTTAAGCGAGATTGGAGCCATTAAGCTCCGTCTTCCATTTAAGTTGAGGTGGCAACACATAGTAATCCATTTCATCGAAACATTAAAAAATCAGGTAAATAAGTAAAGAATTCAATCATTCGCTCAATCATACAACCATACATGAAGTTCACGGACCAATGAAAGAGGCTGTAACCGTAACAGGGTATAAAGCCTGTTATAAATCCATCGACAGAAGGCGTTAAAGGAAAAGCTTGTGAAAGTTACAAGACGTGGGGATGCGCTGGAAGTTAATCGAAATTGAGTTCCAAAGGAGAATGCCAGCAACTTGAATAGAATAATAAAAGATTAGGGCATGTTGAACAAGAATGTAATGCAATAAACAACATCAAGTTTAAAGAAAGGTTTATTTAAATATAAATCAAGCTAAGCGACTACACATCATGAAAGCTTCTTACGTTCTACTGTATCTCTGAACAACAAGTTACAGTAACCCCTTACTTACTCCCTCTACTACCCTTAGGTCTATCGACGCACGCAGAAGGCCTGAAATATTTTACACATCCTCCGGCGCGGCGGTACAACTTAGCTTATCACTTCTTATTTCTAAAGGATACAATAATTGTATTGGGCGCCTAATTACGGTGCCATTCGCAATCTTAACGTAACAGGCACGCACTTTGTCATCACGGCCGTTTATCACGTCTTTCACCAACCCTAATTTCCACAATAACCGTCGCTTATCATTTCCATGTATTAATACGACATCCCCTTGCTTAATCGCACACTCACGCGCATTCACGTTGTGATGAGCTCCTCTTAATAATTGTAAATATTCTGCGCTCCATCTTTTCCAAAAGTAGTCTATAACGTTTGTTCTCTGCTTCCATAGCCTACGAATCTCATCTCCATTAATAACACGGTCAACAAAAGGAATAGTAGCCAAAGCGGGTCCTAATTAAAATGCGAAGGGGTTAACGGCATTAAATCTATAGGTTTACTATCTAGGTATGTGAGCGGGCGCGCGTTTATTGTTGCTTCAACCTCGGTAATGAGTGTATTTAGTTAATCTAAATTTAGTAAAAAACGTCCTATCGTAGCCCTAAGGGCGTCTTTTACACTTTTTACAAGTCGCTCGTAAAATCCTCCGTGCCAAGCCGTTCGCTCTACTATAAACTTCCACTTTATTTGGTGACTGTTCACAAACTCGATCAATTCTGTACTCGCCATCACTTCGTTTAGGGTCGATATATCACGTGATATTCTATTAAATGTTTTAGCGTTATCTGAGTAAATGACCTTAGGAATCCCTCTACGGGCAAATAATCGCTTACATGCACTGATTGTAGACGCAACATCCATTTTCGAAACAATCTCTAGATGAAGTGCTCGTATAACAGCGCAGGTAAATAAAAGCACATAACATGGCTTTGAGTGATAACTATCTTTAAAATACAACGGTCCGGCGAAGTCTAAACCTGTCACTTCAAAGAACTTTGTTTGCTGTATTCGATCTCTAGGTAACGGCGCGAAAGGATGCGACCCTGACTTTCCACGAAGTCGTTTACAGATGACGCATCTTGCTAAAACGGACTTTATTAATTGCCGTCCTCGTACAATTCAAAATCGTTTACGTAATTCGTAAAGTGTTGCATTAACCCCACTATGATGAAGAGTTTTATGAAACTTCATTATTAGTAGTATACTTAAATGTGCATTTTTCGATAGAATAACGAGATGCTTGAGGTCGAAATCTTCTCTTAAATTATGAAGACGTCCACCCAAACGCAGCAATTCATGTTTATCGAAGAAAGGGCTTAAAGTTGCGATACTCGATTTCCGTTCAATGCCCTCACCCTGTTGTAAACTGTTAATCTCCGAATAATAAACTTCCCGCTGAGCTTGCCTCAGTAAACATATTTTGGCCCTTTCAAATTCGTTTACGATTAAGCTCTTCATTTCTTTATTATTTCTGGTTTTTAAATTTCCTATAAATCGTAAAACATACGCCGTTATCCGCACTAAACGATCGAAATCACTGTATCTGGAGGAATCTATAAATTGATTGCTACCTTTTATAGTGTCGCTAATTAGTAAAGACATTTTCGATACTATATCTATCGTTGACGTAGCTTTCTCTATCGTATTATCTGGCCATGTTTGTTCACTTTCTAGCAACCACCTAGGAACGTGTAATCAAGTTTTGGAATTTATTAAAGTACTTGAACTTATTCCGCGGGTTAATAAGTTCGCAGGGTTCTCGCGACCCGGACAATGTCTCCATGTTATATCTTTCGATAAGGTCTGAATTTCTTTAACACGGTTAGGTACATATGGTTTCCACTTTGACGCACCACGTTTAATCCAATGTAACGCGATCAGAGAATCTGTCCAACACACTACCTTATCGATTTTAATTTTATCGTTTTGATTGCACCAGTTAACTCCTAACACCTTTTGAATTTGTGCATTTTGCGATTCAACCTTGCTGTTTACTTCGAAATCGTTAATCGTCAATTTGCATAAATTCATGGAGGCTCCTTGAAAAAGTTTACTTGAAAAGTCTTTTAAATGTTCTGCAACATTTCAATTGTTTACACTAACCACTAGATTGTCTACATAAAATCCCCTTTCTAAGATTTCAATAAATTCAGGGTTTTGTTTTCGATTATTGATTATATGTGTTTGTATCACGGAATTTAAAAGAAACGGGCTACATGTAACTCCGAATGTTACTCTATTCATACGGTACGTTTCCAGTTCATTGACGTTATTGTACCATAAGAATCGATGTGCGTCTTTATCGTCGGAATGTAAATAAATTTGTAAAAATGCTTTCTCAATGTCAGCCGTAATTCTGATCTTGCCTACACGAAAATTAAGTAAAATCTTAATTAAATCTGGACTTAAATTAGGCCCCTTTTCTAATAAGTCATTCAACGATTTTTGTCCCGGGGCATGTGAAAAGGCATCGAAAACCACTCGCAAACGCGTTGTTTGTTTATCTTCTCTAAAAACAGGTCTGTGTGGCATGTAGTAAACACGATCGCCACTTGTTTTTCAGCATCACCGCGGGAAATTAACTCGGCATAATTATTATCCAACATTCCTTTGATACCAGCGTTATATTTACATATTTTGTTAATATTGCTCAATTTAAACTTTAGCCTCTAAGCACGAACTCGCGCACTAATTAAATTATCATCTTTAATTACTGCATACTCATTCTTCCACGGTAACGCTACTAAATATCGATCATCACATTTATAAACGTTATTTTTCAAAAAATTATCGAAAAATCTCTTATCATCGTCTACTTCTTTGGTTATACTTATTGTTTTCAAATCCCACATACTTTCGATCTCGGCTTCTGTCTTTATAACTGTCGCATGTAACACTGTCTGCAGATTTACTCTTATTGTCGTAGCATCAACTGGTATGGGACCATGCAAAGCATAACCAAATTTCGTGTCACTGCTACTAAACCTTTGTTAAGACGAATATTTTTTTCTGTCACTACTGCCCAGTAATTGTCTGCTCATATAAGTATACTAATTCCATCAACATTTAACGCTCGATCTATATTAAACGGGATATTGTCAGCAAGCTGCAAGTTTTGATACTCTACCACGCTTTCTTTAGGTATATGTAAATTATCCATGCAAATTTCTGGAACTTCCACAGCCTCAATCGTTAAAATTTCATCTGTATATTGTCCCTTTAAAGTAATTAAAACGCGGTTGTAAAGTTTAAACGGTATTGATAAACTATTTCCAAACGCGGCAATACGAACCCTATGTTGTCCAACAACAGGTAGATTTAATACCCTTGAAAGATTCTCCTTAATAAATGAAAGCTGACTACCGCCGTCCATTACTAATCTAATTAACTTCTTTGAATTTTCGCCAAAGGCATAAACACAAGCCGTTTGCAATAGCACATTCTTGTTTATGTTTGTCATCAAACTGGACACCGACGGCGCCGAAGTGTTCATTGAACTCTCCCCTTTCGTTAATTTTTCTGTAATACCTGTCGTCTCAGCGTTGTGTCTATCTTTACCTGGCTTAAAGCTTGGGTCGCATATTGTTGTTGCGTGCCTACCTCTGCATTCCTTACATCTTAAGAATCTATTTTTACAATATTTAGCACTATGGTTATTTCTCGTACAACGGTAACAATTTCCTGCTGCCTTTAGAATTTCTCTCTTCCTTGCCAAAGGTACATCTGCGTCACACATTTCAGTTTTATGGTCTTTCTTGCAGAAAGCACAGCATTCAAGACGTTTGTTCGGCGTGACTAATAAACTAGACGCAGGTCCTTTGTAACGCGTTCTCTTTTCTGTTGGGAGCATCTTTTCTTTACAATCTGCATCGGGTTTTAAAGCTTGTTCCAACAAATCGAGTTCGTTTTTAAGAAACTGCAACAAATCCTTTACCTGGCGATCTGCATCTTCCTCTGACCTTGATGATGAACTTTCTAAATTATTCGTAATAATTTCTAGATGATTGGATGATTTTATTTTAATTTGTTGATAAAATCCTAAACGCAATTCCGTTGGCAACGACTTAATGAGAGTCGACTTTACGATTATGTTTGTTACGCAATTCTTGGGCACCCACGTTGGGCGCCAAATTTATGCTACGTTCTTCTTGTAGCCCTGCGTAACAACAAGAGATCACGGAATGACCGGGCTCAATCGGAGATTAGGGGGGTTGTAGGAAGCAAACTGACATATAATGTATACGGCGGTAAGGAGTTAGTGACAGTACCTGTAAGAAAAATAATTAACCAAACCTGAAAAACAAAAGATTAAGCATAAATTATTCAGTACTTTGTAGATGTAAGAAAACTGTTTTGGAAAAAAAACTATATATTATAATCACGATAAAAGCATTACAAAAAAAATTTTGATTACAAAGTGAGGTAATATTGGGGAGTAGCAGAAACGTTTCCTCACACACCAATTAAACATAAATCAGACAAACTGTTAATACAAGATAAAAAGATAAGACACAATTGATATGAGTAATCTAGTAGTATTATTTTTTTCTTTCTTTTTTTAAAAGCCTGCAGTTCTATTGCAAAAAGGTCTCAGAACGACGAAGATATGGCAAAACAATTTAAAGTAATACTAAGTAGGAAATAGTTCGACTTACAGAAAGTCCTTCAGTAACGCTTCCTTGTAATTGGAGTGGGGGATTCACGATGTCCTACACTAACGAAGCACTGCACCCTTGACTGTGAGGGTGTGGATGGAATTGCTTACACTTTACACTAACTCACACCTACGCGTTTCACTGGTGTTAGCAGCAGACATCATCATACTGATGGAACCATGTAGCATTGATAAATTTCTTGTTAATTCTATTTCCTGAGACAATAATTTCGAAATATTTTGTAACACAAATCGCAAAAAATGTAGTAAAAATTTAGAATTTAGAATCACGGGCTTTCAAGGCACGATGTAATGCCTGTAATCTGATAAGTTCTTGCATTAAACCAACAGTAACGCGAGGTGTTTTATTTGCTACATATGGTAACAAAGAAAAATCTAACGCTTTTGCATAACGAAATTTGCACAAGTAGTGATCTGTTTTAGATTCTTTGGTAGTAAAAAATTCAGAACTACAGTATCAACTGTATTTACATGTGAATGAGATACATATTTATAAGAAGCAACCTTTTTGTTCATCTACTAAACCTGCTACAACTGTATCATCATTTTAGAACCAAAACCCAAGCTTAAAACTGCATTTGGATAATCCAAAGTATGCACTGCACTGATAAAAACAGGTAACGAAACGAGATCGCACACATTAATCCTAAAGAAAGAATCGGTCAAGTTTCACAAGTTCTACAACGTTTTTCCCACAAGAAAACAACTAAAACCACAATTAGTAAAAACGTGTAAACATTAATTCAGTCCGTCAAATGTTCCGTAACGCACGTTATTTCAAAAGAAAAACTCAACTAAGCAACACAATCGGTAACCGCACGTGTGGTTGTGTAAAACACGTCCGCATATAAAGCATCCTTCATTCAATGCAATCAGAACTACACTCTGCAGTTAATCTACAACTCAAATTGTCAAAGCAAAAGAAGCCGTATTTTCAACGTAATTAACATCTATGAACAAAGAACAACTGCAAAACTACGCTAATCTGTAGATATAAAATAGTTGTTACCATAACATCTGAGCGTCTCTTATCTCGGCTTCGATAAATAACATAAGGAACCAAAATTTATAAGACGAATAATTCAATTTATTTATTAATGTAAATCAACCGTTATACAACCAGCTATACAAAACGATGTATTTTAAGTACGCTATACAGAAAGGGAGCGTAACATGTTATACTGAGAACTAGATACTTCTAATATTTCAAGAGCATAGCTGAAGTAATTAGATTGTAATTCTTCCTTAAAGTACTTACGTCATTTTTGGATTTTACAGGTTCGATTTTCATAATGCTATCAATATATTGTTCAATTAGCCGTTCCCCATTTCCAAATTGATCTTTTAATATATTTAAAGCTTCTTCATAGAATGCTCCAGATGGAGGAAATCCCTCAATTGCTTCAGCGGCCCTTCCCGTGACATACATTCGCAGGTAGTTGAATCGATCTCCGTTCGTTAATTGTTGATTGTCGTGGATCATACTTCTGAATTGTTCCCAGAAAGGAAGCCAGCCCTTTGCAGTACCATCATACTTTGCTAACTGTACACGTTGAAGCTTCACTGACGTAAAGGACGGCCTACTTGTTTCGTTACTTACTGGTACCGTATTCGTTAAATTCGAGTCAACCTCTATCTGCGATTTTTCTGGGCATTTTAATCTAAATTCCAACTTAGACATCGTAGTTACAGCAACCTCTTCATATTCATACCTTTTCATTAACTCGTCCTCTAGATTTTCTTTAAGCAGAGGTTCAATTTGCTTATCAATTTCTTTCAGATTGTCACTCGCAAGCTTTAACTTTGACATAGCTGTATAAATGTCTTCAACACTGAAACTATTTTCTAGCATCGAATTTATATTATTAACTGTTTTAGTTAAGTGCGTTCTACAAATTGTCCGTTTTACTTGTTCCATCATGAAGCCTCGATAGTATAGCCGTCTGTTAAATATTCGCGTTCGCGTTCCGTTATTTCAAATATTTACGTTAAAGCTCGTTTATATTTATCACCAGATCTTCCCGGGTTTCAGCACCAAAGTTGATGTAATGCAATAAACAACATCAAGTTTAAAGAAAGGTTTATTTAAATATAAATCAAGCTAAGCGACTACACATCATGAAAGCTTCTTACGTTCTTCTGTATCTCTGAACAACAAGTTACAGTAACCCCTTACTTACTCCCTCTACTACCCTTAGGTCTATCGACGCACGCAGAAGACCTGAAATATTTTACACAAAGAACGACCAGCAAGTCAACAGATTCCGTACTATAACTGCGGTTTGATAGAGGAGGGAATTTTGTATTTAAATAAGATGGATGTTTAGAAGAGAAGAGCTTACAAAGAAACAGCCCGAAAGGGCTTTCTTCCATCACCTGGTAAATGTAGGGCATGGCTTTGTAGAATGGAATTAAATGGTCTCGTTTTTTTAAACTATGGGTAAAATGAACACACTATTTTATGCTCTTTTGAGTATTTTGCTATGCTCAGTTGAAACGCTTGTGTAAATAATGTCACAATAATCAAAGTAAGGCATAATCAGACCTTAAACCAGTTGTAGCTTTAATTTAATTGAAAAAAACGTTTAAAATTATTTTAAGAAAGTATTTAATACGTATGCGCTACTTGCTTTCTCAGGCTTAGTTGTTGGTTAATAACAAAGCTTCAACGTCCATAATACAATCAGAAAGTTCAATAGTATACAAGGCAAGACTAAGCGCTGGAGCGATATTTACCTCAACATTCCGAAGCATTTTTGGGGTTCCGACAAGGATAGTTTCACATTTGGATCCGTTAATTGTATATTTAAACATCATTTGCATAAGAGTTGTAAGGGGAATGATGTAAAAACATCGATAGGAAGATGGGTTCTGAAACACTCCTCTGTGGAAAACTGCTTTAGTATAACCCAATTTAAGAAGAAATTAGCACCAGCAGTGATAACGTGTTGTCTACGACTACTCTGCCCTCCTAAGCCAAGAAGCGTTAACTGCATTTTTATCGGATTTTAACATATAGCCATTTTGTGAATGTGTGGCATAGAATGCATCTATTACTACGATTTCACAGCGCTAACTATACTTTAAACTACATAAAACTTCAATTATTTTTAGCGGTAACTACAACTTTAGATAAATATTCAACGACATCCTAAAGCGTCTATCAGTAACTAGCATACACTAAGGCGATAGAGAGGTATCTACAGCAGTTACTGCTAACTTACATTAGGAAAATGTACTTACTGCATAAATACTTAAGCATTGTGTATTTACGTTTCAGACACCCTATTTGCAGCAATTTGGCACGAAGCTATCAGTGATCGTAAAAGGAAGAAATAATTAGCGCCTTTTACAATTTTTCTTAGAGCAGAGACCGAAAGAAAATAGTGCTGTGGGTAGATAATTGTGCCGCTCAAAACAAGAACTGGGCATTTCTGTGTTTTCTTGTTTATATTGTAAATTCATCAAATATTAATGCTGAAGAAATAATTATTAACTTTTTTTGAGCCAGGGCACACATTTATGTCCACGGATTCATTCCATCACCAAGTGGAGCGATCCATTAAGAAGTTGAACAAAATCTACAATTTCAACAATTTTAAGAAAGCGGTTTCAAATGCCAATTTTTCCAGAGTTACTGCGCTAGACATGGACTTGAACGACTTTTTGACTGGAAAGATGTCAGTTCAAAATTTAAACTAAGGAATAATAAAGTTTATTTGCACAATATCGTTCAGATTACTGCACAACGAGGTAAAATGAGTCTACTGTATAGGAACGACTATGAGGGACCACTGTTACCACTAAACTTTCTTAATGCTAAAGTTATGAAAAGTACAATTTCAATGTCTAATCGGCACGTTCAATGCAAAAGTATTTCTCGTGAGCGACGAGACGGTATTATTAATTTAATTAAAGGACACAACAACATAATGCCAACCAATAGACTTCCATTTTGAACTGTTGCAGTAGATTCCGATGAAGAAAATGATTTATAGAACATTCCAAACAGTGCACATTGAAATGTGTCGTATTTTATTAAATTTAGTGTACTCTATTTTATTTTTCCTGAACTTTTATCAAAAAGCATTTTATTTTCTGTTGCTTGATGTATTTATGCTAAAAGATTTTTTAATAATAAACCAGGTTTCCACAGTCGTCTTAAATTTTTGTTTATAATAATAATAATGAATAATAATTGATACCTCATTACTTTTAAAAAGATACGCCAAATTGCCTTAGTATTATAACTAAAACATTAATCAAAATAGCAATATCTACAATCTAGTTAAGAAATAAGTAATTATTTAAATGTATCAGAAAGGCATTAAAATATTACATACATATACAGCAACTACAGTTGGCAGATCCAAAAACTTAAAACATTAATTATCTTAAAAATATTCTCAAGTTACCGCTTCTGAGCTTAGTACGGCAGTACTGAAGCAGTATAGATACTATTGAACTTAAACGAGATAAGTTGCCGAGTTTTTATAATTTGACACAGATAATTTTACATTTAACTGATATCAATTACAATAAGAATAGTCATGTCTTTGTTGTCCATAGGGTTTCTGGTATCTTACCCGAAGTAGTGCTGAGCAAGTATCATGCCCCTCGAGAAAACCAAATTGATAAGTGTAGAAGAGAGAATTTTCTTGCAAAGAGACAATGACCTGGTCGTCTGCAATATATCCAAGTGACTTAGATAAAATGAGTTAGGACACTTATTGGGTGAAAATCACTATAAATAGAAGGGCAAGGATTCTTGAGTAGATGATAAAGGAAAGTCTCCTTCCAAAGATCGGAAGAGTAAGTATTCGCAATGGAAATGAAGCTAGCTAGAAAAGAAGAGTGGATATGATTCAACATACGAGATGAAATGTAATCAGTTCCAGGGGCATTAGACTTAATGCGAAAACTAGAATCCAAAGCGGTATCAATTGAAACTACAGAGATATTAAATCTAGGAGCATGTGAAAGTGGGGAGTCATTAAGTGATTCCGTCACGAAAGAAGGCAGGATTTAATGATGGGCACTGAACAAAAAAAATATTTAGAATATCTAAACACAAGCTAATCGGGGCAGCGTGATTTGCTTAAGGATTTTAATTCTCTGAATGTTCTAGATGAAGTACTAGACAATCGCTCCACCTAAATTAAAGCAAGCAGTATTGCTTTAATCAAAGCACATAACATTGCACTAATGCAGAAAATTACTAAATTCAGATCAAGATACGTACATAGTAACCAGTAATAACCCATCCTAGGTTGTTTAATACTGCATTTCAGTGCAACAATATCTGAGATCCGTGTACAAATTTTGATTATTCATAGAATTAAACCATATTCATTTCAATTGAAGCTGATTAAATATAAATAGTGTTTGGACAGAATTAAACTTGAAGAAGGATTCGAACAGAATTTGAATCCCTAAATTAACCCTTGTTACCCAAGTTAATTTAAAATATGCAGGTCTGCTTACTATTTATCAGAATCGGCGAAATCAAGTAACTACAAAAAATTATATAACATTCGCAATACTTGTACTAAATTTTATTAAGCACGGTTATTTTTAAATCGGTTTACTAGTTTGTAGAATAACGGAAAAAAAACACAATAAAGTTATTCTCATTGTACATATAACATCTCACTTAGATTATAAACAGCAATGCCTTCAGAATGTCCATTACTTTTTTTAGCACGAAACCCCTCACTACTCATGTAATTTAGACTAATAACATACGATTCAATTCATAGCAAAAAGTCAAAGTCGTTAGGCGCTCTCATCTATGCAAAATTGACCTGCTTTATGATACGCAAATTCAAATCTTTTTAATTATTAATATGTGCAAATCTTTCCTCCATAAATAGAAAATTTGTTTAAATAATTCAGCATATCATGCAAATGTTGTCTTTTATTAAACAATTGAGTGATTATCTCCTTGTAATAATTTATATTTAGAATTAACGCAAATTTTTAGTTTAATATATAACTCTTTATTATTAAAAATTCTGCCTTGTTACTGAATGAAATATATGCGTAAAGTATCTATCCATTTAGCAAATTTAAAACGTATCATTATACCCTCGGTCTTCTAAATGAACGTTTACACCTTAATAATTAACAACTGCGATTCCAATTAATGCGAAATGGAATGTTGCAATCGTTGACCAAAGTGGTGTCCTCTTCTCAAAAATATATATATGAATTGCTGTGACTCCCTATAAGAATCGAACCTCACGAATTGGGCGTCAAGAATTGCTGTGATTCTCTTGTCCGTCGTCTTCTTCTGATAATCGCCTCTTGACTCTTTCCGCCTCGGCAGCTCACCTAGATAAAACTTTCATCCTCATTCATAAAAAAAAACACATTCCTACCACAAACATCAACGTTAACTCTATTTACACCAATATTCACAATACATTAAAATTTCAGCATAAATTGCAGCATCATAAAATTGAGTCTGAATAAAAGGGAGCATCTCTCACCCCTTTACGTTAATTTAACAGGTTAGTCTAATTGAGCTCAAAGACAGACCCAAATTTTCATCATAATCAAAAACATAAACCTGATAAATACTCTTTTCTACTTATACAAGAAAATTTTACCTTAAAATTAAAAATTTGTTGTTTATACAAGTTTACTACTGTCCATTTTTATCAAACAAATTATAAAGATATTCAACACACACCAAAACATCTAAGATCAAATAAAAATGCATAATTTACCTGAAGGTTAATGCACTCGTGGCTTCAATGTACATCATCCTTGCTAATTCCACTATTCCAGCTGGTTTATGTTTACGTCCTCGGAATTCTGGCCGCCTTTAAAATTTTTCTACGCCACCATTCGTCTAAAAAGTTTCAGGGTTTCTCAGGAACTCATCTAGGTATATCGAAATCTTGTTTTGTGGATCCAATCACGTTTACGTATAACATTTGATTACTAACATTCCCGAAAAATAGCAATGAAATTCATAATTCTTTTACGCTATACCAAAAACTGCATACTTCTATTTATTTATTTATCGTTATTAATTTAGATAATTGGTACAGTAATACTCGCAAATATAACTAGACTTTGTTACCTTCATTTATCTTCTCTAAGTGTACTAATAACTTTTATTGTAGCACGTAATCACCACGTATTCTACTTAAAGTATCGAATAATCAAAAAATAAAGAGCAAAACTGTTTGAAGTATCGAATAAAATCAAAAATATAAGAGAGCGAAACTCCTATTAGCACGGGTTTATATAATAGCTCGCTTGCAAGTCGAATTTGTCCCGCGACGGACGATTTTAAGAAATTCGCATTCTATTTTCCCTTCCGATGTCTCGGCACAATGATTCTACTGAAATTTGCACTCGTCCAAGTTGAAAATCTAAGAAATTTCCACACGGCTCGCAACACGTCCGAGAACAACTAATTAATTTTACACACCAACTGATATACTTTTTATGCTCCACGGTTTTAATAACGCGTATTATCTAATGACATTCTACATTACTTCCTTCTAAACGTTGACTATGATTTTATACAAACCCTACACTCTAATTGAATGATTTAAATCTACACAGTAGGCCTTTAATTAAGCGTACTATTTTACACTGCTCTGGTATCCACAGTGTTTAACATTATCCAAACAATATAAACCCTATGTTTAGAAGTAAATGACGAATTTATCCAATATGCCTTTAAATGAAGCGTATTATTACCCAAAGCTTTCTTATACACGGTGATGAAAATTATTTGATGTCGTTTATTAATTTTTCTACCCTGGTCTAAATTTGAGTAATATATATATATATATATATATATATATACATATACATATATATATATATATATATATATATATATATATATATATATATATACATATATATATATATATATATATATATATATATATATATAGCTATTATATGCCCCACGATTGGGCGTTATATTTATTTGATATGATATAAAATGCCTTATCGAGCCCTTACCATGGTGGGCTTTATTTATTTATTCCTGTGATATCTTTATTTATTGATATTTACCGTAGGATTTTACCCCGACTAGCTCACTGAATAAATCTTATTTTAACCTTTAAGTGAATTCAAATAAAGCAGTTCTAGGACACACAATATAATAATTGATAATATGAACAACACTCAAAATTTTCCCTTTTATATAAAATATTTACATTTACCAAATTTATGCTTTTCTGAAAGCCAGTAAAAATATCTTTTAAATACACTCAAGTACCTTCGAACGTTCTAATATGCTTTTCCCTGTTTTCATATTTTTCAAATAACTTTTTTGATGACTCATACAAATATACAATGTATAGCAAATATTAAATTTGAAACAGTCTTTCAATAATAAAATGTTTAAAATCGCTAACCTGGAATGGTTTCTGGAGTTCCATCATAGTCTGTAGTCTGCATCCATTGTTGTATCCGCTTTACTTATTGACCAAAATTATCCACTTTTGATTTCTGGTATTTTAGATTTGCGTTAAGGTTTAATTTCGACAGGAACATTGAGTCGTATCAACAATATTGACTCCACAAAATTTTATCAACAAAATGCCGTCCCAATAAAAGAATCGCCTCCCAAAAGCCGTCCCAATAAAAGAAGACCCCAATAAAAATCGCTTCCAATGAAAGCCCTGTTTTGTTAAATATTAGAAATAAATTTAACTGATTGTTTAACTTACGTCTATTTGTAGATCGGTTTATTTTTTGTCGCGCAAAGATTTTGCACTTTCAAATTTCATATATTGAATTTTTATTTCACTAATTACGTAAGTTTTTACGGCATTCGAGCATAGTTGGTGCTCGGTTAAATATTGAATAAGTGTTATTCGTTTTCTATTGGGTATATAAGCCCTCCCCTCCCCAACAGTTTTCATTGGCGTGTTTATAATCAAGGCTTGTACTTTGCCTTATCTGGCAGAACTCGGAATTTTTACAAATTCCCTAGTATAATTTTTCGACAAAATGCTGCAACGATGACGTAAGCGTTAAGTATATTACAGTATTGTAATAGGTTTTTCAATTTTTAGCTTTTATCAAGTCAGTGTATTTAACGTTTGTCAATTGAAGGTCCACAATTTATCATATAATTGAACCGCTTTGTTTATTCGTTTGTTACAGAATGGTGGTTTTCTGAACAAATGTGTTCTTTCTAGTCACGTAACGATTTTCTAATAATGAATTATTAAGATGCGTTTGAAAAATAAATACGTTGATATTTTCGACGCAATTATTAAATACTTGGAGTGCCAATTTATCTATGTTTTCCGATAATTTAATTTGATGCAATTAGTTGCTTTTTAAAATCTTATCTTGTAAACTATATTTAAACATATTTATACAACGCACACATTACTATTTTAATCAAATGATATCGCATTATTACTAAAGGAACTTCTTTCTCATGCATTTAATTACTAATCTTTTATATACAGAGTCATCGCAATTGACTTTTAGTAGAATAGTCGATTTCTCTTATAATTGCTGGAATTACTTGATTTTCTTAAAGTTAAAGTTATTTATATCTATCCAACTACCCCTATGACTTAATCCACCCTTAAACCGCCCTCTTATCATAGCAATATATAATATATATATATATATATATATATATATATATATATATATATATATATTGCTGTGATTCCTACAAAATCCGTGAACTACGCTGAATCGAGCCTCACGAATTGGGCGTCAAGAATGCTGTGAAACCTACAAAAGCTATTCATTACCTTAACTGTGTTGGTCCATTGACTTTCTTCTGTTAATCGCCTCGGTGCTCCTCTAGATAGCTTTCATCCTCATACATAAAAACAAACACATTCCTACCACAAACATCAACGTCAACTCTATTTACATCAATATTCACAATACATTAAAATTTCAAAATTAATATTCAGCATAAATTTTAATATCGGAAAATTTCAAAATTAAATTTATTATCATTTTAATGTGCATCCAGAATTAAAGTCCTTGTAGGATGCCTACTAATTACTATAACAATATATGCAGAGTACAAAGGAGCATCTACCACCCTTTACGTTAATTAACCAGGTTCGTCTAATTGAGCTCAAAGACATACCCTAAATTTTCATCATAATCCAGAACATCAATACTAAATACCCCTTTCTACTTAAACAAGCAAATTTCACCTTAAAATTAAAATTTTATTGCTAGTACAATTTCACTACTGTCCATTTTGAGTAAATCAATTATAAAGTTATTCAACACACACAAAAATATCAAAGTTCAAACAAAATAGTATAATTTACCTGAAGGTTACTTGCACTCGTAGCTTCAATGTACATCGTCCCTTTTGTTAATCACACCATTCCAACTGGGTTATATTTACGGCTTCTGATTCTCAACGCTTTAAAAATTTTCTCCATCACCATTTATTTAAAGTTGTTTCAGGGCTTTTCCGGAACTAATCTGTGTATATCTGAACCTTGTTTTGTGGATCCAGACCCGTTTATGCACCATTTAAGTATTAATACCCCCGAAAAATAACAAAGAACTTCATACTTCTTTCACCAATATACGCCAAAACTGCCTACTTTTGTGTATATATTTGTCGTTGTAAATTTTTACCAATTGGTACAGTAATACTAAACTTTATTACCTTGTATCTTCTTTTCTAAGTGCACTAACGTACATTCATTGTAGCACGTTTTAAATCACATAATATTCGAGCAAACTGTTTAAATTATTTAATATTAAAACCGGAAGACTAAAAAGCACTGTTTAACGCGTTCAATCAAGTCGAAGATCTAAGAGAGCTTCTTCATATTCACTTCCGTATATATAGCGGTTAGCCTGTCTGTCGGTCTGTTCCCCAAAACGGCCAGTTTCTAGAATTTCGTCATTCTATGTTCCCATTCCGTAGGTCGGCATGCGATTTTTACGAATTTTGTACTCGCCCCAGTTAAATCTCAGAAAATTTCCACACGGCACGCAACGTCTGAGAGTACCTAATTAAATTTTATACAGAAATGTTATTTCTACCTCTCAATTTTGCCTTTTACTTTCAACCAATCGCAACCCCATGACGTTGCTCTACTCACGCCTTTTTACTATATGTGTCTCGGTCTTGCGCCTATTATCTGTCTCTATCTACCCTGTTCTTATTAGTGCATATTGATATTCCTTATTATCGATTATTTCAGTCCATGTGGACTATCTGGGTTAAATAACCCCGTATCGCACCTTCTCGTGAATATTAAGCCACGGTTTCTCCAAGATTCTTTGTAATCATTAATTATCTGCAACATTTTCGCCGTACGTGACTTTTAAACTACGCAGGTGTTCAAACATAATATTAATTCTCAGAGCTTTATTTTATTGGGTTTTTACAAGTTTTTATAGATATTATATGTTACTAACGGTTCAATTAACTTCAATTAAAATAATACCCTTTAAATTTTAGTGAATACAAATTAAATATTAATTATTATGTGTACACTTTGTCTACTACTTGTTACCCAGAACTTAAATCAATTAATGTAAATTTTGCACGTAATTGGTCTTTGTTTCTTTACTAGGAATACTTAAATTACACGTAAAGTTTTCTAATACTGCTTCCTTTTTTATATAAAGCGTCTTGTACATAATTTACATCTCTTATTTTTAATGAAACGAATGAATTTTTATGCTTCACGCTTTTATTTAATACCGCGAGTTATGTATCTTTTCCCAAAGCTTCTACACGGTGATTAAAATTATTTGATGTGATTATTTAATTTTCTGCCCTGGTCTAAATATGAGTAATATATATATATATATATATATATATATATATATATATATATAAATTGTAGTGGATTTAAAGGGTTAAATTTGGGTACAAACAATGCAATTTCAAACACCCTGTATAGAGAAAACAACCATAATTTACGTGCGAGAGTTATTTCATTCATTTAATTTAAAGTAACGAGTATTACCATAATTTTATAATTAGGGATTAAAAATTCGTAGGTTCGTAAAGAAAATAAATTGTATAAGCCAATAGTAATTATTAATTAATTTAATTTAGTTTAATTCAAAAGGCTATAACGTCAGAGAACGCATAAGAGCATAAAAAATCGATAATTCCAAGGCAAAAAGCTTTACTAACAAACAAACAGACGTCGAATATAGGAAATACCTTGAAAAGCAAACTCCTAGATATGTTATTTTAAAACGATCGTCAATTGAACACCTGCATGTTTTGGAAAGGTCATGTTCTCCTTATTTGTATAGATAACAGACAAGCTTCGAGGAATATCGTTCAACCGTCGGGCGTTTCGCATAAACGCTAACCAAAAGTTTCTATTAGCGCAGAAGGAATGAACAATCAATGATATGCTTCAGAACAAGACAGGCATAATAGCATTTACTTCGGTAGGCACGTATACAACTCCACGTGGAGTAGATAGCACGCGGACAGTAATATCGATTTTCTACCACTCAAACAAGGTTAAAAGGAAACATCTAATATGCATAAGAGAGGAATAGAGTTAATACAGGCGGGGTTTTAAGACGTCACTGAAAGGTATCATTGGTCTAAATTGTTAGTTTTACAACAGACGAGCACGGGACAGATGAATGCAGATTTTTTAGGAAAATAGCGTAGCGACGAGCTAAATTTCGGGGAGGTTAAAAACGGTTATACAAAATTTGAAGAAAGCGTTAGTTCAATTAAGTATTTCGCGTTAAGAGGGCCAGGAGGAGAGGTTACATTTTGAATCGTATAAATATGAAAGGGGAGTTATTAAGTTTCATTTTGACTTCTTTAATTTGCATCGCTTACGACGTACAAAAATCTACTAACGAGCTTGTAAGTATTAAAACTTATAAATTATATAGTACAGTGTTAGATTGTAGTGGCCGTATACTTTGAAGCGCGGATAGTGTCGAGTTTATTTATATTTAACTAAGGTACAACGTATACTGTAACAAGCTCGTAACGTAAATTAAATTATGCAATAACAAAGAAGTGTAATATACATGGATTTGGATATGGAGATGGATCTTTAATGAGTAGCATGCAACACAATTTAGATGGTGTTCATCTATAAATAGCCGGAAGTGGCAAGCAGCGCATAATCACTAGACCGAGGGTTCAGGAACATAATACATTGTCAACGGAGTTGAAATCTGCAAGTTTCTCCAGGTAACGCATTAGAATTTGCTGTTTTTTTTATAAACTGTGAAAATTATTTGTGAGATGTGAGAGTGAACTTTGATGGTATTTTTCGTTATTTTGCGTATTGAAAAGAATACGTATAACTAACTTTTATTATGGTATTTGAATATAAATCTAAAGGTGTACGTAAAGCTTATTAACGTTCCTCATGAATTTAAATTTTTATTGTTAAGAGTACATGGGTTTTTTTTTGTGTTTGTAGTAAGAGTATGCAAAGTAGAAAACATACATTAAAAAACTGGGTTATCAAGAGCTCACCATACCTCAGAGTGTAATAATTAGAAAAAATATAAATAAGGTATTATTTAGGGCCCATTTACTCCTGTTACATTAAATGTGTTTGATATTTTAATTTAAAAACAAGGACTTTAGAAAGATATCATTTATGGAGGTTTAACTTGAGCACCGAAGTGTACATAATCTTGAATTATTATTTGTAAATAGTGGTAAATAAATATTGTATGATTGTTGTATTATTTTGTGGTTTTATTGGTGTGTGTGAATGGTACAGAGAATGTTAGTACATTTAGGTATCCAAGAGGAGGCCCAACTGAGCTAGCTAGGGAGCTGTTGAAGAAATCAACGTTGATGGAAGCAGAATCCGGGTAAGAAATATTTTTTCAAAAATTTTTCTATTTTGTGAAATTTTCGATTTTGGTAAATTACTCATTTTTGAATCTACTGAGGCCTAGAGCGAAGTTACACGGCAATATATATATGTGTGTGTATGTATTGCCGTGGAAGACGAGGACTAAGGTTTTAACATTGAGCCTTCTGCTGGGTCAACAAAATTTTTCGAAAAACAAAATAAAAATTTTAAAATTTCTTACTCTTTTATTTCTCCTTCAAATTCCTTCAGCTTCCCTGGCAAGCTCAGCTGTGCCTCTTCTCGAATACCTAAATTTACAGACATATCTCTTTCACACTCGCACATCATTCAATATAACTACCAAATAATACCACAACCATACAACCTTTTATTTATACCTATTAACAGATGAATTATATTTACATGTGTTAAAAACGGTTTGATACATTAATTATAAAACTCAAATTAGGGTATCTTTTAAAGACCTTGAGTTTTCTATAAATTTTAAACAATTTCTATGAGATATGAGTAGATGGGCCCCACATGTTACCCTAAACTGACTTCACACTTGAGTATGGTGAGCTCATAATAACCCAGTTTAGTTTGTATATGTCTTTTAAACCTTGTATAAATTAAAACCAAAAATCAAAGACCCGTTTACCCTTTACAATTCAATTTTATCCTGACTAAAATTTTGGATGTTCTAACTACACCCTTTTTTAATATTTAACATCAATAAATTGTCCAGTACATGTATCTTTTTCAATAAGTCTCTAGAACCATAAATATGCCACCAAAAAAAATCAACCACAAGCACAAAATTTCACAAATGTTTATAAAGCAACAGAAAGTTTAAATAAATTACCTGGAGATTCTTCAGGTTTCCTTTCCGTCGGAGATGCGTGCCAGAACACCCCTCGGCGTTGTCTTGATTTGCTGTGCTGCTCAGCGGATTCTCAGGCCTTTACCATCTGCCACCTCTGTAAGCTATGCGCCTCGTCTCACAGTACCATTCCACATATCATGCATACAACTCGATTACTTGAGTTGCTTACCCCATATAACATGCTTCCATTTAATGCTTTTTGTGTTGTAGTAGCTGGACCTTTATTAATTTAAAATGCACTACTCGTACTTCACGTCAATAATTAGAGATTCGCGACTACTGTTTTATACTTGTAACCACTCTATTTACGGTAACATAATCACATAAAATAACACTCACAAAAAAAAACTTTATTGTATGCTGGTCTGAACCAGCATTTAGCATTTTATCGCAGTAATCGAAAATCCAACAGAAGAGAAGAGAAGAGACCGTTAATAATGTAGCTAGGGTATTTATATCTTTTTAAAAACCACTCTAGTAAACGCGTTTCAAGCGAAAAGCTTATTTTGAAATATAATTCCAAAAATTTTGAATATAACCGTCTCGAAGTTCGTAAAATTCGCTCCGGTCTACGTGCCGTATACTCCAAAATCGTTTTCAACCGTCGCGTGTGCATACGCTTGGAAAACTGTCTAATTTCAACCAATGACAAAATTATCTGCCGTCAGAAACTTCGCCTAAACTATATTTATCTCTGTCTTATGCATGTCTGCTGTCTCGTTCAAAACCCACTTGAGTTACAGAAAATCGGTATTGTTGACATCTTATCTCAACTCCACGTGTACACTGTACGTGCATTTCAATCCCAACGCTTTTGTATCTATCTCTATCTGTTGCATATAACCGATTGTGCATTTCCCTCGCTCTTTAAGATGTTTGTTAGCCTTGTTGTTTATACCAAACTGACGGCTGAAAATATTTTCTATGAAATACTATCTTAACTTGCTCTCGACTTCGTCGAACGTAACCTTTTAAAACGCAGGTGTTTCTGTTAATTCTCGACCGTTTGAAATGACAATTCCTAGACGTTCTATTTTTCGCATCTGATAAAACTGACGTTGACTTTTACAACGAATACATTTGCATTGGAATTATTGATTTTCTTACCCAAGCACGCTCCCATATGCTTATATGTGTTTGCTTAAACTAAATTAAAATTAATTATGCGTATCCTTGAATTTCTATTTGCCTTGAAGCTCTCTTCCCTCATGTAATTTTAACATTCCAATTATTAATTATGAAAATACGTTAATACTCGTCCGTTTTCCCTAAATGAATTAAATTAATTTTTGCGCGTAAATACTTTGTTCTTTTCTATATACAGGATTGTTGAAATTTTATTGTTTCCCACTGATTTACTCCTTTGAATCCACAACAGTGTATATATATATATATATATATATATATATATATATATATATATATATATATATATATATATATACATATATTTGTATTCAGTTTGTTTTACTTTTCAAAACAGTTCAACTAAATAACTTCATTTTCAAAGCAATGAATATAAAACTTTTAGTATAAATTTGGTTTCGATAATCTCAAACTCAAGCCAACTGTAATTAAAGCAAAAGTAGATAGAGTGAGAGGAAGGGGCGAGTGAGAGGGAGGGAGAAGGTAGACAAAATAGAATAAGAGGTAGTGATAGAAAGATGGAGGAAGAGAGAGATAAACTAAACTATTTTTAGAAATGGATGCTATTGCAATGAACGCAAATATGTTAAGCAAGATACAGTTACCCACGCCTTAAGCTTCAAAAACGGTTATCTATTTTCTTTCATCACAACAACACAATAACGTTCCACTACAGTGTCTAATAATCTAGCAGTGCATTTGTTAATAGTTCGAATAGCTACAACATAGACTTATATCATTTCAATTTATTTGACTATTTCAACATCTGGCTTCTTGCATTTATTTATCAGACACTAACCCATTTAGGTTGTACTCTCGATGACTTTAGAATAATTTGTACAAAATGGTCAAGGTTTGTTTTATTATATAAGCCTCCTTATGTTTTAAATCAAAAATAAGCTACATTTATTTCCATATATAACGATGCTAGATTCCTAATGATGATAATAAATTTATTGAATGCTTGATTGATTAGAGGAACGTTTTGTTGATCTAACTGTCTTCCACAATAAAGGAACATTACATTAATAATTTGATCAGTCTAAATAGTTATTGTACCCTATTAAGATCGAATTCGTGAGAGACCGAAAGCAGTTTAGATTTTGAGTTGATCTTCTATACCCGGTTGTTGTTTTTGATCTTTCCCGTAATTTTGGTATTGCCTCAACTGGTCTTTGTCGAAACAAGACGCAAACAATCTTGTCTCGACCGCGATTAATAAACAAACTTACCTCTACTAAAAGTTCATTTCCGAACCAATAATATAGAAACAGTTGCATTAGCATTGTACCTATGAAGCAGATATCTCTTATTAACTGCATAGATAGGTCTCCCTAAAAACAGCTTATTTGTTAGTTTCACCTGGTAAAATATCCCTTACAATTGCGATCTCAAAACCAAGTATTGCAATTTGTAACGAAGAAGTTGCAAAATCGAACAAAAGGAATACCTTCAAAGAGCCGTCAAGATCTTTGACATACCTGCACATTAAAACGTCAGCTGTATAACATCACTCTATACTTACCGTATGATGGCGTTGTGATGGTATATTATCTTTTTAAGGTTACAATACAGCAACTCATCGTTCATAAAAGTAACCAGATTATAATGCAAAATATTTATTTGTCCAACCGCAAAATTTATGAATGAAAAGAAAAGGTTATTACATGCTATTATAAAACATGTGCCTGTAGAACCAGCAACAGTCTGCCAAGTAAACGTATACCAGTAATATTTAAACCGATCAAAAGGAAGCCAGGATACTAGCGGTAGTGGCCGTTTTAAATATATCGTAGAATTGCCCATAGTAATGTAGTAGACATCTAACGGGTTTACCAGTTCCAAGATAGGCGGCGTAATAATAAACACTAACACACACATAACACTTAAACCAATGGTAACCTTGTTAGCGTCTGTATTTCTTTCAGCTTGGAATTTATAGATCTCAAAAACACGGCTGCCATCTTTTATAATTCCTTCTTCAGTAACTATAATTGTCTCAACTAACTTTATTACGCGGGAACTGCTTACAACGTACACTTTTATAAGGCCAATTGTCAAAAACAAACTAACAGCCAACATACTCGAAATTTCTTGCCAGTTTTTGTCCATTGTATAAAGCTCAGCGTACTGAGTTAAAACCAGTGTTACGTAAATGCTTATTAGAATTATGTGGTAAACTTTATAAGCGGTGGTGTAACACTTCTTGCTGAATTGTAAAGGCCACAGGCCAACGGCACTTAATGTAAGAATAGATATCTTTAGGTGCAAATGTTTCATTTCTTACGGATCACAATTTCAGATGGTGTATGGTTTTATACGTAGTGAATTTGTTTAATTCAAGCAAACTGCTTTCCAATTACCCTTATTAACTCCTGAATTATTATAAAGACCTACATTATACAATTTAGTCAATTTCGTTTAATGAACTAATTTTTAGAAATTGTAGTCCTAATTGTAAAGTAAAATCAATCCAGGGTTTTAGGTTTCAGTAAATAATCCCTGTCGACTTTTCACTAGTAATATCGTGCATTCGCTGTTTTGTTGTGGCGGCATGTGTGTATTTTTCGACTTCAATCATAAAGAACGTACAAAATATAATTGAACATTTAAATTAAATTAATTTATATCACACTGGCATCCTTAAGCGAGATTAGAGTCGTTAAGCTCCGTCATGCACTTAACTTTAAGGTGGTCACACATTGTAATCCACTTCATCAGAATATTAAAAAATCAGGTAAATAAGTATAGGATCTAACCAATCTAACCATTGAAAGGGGCTGTCAGGGTAACAGAGTATAAAGCGTATTATAAATCCATCGGCAGAAGGCGTTCAAAGAAAAGTCTGTGAAAGCTACAACACGTGGGGGTCGCTGGAAGTTAACTGAAATTGAGTTCTAGAGGAGAGTTCCAGCAACACGAAAAGAACAATAAAAGATTAAGGCATGTTGAACAAGAACGACCAACAAGTCAACAGATTTCGTATTATGACTGCGGATTGTTAGAGAAGGGAATTTCGTATTTAAATAAGATGGATTTTTAGAAGAGCAGAGCTTATAAAGAAACAGCTCAATAGAGCTTTCTTCCATCACCTGGTTTAATGTAACGCATGGCTTTGTAGAATAGAATTAATGGATCTCGTTTTTTTAAACTATGAATAAAACGAATACAACTATTTTATGCTCTCTTGAGTATTTTGCTAAGCTCAGTTGAAACACTTGTGTAAATAATGTCACAATAATCAAAGTAAGGCATAATCAGACCTTGAACCAGTTGTAGCTTCAGTTTAATTGGCAAAACCGTTTAAGACGATTTTAAGAAATAACATTCAATAAGTATACGCTACTTGATTTCTCAGGCTCAGTTGTTGGTGAATAACAGATCCGACGTCCATAACACAATCAGAAAGTTCTACAGTATACAAGACAAGACTAAGCGCTGGAGCGATATTTAACTCGGCATGCCGCGGCATTTTTGGGGTTGCGACAAGGATAACCTTACATTTGGATGAGTTAATTATATATTTAAACATCAATTGCATAAGAGTTGTAAGGGGAATGATATAAGAACATCGATAGGAGGATGGGTTCTGAAACACTCCGATGTGAAACACTGCTTTAGTATGTATAACCCAATTTAAGACGGAATTAGCACCAGCAGTGATAACGCGTTGTTCACGACCACTGAAGTAGTAGAGAGACTATTGAACTGTTGAATGAGATAATTCGCCGACCTTTCATAATTTAGCACAGAGAATTTTACATTTGACTGATATCAATTACCATAAAAATAGTCATCTCTTTGTTGTCTCTAATATCGTCAACTAACCGATGTAGTGCTGAGCAAGTATCATGCCCTTTGAGAAAACAAGATTATAAGCATCGAAGACAGAATTTTCTTGCAAATTGGCAGTGACCTGGTCGTCTGCAATATATTCAAGTAACTTTAATAAAGTGTGTCGGATACTTATTGGATAAAAATCAGTAGAAATAGAGGGGCAAAGATTCTTAAGTAGATGATAAAAGAAAGCCTCCTTCCAAAGATCAGAAAAGGAAGTATTGGAAATGGAGGTGAAGCTAGCTAGAAAAGAAGAGTCGATATGATTCAATATACGAAATGAAATGTAATCGGATCCAGAGGCGTTAGACTTAATGCGAAGAATATAATCCAAAACGGTATCAGATGAAACTACAAAGATATTAAATCTAGGAGCATGTGAAAGTAGGGCATCATTAAGATTAGCGATTGCGTCAGGAAAGCAGGCAGGATTTAATGATGGGCATTAAGCAAAAAAAATATTTAGGATATCTAAACATAAGCTAATAGGTGCAGCATGATTTGCGTAAGGATTTTAATTTTCACAATGTCTTAGATGGGTACTGAGCAATTGTACCACCTAAATTAAAGCAAACAGTATTGCTTTTATTAAAGTACATTACCTGGCAATTATGCAGAAAATTACTAAATTCAAATCGAGATATGTACATAGTAACCAGAAGCGTTACGTAATAACCCATCCTAGATTGTTTACTACAGCACTTCAGTGCAACAACATCTGAGAACCGTGTACAAGTTTTCATTATTCATCGAGTCAATTAAAATTTTCTCCGTCATTTATATTTATTTGCACGTAATCAGGCGTCTATGAAGGTTATTGTTTGAAATACTTAGTGATGGTGTATGAAACAATCATTGGCTTTATGTATTTGAAAAATACGATATCAGGCAAAACTAATTATTAAGCTATAACTTGAAATAATAGTGTTATAAATTTTGTTTTGGTGAAATACAACCTTGTATTAAAAATCGTAATTGTTACTTAGAACAAACAGCGTATGTGGTTGTTGAAATCCAGTTTGTCAAATAGCATACGCCAGATATGATGAACTTAATGATAACTAAATTAAAGGTGTTTAATATGAAATATTTGAAATTACTCAAAATTTAAATAAATTAAGGAGCTCTGATTATAGCACAGTTTTATTTTGGATTAAGTGTAAAGCACTTAAAATATAACAAGTCTAGAGAAAGTGATTTTATACTAAATAATAGTCAAGAATAGACTAGACTTATTATATTATAAGTGCTTTACACTTAGTCCAAAATAAAACTGTGTTATATAATCAGAGCTCTTTAATTGAAGGTACATACTGTATAATTACTACTACATCTTATTTAAATTTTGAGTAATTTCAAGAATTTCATATTAAACATCTTTAAGTTATATATAGCAATATATATATTATATAAGTAATATATATATATATATATATATATATATATATATATTTAAGATATCTCGACTGGTTCAATAATTATTTAATTTGTTTTATTATTGGGGAAAGCAGTCAAATTTGATGGATTAATAAAATACTCTTTCAATCGTTCAAGCTTTCGATAAATTTATTATCTTCGTCAGGAATCTAATACATATAAAATTAATTGTTGGAATAGTAGTTTAACATTACTTACGGTTATGAGTTTTATATATACATATATAGCTAAGGATATCGAAAAAATTTTTAAAATGTACAGAGTATGAAATTTTGAAAGACATTGACATGTATTAACAGTTACTGAATCTGTAAAAATAATTAGTCTGTGCAGGAAAATTTACATATCTCAATGTGTTTATAAATATGTATCAAATTAAAATTAAAATTATAAATAAATTTAAACTAATTTTTGAAAAATTAAAGTGAATGATTATTACTTTTAATAAGGGATATTAGATAATAATAAATATTGTTCAAATTTTGTGTATCTGTTTTCTTGTTTAGTGTGTTGGCATTTATTAATATTGCAATCATTTCTAAAAATAAACGTTTGTGATAATTTGGTTCTCTGAAAATAATTTTAGTGTTTGTATAGTTCATGAAATGTCCTGTTTCAATTACATGAGTGGTAAGAGCACAAGAGTTAATTTTCCTCTTACAATCACTTTTGTGTGAAATTATTCTGGCTGAAAGCCATCTTG
Organism: Platerodrilus igneus; assembly: GCA_036346225.1. NCBI lineage: Eukaryota > Metazoa > Arthropoda > Insecta > Coleoptera > Lycidae > Platerodrilus > Platerodrilus igneus. Next base: position 13,692,528 of record JARFIW010001469.1, on the reverse strand, counting down.
CTGTTTGTCCAACATAACAGGTTTGACAATTCTGACAAGGTATTTTATAAACTAAACCAGACTCCTGTAGTTTTTGAGTGTTATCTTTTACTTTAGAAAATATCTTATTTATAGTGAGTATAGTTTTATTGGAAATTTTTACATCTTTAAACTCTTTTATGAAATACCTTGTCAGAATTGTCAAACCTGTTATGTTGGACAAACAGCAAGATGGCTTTCAGCCAGAATAATTTCACACAAAAGTGATTGTAAGAGGAAAATTAACTCTTGTGCTCTTACCACTCATGTAATTGAAACAGGACATTTCATGAACTATACAAACACTAAAATTATTTTCAGAGAACCAAATTATCACAAACGTTTATTTTTAGAAATGATTGCAATATTAATAAATGCCAACACACTAAACAAGAAAACAGATACACAAAATTTGAACAATATTTATTCTTATCTAATATCCCTTATTAAAAGTAATAATCATTCACTTTAATTTTTCAAAAATTAGTTTAAATTTATTTATAATTTTAATTTTAATTTGATACATATTTATAAACACATTGAGATATGTAAATTTTCCTGCACAGACTAATTATTTTTACAGAGTCAGTAACTGTTAATACATGTCAATGTCTTTCAAATTTTCATACTTTGTACATTTTAAAAAATTTTTCGATATCCTTAGTTATATATAAAACTCATAACCGTAAGTAATGTTAAACTACTATTCCAACAATTAATTTTATATGTATTAGATTCCTGACGAAGATAATAAATTTATCGAAAGCTTGAACGATTGAAAGAGTATTTTATTAATCCATCAAATTTGACTGCTTTCCCCAATAATAAAACAAATTAAATATATATATATATATATATATATATATATATATGTATATATATATATATACAAATTTTGACTCTATTTTTCGTGCTTTAATTATGTCTGGTCGGTCTACAAAACAAAACTTATATAAGTGTGCCTCGACTATTCAGAACCTCTCTTTCTCAGGGTATCTACACCTACTTACCGTGGGTTCGGTGATAGGTAGATGGTCACGACACCGACCAAACAACTACCTTAATTTTAGTATAACTAACCCTTTTTTTATGCGTATATGCCAAATCTAACAAACAGATCCACGTAGCCTTGTGCCAATTCAAATACACTTACCAAAATGACTTTGACGTTCCGAAAAACACAGTACTCACCCGATTTATCCTCAGCTGTAGGCCTTTCCCTTTACTCTGGCTAACGATCTCGGCCACCGGCTGTCTTCACACTGAGCTCCACTATCACAAGGACTACTTGGTTTTCCAGACACCAGGTTTTTGATATGATTGCTTTTATTTTCCACCCAAATCTATAAATAGTTAGTGAATTTAGAATACCTTTAATTTTAACTTCCCCGCGCTAATTTTCTTCTACTTATACCGTCGTTCTGTTTAACCACTCCTTCCAATCCAACAATATACGCTCCAATACCAATCTTTAACCTGCTCTTTCAAATTCTGTGCTGCTTTGTACCTTCCACCCAATACCTTTCAGTCGTAATGTAATACCCAAATCACTTCCAATTCGTCTTCCTATGGTCTACAAAATCCACTCCAAATCCTTTTTATCTCAATCCAAATCACTCTAAATACCAACTCTTATATACACCCGTCTCGGTGCCGCTCCAATTTCTAATCTTCTATCTGTCCCCTCTTCTTAACTCGTACTGTCCCCTCTGACTCTCTATACTCTTCTCTAATTTAAACAAAAGCTTTAACTTCCAAAAGGTTTTATTTTGATTTTAAAATATTCAACTTAGTACATTTATACCAAAACACGTCTTTTTACCAAAATTATTCAAACCGTTCTCGTTTATTATTTTCCTAGATGATACCGCCACCTTCAAAATTAATATGCCTACTGTTTATACATTTCTAAAATCCCAACACCCAATTATATCGTCACAACTAGTGTTGTGTCCCTAATACCTATCAGTTATCTTTTTACACTTTACGATTATATAAATAATTGTTCGATCATTTGTACATATGATCGCGTCGCACTTAAATCACTTATGATATATTATTTTCACATATAATTTTGATAATACAAGTTTGTCCAAAGGTTGATTCTATTAAATACGTGCCAAAATGTTTCACATATAATCCTAGCCGTGTGTTGTGAACAGTGGAACTTACACAGACGCAATCGGCTTTTAAACCAGCAAATTTACACTCTATGGATTATCAACGTACAACTTAGTATAAATCCTGGAATACTGAGTTTTCTCACGTCATCAAGTCATTCTTTCACGTATTGGCACTTTTACTCTGACCAATCTACTTTAAATACTTTACCATTTGTAGCAAACACAAAAATTACAATTACGTGATCTGGTCATAGGCATTTTTGGCATATACACAACCTTAAAACAACAAAATACTCTTTATATCCTTTTAGATATTACGTACACTTTAATATATATATATATATATATATATATATATATATATTCTTATGCTCACCCCCCCTTTTTTTATATGATATTTACTTTAACTGTGGTTTATTTATTTACCATTTTTTATATGTTTAACAGTGTGAAAATTTTGACTCTTATATTTCGTGCTTTAACTAAGTTTGGTCGGTCTACAAAACAAAACTATATGAATATGCCTCGACTATTGAAACTCGCCTTCTCAGGGTATCCACACCTACCTACCGTGGGTTCAGTGATAGGTAGATGGTCACTACACCAACCAAACTGCACTACCTTTATTTTAGTACATGTAATCTTATATTTGTATATGCCAAATTTTTTATAAGCAGATCCACGTAGCCTTGTGCCAAATCAATTACTCTTACCAAATTGACTTTGACGTATCAAAAACACAGTACTCGCCCGATTTACGCGTCGCTGTAGGCCTCTCTGAAATCTGGCTCAAAATCTCAATCACCGGATGGGTCTTCACACTGCGTTGCACTATCACTATGGCTCCTCTGCTTTCCAGACACCAGGTTTTGTTATACTTAATTTTGATATCCCCCAAATCTATAAAAAATGACCAAATTTAGAATTTTGAATATCTTGCAATTTTACTTCCCCCGCGCTAATTTTCCTATAGTTATGCCTTCTCTCCGTATAATACTCCTGCTAATCCAATGCTATCCTTTCTTTAATCTGCTCGTTCCAATTCTATGCTCCTTTCTAGTTTCCACTCAATACCAATCTATCCGCAATGCACTATCCAAATCATTCCAAGTAGTTTCTCCTTCAGTCTAATAAATCCAATCCAATTCCTTTCTGCCTTAATACAACTCGTTCCAAATATCCACTATTAATTCCGCCTGTTTCAATGTCGCTCCAATCCACTCTTAGAACTTTCCACCCGTCTTTACTATTATTATTATTACACTCACTTATCTATACTCTTCTTTGTTTCAATTAAAGACTTGAACTTTTCAAAATAATTTATTTACTCTTTTTACTATTCAAATTAGCGCAGTATACAAAAAAACACGTCTTGTTACAAAAATATTTTAATCGAACGCTCTTATTTATGTTTACCTAGGTGATACCACCTTTTAAATTATGCCTACTCTTTATACATTTTACAAATCCCCCATCCAATTAAATCGTCCCAACTAGTTAGTGTCACTAATACCTATAATTCATCTTTTACACATTACAATTTTATACTTAAATGTTCAATCATTGATTCATAAGACCGCGTCACCCTTCAATCAGCTTTGACAATATTTTCACTTATAATTTTGATACTACAAGTTTGTCCAAAGGTTGATTCTACTAAATAAGTGCCGAAATGTTTCACATATAAACCTGGCTCTGTGTGGTGAATAGTGGAACTTCTACAGACGCATCCGGTTTTTCGATCAGCAAATGTACATTCTTTGGCTTATTAACGTACAACTTAGTATAAATCCTTGAATACTGTGCTTTCTCACGTCATGAAGTCATTGTTTTACGTCTTGGCAGTTCTACTTTGACTAATATACTTCAAATACTTTAACATTTGTAAAGTACGGCAAACACAAAATTTTCAGTTACGTGATCTGATATTTGGCTTTATTTGGCATATACACAACCTTCAAACAAAATAATCTTTATACCCTTTTAGCTATTACTAACACTTCATTATATATATAAATTAAATTCGGTAACAACCTTGTTTTCTTAATTGTATATAATTAGTATTGGGTTTTAGGTCAGCAGAATTCAAGAGTTCTCTTTTTATAAACTCAAGCTTTCGAAAATTTATTTTTCTATTATCAAGTGTACTAAAAGTAAATACAAATGAATTAGTTATGGGATCAGGGTTGACTTAATAGCTAAAAATTATATATAACTGATACTTACTAAAGTGAGATAAGATACAATTGGACGATTATTAATATGTACAGTGTATAACGGTATGGTATAATTAAATTTATAAATAAAAATAAAAATAATACTAATTATATCATCAAAAAGAGTAAAAACATTTTTGATTATGATGTATACTGTCTTTATATTTAATTTTTGTAAACAGTTGTTTAAATGAGAATTTTTTTGTTTGGGAAAGGTATCTTTTTATGTATAAATAAACGCATTAATTGTAATGACACTGTCTGTAGATATATAACATTTTAAAATATTTTTATCAATTTGTGTAGATATCTTTATAATTTTTTTTGGGAGTATGGTTGTATGCAAAATAATATTATAAATTAATTATTTATTTCTTAATTTTCTATTTTCGAATAAATTTTTTTAAATTTAGGACGTAGGTATATATAGAACTAAAGTCTCCAATGTCGATTTTTTTATTAAGTGTATTAGAATTTTGATTGATTTAGCACATTTCAAGGAATTCACGTTTTAATTTATTATTTTCCATAATTAAAATTTTTTGATTGTTAAAATCAATTTTGTGGTTGGTGGTATTTATGTGTGTTGATAGGGCAGTTGCATTTGGTTTAATGCGTATGTCACTTTTTTGTTGTGTTAACCGCTGCTTGAGGTTTTGTGAACTTTGCCGAATGTATATATTGGGACACTTTGAACAATTAATTTGATATATGATGTTCCTTTGATTTAAAGGAATGGTTTTGTCTTTAATTTTAGAAAAAAGGTTATTTATTGTTAGATCGGGTTTTTTGCAAGTTTTGTATTAAAATTTTTTTAAATATTATCTAGTTGTGAAGTTAACTTATCAAAATAGGGAAATACCTTGTAATTAGGTGTTGTACTGGTTGTAGTATCTATAGAATTTTTGTAGTTTATTTTAGTAGTATGGTTAAATATCAGTCTTTTTATTAGAGGAGTAGGAAAACTGTTACCTTTTAGGATATTATAAAGTTGGTTTAAATTTTTTTGGTATAAAGAAGGATGACTTTTTTTCTATTTTTTAGTCGTAAAATAAAATTAATTTTCATATTTAATGGGTTATATGTTTAATGATTAAGATACCTGTTTGAAGTTCATAATAATTTGTGCAATTATGGGACTTAGTTTAGAACCCAAAGGACAACCATCTTTTTGTAGGTAGTAACAGTTATTAAAGCAAAAGTAGTAGTATCGAAAATGAATTCTATTATTTGTATAAAATGTTGTTTTGATATTTTACAATTAATAATTTTGAATTACCTCACAGTTATGTACTAATAAGTTTAGACGCAGTATCTTTATTTACTAATATTCCAAAATATCTGGTTCTAGAGACCATTAACAAATTATGGAACAAAATTAACGTTTTGATAATTAATAAGTGAAAATAAATGGCTTTGTATTTAATTTAGAGTGATCTATTTGCATTCGCATTTAATGCGTTTTAAAGTATCTTAAAAATATTTATGTTTATATATACGGCTTACATTAGTTGCTATGTTTTTAGAATACGCGTATATCATAAAGAATGATCACTTATACACCCACAATTGCATTTTTCGAATTTTCTGCATTTGCATTTATCAATTTTCATATTTCTGTGTAGGTTGCATTTAACTTACTTCTGTATTCACTGTTCGATAATAAATATTAATTACAGCATGCGCATTGCAAACTTTGAAATTGTTTTCTCAATGTAGCATTTTCGCGATTGAATTTATGGATAAGTCTATTAAGTAAACGCTTCTCTTTATATACAAAATTATCTAGTTTCTAGAACCTACTAGTATCATATGGAATATTTTACACCGTAATGACGCAAGGTTTCCTAGAAAAACTCATTAGCGTCTAAAATCACGGCGTTTTATTACTTCGTTAGTGTTGATTTATGTGCCCTGTTCGTCCTTATTTAATACCAAAAGTTAGTGCTCGCGGTCTACTTCTTTCGTACAGTGAATACGAAAGATCATAAATATTTCTTATCAATTTTTATTACATTTTCTGTATTTTTCAAAATTTTGGCCGCTTCTTATAATAAACGTTTTTTAATTGATTAGGTCATACGAAGTCGACGTATTTCTAAGTATAGATGATTCATCCTATATTTCTAATATTCTAGGAAATTCTTTATTTAAAATGAAATTATGTAGTACTCCGTGTAATTAATTTAAACTTTAATTGCTTTTTAATGCAAATGGGTTGCATTTTTATAAAAAATATTTGCTTTCAAGGCAAAACGTGTATAATACCCAAAATTGAGACACCAAATTAATTATTTTTATGCACGGAGAGGGGCTTTTTTTAATTATAAACGAATAGCTTTTGTATTTACCTTAAAATAATGGATATGCATTCGCATTTAATGCGTTTTAAGGTATCTAAAAAATATTATTATTTTTACTATGCTGCTTACATTATTTGCTGTGTATTTATAATACGATTATGTCATACAGAGTATTATTTATACACGCGAAATTTAATTTTTTGTTTGGCATTTTAATGAATAAAAGCACGCTTGTATTATACAGTGCGTATCCATGAATTTAAGAAAATTCCTACTTTTTCTGGATTCTTTTATATTTTAGTGAGCTTTATCTGTAGAATTTCGGTTTCAAGGACCTCTCGTGATCTTTTATATATAAAACAAATTGTACCAAAAAAACTTGCAAGACACCAAGCAGCTCAAAAAAGACAGGAACGTATGAAAAGAGGCGGTGGCATTAAAATTGATATTAATGACAATATTTCTGAAACTGTGATATTGGTTACTAATAACAAAATTGTGTTTGAATTCACCAATCTATTTCATAGTGACAACGTTGAAAATGTTTTACAAAAAACCCAAAGGGATATTGGTGTAGGCATGAAAGGGATATGAAAGATGACGGTATTTGGGGGGATTTCCAAACTTTAAAATCGTACAGCAGTTAATAAAATATTTATTCTTATTAGAAAAAATATGTAGACGATTTTTATATTGGAGGGCTGGAGGACAATAATTACGAGATCATTTTTGAAGATGCCGGGTATGTATATTAATAGTGCGATGTTTGTTTTAATAATTTTGGTGCAGAATTCTAACGAAATCGAAATCATTCATTCTGGAACCGATGTCGATATTACCAATTGTGTAGCAAGTTTTACCTATTTTAATTCAAATCCAATTTTTTAGATTTCAAAACAGGTTGCAGTCAACCAAAAAAAATTGCTACTGAAAACGGAAATAGAAGTAAGAAATACGAACCAGAACAGCCGAAGGCAGAATTACATTTTGATAAGAAATTTTCTAAACGTTTTATGAAAGAAGTTAGTTAATTTATGGTACGTGATAGTAAACAATATAAACTATGCTTTAACGATAACAAATTTTAAACTAGTTTATGACGCAAAAACAACTGCAAAATATTTGGGAGTCACTGTATGTATTTCATACATTTTTTGTTTTGTTACAGAAAAAGATGGATGTTAGTCGCAGACGCCCTACAGTCCACGTTAAGGTAATTACCTTTAGTGACAGAGAAATATGAAAAAATATTGAACATGAGAATGAATATAATGTCTCTACAACAAGAACCTTTCAGCAACAATTAAAGCAGTCGGTAGAAAAAATTAATTAAAAGTTATGTCCTAAAGACTAAATAGTTTGTTAAAAATACAAAATTGAGAAAGTATAATTTACTAATTGACTTCATACTTCTTTTAGATCATTGCCAATGTCTAAATTACTTGTTGATCAAATTTTGTCTTTTGTTAATTAACTCGTTACGGGAACTTGAAACGTTAAATTGTTAAATTTGAAATTACCCAAAAGGAGCGAGAATCTCGCAACAATAAAAACTATGCGCCGGTTATCTATAGCGTGCAAGAGTGAGTCCCTATAGAAATAAATGGAAAAAGATAAAATAAAATTAAACAAACAAATATTTACCTAAGTGCAATTTCAATTTATGTTACTAATAACAGTTAACTTATAAGGCCAATCAGCCAAGTTTATGGAATCAAGCTGATCTAATATAGTAAGGATCACTTTAAGACGACTAGTAATCGGGGGCGAATTTAATTACTGGATTTTATTGGATTTCCTTTAGAACATGCCGCCTGTAAGTTTGCATAAATATAACAACCAATCTCGATCCACACCATCTACATCAATTTTTATACTAATACTAATTCTTTATTCCTATGCACAGGTATACATATAGCAATTTTTTAATATACTTACATTAATGTTAAAACTGATGACAAATATATTTCTGTAAGAAAATACATAACAGAGCAATGGAAAAATTGTATAATCAACTCATCTGAAATTCATCATACTTTGATCCTTAAATAGAATAATATTTTACAATACACCTCTAGCCGTCAACTACCAATGTTCAAATTTTATACTTATGATGACGTAACTCAATACATTCAATAATATTTTATGCAACTACCATACATAAATGCCAACAGAAACAAAAAGATTTACTAGCAGTATCACCTTTAAGGGGCTACAAAAGTCCATTGTAGCCAAGAGTACTGTATTTAATCATTTGGGTATTTAATTCGAAACTGTCTTTGTTGAAAATCAAACCGTCCCATACATTTTAGTGTTTTACCGTTCACTTCATGGTTTCTTATTTATTATTCCATACGCATAGTGTCCTTTGACGACAAAACAAACGTTTACGGTTTACCCACACAACTGTATGTGTTTATGAATTGCAACCCATCAATTAATTTCATTCTTCAACCGGGTATAATTGCTGGTGTATAGTTTCCACTTCCTTCTTAACTGGCGTTTAAAGGGAAGGGTACGTCTGGTCTTTCTAACACATAAAGCAAGCACGAGCTAACATTGTCTTATCATGCAAAAGCCGCGTGTAGTTATCCTATTATGGATACATTGAAACGATGCCATTTGGGGTTTCTACATTGTATTATTATTATAAGAGTATGCCTATAGCTTCTTTGTCTTGCAAATATTTAAGTTATCCCATTGCAATTTGTAAAAGCTCTTTTGTATTTGGTATAACTATGGTAAGACCGATGACCTATTCCAATTAGTCGGTTCACTGTTATTTACTTTATAATTCTAAAGCTTTCTTTAAGCGAACCGATTTCGCTATGCACTTGATTGACATAAACACTCGGTTTACGGCTTTGTGGTTTAATTTATGAATATGAATTCCGTACTATTATAAATTTTAGTGTAAATCATTATTTAATTTCGAGGTTTGAGTTTATAGCGTGAAGCTTGCATTTATTACATTATTATTTCATTGTATAATATATTGGCATTGTGGCAATTTTTATTGGCTCAGCGTGCATCCCATTATGACTCAAGCGTTATCTTAATATTGTATTAACTTATAGCAATTTATTTTAATAATTTCAGTTTTTGTATTGCTTTAATTATCCTAACTGCCCTAATTGAAATTGTATTTTCTAAAATTAAAAAAGGTAAAGTATCATGTTTAATTAATATTAGCTATTCACGAAATTCATTGCTCAGGGTAGTCCAGGAACAATTATATGAGTCTTAGATTAACTTTCTTTTTTTCACATATGATTTTTATTTCCCATGACGTCTAAGCCTAACTCCGTTAGTGAATGAAGTTTATTAGGAGTCGCTGACCGATTATTGTTGTTTTATGCTAAACGAGCGCTTATCCAAATCTTCCTTCCTAGTTTTGTTTTAAACTAACGTTTAAATCTCAGTTTGCAAATTCATTCATATTTGCTTAAATCTCCATTACTTTCGCTATAATTATTTAATTAAATTTAAGAGCAGTTCCTTGTATCGAAGAATTTTCTATCTTCATTGTATATTACAAAATCAAATATTTATGCGGAGTTACGTTTTAAGAATTACTTCTTTATTTACAGACACATCTTAAATATTAAATACTGTATGCATGCTGCATACTTTAAAATAACTTTTCTCAAAGTAACGTGTTCGGGACCTAATAAATCGAATTAAACTTTACATATTGCTTAATTGGCACGAAATTATCAATAAATGTCTTTAATAAAGTTTTCGCTTATATACCTTTATATAATTACGTCATGGTTCTCCAGAGCTTCCTAGTTCCGTTTGTAACATAGTACACCGTATAGATGTAAAATGTCTGAGAATAATTCTGTTTATTACCTCATTAATATTGAATAGTTTTCACTCCTTCCTACCGCACTGCGAAAGCTATAAAGTTAATTCTTATCAATTTTGCAACATTTCTATTATATTTTAATGTTCAAGTTTTTCTTAGAATAAACGTATGTTTATTTAATTAATTTATACAACATTTCTTATTAATTACCGTATTCTCTCGCAAATTCGAAAAGTACTATCTATTTAAAAATGAATTAATGTTATACACATACGTGAGTTAAATTATATGATTAAATATAGCTTTAATTGCTTTCCCAACGGGTTTTGCACATGTAAAAGATTTGCATTCTCTACGATTGAACAGTATTTGCTTTCACCATAACCAAAACGTGTTTTTAATGCATGCTTATAAAGATTAAAGAGATATCAAGATTGATATGGTTCTTACGCAAATTAACGCAAATGTTTTATGGACGGGAAACGAATTTTTATAACAAATGAATGGCTTTGAATTTATCTTAGAGTGATTACATGCAAGCACGGAATTGTGTTTTCGCTTTACACATTAATGGTTATGTATTTACAATACGCTTATATTATACAGGATAGAACAATGAGTCTTAGGAAATTTTTATATTTTAGGTATTTTATATTTAGTGTGTTTTATTTTTAGGTTTTATCTTTCAATAACATCTCGTGACCTTCTCATCAGGTCTATGTGTGTATATATATATATATATATATATATATATATATTGCTGTGATACTCCGCCCCTTACGATTGGGTGCAATAAAATGCTGTGTTTACTCGTTATTCTCTCGCAGCCCCTTTTACAACTCAAACACTTGTGAAATGTTAATTTACGATTTTTTTGCCTCGACTAGCTGATTCAATTAAATAAAGCACATCTATAATACACAGTATAATGATTGAATATTTACAACTCTTTTAACTATCTTCTCCATTTTTATATCATATACATCTGTCAAATTATTACAAAATCAAGCCAGCAAAACGAGCTTTTTATTACCTTTAAAGTCTTATTGAAACGTTTTAAGCTGTCTGTAATTTTTCATAAAATATTTGCAAGAAATCCCCAATTTGTCGGCTTTTACACTTTAAAATATGATTGAGATAAAATAGTTTAAAAATAAATCATCAAAAATATTTGAGATAAAACAGTTTCAAAACTAAGACATATCAAAATCTCTAACCTGAATTATTTTTATGGGTGCTCCCAAGAATTGAAGTCGATATCCAAATCGTTAATAGTACGTTTATTGCAATGAAAAGTTTTTCATTTTCTCCATAGAGCATTTACCATCAATTTGCTTGAACAGGCAGCATTCTCCAAAATTGTATTTTTGATCGTAATGTCTCATAATTTATAGTTCTACAGGAATCGTAACATTATTTTACTTGTAAATTATGATTGTAATTTATATCGACCTTCAGATCGACATTCAGAGTAATTTAGATGGACATTCAGAACCGTCTCAGAAATACGGCACAATTTTCACAATTCTATACTTTATAATTTCACTGTTAACAAATATTCATTATTCACGTAAATATTTGGCACTTTCAATTATAGTCTCTGCCCAGTTTCAAATTGTACTCACTTGATATTCAATTCTCCAGATATTTATAAGATCGTCCCACTTTTGTTTGTGATTCGCTGGCTTCATGTGCTAGGCGAGGATAAGTATATTATCACTTGTTATGTTTGGAAATTTTACCAATTGTATGTATCTTAATTGCATGACGCGGTGATGGAAGTCACGTAATTCAATTGTGATACTTTATATTTACTTCAGGAATCCCAGGAACTTCGTACATATCAAGCACGTAGTCTTGTTTGTTAGCTTTATTTTAATCTAAATTGAATAAATTTGGTATTTGTTTATTTTCCAATAAATTGGATTTTCGAACAACTGTGGTTCTCTTAGATCACGTACGCTTTTAAATAAAGCATAATTTCTGCGTGCGTTTACGATAATATCTTTACACACTTTATGAATATTTGTCTAGTCACTTCATGCTGGTTTTTCACTGATTTAATTTTAATGCGTTTCGTTACCTTTTTAAATTCTAATCTCTGCTAGTAGCTACACTTGGATATGTGTTTTAATTACTTATACTGCTATATACAGTGTGCTCGCAACTAATAAATTTTTATAATAACCTATCTACTCTCCTAATATCTATAATTTCGTGCTTCTGTTGCTTGTGAGTTTCCCTTGCTTATTCTACGACACCAATGACCTAACCTACCCCTAAATTAACCCATAATTACATCAATATATATATATATATATATATATATATATATATATTATATATTGTCGTGGAAATTATAGGTTAAGAAGGGTATGTAGGTCTAGATTATAAATTTTTAACAACTGTGTATATAGGAAATAGGAATAATTTATTTACGCGCCAAATTGATCAGTTTAAACAGTGAAAACGGACGCTTATTATAGAAAATCAATAATTTAAACGCATATTTCCATGTAAGTTCAAACAGATAGATTACTTCAAAGAAACACCTGATAGTAAAATTGTCAAGTTCAAAGAACTGAAATATACGTTGGGACAGAATTCTATAGAATGGTATGTAACGGTCGGTACGATAAGCTTTTAAAATAACAAATGCTTTGAAGACGAAGTGAAATAAAATATCCATAATGTAAAACAGACAGAGAACACGTATAATAAAACGTTGGTTACAATACACGTCCAAAATACGCAGTAGCTTTGGACACCAACCACAATATCGATTTTCTGTAGCTTGAGAGGGGTTCTAAAAGAGACAATAAATATGGGCGAAACAAAGGAAGGTAGCTAAGGGTTGGGCGTTAAAACCGGGGAAAGCAATATAATTGGTCGAAGGCGAGAAGTTTTGAAAAGCTCGCGTCGGTTAGATGTTGTTGAGCGAATTTCATGGTAAAAGCAGGGTAAACTTGGAATTTTTCATACGTTGAAGTTCGTTACGAACAAAATTTGAAGAATCGGTTTTGGATAATAAACTTTTCGATGAAAAGAGGGCCCGTGAGGAGTATTGAAAAGCGTATAAATCCACGGGGAGAAGTATTAAAGCTCTCTTAGCTCTTATATCTCTTAGATCTCTTACTCACTTGCTATTACGTGCTCTTACGTTGTACTGATTGTCGCTTATTCGTTGAATTATCATACAACATCCTATTTAAAAGTGTGTAAAAGCGGTTAGTAACGTACCGGTAATGTATTAAAAGTGTGATTTGCACAAGTAGGTGCTGGCTTATTAAAGGTGATGTTAATACACGCTACAATCTAACGATAGGATGGTACTTGCGGTAAGCAAATCGAAAAGTTAGAAACAAGTATGCGTGAGGTGTAGTGATTATGGAAGGTTAAGTTTGGTCGAGACAATTATTTCGGGGAAAAATACTAAAGGTGGCAGAGATTTGGATAGCTAGTAGAAATGAGTTGGATCCAGGTATAATAACACCACAACGAGGGTTTTGGTACACATCTTCAGAGATATCAATAGACGAAGATTACTCCAGGTAAAGAAAATTTATTTCTTGCTTTGCTTGAACATTTGTGCTGGTATTTTGTGCTTGAGTGTTGACTTATTAGGGGTGTATTTGATTACCATAAAACCCATTTAAAGGAGTATATGTAAAGGACAATTGATATTGATTATTTAAAAATGTTTATTAATGATATAAAAATGATGTTGTAAGGAGTAAACGGGTCTTTAGCTTTATTTTAAACAAAAATGCAATGTGTAAAAGCATTTAGAGTAACTGGGTTATACTGAGCTCAAAATAGACCATAATCTAAATCAATTTAGGGTTGCACGACGGGCCCATCTACTCGTCTAAAATAAAATTGTTGAAATATATTAAAATCATAAAATTTTAAAAGATTTAAAGATTGAGATGGTAACATTTTTTATTAAACTGTATATACTAATGTGTAAATATTTTCGTGCTTATAGAAACTTGTTAACATGTGTAAATAAAAAGGTTGTATGTCTTGTTGCATTATTTGAGTGGTAATTTCATTTGACTGTATATGTGAGAAAGAGTGAATTTAGGATGGTAGGTACCCAAGAAGAAGCAGATTTTAGAGCTAGCCGAAGGAGGCGTTCCAAAGCTATTTTAAGAATTTTTTTTGAAATTTCAGAAAATTTTTATGACGGCCCTATCTCAGGGATTCGAAGGCGATCCCGATTGTTCTAAAGATCCACTGAAATTTTATGACGTCCAATCCGTGGGGCGAGAATTGGTTTAGAGGAATTCTCAACATATATATATATATATATATATATATATATATATATATAAGATAAGTTATTTGCAGTCCGAAATAATAGGGTTGTTGGGAACTAATTCGCTCTGAAGATGCTTAAGGAAGCTGAAACTGGCCGGTCAGTGGATGTTTCCTACCCTTGTGAACTAATAAAGCTATTGTTTTGCTAATGGCTATACAACTATTAGCCCGATTTGTATACGCCAATAAGCTCTTATTATTTTCATAAGAATTTGTTTACAGATACATCTTATTATATATATATATATATATATATATATATATATACATATATATATATACACACACAATGTGTTTCACTTTTCAAAACAGTTCAACTAAATGACTTCTTCGTTTTCAAAATAATGAATATAAAATTTTTGGTAGTTGTTTGGGCCACGACAATGTATCCTTCCGTATAAATTTGGTTCCGATAAACTCAAAATCAAGCCAACTATAGTTAAAGCAAAAGTAGATTGAGTGAGGAGGTGGGGCGAGTAAGAGAGAGAGGGTGGAAACTATTTTTAGAATTAGATGCCATTGCAATGGACACAAATATGTTAAACAAAATACAGTTACCTACCACTTAAGCTGCAACTACGGTTATCTATTTTCCTTTATAATAACAACAGAATAACCTTCCACTTTAGTCTCTAATAATCTAGCACTTGTTAATAGTTCGAATAGCTACAACATAGACTTATATCATTTCAATTTAAACAACTATTTCAACACCTGGTTTCTTGCATTTATTTATCAAACACCAATCCGTTCAGGTTATGCACTGGATGACATTAGAGTAATTTGTACGAAATGGTCAAGATTTGTTTTACAATATAAGCCTCATTCTGTTTTAAAGCATCAACAAGCAACATTTATTTCCATATATAACAACACTAGATTCCTAATAATGATAGGAAATTTACTGAAAGCTTGATTGGTTAGAGGATCTAACTGTCTTCTACAATAAAGGACAGAAGACGTTCAAGAAAAAGTCTGTGATAGCTACAATTCCAATGATTTTAATTATTAATGTGTGTAAATGTTTTCTTCATAAATAGAAAATGTGTATGAATATCTCGAGTTATCATGCAAATGTTAGCTTCTATTAAACAACGAGCACTTTCTTGTAATAATTTGTATTAAGAAATAACGCAAATTTTCAGTAACATATGTAACTCTTTCTTATTAAAAATGTTGCCTTGTTTCTGAACGAAATATACGCGTAAAGTATCTATTCATTTAGCAAATTTAAAACGTATTATTATACCCTCGGCGTTCTAAATAAAAGTTTCCACCTTAATAATTAGCAACTACAAAACCAATTATTGTGAAATGGAATGTTACCATCGTTGACCATATTGCTTGGTTGACACGAAATTTTCAATGAATCTTTTTAATAAAGTTCCCGCTTATTTACCTTTATATAACTACATCATGGTTCTCCAGAGTTTTCTGCTTCCGTTTGTAACATAGTACACCGTAAGATTTCTGAGAATAACTCTGTTTATTACCTCATTAGTCTCAAATAGGTTTTACTACTTGTCCTTCTTTAAAAAACGAAGTAATGGTCGCGGCGCACACCTTCCTACAGCACTGCAAAAACTATAATATTAATTCCTATCAATTTTGTGACATGTTCGTTACATTTTAATGTTCATGCTCTATTTGAATAAACGTATATTTATTTAATTAATGTATGCAGCATTTTTTATTAATTAACGTATTCTCTCGCAAATTCGAGAAGTAGTTTTAATTTAAAGATAAATTTATATTATACACACACGGGAGTCAAATTATATGATTAATTAAAGCTTTAATTGCTTTCCAAACGGGTTTTGCATTTGCAAAAGATTGGCATTCTCTACAATTAAAAAATATTTGCTTTCACGTGTTTTTAATGCATGTTTATAAAAATTAAAGCGTAACAAGATTGATATGATTCTTACACAAAAAAAAGGCAAATGTTTTATGCACGGGAAATAAATTTTTATGACTTTGAATTTATCTTAGGGTGGTTACATACAAGCACGGAATTGTGTTTTTGCTATACACATTAATGGCTATGTATTTACAATACGGTTATATTATCCAGGGTGGAACAATGAGTCTTAGGAAATTTTTATTTGTTAGGTTTTTTATATTTGGTGTGTTTCATTTATGACCTCCTTATTAGGTTATTTTTTCGTATAGATTTGATTCCGATAAACTCAAAATCCACCCAACTATAGTTAAAGCACAAGTAGAATGAGTGAGGGGGTGGGGCGAGTGAGAAGAGAAGGGAGGAAACTATTTTTAGAAATGCCTTTGCAATGAACACAAATATGTTAAACAAAATACAGTTACCTACCACTTAAGCTGCAAATACGGTTATCTATTTTCCTTTAAAAGAACAAAACAATAACCTTCCACTTTAGTCTCTAATAATCTAGCATTTACTAATAGTTCGAATAGCTACAACATAGACTTATAACATTTTAATTTATTCAACTTTTTCAACACCTGGTTTTTTGCATTTATTTATCAAACACAAATCCATTCAGGTTGTCCACTCGATAACATTAGAGTAATTTGTACGAAATGGTCAAGATTCGTTTTATTATATGAGCCTCATTCTGTTTTAAAGCATCAACAAGCAACATTTATTTCCATATAGCGACACTAGATTCCTAATGATGATAATAAATTTATTAAAAGCTTGATTGATTAAAGGAATGTTTGTTGATCTAATTGTCTTCCACAATAAAGGAATATTACATTAATAATTTTATCAGTCAAAATAATTATTGCACCATATTAAGATCGAACTCGTGAAGACACCGAAAGCAGTTTAGATTTCGTTTTGATCTTCTATACCCTGTTGTTTGTTTTGATCTTTTCCCGTTATTTCGGTATTGCCTGAATGGGTCTTTGTCGAAGCACCTTTTCTGGAAACAAGATGCAAACAATCTTGTCTCGACCGCGATTAATAAACAAACTTACCTCTAACAAAAGCTCATTTCCGAACCAATAAAATAGAAAAAGTTGAATTAGCATTACGCCTATGAAGAAAATATCTCTTATTAACTGCATAGATAGATCTCCCTAAAAGCAGCTTATTTAATAGTTTCACCTGGCAAAATGTTCCTTACAATCGCGATCTCAAAACCAAGTATTGCAATTTGTAACGAGGAGGTTGCAAAATCCAGCAAAAGGAATATCTTCAAAGAGCCGTCAAGAACTTTGACATACCTGCATGTTAAAGTGTCAGCTGTATAGCATCACTCTATACTTACCGTATGATGGCGGTGTGATGGTAAATTATCTTGTTAAGGTTACAATATACCAACTCATTGTTCATCAAAGTAACCAGATTATACTGCAAAATCTTTATCTGTCCAACCGCAAAATTTATCAATGAAAAAAATAGGTTATCACATGCCATTATAAAACATGAGGCAATAGAACCAGCAACAGTCTGCCAAGTAAATGTATACCGGTAATATTTAAATCGGTCGAAAGGTAGCCAGGATACTAGCGGAAGTGGTCGTTTCAAATATATCGTAGCATTGCCCACAGTAATGTAGTAGACATCTAACGGATTTACCAGTTCCAAGATAGGCGGCGTGATAATAAACATTAACAAGCACATTACGCCTAAACCAATGACAACCTTGTTAGCGTCTGAATTTCTTTCGACGTGGAATTTATAAATATCAAAAACACGGCTGCCATCTTTTATAATTCTTTCTTCAGTAAATATAATTGTCTCAACTAACGTTATTACGCGGGAACTGCTCAGAACATACACTTTTATAAGACCAATCGTCAAAAATAAGCTTACAGCCAACACACTGGTAATTCCTTGCCAGTTTTTGTCCATTGTATAAAGTTCAACGTACTGAGTTAAAACAAATATTACGTAAATGCTTATTATAATTATATGGTAAACCTTGTAAACGGCGGTGCAGCATTTATTGCTGAATTGTAAAGGCCAAAAGCCAACGGTGCTTAAAGTAAGAATAGATATTTTAAGGTGCAAATGTTTCATTTCTTATGGCTCACAAGTTTCAGATGGTGCATTGATTTGTATGTAGTGAATTTTTTTAATTAAGGCAAACTGCTTTTCAATTGCCCTTATTAACTTCTAAATTATTATAAAGACCTACATTATACATTTAGTCAATTTCGTTTAATGAAATAATTTTTAGAAATTGTAGTCCTAATTGTAAAGTAAAATGAATCCACGGTTTTAAGTTTCGTCAATAATCCCTTACGACCTCTTACTATAATATCGCGCATTCGCATTTTTGCTATGGAGGTATGTGTGTATTTTCGCCTTTATTATTAAAGAGCTAACATAGAAAGTCGTAAGCTGTAAACCAAATAATGTTATATTACACTGCCATCCTTAAGCGAGATTGGAGCAACTAAGCTCCCGTCTTCAACTTAACTTGAGGGGTCGGCACATAGTAACCCATTTCTTTCAAAACATTACAAAATCAGATAAATAAGTAAATCATAATCATACAATCAGAAATAAGGTGAGCGGAAGCAATGAAATGGACTACTGCGGTAACAAAGAGTAAAGTCTATTATGTTATCCATCTACAGAAGGCGTTCAAGGAAAAGTCTGCGAAAGCTACAATTTGTTGGGGCGCGAAATTGAGTTTCAAAAGAGAGTGCCAGCAACACGAAAACATTAATAAAAGATTAGAGTATGATGAACAGGAACCGCCAGCAAATCGACACATCTCGTATTATGACTACGGTTTGATAGGGGATGGAATTTCGTGTTTAAATAAGACGGACTTTTAGAGGAGAAGAACTTGTAAAGAAACACAGCCATATAGAGCATTTTTCCATCACCACGTTTTTTCCAACGCATGGCTCTGTAGATCATTCTGAACGGACCTGCACCTTGGCGACATTCTAAAATACTAGAACAGGTAGAATAGCTTGCGCCTTTCAATGAGCTAAAGAGCCGAACTATAGGTTTAACCAAATTAGTGGAGTCTTTAGTAAGGAACCAGACTAAGACAGGTCCCCGAAAAAGGTCAGCAGCTTTTTCGGTACTTAGAGTGGCAAGACCATAGGGGCCGGCATGACATTCTAAGACACACTATTGCGATGTGGAAGTCAACGGGAAACCACCACATTACCTCCCAAGTACACTGCGTACAGAAATTGTTAAACATGGATTAAAAATTTCCGAGATAAAATAGTCCCCCATTCGGATCTCTGGGAGAGGACTACTTCGGGGGATGTGATCCAAGAGAATAGAAAAAGATCCGTCAACATTCTGCAAGTCGGAGTGTGGAATCTTAGAAGTATGAAACAACTAGGTAAGCTAAAGGACCTGAAACTCGAAATGGAGAGGTTAGCACTAGACATAGTAGGAATTAGCGAAGTCCGCTGGCTAGAGGCGGGGGATTTTTGGAGTGGAGACTTCAAGGTAATTCATACAAGAACAGAGAAAGGAAATTCGGGCGTGGGGATAGTTTTACGAAAAAAGATAGGACGTCGTGTAGAAAACTATTTACAGAAGAACGAAAGAGTACCCATGGTTAGATGTGAATCTAAACCTGTAAATACAGTAATAATACAAGTATACATGCCTACCTCTAGCTACAGTAAGAAAGAGGTAGAGGCGATCTACAAAGATATCGAAGACATACTAAGATACATTAAAGGACATGAAATTTTAATAATTACGGGGGATTTTAATGCAGTGGTAGGTGAGCATAGGGAAGGAGCGATAGTAGGTTTATTTGGTGTAGGCACGAGAAATGACAGGGAAAATAGGTTAGTAGAATTTTGCGACAAGAACAACTTACTCATCACAAATATTTATTTCAACATCATGCTAGAAGACGAAGAAGAAGAAGAAGATGCCAGGAGATACAGGAAGATATCAAATAGATTACATTATTGTTCGACAACGATTTAGAAATCAAGTAAAAGACTGTAGAAGCTACCCGGAAGCAGATATAGAAACTGACCACAACATGGCAATTATGAAGGCCGCACTTAAATTTAAAAATCTGAAAAAGAGGAACGGAAAAAGGCACTTTGACTTCGAGAAGCTAAAAGATAAAGATATCTACGAAAGATTTGAAAAAAAAGTCAAATGAATTGCTGAAAGGTATTGGGAAAATTTCTGATACCAAGGAAGTAGAAACAGAATGAAATAACATTAAATCCAGCTTAGACATGGCGGCCAGAGATATTCTGGGGTATACACAAAAAGAAAAAAAAACATGGATAACTAAGGATATCCTGAATTTTATAGAAGAAAGACGAAAATACAAAAATAGATCAGACAAAACAAGAAACCAGAGATACAAAGCTATAAAATGGGAGATTAGTCGCAAATGCAGAAAGCTAAAGAACAGTGGATTGATGGAAAGTGCAACGAGGTACAAACTAAGATGGAAAGAGGAAAGACAGACGAAGCATACAAATTAATTAGAATAAATTTTAGGGATATAAAACCATATAGCAAAAATAGAAAGGATGCGGGTGGAAACGTCATTATTGAAAATGTAAAGAAAGTAGCTAGATGGAATATATAAGGAATTTATATTCAGGAGAGGAATTAGCAGCATTAGAACAGGAATGAGACATTGAAAATGATGACCTGGGATATCCTATACTTAAAGATAAGTTTGAATTAGCATTAAAGAAAAATCGTAAGTCGCAGGGTACAGATAAGATGCAAACAGATACTTTAAAAGCCGATGGACAAGCAATAACAGAAGGTCTCTTCCGACTAGTAAGCAGTAACAGAGCATCTCTTCCAACTTGTAAGCTATATGTATGAGACAGGCGAGATACCCAAAGATTTCAAACGTAACATCATAGTAACTTTACCAAAAAAAAGAGGCGCCGATAAATGTGAAAATTTTCGAACAATAAGCTTGACAGCACACATTTTAAAAATATTAACTAGAATTGTACAAAGACGAATGGAAAAACGCGCTGAAGAAATACTGGGAGAAGATCAATTTGAGTTTAGGCGAAACAGGGAAACACGGGAGGCTATTTTAGCTCTGAGGGTGATAATGGAGAAAACAACAAAGAATGGGGTTTGTAGATCTGGAAACAATGTAAAATGGAAAAAATGTTCGAAATACTCAAAAAGATTGGAATAAGTTTTAGGGATAGACGGATAGTATATTGCTTATAAGAGCAAACGGAGGTAATAGAATTAGAGCAAGAAAGTAAAGAAGTAAATATTAGGAAAAGGGTGAGACAGGGATGTGCCTTATCCTCATTAATTTTTAACTTGTATATAGAAGAGGCAATGAATACTGTCAAATGCAGGAAGACATTTGGAATTAATATGCAGACACAAAAGATTGATATACTTAGATTTGCAGATGATATAACGGTAATAGCATCTAGCAAAGAAGAATTAGAAGCTGCTTTTAATGAAATGTAAACAGTTCTAACGGAAAGGTATGGTATGAAAATTAACAAAAATAAAACTAAAGTTCTAGTATGCAAAAGAAGGGAAAATAAATCAAAAACAAGAATACAAGCAGGTAACGAGAACTTACAAGAGGTTTAGGACTTCTGATACCTAGGAAGTTAAAAAACGCAAGATGGGAAAAGCACAAAACATATAAAACAAAGATTATCACAAGGTCGTGCTACATTTAACAAGAAAAAGCAACTACTGTGTTCAAAGACCACAAACATAGAAACAAGTAAAAGATTGCTTAAAACATATGTTTGGAGCACAGCACTGTATGGCTGTGAAGCCTGGACAGTAGGAGAAGCAGACCATAAAAAGGTAGAGACCTAGGGAATGTGGTGCTACAGGCGTATGATGAAGATACAATGGACATACAAAGTTAAGAACAAAGAGGTACGAGAAATGGTAGGGGAAGAAAAAATTATGTGAAAAACGGTAAAAAATAAGAGAGATAGGATGATAGGCCACTTACTAAGACATGAGGAAATAGTGCGGAATATATTAGAAACAGAGATAGGAAAAAAGAGAAATAGAGGTAGACCTAGGTTAGACTACTGCACACAGATACTGAAAGATGTAGGCTGTGAGAATTTCAGGGAAATGTGTAGGCTAGCTCAGAATAGAAATCACTGTAGGTATACTTCCAACCAGTCGCAAGATGGAAAATCTAATAACAAAAATAATAACAGTACTTAAACATTTTGATTATTACAAACAACTACAGATATTGGTTTTGCAATACTCCCAACTAATGTTAATTGTGCGAAAGGATTTACTTGAAAACGATTAATACGGCAAATGTCTAAGTGTTGGGGATCCTTGCCAGCCACAGGCTGCTTAACACCCTTCACATACCTTACATGTGATTTTCCAATGCTCCACCCGAAGGTACTATATTGGCCAGAAAGTGAGTTTTTTTACCTGGAAAATTTGGAATTTTGGCGAACCCTTGCTATTCCAAGCAAGGTAGGGATCTTTAACGTGCGTGATAACACTCACACACGGGACCTCCATTTTACCTTTCATCCGAACGAGGATGTATTTTTGTGAAAAATGCTAGCTTAACATTTTTCAAGCGGACCGTGTCGGGATTCCCCCTTCACATACCACTGAATCTCGGTGAAATAGGGCATATGATTAGAAAACAATAGAAGGAATCGACTTGTATAACGGCTGTTGTGCGAATTGCAGGGAACTGTGTAGGCTAGCTCAGAACATAAACAAACTGAGGCACAAGTCTAACCAGTTTAAAGATGTAAAACCCAATCACGAAAAAATAAGTTATCTTAAATCTAATGATTATTATAAACAACTACAGCTGTTGGTTGTGAAATATGTTCAACTAATGTTGATTGTGCGAAAGGATAAATTGGAAAAAACGTAATTCGACAAAGGTTCAGGTGCTGGGAGAACTTGGCAGCCTAAGGCTGCTAACCCCCCTTCACATAGCGTTCATTTACATTTCCAATGATCCACCCATAAGTACTACATTGGCCAGAAGGCGAGTTTTTTGTTGCCTGGAAATCTAGAATTTTGCCGAACCCTTGCCGTTGCAGGCAAGGTAGGGATCTTTAACGTGCGTGACAACACTCACACACGGGACCTCCATTTAATTTCTCATCCGAACGAGGGCGGAATTTTTGTGAAAAATGCTCACCTGTCATTTTTCAAGCATTCGGCCGTGCCGTGATTTGAACCCGGGACCTTGAGATCCGTAGTCTTACGCTTACTACATTGATCCACGGCGACGCCCCCCCCCCCCCCTTCACATACCTGTGAATATCGGGGAAATAGGGTATATAACTGTAAAACAATAGAAGGTGACTTAACTGCATCAAGCAGGAAAGAACAGCAGCTATGTTCAAAGTTCAAAGACAACGAACACAGATACAAAAAGAAAACTGTTCAAAGCATAGTGTGGAGCACAGCACAGTACATCTGTGAAATAGGGGCAGTAGGAAAAGCAGACAGAATGGATAGAAGCCTTCTGAAATGTTGTGCTCAGATGTATGAGGATAGTAGCATGGTCCGACAAAGTTAATAACAATTAGGTTGTAGAAATAGTAGAGAAATAAAGATATCTGTGGAATATAAAAAGTAGGATAAATAGAAGGACATGATACTTTTTAAAGCATTTCTGGTGAATGGTACGGGATATACTATAAGCAGAGATAGGAAAAGAGGGGTAGAGGTAGACCGAGATCAGACTTTCACACAGAGATAGTGATAGATGCAGAGTGTTCAATTTGCAGGGAAATGTGTAGGTTGGTTCAGACTAGGAATCAATGAGGGTATGCGACCAACCAGTTCTAGGACTGAAGACCTGATGATGATGATGATGGCATTGTAGAACAGAATTACATGATATTGTTATTTTGAATCTTGAAGTCCTTCGCTAAATTCAGTTGAAATGCTTGTGTAAACAATGTCACAGTAATTAAAGTAAGGCTTTGTAGAATACAACTACATAATCTGTTTTTTTAACTATAAATAAAACGAACACAACTATTTTATGCTCCCTTGAATATTTTACTAAGCTCAGTTGAAAGACTTGTGTAAATAATGTCACAATAATCAAGGTAAGGCATAATCAGACTTTGGACCAGTTGTAGCTTTAGTTTATTTAGCAAAAACCGTTTAAGATGATTTAAAGAAATATCAATGGACACTGTTTTGTCCAACTTTTATTATAAGGTTTATTAGATTAAGGTTTTTCTAGTTTTTAGACACAAAAATTTTATTTTCCACATCCCTGTCAGTCTTCACATTTACTTTCTCTACAATGATGGCGGTAAATGAGGTAAGATTGTAACTGATTTACTTGTAAAAATTATAATTACTTTATATGTATATATTAATAAACAACCTACTCGTGTTATTCTATTAATTACTACCAAAAAAAACCACACTTGGCGACGAGGACGTTTTGAAATACGAATCTACGAAAATCTACCACGTGTATAACCTACAATAGAAAAGTTACAACCTACATTACAAAAAAAAAATGGCAACTACGAGTAATACTACGGTTCAAACAGTTTTTACAATAGAACAATTTAAAAATACTAAATTTCAATGGTCTGGGTGGGTAAAAAGACTGGAAGGTGCATTCGTAGTCTTTAGTGTACCAGAGGATGAAAAGTAGGATACCTCCTGCATTACATGGGGGCGAAGGCTTTCGATACACTTTGTGACAATTTAGCTCCGGAAGATTCCTGCATCAATACTTACAAATATCTAGTGGACTACATGCAGCTGTACTACGATCCAGCACCCCTTGAAATTGCTGAAAATTTTAGGTTCAACAAACGAAAGCAAGTTGAAGGGGAACCAGTTCAAGAGTATTTAACAGCACTACAGAAGCTGGCAATAAACTGTAATTTCGGTGAATATCTCAAGACGGCATTAAGAAACCAGTTTGTCTTTGGTTTACGTAATGAGAAGATCCTGCATAGAAATAAGACACCTTACGTTAGATAGGGCATTAGAAATAGCTATAAGTATGGAACTCTCAAGTAAAGATGTAGCTCAATTGCACCGTAAAAGTAATATTAATAATGTTTCTTCTAAGAACAAAAATTTCAATTACAATTAGAATTTTGAAAGCAGTTTTAATTCAAAGCGCTTTACTAACAATGTTCGTACAAACACAGATAAGAATAATGTTAGTAAAGATACTAATTATTGCTACAGATGTGGTAATACAGATCATCTGGCTAATAATTGCAATAAACATAATTTAATCTGTACCTTTTGTAATAAAAAAGGCCATTTGCAGAAAGTTTGCACTAAAGCTAAACAATTTAAACAACCTGTACCATTTTCAAGAATAAATACACACCAAGTCGGGGAAGAGGTGGTGGAAATTGTGGCACTTGAAACGCAGCATGCTACGTTCCGTGAAAAATTGTTAACTACAATTCTCGTGAATAGTAAAAACTTTGAATTTTAAGTAGATAGTGGAGCCCGTGGAACCATTATATGTAAGAAACAATTTTCACCGACGTTTTCGGATTTTGGTATCATACAAACTTCTTTAAAATTAATCACATATTGGAAAAGTTCCCTAAATGTGTTAGGATATGTACCATGTACAGTTACGTACAACATCAATACATATTAATTAAATCTTTACGTAGCTACAATCGATCGGAAACCATTACTAGGTCGAGAGTGGATTCGGCAAATTAAGCTTAATCTGTGGAATGCGCAAATTAACTAAGTGTTTGTTATTGAAATTTTTGATAAACTCAAAAATAAATTTTCGTCCATATTTCTACCAGGAATAGATAAAATTGAAGACATACAAGCTACGTTACATTTAAAACAAAATGTGAAACCAGTTTTCATGAAAGCTCGTACTGTACCTTTTGCACTCTTGCCCGCGGTTGAAAAAGAAATTGAAATTTTAGTTTCCCAAAGTGTTTTAACCAAGGTGAATCATTCTGAATGGGCGACACCCATTGTTCCTGTTATTAAAGGAAAAAAATACGTTTATGTGGGGATTTCAAAGTTACCCTAAACCCGTACTTAGAAATCGATAAGCACCCTTTACCTACAATCGACCAGCTTTTTGCATCAATGGCTGGTGGATTACGATTTTCAAAAATAGACTTAAGCCAAGCGTACCTGCAACTAGAAATATGAGTTGAGGATCGTCATTTACTTACTTTAAATACACATAAAGGCTTATATTGCTGCAACCGTTTGATGTATGGTGTGGCATTTGCACCTGCTATTTGGCAGCGTGAAATTGAGAAAAATACTTCAGGGAATACCTGGAGTTACCGTCTTTCTAGATGATATTAAAATTACAGGCGAAACCGATGAAATACATATAGCTAGGTTAGAAAATGTTTTAACTAAACATAATATTAGAATAAATTCAGAAAAATCTGAGTTTTTAGCAGATAAAATAGAAAACTGCGAATATATAATAGATAAAACAGGAATACACAAAATGCCTAATAAAGTGGAAGCTATACAAAATGCACCACGACCCCGAGACAAAACCCAACTACGTTTCTTTATTGGTCTCGTTAACTACTACGGTAGATTTTTTGCTAATCTTAGCACAATATTATATCCATTAAATCTTCTTTTATATGAAGATAAGAAATTCATTTGGAATTCCGATTGCCAAAAATCTTTTGAAGCAGTCAAGCATAGATTTGGGTCGTCTAATTTTCTTGCACATTTTGAATCCAAATTACCAATTATACAAGCAACTGATGCCTCGGCCTATAGCGTGGTGGTTGTAATTTCACATTTATATCCAGATGGAAATGAAAGACCAATTCAGTTTGCTTCACAAACTTTATCGAGTACTCAACAAAAGTATCCTTAAATCTTTAAGGAAGCGTATGCTATCATATTTGGCATTCGTAAATTCTACCAGTATCTCTATGGTAAACATTTCATACTATATGTTGACAATAAACCCTTAGTACAAATCTTTAATCCAAACAAAAGCATGCCTGTTATATCTGCTACCAGAATGCAGCACTATGCAATATTTTTGCAAGCATTTACGTTTGATATAAAGTATAAAAACAGTGTTTTACATGCAAACGCAGATTTCGTTTCATGGTTACCACTGCAATCCGAAAATTTTACACAGTACGATGCACCCGATATATTTGAAATATCCGAAATCGAAACTTTACCTGTAACAGTTGCAGAACTAAGTAAAGGAACGCTTCATGATTTAGAATTAAACCGTTACTAGAAGCATTAAAAACGGGCAAAGAAATCCAAAAAGACTTACGCTTCAATATCGAGCAACATGAATTTTCATTGCAACAAGGTTGTATTTTACGCGGAGTAAGAGTGGTGATTCCAAAGTCGTTACAAAATCGAATATTGGAAGAATTACATACTTCGCATTTCGGAATTTATAAGATGAAAAGATTAGCTCGTAGCTACTGTTGGTGGAATACTATTGACAGTGATTTAGAAAGAGTTAGCTGTGAATGTCTTAATTGTGTAAAAATCACGAACAACTCTAAAAACGTACCTGTTCATTTTTTGGAGAGGGTAGATGAACCCTTTCAGCCTATCCATGTGAATTATGCTGGACAATTCTATGGTTGTTAATATTTTATTGCGGTTGATGCGTATTCGCGTTGACCAGAAGTATATATAACTAAAGATATGACTTCTAATAAAACAATAAATACTTGTCGAGAAATATTTGGAAGATACGGTATACTAAAATATTTGGTGAGCGATAATGGAAGACAATTTATGTCTGATGCATTTCAATTATTTTTGAAACAAAATGGTGTTAAACATATTTCGACAGCACCATACATACCATGTTTGTTGTGGTTTGTTTAGAATTTTTCTTAATCTTCTCCATGACCTAGGATCGTTGTCAAAATATTTTGACAACGGTCCTAGGTCATGGATCGAAACGTAAATAAAGATAATTTTAAAAACTATGAGTGGTTTAATTCCCAAAGAAGATTAAGTTACATACCATCCTTCCACAAATGGTTTAGCAGAAAGATATGTTCAAACCCTTAAACAGGCAATTCGTGCACTTGATCCAAGTCCTAGAGATAGGCAAAAAGAATTATGCAAAATTCTCCTGCAATACCGGAAGATGCCCCATAGCATAACAAAGAAATCTCCTTTGCAACTAATGTTTGGTCATGAGATAAGATCTCGTATTGATTCAATAAAACCTCTATCTAAAAATATTTCTGAAAATAAAGAAGTCAAACCTCGATCAATTAGCATAGGTTCTAGAGTTGCCGCACGTGACTACATAAATAGCGATAAATCTAGCTTGGTATGTTACATTATCAGATTAAATTAGATGATGGCAAAATATGGCAACGCCTTATTGATCAAATAAGAAAGATTGATACAAGTACTCCACTCGATACAAATTTATTTAATTCTTTGTACACTCAAGTTGTTGAGCAACAAGTTCCTTCACAAAACATTAATTTATATTCAGATACTCTTACACCTAATGTTTATAATAATAGCAATGTAGTATTAGAAAATAAGTCTGATGTAATTACTACTCCAACTAATATTGTAACCACTGAAAATAGTGCCAGTGCTAGTGAAAGTGCAGACTCTGGTAATAGTGTTTTGCGTAGATCTTCTAGAATACGTAGAGCGTCTGAGAAATTGAATCTATAATTTGTTATAATTTTAATGTTACAATAAAGCAAGGGGAGAGCTATTGTATCCAACTATTTTTATAAGGGTCATTAAATTAAATTGTTTTAGTTTTTAGACACAAAAATTTTATTGGACACATCCGTGTCAATCTTCACATTGAGTTTCTCTACAATGATGACGGTGAATGACGTAAGATTGTATCTGATTTACTTGTAAAAATTATAATTACTTTATATATATATTAATAAACTACCTACTCGTGCTATTCTACTAATTACTACCTACAAAAACAACAGACACGTATGCGTTACTTGCCTTCTCAGACTCTGTTTGTGATCAACAACCAATCCGAAGTCCTTAGCACAATCAGAAAGTTCTATAGTATCCAAGCCAAGACTAAGCGGTGGTGGAGCGATATTAAAATCAGCTTTCCACAGCATATTTGGTGTTTAAACAAGGATAGCTTTACATTTGAAGAAGTTAATTGTAAATTCATTACTCATACTCTACTAGAGAATGTTAGAGAGACCCTAGTTTACTTTAGTAAAAGCGGAAGTGATGTTGTCTGGTTGAAAATGGTAGTATATTTGAACATTATCCGCATAAGTTCGGGATGTGGTAAAGAGTAGACGTGTATATGCCTTACAATAGTTAGATCTAAATTCCGGAAGATTTGATCTTAGTAATATATATGTATAGTTTATGTTTGTAGCAATGCCGCTAATTATCAAATGTTCGGTATGTAAGCAAGACCTTTATGCTGATAAAGAAATTAGTTGTAATAAATGTAAATTACTATTGCATTCAACTCGTTCTAATTTATCGCGAGTCGAAATACAATGTTTATCGGCTAAAGAAAGAAAAGTGGTCTATCACTGTGAGGCATGTGTAGCAAAGAAATCGGAGGTCAACGAATTGAAAAAGTTAATATTAGATTTAAAAAAGAAATTGATGATTTATAATCAGCCGAAATGTCCTACAAAAAAGTGTCAAATGTGGATTTACTCTCAACGGATGCCTTTGAAACATAGTAGTTCGCCAAGCACAGAAACGTATCAAACAAGTAAATAATATTGTTATATACGGAATACCAGAGAACTCCATCAACAATGAGCTCGGTACAGTAACTGATTTTCTTAAGATTATTAAACCTCATGACAAAACTGATATAGGTCCAAATTCCATTATCCGCTTAGGAGTTACACAACAAAACAAAGATAAACCGCGTCCTGTTCGTGTTACACTAGTTAATACCGCAGATGTATATTTTATTCTGAGAAACAAAAACATAATCGAAGCAAGTCAAAAATATAGCAACTTTTACGTTAAAAATGATGAAACACGCTATCAGCGAGAGCTGTTGATTAAATGCAAAAGAACTTTAAGAGAACGCACCGATAAAGGTGAAACCAACCTTACCATTAAGTACGCAAAAGGAACCCCAACTATAGTTCAGAAAAAACTAATTGCGTCAAATTATATGTTTACATGTTGTTATCAGACTGTCTGTAGCTTGCGTAATAAAGCAGAACAATTTATCTCAACGACTAGTGATTGCGAATATGACTTTATATGTATTACCGAAACGTGGTTATCAAATGACATCCAATTGTCTGAATACCTTCCTACAACTGTTTTAGGTGTGATCGTAATTTTCAGCAAGTGAGTTTAAAACGCAATTCTAAACCGACCTGAACCTTGACGACGTTCTAAAATACTAGAACAGGTAGAATGGCTTGAGCGTTTCGATGAGCTAAAAAGCCGAACTATAGGTTTAACCAAATTTGTGGGGTCTTTAGTGAGGAACCAGACTAAGACAGGTCCCCGTAAGAGGGCAGCAGCTTTTTGGTACTTAGAGTGGCAGAGACCATAGGGGTCGGTATGACATTCTAAAACACACTACTGCGATGTGGAAGGGAACGGGAAACGAGCCCATTACCTCCCAAGTACACAACGTACAGAAATTATTAGTAAACATGATGGCATCTTCTAGGGTTAACAAATCCAGGAGTTAAAACAGTCCCCCATTCGGATCTCCAAGAGGGGACTACTTCGGTGGATGTGATCCGAAAGTATAGAAAAAGATCCGCGAACATTCTGCGAGTCGGAGCGTGGAATGTCAGAAGTATGAAACAAGTAGGTAAGCTAGAGAACTTGAAACTCGAAATGGATAGGTTAGCACTAGACATAGCAGGGATCAGCGAAGTCCGCTGGCCAGAGACGGGAGACTTTTGGAGTGGAGACTTTAGGGTAATTCGTACAGGTCCAGAGGAAGAAAATTCAGGTTTGGGGATAGTTATGCGAAAAAAGATAGGACGACATGTAGAAACTACTTACAACAGAACGAAAGAGTACTCATGGTTAGATTTAAATCTAAACCAGTAAATACAGTAATAATACAAGTATACACGCCCACCTGTATCTACAGTGAGGAGAGTTATAGGCGATCTACAAATATATTGAAGACATACTTAGATACTTAAAAGGACACGCAAATTTAATAATTAATGGGAATTTTAATGCAGTGGTAGGTGAGGGTAGGGAAGAAGCGATAGTAGGTTTATTTGGCACGAGAAACGACAGGGGATATAGGCTGGTAGAATTTTGCGACAAGAACAACTTAACCATTTCAAATACATTACTTCAACATCATGCTAGAAATCGATGCACGTGGAAGATTCCAGGAGATATAGGAAGATATCAAATAGACTACATTATTGTTAAACAACGGTTTAAAAATCAAGTAAAATACTGTAGAAGCTACTCGGAAGCAGATATAGACACCGACCACAACATCGTAATTATGAAGGCCGCACTTAAATTTAAAAATCTGAAAAAGAGGAACGGAAAAAGGCACTTTGACTTTGAGAAGCTAAAAGATAAAAATATCCATGAAAGATTCGAAAAAAGTTAAATGAATTATTGAAAGATATCGGGAAAATTTCTGATACTAAGGAAGTAGAAACAGAAAGGAATACCACTAAATCCAGCCTTGACATGGCGGCCAAAGATATTTTGGGGTATACACAAAAAGAAAATAAGAAACCATGGACAAACAAAGGATATCCTGAGTTTAATAGAAGAAAGACGAAAATACAAAAATAGAACAGACGAAACAGGACAACAGAGATACAAAGCCATAAAATGGGAAATTATTTGCAAATGCAGGAAAGCTGAAGGACAATGGATTGATAAAAAGTGCAAAGAGGTACAAACTAAGATGGAAATAGGAAAGACAGACGATGCATGCAAATTATTAGAATGAATTTTAGGGATTAAAAAACCATATAGCAAAAATATAAGGGATGCGGAAGGAAACTTCATTATAGAAAATGTAGCGAACGTAGCTAGATGGCAGGAATATATAAGGAATTTATATTCAGGAGATGATCTAACAACATTAAAACAGGAATCAGATATTGAAAATGATGACCTGGGATATCCTATACTTAGAGATGAGTTTGAGTTAGCATTAAAGAGTCTGAAAAATGGTAAGGCGCCGGGTACAGATAAGGTGCAAATAGAAACTCTAAAAGCAGCTGGACAAGCAGTAACAGAACGCCTCTTCCGACTTGTAAGCTATATGTATGAGACAGGCGAGATACCCAAAGATTTCAAACGTAACATCATAGTAACTTTACCAAAAACAAGAGGTGCGGATAGATGTGAAAATTTTCGAACAATAAGTTTGACAGCACACGTGTCAAAAATATTAACTAGAATTGCACAAAGGCGAATGGAAAACCGAGCTGAAGAAATACTGGGAGAAGATCAATTTGGGTTTAGGCGAAACAGGGGAACACGTGATGCTATTTTAACTCTGAAGGTGATAATGGAGAAAACAATAGAAAAAGGGGAAAGCGTATATTTAGAGTTTGTACATCTGGAAAAAGCATTCGACAATGTAAAATGGAAAAAAATGTACGAAAAACTCAAAAAGATTGAAATGAGTTTTAAGGACAGACGGATAATACATAGCTTATACAAAGACCAAACGGTGGTAATTGAATTAGAGCAAGAAAGTTGAGAAGTGAATATTAGAAAAAGTGCGAGACAGGGATGTGCCTAATCCCCATTAATTTTTAACTTGTACATAGAAGAGGCAATGAATACTGTCAAATGCAGGAAGAAATTTGGAATTAATATGCAGGGACAAAAGATTGATATGCTTAGATTTGCATATGCTATAGCGATATTAGCGTCTAACGAGGAAGAGTTAGAAGCTGCTCTTAATGAAATGGAAACAGCTCTAACGGAGAGATATGGTATGCAAATTAACAAAAATAAAGCTAAAGTTCTAGTATGTAAAGGAGGGGAAAATGAATCGAAAACATGAATACAAATAGGTAACGAGAACTTGCAAGAAGTTAAGGATGGGAAAAACACAAAAAATATAAAACAAAGATTGGCACAATGTCGTGCTACATTTAGCAAGAAAAAGCAACTACTTTGTTCAAAGACCACAAACATAGAAGTAAGGAAAAGATTGTTTAAAACATTTGTGTGGAGCACAGCACTGTGTGGCTGTGAAGCCTGGACAGTAGGAGAATCAGATAAGAAAAAGGTGGTGCTACAGACGTGTGGTGAAGAAATCATGAATAGACAAAGTTAAGAACAAAGAAGTACTAGAAATGGTAGGGAAAGAAAAAAGTATGTGGAAAACAGTAAAAAATAGAGATAGGATGATAGGTCACATACTAAGACATGAGGGAATAGTGCGGGGTATATTAGAAGCAGAGATAGGAAAATGGAGAAGTAGAGGTAGACCAAGGTTAGACTACTGCACATAGATAGTGAAAGATGTAGGCTGTGAGAATTTCAGGGAAATGTGTATGCTAGGTCAGAATAGAAATCAATGGAGGTACGCTTCCAACCAGCCGCAAGACAGGAAAACTAATGACAAAAATAATGACTGTACTTAAACATAGTGATTACTATAAACAACTACAGATATTGATTTTGCAATACTCTCAACTAATGTTAATTGTGTGAAAGAATTTACGGGAAAACTATTAATACGGCAAATGTCTAAGCGTTGGGGATCCTTGGCAGCCACAGGCTGCTTAACCCCTTCACATACCACTGAATTTCGGTAAAATAGGGCAAATAATTAGAAAACAATAGAAGGAAATCGAGGTGTATAAAGGCTGTTGTGAAAATTGCATGGAACTGGGTAGGCTAGCTCAGAACATAAATAAACTGAGATACAAGTCCAACCAGTTTCATGACGTAAAACCCACTGAGGAAAAAATAAGTGCTCTTAAATTTGATGATTATTATTTCAATGTTGATTGTGCGAAAGGATAAATTGGAAAAACTATTAATGCGACAAAGGTTCAAGTGCTGGGGGAACTTGGCAGCCGAAGGCTGTCCCCCTCCCCCCCCCCATTCACATACCACTGAATATCAGGAAAATAGGATATAAACTGTAAAACAATAGAAGGTGACCAAACTGCATCAAACAAGAAAGAACAGCAACTGTTCAAAGACAATGAAAATAGATACAAAAAAAAACTGTTCAAAGCATAGTGTGGAGCACAGCACAGTCCATCGATGAAATAAGGGCAGTAGGAAATAGGGATGGACTCGGGCTCGGGCTTTCGGGCCGGCCCGGTCCGAGCCCGGCCCGATTTCGGGCTCGAATCCGGGCCGGGCCGTTGACTATTTTAGTCAGGCCGGGCCCGGGCCGGGCCTATCATTTTTCGGGCCGGGCCGCGCCAAACGACTCGGGCCGGCCCGAACTTTTCGGGCCGAAAAACGTACGAGTAGATACTCCATCGTCCATTCAATTCTATCTCATATTGAGTAAGTAAGTGTTCTTAATTATATTTTCACGTAGTGTCTTCATGAACCCATTAATAATCAGTTTTTCGTCTTGTTTAGTGTAAAGGAGACGTAATATTATAACTCACTTTTTATACCGAATATTTTTTTTAGTCCTATTTAATGTTCCTCATGTTGTACTTTAGGCAAGTTAAAAATGCTCAGGAACATCAAACTAGGTGATTTATTCATAATTCAAAAGTTTGCACGATTTATAGTATGTATATGTATATACTCCAAATCTCAATCATGCGGCGAACGTCGATATTATCAATCGCGTGTATAATTTATATCTCCCGCCTAAAACACTAGCGAGTTATTGCAATGTTCATTTTACCAATTTTTTAATAAAGTTTTCCCGTATTTGACATTTACACATGCGCAATTACACCTTTAATGTTTATACTTTATTAAAATACAGGACACCTTTATTTAATTTAAATACAGGCAGGTAATGCTTTTATTTAAGGCGCCTTAGTTTTGACATATGCCAAATGCCTAACGTATAAACTTACATTTAATTGTCTGCTTTGTGTATAAATATAGCGAAATAAATGGTTTTTTGTAGTGTTGTTTCCGTAATTAAATTTAGAAATATAATGTCCAAGTTTATAACACGTAAAAGATATAAAACGTCAACGCTCTAAATATGAGGATGCTGTTTTGTAATGCTTTTCCTAGAAGTAAACTATAAAATCCTTTTGAAAACAGATATGCTATTTGCTTGGAAAGAAGTAAAAACAGTGTCTTGAAGTAAACTCAAAAAGTATTCCGTGAAAACACTTTGACAACACATACAAATGTTATCGAATCAGTGGGAAATAAAAGACTCAAATAATAAAAAAAAGGTTAATCTTTGTGTGAATACAATTTCTTTGATTTTTTTTAATATAGTTAAACATGTAGATCACCTTATCACAAAAGAGATTAAGTCTTTATTCATTTTTAAAACATAACCTATAGATATAAAATAGTAAACATATATGTCAGAATAAAGAGTAAGGGAAAAAACACTTGCACTAACACTCCTTTAGATTGGATGCAAACTTTTAAAAAAGGATACTTTATTTGAAGATTCTTTTAATAAAGTCTGCTTGGAATGAGTTTGCAACAACTCTCTAATTTCAAGTAGGTAATTTTAGTAAAATTCTTTGAAGTAGTAACGACAAAATAAAGCGAACGCAAATTTATTATAAAGGTTATAAGGTGCGTTAAGCGTACAATTTCATAAACATTGAAAATTGCTAAACATTTGGTACCTTTGATACCTATTTCTAGGATTTTTAAAAGAATTGTTACGTTTATTTTCTGTATTAATTAATTACTCTATTTTTCTCTCTTATTAATTTAATACCCGCTCGAATAAATTCTGTTTCTACTGTTAAATCCTTCAACATAATTAATAATAAACACTCTCTGGAATAAATTCCTCAACTTAAATCTAGTTGTTTTGAAACGACAAGTTTATGCCACAACTAAATAGTTATATCCTGTTTCAGATACGCGTTACCTTGGTATACATTACGACCGCCTATAATGATTTTC
The DNA here is from genome assembly GCA_036346225.1 of Platerodrilus igneus. NCBI lineage: Eukaryota > Metazoa > Arthropoda > Insecta > Coleoptera > Lycidae > Platerodrilus > Platerodrilus igneus. The sequence continues at coordinate 13,655,788 of JARFIW010001469.1, read as the reverse complement.
TCTTTTGTTTCAATGTAAAAACTTGTTGAAATGAGGTCGCACACTATCTGATTAATCCCGGGTTTTCCAGTTTTAATCGCACTTCGATAAGCTAAGATTTGCAGTTGGAATTCGTGTTATTTGAACCATTGTTAAATTTGCTTCTACAGCTTGTGCGTCGACATATTTTCTACATTATTCGTCACCGTATTTCAAACGCAATGCACGTCTGTTTATTTTCTGTTTGACAACTAGGAGGTGTCTTGCGTGGATTGTTTTTTTTAGCTGGAGGCCAAATGTGTTTATCCTTTCTGTAGACCAACTGCTTTAGTCCGTAGCTTTTTGCTGTAGTTACGATGCCAGGGTGAATGGATCCTGAATACCGCGGCGTTTCTGTGTTGACTCACCCCCGACGGTTTTCAAGCTAAGTATCCGGACACCTACAGGAATGCAACTCATTTTTTGTGTGTGTGAATGGATATTCCGTATCAACATTTGGTGTAGTTATGTGACAAGAAACGTCACATTGTACAACTATTGTTCGTTGCTGCTAATCGATATTATCGCTCTACATGTGTGATGTACCTGTGTTACAAGTATTGGACAGACACACGCTTATTCCTTTGTACTGATTAGTTTATTTTACAAACTACTATGCACGATTTAAAAGATATATGACAAAAGCTCCCACACGTTAATTCTTTCCTACTAGTTAGTTATTTTATAAAAAGTATTAGTTGAAACTTTAAAAACGCTTGACAAAAGCTCTCACAGGTTTATTTACTACTGATTAATTTTATTTTGTGTAAATACGAGATGCGCACTTCGTATCTAATGTACTAAATTGTTCATATCACCTAACTGTTTGCTTTGAAATAGTAACGCTTAATTTATTGCTTTTGCTTGTTTGTACAGAATCCGTTATTTATTTTTATTTGTTAATAGATAAACGAAGGCGATGTGTTTTTTGTTTCTTTTTGGTATGTAGGCAATTCCCCCCTCCACTCACCGCGTTTAATAGTTAGCCTGGTATTTACTTTTCTTCCGGTTACGTTTAGGTACGTAGCAGAATCAAAAATCAAATGATATACTACGGTATGTTCCACAAGTATCTTGATTGTAATTCAAAATCATTATACTCTTAAATTAAACAAAAGAGTGATAGTTACTTGTTGAACACAACAGAAAAAAATATCTTCTCATTCGCTGAAAGAAAGTCGGGCCGGTCCGGCGGGCCGGGCCGTCAATTTTCATTTTGGGTCGGGCCTCGGGCCGGGCCGGTTACCTTTCTGCGTCGGGCCGGGCCGGGCTTATTAAAAGCCCGGCCCGGCCCGGCCCGAGTCCATCCCTATAGGAAAAGCAGACAGAAAAAGCTTTCTGGAATGTTGTGCTTTAGATGTATGAGAATGGTAGCATGTACAGACAAAGTTAATAACAAATTGGTTGTAGAAATAGTAGAGGAATGAAGATATCTCTGGAAAACGAAAAAATAGGAGAAATAGAAAGACAGGATACGTTCTAAGGCATTTCTGGGGAATAGTACAGGATATATTACAAGCAGACATGGAAAAAGTTAGGTAAGGGTAGACCGAGATCAGACTTTCGCACACAGATAGGGATAGATGCAGACTGAGCTAATTTCAGCGAAATGTGTAGATTGGTTCAAACTAGGAAACATTGAGGGTACGCGTCCAACCAGTTTTAGGACTGAAGACCTAATGATGATGATGATGAGTTTATAACGGGGTGGTGGTGTTCGTGTGGTGATCAAAAATTAAATAATTATTGAGCAGCTGTTCTTAAATGAATTAACTAATGATATTCCTAGTCTTGATATTGTTGGTTGTAAGTGTACATTCACGTTTGGCTTTTTATGTACATTCGTAGTATATATTCCTCAACACGTACTCTAGAAATATTGGAACGCCTTTTAAAAAACTTTCTACAGTTTTACACTAATACTAAGCGTTTGCTAATTGTAGGCGACTTTAATATTCCAACGTACAACAGTGAAGTAGACAATTCCTTAAACCTAACTGTGCATAACTTTTGTGATTTGTTTCAGGTTGCTCAATACAATACCATTCAAAATAGCAATAGAAGATTACTGGATCTTGATCTTAGTAGTTTTGACTGTGTAGTTAAACACAATATGTTGCCAATAGTCGACGAAAATGCACATCGTCCTTATTTAGAACTGCACTTTAACTAGTGAATACTGTACTGCCCGCCCTTGAAATATGAATACTTTTGTATATTAGGGTCTTTTAGGTATAAGTCAGTCGAGTTAAGGATGCGATGCCGTGCGGTTGTGTGTCTAGGCACGTGTCCTCCGGTCGTGTATTAATGATTGTTGATTTGTAAACTGAGTGAGTTACGAATTAATTAGTAGTTTTAATCGATGTGGTAGTGACAGCATATTTGAAATTCGTTCATTGTTGAATTACTGTAACAGATAAGTTTGAATAGTTAGAATTTTGTTCATTTGCGAATAGCAACGCTGTATGTGTATATCTATAAGGAGTGTCGTTTAACCTCGTTGCGATTGTATTTTACGACACGCCGAATATTGTGCACTTGTCTCTACCTTGTTACATTATTTTATCACAATATTTCATTAAACCCATATAAAATAGGCTGCGAGTTGGTTCATTCTTTCTAAACAGGTAATAGCGAGACAACGAAACTATACAGGAATCTACGTGTATCCAGGAGGGTTGGTGCTAGCCAGGGCCGACACCTCAAGGGCAACCGCTTCTGTGACGAATCATAAAGCAAAGAAAAACATTAAAATACGTATACAACCGTTATTTAAAATTAATCAATCGAATAAGAAATATAACTTTAAAAAAGCAGATTTCTGTAATCTATGTAATTGCTAATTTAATACTGATTGGGAATTTTTAAACAATTACCGTGATATTGATACTGCGCTGTGTTTTACAATAAATTATACAGTATTTTCGACGTGTACGTACCTCTACAAAATAATAAAGAAAGTAGCTATCCACACTGGTTTTCTAAAGAGATTATTCAAGTCTAAGCATCAAGTTTATACAAGATACAAAAGAAGTGGATTTCTCAATGACTTATTTGAATTTAAGCGGTTGAGAACCGTAATTAAGAAAAAGATTAAAATAGCGTATAGAACTTACATAAGGGAAGCAGAAAATTCATTAACTAGGGACCCAAAAAATTTTGGACATATGTTAATTCTAATGAAAAGTGTAGTAGAATTCAAGGAGTTATGATAAAAGATGGAGTGTCTTACACAACTCCACAATCTATAGTAAATGTATTCTGCGATCACATTAGTAGTGTGTTCCCTTTAACAAATGACTTGGATATAACGCCCAATCTAGCCAATACATTACCTACTAACAAGGTGATGCATATCAGAGAATCTGAAATAACAAAGACTGATGTAATTAGAGTGACTACACAGTTGAAGAATAAAGCCACGGCTGATGATGATCAAGTTCAAAGTTATGTTGTTAAAGACTGTATTTATGTTTTTGCTGAAGCTTTAAAGATTTTATTCAACTTGAGTATATCTACATCCCAATTTCCAAAAACCTGGAAAATTGCACGTGTTTGTCCTGTCTTCAAGAGGGGAGAACTAAATAATATTGATAATTACAGACAGATTTCTGTTTTATGTGCTTTCGATAAAGTCTTTGAAGTGATATTGTATAATAAAGTGTATGAACATATTAAACCATATATTTCACCATACCAACGCCGTTTTGTGCAAAACGGTCAATAGAAAGCAATCTCTACTGTTTTGTTCAGTAAGTATCCGAAGTACTAGATAGCCAAGTCCAGGTCGCAGTTATATATACAGATTTTTCAAAAGCGTTTGACAAAGTAAGTCATTCAATATTTTTATCAACATTAGACGCTATTGGTTTGCCGAATTCGTTAATATCATTTTTTACGTCATATTTAACCGATAGATCTCAATATGTGACCTACAACGGTTACACGTCTAGCTGCTACACTCCAACTTCTGGTGTCCCGCAAGGGTCTAATCATGGTCCCTTACTCTTCCTTATATTTAAAAACAGTATTACTGAGTCTATTAGTTGTGACGTAATAATGATTGCTGATGACGTCAAAATATTCACTTCAATTTCATACGTGAAGGACTGCGACAGGCTACAAGCCAACACAGACAAGCTAGTGTGTTGGTGTCATAACAATAAGCTTGATATAAACGTCAATAAGTGCAAAGTGATAACGTTTACACGTAAATTAAAATCTATAATAAACTATTATAAATTAGGCAACACCATATTGAATCGGTGTAGTGGTGCCAAAGATTTATGTGTTTACTTTTACGAACGACTTTATTTTTCTAGTCACATCTATAATATTGTGAAATCAAGCACTTGTATGTTAGGTTTCGTAATGCGCAAGTGTCATAGCTTTAAAAATATTATAGCCTTAAAAGTATTGTATGATACGTTCGCAAAATCTAAATTGGAATACTGCACAAATGTCTGGAATCCGATTTATCATTGATATAAGAATTATTTAGAATTCGTTCAACGCAAATTTTTAAAATATCTGTGATTTCGTTTGTATAATGTATACCCAGAAAAAGGATTTGAGCATAACTTATTGTTACATACATTTAATATAAACACTCTTGAAAACAGAAGAAAAGTTATGGGAATTACGTTCTTATATATGCTAGAGCATAACGCTATTGATTGCGAATATTTGCTAAGCAAACTGAATTTTTATATTCCCTGTAAATCTACTACGTTTTTTGACTATTGGTCTGTAAGGACCCTCAGACAGCAAAGTTTCAAGACTATGTTGATAGAGTAGAAACTTTGCTGTCTGAGGGTTCTTACAGACCAATAGTCAAAAAACGTAAAAATGAGGTTCCTTTAAATAAACTGATTAAATCAACAGTCTGTTTTGAAAGAATGTCCAAACCTAATTTCGTCCACACTAAAATTAAAATTGACAATTTCAAATCCCGAAACTTTACTGTTTACCAAAAATTCACAAAAATAATAAATCGATTAGACCAATAGTTTCAGGTATCAACTCATCGACTTACTATTTATCACGATGGCTGTCAAATGAATTTAAGACTTTAAAGTTTAACAGTTTGTCTGTACAAAACTCTTCAGAGTTTATTAATAAAGTAAAAAGTATCACATTAGAAGAGAACGAAATCTTAATTTCATTTGATGTCAGTTCATTATTTCCTAGTGTTCCAATACCACACTGAGAGAAAACTTTAATCCAGCCGTAAGGATGTTCCCGTTTTTACATGCCAGAAGACAGTCCCGACTGAAATCTTGAGCAAACACCTTTACTACGTTAGTATGCGACTTGTGCTAAAACTTTAGCATAGAGCCAACACCAGTACACGTAAAGACATTCCCGAATCGTCTTTACTCCGGATCGTCCTAACTTCATCAAGGTGTGTCGCACTTGTTCACGACACTTCACCTAAACAAAGCTGATTTTAAGTACGTTGTACACTGCCATTTATCAAGCACAGATGATGACGTCAAAAATTTTAACTGCAAAGCAGTATGTAAACGTCATTTCAATTATACGTCAGCATGCGAGTGGTTTAAGTACGTTGCCACTTTGATTATTACTCTGTAAAGGTGATACAAAAGTTCGATGTAAATGTTAACAGTTTTAAAAGGAAGTTAAAACTCAATAAAAATGATCCCTTTTTGCTATAGGACTTTACACAGTGGTTTTCAGTACAAACGCATGTCAGTCAGTAAACATCGGCTAGGTGCTGGAAGAACTTTAGAAGCAGTCGCTAATATTTAAACTTACTATAAAATGAATAACAAAATTGGGCCCGGTGACATTATTTGTTATAGCGGCTTCAAAAACAGTATTTACAATGTTGCCGTGCGCATTTCCAAAATTTTCCATCAACACAATTTATGACTTTTCAACCGAAGCGTACAGCATCTCTCAAATTATCCACAAGTTATCTCGTGAACCTCAGCGATAATAACATTTGAATATACCATTAAACGTATTTCAATATTGAGTGATTTTTTCGAAGGGATTTTGCTGATGAAGCAATTAACCACCTAACTTGAGCCCTAAATTACGTAATAAAATTCTGTATAGCGATCTCAAATTCTTGGAAAAAACTTAACTTGCTGATTGATGTTTAAAATAAAATCATCAAGAACTTAGCCTTGCGTGGCATTAAAATTAACATTGGTTATACTACAAGAACAGCGTTCAACCTGCTTGTCGAAAATTTGACTTATTTATTTCAATTCATGCGTTAAAAGTTTTTGCCTGGGTATTCCCAAAAATTGCTAGGCAGGTAGTAAACAATACATACAAAGTCATGTTACAACTTCTGGCAACAAAAAAGAAGATAGATGTGCATATTGAAAAGTCTCAAACAATGTATAAGAAGCTGCGCTTTCAGGTTTAAGGAAACCATTTCAATTGTTTAACTTTTAATTGTTAAATTCATGTAGTTTTCAAACTATTATCAGGTAATTAAGAGCAATGTATCTAAGAAGTATTTTCGTTAAAGAACATTTTCGTAATGGTATCAAACTAGCTTTCACCAGACTGGCATCCATCTAATCATGTATAATTAATGTAATTTAAAATTAATAAGGGCTTTGCGATCTCATAATATTTTGACTCTACGTAAATGGAGTATAAGAAGTAGATATATGAACAGTTGAATTTTACAATAGGTCATAAAATATCGTTAATACCTACAATACACGTTATAGAAATAAAATCCATGCCCTTGCCGGCATAAAGTGTACAGGTTTGCATAAAAATATTGAATGGGTGACTATGTATTAAAACAAGCAGTGTGTAGGATCCTGTTAAACAGTTTAAAGGACAGATACGTCAGGGAGAACTTCGTATTTGAATCCACCTAACTGCAAGTAAGTCAAAACGTCAAGCAGGATGGAAGGTACGTACAACCATTCTAAAGGAGGGAAATGCCCTTATTTGCTATCTAAATACACAATGACAGAGTGACGTATAGCAGCAAATCTCTTTACCCATATAGGTACACAGTTAGTTCTTCTCTTACAACGTTTCATTCGTCATCGTCATTTTCAATTCCTCGGACGTTTTCTTGTTTTATAAAATCAAGTAGTACTTAAACTGTGTTGTGATATAGTACTATAAAGTATAGTATTTATAGCGGTTATAGTTTTTAATACTTTTTATAGTGCTTAATAACTTTTTACAATCGAGTGGCGGTCGTATGTGACTATACTAGTAAATACAATAAAATTTATTAACTTTATTAATGTGGCCGATGAAGAAACAAGTTATTTGTTGCAAAAGTGGGGCCTTCGGGAATTACAAGATCACTTCAAAGGTAAGTACTAATTGTTATAATTTAATGTATGCTTCAAAGGTGTAAAATTCGAGTGGCGTCCTAGAAATTTGCTCATAAATAAGAGAACAAACCTTTGAGTACGTATACCCAAAACTAAAATTATATGCTTTTTGTTTTTGAATTCCTATCTTGGTAACACTGTATAGTGATTTTTACTTGACTGTTATTGTAAAACTAAAGACTCAGTCAAACAAAACTAAAAACAAGATATTAAATTCACTAGCAGGCCGTGGCTGTAAAATTAATGCTCTTTTGTTTTTATTAATTTTGACAGTTCAGCTTATGAATTAATTTAATTGTTAAAATATAATATCTTGTATATCAAAAATAAAGTAAAAATGAGCCTACGTGTACATACAATTTTTTGAATTAAAATTCTGCACTGATTGAACCCCATTAAATATTGATATTCAATTATGAAGTATCCTGTATATATACTTTTTCCTTTAAATTATGCACAGGTTAAAACCCTAGTAATTTTTGATATTCAATTATGAAACGTACTGCATAATTATATACAGAATAAGGCAAAATCTTTTTGTTCGCAATTTCAATTTGAATACACAGATAAAAACCTACTAAGCTCCAAATCACCAAATGAAACAGTTGCGATTGAAATTGCAAACTATATATATATATATATATATATATATATATATATATATATATATATATATATATACTAAATATATATATATATATATATTACTCATATTTAGACCAGGGTAGAAAATTAAATAATCACATCAAATAATTTTAATCACCGTGTAGAAGCTTTGGGAAAAAGTACGCTTTATTAAAACCATGAAGCATAAATAAATTCGGTCGTTTCAGTAAAAATAAGAGATTTAAATCATGTACAAGAAGCTTTATATCAAAAGAAACAGTATTAAAAGCTCTACGTGTAATTTAATTATTCCTAAGAAAGAAACAAATGGAAATTACGTGCAAAATTTATATTAATTAACCCTATTTTAAGTAACCGGTATTAAACAAAGTGTACACATAATAATTAACATTTAATTTGTATTCGCTAAAATGAAAGGATAGAAGTCAATTTTAGTTGGAGTTAATTAAACCATTATTAATAATAAGCATAAAAGTCTGTGAAAATCCAAGATTATAATACCAGAAAATAAAGCTCTGAGAATTAATATTATGTTTGAACACCTGCGTAGTTTAAATGTCATGTACGGCGAAAATTTTGTAGATAACAAATGGTTTCAAAGAATCTTGGAGAAACCGTGGCTTAATATTCACGAGAAGGTGCGATACGGGGTTATTTAACCCAGATAGTCCACATGGACTGAAATAATCGATAATAAGGAATATCAATTTGCATCAATAAGAACAGGTTAGATAGAGACAGATAATATGCACAAGACCGAGACACATATAGTAAAGGCGTGATTTAAGCAACGTCACGAGGGTCACGATTGGTTGAAGTAGGATGCAAATATCAGAGGTAGAAACAACGATTTCTGTATAAAATTTAATTAAGTATTCTCAGACGTTGCGTGCCGTGTGGAAATTTTCTGAGATTTAACTGGGGCGAGAGCAAAATTCGTAAAAACCGACGCGCAGGCTACGGACTGGGAACAGAGCATGCGAAATTCTAGAAACTGGCCGTTTTGGAGACTCGACCGACAGACAGGCTAACCTCTATATATACCCAGGGGAATATGAACAAACTCTCTTAGATCTTCGACTTGATTGAACGCGTTATACAGTGCTTTTTAGTTTTCCGGTTTTAATATTAAATAATTTAAACAGTTTGCTCGAATATTATGTGATTTAAAACAGCTTGTTCTATACGTGCTACAATGAATGTACGTTAGTGCACTTAGAAAAGAAGATACAAGGTAAAGAAAGTTTAGTATCACTGTACCAATTGGTAAAATTTACTACGACAAATAAATACACAAAAGTAGGCAGTTTTGGCGTATATTGGTGAAAGAAGTATGAATTTCTTTGTTATTTTTCGGGGGTGTTAATAATTAAATGGTTCGTAAACATGACTGGATCCACTAAACAAGGTTCAGATATACACAGATGAGTTCCGGAAAAGCCCTGAAACAACTTTAAATAAATGGTGATGGAGCAAATTTTTAAAACGTTGAGAATCAGAAGCCGTAAATATAACCCAGTTGGAATGGTGTGATTAACAAAAGGGACGATGTACATTGAAGCTACGAGTGCAAGTAACCTTCAGGTAAATTATACTATTTTGTTTGAACTTTGAGATGTTGGTGTGTGTTGAATAACTTTCTAATTTGTTTATTTAAAATGGACAGTAGTGAAATTGTACTAACAATAATATTTTAATTTTAAGGTGAAATTTGCTTGTTTAAGTAGAAAGGGGTATTTAGTATTGATGTTCTGGATTATGATAAAAATATGGGTATGTCTTTGAGCTCAATTAGACGAACCTGGTTAATTAACGTAAAGGGTGGTAGATGCTCCTTTGTACTCTGCATATATTGTTATAGTAATTAGTAGGCATCCTACAAGGACTTTAATTCTGGATGCACTTTAAAATGATAATAAATTTAATTTTGAAATTCTCTGATATTAAAATTTATGCTGAATTTTAATTTTGAAATTATAATGTATTGTGAATATTGATGTAAATAGAGTTAACGTTGATGTTTGTGGTAGGAATGTGTTTGTTTTTTTTATGTATGAGGATGAAAGTTATCTAGAGGAGCAGCCGAGGCGATTAACAGAAGAAAATCAACAGACCAGGTAATTCAAGAGGATTCACAGCAATATATATATATATATATATATATATATATATATATACATCAAATTTATTTATTTTCATTTAATAGGTTAATGTTCTATTGAGAGAATCCGGGGATGGTCGTAGATTATTGGCTGCTGGAGAGCGTACCGAGGGGTTGCTGAATCAATCCCAGAGAAGGGAGTTGGACCATCTAATAATTCAGGGTCTGTTGTTAGAAGAGCCCACAGAAAAGACAAAGCGTGATTTCTACTCATCTGGCTGTACAGATAGCATGCCTGTTTTCCAAAGAAGCAGCCGCTTTATACTTTACTTCATCCCTGGCTGCAACAACATACCAACAGAAAAAGAATGCTAGTGGATTTCTGAATGAAGCATACATAACCTGCCGGAGAAAGCTGCGCCAAATAGGTCACCTGCCTGTAAGAAGTTCATCCACCTTCAGCTGGGCTATCTGCCGCAGCAGCTACGGCAGATACAGCAGATGCAGAACTAAAAGGTACCTACAGACAATTTAATTTTTCCAAAAATTGAAACAATAATTACAAGTTCTGTAATTATGTAAATTTTCTTATTTTAAAACGTTTTCAATAACATCCCCAGTATACAACAGGCTTGAGAATTTTGAAAAATAAGTATGTAAGTGGATTAATTTTTGTAGTAATAATTATTTTGTGTATACCAGGTGGTCCACAAAGTACTAGATGGTCGATATCTCCGAATTGATAGAAATAAAAAATCTTGACTTTTTGACAACTAATTTAAATTTACTAAAAACAAAAATTCAGAATCTAAGCCATCTCCATGTATATGTTTAATATGAAATATTTCAAAATTCTCACTACATATTTCGAAACTAACTAGTTTCACCTTCAGTTAAAAGTTAATTAAAATATTAATATTTTTAACTTGTCTTAGTGCGGTAAGTCACATTTAATAATTTGTTACATAAATTAATTGTGTTAAATTTTTAGTTTATATGTAAGTTGGATATGGTATTTTTCACCTGAAGATGAAACTAGTTAGTTTCGAAACATGTAGTGAGAATGTTTAAATATTTCATATTAAACATGTACATGGGGATGACTTAGAGTCTGAATTTAATTGTTTTTATTAATAGTAACCCCATGAAGAGATTAGAGACGATCTGAATACATTTTTTAATTTAAATTTGTTAACCTGGTTTGAAATCAAGTGATATTAGTTTTAGAAATTTAAATTGGATACCCACAAATACGGTTATATATTTATTCTTTTGGAAGCATTCATTACAATTACAACAAAACGAAAAATAGAGCGACAGGCGATTTATTCAAAAAAGATTGTCTATACGGCCACTAAACCTTTTATTATTTGAATTGTAGTAGAAAATGCTCCTAAAAAATTATTATATAGCGGGTGTCAAATTTAAATTCTTAAAATTGGTGTCACTAGACCAGAAACCAAGTTAACGAATTTAAATTAGTTGTCAGAATTTTTTAGCCTCTTTCATGGGGATGAGTATATAACTCTTCCCCAGAACTTCAACTTCCCTTCTTACCGTTTCGGAGGTATTAGGCATCTGTTTCTTTGTGAACAGCCTGGTATTCACATAATAATTATTACTAAAAAATGAATTCGTACTTACATACTTTTTTTTTCAAACTTCTCAAGCATGTTGTATACTGAAGATAATGTTTATCATTAAAACTTTCCAAAATAAGAAAAATGCATGAATGGTTTATATTTTTTCGCGACTAACATTTACCCATAACATTTTGTACCGAAGAAATTTAATTTTCATTCCATTTATTTCCTTTTGGAAAGGACACAAATGAGATTTTCCCTTCTAAATTGTTTTTAATGTGTTTATTTATCAATTGCTTAATTTTTTCAAATCGTTCAACTCCTCTCCACAATTTAAAGAATTGTAAATTAGAATTTTAGTTTTACAGCAAATTAATCCAAATCATTATTTTTCCAGACAATCCTGTACTTGAAGAACACATCAAGTGGTTGGGGGGCAATATAGAACCTTGGACACTGGTTGAACTGTATTTTCCATCCTGTATTATGAAGGACTATTAAGGTCTATATTTATAAATTAATGCAGGGTAGCTTTAATTGTTGGTTGAAATTTTGTGCTTAATAAAATACATTTACTGGGACCCATTTTGTTTTCTTTTTTGTGATTTTGGTAAACAATTTACAAGCATTCGTGTATACAAAGTAGGCTAAAAATAGTTCAGATTTGATACTCGGATATTTTCATATATATATTAATGTAATAATTAGTTAATTTTTTGGCCTGCTGTGTTTATGAGAATGAATGGTGATGTTTGTTTATGATTTTAAAGGTTCAATAGTTATTAATCATTATCAAATTCTGATATTGCTTTTTTTTTTAAATGCCTGTTCTAGATTCCTTCTTGCTGGCACATTTAACCATACAATGCAGAGATAGCACAATGGAGAATTGTTTCTGTAACTTAATAATGAATATGTATGTGGATTATACATTTGCGTTAGGAACACATATGTTCTGCCCTATATATACGGGATGGAAAATGAAAATATTATGGGTACTGTTGTCTCTAAAAGTAGTTGTTAAATTAAAGCCTTTACTAAAAGAGTGTTTTGCTCAAACTGGGCTTGGATTTGACATCTAGTTTTAGGGCAGCATTTCTTTTAAATATTTCCTTTTCTACGCTGTATAAATAAGGCGGTTTATATGTGTTCTACAAACTAAATCTACTTTTACTATCAACTTACAGAAATGGTCCTACATCATGTGCTTCCCCTGCATTGCATGCACAATGTGTTAGCAAAGAAGGTATCAACAGACTGCAAATCAGAAGTAACTAGTGTCTTACATACGTAAAACCAGCTTAATCCATTTGCATTTGGTGCCGTTTGTGCGGTACGCACTTAGATTATGTTTGGAATCCCTTTTCATCAAAGCCCCCCTGATTGCTTTCAGTCACTCACCTGTGAAATGTCTTGAACTTCAGTTAAAACTTGATATGAAAGCAGTCAGGAGGTTCCATTTGCATTTCTGTAACATCCGTAATGGCAGAATAGTTTGTCCTGCGATCTTTCGTAATCAGAGTAGCCGTACTTAAATTACGTTAGGCGATCCCTTGTTTGAAGCTTGTTACATAGTGCACAATAACAAAGACGGTAAAAACTTAATATGAATGAAGTCAAGCGGTTCAATTTGTATGTCTGTAACAGTCTTAATAGCAGATAGATCCATACAACGATCTTTTTAAATAGAGTTGACGTACTAAAATTTCTTTGGGGTCTCCTTATTTGACGCAAGATAACAAAAGCAGTAGCATTCGGCAGGATTGGTTTATTTTATACTTACGGTCGACACGCAAAGGCAGGGTATTCTCAATTGCTAAGCAGAGTGTTGAGGATCCATTCGTGACGTCATAAACTGGGATTATCTGGTGACGTCATGAATACTTAACTGTTTTCCAGCATATCCCCGCATTGAGCATTTAGCAGTATTGAGAAGACTGTTCCGTACCTACGGCAGTATATCCTGTTTTTACCAAACTTTAAGGAAGGAAGCTATTGGTTTACGGACTATCCAGCCTGCCATTTTTCTCAGTGCACGTACTTTAACATATTTTAAGGATGTTCTTATAGATAGTGATATTGATGATGATAAAGTCGAGGATTATATCATGCTTGTTTCGCATTGCATATCCCAGAACGTTTTCAATTCAACAACAAGTTGTACGAACAACATGAAAGCACTGCAATGGGAAATAGCCTATCACCTTTGATAGCAAATTTATGTATGTCTCGCTTTGAGACCGAGTTAAAAGAAAACTCCAAATACTTCCTAAGAATATGGTTAAGGTACGTGGATGATATTTTTGGCAGTTTTTGATACTATTAAATCAATTGTTGATGATTTTTTAAAGAATTGAACTCAAAATTTCATAGCATAAAATTAACGTATGAACTAGAGAATAATGGACAATTACCCTTTTTAGATACATTAGTAATTAGAAATGGTAATAAACTGAAATTTGACATTTATTGAAGAGAAACCAATGTAAATCGCTTTATTTTGTCTTCCTCCAATCATAGCATACAACATAAATTGGCTTCATTTAACTTTCTAATTAATAGATTATTGAATTTCCTTTTAAATAATAACAGATTTAATAAGGAATTTGCTCTTATTAAGCAAATAGCGAATTACAATGGTTTCTCTTCGGATATTATAGATAATATTTTTAGAAAGTGTAAAAATAGAATTAACATCCGTAAATAAACAACTTTGCAATAGACCACCTCTAACGATAATGTTAAATATGCTCAACTTCCGTTTCACAAAACCACAAAGGGTCTTGATAAAATATCCAAACACATTAATTTCAAAATTGCTTTCAGTAATACTAATAAAATTAAAGATTTGTTAGGTAATCTAAAAGATAAGGTAGAAAAATTGCAAAAGTCTGGGATTTATGAAATTAGCTGTTCAGGACCAGGGTGTTTTCAAAAATATATTGATCAGACCAAGAGGAATATAACAACAAGATTTAAAGAGCACATTGCTCACTTCAAATATGGTAAATACGAAAGGTCTCAGGTCGCCAAACATATGTTTGAAACCAGCCACCCCGTTAAATTAGAAAATGTTAAATTGTTAAAAGTGGTACTAACGTTTTCCTTCTTAAATGCTTATGAATCGATTAAAATTGTTAAACATTAAGGACCCCTCTTAAACACCGATAAAGGGCCCATAGAGTCATCTGCTTTGCTTTCCCTATTGGTCAATAACCAATGAAAAAGCAATAATAATTTGGTTCCGCTTCAGCAGATTTAGAATTAGTATAAATTAAGTAGATTTTAGTTATAACATCACAATTTACTTGTTTGTTGGTGAGAACACTAGCCTGCGGGTGAGGGGAATATCCTCGATAGTGTTTAAAGCAACATTTTAGTAAATTGTATGTTGGGAAGGTTCACTTTAGCCTAAGTGGTGAAGAGAATATCCTCTGAAGTGTTCCGGAACAACAACTAATTGTTAGTTAAAATTCCTACTGATGATGACCACATAGTGGTCGAAATACGTATCCATTAATTTAAATATTTTTTGTGGTTAAGGGTGTTTATTCATTTTTATTTGAATTTAATGGCTTATGTGATCACTTTGATATGATTGTTGATAGTTTATTGAATATTGTAGATTGCACTGTTTTGCATTACTCTCAAAATGTGTAAGAGTATTTGTTTATAGTATTATTCTCTACTGAATAGTTGTAGTATTGTCCTATAATTGGTACATTATACTGTTGGTCAAAATTCTGATAAATATATAAATAAATAAATAAATAAGAGTTGTAACGGGAATGTTATAAGAACATCGATCCGAGTAGGGGACCTAAAACACTCGGCTGTGGAACACCTGCTTTTAGTTTAACCCAATTTAATAAAAAATTAGCAGCAGCAATGATAACATGCTGTCTTCAACCATTGAAGTAGTAGAGAGGCTATTGAACTGCCGAATGAGATAAATTGCTGAGCCTTTATAACTTAGCACAGATAATTTCAAAATGTCTGAGCTAATATCAATTACAATGTTGTCCATAGTGTCTCTGATATCGTCAACTAAGCGATGTAGTGTTGAGCAAGTATCATGCTCCTTGAGAAAACAAGATTTATAAGCATCGAAGACAGAATTTTCTTCCAAATTGGCAGTGACCTGGTCGTCTGTAACATATTCACGTGAATTTGATAAAGTGTGTAGGATGAAAATCATTAGAAATAGAGGGTCAAAGATTATTGAGTAGATGATAAAGGGAAACCTTCCAAAGATTAGAAAAGGAAGTTTTCACAATGGAAGTGAAACTAGATAGAAACGAAGAGTCGATATGATTCAACATACAAAACGAAATGTAATCGGGTCCATAAGCATTAGACTTCATGCGAAGAATAGAATCCAAAACGGTAACAGACGAAACTTCAAGGAAATTAAATCTGGGATCTTGTGGAAGTAGAGAATCGTTAAGATTATCGATTGCTTCGAGGGCAGGATCTATTGATTGGCATTGAGCAAAAAAAATATTTACGGGAGCAGCATGATTTGCTTTAGGATTTTAATTCTCTCCATTTCCTAGATGACGTACTAGGCATTTGTATCGCATAAATTAAAGCAAACAACCTTGCTTCTATCGAAGTACTTTACATTGCACTAATGCTGCAAATTACTGTATTCAGATTGAAATATGTACATAATAACCAGAAGCGTTACGTAATAACGCACCCTTGGCTTTCTATTGCTGTACTACACTGCAACGGCATCTGAGAACCGTGTCCGTTCGTAATATATACGTCTTCATTGTTTGTTTGTATCCCGCATGCTGATGGAGGTAGGGTTGATTAAGAGTATCATACGTCGCATTTAAGCAGAGGTAAAGATCCTCCTTATCAGCTTTCGAAGCTCTTTCGATACAGTTTTTCCAACTCTATCATTTGCTATTTGTGCTAAACACCTTATAAAAGATATATATTAGTATTTGTAATTTGTGTGCTGTGTTGAAATTCAAAACAAAAATCAACGAATTGTTAAACCTACTATTTACGCCACGATCAGTTTCGTCTTTTGAATAGATGAAACAAACAAAGGAATAAAAGAAATTTGAAAAATTCAATGTTTGAACAAACACTAGTGCCCATTTGCTCAGTCTTGTTTATGTTAAGATTTTAATTAAGTCTAGATTTAGTGCTGCACCATTATAAAAGTTACTTTAAGCTGGGTTTTATTAATACCCGGTTTCTATGTGGCTTAAAAGCAACTTAACCTAAAAATTTGTTTGTTGTATCTAAGTTATAGTTGAACTCAAATACGGTAACATTGTGTTTTTCAATAATGCCTGGATTATTCAGTTCTATTTGTGAATATTTGACAGGATCTCTACAAAGAATACCTACCCAAATACAGTTAGAGTTCCTAGATTTGAAGCAGCAGGAAGAAACCACATATTAACTTTGATTGCAAAATATGCATCAAAAGACCATTTTGGTCTTACTGTTCTAATGTAATTTAAAGGCGTACAGTATAATAAATAAGTCAGACAATTCTGACCTTATAGTTCTGCTGTTTTTTTTTCTTGTTGTAGTTTCCTGACCCAGAAATCACTTTTGATTAGTAACTTGTCGTTCATTCAGTAGCTTAGGGTCGTTTATTCCGTAATTTAGAATATTATCCAGTGATTTAGTTTTTTAGTTCCTTTACTAATGATTTAGTAGTGACGTAGTGGTTTTTACTATGCGACTTAGTTAATTACTTAGTGCCCTAAATTAATTCAACTGCAAATTTCCTATTCATATTATCTATTTCTAGACTTACCTTTATTATTAACGGCAAAATTATATATACATCTATTATAACACGCATTCTACTGTTTTATATTACTTCACGTTTAAATTCAACTTTTACAACTATTTACCTTAACTAAAATTTCTATTTATGTGAATATCTTCTTTCAAACTAGCACAATCTGCGTGTGGATTATACAACGATGCTATTTTATTGGCTCCGTTAGTTTTATAGAATCAAGTTCCTTTTCGAATATTCCACGCGTTCTCATTGATTGAGTGAACGCTATCAGTTGTTCGTACATGCAGAAGACGCTTTAATTATAGTTATTTCCAAAATGTGTCGAATTTTGGATGTTCTAATATATACGTTCTAAATTACACGTAGATCAGAGGGACTTGACTAACAAATGGTATTTTATGTACGTTTGAAATCGCACGTATTACCGTCGTCTCTAATATCCATACTTTATTTAAATATGCTGGTTTTATTAAATATGGCATTTTATGTACGTTCTAAATTGCACGTTTTTATTAACTTCTTTACGCAAATTTATTTAGATTGAAAGAAATTTTATTTCACGGTTATTCTTCTTCAAATACCTTGAATTTGTATTTATTTTTAAGCTTAAGAATGTTTTTAAATGTTCTAAGATGATTGAATTGTTTCCGCAATTATTCATTTTAATGCATGTAGTGAAGTTATTACGGAATGAGTTTCCCTTAATTAATTGTAGCTTGTTATTAATTTTATACGGGATGATTTGTACTTGCTTTTCTATAATTAAAAAAATATGTACATTTTTGAATTTTAATGTTTGGTTTTTGTGGTTTTTATGATATTTACATGAGGTATTCCTCTTTTGTGACCTTATATGACCTTATATAACCTTATATAACCTATATATATATATATATATATATATATATATATATATATATATATATATATATATATATATATTCAGGTAGTTTTATACAAGGTAAGTTATACTAACGTATTGCAATTAATAAGATGAAATAATAACTTAGACATTTTATGCAAAGCCCAAATGATCATTTCAAATCGAGCTAGTAATTGCAAGAAGGAAAATATAAGGTCTTGGACAAGATTTGAATCTGCATCTCAGTTTTGCGGGAAGTGTGCGTTTACCAATTACGGTAAACGCACAGTTCCGGCAAGGTCAAATCCTGTCCAAGACCTTATATTTTCCTTCTTTCAATTACTAGCTCAATCTGAAATGATCATTTGGGCTTTGCATAAAAGTATAAGTTATTATTACATCTTATTAATTGCAATACGTATTTATCAACATACCTTGTGTAAAAAAAACTACCTAAAAATATTTATATATTAATATTAACTTGGCTAATCGCCATAATTTTGACCGTTGCTTCCTGTCTATATCTGACATGAGTCAAAAACTTGACAATGTCAAATATGATTGACAAATATGCTAAACGTAATTGAAGGTTAGGTTTCTGTATAGTTCTGTACACGATTTAGATTTGTAAATTTTCCAATTATAGTCATTGGTCTCGGTGGCGTAATTGGTAAACGCACTGAGCTGCAAGTTCAAATCCTGTCCAAGACTTTATATATACATATATATATATATATATATATATACCAATTTATATATAACAATTTATATATAACTACATGTGACCTATTTACACATGGTTAGACTAACCATGTGTAAATAGGTCAACATGTAGTTATATATAAATTGGTATAAAACAGACAGTATAATATGTAGGTTCAAATCAATAATGTATTTATTACGCTCAAAATTAATAAAATTGGAATAAAGGGCATATTTTAATGAAGGTTCAAATCAATAATTTGTATGTGTTAATTTAATGCAAGGTTGAAAATTGCGTATAAAAATTTGCAGTATTAAAACTCAGCAGGGTAAAAATCAATAATTTAGTAAGGTACATTTATTAAATTTGTAGAATGCTACAATGCTTGAGACAGCAAAATTAAGTTGGAAACAACCAAGGAGTTCAGAGAATAAAAACATAGGGGAGATAAGCAATTCTGGTGAAGACTAGAATTCTTTACGAAAACATTTCAAAGTATTGTCCAACGGAAAAATGCAAAGTTAACAAACAGGCGATTATTCTGCAAACAAATCAATAAAATTAAGGGACAAAGAATCATTATAATGTAAAGAGGAGGATGAAAAATATAGCAGGTGACTAAATGACAAACAGTTTCAAGTGCGTGACAGAAGAGTGTATTTTAAAAAATAAATAAGCGGGACGGAGATGCAACATGTTTGTGAACGGTTCTAAGTTTTCAAGGCGCACGTGTAGGAAGGGAGCATTAACTGTAGACGACATGGCAATAGTGGGACTGTAATAAAGAAGGAAAATATGCGGTAGATAAAGATAACAGTACTGTGGAAAGAACGTCGACATTGTAAGTAGGAAAACAAAACAAAGACCAGGAAAGGTGGTCATTAGAGCGTGAGTGGAATAAGAATATAGTCGCAGACATAAGAGGCGTGCTTTAGATTTGTTAGAGGAAATAGTAGAGGGACGCAAGTCACGGAAAATACGGTCGGTTGGCTAGTTTAATTAGCTTTTCAGAGTAAAGTGTCGTTGGAGTGGAAAAATTCTTAGTTTTGATAGTTCGTTATTTGTTTTGTACGAGAAAATTTTGTGGAACTGTGTGGCGGTTGCAAGGGTTTGAAGAAGGTAGTGTGAAAATACGTGACAAGGGGGCTAAGCTTATATAAGCGTTGCCGGAGGTGGCAAAGCTCTCTTAGTTTTCTGATTCGCTTTGCTTACATTGAGTATCGTCAAGAAGACATCCTAGCTTAAAAACCGGGTGATAGTGCAGTCCGTCGAATATTATTGTAAGTGTTATAAAAGCACAAGTAGGTGCAAGTAGAGTAAACGGGCTGAACATTTATATAAATAATTATAACGAGTAATTCCGGATGTTAGTGAGGTAAGCGACTGAATTACATCTTGAACGAAAGTCCTGGTTGGACGTTAAGTGGAGTTTGGACTCTGGATGGGTAGCTGTATGGAAGGCATCCACAAAATGTTGGGGAATTGGATGAACGAGTTGAGATGAAATGGTTGTCCTAGTTAGAAAGCAGATATTGGGTGTAGTCCAGAAACGTGAGCTTGGTGGAGGTCATCTACTGAAGTGGTGATTCCGAAGAACACCCCAGGTAACAATTTTTTTATTATTGAACTGTTGTGCTGGTATTGAATTATAAGAACTATGAGTGATTTGAGCTACTTGGTGAAAAATTTATGAACTGAAAATTAGTTTGATTAACATACGGAAAGACACTTTTCTATTTTAAATCTAAGGGTGTAAAAACATTAATTATTTTTTTATGTAAGGAGTAAACGGTTCTCTAGCATAATTTAACAATGCAATAAAACGGGGTTTATACTGAGCTCATCATAGACCTGGGAAAAGTAAATTTAGGAATTCAGGATAGGCCCATCTACTCTTAAATAAAATGTTGAAGTATAGAGTAACAAAAAGTCACGCGACTTTTAGATTGAACTAAAGTGTGAAATGTTTTACTGTAAATAAATTGTAAATATTGAGATTGTGTAAAGCATAATTTATGTCATATGATTAAAAGGGTGTATGTTTTTGTCGAAAGATTTTATTTTGAATTTCTTATTTTTTTAATATATAAATGTTGAGGGAATGAGTAGTCGTGAAAGACTAGCTTGGAGAAGCATAAATTGTTTTATTTAGGTAAAGATTCATAAGTGGGGCACCTCCAAAGGTAAGTGGCACCTTAGATAGAGAGGATCCACAGCAAATTTTTATGACAACCCAAGAGTAGGGCACGATTCCATAACGGAAACTACAGCAATTATTATGGCGACCCGAACGTGAGGGGCACGATTTTCCAAATAAAATAAAAAAAATTTTATTCTATGAAACTGGCGAGCTGAGAAATAGTTGAGGGCAGTGAATTTTTGTATATATTTTGAGTGTGTGGATAAGTGTGAGTAAACGAGGAAAGAACGGCTAAGAAGTCAAGGGGATAAGATTGGAAGCAGTGACAGTGCGTTATTTGAGAGAACACGAGAAATGGAGGAAGCTGGAGGAAGCAGGGATCAGTTAAGGACGGAATCAAGTGAACAAGATAATGAACTAATTATGAGGATGTTAGAAAGGTTGAATGAGACATTGAGTGGAGTAAGGGAAGACGCAAATCAAAGGTTTGAAAAAATAAATAAGACATTGAGTGGAGTAAGGGATGACGCGAATCAAAAATTTGAACTAGTAAGTCAAGACTCGAAACGAAATTTACAAAGGACAGAAATCTTTAGTAACAAGATAGATAGATCTACCCAAGAGTGTAATAAATTTAAGAACAGCTTGACAATAAAAATGGGGTGTTGAAACAAGGGTCGATAAGAATGAAGGGGATATAGACGGTTGTCATGAAATGGGACAGGTAAAACCTGAGGTAAGAATCTTCTGTGAGAAAGAGATAAATGCAAAAATGACCGAGGTAACTGATTCGTGTAGAGATCAATTAGGTAGGGTTGAAATAGAGGTGAGTGGCATTAAACAAAATGTGACGAGTTTGATGGGGGATGGTCCCAGATTTTTTTCGAGTAACGTATCATTAGATCAACAAATGAAATTTTACGGGGATAATAGCGTAAGCCCTCAAATTTTTATAAATAATGTCAGAAATTTAGTTGGAAATTTGTATGATAAACAGGCAAAATTAAACACGATTAAGACGTTGTTAAAAGACCATGTTAAGGCCTGGTACAATTTAATTGGACAGGAAATAGATTCATATAGTGAGTTTAACGATAAGTTTTTAAAACATTATTGGAGCGATCACAAGCAAGATCAGGTACGTGACGATTTTAATCATAGAAAAATACACGAGTGAATACGCTAGAAATAGAGAACAGTATGCTATTCGCAAATACAGCATAGCTAAGCAGTTGAGTCCGCCTGTGACGGACAGCAGATAATTAAATATCTTTCACGACATTTCGAAGTTGAGGTTAAGCAACATATAGCATTGCAGAATATTGTCGAGAGAAAAATACTTTTGGAATACTTGCAGAGGTATGATGATGTGAGCACCGGACGATCTCGAGAAAATGGGGACAAAATTATTAACGTAGTTAGATTCGAAAATAGGAGGAATAATTATCAGAGACGGGGGACTAGTTTTAATAGAAATTCGGGACGCAACTGGGAACCGAGGAGGCCATTCTTTCGGAGCAACACTATGTACAGAGAACAGACACAAAGACCTAGATTTCAAAAACAAAATAGCTTACAGGACATAGAAAAGACGCAGACGACGACAGCAGGTAGCAATAATGAAAGGAGCAGTAGAACGGAGACGACGACAAGAAGGTATGCGGAAATAGTAGGAGGACAGCAAGGACCTAGTAGGGAAGTTCGACAAGGACGGGATTTTTAGACACTGACAATTCACTAGACGTAATTGTGTATGAATATGAACATCCAAGGGAATCTTTAAAAATTGATGAGGGAGTTGAACCAAAAATAAAGGAAAATTTTTGTTTGCCAATTATAGATGTGAAAATTTGTGATCATAATTTAGGATCATTGTTCGATTCTGAAGCAGAGACGAGTTTGATATCGGAGGAATTTGTCAGCGAAATTAAGGAAAAGGTGTGTGATAGAATTATGCCAATAAAAAGAAGCCATTTGGTAGTGCCGAATAAAAAGCGATTTGCTGTGGTGAATAGTGTTGTGGTATTAAGAGTAGAGTTAGGTTCAATTAGCTGTGAGCAGAAATTTATAATTGTACCTGGACTGAAATTTAAGGGGATATTAGGTGTCTATTGTATGGTGAAGTTAGGTGTAGTGATAGATATGGAGAGGAAGGTGGTTAGAGTTAGGGATAGGATATTGCCCTGGAAGGCAAGTTATGAAGTCACAGAGGATGACACAGGTTTGTGTATTAATGTTATGGGATTAGAGGATGAAAAGGTAAAAGAGATCGACACAATTAAATGTTCCGGAAAAAAATTAGAAGAGGTACAAGCATTATTCAATAAACTAAGGGTGTAAATACATGAATAATATTTTTTTTGATGTAAGTAGTAAATGGGTCTCTAGCGTAATTTAACATTAAAACATACAAAATAAAAGGGTTTTATACTGAGCTCATCATAGACCTGGGAAAAGTAAATTTAGGATTTCAGGATAGGCCCATCTACTTTTAAATGAAATGTTGAAGTATAGAGGAACATAAAATTCACAAGAATTTAGATTGAACTGAAGTGTGAAATATTTTATTGTAAATAATTTGTAAATATTGAGATTGTGTGAATCATGATTTATGTCATATGAATAAAAGGGTGTATGTTTTGTCAAAAGATTTTATTTTTGAGTTTTTTTATTTTTCTTTAATATAAAGGTGTTGAGAGAAGGAGTAGCCGTAGAACATTAGCTTAGGGAAACATAAATTGTTTTATTTAGGTAAAGATTGGGGGAGTTTGGTTTGGAGTTCAGCTAGGGTAAGTAGAAATCCATTGCAGTGGTTTATGGTATCGCACCCCACTTATGGGCTGTCATAATAACTGCTATAGTTCCTCTCTGTTTAAGGTGACACTTTTGGAAGTGACCCTCTTTTGAAATAGGCTCTTATGGATTTCTACTTACCATAGCTGAACCCTAAACCAATATATACATATTCATAAAAGTTTGTTTACGTTGGTCTCGTGGTAAAAACCTAAGGCGGGTTAAGTTTCGTTTACTTACCTCCAGCAAAAGTTCATTTCCGAACCAATAAAATAGAAACAGTTGAGCTAGCATTGTACATATGAAGAAGATGTCTCTTATTAGCTGCATAGATAGGTCTGCCTAAAAGCAGCTTAATCAATTATTTCACCTAGCAAAATACCACTTACGACAGCGATCTTAAAACCAAGTATTGCAATTTGTAGCGAAGACGTTGCAAAATCTAGCAATAGGAATATCTTCATAGAATCGTCAAGAACGTTAACGTATCTGCACGTTAAGTATCAGCTGTATAGCATCATTATATACTTACCGTATGATTGAGTTGTGATGGTAAATTATTTTGTTAAGGTTACTGTATACCAACTCGTCGTGTATCAAAGTAACCAAAGTATACTGCAAAATCTTTATCTGTCCAACCGCAAAATTTATCAATGAAAAAAAAGGTTATTACATGCAACTATAAAGGATGTGCCGATAGAACTAGCAACGATTTGCCAAGTAAATGTATACCAGTAAAATTTAAAACGGTCGAAAGGAAGCCAGGATACTAACGGTAGTGGTCGTTTTAAATAAATCGTAGAATTGTTCATAGTAATGTAGTAGACATCCAACGGGTTTACCAATTCCAAGATGGGCGGAGTAATAATAAACATCGACAAACACATAACGCCTAAACAAACGACAACCATGTTAGCATCTGCATTTCTTTCGACGTGGAATTTAAAAATATCAAAAACACGCCCGCCATCCTTTTTAGTTCCTTCTTCAGTAACTATAATTGTCTCAACTAACTTTCTTACGTGGGAACTGCTCAGAACGTACACTTTCATAAGGCCAATCGTCAAAAATATACTTACAGTTAATACACTCGTAATTTCTTGCCAGTTTTTGTCCATTGTATAAAGCTCAGCGTACTGAGTTAAAAGAAATATTATGTAAATGCTTATTATAGTTATGTGGTAAACTTTGTAAGCGGCGATGCAACATTTCGTTCTGAATTGTAAAGGCCAAAGACCAGCGATACTTAAGGTAAAAATAGCTATCTTTAGGTGCAAATGCTTCATTTCTAATGGCGCACAAGTTTCAGATGTAGCATGGTTTTGTATAGTTGTGAATTTTTTTAATTACAGTAAACTGCTTTTCAATTACCCTTATTATTTCCGAAATTATTATAAAGACCTAAATTATACATTCAGTTAATTTTATTTAATGAAATCATTTTTAGAAATTGTAGTTCTAATTGTAAAGTAAAATCAATTCGCCGTTTTAAGTTTCAGTCAATTGTCCCTTACAACCTTTCACTAGTAATATCGTGCATTCGCCTATTTTGCTATGGATGTATGCCTGTATTTTCGACTTTATTATTAAAGAACTTACAAAGGTGAGTTAAAAGCCATAAATTAAATTAACTTACATTACACTGTCATTCTCAAGTGAGATTGACCCCATTAAGCTAAGTCTTCCGTTTAATTTCAGAATGAGAGCAAATAGTAATCCATTTATCCAAAACATTAGAAAATCAGGTAAATAAGTAAAGAATCCAATCACGCGCTCAATCATACAACCAGATGTATGGTAAGTGGAACCAATGAAAGAGGCTGCAGCGGTAGCAAAGTATACAGTCTTACGTATCCATCGACAGAAGGCGTTCAACGAAAAGTTCGCGAAAGCTATAACTTTGGGAAGCGGGCTGGATGCAAAGCGAATTTGAGTTCCAAATGAGAGTGCAAGCAACATGAAAAGACAGATGAAAAATCTGGGTATAATGAACAAGAATGGCCGCAAGTCAACACATCTCGTATTATAATTATGGTTTGATAGAGAAGAGATTTTGGTATTTAAGTAAGATGAATTTTTAGAAGAGAAGAGCTTATTAAGAAACTGTGCTATCTGGAGCGTTCTTCCATCACCAGGCTTAATCCATCGCATGTCTATGTAGATTGGAATTTCACGATCTCGTTTTATTAAGCTATGGATAAAACCCACACAACTGTTTTGTGCTCTCTGGAATGTTTCCCTAGGCACTGTTGAAACTCTTGTGTAAATAATGTCATAATAATTTAAGTAAAGCATAATAGGGCTTTGAACTAGTAACTTTAGTTTAATTGGCAAAAACGTTTCAGACGATTTAATGTTTTAGCATGTGATACGTATATGTTACTTGCTTTTTCAGATTCAGTTGTTGGTCAATAACAAATACGAGGTCTTTAGTACAATCAAAAAGTTCTATAGTATCCTAAGACTCAGCTGTGGAGCGATACCTAAATCAGCTTTCCGCAGAACTTTTGAAGTTCCGATAAGGATAGTTTTACTCTTGGAGGAATTAATTGCAAAGCCCTTGCTTCTACTCTACTGCAGAATGCTATCGCAGTAGCTGGACACGACGCTCTCAGCGTCGCTATAGTGCCTTGTAACTCTAGAGCTTTTCGGCTTGTAGATGTTGTTGTTTCTTGAGTTGTGGTGTTTCTATCAGGTTGATCTTCTTAATTAAATAAATAAAATAATAAATAATAAATATATATGGAGGACTGGATTCCAAGAGTCTGCTCCTGGAATCCTCTTGATTTGGTTCAGTGAGCAGTTTCCCGGATCTTCCTCTTAGTTGTCCTCCTACTACACAGTATTCCGGATCCTGGGTCCACTGGCCTGTGGTTTTCGCCTAACAGGACTGGCTACTCGCCACAGGCCGATCCATCGTCAGGTAGCTCGTCTAAACAGGACTGACGGATGTGCATCCCGGACAACTTCGCTTGTGTACCCATTCCTCGGCACCCCGCATAGCTGGAGAACTCCCTCAGGGCGTCACCGTTCCGCTGCTCACCTTTGAACGCCCGAAGGCGGTGGTCTGAATACGCGAGTTGTTACCCCATCGGCGTCTGGGCAACAACTGCAAAATGCTAGAGAGATATTCTGGTTTTATTTAGTAAAAACGGAAGTGATGTTGTATGTTTGAAAATGGTAGTATACTCGAACATCACACCAATAGGAGTTGTGACGGAAATGATGTAAGGACATCGATAGGAGGAAGATACATAAAACGTTCCGTTGTGGAGCACCTGCCTTTCGTTCAACTCAATTGGATAAAAAATTAGCACCAGCAGTGGCAACCTGTTGCCAACCGGCCACTGAGGTAAGTGCGAAGCACTGTTTATTGAACTTTCATATTTTAGCACAGAGATTTTCAAAATTGACACTATTAAAAACTAAAATCAATTAAAATATGAATATTGACCTATTTGTTGTCCCTAACGTCTCTGATATCGACAACTGCCCAAAATAAAGTTGAGTAAATACCATACCCCTTGCGAAAACCAGATTGATGTGTCGAAAAGAGAATTTTCTTACAAGCAGGCGGTAACCTGGTTGGCTGCTATATATTTAAGTTACTTTGACAAAGTGCATAGAATACGTATTAGGTGGAAATCAATAGAGTATGAAGGCAAGGCTTTTTGGGTAGAGGACAGCCGAATACTTCTCTCCAGGGACCAGGAAAAGTGTTTAATGCGAAAACAAATATTCATAATGGAAGTGAAGTAGCTAGAAAAAAGATACAATATGGTTCAACATACGAGATGAAATATAATTGGGGCCAGAGGCATTAAACGCAATACGAAAAATAAAATCGCAAAGTCAGACGAATCTTCAAGGAAATTTAATTCAGGAGCTCTTGGAAGTAGGGAGTCTTTAAAATTAGCGATTGCTTCACGAACCAGGACAGGAACTAATAATGGGCATTAGACCAAAGAATTATTTAGAATATCCAAACACAAGTTAATAGAGGCAGCATGATTTGTCTACAAATTTTAATTCCTTCCATGTCCGAGATGAGGTGCTGGGCAATTGTGCCACCTAAATTTAAGTAAACAATCTTGCTTCTATGAAAGTACTTTACATTGCGCTAATGAGGAAAATAACTAAATTGAGATTGACATATGTACATAATAAACAGAAGTGTTACGTGGTATTGCACTCTCGGCTGTCTACTGCTGTACTTTAGTGCAACTACACTTGAAGACCGTATCGTAGTTATAACTATTCCTTGGTTAAATTAAGATATTACTCCATTCGTGCTATATACGATAACATTGTTCGTTAGTATTCCGCATGCTAGTGAATTTGGGTTTTATTAATAGTATGATACGACACATTGGAGCATAGTTAAGGGCTCTTCATATCGGTTTTCAATGCTGTTTTTATCTACTTTGTATGTTCTTTAGAAATTTGTATGCTTTTTCATATGTCATTTGTGTGAAACACATTATATAGTTGTTTTCTGTATTTGTAGTTTGTATGCTGCTTCATTTATATACCTGTGTTAATGTTTAATACCAAAAATGAACGAATTAGAGAACTTACTATTTACCGCATTATCATACTTATCTATAAATAGAAGAAACAATTAAAAAACTAAAAACATTTTTGAAAAATTCAACGTCTGAAGGCAAGCTAATACCCACTTGCTCTGTTTTGTTAAAGTTGTAATTTAAATTTGTGACAAGATTTAGTACTGGAATATGTTTACAGCGCTACAAAGAGGTTAATTTAAGCTGAGTCTTATTAAACGATGTAGTACCGTACCCTGGTGGATCTGGGAACTAACCACCAAGCGGACAGAAACGCGTAACCTAAGGCGCCGCTATCAACGCGCCTCGGGAGATATAAGAGAACAACGGAGAATAGAATACAATCAAAGTTACCGCAAATATAAGATATTAATAGAAGAAACGCGAGCAAATAAATTCAAAGAATTCTGCACGCGAAACTCAAAGAAGAACTTTGGGGAACCGCATACCGCGTAATCAGGGGTAAACAACAGAAGATCGCGCTCGGTAACATAAGAAAGACAAATGGCGAATATACGGAAGGTTTTAAAACGGAATATTTGTTAGAGAAATTCTTCCCTTCGGATAATTCTGAGGAGGATGAGGGGTCGCACAATTTAGTACGTTGGGAAGCTACAAAGGCGCAAAGAATAGGTGCCGATTAGGTAATCCTAGTTCACGAGGTCGTAAGGGCGCTTAGGAGGATGAACCCTAAGGAGGCACCGGGGCATGACGGAATCATTTCAGACGTGTGTCTTTGCCGGGTTGTTTAATCTTTGTCTAGAAAGGGGCGTTTTTTCGCGTTGCTGGAAAGTCCAGAACGTGAAATCCATACCTAAACCTAAAAAGGCGGATGCGTCAGACCCGGGCAGCTATCGGCCAATTAACTTGCTACCGGTGCTGGGGAAAGCTTTTGATCGCGTTATGACTACCCGAGTTGAGCACTTAGTGCGTGACAGGGGGGGTTTTAATAACCGACAGTTTGGTTTTATGGAAGGAAAGTCTACTATCGACGCATTAGAGTTCGTTGTCGGGGAAATTAAGCAGGCGAGAGATGCAAAGGAGTATTATGTCGTTGTTGCTTTGGACATTTATGCTGCATGGTGGCCATTGATTGTTTGCGAGTTGGAAAATAGGGGTTGTCCGCGAAACTTGATGTCTTTGGTCAAGAGTCATTTCTTGGAGCGATTGGCATAGGTTGAAATTCTGGGCGAAGTCTTGTCGCGGGAGGTGGAAAGGGGATGCCCGCGGGGGTCATGCTCAGGTCTCACATTTTGGAAGTTATTGTATGAGAGCATCTTTAGGGTCAAGTTGCGCACAGGATGCTCAATCGTTGCGTTTGCGGATGATACGCTTTTAATTGTCAAATTGCGATTGTTAATGGATATGCTCACAAAACCGAACGAGACGCTTAATAAACTACACGAATGATCGCAGGCGGTAAAATTAAAATTTAACACAGTAAAGTCAGAGGCGCTTTATTTTGGAAAGAAATCGGGACAACGACCCCTAGGCTAGAGCTAGGAGGGGATAACATACATCAAAAACATCTCGACAGACCTCCAGGCGGATGTCTGGAGGATAACGCATACGGCGCCCAAGTTTCGACGTTTAAAGTTGTGTTGGGTTAGGTCGCACATGGGTAACGTAGGGAATGATAGGGCTGATGAATTCGCAAAAGAGGTAGCGACGGGCGACTTTCGAATATCACATTCGTCGATACCGAGGTCTCTAATTGAAAGAAAGCTGCGCAAAAAATCAATTCGACAATGGGAAGACAGGTGGAACAACGCTGCCACGGGTTGGTTGACTCACAAATTTCTAGTTTTTGTTTCATTTTTTTTAGATGCTAATTTAAGATGAATTAATTTTGAAGCTAGATTTAATTTGCAGCACGTTTATATTTTTCGAGTTTAAACCCAATGTAGTACCTTCGGGTGGAGCATTGGGGACGTGGCCGCAAGTATAGCGGCCCTTATTCACATTATAATAAGTCTTATTAAAGCCTGGTTTGCATGTGGCTTACACGCAACCTAACCTAACAATTTGCTTATTGTTTCAAGTGATAATTGAATTCAAATACAGTATATTAGTTCTTTTGAATATTGTTCCAATTACTCAGTTCTACATTGTGTAGCGTTCCAACATTTAATAGTTGTTAAGATCTCTACCGCGAATACTTCCTAAAATAGAGTTAGGGCTCCTAGAGGTGAAGTAGCAGTGGGAAGCCACATATTAACTTTGATTGCAAAACGTACACACGTCATAAAAAACTGATGCATATGATATACTACATTTGAAAAGGGTAAGATTTGGCATAAATTGAGATGGAGTTTAACAAGTCATGTCCAAGTTCACATTATAGAACATGGGAATCTATAAGTAAACTTTGGAAAATCTCAAAAACTCAAGCAGCTAAATAAAGTCAAGAAGGTGCAAGAACAGGTCAAGATGTTCCTAAAATCGATACTAAAGATGATACTTTTAAAACTGTGATATGGATTTCATAACAAACCGTGATTGAAATCACCAATATTTTGATATGGACAATGTTGAAACTGTGCCACAAGAAACTCAAACAAATGTCGGTGTAACTACAAAAGGAATATAAAAGATGGCGGTATTTGAGGGATTTCTAAAGTTCAAAGTCGTGGAGAGCAGTTAATACAATATTTATTCTTTTTAGGGAGAACAGGAAAACGTCTTTTGTATCGGAGGGTGAGAAGACAATAATTATGATTCCATTTTTGAAAATGCCCGAGTATGTATACTTAATATTGCGATTTATGTTTTAACAATTTTGCTTCAACATTCTAACGACTTTGAAATAGTTCATTGTGGAGCAGATTTCGACATTACAAATTATGTAGCAAATTTGTCGTATAGCAGGCATATTGTAAATCATGCTCATTCTTTAGATTTCAAGATCAGTTTGTAGTCAATCAAAAGGGATTGCTGCTGAAACCCTAAATGAAAGTAAACGATTCAAACCAGAGAAGCTTATGACAGAATTATATCTTGATCTAAAATTTCACAAACCTTTTATGGGAAAAGCTAATTAGTTTTTGATCTATGACAGAAAGCAATTCAATCAATACTTTAACAATAATAAACATTAAACTAGTTTATGATTCAAGAACAACTGCACTACACTTAGGAGCTACTGTATGCATGAGTGTTGTATCTATAATAAAGTTCCCTACTTTTTAAAAATAATTAGACGTATATTATTTACATCGTTGGAAAACCTATATCGTAATTTATTTTTCTACATAATCGCCATTCCTTTCTACGCATTTTTGTAAAAATCGCGCCATATTGTAGAACTCCGGTTCCAACCCCTTAAAGAAGCGAGTAATCCCCTCTTTGACCTCATCGTCGGTCAAAAAGCGTAGGCTACCCAAGAGTCCCTTCAACTTTAGAAACAATTGCTAGTGTCTTGACTTTTTCGATGGTCTCGTCGGAAGTCAGCGGTTTTTTAATCTGGTCTTCGTCATGGATGTCCGTGTGAACACCCGTGAACTCCCGACATCATTTGCGGACGCATTGTACAGTTAATTAGTTCCGCTGTTGAAAGTTCTATAGTAAATATAAATTGGTGTAATGTGAACGTGTTTATTGTACCGCCAGCCTGTACATAAATAGACAAAAGTGTAATAATTAAATAGTTGTGTTAGTGTTGTTAACAGACCTGCGGTTAAGAATTTAGTTTAAGAAAATTTTAGTGCTTATAAATTCATTAGTGTGATAATACTTCATTGTTAATTGGATTGAAAACATCTATAAATAAGGCATATACTGTTAATTAGACTTGTAAACAGTGAGTAATAAAGACTCTTGTTATTACTTGTTTTAAATTAGTGAAACTCGGTAGTAGTAGCCCGATGTACTGGTGTAAGACCTGTGTGGGGTATATACTGATTAATTTAAAAGGAAAAACACACAAGTCTAAAGACATTTAAGTAGTTAGTGTATGCCAGTTACAAGAAGTCAAAGTAAAATGGACGCAGAAACTTTAAGGAATTTCCTTAAGGATTTTAGATCCAGTATAGAAGGAAGGTGTAGTGGTCCTACGGGGGAAGCTCTTAACATCTTGCAAACGATTCCCGATCCCCAACTCTTAACATCGAAGCTTGAGATGCGATATGAAGACTCTCACCTTCAACAGGTTTACCATGCACAAGTTAGGAACCGCTCGCAAAAGACAAATGAAGGACTGCAAGAATTCAAAGCTGGCATTGCCAGATTAGTTAGATTGGCATATCCAACGGCACCAGATAGTTTCCTCCAACAACTGGCTGTTCAAACATTTGTAGATGGCGTTAAAGACGGCAAAATACAGCAAGCGCTAAGATTAGCACGGCCAAAAATGTTAGATGACGCACTGGCTCATGCGCTTGAATTTGAAGCAGCTAAGCAGACATTACACAGGGTGAGACTCAAAGTTCGGTCTGCTTTAGAGGAACCTGGTCAATCGCACAACAGCATAGACGAAATAATCAACCGAGTGGCGGAAAGGCTGGAAAGACAACGACCGCGGAGATGGCGTCTGCAATGCTGGAGCTGCGGTGAAGTTGATCATATACAGAGACGCTGCACTCAACCAGCAAAACAACTGGTTGAGCAGCAAGAAAACTTAAGCAAGTCGACGTAAGGGGGCAAACGTCGACAGCACAACGTAGTGCCCCGGAGATTATCATCCGTGCTGCATCGTCGATGGGAAGTCTGGACAGCATTTAGATCGATGGTGGAATTAATGGTAGGGTTGTCCGATTACTCGTGGATACAGGAGCGACAAGAACTATTGTGAGACCAGATTTGGTTGGTCGTGGAAAAGTGCTACCTGTATCGGTGTGTCTTCGAACGGCAAGTGGTGAGAAAATTTGTACTCACGGAGAGACTGCCGTTACGTTGGCAATTGCTGACAAACTAATTAATTATCGGGTGTTGGTAGCTGAAATTACAGAAGAAGTGATCTTGGGAACGGATCTCATGAAAGAATATGGGTTTCATGTGAACATGAAAGAAACCGTGCTTCGGATAGATGATGATGAGATTCCATTTCAAGGGAGGAGTAACCAGACGATGCAAGTTCGAATGATTTGTGATATGAAAATACCCAAGAAGGCGGAAATGATATTAATGGGACGCCCCATTGGTACGCTCCGAGAATGGGTCAGGAGGGATTACTGGTTGGAAGAACGCTGGTAAAGTTTCAAAATATGATATCAGTAAGGGTGCTAAACATTAATCCGCATACGGTGACCCTGAAGAAAGACAAGATTGTGGGAAGTGGCATTCCAGTATTCCATATTAAACCTTGTGTGGACGACACGAAAGATAAACCAGCCAACAGTTGCTCACAGAAATTGCTGGATATGTTGATACCTTCGTGTCAAGGATTAAACGGCGACCAATTGGGCAAGATAAAAGAACTGGTCGGACGATATCCAAGTGTGTTTGCACTGGATGATAGTGAGAAAGAAGGACAAATGTTGTGCAACATAAGATCAATACTGGAGATGCGCAACCGATAAGACAACACCCCAGGCGGCTTCCTTTGGCAAAACGTAAGCAAGCCGAGCAAATCATTACCGATATGGAAGAACAGGGAGTAATTGAACCCTCGAATAGTTCATGGGCATCCCCGATAGTGCTTGTCAAGAAAAAGGACGGGTCGACAAGGTTTTGTGTAGACTACCGGCGGCTTAACAATGTGACAAAGAAAGACAGCTATCCTTTGCCCAGAATTGATGACACCTTGGATACTCCATCCGGATCTAAATGGTTTTCGACCTTGGACTTGAAAAACGGATACTGGCAGGTAGGCTTGTAGCCAAACGATAAAGAAGAAACTGCGTTTAAATTGGAACCGGATTATGGCAGTTCAAGGTCATGTTATTTGGATTATGCAATGCCCCTGCTACTTTTGAACGATTGATGGAGTCGATACTGCGTGGACTGTCCTGGAAAACATGTCTAGTGTACCTAGACGACGTGATAGTGTTAGGACGATCTTTTGAAGAACATCTTAAGAACCTAGAGAAGATATTCCAAAGATTACGCGGGGCAAACTTTACCTTGAGCCCCAAGAAATGTCACCTATTTGGAAAACAAACTTGGATGAGGTACAACAAATCGACCGATCCCAAAAAAACAAAACGTGGACGATGTACAAAAATCGACCGAGCCCACAGCCAGAAAACAAAAGAAATCGACGATGAAAATTATGTTAGTTCATTTTCCTAACCAAATATTCTTTTTACAAATTTATTGATATTAGCTAGTAAAGAACTTTTTTTTTTATATTTTATGTATGTACAGATTTTTATTATTATTATTGCAATTTATGCCGTTCAATAAAAATAGTTTATTTATCTATCAAGAGAAATTATTTTCAAATACGAGAAATTATTTTTAAAGTAAGAGAAAACTTATTTTAAACTAGAAAACTGAAAAGACGCATGTATATACGTAAATTAGTACAATTATTACGAATTATTAAAATACGAAACAAAACGAATTCAATTCAGCAAGTCCTAAACAATATAGATAGAACGCAATTAATTTCTATTATTTTATCACCACATGCATATAGAAACAATTTACTTAAAACTTAATCTTCACCGAAGTCTATAAATTAAACACCAAGTGTATAAATTATAGAAACATCTTTGCAATCCATTATTAAATTAACCCATCACAAACTGAAACAAAGAGTGCAAATTTATAGCGCGAATCTTACACAAATTATTATCGGAAATCCTCATTAAATAAAAACCATTCGCTCATCGCAACTTTATAAAAATCTACATTACTGAAAAGATCCATTTACACTTGACAATTATAATTAAATATTTTCAGCACGAGAATATCTAAGTATACAAAAGCATTACGCAATTTATTTAAATTTAGTACCAAAAATGAAAATAAAAACTTTTTAGTAAACCAAAACCTATAATTTAAACAATTCATTGTATAAACTCTAAAGGAGACATTGATACAACTACTCTAACAAAACGGTAGACTGAACACTTGCAACTCTATATTTAGACATTCGAGGTAACTAGACAATACAATTGAAAGGAAGCATTTTACGCATTTATCAATTACAACACCTACGAAGATGAAATAATTAAAGCAAACTTAATTAGTCAACAGGACTGAAACAAAATAAAATCATAACTGGCGCAACAAAACGTACAAAGTACAACGCATTTATTCCAATAAATTAATAATCCACATAGAAACTTTTCAGAAAATTAAAACCCAGGATTACTATCACATTCGCACAGTATAAAAATAAACTAATCCAAGGCTACAGCAATTAACCAGATATTGCCAAGCACAAATCCCGCAATTAAATTATAATACCGTATAACTACGCATAAAAAATAATTAAAGCGATTCTTTAAATAACAAATACCAACCAAACTAAAAAGTAATAAACCAAACCGAAATAAATCTCAATTTATACAAAATTTGATATTAATTAAAAGCGAAAGCAATCCTTAACAATCATGAGTTCAGACATGAAAATATACCTCGAAGGTATACCCCAATTCAACGGAGATCAAGCGGGAAACTTCATTACCGCGTGTGAAATAGTTTTGAAAACCTTTTACAAACTAGGAGATAACGAAAGAAATGTATTACTTTTACGCCTAAAAACAAGTAAACTGACCGGACGGGAACTTCGTTAATAGCTAGCCGAGACAATTTAGAATAGTGGGAAGTTTTTAAACGCATATTGATAACATATTTCGGCGACCAACGCAACATCAAATGTTTTATCCGCGACCTAATAAACCTAAAAATGGAAAGTGACCAATCCCTGTATCAATTCGGAATGAAATGCCATGACTTACGAAGTTTAATTTTAACAAAACTAAAAATCGAACAATCCGACTAAAATATCCGCCTACTAAAGACAAAAATGCATGACGAAATGGCACTGGACACCTATATAAACGCTTTACCAGAACGACTATCAGATAAAATAAAATTCCAACATCCCCAAAATATAAAAGAAGCCATAAACATAATCATAGAAGAGGAAAGCGTAATGTACTGTCGGAACAGACTATATAAACCTAACGCGAATAAAAGTTATTCACCAATAAAACCATGCATGCCGCAAGACAAATATCCACCCAACCAAAATTTACACCATTCAAAGCATAAATGAACCAACTGCGAATTAGTAACTCAAATTTTAATAACACAAATTTTAACAATCGATTTAAACACTTTCCAAGATCAACATTTAACTCAAATTTTAAAAAACCGCACTTCTACCAAGATTTAACCAAAACGCAAACCAACAAAGTAAGCATTCGGCGTAAACCAATGATAAATAATAATAACAACCCTAACAGTTATTACAAACCAACCCCTATAAATCTGGTAACACCAGACAAAATACAAAAATATCGCAAATCCGACTAAACTATAACCGAAAACGAAACTTTACCTCGGAAGAATTATTTCACCAAGAAGTAGACGGATCAAACCACTTAGAAACTTATGAACGCGACGAACCATGCAAAAATTACGAAGAGGATGACAAAGAAAATACGTGCTCAAATCTTCAGATAGACCGATTTATAAACGACCAAATGTAATCACTTTAATTAATATCAATCAACAAGTATTGCCATATAAAGAAAAACTCCATGCAGAATTTAAATTACTAATCGATATCGGATCCTCAAAAACACTAATTAGCCCCCGAACCGTAAAAAACATTATTTAGATTTTGTAGAAAGAGAACCCTTTAAAATTAGAACAGCACATCAAACGACACTGTACCAATTCATAGCTAATATACCCCTACCAAAAACCTTCAACGTAAAAATAAAACACAAATTTTGCATTTTTGAATTCAACGATAAATACGACGGACTAATAGGAATGGACTTTCTAATAAAGTTAAGAGCCAACATTGACATACAAATTTTCAACATGAAGATTCAACAGGTTACAGGAAACAAATGGATTGCCATATTTCCAACAGAAGTAATAGCAACCGCACATTGCAATCAAGACCAGAATAATTTAGCATTAACCGGAAGCAAAGTAATCATCCTTAAAGAAGACTGTTATTTAAAATTAAACAACGAAATTATCAGAGTTTATCAAGATCCCACAGTAACCAAGAAATTCGCCAATTTACCGGAATTACAATTCAAAATCACACCACTTGAAGATGACGAAATAATCAAGAAACCCGTGCAACTAAAACACCTAGACTTAGACGATCTCAACCACGTCATGAAACTAATAGACAATTATAAAGAACACTTGAGTGAGTTAAAAGTGCCGAAATTGCACTACTACTTATATAAATGTTTTGACAATTGTATTAATCTTTTTAATTATTTTATTAATCATGTATTTATTTTACAAAATGTATCTTAGATGTAAGAATAAAGAGAAAAAATTTAGAAATAAGGAAACAAAGGTAAATAAAGAAACAATAGATATACCCTTAGGGACAATGAATTCTAAACAATGAATTTTAAAAAATTAAGCAAAAAGAACTTTAATTTTTCATTTACGTCGAGAGGAGTTATGTATCCTCCAATCTATATATGTATAACAAAATAGAATTTATTAGGAATTATTAGAAATTGTTAAAGAAGTTATTAAGTATATACTACAATGTAAATATAAGAAGAAATCAGAAAGGTTATTAACAGTTCACAAGCAAGTTGTAAGAACGGATGCAATACATTGTATTCCAGAGAGTAAGTGATACTGCAGGTGCAGGTCACATACGGTTAAGAAACCGCGATTATTTAGAAATTAAGATTGTTACATTGTAAAATGAATAGAGTTAAAAAAATAAGCAGACATGAGCTGTGCAAGTTCCCATAACCATGTGAGGGGCAAGGACAACATAAATACCCGGGAGCCCCAACACCATCAGTCGGTCAACAGTATTTCAGCTTTAACATTGCCGTTTGCTTAGGCTACTTGCCTTTATTAAATTCCGATTATTATTTGATTTTCGATTTAGAGTATTTTAAATCAACTTGTCAAATTTCAATTGTAAGTTCTGTTTAACCAAATAAATTTCATTACGCAATTTTTGGAAGAAGTTTTTAAAAAAACCGCTTCCAAGACCCGAAACGTAACTCACTGTGGAGAAGATAACGTGTCCGCTGCCACATTCTTTTTTCCAAGTAAATATTCTATTTGTAGATTAAAGCTCTGGCTAAACGGTTTGATGGTGTTTTCAGAAAAACAACCACTTCAACGGTTGATGATCCGTCGAAAGAATAATTTTGGACCCTTCTATATATCCACGAAACTTCTCTAAAGCAGAAACTATAGCTAACGCTTCGCGTTCGGTAGTAGAATGATTAATTTCGGCGGAAGACAGTAAACGACTAGCATACTCAATTGGATGCTCGCTTTCTCGTTCACTCTGTAATAATACTGTACCCAGCGCATAATTGCTTGCATCTGTACGAACAATGAACGGTTGCGAAGAATCAGCTTGACCCAAAATTGGAGCACCAACCAATAATTTCTATAAAGTTTCAAAAGCATTCTGTTCTTCATCACTCCATTTCCTAACAGATTTCTTTTTTGTTAGGTTGCTCAGAGGCCTGGAAATATCTGAAGAATTTGCTATAAACCTCCTGAACCAAGAATAACATTGTAAAAAACTTTGCACGTGCTTTACGTTACGCGGAGTAGGAATATCTGTAATCGCACTAGTTTTCTAGGGATTTACTTATATTCCTGCCGGCGTTATTAATATGTCCTAAATATTTTACTTCAGAACAGGCAAAAAAACACTTTTTTTTTATTCGCCCGTAGTCTAAGACGCGAAAACACTTCTTTTAAGTCTTCGATGTGTTGCTCGAACGAATTTGAAATTACAATTAACTCGTCAGGATAAACCAACAATGTGACTTCAGGAAGTCCCAAACGAAAATGATCCATTAAGCGTTGAAACGTCGCCGGTGCCGTTTTAAGGTCGAATAAGGTCGATAAGTTCCAAATAGCGTGGCAAACGCAGTTTTATCGCGATCAAAAACAGCAACACTAACCTGATGGTAACCCGCCAACAAGTCAATTGTCGACATAAACAAAGATCGTTGTGCCGCATGCAAAAGTTCGTCCATTCGTGGCAATGGATATGAATCGGTAATTATCTTTTCATTAAGACATCTATAATCGACAATAAGTCTTATAGAACCATCTTTTTTTGGTGTAAGGACCACCGGAGCAGCCCAAGGAGATTCGCATGCTTTAATAATCTCCTCTTTTAAAAGTTTATCAAGTTCCTCTTTAAAAATTTCCTTTTTTGCAGGAGGCATTCTATAAGGCGGACTATGAATTGGCAAACTATTTTCCGTATTTATATAATGTTCAGTAAAAGGAGTAGCATCTCCAGCTACTTCTAAAATATCTCGGTTATTGCACAAAATTTTCTCTAAAACGTGTTTCTGTTCCGCCGACAGAATCGTGCTTTTATCAAAATGCGTACCCGAAACATCGTTTAAATTTACACAATTTGAGTTATTTTCAAAATTTTGATCATACCGGAGCTCACGATTTTCACCAAAATGCCAACCTTTTTCCGATAAGTTCAGAACAATATTCGCATCAGCAATAAAATAGACGCCAAGTAAAGTCTGCGTTCCGTAATACAATAAAAGTTTTAGTTTCTACGTAAACGTCAATGTTAGTTATGTTTAACTTTTGAGTTTATTCACTGCCTTTAAATTTTCTTTCACAACACGAGCTTCTTTAAGCGAATCATCAAGTGATTTAATACTTCCGCGAAAAATATGTTCACGAATTTTCATATTTAGTAGCCCATATATCATATCTATTTGTATGGTTTAATTTAGCGTATTTGGTGGTAGCTGAGCGATTAACGCCCTAGTCCTACAACAAAAATATTCGTCGGGGTAACAAAATCTTGCTCATTAGCAAATAATTCCCAATATATTTCGTAAGGTGGCTTTTTCGTTCCCAAAGCACCACGTAATGATTGAACTAATTCATCCCAAGATTCGATCGAATCTTTGACCCCTTGAGATCAGGTTGCGGCAAGTCCGTCAAGCAAAATGGGTAAGCCTCGAATTGCGTTAACATCGGAAATACTCATACAATACTTAAAAATTTATATTGCATCAATAAACGCATTTATATCCGTTGACTTTGAGCCATCAAATCTTGATTTACAATTAGCGGAACTTCCCTCTTGCACCACCATTGAGCTATAAAAGTTTTTCCTCATAAACAAATAACGACACCTGTTTTGCACGATTTGCATGCATATCTATATTTTATTCAAACGATAGTTACAAAAGCCGAGGTCACATTCTGTATTCAGCTGTGGGTAGATTAGTTGAATAAATACTTATACCAGAGAGAACGAATTTGTAAATATATAGAACACGCAAAATCGGTTGATTCACTATTAAATTATTTTTTAAATTAGCTAGCTAGATTGGATAGTTTTAAGACGACCCTTCAGGTCACATCGTTAAGCAGAGCTGGCAGCTGCTATCCGGTATTACGGATCCCTCCCCGTTCATTTTTGCATGTGTCTTATAGATTGGGCTAACTCCAGAATCAACGCTAGGGACACCATTCTTTAAACCCTATTTTTTGTTTCAGTTTGTTAGATTTTTATTTAGTATTGATTAATCTGAAGTTAGATTAAATTTGGAGCACGTTTACTTTTTGCGTTTAAACCCAATGTAGTAACTTCGGGTAGAGAATTGAGGACGTGGCCGCAAGCATAGCGGCCCTTAATTACTTTATAATGTGGTTAGATTAGGAAAGAAGAATGTAATTACAATATGTCAACTTAGGGAACGATAGGAAACGTTAGGGACGAATATAGGATTGAATTAGAATAAAATGCTTAGACCAGGGAGCACGAATTTGTAATTTTATAAAATAGGCAAAATAACTGGATTCAATATTAAAATATTTGGCGAATACTCAGAAAATTTGAATCCATTTTTTGTATATTAGCTAGCTATACTTGGATAGTTTTAAGACGACCCTTCAGGTCGCACTGGTATGCAGAGCTGGCAGCTGCTATCTGGTATTTCGTATCTCTATCCCTTTCATTTTGCTTGTGTCTTGTTGATCGGACACACTCCAAAGTCAACGCTAGGAATACCGTTATTTATTCCCTATTTTTAGTTTTGTTTCAGTTTATTAGATTTTTATTTAGAATCGATTAATTTTGAAGTTAGATTACATTTAAAGCACGTTAAATTTCGAGTTTAAGCCAAATATAGTACCTTCACGTGGAACATTGGGTACGCGACCGCAAGTATAGCGACTCTTATTCACATTGTAATGTCGGTAGATTAGTAACTGGTATAATATTGACATATACGACACACACAGTATTGCTAACTGTGTAAAAAAATGTTTTGTTTCAGCAGTGAATCAATCAAACTGCACAA
Source organism: Platerodrilus igneus (assembly GCA_036346225.1). NCBI lineage: Eukaryota > Metazoa > Arthropoda > Insecta > Coleoptera > Lycidae > Platerodrilus > Platerodrilus igneus. The sequence goes on along the minus strand of JARFIW010001469.1, from coordinate 13,613,841 downwards.
AAATATGAACTATTACCATGTAATTAGAATATGCCGGTAGGTAAAAATAATATTTTTTACTAACAAACTTTTCTAAAATTAATAGGACTCTAGCGGTGATGACAACGCTAAAACAAAAAAATTGAATAAAGCAGAATCTGCTACCGCCACTCTATAAAAAAGAATGTAATTTTTTTGTAAATAAAACATTAAAGGTTTGAATGTTTCTTTTTAAGCATTATATCATACGTAATACAAGAATAATTCTTGAGGCTTTCGGGGGCGAAGGTCTAGCACAGCTAAATTCTTCACCACGTACGCGGTTTTGCTTAACCTAAAATCTCCCAAGTAAAATATAACCTCGGTTTTTTCCCATGAACAAAATAACGACACACCTGTTTTTACAAGATACATACCTATATTTAATTTTAAATTAAAACCAATGTGTTACGGGTCGTATAATTCTGCTGTTCTTTTTAAACATTATATGATACTTAATCCAAAAATAATTCTTGAGCCTCTCGGGGGCGAAGCCCCAACACCGCTAAATTTTTCATCCCGTGTACGTTTCTGCTTAACCTAAAAATCTACGAAGCATTCAATTACCTAATGGGACACAGCCCTGTTCAGAACACACTAGGGAACTCCATTGTCCATTTTGAGAATGAATACGTTATCCAAATTTTTCACCACGTTTTATTTTCTAAATTCGCGCAAAACCTATTCTGCATTCATCTACGTTTATCTTGTTTAACCTAAAATCTCTTTTTAATTAACTAATGCGACGAGAGTAAAAACAAGGGCGAAGCTCTAGGAAGCTCTGTTTCTTCTCAAGCAAAGAACCTACCAACAAAGACACGAGCCCGCGCCCACACGAGGGCGAAACCCCATTCACCTTACTATCGACCCACAAAAATAACCTCCACTGGAGCCCCGTCGCTGCGCCCCCACACACCACGGTGACGAGCGCGAAGCCCTAGAGAACCACATCTACATTCATCATTCAGCAAACTATCGACCAACAAAGACACCTGCCACCGGAGCCCCAGCGCTGCGCCCCCACAACCTCCTAACATCAAAAAACGTCCGCAAAACTGATTTTTGCCGTATTCGCCTAGCTATACTACTCAAACATATAACGTCTAAATAAACGACAACCCTGTTAGGCATCTGCATTTTTTTCGACGTGGAATTTATAAATATCAAAAACACGCCCGCCATCCTTTCAAATTCCGTCTTCAGGAGCTATAATTGTCTTAATTAACTTTCTTATGCGGGAACTGCTCAGAACGTACACTTTCATAAGGCCAATCGTCAAAAAAAAGTTACAGTTTATACACTCGTAATTTCTTACCAGTTTTTGTCCATTGTATAAAGCTCAGCGTACTGAGTTTAAACAATGCTTATTATAATTATGTGGTAAGCTTTGTAAGCGGAGGTTGAGTAGTATTATTATCTCATGGCGGGTGACGTCACATGCGCAATAGGTTCAATTTAAACTTAAACCTCAAGATTCACAACGCTACAGTACAACCCACAAACATCTTGCTAGCAATGTGGCTTTAATACGTCATCACGAATATCCCATTTATTACGTTAAGTAAAATATTGTTTGTAAGGACCCCGTTCATGCTGGCGGTATCTAGAAATTCATAAATAATTGAAATAAATCCAGATCTCCATATAATATCGGAGCTTTTACTTGTTTTTACTTATAAACAATTCTAAGTTTGTAGTTTCTTTATCCGTAAATATTTGCTGTGGCAACAGTGTACATACTCAGCGGATCCCAATACTGTATATACCGAATGTGAACCGTAACTGTCATTGTCATTCTCGCTCTTATCAAGGTCTTATTGTTTTCAGTTTTCCGTTTTAATATTTGTATCAAGTAATAGTCATTAAAACAGTTTTTTCAAAACTAACTGATAGTTAATTTCTTCAACAATGTAAGTATTTAAAAAGAATGTTCGTTCAATGATTAATTATAATATTTTTTAGAGTAATATTATGAATAAGAAAAAGGTGATTTATAGTCAAGGACGACTGATTGTTTTTAATGTGTTTCAATATTTGAAACACATAAAAGATTCGGGCGCCTCCAACCTGAACAATTTGCAAGAGTGCGTGGTTGTGTCATTGCGGACGGTGCAAAGAATTGTAAAGGAAGGTACAAACAAACCACCCTGCACCAAGTTCAGTTCACCAAGGAAACCCGTAAATAAACCAAGCCCTAAGTCAACAGTGAATGGATTTGACGAAAAGATTTTAAGAACCGTTATGTATCGGTTTGCAGCAATACATAAACGTAGACCGACTTTGAAGTTAGTGTTTGACGAATTTAAAAATGATTGCTCTCATTACACGGGAAAATTAGGTTCGTTCAAAAAAATTGTTGTAAGAGCAGGGTTTTGTTGGAAGAGAACTGTAGATAACAGGAAAATTCTTGTTGAACAAAGCAATATAAGGGCAAAGCGCACTATATTTTCGGAAAATCTTAGTAAGTATAAAGAAGAGGGCAGAAGCATTGTGTATAACGATGAAACATATCTGCACAGTTCTCACAGTGTAACAAAGTGTTGGGATGACGGCACCACCAAGGGTTTGAAATCGCCAGTTTCAAAAGGGAAGCGTTTGATAATTGTTCATGCAGGTAGAAAAAATGCGTTCGTTCCAAATGCAGAATTGATATTTAAGTCTGGTTTGAAAACTGGGGATTATCACGATGACATGAATCATCGCAATTATAAAAACTGGCTTTAAGAAAAGTTAATACCAAATTTGGAACCAAATTCAGTGTTTGTGATAGACAATGCGTCGTATCATAATGTTCTTGTGCATCCTAATCCTACTTCAAGTTGGAAGAAAACAGATATGCAGAAATGGTTGAAGGAACGAAATATCCTCTTTGAATGTAAGGAAACCAAGCCTGAATTATATTACAAAATTAAGGCACATAAACCTGTTCATCAGCTGTTTGTAATTGACAAGCTACTGGCAGAACATGGTCATGTAGTATTGCGTTTACCTTCATATCACCCAGAACTAAATCCTATCGAGATGATTTGGGCGTTACTTAAAAAACCGCGTCGCTGCATGTGATATAACCTTCAAAATAGATGATGTATGGAAGTTGGCAGAAGAACAATTAAAAAATATTGGAATCAACAAGTGGACTAAAGTATGTCTGCACGTAGAGAAAATTGAAAAGGATTATATGGAACGAGAAACTTTAATAGACGAGGTTCAAGACCTAATTATACGGGTTGATGATAATAGCGATAATTCAGATGGATACTTATCCTCAGGCGATGAGTCTGATTATGGGGATGAAAGTTTAGGATGTGAAACCATTCAACATATAATTTATATAGAATAGTTGAATGATGGTCTTTATTTAGCGTTGTAGAAAATATGTGTCATAAATACATTTGTTTGTACATTATTGTTTATTACTGAGGTGTTGAAATAAAACTTGCTTAAAGAGGGAAGCAGTCTTTGTATCAAATTATGTTCAGTAGTGCTGTGACAATCGATCACTTTTAAAGCTGAAACAATAAATGATTGGCTTTCAAAGTGATTGAATCATTTTACATTTTAATTCAATCATAATCAATTCTGTTAAGCATGTCCATTCTTTGTCTCCAAAAGGGATTCTTATTGACTGTATTTATCTTGGCGCTTCTATCCGATCGTGTTAATCCGCTTCAGTTTGGCGACATAAACCAGTTTTCGATCCGATGCAACGTCTCCAGTCAATCCATTAAAACAAGTGGTTTGTCCTACTCGATCGGATCTGAATTCCGCATTCGACGACATTATGCAGGCTTGACGATTTAAATAATCTATGATTATAATATCAACAGCACCTGATCAGGCCGGTGTAGTATATCTAACTTCAGTCGTATAGGTAATATTGCTTTTGTTTAGTCAGAAAGGTTAAGATTATTAATTATTCAAGGAATTATTTTATAGGTAGATTGTCGATGAAGTGCGTAAAAAATATAATAATTTAGCAAATATTTCTAAACTATAAATGAGGTTATGTAAAAAATCTATAACCTGACAAGATGCAAACCTTAATTACCTTTCTTTTCATACTATAACTGTTCCTCTTCCTTCAATTCTACAGCACTGAATTGTTGATTCTATGATCCATTAAAATAAAGCACGAGATATACAATTTATAATAATATTAATATAACAAATGATATAAAACCTTTTGGTATTAATTAAAATTGTTTTTGTTTTGTTTTGTTAGTTACAACACCATGAGTGTCATTGTGTAAACATATTCTTAAAACGTTTTTGTAATAAATCTTAGTAATATTTTCGAGGTGGGATTTGACATTTTTATAGTGTTTATAGTTTATAGTTTGTGTTTAAAACAAAAACGTCTATTGATTTGAAAAAAACGAATATGTAGTATTACCAAACTGTTTTTGTTCTACTAGTGACTATAAGTGATAAAATATCTTGTGTACACTGATCCAATTAATCAATCAATAATCTGGGGTATCACATCTAACAATAAACTCAGATCATTTTTATAGAAGAACAAAAATCAACATAAAACTATTTAAAACACATTCCTTGGTTGCTCGACAATTTTTGCTCTGGCAACACTGGACGTGCAAGCAGTCGATGTTTTCTAGTCCCAATTTTTTATTTTGATTATTAATATAGCTCCTCCTCGCGCAGGTTTTTTCAAGTCACCCGCCATGAGATAATAATACTACTATACAACATTTCTTTCTAGATTGTAAAGGCCAAAGGCCAGCGATACTTAAGGTAAAAATAGCTATCTTTAGTTGCAAATGCTTCATTTCTTATGGCGCACAAGTTTCAGACGTGGAATGGTTTTGTATGGTTGTCAATTTTTTTAATTACAGCAAACTACTTTTCAATTAACGTTATTAACTTCGAAATTATTATAAAGACCTACATTATACCTTGAGACAATTTCGTTAATGAAATCATTTTTAGAAATTGCAGTTCTAATTGTAAAGTAAAATCAATCCACGGCAAACGCCATTTTTGCTATGGATGTATGTGTGTATTTTCGACTTTATTATTAAAGAGTTTACAAAGGAAAGTTAAAAGTTATAAATTAAATTAAGTTATATTAAACTGTCATTCTCAAGTGAGATTGGAGACATTAAGCTAAGTATTCCATTTCATTTCAGAGAGCGAACAAATAGTAATCCACTTAAGTAAAACATTAGAAAATCAGGAAAGTAAAGGAACCAATGAAAGATGCTGCAGCGGTAGCAGAGAATAAATTCTATTGCGTATCCGTCGACAGAAGCAATGGAATGCGCAGCGACATTCAGATTTTAAGCAGAGAGCGCGATTTCGACTAAATAGTACTTTTCGGTATTATATAGGCTAACGAAGATCAATTACAAGTACAACGTCGTAACCCAGCAGAGCAGCCATCAAAGAGAGTTTCAATTGAATAATACATTCCTGTATTTATTTAATTTCAACAGTCAACGTTCGTCAGAAAAGCACGTCCACGGAAGCAACGTCCACGGCATCGTATCATTCCAACGGATTCTGTTAAACGCGCAGGAACTTTAACCAATTCGCTGTATTTATAGAATCGAGTAGGTTTTTGTAAACATGTGGAAACAATGAATTGTTCCCGCGTTTTTATAAGACCTAACATCGAAGCTTTGCACTTTCACTGCTAAGAAAGAATCAGATCGTGTTTTCCGTTTCGTAGACGTGCGGGAGCTTTTATAACTTCTGTACTTTTATTGAACTGAAAGTGTTTTCTAGACACGTGGGAACAATTAGTTGCTCTCGCGTTTTTATAAGAACAATTACATTAAAGAGAATCGCATCGATTTCGGTTTTGCAATAGCCCGCGAACTTTTATTAGCTACCGCGCCTTTGCTAAATTGAAAACGTTACTGTAAACGCGCGAAAACATTCATTGTTTTCGCGCCTTTATAGAAATCGTTAAACGAAGCGTCGCACTAACTTTAGTGCATTAAAAAAGAATTGCTCCGTGTTTAGTTCTGCAAACGTGAGAAAGCTTTTATTAGCTTTTGTGCTTATGTAGAGCTGAAAACTGGAAAGTTCTGCTATTAAATCCGGTTCGATTATCTACCCTAAGATACTTTAGCTGTGAACGGGTTGGTGAGTCTGCCAATCCATAGATAATCGACCCGGACCAATGTAGTAGAACCGAATGAGCTTCTTGTTAACGCGTGGACGCAGTATCCCTACGGGCGCCTCCGCCTTTACAAGAAAACGTCTTAACCTCCGGGCTAGTGAATGCTAGTCTGGGAGTAATTCAACGGACCGTGCGTGTCTGGAGGGGACGCTTCGTTACATTGCGCGGGCGTAGTGCTTGCATTGTTACCCCCACCATTTAACGGAACGATGGAAAACGGGGACGTTGCGGTGGCACCTGACGCCGAAGCGATGGACCTCCGAAAGCGCACCCTTGACGACGCTTCAGAGGTGGCCTGTGGCGACGGCTTCACGGTGCCGAAGAAGAAGACTTCGAAACAACCCAAGAAGTGCACCGCCGCCGACCTGCCGACGACGAATTGGTATGAACCGATTGCCACGCAGCCAGAAGAAGCAGCAGAAATGGAGTCCAATGCCATCAGCGAAAACCCTGCGTTGGCCCGAAGCCGCCGCGTTACTCCCGTCGTCCTTAGCAAGAAAAACAAGTGGGTGGCGATTGAGGCTGAGCTGGGTCGTCTCAGATTACAGTTCACCAGAGTGCATAACACCCAGTACGGGATCAGTAGCACACCGGCGCTCCTGACCAACTACCGTAAGGTCGCGGTTTTGTGTCCAAGCGCGGCGAAGAGTATCATACTACTCGCCCCAGGATGACAAGCCGCTCTGAATAGTTTTGAGGGACATCCCGGAAGATATCACAGCCATTTACGTCCGAACGTAACTCGTTCTACGTGGTCTTCTAGTACTCTTGTGTGCATGCATCAAAGAGCGACCGAGAGAATTCTTGCCGCTGGTCATGGTCACTTTGACCAACTCCACGGAGGCGAAGCAAATCTTTGAGCTTCAGCATGTGCTGCACCTACGAGTACAGGTGGAGATACCGAACCGGAGTTTTGAATTAGGACAATGCCATTGATGCCAGAGGTTCGGGGACACGCAGACGAACTGCAAAGCCATGCCTAAATGTGTCAGGTACGCCGGCAACTACATTAACGGCACCTGCCTCAAAAGCAGGGAAGTTCCTGCGATGTGCGTCGACTGCGGTGGCGCGCGTTTAGCAAGCTATAGGCGATGCTATGCATTCCCGAAGTCATGTGTGGTCGCCTAAAGGCAACACGAGACGGCACCTAAGGCACCGGTCAGCGTCCGTCTTGCAAAGTAAACGCCGGGGGCCATTGCTGTGGAAACCCACTCCTACGCCAGCGTCGCCAACGGCTTGGCTACAGCCGCCTCAACACCGACATTCAAGATCCGAGCTCTTGCGCAGGTTGAGGAGACGCCTGTCCAGGCAGCCCAACCCACCCCCAGCAGTGGTGCGGAAACCATCGAAGCACCGTCCTGTGGGTGGGGCGCAATGGGGTTCACTCATCGAACTCCTCGCTGGAATTGACTTCCAGAAGCTGTCTGCGATTGCCCGAAAGCTGCTGCCAAAGTCAAAAGCTTCGGCGATTTAGTCATGGGTATCTTTGCCTTCGGCAAGGATCTCAGTGAACTCATCAATTTTAATGCGGAGATCCAGGAGTTCTGCAGATAGCGTTTTGGAACGCGTAAAGGCTGATGGAAAAGCGCTTTGAGTCGCTGGAGTTTGCGATCAGGCAGAGCCTAGACGTTGTCTTGGTAAACGAAGCGCTCCTCGGCGCACGAGGCGAGCCCAGGTTTCCCAACTACAGGCTGTTTCTCAACAATCGAGATGGCGTCAGAGGGGGCACAGCGGTGTACGTCAAGGCAAGATTGGAGCACTACGTGATGGACTCGCCAGATTTACAACGACTTCAAGTGATTGCAATATGCATAGTACTAGAGTTCTCTACGCTTAGTCTCGGTTTATAACTAGCCAGGTGGCGAACCGCTTAGCACGCAGTACGTGGACCCGCTGTTGGATGCGAGAGAACCTGTGCTTTAGCGGGGACCTTAACTCTAAACATCCGTCTTGGAACAGTCGGGGAGCGCATCGCAATTGGCGCATACTTCGACAGTTTGCTGACAGACATAAAGTCGAGGATTTAGGACCGGCAGAACCGACTCACTACGGCAATAGAAGCAGGCCAGATGTACTAGACGTCGCAATACTCCATCAAGTGACGCTAAATACGGAGATCCGGGTCATCAGCAACCCTAGTTCTGACCACAACCCGGTACTACCCAATCTTGGAGAGGACCGAGCCCCGGGCATCAACAAAGCCCGTAGGGTTTCGTTGCCGGCATTTTCCGCCCGACTAGTAATGTGTGTCGAAGGGATGTTTAACGACATCCTGACCACTGACACGTTGGTGCAAGTGGACCGCTTTGTGGAGTGCATACAGACTTCGGTCAGTGGAGCCACATCCATGAGACCGATAGCGTATAAGAGGGACATCCTCCCTCTGCACATCTGAGATCTCATCCGAGAGAAGAATGGTGTCAGGCGTCGGTAGCAAAAAACTTATATGATCCTGCGGAACGACTCCGATATAATAGATTGGTTGTCGAAATGCGATTAGTCGTTCGGCGGCACCGAAACGAAGCCTGGGAAGCCAAACTGGAGGAACTTCGAACCGAAGACAACTCTATATGGAGGATGTCAAAAATACCGAGGAACAAGCCAACCCCAATGCAGTCTATCTATGGCCAAACAGGCTTAACCTATTCAATCTCTGAAAAGGCAGAAGTTTTCGCATAAAATAAAAATTTTATTAGTACGTAAGTAGTGATAAAAAGTTGTTTGATTCTAAAGTTAAGCTGTAAATTGCATTTGTAAGTTTTCTTTATATCTGTGAGTGTAGGTAGATTTCTTAAATAATGTGTGTAAAAGAAAGATGTGTTTGAATGTATTGAAGATTGTTCATAAATGTTTCTTAAGAGATCTTTGTTTCATTTCATTTTCGAAAAGTCCACAGCATATTTGTCGCAACGCTAGCAGGAGAAAACCAGCAAAATAAGATAAGAATCCACATCCAATCATTTTTATATTTACAATTAATAGTCATTGCACATTTATTGGTCAGGGCGGCTGTACCCGATATAGTAGCAATATAAGTACCCTGAAGCCCTAAGTTAGTAAATTGCAAAGATTTCTATTTACATCAATTATTTCTAGACTTACGTTTAATTAACGGCAAAATTCTATATACACTTATGACAACGCGCATTTTACTGTTTATTTCACTTGAGATTATTAATTTTTGTTACGATTTAATTTCTTAAACTTATACCTTTCACCAAAAATTCTCTTCACGTAATAATTTGCTTTTAACTAGCACAGTCGGTGCGTGAATTATAAAATTATGCTCCTTTATCTGTTACGTTAGTTTTATAGAAACAAGTTTCTCCCATAATGTTCCACGCATTCTCATTGGATGACAGAACGCTATCAGTTGTTTGTCCATTTTAACTGTTGTTATCTGCGAAGTGTTGGATTTTGGAGGGTCTAATATGTATGTTTTAAATTGCACGCAAATCGCGATTTTCTAGAGGAAGTTTATTAACAAATGGTATTTTATGTGCGTTGTAAATTGCACGTTTTTGTCGCCTCAAATACCCACACTTTATGACATATGCTTGCTTTCTTAAGCATGGCATTTTATATACCTTCCAAACCCCACGTATTTCGTCGCCTTAAATATCTATTCTTTATAAAATATGCTTGTACTTAGATGTTTGTTTATCACAAACTGGTATTTATTTACACGCGTTTATTAACTTCTTTATGCAAATGCGTTTAGATCGAAAAAACTTCCATTTCGCAGTCATTTTTCTTCAAATATGTTAAATTTGTATTTGTTTTGGAGCTTAAGAATGTTTTAAATGTTCTAAAAATGATTGGATTGCTTCCGCAATTACTTATTTTAATGAATGTAGTAAAGTTATTATTGAATGAGCTTCCTTTAATTAACTGAAACTTATTATTGATTTTGGACAAGATGATTTGTATTTGCTTTTGCACAATGAATAAATTATGCTCATCTTTGGATCCAAATGTTTGGTTTTCGTAGTTTTTATGATATTTACATAAGGTATTCCGCCCTTGTGACTTTATATGACCTTAAATAACCTGATTACCATAGCATATATATATATATATATATATAAACGTGATAAGTGGTCACGATAGGTCATTGAAAATAAGATTCCACAAATAAATCCTACTAAAAATGTAATATAATCCAAAAAAATAAAAATTTCCACAAATTTATGGTTACACCCTGTAAAATACAAGCGTACTTTTATTCTTTAAAGTGCAATACAAAAACGCAAATAGCGCGTTGTGACAGGCCGCCTTGTAATAAATTCTAGTTATTAATTTAAGGTATTTTATTCCTGTTATATGATAAGTTTAAGTTTGTCGGGTAGTAGCGTTTAACATAGATGAAGATGTTTGCATCATGAGGACGCGGCCGGTAGTTGTGCGGGGTTGCGTCGGTCGACAGACGCAAACGAATGAGTAGTAGAGGTTAAACGTCCAACCGGTAAAGACGTCGGATGATTTTAGTTAAGTTTTGTCGAGGAAGATTTGCAATAATAATGCAAATCGTGCGTGTTTTATGATTGAATAAGTATTACGCGTGTGGTAGCAGTATAGTATAACAAAAACGAATTTTTGGAGTTGGTTTTAATTATTTAAACAATCGATAAACACGCATCAAACTGACAAACATTCTCATACACAAACACGAGTTTACAACGTTAGTCAGCTGCATTACAACGAAATGTTGTTTACATTCCATAAAGTAGGGAAAGTTGGTGCTGCGCTGTTAACTTCGAAGCGCGTGTGGTGAAGTAAGCCGGCTCATCGAGGGAATTGTGAACGTTCATTGCGTCAAAGAGGTGAGTGGAATGGAACTTGTGATTTTTATTGCGCTTGATTTAAACAAGTTATTAGCATAACACTATTTAGGGTTCATGGTTTATTGTAATAGACGGCTAGTTTTAGATTATTATATGATATAAGGTTATTTTTTGTGTTATCAACAAAGAGTTTATTAAATTTGGCAGTTGTCTTTGACTGGAATTTGTGTTTTGTATCAATTATTAGTGTTGTAGAAGAACCTGATAAGTAGAATATTATTTAATAATTATGAACTAAATATTTGGCGCCCTGGGATTACTTAAATTGGTTAGTGTTTCTCATTAATCCGGTATAAAAAAAGGAGTCTTATAGCTAGAAAATGGGGAAAAACCCCAGCCCGTTTCAGCGTGTATAAACAATCTAACTGTATAATATAAGCAAATTGTAAATAAATAGCAAGTAACGTAAGTTGTATATTATGTAGAAATAATTAATTGTAGGTTATCGTAAAACGCATTTCAATGCTAACGCAAATCGGTGCATATAAATATATTCTTTTATTTCCTGTAAATGACATAAGAAACTACAATCAACGTGTATTTAAAACCCCAAAATGAATAAATAATTTTGTGTACTGACACGAAAAGCAAACATTTGCAACCTCTTTTACATTAAAAAGCAATCAAAGTGGAAATTAATTGCCCTGTAGATTACACAAATTTATTTTAAATATAGAATTTTCAGGAATAGACTAGATTGGGAAGGAGGTTTCGGAAGAATACATCATATTCGTATAAGCTAATAAATAAATAAACATTTATTACTAGAAGCGGCCGGAACACGGGCAACCCACAAAAATCCAAGAAAGATTAGATATTGATTCATTATCTTTTAGCATTAGTATACAACGTCGTAATAATGGTATATGTAAAACAAGGACAGATAGCGCGTAACAAATAACTGAAACCAGATAAATAAGTAATAAAACGCTGCAATTTTAGACGCTAATTGGTTTTTCCAAGAAGCTTGCATCTCAATGTTCCACATTTTGCTACTAGTTTCTAAAAACAGATACATTTGAATATATAAGGTAGTGTTTATCAAATACAGAATTCATTCATTAATTTGATTTGAAGTCATTCGATTCTTAAATTAGATCGTGAAATGTTATTTTGATTTGACCGCAAGCTGTTGCGTTGCGAAGATGATATTTGAAGTATGCAGTAAGGCTTACTGTAATTTAATAGTGGCGAGGTTGCAATGAATAAAGAAGCAATGTTTTAAACATAACTTACAACGAAAAATGAAAATTATTAATTACAAGAGGGAAGTGTTTCAAGATAACGCTATCTTAAAAATTGTATTAAATAATCGAAAAAAGATTTAACCAGGAATGTGCTTTGGTAATTGCTGCTTGAAATGAGAATTTTTTTCTGCAGAATTTTGTAAATTAAAACAAGAAGATATTTTATTACGAGGAGCGTTTTTATGGATTCTGCAAGTACCACTTTTAGATTTATTTTTAACTGATTTATATTTAATGTAAGGTAAAATAATAAGTGTTAATCATATAATATTTTTTATGTAAATGGTTTTCCAGGAGAATTTGTGATCAGAGTTCAAAACACTCTGACCCTTTAATAGATTATCTGTCAAGGATTTTTTGGTCGAACAAATCTTACAAACGTGGAAATAATTATAACCGGGTAAACCATCCTCAGAAGAATAAGTTTAATTCCGTAAATTTAAAATAAGGTAAGCAACAATTTTTTTTTTGTAAAAAAATACTTCTTAGAAAGTAATTTGTGTTTGAAAGAAACAATGTTGTAAATGTACTAAATGCTTTTGTATGTGAGAAAATATTTAATACAGTATAATTGCTTTGTAATATTGCTGTGTTTGTTTTTATTTTAAAAACTCCATCAGTTCTGTTGAGCTGAACAGGCAAAAATTAGAAAGAAAGGTAAGTGAATAATTTCAAGTTAAACAAATTGCTGTATCTGTATCACAGGACCCTTTTAGTAACGCCCCAAAGCAAGCGTTGTCACAGCATCCTTACAGCGGCATTTCAACGCGGCGCCATTTTCAGATCACTCTTTCAGCGACGCTCTCAACGCGGCCTTGTCATAGCAATATATATATATATATATATATATATATTGCTGTGTATCCTACAAAAAGAATGATCAGAGTAAAAAAAAATATTCGAACCTCTCAAATTTGGCACCAAGATTTGCTGTGATTCTCGCCCTGTTGACTCTCTTCTGATAATCGCCTCTTTACTTTTTCCGCCTCGGCTGCTCACCTAGTTAAAACTTTCATCCTCATTCATAAAAAAAAACAAACACATTCCTACCAAAATTAAAGTCCTTGTAGGATGCCTACTAATTAATTTAACAATATTTGCAGACCTGAATCTGAGTACAAAGGGAGCATCTCCCACCCCTTTACGTTAATCAAAGAGGTTAGTATAATTGAGCTCAAAGACAGACTCAAATTTTCATCAAAGTCAAGAACATAAACTGCTAAATACTCCTTTCTACTTAAACAAGAAAATTTCACCTTAAAACTAAAAGTTTGTTGTTTGGTCAAATTCACTACTGTCCATTTTTTAGCAAACAAATTATAAAGTTATTCAACACACACCAAAACATCAAAAATCGAACAACAAAGCATAAGTTACCTGAAGGTTAATGCACTCGTGGCTCCAATGTACATCGTCCTTTGTTAATCACACCATTCCAACTGGGTTATGTTTACGGCTTCTGATTCTGAACGCTTCTAAAATTTTCTACACCACCATTCATCTAAAGTTGTTTCAGAGCTTCTCAGGACTCTTCTAAGTATATCAAAATCTTGTTTTGTGGATCCAATCACGATTACAAATAACATTTAATTATTAACACCCCCGAAAAATAGCAAAGAAATTCATACTTCTTTCACGCTATACCCCAAAACTGCCTACTTTTGTTTATTCATTTATCGTTACTAATTTCGATAATTGGTACAGTAATACTCGCAAATATAACTAGACTTTATTACCTTGTATCTTCTTTTCTAAGTGCACTAATGCATAATAACTTGTATCGTAGCACGTAAAGAGCAAACTGTTTTAAAGTATTCAATAATCACCAAAATATAAGAGCAAACTGTTTAAAGTATTCAATAATCACCAAAATATAAGAGCAAACTGTTTAAAGTATTGAATCAAAATCGAAAATCTAAGAGAGCGAAACTGTTTAAAGTCCGGGTTTATATAATAGCTCGCCTGTATGTCGGTTTTGTCCCGCGACGGCCAGTTTTCAGAATTTCGCATACTCTGTTTCCTTTTCGACAGTCCGGCACGCGGTTCTACAAAATTTGCACACGTCCAAGTTGAAAATCCAAGAATGTTCACACGGCTCGCAAACACGTCCGAGAACAACCAATTAATTTTGTATAGAAATCGTTACGTTTACACCTCTCATATCTGCATCTTATTTCCACCAATCGCAAACCCAGTGACGTTGCTCAAATCACGCCTTTTATTAACCGTGTCTCTGCCTTGCGCGTTTCATCCATCTCTTATCTGAGTGGTACAAATCGATATTCCTTATTATCGATTATTTCAATACACGTGGATTCGTAAGTAAAATAACCCCGTATCTAGCCTTCCCGTTAAAACATCCGACCATTTCCAATATACCTAAAAGCTGCATGTTTATCCAAACAAATTAATTAGAACTTTGATATTTAAAAATACGCAGGTGTTCAATCGTAATACTTTAAATAACACTTCTACGATTTGAATATTATTGGGTTTTTAAAAGCTTTTGTGCATATTATACCTTAATAATCGTTCAATTAACTCCAATTAAAATAATAATGAATGGCATTGACTTCTACCCTTTAATTTTTAGTGAATACAAATTAAATATTAATTATTATTTGTACACTTTGTTTAATACCCGTTACTTAGAATTTGAATTAATTAATATAAATTTCGCACGTAATTTCTATTTGTTTCTTTATACTTGGAACAATTAAATTACATACAAGTTGAGCATTTTAATTCTGCTTCTTTTTATAGAAAGCGTCCTTATACACGGTGATTAAAATTATTTGATGTCGTTAATTAATTTTCTACCCTGGTCTAAATTTGAGTAATATATATACCTGTGAAGTTCCTAGATGATCTTCATGTATATTTTTGCTAGCTGTTTGATTTTATGGTTTCGATCTTCTAGGATTTATGGAAACTACTGTGACAAATACACATATAATGTTCGAAATAATCCTCTTGCAAACGATTTTTTAAATACAAAAATTGAGTCCACAAAAAATAATACAATGAGTCGCCAACATTTCCTTCTCGCAACACAATACTCAAACTACTTATAAAATGAGTCCCAAAATTATCGTTCTCAATTTCTCTCTACACTAATCTTTATGAATCGAATCTTAAGCACATGATAAGCACTCATTAATAAACCCTTAACTAAAGTTTACTATAATTGCTATGCACACCAATTATATTTAGAAGTCAGCCTTAAAGAAATCGTGTTAAACGTAACTGAATTCTATATGTTTATTTCACCCTCGACAAAGTGACAAATTCTGAAATTAAATTTTTCAATTAAAAACACCTAACAGTAAATTAAATTAACTATCGTACTATAAAACTTAAATACCTAATCTAAAAAATGTCTTTATATATCACTCGATTGAAATAAAAAATTTTATTTTTAACATAAAGCATTTTCTATTTGTTGGTTTTAATTCAGCAGCGTTGACTCTTCAAAAGCATAATATCTACCAATCCTTATAAATCTATTTCAATGCCCCATCCTCTCTTAAACCGTTTTAAAAAGTCTAATTTTTCTGAAAATTTAACTATTCCTGGTATCAATACTAAAACGTCTACTCATATTGCAATTAATTAAAATTAATCTCCAATTTTGAAGTGGAGTATAGTTATAATTTGTTTTAAGTTATCGATTTTCCATTTTAGTATATTTTAAATAATCATTTGCTGCCAAACTTTGTCAATTTTGCGTACAAATTTTATTACGTATCCTTCCTAAACTATGAATGGCAGCATTTCCACGTCGACGTGTTAACCAACACTAATCTCATCACGTGCAAATGGTTTTAAATAACACAAGTCTCCTCTGACGTAATTCTTGGAGTAAGTTTAACAATCTTCACCCTTACGCACCTTTCCAAATGTTTACATGTCAATGTTCTAGTATATCCTAGAACCTAGATCGTTCACTCATACATGTGATATGGAGCATGCCTTTTTAGCACTATACTACCTGATATCTAATTTATTTAATGGTATAAACTCTTCTACAGTTGAAATTGTTTTATATAATGCGCTTTTCAATTAAAAGCACGTCCCTTTGTTATCCATTACAAATGAAAATCTTTTTAAAATATCTACATATGAGAACTTCCCGTTAATATATGTTGTACTAATCACAGAAGAATGCATTCACCTTATAAGTTTCTAAATTAAAAACGACATACTTTTAAAGGATCTATCGGAGTATACGTAATGCAGAAAATTTAAAAATACGTCGTTCTTTAATTCATCAACCTATGACGTGAATGCATTCTTTCATGATTTTGACTATATAACTGAAATTCTTTAAGAGTATTGATACAAAATACGATCCTTTAATTTAAAAATATGGCGAAACTTCATTTGTCACTACACATTTATGCGCCAAACGTAATTAATTAATTTATACAGTGGGACACACCAGTTTAGGTTTCGTTTTGATACTTGTTGTTTTTGATTTCCTCCTGTAATTTCGGTTTTGCCCGAACTGGTCTGTGTCGAAGTATCTTTTCCAGAAATAAGACGCAAACAATCTTGCATTGACCGTCATTAATAAGTATACTTACCTCTAGCAAAAGCTCATTTCCGAACCAATAATATAGAAACAGTTGCATTAGCATTGTGCCCATAAAGGAGAGGTCCCTTATTAGCTGCACAGATATGTCTCCCTAGAAGCAGTTATTTAATAGTTTCGCCTGTTAACGTACCACTTACAACAGCTATCTCAAACCCAAGTATTGCTAATTGTAACGAAGACGATATAAAATCTAGCAAAAGCAACATTTTCATAGAGCCATCAAGAACCTTGACGTATCTTACTAGGTAAGGCTAACAGCTATATAACATCAACATCATTATATACTTACCGTATGATTGCGTTGTGATGGTAAATTACCTTCTTAAGGTTACAGTATAGCGATTCATCGTTTACCAATGTAACCAGATTATACTGTATAATCTTTATCTGTCCAAATGCAAAATTTATCAATGAAATAAACGTGTTATTACATGCTAGTATAACAGATGCGCCGATAATACAAGCAACGGCCTGCCAAGTAAATGTATACCAGTAATATTTATACCGGTCTAAAGGAAGCCAGGATACTATTGGTAGTGGCCGTTTTAAATATTTCGTAGAATTGCCCACAGTAATGTAGTAGACATCTACCGGGTTTATCAGATCCAAGACACCCGGAATAATAATAAAAAGTAACAAACTAACAACGCCAAAAGAAGTAACAATCCTGTTAGAGTCTAAATTTCTTTCGACTTGGTATTTATAAATATCAAAAACACGCCCTCCATCTTTTTTAATTTCTTCTTCAGTGACTACAATAATCTCAAATAACTTTCTTATACGGGAGCTGCTCAGAACGTACACTTTAATAAGACCAATCGTAGATAATAAGCTTACAGACAAGACACTCGTAATTTCTTGAAAGTTTATGCCCATTGAAAACAGCTCGACGTACTGACTTAATACTAATATTATGTAAGTGCTTATTATAATTTTGTTGTAAACTTGGTAAGCGACGGTACAACATTTCTTGCTAAATTGTAAAGGCCAAAGGCCAACTAAACTTAATGTAAGAATAGTTATTTTTAGATGCAAGTGTTTCATGTTGTAACAATTTTATTTTTGCAGTAGGAGAATCCATTCATTAAACGTACAATGAATAGTAAAATACCTTTATTAATTAAAATAAATATTCAAGTAACAATCAAACTTTTATAGTATTATAATATCAAGGATTATTAGTCGAGTTGTTTCCGAGTTCGGTGTAATTTCACAGCCACTGGCGCGCGCGTGAGAGGTTCGAGAACTAAAATCCGGAACCTCCCACCATACAAGAAAGCAGCGAGCGCACTCGTCGATAGTTAAAAGTAGCGTCAAGATGCATTCTAAGAGAATGGCGAGTGACCTCCGAGTCGCTCTATGTTTGTGAAACACTTCCTGAGTAACGGTTAGTACCTAATCCACATTTTATATATTCGTTGTCATATTAGCTAATTTACAAAATTTATTTAGCGCAACGACCCATTTGAACTCGCAACGACCCATTTGAACTCGCAACGACACATTTGAAATCCCAACGAGAAATTAGAAAACTGCATGGATAACGTATATATCGCACACCACGTCGAAAATCGCAACTGTAAAATTTGAGACAACATGATCCCTTTGAAGTTACAATTTAGAAAGCTTAATTTGTTGGCTACGCAATGAAAAATTATTTGAGTAAATAAATTTAGACAACGGAAGATTACGTTACAAAGTAATGCTGCCGTGATCCAAGTAAGGAACCCGCTTTGCTCCTACACCTGTGTTAAAGCATGGAAAGCAAGTATAATTAGTTGCTGTTCCGCGCTGCGAGGTAATTTCCATTACATCAAGGGACAACTGCTGCTCTTGGGTTCGTAATAGAATTAAGGATTTCCTGAGTACTTTCCTTCTGAAAGTACATTATTTCATTTTGTTTGTTAGACGTACAAAATTGTTATTCAGTTTACCTGTAAATAAGCTGGTTTTCCCAGTATTAAATTTGCTTTCACTTAGCTTCGTAAATACGTGATCACACGTGGCTTCAACGTAATTTAACAGCTGCTATTACATCACCTGTTTGTTTGTTCACTATTGTCAACAATTGCCCAATGGCTAACACATGTTTAGCATTTTAGTACAACCACTATTGATAACATTAGAGAATATCTTGGTGATTATTTTGACTTCAAACTAAATTTAAGTTTGTTAACCTAAAGAGAAAATTTCGTATATTCATTTGTAAATGACTCACACAGATCTGATTGGGTTATAAAGAAACTCTAGCATTTTTAGTTACATAGAATTATAAAATATTTGAGTAAGGATTAGTTGATAACCTTTACTACCAGTTTTGCAAGTACTTCAAATTTTTATTTTATTTAATTACAATGATACTTTATTTACTGAAACCAAGAAAATTCTTATTAGTAAATTAATATTCTTCATTTAAAGTTTTTATTCTGATCTAGTCTGATCAGACTTGGTAAACAAAAAGCAATAAGAACTAAAATTTTATGATCCCATTATGCAGAAAACATTCTCTATACTTTTTAGGTATACTTGAGGGACGCAAATAGTGTTCCCATTTTTATGTGACTTAATTATTATTCTTTCTTACAGGAACAGCGTCTTATTCTGTTAAGACAAGTTTGTGTATCAACGAAGGCGATCTTTTTTTGGGTCTCCAAGTCCGCCCTTAAAAATAGCTATGCCCCGAACATAAATCAATTTGGACTTGGTGGCGCCTGTTTGTTTTTGTTAAGTGTAACCCTCCATAGATTTCGACTTACCCCCATTGCTCATAGCTCTACCCAAGGAATAGACCCTAGTTACGTCGGAAGACTTTGTTTTGCTGACCCCAACTTCTAGAGTCAGATGTAGGTATTAAGAAGAGAGCATTAGTTAAGCTCAATTTAGGAAAGAATGTGACCGTTTGGGGTTAGCGATCAAGAAAATATAATACGTTTCACTAGCGCCCAACGCTTGGGGCTTCGAAATTTGGTTGATCAAAATTTATTTGGGGGCTCGAAATTTGTTTGTTCAACGAGTAATTTGTTGAAATTCGTTCGTTCATAATTTAATTTAGCTCGAAAGTTGTTTGTTCATAATTTGATTTACCTTAAAATTTATTTGTTAAAAATTAATTTGCTTCGAAATTTATTTGTTCTAAATTTAATTTGATTCGAAGTTTGTTAGCTCAAAATTTATTTTCCTTTGAAGTCCATTTGTCCAAAAATTATTTTGCTCCGAAATTTGTTTGCTTAAGGTTTATTTGACACTTAGATTTGTTTGTTTGCTTTTGATAAAAGATTAGTTGTAACGGTAATCCCCATACACTCAATTCGTTAATTTGGTCAAATTTACTTTTGACTTTAATTCTGTTTTGACCCCTTAAATTTTTTTGATATTGTTTTGGCAAAAATAATTTTACCAAAAACATTTTTTGATTTTTACCTTTAGTAGTACGAATTTGTTTTGATAGCTTTTGTAAAATTCGGATTAGTTAGATTTATCGGTTTGATTCCATTAGGTTGTAGTAACCATGTCGGAAAAATTCCAAATTGTTTGTCTACTTAAAGAAGAATTGGAGTATGAACTAAGAATCAGAGGAGTGGTAAGTGAGAGGCCAGTGTTGGAGAAACGAAAAATTTTAGGTAGATTGTTAGCTAAAGAAATAGATAAGCCTGGTTGTTTGGTTGACCTTTCGTGTTATGAAGTAGATTTTGCAACGGAAAGTAAAGAAATTTCAGTTTCAGTCGAGTCAGTTCGTAATATTGTGTCCGAGTTTGAGGGCGACTCATCAGACTCAATTTTTAGAAGAGCTTGTTCAAGGATAAACCACCTTTCGGGACGAGCTAAGCTGAAAATCCTTCAATAAATCCCGATGAAGCAATTAAGTTTAGAAATGAGACCGTAGCAACGATATTAACTCTTGAAGCTGAGTTGTACGATAAAATCAATAAAAGTACAGAGTCCACCTATTTAGATCGGTCCGTTGTAGTATCTCCTTTAGTTAGTGCACCTATCCATTCGACTTCGTATGTAACACCTTCAGTACCTATAGGTTCATGGCCTGTAAAATTCTCAGGTGACCCCAAACAACTACATTCATTTTTAGATAGAGTTAGTGATTTAGCACAATCTCGTAAGGTATCCGAAGCTGACTTATTTGGATCAGCATGTGAACTTTTTGTGGGTGACGCTTTGGTTTGGTTTAGAACAGTGAAAAATTCTTTGCGAGACTGGAACTCCTTGTTAGAACGTTTAAGGAAGATTTTCTACCTGGTTCTTCGGATGATGACATTTGGGAAAAGATCAGAAATCGTCGTCAAGGTAAAGACGAAAAGATTATTTTATTTGTCGCGCATATGCAAACCCTCTTTAGTAGACTGACCAACGAGCCAGCAGAAGTTACTAAAGTTAAAATGATTAGAAGAAATTTGGTTCCTGAATATATTTCGGCACTTGCATTGTCGGACATTCAAGATTTGTCGACCCTAGTAAATTTGTGTAAAAGGTTAGAAGAAGCTTCTTTGATGAAACTAAACTCGGTTTTGGCGTCTTCTAATAAACCTAATAAGATTTGCAACCCTCTAAGCATCCATATGAGAACAAACATCCTGGGTTGAATGAGAAAGTTTATGCTGTTAAGAGTAGGGTGTTTCAGAATAAATTAGTCAATCCTCAAGTAACAGTAGCGGATAAGAGCTCTTTAGAGTCCTCGGTTTGTAATTCCTTTAGTCCCGATAAGAGGAATCATTTTGTTTGTTGGAATTGCTCCCGTAGTGGACATTGGTTTAGAGATTGTAGAGCAACAAAAAATTTTTGTTTTGGATGTGGTCGAAAAGGCGTTAAGGCAACGTCATGTCCACATTGTTCAAAAACCAGTAAGGCGGCAGGTACATAGTGGTCGGTATCCTGTTCCGCGTCATAAGGCTACAGTTATGATTTGTAAACAAGAAAAATACTTTAGTAAAGACGAGTGGTCGAGATGGCTTACAGTTGTTAAAAATTTTTGTCAGGACTCTTCGAAGCCTAAGAATAATACTCTGTTCATTGAGAAGCAGTGTGATAATCGACCCTACATTATGGTGAAATTAATAGATAGAGACATTACCGGTCTTCTGGATTCGGGATGCACTACCTCAGTAGTAGGATCCTTAGCACTTTCAATTGTTAGAGAATTAGACTTGAAAATTTTTAGTTCAACAAAAACAGGTATCACTACAGCTGATGGTTCAATAAAGTCTGTTGTAGGCTCAGTAGATTTGCCAATTTGTATAGGTAATGATTGCCGCATCCTTAATGCATTAGTGGTTCCGTCCCTACCGCATACATTTATTTTCGGTAGTGACTTTGCAAAATTATTTGGTGTAGTTGCTGACTTTAGAAGTAATAATTGGTTTATCCAAAGCAATGTTGGGAACGACATAGGGTATATAGGTCCGTCTTCCATCCCTTTGAACACTGAAGATTCTTTATGTGGTTTACATGACCTCTCAGATGCTCAAAGTGCGCAAGCACAAGAGTTAATAAATTCATTTAGTGAGATTAGCAGCGACGATAGATTAGGACGAACTCACCTAATCGAATTGGACATAGACACAGGCAATGCCAAACCCTTCCACAAGAAACCATATGTCATGTCACCATATATGGGTAAGATATTGAATGAGGAATTGGACGACATGCTTAGACTTAAAGTTATAGAACCGTGTACTAGTCCGTGGTCCTCTCCAGTTTTGTTGGTTAAGAAGGCAGATGGAGAATATCGCTTCTGTTTTGATGGTAGAACCCTGAACGACTTAACTGTTCATGATTCGTACCCCTTGCGAACGTAGATAGAATTCTCAATATGTTGAGAGGTGCGAACTACATTTCGTCTCTGGATTTGAGAAAATCGTTTTGGCAAATCCTCTTAGTGAATCGTCTAAGGATAAGACTGCCTTCAGTGTTATCTCACGAGGACAATATAGATTTACATGCATGCCATTTGGGTTGAAGAATGCTGCGCAGACGCAACAGCGTTTAGTAGATGCAATTTTTGGTCCACGTTTTGAACCCCATGTATTTTGCTATTTGGACGACATAATATTATGTTCGTCATCTTTTGAAGATCATCTAAAGTTATTAGTAGAGGTTAAGCAACGTTTAAAAGAAGCTAACCTTACCATAAATATAAGTAAATGTGAATTTTTAAAAACACTTAAATTTTTGGGTTATATAGTAGGTTCGAACTCACTTCGTACAGATCCCGATAAGGTGTCGGCGATGGTTAACTTTCCCCGTCCGAAAACCACAACGGAAATTAAAAGGTTTATAGGAATGTGCAGCTGGTACAGGCGCTTTATAAAGAATTTTTCGTCTTTAGTTTCGCCTATTAATGACCTCATTAAAAAAGAAAAAGGTCAAACTGTAAACTGGAGTGCGGAAGCAGAAAATTCATTTGTGCTAATCAAGCAAGCATTAGTTTCTGCACCTCTTCTTTCGCAGCCAGACTACTCGGCACCCTTTATCGTTGAGTGTGACGCAAGCAACACTGGGTTAGGAGCTGTGTTGATTCAGAATGTAAACGGAGAAGAGCGTGTAATTTTGTACGCAAGCAAAACCCTGAGCCGTACTGAGCGCAATTATTCCACCACTGAAAGAGAGTGTTTAGCGGTTATTTTTGCAATTGAGAAATTTCGTCCGTGGGTAGAAGGAGTTCGATTCACCGTTGTCACCGATCATTTTTCGTTACTTTGGTTGAGTAATCTTCAGAATCCAACTGGAAAACTCGCCAGATGGTCAGTTCGATTAAGGCAACACTCATTTGATTTGGTGCATAGAAAAGGAAAGTTCAATATAGTTCCAGATTGTCTTAGTCGTGGTGTTCCTTTAGAAAATCCAGAAGTTAACTTAGTAGAGATTAAACTTGATGCAGTAGACTTGTGGTATGAGTCTTTGAGAAAGAAAATTTTGTTGTCACCGAAAAGCTACCCACAATGGAAAGTAGAAGATGGGTTTATTTATAAGTTTATACCTTCCTATTACCGCATTCGGCGAATGTTGTAGAGTGGAAATATTTGGTGCCAAAGTCTCAGCGCGTAGATGTCATTAAATCATGTCCGACCCCCTTCAGCAGGACATTTTGGTTCCTTAAAAACTTTGTCTCGAGTCCAAGAATTGTATTATTGGCCAAAGATGATCTTTGACGTACGTAAATTTTGTAGGAAATGTTTGATTTGTGGTGCTCAAAAACCACCCAATAGAGGTCCCCTTGGAATGATGGGAAAGGAGAAAGAAGTTGGACTACCATTCCAAACCATTGCATTAGATTTGATGGGTCCGTTTCCTCGTTCCAAACGCGGACATAAATGGCTCTTAGTTGTTGGTGATTGGTTCTCGAAGTATTCGATTTTGCAACCTTTACGTAGTGCTACCGCACATTTGATCGAGAAGTTTTTGGAAGAAAAGGTATTTCTTGTCTACAGTACCACAATTTGTTATTTGTGATAATGGTCCACAATTAGTTGGACGTATTTTTAAAGCTTTGTGTGCAAGGTACGAAATTCAAAAAATTTGGTATAACGCTGTTTATGCTCCCCAATGCAATTTTGTGGAAAGAATCAATAAGACAGTTGGTACAGCAATCCGTACATACGTAGAAGAACATGATACGTGGGATGTTGAGATATCAAAGATCCAATACGCGATCAACTCAGCAAAACATGAGTCCACCAACTATTCACCAAATTTTTAGTTTTGGTCGTCAGGTACCTTTAAGTGGAAAAGCTTATAAGGATAATTTTATACCTGGTGAGGATGTTGATGTCGTCTCCAGTAGTAGACCTTCTTATGTTTTGGATCGTCAACTTTGTTTGATATTTTTGGAAATGTCCGTGAAAATTTGCATGTAGCTTATCAACGTTCGTGTAAACGCTACAATCTTCGGAGAAGAGACATTTCATTCCGAGTCGGAGAGTTGTTTGGAGAACTAATAAGGTCCTCTCGAGTGCTAGTGATAAATTTTCCGCTAAGTTAGCTCCTAAGTTCGTTATGAGTAAAATTCGGAAAAACATTCCAGTTTAGTATATGAGTTAGAAAACGAAGATGGAACAAGAGCAGGAAATGGCACATAAAGGACTTGAAACCAAGTATCAGATCCAAATGAAAATGATGATTTTGACGATTAATTCCGGTCCGGTCATCTCTTTGATATTAAGTAATGACGTAGTGGTCTGTTTTGTTTTGTTCCAATTCTTGATCTAGTGTCGGTCCACTAATATTGAGTATTTTGTTTGAGGAGTGAAATAAGTGGTTTGAGATTTTGTAAGTTTTGTAAGTTGAGGTGTGCCTTGGTGCACGCTGGTCGTTTTGCTCGCGCGTTGCTCGGAGATGTGTTTGGAGGATGTCTTTGACAGATATCCTTACAATGTAGAAGTAGGTGGGCTATTTAACTATTGGTCCTGATTTCTACATGTCAAGGTGGAGAGAATGAATTGTTCTTTCCTTGTTCCTTTTGACCGTTAGAAGTTCTTAGATTTGATAAGGTCAAAGTTGACTTGGTGATTTTCACCGTTTGGTCCATCACTAATGAGATCAGTTGTTCGTTAGCAATTAGTGATAGGATGATCAGTAGGGTGTAGGATTCTACAACCCTAACTGGGTTATTTTGGGTTTGAAATTTGATGAGTAACCTGATGGTCAGGTTACCTTTGTTTTGATTATCTCTTTGTAATAAAGTGATAATATTTTGTATTTGAATTTGTTAAGTAACCGTATGGTCAGGTTACCTTTGTTTTGATTATCTCTTTGTAATAAAGTGATAATATTTTGTATTTGAATTTGTTAAGTAACCGTATGGTCAGGTTACCTTCGTTTTGATTATCTCTTTGTAATAAAGTGATAATATTTTGTATTTGAATTTGATAAGTAACCTTTGATTAGGTCACTTTTGTTTTGGTTATCACCTTGTGATGATGCTTAAATTTAGACCTATTAGTAGGGTATTTCTTTTGATTCTCACCTTATAGTGATGATATTTTGAATGGTAATGCTGTTCTGATGAGGAAGCATTCCTGTTTTTGTAAATAGAGCTAAATGAGCTCCTGGAAGTGAAGTTTTTGAAATTAGAAGTAAATTGTAAGTGTTTGATTTTAGGTCAGAAATATTAGCCTTTTAGAAGTAGGAATCTCAAGTCAAGAAATTTTGTAAATTTAAATTCTTTTGTCCCGTGGAGTGTTTGACCTCTAATTTGACCCCTCCCAATTTTGATTATTACCGATTGTGACTCCCCGATTTTGTCTCCCGATGGACGTCAGGTACACGTAGTTACCAACACACTCTCAATTATAAATGAAGGTCCCCCATTTGAGTAAATTTATAAAATTGCATAGTTGGTTAGGAAGATAGGAAAGGCTAGTATTGTTGTAAAAAATTTTTTGTATTAGTTATATTTGAAGTTTTTTAAGAAAAATTTTTTCTTTTAGGAAAAGGTAGTGTAACAATTTTATTTTTGCAGTAGGAGAATCCATTCATTAAACGTACAATGAATAGTAAAATACCTTTATTAATTAAAATAAATATTCAAGTAACAATCAAACTTTTATAGTATTATAATATCAAGGATTATTAGTCGAGTTGTTTCCGAGTTCGGTGTAATTTCACAGCCACTGGCGCGCGCGTGAGAGGTTCGAGAACTAAAATCCGGAACCTCCCACCATACAAGAAAGCAGCGAGCGCACTCGTCGATAGTTAAAAGTAGCGTCAAGATGCATTCTAAGAGAATGGCGAGTGACCTCCGAGTCGCTCTATGTTTGTGAAACACTTCCTGAGTAACGGTTAGTACCTAATCCACATTTTATATATTCGTTGTCATATTAGCTAATTTACAAAATTTATTTAGCGCAACGACCCATTTGAACTCGCAACGACCCATTTGAACTCGCAACGACACATTTGAAATCCCAACGAGAAATTAGAAAACTGCATGGATAACGTATATATCGCACACCACGTCGAAAATCGCAACTGTAAAATTTGAGACAACATGATCCCTTTGAAGTTACAATTTAGAAAGCTTAATTTGTTGGCTACGCAATGAAAAATTATTTGAGTAAATAAATTTAGACAACGGAAGATTACGTTACAAAGTAATGCTGCCGTGATCCAAGTAAGGAACCCGCTTTGCTCCTACACCTGTGTTAAAGCATGGAAAGCAAGTATAATTAGTTGCTGTTCCGCGCTGCGAGGTAATTTCCATTACATCAAGGGACAACTGCTGCTCTTGGGTTCGTAATAGAATTAAGATTTCTGAGTACTTTCCTTCTGAAAGTACATTATTTCATTTTTTTGTTAGACGTACAAAATTGTTATTCAGTTTACCTGTAAATAAGCTGGTTTTCCCAGTATTAAATTTGCTTTCACTTAGCTTCGTAAATACGTGATCCACGTGGCTTCAACGTAATTTAACAGCTGCTATTACATCACCTGTTTGTTTGTTCACTATTGTCAACAATTGCCCAATGGCTAACACATGTTTAGCATTTTAGTACAACCACTATTGATAACATTAGAGAATATCTTGGTGATTATTTTGACTTCAAACTAAATTTAAGTTTGTTAACCTAAAGAGAAAATTTCGTATATTCATTTGTAAATGACTCACACAGATCTGATTGGGTTATAAAGAAACTCTAGCATTTTTAGTTACATAGAATTATAAAATATTTGAGTAAGGATTAGTTGATAACCTTTACTACCAGTTTTGCAAGTACTTCAAATTTTATTTTATTTAATTACAATGATACTTTATTTACTGAAACCAAGAAAATTCTTATTAGTAAATTAATATTCTTCATTTAAAGTTTTTATTCTGATCTAGTCTGATCAGACTTGGTAAACAAAAAGCAATAAGAACTAAAATTTTATGATCCCATTATGCAGAAAACATTCTCTATACTTTTTAGGTATACTTGAGGGACGCAAATAGTGTTCCCATTTTTTATGTGACTTAATTATTATTCTTTCTTACAGGAACAGCGTCTTATTCTGTTAAGACAAGTTTGTGTATCAACGAAGGCGATCTTTTTTTGGGTCTCCAAGTCCGCCCTTAAAAATAGCTATGCCCCAAAATAAATCAATTTGGACTTGGTGGCGCCTGTTTGTTTTTGTTAAGTGTAACCCTCCATAGATTTCGACTTACCCCCATTGCTCATAGCTCTCCCAAGGAATAGACCCTAGTTACGTCGGAAGACTTTGTTTTGCTGACCCCCAACTTCTAGAGTCAGATGGTATTAAGAAGAGAGCATTAGTTAAGCTCAATTTAGGAAAGAATGTGACCGTTTTTAGCGATCAAGAAAATATAATACGTTTCACTAGCGCCCAACGCTTGGGGCTTCGAAATTTGGTTGATCAAAATTTATTTGGGGGCTCGAAATTTGTTTGTTCAACGAGTAATTTGTTGAAATTCGTTCGTTCATAATTTAATTTAGCTCGAAAGTTGTTTGTTCATAATTTGATTTACCTTAAAATTTATTTGTTAAAAATTAATTTGCTTCGAAATTTATTTGTTCTAAATTTAATTTGATTCGAAGTTTGTTAGCTCAAAATTTATTTTCCTTTGAAGTCCATTTGTCCAAAAATTATTTTGCTCGAAATTTGTTTGCTTAAGGTTTATTTGACACTTAGATTTGTTTGTTTGCTTTTGATAAAAGATTAGTTGTAACGGTAATCCCCATACACTCAATTCGTTAATTTGGTCAAATTTACTTTTGACTTTAATTCTGTTTTGACCCAAATTTTTTGATATTGTTTTGGCAAAAATAATTTTACCAAAAACATTTTTGATTTTTACCTTTAGTAGTACGAATTTGTTTTGATAGCTTTTGTAAAATTCGGATTAGTTAGATTTATCGGTTTGATTCCATTAGGTTGTAGTAACCATGTCGGAAAAATTCCAAATTGTTTGTCTACTTAAAGAAGAATTGGAGTATGAACTAAGAATCAGAGGAGTGGTAAGTGAGAGGCCAGTGTTGGAGAAACGAAAATTTTAGGTAGATTGTTAGCTAAAGAAATAGATAAGCCTGGTTGTTTGGTTGACCTTTCGTGTTATGAAGTAGATTTTGCAACGGAAAGTAAAGAAATTTCAGTTTCAGTCGAGTCAGTTCGTAATATTGTGTCCGAGTTTGAGGGCGACTCATCAGACTCAATTTTAGAAGAGCTTGTTCAAGGATAAACCACCTTTCGGGACGAGCTAAGCGTATGAAAATCCCTTCAATAAATCCCGATGAAGCAATTAAGTTTAGAAATGAGACCGTAGCAACGATATTAACTCTTGAAGCTGAGTTGTACGATAAAATCAATAAAAGTACAGAGTCCACCTATTTAGATCGGTCCGTTGTAGTATCTCCTTTAGTTAGTGCACCTATCCATTCGACTTCGTATGTAACACCTTCAGTACCTATAGGTTCATGGCCTGTAAAATTCTCAGGTGACCCCAAACAACTACATTCATTTTAGATAGAGTTAGTGATTTAGCACAATCTCGTAAGGTATCCGAAGCTGACTTATTTGGATCAGCATGTGAACTTTTGTGGGTGACGCTTTGGTTTGGTTTAGAACAGTGAAAAATTCTTTGCGAGACTGGAACTCCTTGTTAGAACGTTTAAGGAAGATTTTCTACCTGGTTCTTCGGATGATGACATTTGGGAAAAGATCAGAAATCGTCGTCAAGGTAAAGACGAAAAGATTATTTTATTTGTCGCGCATATGCAAACCCTCTTTAGTAGACTGACCAACGAGCCAGCAGAAGTTACTAAAGTTAAAATGATTAGAAGAAATTTGGTTCCTGAATATATTTCGGCACTTGCATTGTCGGACATTCAAGATTTGTCGACCCTAGTAAATTTGTGTAAAGGTTAGAAGAAGCTTCTTTGATGAAACTAAACTCGGTTTTGGCGTCTTCTAATAAACCTAATAAGATTTGCAACCCTCTAAGCATCCATATGAGAACAAACATCCTGGGTTGAATGAGAAAGTTTATGCTGTTAAGAGTAGGGTGTTTCAGAATAAATTAGTCAATCCTCAAGTAACAGTAGCGGATAAGAGCTCTTTAGAGTCCTCGGTTTGTAATTCCTTTAGTCCCGATAAGAGGAATCATTTTGTTTGTTGGAATTGCTCCCGTAGTGGACATTGGTTTAGAGATTGTAGAGCAACAAAAAATTTTTGTTTTGGATGTGGTCGAAAAGGCGTTAAGGCAACGTCATGTCCACATTGTTCAAAAACCAGTAAGGCGGCAGGTACATAGTGGTCGGTATCCTGTTCCGCGTCATAAGGCTACAGTTATGATTTGTAAACAAGAAAAATACTTTAGTAAAGACGAGTGGTCGAGATGGCTTACAGTTGTTAAAAATTTTTGTCAGGACTCTTCGAAGCCTAAGAATAATACTCTGTTCATTGAGAAGCAGTGTGATAATCGACCCTACATTATGGTGAAATTAATAGATAGAGACATTACCGGTCTTCTGGATTCGGGATGCACTACCTCAGTAGTAGGATCCTTAGCACTTTCAATTGTTAGAGAATTAGACTTGAAAATTTTTAGTTCAGCAAAAACAGGTATCACTACAGCTGATGGTTCAATAAAGTCTGTTGTAGGCTCAGTAGATTTGCCAATTTGTATAGGTAATGATTGCCGCATCCTTAATGCATTAGTGGTTCCGTCCCTACCGCATACATTTATTTTCGGTAGTGACTTTGCAAAATTATTTGGTGTAGTTGCTGACTTTAGAAGTAATAATTGGTTTATCCAAAGCAATGTTGGGAACGACATAGGGTATATAGGTCCGTCTTCCATCCCTTTGAACACTGAAGATTCTTTATGTGGTTTACATGACCTCTCAGATGCTCAAAGTGCGCAAGCACAAGAGTTAATAAATTCATTTAGTGAGATTAGCAGCGACGATAGATTAGGACGAACTCACCTAATCGAATTGGACATAGACACAGGCAATGCCAAACCCTTCCACAAGAAACCATATGTCATGTCACCATATATGGGTAAGATATTGAATGAGGAATTGGACGACATGCTTAGACTTAAAGTTATAGAACCGTGTACTAGTCCGTGGTCCTCTCCAGTTTTGTTGGTTAAGAAGGCAGATGGAGAATATCGCTTCTGTTTTGATGGTAGAACCCTGAACGACTTAACTGTTCATGATTCGTACCCCTTGCGAACGTAGATAGAATTCTCAATATGTTGAGAGGTGCGAACTACATTTCGTCTCTGGATTTGAGAAAATCGTTTTGGCAAATCCTCTTAGTGAATCGTCTAAGGATAAGACTGCCTTCAGTGTTATCTCACGAGGACAATATAGATTTACATGCATGCCATTTGGGTTGAAGAATGCTGCGCAGACGCAACAGCGTTTAGTAGATGCAATTTTGGTCCACGTTTTGAACCCCATGTATTTTGCTATTTGGACGACATAATATTATGTTCGTCATCTTTTGAAGATCATCTAAAGTTATTAGTAGAGGTTAAGCAACGTTTAAAAGAAGCTAACCTTACCATAAATATAAGTAAATGTGAATTTTTAAAAAACACTTAAATTTTTGGGTTATATAGTAGGTTCGAACTCACTTCGTACAGATCCCGATAAGGTGTCGGCGATGGTTAACTTTCCCGTCCGAAAACCACAACGGAAATTAAAAGGTTTATAGGAATGTGCAGCTGGTACAGGCGCTTTATAAAGAATTTTTCGTCTTTAGTTTCGCCTATTAATGACCTCATTAAAAGTAAGAAAAAAGGTCAAACTGTAAACTGGAGTGCGGAAGCAGAAAATTCATTTGTGCTAATCAAGCAAGCATTAGTTTCTGCACCTCTTCTTTCGCAGCCAGACTACTCGGCACCCTTTATCGTTGAGTGTGACGCAAGCAACACTGGGTTAGGAGCTGTGTTGATTCAGAATGTAAACGGAGAAGAGCGTGTAATTTTGTACGCAAGCAAAACCCTGAGCCGTACTGAGCGCAATTATTCCACCACTGAAAGAGAGTGTTTAGCGGTTATTTTGCAATTGAGAAATTTCGTCCGTGGGTAGAAGGAGTTCGATTCACCGTTGTCACCGATCATTTTTCGTTACTTTGGTTGAGTAATCTTCAGAATCCAACTGGAAAACTCGCCAGATGGTCAGTTCGATTAAGGCAACACTCATTTGATTTGGTGCATAGAAAAGGAAAGTTCAATATAGTTCCAGATTGTCTTAGTCGTGGTGTTCCTTTAGAAAATCCAGAAGTTAACTTAGTAGAGATTAAACTTGATGCAGTAGACTTGTGGTATGAGTCTTTGAGAAAGAAAATTTTGTTGTCACCGAAAAGCTACCCACAATGGAAAGTAGAAGATGGGTTTATTTATAAGTTTATACCTTCCTTATTACCGCATTCGGCGAATGTTGTAGAGTGGAAATATTTGGTGCCAAAGTCTCAGCGCGTAGATGTCATTAAATCATGTCACGACCCCCTTCAGCAGGACATTTTGGTTCCTTAAAACTTTGTCTCGAGTCCAAGAATTGTATTATTGGCCAAAGATGATCTTTGACGTACGTAAATTTTGTAGGAAATGTTTGATTTGTGGTGCTCAAAAACCACCCAATAGAGGTCCCCTTGGAATGATGGGAAAGGAGAAAGAAGTTGGACTACCATTCCAAACCATTGCATTAGATTTGATGGGTCCGTTTCCTCGTTCCAAACGCGGACATAAATGGCTCTTAGTTGTTGGTGATTGGTTCTCGAAGTATTCGATTTTGCAACCTTTACGTAGTGCTACCGCACATTTGATCGAGAAGTTTTTGGAAGAAAAGGTATTTCTTGTCTACGGAGTACCACAATTTGTTATTTGTGATAATGGTCCACAATTAGTTGGACGTATTTTAAAGCTTTGTGTGCAAGGTACGAAATTCAAAAATTTGGTATAACGCTGTTTATGCTCCCCAATGCAATTTTGTGGAAAGAATCAATAAGACAGTTGGTACAGCAATCCGTACATACGTAGAAGAACATGATACGTGGGATGTTGAGATATCAAAGATCCAATACGCGATCAACTCAGCAAAACATGAGTCCACCAACTATTCACCAAATTTTTAGTTTTTGGTCGTCAGGTACCTTTAAGTGGAAAAGCTTATAAGGATAATTTTATACCTGGTGAGGATGTTGATGTCGTCTCCAGTAGTAGACCTTCTTATGTTTTGGATCGTCAACTTTTGTTTGATATTTTGGAAATGTCCGTGAAAATTTGCATGTAGCTTATCAACGTTCGTGTAAACGCTACAATCTTCGGAGAAGAGACATTTCATTCCGAGTCGGAGAGTATGTTTGGAGAACTAATAAGGTCCTCTCGAGTGCTAGTGATAAATTTTCCGCTAAGTTAGCTCCTAAGTTCGTTATGAGTAAAATTCGGAAAAACATTCCAGTTTAGTATATGAGTTAGAAAACGAAGATGGAACAAGAGCAGGAAATGGCACATAAAGGACTTGAAACCAATTGAAGTATCAGATCCAAATGAAAATGATGATTTTGACGATTAATTCCGGTCCGGTCATCTCTTTGATATTAAGTAATGACGTAGTGGTCTGTTTTGTTTTGTTCCAATTCTTGATCTAGTGTCGGTCCACTAATATTGAGTATTTTGTTTGAGGAGTGAAATAAGTGGTTTGAGATTTTGTAAGTTTTGTAAGTTGAGGTGTGCCTTGGTGCACGCTGGTCGTTTTGCTCGCGCGTTGCTCGGAGATGTGTTTGGAGGATGTCTTTGACAGATATCCTTACAATGTAGAAGTAGGTGGGCTATTTAACTATTGGTCCTGATTTCTACATGTCAAGGTGGAGAGAATGAATTGTTCTTTCCTTGTTCCTTTTGACCGTTAGAAGTT
Source organism: Platerodrilus igneus (assembly GCA_036346225.1). NCBI lineage: Eukaryota > Metazoa > Arthropoda > Insecta > Coleoptera > Lycidae > Platerodrilus > Platerodrilus igneus. The sequence goes on along the minus strand of JARFIW010001469.1, from coordinate 13,580,116 downwards.
CTTAGATTTGATAAGGTCAAAGTTGACTTGGTGATTTTCACCGTTTGGTCCATCACTAATGAGATCAGTTGTTCGTTAGCAATTAGTGATAGGATGATCAGTAGGGTGTAGGATTCTACAACCCTAACTGGGTTATTTTGGGTTTGAAATTTGATGAGTAACCTGATGGTCAGGTTACCTTTGTTTTGATTATCTCTTTGTAATAAAGTGATAATATTTTGTATTTGAATTTGTTAAGTAACCGTATGGTCAGGTTACCTTTGTTTTGATTATCTCTTTGTAATAAAGTGATAATATTTTGTATTTGAATTTGTTAAGTAACCGTATGGTCAGGTTACCTTCGTTTTGATTATCTCTTTGTAATAAAGTGATAATACTTTGTATTTGAATTTGATAAGTAACCTTTGATTAGGTCACTTTTGTTTTGGTTATCACCTTGTGATGATGCTTAAATTTAGACCTATTAGTAGGGTATTTCTTTTGATTCTCACCTTATAGTGATGATATTTTGAATGGTAATGCTGTTCTGATGAGGAAGCATTCCTGTTTTTTGTAAATAGAGCTAAATGAGCTCCTGGAAGTGAAGTTTTTTGAAATTAGAAGTAAATTGTAAGTGTTTGATTTTAGGTCAGAAATATTAGCCTTATTAGAAGTAGGAATCTCAAGTCAAGAAATTTTGTAAATTTAAATTCTTTTGTCCCGTGGAGTGTTTGACTCTCTAATTTGACCCCCTCCCAATTTTGATTATTACCGATTGTGACTCCCCGATTTTGTCTCCCGATGGACGTCAGGTACACGTAGTTACCAACACACTCTCAATTATAAATGAAGGTCCCCCATTTGAGTAAATTTATAAAATTGCATAGTTGGTTAGGAAGATAGGAAAGGCTAGTATTGTTGTAAAAAATTTTTTGTATTAGTTATATTTGAAGTTTTTTAAGAAAAATTTTTTTCTTTTAGGAAAGAGGTAGTGTAACAATTTTATTTTTGCAGTAGGAGAATCCATTCATTAAACGTACAATGAATAGTAAAATACCTTTATTAATTAAAATAAATATTCAAGTAACAATCAAACTTTTATAGTATTATAATATCAAGGATTATTAGTCGAGTTGTTTCCGAGTTCGGTGTAATTTCACAGCCACTGGCGCGCGCGTGAGAGGTTCGAGAACTAAAATCCGGAACCTCCCACCATACAAGAAAGCAGCGAGCGCACTCGTCGATAGTTAAAAGTAGCGTCAAGATGCATTCTAAGAGAATGGCGAGTGACCTCCGAGTCGCTCTATGTTTGTGAAACACTTCCTGAGTAACGGTTAGTACCTAATCCACATTTATATATTCGTTGTCATATTAGCTAATTTACAAAATTTATTTAGCGCAACGACCCATTTGAACTCGCAACGACCCATTTGAACTCGCAACGACACATTTGAAATCCCAACGAGAAATTAGAAAACTGCATGGATAACGTATATATCGCACACCACGTCGAAAATCGCAACTGTAAAATTTGAGACAACATGATCCCTTTGAAGTTACAATTTAGAAAGCTTAATTTGTTGGCTACGCAATGAAAAATTATTTGAGTAAATAAATTTAGACAACGGAAGATTACGTTACAAAGTAATGCTGCCGTGATCCAAGTAAGGAACCCGCTTTGCTCCTACACCTGTGTTAAAGCATGGAAAGCAAGTATAATTAGTTGCTGTTCCGCGCTGCGAGGTAATTTCCATTACATCAAGGGACAACTGCTGCTCTTGGGTTCGTAATAGAATTAAGGATTTCCTGAGTACTTTCCTTCTGAAAGTACATTATTTCATTTTGTTTGTTAGACGTACAAAATTGTTATTCAGTTTACCTGTAAATAAGCTGGTTTTCCCCAGTATTAAATTTGCTTTCACTTAGCTTCGTAAATACGTGATCACACGTGGCTTCAACGTAATTTAACAGCTGCTATTACATCACCTGTTTGTTTGTTCACTATTGTCAACAATTGCCCAATGGCTAACACATGTTTAGCATTTTAGTACAACCACTATTGATAACATTAGAGAATATCTTGGTGATTATTTTGACTTCAAACTAAATTTAAGTTTGTTAACCTAAAGAGAAAATTTCGTATATTCATTTGTAAATGACTCACACAGATCTGATTGGGTTATAAAGAAACTCTAGCATTTTTAGTTACATAGAATTATAAAATATTTGAGTAAGGATTAGTTGATAACCTTTACTACCAGTTTTGCAAGTACTTCAAATTTTTATTTTTATTTAATTACAATGATACTTTATTTACTGAAACCAAGAAAATTCTTATTAGTAAATTAATATTCTTCATTTAAAGTTTTTTATTCTGATCTAGTCTGATCAGACTTGGTAAACAAAAAGCAATAAGAACTAAAATTTTATGATCCCATTATGCAGAAAACATTCTCTATACTTTTTAGGTATACTTGAGGGACGCAAATAGTGTTCCCATTTTTTATGTGACTTAATTATTATTCTTTCTTACAGGAACAGCGTCTTATTCTGTTAAGACAAGTTTGTGTATCAACGAAGGCGATCTTTTTTTTTGGGTCTCCAAGTCCGCCCTTAAAAAATAGCTATGCCCCGAACATAAATCAATTTGGACTTGGTGGCGCCTGTTTGTTTTTTTGTTAAGTGTAACCTCCATAGATTTCGACTTACCCCCATTGCTCATAGCTCTACCCAAGGAATAGACCCCTAGTTACGTCGGAAGACTTTGTTTTGCTGACCCCCAACTTCTAGAGTCAGATGTAGGTATTAAGAAGAGAGCATTAGTTAAGCTCAATTTAGGAAAGAATGTGACCGTTTGGGGTTAGCGATCAAGAAAATATAATACGTTTCAATGTCTTATGGCACACAAGTTTTAGATGTTGCAAGGTTTTGTAGTATAATGAATTTTTTAATTCGAGCAGATAGCTTTTCAATTACCTTTATTAACTCCTGAATTATTAGAAAGACCTGAATTATACAGATAGTCAATTTAGTTTAATGATGTAATTTTTGAAAATTATAGTCTTAATTGTAGAGTAAAATCAAACAACGGTTTTTAAGTTTCAGTTAATTATCCCTTTCGATTCTTCATTAGTAACACGGTACATTTGCGAATTCTGCTATGGAGTCAAAGTACCTAATATTGCATTAGCGAAGAAAATTACTAAGTTCAGATTAAAATATAGACATAAAACCAGAAGTGTTACGTAATATCGCACTCTCATCTATCTATTGCTGCACTTCAGTGCAACATCTGAGACACGTGTCAAAGTGTTTACTATTTCTTAGATCTATTAGAATATTGCTATATTTGTGCTGTAACCGATATCATTGTTTGTTCGTATCTCACATGCTGATGGATTTGGGTTTGCTTAACAGTATCATACAACGCATTGGAGCATAGCTAAGGATTCTACTTGTAAGTTCAGGAAGCTCTTTTTGCCTATTTTGTGTGTGTTCGTTAACCATTATTTGTGCTTTTTCATTTTTGCTAAACACGTTACAAAGAATATTTTTGTATTTGTAATTTGTGTGCTGTATTATTTATATAACTGTGTTAATATTCGATACCAAAACTGAACGAACAATAAACGTTTTCGATGGAAACGGTATCTGAGGAAAAGCTGATGCCAATTTGCACGTATGGTTAAAGCTATCATTTAACTTAATTTGATATTTAGTACTGCACCGTTATAAAAGACTAATTTAGGCAGAGATTTATTGAAGACCGGTTTCTAGGTGGCTTAAACGTAACATAAACATAAATTTGTTTAATGAGTGTGATAGACAAATCACTTACTTAAATAACTTGCAGTTTATTTTTGCGAATTCATTTCTAACAGTTCTACAAGATTATTATTTACAGTTCAGGGCCGTCGGCGACGAACTGCTCTCAGTCTCCTAAAAGTAAACACTACACTAACACGAATGAGAACAGCTTGTGACATTTCCCTAGAAATAATTATAATCAAATTTATTTGAGTAGTTTCTATACAAGTAAAGTCCAACAATAAGATTAGGTTATCTCCTTTTCGGACATATAGGTTTTATGTTTCTATAAATTCTACTATAAGAGAGAATTATTTTGCACCTTCTTGGATCTATAGACAAAGGTTATAAAATTTATGTCGGTTTTAAAAAAAAAGTTAGAGGTGATATCATCATGATAATTAATACAGCCTAGTTAAGTCTAGAAAATATATAATGCCACCGATAAGTCCTCCCTCTAAGATCAAAGACAGGTCATACACGATTTTGTGCTTACTAAGAATACATGTAATATCTGAAATTCGTTAGTTTAAATATATGAATGTTTCGATAGTGAAAACGGTATAAAGGAGGTCCAATTTTGATTTACCTGTCCGAGGTTTGCCTAGAATGCCTGGTTTTAAAACAAAGAATTGCATTCTTCAAAAAGCGACTCCGTTTCCAACATCCAAACTCTTAACTTTGGTAGGCAAATTACCTTGTGTAGAGGTTTGCAAACAAGGCAGAGTAACCTAAGTAGTTCAGATAATTTCCTGCCAAGTGAACCAATTTTTTTTAGAGACACTACTGAGTCCATAGAAAGAGTCAACCGTTCTACTGGAAGTTTTATGTTGTACGATTAGATAGAGGTACTCGAGAGGAAGTAAGGGGCACCTTTAATGCCATTATCCAGCTCCCAATTGCAAAAAAATTGTATATAAATCAAAGCTAAAACTATATTGGTGCAAAGGTTAGTACCTAATCATAAGAAAATGTATAAATTGAACGTACCTACAAGTGCGTCTGTGTTTAGGTTAAGTTTTTACGACATATTGGATGTTTATACGGTTTTCATTAACAATATAGGACAAATATATCAATTCCTTCTTTACTAAGGGTGAAACCAGCTTCCAACAAGCAAAATTTCAATATATTTTTATGTATCTGTACTGATGATTATATCGACGTGATAAGAAAATACCTAAAGTTGTAATCCTTGACGTAGGAGACGATCCACAAATCCTTGTCATGTAGCAGGTGAATTATGCAAACCCATTGGTAATCTGATTAATTCAGATAAACCCCATTTGAAATTGTGAAAGAATTTTGTTCCAACGGAATCTGAAAATTTTTGGATTTTTACCTAAATTGGAAATAAATTCAGCATGTCGGAGGTTATTCAAGATTGATAAAACTTAAGGTACAAGCTATGCATCTTTCTCGGTGACATTGTTAAGTTTTTGAAAACCAATGACAAATCTATTGTTGTATATTTTCTTCACCAATAATACAGGATTACTCCAAGTGCTACTGCTTTTACGCTCGACCCCTAACTTAAAAGGTTTATCTAATTCGCTAACGATATGTTGTGGCACAACAGAACTTACTCTATAAGAACGTTGTTTAATCGGGTCCCCTTTTACTTTAACTGTATGTTTAACTAAAGAAACTGTAACAGTAGATCCGAATTAGGTATCACACGTATGTCGTGCTAGCAATAATCGTGGATTAGGGTCGGGGAAAAATAACTTCATCATGTTTAAGTATAGTTACTTTTCCTGCTCTAATTCTATTACTGCTGTTTGCTCTTTGTATAAGCTATGTACTATTCGTCTATCCCTACAACTCATTCCAATCTGTTTGAGTATTTCAAACATTTTTTTTCCACTATACATCGTCGAATGTTTTTTCCAGATCTGCAAACCCTATGTACACACTTTCCCATTTTTCTATTGTTTTTTCCATTATCACTCTCAGAGCTAAAATAGCCTCCCGTGTTCCCCTGTTCCGCATAAACTCAAATTGATTTTTTCCTAGTATTTTTCCATTCGTCTTTGTACATATCTAGTTAATATTTTTGACACGTGTGCTGTCAAACTTATTGTTCGAAAATTTTCACATATATCCGCGCCTTTCTTTTTTGGTATAGTTACTATGATGTATCGTTTGAAATCTTTGGGTATCTCGCCTGTCTCATACATATAGCTTACAAGTTGGAAGAGATGCTCTGTTACTGCTTGTCCAGCGGCTTTTAGAGTTTCTGCTTGCACCTTATCTATACCCGGCGCCTTACCATTTTCCAGACCCTTTAATGCTAATTCAAACTCATCTCTAAGTATAGGATATCCTAGGTCATCATTTTCAATGTCTGATCCTTGTTCAAATGCTGTTAGTTCCTCTCCTGCGTATAAATTCCCTGTATATTCTTGCCATCTACCCACTTTCTCCACATTTTCTATAATGACGTTTCCTCCCGCGTACTTTATATTTTTGCTATACGATTTTATGTCCCTAAAACTGATTCTAATTAGTTTGTCTGCTTCATCTGTCTTTTCTACTTCCATCTTAGTTTGCACTTTACATCAATCCATTGTTCTTTAGCTTTTCTGCATTTGCGAATAATTTCCCATTTTTGGCTTTGTATCTCTGTTTTCCTATTTTGTCGGATTAATTTTTGTATTTTCGCCTTTCTTCTATTTAATTCAGGATATCCTTTGTTATTCATGGTTTCCTATTTTCTTTTTGTATATACTCCAAAATACCTCTGACCGCCACGTCTAGGCGGAATTTAATGTTATTCCATTCTGTTTCTACTTCCTTGGTATCAGATATTTTCCCGATATATTTCAGCATTTCGTTTGACTTTATTTCGAATCTTTCTTGAATTGTCTTTAACTTTTAGTTTCTCGACGTTAAAGTGCCTTTTTCCGATTCTTCTTTCAAATTTTTTAATTTGAGTGCGGCCTTCATAAATTCGATGTTGCGGTCAGTGTCTATATCTGTTTCTGGGTAGCTTCCACAGTCTTTAACTTAATTCCTAAACCTTTGTCTAACAAGAATGTAATCCATTTGATATCTTCATATATCTCCTGGCATCTTCTACGTATATTGTCTTCTAACATGATGTTGAAATAATGTGTTTGTGATGATTAAATTGTTCTTGTCGCAAAATTCTACCAGCCTATTTCCCCTGGAGTTTCCCGTGCCTAAACCAAATAGCCTACTACCGCTCCTTCCCTACCCTCACCTACCACTATATTAAAACCCCCCCGTAATTATTAAATGTTTATGTCCTTTTACGTATCTTAATATGTCTTCCATATCTTTGTAGATTGCTTCTACCTCTTTGTCACTGTAGCTAGAGGTGGGCATGTATACTTGTATTATTGCTGTGTTTACCGGTTTAAATTCTAAACTAACTATCAGTATTCTTTCGTTCTTTTGTAAGTAAATTTCTGCACAGTATCCTATCTTTTTTCGGATAACTATCCCCACACCCAAATTTCTTTCCTCTGCTCCTGTATAAATTACCCTGAAGTTTCCACTTCAAAAATTCCCCGTCTCTGACAACCGAATTTCGCCGATCCCTACTATGTCTAGTGCTAACCTATTCATTTCCATTTTTAAGTTCTCTAGCTTACCTATTTGCTTCATTCTTCTAACATTCCACGCTCCGACTCGCAAAATGTTCCCAACCGGAGATCCGCATGGGGACTATTTTAATTCCGGAATCTTTTACCCCAGAGAATGCAATCGTGTTTATTTCAATTTAAGTACGCCGTGTACTTGGGAAGATATGTAGTGGTTTTCCGGTGCCTTCCACATCGCCGTAGTGTGTCTTAGACTGCCATACCGACCCCGATAAGCTTTGCTAATCTAAGTACCGAAAGAGCCGCTTCCTATTTTCGGGGATCTGTCTTAGTCTAGTTCCTCACTATCGACCCTGCTAGTTTGGTTAGACTTGTAGTTTGGCCCTTTAGCTCATTAGAACACGCAAGCCATTTCACTTGTTCTAGTAATCTAGAACTTCGCAAGGTGCAAGTCCATTGGAAATGGAAAATAATCTTTATGCAGGTGTAAACACCACATTATATTTATTCCAAAAAAAGTTTCGGATTATTTCTTCCCGTCGTGCGATTCAAAGGACACGGTGTTACCGAACTAAAGCAGTTCCTTTTACTCCAATAATGGGAAACTTATTTAATTATAGAATTTCTCAGGTTAAACCTTTTAGCTCAATTGGTATTGATTTTGCAGGGCCCTTTACGATTACTATGCATCTTTGTAGAAGTGCCAAAACACGAAAAACACACCTTTGTATTATTGCTTGCTTAGCAACTAAGGCTATACATTTAGAACTCATTTAAGATATCTCATCAGACTCAGTTATTGCTTACCTTCGTTGATTTATAGCCCACCGAGGTCATTGTCAAAACAATTACAGCGACTGCGGAACTAATTTTGTAGGTGCTGATCGCCAGCTACAAGATTATTTCCGTACATGTGCGGAATCCCAACTCATTTCATGGCATTTTAACGCCCCTTCTGCTCACCACTTGGAGGCATCTGGGAGAGTGGTATTACGGCCGTTATAGCCCACCTGTATAGGGTTGTTGGACTTTGAGATTTGAATTTTGAAGGATTTCAAATTCTTACCTTCCAAATAGAGGCTTTGTTAAATTCCCCATTCCTCTGTAGCATAAGTGAAGACCTTAACGATCTTCGCTCCTTGACCCATGGTCACTTTCTCACTTTCGAACATCTGCCCCACATCCTGATTTGTCTCACAATTCCTTGTCTCTCCTGTTTCGATGGCAGCTCATACAAGCCATGCAGTAGACTTTTTGGAACCGCTGGCATAGCAAATATTTGCATCAGTTATATCAACGCAGCCACTGGTATAAGTCCAAAAGATTGAACACTATTGATTTAGGTACCCTGGTCCTTATAAAGGATGATAATGTATCTCCATTGCATTGGTGTCTCGCTCACCTCACTGAATTTCATTCCGGTCGCGATGGGGTTCCTCGCGTGGCTACCGTGTGTACCGTGAATGGCTTACAGAAACGCTCCATGGTAAAGTTATGCCCACTACCTTCCAAATTTATTTTGCAGTATTTCTTTATGTTTCTCGTTTATAGAATTAAATTTTCTTATTTTGCAACCACACTGTAATAACCAAGCGTTTTTCTCCTCTCTTAAAAGAATAGCTATTGAGCTACCTTCTGGTGGGTAGTATGGATCATGCTCGTGTTTTACATTTGTTTATATTTATAATTTCCCGCATGTGAGTCCAGTATAGTGCCGAATGTATAAACAATCCCGCGCAAGGTCGGGAACACCACATGGTGTTATCAGTGTAACACGAGATTCGAGTCTCAACCGTCGCCCAAGCAAGGTGAACTAACCTTACGTTATGTAACGTTATTGTTGTACAGTGCGCGCTTAGAATCCTGCATTTTCTAGACCACTCACACAGCTTTTGTATGTTAGACCGTGTCAACATATAGACGCTCATCAAAACTACTTGGAAACATACATGTAAGTACCAACACTGTATGTTGTTATTTCATCAGCATTTTGTTTTCGCCCTTACTTAAGATCGGTTTGACGTAGCGCTACTTCTTTTCTATTCTATGCTAGTCTAAAAAGTTCTATAGACTCTTCACAACCTAAATTTCTAATAGTTTGACTAATATAGTTTAGTCTAGGACTTCCTGACTCTACATAGATATTAGCTACCTGATGGTTGTTTAAGAACTCCAACATGTTTACATGATTTCCATTTATAAGGAAATAAAATATTACCTGGCTATCCCCTCTAAAAAAAGAAAAGTTTTACATTAAATGTTATGGTAAGGCTTAAGTAGCGAATCGCTGCCAATATGCCAGGCCGCTAAGTAATTGTGAGTTTTGTCATGGGGACATTTAGTTAATTGATTTTAATTTATTTATCTTTTTGTTTTGTTTTCGAACTTACTTAAGGTCGGTTTGACGCAGCTCTAAATTTTTTTCTGCTCTGAGCTAGTCTAAAAGGTCTACATACCCTTGACAACCTAAATCTCTAATAATTTGACTAATATAGCTTTGTCTAGGTCTTCTTACATTATTTTTATTAGGTAGTCTATAATCTAAGACCTTTCTAAATAGTCCCTCATGTTTTAGGTGGTGCCCTATCATTTTATCACTCCTGACAATTAATTTTTTCCACACACAGGATTCCTCACCTATCCTTCTATAAACTTCCTCATTTATAACTATATCTGTTCAACTAATCTTTAACATACTTGTATAACACCAAGTTTCAAAAGCTTCTATCTTTTTCTCATCTACTTCTTTAATTGTCAAAGTCTCACTACCGTATAATAGAACGCTCCATACGTACGACTTTAAGAAACTTTTTCTATTATCTAAACTAATACTACTAGCTTTCTTTTCTGGCTTGAGCTATTCTAGCTATTATATCCTTTCTGTTACGTCCGTCCTTTGTAATTATAGTATTTAAATAGCAAAATTACCTAAGGAACAAATTTTGTTTATAACAAGTACTTCTTAGAAATTATTTTATGTTTGAAAGAAACGATGTTGTAAATGCTTTTATATGGGAGATAATATTTCATACTGTATAAATGCTTTGTGATATTGCTGTGTTTGATTTAATTTTGAAAACTTCGTCAATTCCGTTGAGCTAGCCAGGAAAAGTTAAAAAGACAGGTAAGTGAACAATTTCAAGTTTTACAAATTGCTGTATATGTATCACAGCACTCTTTTAGTGACGCTCTCAAGGCGGCCCTTGTCACAGCACTGTTTTAGCGGCGACCCAACCTGTGACTCGATTAATTTGTCTAAAGGTTAGAGTTTCTTATCTGGTAGGATTTGTTTTGAAGTTGTTTTTTTTTCTTTCTGTAATATCTGATTAATTTTTAATATGATTGACTATGAAAGAAGTTCGTGAAAATGTCAGAGCTGAGGGAGTATAAATTGGTTCTCAAGGAAACGTTTTTGTGGAAGAAGCGAAAAGGAAAATTCAGAGGCCAAGAGTGTAGGAGAGACCCAGGAATTAAAGATGATGGCTCTTTTATTAAGTCTAAATCGAGGTATGCAAGAACAAAAAGGAATGAGTGAAAAGAATGATAAAAATATGAAAGAAATGTGCGAAATGAATTAGACAGGCATGAAAGAAATGGGCGAGAAATTAGATAAAAGTACTTAGGATTTACTAGCAGAATTTGGAGAGAACATTGAAAAATTGGGAGAAAGTTTAAGATTAGAAAGCAAAAAAGAATGAAAGGAAATTTAAAGAAATTAGTGAAAAAATAACTTTGGGTTTAGAGGAAATTAGCAAAACCATTGAGGAAAGGAAATTTGAAATTAGAGGAGAAGTAGCACAAATTTTAGAGGATATGGATGATGTTAAAGAAGAAAATGTTTATATAAAATCAAATCAGGAAGTAAGCGAAAGAGAAACTAATGGGAAAATAAAGATTTTAGATAAAAATGGTAAATGAAATAGAAGGAAGCTGCCAAGAGGGTTTTAAAACATTTAGAAATGATTTGGGAAATCTTAAAACAGAATTAGGGAATAAGTTTGAGAATTTAGAAGATAGGGTTAAAAATATTCATGTTGGGAAACCGATAAGATGGAGTCCAACCAGTGTTCCGTTGAAACAACATTCGAAATTTTCTGGTGACAATAAACATATCCCTATAATATTTTTAAATAACCTAACAGCTTTAATACAAAGCAGTTGGGATAAGCAAACGAAGTTAAATATTGTAAAGTCCATGTTGAAGGGTAGTACCAAAATTTGGTTTGGACTGGTTGAACGTGAGTTAAGTTCGTTTAAAGACTTCGAAATTAAATTTTTAAAGCATTTATGGGGAGACAACCAGCAATTTTACGTCAGAGATAATTTATTAATGGGCAAATATAGTAACGATTCAGGCATGGCAAGGGAATTGTATGCGATCAAGAAATTTTACGTTGCCAAAAAACTTGGTCCTCCTTTAGAGGACAAGCAAATTATAAAATATTTAGCAGATAACTTCGAAACGGAAGTAAGGCAATGCATAGCACTGCAAAATGTTGTTGATCAAGATGTGTTTTTAGAATATCTTCAACGTTACGATCACTTGGGCCAACCAAGGAAGATGGAAACCAGACCAAACAGCCAGCCCATGGATACATCTAGATTCTAGATGAATGACGGACAGGAGAGATATCTACAAACTTCTGGATATAGATAATTTAGTGTATATAAGGAAGCGTTTATTAAAAACAGGATTTCATTCAGTAGATTGATTCATTAGATGCAGTGGATCCTTAGTTTCGATCGCGAAATGTTATTATAAGTCGCGAGCTGTTACGTCGCGAGGATGATATTTAAATATCCAGTAAGCATACCTTAATCTAATAATTACAATGTATACAGAAGTGATGTTTTAAACGCAAGTTACATAAAAAAGTGGAATTTATTAATTGCAAGAGGGAAAATTCTTCAAGATAACGCTATTTAAAAATTTTTATTAAATAATTGAAAGGACGATTTAACCAAAAATTACTTTGGTAACTGCTTTTTGTAACAAAAATTATAAAATTGTAATCTTGTAAGCTGATTTGAAGTCAATTTAAAATAATAAGATATTCAATTACGAAGAGCCCTTTTTTTGGATTCTGCAAATATTACTTTTAGATTTATTTTTAACTGATATTGTAGTATTTGTATCTAATTTAAGGTAGAAAAATAAGTGTTAATTATATACTAATTTTTTTTGTAAAAGGTTTCTAACAGAAAATTTGTAATTAGAGTTCGAAATACTCTGACGTTTTAATAGATTATCTGCCAAGTATTTGTTGGCCAAACAAAGCTTACAAATGCGGAAATAAACAAAACCAGGTAAATCATCCATAAGAAAAAGAATTTGGTTCTGTGAATTTAAAATAAGTAAAGAACAATTTGTTTATAATAAGTACTTCTTAGAAATTATTTTATGTTTAAAAGAAACGATGTTGTAAATATTTTTGCATGAGACAAAATATTTTATACTGCATAAATGCTTTGTGATAATGCTGTTTAATTTAATTTTGAAAACTTTGTCAATTCCGTTGAGCTAGCCAGGAAAAGTTAAAAAGAAAGGTAAATGAACAATTTAAAGTTTTATAGATTGCTGTATCTGTATCACAGCACGCTTTTAGTGACGCTTGCTCTCACAGCGGACCTTGTCACGCCACTCTTTTAGTAGCTTCCAAACGCTGGGCCATTTTCATATCACCCTTTTAACAACGCCTCAAAGCGGGCCTTATTAGAGCACTCTTTTAGCGGTACCTCAACGTGCGGCCCTTGAGTAACGCACCAAAGCGAGACCATGTCACAGCAGTATATATATATATATATATATTGTTGTGGATTTAAAGGGGTAAATAGGTATATACAATTAAATTTCAGCAACCATGTATATAGAAAAGAGCAAATTATTTACGCGCCAAATTAATTTAATTCATTTAGTGAAAACGGACGAGTATTAGGGTATTTTTATATTTAATTATTGGAATGTTAGAATTACATGAAGGAAGAAAGCTTTAAAGCATATAGAAGTTCAAGGCTACGCATAATTAATCATAATTTATTTTAATCCAACGCATATAAGCAAAAAGGAGCGTGCTTGCATAGGAAAATCAATAATTTCTAAGGCAAATGTATTCGTTTTAAAAGCCATCGTGCAGTTTTATCAGATACTAAGAAACAGAAAATCGAAGAATTGTTATTTTCAAACGTTCAATAATTAACAGGAACACCTGATTGTTATATGTTGCGTCCACAGAATTTGAACGTACGTTACTATAAGATTTCATAGAAATTGTTTTCAACCGTAAATTTGTATAAACAGCTAGGATAACAAACACCTTAAGGAGCGAGTGAAATGAACAATCGGTAATATACAACAGATAAAGACAATTATACAGCAGCGTTGGATTGAAAGCCACGTAAGACATACACGTGGAGTTGATGTAAGACGTCGACAATATCGATTTTCTGTAACTCAAGTGGGGTTTGGAAGGAAACAGCAAACACGTATAGAACAAAGATGAATGTCGCTTAGGAGGGGTTTGGTGACGACAGAAAACTATGTCAGTTTTTGAAACGAACGCACACGCAAAGATAGAAAACGAATTCTAGGTATATAGCACGTAGGACGGGAGAAATTTTGCGAATTTAGCGACGGTTACACTCAAAATTTTTAGAAACCGCTTTGGAAAATAAGCTTTTCGAGTGAAACGGGTCCGGTAGGGGGTTTGAATGAGAATATAAATACCCAAGTGAAGTTATTAAAGCTCTCTTCTCTTTTACTTTGATTAAGTGCTGAATACTAATTTAGACCATGATAATAATAAAACTTTTGGTTTATTTTGTGTGTGTAGTAAAGCTACCTTTACTATCGTAGTTGAAAGTATAAAACTGTAGTAGCGGACCTTAAATTATTAACGTGACGTACGAGTTAGTGCGTATTTAAATAAAAAGTCCGGCTACTAACGAAAATTATTAAATGGATGCATTATATGGAGGTAAGCAGAACTGGTAATCATCTTTGTATGCATGATATATGGGTATGAAATGGTACTGTGAGACGAAGCGAATAGCTTGCAGAGATATCAGATGGTAGAGGCCTGTGGATCCGCCAAGCAGCATAGTAAATGGAAACAACGCCGAGGGGTTTTCTGGTAACCATCTCCGACGGGAATGAAGAATTCTTTAGGTAATTTATTTGAAATTTCTGTTGTTACATAAACATTTGAATTTTTGTATTGTGTGGTTGACTTTTTGGTGGCATATTCATGGTTTTAGAAACTTGTTTTAAAAGATACATGTACAGGACAATTTACTAATTTCGAGTATTGAAAAAGGGTGTATTTAGAATATATCAAAATTTTATTCAGGATATAAATTGAGTTGTAAAGGGTAAACGGGTCGGTAAATTTGTTTTCATTAATGCAAGGTTTAAAAAGCATATACAAACAAAACTGGATTATAATGAGCTCACAATACTCCAGTGTGAAGTCAATTTAGGGTTACACGTGGAGCTCATCTACTCATATTTAATCGAATTTGTTTAAAATCATTATAAAAATCAAAGACTTTAAAACATATGATATATTGAGCTGATAATTATTGTATCAATCTGTTTGAAAACATGTGTAAATATATTTTATCTGTTAATAGGTGTAAATAAAAGGTTGTATGGTTATCGTATTATTTTGGTAATTTTATTTGATGGTGTGTGAGTGTGAAAGAGGTATGAATGTAAAATTAGGTATTTAAGAAGAGGCCGATTGCTGAGTTAGCCAGGGATGCAGAAGAAATTCGAAAACGTCCTTAATAAAAGGGTAAGAAATTTTTTAATCATTGAAATTTTTTTTTTAAATTTTATGTTGGCCCAGTAAGTGGGGTTCGATGTTAAAGCTAAGTCCCTAAGTTCACGGCACTTTTATGGCGACCCGAACGTGAGGCTCGAGTTCCAAGTAAAATTTGAACATTTTATTCCAGGAAACTGGCGAGCTGCGAGAGCGAGTCTGTCTTGTATAAATTTATAAATAATTTTGAGTGTGAGTAGGAGTGATTTGAACGTATACAGAGGAAGGAGTGGTTAAGAAGCCAAGGAGTGGAAATTGGAAGTGACGATAGTGCATTATTTGAGAAAGCAGGAAAAATTGAGGGAGCTGGAGGAAGTAGGGATCAGTCAAGGACAGAATCGGGAGAAGCTGGAAATGAATTACTAATGAGGATGCTTGAAAGAATGAATGAGACATTAAGTGGGGTTAGAGACGAATCGAACAGGAAGTTTGAGGAGATTAGAGAAATGTGCGAAGAATAAAAAAAGAGTGAAGCAGATGAGTGCGGAATCAAATAGAAAATTTGAACAACTGAGCCAGGAATTAGGAGATAAAATAGAAAAATCTACAAGGGAATTTGTTGATTTCAAAAATAGGTTAACCATAAAAATGGGGGAGGTAGAAAAAGGGTTGGATAAAAATCAGCGTGATATCAGAGGTTTGAGTCAGGAAATGGGACAATTACGGACGGAGGTGAGGATCTTCTGTGAAGATGAAATTAACGTAAAGATGACTGAGGTGACGGACTCATGTAAGGATCAACTAGGTAGGGTAGAGCGAGAAGTGAGCGGAATTAAACAAAACGTATCGAATTTGATGGGGGATGGTCCCAGATTCGTAACAGGAAATTTGTCGCTGGATCAACAAATGAAATTTTATGGTGATAGTAGGGTGAATCCTCAAATATTTATTAATAACATTAGAGGTTTGGTTTGTAATTTGTTCGATGAACAGGCAAAACTCAACATTGTGAAAGCGTTACTGAAACACCATGCTGAAGCCTGGTACAACTTAATAGAACAGAAAATTGACACATACAATGACTTTGAGGACAGATTTCTAGAACACTATTGGAGTGACCACCGAGAGGACCAAGTACAAGATGACTTAATAACAGGAAAATTTAAAGGGGAATTTGCAGGAAGTAGGGAGCAATATGCTATACGCAAGTATAGTATAGCGAAACAGTTGAATCCACCATTGACGGATAAACAAATAATGAAATATCTTTCACGACATTTCGAGGTTGAGGTTAGGCAACATGTAGCGTTGCAAAACATTGTAGACAGGGAGATGTTTTTGGAATACCTGCAGAGGTATGATGACGTAAGCAGTTGACAACTTCGGGAACCAAGGGAACAACAAGTAAACACGGTAAGATTCGACAACAGAAGGGACAACTATACAAGACGGGGGACTAATTATGGATTTAACCGACAAAATTGGGAACCTAGACGGACATTTTTCAGGAGTAACAGTGTAGATAGTGGACCTGCACCTAGATATGGGTAACGAGACAAAACAGTTCGCCTGACATCAGGGAGCCGCAGACGACAACGCATAACCGAGAAAATGAGAACCCAAACAGAGCAGAGACGCCGCGGACATATGCTGAGGTGGTAGCGAGACCTGGACCAAGTAGGGAGACTAGACCTGGACAGGATTTTTAGACAAGGACAAACCACTAGACATCACTGTGTACAAATATAAACATTCGAAGGAATTTTTAAAGATAGAGGAAGAAATTGAGCCAGCAATATGAAAATTTAGGAGAGTTATTAGATTTAGGAGCTGAGGCGAGTTTAGTATCGGAGAAATTCGTCAACGAAATTAAGGAAAAAGTGTGTGACAGAATTATGCGAATAAAAAGACGTCACTTGGTTAAGCCGAATAAAAAGCGATTTGCTGTTGTGAATAGTGTAATTTTAAAAGTAGAGTTGGGTTCAGTAAGCTGCGAGCAGGAATTTATAATTGTACCTTGATTAAAGTTTAAAGGCATATTAGGGGTCGATTGTATGATGAAGTCGGGAGTAATAATAGATATGGAAAGGAAAGTAGTTAGGATTGGGGATATGGTATTGCCCTGGAAGCAAGCTATGATGTCACAGAGAATGACATGGGGTTATGTATTAATGTTATAGAAGTAGATGAGGAAGAGGTGAAAGAGATTGACGCAGTTGAATATAATGAGGAAAAGTTAGAAGAGGTACAATCGGTAGTGAACGAAAAGCCTGAACAAGTAGAGCTAGAGTCAAGTGCAGTATTGTTAGGTCAGAATTAATAAGAGTAGAGGCGAACGCAGCATTATGGTACACACAAGAGTTAAAAGTAGGCATAAGTGAGATAAGTGACAAAGATAATTTTGGTAATTTTGATTTAGGAGATTTTTACGGGGTGAATATAGTACATAAAGAGTCTAGAAGAGATAAAGAGTTTTCTTTAGAGGGAAAAGATGAAAATATTAAGGTAATATCGTTTGGTTTGTCCGCAGAAAAGGGAATAATAGTAAATAAGAAACAGACAAATGTAGGGACTGAGGAAGAAATAGTGAAGAGTCGAGATAGTAAGGATGATTTTATTTTATGTGAAGTAATAGAAAGAATAAGTATAGAGATAGAAGGAGGAAAGACAATGATGAAGTGTATTAAGATTGTAAGAAGAAAGACTTGGAGGATCAAGAAAACAGTCAGATTTAAATAGAGAAACATGTTAATAAATGAAAAAATATAGAGATCGGTGATAGTAGAGTTGAATTTAAATAAATGGAAATAGAGATAGGTGTATATAAAAAAGTAGAATTAGGTATAGAATAAACAAGTGGAGATAGTTAAATGTAGATATAGAGTTAGGTGGGTATAGTTAGTATAATAAATAGATAGTGATAGTAATAGGTAAGATTAAAAATAAAACAGTGGGACATAAATTGAAGAAACTTAAATAAAAGTGAAGATAGGTAGAAAAATATAGAAGTGAGGTACTTAAAGACTCAATAGTCGACAAAAGGAAAAGGGAAATAAATAAAAATAGTAGGGTGAAGAGTTACTGATAGATAGAAATAGTTAGTTAGCAAGTATAGATAGGTGTGAATAGTTAGTTAGAAATAAAGATAGGTGTAGATAGATAGAAATAATTAGAGATAGATAGGGATATGTAGAAATAGGTAGATAAGGAGTGATAGGTTGGATAGATATGTATAGGTAGTGTTAGGTAAGTAAATAGGTGTTTAGAAATATCATGTAAGAGTAGGTAGTAGGAATTAGGTTATATTTAAATTAAAAAAAACGTAGGTAAGTTTTCTTTGAATTCAAATAGGGGGATTATGTTGTGGATTTCAATGGGTAAATAGGTATATACAATTAAATTTCAGCAACCATGTATATAGAAAAGAGCAAATTATTTACGCTCCTTTATTTTGCATGTATTATATTATTTGGGGCTTGAATTGTTTTTTATGACGTTCTGCCGCCATTTTTGGTTGCAGCATCTTTATAGGGAGGAAGATTGTAATTGTGAAGATTGTAAATATAATGTAAATCAGTTAGGGAATGATAGGGAAAGCTAGGGACAGATTTAGACTAAAGATAAATTAAATTACTTAGACCAGGGAAAACGAATTTGTAAATTTGTAGAGCAGGCAAAATAGCTGGATTCACTATTAAAATATTTGGCAAATGCTTAGAAAATATGAATTATTTTTAAAATTAGCTAGCTAGATTTTAAGACGACTTTTCATGTCGCACCGGTAAGAAGAGCTGGCGATTGCTCTACGGTATCACGGAACCCTCCCATTTTACTTTTGCTTGTGTCTTGTTGATCGGACACACTCCAAACTCAACGCTAGGGATACCATTAATCAAACCATATTTTTAGTTTTTGTTTTAGTTTGTTAGATTTTTATTTAGGATAGATTAATTTTGAACTTAGATTACTTTTGGAGCACGTATAATTTTCGCGTTTAAACCCAATGTAGTACCTTTGGGTGGAGCATTGGGGACGTGGCCGCAAGTATAGCGGCCTTTATTCAAATTATAATGCCATTGATAATGATGTTTTATTAAGTTGTTCTGCACCCTCGCAAGCGGCGATACCTTACAAAAATCTGAATTATTAGAAAGGAAGTATTTTTTATTTAAGTAAGTTCAGCAAGCGTCACCAGGCGCGATAGATTTACGAACACATAAAAAACAAGTATGTTGACTTAAGGCAAAATGAAATTCCTTCAAAGAAATTTCTTTGAAGGAAAAAACAAATATCTTAACTTAAAGGAAAACGAAATTCCCTCAAAGAAATTTCTTTGAATAAAAAAAAATTAACATATTTGTTTTTCTGTGAAGAAACGCAGGCAAATTTTACCGCGAGATCGTCTGGCGTCATTACGGAACTTACTTTGCAAAAAACCTATAATTTATTTATAGAAAAACAAGGTTCCGAAATCGAAATAAAATTCTTTATCGAGGAGAAAAATCCTAGTGATATGGCTTCTATATTCTGGTATACAATTAATAACGGACATTAAGAGATTTATTTTGAAATACGAACCCTGTCGTCCGAAAGAACCCTCTCCCAGAAATGCTTTTTCTGAAAATTATTACGTTTGTAAATCGACATTTAATATACAAATTGATTTAACCTGGCTATGTTACTCTCCAAAATACAACAAAGTTTATTGTGTACCATGCTGGCTGTTTTCTACAATTAAGTCTGGGTGGCAGGAAAACATTAATGACTGGCGAGGTTTATCTAAGAGAAATAAAAGCCACAGAGATAGTGTAGCGCATATAGATTCATGTTGTGTTAAAGAGACTTGGAAAAGACTGAATTGTGTAGATAACGTAAATAACGAGATCATTTTGAAACAACAGCATTTTTGGCGACAAGTATTAGAAAGACTTTTTAAAATAACTTTGAAATTAGCAAAAAACCTTAATTCATTCAGTGGAAGTAAAGGCTAAGAAACTATTGATGACATTTATAACAACAATTTCTTATCCGATGTGAAGCTGCTTGCTGAATACGACGATGTCATGCTAGAACTGGTTAACAAACTCAAAAATACCATCAAATATTTATTTTCACAAATTCAAAATGAGGTAATTGATTGTCTAGGTAAAACTTTGAGAAAAACATTATTAAGGAATATCATGGAAGCCCCTTACTTTTCAGTCATCGCTGACACAATTCAAGATATTAGTAAAATTGATCAACTTAGCATTACTTACCGGTATGCAAAAATACAAACCATTTATAACTTTTTTGGAAATAGTATAAATAGGTGAGATATATTAAGTTCTATAACAGATGAGTCGCAAATCACATTAACAAAACTAAATCCAACCCGCTGGGTTGGAAGACTAATTTCGATATTAGCAGTTAAAATAAAATACATGAATATAATGAAGAGTTTATCCAAAATAATTCTTGAAAGCAAACAACGCGAAGAATTTCAGGAAATAAACAGAATAAAGAGTATCTGGAGAAATTTGAATTTGTTTTTATTACGGTTGTACTGACAAATCTGTTTGGAGAAATAAATTTTGGTTCAAAAATACTCCAAAGAAAAGATTTGGATGTAGTAAAGGCGTCCGAAACTTTAAAAGAAATATTTAAAAATTGACTGCAATAAGAAACAAGTTTGAAGCTTTGAAAACAGAGGCTACACAGTAGTAGGATTGTATGATCCGAACGTAGATCCACCTTATGAGATCCACCCATTGAATCCACCGCCACCAATCCACCGCTACTGATCCACCTAATTCACATCTAACCTAGGTAAGAGTTTTCTTCAACTAAGCATTTTTGCAAAATATTCGCACATCTAGTAACAGTATTAAATAACATTGTCATCTTAAATCTGCACAATAGTTTTCTTCAACTAAGCATTTTTTAGCTCCTGGCATGGATCTTGCCCTCGACACCCTGATCTGAACCGTCACCCCTAATATATGCTAGAAACTTGTATGTTTTGGAAATTAAAATTTTGATTAATTAAAAGTTGAAAATACAAACATTTTACTTTAAACAAGAAATTGCCACCAACCGAAAAAATTCCAATGCATGCTTAACGATAATATACAAATTGGAACGCCAATTGATTTTGTTCGGTGAATAATTAATACAGTCTATCTGATTTTCACTGTCTATATTACTATGTAGACAATCATATCATACTTTCTCCAATGCAACATTATTGTAATTAATATATGACTTGCTTTTCATAATGCTGAAATTTGTCATTGAACGCATTGTTAAAGCAATTATAATAGTAAAAGTGAATGACTCCTGCTGCATTCTTTCTTGATATCTTATATTTACCTTTATTTAAGTTTAGCTTTATCTCCATATTTAAATTTATTGGTCACCAGGTTTTTTATTTGGACATGCTTGTTCAAGTCGGATCCAGAAATTATTTGTAGCCCTCTGTTAATATAAATCTTAAAACGGACCACCCCTTACAAAGATACGCCCTGTTAAAGCCTCGTACCTTTACAATGCACGGGAGCACTTTTTCCAAAGACCATCCGGTCCCGCGTGGTTCAAATTCCTCTGATTTTGTTCTCATAGTTTCATTTAAGAACTCGAACATATTATCTAGATTACTAGAAGATGTTATAACCATGTTTTTTGCGTTAAAGGGGAGATCTTTTAATTAAACCTGATCTCTAATTTTCCGGGCAATCTAACCTTTAAGGGATAGAGCTTAAATAATCTGCAACTTAAAACTATGTAAATTAAAAATCGTCTATTCTCCGGTACCCTCAGGCGTACATAATTATTTAGGTATAGTTTTCGGTTTTCGTGGGTGATCTGTTAATTGGAGCTGAACCCTAATTTCCCGGGCAAGCTAATCCCGTTTGAAATTTTTAAATCGGACTATCCCTAATATATACCAGAAAATTGCATGATTTGGAAATTAAAAATTTGTTCTTAATCTTCTTTGGGAATGAAACCACTCATAGTTTTTAAAATCTATTTTATTTACGTTTCGATCCATGACCTAGGATCGTTGTCAAAATAATAAAAACTTCAAGTTTGACGTTTATGACATAAATTGAAGATTACTTTGATTTATTGATGTTTGAAATATTTGGTTTGAGTACACTAAGCAAAAATTTTTAAAGTTTAAAAGAATGATTGCCTTCAATTTGTGTTGCGACCTGGGATCGACTTTCCTATGGTAGCCAATACGCTTAACGTGAAATCAGCTGATTAATTTTATTGGTGAATTTTATATAAATTCAATAATTTGGGAAACATTTTTTAACATGTTTCTATTTAAACAATTGAGAGATTTCTGATTTTATGTCTTATTTTACCGAGATTCAGTGAAGGGGGTTAAGCAACCTGTGGCTACCAAGATCCCCCAACATTTATAATTGCCGAAATAATGGTTTTCTAGTTAATATGCTTATTGTTAAGTAATTAGTTATTGTATGTATAAATAGAAATCATGTATGTAGGCTGTATTTCATGTTAATATCGCAAGGAAAACCCAGGAAAAACTTGCAATGCTACCTAGATATTGTGGGCATTTGATCTTCATTTGTTATTTCTTTTGTTATTTCTTTTAGTAATGGAATCCATTGTTTACTGAAAGTCACGGATTCGTTTGCAACGCAGTTATTTTTATGTAGGGTTATATAGGCAGCTTCTTTGATTTTGCGTTTTTGGTGGTTTTCTTCTTTGTCGATTATTTTTGCATCTTCCCATTTTATTTTATGACTGGAGTCCCATGCATGTTGGCAAATCATGGATTTTCAAATTTTCTATTTTTATATATGATTTATGTTCTCTTAATCGAACTTCAAATGGTCTGGAAGTTTCTCCTATATAAAACTTATTACATTCGCACGGTATTTTATAGATACAGTTTTTTGAATTTCGTATTGCGTTTTTGGGTTTTGTTTTTGTTAATTGTGCTCTTAGTGTATTGTTGGTTCTAAATACTGTTTTAATTCTAAATTTGTTTCCTATTCTTTGAATTTTTTCGGAGAATCCTTTTATGTATAAAAAATAGAAAATTTGAAAAATCCATGATTTGCCAACATGCATGGGACTCCAATCATAAAATAAAATGGAAAGATGCAAAAATAATCGACAAAGAAGAAAACCACCGAAACACAAAATCAAAGAAGCTGCCTATATAACCCTACATAAAAATAACTGCGTTGCAAACGAATCCGTGACTTTCAGTAAACAATGGATTCCATTACTAAAAGAAATAACAAAAGAAATAACAAATGAAGATCAAATGCCCACAATATCTAGGTAGCATTGCAAGTTTTTCCTGGGTTTTCCTTGCGATATTAACATGAAATACAGCCTACATACATGATTTCTATTTATACATACAATAACTAATTACATAACAATAAGCATATTAACTAGAAAACCATTATTTCGGCAATTATAAATGTTGGGGATCTTGGTAGCCACAGGTTGCTTAACCCCTTCACTGAATCTCGGTAAAATAAGACATAAAATCAGAAATCTCTCAATTGTATAAATAGAAACATGTTAAAAATGTTTCCCAAATTATTGAATTTATATAAAATTCACCAATAAAAATTAATCAGCTGATTTCACGTTAAGCGTATTGGCTACCATAGGAAAGTCGATCCCAGGTCGCAACACAAATTGAAGGCAATCATTCTTTTAAACTTTAAAATTTTTGCTTAGTGTACTCAAACCAAATAATTCAAACATCAATAAATCAAAGTAACCTTCAATTTATGTCATAAACGTCAAACTTGAAGTTTTTATTATTTTGACAACGATCCTAGGTCATGGATCAAAACGTAAATAAAATAGATTTTAAAACTATGAGTGGTTTCATTCCCAAAGAAGAATGCTAAACAAACCACAACAAACATACAGGGAGTATTAAAAATTTGATTAATTAAAAGGAAAAATTGATATGTTAGGTCAGCACCGCGGCGCTGATCTAACGTATCAATTTTTCCTGCTATCTAACCTAAGGCCGCGCAAGTCTAACTAATCTAACCTAACTCCAAACAACACTAGCTAACCTAACTCCTGACAAGTCCGACTAATATAACCTAACTTTAGACAACACCGTCTAACTTAAGTCCAAACAACGTAAACTAACCTAAACCCTCCACCCCACTTTGTCCTTCTCTCTCCTCTCGCATCCGTACGACATAAATCCAAACTATATCAAACATACGTCCGATATATGTCCAACATATATCCAACATATGTCCAATATATGTTCATTTTGAATATTTTGGGACTTGGTAAAATTTTTAGTAATTCGGACTTAGAAAAATTTTAACATAAAATTGTAAATTTTATACCAAGGCCTCTATCTCGAAAACTGTTATAGATATCTAAATTTATAAAGACTTTTTTTTCAATTGGAGCGTAGTGCAACCAAGATAATTTTATTCGAATTACTATCTAGTACCCTTTTGACTTTTTTACTTATAACTTAAAACGGTTATAGATATTAAAATTTTGTAAGGTGTAATGCTCCCGCTTTAGTTACTATCTATTTGTATGAGATTATCATATTTATAATCGACTATCTTTGGTCTAGATAGCATAGTAAATTCCAAGAACTTGTGCTAACATTGGCCAAGTGGGAAATATCATTTGTAATAGTTAACTATGTTCTTATCACTTTAATGATTTGTTTTTATTTTAGTTGACACGCTTAGATTCAATTTCAAGACATCAATTTAGTTTTCATAGATGTAGTTTCTTTCACAAATTGATTAATCATCTACTACGTTGGGTATTCAGTCAGGTATGTATGTATGGATAGTCTATTATGACTAAGCATGTTTTAACATATAATAGGAATAAAATGGGTGTATTATACTTCTTTTTATGCAGCTATGTAGGTTTGAAGGTTTGATGATGAATCGACCTATTTGGGTTACTTTCCACGAAGTTGTGCCTTTGAATTGGTGGCTTAGTACGACGACTCTGCGGTCAGACAGGTTCAACCCCACCTGCTGGGAATTAGAGCTACACCAATTCACATCGATTTTGTCCTCGTCATCACCTTAATTGTACTCTTTCTCGGTCCAACCAGATATAGTACCACTATAATGATAAAACTTAGTCATAACATCCAATTAAGTTTCAAAGACAATTTTTTAAAGTTAGTTGTTGCGTATAACTTTTGTGATATTGCAATAATATTAAACTATTCCTTTATTTGTATAATCAGATCTAGGTCTGGTTGTGAGTGCTTTAATGGCAAAGTTATTAGAATTTATCTCCATCAGAATAGGTTGAAAGTGCCTTATAGGGTGAAATTGCCTTATAGGGTAAAATTGCCTTATAGGGTGAAATTGCCTTATAAGGTAAAAGTGTCTTCGACATAAGATCATCGATTCCTTTTACTTATGTCAAATTTACGCTAGTACCTTAAAACATAGACTCCGAGATAACGCCAATTGTTATAGCACTGTGCTACAATTAGTTATTTTTGTTATTACTGTAGAATGTAAACCCAATCATGACTGTATAGAAATCAACCGTTATATTTTAGAAACGTTGACCTGTTGTGTCTCACTTAGTTAAAGGAATAAAACACCACTACACAGCGACTGAACGTTTACTTGCAAACATGTATTTGAATAAGTAAAGTAATATTGTAAATTAATTAACTAAATTTCAGTAAAACATTTTATTTGTAAGATAACATTAATTCGTGTTGACGCGCGTAAATCTACCCCACGACTGGTCCCAGTAACCCCACACAAACCTCACATTTTTAACACTTGTCTTCAGCGTATTTTATGTATAAAAATAGAAAATTTGAAAAATCCATGATTTGCCAACATGCATGGGACTCAATCATAAAATAAAATGGAAAGATGCAAAAATAATCGACAAAGAAGAAAACCACCGAAACACAAAATCAAAGAAGCTGCCTATATAACCCTACATAAAAATAACTGCGTTGCAAACGAATCCGTGACTTTCAGTAAACAATGGATTCCATTACTAAAAGAAATAACAAAAGAAATAACAAATGAAGATCAAATGCCCACAATATCTAGGTAGCATTGCAAGTTTTTCCTGGGTTTTCCTTGCGATATTAACATGAAATACAGCCTACATACATGATTTCTATTTATACATACAATAACTAATTACATAACAATAAGCATATTAACTAGAAAACCATTATTTCGGCAATTATAAATGTTGGGGATCTTGGTAGCCACAGGTTGCTTAACCCCTTCACTGAATCTCGGTAAAATAAGACATAAAATCAGAAATCTCTCAATTGTATAAATAGAAACATGTTAAAAATGTTTCCCAAATTATTGAATTTATATAAAATTCACCAATAAAAATTAATCAGCTGATTTCACGTTAAGCGTATTGGCTACCATAGGAAAGTCGATCCCAGGTCGCAACACAAATTGAAGGCAATCATTCTTTTAAACTTTAAAAATTTTTGCTTAGTGTACTCAAACCAAATAATTCAAACATCAATAAATCAAAGTAACCTTCAATTTATGTCATAAACGTCAAACTTGAAGTTTTTATTATTTTGACAACGATCCTAGGTCATGGATCAAAACGTAAATAAAATAGATTTTAAAAACTATGAGTGGTTTCATTCCCAAAGAAGAATGCTAAACAAACCACAACAAACATACAGGGAGTATTAAAAATTTGATTAATTAAAAGGAAAAATTGATATGTTAGGTCAGCACCGCGGCGCTGATCTAACGTATCAATTTTTCCTGCTATCTAACCTAAGGCCGCGCAAGTCTAACTAATCTAACCTAACTCCAAACAACACTAGCTAACCTAACTCCTGACAAGTCCGACTAATATAACCTAACTTTAGACAACACCGTCTAACTTAAGTCCAAACAACGTAAACTAACCTAAACCCTCCACCCCACTTTGTCCTTCTCTCTCCTCTCGCATCCGTACGACATAAATCCAAACTATATCAAACATACGTCCGATATATGTCCAACATATATCCAACATATGTCCAATATATGTTCATTTTGAATATTTTGGGACTTGGTAAAATTTTTAGTAATTCGGACTTAGAAAAATTTTAACATAAAATTGTAAATTTTATACCAAGGCCTCTATCTCGAAAACTGTTATAGATATCTAAATTTATAAAGACTTTTTTCAATTGGAGCGTAGTGCAACCAATATAATTTTATTCGAATTACTATCTAGTACCCTTTTGACTTTTTACTTATAACTTAAAACGGTTATAGATATTAAAATTTTGTAAGGTGTAATGCTCCGCTTTAGTTACTATCTATTTGTATGAGATTATCATATTTATAATCGACTATCTTTGGTCTAGATAGCATAGTAAATTCCAAGAACTTGTGCTAACATTGGCCAAGTGGGAAATATCATTTGTAATAGTTAACTATGTTCTTATCACTTTAATGATTTGTTTTTATTTTAGTTGACACGCTTAGATTCAATTTCAAGACATCAATTTAGTTTTCATAGATGTAGTTTCTTTCACAAATTGATTAATCATCTACTACGTTGGGTATTCAGTCAGGTATGTATGTATGGATAGTCTATTATGACTAAGCATGTTTTAACATATAATAGGAATAAAATGGGTGTATTATACTTCTTTTTATGCAGCTATGTAGGTTTGAAGGTTTGATGATGAATCGACCTATTTGGGTTACTTTCCACGAAGTTGTGCCTTTGAATTGGTGGCTTAGTACGACGACTCTGCGGTCAGACAGGTTCAACCCCACCTGCTGGGAGTTAGAGCTACACCAATTCACATCGATTTTGTCCTCGTCATCACCTTAATTGTACTGTTTCTTGGTTCAACCAGATATAGTACCACTATAATGATAAAACTTAGTCATAACATCCAATTAAGTTTCAAAGACAATTTTTTAAAGTTAGTTGTTGCGTATAACTTTTATGATATTGCAATAATATTAAACTATTCCTTTATTTGTATAATCAGATCCAGGTCTGGTTGTCGGTGCTTTAATGGCAAAGTTACTTGAATTTATATCCATCAGAATAGAGTGAAAGTGCCTTACAGGGTGAAATTGCCTTATAGGGTGAAAATGTCTCCAACATAAGATCATTTATTCCTTTTACTTATGTCAAACTTACGCTAGTACCTTAAACCATAGACTCCGAGATAACGCCAATTGTTATAGCACTGTGCTACAATTAGTTATTTTTGTTGTTACTGTAGAATGTAAACCCAATCATGACTGTATAGAATCAACCGTTATATTTTAGAAACGTTGACCTGTTGTGTCTCACTTAGTTAAAGGACTAAAACACCACTACACAGCGACTGAACCTTTACTTGCAAACATGTATTTGAATAAGTAAAGTAATATTGTAAATTAATTAACTAAATTTCAATAAAACATTTTATTTGTAAGATAATATTAATTCGTGTTGACGCGCGTAAATCTACCCCACGACTGGTCTAGTAACCCCACACAAACCCACATTTTTAACACTTGTCTTCAGCGTATTTAGCTAGAAAGCGGTTAATCTTGATATTACCGTTACGCAGCTGCTTCTTTCAATGTGAATATGTTTCGGTTGGAGGTTGGAATTTGAAGGGTAAAACGAAGCTCTGAGTTAAACATGTGTGCCTTAACATTAATTCAAGATAATCTTAACACCAATGTAATCACATTATGGAAACAGGATGACACAAACCTTCGCCATATCTTTCTTGATCATATAAGTGGTGACATGTCAGACGTTAAATTTAAAGAAATGTGCTTGCAGTGTTGGGGTGGAGGTGACTAAAAACAGAGTTTTATTACTATTGTAAAAGATTTAAGTGGCGATTTAGGAAAAATTTTGATGTATATATAAATATAAGAGAAGACGTTCAAAGGTAAGCCCCAATCCGAAGTTTCATGATGACGGACGTTAAAGATTTTATTGCAAATAAACGTAAGCTTCATCTTATGCAAGATGTCGTACGAAAGAAGTTTGTAGAACACAAAAAAGGACACACTACTTCTCAACAAGAATTCAAAGACGCTCATAAACAAATATTGGAGTATTAAGAATAAAAACTGTGTATATGTATTTAGAAATGTGGTTTACAAAATTTAAACTGTAATTAGTTAAAATTGTCTGAGGATTTTCTTCCAAAGCTATATCTGCATACAGGATTATTCTATTTGGTATTAAAATTTATAGAATGAAGACGAAAATATATACAAGTCGGTTTATGGAGTAAAATATAATCCCCAATCTGACACGCATAGTTTGGGAAAAAGTGTGTAGGAAATTGATCCAGAAAACAGTGACACACCCTTAAATAACGGGGTATATCTGGGCACTAGAGGTCTAACGAGAGTCATAATTATCTTTAAAGTCCTTGGCATTTTCCTAAGGAATGTAATGAATTAGTTCATAGTATACATTCCCGACCTGTTGTTTCGTGCGTGCATACAAATCGGGTACTATCGGGGCATATCCGTACAAGAGTAGCTCATATAAAAGGACTGCTTGCGTAGAAGTTATAATTTGTCGATTGTACAGTTTAAAGAGGCAATTAAAAAAATATGTATAAAGACTTTGAGGATGTTATTCGAAGATTTGCAATGCTCTACGAGTAAAAAAGCAGAATGTGGGTAACGGTTTTCGATAGAAGGAGAAAAATGACTTATGTGTCAGTTATACGAGGAAGCAATACAGCACTGTACTGCTGTGTTAGTAATGCCTGAGGATTTGGATGATTTTATAGAAATAATCGAGGAGATGGGGTTTATAAAACTGTTGGTAGATATTCAGATGGAATATGTACTAAATTGTAAGTTTTAAAGTAAAAATTTAACTACTTCGACTACTATCATAAGAAATGAATGATGTGAATTTAGAAAATATTTTTGTGTATATTAGCTTGTTTATGTTATAAAATATAAAGTATACATTGGTATTGTTTAATTTAAATGTCCACATAACTGAAATGGGCGTCTAAGTTCTTATGAAAAGATTATAACAAAAATGTGTACTTATTAACGGGGTGTTATAAACGTTTTACAAAATTATTAATCAGAATCGTTATATTTAAAACTATAACATAACTTTATTTACAGGTATTATTATCTGTAGTTGAAATACCACAATTTAGAAAGGTATAAGAAGATAAACTGTAATATGCAGGATTATAGTGATAGAAATTTCTCTAAAATTTATGGTTTAAAATTTAAACATCGCTCGTGAATGCGTGGAATGGAAACCTTTTGTACTCTTCCATATACTCAACTTGTCTACAATTACTGTTTTCAAACAATCTTGGATAGGTTTTTATAAATTTGTATAATATGACCCCAATAAGGTTTAAATTTGAACAATTTGACTTTCCATCAGGAATGCGCATGGGCAGGGTGCATGGGTCGGGATGTGCATGGGTACACACCGAGATGCGTCAGGGGCGATATAAGAAAATTTCGATGAGTATATAAATATAGAAAAAGACGTTAATGGTTAGTTACAATCCGAAGTTTTATAGTAAAAACGCTTTTACACACACAACATGAGAGATTTAAGATGTTCATTCTAGAAAAATAATGATTAACAGTTTTTGCATTATACATGTAAATATTAATTGCTTCAACGTTTTACAAACGGATAATATAAAAGGTGTCTTGCAGGTAAAATTGCAGAATAACACTAGAAAATCGCAGTTTAAACATGCAAGTTTGAAAATGTTGTGTAACCCCAAAATTTTCGAAGGTGGAAAAATTAATACGTCAAGGCTATTAGTCATGCCTTTTCGAATTACTGTAATTAACCAAAGTATTGGAAAGTTTTAGAATATTTAACTAGTTCTCTCACCGTGAAAACATTTGCCCTAACGGTATAGCAATCTAATTACCTGTTTCAAGGTTTAAGTTGTTAGTAAAACGAATAGCCCTAGTGTATGTTTTATTTAAAGTAAATGCGGAGTCTCCTCTAATTAAATGGACTTGCCCGCGCAGACGGGTGCATAGAAATAGTAATAACTATAAATATTGTTTAATAATTTTTTTAAAATTGCAATATCGTGTTACATCTAAATAAAAATGCTGAGGTGGTTTCCTGTTAGGTTTTTGAATATTGAAACACTGCACGGGTGTTTGTTGGAGCTAATTTTAAAAACGTGATAATTGATTTTGATCCCCCAGGAAATTCTATACTAATTTGATAGGTTACACGATGGGTTTATCTCAAAAACAGAGCAATGCTGTTTAGAAATAAATTTAAGATGAACATCGAATAGTTTGTAAAAGGTTGATCTGTAAAACAGTAAGGAGTCGTTCGATTTAAAAAAAAACCCGAACAATTTGAGAACCTGAGGAAAACACAATAATAATTAATATCTTACACAACCGAGTTTTATTAAAAATACCGCTAAGAGTAATTTTTATAAAAAATCTAAAATGGTGCTGGTGGTTAAATACAATCAGGTAAAAACCTATTATACAACAATTATAAGCGTCACTTTTCCAGTCAAGACTTGCATATAACACCAATTAACATAATAAGGAGCTGCGCACGCTCGACCGTCAGCATAAAAGGCAAATGAGCCATGTTCCAGGCATTGGTTGTCAAAGTATCGTCGAGTTGATTAAAATTACAAGTTAAAGATGGATGTTTCTGGTGTTGAAGTGATGTAAGAGTGTCATTAGGCATCGACAAATTGGTAGGTAAGACCACCTATGCGCTAGGTGAATTTACATCAAATTTTCACAACCATAGCGTAGAAGTTGATTCTGATTTATACGGTGGTCTGCAACCAGTCGTACAAGTTATCTGCAATAGTAGAATGTGCCAAAATTATGCTATAAAAATAGACTACTTTAAATGGAGAAAGTTTGGCAATTTTCAATTGAAATTTAGAATCGTGCAATTTACCCAAGAAGCAGCAAACGTAAGATCGAATGATTTTTCTGGCGGAGATGTTCTAGAAATACAACTGGATCGCGAATTCAGATTGAAACTGATTGCCGAAACATATAATAGACGTGTATGGATGACGAATAAATTCCAAGAAGAAAATTTATATGATATGGAAATTACGAAAGATCGGAATGTTATTGTGCTACCTGAGTACGAGTGCATCAAGCTAATACATTTGCGAGAATTAATCTGTTATAAAATGAAAGAGTTGCGGTGTAGAAACTTTCCAGAATTTTACGAAAAATTTATAGATGATATAAAAAATGTATGTGGAAATACGACGGACGAAGAAAGGGTTCAAACGTTATTAGAGGAAGAGAATCGTGCAAGTATTTCTCTGTTTAATAATTGCAACAATTTAAATTACTTGACAGTGTTGAAAATTATTAAATGTTACCCCATCCAGTACTTAGAAGATGCGACTGCGAGCTAATCGCTTGCGGAAATGTTTAAAGATTTGGCTGTCCCAAATTCGTCAGACTCTGGTTATCACAGCAGCTTATAGATGTTATCAATACATGTATATGTTTTATTAATAACATAATATTTCTTGATAAACTTTGTTGTACTTATTTGTATCGCCAACATTAGGAAATAATTATTAATGGACGTATTAAACTATCTTGTTTTTTATTCTTAGGTTTAAAGTGGTGTAACCAATAACTGCATTCCTTTTAGCGTCAAAATGTGCGGTTAATAGTATGGAAAGTTGTACGCGATTTTTTTTCAAAATGAGCTCAAGTAACAATAGCAAAGACTTCATGCACACCATGACATGCATACGCAGTCAAAAGCATATAATTTATACGCAACTTATAAATAAAATCAGTTTGTCTGGAGACGACGACAAACTTTCATGATACCTGGGAGCACGTTAGTCTATGCATAGGGGCACAAAAATATAAATAACTTTTATTTTACATAGTTTAAGTATGTTAGTTTATATAGTAGCTTTCTTTGTATAGTAGTTTATAAAATTTTGTAGTTTTAAGTTTCGCGTTAAAATTAAATAAACAAACTAAAAATTGAAAGGATCCGAGTTTTATAGGGTAGTAACTTTGTAAGGGGTCGCCCGATTTAAACAATTCAAACGGGCTTAGATTGTCCGGGAAACTAGAATTCTGGTCCAATTAACAAATTACCCAGTGTAAAAGTGAATAGGATGGCGCTTCTGGCATAGTATGCGTGTACGTTGGGTTGCAAACATTAAGGTACTGAGAAACGCTGTCCGTGCCTTGTAAAAGTTCGAGGCTTTAGTAGGGTGCAATTTTGTAAGTTGTGGTTCTATTTGAAAAATTCAAACAGATTCGAATTCCATAGAAGAGTCTAATATTAGTTGATATCAAATAAGGTATATTTATTTTAAAACTAACAAAAATAAACTTTTATATGTTCGTTAGAGGGCATGTGTGTAAAACGGTAAGAGGTGGTCTGATTTTAAATTTGTTTGCAGATTCGGATTCTGCGTAAAATTCTAGACTAATTTGATTTGTCGCATGGTTAAAAAAATGTATAAGGATGGTCGGAAATCGCTACCGGTAAAAAATCTTAAAATTGAGGTACCGCCTTAGGGAGTGATGTTATCTAAAAAATTCCTAGACATTCAGGTAG
Organism: Platerodrilus igneus; assembly: GCA_036346225.1. NCBI lineage: Eukaryota > Metazoa > Arthropoda > Insecta > Coleoptera > Lycidae > Platerodrilus > Platerodrilus igneus. The sequence goes on along the minus strand of JARFIW010001469.1, from coordinate 13,546,425 downwards.
CTGAGAAAAATCTAATACTAATTAATACCAAACAAGATACATTAATCTTAATAAAAAAACCAAAATTAACTTTTATATGTTCACTAGAGGGTATGTATGTAAAACGGTAAGGGGTGGTCAGATTTTAAACATTAAAAAACTATTAGTTCTAATGGGTTTTTAATGAGAGAACCCATTAAAAAACGATTAGTGCTAATGGATTTTTAATGAGAAAACCCATTAAGAAGCGATTAGTGGATTGGGTGGATTCACCTGGTCCAGACCCCTCCCCCCAAATGACCTACTATGGTGTTTTCAGCGAAAACAACCACTCAACGGTTAATGATCCGTCGAAAGAATGACTTTGAACCCTTCTATATATCCACGAAACTTCTATAAAGCAGAAACTACAGCTTACGCTTCGCGTTCGGTAATAAAATAACTAATTTCTGCGGGAGATAATAAACGACTCGTATTCTCAATTGGATGTTTGCTTTCTCGCTCACCCTGTAATAATTAGCGATGGACTCGCGCCGGGCTTTTAATAAGCCCGGCCCGGTCCGATGCAGAAAAGTGACCGGCCCGGTCCGAGGCCCGACCCGAAATGAAAACTGACTGCCCGGGCGGGCCCGATTTTCATTCAATGAATAAGATATTTTTTCAGTTGTGTTCAACAAGTAACTATCACTCTTTTGTTTGATTTAAGAGTATAATGATTTTGAGTTACAATCGAGATACTTGTGGAACATACCGTGGTATATCATTTGATTTTTGATACTTTGAAAAATTTTAGAAATATGTAACAAAAGTACAAAATGTTTAGCAATTTTCAATGTTTATGAAATTGTTACAGACGGACTTTTATATCCTTTTTTTACTTTGAGAAACTGAAACTTTTGGAATTGAACTTTGATCTATAATTTGAATGTTTTTGTTCTAGTTCTTTTAAATTTTTATTTGACCGACTGACAATTCGTGCCAAAGTTCAAGATTTATCACTTTTTTGGTGAATTACCGGATGCTAGAAATTAAAATAAATTGTTTATAGGTCACAGCATAAACGGTACCAAACTTCATCGGTTAATATCTCAAGCGATTGAAAATTGGTACCTAATGTTATTAGAACTTAAGGAACCTGAAATTCAAATAGTATACCAAATGTTTGCTTAAAAAAAGTTGGATTTTCAAATTGTGGTATGTAGAGGATACCTTATTCTTTAGAAATACATATTATCTGATGGAATAGAAGTAAAATGAAGTAATTGTTTAAAGTTGAAAAGTTTTTTAAAAAGTGATTACCAAAAGGTATAAATCAGTACATAGATCCTTTTATATACCAATAAAACTTTATTTACTTTATTCTTTTTTTATGGCATGAGTTCGATAATGGCATTATTATACATTTTCCCGCAAACGTCACATGGGCATTAACTATGCTTGTTTAATAATAATAAGTTGATTTATTTTCAATATGTATCTTGCTATTCAAACTAAACATTTTATTTTTGTTTTTAATGTCCAGGATAAATAATAATATAATTTTATTATTTCAACACATTAATGAAATCATTTACAAATGACACACTACTATGATTCATGCAAATTACATAACTAGCAATTATGTCCAGCGTGATTAATCGCACTGAAGTGCGTGTACTTTATGCGTGTTTAGTTTTGTCCAGTTTCTACAACTCAGTCTATATTAAAATAAATCAAACAAACGCTACTAACGAATATCTCCAGTTAGTCTAATGTGAGCTCTCAGGTATTGCAGCTCATTCGTCGGGTACCGAATCTTTTCCTATCAGTTTGTGATTTAATTTTCCGTATTGTACTGGTTAAATGATCTGTGTTAAGTGTTTGTGAGTGTATTACAGTGAACTTTTCAATAAAAATGCCACGTAGTTGCATTAACCACCCAGATTTTTTCTGCTATATTTGTGGTGAGGTAACACTAAAGTCTCAGAGGAGAAATACAACTCCATTGATAAAAAAATTGTATGAAATATTTTGGATGTAAATTGGGTGATCAGGAAAAGTCTTGGGCCCCTCATAGTTGTTGTAATTTGTGTGTAACGTTGTTAACTGGTTGGTTGAATGGATTCCGTCACATGACATTTGCAGTTCCGATGGTTTGGAGAGAACCTAAAGATCATTCCACAGGGATAACAGCTAAGACTAGACACACTGTTAAATATCCTAATATTCCCTCTGCTTTAAGACCAGTGCTTCACAGTCCACAGCTTCCAATTTCGGTAGCACCAAAAACATGGTAATTAGACGACAATGTTGTTGAAGGTTGTACAGATTTATTGGATGATGAAGAATGGAGGGGCCCAGATTTTTTACAAAATACAAATACTGAACCGCACTTAATAAATCATTCTGAACTAAATGATCTAGTTCGTGATCTGCATTTATCCAAGAATGGAGCTGAAATGCTAGCATCACGACTGAAAGCATGGAATTTTTTATAACGCAACACAAAAATAAGTGGTTTCCGTGACAAGCAGTGCGACTTCGAATCTTTTTTCTCACAGTGTGCGGAGTTAGTTCACTGCAATGATGTGGAATCTTTACTGGAAGCTTTTTGACATACCCACAATCCTGATGAACGGCGTCTTTTTCTAACTCTTGAAAACGGAGTTTGAAAGCGGTTCTTCTTCATGTTGGGAATAAATACCCGTCGATCTCTTTGGTTCATGCAGCTAACATGAAGGAGACATGAAAGTATAAAACTTGTGTTGGATATGATTCAGTACGAGAAATATTCAGGGCATGTTTGTGGAGATCTTAAAGTTATAGCACTTTTACTTGGTTTACAACTTGGGTATACCAAATTTTGTTGCTTTTTGTGCGAGTGGAACAGCAGAGATAGAAAGAATCATTATTTTAAGAAACAGTGGTCAAAAAGAGAAACAATAACTGTTGGAAAGAGAAGAACGTTGAGAGCCCAGCACCAGTAAAACCTGAAAAAGTTTACCTTTTTCCCTACACATTAAGCTAGGTCTTATGAAAAATTTTGTTAAAGCAATGGATCGGGAGGGAAGTGGATTTCAGTTTCTAAAAAAAGAAGTCTCCCAATTTAAGTGATGCGAAAATAAAAGAAGTTGTATTTGTTGGTCCGGATATAAGAAAACTAATGAATGATATTGAATTCGAAGGCACTTTGAATGACTGTGAACTTGCTGCTTGAAAATTATAAGGCAGATAACTACAAAGAACTAATAACCGAGCTTCTGGAAAACTATAAAACACTTGGCTGTAACATGTTACTAAAGATCCATTTCTTAGATTCACATCTGGACTTTTTTCCAAACAATCTTGGAGCTATAAGTAACGAACATGGTGAACGCTTCCGTCAGGGAATATTCACCATGGAAACGTGTTTCAAAGGAAAGTGGAGCCTCAGAATGCTAGCTGACTTTTGCTGGATTCTTATGACCGATTTACCTGCAACAGAGTACGCCAGAAAATCCAAGCGAAGTAGATTTTAGGAATGTAGCAATATTACATGTGTGCATAACAAAGGGTTCGTGAAGATACTACGTGAAAATATAATTAAGAACGTTTACTTACTCAATGTGTGATAGAAGTGAAAGGACAATGGAGTAATCTACTCATGCGTTTTTCGGCCCGAAAAATTCGGGCCGGCCCGACTCGTTTGACCCGGCCTGGCCCGAAAAAGGATAGGCCCGGCCTGAGCCCGGCCCGAATAAAGTAGTCAACGGCCCGGCCCGAAATCGGGCCGGGCCCGGGCCGGGCCGACCCGAAAGCCCGAGCCCGAGTCCATCCCTAGTAATAATACTGTACCTAGTGCATAATCGCTTGCACCTGTAAGAATAACGAAAAGTTGCGAAAAATCAATTTGACCCAAAATTGGAGCACAAACCAATAATTTCTTTAAAGTTTCAAAAGCATTCTGTTCTTCATCACCCCATTTCCAAACAGATTTCTTTTTTGATAAGTTGCTCAGAGACCTGGAAATATCTGAAGAATTTGCTATAAACCTCCTGTACCAAGAACAACATTGTAAAAAACTTTGCACGTGTTTACGTTACGCGAAGTAGGAATATCTGTAATCGCACTAGTTTTCTGAGGATTTACTTATATTCCTGCCGGGTCATTAATATGTCCTAAATATTTTACTTCAGAACAGGCAAAAACACTTTTTTTTATTCGCCCGTAGTTTTAAATGTCTAAGACGCGAAAGCACTTTTTTTAAGTTTTCGATGTGTTGCTCAAACGAATTTGAAATTACAATTAGCTCATCAAGATAAGCCAATAATGTGACTTCAAAAAGTCTCAAACGAAAATGATCCATTAAGCGTCGGTGCCGTTTTAAGGTCGAATAGGGTCGATAAGTTTCGATTGGCGTGACAAATGCAGTTTTATCGCGATCAGAAACAACAACACTAATCTGATGGTAACCCGCGCACAAGTCAATTGTCGACATAAACAAAGATCGTTTTGCCGCATGCAAAAGATCGTTCATTATTAGCAGTGGATATGAATAGGTAATTGTCTTTTCATTAAGACATCTATAATCGACGCAAAGTCTTATGGAACCATCTTTTTTTGGTGTAAGGACAACCAAAGCAGCCCAAAGGGATTCGCATGTTTCAATAATCCCCTCTTTCAATAGTTTATCAAGTTCCTCTTTTAAAGTTTCCTCTTTTGCAGAAGGCATTCTATAAGGCGGACTATGAACTGGCAAACTATTTTCCGTATTTATATAATGTTCAATAAAAGGAGTAGCATCTCCATCTACTTCAAAAATATATCGGTTATCGCACAAAATTTTCCCTAAAGCGTGCTTCTGTTCTTACGAGAGAACCGTGCTTTTATCAAATGCGTACCCGAAAAATTTACACAATTTGTGTTATTTTCAAAATTTAGATCATACCGGAGCTCACGATTTTCACCAAAATGCCAACATTTTCCCGACAAGTTCATAACAATATTCGCATCAGCAATAAAATCGACGCCAAGTAAAGTATAGTCTGCGTTCGGTAATACAATAAAAGTTGTGTTCACTTTTTTAGTTTTAACGTAAACGTTAATGTTTGTTACTTTTAACTTTTGAGTTTTTTCACTGCCGTCTGCTAACTTAATATTTATAAGTTCATTCCAAAATATTTGACTTTTTCCAGTAAAAATTTGTAAAGAAACTTATCAGCTACGCTGTGTTTACCAGCAGTGTCCATATGTCATGTGCCTTTTGTACCCAAAACACTTATGTTCAACATTGACCTGTTTCTAGGTTGAATTTTTTTAAGGACTTCAGAACGTACGGTGCGGAAGGTTGCTTCCATTGTTGACGATTCCACTTTAGTTTCCAAATTAGGACATTTTCCGCGAATATGTCTAGCTTTTCCACAATGGTAACACACAATTTCACTAATGACCGAGACATTTGTTGTATTTACCAAACTACCATTTTGATTTTCTTCTTTTTTTATAAGCTTTTCACAATTACCCTTAATATAGCGAAAAACTTTACAATAACTACAACAAAGGCTTCTATTTTTATCAATAACGAGGCGTGCCTGCTATTTAAATTTGTAACACTGTTAATTTCCTTTAAATTTTTTTCCACAACACAAACTTCTTTAAGCAAATCATCAAATGATTTATTACTTCGAGAAATATGTTCACGAATTTTCATATTTAGTAGCCTATATATCATATCTATTTGTACGATTGAATTTAGTGTATTTGGTGGTAGCTGAGCGATTAAAACCTTAGCCCTACAAACAAAAATATCCGTCGGAGTAACAAAATCTTGCTCATTAGGAAATAATTCCCAATATATTTCGTAAGATGGCTTTTTCGTTCCCAAAGCACCACGTAATGATTGAACTAATTCATCCCAAGATTCGATCGAATCTTTGACCCCTTGAAATCAGGTTGCGGCAAGTCCGTCAAGCAACATGGGTAAGCCTCAAATTGCGTTAACATCGGAAATACTCATACAATACTTAAAAATTTATATTGCATCAATAAACGCATTTATATCCGTTGACTTTGAGCCATCAAATCTCGATTTACAATTAGCGAAACTTCCCTCTTGCACCACCATTGAGCCATAAAAGTTAATACATGTAAATTCTGCAAATAAATACACTGCATAGAACTTTGGTTTTTCCTCATAAACAAATAACGACACCTGCTTTTGCACGATTTGCATGCATATCTATATTTTATTCAAACGATAGTTACAAAAGCCGAGGTCACATTCAGTATTCAGCTGTGGGTAGATTAGTTGAATAAATACTTATACCAGAGAGAACAAATTTGTAAATATATAGAACACGCAAAATTGGTTGATTCACCATTAAATATTTGGCGAATGCTTAGAAAATTTGAATCCATTTTTTTTAAAATTAGCTGGCTAGATTGGATGGTTTTAAGACGACCCTTCAGGTCACATCGTTAAGCAGAGCTGGCAGCTGCTATCCGGTATTACGGATCCCTCCCCATTCATTTTTGCATGTGTTTTATAGATTGGGCTAACTCCAGAATCAACGCTACGGACACCATTCTTTAAACCCTGTTTTTTGTTTCAGTTTGTTAGATTTTTATTTAGTATTGATTAACCTGAAGTTAGATTGAATTTGGAGCACGTTTATTTTTTGCGTTTAAACCCAATGTAGTACCTTCGGGTGGAGCATTGAGGACGTGGCCGCAAGCATAGCGGCCCTTAATTACTTTATAATGTGGGTAGATTAGGAAAGAAGAATGTAATTAAAATATGTCAACTTAGGGAACGATAGGAAACGTTAGGGACGAATATAGGATTGACTTAGAATAAAACGCTTAGACCAGGGAGCACGAATTTGTAATTTTATAGAATAGGCAAAATAGCTGGATTCAGTATTAAAATATTTGGAGAATACTCAGAAAATTTGAATCCATTTTTTGTAGATTAGCTAGCTATATTTGGGTAGTTTTAAGACGACCCTTAGGGTCGCACCGGTATGCAGAGCTGGCAGCTGCTATCCGGTATTTCAAATCCCTTTCCCTTTCATTTTGCTTGTATCTTGTTGATCGGACGCACTCCAAGGTCAACGCTAGGGATACCGTTATTTATTCCCTATTTTTAGTTTTGTTTCAGTTTGTTAGATTTTTATATAGAATCGATTAATTTTGAAGTTAGATTACATTTAAAGCACGTTAAATTTCGAGTTTAAGCCAAATATAGTACCTTCACGTGGAACATTGGGTACGCGACCGCAAGTATAGCGACTCTTATTCACATTGTAATGTCGGTAGATTAGTAACTGGTATTATATTGACATATACGATACACAGTATTGCTAGCTGTGTAAAAAAAAGTTTTGTTTCTGCATCGAATCAATCAAACTGCATAAAAATATGAACTATTACCATGAAATTAGAATATGCCGGTAAGTAAAAATAGTATTTATTACTGGCGAATTTTTCTAAAATTAATAGGACTCTAGCGGTGATGACAACGCTAAAACAAAAAATTTGAATAAAGCAGAATCTGCTACCGCCACTCCACAAAAGAGAATGTAATTTTTTTATAAATAAAACATTAAAGGTTTGAATGTTTCCTTTTAAGCATTAGATCATATTTAATACAAAAATAATTCTTGAGGCTCTCGGGGGCGAAAGTCTAGCACAGCTAAATTCTCCACCACGTGCACAGTTTTGCTTAACCTAAAAATTTCCGAAGTAAAATATAACATCGGTTTTTCTCATAAACAAAATAACGACACACCTGTTTTTACAAGATGCATACCTATATTTAATTTTAAATTAAAACCAATATGTTACGAGTCGTATAATTCTTCTGCTCTTTTTAAACATTATATGATACCTAATCCAAGAATAATTCTTGAGGCTCTCGGGGGCGAAGCCCTAACACCGCTAAACTTTTCATCCCGTGTACGTTTCTGCTGAACCTAAAAATCTCCTAAGCATTCAATTACCTAATGGGACACAGCCACGTTCAAAACACACTAGGAAGCTCCGTTCCCCATTTTGAGAATTATTACGTTATCCAAATTCTTCACCACGTTTTATTTTCCACATTCGCGCGAACCCTGTTCTGTATTCATCTACGTTTATCTTTGTTTAACCTAAAATCTTTCACCAATTAACTGAGGCGACGAAAGTAACAAGGGCAAAGCTCTAGGGAGCTCCGTTTCTCATCAAGCAAAGAACCTACCAACAAAGACACGAGCCCGCGCCCCCACGAGAGCGAGACCCCATTCACCTTACTATCGACCCACAAAGCTACCCGCCACAGAAGCTCCGGCGCTGCGCCTCCACACACCACGATGACAAGGGCGAAGCCCTAGAGAACCACATTCTACATTCATCATTAAGTAAACTATCGATCAACAAAGACACCTGCCACAGGAGCCCCAGCAATGCCCCCCCACCTCCCGCAACCTCCCCAACATCAAAACTGGTTTTTTGCCGTATTCGCCTAGCTATACTACTCAAACACATAACGCCTATTTAAACGACGACCCTGTTAGGCATCTGCATTTCTTTCGACGTGAAATTTATAATTATCAAAAACACGCTCGCCATCTTTTTTAATTCCTTCTTCAGTCGCTATAATTGTCTCAACTAACTTTCTTATGCGGGAACTGCTCAGAACGTACACTTTCATAAGGCCAATCGTCAAAAATAAACTTACAGCTAATGCACTCGTAATTCCTTACCAGTTTTTGTCCATTGTATAAAGCTCAGCGTACTGAGTTTAAACAAATATTATGTAAATGCATATTATAATTATGTGGAAAGCTTTGTAAGCGGCGGTACAACATTTCTTTCTGAATTGTAAAGGCAAAAGGCCAGCAACTTAATGTAAAAATAACTATCTTTAGGTGCAAATGCTTCATTTCTTATGGCGCACAAGTTTCATATGTGACATGGTTTTGTATTGTTGTCAATTTTTTTAATTACAGCAAACTGCTTTTCAATTACCGTTATTAACTTCGAAATTATTATAAAGACCTACATTGTACATTCAGACAATTTCGTTTAATGAAATCATTTTTAGAAATTGCAGTTCTAATTGTAAAGTAAAATCAATCCACGTCATACTCCATTTTTGCTATGGATGTATGTGTATATTTTCGACTTTATTATTAAAGAGTTTACAAAGGAAAGTTAAAAGTTATAAATTAAATTAAGTTATATTACACTGTTATTCTCAAGTGAGATTGGAGACATTAAGCTAAGTCTTCCATTTAATTTCAGAGCGAGAGCAAATAGTAATCCACTTAAGTAAAACATGTGAAAATCAGGTGAGTAAGTAAAGAATCCAATCACTCGCTCAATCATACAACCAGACGTACCGTAAGCGGAACCAATGAAAGATGCTGCAGCGGTAGCAGAGTATAAAGGCTATTGCGTATCCGTCGACTGAAGCAATGGAATGCGCAGTCGACATTCAGATTTTAAGCAGAGAACGCGATTTCGACTAAATAGTACTTTTCGGTATTATTTAGGCTAACGAAGATCAATTACAAGTACAACGTCGTAACCCAGCAAAGCAGTCATCAAAGAGGGTTTCAATTGAATAATACATTCCTGTATTATTTAATTTCAACAGTCAACGTTCTTCAGAAAAGCAACGTCCACGGAAGCAACGTCCACGGAAGCAACGTCCACGGCATCGTATAATCCCAACGGATTCTGTTAAACGCGCGGGAACTTTAACCAATTCTCTGTATTTATAGAATCGAGTAGGTTTTTGTAATCATGTGGAAACAATTAATTGTTGCCGCGTTTTTATAAGACCTAACATCGAAGCTTTGCACTTTCACTGCTAAGAAAGAATCAGATCGTGTTTTCTGTTTCGTAGACTTGCGGGAGCTTTTATAGCTTCTATACTTTTATTGAACTGAAAGTGTTTTTCTAGACACGTGGGAGCAATTAGTTGCTCTCGCGTTTTTATAAGAACAATTACATTAAAGAGAATAGCATCGACTTCGGTTTTGCAATAGCCGGGAGCTTTTATAAGCTTTCGTGCCTTTGCTAAATTGAAAACGTTTCTGTAAACGCGCGAAAATATTCATTGTTTTCGCGCCTTTATAGAAATCGTTAACCGAAGCGTTGCACTAACTTTAGTGAATTAAAAAAGAATTGCTCCGTGTTTAGTTCTGCAAACGTGAGAAAGCTTTTATTAGCTTTTGTACTTATGTAGAGCTGAAAACTGGAAAGTTCTGCTATTAAATCCGGTTCGATTATCTACCCTAAGATACTTTAGCTGTGAACGGGTTGGTGAGTCTGCCAATCCATAGATAATCGACCCGGACCAATGTAGTAGAACCGAATGAGCTTCTTGTTAACGCGTGGACGCAGTATCCCTACGGGCGCCTCCGCCTTTACAAGAAAACGTCTTAACCTCCGGGCTAGTGAGTGCTAGTCTGGGAGTAATTCAACGGACCGTGCGTGTCTGGAGGACGCTTCGTTACATTGCGCGGGCGTAGTGCTTGCATTGTTACCCCACCATTTAACGGAACGATGGAAAACGGGGACGTTGCGGTGGCACCTGACGCCGAAGCGATGGACCTCCGAAAGCGCACCCTTGACGACGCTTCAGAGGTGGCCTGTGGCGACGGCTTCACGGTGCCGAAGAAGAAGACTTCGAAACAACCCAAGAAGTGCACCGCCGCCGACCTGCCGACGACGAATTGGTATGAACCGATTGCCACGCAGCCAGAAGAAGCAGCAGAAATGGAGTCCAATGCCATCAGCGAAAACCCTGCGTTGGCCCGAAGCCGCCGCGTTACTCCCGTCGTCCTTAGCAAGAAAAACAAGTGGGTGGCGATTGAGGCTGAGCTGGGTCGTCTCAGATTACAGTTCACCAGAGTGCATAACACCCAGTACGGGATCAGTAGCACACCGGCGCTCCTGACCAACTACCGTAAGGTCGCGGTTTTTGTGTCCAAGCGCGGCGAAGAGTATCATACTACTCGCCCCCAGGATGACAAGCCGCTCTGAATAGTTTTGAGGGACATCCCGGAAGATATCACAGCCATTTACGTCCGAACGTAACTCGTTCTACGTGATCTTCTAGTACTCTTGTGTGCATGCATCAAAGAGCGACCGAGAGAATTCTTGCCGCTGGTCATGGTCACTTTGACCAACTCCACGGAGGCGAAGCAAATCTTTGAGCTTCAGCATGTGCTGCACCTACGAGTACAGGTGGAGATACCGAACCGGAGTTTTGAATTAGGACAATGCCATTGATGCCAGAGGTTCGGGGACACGCAGACGAACTGCAAAGCCATGCCTAAATGTGTCAGGTACGCCGGCAACTACATTAACGGCACCTGCCTCAAAAGCAGGGAAGTTCCTGCGATGTGCGTCGACTGCGGTGGCGCGCGTTTAGCAAGCTATAGGCGATGCTATGCATTCCCGAAGTCATGTGTGGTCGCCTAAAGGCAACACGAGACGGCACCTAAGGCACCGGTCAGCGTCCGTCTTGCAAAGTAAACGCCGGGGGCCATTGCTGTGGAAACCCACTCCTACGCCAGCGTCGCCAACGGCTTGGCTACAGCCGCCTCAACACCGACATTCAAGATCCGAGCTCTTGCGCAGGTTGAGGAGACGCCTGTCCAGGCAGCCCAACCCACCCCCAGCAGTGGTGCGGAAACCATCGAAGCACCGTCCTGTGGGTGGGGCGCAATGGGGTTCACTCATCGAACTCCTCGCTGGAATTGACTTCCAGAAGCTGTCTGCGATTGCCCGAAAGCTGCTGCCAAAGTCAAAAGCTTCGGCGATTTAGTCATGGGTATCTTTGCCTTCGGCAAGGATCTCAGTGAACTCATCAATTTTAATGCGGAGATCCAGGAGTTCTGCAGATAGCGTTTTGGAACGCGTAAAGGCTGATGGAAAAGCGCTTTGAGTCGCTGGAGTTTGCGATCAGGCAGAGCCTAGACGTTGTCTTGGTAAACGAAGCGCTCCTCGGCGCACGAGGCGAGCCCAGGTTTCCCAACTACAGGCTGTTTCACATCAATCGAGGTGGCGTCGGAGGAGGCACAGCGGCGTACATTAAGGCAAACTTGGAGCACTACGTGATGAACTCGCCAGACCTACAACGACTTGAAGTGATTACTGTATGAATAGTACTAGAGTTCTCTACGCTTAGTCTCGGTTTATAACTAGCCAGGTGGCGAACCGCTTAGCACGCAGTACGTGGACCCGCTGTTGGATGCGAGAGAACCTGTGCTTTTAGCGGGGGACCTTAACTCTAAACATCCGTCTTGGAACAGTCGGGGAGCGCATCGCAATTGGCGCATACTTCGACAGTTTGCTGACAGACATAAAGTCGAGGATTTAGGACCGGCAGAACCCACTCACTAAGGCAATAGAGGCAGGCCAGATGTACCAGACGTCGTAATACTCCATCAACTGACGCTAAATACGAAGATCCGTGCAATCAGCGACCTCAGTTCTGATCACAACCCAGTACTACCCAATCTTGGAGGCGAACGAGTCCCGGCCATCAACAAAACCCGTGGCCGGCAATTGCCGCCCGTCTAATAATGCCGGTCAAAGGGAGGCGCGCTAGAGGTGCAACTGAACCGCCTTGTGAAGTGCATACAGACTTCGATCAGTAGAGCCACTTCCATGAGACCGATAGCGGATAAGAAGGACATCCTCCCTCTGCACATCTGAGACCTTATCCGAGAGAAAAAACGTGTCATGCGTCAGTAACAAAGAACCTGGGTTCCTGCGAAACGACTTCGATATAATCGATTGGTCGCCGAAATGCGATTAGCAGTTCGACAGCACCGAAACGAGGCGTGGGAAGCAAAACTGGAGCAACTCCAAGCCGAAGACAACTCTCTGTGGAGGATGTCAAAAATGCCGAGGAACAAGCCATCCCCAATGCCGCCTATCTATGGTGAAACAGGCTTAACCCATTAAATCTCTGAAAAGGCAGAAGTTTTCGCAGGCAGCAAAAAGCGTCAAATTGCGCCGAACTATGCCCACGCAGACCTTCGGCATATCAAACAGGTTCACCGCAACGTCCGACGGAGGACAAGAGATGACGTCTATCAGGAAATCGACCCCACCACAGTTGAAGAAGTAAAGAACTTTATCAAGGCCTTAAGGGTCAGAAAGGTTCCTGGACCGGACAAAATTTCCAACCGGACTCTATAAGCGCTGCCGGAAAACGTCGTGCAGGTTTTGACCGAAATCAACAATGCCAAGTTTATAAACTCCGCCACTTCCTACCCACGTGGAAGACGGCGGACGTCGTTGGGCTCCGGAAAGTAGGCAAAGCTACAACATTCCCACAGTAATACGGGCCAATTACATTGCTGTTGGTGGTTGCAAAGATAGCGAAAACCGTTTTACTAAAAGCACTCCAGGCAGCGATGCAGGAACACCACGTGATCCAGAACGAGCAGTTTGGGTTCCGTAAGGGGCATTCCAACGTTCGCCAGATACTGCAAGTGGTGGAGCACATCGTGGAAAGCTTCAACTGGCGACAGTCAACAGGCGCAGTGTTCCTGGACGTGTTTAAAGCTTTCTACAAGGTTTGGCATTATGACCTACTCCATTGGAGAGGGGGATACGTTACAAGTGATTCTCCAATTCTGCACCCGAAGGTACTACATTGACCAGGAAGCGAATTTCTGAAAAATTTTCAATTTTGCCGAATCCTTGCTGTTGCAAACAAGGTAGGGATCTTCAACGTACAAGACAATACCCACACACGGGACTTCCATTTTACCTCTCATCTGAACAAGGGCGTATTTTTGTAAAAAATGCTCGCCTAACATTTTTCAAGCGACCGTGTCGAGATTCGAACCCAGGACCTTGGACGAGGTAGTCACACGCGTACCAAATACGGCACGGAGCCGCCGGGAGAAAGGGTTATCACGCGCTTTTGTCTGACTCATGAAATCTTCACGATAAATGGTTTTGCAGCAGGTTGGACGGAGTGCGGTCGACAAGGCGCAGAATCAGGGCCTGCGTTACTCAAGGCTCTCTCCTCTAGCCGGCACTCTTCGGCATCTTAGTGAACGTCCTACCGAAAACAGCAGACACCAGAATGGCACTATAGGCCGACGACACAAACATTCTAGCCAGGTCCCGTGCTCCGCATCTCATCATGCAGAGACTGTAAACAACGACGGACGTTCTCGAGGAGTAACTAAGATTCTAGCAACTCAAGGTCAATCCAGAAACGAGCACGGTCTTCTCGACGCAACATTACCGACCTGGAAACGACGTCAGAGCATTCGACGAACCGATACCTTGGCGTTCAGACGTCAAATATCTAGGGGTGATCCTTGATTCGAAGCTCACTCGGAAACCTCACATTGAGTATGCGGCAAACAAGGCCAAGGGAGTTATGGCTTTGTTATACTCCTTAACCAATCGCCAAAGTAGGCTAAACGCATCAAACAAACTTAGGCTCTACAATGCGATAACCAGACCGACGTTTGTAGACGCATCAGCGGTGTGGGGCAACGCAGCGGAAACGCACATGCGTAAGCTGCAGGTGATCCAGAACAAGGCCCTTAGGGGTGTCTTCGGAGCTCCCTGGTTCGTTCGAAAGGTTCAGCTTCACAGAGAGGCAAACCTGCAGACCGTCAAGGAATGGCTCCCGTCAAACGCAAAGAGGTTTTACAAATCTCTAGAAGATCACGAGAACCAGCTCATACGAGCCCTAAAAGACTATGAAGAATTCCTATGGCAACGACATACACACACCAGGGCGATGCTCCGACAATAATCATTGCCGCGATTCCATCAGACGCCCGAAAGGAATAAACGGCGCGTAATGCCATGTTTTTTCCAAATCGCCCCGGCGGTGAAGGGCCCAGTCCAGGTATGCTAGTCACGGGAGCCCTATAAAGTCTATGACAAGGGATCTCGAGTCCGACACCAAAGCGGATTTTTAGTGAGTATGTCCTTGCTCCGGCAACAAAGAGTCCCACACAGCGGATATAAAATCTTTTACCACTATGAAAAAAAGTCGAGAAAAGGCGTTCAACGAAAAGTCCTCAAAAGCTATAAATTTGTGGGAGCGTGCTGGATGTTAAGCGGATTTGAGTTCCATTGGAGAGTGTCAGCAACATGAAAAGATTGATAAAAAATCTAGGTATAATGAACAAGAATGACCCGCAAGTCAACACGTCTCGTATTATAATTATGGTTTAATTGGGAAAGAAATTTCGTATTTCAGTAAGATGAATTTTTAGAAGAGAAGAGCTTATAAAGAAACTTTGCTATATGCAGAGTTCTTCCATCACCAGACTTAATCTATCGCATGTCTATGTAGATTGAAATTACATGATCTCGTTTTTTTAAACTATGGATAAAACCCACACAACTGTTTTGTGCTCTCTGAACTGTTTTCCAAGGCGCAGATAAAACTCTTGGGTAAATAGTGTCATAATAATTTAAGTAAGGCATGATCAAGCTTTGATCTAGTTGTAACTTTAGTTTAATTGTCAAAAAACGTTTAAGACGATTTAATGTAGTAGCATGTGATACGTATACATTACTTGCTTTCTCAGATTCAGTTGTTGTTCCATAACAAATTCGAGGTCTTTAGTACAATCAAAAAGTTCAATAGTATCCAACTTAAGACTCAGCGGTGGAGCGATATTTAAATCAGCTTTCTGCAAAACTTTTGGAATTCCAACAAGGATAGCTTTAGTTTTAGAGGAAATAATTGCAAAGCTCTTGCCTCTACTCTACTGCAGAATGCTAGAGATATACTGGTTTTATTTAGTAAAAGCGGAAGTAATGTCTGGTTAAAAATAGTAGTATAGTTGAACATCATCCTAATAAGAGTTGTAACGGGAATGATATAAGAACATCGACACGAGGAGGAGACCTAAAGCGCTCCTCTGTGGAGCACCTTTCGTTCAACCCAATTGGATAAAGAATTAGTACCAGCAGTGATAACCTGTTGCCTCCGGCCACTGCAATAGAAGGTCAACTTTGAACTTTTATAATTTAGCACAGAGATTTTCAAAACTGGCCTTATTACAACGCTAAAATCAATTAAAATAAGAATAGCAATCTGTTTGTTGTCCATTACGTCTCTTATATCATCAACTGCCTGAAGTAGAGCTGAGCAAATACCATGACCCTTGCAAAAACCAGATTGATGTGTCGAAAAGAGAATGTTGTTACAAATAGGCTTTGACCTGATTGACTGCTATATATTACTCAAATTTAGACCAGGGTAGAAAATTAATTAACGACATAAAATAATTTTAATCACCGTGTATAAGAAAGCTTTGGGTAATAATACGCTTCATTTAAAGGCATATTGGATAAATTCGTCATTTACTTCTAAACATAGGGTTTATATTGTTTAGATAATGTTAAACACCATGTATATCAGAGCAGTGTAAAATAGTACGCTTAATTAAAACGCCTACTGTGTAGATTTAAATCATTCAATTAGAATGTAGGGTTTTTGTATATAATCATAATCAACGTTTAAAAAGAAGTAATGTAGGTTTTCATTAGATAATACGCGTTATTAAAACCGTGGAGCATAAAATTTAATCTTTCCAAGTACTAAAACTATCGAGAAATTATAAAGACATAGGAAAGGCACGCAAAAGACTTCGGCGTATTAGAAATCAGGAACACCTGCAAAGAATAACGATGTATATGATAGTTGATAAGCTTTAAGCTATATGAGTGCAAGTAAGAAAGCGAGTTTGTGGTATAAAGACAAGCGAGATGGAATGCATTAGCAGTTAAATGAGGGGGAAAATGTGAAACAAGCGCACAGGTTTTAGATAGAATGAACAGACTAGATTGGCGATTAAGGTTGAAATAAGATGCAAACATGAGAGGGAAAAGCATATCAGTTGGTGTGTAAAGTTAATTAGTTGTTCTCGGACGTGTTGCGAGCCGTGTGGAAATTTCTTAGATTTTCAACGCGGACGAGTGCAAATTTCAGTAGAATCATTGTGCCGAGACATCGAAAGTGAAAATAGAATGCGAATTTCTGAAAATTGGCCGTTGCGGGACAAATTCGATTTGCAAGCGAGCCATTATATAAACCCGTGCTAATAGGAGTTTCGCTCTCTTATATTTTTGATTTTATTCGATACTTCAAACAGTTTTGTTCTTTATTTTTTTGATTATTCGATACTTTAAGTAGAATACGTGGTGATTACGTGCTACAATAAAAGTTATTAGTACACTTAGAAGAGATAAATGAAGGTAACAAAGTCTAGTTATATTTGCGGGTATTGCTGTACCAATTATCCAAATTAATAACAATAAATAAATAAATAGGAGTAGGCAGTTTTTGGTATAGCGTCAAAGAATTATGAATTTCAGTGCTATTTATTGGGAGTGTTTAGTAATCTAATGTTATTCGTAAACGTGATTGGATCCACAAAACAAGATTTCGATATACTTAGATGAGTTTCTGAGAAACCCTGAAACCTTTTAGACGAATGGTGGTGGAGAAAAATTTTAAAGGCGGCCATAAATCCGAAGAAGTAAACATAAACCAGCTGGAATGGTGGGATTAGCTAGTCCGATGTACATTGAAGCCACGAGTGCATTAATCTTCAGGTAAATTATGCATTTTTGTTCGATCTTAGATGTTTTGGTGTGTGTTGAATATCTTTATAATTTGTTTGATAAAAATGAACAGTAGTAAATTTGTATAAACAACAAATTTTTAATTTTAAGGTAAAATTTTCTTGTATAAGTAGAAAGGAGTATTTATCAGGTTTATGTTTTTGATTATGATGAAAATGTGGGTCTGTCTTTGAGCTCAATTAGACTAACCTTTTAAATTAACGTAAAGGGGTGGGAGATGCTCCCTTTTATTCAGACTCAGGTCTGCAAATATTGTTTATTTAATTAGTATGCATCCTACAAGGACTCTAATTCCGGATGCAAATTAAAATGATGACAAATTTGAACTTGAAATTTTATAATGCTGAAATTTATGCAGAAATTTAATTTTGAAATTTTAATGTATTGTGAATATTGGTGTAAATAGAGTTAACGTTGATGTTTGTGGTAGGAATGTGTTTTTTTTTTAATGAATGAGGATAAAAGTTTTGTCTAGGTGAGCTGCCGAGGCGGAAAGAGTCAAGAGGCGATTATCAGAAGAAAGTCAACGGACCAGTTAATTTTGAGGAAATCACAGCAAATCTTGACCCCCAATTCGTGAGGCTCGATTCTTATAGGGAATCACAGCAATCTTGGCACCCCAACCAGGAGCCATTCACCGTATTAACGAGAATCACAGTAATCCTGTCGACCCGAACGATGGGCCATTCACCGTAGTAACGAGAATCACAGCAATCTTGACGCCCAATCTGTGGGGCTCGAATGTTTTTTAGAAAGGACCAGTTCCTGTTGACTAAAAAGGTGAATCACAACAATCTTGGCGTCCAATTCGTGAGGCACGATTCTTATAGGGAATCACAGCATTCTATATATATTCAACTGACTTTGACAAAGTGCGTAGGATACTCACTGTAAGTAGGAGGGCATGGCTATTTGGGCAAAGGACGCACAAAAGCCTCCCTCTAAAGATCAGGAAAAGTGATAGTGCGAAAAAAGTATTCACAATAGAAGTAAATTAACTAGAAAAGAAGAGACATACGAGATGAAATGTAATCGGAGCCAGAGGCATTAGACGTAATACGAAGAACAGAATCGAAAATTCAGACGAATCTTCAAGGAAATTAATTGTAGGAGCTGGTGAAAGTAGGAAGTCTCTAAAATTAGCGATTGCTTCGCGAACCAGGGCTGGATCTATTGATGGGCATTGGGTAAAAAATTATTTAGAATATCCAAACGCATTATCAGAGGCAGCACGATTTGTCTACAAATTTTAGTTTTCTCCATGTCCTAGATGAGGTGCTGAGCAATTGTTCCACCTAAATTGAAGTAAACTATCTTGCTTATATGAAAGTACTTTACATTTCACTAATTAGAAAATAACTAAATTCAGATTGACATATGTACCTAATAACCAGAAGTGTTACGTAATATCCGTTTTGTTAAAGTTGGGACTTTTTCGAATTGAGATTTAGTACAGAATATGTTTACTGCGATGCAAGAAAGTAAATTTAGGCTGAGTTTTATTAAAGCCAGGTTTGTGTGTTGCTCAAACGTAACTTAACCTAAAAATTTGTTTATTGTGCCACCCGATAATTGAATTCAAATACAGTATATTACTACTTTTGAATATTGTCCGGATATGAATCGTTCCTACATATATATTAGTTGTTAAGATCTGTACCACGAATACTTCCTCAACTAAAGTTAGGGTTCCTAGAGGTGAAGTAGCAGCGGGAAGCCACATATTAGCCTTGATTGCAAAATAAGCACGTATTAGATAAGGAAACTGATGTATATACTATAAGAATAAGATTTGGCGTGAAATTGAGATGGAGTTTAAGAAGTCATGTCCAAATTTACATTACAGAACAAATTGAGATTATAGAACATGAGAATATATAAGTAAAATTTGGAAAAACTTAAAAAAACTTGAAAGACATCAAACAGCTAAAGAAAGACAAGAGAAGTACAAGAACAAAATGAGGTGTCCACAGATGATACTTTGAAAACTGTGAAATCTTAACAACAAACCCGTGTTTGAATTTACTAATACCTTTGATAGGGACAATGTAGAAAATGTGCCACAAAAAACTCAAAAAAATATATCGGTGTAAGCACTAAAGGAATATAAAAGATGACGGCATTTGAGAAATTTCTAAAGTTCAAAGTCGTGGACGGCAGTTAATACAATATTAATTCTTTTTAGAGAGAACATGAAAACGACTTTTGTATCGTAGGGTTAGAAGACAATAATTATGATCCCATTTTTGAACATGTTCGGGTATGTATATTTAATATTGCGATTTGCGTTTTACAATTTTGCTGCAGAATTCTTACGAGATTGAAATGGTACATTCTGGAGCGGATATCAACATTACAAATTCTGTAGCAAATTTGTCACAACTGCAGAGGGAAGTGTCTCGAGATAACCGTATTTTAAAAATTGTATTAAATAATCGAAAGGAAGATTTAACCAGAAATGTGCTTTGGTAATTGCTGTTTGAAATGAGAATTTTTTTCTGGAGAATCTTGTAAGCTGATTTGATGTCAATTTAAAATAAGAAGATATTTTATTACGAAGAGCGTTTTTGTGGATTCTGTAAGTATCACTTTTAGATTTATTTTTAACTGATATATATTTAACGTAAGGGATAATAATAAGTGTTAATCATATAATATTTTTTTTACCAGGAGAATTTGTGATCTGAGTTCGAAACACTCTGACCCTTTAATAGATTATCTGTTAAGAATTTTTTTGGCCAAACAAACCTTACAAACGTGGAAATAATTATAACCGAGTAAACCATCCTCAGAAGAATCAGTTTAATTCCCTAAATTTTAAATAAGTAAGCAACAATTTTTTTGTAATAAAATACTTCTTACAAACTAATTTATGTTTGAAAGAAACAATGTCTGTTGTTCTTCGCTTTGACTCCTCGTTAATTGTTGTCCTTGCATTTCAATTGATGTATCTTGTAGAATTACACCTTCTTGTGACCCTATTTTAACCCCTTGTTTCCTTAATGCCTATCTGGTCTCCTTAATTCGTTTATCCATTTTTAAATTTTTATTAATATTTCAAATTCCTTCAGATTTTTAATTCCTAACCCTGTTAAATTAAATTTTTATTCGTACTTTTACAAATTTAAATTTTAAATTTCTCGCTCCTACAAATTTTTAAAATTTTTAATTTTGCTTTTCAATTTTAATTTAGTTTTAGTGGTGTTATCACCTGTAGCTTTGGGTCGCCATATTTACTGTGATATTTGCCCCACGGCTTTGGCGTACACACTTAAGCGGTGATACCCGCAGCCCCTCAATTTGGGCTTGTCATATTTATGCTGTGTTAACCCCTGTTAGCCCCTACCCTTGGGCAAGTATACTTATGTCGTGATTTATTCTTTTATTACTCAAGCACTTGTAGAAATGTTAATTTTCTTTGCCTCGACTAGCTGATTAAATTAAATAAAGCAGTTCTACAATACACAGTATAATGATTGAATATTTACAATCTTTTTAAATATCGTCTTTTTTTTAAATGATTTACATGTGTCAGATTTTTAGAAAATCTAGCCAGCAAAACGAGCTTTTTATTACATTTAGAAAACTTTTGAAACGTTTCAAGATGTCTATTACTTTTCATAAATTTATACAAGAAACCCTAATTTGTCGGCTCTTACACTTTGAACTATTATTGAGATAAAAACAGTTTCTAAAATAATTCAGATTAAAATATCTAACCTGAAGTGGTTCAGAAGGTGCTCTGCATTCCCCAGAATTGAAGTCGACATCCGAGCAAATTAGTATCCAAATCGTTATTGGTGAGTTTATTCCAATGAAAAGTTTTTCATTTTTGTAATAAAATATTTACCATTTTCAGAGATTATCAAATTGCTTGAACAAGCAGCATTCTCCAGAGTCTCGTATCTAAAATTGTATTTAGGATCGTAATTAACAGGAATCCTAACAAAATCTTTATTAGGATCGTTATTTTGATTGTAATTTAAGATTGTAGTAAAGATTGTAATTGTGATGGTAATTAAAAGCCCTGTTTTATTTATTATTAGAAATGGTATAATTTTACTAAATCTGATCTACTTACATCTTTAGAAGTACGGCTCGCTTGCACAGCTACACACTCTTTAATTTTCACTTTTAATTTAATTTACTGTTCACGTAAATATTTAGCACTTTCAAGTATAGTGACTGCCCAGTTTCTAAAGTATACTAACTCGATATTCAATTGGCATGATATTTATAGGATCGGACTCTTTTGTTTGCGATTCGTTGACTCCACGTGCTGGGCGAGACCAAGTGTCTTATCTTTTGTTATTTAGGGAAACTTTACCAATTGTGTTTTCACGTACGCTTTTAAATAATGCATAATTTCTGCGTGCGTTTAAGATGATATATTAACGCAGTTTTTGAATATTTATCTAGCCAATTCATGCAGGTTTTTCACTGATTTAATTTCAATGCGTTTCATTACATTTTTAAATTCTTATCTTTGCTCGTAGCTACTCTTGGATATGTGTTTTAATTGCTTGTACTGCTATGTACAGTGTGCTCTCAATTAATAATATTTATAATGACCTATTTACTCTTGTAATATCTGTAATTATGTGCTTGTGTTACTTGGGAGTTTCTTTTGTTTATTCTACGACTTCTAAGACTTAACCTACCCCTAAATTAACCCTATAATTACAGCAATATATATATATATATATATATATATATAATGAATTACTAATAACGACCTCCTTTATTGTAATTTTCTAAAAATGTTGTGGGTTTTAGGTCGGCTGGATTATTTAATAAAACTCTTTTTTATAAACCTGAGCTTTCGGATTTATTTTAATCCTTTTTCAAAGGTACTACAATAACAGAATTGATAAATAAACATTAAATGATATTGTATACTCAAGGCGAGGTTATAATAAATTGGCGATTAACATAAAAAGTTATTTTGGTTATAAATCTTCTAAAATGTATATAACAACTTCAAAATACAACAAGAGGTAAAAGTATTATGTAAATAAAATATTGATAATAAATAAAAGTCAAAAGTTTGATAGAAATTGTTATTAAAAGGCAACCTTAAAAAATGTTTATTATAACTATTCTGTGTATGTATCTGCATGTAGCACTGTGAGTGTATGTATGTATGTATGTATGTGTGTGTATGTGGGTGCGTTGTTTTTTTTTTTGTGTGTGTGTGTGTGTGTGTGTGTGTGTGTGTGTGTGTGTGTGTGTGTGTGTGTGTGTGTGTGTGTGTGTGTGTTGTTTTTTATTATATTTATTTATTTTAATATTATTAAGAGAAATTCATCTTATAGATCCATTGACAAATTTGTTGCTGTGTGGTTGTTTTTTATTTTTGATATTTAGAGGATACGTGTAGATACAATTTAAGTTATTAATATCTGTTCTTTTGTTCATAGTATTTTTTTGCTGGTAGATGTGGCAGATTTCTAGAAACTCTCTTTTTGATTTTTTGTCTTCCATCTGTAATATAATTGGATTGATAAAATCTATTTTATGGTTTTTAGTATTTACGTGTATACATAGGGCACAATCATTTGGTTTTATACGTATATCGCTCTTATGTTGGGTTATTCGTTGCCTAAGGGTTTGTTTGCTTTGTCCTACGTAACACTCGTTACAATCTAGACAATTGATTTTATATATGATGTTCCTTTTATTTAAAATAGGAGTTTTATCTTTAATTTTAGAGAAAATGTAATTTAAGGTTAAAGTATTTTTAGAAGTTATTTTTATGTTAAATTTGTTAAATACGTTAGTTAGTTTTGGTGTAAGGTGTTCAATGTATGGAAGAGATTTAAATGTAACTGTACTGTCTATTTGTTTATTATTATTATTATTATTATTATTGTGTTGTTATGTGTATTATTATCTGTAATTTCTGTAGTGTGGTTATATAAAAGACGTTTTATTAATTTTGGAGGATAGTTGTTTTTTTTTAAATATTAAAAAGTTTGTTTAAATTTTTTTTGATAAAATGTATGGTGACTTATTGTTTTAATTCTGTTTTTTAGTGTTAAAATAAAATTTATTTTTATTTTGTAAGAGTGATACGAGAAGTAATTTAAGTACCTTCCAGAGTTGGTTGGTTTTTGATACCAATCTAATAAAATAAAATTATTTGTATTTCTAATAAGTAACGTATCTAAAAATGGCACTGCGTTTTTATTCTCTCTTCTGAAAGTAAATTTGTCGATTAAAAACACTTAACAGTAAATTAAATTAACTTGCGTACTATGAAACTTAAATATTTAATCTAAAGAAATGTTTTTATATATCACTCGATTGAAATAAAATATTTTATTTTTACCATAAAGCATATTCGTTTTGTTGGTTTTAATTCAGCAGCGTTTACTCTTTCAAAGCATATATCTACCAATCCATATAGATCTATTTCAATGTCCCATCCTCCCTTAAACCGTTTTAAGAAGTCTAATTTTTCTGAAAATTTAACTATTCCTGGTA
Organism: Platerodrilus igneus; assembly: GCA_036346225.1. Classification (NCBI taxonomy): domain Eukaryota; kingdom Metazoa; phylum Arthropoda; class Insecta; order Coleoptera; family Lycidae; genus Platerodrilus; species Platerodrilus igneus. The sequence goes on along the minus strand of JARFIW010001469.1, from coordinate 13,522,362 downwards.
TCAATACTAAAACGTTTACTCATATTGCAATTAAATAAAATTATCTCCAATTTTGAAGTGGAGTATAGTTATAATTTGTTTTAAGTTTTCGATCTTCCATTTCAATATATTTTATATAATCATTTGCTGCTAAACTTTGTCGATTTTGCGTACAAATTTAATTACGTAACCTTTCTAAACTATGAATGGCAGCATTCCCACGTCGACGTGTTAACCAACACTGATCTCATCAAATGCGATTGGTTCTTCGAGTAAGTTTTAACAATCTTCGCCCTTGTACGCACCTTTCCAAATGTTTACATGCCAATGTTCTAGTATATTTTAGAACCTAGGTCGTCACTCATACATGTGATATGGAGCATGCGTTTTTAGTATTATACTACCTGATATCTAATTTATTTAATGGTATAAACTCTTCCACAGTTGAAATTGTTTTATATAATGCGCTTTTCAATTAAAAGCACGTCTCCTTGCTATCCATTACAAATCAAAATCTTTTTAGAATATCTACATATGAGTTTCCCGTTAATATATATTATACTAACCACAAAAGAATGCATTTACCTTATAAGTTTCTGAATTAAAAACGACATGTTTTTAAAGAATCTATCGGAGTATACTTAATGCATAAGATTTAAAAATATGTCGTTCTTTAATTCATCAACCTATGACGTGAATGCATTCTTTCATGATTTCGACTATATAACTGAAATTCGTTAAGAGTATTGATACAAAATACGATCCTTTAATTTTAAAATATGGATGAAACTTCCTTTGTCACTCACATTTATGCGTCAAACGTAATTAATTAATTTATACAGTGGGACTTAAACCAGTTTAGGTTTCGTTTTGATACTTGTTGTTTTTGATTTCCTCCTGTAATTTCGGTCTTGCCCGAACTGGTCTGTGACGAAGTATCTTTTCCAGAAATAAGACGCAAAAGTCTTGCATTGACCGCCATTAATAAGTATACTTACCTCTAGCAATAGCTCATTTCCGAACCAATAATATAGAAACAGTTGCATTAGCATTGTGGCCATGAAGGAGAGGTCCCTTATTAGCTGCACAGATATGTCTCCCTAGAAGCAGCTTATTTAATAGTTTCACCTGGAAACGTACCACTTACAACAACTATCTCAAAACCAAGTATTGCTATTTGTAACGAAGACGATACAAAATCTAGCAAAAGCAACATCTTCATAGAGCCATCAAGAACCTTGACGTATCTTGCTAGGTAAAGCTACAGCTATATAACATCAACATCATTCTATACTTACCGTATGATGGCGTTGTGATGGTAAATTATCTTCTTAAGGTTACAGTATAGCATTTCATCATTTATCAAAGTAACCAGATTATACTGCATAATCTTTATCTGTCCAAATGCAAAATTTATCAATGAAATAAACGTGTTATTACATGCTAGTATAACAGATGCGCCGATAAAACAAGCAACGGCCTGCCAAGTAAATGTATACCAGTAATATTTATACCGGTCGAAAGGAAGCCAGGATACTATTGGTAGTGGCCGTTTTAAATATTTCGTAGAATTGCCCTCAGTAATGTAATAGACATCTAACGGGTTTATCAGTTCCAAGACACCCGGAATAGTAATAAACAGTATCAAACTCACAACGCCAAAAGAAGTAACAACCCTGTTAGAATTTAAATTTCTTTCGACTTGTAACTTATAAATATCAAAAACACGCCCTCCATCTTTTTTAATTCCTTCTTCAGTGACTATAATAATATCAAATAATTTTCTTATACGGGAGGTGCTCAAAACGTACACTTTAATAAGACCAATGGTAGATAATAAACTTACAGACAAGACACTCGTAATTTCTTGCCAGTTTTTGTCCATTGTATAAAGCTCGACGTACTGAGTTAATACTAATATTATGTAAATGCTTATTATAATATTGTGGTAAATTTGGTATGCGATGGTACAACATTTCTTGTTGAATTGTAAAGGCCAAAGACCAACTAAACTTTATGTAAGAATAGTTATTTTCAGATGCAAGTTTTTCATTTCTTATGGTACACAAGTTTCAGTTGTTGCAAGCTTTTGTAGCATAGTGAATTTTTTAATTAGAACAGATAGCTTTTCAATTACCTTTATTAACTCCTGAATTATTAGAAAGACCTGAATTATATAGATAGTCGATTTAGTTTAATGATGTAATTTTTGAAAATTATAGTCTTAATTGTAGAGTAAAATTAAACAACGGTTTTTAAGTTTTAGTTAATTATCTCTTTCGATTCTTCATTAGTAATGCCGTACATTTGCGAATTCTGCCATGGAGTCACTTAGCAATTGTAAATTGAAGTAAACTATATTGTTCCTATGAAAGTACCTAATATTGCACTAGCGAATAAAATTACTAAGTTCAGATTAAAATATAGACATAAAGACCAGAAGTGTTACGTAATATCGCACCCTCATCTATCTACTGCTGCACTTCAGTGCAACATCTGAGACACGTGTCAAAGTTTTTACTAATCCGTAGATCAATTAAAATACTGCTACATTTGTGCTGTATACGATATCATTGTTTGTTCGTATCTCACATGCTGATGGATGTGGGTTTGCTTAACAGTATCATACATACAACGCATTGGAGCAGAGCTAAGGATTCTACTTGTAAGTTCACGAAGCTCTTTTTGTGTGTGTTCGTTAACCATTTTTTGTGCTCTCTCATTTTTCATTTTTGCTAGACACGTACAAAGAATATTTTTGTATTTGTAATTTGTGTGCTGTGTTATTTATATACCTGTGTTAATATACGATACCAAAACTGAACGAAAATTATCAAGCTTGTCCTACCAATAGAAGAAACTATTAAACGAATAAAAGCGTTTTCGATGAAAACGGTATCTGAGGAAAAGCCGATGCCAACTTGCACGTATGGTTAAAGCTATCATTTAACTTAATTTGATATTTAGTAAAAGTTTAATTTAGGCAGAGATTTATTAAAGACCGGTTTCTAGGTGGCTTAAAGGTAACTTAAACGAAAACTTGTTTATTGAGTGTGATAGACAAATCATTTACTTAAATAACTTCCAGTTTAATTTTGCCAATTCATTTCTATCAGTTCTACAAGATTATTACTTACAGTTCAGGACCGTCGGCGACAAACTGTTCTCAGTCTCCTAAAAGTAGACACTAAGTTAACACAAATGAAAACAACTTGTGACATTTCCCTAGAATTAATTATAATCACATTTTTTTGAATAGTTTCTGTACAAGTGAAGTTCACCAATTGAATTAAGTTATTTCCTTTTCGGACGTATAGGTTTTATGTTTCTATAAATCCTAATTTAAGAGAGAATTATTTTGCATCCTCTTTTGGATCTATAGTCAAAGGTTATAAAGATTATGTCGGTTTTTAAAAAAAGGTTAGAGGTGATATCATCATGATAATTATTACAGCCTAGTTTTGTCTAGAAAATATATAATGCCACCGATAAGTCCTCCCTCTTAAATCAAAGACAGGTCATACACGGTTTTGTACTTACTAAGAATACATGTAAAACCTGAAATATGTAAGTTTAAATATATGAATGGTTTGATAGTGAAAACGGTATAAAGGAGGTCCAATTTGATTTACCGCTCCGAAGTTTGTCCAGAATGCCTCGCGTGGTTTTTAAAAGAGGAATTGCATTCTTCAAAAAGCCACTGCTTTTCCAACATCCAAACTCTAAGCTTGGTAGGTTAATTACCTTGTGTAGAGATTAGCGAACATGGCAGAGCAGCTAAAGTAGGTTCAGATAATTTCCTGTCAAGTGAACCAATTTCTTTTTAGACACCATTGAGTTCATAGAAATAGTCAACCGTTGTGCTGGAAGTTTCATGTTGTACGATTAGATAGAGGTACTCGAGAGGAAGTAAGGGGCACCTTTAATGCCATAATCCAGATCCCAATTGCAAGAAAATTGTATATAAATCAATGCAACAACTATATTGGTGCGAAGATTAGTACCTAATCATAAGAAAATGTATAAATTGAACGTACCTACGAGTGCGTCTGTGTTTAGGTTAAGTTTTTGCGACATATTGGATGTTTATACTGTTTTTATTTACAATATTGCTCAAATATATTACTCATATTTAGACCAGGATAGAAAATTAATTAATTACATCAAATAAATTTAATCACCGTGTATAAGGAATTTTATTAGATAATACGCTTTATTAAAAAACCGTGGAGCATAAAAATTTATTCGTTTCATTAAAAATAAGGGATTTAAATTATTCACTAGAGGTTTTCTATAAAAAGAAGCAGAATTACAATGCTCAAAGTGTATTTAACTTAATTGTTCCAAGAAACAAATAGAAATTACGTGCAGAATTTATAATAATTAATTCAATTTTTAAGTAATGGGTATTAAACAAAGTGTACAAATAATAAATTAATATTTAATTTGTATTCACTAAAAATTAAAGGGTAGAAGTCAATGCCATTCATTATTATTTTAATTGGAGTTAATTGAAAGATTATTAAGGTATTATATGCATAAAAGCTTGTAAAAACCCAATAATATTCAAATCGTAGAAGTGTTATTTAGAAGTAGTACGATTGAACACCTGCGTATTTTTAAAAGTCACGTTCTGCTTAAATTTTGTAGATAACAAACGATTGCAGAGAATGTTGGAGAAACCGTCGCTTAATATTCACGGGAAATGCTAATAAAGTGTGTTATTTAACAGTCCACGTGGATTGAAATTACCGATAATAAAGAATATCGATTTGTACCACTCAGAACAGGGTAGATAAAGACGGATAATATGCGCAAGACAGAGACACGAATAATTAAAGGCGTGGGTTGAGCAACGTCACTGGGTTGCGATTGGTTGAAAATAAGAGGCAAACATGAGAGGTGTAAAAATAACATTTCTGTATAAAATTTAATTAGTTGTTCTCAGACGTTGCGTGCCGTGTGGAAAATTTCTGAGATTTAACTGGCGCGAGTGCAAATTTAATAAGAATCGCTGTGCCCATCTGTCGAAAGGGAACAGAGAATGCGAAATTCTGGAAATCGTCCGTTTGCGGGACAAAACCGACGCACGGGCGGGCTATTATATAAACCCGGACTTTAAACAGTTTCGCTCTCTTAGATTTTTGATTATTCGATGCTTTAAACAGTGCTCTTAGATTTTCAATTTTGATACAATACTTTAAAACAGTTTGCTCTTTACGTGCTACGATACAAGTTAGTATGCGTTAGTGCACTTAGAAAAGAAGATACAAGGTAATATAGTTTAGTTATATTTGCGAGTATTACTGTACCAAGTATCCAAATTTGTAACGATAAATGAATAAACAAAAGTAGGCAGTTTTGGCGTATAGCGTGAAAGAAGTATGAATTTCTTTGCTATTTTTCGGGGGTGTTAATAATCAAATGTTATTCGTAATCGTGATTGGATCCACAAAACAAGATTTTGATAAACTTAAATGAGTTCCTGAGAAGCTCTGAAATAACTTTAGATGCATGGTGGTGTAGAAAATTTTAAAAGCGTTTAGAATCAGAAGCCGTAAACATAACCCAGTTGGAATGGTGTGATTAACAAAGGACGATGTACATTGGAGCCACGAGTGCATTAACCTTCAGGTAACTTATGCTTTGTTGTTCGATTTTTGATGTCTTGGTGTGTTTTGAATAACTTTATAATTTGTTTGCTAAAAAAAAAATGGACAGTAGTGAATTTGTACTAACAACAAAATTTTAATTTTAAGGTGAAATTTTTTTGTTTAAGTAAAAAGGAGTATTTAGCAGTTTAAGTTCTTGATTATGATGAAAATTTGGGTCTGTCTTTGAGCTCAATTAGACTAACCTGTTTGATTAACGTAAAGGGGTGGGAGATACTCCCTTTGTACTCAGACTCAGGTCTGCAAATATTGTTAAATTAATTAGTAGGCATCCTACAAGGACTTTAATTCTGGATGCAAATTAAAAGGATAACAAATTTAATCTTGAAATTTTATGATACTGAAATTTATGCTGAAATTTAATTTTTAAATTTTAATGTATTATGAATATTGATGTAAATAGAGTTAACGTTGATGTTTTTGGTAGGAATGTATTTGTTTTTTTTTATGAATGAGGATGAAAGTTTTAAGCAGGTGAGCAGCCCAGGCGATTATCCGAAGAGAATCACAGCAATATATATTCCTTCTTTGCTGAAGGTGAAACCAGCTTCCAATAAGCAAAATTTCAATATGTTTTTCAAATGTATCTGTACTTATGATTATATCGACGTGATAACAAAATACCTAAAGTTGTAATCCTTGACGTAGGAGACGATCCACAAATCCTTGTCATGTAGCAGGTGAATTATGCAAACTCATTGGTAACTTGGTTAATTCAGATAAACCCCCATTTGAAATTGTGAAAACTGTATACTGACAAGAATTTTCTTCCAACGGAATCTGAAAATTTTCGGATTTTAATCTAAAATGGAAATAAATTCAGCATTTTGGAGGATATCCAAGATTGATAAAGCTGTAGGTACAGGATATGCATGTTTCTCGGTGACATTGTTAAGTTTTTGAAAACCAATAACAAATCTATTGTTGTCTTTTTTCTTGACCAATAATACAGGAATACTCCAAGGACTACCGATTTTACGCTCGACCCCTAACTTAAAAGGTTTATCTAATTCGCTAACGATTTGTTGTGGCACAACAGAGCTTACTCCATAAGAACGTTGTTTAATCGGGTCTCCTTTTACTTTAACTGTATGTTTAACTAAAGAAACTGTGCTAGCAATAATCGTGGATTAGAGTCTGGAAGAAATAACATCATCATGCTTAAGTACCGTTACTCTTTTTGTCATTGGTTTATACATCTTGGGATTGGTTGAATGCGTATCTCCTTAGATTTCTATTCTGAGCTAGCCTACACATTTCCCTGAAACACCCACATCCTACATCTTTCACTGTCTGTGTGCAATAGTCTAGGTCTACTTCTACTTCTCTTTTTTCCTATTTCTGCTTCCAATATATTTCGCACTATTCTCTCATGCCTTAGTATGTGGTCTATCATCCTACCTCTCCTATTTCTTAACCGTTTTCCACATATTTCTTTCTTCCCCTACCATTTTTAATACATCTTCGTTCTTAACTTTGTTGTCCATGATATCTTCATTATACGTCTGTAGCAGTACATTTCAAAGGCTTCTATCTTATTCTTGTCCGCTTCTCCTACTGTCCAGACTTCACAGCCGTACAGTGCTGTGCTCCACACATATGTTTTAAGCAATCTTTTCCTTGTTTCTATGTTTGTTGTCTTTGAACACAGTAGTTGCTTTTTCTTGTTAAATGTATCACGACCTTGTGCTAATCTTTGTTTTATAGCAATTGTGCTTTTTCCATCTTGCGTAACTTTGCTTCCTAGGTAGCAGAAATCCTTAACCTCTTGTAAGTTGTTGTTACCTATTTGTATTCTTGTTTTAGATTTATTTTCCCCTCATTTGCATACTAGTACTTTAGTTTTATTTTGTTAATTTTCATACCGTATCTCTTTGTTAGAACCGTTTCCATTTCATTAAGAGCAGCTTCTAACTCTTCCTTGCTAGATGCTAATACCGCTATACATCTGCAAATCTAAGCATATCAATTTTTTGTCCCTGCATAGTAATTTCAAATGTCTTCTTACATTTGACACTATTCATTGCCTCTTCAACGTACAAGTCAAAAATTAATGCGGATAAGGCACAGCCCTATCTCACTCCTTTTATAATGTTTACTTCTCTACGTTCTTGCTCTAATTCTATTACTGCTGTTTGCTCTTTGCATAAGCTAAATACTATTTGTCTATTCCTATAACTAATTCCAATCTTTTTGAGTATTTCAAACATTTTTAGCCATTTTACATTGTCGAATACTTTTTCCCGATCTACAAACCCTATGTACACGCTTTCCCCTTTTTCTATGGTTTTTTCCATTATCACTCTCAGACCCCAAACAGCCCCCCGTGTTCCACCGTTTCGCCTAAACTCAAATTGATCTTCTCCTAGTATTTCTTGCGCTCGTTTTTCCATTCGTCTTTGTACAATTCTGGTTAATATTTTTGACACGTGTGCTGTCAAACTCATTGTTCGAAAATTTTCACATCTATCTGCACCTTTCTTTCTTGGTATAGTTACTATGATGTACCGTTTGAAATCTTTTGGTATCTTGCCTGTCTCATGCATATAGCTTACAGGTTGGAAGATATGTTCTGTTACTGCTTGTCCAGCGGCTTTTAGAGTTTCTGCTCGCACCTTATCTATGCCCGGCGCCTTACCATTTTTCAGACTCTTTAATGCTAATTTAAACTGATCTCTAAGTATAGGATATCCTAGGTCATCATTTTCAATGTCTGATTCTTGTTCTAATGCTGTTAGTTCCTCTCCTGCATATAAATTCACTGTATATTCTTGCCATCTACTCACTTTCTCTACATTTTCTATAATGTCGTTTCCTCTCGCGTCCTTTATATTTTTGCTATACGGTTTTATATCCCTAAACTGATTCTAATTAGTTTGTGGGCTTTATCTGTCTTTCCTACTTCCATCTTAGTTTGCACTTTTCATCAATCCATTGTTCTTTATCTTTTTTGCATTTGCAAATAATTTTCCATTTTCAGCTTTGGATCTCTGTTTTCCTATTTTGTCTGATTCATTTTTATATTTTCAGCTTTATTCTATTAAATTTAGCATACCCTTTGTTAACCGTGGTTTCTTATTTTCTTTTTGTGTATACCCCAAAATACCTCTGGCCGCCACGTCTAGGCGGGATTTAATGTTATTTCATTCTGTTCTTACTTCCTTGGTATCAGATAATTTCCTGATATATTTCAGCAATTCATTTGACTTTTTTTCGAATCTTCCTTGAGTTATCTTTATCTTTTAGTTTCTCGAAGTTAAAGTGCCTTTTTCCGTTTCTTTTAGAAATTTTTTAATTTGAGTGCCGCCTCCATAAATTCAATGTTGCGGTCAGTGTCTATATCTGTTTCTGGGTAGCTTCAGCAGTCTTTTACTTGATTTCTAAACCGTTGTCGAACAATAATGTAATCTATTTGATATCTTAATATATCTCCTGGCATCTTCCACGTGTATCGTCTTCTAGCATGATGTTGAAATAATGTATTTGTGATGGTTAAGTTGTTCTTGTTGCAAAATTCTACCAGCCTATTTCCCTGTCGTTTCTCGTGCCTAAAACAAATAAACCTACTACCGCTCCTTCCCTATCCTCACCTATGACTGCATTAAAACCCCCCGTAATTATTAAATTTTTATGTCCTTTTACGTATCTTAATATGTCTTCCATATCTTTGTAGATCGCTTCTACCTATTCGTCACTGTAGCTAGAGGTGGGCATGTATATTTGTATTATTGCTGTTTACCGGTTTAGATTCTAAGCTAACCATGAGTATTCTTTGGTTCTTTTGTAAGTAAGTTTTTGCACAGTATCTTATCTTTTTTTGCATAACTATTCTACACCCAAATTTCCTTCTTCTGCTCCTGTATAAATTACCCTGAAGTTTCCACTCCAAAAAATTCCCCGCGTCTGGCCACCGAACTTCGCTGATCCCTACTATGTCTAGTGCTAACCTATTCTTTCCAATTTTTAAGTTCTCTAGCTTACCTACTTGCTTCATACTTCTAACATTCCACGCTCCGACTCGCAAAATGTTCTCAACTCTGGACTTTCCGATCGCATCCTCTAAAGTAGTCCCCTTCCGGAGATCCGAATGGGGAACTATTTTAGCTCTGAAATCTTTTACCCCAGAGAATGCCATCATGTTTATTTCAATTTAAGTACGCTGTATACTTGGGAAGAAATGTGGTGGTTTCCCGTTGCCTTCCACATCGCGGTAGTGTGTCATAGACTGCCATACCAACCCCTATAAGCTTTGCCAATCTAAGTACCGAAAAAGCCGCTTCCCTTTTTCGGGGATCTGTCTTAGTCTGGTTCCTCACTAACGACCCTGCTAGTTTGATTGGGCTTGTAGTTTGCTTCTTTAGCTTATTAGAATACGCAAGCCATTTCACCTGTTCTAGTAATTTAGAACTTCGGCAAGGTGCAGGTCCATTTGAAATGGAAAATAACCTTTGTGCAGGTGTAAATACCACATTATATTTATTCCAAAAAAAGTTTCGGATTATTTTTTCTCGTCGTGCTATTCGAAGGACACTGTCTAAATTTACCGGTGCTACCGAACTAAACTTTTACTCCTATAATGGGAAACTTATCTAATTATAGAATTTCTTAGGTTAAACCAGTTGCTCCATTGGCATTGATTTTGCAGGGCCCTTTACGATTACTATGCATCGTTGTAGAGGTGCCAAAACACGAAAAACACACCTTTGTATTATTGTTTGCTTAGCAACTAAGGCTATACATTTAGAATTCTTTTAAGATATCTCCTCAGACTCAGTTATTGCTTACCTTCGTTGATTTAGAGCCCACCGAGGAGGTCGTTGTCAAAACAATTACAGCGATTGCGGTACTAATTTTGTAGATGCTGATCGCTAACTACAAGATTATTTCCGTACATATGCGGAATCCCAACTCATTTCATGGCATTTTAACGCCCCTTTTGCTAACCACTTTGGAGGCATCTGGGAGAGTGCTATTAAGGCCGTTATAACTCACCTGTAAAGGGTTGTTGGACTTCGAGATTTGACCTTTGAAAGATTTCAAATTCTTACCTTCCGAATAGAGGCCTTGTTAAATTCCCCATCCCTCTGTAGCATAAGTGAAGACCCTAACGATTTTCGTTCCTTTACCCATGGTCACTTTCTCACTCTCGAACATCTGCCCCACATCTTGATTTGTTTCACATTTCTTTGTCCCGCCTGTTTCGATGGCAGCTCATACAAGCCATGCAGTAAGCCTTTTAGGACCGCTAGCATAGCAAATATTTGCATCAGTTATACCAACGCAGCCGCTGGTATAAGTCCAAATGATTAAACAGTATTGATTTAGGTACCCTGGTTCTTATAAAGGATGATTATGTATCTCCATTGCAGTGGTGTCTCGCTCGCTTCACTGAATTTCATCCCGGTCGCGATGGGGTTGCGTACCGTAAATGGCTTACTGAAACGCCCCATGGTAAAGTTATTCCCACTACCTTCCAAATTTACTTTTGCAGCATTTCTTTATGTCTCGTTATAGAATTAAATTTTCTCATTTTGTAACAAAACTGTAATAACCAAGCGTTTTTCTCTTCTCTTAAAAGGATTGCTATTAAGCTACCTTCTGGTGGGTAGTATGGATCATGCTCGTGTTTTACATTTGAAACTAAAAAGAAATAATACTAAAACTAACATATAAGTAAGTGCGTCAAGTAACAAAAAACTATTAAAACTAGTAAAAAGAAAATTTTAGCATACTAGGGAACAGTGTCACAGCTTATTCCAGAGTGTGTCTCTAAACAAAAAAGTGTTTCGTTCGTACGTCAATGCAAGTTGGCTTTATCACTTGGTTTGTACAAAAGAGAAACAAGTCACATACTTCTGTGGGTCAGGATATATATATATATATATATATATATATATATATATATATATATATATATATATATATATATATAGTTTAAAGATAATACTGTATAAATGATGATATATTATTAATTGAGGTAGCTGTGAAAGTAAACTTTTAAGGCCTAATTTTTTAAATTCTTGATCACAGGCTTTAAGACGAGGTTAAACATTAAATTAACATGAAAATTAAATCGAAATATTATTTTAAATGATTTTTGCTTCAATTTGTTATAAGAAAATTGTATAACTTGTATAAAATAAAATAAAATGAAAATGTCAAATTTCACTGAAAGGTTTCAAAATTTGACATTTTCATTTATTTTATTTTTATACAAGTTTAACCTTTTAACTTGATGAAAAATTAAATCAAAATTTCATTTAAAATAATTTATTTACAGTTTAAATTCATTATAATAATTTATAATATCATATATATTATATATATATATATATATATATATATATTGCTGTGATAAGGGGTTGTAAGGGTTCACGTTATAGTAAAGATAGTTCGGGAATGAGTAATTAAGATAGTCAGCAAAAAACTACACTTATTTAAAGAGATAATTAAGAAATAGACATAGTTTGTAGATAGTGAGTAGTCAACACCCTGTATATAGAGTAGTGATAATTTTGGGCGACGCGGGTAAACTTAGGAAGACGCATAGTCGGCGTAGGAATGTGAAATAAATGTATTAAGTAGATAGTAAATATTAAATACCCTGTAAATAAAGTTTAGTTAATTTAGGTAAGACAAATGAGGATATTTTTCAGTGAAAGCACGCGTATATTTGATAAAGTGTAATTAGACACGCATTGAGAAGAAGAGTTCCAGACGATTAAAGTAATGCGGATATAGAAATAGAATTTCAGGTAGCTAATATAAATGCGTACAAAGACCTAACCATGTGATAAGGGAAACGATTAAAAATTGCGTGAAACATATGTAAACATGGAAATATAAAGTCGGGTTACATCAGTTGTTTATAGAAAAGCAATATGTTGACAATCGAAGACAGCTGCAGGCAAGTTGTGATTATGGGAAAATGTCGAGCATTGCATCAGAAACGGCTCGTAATAAAATTATTTGATTGGTCCGGGACAACGACAAGTTCTAGATCACACCCACGGTTGGAGTGGGAATTCGAAATGATATTAGCAAGCTCCGTGATGGGGAAGTCAGTTTTAAACTCAATCAAGGCCGAAGTGCATTGCCATGAAACAGAGTAGTACGCGATGCGTATAAGAGTGAAAATTAAATAAGTGAAAATATGATTACAATTGCCGTTTAAACGTGAGTATGTTTTTAATGAATTTATTGTAAACTAAGACATAGAAATAATAGGGCTTCGATTTCTGGTTCTGATTCTGATGTCTGGGGAAAATAAAATACAAATTAGAGGACTGATGTTAAGAAAAATACAGTAATGCAATTTAAATGTCAAGGGAAAAAGAAGAATAATAATAATCTTGAAGTACAGGGGTGAAACGAGCTGCAATTTTAAATCTGGGGCAAGAATGATGAAAGTTTAAGAATAGAAGCAAATTGAGGTATATAATTTAATGGTGCTGATCAATAGCGTAATAATTTGAATGGAATCCCGAATTGGGGAAGATCAATTTTAGTGGGAGCGTCGATGTGAAAAGATAAAACCAGGTCAGAGATTTTTAGTTATAAGATATTTGTTTTTTCTATATGGAGTATTATTTGTTTTTATATTGAATTTGCTAAATTACTATAGGTTTGTGAACAAGTCAACAAGAAAGGTTGCATACTATATGAATGAATAATGAAAACAACAGGTTTGGAATATTCCACGCTTTGTTCCTAAAGGGTAGTAAATGTTCTTTGGTGACTTTGGGGATTTTTGAGTACCAATTAGGTAGTTGTTAATAAATCAAATTTATAAGAAAGGTATTACAAATAATTTCAAAAGCTGTATATAACATATTAGTTTCATTATACAAAATCTAAATTTACTGAATTTTATAATTGCAAATAAATGCTAGCCGAGGTCAAAGATTTAAATAGTAAAAAGGCGGAGTCACAAATTGATAGAGAAGAGATAACGCGCAAGGCGGTAACATATTGAATTTTGTCATTGGTTGTTAAAGAGTTGTTTAAAGATAACGTCCAGTTTGATAGTGATATTAAGAAAACAGCTGGAGGAGGAGATAACTATATTTAATAGTGAATGTTAAAATGGTGGTACAATAATTTAATATCATAACAAATAAAGATATCGAACCAAAGTTAGAGCACGATAATAATTCTTTTAATAATACAGCAAGTAAATATAGCGTCCAAAGTAGGGGCTCGATAATATAACGGTATTACAGCAAATAAAAATGTCTACCCAACGAAGGGGCTCGAGTATCCAATAGCACAGCAATATATATATATATATATATATATATATGCATATATATATATATATATACATATATATATATATATACATATATATATATATATATATAATGTAGTGGATTTAAAGGGTTAAATTTGGGTATAAACAATGCAATTTCAAACACCCTGTGTAGAGAGAGGAACATAATATTTACGTGCAAAATTTATTTCATTTATTTAATTTAAAGTATCAAGCATTGACATAATTTTATAATTAGGGATTAAAAGTTGATAGGTTCATAAAGAAAATCAGTTTTATAAGCCAATAGAAATTATTAATTAATTTAATTTAGTTTAATTCAACGGGTTATAACGTCAGAAAACGCATCAGAGCATGAAAAATCTATAAACCCAAGGCAAAAAGCTTTCTTAACGAACAAACAGACGTCGGTTGTATAAAATACTGTGAAATGTAAACTCCGAGAAGCGTTATTTTAAACGATTGTTAATTGAGCACACCTTCCGCTTATTTGTGAAGATAACGACGCGAGCTTCAAGGAAATATTGTTCAACCGTCGGTGGGTTCGCATAAACGCTAACAAAAGTTTTTAAAAGAGCAGAAGGGATGAACAATTAATAATATGCTTCAGAATGAGACGGGCATAAAAGCATTCACTTGAGTAGGCACGTATTCGATCAACGTGGAGTCCATAAAGACGTGGACAGCAATATCGATTTTCTACAACTCGAGCAAAGTTAGAATGCGACATCAAATATGCATAAGACAGGAATAGAGATATTACAGGCGGAATTCTAAGGCGTCACTGAAATGTATCATTGGCCGAAATAGATAGGTATAGAACAGACGAACACGCGACAGGTGGTGATAGTTTGTCTGATATAGCGTGTTGACGCGGGAATATTTCTAGAAGTTAAAGACGGTTAGGTAAAATTTGCGGAAATGTTATTTTGCAATTAGGTATTTCGCGTAAAGTGGATCCGGGGAGGTTCCATTTAGACCGTATAAATACGAGAAGTAAATTAATAGGGCTCTCTTTAGTTTTGCATCGCGTAACAACGTAATATAATCAACTGACAAAGCTCGTGAGTATTAAGAATTTGTAACATTCAGTGAAATAATATTAGATTATTTGTGGCCTTATAGTTAGTAACGCGAGTATAATAGAGTGTAATTTAAATTTAACTGCGGTCCACGAATACTTTAACAAGCTCGTAAATTAATAATGCAATAATAAACAAGTGTAATATACATGGATATGGAGGTTGGAATTGGTGTTAATTGGTGGTAGCACGAAGTTCAGCTTAAACTGAGTTGTCATCTATAAATAGCTAGAGGCAGCAAGCGCGCATAATCACGAAGCCGAGGTTTTTCAGGAATATGGAGCTTCTTCAACGGAGATGGACTTTTGACGCTTTTTCCAGATAACGCATTTGAATATGCTGTTTTGTTTATATAAACTGTTAAAATTATAGGTGATGTGTGGGTGAACTTTGCTGATTATTTTTGGTAATTTAACGTATTGAAAAAGATACGTATAACTGACTATTATTATGGTGTTTTGGAATATAAAACAAAAGGTGTACGTAAAGCTTATTAAATTTCTTGATGAATTTAAATTTAATTGTTAAGAGTACATGGGTTTACTAAGTTTGTAGTCATAGTATGCAAAGTGGAAAGCATACATTAATAAACTGGGTTATCATGAGCTCACCATACGCCAGTGTGAGGTAATAAATAAAGATAAGGTATTATTTGGGGCCCATTTACTCCTGTTGCATTAAATGTGTTTGAAATTTCAATTTTAAAAACAAGGACTTTACAAAGATAGCATTTATTGAGGTGTAACTTTAGCACCGAACTGTACATAATCATGAATTATTATTTGTAAATAGTGGTAAATAAATATTGTATGATTGTTGTATTATTTTGCGATTTTATTGAATGGTGTGTGAACGGTAAAGAGAATGATAGTAAATTTAGATATCCGAGAGGAGGCACAGCTAAGCTAGTCGGGAAAGCTGCTGAAGAAACTAATTTTATGAGGCAGAATCCGGGTAAGAAATTTTTGTAAAATTTTATATTTTTAAAAATAAATTTTTTGTTTGAAAACTGGTGAGGTACGGAGCTAAGCTGAGTTCCACGGCAATTTATGACGCCCAATCTGTGGGGCTCGAATATTTTTTAGAAAATCCAGTACCAAAGCATAAATTAAGTCTAGTTCCTGTGACCTAAAGGCACATTCCACGGCAATTTATTGGGACCCGAACGTGGGACAAGAGCTCCAAATAGAATTTAAGCAATTTTATTCCAAGAAACTGGCGATCTGAGAGAGAGAGTCTGTTTTGTATAAATTTAAAAATAATTTTGAGTGTGTGTGGAAGTGATTTGAACGTATGCAGAGAAAGGAGTGGTTAAGGAGCCAAGGAATGGAAATTGGAAGTGACGATAGTACCTTGTGTGATAAAAATTCGAAAATGGAGGAAGCTGGAGGTAGTAGGGGTCAGTCGAGGACGGAATCGGGAAAAGCTGGAAATGAATTATTTTTGAGAATGCTAGAGAGAATGAGTGAAGAATCAAACAAGAAACTTGAACAAACGAGTGCCGAATCGAATAGAAAATTTGATCAAATGAATGAGACATTAAAAGGAGTTAGGGAAACTCTAAGTGAAAAAATAGATAAGACGAATAAAGGAGTTTCTGAATTCAAAAATATCTTGACGATGAAAATGGGGGAAGTTGAAAATCGGGTAGATAAAAATGAGCGTGATATTAGAGGTTTAAATCAGGAAATAGGACAATTAAGGACAGATGTAAGGATTTTCTGTGAGGACGAGATTAATGCTAAAATGACTGAAGTAACGCACTCATATAAGGATCAATTAGGTCGGGTAGAGAGAGAAGTGACAGGGATTAAACAAAATGTAGCAACATTGATGGTGGATGGTCCAAGATTTGTAACAGGTAATATGTCGCTGGAGCAACAAATGAAATTTTATGGGGATAGTAGGGTAAATCCTCAGATATTCATTAATAACATTAGAGGTTTAATAAATAATTTATATGACGAACAGGCGAAACTAAATGTTGTGAAAGCTTTACTAAAAGACCATGCTGAAGCTTGGTACAATTTAATTGGACAAGAAATTGACACTTACACTGACTTTGAGGTCAGGTTTTTGAAACATTACTGGAGTGACCACAGACAGGACCAGGTACGAGACGATCTGACCACAGGTAAATTTAAAGGGGAATTTTCAGGAAGTAGGGAGCAATATGCTACACGAAAGTATAGCATAGCTAAGCAACTTAACCCACCACTGACGGACCGACAGATAATTAAATACTTATCACGACACTTTGAGGTTGAGGTGAGGCAACATGTAGCGTTGCAGAATATTGTGGAGAGGGAGATGTTTCTGGAGTACCTGCAAAGGTACGATGACGTTAACAGTGGACGACCTAGAGAAAGTAGGGAAAGACAAGTCAATGCAGTAAGATTTGAACGACGGGACAACTACGCAACACGGGAAATAATTTTTCATACCAGAGACAAAATTGGGAACCTCGACGGACGTTTTTCAGGAGCAACAGTGTAGGTAGGGGACCTGCACCTAGACCGGGACCAACGAGACAGAACAGTTCACCGGATATGAGGGGGACATCTACAACAAGCAGAGAAGGTAACGACACGGACAGAGTAGAGACGCCAAGGACATATGCAGAAGTGATAGCAAGACCAGGACCAAGTAGGGAGACCAGACCTGGACAGTATTTTTGGAGCAGGACAAACCACTAGACATCATTGTGTACAAGTACGAACATCCTAAGGAATTTTTAAAAATAGAGGAAGAAATTGAGCCAGAAATTATAAAAAAATTTGTTTGCCCATAATTGATATTAAAATTTTTGAAGAAAATTTAGGAGCATTATTAGTTTCAGGAGCTGAGGCGAGTTTAGTATCGGAGGAATTCGTCAATGAAATTAAAGATAAAGTGTGTGACAGGATAATGACAATAAAAAGAAGTCACCTGGTTGCGCCGAATAAAAAGCGATTTGCTGTTGTGAATAGCGTGGTCATTTTAAAAGTAGAAGTTAGGTTCAGTTAGCTGTGAACAAGAATTATAATTGTACCTGGGTTAAAGTTTAAAGGGATATTAGGGGTCGATTGTATGATGAAGTTAGGTGTTATAATTGATATGGAGAGGAAAATAGTTAGGATTGGTGATAGGATATTGCCCTGGAAGACAAGCTATGATGTCACAGAAGATGACATGGGGTTATGTATTAATAGTATAGAAGCAGATGATGAAGAAGTGAAAGAGATCGACTCATGTGAATATAATGAGGAAAAGTTAGATGAGGTACAATTGGTAGTGAAAGAAGGGGCTGAACAAATAGAGGTAGAGTCAAGCGCAGCATTAATAGGGAATAAAGAGTCAAAAGTAATAAAGGTAGAAGTAAACACAGCATTAGGTGGCTTGTATGTGGTTCAAACTAAGACTGTCCAGTTATCAAACTTCCGCGTTATATAACCTACGCCCAATCTAAATTCATAGCTTTATCTGAGCTCCTGTTTAAAGTTTACGATCAACCGTCGGTTGTTTTGGATATTTTTGAGCTTTTACAGGTTTATCTCTGATATTGCTTTGTCGAAACGGATCCTTGATCACGTAGGTAACCGTATATTTCTAGTTTGTATTTATTTTATACCGTCTGTTTTGATGTTGCTACAGGAATTTCTGATTCGCCTTGGCACATAATTTTACTTATGGCTTTTGTTTGTTAAGATAATACTTTGGGATTCGTATTAACTCCATGTAAAAAATCACGTAGGCAAAGTGACGTAAATTAACATACTTCTGTTTACATTTTTACGTTTCCGAAGCGTATTTATTTTAAACATGCGTTTCTTATCTGACACTATGTAATCTGCTTTCATTATCGCTTGTTTAGTGTAAATTATATAATAATTTTCGAGGTTTTTCACTGCATTTCACGTGTATTGATTTATAATTCATGAATATTTACGGTTTAGGACAAGTTTGATTGCATATAGAGTTATTTCTTTTGCTACATGTGTGTTTATTATTGAATGATATGTACCTCGGCATTAATTAAAGTCAATTGCGATCCTTATACAGAGTGTTAAATGTTTGCTCTTTGCATAATATACAAGTTACGTCTTTTTAATGCTAAATAAATGCGGTTTTTCTAACTCTCAGTACTATTTACATGTATAAGATAACTATTATGACTCAATATAGCCCTAAATAACTCCCTTATCATAGCAATATATATAGATATTTTAAATAGTTAATTAGACAAGGTAAGTTGATAAATACTACAGTATTACAGTGAATAAGATAAAATAACAACTTAGACTTTTAAGCAAAGCCTAAAAGATCATTTCAAGTCGAGCTAGTAATTGAAAGATTGAAAATATAAGGTCTTGGACAGGACTTAAACCTGTATCTTGGTTTTGCCGAAACCATGCGTTTACCAGTTACGCCACCGAGACCGATGACACAATTGGGAAATTTACAAATTTAAATCGTGTACAACAACTATACATAAACCTGACTTTCAATTACGTTTGGCATTTTTGTCAATCATATATAAATATATATATATATATATATATATATATATATATATATATATATATATATTACTCATATTTAGACCAGGGTAGAAAATTAATGAATTACATAAAATAATTTTAATCACCGTGTATAAGGAATTTTATTAGATAATACGCTTTATTAAAACACCGTGGAGAATAAAAATTCATTCGTTTCAGTAAAAATAAGAGATTTAAATCATGTACAAGACGCTTTATATCAAAAGAAACAGTATTAAAAAACTCTACGTGTAATGTATTTATTCCGAGGAAAGAAACAAATGGAAATTACGTGCAAAATTTTTATTAATTAACCCTATTTTAAGTAACCGGTATTAAACAAAGTGTACACATAATAATTAATATTTAATTTGTATTCGCTAAAAATGAAAGGATAGAAGTCAATTTTAATTGGAGTTAATTAAACCATTATTAATAATAAGCATAAAAGCCTGTGAAAATCCAAGATTAAAATACCACGGAATAAGGCTCTGAGAATTAATAGTATGTTTGAACACCTGCGTAGTTTAAAAAGCTCATTCGGCGTAAATTTTGCAGATAATTAATGGTTCAAAGAATCTTGGAGAAACCATCGCATAATAGTTACGAGAAATGCTAAAGGTGGGTTATTTCACACTCCACATGGACTAAAATAATCGATAATAAAGAATATCAATTTGCATCAATAAGAACAGGTTAGATAGAGACAGATAATATGCACAAGACCGAGACACATATAGTAAAAGGCGTGATTTAAGCAACGTCACGAGGGTCACAATTGGTTGAAAATAGGATGCAAATATCAGAGGTAGAAACAACGATTTCTGTATAAAAGTCAATTAGTTATTTCCAGACGTTGCTGCCGTGTTGAAATTTCTGAGATTTAACTGGTGCGAGTGCAAAATTCGTAAAAACCGACGCGCGAGCTACGGAATGGGAACATAGCATGCGAAATTCTTTAGAATTGTCCATTTTGGGGAACAGACCGACAGACAGGCTAACCGCTATATATACCGAGATGAATATAAACAAGCTCTCTTACATCCGCGACTTGATTCAATACGTTAAACAGTGCATTTTAGTTTGATAGAATAATTTAAAGTTTGCTCGTATATTTTGGTGATTTAAAACAGTTTGTTATTTACGTGCTAACATGAATGTACTTGAGTGCACTTAGATACAAGGTAATAAAATTTAGTATCACTGTACCAATTAGTAAAATTTACAACGACAAATAAATACACCAAAAGTAGGCAGTTTTGGCGTATATTGGTGAAAGAAGTATGAATTTCTTTGCTATTTTTCGGGGGTGTTAATGATTAAATGGTTCATAAATGTGTCTGGATCCACAAAACAAGGGTCAGATATACACAGATGAGTTCTGGAAAAGCCCAGAAACAACTTTAAATAAATGGTGATGGAGAAAATTTGAAAAGCGTTGAGAATCAGAAGCTGTAAATATAACCCAGTTGGAATGGTGTGATTAACAAAAGGGACGATGTACATTGAAGCTACGAGTGCAGTAACCTTCAGGTAATTTATACTATTTTGTTTGAACTTTGATATTTTTGTGTGTGTTGAATTACTTTATAATTGATTTACTTTAAATGGACATTAGTGAAATTGTACTAACCATAAAATTTTAATGTTAAGGTGAAATTTGCTTGTTTAGGTAGAAAGGGTATTTAGTATTGATGTTCTGGATTATGATGAAAATTTGGGTATGTCTTTGAGCTCAATTAGACGAACCTGGTTAATTAACGTAAAGAGGTGGTAGATGCTCCCTTTGTACTCAAACTCCGGTCTGCATATATTGTTATATTAATTAGTAGGCATCCAACAAGGACTTTAATTCAGGATGCACATTTAAATGATAATAAATGTAATCTTGAAAATTTCTGATACTGAAATTTATGCCAAAATTTAATTTTGAAATTTTAATGTATTGTGAATATTGATGTAAATAGAGTTAACGTTCGTGTTTGTGGTAGGAATGTGTTTGTTTTTTTTTTATGAATGAGGATGAAAGTTATCTAGGGGAGCAGCCGAGGCGATTAACAGAAGAAAGTCAATGGACCAACACAGTTAAAGTAATGAATAGCTTTTCGTAGGATTCACAGCATTCTGGACATCCAATTCGTAGGGGCTCGATTCGAAAAGCGAAGTACCCGGATTTTAGAGGATTCACAGCAATATATATATATATATATATATATATATATATATATATTGCCGTGTTACCGGTATCAATCTCTGCAACTCCCTAAAAATCATTCAAGCCCCAACGTTGGGCCGTCATATAATTTGCCGTGTTTGCTTTATAAGCTCAGTACTTTCTCAAAACACATTCGAAGATTTTATTTATTTTTTAAAAATCGTCATAAAATTTAAAAAAAAATAATATTTCTTACCCCGATTCCGCTCTTCATCACCTTAATTCTTCAACCGCTTCCCTGGCTAGCTCAGTTGGGCCTCCTCTTGAATACCTAGATTCACTATCATACTCTTTATCGTTCACGCACACTCTCAATAAAACCACAAAATAATACAACAATCATACACTATTTATTTACCACTATTTACAAATAAAATTTTAAGATTATTTACATTTCGGTGGTGAAGTTACACCTCAATAAATTCTATTTTTGTAAAGTCCAGAATTTTAACTAGAAATATCAAACACATTGAATGTAACCTGAGTAAATGAGACCCGAATAATACTTTATCTTTCTTTCTTTATTTATAATTAATTGTAACGCCGTCATTCAGTGTGGTGTGCATAGTCTCGTTATCACGCCCTCCTGGCACTATCAGTTGTCCATAGCGCGCCGTTGTGTTTACATCGTAGAGCTCGCGAACCTGTATCGAAACCGATATAATATATTGTTAACCAACAGTGATTACCTTAAGCCTGTTACATTAAATTGTGTGCTTATTTTGGTTTTATTATTAAATGTTTACTCATTTGTATTGCATAAATATCTATGTTTTACTTCTAACCTCATTAAAAGAACCTTATCGACGGAATACACCACCCACCATCCGTCACATAATTTTAATTAAGAAACTCTGGAGTATGGTGAGCTCATGATAACCCAGTTTTTTCTTATGATCAATGTATGCTTTTTACTTAGCATACGCTTACTGCAAACAAAACAAAAACCCATGTACTCTTAACAAAAAAATATTTAAATTCCTGAGGAACGTTAATAAGCTTTATATACAGCTTTAGATTTATATTTAAATACCATAATAAAAGTTAGTTATGCGTATTATTTACAACGCGCAAAATAATGCAAAATACCATCATAGTTCACTTTCACACATCACAATAACCTTCATAGTTTATCAAAACAACAAATTCTAAAGCGTTACCTGGAATTTCTTGAAGATCCCTACTCCGATGATGATGCCGTTAAGTTTTCGCTCTTCGTTTCGTGGTTCTGCTTTGCTCGCCGCCTCCAGCTGTTTGTAGATGAACACCCTCTAAGTTGTGCTGCTATGCTGTTCATACACGATACATCCAAATCCAAATCCAAATATATAACACTTCTTTTATAATTGCATAATTTAATTTACGTTACATTACGTCACTTCACGAGCTTGTTAAAATTATATGTTGCACTTCAATAAAATTTAGACTTGTCACTATACGCGTTCAAATTATGAGGCCAACACTGTATTATTTAATAAAAAATTGTTATATACTTACAAGCTCGTGGTAAATTTCTGTACGTAGTCTGAAGCGATGAAAATACTAAGAGACCTCTATTAATTTTCTTAAAGTATTTATACAATATACTATGCCACCTCTCGACCGCTTTTCACGCGAAATCCTTCATTTAAAATAATACAAAGTTTTGGTTCAACCGTTTTCGAAATCTTCGAAATTTAACTCGTCGTTATTATATTTCTCGAAAAGCCCGCATTCAAATTTTCCCGTGTTTGTCTGTTGTACTACTCACTATATAGACCAATGAGATATTCAGTGACGTCTTGAAATCCCGCCTGTATTAACGCTATTCCTTTCTTATGCATATTCTATGTTTCCTTCTAACCTTGTTTGAGTGGTAGAATTCGATATTACTGTCCTCGTTTCAAACTAACCCATGTAGACTGAATACGTGCGTTTTGAAGTAAACTGTTATTATACCTGTCTCTATCCGAAGCATTTCATTGATCGTCCATCCCTTCTGCACTTTAAGGAAACTTTTACTTAGCATTCATGCGAACCGTCCGACCGTTTACCCGATATACAGAAATAAGGAGAACCTGACATTTCCAAAACATCCAGGTGTTCAATTAACAAACGTTTTAAAACCACATTTCTAGGAGTTTTACGTTTCAAGGTATTTTATATTCAACGGCTGTTCGTTCGTTACTAAAGCGTTTCACCTTGGTATTATCGATTTTTCATGCTCTTATGCGTATTTCAACTAAACTCAATTAAATTAATTAATAATTTGCATTGGCTTCTACAATTTATTTTCTTTACGAACCTAACTAAATTTTAATCACTACTTGTAAAATTTTGTTAATACTTGTTACTTTAAATTCACTAAATGAAATAAATTTCGCACGTAAATTCTGGTTGTTTCCTCTATACAGGGTGTTTGAAATTGCCTTGTTGATACTTAAATTTAACCCTTTAAAACCACTACAATATATATATATATATATATATTATCGTTATCATATATATATATATATATATATATATAGAGAATAACATTAAATAATAACTTATGCTTTTATGCAAAGCCCAAATAATCATTTCAAACCGAGCTAGTAATTTAAAGATGGAAAATATAACGTCTTGGACAGGACTTAAACCTGTATCCTGGTTTTGCCGGAACCATGCGTTTACCAATTACGCCACCGAGACCGATGACACAATTGGGAAATTTACAAATTTAAATCGTGTACAACAACTATACATAAACCTAACTTTCAATTATGTTTGGCATTTTTGTCAATCATATATATATATATATATATATATATATATATATTGCTGTGAAAAGGGGTTGTTTAAAAGTGTATTTTATAGCAAAGTTCGTGCAGGAATTAGAAATCATAATAGGAAGCAGAAGACCGCATTTATTTATTAAAGAATTGAGTAATTAGGATAGTTTGTTAATAGTAGTCAGTCAACACCCTGTATATGAAGTATAAGTAGTTTTAAGCGACGCAAATAAACACATCTTAGGACAATAAGACGCATAGTTAGCATAGAAATGAGTAACACCCTGAAGATGGAGTTTTAGTTAATTTAGGTAATGCAAATAACGATATATTTCAGTGGAAGCACGCATATTTATAAGTAAACACAATAAATGTAATTAAACACGCATTCAAAAGAATTGCAGTCAGTTATGATAATACGGAGATAATAAATAAAGCTTCAAGAAGCATAGTGTAAGTGCGTACAAACAATTAACCATTTTTAATAATAGTGATTAAAAATTGCGTAAATAACAAGCATATATGAAAATTGAAAGTCGAATTGCATCAGTTGTTTGTGTACAACATGGAAAAGCGATTATATTTCGCAAAACACCGCATGTTTGATAACGAGGCAGCCGCGAGCAAGCAACAATTATTTGAAGGCGGAGAATGTTACATCAAAAACTACTTTAAATGCAAAGACTTGATAGGTTAAAATTAGCGACGGGCTTGTAGGCCATGCCTACTGACGAAGTGGGATATCAAGCGTATATTAACAGCGACCATGATAACGAACTCAGTTTTCAACTCAACAAAGGCCAAGGTGCGTCACTTTGAACATTAGTGCAACACGTAAGAATAATTTAAAAGTAAAGATTGTTTAAGTGCGACGAATATGAAAATTACGATTGCCGATTATACGTAAGTAGATTTTGGGGAATTTATTTAAACTAAAACATAATAATAATAAGACTTCAAGTCCGGGGAGAACAAATGATATTCTGAGGCCGGTGAGAATAAATCACAAGTTCGAGTCCGGGGAGAACAAATGACACTTCAAGTCTGGGGAGAATGATAATCCAATTCTGAGTCCGGGGAGTATACAAGGTATTCTGAGGCCGGTAAGAATAAATTACAAGTCCGAGTCCGGGGAGAATAAATGATATTCTAAGTCTGGGAGATTAATGAGAATAAATTCTGAGTCTGGTAAGAAGAAGTAATAAGTCTAAATGAGACGACAATAATTTGGGGTGCCTAAATCTAAGTTTAATAATGGTAGTCCAGAGGGTGATGACAATAATTTAAATAAAATGGTTCAAGCGTGTGGGTAGACGATATTTCGAATGGGCATATAATAATTCTGAATTAGTGGAGAATAATTTTGATCTAAATGGATGGTATAATGCATGGAAAATATTAGTTAATAATGGATGCGTCGATTGCGAGAAGGAAATAAATAAAGAAAACAGACCCGGTTAGATTTTTAGTTTTAAGACATTATTTTTCTATGTGAATTTAAATATTGAACATTGAATTTGCTTATTTAATATAAATTAACGTGACGAGGTCAACAAAACAACGAACTTGCATACGTAGAAAGTGCGTTAAATGATAAAGGGGTTTTGAACGTTCCAAGCTCTTTTTTATAAAAACAATAGGTTTTTTGGTGACTTTAGATTGATTAAATAGCATATGATTTTTGAGATAAATGAGCTTTACAACATTAATTAATTGAAAAGTGTATTTTAAATAATTTACAAAACCTGTACATAATATTTGTTTTCATTATATGGAATTGAATTAACTTCATTTTATAATTCTAAATAAACGCTAGTCGAGGTCAAAAGATAAAAATTTGTGGGAGTGTAATTTGATAATTTAAAAAGAGAGGAGGTATCAAGTAGAATACGTCATTGATATCAAAGAAGGCGTTATCATATCAAGTTTTGTTATTGGTCGACACAAGGTCGATACACGATAAAATCCTGTTAGTTCCTGGAGGGAGTTCATAGCAAAAATATTTGACGGCCCAACGTCGGGGCACGATAATTCCAGTTCCTGTTTAATCATAGCATAAATATATGTCGCAACAACGCGAGGGCTCGATTTTACCACAATAAAATACAACCTGAGATTAAGAGGGCACGAACTAAATTAAAAATATATTTAAAAATACGACTGCGAAATTTATAACAGAATAATTAAATTAAACCGGGGATTTAAAGAGTTTCGATTAGCGAAAAATCAAGAAATTTGTACAGAAATTAAACTTAGATAGATTTATTTAGTATTTAAAAGTTTAGAGTAAATATAATAATGGATAAAAGAATACGGGAAACAAGAGAAGCTCTAAGACAGCAAGGAGTGGAAATAGGATCCCAGGAGAGCGTGATAATTCAGGAAACCAGTTCTATTGAAGAAAGGCGAATTTCACAAGAAACTAAGATGATGGAGATCTTAATGGCATTAAACAATAAGATGGACAGAAGTGAGGAAGCCATGAAAATCATTACTACAAAAATGGATGAAAACAGCGAAAAAATGGGGAAAGAAACCAAAATTCTCAGCAATGGACTGATAGAAACTAACCAAACGATTGCTGAGATAAGGGAACAAATGCAAGAGAAATTGGGAGAGTTTTTGAGGACATGGAATGCGTATGGGACCATATTACATTAAGTCAAAGCAGGAAAAATATGAAAGCGAGTCCAACAATAAAATTACGAATTTAAATATTAAATTGGGGAACACTCAAGAAAATTGCGAAACGTAGTTCAGACCAATAAATCAAGAGATAAATAATTTAAAAGTAATCCAATAAATTTTAATAATAGAGAACCAATTATGCTAATTCAAACAAACCCTTCAATTGAACAGTTTACTAAATTTTACGGGGACAGAAAATTAAACCCGAAGTCATTTTTGAAAAATTTTAAAATGTTGATACAGGGATCTACAGATGAATTATTGAAATTAAATTTAATCAAATCGATGCTTAAAGGAAATGCTGAAAAATGGTACAATTTAGTTGAGAGTGAAATAGAAACATTTGAACACTTTGAGCAAAAATTTTTGAGACAATTTTGGAGTGACAATTAGCAAGATAGAATTCGGAATAACCCGAGTATGGGTAAATATAATTCAGAGAAAGAATAACGCGAGAATTATATGCGACTGAGAAATTTACAGTGGCGAAACAATTGGATCCTCCTTTAGAAGATAAACATATTATAAAAATTTAGCAGGTCATTTTAACACTGAAGTAAAGCGATACATAACGACGCAGAATATAGTAGATAGGATACGTTCATTGAATATTTGCAGAGATATGATGATTTGGAATCTGATTATAAAATAGAAAATAATGTTAGGGATCGACGCACGAATTTTATAAGGAATATTGATGAGACTCGGAATAATTATCAACGGAACAATTATAATTATGATCGTGGAAGAAATTTTAATAGGGGGAACTATAGCAATTTTAATAGTGGTTTTAGACAAAACAGGAACACGGGACAAATACCAAGACGACAAATAGAGAGAACGAATCGTGAAGGAAACAATAGAGGAATAAATAGGCAGGAAAATGATGATCGATGGACACAAGCAAGGAATATTAATAGCACGCAAATAAGGAATACGAATCGCACAGATACAGGGATAACGAGTCAGGCAGGACCTTCAACGCGAAATCAGGATTTTTGAGTACGGAAGAACCAAGAAAAATTCTACGAAGCAACGGATATGAACACCAGCGCGAGTTTATTAAACATAAAATGGATAATGAATTAGGAAGATTTGAAAAACTTATTACCAATAATTAATTTAAAGCTGAAAAATAAAATAGTTAAAGTGTTAATTGATACTGGAGCAGAGGCATCACTTGTTGCGGAAGAATTTGTTAAAAGAGAAAAATTGGGGAATAAAGCGATACCTATAACGAGGTGTAATTTAGTGGCACCAAATACTAAGAGTTTTAGTGTAATAAATGAAATGGTAATTCTGAGATGTGAAATAGAAGATGAAATATGGGAAAATGATTTTATGGTAAAACCTGGACTAAGGATAGATGTTATATTTGGGATGAATATCATAGATAAGTTGGGGTTGAAAATAAATGCGGAATGCAAAGAGATTGAGTGTAATGGTAAATGTATTAAATGGTATGAAGAGGGGAATATTGAAATAGAAGACGACTGCGTGAATATTAATCAGTTTAGTGATGAAAAAGGTAATGTGGGTAATGAAAGTGAAGAGATTAAGTGTCCAGATGATTTAAGAAATAAGGTGAATATATTATTGAGTAAGCATTCAGAATTAATTGGGTCGAAGTCGAGAATTGTCATGGGTTATGTGCACAAGTTGGAAGTAATAAATACAGAACCGTTTAACACTAAAATATATCCTATTCCAGTAGCATATAGGAATAGAGTGAAGGAAGAAATTGAAGAAATGTTACGTGAAGGTATTATAGAAAGTTCCAGTACACATTTTGTGAATCCATTAGTCGTCGTGAAGAAAAGTGATGATAGCATTAGGTTATGTTTAGATGTAAGAAAGATAAATAAGCGAACGAAGCCGCAATACAATTGTCCACCAACGATGGATAGCATAATAGCAAGAATAGGTAATAAGAAAGTCTATAGCAAATTAGACTTAAAGAATTCATTTTGGTTGATTTCATTAGCGCGAGAATCAAGGAAATATATGGGTTTTTCTGTAGAAGGAAGAATATATCAATTTAGGGTGGTTCCGTTTGGTTTGTCCTCGAGTACGGGTGCATTAGAGAATGCGATGCAGAATATTTTGGGACCGTATGAGGAATTTAGTATCCACTACGTGGATGAAGTATTAATATTTAGTAATAGTGTAGAGGAACACTTAGTACAGTTAGATAGGATTTTGTTATAGCTGAATATAGCTGGTTTGGTTTTGAATTTAGGAATTTAGGAAAGTTTAGGATGTAGGATAGATAAGAGTAGAATTAGCAAATATGAATTAACAGGACCCAGATTTAAAAATACAAGTAGGAAACATGAATTGAAAGGACCCAAATTTAAGGGGGAAGTTGGAAAAAAATTTAATTGACCCATGCAAAGGAACATGAATAAATGAAATAAAATATAAAATAAATTTATGAATAGGTATACATAGGATAATAGAATAGGATTTGGATATAAGAATAGGTATAGGTATGAATAGGTTAGTATAATAGGACATAGGTATGAGATTAGATAAATGTAAATATGGAATTAATAAAGCAAAAGTTAGATTTTTAAAAATAGAAATAGAAATATAACAATTTTATACCAATGTGAGTTTAAGTTCACGTTGGGCGCCAAAAGAAACATTTCTAAAATTTTATATTTTAATTTGGGGGAATTATGCTGCGATAAGGGGTTGCTTAAGGGTGTATTTTATAAGAAAGGTCGTGCAGGAATTAGAAATCATAATAGGAAGCAGAAAACTGCATTTATTTATTACAGAATTGAGTAATTAGGATAGTTTGTAAATAGTAGTCAGTCAACACCCTGTATATGAAGTATAAGTAGTTTTAAGCGACGCAAATAGACACATCTTAGGACAATAAGACGCATAGTTAGCATAGAAATGAGTAATACATGCATTAGGTGAATAGCGAATATTTAACACCCTGTAGATAGAGCATTAGTTCATTTAGGTAATGCAAATAACGATATTTTTCAGTGGTAGCACGCATATTTATAAGTAAACACAATAAATGTAATTAAACACGCACTCAAAAGAATTCCATTCAGTTATGATAATACGGAGATAGGAAATAAAGCTTCAAGAAGCATAGTGTAAGTGCGTACAAACAATTAACCATTTTTAGTAATAAAGGTGATTAAAAATTGCGTAAATAACAAGCATAAATAAAAATTGAAAGTCGAATTGCATCAGTTGTTTGTGTACAACATGGAAAGCAATTATATTTCTCAAAACACCGCATGTCTGATAACGAGGCAGTTGCGAGCAAGCAACAATTACTTGAAGTCGGAGAATGTTACATCAGAAACTACTTTAAATGCAAAGACTTGATTGGTTAAAATTAGCGACGGGCTTGTAGGTCATGCCTACTGACGAAGTGGGATATCAAGCATATATTAACAGCGACCATGATAACGAACTCTGTTTTCAACTCAACAAAGGCCAAGGTGCGTCACTGTGAACATTAGTGCAACACGTAAAAATAATTAAAAAGTAAAGATTGTTTAAGTGAGACGAAGATGAAAATTACGATTGCCGATTAAGCGTAAGTAGATTTTGGGGAATTTATTTAAACTAAAACATAATAATAATAGGGCTTCAAGTCCGGGGAGAACAATGATATTCTGAGGCCGGTGAGAATAAATTACAAATTTGAGTCCGCGGGAAACAAATAACACTTCAAGTCTGGAAAGAATGATAATCCAATTGTGAGTCCGGGGAGTATAGAAGGTATTCTGAGGCCGGTGAGAATAAATTACAATTCCGAGTCCGGGGAGAATATATTCTGATTCTGGTGAGAAGAAGTAATAAATCTAAATGAGACGACAATAATTTGGGGTGCATAAGTCTAAGTTTAATAATGGTAGTCCAGAGGGTGATGACAATAATTTAAATGCAATGGTTCAAGCGTGTGGATAGACGATATTTCGAATAGGCATATAATAATTTTGAATTAGTGGAGAATAATTTTGATCCAAATGGATGGTATAATGCATGGAAAATATTAGTTGATAATGGATGCGTCGATTGCGAGAAGGAAATAACAAAGAAAACAGACCGGGTTAGATTTTTAGTTTTAAGACATTATTTTTCTATGTGAATTTAAATATCGAATATTGAATTTGCTTATTTAATATAAATTAATGTGACGAATTCAACAAAACAACGAACTTGCATACGTAGAGAGTGCGTTAAATAATGAAGGGGTTTTGAACGTTCCAGGCTTCTTTTTATAAAAACAATAGGTTTAATTATCGGTAATTAGCTTTTATTCATTTTCTTTTCCATTTCACATTTTATGTATTCACGCTGGTGTTCGTATTCATTTATTTTTAAGGACTTACTTAGTTTGTCCTCTTTCAAAATTCTGATTCGACGAAGATCGTCTTGCCTGACTCGTAACTTCTGCATAGGTACGGTTTATTCTTCTAGGTTGTGCTGATTGTTCCCGATGTTGTGTTTTTAGCGTACACTGATTTATATTTCTGTCGTGATTCGTCCGCTCTGCTTCTCTTCTTGGAGTATCTCTCGTGTTCCAGTTCCTTCTAAAATTATTATTACAGTAGTTATTGTGGTTGTTTCTATAAAATTGTCCCCTATAATTTCTCCTATTGTTTGATCTATTGTTTCCTGTATTTCTTTGCAATCTCCTTAAATTTTCTCGCTGTCTTGATGCCATCCTACCTTTCACTATAAGACTTTGTCCTAACTCATCACAACGTTGTAAATATTCCAAGAAAATTTCCCTATTGACTATGTTTTGCATCATGACATAATGTCTTATTTCTTCGCCAAAATGTCCCGCTAAGTATTTTATGATCTGAGTTTCTTCCATCGGCGGATCTAATTGCTTTGCTAAACTGAATTTTTGTATAGCGTATATTTCTCTCATCCCTAAATTTTAATTATATTGTTATTAATATTTCAAATTCCTTCCGATTTAAATTCCTAACCCTTTTAGATTAAAATTTTACTCGTATTTTTACAAAATTAAATTTTAAATTTCTCGTTTCTACACATTTTTAAATTATTAATTTTCCTTTTCAATTTCTAATTTAGTTTTAGTGGTGTTCTCGCCCCTAACTTTGGGTCGCCATAATTTTTGCGTGCGTTTGCATTTACTCTTCTAATATCTATAATTCTGTGCTTTTGTTACTTGGGAGTTTCCCTTGTTTATTCTACGACCCCAATGACTTAACCTACCCCTAAATTAACCCTATAATTACAACTATATATATATATATACAGTGTGTCCAAATTTCAAGTCTCTACATTGTTATTTCGTTTATTATAAGAAATAGAGATTGGGTTAAATGGGGAAAGATTTGGAGAAATCCAGGCCAGTTTTGTATCCGTTTACAAAATTGGTGTAAGTTGTCTGGTTTTGAAGATATTCGAGAAAACTAAAAATGGCGGATTTCGTTTTTTGATAATAAAACATGAATCATAAGTCGCACCATCGCAAGACTTGCACATTATTTAGACACTTTTCTAAAAGGAGTATCTTAGCATAAACAGAATCATTCGAGTGTCTTTTGTTTTTGAGGAAACGCCCACAACTTTTGTTTTTCTTATGGCCGCCATTTTGAATATTAAGTGAATATTATGAGCCTTAAAATTAACTTTCAAATGATATGCCACATGTCTATAAAAAATGCAAAAGCTATCCTAAATTTTAAAAATAACTGAATTTGTATGTTCTTGAACGTTTGGTAATCCCAACAGGGCAAAAATTTGATTTCTACTTTCCAAACAGTAGTAGTAGTAGTAGTAGTAGTAGTAGTAGTAGTAGTAGTAGTAGTAGTAGTAGTAGTAGTAGTAGTAGTAGTAGTAGTAGTAGTACCACATACATTTTGTTAAGTAGAACTCGTAAAGTATTGGATATAAATCTTAAAATTAAGTTAAACATAAAACTGTAGCCTATCTTATCTAATTTAACGAACAAAATTAAATGTGAACCAAACAGCAAACTATCATCTAAATTCCTTCCCGTAGATGCTGAAAATGCTGTCCGTTTGCATCACGGCACATTCGACAATTAATTAAAACTTTCCGTACAACTCTGCTTAACGTGCGCCTATTTATAGAGTTAAGAATGTCACGGACTCTTTCCTGCAGTTCGTTTATATTATGAGGCGGTTCAAACTCATATACCTCATTTTTAGCAAAACCCCATAAATAAAAATCAAGTGGTGTAAGATCTGGTGATCTTGCCGGCCACATAATTGGTCCACTATTGCATATAATATTTTGGCCAAAATGGTCGCTAAAGGGCGCTAACTTCTCGGGAATTGTGAGCTGGACAACCATCTTGCTGAAGCCATAGTTTTCGAAAATCATCATCATTTGGTACAAGACCACTAAGCCGGAATTATTTGGTCTCTTAACAATTCCGTATATCTGGCGCCATTGAGGTTATTGACAAAATAAAAGGGTCCAATCAAATTATTACCTACAAAAGTATTAATTACATTGGTTAATTTACTAATATATATATATATATATATATATATATATATATATATATATATATATATATATATCATAATTAACCCTCTAAGATACCACACCAAACGTTAAATCCATATCTCGCTTGAAATTTGCGTTGCGTCGTCGGATGATGATTTTCAGTGCTCCAGTGTTGCGTGTTATGTTTATTGAACACCCCGCAATTGCTAAACCGCGTTTCGTCTGTCCATGTTACCAATTCTGGAAAGTGCGGTTCTTCCTCGCATTTTTGGATGTACCAATTACAAAAACGCATTCGTCTTGCGAAATCTTCTCTTTTGAGGCTTTGAACAATAGTGGCTTTATAAGGATGAACTTTTCCTTTTTTAAAATATTATGAACAGTTGATTTTGGAATATTAAGTTCACGGCTTTTAGATCTTACGGATGTGGATGGATTTCGTGTTACCGCCTCAGTAATGCTTAGAACACGTTTCCTATTGTTTACGTCGTATTGTTCCCTAGACTGTTCAAAAGCACCATAATTCAGTAAATTCATTACAATTTTTCTGAAGTATGTTTTATGTGGTTGTCGTCTTTCTGGATACAATTTCAAATATTTGGCGGATGCCGTATCAGCGTTCCGAAACGATTGTAAATAAGTACTTAGCATATCAAACTTTTTCTCATTCGAAAACTTGTAGACATGTGCCATTTTTTAAATTAAAAATGCAGCACCACCGGCACCAAAACTTACAACACACACAAGTTTATCTAAATTTTAGAATTTGTTTGACATATAACTGTAATTCAATTGTTTGGTTTTGTCACATACCGCCGCCTACTATTATAAAACGATATCATTTTAACTCTAGTACCACCATAATCAATAATTTGTGACAAATGCTGTTTGTGTACATAGTTAAATGTTTATTGTTCTTTTCATAAAGTAGAAATCAAATTTTTTTCCTGTTGAGATTACCAAACGTTCAAGAACATACAAATTTAGTTATTTTTAAAATTTAGGATAGTTTTTGCATTTTTTATAGACATGTGGCATATCATTTAAAAGTTAATTTTAAGGCGCATGATATTCACTTAATATTCAAAATGGCGGCCATAAGAAAAACAAAAGTTGTGGGCGTTTCCTCGAAAACAAAAGACAGTCGAATGATTCTGTTCATGCTAAAATACTCCTTTTAGAAAAGTGTCTTAATAATGTGCAAGTCTTGTGATGGTGCGACTTATGATTCATGCTTTATTTTCAAAAAACAAAATCCGCCATTTTTAGTTTTCTTCGAATATCTCCAAAACCAGACAACTTACACCAATTTTGTAAACGGATACAAAACTGGCCTGGATTCCTCTAAATCTTTCCCCATTTAACCCAATCTCTATTTCTTATAATAAACGAAATAACAATGTTGAGACTCGAAATTTGGACACACTGTATATATACAGTGTGTCCCAAAACGTTTTATACAAATGGAGAAAAAGTTTATCTTACATTTCATAAAAAAAATTATTCTTGATAAAAAGCTCTGCATGACTTGTAGATCCATAATTAAGTACAACATTTTTAAAACAATGGCTGGAATACAGGGAAAAATCAAAATCATGATTTAAAGTGATAGTAAAATACACTCAAATTGTATTGGAGAGCAAAATGTTCATTTAAATTTTTATTAAATAGCATTAAATTATGCCCACTTTGTAAATTTGTGAGTTTCCCAGAAAAAAATAACAAGATATTATTAATTAAACGATTTATTGAATAAAGGAATAAGACATGATAAACCTCCTATTAATTTATCAACAATGAATAATCACAACTGATAAATTCTATCGAGTGCATGTAAAATTACTTAAATACTACGGAACTTCAACATATCTACCGTTCCTTTCTAAACAAGTGATTGTTCATTGATTAAATTCATTTATGACATTTCTAACCACATCTGGAGTTATAGCTTCACATGTATCTTTAATGATTCTTTCAAGATGATCAACATCTTGAAATGGCCTCTGAAGATGTACTTTTTCTTTTAAGTAGCCCCATAAAAAGAAGTCTAGAGGGGTTATGTCTGGCGACCTTGGTGGCCAAAGTAACTCCATGTCCTTTCCGATCACTTTACCGTTAAAAGTATGGACGACAAAATCCCTAATAGTTCTGTTACAGTGATATGGTGCTCCATCCTGTTGGTATCATATTTTTTCTCGTTCATCTAGCGGTAGTTCATCAAGAAAGTCTGATAACTGATTATTTAAAAATTGTAGGTATCTTTCTCCATTCATGTTATTTCGAAAAAAGAATGGTCCAAGAATTCTGTCTTTGTAAATGCCACACCCCACATTAGTTTTAAATGAATATTGATCTCTGGTTTGGACATGGAAATTGGGATTAACATCGCTCCACCATCGACAATTTTGCGAACTTACTATACCATTAGACGTAAATGTTGTTTCGTCAGGGAACAGTACTTGCCATGTCATAAATCTGTTATTTTCTAATTCTTCTTGCATAGAAGCACAAAATTCAAACCTTCGTACAATATCTCCTTCTTTTAGAGTATGGGTAAATTGAGGTTTGTATTGTTTAAATTTATTTGACTTTAAAATTCGTGCAACTGTATTTTTTACTTACATTCAATAAATTGTACCTTCTTCGAAGTTAATATTTTGGATTTTTCACAACCGATAGCATCACAACAGTTTCAATTTCTTCATTTCGAACCCATGGCCGATGTTTTTTCTAAATTTATTTTCAACACTTTCAGAATTCGTGAAATTATTTATTACATATCTGGCTATTGTGAAATGTATTTTGTATCGGTGTGTCGATTACTAAAGATTTCTGCTGCCTCCCTACATGTTTTATAATTTTCTCCAACAATGAGAACAATTTCAATTTTATCTTTAATACTCAATTTTACTGGCATTTCTAATTATTGCAAACACACACTTATGTAACAATTGACATTTGCTGACGGTTCTTAGATATTCCAAAGCACTCTATCAAGAACGCGTGTAAAAAGGATGAGTAAGATAAAATCAGGCGCTTATTATGAACGGGATTTTACGATGTGTCGTACTGCGTATTAATTTAACAATTGCTCATGTGTTTATTGAATATCTTTTAATTTTGTCTACAAAGTGGGCATATTTTATTGCTATTTAATAAAAATTTCAATGAACATTTTGCCCTCAAAATACAATTTGAGCGCATTTTACTATCACTCCAAATCATGATTTTGATTTACCCCGTATTCCAGCCAATGTTTCAAAAATTTTGTACTTAATTATGGATCTACAGGTGATGCAGAGCTTTTTATCAAGAATATTGTTTTTTGTGAAATGCAAGATAAACTTTTTCTCCATTTGTATAAAACTTTTTGGGACACACTATATATATATTGCTGTGATACCACCAAAATCCGGGTACTCCGCTTTTCGAATCGAGCCCCTACGAATTGGATGTCCAGAATGCTGTGAATCCTACGAAAAGCTATTCATTACTTTAACTGTGTTGGTCCATTGACTTTCTTCTGTTAATCGCCTCGGCTGCTCCCTAGATAACTTTCATCCTCATTCATAAAAAACAAACACATTCCTACCACAAACACGAACGTTAACTCTATTTACATCAATATTCACAATACATTAAAATTTCAAAATTAAATTTTGGCATAAATTTCAGTATCAGAAATTTTCAAGATTACATTTATTATCATTTAAATGTGCATCCTGAATTAAAGTCCTTGTTGGATGCCTACTAATTAATATAACAATATATGCAGACCGGAGTCTGAGTACAAAGGAGCATCTACCACCTCTTTACGTTAATTAACCAGGTTCGTCTAATTGAGCTCAAAGACATACCCAAATTTTCATCATAATCCAGAACATCAATACTAAATACCCTTTCTACCTAAACAAGCAAATTTCACCTTAACATTAAAATTTTATGGTTAGTACAATTTCACTAATGTCCATTTAAAGTAAATCAATTATAAAGTAATTCAACACACACAAAATATCAAAGTTCAAACAAAATAGTATAAATTACCTGAAGGTTACTGCACTCGTAGCTTCAATGTACATCGTCCCTTTTGTTAATCACACCATTCCAACTGGGTTATATTTACAGCTTCTGATTCTCAACGCTTTTCAAATTTTCTCCATCACCATTTATTTAAAGTTGTTTCTGGGCTTTTCCAGAACTCATCTGTGTATATCTGACCCTTGTTTTGTGGATCCAGACACATTTATGAACCATTTAATCATTAACACCCCGAAAAATAGCAAAGAAATTCATACTTCTTTCACCAATATACGCCAAAACTGCCTACTAATGGTGTATTCATTTGTCGTTGTAAATTTTACTAATTGGTACAGTGATACTAAATTTTATTACCTTGTATCTAAGTGCACTCAAGTACATTCATGTTAGCACGTAAATAACAAACTGTTTTAAATCACCAAAATATACGAGCAAACTTTAAATTATTCTATCAAACTAAAATGCACTGTTTAACGTATTGAATCAAGTCGCGGATGTAAGAGAGCTTGTTTATATTCACCTCGGTATATATAGCGGTTAGCCTGTCTGTCGGTCTGTTCCCCAAAATGGACAATTCTAAAGAATTTCGCATGCTATGTTCCCATTCCGTAGCTCGCGCGTCGGTTTTTACGAATTTTGTACTCGCCCAGTTAAATCTCAGAAATTTCAACACGGCACGCAATGTCTGGAAATAACTAATTGACTTTTATACAGAAATCGTTGTTTCTACCTCTGATATTTGCATCCTATTTTCAACCAATTGTGACCCTCGTGACGTTGCTTAAATCACGCCTTTTACTATATGTGTCTCGGTCTTGTGCATATTATCTGTCTCTATCTAACCTGTTCTTATTGATGCAAATTGATATTCTTTATTATCGATTATTTTAGTCCATGTGGAGTGTGAAATAACCCACCTTTAGCATTTCTCGTAACTATTATGCGATGGTTTCTCCAAGATTCTTTGAAACCATTTGTTATCTACAAAATTTTCGCCGAATGAGCTTTTTAAACTACGCAGGTGTTCAAACATAATATTAATTCTCAGAGCTTTATTTTCTGGTATTATAATCCTGGATTTTCACAGACTTTTATGCTTATTATTAATAATGGTTTAATTAACTCCAATTAAAATTGACTTCTATCCTTTCATTTTTAGCGAATACAAATTAAATATTAATTATTATTTGTACACTTTGTTTAATACCGGTTACTTAAAATAGGGTTAATTAATATAAATTTTGCACGTAATTTCCATTTGTTTCTTTCCTCGGAATAATTACATTACACGTAGAGCTTGTTAATACTGTTTCTTTTGATATAAAGCGTCTTGTACATGATTTAACTCTCTTATTTTTACTGAAACGACCGAATTTATTTATGCTTCTTGGTTTTAATAAAGCGTACCTTTTCCCAAAGCTTCTACACGGTGATTAAAATTATTCGATGTGATTATTTAATTTTCTACCCTGGTCTAAATATGAGTAATATATATATATATATATATATATATATATATATTGCTGTGAAACCTTTGCTGACACCTTTGGTCACGGGAACTGGCCCTTTCAAAAAAAAAACATTAGAGCCCCACAGATTGGGCGTCATGTATGCTGTGATTCTCTTCGGATACTCGCCTCTTTACTCTTTCCGCCTCGGCTGCTCACCTAGTTAAAACTTTCACCCTCATTCATAAAAAAAAAACAAATACATTCCTACCACAAACATCAACGTTAACTCTATTTACATCAATATTTATAATACATTAAATTTTCCAAAATTAAATTTCAGCATAAATTTCAGTATCATAAAATTTCAAAATCAAATTTGTCATCATTTTAAATTTGCATCCAGAATTAAAGTCCTTGTAGGATGCCTACTAATTAATTTAACAATATTAGCAGACCCGAGTCTGAATAAAAGGGAGCATCTTCTACCCCTTTACTTTAATTAAACAGGTTCGTCTAATTGAGCTCAAAGACAAACCCAAAGTTTCATCATAATCAAGAACATAAATACTAAATACTCCTTTCTACCTAAACAAGAAAATTTCACCTTAAAATTAAAATTTTGTTGTTTGTACAAATTCACTATTGTCCATTTTAAGTAAACCAACTTATAAAATTATTCAACACACATCAAAACATCAAAATCCAACAACAAAGCATAAGTTACCTGAAGGTTACTGCACTAGTGGCTTCAATGTTCATCGTCCTTGCTAATTTCACCATTCCAACTGGGTTATGTTTACGTCCTCGGATTACTGGTCGCTTTTAAACATTTTCTCTACACCACCATTCATCTAAACTTGTTTCAGGGCTTTTCAGGAACGCATCTATGTATATCTAAACTTGCTTTATGGGTCCACTCACGATTACAAATAACATTTGATTATTAACACCCCGGAAAAATAGCAAAGAAATTCATACTTCTTTCACGCTATACGCCAAAACTGCCTACTTTTGTTTATTCATTTATCGTTACAATTTTGATAGTTGGTACAATAATACTTGCACATATAACTAAATTTTATTACCTTGTATCGTAGCACGTAAAGAGCAAACTGTTTTAAAGTATTTAATAATCACCAAAATATACGAGCAAACTGTTTAAATCAAAGTCGAAAATCTAAGAGCACTTTTTAAAGCATCGAATAGTCAAAATCTAAGAGAGCACTTTTTAAAGCATCGAATAGTCAAAAGAGAGCGAAACTCATATTAACACTGGTATATATAATAGCCCGCCCGTGCGCCGCTTTTGTCTCCAAAACGGACAATTCTTAGAATTTCGCATTCTATATTCCCATCTCGACCGCCCGTGCGTCGGTTCTACAAAATTTGCACACGCGCCAGTTGAAAATCTCAGAAAATTTCCACACGGCTCGCAGCCTCTGAGAACACCTCATTAAATTTTATACAGAAATCGTTGTTTCTACCTCTCATATTTGCATCTTATTTTCAACCAATCGTGACCCTCGTGACGGTGCTCAAATCCCGCCTTTTACTATATGTGTCTCTGTCTGGCGCATATTATCCGTCTCTATCTACCCTGTTCTGAGTGGTACAAATCGATATTACTTTAGTATCGGTTATTTTCAATCCACGTGTATTCTTATCTGGGTTAAATAACCCCGTATCTAGCCTTCCCGTGAATATTAAGCGACGGATTCTCCAAGATTCTCTGTAACCATTTGTTATCTGCAAAATTTACGCAGAACGAGCCTTTTAAAAATACGCAGGTGTTCAATCGTCCTACTTCTAACTAACACTTCTACGATTTGAATATTATTGGGTTTTTACAAGCTTTTATGCGTATTATATGTTCCTAACGGTTCAATTAACTCCAATTAAAATAATACCCTTTAATTTTTAGTGAATCCTAATTAAATATTCAATTATTATCTGTACATTTTGTTTAATACTTGTTAGCCAAACTTGAATTAATTAATATAAATTTTGCACGTAATTTCCATTTGTTTCTTTACTCAGAATAATTAAATTACACGTTGAGCATTTTAATACTGCTTCCTTTTATATAAAGCGTCTTGTAAATAATTTAAATCTCTTATTTTTAATGAAACGAATGAATTTTTATTCTCCACGGTTTTTTTTTAATAAAGCGTATTATCTAATAAAATTCCTTATACACGGTGATTAAAATTATTTGATGTAATTCATTAATTTTCTACCATGGTCTAAATATGAGTAATATATATATATATATATATATATATATATATATATATATATCTATACATATATATTTAATATGATTGTTTGCGGGTTATAGGTCTACTGGAAATAACTACTCTTCTTCAATTCCTAAATTTTCGCATATATTTTATGCTTGATCACAGGTTTAACTAAAAATATATAAACACTGATTATAAGTATGAAAACTTTCAGCTACGCACAATGAGGTTGGTTATAAATATGATTGAAACATGAAATTACTAAGTATACATTAAATATTTAAAACACCTTTTTCAAAATGGTAAAAAATTTTGTGATATAGAAAAGGTAAAATATTGGTTTGGCAAAATTTCAAATATTTGATTAATACTATCTTGGATTTATATGTATGTATAGGTGCATGCGTAAGTAGAAGGAGGTGCCTAACGGTGTGTTTGAGTGTGTGTGTGTGTGTGTTTGTGGTGTGTGTGTTTGTGTGTGTGTGTTTTTTTTATGTCTGTGTTCTCAAGTAACGTAAAGGTTACCATATATAATGTGTTTATATAATTCTTGAGTATCCAAAGTTTTGTAGAAGTTTATTTATTGGAATTGAATTTTAGGTTTAAGAGATATGCGTATATAGAACTAAGATCATTTAGGTATTAAAGAAGAAAGGTTATTTCCAGTAGACCTATAACCCGCAAACAATCATATTAAATATATATGTATAGATATATATATATATATATATATATATATATATATATATATATATAACTTTGGAATATATATATTAATAATTAATGGACTGATCAGACTTATAGTATAATATACATGTAAATTTTTTCTTTGGGATGTAGTCCAATTCAAACAACAGATTAAAATTTAATTTTTTAATCAATCACCTAATGTTTCGGTGCGTTTTTAGTACCTTCTTCAAAGGCTAAAATGGAAACAGAAAATTCGAAATTAGCAAGAAATACAAAACCTGACGCTAACTACTTACTTTGATTAACAATAATATAGAAAATTAAATAAAAATTACTGCACGATTCACATAATAAATGTGGGTCAAAAATTAAAAAGTTACAACATTGCCTGAAGGGCACGTCATGCCACAATGGCGGTTAAAACAGAAAGACAAAATTGAAGCTGACAATATTAAGTAGGAATGACAGGTGACGTTCCAAAAATGGCATTGATTACATAACATGAAGGATAATATTTAACGTTGCTTGTAAATATCATTACTATATAAAGCAGAGTAAACATTATGAACTCTATCAACATCAATCTTATTATTGATAGGATTATTTTCTCTATTAATGTAAAAAGACTCAATAAATAGCCTAGTTTTATAATTGGTTTCGATGTCCAAAATGATGGTGTCTTCGAACAATGGTGTATGACTGGTTGCAGAAACATGAGAAGACAATGCGCATTTAGTGGAGTTTTTTCTCCACTTCACTAAATGGACATTTAATCTCTTCATTTTCATTTATATTCCCCTCATTTATTTCATCATCAAACTGATTAATATTCACGCAGTCACTCTCTGTTTCAACATTACCCTCTTCATACCATTTAATATATTTCCCATTACACTCTATCTCTTTGCATTCTGCATTTATCTTCAACTCCAAATTATCTATAATATTCATCCCAAATATAACATCTATCTTTAGTCCAGGTACTACCATAAAATCATTTTTCCATTTCATATCTCCCATTTCACATCTCAGAATTACCATTTCTTTTATTACACTAAATCTCTTATTATTTGGTGCCACCAAATTACACATTGTTATAGGTATCGCTTTATCCTTCAATTTCTCTCGTTTAACAACCTCTTCCGCATCAAGTGATGCTTCTGCCCGAGTATCAATCAATACTCTAACTATTCTATTTTCCACCCTTAAATTAATTATTGGTAATAAGTTTATTTCAAATCTTCCTAATTCATTTTCCGTTTCATGTTTAATAAATTCTCTTTAGTTTTCATATCCGTTTATGTATAGAAATTTACTTGGTTCGTCCGTACCTAAAAATTTTGATTTCGCGTGGAAAGCTTGCCTGACTCGTTATCTCTGCGTATGTGCAATTAATATTCCTTGTTTGCGTGCTATCAATATTGCTCGCTTGCGTCCGTCGATCATCATGTTCCTGCTTATGTATTTCTTTATTATTATTTCCCTCATGATTAGTCCGTTCTATTTGTTGCCTTGGTATATGACCCGTATTTCTACTGTGCTTGAAATCATTATTAAAATTGTTATAATTGCCCCTATTAAAATTTCTCCCATGATCATAATTATAATTGTTTCGTTGATAATTACTTCGAGTCTCTGTATTTCTTTGCGTCCCCCTAAAATCTGTGCGTCGATCCCTAGCATTATTTTCCGTTTTATTATTAGATTCCAACTCATAATACTGTAACGCGCTACTACTACCGCGTTTCTTTAATTTAAAACAAGTAATAATAATGGTCTTTATTACTCACTGTTCACAAGTCTAATTAACAGTATATGCCTTATTTATAGATGTTTTCAGTCCACTTAACAATGAAGCACTATTACACTAATGAATTTACAAGCACTAATATCTTCTTAAACTAACTTCTTTACCCTAGGTCCAATAACCACACTAACACAACTATTTGTTTATACACTTCTATTTATTTATGTATACTGCAAGCTGCATGCACATTAGACACAGCATATCATTTATGTATATATTCTAAAAACTCAACTACGTTTACTTTACAACGATATAATTTATATTAGACATTCAAGAATAGACTAAGACTTACATTCATAAGCGGCCTTATATATACCCTGCATTAAGATATGACTCATTATCTAGAACTTTGTAGAAGGATTCTCGAATGCTGAAGAATACGCTGTGCCCCAGGCGTTTGTATGTTTGACGGGTTGCCTAATAGTGGATCGCAACACTGCCCCCTCTTTAAAACCGTTACGTCTCGTAACTGTAAATCCATCTTGACGCCAATTCGATGACTGGTGACGGTATCGGCAGCTATCTCCTCTGGTGCATCCAC
Source organism: Platerodrilus igneus (assembly GCA_036346225.1). Classification (NCBI taxonomy): domain Eukaryota; kingdom Metazoa; phylum Arthropoda; class Insecta; order Coleoptera; family Lycidae; genus Platerodrilus; species Platerodrilus igneus. The sequence goes on along the minus strand of JARFIW010001469.1, from coordinate 13,477,922 downwards.
CGCGTCGTTGGAAGTAACAGTCAACACTCTTTTCCTGGTCTTGGTAGGCAACCGGTTGATAACAACAAACAAGAACCTGGACGTTGGTTCCTGGAAAACTACTTCTAGCATATTTCGGACTATCCTCCAGTCTAAGCGATCCAGTCCACAGCCCAGCTTGGGCACCGCTAGTCTCGTTACTCCATTTTCCATCATCTGCGCCTTAAGATTTAGCAAAGCCTCCCATAGATGTCCATAACTAGGTCTCTGCCATGAAGAATTTTTGGTGACCAGATAGTAAACATAACGATTTTTATCTTGAAGGACCAAAGATTGTCCTACAGTTGGCTGCTGTTGTACTAATTCATCCACACATCCAAACTTTTTCTTGAAAACAACAGCTATTCCCCTTGACATTGCCAAATCTTGAGCTACGCAATGTGCAAGGAATACTCTTCTGGTGCTCTAAACAGATCTTGCTGTTTTCAACAACAACGCCAAATCTCGCTTTAGCGGAACCACCATACGCCGCCATAAAGCTCTCAAAATCTACATTTGGCTCATGATTAATAACTTGCCGAACACCATTATCATTATTCGAGTCTTCCTGGTTGTTGCCAGCGTAGGATGTTAAACGGTCAAAGTGTACCACTTTCGGTTTACCACGAGGGATCTTCTGATCCGGTACACTACATCATTAATCCTTTTAACACTTCGTACGGCCCTTCCCATTGTCTTTGTAGTTTTGGCGACAATCCACGTTTTCTTTGTGGATTGTACAACCACACTAAATCTCCAGGTTGATAACCACCTTCTTGTGCTCTCGTGTCATATTGTGATTTCATTCGATCGCTTGCTGCCTGTATATTCTTTCGGACGTTTTCGTGAATACTATTTGATCTTTCACGAAGCTTACTAACGTAATCTTCACCTGCGATCTCTTCTCCAGGTTTAAATCCAAACTGAAGATCACATGGTAGCCGCAATTCACGTCCTAGCATTACGCAAGCGGGAGAGTACCCTGTGCTGTCATGTACCGAAGATCGGTACGCCAGTAGGAACAAATGCAGATATTGGTCCCAGTCTCGTTGATGTTCAGAGACAACTTTGGCCAGGTACTTCCTAACGTCCTGTTCATTCTTTCAACCATTCCATCCGATTGGGGATGAAGTGGCGTGGTCTAGTCTTCCTGATTCCAAGATGCTTGCAGACATTTTGAAACAATACTGATTCGAAGTTTCGACCTTGATCGGAGTGTAATTCCAACGGAACTCCAAAACGACAAAACAACTCCTGACTAGTACATCTGCAACCGTCTCGGCTTCTTGGTTAGGTATAGCATATGCCTCCGGCCATTTGGTAAAATAATCCATTGCAACCAAGATGTATTTATTTCCTTTCTCTGATTCAGGAAATGGACCAGCTATATCAATGGCTACCCTCTCAAAAGGATTCCCACGTTATACTGTCTCATTGGGGCTTTCCGTTTTGAGACCGGGCCATTTGCAGAGGCACACAATTCACATTTCCGGCACCACTCCTTCACATCATCTTTGCAGTTCAGCCAATAGAATCTTTCTCTCACTCTCTCGAGAGTTCTTTTCACGCCAAAGTGCCCTCCGGAAATACCATCGTGCAAGTGCTGCAACACTTCCGGCACTCTGCTTCTCGGCACTATCACTTGAAGTCTCTCAGTGCCCTCTTCAAATTCCAGGCGTCGTTTCAAGATTCTATTTTCTATCATCAAGGAGTCCCACTGTGCCCAGTATGCCTTCAGGCTCCTACTTAAAATACTAATTTCTTCCCAAGCTGGCCGTTGTCCTCTATTTTTCCACTCAATAATACGTCCCAATTCGGCGTCATTCTCCTGGTCTTCTCGTATTCTTTCGAGTTGCCAAGTATCATCGGTTACCGTCATTCTATGGATGACACTTATTTTCTCTTCCATCTTGGAGCAATGATTGCAGTCCATCGGACAAGGTCTCTTTGATAGAGCGTCTGCATTCCGATGGCTAGTTCCTACACGATGTTCTGTATCAAAGTCATATTCCTGCAGCCGCTCTATCCACCTTGCCACTTGCCCTTCAGGATTTCGAAACTGCAATAACCATTTCAGTGCAGCATGGTCTGTTCTCAACAGGAATTTACGGCCGTATAAGTACTTATAAAAGTGCTCTACGGATTTGACGACGGCCAACAGCTCCCTTCTTGTCACACAATAGTTCCTTTCTGGCCGCGACAAGACCTTGCTGAAATACCCAATAACTTTTTCTTGTCCGTCCTGCACTTGAGAAAGAACGCCTCCTATAGCTGTGTTACTGGCATCGGTATCCAACACAAATTTTCCCTCCATCCGTGGATAACTCAAAATTGGTGCTGTAACTAGTAGCCGTTTCAGTTGTTCGAATGCACTGTGGCAGTCGTCATTCCAATCATATTCTTGTCCATCTTCGGTTAATTTTGTTAACGGTTTGGCAATGTTCGCAAACCCAAGTATAAAACGTCGGTAATATGTGCACAATCCTAGAAAACTGCGTAGTTGGTGTATATCTGCTGGTGTAGGCCACTCTTGTACCGTTTTTATTTTGTCAGGGTCAGCTCTTATTCCGGTCTCTGAAACGACATGTCCTAGGTATTTCACCTCTTTTCCAAATAGGTGACACTTCTTGGGGCTCAATGTAAGGTTTGCCCGCGTAATCTTTGGAATATCTCCTCTAAGTTTTAAGGTGTTCTTCAAAAGACCGGCCTAACACTATCACGTCGTCTAGGTACACCAGACATGTTTTCCAGGACAGTCCACGCAGTATCGACTCCATCAATCGTTCAAAAGTAGCAGGAGCATTGCATAATCCAAATGGCATGACCTTGAACTGCCATAATCCAGTTCCAATTGTAAACGCAGTCTTTTCTTTATCGTTTGGCTCCAAGCCTACCTGCCAGTATCCGCTTTTCAAGTCCAAGGTCGAAAACCATTTAGATCCGGATAGAGTATCTAAGGTGTCATCAATTCTGGGCAAAGGATAGCTGTCTTTCTTTGTCACATTGTTAAGCCGCCGGTAGTCTACACAAAACCTTGTCGACCCGTCCTTTTTCTTGACAAGCACTACCGGGGATGCCCATGGACTATTCGAGGGTTCAATCACTCCCTGTTCTTCCATATCGGTGATAATTTGCTCAGCTTCCTTACGTTTTGCCAAAGGAAGCCGCCTGGGGTGTTGTCTTATCGGTTGCGCATCTCCAGTATTGATCTTGTGTTGCACAACATTCGTCCTTCCTTCTCACTATCATCCAGTGCAAACACACCTCGATATCGTCCGACCAGTTCTTTTACCTTGCCCAGTTGATCGCCATTTAATCCTTGACACGAGGGTATCAACATATCCAGCAATTTCTGTGAGCAACCGTTGGTTGGTTTATTTTCGTGTCGTCAATACAACGTTTAATATGACATACTGGAATGCAACTTCCCACAATCATGCCTTTCTTCAGGGTCACTGTATGAGGGTTAATGTTCAGCACCCTTACTGGTACCATATTTCGAGACTTTACCAGCGTTCTTCCAATCAGAAGTCCTCCTGACCCATCCCGATTCAGTTGCTTCCATCATGCATACTTGTCCTTCCCGGAGCGTACCATCCGGGCGTCCCATTACTATCATCTCCGCCTTCTCGGGTATTTTCATATCGCAAATCATTCGAACTTGCATCGTCTGGTTACTCGTCCCTTGAAATGGAATCTCATCATCATCTATCCGAAGCACATTTTCTTTCATGTTTACATGAAACCCATATTCTCTCATGAGATCCATTCCCAAGATCACTTCTTCTGTAATTTCAGCCACCAACACTCGATGATTAATTAATTTGTCCCCAATTGTCAACATAACGGCAGTCTCTCCATGAGTACCAATCTTCTCACCACTTGCCGTTCGAAGACACACCGATACAGGTAGCACTTTTCCACGACCAACCAAATCTGGTCTCACAATAGTTCTTGTCGCTCCTGTATCCACAAGTAATCGGACAATCCTACCATTAATTCTACCATCGATATAAATGCTGTCCAGACTTTCCACCGACGATGCAGCACGGATGATAATCTCCGGGGCATTACGCTGTGCTGTCGAAGTTCGCCCTCTTACATGGACCAGCTTTGGCACAACCGGTTGTTTCTTTGGTTGAGTACAGCGTCTCTGCATATGGCCAACTTCACCGCAGCTCCAGCATCGTAGACGCCATCTCCGCGGTCGTAGTCTTTTCAGCCTTTCCGCCTTTCGCTTTTCAAACACACGGTTGATTATTTCATCTATGCTGTTCTGAGCTTGACCAGGTTCCTCTAAGGCAGACCGAACTTTGTGACTCACCCTATGTGATGTCTGCTTAGCTGCTTCAAATTCAAGCGCATGGGCCAGTGCATCATCTAACATTTTTGGCCGTGCTAGTCTTAGCGCTTGCTGTATTTCGCCATCCTTAACGCCATCCACAAATGTTTTGACAGCAAGTTGTTCGAGGAAGCTGTCTGGTGCCGTTGGGTATGCCAATCTAACTAACCTGGCAATGTCAGCTTCGAATTCTTGCAGGCTTTCACTTGTCTTTTGCGAGCGGTTCTTAACTTGTGCGTGGTAAACCTGTTGAAGGTGAGCATCTCCATATCTCATCTCAAGCTTTGATGTTAAGAGGCCGTAATCATTCTGCTGGTGATCGGGAATCGTTTGTAAGATGTTAAGAGCCTCCCCCCGTAGGGCCACTATTAAGGAGATAGCCTTCTCTTTGTTGCACCAACCGTTGGCTATTGCAGCAGCTTCAAATTGTTTCAAATATGTGGGCCAAGGTGTTTTACCATCGAATGTAGGTGGTTTTACTTTAAATTTAGACGGAATTGACTCGCTTCTTTCCGTGGTTCTTATTTCTGGAATGTTCTGATTAACAACTTGGCTTGGCAATTCAAGTGGCCGCGTTGTTAGTGAAATTACTTGTTCTTGCAGCCTCATCACATCTTCTTCCATTTTTATCAATTTACTGTCCAACTTTTGCTCAACTGTTTTACCTGTTCAGTGAAATCTTCTTTCAATGCAATGGAACTTTCCATTAATCTTCGTTCTAACGTGGCTGTATTTTCACTTAACTTTTCCTCTATTTTCTCAGCATTTTCACTAAGTGTCAATTCTAGTTTAGCCGACCTTTCCTCCATACCGGATTTAAAATCCTTGAGGAAATTCATTAAAGTGTCTGCCTCCATTTTACTTTGATTTCTTGTCACTGGCATATACAAACTACTTAAATGTCTTTAGACTTGTGTTTTAAATTAATCACTATATACCCCACAAATGCCTGACACCAGTGTAACGCGCTACTACTACCGCGTTTCTTTAATTTAAAACAAGTAATAATAATGGTCTTTATTACTCACTGTTCACAAGTCTAATTAACAGTATATGCCTTATTTATAGATGTTTTCAGTCCACTTAACAATGAAGCACTATTACACTAATGAATTTACAAGCACTAATATCTTCTTAAACTAACTTCTTTACCCTAGGTCCAATAACCACACTAACACAACTATTTGTTTATACACTTCTATTTATTTATGTATACTGCAAGCTGCATGCACATTAGACACAGCATATCATTTATGTATATATTCTAAAAACTCAACTACGTTTACTTTACAACGATATAATTTATATTAGACATTCAAGAATAGACTAAGACTTACATTCATAAGCGGCCTTATATATACCCTGCATTAAGATATGACTCATTATCTAGAACTTTGTAGAAGGATTCTCGAATGCTGAAGAATACGCTGTGCCCCGGGCGTTTGTATGTTTGACGGGTTGCCTAATAGTGGATCGCAACAATACCTTCGCAAATATTCTATAAATGTGTCTCGGTCCACTATATTCTGTGTTGTAACATATCTTTTTGCTTCTGCGTTAAAATGCCCTGCCAAATATTTTATAATTTGTTTATCATGTAACGGAGGATCTAATTGTTTCGCTACGGTAAACTTTTCAATAACATATATTTCCTGCGTCATTCCTCTATCTGAATTGTATTTTCCCATGCTCAGGTCATTCCTAACTCTATCCTGTTAATTATCCCTCCAAAAGTGTCGTAGAAATTTTTGTTCGAACTGTTGAATTGTTTCGACCTCGCTTTCAACTAAGTTGTACCACATTTCAGCTCCTCCTTTCAGCATTGATTTAACTAAGTTTAATTTATACAGCTCGTCTGTTGAGCCCTGTACTAACATTTTAAAATTTTTCAAAAATATTTTCGGATTTAATTTTCCGTCCCCGCAAAATATTGTATATTGGTCAATTGAAAGATTTGGTTTAATTAGCCTAATTGGCTCCCTATTATTAAAATTTGCTGAATTAGTTTTTAAATTACTTATCTCCCTATTTATGGTTCTGAACTCGGTTTCACAATTTTCTTCAACGTTCCGTAATTTGATATTTAAATTTGTGATTCTATCGTTTGACTCACTTTCATATTTCTCCTGTTTTGATTTCACTATTCCAATATGATCCCACCCACAGTCGATATCTTCTGTAACCCTCACAATTTTCTTTTGCATTTGTGCCCTCATTTCAGCAATTGTTTGGTTTCCCTTAATCCATTACTTAGAATTTTAATTTCTTTACCTAATTTTTCGCTGTTCTCAACCATTTTCGTAGTCATGGTTTTCATGGCCTTTTCGTTTTTGTCCATTCTGCTATTCAGTGCCGTTAAAATCTCCATCATTTTCGTTTCCTGTGAGATCCGCCTTTCCTGAATTATTACACTCTTTTGGGATCCTATTTCCACTCCTTGATTTCTTAGTGCTTCCCTTGTTTCCCGTATTCTTTTATCCATTTTTGAAATTATTATATTTATACTAAACCTTTAAATACTAAATAAATCTGTACAAATTTCTTTTAATTTTTGATTTCGTAATTCTTTGCAAATTAAAACTCTTTAAAACCCCGGTTTTATTTAATGATTTTATTTTTAATCCAACGGTCGTATTTTTAAATTTATTTTGATTTAATTTGTACCCCAGGTTTGGGCAGCCATATAAAATACTATGTAGTTTTCGCCCCCACGTTGTTGCGACATATAAAAATTGATATAATAACGCCGTACTCGGTGTAATGGACGTTTTTACTTAACCCCACCGCTCTGTGTTCTCAAACCAAATTTAATCTTACTAATTTTACTATTATGCTACGGCTAGCCCTATTTAATCTACACAGAGTGCACAACGTTGCGATAATCGATTTTTCTCTTCTCCACACCTTTATGATTACCTATTTGTTTGAATTGATAAAACGAAGTCAATTAGTTTTATATAATGAAAAGAAATATTATTTACAATTTTTGAAAAATATTTAAATACACCCTTCAATCAGTCAATATCATATGTATTATTTATCCCAAACTTTATATACTTTGAATTCAATCTAAAGTCACCAAAAACTACATTTTTTTTTACCAAAGAAACCTGGAACCTTCTAGACCCCTTTATAATACATTACGTAAGTTTAACGTATGCAATGTTTGTTGTTGACTTCATCACAAGTTTATATAAATTGAATAAATTCAGTATGGAAATTTAAATAGAAAAATATCTTAAAATTAAATAGATCTGACCTGCTTCAGGTTGCTCGGGTTGTGGATCAACACCCCTTTGTTGTTCTCATTCGCTGAACCAGTGCTGGAGTACAGTCACCCCTCGTTTTCCAAAAATTACTTTGTGCTTCTTTATTTTATATGCCTTGAATCTCGCAACTCAGAATTGTACCAGAATTGTACCAAAATATAATTGTCGACGCTGATTTGAATTCTAATATTATATTGACCCAGATTTGACTTATTCTTGTTGACGCATACTTGAATTATTGCAACTCGAAGTATTCAGAAATACACCACACATTCGAAGTGTTATATCTCAGATTCAAAGTATTCAAAAATGTACCACCATTTCGAAGCCCTATTATTATAAATATTCAGTTTAAATAAATTACCCCAAATTCTACTCACGTTAAACGGCAAAAGAAGACTTCTTAAACGTTGCACTTATTGTCACTGTAACATACACTTAATATTTTATTATATTTAAATTACGCGTGACTTTCTGATTAACAGTGACGCAGTGCATGAGTTTTAAACTGGCCCGTCTTATCATTGCTCTGTGTTAATATAGGCTCTTTCCACTTACATGTGGGTTGGGTTTTCAACAGCCTTGCAGATATCTCAAACAACCAGGTCTTTAATATTCCCTGCATTTCGAAGTTGTTTCTGATGTAATTTCTTCGGTTTTCCGTGTTAGGTTTATTTGCATCGTTATTTTTGCCAGACGTGGTTTTGTATAGATATGACCTTATGGATAATTGAACAAAATAAATGATGTAATTTCAATGCTGTTTTCGTTTATCTATTTTTATGTGTGTTTTCAACTGCGTTTTCTTATCAAATATGTTTATTATTTCAGTGTAATTGCATAAAGCTTTGTTAGGTTTTATCTTTTATTTTCGTATTTGTTTTCTAACTAATTAGAACACTTCTCAATGCGTGTTTAATTACATGTACTATCATTTCTCTTGAATACGCGTTCTTTTGGTAAAAGATATTCTCACTGGCATTACTCAAAATTAATAACGGTCTATATACAGAGTGTTGAATGCTTGCTATTTACATAATGTATGAATTACCTACTTTTCTGTTAAATACGCGTTCTATTGTTGTAAGATATGCTTCCTTGCATCGTTTAAAGCTAATTATGGTCTATATACAGGGTGTTAAATGCTTGCTATTTACATAATGTATGAATTATTTAATTTTCTGCTAAATAAATGCAGTTTTCTGATTCCTATTGCAATTTATGGTTACTCCTTGAGTCTTGCTACTCAATACACCCCTAAACAACCCCAGCATTTTATATTTATATATATTGCTACGAAATCCCCCTTCGTCAGATGTACAACGATCAATTGCCTGCTAATCGCCACCTCTGTGGGTCTTTAAAATAATTTAAAATTAACACAATTAAATTTATGTCTCAATTAACTCAGAGATACCACGCACAGAATAAACGACGATATGATAACAAAGAATCTTTACTCACTCCTCTCCAACACTCAATACCTTCGAATAAGAAACTAAATTCAACAAAATTATATAAACTATATAAAATTACAATTTACAACTCTACGCCCTTTTTAATATCGTTTACTTTTCAAAGAACTTTTAAATCGAAATTAAAATAAATATTACTATCAAATTAGCACTTTACGAGGATTATAGCTTTGTACACCTTTTTATAGCATTTAGAGCCAGCAAAAAATTGTATCTTACCACGAATAGTTACGTTGAACGTTCAAATAAATATCCCTTTTCTTACACATAAATCTACATAACAACCGAATTTTTGGTCACCTTTTATACAAAATATTTTAATCACATCCAACTTTTAAGCTCACTTCTGAATACACAAATTATGTAAGATTATAAATGCTACATGCTATAAATTGAATAGATTATTCTGGCCTTATATTTCTCCTATTTCTTCTTGCTGTAGCTTTCTGGCCCAAATCGGTCGATTGTTCAGTAGCGTAGAATCTTTAACCAGGAACTTAGCGTGTTAATCCAGTACTTTGAAAAATTTACCAGCAACTTAGAGTCGTTTTCCCAATAATTTAAAGTATTACTTCGAGTATTACTTAAAGTATTCCTTAGAGTATTCCTTTGAGTATTTCTTAGAGTATTTCTTAGAGTATTTCTTAGAGTATTACTTTAAGTCGTTTGCCAGTACCTTGAAGCCCTAAATTAATAAATTGCAAACATTTCTATTTACATCAATAATTTCTAGACTTGCGTTTATATTAACGGCAAAATTCTATATACTCTTATGACAACGCGCACTTTACTGTTCATTTCACTTGAAATTATTAATTTTTGTTACATATCAATTTCTTAAACTTATAACTTTCACCAAAAATTCTCTTCACGTAATAATTTTCTTTCAACTAGCACAGTTGCGGGGTGGATTATTAAATGGTGCTCTTTTATCTGTTACGTTACAGAACGCTATTAGTTGTTTGTCCGTGGAAAAGCGTTTCAATTGTGGTTATCTGCAAGGTGTTGGATTTTACAGGGTCTAATATGCACGGTTTAAATTGCACATATATTACAATTCTCTAGAGGGACTTTATCAACAAATGGTATTTTATGTACGTTGTAAATCGCACGTTTCCGCCCTCTCAAATAACTATACTTTATGAAATATGCTTGTCTTTAGATGTTTGCTTATCAAAAACCGGTATAAATTTACACACGCGTTTATTAACTTCTTTACGCAAATGCGATTAGACTGAAAGAAATTTTATTTCGCAGTTATATTTCTTCAAATATGTTAAATTTGTATTTGTATTTGAGCTTAAGAATGTTTTATATGTTCTACAAATGATTCGATTACTTCTGAAATTATTTATTTTAATGAATGTAGTGAACTTATTATGGAATGAGCTTCTTTTAATTAATTGTAACTTGTTAATGATTTTATACAAGGTGTTTTGTATTTGCTTTTGCACAATGAATGAATTATGTACACTATTGGATCCAAATGTTTGGTTTTCGTGTTTTTTATTATATTTACTTTAGGTATTCCTCCTTTGTGCCCTAATATGATCTGAAATAACCTTATTATGATAGCAATAAATATATTGACGTGATAAGTGGTCACGAGAGGTCATTGAAACCCAAATTCCACTAATAAATCCCACTAAGAATATAATATAATCTGGAAAATAAAAATTTCCGCAAATTTATGGTTACACCCTGTAAAATACAAGCGTACTTTTATTCATAAAAATGCCATGCAAACACGCAAATTGTGCAGGTATAAATAATCACCCTGTTTGATATAAGCAACTAAAATCAACTTGTATTAAAACCTTAAAATTAATAAATAGTTTTGTGTACTGAAACGAAAAGCAAACATTTGCAACCCCTTTTGCAAAAACAATTAGAGTTTAAATTGATTATCCTGTGGATTACAAAAATTTATTTTAAATAGAGAATTTGTGTGTAATAGACTAGATTGGGAAGGAAATTTCGGCAAAATACGTCAAATTCGTATACACTCATTAATAAATAAACATTTTTAGAATATTTACACAAGAGAATTTCCGTTATTATATATAATACAAATCACAAAAGTATGCATTCACGTTATAAGTTTCTGAATTAAAAACGAGATACTTCTAAAGGATCTATTGGAGTATACTTAATGCTTAAGATTTAAAAGTATGTCGTTCTTTAATTCATCAACCTATGACGTGAATGCATTGTTTCATGATTTCGACTATGTAACTGAAATTCTTTAAGAGTATTGATACAAAATACGATCCTTTAATTTAAAAATATGGATAAAACTTCCTTTATCAGCACACATTTATGCGCCAAACCTAACTCATTAATTTATACAGTGGGTCCTAAACCAGTTTAGGTTTCGTTTTGGTACTTGTTGTTTTTGATTTCCTCCTGTAATTTCGGTCTAGCCTGAACTGGTCTGCGTCGAAGCATCTTTTCCAGAAACAAGACGCAAAAACGTTGCATTGACCTCTTTTAATAAGTATACTTACCTCAAGCAAAAGCTCATTTCCGAACCAATAATATAGAAACAGTTGCATAAGCATTGTGCCTATAAAGAAGATGTCCGTTATTATCTGCATAGATATGTCTCCCTAGAAGCAGCTTATTTAATAGTTTCACGTGGTAAAGAACCACTTACAACAGCTATCTTAAAACCAAGTATTGCTATTTGTAACGAAGACGATACAAAATCTAGCAAAAGCAACATCTTCATAGAGCCATCAAGAACCTTGACGTATCTTGATAGGTAAAGCTACATCTATATAACATCAACATCATTCTGTACTTACCGTATGATGACGTAGTGATGGTAAATTATCTTCTCTAGGTTACGATGTAGCAATTCATCATTTACCAAAGTAACCAGATTATACTGCATAATCTTTATCTGTCCAACTGCAAAATTTATCAATGAAATAAACATGTTATTACATCCTATTAGAACAAATCCGCCGATAAAACAAACAACGGCGTGCCAAGTAAATGTATACCAGTAATATTTATACCGGTCGAAAGGAAGCCAGGATACTAATGGTAGTGGCCGTTTTAAATATTTTGTAGAATTGCCCACAGTAATGTAGTAGACATCTACCGGGTTTATCAGTTCCAAGACACGCGGCGTAATAATAAACAGTAACAAACACCCAACGCCAAACCAAATAACAACCCTGTTAGCGACTGCATTTCTTTCGACTTGGAATTTATAAATATCAAAAATACGCCCTCCATTTTTTTTAATTCCTTCTTCAGTGACTATAATAGTCTCAAATAACTTTCTTATACGGGAGGTGCTTAGAACGTATGCTTTAATAAGACCAATCGTAACTAATATGCTTACAGCCAATACACTTGTAATTTCTTGAAAGTTTGTGCCCATTGAAAACATCTCGATGTACTGACTTAATACAAATATTATGTAAATGCTTATTGGAATTTTGTAGTAAACTCGGTAAGCGACGGTAAAACATTTCTTGCTGAATTGTAAAGGCCAAAGGCCAACTAAACTTAAAGTAAGAATAGCTATTTTTAGATGAAAGTGTTTCATTTCTTTTGGTACACAAGTTTCAGATGTTGCAAAGTTTTGTAGCCTAGTGAATTTTTTGATTACAGCAAACAACCTTTCAATTACCTTATTAACTCTTGAATTATTAGAAAGACCTTAATTATATAGTTAGTCAATTTAGTTTAATGATGTAATTTTTGAAAATTATAGTCTTAATTGTAGAGTAAAATCAAACACCGGTTTTTAGTTTCAGTTATTAATCCCTTTCGACGCTTCATTAATAATACCCTACATCTGCGGATTCTGCTATGAAGACACTTAGCAATTGTAAATTGAAGTAAAAAATATCGTTCCTATCAAAGTACATAACATTGCACTAGTGAAGAAAATTACTAAATCCAGATTGAAATATAGACATAAAAACCAGAAGTGTGACCTAATATCACACTCTCATCTATCTACTGCTGCACTTCAGTGCAACATCTGAGAACAGTGTGCAAGTTTTAACCAATCCTTGAGTCAATTAAAATATTGCTACATTTGTGCTGTATACGATATCAGTGCTTGTTTGTATCTCACAATCTGATGGATTTGGGTTTGCTTATCAGTATCATACAACGCATTGGAGCATAGCTAAGGATTCTACTTGTAAGTTCACGAAGCTCTTTTACTTATTTTGTGTGTGTTCGTTAACCATTTTTTGTGCTCTATCATTTTTCATTTTTGCATTTTCGTATTTGTAATTTGTGTGCTGTGTTATTTATATACCTGTGTTAATATTCGATACCAAAACTGAACGAACTAAAAGTTGTACTATTTGCGCCATTACCAAGCTTGTCCTACCAATAAAGGAAACTATAAACGAATAAAAACGTTTTTGATGAAAACGGTATCTGAGGAAAAGTCGATGTCAACTTGCACGTATTGTTAAGCAGAGTTATATTGAAGACCGGTTTCTAGGCCGCTCAAACGCAACTTAAACGAAAATTTGTTTATTAAGTGTGATAGACAAATCACTTACTTAAATAACTTCCACTTTAGTTTTGCGAATTCATTTTTAACAGTTCTACAAGATTATTACTTACAGTTCAGGCCCTTCGGCGACAAACTACTCCCAGTCTCCCAAAAGTAGACACTACAATAACACAAATGAGAACAGCTTGTGACATTCCCTTAGAAATAATTATAATCACATTTTATTTGAATAGTTCATGTACAAGTAAAGTCCACCAATAGGATTAGGTTATTTCCTTTTAGGACATAAGTTTTATGGTTCTAATTCAAAGGAGAATCATTTGCATCATCTTGGATCTATAGTCAAAGGTTATAAAATTTATATGTCGGTTTTACAAAAAAAGGTTAGAGTTGATATCATCAAGGTAATTAATACAGCCTAGTTTGGTCTAGAAAATATATAATCACGTCGATAAGTCCTTCCTCTTGGAACAAAGACAGGTCATACACAGTTTTGCTCTGACTAAGTATACATGTAAAATCTGAGATACGTAAGTTTAAATATATGTAAGGTTAGATAGTGAAAACGGCATAAAGGAGGTTCAATTTTGATGGACCCGTCCGAAGTTTGCCAAGAATGTCTCGTATCAAAAAGCGACTCCGTTTCCTACATCCAAACTCCAAACTTTGGTAGGTTAATTACCTTGAATGGAGGTTAGCAGACAAGGCAGACTAGCCTAAGTAGATTCGGATAATTTCCTGCTAAGTGAACTAGTTTTTTTTAGGGACACTATTGAGTGCATAGTGACAGTCAACCGTTGTGCTGGAAGTTTCGTGTTGTACGATAAAATAGAGGTACTCGCGAGGAAGTAAGGGACACCTTTAATGCCATAATCCAGCTCCCGATTGCAAAAAAATTGTATATAAAGCAATGCTAAAACTATACTGGTGCGAAGGTTAGTACCTAATCATAAGAAAATGTATAAATTGAACGTATTTACGAGTGCGTCTGTGTTTAGGTTAAGTTTTTACGACATAATGGATGATTATATCGTTTTCATTAACAATATAGGACAAATATATCAATTCCTTCTTTACTAAGGGTGAAACCAGCTTCCAATAAGCAAAATCAATATGTTTTTCAAATGTATCTGTACTTATGATTATATCGACGTGATAACAAAATACCTAAAGTTGTAATCCTTGACATAGGAGACGATCCACAAATCCTTGTCGTGTAGCAGGTGACTTATGCAAACCCATTGGTAACCTGTTTAATTCAGATAAACCCCCATTTGAAATTGTGAAAGCTATATACTGACAAGAATTTTCTTCCAACGGAATCTAAAAATTTTCGGATTTTTATCTAAAATGGAAATAAATTGAGCATTTCGGAGGTTATCCAAAATTTATTAAACTTAAGGTACAGGCTACGCATCTTTAGCGGTGACATTGTTAAGTTTTTGAAAACCAATGACAAATCTATTGTTGTCTTTTCTCTTGACCAACAATACAGGAATACTCCAAGGACTACTGCTTTTACGCTCGACCACAGACTTAAGAGGTTTATCTACCGACTTACGGTCGGTTTGACGCAGCTCTAAATTCTTTTCTTTTCTGAGCTAGTTTAAAAAGGTCTAAATACCCTTCGCAACCTAAATCTCTAATAATTTAACTAATACAGCTTTGTCTAGGTCGTCCTACATTATTGTTATTTGGTAGTCTATAATCTAAGACCTTACTAAATAGTCCCTTATGTTTTAACTGGTGCCCTATAATTCTATCACTCCTGACTTTTAATTGTTTCCACATACAGGGTTCCTCACCTATCCTTCTATAAACTTCCTCATTTGTTACTCTATCTGTCCAACTAATCTTTAACATTCTCCTATAACACCAAGTTTCAAAAGCTTCTATCTTTTTCTGTTAAGATTATTTTGATTTAATTCAAGATACACATCTATAACTCAAAGCTTGGGTTTTACCCTTCACATACTACATTTTCAACCGAGGGATATTCACCCTTTAATAAGCAGGTGCGTTGCGGTTGTATCAAGGTTAACCGCTTTCTAGCTAAGGACGCAGCATACAAGTGTTAAAATGTGTGGGGTTACTAGAACAGAGTAGTAGTCGTGTAGATTTACGCGCTACAAGACGAACAAATGTTATCCTAAGATAAAATGTTATTCAGTTAATTAATATACAATATTATTTCACTTATTCAAATACATGTTTCCAAGTAAACGTTCAGTCGCTGTGTAGCTAGTTGTGTTTTATTCCCTTAACTAAGTGAGCCACAACAGGTCAACGTTTCTAAAATATATAAAGGTTGATTTCTATACAGTCATGATTGGGTTTACATTCTACAGTAAAAACAAAAATAATTAATTGTAGCACAGTGCTATAACATTTTCTTATCTACCTCATTAATTGTCCAAGTCTCACTACCGTATAGTAGAACGCTCCATACGTACGAATTTAAGAAACTTTTTCTATTATCTAAACTAATACTATTAGCAATTAGTAGGTCTTTCTTTTTCTGACTTAAGCTATTCTAGCTATTATATCCCTTCTGCTACGTCTGTCCTTTGTAATTATACTACCTAAATAGCAAAATTATCTAAGGAATAAATTTTGTTCATAACAAGTACTTATTAGAAATTATTTTATGTTTGAAAGAAACGATGTTGTAAATGCTTTTGTATGAGAGATAATATTTCATACTGTATAAATGCTTTGTGATACTGCTGTGTTCGATTTAATTTTGAAAACTTCGGCATTTCCGTTGAGCTAGTCAGGAAAAGTTAAAAAGAGAAGTAAGTGAACAATTTCAAGTTTTACAAATTGCTGTATCTGCATCACAGCACTTATAGTGACGCTCTCAAGGCGGCCCTTGTCACAGCACTGTTTTAGCGGGGACTCAACCTATGGCTTGATTAATTCGTCTGAAAGTTAAAGTTTCTTATCTGGCAAGATTTGTTTTGAAATTGTTTTTTTTTCTTTTTGTAATATCTGATTAATTTTCCAATATGACTGACAATGAAAGAAGTTCGTGAAAATGTCAGAGCTGGGGAAGTAGAATTTGATTCTCAAGGCAACGTTTTTGTGGAACAAGCGAACAAGGAAAATTCAGAGGCCAAGAGTGTAGGAGAGACCCAGGAATCAAACTTATGACCCTTTTATTAAGTCTAAATCAAAGTATGCAGGAACAAAACGAATGATAAAAATATGAAAGAAATGTGCGAAATGAATGAGATAGGCATGAAAAAAATGGGCGAGAAATTAAATAAAAATACTTAGGAGCTACAAGCGGAATTTGGACATAACATTAAAAAATTGGGAGAAAGTTTAAGGTTAGAAAGTAAAAAAGTATGAAAGGAAATTTAAAGAAATTAGTGAAAAAATAACTTAGGGTTTAGAGGAAATTAGCAAAACCATTGCGGAAAGGAAATTTAAAATTTGAGGAAAAGTAGTACAAATTTTAGAGGAAATGGATGATGTTAAAGAAGAAATTATTCATATAGAATCGAATCAGGGAGCAAGCGAAAGAGAAACTAATGGGAAAATAAAGATTTTAGATAAAAAAAGGTAAATAAAATAGAAGGAAGCTGCCAAGCTTGTATACGTCCTTGGCTGCTTTAATTTCAACGGTTGTTGATTCCACTAAATTTGTTTGCAGCGACTTTACTAAGAACTATCTATCTTTCCCCCTGTTATTTGAAACCTAGAAAAAGTTATTTATAACGTGCTTAACGTTTTAAAACTGTTCCATAGTAACTTCATTATGCTATAATTTAACCCCAAACTATTTTTTTTTATTCTCCTTTACATAAATACTATAATACATGGTCCCTAACTAAATCTAATTAAGATAAATTATTTCTACATTAATCACGCGTTAAACTAAATCGATATTCCCCTATTATCCATTAATTAAGCAAGAAATAATTGTTGAAAATCTTTTAACTCAATAAATTTATTTTACCGTACCTAATCGCTCTTATCCCTATGAGTTAACTTATGTATTTTAACGATAATATATATATATATATATATATATATATATATATATATATTGCTGTGAAACCTCTAAATTATACGGGAACTAAGGTTTTCTTATACGGGAACTAAGGTTTTCGAATCGAGCCCCAGCGTTGGGCCGTCATAAAATGCTGTGAAATGTACAAAAAACCCTCGCCAGTTTCCTGGAATAAAATCACAAAAATTTTATTTTAAACTCGAGCCTCACTTTTGGGCGTTACGATTTGCTGTGATTCTCTTCTGATAATCGCCTCTTTACTCTTTCCGCCTCGGCTGCTCACCTAGTTAAAACTTTCATCCTCATTCATAAAAAAAAACAAACACATTCCTACCACAAACATCAACGTTAACTCTATTTACATCAATATTCATAATACATTAAAATTTCAAAATTAAATTGTAGCATAAATTTCAGTATCATAAAATTTCAAGATTAAATTTGTCCTGATTTTAATTTGCATCCAAAATTAAAGTCCTTGTAGGATGCCTACTAATTAATTTAACAATATTTGCAGACCTGAGTCTGAGCACAAAGAGAGCATCTCCCACCCCTTTACGTTAATCAAACAGGTTAGTCTAATTGAGCTCAAAGACAGACCCAAATTTTCATCATAATCAAAAACATAACTGCTAAATACTCCTTTCTACTTAAACAAGAAAATTTCACCTTAAAATTAAAAATTTGTTGTTTGTACAAATTCACTACTGTCCATTTTTTTTAGCAAACAAATTATAAAGTTATTCAAAACACAACCAAAACATCAAAATCGAACAACAAAGCATAAGTTACCTGAAGGTTAATGCACTTGTGGCTCCAATGTACATCGTCCTTTGTTAATCACACCATTCCAACTGGGTTATGTTTACGACTTCTGATTCTGAACGCTTTTAAAATTTTCTACACCGCCATTCATCTAAAGTTGTTTCAGGGCTTCTCAGGAACTCATCTAAGTATATCAAAATCTTGTTTTGTGGATCCAATCACGATTACGAATAACATTTGATTATTAACACCCCCGAAAAATAGCAAAGAAATTCCTAATTCTTTCACGCTATACCCCAAAACTGCTTACTTTTGTTTATTCATTTAGCGTTACAACTTTGGATACTTGGTACAGTAATACTCGCAAATATAACTAAACTTTATTACCTTGTATCTTCTTTTCTAAGTGCACTAATGCACAATAACTTGTATCGTAGCACGTAAAGAGCAAACTGTTTTTAAAGTATTCAATAATCACCAAAATATAAGAGCAAACTGTTTAAAGTATTGAATCAAAATTGAAAATCTAAGAGAGCGAAACTGTTTAAAGTCCGGGTTTATATAATGGCTAGCCTGCCCGTCGGTTTTGTCCCCACAACGGCCAATTTTCAGAATTTCGCATTCTCCATTCCCTTTCCGACAGTCGGGCACGCGATTCTATTAAATTTGCACACGCGCCAGTTGAAAATCTAAGAAATTTTCCACACGGCACGCAACGTCTGAGAACAACTAATTAAATTTTATACAGAAATGTTATGTTTACACCTCTCATGTTTGCATCTTATTTTCAACCAATCGTGACCCTCGTGACGCTACACAAATCACGCCTTTAATTATTAGTGTCTCTGCTTGACGCATTTTCTCTTTCCTTTTCTACCTTGGTCTGAATGGTACAAATCGATATTTTGTATTATCGGTTATCTAAACTACACGTGGACTCGCGACTTACTCGAGTTAAATCACCCCACACTAACCTTCCCGTTAATATAAGCTACGGTTTATCCGACCGTTTGCAATATACGCAGAATCTGCATGTTTACCAGCTCGAATTTATTAGAATTTGACATTTAAAATATGCAGGTGTTCAATCGTAACATTTTAAATAACACTTCTACGATTTGAATATTATTGGGTTTTTAAAAGCTTTTATGCATTTACTAATGGTTCAATTAACTCCAATTAAAATAATAATGAATGGCGTTGACTTTTACCCTTTAATTTTTAGTGACTCCTAATCAAATATTAATTATTATTTGTACATTTTGTTTAATACCGATTACTTAAAAATTGAGTTAATTAATATAAATTTTGCACGTAATTTCTATTTGTTTCTTTACCTAGAATAATTAAATTACATACAAGTTGAGCATTTTAATTCTGCTTCTTTTTATAGAAAACCTCTAGTGAATAATTTAAATCCCTTATTTTTAATGAAACGAATAAATTTGTATGTTCCACGTTTTTTTTTTTAATAACGCGTATTATCTAATAAAATTTCTTATACACGGTGATTAAAATTATTCGATGTTAATTAATTTTCTACCCTGGTCTAAATTTTGAGTAACATATATACTGTAAGCCATCGGAGGTGGACCAATACAACAACACCACGGTGATCGGTAACATCCACGCTGTTATCGTAATTGTAACGGGGGGTCTACATTCCAGAGCAGTAGTTTACATCAAAGATTAGTCGTGTCTTTCATAAAAAGCATCTGGCCTAACGTAGAAAAATCACTACGCCTCCGTCATAGAGCTAAAAACGGAATCTTATTAGTGTTGATAAGCGCAGAGGGACTTAACCATGCACCCCAGAAAATATATCAAAAGCACGAGTTGCAGACTTAAATTGAAATTGTCTTTCGCAAGAATTAAATCCAATCTTAACGTAATCCAACACACATGTGTGATTAGAAACTCGAAACAAGCTTTATCAGATAAGTACGATCCATTATATCAACAATTCTTTAGGATTTGGTATTATATGAAGTAATTATACGCTAGTGATATGTATCAAGCGAACGGATACTTCAAACAAGGTACATACTGACTATTTAAATTATAGAAGGACTCTTCATTTCGCTGTAAATAGATTGAAACAAAGTTGTAGTAAAGCGTACTTATTGTAGGAGGGTTTAATATACAGGATGATGTCTGAGTATTGAAAGCAGAATCCATATGAATGAGTAATGAAATAAAAGGCGTGAGGTTTCGTACGCCGACGGAAAGTGAACGTGACAATCTGCCCTGGTTGGTTTTATGGACAAATTCCTGCTCGAACGTTCCACATGCTCTTATTGGTTGACAGCCCGCTATCTGTTATTAGACGATGTCAAAGGCGTTGCAATTATGTTTGATATCTGCTACCGTTGAGTTTTATTTGCTATTTCGTACTCTATACTATTAATTTGCACGTACATCAAAACTTTGTATTAGAATTCGTTAACAAATGGTACATTATGTATGCCTGAAACTGCACGTATTTCTGAATTTTATGTCCTTATTTTGCTTACCTATGTTGGGTTATATTAAGTGTAGCAACTTATATACATTTCAAACCGCACGTACGCTTTCACTTCAGTGTCTATACCTTGTTTTACATGCGCTTATTACCTTGCGTTATGAAATATGCTTGATAAAAGGTTTGTTTATTACCAACCGGTATAATCTACACGCATTGATTATTTTCTTTCGCTAATGCGTCTTTAAAAAAATTTCACTTTATGGTTATCTTTCTTCAAATATGCCAAATTTGTATTTATTTTTGAGCTTAGAATGTTTTAAATGTTTTTAAAATTGATTGAATTGCGTCCGTAATTATTTACCTCTATGAATGTGGTTAAGTTATTACTGAATGCGCTTTCTTTAATTAACTGTAACTTGTTCTTAATTTTATTCAGGATAATTTGAATATGCTTTTGCATACTGAACGAATTATGTACATTTTATGACTTAAACGTTTGGTTTTCGAGTTTTTTATGATATCTACTTGAAGCATTCCTCCCTTGTGACCTTATATACCCCGAAATAACCTTCCTATCATAGCAATATATATATATATATATATATATATATATATATAAGAAATCTTTTTAAAATATTGAGCGTAAGTTATTTAGAATAGGGATGTTAATATTTTTGGGATTATTTCGCTCACAATAAAAAAGCACACAATGTTAAATCATTTGTAATATTTCGTACGTTTCGGTGAATGATTTTCACCTTAATCATCGAACTACAAGAAAAAATTATTAACGGTCAGCAATAACATATAACAGGCAAATACTTACAATTACTAGACAAAAGTTATAATAAGGTTTTTAACATAACGTGTAGTTTAAAAATATAATTAGCTAAATAATATTTAAAATTAAAACTAAAAAATGGCTGGACTACATACTTCAAGTAATGTCACATTTCAATTGATTGACAGATGGAACAAAATAATGGAGCGAGTGTATATAAAAATGCGAGACAATCAATGTTTTATGGCATAAACATTGTTTTTAAAGAAAGTAATTCAAATACAAAATTTTTTACTACAATTGAGATGGTCTAAGACAGAAAAATTAAATAACAGGTAGTGATAATGGAGAAAGTAATAACCAAAAAGTAAATTGTCTAATTACTAAAGTAGTGATAGCTAAATATTGACCATTGATTGTAATGGTGGAATGTAACAAATGTTTAAGAAGCTGAAGTTGAGGAAAAGTGTTTTTGCATTCTAACTGTAAAAAAAAACAGATTGGTATTTGGAGACATAATAAATGTAGAAATAAGTAAAAATGCTATTATAATAAAAG
Organism: Platerodrilus igneus; assembly: GCA_036346225.1. Taxonomy (NCBI): domain Eukaryota; kingdom Metazoa; phylum Arthropoda; class Insecta; order Coleoptera; family Lycidae; genus Platerodrilus; species Platerodrilus igneus. Next base: position 13,455,737 of record JARFIW010001469.1, on the reverse strand, counting down.
AATATCCAATCATGTTAATAGGTGACGCATATGAATGGTATGAAAATATAAATATATAAGAGGATGGCGACAGAGTATCATCAAAGCAAGTAAAAGACACTCTCAATGTAAGAACCAGTATGACAGTATAAAGTCAAACAAATATGAAAATTGATAGGCGAAAGCGTAGATTTAAAGACAATAAAAATTGAAATTGTTAATCGTGAATAGAATTTGGATTTTAGGAAAATGTAGAACAATTATTTGGTTTTGTAGTTGGAAGTATACAAATATGAATAAACGGCATACAAATTATTGATATCCTCTTTCTGATTTATTGGTTTATTCTGTTGATTAATGTGAAATGATTCCAAGAACAGTCTTTTCTTGTAGTTGCTTTCAGTGTCTATAATCTCTACATCATCATAGTTGACTTTATGACGTGTGTTATAAATGTGTAAAGATAGAGCACAAGATGCCTTCCCTAATTTTGCATCGCTGTTATGTTGTGTAAGACGACTGCGAAGCCATTGTTTTGTTTGACCTACATAAGAGGCTTTACAGCTACAATTAACCTTATATATTAAGTTGCTACGTAGAGCCTTGTTAGTCTTTCTTTTAATTGGGTAAACAAGTTTCCAACGGACTTTCCTTTAGTATTGATAATAGCCATCTGAGGATGTTTTAAAGTTTTTATTAATAATGGTGAAAGGTTTGTTATATACTGTAGTTTTTTATAGATAAAATTTGTTGGTCTATTATGTATGGGTGGTATGAGTATATTGGAATATAACAATTTGGATATAAGTGGTCTTGGATAAGAATTGTTGATTAAAATATTTTCTAGTTCCTTTAGATTTTTATCAATGAAACATGGTTCACAAATAGAAACAATGCGGTGTTTAAGACCTAAGATTGTATTTATTTTTTGATGCATTCTATGGTTATAGTTTTAATTCAAATATCTCCCTGAATTGGTTGGTTTTTGTAAATATCAAAATTTATCTGGTTATTGTTATTGCGAATAATAAGGGTATCTAAAAATGGAATTGATTGGTTTGATTCTAATTCAGAAGTGAAATTAAGATGGCCATTATAATTGTTAAACTGCTGAAGAGTAGTCTGTAAATATTGTTCAGGAAGTGAACAAAGAATGTCATCAACATATTTGACGAGGAAAACCATCTGAAAAGGAAGGTTAGGTAAGACTATTTCTAGAAGATTATCCATAACTAACTGTGCAATAACAGGAGAAAGTGGCGATCCCATAGGGGTACCAAAAATTTGTAAATAAAATTTCGATTCAAAAATGAAATAAGTATTATTGAAGATGAGGTTAATTGATGTAATAAACAAGTCAAGTGATAAATCACAGTTAGGTGATATAGTTTCCCATTTGTCTGTTATGATATCAATAACTAAAGAGAGCGGAATGTTAGTAAACAGAGAGGTAACATCAAGGGAAATAAGGACGTGATCAAGAGGTAACTGGAAATTACGGAACTGATTAACAAAATTAAAAGTATCTAATATATTATGGCCTGTAATTGGGAATGACTTTTGTAAAATGTTTGAGATAAAAGCAGAAAGAGCATATGTAGGTGTATTGATTGAAGAAATAATTGGTCTTAAAGGTATATCTGGTTTATGAATTTTTGGGAGACCATAATATTTGCCTGGAACGGAATTATTAATAACCAATATTGATTTTTGTTCAACTGTGATCATGCCCTTTCTAAATAACAATTTAATGTGATTATTGACTGTATTCTGAATCGTGAAAGTGGGATCTCTTTGCAGTTTTTTATGTCACAGCATCATCTAGTAAGTGATTGGATTTATCTATATAGGATGTTTTATCAAGTATAACTGTAACTGAACCTTTATCTGCTTTAGTGATATAAATATCAGGATGGTCCTTTAGGAACTTCTTTACCTTATAAAAAATTACATTATCAGAATTATATCTATTAATAGGATTATGAATAAAATTTGTTATAATATTTACGACTTGACATCTTTTGTTAGCTTTTTCTTGTGGAGTGATATCAGTTGAGTCAAGAATTGATTCGACATCCGCTAATACATGTCCAATGTTAATATCTGCTACACTGGAATTAAGTAATATTCACATCCCAGATGATATAAAGAACTTCATATCTTTAGGCCCAAATTTATTGTTTCGTGCTTTATCTAAGTTTGGTCGGTCTACAAAACAACTGTATTAATATGCCTCGACTATAGAAACTCGACCTCTCAGGGTATCCACCTACTTACCGTGGGTTCAGTGGTAAGTAGATGTGCCATACACCAACCAAACAGCACTACCTTTTATTTTTTGTACCTGTACCCTTATAATTGAATATGCCAAAATTCTAATAACAGATGCACGTAGCCTTGTGCCAAATTAATTAATATTACCAATTCTGACTTTGACGTTCAAAACACACAGTGCTCACCCGTTTTACACGTCGCTGTCGGCCTCTCTGAAAACTGGCTTATAATCTCAATCGCTGTATGCGTCTTTACACTGCGTGGCACTATCACTACGAATACTCTGATGTCCAGATTCCAGGTTTCTTTAAATTAATTTTGATATCCCCCAAATCTAAAAAAATATGACCAAATTTAGAATTTTGACAATCTTTCTATTTTACTTCCCCCGCGCTAATTTTTCTGATGTTGTGTCTTCTTTAATCGTACTACTCCTGCTACTCCAATGCTTTCCTGTTCCTTAATTCCGCTCGTTCCAATCCAATGCTTCCGTCTTATTTCCACTCAATACCATTCAATCCATAATACAATCCAAATCCATTCCAATAATTTCTCCTTCAGTTTCATAAATCCCATTCAATACCCTTCTGCCTTTAACCAACTCATTCCAATATCCCACTGTTACACTTTCCACTCGTCGTACTATTTATTATATTAATTCTTTCTCTCGCTTAACTGTATTCTTCTTTGTATAAATCAAAATCTTACACTTTTCAAAAACATTTATTTATCTTTATAATATTCCAAATTTAGCGCAGTATACACAAAAAACGTCTTACTACCAAAATATGTTTATCGAATCTTATTTATGTTTTCCTAGGTGATTATAATATTTAAAATATGCCTACTCTTCTATACATTTTTTACATTCGCCATCCAATAAAATCGTCCCAACAAAGTTGTGTCACTAATACCTTATAATCCTTCTTTTACACTTCACTATTTTATATCTAAATGTTCACTCATTGGTTCCTAATACTGCGTTACCCTTCAATCACATTTGACAATATTTTTCACTTATAATTTGTTACTACAAGTTTGTCCAAAGGTTGATTCTACTAAAATAAGTGCCGAAATGTTTCACATATAAACCTGGATCTGTGTGGTGAATAGTGGAATTTCTACAGACGCATCCGGTTTTCAATCAGCAAATGTACATTCTATGGCTTATTAACATACAACTTAGTGTAAATCCTTGAATACTGTGCTTTCTCACGTCATCAAGTCATTGTTTTACGTCTTGGCACTTATACTTTGACTAATATATTTCAAATACTTTAACATTTGTAAAGTACGGCAAACATAAAATTTTCAGTTACGTGGTCTGATATTTGGCTTTATTTGGCTTACACTACCTTCAACGAAATACTCTTTATACCATTTAAGCTCTTAGCTCTTATAACTTTAATATATATATATATATATATATATACATATATATATATATATATATATATATATATATATATATATTGCTGTGGCAACGCCTCTTTGATGAAGAGTCACTAGAAGAGTGCTGTGACAACAAGTTGTTTTGATGCGCCACTGTCATATAGATACAACAAATTGTAAAGTATTAAATTATTCACTAATCTTCTTTTCTAACTTTTTCCTGGCTAGCTCAACGGAAATGTTGAGGTTTTTAAAATGAAATCAAACATGGCTATATCACAAAGCATTTATATAGTATGAAATATTTTCTCTCATACAAAAGCATATAGAAAACATTTACAGCGTGTTTCTTTCAAACTTCAAATTATTTCTAATAAGTACTTATCTACTTAATTATAAAAAAAAGTTTCTTGCCTTATTTAAATTTACAGAACTAAATCGTTTTATTATGGATATTTTACCTGTTTTTTTTATTCTAACGCTTGTAAAGTTTGTTTTGGAAAAAACATCGTTGACAGATAATCGACCAAAAGCTCGGAGTGTTTCGAACCCTGAACATATACTTTCCTAGTAAAGATCTTTACAAAAATAAAATTGTTATATAAATCAGACCTATTCTATTTTTGACATAAATTAAATGAAAAAATTCAAGTATCAAGTAAAAAATAATTATACTTGCAAACATCCACGAAGAGCTTTTCCAATTAAATAACTTTGGTTTCTTCGCTTTATTTTAAATTGTTGCTCAAATCCTAGTTTACAAGATTTTGCATATTATTTAAATCTTCATTTAGAAACCAATGTGCATCTCGAAATTATTTGATAAAACTTTTAGTAGTTTTTTATATCGAAGCATTTCCTATCTTAATTGTATATAATTACATTTAATAATTTTATATTTGTACAGATAACGTTTATAACATACTTCTTTATTTACTGTTACATTTTAAATATTAAACTACAGTGTGTGTACTACATACGTCAAATAATGTCTTCGCGAATTAAATGAACATTTCGCGATCGAATTAAGAATGAATGATTTTGATAGCATTTCTTATTTATATACGAAATTATCTATTGTTTAGAATGTAGTAGTATTTGCGCGATTCCAGTTTAAGTAATAAGCGCCTATCTTACTTAATATTCTGGGAAATCCTCATTAGCGTTCAAAATAATCACGCTGTACCTAGTTAGTATTGATTTATAATAGTGACCTTGTCTTTTTCAACATCCAAGGTTAATGCTCGCTATCACCTTCTATCGTACAATGAATACGAAAACTCAAAATAATTTCTTATCATTTTCTATTACGTTTCTTAGTGTTCGGGCCGCTTCTTGGAATAAATATTTCATTTATTAATTAGATATTTACGTAGTTCTAAATACGGATGCCTCATCTTTCCGATATTTCTAGTTTCCTAGAAAATTCTTTGTTTAAAATGAATTTATGTAATCCAACAGTCAATTTATATAATTAATTTATAATACAAATGAGTTGCATTCTATAGAAAATATTTGCTTTTGCGGTAAAGCATTTTTAGTACTCATAATTAAGATTAAATTAGGGTTCTAACTACACGAAATTTATTATTTTTATCCATGAAACGTGCACAAATGAATGGCTTTTGTATTTATCTTAAAATAATTGGTTTACATTAGCATTTAATGCGTCTTAAGGTATTTAAATAATACTTTTGTTTACATATATAGCTTACATTAGTTGCTATGTATTTACAATACGCTTATATCATATAGGCTAATTATTTATACACGTGCAATTGCATTTTTCGCTTGTACATCAATGAATAAAAATACGCTTGTATTATACAGAGCGTACCCATGAATTTACGGAAACTTCTATTTTTTCCGGATCTTTGTGTGTCTTGGTGAGATTTATTTGTAAAATTTGGGTTTCAATGACCCCTCGTGATCCCTTATTACGTAATTTCCCTCCAAATCAAAATAATAAATTGCAAGTCTGCGTTATTTTTTCGCATATATGAGTAATTTTTCTATTTTTATTTTTATCTACTTGCTATTAATAACTAATTCTATAAGTTTTATAATGCGCAGGCATAATCTTTTCATACTAAAGCTTTTCTCCTTTTAATAATCCACCTATTTCTATCTTATAATCAACTAAATTTTCCATAACTCTAGCCTAATATCATCTAAAGTCAAAAATTTTATCTTATATTTCTAACTTTTTTATATTTACACACGGTCTTATCAAGCTTTATTTCGAACCAAATCCTCCTCACTATCATACATAAGTCATCGTATTATAGCATAGTTCTCTCTAAACTATTAGAATCTTGGAAAAATATGTGTTAGAAAATTTTCATAAAGTTGTCCCAGCAACTACTCAGCTATACTACTTGCGTCGACAAACTTATGGTCTAGAATTTCCCTATCTAGCCTACTTACGTTACTTTCAAGTCATATATCTTTCAACTACTCTGCGTTAAATGCGTAAACTTCATTCTTAAATAGTTCACTATCAATAACTTCTAACTTATTTTCACAATCAGTAGCAATTCTTAACTCTCTATCTTCCCTTTCTAAGCTTTCTCCTTTAACAACGATTCTATTTCATTTATATCATCACTTAGATATTTAACAACAATTGATCCCTCATCTACATTATCATCTAGTTTTCTCTTAAACTAATTCCCATTTATACTATTAACTCCCTAATCCTCTTTAACTAAACTAATTTCTTTCTTTTTTCTGCGCTTCCAATTCTTTCTTACATCCGCATATTTAAATGAATGTTTCGACAAACCAAACGCTACTCCTCCATATTTGTACATACGCCATTTCACATAACGGTTTGATTCTCTATTCGCAATTATTCCGAACGAATATTAAGTTCTACTTTCCAAATACTTTTATCATTATTTAATATTTTATTACCTTAATGTATTTTATTTTTAAGAGGTGCATTCACAGAAAGTTCCTTTATCTTCTTTTCAATACCTGCAATTATACTATTTTCATCTATTTCATGTATTATTTCCATCTTCTGACGACAGCAGCAATAATTTTGAACGTAAAATAAACTTCGCTAACATTGAAAAGTTAGAAGGGTCTCCAGTTGAAGATGAGTATGTGCTAATTGAATTTGCACAAGAAAATTCGAAATAAAAAAAAAGTTTATTATGAGCACAATGCTAGCGGAAATAAGGGAAAAGGCCGAATTTGAAATAATGTTCTCGCGAAAAAGTACTAAACCTTGTACTATCCCACCCCTGTAGGGTGTATACTGTTTTGTATTATTCTCTTAGATATAAGGCATTCGAGCTAAGCAGGCGAGATTATGCGGCCGTGTACCAAGACATGGGTCTTTGTCTCAGTATAATTAAGTTAATTTAGTAACGTTGTGTGTAGTGGAATACCGGTATACTATTAATAGTGTTACGGTGAGAGCAACTATTGGAATTTAACCTCATTGGATTAATATTACAGATAAGTTTATAGTTATAAGATTGTATTCTTCGTGTCTGCAAAGTCACATGTCTGTAGGGTTGTTTAGCTTTCGACATTGCGATTATATTTACTGTGCAAGCTGCACATTGTGTATCTAACCATATTTGGTTAATTCGTTGATTAATATTTCAAGATTCATTAAACCTTCGTAAACAAATCGCGAGTTGTTTATCTTTTCTTATATATAGGTAGTAACAGTTAAACTAATTGCTGAAAGATATCGGGAAAATTTCTGATACTAAAAAAGTAGAAACAGAATGGAATAACATTAAATCCAATCTAGACATGGCGGCCATAAATATTCTGGGGCATTCACAAAAAGAAAATAAGAAACCATGCATAACAAAGGATATCCTGAATTTAATAGAAGAAAGACGAAAATACAAATATAGATCAGACGAAACAGGAAAACAGACAAATAAAGCCATAACATGTGAAATTATTCGCAAATTTAGGAAAGCTAAAGAACTGTGGATTGATGAAAAGTGCAACGAGGTACAAACCAAGATGGAAATAGGAAAGACAAACGAAGCATACAAATTAATTAGAATGAATTTTAGGGATATAAAACCCTATAGCAAAAGTATAAGGGATGCGGGAGAAAACGTCATTATAGAAAATGTAGAGAAAGTAGCTAGATGGCAGGAATATATAAAAAATTTATATTCAGAAGAGGAATTAACAGCATTAAAACAGGAATCAGTCATTGAGAAGGATGACCTGGGATATCCTATACTTAGAGATGAGTTTAAATTAGCATTAAAGAGTCCGAAAATTAGTAAGGCACCGGATACAGATAAAGTGCAAGCAGAAACTCTAAAAGCCGCAGTAACAGAACGTCTTTTCCGACTTGTAAGCTATATGTATGAGACAGGTGAGATACCCAAACATTTCAAACGTAACATCATAGTAACTATACAAAAAAAAAGAGGCGCGGATAGATGTGAAAATTTTTGAACAATAAGCTTCACAACACACGTTTCAAAAATATGAACTAGAATTGTACAAAGACGAATGGAAAAACGAGCTGAAGAAATACTGGGAGAAGATCAATTTGAATTTAGACGACACAGGGAAACACGAGAGGATATTTTAACTCTGAGGGTGATAATGGAGAAAACAATAGAGAAGGGGGAAAGCGTAAATATAGGGTTTGTAGATCTGGAAACAGCATTCGACAATGTAAAGTGGAAAAAATGTTCGGAATACTCAAAAAGATTGGAATGAGTTATAGGGATAGACAAATAGTACATAGCTTATACAAAGAACAAACAGCAGTAATAGAATTAGAGCAAGAAAGTAGTGAAGTAAATATTAGGAAAGGGGTGAGACAGGGATGTGCCTTATCCCATTAATTTTTAACTTGTACATAGAAGAGCAATGAATACTGTCAAATGCAGGAATACATTTGGAATTACTACCAGGGACAATAGATTGTTATGGTTAAATTTGCAGATGATATAGCGGTATTAGCATCTAGCAAGGAAGAGTTAGAAGCTGCTTTTAATGAAATGGAAACAGTTGTAACGGAGGGATATGGTATGGAAATTAACAAAAGTAAAATTAAAGTTCTAGTATGCAAAAGATGGGATAATAAATCAAAAACAAGAATACAAATAGGTAACAAGAACTTACAAGAGGTTGAGGATTTCTGCTACCTAGAAAGTCAAATAACGCAAAATGGAAAAAGCACAAAAGATATAAAACAAAGATTAGCACAAGGTCCTGCTACATTTAACAAGAAAAAGCAACTACTGCGTTCAAAGACCACAAACATAGAAACAAGGAAAAGATTGCTTAAAACATATGTATGGAGCACAGCAGTGTATGGCTGTGAAGCCTGGACTGTAGGAGAAGTAGACAAGAAAAAGGTAAAAGTCTTGGAAATCTGATACAATACACATATAATGAAGATACCATGGACAGACAAGGTTATGAACAAATAGGTACTAGAAATGGTAGGGGAAGAAAGAACTATGTGGAAAACAGTAAAAAATAGGAGAGATAGAATGATAGGACACATAGTAAGACATGAGGGAATAGTTCGGAATATACTAGAAGCAGAGATAGGAAAAAAGGAAAAGGAGAGCTAGACCTAGGTTAGACTACTGCACACAGATAGTGAAAGATGTAGGTTGTGAGAGTTTCAGGGAAATGTGTAAGCTAGCTCAGAATAGAAATCAATGGGTGTTTGCTTCCAACAAGCCGCAAGATGGAAGAACTAATAACAAAAATAATAACTGTATTTAAACATGGTGATTTTTATAAACAAACTACAAATATTGGTTTTTCAATACTCTCAACTAATGTTAATTATGCGAAAGGATTTACTTGAAAACTATTAATATGGCAAATGTCTAAGTGTTGGGAGAGCCTTGGCAGCCACAGGCTGCTTAACCCCGTTCACATACCAGTGAATCTCGGTGAAATAGGGCATGTAATTAGAAATCATTAGAAGGGAATCGAGCTGTATATCGGCTGTTGTGAGAATTGCAGGGAACGGTGTAGGCTCGTTCAGAACATAAATAAGCTGACGTACAAGTCCAACCAGTTTTAAGATGTAAAACCCAATGATGAAAAAATAAATGCTCTTATATCTGATGATTATTATAAACAACTACAGGTGTTGGTTGTGAAGTATTTTCAACTAATGTTGATTGTGCGAAAGGATAAATTGGAAAACTATTAATTCGACAAAGGTTCGGGTGCTGTTTACTCCCCTTCACATACCACTGAATATCGGGGAAATAGGGTATATAACTGTAATACAATAGAAAGTTACCGAACTGCATCAAACAAGAAAGAACTTCGGTTATGTTCAACAACAATGAACATAGATACAAGAAGAAATCTATCCAAAGCATACTGTGGAGCACAGCACAGTACATCTATGAAATAGGGGCAGTAGGAAAAGCAGACAGAAAGAGATAGAGATAGAAGTATGAAGATGGTAGCATGGACAGACAAAGTTAATAACAAATAGGTTGTAGAAATAGTAGAGGAATAAAGATATCTGTGGAAAATAAAAAATAGGAGAAATAGAAGAACAGGATACGTTCTAAGTTATTTCTGGGGAATAGTACGGGATATACTACAAGCAGAGATAGGAAAAGAGAGGTAGAGGTAGACCGAGATCAGACTTTAGCACACAGATAGTGATTGATACAGACTGTGCAAATTTTAGGGAAATGTGTAGGTTGGTTCAGACTAGGAAACAATGAGGGTACGCGTCCAACCAGTTCTAGGACAGAAGACCTAATGATGATGAACAGTTAAACTATAAGAATTCACAACTCTAGGAGGGATGTGGCTAGCAGGGTACATCTCAAAGACAACCATACTTCTATATCTCGCACGTGCACAATTACCAGGTAAATTCATATTACCGGTTATCCCAGACATTTCCATTATTATAGAAAAAGATATAAAGATGATTTTGCCGAAACGACAAAATGCATTTTACCAATTTAAAATAAATTTTGACTCCATAAATATTCAATGAAATATTGGCATTAGCACGTAAGGACCATTTGTATTTATATGTCTCACTGTTCCTCACCAACGCGTAACAGTGAGACACATGCCATATGTGAATTTACTAATTTATGTATCAGAGAGCATTTAGCTTATTACCAAATTAATCATTTGAAAACAACAACATATCGATGGTTAAATTTTGAATTGTAGTTATGGCTAATAATAGCTTAATTTAAGACAATTGAAAAAAAAGTGTCTCGCTATTATTCACTCTCCCCTATGCATTCTGATCAAAATTAGTTGTCGATCGTATCGTTTATATGAGCTTGTTGATAGAACTAAATACGAAAAGTTGAGTACCCAATTATTTAAATTGCCTTAATTTTACATACATACAATCCGTAATTATCTGGGCATTAATTTATCTTAGCACGTTCTTCATGTAAGTACCCATACTTAAAACTGTAACATCTAAATTATCATCAATGTAGCAGCATTTTAATGTATGTCCACTTAAGTGATTGAGTTGAATGGTTTGTTATTTAGGGCATTTTTTCTAGGGCAAACAGAATAGATTGGGATTACATTTTCATTGATAAAACGTCTGTTAAATCTTTACACACTATTTGTAGTACAAGGAACTGAGGTTAAACTTTCAAAAATAAAGGTAATTATTTAAAAAAAATTATGTATTATTAGTAGACACTTCAAGTTGCTCCTGTATTTATTATAATGAAGCAATATATAACTTTATGCAAGAATAAGAATCCACCAAGTTGTGGTACATTAAGAAAGGATACACCAGTTAAATACAACTATCGTAATCCACATTTCATTTACACTGCATTCGAAAAAACTGTCCAATATTAATTTACAAAAAAAATACTGTGCGCTAATTAAAAAATATATAAAATTAAAGTAACTTAAATATTAATGGACCCGTAAGTGTAATTCAGCTGACTAAGTAAACTAAATGTGTACTTTGCATGTAGATTAGTATCTGTCTTTGTGACGAAGACCAATACATAATTTTTTTCCAGAATCTTTTAAGCAGTTCAAATTACTTGGAATCATTAAAATCGGCCCAGGTTTAATCAAACTGCAATGTAAAAAAGCAAATTTCACTACGGCCGGAACAAGCTTTTGCGTGTTTGAAACGTGAATGGTAGTTTACAAATGTATTTCACAGTCATCTGTGGAGAGCATATTGTAATTTTTGTATGCTTTCCATGCATCTAAAATAATCACTTCAAAAATGTACTTCACAGCCTTCCGTGAAAGGTAACTAGGTACGTCTTAATGTAATTTTATATGCTTCCCGTGCATTTAAAATAAGCACTTCAAAATGTTTTCGACTTACTACCTTGTTCTGGAAATTGCAGCAATCGCTTATAACTTGATATGATCTTGCGTCTGTGTTAAATCTTTAACATCGTTTAAACAAGAAACGTCCAATACTGTCCAGAACTTAAATACAATAAAACCCCAACTTTTCTTAATTACTTGCAAATGGACGTTATTAGTATGAAACTGCATATGAATTTTCAAACTATCTTTATAAGATGAAACACAATTGCACAAATTGCATAGATTTGGACGATCATTAGTATGGGTCCGCATATGAGCATTCAAACGACCGTTACAAGATGCAGCATAATTACATAAATTGCATGCAAATGAACGATCACTAGAGAATCGATTTGTATTTCAAACTGTACGCATCGCTATTGTACATGAACCGCTTTGCTAAACCGCTATCGTTAAATGTGCGCCGCTTCATCCGCCAAAAAAAAAGTCGTATTTGTTCCATAATTTTTTTATCTGCACGGCCGCATCATTAACAAGGTGAGTGCTTTATAGTAAACGCTTTGATTAACTGATTTGCTTAAAGACATTAATTATCTGTTGCTTGTAAACGATCAATTTAAATTTTATACAATCCACTTTTTCTCTCCTAAAGAAGCTATTTGAAATTTACACCGCAATTATTTTACATTTTGGTTGACTTCTCGCCGGATTTGAGTAAACAACAAGCTCAGATGTTTTATTATACCGCTCATCAAAGCTTTGACAGTTAATTAGCATAATTTGTATCGTAAGTTATTTACGAGTATTTTCTTATTTGCCGTTTATTTACGTTTGTTAATCGCTGCTAAGCTATTATAAAACGTCAAGTTTTTGTTCTTTATCTCGTTCGCTTTGTATCTATATTTAACTATGGCAGAAAAGCTAAAGCGTAATTGTTTCTTACGTAACATTGCAATTAATTCGATAGAAGAAATGTTTGAGATTGCTCAAAAATCTACGGTAAAACCCGCTATTTTAGATTTATTTCGCGCTCAATATGAATCGTTGAAAACCATTTAGGAGAATTTCGTTACACAACACAATTGGATTGTGGGTGCAATTTCTTCAGCCGGTGACGCGGATGAAAAATTCGAATTGGAAGACGTTGTCCGTAGACCTTTTGAGCATAACTATTTCCAAATAAAAGCGCTATATTTCAAGCTGTTTACCAGCCAATCTTCACCTCAGGCTGAGGTGTTCCCGCCGCCGCTAGATAACCTAAGGTCAAAAGTATCATTACCTTTGCTGACGCTGCCTACGTTTGATGGGGAAAGTTCTCTGTTTAAAAGCTTTATCGATCATTTTGACAGTTTAGTCCATCTTAGTAACGATTTGTCGGACGTAAATAAATTTTCGTATCTTTAATCATCGCTAAAAAGTTCCGCACACCTAACTATTAAAAACTTTGACCTAACAGAAGCCAATTACATTCTTGCATACACAAAACTTCGTAAAAAATGTTGTAATATTCGTCACATTACCTCTGCTCTATGGAACAATATTGATAAATTTCTTAAATTATACTCCGATGACCCCGTCGGTTTGCAAAAATTAGTTGATACCTTTCTCGATAATTTACAAGCGCTTAAAAAAATTGATTTGCCCGAAGAGCAATGGGATTTCATTCTTGTACAAATGATATTAAACCGTTTGGATGTACACACTGCTCGCAGTTTTGAAATGCAGCTATTCCATCTTATAAAAAGTTAATGGCTTATCTCGAAAATACGTGTAAATCCTTATCGAATTTGTCGGTAAATCATAAAACTGATTTAAACAAAGTTCTTCATTTTAGCAACCCGTCTAAGTTTCGAACCGCCGTTTCTATGTTAGTTCAGACAAAAACTAATTCTAACAAATGTTCGCTTTGCAACCAAGACCACAATCTTTATCGCTGTAATAATTTCGTTAAACTTTCGTCGCAAGATCGCTACAACTTTGCAAAATACCAACATCTGTGTATTAATTGCCTTAGTAATTCTCACATTTTAAATGAATGTAAGTCTACTTTTTCATGCCGCCAATGCATTCAACGTTATTATTCGTTATTGCACTTCGAACGCGTTTCGTCTAAACCCGCTTTCGCTCCTATTAATCAGGCTCCCTTGAGCCCGTACACCGCCGCCTCTAAGGTATCATCTCGCACTATTATCGCTATTCAAGAGTGAGTGGTTAATCGTAGGGAGCCTGTGAAATTTTTTAAAAATGTTTAAAAGAGTAACTGATAAGTTAGGAAGAGACAGATACGTTACCTTACCCTCCGTGGTAGTTTGTATTAATATTTCATTAGCTGAAATGGAAGAAGAGATAAGACAATTAGATGATAAAGCAAATAGATCTGCAGTCGATGAGCAGTTGTTGATAGCATACCAGGGTTCAAAAAATAAAATTTTAAAACGTTATCGTCTTGGCTATATTGTGCTGTACTAGTGCTCGACCCTAAACACAAAAAAAAAGTTTTTTGTCTAGCTAATTGGGGAAAGCACTTAATCGAGGAGTCGCTGAACTTCTTCAAAAACCTTTATGAAGATTATACAAAACAAGGGACAAACCTGCACTCTTCTTTGTTCGAATTCAGAAGACGATTTTAGTGTCTCTAAACTGTACAATTCCAAAACAAGAAGGGAAGACAAGGCCGACGAATTAGCAATATATTTAGCAGTACCGCGCTGCAATGGCGATGAAAATATTTTTAAGTGGTGGCAAATTAACAACAAAAGGTTTCGGATACTGAGTAGTATGGCAAAGGATTTATATAGTGTGACAGCAACCGCAATCCCTTCTGAAAGACTGTTCTCAAAAGCAGGTTTGGTTATAAGGAAGCAGAGGAATAGACTTAATCACGATTCAGCTAAAAGTCTGCTCTGCCTTAATCATTTCCCAACTTAAACAAAATAACTATAAATGCCATTATATTAGAACTAGTTGTATCATTATGCACTATAGTTTATACATTACCAAATTATATATATATATATATATATATATATATATATATATATATATACAGGGTGAGTTTTTAGTGTGGCAACGGTCGATAACTCCGTTATTATAAAAGCTACGTAAACCAAATTTGGAGGCATATTAGGCATGCCTAAAGTGCACATTTTAAAAATATTTGGAAGCATACAGGGTGTTTCATAATTCCAGGGCATATTAAACTTATATTTTTTTTAATGGAACACCCTATATATTATTACATTTCTGAAAAGCCCATAAAAAGAGCTTTAATTTGATATGAAATTGTATCTGTCTATTCCTTTTAGTTTTTGAGATATTCAACTGTTTTTAGAAAAAATGACCCCAATTGGATACATTGCCACTGCACTA
The DNA here is from genome assembly GCA_036346225.1 of Platerodrilus igneus. Taxonomy (NCBI): domain Eukaryota; kingdom Metazoa; phylum Arthropoda; class Insecta; order Coleoptera; family Lycidae; genus Platerodrilus; species Platerodrilus igneus. The sequence goes on along the minus strand of JARFIW010001469.1, from coordinate 13,440,449 downwards.
ATACACAACTTATGTTAATTTTCAAGATGCAGAAAATTTTACCATATACCATAGTATATTTGTAAATATCACTTTTTTGAAATTTCTTCCCAGTATACAGGGTGTGTCAGGTTTCGCAAAATGCAATTTTTAAGATTTTTTTTAAATGGCACCCTACCAATTTTATTGCTACAATGGATAGTTCATTAAGTGTCCTTTCAGTTTTGTTAAGCATTCCCTATACCTAAATCCATTACTTTCTGAGATATTTTGATTTTCTTCAAATTTTATGAATGTTTTTAATTTACATAAGTAAAAATAACTTACTATTGGAGAATATTATAAAACAATTAATACATTTTGATTAACAATCAACTACAGTTATCCAATAACAATTTTCACTAAAGATATGACAACCTACAATAATACGCTATCAACAGAATTCTGCCAGATCAACAATATGCATTTTATAGAAAATATTCAAACAGGAAATCAGGCAGGCTTTGAAAAAATAACTATTACATGTAAAGTGTCATTTAGGTTTATTAATTGTAGTGCGTTGTCATATAACACATTATCAGTTTTGTTTTAAATGTAATCTTTGAAGGAGTTTTCAAAATGAATCTTACAGTGGAAGAACAAATAAATATGATTTGGGTATTGAGAGCAAGTTTAAAAAACTTCCTACTTGCATCAAGAATATACCAAGAGAGATATCCTGTTAAATGACAACACATTACAATTAATAAACCTAAATGACACTTTACATGTAATAGTTATTTTTTTCAAAGCCTGCCTGATTTCCTGTTTGAACATTTTCTATAAAATGCATATTGTTGATCTGGCAGAATTCTGTTGATAGCGTATTATTGTAGGTTGTTATATTTTTAGTGAAAATTGTTATTGGATAACTGTAGTTGATTGTTAATCAAAATGTATTAATTGTTTTATAATATTCTCCAATAGTAAGTTATTTTTACTTATGTAAATTAAAAACATTCATAAAATTTGAAGAAAATCAAAAATATCTCAGAAAGTAATGGATTTAGGTATAGGGAATGCTTAACAAAAATGAAAGGACACTTAATGAACTATCCATTGTAGCAATAAAATTGGTAGGGTGCCATTTAAAAAAAATCTTAAAAATTGCATTTTGCGAAACCTGACACACCCTGTATACTGGGAAGAAATTTCAAAAAAGTGATATTTACAAATATACTATGGTATATGGTAAAATTTTCTGCATCTTGAAAATTAACATAAGTTGTGTATTAGTGCAGTGGCAATGTATCCAATTGGGGTCATTTTTCTAAAACAGTTGAATATCTCAAAACTAAAAGGAATAGACAGATACAATTTCATATCAAATTAAAGCTCTTTTATGGGCTTTTCAAAATGTAATAATATATAGGGTGTTCCATTTAAAAAAATATAAGTTTAATATGCCCTGGAATTATGAAACACCCTGTATGCTTCCAAATATTTTTAAAATGTGCACTTTAGGCATGCCTAATATGCCTCCAAATTTTGGTTTACGTAGCTTTTATAATAACGGAGTTATCGACCGTTGCCACACTAAAACTCACCTGTATATATATATATATATATATATATATATATATATATATGTATATATATATACAGTGTGTCCAAATTTCGAGTCTCTACATTGTGATTTCAGTTATTATAAGAGATAGAAATTGGGTTAAATGGGGAAAGATTTGGAGGAATCCAGGCCAGTTTTGTATCCGTTTACAAAATTGGTGTAATTTGTCTGGTTTTGGAGATATTCGTAGAAAACTAAAAATGGCGGATTTTGTTTTTTGATAATAAAACATGAATCATAAGTCGCACCATCACAAGACTTGCACATTATTAAGACACTTTTCTAAAAGGAGTATTTTAGCATAAACAGAACCATTCGACTGTCTTTTGTTTTCGAGGAAACGCCCACAACTTTTGTTTTTCTTATGGCCGCCATTTTGAATATTAGGTGAATGTTATGCGCCTTAAAATTACCTTTTCAACGATATGCCACATGTCTATAAAAAATGCAAAAACTATACTAAATTTTAAAAATAACTAAATTTGTATGTTCTATAATGTTTGGTAATCCCAACGGGGCAAAAATTTGATTTCTACTTTCCAAACAGTAGTAGTAGTAGTAGTAGTACCACATACATTTTGTTAAGTAGAACTCGTAAAGTATTGGATATAAATCTTAAAATTAACTTAAACATAAAACTGTAGCCTATCTTATCTAATTTAGGGAACAAAATTAAATGTGACCGAAACAGCAAACTATCATCTAAATTCCTTCCCGTAGATGCTGAAAATGCTGTCAGTTTGCATCACGGCACATTCGACAATTAATTAAAACTTTCCGTACAACTCTGCTTAACGTGCGCCTATTTATAGAGTTAAGAATGTCACGGACTCTTTCCTGCAGTTCGTTTATATTATGAGGCGGTTCATACTCATATACCTCATTTTTAGCAAAATCCCATAAATAAAAATCAAGTGGTGTAAGATCTGGTGATCTTGCCGGCCACATAATTGGTCCACTATTGCATATAATATTTTGGCCAAAATGTTCAGCTAAAAGGGCGCTAACTTCTCGGGAATTGTGAACTGGACAACCATCTTGCTGAAACCATAGTTTTCGAAAATCATCATCATTTGGTACAAGTCCTCTAATAGCCGGAATTATTTGGTCTCTTAACAATTCCGTATATCTGGCGCCATTGAGGTTATTGACAAAATAAAAGGGTCCAATCATATTATTACCTATAAAAGTATTAATTACATTGGTTAATTTACTAAAATATTTATATCATAATTAACTACCTAAGATACCACACCAAACGTTAAATCCATATCTCGTTTGAAATTTGCGTTTCGCCGTCAGATGATGATTTTCAGTGCTCCAGTAATGCGTGTTATGTTTATTGAACACCCCGCAATTGGTAAACCGCGTTTCGTCTGTCCATATTATCAATTCTGGAAAGTGCGGTTCTTCCTCGCATTTTTGGATGTACCAATTACAAAAACGCATTCGTCTGGCGAAATCTTCTCTTTTGAGGCCTTAGACAATAGTAGGTTTATAAGGATGACACTTTTCCTTTTTTAAAATATTATGAACACTTGATTTTGGAATATTAAGTTCACGGCTTACAGATTTTACGGATGTGGATGGATTTCGTGTTACCGCCTCAGTAATGCTTAGAACACGTTCCCTATTGTTTAAGTCGTATTGTTCCCTAGTCTGTTCAAAAGCACCATAATTCAGTAAATTCATTACAATTTTTCTGAAGTATGTAAATAAGTATTTAGCATATCAAACTTTTCCTCATTCGAAAACTTGTAGACATGTGCCATTTTTTAAATTAAAAATGCAGCACCACCGGCACCAAAACTTACAACACACACAAGTTTATCTAAATTTTAGAATTTGTTTGACATATAACTGTAATTCAATTGTTTGGTTTTGTCACATACCACCGCCTACTATTATAAAACGATATCATTTTAACTCAATTACACCATAATTAATAATTTGTGACAAATGCTGTTTGTGTACATTATAAAATGTGTATTGTACTTTTCATAAAGTAGAAATCAAATTTTTGCCCTGTTGGGATTACCAAACGTTAAAGAACATACAAATTTAGTTATTTTTAAAATTTAGGATAGTTTTGCATTTTTTTATAGACATGTGGCATATCTTTGAAAAGGTAATTTTAAGGCGCATAATATTCACTTACAATGCGTGAATCGCATGTAAATATGAAAATTTAAAGTCGCGTTGCATCAGTTGTTTATGGGAAAGCAATTAAAACTATAAAAACACAGCATGTTGATAACGAAAGACAGCTGCAAGCATGTTATGATCGTGGGGAATCGTGGAGCATTACATCAGAAACTGCTTTAAATGTAATTATTTGATTGGTCAGAAATAAGCTACGAACTCTAGACCATACCTACGGATGGAGTGGGAAATAAAGAATATATTAGCAAGCACCGTGATAACGAAGTTAGTTTTGAACTCAAGAAAGGCCGAAGTGAGCCGTGATGAAATAAAATAATACGTAAATTTGAAAAGTGAAAGATAAAAAAAAGTGCCAAGATGAAAACTATAATTGCCGATTAAAAACGTAAGTACATTTTTAAGGAATTTATTTTTAAACTAAAACATAAAAATAATAGGGCTCTGAAGTCCGGGGGAAAATCCAGTAATACAAATCTGATGTACGGGGGAAAATAAACTACAATCTGATGTATGAGAGAGAAAAATACAAATCTGATGTATGAGGGAGAAAAATACAATTTTGAAGTCCAGGGGAAAATACAGTAATACAATTTTGAAGTCTGGGGGAAGGATAATACAATTCGAAGTTAGAGAAAATTGATTGATAAGAAATAATAATTCCGAAATGGAACGACAATAAATGGGCGGGGGGGTGCATAAATTAATAATGATAGTCCATAGGGTAATGACAATAATTGAAAGGTAATCCTGAATTGGGGAAGATAATCTTTATTTCAAATGGAAGCGTCGATGTGAAGGAATAAACCAGGTCAGATTTTTTAGTTATAAGACATTTTGTTTTTCTATATATTTTTATTGAATTTGTTTGATATAATATGCTTGTGAAAAGGTCAACAAAAGAAGTTGCATACAATGAGTAATATGATAACAGGTTTAGAATATTCTACACTTCGTTGATAAAGATAAAAGTTTTTTTTTGGTGACTTTGGGTTTTGAGTAAATAGTAGATGATTGTTAATAAATGAGATTTATAACAGTAACTAATTGAAAAGTGTATTTCAAATAATTTACAAAAGCTGTATGTACATAATATATTGGGTTTATTATATAAAATAGAAATTAACTGAATTTTATAATTTCAAATAAATGCTAGCCGAGGTCATAAGATTAAATAGTTCAAGGAGGAGCTACGAGTATAAATAGGAAATTGATAACACGCAAGGCGGTAACGTATCGAATTTTGCTATTGGTAGACAAGGTTGCTGCAAGATAAAATCCAGTTAAGTTGATAGCAATATTAATAAGACAGCCGAAGGAGGAGATACATACAATCTTGTTTATTCATAGTAGATATCAAAATGGTGGAGCGCGAATAGTTTAGAGTTCATAGCAAAATTAACAGCACAACAAAGGGGCTAGAGAATTACAGTTCATAGCAAATAAATATGCAGCCCAACGTAGGGGCATGATAATTCCGCCAATATCATAGCAATATATATATATATATATATATATATATATATATATATATATATATATATATATTGCCGTGGTATTCGGGTAAATTCCTCACCAACAAAAATATTTTCGAAAATTACATTAAATTTTCAAATTCGAAAATAGATAATTTTCAAAAATTTAAATAAAAAATATTGCTTACCCGTTTTCCTCTCTTCCTCAGTTAAATGGCCTTCTTCAACTGCTTTCGGCTAGCTCATTAGGACCTCCTTCTTGATAGCTATATTGATTCATAAATCCTATCATTCACGCACACTCCCAATAAAACCACAAAATACAACAAACATACAATCTTTTATTTATTCCTATTTACAAATGCAATTCATTATTATTTTATTGTTCACGTTACACTTCAGTAACCCTTATTTAGTAATGTCCTTTATTTAATTTTAAACTCATCAAACACATAAAATGTACGCGGAGTAAATGGACCTTGAATAATACCTTCTCTAAAATTCTTTCATTACAATTTATTTATTTATTTTAATACTCTAAGTAAACTGTAGGGTATGGTGAGCTCATAATAACCAATTAATGTATGCCCTTCTACTTTGCATACTCTAAGACTAAAAAAACACAGAGCCATGTACTTTTCACACAATTTCACGTTCTGATGGAACGTCTAAAAGCTTTCTCGACACCTTCAATTTCTAGTTGAATACCGTAATAAAGTTATTTACACATATTCTGTTCAATACGTAAATAATTCACACTACTTTGAAAAACACTCTCATACGCCACCCCAATATTTACAGTTTATAGGAATCACAAATTTAAATCGTTACCTGGAATTTCTAGAAGATCTTCGCTCTGTAGATGATGCCATGTAATTTTCTACCAGGTCTGCAGGTCGTCCTTGCTATTAATAGACGAACTCCATCGAAATAGATTCGCCAACACCGCCTTCTCGATGTAACCCAATTCCAATTTTCATTCCAATATACGCCTTTCACAGTAACCTACGTTATTTACTGTCCCGACACGAGTTGATAAAAATTTATAGGCGATACCTCAAATTAAAATAAGTAATTTCGGCACTCTAACCGCGTTTTTAATTAATTTAGAGGCTACCACTAAGCAATACACGTTAAATTATTTGTTAATACTTACAACTCATGTTTAACTTTCATATGTGCTTTCGGGACGATCGAAATAATAATGCACAAAGTTAAAAGGCAAGAAAGCGAGTCCTAGTTCTCTAGAGTATTTATGTCTTTCGACTGTAACCTCTCCAGGCCCCCAGTTATCCGAAATCACGCTCACAACACCACATTCTCACAATTTTGCACTCAACCCCAATTTCAAATCTGCGAATTTCCGTACCTCGTTATAAAATTACAAGAAAATCACGCTACACTATCCTCGTGTCTATGCCAAGTTGAACTAACATATCGACCAATCGTAGACTTAATGACGTTTCTCAAATCCCTCCTCCACTATTGTGGTCGCATGCTTATACGTTTTCTACGTCTTAGTCTAACCTTGCTTGAGTGGCTGAAAAATGGATATCCTTGTTTGTTCACTGTTTACACACGTGGACTCTCTACGTGCGTTAAATAACCCTCTTATTAGCATTTCCCGTGAATATAAGCAACGGTTTATCCGACATTCTCTGTAACCATTTGTTATCTACACAATTTAAGCAAAACTTAACCTTTATAAAAATACGCAGGTGTTCAATAACACTTCTACAAGTTGGATATTCCACGTATTTGAACCCTCCTGATATATTTGTACGCTAGCAACGCGTCTCATCTTTGGTATTACCGGGTTTTTAACTTATAATCGTTCAATTAAATTCAAATTAATTAATAAATTAAAGGCATTGGCTTCTACCATTTAATTTCTTTGCAAACCTACTTAAATTTCATTAATTATTTATAAAATTTCGTTAATACCAGATACTTAAAAATGAATTAACTAATATAATTTTCGCCCGTAATTTATGGTTGTTTCTTTATACAGGGTGTTTTGAAATTGTTTCGCTTATATTTATTTTTGATCTTTTAAAACCACTATAATATATATTACTCATATTTAGACCAGGGTAGAAAATTAATGAATTACGTCAAATAATTTTAATCACCGTGTATAAGGAATTTTATTGATAATACGCTTTATTAAAAAAAACCGTGGAGAATAAAAATTCATTCGTTTCATTAAAAATAAGAGATTTAAATTATTTACAAGACGCTTTATATAAAAAGAAGCAGTATTAAAATGCTCCACGTGTAATATAATTATTCCGAGTAAAGAAACAAATGGAAATTACGTGCAAAATTTATATTAATTGATTCAAGTTTGGGTAACAAGTATTAAACAAAATGTACAGATAATAATTGAATATTTTATTAGGATTCACTAAAAATTAAAGGGTATTATTTTAATTGGAGTTAATTGAACCTGTTAGAACATATAATACGCATAAAAGCTTGTAAAAACCCAATAATATTCAAATCGTAGAAGTGTTAGTTAGAAGTAGGACGATTGAACACCTGCGTATTTTTAAAAGGCTCGTTCTGCGTAAATTTTGCAGATAACAAATGGTTACAGAGAATCTTGGAGAAACCGTCGGTTAATATTCACGGGAAGGCTAGATACGGGGTTATTTAACCCAGATAAGAATACACGTGGACTGAAATAATCGATAATAAAGAATATCAATTTGCACCATTAAGAACAGGGTAGAAAAGGAAAGATAATATGCGCAAGACAAAGACACTAATAATTAAAGGCGGGATTTGAGCAACGTCACGAGGGTCACGATTGGTTGAAAATAAGATGCAGATATGAGGTGTAAACGTAACGATTTCGATACAAAATTAATTAGTTATTCTCGGACATGTTTGCGTGCCGTGTGAGAATTTCTGAGATTTTCAACTGGCGCGTGTGCAAGTTTTGTAGAACCGACGCACGGGCGGTCGAGATGGGAACATTGTACGCGAAATTCTGGAAAGTGTCCGTTTTGGGGACTAGACCGACGCACGGGCGAGCGATTATATAAACCCGGACTTTAAACAGTTTAGCTCTCTTACATTTTGATTATTTGATGCTTTAAAAGCTCTCTTAGATTTTGATGATTCAATATTTTAAACAGTTTGCTCGTATTTTTTTGTGATTATTGAATAGTTTAAAACAGTTTGCTCTTTACGTGCTACGATACAAGTTAATTAAATTTAGTTATATGTGCGAGTATTACTGTACCAACTATCAGAATTGTAACGATAAAAGAATAAACAAAAGTAGGCAGTTTTGGCGTATAGCGGGAAAGCAGTATGAATTTCTTTGCTATTTTTCGGGGGTGTTAATAATTAAATGGTATTCGTAATCGTGATTGAATCCACAAAACAAGATGTTGATATACTTAGATGAGTCCTGAGAAGCCCTGAAACAATTTTAGATGAATGGTGGTGTAGAAAATTTTAAAACGTTTAGAATCAGAAGCCGTAAACATAACCCAGTTGGAATGGTGAAATTAGCAAGGACGATGTACATTGAAGCCACTAGTGCAGTAACCTTCAGGTAACTTATGCTTTGTTGTGCGATTTTTGATGTTTTGGTGTTTGTTGAATAACTTTATAATTGGTTTCCTTAAAATGGACAATAGTGAATTTGTACTAACAACAAAATTTTAATTTTAAGGTGAAATATTCTTGTTTAGGTAGAAAGGAGTATTTAGTATATTTGTTCTTGATTATGATGAAAATTTGGGTTGTCTTTGAGCTCAATTAGACGAACCGGTTTAATTAACGTAAAGGGGTGGAAGATGCTCCCTTTTATTCAGACTCAGGTCTGCACATATTGTTAAATTAATTAGTAGGCATCCTACAAGGACTTTAATTCTGGATGCAAATTAAAAATGATAACAAATTTAATCTTGAAATTTTATGATACTGATATTTATGCTGAAATTTAATTTTGAAATTTTAATGTATTATGAATATTGATGTAAATAGAGTTAACGTTGATGTTTGTGGTAGGAATGTATTTGTTTTTTTTATGAATGAGGATGAAAGTTTTAATTAGGTGAGCAGCCGAGGCGGAAAGAGACAAGAGGCGAATAACAGAAGAAAGTCAACGGACCAGTTAATTTAAGAGGTTTCACAGCATTCTTGACGCCCAATCTGTGGGGCTCGATTTGAAAACCTTAGTTTAAGATTAATGGAGAGGCTTTTTGTACATTTCACAGCAATATATATATATATATATATATATATATATATAAAACTTTTATAGTAACGACCTTGCTATAATCATATGAAGTGTTTTTATTGCGGGTTTTAGGTCTGCTGGTAAGTAGGTATATAAACTCTTTCTTTAACTGCCTAAATTTTCGGATTTATCTTTGAATCCTTGACCACACGCTTTCTATAATTATATAAAATGAATGGGCTAAACTACACATAGAGTCTGTATAAACTTACAAAATTGAGATTAATAAAAAGATTGCATCTAAATTAAAATGTAGTCCTAAAAGTAGTTTGCATTTGACTAAGGTGTAAAATTAAAAATTTGTATATTCTATTAAAGTTTTTGAAATCTGTCTTTTTTGAAGTTCTTTTTAAAACAGTATGACATAATTTGTTTATTTATCTGCATGAGCAAGTGTATGGAAGCGCATGTGTATGCACGAGTTGGCATGAATATGGAGGTAGTGTTTGAATTTTATTTGTATGTATACCCATAAAACGCATATTTATTCAAACAAAATTTTACGTGTATACACATCTATAAATACACATAAACATATACAAATACATACATACAATCGCATATAAATATACAAAAAAATACATATATACATTCACACACAAATATACATCTATATATCTATATATACATACATACATACATATATACATATATACAAATATGTGTATATATATATACATATATATATAAATATACACATATATACATACACATCCATACTTACACATACACACATATATACATATACATACACAGACACATTTACACAATATACACATACACATACATGTAAATAAATGTACACTAAGAAATATAGACATATAGACACACATATATACAATATAACACGTATATATACATATATCAATATATATATACATATACATATACACACATATACATAAACACATACACATATACACATATATAATGCATAATATACACACATACGCACAATATAAAACAATTTATCTAATATATAATTTAAGTTTTAAAGTTAAGTAGGTAAGTATAAATTGAACTCAAGCCACTAATGTCTGTTTTATTGTTCATAGTGTTGTTATTTTTGTATATGTAATACATCTCTAAAAATAACCTTTCTTGTTTATTTGTTTCCATTTCTAAAATTTTTGAATTCTGAAGATCTATTTTGTGATTTAAAGTAAATGAATGATTTGATAAAACACAAGAATTTGGTTTAATTTTGATGTCACTCTTATGTTGAGTGATTCGTTGCTTTATAGTTTGGGAAGTTTGTCCTATATACAAGCTGTCGCATTCTAAACAATTAATTTGGTAAACAACATTTCTTTGTTGAATTGTTGACGTTTTATCTTTTAATTTTGTAAATAGGTTTCCTACAGTTAGTACATTTTTTGTCGCAAATTTAAAATTATGTTTTTAAATATCTGAATTAATTTTTGGGTTAATAAATTTATATGTGGTAGTGTTTTGTATACTTTTAAATTTTCTTGGTTTATATTATCATCATTTGTGTTGCTATTATTTTTATTTCTAATGTAGATATTATTTATTGGAGTGTTTTGTAATAGTTTATTTATTAATGGCATGGGATAATTGTTGTTTTTTAAAATATTTATTAATTTTTGAATATTTTGGTTATAAAGCGTTGGATGAGAAATTCGTTTAATTCTATTTTTTAATCCTAAAATGAAATTAGTTTTAGTTTTGAAAGGGTGATATGAATGATAGTTCAAATATCTATTTGAATTTGTGGGTTTTTGGTACCAGTCCAGAATAATTTGGTTGTTAGCATTTCTTATTACTAATGTGTCTAAAAATGTCATCGATCTGTTTGTTTCCTTTTCAACTGAAAATTTGATATGACTGTTGTAACTATTAAATATATCTAAGGTTTCATTAATTTTATTATCGGGAACAGTCCTATTTTTGCACAAATTATTATGGATGAATTATTAGATACCGTTGTGTCACGATTACCATTTAGTATTCCATTTATTAAAAAGTTTGTGGACGATTTAATAATTTTGTATTTAGGTTATTGTCGTTGTTGTGTTCTGTTGATAAGTTGTTAGGATTGTTGTTGATCGTCAGAGTATTGGTGTAAATGAGTTTACGTAAGAGTTGTTTCGGGTAGCCATTATTTAATAAAGTATCGAAGAGAATTCTCTTGTTTTTGTTTAAAAATTGTGGGTCAGAAATTTTCTGTATGCGATGTTTCATGGCATTGACTGTGCCGACTTTATGTTTGAATGAATGGTTAGATAAGAAATTCAGATATCTACCAGAATTGGTCGGTTTGGTATACCAGTCAAAGATTAAATAGTTGTTATGTCCTCTGATGACTAGGGTATCGAGGAAAGGTAACCTTCTATTTATTTCTGTATCATGTGTGAATTGTAGATGTTCATTAAAGCTGTTGAACATGGCTATGGTTTCTTCGATATGCTGGAGCGGGGCTGAACATATGATGCCATCGACGTACTTGACGAGAAATGTCATTTTATAAGGTAGTCGTGGAAGTACAGAGTCAAGTAGAGAGTCCATAACAATCTGGGCAATGACAGGTGATATAGGGGAGCCTAGGTGTGCCGAACAACTGGAGATAATAGCAATTTTGAAAAGCGAAATAGGTGTTGTTAAAGATCAAGTTAATAGTACTTAGGAAATAATCCATTGAAATCTTGCAGTGAGGTTCAATGGTTGACCATTTTTCTTTGATGATATTGAGGATTAAGGTTAGTTTTAAATACTTAACGTTTCGGCGATCCTTTTCGTCTTTATCAAAAGAATCTACAAATGGAAGTGTTGTAAATTAAAGCTAACATTAAATATGAATAAATCACTCACCGTATAGAATTCATGGTTGTCAAATAATTTTTTTGAAAATGACAGATGATTATGTTGACTAACATGATAATTAAAATAAATTCAAATAGAACTTGATAGGAAATCTCTTAAAATATTGTATGTTAAAAGTCGAGACGATGAGAGGCCGGCATGGTTGAAGATAATGACGTAGGAGTGTTTCATGAATATGAAAACAATATTGGTGTAATCTTCAGATGGAGTTAATGTCGTGTATTGGATTTGAATATAATAATACTATTCAGAATCTTTTCACCAAAGTAAAGAACCCTACACCTAAATTAATCGATAGTAACCTAATCTACAAGATCGTCTGCAGTTGCCAGACGTGTTGCATTGGCCAAACTTCCCAGTGGTTGAAGAGTCGTCTAACCCAACATAGAAGCGACTGTAAACACAATTCCAACAAATGTGCACTTTCTACACATGTATATGCAACTAAACATACTCCTGCATACGAAGAAGCCGAAATACTAGACAAGGAGCCCGATTATAAAACAAGAATCTTTTTAGAATCTTACCACATCAATAAAGAACAAAAATGTTTAAACAACAAACAAGATGTAGAAGACTCACATAGATTATATTCCACCCTATACAACTCAAATCACTTCAAATCCAATACACGACAATAACTCCATCTGAAGATTACACCAATATTGTTTTCATATTCATGAAACACTCCTACGTCATTATCTTCAACCATACCGGCCTTTCATCGTCTCGACTTTTAACATACAATATTTTAAGAGATTTCCTATCAAGTTCTATTTGAATTTATTTTAATTATCATGTTAGTCAACATAATCATCTGTCATTTTCAAAAAAATTATTTGACAACCATGAATTCTACACGGTGAGTGATTTATTCATATTCAATGTTAGCTTTAATTTACAACACTTCCATTTGTAGATAATTTTGATAAAGGCGAAAAGGATCGCCGAAACGTTAAGAAAATAAAAATAAACTTTTGAATTTCAAACCAACTTTTATTCCTTGGACTTCATACCCAAAATACTACCACCTTATCATTAAAATATTTATGCTGACCAGTCCACTGCTGGATTTAAATAAATACTCTTTTTTTTATGGCCTAAATTTTTGCATATATCAGGCTACAAAGTGAGGATGGTTGAAATTGACATCAGTGTTTGGAATAAAATAATGTTTTTATAGAATAAATATTAATGTAAATAGTAGTAAAATGACAGTGTCATTTTGATAATAAACTTTTATCAAAATGACACTGTCATTTTACTTTCACTATTTACATTAATATTTATTCTATAAAACATTATTTTATTCCAAACACTGATGTCAATTTCAACCATCCTCACTTTGTAGCCTGTGATCAACATAAAAAATATACGCGAAAATTTAGGCCATAAAAAAAGAGTATTTATTTAAATCCAGCAGACCTAAAACCTATAAAGAAGAAGTATTATTCCTGCAAGGTCACCAAGAATTATATTATATATATATATATATATATATATATATATATATATATCAAAGAAAGAAATTTATTGGCAAGTGACTCAATATTAGCCACAAGGGCATCCTGTCGACGCGTTTCGCCCTAATTGGGGCTCATCAGGACAGGAGTAGCAAAGATGTAATATTTAACACGAACACATTATGGGAAGTACAGCATCACCTAGCCCACAATTTGTGCCTTCGTGCTGTTATATATATATATATATATATATATATATATACAGAGTGGTAGAAAAGTCCAGGAACGGTCAAATATTTTGGGAAATACTCATCGCATCAAAAAAATAAAAAATACTTGTTCAATATTTTTTAAAAGCTATCCAATGACACCAAAATTGAACCCCCACCCCCACCCCCTAGGGGTAGGGGCGGGGCAACTTTAAAAGTTTAAGTGAAAACCCCCATTTGTTATTGCAGATTCGTATTCGCCACAATATGTTAGTCATAATTTTTTTAGGTTTTTTGCAGATGGCGCTGCAATCGACAAAAATTAACTATTTCTAGAAGAATTGATGGATCAGAAAATAAAAGAAGTAAAATAATAAATTATTTATTTTATACATAACGAAATTACCGCCGAAAGTGTTCAAATTGACCATTTGTCGCGCTTTTAGGTTTTCCAAATCTTGGTTCATCCTTCACCGAACCAGTTCGCTCAAAACGATTCACTGTTCGACTCACAGTGGATTTAGAAATCGGTTGACATCAGGACAATTATTCTTTCTCTTTCAGACAGAGACATCACGAAATAATATCAAAAGCTACTAACGAAATGAATACTAAAAATAAATGTAATTCTGACATTTTTCGATTTCAAATGTTTTTGTACCCTATTTTGGTTTTGTCAATTACAACGCCTTCTATCATCCAAAATGGCTTGTATCTTAGGTCAGTTTGGGGTAATTTATCCTGCGGAATCCGAATCTGCAATAACAAATGGGGGTTTCCATTTAAAGTTTTAAAGTTGCCCCACCCCTACCCCCAGGGGGTGGGGGTGGGGGTTGAATTTTGGTGTCATTGGATAGCTTTTAAAAAAATATTGAACACGTATTTTTTCTTTTTTTGATGCGATGAGTATTTCCCAAAATATTTGACCGTTCCCGGACTTTTCTACCACTCTGTGTATATATATACAGTGTGTCCAAATTTCGAGTCGCTACATTGTGATTTCAGTATTATAAGAGATAGAGATTGGGTTATTGGGATAAATAGGGAAAGATTTAGAGGAATCCAGGCCAGTTTTGTATCCGTTTACAAAATTGGTGTAAGTGGTCTGGTTTTGGAGATATTCGAAGAAAACTAATAATTGGGGATTTTGTTTTTTGATAATAAAACATGAATCATAAGTCGCACCACCACAAGACTTGCACATTATTAAGTCACTTTTCTAAAAGGAGTATTTTAGCAAGAACAGAATCATTCGACGGTCTTTTGTTTTCAAGAAAACGCCCACGACTTTTGTTTTTCTTATAGCCGCCATTTTGAATATTAAATGAATATTATGCGCCTTAAAATTAACTTTTAAATGATATGCCACATGTCTATAAAAAATGCAAAAACTATCCTAAATTTTAAAAATAACTAAATTTGTATGTTCTTGAACGTTTGGTAATCTCAACAGGGAAAAAATTTGATTTCCGCTTTATGAAAAGGACAATAAACGTTTTATTATGTACACAAACAGCATTTGTCACAAATTATTGATTATGGTGGTACTAGAGTTACAATGATATCATTTTATAATAGTAGGCGGTGGTATGTGACAAAACCAAACAATTGAATTACAGTTATATGTCAAACAAATTATAAAATTTAGATAACTTGTGTGTGTTGTAAGTTTTGGTGCCAATGGTGCTGCATTTTTAATTTAAGAAATGGCACATGTCTATAAGTTTTCGAATGAGGAAAAGTTTGATATGCTAAGTACTTATTTACAATCGTTTCGGAACGCTGATACGACATCCGCCAGATATTTGGAATTGTATCCAGAAAGACGACAACCGCATAAAACATACTTCAGAAAAATTGTAATGAATTTACTGAATTATGGTGCTTTTGAACAGACTAGGGAACAATACGACGTAAACAATAGGGAACGTGTTCTAAGCATTACTGAGGCGGTAACACGAAATCCACCCACATCCGTAAGATCTGTAAGCCGTGAACTTAATATTCCAAAATCAACTGTTCATAATATTTTAAAAAAGGAAAAGTTTCATCCTTATAAACCCACTATTGTCCAAAGCCTCAAAAGAGAAGATTTTGCCAGACGAATGCGTTTTTGTAATTGGTACATCCAAAAATGCGAGGAAGAACCGCACTTTCCAGAATTGGTAATATGGAGAGACGAAACGCGGTTTACCAATTGCGGGGTGTTCAATAAACATAACACGCATCACTGGAGCACTGAAAATCCTCATCCGACGACGCAACGCAAATTTCAAACAAGATATGGATTTAACGTTTGGTGTGGTATCTTAGGTAGTTAATTCTGATATAAATATTTTAGTAAATTAACCAATGTAATTAATACTTTTATAAGTAATAATTTGATTGGACCCTTTTATTTTGTTAATCACCTCAATGGCGCCAAATAAACGGAATTGTTAAGAGACCAAATAATTCCGGCTATTAGAGGTCTTGTACCAAATGATGATGATTTTCGAAAACTAAGGTTTCAGCAAGATGGTTGTCCAGCTCACAATTCCCGAGAAGTTAGCGCCCTTTTAGCTGAACATTTTGGACAAAATTTTATATCCAATAGTGGACCAATTATGTGGCCGGCAAGATCACCAGATCTTACACTACTTGATTTTTATTTATGGGGCTTTGCTAAAAATGAGGTATATATTTGGTGTCATTTAGTAATTCCATTGATTTTTCAATGTATTGGGATTTATTCATTACAACAGTAATAGAACCTTTATCAGCTCTAGTGACTAAAATATCAGGGTGGTGTTTTAAGATTTTTTTTGCATTTTCGTAGTTACTTAAGTGTGAGTAACAATTTTTGTTGTTGGGGTTTTGTAGGTAGTTGGTAATAATGTTGGTAACTTTTGTCCTAAGAATATTTTTCTGTTTATTATCTAACTTATGTGAGTCTATTATGCCTTCAACACTTGCTAATAATTTACCTATGTGAACGTCTTTAGAAGATATTGGTAAATTAAATTTAGGCCCTAAGGATAAAACATCTAATACTTTTTTTGGAATTACACTATTGCTAATGTTAACAATCCATTTGCTATTGTCATTGAATAAGACTTTGTAGTTGCTTTGATTGTGTTTTAATTTATCAAACTTCTTTTGGTTAATTTTTTTTTATTTTTTTTTTATTTTTTTATTTTTTTTATTTTTTTTCATCACAACAATAAGGTTAATTTTTAATAACACATTTTTTATTTTTGAAAATCAATACTATATACAACTCTCAGGTACACCAATGGGCTCACCACTGTCTCCCATAATTGCCCAAATAGTGATGGACAACTTATTGGATAATGTTATTCAATGCCTTAGCTTTCATACACCTTTTTTAATTAAATACGTAGATGACATTTTATGCTCTATACCATATGATAAAATTAATGAAACTTTAATTTGTTTTAATCAATTCAATCCTCATCTGCAATTCACTTTGGAATTAGAAAAAAATAAAAGCATCCCTTTTCTAGATACGCTTGTGATAAGAAGCGATGATAATCATATTATATTCAACTATTACAAAAAACCAATAAACTCTGGTCGCTACATAAATTATTTTTCTAATCATTCTTACCAACACAAAATAAACACTGTACTGGCCCTAAAAAATAGAATAATAAAAATATGTGGTATTCAGTTTGTAACTGAAAATCTTAAATTATTACAAAACATTTTAGAAAATAATGCATATCCTAAAATACTTTTAAAAAAACTTATTTTTCAAACACAAAAACCGACACAAATAGAACCGACACAGACAGAACCTCCTAACATCGTTATTTACAAAAAAATACCTTATATCAACAATCTTACACCGGCAATACATAAAACAATAATTAACAATAATATCAAAATTGTTTATCACTACAATAAATCTATTAACAATCTTTTTACAAAAATTAAAAATGCAACTATCAAACCAATATGTAGTAACATAATATACAGCATCAAGTGTTCTTGTAACATGACGTATATAGGACAAACAAATCAGTGGCTGAGATCTCGGCTCACACAACACAAAAGTGACGCTAAAATTGGTAAAAAATCATGTGCTCTTGCATCACACATACATGAGACTAAACACATAGTCAACTGGGATGATACTAAGATTTTAGATATAGAATGTAACTATGTTAATAGATTGTTTTTAGAATCATACTATATACAAAAAGACAATAATAGTTTAAACTTTAAAACAGACACACACAATCTCACAAATATTTACACTCTGCTATATAATTTCAATCAATAGTCTATAACTTTGTTGATAAATACAATCCTACCTACAACCTTGCTTCTAACAACCTTTTTTAAAACGTTTACATATTAATTACATTTAAATAAGTAGTCTACTTCAATCTGACGTTTGTACTCTATAATAATTTTTTCAAATGTCAAAATGTTTGTCAATTTAGTTCTTTAAGAAATCAAGTTTTTGTAAGTACTCAACCATTAATCTAGCTATTAATGTATAATACTTTTAGAATCAAGATTAAGGTCTAAATATAGTCAGAAACGTTGATTATCAACAAATGATTTTCATTTGAATATAAAAAAAACCATCTGAACGAAATTCATCCCAAAAATTATTTGACATTCTTTATTATTCCAATTGTATTATACGTTCGAAAAAAGAAGAAGAATGTAAAATAATTTTTGGGATGAATTTCGTTCAGATATATATATATATATATATATATATATATATATATATATATATATATAGTTATTATGTTTTTGGGATACACTCGTTCGTAAAATAACAACTATCGTGTCAAATTGTAATTTATGCTCTGACGTTTCGGCATGACGTTTATGCCTTATTCATAGACTGAAAATTGATTAAGATGGTGATTACAATATTTTAACAAGGTATAACTAAACTACTTACACAATTACTAATGACTAAAGTTGTAAATACATGTACTAATTAGTGACAACTATGACTGATCAAAAAAAAATTAATAAAAATTGCATGAAATTAATTTTTCAAAGTTGACTATTTCTAATAATTTAAAATCGTAGCAATGCTGTAAAGATGTTAAAAGGAGGTACAATATGTAGATGTTATTTCTGGTATTTTTGAAATGGTATCAAACAAGATGATTGGAAGGCGACTATATTATGGATAATTTGAAGGAGATGCTAAGGATATAATGTGTCTGTCTGCGGAAATAGTTATCCTTAAATTTGTAAAGCGCTGAATACATTACACTCAGGTTATTTGTGTCATGTTTATTGTTGATAGGATTTGTTTGCTGTTTAATGTAAAAAGATTCTAAGAATAGCCTCTTGTGGTAGTTGCTTTCAACATCTAGAATTTTGGTATCTTCAAATTTCGCTGTGTGACTTGTTAAATTTAGATGGAGCGACAATGCACAACTTTATTTACCAATCCTGGCGTCACTTTTATGTTGGATTATGCGGTTTTTTAGCCATTGCTTGGATTGGCCCACGTAGGTTCTATTGCAACTACATTCTATTTGATATATGTTATTGCTGAATAATAATTTATCTGTATTATCTTTTAGTTTGGTGAACAACCTTCGTATCGATTTATCGTATGTACAAGCTATAAGAATATCTGGTTGTTTTAAAATTTTTGTTAGTTGAGGAGTTAAATTTTAAATAAATGGTAATTTCTTAAATTTTGTAACTAGTGGTCGGTCTAGTGTTGAAGTTTGTAGGTTGTTAGAGTAAAGTAATCTTTTCAGTAGAGGTTGTGGATATGCGTTGTTTAGTAGAGTATGTTCTAATTGTTTTAAATTTTTTTTGACTAAATATGGTTCGCAAATTTTTGTAATCCGGTCTTTTAAGCATGTGATAGTATTAAGTTTATGATTGAAAGAATGGTTGGAATGATAATTTAAGTACCTACCGGAGTCTGTAGGTTTTTTGTATATGTCGAAATTCAAATTGTTAGTAGGAGATCTATTGACTATGGTGTCAAGGAAAGGGATACTGTAATTAACTTCTTTTTCATAAGTAAACACCAATTTCGAATTGAAACTATTGAATATGTGTAGAGTATATTCTATTAAATGCTCAGGTATGGAACATAAGATGTCATCAACATACTTGACTATAAAGGGAATGTCGAACGGTAATAAATCTATGACTGATTCTAACAAATAACCATTTCCGCACACAGACAAATTAGATCCTTTGCATCTCCTTCAAATTATCCATAATATAGTCGCCTTCCAATCATCTTATTCGTTACCATTTCAAAAATACCAGAAATAACATTTACATATAGTACTTCCTTTTAACATCCTTACAGCATTGCTACGATTTTAAATTATTAGAAATAGTCAACTTTGAAAAATTGATATCATGCAATTTTTATTAATTGTTTTTTCAATCACTCATAGTTATGTCATTAATTGGTACATGTATTTAGAACTTATTTTTTTTTTATTGCAACTCTATTATTTACAACATAATAACTATATTTATATTACTTCCGTTCGAAAAACTACAAAAATATATATATATATATATATATATATATATATATATATATATATATTACTCAAATTTAGACCAGGGTGGAAAATTGATTAATTACATCAAATAATTTTAATCACCGTGTATAAGGAAGAATTTTATTAGATAATACGCGTTATTAAAACGTGGAGCATAAAAATTTATTCGTTTCATTAAAAATAAGGGATTTAAATTATTCACTAGACGTTTTCTATAAAAAGAAGCAGAATTAAAATGCTCAATTTGTATGTAATTTAATTATTCCTAGTAAAGAAACAAATAGAAATTACGTGCAAAATTTATATTAATTAATTCAATTTTTAAGTAACCGGTATTAAACAAAATGTACAAATAATAATTAATATTTAATTAGGATTCACTAAAAATTAAAGGGTAGAAGTCAATGCCATTCATTATTATTTTAATTGGAGTTAATTGAACCATTAGTAATACATAATATGCATAAAAGCTTTCAAAAACTCAATAATATCAAATATGAGACGCGTTGCTAGCATACAAATCTATCAAGAAGGTTAAAATACGTAGAAGTATTACGATTGAACACCTGCGTATTTTTAAATATCAAAGTTCTAATAAATTTGAATAGATAAACATGAAAATTCTGCGTATATTGCAAACGGTCGGATAAACCGTAGCTTATATTAACGGGAAGGCTAGATACAGGGTTATTTAACTCAAGTAAATCACGTCGCGAATTCACGTGAATTGAAATAGCCCATTATAAAGAATATCGATTTGTACCACTCAGATAAGGGTAGAAAGAGATGGATGAAACGCGCAAAGCCGAGACACGAATAATAGAAGGCGTGATTTGAGCAACGTCACTGGGTTTGCGATTGGTGGAAATAAGATGCAGATATGAGAGGTGTAAACGTAACGATTTCTATACAAAATTAATTAGTTGTTCTCGGACGTGTTTGCGAGCCGTGTGAAAATTCTTAGATTTTCAACTGGCGCGAGTGCAAATTTTGTAGAACCGCGTGCCGAGCCGTCGAAAGGGGAAACAGAGAATGCGAAATTCTAAAAACTGGCCGTCGCGGGACAAAACCGACGTGCAGGCGAGCTATTATATAAACCCGTGTTTATAGGAGTTTCGCTCTCTTAGATTTTCGATTTTGATTCAATACTTTAAACAGTTTGCTCTTATATTTTGTGATTATTGAATACTTTAAAACAGTTTGCTCTTTACGTGCTACGATACAAGTTATTATGCATTAGTGCACTTAGAAAAGAAGATACAGGGTAATAAAGTCTAGTTATATTTGCGAGTATTACTGTACCAATTATCCAAATTTGCAACGATAAATGAATAAACAAAAGTAGGCAGTTTTGGGTATAGCGTGAAAAAATTATGAATTTCCGTGCTATTTTTCGGGGATGTTAATAATCAAATGTTATTCGTAGACGTGATTGGATCCACAAAACAAGATTTAGATATACATAGATGCGTTCCTGAGAAGCCCTGAAACTTTTTAAACGAATGGTGTTGTAGATGAATTTTAAAAAGCGGTCAGAATCTGAAGCCGTAAACATAAACCAGCTGGAATGGTGGAATTAGCAAGGACGATGTACATTGAAGCCACGAGTGCAGTAACCTTCAGGTGAATTATACAATTTGTTCGAACTTTGATGTTTTGGCGTGTGTTGGATATTTTTATAATTTGTTGGATAAAAAAAATGGACAGTGGTGAATTTGTATAAACAACAAATTTTGAATTTTAAGGTAAAATTTTCTTGTTTAAGTAGAAAGGAGTCTTTAGCAGTTTATGTTTTGTTATGATGAAAATTTGGGTCTGTCTTTGAGCTCAATTAGACTAACCTGTTTAATTAACGTAAAGGGGTGGAAGATGCTCCCTTTTATTCAGACTTAGGTCTGCACATATTGTAACTTAATTAGTATGCATCCTACCAGGACTTTAATTCTGGATGCAAATTAAAAATGATGACAAATTTAAACTTGAAATTTTATGATACTGAAATTTATGCTGAAATTTAATTTTGAAATTTTAATGTATTATGAATATAGATGTAAATAGAGTTAACTTTGATGTTTGTGGTAGGAATGTTTGTTTTTTTTTATGAATGAGGATGAAAGTTTTAACTAGGTGAGCAGCCGAGGCGGAAAGAGTAAAAAGGCGACTATCAGAAGAGATTCTACAGGGCGAGAAACACCGCAAATCTTGGTGCCCAATTCCAGAAGCTCGAAAAATTTTTTTTACTCTGGTGAGGCTTTTTTAGTAATCACAGCAATATTGACGGCACAACGCTGGGGCTCGATTCGAAAACCTTAGTACACGAATAATGGTGAGGCTTTTTAGAGGTATCACAGTAAAATATATATATATATATATATATATATATATATATATATATTTATATACAGGGTGTCCCAAAACTCATGGTCCAAATTGAAAGGTTTGATAGCTGAGATTAACACCTATTCAAATAACTATATATGTTGTTATCCAATTTTTGATGGTTTCAAAATTATAACACCTTTTGCGTTTTGTGTCAAAATCGTGCAGAACTGCGAATATTAATTTGCAATAAAAGAAATACTGACCTTTCGAAGGTAATTCGTTTTCTGTTGTATGCGTGAATGTGGCGTGTTCAATAAATAAGGACTTCCTCAAGCATTTACTTATTATCGCAAGAGAAAATCATCATTTTTCCATAATTTTGGTTCTATGAAAAATTGGGCGTGCTTTTCAAACTGAAATTACTCAAAAAAAGTATTATCATCAAAAAGTGCACACCTATCTAAAAAGCTTCATTAATCTATGCACTTTGTTTAAAAGTATAACTGGTAGGTCTAAGGTTAAATGCATAAAAATTTTTTGGGTAATTTGTAGGTACAATCCCAAGAACAGCACTTTTATGGAGTAATGAATCGTTCCTCCATAGGGTTGGAATATTTAATATTCACAATCTCCACTTTTAAGCAATTGAAAATCTGAGAACTGTACGACACGACCGATTTCAACAACATTTTAGCAATAATTTGTGGGCTGGGATAGTCGCAAGTTGGGCCATTTGAATTATCAGCCAGGCTCCATGCACAACGTTACCTTCACTTCTTCGACACGAATTAAGCGATCTTCTAGAAGATATCCTTCTAGAAACTAGGCGTATAATGTGGTTTCAACACGATGCGGCGGCTCCGTGGCGTAGTTGGTATGTGTGTGACTACTATGCCCAATGTACCGGGTTCAAATCCCGACACGGTCCGCTTGAAAAATGTTAAGCGAGCATTTTGCACAAAAATACACCGACGTTCGGATGAGAGGTAAAATGGGGGTTCCGTGTGTAAGTGTTGTCATTCATACTAGAGATCCCTACCTTGCTTAGAACAGCAAAGGTTTGGCAAAATTCAACATTTTTAAAGTAAAAAAACTCACTTTCTGGCCAATGTAGTACCTTCGGGTGGAGCATTGGAAAATCAAATGTAAGGTTTCAACACAATGGCGCTCCAGCACACAATGCTCGTAATGTTAGGGAACACTTATATCTTGCATATCCCAATCGTTGGGTAGGACTAAGGGGCACTATCTATTCGCCACCGCGTTCGCCCGACCTCAACCTCCTGGATTACTTCTTGTGGGGTTATATAAAAGAAAATGTGTATAAAACACATACCACAAACGAGCAGGATCTTCGTACAAAAATACGCGAAGTCGTTGGAAGGCTGAGAGAAGACGGTCGCGCCTTTAGGTTTTTAAAACGAATTTCTTTAAGACAGTGTTGTCTATGTATAAGAACTGGTGGCAGGACATTCGAACATTTGTTGTAAACGCATTTTAAATACATTTGATTATTTTGAGTTCATATTATGCAAAAATTATAAGTTGGCTATTTCTTACGAATTCTTTAATAAAAGTGCTGTTCTTGGGATTGTACCTACAAATTACCCAAAAATTTTTTATGCATTTAATCTTAGACCTACCAGTTATACCTTTAAACAAAGTGCATACATAAATGAAGTTTTTTGGATAGGTGTGCACTTTTCGATGGTAATACTTTTTTTGAGTAATTTTAGTTTGAAAAACACGCACAATTTTTCATAGAACTAAAATTATGCAAAAATTATGATTTTCTCTTGTGATAATAAGTAAATGTTTGAGGAAGTCCTCATTTATTGAACACGCAACATTCACGCATACAACGGAAAACGAATTACTTTCGAAAGGTCAGTATTTCTTATATTGCAAATTAATATTCGAAGTTCTGCACGATTTCGACACAGAACGCAAAAGTTGTTATAACTTTAAAACCATCAACAATTGAATAACAACATATATAGTTATTTGAATAGGTATTAATCTCAGCTATCAAACCCTTCAATTTGGACTACGACTTTGGGAGATATATATATATATATATATATATATATATATATATATATATATTACTCATATTTAGACCAGGGTAGAAAATTAAATAATCACATCAAATAATTTTAATCACCGTGTAGAAGCTTTGGGAAAAAGTACGCTTTATTAAAACCATGAAGCATAAATAAATTCGGTCGTTTCAGTAAAAATAAGAGATTTAAATCATGTACAAGACGCTTTATATCAAAAGAAACAGTATTAAAAAGCTCTACGTGTAATTTAATTATTCCTAATAAAGAAACAAATGGAAATTACGTGCAAAATTTATATTAATTAACCCTATTTTAAGTAACCGGTATTAAACAAAGTGTACACATAATAATTAACATTTAATTTGTATTCGCTAAAAATGAAAGGATAGAAGTCAATTTTAATTGGAGTTAATTAAACCATTATTAATAATAAGCATAAAAGCCTGTGAAAATCCAAGATTAAAATACCAGAAAATAAAGCTCTGAGAATTAATATTATGTTTGAACACCTGCGTAGTTTAAATGTCACGTACGGCGAAAATTTTGTAGATAACAAATGGTTTCAAAGAATCTTGGAGAAACCGTAGCTTAATAGTTACGAGAAATGCTAAAGGTGGGATATTTCACACTCCACATGGACTAAAAGAATCGATAATAAAGAATATCAATTTGCATCAATAAGAACGGGTTAGATAGAGACAGATAATATGCACAAGACCGAGACACATATAGTAAAAGGCGTGAGTAGAGCAACGTCATGGGGTTGCGATTGGTTGAAAGTAAAAGGCAAAATTTGAGAGGTGAAAATAACATTTCTGAATAAAAGTCAATTTGTTATTTCCAGACGTTGCGTGCCGTGTTGAAATTTCTGAGATTTAACTGGGGCGAGTACAAAATTCGTAAAAACCGACGCGTGGGCGACGGAATGGGAACATAGCATGCGAAATTCTTTACAATTGTCCGTTTTGGGGACTCGACCGACAGACAGGCTAACCTCTATATATACCCAGGGGAATATGAACAAGCTCTCTTACATCCGCGACTTGATTCAATACGTTAAACAGTGCATTTTAGTTTGATAGAATAATTTAAAGTTTGCTCGTATATTTTGGTGATTTAAAACAGTTTGTTATTTACGTGCTAACATGAATGTACTTGAGTGCACTTAGATACAAGGTAATAAAATTTAGTATCACTGTACCAATTAGTAAAATTTACAACGACAAATGAATACACCAAAAGTAGGCAGTTTTGGCGTATATTGGTGAAAGAAGTATGAATTTCTTTGCTATTTTCGGGGTGTTAATGATTAAATGGTTCATAAATGTGTCTGGATCCACAAAACAAGGTTCAGATATACACAGATGAGTTCCGGAAAAGCCCAGAAACAACTTTAAATAAATGGTGATGGAGAAAAATTTTAAAGCGTTGAGAATCAGAAGCTGTAAATATAATCCAGTTGGAATGGAGTGATTAACAAAGGGACGATGTACATTGAAGCTACGAGTGCAGTAACCTTCAGGTAATTTATACTATTTTGTTTGAACTTTGATATTTTTGTGTGTGTTGAATAACTTTATAATTGATTTACTTTAAATGGACATTAGTGAAATTGTACTAACCATAAAATTTTAATTTTAACGTGAAATTCGCTTGTTTAAGTAGAAAGGGGTATTTAGTATTGATGTTCGGGATTATGATGAAAATTTGGGTATGTCTTTGAGCTCAATTAGACGAACCTGGTTAATTAACGTAAAGGGGTGGTAGATGCTCCCTTTGTACTCAGACTCAGGTCTGCATATATTGTTATAGTAATTAGTAGGCATCCTACAAGGACTTTAATTCTGGATGCACATTAAAATGATAAGAAAATTAATCTTGAAATTCTTTTTAAAACTGAAATTTATGCTGAGTTTTAATTTTCAAATTTTAATGTATTGTGAATATTGATGTAAATAGAGTTAACGTTGATGTTTGTGGTAGGAATGTGTTTGTTTTTTTTATGATTGAGGATGTAAGTTATCTAGAGGAGCAGCCGAGGCGAATAACAGAAGAAAGTCAATGGACCAACACAGTTAAGATAACTGGCGAGGCTTTTTATAGGATTCACAGCAATATATATATATATATATATATATATATATATTACTCATATTTAGACCAGGGTAGAAAATTAAATAATCACATCAAATAATTTTAATCACCTTGTAGAAGCTTTGGGAAAAGGTACGCGTTATTAAAAAACCGTGAAGCATAAAAATTCATTCGTTTCATTAAAAATAAGGGAGTTAAATTATGTACAAGACGCTTGCTATATAAAAAAAAAGGAAGCAGTATTAAAAAGCTCCACGTGTAATATAATTATTCCTAGTAAAGAAACAAATGGAAATTACGTGCAAAATTTATATTAATTAACTCAATTTTAAGTAACCGGTATTAAACAAAAATGTACTGATAATAATTGAATATTTGATTAGGAGTCACTAAAAATTAAAGGGTATTAATTTTAATTGGAGTTAATTGAACCATTAGTAACATATAATATCTATAAAAACTTGTAAAAACCCAATAAAATGCAAATCGGAGAAGTGTTATTTAAAAGTATTATGTTTGAACACCTGTGTATTTTTAAAAAAGCTCATTCTGCGTAAATGTTGCAGATAATTAATGGTTACAAAGAATCTTGGAGAAACCGTGGCTTAATATTCACGGTAAGGCGCGATACGGGGTTATTTAACCCAGATAGTCCACATGGACTGAAATAATCGATAATAAGGAATATCAATTTGCACTAATAAGAACAGGGTAGATAGAGACAGATAATATGCGCAAGACCGAGGCACATATAGTAAAAGGCGTGAGTAGAGCAACGTCATAGGGTTGCGATTGGTTGAAAGTAAAAGGCAAAATTTGAGAGGTAAAAATAACATTTCTGTATAAAATTCAATTAGTTATTTCCAGACGTTGTGTGCCGTATCGAAATTTCTGAGATTTAACTGGGGCGAGTGCAAAATTCGTAAAAATCGCATGCCGGGCTGCGGAATGGGAACGTAGCATGCGAAATTCTGAAGAATTGTCCGTTTTGGGGAACAGACCGACAGACAGGCTAACCGCTATATATACCGAGGTTAATATGAACAAGCTCTCTGAGATTTTCGAATTGATTCAATGCGTTAAACAGTGCTTTTTAGTTTTCCGAGTTTGATAGAATAATTTAAACAGTTTGCTCGTATATTTTGGTGATTTAAAAACAGGTTGTTCTTTACGTGCTACAATGAATGTACCTTAGTGCACTTAGAAAAGAAGATACAAGGTAATAAAGTTTAGTATCACTGTACCTATTAGTAAAATTTACAACGACAAATGAATACACAAAAGTAGGCAGTTTTGGCGTATATTGGTGAAAGAAGCATGAATTTCCTTGTTATTTTTCGGGGGTGTTAATAATTAAATGGTTCATAAACGTGTCTGGATCCACAAAACAAGGGTCAGATATACACAGATGAGTTCCGGAAAAGCCCTGAAACAACTTTAGATGAATGGTGGTGGAGAAATTTTAAAAGCGTTGAGAATCAGAAGCCGTAAATATAACCCAGTTGGAATGGTGTGATTAACAAAAGGGACGAGGTACATTGAAGCTACGAGTGCAGTAACCTTCAGGTAAATTATACTATTTTGTTAGAACTTTGATGTTGTGTGTTGAATAACTTTATAATTTATTTACTTAAAATGGACAGTAATGAAGTTGTACTAACAACAAATTTTTAATTTTAAGGTGAAATTTTCTTGTTTAAGTCGAAAGGAGTATTTAGTATTTATGTTCTTGATGAAAATTTGGGTATGTCTTTGAGCTCAATTAGACGAACCTGGTTAATTAACGTAAGGAGGTGGTAGAAGCTCCCTTTGTACTCAAACTCAGGTCTGCATGTATTATTATAATAATTAGGAGGCATTCTACAAGGACTTTAATTTTAGATGCACATTAAAATGATAACAAATTTAAATCTTGAAATTTTCTGATACTGAAATTTATGCTGAATTTTTAATTTTGAAATTTTAATGTATTGTGAATAGTGATGTAAATAGAGTTAACGGTGATGTTTGTGGTAGGAATGTGTTTTTTTTTTTTTATGAATGAGGATGAAGGTTTATCTAGGGGAGCAGCCGAGGCGATGAACAGAAGAAAGTCAGCGGAACAGTTGAGTTAATGAATAGCTTTTTGTAGGTTTCACAGCATTCTTGACGCCCAATTCGTGAGGCTCGATTCCAAAACACGGAGTTCCCGGTATTTGGAGGTATTCACATATATTGCTGTGAAATGTACAAAAAGCCTCTCCATTAATCTTAAACTAAGGTTTTCAAATCGAGCCCCACAGATTGTTTGTCAAGAATGCTGTGAATCCTCTCATATCTGCAGGAACTGGCCCTTTCAAAAAAAAAACATTCGAGCCCCACAGATTGTTTGTCAAGAAAGCTGTGAAACCTTTTAAATTAACTGGTCCGTTGACTTTCTTCTGTTAATCGCCTCTTTACTCTTTTTCCGCCTCGGCTGCTCACCTAGTTAAAACTTTCATCCTCATTCAAAAAAAACAACTACATTCCTACCACAAACATCAACGTTAACTCTATTTACATCAGTATTCATAATACATTAAAATTTCAAAATTAAATTTCAGCATAAATTTCAGTATCAGAAAACTTCAAGATTAAATTTATTATCATTTTAATGTGCATCCAGAATTAAAGTCCTTGTAGGATGCCTACTAATTAATATGACAATATATGCAGACCTGAGTCTGAGTACAAAGGGAGCATCTCCCACCCCTTTACGTTAATTAACCAGGTTCGTCTAATTGAGCTCAAAGACATACCCAAATTTTCTTCAAGAACATAAATACTAAATACCCCTTTCTACTTTAACAAGAAAATTTCACCTTAAAATTAAAAATTTGTTGTTAGTACAAATTCACTACTGTCCATTTTAAGTAAACAAATTATAAAGTTATTCAACACACACCAAAACATCAAAAATCGAACAACAAAGCATAAGTTACCTGAATGTTAATGCACCCGTGGCTCCAATGTACATCGTCCTCTGTTAATCACACCATTCCAACTGGGTTATGTTTAGGTCCTCGGATTACTGGTCGCCTTTAAAATTCTCTACACCACTATTCATCTAAAGTTGTTTCAGTGCTTTTCCGGAACTCATCTGTGTATATCTGTATCTTGTTTTGTGGATCCAGTCACGTCCACGAACCACTTAATCATTAATACCTCCGAAAAATAGCAAAGAAATTCATACTTCTTTCACGCTATACGCCAAAACTGCCTACTTTTGTGTATTCATTTGTCGTTCCAAATTTGTATAATTGGTACAGTGATACTAGACTTTATTACCTTGCATCTTCTTTTCTAAGTGCACTAAATTACTTTCATCGTAGTACGTAAAGAACAAACAGTTTTAAAGTATTAAATAATCACCAAAATATACGAGCAAACTGTTTAAATTATTCAATCAAAAATCGGACAACTAAGAGCACTTTTTGAAGCATCGAATAATCAAAATCTAAGAGAGCGAAACTCATATTAACCCGGGTATATATAATCGCTAGCCTATACGTCGCTTTTGTCCCCAAAACGGTCAGTTTCTAGAATTTCGTCATTCTATGTTCCCTTTTCGATCGCTCGGCACAGCTTCCACAAAATTTGCACACGTCCAAGTTTAAAATCTATGAAATTTCGACACGGCTCGCAACGTCTGAGAATAACTAATTAATTTTTATACAGAAATGTTATTTTTACCTCTCATGTTTGCCTCTTATTTTCAACCAATCGCAACCCAGTGACGTTGCTCAAATCGCGCCTTTTACTATATGTGTCTCTGTCTTGCGCATATTATCTGTCTCTATCTACCCTATTCCGAGTGGTACAAATCGATACCCCCTAGCATCGGCTATTTTCAATCCACGTGGACTGTGAAATAACCCACCTTATTAGCATTTCTCGTGAATATTAAGCGACGGTTTCTCCAACATTCTCGGTACCTATTTGTTATCTGCAAAATTTACGCAGAACTAGACTTTTAAAAATACGCAGGTGTTCACTCGTCCTACTTCTAACTAACACTTCTACGATTTGAATATTATTGGGTTTTTACAAGCTTTTATGCATATTATATGTTACTAATGGTTCAATTAACTCCACTTAAAATAATACCCTTTAATTTTTAGTGAATTCTAATCAAATATTCAATTATTATCTGTACATTTTGTTTAATACTGGTTACCCAAACTTGAATCAATTAATATAAATTTTGCACGTAATTTCCATTTGTTTCTTTACTCGGAATAATTAAATTACACGTTGAGCATTTTAATACTGCTTCTTTTTATAGAAAGCGTCTTGTAAATAATTTAAATCTCTTATTTTTAATAAAACGAATGATTTTTATTCTCCACGGTTTTTTTTTAATAAAATTTAATAAAATTCCTTATACACGGTGATAAAATTATTTGATGTAATTAATTAATTTTCTACCCTGGTCTAAATATGAGTAATATATATATATATATATATATATATATATATATATATATATATATTGCTGTGATTCTCTTCTGATATTCGACTTTAGGTTCTTTCCGCCTCGGCTGCTCACCTAGGTAAAACTTTCATCCTCATTCATAAAAAAACAAACACATTCCTACCACAAACATCAACGTTAACTCTATTTACAACAATATTCATAATACATTAAAATTTCAAAATTAAATTTCAGCATAAACTTCAGTATCATAAAATTTCAAGTTTAAATTTGTCATCATTTTTAATTTGCATCCAGAATTAGAGTCTTTGTAGGATGCATACTAATTAAGTTAACAATATGTGCAGACCTAAGTCTGAATAAAAGGGAGCATCTCCCACCCCTTTACGTTAATTAAACAGGTTAGTCTAATTGAGCTCAAAGACAGACCCAAATTTTCATCATAATCAAAACATAAACTGTTAAATACTCCTTTCTACTTATACAAGAAAATTTTACCTTAAAATTCAAAATTTGTTGTTTATACAAATTCACTACTGTCCATCTTTATCAAACAAATTATAAAGATATTCAACACACACCAAAACATCTAAGATCGAACAAAATGCATAATTTACCTGAAGGTTACTGCACTCGTGGCTTCAATGTACATCGGACTTTGTTAATCACAACATTCCAACTGAGTTATGTTTACTTCCTCGGATTTCTGGTCGCCTTTAAAAAATTTTCTACACCACTATTCATCTAAAATTGTTTCAGGGCTTCTCAGGAACTCATCTATGTATATCTAAATCTTGTTTTGTGGATCCAATCACGTTTACGAATAACACTTGATTACTCACTCCCGAACAAAATAGCAAAGAAATTCATAATTCCTTCACGCTATACTAAAACTGCATACTTCAATGTATTTATTTATCGCTACTAATTTAGATAATTGGTACAGTAATACCCGCAAATATAACTAGACTTTATTACCTTATCTATCTTCTGTAAGTGCCCTAAAGCATAATAACTTATATCGTAGCACGTATTCTGCTTGAAGTATGGTATAACAGCAAAAATAAAGAGAGCGAAACTCCTATAAACACGGGTTTATATAATAGCCCGCTTGCACGTCGAATTTGTCCCGCAACGGACAATTTTTAGAATTTCGCATTCTAGGTTCCCTTTCGACGGTCCGACACAGCGATTCTATTAAATTTGCACACGTCCAAGTTGAAAATCTAAGAAATTTTCACACGTCTCGCAACGCGTCTGCGAACAACTAATCAATTCCGTATAGAAAATGATATGTTTCCACCTCCCATATCTGCATCTTATTTCAACCAATCGTAAAGCTAGTGACGCTTCTCAAATCCGGCTTTTATTATCTATGTCTCTGCTTTACCTGTTCTATCCGTCTCTTTCTACCCTGGTCTGAGTGGTACAAATCGATATTCTTTTCTATCGGCTGTGTAAAATCCACGTGGACTCTCGACGTGACTTACTTGAGTTAAATAACCCCTCATCTAGCCTTTCCCGTTAATACAAGCTACGGTTTATCCGACCGTTTGCAATATACGCGGAATTTTCATGTTTATCCAAACAAATTAAACAGAGCGTGATATTTAAAAATACTCAGGTGTTCAATCGTAATACTTCTACGATTTGGACATTTCACGTATTTTACCCTTTTTGATATATTTGTATGCTAGCAACGCGTCTCATATTTGATATTATTGGGTTTTTAAAAGCTTTTATGCATATTATATATTACTAATGGTTCAATTAACTCCAATTAAAATAATAATGAATGGCATTGACTTCTACCCTTTAATTTTTAGCGAATACTAATTAAATATTAATTATTATTTGTACACTTTGTTTAATACTCATTACTTAAAAATTGAATTAATTTATATAAATTTCGCACGTAATTTCTATTTGTTTCTTTATACAGGGTAATTAAAATTATTTGATGTCGTTAATTAATTTTCTACCCTGGTCTAAATTTGAGTAATATATATATATATATATATATATATATATACATATATTGCTGTAATTATAGGGTTAATTTAGGTGTAGGTTAAGTCATAGGGGTCGTAGAATAAACAAAAGAAACTCCCAAGTAACAAAAGCACATAATTACAGATACTAGAAGAGTAAATAGGTCATTATAAATATTATTAGCTGAAAGCACCCTGTATATAGCAGTACAAGCGATTAAACGCATATCCAAGAGTAGTTACGAGCAAAGATAAGAATTTAAAAATGTAACGAAACGCATCGAAATTAAATCAATGAAAAACATGTATGAATTGGCTAGATAAATATTCAAAAAGTGCGTTAATATATCATCGTAAACGCAGG
Organism: Platerodrilus igneus; assembly: GCA_036346225.1. Taxonomy (NCBI): domain Eukaryota; kingdom Metazoa; phylum Arthropoda; class Insecta; order Coleoptera; family Lycidae; genus Platerodrilus; species Platerodrilus igneus. The sequence goes on along the minus strand of JARFIW010001469.1, from coordinate 13,406,644 downwards.
CAGAAATTATGCATTATTTGAAAAACATACGTGATAGAAAAGTATTACATTTGTTCAAAAATCCAATTTAACTAGGAAATAAACAAACACCAAATTTATTCCATTCAGATTAGAATAAAACCAACAACAATAATACATGCTTTAATGAACGAAAATTCCTGGGATTTCTGAATTAAATGTGAGGTATATGAATAAATTACGTGATAAATTGAGCATCCTCCATGCAATTAAACTATACAATTGGTAAAGTTTCCCAAAATAACAAGAAATAAGACATTTAGTATCGCCCAGCACGTGGAGTCAACAAATCGCAACAAAAGGGGCCGGGCCTATAAATATGATGACAATTGAACAACGGGTTAGCATATTTTTGAAGCTGGGCAGTCACTATACTCGAAAGTGCTTAATATTCACGCGAACAGTTAATTAAATTAAAGTGAAAATCATTTTAAAAGAGTGTAAAATTGTGTAGGCGATCCGTACTTCTACAGACGGCTCTTAATAAAGATCTAGTTACGACTGCTGTTAAAACTCTTAATAACTATCTTAATTACGATCTTAAATACAATCTTGGATACGAGTCAGGAGGACTCTGGAGATTGCTGGCTGTGCAATTAATTTGGTAATCTCTGAAAATGGTGAATATTCATTAATCACGGAGATGAAAAACCTTTTATTGGAACAACCTCACTAACAACGATTTGGATAGTATTTTCGTTGGATGTCGACTTTCAAATTCGACTCAGAACATTCAAACTAGACACGAAAATTCTTGGGGATGCAGAGAACCTACTGAAACAATCCAGGTTAGATATTTTGATATGGTTTATTTCTATAAACTGTTTTATTTCAATAATAATTCAAAATGTAAAAGCCGACAAACTGGGGTTTTTTGGATAAATTTATGAAATGCAATAGGAATCTTGAAACGTTTCAAAGGTCTCTAAATGTAATAAAAAACTTGTTTTTCTAGCTTCATTTTCTAAAAATCTGACAGATGTAAATAATTTAAAAGGGGGAAGATATTTGAAAAACTTGTAAATATTTAATCATTATACTGTGTATTGTAGAATTGCTTTATTTAATTGAATCAGCTAGTTGAGGCAAAGAGATTTAACATTTTTACAAGTGCTTTGTTACGTTAATCGCGGCCGCCACGTTGGGCGCCAAATTTATGCTACGTTGGCTCGTAGCCGAGCGTAACACGAAGAAAATCAAAGAGATGACCGGGCTCAATCGGAGATTAGGGGGGGTCGTAGAAAACAGACCAACATATAACGTACGTGGCTGTAAGGAATTAGTAACAATTCCTGCAATATAATAATAAAAAAAAAAATTAGTCCTGCAAACCTGAAATAAAGAAAAAGCATAGCATGCTGATCGAGCATAGATTGTTCAGTACTTTGTAGAATGTAAAAAAAAAACTGTTTGGATAATCTATATAATATAACAACGGTAACAGCAATACAAAAATTTTTAGTACAAAGTGAGGTAATATTGGGGAGTAGCAGAAACGTTTCCTCACACACCAATTAAACATAAATCAGACACAATTTTAACAAAAGATAAATAGGTAAGCACAATTGATATGAGTCATCCAGTATTGTTGATTTGTCTTTTTTTTTCCTTTTTTTTTGTTTGTTTCTTTTTTTTTTTAAATAGCATGCAAGTCTATGTTAAAAGGTATCAGAACGACAAAGATATGGCAAAATAACGGATAGATATTTAGAGTAATAACAAGTACGAAATAGTTCAACTTACAAAAGGTCCTTCAGTAACGCTTCCTTGCAATTGAAGTGTGGGATTCACGATGTCCGGCACTAACGAAGCACTTCACCCTTGACTGTGAGGATGTTGATGGAACCTATCACACCTTACCTTAATCACACCTACGTATTTCAATGGTGTTAGCAGCAGACATTATCACGCGACGGAACTATGTAGCATTGATAAATTTCTTGTTAATTCTATTTTCCCGAGACAATAACTTCGAAATATTTTGTAGCACTAGTTTAATTTCAACTGGGACCAAATGTATATTATTTTCATACACATCCAAAAAGCAGCGAGAAACTTCAACCAATACCTTTGTAAACCGGTAATCTGTTATATTTCGGCAATAACGAAATTTGCGCAAGCAATGTTCTATTTTAGATTCTTTGGGGTTAGCAAATTCAAAAACTACAGTATCAACTGTATCTGGATAATCCAAAGTATGCACTACTCTGATAAAATAAAAAAAGGGACCGCGAAACTAGATCGCACACACAGTTTAAATATCAGAAGACAAAGCACCAAAAAAAACCACAATGAGTAAAGCACGTGTATCACTAACGTAAGTCCGTCAACTGTTCCGTAAAACACGCGTGCAGGTCGAGTTCAACAAGTTCTACCACTTTTATTTCTAACAGAAAATCAACTAAAAACAATTAGTAAGGCACGCGAAAACAATAAAACCGTCCGTCAAATATCCTTAAAACACACGTGCGTCGACCAAACACGTTCGCCTATAAACCATACTACTTCAATCGAAATTAGCACTACACTCTCTACAGTTAATATACAACTTTTATTTCACAAGAAAAACAACTAAGATCGTGCCGTGCTTGTTCAGGAACAATTCGAAAATTAATACCGCATTAATGCTCACTATTGTCAAAGCAGAAAAAGAAACAGTATTTTCAACGTAATTAATATATAGGAACGAAGAACAAACTACCACTCCTTATCTGTTTATATCAACTCGTTGCTATTACAACCTCTTATCGTCTCTTATCTAGACTTGTATATCCACATATTATAATACGACGCATTCGCCAACGAGTTAAGAAATATAAAATATAGAAATCGTAGTTACAGAAATGTATTTACGAAATGGGTAGTGTAAAATGTTAAGCCATAAAAATGCACGTTACAGATTCACCCCTAGCAAAATAAAGACGTCGGGGTGAAAGAAAAAAAGAAACGACAGACAAGGTTTATCCGGTTCGAAGGACCAATACCAGTATAAGAAAAGGAACATTTTTCTAAAAGAAGACAAAGTCGTCTATCGTAATCAACAACGACAGAACAGGTAAAGAAAGCATCAAGTAGACACCCAATGAGGATTAAAGGTCGTAGCTACTTTCAAAAACGTCAAAAGACGGATGTCCCTAAAAGGGACATTTCTGTCCTCCACCTCAAAGAAAAGTTTTGGTTTCCCGCGGAGAAACCAAGAGGAAAGAAAAAAAAACGAGGAAGAAAACTCGTAGCAAACTAACTAGACGACACAACTGTCAACCTCAAGTGTGCAGCAAAGAAAGAACCAAGACAGAGTAAAGGGCAAAGGCAAGCTAGTACTCCATCTAAAATACTTCCAACTGAGGTAACACAGATTCGTATGTAACGTTTACTCAAGCAAAGTATGGCTAACAGACCTACAAAAGCGACCAAGTCGAAATACCTAAAGGAAAAGAAAATAGATCTGAAGCCTACCTCAAGGGATGGATGTAGAAAGCGACTATAATAGTCAAATAGTGAACAAATGGTGGAACTAGCCAGAAGAAAAAGTCACGGGATGGGCTAGCTACAAAAATATGAATAGGAATACGAATTGGGCGCCAGTGTTTTCGGACACAAGCTTATCAGAGAAAACACAAGACCAATAAGTCAAAAAAAAATTACAAGTCATTAGGGATAGCGGCACGTAGGGGTCAAAATAGAATCGGCCGTAGGGAGCCCTTTAGGATCCGGAGGTTCAGGATCAATGTCTGGAGGGTCTAAAGTTTTATCGGGTTTGAGGTCCTTAATATGCCAAGTACCCAGATTGTTACCAGAATCATCCACTAAGATATAGGTCCAAGGAGAAAGTTTAGTTCTAATAGTAAAGGGACCCACATATTTGGGAGCAAGTTTAGCATTGAAGTAGCGAGTAGCATCCGAAAGAACATAATTGCGTTTCCACACGCGATCGCCAGGAGATAAAGTTAAGGGACGACGACGAAGATCGTAGTGTTTAGCATTTTCTTGTATGCTAAGGAAAGACGTTTCGAAATTTCTTCACGAAGTGACTCAAATTTGACTAAGTCAGTAGGAGGAATAGGACGTTCGGGATCCATAAGAACATCATCAGGATCAAGAGGTTTTCCAAAATGATCGCCGTAGAGAACATGTTCACGACCATATAGAGCAAAATACGGGAGTAACCAATAACCTCATGTTTAAGCGTCCGAATAGCACAACCAATTTTGCTAAATTAATGTCCCACCGACGTTGATTATCAGAAACGTAAGAAGAAATCATAGTTTTCAGGACTCTATTAATACGTTCGGCCGGATTCGCCTGAGGATGATAGCGAGCATTAAACAGAATTTTTGTTCGATAAGAATCACAGAGTTTAGTGAAAATATTACTACGAAATTGTACACCATTGTCCGCAATTAGATACTGAGGAGTACCATACACCAGGAAAATATTTTCCTCAATGGTTCGAGCAACGGCAGCGGCCGTAGACGCACGTAGAGGAAAGAAACAAGCATATTTTGTAAAACAATCGGCAACAACTAAAATGAAGGAATTACCTTTAGAGGATCTAGGAAGAGGTCCGACAATATCAGTACATAGGACTTGCCAAGGACGAGTGGCAGTAGCACGGGGAGACATAAAGCCAGGGGGTTTCTTTTGTTCGACTTTGTGTGCAGAGCAAATTTTACAACGACGGACGTATCGAGCAACAGCGGCTCTAAGTTTAGGCCAATAGTAACGCATGGAAATTTTAGAGACAGTTTTGTGGACACCAGGGTGACCTGAAGTAGGTAGATCATGATTCTCGTATAGAACCCTACTCCGTTGTTCGCTGGGAACTACTAACTTCCAATCGTCTTGAGGAGGTTGGAGCAAAGACTGTTTAGATTTTACATGTTTATATAGTAATTCGTTTTCCACATGCCAGTTACTGTATAGTTTAGGATTGGAATTAACACGAGTCGGTAGCTTAAGATACCAAGGATCCAAAATTGGCAGAGTAATGGAAGATTTAGGAAAGTCATCAATTAAGTCAATTTTAGGTACTGAGCGAGATAAGGCATCGGGAACGATGTTTTCTTTACCTTTCCGATGTACGATGGTGAAGTTATATTGTTGAAGTCGTACTGACCAACGAGCTAAACGACCGTTGGGGCTTTGTAGATTATTCAGCCAGATAAGCGAGTAGTGATCAGTGATCACAGTAAAGTGAGAACCCTCGATATAGGGACGAAATTTTTCAATTGCCCAAATAACACCCAGACATTCTTTTTCGGTGGCGCTATAGTTGCGTTCCGCCTTTTTAAGAGAACAGCTAATGTGGCTAATGACTTTTTCGTCATCACCCTGTTGTTGAGTCAGCACAGCACCCAGACCAAAATCAGAGGCATCAGTCTGTATAGTAAAGGGCAAAGAAAAATCAGGACAACTCACACTGGAGCCGTTAGCAAGTGTTCTTTCAGCAGCTTAAACGCCTGCTGACATTCCGAAGACCAATCAAATTTAGAATTTTTCTTAGTCAAAGCAGTAATTGGAGCAGTAAGAGCAGAAAAATTTGGGATAAAGCGACGATACCACGAGCACATACCAACTATGCGTCGTACTTCAGTTACAGTAGTAGGAGGAGGAAGATTAAGGATGGCCGAAACTTTTTCTGGGTCGACATGGAGTCCATGACGATTTACTACGTATCCCAGATAACGGAGTTCCGGTCGGCATATAATGCATTTATCTCTGCGAAGAGTAAAACCTGCAGAATTTAAACGAAAAAGCACTTTCTGTAGTACCACCAAATGTTGTTCGAAAGTAGGGGTAGCGATGATCACATCATCTAAGTATGCGAAACAGAAAGGTTCGAGATCAGCACCAAGCACACGATCTTTAAGTCGCTGAAATGTCGCTGGAGAATTATGAAGACCAAATGGCATTTTAGTAAACTGATATAAACCTCTACCAGGCACCGTAATTGCAGTAATTGCTTTAGAATTAGAAGAAAGAGGTATTTGCCAATAAGCAGAGCGAATGTCCAAACTAGTTAAGAATTTTGCGTCTCTAAGACGGTCTAGAATCGTAGAAATATAAGGAAGGGGATAGGCATCTTTTTCTGTAACATCATTGACCTTTCTAAAATCGATGCAGAAACGATATGTGCCATCTTTCTTAGGCACCATAACAATAGGGCTAGACCAAGCGCTATTAGATGGTTCTACATTATAATTTGAATTAGGGCCGCTATACTTGCGGCCACGTCCCCAATGCTCCACCCGGAGGTACTACATTGGGTTTAAACGCGAAAAATAGTCGTGCTCCTAATTTATTCTTACTTCATAGTTGATTCACCCTAAATAAAAACTAAATAAAAATCTAACAAACCTAAAAATCTAACAAACCTAACAAACTCTAACAATCTAACAAACCTAAAAATCTGACAAAAACTGGAACAAAAACAAAACAAAAACTAAAAACAGGGTTGTAAATAATGGTATCCCTAGCGCTGACTTTCGAGTGTACCCGATCAACAAGCAAAAATGAGAGGGGGAGGGATCCGTAATACCGGATAGCAGACGCCGGCTCTGCTTACCAGTGCGACCTGAAGGATCGTCTTAAAACTATCCAAATCTAGCTAACTAATTTAAATCCATCCCTAGCTTTCCCTATCGGTCCCTAACTGATTTACATTATGATTACAATCTTCGCAATTCTGCTCGTCCTTCCCAAATATATACTGCAACCAAAATGGCGACAGAACGTCAAACAAAACAAATAAGCCACATAATACATGCTATATATAAATAAATATAAAGTGTAAATATAAAATATAAATCAATATAATTATGTAAATATATAAATAAATGTTTAATAAGCGTTAAGCATATAGCAGTGCACAAAATAGCGAAAGCATCACCCTATTTATCAGGTGCACTCGCACAAGCATTATGTCTGCTAGCGCCTTTACACACCAAACGTGCTTCTTAAATTATTTCAAAAACTACTAATTAATGTAAATCAATGCTTGTGCGAATACAGCCGCCACAATTTAAGTCTTACCTCGATAATAAAATTCTCCAGCATCCGAAGATCTGGTCGTCTGTAACTTACTTCTAAAGGTGGGACGGGGTGCACAGCTAAAGTCCTGGTGGGTATGCACTAAATGTTTTTGGGGGGATCACAATCACTATCACTATCACTTCACTTTCAAGTCCTGGGGGGATGCGCGGTTGCACTCTGTTTTATTATCCTTGTTTACTTTATTGATTTAATTTAATGAGGGTTTATGATTTATTTGTTATTGTTTTTTTGGTTTTATTTATTCCCGATTTTCCGCAAATAATTATTAATATAGGCAGTTTTTGTATTAATGGTGTGGGGGTTTCTCGTGCATATTGGACATTTTGGTATAATTTTTTTTTTTTTTTTTTTTTTAATATCAGGTTTTGGTTATGCTCGTATCCTTACTCACGCCAAGTCAATCTAAAATTTTCAATCCTCCCACCAACCCCACCGAATTTTTACACGCGGTCGTCATTGATTGTCTAATCTCGCGACCCTTCCCGCGAATTCTTTTAAGGCTGTCCAGAACGCCTTCTGGTTAACCACTTCCGACTTCCTCTAGGCTCTTTGGCCATGCCAGACCTAGGATAGCTAGTTTGCTATCAGCCAACCCTCGATTTCCCGCCTCGCGGGCAGTCGAAGAGCACGTGTTTGCGCTTTCCGCGCCCTTACCGCATTCGCAGCGGTCGCTGTTGGTTAGACCGAACCTTTGTAAATACGCCTTCAGGGCGCCGTGCCCTGTTATCAACTGCACCATTTTGTGATCGAGCTTAACCTCGATCTTACCTCTGGCTTCTATGCTCGGTATGAATTTGTGGGTCAACCTGCCCGTGGCAGCGTTGTTCCACCTCTCTTCCCATTGTCGAATTGATTTTTCGCGCAGCTTTCTTTTGATTAAAGACCTCGGTATCGACGAATGTGATATTCGAAAGTCGCCCGTCGCGGCCTCTTTAGCTAATTCGTCAGCCCTATCGTTTCCTACGTTACCATTGTGCGACCTGACCCAACAGAACTTTAAACGTCGAAACTCTAGCGCCGTACGCGCTATCCTCCAGACGTCCGCTTGGAGATCTGTCGAGGTGTTCATGTTTGTTAAAGCCGTTAGCGCCGATTTACTATCACTGATTATATAATACTCGTTTCTGCCCGTATGGTTTATTACGTAATCGATAGCCTCTCGTATGGCTACCAATTCGCACTGGAAGATAGTGCACCAGTTCGCGAGTTTGGTTTGAAACCGAAACACCTCCTTTCCTGCTTATACACGACAAACGCCGCGCCTGCTTGCCCATCGTCCATACGTGAACCGTCCGTATAAATTCTGATACCCATCGCGTCCTCATCACCTTCGACAAACTCGATCCTCTAATATCAGCCGGGTGCCCTAACTCAGATACAACAATCTTTCTTGCAATTTCCCTATTACCAAGAATAAGATCTTCGATAATTTCGCGCCCTTTTCCTATATTTATTAATCGTCTATCTCTAATCTCCCTAACGACATATTCGATAGGGAGAGTCCTACTGATCACCAGGACAGCCTCCGTGGAGGCGGTCCTGTACGCCCTCGCCGCTTTTACCGCGGTTATGCGTTGTACGCTCGTCAATTGACGCATCTCCCGGACTTTACAACCTTTTGCCCATACAGAAGCTGCGTACAGTATAGCCGGCTCAATTGCTCCGGCATAAACCGTCCTCAGCGATTCGCCCTGAAACCCCACTTTATTTTAGCCGCCGCCATCATTTTATTTGATATTTCGCCGCCCTTACTTTTTACGTATTGTACGTGCGCTTTCCAATTTAATTTATTGTCGATCTTGACGCCGAGGTAGGTAATACAATCTTTAAACGGATTTTCTCCTCCTAGCTCTAACCTAGGAGGTCTCTGTCCTGGTTTCGTGCCGAAATAAAGCGCCTCTGACTTCGCCGTGTTAAATTTTAATTTTACCGCCTGCGACCATTCGTGTAATTTATTAAGCGCCTCGTTCGGTTTTGTGCGCATATCCATTAACAATCTCGATCTTACAATTAAAAGTGTGTCATCTGCAAACCCAACGATTGAGCATCCTGCGGGCAACTTGACCCTAAAGATGCTCTCATACAACAACTTCCAAAATGTGGGACCAGAACATGACCCTTGCGGGCATCCCTTTTCCACCTCACGCGACAGAACTTCACCCGGAATTTCAACCTGTGCTAATCGCCCCGAGAAATAGCTCTTGACCAAAGACATCAAGTCTCGCGGACAACCCCTACGATCTAACTCGCAAACGATTAATGGCCACCAGGCAGCATCAAATGCTCCTGAAATGTCCAAAGCAACAACGACACAGTACTCTTTGGCATCTCTTGCCTGCTTAATTTCCCCGACAACGAACTCTAACGCGTCGATAGTCGACTTGCCCTCCACGAAACCAAACTGTCGGTTATTAAAACCGCCGCTGTCTCGCACTAGGTGTTCAACACGCGTAGTCATAACGCGATCTAAAACTTTCCCCAGCACCGGTAGCAAGCTAATTGGACGATAGCTGCCCGGATCTGACGCATCCGCCTTTTAGGTTTGGGTATAAATTTCACATTCTGGATTTTCCAGCAACGCGGAAAACGCCCTTTCTAAACAAAGATTAAACAACCCAACAAAGACACACGGGGCTAACAGGCACGCCTGCAGAGCTGCGTCTGAAGTGATTCCATCATGCCCCGGTGCCTTCTTAGGGTTCATCCTCCTAAGAGCCCTGACGACCTCGTGAACTAGGATTGCCTTATCGGCACCTGTTCCTTGCGCCTTTACAGCTTCCCGACGTATTAAATCGTGCGACTCTTCATCCCCCTCGGGATTATCCGATGGGAAAAATTTCTCTAGTAAATATTCCGCTGTGGTTTTAAAACCTTCCGTGTATTCGCCATTTGTTTTCTTTATATTACTGAGCGCAATTTTTGTTGTTTTCCTCTAATTACGCGGTATGCGGTTCCCCAGGGTTCTTTCTCTGAGTTTTGCGTGCAGAATTCTTTAAATTTATTCGTTCGCGTTTCTTCTATTAATATTTTATATTCGCGGTAACTTTGATTATATTCTATTCTCCGTTGTTCTCTTATATCTCCCGAGGCGCGTTGATAGCGGCGCCTTAGGTTACGCGTTTCTGCCCGCTTGGTGGTTAGTTCCCGGGTCCACCAGGGTACGCTGTCTTTAAATGTTTTCTTTTCGGCATGGAATACGACGACGCGTCTACCACCGCGTCGTTTAATTTTTTCGCGAGTGTTTCTACTTCGTCTGCCTCTCGGCAGTTAAATAGCTCATTTTCGAGCACAGGATACTTTCGCCAAATTTTTGTTTAAATCGCTCCCAATTTGCTTTTTATTACAGAACCGCGGAAATACAGTTAGCTGCTCGTTTGCACTTGTTTTGGTTTCAACGTCCCATGTTATTAATTTATGATCAGAGAGCGTTTCCTCGTCGGACCTTAATTTCCAATTACAAATCGTTTCTAACATTTCGTGCGAGACTGCAGTAATATCTATAAAACTGCTGCCTCTATGCGTCTCAAACGTAGGTAAATCATTAGTGTTTATCACACTAAGATCCCATTCCGTAAAAGATCAGCAACCTGCGAGCCTCTATCGTCTTTGATAGGGCTGCCCCATAGTGGCGACTTGGCATTAAAATCTCCCCAATGACTAGATTTTTATTTCTGCCGATTTTACGAATAATATTATCTACTTCATTTATCAAGTCTTCGGTTTGGGGATTTTCCGCCGGGAATCGACCGGCGGAGGTACACGCTTATTACATAGAACGGATTTTCTCCTGATTTGATTTCGGCCGTCGTTACAAACTCGTTCGATAAATTATTTAATATAATTCCGGCGCACGTTCCATTATTTATTATTATCCCGCTTCGCGGTCGTTCACTATTCGCGTTTAAGACGGTAACCCCCCTCCCAAAACCTGTTATTTTGTGGCCATACAGGTGCGGTTCCTGTATAAACCCGATGTCGATATTATTTTCGATGAATAACTTTACGAAGTTATTTGTTGCCCCTCTACTTTTCCCGAGATTTAGTTGCGCGAATTTAATCTTCTTGCTTCTTATGGACTTTGTTTTATCTTCACAGTCCATAATCGATGTTTCGTGTGATTGCGTGATTCCGACGTTGCATCGTGGGGCATCTACTCGACTTGGCGTCGTGGCGCGTATCGACCTTCGCGCCACCGCCAGTTCTGTCGTTTGCCCTAGCGCAAACCACGCAGCAGGGGACTGCCTTCCGGCAATTCTTGAATTCATGCCCGACCTCGGCACAGTTACCGCACCACTGTACCTTCTCCCTGCACTCCATCGATCGATGGCCGTACTCGTAGCACCGGTAACACTGGGTCATCGAGAAGTGGTCCCGGCCCATACTCTTCGCCACCTGAGGTTAATAGCATCAGCTAATATACGTCTTCAAAGTGTGGGGTCACTGAAGACTACGTTGGCGAAGGGATCTCTAGGGCCCTTTCCGCCAAACCTGAACTTCTCTCAGGTGGTTTTCAGCTTCAAATCGCCGAAACGAGGATTCTGGATCGCAATCAACCGCACGAGCTTTTCAGCCTTCATCCCCGCTTCGACCCCCGGAAGAACGACCCGTGGACGTTTCTTCTCGATGGTCTTCGCCACGAGTTCCTTGCAGTTCCCGCCGACCTTCAACTGCAGTTTCTTGGCGTCGTCGCGACCTGCGCACTCCACAACGACACCGCCCCGGCGCGTCCTACGAGCTCCGACAACAACAAACCCATCTCTAGCGGGATCGACCTTCTGCTTCAGGGTCGTCATCACGTCGTCCTTCTGGCCTGGCCTGGCGTCGACCCTTACAGCAAACGTAGGGGCAGATCCTGAAGCTGCAGCGGCGTAGGAGACCTGCGCTGCACCGACGCACCCTGACTCTGGCCTCCTGAAACGACAGAATTCACCGCCGGACTTCCCCAACAACACTTGCTCTCCCTGAACCATCTAAACAAAGACGCAGCGCCTAACCATACCTATCAGTTGGTTCGTCACGTCACGGATATCATCCACGGCGTGCCGAACCATCTTCCTATCCTCCACGACGATAGTGGCGGAGGTCGTCGGCACCTTCCCATAGACGGCAGCGTGCGCCTTCCTCACCCTAAACTTTAAGAGTTCCAGCTCATCGAGGTCGCTAGCATTAACGCTACCGTTGCTGCTAGTCGACATCGTGCGCTGGGCTCTCGAAGTAGAGGGCAATTCTGGCGCCGCAACCACCACGGGAGGCCCCGACTCCCCAGACACGACCGCCGCAGACGCAGGCTCCTTCCCTACCTCCTGAGTTTCTAACAAGAAGTCCTTTAGCACTACCTTAAGCTGTTTCCCCCCAACAGCGCCCTCCGCCACCGACCTAGCAGACTCCGACCGATCGCCCCTCTTCCTCCTGGGCAGCGGCTCCTCATCGCGGTGGACCACCATGCTGACAAAACTAGCAATAAAATGACACCTAAAACGCAGCTCAAAAACGTCCTAACCGTTACGACGCTAAAAGAACGACGCTAGAAGAACGCAAAACGTTGGTCCAATAAAAATGTTTTGTTTAAAGATGAACCGTAAACAACCTTGTATTTATTAAACTTCAACCGCCCAATTAAATATCAAATTTTAACAAAAATACAACAAGCACTAAGCGTCAAAATAACAACTAGAATCAAATAAATTTCCTAACGCAATAAAAATATCTCGATTTAAAATGTACCGTAAAGAACGCTATTTATTTATTTTAAATTTTTAAACCGCCAAATCAAATTTAAATAAACTAATTACTTCAAAATATTAAAATATCTAATTTATAAATAAGAACACTTTATTTTTAAATGTGTAATTAACAAAATAAGGTCGAGCGCAATCGGAATGTGGTCACCGGAAATGACCTTTCACTTAATCGCTTGGTAACTAGCACAACCCGTAACTGTTACACCGCTTAATTACACCAAAATCGATTTTAAAGGAACTTTTAAATACGCGTGAACTTAAATTACGAAAAATTTATATTAAAATTGTTTTAAAATTTACAGTTTTTGAGTTATTTATTTGATTTAAAAGGGCTTAGATTTTTGTTTTTGGTTATTATTTAATTATACGCGCACTATAAAAATTCACACACTTTTGGTTGTTTTACCCGGTTTTTACTTGATTTAGGCGGATTTTATTTTAAATTTATTATTAAAATGCCTTTTTAAGTTATTTCGAAATTGTTTTTGAGTATTAGTTGAGTAGACCTTTGTTTTATTAACCCGAAATTTATTTAGTTTATTTTAAAACGCGGATTTGGTTTAAATTACAAAGAAGACGCGATTTATTTAGTTTTTATTTAGTTTAAATTCTGTTTTAAAATTTTTATTTTACTGACCTGTATTTAAAATTTGATGGCACACAATTATAAAAATAAAACACAATAAAAAGCAAAGCTTCAAATAAAATAATACAACAATAAATAATATAAACCCTAGATAAAAACTTACTGTTATTGCTGAAGCGGGAGCTCGGCAAAAACACGTCCGCTCGCTTCAAGCGGCAACTAGAAAGTAGATGGTTCTACAACACCACTTTCTAGCATCTCATCCAGAGCTTGATTGACATGTCGAAGTACCGTAGGGGACATGGGATAATATCGTTGCTTGATAGGACTAGATGTAGTATGGATCTGATGTTCAATGAGATTAGTACAGCCCAAAGGTAAAGTATCATCTTTAGGAAACATCTGTTGGACTATACGAGACAATTCGGATTGTTGCATGATCGACAGATCGGAAAGAGCATTGATCTGACTGATCGAGACATTATAATTTGAATTAGGGCCGCTATACTTGCGGCCACGTCCCCAATGCTCCACCCGGAGGTACTACATTGGGTTTAAACGCGAAAAATAGTCGTGCTCCTAATTTATTCTTACTTCATAGTTGATTCACCCTAAATAAAAACTAAATAAAAATCTAACAAACCTAAAAATCTAACAAACCTAACAAACTCTAACAATCTAATAAACCTAAAAATCTGACAAAAACTGGAACAAAAACAAAACAAAAACTAAAAACAGGGTTGTAAATAATGGTATCCCTAGCGCTGACTTTCGAGTGTACCCGATCAACAAGCAAAATGAGAGGGGGAGGGATCCGTAATACCGGATAGCAGACGCCGGTTCTGCTTACCAGTGCGACCTGAAGGGTCGTCTTAAAACTATCCAAATCTAGCTAACCAATTTAAATCCATCCCTAGCTTTCCCTATCGTTCCCTAACTGATTTACATTATGATTACAATCTTCGCAATTCTGCTCGTCCTTCCCAAATATATACTGCAACCAAAATGGCGACAGAACGTCAAACAAAACAAATAAGCCACATAATACATGCTATATATAAATAAATATAAAGTGTAAATATAAAATATAAATAAATATAATTATGTAAATATATAAATAAATGTTTAATAAGCGTTAAGCATATAGCAGTGCACAAAATAGCGAAAGCATCACCCTATTTATCAGGTGCACTCGCACAAGCATTATGTCGGCTAGCGCCTTTACACATCAAACGTGCTTCTTAAATTATTTCAAAACTACTAATTAATGTAAATCAATGCTTGTGCGAGTACAGCCGCCACAATTTAAGTCTTACCTCGATAATAAAATTCTCCAGCATCCGAAGATCTGGTCGTCTGTAACTTACTTCTAAAGGTGGGACGGGGTGCACTGCTAAAGTCCTGGTGGGTATGCACTAAATGTTTTGGGGATCACAATCACTATCACTATCACTTCACTTTCAAGTCCTGGGGATGCGCGGTTGCACTCTGTTTTATTATCCTTGTTTACTTTATTGATTTAATTTAATGAGGGTTTATGATTTATTTGTTATTGTTTATTTGGTATTATTTATTCCCGATTTTCCGCACATAATTTTGAAGATTGGCAGTGATTGTATTTGGGGTTTCTCGTGCATATTGGACATTTTGGTATAATTATGTTTTTTTTTTTTTTTTTTTTTTTTTTAATATCAGGTTTTGGTTATGCTCGTATCCTTACTCACGCCAAGTCAATCTAAAATTTTCAATCCTCCCACCAACCCCACCGAATTTTTACACGCGGTCGTCATTGATTGTCTAATCTCGCGACCCTTCCCGCGAATTCTTTTAAGGCTGTCCAGAACGCCTTCTGGTTAACCACTTCCCGACTTCCTCTAGGCTCTTTGGCCATGCCAGACCTAGGATAGCTAGTTTGCTATCAGCCAACCCTCGATTTCCCGCCTCAAGCGGGCAGTCGAAGAGCACGTGCTCTGCGCTTTCCGCGCCCTCACCGCATTCGCAGCGGTCGCTATTGGTTAGACCGAACCTTTGTGAATACGCCTTCAGGGCGCCGTGCCCTGTTATCAACTGCACCATTTTGTGATCGAGCTTAACCTCGATCTTACCTCTGGCTTCTATGCTCGGTATGAATTTGTGGGTCAACCTGCCCGTGGCAGCGTTGTTCCACCTCTCTTCCCATTGTCGAATTGATTTTTCGCGCAGCTTTCTTTTGATTAAAGACCTCGGTATCGACGAATGTGATATTCGAAAGTCGCCCGTCGCGGCCTCTTTAGCTAATTCGTCAGCCCTATCGTTTCCTACGTTACCATTGACTGATCGAGACAGTAGAAGAAGAACCGAAAGTCCATTGACCCGTTCGAAAATCTGGGACAACACCCATAGATTTCCAGAAGTCAATGCCTAAGATCAGAGACTGAGAAATAGAAGGAACGACTAGGACATCAAGAAAATAGTTTTATTTTCGACCGGGTATGGGTAAAGTAAGTGACCGAGAATGTCACAAGCTTGACCATTGGCTACCGTACAGCTGTGGATCTCCGTTTGGGACAAAGGCAAAGAAAGAGAATAGAGAATATCCCAACCAGGACCACCAATAATAGTACGAAAAGCGCCAGAATCAAGCAAACCCTTAAATTCAATGTCGAAAATAGTAACAGTAAGATAAGGTCTGTCGTCCTCACGAGAACTAGCTAAAATAAAATCCAGAACACATTTAGATCGGTCATCAAGACCAAAGAGAGGATTTTCTGAGGAAATAATAGGTACCGAGACAACTGTAGAAGGGATCGGGTCGGTTTCTCGGCTTAGCGACTCGATCGGTAGTTTAAATTCTTATTACAACACGTACAATTGGTACGGGTAACATTAGGTTTACCACAACCATAGCAATGAAGTATTTGCGGTTTAGTACAGGAAGGAGACTTGTGTCCTCGTTGGCCACAGTTCCAACAAGTAACGGAAGAATTAGAAATATTTTTTTTTTTTTTAGGAGCATCACTTGCACCAGGTGTAAATGTTTTCGAAGTAGGAACACCAGAATGGGGAGGGACATAAGCAGAAGTAAGTTTGCTGCGGACCGCAGAACCTGTATAAGCTAAGTCAGGCTCTAGGAGTTGAGAAAAGTTCAGAGCAGGAGGAGACTTGAAATTATCGGCTTGTATTTTGCGCTGTTCTAGTCTGCGACCTACACGCAAAAGTTCGGCAATAGTATTCAGATCAAGCAAAGCTAATTTGGTTTGGTAGAAAGGGGTAAGATTTGGTAAAATAATTTCGAGTTTCTGTGGTTCAGAGAGAGAGATTGTTAGACGAGCAAATAAATTTTCCATCGTAGCTAAATATACATCCATAGACTCTGAATAAAATTAAAGTTTTTCCCGAAAGTAAGTCGGATGCCGAAGAAAATAGTTGAGAAGCAGAAACTTTGCGTGCCGAGCATAATTCGTCCACGCGTAATAGAAATGCATTTAAAGACATACGGTCATCACCCGAAAATTTTAAGTCCCATTTAAACACCAGCTGTCCATAACCAGACGTAGCAATTGGTTTAGAAATAGAGATAGGTATAGGTAATTCATCAGAAGATTCGGCAGAAGTAAGATCATCCTCAGTATCAGTAGTAGTCGGATTAATAGTAGCCGTAGAAACAAGTGGTACCCTAGGTGAAGTGGAAGAACGTCTAAAGCGACGGTATAATCTATCGCAATCACTGCGTAAATTACTAACACATAGCAACAACTTTCGCTGTATTACTGTTTCAGCGTCAGAAGTAACATTCATGCGTTGGATTCTCCCTTTGAGATGCATAGCAAGGCTAATAATACGTTTGCCGTCGTCAGTTGAAATAACACCATTAAAATCTTTACTCTTCGTAGTTAATTCAGTTAAACCTTCAGTCACGGCTTTATTATCAGTCTGAAAATCGATACCAGATTTAAGTGGACTTAGAGTTTCAGAAGATTCCATTTTCAAAATATTCCTAAAGGATTTACGAAGTTCGGATACAGGTACCTTTGCATCGAACCCACGAGAACTGACTTCATATTTGAGTTCAGCTTCATGCAAACGATCAACTTTTAATTTCCAATAGTCACCCATTACTACAGAATCAACAAACACCCAAATATTTACAGACACAACAACGAATTATTAGGCTTGTTCGATAGAGAAACTAAATTAACGAAATAACTAAATAATAAACAAAATCCAGTTTAAATGAGAAGGAAAGAAAGAAAAAAAAATAATTTCGAGCGCCAGGTTGGGCGCCAAATTTTGTTACGTTAATCGCGGCCGCCACGTTGGGCGCCAAATTTATGCTACGTTGACTCGTAGCCGAGCGTAACACCAAGAAAATCAAAGAGATGACCGGGCTCAATCGGAGATTAGGGGGGGGTCGTAGAATACAGACCAACATATAACGTACGTGGCTGTAAGGAATTAGTAACAATTCTTGCAATATAATAATAAAAAAAAAAAATTTGTTCTGCAAACCTGAAATAAAGAAAAAGCATAGCATGCTGATCGAGCATAGATTGTTCAGTACTTTGTAGAATGTAAAAAAAAAACTGTTTGGATAATCTATATAATATAACAACGGTAACAGCAATACAAAAATTTTTAGTACAAAGTGTGGTAATATTGGGGAGTAGCAGAAACGTTTCCTCACACACCAATTAAACATAAATCAGACAAAATTTTAACAAAAGATAAATAGGTAAGCACAATTGATATGAGTCATCCAGTATTGTTGATTTGTCTTTTTTTTCCTTTTTTTTTGTTTGTTTCTTTTTTTTTAAAAATAGCATGCAAGTCTATGGTAAAAGGTATCAGAACGACAAAGATATGGCAAAACAACGGATAGATATTTAGAGTAATAACAAGTAGGAAATAGTGCAACTTACAAAAGGTTTTTCAGTAACGCTTCCTTGCAATTGAAGTGTGGGATTCACGATGTCCGGCACTAACGAAGCACTTCACCCTTGACTGTGAGGATGTTGATGGAACTTATCACACCTTACCTTAATCACACCTACGTATTTCACTGGTGTTAGCAGCAGACATTATCACGCGACGGAACTATGTAGCATTGATAAATTTCTTGTTAATTCTATTTTCTCGAGACAATAATTTTGAAATATTTTGTAGCACTAGTTTAATTTCAACTGGGACCAAATGTATATTATTTTCATACACATCCAAAAAGCAGCGAGAAACTTCAACCAATACCTTGTAAACCGGTAATCTGTTATATTTCGCCAATAACGAAATTTGCGCAAGCAATGTTCTATTTTAGATTCTTTGGGATTAGCAAATTCAAAAACTACAGTATCAACTGTATCTGGATAATCCACAGTATGCACTACTCTGATAAAATAAAAAAAGGGACCGCGAAACTAGATCGCACACACAGTTTAAATATCAGAATACAAAGCACCAAACAAAAAAACCACAATGAGTAAAGCACGTGTATCACTAACGTAAGTCCGTCAACTGTTCCGTAAAACACGCGTGCAGGTCGAGTTCAACAAGTTCTACCACTTTTATTTCTAACAGAAAATCAACTAAAAACAATTAGTAAGGCACGCGAAAACAATAAAACCGTCCGTCAAATATCCTTAAACACACGTGCGTCGACCAAACACGTTAGCCTATAAACCATACTACTTCAATCGAAATTAGCACTACACTCTCTACAGTTAATATACAACTTTTATTTCACAAGAAAAACAACTAAGATCGTGCCGTGCTTGTTCAGGAACAATTCGAAAATTGATACCGCATTAATGCTCACTATTGTCAAAGCAGAAAAAGAAACAGTATTTTCAACGTAATTAATATATAGGAACGAAGAACAAACTACCACTCCTTATCTGTTTATATCAACTCGTTGCTATTACAACCTCTTATCGTCTCTTATCTAGACTTGTATATCCACATATTATAATACGACGCATTCGCCAACGAGTTAAGAAATATAAAATATAGAAATCGTAGTTACAGAAATGTATTTACGAAATGGGTAGTGTAAAATGTTAAGCCATAAAAATGCACGTTACAGATTCACCCCTAGCAAAATAAAGACGTCGGGGTGAAAGAAAAAAAGAAACGACAGACAAGGTTTATCCGGTTCGAAGGACCAATACCAGTATAAGAAAAGGAACATTTTTCTAAAAGAAGACAAAGTCGTCTATCGTAATCAACAACGACAGAACAGGTAAAGAAAGCATCAAGTAGACACCCAATGAGGATTAAAGGTCGTAGCTACTTTCAAAACGTCAAAAGACGGATGTCCCTAAAAGGGACATTTCTGTCCTCCACCTCAAAGAAAAGTTTTGGTTTCCCGCGGAGAAACCAAGAGGAAAGAAAAAAAAACGAGGAAGAAAACTCGTAGCAAACTAACTAGACGACACAACTGTCAACCTCAAGTGTGCAGCAAAGAAAGAACCAAGACAGAGTAAAGGGCAAAGGCAAGCTAGTACTCCATCTAGAATACTTCCAACTGAGGTAACACAGATTCGTATGTAACGTTTACTCAAGCAAAGTATGGCTAACAGACCTACAAAAGCGACCAAGTCGAAATACCTAAAGGAAAAGAAAATAGATCTGAAGCCTACCTCAAGGGATGGATGTAGAAAGCGACTATAATAGTCAAATAGTGAACAAATGGTGGAACTAGCCAGAAGAAAAAGTCACGGGATGGGCTAGCTACAAAAATATGAATAGGAATACGAATTGGGCGCCAGTGTTTTCGGACACAAGCTTATCAGAGAAAACACAAGACCAATAAGCCAAAAAAATTACAAGTCATTAGGGATAGCGACACGTAGGGGTCAAAATAGAATCGGCCGTAGGGAGCCCTTTAGGATCCGGAGGTTCAGGATCAATGTCTGGAGGGTCTAAAGTTTTATCGGGTTTGAGGTCCTTAATATGCCAAGTACCCAGATCGTTACCAGAATCATCCACTAAGATATAGGTCCAAGGAGAAAGTTTAGTTCTAATAGTAAAGGGACCCACATATTTGGGAGCAAGTTTAGCATTGAAGTAGCGAGTAGCATCCGAAAGAACATAATTGCGTTTCCACACGCGATCGCCAGGAGATAAAGTTAAGGGACGACGACGAAGATCGTAGTGTTTAGCATTTTTCTTGTATGCTAAGGAAAGACGTTTCGAAATTTCTTCACGAAGTGACTCAAATTTGACTAAGTCAGTAGGAGGAATAGGACGTTCGGGATCCATAAGAACATCATCAGGATCAAGAGGTTTTCCAAAATGATCGCCGTAGAGAACATGTTCACGACCATATAGAGCAAAATACGGGGAGTAACCAATAACCTCATGTTTAAGCGTCCGAATAGCACAACCAATTTTTGCTAAATTAACGTCCCACCGACGTTGATTATCAGAAACGTAAGAAGAAATCATAGTTTTCAGGACTCTATTAATACGTTCGGCCGGATTCGCCTGAGGATGATAGCGAGCATTAAACAGAATTTTTGTTCGATAAGAATCACAGAGTTTAGTGAAAATATTACTACGAAATTGTACACCATTGTCCGCAATTAGATACTGAGGAGTACCATACACCAGGAAAATATTTTCCTCAATGGTTCGAGCAACGGCAGCGGCCGTAGACGCACGTAGAGGAAAGAAACAAGCATATTTTGTAAAACAATCGGCAACAACTAAAATGAAGGAATTACCTTTAGAGGATCTAGGAAGAGGTCCGACAATATCAGTACATAGGACTTGCCAAGGACGAGTGGCAGTAGCACGGGGAGACATAAAGCCAGGAGGTTTCTTTTGTTCGACTTTGTGTGCAGAGCAAATTTTACAACGACGGACGTATCGAGCAACAGCGGCTCTAAGTTTAGGCCAATAGTAACGCATGGAAATTTTAGAGACAGTTTTGTGGACACCAGGGTGACCTGAAGTAGGTAGATCATGATTCTCGTATAGAACCCTATTCCGTTGTTCGCTGGGAACTACTAACTTCCAATCGTCTTGAGGAGGTTGGAGCAAAGACTGTTTAGATTTTACATGTTTATATAGTAATTCGTTTTCCACATGCCAGTTACTGTATAGTTTAGGATTGGAATTAACACGAGTCCGTAGCTTAAGATACCAAGGATCCAAAATTGGCAGAGTAATGGAAGATTTAGGAAAGTCATCAATTAAGTCAATTTTAGGTACTGAGCGAGATAAGGCATCGGGAACGATGTTTTCTTTACCTTTCCGATGTACGATGGTGAAGTTATATTGTTGAAGTCGTACTGACCAACGAGCTAAACGACCGTTGGGGCTTTGTAGATTATTCAGCCAGATAAGCGAGTGGTGATCAGTGATCACAGTAAAGTGAGAACCCTCGATATAGGGACGAAATTTCTCAATTGCCCAAATAACACCCAGACATTCTTTTTCGGTGGCGCTATAGTTGCGTTCCGCCTTTTTAAGAGAACAGCTAATGTGGCTAATGACTTTTCGTCATCACCCTGTTGTTGAGTCAGCACAGCACCCAGACCAAAATCAGAGGCATCAGTCTGTATAGTAAAGGGCAAAGAAAAATCAGGACAACTCACACTGGAGCCGTTAGCAAGTGTTCTTTCAGCAGCTTAAACGCCTGCTGACATTCCGAAGACCAATCAAATTTAGAATTTTTCTTAGTCAAAGCAGTAATTGGAGCAGTAAGAGCAGAAAATTTGGGATAAAGCGACGATACCACGAGCACATACCAACTATGCGTCGTACTTCAGTTACAGTAGTAGGAGGAGAAGATTAAGGATGGCCGAAACTTTTCTGGGTCGACATGGAGTCCATGACGATTTACTACGTATCCCAGATAACGGAGTTCCGGTCGGCATATAATGCATTTATCTCTGCGAAGAGTAAAACCTGCAGAATTTAAACGAAAAAGCACTTTCTGTAGTACCACCAAATGTTGTTCGAAAGTAGGGGTAGCGATGATCACATCATCTAAGTATGCGAAACAGAAAGGTTCGAGATCAGCACCAAGCACACGATCTTTAAGTCGCTGAAATGTCGCTGGAGAATTATGAAAACCAAATGGCATTTTAGTAAACTGGTATAAACCTCTACCAGGCACCGTAAATGCAGTAATTGCTTTAGAATTAGAAGAAAGAGGTATTTGCCAATAAGCAGAGCGAATGTCCAAACTAGTTAAAATTTTGCGTCTCTAAGACGGTCTAGAATCGTAGAAATATAAGGAAGGATAGGCATCTTTTTCTGTAACATCATTGACCTTTCTAAAATCGATGCAGAAACGATATGTGCCATCTTTCTTAGGCACCATAACAATAGGGCTAGACCAAGCGCTATTAGATGGTTCTAAAACACCACTTTCTAGCATCTCATCCAGAGCTTGATTGACATGTCGAAGTACCGTAGGGGACATGGAATAATATCGTTGCTTGATAGGACTAGATGTAGTATGGATTTGATGTTCAATGAGATTAGTACAGCCCAAAGGTAAAGTATCATCTTTAGGAAACATCTGTTGGACTATACGAGACAATTCGGATTGTTGAATGATCGGCAGATCGGAAAGAGCATTGATCTGACTGATCGAGACAGTAGAAGAAGAACCGAAAGTCCATTGACCCGTTCGAAAATCTGGGACAACACCCATAGATTTCCAGAAGTCAATGCCTAAGATCAGAGACTGAGAAATAGAAGGAACGACTAGGACATCAAGAAAAATAGTTTTATTTTCGACCGGGTATGGGTAAAGTAAGTGACCCGAGAATGTCACAAGCTTGACCATTGGCTACCGTACAGCTGTGGATCTCCGTTTGGGACAAAGGCAAAGAAAGAGAATAGAGAATATCCCAACCAGGACCACCAATAATAGTACGAAAAGCGCCAGAATCAAGCAAACCCTTAAATTCAATGTCGAAAATAGTAACAGTAAGATAAGGTCTGTCGTCCTCACGAGAACTAGCTAAAATAAAATCCAGAACACATTTAGATCGGTCATCAAGACCAAAGAGAGGATTTTCTGAGGAAATAATAGGTACCGAGACAACTGTAGAAGGGATCGGGTCGGTTTCTCGGCTTAGCGACTCGATCGGTAGTTTAAATTCTTATTACAACACGTACAATTGGTACGGGTAACATTAGGTTTACCACAACCATAGCAATGAAGTATTTGCGGTTTAGTACAGGAAGGAGACTTGTGTCCTCGTTGGCCACAGTTCCAACAAGTAACGGAAGAATTAGAAATATTTTTAGGAGCATCACTTGCACCAGGTGTAAATGTTTTCGAAGTAGGAACACCAGAATGGGGAGGGACATAAGCAGAAGTAAGTTTGCTGCGGACCGCAGAACCTGTATAAGCTAAGTCAGGCTCTAGGAGTTGAGAAAAGTTCAGAGCAGGAGGAGACTTGAAATTATCGGCTTGTATTTTGCGCTGTTCTAGTCTGCGACCTACACGCAAAAGTTCCGGCAATAGTATTCAGATCAAGCAAAGCTAATTTGGTTTGGTAGAAAGGGGTAAGATTTGGTAAAATAATTTCGAGTTTCTGTGGTTCAGAGAGAGAGATTGTTAGACGAGCAAATAAATTTTCCATCGTAGCTAAATATACACCCATAGACTCTGAATAAAATTAAAGTTTTTCCCGAAAGTAAGTCGGATGCCGAAGAAAATAGTTGAGAAGCAGAAACGTTGCGTGCCGAGCATAATTCGTCCACGCGTAATAGAAATGCATTTAAAGACATACGGTCATCACCCGAAAATTTTAAGTCCCATTTAAACACCAGCTGTCCATAACCAGACGTAGCAATTGGTTTAGAAATAGATATAGGTATAGGTAATTCATCAGAAGATTCAGCAGAAGTAAGATCATCCTCAGTATCAGTAGTAGTCGGATTAATAGTAGCCGTAGAAACAAGTGGTACCCTAGGTGAAGTGGAAGAACGTCTAAAGCGACGGTATAATCTATCGCAATCACTGCGTAAATTACTAACACATAGCAACAACTTTCGCTGTATTACTGTTTCAGCGTCAGAAGTAACATTCATGCGTTGGATTCTCCCTTTGAGATGCATAGCAAGGCTAATAATACGTTTGCCGTCGTCAGTTGAAATAACACCATTAAAATCTTTACTCTTCGTAGTTAATTCAGTTAAACCTTCAGTCACGGCTTTATTATCAGTCTGAAAATCGATACCAGATTTAAGTGGACTTAGAGTTTCAGAAGATTCCATTTTCAAAATATTCCTAAAGGATTTACGAAGTTCGGATACAGGTACCTTTGCATCGAACCCACGAGAACTGACTTCATATTTGAGTTCAGCTTCATGCAAACGATCAACTTTTAATTTCCAATAGTCACCCATTACTACAGAATCAACAAACACCCAAATATTTACAGACACAACAACGAATTATTAGGCTTGTTCGATAGAGAAACTAAATTAACGAAATAACTAAATACTAAACAAAATCCAGTTTAAACGAGAAGGAAAGAAAGAAAAAAAAATAATTTCGAGCGCCAGGTTGGGCGCCAAATTTTGTTACGTTAATCGCGGCCGCCACGTTGGGCGCCAAATTTATGCTACGTTGACTCGTAGCCGAGCGTAACACCAAGAAAATCAAAGAGATGACCGGGCTCAATCGGAGATTAGGGGGGGTCGTAGAATACAGACCAACATATAACGTACGTGGCTGTAAGGAATTAGTAACAATTCTTGCAATATAATAATAAAAAAAAAAAAAATTTGTCCTGCAAACCTGAAATAAAGAAAAAGCATAGCATGCTGATCGAGCATAGATTGTTCAGTACTTTGTAGAATGTAAAAAAAAACTGTTTGGATAATCTATATAATATAACAACGGTAACAGCAATACAAAAATTTTTAGTACAAAGTGAGGTAATATTGGGGAGTAGCAGAAACGTTTCCTCACACACCAATTAAACATAAATCAGACAAAATTTTAACAAAAGATAAATAGGTAAGCACAATTGATATGAGTCATCCAGTATTGTTGATTTGTCTTTTTTTTCCTTTTTTTTTGTTTGTTTCTTTTTTTTTAAAAATAGCATGCAAGTCTATGGTAAAAGGTATCAGAACGACAAAGATATGGCAAAACAACGGATAGATATTTAGAGTAATAACAAGTAGGAAATAGTGCAACTTACAAAAGGTCCTTCAGTAACGCTTCCTTGCAATTGAAGTGTGGGATTCACGATGTCCGGCACTAACGAAGCACTTCACCCTTGACTGTGAGGATGTTGATGGAACTTATCACACCTTATCCTAATCACACCTACGTATTTCACTGGTGTTAGCAGCAGACATTATCACGCGACGGAACTATGTAGCATTGATAAATTTCTTGTTAATTCTATTTTCCCGAGACAATAACTTCGAAATATTTTGTAGCACTAGTTTAATTTCAACTGGGACCAAATGTATATTATTTTCATACACATCCAAAAAGCAGCGAGAAACTTCAACCAATACCTTTGTAAACCGGTAATCTGTTATATTTCGCCAATAACGAAATTTGCGCAAGCAATGTTCTATTTTAGATTCTTTGGGGTTAGCAAATTCAGAAACTACAGTATCAACTGTATCTGGATAATCCAGAGTATGCAGTACTCTGATAAAATAAAAAAAGGGACCGCGAAACTAGATCGCACACACAGTTTAAATATCAGAAGAGAAAGCACCAAACAAAAAAACCACAATGAGTAAAGCACGTGTATCACTAAAGTAAGTCCGTCAACTGTTCCGTAAAACACGCGTGCAGGTCGAGTTCAACAAGTTCTACTACTTTTATTTCTAACAGAAAATCAACTAAAAACAATTAGTAAGGCACGCGAAAACAATAAAACCGTCCGTCAAATATCCTTAAAACACACGTGCGTCGACCAAACACGTTCGCCTATAAACCATACTACTTCAATCGAAATTAGCACTACACTCTCTACAGTTAATATACAACTTTTATTTCACAAGAAAAACAACTAATATCGTGCCGTGCTTGTTCAGGAACAATTCGAAAATTGATACCGCATTAATGCTCACTATTGTCAAAGCAGAAAAGAAACAGTATTTTCAAAGTAATTGAATATATGGAACGAAGAACAAACTACCACTCCTTATCTGTTTATATCAACTCGTTGCTATTACAACCTCTTATCGTCTCTTATCTAGACTTGTATATCCACATATTATAATACGACGCATTCGCCAACGAGTTAAGAAATATAAAATATAGAAATCGTAGTTACAGAAATGTATTTACGAAATGGGTAGTGTAAAATGTTAAGCCATAAAAATGCACGTTACAGCTTGAGTAATAACAGGAGTATAAAACATTTTTTTATATGACATGCCCAACCGTGGGGCCTAATATAAGGGGCTAACTGCGAGTAAATCACAGCATTATATTCTCGCCCAACCGAGGGGCGAGGATATTACAGCAATATATATATATATATATATATATATATATATATATATATATATATTGATATGATAACGCCGTATTCGGTGTAATGGACGTTTTTACTTAACTCCACCGCTCTGTTCTCAAACCAAATGTAATCTTAATAATTTTACTATTATGCTTAGCCCTAATTAATCTACACAGAGTGCACAACGATACGATGATCAATTTCTCTTCTCCACGAAGTTAATTAGTTTCATATAATGAAAAGAAATATTTATTTACAATTTTTGAAAAGTATTAAAATACACCCTTCAAACAATCAATATCATATGTATCATTTACCGCAAAATTTATATGCTTTGAATTCAATCTAAAGTCACCAAAAACTACTTTTTATTTATCAAAGAAACCTGGAACGTTCTAGACCCTTTTATAATACATTACGTAAGTTTAACGTATGCAATGTTTGTTGTTGACTGTATCACAAGTTTATATAAATTGAATAAATTCAGTATTGAAATTTAAATAGAAAAATATCTTAAAATTAAATAGATCTGACCTGCTTCAGGTTGCTCGGGTTGTGGATCAACACCCCTTTGTTGTCCTCATTCGCTGAACCAGTGCTGGAATACAGTCACCCCTCGTTTTCCAAAAATTACTTTGTGCTTCTTTATTTTATATGCCTTGAATCTCGCAACTCAAAATTGTACCAGAATTGTACCAAAATATAATTGTCGACGCTGATTTGAATTCTAATATTATATTGACCCAGATTTGACTTATTCTTGTTGACGCATACTTGAATTATTGCAACTCGAAGTATTCAGAAATACACCACACATTCGAAGTGTTATATCTCAGATTCGAAGTATTCAAAAATGTACCACCAATTCGAAGCCCTATTATTATAAATATTCAGTTTAAATAAATTACCCCAAATTCTACTCACGTTAAACGGCAAAAGAAGACTTCTTAAACGTTGCACTTATTGTCACTGTAACATACACTTAATATTTTATTTTATTTAAATTACGCGTGACTTTCTGATTAACAGTGACGCAGTGCATGAGTTTTAAACTGGCCCGTCTTATCATTGCTGTTAATATAGGCTCTTTCCACTTACATGTTGGTTGGGTTTTTAACAGCCTTGCAGATATCTCAAACAACCAGGTCTTTAATATTCCCTGCATTTCGAAGTTGTTTCTGATGTAATTTCTTCGGTTTTCCGTGTAAGGTTTATTTGCATCGTTATTTTTGCCAGACGTTGTTTTGTATAGATATTGCCTTTTGGATTATAGAACAAAATAAATGATGTAATTTCAATGCTGTTTTCGTTTATCTATTTTTATGTGTGTTTTCAACTGCGTTTTCTTATCAAATATGTTTATTATTTCAGCGTAATTGCATAAAGCTTTGTTAGGTTTTATCTTTTATTTTCGTATTTGTTTTATAACTAATTTGAACACTTCTCAATGCGTGTTTAATTACATGTACTATCATTTCTCTTGAATACGCGTTCTTTTGTTGAAAGATATTGTCACTGGCATTACTTAAAATTAATAACGGTCTCTATACAGAGTGTTGAATGCTTGCTATTTACATAATGTATGAATTACCTACTTTTCTGTTAAATACGCGTTCTATTGTTGTAAGATATGCTTCCTTGCATCGTTTAGAGCTAATTATCGTCTATATACACGATGTTAAATGCTTGCTATTTACATAATGTATGAATTATTTAATTTTCTGCTAAATAAATGCAGTTTTCTGATTCCTATTGCAATTTATGGTTACTCCTTGATTCTTGCTACCCAATACACCCCTAAACAACCCCTTATCACAGCATTTTATATTTATATATATTGCTACGAAATCCCCTTTCGTCAGATGTACAACGATCAATTGCCTGCTGATCGCCACCTCTGTGGGTCTTTAAAATAATTTAAAATTAACACAATTAAATTTATGTCTCAATTAACTGAGAGATACCACGCACAGAATAAAGGACGATATGATAACAAAGAATTTTTACTCACTCCTCTCCAACACTCAATACCTTCGAATAAGAAACTAAATTCAACAAAATTATATAAACTATATAAAATTACAATTTACAACTACGCTTTTTTTAATATCGTTTACTTTTCAAAGAACTTTTTAAATCGAAATTAAAATAAATATTACTATCAAATTAGCACTTTACGAGAATTATAGCTTTGTACACCTTTTTATAGCATTTAGAGCCAGCAAAAAATTGTATCTTACCACGAATAGTTACGTTGAGCGTTCAAAGAAATATCCCCTTTCTTACACATAATTTTACGTAACAACAAAATTTTTGTTCACCTTTTACACAAAATACTTTAATCACGTCCAACTTTTAAGCTCACTTCTAAATACGCAAATTAAGTAAGATTATAAATGCTACATGCTATGAATTGAATAGATAATTCTGGGCTTATATTTCTCCTATTTCTTCTTGCTGTAGTTTTCTGGCCCAAATCGGTCGTTTGTTCAGTAGCTTACAATCGTTAACCAGGAACATAGCGTGTTAACCCAGTACTTTGAAAAATTTACCATCAACTTAGAGTCGTTTTCCCAATAATTTGAAGTATTACTTCGAGTATTGCTTAAAGTATTTCTTAGAGTATTCCTTTGAGTATTCCTTAAAGCATTCTTTAGAGTACTTCTCAGAGTATTACTTGAAGTCGTTTGCCAGTACCTTGAAGCCCTAAATTAATAAATTGCAAAGATTTCTATTTACATCAATTATTCCTATACCTGCGTTTATATTAACGGCAAAATTCTATATACTCTTATGACAACGCGCACTTTACTGTTTATTTCACTTCAAATTATTAATTTTTGTTACTTTTCAATTTCTTAAACTTATAACTTTCACCAAAAATTCTCTTCACGTAATAATTTTTTTTCAACTAGCACAGTTGCAAAGTGGATTATTAAATGGCGCTGTTGTATCTGTTACGTTAGTTATATAGAAACAAGTACCGTTCAGAATGTTCCACGCGTTCTCATTGGATGACAGAACGCTACTAGTTGTTTGTCGGTGGAACAGGCGTTTCAATTGTGGTTATCTGCAAGGTGTTGAATTTTAGAGGATCTAATATGTACGGATTAAATTGCACATATATTACAATTTTCTAGAGGGACTTTATCAACAAATGGTATTTTATGTACGTTGTAAATCGCACGTATTCCGTCCTCTCAAATAACTATACTTTAAAAAATATGCTTGTCTTTAGATATTTGCTTATCAAAACCGGTATAAATTTACACACGCGTTTATTAACTTTTTTACGCAAATGCGCTTAGACTAAAAAAAATTTCATTTCAGTTATACTTCTTCAAATATATTGAATTTGTATTTGTATTTGAGCTTAAAAATGTTTTAAATGTTTTACAAATGATTAGATTACTTCCGCAATTATTTATTTTAATGAATGTAGTGAAGTTATTGTGGAATGAGCTTCTTTTAATTAATTGTAACTTGTTGATGATTTTATACAAGGTGATTTGTATTTGCTTCTGCACAATGAATGAATTATGTACATTATTGGATCCCAATGTTTGGTTTTCGTGTTTTTTATTATATTTACTTTAGGTATTTCTCCTTTGTGACCTTATATGACATGAAATAACCCTATCATGATAGCAATAAATATATCGACGTGATAAGTGGCCACGAGAGGTCATTGAAACCCAAATTCCACTAATAAATCCCACTAAGAATATAATATAATCTGGAAAAATAAAAATTTTCGCAAATTTGTGGTTACACCCTGTAAAATATAAGCGTACTTTTATTCATTAAAATGCCATGCAAACACGCAAATTGCGCAGGTATAAATAATCACCCTGTTTGATATAAGCAACTAAAATCAACTTGTATTAAAACCTTAAAATTAATAAATAATTTTGTGTACCGAAACAAAAAGCAAACATTTGCAACACCTTTTGCAAAAACATTTAAAGTTTAAATTGATTACCCTGTGGATTACACAAATTTATTTTAAATAGAGAATTTGTGTGTAATAGACTAGATTGGGAAGGAAAGTTCGGCAGAATACGTCAAATTCGTATACACTCATTAATAAATAAACATTTTTAGAATATTTACACAAGAGAATTCCCGTTATTATATATAATACAAATCACAAAAGATGAATTCACGTTATAAGTTTCTGCATTGAAAACGACATACTTCTAAAGGATCTATTAGAGTATACTTAATGCATAAGATTTAAAAGTATGTCGTTCTTTAATTCATCGAACTATGACGTGAATGCATCGTTTCATGATTTCAACTATGTAACTGAAATTCTTTAAGAGTATTGATACAAAATACAATCCTTTAATTTAAAAATATGGATGAAACTTCCTTTATCAGCACACATTTATGCGCCAAACCTAATTCATTAATTTATACAGTGGGTCCTAAACCAGTTTAGGTTTTGTTTTGATACTTGTTGTTTTTGATTTCCTCCTGTAATTTCGGTCTAGCCTGAACTAGTCTGCGTCGAAGCATCGTTTCCAGAAACAAAACGCAAACAGTTTTGCATTGACCTCCTTTAATAAGTATACTTACCTCAAGCAAAAGCTCATTTCCGAACCAATAATTGAGAAACAGTTGCACTAGCATTGTGCCCATGAAGAAGATGTCCCTTATTAGCTGCATAGATAGGTCTCCCTAGAAGCAGCTTATTTAATAGTTTCACCTGGTAAAGTACCACTTACAACAGCTATCTCAAAACCAAGTATTGCTATTTGTAACGAAGACGTTAAAAAATCTAGTAAAAGCATCATTCTCATAGAGCCATCAAGAACCTTGACGTATCTTGTTAGGGAAAGTTACATCTATATAACATCAACATCATTCTGTACTTACCGTATGATGGCGTTGTGATGATAAATTATCTTCTCAAGGTTACGATGTAGCAATTCATCATTTACCAAAGTAACCAGATTATACTGCATAATCTTTATCTGTCCAACTGCAAAAATTATCAATGAAATAAACATGTTATTACATGCTATTAGAACAGATGAGCCGATAGAACAAGCAACGGCCTGCCAAGTAAATGTATACCAGTAATATTTATACCGGTCGAAAGGAAGCCAGGATACTAATGGTAGTGGCCGTTTTAAATATTTCGTAGAATTGCCCACAGTAATGTAGTAGACATCTACCGGGTTTATCAGTTCCAAGACACG
Source organism: Platerodrilus igneus (assembly GCA_036346225.1). Classification (NCBI taxonomy): domain Eukaryota; kingdom Metazoa; phylum Arthropoda; class Insecta; order Coleoptera; family Lycidae; genus Platerodrilus; species Platerodrilus igneus. The sequence continues at coordinate 13,374,603 of JARFIW010001469.1, read as the reverse complement.
CGGCGTAATAATAAACAGTAACAAACACCCAGCGCCAACCCAAATAACAACCCTGTTAGCGTCTGCATTTCTTTCGACTTGGAATTTATAAATATCAAAAATACGCCCTCCATCTTTTTTAATTCCTTCTTCAGTAACTATAATAGTATCAAATAACTTTCTTATACGGGAGGTGCGTAGAACGTATACTTTAATAAGACCAATCGTAACTAATAAGCTTACAGCCAATACACTCGTAATTTCTTGAAAGTTTGTGCCCATTGAAAACACCTCGATGTACTGAGTTAATACAAATATTATTAAAATGCTTATTGGAATTTTGTGGTAAACTCGGTAAGCGACGGTATAACATTTCTTGCTGAATTGTAAAGGCCAAAGACCTACTAAGCTCAAGGTAAGAATAGCTATTTTCAGATGAAAGTGTTTCATTTCGTATGGTACACAAGTTTCAGATGTTGCAAGGTCAAAACCTAGTGAATTTTTGATTACAGCAAACAACCTTTCAATTACCTTATTAACTCCTGAATTATTAGAAAGACCTTAATTATATAGTTAGTCAATTTAGTTTAATGATGTAATTTTTGAAAATTATAGTCTTAATTGTAGAGTAAAATCAAACAACGGTTCTTAAATTTCAGTTAATTATCCCTTTCGATTCCTCATTAGTAACACCGCACATTTGCGAATTCTGCTATGGAGTCACTTAGCAATTGTAAATTGAAGTAAACTACATTGTTCCTATCAAAGTACCTAATATTGCATTAGTGAAGAAAATTACTAAGTTCAGATTAAAATATAGACATAAAAACCAGAAGGTTACGTAATATCGCATTCTCATCTATCTACTGCTGCACTTTAGTGCAACATCTGAGACACGTGTCAAAGTTTTTACTAATCATTAGATCAATTAAAATATTGCTACATTTGTGCTGTATACATCATCGTTTGTTCATATCTCACATGCTGATGGATTTGGGTTTGCTTAACAGTATCATACAACGCTTTGGAGCACAGCTGAGGATTCTACTTGTAAGTTCACGAAGCTCTTTTTACCTATTTTGTGTGTGTTCGTTAAGCATTTTTTGTGCTCTATCATTTTTCATTTTTGCTAAACACATTACAAAGAATATACTTGTATTTGTAATTTGTGTGCTGTGTTATTTATATACCTGTGTTAATATGCGATACCAAAACTGAACGAACTATTCTGCTATTTACACCATTATCAAGCTTGTCCTACCAATAGAAGAAACCATTAAACGAATAAAAGTGTTTTTGATAAAAACGTTATCTCAGGAAAAGCCGATGCTAACTTGCACGTATTGTTAAAAGTATAATTTACATTAATTCCATATTTAATACTGAACCGTTATAAAAGATGAATTTAAGCAGAGGTTTATTGAAGACCGGTTTCTAGGCGGCTTAAACGCAACTTAAACGAAAATTTGTTTATTAAGTGTGATAGACAAATCACTTACTTAAATAACTTCCACTTTAGTTTTGCGAATTCATTTTTAACAGTTCTACAAGATTATTACTTACAGTTCAGGCACTTCGGCGACAAACTGCTCTCAGTCTCCCAAAAGTAGACACTACAATAACACAAATGAGAACAGCTTGTGACATTCCCTTAGAAATAATTATAATCACATTTTATTTGAATAGTTCATGTACAAGTAAAGTCCACCAATAGGATTCGGTTATTTCCTTTTAGGACATAAGTTTTATGCTTCTATAAATTCTAATTCAAAGGAGAATCATTTGCATCGTTTTGGATCTATAGTCAAAGGTTATAAAATTTATATGTCGGCTTTACAAAAAAAGGTTAGAGGTGATATCATCAAGGTAATTAATACAGCCTAGTTTGGTCTAGAAAATATATAATGACGTCGATAAGTCTTTCCTCTTAAGACAAAGACAGGTCATACACAGTTTTGCTCTGACTAAGGATACATGTAAAATCTGAGATACGTAAGTTTAGATATATGTAAGGTTAGATAGTGAAAACGGCATAAAGGAGATTCAATTTTGATTTACCCGTCCGAAGTTTGCCAAAAAGCGACTCCGTTTCCTACATCCAAACTTTAAACTTTGGTAGGTTAATTACCTTGTATGGAGGTTAGCAAACAAAGCAGAGTAGCCTAAGTAGATTCGGATAATTTCCAGCCAAGTGGACTAGTTTCTTTTTAGGGACACTACTGAGTCCATAGTGACAGTCAACCGTTGTGCTGGAAGTTTTGTGTTGTACGATAAGATAGTGGTACTCGAGAGGAAGTTGGGGGCAAACTTTAATGCCATAATCCAGCACCCGATTGTAAGAAAATTGTATATAAATCAAGGCTAAAACTATACTGGTGCAAAGGTTAGTACCTAATCATAAGAAAATGTATAAATTGAACGTATCTACGAGTGCGTCTGTGTTTAGGTTAAGTTTTTACGACATAATGGATGATTATATCGTTTTCATTAACAATATAGGACAAATATATCAATTCCTTCTTTACTAAGGGTGAAACCAGCTTCCAATAAGCAAAATCAATATGTTTTTCAAATGTATCTGTACTTATGATTATATCGACGTGATAACAAAGTACCTAAACTTGTAATCCTTGACGTAGGAGACGATCCACAAATCCTTTTCGTGTAGCAGGTGACTTATGCAAACCCATTGCTAACCTGTTTAATTCAGATAAACCCCCATTTGAAATTGTGAAAGCTATATACTGACAAGAATTTTCTTCCAACGGAATCTAAAAATTTTCGGATTTTTATCTAAAATGGAAATAAATTGAGCATTTCGGAGGTTATCCAAAATTTATGAAACTTAAGGTACAGGCTATGCATCTTTAGCGGTGACATTGTTAAGTTTATGAAAACCAATGACAAATCTATTGTTGTCTTTTCTCTTGACCAACAATACAGGAATACTCCAAGGACTACTGCTTTTACGCTCGACCACAAACTTAAGAAGTTTATCTACCGACTTACGGTCGGTTTGACGTAGCTCTAAATTCTTTTCTGTTCTGAGCTAGTTTAAAAAGGTCTACATACTCTTCACAACCTAAATCTCTAATAATTTAACTAATACAGCTTTGTCTAGGTCGTCCTACATTATTGTTATTTGGTAGTCTATAATCTAAGACCCTTATGTTTTAAGTGGTGCCCTATAATTCTATCACTCCGGACTTTTAATTGTTTCCACATACAAAGTTCCTCACCTATCCTTCTATAAACTGCCTCATTTGTTACTCTATCTGTTCAACTAATCTTTAACATTCTCCTATAACACAAAGCTTCAAAGGCTTCTATCTTTTTTTTATCTATCTCTTTAATTGTCAAAGTCTCACTACCGTATAATAAAACGCTCCACGTACCACTTTAAGAAATTTTTTCTATTATCTAAACTAAAACTATTAGCTATTAGTAAGTCTTTTTCTTTCTCACTTGAGCTATTCTAGCTACTATATCCCTTCTGCTACGTCCGCCCTTTGTAATTATACTACCTAAATAGCAAATTTATCTAAGGAACAAATTTTGTTCATAACAAGTACTTATTAGAAATTATTTTATGTTTGAAAGAAACGATGTTGTAAATGCTTTTGTATGAGAGATAATATTTCATACTGTATAAATGCTTTCTGATATTGCTGTGTTGGATTTAATTTTGAAAACTTTGTCAATTCCGTTGAGCTAGTCAGGAAAAGTTAAAAAAAGAGGCAAGTGAACAATTTCAAGTTTTACAAATTGCTGTATCTGTAGCACAGCACTTATAGTGACGCCCTCAAGGCGGACCTTGTCACAGCACTGTTTTAACGGGGACTCAACCTGTGGCTCGATTAATTCGTCTGAAAGTTAAAGTTTCTTATCTGGTAGGATTTGTTTTGAAGTTGTTTTTTTTTCTTTTTGTAATATCTGATTAATTTTCCAATATGACTAACAATGAAAGAAGTTTGTGAAAATGTCAGAGCTGGGAGAGTAGAAATTGGTTCTCAAGGCAACGTTTTTGTGAAACAAGCGAAAAAGGAAAATTCAGAGGCCAAGAGTGTAGGAGAGACCCAGGAATCAAAGATTATGACCCTTTTATTAAGTCTAAATCAAAGTATGCAGGAACAAAAAGGAATGATAAAAATATGAAAGAAATATGCGAAATGAATGAGATAGGCATGAAAGAAATGGGCGAGAAATTAAATAAAAATGCTTAGGAGTTACGAGCGGAATTTGGAGAAAACATTGAAAAATTGGGAGAAAATATAAGGTTAGAAAGTAAAGAAGAATGTAAAGAAATTAAAGAAATTAGTAAAAAAATAACTTTGGGTATAGAGGAAATTACCAAAACCATTGAGGAAAGGAAATTTGAAATTAGAGGAAAAGTAGTACAAATTTTAGAGGAAATGAATGATGTTTAAGAAGAAATTGTTCATATAAAATCGAATCAGGAAGCAAGCGAAAGAGAAGCTAATGGAAAAATAAACATTTTAGATAAAAAGAAAATAAAATAAAATAGAAGGAAGCTGCCAAGCTTGTTTACGTCCTTGGCTGCTTTAATTACAACGGTTGTTGGTTCCACTAAGCTATTAAATTTGTTTGCAACCACTTACTAAGAACTATCTATTTTTCCCCCTGTTATTTGAAACCTAGAAATCGTTATTTTTAACGTGCTTAACGCTTTTAAAACTGTTCCATAGTAACTTCATTATGCTATAATTTAACCCCAAACTATTTTTTTAAATCTCCTTTACATAAATAATATAATACAAGGTCCCTAACTAAATCTAATTAAGATAAATTATTTCTACATTAATCACGCGTTAAACTAAATCGATATTCCCCTATTATCAATTAATTAAGCTAGAAAATAATTGTTGAAAATCTTTTAACTCGATAAATTTATTTTACCGTACCTAATCGCTATTACTCCTATAAGTTAACTTATGTATTTTATTGCCCCTTTTAATTACACAATAATATATATATATATATATATATATATATATATATATATATTGCCGTGGAAGTCGGGACAGTCTTTAGATTACTCGCTTCTGCTCCTAAAAATCATTCGAACCCCACGAATTGGGCGTCATAAAAGTGCCGTGGAACCTCAGTAAAATTCGTGCCCCTCCTTGGGCCAACATAAAATTTTCAAGAAAAAATAACAAAAAATTTCTTACCCTTTTATTAAGGCCGCCTTCGAATTTCTTCTGCTTCCCTGGCTAGCTCAGCAATCGGCCTCTTCTTGAATACCTAATTTTACATTCATACCTGTTTCCCACTCACACACCATTAAATAAAATTACCAAAATAATACGACAATCATACAACCTTTTATTTACACCTATTAACAGATAAAATATATTTACACATGTTTCCAAACAGTTAGTTAAAATAATTATCAGCTCAATATTGTATGTTTTAAAGTCCTTGTTTTTTATTGTGATTTTAAACAAATTTGATTAAATATAAGTAGATGGGCCCCACATGTAACCTTAAATTGACTTCACACTGGAGTATTGTGAGGTCAATATAACCCAGTTTTGTCTGTATATGCTTTTTAAAACCTTGCATTAATTAAAACAAATTTACAGACCCGTTATCCCTTTTCAACTCAATTTATATCCTGAATAAAATTTTGATGTATTCTAAATATACGCTTTTTCAATATTCAAGATCAGTAAATTGTCCAGTACATGTATCTTTTAAAATAAGTTTCTAAAACCATAAATATGCCACCAAAGGTCAAGCACACAATACAAAAATTCCACAAATGTTTATACAACAGAAATTTCAAATAAATTACCTAGAAAATGCTTCAGTCTTCATTCCCGTCGGAGATGATTACCAGAAAACCCCTCGGCGTTGTTTCCATTTACTGTGCTGCTCAGCGGATCCACAGGCCTCTACCATCTGATATCTCTGCAAGCTATGTGCCTTGACTCGCAGTACCACTCCATATATTGAAATGTTAATTGTTATTGTCTAATTGATTAGTTACAAGGCTAGCCTCACGCATGGGCGTCAGTGAAACGTAATTTATTGATACGCCTCACGTTGCCGGCACCTATGAGATGTTAATTAGGGTTAAGCCCTTCTTTACAATATTCGCGGTCTAGTCTGGGAATTACCCCAAGGGTGAGCAATGAGTTTGGGCGTGGGTATATGGTGGGCTCGACTACAAACGGGAACAAAAAAAATAAATGGACGCCACTGCATCTATATAGGCAACAAGCAAAACTAAAGTATCCTACAGGAAGACGCAGAAACCTATAGGATATTATGATTATCAAAAAAACTTACAAACCTCAATATACAATACTTCTGGAAACCTCTGCTCTAGCTTCCGCGATGTCGAACCTGCAAGAAGATGTCACACAGAAAAATAAAATATAAGACACCGTTTGTGCCTTACAACAACAAAATATTTCGATCTTTATAGATCGAATAGCCTGAATTCAAAACCTTAATAACACCTTACCTATGAGAAAATACTCTACTGGAAATTACTTATTCCATTACTATTAACTGATGCTGTATCAACTTTTTCCACAATCAAAATTTTGCTGATCTAATTTGACCAATGTTAAGTTCAATAAGTGAAATAAAAGACAAAGGTATCAATTCAAAATTAATCTAAATATGATTCTCTTTTGTTGCAAAAATTACTTGTAAATAAATTTCATTAATCAATATATAAACTTTAAAACTTTCTTAGAGTGTTCCTCTATAATCAAAATAATCAACATTAAATAAGTTACAGAAGTTTCTGAATATACTTCTCTACATAGAGAGGTATTAGCATTTATAAGTTAGTTAATACAGTTTAGTTTTGTAAACATCCATAAACAGATCTGTTCTGGCTTACAAGATTTTTATCTAAGGAACTTGTTACATAAACAGTTCATATGGTTTAAGCATGAAAATAATAAACTCAGATTAACATATGTCAAAACAGCTTAGTTCTTCTACTAATTACAACAAATTGCTAGAAAACACCTTTCATCCAAAGGTGGACTTTATACATATTTTTTATCACTTGACATGTGCATCATAAAAGCACTTTGAATAACAACTTTTAAAGCATCTAAAGATTAAAAGAAATTTCTCTTATAAAGCAATCTAGTTCCAAATGAAAAATATTTGACTTATTAAATATTAGGTTATACTTCCAAACTAAATTTTTACGTGGTATTTAAGCATAAACACATTTAGCAAACAAACTTGAAATTTACGTTACTTAACGAAGATTTACCATGATTTTGTAAATAGTAAATTAAAGCTTTAACCTTAACTAGCACACGAAATTGATTTTCAGCAAAAGGTTTATAAGTACCTGGTACATTTAATTGTTACAGCTGCGATGTTGACGAATGTAATAGATGAGCTCGGACACTTTACTTTCCATCTGTTTGAAATTCGAAAGATACCAAAACATGCCTGCATTAACCATAATTCCTCGGACGTTTTAAAACAATTAATCTGATAATACTCGACCACAATCTAAGTCCATCGCCTAGCGTGTTCCTCAAATTTTTGCACCAATGGATTTCTCACCACGTGTTGTAGCTGTTGCTTGAGTTGACTGGGCGGCTTACACGAGAGCTCTTTCGTCAAGCCTCCACGCGACAACCAAGCAGCCCTACCCTTCTTCTAGAGCTATCCTCAGCTCCCACTTACAAGCGAAATTCACCATGTTTGGCAGTGAAGTCTACGTACCCGCGGTTGCTTGCAAGATGGCCGTATTCTTTATTTGTCAATGCTCATAGCCTTCGCGTCATTTTCGCGCAGGCGTTATGTTTAACAAATACTCTAGTGGACGCCAGAACGCCTGTAATTTATGTAACACAAGTTACGCTCAAGGTATCCTTGATATTGAAAGTATAGAAGTCTCTGTTAAATACTCCTTATAGGTAAAAATAACATAAACGGAAAAAGTTGTTCTTCTTTATAGTACATTAAATTAATTAATGATTACACGCTAAATGAGGAATTCGCAAAATAATAACAGTTAGAACTGTTTTTTTTTTTTTAGATATGAAATGTAACAAAAATTTTGTTACACTATCATGCATCCTTTAATAATTTTTGTTGTAGTAGCCGGACCTTTTTTTTAATACGCACTACTCGTACTACACGTTAATAATTAGAGGTCCGCTACTACCGTTTTATACTTTCTACTACTATATTAACGGTAACATTACTGCACATACACAAAATACTAACAAAAAGTTTTATTATTATCGTAGTCTGAATCAGTATTCAGCACTTGATCGAAGTGAAAGAGAAGAGGAGCCTTAATAACTCCGCTTGGATATTTATATTTTTCCAAGCCCTCCTAGTGGACGCGCTTCCTTCGAAAAGCTTATTTTCGAAAGAATTATAAAAATTTTCAGCATAAGCGTCTCTAAATTCGTAAAATTTTTCCCGTCCTACGTGCTTTATACCTCGACTTCGTTTTCAATCTTCTCGTGTGCGTTCGTTTCTAACACTGTTGGCTTTTGACTAATGACAGATTTTTCTGTCGTCACCAAACTCCTAAGTGCTATGCATCTCAGTCCTATGCATGTTTGTTGTGTCGTTTGAAACCCCACTTGAGTTACAGAAAATCGATAGCGTCGACGTCGTACCTCAACTCCACGTGTGTCTTACGTGACTTTAAATCCCAACGCTTTTATATTTGTCTCTCTATCTGTTGTATATTACCAATCGTTCATTTGACTCTCTCCTTAAAATGTTTGTTACCCTAGTTGTTTATCCCAACTGACGGTTGAAAACAATTTCTATAAAATCTTATATTAACATACATAAAAATTCTGTGAACGTAACCTTTAACAAGCAGGTGTTCCTGTTAATTATCACCGTTTGAAAATAACAGTTCTTCGATTTTCTACTTCTTTGTATCTGATAAAACTGACGTTGGCTTTTAAAACGAATACACTTGCCTTGAAAATTATTGATTTTCTTACGCAAGCACGCTCCCTTATGCTTATATGTGTTTGATTAAAATAACTTATAATTAATTATGCGTATCCTTGAACTTCTATTTGCTTTAAAGCTTTCTTTTTTCATGTAATCCTAACATTCCAATTATTACATATAAAAATACCCTAATACTCGTCCGTTTTCACTAAATGAATTAAATTAATTTTGCGCGTAAATAATTTGCTCTTTTCTATATACATGGTTGCTGAAATTTTATTGTATATACCTATTTACCCCTTTAAATCCATAACAATATATATATATATATATATATATATATTGTAAGTCATCGGAGGTGGATCAATACAACAACACCACGGTGATCGGTAACATCCACGCTGTTATCGTAATTGTAACGGGAGTCTACATTCCAGAGCAGTAGTCTACGTCAAAGATTAGTCAGGTCATTCATAAAAGCGATCTGGCCTACTGTAGAAAAATTTTAGGCCTCCGTCAAAAACTAGTCAAGCCATTCATAAAAAGCGATCTGGTCTAACGTAGGAAAATCACTAGGCCTCCGTCAAAGCGCTAAATACGGAATCTATTAGTGTTGATAAGCGCGGAAGGACTTACCTATGCACCCCAGAAAATATATCAAAAGCACGAGTTGCAGACTCAAATTGAAATTGACTTTCGCAAAAATTAAATCCAATCCCAGCGTTATCCAACACACAGGTATAATTAGAAACTCGAAACAAGCTTTATCAAATAAGTACGATCCATTATTTCAACGAGTCTTTCAAATTTGGTGTTATAAGAATTAATTATACGCTAGTGATATGTATCAAGCCAACGGATACCTTAAACAAGGTACTGACTAAATTATAGAAGGACTTTTCATTTCGCCGTAAATAGATTTAAACGAAGTTGTAGTAAAGCGTACTTATTGTGGGAGAGTCTAATATACAGGATGATGTCTGAGTATTGAAAGCAGAGTCTATATGAATGAGTAATGAAATAAAAAGCGTAAGGCTTCGTACGCCGTCGGAAGGTTGGTTTTATAGACAAATTCCTGCCCGAACGTTCCACATGTTAATATTGGTTGACAGCTATCTGTTATTAGATCTCGGCAAAGGCGTTGCAATTATGTGTGATATCTGCTACCTGTTGGGTTTTATTCGATATTTCATACTCTATACGTTTAATTTTGCACGTACATCAAAACTTTGTATTGAAATTCATTAACAAATGGTACATTATGTTTGCTTGAAACTGCAAGTATTTCTGAAACTTATGTTCTTATTTTGCTTACCTATGTTGGGTTTTATTAAATGTAGCAACTTATATACATTTCAAACCGCACGTACGCTTTCACTACAGTGTCTATACCTTTCTCGCGTGCGCTTATTGACTTCTTGCGTTATGAAATATGCTTGAAAAAAGGTTTGTTTATTACCAACCGGTATAATCTACACGCATTGATTATTTTCTTACGCTAATGCGTCGTTAAAGAAATTTTACTTTACGGTTATCTTTCTTTAAATATGCCGAATTTGTATTTATTTTTGAGCTTAGAATGTTTTAGATATTTTTAAAATTGGTTGAATTGTGTCCGTAATTATTTACCTTTATGAATGTGGTTAAGTTATTACTGAATGTGCTTTCTTTAATTAACCGTAGCTTGTTGAAATTACCTATTGTTTAGAATGTAGTAGTATTTGCGCGATTCCAGTTTAAGTAATAAGCGCCTATCTTACTTAATATTCTTGGAAATCCTCATTAGCGTTCGAAATCGTCACGCTTTACCTCGTTAGTATTGAGTTATAATAGAGACGCCCGCGACCTTGTCTTTGTTCAACATCCAAGGTTAATGCTCGCTATCACCTTCTATCGTACAATGAATACGAAAGATCAAAAATATTTCTTATCATTTTCTATTACGTTCCTTAGTGTTCGGGCCGCTTCTTGGAATAAATATTTCATTTATTAATTAGATATTTACGTAGTTCTAAATGCGGATGTCTCATCCTTCCTATATTTCTAGTCTCCTAGAAAATTCTTTGTTTAAAATGAATTTATGTAATCCAACAGTCAATTTATATAATTAATTTATAATACGAATGAGTTGCATTCTATAGAAAATATTTGCTTTTACGGTAAAGCATTTTTAGTACCCATAATTAAGATTAAATTAGGGTTCTAACTACACGAAATTTATTATTTTTATCCATGAAACGTGCACAAATGAATGGCTTTTGTATTTTTCTTAAAATGATCGGTTTGCATTTGCATTTAATGCGTCTTAAGGTATCTAAAAAATACTATTGTTTACAAATATGGCTTACAATAGTTGCTATGTATTTACAATACGCTTATATCATATAAGGTGATTATTTATACACGCGCAATTGCATTTTTCGCTTGTACATCAATGAATAAAAATACGCTTGTATTATACAGAGCGTACCCATGAATTTACGAAAATTTCTATTTTTTCCGGATCTTTGTGTGTCTTGGTAAGATTTATTTGTAAAATTTGGGTTTCAACAACCTCTCGTGACCCCCAAATCAAAATAATAAATTGCAAGTCTGCATTATTTTTTCGCATATATGAGTAATTTTACTATTTTTATTTCTATCTACTTGCTATTAATAACTAATTCTATAAGTTTTATAATACGCAGGCATAAGCTTTTCATACTAAAGCTTTTCTCATTTTAATAATCCACCTATTTCTATCTTATAATCAACTAAATTTTCCTTAACTCTAGCCTAATATCATCTAAAATCTAACATTTCTATCTTATATTTCTAATTTTTTCATATTTACACACGGTCCTATCAAGCTTTATTTTGAACCAAATCCTCTTCACTATCATACATAAGTCATCGTATTATAGCATAGTTCTCTCTAAACTATTATATATATTGTTGTTTTGTTTTCGACCTTACTTAAGGTCGGTTTGACGCAGCTCTAACTTCTTTTCTATTCTGTGCTAATCTAAAAAGCTCTACATACCCTTCACAACCTAAATTTCTAATAATTTGACTAATATAGTTTGGTCTAGGTCTTCCTATATTTTTCTATCTTTTTCTTATCCAGCTGGCTCTACATAGATATTAGCAACCTGATGGTTGTTAAAGAACTCTAACATGTTTACATGATTACCATTTATAAGGAAATGAAATATAACCTGGTTATCCGCTTCAAAAAGGAAAAGTGTTAAATTATATGTTATGGTAAGGCTTAAGCAACGAAACGCTACCAACATGCCAGACCGCTAACTATTTGTGAGTTATGTCTTGGTGACATTTAGTTAACTGATTTTTATTTTTTTTTGTTTTGTTTTCGAACTTACTTAAAGTCGGTTTGACGCAGCTCTAAATTCTTTTCTATTCTGAGCTAGTCTAAAAAGGTCTACATACTCTTCACAACCTAAATCTCTAATAATTCGACTAATATAGCTTTGTCTAGGCCTTCCTACTCTATTTTTATTTGGTAGTCTATAATCTAAGACTTTACTAAATAGACCCTCATGTCTTAACTGGTGCCCTATCATTCTATCTCTCCTGACCTTCAATTGTTTCCACATACAGGGATCCTCACCTATCCTCCTATAAACTTCCTCGTTTGTTACTCTATCTGTCCAACTAATCTTTAACATTCTCCTATAACATGAACCAGTTCGCTTCGAAAGCTCTGAAATTCCAGGAGGTGCGGGAACGAGTGGTTGCCCTTGCAGATGTTGGCCCGGGCTAGCGGCAACCTCTCTCATGAGGTATTTTCGTGATCCTTTAAGTTTTTACCTGTTACAACCTGTGGATATGTAATAATAACTCGTAGATGGATTTATGTAGTTTAATGAATTGTAACCAATGTCACAAAATAAACAAACAAACACAGCTAAATAAAAAAATTCAGCATGCACCGTAACTACAACGGGGCCAGCGGCGTTGCCACAAAAAAAACAAACAAAGAAACAATACTACAACTATAACTTATCTGTAAAGTACAATCCAACAGATCCTCATTAGCATCAACTATCACGGCCACACTCTTACGGATAAATGTATAATTTATTTGCAACGCACAATTCACAAATTAATTGGGTTCTCGCACAACCGACACGCGTTTTGATAACGTGCCGCACTTTCTCGCACGTTTTAACCCCGACTGCCTCTTACCTACCGGACCAACTTAAAACATTCCGGATACTTCTACCTATTATTATAGGGGGCGGCCTAGTACAAACACCAAGTTTCAAAAGCTTCTATCTTTTTCTTATCTACTTCCTTAATTGTCCAAGTCTCACTACCGTATAGTAAAACGCTCCATACGTACGGCTTTAAGAAACTTTTTCTATTATCTAAACTAATACTATTAGCTATTAGTAAGTTTTTCTTTTTTAAAAACATTTTTCTAGCTTGAGCTATTCTAGCTACTATATCCCTTCTGCTATGTCCATCCTTTGTAATTATACTACCTAAATAGCAAAATTGATCTATCTCCTCTAACTCGGTATTACCTATTTTTAATTTTGGTTTAGAACTAGGCTGTAACTCACTTGTCATTATCTTTGTCTTTACTGAGTTAATTCTCATACTATAGTTACTCCTTGGTATCTCATCTAAAATATTTAAAAACTCTCCTAACTCTTTCCTAGACTCTGCTATAATGGCTATATCATCTGCAAAACGTAACATGTCAATTTTCTGTCCCTGTACACTAATACCTATCTCTTTTCTCTCTCTAGCTAAGTTTAAAGCTTCCTCAATATAAACATTAAAAATCAAGGGAGACAGTATACAACCCTGTCTAACACCATTTCTAATCATAGCTTCCTTTTCTATTTCATCAAATCTAATTACTACGCTTTGGTTTTTATATAGACTGTAAATAATTTTTCTATCTTTATGAGAGATTCCTATTTTTTGCAAACCCCTGAACATAACAATCCAATTAACCCTATCAAATGCTTTTTCTAACTCTACAAACGCGAAATAAGTCTTTTTATTTTTTTGTAACCTTTTTTCGATAATTAGCCTAATCATTAGTATCGGTTCTCTAGTCCCTCTGTCTTTACGAAAACCATATTAGTCTTCACCTAAATAATTCTCAGTCAAAGCTTCTACTCTATTTTTAATTATTATTGTTAGTATTTTGGAAGCATGAGAAGTTAAACTAATCGTTCTAAAATTCTCACACCTATCAGCTCCTGACTTTTTTGGGATTGGGATAATAATATTTTTTTCGAAATCTATTGGGACCTCACCTGTGTCATATATTACTTTTACTAGTTCATATAATCTGTCTAAAGTTTTCTGACTTGCAAATTTTATTAATTCTGCGGAAATATCGTCTATCCCTGGCGCTTTATTTAGTTTAAGATCCCTAACAGCTTTATCAAATTCCTCTCTTAATATTGAGAACCCTATTTCTACATCCTCTTCTTGGTCGTTCTCTAACTCATCCATATCGTCTCCCTTATATAAAACTTCTATATATCTTTTCCATGTATCTGCTACCTCAACTTTATGTATTAGAAGCTCATTATTCTCGTCTCTAATACCATTATACTTTTTCCTATCTTCCCCAAAAAACTTTTTAACTGCCCTGTAAGCCCTGTCTGTCTTACCTACTCTCAAATCATCTTGTATTCCCTTACAATTCTCCTCCACCCATTTATTTCTAGCTTTTCTACACTCATGTACTATCTTATTTCTAACTGTATTATATTTTTGCTTACTTTCACTATCCACTTCTCTGAATGGTTTAAGCTTTCTTCTATTCTCTATTAAATCTAATATCTCTTTTGTTACCCACGGTTTTCTCGCTTCAATTTTTTTCTTACCTATAGTCTGTGTTGCTGTATCATGTACAGTCAGTTTTATTTCTTTCCATCTATTTTCTACGTTCCCTCCTACAGCTATCTCTTTGCTCTTAATATCTAATACTTGTTTATACTCCTCTTTCACCCTACTATCATTAAGCTTACCTAGATCCCATCCCTCTCTTTTAACCTTTCTCAATTTTTTGAATTTTAGTTTACACTTCATTTTAACTAAGTTATGATCGCTATCTATGTCAGTCCCTGGATAACTACGACAGTTTTTAACTTGGTTTCTAAATCTTTGTTTAACTAAAATATAATCTATTTGGTAACTAGCCCTATCACCTGGCGCTTTTCAGGTATATCTTCTCCTAACATGTTGTTCGAATAGGGTGTTTACAGTTACTACTCTATGTTCCTGGCAAAACTCAACTAATCTTTCTCCTCTATCATTTCGTCTGCCATACCCAAATTTTCCTACCATTTTTCCCTAACTACCTTCTCCCACTGACGCACTAAAATCGCCCATAACTATTAAATTCTCATCTCCTTTTACTTTTCTCACTATACTATTTATATCCTCGTATACCTTTTCTACTTCCTCATCCTCGTACTGAGTTGTTGGCATGTAAACCTGCACTAAAACAATGTCTGTGGGTTTTGTACTCAATCTAACCATAATTATTCTATCACTAAATTGTAAGTACTCTTTAACTTTATGCCCTAATCTTTTACCTAACACTATTCCTACGCCTGCCTGTCCATTAGTTGAAGAATTTGTAATTATTCTATAATTATCTTTCCAAAAGTCATTACTATCTGGCCATCTCACCTCACTAATACCTAAAATGTCCAGCTTTTCCTTTCTTATTTCGACTAATAAATTCGTTAACTTATCTACTCTAAGTAATGACCTTACATTCCAAGTCCCTATCACTAAATTGAACTGTTGTTTTATATTCTTACGATGACGAGCCCCAAGTACCCCCTCCCGGAGATCCGAATGAGGGAGTATTTTACCTCCGGACAAGAATTTTACTTGTGAGCTCTCCATCATATGTGTTTTAGGCCACGCACATCTGGAAAATATTGTGGTAGGCTCCCATATCTTTCCACAACGCAGTTTTTAAAGATTTTAGCAAAAAGCCGTATTCGTCACGGCCAACCCCCAACAATTATATATATAGAAAATTTATATTCAGGAGAGGAATTAACAGCATTAAAACAGGAATCAGATATTGAGAAGGATGACCTGGGATATCCTATACCTAGAGATGAGTTTGAATTAGCATTAAGGAGTCTGAAAAATAGTAAGGCATCGGATACAGATAAAGTGCAAGCAGAAACTCTAAAAGCCGCAGTAACAAAACGTCCCTTCCGACTTGTAAGCTATATGTATGAGACAGGTGAGATACCCAAACATTTCAAACGTAACATCATAGTAACTATACCAAAAAAAGGAGGCGCGGATAAATGTGAAAATTTTTGAACAATTAGCTTGACAACACGCGTTTCAAAAATATTAACTAGAATTGTACAAAGACGAATGGAAAAACGAGCTGAAGAAATACTGGGAGAAGATCAATTTAGATTTAGACGACACAGGGAAACACGGGAGGCTATTTTAGCTCTGAGGGTGATAATGGAGAAAATAATAGAGAAGGGGGAAAGCGTATATATAGGGTTTGTAGATCTGGAAACAGCATTCGACAATGTAAAATGGAAAAAATGTTCGAAATACTCAAAAAGATTGGAATGAGTTATAGGGATAGACGAATAGTACATAGCTTATACAAAGAACAAACAGCAGTAATAGAATTAAGCAAGAAAGTATTGAAGTAAATATTAGGAAAAGGGTGAGACAGGGGTGTGCCTTATCTCATTAATTTTTAACTTGTACATAGGAGAGGCAATGAATACTGTCAAATGCAGGAAGACTTTTGGAATTACTATGCAGGGACAAAAGATTGATATGGATAGATTTGCAGATGATATAGCGGTATTAGCATCTAGCAAGGAAGAGTTAGAAGCTGCTCTTAATGAAATGGAAACAGTTGTAACGGAGGGATATGGTATGGAAATTAACAAAAATAAAACTAAAGTTCTAGTATGCAAAAGATGAGATAATAAATCAAAAACAAGAATACAAATAGGTAACGAGAACTTACAAGAGGTTAAGGATTTCTGCTACCTAGGAAGTCGAATAACGCAAAATGGAAAAAGCACAAAAAATATAAAACAAAGATCAGCACAAGGTCCTGCTACATTTAACAAGAAAAAGCAACTACTGCGTTCAAAGATCACAAACATAGAAACAAGTAAAAGATTGCTTAAAATATATGTATGGAGCACAGCAGTGTATGGCTGTGAAGCCTGGACAGTAGGAGAAGCAGACAAGAAAAAGATAAAAGCCTTGGAAATCTGGTGCAACACACGTATAATGAAGATACCACGGACAGACAAAGTTAAGAACAAAGAGGTTCTAGAAATGGTAGGGGAAGAAAGAACTATGTGGAAAAAAGTAAAAAATAGGAGAGATAGGATGATAGGCCACATACTAAGACATGAGGGAATAGTGCGGAATATACTGGAAGCAGAGATAGGAAAAAGGAGAAGTAGTGCTAGACCTAGGTTGGACTACTGCACACAGATAGTGAAAGATGTAGGTTGTGAGAGTTTCAGGGAAATGTGTAAGGTAGCTCAGAATAGAAATCAATGGGTGTTTGCTTCCAACAAGCCGCAAGATGGAAAAACTAATAACAAAAGTAATAACTGTACTTAAACATGGTGATTTTTATAAACAACTACAGATATTGGTTTTACAATACTCTCAACTAATGTTAATTATGCGAAAGGAATTACTTGAAAACTATTAATATGGCAAATGTCTAAGTGTTGGGAGAGCCTTGGCAGCCACAGGTTGCTTAACCCCATGTACATACCACTGAATCTCGGTGAAATAGGGCATGTAATTACAAATCAATAGAAGGGAATCGAGCTGTATATCGGCTGTTGTGAGAATTGCAGGGAACGGTGTAGGCTCGCTCACGTACAAGTCTAACCAGTTTCAAGATGTAAAACCCAATGATGAAAAAATAAGTGCTCTTATATCTGATGATTATTATAAACAACTACAGGTGTTGGTTGTGAAGTATTTTCAACTAATGTTGATTGTGCGAAAAGATAAATTGGAAAAACTATTAATTCGACAAAGGTTCGGGTGCTGGGGAACTTGGCAACCAAAAGCTGTTTACTCCCCTTCACATACCACTGAATATCGGGGAAATAGGGTATATAACTGTAAAACAATAGAAAGTGACCGAACTGCATCAAACAAGAAAAAACTTCGGTTATGTTCAACAACAACGAACATAGATACAAGAAGAAAACTATCCATAGCATACCGTGGAGCACAGCACAGTACATATATGAAATAGGAGCAGTAGGAAAAGCAGACAAAAAATGATAGAAGCCTTCTGGAATGTTGTGCTTCAGAAGTATGAAGATGGCAGCATGGACAGACAAAGTTAATAACAAATAGGTTGTAGAAATAGTAGAGGAATAAAGATATCTGTGGAAAATAAAAAATAGGAGAAATAGAAAGACAGGATACGTTCTAAGGTATTTCTAGGAAATAGTACGGGATATACTACAAGCAGAGATAGGAAAAGAGAGGTAGAGGTAGACCAAGATCAGACTTTAGCACACAGATAGTGATTGATGCAGACTGTGCAAATTTTAGGGAAATGTGTAGGTTGGTTCTGACTAGGAAACAATGAAGGTACGCGTCCAACCAGTTCTAGGACTGAAGACCTAATGATGATGAACAGTTAAACTATAAGAATTCACAACTCTAGGAGGGGTGTGGCTAGCAGGGTACATCTCAAGGAAACCACTCTTCATCGAACTTCTATATCTCGCACGTGCACATTTACCAGGTAAATTCATATTTACCGGTTATCCCAGACATTTCCATTGTTATAGATTTTGCCGAAACGACAAGATGCATTTTATCAATTTGAAATAAATTTTGACTCTATAAGTATTCAACGAAATATTGGCATTAGCACGTAAGCACCATTTGTATTTATATGTCTCACTGTTCCTCACCAACGCGTAACAGTGAGACACATGCCATATGTGAATTTATTAATTTATGTATCAGAGAGCATTTAGCTTATTACCAAATTAATCATTTGAAAACAACAAATCGATGGTTAAATTTTGAATTGTAGTTATGGTTAATAATAGCTTAATTTAAGACAATTGAAAAAAAAGTGTCTCACTATTATACACTCTCCCCTATGCATTCTGATCAAAATTAGTTGTCGATCGTATCGTTTATATGAGCTTGTTGATAGAACTAAATACGAAAAGTTGAGTACCCAATTATTTAAATTGCCTTAATTTTACATACATACAATCCGTAATTATCTGGGCATTAATTTATCTTAGCACGTTCTTCATGTAAGTACCCATACTTAAAACTGTAACATCTAAATTATCATCAATGTAGCAGCATTTTAATGTATGTCCACTTAAGTGATTGAGTTGAATGGTTTGTTATTTAGGGCATTTTTCTAGGGCAAACAGAATAGATTGGGATTACATTTTCATTGATAAAACGTCTGTTAAATCTGTACACACTATTTGTAGTACAAGGAACTGAGGTTAAACTTTCAAAAATAAAGGTAATTATTTAAAAAAAATTATGTATTATTAGTAGACACTTCAAGTTGCTCCTGTATTTATTATAATGAAGCAATCAGTGGCGTAACTACGATTTTTGGGCCCCCCCGCAAAAATTTTAAAGTGGGCTCTCTTTAAAATGTATTACTTTTACTGGCTTATATTTAGCCATATTTTTAAATTATAGTACATGTAGAGAAGGAAGCAGTATAGAATTAAATACATATACTCTATTAATCAAGTGCTTTATTAATTATAAAACCAAATTACATAAATTCAAACTTATAAGTTAATTAATATTAAATCTACATATTTATACGCCGCACAAAATTATTTACACCTAAAAATTTGATACAGTAAAAACCTATGAGCTAGCAGACATTCCAAATCAAATTCAAAATTTTGTTTTTCTTGCATGTTTTGCTGCAAACGCGTTTATTGTATCCTCTATATTCATATTTTTGGCAGTGTCATGTTCTACTGCTAAGAGGGATAAATCGTCTAATCTATCTTGTGAAGTGCGGTTCCTAAGATAATTTTAATAATTTTTAATTTTGAGAAAGATCTCTCCGCACTTGCAACGCTAACGGGTAAAGTTAGGTATAACATTAAGGCTGTTATGGTGTTTGGAAAACTGCTAGAACCTGTAGATTTGGAAAGTACTAGATATTCTAAAATTGTAAGATACCGTTAACATTTTTAATTCATCACAAATAAGTCTATTATTTTTGAGTGTAGTAAGTTCTATACCTATAGCATCATTTAAATCTTTGTAGTAAAATTTTTGCAATTGTTTTGCCTTAGATAAAATATCGTCTGCAGTTAAATTCAAAAATACATTAGGTTCTAAGAAATTAAACTTTTCGTTTACATGAAAAGCGATTTAAAACGATTCGACAGCTGTGAAATTATAATATCCATTACGCGATAAAATACATTTATTTTAAATTTAAATTCTTCATCATTAAATCGATAATCATTGGATAATTCATCGTAATGCTTTTTATTTTTGGTTGCCTTTTTTATAAATTCCGGTTTAATATTCCATTGCCCTGCAACTTTCGCTGCTTCCTCCTTGATGTTGGAATAGTTATTTCTTGTTTCCTTGAAAAATTTTAAAGTTTTTGTAATAAGAGAGTTATCTGATTAATATTCGCCTTTTCACTCTGAGCAGTTTGTGAGAGCTTGTTAAGCTCTTCTAGAATTTGACTTAAAAAACACTTAAAAATAAAATTAAAATTATCCATGCTAGTTAATATTTGCTTTGCGTCATTTCGTTCATCTGTTTTTTTGATATCATAATAATTTTATTAAGAGACATTACTATATCTTTATACCGAATTCTTATGGCAGCTAAAGGTTTTACTCGATCCGCCCAACGTGTCGGATTTAAGCGTTTCAATTGTGTGAAATTTTCTTTAAAAACAGAAAGCCAATTCCATCTTACTATACTATTAGCAAAAATGTATATATGTTTTCTAAAAGTAGAAAAACGATTCTATTTCTTTTATACCTTTAACGGCATCATTTATGACTAGATTTAAGTTATGGGCACTACAGTGCATATATAAGGCTGCAGGCTCTATGTTTAAAATTCTCTTTGCACGCCAGAATACGTACCGCTCATAACGTTAGCTCCATCGTAGCCCTGCCCTCTACATTTATTTATATCTAATTGCATGTTGGTTAAATTGCTTAATATAGTATTACATAGTCCTTCAGCAGATTGGGACTCTACTTTTGTAAAACCCACAAAAGTTTCACAAATATCTATTTTGGTTACCTCTCCCAAGCTGTCTTTTTAAAATCAATATATCTTACAATTTTACTTAATTGATCAATCTTAGTTATATCCTGTGTAGTGTCTATTATGATTGAGAAAAAGGAGCGGATCTAATTTTATTTAATAAAATATTTTTAAGTGTGCGCTTAAAGTATTAATAATATCGTTTTGAATTTTTGGGAAAGATATTTAATTGAACCTTTGGGTCGTTCAAGCACTTTTGTAATATAGGATCATAGTTACTAATTAAATGAACTAAACTTAAGAAATTACCGTTGTAACTGTCTTTTGAATCAGAAAAACTTTCTCTATGTCCTCGAAATGACAGCATGCGCTGGGATAGTGTTAAAGTAACATTGAAAAGTCTGTGTAAAACATTTTTCCAAAATTCAGTTTCTTGTTTTAATAGTAGAGTATCTTTCTTATCTATGGTATATTTTTTTCCACATATCGTAAATAAAACAACAAGTTAAATGAGATTGAGCAAGCAAATGCTCTTTAATTTTTTTTGATAAACCCTGCCAATCATTAATTCCGGTCGTCCAACTTGACCTTACTGAAGCAAACAGCCAACATGGTTGACAATAAACACAATTTTTAATTTAGAATAACACAACCACCCATTTGAATTGTGTGGTAAGTTTAACGTATTGCTTTTATTTTCGCTTGCAGTTATTAAGTAATAATAGTGAACTGAAAAACTTCTATTTTTATTATCTTTAGGAAACGCACCATCTGGTCTACACAATCCGTAATTAATTATTTCTTTTCTTAAATTGTCATGTTGTAAAACATTGATTTTTAAAAATGTGCAAAATCGGTTGGATATTCTTTCGTCAGATCCATAGATAGTTCATTAAGTGAAAAGTACTACTCACATTTACCTCTGTAATTGTAGTGGTATCTAGTTCCAAATTTCTATCGCGGCCGTCATTATGTGATGTACTTGCGCCCTGGGTGAGAGTTTTTAAAATTGTTGACGACTGCTGTTCGTCTGTAGCGGAACTAGTAGATGCTACTGTCGAAAGCCCAATTTCTTTCATAGATTGTTCTTGTTTTCGGACTCTTTAGAAGTAAAAAGGAACTTATTTTTGGAATCTTGCTCTTTGATTCTTCCAATAGTTTCCTTTTCGTTTTTTTGCAGCGCCGCTTGTAGTGCTCATTGTATATTATTTCCTGCAATTTTGAATGAAATTAATTATAATGTAATTAGATAAGTAATAATTATTTAAAAGCCTTTTGAAATTACAAATAACACATACATACTTTGCTTTAAATGCTTTAATTAACAAAATATAAATGATTTTATTGAATGCTTAAAGATTTATTTATATGTATTTCTCAGCGCGACTTCAACTATGATCAAATCAATAGTAGTTTAATAAAAATAGATATAAATACTTACGTTTAAATATGAAAGACCTCCTGTAATACGAACACAACACTATTGAGTAAAACGTACTGGAATGCTTTTTACTTCCTTTCCGTTATATATAATGCAGCTAATGCAAATACGTTGCAACCAGCTGACTAGAAACCACAAAATGAATTTCTTTCTAGTATTATATTTCTAGAAAGCGAAGGTTACTAAGCTACCTGCCATCCTGTGAATCTGTACTGTACAGACAA
Source organism: Platerodrilus igneus (assembly GCA_036346225.1). NCBI lineage: Eukaryota > Metazoa > Arthropoda > Insecta > Coleoptera > Lycidae > Platerodrilus > Platerodrilus igneus. Next base: position 13,351,755 of record JARFIW010001469.1, on the reverse strand, counting down.
TAGCCCTTTTATTCCTATTTAAAATCCCACAAACCAAACTAACCCTACTATACGTCGTTTAATAATGCTTTACCACTTTATACAACTTATCACTTAAGAATAATATAGACATCTTTGTTATTAAAGTTTACAGTCTCTTTCATCTGTTTATTAACCCTTACAAAATAGGACAGAACGGATAGAAAGAAGAAAGGATGCAGGCTGCAGGTGGTGTTCAGTATTTATCTTAATTATTATTTCTTGTATTTCAGCAGTTCCTAGTAGTAACATCAAGAAAACGTTCGTTAACCTGCGGTTTCTGAATTATCTGCAATATTTTCTTGACCGTTTCTTACCTGCCAAATACGTTGAAGATGAATAAGTTGAGTTTATTATCGTTTGGGCCTTCTTGCACTTGGGGCCCCCCCGCATAGCGGGGGCTGCCAGGGGTGTAGTTACGCCACTGGAAGCAATATATAACTTTATGCAAGAATAAGAATCCACCAAGTTGTGGTACATTAAGAAAGGATACACCAGTTAAATACAACTATCGTAATCCACATTTCATTTACACTGCATTCGAAAAAACTGTCCAATATTAATTTACAAAAAAAATACTGTGCGCTAATTAAAAAATATATAAAATTAAAGTAACTTAAATATTAATGGACCCGTAAGTGTAATTCAGCTGACTAAGTAAACTAAATGTGTACTTTGCATGTAGATTAGTATCTGTCTTTGTGACGAAGACCAATACATAATTTTTTTCCAGAATCTTTTAAGCAGTTCAAATTACTTGGAATCATTAAAATCGGCCCAGGTTTAATCAAACTGCAATGTAAAAAAGCAAATTTCACTACGGCCGGAACAAGCTTTTGCGTGTTTGAAACGTGAATGGTAGTTTACAAATGTATTTCACAGTCATCTGTGGAGAGCATATTGTAATTTTTGTATGCTTTCCATGCATCTAAAATAATCACTTCAAAAATGTACTTCACAGCCTTCCGTGAAAGGTAACTAGGTACGTCTTAATGTAATTTTTATATGCTTCCCGTGCATTTAAAATAAGCACTTCAAAATGTTTTCGACTTACTACCTTGTTCTGGAAATTGCAGCAATCGCTTATAACTTGATATGATCTTGCGTCTGTGTTAAATCTTTAACATCGTTTAAACAAGAAACGTCCAATACTGTCCAGAACTTAAATACAATAAAACCCCAACTTTTCTTAATTACTTGCAAATGGACGTTATTAGTATGAAACTGCATATGAATTTTCAAACTATCTTTATAAGATGAAGCATAATTACATAAACTGCATACAAATGGACGATCATTAGTATGGGTCCGAATATGAGCATTCAAACGACCACTACAAGATGAAGCATAATTACATAAATTGCATGCAAATGAACGATCACTAGTTTGAGTCCGCATACGAATTTTCCAAGTACCTTTAGATGTTGTAGCATAATTACATAAATTACATGCAAATGGACGTTCATTAGTGTGGGTCCGTATATGAGCGTTCATATTCCTTTTAAAGGATGCAGTATAATTACGTAAAGTGCATGAAAATGGACGATCATTAGCATGAGTCCGCATATGAGCATTCAAATGACAATTATAGGAAGCAGCGTAATTACATAAATTGCACGCAAATGAACGATCATTAGTATAGGTCCGCATGTGAAATTTCAAAGTACTTTTAGAAGTTACAGCATAATTACATAAGTTACAGGCAAATTGACATTCAATAGTATGGGTCGACATATGAGCTTTAAACTAAGTAAAATGCAGCATAACTACAGAAATTGCATACAAATGGACGATCGTTTGCATGGAACCGCAGATCATTTTCAAAACATCTTTAGAAGATGCGGCATCATTACATAAATTGCATGCAAATGGATGATCACTGGTATGGGTCCGCATACGAGCTTTTAAATTACCTTTAAAAGCTGCAGCATAACAACATAAATTGAAAGTAAATGGACGATCATTAGTATGGGTTCATATATGAGTTTTGAAATTATTTTTACGAAATGTAGCATAATTACATAAATTGCATGCAAGTGGACGATCATTAGTATGGGTCCGTATATGAATTTTCAATTTATGTTTAAAAGATGCAGAAAAATTAAATAAATTGCATGCAAATGGTCGATTATTAGTATGGGACCACATGTGACCTTCAAATTAGTTTTTGAAGTTGCAGCATAATTATATGGATTGCATGTAAATGGACAATCACAGTATGGGACTGCAAGTGAATTTTCAATTTATGTTTCCGATATGCAGAATAGTTACATACATTGCACGAAAATGAACGTTCATTAGTATGAGATCGCATATGAATTATCAACGTACTTTTAAAACGTGCAGAATAAGCACATAAAAAGCATATAAAAGAGCGTTCGTTAGTATTCCATGTAGCACACTACGTACAGTGTACGTACATTTTTGGTACATTTTACGTACTTACGTACATGTACTTAATATGTACATTCATGGTACGTACATTGATGTACGTACATACAATGTGCATTATATACATACATGGTACGTACAATGATGTACGTACTTACCATGTGCGTAAAATTAACATACATGGTATGTACAATGATGTACGTACATACCATGTACTTAATTTGTATATACATGGTAAGTACAATGATGTACGTACATACCATGTACTTAATATGTACATACATGGTAAGTACAATGATGTACGTACATACCTTGTGAAATATATACATACATGGTACGTACAATGATGTACGTACTTACCATGTGCGTAAAATTAACATACATGGTACATGTACGTACATACCATGTACTTAATTTGTATATACATGGTAAGACAATGATGTACGTACATACCATGTACTTAATATGTAAATACATGGTAAGTACAATGATGTACGTACATACCTTGTGAAATATATACATACATGGTACGTACAATGTACAATGTACCTACCATGTGCGTAATATGAACATACGTGGGACGTACAATGCTGAACGTACATACCACGTACAAAACATGTACATACATGATATTTACAATTATGTACATACCTGGTACGTACAATGATGTACGAACATTTGACACATATAATGGGTGTGTCAGTGTTACTACGTACATACTAAGTACATACTGTTTACATACGTAGTATGCACTATAATGTATGTGCGTACGTCACGTCATCCTAATGTGAATACGCACTTGCATTGAAGGAAAATGCACCACCAGTTTTCTAAAAACTACACCTGCATTTACATGTTCTAACTGATACGGCAATAGAATTGTTTTTTTAATTGGATATGCAATCGAAAGTCATTGACGCCTTTAACGTGACCAGTATATGAATCTTAATATTATTATAATAATAAACCTCTTCAAAGATCTAGTTGTTGTTTCTTTTATATTATATTTATAATATTACAACAAGTATTTTTGAACAGGTTTCATTATTTTTATAGTGACCTTTTTGATTTATAAAACAAACTACCAATAATTGTTCAATACAGAATTCAAAGAATGGCGTTTGACATCATTAGTGACGTATTGCTGGACGGGTCTCTGGTCACGGCCTATTATTTAGATGTTATTGGTTTGCTAGGTACAGCCAGCCAGAGAACATAACCTCTCGTTGGTTTATGTTTTGGCGGCGCCTGTCTTTTTTACATTCTAAAATTCAAAAGTTTATATGGTAAGTATATACCTAATATATTACTTTATTTACATATACAACAATACGTTTAGCGCCTATAGTTTAACACGTCTAAATGCGTATAAATACCCACAATAATATTTAAAACGTTACAATTGCCGTCAGCAAAACCAATTGTGTTTTTAGTGAATATTAACGGTTGGGAGAGTTGTTTAATGTTTTCACAAAATACGGTAATATTTTTTAAATGCCAAAGTGTAATAAGTTATCTCGTACCTATTACCGAAAAGTTCAACAATTATCAACGCTTATGATTGATCCTATAAACTCCAGTGAAATAAGTGTAACAGCTTTTAATATTAGCGTGAACGCTACTAATAATAATGCTACACGTTGTGCAATTAGTAAAGCTCCGACAGATTATACCAATAATTTACCAAACACTCGACCCGATTCAAGTTGTAGCTTAATCTCCAGTGGCAGTAATGTAAGTGATCATTTAGATGAAGGAGGTGAGGCAAAAAAGTTCTTACAACAACCTTATGTACCAAATTCTACAACAAACGACTTTTCATTCTTACTTGTAAAATGGGCTGCAACTTTTCGTATTGAACAAGTTGCTTTAAATAGCTTATTACAGTTGCTTCAGAGGTTTGACAAAAATTTACCTATAGATTCTAGAACTTTATTAAATACCCCTTGAACCATTACTATAAAAGACATGACCCCTGGAAAGTATTACTATTTTGGTTTAAATGTAGCTGTTAATAAATTGCTGGACAAATTTGAATTTAATGAACTTGACTGCATTAAAATTGGTCTCAACATAGATGGTCTTCCTTTAAGTAAAAGTTCCGGCAGTCAATTTTACAGCATTACATGTAATTTATTAGATAATCCATCTGTTGTGGAAATAATTGAACTATATCATGGTTATGAAAAACCCTCAGATGCGAATGCTTTACTTCAAGACTTTGTGAATGATTGTATCTGTTACACAAATGAAGGTTTTGAACACGATAATCGTAGGATACCATTTCAACTTAAAGCTCTTATTTGTAATGTGCCAGCCAAATCATTTGTGACTTTTACTAAAGGACATAACGGATACAATTCTTGTTCAAAGTGCCGAATCGAAGGAGAATTTATTAATAACCGCATGTGTTTCTATTCTTCTGACACTGTGTTACGTCGAAATAATATAGGGTTTCGAACAAAAAAAGATAAGGACCATCATACAGGTACTTCGATTCTAGAAAATATACCAAATTTTGACATGATACAGGATATTCCATTGGACTACATGCATTTGGTATGCTTAGGCGTTATGCAAAAAATGTTATTTTTGTGGGCATATGGTAAACCTAATTCAAAATTGTCATGTAATGAAATATTAAGAATATCAAAAAATTTATAATCGTTGCGAGTTAGTACACCTTGTGAGTTTGTTCGAAAACCAAGATCATTAAATTATCTAAGACGTTTCAAAGCTACAGAGTTTCGCCAGTTCCTACTTTACACAGGTCCAATTGTATTAAAATCTATTTTATCAACAGATCGCTATGTGAACTTTTTAAGTTTGCATATTGCTATAACTATTTTAGTAGCGGAGGATTATTTGGTCTCTCAAGGAAGCTATGCTAATGATTTGTTGATGTATTTTGTAGATACATTTATTATTTTGTATGGTAAAGACCAAGTATCACATAACGTTCACAACTTATTGCATTTGTATAAGGACTGCCAAAATTTTGGTGTTTTACAGAAGTTTTCTGGGTTTCCGTTTGAGAATTATTTACAATTTTTAAAATCACTAATTCGCACTGGCAGTTATCCTTTGCAACAGATTATTAAGCGTATTTTAGAAAAGGATAGCTGTAACATTAAATCAAACAATAAAAGCAACATAGGAATCTGCCCACAACCTTTTAAGAAGCATAATAATGGCCCATTGTTACAATTTCATAACTTTATCGATCGATATCAAGAAGTTTGTTTTCAAAATTTTGTTTTGAAGATAAATGAAGGAAATAACTGTTGTGGGTTAAAGGACAACAGTATTGTATGCATTGAAAATGTCGTTACCAAAAACGATAGTGGATGCTGTGAGTTGTATATAATTGGTAGGAAGTTCAATTTTAAAGAAGACCTATATTTACAACCATGTCCTTCATCTGCATTGAATATTTATATTGTCAATGATTTAATGCTCGATTTACAAATCTGGAATGTGGATGAAATTAAATTTAAATTTTTTAAAATGGTGTATGGTGACAAATTTGTTGTTATGACTTTAAGACATTCCTTTAGTAATGTGCGAGTAGTCAAAAGTTCAATACAAACTCGGAAATAGCTGTTTTTGTAATGTTTTAAAGTAAATCTCATATCGTTTAATAGTATTAACAAATGTTATTAGCTGTTATTAGAATTGTGATCGTATAAGTGTAAAACTAGCCTCGCCTATAGTGTCATTCAAAATTCTGTATGCATATTTGAACTGTCATACAATGAACTTTAAAGAACTAGATTGTATTCCAATTGTTAATTATAATTCGCATCAAAAGAGAACTCAATTATGGATAAAGTATCAGAAGCTACTTGGTCTATTGTTAAGTTTCCAGAAGAAGATCCTGTGTCCGCAGTACCAACATCATGGATGCTAAATGGGAACCAATGCTACTGGCCTCCTTATAACAATAAACAACAAATTCGTGCTGCTATAGAAAAACACGAATCACCTAATACTGAAAGTTGGCAACTTTTTCCATGTATTGGATTCCGAAATAATGTGTTTAGTATGCTTAGGTTAGGTAATAACAGTTGCTTCATTGTTATAAATTCTAGAAACTTTTAAAGAAGCTACTAAAAAGTCCAATTTAGCCACAATAACATCAGACTTGGATTCTGATGGAAAACATGATCTAAAATATACAATGTCATCCAAAAAAAGAAGATATTCAAGAAAACATACAGCTTTTCATCAATTGAGGAAGAGGAGGATAGTAGCTTACTTCAACCACCACAATACAGACTTAAACCTAAAGGTAAGTGGATGCTTTTGAGATGCCCTTTTGTCATTGTGTCTGTTATAGAATCAAATGGGACAAATGTGTCAGTCGCAACTGTAACTGGCATCAATGATAACCTACTTAAGCATAAATCATTGCTTCACCGTCGAAGTGTATTAAATCAAGTATCGTTATCTTCTGAAAACCTTATGATTCAAGAAAATCTATCAATTAAAACTGTTGATAACAGTAATACAGCAAGTGAAGTGGATAACCAGTCCGTAAAAATTATGAGTAAGTTACTTATTTTTATACTTTCACTATTAATGTTTTAACATTTTTTAGAAGCTATAATTCGTAAGCAAAATATCTTACATATAGCAATAAAGCATATAAGTGATTGTATCTCCGATTTAGAAAAAGGTCTAGCTCCAGTAAATGCACCTGAATATGCTACAACTCATTCTTTATTTGGTGAAATTCAAAATTTACCCGCTGATACACTAGAGGATTTAGAATTGTTAGAAAACTATTTAGAAAATCAAATGAATCTTGCAGTAGGTTTTTAATATTTGAGTTATTACTTGAACTATTATATTGGGCATTTCTATACAAGATATACTTCTGTTGTAGTTTAAAGAAATGTCGCATTTGGGAGGTAGCACTATATATGAATTTATTGTTAGGTCAACGCAGAAACTAATAACAAATAATTTATGTGGCAAAGAATATAGTTATGAAGGCAGGCGTAAAAAGAAATCCTTTTGTAGTTTAAAACTGCATGAACTACTCATGCGTAAGTATCTATTATTAATGATTAAAGTATGAAAATAAACTAACGTTCCATGTAGAAGCTTCGTTGCAAATATTTAAAAATTCCACAAAGAAGGAAGTAGAGCTGAACATTCAAAAGTGGATACGCAGATGTACTGAGAGAGCAAAGGCAAAATTAAGGAATTCAAATTAATTTTAATAATATAGATCACTTTTTGAACTGAATGTATTATCGTGTTGTCGAGCTGTAATAAAACATATCTTCAAATAATTTCCGCTTATGTACTTCATTAACAGTGTTAATGGTGTACTATTTATTGAATGTGTATATAAGACAGAAATGTACCTAGTATGTACAGGGTTGTTAGTAATGGACCCCATTATCTAAGTTGTTTTATTCTAGATACAAAAAAATGTGTTAAACAAAAGTGTGAACTCTAGCTTTTAGAATTCCATACAGAAGTCACACAGGGTATTGCAGAAATTTGTGGTGACAGTGATATATTTTTGTTTTATGTACTTTTTACGTTTAGAGAAGTACTAAACTAGCATACTATATACTTACACCAATGTACATAATATGTACACACATTGGTGTACGTATATAGTATGTACACTGATGAATGAACTTTTTAGATACGAAATAATGTACTATGTACATACACCAATGTACGCACATTGTTTAATGTACATAGTACGTACAATGTTGTACATACTTTTCATGTACAAATATAGTGTCAAAGTCATGTACTATGTACATACAGCAGCGTATGTAATATGTACATACACCAACATATGTAATATGTATGTACACCAATGTATGTAATATGTACATACACTAATGTATGTAATATGTACATACGGCATTGTACATACAGAGTATGTACAATGGTGTACGTACATACTATGTACAGTGTTGTACGTACTTTTTATATACAAAGCAGTGCCAAAGTAACGTACTATGTATGTCCACTGTACATACATTGTACATAATTGTATCTACATGGAACATACTCATGTCCAGAAAATTTCGTACACCGTACGTACATAGTATGTACTTGTGTTACATGGGATGTGACGACATACTAATGCGTTCATATAGAATGGAGAGTGGTTACATAAATTGCATGTCACAGATGTTCTTTAGTATGTCACCAATTAGTGTAATTGTAATCTTGTTTTTGTGGTACAAGAATCATACACTGGGTAGTGTTTGAGGATGAGATCACATACGTAAAGCACAATAATCACATAAATGGTCTATCCAAAAAGCATATTTTGTTACTCGTATACTAATTCCATCGACTTGGTTAAATGTTGAAAGCGCACTTTAATTCAATCTCACATTCTCTGTTATTAATGCAACAGATTCTGCAAAATAATTTTCGATCCAAAATTAGCTATCGATTAGGTCGTTTACATCAATTTGTTAAGGAACTAAATACAAAATGACATTCACTACGAGTAGTTGTTTGACCGCGACCTTCAGGCGGCGTGTCCATAACGAGTCACTAGATGAAAGTAAGTAAAATAGTAAACAAGTGCCTTACCAGTATAGAAATGCCTCCATTCATAATAGATGTCAGAATCATATATAAGGTATCGAACCACTAGTGTAGGGAACTTAAATAATGTGGAATTTATCTTTGTCTAACACAATACCATATTTATATATACACACAATATCAATGCATTGTCTCAAATAAAACAGGATTTAGTTGGAATATATTTTGTTGATATGACCGTTGATTAAAGTATTTGAGAAGATAATCAACTTGCGAAGTTTAAAGTAACCATCTTATTTTAATGTAGCGAAATCTTTAAAGCGATTGCAAAAGTAAGGCTTTGATTAAATGGAATTACAGAGCTATGTAACTGTAATCTCAAGTGATCTGAAAAATTGCTATAGTTTAAGCAATCTAAAATCTGATTTACGTCATAGATATGATTAATAGGCATATCAACATAAACCAATATTTCTGTCCTTTTCTATCTTCAACAAATTTCACGCGTTAATAATAAGTTGGTCAAAATTCAACGTTGCCTACTCGAACAAATTTTACCATGCGCTGTGTGGGCGGTTTTTTGTAGCGCGAATATTGACATTACACAAGAAATTTGGGATTTTCGTTGATTGTCCATTTTTATCCTACGGGCCGGTTGATACGTTAAAAAATTTAGGATCTTCTGCATTTTGCCGAATCAACCACCCGAACGCAATGACAATCCGATGCGGATTGTTTGTAGAAATCGATTTCTCTGGTGGAGTTTATTCTAATAATAATATACGACGGGCGACAGTTAAATTCCCATCCGTCTCAGCGGTGCATCCTTAAGGGCCCGCTTTGCATGATTTAGGTCCGGGGTTCGTTGCTCAGCTAAGTCTGTTTTATTTTTATTTATATTGCATTCTTTTAAATTTTTCTTCTCTTACTATACATAGGAGGAGCAAAACAAACTTTTTATTGCCGATTCGGTCTGGAATATCTAAATTATCACTTACTTAATTTATTGTAAACAACTTTTCTGGCTTTACTGTCCCTAACACTCCGCCCGATCCCGATGTGGTCATTGTACAATAGCACCGTTAACAATTAAACGTTTTCGTTTTTAAATGCAAGTGGTAATGATAATATTACTTCTTTAATAAATAACTTGTAATTTTTATTTTGTGGCGATATAATAACACAGTTTGAAGCACGAGAACTTTTTATTAACCAATCATACCAATCTGAATAATTCCAATAAAAATCGATAATATTATGTAACCGCTAATCGTGCTTGTAGTTACAACATTTTAATATTTTCATAGCGGCAACGATGCTTCTGCAGACATCATAAATATTGATGACGCATATTTTTAATTGCTTGAGCAATAATAAAATATTACTACCTAAAACCTCAAAGTTAAGAAGTGGATGATCCTTTATGGATCTGTGATTGGGTGTTCCTTATTAATGAGAAGATGAATGATAAATTAAAAATGTAAGTGTGGTACCATCAATTGAAGTGTTCAATCAACAATTATACTCCAATCAACGTTTTAATATCGTTAGGTAAATTCAAATTTTGCTTGGTGCTCTACTATTATACTTTACTATAAAAATTATTTCTTACATAAATAGCGAAGCAAGTTTCTAAACTATTGCCTATTAGCGTATCTACAATTCGTAGCATCAGATGTCCTTTTCCTTCCTGATTAGATGTATTTAAATACCTGAAACATTATTCCCGTTAAAAATGTTCGAGCTATTTTTTTGAAGCGATACGATGTAGCATTACACGTATACATTATGAGGAGCCTAGCATTCATATATTAGTAAAACAAATGCTAAAGTAATACATAACTATTATTCATAAAAACTTTAAAAACCGAATGGAACAAGAATTAGTTAAATTGCAACTTGGATTACTTGAAAGGTATTTGTGTTACCAGTAATTAATAGCATTTATATAATAAATATAAGGTAGAGAAAAACGTTACATAACGCACCCTTTGGCTTCGGAGCAAAACAAATTTCAACACATAAAGAAATGGTCACAACCTTGTGATAGTTATTATTGACATGAATTATTTTTAATTCAATTACCGCTTGCATATCCACATATTGTGCATAGTGAAGTGGGGTATGTGTGTAAAGGGGGCAAGTGCATTCACAGCCGTTATTTATTCTATAAACCAACATATAATAGCGAATTGCTAGAGATCTATTTTTTGTGATATGGAACTTCCCCTATTTATATCAATCAGAAAGTGTCCACCTCGTATGAAAGCATAAGCCAAGTTTAATATCACGATCAAAGTGTCATAGTTTTATCGTTCTTTCCGATTACTTTTGGTAAGTGTTAAAAAAAATTATTGAAAAAATCGCTACTCTGCTCTAACCTAGCAAATGTGTGTATCTGGGGTAATTGCAGAATATCCACAGTAGTGAGTTCTTGCCCTACTACACTTTCACTTCTATTATTTCGGGGTTTTGTTCTACACTTTTTGATAAAGAAAATTTTTGTAACGATTTTTTAGAGCCGACATGGTACGAAACTATATAGGAAAAAGTAATCGGAGTAACTATTCCAAAGAAGCATTGCAGGAAGCGCTAGAAGTAGTCAAGTCCGGGCGTATGCGTGCCTAGAAAGCAAGCTAGGAATCAAATTTTTTAAGCTTAATTGAAGAAGCTACTGCGCATCCTCTAATATTTTTAGATCTTCCCCGCGAACAAATAACGAACTTCGTTGCTAATATTGATGAGGAAAATTATGCCTCAATTGAAAAAAGACCTGCTGCAATATTACCAGACTGTTCAAATGTTAATTCTCAGTTGGTTGAATATTGTGCTCGTTCTCAACCTACGCCGAGTGCACCAAAGGCACTCACTTTTGAGGATGTGCTTTTAGAGACGATAAAAACAAATTTTGCCTTATATATCCAAAAAAAAAGAAGGGTTGCGAAAGGGGCTGAAGTGATCACAGCTACAGATATCAAAACTGTTAAAGAAGCTCAAATTAAGGAGAAGACTGTAAAAGTGTCATCTTCCAAAAATAATTTTTCCAAAGAAGACAATTTATGCTCAATTTGCGAGTGTGACTTTCGGTACAACATTAATAAAGAAGAATGGTGTGGGTGCATAACTTGTAAAAAGTGAGCGTTTTCGGAACAAGTGCGGAGTAGTGTGCATCTTTAATCATTTTCCTTAAATATGAAAATATTAAAGTGAAATCGGTGCTTTGAACAATGTTAATTAAAGAATAAATATGCAGGTATTTGTTGGTATATATATATATATATATATATATATATATATATATATATTACTCGAATTTAGACCAGGGTAGAAAATTAATTAACGACATCAAATAATTTTAATCACCCTGTATAAAGAAACAAATAGAAATTACGTGCGAAATTCATATTAATTAATTCAATTTTTAAGTAACGGGTATTAAACAAAGTGTACAAATAATAATTAATATTTAATTGGTATTCGCGGTAGAAGTCAATGCCATTCATTATTATTTTAATTGGAGTTAATTGAACCATTAGTAATATATAATAAGCATAAAAGTCTGTGAAAATCCAAGGTTAAAATACCATGAAAACAAAGCTCGGAGAATTATATTTAAAACATTCATTAGGAGCGCACACCTGCAAACTTTTAAATGTCAAAGTTCTAATAAATTTGAATAGATAAACATGCAGCTTCTACGTATATTGGAAACGGTCGGATGTTTTAGCAGGAAATGCTAGATGAGGGGTTATTTTACTCAAGTAGGAATCCACGTGGATTTAAATAGCAGATAGTAAAGAATATCGATCTGTACCACTCAGACCAAGGTAGAAAGGATGGATAAATCGCGCAAAGCAGAGACACGGATCATAAAAGGCGTGATTTGTGAAGCTTTACTAGGGCTACGATTGGTTGAAATAAGGTGCAAACATGAGAGGTGTAAACATAACAATTTCTGTATAAAATTAGTTAGTTGTTCGCGGACGCGTTGCGAGGCGTGTGGAAAATTCTTAGATTTTCAACTTGGACGTGTGCAAATTTTAGTAGAATCGCTATGCCGGACTGTCGAAAGGGAAATGAGAATGCGAAATTCTAAAAATTGTCCGTTGCGGTACAAATTCGACGTGCAAGCGGGCCATTATATAAACCCGTGTTTATAGGAGTTTCGCTTTCTTAGATTTTGATTTTATTCGATACTTTAAACAGTTTTGCTCTCTATTTTTGATTATTTAATACTTTAAGTAGAATACGTGGTGATTACGTGCTACAATAAAAGTTATTAGTACACTTAGAGAAGATAGATAAGGTAATAAAGTCTAGTAATATTTGCGGGTATTACTGTACCAATTATCCAAATTAGTAGCAATAAATAAATACATTGAAGAATGCAGTTTTTAGTATAGCGTGAACTAATTATGAATTTCTTTGCTATTTTGTTCGGGAGTGAGTAATCAAGTGTTATTCGTAAACGTGATTGGATCTACAAAACAAGATTTAGATATACATAGATGCGTTTCTGAGAAGCCCTGAAACTTTTTAAACGAATGGTGGTGTAGAAAAATTTTAAAAGGCGACCCGAAATCCGAGGACGTAAACATAAACCAGCTGGAATGGTGAGATGAGCAAGTCCGATGTACATTGAAGCCACGAGTGCAGTAACCTTCAGGTAACTTATGCATTGTTGTTCAATCTTTGATGTTTTGGTGTGTGTTGAATATCTTTATAACTTGTTTGATAAAAATGGACAGTAGTAAATTTGTATAAACAACAAATTTTTAATTTTAAGGTAAAATTTTCTTGTATAAGTAGAAAGGAGTATTTATCAGGTTTATGTTTTTGATGATGATGAGAATTTGGGTCTGTCTTTGAGCTCAATTAGACTAACCTGTTAAATTAACGTAAAGGGGTTGGAGATGCTCCCTTTTATTCAGACTCAGGTCTGCACACATTGTTAACTTAATTAGTATGCATCCTACAAGGACTTTAATTCTGGATGCAAATTAAAATGATGACAAATTTGAACTTGAAATTTTATGATGCTGAAATTTATGCAACAATTTAATTATGAAATTTTAATGTATTATGAATATTGATGTAAATAGAGTTAAAGTTGATGTTTGTGGTAGGAATGTGTTTGTTTTTTTTTTTGAATGAGGATGAAAGTTTCAACTAGGTGAGCAGCCGAGGCGGAAAGAGTAAAGAAGCGATTATCAGAAGAGATTCACCAGGGCGAGAATCACAGCAAATCTTGGTGCCCAATTCGAGAGGCTCGAATATTTTTGTTTACTCTGGTGAGGCTTTTTTGTAGGTTTTACAGCATCTCTTGGCGCCCAACGTGGGGTTCGAATGATCAGCAGAAAGTACCAGTTCCCGGGACCAAAAGCGCATTTCACAGCAATTTATGGCGACCAGAACGTGAGGGCTCGAATCTCAGATAGTGTATAACTGTTTCAGGAAACTGACGACCCTGAAATTAGGAGCTGAGTGTGGATATTTTTTGTAGGTGTGTGAAAGAAGTGTGTAGGCGTATGTGGGGGTGAAAAGTGTGACGTATGCAGAGAAAAGAGTGGCTTCGAAGTCAAGGGGTAGAAACAGGAAGCAGTGATAGTGCCTTATTTAAGACGACAGAAGCAGAAATGGAGGAAGAAGCAGGAGGTAGTAGGGATCAGTCTAAGACGGAGTCAGGAGAAACAGCAAATGAGGTAATTTTGAGAATGATAGAGAGGATGAACGAAGAATCCAATAGAAAATTAGAACAGCTAAGCGATGAAGCTAATAGAGCTAGGGAGGAGTCCAACCGAAAATTAGAGCAGATAAGCGGGAGAATTGAACAATCTACTAAAGAATTTACAGAATTTAAAAATAGTCTTACTGTGAAAATGGGGGAAGTAGAAAGTAGGGTTGATAAAAATGAGAAAAACATTACAGGTCTTCGACAGGAAATGGGAAATTTAAGGTCCGAAGTACACATTTTTTGTGAAGAAGAGATAAATATAAAAATGACTGAAGTAACGGACTCATGTAGGGATCAGTTAGGCAGGGTAGAACGCGAAGTTGGTAGTATTAAATATAATATGTCAAGTTTAACGGGGGATGGTCCCAGATTTTATACAGGTGGCGTATCATTAGACCAACATATGAAATTTTATGGCGATAACAGGGTAAATCCACAAATTTTTATTAATAGCGTAAGAAATCTAGAGGGAAATTTATTCGACGAACCGACTAAACTAAATACGATAAAGGCTTTATTGAAAGACAATGCGGAAGCATGGTATAATTTAGTAGGACAGGACATAGACACATATCAGGACTTTGAAAACAAATTTTTACAACATTACTGGAGTGATCACAAACAGGATCAGATTAGGAACGACTTGATTACAGGAAAATTTAAGGGAGAGTTTGCCGGTTCTAGGGAGCAATATGCCATCCGCAAATACAGTGTGGCCAAACAACTTAATCCACCATTGACGGACAGACAAATAATCAAGTACTTATCACGACATTTTGGAAATCAGACAACACGTGGCCTTACAAAACATCACAGAACGGGAGACATTTTTAGAATATTTACAGAGATATGACGATGTATGTGTAGGACGGACAAGAGAGATACGGGAACGAAACATTAATACGGTTAGGTTTGACAACAGGACACAGAATTATCCGAGACGGCCTGACTACAATGGGAATTTTCGACCGAATTGGGAACGACGAGGACAGAAATACAGAAGCAATAGTGCGACTAGGGGACCAACGCCAAGACCTAGTTACACGAGACAGAACAGTTTACCGGAAGTAAACAGGACTGTGACGAGCACGCCTAATAGAGACAGGGACACGGATATTAATACGAGGAGGACGTACGCGCAGGTTGTAGAAGGACAACCAGGACCAAGCACAGAAAACAGGACGAGACAGGATTTTTAGAACGCGACAGACCGCTAGATTTCTGTGTAAATGTGTATGAACATCCACGTGAATTTTTCAAAATTGAGGAGGAAATAGAGCCAGAAACTGTAGAAAAATTATGTTTGCCAATTATTAATATAGGAATTTTTGAGAATAATCTAGAAGTATTACTTGATACGGGGGCAGAGGCGAGTTTAATATCGGAGGAATTCGTCAGCAAAATTAGGGATAAGGTTTGTGATAGAATTATGCCTACAAAGCGTAGCCATTTAGTAGCTCCAAATAAAAAGAAGTTAGCTGTAGTAAATAGTGTTGTGGTGCTTAGGATAAATATAGGAGGTTTAAGCTGTGAACAGGAGTTTGTAATTGTACCTGGACTGAAGTTTCAGAGCATTTTAGGTGTTGACTGTATGATGCAGTTAGGGGTTTTAATAGATATGGAAAGGAAGGTAGTAAGGATTAAGGATAGGGTAGTGCCATGGAAGGGCAGTTATGAAGTCACAGAGGATGACACGGGGTTGAAGTATTAATGTAGTAGAGGTAGAGGATGATGGAGTTAAACAGATCAACACAATAAGATGTCCAGAGGATAGGATAGTAGAGGTTCAAGCTTTATTACAAAAACATGCAGAATTAGTGGGGGTAGAAGCAAGTACAGCGTTAGGCTATGAGCACGTATTGGAAGTGGATAATTCAGAACCGTTCAACGCAAAGGTTTATCCTATTCCAGCAGCATATCGGGAGCAGGTGAAGACAGAATTAAATAAAGATGCACGAAAAATTAACCAACAGACCAAACCGCAATTCCATTGTCCACCATTCATGGACACACTTTTGACGAGGTTAAGTGGCAAGTTTGTTTTTAGTAAATTAGATTTAAGGAATTCATTCTGGCTGAATCCATTACACAAGGATTCTAGAAGGTACACAGGATTTTCCGTAGAGGGAAAAATCTATAATTTTAAGGTAGTATCGTTTGGTTTGTCCGCAGAAAAGGAAATAATAATGAATGAGAAACAGACAAGTGTAGGAACTGAAGAAGAAGCAATATTTAAGAGTCAGGATAATAGGGATGATAAGTTTATTGTATGTGAGATAATAAGGATGATAAGTATAGAAATAGAAGGAGGAGAAATAGGGATGAAGAGTATTAGGATGGTGAGAAGAAAGACTTGGAGGATCAAAAAAAGAGTCAGATTTAAATAAGAAATGAAGATTAAATGAAGAAAATATAGGGATAGAATAGGTGTATAGAGAAGAGTAGAAGTAAGTGTTTATAGAAAATAAAGCTAGGTATAGGATAAATATGGGAGATAGTTAGATATAGGATGTATATAGGATGAGAATGAAAATTAGATGTAGGAAGAAAATAAGACAGGTTAAGTGTAGATATTTCTTATAAGATTAGTGGAGAGTTAGGAATAGAATAAGAATAGGACAGGTATATAGGAGATATATAGGATTAGGTAGGTGTAAGTGAGTATAGTGAAGATTAGTTAAAGGTTAGGACTAGGATAGGTATATAGGATGTATATAGGATTAGATGGATAAGTAGGATGAAGTTAGGGATAATTTCAGTTTATAAAATTAGGTGAGGGATAGGAATAGGATAGGTATATAAGATAGGTGTAAATATTTTTAGCATTGGATAAAGTTAGGTAAGTTAGAAAGATAAGTGTATAGGGAGATAGACAATTTTTTATTTGATAATTTTTTTGCAGTCTAGATGTTTCATATTTGAATTCAAATAAGTGGGAAAATACTCAAATTTAGACCAGGGTAGAAAATTAATTAACGACATCAAATAATTTTAATCACTCTGTATAAAGAAACAAATAGAAATTACGTGCGAAATTTATATTAATTAATTCAATTTTTAAGTAACGGGTATTAAACAAAGTGTACAAATAATAATTAATATTTAATTGGTATTCGCTAAAAATTAAAGGGTAGAAGTCAATGCCATTCATTATTATTTTAATTAGAGTTAATTAAACCATTAGTAATATATAATAAGCGTAAAAGCTTGTAAAAATCCAAGGTTAAAATACCATGAAAAGAAAGCTCGGAGAATTATATTTAAAACATTCATTAGTAGCGCACACCTGCAAACTTTTAAATGTCAAAGTTCTAATAAATTTGAATAGATAAACATGCAGCTTTTACGTATATTAGAAACGGTCGGATGTTTTAGCAGGAAATGCTAGATGAGGGGTTATTTTACTAAAGTAGGAATCCACGTGTATTTAAATAACAGATAGTAAAGAATATCGATTTGTACCACTCAGACCAAGGTAGAAACGGATGGATAAAACGCGCAAAGCAGAGACACGGATCATAAAAGGCGTGATTTGTGAAGTTTTACTAGGGCTACGATTGGTTGAAATAAGGTGCAAACATGAGAGGTGTAAACATAACAATTTCTGTATAAAATTAGTTAGTTGTTCGCGGACGCGTTGCGAGGCGTGTGGAAAATTCTTAGATTTTCAACAATTTTAGTAGAATCGCTGTGCCGGACTGTCGAAAGGGAAATGTGAATGCGAAATTCTAAAAATTGTCCGTTGCGGTACAAATTCGACGTGCAAGCGGGCCATTATATAAACCGGTGTTTATAGGAGTTTCGCTCTCTTAGATTTTTGATTTTATTCGATACTTTAAACAGTTTTGCTCTTTATTTTTGATTATTTAATACTTTAAGTAGAATACGTGGTGATTACGTGCTACAATAAAAGTTATTAGTACACTTAGAGAAAATAGATAAGGTAATAAAGTCTAGTAATATTTGCGGGTATTACTGTACCAATTATCCAAATTAGTAGCGATAAATAAATACATTGAAGTATGCAGTTTTTAGTATAGAGTGAACGAATTATGAATTTCTTTGCTATTTTGTTCGGGAGTGAATAATCAAGTGTTATTCGTAAACGTGATTGAATCTACAAAACAAGATTTAGATATATATAGATGCGTTCCTGAGAAGCCCTGAAACTTTTTAAACGAATGGTGGTGTAGAAAAATTTTAAAAAGCGACCCGAAATCCGAGGACGTAAACATAAACTAGCTGGAATGGTGGGATGAGCAAGTCCGATGTACATTGAAGCCACGAGTGCAGTAACCTTCAGGTAACTTATGCATTGTTGTTCAATCTTTGATGTTTTGGTGTGTGTTGAATATCTTTATAACTTGTTTGATAAAAATGGACAGTAGTAAATTTGTATAAACAACAAATTTTTAATTTTAAGGTAAAATTTTCTTGTATAAGTAGAAAGGAGTATTTATCAGGTTTATGTTTTTGATGATGATGAGAATTTGGGTCTGTCTTTGAGCTCAATTAGACTAACCTGTTTAATTAACGTAAAGGGTTGGAGATGCTCCCTTTTATTCAGACTCAGGTCTGCACACATTGTTAACTTAATTAGTATGCATCCTACAAGGACTCTAATTCTGGATGCAAATTAAAATGATGATAAATTTGAACTTGAAATTTTATGATGCTGAAATTTATGCTACAATTTAATTTTGAAATTTTAATGTATTATGAATATTGATGTAAATAGAGTTAACGTTGATGTTTGTGGTAGGAATGTGTTTTTTTTTTGAATGAGGATGAAAGTTTCAACTAGGTGAGCAGCCGAGGCGGAAAGAGTAAAGAGGCGATTATCAGAAGAGATTGACCAGGGCGAGAATCGCAGCAAATCTTGGTGCCCAATTCGAGAGACTCGAATATTTTTGTTTACTCTGGTGAGGCTTTTTTGTAAGTTTCACAGCAATATATATATATATATATATATATATATATATAAAGTAAAAGGAATTATTGGCAAGTGACTCAAATTCAGCCACGAGGGCATCCTGTCGACGCGTTTCGCCCTAATTGGGGCTCATCAGGACAGGAGTAGCAAAGTTGTAAAATTTAACACAGACACCTTATGGGAAGTACAGCATCACCAATTAGGGCGAAACGCGTCGACAGGATGCCCTCGTGGCTGAATTTGAGTCACTTGCCAATAATTCCTTTTTACTTTGTTTAATTTATGACTCATTAAATCTACTTTTCTCTTTTATATATATATATATATATATATATATATATATATATAAATGTTAAGATATACACCAAATTAAAAATGTATACGTTATAAGTCAAACATTCAAAAACTAGTCCGCTGTTACCCCACTTCACCTTATACATATCCAATAGGTACTACAATGTAAAAGCTAATGAAATAATATTAATTCATTAAATTGTAAAATAAAGTTTACCCATAGAACAAATAAATAAATAAATAAAAATCACACAAATAAATTAGACGAATAGTTTATACAATCATAAGCTAAAAATTATTTCTTCTTGAATTACTGGCAAAAATTATGTACTTTTAATAGAGATTATCTTGCAAATAATTCAAACACTTTTACGTTAATCAATAGAAGATTAAGAAAAATTGATTTATTGGAGAGACACTTTAGTTTTAACGTTGGCATATTGCAAAAACGCTACATTATGTACTACAACTAAAACTTACATATTACTTGAATGTTCAAGATGTTTCTCTATAAAGCATAGAACATGCAACACGGTTGCTTTTGTTAAACGATATCGGCGAAAGAAACTAAAAACGTTTAAATCATGAAAATCTTATATTCAATTAATGTTGTATTCGACGACGAAAACTGAAATCAATAATTGTTTTTAAACTAGTCATCCCATTCTAGAACTTCCATCTTATTCAAAATATCAGAACAGTTTTTTAATAAACTATTAGCGATACAATCTCTGCTGGTTAAAAGAATGTTATTTATAGAAAGATAAGGAAAGAGCTGCTTTTAAGGTTTGATATTTGCACAAAAAATAAACTTCTAAATATTGGACAAAGTTAGCAAAACCTCATCAATAATGAAAAAAATTCCTAAATCCTTACAGCATTGCCACATACACCAATTAGAATCAGACTTTATGTATGTATACTTTTTCATTCAACTAAAATTTTGTAAAGCCTGACTTACATTTATAGCCAAAATCTATAAAACTGACATTTACTTTAGAAAGGTGCAAGTGGGTATAAGTGTATTAGCAGTGATATTCTGTAAAAAATTGTTTATTAATTCTATTGAAAACCTTAACAACCGAGTTATTAACTTATTTGCTACTAAAATAGAAACTATCAAATACACAATGACTATGTGTACATTACTCGATGACTAGAACGCCATAGGTCTTTTCGACTGTTGTCCCACATCAAATCTGTTGTAATAAACATAACCAAATTCCTTCTGGATATCTATTGCACATAGAGACATGGATGTGCCCTATTCCCATTGATTTTTAACTTGTACATCAATATTGTCAAACGCAGGAAGACATTTGGAATTATTATATAAAGACATAGGATTAAAACGCTTAGATTTGCAGATGATATAGCGGTATTAGAATCTAGCAAGGAAGAGTTAGAAGCTGCTCTTAATGAAGTGGAAACAGTTCTAACACAGAGATACGGTATGAAAATTAACACAAATAAAACTAAAATACTAGTATATATAGGAGGGGAAAATAACTCGAACATTAGAGTACAGATAGGTAGCGAGAACTTATAAGAGGTTAAGCATTCCTGATACCTAGGAAGCCAAATAACGCAAGATGGACAGAGTGCAAAAGATTTAAAACAAAGATTAGCACAAGGTCGTGCTTCATTTAACAGGAAAAAGCAACTACTGTGTTCAAAGACAACAAACCTAGAAACAAGGAAAAGATTGCTTGAAACATATGTGTAGAGCACAGCACTTTACGGCAGTGAAACCTGGATAGTAGGAGAAGTATTGCAATGTGTAACGAAGATGTTGCAAAATCTAGCAATAGGAATAGCTTCATAGAACCGTCAAAACCGTTAACGTATCTTCACGTTAAAGTATAAACTGTATAGCTTCGTTCTATAAATACCGTATAATTGAGTTGTGATGGTAAATTATCTTATTAAAATTACTGCATACCACATCGGTGTGTATCAAACTAACCATATTATACTGCAAAATCTTTATCTGTCCAACCGCAAAATTCATCGATGAAACAAATGTTATTACATGCTACTATAAAGGATGTGCCGATAGAACTAGCAATTACCTGCCACGTAAAAGTATACTAGCAATATTTAAAACGGTCGAAAGGAAGCCAGGATCAGCAGCGGCCTTGGGGGGTGGGGGGGGGACAAACTGGGCGACTGCCTAGGGCCCCGCGAACAAAAGGGCCCCGCGCACCGCAATGCATATTTTAAAAATTTGGGTTACACTTTATTTAAAACGATAGCAAAACTGTTCAGAGTCTAGCTTTATGCATCATAAATCTATACAATACCTAGTACATATTGTGTATTTTACAGTTATAATCCTAGTCACCTTTTTCGAGCGGATGAATCACTGTAAGAATAAGAAACTTCCATGCTTACAATAAGAAACAATGAAACGTCCTGTTAAGGTCAAAGATAAATATAAGAAAGCACTAAGCTGTTACATTGTGTACCTAATACTTTTGAAACTTCTTAAGACTGCACACTTTACAGACTTCATTATCTTTTGTAGGGTGCCATGCCATTGTAATATTTCTTTTGTTGTTGGTTGTTTTCCGCATAGATAATCAGTGTTCAAACTAAGTACGGGTTACTTTCATATCATATCAGTAAATTTAGAGTCTTCAGAATAATAAAACTTTAAGTTAGTTCAGTTGTCATTGAGCATTGAGCTTTTCATATTCAACAACCTTTGAGTTTTACTAATTTAGTTTATGTGCGTGTAAATACATTGAATTAATATTGTGGCGAAAAAGGACGTATTTTTAATAGTGTAATTAGTTTTATAGTGAATTGAATAATAGTTTTGTGCAAGTGCATGCAATAAATAAATGTAATGAACTAATGAATTATTAAGTATCACGTGATTTGATTGTAATTGTAAATAAATTATTAGTGTTTTAAATTAAAATTAAGTCCAATAGCAAATAGCATAAACTGCAGATACACTGATTAATGATTAGCTTCTGAAGGAAAATAATTAGGTAAGTTACAATACCTATAGGAATAGGATGCAATTAATCATTCACTTATGTTTTGAAATTTTGGTTCAATAACAGACAAGTTTGAATTTTTTTGCATCAATCTATTAACGAAATCGATATTGTTAAAGTGTTTATTATTGTCTAAAATAATGCATAAAGTGAAAAATATTTTTATTCCATCGGTAACTTCCACACTGTGTAATATATATATATATATATATATATATATATATATATATATATATATTGCTGTAAAATGCTCCTTTGAATGCGGGAACTGGCCCTTAAAAAAAAACATTCAAGCCCCACAGATTGGGCGTCAAATTTGCTGTGATACCACCAAAATCCGGGTACTCCGCTTTTCGAATCGAGCCCCTACGAATTGGATGTCCAGAATGCTGTGATTCCTACGAAAAGCTATTCATTACCTTAACTGTGTTGGTTCATTGACTTTCTTCTGTTAATCACCTCGGCTGCTCCTCTAGATAACTTTCATCCTCATACATAAAAAAAACAAACACATTCCTACCACAAACATCAACGTCAACTCTATTTACATCAATATTCACAATACATTAAAATTTCAAAATTAATATTCAGCATAAATTTTAATATCGGAAAATTTCAAAATTAAATTTATTATCATTTTAATGTGCATCCAGAATTAAAGTCCTTGTTGGATGCCTACTAATTAATATAACAATATATGCAGACCGGAGTCTGAGTACAAAGGGAGCATCTACCACCCCTTTACGTTAATTAACCAGGTTCGTCTACTTGAGCTCAAAGACATACCCAAATTTTCATCATAATCCAGAACATCAATACTAAATACCCCTTTCTACTTAAACAAGCAAATTTCACCTTAAAATTAAAATTTTATTGTTAGTACAATTTCACTACTGTCCATTTTGAGTAAATCAATTATAAAGTTATTCAACACACACAAAAATATCAGAGTTCAAACAAAATAGTATAATTTACCTGCAGGTTACTGCACTCGTAGCTTCAATGTACATCGTCCCTTTTGTTAATCACACCATTCCAACTGGGTTCTATTTACGGCTTCTGATTCTCAACGCTTTTAAAATCTTCTCCATCACCATTCATCTAAAGTTGTTTCAGGGCTTTTCCGGAACTCCTCTGTGTATATCTGACCCTTGTTTTGTGGATCCAGACACGTTCATGAACCATTTAATTATTAACACCCCCGAAAAATAGCAAAGAAATTCATACTTCTTTCACCAATATACGCCAAAACTGCCTACTTTTGTGTATACATTTGTCGTTGTAAATTTTACTAATTGACACAGTGAAACTAAATTTTATTACCTTGTATCTAAGTGCACTAAAGTATATTCATGTTAGCACGTAAAGAACAAACTATTTTGAATCACCAAAATATACGAGCAAACTTTAAATTATTTTATCAAACTAAAATGCACTGTTTAACATCTTGAATCAAGTCGCGGATGTAAGAGAGCTTGTTTATATTCACCTCGGTATATATAGCGGTTAGCCTGTCTGTCGGTCTGTTCCCCAAAACGGCCAGTTCTACAGAATTTCGCATTCTCGTTTCCCATTCCGTAGCTCGCGCGTCGGTTTTTACGAATTTTGCACTCGCCAGTTAAATCTCAGAAAATTTCCACACGGCACGCAACGTCTGAGAATACCTAATTAAATTTTATACAGAAATCGTTGTTTCTACCTCTGATATTTGCATCCTATTTTCAACTAATCGCAACCCCATGACGTTGCTCTACTCACGCCTTTTTACTATATGTGTCTCGGTCTTGCGCCTATTATCTGTCTCTATCTACCCTGTTCTTATTAGTGCAAATTGATATTCCTTATTATCGATTATTTCAGTCCATGTGGACTATCTGGGTTAAATAACCCCGTATCGCACCTTCTCGTGAATATTAAGCCACGGTTTCTCCAAGATTCTTTGTAACCATTAATTATCTGCAAAATTTACGCCGAATGAGCTTTTTAAACTACGCAGGTGTTCAAACATACTATTAATTCTCAGAGCTTTATTTTCTGGTATTTTAATCTTGGATTTTCATAGACTTTTATGCTTATTATTAATAATGGTTTAATTAACTCCAATTAAAATTGACTTCTATCCTTTCATTTTTAGCGAATACAAATTAAATATTAATTATTATGTGTACACTTTGTTTAATACCGGTTACTTAAAATAGGGTTAATTAATATAAATTTTGCACGTAATTTCCATTTGTTTCTTTCCTCGGAGTAATTAAATTACACGCAGAGCTTGTTAATACTGTTTCTTTTGATATAAAGCGTCTTGTACATGATTTAAATCTCTTATTTTTACTGAAACTAATAAATTTTTATGCTTCACGGTTTTAATAACGCGTATTATCTAATAAAATTCCTTATACCTGGTGATTAAAATTATTTTATGTAATTCATTAATTTTCTACCCTGGTCTAAATATGAGTATATATATATATATATATATATATATATATATATATATATATATATATATATATATATATATTTTAAAGCGATGGCATCGCGCGAACGAGACGTTGGTAGAAAATATGGGTCTGGAAGTTCGAAAAGAAAAAGATCCGAGAAAAGGAAGGAACAAGCTGGGCAACTAAGCGGATCTCTCGTAAAATATTTGAAAACAGGAAATTGTTCAAGACAAACGGATATGGAATCGTCATTGACATTGACATCAATCGATTTGACAAATTTAGCACTTGTTGAAGAATTACATTCAACAATGCTTCCCTCCGAATCTTCACCGGAGCCTGATGAGTCACCCAAATCATCATCTACGCTTGGGTCACATACTTCATTGTTTTCAGCAGCCTTAGAGTATGAATCAGCTGAAAATTTCAACATGCCGCTTAATATAAATATAGAAAATGATCAGGAATGTGGCCTACGTACATTACTGATGCAGCACGGTCTGTTATTGTGCTCAAAGGTCCAAGTGTCGTAGATATTAATTTTCCTACTGATGCTAATGGGCGACATTTTAGCAAGTTTTACTATACCCGCACCTTAAAAAACGGTGAAGAGCAAAACAGAAGTTGGTTGGTATACTCAAAGCTGAAAAACGTTAAATACTGTTTCGCTTGCCGACTATTTGGTAATTGCTCATCAAAATTAAGCTCCTATGAAGGATTAAATAAATGGAAGAATGTAGGTGATCTCTTAAAGGACATGAAATTTCTAAATCACACAAGGAATGTCTTTTAAAATGGTTCGATTTACAAAAAGCTTTAAATGCAAAACAGGTATTGATGATTCATCAAAGTCTGAAATTGAATCTATAAAACAACGATGGAAAGATATTTTAGAAAGGCTACTTGCTGTAGTGCAATTCTTAGCCTCTCATAATTTAGCATTCAGAGGACACTCTGAAAATCTAGAAGATACGTCCAGCGGTAACTTTCTAGATATCGTTAAGTTAATTGGTCGATTTGATCCTATTTTAAAATCCATTTGCAACAAGTAACTTCAAAAAAAATTAGCGATCACTACCTCGGAAAAAACATTCAAAATGAACTCATACAACTGATTGCAAATCACGTAAAATCTAAAATTATAGAAAAAATACAAAAGTCTAAGTACTTTTCCATAATTCTTGATTGTACACGAAACACTGCTCGAATTGAACAAATGTCAATGATATTCAGATTTGTCGATGTAGATAGTGGTGACATTGAAGAGCATTTTATTGGTTTTATTGCCGCAGAAAAAAATACTGCAGAATATTTAACTACCTACATTTTAACTGCACTGGAAAGCTTAAAGTTGCCATTAGAAAACTGCCGGGGTCAAGGATATGATAACGGTGCAAACATGCGTGGAGAAAAAAGTGGTGTTCAAAAAAGAATTTTGACTGCAAATCCTTTTGCGTTTTTTGTACCCTGTGGCTGCCATAACTGGAATTTAGTATTAGGTGATGCTGCATCCTCTTGTGTACAAGCTCAATCCTTCTTTGGATTTTTGCAACAGCTTTATACGCTTTTTTCTGGTTCTAGTGAACGGTGGGCTATTTTAAAAGAAAATGTTAATATTTCACTAAAACGTTTATCGGAAACGAGGTGGGAGTGTAGAGTAGAATCCGTAAAGGCTGTGAAATATCAGCTAAATGATATATGCAGTGCTATACAAAGTTTAGCCGAAAATACAACAGATTGTGCTTTGATTAGTGAATGCCAATCAATCGAAAAAGAAATAACTTCTTTTGACTTCGTAATGTCTTCAACAATATGGTACGATAT
This sequence comes from Platerodrilus igneus, assembly GCA_036346225.1. Classification (NCBI taxonomy): domain Eukaryota; kingdom Metazoa; phylum Arthropoda; class Insecta; order Coleoptera; family Lycidae; genus Platerodrilus; species Platerodrilus igneus. The sequence goes on along the minus strand of JARFIW010001469.1, from coordinate 13,324,575 downwards.
ATTACACAAAATAAATTTAATTAGCAAGATGTGGCAAGTAAAAAATATGCATTTAACTGTCGCTTTACAACATTTGCAAGGTTTTATTAAATGGATAAACGAATACCGAGATACTGGCTTTCAGTCGGCATTAATTGATGCAAAAGAACTTGCTGAACAAGCGGAAATTGAACCAACATTCAAATGTAAAAGAAGCAGGCAAAAGAAACGCTTTTTTGATTATGAAGCAAAAGATGTGAGTTCCCAGACACCAGAAATTAACTTCAAAAATAATTTTTTTATTGTGATTGTTGATACGGTTCGAGGAAGCGTTGAGCGTCGTTTTTAAGCACTTAAAGAGCACAGTAATATATTTGGCTTTATGTATCAAATTCGAAATTTAATACATATGACCGATGAGTCTATTCTAAAACACTGTAAAGATTTGGAGATATCATTAAGCGTTGAAGGAAGCAAAGATGTGGATGGATTAGAACTATATGAAGAGTTAAAACTATTTATAAGAGCGTTTGATGGTGAAAACAGTGCCATTTCTGCATTAAAATATATCATTGAAAACAATTTAAATGAAGTTTACCCAAATATAAGTGTTGCTTTAAGAATATTATTTACAATTTCAGTGACCGTTTCGTCTGCAGAAAGAAGCTTTTCCAGGTTAAAATTAATAAAAACATATTTGTGGACTACAATGACTCAAGACAGGTTGTCTGCTCTTGCATTAATTTCTATCGAAAACGACGTTGCGGCCTCGCTTAATTATCAACATTTGATACAAGATTTTGCTACAATAAAAAGTAGAAAAGTTTGTGTCTGAGAAGTTTAAAAAACTCTCAACATTTTTCTTATTCATCGAATTGTTAATTGATGTTTTTTTTTATTTTCATGTTTTATTCATTTCCTACATTTAAATATAAGTTACTTTTAAATATTAAATTAAAATCCATTTGATCCTGATTCTAAACCTAATACAGTTCGTGTAAAACATTTTATTGTGTTAACAATAAAAAAAACAGTATTTTTATTAATATTAAAATTTTTAGGCTTTTACCAAAAAACTTAAGTCCGCATTTCAGTAGCTTTAAATTTTGATTTTACGATAAAAAAAGCCCCGCAAAAACTTTTTGCCCAGGGCCCCGCAGAGTCTAAGGCCGCCGCTGGCCAGGATACTAACGGTAGTGGCCGTTCTAAATATATCAGAGAATTATCAATAGTAATGTAGTAGACATCTAACGGGTTTACCAGTTCCAAGATGGGCGGCCTAATAATAAACATCGACAAACACATAACGCCTAAATAAACGACAACTTTGTTAGCATCTGCATTTCTTTCGAAGTGGAATTTATAAATATCAAAAACACACCCGCCATCTTTTTTAATTCCTTGTTCAATAGCTATAATTGTCTCAACTATCTTTCTTACGCGGAACTGCTCAGAACGTACACTTTGCTAAGGCCATTTGACATAAATAAACTTACAACCAATACACTCGCGTAATTTCCTGCCAATTTTTGTCCATTGTATAAAGCGAACTGAGTTAAAACAAATATTATGTAAATGCTTATTATAATTATGTGAAAAGCTTTGTAAGCGGCGGTACATTTCTTGCTGAATTGTTAAGGCCACAGACTAGCGATACTTAAGATAAATATAGCTATCTTTAGGTGCAAATGCTGCATATCTTATGGCACACAAGTTTCAGATGTGGCGTGGTTTTGTTATGTAGTGAATTTTTTAATTACAGCAAACTGCTTTTCAATTATCGTTATTAACTCCGAAATTATTACAAAGACCTACATTATACACTGAGCCAATTTCGTTTAACGAAATCATTTCTAGAAATTGAGTTCTAATTGTAAAGTAAAATCTATCCACGATTTTAAGTTTCAGTCAATAATTCCTTATGACCTTTCATTAATAATATCGTGCATTCGCCGATTTTTCTACGAACGTATGCGTGTATTTTCGACTTTATTATAAAAGAGCTTACAAAGGAGAGCTGAAAGTTATAAATTAAATTAAGTTATATTACACTGTCATCCTCAAGCGATATTGAAACCATTAAGCTAAGTCGTCCATTTAATTTGAGAGTGACAGCACTTAGTAAGGTTCCATCATGAAAAGGTTGATAAAAAATCTGGGTACGATGAACAAGAATGCACCACAGACTAACATGTTTCGCATTATGATTATAGTTTGATAGAGAAGGGAATTTCGTATTTAAGTAATATGGATTTTTAGAAGAGAAGAGCTTATAAAGAAACACCACTATATGGAGCGTTCTTCCATCACTAGGTTTAACCATCGCATGGCTTTGTAGATAGGAATTACATGATCGCGTATTTTTAAACTATGGATAAAACCCACACAACTATTTTGTGCTCTCTGGAGTCTTTCGCTCGACTCAGTTGAAACGCTTGTATAAATAATGTCACAATAATCAAAGAAAGGCATAATCAGACTTTGAACCAGTTGTAGCTTTAGTATAATTGTAAAAACCGTTTAAGTCGATTTAAAGAAGAAGCGTGCGACACGTATACGATAGTAGCCTTCTCAGATTCAGTTGTTGGTCAATAACAAATTCGAGTTCTTTAGTACAATTCAAAAGATCTATAGTATCCTGTCAGAACTCAACGGTGGAGCGATATTTAAATCAGATTTCGGCAGCACTTTTGGAGTTCCGACAAGGATTGTTTTTTACCCTTGGAGAGGATAATTGCATAGCCGTTACCCTTATTCTAGTGCAGAATGCTAGAGAAATCCTCGTTTTATTTAGTAAAAGCGGAAGTGATGTTGTCTGGTTGAAAATGGTAGTACAGTTGAACATCATCCGAATAAGAATTGTAACGGGACTGATATAACAACATCGATTGTAGGAGAAGACCTAAAATACTTGGCTATGGAGCATCTGCTTTTCGTTCAACCCAATTGGATAAAGAATTAATACCAGCAGTGACAACCCGTGGCCTACGGCCGCTTAGATAAAAGGGAGACTGTTGAGTCGTCGATTGAACTTTTATAATTTAGCACAGAGATTTTTAAAACTGACCTTATTAAAAGCTGCGTTAAAATTAATTAAAATAGGAATCGTAAAATGTTTGTTGTCCATAACGTCTCGGATATCGTCAACTGCCTAAAGAAGAGCTGAGCAAGCACCATGCTCCTTGCAAAAACCAGATTGACGTGTCGAAAAGAGAATTTTCTTACAAGTAGGTAGTGATCTGATTGACTGCTATATATATATATATATATATATATATATATATATATATATATAGTTGATCTTGCTTTGAAGGGGTAGGGTCGGACTCGCCGCAACATATGGATAAAACCCACAACTATTTTGTGCTCTCTGGAGTCTTTCGCTAGACTCAGTTGAAACGCTTGTATAAATAATGTCACAATAATCAAAGTAAGGCATAATCAGAAGATTTAGATGAATGAAGGTAATTATTGAATCGTGTTAGAAAGCTTTTAATAGCTGTACGCTTGTTTTTGTCTGTATTAGACATTGTTATAAGTACGTAAAATGTAGCAAACAAGTAAAAAATGCAGGTTGCAAAGAAACACCGTAAAGCGTGACGTGTTTAATGTAATTAATTAGAGTTTTACAGCTGTTTGAAATGTGTAAATAAAATACCGGCTTTACCTATAAAATTGTTGAAATGATGTATTAAAAGGAGGATACGTATCTTTCCTGAAGTGATGGTGTTTTTGTATACAAATCATATACAAACTCGACAACAAAGCAGCGATTAATTGGGTGAGCATATTCCATTTTTACTTGCCTATCTGTTATACTGTTGTGCAAAAAATCAAGATGATAGTTTTCAATCCTCTTTAAGTAATCCTCAATCAACGGCAGTCAAGTTGCCGGAAATCAAAATTCAAACCTTTTCGGGAGATATAAAAGAATTTGAATCTTTTATCAACTTTTCGATGCTCTTATAATAAAAAATTTTCAATTATCAAACATTCAGCGTTTAGTACATCTTAAAAGTTATTTAAAAAATGAACCTCTGCATTTAATTGATTCTATAAGATTAATTACGTTCAAAAATGCACTATCCTTATTTCATTAGTTTTTACCAACATTAAATTCCATTTAATTTCCTTTCCAACAGACAGAAAGATAACATTTGTGGCAAGTGCAGCGCTGTTTATCGCTCACCTGCTTTTGTTCTAATAAACAAGAGAGAAAGAGCCTGCTTCTAGCCTTTCTAAGTTACAGACGTATTCGCGTGGGTTGCAATTACCTTTATGCTAAGATGCTGCTCTATAAATTATCTCTAGTGTGCAAAATTAGTAATACATTCGTTTCTATCGTAAACGTTACAGATTAAATTAAAAACGAAGCGATCATTATTCGTAGTAATTTCTATTCTCTTAACACAGGTTCGTGTTTTTCCGAATGTATGTAAATTTCTTACAAATCGTCCAAACATTATTGATCCTTCCAGTTATAATCGTAATTAATAACCATTTCCTTAATCTGGTATCACAACAAGTTATCTCGTGCTTGTGTAGTATTAATGCATTGACACTTTCCATTGGCGTATTATAAAATAAATACGTCGGTAAACTTGATGCAACCGCATATGTACTATAAATTTATAATAATGTAATTAAAGTAGTGCGTTTATACAAACTCGAATAATTTAAAAATTGAATATACTGCAAATTGTGCTTTTCGCTGTATGTCTAATTCTTATTCGCGTTATAAAATATGATTCTTTTACTACACGGTGTACGATCAATTGGTTAATTTATTCACTCAATAAAGTTCGCCATATTGTCGTTGTGATTTGTTATATTGTCAATAGTGTTCATTTCCTATTATTCGATCCTTCGTATTTCTTCCTCTAGTGTCTCCCCCTAAACGATTACAGTTCACTGCTGTGGGAGGTGGAACTTCGGGGGTGCCTACTTCGCTCCACCTACGCTAAGTTGCCCGATCATAATGGCTCTTCAAGCCGGATTTCCTGGATAATAGTGGAAGCCAGCTTTTTATTGGAAAGAAGACACTAGTTCTTGAACACACATTGTCAATTTTGCCTAGATTTCTGGAAGATTCCTGGAAACTCGACAACAAAGCAGCGATTAATTGGGTGAGCATATTCCATTTTTACTTGCCTATCTGTTATACTGTTATGCAAAAAGTGCATAATATTTTCTATAAACATTAATGTCTAAAAAATTCAAAATGAGCTTAGAAAGTTTAAAAAAGTCTAGCGCTTCGGTCAAAGGCTCTTTTACGCGAATAGAATCGTGGTTCGCTCAAAGTGCGAACAGTTGTAACACACCACTCGAATTTGAAATCAGATTGCAACGGGTGCATTCTTTGTTTAATTCATACGTAAAAGTTCAAGACGAAATAGAAATTCTCAATTCGGAAGAAGTTCTTAACGTAAAAGACAGGTCCGTCATAGAAGACAAATATTTCTCTCTTGCAAGTAATCTTACTTAATGTATTGCTATTTTAAAAAGAAGGCAAACGGAAGCCATTGCAAATCAAGATGATAGTTTTCAATCCTCTTTAAGTAATCCTCAATCAACGGCAGTCAAGTTGCCGGAAATCAAAATTCAAACCTTTTCGGGAGATATAAAAGAATTTGAATCTTTTTATCAACTTTTCGATGCTCTTATAATAAAAAATTCTCAATTATCAAACATTCGGTGCTTAATATATCTTGAAAGTTATTTAAGCAATGAACTTCTGCATTTAATTCGTTCTTTGCAAATTACAAATGAAAATTTTCATAGCGCTTTAAATATTTTAAAATGTAGATTTGAATACAAATTTGTTATAGTCAATTCTCATTTATCAGCAATGTTAGAAACTCTAATCATGACAAAATGTAAGTCAAGTTCATTGCGTGAATTCGCGGCTACCATTCAGAAAAATATTCAATCTCTCAAAAATTTAAATTTTTCCTAGGAAGATTTATGGAGTATTATTTTAATATTTCTTTTTCAAAAAAAGTTGAATTTCAATACAAAACGTGCTTATGAAATGGAAAGAGATCATTCTATAATTCCCAATTTGGCAAATTTTATAAAATTATTAGAAAAAAGGAGTTCTGCCTTAGAAAATATTGATGTTGCAAGTCCCAAATTGCTCCAGTTGCCAATCACGAAAAATTCCAAGTTCTTAAGTGTTCTTTTCGCAAAAAAACAGGTCACAGAATCTACACCTGTATTTTCTTCAAAAATCTAAGATACCAAGAAAAAGTTGACTACGTTAAATCTAATAAGTTGTGCTTTAACTGCCTAAGCAAGCACAATATTGCAAATTGTTCTACTACCCAAAACTATTCTTTTTGTTCTAAATCGCATAATTCTTTGTTACACATAGATAAGGGACTGGTCGATCAATCTCTTCCCATTACAAGTTCTAGTTATAAAAGTAACTTCTCTCCTAAATCTATTTCCTAAAATAAAAATTCACAAAGAAACAAGAAAGTTCCAAGTTCGCAAAATGAAGATTCTTTCGCACTGCAAGAAAATTCTTGTGCACCAATTTCTAAAGACTATGCTAAGCATATGTCTAATTCGATTACCCATTCAGCCCATTCGGTAAAATATTGCCATGTCCTCCTAGCTACGGCCAAAGTAACTCTCTGCTCTAAATACGGAGAAATTATTTCGGCCAAGCTGTTGTTTGACACTGGTAGCCAAAACTCATTTATCAAACAAAAATTAGCTGATCAATTACCGTGTAAAACTCACAACACAACTATCAATATTTCTGGCCCCAACAAAAGCTCTACTATCGCCGATAAATTGGTGAATATTTAAATATTCTCTAACAAAAATCTAAGTAAATTTTTCAAAATAACGTGTGCTGTTTTACTTAATATAACGTGCAAGCTTGCTCAAACTCAGATAATGAATGACAAAATAGAAATACCTAAAAATATTTTCTTAGCTGACGACGAATATCACATGCCCTGAGAAATTGACATTTTGATAGGTCTAGATTGCTACTATGATATAATTCTTGAAAATATAATTAAACTGGGAAAAAATCTTCCTGTTTTACAAGAGTCCCACTTGGGATGGATTGAAGCAGGTACAGTCCCAAAAAACTACACTAATTCTAATATGTCTCTGTCTGAAAACGAAAATTCAGATAAATCAAAATTTTCCTTTCTTGCGACTTCAAAAGTTGATTCTTTTCTAAAAAAATTCTGGGATATGGAAGACATTTCCTTCTGAAGAACACGAATTATCCGAACACATTCTTACTTCTACAACAAAAATATTAGAAAACGGCAGGTTTCAGGTAGACATTCCACTAAAATCTTTGTCAGAGCCTAGCAAGCTCGGCAATTCCTTTACCATTACTAAAAAACGCTTTTTGAGTTTCGAAAAAAGATTCCAAAAAAATAGTACTTTATTTCACGAATATAAAAATTTTCTTCAAGAGTATGTCTCTTGGACATGCTAAATATGTTCCCTTAGTATTGTTGTGTATGATGCAAGTTGTAAAACTTCTTCTGGTTATTCCTTAAATGACATCTCTCTTAAGGGTTACCAAGTTCATTCGGATTTATTCGACATTCTTTGTAGATTTAGAATGTTCCCTTTTGTCTTCACCACTAACATACAGAAAATATTTAGACAAATTTTAATCAATCCCAAACAAACGTTCTTACAAAATATCCTCTGGCGTGGAAACCCCGAGGATGATCTGAAATGTATTCAGTTAGACACTGTTACCTACGGCACTAACAGTGCCCCCTTTCTCGCAGCTCGAGTGCTTAAAGAAAGCATCTTTGAGTAAAAATGAATTTCTACTTGCTTTGGAAGCAATTTTTTTTCAATTTTATATGGATGACGGTTTGTGTGACGCGCAAAATTTAGACATTCTTTTCAAACTTCACACTGAGTTAAACTCCGTTCTGAACAAGCATGGGTTCGAACTTCAGAAATATTGTTCTAATTCCAAAACTTTTCTAAAAAATATCGCTAGAAAAGCTGATTCCTTTTACTACGACATTAATTTGCAAGATGTTCCAAATAAAGTTTTAGGGCTAAAATGGATCCCTAATTCTGACTCTCTTTACATTTCTACAACAGAAAATAAGCAAATCTTCCCACTTACCAAAAGAAAAATTCTGTCAGCAATAGCCCAGTGCTATGACCCTCTTGGATTAATAAATCTTGTTATAGTAAAGGGTAAATATTAATACAAAAGTTGTGGATTCTTAAACTGGACTCGGACACAATTATCTCAGATTCAAAAATGCTTGACGAATTTAACAATTTCTCTGAAAGAACAAAACATTCCAAGGTTCTATTTCTTAAATAAAACCATTTCAAAAACTGAACTTCATGGCTTTGCTGATGCAAGCTTAGCCGCAAACGGTGGCGGTGTGTATTTACGTGCTATATATGCAGACGGCACCATTTCCTCTAAGTTAATTTCTTTCAAGTCAAGGGTAGCTTCTGTTAAAACAATTACACTCCCTTGATTTAAGCTTTGTCCTATGCTCCTTCTTTCAAAACTCGTAAGATTACTATTACAAATTTTCAAAAATAAAATAAATTTTGACTCAGTATATTTGTGGACTGACTCATTAATAGCTTTAGCCTGGTGTAAAAGTCACGCCAGCAGATGCTCTATTTCTGTTTCACATCGTGTTTCTTAAATACAAGGAACTACTTCTGATTTTAAGTGGCGACACGTAAAGTCGTCCGAAAATGCAGCCGATCCTTTATCACGAGGCTTGTCTGTCCGCGAGATTCTTAGTAATGATTCGTGGTGGCGAGTTCCTAAGTTTTTGTTAAATCCTTGTCTAGATCTAACAGTAGATCAATCTCTAATTACCTTAGAATTGCCGGAAGAAAGAAAATCGCATCTTGTGACTCACAATGATTCACAACTCCTAACTTACATTGAAGAAATTTTCTTGCGTTTCTCTAATTTCTCTCGTTTGCTACGCACCTTTGCGTATGTATTTCGTTTCGTTGATATTGCCAAAGGCAATCGAATCTCTGGTGCCCTAACACCTCAAGAACTATAGGTATCATTACAGTTTATTATTAAGCAAACACACAATAAATGTTTTTCAAAAGAGCTGTCGGAACTCTCAAAAAATAAGCAACTCTCAAATAAACAGTTGCATTCTTTGTCTCCCTTGTTAGATCCACTGGACTTCTAGGAGTTGGCGGTCGTCTAGGAAACGCTAGCATTTCTTATCAACAAAAACATCCATTACTGATGCATTTCAAAAATTAAATAACTAAATTGATTCTTATGTATAAGCATAATCGTTTAGGACACGCAGGTGCCCAAACAACCCTATCAAACGTTCGCCTGAAATTTTGCCCACTTAATGGTTTACGAGAAACCTAAAAGTTAATTCGAAATTGTATTACTTGTTTCAGATTTAGCAATCAGTTTTCTAAACAAATAATGGCAGACTTCCCTCAAAACAGAGTCAATGTTGCGAGGCCCTTTCATAAATCAGGTATCAACTTCGGTGGCCCCTTTCTCTTAGAATCTTCTCGGCTGCGTAAAGCCCCAAAATAAAAGCCTATATAGCAATATTCGTTTGAATGGCTACAAAAGCTGTACACATCGAAGTAGTTACAAGTTTATCTACTGAATTCCTTTTATCTACATTAAAAAGATTTATTTCGCGACGTGGAAATCCGTCAACAATCTATAGCGATCACGCTACAAATTTCTCAGGTGCAAAAAACCAACTCAAAGACCTTTATGATTTTATCAAAAATAAAAATAACTCTGATTATTTCTAATTTTGTTTCTCAAAATGAAACCTCATGGAAATTTATCCCTCATTGAAGTGGTATATGGGAATCCGCCATCAAAGGTGCGAAATACCATATGAAAAGAATCATAGGTAACCAAAGTTTCACCTATGAAGAATTTCTAACAATATTATGCCAAATAGAGGCTATAATGAACTCTAGACCTCTATGTCCCTTATCTAATGATGCTTCTGATTTGAGCTGTTTAACCCCTGGCCATTTTTTAATTGGTTCTGTATTATCTTCTTATCCAGAAAAAAGATGTCTCAAATATTTCTGAAAATAGACTTTCACTTTATCAAAAGATATCACAGATTCAGCAAATCTTTTGGAAACGTTGGTCTGTTGAGTAACTCAATCGTTTGCAAAATAAACCAAAATGGTTTGAAGAAAAAGAAAACTTAAAGAAAAATGACCTAGTGTTAGTCAAAGAAAATGACACTCCTCCTCTTCAATGGGTTCTCGCCCGTGTCTTAGACACAATTCCTGGCTGCGACGGAAAAGTTCGTGCTGTCAAAATTCATACAAAAGCTGGCGACTACATAAGGCCAACAACTAAGTTGAGTCTTGCGCCAAATCAAATTCATTTTTCTTCAAGTCAAGATTTGACTCGTGATCCCTGATCCGGCTCAAATGAACAAAACATTTTTCTTCTTCCTTCCTCCCTTGTTGCTCTCCCTTCTGTTCTGGTTTCTTTTTTTTGAAGCGTTGCTTCAACGCGGGGGAGTATGTTGGAGTTTCGTAAATTATTTCTTATTCATAAAACTCTCTTTATTCTCTATAAGATTAATTACGTTTAAAAATGCACTATCCTTATTTCATTAGTTTTTACCAACATTAAATTCCATTTAATTTCCTGTCCAACAGACACAAAAATAACATTTGTAGCACGTGCAGCGCTGTTTATCGCTCACCTGCTTTTGTTCTAATAAACAAGAGAGAGAGCGTCTGCTTCTAGCCTTTCTAAGTTGCAGACGTATTCGCACGGGTTGCAATTACTTTTATGGTAAGATGCTGCTCTATAAATTATCTCTAGTGTGCAAAATTAGTAATGCATTCGTTTCTATTGTAAAAGTTACAGATTAACTTAAAAACAAGGCGATCATTATTCGTAGTAATTTCTATTCTATTTGTTCGCGCCATTTCGCTCTCCCAATGTGGCATTCTTTATCAAGCCAGACTAGATAAGGGATACCATAATTGAAAAGAGTCGATTAACAACCACCCGCGAACGCGAACGTGTTTCCTTCAATTCTCAATATTACTGCCTCTAATGTCTTTTCTAAAATAATCATTTTCCTTACTCGGTCCCTATTTACCTCTGGCCAGAAACAGTACCGAAAGGTGCCGCGTTAGTGCTCCAGATGTGGTGCTTTGGTAAGTGTTTTAAGTATTAATGTGACTTTGTATTCAAATTCTATGTTTCCTTCCTTCTACTCTATACAGTCCACGCTCTACCTTACAAACCCTGGTTTACTGCCTACTGCACTCCAGGCAATTTCTATTTGCGCCCCTTGTCGTTCCAAGAGGCGTGTACACTCTTAACACAGGTGCGTGTTTTTCCGGATGTATGTAAATTTCTTACAAATCGTCCAAACATTATTGATCCTTCCGGTTATAATTGTAATTAATAACCATTTTCTTAATCTGGTATCACAACAAGTTATCTCGTGCTTGTGTGGTATTAATGCAATGACACTTTCCATTGGCGTATTATAAAATAAATACGGTGGTAAACTTGATGCAACCGCATATGTACTATAAATTTATAATAGTGTGATTAAAGTAGTGCGTTTATACAATCTCGAAAAATTCAAAAATTGAATATACTGCAAATTGTGCTTTTCGCTGTATTTCTAATTCCTATTGACGTTATAAAATATGATCCTCTTACTACACGGTGTACGATCAATTGGTTAATTTATTCACTCAATAAAGTTCACCACATTGTCGTTGTGATTTGTTATATTGTCAATAGTGTTCATTTCCTATTATTCGGTCCTTCGTATTTCTTCCCCTAGTGTTTCCCCCTAAACGATTGCAGTTCACTGCTCTGGGAGGTAGAACTCCAAGGGTGCCTACTTCGCTCCACCTACCCTGAGTTGTTCGATCAATTATTATGCCACGGCTAGCCCTTTTTAATTTATACAGAGTGCACAACGTTACGATTATCAATTTTCTTTTACCTGTGACAATTGATAAACGAAGTCAATCAACATTCATATAATGAAAGAAAATACACCCTTCAATCAATTAATATCATATTTGTGTTTATCCCAAAATTTATATTCTTTTAGTTTCAATATAAAATCACCAAAAACCGCCTCTTTACAAAAAATCCGGAACGTTCGAGGCGTCTTTATGATTTATTACGTAAGTTTAAACGTATGCAATGTTTCTTGTTGACTCTTAACAAGTTTTGTATAAATTGAATAAATTCAGTATTAAAATTAAAATTGAAAAATATCTTAAAATTAATTAGATCTGACCTGTGATCTGCTGATAAGTTGTTTCGTGTTGTGGATCAACACCCGCTTGTTGTCTTTAATCGAATACTAATGCTGTGCTTTGTCGAACCAATATTTAAATACAGATACCCCTTGTTTTCCAAAAATCACCTCGTGCTTCCTTATTTTATATTTTTCTGCGTATGCTTTGAATCTCTTCCCTTAATTACCACTTGTAATCGTGGGTTACTTAGTATTATGTATTATCCCAGAATTATACTAGAATTGAAATTGAAATTGTACCAGAAGCTAATTCGAATTGTATCAGAAGTCAATCAGAATCCAATTAGAATCCAATTAGAATTGTACCAGAATTCCATTAGAATCCAAATGAAAGCCCTATATGATTATAAATATTTAATTTAAATTAATTACCCAATTTCTACTACCGTTTTCTAAAAAAACGGCAAAAACTCTTCATGTATTCTTAACGTAATTTTCATGTAGCACTATTTTCACTATAACATAAATTTGATATATTCTAAACCTTATTTATTTGACGCTTAGACTTCTTGTTAATAGTGTCGTGGCTTCGACGTGCATCAAGTGTGGACTGACCCGTCTTATCACAGGTGGGTGTTAAATAGCCTTTTCCCAATACATCTGGGTTGGGTTTCCAAGCAGTTTACAGATTGTTTCAACTAACCAACTTTTGTCTTTAATATTCCTTGTATTTTTAAGCTGTTTCCGATGAAATTATTTCGGATTTTAATATAATGCATGGTGTTTATTTGCGATTTTTGATACCTTGTTATTTGTTATCGTTGCCAGACTTTCAACTTACGTCTGTTGTTTTGTATAGATAATGCTTCTGGATAATTGTACAAAAATAAATTATGTAACTCTAGTGCTGTTTTTGTTTATGTATTTATTTATTTGAAAGTGCGTTTTTTTTTATCAAAGCACATCTTGTTCCATTTTTATTACAAGCATAATTGCATGAAGATATGTTAGGTTTCATCTTATCTTCTGCGTATTTTATTTTATAAACTTGTATAACACTTCTCAACGTATGTTTAATTACATGTACGATTATTTCTCTGCTGAATACGCGTTCTGTTATTGAAATATACGCTCACTTGCATTGATTAAGGTTAATTGCGGTCTATATACAGGGTGTTAAATGCTTGCATTTACATAATGTTCGAATTACTTATTTTTCTGCTAAATAAATGCATTTTCTGATTCCTATCGCTATTTGCAGTTATTACACAACCCTTATTACTCAATACACCTTTAAACAATCTCTTGTCACAGTAATATATATATATATATATATATATATATATATTACTCATATTTAGACCAGGGTAGAAAATTAAATAATCACATCAAATAATTTTAATCACCGTGTATAAGGAATTCTATTAAATAATACGCTTTATTAAAACCATGAAGCATAAATAAATTCGGTCGTTTCAGTAAAAATAAGAAATTTAAAATCATGTACAAGACGCTTTATATCAAAAGAAACAGTATTAAAAAAAGCTCTGCGTGTAATGTAATTATTCCTAAACAAATGGAAATTACGTGCAAAATTTATCTTAATTAACTCTATTTCAAGTAACCGGTATTGAACAAAACGTACAGATAATATCTACAGAAACTTGTAAAAACCCAATAAAATGCAAATCCTAGAAGTGTTGGTTAGAAGTAGGATGTTTGAACACACCTGCGTATTTTAAAAGGCAATTTAAGTTTAATTTGTTTAGATAAACATGTCGATTCTAAGGATATTGGAAACGGTCAGATGCTTTAGCACGAAATACAAAACAGGGTTTATTTAAAAAGCTCATTCGGCGAAAAGTTTGCAGATAATTAATGTTTACAAAGAATCTTGGAGAAACCGGGGCTTAATATTCACGAGAAGGTGCGATACGGGGTTATTAAACCCAGATAGTCCACATGGACTAAAATATAATCGATAATAAAGAATATCAATTTGCACCAATGCGAACAGGTTAGAAAAGGAAAGAGAAAATGCGTCAAGCAAAGACACATATAGTAAAAGGCGTGATTTAAGCAACGTCATGAGGGTCACAATTGGTTGAAAATAGGATGCAAATATCAGAGGTAGAAACAACGATTTCTGTACAAAATTAATTAGCTTTTCTCGGACATGTTTGCGTGCCGTGTGAGAATTTCTGTTATTTAAATGGGGCGAGTGAAAAATTCGTAAAAACCGACACGCGAGCGACGGACTGGAAACATGGCATAAGAAATTCTTTAGAATTACCCGTTTTGGGGAACAGACCGACAGACAGGCTTTTTGCTATATATACCGAGGTGAATATAAACAAGCTCTCTTAGACTTTTGACTATTCGATGCGTTAAAAGCTCTTACATCCGCGACTTGATTGAAGATGTTAAACAGCGCATTTTAGTTTGATAAAATAATTTAAAGTTTGCTCGTATATTTTAGTGATTCAAAATAGTTTGTTATTTACGTGCTAACATGAATGTACTTCAGTGCACTTAGATACAAGGTAATAAAATTTAGTATCACTGTACCAATTAGCAAAATTTACAACGACAAATGTATACACAAAAGTAGGCAGTTTTGGCGTATATTGGTGAAAGACGCATGAATTTCTTTGCTATTTTTCGGGGGTGTTAATAATTAAATGGTTCAAATACGTGTCTGGATCCACGAAACAAGGGTCAGATATACACAGATGAGTTCCGGAAAAGCCCAGAAACAACTTTAAATAAATGGTGATGGAGAAAATTTTAAAAGCGTTGAGAATTAGAAGCCGTAAATATAATCCTGTTGGAATGGTGTGATTAACTAAAGGGACGCTGTACTTTGAAGCTACAAGGACAGTAACCTTCAGGTAAATTATACTAGTTTGTTTGACATTTTTGTGTGTGTTGAATAACTTTATAATTGATTTACTTTAAATGGACATTAGTGAAATTGTACTAACCATAAAATTTTAATTTTAAGATGAAATTTGCTTGTTTAAGTAGAAAGGGGTATTTAGTATTGATGTTCTGAATTATGATGAAACTTTGGGTATGTCTTTGAGCTCAATTAGACGAACCTGGTTAATTAACGTAAAGGGTGGTAGATGCTCCTTTATACTCAGACTCCGGTCTGCTTATATTGTTATATTAATTAGTAGGCATCCAACAAGGACTTTAATTCTGGATGCACGTTAAAGTGATAATAAAATTAATCTTGAAATTTTTTTTAAAACTGAATTTTATGCTGAAATTTAATTTGAAAATTTAATGTATTCTGAATATTGATGTAAATAGAGTTAACGTTGATGTTTGTGGTAGGAATGTGGTGTTTAATTTTATGTATGAGGATGAAAGCTATCTAGAGAAGCAGCCGAGGCGATGTTTTTTTTTAAAGGGCCAGTTCCCGCATTCAAAGGAGCATTTTACAGCAAATTTGGCGACCCAAAAGTGAGGCTCGAATTCCAGATAGTGTTTAACTATTCCAGGAAACTGGCGATCTGAGAGAGAGAGTTTCTGTTTGTGTATAAATTTAAGAGTATTTTGAGTGTGTGTGAGTGAGTAGAACGTATGCAGAGAAAAGAGTGGTTAAGGAGTCAAGGAGTGGAAATTGGAAGTGACGATAGTGCATTGTGCGAAAAAAATTCTAAAATGGAAGAAGCTGGAGGCAGTAGAGATCAGTCGAGGACGGAATCAGGGGATCAAGGACACGAGATGATAAAGAGGATGCTTGAAAGAATGAATGAGACGTTAAGTGGGGTTAGAGAGGACTCAAATCGAAAATTTAAGCAAATGAGTGAAGAATCGAACAGGAAGTTAGAGGAGATTAGTCAGAAAATAGATAAGACGAATCAAGAAGTTTCAGAATTTAAAAATAGTCTTACCGTAAAGATGGGGGAAGTTGAAAATAGGGTTGATAAAAATGAGCGTGATATTACAGGTCTTCGACAGGAAATGGGACATTTAAGGTCCGAAGTGCGCATTTTTGTGAAGAAGAGATTAATATAAAAATGACTGAAGTAACGGACTCATGTAGGTATCAGTTAGGCAGGGTAGAACGCGAAGTTAGTAGTATTAAATACAACGTGTCAAATTTAACGGGGGATGGTCCCAGATTTTATACAGGTGGAGTATCATTGGACCAACACATGAAGTTTTATGGCGATAACAGGGTAAATCCACAAATTTTTATTAATAGTGTAAGAAATCTAGTGGGAAATTTATTTGACGAACAGACTAAACTAAATACGATAAAGGCTTTATTAAAGGACAATGCGGAAGCATGGTACAATTTAGTAGGACAGGACATAGACACGTATCAGGACTTTGAAAACAAATTTTTAAAGCACTACTGGAGTGACCACAGACAAGACCAGGTACGAGACGACTTAATCACAGGAAATTTAAGGAGAATTTTCAGGAAGTAGAGCAATATGTTATACGCAAGTATAGCATAGCAAAGCAACTGAACCCACCACTGACGGACCGACAAATTATTAAGTATTTATCACGACACTTCGAGGTAGACATAAGACAGCACATAGCACTACAGAACATAGTGGACAGAGAAATGTTTTTGGAATACCTGCAGAGGTACGACGACGTAAGTAGTGGACGACCTCGGGAAAACAGGGAAAGACAGATCAACACAGTTAGGTTTGACAATAGACGGGACAACTATGCAAGAAGGGGGAATAATTACGGATACCAGCGACAGAATTGGGAACAGAGACCACCATACGTTAGGAGTAATAGTTTAGGAAGGGGACCTGAACAGAGACCGGGACCTACCAGAATGAATAGTTCACCAGACATGAGCGGGACTGCTAATACAGACACGGAACGAGTGGAAACGCCTAGGACGTACGCTGAGGTGACGGCTAGACCAGGACCGAGTAGGAAAACAGACCTGGACAGGATTTTTAGAACGCGACAGACCACTAGATTTCAGTGTAAATGTATATGAACATCCACGTGAATTTTTCAAAATTGAGGAAGAAGTAGAGCCAGAAACTGTAGAAAAATTATGTTTGCCAATTATTAATTTAGAAATTTTTGAGAATAATGTAGAAGTATTACTTGATACAGGGGCAGAGGCGAGTTTAATATCGGAGGAATTCGTCAGCAAAATTAGGGATAAGGTTTGTGATAGAATTATGCCTATAAAGCGTAGCCATTTAGTAGCTCCAAATAAAAAGAAGTTTGCTGTAGTAAATAGTGTTGTGGTGCTTAGGATAGATATAGGAGGTTTAAGCTGTGAACAGGAGTTTGTAATTGTACCTGGACTGAAGTTTCAGAGCATTTTAGGTGTTGACTGTATGATGAAGTTAGGGGTTTTGATAGATATGGAAAGGAAGGTAATAAAGATTAAGGATAGGGTAGTGCCATGGAAGGGCAGTTATGAAGTCACAGAGGATGACATGGGGTTGAATATTAATGGAGTAGAGGTAGAGGATGATGAAGGTAAACAGATCAACACAATAAGATGTCCAGAGGATAGGAGAGTAGAGGTTCAAGCTTTATTACAAAAACATGCAGAATTAGTGGGGGTAGAAGCAAGCACAGCGTTAGGCTATGAGCACGTGTTAGAAGTGGATAATTCAGAATCGTTCAACGCAAAGGTTTATCCAATTCCAGCAGCATATCGGGAGCAGGTGAAGGCAGAATTAAATAAAATGTTGGAAGATGGCATAATAGAGGTATCAAACACTCATTTCATAAATCCGTTGGTGGTAGTTAAGAAAAAGGATGATAGCATTCGTTTATGTTTAGATGCACGAAAAATTAATCAACGGACCAAACCGCAATTCCATTGTCCACCATCCATGGACACACTTTTAACGAGATTAAGTGGCAAGTTTATTTTTAGTAAATTAGATTTAAGGAATTCATTCTGGCTGATTCCATTACACAAGAATTCTAGAAGGTACATAGGATTTTCCATAGAGGGAAAAATCGATAATTGTAAAGTAGTATCGTTTGGTTTGTCGGCAGAAAGGGAAGCAATAATAAATGGGAAACAGACAAATGTAGGGACTGAAGAAGAAGCTGTATTTAAGAGTCAGGATAATAGGGATAATAAGTTTATGGTATGGGAGATAATAAGGATGTTAAGTATAGATATAGAAGGGGGAGAGATAGGGATGAAGAGTATTAGGATGGTAAGAAGAAAGACATGGAGGGTCAAGAAGAGAGTTAGATTTAAATAGGATAGGGATAGAATAGGTGTATATAGAAGAGTAGAAGTAAGTGTTGATAGAAAAATAGAGCTAGATATAGGATAAATATGGGAGATAATTAGAAATAGGTTTAGGATGAGAATAAAGAGTAAATGTAGGAAGAAAATAAGATAGGTTAAGTATAGATATTTCATATAAGATTAGTGGAGAGTTAGGAATAGAATAAGAATAGGATGGGTATATAGAATTAGTTAGGGGGAAGTGAAGTGTAGTGAAGATTAGTTAAAAGTTAGGAATAGGATAGGGATATAGGATAGGTGTAAATATTTTTTTGGATTGGAGACAAAGTAGGTAAGTTAGATAGATAAGGGTAGAGAGTGATAGGCAATTTTTTTGTAATTTTTTTTTGGGCTAAATGTTTAATATTTGCATTCAAATAAGTGGGATTATTTGTATTCAAATAGGGGAAAATACTCATATTTAGACCAGGGTAGAAAATTAAATAATCACATCAAATAATTTTAATCACCGTGTATAAGGAATTCTATTAAATAATACGCTTTATTAAAACCATGAAGCATAAATAAATTCGGTCGTTTCAGTAAAAATAAGAAATTTAAAATCATGTACAAGACGCTTTATATCAAAAGAAACAGAGTAGGGTAGCTAAGCCGCTTTGGCAACAGAGATCCACAGCAAGATATGTATACGCCGATTCGAGAACAATATGAACAGCTAAGCCGCTTTGGGAAACAAAACGTGCAGCAAGATATGTATACGCCGCTTTGAGAACAAAATTGTCTTTGTGTGTAAATTTGTTGCGTCGGGGGGTCGTTAGGTCTTTGGGGTGTGCGTTCGGCGGGGTCGTTAGATTTTTGTCGTGGGGTGGTGCGCGTGCGCTGGGGTGGAGATATTTTCTTAAGAAATTTTTTTAGCAGCGTTCCCGACGTTAAATATTAAATATTAAATTTTAAAAAAATGTTGTGTGTGTAGAAAATGGAGTTCACGTGTTGGTTCGTATTTTTCTGGGGTAGGTTAAGCTAAAAATTAAAACGCCGCGGTGAAGAATTTTTTTAATATTAGGCAAACGCGTGCAAGTGGTAAAGAGTGTTTTAGTTCTCTTCATAAGCTGCGGTTTGTACGAAGTAGAAAATAAAATTGAGAAAATATACGAAATGTTATATGATGGAGGTCAAATTTTTACACGTTTGCAGGTAAAATCTTGTAAAAAAGAAGTCGTTCACTTCTCGCAATTTCAATGTCACGATAAAATACTAAGAATTTGCATGCAGTCGAATATAACCTCGTGTTTTTTATCTGGTAATATATATGCAAATCACACTGACATTCGACTTTTAATATAATGTATTTAATTAACATAAGGTGTGTTGTAAAAACTTGTTAAAACAGGTATGCCGTATATTTACTTCTTGATTACATCACCCCAAAATAATTTTTACAATTACACTGAACTTGCAGTCGGATCTAACATATAATGTTTTAATTATACCCGTATGAATTTAAAATATATGCAAATTATACCACCTTTCATCACGATTTATTTGACTCTCAAATTATTTGATTTGATCTTATATCAAGGATTTCTTGCTTATGTATTAACTTTTACAACTCAAGGTGTAGCATCAAGGTTTTTAAGTCACTCTCAAACTATAGAACTTAATAAAAATAGCTTTCCTTAGCACCAATATCATTTAGAAAATATGTGTTTCATTAACATATAGTTATTTATTAAATATTTCCTACCAAAATTTATTCAAAAAATTTAAAAGTTCTTCATTTTCATTTTCATATAGGTAAAATCACCACTTTGCTATGCTCTCGGCTACCTAGTTCCGGCTACTTTTCCAAGGTCGTTGTGACGTCATAGTCTTTTATAAATATAGAGCAATGTAATACTATTCTAAAATTCTAAAAAGAGTCTTTCTTACTAACCACAAATACATACAGCTTGTAGAACGCGGAAATATCCAAGTCAGTCCATCGGCGCATAAAATAATCTTTTAATCCTTTCCTCTTTCTCTAATAAGATGTTCTTTGTCTAACACATCTTTGTATTGTTCGCGTATTGTCGCAGTGTCTTCCATTTAGTCCAACTTTCGCCTTTTTGCATGCATTTCCTCTAATTCCAGTTGTCTTTTTCCTCCACTTACAGCGTATGGCGTGCATAATTGGGCAATTTCCTGCAGCGTCAACGGAGAGAGTTTACTGCCAATATTTACGCGCTGTCGTACAACCTCTGGGCGAATGTTAGGCGTACTTATCAATCCCGATACCGAAATGATTATTTCTTTTGGAATTGTAGAATATGGTGTTACAGATTGTGTAAAATATGTTACCTGCTTTAATGTAGCACTTGTGTAAGATTTTTATTTTATCTTGGCTGTCTTCCTACTCTACTATCTACAAATAATTTACAGGTAAATAGTTAAAACTAAAAGCTGAAAGCACACACTTGATTAATTTTTCCCTTTTCTGTGGTTTTTCTGACAACTTAATCTGCAAGCCCGTCAATTTCTTTGTATTGCCGTTCCCCCAATACATGTACTGTAGCAGGTTATTATACACTAAACAGCAGCTATTTTGTAGCTTGTCCGATAACTTACTCCACATTTTGGCGGTACCAAGTACATTGGCGCCTTTAGGAAGTATAACTTACTATCTTCCAATAAGGTTAAACAGTCTTTTAAGGGATTATACACCCGTTCCGCACTGACATAGCTTCCAATTGTACAGTTTCATATTGTCGCTTCCAATTGCGTAATACCGTGTTCTTTGGTCAAAGTAGACGCGAATGTTGATCTTAAACGTGCATCTGGACAACGTAAAAAATCTAGTATATAATTTCCAAGTTGTTTATTAACACCAGGATTTGTTATCTGACACACAAATTTGTTGTATATCTTAATTCTTGCATTGGTTGTTAGCCATGTTAAACAATCGAATTTATATTAAAATTAAGTTTAAATGGCTCCATGCTTGGCATTAAATATTTTTAAATTTTGTTATGTATAATGCCAGAATAAAAATTTTAGAATAGTATTACATTGTTCTTTATTTATAAAAGGCTATGACGTCACAACGACCTTGGAATAGTGGCCGAAACTAGGTAGCCGAGAGCATATCAAAGTGGTGATTTTACCTATATGAAGAATTTTGTTATGTTAAGTGAAAACGTGCAAGTGGTAAAGAATTTTTTGTATGAAGTAGCGAATAAGATTTAGAAAATATACGAAATGTGATATAATGGAACTAATTATAAAGTCTGCATGTAAAATCTTGTAAAAACATGTTGTTCACGATTTCATTACCAAGATAAAATAACAAAAATTCGCAGTCGAATATAACCTCGTGTTTTTTTATTGAAATTATAGCTCTCTGGTAATATATATGCAAATCATGCCGACATTCAACTTTTAATATAATGGATTTAATTAACATAAGGTGTGTTTGCAAAAACATGTTAAGACTATTTTCTTCTTGGTATGCAAATTATACCACCTTTCATCCCGATTTATTTGACTCTCAAATAAAAAAATTAATTTGATCTTATATCAAGGTGTTCTCGCTTACATTTAGCAATTTCAATATATATTTAATATGTGTGTGTATATGTAAAAAACATGTTAAGACAGGTCACTCGTTATTTTATTCATGATTGAATCACCAAAATAATTTATACAACCACACTAAACTCGTACCCGGATCTAAAATATAACCTTTACATGTATGCAAATAATGTCGTTATTTAAAACGTGGTGAAGAATTTGGATGGGGATGTACTCATTCTCAAATGCGGAATGGTACTCCATAAGGCGTTCTGAACGGAGGCTTTGCACGCATTAGATGATTGAATACTTCGGAGATTTTTAGGTTAAGCAAAAACATGCACGTGTTGAAGAATCTTCCGAGAATTTCAAAAAATTATTTTTGTATTAAATATATAATGTTAAAAAGAAACACAATATTTTAATGTTTTATTTACAAAAACTTACATTCTTTAATTGTCCCTATCTTTTTGTAGGTGGCGGTAGCAGATTCTTATTTGAATAAAATATAGATAAAACTTCCGCATTAAGAAAAATGTATCTTAGTTAAATGTACGGGGATTTTATTAATTATAGTTTAGTAAAGTGCATGGTAGTTAATGACCTCGAGGTTGTGATATTTATAACAACATACCGATATATGTAAATTATATATGGCAACTGCATAACTTCAAATCATTTTAGCATAATTGTTAATTACCAAAATTCACAATTTCTACTTCCGTTAAAAACACATTAAGTAAGTGCATCTTGGAGATTTTAATAACTATAGTAAGTTTATACATACCGATAATACAATGGTAAAAATTCTTCTACAACACATTAAACAGTTTATTTATATTTGCTACCTTAAACAACTATGCGGAGTGCATATAAATGTCAGAGGAAGATTTCTTATCTTTCCCTTCCAATCTTAAAATTTATATCGTCAATAAAATAATAAACAGATTACTAATAATAGGTCGTCAATGGAACTAAAACAACATATACAAAATGTGTACAAATTAAAAGACCACTTATTAATTAATCATGACTGTAATTTCCTTTAAAGATTTGATATTAATAGGTAGTAACAATGTTGGTGCTATATATATATAAACGACTTTTTATGAGCATAGTTTAAATTAAAATAACACCGAAATTTATGTAAATTTAATAGTTCTGGTTTATAGTTGGTTGATCTTTGGAGAATAAATTTTATGAAACTTAGGTTTAAGAAATTAATCATTTTACAGATGGGATTAAATAAAAATGTACTACTTTGATGATAAAAAACCTATCCAATGCTTTTTATGTTTACACAACTATAACATACTTTAAAATTTAATACCTCGGTAGTGGAATATAATTTTTTAATTGTATTATTGTAACATAAAGTTTGCATAAAAAATGCAAAATACATATCCGTTAAGAGGAATTTTTCAATATGATACATACAGATTCGTTAGTAAGTTTTACAATTAAACTTATTTCAAGACATTTTTTGAAACACATCTTACTAGTCTCAAGGAATATGTATGTATGTAGGTATAAAATATACAAATAAAAACACTACTTAATATAAACATTATTCTTTATTAAAAATGAATAATTGGTTATATGTACAAACCAGTTTTTGAGTACAATTACATCTGTGGTTGCGCAATTGAATGACGAATGTCGTGTGGTATGCTAGAAACACTTGTGTGAATTGGTGTAATACTTTAATTTATGTAGAGGAGTACACCCTAAATCTTCTAGGTTAATAACATTTAGGTGTGGAAATTCATTGTAAATTGCCATCATCCCAAGATATACCGTGAAAGTTTCTGCTTAACCATACCTTTTGGTATTTGAAGCGAGCTGATAGACAGTTCCAAGAATATGGTGGTTTCAGCACACATGTTATTGCAACTCCATTCGATAAGGATAGTTGTAAAACAGCCATTTCTTTAAACACAAAGTTATTATGTGCAATTTTAAACCCTTGAACGTCGACAACTAATGGACTATTAATTTTAGACTTCACTCGCAATATTGGTTGCAGGATTGTAGCGGACCAAACGATCGTGTAGAATGAGGCAGTACGCTGTAGTGTGAGCTTTAAGCGCTTCTTTCATTTGAAATTCTAATCGTACGTCAACCGCTCCCACTTTCACTATTTCGTTTTGATGGGAACAATCGATGACTACAAGTGGAGCGTGCGTTTGAAATTCATTGGGTGTTAATATCGGCTCGCTGATACCCCCGTAGTACGATTGTTGAAACTGTGCATACATCTCATATAGTATAGAATAGCGATTGGTATCGAAATCAATGTTAAGATTATCGTAAGGTTACATAGATGAACCCAGATGTAATTTCATATTGGTCAACTTACAGTGGTCGAACTGACTGCGCCCCTTTTTGCGCGATGTATCGGTTTGAAAGCAGACAATAACAAAACGTGGTTTCTCCACTTGAGAAGCCGTCTTCACAGCCCACGTATGCGTGTGTGTTGTATGTAATTCTGGATATTCGTGTAGTTCCCAACTGCGAATGCTTATGTCCATGGTGACATTGCGTTGAATATGTTTGAGTAGTTTTAAGCGCTCTGCATCTGCAACGGTTATATGTGGAATCCGCCATGATATATGTGTAATAGTAATTTTGATTGACTCTTTGGTATCAGAATTCGATATAGCTGCATCGTCGGCACTACTTCTAATAAGAATAAGCTCCTGTTTGATATTCAAAAGAATTTTTCGGTAGTCCTCCGCAAATCCTAAAACCATGCGCAAGGAATGCATACGTTGAAGTGACCATTAGCATCAACGAGATCAAGCTTATCGATGGGGACCAACCGGCGTTTCTAAAGCGACGACTTTCGCTATAATCGTAGGATAGGAAATTTTAATAGTCGTAGTTATACCTGGATTACGAACGCGGTCAATAGTCTTTCCACCAAGTTCATAACGAATTTCATCAAATAAAATAAAACTCCGTTGTTGACAAAATCGGCGGTAAGCGAAACGCCACCATCTGACTTATTCATTGTACCCTCAATATAAATTACGCTGTCCCATGGTAGTGTATAGACATCTTCGTTTTCTATTGGAATCCGTATAACATCGTTCTTCTCATACGTGGTATTGGAGTACGGAGTATGCATATGTTTGTCGGCATTGACGATGGCTGTATCAAATATAGCACGCTGCGTAACATTTAAAATATTACTATCCATTTTAGCTATGTAGCACTTTGAGTCCTAATGTTTGCAGAAATTTAACGTTTTCCGGTGTTAATCGGTGCACTGGTGTCTTGTAACTGGTAAAGGTGCTGACAATGCGTCTATTAATAGGTTTTGGTCGTTTATGCTCATAGCGCAAAACCATTGTTTAAAGACGCTTTAGATAAAGTCTAATCGTGATGGTTTCTCGACGAAAAGTGATGAGATTACCGTTTTGATCAACTATTTTAACAATGATGCGATCGATGATTCGTGTATTAAGTGGCATATAGGTGACGTTCACGGGGTTTTCAATAATCTTGTACCCTGCAGCAACTGCAGGAAAGAATTGATGCAAAATGTGTACAGGTTTGCTATTCCGATACGATCCGACCACAAGATTACATTCAATACATATAGAATTGATTGGAAAGACTTGTGCCGGATGGTCCGAAATAGCAGTAGTGAGAGCTGGTAGTTTACGTTTCTCAAAACCCAGCAACGATGCAAGTGAATTTGGTTGTGTAAAATCCACTATACCTGATGCTTTGATTTCTGTATGTAAACTGTTATTATTGGCTCGAATATCAATAAGATAACGTTTTGATGAAGTGCGTTCACGGGGATCGTTCAAATTACCTCGTACGAACTTATTAATATCTGCCACTTCATAAGTTCCTTCTGGTAAAGTAAGCACGATGTCATCAATGTAAAATTTATTGTTCGCTTCCGTTACATTGGGAATTGAAAAATATGTATCAAAGTTTGTAAGACCAATAACGTATTCATGGTCATCATCGAGAACAATTGGTGGGTTGATGATTGCGGTGAGCGTAGATTCAGTTCCAGTTAAAGTAAATGTGTACATGTTCGGTGGTTGACGATAAACTAACAACTAGTCGTATTCGTAGTTGGGATGGGGTAATAAAAAGCAAATTCCTGAAACACTTGCAATATATGGTTTTTAATTAAACACTTTTTATACAAAACATTAAAAATACACTAAAATCAAATAATATATAACATTGTTAGAAACTTAACGGAGGACTATTTTGCAGTAAAAATTTCAATACGAAGTGTCCACAGGTAACAGTGTTAAGCGGTTGAAATTGTTCATAGTTATAATAGAGAGTGCATGGTCCTGATGAGGTTAAGTATTTGACAAGTTCCCTCGGAGGTCGTAGATTACCAATGCTATCATAATAGACTGCTCTTGAACCATCTTTTTTGTACGCGGTCCAATGAGTTCCCACACCACGTGTAGTATCATGATTAAGAATACCACATTCTCGCCAACGAATTGTGTTTGGAAGTGAATTGCGCATGAATATTCCACGAAAGTGGGATATTGGTAAACGTTTTATGTATTTGTTCAAGTCAACATTGGTCAGCGCTCGCATAGGTAGGTTTAACGAATGCGTTGAGTTTTTTTTTTTCGTTGTTTTTGTTTACGCAAACCTTGCCCGTGTGTAAGAAAAGGCTTTAGGTACAGTCCATGTCCATGGCGATAAGGTTTCAAATAGAGACCCTTTCCAAGTGTCACTGCCTCTTGTGCCATATTATGTCGTTTCGCTTCATCTAATTGTTGTTGTCCAAGTTTAGCATCGTTGACAGCTTTTGCAATCCCAGCTGCTCCACCTGACAACGCTCCAATTGCGGAAAGGGCTGCAAAAATAGGTATCAAAGGTAGGAAACCACCAGTTTTGGGTACAGGGATTACACGTGGGATGCCACGAATTTCATCTGTTATATCTTTAATCGGTGCCACTGCAAGTTTAGCAGTTTTAATAAGATCGGTCGGACGAACGTTTTAATGCGTTCCCAAATGGTGCGAATTAAACGCTTGAATGGTATACCACTTCCTGTACGTAGACGCTGACCACGTCGTTTTCCTTTACACCTTATCGTTTTCTTGCGACAACCCATACCAAATTTAACTTTGGCATTCATTGCAGAACCAACAGCAAACGCAGCAAGTTTTTCACCTAACGAAGCGTCGGGTGCAGTACGACGTTTTTGTGCTGTTTCGGCAAGACGTCGATCAGCTTGGTGTCGGGTTGTTAAGTCTGTAGAAAGATCGTAGGCGATGTCGTGTAGTTTGCAGGCTTCATCTAAGGGATTACGACCTATATCACCACGCTCGAGGCGTTTCTGAAGCTTAGTACCCGGTCCACAGAAGCGATAGCCTGGTAAATGTAATTCTACCGGTAAACGATTGATAGCACTATTGAGTAACCCGTAGCCACGATAGGATCTCATTAATCTTGTCAGTCGAAAGGTTTAAAGGAGACTGGTCATGCGTGTAGAATTACTCGCTTAAATGCTTACCATACTGCAATTACGTTTTAGTATATGGATAGAATGCGTCTGGTAAAGCAACAATTGGCGTTGCCAATTACGGACCACAACTGCAGCAACAACACTAACGTGCAAAAGCATGGACTACTATTACCATCAACAATACGGTGTATCATTACAGGTCCATCCAATTGTGGTAAAACTAATGTAGTCATCGGTCTCTTGAAACATCCGAATGGTGTACGCTTTGAAAACGTTTATCTCTACTCAAAATCCTTGTATCAACTAAAGTATCAGTACCTAGAGAGGTTATTACAACCAATAAAAGGAATAGGATATTTTGCGTTTAACAAATGGGATGCAATTGTTACTCCAGCGGATGCAAAACCTAATTCGATATTTATTTTCGATGACGTGTCGTGCGATAAACAAAATGTAATGCGAGAATATTTTTCTTTAGGTCGACATAAGGCCATTGATTGTTTTACCTATGTCAGACCTATTCCAAAATACCTAAACAATTGATTAGAGACAATGCTAATGTCCTAGTGCTATTCAAACAAGACGAACTTAATTTAAAACACGTATACGCTGACCATGTAAACACGGATATGTCGTTTAACCGGTTTAAAGAATTGTGCGGCGTATGCTGGCGAGATCGGTATGGGTTCCTGGTGATCAATAAAGATGGCGATTTGCAGAACGGTCGCTACCGAAAAGATTTTGACACCTATATATACTTATAAAGCACATAAATAGCATATCACTTCCTACCCGTTTCTAGACGATGGCAGACGACGTGAAAACCAAACGAGAACTCATAAAAGTACGAAAGGCAGTTAAGAGGAAATTACAAGCGCTAAAAGCAGGTGTGGTTGAAAAGGAGCTTGCATTAAGTAAAGCCTATGCACCTATTACAAAACGGTTACAAACACTTCAGACCGGTCTGCTGAAAGATATTAAACAGGAGTCCAAGATCGAAAGCCAGCACTGGTTACCACAACAACATGACGTACAATCTACTCCTAAAAGACGCCCCAAATTTCTCGATCAGGTGCGCAGTTCCACACCAATCGCCGCACCACCAATAGAGGAGGCATGGGAACACAATCCTCATAGCCCAGTCCAGTCTTTGGAGTCCACCTTCGAAGAATCGGAGAGTAGCGGCAATACTCCAGAGACCCATACAGAGTACGAACGGTACCTAAACAGCGAAGAACATCAGGTCTACTTACAACGATTCTTACCATCGGTAAGATACTATGTCGATAATCTGTTTTCCAACTTTACTGGTATTTATAACAATGACACGGAGCACTTGCGCAGGGATAAAGTACGTTTTAATCCGGAGACAGGAAAATTAATGATTGGTGATTCGGACATTATCTTCGGGATTGGTGAAAAGGTGTGTAGAACGATTTTGCTACAACGGTAGCAAAGGGTTGTACGAGCAACTGTTCCTTCTCAATCCTTTGGGTAAATTCTCACTTAAAGAAATTAACGATTATGCGGACATTAAAAAAAGAAGTAATGCAATGTATAGCTTACGACAGCAAACTATAAACCCGAGTGGCCGTGGTCTACTCATGGATTATAACGAGAAGCCACTAGAGTATGTATACTTTGATGATCCCAACGAACTGTGCGAACGGCTCAAGCTTCTGGTCGCCTCGCAAGATGCAGGTAACACCGGTCACACCAACGAAATTACATCGATTATGGAAGAATTACGCGAATTGCGTATAATAGCGTAGATTGTGCGACTTGTTATTCATTATCACGATGGTTATCGACAAGTTTGGACATGCGTCTGACTGTGCTTCATATATTTCTTATGATGATTACTACGATTTTGACAACATGAGATTAGCGCGCGTCGCTACACCACAAGAAGATGATGATGCAGTCACGAAAGCGTACTTAGAATCGCGGTTATCAACGCTACACCAGCAAGAGGGCGAACCAACGCTTGGAGGTGGTTCCACTATTCAGCAGTATATAGACACGCTTGTGAAGGAGACAACAAACAGTATGATAACACAATTCTCGAGCGAGTATGTTACAAGATCAGACTTTAACCATTTTGAAGAGATGATGCGTAACCTTGTTCCAGCCACTGTGAACGCTAATGTTGCACAAATCGTAACGAAACGGATAGATGATTCTATGAATAGCATATATAAGACATTAGACGCTGCTATTCAACAAGTGAAAGCACAATTTAGAATAGACATTGCACGAATTCAAGCAGATATTCAACAGTTGCAAGAGAAACTTAAAAACGCACGCATATAGCCGTCAACCATACACCCACACATATATTAGCAATATGTCTGTAAAGGAGCAAATCGTCCACGAGTTACATAAGCCTGCTCGCATTAACTTTCCTAGAAGACATGTAATCACAAAAGGATTAAACGAGCTGTTTCAAGCCGATTTAGTGGAAATGATCCCATATGCAAAGATGAATAAAGGATTTAGATACATTCTAGTTGTTATCGATGTATTTTCTAAATACTTATGGGCCGTACCGGTTAAGCGCAAGACGGGTAAAGCTGTTTCAAACGCTTTTCAATCAATTTTCAACAAAGACCATCGTATTCCACGGTACATTCAAACGGATTTGGGAAAAGAATTTTATAATTCAACATTTAAGGCTTTAATGGAAAAATATGAGATTATACATTATAGTGTGTACAGCAATAAAAAAGCTTGCGTAGTAGAACGCGTTAATCGTACCTTAAAGTCAAAAATGTGGAAACAATTCAGTTTGAATGGTTCGTATCGATGGCTGAATATACTATCCTCACTCGTGACTGCATATAACAACACCAAACATCGAACAATCGGCATGCGACCTGTAGATGTGTCAAAACGCAATGAACGCAAACTTTTCAATACAGTATACAGTACGATCAAAACAGTTAACTTAAAGAGTAAAAAATTTTCTGTTGGGGATCATGTTCGCATTAGTAAACATAGAGGTCAATTTACTAAGGGATACACACCAAATTGGTCTAACGAAATTTTTACGGTGTACAAAGTGCATTTGACTAATCCTTTAACGTACCTATTGCGCGATAGTCGAAGACAACCAATATTAGGCGGCTTCTATGCAGAAGAACTTCAACGAACACACTATCCGGATGTATATTTAGTGGAAAAAGTATTGAAGAGAGTTAAAAATCAAGTGTATGTGAAATGGTTAAATTTAGATTCTAGCCATAATAGTTGGATATCCAAAAATCATATTTTGTAGATTTTCTGTTACGTGTTTGCTTACCATCATATGTCATTCATCAATAAAAAAATTTTTACTGTTATATGCTTTATTATAGCGACACACACACACACACACACACACACACACACACACACACACACACAAATTACATCTATGTACTACTAATTACTGCACTAGTTCTACGTCAAGAAAGTTGTTTATAATTCCTCATGCCCGGAGCGCAAAACGTTGATGTAGGTTGATTTTCGCTGTTTTGGTTGAACTTGAGTTTTTCGATGTCCGCGAATATGTGTCAATAACAAGCAGATAAAAACACATTACCTTCTCAGCTAACAATTTCTCCCCGTACTTGACCAACACTCGAGGTATATATTTATTGTAAAAGGTATGCAACACGTACAATAGCATCCTCCATTATATCTAATAAGTGCTATCTATAGCGCATCAGGTAGGATTACCAAGATGACATGATTTACTTACAAAAAATAGTATTAAACTAAAACAATAACTTTAATAGCATATACACTTTTTTATAATCATCTATACTATTTGATGGCCATTTTCCCGAATCCGGACCACACGTCCATCCTGGTTGCTGTTTTGAGCCCTCCATTGCCAAATTCTTGAGGAGCCAGTTATATGTTGTTCTATGAGGGCCAACTACATTAGGTTGGTACTTATAATTTACCTTATACTTTAAAATTAACTTCAATACTTTTTCTAATACCATAGGTTGTGCAAAATATACAACATCTACAATCATATCGTCAATCGCTGTGACCAGTGATTTATAGTTGCATTTTATATTCATGATAGGATATGCCTTCGTACTCAATACAGCTCGGTTGGTTAGTAATTCTTCAAGGAAATATACATCGCTCAAACTATAATTACTCTCTATTGCGTCTAGTACACAGCGTACCTGATGACATTTTAACTCTGTTTTGCCGTTGCAAGCATCCATGAAGTTTGATACAAATTGATCGCACCTACTCTGTTGATTAAACAGCATGTCCATTACATCAATGGATGTATCATTGGTCAACGTTAGCCATTTGAAGGCTTTAAAGGAAACATGAACGCCTACTCTGAACAGTATATGTTTGATTTTGTCCACATCATTCAATACTATGGCATGTTTCAGATGTTGGTGTAAAATGCGTTGTTCACTCTCGAACAAATCGTACAGTACATTGTCCATGTTAACTTGAAAACTTCGCACCACTATCGTCACTATCGTTGTTGTTCCACTATCTGCGAGAACTATCCAAGTACCTAGCTTTTATAGCACATTCATCAAAATAGGTAATGCTAAAGTGTTGTGATACTGAGCATCACCTAGTTATTTGTCTGATAAAACCCCCACTAGTTTTTGTAACAGCATCAACAAATCAACAACCTCGAGATGATCTCTGGCAAGGCGACTTTGTTGAATTTGACCAATATATTTAAGGAAAATCCAATTAGAGGTGAGTGTTGGCGGTGATAGATTGTTATCCAAATTATCTATGAGAATATCCTTCACTTTTAACGAAGGATGCATGTCCGGTAAATTGCAAATTAATCAAAAGAGCATAACGTTAATCATTACTCTACATAGAGCACAAAAAGCTGTCATAGCCATGCGAGAAATATGTTGCCTGATAAATACTCCTTATATGTTTGTTGTGGTTTTGACAATTTTGACAACGATCCTAGGTCATGGATCGAAACGTAAAGAAATATGATTTTAAAAACTATGAGTGGTTTAATTCCCAACGAAGATTAAGAAAAATGTTGCCTGATGTCACTAAATCTATATATATATGTATATATATATATATACCAATGTTTAATACCTTGAAAGTAATAGGGAAAATAAAATTTAAAGTTGTCAACCATGTTCGGGTGGTAATGTTGATTCGGTTATTGATACCTACTGCAAGTTAAAACAAGTCGTATACAATGATGAAAAGTTTTTTGAAACTAACTAAATGTGATCTTGAATACATGCTTTGTAAAAGCGATATAGTTCAGATTCTGCTACGATTCTTCAACAGACGGTGATAACAATAAAAACTCTGTTTAAATTAATTTTTAATAACGACTTAACATTGCGTATTTCTATTAAAATGATTTGAAATATAACGGTATTATTTTTATTGTATAGCATCAATTTAATAACATTTGTTGATATAAGATGAAAATTGTGAATTTTGGTAATTGACAATTATGCTAAAATATTTTAAAGTTACACAGTTGCCATGTGTTCCATTTAACAGAATTAAAACTCAGATATATTATAGACATTCTTGCAATTATTTACTATATGTGTATATATTTCGCTTGACAATAATTATTAATTTAAGACTAACTTATTAAATTAAAGTAGGTTATTTATAAGCACTAAATTCTACAATAATTGAAACGAGTTTGAAAATAAAAATGTATTGACAATGTAGCTATACTTGTAATTTATTCTGCCAGGATCAACAAAATATAATGCAAAATAGTTGTTTTTAGGTATAAACCAGAACCATATAATTTACATATGGGGATATGTTGTTATAATTATACTATAAATAGCACAATCGCCGAGGTCATTAACTACCATGCACTTTACTAAACGCGGTTGTTAAAGGGCGTTATATGAACGTCTTTTGCAAAGAAATAAGTAATTTTTATCTTAGTTTGCGAGATGTTGAAACGTTTAGATCCCTAAGTTATGCACATCTTTTAGAAAACATATTTGCTTTTATGGACAAATTTTTGCTTTACATTCCTTAATTTTAATAATTTCACTAATCATGTTTACAGAGTCTTTTTAAATAATAATATCCTTTGAACATACTATCATCTGGAATACAGATTTTGTTATACCTATATCTAGTACTAATAATAATTAGCGTCTCTAGCACTGTAAAATTTAACTAGAATAAATAATTCACAATTTTTTATAGTGTTTAATTAAATCGGTCTTTTAACAACAAAAAGAGGTATTTTGCACATTGCAAATTATTATTACCATGCTTGTGGCAATAAATATTACATAATAAATGGCTGGTTATTCACCTAACAATAAAATTTTACACTAAGAATATATAATTGGTGTATGCTGGGTTGCCTGCCATAGATATGCATATATTTTTTAGAATTCAATTAAATTTAAGTACACGTAGGTAAATGCGTGAAAGTTACTTTACCTTTCAGTATTCAGCTGTATTGTAAATAGTTACTGATATTATATTGAAAAGAACGACACCCAGTATTGCCAGCTGTGTAAAAAATGTTTTGTTTCGGCAGTGAATCAATCAAACTGCATGAAAATATATGAACTCATTAGCATGTAATTAAAATATGCCAGTAAGTGAAACTAATATAAATAAAACATTCAAATTTTGTGTGTTTCTTTTTAACATTATATATTTAATACAAAAATAATTTTTTAAAAATCTCGGGGGATTCTTCAGCACGTGCATGTTTTTGCTTAACCTAAAAATCTCCGAAGTATTCGATCACCTAATGCATGCAAAGCCTCCGTTCAGAACGCCTTATGGAGTACTATTCCGCATTTGAGAATGATTACATCACTATCCAAATTCTTCACCACGTTTTAAATAACGACATGATTTGCATAGTTTTTAAGGTTATATTTTAGATCCGGGTACGAGTTCAGTTTAGTTGTATAAATTATTTGGGTGATGCAATCATGAACAAAATAACGAGTGACCTGTCTTAACATGTTTTTTTTGCACACACACACACACACACCAATATTTTAAATTAAAACCATTATAAAATACGAGTCGAATAATTTCTCCTATTCTTTTTGACATTTAATACAAAAATAATGGGGCACAGCCCCGTTTAGGACACGTTTTGAAGCTCCCTTCCCCCACCATTCATCATGTTGAGAATGATTATGTCATCCACCAAATTTCCTATTTTTGCTTAAACAAAAAATCTTTCTTTAATTAATTAAAGCAACGAGAATAAAAACAAAGACGACGCTCTAAAGATCACCGCTAAATTCTTCACTACATGCACGTTTTTGCATAACCTATAAATTTTTTATCACGTTTGTGAAATTAAACGAGTTATATATATACAATGTCTAATACGTCATCTACATACAATCACCAAACCGCTAAAAGTAAAAGAATTTTTATTGCCTCATAAATTAAATGTATAATTACATTTAAATATTTAGATATATTCAAATTGCTAAAATGTAAGCAAGAGATGCTTGATATAACATCAAATTAATTTTTTTATTTGAGAGTCAAATAAATCGTGATGAAAGGTGGTATAATTTGCATACCAAGAAGGAAATAGTCTTAACATGTTTTTGCAAACACACCTTATGTTAATTAAATACACTATATTAAAAGTCGAATGTCGGCATGATTTGCATATATATTACCAGATAAAAAACACGAGGTTATATTCGACTGCATGCAAATTCTTAGTATTTTATCGTGACATTGAAATTGCGAGAAGTGAACGACTTCTTTTTTACAAGATTTTACCTGCAAACGTTTAAAAATTTGACCTCCATCATATAACATTTCGTATATTTTCTCAATTTTATTTGCTACTTCGTACAAAACGCAGCTTATGAGGAGAGCTAAAACACTCTTTACCACTTGCGCGCGTTTGCTTAATATTTAAAAAATTCTTCACCGCGGCGTTTTAATTTTTAGCTTAACCTACCCCAGAAAAATCTCCGAAGTGGCCAAGAACCAACACGTGAACTCCATTTTCTACACATACAACATTTTTTAAAATTTAATATTTAATATTTAACGTCGGGAACGCTTGCTAAAAAAATTTCTTAAGAAAATATCTCCACCCCAGCGCACGCGCACCACCCCACGACAAAATCTAACGACCCCGCCGAACGCACACCCCAAATACCTAACGACCCCCCGACGCAACAAATTTACACACAAAGACAATTTTGTTCTCAAAGCGGCGTATACATATCTTGCTGTACGTTTTGTTTCCCAAAGCGGCCTAGCTGTTCATATTGTTCTCGAATCGGCGTATACATATCTTGCTGTGGATCTCTGTTGCCAAAGCGGCTTAGCTACCCTACTAAACAGTATTAAAAAAAGCTCTGCGTGTAATGTAATTATTCCTAAACAAATGGAAATTACATGCAAAATTTATCTTAATTAACTCTATTTCAAGTAACCGGTATTGAACAAAACGTACAGATAATAACTAATATTTAGTTAGGATTCACTAAAAATTAAAGGCTATTATTTTTAATTGAAGTTAATTGAATCGTTAGTAACAGATAATATCTATAGAAACTTGTAAAAACCCAATAAAATGTAAATCCTAGAAGTGTTAGTTAGAAGTAGGATGTTTGAACACACCTGCGTATTTTAAAAGGCAATTTCAGTTTAATTTGTTTAGATAAACATGTCGATTCTAAGGATATTGGAAACGGTCAGATGCTTTAGCACGAAATACAAAACAGGGTTTATTTAAAAAGCTCATTCGGCGAAAAGTTTGCAGACAATTAGTGTTTACAAAGAATCTTGGAGAAACCGGGGCTTAATATTCACGAGAAGGTGCGATACGGGGTTATTAAACCCAGATAGTCCACATGGACTAAAATATAATCGATAATAAAGAATATCAATTTGCACCAATGCGAACAGGTTAGAAAAGGAAAGAAAAAATGCGTCAAGCAAAGACACATATAGTAAAAGGCGTGATTTAAGCAACGTCATGAGGGTCACAATTGGTTGAAAATAGGATGCAAGTATCAGAGGTAGAAACAACGATTTCTGTACAAAATTAATTAGCTTTTCTCGGACATGTTTGCGTGCCGTGTGAGAATTTCTGAGATTTAACTGGGGCGAGTGAAAAATTCGTAAAAACCGACGCGCGAGCGACGGACTGGGAACATGGCATGAGAAATTCTTTAGAATTACCCGTTTTGGGGAACAGACCGACAGACAGGCTTTTTGCTATATATACCGAGGTGAATATAAACAAGCTCTCTTAGACTTTTGACTATTCGATGCGTTAAAAGCTCTTACATCCGCGACTTGATTGAAGATGTTAAACAGTGCATTTTAGTTTGATAAAATAATTTAAAGTTTGCTCGTATATTTTAGTGATTCAAAATAGTTTGTTATTTACGTGCTAACATGAATGTACTTCAGTGCACTTAGATACAAGGTAATAAAATTTAGTATCACTGTACCAATTAGCAAAATTTACAACGACAAATGTATACACAAAAGTAGGCAGTTTTGGCGTATATTGGTGAAAGACGCATGAATTTCTTTGCTATTTTTCGGGGTGTTAATAATTAAATGGTTCAAATACGTGTCTGGATCCTCAAAACAAGGGTCAGATATACACAGATGAGCTCCGGAAAAGCCCAGAAACAACTTTAAATAAATGGTGATGGAGAAAATTTTAAAAGCGTTGAGAATTAGAAGCCGTAAATATAATCCTGTTGGAATGGTGTGATTAACTAAAGGGACGATGTACTTTGAAGCTACGAGGACAGTAACCTTCAGGTAAATTATACTATTTTGTTTGACATTTTGTATGTGTTGAATAACTTTATAATTGATTTACTTTAAATGGACATTAGTGAAATTGTACTAACCATAAAATTTTAATTTTAAGATGAAATTTGCTTGTTTAAGTAGAAAGGGTATTTAGTATTGATGTTCTGAATTATGATGAAACTTTGGGTATGTCTTTGAGCTCAATTAGACGAACCTGGTTAATTAACGTAAAGGGGTGGTAGATGCTCCCTTTATACTCAGACTCCGGTCTGCTTATATTGTTATATTAATTAGTAGGCATCCAACAAGGACTTTAATTCTGGATGCACGTTAAAGTGATAATAAAATTAATCTTGAAATTCTTTTTAAAACTGAATTTTATGCTGAAATTTAATTTGAAAATTTAATGTATTCTGAATATTGATGTAAATAGAGTTAACGTTGATGTTTGTGGTAGGAATGTGGTGTTTAATTTTATGTATGAGGATGAAAGCTATCTAGAGGAGCAACCGAGGCGATGTTTTTTTTTAAAGGGCCAGTTCCCGCATTCAAAGGAGCATTTCACAGCAATATATATTATAACTTTTTTTGTAAATAATAATTGCCTTCTATTTCACAATATTTGTTTAATGTTGCAGGTTATAGGTCAGCTGGCGTATTGAAGAAAACTCTTTTTTATAGCCTAAATTTTCGCTTTTATTTAAAGCTTGATCACAGGCATAACTAAAACATAGATAAATTCTACATAAGCTGGTGTTAAAATTAGTTACTTACATCGAGGTTACAAAATATTAGCTTTCATTATAATTATGTTTTACAAAGATAATATCTTTATAAAATTTAAGATAAACAGATATAGTATATATAAAATTGAGGTAAAATGTTGACTTGACAGAAACAAAAACTTTAGATTTTGATTAATATATGTCTTTGATTTTTAATTAATTTATAGGTATGCGTGTATATATCGGTAATATTTCATGTCGATAAACATACAGAAATATACAAATATAGTTACATATATTATAAATATATTTTATAAATATATATTTATGCGTGTAGTGTATATAAATGTACATGAAAATACATAACTATATATGTGTACATCTACATGCACAAAGATATATATACAAAAATATGTGTGTATGTGTGTGTGTATATATGTCTGTATGTGTATGTGTGTGTGTGTGTGTATGTATGTGTGTGTGTGTGTGTGTGTGTGTAAATGTATATGTGTGTATGTATGTGTATGTATATAAATACGTTTTTTTTTTGTTTCTATATTTATGTGTACATGTATGTATTATGTATTTTTGTATATATATCTTTGTGCATGTAGATGTACACATATATAGTTATGTATTTTCATGTACATTTATATACACTAAACGCATAAATATATATTTATAAAATATGTTTATAATATATGTAACTATATTTGTATATTTCTGTATGTTTATCGACATGAAATATTACCGATATATACACGCATACCTATAAATTAATTAAAATCAAAGACATATATTAATCAAAATCTAAAATTTTGTTTCTGTCAAGTCAACATTTTACCTCAATTTTATATATACTATATCTGTTTATCTTAAATTTTATAAAGATATTATCTTTGTAAAACATAATTATAATGAAAGCTAATATTTTGTAACCTCGATGTAAGTAACTAATTTTAACACCAGCTTATGTAGAATTTATCTATGTTTTAGTTATGCCTGTGATCAAGCTTTAAATAAAAGCGAAAAGTTTAGGCTATAAAAAGAGTTTTCTTCAATACACCAGCTGACCTATAACCTGCAACATTAAACAAATATTATATATATATATATATATATATATATATATATATATATATATTAATTTTCTTGACCAATTATAATTTATATAATAAGGTTTTTTTGTGTTTTGGGATATTTTAGGTCAAATAAAAGCAATCGTCTTTAAATTCGTCTAATTACTTGACGTTTCGGTCGGGTTTCTGACCTTCAATCGTAAGTCTGAAAATATGGTTTTTTAAAAACAAAATAGATTACAATGTTGTTAAATTGCTTACATAGAAATATTTAAATTAGAAATAAACTATGACATATAAGTTGACAAGATGACATACATCATGATGACAGTGGAACGGTAGTATAACTATGGGAACGTTAAATAAATTTAAAAATATTGTTTGCTGCAGTAAGATGAATTGTCTTAAAAACTTTTATTACTTTCTAGTGCTTATAAAGTTGGAAGTAAAATAATAAAAGTAAAAGTAAAATTCTAAGAATAAACGCTTGTAGTAGCCCTGTTCTATTTCTAAAATTTGTGTTACATCGAATGCTGGTTTGTGTTTTGTGGTATGTGCATGTATGGCAAAAGCGCAGTTATTTTTTCCAAGTTTTGTGTCACTGCGGTGTTGAGTTAACCTGTATCGGAGCCATTGACTTGATTGTCTAATGTAGAAATAATTGCAACTGCAACGAATCTTGTATACTATGTTGTTACACATAATGGTTTCAGTCTTGTCTTTGAGATGTGTGAAAATGTTTTTTATGGATTTGCTGTAGTAGTATGTGATGACTGTGTTGGTTCTTCTTAGTGTTCGAACGAGTAGTGGTGCTAAGTTTTGTATATAGGGTAATTTTTTGTATATAGTATCTGTATTTTTTTGGTATTGTAAGTTGTGTTGGTGTTTAGCAGTTGATTTACTAATTGTATTTGGTATCCATTATTAATGAAAACTTTCTCTAATTCTTGGATATTTTTATTAGTGAATGTTGGATGGCTAATTTTTGTTATGCGTTGTTTTAGTGCTAATATAGAGTTGATTTAGGTTTATTTAAATGATTGAAATAGTAGTTAACTTAACACCACAGTGACACACAACTTGGAAAAATAACTGCGCTCTTGACATACATGCACATACCACAAAACACAAATTCGATGAAACACAAATTTTAGAAATAGAACAGAACTACTACAAACGTTTATTCTTAGAATCATTTTATATACAAAAAGAACTAAACTGCATTAATAGTAAACAAGACCAAAAAAAATTTAGGCTTCATTTACTCCCTACTTTATAAGCACTAGAAAGTAATAAAAGTTTTTTATGACAATTCATCTTACTGCAACAACCTATATTTTTAAATTTATTTAACGTTCCCATAGTTATACTACCGTTCCACTATCTTCATGGTGTATGTCATCTTGACAACTTATATGTCATAGTTTATTTTAATTTAAATATTTCTATGTAAGCAATTTAACAACATTGTAATCTATTTTGTTTTTAAAGAACCATATTTTTAGAGTTACGATTAAGGTCAGAAACCCGACCGAAACGTCAAGTAATTAGACGAATTTAAAGACGATTGTTTTTATTTGACCTAAAATATCCCACAACACAAAAACCCTTATTTTATATATATATATATATATATATATATATACTGCCGTGGAACTTTCTGAAACGCCCGAGCCTGTTTTTAAAAACCATTCAAGCCTCACGTTGGGCGC
Source organism: Platerodrilus igneus (assembly GCA_036346225.1). Taxonomy (NCBI): domain Eukaryota; kingdom Metazoa; phylum Arthropoda; class Insecta; order Coleoptera; family Lycidae; genus Platerodrilus; species Platerodrilus igneus. The sequence goes on along the minus strand of JARFIW010001469.1, from coordinate 13,283,819 downwards.
CATAAAATTTGCGTGGAACCGTGGATTAACCTTTAACATCGAGCCCCAGCTTTAGGTCGTCATAAAATTTTCAAAAAAAAAATTTCTAAAAAAAATCTTACGCTTTATTTTGGAACGTCTTCGGATTTCTCTGCTCACCCTGGCTAGCTCAGCAATCGGCTTCTTCTTGAATACCTATCTTTAAGTACATACACACACACACCATCAAATAAAATTACGAAAATAATACAACGACCATACAACCCTATATTTACACATATTAACAGATAAAATATTTACACATGAATACAAACGGTTTGATACAATTGTTACCAGCTCAATTTATTAAATGCTTTAAAGTCCTTGGTTTTTTAATATACTTTAGACAAATTCTACATGATATGAGTAGATGGGCCCCACATGCAACCCTAGTTTGACTTTATACTGGTCTATTGTGAGCTCATTATAACCCAGTTTTTGTAAATGCTTTTTAACCTTGCATTTTATTGAAAACAAATTTACAGACCCGTTTACTCCTTACAACAACATTTTATAGCACGAATAAACCTTTATATCATCAATAAACCCTTTTTTAATAATCAAAATTAATTTTCCTACACATGTACCTTTTTAAGCAAGTTTTAAAGGTAATAAATACGCCACCAATAAGTCAAACACACAAACAAAAAATTTCAACACAAATGTCTATACTGTAACGTAAATATATTCTATAGCACTATGATCGTAAGAACCGCTTCAACATAAATATATTCTGTGGTATTTAATCCTTGTATTTGATTTTATAAAACCTTAAAGAAACAATTCTATATGAAAACAGGAAGTCGTGTTCACTTAAAGAATTTAAATGTTTTGTACGGAGATATTTAGTATTTTTATAATTATCAGGAAACGTATTTATATGGAGTTTGGTAGGTTGTGTTGTCTATCTTTCAGGCAGATATTTCCTATACATTCGTTACAATCAGTACAGCGCGTGTGCATACCGGTCACGGGATACAACACGCTGATGATGTGTCGCTAAAAGGGGCAGCCATTGTCCATATAGATGTAGTCGCATTAGCATTCTTTTTCTTGTTAAGAAATAAGATGAAACTCCAGGCCTTACCCAAGTGGGGCCTTCGCATCGGCTTAAGTTGGTTATGGTAGAAGGTGGCGAGTTTGCTTTAGGACGCGGAATGAAGTGCCAAGCTCCTGCGAAACCGGCAAAGCACTAAAACACGCCATTCCTTAATGGTCGCGTCGAGATTTATTAATGGTCAGCTCCTTTCAAACTAAATAAATTATAAAATATTTTTATCCCCTTTAGTGTATGACATTACAGAATGAGTGAAATGATGGTTTAGAAGATAGATGTTGTAATTGAATCCAAGATTAGAGAGCAGTTCATTTGTCGAGGCGATTAATGTTTAGTAATAACCAGTTGAGAAGCAGATTTTTGGAACATGTGTGCTGGTAATCAATAATTAGATTTGGAAGCGACAAAACCTACAGGTATCAAATCTTTCTTTGTTCTGTTTGTGAGGATTCGTAAATGCTCGAATAAATAAATTTTGAAGTCCGTTTGATCGAGTTAAATTTTGTATGCTTAGAGCAGCGTGAAAGAAAACAGTTAAAAATTAATACAGTAATAGTATTATAAATTTGCATAAAGTCACTTGTTAACAATATGATAGTTCAGTCCACTTTTTTACCTTTAAAATATTTATTTACTCATATTAAAATTTTTATAAGCCTCTAATACCAGATTTAAATGAAAAGTTGTTTGCCTAAGTTAAACACATGTGATTCGTTTTTAGTAGAAATTATGTTTGTAAAACATATGTAAACCAGAACTCAGATCTGAAAGCTTGGTACTAAAACTTGTTTGATACATGATTATTAATTTAAAGATCTGTCATGTCAAAGACAGATATATTGAAACTGAATTTTATTTGTACAATTTATTATCACATTTAAAGAAAAATTCAACAAAGAGAAACCATATTAAATTTCATTTTTAGACTCAAGTTTTTTATTCCATGCATATTTAGATTTACTAAATTCTTAAAGTATATGAGTTTGTTAATCTATGAAATTATACAAGGCTGAAGTAATTTAAAAAGGCCCCTATTTGCTTCAAGTGGTTTGTTCTAGGTATTTATTCCTGATTTAAAAAGCTTTGGTGTGTTAATCTCAATATTATCCACCTATAATTATTGACAGGTATTTTTATTGGGAAGCACAAACTGTGTTTTCCTAATAAAGAATTTGTTGTGTATTTTGTTCCAGGTTCATCGAGATCGGAGAGGTTGTAAGTATGTTCCAGAGATTTCCAGATAAATCAGTTTTGTAAGTTGTAAGTTTTAATTGCATTTATATCCCGTGAGTTTCTGTATCTTCTCATAGGAGTATTGAATCTTTAGTGTAACCGTTCATACAGATACAGTGGCGCTCAACCCATTTTCCTTTTGTTAGTTTATCGTAGAGTTTAGACCATCACCACACCCTTTTCTCATTGCTCACCCTTGGGGTAATTCCCAGACTTAGCCGCGAATAGTTAAAGCTTCACTTTATCCATCAACAAGAAAAGAGAAGAACTCAAAATTCTAATTTTTGCTTTACTGACGCCCAAACAACGTGAGGCGTGCATTAGTAAAGGGAAGTGAAAATTTAGTATTGCTTCAATACAAAGACAGAAATTTAAAGTTCGTTACCTGGAGTCACCTACGTTCCACATCGCCGCTGCAGATGGATACAAGAAGCCCTCGTCGATTGTGTCTATCTACTACGATGAAGCCTGGATCCACAGATCCCCACCATCCAATATCTCCGCTACCACTCCGGTTCTTCTGCCCAGATATTAGCTTCGTCTCAAAAGTAACATTGCATACCACTATTTCATGCATACAAATTGATTTCAGTTTCGCTTACCCCAAATATCATCGCTTCATTTAATAGGTTTGTTGTAGTAACGGCACTTTTTACTGAAACAAGCACCAACTCGTGCAATATCACTTTTATAATACGCGGTACGCTTTTATAATTTATAATATAATTATAATTTTTATAATTTCTACACAGGATGTTTTATACAATTTTACTGAACACACAATAATTGATAACTGAAAGAGCTTTTACTACTATTATGTTGTAGATCTAAACCCGTATTCAGATGTAAATGGAAGGAAAGAGAGCTTTAATATCTTTGTTCGTGTATTTATATCATTCTCAAACTCCCCCTAGTGGAACCTGTTTCACATGAAAAGCTTATTTTCTAAGCTGCTTCCTAAAATTTTTAACGTAACGAACACTGACTTTTCCAAAATCCCACTTTCATCGTGCTGTTACAAAGAATTTAGATTACCACCGTACCGTACGCGCTCTTCTCGAAAGCTGCGGGCCATCAGCTAATGATATAATTTGCCCTCGTCACAACTCTCCACCTATCCGCTATCTATCTCTGTTCTACGCATATTTGTTGTCTCCTTTAGAACCCCTCTTAACTTACAGAAAATCGATATTGTATCTGGCCTTCACAATTACCCGTGTATATCTTACGTGACTTCTACTCCAACGTTTTATTTATACGTTTCTCTGTCTGTTATATATTATCTATCGTTTTATTCCAATCACTCTTCAAGGCACTTGTTATTGTAGCAGCTCATAGAAATCGACCGTTGCAAACAAACTCCATAGGAATTCTATCTTAACGTTCGTTTAAGATTCTATGAACATGACATATAACCAACAGGTGTTTCTTGAAATAATCGACCGTTTGAAATAACAATTCTCGGTTTCTTCCCTTCTTAGTATTTGCATAAACGAACGTTGGCTTTTAAAATGAAAACATTTGCGTTTGAAATTATTGATTTTCTATTCAAGCACGCTCCCTTTTTGCTTCCATGCGTTTGATTAAAAGTTGTTATAATTACTTATGCGTATCCTTGAGTTGTTTATGTACTCTATAACTTTCTTTCCTTAGGCAGCTTTCACATTCCAGTTTAAATATAGAAATGCCTTATTACCCGTCCGTTTTCAACATAATAAATTAATTAATTTAACGCGTAAATAATTGGCTCCTGTTTCTATATACACGGTTGTTAAAATTATATTGTCTACAAATATATATATATATATATATATATATATATATATATATATATATATATAATTATGTGGTGTAACGGCCTTGCAGATTATAAAATAAAGTATCTATAATAACAGGCTATTAGGTCTGCTGGTTAATGAATTAAACTCTTTATTATAAATTCAAGCTTTCGGTTTTTTTATTTTTAAACCTTTATCAAGAATACTAAAAATTGTGAAACGTTATTAGGGCATACAATAATCAAATACTTACTAATGTGAGGTCTTTTAAAATAGAATCGTTGATATAAATAAAATGCATAAATATAAATTAATAGTGTGATGTATAAAGCTTTTAACAAAAATAATGTGATATTCTTATTTAAGTTTGAAAGTTACAGACTGACAAATTCCTATATAATTTTGACAGTTGTTGAGACAACTTTCTAGATGTTACTATTTCTTTTGTAAGTCGACTGAAATTTAGATTTTTTTTTTTTTATTTATACATGTATGTCTATATACATATATACATATGCGAGCGTGTGTGAGTGTGAGTGTGTGTGTGTGTGTGTGTGTGTGTGTGTGGTGTGTGTGTGTGTGTTTATGTTGAGTTTTATTAAGTGATGTGATCATTTAAGTTAAATTTGTTTTTCGATTTAAAATGAAGTAGATAGGTGTATATGGAGCTTAGTGCGTTGATATCAGTTTTTTATTAATAGTGTTAGCGTTTTTAAATATGTAACACATTTCTAGGAATTTTCTTTTGGATCGTTTACTTTCAATTTGCAGTATTTTAGGATTGTCAAAATCTATTTTATGTCTGTTTGTATTTGCGTGTATGGTCAAAGCACAAGCGTTTGGTTTAACACGAATGTCACTTTTATGTTGAGTTAGGCGTTGTTTTAATTGCTGTGAGCTTTGGCCAATGTAGGTGAGATTGCAGTCTAAACAATTTATTTGGTATACAACATTCCGTTGTAGAAGGGATGGTGTTTTATCTTTTAATTTAGAAAAAAGACTGTTTAAAGTTAAAAGGTTTCGTTTAGCAATTTTTATGTTGAATTTTTTAAATACGTTTTCGAATTTTGTACTTAAGTTTTCGATGTAAGGAATTATATGGTATGTAGGCATATTTGCAGAAGACGCAGTATTATTGTTTGAGTGTTTATTAGAAAAGTCTATGTTTATTGGAGCTTTATGATTGTATAAAAGGCTTTTTATTAACTTTGGGGGATAGCTATTGTTTTTTAGAATTATAAATAGTTTGTCTAGATTTTTTTGATATAGAGATGGATCGCATATTTTTTTGATTCGATGTTTTACACCTAGAAATAAATTTATTTTAATTTTGTATTGATGATATGAATGATAATTTAGATATCTGCCGGAGTTGGTTGGTTTCTGATACCAGTCTAAAATAATAGTGTTATCGTTTTTTCTAATTAGTAGAGTGTCAAGAAATGGGACGGATCGGTTATTTTCTAATTCAATGGTAAATTTAATTTTATCGTCGTAACTATTGAAAATTTGGAGAGTTTCGTTAATTTTATCTTCTGGTATACATGATATTATATCGTCAGCAAATTTTTTAAGAAATGGAATTGAAAACTTTAGTTTGGGAATAACTTCGTCTAATAAATCGTCCATAACAATTCTGGCAAATATGGGACTTAAATTAGAGCCCATTGGACAACCAAAGGTTTGTAGAAAAAAATCATTATTAAAGCTAAAATAACTTGTATTAAAAACTAATTCTATAATGTCTGTAAAAATGGATTTTGGGATAGTACAATTTGTACTGACTTTATGCCATAGCTTTTCGATATTTTTTAGAACCAAAACCTTTGAAATATTAGTGTAGAGTGAGATTGCATCTAGACTTATTAATACATGGTTATTTAGTAGTTGAAAGTTATGTATAAAGTCAGAGAATTCAAAAGAATCGATTACGTTGTAATTATTAATGTTAGTAGATTTTTGTAATATATCTGCAATAAATTTGGAAAGATTTTCTGTAGGGCTATTATTTGATGCAACTATAGGTCTTAAAGGATATTCTGATTTATGAATTTTAGGTAGTCCGTATAGTTTTGGACTTGTAGAACTGTAATTATTTAGGGTTTTTGCTTGTTCTTTACTGATATATTTTTCTTGTTTTAGTTTTTTGATCATATTTATTGTTGAAGTTTAAAAACGTGGAGTAGGATCTTTATCAAGCTTGTTGTATATTGTTGAGTCACTTAGTAATTCATAAATTTTCTCTATATATTGATTTTTAGAGATACCTACACTTATGTTTCCTTTCTTCTTAATCTTCTTTGGGAATGAAACCACTCATAGTTTTTAAAATTTATTTTATTAACGTTTCGATCCATGACCTAGGATCGTTGTCAAAATAATAAAAACTTCAAGTTTGACGTTTATGACATAAATTGAAGGTTACTTTGATTTATTGATGTTTGAAATATTTGGTTTGAGTACACTAAGCAAAAATTTTTAAAGTTTAAAAGAATGATTGCCTTCAATTTGTGTTGCGACCTGGGATCGACTTTCCTATGGTAGCCAATACGCTTAACGTGAAATCAGCTGATTAATTTTTATTGGTGAATTTTATATAAATTCAATAATTTAGGAAACATTTTTTAACATGTTTCTATTTATACAATTGAGAGATTTCTGATTTTATGTCTTATTTTACCGAGATTCAGTGAAGGGGGTTAAGCAACCTGTGGCTACCAAGATCCCCCAACATTTATAATTTGCCGAAATAATGGTCTTCTAGTTAATATGCTTATTGTTATGTAATTAGTTATTGTATGTATAAATAGAAATCATGTATGTAGGCTGTATTTCAAGTTAATATCGCAAGGAATTTTGCAGTAACACCAAAATCAATACCAACCTTTGAAATAATTAGCTGTATTGAGAAAATAGCAAACCAACTCGAAGAAGATCAAGCAAACGAATTTAGAATACGATGTAAAATCGAAATAGAAAAGAATCACAAAATAAAGCCAAATGTAAGTAATAACGAAATAAAAGCAATTCGCAATCTAAAAAACGATAACTCAATTATAATTCTACCTGCTGACAAAGGCAATGCAACAGTAATAATGAATAAAAACGATTACAACACAAAAGTCTACGAACTATTGAACACTGAGAATTACACCAGTTTAGAAACGGACCCAACAAAATCAATTGAAAATAAAATATACAAAACTCTATTTAAATTTAAAATGAATTGAAGACAAAGAAAGAAGTAAACTAGTCCCACATTACAGTAAACCACCCCACTTTTACGGTCTACCAAAATTCATAAAAAGACATTCCTTTAAGACCTATCGTAAGCTCAATAGATTCACCATGCCATAATTTAGCAAAATTTCTACTAAAAATTATAAATCCATTAGCAGGCAAAACGGATTCTTTCATTAAAACAACCAACACTTTTAGAAAACTATCAAACATAAAATTGAAAATACACACACAATGGTAAGCTTTGATGTAGTAAATCTCTTTACAAATGTCCCTATAAACAAAACGCTTAATATTATAAAAACAAACTCGAAAAAGATGGCAATCTTAAAGAAAGAACAAAACTAAGTATATCATCGATTATGGAATTACTTGGTTTATGCGTAAATACCACATATTTTCAAATAAATGATCAATTTTACAAACAAAGCTTCGGAATGGCAATGGAAGTCCACTATCCCCAATCTTCAGTAATATATTCATGGAGGAATTCGAAAAGATGTGATATTCACACAAGAATTGAAACCATTGATCTGTTGGAGATACGTTGATGATGTTTATGCTATTTGGCCTCATAATATAGAATTAATTAAAACTTTATACAGTCAATTAACGAAATAGAACCAACTATTAAATTCACATATGAATTAGAACAACATGGAAAACTTCCGTTTTAGATATTCTAGTTAGCAAAACGATACAACAATTAATACATCGGTATATAGAAAACCAACGCACACAAACAGATACTTAAACTTCGATTCAAACCACCCACAATGCTCAAACGAGGAATTATCAAAACCATGTATGATAGAGCAAAATTAATATCATCAAACGAAGAAATTTTAAAGAAAGAGAAAGACCTAATCAGATGTACACTAATAGAAAACAAATATCCTAAAAGAATAATAGAGAAAGAAATGAATAAAACCCTAAAATAAAGAAAAGAAAACAAAAACAACGATACACACCACAATATGCTCTCAATACCATACATAAAAGGATTCTCCGAAAAATTAAAGAATAGGAAACAAATTTGAATTAAAACAGTATTTAGAACCAACAATACACTAAGAGCACAATTAACAAAAACAAAACCCAAAAACGCAATACAAAATTCAAAAACTGTATCTACAAAATACCGTGCGAATGTAATAAGTTTTATATAGGAGAAACTTCCAGACCATTTGAAGTTCGATTAAGAGAACATAAATCATATATAAAAATAGAAAATTTGAAAATCCATGATTTGCCAACATGCATGGGACTCCAGTCATATAATAAAATGGGAAGATGCAAAAATTATCGACAAAGAAGAAAACCACCAAAAACGCAAAATCAAAGAAGCTGCCTATATAACCCTACATAAAAATAACTGCGTTGCAAACGAATCCGTGACTTTCAGTAAACAATGGATTCCATTACTAAAAGAAATAACAAAAGAAATAACAAATGAAGAAATGCCCACAATATCTAGGTAGCATTGCAAGTTTTTCCTGGGTTTTTCCTTGCGATATTAACATGAAATACAGCATACATACACGATTTCTATTTATACATACAATAACTAATTACATTACAATAAGCATATTAACTAGAAAACCATTATTTCGGCAAATTATAAATGTTGGGGGATCTTGGTAGCCACAGGTTGCTTAACCCCCTTCACTGAATCTCGGTAAAATAAGACATAAAATCAGAAATCTCTCAATTGTATAAATAGAAACATGTTAAAAATGTTTCCTAAATTATTGAATTTATATAAAATTCACCAATAAAATTAATCAGCTGATTTCACGTTAAGCGTATTGGCTACCATAGGAAAGTCGATCCCAGGTCGCAACACAAATTGAAGGCAATCATTCTTTTAAACTTTAAAAATTTTTGCTTAGTGTACTCAAACCAAATATTTCAAACATCAATAAATCAAAGTAACCTTCAATTTATGTCATAAACGTCAAACTTGAAGTTTTATTATTTTGACAACGATCCTAGGTCATCGATCGAAACGTAAATAAAATAAATTTTAAAAACTATGAGTGGTTTCATTCCCAAAGAAGTTTAAGAAGAATGCTAAACAAACCACAACAAACATACAGGGAGTATTTATGTTTCCTTTGTCAGCTTTACAAAAATCTACTAACATTAATAATTACAACGTAAACGATTCTTTTGAATTCTCTGACTTTATACATAACTTTCAACTACCAAATAACCATGTATTAATAAGTCTAGATGCAATCTCACTCTACACTAACATTTCAAAGGTTTGGGTTCTAAAAAATATCGAAAAGCTATGGCAAAATCCATTTTTACAGGCATTAAAGAATTAGTTTTTAATACAAGTTATTTTAGCTTTAATAATGATTTTTTTCTACAAACCTTTGGTTGTCCAATGGGCTCTAATTTAAGTCCCATATTTGCCAGAATTGTTATGAACGATTTATTAGACGAATTTATTCCCAAACTAAAGTTTTCAATTCCATTTCTTAAAAAATTTGCTGACGATATAATAACATCTATACCAGAAGATAAAATTAACGAAACTCTCCAAATTTTCAATAGTTACGACGATAAAATTAAATTTACCATTGAATTAGAAAATAACCGATCCGTCCCATTTCAAGACACTCTACTAATTAGAAAAAATGATAACACTATTATTTTAGACTGGTATCAGAAACCAACCAACTCCGGCAGATATCTAAATTATCATTCATATCATCAATACAAAATTAAAATAAATTTCATTCTAGGTGTAAAACATCGAATCAAAAAAATATGCGATCCATCTCTATATCAAAAAAATCTAGACAAACTATTTATAATTCTAAAAAACAATAGCTATCCCCCAAAGCTAATAAAAAGCCTTTTATACAATCATAAAGCACCAATAAACATAGACTTTTCTAATAAACACTCAAACAATAATACTGCGTCTTCTGCAAATATGCCTACATACCATATAATTCCTTACATCGAAAACTTAAGTACAAAATTTGAAAACGTATTTAAAAATTCAACATAAAAATTGCTAAACGAAACCTTTTAACTTTAAACAGTCTTTTTTCTAAATTAAAAGATAAAACACCATCCCTTCTACAACGGAATGTTGTATACCAAATAAATTGTTTAGACTGCAATCTCACCTACATTGGCCAAAGCTCACAGCAATTAAAACAACGCCTAACTCAACATAAAAGTGACATTCGTGTTAAACCAAACGCTTGTGCTTTGACCATACACGCAAATACAAACAGACATAAAATAGATTTCGACAATCCTAAAATACTGCAAATTGAAAGTAAACGATCCAAAAGAGAATTCTTAGAAATGTGTTACATATTTAAAAACGCTAACACTATTAATAAAAAAACTGATATCAACGCACTAAGTTCCATATACACCTATCTACTTCATTTTAAATCGAAAAACAAATTTAACTTAAATGATCACATCACTTAATAAAACTCAACATAAACACACATACACACACACACACACACACACACACACACACACACACACACACACACACACGCTCGCATATGTATATATGTGTGTATATATATATATACAGTGCTTCCCAAAAGTAACGGATATATTCGATTAAATGATTATTGATAATTTCTGAGTAAAAAGCTCTGACACGTCGATTTTTATTTTTAAATTGTCATTTGATTATGTAATTTTTTGACCCCCCATCCTTCAACCCCTAAGCGCTAGCATCCTCTATTAAAAAATTTTAAATAGCAATGTACCCCTTGTGATACCTCAATTAATACTCAATTAATACTCAATTAATACTTGGTCGAGATATTTCCGTACTGGACGTGCATAGTGGGGAGACGCACCATCTTGCTGTAGCCAAATACTGGGATCGGGTGAATCAGGATCTTCTGCATTCGGATGTAGTACCGGTAAAGCCGGAATTCTTCAATTGGAGAAAATTTAGATATGGTTCCTCATTGAGTGTTCTCGCAAAAAAGTACGGTCCAATAACTTAATTACCCACTAACCCCGCCCAAACAATAATCTTTTGTAAAAATTGTGTATTTGCTTCCATCATCCAATGCGGATTTTCATTAGCCCAATAACGGCAAGTCTGCTTATTAACGGTACCATTTAAATAAAATGTTGCCTCATCAGAAAACATAATATTTCCTTCCAACCCAAGATTTTCATTGCAAAGTTCCATCATTGTCTCACAAAATTGCGCTCGCCTATCAAAATCATCATCTGATAACTTTTGCACTAATTGCACTTTGTAAGGGTGAAATTTTTGTTTACGGCAAAATCTATGAACTGCACATTTTGATGCATTTAACTGTGAAGCGACTCCTGCAACGCTTGAATGTGGATTTTTCTTGCACAAATAGCAAGACATCCAATTCTTAATCTTCATTTAAAGCTGATGGACGTCCCTCTTTAGATTTATCTCGTACGTGTCCAATATTCCGAAATTTATTTTTAATTCGGGGGATGAATTTCATTGAATAAAATTCGAACTTGTTTGTGCGTTCGAATTCTATCTCCAAAGCCAATCATCATTAAAATTACAATCCTTTCGGCTTCGTTAAGTTTCATTTTTGCTGACTTATTATTAAACAAGCAACACGCATTTAACTAACGTACTTTCACTAAACTTATTTGACACTTTACAAACATTTTGTTTGTCAAGGCATACCCGATAATTGGCATTTTAAGTGAATAAGTTTTTATTGAATAAAACAGTTGTTTATCATCGGATTTAGAATTTTTTGTAAAACTCTATTTCTGCATAAAAAATGCTGTTAATTGAGGTATCACAAGAGGTACATTGCTATTTAAAATTTTTAAGTAGGGGATGCTAACGCTTAGGGGTTGAAGGGTGGGGGGTTAAAAATTACATAATCAAATGACAATTTAAAAATAAAAATCGACGTGTCAGAGCTTTTTACTCAAAAATTGTCAATAATCATTGTTTTATAATATTCTCCAATAGTAAGTTATTTTTAGTTATGTAAATTAAAAACATTCTTAAAATTTGAAAAAAATCAAAAATATCTCAGAAAAGAATGGATTTAGGTATAGGGAATGCTTAACAAAAGTGAAAGGACACTTAATGAACTATCCATTGTGGCAATAAAATTGGTAGAGTGCCATTTAAAAAAAATTTTGAAAATTGCATTTTGCGAAACCTGACACACCCGTATACTGTGAAGAAATTTCAAAAAAGTGATAATTACAAATATACTATGGTATATAGTAAAATTTTCTGCATCTTGAAAATTAACATAAGTTGTGTATTAGTGCAGTGGCAATGTATTTAATCAGGGTCATTTTTTCTAAAAACAGTTAAATATCTCAAAAACTAAAAGGAATAGACAGATACAATTTAATATCAAATTAAAGCATTTTCATGGGCTTTCCAAAAATGTAATAATATATAGAATGTTACATTTAAGAAAATATAAGTTTAATATGCCATGGAATTATAAAACACCCTGTATGCTTCCAAATATTTTTAAAATGTGCACTTTAGGCATGCCTAATATGCCTCCAAATTTGGTTTACGTAGCTTTTATAATAACGGAGTTATCGACCGTTGCCACACTAAAAACTCACCCTGTATATATATTTATATATATATTCAAGTGACTTTGACAAATTGCGTAGGATACTTATTGGGCGGAACTCACTGGAAGTAGAAGGGCGTTGCTTTTGGGTAAAGGGCTTTCTTTTGACAGAATTGTTACACCTTGAAAAAATAATTGTTGCACTATCAAAAAAAGTGTTACACTATATATGAGTGTCAAGGTACATAAATGCATTCTTTCATGATTTCGACTATATAACTGAAATTCTTTAAGAGTATTAATACAAAATGCTATTCTTTAATATAAAAATATGGTTGAAGTTTCCTTTATCACCGCACATGCATGTGCCAAACGTAATTAATTAATTTATACAGTAGGACTTAAACCAATTTAGGTTTCATTTTGGTACCTGTTGTTTTTGATTTCCTCCAGTAATTTCGGTCTTGCCCGAACTGGTCTGTGTCGAAGTATCTTTTCCAGAAATAAGACGCAAACGGTCTTGCATTGACCGCCATTAATAAGTATACTTACCTCTAGCATTAGTTCATTTCCGAACCAATAATATAGAAACAGTTGCGTTAGCATTGTGCATATGAAGAAGATGTCCCTTATTAGCTGCATAGATAGGTCTCCCTAGAAATAGCTTATTTAATAGTTTCACTTGGTAAAGTACCACTTACAACAGCTATCTCAAAACCAAGTATTGCTATTTGTAACGAAGACGTTAAAAAATCTAGGAAAAGCAATATCTTCATAGAGCCATCAAGAACCTTTACGTATCTTGCTAGATAAAGCTATATCTATATAGCATCAACATCATTCTATACTTACCGTATGATGGCTTTGTGATGGTAAATTATCTTCTCAAGGTTACGGTGTAGTAATTTATCATTCATCAAAGTAACCAGATTATACTGGATAATCTTTATCTGTCCAACTGCAAAATTTATCAATGAAATAAACAGGTTATTGCATGATATTAGAACAAATGCTCCGATAGAGCAAGCAACGGCCTGCCAAGTAAAAGTATACCAGTAATATTTATACCGGTCGAAAGGAAGCCAGGATACTAATGGTAGTGGCCGCTTTAAATATTTCGTAGAATTGCCCACCATAATGTAGTAGGCATCTAACGGGTTTATCAGTTCCAAGACACAAGGCGTAATAATAAACAGTAGCAAACACACAACACCAAAACAAATAACAACCATGTTAGCGTCTGCATTTTTTTCGACGTGGAATTTATAAATATCAAAAACACGCCCTCCGTGTTTTTTAATTCCTTCTTCAGTGGCTATAATAATCTCAAATAACTTTCTTATACGGGAGCTGCTCAGAACGTACATTTTAGTAAGACCAATTATAGCTAATAAGCTTACAGCCAATACACTGGTAATTTCTTGAAAGTTTGTGCTCATTGAAAACAGCTCAACGTACTGAGTTAGTACAAGTATTATGCAAATGCTTACTGTAATTTTGTGGTATACTTGGTAAGCGACGGTACAACATTTCTTGCTGAATTGTAAAGGCCAAAGGCCAACTAAACTTAAAGTAAGAATAGCTATTTTTAGATGAAAGTGTTTCATTTCATATGGAATACACGTTTCAGACGTTGCAAGGTTTTGTAGCTTCGCGAATTTTTTAATTACAACAAACAGCTTTTCAATTACCTTTATTAACTACTGAATTATTAGAAAGACCTGAATTATATAGATAGTCAATTTAGTTTAATGATGTAATTTTTGAAAATTATAGTCCTAATTGTAGAGTAAAATCAAACGACGGTTTTAAGCTTCAGTTAATTACCCCTTTCTACTATTCATTAGTAATAACATGTTTTTGCGGATTCTGCTATGAAGACATTTCGCAAATGTAAATTGAAGTAAACAATATTGTTTCTATCAAAGTACTTAACATTGCACTAGTGAAGGAAATTACTAAGTACAGTTTGAAATATAGTCATAAAAACCAGAAATGTTACGTAATATCGCACTCATTTATCTACTGCTGCACATCAGTGCAACTTCTGAGAACCGTGTCCAAGTTTTAACTAATCCTTAGATCAATTAAAATATTGCTACATTTGTGCTGTATACGATATCATTGTTTGTTCGTATCTGACATGCTGATGGATTTGGGTTTGCTTAACAGTATCATACAACGCATTGGAACAACATAGCTAAGGATTCTACTTGTAAGTTCACGAAGCTCTTTCTACCTATCTTGTGTGTGTTTGTTAACCATTTTTCATTTTTGTTGAACACGTTATAAAGAATATTTTTGTATTTGTAATTTGTGTGCTATGTTATTTATATACCTGTGTTAATATTCGATACCAAAACTGTACAAACTACAAGTTCTACTATTTACACCATCTTCAAGCTTATCCTACCAATAGAAGAAACTATTAAACGAATAAAAGTAGACAAAACATTAACACAAATGAGAACAGCTTGTGACATTTTCTTAGAAATAACTATAATCGCATTTTGTATGAATAGTTTCTGTACAAGTAAAGTCCGCTAATAGGATTAGGTTATTTCCTTCTAAGACATATACGTTTTAGGCTTAAATAAATTCTAATTTAAGAGAGAATTATTTTGCATCGTCTTTAATCTATTGTCAAAGGTTATAAAATTTATGTCGGTTTTATAAAAAATGGTTAGAGGTGATACCATCATGGTAATTAATACAGTCTAGTTTCGTCTAGAAAATATATAATGGCGCCGATAAGTCCTTCCTCTTAAAACAAAGACATGTCTTACACAGTTTTGTGCTGACTAGGAACACACGTATAACCTGAAATACGTAAGTTTAAATATATGTAAGGTTACATAGTGAAAACGGAATGAAGGAGGTCCAATTTGGATTTATTCGTCCGAAGTTTGCCAAGAATCCTTCGTGTAGTTTTAAAAAGAGCAATTTCATTCTTCAAAAAGCGACTCCGTTTTCAACATCCAGACTCTAAACTTTGGTAGGTTAATTACTTTGTGCGGAGGATAGCATACAAGGCAGAGTAGTCTAAGTAGGTTAGGATAATTTCCTGCCAAGCGGACGAGTTTCTTTTTAGGGACACTTCTGAGTCCATGCAGAGTCAACCGTTGTGCTAAAAGTTTCATATTGTACGATAAGATAGAGGTGCTCGAGAAGAATTAGGGGCAACCTTTAATGCCATAATCCAGCACCTGATTGCAAGAAAATTGTATATAAATCAATGCTGAAGCTATACTGGTGTAAAGGTTTGTATCTAATGATAAGTAAATATACAAATTGAATGTACCTACAAGTGCGTCTGTGTTTAGGTTAAACTTTTTTGACATATTGGACGTATAAACCGTTTTCATTAACAATATAGCAGAAATATATCAATTCCTTCTTACAGGTTTAACATTTATCTTTACTAAGGGTGAGCCTAGCTTCTAATAAGCAAAATTTCAATACGTTTTTCAAATGTATCTGTACTTATGATGATATCGTCGAGATAACAAAATACATAAGGTTGTAATCCTTAACGTAGAAGACGATGAGCGAATCCTTCTCATGTAGCAGGTGAATTATGCATATCCATTGGTAACTGGTTAATTCAAGTAAACCGCGATTTAGAACCGTGAAAACTGCATACTGACAAGAATTTCTTCCAATGGAATCTGAAAATTTGCGGATTTGGTATCTAAAATGGAAATAAATTCAGCATTTCGGAGGTTATCCAAGATTGATGAAACATAAGGTACAGGCTATGCATCTATCTCGATGACATTGTTAAGTTTTCGAAAACCAATGACAAATATATACCTGTTGTCTTTTTTTTGTCCAATAATACAGGAATACTCCAAAGACTACTGCTTTTACGCACGACCCCTAACTTAAGAGGTTTATCTAATTCGCTATCGATATGTTGTGGTGCAGCAAGACCCTGTAATAACGTTGTTTAGTCGGGGCTCCTTTTACGTTAACTGTATGTTTAACTAAAGAAGCTGTAATTGTAGATCCGAATTACATATCACACGAAGGCCGCGCTAGCAATAGTCGTGGATTAGGATCGGAGAAAAATAACCAACCTAAGGAAACGATCAGCACTTCAATCTGCTAAAAGAAGAACGGTATAGTAAACGTACAAACACAATTAACTATGGCAGGGGAGTAATCTGTCAGATAAAACTTCTAAAGGTAATATATGAAACCATTAAGCAGGGTAATAACTCTGCCTATGATGGTTGTGTCCAACAGGTCACTCCCTAATGCCTACTAGTAATCCAATACGTGAACATAAATAATCAAGTCTATTGTTTTCTTTAAACAAAAAGTCTACGGTACATCTCACTTTGTTAAGTATTCAAAGGTTATAAATATTGTCAAAGTAAGTTCACAAGAAGGACCGCCGTGGTGGCGTACATATTTACATAGTTTCAACATTGATAGCAAATGGTTAATGAGCTGTACAATGAGTTAATGCTCAACTTATGGTATATATACAATACGGGATAAATAGAAAAGCATTTATTGATAAATCGTGGAACTTCTGTGTTACCATATGATACTGTAAGGTGAGGACATGAAAACTGTTAAGGTGAGCGTTTTTTATCACAAAAGTATCTATTACAACGGTTGTGACCTCGCTAGGAGCCCAAGTACCTAGGAAGTAGCTATTAGTGATGGATTCGAACCGAACCGAACCGAACCTTGCCCTAGGTTCGGTTCGGTTCGAAAACTTTTTAGTCCGGTTCGGTTCGAGGTTCGGTTTGAAAATATATATTTCGGTTCGGTTCGGTTTGGTTCGAAAAAAACGAACCGAACCGAACCGGTTAGACATTTTGATATTTTAAACAACTAATGCGTTCAACTACAACAATTTGAATGTTTAATGTAGTTTTTATATTTAGTAGTTGCTACTTTCAAATAAACCTAACATTAATTTGCTTTAGATTTTAGTATCATAAATCATATTAATACTATTTGTCCATGTTTGTTTTTCCAATACGTACTATCTTTAACAAAGCGTAATTACAATTAGATTAATAGTGAAAGCCACCTCTAAAATTTAGAATGTGTTAATAGTTGATGATTTTTACTAATGTCATTTTACCGTGCAAGAACGATATCACACGATCTTTGCGATTACTTTTATTTTAGTTTTAGTTGGTATAAAAAGAGTATCAAGACATTGAGGTTTTGCTGATTTCTTATACAGTACAAGCAAAAAGCTGTTTGTCAGGTTATCTTTATTATTATTGCTTTTAAAAGACAATATCAGATGGTTCTCGGAAAGAATCGTAAATATGCCTCAAACAGGGCCTACGTTTTTCATAATAAAATATAGCAGTATTTATCGCACGGGCATTGCCTGCTTATTATTTGCATTATACTGTGTTATTTTATGTCGGCATTGATTGAAACGTTTATGCTGCCATGAGTCATAAACTTCAACCCTTGGTTTTGAGAGAAAGTTTGGGGTCATCTTTCTGGAGTATCGGCTACTTCTGAAGACGTTGATGGTAATGGCCACACTAAATAAACCGTAAATATTATGGTACCGTGCGTTTTATAAAACCATTTGTTGAGCGATTGTGTACAAAAAAAAGATTAGTTTTTGCTACAAAGTCACATTTTTTAATATTAATAGAGAGCTGGTTTTCATACAAAGTAAAAAATTCAAAATGATGGATTAGTAATGCATACTTAATTAAGAATTAAATTGTTTCGTTTATTCTAAAAACTTCTGCAGTCTCTAGACCGTTACGTCGGCTTGTATATGTTTAAGATGGTTTTCAACACGACTTCTGTTCATTAAATAAAATAAGCTTGTTTTTAAAACCAAATTTTCAAAATCATTTCGAGTTCCTTTAATATCTAATACTAGTTATAAACAAACAACAATTTGAAATAAGAAGCATTAAACAAATCGAACTAATGTAGAATTTTTTTATCCACAAACGTGCCTCCATGACAAAATTTATTAGATGTGTAACACTAATACCTATTACATTTTTACCTATTGGCTTAAAACTCGAGGACCATGTACATTAAAAAATCGTTGTATTTCTTATATGCTTGCGACTAGAGATTTTTAAAATGTGCATTTGGGGAAATTAAGATTGACATGTTTTTAGTGAAAATTAAACTTTTATTTAAAAAATCGAACTTTTCGAACCGAACCGGACCGAACCTTGAGCTAGGTTCGGTTCGGTTCGAAAAATTTGATGGTTCGGTTCGAGGTTCGGTTCGAAAATAAGATGTCCGGTTCGGTTCGAAAAATCAAACCGAACCTCGAACCGAACCTCGAACCGAACCTCGAACCGAACCTCGAACCGAACCTCGAACCTGTTCAGTTCGTGTCCATCCCTAGTAACTATTCCATTTAAGAACTCTATATTCCCGGTACCTACTCGTACAATAGGTATATAATACTTATGGTCACGAGGTTGATAAACTAGACAAATGCGCATTTGTTTACACGAGATTTATAAAATCTTTATCGATCTCTCAGGTGTTACGCAGTTAGAACAAAGTAATAGGTTAATCTTCCAGTACGAGTACAGAATCGGACGGTCCGCACAGCGTAGATCAGAACCCAACAGCAACAGTAGCTATATTTGCTGGATGGGAGGTTCACGTTTCATAAACAACAGAATCCATCTAGTATCTAACTAGAACCGAGTCATCGCACACAAATAGGTAGGATATACAAAATGTGTATGCGTATGATTACCCGTTTAAATCTTGGGTAATGTTACGAAGGACATTGTATTTGCTTTCGATAGTCAAGTACAAAAGGAAGGAAGTAGAAAGATTCAGAATGAGTGACACAACTTGTATCTTTTCTTTTTGACAACCTTTTTCCAATTAAACGAAAAATAACAAGCAGTTGCCTAGATCAAAACAATAAAGAATTTTCAGTATATTTCGAGTAATATGGTTCACTTAGTTACCAAGTATTACAGATTTTAGAAGGTGTGTAAACAGTGTTAACGTGCTAGTGAACTATAATTGAGCGAATTTTGTAAGATACAGGAGCTGAACGTAACAAAGTCACACCTGATGCTGGCAAATTTTCAAAATATTCACCTATGATATTTTCTAATAAATTTTTTTTTCAGAATTTAAATCTATAGTAAAATGTAGTATTAGAGATGAAGTTTCTATTATGAATTCGCCTTTAACAAGATCTGGTATAATTCCTACGGATGACCAGAAATGAATACTTAAAACTAAAGTGTGAGCTACATTTGGGACTATAAAAGCTTTTAAAACTGCTACTTTTTTCTTTAATTGGATGAGTAAAGTCATTGTTTCCATAGATTGTACAGTTAGTCGGTTTGCAATTTGACAATTAGGAGAATTTTGTGTCTGAATTTTTATACCCAAACGTAAAAATATTTCAAAAACTTTTTTGTCCGAAAATTGTAGTACTCATACCGGAGTCGTAAAGAGCAAGGAAATCAATACCTAAAGTTCTGGACAAACATGTGGTTTTGATGGGGAAATACCCTGGATGCCACATAATCTCACAAGGATTAAGTGGAAAAACCTTACACTGACTAGCAAGGGAGTGCCAATATCTTGAGATCAAGATAGTAATTCTGGCTTAAAATATACCTGAAAATTTGTTAAAACAAAAAATATGTTAAATCCAAAACAAACCTAAACGCGTAGACCAAGTTATGACTGCTAACAGCAAGGAAGATTTCTAAAGTAAAGATTAAATAACACCTAAAATATTCAATCACGCTTTTATAAAAATAACACCACAATTTATTTCCTAAGAACTGTACCTATATCATTTACACTAATGGAAAAATCAAATATACAAGATTTATAAAATTTGCGGATTATTGTTAATTCTATAACACACACGTTTACACAGTACCAGCTTAAACAAATATTAAAAGCTCCATATCTCTTAATCTATTAGCTAAAAACGGTGTGAACAACTAATATATCGTGTACATATTAAGTAAAACTTAACCTAAACACAGATACACTTGTAAGTTCGTTCAGTTTATACATTTTCTTATGATTAGGTACCAGCCTTCGTACCTCTATAACTTCGGCATTGATTTATTTACAATTTTTTTGCAAACAGAAAATGGATTATGTCATTAAAGGTTGCCCTCGACTTCCTCATCCAGTACCTCTAGCTTATCGACCTCGTCCACTACAACATAAAACTTCCAACACAACGTTTGACTTCTCTATGAACTCAGTAGGATCCCTAAAAAGAAACTGGCCCACTTGGCAGGAAAATATCGGAATCTTTTTAGGCTACTTTGCCCAGTACACTAACTTCTTCACAAGTTAATTAGCCTACCAAAGCGGCATGTTTAGAGTTCAAATGTTGGAAACGGGGTTTCCTCTTGAAGAATGGAACTGCTTTTTTTTAAAACCACACAAGGCATTCTCGGCAAACTTCAGACGCGTGAATCAAAATTGAACCTCCTTCATGCCGTTTTCTTTATCTAACCTTTTATATATTTAAACTTACGTATTTTAAATTTTACATGCAATCTGAGTCACCACAAAACTGAGTATGACCTAACTTTGTTTTAAGAGGATGAACTCATCGGCGCCATTATATACTTTTTAAACAAAAGAAATTCAGGTTGCATCAATTACCATAATGGCATCCCCTCTAACTTTTTTTTTAAACAACTTACATGAATTTTATAGCTTTTGATTATGGATCAAAAATGATGCAAAATAATTCTCCCTTAAAATAGAATTAGTTTGAAACTGCCATGTCCTAAAGAGAGTAACCTAATTCTATTGGTAGACTTTACTTATACAGCAACAGTTAAAATGAAGTGTGATTACAATTATTTCTAAGGAAATGTCACATCTTTAACCGTTTTCGGAATCGAAACATCTATTATCAAAATATCAAAAACTCGTATTCCTGTAACCCGCTATGTCCTTGCCCTTAAGAAAACGCTGTTTTTTTCTAGTTGGCCATAGAGCTTGTCTCCCGCCATTCTGCCGGTCTGACCCTGAAAGAATGCACAAAACTTCCCCCGGTAATCGTCTAGGCATAACCTTGTCTTTTGTCTAAGCTGATCTATGCTTCTTTATCTTTTACTATTACACATCTTTTTCATAGCCAATGATCACTTTCCTACATCTTTATTTTTATGTTCGTCGGTTGGGTCTGTCCTCATCTCAAGCCGTGGAAGAGTATATAAGCTGGATAGGTACTAAGTGCGAGTGACACTCTAGATTAGGCATGCAAACCATGCCGGAGTCCACCGTCGGGTTACTGGTTTAATCATCAATCGACTTTGAAAAAAAAATTTTTCTTTGCATTAAAGTTGTAGATTGCCATGAAGAAAATTGGGCTTAGGGGAGTTATTGTAGATTCATCTTTTTAAAAGAGGATAGGGGTGTATCTTGAGGTTAGATGGAGTCAATAGTCTCACGGGGTTCGGGAAAAATAGCTTAATAAGCAGGCAAGGTTAGTGAATAGTAGTTAGATAAATTGGAGGAGGGGTTGCTTTTTCCAATACCTACCCTAAAAACATAGCTGCAAAGCTGTCCTGCCGTATTAGACTCACCATAGGTGTTCTCTATTTTTAAAGGCAGGGGAGAAGACGCTTCACGACCTCTCACCTTACGAAGCATCTACAGCATTAAAAATTTTGCATAGATTAAGTTACACATAGTGTAACAAATTTACTTTATTTCTATAATTCTTTGCGGCAAGCTGGACATCGTTTCAAATGAAACCTGTATGGTTGCGGTTGAATTTAAAGATCGGTTAATCTAACACACCCTCTCCTATTGTCATAATTTAATGAAGATGAAATCTTAATACGTAATCAAGAACTTTGAGGAGACGTCTGAACTAACTCTGGACCCTAACTTTAGCGGGGCATAACGAGACTAACAGGGGGGTTTGTTACGGATTGCCCTTAAGCGCCACTACGCTTAACAAATGTTTAGCAAGAATACCACCCAGAAACTTTAGAAACTAAACAGTGTATAACGAATCTTACCATAAATGCTTTGTTTGAAATACTCTCACTGAGGAACATGAAAAAAAAGGTTCTCATAGGCTTATAAACCTTATTTTATAAATGTTAAATAACAAGATATTAGTACAAAAGAAAAAGATCAAAATGTAGATATACTGACCATGTATACTTAAACTCACACCTACATGGACCCTATACTTATTACGAAAAAATTACTCGTCATTATTAGTACACCCTTTTTATCATTAGCTTTCAACATTTTTTGGAAACCTTATAAACACGTATTCATAATATTGTTAGTCTAATTATCTACTAAAATTATAAGATCGAATAACAAAAATCATATTTCTATTACTCTTTACATAATGACAACTTAATTTTTTTTTTATTTTTGCATATTAAAATCAAGTACTTTTACTAAAATAAAAATAAATTATACTTTGTTATCAACTTAAAGTAACTTGATATTTAAAAAAAATCATTCAGCCATTATTGACGAAAATTTGTGCATCTTTCAGATTTGAATTATAAGCATTACATGTTACGTTAACTGTATTTACTAATTAAGAAGGTTTCAATAAAACTCTGTAGAATTTCTAGACTACTATATTAACCACACTTCAGTATAATATCAAATAAAAGTAGATCTTTTTATGATAAAAAATTGTAGATTTCTGATGGTATGAAAACGCAAAGTTTATTTAACCTTGGATTCGTGGAAAACAAAAACAGTATAGAAACTTCTTAAAACTGTAGGACAACACTTATCAGAACTACAAACAGCTGTATGTCATAAATTAAACCATCATATACCGGACTTAGATAAAAAAAATTCTACTTACTGCTTCTTAATTTTGTACCAACAGATTGTAAAATAGAAACAAATGGATAACTGAAAGCTGAAACGTAGTAATATCAGCTTGATTATTTAAGCATTATTATTTATCAAGGGTAATTATCAAACCGTAGTTATTTAAACAATGGCTGCGTATCACTTGGTGTAACGGCTCCAACGTCTCGTGTCTTTTCTTTTGGACACACACAAAATATATTTAGAGTGAGCCGCGGGTCGCTCGTGGCTAATTTTTTTGACATTTTGGCCAAGTCAAGGGTAACAAGCAACTGCTGGATTTGAATTCAATATATTTAACAAAGAAGACCATACATATGTTTTGCAATCAGCATTAGCATATAATTTCGACTCGATAGAAAGCAACAAACATAACACAAAGTGGGTCGTATCTAAAACGACTTGATACTAAATTTATATACGACTTTTATACGAGGGGAGATTAAACACGTGCACTGCATCTCACCAAAAAAAGAAGTTTGAGGTATTGAAACATTAAAAAAACTGAAAAGTTTTTTGAATTTCTGGATGATAGTTTCAGTACATTTACAAAACGTTTAAAAAGAAAATGGACACAAGTCAGGGAGTCATAATAGAAAGTCAAAATCTCTTTTCGTCTTAAATTATAATGTCGATTAGATCTTTCATATGCTATATGTGACTCTGCACGAGTTACATATCCTCCAATTCATATATGTATAATTAAATAGAAATTATTAAGAAATTATTAAGAAACAAGTTAGATGCAACATTGTAATTCAAGGATCAATAAAGAAAAGGTTATTGAAAGTTCACAAGCAAGTTGTGAGAACGGATGTGAATACATTGTATTCCAGACGTAAGTGATACTGCAGGTGCAGGTCATCGACGGTTAAGAAACCGTAATTAATAGGATTAAGATAGATGCATTGTATAAATGAATTAAGTAAAGAATTAAACAGACATGTGCTCTGCAAGTTCCCACAGACAAGTGAGGGGCAGGGACAACATAAATACTCCGGGAGCCCCAAATTAGTCAGTCAGTCTTGAATTTCTTAGCTTTTACACTGTAGGTTATTCAGGCTACTCGCCCTAATTTAACTTCAATTATTAGTTATTTGGACTTAGTGTAATTTTATATAGTTTGTCAAAATTCCAAATTTAGTATCTGTTAAATAAATATTTGTTACAAGTAGTTTTGGACGAAGACTTTTTTTTAAAAGACAGCTTACAAAGCCCAGAATGTAACTGGCGCAGACGGTAGGATTCAAAAAGGCACTACAAATTTAAAAATCGGAGAACTAGTGCCCAAGAAGTTCAATTCCCAATCTGGAAGAACCAAACAAATTTGGACAAGGTACAAAAATCGATCGAGCCCAAAGAAACAAATTTGGACAACGTAGAAAGATTGACCGAGCCAAAAGAAACAAAATTGGACAAGGTACATAAATCGACCGAGCCCAAAGAAAGAAAACAGATAAAACAACGATAAAAATTATGTAAGTTTATTTATCCTAACCAATTTATTCTTTTACAAATTTATTGACGCCAGCTAGTAAGAAATTTTTTTATGTATGTACCATTTATGAAAAGAATTTACCCATTTACTACGAGAACTTATTTTTAAACACGAGAATTTATTTAAACAAGAGAAATACAATAGACGCATTTATATGAGCAAACTATTACGAATTATTAATATAAAACAAAACGATTCAATTCAGCAAAACTGATGTTAAAGTATAAATATAGAACGCTATTATTTTACTGAAAACTTAATGTATAAATAAAAACGCAATACTTAAAGCAATTAATTACAGAAGCAAATTATCCAAAACGCAACTTTTATCAAATTCTATAAATTAAACACTTCAGTGTATAATTATAGAAGCATCTTTGTAATTTATTATTAAATTAACTTAGCGTGCAAATTTATAATGCGATTTTCATACTATTATTATTGGAAGCCAACACTGAATAAATACTATTTAGAATAACCCAACTCTATAAAGCTATAATTATGTTTATAACTGAAAAGATCCATTCAAACTTGACACGGTTATAATTAAATACGCCAGCACAATTAACAAAGTATATAATTATAGATAAACGCAATTTATTATTGTAACAAAACGATCTACCTATCACCGAGACCGAAACAACATCATTCAGAAACTTAAAACTTTATAGTTAGACAATTTCATTGTATACTTATAAGGGAAACATTTATGCAATTATTGTAACAAACCGATTGACCGAAATAACAGAAAACTTAAAACTCTACAATTGGACATTCAAAGTAACGAGATTGTACAATTATAAAGGAGCTACTGAGACTAATATAGCAACAGATTATTACGAACACTTCATTACGCAGCAAGACTAAAATAAAAACGTACAAAGTATAACGCAAATATTGCAAAAGATTATTAGCAATATAAAACTTTTCAGAAAAGCAAAACTCGCAACAACTGTAACATCTCCGGCGTATAAAAATATACGAACTGAAGGATACGGCAATTGACTAGACATTGCCACGCACAAATTCCTTAATATAATTATAGCAACTGATAACTACCTATAAAATATAAGTAAATCGATTCTCGAAATAATCCAATTCAATCTAAACTGAAAGTAGCAAACTAAATCGAAAAATAAACCTCAATTTATTCAAAAACTTGATATCAATTAGAACTAAAAGCAACCATTAAATTATTAGAGCAACCATAAACTCAGACAAAGATTTATCTCGAAAGTATCCCGTAATATAACCGAGAGCAAACTGTCCAATCAACTTAATTACCGCATGCGAAATGTTTTAATAAACCTTTTACAAACCAGGAGACAACGAACGAAATGTTCTACTTTTACGCCCAATAATAAGCAAACTCACCGTACGGGCACTAACACTAATTGCCAGTCGCGACGACTCTGAACAGTGGGAACACTTTAAACGTATACTAATAGCATATTTCAGTGACTAAAAAAACATCAAATGTCTAATCTGCCATCTAATAAACCTTAGAATGGAAAGTAACCAATCCCCATATCAATTCGGAATGAAATGTCAAGACGTACAAAGTTTAATTCTGACAAAATTAAAAATCGGAGAACCGCACCAAAATATTTGACTACTGAAAACAAAAATGTACGACAAAATGGCATTAGACACCTACATAAACGCACTACCTGAACGACTATCAGACAAAATAAGATTTCAACATTCTCAAAACGAGGAACAAATAATTAAAATTCTAAACGTATATACCCCCGAAAAAAAAACGACTTTACTTTTATTTCAACACCAAACATTTATACAAACGCTTTTCAGAATTATATATTAAATTATGTAATAACTCTGGTCATGAACTTATTACATGCACAAGAAAATTAATAACATTAAACGACCCTGACGAAATAAATGACGTAATCAGAAATCAACACGACAGCAAAACCAACCATCGTAAAATCAGTGAAACGCTAATGCAATTCATGAGAAGATACTACTTTAAAGATATGAAAGAGTTAACCACAGATTTTATCAACCAATGCGAACTATGTGATAACGCTAAATACCACAGAACACCCCGAAAAGTACTCGTAATGTTAACTAAAACACCCGACAAACCTTTTCACAAATTACACTCTAGTAGTAGCAGCACAAAATTTTTTAACAATTGCAGCCGCATTCACCAAAATAGGTCAAGCGATACCCATCACTTCTAACAGTAGCATCGACGTAACCCAAGGATTTCTACAATATTTTACATTTTACGGTACATCCAAAACCATAACTTTAGATATTGGCAGCGAATTCAGAAATAAAACGATACAAAACACCTTAGAACTCCATAAAATAAAAAATCATTTTATAACCGAAAACCATCCTGAACCAAACGGATTAATTGAAAGATTACACTTAACACTATTAGAGCAGATCAGATTATTAAGATTAACTTACAAGAAAGAACACATCACCAATTTAATGTCATATGCACTAATCGCTTACAACAATACAATCCACTCATCAGCCAATTGTACACCCCTAGAATTAACATTAGGACATTCAGATTCTCGCAAACCTTACGACATACATTACAACAAAGAAGTATACCAACAGTATGCTAAAGACCATAAAGACAAACTAAAAATAATTTATGATAAGATAAAAGATAAATTAGATAACGACAAGGAACGTATTACAACAACCCGCAACAAGAATACAGACATAAATAAATTTTCATTAGGACAAACAGTGTACGAGAAAAACTTTCAAAGTAAAAGACACAAAACGGCCCCTAGAAATTTAGACCCGTTTAAAATCAAAAAAATATTAGACAAAAATATAGCCGCAGTAGACAGCGGAAAAATAGTGAAATATATTCATTTGAAAAACCTAAGACACCATGTAATTTCAGATGGACAGCCATCACCCTTACCATCAACCTCCACCCAGGTAGAACGGACAACGACGTATTAATTGAAGAAATTAAAAGCAACCACGGTATACTACCAGTAAAATTGGGAAATATGCAAAATACAAGAGATTATTGGGCATTCGCACAAAAATTTGATTTAACGGAATTAAAACAAGAATTTTACATGATCAAAGACAACTATTACAGATTGAAACAATCGATGGACTCAGCCAAATTCGGAAAAGAATGCGAAATAAAAATGATGAATTAAAACAGTATAATAGAAAACATTTTAAGAAACAGAAGATAAATTTAATAGATTGACACCCACGGAACAAATTACAAGACGAAAAAGAGGACTTATTAACGGATTAAGTAATGTAATAAAAGCTATCATAGGCAATTTAGATAACTAAGTTGTAGAACGATATGACAACGCCATATAGCAGATAAATGAAAATCAAAATGACATAAAACCCATTGTTAAAAATCAAATATCTCTAACCTAATCAACTATAATAAAATTCAATAATACATTGAGAAATCTAGTAAAAAAACAAGACAGTATAGCCAATAGAATACAAATCCTTGAAACTAACTTGCAAACTATAATGTTAGGAATGCGAGACTTAATCAGATTCAATACAATATTCACTCAAATAATTTCAACCCTTACTGTAATCCAACAAATTTTAACCACATTAGAAAATGGTGTAACATTTGCAAAATTAAACACATTACACTCTAGTATTATAAAACCAAGTGATTTATTAAAAGAATTATTAAGAATTACTTCATTTATAACTAATAGTAAATTCGAAGTAGTAATGAAAATTACTAGCAGGTATCAAGTTATTATCCCTAAAACCAAGTTCCTTTCCTTGAATGAACTCAGATGTGGTTACACGTACGAAAAATGTAACGCAGTAACACCAAGTCAATGTTTATGACAATCATTAACAACAACAGCTCTTCAAGCAGATAGCCTTTGCGAAGTACAATTATTAAGATTTTAAAATTTTTACGACAACTCTGAAGTAAAACCAGTACAAATCACCAATATGAAAATTCAAAAAGTTACGGAAAACAAATGGATTGCTGTAATAGCAACCGCCCACTGTAACCAAGACGAAAACAATTTAGCATTAACTGGAAGTAAAGTAATCACCCTTATTGAAGACTGTTATATAAAATTTAAGAACAAAATTATTCGAGTATATCAAGACTTAACAGTAACCAAAAAATTCGCAAATTTACCGGAACTACAATTAAAGATTACACAACCCGAATTTGACGAAATAATCAAGAAACCTATGCAACTAGCGCACTTAGACCTAGATGATCTCAGCCAAGCTGTAAATCTAATGGACAATTCTTAAGTGAGTTAAAAGCGCCAAAATTACCTTATGATAACATAAGTGTTTGGACGATTGTATTAATTATGGTAATCATTTTACTAACTATGTTTGTAGTGTACAAAATGTATCTTAGATACAAGAATAAAGAAAGAAATTTTAGTCATAAGGAAACAAAAGTAAATGAAAAACAATAAATGTACCCTTAAGGACAATGAAATTTTAAAAATTAAGCAAAACCCTTAATTTTTATTTGCGCAGGGAGGAGTTACATTTCCCCCAAATTAATATATGTACAATTAAATAGAAATTATTAAGAAACTTAAGTTAGATGAAACATTGTAATTCAAGGATAAATAAAGAAATGGTTAATAAAAGTTTACAAGCAAGTTGTGAGAACGGATGTGAATACATTGTATTCCAGACGTAAGTGATACTGCAGGTGCAGGTCACAGAGGGTTAGGAAATCGCAAATATTAGAATTAAGAATGTTACATTGTATAAATGAATTGAATAAAGAATTAAGCAGATATGAGCTCTGCAAGTTCCCACAGACATGTAAAGGGCAGGGACAACATAAATACGCGGGAGCCCCAAATCAGTCAGTCAATCTTAAATCTCTCAGCTTTTAGATTGTTGGTATTCAGACTACTCGCCCTAATTTAATTTCAATTATCAGTAATTCGACTTAGTATAATTTTAAATCGTTTGTCAAAATTCTAAGACTTTTTAAAAAGGCAGCTCCCAAGGACCAAAACGTAACCCGCTCTATCGCTAAAAAATTCGACCCCGGAACTGTATAGACCTTCAGGGGTTACCTTGCGTGAAATCGCTAACTCACTTAATTTCTCTACAAACGAATATAATTTTAGAGGCTTACCAGAGAATTGATAACCCCACAAATAAAAAGATATGGGTAGTGAAATATAAGTTACCGTGTATAGGTGAATTAACAATAGTTGAAAATGCAGGGGACTCATTGCTATTACTCGTTGTTTCAACCTTATTTGCCTTTTCAAAAAGATGTCCTTCAAGCACAATAACTGTAGCTAAAGTTTCATTTCAAAATTCAGAAATTGCATTTGAATTTTTATCAGGAATTATCATTCAATTTATACGACCTGTAACATGTACTAATTTCGAGAGAATCCTCTTAAGTGTAGAATCTGGAGGATCTTCTTCGAATTCTAACAAAACACTTTTAATAGACTCGATAGGTGTTTTAATTTCTCCTCTTTCATTCTCAAAACTTTCTGGATATTTTTCTAATCAGACAACCAGGTTTTGTACTTTCTTTTGCCAATTGCCTACCTAGCATTTTTCGTTTTTCACCCACTTCCGTATTATTGACTATGCCTCTAATTCCTAATGCATAATTTATTTCTTTTTTAATGAACAAACAACTTTAAACGCTTCAGTCATTATGTAAATTTTATTACATTTTTAATTTAAAGACTAATTTTTAACGCTTGCAATTCAGTTTTTGTAAACACACTACAATATACTAAATATTTTTGTAACACTAAAGAAATTTCTTAAAGATTCGTAAAAAAGGAATTGCTACGAACTTGAACAAAAGTCTTTATAACAATATGTAACTAACTATTCAACTCTGAAAATAAATTATTCTTCAAAAGAACTTTTCAACTATTGAACCTAAATTATCACTGTATTCAGCTTAAAGAATAATCTGCTAATATCACAAACTGGATCAAACAAAAAAAAGAAATCTCGCTCCACACGCTGCGGTGCCAAAGCAACAAACTTTTCTGTAAGGTGTAAAAACTTGTAGTCTCACGTTCAAAACGCCATTATAACAAATTTTGCCCTGCACGATATAAGAATTTTATCGAGACGAACATTGCTGCGACATTGTAACATTTTTTATTATTTTCTCTATATTTCCTTGCGTTAAACTGGACGCCGATCTGAAAGAAATCTGTATGGGTACGATTGTATTTAAAGATGGGTTCAACAAACGCACCCTCTACCATTATCATAATCCAATGAAAACGAAATTTTAATCAGTAATAAAGGAGTTTGAGGAGTCGTCCGAACTACATCTGAACTCAAACTTCAGCGGAGTTTTATGAGACCAACAGGGTGGTTCGTTACAAACGGTCCTTAAACGCCATTACACTTAACAAGTGTTTACTAAGAATACCGCCCAGAAAGTGTAGGAACTAAACAGTAAGCAACAGATCTAAACATCAATGCTTAACTCGAAATACTTTCGTTGAGAAACCCGAGAGAAAAAAGTACCCCTAGGCTCATATACCTTATTCTATAAATGTTAAATAATAACATATTAGTACAAACGAAGAAGAACATAAAACGTAAATAGACTGATCATGTATACTTGAACTCACACCTACATGGACGCTCTACCTATTCTGAGAAAAATTACTCATCACTTGTAGGATAATCTTTTTATTATTAACCTTTCAACTTTTGTTGGAATTCCTATACACTGGTGTTTATAATACTTTTAGCATAATTACTATCTAAAATCATAAGATCGAATAACGAAAATCGTATTTCTATTTTTCTTTAAATAATGAAAACTACTATTTCTTTTGGTGTATTAACAAAAAAATCCAAATTATACTAGAATGAAAATAAGTTACGCTTTGTTATCAATTTATAGCGACTTGGTAGTTAAAAAAAATGTTACAGCCGTTGTAGGCAAAAATTTGCGTATTTTTCAGATCTGAACAACAAGTTTTACATGTTACGTTAACTGTATTTATTAATCAAAAAGGTATTCAATAAGAATTTTATTGGAAATTTAGAATCTGTAGGCTACTACATTAATCACACTTCAGTATAACATCACGTAAAACTAGATATTTTAATGATAATATAATTTGGATTTCTTATGGTACGAGAACGCGAGGTTTATTTAACCTCAGGAAAGCAAATTCTTAAAACTGTAGAACACTCACTAGAAAATTTATGTAGTATATTTGGAGCATTATGAAAACTCAAATGAACACTGTCGGTCTTGTGTCGATCTCGCATCTGCAAACGTCGACAGGAAATACCTCTTGGTTCTCGTACATAATTTGATAATAAAATCCCTTCCAGTTGCATTCAACCAACATTGATTTTTCATAAATTAGATAGTCATATACCGGACTTAAATAAAAGGTTTTTGCATGCTGCTTCTTAATTTTGTTCCAACAGATTGTAGAACAAAAACCTATGGATAGTTGAAAATTGAAACGTAGTAATATCAACGTTATTATTTAAACAAGCGTAACTAAATTTATATACGACTTTTATAGATAAGGAGATTAAAAACGTTCGTATTTATGCACATAAGGAAAGTATAATTTGTCCCTGCACGTGTCCAATTTAAATCAAATTACTAAATTGCGTGTTCCATGCAAAACTTGCATTGTAGGAAAATGCCTTAAAATTTACAACTAATAAGTTAGTATATTACACACTAAGTGACGTAAGTAAGATTTACTGTATTGGAAATTACTAAATGTCCAGTACTTAAAAGATGCGACTGCGAGGCAATCGCCCACGCAAACGTTTAGAGATTAGGCTATCCCAGATTCACCAGGTTCCAGCTACCCCAGCGGTTATCAATAAATGTATATATTTTAATAAAATTGTAATATTTCTTGATAAAGTTTGTTTTTTACTTATTTGTAACGTCAGCATCAACAAAAAATTTTTAAAAAATGTATTAAATTATCTTGTTTTGTATTCTTGGGTTTACGGTGGCTGTCCTATTGATAGACAACGATACCCTTAATCAAATTAATGAGGGAACAGCTGAGGGTAATTAAAAGAAAGTTCTACCTCACGTTACACGAGGGAGTTATATAAAAATACCGCTGAGTGCTTTTGAGTCAAAATTTTAAAATGGGGGTAGTATTTAGAAGGTTAGTCCGATTTGAAAAATTCTTTTATATTCGAGTGGTTGAGAAATTTCTAGACTAATTTAATAGGTCGCACGGCATATTTATCTTGAAAAATATCTCCCTAGTTAAAACTGGTTAGACGAAGAAAACTTATATCTGGGTGGTGTTGCGGTGAGGGAATAGATGGGAGTAATTAAAATAAAATTAAACCTTAAGTTTTTTTGTTTAAAGACGTCTGTCTACCGATTCGGACGTTTATTGTGTGCGGTGCTCGTTAATAGAAAAAATAGGGTGTTTTTATAACATTTTAAGTTAAGTCCTTTTTAATTAATCTCTAAAAATGACGCTAGATATGATGTTATAAAAATGGTCGATTGACGTAAGAGAAAATGGCGAGTGACATATGTGAAGTAAGAAAAAATGGTAATATCGTTAATAAGATTTCCCATTAAAAAGCGATTAGTGCTAATGAGTTTTTTTAATGTAAAAACCTTTTAAAAAGCGATTAGTGCTGATAGGTTTTTAATGAGAAAACGCATTCAAAAAGCGATTTGTGCTATTTGGTTTTGGATCATGCTCGTGTTTTGTATTTGTTTATATCTATAATTTCCCGCATGTGAGTCTAGGGACAGAAGATAGACATGTTACGTTTTGCAATGAAGTAGCCATTGTAGCAGAGTCTAGAAAAGAGTTAGGAGAGTTTTTAAATATTTTAGATGAGATACTACAGAGTAACTATAGTATGAGAATTAACCCAGGAAAGTCAAAGATAATGACAAGTGAGTTACACCCTAGTTCTAGACCAAAATTAAAAATAGGTAATACCGAGACAGATGAGGTAGATGAATTTTGCTATTTAGGTAGTATCATTACAAAGGATGGACGTAGCAGAAGGGATATAGTAGCTAGAATAGCTCAAGCTAGAAAAATGTTTTTAAAAAAGAAAAACTTACTAATAGCTAATAGTATTAATTTAGATAATAGAAAAAGTTTCTTACAGTTGTACGTATGGAGCGTTCTACTATACGGTAGTGAGACTTGGACAATTAACGAGGTAGATAAAAAAAAGATGGAAGCTTTTGAAACTTAGTGTTATAGGAGAATGTTAAAGATTAGTTGGAGAGATAGAGCAACAAACGAGGAAGTTTACAGAAGTATAGGTGAGGAACCCTGTATGTGGAAACAATTAAAGGTCAGAAGAAAAACAATGATAGGACATCAGTTAAGACATGAGGGACTATTTAGTAAAGTCTTAGATTATAGACTACCAAATAAAAATGGAGTAGGAAGACCTACATCAAACTATATTAGTCAAATTATTAGAGATTTAAGTTGTGAAGGGTATGTAAACCTTTCTAGACTAGCTCAGAATAGTAAAGATTTAGAGTTGCGTCACACCGACCTTAAGTAAGTTTGAAAACAAAACAACAACGAGTCCAGTATAGTGCCGAATATATAGATAATCCCGCGCAAGTGCCGTGAACGTTTGATGTTATCAGTGTAACACGAGATTCGAGTCTCAACCGTCACCCAACCATGGTGAACTAACCATCCGTTACGTTACGTTGTTGCTGTACAGTGTGTCCCAAATTGGATGTATTAAATGGGTAACTTGGTTCTTATTAACGATACAATTAAACTGTGTGCGCAGTCATGGGCCAACTTTTTGAGATCAATTCAATGGCGAATTCACAAATGAGCGATCTACTTTTGTTTTCCAGTTTAAGCCAAAAATTGATATTTTTAACAATTCTATTAATTGGTATAACTAGCTTGTTTGCAAAACATCCAAAAATACTTTAGAAGTGTTTTATACAGTTTTTTACGTAGAATACAGTGGCGTACGCAAATATTTAATATTTATAACACTATTGAGGTTATAACTTAGACTTGCACTTTTTTTTTAAATAGAAACCACAATTGGTTGTCGCTTTATTTAAAAGCTCTTTTTGACAGCTTTTCAAAAATATATAGTTCAATATAATTATCTTTTCAAATGGCCGATTCATTCCATGTTTTTGGTATAATAAAGCAATTTATTATATTGGTAATAAATAGTTGGCCGCGAAACGAAAGGTAAACTAAAAACGACAATTGTTTGTATAACAAACGTCTATGAGCTTCAATCATATCTATTGCACATGCAATAAATTGTATTGTTTGTTTGTAAGTGAACCATCAGTCTGTTACTAAATAGCAAAATTTGAAAATTGCGAACAATACGATATGCTAGTTGCATTTATTGAGTCTGCGAGAATTCCTCTATCAGCAAAAACTTTATATTGTAACACGTAATTGTGTAACTCATAGCAAATAATATTACTACGTCGTTTGTAAATAATACAGGTATCCTGAAAGATGACAACCAAATATTTACATGTTTAGAGTTAAGAAAAAACTTTAGATTCTGGTGAGCGTTCTATCAATGATGCATCACTTCACTCCCTTTTCAAATTACAGTGTCGTACAATAGGCCTTATTTATAACCAATACAATCAAAATTATTTATTTATTCTTACCGCTTTCCATGAAGAACAGCAACAAGTTTTATTTAAGAAAGGTTAAAGGTTGATCAAATATATTTTGAAATACAGGTTTTACAAGATTTCCTCCTGTGATTAAACAAATTAATCCAGACCCACCTACTTATGCGGCAGTTCCGCATCCGGGTAATCTACCAACTAACATTAAATTGCCGAAAATCGAATTAAGTACGTTTGACGAAGATGTCTTATTTGGTCTAGCTTTAAAGATTTATTCGACGCTTTAATCCACAACACAACATTTCTAAAATAGAAAAATTTCAATATCTCCTCTTTAGTGTCAAACGAAATGCTTTAAATGTAATTAAAGGTATTCCATTATGCGCTTATAATTATGATTTAGCGTATAAAACGCTCACTGAGAGGTATTCCAATAAACGACTTTTGCTTAATCATCATTGGACTTTAATAAAAAATTATCCACACGTGAATTCTGAGAACTCTAAACAACTTAGACATCTCGTAGGTTTTCAGAAAATTTATCGATTTTAAAATCCCTAGGATTTAATGTCAAAAAGTGAGATTTTATACTTGTTGATTTATTATTAAACAAGTTGGCTGATGCAACCCGCAAAACGCTTCGAGCTACAGTTCAACTCATCTCTTAGCAACTTATAAATTTTTGAAGGAATTTTTAGTTAAATAATGCATCGCCTTGACAACATTGTCCCTGTGAAGCCATCGAAAGCATCATATAAGCATTATATGCTTATAAACGTGATACCAATACATCACATCACCCTGAACTTAATTATGTCTAAGACGTTCTTCGCACAAACTCCTGCTTCTAACAAGGATAATTTATTACGTTGTGTACTATGCAAAGGTACACATCAGTAGTGGGGTAGGGCCGGTCCTAATTCAAAACGCGACAGACGTATTTTCCATGTGTAGAATACACCTGCACCGTTTTGAATTAGGATCGGCCCTATATAATTTCAATGTAAAATAGTCGTGAAAACATTTCAATGTAAAATAGTCGAGAAAACATGAATTCTTATATACTTTCAATGTAAAATGCTTGTGGGCACGTTTTGAATTAGGATCGGCTTTACATTACTTTCAATGAAAGATATTTCAAAACACACGCATGTTGAAAAATGTAAGTGCAGAGAAGAATGTGTGTAGCTGTTTTGAATTCGGTTTTCTAGCGAGAAGTTACACGTGCACCGTTTTGAATTAGGATCGGCGTTATATACTTTTAATGTAAAATGTGAAAACCTGAATTCTTTTCAAACGTAAAATACTTGTGGGCACGTTTTGAATTAGGATCGGCTTTATATTACTTTCAATGGAACATACATACATACTTCAAAACACACGTATGTTGAAAAATGTAAGTGCAGAGAAAAAGTGTGTAGATGTTTTGAATTTGGTTTTCTAGCTAGAAGTTATAAAGTATGACAGATGCAAAATATTGCATTCAAGTCAATTGTGTTTAATTAAAGTGGATTCTGATTTATGTGTAGAGGCTGCAAATACACATGGGCCGGTTTCAATTCAAAATGTGTTCACTCTTGTGATAGGTTGAAAAGTGGGTTGGCAAAGTACGCAGATAGTGGTAATCTGCTATATAAGGAGATTGCTCCTAATATTAATTTAATTAGTCGAAGTTTACTGCATATATTTACATACAAACATGTATATAATTGATATTCAGGGATTTAAATACAAGAAAAACGAGTTTGTGTGCAAAGAAATTGCGGTTTTTGACTTGTTGGAAGGCGTTGTTTGGCATCAAATTTTTAAACTACCAATGCAGTCTAGTTGTTTGAGTCAAGATCATATAAAACATAACGACTGGGTAACAAGCAATATTCATGGTCTTTCTTGGGATGAATCTTCAACGGCTGGAATGGTGTTATCATATATAGCGCTTTATTTAAAGCAAATTATCCGACCCGGTGAAGAAGTATTTGTGAAGGGTCTAGAAAAGAAGAAATTGATTGAAACATATCTAATGCAAAACGTTGTAACTGATATGCTCGCACGAGGTTGTCCTAAGCTATATAATTTTACAATGTTAGCCGAAACAAATTATCCGACCCGGTGAAGAAGTATGTGTGAAGGGTATAGAAAAGAAGAAATGGATGGAAACCTATCTATTGCAAAAACAAAATACTTTGTTATTAAAAGAATGGTTTGATAATAATAAAAAACAATAGAAAAGATTGTGTATGTATTATTATTGTAGTCAGTAAGAAATCTTTAATGCTGATGTCTGCAGAAAAAACAATTAAACTCAGACAGCACGAATGGGACTCTCAACCCTGAAAGTTATTAAATCGCGAACTCAGTTTATCTGCAAGAAATATATAAACGTGGAAATTTATGAAATGCTCCAACTTTAAAAAAAGCCACTATCATTATTCTTTCCTGACAAGGGTAATTTTAACAAAAGTTTTCATTTTTGATTTGTTCTATAGAACACAACAACAACTTGACAATAAAGATTGAGCGATTATCACACACATATCTTGAGTATATATAAAGATATTAAACAATAAGAACAGCAGAAAATTCAACTCATGTCAGACAGCTTTTTTCTTGTCAACGATAGTCTAGTCTAATGCTTCTTCAGCATTTGCATTTCCATATTTACGTACTGAAGGCAACTCTGCAATTTTAGATCACATGCATTTCTAATTTCAATTACAAAAAAATATGAAAGCATCTATTTGAAATGCATTTCTAACTTTAATCGCAAAAAATGAGAGCATCTATTCGAAATATGCACTCAGATTAAAAGTCAAAAATTGTTTTACACCGTTCTGTAAACTGAGATTACGTAGTTATTAAATCGGGAGTAATGTGAAATAAAACACACAATGTATTTTTCTTTATTGTAATCTATCAAATACATATATATAATGTTATGTACTCTAGAATCAACATACTATAATTCACTTAAGTTCCCAAATATAAAAGAACAGTTCTAACTCACTCCAACTCTGAACGGTTAAAAAAAATATTGCATTATCGTTTCTATGAGGGCTGTCTTCTTCATCTTTAATGCGCGGTCGTCTCTGGTTGTTCTTCTTCGTGTTAACTAAAAAAAAAGATTCAAATGAATATTATATTAAGTAAATGCATTAAGAAAATTAAATCTATATATTAAGCTAACGAATACATACTCTGTATTGGTGTCATTAGGTCGTACGTTGCAATTGGTGGATCTGCTCACGGCGTCAACGAATTTTTCACCAGTACTTAATTTGGATTGACTATAAACTACTCAATAATTTTAACCCAATCACCATCATTATTCTTTCCTGACAAGGACAATTTTTTTTTTAAAAAAAAGGTTTTTATTTTTGATTTGTTCTATAGAACACACAACTACAACTTGACAATAAAGATTGAACGATTATCACACACACATATCTTGAGTATATAAGGATATTAAACAACAAGAACAGCAGAAAATTCAACTCATGTAAGCAAGAATTTAATGCTAAGGTATTGTCTAGATAGCAATTGTAGAAAATATGAAATCTATAGAAAATTTAATAAAGCCAGTCATGTATAAATTTTTTTAATGCTGACATTCACAGGAAAAATAAAAAGCGAGAAATTTAATGCTAACATCAACAGAATAATAAATAAATCCACTTAGTCAGCATTAATGGAAGGCCGGTCTGGCTTCGAAACTGTGCACGCGTATATACCATATTTTAAAATTAAAGTTGTCAATTGCAAAACAAAAAAATTAAATTTTACCTAGAAATCATTTTGAAATATTTACTTTTTTCAGTACAACTGAAAGAACTTGACTTTTATACATTTTTTAATCGATATCATAGACTTTTTCTATACTGTTGGTAAAAATCTACGTGAAGTATTTACATTAAATAATAAACTGACCTGTTAGAAAAAATTAAAAATTTGCATCGTTTTCTGAAAAAAAATTGCGTACTTTTTCAGTACAACTGAAAGAACTTGAGTTTATACATTTTTTAATCGATTTCAGACTGTACAGAAACATTAATGTTTAATTATATCAGTCAAAAACATGATGTGTTTACTATTAAACAAAACAAAATTGTTCTTAATCCAAGTGATGATAAAAGAATTCTTAGTACCTGAACCAGTGATACATACGACCAGCGAGTACTGTGTTAAAAATTGTTTTCGTTGCAGAAAGTAACATCCTATTTTTAGATAAATCCAAAACGAAAAAAAAATGCGTACTTGTGAAGGTTTCAATCAATTTCTTATTTTCTAAACCCTTCACAAATACTTCTTCACCGGGTCGGATAATTTGATTCAAATAAAGCGCTATATATATATATATATATATATATATATATATATATATATATGATAACACCATTCCAGCCGTTTCTTGCCTGAACAAAGTACGTTCATCATCAGAAAAAATTAATACTGAATTTTAATTTCCAATAACGACAATCTCACATAATTTTTTTCATTCAGCTGAGTTTTTACGGAAAAAAACGCGTAAGCAAAAAACAACTGTAAAAGAAATACCATACAAATCAAAATAATTGCATAGCGAATTGCTTTGAATGCAATTGTTAAAAAAAATCGCCTTTATTTACGTTTTTATTCAAGACGATTTTCAAGCTTGAATCGTGCATGCGATCTAAAAAATTGCAAAGTTGCCTTCAGTACGTAACTATGACAAAGAATTCGCTATGCAAGCATTTCCAATATTTACATACCGAAGGCAACTCTAAGCAAAACAACTGCAAAAGGAATTAGCATACAACATCATTTTTCATTCAGTTGCGTTTACTTCAAAAAAAAATTCTTGTTGCAGTATAATAATAAAAATGTTTTATACGACCTTTGATTTATGATGTGTACAGAAAATACACTATTTTTTTATGATTACATATTAATATTTTAAATAAAAACAAAGCAAATTTTGAAAAAAAAGATGTCTCAGATTAAACCGTCTTTGTTTAATAATTTTTACACACTCATGGTTTTTAAAAAAAACATTCTGCAGTTTTATTATATAACAGTACCTTTAAAGAATTTCACACAAATTACCTATATATGCATGTAAATTGTGTCAGCGGTAATCTAAAACTTATTCTATAAATATTACTACTTAACGATTTATTTGCATTGCATTATTTTTAAACGAAAAATTAATCTAAAGAAAAATATCATAATTTACACGCACTCATGGTTTTTTTTAAAAACCCGATATTAAGAAAAATATTTTCCAGTACGTTGATAGAACTAAAGAATTTTTCTTATTCAGCATGATTAGCGTAAAACATACACCCGCACAAATTACTATATCCCTATATATGCATATAAAGTCAATTTTTGTTAATTTTTTATGGAAAATAAATTATGCTAGCAGTAATATAAAACGAAATTAATCTAATTTAGGTTTTTATTATGCGCCTTCTTGCAATTTCTTTTTCAGTCAATGAATGTAATTCATTATTTCTGCTGAGCAGTACCTATACTTTTCAGTAAAACTGAATGTGATTTTGTATCAAGGTTTATTTTATTATAAAAAAAATGTGGCCAATTCAAACTTCTCTGCATTGCCCTAAGCGAATAAAAAGAAACGTTATAAAAAAAATTAACTCATGCCTTAATCGACTAATACAGTAATATTGACGGGAATTGATGTTACTTTCTGCAACGAAAACAATTTTTAACACAGTACTCGCTGGTCGTATGTATCAGTGGTTGAGGTACTTTGAATTCTTTTATCATCACTTGGATTAAGAACAATTTTGTTTTGTTTAATAGTAAACACATCATGTTTTTGACTGATATAATTAAACATTACTGTTTCTGTACAGTCTGAAATCGATTAAAAAATGTATAAACTCAAGTTCTTTCAGTTGTACTGAAAAAGTACGCAATTTTTTTCAGAAAACGATGCAAATTTTAATTTTTCTAACAGGTCAGTTTATTATTTAATATAAATACTTCACGTAGATTTTTACCTACAGTATAGAAAAAGTCTATGATATCGATTAAAAAATGTATAAAAGTCAAGTTCTTTCAGTTGTACTGAAAAAGTAAATATTTCAAAATGATTTCTAGGTAAAATTTAATTTTTTGTTTTGCAATTGACAACTTTAATTTTAAAATATGGTATATACGCGTGCACAGTTTCGAAGCCAGACCGGCCTTCC
This sequence comes from Platerodrilus igneus, assembly GCA_036346225.1. Classification (NCBI taxonomy): domain Eukaryota; kingdom Metazoa; phylum Arthropoda; class Insecta; order Coleoptera; family Lycidae; genus Platerodrilus; species Platerodrilus igneus. Next base: position 13,241,795 of record JARFIW010001469.1, on the reverse strand, counting down.
ATTAATGCTGACTAAGTGGATTTATTTATTATTCTGTTGATGTTAGCATTAAATTTCTCGCTTTTTATTTTTCCTGTTGATGTCAGCATTAAAAAAATTTATACATGACTGGCTTTATTAAATTTTCTATAGATTTCATATTTTCTACAATTGCTATCTAGACAATACCTTAGCATTAAATTCTTGCTTACATGAGTTGAATTTTCTGCTGTTCTTGTTGTTTAATATCCTTATATACTCAAGATATGTGTGTGTGATAATCGTTCAATCTTTATTGTCAAGTTGTAGTTGTGTGTTCTATAGAACAAATCAAAAATGAAAACCTTTTTTTTTAAAAAAAAAATTGTCCTTGTCAGGAAAGAATAATGATGGTGATTGGGTTAAAGTTATTGAGTAGTTTATAGTCAATCCAAATTAAGTACTGGTGAAAAAATTGTTGACGCCTTGAGCAGATCCACCATTTGCAACGTACGACCTGATGACACCAATACAGAGTATGTATTCGTTAGCTTAATATATAGATTTAATTTTCTTAATGCATTTATTTGTTATAATATTCATTTGAATTTTTTTTTTTAGTTAACACGAAGAAGAACAACCAGAAACGACCGCGCGTCAAAGATGAAGAAGACAGCCCTCATAGAATTGATAATGCAAAATTTTTTTTAACCGTTCAGAGTTGGAGTGAGTTAGAACTGTTCTTTTATATTTGGGAACTTAAGTGAATTATAGTATGTTTATTCTAGAGTACATAACATTATATATATATATATATATATATATATATATATATTGCTGTGATAAGGGGTTGCTTAAGGGTGCACGTTGTAGTAAAGGTCGTTCGGGAAGGAGTAATTAGAATAGGCAGCAGAAAACTACACTTATTTAAGGAAATAATTAAGAAATAGACATAGTTTGTAGATAGTAAGTAGTCAACACCCTGTATATAGAGTAGAGATAGTTTTGGGCGACGCAGGTAAACATAGGAAGACGCATAGTTGGCGTAGGTATGAGAAGTACATGTATTAAGTAGATAGTAAATATTAAATAACCTGTAGATAAAGTTTAGTTAATTTAGGTAAAACAAATAAGGATATTTTTCAGTGGAGGCACGCGTATATTGGGAAATGAATGATAAAGTGTAATTAGACACGCATTAAGAAGAAGAGTTCCAGACAATTAAATTAATACGGATATAGAAATAGAGTTTCAGGTAGTTAATATAAATGCGTACAAAGATCTAACCATTCTGATAAGAGAAATGATTAAAAATTGCGTGAATCGCACGTAAACATGGAAATTTAAAGTCGGGTTGCATCAGTTGTTTATAGAAAAGCAAGTAATCTATCAAAATACAGCATGTTGATATTGAAAGACAGATGCGGGCAGGTGGTGATTATGAGGAAACGTGGAGCATTGCATCAGAAACTGCTCAATATGTAATTATTCGATTGGTCAGAGACAAGCGACGAGTTCTAGACCAAACCCACGGATGGAGTGGGAATTCGAGGTTATATTAGCAAGCACCTTGATAAGAAAGTCAATTTTGAACTCAATGAAGGCCGAAGTGCATTGCCATTAAACAGAGTAGTACGTAATAAGTATAAGAGTGAAAAATAAAATGAGTGCGAATATGAAAATTACAATTGCCGTTTAAACGTAAGTACGTTTTTAATGAATTTATTGTAAACTAAGACATAGAAATAATAGGGTTTCGAGGTCTGAGGGAAATAGACTAGGATTCTGATGTTAAGAAAAAATACAGTAATACAATTTAAATGTCAAGGGGAAAAAAAGAATAATACAATCTTGAAGTACAGGGGTGAAACAAACTACAATTTTAAGTCTGGGGCAAGAATGATTAAAGTCTAAGTTTAAAGAATTGAAATAAATTGGGGTATATAATCTAATGATAGTGGTCCATAGTGTAATAATTTGAATGAAATCCAGAATTGGGGAAGATCATTTTTATTGGAAGCGTCGGTGTGAAAAAGATAAAACCAGGTCAGATTTTTAGTTATAAGACACTTGTTTTTCTATATGAATTTTTATTTTATTTTTAATATTGAATTTGCTAAATATGATATGCTTGTGAAGAAGTCAACAAAAGAGGTTGCATCCGTATTGAATGAGTAATATGAAAACAGGTTTAGAATATTCTACACTTTGTTAGTAAAGATAATAAATTTTCTTTGGTGACTTTGGGTTTTTGAGTACATACTAGATGGTTGTTAATAAATGAAATTTATAAGAAATGTATTACAAATAATTTCAAAAGCTGTACATAACATTATGGTTTCATTATATAAAATCTAAATTTACTGAATTTTTAATTGCAAATAAATGCTAGCCGAGGTCGTAAGATTTAAATAGTAGAAAGGCGGAGCCACAAGTTGAGTAGGAAAGAGATAACTCGCAAAGCGGTAACGTATCGAATTTTGCCATTGGTAGATAAAGTTGTTTAATGATAAAGTCCAGTTGATAGCAATATTAAGAAAACAGCTGGAGGAGGAGATAATTACACTTAATCGTGAATATTAAAATGGTGGTCCAATAATTTAGAGTACGTAAATAGTATAGCAAATAAATATAACAGCCCAACGTCGGAGCATGATAATTCTTCTAATATCATAGCAATATATATGTATTTTATAGATTACAATAAAGAAAAATACATTGTGTGTTTCATTTCACATTACTCCCGATTTTATAACTACGTAATCTTAGTTTACAGAACGGTGTAAAACAATTTTTGACTTTTAATCTGAGTGCATATTTCGAATAGATGCTCTCATCTTTTTGCGATTAAAGTTAGAAATGCATTTCAAATAGATGCTTTCATATTTTTTGTAATTGAAATTAGAAATGCATGTGATCTAAAATTGCAAAGTTGCCTTCAGTACGTAAATATGGAAATGCAAATGCTGAAGAAGCATTAGACTAGACTATCGTTGACAAGAAAAAAGCTGTCTGACATGAGTTGAATTTTCTGCTGTTCTTATTGTTTAATATCTTTATATATACTCAAATATGTGTGTGATAATCGCTCAATCTTTATTGTCAAGTTGTTGTTGTGTTCTATAGAACAAATCAAAAATGAAAACTTTTGTTAAAATTACCCTTGTCAGGAAAGAATAATGATAGTGGCTTTTTTTAAAGTTGGAGCATTTCATAAATTTCCACGTTTATATATTTCTTGCAGATAAACTGAGTTCGCGATTTAATAACTTTCAGGGTTGAGAGTCCCATTCGTGCTGTCTGAGTTTAATTGTTTTTTCTGCAGACATCAGCATTAAAGATTTCTTACTGACTACAATAATAATACATACACAATCTTTTCTATTGTTTTTTATTATTATCAAACCATTCTTTTAATAACAAAGTATTTTGTTTTTGCAATAGATAGGTTTCCATCCATTTCTTTTTTTCTATACACTTCACACAAACTTCTTCACCGGGTTGGATAATTTGCTTCGGCTAACATTGTAAAATTATATTAAAATAAATAATACAGACACAATCTTTCTATTGTTTTTTATTATTATCAAGCCATTCTTTTAATAACAAGGTATTTTGTTTTGCACATTGCAGATTATTATTGCTGTGTCTACAACAATGGATGTTATATTTTAAACGGTTGTTGATTTTTAACTCCGATAGCTTAGGACAACCTCGTGCAAGCATATCAGTTACAACGTTTTGCATTAGATAGGTTTCAATCAATTTCTTCTTTTCTAGACCCTTCACAAATACTTCTTCACCGGGTCGGATAATTTGCTTTAAATAAAGCGCTATATATGATAACACCATTCCAGCCGTTGAAGATTCATCCCAAGAAAGACCATGAATATTCCTTGTCACCCAGTCGCTATGTTTTATATGATCTTGACTCAAACAACTAGACTGCATTGGCAGTTTAAAAATTTTATGCCAAACAACACCTTCCAACAAGTCCAAAACCGCAATTTCTTTGCACACAAACTCGTTTTTCTTGTATTTAAATCCCTGAATACCAATTATATACATGTTTGTATGTAAATATATGCAGTAAACTTCGACTAATTAAATTAATATTAGGAGCAATCTCCTTATATAGCAGATTACCACCATCTGCGTACTTTGCCAACCCACTTTTCAACCTATCACAAGAGTGAACACATTTTAAATTGAAACCGGCCCATGTGTATTTGCAGCTTCTAAACATAAATCAGAATCCACTTTAATTAAACACAATTGACTTGAATGCGATATTTTGCATCTGTCATACTTTATAACTTCTAGCTAGAAAACCAAATTCAAAACATCTACACACATTTTCTCTGCACTTACATTTTTCAACATACGTGTGTTTTGAAGTATGTATGTATGTTCCATTGAAAGTAATATAAAGCCGATCCTAATTCAAAACGTGCCCACAAGTATTTTACGTTTGAAAAGAATTCAGGTTTTCACATTTTACATTAAAAGTATATAACGCCGATCCTAATTCAAAACGGTGCACGTGTAACTTCTCGCTAGAAAACCGAATTTAAAACAGCTACACACATTCTTCTCTGCACTTACATTTTTCAACATACGTGTGTTTTGAAATATCTTTCATTGAAAGTAATATAAAGCCGATCCTAATTCAAAACGTGCCCACAAGCATTTTACATTGAAAGTATATACGAGTTCATGTTTTCACAACTATTTTACATTGAAATGTTTTCACGACTATTTTACATTGAAATTATATAGGGCCGATCCTAATTCAAAACGGTGCAGGTGTATTCTACACATGGAAAATACGTCTGTCGCGTTTTGAATTGGGACCGGCCCTACCCCACTACTCACATCTATTATATGGTTGCGAACAATTTCGTAAATTGTGTCCACAACAGCGATTTCAGCAAGTCAAACAAAAACGATTATATTTGAATTGTCTCAAATCTAACCATACTTTGTCATCTTACTCCTCTCAGTTTACTTGCAGAGTGTGCAATATGTCTCAACATACTTTAATTTATTGTAATGTAAAATGCGACTCACCGCAGTCGATAAATTCAAATACTATGGTTGAAGTGGAGAATCCACATGTCAAGTATCTAGTTGGTAAGGCGTCGGGTACAGATAAGGTACAAGCAGAAACTCTAAAAGCCACTAGACAAGCAATAACAGAACATCCCTACCAATTTGTAAGCTATATGTATGAGACAGGCGAGATACCTAAGAATTTCAAACGAAACGTCATAGTCACTATACCAGAAAAAAGAGGCGCGGATAGATGTGAAATTTTTCGAATAATAAGATTGACAGCACACGTGTCAAAAATACTAACTAGAATTGTATAAAGACGAATGGAAAAACAAGCTGAAGAAACATTAGGAGAAGATCAATTAGGGTTTAGACGAAACAGCTATGAGGGCGTTAATGGAGAAAACAATAGAAAAAGGAGAACTCGTGTATATAGGGTTTGTAGATCTGCGAAAAGCATTTGACAATGTAAAATGGAAAAAAATGTTCGAAATACTCAAAAAAATTAGACTGAGTTTTAGGGATAGACGGATAATACATAGCTTATACAAAGAACAAACAACGGTTATAGAATTAGAGCAGAAATAAATATTAGTAAAGGTGTGAGACAGGGAAGTGCCTTATCCTCATTAATTTTTAAGTTGTACATCGAAGAGGCAATGAATATCCTTAAATATAGGAAGACATTTGGAATTATTATGCAGGGACAAAGGCTTGATATGGTTAGATTGTAACAAATATATTTTCTGCGGAACTGGCTCTGGTGGCCGTTTCTATTTGTTACAGTTATGTGATGTCTAACCCCTCCTATTCAGTATAATAATATCCGAAGAAAACAATTTCACAATAGAACAGGACGTTATTATCATTTAATTAGCTTTAGATTCATTACAAAAAAACATTTAATAGTACTAAACACTTTAAAAATGTCTTTAAAAAAAAGTATGTTATGAACATGTCACTTGTGTTGCCTAATTCGTAGGCTGATTATATCCATTCTTATATTAAGTTAAAATAGCGCTTGCGTAAAAAGAGTCACGAGGTGACGCGCAGGACAGATCAGCTGTTATCGACGCGGAAGGAATTAAAAGCGAACTCGCCATTGTGGTTCAAAGACAGCGTGAACGAAGCGACGAGGTTGATAATATGAAGACACGATTGCGTGTCCGATGGTGCCTTCGTATAGCAATTCAGGGGGGAGAATTCGTGGTCGTTTTGGGAGGGCCTGGTATGTAACCATTACCCATGTTCCGGCAAAACAACCAGCACACTTTAAGTCAAGAAACGTGACTACAGATGTCGCCGTCCATTAACGACGAGATTTGAATTAACAAGTAATTCTTATGCCAAAAAGGATCTTTAATTTTCTTAGCGCTTTGGAGTAATTAGAATTAGAAGCAAATTTCTCTATGAAAGTATTTGAGGTTGTTCATAGAGTTTTATTTGGGAAGGCGTATTGAGAGGATGTTAGTTGTTCAATGTAAGATCCCCGAAGGTAAAGTTTTGTTAAACAAGACCTGAATTTGTGCATCGCAGTTCGTTTGGAAAAAACAACCTCTTTACATTCGCAAAGTTCAGGTATTTAAACTTTTAGCTTTGTTCCTACGTTTTCTAGACTTTTGACAGTGTTCATTAAAACGATTAATGATATCAAATTTTAAGAGAGGAATAAATTAATCGTACTAAATTTTATCATCATCATTAGGTCTTCAGTCCTGGAACTGGTTAGACGCGTACCATCATTGTTTTCTATTCTGAACTAACCTACACATTTCCCTGAAAATTGCACAGTCTGCATCTATCACTATCTGATCTAAGTCTACATCTACCCTTTTTTTTCCTAACTCTGCTTGTAATATATCCCATACTATTTTCCAAAAATGTTTTAGAACGTATTCCGTCCTTCTATTTCTTTTTTTCCTCAGATATCCTTGTTCCCCTACTATTTCTATAACCCATTTGTTATTATCTTTGTCTGTCTATGCTATTGTTCTTCTACATCTGAAGCACAACATTTCAAAAGGCAGCTACCGTTTTTCTGTCTGCGTTTCAGACTGCCCGTATTTCATAGGCATACTGTGCTGTGCTCCACACATATGTTTTCAACAGTTTTCTTTGTGTTCTATGTTTGTTGTCTTTCCTCATAGGCGTTGTTCTTTCTTGTTAGATGCAGTTTGGTCACCTTCTATTATTTTACAGTTATATACCCTATTTCTTCGACCTTTAGTGGTTGTGAAGGGAGGTTAGCAGCCTGTGGCTGCCAAGTTCCCCCAACACTTAACCATTTACCGATTTACTATATTTTCCAATATATCTTTTCGCACAGTTAACATTAGTTGCAGATATTTCACATCCAACAGCTAGTTGTTTATACTAATCATCAGATTTATCTGCGCTTATTTTTTCGTCATTAGGTTTTCCGTCTCAAAACTGGTTGGACACGTACCTGCACTTATTTATATTCTGAGCTAGCCTACATGCATGACAGATTCTACTTTTCCATTGGAAGACATTGTCGCTAAATTCTGGGAAGACGTAGCTGTCCTCGCCGCTCAACCTTTCACGCATGAAGAAACTCTTGTTGAAAAACATTTTTTCGATACATTTCGTCGCAATGAACAAGGTCGCTATGTCGTCTCATTGCCGTTCAGAGATCAAGAACCATTTTTTCCAGGTAGTCGTGATCTTGCCTTACAACGATTTGTTTCTTTAGAAAATCGTCTACTTAAGCAACCTCGTGCTTACGAACAATACGTTTCGTTCATGCGTGAATATCTTGATTTTCAACATATGCAATCTGTTATTATTGGGTCTCATTCGGACCTTTCTTATTACATCCCGCATCATTGCGTTGTAAAACCCGAAAGCGTAAGTACGAAATTACGAGTCGTTTTCAACGCTTCCGCTAAAACTCTTTCTCAATCGTCCTTAAACGATCACTTGTTTGTTGGACCGAAGTTGCAACCCGATATTACCGCAATTTTGTTACAATTTCGTTTACATCCTTATGTTGTCACTGCCGATATTCGTCAGATGTATAGACAAATTCTTATAAATCCCACTCAGTGTGACTATCAACGAATTGTTTGGCGCTTCTCCCCTGAGGAGCCCATTCAGGATTTTAAATCAAATACCGTTACTTATGGAATCAATTGTGCCCCCTTTCTTGCCATACGCACGCTTCAGCAGTTGGCCGTGGAAGAAGGGAATTCTTATCCGTTAGCCGCTTTCGCACTTCGCCACAATACTTATATTGTGACATCGCTACTGGTGGAGTTTCTATTGAATCAACTCTCGCTCTACGTAACCAACTAATTGCTATTTTAAAACTTGGTGGTTTTGAACTTCATAAATGGTCAAGTAACCATCCCGAATTGTTAAAAGGTTTTTCCGCTACGCAGCAATTCGCGCAACCCCGTTCTTTTGAGGATCCTGATACTCAACCCCTAAAAGTTTTAGGTCTTGAATGGAATCCCATTTCAGATAATTTTTGTTTTCTAGTTCAACCACTAAGTACCTCCTGCACCAAACCCAATCTATTTTCTAATTTAGCTCGTATTTTCGACCCCATAGAACTTTTATCCCCTCTTACTTTTCTGGTAAAACACTTAATTCAACGTTTGTGGTCATTAAAATTAGATTGGGAAGCTCCCCCTCTCCCTGACCTTCTCCGTTTGTGGGAAAGATACTTGCATGGGTTACCGCTTCTCTTGAATTTCGCTTTACCCTGCTTGCTTATCCCGCCACAGTTTACTACGTGCGAAGTTCACTGCTTTGCTGACGCTTCCAAACGTGGATACTGTGGTGTTGTTTATTTTCGCTTTGTTACTCCTTACGCCGTTGAGGTTCGCTTAGTGTAGGCTAAGTCTACGGTTGCACCCCTTCGTACAATCTCTTTATCCCGTCTCGAATTGTTGGCCGCCACATTGGCATCCAAATTATTAGTATTTCTCTTCAAAACCTTTGATTCGAACCTTACTTTTCATAAAATTTATTGTTGGTCTAACTCCATGGTAGTACTTTCGTGGATTTGTTCCCCGCCGCAGAGTTGGAAGACTTTCGTCGCTAACCGTATTGCTTACATTCAGGAAAACATGTCTTGCGCCTCTTGAAATCACATTCCTCCACCGAGAATCCTGCCGATGTCGGGTCACGTGGTTTACTCCTTACCGACTTGTGCCAATGTTCTCTATGGTAGGCGACATCACCAACTTTGTATCGGTCTTTCGAGAACTACAGTCCATATATTCCGCCTTCGGATGTTCCTTAAGTTCTTACTAAACAATGCTCTATTGTTTCATCCGCTGTCGTAGCATCCTCTTGCATTCAATCAATTCTAGAAAATCACTCTTCCTTTCCATTTATTACTCGCATTGTTGATTGGATTCTTCGTTTTCGCCATAATCTACGTCACCCACTCGAAAAGTACTCTGGACCTTTATCATCTTCTGAGTTGCACAATACTTTGATCCCCTTGCTTGTGTATACTCATCAATCTTATTTTGCTCTCGAGCTTGAAGCCATTCATTTTGGATCCCATTTAAAAAAGAGTTTTCGCAAATTGTCCTCTTTTATTTGTGATGGAATCTTGCGCGTCGGAAGTCGCCTGGCTCACGCGCCTTTGTCCTTTGACCGTAAATTTCCCGCTTTGTTACCTAGCAAAAGTCGGTTAACTGATCTGTATGTTACTTACGTTCATTTAAAATACTTCCACGCGGGTGCTCAAATGGTCCATTTTCTCGTCAGTCAACACTTCTAGATTATTTCTGAAAGGCAATCTATCCGTCGTATTTTGAGTCACTGTCTAACGTGTTGGAAGACCAATCCGGTCGCATTGCAACTTCCCATGGGCAACCTGCCTTCATGTCAAACTCAAGTCAAACCCTTTTTATGTTTGGGTGTCGGCTTCGCTGGTCTCTTTTCTATTAGTGGGCCAAAGTTCTGCCCTTTGCCCTCAATGTAGAAAAAGAATTTTTTTCTTTTGTTGTTGTAAATCTTTTTTTCTCTTGTTTTTCTTTTTTCGCTTGGTCATTCCGCCCCCCTGCCTTATAATTATTTTTTCTTTTCTTTTTTGTAGATTCTTTTTCTTTTTTTCGCCTTTTTCGCTTGGTCGTTCTGCCCCACCCCCCACTCCCCCACCCCGCTTTATAATTATTTTTTCATTAAAATGCCTTGCATTTTGGTGGGCGGTATGTTCCGTTTATATTGTAAATAATTTAAAGCTATATATTTAAATTTATTAGAGTAAAATTCCCATGGTTTTACTTGAAGCACGCGCCAACATGTGCCGCGACTGATAAACGTTATTATTCCGTATGTGCAAGAACAGTGTAGTGACTGGAAAATCCACAAAGCTTGGAGAATCGATTTGTCATTTAAACAGTTCGCATCCGTGTTTTGTATGTTCTACGTAGGACAAATTAATTTGCCGAACCACTTTTAGTCAGAACCGATATTGAAATAAATGTGCTCCGCTTCACCCGCAAATGGCAGAGTAGATGTTACATCGTTTGTTTTGTTACCGCAACTTCGTAAACCAACATGTGGGTGCTTTTAGTAAACGCTTGATCTAATTAAAAACATTAATTATATGTTGCTCTTTCAAATATCACTTAAATTTTTATACAGTCCACTTTTCCCTCCTAATTATCTATTGTAGTTTCACTTCAATATTTTATAGCGACTATAAATGCAAATAGCAGCATCGTAAACATAACCAGGCCAACTTGCTACGACAACGAGAGTTTTCAGTTGTGCATTGCAAATAACTTGTATATTTATTGAAAATTATTTTTCCTGTTCCTAAAATCTCGCCATTCTTACCTCCTAAAACTTAAAGGATGATTGCACATCAAAAATGGCTGCATACTACTAGGTGAATAGTGCCTGGCGATATTTCAAACAGCTTTTTCTTTGTTTGAGCGATCTAGTTATTATTTGGTATTTTAATGTACCTTAGGCTAACTGAGCAACTGCATCGAGTGCCCCTACAAGCAATGCGAGAAACCGTTGACATGTGTAACTTAGCAATATCTCTAATTGCAATGAGGAAAGAGGGTATTGCATAAAAAGGTAGGCATGTCAATAAGTGATTTATTGGAAAGACACTTTAGTTTCTAAAATAGCTTTTATTAAACAATATCGATGAAACAAACTTAATCGTCATCAAACGTCTCAATCCACAAGTAATGTCTTATTCAGGATATTAGAACAGCTTTTCAATAAATTGTTGTAGTTCTATACTGAATTAGCGTTATAATCACTGATTTCTGCAAAACCATGTTAGAAAATAAGAAATAAGGTACTTTTAGTTTTGACACTTGCACGAATGACAAACTTCACAATATCCTACAAGGTTAGCGAAACCCCAACAATAATTAAAAAATCCATAAACCCTTACAGCATATTCACAAATGCAATCAATTATAATCAGGTTATTAATCCTTACTTTTTGGTGTGTGCAACTGGGATTTCGTAAAGCCTGACTTACACTTAAGCATCTACCTGCAAACACGGCCACATCCAATTTTTATCAAAATTCAACTAACAGTGGAAAAGGATATTACACCATACGGTCTTTTACCCTGTAAAATCAGTTTGTATGAAAACCGGCTAGATCCCATTTAAATACGCATGTAAATGTATGAGTCTGAAGCAAAAGCGGCTACATCCATAACCTAGTGTGTTGCAATAGCAGCTACATCCAAAATGCAATATGCTCATATGCACCGGTCTCTTCAGGGTCAACACTCAACAGAATTCCATCATGTCATGGTCGTGCTAGTACTATGTTTTTAGACACTGAATGTCGTAATAGCAAATAAATGGTGGCTTTGTTGTAAAATAATATTGGCGTCGCCGTGGATCAATGTAGTAAGAGTAAGACTACGGATCCCAAGGTCCTGGGTTCGAATCCCGACACGGCCGACTGCTTGAAAAATGGCAGGTGAGCATTTTTCACAAAATTACGCCCTCGTTCGGATGAGAGGTTAAATGGAGGTTTCGTGTGTGAGTGTTGTCACGCACGTTAAATATCCCTACCTTGCCTGGAACGGCAATGGTTCGGCAAAATTCTAAATTTCCGGGCAACAAAAAACTTGCCTCCTGGCCAATGTAGTACCTTCGGGTGGAGCATTGGAAATGTAAACGCAATGTAAAATAATATTAGCATAAAATGGAACATTTTCTTGAAGAATCTGTTCCAAATAAAGCACGAAAAAAGCTTAGTAGTGTGAATGAATGGAAAAGAAATTTAGATAAGGGTCGCAGATATTTATTTCATTTTAGTATAAATGCATGAATAAAAATTAAATTAGTGTTCGGAATATTTGCAATTAGCATTTGTAACGGGCATTTTTGTACCTTAACATTTTTTACGCTTTTTCTGAATTAGTGAATACCTTTCTGCAATTGCTAGTTCTGTATTTTGTGTTTATTAGTATAAAATAATTACTTCCGCATAGGTTTCTGAATTGTATACAATTTAACTCGTGTGTATTAATTAAAGTAGATAATTTGAAGATTGATTTTCATTAATAAAAATTGGATTATAAATAAATTACTTTCCAACTTATCGGAAACGATAAACAGCTGGTAATTTATTCATAGATATGAGTGCTGCATTCATAGATTGGATGTTTTTTACGTGGATATACGAGTCTAGTTGATAGGCGATAAGCGGTTGTAAGAACAACGGGTTTATATCTACAGACGGGCAGTTGTCGTTTGGTTCTTTGTTCATATACATAAATGACTTTAAAAATACGTTTTCCTGTTTGCTTTGAGAGTCGTGTTTTGTTTTTTGTTCCGATATGTACTAAGTGCGTTAAAAGTACTGTTGCTTTTTTTGCTTTGACAATAGCGAGAATTGGTGCGGGGTTTAGTTTTCGTGTTGTTCATGTGCGAGCGCGGCACGATTTTTTTAGCTGTTTTCTTGTGAACTAAAAGAAGGTGTATTTTAACTGTAAGCAGTGTAGTTCTGATTGCTTTTTGAAAGAAGTATGCTTTATAGGCTAACGTGTTGGACTCGACCACACGTGCTTGTTTTACGGAACATTTACTTTAGTGATACGCGTCGCTTTGCCAATTGTGTTTTTTTGTTGATTGGTCGTTTTATATTTGACCGATGTGTGCGATCTATTTTTTCGTGGTTCTTTTTATCAGAGTGGTGCATACTTTGGATTATCCAAGTACAGTTTTAAGCTGAGTGCTTCAAAACAAACAAATGGTGATACAGTTGTAGCAGGTTTAGTAGAAAAACAGGTTGCTTCTGGTGAACAGGTATCTAGTTCACATGTGGGGACGGTGGATACTGTGGGTTCTGAATTTTCTAACCCCAACGAATCTAAAATAAATCGTTGTTTGCGCAAATTTCGTTATTTAAAAAAAAACATTTCTTTGTTACCATAGGTAGCAAATAAAACACCTCACGTTTGCTGTTAGTTTAATGCATTCCCTCGTGCCTTGAAGGCCGTGATCCTAAATTTTTATTATCATTTTTTTTTGCGATTTGTGTTACAAACTATTTTGGAATTATTGTCTCAGGAAATAGAATTAACAAGAATTTATCAATACTACATAGTTCCATCAGCTGATAGTGTCTGCTGCTAACACCAGTGAAATACGTATGTGTGATTTAGTGTAGAGTGTAAGAAATTCCATCAACAACCTCACAGTCAAGGGTGAAGTGCTTCGTTAGTGCAGGACATCGTGAATCCCACACTTCAATTGCAAGGAAGCGTTACTGAAGGACTTTCTGTAAGTTAAACTATTTCCTACTTAGTATTACTTTAAATATCTACCCGTTGTTTTTGCCATATCTTCGTCGTTCTGAGACCTTTTGCATTAGAACTGCATGCTTTTAAGAAAACAAGAAAGACAAAAAAAACCAATACTACTAGAATTACTCCTATCAATTGTGTCTTATCTTTTTATCTTTTATTAACATTTTGTCTAATTGATGTTTAATTGGTGTGTGAGGAAACGTTTCTGCTACTCCCCAATATTACCTCACTTTGTAATCAAAATTTTTTTTGTAATGCTTTTATCGTGATTATAATATATAGTTTATCCAAAACAGTTTTTCTTACATCTACAAAGTACTGAATAATTTATGCTATGTTTACTATCTTTTTTTTTAGGTTTGCTTAACTATTTTTCTTACAGGTACTGTCACTAACTCCTTACCGCCGTATACATTATATGTCAGTTTGCTTTCTACAACCCCCCTAATCTCCGATTGAGCCCGGTCATTCCTTGATTCTCTTTGTGTGTTACGCCCGGCTACAAGAACAACGTAGCATAAAATTGGCGCCCAACGTGGCTGCCCAAGAATTACGTAACACATTGTTGTTGCAGATATATTGTTGTATATAGAGAAGCCATTATTTTAGTTTACTTTTAGAAGTGCAACATTGTACCAATCAATACATTTCGCATCCTGTATTTTAGGAAACTTTACAATCTACTTTGTCATTATCTTAACTTGACATTGAAATAAAATAATGTTTTCTTTTTCCCTATAATAAATTAGAAACTAAAACGTTTTAAACTAAATGTCTGTTCTAAGGGGTAGCTTGATTTGTGTTAATGGTCTGCTGTTTTTCTTTTGTAAAGAAGTATTTGTAATTGAAATCTTGAATAAAAATTTAAAAGTTGGATTTGAGGGAATATACTAAGAAATACAAAGTGAAAAATTAATAATGTTAGATTGATTTTATTCGAATTTAAAATAAAAATGTAATTGGAATTCAAAAGTATACTGTTGAACTAACTTCATGAAAAGATATAAAATGTTAACGTGACCCTAAAAAAATATATAGAAGCTAGAGCGTCTGACATCAAGTATTTATAGGCTTAAAAAATTATAAACCGAGCGCCTCCACCAAATGTTAAGTACACTTTGAATGATTGTTAATTGTGCTTTGGGGTAATGGCGTAGCTATGGTAATGTGATGGTAGAGTCTTTAGTAGCGAGAGGTAGTATTTAACTCAGGTCCGAGGGACCTTGGGATCTATAGAGAAGTGTTAGTGAAAGTATCAATTAATCGAATAGAAGTAATGAAGCGATGAAATCAAACAACAGCATTTAATAATGAATTAACTTAAAACTAAACAACATGTTAATAAAATACGAAGCAGTAAAAGAGTTAAACAGTTATAATAATGAAAAGTTAACTTACGGTTGAGATTCTAAGTGACCATCTTGATTAGAGTTTCTTCACTCCTTGATGTCCGCAAATAAATAAATCGTTTTTTCTTTATTATGAAGAAGCTACTGAAAATAAGTACATCAACCCTTACATCAGGGTAATCAGAAAAGAAAAACCTTTCCATTTGGGTTATATTGAACTATGGTTTCTATTTAAAAAAAGTGAGGTTATGTTTGTAGCTTGAAAACCCATTTCCAATTAAAATTGTCATATACGCTATTGAATTCTACGTAAAAAGTTACCTTACAAGCAGTTTTTATTTTCTCTATAGGTTAAACCGTTAAAAAGTTATTAGCGTTTGAAGAAAATGGCAAATTTCAGTTTTTTTCAAATATCTAAAAAAGTTGAGCATCTAGGTGAGTTTTCAAAAAAGCATCATACTACTCGTAAATTTCTCTTCAACTTTGCTAATTTAACCAATATTGTATCTTCTATAATAAAAAAGTTACCCATATACGGAGATAGATTGTGGGCACCCTGTATATATATTGTTGTGGAATTATAGGTGTAGACCAAAAATTTTATCAACTGTGTATATAGGAAATAGGAGCAAATTATTTACGCGCCAAATAAATTAGTTTATATAGTGAAAACGAATGGTTATTAAGATATTTTTCTACTTTTAAATTGGAATGTTAAAATTGCATAAGGGAAAAAGCTTTAGAGTACATAAAAACTCAAGGATACGCATAAGTAATTATAATAATTTTAAATCAAACGCATGAAAGCAGAAAAGGAGCTCGCAAGTATAAAAAATTAATAATTTTAAACGTATCGTTCCATTTACATAATAGTAAACGTTCGTTTACAAATACTAAGAAGATGAGAAACTTGGAATTGTTATTTTAAACAACAAATGGCTTTGAAGAAACACCTGTGGCTAAATGTCAGATTTATAAAACAGGATTATACATTGAGCAAAATTTCCATGGGATTGTGGCAACGGTCGATTTAATAAACTGCTAACAAAACATGTGCCTTGAAGACTAAGTGAAATAAACGATCGATAATGTAGAGTAGACAGAGGAACGTATAAAGAAAGCGTTGGTTACAGGTCACGTCTAAATACACGAGTAAATATGAAGGCCAATTGTAGTTGAGAGGAGTTTCGAAATGAGACAATAAATATGGGTAAAACGAAGAAAGATAGCTAATAGCTAGAGCGTTGTGACGTGGGAAAAGTATATCAATGGTTTAACGCTAAGCAGTTGTGAGAAGTGCGCGTCCGTTAAGGCAGTAAACAAAATTCAGGGTAACATTAAATTGATCTCGGAATTTTTCAGACGTTACGTTTGGAATTTGTAGAAGTGTTTTTAAAAATAAGCTTTTTAGCGAAGAAAGGTCTTTTGAGAGGGGTGAAAAGCGTATAAATACTCGGCGAAATATATTGAGGCTCTCTTTCATTTTAGATCTGAGGTCGCGCTTAGATCTTCAACATAATTAATAGTATATGCTTTGACGTGTTTTAATTATTGTGTATTCGATAAAGTAGCATATAACATCCTGTTTGAAAATATGTAAAACTGTAGTAACGTACCGTTAAAGTAGTAAAAGTTATATTGCACGAGTGGGTGCTAACGGTTTAGATAAAAAGGTGCCGTTACTACAACGACTCTATCGAATGTAGGGATGGTACTTGTTAAGCGAAGCCTAAAGCTTAACTTGTATGCATGAAGTGTATTTGGTATGGAATGTTAACGTTTCAAAGCAAATATCTGGGTAAAAAAATAGAGGTGGTTGCAGAGATTTGGATGGTGGGAATCAGTTAGATTCAGGCAGAATCGAAGTATATGGACACAACGACGAGGGTATCTGGTAACCATCTTCAGCGGTTACGAGGGACGGAGTCTTCTACAGGTAAAGAAACTTAATTTACTGTTTTTGTATAAACATATGTGTTGATATCTTTGTGTTTGAGTGTTTTGACGTATTGGGGTGTATTGATTATCATAAAAAACTCGTTTATTGGGGTATATGTGCAGGACGATTAATCTTGATTATTTAAAAAGTTTTCGTCATGATATATAAATGTTTATTCATGATATAAAATGTTGTTGAAAAGGAGTAAACGGGTCTGTAAATTTGTTTTAATAAAAATGCAAGGTTTAAAAGCATTTAAACGAACTGGGTTATAATTAGCTCAAAATAGACCAGAATAAAATTAATCTAGGGTTTCATGAGGGGCCCATCTACTCGCATTAAATAGAATTTGTTGGAATATATTAAATCAAGGACTTTAAAGTATTTAATGATAGAAGTGGTAACAGTTTTAGCAAACTGTCTGTACCAAGGTGTAAATATTTTATTAATAATGGAAACTTGTTAATATGTGTAAATAAAAAGGTTGTATGTTGTTTGCATTATTTGAGTGGTAATTTCATTGACTGTGTGGATGAGAAACGAATGTACTTAAAATGATAAGTATTCAAGAAGAAGCCGTTTGTTGAACTAGCCAGGGTGAGCAGAAATTAAGAGGCGTTCAAAAAAGGTAGCGTACGAAATTTTTTTTATTATTTTTTTTTTCACAAAATTATAGGTAGGCCCAAACGATGAAGCACGAATTTTTGTTCCGCGGCAATATATATATATATATATATATATATATATATATATATATACTGACGGCTCGCCAATCACCGCTGAAATTATCATAAATCTAGTAGGTAAGCGTAGGTTTTAAGGTGCCGCGTCAGGGTCGACGCGCCAGTGTTGTCCTAAGCTTGCTTGCAGATGCATGCAGGTTTCGTACCGCAAATATATAAATCAATGAGACTAAACACACAATGAAATGACACTATGGTTCTGCTAAACGTATGAAAAGGGAAGAAGAAAAGGTGAGCAAGAGAAAGTTTGGTAAAAAAATACCAAAACTAACAGCATTTTTCAAACAAACGACTACCTCTGAATTTGAATTTACTCCAAGTGAAAGTGATGCAAGTCCCTGATGTTCATTTAGTACAGAAAGAATCCCCATCAGAACTTCTTTTCTGCGTTCGTCAGTAGTTGCCATTGATAACGATGTTTAATTAAGTAGTTCTTCACCCTAGCAAGCGACGATACCTGATACTAAACAGGAGTTTTTACAAAAGTCTGAATTATGCGAAAGTAAGTATTTTTATAGAGCATTTAAGTAAGTTCAACAAGCGTCACCAGGCGCGACAGATTTACGAACACAGAAAAACAAGTATGTTGACTTAAGGCAAAATGAAATTCATTCAAAGAAATTTCTTTGAAGGAAAAAACAAATATCTTGACTTAAGGGAAAACGAAATTTTTTCAAAGAAATTTCTTTGACTAAACAAAAATTAATAGATTTGGTTTTTCTGTGAAAAAATGCAGGCAAATTTTACGGAGAGATCGTCTAGCGTTATGTACTGAACATACTTTGCAAAAACTTTGTTCCATGAATTTGTACTACAACCTATAATTTATTTATAGGGAAACCAGATTCCAAAATCGAAATAAAATTCCTTATCGAGGAGAAGAGTTCTAATGATTGAATTTATATTCTGGTAGACAAATAATAACAGACATTAAGAAATTTATTTTGAAATACGAACCCTGTCGTCCAAAAGTACCCTTTCCAAGAAATGCTACAAGCAGGTCTTTTTCTGAAAATTATTATGTTTGTAAATCGACATCTAATATAGAAATTGATTTAAACGGGCTATGTTTCTCCCCAAAATACAACAAAGTTTATTGTTAACCATGCTGGCTGTTTTATGCAATTAAGTCTGGGTGGCAGGAAGGCATTAATGACTGGCGAGGTTTAGCTAAGAGAATTAAAAGTCACAGAGATAGTGTGGCGCATATAGATTGATGTTATGTTAAAAAGACTTGGAAAAGACTAAATTGTGTAGATAACATAAACGACGAGATCATTTTGAAACAACAACGTTTTTGACGACAAGTGTTAGAAAGACTTTTTAAAATCACGAAATTAGCAAAAACCTTAATTCACTCGAAGGAAGTAAAGGCCAAGAAACTATCGATGACATTTATAACGACAATTTCTTATATGATGTGAAGCTGCTTGCTGAATACAACGATGTCATGCGAGAACTAGTTAACAAACCGAAAAATACCATCAAATATTTATTTCCACAAATTCAAAATGAGTTAATTGTCTAGGTAAAACTTTCAGAAAAAATTATTAGGGGATATCGTGGAAGACTCTTACTTTTCAGTCATTGCTGACACAACTCAAGATATTAGTAAAATTGATCAACTTAGCATTACTTACCGGTATGTTAAAATTATAAAAACTGACATGGGCGTGCCAACAGGAATCTGTATTCACGAGACCGTTTTAGGTAAATCATTTTTATGTAATTATAAGTAGATTATATTTATTATACTTTCAGGGTTTTTTAAGTACATTCTCGAACTGCTAAAAGTGTTAGTAACCAGATAATGAATATTCTACAGAATGATGGTGTAAATATTAATAAGTGTCGCGGCCAAGGGTATGGCGATGCACGTAACATGAGCGGCGCGTACACTGGCGTTCAATCTAGATTTAAAGCCAGTGAACCTAAAGCTCTTTACGTGCATTGTGCAGCACATAATTTAAGCTTAGTTATTAATGATGCAATCAATGCAATTCTCGAAATTCAAAATTATTTTTGCATATATACAAGCCATTTATAACTTTTTCGGAAATAGTATTAATAGGTGGGATATATTAAGTTCTATAACAGGTGAGTCGCAAATCACATTAAAAAAACTAAATCCAACCCGCTGGGTTGGAAGACTAATTTCGATATTAGCAGTTAAAGTAAAATACATGAATATAATAAAGAGTTTATCCAAAATAATTCTTGAAAGTAAACAACGCGAAGAAATTCAAGTTAGCAAACAGAATAAAGAGTAACATGGAGAAATTTGAATTTCTTTATATTACGGTTGTACTGGCAAATCTGTTTAGAGAAATAAATTTTGGTTCGAAAATACTCCAAAGAAAAGATTTGGATGTAGTAAAGGCGTCCAAAACTTTAAAGAAAATATTTGAAAAATTGACTGCAATAAGAAACAAGTTTGATGCTTTGAAAACAAAGGCTATACATATTGCTAGAAATTGGGGAGTGTCGGAAAATTTTTCTAAAAGGAGAACCAAAATTAAGAAGAAATTTTTTGATGAACTAGCGGAAGATCATCTATTTGCACATGAGGAAATGTATTTTAAAATTAATATTTTTTTTCGAATAGTTGATATGGCAATTATTCAAATTTGTACACGCTTTAAAGGATTTCAGGAAGTGGCAGATATGTTTTCATTTCTTATTCCTCAAATTTTACTTCAAATGGCAGACGACCAAATAATTAGAAAAGCCGAATCTCTTTGTTCATTTTTTCAAATGACTTATACGATGTGATCGGAAAGTTAAGAATAAGAGTCTGAAACATTTTGCGAGTCGGAGTGTGGTATGTCAGAAGTATGAAGCAGGCAGGTAAGCTAGAGAACCTAAAAATTGAAATGAGTAGGTTATCATTAGACATAGTAGGGATCAGCGAAGTTCGGTGGTCAGAGGCGGGGGATTTTTGGAGTGGAGACTTCAGGGTAATTCATACAGGAGCAGAGGAGGGAAATTTGGGTGTAGGGATAGTTATGTAGAAAAAGATAGGATACTGTGTAGAAAATTACTTACAAAAGAACAAAAGAGTATTCATGGTTAGATCAGAATCTAAACCGGTAAACACGGTAATAATACAAGTATACATGCCCACCTCTAGCTACGGTGACGAAGAGGTAGAAGCCATCTACAAAGATATCGAAGACATATTAAGATACGTAAACGAACTTGAAAATTTAATAATTACGGGGGATTTTAATGCAGTGGTAGGTGAGGGTAGGGAAGGAGCGGTAGAAAGTTTATTTGGTTTAGGCACTAGAAACGACAGAGGAAATAGGCTAGTGAAATTTTGAGACAAGAACAATTTAATTATTACAAACATATTATTTCAACATCATGCTAAAAGACGATATACGTGGAAGATGCCACGAGATATAGGAAGATATCAAATAGATTACATTCTTGTTAAACAACGGTTTAGGAATCAAGTAAAAGACTGTAGAAGCTACCCAGAAGCGAAGCAGATATAGACACTGACCACAACATCGTAATTATGAAGGCCGCACTTAAATTTAAAAATTTGAAAAAAAGTAACGGAAAAAGGGCACTTGGACCTAAAGAAACTAAAAGATAAAGATATTCAAGAAAAATTGGAAAAAAGGTCAAATGAGTTGCTGAAAGATATCGGGAAAATATCTGATACTAAGGAAGTAGAAACAGAGTGGAAAACATTAAATCCAGCCTCGACATGGCGGCCAGAGATATTCTGGGGTATACACAAAAAGAAAATAAGAAACCATGGATAACAAAGGATATCCTTAATTTAATAAAAGAAAGACGAAAATACAAAAATAAATCAAACGAAACAGGAAAACAGAGCCATAAAATTGGAAATTATTCGCAAATGCAGGAAAGCTAACGAGCAAAGGATTGATGAAAAGTGCAAAAAGGTACAAACTAAGATGGGAGTAGGAAAGACAAATGAAGCATACAAGCTAATTAGAATCAATTTTAGGAATATAGAACCTTTAGCAAAAATATAAGGGACGCGTTAGGAAACGTCATTATAAAAAATGTAGAGAAAGTGGGTATATGGCAAGAATATATAGAGAATTTATATGCAGGAAAAGAACTAACTGCATTAGAACAGGAATCAGACATTGAAAATTATGACTTGGGATATCCTATATACTTAGAGGTGAATTTAAATTAGCATTAAAGGGTTTGAAAAATGGTAACGCGCCGGGTACAGATAACGTGCAAGCAGAAACTCTAAAAGCCGTTGGTCAAGCAGAAACAGAACGTCTCTTCCAACTTGTAAGCTATATGTACAAGACAGACGAGATATCCAAATATTTCAAACGTAACATCATAGTAACTATACCAAAAAAGAAAGGCGCGGATAGATGTGACAATTTTCGAACAATAACTTTGACAGCATACATGTCAAAAATATTAACTAGAATTGTACAAAGACGAATGAAAAAACGTGCCGAAGAAATACTAGGAGAAGACCAATTTGGGTTTAGGCGAATCAGGGGAACACGGGAAGCTATATTAGCTCGGAGAGTGATAATGGGAAAAACAATAGAAAAAAGGGGAAAGCGTGTATATAAGGTTTGTAGATCTGGAAAAACCATTCGATAATGTAAAATGGAAAAAAATGTTCGAAATACTCAAAAAGATATGAATGAGTTATAGGGATAGACGAATAGTACATAGCTTATACAAAGAGCAAATAGCAGTAATAGAATTAGAGCAGGAACGTAGAGAAGTATACATTAGAAAAGGGGTAAGACAGGGATGTGACCTATGCCCATTAATTTTTAACTTGTACATTGAATAGGCAATGAATACTGTCAAATGCAGGAAGACATTTGGAATTACCATGCAGAGACAAAAAATTGATATGCTTAGATTTGCAGATGATATAGCGGAAATAGTATCTAGCAAGGAAGAGTTAGAAACTGCTCTTAATGAAATGGAAACGGTTCTAACAGAGAGATACGGTATGAAAATTAACAAAAATAAAAATAAAGTACTAGTATGCAAATGAGGGAAAAATAAGTCAAACATTAGAATACAAATAGGTAACGAGAACTTACAAGAGATTAATGATTCCTGCTATCCTGAAAGCCAAATAACGCAAGATGGAATGAGTGCAAAAGATTTAAAACAAAGATTAGCACAAGGTCGTGCTACATTTAACAAGAAAAAGCAGCTACTGTATTCAAAGACAACAAACCTAGAAAGAAGGAAAAGACTGCTTAAAACATATGAGTAGAGCACAACACTGTACGGCTGTGAAACCTGCACAGTAGGAGAAGTATTGCAATTTGTAGCATATACGTTACAAAATCTAGCAATAGGAATATTTTTATAGAATCGTCAAGAAAGTTAACGTATCTGCACGTTAAGGTATAAACTGTATAGCATCGTTCTATACTTACCTTATAGTTGAGTTGTGATGGTAATTTATCGTATTATGGTTACTGCATATACGAATCGGCGTGTATCAAAGTAACCAGATTATACTGCAAAATCTTTATCTGTCCAACCGCAAAATTTATCAATGAAAAAAATGTTACTGCATGCTACTATAAAGGATGTGCCGATAGAACTAGCAATGATCTGCCAAGTAAATGTATACCAACAATATTTAAAACGGTTGAAAGTAAGCCAGGATATTAACGGTAGTGGTCGTTTTAAATATATCGTAGAATTGTCCATTGTAATGTAGCAGACATCTAACGGGCTTACCAGTTCCAAGATGGGCATAGTAATAATAAACATAATTCTACGTAGCAACCAAATTTTGGTTGACCTTTTACACAAAATACTTTAATCACATCCAACTTTTAGGCTTGCTTCTGAATACACAAATTGTGTAAGATTATAAATGCAACATGCTGTAAATTGAATAGATAATTCTGACCTTATATTTCTCCTATTTCTTCTTGCTGTAGCTTTCTGGCCCAAATCAGTTGTCTGTTCAGTAGCTTAGAATCGTTGAACAGCAACTTAGCATGTTAACTCAGTACTTTGAAGTATTTACCTGCAAGTAGGGGTCATTTCCCCTGTAATTTGAAGTACTACTTATAGTATTCTTTACAGTATTACTTGGAGTCGCTTTCCAGTACCTGGAGCCCTCAATTAATAAATTGCAAAGATATCTATTTACATCAATTTTTTCTAGACTTACGTTTATATAACGGCAAATTTTATATACACTTATGACAACGCGCACTTTACAGTTTATTTCACTTGAAATTATTAATTCTTGTTACGTTTCAATTTATTAAATTTCTAATTTCTCTTTACCTAAAAATTTTTTTTCAACTAGCACAGTCGGCGTGTGGATTATTAAATGATACTCTTTTATCTGTTACGTTAGTTTTATAGAAACAAGTTCCATACAAAATGTTACACACATTCCCATTGGATGACACAACGCTATCAGTTGTTCGTCGGTGAAGAAGGCGTTTCAATTGTGGTTATCTGCTAGGTATTGGATTTTAGAGGGTCTAATATGTACGTTTTAAATTGCACGTGTATCGTAATTTTCTAGAGGGACTTTATTAACAAATGGTATTTTATTTACTTTGTTAATCGCATGTATTTCGTCGCTTTAAATATCCGCACTTTATGACATATGCTTGTTTTCTTAAGCATGACATATTATATACGTTTCAATCCGCACGTACTCCGTCGCCTCAAATATCTATACTTTATAAAATATGCTTGATTTTAGATGTTTGCTTATCACAAACCAATATAAATTTACACGCGTTTATTAACTTGTTTACGCAAATGCATTTAGACTGAAAGAAATTTTATTTCACGGTTATTTTTTTTCAAATATGTTGAATTTGTATTTGTTTTTGAGCTTAAGAATGTTCTAAAAATGATTGTATTGCTTCCGCAATTGTATATTTTAATAAATGTAGTGTAGTTATTATGGAATGAGCTTCCTTTAATTGAGCTTGTTATTGATTTTATACAGGGTGATTTGTATTCGCTTTTGCACAATAAATGAATTATGTACATTTTTGGATGCAAATGTTTAGTTTTCGTGATTTTTGTTATATTTACATAAGGTATTCCTCCCTTGTGACCTTATATAATTTTAAATAACCTTATTATCATAGCAATATATTTTTTGACGTAATAAGGGATCACGAGAGGTCATTGAAATTTAAAAATTCCATTAATAAATCCCACTAAAAATAATATATAATCCCGTAAAATAGAAATTTCCGCAAATTCATGGTTACACCCTGTAATATACAAGCGTACTTTTATTTATTAAAATGCCACGCAAAAACGCAAATTGCACGTGTATAAATAATCACCCTGTATGATATAAGCGTATTGTCAAGAAATAGGAAGTAACGTAAGTTGTATACGTTAACGCAAATTGAAGCATATAAAAATATTTCTTCATTTGCTGTAAATGGCATAAGAAACTAAAATCAACTTGTATTAAAACCCCAAAAATTAATAAATAAATTTGTGTACTGAAACGAAACGCAAACATTTGCAACCTCTTTTGCATTGTAAAGCAATTAAAATTTAAATTAATTACCCTGTGGATTACACAAATTTATTTCAAATTGAGAATTTACTGGAATAGACTAGATTGGGAAGGAAGTTTCGCGAGGATACGTCAAATTCGTATAAACTCATTAATAATAAACATTTTAATTCTAAAAGCGCACGGAACACAGAAAACCCACAAAAATCCAAGAAAGATCAGATATAAATTGATTATCATTTAGCATTAGTATGCAATGCCACAATAATAGTATATGTAAAACAAAGACAAATAGCGCGTCTTTAATTACTGGAACAAGATAATTAGGTAATAAAACGTCGCAATTTTAGACGCTATCTGGTTTTTCCGAGAAACCTTGCATCATAATGTTCGACATTTTTCTACGAGCTTCTGGAAACAGATCAACTTGAATATATAAGGTAGCGGTTATCAAATGGGGAATTCATTCATTCATTCGATTCTTGAATTAGATCATAAAATGTAATTTTGATTTAAGCGCGAGCCGTTGAGTTGCAAAGATGATATTTGAAGTATGCAGTAAAGCTTACTGTAGTTTAATAGTAGCAAAGTTCCAATGTTTAAAAGAGTAATGTTTTAAACCTTACTTACAACGAAAAATGAAAATTATTAATTACACGAGGGAAAGGTCTTCAAGATAACTATATTTTAAAGATTTTATTAAATAATCGAAAAGAGGATTTAAACAGAAACGTACTTTGGTAATTGCTGTTTGAAATAAAAATTTTTTTTGAAGAATCTTGTAAGCTGATTTGAAGTCAATTTAAAATAAGAAGATATTTTATTAAGAGGTGCATTTTTGTGGATTTTCAAAGTATCACTTTTAAATTTATTTTTTACTGATTTATATTTAATGTAAGGTATAATAATAAGTGTTAATCATACAATATTTTTTATGTAAAGAGTTTCACCAAGGGAACTTGTCATCAGAGTTTGAAATACTCTGTCCTTTTGATAGATTATCTGTCAAACATTTTTTAGGTTAAATAAACCTTACAAGCGTGAAAGAAATTATAACCAGGTAAACCATCATCAGAGGAATAAATTTAAAATAAGGGAAGCAACAAAAAAAATACTTCTTAGAAAGTATTTTATGTTAGAAAGAAACAATGTTGTATATGTTCTAAATTCTTTTGTATAATAAAAAATATTTAATACTGTATAAATGCTTTGTGATATTGCTGTATTTGATTTCATTTTGAAAACTTCGTCAGTTTCGTTGAGCTAGCCAGACAAAAATTAGAAAGGGATGTAAGTGAATAATTTCAAGTTATACATATTACTGTATCTGTATTACAGCACCCTTTTAGTAACGCTCTTAAGCGAAGCGTTGTAATAGCACCCTTTTAGCGCCACCTCAACGTGGAGAAATTTTCAGATCACACTTTCAGCAACGCTTTCAACGCAGCTTTGTCATAGCTATATATATATATATATATATATATATATATATATATATATTGCTGTGAATCTTCTCATATCTCTAGGTACTGGCCCTTTAAAAAAACATTCGAACCCCACAGTTTGGGCGTCAAGAATGCTGTGAAACCTTTTAAATCACCTGGTCCGCTGATTCCTTCTGTTAATCGCCTCGGCTGCTCTTCTAGATAACTTCCATTCTCAATCATAAAATTAAACAACACATTCCTACCACAAACATCAACGTTAACTCTATTTACATCAATATTCAGAATACATTAAATTTTCAAATTAAATTTGAACATAAAATTCAGTTTTAAACAGAATTTCCGGATTAATTTTATTATCATTTTACTGTGCATCCAAAATTAAAGTCCTTGTTGGATGCCTACTAATTAATATAACAATATAAGCAGACCGGAGTCTGAGTATAAAGGAGCATCTACCACCCCTTTACGTTAATTAACCAGGTTTGTCTAATTGAGCTCAAAGACCTACCCAAAGTTTCATCCTATTCCCGAACATCAAAACAAAATACCCTTTTACTTAAACAAGCAAATTTCATCTTAAAATTAAATTTTTATGGTTAGAAAAATTCCACTAATGTCCATTTAAAGTAAATCAATTATAAAGTCATTCAATACACAAAAAAATGTCAAACAAAATAGTACAATTTACCTGAAGGTTATTGTCCTCGTAGCTTCAGTGTAATCGTCCCTTTGTAAATCACACCATTCCAACCGGATTCTATTTACAGCTTCAAGTTGTCAACGCTTTAAAAATGTTCTCCATCACCATTAATTTAAAGTTGTTTCTAGGCTTTTCCGGAACTCATCTGTGTATATCTGCCTCTGGTTCAGTGGATGCAGACACATTTACGAACCATTTAGTCATTAACACCCCGCAAAATAGCAAAGAAATTCATACTTCCTTTTACCAATATTACCAATATACGCCAAAACTGCCTACTTTTGGGTATACATTTGTCGTTGTAAATTTTACTAATTGGTACCGTGATAATAAACTTTTATTACCTTGTATCTAAGTGCACTGAAGTACATTCATGTTAGCACGTAAAATAACCAACTATTTTGAGTCACTAAAATATACTAGCACACTTTAAATTATTTAATCAAACTAAAATGCACTGTTTAATATCAAGTCGCGGATGCACGAGCTTTTAACGCATCGAATCGTCGAAAGTCTAAGAGTCTAAGCGCGAGAAACACATATTCCCGCCTGTATATATAGCGAATAGCCGACACGTCGCTTTGTTCCCTAAAACGGGTAATTCCAACGAATTCCTCATTCTACGTTCCCAGTCTGTAGCCTGCCCGTCGATTTTTATGAATTTAGTCCTCACCCCATTGAGATCTCAGAAAATTTCAACACGGCCCGCAAAGTTGTCCGAGAAAAACTAATTACTTTTATACAGAAATTGTTGTTCTACCTCTGATATATGCATCCTATTTTTAACCAATCGCAACCCCTTGACGTTGCTTAAATCCCGCCCTTTACAATATGTGTCTTTGCTTGACGCATTTTCTCTTCCTTTTCTAACCTGTTCGTATTGGTGCAAATTTAGATTCTTTATTATCGATTATATTTTAGTCCACGCGGACTGTTATCTGGGTTTAATAAACCCGTATCGCACATTCTCGTGAATACTAAGTCCCGGTTTCTCCAAGATTCTTTGAAACATTAATTATTTGCCAAATTTACGCAGAATGAGCTTTTTAAAAATACGCAGGTGTTCTGTATTTCCTGCTAAAGCATCTGATCGTTTCCAATATCCTTAGAATCAACATGTTTATCCAAACAAATTAACTTGAAATTGCCTTTTAAAAACACGCAGGGTGTTCAAACGTAACATTTTAAATAACCTTCCTACGATTTGACTATTATTGGGTTTTACAAGTTTTATGCTTATTATTAATAATGGTTCAATTAACTCCAATTAAAATTGATTTCCATCCTTTCATTTTTAGCGAATACAAATTATTATCCGTACGTTTTGTTTAATACCAGTTATTTAAAATAGAGTTCATTAATATAAATTTTGCACGTAATTTCCATTTGTTTAGGAATAATTAAATTATCCACTGCGCTTTTCAATACTGCTTCTTTTGATGTAAAGCGTCTTATAGATAATTTAAATTTCTTATTTTTACTGAAACGACCGAGTTTATTTATGCTTCAAGGTTTTAATAAAGCGTATTATTTAATGAAATTCCTTATACACGGTAATTAAAATTATTTGATTTGATTATTTAATTTTCTACCCTGGTCTAAATATGAGTATTTTCCCCCTATTTGAATACAAATAATCCCACTTATTTGAATGCAAATATCACATATTTAGACTGCCAAAAAATCTTTACAAAATTTTGCCTATCTCTCTCTATCCTTATCTATCTAACTTACCTACTTTGTCTCCAATCCAAAAAAATATTTACACCTATCCTATATCCCTATCCTATTCCTAACTCTCACCTCATTCTATAAACTGAAATTATCCCTAACTTCATCCTACTTATCCAACTAATCCTATATACATCCTATATACCTATCCTATTCCTAACTTTTAACTACTCTTCACTATACTTTACTTCCCCCTACCTAATCCTATATGCCTATCCTACTCTTACTCTATTCCTAACTCTCCACTACTCTTATATAAAATATCTATACTTAACCTATCTTATTTTCTTCCTACATTTACTCTTTATCCTCATCCTAAACCTATTCCTAATTATCTCCCATATTTATCCTATACCTAGCTTTATTTTCTATAAACACTTACTTCTACTTTTCTATATACACCTATTCTATCCCTATCCTATTTAAATCTAACTCTCTTCTTGACCCTCCAAGTCTTTCTTCTCACCAACCTAATACTCTTCATCCCTATCTCTCCCCCTTCTATATCTATACTTAACATCTCTATTATCTCACATACAATAAACTTATCATCCCTCTTATCCTGACTCTTAAATATCACTTCTTCTTCAGTCCCTACACATGTCTGTTTCTTATTTATTCTTATTTCCTTTTCTGCCGACAAACCAAACGATACTACTTTACAATTATCGATTTTTCCTCTATGGAAAATCCTATGTACCTTCTAGAATTTTGTGTAATGGAATCCGCCAGAATGAATTCCTTAAATCTACTTTATTAAAACAAACTTGCCACTTAACCTCGTCAAAATAATTCTGCCTTCACCTGCTCCCGATATGCTGCTTCTACCCCACTAATTCTGCATTTTCTTGTACTAAAGCTTGAACCTCTACTCTCCTATCCTCTGGACATCTTATCGTGTTGATCTGTTTTACTTCATCATCCTCTACCTCTACTACATTAATACTAAACCCAGTGTCATCCTCTGTGACTTCATAACTGCCCTTCCATGGCACTACCCTATCCTTAATCCTTATTACCTTCCTTTCCATATCTATCAAAACCCTAACTTCATCATACAGTCAACACCTAAAATGCTCTGAAACTTCAGTCCAGGTACAATTACAAACTCCTGTTCACAGCTAAAACCTCCTATATCTATCCTAAGCACCACAACACTATTTACTACAGCAAACTTCTTTTTATTTGGAGCTACCAAATGGCTACGCTTTATAGGCATAATTCTATCACAAACCTTATCCCTAATTTTGCTGACGAATTCCTCCGATATTAAACTCGCCTCTGCCCCTGTATCAAGTAATACTTCTACATTATTTTCAAAAATTTCTAAATTAACAATTGACAAACATAATTTTTCCTCAGTTTCTGGCTCTACTTCCTCCTCAATTTTGAAAAATTCACGTGGATGTTCGTATACATTTACACAGCAATCTAGTGGTCTGTCACGTTCTAAAAATCCTGTCTCATCCTGTTTTCCGTGCTTGGTCCTGGTTGTCCTTCTACAACCTGTGCGTACGTCCTCCTCGTGTTAATATCCGTGTCCCTGTCTCTATTCGGCGTGCTGGTCACAGTCCTGTTTACTTCCGGTAAACTGTTCTGTCGCGTGTAACTAGGTCTTGGCGTCGGTCCCCTAGTCGCACTATTGCTCCTGTATTCCTGTCCTCGTCGTTCCCAATTCAGTCGAAAATTTCTGTTGTAGTCAGGCCGTCTCGGATAATTCGGTGTCCTGTTGTCAAACCTAACTGTGTTAACGTTTCGTTCTCGTATCTCTCTTGTCCGTCCAACACATACATCGTCATATCTCTGTAAATACTCTAAAATGTCTCCCGTTCTGTGATGTTTTGTAAGGCCACGTGTTGTCTAATTTCCAGTTCAAAATGTCGTGATAGGTACTTGATTATCTGTCTGTCCGTCAAGGGTGGATTCAGTTGTTTGGCCACACTGTACTTGCGGATGGCATATTGCTCCTAGATCCTGCAAACTCTCCCTTAAATTTTCCTAAAATTAAGTCGTCTCGTACCTGGTCTTGTCTGTGGTCACTCCAGTAGTGTTTTAAAAATTTGTTTTCAAAGTCCTGATACGTGTCTATGTCCTGTCCTACTAAATTGTACCATGCTTCCGCGTTGTCCTTTAATAAAGCCTTTATCGTATTCAGTTTAGTCTGTTCGTCAAATAAATTTCCCACTAGATTTCTTACACTATTAATAAAAATTTGTGGATTTACCCTGTTATCGCCATAAAACTTCATGTGTTGGTCCAATGATACTCCACCTGTAGAAAATCTGGGACCATCCCCCGTTAAATTTGACATGTTGTATTTAATACTACTAACTTCACGTTCTACCCTGCCTAACTGATCCCTACATGAGTCCGTCACTTCAGTCATTTTCACATTAATCTCTTCTTCACAAAAAATGCGTACTTCGGACCTTAAATGTCCCATTTCCTGTCGAAGACCTGTAATATCACGCTCATTTTTATCAACCCTATTTTCTACTTCCCCCAGTTTCACGGTAAGACTATCTTTAAATTCTGTAAATTCTTTAGTATTTTGTTCAATTTTCCCGCTTATCTGCTCTAATTTTTGGTTGGACTCCTCCCTCGCTCTATTAGATTCTTCGCTTAGCAGTTCTAATTTTCTGTTGGACTCCTCCCTAGCTAATCGCATTTCCTCTAACATTCTCATCATTAACTCATTTCCTTGATCCCCTGATTCCGTCCTCGACTGATCTCTACTGCCTCCTGCTTCTTCCATTTTCGAAATTTTCCCACACAATGCACTATCGTCACTTCCAATTTCCACTCCTTGACTCCTTAACCACTCCTTTCTCTGCATACGTTCTAATCACTCTCACACTCTAAAATACTCTTAAATTTATACACACGAAACTCTCTCTCAGATCGCCAGTTTCCTGGAATAAAATAACAAAATTTTATTTGGAACTCGAGCCCTCACGTTGTGGTCGCCAAGAATGCTGTGAATCTTCTCATATCTCTAGGTACTGGCCCTTTAAAAAAAACATTCGAGCCCCACAGTTTGGGCGTCAAGAATGCTGTGAAACCTTTTAAATCACCTGGTCCGCTGATTCCTTCTGTTAATCGCCTCGGCTGCTCTTCTAGATAACTTCCATTCTCAATCATAAAATTAAACAACACATTCCTACCACAAACATCAACGTTAACTCTATTTACATCAATATTCAGAATACATTAAATTTTCAAATTAAATTTGAACATAAAATTCAGTTTTAAAAAGAATTTCTGGATTAATTTTATTATCATTTTACTGTGCATCCAAAATTAAAGTCCTTGTTGGATGCCTACTAATTAATATAACAATATAAGCAGACCGGAGTCTGAGTATAAAGGAGCATCTACCACCCTTTACGTTAATTAACCAGGTTTGTCTAATTGAGCTCAAAGACCTACCCAAAGTTTCATCCTATTCTCGAACATCAAAACAAAATACCCTTTACTTAAACAAGCAAATTTCATCTTAAAATTAAATTTTATTGGTTAGAAAAATTCCACTAATGTCCATTTAAAGTAAATCAATTATAAAGTCATTCAATACACACAAAAATGTCAAACAAAATAGTACAATTTACCTGAAGGTTATTGTCCTCGTAGCTTCAGTGTAATCGTCCCTTTTGTAAATCACACCATTCAACCGGATTCTATTTACAGCTTCAAGTTGTCAACGCTTTAAAATGTTCTCCATCACCATTAATTTAAAGTTGTTTCTAGGCTTTTCCGGAACTCATCTGTATATCTGCCTCTGGTTCAGTGGATGCAGACACATTTACGAACCATTTAGTCATTAACACCCCGCAAAATAGCAAAGAAATTCATACTTCCTTTTACCAATATTACCAATATACGCCAAAACTGCCTACTTTTGGGTATACATTTGTCGTTGTAAATTTTACTAATTGGTACCGTGATAATAAACTTTTATTACCTTGTATCTAAGTGCACTAAGTACATTCATGTTAGCACGTAAAATAACCAACTATTTTGAGTCACTAAAATATACTAGCACACTTTAAATTATTTAATCAAACTAAAATGCACTGTTTAATATCAAGTCGCGGATGCACGAGC
This sequence comes from Platerodrilus igneus, assembly GCA_036346225.1. Lineage (NCBI taxonomy): Eukaryota > Metazoa > Arthropoda > Insecta > Coleoptera > Lycidae > Platerodrilus > Platerodrilus igneus. The sequence goes on along the minus strand of JARFIW010001469.1, from coordinate 13,208,481 downwards.
TTTTAACGCATCGAATCGTCGAAAGTCTAAGAGTCTAAGCGGAATACACATATTCCCGCCTGTATATATAGCGAATAGCCGACACGTCGCTTTGTTCCTAAAACGGGTAATTCCAACGAATTCCTCATTCTACGTTCCCAGTCTGTAGCCTGCCCGTCGATTTTAAATTTTAGTCCTCACCCATTGAGATCTCAGAAAATTTCAACACGGCCCGCAAAGTTGTCCGAGAAAAACTAATTACTTTTATACAGAAATTGTTGTTCTACCTCTGATATATGCATCCTATTTTTAACCAATCGCAACCCTTGACGTTGCTTAAATCCCGCCCTTTAACAATATGTGTCTTTGCTTGACGCATTTCTCTTTCCTTTTCTAACCTGTTCGTATTGGTGCAAATTTATATTCTTTATTATCGATTATATTTTAGTCCACGCGGACTGTTATCTGGGTTTAATAAACCCGTATCGCACATTCTCGTGAATACTAAGTCCCGGTTTCTCCAAGATTCTTTGAAACATTAATTATTTGCCAAATTTACGCAGAATGAGCTTTTTAAAAATACGCAGGTGTTCTGTATTTCCTGCTAAAGCATCTGATCGTTTCCAATATCCTTAGAATCAACATGTTTATCCAAACAAATTAACTTGAAATTGCCTTTTAATAACCGGTGTTCAAACGTAACATTTTAAATAGCCTTCCCTACTATTTGACTATTATTTGGTTTTACAAGTTTTATGCTTCTATTATTGAAACCACTGTGACAAATTCGAAATAATCCTCTTCCAAACAATTTTTTAAATACAAAAATTGATCCACAAAAATAATATAATCCACATTTAATTTCGCAACATAATATTTTCACTAATATTTAAGCGCGAGCCGTTGAGTTGCAAAGATGATATTTGAAGTATGCAGTAAAGCTTACTGTAGTTTAATAGTAGCAAAGTTCCAATGTTTAAAAGAGTAATGTTTTAAACCTTACTTACAACGAAAAATGAAAATTATTAATTACACGAGGGAAAGGTCTTCAAGATAACTATATTTTAAAGATTTTATTAAATAATCGAAAAGAGGATTTAAACAGAAACGTACTTTGGTAAATGCTGTTTGAAATAAAAATTTTTTTTGAAGAATCTTGTAAGCTGATTTGAAGTCAATTTAAAATAAGAAGATATTTTATTAAGAGGTGCATTTTTGTGGATTTTCAAAGTATCACTTTTAAATTTATTTTTTACTGATTTATATTTAATGTAAGGTATAATAATAAGTGTTAATCATACAATATTTTTTATGTAAAGAGTTTCACCAAGGGAACTTGTCATCAGAGTTTGAAATACTCTGTCCTTTTGATAGATTATCTGTCAAACATTTTTTAGGTTAAATAAACCTTACAAGCGTGAAAGAAATTATAACCAGGTAAACCATCATCAGAGGAATAAATTTAAAATAAGGGAAGCAACAAAAAAAATACTTCTTAGAAAGTATTTTATGTTAGAAAGAAACAATGTTGTATATGTTCTAAATTCTTTTGTATAATAAAAAATATTTAATACTGTATAAATGCTTTGTGATATTGCTGTATTTGATTTCATTTTGAAAACTTCGTCAGTTTCGTTGAGCTAGCCAGACAAAAATTAGAAAGGGATGTAAGTGAAAATTTCAAGTTATACATATTGCTGTATCTGTATTACAGCACCCTTTTAGTAACGCTCTTAAGCGAAGCGTTGTAATAGCACCCTTTTAGCGCCACCTCAACGTGGAGAAATTTTCAGATCACACTTTCAGCAACGCTTTCAACGCAGCTTTGTCATAGCTATATATATATATATATATATATATATATATATATATATATAAAGCTATTTAGGATTATCCCGTCGCATCACGTTCCTAGATGGTCTTCACCACTATTTTTGCTACCTATTTGATTTTATCTTGTCGATCTTCTAGGATTTATTGAAACCACTGTGACAAATTCGAAATAATCCTCTTCCAAACAATTTTTTAAATACAAAAATTGAGTCCACAAAAAATAATACAATAAGTCGCCAACATTCTCTTCTCGCAACACAATATTCTAACTATCTATATAATGAGTTCCAAAATCTTCGTTCTCAATTTTTCTCTACACTAGTCTTTAGAAATCGAATCTTAAGCATATAATAAGCACTCATTAATGAATCCTTAACTAAAGTTTTCTTATAATTGCCATGCACGTCAATTATCTTTAGAAGTCATCTAATTTCACACTCATTTCTTTAAAGAGATCGTGTTAAACGTAAAACTGAATTCTATAGGCTTTGTGACATGTAAAAATTCCAAACTGAATTATTTGTCAACATTACTGCTACAAACCCGTTAATTTAGTATTTATTTTTTAACGTTTTACCCAGTATGAATTCCAGTACTTTTGTATATTTAGTAAACCAATAAAATTAAAGCATTTTATTACTACAGCTGATAACACTATTACAAACCTTGCGCGTGTTCCTTACTCGTATGTAGAATATCTAAGATTTTCAAGTTGTTTGTCAACTAGTGACAGGTGGTCACTTTTCCTCTTTTCGTCAAGCCGAAAGGTCACTTGTCTGTGATTTAAAACAGGCGAGAGGATACAGGAAATTATGTTTTCCTGTTGTAAGCGCCGAAGAGGCGGCTCCGTGGCGTAGTGGTATGTGTGTGACTACTACGCCCAAGGTCCCGGGTTCGAATCCCGACACGGTCCGCTTGAAAAATGTTAGGCGAGCATTTTCACAAAATACACCCTCGTTCGGATGAGAGGTAAAATGGAGGCCCCGTGTGTGAGTGTTGTCACGCACGTTAAAGATCCCTACCTTGCTTGGAACAGCAAGGGTTCGGCAAAATTCTAAATTTTCCAGGTAAAAAAAACTCGCTTCCTGGCCAATGTAGTACCTTCGGGTGGAGCATTGGAAAATCAAATGTAATGTAAGCGCCGAAGAGGCGGCTCCGTGGCGTAGTGGTATGTGTGTGACTACTACGCCCAATGTCCCGGGTTCGAATCCCGACACGGTCCGCTTGAAAAATGTTAAGCGAGCATTTTTCGCAAAAATACACCCTCGTTCGGATGAGAGGTAAAATGGAGGTCCCGTGTGTGAGTGTTGTCACGCACGTTAAAGATCCCTACCTTGCTTGAAACAGGAAGGATTCGGCAAAATTCAAAATTTTCCAGGTAAAAAAAAAAAACTCGCTTCCTGGCCAATGTAGTACCTTCGGGTGGAGCATTGGAAAATCACATGTAATGTAAGCGCCGAAGGCGGCTCCGTGGCGTAGTGGTATGTGTGTGACTACTACGCCCAAGGTCCTGGGTTCGAATCCCGACACGGTCCGCTTGAAAAATGTTAGGCGAGCATTTTCGCAAAAATACACCCTCGTTCGGATGAGAGGTAAAATGGAGGTCCCTGTGTGAGTGTTGTCACGCACGTTAAAGATCCCTACCTTGCTTGAAACAGGAAGGATTCGGCAAAATTCAAAATTTTCCAGGTAAAAAAACTCGCTTCCTGGCCAATGTAGTACCTTCGGGTGGAGCATTGGAAAATCACATGTAATGTAAGCGCCGAAGGCGGCTCCGTGGCGTAGTGGTATGTGTGTGACTACTACGCCCAAGGTCCTGGGTTCGAATCCCGACACGGTCCGCTTGAAAAATGTTAGGCGAGCATTTTTCGCAAAAATACACCCTCGTTCGGATGAGAGGTAAAATGGAGGTCCCGTGTGTGAGTGTTGTCATGCACGTTAAAGATCCCTACCTTGCTTGGAACAGCAAGGATTCGGCAAAATTCAAAATTTTCCAGGTAAAAAAAAACTCGCTTCCTGGCCAATGTAGTACCTTCGGGTGTAGCATTGGAAAATCACATGTAATGTAAGCGCCGAAATAAGTGAGACAGTTTAATTTAGTTGTCTAAGACAACAAAGATATGAAGTAATTTGATTTTACAACGGTTTGTTTTATAGGTAATTAATTACAATTTATAATAAAGTATATTGCAGTGCAACTACCGGTATCTACAAAAATTCTAGTAAAATATTAAGATTATTCTACTTGGTTGATGTGTAAAAGAAATTTGTCAGCATGGAAATTCATTTTGTACAAAAATTGTAAGCAGATTTGTTGGAAAGTGCCGACTCATGACCGAATGATGACGTCGCATTAAGTGCTGACAGGTTGTTAGGTCGTTGACGCCGGTAGGTAAGCTTATTTGATTTCCTAAAATTTTTGCTGCATGTGCTGTATTTTATTCCGTACACACATATATGAATTTACCTAATATTTAATTGTTCATTTGTAAATTACCATATGCTCTGTCATATTCAAGCACCTTGCCGTACAGATAATTTAGCAGCCTATTTGTTAATAGAAAGAAGCTTAACTTTTTAAGGGCTTAATATTTAAAATATATAGAATGATTTTATTTCATTAATCACGTGTTCAAATTTAGAAGTTATTTATAGTCAAACTATGTATAAAAGATAATAAGTTACATCGATCATAGTAACATGTTGTTTGCTGCATTCGTTTAACTAAATGTTATTTCTTATCTTGTTTACCGAAAGCTTATTTCAAGATGTTTAGTTTGAGTGCCTTCATTCCAGTAAATGAAATTTTAATTTGAGATTAATTAATAAACACATTATTGCTTGTACAAAAATTTGAATCTCTTGTACAGTTCTCGTAGCGCTACTTCAGCCTACTAAGTATAAATGGATATTGTTAATAAAATACAGACTTCAATTAAAATTCAGTAGAATTAAAAATTTTTAAAATTTTAACTTTACATCTCCTGAGTAAAGTAGTAATTATATTCATAAGAATTTATCTTTGTTGAGTTGCACTATCATGTAAATAATTGTTTAATATGAGAATATAAAATCCATTGTTCTTCAGCTCATTATTTTGTGAATATTTTAGTTCTCTCAAAGATTTTATGACCGTTAAAAGAATTCCCATAACGATTCAGTGATAAGTATTTGAAACAACATTAAAGACTTCGTGTAGTCACAGATTTATCAGATAAATTATATGTTTGCTAGTTGCAATTATGTTTCAGAGCCATCCTAGAACTTCGTCACACCAGTAAGTAAGTAAGTAACTTATAGGTGGTATTAAACTTAATTCCTAAAGAGGTTAGATAACTTTTAGGTTTCCAAATTTTCCCTTTAAGCAAATTTATTTAGTCAGTTGCTTTATAAAAAATTTAGGTGGCGTCCATTATCCTTTTCTTTAACTTTAATTAAACACACTGACCCAATCTCATGCGACCGTGGGTTAAAAGCTCGGCTAGCTAAAAGTCATACGAGTTTTCTTTTCTTAAAAGCCGCTTGTCATCCAACCTTACCCTGGGCTTGTTACAAATATATAAGAATTCTCGATAGGTTTAAACAAAAACCCTATAAAAAATCTACCACGATTTTTTTACGCTTAGAGCTTATTTCACCTTCAATAAAGCTACACATCCTGAAATTAAATTTGTCAATTAAAAGCACTAAAAGTAAGATAAATTAACTTGCGCACTATGAAATTTAAATACCTTATCTAAAACAATAAGTTTTTATAAATTACTGGATTGAAGGAAAATATTTTATTTTTACCATAGAGCATCTTCTCGTTGTTGGTCTTAAATCATCAACGTTGCCTCTTCCAAAGCATAATAACCATCAATACTTATAAATCTATATTGATGCCCCATCCTCTCTTAAACCGTTTTAAGAAGTCTAATTTTTCTGGGAATTGACCTACTCCTGGTATCAATACTAGTACGTTTACTCATATTACAATTAATTACAATTAATCTCCAAATTTAAAGTAGACTATAGTTATAATTTGATTTAAGTTTTTGATCTTCCATTTCAATATATTTTATATAATCAATAGCCAATATTTAACAACTCTGCGTACAAATTTAATTACGTAACCTTTCTAGACTATAAATGCTAGCATTTCCATGTCGACGTGTTAACTAACACTGATCTTATCACAGGCGATTGGTTTTAAATAACACAAGCCTCCTCTGACGTAATTGCTCGAGTAGATTCTAACAATCTTTGTCTTTGTACGCACCTTTCCAAATGTTTACATGTTAATGTTCTAGTATATTCTAGAACCTAAGTCGTTCATTTATACATGTGATATGGAGCATGCCTTTTAGATATTATACTACCTGATATCTAATTTATTTAATGGTTTTAACTCTTCCATACTTTAAATTGTTTAATATAACGCGCTTTTCAATTAAAAACACGTCCTTTTGCTATCAATTACAAATAAAAAACTTTTTAGAATATTTAAACATAAGAGTTTTCCGTTATTATGTATAGTAAAAGTCGCAAAAGAATATATCCTAGTTATAGGTTTCTGAATTAAAAACGACATACTTTTAAAGGATCTATTGGAGTACACGTAATGCATAATATATAATGGTATGTCGTTCTTTAATTCATCAACCTATGACGTGAATGCATTTTTTCATGATTTCGACTATATAACTGAAATTCTTTAGGAGTATTTATACAAAATACGATTCTTTAATTTAATAATATTCATGAAACTTCTTTTATTACCACAAATTTTTGCGTCAAAGGTAATTAATTAATTTATACAGTGGGACCTAAACCGGTTTAGGTTTCGTTTTGACATGTTGTTTTTGATTTGCTCCTGTAATTTCGGTCTTGACTAAACTGGTCTGTGTCGAAGTATCTTTTCCGGAAACAAGACGCAAACAGTCTTGCATTGGCTACCTTTAATAAGTATACTTACCTCTAGCAAAAGTTCATTTCCGAACCAATAATATAGAAAAAGTTGCATTAGCATTGTGCCTATGAAGAAGATGTCTCTTATTAACTGCATAGATAGGTCTCCCTAGAAGCAGCTTATTTAATAGTTTCACCTGATAAAGTACCACTTACAACAGCTATTTCAAAACCAAGTATTGCTATTTGTAACGAAGACGTTAAAAAATCTAGCAAAAGCAATATCTTCATAGAGCCATCAAGAACCATGACGTATCTTGCTGGGTAAAACTACATCAATATAGCATCAACATCATTCTATACTTACCGTATAATGGCGTTGTGATGGTAAATTATCTTCTCAAGGTTACGGTGTAGCAATTCATCATTTTTCAAAGTAAGCAGATTATACTGCATAATCTTTATCTGTCCAACTGCAAAATTTATCAATGAAATAAACAGGTTATTGCATGATATTAGCACAGATGCGCCGATCGATAAAGCAACGGCCTGCCAAGTAAATGTATACCAGTAATATTTATACCGGTCGAAAGGAAGCCAGGATACTAATGGTAGCGGCCGTTTTAAATATTTCGTAGAATTACCCACAGTAATGTAGTAGACATCTACCGGGTTTATCAGTTCCAAGACACATGGCGTAATAATAAACAGTAACAAACACCCAACGCCAAACCAAATAACAACCTTGTTAGCGTCTGCATTTCTTTCGACGTGGAATTTATAAATATCAAAAACACGCCCTCCATCTTTCTTAATTCCTTCTTCAGTGACTATGATAATCTCAAATAACTTTCTTACACGGGAGCTGCTCAGAACGTACATTTTAATAAGACCAATCATAGCTAATAAGCTTACAGCCAATACACTCGTAATTTCTTGAAAGTTTGTGCCCATCGAATACAGTTCGATGTACTCAGTTAATACAAATATTATGTAAATGCTTATTGTAATTTTGTGGTACATTTGGTAAGCGACGGTACAACATTTCTTGCTGAATTGTACAGGCCAAAGACCAATTAAACTTAAGGTAAGAATAGCTATTTTCAGATGCAAGTGTTTCATTTCTTATGGCACACACAGGTTTCAGATGTTGCAAGGTGTGTAGCTTAGTAAATTTTTTAATTACAGCAAACAGCTTTTCAATTACCTTTATTATCTACTGAATTATTAGAAAGACCTGAATTATACAGATTAGACAATTTTGTTTAATGATGTAATTTTTGAAAATTATAGTCTTAATTGTAGAGTAAAATCAAACGATGTTTTTATTTTCGGTTAATTACACCTTTCGACTCTTCATTAGTAATACCGTATATTTGCGGATTCTGCAATGGAGTCACTTAGCAATTGTAAATTGAAGTAAGCAATATTGCTCCTATCAAAGTACCTAACATTGCACTAGTGAAGAAAATTACTAAACATCAGATGTGTTACCTAATATCGCACTCTCATTTATCTACTGCTACATTTCAGTGCAACAACATTTGAGAACCGTGTCTAAGTTTTAACTAATTCTTAGATCAATTAAAATATTGATACATATTTGTTATATACGATATCATTGTTTGTTCGTATCTCATATGCTGATGGATGTGGGTTTGCTTAACAGTATCATACAACGCTTTAGAGCATAGCTAAGGATTCTACTTGTAAGTTCACAAAGCTCTTTTTACCTATTTTATGTGTGTTCGTAAACCATTTTTTGTGCTCTATCATTATTCATTTTTGTTAAACACGTTACAAAGTATGTTTTTGTATTTGTAATTTGTGTGCCGTGTTATTTATATACTTGTGTTAATATTCGATACCAAAACTGAACGAACTATAAGTTCTACTGTTTACCACATTATCAAGCTTGTCCATCAATAGAAGAAACCATTAAACGAATAAAAGTGTTTTTGATAAAAAACGGTATCTGGGAAAAAGCCGATGCTAACTTGCACGTATTGTTAAAAGTATAATTTACATTAATTCCATATTTAATACTTCACCGTTATAAATGTTAATTTAAGCAAAGTTTTATTAAAGACCGTTATTTAGGTGGCTTAAACGTAACTTAAACGAAAATTTGAGTGTGAAAGACAAACCGCTTACTTAAATAATTTTCCGTTTAATTTTGCGAGTTCATTTCCAACAGTTCTACTGTTCTACAAGTTTATTAGTCACAGTTCAGGGCCTTCGGCGACGAACTGCTATTAGTCTCCTAAAAGTACACAGTACATTAGCACAAATGAGAACAGCTTGTGATATTCTCTTAGAAACAATCATAATCACATTCTATTTGAATAGTTTCTGTACAAGTAAAGTCCATCAATAAGACTAGGTTATTTCTTCTTAGGATATATAAGTTTTAGGTTTCTGTATATTCTAATTTAAGAGAGAATTATTTTGCATCGTCCTTGATGTATAATCAAAGGTTATAAAACTTATATGTCGGTTTAAAAAAAAAAGAGTTAGAGGTGATATCATCATGGTAATTAATACAGCCTAGTTTCGTCTAGAAAATATATAATAACGCCGATAAGTCCTTTCTTTTAGAACAAAGACAGGTCATACACAGTTTTTTTGCTGACTAGGAATACATGTAAAAACCGACATACGTAAGTTTAAATATATATAAGGTTAGATAGTGAAAACGGCATGAAGGCGGTTAAATTAAGATTTACCCGTCCGAAGTTTGCCAAGAACTCCTTGTGTAGTTTTAAAAAGAGCAATTTCATTCTTCAAAATATGACTCCGTTTACAACATCTAAACTCTAAACTTTGGTAGGTTAATTACCTTGTGTGGAGGTTAGCAAACAAGACAGAGTAGCCTAAGTTCGGATAATTTCTTGGCAAGTGGACCAGTTTCTTTTTAGGGACACTTCTGAGTCCATAGAGATAGTCAGCCGTTGTGCTGGAAGTTTCATGTTATACGATAAAATAGAGGTACTCGAGAGGAAGTAGAGGGCAACCTTTAATGCCATAATCCAGCTCCTGATTGCAAGAAAATTGTATATAAATCAATGCTGAAACTGTACTGGTGCGAGGGTTAGTATCTAATGTAAGAAAACGTACAAATTGAACGTAGTTACAAGTGCGTCTGTGTTAGGTTAAGCTTTTACGACATATTGCATGTTTATACTGTTTTTATTAACAATATAGCACAAATACTTCAATTCCTTCTTACAGAAATGACATTTATCTTTACTAAGGGTGAGACTAGCTTCAAATAAGCAAAATTTCTATGTTTTTCAAATGTATCTGTATGAATGATGAATACTAAGGTTGTAATCCTTAACATAGAAGACGATCCACGAATCCTTGTCATGTAAGAGGTGAATGATGCAAACCCATTAGTATCTGGTTAATTCATATAAACCGCGATTTGAAATCGTGATAACTGTAACTGACAAGAATTGTTTCCAATGGAATCTGAAAATTTGCGGATTTGGTACCTATAATGGGAATAAATTCAGCATTTCGGAGGTTCTCCAAGATTTATGAAACATAAAGTACAGGCTTGCATCTTCCTCAGTGACACGGTTAAGTTTTCGAAAACCATGACAATCTATACTTGTTTTTTTTCTTGACCACTATAGGAATACTCCAAGGACTACTGCTTTTACGTACGACCCCTAACTTAAGAGGTTTATCTAACCCGCTATCGATATGTTGTGGTACAGCAGGACTTAGTCAATAAAAACGTTGTTCAATCGGGTTTCTTTTTACTTTAACTGATGTTTAACTAAAAAAGATGTAATGGTTGACCCGAATTACATATCGCACGAAGGCCGCGCTAGCAATAGTCGTGGTTTAGGGTCGGAGAGAAACAACCAACCTAAAGAAACGATCAGCACTTCAATCTGCTGAAAGATATACGGTATAGTAAACATACAAACACAATTAACTACGGCAGGATAATAATCTGTCAGATAAAAGCCTAAAGGTAATATATGAAACTACCATTAAGTAAGGTAATAACTCTGCCTATGACGGTTGTGTCTAACAGATCAGTCCCTAATGCCTACTAGTAATCCAATATGTGAACATAAACAATTAAGTCTATTGTTTTCTTTAAACAAAAGATCTACGGTATATTTCTCTGTGTTAAGTATTCAGAGGTTATAAATAGTGTCAAAGTAAGTTCACAAAAAAGACTGCCGTGGTGGCGTACATATTTACAAAGTTTCAACATTGATAGCTAAAGATTAACGAGCTCGTAAATCCGCTGTACAATTAGCTTATGTTCAACTTATAGTATATATACAATACCGATTGAATAGGAGAAAACATTGATAAATCATGGTACCTCTGTGTTACCATACGATACTGTATGGTGAGGGCATAAAAACTGTTAAAGTGAGCGCTCGGTATCACAAAAGTATCTGTTACAACGGTCGTGACCCAGGTACCTGGGAAGTAGCTATTCCATTTAAGAGCTCTATATTCCCGGTACCTACTCGTACAATAGGTATTTATACCCATGGTCACGAGGTTAATAAGTTAAACAAATACGGATTTGTTTACACGAGACTCATAAAATCTTTATCGATCTCTTACGTGTTAAGCAGTTAGTCCAAAGTAATAGGTTAATCTTCCAGTACGGGTACAGAATAGGACGATCCGCACAGTGTAGACCAGGACCCAACAGCAACAGTAGCTATATCAGCGGGATGGGAGGCTCACGTCTCATAAACAACGGAATCCATCTAGAAATCAGCTAGAACCGAGTCATCGCACACAAATAGGTATCCTATCTATATAAAATTTGATTAAACCTTTGGTAAGGTTATGGACATTGTATTTGCTTTTAATAGTCAAGTACAAAAGGAAGTAAACAGCAAGATTCAGAAGGAGTATATTTTCTTTTTGACAACCTTTTTCAAATTAAACAAAAAATGACAAGTAGTTGCCTAGATCAAAGCAATACTAAGTTTTCAGTATATATAAAATAATATGGTTTACTTAGTTACCACGTATTACAGATTTAGAAGATGTGTAAACAGTGTTAACATGCTAGTGAACTATAATTGAGCGGATTTTGTTAAGAGACAGGAGCTAAACGTAAGATAGTGACGCCTAATCCTGGCAAATTTTCAAAATATTTACCTATGATATTTTCTAATAAATTTCTGTGTTCGGAATTTAAATCTATAGTAAAATGTAGTATTGGAGATGAAATTTCTATTGAATCTAATTTAGCAAAAATGAATTCGTCTTTAACAAGATCAGGTATAATTCCTATGGATGACCAAAAATGAATACTCAAAACTAAAGTTTGAGCTACATCTGGGATTATTAAAACTTTAAAAACTGCTACTCCTCTCTTTAATTGGATGGGTAAGGTCATTGTTTCTATAGATTGTAGAGTTAGTTAGTCGGTTTGCAATTTCACAACTAGAAGAATTTTGTGTTCGAATTTTTATATCCAAACGTAAAAATATTTCCAAAACATTTTTGTCCGAAAATTGTAGTACTTGCTCCAGAGTTTTAAAAAGCAAGGAAATCAATACCTAAAATATTTCCAGTGATATAAGGTCCTTCATCTCGTGGAGCATGTTCGAACACAAAGTCCAACATTGTCAGATTATTTTTCATTTTTTCTCTTTTTCGGGAATTTAATTTTTAAATTGCATGGTTGAATTATAAAAGTTCTGGACAAAAATGTGGTCTACATGGGGAAATACCTTGGACGCCACCTAATCGTACAGGCATTAAGTAGAAAATCCCTAGACTAACTAGCAAGAGGGTGCAACAATTTGGAGATCAAGAGAGTGATTCTGGCTTAAAATGTACCTGAAAATTCGTTAAAACAATAAATATGTTAACAAACCTAAACACGTCAACCCTGTTATGACTGTTAACTGCAAGGAAGATTTCTAAAAGTAGAGATTAAATAACTCTCACAATATTCAATCACTCTTTTATAAGAATCACAACACAATTTATTTCAAAAAAACTGTAGCTATACCATTTACACTAATGGAAAAATCAAATATACAAGATTTATCAAATTTACCGGGACATAGTTAATTCTATAACAAACACGTTTATATAGTACCAGCTTAAACAAATATTAAAAACCCCATATGTCATAAATTTATTAGCTAAACACGGTGTAAACAACTAATATTTCGTGTACCTATCAACTAGAACTTAACCGAAACACAGATACACCTATAAGTACGTTCAATGTATACATTTTCTTATGATTAGGTACTAACCTTCGTACCAGTACAGTTTCAGCATTGATTTATTTCCAATTTTCTTGCAATCTGGAGATGGATTATGGCATTACAGGTTGCACTCTACTTTCTCTCGAGTACCTCTATGTTATCGACCTCGACCGCTACAACATAAAACTTCCAACACAGCGGTTGACTATCTCTATGAACTCAATAGAGTCCCTAAAAGGAAAATGGCCCACTTGACAGAAAAATGTTCGAACCCGCTTAGGCTACTATGCCTAGTACGTTAACATCTACACGAGGTAATTAACCTACCAAAGCGGCATGTATAGAGTTTGGATGTAGGAAACGGGGTCTCCTCTTGATGAATGGAACTGCTCTTTTTAAAACCACACAAAACATTCTTGGCAAACTTCAGACGGGTGAATCAAAATTGAACCGTTCTCTTTATCTAACCTTTTATACATTTAAACTTACGTATTTCAGGTATTACTTGTAATCTGGGTCAGCACGAAGCTGAGTATGACCTGTTTTTGTTCTAAGAGGATGAACACATCGGCGCCATTATTACTTTTTAGACAAAACAAAATCAGGTTGTATTAATTACCACAATGACATCCCCTCTAACTTTTTTTTAAATAACTGACATGAATTTTATAGCTTTTGATTATGGATTAAAGATGATGTAAAATAGTTCTCCCTTAAAATAGAATTAGTTTGAAGCTGACATGTCCTAGAGCGAATAACCTAATCGTATTGGTAGACTTTACTTATACAGGAACGGTTAAAATGAAATATGATTACAATTATTTCCAAAGAAATGTCACACTTTTAACCGTTTTCGGAGTCGAAACATCCACTATCAAAATATCAAAAACCCGTATTCCTGTAACTCGCTATCTCCTTACTCTTGAGATAACTCTGTGTTCTTTTCTGGTTGGCCATGAAGCTTGTCTCCCGCCATTCTGCCGGTCTGCCTCAGAAAGAATACGCAGTAATCGGCTAGGCATAACCTTGCCTTTTGTCTAAACTGATCTATGCTTCTTTATCCTTTACTATTGCGCATACTTTTCCTAGTCAACAATCATTTTACTACATCCTTATTTTTATGTTCGACGGTTGTGTCTGTGCCGATCTCAAGACGTGGAATAGTATATACGCTGGAGAAGTACTAAGAGCGAGTTACACTCTAGATTAAGCACGCAAATCATGCCAGAATTAAGCGTCGGGATACTGGTTTAATCATCGATCGATTTTCAAGGTGAGAAAGAAATTTTTCTTTGCATTGAAGTTGTAGATTTTCATGAAGAGAATTGGGAATAGGAGGTTATTGTGGATTTATTTTTTTAATAGGGGATAGGGTATATCTTGGGGTTATATGGGGTCAAAAGTCTCATGGGGGTTCGGGAAAAGCAGCTTAATAAACAGACAATGCTAGTGAATAGATGTTAGATAAATTTGGTGGGAAGGGTTGCTTTTTCCGAAACCTACCCCAAAAACATGCCTGCAGAGCTGTCCTGCCGGATTAGGCTCACCGTAGATGTTCTTTACCCTTAAAAATAGGGGAGGATGCTTCACGACCTCTCACCTTACGTGGCTTCTGCGGCATTGAAAATTTTGCATAGATTAAGTTACACATAGTGTAACAAATTTTCTTTGTTTCTATAATTCTTTGCGGCAAACTGAACCCCGGTTCGAACGAAATCTGTATGGATGCGATTGTTTTTAATAATGGGTTAATCAAACGCACGCCACCTTCATATTGTCATAATCCAATGAAGATAAAACCTTAATCTGTAATCAAAGCCTTTGGGGAGACATCCAAACTAATCTGAACTGTAACTTTAGCGGGGTATAACGAGACTAACAGGGAGGTTTGTTACGGATTGCGCTTAAGCGCCACTACACTTAACAAATGTTTAGCAAGAATACCGCCCAGAAAATTTAGAAACTACACGGTATATAACGAATCTTGATATAAATGCTTAGTTTGAAATACTCTCATTGAGGAACATAAAAAAAGGTACTCATAGGCTTATAAACCTTATTCTATAAATGGTAAATAACAAGACATTAGTACAAAAGAAAAAGAATATATTGGGCTTGTATACTTGAACTCATACCTACATGGACGCTATACTTATTGTGAAATAGGAGAGATAGGATGATAGGCCACATACTAAGACATGAGCGAATAGTGCATACTATATTAGAAGTAGAGATAGGAAAAAAGAGAGGTAGAGGTAGACCTAGGGTGGGCTATTGTACACAGATAGTGAAAGATGTAGGCTGTGGGAATTTCAGGGGAATGTATAGACCGGCTCAGAATAGAAAACAGTGTAGGTACGCGTCCAACCAGTTCCAAAGCCAGAAAACCAAATAACGATAAAAATAATTGTACTTAAAACTGATAATAATCATTATTAGCACCTACAGGCATTGGTATTGCAATACTCTAAACTAATGTTAATTGTGAGAAAGCATTTACTGGAAAGCTATTAATTCGGCAAATGTTCGAGTGTTGGGGGATGTTAGTAGTCGCAGGCTGCTTAACCATTTCACATACCACTGAATATTGGGAAGATAGGGTATAAATATTTGTAAAACAATAGAAGGGGAACCGAACTGCATCTAACAAGAAATATCATCGGGTATGTTCAAAGACAACAAACATAGGAACAAGAAGAAAATTGTTGAAAGCATATGTGGAAAACAAAAAAAAATTATGAGAAATAGAAGGGCAGGATATGTTCTAAAGCTTCTTGGGGAATAGTACGGGATATATTACAAGCAGAGTTAGGGAAAAAAAGGTAGGGGTAGGCCTAGATTAGACCAATGCACGCAGATAGTGATATATGCAAACTGGAAATTTCAGAGAAATGAGTAGGTTAGCTCGGTTTTAGGACTGATGGACTAGTGATGATGATGATGATGACAAATAATAAGAAGTTTGTAGTTATCAACACTATCATAATTATGATGGTGAATTTGGGAATGGATTTTATTAGTAAGATGAAGGGTTTAATAGATACAAAGGATAAGGTGATGATTATGGGATGATTTGATTAAATAGAACGATGAAGTTCATATAGAAATAGAAGAAGATTGTATGAATTTGTATAAATTTGAGAAGAGGATGGAAGGTAAAGAAGGTAAGAGTTTAAGTATTAGGTGCCCTGGTGAAGTTAGATAAGAAGTTGTATCGTTTTTAGAGACACGATCAAAATTATTAGAAAGTGCAGAATATAATGTTAAAGAGGTGAAAATAATAAATAAAATTAGTATGAGTGCAAGAGTTGAAAAGGAGATAAAGTATCTTCTGTGCCTGCATTTTTAAAAATAAAATGAATAAAGATAATAAAATATTAAATAATAATAAAATAATTTGGAAAGCAGAGCATAATAATTCGTTTGGGATAATTTCTATTAGAGGATAAAATCTTTCTGTGAAATGTCGTATGAACAAATATGGAGGAATAGTGTTTGGTTTTTTAAAACATTTATTTAATTGTGCAGATGTGAAATAGAATTTAAAAAGTAGGAAAATGGAAGGTATTGGTGAAGCGAAAGTAGACAAGAGAGATAACAGTATAAATATAAATCATTTTGAGAGGGAATCAGAAGATAATGTAGGAAGAAGTGAAAACTGCTGTTAAATGTCCATGTAAAGTTAAGAATGAAGTAGAGTCGTTATTAAAGGAGGAATCTTATGAATTTATAAAGAGAAAGTCAAAAATTGGTATAGATTGTGAAAACAAGTTGGAAGTTACTGATAGTGTGTAGCAAGTTTATTTTCCCGCAATATTTTGACAAATATTTATGTTATTATTTTTATAGAAAATCAATTCAAGCCTAATATCTCTACACATTTTTACGTAATAACTATTACATGTTGTTTAATCTAATGCAAGTTTCAAAACCGCGAGCATGAATTACAAGTCGAGCGGTTCCATAAAATACCATTTACGAGGGTCATTATAAGATCTCCCTCCTTCGATAATTATAAAGTTGTAACTGTTGTCAAGCGCTAGGATACGTCAGAATACAGGCACTTTCACCTGGGATGTTGGTTAAGAAAGTCGTTGTTGTAATAAGAACATGGCGCCAAGCGGTTTTGCTTGGTGTTAGAGCCATGTGAAAAAAAAGTCGATTTAAAGTGAAATCGTCTTTGTTGGTGCACTCCATGCCGACGCTTTACCGACTGTGTTTGCACTAAACTAGACGTAAATTAAAATGGTTGGTATTTGAACAGAAGTAAGTATTATCGAGCCTCAGCGCCATTGTTAATTTAAATTTGCAGTGCAATTACTTTACGTGGATACATGTGGATGTTCGTTTGATATTTTGTAACAAGATTGGTTAATTTATGTGATTTTGGAGACTTCTATCCTGATTATTAATGTAACAAGAAAAATTCAATTATCATTAAACATTCCGCAAATGGTTCAAGTACATCGCAATTATTCGTTTGAAGGATAACCATCTGGTATGTAATTAGTTGCTCATTAGTACGTTCAAGTTGTAACAACATTTGGAATGACAAAACAAGTAAGTTTTTTTAAATTGTCCAACTTGGAAATTTTCAAGTTCGTTATGTTGTTGACCTTTGGACATTCTCGTTATTTGTAAAGTGAACCTGATAAACTTCATTTTTATTTTTCATTAATACAAATGTAAAGATTACAGAGGGCAGTATATATGTATAATAAGGGTTAACTTTCAAGATTAACAAAATTGAAACTATCATGTAGAATATAAAATTATCTAAGTTCAGATAACTAAATTGTTTCATTTTGCTCTACAATATTAATTAATTGAAATATTTTAAAATAAAAGTTAAATGTAAAGTCTATAAATAGTACTACCGAAGACTAATAAAGATTGTTAGTATACCATTAGTCATTCTTAATAATCAAGTTTGAATATTAACAAGAATTGCTAAATTTTTATGATGTAAGAATAACAACACTATCTAACTTTTTGTGAGATATAGGTATTGAGAAGATTATTGCGTATATAAGTACTTATTTTTCTTAACTATAACTTAGTCAAATTTTTTGAAGTTAATTTTGTTAAGAGAAATCATTGTAAATAATTTTCAACTGATACTTAAGAGAATAGAAATTCATTTCGGTTACGTCCATGATTATTAGTTGGAATGAATGAGGTTTGATTCTTAGCAATTATAAATTTTTTGAATTAATTAGCAGAATGCACAAACTGCGCTAGTCTTGGTTTAGTTTAATTACAGGTGTAGCAGTGCATCTTTATCAAGCAAAATCGAGCCAGAAGGTAAGCATTTGTAAGGGTTATGTTCACCTGATATTTTTAGTACAGCGGTACTTGAGCATAGGTTTCCGCATTTCCCTTATACAAATAGACTACAATTAGGTCTTTATTGTAATCAAAAATTTGGTGGCGCCATATTCACTATATTTTTGGTCGTAATCCAACCCCCACCCAAACTCATGTTCTACCCAGAGCAGATCACTTTACTAGCCGCTTAGCCTTTGAAAGTTTTCTTATCTACGAGGTGTATCCATCTAAACTAACCTTGGGCTCTTTACATCATCAGGAAATCCTCGTTAATTATCCTTGTGCCTTTCAGTTGGAAATATAGGCGTAAAAACCCTTTAGTAAGACAAAACGTTACAAGTGAACCATTTAAGGCTAAACTTTGTCAAGATCTTAAAGAATTAATTGAAAGATGTCCATTTGAAAATAACATAAGTAGGCTATGTAAAAAGATTAAAGTCTAAAAACCACAATTTTTATCACATGAATATTGTAGCTAAGTAGGCACTGAGACAACTTCATGAAGATTTTGTACCCCATATTTGTCTGCGATTATGGTAGTTTAAAGGAGAATTTGTTACAGTATGCAAATAAAAGGAATTTTGTTTGAAATGAAACTTGATGAAACCGTGTGTAAATATGATAAAAGTAGAAATAAAAAATAATAATGTTGGATTATAAGTGATACTAGGATAGAGTTTAGTTAGAGTTAGTTAGAGTTAGTTTAGTTAGAGTTTAGTTAATTTTAAGATGAATATAGATAGATTATTAAAAGGCAAAGTCACAGTAAGAACAGGATTATACGTGTACATTATAGGTCTTATAGAAGTAGTTGTAGACAGCACATATTTATAAATAAAAATGATAAAATTACTCATCCATGCGAAAATATGGCACAGATTTAGAATTTTATATTTTAATTTGGTAAAAAATGGGAACACTCAAATTCTATGCAAGACCCGCCCAAAAAGCTACAAAATGGAAAAAGTTAAAATCTTCCAATATTTAGTGTCGCTATCCTGTGTAAATATAAGCGTGATTATTTGATGAAGCCCTTATTAATCATGCAATTTAATTCCATGGATTGCATTCAATGCAGAGATCGTGAAACATATAACAAAGAATATTAGTAACAACTTAGGAACATTTTAGTAAGAATTTAGGAACAACTTTATGTATGAGCTTAATCTGTAAACTGTTCTATATTGTTGTGTACGAAAGAAATGTTTTTGAATGTATAGATGTTTCTTGAGATTGCTGTTTCGTTTCATTTTGTAAATTCCACAGTATAATTTCTGTTGAGCTAGCCAACAAAGAAAAGGAAAGGAAGGTATGAGAGTAATTTCGTTTTTACTAGTTGCATCCTCATAAATTTAGTTCGCTGTATCTAAGTCACAGCAATAATTTTTGCGACCTCCAAACACAGGGGTTTTCAGAGCTATATGTATATATATATATATATATATATATATATATATATATTACTGTGTAACCTTATAAGAATCGAGCCTCACGAATTGGGCGTCAAAATTATGCCGTGGAACTCTGGTAAAATCCTCTCCAATAAAAATATTTTCGCAAATTACATTAAATTTTTAAATTCGAAAATAGAAAAATTTCCAAAAATTTAAATAAGTCAAAAAGATATTGCTTACCCGTTTTCCTCTCTTCCTCAGTTGAACGGCCTTCTTCAACTGCTTCCGGCTAGCTCATTAGGACCTCCTTTTGGATAGCTATATTCATTCATAAATCCTATCATTCACGCACACGCCTAATAAAACCACAAAATACAATCAACATACAATCTTTTATTTATTCCTATTTACAAATGCAATTCATTATTATTTTATTGTTCACGTTACACTTCAGTAACCTTTATTTTGTAATGTCCTTTATTAAAATTAAACTCATCAAACACATAAAATGTACGCGGAGTAAATGGACCTTGAATAATACCTTCTCTAAAATTCCTTTATTATAATTTATTTATTCATTTTAATAATCTACGTAAACTGTGGGGTATGGTGAGCTCATAATAACCCAATTAATGTATGCCCTTCGACTTTGCATACTCTAAAACAAAAAAAAACAAGGCCATGTATTCTTCACAAAATTTCACGTTCTGATGGAACGTTTAAAAGCTTTCTAGACACCTTCAATTTCTAGTTGAATACCGTAATAAATTTATTTACACATATTCAGTTCAATACGTGGATAATTCACACTACCTTGAAAAACACTCTCATACGCCACCCCAATATTTACAGTTCATAGGAATCACAATGTTAAATCGTTACCTGGAATTTCTAGAAGATCTTCGCTCTGTAGATGATGCCATGTAAATTTCTATCTGGTCTGCAGGTCGATTCTCTCAATTACTAGACTTCCATTTCAGTCGATCCGCCAACACCTCCTTCTCGGTGTAACCAAATTCCAAATTTTATTTCACAGTAATCTACGTTATTTAATGTCCCGACACGAGTTGATTAAAAATTATCGGTGATACCTCAGTAAAATAATCTCGGCACATTAACCGCGTTTTAATTAATTTAGAGGCTACTACTAAGCAATACTATTAAAATTTATTTGTCAATACTTACAACTCGTTAACTTTCATATGTGCTTTCGGGACGATCGAAATAATAAGGCACGAAGTTAAAAGACAAGAGAGCGAGTCCTAGTTCTCTAGAGTATTTATGTCGTTCGACTGTAACCTCTCCAGGCCCCCCAGTTATCCGAAATCCACTGCACACCACACACGTTCTCACAATTTTGTACTCAACCGCAATTTCAAATCTGCGAATTTCTGTACCTCGTTATAAAATTACAAGAAAATCACGCTACACTATCCTCGTGTCTATGCTAAGTTGAACTAACACATCGACCAATCGTAGACTTAATGACGTTTCTCAAATCCCTCCTCTACTATTGTGGTCGCCTGTTTATACGTTTTCGTCGTCTCAGTCTAACCTTGCTTGAGTGGTTGAAAAATCAATATTCTTGTTTGTTTACTGTTTACACACGTGGACTGTCTGCGTGCGTTAAATTACCCCCTTATTAGCATTTCCCGTGAATATAAGCGACGGTTTTCCAATATACGTAGAATCTTTGTTGGTTATCTACAGAAATAATTGGAACGTGACATTTAAAAATACGCAGGTGTTCAATCGTAACATTTTAACTAACACTTCTACGAGTTGGATATTCCACGTATTTTAACCCTCCTGATATATTCGTTCGTTAGCAACGTGTCTCATCTTTGGTATAACCGGGTTTTCAAATGCTTTTATGCATATTATATATTACTAATCGTTCAATTAAATTCAAATTAATTACTAAATTAATGGCATTGGCTTCTACCATTTAATTTCTTTGCAAACCTACTTAAATTTCATTAATTATTTATAAAATTTCATTAATACCTGACACTTAAAAATTGAATAACTAATATAATTTCCGCACGTAATTTCTGGTTGTTTCTTTATACAGGGTGTTCTGAAATTGCTTTGTTTATGCTTATTTTTGATCTTTTAAAACCACTATAATATATATATATATATATATATATATATATTGACGTGATAAGGGATCACCAGAAGTCATTGAAACTCTAATTCTACAATAAACCCAACTAAAAATGCAATATAATCCGGAGAAATAGAAATTTTCGTAAATTTATTGTTTTGCCCTTTAAGATACAAGTGTACCTTTATTCATTAAAGTGCCGTGCAAAAACGGAAATTTTGCATGTATAAATGATCACCCTGTATGGTATAGACGTATTGTAAATAAATAGCAGGTAACGTAAGTTGTATATGCAAAAATAATTAATTATAAGATACCGTAAAAGGCTTTAAATGCGAACGTAAAACGCATCACTTTTAGACAAATGCAAAGTCGTTTATTTTACTTATTAATTGTCAATACATTTTAGATGCATATAAAAATACCATTCATTTGCTGTAAATATCATAGAACTAGCTTTAAGCATTTAGCTTAAGAAACTGTAATCAACGTGTATTTAAAAAACTCAATTTTCATATTAATTTTGTGTACGGAAACACGAAAGCAAATATTTTCTATAAAATGCCAATCTTTCTGCATTAAAGTTTAAATTAATCGCCCTGTGGATTACAGCAATTTATTTTAAATAAAGAATTCTCTAGAATATAAAACGATGAGTCATTGGGATTTAGAACTACGTAAGTAAACGTAATAATAAATAAACATTTTATACCAAGAAGCGGCCGGACACAGAAAACACAAAAATCCAAGAAATTGATTATCTATAGAATTAGTGTGCCATGTCACAACAATGGTATATGTGTTAAACAAGAACAGATAGCACACGTCACAAATAACTAGGGCAATATTACGTGGAATAATCGCCACGATTTTAGACGCTAATTGGTTTTTCCGAGACCTTACATCATAATTTAAAGTGTAGATATAGTTAATTTAAAGTGTATAAGGAAGCGTTTATTGATTCACAGTTCATTCAATAATTTGATTCAATTCATTCATTAAATTGCAAAACGTTATTTAATTAAAGTGCGTGCTGTTGGTCTGAGAAGATAGTATTTGAAGTATGCAGTAAGCATATTGTAATTTAATAGTTAAGAGGTTGCAGTTAATATAGAAGTTATGTTTTTCAACGCAAATTAGATACAAAAATGGATTTATTAATTACGATGAAGAGGTATATTTCTTCAATATAAAGCTATTTTACAAATTTTATTAAATAATCGAAAATGTACTTTGATAACTGCTGTTTGAAAAAAGGATTTTAATTTTGTAAGCTGACTTGAACATCAATTTAAAATAAGAAGATTTTAATTACGAGGAGCGTCTTTGTGGATTCTGCAAGTATTATTTTTAGATTTATGTTTAACTGATATTAGAATATTTTTATCTAGTTTAAGATAGTCCTAATAATTTTTATTTGTCTAAAGGCTATTTTTACCAGGAGTTTGTGTTTAGAGTTCAAAATACTTTGACCTCTTAATAGATGGTCTCTCAAAAATGTTTTGGCCAAAATAAATCTTACAAGCGTGGAAATAATTATAACCTGGTAAACCATCCTCAAAAGAAGAAGTTTAATTCTGTAAATTTCCGAACCAATAAAATAGAAACAGTTGAGCTAGCAGTGTACCTATGAGGAAGATATCTCTTATTAGCTAAATCGATAGGTCGGCCTAAAAGCAGCTGAATCAAAAATTTCACCTAGCGTAGTACCACCTATGACAGCGATCTTAAAATCAAGTATAGCAATTTCTAGCAAAGACGTTACAAAAATTAGCAACAGGAATATCTTCATAAATCGTCAAGAACGTTAACGTATCTGCACGTTAAAGTATCAACTGTATAGCATCATTCTATACTTACCGTACGATTGAGATGTTGTAACAATTTTATTTTAGCAGTAAAGGAACATACTCATTAAACGTACCATGAATATTGAAATACCTTTATTAACTAATATAAAGATTCAAGTAACAATCAAATTTTTATAATATTGTTATATCTAGGATTAGTAGTCTATTTGTTTCGGAGTGCGGTGCAAATCCACAAGCCACTAGCGCGCGCGTGAGAGGTTCGAGAACCACACTTATGATCCTCCCACCTTGCAGGAGCGCGGCGAGCGCACTCGTCGATAGTTTAGGGCAGCGTAAAGATGCATTCAAAAAGAATGACGAGTGACCTCCGGGTCGCTTTAATTTGGTGAAGCACTTCCTGAGTAACGGTTAGTACTTAATCCATATATTACATATTCGTTATCATATTAGCTAATTTAAAATTTATTTAGCGCAAGTAACCATACGTTAGAAAAAGTAACCATACGTTAGAAAAAGCAACCATACGTTAGAAAAAGCAACCATACGTTAGAAAAGCAACAATACGTCAGAAATTGCAACGATAAATTAGAAAACCGCATGACCACTTTGAAATAAAATTAGACAACGGAGGAGTACGCTGTGATTTAAAGCTGCCGTGAACCAATGTAAGAAATCTGCTTCGCTCTTGCATCTGTAATAAAGCATGGAAAACAAACATATTTAACAGCAGGCCCCGCTCTGCGAAGTTGTTTCCATTGCAACCAAGGACGAAAGCCGGTATTTGGGTTCGTAATAGAATTAAGAATTTCCTCAGTACTTCCTTCTGAAAGTACATTATTTCGTTTTGTTTGTTAGATGTACAAAATTGTTATTCAGTTTACCTGTAATTAAGCTGGTTTTCCCAGTATCAAAATTTGATTTCACTTAGTTTTGTAAAGATGTGACTACATATGGCTACAACGTAAATTAACAGCTGCTATTACGTCACCTGTTTATTTGAACAATGCCGTCAACAACTGCATAATGGCTAACAGATGTTTAACATTACAGTACTGCCACTTTTGATAAAATTAGAGAATATCTTGGTGATTCTATTAACTTCAAACTAATTTTAATTTTGTTAAATTAATGAGAAAATTCCATATATTCATTTGTAAGTGACCTACACAGATCTGGTTGGGTTATAAAGAAACTTATTATTGTTAGTTACACTGAAGTGTAATATATTTGGGTAAGGATCAGTTGTTAAACCTTACAACAATTTTGCAAGAATATCACATATTTATTTTATTTAATTATCATGAAATTTTATTTACTGAAACAAAGAAAATTCTTTCTAGTAAATTAATTACCTACATTTAAAGTTTTTTATTCTGATCTGGTTTGATCAGACCTGATAAACAAAACACAGAAAGAGTTAAATTTTTATGATTCCATTATGTAAGAAATATTCTCTATGCATTTTAGATATACTTGAGGGACGCAAATAGTGTTCCCATTTTTTTTAGGTAACTTAACTATTATTCTTTCTTACAGGAGCAGTGTCTTATTCTGTTAAGACAAAATTGTATGTCAGCGAAGGCGATCTTTTTTTCTTTGGGTCTCCAAGTCCGCCCTTAGAAATTTGCTATGCCATTAATATAAATCAATCTGGACTTGGTGGCGCCTGTTTGTTTTAGTTTGAGTGTGACCCCCCACAGATTTCGACTTACCCCCCCATTGCTCATGGCTCTACCCAAGGAATAGACCCCTAGTTACGTCGGAAGATTTAGTTTTGCAGACACCTAACTTGAAGCATGGTGTTAATAAAGCAGTGCCAGGCTGGTGTTTTTGTAAGTCAAGAAAAAACGTTTCACTGGTGCCGGCAACGTGAGGCCTTTTAGGGCAATCGTTTCACTAGCGCCTATGTGTGAGGCGAGTTGAAGCCACTAGTAGTAGTAGTGTCGGCCTGAGTTAGAAAAATTGTTTCAATGTGATGGTGAATTATCTTGTTAAGGTTACTGTATACCAACTGGTCGTGTATCAAAGTAACCGGATTATACTGCAAAATCTTCATCTGTCAAACCGCAAAATTTATCAATGAACAAAAAAGTTATTACGTGCAACTATAATGGATGTGCCGATAGAACTATAGTGCGTTTAACGAACAGATTCAGGAATTAAAATAATAGGATGGGCTTAGTTGCGCAGTACAAACTGAGCATAAGCTTGATTTACAGCGATCAAGTTTAACACCTTACTGTAACTACAAATGCGTGCATCGTTTGAATAGTAATTTTCAAATATTGTGAAAGTATTTTCAACGTTCTGATTGGTTGCTCAAAACCATGTGGCAATTAGGAGTTCGAATAAACTCACAAAACTATACGATTAAATTTTCAATACATTAAAAATATTATCAGAGAGAATGTTTTATTATTCCCCACGTTTTCAGTAAGAAAGGCAATATTAATTAGAACTTTAATTTTTTCATATTGTTTGAGTACCGAGAACGGATATGTTAGTTACGGAATTTTCCGTACTGTGTTGAATGTAATTTGAGGTTGAGGTCATGTTCTTCGTTATGATATGCAAATAGAAAAGAAAATATTTCTGACTACAGATTTTTATGTTTGTCTAATGGCATTCACAAATTTGTTCTGCAACACTTGTTTAGAAACGTTTGTTATTGGTTTATGAAATCTTCACAGTAATTTATTGTAAGAATTATAAATAAAAGGTTTTGTATACAAAATACATTTCAGAATCAAACTCATTGATGATGATAAATAGGAATCGAGTGATGGCATTATTACAACAGCAACAATCACATTAATAATTAATGTTGATTAATGGCCAATGAATGAATCGTTAGGAATTTATAGTATATGATGTGAATAATTGACAATATGTTAATGAGAAACAGATTTCCATGCTATACTATTTTTTTGGTACACATGCTATCCGTGCCAGTTATGTATTACGAAAATGGTGAGATAGTTAAAGAGAGTACGAGTGAACAGTGTATCAAAAGCAACTTTATAAAACAATGGATGGGCCTGCTGTGCATATATTAATTTAGCTTGAGTATTATTACAACAACTAACACAATTTTGAATAACCAGAAAAACCATGCGATGGATGATACCGACTAATTTATTGTTATATTACTATAATGATTAAAGTTAATATCTATTACAAAAATGTGTGCTGTAATCGTGATAATCATAATTTATAGAATAGTATGTACAGCAAATAAATGTTAAATTGTTCAATAAATGAATAAGTACACAGAGCATTAATTTTCGGTTTCTGATTCTTCAGACGAAGACGAATCATCGCCTCCTAATTGTATAATCAAGGGCTCTACTTGAACTTCCATCACAATGTCCAGTTGCCACATTTTAATCTCTAAATCTTGAACATGGCAAATAGAATTTTTCCAGTTGTCTGATGTTACGTTTGCAACAGCTTCTTGAAACAAGGGACGAAGATCTGCCATTTTAAATGTTTTATTTTTTCTTGCAACTTTTATCTGTGCCCATATTAATTCTATCGGATTTAAGTCACAATGATATGGCGGCAGGCGTAATACTGTACGGTTAGAGTGTCTTGCCATTTCATCAACAACAAATGTTGGAATAACAGCTGCTCTCCTAACAAGAACAAGAAGTTCATTTTGATCATATCTTCTTCGTAGTCGATAGATTTTTCAGTTAACCATTTTTGAATACATGCTTTTTTGTTCCAGTATTTGGTATCTTTTCTAGTTTTCTACTATGATAAGGTGCATTGCCTAACACTATAACAGCATTTTCATCGACACTTTTAAGAATTTCTTCAAACCATTGTTCAAAAACAAGAGCTGTCATTTCTTCATGGTAATCACCTGTTTTCTTCGACACAAACACTTTCAAACCACCGCTGACAAAACCTTCCTCCGAGCCAATATTGTAGTTCTAATTGTAAAGTAAAATCAATCCAAGGTTATAAGTCTCAGTGAATTGTCTCTTACAACCTTTCACTAATAATATCGTGCAATCGCCGATTTTTCTATGGACGTATGTGTGTGTGTGTATGTATTTTTGATTTTATTATAAAAGAGCTTACAAACGAGAGGTGATAGTTATAAATTAAATTAAGTTACAATGCACTGTCATTCTCAAGCGAGATTGAAGCCATTAAGCTAAGTCTTCCATTTAATTTCAGAGTGAAAGCAAATATAATCCACTTAACCAAAACATTAGAAAATCAGGAAAATAAGTAAAGTATTCAATCACTCCCTCAATCATACAACCAGACGTACGGTACGTGGAACCAATGAAAGAGGCTGCAGCGGTAGCAGAGTATAAAGTCTATTGCGCATCCATTGACAGAAGGTGTTCAACGAAAAATCCGCGAAAGCTATAACTTGTGGGAGCATGCTGGATGTTAAGAGGAATTGAGTTCCGAAGGAGAGTACCAGCAACATGAAAGGATTGATGAAAATCTGGGTGTAATGAAGAATGGCCCGCATGTCAACACGTCTTGTATTATGATTACGGTTTGATAGAGAAAAGATTTTGGTATTTAAGTAAGATGAAGTAAGAGAAGAGCTTATATGGAGCGTTCTTTCATCACCAGGCTTAATGTAGATCAAAATTACACGATCTCGTTTTTTTAAACTGCTTTGTGCTTTCTGGAATGTTTCCCTAGGCACAGTTGAAACTCTTGTGTAAATAATGTCATAATAAATTAAGTGAGGCATAATCGAGGTTTGAACTAGTTATAACTTTAGTTTAATTGGCAAAAACGTTTAAGAGGATTTAATGTAGTAGCATGTGATACGTATATGTAACTTGTTTTTTCAGATTCAATTGCTGATCAACAACAAATTCGAGATCTTTAGTACAATCAAAAAGTTCTATAGTATCCAAGCTAAGATTCAGCGGTGGAGCGATATATAAATCAGCTTTCGGCAGAACTTTTGGAGTTCCGAGAAGGATAGTGAACGAAAGACGCTGGTTCACAGCAATAAAATAAATTTGTATGTAAAATAACAAATGTGGTGAAAAAACTTACCGCATTTAAAAACTGTCACAAAACTATTACGCGCCTATTTAGACAGAAGGTTAAAGGAGGGTAAAATAGAAGGAAATAAGTGGGTATCCAATATTAACGAAGCTACTTAAACCGGCGCGAAAGAGCTTCTTGAGGCATACTAATTACGGCGACCTTTATTGTTGCGATAAGAGTCCCCCTTTTGTCGATCAACGTAAAATAGCGTGCGCCTTGATGACCGAGGAACTTACCATTTATTTACAATGGGAAAAAGCCTTAACATAACCGCCCATCTTAAACTGAATAAGTTTTACTAATACTAGAAATAAATAATAATCGGAAATTTAAAGGTTGTCAAATAAAAGAAACTCAAATTGTATTTTAACCGCAAAGTTAAATCAATCTAGAATTAAACATAATTAAGAAAAGAGAAAAAATCAAATTAATCATTCAAGGGGAGTTCAATAAGTTTATTTATAGGACGTGCAAACCAACCTGCAGTTGTTATCACAGATACAACCCGAGGTATACAGTCACGCCCAAAAAATAATTTTCTATACGGCCTAGACTTCACCACAACGGAACGGTATTTAAACACTTAATTATGACCATATCATTTACTTTCGGCAAAGTGGTGGGGCAATTCCATTTATTGCGTTGAGTGAGTTGGTTGAGATACTCGCTTGGCCATCGACACCAAATGGAGTGAGTAACCTGGCACAATCGTTGCGAACGAGAACGCAGAACTATTTCTTCCGGAATAGTAATTGCAGGCAAGGATAAACAAAAACCACCAATTAAAAAATGGCCCGATGAGAGATAATCCGTACCGCCATTAGAATCAGAAGATAAGCAAAGAGAGCGGCTAATGAGTTTAGCCTCAACGCGAGAAAAAATCGTATACAGCTCCTCAAAAGTTTGAGGTCGTAAAGCTAAAGTACGAACTAATAACCCCTTGACCGATTTTACCCCAGACTCCCAAATTCTGCCAAAATTTGGGGCGTAAGGAGGATTAAAATGCCACTTGATATGACGAGATGCTAAAGCGGAGAAGATTTCATCGTTGTTGCATTTGAGAAACGCAGTAGCTCCCCTGATTGAGCGTGAGGCATCGAGGAAGGTTCTACCGTGATCAGAATAAACAGTATCAGAAATTCCTTTACGAGCTGTAAATCTTGTAAAGCAAGCTAAAAATGCATCAGCAGCTAATTCTGATGCCAGCTCAAGGTACACAGCTCTGGTGCACATGCAAATAAATATACATAAGTAGGTTTTTGAAACCGGGGCATTACGACGATTAGATGCTTTGATCATAAATGGGCCTGTAAAATCTACTCCTACGTGAGTAAACGATGTAGACAATTGTACACGAAACGATAGTAAATCAACCATGAACGGCTGAATAGACGTCGCACAAAAACGTAAACAAATAATGCATTTATGAATCCGCTGTCGAACTAGGGAACATATTCCAATAATTCAGTATTTACGCTGAATAAGAGATTTGGTCATAAATGCACCTCAATGCATGGGGAGGTGGTGATAATTATCACACAATAGCCGAGACAATGTAGCTTGTTTTGGTAAGAGAATGGGGTGTTTATTATAATAAGACACTTTAGAGTGGCGTAAGCGGCCGCCCACCTTAAGAAGAGCTAACTGATCAATAAAAGGAGACAAACCTTGGAGCTGCTTGGCACAAACTTTATTCAATTTTAGTAGATTAATTTCCTCAGAATAAAAACTGATGTTGCGTAACTCTTATGACAGTTAATAATGATTTCTGCAATTCCTCAGAGGAAAGAGGACCTGATAGTTTTTTTTGTCAAAGTTTTGACAATTATTAATAAAGCGGTTTACATATGCAACTGTACGCTGAAGTGAAGTGAGAGAAGAATATTTGTCTAGAAAATGAGTAAAGATTCCTTGTGCAGAGGTAACAAGTACATTCAGGGAAGGTTTTATTGCGGGAATATTTTCCAGGGCAAGAGAAATTTTCAAATTACTAAGAGTAGAAAGAAGATCACTACAATTGGATGGACCATACCACCAGAAATTATTATCGATCATCTTAGGTGCAACAAGGCCACGAGAAGCCACATTAGCAGAGTTGTTCTCACCCGAGATATGGTATCACTAAATAAGTTTAGTGCATTCTAGAATAATTTCTACGCGGTTGACTACAAATATTTTTAATAAATAAGAGAGAGTATTCAACCAAGCTAGTACCACTTGAAAATCGGTAAACAACTTTATTTCCTGTAACGGATAAGGGGATTTATTAGAGATTATCGAATATACAAGTCGGGATAATAGAACGGCTCCTAAAAGCTCCAGACGAGGCATAAAAAGAAATTTTAGTGATGCAATTCTACTCTTTGCTTGTAGGAGATGACAATACGTGTGATCTGGACACGTACCATGTAGATAAACACATGCGGCGTAATCCTTTTCACTGGCATCACAAAATCCTAAAATGCGGTTGTTCCGTTTATTTTGTATAATTTACCCCTTAATTTATTTTCGAAGTTTAAATTTTTTGATTATTTACGTCCGCCTGGTATATTAAAATGTTATAGAAATGCCGTGTATTACTTCAAACACAACGCTTGTACAAAGTACCGTGGTATCGATTAAATAGGCTCTTTGTAGGTACGAGAAGTTTCTTATCACCTTCGAGAACGCACGAAGCATTGTAGTATCGATTTTCGTTGTAGAAGGCCGTAAAATTACCTATGCTACGCTTTACCACATAGAAGAGTCGCTTTTTGTATTCCGTACTAGACGGACGCCTTCAACAGGGTTTCTACAACCGCATTTCGTTCAGAACGACCGCTATAATAAATGTACTTCGCTTCGTTACAACCACAAAGGTATGTGTTTGAAGTAATTATTTGTTTGTTTATTATCAGTTACTTTAATTTTTGTATACATATCCACTTTTTTCTACCATCAGTAGCTATCGAAATTACCGCACTAAAATTTACAGCGGTATTCTCCCGAATGCAGAAACAAGTAGCAAGGAACTCTTAAATTAGATAATTCAGGAAGGCGGGTACAAATTTGTTCCCACTTTAAATACCAATCGGGAGCCAGTGTATCATCCCAACTGATACGTTGCACCCAGAATTGTTGTAAAAATTGCTTTATTAAAAGGAACACCGGTGTTAACCAACATAGTGGGTCAAAAATTCTAGCCATAAAAGAAAGAATAGAGCGTTTTGAAACTATCCCTTCGAAAGGAACAACATAGTAGGTGACTTGATCAAAATTTGGGTTCCAAACTAGACCCAGAATTTTGATACCCGTGATTTCATCAGAAAAGGGTAGGAACGGTTCTAACTCAGATTCTTCGAATTGATTTAAAGTAGACCCATCGTTGCTTGACCTGTTTTTTAGGTAAAACTGGCCGAGAGATAGCAGCTCAATTAATTCAGTTTGCAGCTGTTGGGCTGCAGAAACGGTGTTGGCTCCTGAAAATACATCGTCCATATACGTGTAGTTTAATGAGGCCTGAGACGCCATGGGATACGATTGACTTTCGTTCATCACCAATTGCTTTAAAACGCGCTACGCAATAAAAGAAGATGGTGAAAACCATAAGTGAGCGTATTCAATTCATACTCTTGCACATCACCATCGAATGAAGGACGCCAAAATATATGTTGGTATAATCTATCTTGCGGACGTATTAGAATTCGGCGATACATCATTCGTATGCCAGTACAAAGTGCTATTTTGTGAGACCGAAATAAAAACATTATTTCGGGTAATCCGCACTTCAATTTCGGACCAGCACAGAGACGCTGGTTGAGAGAAACATCTGTCGAATCAAATGCGGAACCGTTAAAATCCACTCGTAACTTGGTTTTTTGAACGCCGTGGTGAGCTAAAACATAGGGTGCTGAGCAACACTTATGTGTCCCAGAGAAAACATTCCCTTCGCTATAAATTATAAATTTCCTGATTTTCTGGAGAATCTCGAAATCTTCCTCCCAATTTTAAATAATTTTTTATAAGCGATTTTACGATTAGACCATAGGGGATCGGCTTCATCCTAAAAGGGTAAAGCTATAATGTAGCGACCAGTTTCGTTGCGAAAATGATTATTTGGAAAATGTGTTTTAGAATAATTGTTTTCAACATTCACTGCAGAAGAGTAAGAAATTTTTTCGAGATTCCAAAATTTCTTTACTTTACTTTCAACTGATTCGGACATTATGCAAAGAGAAGTAAGGTTTGTCGGTCCTCGAGAATAGGGAACCTGGCCTATTAACACATAACCAAAGATGGTATTAACTGCTAGATGTTCACCAGGACGAACATTGGCATTATCAGAAAATAATATTTGGCAACATATGTCTGCGCCTAATAATACTTCTACCGGAGCGGATACATGAAAGTCGCGGTCAGCCAAGGATAAATTTTTATACTTGAGCTGGTAGAGAACAACCAGGAATATTCCCTGTTAATTTTTGAATAATTGAATAATTAGTAGACCATTTTCAAGAATCCTGCTGCCTCATTTCCTCCAGAATCCCTCATTTCCTCACTCATCTGGACCAATTTACATGTAAATTCCCATAAGGAGTAAATGAGGGAGATAAATCTCCTCCTGACTCCTCCTTGCTCTCCTCCTTGCTCGGACACCCCCACAACCATTTTGATTACATCACACCCGCATTCTTTCCATCCGCGAGATAAATCTTTCTCCACATTTCCACCCACGAGATAAACCTATCTTGTTTGGTATCAATTAATATTAGAATTTTCTCAGCTACCCGAATCTCTAGGAATTTTTTAGATAGCATCATCCCCCAGGGAGCTACCCTAATTTTAAGATTTTTACCTGTAGCGACTTTTGAGCGTTCTTATAAATTTTCTTATACATGCGATACATCTTCTTAGTCTAAAATTTTACGCACAACCCGAATCTATAAACAGATTTGCAATAGGACCACGCCCTGCAAAATTATACCTCTTTAAAATCCTGATCTTCTAAATTTTGCTATTTGCTCTATAAGCAAACCTAACAAATAGTTTTCCTCGTCTAGCCAATGCATCTTTCGAGATAAACCTATCTTGTTTGGTATCAATTAACATTAGAATTTTCTCAGCTACCCGAATCTTTAGGAATTTTTTAGATTGTACCATCCCCAAGGGAGCTACCCCAATTTTAAGATTTTTTACCTGTAGCGACTTTTGAGCGTTCTTATAAAAATTTTTATACATGCAATACATCTTGTTAGTCTAGAATTTTATGCAGAATCCAAATCTGCAAACAGATTTAATATAGGACCACGCCCTGCAAAGTTACACATATACCCTCTGCGAGATAAATCTTTTTCCACATTTCCACACGAGATAAACCTACCTTGTTTGGTATCAATTAATATTAGATTTTCTCAGCTACCCAAATCTCTTTAAATTTTTCAGATTGCATCATCCCTAAGGAGCTACCCCAATTTTAAGATTTTGTACCAAGATCAATTTCTAATCACCTCTCCTTTTAATATCTACAATCCTTTAACCAAACACGTACATAAAATTTAAGCATGCGAAAATTTATTTTATTCGATTTACAGTTTAATAAACTAATTACAATTTTACAAAGTATAACATTATTTCCTGTGCGTAGCCAAAGTTTAACCTGTAACAAAAAAAGATTAATGTGTTGTTTAAATAGACCTGTAATAAAAGAGATTAATGTAAAAAGGAGACGTGTTTTCGGTTAATAAGACATATTATCGTTAATCTAACAATATGTTTTACCTAGCGACACCACGTAGGTAAACACATTCAATGTAATGGGTTTAAATATTGGGAGGAACCTAATCATCGCGTGGTTAATAATTAAAGCTGTATATAATTTTATTTTAAACGTGTATATCTTCTCCAAACAAATGCGGTTATTATAATAGGAAAGTACGCTAAATACAGTCAATTAACAGCATTAATATTGCTTAGATCTTAATTAGGTTGCTGTGCTATTTAGGATGATGTTTAAGACTTCGTACGTATTTTCCGGATTATATGTTGTATTCTTTTTTATTAAGTAATCGAATAAATCGTTCCTTCTGCTTCCAAAGAAACTCGGACACTCCATCGTCGACGTTGGCGTTATTTATGCGATAGCTAGCCATACGGTTGTTAAACGCTGTGCTAATCATTTCTACGCCATCTTCGCCAGTAGCGGTAACTGTGGCATTTTATGTTTTGTTGCTCCTTAAGTGTGCGGCGTACGTAGTTTCTCCATTTCGAAATCGCATACTGTACACATAATTCGTGGTTGTTTCGTACAAGGCCCTTTAACAGCTGGCGGCGTTGAACGTTTACGGCTTAATGACATGCCGTGCTGTTTTCCTTGTGTCGCTGTAAGCTGTCCATTCTCGTAAAGCGACACCGCAAGACCCAGAGTTTAAGTACTTTGCTGCGGACGGCAACCTGGGCGATGTTACATACGACATTTGTTCTGGTGCCGTTTGAGCATTTTCCAGGTATAAGGAAGGCAATAAACGTTTGCAGGTACCATTTTAGTACAAAACAAAACCCGCACTATAGCACTTTGGTTAAACTTGTAATCGAACTAACTAAAAACTTACTCGAGCGTACCTGATTTATGTTCCTTATAGAATGCAAGCCGAAGGTTTCGAAGACATCCGAACGAAGTTGAGGATTCGGCGGAACTAAATGATGTCATATTCCTTGCTGCTCGTCCAATACATTTAGCGCTAATGCATGCACCTGGTCCGCTTCGTCGATGGTGCGAATGCGTTAGTAGAAACACCGGAAAACGTCTTCCATGTTATACGGATTGTGCATATTAAAAATCCAAAGGGTAGCACACGCACACAAGTTGTCTGCAAGTCGTGCTGTAGAAGATGCAATGCTACTATAACCAAAAACACTTTAAACCATTACTAAGAAAATACCAACTTGTTGTCTACAGGATACTTACAACAATTTAATTTTAAATAACTTCACGTCATATTTTAGAAAATGGGGGCTTGAATATTTTCCAAATGAATCACCAAGCGAAAGTATATGCTTAACGGTATTAGAATTACCCATTAATTTCCTATTTTTACGACCGTGGTTAATTATAGATTGAAATTTAATTTGTGCACGTTCGAGCTTCTCGTAAACTAACATATTTTAGAGCAACAATGCGCTGTATAATACATGCATACCCCTTCGCCGCTACTGCTATTCTTGTAATTGCTAGAAAAAGTCACTCTCCTTTTACTGTTAGGAGCGATACAAAGCACCATTTTTATACTTTCTATAGCACATCGCACACTTTTTCGTCTGATAATTAAATTTTGCTTCTGTAGGCTTTTACACTTTCGCATAGCGGTCGGCCGCACGTATTGATTTCTAGAACCGGTAAGTACTCGATATCCTCCAAATAGAAATTAGATGCTCGATGTCTGTCAACTTCCAATTCCTCGTAAAGGTAGAAAAACTCGGTCAATCATCCATTAAACTTCGACCCGCTACCGTTTGATAATTTCCAAACATTTTTCGAACGACAATGGGCTGAGAATTTTAAACCTCCGAGGATCTTTAAGTCGTGATCAATTACACATCCGAGCTACGCGTAAACTAACATATTTTGCAGCAACTGTATAATACATGCATACCCTTCTCTGCGCTACTGCTATTCTTGTAGTTGCTTGGAAAAGTCAGTCGCCCTTTTACTGCTAGGGTCGCTAAAAGCACCATTCCATACTTTATTTATAAGTGTAGCACATCGCACACTTTTTGTCAGTTAATTAAATTTTTGTTTATGTAGGCCTTTACACTTTCGCTTATTTAAACATCTAATACGACCGATTAACCACTTTCGATTATTCTAACGGGGAACCACCATACATCCCACCGCATCGTTCTTTTTGAATCCAACGATCCTATGGCTTCACGCACACTAACACCTAACGTATCTTTCCTACTAGTTGTTAAACAAAAACTACCGGTATCGCCATTGTGGATATAAGCAGATGTTTGTGGATGTGTACGAGATATGTAACCATATACATTAATTAGTCTAAGCTATTTTATTTAGTCCAAGAAAATTATATTTTCTAATCCACAACTAATAATCGCCTTTATAGGTTTAACATTTCTACCATTTCCCAATGACTGGTGCTACGTACATGGAAACTTTAATTTCTTATTAGAGAATTCTTATTATCCCACGCACTGCTGCGTAGTTGCATGCCCACCCTTTTGGAATATATGCTCGTTATAGGTTGTAAGCACCCGTCGGTTTTACTTAACTACAATTCGTGAGACCCTTTAATCTTTTTAATCGAATCTTTCTCGCTTACAATACACTCGGACTTAGCACTACTACCAACAAATTCTAATACTAGACCCCATTAAATTGGTCTTTAAATTTCCCTACAATTTTTTCGACAAGTGTTATATTGTATTTATTATACGCGGGGTAGTCACTCTTTTAAGATAAATATATTTTGCTAGGTATCAACTAATTAAATTTTCTAGGGCCCAAATCGTAAATGATTTTAAAACTCCACCCATACAAAGTTATGCCTTAAAGACTAATTTTGCCCTATTAACCATTAAAACCCTTTTTGCACAAACATATTTAGCACCTTCCGAAATTTCTAAAACCTGCCTGAACACCACGGGAGTAACAGTTACTTGTCAACCAGATGACAGGAAGATTTGGAAGTGGGCAAAACTAATATTATGGAATCTTAAAACTAATAACAATAGATTTACAAAATCTATCAAATATAAACAATACTTTATTTTAGCCCCATGCGTAGATGTTGTACTTAGGGAGCTGACCTTTCTCCTATTAATTTCCTTATCTAACTAGGTCCACACTTTTAAATGGATTTTTTCTCCGATACAACAGCAAGTATGTACCATCTAATGAGAAATGATCTTGTACTTACATCGCTCCCTCGTGTACGCCATCACTTGCCATGGCCCCATGCGCATCACCCTCCCATGCGTCCATGGCGTCACCTGCCCATGGCGTGCCATGTCACCTCTAACTTCAACATCTCTATATATCCGGATATATGTCGATGATCCATGTCGGCTTAGGTCGGATAACAACATATTCGACTATCTTCGGAATATACGCCCAACTCTGTAGAATACATAAGAGAACAATTTTTTCGTATTTAATTTAGTATTCGATAGTAGCTAGAACGGTAAACATGAGCGTCTCCAAGGTGATTAACGTTTCTCAACTTCTTGGGAATAAAGTGAAACCGACAAATGAGCGATTTGGATTATGGCTTTTGGTAGAAAATATGTGCAACAATAATCTGGTAACAGATATTGGTAATATTTGTTATGTCGAAGGCGAGCAGATGCTGACTGGTGGACTACACACACCAATTACAGAACCATTTTGTGACAATATAATGTTGGTTAAAATTTGCGACTTTTCTGACGCCGAACAAACCTCTGCAAGCAAAAGGATGTTTATCCTAAAAAAAGAAATTTGTGGTGCATTTAACAGCTATCTACGAAGAAAGTTTGACCGATTTGTTTCCGCTAGACATGGTGTTAAAGCTAAGCTTCCGTTTTCTCTGGAAAGCACTAACAAGATGGGCCAGAGAGTAAAAGAAATTATCGGAAAAGAAGACCTCGAATGCATTAATAAAAATCCAAAATCCTATATGTGTTCCATACAAAGTGGAACTAGCAGATGTTAAGTTGGAAACTTTATTGGAGGAACTACCAGATATATTAGACGAACTCGAAAAGATTATTTCTATCTTTTGACATGGATGTAACCCAAGATTTTGCGGGTATATTTAGCAAGATGGAGATGTGTAATTATTTAACTACAAACCATAACTTTTGCTATAAGGGCGAATACGAAGAAAAGTGTAATATTATAGTTGACAACGATAAAACTGTAGGAATTGATTGTTTAACATGGCTAACAACCAATGCAAGAATTAAGATATACAACAAATTTGTGTGTCAGATAACAAGTCCTGGTGTTAATAAACAACTTGGCAATCATATACTAGATTTTTTACGTTGTCCAGATGTGCGTTTAAGGGAAACATTTGCGTCTACTTTGGCTAAAGAACATGGTATTACGCGATTGGAAGCGACAATATACAATTGTGCAATTGGAAGCAATGTCAGTGCGGAACGGTGTATAATCCCTTAAAAGACTGTTTAACGTTATTGGAAGATAG
This sequence comes from Platerodrilus igneus, assembly GCA_036346225.1. Taxonomy (NCBI): domain Eukaryota; kingdom Metazoa; phylum Arthropoda; class Insecta; order Coleoptera; family Lycidae; genus Platerodrilus; species Platerodrilus igneus. The sequence goes on along the minus strand of JARFIW010001469.1, from coordinate 13,169,700 downwards.
TAAGTTATACTTCCTAAAGGCGCCAATGTACTCGGTACCACTTGCCAAAATGTGGAGTAAGCTATCGGACAAGCTACAAAATAGCTGTGTTTAGTGTTTAATAACCTGCTACAGTACGTGTATTGGGGAATGGTAATACAAAGAAATTGACGGGCTTGCAGATTAAGTTGTCCGAAAACCAAAAGAAAGGGAAAATTGATAAAGTATGTGCTTTCGGCTTTTAGTTTTAACTATTTACCTGTAAATTATTTGGAGATAGTAGAGGAGGAAGACAGCTCAGATAAAATAAAATCTTACACAAGTGCTACATTAAAGCAGGCAGTACATCTTATACACAATCTGCAACACCATATTCTACAATTCCAAAAGAAATAATCATTTCGGAATTGGGGTTGATAGATACGCATAACATTCGTCCAGAGGTTGTACGACAACGCGTAAATATTGGTAGTAAACTTTATCCGTTTACGCTAAAGGAAATTGCTCCATTATGCATACCATACGCTGTAAGTGGAAGGAAAAGACAACTGGAATTAGAGGAAATGGATGCAAAAAGACGAAAATTGGAGTACATTGAAAACACTGCGACAATACGCGAATAATACAAAGATGTGTTATACAAAGAACATCTTATTAGAGAAAATGAGGAAGAATTAAAAGATTATTTTATGTGCCGATGGAGTGACTTAAATACATCCGGGTTCTACAAGCTGTTTGCATTTGCGGTTAGTAAGAAAGACTCTTTAGTTATGTAGGCGTTCTTGCGGAAAAGGATGGTGCTAAATCCGTATACTTTTAAAAGGTTATTCTAAAACGTATTTATCAAAATGGCAGATAACAAAGAAGAACTAAGGAATGCGGGTTTCGTAATCTTGGCGTACACCACACGTAAAGGGGTTCCGCTAAACATTGTATATTTGCCCAGTAAAGAACCTTTCGGATCATTTAAAACCGAGGGTCTTACAACCTATAACAACCATATATTCCCAAAAGTGGTGGACATGCAACTACGCAACAGTGTGTGGGAGAAAAGGATTTCCTCAATACCGACAAGAAGAAGTCGATCAAGCTAACAAGATACGTATGCAGGATATAGTGGGAAAGCTGCGATTAAAAGATTGTCACAAGCTGCAAGAATTACACGAAGGAATGGATCTGGTTGTCGGCGGAATCAAAGACTTTAAATATAGAGGCAAACTTCGGTACATTTTACAATTCGAAAACCTAGACGGTCTTTATGTATCAAACTATTGGCTAGAAAAGGAGATAGAAGACTTGGGTGTCGATTTAAATTTTAAGCTGCGAATAAAATTAGATAAAATTAAAACCACCGCAAACAAACATAAAGAAAGGACTGTCTTCTGTGTATAACTTTGTATTAAAATTAAGTTTAAATGGATCCATGCTTGGCATTGTTTTTTAAATTTGTTATGTATAATGTCAGAATAAACATTTTATAATAGTATATAACATTGTTCTTTATTTATAAAAGGCTGTGACGTTACCACGAAATAGCAGTCGCACAGAGAGGGTGCGCATGGGCAGCGCGCATGGGCAGGGGTGCGTACGCGCAGGGGCGCGCATGGCAAGGGTGTGCACGCGCAGGGGGCGCATGGGCACAGGCGTGCTTGGCGTACACGAGGGAGGCAGATGTTAACAGTCACCAAGCATCCAATTTTTATTTGGATGGTATCGAGTACTTGTCTGCGTATGTATCCGGAGTAAAAGAATACGATTTGCATACGCAGCTTATTAATAAAATTAGTTTATCGAGGAAGATGACAAGGTTACGTCACCCTAATAGTACAACAATCTACGCATGGGGACGTAAAGATATAAGATAGTTGTTTATATTTGTATAGATTTTGTAAATCTATTGTATATATTAGTTTTAAATTCCATAATTTTTAAGTTCTTCGCCCACCTTCCAAATCTTTCCTGCTTCTATCCTGGTTGACAGAGTATACGTGCCTCCACGTGGTGTTCGGGGATACATCGGTTTTAGATTTCAAGGTGAAATTTAACCAAATTATACTTTCCAATTTTGGAATTGGTGACCGACAAATAGCGATTTGGATTATTATGGCTGTTACAGAAAATATGTGCAACAATAATCTGTCAACAGATAATTCGTATATTGTGTTATGTCCGAAGGCGAACAGATCGCTGTTACTGTTACTACACAACAATTACAGAACCAATTTTGTGACATATAATGTTGGTTAAAATTTGCGACTTTTCTGACCACCGAACAACGCATCTGCAAACAAAAGGATGTTTATCCTAAAAAAGAAATTGTGGTGCATTTAACAGCTATCTACGAAGAAAGTTGACCGATTTGTTTCGCTACATGGTGTTAAAGCTAAGCTTCCGTTTTCTCTGGAAAGCCATAACAAGATGGGCCAGGAGATAAAGAAATTATCGGAAAGAAGACCTCGAATGCATTAATAAAAATTCCAAAATTCGTATATGTGTTCCATACAAAGTGGAACTAGCAGATGTGTTGGAAACTTTATTGGAGGAACTACCAGATATATTAGACGAACTCGAAAAGATTATTCTTATCTTTTGACATGGATGTAACCAAGATTTTCGGCGTCTATTTAGTTCAGATGGAGATGTGTAATTATTTAATACAAACATAACTTTGCTATAAGTGAGCGAATACGAAGAAAAGTGTAATATTATAGTTTTTTTTTTTTTTTTTTTTAAAAAAAAAAAAAAAAAAAAAAAAAAAAATCATATACTAGATTTTTACGTTGTCCAGATGTGCGTTTAAGGAAACATTTGCGTCTACTTTGGCTAAAGAACATGGTATTACGCGATTGAAGCGACAATATACAATGTGCTGGAAGCAATGTCAGTGCGGAACGGTGTATAATCCCTTAAAAGACTGTTTAACGTTATTGGAAGATAGTAAGTTATACTTCCTAAAGGCGCCAATGTACTGTACCACTTGCCAAAATGTGGAGTAAGCTATCGGACAAGCTACAAAATAGCTGTGTTTAGTGTTTAATAACCTGCTACAGTACGTGTATTGGGGAATGGTAATACAAAGAAATTGACGGCTTGCAGATTAAGTTGTCCGAAAACCAAAAGAAAGGGAAAATTGATAAAGTATGTGCTTTCGGCTTTTAGTTTTAACTATTTACCTGTAAATTATTTGGAGATAGTAGAGGAGAAGACAGCTCAGATAAAATAAAAATCTTACACAAGTGCTACATTAAAGCAGGCAGTACATATTTTACACAATCTGCAACACCATATTCTACAATTCCAAAAGAAATAATCATTTCGAATTGGGATTGATAGATACGCATAACATTCGTCCAGAGGTTGTACGACAACGCGTAAATATTGGTAGTAAACTTTATCCGTTTACGCTAAAGGAAATTGCTCCATTATGCATACCATACGCTGTAAGTGGAAGGAAAAGACAACTGGAATTAGAGGAAATGGATGCAAAAGACGAAAATTGGAGTACATGGAAAACACTGCGACAATACGCGAATAATACAAAGGGGGGGGGGGGGGGGGAAAAAAAAAAAAAAAAAAAAAAAAAGTAAGAAAGACTCTTTAGTTATGTAGGCGTTCTTGCGGAAAAGGATGGTGCTAAATCCGTATACTTTTAAAAGGTTATTCTAAAACGTATTTATCAAAATGGCAGATAACAAAGAAGAACTAAGGAATGCGGGTTTCGTAATCTTGGCGTACACCACACGTAAAGGGGTTCCGCTAAACATTGTATATTTGCCCAGTAAAGAACCTTTCGGATCATTTAAAACCGAGGGTCTTACAACCTATAACAACCATATATTCCCAAAAGTGGTGGACATGCAACTACGCAACAGTGTGTGGGAGAAAAGGATTTCCCAATACCGACAAGAAGAAGTCGATCAAGCTAACAAGATACGTATGCAGGATATAGTGGGAAAGCTGCGATTAAAAGATTGTCACAAGCTGCAAGAATTACACGAAGGAATGGATCTGGTTGTCGGCGGAATCAAAGACTTTAAATATAGAGGCAAACTTCGGTACATTTTACAATTCGAAAACCTAGACGGTCTTTATGTATCAAACTATTGGCTAGAAAAGGAGATAGAAGACTTGGGTGTCGATTTAAATTTTAAGCTGCGAATAAAATTAGATAAAATTAAAACCACCGCAAACAAACATAAAGAAAGGACTGTCTTCTGTGTATAACTTTGTATTAAAATTAAGTTTAAATGGATCCATGCTTGGCATTAGTTGTTTTTAAATTTGTTATGTATAATGTCAGAATAAACATTTTATAATAGTATATAACATTGTTCTTTATTTATAAAAGGCTGTGACGTTACCACGAAATAGCAGTCGCACAGAGAGGGTGCGCATGGGCAGCGCGCATGGGCAGGGTGCGTACGCGCAGGGGCGCGCATGGGCAGGGTGTGCACGCGCAGGGGCGCGCATGGGCACAGGCGTGCTGGCGTACACGAGGGAGGCAGATGTTAACAGTCACCAAGCATCCAATTCTTTATTTGGATGGTATCGAGTACTTGTCTGCGTATGTATCCGGAGTAAAAGAATACGATTTGCATACGCAGCTTATTAATAAAATTAGTTTATCGAGGAAGATGACAAGCGTTACGTCACCCTAATAGTACAACAATCTACGCATGGGGACGTAAAGATATAAGATAGTTGTTTATATTTGTATAGATTTTGTAAATCTATTGTATATATTAGTTTTTAAATTCCATAATTTTTAAGTTCTTCGCCCACCTTCCAAATCTTTCCTGCTTCTATCCTGGTTGACAGAGTATACGTGTTACCTCCACGTGGTGTTCGAGGGATACATCGGTTTTAGATTTCTCGGGAGATGGGTGGCTAAAGCATATGTCTTGCGTAGCAAAAAAGGTTTTAAAAATGGTGTTAAATAAAGATGGGCAAAAATTAGTCTTTAGAAGGCATAACTTTGTATGGGGTGGAGCTATTTAAAATCTATTTACAGATTTGGGGTCCCTAGAAAAATTTAATATTAGTTGATACCTAGCAAAATATATTTATCTTAAAAGAGTGACTACCCCGCGTATAATAAATACAATATAACACTTGTCGATAAAACTTGTAGGAAATTTAAAGACCAATTTAATGGGGGTCTAGTATTAGAATTTGTTGGTAGTAGGGCTAAGTCCGAGTGTATTGTAAGCGAGAAAGATTCGATTAAAAGATTAAAGGGTCTCACGAAGTGTAGTTAAGTAAAACCGCGGGTGCTACAACCTATAACGAGCATATATTCCCAAAAGGGTGGGCATGCAACTACGCAGCAGTGCGTGGGATAATAAGAATTCTCTAATAAGAAATTAAAGTTTCCATGTACGTAGCACCAGTCATTGGGAAATGGTAGAAATGTTAAACCTATAAAGGCGATTATTAGTTGTGGATTAGAAAATAATAATTTTCTTGGACTAAATAAAATAGCTTAGACTAATTAATGTATATGGTTACATATTCTCGTACACATCCACAAACATCTGCTTATATCCACAATGGCGATACCGGTAGTTTTGTTTAACAACTAGTAGGAAAGATACGTTAGGTGTTAGTGTGCGGAAGCCTATAGGATCGTTGGATTCAAAAGAACGATGCGGTGGGATGTATGGTGGTTCCCCGTTAGAATAATCGAAAGTGGTTAATCGGTCGTATTAGATGTTTAAATAAGCGAAAGTGTAAAGGCCTACATAAACAAAAATTTAATTAACCGACAAAAAAGTGTGCGATGTGCTACACTTATAAATAAAGTATGGAATGGTGCTTTTTAGCGACCCTAGCAGTAAAAGGGCGACTGACTTTTCCAAGCAACTACAAGAATAGCAGTAGCGCAGAGAAGGGGTATGCATGTATTATACAGTTGCTGCAAAATATGTTAGTTTACGCGTAGCTCGGATGTGTAATTGATCACGACTTAAAGATCCCTCGGAGGTTTAAAAATTCTCAGCCCATTGTCGTTCGAAAATGTTTGGAAATTATCAAAACGGTAGCGGGTCGAAGTTTAATGGATGATTGACCGAGTTTTTCTACCTTTACGAGGGAATTGGAAGTTGACAGACATCGAGCATCTAATTCTCTATTTGGAGGATATCGAGTACTTACCGGTTCTAGAAATCAATACGTGCGGCCGACCGCTATGCGAAAGTGTAAAAGCCTACAGAAGCAAAATTTAATTATCAGACGAAAAGTGTGCGATGTGCTATAGAAAGTATAAAAATGGTGCTTTGTATCGCTCCTAACAGTAAAAAGGAGAGTGACTTTTCTAGCAATTACAAGAATAGCAGTAGCGCGGCGAAGGGGTATGCATGTATTATACAGCGCATTGTTGCTCTAAAATATGTTAGTTTACGAGAAGCTCGAACGTGCACAAATTAAATTTCAATCTATAATTAACCACGGTCGTAAAAATAGGAAATTAATGGGTAATTCTAATACCGTTAAGCATATACTTTCGCTTGGTGATTCATTTGGAAAAATATTCAAGCCCCCCATTTCCTAAAATATGACGTAGAAGTTATTTAAAATTAAATTGTTGTAAGTATCCTGTAGACAACAAGTTGGTATTTTCTTAGTAATGGTTTAAAGTGTTTTTGGTTATAGTAGCATTGCATCTTCTACAGCACGACTTGCAGACAACTTGTGTGCGTGTGCTACCGCTCTTTTGGATTTTTAATATGCACACAATCCGTATAACATGGAAGACGTTTTCCGGTGTTTCTACTAACAGCATTCGCACCATCGACGAAGCGGACCAGGTGCATGCATTAGCGCTAAATGTATTGGACGAGCAGCAAGGAATATGACATCATTTAGTTCCCCGCCGAATCCTCAACTTCGTTCGGATGTCTTCGGAAACCTTCGGCTTGCATTCTATAAGGAACATAAATCAGGTACGCTCGAGTAAGCTTTTTAGTTAGTTCGATTACAAGTTTAACCAAAGTGCTATAGTGCGGGTTTTGTTTTGTACTAAAATGGTACCTGCAAACGTTTATAAGTGCAACCCTTGCGGTGCTTCCTATACCTGGAAAAATGCTCTCAAACGGCACCAGAACAAATGTCGTAGTGTAACATCGCCCAGGGTTAAGCCGTCCGCAGCAAAGTACTTAAACTCTGGGTCTTGCGGTGTCGCTTTTACGAGAATGGACAGCTTACAGCGACACAAGGAAAAACAGCACGGCATGTCATTAAGCCGTAAACGTTCAACGCCGCCAGCTGTTAAAGGGCCTTGTACGAAACAACCACGAATTATGTGTACAGTATGCGATTTCGAAATGGAGAAACTACGTACGCCGCACACTTAAGGAGCAACAAAACATAAAAATGCCACAGTTACCGCTACTGGCGAAGATGGCGTAGAAATGATTAGCACAGCGTTTAACAACCGTATGGCTAGCTATCGCATAAATAACGCCAACGTCGACGATGGAGTGTCCGAGTTTCTTTGGAAGCAGAAGGAACGATTTATTCGATTACTTAATAAAAAAAGAATACAACATATAATCCGGAAAATACGTACGAAGTCTTAAACATCATTCCTAATAGCACAGCAACCTAATTAAGGTAGGTCAGTAAGCAATATTTAATTGCTGTTAATTGACTTGTATTTAGCGTACTTTCCTATTATAATAACCGCATTTGTTTGGAGAAGATATACACGTTTAAAATAAAATTATATACAGCTTTCTTAATTATTAACCACGCGATGATTACGTGAAAGTTGACCTCCCATTCTCATATTTAAAACCCATTACATTGAATGTGTTTACCTCCACGTGGTGTCGCTGGACGGTAAAACATATTGTTAGATTAACGATAATATGTCTTATTAACCGAAAACACGTCTCCTTTTTTTACATTAATCTCTTTTATTACAGGTCTATTTAAACAACACATTAATCTTTTTTGTTACAGGTTAAACTTTCGGCTACGCACAGGAAATAATGTTATACTTTGTAAAATTGTAATTAGTTTATTAAACTGTAAATCGAATAAAATAAATTTTCGCATGCTTAATTTATGTTAATACTGCTACGTGTTTGGTTAAAGGATTGTAGATATTAAAAAGGAGAGGTGATTAGAAATTGATCTTGGTACAAAATCTTAAAATTGGGGTAGCTCCCTTAGGGATGATGCAATCTGAAAAATTTAAAGAGATTTGGGTAGCTGAGAAAAATCTAATATTAATTGATACCAAACAAGGTAGGTTTATCTCGTGTGTGGAAATGTGGAAAAAGATTTATCTCGCAGAGGGTATATGTGTAACTTTGCAGGGCGTGGTCCTATATTAAATCTGTTTGCAGATTTGGATTCTGCATAAAATTCTAGACTAACAAGATGTATTGCATGTATAAAAATTTTTATAAGAACGCTCAAAAGTCGCTACAGGTAAAAAATCTTAAAATTGGGGTAGCTCCCTTGGGGATGGTACAATCTAAAAAATTCCTAAAGATTCGGGTAGCTGAGAAAATTCTAATGTTAATTGATACCAAACAAGATAGGTTTATCTCGAAAGATGCATTGGCTAGACGAGGAAAACTATTTGTTAGGTTTGCTTATAGAGCAAATAGCAAAATTTAGAAGATCAGGATTTTAAAGAGGTATAATTTTGCAGGGCGTGGTCCTATTGCAAATCTGTTTATAGATTCGGGTTGTGCGTAAAATTTTAGACTAAGAAGATGTATCGCATGTATAAGAAAATTTATAAGAACGCTCAAAAGTCGCTACAGGTAAAAAATCTTAAAATTAGGGTAGCTCCCTGGGGGATGATGCTATCTAAAAAATTCCTAGAGATTCGGGTAGCTGAGAAAATTCTAATATTAATTGATACCAAACAAGATAGGTTTATCTCGTGGGTGGAAATGTGGAGAAAGATTTATCTCGCGGATGGAAAGAATGCGGGTGTGATGTAATCAAAATGGTTGTGGGGGTGTCCGAGCAAGGAGGAGAGCAAGGAGGAGTCAGGAGGAGATTTATCTCCCTCATTTACTCCTTATGGAAATTTACATGTAAATTGGTCCAGATGAGTGAGGAAATGAGGGATTCTGGAGGAAATGAGGCAGCAGGATTCTTGAAAATGGTCTACTATAATTGTTGATCAGATTAATTCGAAATTAGAAAACAATCGACCAAGCCTTTAGATTTAACAGCGATATCGGCAAGCCCACTCACTCGAGCGCAATTACGAACATATTTCAGACCTAAACGTTGCACTCAAGCGGTAGTAATTGCGTGATTTGGGAGCCTGAATTAAAAATACATCTTACTAGCTGCAAGTCCCAAGTCTTAGCTTGAATTGTGCCTAAAAGCACAGTATAATTTTTGGAGTTGTTAGAAACATTATATGTAGAAACAATTTCCTGTCTATCTGAGGCAACAGAAGTAAAGGAATCGTTCGAATCGGCGCTAGTGCTGAAGATGCGTTATGCAAAAAAATGCGATGATATTTTGAGGAATACGTGCCGCATCTACCTTTAGAGTTACAACTTTTGATGTTATTACCTAAACACTTAAAACAACGCAACATTTTTTTTATTGCGGCGTATCTATCGGTGATATTTAATTGTTTGAAGTTTTTGCACGCATAAATCGTGCGCCCTTCATCACAATTGGCGCACATATTACGAGTGCATTTAACTTCCGGAACGTTATGAAATTCTTTCGCTAAAAGAGATTTATTCGAATTATACTTGGAGCGGGTTATATTCACGTTGGCGGGTTTCAGAGGTTGAACATCTTCATGCATTTCAGAGACTTTACATTGCTCCGTTAAAAACTCAAAAAGCATAGCACACGTGGGAACAATAGAGCCCGCGCGTGCATCAAACGCAGATTGTATTTGTAACATTATTTTTAAATGTTAACGTTTTAACAGATTAATTAATAATTAAATTTTGTTACCTTGTGTTACTTACAGGCAGAATTCTATGATAAATTACCGTTATATTTTAGTAAGCATTCCTTATAATAAAGACCTCAGGTTTAGAAATAGCTTTACCCTTAAATATTATAAATTCCAGCGGCTGTCATAATAATTAAAAAGTCCTATCTTGCAAACTCAATACAATGCTCTTTTAAAACTTATGACGGTTATAGATTGACGACTCTGATAAATTTAAATAAAATATTATCTTTTATCGTAAACAAAGAAAAGCAATTTTCAGTTGTAAAACTTAATTTTCTTAATATTTCAGTGATTGATAAGGGTTTATAGAAAACGAAACATTACAAATAGCCAAACTATTTTCCAATTTGATTTGTTCAAAGATTGTAAGTAACTTTAAGTAGTCTGGAGACAACTATTGTATTAAAATTCATTTCGGCTCGGGTGGATTACCCGGTCCTTTGTCAATGGCAGACAACTGTCGCCAATAGATATGGTCAACAATTTCAGTATTTAAAATCCAAGAATGTACAACATATTTATACCGTTAGAAAAATAATTGCTATCCGTGGTACTCATTTTGAAAAAGCTGGATTTGGTTTTTGAAATTTTGTTTTTGAGAGGGTCTGTTAATAGTCCTTGGATAACAGAAATATGACGTAAATAATGGTGAAGGGCAGGATTAATATATAACTTAAGGCTTTAGTCAAAAGACAGAGATTCTAATGGGGTTTTCAGTTTATAAACGTAGAAAGAAACGTAGCGATAGAAGTTCGCTGGTAGCGTTCTCCGGCGTAGCAGATGTAATGTCGAACATAGTATCACGTTAGTAAAAATGGAAAAAGCAACAAACGAGATTCTTTCCCCTAATTTAAGAGCTGTTCTGGGTTGGAAGGCGAGCCATCAACCAATTGACGATTTTTAGTACGTTTTTATAGTTAAGCTAGCATAACGAATTTTTAGTTTTATTTATTTGTTAGGACGCTTTAGCCATAAACCGTAGGATTATTGTAGTGTAAAATTTATAAGTTTTCTTCTATATAAAGTATTTGGGAATTACTTCTGTACATAAAATTATCAGAATTCCATATCAACCATTCAATCAAATTTCTAAATTAAAATCAATGAATTTCCTAAAGTAAGACGTTTACGTTTATTGCACTGTTGATTAAATAGTTTTTGTTTGCTGTTGATTAAGTCAATAGTTTTGTTATTTTGGATTATTAAAGTTGCATAAGTAGTCAAAAAGGTAAGAATTGATTAAAAGGAACAACTGCCCTCATTGGGATGACAAGTCTCTCAAGGTTTTGCATAAACATTTAGACATTCTCGTCTGGTGCCCTGGATAATTGTTTCTAAGCCACAATATTTATGAAAGGTAAGTGCCAACTTTTTTTGTTATATATTATATATTAATTTAGCCTTTTCTGCAAAATTTTAACCCTCTATACGATCCACGACCTTCAGCTAGCTAGTGCCGCTGACCTCCCTTTAATTATTGCTTTACAGGTCGGCCCCATTTTATAACTTTACGGAAAATAATATACTTAGTAGCTTTTCCGTCTGTAACATATTTTGTATTCCAAAGTACGATAACAAAGATAAAATAGAAGAAAATTCGATAATTCTTCTATTTCCTGGATAGATTTTACGCGTTAATTGCATTGAAATGCACATTTATGAAATGTGATAAAAAACCAGTGGACTTATATTCAAGATTTTTATTCAAATCAAAATTTGTAATTCTTCGGGGGAAATGATATCGGTTCACAAGCTTTTTAAAAGCTTTCTCATACGAAGTGGGTTCCAACGATAAATTAGAAATGAGGTTAAGCGCGTCCCCTTACAAGTACGACCTGAAATAAAGATATTTTAAAGACACTGGAATTAACTTATTTTCATGCACAACACATGGATGTGGGAACTTACAGATCACATGCCTGCTTTATTCTTAATTCTATACTTTGTTACATTGTAACAATCTTATTTTCTAGGTAATTGCGATATCTTAACCGTCTGCGACCTGCCACTTGCAGTATCACTATCGTCTCGGATACAAAGTTGCGCATCCGTTCTCATGAACTGATAATATCCTGTCTGGTTTATCCTTGTACAACATTGTTGCAATTGACTTATGATTTCTATAACAATTCCTAATAATCTTATATTAGATTATATTATTTACTATATAGATAAATTGGGGGATACATATCTCGCGTAGTTGATTGGATGTGTATACTTTCTCATCTATGTATTTCATTATGTCTTAGTACATAAACCTCATTTTGTCTAAAATGTTTCCTGGGTCAAATCCCGTGTAAATATTTTTGCTTTCCCTAAGACTTTTGTTACTTGTAGATAAATTGGTTTCAGGTGCGGGCGCAGAGGGTGTCAAATTTACATGAAGAGCTTAGTAATCATTGCACATTTAGTTCGTTCCACAGAGCAGTTACAAATAGAGGTGTTCCTCCAATGCTAAAGTTACATAAATGTTTGCGCAATTTAGTGAATCAGCCAACTATTTTCAATATGGCCACCAGCGGAACTTTAAAATATACTGTTCAATATATTTTTCAATTTATGTGATACTTGTGGTATTGAAAGAACACTATATGTACTTATTTGCTTACTTTTTCATTATTAATAATATACATTTTTAAACCTTTTCCATAGAAAATTATATTCACATTGTCGACTAATGTAATTTCAGGTCCACACGACTGTATACATGCTCCATTAAAAAAATGTTTCTTGAATAGCTTTCAGTCGCAACATGGTAGTGTCCTGAGAGCGTTTGAAATAAGTATAACAAGTATAATAGGGCAATATTACTATATACTGTTTACTGTCAAAATTTAAGTAATGCGCAATTATGGATTGTAAATTGTTTATAATGTTTATAATGTAGTAATCCATACTATCTCTTTAAGTGAATTCTCATTGGTTGATAATTATTGCAGATATTATAGTGTATATTGCGACATTCAAGAGTATTTTTGTACAGCACGGTAACCACTTCCAGGTTTCCACTCCGTGACGTCAGAATTTACCGTTGTAGGAGCGATCGATATCGGTTTTACAAGTTTTAACCTACGTTTTGGAGATTTGTTTCCGATTTTTAAAATGGAAACTCTAAAGCTTCATTTGGCGGTATAATTAAAGGTGATGTTTTTAATTATATGCTATTTTGAAGTTATCTGATTACATCGCAGCTTGATTAATTATTTAATGTTATTTTTTTATATTTTAAGATAGTAATTGTATTAACCACAAAGTTGTTATGTATATTTTTTGTAAATTTAATGCCACGATGTGTTTAATTTTTAAAAGCACGTTTTAGCCTGTTGCAATCATAATAAATAATTCTTAACCTTGCTTAGTAGATCGAATGTATTTTAACATATATTTATTATTCTTGTTATGATATGATTATAGCAAACCTCTGCTATGACTACGTATTAACGCGTTTGCATTATGACTATGTAGAAGATGGTCGATTCAATTTGTGCTCTTTGTTTGGTATTATTATAGCATATGTTCATGTTTAACTTTATGCTTGTTTATAAATATTTGTTTTTGTTAATGTATTTGTAGTAATGTTTATGCAACGATAAAATGTAGATTAGCCATTGTGAACTGTTAATGGTTTGTACGATGAACGTGTATGTTTGAGCGTTGGTTAAATTTACTAACATTTTATGGCCATGCGGGGTAGAACATGGTAGTCAAGGTTCTTATCTTTCCGGCGTTCTTCCTCTTCAACTTTAGCCAGATAATAGTAGCTCAGCGGTCTCTAGTACGTTCTAGAAAATATTAGCTAGACTACACTAACATTTGTTGAGTTTCATATGTAAAATATCTGAGTAACAGTTGACGTCCCGTGATATTAAAGATGCACAGGGTGCTTGTTCGCACCCCATCCTTGCAGAAGTGTATTTATGCAGTTGGAAGCGCAGGGTTGTTGAGGTTTTAGCTGCCGATACTCTTATCTCAGCGTTAACCCAGGGAGTCCGACACTGCTTGCTCTAGTAATTTATGTATAATTGATGGTAACCTAATTTTGAGTTTATCATATAATAATTAAAGTAGGGTCGTAAACTATTGTAGTTTCATTTCAAACCTTCCCGCTTTAACGCCATCTCAGTGTGTATAGTTGGTTAAGTGTCGGTCACACAACGTAGTTGTCACTAGCTACAGTCATAGACGACAGGCATTAGTGTACAGGGACAGAAAATAGACATGTTTCGTTTTGCAGATGATATAGCCATTAGTTGTTTGTAAAATAAATTTTTTCTGCGTACTGGTTAATTTTGGGCAAAAAATTCAAAAGACATTTTTTGTTTAGAACGAATGAGCTATTGGAAATAAATTTTTAAGTCGCAAACAAATACTAAGACAAAAAGTTACATTGGAAATAAATTTTAGGGGTTGCGTTTTCGACCCCTTACAACCATGGGGTAAACCAAATAAATTACTGAGTAAGTGTATTTTTGATAGTAAAGAATGTCACCTTAATTTCAATTTTGTAACTTTTTAGTGTTTGTAAAAAAAAATTAAAAACAAATTTTATGTACCCCCTTTGAGGGGATGTATCTTAACAAGGGATGCTGCAATAAAGTTACTTTATATGAAAGACCCTATCTCTATTACGATGAAGAATCGCCCCCTCAAATGTTTTACACTTATTTTGTTTCATCGTGTATAGTACGACTCACAAAAGAATGCATTCACCTTACAAGTTTCTGAATTAAAAACGACATACTTTTAAAGGATCTATCGGAATATACTTTATGCATAAGGTTTAAGAGTATGTCGATCTTTAATTCATCAACCTATGACGTAAATGCATTCTTTCATGATTTCGACTGTATAACAGAAATTATTTAAGAGTATAGATACAAAATACGATCTTTTAATTTAAAAATATGGATGAAACTTCGTTTATCACCACACCTTTATGCGCCAAACGTAATTAATTAATTTATACAGTGGGACCTAAACCAGTTTAGGTTTCGTTATGATTCTTGTCGTTTTGAATTCCTCCTGTAATTTCGGTCTTGCCTGAACTGGTCTGTGTCGAAGTATCTTTTCCAAAAACAAGACGTAAACGGTCTTGAATTGACCATCAATAATATGTATACTTACCTCTAGCAAAAGCTCATTTCCGAACCAATAAAATAAAAACAGTTGCATTAGCATTGTGCCTATAAAGGAGATGTCCCTTATTAGCTGCACAGATAGGTCTCCCTAAAAGCAGCATATTTAATTGTTTTACCTCGTAAAGAACCACTTACAATAGCTATCTCAAAACCAAGTATTGCTATTTGTAACGAAGACGATACAAAATCTAGCAAAAGCAATATCTTCATAGAGCCATCAAGAACCTTGACGTATCTTGTTAGGTAAAGCTACAGCTATATAGCATCAACATCGTTTTATACTTACCGTATGATGGCGTTGTGATGGTAAATTATCTTCTTAAGGTTACAGTATACCAATTCATCATTTATCAAAGTAATCAGATTATACTGCATAATCTTCATCTGTCCAACTGCAAAATTTATCAATGAAATAAGCATGTTATTACATGCCATTATGAAAGATGCGGCGATAGAACAAGCAACGGCCTGCCAAGTAAATGTATACCAGTAATATTTATACCGGTCGAAAGGAAGCCAGGATACTAATGGTAGTGGCCGTTTTAAATATTTCGTAGAATTGCCCACAGTAATGTAGTAGACATCTAACGGGTTTATCAGTTCCAAGACGCCCGGAATAATAATAAACAGTAACAAACTCACAACGCCAAAACAAGTAACAACCCTGTTAGAGTCTGCATTTCTTTTGACGTGAAATTTATAAATATCAAAAACACGTCCTCCATCTTTTTTAATTCCTCCTTCAGTGACTATAATTATCTCAAATAATTTTCTTATACGGGAGGTGCTCAGAACGTACACTTTAATAAGACCAATCGTAGATAATAAGCTTACAGCCAATACACTAGTAATTTCTTGAAAGTTTGTGCCCAATGAAAACTGCTCGACGTACTGACTTAATACTAATATTATGTAAATACTTATCATAGTTTTGTGAAAAATTTGGTAAGCGACGGTACAACACCTCTTGCTGAATTGTAAAGGCCAAAGGCCAACTAAACTTAAGGTAAGGATAGCTATTTTTAGATGCAAGTGTTTCATTTCTTATGGCACACAAGTTTCAGATGTTGCTAGGTTTTGTAGCATAGTGGATTTTTTAATTAGGGCAAATAGCTTTTCAATTACCTTTATTAACTCCTGAATTATTAGAAAGACCTGAATTATATAAATGGTCCATTTAGTTTAATGATGTAATTTTTGAAAATTATATTCTTAATTGTAGAGTAAATCAAACGACGGTTTTAAGTTTCAGTTATCCCTTTCTGCTCTTCATTAGTAATACCATACATTTGCAGATTCTGCTATGGAGACACTTTGCAATTGTAAGTTGAAGTAAGCAATATTGTTCCTATCAAAGTACCTAACATTGCACTAGTGAAGAAAATTACTAAGTTCTGAAATATAGACGTAAGAACCAGAAGCGTTACATAATCGCACTCTTATCTATCTACTGCTGCACTTCAGTACAACGTCTGAGAACTGCGTCTAAGTTTTGACTAAACCTTAGATCAATTAAAATATTGCTACATTTGTGCTATATACGATATAATTGTTTGTTCGTATCTCACATGCTGATGGATTTGGATTTGCTTAACAGCATCATACATCGCATTGGAGCATAGCTAAGGATTCTACCTGTAAGTTCACAAAGTTCTTTTTACCTATTTTGTGTGTGTTCGTTAATCATTTTTTGTGTTCTATCATTTTTCATTTTTGCTAAACACAAGTTACATATCCCCCAAATTAATATATATTTATATTTAAATGCAACTATTAAATCTCAAGAAATATATCGCTACATTGTATAATTGAAGAACACATTATAAGGGGTTAATAAAAGTTTATATTCAGACGTGAGAAAGAAAGCAACTACAATGTATTCCAGACGTAACACAATGCTGCAGGTGCAGGTCACAATGGATTATAAGATATCAATTGATAAAATTAAGATTACCAAGGAGTAATACATTCTAATGTATCATGAAATAGCAGACATGAGATCTGCAATTCTCACCAGAGGATGAGAAGCAGGGATAGCATAAATACCCTGAGGAGCCCATGATGGTCAGTCCCAAACTTCATAACTTTAACATTGTTGGTTGTTTAGCTACTCATTAGTAATTAGTAATATTGAATATTTGTTAATTTAAACGTTAATGAACATAACGTTCAGGTTGTCAAACCATAATTGTAATTACTGTATAAATAAAATACACTTAATAGGAGTGTTTTTGGAAATAAAGACTTTTTAAAAGAAGCTCCCAAATGCCCAGAACCTATCTGGCGCAGCCGATTGTAGGATTTCATAAAGGCATTAACGAATCAAAAGTCAAGCAACTGGTGGTCGAGAATTTTAGTTCTTTAACTGGAACAAAAACCAATCAATTTTACGAAGTACAAAAATCGACCAAGTCCAATAAAAGAAGGAAGGCTAATGGAACTGGCAGTCAAACTTTTGTAAGTACCAAAAGTTTATTTTTCTAACCATTTTTCAATTGCATATTGATATTAGCTAGTAAGAAACAAGAGAATTTTATATACACATTTATATGTACAATTTTATTATCACAATTATTATTATCGAAAGAATTTATTCAGCAAAGTCTGAAACTTATTTATAATTATATAACAGTTTTTTTGTACCATTTTATTACAGCAATTATTACTGAAAAATCTGAAAAACTTGCATCTCATCACATTTATAATCTCTTTTAAAGGTGTATAATTAAACACATTTTATGTACTTGATTATTGCAACAATTGTACAATGAAACAATTATTCAGTAGAAGCTGAAACCGATGTAAATATAGTCAAGGTTTTTATAATTACATACAATATACGAAACGATAAGTGATTCTTTAAATAACTTAAAACAAGACTGAAAGTAACTGAGAAATTAATCTTGTAGATATGGATACTAAAAACGTGAAACTGTATTTAGATTCAATTCCTATGTACGATTGTAATCAAGCATTATTAGGGATTTGCATTACTGCCTGTGAAACATTTTTAAGCCAGTTTACAAACAAGCTGACGTTGAACGTAACTTCTGGCTTTTACGTTTGATTTTAAGTAAGTTAGCCGGAAGAGCTTTAAGCCCTATTGCCAGTCACGATTGCCTTACAGAATGAGACAATTACAAACGAATATTAATAGCATGTTTCAGCGATCAAAGAGATATCAAATGTCTTATCAGGGTCTTAATAAATTTACGAATGGAAATTAACCAATCACCATATCAATTTGGTATGAGATGTCAGGACGTACAAAATTTAATTCTAAGCAAACTAAAACTGGATGAACCCGACCAAAACATACGTTTAATAAAGACAAAGATGTACGACGAAATGGCGTTAGACACCTATAAACGCGTTACCCGAACGACTATCGGATAAAATAAGATTTCAACATCCCCAAAATTTAGAAAAAGCGGGAACATGATTGTAGAGGAAGAAAACATGACTTACTAAAGAAGTAGAATTTATAATCCTAACACAAATAAAAACTACTCACCTATTAAAACGATACAAGCCGCGAGACAAATACCAACACTACAGAAATTTACACCATTTAACGCACCAATAAATCACCCACGAATTAACAATACAAACTTTAATAACACAAACTTCAACAATCAACCTCGACAATTTCCAAGACCAACATTTAATTCAACTTTTACAAAACCCATATTTACACCAAAATTCAATCAGAACGCGAATCGAACAAGGCTACCTTTCAACGCAAATCCAAACAGAAACACACCGAAGACGAGTAACAACAACAACCCCAGTAATTTGTACAAACCAACCCCTATGGACACTTCATCTGATAACACCAGACAAAACACAATAATATCGCAAATCAGACCCGACTATAACCAAAAACTAAACTTCACTTTTGAGGAACTATTCCACCAAGAAGTACAAGATTTTTGCAATCAAGATACATATAATTACGCGAATCCAAGTAGAGACGATAAAGAAAGTCATTTGGAAAACTATGAACGTTACAACCCTTATGAAAACCACGAAGAGAACGACGAAGAAGATGCGTACTCAAATTTTCAATTGGACAAATTCAAATACGACCAAACATAATAAATTTAAATAACATTAATCAATAAATCTTACCCTAAATAGAAATACCTCATGCAGAAATCAAATTATTAATCGATACAGGATCTTTAAAAACTTTAATTAGCCCCAAAACCGTACAGAAACATTATTTAGATTTTTGTAAAAAGGGAACATTTTAAAATCAAAGCAGCGTACAAAAAAGTATTACATCAATTTATTGCAAACATAACTTTACCAAAAACTTTAAATGTAAAAATGAAACATAAATTCTGCTTCTTTAAATTTAAGGATAAATACGATGGATTAGTAGGCATGGATCTTCTAAGAAAATTAGAAGCAAATATTAATATAAAAAACCGATTATTAAGACCGATACACGGACAAACTACAATTAAATTCCAAAACAGTATCAGTCAAACCGATCAAAAATATACAATCGAACCCAGGACGGAAAAACAAATAAAAGTCTTAGTAAATTCAAAAAACGGCATAGGAATTATAAATCACATGTCATTTCAACACGTAGTATAAACACCCATCGAGTTAGGACAGATAAAAGACAATTACGCCACTACGACGATTTTGAACTCAAATGAATACCCCATAGGAGTATCATAAACAAAACCAATAAACGTAGAAGAAGTGAACTTTAGCGAGATGGAAATCGACGAAGACTTAGAAAGTAACTCCAACCCTACAGAACACGATAAAATCTTAAAGGAAAATTTAATTAACATTCGTTTTAATGATGATATTAATACCGAAGAGAAGAGAGCAATTAAAGGATTATGTTTCGATTACTGAGATACATTACATTGTGAAGGAATACCTTTAACTTTCACCAACACAGTCAAACATAATATTGAGCTAACAAATGGTAAACCTATTTTCACCAAAGCATGTAGACTACCTCAAGCAAGTCAAGAAGAAGTAGATAGACAGGTTACAGACCTACTAAAGCAAGATATTATTCAACATTCGAAATCACCATGGAGCAGCCTCGTATTAATTGTACCGAACAAATTAGATGCCTCAGCCAAACGCAAATATCGAATGGTAATCAATTACAGAAAACTTAACGAGAAGACTGTAGACGATAAATACCCACTACCCAATATTACAGAAATTTTAGATCAAGTACTAAAGCGTCAATATTTTTCGACCTCGCCTCAAGATACCACCAAGTGGAAATGGACGAGAAAGACACAACTAAAACAGCATTCAGTACACCAAGAAGACACTATGAATACAAACGTATGCCGTTTGGCTTAAACTACGCACCCGCCATTTTTCAGAGAGTTATGGACAACATTTTAAAAGAAATACCTAACCAAAAATGTTTTGTATACCTAAACGATATAATCGTATATTCAACATCACCCGCGAAACATATCGAAAGATGAAGAGAAGTTTTCGAACGTTTAAAAAAGGACCATCTTAAAGTTCAATTTGACAAAAGCAAATTCTTACAAAAGGAAGTAGCATTTTTAGGACACATAACAACCCCACAAAGTGTTATGCCAAACCCAGACAAAACAAATGGTGTTTTAAATTACCCCTTACCAAAAACGAATAAAGAAATAAAAGGATTTTTAGGACTCTGCGGATATTACCGAAAATTCATCGAGGGTTACGCCAAATACACAAACCATTAACCAATTGCTTAAAGAAAGGTCATAAGATCGAACACACACCAGAATTTATTAAATCAGTAGAAAAAATTAAATGCATCCTTACGAATCATCTTTTATTAGAATACCCTGACTCTTCAAAGCCAGTTATATTAACAACCGACGCATCTAATGTTGCCTTAGGCGCAATATTGAGTCAAGGAGAAGTAGGTAACGATAAACCAATTAGCTACGCATCAAGAACACTAAATGAAACGAAACAACAATGTAGCACTATTGAGAAAGGACTATTAGCGATAATTTGGGCAACGAAATATTTTAGGTCATATTTTTAAGGAAGGAAGTTTTACATATACACCTACCATAGACCTTTAGTATGATTATGTAAACTCAGAGAATCAAATTTAAAATTACAGAGATGGAGGATTAGATCAGAAGAATATGACTATGAGATCATATACAAAAGGTTAGCCAAGAGCGAGTCGAGCTTGCACTATTAGGGTTCCGTACCAATACTACAGTGAGCAATCAATAAACCAAATTAAGCTGTTTTTATTTTTTATGTATATTTAAATCTTATCCACATTTGATTGTGATAACTGAAAAATGAATATATTGTTCCACATTGTACTGGTACATTAGCAAATACGTTGTCTATTACTGTGTTTAAATTTTTTTTTCTCAACAATTATTACATTATCAAGAAAACCTGCAGTTTCCGATAATCTATGACTCAATAGCTACTATCCCTATTAAAATCAAAATTTTAGCTTCTGAAATGTAGGAGAATAGAGGGGGGATGGTCATTTTTGGCACATTTTGAGCTATATCATAAAGACTACTAGACCAAAAATTATAAAAGAAATTTTTAGAAGCACCTTAGACTTTTCTTTCAAATGATACCTCACATGATATATTTATTAAAACTTTTTTTCTTTTGACCGAATTAACCCCCGCTATTTTAATCTAAAAATATTTATTTTCTATTTTCTGACTGTCGATATATATGCACGCCATAAAGACCTAGCATTGTGCCAAATTTCAAATTCCTACGTTACATAGTTTTAAAGGAAAACGTCTGTGACAGACGGACGGACGGACACGAGAGTGATCTTATAAAGGTTCCGTTATACCGTATGAGGTACGGAACCCTAAAAAGAGAATGTATAACAGTAGGGTAAAATCAAGAATCCTGGCGCCTCATTTGCTCCCAAATCCCTCATTTGCTCCCACATCTGGACCAAATTTACATGTAAATTCGCACTATAAAGTCTTATTTTTTAAGAATCTCCTCCTGACTCCTCCTTGCTCTCCTCCTTGCTCGGACACCCCACAACCATTTTCATTACGTCACACCGCATTCTTTTCACCCGCGAGATAAATCTTTCTCCACATTTTCACCCACGAGATAAACCTATCTTGTTTGGTATTAATTAATATTAGATTTTCTCAGCTACCCGAATCTCTAGGAATTTTTAGATTGCATACTCCCCCAAGGCAGCTACCCCATTTTAAGATTTCTTACCTGTAGTGACTTTTGAGCGTTCTTATAAATTTTCTCAGCTACCCGAATCTCTAGGAATTTTCAGATTGCATCACCCCAAGGAGCTACCTCATTTTAAGATTTCTTACCTGTAGCGACTTTTGAGCGTTCTTATAAATTTTCTCAGCTACCCGAATCTCTAGGAATTTTCAGATTGCATCACCCCCAAGACAGCTACCCCATTTTAAGATTTCTTACCTGTAGTGACTTTTGAGCGTTCTTATAAATTTTCTCAGCTACCCGAATCTCTAGGAATTTTTAGATTGCATCACCCCCAAGGCAGCTACCCCATTTTTAAGATTTCTTACCTGTAGTGACTTTTGACCATCCTTATAAATTTTTTATACATGTAGCACATCTTGTTAGTATAGAATTTTATGTAGAATCCGAATCCGTAAACAGATTTAAAATAGGGCCACCCTTACCATTTACACACCCTCTAAATTATAAATTTCCTTTGCGTGCTTGGATTGGCCTCTTAAAACTTTTATTACAGACAATTTTACTAATACAGTTTAAATTTTGTAAACCACATTTCTAAATACATATTCACAATTTTTATTCTTAACCTAGAACTTCTCATATCGGCTTGTACTTATTAATATTTATTTCTAAATAGAGCACCTTTTCCAAAGACCAACCGGACCGCATGTTTCAAATTCCTCTGATTTTGTTCGCATGGTTTCGCTTAAGACCTCGTACATATTTTCCAGATTACTAGAAGACGTTATAACCACATTTTTTGTGTTAAAGGATTTCACATCGGACTTCTCTTCCCCCATTTTGGTGTAAACGCCGTAGAGTTCGCAGTAGACTTTTATTGCTGTATGTTGTATTCTTTTTTCATTAATTAATCGAATAAATCGCTCTTTCTGCTTCCAAAGAAACTCGGACACTCCATCGTCGACACTGGCGTTCTTTATGCGATAGCTAGCCATACGGTTGTTAAACGCTGTACTAACCATTTCTACACCATCGTCGCTAGTAGCGGTAACTGATGCATTTTGTCTGTTGCTTCTCAAGTGTGCGGCATAGGTAGTCTTTCCATTTCGAAATCGCATACTTTACACATAATTCGTGGTTGTTTCGTACAAGGCCCTTTAACAGCTGGCGGAGCTGAACGTTTACGGCTTAATGACATGCCGTGCTGTTTTCCTTGTGTCGCTGTAAGTTGCCCATTCTCGTAAAAGCGATACCGCAAGACCCACAGTTAAGAACTTTGCTGCAGACGGATGTATAAGCAACCCTGGGCGATGTTACACCACGACATTTGTTCTGGTGCCGTTTGAGCATCCCTTCTGGTAAAGTAGACGTGACACGGATCGCATTTAAAAACGTTTAGTACAAAACAAAATCCGCACTCTAAGACTTGACTTGTAAACGAACTAACTTATAACTAAAGAATTTACTCCAGCGTACCTGCTTTATGTACCCTATAGAATGCAAACCGAAGGTTTCCGAAGACACCCGAACGAAGTTGAGGATTCATCGGGGAACTAAATGACGTCATAATCCTTGCTGCTTGTCCAGTACATTTAGCGTCAATGCACGCACCTGGTTCGCATCGTCGATGGTGCGAATACCGTTAGTAGAAACATCGGAAACGTCTTCCATGTTATACGGATCGCGTGCATATTAAAAATCCAAAAGGGTGATAGCACACGCACACAAATTGTGTGCAAGTCGTGCTGTAGAAGATGCAGTGCTACTATAACCAAAAACACTTTAAACCATTACTAAGGAAATACCAACTTGTTGTCTACAGGATACTTACTAATAAAGTAATTTAATTTTAAATAACTTCTACGTCATATTTTAGGTAGGCTTGAATATTTTCCAAATGAATCACCAAGCGAAAGTATATGTAGCAGTATTAAAATTACCATTAATTTCCATTTTACGACCATAGTTAATTATAGATAAAATTTAATTTGTGCACGTTCGAGCTTCTCGTAAACTAACATATTTTATAGCAACAATGCGCTGTATAATACATGCATACCCCTTCGCCGCGTTACTGCTATTCTTGTAATTGCTAGAAAAGTCACTCTCCTTTTTACTGTTAGGACCGATGCAAGCACCATTTTTTATACTTTCTATAGCACATCCGCACTTTTTCGTCTAATGATTAAATTTTGCTTCTGTGGCTTTTACACTTTCGCATAGCGGTCGATCGCACGTACTGATTTCTAGAACAGGTAAGTACTTGATATCGTCCAAATAGAATTAGATGCTCGATGTCTGTCAACTTCCAATTCCCTCGTAAAGGCAGAAAAACTCAGTCAATCATCCATCTAACAAACTTCGACCCGCTCCTGTTCTGATAATTTACAAACATTTTCAAACGACAATAGGCCGAGAATTTTTAAACCTCCGAGGAATCTTTAAGTCGTGATCAATTACACATCCGAACTACGCGTAAACTAACATATTTTGTAGCAACTGTATAATACATGCATACCCCTTCTTTGCGCTACTGCTATTCTTGTAGTTGCTTGGAAAATTCACTCTCCTTTTACAGCTAGGGCCGCTAAAACGCACCATTCCATACTTTCTTTATAAGTGTAGCACATCGCGCACTTTTTTGTCGGATAATTAAATTTTGTTTATGTAGGCCTTTACACTTTCGCTTATTTAAACATCTAATACGACCGATTAACCACTTTCGCTTATTCTAACGGTGAACCACCATACATTCCGCCACACCGTTCTTTTGATTCCAACGATCCTATGGGCTTCCGCACACTAACACCCGACGTATCTTTTCTACTAATTTGTTAAACAAAAACTACCGGCATCGCTATTGTGGACGTAAACAGATGTTTGTGGATGTGTACGAGAATATATAACCATATACATTAACCAGTCTAAGCTATTTTATTTAGTCCACGAAAACTACTATTTTTCTAAACCATAATTAATAATCGCCTTTATAGGTTCCACATTTCGACCATTTCTCAATGACTGGTGCTGCGTACATGGAAACTTTAATTTCTTATTAGAGAGAATTTTTATTCTCCCGCGCACTGCTGCGTAGTTGAATGCCTACCCCTTTTGGAGGTATATGCTCGTTATAGGTTGTAAGACCCTCGGTTTTACTTAACTACAATTCGTGAGATTCCTTTAATCTTTTTAATCGTATCTTTCTCGCCTGCAATACAGTAGGACTTAACATTACTACCACCAAATTCTAATACTGGACCCCCATTAAATACGTCTTTAATTTTCCCTACAACTTTTTTGTTGACAAGTGTTATATTGTATTTATTATACGCGGGTAGTCACTCTTTTAAGATAAATATATTTTGCTAGGTATCAACTAATATTAAATTTTTCTAGGGACCCCAAATCTGTAAACAGATTTTAAATAGGACCACCCCATACAAAGTTATGCGTTTTAAAGACTAATTTTTACCCATCTTTATTTAACTCCATCTTTAAAACCTTTTCGCTAACCAAGACATATGCCTTAGCCAACCATCTCCCGAGAAATCTAAAACCTCCGTGTCCCGCGAATACCACGTGGAGATAACACGTATACTCTGTCAACCAGGATAGAAGCCGGAAGGATTTGGAAGGTGGGAGAAGAACTTAAAATTATGGAATCTTAAAACTAATATATACAAATATAAACAACTATCTTATATCTTTACGCCCCATGCGTAGATTGTTGTACTATTAGGAATGATGTACCTTTGTCATCTTCCTCGATAAACTAATTTTATTAATAAGCTGCGTATGCAAATCGTATTTTTACTCCGGATACATACGCAGGCAAGTACTCGATACCATCAAATAAAGAATTGGATGCTTGGTGACTGTTAACATCCGCTTCCCTCGTGTACGCCCAGACACATCCCAGCCCATGAGCACCCTGCGCATGCACACCCTGCCCATGCGCACCCTGCGCGTACGCACCCTGCCCATGCGCGCTGCCCATGCGCACCCTCTCTGTGCGACTGCTATTTCGGGGTAACGTCACAGCCTTTTATAAATAAAGAACAATGTTATATACTATTATAAAATGTTTATTCTGACATTATACATAACAAATTTAAAAATATTTAATGCCAAGCATGGGGTCATTTAAACTTAATTTTAATACAAAGTTATACACAGAAGACAGTCCTTTCTTTATGTTTGTTTGCAGTGGCTTTAATTTTATCTAATTTTATTCGCAGCTTAAAATTTAAATCTATACCCAAGTCCTCTATCTCCTTTTCTAACCAATAGTTTGATACATAGAGACCGTCTAGGTTTTCGAATTGTAAAATGTACCGAAGTTTGCCTCTATATTTAAAGTCTTTGATTCCGCCGACAACCAGATCCATTCCCTCGTGTAATTCTTGCAGCTTGTGACAATCTTTTAATCGCAGCTTTCCCACTATATCCTGCATACGTATCTTGTTAGCTTGATCGACTTCTTCTTGTCGGCATTGGAGAAATCCTTTTCTCCACACACCGTTGTGTAGTTGCATATCCACCACTTTTGGGAATATATGGTTGTTATAGGTTGTAAGACCGTCGGTTTTAAATGATCCGAAAGGTTCTTTACTAGGCAAATATACAATGTTTAACGGACCCCCTTTGCGTGTGGTGTGCGCAAAGATTACGAAACCCGCATTCCTTAGTTCGTCTTTGTTATCTGCCATTTTGATAAATACGTTTTTAGAATAACCTTTTAAAAAGTATACGGATTTAGTACCATCCTTTTCTGCAAGAACGCCTACATAACTAAAAGAGTCTTTCTTACTAACCGCAAATGCATACAACTTGTAGAAACCAGATGTATCCAAGTCAGTCCATCGGCACATAAAATAATCTTTTAATTCTTCCTCATTTTCTCTAATAAGATGTTCTTTGTCTAACACATCTTTGTATTGATCGCGTATTGTCGCAGTGTTTTCCATGTAGTCCAATTTTCGCCTTTTTGCATCCATTTTCTCTAATTCCAGTTGTCTTCTCCTTCCACTTACAACGTATGGTATACATAACGGGGCAATTTCCTTTAGCGTAAACGGATAGAGTTTACTACCAATATTTACGCGTTGTCGTACAACCTCTGGACGAAGGTTAGGTGTATTTATCAATCCCAATTCCGAAATGACTATTTCTTTTGGAATTGTAGAATATGGTGCTGCAGATTGTGTAAAATATGTACTACCTGCTTTAATGTAGCACTTGTGTAAGATTTTTATTTTATCTTGACAGTCTTCCTCCTCTACTATCTCCAAATAATTTACGGGTAAATAGTTAAAACTAAAAGCCGAAAGCACATACTTTATCAATGTTTCCTTTTCCTCTGGTTTTTTGGACAACTTAATTTGCAAGCCCGTCAATTTCTTTGTATTCCATTCCCCAATACACGTACTGTAGCAGGTTATTATACACTAAACAGCAGCTATTTTGTAGCTTATCCGATAGCTTACTCCACATTTTGGTAAGTGGTACCGAGTACATTGGCGCCTTTAGGAAGTATAACTTACTATCTTCCAATAAGGTTAAACAGTCTTTTAAGGGTTTATACACCCGTTCCGCACTGACATAGCTTCCAATTGCACAGTTGTATATTGTCGCTTCCAATCGCGTAATACCATGTTCTTTGGCCAAAGTAGACGCAAATGTTTCCCTTAAACGTACATCTGGACAACGTAAAAATCTAGTATATGATTGCCAAGTTGTTTATTAACACCAGGACTTGTTATCTGGCACACAAATTTGTTGTAAATCTTAATTCTTGCATTGGTTGTTAGCCATGTTAAACAATCAATCCCCGCAGTTTTATCGTTGTCAACTATAATATTACACTTTTCCGCGTATTCGCCCTTATAGCAAAAGTTATGGTTTGTAGTTAAATAATTACACATCTCCATCTTGCTAAATATGCCTGCAAAATCTTGGGTTACATCCATGTCAAAAAGATAGAAATAATCTTTTTCGACTTCGTCTAATATATCTGGTAGTTCCTCAATAAAGTTTCCAACTTAACATCTGCTAGTTCCACTTTGTATGGAACACATATAGGATTTTGGAATTTTTTATTAATGCATTCGAGGTCTTCTTTTCCGATAATTTCTTTTACTCTCTGGCCTATCTTGTTACTGCTTTCCAGGGAAAACGGAAGCTTAGCTTTAACACCATGCCTAGCGAAACAAATCGGTTGAACTTTCTTCGTAGATAGCTGTTAAATGCACCACAAATTTCTTTTTAGGATAAACATCCGTTTGTTTGCAGATGCTTGTTCGGTGTCAGAAAGGTCGCAAATTTTAACCAACATTATATTGTCACAAAATGGTTCTGTAATTGGTGTGTGTAGTCCACCAGTCAGCATCTTTTCGCCTTCGACATAACAAATATTACCAATATCTGTCACCAGATTATTGTTGCACATATTTTCTGCCAACAGCCATAATCCAAATCGCTCATTTGTCGGTTTCACTTTATTCCCAAAATTGAGAAACGTCAATCACCTTGGAGACGCTCATGTTTACCGTTCTAGCTACCGTCAAATACTAAATTGAATACGAAAATTTGTTCCTTATGTATCCTACAGAGTGGGGCGTATATTACCGAAAATAGTCGAATATGTCGGACACCGCCATATCGCTTACATTCTCTGGTTTAGGAACTGTTTTGTTATCCGACCTAGGTCGGCAGGTTGCGATCAACATATGTCCGGATATATGGTTCCTTATATACCAAATTTAATCATGCCCTGTTCACATAACCACATGACCATATGACCAATGACCACATGACCACATGACCATATGACCATATGACCACATGACCAATGACCATATGACCACGACCATATGACCATATGACCATGACCATATGACCATATGACCACAGACTGACCATATGACCAATGACCAGTGACCATATGACCGCATGACCATATGACCTAATTGCTTTTAATGAGTTTTCTCATTAAACCCTATTACACTAATTGCTTTTAATGAGTTTTCCATTAAAAACCAAGTGTGGACCTAGGTTAGATAAAGGAAAAATTAATAGGTTAGGTCACGCCACGGCGCTGCATTAAAAGCAATTAGGTCATATGGTCATGCGGTCTGGTCAACTTGGTCATAGTGCATGATGTCAATGGTCGTGGTCTATGGCTGTATGGTCAGATGTGTGTCGATCATGTACATGGTCTGGTGCATGTCATGTGGTCATGTGTGTCATATGTCGAAGTGCGTAAAAGATGTCTGATTGGTGGTACAGGACTAGATTCGATCCATTTTGACTGCTGATGTATATGTGTAAAATTGTGCTGACCTTTTGAGTGTGACGATAAAGCGTCTGCACTAAGGATGGTTTCTAACAGGATGTGGATGGGTGAATTGGTGTGCGATCGTAGTGCTGTGGATATGAAATGTTGTCGAGTGTTAGTGACCAGACGGTGTTAAATGCGTGTTGCTGCACGCTTTATCAGTGGCGTGTACAAATGTCAGGTTAACAAGTTGTCGTGCGCGAGATGGAAAAAGATTGTATCGGACAAATCGATAATCGAAAATCATGTGATTGTGAACAAGTGGAATGGTTTAACGAAGTCGAACTCGATTTTGTTGTGGACGTTGCATGAGATAAGATGGAACTACGCTATGCTGATTGGAAATGTGTTGACGATAAACTGGATATTTAGACGTGTCAAAATGATGTGTGCTATCAGTGTGGCAGTGTGCGGATAACGTAACTCTGTAGATTACGTTGCGTGATATGTGCGATTAGCAAGTGGACGTCGTGCAATTAAGTGCTATGAATAATCCAAACTGCATAATGTGGTCGTGAATGCGTTGTACTGTAAGGTGGGATAGGTAGGCAAAAGGTGTGAATATTGTGGTTTGTACAACGTAGAGTGTTGAGAGAGGAGACGATAAAATAAAATGTTACACTATGTGCTGTGAATTCAACATTATGTTCAAGGTGGATGAAGATTAGCGACAATGTGTGCATAACAGTGTTCGCGTCAGTGCGTTAATGAAGACAGACTGGAATGTGAATCGGATGACTGACTGATTTGTAGTTGTCGCAGATGTGAAGAAATTGAGAATGGGAAAATGCGATGCGTACTTTGGTTCTCAGATCGTTGGTTTAATGGATTGGACGTTCTTGCAAAAGTACTAAACGTATCAAAAGTGTATACCATGGTCGCCAGGTTTTCTGGCTTGATAACGTGCATGATGTTCCCAGTGGGATAGGAACTGTGAAAGATTTTAACCTAGAAGTCGATCAAAGCAATGTCGGCTTCAATGGGGTAAGCTGATGGTCAATAGTGGTCTGGTTATACGGCAAACTATGGGGCAGTACAAGATTCGGCTGAATATGTCAACAAGATTGAAATGATAGAAGGTTCGGTTGTTTTAAATGACTGGAATAGGAGATAAAAAAATATTAAGTTTTAATTGAAAGAACATTCAAAAGAAAAGAATAGGATTGCTGGTAAACATTGTAATGACGGACGTTAAATTTGTATTTTTGTGTATGTTACAGGGAAGAGCTGTGGAGTGGATGAAAAGTCAGGTAGTAAAATTATTTAGATTATTGAAGGGATTTTGTAATGCAAGTCCAATTGTGTCAAAATGGACAACTTTAAGTTGGGTTTGGGACACTTTTGGTTTCGGTTTTTTTTTTGCATGAGAAGCAGATTGGGGATAAGTTGCAAAGATGGTAATAGTAATGCGGAATTTGTAAGGAAGTGTGTAGATGTTGATTGATAATGGTGCGATGCTGGAATTGTGATCTGGTTATAACATGTCTGTTCAACTTGCGACATGTAAGATTGTCAATCATGGTGTGACCAGTATTGAACATGAGTCTGCTGCGTGACACTGCAGAGGCATTGCGTGCAACAGTGTACTAGATTGTGTGAACGCTGCCTGAGATATGTGTACGGTTAAGGACACATGTTGCGTGTGACGTTAGTGAAGTCACATGGTTCAGGCGTATGGTGATATGTGCTGTTCTATACAACTGTGTGGATGGAGAGGAGTGTCGATAAAATAAATCTTACACATGGTGTTACGTGCAAAAATGTTCTGACGTTCAATAGGAAGATGTACGGTGTATAACTGTGTACAATGGTGGAAATCGTCTTCGGATACCATCGTGGAAGCAACTGGTTGAATGATGGACTGGACTGGTTATCGTGATATAGTAAATGTGTGCTATTTGAGATGATGATAATGATGCGTGTACATATCGGTTTTGTATGGGTGCTGGAATGAAGACATCATTTGAGTCGTTCTTGCAAGGTATCTATAACGTTGTCTTACAAAAACGATGCGAACATGGCGAATGCTGTGCAGCACGAAGGTATGTTGACTTGTGGACTTTCGGATCTTAAACATGTCTGGGATGTTCCCAAAGTGATTTGGCAGATAGTGAGGATTCAATGCGACGAGTCGATCAAAGCGTATGGTTAGCTGCGATGCGTATGCTGAAATGGTCTGTTGTCGGCACAATTGTGGCACGTACGTTCGAGTGGACGATTGTAGCATGATTGAAAGGAGGAAGGATCGTTGAGGCTCGAATAAATGATAAATACATGCAAAGGACTGTTCTGTGTGTTGAAATGGTTTAAATACCGCGTTATTTAAATTGTTGTGTTTAAATATAACTTTGTTATAAAGGCTGTTCGATCAAAGGCTGGCCGTGGAGCGCGCGGGGTGCGCGAGTGCATGGTGGTGCCGGATGGGGACTGAGGCGGAAGTCAGCTGTGTTGGATGATCGTCTGCGTGTCGGTCGTTCTGCAATGGTTTCGAGAAGAAAGGTCATCAATCAATCGTGAGGGTATAAGTTGTATGTTGTTAGGTTGAATTCAAATTCGCTCTTCCTGCACTGTTATTGCGTGTTATCGTGTGGACTGAATGTGGACAAGTTAAAGAATGAGTTAAAGATGACTGTCGTAAAACGCGAACTGTGGTGGTCTTAGATCTGTTTGGTGGGTCGAAAGATTGATTAATGTTGTAAGTTGATGCGTATAAATGTAACTGTGGTCAAATTAAGAGTTGACTGTGGGGTCAATGATGTGGATAATCTGTGTGCGGCGACATTGATGAAAATCTCACGTGTGATGAAAACCGGTCAACTGTAAGGCTCAAAGGGTGATGCTACGGCGGCGAGTCGTCGAGGGATGTCATGATGCGTGCAAATGCGTGATGCAAGGCGTTGATGTGATGGTTTAGAAATATGGTTCGTGGACTAAAATAAAGACTGTACATTGTTCGTGCATACCTGCATGTTGTCAATAAGCGTGCGGTTTGTTTCGTGAAATGTGAAAGGTCGTGGATCGTTGAATCAGCAATGCGTGGTGATCACCGTTGAAATAGACGATGTGTTCGTCGATGAGATGTTTAAATAAGCGTAATGGTCAATTGACGGTGTCGACGTGAAAGGATGCTGCATCGCAATAGTGCAGTGCATTTCAGAGGCGTAGATTCGTTGTGCATACAAGCTATGTCTGTACGCTGCGTCGGTAATTGATCGACAATCCTCGAGTAAAATGTCTCGGAAGTCTGTTTGGAATGTATCAGGGATCGAAGTTCGAGTGGATGATAGATGCTGTTATCTGCTGAGGAATGTAACTGTTTGGACGATCATTGTATCGTGAAATCTGCGTCGACTGCGCTGTTCATGTGAAGCAGGTAGTATCAGTTGAACGAGTGCTGATAGTGTAGAATGGTATGCAATCATTGTAAAAATAGGTGTTTCGGATAACTGTAAAAACCGTGTGTGCGTCTTAAATGTTGGTTTACGGTGCTGATATGTTGATTGGGTTAATGATAGGTTTGCGTAAATGAGTGTGGTGATGTGCTGGCTGCATATGCTTGGAAAATGTCAAACTTGAACGTGTAATGTATAATATTGCTGTATGCTGGTAATATTGACATGGTTAATGTTAGGTGGTTTAAAGTGTTTTTGAACTGCATCTGGCGACTGCACATTCGTGCATTATAAGCGCGATCCGTGGTGAAGACGTTCGATGTTTTGGACTGATGACCATGCACAAGATGTGCGTGACGCAAGGACTTGTAATGAATCGTCGGTCGAATTCGGTTTCATCATGTAGGAGTAAAACCTGATGCTGTAATGAATGGTTCGTAACAGTTATGCGTTTTGTGCGATGGACTGATCGTCTGAGATGTAGACGGAATTGGTTGTAGCGGGTGCTGATCGTGCTGGCTTTGCGGTTCGAAGGGGTTACGTCGTTTCAGTGTACTGTAGCAGCGTTCATGTGCGTAAATAGGATGGTCGCTAATTCGTATAAATGTATTGTGTCGTAAAACGTTTTCGATTCGAAAAGTCGAGAAAAGAGAACTAAGAATGCGGAGTTCGTAACTTCATGGTCGAACTCATACGCAAAGAAAAGGTCTTAAACATTTATATTTGCCTGAAAAACCTTTCGATCATTTAAAACCGAGGTTTACAACCTTAAAACATTATTCGCAAAAGTGGTGGATAATGCAATAACAACGGTGTGTTGAAAAAGATTTCAATGCCACAAAAGAGCGTCAAGTTAAAAGATACGTATGGGAATGTGAAAGTGCGTTAAATTAAAGTGCAAAATACACAGGAAGATTGGTTGTGGCGATAAGTTAAATATAGAGGCAAACTTGGTACATTTCAATTCGAAAACCTAGAGGCCTTGTTCAAATATTGGTTGAAAGGATGAGGACTTGGGAGTTTAAATTTAGCGCAATAAATTGTAAAATTAACCCCAAAAACATAAAGAAAGGACGTCTTCTGTGTATAACTTGTATTAAAATTGTTTAAATCCCATGTGGTTAAATTTTAATTGTGTATAATGTCAGAATAAAATTTAAGTATACTTGTCTTTATTTAAAAAGGCTGTGACGTTACCCGAATATAGAGGGTCGCGGCGCGTGCGGGCGGGCGGGAGGTGAGCGGTGCTCATGGCTGGGATGTGTTGGGCGTACCGAGGGAAGGATGTTAACAGTCACCAAGCATCAATTCTTATTTGTGTGTACTGCCGATGTATCGGATAAAACGATTCAGATATTAATAAAATTAGTTTATCGAGGAAGATGACAAGGTAATCATTCCTAATATACAAATCTCGCATGGGCGTAAGAATAAGAAGTTTTATATTTGAAATAGTTTAGATCATAATTTTAATTCCCTCAACTCGTCGTTTCGTGGGGTTTTTGGTGAGTGTAAAGTTTAAGTAAAAGGAAATTTAAAATTGGGCTTAAATTTTGCCAAATTATTCAAATTTACAAAAATAAAAATGAAATAATTAGGGCTATTTGATACTGAATAAATAAGTATTAAAACGGTACACCAAGGGTAGGAAAATAAAATAATCCTAAGAAGACAAGTTTGTTAAATTTGAAATTATTTGTCAAGCCGTTAAATTTATTAAGAATAAAAAAATAGTAAGAAAGTTTTACAAAAAAATGTTTGTAAAAATTGGTTAAAAAGTTTTAAGGGTCCAACAGAAAAAATTTAAATTTGATGTGGGGGGGTGGCCCATTTTAAATTGACGGATTCGGATTCTCTTTCAACTAACAGTTCTACAGTATAAAAATAAAAATGGAAAGACTAAGGAAGAATCTTAAAATGGTATCTGGGGTGATAATCTAAATTTAAAATCGTGCTGTGTGCATTCGAAAATTTATCAGGATTTACGCGCAATGTGAAGTGCATCTACGAGGTAAAAATGTCGTTTAAAAACTGGGAGTAGCATTGTCATTGGTGCGAGATGCAATCTGAAATAATGCGGCTTAGAATTCGGTGTACAGAGGCAAAATTTGATGCTGCCAAAGTCTGCTTCAGTGTGAAGTAATCTTAAAATGGGGTCAGCTCGTTGGGTAGATTGCAAATCTGAAAAATTAGACGATGTCGGTAGCTGAAAAATGTGCCGTCTATAAACAAGAGACGTATCATAAAGTTAGCGTGCGAGGTAATTAGAAATTGCTCGATAAAATGGGTAGCTGCTTGCTGGAGATGGGTATGCATGTAAATAGATTCTGATTGCTGGATTCGAGGTGCTTGGAAAATCTAATATGTAAATGTATAACCAATACAATAGGTTGATATCGTTCGAATGCGGTATGTTAAAATGGTGTGACGATGGAATGCATATATCTGCGGTGCACAGAATGCGGTGGTGACGTCAATGAATGCGTCGCGTATCGTAGGGGTGTCCGATGCTAAGTTTTGATGGCGTAGCAAGTGAACGGAGTAACATGTCGAGGAGATTCTTAAGAAATGCTTTATCATGTGCTGAATTTAGCATGTAAATTTGGTCCGCAGATGTGAGCAAATCTGGCGATTTGCGGATGCAAATGAGGTCAGTCCTGGGTGATTTCGTGATTTTCAGCATCGGATGCGGTTACGTTTGCAGACTGTAATGTCTGGACGCATTGAGCCAGAATAGGTCAAGCTCACTGCAATAGAGAACAGAATCAAGTTGCTAGGTATCGTTGACGAAAGAGATATACAAGAAGACCCAGAAGACATAGACACTATTCATTCAACTCAAAACGAAGAACCAAAAACCGCAATTAAAATTTTAAACGAAGCAATAGATACAAAACCCAACCAATTTATAGTTACCGAAGTTTTAACCAACTCCGACCATGTAAAATGTTAGTTTACGCGTAGTTCGGATGTGTAATTGATCACGACTTAAAGATCCCTCGGAGGTTTAAAAATTCTCGGCCTATTGTCGTTTGAAAAATGTTTGTAAATTATCAGAACAGGAGCGGGTCGAAGTTTAAGTTAGATGGATGATTGACTGAGTTTTTTCTGCCTTTTACGAGGGAATTGGAAGTTGACAGACATCGAGCATCTAATTCTCTATTTGGACGATATCAAGTACTTACCTGTTCTAGAAATCAGTACGTGCGATCGACCGCTATGCGAAAGTGTAAAAGCCTACAGAAGCAAAATTTAATCATTAGACGAAAAAGTGCGCGATGTGCTATAGAAAGTATAAAAAAATGGTGCTTGCATCGGTCCTAACAGTAAAAAGGAGAGTGACTTTTTCTAGCAATTACAAGAATAGCAGTAACGCGGCGAAGGGGTATGCATGTATTATACAGCGCATTGTTGCTATAAAATATGTTAGTTTACGAGAAGCTCGAACGTGCACAAATTAAATTTTTATCTATAATTAACTATGGTCGTAAAAATGGGAAATTAATGGCTAATTTTAATACTGCTAAGCATATACTTTCGCTTGGTGATTCATTTGGAAAATATTCAAGCCTACCTAAAATATGACGTAGAAGTTATTTAAAATTAAATTACTTTATTAGTAAGTATCCTGTAGACAACAAGTTGGTATTTCCTTAGTAATGGTTTAAAGTGTTTTTGGTTATAGTAGCACTGCATCTTCTACAGCACGACTTGCACACAATTTGTGTGCGTGTGCTATCACCCTTTTGGATTTTTAATATGCACGCGATCCGTATAACATGGAAGACGTTTCCGATGTTTCTACTAACGGTATTCGCACCATCGACGATGCGAACCAGGTGCGTGCATTGACGCTAAATGTACTGGACAAGCAGCAAGGATTATGACGTCATTTAGTTCCCCGATGAATCCTCAACTTCGTTCGGGTGTCTTCGAAAACCTTCGGTTTGCATTCTATAGGGTACATAAAGCAGGTACGCTGGAGTAAATTCTTTAGTTATAAGTTAGTTCGTTTACAAGTCAAGTCTTAGAGTGCGGATTTTGTTTTGTACTAAACGTTTTAAATGCGAGCCGTGTCACGTCTACTTTACCAGAAGGGATGCTCTCAAACGGCACCAGAACAAATGTCGTGGTGTAACATCGCCCAGGGTTAAGCTTATACATCCGTCTGCAGCAAAGTTCTTTAACTGTGGGTCTTGCGGTATCGCTTTTACGAGAATGGGCAACTTACAGCGACACAAGGAAAAACAGCACGGCATGTCATTAAGCCGTAAACGTTCAGCTCCGCCAGCTGTTAAAGGGCCTTGTACGAAACAACCACGAATTATGTGTAAAGTATGCGATTTCGAAATGGAAAAGACTACCTATGCCGCACACTTGAGAAGCAACAGACAAAAATGCATCAGTTACCGCTACTAGCGACGATGGTGTAGAAATGGTTAGTACAGCGTTTAACAACCGTATGGCTAGCTATCGCATAAAGAACGCCAGTGTCGACGATGGAGTGTCCGAGTTTCTTTGGAAGCAGAAAGAGCGATTTATTCGATTAATTAATGAAAAAAGAATACAACATACAGCAATAAAAGTCTACTGCGAACTCTACGGCGTTTACACCAAAATGGGGGAAGAGAAGTCCGATGTGAAATCCTTTAACACAAAAAATGTGGTTATAACGTCTTCTAGTAATCTGGAAAATATGTACGAGGTCTTAAGCGAAACCATGCGAACAAAATCAGAGGAATTTGAAACATGCGGGTCCGGTTGGTCTTTGGAAAAGGTGCTCTATTTAGAAATAAATATTAATAAGTACAAGCCGATATGAGAAGTTCTAGGTTAAGAATAAAAAATTGTGAATATGTATTTAGAAATGTGGTTTACAAAATTTAAACTGTATTAGTAAAATTGTCTGTAATAAAAAGTTTTAAGAGGCCAATCCAAGCACGCAAAGGAAATTTATAATTTAGAGGGTGTGTGTAAAATGGTAAGGGGTGGCCCTATTTTAAATCTGTTTACGGATTCGGATTCTACATAAAATTCTATACTAACAAGATGTGCTACATGTATAAAAAAATTTATAAGGATGGTCAAAAGTCACTACAGGTAAGAAATCTTAAAAATGGGGTAGCTGCCTTGGGGGGTGATGCAATCTAAAAAATTCCTAGAGATTCGGGTAGCTGAGAAAAATTTATAAGAACGCTCAAAAGTCACTACAGGTAAGAAATCTTAAAAATGGGGTAGCTGTCTTGGGGGTGATGCAATCTGAAAAATTCCTAGAGATTCGGGTAGCTGAGAAAAATTTATAAGAACGCTCAAAAGTCGCTACAGGTAAGAAATCTTAAAAATGGGGTAGCTCCCTTGGGGGTGATGCAATCTGAAAAATTCCTAGAGATTCGGGTAGCTGAGAAAAATTTATAAGAACGCTCAAAAGTCACTACAGGTAAGAAATCTTAAAAATGGGGTAGCTGCCTTGGGGGAGTATGCAATCTAAAAAATTCCTAGAGATTCGGGTAGCTGAGAAAAATCTAATATTAATTAATACCAAACAAGATAGGTTTATCTCGTGGGTGAAAATGTGGAGAAAGATTTATCTCGCGGGTGAAAAGAATGCGGGTGTGACGTAATGAAAATGGTTGTGGGGGTGTCCGAGCAAGGAGGAGAGCAAGGAGGAGTCAGGAGGAGATTCTTAAAAAATAAGACTTTATAGTGCGAATTTACATGTAAATTTGGTCCAGATGTGGGAGCAAATGAGGGATTTGGGAGCAAATGAGGCGCCAGGATTCTTGATTTTACCCTACTTATAACAATAATGCGGACGCATTGAGCAGAATACAACTCAACGCAATAGAGACAGAATCAATTGTAGGTATCGTTGACGAAAGAGATATACAAGAAGACCCAGAAGACATAGACACTATCCATTCAACTCAAAACGAAGAACCAAAAACCGCAATTAAAATTTTAAACGAAGCAATAGATACAAAACCCAACCAATTTATAGTTACCGAAGTTTTAACCAACTCCGACCATGTAAAATGTACAAAAACGGACAACCAGAGATGATAACCAGGAACAAATAATTGAAATTCTAACAGTGTACGCCCCAGAGAAAAAACGATTTTACTTTTATTTCAAAACGGAACATTTGTACAAAGGATTTTCCGAATTATATATTAGACTATTTAATAATTCAAGAACCGAGATTATCAGATGCACACCAAAATTAATAACCTTAGATGACCCAGACAAAATTAACGATGTAATTCGAAACCAACACGAAGGTAAAACAAACTATCGTGGAATAAACAAAACTTTGAAACAACTCATAACGAGATACTATTTTAATGACATGAAGGAATTAACTACGGATTTTATTAATCAATGTGAATTAAGTGACAAAGCAAAATACGATAGATCCCCACCAAAAATACCCTTACTGTTAACCAAAACATCAGACAAACCTTTTCAATAATTACATGCAGACACTTTGGTAGTAGAAGTAGACGTATTTACCAAAGTAGGCCAAGCGATACCCATTACTTCAGAAAATAGTATTGATGTAACCCAAGCATTTTTTACAATACTTTACATTTTATGGTACACCCAGCTTAGATAATGGAAGCGAATTTAGGAACAAAACCATACATATTACCCTAGAACTCCATAAAATAAATG
Source organism: Platerodrilus igneus (assembly GCA_036346225.1). Classification (NCBI taxonomy): domain Eukaryota; kingdom Metazoa; phylum Arthropoda; class Insecta; order Coleoptera; family Lycidae; genus Platerodrilus; species Platerodrilus igneus. The sequence goes on along the minus strand of JARFIW010001469.1, from coordinate 13,130,037 downwards.
TTCATATCATAACAGAAAATCACCGGAATCAAATCGATTAATTGAAAGATTACATTTAATACTATTAGAACAAATTAGATTTTTAAGATTAACCTATAAGAAGGAGCACACTACTAATTTAATGTCATAAGCCCTAATTGCTTACAGGAACACAATTCATTCTTCAACTAACTTTACACCCCTCGAATTAACTTTAGGACACTCAGATTTCCGCAACCCTTACGATATACACTATAATAAAGAAATATATCAACAATACGTCAAAGTCCATAAGAAAAAATTAAAAATTACTTACAATACTGTCAAAATTAATTAGATATCGATAAAGAACATCACAAAAACCCGCAATGAGAAAGCCGATATAAATAAATTTTCAGTAGACAAGCCGTGTATGAAAGGAATTTCAAAAGTAAGAGACACAAAACGGCCCCCAGAAATTTATGTCCGTTTAAAATCAAAAAGATCTCAGACAGATATGCAGCCGTAGTAGACAACGGCAAAACTATAAAATACATACATTTAAAAAATTTAAAACACCTGTAATTTCAGATGGACAGCTATCACCCTTGCCGTCAACCTCCACCCAGGTAGAACGGACGACAACGAAAAAATAGCCATAATAAAAGGTTATGTAAAGAATCATGAAACTACGTTTTTAATAGAAATCCCCATTGTAGAAATTAACAATTACAATTACAATTATTATCATTTGTTTCCACATGAAAGTTACTAACCAATACTAAGCTATTATATCCAAAACCAAGTTCCTGTCCCTAAATGAACTTAGGTATGGCTTCACCAATGAAAAATGCAAAGATGTGGCACCCAGCCAATATTTATGTCAATCAATAACGACAACCGCTATTCAAACAGATAGCCCTTGTGAAGCACAATGATTAAGATTCTCTAATCACTATGAGAATCGTGAACCAAAACCAGCACAAATTACGCACATGAAAATTCAAAAGGTTACGGACAACAAATGGATTGCTGTATTTCTTCAAGAAGTAATAGCTACCGCCAAGTGCAACCAATACGAATACAGTTTAGCCCTAATTAGAAGCAAAGTGATTACCATGAAAGAAGACTACTGTTTAAAATTAAAAAGTGAAATTATTCGAGTATATCAAAACCTAACAGTGACGAAGAACTTTGTAAATCTACCCGAACTACAGTCAAGATTCCTCAATCCGAAGACTACGAAATTATCAAGAAACCGATGCAACTAGAACACCTAGACCTAGACGATCTCAACCACGCCGTGAAATTGGACAATTACAAAGAACACTTAAGCGAGTTAAAAGTGCCAAAATTACATTACGACAATATCAGTGTTTGAACAATTTTATTAATCATTGTAATAATTTTATTAACTGTATATTTATTGTATAAAATGTATCTTGGATATAAGAACAAAGAAACAAAAGCGAACAAAGAAATCATAAATGAACCCTTAGAGACAATGAGTTTTGCAAATTAAGTACAACCCTTAATTTTCATCTAAGTCGGGAGAAGTTTAACTAAATTTTGACATCGAAGTGGAAATTTTACAAAAATAAGTAGAGCGAATTTTTTGAGGCCCTTCTACGCCTTTGTGGGTCTCTTTTCACTTTAACTGTATGTTTAACTAAAGAAGTTGTAATGGTGGACCTGAATTATGTATCACACGGATGCCGCGTTAGCAATAGTCGTGGATTAGGGTCGGGGAGAAATAACCAACCTAAAGAAACGATCAGCATTTCAATCTGCTGAAATAAATAAGATATCGTAAACATACAAACACAATTAACTACGGCAGGATTTTAATCTGTCAGATAAAACGCCTAAAGGTAATATATGAAACTACCATTAAACAGGGCAATGACTCTGCCTATGATGGTTGTGTCTAGCAGGTCACTCCCAAATGCCTACTAGTAATCCAATGCGTGAACATAAATAATTAGGTTTATTGTTTTCTCTAAACGAAAGGTCTACGGTATATCTCTGTGTTAAATATTCATGTGGACGTGTACATTGCACCGCCAGCTTGTACATAAATAGACAAAAGTGTAATAAATAAATTATAGTAGTATTTTGTGTTGTTGAAAAGACTTATGGTCAAGGAATTCGTTAAAGAAGATAGTGCTTGTAAATAGCACAATTGTGATAGTGCTTCACTGTAATTGGGCAGAAAACACCTATAAATAAGGCATATACTGTTAATTAGACTTGTGAATAGTGAGTAATAAAGACTTTTGTTACTACTTGTTTTAAATTAGTGAAGCGCGTTATAGTTGCCCGCTACACTGGTGTCAGTCTGTGTGTGGTATATAGTGATTAATTTAAAAGAAAAAAACACACGAGTCTAAAGACATTTGAGAAGTTTGTGTATGTCTGTTACAAGAAACCGAAGTAAAATTGGCGCAGAAATTTTAATGAATTTTCTTAAAGATTTTAAAGTTGGTATGGAAGAAAAGGTAAGTGAAAATGCTGAGAAAATGGAAGAGAGATCGTCTAAACTAGAAGTGACACTTGGTGAAAGCTTAGTGAGGTCAGTTGAACTGGAATCGATCCTTAAAGAGCTAAAATACGGTATGGAAGTGACACTTAGTAAAAATGCTGCGAAAATGGAAGAAAAGTTTAGTGAAAATGCTGTGAAATGGAAGAGTTGAATGAAAAACAGCCACGTTAGAGCAAATATTAATGGAAAGCTCCATTGCATTGAAAGAAGATGTCACCGAAGAGGTAAAAATAGTTGAGCAAAAGTTGGACAGCAAAAATTGGTAAAAATGAAATAAGATGTGATGAAGCTGCAAGAACAAATGATTTCACTAACAACGCGGCCACTTGAATTAGCACACCAAGTTGTAAATCAGAGCATCCCAGAAATAAGAAGCATGAAAGGAAGCGAGTCAATACCATCAAAATTTATAGTGAAACCACCCACATTCGATGGTAAAACACCTTGGCCCACATATTTGAAACAGCTTGAAGCTGCTAAAATAGCCAACGGTTGGTGCAACAAAGAGAGGGCTATTTCCTTCATACTGGCCCTACGGGAAGAAGCTCATAACATCCTGTAAACGATTCCCAATCACCAGCAGAATGTTTACGGCCTCTTAACATCGAAGCTTGAGATCAGATATGAAGACGCTCACCTTCAACAGGTTTACCATGCACCAGTTAAGAACCGCTAGCAAAACACAAATGAAAGCCTGCAAGAATTCAAAACTGACATTGTCAGATTAGTTAGATTGGCAAACCCAACGGCACCAGATAGCTTCCTCAAACAAACTGGCTGTTCAAACATTTGTGGATGGCGTTAAAGATGGCGAAATACAGCAAGCGCTAAGATTAGCATGACCATAAATATTAGATGACGCACTGGCTTATGCGCTCGAATTTGATGCAACCAGGCAAACATCACACAGGGTGAGTCACAAAGTTCGGTCTGCTTTAGAAAAACCTGGTCAACGGCAGAACCGCATTGAAGAAATAATCAACCGTGTGTTTGAAAAGCAAAAGGCGAAAAGGCTGGAAAGACAACGGCCGCTGAGATGGCGTCTGCGATGCTTGAGCTGCGGTGAAATTGGTCATATGCAAAGACGCTGCACTTAACAAAAAAAAAACAACCGCTTGAGCAGCTGGAAAAACTAATGCAAGTCGACGTAAGGGGACGAACGTAGTGCCCCGGAGATTATCATCCGTGCTATATCGTCGATGGGAAGCCTGGACAGCATTTATATCGATGGTGGAATTAATGGTAGGGTTGTTCGATTACTCGTGAATTCAGGAGCGACAAAGACTATTGTGACACCAGACCTGGTTGGTCGTGGAAAAGTGCTACCTGCATCGGCTTGTGGTGAGAAAATTTCTACTCATGGAGAGACTGCCGTTACGTTGGCAATTGGAGACAAACTAATTAATCATTGGGTGTTGGTAGCTGAAGTTACAGAAGAAGTGATCTTGGGAATGCATATCATGAGAGAATATAGGTTTTATGTGAACATAACAGCAAATGTGCTTCGGATAAATGACGATGAGATTCCATTTCAAGGAACGAGTAATCAGACGATGCAAGTTCGAATGATTTGTGATATGAAAATACGCGAGAAGGCAGAAATGATAGTAATGGGACGCCCGGATGGTACGCTCCGGGAAGGACAAATATGCATGATGGAAGCTACTGAATCGGGAATGGATCAGGAGGGATTACTGATTGGAAGAACGCTGGCAAAGTTTCGAAATATGATACCAGTAAGAGTACTAAACATTAATCCCCATACAGTGACCCTGAAGAAAGGCATGATTGTGGGAAGTTGCATTCCAGTATGCCATATTAAACGTTTTGTGGACGACACAAGAGATAAACCAGCCAACGGTTGCTCACAGAAATTGTTGGGTATGTTTATACTTTCGTGTCAAGGATTAAACGGCGACCAACTAGGTAAGGTAAAAGAACTGGTCGGACGATATCGAGGTGTGTTTGCACTGGATGATAGTAAGAAATGAAGGACGATTGTTCTGTAACACAAAATCAATACTGGAGATGCGCAACCGATAAGACAACATCCCAGGCGGCTTCCTTTAGCAAAACGTAAGGAAGCCGAGCAAATAATCGCCGATATGAAAGAACAGAGAGTGATTGAACCCTCGAATAGTCCATGAACAGCCCCGGTAGTGCTTGTCAAGAAAAAGGATGGGTTGACAAGGTTTTGTGTAGACTACCGGCGGCTAAATAATGTGACAAAGAAAAACAGTTATTCCTTGCCCAGAATTGATGGCACCTTGGATACTCTATCCGGATATAAATGGTTTTCGACCGTGGACTTGAAAAGCGGATACTGGCAGATATACTTGGAGCCAAACAATAAAGAGAAAACTACGTTTACAATTGGTACCGGTTTATGGCAGTTTAACGTCATCCCCTTTGGATTATGCAATACCCTTGCTACTTTTGAACGTTTGATGGATCGATACTGCGTGGACTGTCCTGGAAGACATGTCTGGTGTACCTAGACGACGTGATAGTGTTAAGCGGGTCTTTTGAGGAACACCTTAAGAACCTAGAGGTGATATTCCAAAGATTACGCGGGACAAACCTTACCTTGAGCCCTAAGAAATGTCACCTATTTGGAAAAGAGGTGAAATGCCTAAAACATGTCGTTTCGGAGACCGGAATAAGAGCTGACCCTGACGAGATAAAAACGATACAAGAGTGGGCTACACCAGCAGATATACACCAACTACACGGTTTTCTAGGATTGTGCACATATTACCGACGTTTTATACTTGGGTTTGCGAACATTGCCAAACCGTTGACGAAATTAACCGAAAATGGACAAGACTATAATTGGATTGACGACTGCCACAACGCATTTGAGCAACTGTAACGGCTACTAGTTACAGCACCAATTCTGAGTTATCCACGGATGGAGGGGAAATTTGTGTTGGATAGCGATGCCAGTAACACAGCTATAGGAAGAGTTTTTTCTCAAGTGCAGGACGGACAAAAAAAGTTATTAGGCATTTCAGCAAGGTCTTGTCGCGGCCAGAGAGGAACTATTGTGTGACAAGAAGGGAACTGTTGGATGTCGTCAAATCCGTAGAACATTTTTATATGTACTTATACCGCCGTAAATTCCTGTTAAGAACATACCATGCTGCACTAAAATAGTCAGTGCAGTTTCGAAAACCTGAAGGGCAAGTTGCAAGGTGGATAGAACGGCTGCAGGAATATGACTTTGACACAGAACATCGTGTAGGAACTAGCTATCGGAATGCAGACGTTCTGTCAAGGAGACCTTGTCCGGCAGACTGCAATTAATGCTCCAAGATGGAAGAGAAAATAACTGTCATTCATAGAATGACGGTAACCGATCATACTTGGCGACCCGAGAAAACGAGGAGAATGACGCCGAATTGAGACGTATTATTGTGTGGAAATGTAAAGGACAACGACCAGCTTGAAAAAAAATTAGTATTTCATATAGGAGCGTGAAGGCATACTGGGCACAGTGGGACTCCTTAGTGATTAAAAATAGAATCTTGAAACGACGCTTGGAATGTGAAAATGGCACTGAGAGACGATTTCAAGTGATAGTGCCGAGAACCAGAGTGCCGGAAGTGTTGCAGCACTTATACGATGGTATTTCCGGAGGGCACTTTATCGTGAAAAGAACTCTCGAAAGAGTGAGAGAAAGATTCTATTAGGTGGACTTAAAAGAAGATGTGAAGGAGTGTTGCCGGAAATGTAAGTTGCGTGTCTCTGAAAATGGCCCGGTTACAAAACGGAAAGCACCAATGAGACACTATAACGTGGGGAATCCTTTTGAGAAGGTGGCCATTGATATAGCTGGTCCGTTTCATGAATAAGAGAAAGGAAATAAATACATCTTGGTTGCAATGAATTATTTTACCAAATGGCCGGAGGCGTATGCTATACCTAACCAAGAAGCCGAGACGGTTGCAGATGTACTAGCGAGGGAGTTGTTTTGTCGCTTTAAAGTTCCGTTGGAATTACACTTCGCTCAAGGTCGAATCTTTGAATCAACGTTGTTTCAATACGTGTGTAAGCATCTTGGAATCAGGAAGACTAAAACCACGTCACTTCATCCTCAATCGGATGAAATGGTTGAAAGAGTGAACAGGACGTTAGGAAAGTACTTAGTCAAAGTTGTCTCTGAACATCAACAAGACTGACACCAATATTTACATTTGTTCCTAGTGGCGTACCGATCTTCGGTATATGACAGCACAGTATACTCTCCCGCTTGCATGATGTTAGGACATGAATTGCGACTACCATGTGATCTTCAGTTTGGATTTAAACCTGGAGAAGAGATCGCAGGTGAAGATGACGTTAGTAGGCTTCGTGAAAGATCAAAGAGCATTCACGAAATCGTCCGAAAGAATATCCAGGCAGCAAGCGATCGATTGAAATTACAATATGACACGAGAGCACAAGAAGGTGGTTACCTACCTGGAGATTTAGCGTGGTTGTATAATCCACAACGAAAGCGTGGATTGTCGCCAAAATTACAAAGACAATGCGAAGGCCCGTATGAAATGCTAAAAAGAATTAATGACGTAGTGTACCGGATCTGAAGATCTCCCTGTTGTAAACCGTAAGTGGTACACTTAGACCGTTTAACATCCTATGCTGGCAAAAACCAGGAGGACTCGAATAATGAGAATGGTGTTCGACGAGTTATTAATCATGAGTAAAATGTAGATTTTGTGAGTTTTACGGCAGCGTATGGTGGTTCCGCTAAGGTGAAATTTGGCATTGTTGTTGAAAAACAGCAAGATCTGTTTAGAGCACTAGAAGAGTATTCTCTTGCACATTGCGTAGCTCAAGATCTGGAATTGTCCAGAGAAATAGCTGTTGTTTTCAAGAAAAAGCTTGGACGTGTGGATGAATTAGTACAACAGCAGCCAACTGTAAGAAAAGCTTTGGTTCTTCAGGATAAAAATCGTTATGTTCACTATCTAGTCACCAAAAATTCTTTATAGCAGAGACCTAGTTATGGACATCTATAGGAGACTTTGCTGAATCTTAAAGCTCAGATGATGGAAAATGGAGCAACGAGACTAACGGTGCCCAAGCTAGGCTGTGGACTGGATCGCTTAGATTGGAGACTAGTCCGAAATATGCTGGAAGTAATTCTCCAGGGAACCAACGTCCAGGTCCTTGTTTGTTGTTATCAACCGGTTGCCTACCAAGACCAAGAAAAGAGTGTTGACTATTATTTCCAACAACGTGGTGAATGCGCCAGAGGAGATAGCTGCCGATACCGTTATCAGTCATCGAATAGGCGTCAAAATGTATTTACAGTTACGAGACGTAACGGTCTTAAAGAGGGGGCAGTGTTACGAGCTACTATTAAGCAATCCGTCAAACACACAAACGTCGACAAAAGTCTCGAACTTTCTAGCATATACGGGAGTATGAATCATCTATTTAATTCAGGGTGTATATAAGACCACTGGTGAACTACAGAGTTAGTCCATATCAAAATGTCGTATATAAACTATCTCGTGTATAGTTAGTTGGTCAGTACGTTTTTAATGTCCTATATTAAATATAAATTTGTGTTATGTGAATGTATATGTTATACCGTCAGCTTGTACATAAATAGACAAAAGTGTAATAAATAAAATATAGTAGTGTTTAGTGTGGTTGAGAAAACTTACGGTCAAGGAATTAGTGTAAGAAGATATTAGTGCATTTAAATAGCATTATTGTGATAGTGCTTCATTGTAATTGGACTGAAAACACTTATACATAAGGCATATACTGTTAATTAGAGTTGTGAATAGTGAGTAATAAAGACTTTTGTTACTACTTTTTTTAAATTTGTGAAACGCGTTATAGTGGCCCGCTACAATACTATTACTTAAGTACCACGTATTAGGGATTTAGAAAACGTGTAAACAATATTAACGTGCTAGTGAACTATAATTGAGCGAATTTTGTAAGAGACAGGAGCTGAACGTAACAAAGTAACACCTAATTCTGACAAATTTTTAAAATATTTACCTATGATATTTTCTAATAAATTTCTTTGTTCAGAATTTAAATCTAAAGTAAAATGTAGTATTGGAAATAAAGTTTTTATTGAATCTATTTTAGCAAAAATGAATTCACCTTTAACAAGATCTGGTATAATTCCCATGGATGACCAAAAATAAATACTCAAAACTAAAGTTTAAGCTACATCTGGAACTATTAAAACTTTTAAAAGTGTTACTTCTTTCCTTAATTGGATGGGTAAAGTCATTGTTTCTATAGATAGTAGAGTTAGTCGGTTTGCATTTTTACAATTAGGAGAATTATGTGTTAGAATTTTTATATCCAAACGAAAAAATATTTCCAAAACTTTTTTGTCCGAAAATTGTAGTACTGGTACCAGAGTATTAAAGACCAAGAAAATCAATACCTAAAATATTTCCAGTAAAATAAAATCCTTCACCTCGCGGAGCATGTTCGAAAACATAGTCCAGCATTGATAGATTCTTTTTTAATTTTTCTTTTTTTTTCTGGAATTAAATTTTTTAATTGTATGGTTGAATTTTAAAAAGTTCTGGATAAAAATGTGGTTTTGATGGAGAAATACCTTGGACGTCACCAAATTTCACAGGGATTAAGTGGAAAAGCCCTAGACTGACTAGCATTAAGGTGCCAAAATCTTAAGATCAGGAGAGTGATTTTGGCTTAACATATACCTGAAAATTCGTTAAAACAAAAAATATGTTAAATCTAAAACAAACCTAAACACGTAACCTCGTTATGACTGCTAATTGCAAGGAAGATTTTTAAAAGTAAAGATTAAATAACACATAAAATATTTAGTCACGCTTTTTAAAAATCACCACACAATTTATTTCGAAAAAACTGTATCTAACCATTTACACTAATGGAAACATCAAATATACAAGATTTATAAAATTTGCTGGGACATTGTTAATTGTATAACACACACGTTTACACAGTACCAGCTTAAACAAATATTAAAAGCTCCATATGTCATAAATCTATTAGCTAAAAACGTCGTAAACAATAAATATATCGTGTACCTAATAACTAGAACTTAACCTAAACACAGATACACTTGTAGGTACGTTTAATTTATACATTTTCTTACGATTAGGTACCAGTATAACTTTAGTATTGATTTATTTACAATTTTATTGCAATCGGGGGATGGATTATGTCATTAAAGGTTGCCATTTACTTCCTCTCGAGTACCTCTATCATATCGACCTCGTCCACTGCAACATAAAATTTCCAACACAACAGTTGACTCTCTCTATGTACTCAGTAGAGTCCCTAAAAGGAAACTGGTCTAATTGACTGGAAAATATAGGAAGCTTCTTAGGCTACTTTGCCTAGTACGCTAACTTGTACACAAGGTAATTAACCTACCAGAGCGGCATGTTTAGAGTTTGGATGTTGGAAACAGGGTGTTCCCTTAAAGAATGGAACTGCTCTTTGTAAAACCACATGAAGCATTCTTGGTAAACTTTAGACGGGCGAATCAAAATTGAACCTCCTTCATGCCATTTTCTTTATCTAACCTTTTATATATTTATACTTGCGTATTTCAGGTTTTACATGTAATCTGAGTCAGCACAAAACTGAGTACGACCTATTTTTGTTCTAAGAGAATAAACTCATCGGCGCAATTATATACTTTTTAGACAAAACAAAATCATGTTGTATTAATTACCATGATGACATCCCCTCTAACCTTTTTTTAAATAACTGACATTAATTTTATAGCTTTTGATTATGTATCAAAAATGATGCAAAATAATTTTCCCCTAAAATAGAATTAGTCTGAAGTTGACATGTACTAAAGGGAATAACCTAATCCTATTGATAGACTTTACTTATACAGAAACAGTTAAAATGAAATGTGATAACAGTTATTTCTAAGGAAATGTCACATCTTTAACCGTTTTCGGAGTCGAAGCCTCTATTATCAAAATATTAAGAACCCGTATTCCTGTAACTCATTATCTCATTACCCTTAAGATAACGCTGTTTTCTTTTCTGTTTGGCCATGAAGGTTGTCTCCCGCCATTCTGCCGTTTTGCACCTGAAAGAATGCGCAAAACTTCTCCTGGTAATCGGCTATGCATAACCTTGCTTTTTGTCTAAGCTGATCTGTGCTTCTTTATCCTTCACTATTACGTATTCTTTTCCTAGTCAACAATCATTTTCCTACTTCCTTATTTTTTATGTTCGTTGGTTGGGTCTGTTCCCATCTCAAGCCGTTGATGAGTATATAAGCTGAGAAGGTATTACGAACGCAAACCGTGCTGGAATCCATCGTCGGGATTCTGGTTAAGTCATCGATCGATTTTGAATGTAAAAAAAATCTTTCTTTGCATTAAAGTTGTGGATTGCCATAAAGAAAAGGAAGGGTTATTGTGGATTGATCTTTTTAAAAGGGGGTAGGATTATATTTTGGGGTCACATGGGTTAATAGTCTTATAGGGGTTCGGGAAAAGCAGCTTAATAAACAGACAGGGCTAAGGAATAGAAACATGCCTGCAAAGCTGTCCTTCCCGATTACTCACTGTAGGTGTTCTCTACTTTTAAAGATAGGGGAAGGTGCTTCACAACCTCTCACCTTACGTGGCATCTACAGCATTGAAAATTTTGCATAGATTAAGTTACACATAGTGTAACACTTTTTTTTTAATTTCTATAATCCTTTGCGGCAAGCTGGACGTCCGTTCGAATAAAACCTGTATGGATGCGATAGTATTTAAAGATGAGTTAAGCAAACGCACCCTCTCCTATTGTCATACTCCGATGAAGATGAAACCTTAATCCGTAATCAAGGACTTTGAGAAAACTTCCGAACTAATTCTGAACTCTAACTTTAACAGAGTAAGTAAGTATTAGATCTTTAGAATTTCTAAACTACTATATTAACCACACTTCGGTATAATATCAAATAAAAATAATTTTTTTATCATAATAAAATCTAGGTTTTGGATGGTATGAGAACGCAAAGTTTATTTAACCTTAGATTCATGGAAAAACAAAAACAGGAAAGAAAATTTTTAAAACTGTAGAACAACACTTACCAGTGAGTTTGTGTAGTATATTTGAAGCGTTATACACCCAAATGAATACTGTCGGTCTTGTGCCGGACTCGCTTTTGCAAACGACGACAAGAAACACCACTGGATTCTCATACACGATTTTGTAATGAAATCTTTTTGAGTTATATCTAACAAACAGCTGTATGTCATAAATTAAACCATTATATACCGGACTTAGATAAAAGAATTTCTACATATTGCTTCTTAATTTTGTACAAACAGATTGTAGAATAAAAACAAATGGATAGTTAAAAGCTGAAACGTAGAAATATCAGCTTGATTATTTAAGCATTATTATTTAACAAGGTTAATTATCAAACCGTAGTTATTAAACAATGGTTGCGGTGTATTAAAATTAGATGAAAATTACTTATCACTTGGTGTAACGGCTCAAACAATTTAAATCAAATTATAGAATGTGTATTCCCGTATATTAACTAGAATTGTGGAAAGTGCTTTTATTAAATTAATAGTCAGACGTCATCGACAAAACAATGCAAGGCTAATGCATACATTTCACTAAATTTATTTAGAAAATACGTCTTATTTTGAACTACATTTAAAAAAGATTATCCAACCTCTTTCTAGCCCGCCGTTCAGAATTAATATATTTATTATACCTTTTGGTTTAATCATTTGTATGTGGATTCACTAATTGAAAATTTTAACAATTCTAGCTACTAATAAATATTTTTTGGAGTTTAACTCTATTATGGAGTTAAATCTAAATAAAAATGTGGAGGTGTTTTGCTGTTAGGTTTCTGAATATTAAAACACTATGCGGGTCCTTGTTGGAGCTAATTTTAAAAAACGTGATAATTAATTTCGATTCCCCAGGAAAAATTCTATACTAATTTGATAGGTTTCACGACGGAGTAATATTAAAAATACTGCTAAGAGTAATTTTGTATAATAATTCTAAAAATGGTGTTGGTGGTTAAATAGATACAGGTAAAACCCACTATAAAACAATTATACGCGTCACTTTTAAAGTCAAGACTTGCATATAACGCCAATTAACATAACAAGGAGCTGCGCACGCTCGACCATCGGCATAAAAAGCGAGGAAGTCATGTTCCAATGCATTAGTCGTCAAAGTATCGTCGAGTTTGATTAAAATTATAAGTTAAAGATGGATTTTTCTTGTGTTTAGTTACAAGTGACGTGCGAGTACCACAATTAAATATCAACCACCTAGTTGGTAAGACAACCTATAGGTTAGGCAAATTTTCTCCAAATTCTCACCACCATATAATAGAAGTTGGTTTTGATTTATATGGTGGTCTTCAACCTGCCATCCAAGTTATTTGTTGTAGTGTATGTGTGCTGATTCTACGATAACATTCTCTTACTTCGATTGGAAGAAATTGTGTACTTTTCAAGTGGAATTTCAAATTCACCAATTTTCTTGTGACGTGCTAAACACTCGATTAAATGGTTTGACTACTGGAAACGACGTTGTTGACATACAATTGGACCAAGATTTCAAATTGCAGCTGAGCACAGCCTTTAATAGAAGTATATGGCTGTTGAACAATTTTGAAAAAGAGAATTTATATAATATGGAAATTACGAAAGATCAGAATGTTATTGTGCTACCTGCGTACGAGTGTATCAAGCTATTAAATTTGCGAGAATTAATCTGTTTTAAAATGGCCGAGTTGAGGTGTAGAAACTTTCCAGAATTTTACGAAAAATTTGTTGGTGATATAAAAAATGTATGTGGAAATACGACGGAGGAAGAAAGGGTTCAAACGTTATTAGAGGAAGAGAGCCGTGCCAGTATTTCCCTGTCTAATGATTGCAGCAATTTAAATTACTTGATAGTGTTGGAAATTATTAAATGTTACCCCATCCAGTACTTAAAAGATGCAACTGTAAGGCAATCCTTTGCGCAAATGTTTAGAGATTTGGCTATCCCAGATTCGTCAGACTCTGGTTACCACAGTGGTTTATAGATGTTATCAATACATGTATGTATTTTATTAAAAACACATTTCTTGATAAAGTTTGTTTTTACATATTTGTATCGCCAACATTAGCAAAAATTATTAATAGACGTATTAAACTATCTTGTTTTTATTTTTAGGTTTAAAGTGGTGTACCCCGCAGATAATAAATACAATACACCGCATGTAAACAAAAAAGGTTGTAGACAAATTTAATGTGGGTCTAGTATTAAAAGTTGTTGCTAGTAAGGCTAAGTCCGACTGTATTGTAAGCAAGAAAGATACGGTTAAAAAGATTAAAGGGGTCTCACGAAGTGTAGTTAAGAATATTATCATAGATAGTTTTAAGGATATTGTACATTGCGGAAGATTTGGTTCTAAGAAATGAGCAACCTACGAAAGTACGGAATACTTGATATTGATGCTAATTGGTTTAGTAACCACGTTTGTGCACTCTTCGAGTGTCTTCGGCAATCTTCGATTGTTTCCAAAGAAAATATTCAAGCCTACCATTTCCGAAAATATGACATAGAAGTTACTTAAAATTAAATTGCTTTATTAGTAAGTATACTGTAGACAACAAGTTGGTATTCCCTTAGTAAAGGTTTAAAGTGTTTATTTAAAATTTGTATTTCCCTAAATACGTACTCGATGCTGGTTGCTAGAAAGTATCTTGTGTGAATCCTCAGCAATTATTCGTCGATTTCTAATGCACTGTATTCAAACATAATTAATTAATAGAAAGTCCAAGAAAAGAAATTATATACAGCTTTCATATGTAATTTAGGTAGCCCATATCCGTTAAGGAAACGACTTATATTTTCCAAGCATTGACTATATATTATGACGTGCATAGTTATTAAAAATGTTAAAGATGTAATTTAGGTAGCCTATACTCGTTAAGAAATTAATTCGAAACGACTTGTATTTTCCAAGCATTTGAGAATATAATTATGACGTGCATAGTTAGTAAAAATGTTAAACCAGAAAATTGATAACTGTTTAAAATTAAAAAAGTTATGGTTTTGAATATTCTAAAAAACAGTGCATCACCGTTTGAAAAATTGTTTTAAATATTAAACACTTATAGGTCATAAAGGATTGATTTCTAAAATCTACACGGTTTTTTGATTTTTGGAGATGTTTGGTTAAAGCATATGTCATAGATGAGCAAAAAAATTTAGAGGTTTGGGAGCTTTAAAGTGTAACTTTGCAGGGCGTGGTCCGATTTTAAATCTGTTTGCAGATTCGGGTTGTGAGTAAAATTTTAGTTTAATTTAATGTATCGCATGTATAAAACAATTTATGCGGACGGTCAGAAATCGCAACAGGTAAAAAATCTTAAAATTAGGGTAGCTCCCTGGAGGGTGCTGCTATCTAAAAAATTCCTAGAAATTCAGATAGCTGAGAAAAATCTAATATTAATTGATACCAAACAAGGTACATTTATCTCGAAAGATGCAATGGTTAGACGAAGAAAACTATTTGTTAGGTTTGCTTATAGAGCAAAGAGCAAAATTTAGAGGATTAGGACTTTAAAGGGGTATAGCTTTGCAGGGCGTGGTCGGATAGTAAATCTGTTTACAGATTCAGTTAAAAAATTGATGCGGACGGTCAGAAATCGCAACAGGTAAGAAATCCTAAAATGAGGGTAGCTCCCTTGGGGATGATGCTATCTGAAAAATTCCTAGAGATTCGGGTAGCTGAGAAAATTCTAATATTAATTGATACCAAACAAGATAGATTTATCTCGAAAGATGCATTGGTTAGTTGGAGAAAACTTTTTGGTTCAGATGCGGGTGGAAATGAGGATGCTAAGATGAAAATGTAAGATATATTTATCTCGAAAGATAAAAAAATGGCTAGTCGAAGAAAACTATTTGGTCCAGATGTGTGTGGAAATGAGGATGCTGGTGGAAATGAGGTTCTGAAAGACCTGCCATCCATCTACTCAAGGTTTATAATCGAATAAAACGTCGGTTTCGTTCTTAACAGATGGTAAATAAAAGTTTCTACAGTGGAAAGTCAGCTAGATGAATCACTTTCACAAATAAATTTTTGTTGTTTTTATTAAAACAAGCCTTTAAGAATGAGACAAGATGTCGACTCGACCACATCTGCTTCATTATTCATTTCTTTGAACAATGAAGGCAATTAGGGCGAATTACGCATTTAGTTCCTCGTGCATAACAGAATAAATCTTTGTAAGATCTACAAGTGATACATGTATGTGTGTAACGTGAATAGTTTCAACAAACAATTTTCTTTGCTATGGGAAATTTCGGATAGTCCTTGTTTTCTAAACTGGAAGAGTTATTTTTAAAATTTTACCTTGAGGTGTAAAGAACTACTTTTAAAGTACATACAGAAGTAGGAACATTTAGGTGAGCTATTTAAAGAAAAAAAAGTACCAATATTAGCTTTTCTTTGGAAACTTAAAGATGAATCTGTTACTACTTAATTTGGAGACTAAAGTTTCTTGTAATATTTTACACAATTTAATCAAAGTATACGTGTCAGAGATTTCTGACAGAGCTAGAAAAGTGATGTGATTTGGAAGTAAATTGTCTCTTCCTAATTTAACTTTTGTGACATCAGCAAGACTATTTGGTATAAACTAAAAATACTTTCCATATTAGCTATAAATAAAACTATCGATTCACCTTTTTTTTTTTGCTTGCGTTTTCTATAGATTCCCTAATTTCGTCTTCTGGATATGTAGGAATGAAAGCTTCATTTAAACTGGAAACTAATGAATTCCAATCGAATAAAGCATTTTGTATACTCCGGTACCACACCAACGCGCTATCGCTAAAAAATTCGACCGCGAAACTGTATAGATCTTCAGGGGTTACCTTTCGTGAAATCGCTAACTCACTTAATTTCTCTACAAACGAATATAATTTTATTGGCTCACCCGAGAATTTGATACCCCACGAATAAATAGATATGGGTTGTGAAATATAAGCTACCGTCTGTATAGTGTAAAATGCCGGAAACTCATTGCTACTACTTGTTTCAACCTTATTTGCCTTTTCAAAAGAATCTGCTTCAAGCACAATAACTGTAGCTAAAGCTTCATTTCAAAATTTTGAAATTTTATTTGAATTTTCATCAAGAATTATCATTCGATTTATATGACCTGTAATATGGAGTAATTTCGAGAGTATCCTCTAAAGTGTAGAATCTGGAGGATCTTCTTCGAATTCTGACAAAACACTTTTAATATCTCAATAGGTGTTTTAATTTTTCTTCTTTAATTCTCAAAACTTTCTGGATATTTTTCTAAGTAAATAAGACAACCAGGCTTTGTACTTTGTTTTGCCAATTGCCTACCTAGCATTTTTTGTTTTTCACCCACTTCTATATAATTAATATGCCTCTAATTCCTAATTCATACTTTTTGTCTTCCTTTGATAAATAAACAACTTTAAACGCTTTAGTCATTATGTAAATAAAATTATATTTTTTATTTAAAGACTAATTTTTAAGGCTTACAATTCAGTTTTCGTAAACACACTACAATATACTAAATATATTTGTAACACTAAAGGGGAATATTGGGAATATTTACTGCTCTCTCCCACACCGGTGCAGCGTATGTCACAATCGACTGCGCGGCTGTGATTAGATCTTTCCCTTTCTATTCGCTTGGCCCCCCGATGTTCGGGAGTATTGAGCTGAGAGCCTTCATGGTTCTAGCCGCCTTGTTTGTAACTTCATCCACGTGCCTCAGAAATGTTAATCCGTAGTCTATTGTAACACCTAGGTAATTGACCGTAAGACTAGAGATTATCCGTTTAATATAAACTTTAGTTTCCTTGCATTTTCCCCAGTTTTAAGACTACAGCTGTAGTCTTTTCTGGAGCTATTTCAAGGTAATTATTTGTCATCCAAGTGTTTAATGTGTTAAGGCTTTCGTTTTCTACGGTCTCCAAATCCTTTTGCTGCTTGGCTGCCACCAAGATTAAAAGATCGTCCGCATAGCATATCAAGTGAACATCCTGAGGCACGGGTATATCCATCACATCATCATAGACCAAATTCCACAGGGTAGGTCCCAGTACCGATCCCTGTGGAACTCCTCCCCCTATTGGTCTCACAATATGTCTGTCTATACGCACTGCCCTCTGATTCAGGTAGGTTTGCACCATATTCACTATACTCTCTGGCATTCCCTTAGTTTTAAGTTTTTTAATTATAACGCTCCACGACGTCCTGTTGAATGCATTCTTCACGTCGACTAAAATAAACGCACACCAATAGTTTCTGCTGTGGTACTGTGCCACTAATTCAAGGGCCCTGTTGATCGCATCCATAGTAGTCCTGCCCTTTCTAAATCCGAACTGATTTTGATGAAAACCGTTCGTATCCTCAATCGCTTTTTGAAGTATTATGTTTATTAGGTGTTCATACATCTTACCTAAAACATCCAGCAAACATATCGGCCTATACTTGACTGGATCATCAGCCTGCTTTCTAGGCTTTCGGATCAGAATCAATTTGGCGATTTTCCATTGGGTCGGGAATTCCTTACTTTGAACTAGATTATTAAAAAGTAATCTATAATATTCAAGATTCCCTCTTGTTATTGCTTTAATAACCTCCGGTTTTATGCCATCTGGGCCGGGTGCTTTTTTAGTTTTAATTTTGTTGCTTGCATTTTGGATCTCTTCCAGTGTAAAGGGCTGGAAGAGATCTCCTGTGCATACTGCCCTATTTATTTGATGCACCTCATTTTCTTGTCCTTCGATCAAAAGTTCAGTAAAGATTTTTAACTTTTTGTCTGATGCCAAATTAGTCCTGGGTAAGCCCATATTCAACTGGTGTCTAACAATTTTATATGCGTCACCAAAAATATTATTCTCCAGGTCATTCACCAGCTCCGTCCACTTTTTCTTTTTTAGATTAGTTATTGTGTTTTTTAACAACTTTTTTGCCTCTATGTGTTCTTTCTTCGCTTCTTCTCTCTCCCGTATATTACGCATCCTTTGATATCTACGTCTTTTCCTTCGACTGTCTTGTATCAAAGGCCATACCTGCTCCTCCCACCAGTAAGGTAACTTATTGTCTTGTGTTAATCTTATCCGGGGGGTAGTTCTTTCCAAAGCTTCCTTCACATTTTGAACGCAGCTTTCTACCGTTATTTGATTTGCGCTATGTGCTACTGTCAATTCCTTAAAGGTCTCGGAAATTTTTTTTTCTTTTATAGGCCCATAGGCCCAAACTGACTTTTTTGCTGTGTATCTCCCAATCTCTGTCAATATGCACTGGTGGTCACTATGTGTTTCTTCTGATAACACTTGCCAAACTATTTTCTCTTTTAATAGGCCACTTGAAACCATAGTTATATCTATATAAGAAATCCCTTAGTCCTAACCAGTGTTGGCATTTCTAAAAATCCAAGAAAATAGAAATTGGTACGAACTTGAACAAACGTCTTATAATAATATATAACTGACTATTCAGCTTCTGAAAATAAATTATTCCTCAAAAGAACTTTTCAACTATTGTACCTAAATTGTTACTGTTGTTACCTTAAAGAATAAGCTACTAACATGCAACATGCACAAACTGGATCAAACAAAACAAAAAAAAATCTCGCTCCACACGTTGTGGTGCCAAAGCAACAAACTTCTCTGTAAGGTGTAAAAACTTTTTGTACTCTAACGTTCAAAACGCTATTGTAACAAATTTTGATCTGTACGATGTAAGAACTTTATCGAGTCGAACATTGCTGCGTCATTGTAACATATTTTATTATTTTTTTTATATTTCGTAGCGGCAAGCTAGATGCCGATCTGAAAGAAATCTGTATGGGTACAATTGTATTTAAAGATGGGTTCAACAAACGCACCCTCTCCTATTGTCATAATCCAATGAAGATGAAGTTTTAATCTGAATATAAGGGGCTTTGAGGAGACTTCCGAACTAACTCTGAAATCTAACTTCAGCGAAGTTTGACGAAACTAACAGGATGGTTCGTTACGCAATGCCCTTAAGCGCCACTACACTTAACAAGTATTTACCAAGAATACCGCCCAGAAAGTGTAGGTACTAAACAGTAAACAACAGACCTAAACATGCATGATTAACGTAAAATACTCTCGTTGAGGAACCTGAAAGAAAAAGGTACTCATAGGTTTATATACTTTATTCTATAAATGGTAAATCACAAGATATTAGTACCAACGAAGAAAAAGATATATCGTAAATATACTGGCCGTGTATACTTGAACTCACACCTACATGGACGCTCTACCTATTATGAGAAAAATTACTCATCACTTCTTGGATAACCTTTTTATTATTAACCTTACAACTTTTGTTGGAATTCCTATAGACTGGTGTTCATAATACTTTTAGCACAATTATTTTCTAAATTATAAGATGGAATAACCAAAATGATATTCCTATTTTTTTAAATAATGACAACTACTATTTCTTTTGTTATATAAACAAAAAAAATCAAAATTTTACTAGAATGAAAATAAGTTGCGCTTTGTTATCAACATAAAGGGACTAGGTGGTTTTAAAAAATGTCACAGCAGTTGTAGGCAAAAATTTGCGTATCTCTTAGATCTAAACTATAAGCTTCACAAGTTACGTTAACGGTATTTTTAATTAAAAAGATATTCAATAAGAATTTTATTGGATCTCTAGAGTTTGTAGGCTATTACATTAACCACACTTCAGTATAACATCACGTAAAACTAGATATTTTTATCATAATATAATTTAATTTCTTAAGGTGTGAAAACGTGATGTTTATTTAACATCAGATTCATGGAAGAACAAAAACAGAAAAGAAAATTCTTAAAATTGTAGACAACACTCACTAGAAGATTTATGTGGTATATTTGGAGCATTATACAAACTCAAATGAACACTGTCGGCCTTGTGTCGATCGTGCATCTGCAAACGTCGACAGGAAATACCTCTTTATTCTCATACATGATTTGGTAATAAAATCTCTTCCAGTTACATTCAACAAACAGCAGTTTGTCATAAATTAAATAGTCATACACCGGACTTAAATAAAAGGTTTTTGCATGCTGCTTCTTAATTTTGTTCCAAGAGATTGTAGTATAAAAATCCATGGATAGTTGAAAGTTGAAACGTAGTAATATCAGCGTCATTATTTAAACATTGTTATTTATCAAGCGTAACTAAATTTATATACGACTTTTATGGGTAAAGACATTAAAAACGTTCGTATTTATGCACATAGGTAAAGTATAATTTGTTTTTACACTAGCTCAATTTAAATCAAATTACTAAACTGCGTGTTCCAAGTGTTCTTTAGTGTTGTAGAAAACTACCTTAAAATTTAAAACTAGTAGGTTAATAGTATATTACACACTAAGGGACGTTGGAAATTATTAAATGTTTAGTACTATAAAAATGCGACTGCGAGGCGATCGCTCACGCAAATGTTTAGAGATTTGGCTATTCCAGATTCACCAGGCTCCGGTTACTACAGCGGTTCCCAATAAATGTATATATTTTAATATAATTATAATATTTCTTGATAAAGTCTGTTTTACTTATTTCTAATGTCATCATCAGCAAAAAATTATAAATAAATGTATTAAATTATCTGGTTTTTATTCGTAGGTTTACGGTGGTAGTCCTATTAATAGACAACGATACCCTTAATCAAGTTAATGGGGGAAAGGATGAGAGTAATTAAAAGAAGGTTCAACCTCACGTTACACGAGAGAGTTTTATAAAAATAACGCTAAGTGCATTTTAGTAAAAATTTTAAAATGGCGGTAGTGGTTAGAAAAATGGTCCGATTTCAAAATTTTTTATATTTGAGTAGCTGAGAAAATTCTAGACTAATTTAATAGGTCGCACGGCATATTTATCTTGAAAAATATCCCCCAACTTTTATCTGGGTGGTGCTGCGGTGAGGGAATAGTAGGGCAATTAAAAGAAAGTTAAACCTCAAGTTTTTCAGTTTAAAGACGTCTGCCGACCGATGCGTATGTTTATTGTGTGTGATGCTCGTTAATAGAAGCTATGGGATGTCTTTATTGCATTTTGGGTTAAGTGCATTTAAATTAATCTCTAAAATTGCGCTAGATGTGATGTTAAAAAATGATCGATTGACGTAAGAGAAAATGGCGAGTGACGCATGTGACGTAAGAAAAAATGGTAATATTGTTAATGAGCTGTCCCATTAAAAACCAATAATTGCTAATGGGTTTTTCTAATGTAAAAACCCATTAAAAACGATTAGTGCTGAAAGGTTTTTAACGCTATCTCCTTTGTTCATATAACCCCATTTCACACATGTTTCCACCAGCTGAGTATTTGCCCTACCTAAAACAAACTTGTCGCACGTATACCTGCATCGTCCAATTATCTAGTTCAATTCCTTTCCCTTGCTTTCAATCAATGCGTGTCTGCTTCTAATATTTCTAGAAATTATTGATTTTGTTTCTTCTTCTAAAATAAGTTTGTTCGTCGTTTCCTTACCATACTATATCCATAATTAAATCTCTGTTTCTCACTTGTATTTAAACGTTTCTGAAAGTTGTTTCTAGCTTCCCTTCAAGACTACTTTTATACTTAAAAATCAATATCCTAACAAACATACTGCTTCTTCGTCCTACATATGTGTTTTTTGTTCTGTCCTCCTTGTATATTGAATACGCTAACTCCCAACGGTTTTTCCCTTCTTTTTACATATTAAAGCTTGTTTATCGTATGTGTTATTTTGAAATATCTCCACCTTTATTATGCCTTGAAACGTTTTCTAGTTAAATAATAATCCTATTTTAACGAATATGGAAAGCTTTTATGTTTTCGTATGCTACACTAAATAAAAATCAAAAAGGGTATTTTTACATCATTCTTTTTAATCTTTATCGCCCTATCATACAATAAATATTATGCTACGTCATTCCTAAATAGATATAAGTAAAATTAAATTAACCCTACACTATTATACGTTGACTAAGCTCTAAATTAATTATTTAAAATATCTTAATTATATAAATTGCCTAACTCTAGTTTTTAATAAGTTGTTGCTCTAACCCCAAGCTTGATTTATGTATTTACGATTATCTACTAATTACACGATATTATATATATACATATATATATATATATATATATATATATATATATACATATTTATATATATATATATTGACGTGAAAAAGGGTCACAAAGGGTCATTGAAACCCAATTTCTGCAAATAAATCACACCAAAATATAAAAAATTCTGAAAAAACGTAAATTAATGTAAATTTACGGTTACGCCCTGTATTACACAAGCGTACCTTTATTTATTCATGTGCAAACGAAAAATGCAATTGCGCGTGTATAAATAATCACCCTGTATTATATAGGTGTATTGTAAGTAAATAGCAAGTAACTGTGGTGGGCTCATTTTCATTATACATTATATGCGTAATAATTGCGATGTATTTGCAATTATTAGGTCATTACTTAAACATATTGTTGAATTTGTTAATAGTTAGTTAACGGTGTTTTTATTATAATTGCATTGATTTTTAATTAATGGTATATTATGTGAACATTGAGTGACAGTAGGTTTAGCGTATTCATAACAAATCGTAGAAAAACAGGATTATACAGATAAGGGGGAAACTCATTAGTAAGGGTTAGTTCAGGTAGGTGATTTGGTGTAAGGGGTATAAAATGTAAGAGGAACAAAGCGAGGAGTCGCGTAGCAACTGGGTAGCGCGTGGCATCCCGGTGTTCAGAATGCCACGAAAATGTTCAATTATTTAGGTTTCATAATTATTCACCGGGAATAAAAAGTGGATAGTTTAAATAAAAATTCGAGTGCTATCGTTCTCAGAAGTACCTACTGGAGTTAAATAATGCAAGATAATTGTTATAATGTACCTTAATAATTGTTGAAATGAATCTTATCACACTGATGATAGATTTTAAGTGATGTTTTAGAGTTAGCTAAAGACTAGTTCAATTTTAATATTTGCTATATATTATATATCTGTAAAAGTCACCGAAAAGGTCATTTGAAAATTTGAAAATAGGGAAAGCATCTTTGAACGTTCGAAAAATACTTAAGAATAATTATAAAGATATTTTTGCTGGCTTTCAGGAAAATATAAATTTGATAAATGTTAATGTTTTATTCAGGGTCTAAATTTTGAATTTACATAAAACTGTACATATTATCTATCATTATATCGTGTAATCTTTGAATCGCTTCATTTAAATTGACTTAACAGTTAGGTAGTAAAAAGAAAAAGGGTTAAACAATCTTTATTGTTGTGAAGTACGGTACTCAGTGAGCTAGTCGTGGAAAAACAAAATCAAGAAATCATAGGATTTTAAAGGGGTACACAGCAAAATTAAGGAAAAAACATTCGTAGGATTTTCACTAAAACTTTTAATGACACCAATCAAAGGGCATAGCACAGCAATAAAAATGGTACGCCCAATCGTGGGGCAAGAAAGGGGAATATCACAGCAATATATATATATATATATATATATATATATAAAAGAAGCGTTTATTAAATAATTCATTCAATTCATAAATTCAATCGCGAAATGACATTTTGATTTGTCAGCGAGATATTGTTTTGCGAAGATAATATTTGAAGTATGCAGTAAGCATACTGTAATTTAATAATTACATTGCAACAATCAATATAGAGGTGATGTTTTAAACGCAAATTACATAAAAGAATGGAAATTATTAAATACAATGGATAAAAAACATTCTTCAATATAACGCTATTTTACAAATTTTATTAAATAATTGAAAGGAAGATAGAAACAAATATGAAGATTCGTAATTGCTGTTTCTAAATGTAGATTTTATGCATCATCCTGTAAGCGGGTTTGGACGTCAATTTAAAATAAGAAGATATTTAATTATCACTTGGATAAAGAAACGCTTCGTGGATTTTTCCAAGTATAATCTTTTTGTAACTAATATATAAATTTTGTCATTTAGTTTAAGATAGTCCTAATAATTTTCATGTAAAAGCATTTGCCAGGAAAATTTGTGTTAAGGGTTCAAAACAATCTGACCCTTTAATAGATTATCTGTCAAGGATTTTTTGGCTAAACAAAATACACATAAAAAAAATTAAACTTTGTAAATTTAAAATTAGTTAAGAATTATTTCTTTTGTAATAAATACTTCTTAGAAACTACTCTATGATTGAAAGAAACGACCTTGTAAATGTTCTATATGCTTTTTTAGGAGAGAAAATATTTCATACTGTAGAAATGCTTTGTGGTATTGTTGTGTTTGATTTCATTTTGAAAACTCTAGCAATTCAGTTGAGCTAGACAGGCAAAGTTAAAAAGAAAGGCAAGTGAACAATTTCAAGTCTGACAAATTGCTGTATCTGAATCACAGCATTCTTTTAGCGGCGCCTCAATGTGAGGCGTTTATCATATCACTCTTTTAGCGGCGCACCCAACGCGAGGCGTTGTCACAGCACTCTTTTAGTGACGCTCTAACGCGGGGCTTACCATATCAATACTATAGTATTACAGTGAGTAAGATGAAATAAAGCTTAGACTTTTATGCAAAGCCCAAATGATTATTTCAAATCGAGCTAGTAATTGAAAGATGGAAAATAAAAGGTCTTGGTTTTGCCGGATCCACGCGTTTACCAATTACGCCACCGAGAGCGATGACGACAATTGGGAAATTTACAAATTTAAATCGTGTACACAACTATACATACACCTAACTTTCAGTTACGTTTGGCATTTATGTCAATCATATTTGATTTTGTCAAGTTTTTGACTAGTCAATTATAGACAGGAAGCTACACTCAAAATTACGACTATAAGCCAAGTATTAAATATATAAATATTCTAGGTAGTTTTTTTACACAAGGTAAGTTGATAAATACAAACGTATTACAATTAATAAGATGAAATAATAACTTAGACTTTTATGCAAAGTCCAAATGATCATTTTAATTCCAGCTATTAATTGTGTAATTAACTATCTAAAATATTTATATATTTAATACTTGGCTTATAGCCGTAATTTAAAAAAACTGGTAGGATTTGGTTTTAAAGCTACATACTAAATTGAGGATTGTATAAATAATTAGCAACAATGTAAAAAAATAACATTAAAAATGTATAATTTAATAATATGACCCCATTTCAAAATAATTTGTCACATTGTTCTTTTATTTTCGTTTGTGACGGTATGGCAAATTGAATGCACGCATGTATGCACGTAACGTTTTTAATGAATTAAGTGGGTGTTAATCTGTGTGTGCGTGTGTTAATTTTTATTTTTGTATGTTTGTTTGTGTTGTGTGTCTGTATGTCTTTTTTATTACATAAGTATTTTTGTGGTGTATGTTTATAACATCTCACTGTAATAACTACAAACAACCATTTTGATTCAATATATAGAGCTCAAGTTGTTAATGTCCGTCTTTTTGTTCATTGCACAAGAATTTTGATAAATATAACACATTTCTAAAAATAGTCTTTTGGATTCTGATATTTGAATTTGAATAATTTTTGGGTTTTGAAAGTCCATTACTTGATTATTTTCTAAAATTGAAAATTAGATACTTAAAAACGTTACATGCATAAATGCATGCATTCAATTTTGCCATACCGTCACACACAAAAATAAAAGAACAATGTGACAAATTTATTTGAAATGGTGTCATTTTATTAAATTATACATTTTATATATTTTTTAATTAATTACGTTAAAGTTGCTGTTATTTTTTACGTTGTTGCTAATTATTTATACAAACCTCGATTTAGTATGTAACTTTAAAACCAAATTGTACCAGTTTTTAAAATTTATC
This sequence comes from Platerodrilus igneus, assembly GCA_036346225.1. Classification (NCBI taxonomy): domain Eukaryota; kingdom Metazoa; phylum Arthropoda; class Insecta; order Coleoptera; family Lycidae; genus Platerodrilus; species Platerodrilus igneus. Next base: position 13,103,672 of record JARFIW010001469.1, on the reverse strand, counting down.
ATTTGTAGTACCTGTGATCAAGAATTAAAATAAATTCGAAAATTTAGCAAATAAAAAAGAGTAGTACTAAGCTTTCCAGCTACCCTGAAACCCACAAACCAACAACCAATAATTTAATTATATATATACATATATATATATACATATATATATATATATATATATATATATATTACTGTGATATTTAGGGGTTAAAAGGGTATTATTTTTCAATTTGAAATTTAATTTGGACATTCAGCATATGAAAATGCAACGAAAAACGCTTTTAAAGTTAACAGTTTTAGAACTTAATAATTGTACAGAGAATATCAGGAAGCTAAATCTAATTTTCATAATTCTTCTGATATAAATACTCATAAGTTATAGCGTATGACATATTAGAAACATCCTGTGCATAAGACGAGATTTAAGTTTCATATTTATAGACAAAAATTCAAACTCTCTTATTTAATAAGAGTAGTTAGCAGTTTTATATTTGTTAAATACTTTTAGAACGTGCTGTGAAAGAAGATAGTTTCCTAGTATTATTAAACTACAAACAAGTTGGGAGGAGTAATTTCTAAAAAGCTTTATAGCGTTTCAAACCGTCATAGTTTTCCTTCTATTAAATAGTAAAACAAATAAATAGCAAATTATAAGTAGTTTAGTTCCGACGTTAATTAACGGGACTAAAACAAAATTTGTAGCTTCTAGTAAAAAGCGTAAACTCAATAAGCAACAGCAGCTGTTGTTTGTTACAAACAAAGTTGAAAACAAGGTAAGAGAGATAGTTGATTTACAAGCATATGTAAAAGTGGGAAAAATATAACACATGTTGCTAATAGGCGTAGTTTAAACATTATCTTTTATCAAATTGGAGAGTTATATAGAAGGTTATTAGAGTGGGATCGTGGAAAATACTACGAAAACCTTTTAGTACGTGTGCGTTATTGTTAGCTTTAGTTTGAGTTTCGAAGAAATGTTGTGAAAATAAGTTTCGGTTAGAAGGAATACATGGAATTTTGCGTATGTTAGAGTGTTTTTTTTGTTTTAAATTGTGAGCGAGGAGCGGTTTTAAGAATTGTGTACGTGAAAATGTTTGTACTGTAGAAATTTTGAAAATTGTGACATGCTTTTAGAGGTGGGGGACTTAGATATTAGCACTAAGATTTTGATTGTGAGCTCTCTTATTTTTCGACAAGCTGACGACTTCATTGCTCAAATATGCTTTTACCTTTGCATAAAGTTTTAATTTAATTTACGTTAAATACTATAAGTAAACCAGTTTGATTTTAATGTGCACTGATTGTATAAAGTATGCAATATAATCTGGAATAAATGTCGGTGTTTAATGGGTTTGGTTGTTTACCAACCATTCATGATACTAGAAGAAGTTTGAGATGCACTGTTGAATGGTCGCTGATTGATAACCACTGGGTAAATTTGGTTCCAGCAATCCAGATTGGGGTGGTTTCTGAAGGTACCAGTCCTTGGTAGAATGGTAGCAGGCCCGTGTGTAAATATGGAATCCAGGTAACTGAAGTTTTTGTTGTTATACTTGTGTAAATTTGTGGTTTAATGTTTAAAGTTTCTGATCAAATATTTAATTTTATTTTTTTATTTGATGTGGGAATTTAAATTTAGAAATATTTTATGGCATTTGTTATTATGTACAAGGTAAAAGGCGCTTTTTGATTTTTGGTGAGCAAAATTAGCATGAAAAATTAGGTTTTACTATGAGCTCGTAATGAAACAAGGTTAGAGTAAGAAATGTGTTGAAGCCCTATTACTTTTTCTTTGTTGTATTGAAATTAATTGAATATGTTTTATTAAGATAAATATTGATTTTGAAGTATACTGTTTATGGAGTATTTTAAAAAGAGGTGTATATAACTTGTATGTAAGGGGATTTTTGCATGTATATCCATTTTAAAGTGTTAATAAATGTAGGCTATTTACCGTAGCAGAATTTTTTTCGAGTGGATAGTTTATTTCAGGAAGGAGCAGAGCAGCCTTAGCAAATTTTATAAGCAGAAGTAGTATTTAAAGTAGGCACAACACCACACCGACAGAGAAGTTCGCAGTATTAATAGACGCACAATCGTGAGGCTTTTGTGAGGAGCTCATAGTAATATATATCCATATATATTGGTGTGATAAGGAAATCACGAGATGCCATTGGCCACCCTTCTGTAAAAAACACTCAAAAATAAGAAAAATAAAATATTGTAATATTTAATTTTAAGCCTTTATAATATTCTCGTAAGATTCACTTAACACAAATCCCATGTAAAATAGCAAGCTCTAAGTGTTGCAACATACCATCTAAAGTCGAAGTCCAATCAAGCGTTCATTAATTTAAATATCCGTGTGTAAATATTTTATTCTTTAGAAAAATATCTGAAAAATATCAGTTTTATTGCATTCATCAACATTAAGAATAATTAATAACTTCAATGTCAAATTATCTTCTTGAAAATATCATTTTAAAAAAGATTTAGCCCGCGAAAATATAAAAATCCGTACTTTTCTAATATGTAAATTCCATAATACATTTATCTTCTTTGGAAATAGCATTTAATAAACGCAATAAACTGTTTTGAAAGCCAAATAGTGCATGACTTTTTGAGAATCTATTACATTTACGGTGAATAAAACAGTTATTTATCAACCGATTTAGAATGTTTTGTAAAATTTTATTTCAGCATGAAAAATGCTATTAATTGAGGTATCACAAGGGGTGCATTTCTATTTAAAATTTTTAAGTAGGGGATGCTGGCGCTTAGGGGTTGAAAGGTGAGGGGTTAAAAATTACATAATTAAATTACAATTTAAAAATAAAAATCGACGTGTCAGAGCTTTTTACTCAAAAATTGTCAATAATCATTTAATCGAATATATCCGTTACTTTTGGGAAGCACTGTATATATATATATATATATATATATATATATATATATATATATTGCTATGATATTAAATACTCATCATGCACCTACGTTGGGTTGTTATATTTATTGCTACGTACTCTAAATTATTGGACCACCATTTTAATATTCACGATTAAGTGTAATTATCTCCTCCTCCAGCTGTTTTCTTAATATTGCTATCAACTGGACTTTATCTTTAAACAACTCTATCTACCAATGGCAAAATTCGATACGTTACCGCCTTGCGGGTTATCTCTTTCCTATTCAACTTGTGGCTCCGCCTTTGTGCTATTTAAATCTTAAGACCTCGGCTAGCATTTATTTGCAATTATAAAATTCAGTAAACTTAGATTTTATATAATGAAACCAATATGTTATGTACAGCTTTTGAAATTATTTGTAAAACATTTCTTATAAATTTCATTTATTAACAACCATCTAGTATGTACTCAAAAAACCCAAAGTCACCAAAGAAAATTTATTATCTTTACTAACAAAGTGTAGAATATTCTAAACCTGTTTTCATATTACTCATTCAATACGTATGCAACCTCTTTTGTTGACTTCTTCACAAGCATATCATATTTAGCAAATTCAATATTAAAATAAAATAAAAATTCATATAGAAAAACAAATATCTTATAACTAAAAATCTGACCTGGTTTTATCTTTTTCACATCGACGCTTCCAATAAAAATGATCTTCCTCAATTCTGGATTCCATTCAAATTATTACACTATGGACCACCACTATTAAATTATATACCCCAATTTATTTCAATTCTTCAAACTTAGACTTTCATCATTCTTGCCCCAGACTTAAAATTGTAGTTTGTTTCACCCCTGTACTTCAAGATTGTATCATTATTCTTTTCCCCTTGACATTTAAATTGTATTACTGTATTTTTTTCTTAACATCAGAATCCTAGTCTATTTCCCTCAGACCTCGAAACCGTTTAAACGGCAATTGTAATCTTCATATTCGCACTCATTTTATTTTTCACTTTTATACTTATTACGTACTACTTTGTTTAATGGCAATGCACTTCGGCCTTCCTTGAGTTCAAAACTGACTTTCTTATCAAGGTGCTTGCTAATATAATCTCGAATTTCCACTCCATCCGTGGGTTTGGTCTAGAACTCGTCGCTTGTCTCTGACCAATCAAATAATTTTATTTCGAGCAGTTTCTGATGTAATGCTCCACGTTTTCCCATAATCACAACCTGCCCGCAGCTGTCTTTCATTGTCAACATGCTGTATTTTGATAGATTACTTGCTTTTCTATAAACAACTGATGCAACCCGACTTTAAATTTTCATGTTTACATACGATTCACGCAATTTTTAATCATTTCTCTTATCAAAATGGTTAGATCTTTGTACGCATTTATATTAACTACCTGAAACTCTATTTCTATATCCGTAATAATTTAATCGTCTGGAACTCTTCTTCTTAATGCGTGTCTAATTACACTTTATCATTTATCTCTCAATATACGCGTGCTTCCACTGAAAAATATCCTTATTTGTTTTACCTAAATTAACTAAACTTTATCTACAGGGTATTTAATATTTACTATCTACTTAATACATGTATTTCTCATTCCTACGCCAACTATGCGTCTTCCTATGTTTACCTGCGTCGCCCAAAACTATCTCTACTCTATATACAGGGTGTTGACTACTTACTATCTACAAACTATGTCTATTTCTTAATTATTTCTTTAAATAAGTGTAGTTTTCTGCTGACTATTCTAATTACTCATTCCCGAACGACCTTTACTATAACATGCACCCTTAGGCAACCCCTTATCACAGCAATATATATATATATATATATATATATATATATTACTCAAATTTAGACCAGGGTAGAAAATTAAATAATCACATAAAATAATTTTAATCACCGTGTAGAAGGAAGCTTTGAGAAAAGGTACGCGTTATTAAAACCGTGAAGCATAAAAATTCATTCGTTTCATTAAAAATAAGGAAGTTAAATTATTTACTAGACGCTTTATATAAAAAGAAGCAGAATTAAAATACTCAATTTTAATGTAATTTAATTATTCCAAGTAAAGAAACAAATAGAAATTACGTGCAAAATTTATATTAATTAACTCAATTTTAAGTAACCGGTATTAAACAAAATGTACAAATAATAATTAATATTTAATTAGGATTCACTAAAAAGTAGAAGTTTGTAATTAAACGCTTGCTGGTTTAATTACGGCGAAATCGCTTATTTTAGTTTAAAGACAGTATAAATAATATTTACACATTTTAACCCGCTAAATATGGGCTTTAAGCTCAAATTTAAAAGCTAAATAATTAATTAAAAAGCTCGCTGGAATGCAAAAGTTTAGGACATGCGTATAAAACCATAAGACTAGTTAAATTCGGATCGTATTAAGGACCAATAAATGTTATGGGATGAATGAGGTGATATAGATTTGGTAATTATAGAGAAGGACCAATTGCTTTTTGTAGCAATAACGATGGCAGTGGAGCGGTTATGTAATAACTAAAGCACCTACAACAAACTACTTAATGAAGGGTATAAATACCTTAAAGCCTGTGCCGCTGTGGGCAATAAAGTCACACACAAAAGGGTTAACACGCACGTTCGGGTGATGGTGTCGCTTCCAAAAGCTCTCATACAACTCGCTTCTGTAAAGGTTCGAGTACGGCTGTGTCACTTCACGCACTCCCACTGCCGGTATAAATGTTTCACTAAACTGTAGGGTGCACGCACTGATGGTATTTATTGTCACCAATACCGAATTGTTCGATGATGACGTAACAAGCTCAATTAGACGAACTTGGTTAATTAACGTAAAGGGGTGGGAGATGCTCCCTTTGTACTCAGACTCAGGTCTGCCAATATTGTTAACTTAATTAGTAGGCATCCTACAAGGACTTTAATTCTGGATGCAAATTAAAATGATAACAAATTTAATCTTGAAATTTTCTGATACTGAAATTTATGTTGAATTTTAATTTTGAAATTGTAATGTATTATGAATATTGATGTAAATAGAGTTAACGTTGATGTTTCTGGTAGGAATGTGTTTGTTTTTTTTTATGAATGAGGATGAAAGTTATCTAGGGGAGCAGCCGAGGCGGAAAGAGGACAGAGGCGATTATCAGAAGAGATTCAACAGGGAGAGAATCACAGGAAATTGTAGCGCCCAAAAGTGAGGCTCGAGTTCAAAATAAAATTTTTTTGTGATTTTATTCCAGGAAACTGGCGAGGCTTTTTGTACATTTTACAGCATATTTATGACGTCTCAACGCTGGGGCTCGATTCGAAAACCTTAGTTCCCGAATAATAGAGAGGGTTCACAGTAATATATATATATATATATATATATATATATATATATTCGATTGGTATTCCTTAACCTTCTTTTATATAATATTACTTGAAATAAATTCCGTTTCTTGGGAAAAAGGTCTAACTAAATAAAAAATTTTTTATTACATTATATGTGTGTTAATCAAACGTTTCGACCATCGCTAGATGGTCTTTAACAATGATGTTATTTTTTTCCACCCATAAACGGAGCTTTATATATTTATAACGTAGTATAAATTGAATCATTTACTAAATGATGTGGTACGGTTACTACAACTTAATTTATTTAATATGGAATTGTACTAAACATTTACGTCACAAATTAAAATATTGTTGTTATGTATAAATTACGTACAACTTGAGGCGAGTTGCTAAACTCTTAGTCAAAATTTAAAATTCGAATTTCTTAGGTAACATGTATATTAAAATGTTTAGTACAAAGTTTGATTGGAGACTTTTTCTCAAGAAACAAAATTTCAAGTAATATTATATATAGGTAATATATATATATATATATATATATATATATATATATACACACGTATATATATATATAATGTGGCGCGATGAAATTTAAATACCTGATCTAAAAAAATAAGTCTTTATAAAACACTCGATTGAAACAAAATATTTTATATTTAGCGTCAAGCATTATCTCGTTGGTTTTAATTAACTAGCATTTGCTCTTCCAGAACATAATAACTACCAATGTATATCAATGCTTCATCCTCTCTTAAACCGTTTTAAAAGCCCAATTCTCATGCAAATTGACTTATTCCTCGTATCAATACTAAAGCGTTTGACCGTATTACAATTAATCTCCAATTTTGAAGTAGAGTATAATTAAAATTTATTTTAAGCTTTCAATCTTCCATTTCAATATATTTTATAAAATCATTAGCTGCCAAACTTTGTCAATTTTGCGTACAAAGTTAATTACGTAACATTTCGTCTATGAATGACAACATTGCCACGTCGACGTGCTAACCAACACAGATTTCATCACGAGCGACTGGTTTTAAATAACACAAACATTCTTTGACGTAATTTTTCGAGTAGTTCTAACAATATTCGCCCTTGTACGTACCTTTCTATATGTTTACATGTCAATGCTCTAGTATATTCTAGAACCCAAATCGTTCAGTTCACTCATACATTTGATATGGAGCACGCCTTTTAAGCCTTATACTATCTGATATGATATTTATTTAATGGTTTAAACTCCTCTAAACTTGAAAGTTTTTAAAGTAATACACGTCCTTTTACTATAAAATACAAATAAACATCTTTTTAAAATTTTTACACATGAGAGTTTCCTGTTATTATAAATAGTACAAATAACGAAAAAATGTATTCATATCATAGGTTTCTGAATTAAAAACGATATACTTTTGAAGGATCTATCGGAGTATAATTAATGCATAAGATCTGAAAGTATGTCGTTCTTTAATTCACCAACCTATTACGTGAATGCATTCTTTCATGATTTCGACTATACAACTAAAATTCTTTAAGAGTATTGATACAAAATACGATCCTTTAATTTAAAAATATGGATGAAAAACTTCATACCACCACACATTTATGCGCCAAGCGTAATTAATCAATTTAAATAGTGGGACCTAAACCAGTTTAGGTTTAGTTTTGATACTTGTTGTTTTTGATTTCCTACTGTAATTTCTGTCTTGCCTTAACTGGTCTGTGTCGAAGTATCTTTTCCAGAAACAAGGGGAAAACAGTCTTACATTGACCGCCTTTAATAAGTATACTTACCTCTAGCAATAGCTCATTTCCAAACCAATAATATAGAAACAGTTGCGTTAGCATTGTGCATATGAAGAAGATATCCCTTATTAGCTGCATAGATAAGTCTCCCTAGAAGCAGCTTATTTATTAGTTTCACCTGGTAAAGTACCACTTACAACAGCTATCTCAAAACCAAGTATTGCTATTTGTAATGAAGACGTTAAAAAATCTAGCAAAAGCAATATCTTCATAGAGCCATCAAGAACCTTGACGCACCTTTCAAGGTAAAGGTACAGCTATATAACACCAACATCATTCTATACTTACCGTATGATGGCGTTGTGATGGTAAATTATCTTCTTAAGGTTACAGTATACCAATTCATCATTTATCAAAGTAAACATATTATACTGCATAATCTTTATCTGTCCAACTGCAAAATTTATCAATGAAATAAACATGGTATTACATGCTATTATAGAAAGTGCGCCGATAGAACAAGCAACGGCCTGCCAAGTAAATGTATACCAGTAATATTTATACCGGTCGAAAGGAAGCCAGGATACTAACGGTAGTGGCCGTTTTAAATATTTCGTAAAGTTTCCCATAGTAATGTAGTAGACACCTACCGGGTTTATCAGTTCCAAGATACGCGGCGTAATAATAAACAGTAACAAACACATAACGCCTGTACAAATAACAACCCTGTTTGACACTGCGTTTCTTGCGACGTGGAATTTATAAATGTCAAAGGCACGTCCTCCATCTTTTTTAATTCCTTCTTCAGTGGCTATAATAATCCTAACTAATTTTCTTATACGGGAGCTGCTCAGAACATACACTTTAATAAGACCAAGCGTAAATAATAAGCTTACAGCCAATACACTCGTAATTTCTTGAAAGTTTGTGTCCACTGCATAAATCTCAACGTACTGAGTTAATACAAATATTATGTAAATGCTCATTATAATTATGTGGTAAACTTGGTAAGCGGCGGTACAACATTTCTTGCTGAATTGTAAAGGCCAAAGGCCAACGATACTTAAGGTAAGAATAGCCATTTTCAGATGCAAGTGTTTCATTTCTTACGGCAGACAAGTTTCAGATGTTGCAAGGTTTTGTAGCTTAGTGAATTTTTCAATTACAGTAAACGGCTTTTCAATTACCTTTATTAACCGAAATTATTATAAAGACCTGCATTATACAAATAGTCAATTTAGTTCAATGATGTAATTTTTGAAAATTATAGTCTTAATTGTGGAGTAAAATCACACGACGGTTTTAAATTTCAGTTAATAATCCCTTTCGACTTTTATTAGTAATACCGTGCATTTGCGGATTCTGCTATGAAAACATTTAGGAATTGTAAATTGAAGTAAAAAATATTGTTTGTATCAAAGTACCTAACTAACATTGCACTAGCGAAGAAAATTACTATGTTCAGATCGAAATATAGACATAAAAACCAGAAATTACGTAATATCGCACTCTCATCTATTTACTGATGCACTTCAGTGCAACGACATTTGAGAACTGCGTCCAAGTTTTAAGTAATCCTTAGATCAATTAAAATATAGTTTTATTTGTGCTATATACGATATCATTGTTTGTTCGTATTTCACATGCTGATGGATCTGGTGCATACCTAAGGATTTTACTTGTATGTTTACGAAACTTTGTTTGCCTATTTTGCGTGTGTGTGTTTGTTTACCATCTTTTGTGCTATATCATTTTTCATTTTTGCTAAACACATTACAAAGAATATTTTTGTATTTGTAATTTTTATACTGTGTTATTTACGTACCTGTGTTAATATTATTATGATATCAAAGGTGAACGAACTATAAGTTCTACTATTTACGCTATTATGAAACTTGTCCAGCAATTGTGAAGAAACTATTAACCGATAAAAGCGTTTATGATAAAAACGGTATCTGAGGAAAAGCTGATGCCAACTTGCACGTATTGTTAAAGCTATAATTTAAATTAATTCTCTATTTAGTACTGCACCGTTATAAAAGGTTAATTTTGTAACATACAAATTTTCGGTAAATTTGTTCATTGACCTTAGCGCGGTGTATCTGTTATTTTAGTTGTTATCTAACAACACTTATATAATTCATTCAGTCATTATTGCATATTTAATAACCAATAAAATCACAAAGCACATTTTAATCCTAATTACAATTAAAATATACATACTACATATTCCTTTTTGATAACATTTATATATACAAACTTGTTAACGTGTTCCTACATCTCAAAATATCTAAGATTTTAAATTGTTCCGACGATTGGCGATCGTTTGGCACTTTTCGTTTCTTAGTTGAACTGGAAGGTCGCTCCGTGTTGAAAACATTCAACATGTGCAGGAAAATCAAGTTTTCCTGGCGACGACGTCGTAAAAGACGAGCAGACTGTTAAAAGTTGTCCATGACAACTATTGTAATAATGTAATGTACATATCCCTTGGCGAACGTGCAACTTTGATACTGTACAACTTTGATCCCGTACAACTTTGCAACCACGAAATAATGAAACTTTGAATTTTAAATTTCTGTAACTCTGGAAATATGGATGGCCTTGTAATAATTTTGAAGTGATTTCACGTAATTTCGATGCAGTCTTAGATGTACGAAAATATTTTATTTGGTATGATTTAGTTCAATTTATGGAACTCGTTTAGGAGGCAAAGTTGTAAACTGCTGTGATCCACACGTGGCCGACGTCGCTTGTGACCGGCGTGTTCTACTGGTGCACAGGTCGTATCAGGGTTACAGGTCGTTGCCGCTGTCAGTAAGAACGTATTAGTTTATAAAGTAATGCTGACGTTACAAAGTCCATTGCGTAAATTTTGCATGCAATGATTTGCTTTTGAAACTTGTTTTACATTACGTTGCTGTATGCAGCTTATTATAACTTGTATAAATGTTTTGTCAATTAATTTTCAAAAACCCCTTTGTAAAGTATAAAGTACAATGAGTACCATAAGCTATTTCTAATTAATAGTGTGTTCAGCCTAAAATATCATATCTCACCGATTGTACAGGTGTGGATATACCCCATCAGTTATCTTGTTTATGACGAATTGAAATATTAATATGTTAAATTATAACACTTGAAAGCTATATGATGTAAATTGGAATATAAAGTAAACTGTCAACTTTTTATTGTTGCCAAAAGTTTAACAAGGAATATTTAAACATTGTGAGGACGCGTAGCGCTACAATGACTATCTTATAAAAATATAAAATGTCCATAATTAAATTTCTGACTTACAAATCATTTTCATAAGAATTGAATTTTTTAGTAATGTTATTTATCATGATGTTATTTACTTTTCTATAAAGAGAATACAGAATTATTTTTATTGGACGTCAGTTCATTTTTCAATAATATTAAATTCCCCAAATTTAGTACGGTGTTTACAAAGTAAACTTATCCGAAAAAGTATCAAGATAGTAGAGACAATTGAACTTAATTCAAAGGTACTATATTCATATTGGTCCGTAATATATTGTTATGTATGGTAATATTTATATGAAATGCTGCTTTAATATATGAGTAAAAAATTAATAGGTGCAACCTGTAATGTAGTGTTGGTCTTTAAATGATTAAATAAATACTCTTTCAATTCAATTATGCCACGGCTTTTTGAAACTCTCTCTCAGGGAAACTGAATCTAGTATTTTAACTCTGTAAGGAGAAATGGGTTCTTTGTCCCCATACAGGTATTGAAACACAGGCGCCTAAAGCGTATGAGATCACAATCAACTTAACCTCTTAGTTGTGCTTACGTATACCGGTTAGACAAAGATTGATATATCTATTCAGCAATTATTTACTCTAGTTAACGTTTGAAATTTAAATTATTTCAAATTACTTAAATATGAAGAGTAGATAAAATTAACTTTGATACCTGCAACTCCGTTGAATGTGTCTGGGTGTACAGGGGTTGGAAACAGGATATCGCAAAGTTGCCTCGAACGCTTTCAGTGAGTACCTAATAAATATATGTTTTAGTTTAAATACAATAAGAATTTTCCTATAGTTTTAGGTTCTACAATTGAATACTACTTCAACCACTATTTGCTTTGATTTCTCTACAACTACGAACACTTTAATACTTCACCAAGTAAACTGAGCTGCAAAATAATTCACTATTCCAGCTGCACTCTTTAACCACAACAAAGGATGCCCCGATGTTGGTATATTGAAATTCTTCCTTTTTCAATTTATTTTTCGTCGTATAAACCTTTCACTTTCTTTTTATGAAATTGAAATAAAATGCATGCACTTTAACATGTATATTAATTTTTAGAGAATGTTTCTGTACAAGCTCTTAAGCCAAAAACAATTATTCAATGTCCAAAAATTTTATATCTTCTACCTCTTCAAAATTTTATAATTCATTCCTTTTTAAAAACAATTATCACCTAGGACAACTAAACAAAAACTTATTTCTAGCCTACTAACTAATATTACATAAGGGATGCATTCAACATATTAAACTTAATTCTACCTAATTACTATTTTAGAACAGCTTTGTTAATTTTTCATTTTATTTTGACATTTTAAAATTTTATTTTGCTTTATAATTAAACTGTATTAAACATTTTTCATTTTAGGTAAATCAAACTTATAAGTGGACTACAGTATCCTGCACATATTACAAATGATAATTTTAAAAACAAAACCTATACACATTCAATCGAAGATACATTAGATACCCTTCGTATATGCAAACAATGGGAAAATGCTTTTTTAAACCTCAAACGCTGTATCATTAGTACATAATATTCTATGTATGCATTCAAACAAGTAATTATTCATCAATCTTTGTTAACCGTAGTGTTTTTAACTTTTAGTATAGCTTGATAACAGTGGTAAATTAATGTTTTTATCAGTAGTACTAACGACTACCTTTGTAGACCCTTTTGATAATGTCAATGTATATAGGGTGTCTATGTTGGTAGAAACTATGTTTCAGAGTCACCCCACTCATCGTTAGACCTTTGAAGAAGACCCATAGATGTAAGTATGATATGTGTGACTATCAAACTTTATATTTAAAGTGGTTCATGATAATATAGGTTTCCAAATTTTCCTTTAAGCAAATTCATTTAGTCACTTGCTTTATAAAAAAATTTAGGTGGCGTCCTTTATTTTGTTTCTTTTAATTCAAATATACTCACTGACCCAATCTCATGCGACCGTGGGCCAAAAAACCCAGTTAGCTAAATGTTTTAAGAGTGTTCTTTTACTATAAGTCAATTTCCATCCAAACCTTATCCTGGGCTTGATACAAGTACATAAGAATTCTCGATAGGTAATGTTAATCTACCACAATTCAATGTGAAATAGATTGATAGAAAAAATATAGGTAACAATTTAAGCAGTTTTATTAAAGGCAGGTTTCTAGGTGGCTTAAACGCAACTTAAACGAAAATTTGTTTATTAAGTCTGATAAACAAACCACTCACTTAACCAATTTTCAGTTGAATTTTCGAATTCACTCTAACAGTTCTACAAGATTACTACTTACAGTTCATTGCCTTCGGCGACGAACTGTTCTCAGTCTTCTAAAAGCAGACACTACATTAACACAAATGAGAACAGGTTGTGACATTCCCTTAGAAATAATTATAATCACATTTTATTTAAATAGTTTCTGTACAAGTAAAGTCCACCAATACGAATAGGTTATTTCCTTTTAAGACATATAAGTTTTATGCTTATATAATTCTAATTTAAGAACGAACTATTTTACATAGACTTTGATTCATAGCAAAAGGTTATAAATTAGTATGTCGGTTTCTAAAAAAAAAAGATTAGAGATGATATCATCTAGGTAATTATTACAGCCTAGATTTGTATAGAAAATATGTAATTTTGCCGCTGAGTTCATGCTATTGGAACAAAGACAGGTCACACACAGTTGTTTGCTGAATCAAATTACTTGTAAAATCCGAAATACATAAGTTTAAGTATATAAAAGGTTAGATAGAGAAAACGGTATAAACAAGTTTCAATTTTATTTCACCCGTCCGAAGTTTGCCAAGAATTAAAATTAGCAATTTCGTCTTCAAAAGCGACTCCGTTTCCAACATCCAAACCCTAAACATGCTGCTTTGATAAGTTAATTACTTTGTGTAGAGGTTAGCGGACAAGACAGAGTAGCCTAAGCAGGTTCGGATAATTTTCTGCCAAGTGGACCAGTTTCCTTTTAGGGCAATTTTGTTCTTCAAAAGCGACTCCGTTTCCAACATCCAAACCCTAAACATGTTGCTTTGGTAAGTTAATTACTTTGTGTAGAGGTTAGCAGACAAGCAGAGTAGCCTAAGCGGGTTCGGATAATTTTCTGCCAAGTGGACCAGTTTCCTTTTAGGGACGCTATTGATTCCATAGAGAGAGTCAGCCGTTCTGCTAGAAGTATCATGTCGTACGGCAATATAAAGTTACTCGAGAAGAACTAGGGGGCAACCTTTAATCCCATAATCCAGCACCCAATTGCAAGAAAATTATAAATAAATCATTGCTGAAAGTATACTGGTGCGAAGGTTGGTGCTTAACCATAAGAAAATGTATAAATTGAACGTACCTACAAGTGCATTTTGGTTACATTTTTACGACATATTGGGTGTTTAGACTGTTTTTATTAACAATATAGCACAAATATTGCAATTTCTTCTTACAGAAGTGACATTTATCTTTACTAAGGGCGAGACATTTCTAATAACCAAAATTTCAATATTTTTCTTAATATTCTTTGGGAATTAAACCAATGATAGTTTTTAAAAGCATATTTATTTACGTTTCGATCCATGACCTAGGATCGTTGTCAAAATAATAAAAACTGCAAGTTTGACATTTATGACATAAATTGAAGGTGACTTTGGTTTATTGATGTTTGATATATTTGGTTTGAGTACATTAGTTGAAAATTTTAAAGTTTAAAGGAATGATTGCCTTCATTTGTGTTGCGTCCTGGGACCGACTATTTTTAGGTAGCCAATACGCTTAACGTGAAATCGACTGAATAATTTTTATTAGTAATTTCAAATAAATTCAATAACTTGATGATTGGAACACTTTTTAACATGTTCCTATTTATATAGTTGTGGGGGTGGTTACTAAAGGAATGTAATGTATGGTTTGCAAAAGGTTGATCTGTAAATAAATAAGGGGTCGTTCGATTTGAAAAAAATTTCGAAGGATTTGAGAACCTGAAGAAAAACACAATAATAATTGATATTTACACGGCGGAATAATATTAAAAATACTGCTAAGAGTAATTTTTTATAATATTTCTAAATATGGTGTTGGTGGTTAAATACATACAAGTAAAACCCACTATAAAACAATTATAAGCGTCACTTTTCCAGTCAAGACTTGCATATAACGCCAATTAACATAATAAGGAGCTGCGCACACTCGACCATCGACATAAAAGACGAGGGAGCCATGTTCCAATACACTAGTCATTAGGGTGTCGTCGAGTTTCATCAAAATTACAAGTTAAAGATGGATTTTTCTTGTGTTGACGTTACAAGTGATGTGCGAGTACCACAATTAAATATCAACCAACTAGTTGGTAAGACAACCTATAGGTTAGGCGAATTTCCTCCAAATTCTCACCACCATATAATAGAAGTTGGTTTTGATTTATATGGTGGTCTTCAACCTGTCATCCAAGTTATTTGCATAGTGGTATGTGTGCAGATTTTACGATAACATTCTCATACTTCGATTGGAAGAAATTGTGTACTTTTCAAGTGGAATTTCAAATTCACCAATTTGCTCAAGACTCAAAACAAGTCAGATTAAATGGTTTGACTATTGGAGACGACGTTGTTGACATACAATTGGATCAAGATTTTAAATTGCAGCTGAGCACAGCCTTTAATAGAAGTATATGGCTGTTGAACAATTTAGAAAAGCTTTCCAGAATTTTACGAAAGATTTGTAGGTGATATAAAAAATGCATGTGGAAATATGACGAAGGAAGCAAGGGTTCAAACGTTATTAGAGGATGAGAGACGTGCCGGTATTTCTCTGTCTAATGATAGCAGCAATTTAAGTTACTTGACAGTGTTGAAAATTATTAAATGTTACCCCATCCAATACTTAAAAGATTCAACTGCAAGGCAATCGCTTGCGCAAATGTTTAGAAAGTTGGCTATCGCAGATTCGCCCGACTCTGGTTACCACAGCGGTTTATAGATGTTATCAATACATGTATATATTTTATTAAAAACATTATATTTCTTGATAAAGTTTATTTTACATACTTGTATCGCCAACATTAGCAAAGATTATTAATAAACGTATTAAACTATCTTATTTTTTTTTATTCTTAGGTTGAAAGTGGTAAATCCGATAACTGCATTCTTTTTAGCGTCACCAAATATGTGGTTAATAGTATGAAAAGTTGAATGGGATTTTTTTCAAGAAGAGCAGTAATGCCGACAACATTTTTTAATTCTGGTAAATACAATTAATCGTCTCGTAGGCATACTAATTTCCAAGCAAGTATACGTCGATTGCTAATGTACGGTATTGAAACATATTTATTGTATACCTCAAACTTTTAGTCACTAATATAATTAATAGAAAGTCCATTGAAAAGAAATTATACACCGCTTTCACACGTAATTCGGGTAATCCATAATTGTCAAAAAATTAGTTCGGATGCGAATTGTATTTTCCAAGTACCTATTTAGCATTGACTACATTGACTACATAATTATGTTATGACGTGTTTAGAAATTAAAATGTAAAACCAGAAAATTAATAAAATTTTTATTCTGTTTAAAATTTTAAAAGTCGTGGTTTTAAATATTCTAAAAACAGTAAATTACTGTTTGAAAAAAGTTTTAAATATTAAACACTTATGGCTTATAAAGGGTTCATTTCTAAAATTTCCACGGTTTTAAATTGCCCGGAAACTTACAGATAAGATTAACATGGCTAGTCAAAGAAAACTTTTATCAGATTAGATACGAATGCAAAAATTTAGAGGTTTGGAGCCTTTTAAGTGTAACTTTGTAAGTGGTGGTCTAATTTTAAATTTGTTTGCATATTCAGATTCTGCGTAAAATTTTAGACTGATTTGATGTGTCGGATAGCTAAAAATTTATAAGGTTGGTTCGAAATCGCTACCAGCAGAAAAACTTGAAATAAGGATATCATTGGGGAATGATGCTATCCAAAAAATTCCCCGAAATTCAGGTAGCTGAAAAAAATCTAATATTAATTGATACCAAACGAGGTACATTTATCTCGTAAGATGAAAATGGTTAGTCGAAGAAAACTATTATTGGGTCAGATGTGTGTAGCAATGAGGATGCTGGTGGAAAAGAGGTGGTGGATAGCTTGGTTTTACACTACTACCGTATAAATAGAAAAATGTTAAAAAATGTTTTCCAATCCTCAAGTTATTGAATTTATTTGAAATTACCAATAAAAATTAATCAGCTGATTTCACATTAAGCGTATTGGCTACCTAAAAAAGTCGGTTCCAGGACGCAACACAAATTAATGGCAATCATTCTTTTAAACTTTTCACCTAAAGTACCCGAACCAAATATATCGAACATCAATAAATCAAAGCCACCTTCAATTTATGTCATAAATGTCAAACTTGAAGTTTTTATTATTTTGACAACGATCCTAAGCCATTTATCGAACCGTAGATAAAGATGGTTTTTAAAACTAGGAGCGGTTTAATTCCCAAAGAAGATTAAGAAAAATGCTAAACAAACCACAACAAATATACAGGAAATTTCAATATGTTTTTCAAATGTATCTGTACTTATGATGATATCGACGAGATAACAAAATACATATGGTTCTAAACCTTGACGCAGAAAACGATCTATGAATCCTTGTCATGTAGCAGGTGAATTATACAAACCCATTGGTAATCTGGTTAATTCGAACAAACCGCGATTTGGAATCGTGAAAGCTGTATACCGACAAGAATTTTGTTCTAACAGAATCTGTACATTTGCAGATTTGGTATCTAAAATGGAATTAAATTTAGCATCTTGGAAGTTATCCAAGATTGATGAAACGTAAGATACAGTGTATGCATCTTTCTCAGTGACATTGTTAAGTTTTTGAAAATCATCGACAAATATATACTTCTTGACTTTTTTTGAACAATAATATAGGAATACTCCCTACAACTACTCCTATTACGTACGACCCCTAACTTATGCAGTCTATCTAACACGCTATCGATATGTTATAGTACAGTAGAAGTTATTCAAGAAGAGCCTGTACGTTGAAGCGGTTGGTTTTGTAAATTTCTACATTTGCTATTATTTATATAATTTAATATTATTTCCGTGCTCAGATCTTCATGGTCTGTAATACCTTTTATGTTAGCTAAATTGATAACTTCAATTTGGAGGTGGTTGATAAGAACCTGTCGACGAAGCCATTGTTCTTCTTTCAACGAACGCCGCTTTGACAAGCAGTCTTTTGATGCAACCATCTTCATCTCGCCTTATAGCGGTTTTGGGTGTATTAAATGATATATTTATGGAGTAGATTTTGGTATTACATTGGTTTATACATTTATTTTTCTACTCACAATACCGCCTTGCGGATATTTCCTGCTTTTACTTATATTAGGTGAGCCACGTTTTTCCTGTTTTGTGTTTTCTGATATTAATTATTTATCTTTCAGAATCTTGTATTGTACGAATATCAAAGTTGCTCTTTGTTAGCTATTAATTCATTGAAACCCACTTCTGTGGTAAAGTATAACTTCCAAAAATTTCAGTACTAACATTACTTATTTCAGGTTCCTTAACCTTGGTATTAAACCTGGTCCGTAAGCTTGGTTATAATCTTGGTATTAATCTTGTTTCATGTAAACAGATCGCTACATCAGCCAATGGATGCTCCTTGTAAGCTCACTTCAATTCTGTACTAATCATCCGTTCGGATTTCCGTTTAAATTCAATATTAAATATTACTTCATTCTGTGGCTTATGTACTGAAGACTCGTTGGAAGCGGAAAGCTTTGATTTATGATCCAGACTCTAGGTTGTATACTTAGAAGTTAGTGATACCTATTGCTGAATTTATTGTGTGTTGCGTTACGCAAGTATTGGCGTAATTATTGTTTAATCTTGATTGAATCCGTGTAATTAGCCGTATGCTGGTTATATTATTTCATTGTTATTAGTAAATTATATCAAACTCTTGGTATCCTACCACCAGCTGTTCGTGTGTTTACTCATGTTACAGGTCAGCACTGGAGCACAGCGATTCACTAGCTAGTGATTGCATCGTCCAGGTATGCTCAATTTATGCCGCTTTCTGATGAGTAATCATTTACATTAATTAATATTTATTGCTAACCTGTAGGTGAAAAGCCATTGGTGTGTATTTTTTTGTAAGGCCTTTCTCCTCTGTGTTTTTGAAGTTTACTTACTAGCAAGAAACATTTTACGGCTAGTTTAATGTTAATTTGTACTCACCTACAGGCGAAAAATACCTTAAATTCATTGCTTTTAGTGGGATACCGGTTTATATATTACCCTTCATGTGTGTTATTAAAAATACGTTTATATTTGCATTGCCACTGTGGTGTGTATTTAATTCCAGATAAATTGCTTGTGCTTGTAATTCAGTTATTTTGAAATATAGTTATATGATTGTAGTGGCTACCGTTGTTATACTTATTCTGCTCTTTAGGTGTGGTATTATCCGAAACCATTGAGACTTGGGGTTTCGTAGTTCTTTCGGCATTTTAATCAAGTCTCTGGCGCCTTTTATACTGTATTTACTTGTAGGTCTGTTCGGGTTCTTAATGACCTACTTGCAGGAATCAAGATCCACCCCTGCAGAAGAGTTTTTATTAGCCGAGGTGCAAAAAGTCACCATATCTACCCTAAAGAACCCAACTTTGTAAGCTTTCATCAAATTACCGTGACAACGTCGTCATGTGCACACGGCTAAAACGGTGGCAGACTAGTTCATTGTTTATAAATAGGCGTGTTCGTTCAGGATATCAGTGGCGTAGGTAATTTGCTGTTAAATGTCAATTGATATCTGTGACTTTGATATTCTATATTTATTTCTTACGCTTTCATAGCTTTCTTTCTGTTTCTTTGTGTTTTATGCCTTGCTTATTCGCGTATTCGCCATGTAAGTTTAAACCACCAACAAAATAAAACTTAAATTTTAGAATATTTACTGTATGGGAGTTTGATAAAAATTATTAAATCCGCTACGCCACTGATTTTCAAGGTTTTGCATATGTCGAATGACGTACAGGCTTTTCTTAAATAAATTCTACCCTACAACAGGACTTACTATATAATAACGTTGTTTAATCAGGTCCCTTTTACTTTAACTGTATGTGACACCTATTCCTGGCAAACTTTCAAAATATTTGCCTATGATAATTTTTAATAAATTTTTTTGTGCGGAATTTAAATCTAAAGTAGAATGTAATGTTAGAGATAAAGTTTATATTGAATAAAATTCAGCAAACTTGAATTCGCCTTTAAAATGATCTGGTATAATTCCTATGGTCGACCAGAAATGAATAACCAAAACCAAAGTTTGAGCTACATTTCGGACTATTACAACTTTTAAAACTGCTACATTGAGAAAAGGATTTAGTTGCTTCAACTGAAAATTAGTTGATTCAATTAGAATTTTGGTTTGTATATAAACAATGATCTATATGCATTAAATAGAACATAATAAAATGTTGGAAAACCGATTTTGAAGCAAACAAACCTAAATTTGCACCACAATAATTATGACATTTACTCAAATCGCTAGTAATGTAACTTGAATGTTAGGTATCGTTACTTCAATTGCTTGTAGGTTTGATTTGAATTATTTAATACTTTTATCAAATAAAGTGTTATGTTAAATCAACACGTTGAAAATTCCACTTACATATAAAAATTATTGAAGCATATACTTGAAAGGGTTTGTAGCATTAAAACAAACTATTCAAATTTTTCAACTAACCAAAAAGCGTCATTGGTTTAACTAACCCATATGTTGAGCAGATAATAATTATTAAGCTAAGTGGCTAATAAGGATTCAAGTAATAACATTTTTGGTTTAATCAAACTTTTATTGTGTTGAATTGAAACATTTAGCTGTCAAATCAATCATTCGTTGCGTTGTACATTGTTTAGAAATAGAATTAGTTTAAACATCCAAGGTAGTTTGATTCAATATCCAGCTTGATCGATTCCGGCTTAATGAAGTTATTTTAATCAATTTTTTAATTTAACTTGGCGATCAACAAATGAGTTTGTTCATCCCTAACAGATTTTAAAAAAATATTGATTTAAAATAACTTAATTCAGTCACATTATCAAGTTGGATATTGAATCAAACCTTGAATGTTACATTAACTCTAGCTCATCGTGCACAATTTTCAGTTTAGCTTCCACTTCAATTTTATAAAACTGACACTGATTATTGAAAGTTTGTTTATTCCTTGAAGTTGCCTTGATCTTTGAAGTTAGACGTTCGCTTATATAGTTGATGCTAAAAACAACGGCATTTAGTTATGGGCAATAAGACTAATTTATAGAAATGTACTTACGTGTTTTTAGACGAAAAGATTTTGTTTAAACATAGTACAGCATACTAAATTTATCTTCCATGTATTTTTAGAGTTAGTTGAAATACTTTTATAGAAACTAACACAATAAACAATGCTAAGTAACGCTTGACGCCATGTTGACGTGTCGCAGTCGAAGGTTACCAGTATAATAAAGATATAATGTGCGCGCGCTGTACATCCAATATGTAGCATCGGAGACGTACAATACCGTTGCGTTCAACAAATAACTTCGACGTTTGATATGGCAATCGTAGTTTATTTAAATGAACAAGCTAGAGACGTTTGTTTCAATGTTAAATTTGTTACAAAACGTGTTCATTTGACACTTATTCCAGCATTCATTTAACTAAAATGGATTTTTTTCAACATCAATGTAGTATTGGACTAAAATATGATATTTGTTGACAATATTAGTTTGTATTAAATACGACTGTTGTTCAATAAAATTCACTTTTGCATTCTTTGATTAACCAACTGTTATTATGCATTCAAACAAACAAATTTAAGTCAACTAATTTTTGATGATAGTTTAACCATCTACAAGCGGTTCAGTGAATATAGTTTCGTTTAGAACGACTAAAAAATACTTGATCAAATGCTTTACTCTTCAAAACAACAGAATTGGTTGTATCAACCAAATCACTTTTTTCAGTGTACTCTTTTCTTCAATTGGATTGGTAAAGTCATTGTTCCTATCGATTGTAGAGCTTGTTCGTTTGCAATTTCACTATTAGGAAAATATTGTGTTTGAATTTTTATATCGAAACGTTAAAACTTTTTTAACCCAAAATTATAGTACTTACACCAGAGTCTATTTCCCGTGATATAAGGTCCTTTATCTCGTGGAGCATGTTCGAAAACATAGTCTAACATTGCCAGATTCTTTTTTAACTTTTTTTTCTTTTTCGGAAATTAAATTTTTAAATTGCATGGTTGAATTATAAAAAATTCGGGACGAAAATGTGGTCTTGATGGGGAAATACCTTGGACGTCAATTAATCTCCAGGGATGCAGTGAAAAACCTCTAGACTGACTAGAACCGGGATGACAAAATCTTGAGATCACGAAAGTGATTGTGACTAAAATATACCTAAAAATCCATTGAAACGAAAAATATTGTAAATCTAAAATAGACCTAAACACGTAGACCTTGCTATGCCTGCTAACTGTAAGCAAGATTTCTGAAAGAAAAGATTAAATAAGACCTAAAAAACCTATAAAAAACCTATAAAAATCACAACAGAATTTATTTCGAAAAAACTGTACCTATACACTAATGGAAAAATCAAATATACAAGATTGATAAAATTTACTGGGACACAGTTTACACAGTACTAGCTGAAACAAATATTAAAAGCTCGGTATGTCCTAAATCTACTAACTAAAAACGGTGTAAACACTTAATATAAGTACGTTCAATTAATACATTGTCTTATGATTAGGCACCAACTTTCGTATCAGTATAGTTTCAGCATTGGTTTATTTACAATTTCCTTGCAACCGGGAGATGGATTATGGCATTAGAGGTTGCCCTCTGCTTCCTCTCGAGTACCTCTGTTTTATCGACCTCGTCCGCTACAACATAAAACTTCAAATACAACGATTGACACTCTCTATAAACTCAGTAGAGTCCCTAGAAGACTGGCCTTCTTGACAGGTAAACATCCGAATTTGCTTAGGCTACTTTGCCTTGTACGCTAACTTCTACACAATGTGATTAACCTTCCAAAACGGCATGTATAGAGTTTGGATGTTGGAAACGGAGTCTCCTTTTGAAGAATGGAACTACTGTCTTTAAAACTACACGAGACATTTTCGGCAAACTTCAGACCTAACCTAACCCTTTTTTTCAAAGCAATTTTTTAAAAACTTTTGAAATGAGTTAGAAATTTGCACCAAACAGCTATATGTAATCGTTTTTATGGTTTTGATTTAAAAACTTTTATATATACAGGGTGTTATTTAATTGATGACTGAAAATGCATGATATTATTCCCCCACCTATTTTCATTTTTAAGACCTTAAATTTATTTAACTTACACTTGTCCTAAGCTGCTTCGCTTTTGAGATACAGAGAGTTGAAATATTTACAACAAACGAATCCCCCTCGTTGGTGAACCAATTGTTACGTAGAAAGTGCCATAAAAAAATTAAGTGTTCTTTCGTAACATAATTCGAGACATATTTGGTAAACTTCGAGTGGATAAATTAAAAGTACAAGCTGAAAATATTTTGTGTCGGTTTTCTATCTAACGTATATGTAAATCAACTTACGTATAGCTAAAAATAATCAGAAACTGGGATTCCCATTTTTTTGAGTTATCACAAAGCTGCATATGACCTGTCTTTGCGTTCAGATAGAAAGGTTATCTAACGCCAGCAGAATACCTTATTACTCAAAACAACTAGATTGTGACTGTACTAATTACAATGCTGACGTTACCTATAACTCTTAAAAATGACAGAATGAATTGAACAATCTTTGAATATATACCGCATGTGATACATACAAAATTATACCTTATATCAAAATTGTAGTAACCTAAAAATCATACTTCTTAAAGGGCATGACCTATTCCCATTGGTGGGATTTACTTATACAGAAACTATTAAAATGAAAAGTGATTATAAAGATTTTTAAGGAAGTTTCATGGTTACATATAAGATATTGTTTGTTAGAGAAAAATTGTTTGGGATGTAGTAATTGTTATTTAAAAGATTGTTTATTAAAGAATAGTTCGTGTTACTGTAAGTCTCATGTATGATTCTAGTGGTTTTATTTATATTAAGCAATAATAATTAGAACAACCCGATTATTAATCACTTCAGAGCACAACACTAGCAGTAACGCGCAACCTGGTGTTCATTTAGACTCATCTATAGTTCACAGCAATATATATTGACGTGATGGGGGTTCACGAGAGGTCACTTAAACACAAATCCTACAAATAAATTCTACCAAAATATAATAGAACCCGGAAGAAATGGAAATTTCCGTAAATTCATGGTTACGTCCTGTATAATACAAGCGTACTATTATTAACTAAATTGCCATGCAAGAAAATGCAATTGCCGTGTATAAAAAATCACCCTGTATGATATAAGCGTATTGTAAATTCATAACAACTAATATAAGCTGTATATGTGAAAATAATTAATTTTAAGATACCTTAAAAACGGATTCATTGCGAATGCAAATTGATTATTTTAAGATAAATACAAAGCCATTTTTTTTTATTTATTAATTATCAATACATTTTAGATGCATATAAAAATGCTCTTCTTTTGCTGTAAATAGCATAGAATAATACCAGCTTTACGAATTTAGCATAAAAACTACAATCAATCTTGTATTTATAAACCTAATTTTAATCTTAAAACACGATTTACCGTGAAAGCAAATATTTTCTATAGAATAGCACTTCGTTTGAATTAAAAAGCAATGAAAATTTAAATTAATTAGCCTTTGTGTAGCTTAAAAACATTTTAAATACAACATGTCTTCGTTTTTTGGAAAGAAATTGAGGAAAATCCATCAATTTCTTATGAACTCATTAATAAAAAAAGGATTATTCCAAGAAGCGGCCCCATTATTGAAAAACCCCATAAAATCTATAAAATAACATATAAAAATTATTTATTACTTTTGGCAATTACTGGATTAGTATGCGACGCCATAGTAACCTTGGGTGTTAAAAAAAACAAGGCAGCGCGCGTCACTACTATAAATCAATACTAACGGGGTTATAAAACTCGACGATTGTGAACGCTAATGAGGAATTCCCAGATGTTACAACAAATAGGCATGTATTATCTAAAATAGAATTACGTTTGTTCTACAAATAGATAATTTTTGTATATAAACGGGAACGTTTATTAACAAGATCATTCATTCAAGAATTTGATTGCAAAATCTTTATTTAAGCCGCGAGCAGTTGCTTTGCGAAGATGATATTTGAAATATGCAGTACGTATAGCTTAATTTAATAATTACGCTGTTGCAATGGATAAAGATGTTATGTTGTAAACGAAACCTGCATAGAAAAATGGAAATTATTAATTTTAATTATATGCAAGGAAGATGAGAAATGCTTCGACATAAAAAGCTATTAAATTTTATTGAATAATTCCAAGGATTTTCATTTTTTTTTAAATAAAGTTTTAAATAATATACAAGATTTTGTAAACCGGGACTTGAACGTCAATTTAAAATAAAGCCGTGAAGCCGAAGATATTTCATTGGAAAAACCCTTCGTTGATTTTTGCAAGTATAATTTTTCTAAACATTGTTTGTAACTGAAACTTAAATTTTGTCATTTAGTTTAAGATAGAGTAAGTCCTAATAATTTTATTTTTGTAAGGATCCTTACCAGGAAAGTTTTGTGTTCAGAATTCGAAACACTTTGAGCTTTTAATAAATTATCTGCCAAGGACCTTTTTGGCTAAAACAATCCTTACAAGAGTGAGAATCATAACCAGGTAAATTATCCATAAGAGAAGAAATTTAGTTCTGTAAATTTAAAATAAGGTAAGGAACATTTTCATAATTTAGTAAATAAGTACTTGTTACGGTATTCCACGCAAACACGAAATAAAACAGTAAAAATAAGTAAAGAAGTCGTTTACGCCGAATAACGCAACAGAACGGGGGCAAAATGGTAGAATTTGGGTTAGCTCAAAAAAGTCTAAGAGGGGCGTGGATGAAATAGAAGAACCACATTGTAAACCTCTGTAAAAGTATATTGTCAACATACAATCTCGAAAGACTATTTACAAAGCAACAAAACCTAATAATTTGCGTAATCGTTTGTTACGTGATGGTAAATAAAGCTTCATAACATAAGAATATAAAATTGTTAAGCAAATATAACATCTTGTAATCTACATACCTACTTAATGATTCACCCTAAATATACACAAAAGAAAATAAAACATAAACTATACAGTACTTCTATGAATAGAAATATACATAAGTTATATATATATATATATATAATTTAGATAAGATGTTATAAATTTCTTGGGATGATTTTGGTCAAAATAAATAGTAATTTAAAAATTTTTGTTCTATTACTTAACGTTTCGGCAACACATTTTTGCCATAATCATAAGTCTATAAAATAAAAAAGATGTAGTCAATCAATTACAAACATGATAACTTACATTAACTGTTGTTCATAAATATATAATAATTTAGTTAATGACAGTGACACTACTTCATTTAATTGAAAGTAGTATACACAATAAACTGATATAAAACTGCTAGATCTCGATTGATAAATTGACATAATCATTGACACATGACTAACATAGATGTTTTAAGATAAAAATAAAAAGTTCAGTAATATTATTGATTATAAAAACGAGAATATACTATGCTTAAATTTTCCATATCTTGTTTGTTATTCATAGAGCTGGCGTCTTTGATTATGTGGAAGGATTCCAAGAACAAGCGTTTTTTTATAATTTTCTTCAGTTTCCATAATTTTAACTTGGTTATACTCCGGATTGTGTTTGGTGGCATACACATGTCTAGCTAAGGCGCAATTGTTTTTACCAAGTTTTGCGTCACTGCGATGTATGTGTCATTCTATTGCGTAACCACTGATTAGTTTGTCCCACATAACTGAGCAAGCAACTGCATTTGATCTTATATACTACATTGTTACATAGTGGTACCTCAGTCTTATCTTTTAATTTTGTAAACAGGCTTTTTAGTGATTTGACATAATCATTTGTAATTATAACATTAGGTTGTTTTAGTATTTTAGTAAGCAAAGGAGTAAGTTTTTCTATAAAGGTAGTTATATATAATATCATATATGTGTATATATATAATTCTAGGTGTTCTTAACGTGCACCTCCTCAAAAAATAGTATAACATTAAAATTAGACACCCTAACTTAAATTAATCAAATATTAACTACTTCTAAATTGATGCGTAAGTTCTTTATGATAATGTCTATATCAAAAGGACAAAAGAAACAGTAAAACGGACAACTTTATTTGACTAATTTTTAACATAGTCGCTCGTGCATTGTGATTGTGTTTTGTAACGTGGTGTTGGTAATTTACTGGATAATCACAAGTAATAACAGAAAATAAAAGTCGATTCTTCACAGCAGCATTAAAAAAAAATTACGAAAACAGAAAACTGTACCTTGACCGATCGGATTTTTGCTGGTCTCATCTTAGGACTGGGAAAATGCGGCTGCATTTCTCTATGGGCTGGCTGCTGGAACCACCAACTTTACTCATACTAGCCTCAGAGAGCATTTTTAGTAGCGCGACTTTACAACATGTATTTTCGGTAAGAAGATGTTGTATTCAATCTCGTTTTTCAAAGCACAGTATCTATTTTATAAGGCGAGAATCATGTATGGAGGTAAAATATTGCCGAAGAACCAAGTATGCAAAAATCCCAGACAACAGTTGCCGAAATACAAACTGTAACAGCTTGCCAACA
Organism: Platerodrilus igneus; assembly: GCA_036346225.1. Lineage (NCBI taxonomy): Eukaryota > Metazoa > Arthropoda > Insecta > Coleoptera > Lycidae > Platerodrilus > Platerodrilus igneus. The sequence continues at coordinate 13,075,579 of JARFIW010001469.1, read as the reverse complement.
AGCAGATAACGCAATTATCTAAGGATTTTTAGACAACGGAAAACAATCTTATTACTTTATAACATCTTTACAGCTGCAGAATAACAGTATACTTATAGATAACAAACCCATTGTAAGCAGATATAGGCAGGTGGTAAGTGGTCTTATCTTTTAGAAGAAAGCTGTGCATTTACGAGCATGTTTTAAGTTAAAATGTAGTCATTGCAGGTGGTGGGAAATATTGCAACTACTTTGTAACGCAAAGTTTCTTAAGCAACTGTTTGATTTTACAAGGCAAAATTTCATAGAATAATTACTTGAGAAATTCTATTAAATAACAATAATTTTAAATAGTAGGAAACCGAACTTGTTGAGCATTTTGGGTAGCGCGTGGCATCTCGGTGTTCAGAATTCCACGAGAATATTAATTTATTTAAGTTTCATAATTATTCACCAGGAATAAAAAGTGGATAGTTTAAATAAATGGTTGAGTGCTATCGTCCTCAGAAGTGCCTACTGGAGTTAAATAGTGCAAGAAGTTTTAAGGGGTTTCTGGTGGCTATACCGGAACTCATTATAATTGTTGTAATTTACCTTAATAATTGTTGAAATGACTCCTATCACACTACTGATTTCTTTTAAGTGATATTTTAGTGTTTCGTTGTGATTGTTTTCATACCCCAATCATAGATAGATAAATTAATTTCCTTCCGTAAGTGTTCTACGGATGCCTTTCAAGTTTATACCGTTGAACTGCGATACAACTGTCAACGAGGGAACATTCACTGTGCACGTGATTCGCCGGTGGTAACATTATTCGGAAAATACAACTGTGACTACTCCTGTTTATATTATTTCAAATTAGTATTAAGTAACGGTGCCAGAAAGTTTCAATTAAGTTAAGATATTTAGCGAATAGTTAATATTAAAGTAATTTTGATTAGGTAATCACATTTTACTGATGGGAATACAAAATGTTTAAATATTTTTGGGTTTTATAGCAACAGATGGTCAAGTTTGTGATCGATTTTCGTTTTGATTGTGGCAAAGGACTTCTTCTTCGGTTAAAAGTTAGCTGGGTAGTACATAACGTAAGTTGTATTTGTAAAAATAATTAATTGTAACCATTCAAAGCAAACACAAATTGTTCATTTAAAGATAAATAGAGTCATTTATTTTCACTTATTAATTATCAATACATTTTCGATGCATATAAAAATGTCTTTCATTTGCTGTAAATAACATAGAATAGTTACTAGCTTTACACATTTAGCTTAAAAACTACAATCAACGTATACTCAAAACCCGAACTTTAATATTAATTTTGTGTACGGAAACACGTTTCGTCATAAAAACAAATATTTCTAGAAAATTCAACCCCTTTTGCGTTAAAAAGCAATTAAAGTTTAAGTTATTTACCCTGTGGATTACAGAAATTTATTGTAAATGAAGAATTTTCTAGAATATTAGGAATATACAATGATCAGTCATCCGTATTTGGAACTACTTAAATATCTAATCTATAAATGAAACATTTATTCCAAAAAGCGGCCCACATATTGAAAAACCCGTAAAATCCGTGAAATAAATGATAAAAACTATTTATTACCTTTGGCATTCACTGTTGGAGCAAAGCGATGCGACACAGTGGCCTTAGGTGTTAAACAAAGACGAAGCAACGCTGGTGACAAATAAGTGGAATGAGATTACGAGGTAATATACCCCGCGATTTTAGACGCTAATAAGTTTCTCTGTGAGACCTTGCATCGTGTTGTTCCATACTATTCTACTAAATTCTGGAAATAGATAATTTGTATGTATAAGATAGCGTTTATTAAATGATTCATTCAATTCATAAATTCAATCGCGAAATGTTATTTTGATTTAAGTCGAGAGATGTTGTTTTGCGAAGATAATATGTAAAGCATGCAGTAAGCATACTGTAATTTAATAATTACATTGTTAGAATGAATATAGAAGTGATGTTTTAAACGCAAATAACATAAAAAATTGAAATTATTAAATACAATGAAGAAGAAGCATTCTTCAATATAACGCTATTTTAAAAATTTTATTAAATGATTAAAAGAGAGATATAAGCAAATATAAAAATTTTTAATTGCTGTTTCTAAATAAAGATTTTATGCATGTAATTTAATAGTGGCAAGTTTGCAATGAATAAAGAAGTAATGTTTTAAACGTAACTTACAACGAGAAATGAAAATTATTAATTTCAAGAAAGAAAGTTCTTCAAAATAACGCTATTTTTAAATAATCGAAAGGAAGATTTAACCAGAAATTTACTTTGGAAATTGCTGTTTGAAATGAGAATTTTTTCTGGAGAATCTTGTAGGCGGATTTGGATGTCAATTTAAAATAAGAAGATATTTAATTACGAGTTAGATAAAAAAACGCTTCGTGGATTTTTTTTATCATATCACTCTTTTAGCGGCGCATCTAACGCTAAGCGTTGTCACAGCACTCTTTTAGTGACCGCTAAAAGAACAGCCACAGCAAGATTTGAACCTGCGACCAATGATTTGCCGGATTAACGCTCTAACTAACTGTGCTATGCAGCCGATTGATTAGACTTGTTAATTTATACTATTGAAGCTTGTTCTCTTTTCGATTTTCAATTACGTCTTCCATTTAAGAATATTGATTCTAGTTATATACATTATTCATGTACTAATAATTTGATCATCCCATTTTTGCTACCTTCGGATAATACAAAGATGTAAGAATATTAATATATATTAATGAACATGCATTTGCATTCCAAGTGTGGATTATTCTTCCTCACTATGAATAATAATATACTTACACCTTTGTATTATCCGAACGCAGCAAAAAAGGGATGATCAAGCTATTAGTACATGAATTTTGTATATAACTAGAATCAATTTCCTTAAATGCAAGACGTAATTGAAAATCGAAAAGAGAACAAGCTTCAGTAGTATAAATTAACAGAGTCTAATCAATCAAATGCATAGCTCAGTTGGTTAGAGCGTTGATCCGGCAAATCAATGGTCGCGGGTTCAATTCCTGCTGTGGCTGTTCTTTTAGCGGTTTTCAATTATCACTTCGATTTGCAATGTCAATTCAACTTTACATAAAAAGGCTGGGTTTTCATTTCATCTTATAACTGTTAATATATATTAATAAACATGCATTTGCATTTCAAATGTGGATTATTCTTCCTCGATATATATAAAATACTCAAATTTAAACCAGGGTAAAAAATTAATTAACGACATCAAATAATTTTAATCACCGTGTATAAGAAAGCTTTGGGAAAAAGTACGCGTAATTAAAGGCCTACTGTGAAGATTTAAATTATTCAATTAGAATGTAGGGTATGTATAGAATTTTATTAGATAATACGCGTTATTAAAACCGTGGAGCCTAGAAATTTATTCGTTTCATTAAAAATAAGGGATTTAAATTGTTTACTAGACGCTTTCTATAAAAAGAAGCAGAATTAAAATGCTCAACTTGTATTTAATTTTATTGTTCCAAGAACTAAAACTAGCGAAAAATTACGTGCGAAATTTATATTAATTCATTCAATTTTTAAGTAACGGGTATTAAACAAAAGTGTACAAATAATAATTAATATTTAATTGGTATTCGCTAAAAATTAAAGGGTAGAAGTCAATGCCATTCATTATTATTTTAATTGGAGTTAATTGAACCATTAGTAATATATAATAAGCATAAAAGCCTGTGAAAATCCAAAGTAAAGCAGAGACACGGTTAATAAAAGGCGTGATTTGTGAAGCGTCACTAGGTCTACGATTGGTTGAAATAAGATGCAAACATGAGAGGGGAAAGCATATCAGTTGGTGTGTAAAATTAATTAGTTGTTTTCGGACGTGTTGCGAGCCGTGTGGAAATTTCTTAGATTTTCAACTTGGACGTGTGCAAATTTTTAGTAGAATCGCTGTGCCGAGCCGTCGGAAGGAAAAATATAGGCGAAATTCTAAAAATTGGCTGTCGCGGGACAAATTCGACTTGCAAGCGGGCCATTATATAAACCCGTGGTTATAGGTGTTTCGCTCTCTTAGATTTTTGACTTTATTCAATACTTTAAACAGTTTTGCTCTTTATTTTTTTGATTATTCGATACTTTAAGTAGAATACGTGGTGATTACGTGCTACAATAAAAGTTATTAGTGCACTTAGAGAAGATACAAGGTAATAAAGTCTAGTTATATTTGCGAGTATTACTATACCAATTATCCAAATTAGTAACGATAAATAAATAAATAGAAGTAGGCAGTTTTGGGTATAGCGTGAAAGAATTATGAATTTCAGTGCTATTTTTCGGGGGTGTTAATAATCAAATGTTATTCGTAAACGTGATTGGATCCAAAAACAAGACTTAGATATACGTGGATGAATTCCTGAGAAGCCCTGAAACCTTTTTAGACGAATGGTGATGTGCAAAAATTTTAAAAGCGGTCAGAATCTGAAGCCGTAAACATAAACCAGCTGAAATGGTGGAATTAGCAAGGACGATGTACATTGGAGCCACGAGTGCAGTAACCTTCAGGTAACTTATGCTTTGTTGTTCGATCTTTGATGTTTTGGTGGTGTTGAATATCTTTATAATTTGTTTGATAAAGATGGACAGTAGTAAATTTGTGTAAACAACAAAGTTTGAATTTTAAGGTAAAATTTTCTTGTATAAGTAGAAAGGAGTATTTATCAAGCTTATGTTTTGGATTATGATGAAAATTTGGGTCTGTCTTTGAGCTCAATTAGACTAACCTGTTAAATTAACGTAAAGGGGTGGGAGATGCTCCCTTTTATTCAGACTTAGGTCTGCACGTATTGTTAACTTTATTTGTATGCAACCTACAAGGACTCTAATTTTGGATGCAAATTAAAATGATGACAAATTTTAACTTGAAATTTTATGATGCTGAAATTTATGCTGAAATTTAATTTTGAAATTTTATTGTATTATGAATATTGATGTAAATAGAGTTAACGTTGATGTTTGTGGTAGGAATGTGTTTGTTTTTTTTATGAATGAAGATGAAAGCTTTAACTAGGTGAGCAGCCGAGGCGGAGAGAGTAAAGAGGTGATTATCAGAAGACAATCACAGCAATCTGGACGGCCCAACGTTGGGGCTCGAGTGTTTTTTTTTACTCTGGTGAGTTTTTTTGTAGGTTTCACAGAATCTTGACGCCCAATTCGTGAGGCTCGATTCTAATAGGGAATCACAGCAATATATATATATATATATATATATATATATTAGTCAATTTCACAAGGTAAGTTGATAAATACTATCGTATTACAGTGAATAAGATGAAACAATCACTTGGACTTTTATGCAAAGCCCAAATGATCATTTCAAATCGAGCGTAGTAAGTGGAAGATGGAAAATGTAAGGTTTTGGACAGGTCTTGAACCTGTATACTGGTTTTGCCGGAACCATACGTTTACCAATTGCGCCACCGATTTCGATGACGACGATATATATTGATGTGATAAGGAGATTACTAGATGTCGTCGAGCACCCATTCTGTGAAAAACACTTAAAAATAATAAAAATAAAATATTGTAATATTTAATTTTAAGCTTTTACAATATTTTCGTAAAATTCATTTAACCCAAATCCCATGTAAAATAGCAAGCTCTAAGTGTTGTAACATACCATTTAAATCCGAAATCCAATCAAGCATTCATTAATTTAAATATTCGTGTGTAAATATTTTATTCTTTACAAAATATCTAAAAAATATCAGTTTTACTGCATTCATCGATATAATAAATAATAAATAACTTTGATGTCAAATTATCTTTTTTAAAATATCGTTTTAAACAAGATTTGACCGGCGAAAATATAAAAATCCGTACTTTTCTAACAAGTAAATTCCATATTGCATTCATCTTTGAGAATAGCATTTAATAATGCAGTTTTTTAAAAGTCAACTAGTTCCAGACGTTTTAAGAATTTATTATATTTACGGTAATAAGCTAATTATCTAGTATAAATAAACGGCCCAATTTGCCGAACGAGGTAACAATAATACCAGATAAGATAACAAAATTTAATCGCTTTAAAACTACAGAAGCTCGTAAAAGGAGAAAGAAAAGCCAACCATTAGCTTCATGCATTAGGAAATTTTTATAATTGCCATAAATTGAAACTGACGCGCCATTAAATGAATAAAAACGCGAAATCGTTATTAATTGTTACGTCATGAAGATAACCTATCGTCGAAGATACAACCATAGTGTGGGAAAAAATGAAGTGCTAAGGATGTATTTATATAAAAGGCGGAAGTAATTGGAGCGATTTATTGAAGATTTAGCATTGAAGCTTTGGACATAGGTCAATCTATTAAAAATAAATGAGCTTTTGTAAACTGATACTTTGACATATAAAGATTGACTAAAAAATGGAAATCTAAAAAAGGAGCCAGGAGTTTCTCGATGCAGTAAATTCTAATGAAAACGATTTTCAGATAGCGACAGAAAGATAACACTACCAGCAAGAAATTGATAATTCAAACCTTATAATGTGAATAAGGGCCGTTGTGCTTGCGACCACGTCCCCAATGCTCCATATATATATATATATATATATATATATATATATATATATATATATATTACTATGTAATTTGTAGATAGAATTTATTAGATTAAGTAGCTATGAAATTGGTGCAAGCTCCCGTGTATATACAATACATTAGTAAGTTAAGACGTTTTCCAGAGCTGTAGGTTAAGGATTATTTAGTTTAGAGTTGAGCTTCATATTCAAACTAGCTTCAATATTCACCTCGGCAAAAATGCGTAAAAGAATTAGCAGTATGCGTTTATAGGAGGGAACGGAATCGGGTAATTTTACCTACTAATCATTAAATCTAAATATTTTAGCGTATAGGGTAATTTAGACCAGATATAATAATCATTAATTAAAATTAGCTTTTCAGTGTTACTTTAGTGTTATATTAATAATCATAAGCTCAAGTTAGCGCGTGTGAAGATTGTTCTAACGTTTATTTTTATTTTTAACCTTGGTAAACGTTCTAAACGCATTTATATTAAGGTGTTTATGAAAACAAGCAACGGTTATCGCTTCTGAGAGAAACAACCACTTAAAAACATTTTGAGTGGTAATTATTTTCGAGGATATTAGAGGGAAAATGCTAAACAGGTGGTTCTATGAAAGGCAGAGGTCGTTATATGAGCGCGGATCGATATTTTACAGGGAAAGTTGGCTTTGAGGATACGCTAGCAAAGGATAGTATATATATATATATATATATATATATATATATATATATATTATGTATGTATATATATATATATTGCTGTGATTCTCTTGTCCGTTGAATCTCTTCTGATAAGCGCTTTTTGACTGTTCCTTTCGGCCTCGGCTGCTCACCTAGTTAAAACTTACATCCTCATTTATAAAAAAAAAACACATTCCTACCACAAACATCAACGTTAACTGTATTTACATTAATATTCACAATACATTAAAATTTCAAAATTAAATTTCAGCATAAATTTCAGCATAATAAAATTTCAAGTTCAAATTTGTCATCATTTTAATTTGCATCCAGAACTAGAGTCCTTGTAGGATGCATACTAATTAAGTTAACAATATTTGCAGACCTGAGTCTGAATAAAAGGGAGCATCTCCCACCCCTTTACGTTAATTTAACAGGTTAGTCTAATTGAGCTCAAAGACAGACCCAAATTTTCATCATAATCAAAAACATAAACTTGATAAATACTCCTTTCTACTTATACAAGAAAATTTTACCTTAAAATTCAAACTTTGTTGTTTATACAAATTTACTACTGTCCATCTTTATCAAACAAATTATAAAGCTATTCAACACACACCAAAACATTTAAGATCGAACAACAATGCATAAGTTACCTGAAGGTTAATTCACTCGTGGCTCCAATGTACATCGTCCTTGCTAATCCCACCATTCCAGCTGGGTTATGTTTACGTCCTCGGATTTCTGGCCGCTTTTAGAATTTTTTCTACACCACCATTCGTCTAAAAGGTTTCAGGGCTTGTCAGGAACTCATCTATGTATATCTAAATCTTGTTTTGTGGATCCAATCACGTTTACGAATAACACTTGATTACTAACACTCCCGAAAAATAGCAATGAAATTCATAATATTTTCACGCTATACCAAAACTGCATACTTCTATTTATTAATTTATCGTTACTAATTTGGGTATTTGGTACAGTAATACCCGCAAATATAACTAGACTTTACTACCTTTATCTATCTTCTCTAAGTGCACTAATGCATAATAACTTTTATCGTAGCGCGTAATCACCATGTATTCTGCTTGAAGTATCGAATAAAATCAAAAATAAAGAGAGCTAAACTCCTATCAGCACGGGTTTATATAATGGCTCGCTTGCGAGTCGAATTTGTCCCGCGACGGACGATTTTCAGAAATTCGCATTCTATTTTCCCTTCCGATATCTCGGCACAAGGATTCTTCTGAAATTTGCACTCGTCCGAGTTGAAATCTAAGAAATTTCCACACGCCTCGCAACACGTCCGCGAAAAACTAATTAATTTTACATAGAAATTGTTATGCTTCCACCTCTCATATTTGCATCTTATTTCAACCTTAATCGCCAATCTAGTCTGTTCGTTCTATCTACAACATGTGCTATTGTTTTACATATTTCCCCTCATTTAACTACCAATGCATTGCCTCTCGCTTGTCTTTATACCACAAACTTGCTTTCTTACTTGCACTCATATAGCCTAAAGCTTATCAACTATTATATAAATCGTTATTTTTGCAGGTGTTCTGAGTTCTAGTACGCTGAAGGCTTTTACGTGACTTCCCCACGTCGTTATAATTTCTCGATAGCTTAGTACTTGGAAAGATTAAATTAAATACAAGTTGAACATTTTAACTCGGCTTCTTTTATAGAAAGCGTACAATGAATAATCTAAACCCCTTATTTTTAACGAAACGAATAAATTTTTATGCTGCATGGTTTTAATAATGCTTATTATCTAATGAAATTCTACATTACTTCCTTCTACACGTTGATTATGATTATATACAAAACCTACATTCTAATTGAACGATTTAAATCTATACAGTAGGCCTTTAATTAAGCGTACTATTTTCATATACACGATGTTTAACATTTTCTAAACAATATAAACCCTATGTTTATAAGTAAATGACGAATTTATCCAATATACCTTTAAATGAAGCGTATTATTACCCAAAGCGTCCTTATACACGGTGATTAAAATTATTTGATGTCGTTAATTAATTTTCTACCCTGGTCTAAATTAGAGTAATATATATATATATATATATATATATATATATAAAATGCTGTGAAACCATGTATTTTTGTCGAGCCCCAGCGTTGGGCCGTCAAGAATGCTGTGATCCCCGTATTAGAATCGAGCCTCACGAATTGGACGTCAAGAATGCTGTGAAATGTACAAAAAGCCTCTCCATTAATCTTAAACTAAGGTTTTCAAATCGAGCCCCACTTATTTGACGTCAAGAATGTTGTGAAACCTACAAAAAGCTATTAACTTAACTGGTCCGTCGACTTTCTTCTGTTAATCGCCTCTTTACTCTTTTCCGCCTCGGCTGCTCACCTAGTTAAAGCTTTCATCCTCAATCATAAAAAAAAACACATTCCTATCACAAACACCAACGTTAACTCTATTTACATCAATATTCACAATACATTAAAATTTCAAAATTAAAATTCAGCATAAATTTCAGTATCAGAAAATTTCAAGATTAAATTTGTTATCATTTTAATGTGCATCCAGAATTAAAGTCCTTGTAGGATGCCTACTAATTAATATAACAATATATGCAGACCTGAGTCTGAGTACAAAGGAGCATCTACCACCCTTTACGTTAATTAACCAGGTTCGTCTAATTGAGCTCAAAGACATACCCAAATTTTCATCATAATCAAGAACATAAATACTAAATACCCCTTTCTACTTAAACAAGAAGATTTCACCTTAAAATTAAAATTTTGTTGTTAGTACAATTTCACTACTGTCCATTTTAAGTAAATCAATTATAAAGTTATTCAACACACACCAAAACATCAAAAATCGAACAACAAAGCATAAGTTACCTGAAGGTTACTGCACTAGTGGCTTCAATGTACATCGTCCTTGCTAATTTCACCCTGGGTTATGTTTACGTCCTCGGATTACTGGTCGCTTGTAAACATTTTCTCTACACCACCATTTATCTAAAGTTGTTTCAGTGCTCTTCCGGAACTCATTTGTGTATATCTGAAGCTTGTTTTGTGGATCCAGACACGTTTACGAATCATTTAATTATTACCACCCCCGAAAAATAGCAAAGAAATTCATACTTCTTTCACAAATATACGCCAAAACTGCCTACTTTTGTGTATTCATTTGTCGTTGCAAATTTGACTAATTGGTACAGTGATACTAAACTTTATTACCTTGTATCTTCTTTTCTAAGTGCACTAAATTACATTCATTGTAGCACGTAAAGAACAAACTGTTTTAAATCACCAAAATATACGAGCAAACTGTTTAAATTATTCTATCAAAATCGGAAAACTAAAAAGCACTGTTTAACGCATTGAATCAATTCGATAATCTAAGAGAGCTAAACTCATATTAACCCGGGTATATATAGTGGTTAGCCTGTCTGTCGGTTTTGTCCTCAAAACGGCCAGTTTCTAGAATTTCGTATACTATATTCCCATCTCGACCGCCTGTGCGTCGGTTCTTATTAAATTTGCACTCGCACCAGTTAAATCTCAGAAATTTCGACACGGCTCGCAATGTCTGGGAATAGCTAATTAATTTTTATACAGAAATGTTATTTTTACCTCTCCTGTTTGCCTCTGATTATCAACCAATCGCAACCCATTGACGTTGCTCAACTCACGCCTTTTACTATATATGTCTCTGTCTTGCGCATATTATCTGTCTCTATCTACCCTGTTCCGAGTAGTACAAATCTATATTCTTTAGTATCGGTTATTTTCAATCCATGTGGAGTTGTGAAATAACCCACCTTATTAGCATTTCCCGTAACTATTAAGCAACGGTTTCTCCAACATTCTCTGTAAACATTTGTTATCTGCAAATTTTACGCAGAACATAAAACATTTAAAAATACGCAGGTGTTCAAACATAATACTTCTACGATCTGAATATTATTGGGTTTTTACTAGCTTTTATACATATTATATGTTACTAATGGTTCAATTAACTCCAATTAAAATAATACCCTTTAATTTTTAGTGACTCCTAATCAAATATTAATTATTTTCTGTACATTTTGTTTAATACCGGTTACTTAAAATTGAGTTAATTAATATAAATTTTGCACGTAATTTCCATTTGTTTCTTTACTCGGAATAAATAAATGACACGTAGAGCATTTTAATACTGCTTCCTTTTTTATAGCAAGTGTCTTGTAAATGATTTAAATCTCTTATTTTTAATGAAACGAATGAATTTTTATGCTTCACGGTTTTATAATAAAGCGTATTATCTAATAAAATTCCTTATACACGGTGATTAAAATCATTTGATGTAATTAATTAATTTTCTACCCTGGTCTAAATATGAGTAATATATATATATATATATATATATATATATATATATATATATTACCATGTAATTTGTAGATAGAATTTATTAGATTAAGTAGTTATAAAATTAGTGCAAGCTCCCGTGTATATACAACACATTAGTAAGTTAAGACGTTTTTCAGAGCTCTAGGCTAAGGATTATTTAGTTTAGAGGTGAGCTTCATATTCAAACTGGCTTCAATATTCACCTCGGCAAAAATGCGCAAAAGAATTATATATATCTATATATATTGCTGTGTATCCTACAAAAAGCCTCACCAGATTAAAAAAAGTATTTCAAACCTCTCGAATTTCGCACCAAGATTTGCTGTGATTCTCGCCCTGTTGAATCTCTTCTGATAATCGCCTCTTTGCTCTTTCCGCTTCGGCTGCTCACCTAGTTAAAACTTTCATCCTCATTCATAAAAAAAACCAAACATATTCCTACCACAAACATCAACGTTAACTCTATTTACATCAATATTCATAAAACATTAAAATTTCAAAATTAAATTGTAGCATAAATTTCAGTATCATAAAATTTCAAGATTAAATTTGTCATCATTTTAATTTGCATCCAGAATTAAAGTCCTTGTAGGATGCCTACTAATTAATTTAACAATATTTGCAGACCTGAGTCTAAGTACAAAGGCAGCTTCTCCCACCCCTTTACGTTAATCAAACAGGTTAGTCTAATTGAGCTCAAAGACAGACCCAAATTTTCATCATAATCAAGAACATAAACTGCTAAATACTCCTTTCTACTTAAACAAGAAAATTTCACCTTAAAATTAAAAATTTGTTGTTTGTACAAATTCACTACTGTCCATTTTTTTAGCAAACAAATTATAAAGTTATTCAACACACACCAAAACATCAAAATTCGAACAAAATTGTATAATTTATCTGAAGGTTACTGCACTCGTAGCTTCAATGTACATCGGACTTGCTAATTCCACCATTCCAGCTGGTTTATGTTTACGGCTTCAGATTCTGAACGCTTTTTAAAATTCATCTACAACACCATTCGTTTAAAAAGTTTCAGGGCTTCTCAGGAACGCATCTATGTATATCTAAATCTTGTTTGTAGATCCAATCACGTTTACTAATAACATTTGATTACTCACTCCCGAAAAATAGCACTGAAATTCATACTTCTTTCCCGCTATACCCAAAACTGCCTGCTTTTGTTTATTCATTTATCGTTACAAATTTGGATAATTGGTACAGTAATACTCGCAAATATAACTAGACTTTATTACCTTGTATCTTTTTTTCTAAGTGCACTAATGCATAATAACTTGTATCGTAGCACGTAAAGAGGAAACTGTTTTAAAGTATTCAATAATCACCAAAATATAAAAGCAAACTGTTTAAAGTATTGAATCAAATCGAAAATCTAAGAGAGCGAAACTCCTATAAACACAGGTTTATATAATCGCTCGCCTGCAAGTCGGTTTAGTCCCGCGACGGCCAGTTTTCAGAATTTCGCATTCTCTGTTTCCTTCTCGACACTCCGGCACGCGATTCTCCTAAATTTTTGCGCTCGTGCCAGTTAAATCTAAGAAACTTTCACACGGCTCGCAAACACGTCCGAGAACAACTAATTAATTTTGTATAGAAATTGTTGTGTTTTCACCTCTCATATGTGCAACTTATTTCACCCAATCGCAAACCCAGTGACGTTGCTCAAATCACGCCTTTTATTATCCGTGTCTCAGCCTTGCGCATTGTATCCGTCTTTTTCTAACCTGGCCTTAGTGGTGCAAATCGATATTCTTTACTATCGGTTATTTCAGTCCACGTGGATTCCTATGTTAATATAAGCTACGGTTTATCCGACCGTTTGCAATATACGCAGAATTTTCATGTTTATCAGCTCGAATTTATTAGAATTTGACATTTAAAATACGCAGGTGTTCAATCGTAATACTTCTACGTATTTTAACTTTCTAGATATATTTGTATGCTAGCAACGCGTCTCATACTTGGTATTATTGGGTTTTTAAAAGCTTTTATGCATATAATGCCTTAATAATCGTTCAATTAACTCCAATTAAAATAATGATGAATGGCATTGACTTCTACCCTTTAGTTTTTAGCGGATACTAATTATTAATTATTATTTGTACACTTTGTTTAATACTCGTTACTTAAAAATTGAATTAATTAATATAAATTTTGCACGTAATCTCTATTTGTTTCTTTACTTGGAACAATTAAATTACATACAAGTTGAGCATTTTAATTCTGCTTCTTTTTATAGAAAGCGTCTAGTGAATAATTTAAATCCCTTATTTTTAATGAAACGAATAAATTTTTATGCTCCACGTTTTAATAACGCGTACCTTTTCCCAAACCTTCTTTATACACGGTGATTAAAATTATTTGATGTAATTAATTAATTTTCTACCCTGGTCTAAATTTGAGTAATATATATATATATATATATATATATAATATAATATATATATATATATATATATATATATTTAAACACCTCATCTAAAAAAATAGGTCTTTTTAAAGCACTTGATTGAAACAAAATATTTTACATTTAACTTAAAGGATTATCTCGTTGTTGGTTTAATTCTCTTCAACCGTTTTAAGAAGCCTAATATTCATGCAAATTGACCTATTCCTTATATCAATACTAAACCGTTTGACCGTATTACAATTAATCTCCAATTTTGAAGTAGACTATAGTTATAATTTATTTTAAGCTCTCAAATCTTCTATTTCAATATATTTTATAAAATCATTAGCTGCCAAACTTTGTAAATTTTGCGTGCAAATTTAATTAGGTAACCTTTCGACTATGAATGACAACATTGCCACGTCGACGTGCTAACCAACACAGATTTCATCATGGGCGACTGGTTTTAAATAACACAAGCCTCCACTGACGTAATTATTCGAGTAGATTCTACCAATCTTCGCGCTTGTACGCACTTTTCTAAATGTTTATATGTCAATGCTCTAGTATATTTTAGAACCTAGATCGTTCAGTTCACTCATTCATTTGATATGGAGCACGCCTTTTAGGCCTTAAACTATCTGATATCTAATTTATTTAATGGTTTGAACTCCTCTATACTTAAAAGTGTTTAAATTAATACACGTCCTTTTGCTATAAAATACAAATAAAAACCTTTTTAGAAAATTTACACATGAAAGTTTCCTGTTACTATATATAGTACAAATCACGAAAGAATATATTCATATTATAGGTTTCTGAATTAAAAACGTTACACTTTTTAATGATCAATCGGAGTATATTTAATACATAAGATTTGAAAGTATGTCGTTCCTTAATTCATCAATCTATGACGTGAATGCATTCTTTCATGATTTCGACTATATAACTGAAATTCTTTAAGAATTTTGATACAAAATATTATCTTTTAATTTAAAAATATAGATGAAGCATAACCAAATAAACATATTTAGGTCTAGTTTTGATACTTGTTGCTTTTGAGCTTCTCCTGTAATTTTGGTCTTACCTAAACTGACCTGTGTCTAAGTATCTTTTCCAGAAACAAGACGCAAACAGTCTTGCATTGACCGCCTTTAATAAGTGTACTTACCTCTAGCAATAACTCATTTCCGAACCAATAATACAGAAACAGTTGCATTAGCATTGTGCCCATGAAGAAGATGTCTCTTATTAGCTGCATAGATAGGTCTCCCTAGAAGCAGCTTATATAATAGTTTCACCTGGTAAAGTACCACTTACAACAGCTATCTCAAAACCAAGTATTGCTATTTGTAATGAAGACGTTAAAAAATCTAGCAAAAGCAATATCTTCATAGAGCCATCAAGAACCTTGACGCACCTTTCAAGGTAAAGGTATAGCTAAATAACACCAACATCATTCTATACTTACCGTATGATGGCGTTGTGATGGTAAATTATCTTTTTAAGGTTACAGTATACCAATTCATCATTTATCAAAACAACCATATTATACTGCACAATCTTTATCTGCCCAACTGCAAAATTTATCAATGAAATAAACAGGTTATTGCATGCTATTAGAACAGATGTGCCGACAGAACAAGCAACGGCCTGCCAAGTAAATGTATACCAGTAATATTTGTACCGGTCGAAAGGAAGCCAGGATACTAATGGTAGTGGCCGTTTTAAATATTTCGTATAATTGCCCACAGAAATGTAGTACACACCTACCGGGTTTATCAGTTCCAAGATACACGGCGTAATAATAAACAGTAACAAACACATAACGCCTGTAGAAATAACAACCCTGTTTGCGACTGCGTTTTTGGCGACGTGGAATTTATAAATATCAAAGACAAGCCCTCCATCTTTTTTAATTCCTCCTTCAGTGACTGTAATAATCCCAACTAACTTTCTTATACGGGAGCTACTCAGAATATACACTTTAATAAGACCAAGCGTAAATAATAAGTTTACAGCCAATACACTGGTAATTTCTTGAAAGTTTGTGTCCATTGCATAAATCTCAACGTACTGAGTTAATACAAATATTATGTAAATGCTCATTATAATTATGTGGTAAACTTGGTAAGCGGCGGTACAACATTTCTTGCTGAATTGTAAAGGCCAAAGGCCAACTAAACTTAAGGTAAGAATAGCTATTTTCAGATGCAAGTGTTTCATTTCTTATGGCACACAAGTTTCAGATGTTGGAAGGTTTTGTAGCTTACTGAATTTTTTAAGTTACAGCAAACGGCTTTTCAATTACCTTTATTAACCGAAATTATTATAACGACCTGCATTATAAAGATAGTCAATTTAGTTTAATGATATAATTTTTGAAAATTATAGTCTTAATTGTAGAGTAAAATCACATGACGGTTTTAAATTTCAGTTAATAATCCCTTTCGACTTTCATTAGTAATACCGTGCATTTGCGGATTCTGCTATGAAGACATTTGGGAATTGTAAATTGAAGTAAAAAATATTGTTCCTATCAAAGTACCTAACTAACATTGCAGTAGCGAAGAAAATTACTAAGTTTAGATTGAAATATAGACATAAAAACCAGAAGTTACGTAATATCGCATTCTCATCTATCTACTGCTGCACTTCAGTGCAACGACATTTGAGAACCGTGTCCTAGTTTTACCTAATCCTTAAATCAATTAAAATATAGTTTCATTTGTGCTATATAAGATATCATTGTTTGTTCGTATATCACATGCAGATGGATCTGGTGCATACCTAAGGATTCTACTTGTATGTTCACGAAGCTCTTTTTACCTATTTTGTGTGTGTTCGTTAACTATTTTTTGTCTCTATCATTTTTCATTTTTGCTAAACTCATTACAAAGAACATTTTTGTATTTGTAATTTTTGTTCTGTGTTATTTACGTAACTGTGTTAATATTATTATGATATTAAAGGTGAACGAACTATAAGTTCTACTATTTACGCTATTATGAAAACTTGTCCTATTAATTGAAGAAATTATTAAACGAATAAAAGCTTTTTGATACAAACGGTATCTGAGGAAAAGCTGATGCCAACTTGCACGTATTGTTAAAGCTGTAATTTTAATTAAATCGATATTTATTACTGCACCGTTATAAAATATTAATTTAAGCAGAGTTTTATTAAAGGCAGGTTTCTAGGTGGCTTAAACGCAACTTAAACGAAAATTTGTTTATTGAATCTGATAGACAAACCACTTACTTAAATAATTTCCAGTTGAATTTTGCAAATTCATTTCTAACAGTTCTACAACATTATTACTTACAGTTCATTGCCTTCGGCGACAAACTGCTTTCATTCTCCTAAAAGCAGACACTACATTAACACAAATGAGAACAGTTTGTGTCATTCCCTTAGAAATAATTATATTCACATTTTATTTAAATAGTTTCTGTGCAAGTAAAGTCCACCAATAGGATTAGGTTATTTCCTTTTAGGACATATAAGTTTTATGCTTTTATAATTCTAATTTAAGAGAGAACTACTTTACATCGTCTTTGATCCATAGCCAAAGGTTATAAAATTAGTATGTTGGTTTCTAAAAAAAAAAAATTAGAGATATCATCAAGGTAGTTATTACAGCCTAGTTTTGTATAGAAAATGTCTAATTGCGTCGCTGAGTTCATGCGATGCTATTGGAACAAAGATAGGTCATACACAGTTTTCTGCTGAATCAAATTACTTCTAAAACCCGAAATACATATGTTTAAGTATATAAAAGGTTAGACAGAAAAAACGGTATAAAGAAGCTACAATTTTGATTCACACGTCCGAAGTTTGCCAAGAATTAAAATTAGCAATTTCGTTCTTCAAAAGGCGACTTCGTTTCCAACATCCAAACCCTAAACATGCTGCTTTAGTAAGTTAATTACTTTGGGTAGTGGTTAGCGGACAAGGCAGAGTAGCTTAAGCGGGTTCGGATAATTTTCTGCCAAGTGGACCAGTTTCCTTTTAGGGACGCTATTAATTCCATAGAGAGAGTCAGCCGTTGCGCTGGAAGTTTCATGTCGTACGACAATATGAAGTTACTTGAGAGGAACTAGAAGGCAACGTTTAATCCCATAATCCAGCTCCCGATTGTAAGAAAATTATAAACAAATCATTGCTGAAAGTATACTGGTGCAAAGGTTGGAGCTTAACCAGAAGAAAATGTATAAATTAAACGTACCTACAAGTGCGTATTGATTAAATTTTTACGACATTACGGTGAAAAATTCTATCGTGTATATAAGATAGCAAATTGAACCTTCATATACCATAAATGCCTGTATTACCTGATATCACAAGAGCAAGAATTTCTCGTTAATAAGAGAAGCCCAAGGTAAAGTTGGATGGAAAACGGCTTGAGAAAAAGAAAAACTCATTAAAGATAAACGGCTAGTAAAGTGTTAGCTCTGGGTGGATCATGAGTTTGGGTCATGGGTTAACAAACAACCAAAAATATTGATAAAAAGCGCCACCGTATTTTTCAATACAACAACATATGCAAATACGTGTAATTGTATTAGGGGAATGCGGAAACCTGAAGTCTACACTACTTATGTAGCCACAAAACCTAAATACTGACCTTGCAAAGCACTTACCAAAATATCATTTACCAGATGTATTACAGAGGTCTCGGCTTATCCTGTGAACAAACAAATGCATAACAGAGACACCGTTTGTGTCCTTAAAAATATTCACTAAAAAATAACATATTTGCTTTTAAGTTCCAAAAATAATATATACCCAGGGCACTTGTTAAAATTAGACAGAGTTAATCTTTTGCGTATTAAGAACTAAGAAATTTCCTTCAAATTATTAATAATAAAAGAATTAAGCAAACTTAAAGAGATTCTATTCACTTAAATTTGTTTATCTGTTTCAATGGAAATATTTTCAATAATAATAAAAATTTACTTGAAAGAAAACTAATGGTATTTTTTTCTAGAATAGTATAAATTTCATTAGATTTTCAATATCACAACATGTCATCAGTCTAAGGTATTCGTTTCCTTAATAATATTACACTTTGAAATTAGGATAGCCTGGAATAGTACTACGATAGACTTTACAATTAACAATCAACTATATTTCTTTTAAATGTTACTAAATTGTACCATAGAATAAGCTTTAACATTTTGTCCTTTAAGAATTTATCATTTTTTAAGGTTAAAGTACATGACCTCAATAAGAAGCAAAAATATTTTAACGTAATTTAAAATACCTTGTGGTGATAGTATCTAAAAATTGTAGGTATTTTGATATGTGGTTTCAATAACACTTTTTAGTGAAGCTAAAAATTGCTTGCTTTTAGAGATTAAATATTCAAGGCTACAATACTGCCATCTTTATTGTTTTTGCAAAGTTACTAACACAAAAATAGGGTGTTTAAACAAAACCCACTTCAAGATAACAACATAAAAATAAAATATCAATCTTCATCTAACTTGGAACTTTTAAATAAATTTAGTATACTGTAAGATCACTCACGTGCATGAAGTATAGTTGAACCAAAAAAAAACTTGAAAGTTCTTACCAGTACAAAACAACGCCATATATCAACCAATCTAAACCATCTGCAATCCACACAAAAAGATAACCATAGTATAACGTTGAATTTAAAATGGAGCCCAAAAAAACCTTTTTAATAAAATATTATTTTATTAAATAACATCTTGACTTGATGTATCTAACAACTTTCATTATTCCAAAATCTATGTAAAGCATTTACCTCTTCATTATTGCATGCATTAATGATGCACACAAAAATTTTTCATCGTATCTGCAGGAATCAAACTGCTTTACCAATAGTGGAACACAAAATCAATCCACACTAAAAGTTATTAGGAACCAGACTATGACACGATGGTATCAATCATTTAACAACCTTTTTACGAACACGGTACCAAGCAAATTCGTTAAGTGCCATCTTGACTCTTTTTATCACCAGTCGAGCTGCTTTCTTCCGCTACGCCACTGACTTTCAAGGTTTTCGCATATGTCAAATGACGTACAGACTTTTCTTATATAAATTCTACTCTACAACAGGGCTTACTCTATAGTAACGTTGTTGATTCAGATCCCTTTTACTTTAATTGTGGTGACACCTAATCCTGGAAAATTTTCAAAATTTGATAATTCTAATAAATTTTTTTTGTGCGGAATTTAAATCTAAAGTAGAATATAATGTTAGAGATGAAGTTTCTATTGAATTTAATTCAGCAAAATTGAATTCGCCTTTAAAATGATCTGGTATAATTCCTATGGTCGACCAAAAATGAATAACCAAAACTAAAGTTTGAGCTACATTTCGGACTATTACAACTTTTAAAACTGCTATTCTTTTCTTCAATTGGATTGGTAAAGTCATTGTTCCTATCGATTGTAAAGTTTATCCGTTTGCAATTTCACCATTAGGAAAATATTGTGTTTGAATTTTTATATCGAAACGTTAAAATATATCCAAAACTTTTTTGACTCAAAATTGTAGTACTTGCACCAGAGTCTTAAAGAGCAAGGAAATCTGTACCTAAAATATTTCCAGTGATATAAGGTCCTTCATCTCGTGGAGCATGTTCGAAAACATAGTCTAACATTGCCAGATTCTTTTTTAATTTTTCTTCTTTTACGGCAATTAAATTTTTAAATTGTATGGTTGAATTATAAAAAATTCGGGACAAAAATTTGGTCTTGATGGGGAAATATTTTGGACATCAATTAATTTCACAGGGATGCTGACTAGAAACGGGGTGACAAAATCTTGAGATCAAGAAACTAATTGTGGCTTAAAATAAACCTGAAAATCCATTAAAACGAAAAATGTTTTAAACTTAAAACAGACCTAAACACGTAGACCTAGTTATGACTGCTAACTGCAAGGAAGATTTCTGAAGGAAAAGATTAACTAAGACCTAAAATATTCAGTCACGCTTTTATAAAAATCACAACAGAATTTATTTCGAAAAAACTGTACCTATACACTAATGGAAAAATCAAATATACAAGATTTATAAAATTTACCGGGACACAGTTTACACAGAACCAGCTGAAACAAATATTAAAAGCTCCGTATGTCCTAAATCTACTAACTAAAAACGGTGTAAACACTTAATATATGTACGTTCAATTAATACATTGTCTTATGATTAGGTACTAACCTTCGTATCAGTATAGTTTCAGCATTGGTTTATTTACAATTTCCTTCCAACCGGGAGATGGATTATGGCATTAGAGGTTGCCGTCTGCTTCCTCTCGAGTACCTCTGTCTTATCGACCTCGTCCGCTACAATATAAAACTTCAAATACAACGATTGACTTTCTCTATAAACTCAGTAGATTCCCTAGAAGATTGGCCTTCTTGACAGGAAAATATCCGAATTTGCTTAGGCTACTTTGCCTTGTACGCTAACTTCAACACAATGTGATTAACCTTCTAAAACGGCATGCATAGAGTTTGTATGTTGAAAACGGAGTCTCCTTTTGAAGAATGGAACTGCTGTCTTTAAAACTACACGAGGCATTTTTGGCAAACTTCAGACCTAACCTAACCCTTTTTTTCATTTCAATTTTTTAAAAACTTTTGAAATGAGTTAGAGATTTGCACCAAACAGTGCTATTTGTAATCGTTTTTATGAATTGAACAATCTTTGAATATAAACTACATGTGATAGATACAAAATTATACCTTATATCAAAATTGAAGTAACCTAAAAATCATACTTCTTAAAAAGCATGACCTATTCCCATTGGTGGGATTTACTAATACAGGAACTATTTTAAAATGAAAAGTGATTATAAGGATTTTTAAGGAAGTTACAAGATTACATGTAAGATATTGTTTGTTAGAAAAAGTTGTTTGGGATGTAGTAATTGTTATTTAAATGATTGTTTATTAAAGACTATTCCGTGGCTCTGTAAGTCTCATGTATGATTCAAGTGATTTTATTTATATTGAGCAAAAATAATTAGAACAGCCCATTTATTAATCACTTCAGAGCACAATACTTTTAGTAACGCCCAACCTGGTGTTCGTTTAGAATCATCTATAGTTCACGCCAATACATATTAACGTGACGAGGGTTCACGAGAGGTCATTCAAACCCAAATTCTACAAATAAATTCTACCAAAATATAATAGAATCTGGAAGAAATGGAAATTTCCGTAAATTTATGGTTGCGCTTTGTCTAATACAAGCATACTATTATTAATTAAATTGCCATGCAAAAAAGCGCAATTACGTGTGTATAAATAATCACCCTGTATGATATAAACGAATTGTAACTTCATAGCAACTAATGTAAGCTGTATCATCATCATTAGGTCTTCAGTCCTAGAACTGGTTAGACGCGTACCATCATTGTTCCCTATTCTGAACTAACCTACAGATTTCCCTGAAATATGCACAGTTTGCATCTATAACTGTCTGATCTAGGTCTACATCTACCTCTTTTTTCCTATCTCTGCTTGTAATATATCACATACTATTCCCCAAAATGCCTTAGAACGTATTCCGCCCTACTATTTCTCTTTTTCCCCAGATATCCTTGTTCCCCTACTATTTCTGTAACTTATTTGTTATTATCTTTGTCTGTCCATGCTATCGTCCTCATACATCTGAAGCACATCATTTCAAAAGGCTGCTACCGTTTTTCTGTCTGCGTTTCAGACTGCCCGTATTTCATAGGCATGCTGTGCTGTGCTCCACACATATGCTTACAACTATTTTCTTCTTATTCTGTTTGTTGTCTTTCCTCATAGGCGATGTTCTTTCTTGTTAGATGCAGTTCGATCACTTTCTATTGTTTTACAGTTATATGCCCTATTTCTCCTACCTTCAATGGTTGTGAAGGAAGGTAAGCAGTCTGTGGCTGGCAAGTTCTCCCAACACTTAACCATTTGGCGATTTAATATATTTTCCAATTTATCTTTTCGCACAGTCAACATTAGTTGCAGGTATTTCGCAGCCATTAGGTTTTCCGTCTCAAAACTGGTTGGACACGTACCTGCACTTATATATATTCTGAGCTAGCCTACATAGTTCCCTGAAATTCTCACACAGCATGTGTATTCAGGTTAATCTTCTTTGGGAATTAAACCACTCATAGTTTTTAAAATCAACTTTATTTACGTTTCGATCCATGACCTAGGATCGTTGTCAAAATAATAATAAAAACTTCAAGTTTGACATTTATGACATAATTTGAAGGTGTCTTTGATTTATTGATGTTTGAAATATTTGGTTTGAGTATACTAAGTAAAAATTTTTAAAGTTTAACAAAATGATTGCCTTCAATTTGTGTTGCGACCTGGGATCGGCTTTCTTTAGGTAGCCAATACGCTTAACGTGAAATCAGCTGATTCATTTTTTTTGGTGAATTTTATATAAATTGAATAACTTGGAATTGGAAAACATTTTTTAACATGTTTCTATTTATACAATTGAGAGGATGGTTATTAAAGGAGTGTGCGATTGCATTATTAAAAGGCTTAAGTAGTCGTTCTTTTATATTTATTTTGAGGGGGAAAATTCATTATGATTTAAGTTACCTCTTTGGTAGATTTTAACATGGTTCTGAGGCGACTCTATGGCGGGTTTACACTTGTCAGATACCAATTTTGTTATATGAAAATTGTATATGGATCTGAGGCGACCCTATGGCGGGTTTACACTTGTCAGATACCAATGCTGTTTTACAAGGATTGTTAATATACTTATTTTTATGTAATTAGTTATTTTATGTATAAATAGAAATCATGTATGTAGGCTGTATTTCATGTTAATATTGCAAGGAAAACCCAGGAAAAACTTGCAATGCTACCTAGATATTGTGGGCATTTGATTTTCATTTGTTATTTCTTTTGTTATTTCTTTTAGTAATCGAATCCATTGTTTACTGAAAGTCACGGATTCGTTTGCAACTCAGTTATTTTTATGTAGGGTTATATAAGCAGCTACTTTGATTTTTCGTTTTTGGTGGTTTTCTTCTTTTTCTTCTTTTCAGGGAGTATGTGTATTCAGCTCGTTCCCTTTCTATTGTTTTCTAATTTTATACCCTATTTTACCGAGATTCAGTGAAGGAGGTTAAGCAACCTGTGGCTACCAAGATCCCCCAACACTTAGACATTTGCCGAAATAATGGTTTTCCAGTAAATCCTTTCACACACAACATTATTCGAGAATATTGCCCAACCAATTCTTGTAGTTACTTATAATAATCATCATGTTTAAGCACAGTTATCTTTTCGTCATTAGTTTATCCATCTTGGGATTGGTTGGATGCGTACCTCCATTGATTTCTATTCTGGGCTAGCCTACACATTTCCCTGAAACCTTTACAACCTACATCTTTTACTATCTGTGTGCAGTAGTCTAATCTAGGTCTGCCTCTTCTTCTCTTTTTTCCTATCTCTGCTTCTAAAATATTCCGCACTATACCCTCATGCCGTAGTATGTGGACTATCATCCTATCTCTCCTATTTTTTACCGTTTTCCACATATTTCTTTCTTCCCCACCATTTTTAGTACCTCTTCGTTCTTAACTTTGTCTGTCCATGATATCTTCATCATACGCCTGTAACACCACATTTCAAAAGCTTCTACCTTTTTCTTGTCCGCTTCTCCTACTGTCCAGGCTTCACAGCCGTACAGTGCTGTGCTCCACACATATGTTTTAAGCAATCTTTTCCTTGTTTCTATGTTTGTGGTCTTTGAGCACAGTAGTTGCTTTTTCTTGTTAAATGTAGCACGACCTTGTGCTAATCTTTGTTTTATATCTTTTGTGCTTTTCCCATCTTGCGTTATTTGGCTTCCTAGGTAGCAGAAATCCTTAATCTCTTGTAAGTTCGTGTTAAATACTTGTACTCTTGTTTTTGATTTATTTTCCCCACCTTTGCAAACTAGAACTTTAGTTTTAGTTTTGTTAATTTTCATACCGTATCCCTCTGTTAGAACCGTTTCCATTTCATTAAGAGCAGCTTCTAACTCTTCTTTGCTAAACGCTAATACTGCTATATCATCTGCAAATCTAAGCATATCAATTTTTTGTCCCTGCATAGTAATTTCAAATGTCTTCCTGCATTTGACAGTATTCATTGCCTCCTCTATGTACAAGTGTAAAATCAATGGGGATAGGGCACATCCCTGTCTCACCTCTTTCCTAATGTTTACTTCTCTACGTTCCTGCTCTAATTCTATTACTGCTGTTTGCTCTTTGTATAAGCTATGTACTGTTCGTCTATCCCTATAACTCATTCCAATCTTTTTGAGTATTTCAAACATTTTTTTCCAATTTACATTGTCGAATGCTTTTTCCAGATCTACAAACCCTATATACATGCTTTCCCCTTTTTCTATTGTTTTCTCCATTATCACTCTCAGAGCTAAAATAGCCTCCCGTGTTCCCCTGTTTCGCCTAAACCCAAATTGGTCTTCTCCTAGTATTTCTTCAGCTCGTTTTTCCATTCGTCTTCGAACAATTCTAGTTAATATTTTTGACACGTGTACTGTCAAACTTATTGTTCGAAAATTTTCACATCTATCCGCGCCTCTCTTTTTTGGTATAGTTACTATGATGCTACGTTTGAAATCTTTGGGTATCTCGCCTGTCTCGTACATATAGCTTACAAGTTGGAAGAGATGTTCTGTTACTGCTTGTCCAGCGGCTTTTAGAGTTTCTGCTTGCACCTTATCTGTACCCGGCGCCTTACCATTTTTCAGACTCTTTAATGCTAATTCAAACTCGTCTCGAAGTATAGGATATCCCAAGTCATCATTTTCAATGTCTGATTCCTGTTCTAATGCAGTTAGTTCCTCTCCTGCATATAAATTCCCTATATATTCTTGCCATCTACTCATTTTCTCTACGTTTTCTATAATGACGTTTCCTTGTGCGTCCCTTATATTTTTGCTATACGGTTTTATATCCTTAAAATTCATTCTAATTAATTTGTATGCTTCGTCTGTCTTTCCTATTTCCATCTTAGTTTGTACTTCTGTGCATTTTTCATCAATCCATTGTTCTTTAGTTTTCCTGCATTTTCGAATAATTTCCCATTTTATGGCTTTGTATCTCTGTTTTCCTGTTTCGTCCGATCTATTTTTGTATTTTCGTCTTTCTTCTATTAAATTCACGATATCCTTTGTTATCCATGGTTTCTTGTTTTCTTTTTGTGTATACCCCAAAATATCTCTGGCCGCCATGTCTAGGCTGAATTTAATGTTATTCCATTCTGTTTCTACTTCCTTAGTTTCAGATATTTTCCCGATATCATTCAGCAATTCATTTGACTTTTTTTCGAATCTTACTTGGATATCTTTGTCTTTTAGTTTCTCTAAGTCCAAGTGCCTTTTTCCGTTCCTTTTTTTCAGATTTTTAAATTTAAGTGCGGCCTTCATAATTACGATGTTGTGGTCAGTATCTATATCTGCTTCTGGGTAGCTTCTACAGTCTTTTACTTGATTCCTAAACCGTTGTCTAACAAGAATGTAATCTATTTGATATCGTCCTATATCTCCTGGCATCTTCCACGTATATCGTCTTCTAGCATGATGTTGAAATAATGTGTTTGTGATGATTAGATTGTTCTTGTCGTAAAATTCTACCAGCCTATTTCCCCTGTCGTTTCTCGTGCCTAAACCAAATAAGCCTACTACCGCTCCTTCCCTACCCTCACCTACCACCGCATTAAAATCCCCCGTAATTATTAAATTTTCATGTCCTTTTACGTATCTTAATATGTGTTCGATATCTTTGTAGATGGCTTCTACCTCTTCGTCACTGTAGCTAGAGGTGGGCATGTATACTTGTATTATTACTGTGTTTACCGGTTTAGATTCTAATCTAACCATGAGTACTCTTTCGTTCTTTTGTAAGTAATTTTCACACAGTATCCTATCTTTTCCGCATAACTATCCCCACACCCAAATTTCCGTCCTCTGCTCCTGTATGAATTACCCTGAAGTCTCCACTCCAAAATTCCCCCGTCTCTGGCCACCGAACTTCGCTGATCCCTACTATGTCTAGTGATAACCTATTCATTTCGATTTTTAGGTTCTCTAGCTTACCTACTTGCTTCATACTTCTAACATTCCATGCTCCGACTCGCAGAATGTTCCCGACTCTTATTTTTAACTTTCCGATTCGCATCCTCCGAAGTAGTCCCCTCCCGGAGATCCGAATGGGGGACTATTTTAACTCCGGAATCTTTTACCCCAGAGAATGCCATTATTTTATTATAATTTAGGTACGCTGTGTACTTGGGAGGTAATGTGGTGGTTTTCCGTTGCCTTCCACATCGCGGTAGTGTGTCTTAGACTGCCATACGGACCCCTATGGTCTCTGCCAATCTAAGTACCGAAAGAGCCGCTGCCCTCTTTCGGGGACCTGTCTTAGTCTGGTTCCTCACTAACGACCCTACTACTTTGGTTGGACCTGTAGTTTGGCTCTTTAGCTCATAAGAACACGCAAGCCATTTCACCTGTTCTAGTAACTTAGAACTTCGGCAAGGTGCAGGTCCATTCGAAATGGCATAAGCTGTATATGTAAAAACAATTAATTTTAAGATACCTTAAAAATGCATTCAATGCGAATGCTAATCGATTATTTTAAGATAAATACAAAGCCATTTATTTTCACTTATTAATTATTAATATATTTTAGATGCACATAAAAATGCTCTTCGTTTGCTATAAATAGCATAGAATAGTGCTAGCTTTACGCATTTAGCATAAAACCTACAATCAATCTTGTATTTATAACGCTAATTTTAATCTTAAAACACGTTTCACTGTGAAAGCAAATATTTTTTATAGAACAGCAGTCCGTTTGAATTAAAAAACAATGAAAGTTTAAATTAATTAGCCTTTGTGTAGCATAAAAACATTTTAAATGAAACATGTCCTCGTATTTTCGAGAGAAATTGCGAAAAATACATCAATTTCTTATGAACTGATTAATAAAAAAAGATGTATTCCAAGAAGCGGCGCTATCATTGAAAAAACCCATAAAATCTATAAAATAACCGATAAAAATTATTTCTTACCTTTCGCATTACTGAATTAGTATGCGACGCCACAGTAGCCTTAGGTGTTAAAAAAAGACAAGGCAGCGCGCGTCACTACTATAAATCAATACTAACGAGGTAATAAAACTCGACGATTTTGTACGCTAATGAGAAATTCCCAGAAGATTACATCAAATAGGCGTGT
The DNA here is from genome assembly GCA_036346225.1 of Platerodrilus igneus. NCBI lineage: Eukaryota > Metazoa > Arthropoda > Insecta > Coleoptera > Lycidae > Platerodrilus > Platerodrilus igneus. The sequence continues at coordinate 13,047,301 of JARFIW010001469.1, read as the reverse complement.
ATTTTTTAAAATAGAATTACGAAAACACTAGTGTGTGCTACAAATATATAGTTTTGTATATAAACGGGAGCGTTTATTAACAAGATCATTCATTCATGAATTTGATTGCGAAATCTTCATTTAAGCCACAAGTTGTAACTTTGCAAAGATGATATTTGAAATACGCAGTACATATACCTTAATTAAATAATTACGATGTTGAAATGGATAAAGATGTTATATTGTAAACAAAACCTACATAAAAAATAGAAATCATTAATTTTAATTATATACAACGAAAATGAGAAATGCTTTGACATAGAAAGCTATTACAAATTTTATTGAACAATTCCAAGGATTCTCATTGGTTTTTAAATGAAGTTTTAAATAATATACAAGATTTTGTGAACTGAGATTTGAACATCAATTTAAAATAAAGCCGTGAAGCCAGAGATATTTAATTGGAGAAACTCTTCCTTAATTTTTGCAAGTATAATTTTTTTAAACCTTGTTTGTAACTGATATTTTGTTCAAGATTGAGAGTAAGTCCTAATCATTTTATTTTTGTAAGGATAAGGAAAGTTTGTGGTCAGGGTTCGAAACACTCTGAGCTTTTAATAGATTATCTACCAAGGATTTTTTTGGCCAAAACAAACTTTACAAGAGCGAGAATCATAACCAGGTAAATTATCCATAAAAGAAGAAATTTAGTTCTGTAAATTTAAAATAAGGTAAGGAACATTTTTATTAATAAGTAAATAACTACTTCTTAGAAATTGTTTGATGTTTGAAAGAAAAGATGCTGTAAATGTTCTATATGCTTTTGTATAAGAGAAAATATTTTATACTGTATAAACGCTTTGTGATATTGCTGTTTGATTTCATTTTTGAAATCTCCAACAATTCCGTTGAGCTAGCCAGGCAAAGTTGGAAAGGAAGATAAGTTAATATAATTTGCTGTATCTATATCACAGCACACTTTCAGCGGCGCATCAAAGCGAGGCGTTGTCACAGTACATTTTTAGTGACGCTCCAACGCGGCATCTTCAAGCTTTCTTTCAGCGGCGCCTCAACGTGCGGCCATTTTATAGCAATATACATATTATATATATATATATATATATATATATATATATTAACGTAATAAGGGGTTAAGAGAGGTTGTTGAAAATAAATCCCACCAAAATATAAAAAAATCTTGAAAAACGGAAATTTCCGTAATTTATGATTACGCCCTGTATAATACAAACGTACAATTCATTGATTTACAAGCGAATCATGCAATTGCACGTGTATAAATAATTACCTTGTATTATAATAGTGTATTGTAAGTAAATAGCTAGTAACTGTAATGCGCTCATTTTCATTATATGTCATATGCGTAATAATTGCGATGTACTTGCAATTACTAGGTCATTACTTAAATATATTGTTCAATTTGCTAATAGTTAGTTAAGGGTATTTTTATTATAACTGCGTTGATCATTTTCAATTAATGGTATGTTATATGAACATTGAGTGATATTAGGTTTGGCGTATTCATAACAATTCGTAAAAATACAGGTTTAAACAGATAAGAGGGAAATTTATTAGTAAGGGTTAGTTCAGGTAGGTGGTTTGGTGTAAAAGGTATGAAATGTAAGAGGAATGAAGCGAGGAGTAGCGTAGCAACTGGGTAGCGCGTGGCATCTCGGTGTTCAGAATGCCACGAGAACATTAATTTATTTAAGTTTCATAATTATTTACTAGGAATAAAATGTGAATAGTTTATATAAAAATTCGAGTGCTATCGTTCTCAGAAGTGCCTACTGGAGTTAAATAGTGCAAGACGTTTTAAGGGGTTTCTGGTGGCTACACCGGAACTCATTATAATTGTTGTAATTTATCTTAATAATTGTTGAAATGAATCCTATCACACTGATGATAACTTTAATGTGATATTTTGGTGTTTCGTTGTGATTGTCTGCAAACCCCAATCATAGATAGATAAATTGATTTCCTTCCGTAAGTGTTCTACGGATGGCTTTCAAGTTTATGCCGTTGAACTGCGATACAACTGTCAACGAGGGAACATTCATTGTTCACACGTTTTGCCGGTGGTAACATTATTCGAAAAATACAACTGTGAGTACATTTGTTCATATTATTTCAAATTAGTATTAAGTAACGGTGCCAGAAAGTTTCAATTAAGTTAAGATATTTAGCAAATAGTTAATATAAAAATAATTTTGAATAGGTAGTAACATTTGTTTGATGGGCCTAAAAAATGTTTAAATATTTTTGGATTCTATAACAACAGATGGTCAAGTTTATGATTGATTTTTGTTTTGATTGCGGTAAAGGACTTTCTCTCCGGTTGAAAGTTAGCTGGGCAGTACATAACGTAAGTTGTGTATGTTAAAATAATTAATTTTAAGATGCCGTAAAACGCATTCAAAGCGAACTCAAATCGATCATTTATAGATAAATACAAAGCCATTTATTTTCACTTATTAATTATCGATACATTTTCGGTGAATATAAAGATATTTCTGATTTACTGTATATAGCATAGAATAGTACCAGCTTTACGTATTTAGCATAATAACTACAATCAACATGTATTAAAAATCAGAATTTTAATATTAATTTTGTGTACGGAAACACGCCTTGTCGTAAAAGCAAATGTTTGTATAAAATACAATCTCTTTTGTATTAAAAACCAATTACAGTATAAATCAATTCCCCTGTGAATTACAGAAATTTATTGTAAATGAAGAATTTTCTTGAATATTAGGAATATAAAAGGATGAGTAATCCGTATTTAGAACTATGTAAATATCTAATTAAGAAATAAAACATTTATTCCAAGAAGCGGACTAATCATTGAAAAAACCCGCGAAATCCCTAGAATAACTGATAAAAACTATTTATTAGCTTTAGCATTCACTGTTGGACAAAAGCGATGCGACACAGAGGCCTTGGTGTTAAACAAGGATGAAGCAGCGCTTGTCATGAATAAGTTGAACGATACTACGGGGTAATAAAGGCCGCGATTTTAGACGATAATGAATTTTCTGGAAACCTTGCATCATAACATTTCATACTATTATTATACTGCATTCTGGAAATAGATATTTTGTATATATATATATATATATATATATATATATATAAGGAAGCGTTTATTAAATGATTCATTCGATTCATAAATTCAATCGCAAAATGTTATTTTGATTTATGTAGCGAGATGTTACTTTGCGACGATAATATTTGAAGTTAACAGTCATCATACTGTAATTTAATAATTACATTGTTTCAATGAATATAGAAGTAATGTTTTTAAATGCAAATTACATAAAAAAAATGGAAATTATTAAATACAATGAATAGAAAGCTTTCTTCAATATAACGCTATTTTAAAAATTTTATTAAATAATTGAAAGGAATATATAAGCAAATTTGAAAATTCTTAATCGCTGTTTCTAAATGGAGATTTTATGCACCATCTTGTAAACAGATTTGGACGTCAATTTAAACGATATTTAGTTGCGAGTTGTATAAACAAACGCTACGTGAATTTTGGCAAGTATAATTTTTTCTAACTGATATATGAATATTGTCATCTAATTTAAACTAGTTTAAGATAGTCCTAATAACTTTTTTGTAAAGGATTTTTACCAGGAAAGTTTGTGGTCAGTGTTCAAAACACTCTGACTTTAATAGATTATCTGTCAAGAATTTTCTTGGTCAAACAAACCTTACAAGCGTGGGAATAAACAAAGTAAGGTAAAATATCCATAAAAGAAGTAATTTAGCTTTGTAAATTTAAAATAAGGCAAGGAGCTATTTTTTTGTAATACATACCTTTTAGAAATTATTTTGTTTGAAAGAAATGACGTTGTAATGTTCTATATGCTTTTGTATGAGATAAAATATTCCATACTGTATAAATGCTTTGTGATATTGCTGCGTTTTATTTAATTTTAAAAACTCCATCAATTCCGTTGAGCTAGACAGGCAAAGTTAAAAAGGAACTTGAACAATTTCAAGTTTTACAAATTGCTGTATCTGTATCACAGTACCTTTTTAGCGGCGCCTCAACGTGAGGCGTTTACAATATCACTCTTTTGCGGCACATACAAGGCGTGGCGTTGTCACAGCACTCTTTTAGTGACGCTCCAACGTGGTGCCTATCATATCAATATATAAATATGTATATATATATTACTCATATTTAGACCAGGGTAGAAAATTAAATAATCACATCAAATAATTTTAATCACCGTGTATAAGGAATTTTATTAAATAATACGCTTTATTAAAACCATGAAGCATAAATAAATTCGGTCGTTTCAGTAAAAATAAGAAATTTAAATTATGTACAAGACGCTTTATATCAAAAGAAACAGTATTAAAAAACTCTGCGTGTAATGTAATTATTCCTAAACAAATGGAAATTACGTGCAAAATTTATATTAATTAACCCTATTTTAAGTAACCGGTAGTAAAACAAAGTGTACACATAATAATTAATATTTAACTTGTATTCGCTAAAAAATGAAAGGATAGAAGTCAATTTTAATTGGAGTTAATTAAACCATTATTAATAATAAGCATAAAAGTCTGTGAAAACCCAAGATTATAATACCAGAAAATAAAGCTCTGAGAATTAATATTATTTTGAACACCTGCGTAGTTTAAATATCACGTACGGCGAAAATTGTGTAGATAACAAATGGTTTCAAAGAATCTTGAAGAAACCGTGGCTTAATATTCACGAGAAGGTGCGATACGGGGTTATTTAACCCAGATAGTCCACATGGACTAAAATATAATCGATAATAAAGAATATCAATTTGCATCAATGCGAACAGGTTAGAAAAGGAAAGAGAAAAAGCGTCAAGCAAAGACACATATAGTAAAAGGCGTGATTTAAGCAACGTCACGAGGGTCACAATTGGTTGAAAATAGGATGCAAATATCAGAGGTAGAAACAACGATTTCTGTACAAAATTAATTAGCTTTTCTCGGACATGTTTGCGTGTCGTGTGAGAATTTCTGAGATTTTAACTGGGGCGAGTGAAAAATTCGTAAAAACCGACGCGCGAGCGACGGAATGGGAACATAGCATGAGAAATTCTTAGAATTACCGTTTTGGGGAACAAAGCGACGTGCCGGCTATTCGCTATATATACCGGTGGTAATATGAATTTCGGTCTCTTAGACTTTTGACTATTCGATGCGTTAAAAGCTCTTACATCCGCGACTTGATTCAAGATGTTAAACAGTGCATTTTAGTTTGATAAAATAATTTAAAATTTTGCTCGTATATTTTAGTGATTCAAAATAGTTTGTTATTTACGTGCTAACATGAATGTACTTTAGTGCACTTAGATACAAGGTAATAAAATTTAGTATCACTGTACCAATTAGCAAAATTTACAACGACAAATGTATACACAAAAGTAGGCAGTTTTGGCGTATATTGGTGAAAGAAGTATGAATTTCTCTTGCTTATTTTTCGGGGGTATTAATAATTAAATGGTTCAAATACGTGTCTGGATCCACGAAACAAGGGTCAGATATACACAGATGAGTTCCGGAAAAGCCCAGAAACAACTTTAAATAAATGGTGATGGAGAAAATTTTAAAAGCGTTGAGAATTAGAAGCCGTAAATATAATCCTGTTGGAATGGTGTGATTAACTAAAGGGACGATGTACATTGAAGCTACGAGGACAGTAACCTTCAGGTAAATTATACTATTTTGTTTGACATTTTGTGTGGGTTGAATAACTTTATAATTGATTTACTTTAAATGGACATTAGTGAAATTGTACTAACCATAAAATTTTAATTTTAAGATGAAATTTGCTTGTTTAAGTAGAAAGGGGTATTTAGTATTGATGTTCTGAATTATGATGAAACTTTGGGTATGTCTTTGAGCTCAATTAGACGAACCTGGTTAATTAACGTAAAGGGTGGTAGATGCTCCTTTATACTCAGACTCCGGTCTGCTTATATTGTTATAGTAATTAGTAGGCATCCTACAAGGACTTTAATTCTGGATGCACGTTAAATGATAAAAAAAATTTTAATCTTGAAAATTTTGATACTGAAATTTATGCTGAATTTTAATTTTGAAATTTTAATGTATTGTGAATATTGATGTAAATAGAGGTAACGTTGATGTTTGTGGTAGGAATGTATTTGTTTTTTTATAATTGAGGATGAAAGCTATCTAGAGGAGCAGCCGAGGCGATTAACAGAAGAAAATCAACAGACCAGGTAATTCAAGAGGTTTCACAGCATTCTTGGCGACCCAAAAGTGAGGCTCGAGTTCCAAATAAAATTTTTGATTTTATTCCAGGAAACTGGCGATCTGAGAGAGAGTTTCTGTGTGTATAAATTTAAGAGTATTTTGAGTGTGTGTGAGTGAGTAGAACGTATGCAGAGAAAAGAGTGGTTAAGGAGTCAAGGAGTGGAAATTGGAAGTGACGATAGTGCATTGTGCGAAAAAAATTCTAAAATGGAAGAAGCTGGAGGCAGTAGAGATCAGTCGAGGACGGAATCAGGGGATCAAGGAAATGAGTTAATGATGAGAATGTTAGAGGAAATGCGATTAGCTAGAGGAGTCCAACAGAAAATTAGAACAGCTAAGCGATGAATCTAATAGAGCTAGGGAAGAATCGAATAGAGCGAGGGAGGAGTCCAACCGAAAATTAGAGCAGATAAGCGGGAAAATTGAACAAAATACTAAAGAATTTACAGAATTTAAAGATAGTCTTACCGTGAAACTGGGGGAAGTAGAAAATAGGGTTGAAAAAAATGAGCGTGATATTACAGGTCTTCGACAGGAAATGGGACATTTAAAGTCCGAAGTACGCATGTTCTGTGAAGAAGAGATTAATGTAAAAATGACTGAAGTGACGGACTCATGTAGGGATCAGTTAGGCAGGGTAGAACGCGAAGTTAGTAGTATCAAATACAACATGTCAAATTTAACGGGGGATGGTCCCAGATTTTCTACAGGTGGAGTATCATTGGACCAACACATGAAATTTTATGGCGATAACAGGGTAAATCCACAAATTTTTATTAATAGTGTAAGAAATCTAGTGGGAAATTTATTTGACGAACAGACTAAACTAAATACGATAAAGGCTTTATTAAAAGACAATGCGGAAGCGTGGTACAATTTAGTAGGACAGGACATAGACACGTATCAGGACTTTGAAAATAAATTTCTAAAGCACTACTGGAGTGACCACAGACAAGATCAGGTACGAGACGACTTAATCACAGGAAATTTAAGGAGAATTTTCAGGAAGTAGGAGCAATATGCTATACGCAAGTATAGCATAGCAAAGCAACTGAACCCACCACTGACGGACCGACAAATTATTAAGTATTTATCACGACACTTCGAGGTAGACATAAGACAGCACGTAGCACTACAGAACATAGTAGACAGAGAAATGTTTTTGGAATACCTGCAGAGGTACGACGACGTAAGTAGTGGACGACCTCGGGAAAACAGGGAAAGACAGATCAACACAGTTAGGTCTGACAATAGACGGGACAACTATGCTAGAAGGGGGAATAGTTACGGATACCAGCGACCGAATTGGGAACAGAGACGACCATACGTTAGGAGAAATAGTTTAGGAAAGGGACCTGCACCGAGACCGGGACCTACCAGAATGAGTAGTTCACCAGACATGAGCTGGACTGCTAATACAGACACGGAACGAGTGGAAACGCCTAGGACATACGCGGAGGTGACGGCTAGACCAGGACCGAGTAGGGAAAACAGACCTGGACAGGATTTTTAGAACGCGACAGACCACTAGATTTCAGTGTAAATGTATATGAACATCCACGTGAATTTTTCAAAATTGAGGAGGAAGTAGAGCCAGAAACTGAGGAAAAATTATGTTTGCCAATTATTAATTTAGAAATTTTTGAGAATAATGTAGAAGTATTACTTGATACAGGGGCAGAGGCGAGTTTAATATCGGAGGAATTCGTCAGCAAAATTAGGGATAAGGTTTGTGATAGAATTATGCCTATAAAGCGTAGTCATTTAGTAGCTCCAAATAAAAAGAAGTTTGCTGTAGTAAATAGTGTTGTGGTGCTTAGGATAGATATAGGAGGTTTAAGCTGTGAACAGGAGTTTGTAATTGTGCCTGGACTGAAGTTTCAGAGCATTTTAGGTGTTGACTGTATGATGAAGTTAGGGTTTTGATAGATATGGAAAGGAAGGTAGTAAGGATTAAGGATAGGGTAGTGCCATGGAAGGGCAGTTATGAAGTCACAGAGGATGACACGGGGTTGAATATTAATGTAGTAGAGGTAGAGGATGATGAAGTAAAACAGATCAACACAATAAGATGTCCAGAGGATAGGAGAGTAGAGGTTCAAGCTTTATTACAAAACATGCAGAATTAGTGGGGTAGAAGCAAGCACAGCGTTAGGCTATGAGCACAGATTGAAGTGGATAATTCAGAACCGTTCAACGCAAAGGTTTATCCAATTCCAGCAGCATATCAGGAGCATGTGAAGGCGAAATTAAGTAAAGATGGCAAGTTTGTTTTTAATCAAGTAGATTTAAGGGATTCATTCTGGCGGATTCCATTACATAAGAATTCTAGAAGGTATATAGGATTTTCCATAGAGGGAAAAATCGATAACTTTAAAGTAGTATCGTTTGGTTTGTCGACAGAAAAGAAAATAATAATAAATAAGAAACAGAGTGTAGGGCGTGAAGAAGGAGCAATATTTAAGAGTCAGGATAAGAGGGATGATAAGTTTATTGTATGTGAGATAATAGAGATGTTAAGTATAGATATAGAAGGGGGAGAAATAGGGATGAAGAGTATTAGGATGGTAAGAAGAAAGACTTGGAGGGTGAAGAAGAGAGTTAGATTTAAATAACTTGATGAACAAAGGATAGAGATAGGGGAATTTTAGTATAGATATAGAATAGAATAGAGATAGGTGTATATAGAAAAGTAGAAGTAAGTGTTTATAGAAAATAAAGCTAGGTATAGGATAAATATGGGAGATAATTAGGAATAGGTTTAGGATGAGAATAAAGAGTAAATGTAGGAAGAAAATAAGATAGGTTAAGTGTAGATATTTCATAGAAGATTAGTGGAGAGTTAGGAATAGAGTAAGAGTAGGATAGGCATATAGGATTAGGTAGGGGGAAGTAAAGTATAGTGAAGATTAGTTAAATAGGATAGGTATATAGGATGTATATAGGATCAGATGGATAAGTAGGACGAAGTTAGGGATAATTTCAGTTTATAGAATGAGGTGAGAGTTAGAAATAGGATAGGTATATAGGATAGGTGTAAATATTTTTTTGGATTGGAGACAAAGTAGGTAAGTTAGATAGATAAGGGTAGAGAGTAATAGGCAATTTTTTTTGTAATTTTTTTTTGGTCTAAAGGCTTTATATTTGCATTCAAATAAGTGGGATTAATTGTATTCAAATAGGGGGAAAATACTCATATTTAGACCAGGGTAGAAAATTAAATAATCACATCAAATAATTTTAATCACCGTGTATAAGGAATTTTATTAAATAATACGCTTTATTAAAACCATGAAGCATAAATAAATTCGGTCGTTTCAGTAAAAATAAGAAATTTAAATTATGTACAAGACGCTTTATATCAAAAGAAACAGTATTAAAAAACTCTGCGTGTAATGTAATTATTACTAAACAAATGGAAATTACGTGCAAAATTTATATTAATTAACCCTATTTTAAGTAACCGGTAGTAAAACAAAGTGTACACATAATAATTAATATTTAACTTGTATTCGCTAAAAATGAAAGGATAGAAGTCAATTTTAATTGGAGTTAATTAAACCATTATTAATAATAAGCATAAAAGTCTGTGAAAACCCAAGATTATAATACCAGAAAATAAAGCTCTGAGAATTAATATTATTTTGAACACCTGCGTAGTTTAAATATCACGTACGGCGAAAATTGTGTAGATAACAAATGGTTTCAAAGAATCTTGAAGAAACCGTGGCTTAATATTCACGAGAAGGTGCGATACGGGGTTATTTAACCCAGATAGTCCACATGGACTAAAATATAATCGATAATAAAGAATATCAATTTGCACCAATGCGAACAGGTTAGAAAAGGAAAGAGAAAATGCGTCAAGCAAAGACACATATAGTAAAAGGCGTGATTTAAGCAACGTCACGAGGGTCACAATTGGTTGAAAATAGGATGCAAATATCAGAGGTAGAAACAACGATTTCTGTACAAAATTAATTAGCTTTTCTTGGACATGTTTGCGTGCCGTGTGAGAATTTCTGAGCTTTTAACTGGGGCGAGTGAAAAATTCGTAAAAACCGACGCGCGAGCGACGGAATGGGAACATAGCATGAGAAATTCTTAGAATTACCCGTTTTGGGGAACAAAGCGACGTGCCGGCTATTCGCTATATATACCGGTGGTAATATGAATTTCGGTCTCTTAGACTTTTGACTATTCGATGCGTTAAAAGCTCTTACATCCGCGACTTGATTCAAGATGTTAAACAGTGCATTTTAGTTTGATAAAATAATTTAAAATTTTGCTCGTATATTTTAGTGATTCAAAATAGTTTGTTATTTACGTGCTAACATGAATGTACTTCAGTGCACTTAGATACAAGGTAATAAAATTTAGTATCACTGTACCAATTAGCAAAATTTACAACGACAAATGTATACACAAAAGTAGGCAGTTTTGGCGTATATTGGTGAAAGACGCATGAATTTCTTTGCTATTTTTCGGGGTGTTAATAATTAAATGGTTCAAATACGTGTCTGGATCCACGAAACAAGGGTCAGATATACACAGATGAGTTCCAGAAAAGCCCAGAAACAACTTTAAATAAATGGTGATGGAGAAAATTTTAAAAGCGTTGAGAATTAGAAGCCGTAAATATAATCCTGTTGGAATGGTGTGATTAACTAAAGGGACGATGTACATTGAAGCTAGGAGGACAGTAACCTTCAGGTAAATTATACTATTTTGTTTGACATTTTGTGTGGGTTGAATAACTTTATAATTGATTTACTTTAAATGGACATTAGTGAAATTGTACTAACCATAAAATTTTAATTTTAAGATGAAATTTGCTTGTTTAAGTAGAAAGGGTATTTAGTATTGATGTTCTGAATTATGATGAAACTTTGGGTATGTCTTTGAGCTCAATTAGACGAACCTGGTTAATTAACGTAAAGGGGTGGTAGATGCTCCTTTATACTCAGACTCCGGTCTGCTTATATTGTTATAGTAATTAGTAGGCATCCTACAAGGACTTTAATTCTGGATGCACGTTAAAATGATAAAAAAAAATTTTAATCTTGAAAATTTTGATACTGAAATTTATGCTGAATTTTAATTTTGAAATTTTAATGTATTGTGAATATTGATGTAAATAGAGGTAACGTTGATGTTTGTGGTAGGAATGTATTTGTTTTTTATAATTGAGGATGAAAGCTATCTAGAGGAGCAGCCGAGGCGATTAACAGAAGAAAATCAACAGACCAGGTAATTCAAGAGGTTTCACAGCAATATATATATATATATATATATATATATATATATATATATATAAATGATGTGATAAGGAGATCACGAGATGTCATTGAGCGCCCATTCTATAAAAAACAATCAATAATAAGAAAAACAAAATATTCCAATATTTAATTTTAAGCTTCTATAATATTCTTGTAAGATTCTTTTAAGACAAATCTCATGTAAAATAGCAAGCTCTAAGTGTTGTAACATACCATCTCCAGTCGAAGTCCAATCAAGCATTCATTAATTCAAATATCCGTGTGTAAATATTTTATTCTTTAGAAAAATATCTGAAAAATATCATCAACATTAAGAATAATAAATAACCTCGATGTCAATTTATCTTCTTTAAAATATTATTTTAAACAAGATTTAGCCGCCGAAAACATAAAAATCCGTAAATTCTATAATACATTCATCTCCTTTAAGAGTAGCATTTAATAAACACAATACACTGGTTTGAAAGTGAAATAGTATATGATTTTTTAAGAATCTGTTATATTTACGGTAATAAGCTAATTATCTAGTATGAATAAATGTCCTCAATTTGCGGAACGAGGTAACATTTGGGGGACAATAAAACCAGATAAGATAACAAATTTATATTGCTATAAAACTACAGAAGCTCGTAAAGGGAGCGAGAGAAAGAGAGAGAGAAGCCAACGTCATACATTAATAGAGGATAGAAATCTTTTATATTCGCCAGAAATTGAAACAAACGCGCCATTAAAGGAATAAGAACGCGAAATTGTTATTAATTGTTACGTCATGAAGATGACCTATCGTCGAAAATACCATCATAGTGTGAGAAAAAATTACGTGTTAAGGATGTATTTATATAAAAGGCGGAAGTTATGGGAGTGATTTATTGAAGATTTAGCATTGAAGCTTTGAACACAGGTCAAAATAAATGAGCTTTTCTAAACTGATATTTCGACATATAAAGATTGACTAAAAAATAGAAATCTAAAAGTGGAACCAGGAATTTCTCGAGGCAGTAAATTCTAACGGAAACGATTTTTAGATAGCGATAGAAAGATAACACTTCCAGTAAGAAATTGTTAATTCAAACCTTATAATGTGTATAAGGGCCGTTATGCTTGCGACCACGTCCCCAGTGCTCCACCCGAAGGTACTACATTGGGTTTAAACGCGAAATAAACGTTCTTCAAATTAAATCTCACTTCAAATTAATCAATTAAGATAGTTCAAGCTACAAGTATACCTTTGTTTTAAACCTATAGAGACGACTGGTGTAATATTAAGGTGATTAACTAGTATAAGCTTTAATTTTGCGTATAGATAATGAACTTGTTAATGGATAGTTTTTTATATCATTTTTGAGACAGATCTCGAGATTTTTTGACTTCTACAAAAATTTCTGCTTGATATCGCTAATCAGCTACACTCAGACGGTGTTATACAAGAATATTTAAATTATTCATAAAAATTATAAAAAGAATTTTGTGACTTGGTATTTTCTTATCATTAACAAAATATTAGGTAAGATTGTTTTAGTACGTAAGTAGTAACAAAAAGTTGTTTCTCTTTAAAGTTAAACTGTAAATTGCATTTGTAAGCTTTTTTTATATCTGTGAGTGTAAGTAAATTTATTAAATAATGTGTCTAAAAGAAAGACGTGTTTGAATGTATTGTTATATATATATATATATATATATATATATATATATTGCTATGAAAGTCAGGATTACCTTCAAGTCCCACGCATGGAAGCCATAAATATTGCTATAAATTCCGCTCTAGACTCGAGCCCCAGCGTTGGGCCGTCATAAATATTGCTGTGGTTTCCTGTAAAAAAAAACCCTTTTTCTTCTCGCCCCACGAATTGGCACCATAAAAATTGCTATGAATTCTCTGGAACCCTTCCTTTATTTCTGCATACCTCGGCTAGCTCTAAAATCTGCTTCTTCATAGATACTTACCCTCCTAAGTTTGCTCTTACTCACATATACAGCTCAATAAAATTACCACTCAAATAATGCAACGAAACTCAACCATTTATCCATACAAATTAAAATTTTCCATTATCAAGTAAATATTTACACATTCGAATATACAGCTTCATAAAATATTACAATCTCAATCATTAATTTTTTTAAATTTCATGACTTTTCTTTATTTCGACAGTTTTGTTTTGTACGAATAGATGGGCCCGTCTTGAAACCCTAAATTGACTTTTACTCTGGTCTATAGTGAGCTCAGTATAAACTCAGTTATTCTAAATGCCTGATTACATCGCATCTTTGTTTAAAACAAGCTTAAAGGCCCGTTTACTGCTTACAACATTTTTTTACACCTTTACACCTTTAAATAATAAATACAAACTTTTCTTTACATGTTCCCTTCAAATGAGCTTTTATGTTCATAAACTACAGCCCCAATGTGTCAAATCACTCAAACACAAAATTACAGGTCAAAATGTTCAAGCAATAGCTATAGAAATTAATTTCGTTACCTGGAGTAAGCTTTTTCCATCGTCACTTCCGAAGATGTCGTCCATAAAACCTCGACGTTGCTTCTATACGCCTTGCTACTATGTGTAGATCAGACCATTTCCCAATCGCTATCCAAATCTCTGCATACGCCTTCAATGTTTTACCAGATAATTGTCCAGAGCAAGCAAATCAAAACACCAAGCATCCTCGTTCCAAAAATTTCTTAGCACGCTTATTTTAGCAATTTCCCTCGTTAGTTCGTTAAATGTAGTTACAGCCTCGTCTATTAAGTAGCACCCGCTTGTGCAATTCACACATTTATAACACTTTCGATAGACTGTACTAACACCGTTTTATACAATTTTAAACTGGGATGTTACATTAAGAGCTAAGCGTAGTCAAACGGATAAGTGACTAAGAGAGAGAGAACTCTACCTCGCCTCCTCGTGTATTTATAATCGTTAATCCACACCTTCTGTAACCTATTTTAAATAAAAAGCTCCCCTATCATAACCGATTCTAAAAATTTTACACGTAACGGACTCTTAAAACCGAGAATTCTCATTCCAACGTCGCATTAACCCGAAAACTGGTAAACAAAATACAACCGTCGCAATCTTCTTGAAAATGTCTAGCATTCAACCAATCACACACCTTTCCCCCATTTTTTATGTTCAGCCTTCCACTATCTTTCCTTGTTTAACCCATATTCGTTGTCTCTTTTATAATCCCACTTAAGCAACATAAAATCGATATTGTGGTTGACCTCCAAACTTACCGCGTATTTTAAACGAGTGTTTTACTCAACGTGTATTATATATGCTCTCTGTCTGCTTTATGCTATGGATATTCCATCTTAATTTGCTTTCAAGCCATCTGTTGTTTTCGTATCGACCGTTAATTAAATTTCTACAGAATTATATTCCAACCTTCATTTCAGTTCCTTGAATCTTTTATTCATACAAATTAAAATTTTACGTCAGCAGATCAATATTTACAAATTTAAATATACAGCTTTAAAAATATGTACAATCTCAATCATTAATCCTTTTTAAATTTCATGACTTTGATTTATTTCAACAGTTCTTTTCTTTTATATAAGTAGATGGGCCAGTCTTTAAACTCTAAATTGAAATTTACTCTGGTCTATGGTGAGCTCAGTATAAACCCTGTTACTCTAAATGCATAAATAAATCGCATCTTTGTGTTCAACAACCTTAAAGTCCTGTTTGCTCTTTATATTAAATTTTTATATAATTTATTTACACTTTTAAATAATAACTACAAATTGTCCTTTCCATATACCCTTCAAATTAGCTTTTACGTTCATAAAATACACGCCCCAAGAAATTAATTTCGTTACCTGGAGTAAGTTTTTTTCATCGTCCTCTCTGTAGATGTTGTCCAACAAACCTCGTCGTTGCTTCCATACACCTCTTTGCTATATGTAGATTCAACTCATTTCCAATCGCTATCCAAGTCTCTGCAGGCGCCTTCAGTGTTTCTACCCATATAATCGTCCAAACCAAGTTAATCACCTTCCGCATCTACAAAACACCCAGCATCCTCGTTCCAAAAATTTCTCAACACGCTGACCTTAGTAACATCCCTTGTTCATTCTTTGTCTGTAGCTACAGCACCGTTTACAAAATAGCACCCACTTGTGCTTTACACACTTTTAATTAACTTTCAACGGACTGCACTAACACCGTTTATAAAAATTTACACTTGGATGTTACTGTAAGAGCTAAGCGAAGTCAAAGAGATAAAAGAAGTAAGAGAGCCCTACTAAGTTTTCTCGTGTATCTATATTGGTCAATCCACACCTCCTGTACCCTATTTCAAACAAAATCTCCTCTACCGTAACCGATTCTGAAAATTTTATATCCAACAAACTTTGCAAAACTTGGAATTCTCATTCCATCGTCGCTTTAGTCCGAAACACTGGTTAACAAAATGCAACCTTCGCGCTCTTTTTGAAATTTTCTCTCACCCTCTAGCACTCAGCCAATCACAAACGTTTCTCCCATTCTTAGGTCTAGCCTTCAACTACCTTACCTTCGTCTAACTCATATTTGTTGTCTCTTTTACAATCCCACTCAAGCAACATAAAATCGATATTGTAGTTGACCTCTAAATTCTGCCGCGTTCTTTAAACCAGTGTTTTGCCCAACGTATATTTGTTTTCCTCGTCTTGCCTATGCTATCAATATTCCGTCTCAACTTGCTTTCAAACCATCTGTTGTTTTCGTAGCCTTCGCATCGACCGTTAACTAAATTTCTACAGAATTATGTTCCAACGTACATTCAGGTTCCTTGAACGTGTTTATTTATCTGTCAGGTTTTTCTCTGAATCAATTGTCGATTTGAAGTCGTATTTTCCATGTTGTTCAACCTGTAGAATTTCTTAGAATTTATATTTAACGAATGCTTGTTTAGTTAAATGGATCATATGCGTTTACATTGATTTATACCCAAAAGCTTTCTTTATTATTTGATGTGCTTGATTTACAACCTTAAAAATATTACAGCTGATTCTATTCGTATCCTTCTTGAGTTTTCACGTACTACAAAGCTTCTACACTTATGCAAATTTAACATTCCGATTTATTACTACAAATGTATGCTATTATCAGTCCGTTTTAATGTCAAAACTAATTAATTTGGCGCGTAAATAAATTATTCCTATTTTCTATATACACGGTCTTTACAAAATTATTCTTTTGGCCTGTCTATCCCTCTTAACCTATAACTTACACGATAATATATATATATATATATATATATATATATATATATATATTGCTGTGATTCCCTGTATGGAATCGAGCCCCACAGATTGTGCGTCCAGAGAATGCTGTGAAACCTACAAAATCCGTGAAATACGCTTTATAATCGAGCTATTCATTAACTTAACTGTGTTGGTCCATTGACTTTCTTCTGTTAATCGCCTCGGCTGCTCCTCTAGATAACTTTCATCCTCATTCATAAAAAAAACACAAACACTTTCCTACCACAAACATCAACGTCAACTATAATTACATCAATATTCACCATACATTAAAATTTCAAAATTAAAATTCAGCATAAATTTTAATATCAGAAAATTTCAAAATTAAATTTATTATCATTTTAATGTGCATCCAGAATTAAAGTCCTTGTAGGATGCCTACTAATTACTATAACAATATATGCAGAGTACAAAGGGAGCATCTACCACCCCTTTACGTTAATTAACCAGGTTCGTCTAATTGAGCTCAAAGACATACCCATATTTTCATCATAATCCAGAACATCAATACTAAATACCCCTTTCTACTTAAACAAGCAAATTTCACCTTAAAATTAAAATATTATTGTTAGTACAATTTCACTACTGTCCATTTTAAATAAACAAATTATAAAGTTATTCAACACACACCAAAATATCAAAGTTCGAACAAAATAGTATAATTTACCTGAAGGTTACTGCACTCGTAGCTTCAATGTACATCGTCCCTTTGTTAATTACACCATTCCGACTGGGTTATATTTACGGCTTCTGATTCTCAACGCTTTTAAAATTTTCTCCATCACCATTTATTTAAAGTTGTTTCAGGGCTTTTCCGGAACTCATCTGTGTATATCTGAACCTTGTTTTGTGGATCCAGACACGTTTATGCACCATTTAATTATTAATACCCCGAAAAATAGCAAAGAAATTCATACTTCTTTCACCAATATACGCCAAAACTGCCTACTTTTGTGTATTCATTTGTCGTTGTAAATTTTACTAATTGGTACAGTGATACTAACTTTATCACCTTGTATCTTCTTTTCTAAGTGCACTAAAGTACATTTATTGTAGCACGTAAAGAACAAGCTGTTTTACATCACAAAAATATTCGAGCAAACTGTTTAAAATTATTTAATCAAAACCGGAAAACTAAAAAGCACTGTTTAACGCGTTGAATCAAGTCGAAGATCTAAGAGAGCTTGTTCATATTCCCCTGGGTATATATAGAGGTTAGCCTGTCTGTCGGTCAAGTCTCCAAAACGGACAATTCTAAAGAATTTCGCCTGCTATGTTCCCATTCCGCAGCCCGGCATGCGATTTTTACGAATTTTGCACTCGCCCCAGTTAAATCTCAGAAATTCTCACACGGCACGCAAACATGTCCGAGAATAACTAATTAAATTTTGTACAGAAATCGTTGTTTCTACCTCTCATATGTGCATCTTATTTTCAACCAATCGTGACCCTCGTGACGTTGCTCATATCACGCCTTTAATTATTAGTGTCTTTGTCTTACGCACATTATCTTTCCTTCTCTAACCTGTTCTTAGTGGTGCAAATTGATTTTCTTTACTATCGATTATTTCAGTCCATGTGGACTGTTATCTGGGTTAAATAACCCCGTATCCAACCTTCCCGTTAATATAAGCGACGGTTTCTCCAACATTCTCTGAAACCATTAATTATCTGCAAAATTTACGCAGAATGAGCTTTTTAAAAATACGCAGGTGTTTAAACATCCTACTTCTAACTAACCCCTCTACGATTTGCATTTTATTGGGTTTTACAAGTTTTATAGATATTATATGTTACTAACGGTTCAATTAACTTCAATTAAAATTAATACCCTTTAAATTTTAGTGAATCCTAACTAAATATTAATTATTATCTGTACGTTTTGTTTAATACCGGTTACTTAAAATAGAGTTAATTAATATAAATTTTGCACGTAATTTTTCTTTGTTTCTTTACGTAGAGCTTTTTAATACTGCTTCTTTTGATATAAAGCGTCTTGTACATGATTTAAATCTCTTATTATTAATGAAACGAATGAATTTTTATGCTTCACGGTTTTTTTTTAATAACGCGTCTTAACTTACTAATGTGTTGTATATACACACGTGAGCTTGCACTAATTTCATAGCTACTTAATCCAATAAACTCTAATCTACAAATTACATAGTAATATATATATATATATATATATATAATTGATTATAATTATGTTAGCGGGTATTAGGTCTGCTGGGGTAAAAGAAAACTCTTTTTTATGGCCTAAATTTTCGCATTTATTTAATGCTTTCTCAAAGGCAATAACTAAAAAACTAATACAACAATAATAAAGACACTGGTGTATATTAGTGCATATACATTTACATAATGTTCAGATATACATATATGTATATGACACCGTTTATTTGCACATGTACGTTTCTCTTTTATTCTAATTCTTTAACAAAATCAACCTTTCCGCCTATTCATTAGAATTCTGTCAAAAATTTTATTTATGTCAAGCCAATATTTTATTTATACTTAAAATTTTTATATTCAATTCAATTTTATAACGTTATATAAAGGAACCTAGTTTAAATTTTATTTATGGAAGCTAATTTTTATTAACCTCAATGTAAGTAACGTTTATTTTTTAAAGAAATAGAAAAGCATTAAATAAATGCGAAAATTTAGGCCATAAAAAAGAGTTTTCTTTTACCCCAGCAGACCTAATACCCGCTAACATAATTATAATCAATTATCTAAAAGGAGGTCGTTATTACAAAAAAGATTGAAATATATATATATATATATATATATATATATATATATATAATTGCGTGCGATAAAATTTAAATACCTGATCTAAAAAATAAGTCTGTATAAAACACTCGACTGAAACAAAATATTTTATATTTAGCGTAAAGGTTTTAATTCACGTGTTGGCTCTTTCAAAGCATAATAACTACCAATCCCTACATATCTAAATCAATGCTTCGCCTTCTTTTAAACCGTTTTAAGAAGCCTAATTTTCATGCAAATTGACCTATTTCTTATATCAATACTAAACCGTTTGACCGTAATACAATTAATCTCCAATTTTGAAGTAGACTATAGTTATAATTTATTTTAAGCTTTCAATCTTCCATTTCAATACATTTTATAAAAAAATTAGCTGCCAAACTTTGTCAATTTTACGTACAAATTTAATTACGTAACCTTTCGGCTATGAATGACAACATTGCCACGTCGACGTGCTAACCAACACAGATTTCATCACGGGCGACTGGTTTTAAATAACACAAACCTCCTCTGACGTAATTATTTGAGTAGGTTCTAGCAATCTTCGCCCTTGTACGTACCCTTCTATATGTTTACATGTCAATGCTCTAGTATATTCTAGAACATAGATCGTTCAGTTCACTCATTCATTTGATATGGAGCACGCCTTTTAAGCTTTAAACTATATGATATCTAATTTATTTAATAGTTTAAACTCCTCTATACTTGAAATTGTTTAAATGAATACGCTTTGCAATTAAAAACACGTCCCTTTGCTATAAATTACAAATGAAAATCTTTTTAAAATATTTACACATGAGAGTTTCCTGTTATTATATATAGTACAAATCACGAAAGAACGTATTCATATCATAGGTTACTAAATTAAAAACGACATACTCTTACGGAATCTATCGGAGTATACTTAATGCATAAGATTTGAAAGTATGTCGTTTTTAGGGAACGGTACCTTATAACGTATAACGGAACGTTTATGATCACTCTCGTGTCCGTCCGTCCGTCTGTCACAGAGGTTTTTGTCGAAAACTATCAAACGTAGGAATTTGAAATTTGGCACAATGCTAGGTCTTTATGGCGCGCACATATATCGACATTCAGAAAATAGAAAAATAAATAAAAATATTTAAAATTATTTGGCGGGAGTTAATTCGGTCAAAAGAAAAAAAGTTTTAATAAATATATCATGTGATGTATCATTTGAAAGAGGATTCTAAAAGGCTTCTAAAAATATTTTTTTATAATTTTCGGTTCAGTAGTCTTCATGATATAGCTCGAAATGTGCCAAAAATGACTATCCCATCCTCCCCCACTTCTTCTCCTACATTTCCGAACCTAAAATTTTGATTTTTAGGAATAATAGCTATTGAGTCATAGATTATCGGAAAACTGCTGGTTTTTTTGACAGTGGAATAATTGCTGGGAAAAAAATTTTTAAACACGGTAATAAGACAACGTATTTACTAATGTACCAGTACAATGTGGAACAACATATTCATTTTTCAGTTATCACAATCAAATTTGAATAACATTTAATTTGGTTTATTGATTGCTCACTGTAGTATTGGTACGGAACTCTAATAGTGCGAGCTCGACTCACTCTTGGCTAACTATTTTTAATTCATCAACCTATGACGTGAATGCATTCTTTCACGATTTCCACTATATCATTGAAATTCTTTAAGAGTATTGATACAAAATACGATCCTGTAATTTGAACATATGGATGAAACTTCATTTAACACCACACATTTGTACTCCAAACGTAATTAATAAATTTATACAGTTCGACTTAAACCAGTTTAGGTTTCGTTTGATACTTGTTGTTTTTGATTTCTTCCTGTAATTTCGACTTTGCCTAAACTGGTCTGCGTCGAAGTATCTTTACCAGAAAGAAGACTCAAACAGTCTTGCATCCACGGCCATTAATAAATATACTTACCTCTAGCAAAAGCTCATTTCCGAACCAGTAAAATAGAAACAGTTGCATTAGCATTGTGCCAATGAAGAAGATGTCCCTTATTAGCTGCATAGATAGGTTTCCCTAGAAGCAGCTTATTTAATAGTTTCACCTGGTAAAGTACCACTTACAACAGCTATCTCAAAACCAAGTATTGCTATTTGTAACGAAGACGTTGCAAAATCTAGCAAAAGCAATATCTTCATACAGCCATCAAGAACCTTGATGTATCTGCATGGTAAAGCTACAGCTATATAAGATCAACATCATTCTATACTTACCGTATGATGGCGTTGTGATGGTAAATTATCTTCTTAAGGTTACAATATACCAATTCATCATTTATCAAAGTAACCAGATTATACTGCATAATCTTTATCTGTCCAACTGCAAAATTTATCAATGAAAAAAACAGGTTATTACATGCCATTATAACAGTTGAGCCGATTGAACTAGCAACGACCTGCCAAGTAAATGTATACCAGTAATATTTATACCGGTCGAAAGGAAGCCAGGATAATAATGGTAGGGGCCGTTTTAAATATTTCGTAGAATTGCCTATAGTAATGTAGTAGACATCTATCGGGTTTATCAGTTCCAAGATAAGCGGCGTAATAATAAACAGTAACAAACACATAACGCCTAAACAAATAACAACCCTGTTTGAGACTGCGTTTCTTGTGACGTGGAATTTATAAATTTCAAAAACGCACCCTCCATCTTTTTTAATTCCTGCTTCAGTGACTATAATAATCTCAACTAACTTTCTTATACGGGAGCTGCTCAGAACATACACTTTAATAAAACCAATCGTAAATAATAAGCTTACAGCCAATACACTCGTAATTTCTTGAAAGTTTGTGTCCATTGCATAAAGCTCAACGTACTGAGATAATACAAATATTATGTAAATGCTTATTATAATTATGTGGTAAACTTGGTAAACGGCGGTGCAACATTTCTTGCTGAATTGTAGAGGCCAAAGGCCAACGATACTTAAGGTAAGAATTGCTATTTTCAAATGCAAGTGTTTCATTTCTTATGGCACACAAGTTTCATATGTTGCAAGGTTTTGTAGCTTAGTGAATTTTTTAATTACATCAAACAACTTTTCAATTACCTTTATTAATCTAAATTATTATAAAGACCTGCATTATACAGACAGTCAATTTAGTTTAATGATGTAATTTTTGAAAATTATAGTCTTAATTGTAGAGTAAAATCAAACGACGCTTTTAAATTTCAGTTAATAATCCCTTTCAACTTTCATTAGTAATACCGTGCATTTGCGGATACTGCTATGGAGACACTTAGCAATTATAAATTGAAGTAAAGAATATTGTTCCTATCAAAGTACCTAACATTGCACTAGTAAAGAAAATTACTAAGTACAGATTGAAATATAGACATAAAAACCAGAAGTGTTACGTAATATCGCACTTGCATCTATCTGCTGCTGCACTTCAGTGCAACGACATTTGAGAATCGCGTCCAAGTTTTAACTAATCCTTAGTTCAATTAAAATATAGCTTCATTTGTGCTTTATACGATATCATTGTTTGTTCGTATCTCACATGCTGATGGATTTGGGTTTGTTTAACCCTTATAAGGCTGCAAAAATAACTTTACATACATGGCTACAGGTGCTATCATAATCGCGTCAACTAACATACGCTTTACATTCATTCCTGCGATAGGAGAAGCGTATGTTTAGTCTGAATTGTGATTTTATGTGGTGCGGTATACTGTTTAGCAGTGTTATAACAATGCGTAGAATTCAACATAATATTCCAAGTACTTCTGAAGGCGGTGAATATAGTTCTGGTAGCAATGCAGCCTCTGGTAATAGATCTAGAAATAGAACTCCTGGTAGCAATGCTGCTTCTGTCAGTCGACCTTCTAGAAGTAGAGCCCCTGCTGCTGACCTGCCATATAATTCAACAGGATATCTTCAATTAGACAAGTAAGTTGGCTTAGTATATTTTTGTTTATGCAGATATCCAAGAATACAAATCACAGCTTTGGTAATTATTATTGATTGTTGTTTATATGCATATAGAATAACGGATGAGCACCTCGAAAGTTTGTATGTAATGTCCGACGAAGAATTTAGTGATCAGTATGAAGATGATGACCAAGTTGAGTATGTACTAGCAGTAAGCGACGAAGACGCAGATGTCGATGATGTTCGCGCTGGAGAGAGGTTCCCATCGAAATATCAGTAGCAGTCGACAGTGACGAGGAACAGGAATTAGTTGTAGAGCCAGGGGAAGAAACTACAACACCACCATCAGATAACGTTTAACGTGCTAAAGATGAGACTATGTGGAACAAGAAACCACTACGTTCAACTCAAACGCGGTCGTATAATATTATTTGAAAACGAGGTAAAACTTATACCTATTCTGCCCCATTCTAATCTCTTGATTTTCATTTTAGGTAGTCCAACTAAAATAACTGCTTTACATTCACGTATAGATACGTTCTGTGCATTAGTGACATCTGAAATGAAATCGATTATCATAAAGCAGTCTAATCGAAAAGCTAAAAAAGTTTATTATGATTTCAACAAAAACTCGCCTCGGGTACCACGAGTCTGGAAAGATATTATGGTTCAGGAGCTGGATGCTTTTTTGGGGATTCTACTAATGGCAGGCGTTCATAAATCAAATACTGAACATATTGATGAATTGTGGAAATCAGACGCCTTACCGTTATACAAAGCAGCAATGAGTAGAGATCGCTTCAAACAGATTCTACGTTTCATCAGATTTGATAACTCCATAACAAGACCGGATAGATTACAAACGAATAAAGCCGCGGCAATAAGCGACATTTGGCTTATGCTAAACCAAAATCTGCTGAAGTGTTATTCGCCTTATGAACACCTAACTGTTGATGAGCAACTTTTTCCTTATCGTGGACGAACAAGGTTTACTCAGTACATGCCTTCCAAACTGGCTAAGTATGGAATTAAGGTATTCTGGGTATGTGATGCCAAAACGTTTTATCCATGCCAAAGATCAATTTACACTGGAAAATTAGCTGGCAATGGGCGAGAAGTGAACATCGGTAAAAAAACAGTTATGCATTTATGTCAACTTTACAAAAATTCGGGCCGTAATATTACCACCGACAATTTTTCACATCAATTCCCTTGCTCGCATGCTAAAATCGATTGGTCTCACTTTGGTTGGTACCCTTAGGAAAACAAACTCTACATTCCTAAGGTCCTTCTAGCTAGCAAAGAGAGAGATCTCTATTCTACTACTTTTGCATTCCAGAAAGATGTTATGCTGTGTTCGTATGTGCCAAAAGTAAATAAAGCAGTAGTTTTATTATCTACAATGCACTCTACGAATGCAGTGGATGACACCTTGAAGAAAAAACCTGAAATTATTTCTTTTTATAACCATACTAAGTCAGGCGTTGACGTTATGGATGAAATGCTGGGTAGTTACACAACCAAGAGGCGAACAAGTCGCTGGCCCTTGGCCTTTTTTTACAACATGCTGGATGTAGCAGCTCTGGGTGCCTTCGTCATATATACGAACAACAATCCTCAAATCTATAATAGTACAAATAAGAGGCGAAATTTTCTAAAAGACCTAGCTCGTGATTTGTGTTTATCTGCCGTAACTCAAAGAGGTGTAAACGCTTTAATATTGCGAAATCGGTTTACTAAAAGCGCGATTGAAAGCATTTTAGGAATTTGTCTGGAAGTTTCACATAATCCTAATTCTATAAATCAGCGGGATTCTTCTGGATGCATCGCAGTAAAAGGAATATGTAAAATGTGCTATCACAGCGAAGAGAAAATAAAAAGAAAAATTCGGAAAGCATGTAGCGTTTGTAAACATCCGGTGTGCCTTCAGCACACAGATGCAAGGGTTCAATGTCTTCAGTGTCAGGATAAATAATCATCTATTATTTTTTTCATTATATTTTATAACATGTAAATAACATTAAAACATAATACTAATAACAATATAATAAATTACTACAAACACTTTCCATTGTTTTCCTGTATAAAATACATGTGGTACCCAGGTACCACCATCCGCCTGAAGGATGTAAAATTTCTTCATGGTAAAAAAAATGCAACCCCCATACATCCACCATATCTAAAAATTTTGAAATGTGTGTATAATGACCTACTTGAAGATGTCCTAGAAGCCCACAATGATTCGATTTACCAAAAATGAAATATCTCACATTTGATGCACTAAAAGTACCCGGGTACCACCTTCAGCCGCATAAGGGTTAACAGTATTATTGGAGCATACCTTAGGATTCTACTTGTAAGTTCCCGAAGCTCTTTTTACATATTTTGTGTGTGTTCGTTAACCATTCTTTTGTATTCTATCATTTTTCATTTTTGCTAAACACACTACAAAGGATATTTGTAATGTTTGTGCTGTGTTATTTACATACCTGTGTCAATATTATATCAAAACTAAACGAACTCTATAAGTTCTACTATTTTACGCTATTATCAAACTTGTCCTACCAATAGAATAAACTATTAAACAGATAAAAGAGTTTTTGATAAAAACGGTATCTAAGGAAAAGATGATGCCAACTTGCACGTATTGTTAAAGCTATAATTTAATTTAATTCGATATTTAGTACTGCACCGTAATAAAAGGTTAATTTAAGCAGTTTTATTAATGGCCGGTTTCTAGGTGGCTTAAACGCAACTTAAACGAAAATTTGTTTATTGAGTCTATTAATCAAACTACTTACCTAAATAACTTCCTGTTTAATTTTGCGAATTCATTTCTAACATTTCTACAAGATTATTACCTACAGTTCAGCGCGTTCGGCGACGAACTGCTTTCAGGCTCCTAATACCAGACACTACATTAACATAAATGAGAACAGCTTGTGACATTCTCATAGAAATAATTCAAACCTGTACAAGTAAAGTCCACCAATAGAATTAGGTTATTTCTTTTTAGGACATACAAGTTTTATGCTTCTATAAATTCTAATTTAAGAGAGAACTCTTTTACACTTTTATCTATAGCCAAGGTTATTAAATTTGTATTTCGGTATAAAAAAAAAAGGTTAGAAATGATATCATCATGGTAATTAATACAGCCTAATTTTGTACAGAAAATATATAATTGCGCCGCTGAGTTTTTCCTATTAGAACAAAGACAAGGTCATACACAGTTTTCTGCTTATTCAGGTTACTTGTAAAACCCGAAATACATAAGCTTAAATATATAAAGGGTCAGATAGGGAAAACGGCATAATGGAGGTCAAATTTTGATTCACCCGTCCGAAGTTTGCAAAAAATGTCTCGTGTGGCTTTAAAATGAGCAATTTTATTCTTCAAAAGGCGGCTCCGTTTCCAACAACCAAACTCTAAACACACTGCTTTGGTTAGTTAATTACTCTGTGTAGAGGTTAGCGAACAAGGCAGAGTAGCCTAAGCAGGTTTGGATAAATTCCTGCGAAGTGGACCAGTTTCCTTTTAGGGACAATATTAATTCATGTTGTACGACAAGATAAAAGTACTCGAGAGGAACTAGGGGGCAACCTATAATGCCAAAATCCAGCTCTCGATTGCAAGAAAATTATAAATAAATCAATGCTGAAACTATACTGGTGCGAAGGTTGGTATCTAACCATAAGAAAATGTATAAATTGAACGTACCTACAAGTGCGTCTGTGTTTTTGCGACATATTGCATGTTTAGACTGTTTTCGTTAACAAAATATATCACAAATATTTCAATACCTTCTTACAGAAATCACATTTATTTTTACTAAGGGCATGACCAGCTTCTTATAAGTCAAATTTCAAAATGTTTTTCAAATGTATCTGTACTTATGATGATATCGACGAGATAACAGAATACATAAGGTTCTAGTCCTTGACGTAATAGACAATCTACGAATCCTTGTCATGTAGCAAGTAAGTAGGAGAAGGTTACCGGTCCTGAAACCACATTTGCTCCAGCATCCACATTTGCTCCCACATCTGAACCAAATTTACATGTAAATTCCCATAAGGAGCAAATGTGGAGATAAATCTTCTAGGAGCAAATGTAAAGATGAATCTCCTAGGAGGAAATGTCGAGATGTAAATTCTCATAAGGAGAAAATGTGGAGATGAATCTCCTAGGAGGAAATGTGGAGATGTAAATTCTCATAAAGAAAAAATGTAGAGATGAATCTCCTATGAGGAAATACGGAGATGAATCTCCGTTTTCATCAACTAGCCATTGCATCTTTTGAGGTAAATATTTCTTGCATTTTCATCTTAGCATCCTCATTTGCTCCCACATCTGAACCAAATAGCTTTCTTCGACTATCCATTTTTTATCTTTCGAGATAAACCTATCTTGTTTGGTATCAATTAATATTAAAATTTTCTCAGCTACCCCAATCTTGAGGAACTTTTAGATTGCTTCATCCCCCAGAGAGTTACCCTCAATTTAAGATTTTTTGCTGCTAGCGATTTCTGGCCGTTCTTATAAATTTTTTAGACATGCGACACATCAAATTAGTCTAGAATTTTACACATAACCCGAATCTGCAAACAAATTTAAAATCAGACCACCCCTTACCAAGTTACACTTTTAAAGTACTAAACCTCTAAATGTTGCTCTTTTCTCTATAGTTTTCTTCGACTAGCCATTGAATCTTTCGAGATCAACTTATCTTGTTTGGTATCAATTAATATTAGAATTTTCTCAGCTGCCAGAATCCCTAGGAATTTCTTAGATTGCATCATGTTCCAGGGAGCTACCCTCATTTTAAGGTTTTCTGCTGGTAGCGATTTCTGACCATCCTTATAAATTTTTTAACCACGCGACACATCAAATTAGTCTAGATTTTTATGCAGAATTTGAATCTGCAAACAGCTTTAAAACCCGACTGCCCCTTACAAAGTTATAACCCTTTAAAGTCCTAAGCCTCTAAATTTTGCTCTTTGCTCTATAAGCAAACCTAACAAATAGTTTTCTTCGACTAGCCATCGCATCTTTCGAGATAAACCTATCTTGTTTGGTATCAATTATTATTAGAATTTTTTCAGCTACCCGAATCTCTAGGAACTTTTTAGATTGCATCACCCCCCAGAGAGCAACCCCAATTTCAAGATTTTTTGCTTATAACGATTTCTAACTGTCTTTATAATTTTTTTTAGACATACAATACATCATACTAACTAAGAATTTTATGCAGAATTTGAATCTGCAAACAGATTTAAAATCTTACCACCCCTTACAAAGTTGCACTTTTAAAAGTCTCAAACCTCAACATTTGTGCATGCTTTAAACAACCATTTCCTGAGAAATCTATAACTGCGGGGATTTTAGAAATGTTATCAATATTATCGATTTCTGGTTTAACATTTTCCTAATTAATAAGTACGTCACAAATAATTACATGCTCAATCCTAAATATGTACTTTGGAACATACATTTCGCTTCCAAAACTAATTGCTTTACAATTATGTGAAATAGAAGTGAAAGCAGCGGATTTAATCCGACCTAGATCGGATTTTAATCTGACCTAGGTCGGATAGCAAAACTGTTCCTAATCAAGAGAATGTAAGCGATATGGCGGTGTGCGACATATGTCCTGTCATCATGACTGCATTTAATGTAGAATGCGAAGCTATAAGGGGTATGGATATGCACATTATTAGTGAATGAAGTTGAGGTGTCTGGAACAACAGAGCGAATAGATTCGGCATTTTTGTAACTACTTTAGATTTTGAATATTTTGGGACTTGGTAAAATTTTTAGTATTTCGGACTTAGAAAAATTTTAACATAAAACTGAAAATTTTATACCAAGGCCTCTAACTCGCAACGTGGCCGTGCGCACCCCTGCCCATGCGCACCCCTGCGCGTGCGCACTCATGCCCATGCGCACCCCTGCGCGTGCGCTAGTTCATAGAATACATTCCCTACCGGTTGTTACGTGCGGGCACACAAATCGGGTACAATCGCTACACATCCGAATAGGAATAGCTCATATAAAAGGGCTGTTCGCGTAGAAGTTATTATTTGTTGATTGTACCGTTTAAAGAGACAATATAACAAATATGTATAAAGATTTTAGGGAGGTTATTCGAAAATTTCGCAATACTCTACGAGTAAAAAAAGCAGAATGTGGGCAAAGCTTTTTGATAGAAGGAGAAAAATGTCTTATGTGTCAGTCATACGAGAAAGCAATAAAGCACTGTACTGCTGTGTTAGCAATGCGTGAGAAACTGGATGATTTTATGAAAATAATCGAGGAGATGGGGTTTATAAAACTGTTGGCAGATATTCAAATAGAATATATACTAAATTGTAAGTTTTACAGTAAAAATTTAACCACCTCAAATATTATCATAAGAAATGAATGATGTGAATTTAGAAATTATTTTTGTATATATTAGCTTGTTTATGTTATAAAATATAAAGTATACATTGGTATTGTTTAATTTTTCAAATGTCCACGAAACTGAAATGGGTATCTAAGTTCTTATGAAAAGAATTATAACAAAGAGCGCTACATTAAAGTTTAATAGAAATGAGTACAACTGCGTGTTTGAAACATACCTTTTAGTTTAAAATTTTTTTGTTCAACTTCGATGATATTACATAAACCAAGATCTCGGTTCTGCTTCCGAATAACGGTAGTATTGTATTTTTATTGTATCCTAACAATGCCATTATATATAAACAAAACCAAAACGTTTGAAACCATATTTATATTTCAATTCAAATACTTAACAAGTACACTAAACATAGAAATATATTTTTATTCATTAAAACTAATACACACACAAAAGTCACTTTTTTCTCCTTTCAATTGGAAAATGTGTAGTATACATATCCAAATTTTGTACACGATTTTCGTTTGCTCTGAGTTTCGTATAGAGTGTAGCTTTTGGAACATTGTAGATTTCGGATGCTTCTGAACCAGTAATCCATCCTTTGTTTATTTTGTCAAGGGCTTTATTTAAATCCTCTTTAGTATACGATTTAAGTTGTCTCTTTATATTTCTGTCAGAAACGTCTGACTTGAAGTCTATGTTCTGATCTTCCGCATCATCATTATCATGTGCAGGTTTATCTTGCACTATTTTAGTAATCATTAGAAATACCATTCAAATGTTGGCTTGTTGAATTGTTTGATAAACTTTTTTTTATCTCCTTGACAACTTGTTCTAAAATTTTCATAACATCTAAAGATATAATTCTTTCTCCGGTCATTTTTATTACGATGTTTACTTTCAAAATGCAGATGCAGACTATTCCAATTTTACAATTTTGAAAAATATGTATAAATATTTAACCCCCATCTAACTTTGTTGTCGTCTATTCTATAATTCCTTTTTGTCGAAGTTTAGATATTATAGAGATAATTTCATTTAGGTTATGCATATCTCGATGGTTGTGATAATCAACAGTAACTAGCAACTGCAGTCTTTCAATCAACCCATGTACATTAAAGTGAATATATGCATCATCTGAACTGTGCTCAGTACGATGTGTATTTTGTAATACAACATCCCTTTTATATACATCGGTATTTTCGTGCCCGACTATTGCTTTCCTGTGTTGAATCCTCGTCATCAGAATTTGGGGTGTAATCCATAGAACTTGATTCATTTATTATTTGCTCTGATGGTTTATGGCAAGCATTTCCATTATTTTTTGCAGAGTTCAATTCCTCAATATTAAACTTTTGTTTTTGCATTTTAAAACTTCTTTTACAAACTTCTTTATCATCTTTACCATCTGAGTAGGTAGGTGTTGCTGTACATCTTAGAGTACTTCCTGTGCACATTTCCGCAGTTTGTAAATTAGTTATTTGTATATCAGAGATGTAGCTGTCTACACTTTTATCTGTTTTACTCTGCGATCGTATGAGATGGTCGCACAATGTCGACTTTGAAATCCTAAACTTCTTACTAGCAGAGTACATTGTTGCAACACCTTGTTTAACCTCATTGAGAGCTTCTTGCAAATATTCCTTGGTATACGTTTTTCTAGAAATCATTTTCAAGTTACAATGCTTTACGGTTCAATATCCGAGATAAACTAAAGTAATAATATTGTAGCCAGTGAATATAAAACCGATCGAGTTTAACATAATTCGATCTATATCTGTAGTTGAAGTACAACAATTTAGAAACGTATAAGAAAATAAACTGTAATATGCAGGAATATAGTAACAGAAATTTCTCTAAGATCTATGGTATAAAATTTAAACATCGCCCCGGAATTTGACAGACATCTATTATTTGATTATTACCCAATTTGTATTGAATTTCCTTAAACAGAAAATAGGGTGCATTTCTAGTAATCTATTTACTTGGTTCAAGATCGCATTTAATTACGCGCGTCACTTACATCTTTGAAATTCCATGTTGGTGAAACGTATGACGTAGAATATTTTTTATTTAAAGTAAATGCGGGGTCCTGTCTAATTAAATGGACTTTCCCGCGCAGACGAGTGCATAGAAATAGTAATAACTATAAGACATTGTATAAATATTTTTTTTAAAATTGCTGTATTATCGAGTTAGATCTAAATAAAAATGTAAAGGTCTTTTGCTGTTAGGTTTTTGAATATTAAAACACTATGCGGGTCCTTGTTGGAGCTAATTTTAAAAGACGTGATAATTAAGTCCGATTCCGCAGGAAAATTCTATACTAATTTGATAGGTTACACGACGGAGTTATATTTAAAATACTGCTAAGAGTAACTTTGTATTATAATTCTGAAAATGTTGTTGGTGGTTAAATACATACAGGTAAAACCCACTATAAAACAATTATACGCGTCACTTTTCCAGTCAAGACTTGCATATAACACCAATTAACATAACAAAGAGCTGAGCACGCTCGACCATTGGCATAAAAGGTGAGGGAGTCTTGTTCCAGTGCATTAGTCATCAAAGTATTGTCGAGTTCGATTAAAATTACAAGTTAAAGATAGATTTTTTTTTGTGTTGACGTTGCAAGTGTTGTGCGGGTACCACAATTAAATATCAGCCAACTAGTTGGTAAGACAACCTATAGGTTAGGCGAATTTTTACCAAATTCTCACCACCATATAATAGAAGTCGGTTTTGATTTATACGGTGGTCTTCAACCTGCCATCCAAGTTATTTGCTGTAGTAGTATGTGTACAGATTCTACGATAACATTCTCATACTTCGATTGGAAGAAATTGTGTACTTTTCAAGTGGGATTTCAAATTCACCAATTTGCTCAAAACTCAAAACAAATCAAATTAAATGGTTTGACTACTGGAAACGACTTTGTTGACAAACAATTGGGTCAAGATTTCAAATTGCAGCTGAGCACATCCGTTAATAAAAGTATATGGCTGTTGAACAATTTTGAAAACAGAATTTATATAATATGGAAATTACGAAAGATCGAAATGTTATTGTGCTACCTGCGTACGAGTACATCAAGTTATTAAATTTGCGAGAATTAATCTGATTTAAAATGGCTGAGTTGAAGAGTAGACACTTTCCAGATTTTTACGAAAAATTTGTAGGTGATATAAAAAGTATGTGGAAATACGACGGAGAAACAAAGGGTTCAAACGTTATAAGAGAAGAGAGTCGCGCCAGTATTTCTCTGTCTAACGATTGCAGCAATTTAAATTACTTGAAGGTGTTGGAAATAATTAAATGTTACCCCATCCAGTACTTAAAAGATGCGAGTGCAAGATAATCACTTGCGCAAATGTTAAGAGATTTGGCGATCCCAGATTCACCAGACTCTGGTTACCACAGCGGTTTATAGATGTTATCAATACATGTATGTATTTTATTTAAAACATTATATTCCCTGATAAAGTTTGTTTTTACATATTTGTATCGCCTACATTAGCAAAAATTATTAATAAGCGTATTAAACTATCTTGTTTTTATTTTTAGGTTTAAAGTAGTGTACCCCGCAGATAATAAACACAATATACCGCAAGTCAACAAAAAAAGTTGTAGGGAAATTCAAAGACAACTTTAATGGGGGTCTAGTATTAGAATTTGTTGGTACAAAAGCCAAGTCCTACTGTATTGTAAGCGAGAAAGACACGATTAAAAAGATTAAAGAGGTCTCACGAAGTGTAGTTAAGAATATTAATGTAGATAGTTTTAAGGACATTGTACATTGCGGAAGATTTGGTTCTAGGAAATGGGCTACCTACGAAAGTACGGAATAGTTGATATTAATGCTAATTGGTTTAGCGACCGCGTTTGTGCACTCTTCGAGTGTCTTTGGCAATCTTCGATTGTTTCCAAAGAACATATTCAAGCCTGTCGTTTCCGAAAATATGACGCAGAAGTTATTTAAAATTAAATTGCTTTATTAGTAAGTATCCTGTAGACAACAAGTTTGGTATTCCCTTAGTAAAGGTTTATAGTGTTTATTTAAAATTTGTATTTCCTTAAATACTTATTCGAGGACGTACTAGAAAGTACATTGTGTTATTAATAAACTACAAGCAATTATACGTGAATTTTCTATTGCACGACATTGAAATATATTTCTTTCATTTCTCAAACATATAGTCAATAATAAAGAGAAAGGTCTACGCTGCTTTCACTTCTACTTCACATAATTGTAAAGCAATTAGTATTGGAAGCGAAATGTATTTTCCAAAGTACATATTTCGCATTGAGCATATAATTATTTGTGACGTACTTATTAATTAGGAAAATGTTAAACCAGAAATTGATAACTGTTTAAAATTTTAAAAAAGCCGCGGTTTTGAATATTCTAAAAACAGTACATTACTGTTTGAAAATGGTTTTAAATATTAAACACTTATGGCTTATAAAGAACTCATTTCTAAAATCCCCACAGTTTTAGATTTCTCAGAAAATGGTTGTTTAAAGCATGCAAAAATGTTGAGGTTTGAAACTTTTAAAAGTGCAACTTTGTAAGGGGTGGTCGGATTTTAAATCTGTTTGCAGATACAAATTCTGCATAAAATTCTAGGTTAGTTTGATGTGTCGTATGTCTAAAAAAAATTATAAGGACAGTTAGAAATCGCTATCAGCAAAAAATCTTAAAATTGTGGTAGCTCTCTGGGCGATGATGCAATCTAAAAAAATCCTAGAGATTCGGGTAACCGAGAAAATTCTAATATTAATTGATACCAAACAAGATAGGTTTATCTCGAAAGATGCGATGGCTAGTCGAAGAAAGCTATTTGTTAGGTTAGCTTATAAAGCAAAGAGCAAAATTTAGAGGTTTAGGACTTTAAAGGGTTATAACTTTGTAAAAGGCGCTACCAGCAAAAAAACTTAAAATGATAGTAGCTCTCTGGGGGATGATGCAATCTAAAAAATTCCTAGAAATTTGAGTAGCTGAGGAAATTCTAATATTAATTGATACCAAACAAGATAGGTTTATCTCGAAAAATGAAAGATGGATTGTCGAAGAAAACTATTTGGTTCAGATGTTGGAGCAAATGAGGATGCTAAGATGAAAATGCAAGAAATATTTAGCTCGAAAGATGCAATGGCTAGTCGATGAAAGCGGAGATTCATCTCCGCATTTCCTCATAGGAGATTCATCTTCACATTTCCTCCTTATGAGAATTTACATCTCCACATTTCCTCCTAGGAGATTCATCTCCACAATTCCTCCTTATGAAAATTTACATCTCCATATTTCCTCCTAGGAGATTTATATCCACATTTGCTCCTAGAAGATTCATCTCCACATTTGCTCCTTATGGGAATTTACATGTAAATTTGCTCCAGATGTGGGAGCAATCGTGGATGCTGGAGCAAATGTGGTTCCAGGACCGGTACCCTCCTCCTACTCAGGTGAATTGTGCAAACCCATTGGTAATCTGGTTAATTCGAACAAACCGCGATTTGGAATCGTGAAAGCTGTATACTGACAAGTATGTTCTTCAAACAGAATCTGAACTTTTGCGGATTTGGTATTTAAAATGAAAATAAATTTAGCATCTCGGAGGTTATCCAAGATTTATAAAGTAGGGTACAGGGTATGCATTTTTCTCAGTGACATTGCTAAGTTTCTGAAGATCATCGACAAATATATACTTGTTGACTTTTTTTAACAATAATGTAGGAATACTCCAACGACTACTGCTATTACGTACGACCACTAACTTAAGAACTCTATCTAAAACGCTATCGATATGTTGTTGTATAGTAGAATTTATTTAAGAAGAGCCTGAACGTCATCATGGGCACACGGCTAAAACGGTGTCAAATTAGTTCATTGTTTATAAATAGGCGTCTTCGTTCAGTATATCAGTGGCGTAGACAATTTGCTGTTAAATGTCAATTGATATTTGTGACTTTGATATTCTATATTTATTTCTTACGCTTTCATAGCTTTCTTTCTGTTTCTTTGCGTTTTATGCCTCGCTTATTCGCGTATTCGTCATGTAAATTTAAACCACCAAAAAAATAAAACTTGATTTTAGAATATTTACTCTATGGGAGTTGAAAATTATTAAATCCGCTACGTCACTGATTTTCGAGGTTTCCGCATATGTTAAATGACGTACAGGCTCTTCTTTACTAAATTCTACTCTACAATAGGACTTTCTCCATAATAACGTTGTTTAATCGGAGCCCTTTTACTTTAATTGTCTGGTGTATTTTCAAAATATTTGCCTATAATAATTTCTAATAAATTTTTTTGTACGGAAGAATGTAAGAAGAATGTAATGTTAGAGATGAAGTTTCTATTGAATTTAATTCAGCAAAATTGAATTCTCCTTTAAAATGATCTGGTATAATTCCTATGGTCGACCAAAAATGAATAACCAAAGCTAAAGTTTGAGCTACATTTCAGACTATTATAACTTTTAAAACTGCTACTCTTTTCTTCAATTGGATTGGTAAAGTCATTGTTCCTATCGATTGTAGTGTTTGTCCGTTTGCAATTTCACAATTAGGAAAATATTGTGTTTGAATTTTTATATCGAAACGTTAAAATATATCCAAAATTTTTTTGACCCAAAATTGTAGTACTTGCACCAGAGTCTTAAAGAGCTACTTGCTCAATACCTAAAATATTTCCAGTGATATAAGGTCCTTCATCTCATGGAGCATGTTCGAAAACAAAGTACAATATTGTCAGATTTTTTTTTAATTGTTCTTCTTATACGACAATTAAATTTTTAAATTGCATGGTTGAATTATAAAAAATACGAAATGAAAATGTTGTCTTGATGCGGAAATATCTTGGACGTAAATTAATCTCACAGGGATGCAGTGGCAAACCCCTAGACTGACTAGAAACGGAGTGACAAAATCTTGAGATCAAGAAAGTGATTGTGGCTTAAAAGATACCTGAAAATCCATTAAAACGAAAAATATTTTAAATCTAAAACAGACCTAAACACGTAGACCTTGTTATGACTGCTAATTGCAAGCAAGATTTCTGAAAGAAAAGATTAAATAAGACCTAAAATATTCAACAAGGTTTTTTTAAAAATCTGAACAAAAACTGTACCTATACACTAATGGAAAAATCAAATATACAAGATTTATAAAATTTAATGGGACACAGTTTACACAGTACTGAAACAAATATTAAAAGCTTTGTATGTCATAAATCTACTAACTACGAACGGTGTACACAATTAATACATTGTCTTATGATTAGATACTAACCTTCGTACCAGTAAAGTTTCAGCATTGATTTATTTACAATTTCCTTGCAACCGGGAGATGGATTATGGCATTAGAGGTTGCCCTCTACTTCTTCTCGAGTACCTTTGTCTTATCTGCCTCGTCCGCTACAACATAAAACTTCAAACACAACGGTTGACTCTTTCTATAAACTCAGTAGAGTCCCTAAAAGAAAACTGGCCTACTTGACAGGAAAATATCCGGATCTGCTTAGGCTACTTTGTCTTGTGCACTAACTTCTACACAAGGTAATTAAAACGACATGTATAGAGTTTGGATGTTGGAAATGGAGTCTCCCTTTGAAGAATAGAACTGCTGTCTTTAAAACTACACGAGGCATTTTTGGCAAACTTCAAACCTAACCTA
Organism: Platerodrilus igneus; assembly: GCA_036346225.1. Taxonomy (NCBI): domain Eukaryota; kingdom Metazoa; phylum Arthropoda; class Insecta; order Coleoptera; family Lycidae; genus Platerodrilus; species Platerodrilus igneus. Next base: position 13,009,732 of record JARFIW010001469.1, on the reverse strand, counting down.
ACCCTTTTTTTCAAGGCAATTTTTTAAAAACTTTTGAAATGAGTTAGAAATTTGCACCAAACTAGTGCTATATGTAATGGTTTTTATGGTTTTGATTTAGAAACTTTTATATATACGGGGTGTTATTTAATTGATGGCTGAAAATGCAGGATATTATTCCCTCGCCTATTTTCATTTTTAGGACTAAAAGTTTATTTAGCTAACACTTGTCCTAAACTGCTTCGCTTTTAAGATACAGGGAGTTGAAATATTTACGACAAACAAAGCCACCAAGTTGGTGAACTAATTGTTATGTCCAAAGTGCTCTAAAAATGGGGTGTTCCTTCATAACATAATTCGAGAAATATTTGGCAAACTTTGGGTGGATGAATTAAGAGTACAAGCTGAAAATATTTTGTGTCGGTTTTCTATCTAGCGTATATGTAAATCAATTTACGTATAGCTAAAAATGATCAGAAACTGGGATTCCCATTTATTTAAGTTATCATAAAACTGAATATGGCCTGTCCTTGCGTTCAGATGGTATGATTATCTGGCGCCAGCACAATGCCTTATTAATCAAAACAACTGGATTATGACTATACTAATTACAATGATAACGTTACCTATAAAGCTTAAAAATGACAGAATTAATTGAACAATCTCTAAATATATACCAAATGTGATACATACAAAATTATACCTTATATCAAAATTGTAGTGACCTAAAAATCATACTTCTTAAAGGGCATGACCTATTCCCATTGGTGGGATTTACTAATTTAGGAACTATTAAAATGAAAAGTGATTCTAGAGATTTTTAAGGAAGTTACAAGGTTACATGTAAGATATTGTTTGTTAAAGAAAAGTTGTTTGGGATGTAGTAATTGTTATTTAAAGGATTGATTATTAAAAAATATTTCGTGGCACTGTAAGTCTCATGTATGATTCTAGTGGTTTTATTTATATTGTGCAAAAATAATTAGATCTCGATTATTAATCACTTCAGAGCACAATACTTTTAGGAATGCCCAACCTGGGGTTCATTTAGAATTTTTATTTATATTGAGCAAAAATAATTAGAACAACCAGATTATTAATCACTTCAGAGCAAAATACTTTTAGTAACGCCCAACCTGGGGTTCATTTAGAATCATCAACATTTTATAGCAATACATATTGACGTGATGAGGGTTTACGAGAGATCATTTAAACCCAAATTCTACAAATAAATTTTACCAAAATATAATAGAATCCGGAATGAATGAAAATTTCCGTAAATTCATGGGTACGCCCTGTATAATACAAGCGTACTATTATTAATTAAGTTGCCATGCAAGAAAATGCAATTCCGCGTGTATAAATAATCACCCTGTATGATATTCGCTTATTGTAAATTCATAACAACTAATATAAGCAGCATATGTAAAAATAATTAATTTTAAGATACCTTAAAAACGGATTCAATGCGAATGCAAATCGATTACTTTAAGATAAATACAAAGCCATTTATTTTCACTTATTAATTATTAATACATTTTAGATGCATACAAACATGTTCTTCTTTGCTGAAAATAGCATAGAATAATGCCAGCTTTACGCATTTAGCATAAAAACTACAATCAATCTTGTATTTATAACCCTAATTTTAATCTTAAAACACGTATTACCGTGAGAGCAAATATTTTTTATAGAGCTCTAAGGCATTTTTGGGGAATAGTATGTGATATATTACAAGCAGAGATAGGAAAAAAGAGGTAGATGTAGACCTAGATCAGACAGTTATAGATGCTAACTGTGCATATTTCAGGGAAATCTGTAGGTTAGTTCAGAATAGGGAACAATGATGGTACGCGTCTAACCAGTTCTAGGACTGAAGACCTAATGATGATGAGAGCACTTCGTTTGAATTAAAAAGCAATGAAAATTTAAATTAATTAGCCTTTATGTAGCTTAAAAACATTTTAAATAAAACATGTCTTCTTCGTTTCGAAAGAAATTGAGGAAAATACATCAGTTTCTTATGAACTTATTAATAAAAAAGCGTTTATTCCAAGAAGCGGCCCCACCATTGAAAAACCCCATAAAATCCATAAAATAACCGATAAAAATTATTTATTAGTTTTGTAATTACTGGATTAGTATGCAACGCCACGGTAACCTTGGGTGTTAAACAAAGACAAGGCAGCGCGCGTCACTACTATAAATCAATACTAACGAGGTAATAAAACTCGACGATTTTGAACGTTAGTAAGGAATTTCCAGAATATTAAATCAAAAAGTGTGTATTATTTAAAATACAATTAGGAAAACACTAGTCTGTTCTACAAATAGATTATTTTGTATATAAACGGGAGCGTTTATTAACAAGATCATTCGTTCATGAATTTGATTGCGAAATCTTCATTTAAGCCGCGAGCTGTTGCTATGCGAAGATGATATTTGAAATATGCAGTATGTATACCTTAATTTAATAATTACGATGTTGCAATGGATGGAAATTATTAATTTTAATTATATACAACGAAGATGAAAAATGCTTTGACATAAAAAGCTATTAAAAATTTTAATGAATAACTCCGATTCTCATTGGTTTTTAAATGAAGATTTAAATAATATACAAAATTTTGTGAACTGAGATTTGAACGTCAATTTAAAATAAAGCCGTGAATCCGAAGATATTTAATTGAAAAATCTTCGTTGATTTTTGCCAGTATAATTTTTTTAAACATTGTAACTGATACTTGAATTTTGTCATTTAGTTTAAGATAGAGTAAGCCGGAATCATTTTATTTTTGTAAAAATCCTTACCGGGAAAGTTTGTGTTCAGAGTTCCAAACACCCTGAGCGTTTAATAGATTATTTGCCAAGGATTCTTTTGGCCAAAACGAACCTTACAAGAGTAAGAATCATATCTAGGTAAATTATCCATAAGAGAAGAAATTTAGTTCTGTAAATTTAAAATAAGGTAAAAAACATTTTTATAATTAAGTAAATAAGTACTTCTTAGAAATTGTTTGATGTTTGAAAGAAATTATGTTGTAAATGTTCTATATGCTTTTGTATAAGAGAAAATATTTTATGCTGTACAAACGCTATGTGATATTGCTGTTTGATTTAATTTTTGAAATCTCCAACAATTCCGTTGAGCTAGCCAGGCAAAGTTAGAAAGGAAGATAAGCGGCGCATCAAAGCGAGGCGTTGTCACAGTACTCTTTTAGTGACGTTCCGACGCGGAATTGTCAAGCTCTCTTTCAGCGGCGTCTCAACGTTCGGCTATTTTTATAGCAATATATATATATATATATATATATATATATATATATATATATATATATATATATTGCTGTGTTGCTACCTCAGCCCCTACGATTGGGTGCATAATTTGCTGTGTTAAGCCTTGTTATTCTCTCCCCACGAATTGGGCGTACATAATTTGCTGTGTTAACTTGCCCCACGGCTTGGGGCAGCCCATAAAATGCTATGATAACCCCTGTTATTCTCTCACAGTCCCTTATACCACTCAAACACTTGTGAAATGTTGATTTATAATTTTCTTTTGCCTCGACTAGTTGATTCAATTAAATAAAGCACTTCTCTAATACACAGTATAATGATTGAATATTTACAACTCCTTTAACTATTTTCTCCCTTTTTGTATCATATACATCTGTCAAAGTATTACAAAATCAAGCCAGCAAAACGAGCTTTTTATTACCTTTAAAGACTTATTGAAACGTTTCAAGCTGTCTGTAGCTTTTCATAGAATTTTCGCAAGAAATCCCCAATTTGTCGGCTTTTACACTTTAAATTATGAATGAGATAAAACAGTTTAAAATAAATCATATCAAAAATATTTGAGATAAAACAGTTTCAAAAATATGTCATATCAAAATCTCTAACCTGAAATATTTTCATGGGTGCTCCTAAGAATTGAAGTCAATATCCGAATTGTTATTGCTGCGTTTATTTCAATAAAAGGTTTTTCATTTCCTCAATAAATTTGCTTGATCGGGCAGCATTCTCCAAAATTGTATTTTTTTTATCGTAGTGGCTCGTAACTTAAAATTGCATAATTTCCTAAATCTTATTTACTTACGTCTCAGAAATACGGCACAATTTTCACAATTCTACACTTTATAATTTTACTGTTAACAAATGTTTACTATTCACGTAAATATTTGGCACATTCAATTATAGTGACTGCCCAGTTTCAAAGTATACTATCTTGATATTCAATTCTCCAGATATTTATAAGATCGTCCCACTCCTGTTTATGATTTGCTGACTTCAAGTGCTAGGCGAGAGTCAAGTATATTGTCACTTTTTATGTTTAGGAAAATTTACCAATTGTATGTATTTTAATTGCATGACGCGGTGCTTGAAGTCACGTAATTCAATTGTTATACCTTATATTTACTTCAGGAATCCTAGGAACTTCGTACATATCAAGCACGTAGTCTTGTTTGTTAGCTTTATTCTAATCTAAAATGAATAAATTTGGTATTTGTTTATTTCTCAATAAATTGGATTTTCGAACAACTGTGATTCTCTTAGATCACGTACGCTTTTAAATTAAGCATAATTTCTGCGTGCGTTTACGATAATATCTTTACACACTTTATAAATGTTTATCTAGCCACTTCACGCAGGTTTTTCACTGATTTAATTTTAAAGCGTTTCGTTACCTTTTTAAATTCTAATCTCTACTCAAATATATATATATATATATATATATATATATATATATATATATATTGCTGGAATTTGAGGATTAATTTAAGGGGAAGGTTAAGTCATTGGGGTCATAGAATAAGCAAGGAAAACTCCCAAGCAACAGAAGCACAAAATTATAGATATTAGGAGAGTAAATAAGTTATTATAAAGATTATTAGTTGCGAGCACACTGTATATAGCAGTACAAACAATTAAAATACATATCCGAGTGAAGCTACTAGTAGAGATTAGAATTTAAAAAGGTAACGAAACGCTTTAAAATTAAATCAGTGAAAAACCTGCATGAAGTGGCTAGATAAACATTTATAAAGTGTGTAAAGATATTATCGTAAACGCACTCAGAAATTATGCTTAATTTAAAAGCGTACGTGATCTAAGAGAATCACAGTTGTTCGAAAATCCAATTTATTGAGAAATAAACAAATACCAAATTTATTCATTTTAGATTAGAATAAAGCTAACAAACAAGACTACGTGCTCGATATGTACGAAGTTCCTAGGATTCCTAAAGTAAATATAAGGTATAACAATTGAATTACGTGACTTCAAGCACCGCGTCATGCAATTAAAATACATACAATTGGTAAATAAGATTTAGGAAATTATGCAATTTTAAGTTACGGGCCACTACGATAAAAAAAATACAATTTTGGAGAATGCTGCCCGATCAAGCAAATTGATGATGAATACTTTATTGAGGAAATGAAAAACCTTTCATTGAAATAAACGCAGCAATAACAATTCGGATATGACTTCAATTCTTAGAGCACTCCATGAAAATATTATCAGGTTAGATGATTTTGATATGACATATTTTTGAAACTGTTCGTTATCTCAAATATTTTGATATGATTTATTTTAAACTGTTTTATCTCATTCATAATTTAAAGTGTAAGCCGACAAATTGGGGATTCTGCAAAATTACTATGAAAAGCTACAGACAGCTTGAAACGTTTCAATAAGTCTTTAAAGGTAATTAAAAGCTCGTTTTGCATGCTTGATTTTGTAATACTTTGACAGATGTATATGATATCAAAGGAGAAAATAGTTAAAGGGTTTAAATATTCAATCATTATACTGGTCTAAGAAGTGCTTTATTCTAATTTGAATCAACTAGTCGAGGCAAAAGAAAATTATATCAACATTCCAAGTGTTTGAGTGGTATTATCTGTGAGAGAATAACATTATCAAGCATTTTATGGGCTGCCTATCTAAGTTAACACATCTTATGTACCCCAATTCGTGGGGAGAATAACAGTTAAACAGCAAATTATGCACCCAATCGTAGCTGAGGTAGCAACAGCAATATATATATATATATATATATATATATATATATATATATATATATGAGACGCCGCTGAAAGAGAGCTTGACAATTCCGCGTCGGAACGTCACTAAAAGAGTACTGTGACAACGCCTCGCTTTGATGCGCCGCTTATCTTCTTTTCTAACTTTGACTGGCTAGCTCAACGGAATTGTTGGAGATTTCAAAAATTAAATCAAACAGCAATATCACATAGCGTTTGTACAGCATAAAATATTTTCTCTTATACAAAAGCATATAGAACATTTACAACATAGTTTCTTTCAAACATCAAACAATTTCTAAGAAGTACTTATTTACTTAATTATAAAAATGTTTTTTACCTTATTTTAAATTTACAGAACTAAATTTCTTCTCTTATGGATAATTTACCTAGATATGATTCTTACTCTTGTAAGGTTCGTTTTGGCCAAAAGAATCCTTGGCAAATAATCTATTAAACGCTCAGGGTGTTTGGAACTCTGAACACAAACTTTCCCGGTAAGGATTTTTACAAAAATAAAATGATTCCGGCTTACTCTATCTTAAACTAAATGACAAAATTCAAGTATCAGTTACAATGTTTAAAAAAATTATACTGGAAAAAATCAACGAAGATTTTTCAATTAAATATCTTCGGATTCACGGCTTTATTTTAAATTGACGTTCAAATCTCAGTTCACAAAATCTTGTATATTATTTAAATCTTCATTTAAAAACCAATGAGAATCGGAGTTATTCATTAAAATTTTTAATAGCTTTTTATGTCAAAGCATTTTTCATCTTCGTTGTATATAATTAAAATTAATAATTTCCATCCATTGCAACATCGTAATTATTAAATTAAGGTATACATACTGCATATTTCAAATATCATCTTCGCAAAGCAACAGCTCGCGGCTTAAATGAAGATTTCGCAATCAAATTCATGAACGAATGATCTTGTTAATAAACGCTCCCGTTTATATACAAAATAATCTATTTGTAGAACAGACTAGTGTTTTCCTAATTGTATTTTAAATAATACACACTTTTTGATTTATTATTCTGGAAATTCCTTACTAACGTTCAAAATCGTCGAGTTTTATTACCTCGTTAGTATTGATTTATAGTAGTGACACGCGCTGCCTTGTCTTTGTTTAACACCCAAGGTTACTGTGGCGTTGCATACTAATCCAGTAATTACAAAAACTAATAAATAATTTTTATCGGTTATTTTATGGATTTTATGGGGTTTTTCAATGGTGGCGCCGCTTCTTGGAATAAACGCTTTTTTATTAATAACTTCATAAGAAACTGATGTATTTTCCTCAATTTCTTTCGAAACGAAGAAGACATGTTTTATTTAAAATGTTTTTAAGCTACATAAAGGCTAATTAATTTAAATTTTCATTGCTTTTTAATTCAAACGAAGAGCTCTATAAAAAATATTTGCTCTCACGGTAAAACGTGTTTTAAGATTAAAATTAGGGTTATAAATACAAGATTGATTGTAGTTTTTATGCTAAATGCGTAAAGCTGGCATTATTCTATGCTATTTTCAGCAAAAAAGAACATGTTTATATGTATCTAAAATGTATTAATAATTAATAAGTGAAAATAAATGGCTTTGTATTTATCTTAAAGTAATCGATTTGCATTCGCATTGAATCCGTTTTTAAGGTATCTTAAAATTAATTATTTTCACATATACAGCTTATATTAGTTGTTATGAATTTACAATAAGCGAATATCATACAGGGTGATTATTTATACACGCGGAATTGCATTTTCTTGCATGGCAACTTAATTAATAATAGTACTCTTGTATTATACAGGGCGTACCCATGAATTTACGGAAATTTCCATTTATTCCGGATTCTATTATATTTTGGTAAAATTTATTTGTAGAATTTGGGTTTAAATGATCTCTCGTAAACCCTCATCACGTCAATATGTATTGGTGTAAACTGTAGATGATTCTAAATGAACCCTAGGTTGGGAGTTACTAAAAGTATTATGCTCTGAAGTGATTAATAATCTGGTTATTCTAATTATTTTTGCTCAATATAAATAAAAATTCTAAATGAACCCCAGGTTGGGCATTACTAAAAGTATTGTGCTCTGAAGTGATTAATAATCGAGTTGTTCTAATTATTTTTGCTCATACATGAGACTTACAGTGCCACAAAATATTCTTTAATGAACAATCCTTTAAATAACAATTACTACGTACCAAACAACTTTTCTCTAACAAACAATATCTTACATGTAACCTTGTAACTTCCTTAAAAATTCTTATAATTACTTTTCATTTTAATAGTTTCTGTATTAGTAAATCCCATCAATGAGAATAGGGCATTCCTTTTAAGAAGTATGATTTTTAGGTTACTACAATTTTGATGTAAGATATAATCTTTTATGTATCACATGTGGTTTATATTCAAAGATTGTTTAATTCATCCTGTCATTTTTAAGCCCTATAGGTAACGTTATCATTGTGATTAGTATAGTCATAATCCAGTTGTTTTGATTAATAAGGCATTGTGCTGGCGCCAGATAATCTTACCATCTGAACGCAAAGACAGGCCATATTCAGTTTTGTGCTAACTCAAATAAATGGGAATCTTAGTTTGTGATCATTTTTAGCTATACGTAAATTGACTTACAAATGCGTTAGATAGAAACCCAACACAAAATATTTTCAGCTTGTAATCTCAATTCATCCACCCGAAGTTTGCCAAATATGTCTCGAATTATGTTATGAAGGAACACCTCATTTTTAGAGCATTTTGGACATAACAATTAGATCACCAACGTGGGGGCTTTGTTTGTTGTAAATATTTCCACTCCCTGTATCTTACAAGCGAAGCAGTTTAGGACAAGTGTTAGCTAAATAAACTTTTAGTCCTAAAAATGAAAATAGGCGAGGGAATAATATCCTGCATTTTCAGCCATCAATTAAATAACACCCCGTATATATAAAAGTTTCTAAATCAAAACCATAAAAACCATTACATATAGCACTAGTTTGGTGCAAATTTCTAACTCATTTTAAAAGTTTTTAAAAAATTGCCTTGAAAAAAAGAGTTAGGTTAGGTCTGAAGTTTGCCGAAAATGCCTCGTGTAGTTTTAAAGACAGCAGTTCCATTCTTCAAAAGGAGACTCCGTTTCCAACATCCAAACTTTATACATGCCGTTTTAGTTGGTTAATTACCTTGTATAGAAGTTAGCGCACAAGGCAAAGTAGCCTAAGCAGGTTCGGATATTTTCCTGTCAAGTAGGCCAGTTTTCTTCTAGGGACTCTACTGAGTTTATAGAAAGAGTCAACCGTTGTGTTTGAAGTTTTATGTTGTAGCGGACGAGGTCAATAAGACAGAAGTACTCGAGAAGAAGTAGAGGGCAACCTCTAGTACCATAATCCATCTCCCGGTTGCAAGGAAATTGTAAATAAATCAATGCTGAAACTATACTGGTACAAAGGTTAGTACCTAATCATAAGACAATGTATTAATTGAACGTCCATATATTAGGTGTTTATACCGTTTTTAGTTAGTAGATTTAAGACATGGCACTTTTAATATATGTTTAAGCTTCATCATCATTCATCATTTTGTTTTCGACCTTACTTAAGGTCGGTTTGACGCAGCTCTAGCTTCTTTTCTATTCTGTGCTAATCTAAAAAGCTCTACATACCCTTCACAAGCTAAATTTCTAATAATTGTAGTGTGTAAACGTGTGTGTTATAGAATTAACAATGTCCCAGCAAATTTTATAAATCTTGTATATTTGATTTTCCATTAGTGTAAATGGTGTAGGTAAAGTTTTTTTCGAAATAAATTGTGTTGTAATTTTTATAAAAGCGCGATTGAGTATTTATAGCCTTATTTTATTTTTTCTTTCAGAAATCTTCCTTGCAGTTAGCAGTCATAACTAGGTCTACGTGTTTAGGTTTGTTTTAGATTTAAAATATTTTTTTTGTTAATGAATTTTCAGGTACATTTTAAGCCAGAATTACTTTCTTGATCTCATGATTTTGTCACCCTCTTTCTAGTCAGTCTAGCGCTTTTCCACTGCATCCCTGTGAGATTAATTGGCGTTCAAGGTGTTTGCCCATCAAGATCACATTTTCGTTCCGAACTTTTTATAATTCAACCATGCAATTTAAAAATTTAATTTCCGAAAAATAACAAAAATTTAAAAAGAACCTGGCAATGTTGGACCATATTTTCCAACATGTTCCACGAGATGAAAGACCTTGTTTCACTGGAAATATTATAGGTATTGATTTCCTTGCTCTGTAAGACCCTGGTGCAAGTACTACAATTTTGGGTCAAAAAAGTTTTGGAAATATTTTAGCGATTGGATAAAAAATTCAAACAAAATTCTCCTAATTGTGAAATTACAAACGGACAAACTCTGCAATCGATAGGAACAATGACTTCACCAATCTAATTAAAGAAAAGAGTAGCAGTTTGAAGAGTTGTAGTAGTCCCAGATGTAGCTCAAACTTTACTTTTGGTTATTCATTTTTGGTCGTCTATAGGAATTATACCAGATCTTTTTAAGGGCGAATTCTATTTTGCTGAATTAAATTCAACAAAAACTTCATCTCTAATATTACATTCTACTTTAGATTTAAATTCCGAACAAAAAAATTAATTAGAAATTATCATAGGTAAATATTTTGAAAATTTGTTAGGATTAGATGTCACTTCTTTGGTTAACATACAAATAAAGTAAAAGGAGACCCGATTAAACAACGTTTTTATGGAGTAAGTCCTATTGTACAGTAGAATTTAGTAAAGAAGAGCCTGTACGTCATTTAACATATGCGGAAACCTCAAAAATCAGTGACGTAGCGGATTTCATAATTTTTATCAAATTTCCATAGAGTAAATATTCTAAAATCAAGTTTTATTTTTTTGGTGGTTTAAATTTACATGACGGATACGCGAATAAGCGAGGCATAAAACGCAAAGAAACAGAAAGAAAGCTATGAAAGCGTAAGAAATAAATAAAGAATATCAAAGTCACAAATATCAATTGACATTTAACAGCAAATTATCTACGCCAATGATATACTGAACAAACGCGCCTATTTATAAACAATGAACTAATTTGACACCGTCTTAGCCGTGTGCCCATGATGACGTACAGGCTTTCTTAAATAAATTCTACTATACCACAACATATCGATAGCGTTTTAGATAGACCTTTAAGTTAGTGGTCGTACGTAATAGCAGTAGTCCTTGGAGTATTCCTACATTATTGTTCAAAACAGTCAACAAGTATATATTTGTCGATAATCTTTAGAAACTTAACAATGTCACTGAGAAAAATGCATACTCTGTACCCTACTTTATAAATCTTGGATAACCTCCGAAATGCTAAAATTATTTTCATTTTAAATACCAAATACGCAAATGTTCAGATTCCGTTTGAAGAACATTCTTGTCAGTATACAGCTTTCACGATTCCAAATCGCGGTTTGTTCGAATTAACCAGATTACCAATGGGTTTGCATAATTCACCTGAGTAGGAGGAGGGTACCGGTCCTGCAACCACATTTGCTCCAGCATCCACATTTGCTCCCACATCTGGAGCAAATTTACATGTAAATTCCCATAAGGAGCAAATGTGGAGATGAATCTTCTAGGAGCAAATGTGGAGATAAATCTCATAGGAGGAAATGTGGAGATGTAAATTCTCATAAGGAGGAATTGTGGAGATGAATCTTCTAGGAGCAAATGTGGAGATATAAATTCTCATAAGCAGCAAATGTGGAGATGAATCTCCGTTTTCATCGACTAGCCATTGCATCTTTCGAGATAAATATTTCTTGCATTTTCATCTTAGCATCCTCATTTGCTCCCACATCTGAACCAAATAGTTATCTTCGACAATCCATTCTTCATCTTTCGAGATGAACCTATCTTGTTTGGTATCAATTAATATTAGAATTTTCTCAGCTACCCAAATCTCTAGGAATTTTTTAGATTGCATCATCCCCCAGCGAGCTACCATCATTTTAAGATTTTTTGCTGGTAGCGATTTCTGACCATCTTTATAAATTTTTTAACCATGCGACACATCAAATTAGTCTAGATTTGTTTGCAGAATTTTAATCTGCAAGCAGATTTAGAATCCGACAGCCCCTTACAAAGTTATAACCCTTTATAGTCCTAAACATCTAAATTTTGCTCTTTGCTCTATAAGCTAACCTAACAAATAGCTTTCTTCGACTAGTCATCGCATCTTTCGAGATAAACCTATCTTGTTTGGTATCAATTAATATTAGAATTTTTTTAGCTACCCGAATCTCTAGGAATTTTTTAGATTGCAGCATCCTTCAGAGAGCTACCCCAATTTTAAAGTTTTTTGCTGATAGCGATTTCTAACTGTTCTTATAAATTTTTTTAGACATACGACATATCAAACTAACCTAGAAGTTTATGCGGAATTTGAATCTGCAAACAGATTTAAAATCCGACCACCCCTTACAAAGTTGCACTTTTAAAAGTCTCAAACCTCAAAATTTTTGCATTCTTTAAACAACCATTTCCTGAGAAATCTAAAACTGCGGGGACCTTAGAAATAAGTTCTTCATAAGCCATAAGTGGTTAATATTTAAAACCATTTTTAAACAGTAATGTACTGTTTTTAGAATATTCAAAACTGCAGCTTTTCTAAAATTTTATACAGTTATCAATTTCTGGTTATCATTTTCCTAATTAATAAGAACGTCACAAATAATTATATGCTCAATGCTAAATATGTATTTTGGAAAATACATTTTGCTTCCAATACTAATTGCTTTACAATTATATGAAGTAGAAGTGAAAGCAGCGTAGACCTTTCTCTTTATTATTGATTATATGTTTGAGAAATGAAAGAAATATATTTCAATGTCGTGCATTAGAAAATTCACGTATAATTGCTTGTAGTTTATTAATAACACAGTGTAGTTTCTAGTACGTCCTCGAATAAGTATTTAGGGAAATACAAGTTTTAAATAAACACTATAAACCTTTACTAAGGAAATACCAAACTTGTTGTCTACAGGATACTTACTAATAAAGCAATTTAATTTTAAATAACTTCTACGACATATTTTCGGAAATGACAGGCTTGAATATGTTCTTTGGAAACAATCGAAAATTGCCGAAGACACTCGAAGGGTGCACAAACGCTAAACCAGTTAGCATTAATATCAAGTATTCCGTACTTTCGTTGGTAGCTTATATTCTAAAACCAAATCTTCCGCAATGTACGATGTCCTTAAAACTATCTACATTCATATTCTTAACTACACTTTGTAAGATCTCTTTAATCTTTTTAATCGTGTCTTTCTCGCTTTCAATACAGTAGGACTTGGCTTTTGTACCAACGAATTCTAATACTAGATCCTCATTAAAGTTGTCTTTGAATTTCCCTACAACTTTTTTGTTGACATGCGGTATATTGTGTTTATTATCTGCGGGGTACACCACTTTAAACCTACAAATAAAAATAAGATAGTTCAATACGCTTATTAATAATTTTTGCTAATAAAGGCGATATAAATATGTAAAAACAAACTTTATCAAGAAATTTAATGTTTTAAATAAAATACATACATGTATTGATAACATCTATAAACCGCTGTGGTAACCAGAGTCTGGTGAATCTGGTATCGCCAAATCTCTAAACATTTGCACAAGCGATTACCTTGCACTCGCATCTTTTAAGTACTGGGTGGGGTAACATTTAATAATTTCCAACACTGTCAAGTAATTTAAATTGCTGCAACAGAGAAATACTGGCGCGGCTTTCTTCTTCTAATAACGTTTGAACCCTTTCTTTCTCCGTCGTATTTCCACATACTTTTTATATCACCTACAAATTTTTCGTAAAATTCTGGAAAGTTTCTATACTTCAACTCAGCCATTTTAAAACAGATTAATTCTCGCAAATTTAATAGCTCGATGCACTCGTACGCAGGTAGCACAATAACATTCCGGTCTTTTGTAATTTCCATATTATATAAATTCTCTTTTTCAAAATTGTTCAACAGCCATATACTTTTATTAACGGATGTGCTTAGCTGCAATTTGAAATCTTGACCCAATTGTATGCCAACAAAGTCGTTTCCAGTAGTCAATCCATTTAATCTGATTTGTTTTGAGTTTTGAGCAAATTGGTGAATTTGAAATTCCACTTGAAAAGTACATAATTTCTTCCAATCGAAGTATGAGAATGTTATCGTAGAATCTGCACACATACTACTACAGCAAATAACTTGGATGGCAGGTTGAAGACCACCGCATAAATCAAAACCAACTTCTATTATATGGTGGTGAGAATTTGGTGGAAGTTCGCCTAACCTATAGGTTGTCTTACCAACTTGTTGGCTGATATTTAATTGTGGTACTCGCACATCACTTGCAACGTCAACACAAGAAAAAATCTATCTTTAACATTTATTTTATTTAATCGAACTCGACAAGTCTTGACTGGAAAAGTGACGCGTATAATTGTTTTATAGTGGGTTTTACCTTGTATGTATTTAACCACCAACACCGTTTTTAGAATTATTATACAATGTTACTCTTAGCAGTATTTTTAATATAACTCCGTCGTGTAACCTTTCAAATTAGTATAGAATTTTCTTGGGGAATCGGACTTAATTATCACGTCTTTTAAAATTAACTCTAACAAGGACCCGCATAGTGTTTTAATATTCAAAAACCTAACAGCAAAAGACCTCTATATTTTTATTTAGATTTAACTCGATAATACAGCAATTTTAAAAAAAAATATTTATACAATATTTTATAGTTATTACTATTTCTATGCATTCGTCTGCCCGGGAAAGTCCATTTAATTAGAGAGGAGCCAGCATTTACTTTAAATAAAAAATATTCTACGTCATACGTTTCACCAACATGGAATTTCAAAGATGTAAGTGACGCGCGTAATTAAATGTGATCTTGAACCAAGTAATTAGATTACTAGAAATGCACCCTATTTTCTGTTTGAGGAAATTCAATACAAATTGGGTAATAATCAAATAATAGATGTCTGTAGAATTCCGGGGCGATGTTTAAATTTTATACCATAGATTTTAGAAAAATTTCTGTCACTATATTCCTGCATATTACAGTTTATTTTCTTATACGTTTCTAAATTGTTGTACTTCAACTACAGATATAGATCGAATTATGTTAAACTCGATCGGTTTTATATTCACTGGCTACAATATTATTACTTTAGTTTATCTCGGATATTGAACCGTAAAGCATTGTAACTTAAAAATGATTTCTAGAAAAACGTATACCAAGGAATGTTTGCAAGAAGCTCTTAATGAGGTTAAACGAGGTGTTGCAACAATGTACTGTGCAAGTAAGAAGTTTAGGATTCCAAAGTCGACATTGCGCGACCATCTCATACGATCGCAGAGTAAAAGAGATAAAAGTGTAGACAGTTACATCTCTGATATACAAATAACTAATTTACAAACTGCGGAAATGTGCACAGGAAGTACTCTAAGATGTACAGCAACACCTACCTACTCAGATGGTAAAGATGATAAAGAAGTTTGTAAAAGAAGTTTTAAGATGCAAAAACAAAAGTTTAATATTGAGGAAATGAACTCTGCAAAAAATAATGGAAATGCTCGTCATAAACCATCAGAGCAAATAATAAATGAATCAAGTTCTATGGATTACTCCCCAAATTCTGATGACGAGGATTCAACACAGGAAAGCAATAGTCGGGGCACGAAAATACCGATGTATATAAAAAGGGATGTTGTATTAAAAAATTCACATCGTACTGAACACATTTGCCAATTAAAAGGAGAAAAAAGTGACTTTTGTGTGTGTATTAGTTTTAATGAATAAAAATATATTTCTATGTGTACTGTACTTGTTAAGTATTTGAATTGAAATATAAATATGATTTCAAACGTTTTGGTTTTATTTATATATAATGGTATTGTTAGGATACAATAAAAATACAATACTACCGTTACACGGAAGCAGTAGCGGGATCTTGGTTTATACTCCCTGTATGTTTGTTGTGGTTTGTTTAGTATTCTTCTTAATCTTCTTTGGGGATTAAACCCCTCGTAGTTTTTAAAACCTAGGCTATGGATCAAAACGTTAATAAATATAATTTTAAAAACTATGAGTGATTTAATCCCTGTTACGTCATCATCGAACATTCATTGGAATTTGTGACAATAAATACTTTGTGTGTGCATCCTACAGTTTGAGTGAAACATTATATACCGGCAGTGAGTGCGTGAAGTGAAAGTCGTACTCGAGCTTTTACAGAAGCAAGTCGCCTTCGAACCCTTGTAGAGGACGGTCGTATTAGAGCTTTTGAAAGCGAGACCATCACCCGGTCGAGCGTGTTACTGGTTCTCCGTCGGAAGCTCTTTGTGTGTGAAGGTTTATTGCCCCAGCGGCACAGGACTTAAGGTATTTATACCCTTCCTTAATTAGTTGGTAGTTGTTTTTTGTTATTACATAACCGCTCCACCATTATCATTGCTATAAAAGCAATTGGTCCTTCATTATAATTTGCATATTTTTATCACACATTTATATCAACCTCCTTAACCCCCCTCAATCAATCCCCAAAGAAGATTAAGAAGAATCTTGGTTTATGTAATATCATCGAAGTTGAACAAAAAAGTTTTTATTATATTGACGTGATAACGGGGTCACGACAAGTCGTTGAAACACAAATTCTGCAAATAAATCCTACCGAAATAAAAAAAAAATCCGGAAAAAACGGAAATTTCCGTAAATTTATGGTTATGCCCTGTATAATACAAGCGTACTATTCATTAATGTTCAAGCGAAACATGCAATTGCGCGTGTATAAATAATCATCCTGTATTATATAAGTGTATTGTAAGTAAATAGCAAGTAACTGTGATGCGTTCATTTTCAATATACATCATATGCGTAATAATTGCGATGTACTTGCAATTATTAGGTCATTACTTAAATGTATTGTTCAATTTGCTAATAGTTAGTTAAGGGTATTTTTGTTATAACTGCGTTGATTATCTTCAATTAATGGTATGTTATGTGAACATTGAGTGACTGTAGGTTTAGCGTATTCATAACAAATCGTAGAAAAACAGGTTTATACAGATAAGGGGGAAACTCATTAGTAAGGGTTAGTTCAGGTAGGTGGTTTGGTGTAAGATGTATGAAATGTAAGAGGAATGAAGCGAGAAGTCGCGTAGCAACTGGGTAGCGCGTGGCATCTTCGTGTTCAGAATGCCACGAGAATATTAATTTATTTAAGTTTCATAATTATTCACCAGGAATAAAAAGTGGATAGTTTAAATAAAAATTTGAGTGCTATCGTTCTCAGAAGTGCCTACTGGAGTTAAATAGTGCAAGACGTTTTCAGGGGTTTTTGGTGGCTATACCGGAACTCATTATAATTGTTGCAATTTACCTTAATAATTGTTGAAATGAATCTTATCACACTGATGGTAACTTTTAAGTGATATTTTGGCGTTTCGTTGTGATTGTTTTCAAACCCCAATCATAGATAGATAAATTGATTTCCTTCCGTAAGTGTTCTACGGATGCCTTTCAAGTTTATGCCGTTGAACTGCGATACAACTGTCAACGAGAGAACATCCATTGTGCACGTAATTCGTCGGTGGTAACATTATTCCGAAAATACAACTGTGAGT
Source organism: Platerodrilus igneus (assembly GCA_036346225.1). Taxonomy (NCBI): domain Eukaryota; kingdom Metazoa; phylum Arthropoda; class Insecta; order Coleoptera; family Lycidae; genus Platerodrilus; species Platerodrilus igneus. Next base: position 12,992,024 of record JARFIW010001469.1, on the reverse strand, counting down.
ACATTTGTTCATATCATTTCAAATTAGTATTAAATGACGGTGCCAGAAAGTTTTAATTAAGTTAAGATATTTAACAAATAGTTAATATTAAAATAATTTTTATTAGATAGTCACCTTTTATTGATGGGAATACAAAATGTTTAAATATTTTTGAGTTTTATAGTAATAGATGGTCAAATTCGTGATCGATTTTTGTTTTGATTGTGGCAAAGGACTTCCTCTGCGGTTGAAAGATAGCTGGCTAGTACATAACATAAGATGTATTTTGAAAAATAAATTATTGTAAGGTACCGTAAAACGCATTCAAAACGAACGCAAATCGATCATTTAAAGATAAATACAGTCATTTATTTTCACTTATTATTTATCAGTACATTTTCGGTGTATATAAAAATGTCTTGCTGTAAATAACATAGAATAGTTACTAGCTTTACGCATTTAGAATAAAAACTACAATCAACGTTAACATTAATTTTGTGTACGGAATCACATTTGGTCGTAAAAGCTAATATTTCTATAAAATGCAACCCCTTTTGCATTAAAAACAATTAACGTTTAAATTATTTACCCTGTGGATTACAGAAATTTATTGTAAATGAAGAATTTTCTAAAATATTAGGAATATAAAAGGATGAGTCATCCGTATTTAGAACTAGCTAATTAATAAATGAAACATTTATCTTGGGAAGGGGCCCAATCATTGAAAAATCCCATAAAATCCCTGGAACAAATGATAAAAGTTATTTATTACCTTTCGTATTTACTGTTAGAGCGAAGAGATGCGACACAGTAGCCTTAGGTGATAAACAAAGACGAAACGGCGCGCGTAACAAATAAGTCGAATAAGATTACGAGGTAATAAACGCCGCGATTTTAGACACTAATAAGTTTTTCTGTGAAACCTTGCATCATATTCTTTCATACTGTTCTACTAAATCCTGGAAATAGATAATTTGTATATATAAGGAAGCATTTATTAAATGATTCATTCGATTCATAAACTCAATCGCCAGATGTTATTATGATTTAAGTCGCGAGATGTTGTTTTGCGAAGATAATATGTAAAGTATGCAGTAAGCATACTGTAATTTAATAATTACATTGTTACAATGAATATAGAAGTGATGTTTTAAACGCAAATATAATAAAAATTTGAATTTAATTAATACAATGAAGAAGAAACATTCTTCAATATAACGCTATTTTAAAAATTTTATTAAATAATTGAAAGAAAGGTATAAGCAAATATAAAAATTCGTAATTGCTGTTTCTAAATTAAGATTTTATGCAACATTTTGTAAGCGGATTTGTACGTCAATTTAAAATAAAAAGATATTTAATTACGAGTTGGATACAGAAACGCTTCGTGGATTTTTTGTGCAAGAATAATTTTTTTGTAACTGATATTTGAATTTTGTCATTTAGTTTAAGATAGTCCTAATAATTTTTTTGTAAAGGCCTTTACCAGAAAAGTTTATGTTCAGAATTTGAAACGCTCTATCCTTTAATAGATTATATGTCAAGGATTTTTTTGGCCAAACATACCTTACAAGCGCGGAAATAAACAAAGTCAGGTAAAATAACCATAAAAGAAGAAATTTAGCTTTGTAAATTTAGAATAAAGTTAAGAACTATTTTTTTTGTAATAAATACTTCTTAGAAATTATTTTATGGCTGAGAGAAACGACGTTGTAAATGATTTATATGCTTTTGTATAAGAGAAAATATTTCATACTGTGTAAATGCTTTGTGATATTGCTATGCTTGTTTCCATTTGAAAACTCCATAAATTCCGTTGAGCTAGCGAGGCAAAGTTAAAAAAGGTAAGTGAATAATTTCATGTTTTATAAATTGCTGTATATGCATCACAGCACCCTTTTAGCGGCGCTTCAACATTAAGCGTTTATCATATCACTTTTTTAGCGGCGCATCTAACGCGAGGCTTGTCACAGCACTCTTTTAGTGACTCTCCCACGCGGGGCTTACCATATCTATATATATATATATATATATATATATATATTGTAGTGGATTTAAAAGGTTAAATTTGGGGTAAGCAATGCAATTTCAAACACCCTGTATAGAGAAAGGAACAATTTATTTATGCGCAAAATTTATTTCATGTATTTAATTTAAACGAACAAGTATTGGCGTATTTTATAATTAGGGAGTGAAAAGTAATAGGTTCATAAAGGAAAACCAGTTTTAAAAAAACAAATAGAAACGCATAATTAATTTGATTTATTTTAATTCAGCGGGTAATAACGTCAGAAAACGCACCAGGGTATATAAAATCAATAATTCCAAGGCAAAAGGCTTTCGTTGTAACAAACAAACTCCAAGAAATGTTATTTTAAACGAGTCAATAATTAGGAACACCAGCATGTTTGAAAGGTCCACTTCTTTGTATTTCTGAACATAATAAAGCGGGTTTTATAGAATATATTGTTCAACCGTCAGTGGCTAAGCATAAAAGTTAACAAGAGTTTCTTAAAGAGCAAAAGGGATGCACAATCAATAATATGCCACAGATAGAGACGGGTATAAAAGCATTCGATTTCTAAAGCACGCACTCAATCCACGAGGACGCGGTCAGCAATATCGATTTTCTACCACTCAAGTAAAGTTGGAACGCGACATCCAATATGCATAAGACAGGGATAACAATATTACAAGAGGAGTTTTATGTCGACATAGGACTGTGTCATTGGTCGAAATAGTTAGTTTTACAACAGACGAACACGCGACAGGTGAATGCGGGTTTTCGGATTATATAGCATGTTCAAGAGCTAAATTTCAGGACGTTTTAAAGCGGTTATATCCAAAATTTGAAGAAATATTATTTTCAATTAAGTATTTCGCGTAAAGAGTGGCCAAGGGGGGCATTTTATGTGTATAAATACTGAAACAAAATTAAATTCGCCTTTTTTACTCTCTTGACTACTTTTGATTTTCATATCGCTTTAACTACGTAAACCGACGTTATAGTAGAGTTTTGTAAGTATTAAAATTTATTTGTAACATAGTAAGGTAGTACTAGCTCTTATAACTTGGTAATTGGGGGCCGTATAGTTATTAACGCGAGTAGTGGCGAGTGATTTAAATTAAACTGAGGTCCAACCTAATACGTTTTAAGCTAGTAAATTAATAAAGCAATAAACACAAGTGCAATATACGTGAATTTGGATGCTGGGATGGTATGGTAATTGGTAGCTCGGAACTCAGTGTAGACTGAGTAATCGTCTATAAATATTTAGTGGAGCAGAGCGCATAGTCAGTCGAAGCAAAAGGGTTCTGGATAGCGTCATCGTAGGAAATGGAGTCTTGAAGCATTTTCCAGGTAACTCATTTGAATTTGCTGTTAGTTGATAAACTATGGGAATTATTTGTGATGTGTGAGTGAACTCTGGGGGTTATTTATGGTTTTCTTTTAACGTATTGGAAAAGATACGTGTGTTTGACAATTATGAGGGTATTTTAAATATTAAAAGAAAAAGGTGTATGTAAAGTTTACTAAATTTCATTACAAATTTGAATTAGAATGTTAAGGGTACATGGGTTATTAACTTTGTAGTAATTTTATGCCAAGTGGAAAGCATACATTAATAAACTGGGTTATTATGAGCTCACCATACTCCAGTGTGCAATAATAAATATATGGTATTATTTGGGGCCCATTTACTCCTGTTGTATTAAATGTGTTTACAACTAAAATTTTAAAACAAGGACTTTACAAAAATCGCACTTATTGAGTTGTAACTAGAGTATCAAAAATGTACATATCTGTGAATAATTTTGTAAATAGCGGTAAATAAAGATTGTATGATTATTGTATTATTTTGTGATTTTATTGAATAGTGTGTAAATGAGAAGGAAGAATAATTGTAAATGTAGGTACCTGAAAAGAGGCACAGCTGAGCTAGCCAGGAAAACGCTGAAGATATTTTGTTGCAGCAGAAGAATCTGGGTAAGGTATATTTTTATAAAATTTTATGTTTTTTTGAAAATCTGTTTGTGACGCTGGTGATGTCAAACCAATAGGTCTACGATCCACTGCACTCTTATGACGGCCCAACGTTAGGGCTTGAATAATTTTTAGGGAGTTCCAGAGATTGATCCCCGATCTACTGCACTCTTATGGCGACCCGAACGTGAGGCTCGAGCTCTAAATAGAATTTCAGCAATTTTATTCCAGGAAACTGGCGATCTGAGAGAGAGAGTCTGTCTGAGATAAATTTAAAAATAATTTTTGAGTGTGTGTGGGAGTAATTTGAACGTATGCAGAGAAAGGAGTGGTTAAGAAGTCAAGGAATGGAAATTGAAAGTGACGATAGTGCCTTATTTGATAAAGCAATAAAAATGGAGGAAGCTGGAGGTAGTAGGGATCAGTCGAGGACAGAATCAAGAGAAGCTGGAAATGAATTAATTTTGAGAATGCTAGAGAGGATGAATGAAGAATCTAACAAGAACTTTGAGGAGATTAGGGAAATGGGTGAAGAATCTAAACGAAAAATGGAAAAGATGAATGAGACATTAACAGGAGTTAGGGAAACACTAAGTGAAAAAATAGATAGGACAAATAAAGAAGTTTTGGATTTTAAAAGCAGCTTGACCGTAAAAATGGAGGAAGTAGAAAATAAAGTAGATAAAAATGAGCGTTATATTAGAGGTTTAAGTCAGGAAATGGGACAATTAATGAGAGAAGTAAAGATTTTCTGTGAGGACGAAATTAATGCTAAAATGACTGAAGTAACGGACTCGTGTAAGGATCAGTTAGGTAGGGTTGAGAGAAAAGTAAACGGAATTAAACAAAACGTATCAACTTTGATGGGGGATGGTCCAAGATTTGTAACAGGCAATATGTCGCTGGATCAACAAATGAAATTTTATAGGGATAGTAGAGTAAACCCTCAAATATTCATTAATAACATTAGAGGTTTGGTAAATAATTTATATGACGATCAGGCGAAATTTAATGTTGTGAAAGCTGTACTAAAAGACCATGCTGAAGCTTGGTACAATTTAATCGGACAGGAAATCGACACGTACAGTGACTTTGAAAACAGATTTCTTAAACATTACTGGAGTGACCACAGACAGGACCAGATACGAGACGCTTTTATCACAGATAAATTTAAAGGGGAGTTTTCAGGAAGTAGGGAGCAATATGCTATACGAAAGTATAGCATAGCTAAGCAACTTAATTCACCACTGACTGACAGACAGATAATTAAATATTTATCACGACATTTTGAGGTTGAGGTGAGGCAACATGTAGCGTTGCAAAATATTGTGGACAGGGAGATGTTTTTGGAGTACCTGCAAAAGTGTGATGACGTGAATAGTGGACGACCTCGGGAAAGTAGGAAACGACAACTGAATGTAGTTAGATTTGAGCAAGGAGAGGACAATTACGCAAGAAGGGGGACCAATTTTACCTACAACAGACAGAACTGGGAACCTAGGCGCACGTTTTTTAGGAGCAACAGCGTGGGTAGGGGACCTGCACCTAGACCGAAGGTAACTAGACAGAACAGTTCGCCGGACATAAGGGGGACATCAACAACAAATAGGGAAAGTGACAATATCAACAGAGTAGAAACGCCAAGGACATATGCTGAAGTGGTAGCCAGACCAGGACCTAGTAGAGAGACTAGACATGGACAGGATTTTTAGACAAGGACAAACGACTAGACATCACTGTGTACAAGTATGAACATCCACGGGAATTTTTAAAAATAGATGAAGAAGTTGAGCCAGATATAATAGAAAAATTTTGTTTGCCCATAATTGATATTCAAATTTTTGAGAAAAATTTAGGAGCGTTATTAGGTTCAGGAGCTGAGGCGAGTTTAGTATCGGAGGAATTCGTCAATGAAATTAAGGATAAAGTGTGTGACAGGATAATGTCAATAAAAAGAAGTCACCTGGTTGCGCCGAATAAAAAACGATTTGCTGTTGTGAAAAATGTCGTTATTTTAAAAGTAGAGTTGGGTTCAGTTAGCTGTGAACAGGAATTTATAATTGTACCTGGGTTAAAGTTTAAAGGGATATTGGGGGTCGATTGTATGATAAAGTTAGGTGTTATAATGAATATGGAGAGGAAGATAGTTAAGATTGGGGATAGGATATTGCCCTGAGAGGCAAGTTATAATATCACAGAAGATGACATGGGGTTATGTATTAATAGTATAGAGGAAAATGAGGAAGAGGTAAAAGAGATCGACTCAGGTGAATATAATGAGGAACTGTTAGAAGAGGTACAATTGGTAGTGAACGAAGAGGCTGAACAAGTAGAGGTAAAGTCGAGTGCAACATTGTTAGAGTATAACGAGTCAAATTTAACAAAAGTAGAGGCGAAAACAGCATTAGATTGCACACAAGAGTTATAAGTAGGCATAAGTGAGTTAAGTGGCAAAGATAATTTTAGTAATTGGAATTTAGGAGATTTTTATGGGGGGAATATTGTACATGAAGGGTCTAGAAGAGATGAAGAGTTTTCTTTAGAGGGAAAAGATGAAGATGTTGAGGTAGTATCCTTTGGTTTGTCCGCAGGAAAGGAAATAATAGTAAATGATAAACAGACATGTATAGGGACAGAAGAAAAAATAGTTAAGAGTCAGGATAATAGGAATAATTTTATTTTATGTGAAGTAACAGGGATGATAAGTATAGAAATAGAAGAAGAAAAAATAGGGATGAAATGTGTTAGGATTGTGAGAAGAAAGACTTGGAGTATTAAGAAAAGAGTCAGATTTAAATAAAAAAATGAAGCTTAATTGACAAAAATATAGAGATAGGTGAATGGTAGTGTAGAGTTTGAATAGTTAGAGATAGAGATAGGTGTATATAGAAAAATAAAAGTTGAAATAGGATAAATATGAATAGGTGGATATAGAAAAGTTGAGATAGGTGCATAATAGAGTAAAAATTAAATAAATAGGGATAGAAATAGGTGTATATAGAAAAGTAGAAGTAGGTGTGTATAAAAAAGTAAAATTAGGTATAGGATAAATAGGGAAGATAGTTAGATGTAGAAATAGAGTTACATTACATTTATTATTTTAAATATTTGGTGAGCTTAAAAATTGCATACAATTTAGATATTCTGTGTAAAAGGTCAATAAAAATTTTATGGTACGTAAAAGTAGGTTTAAAAAGGGAATAGTTCTTTGAACGTTCAACGAATTAGTAAAATACAATTCTTTTTGCTGACTTTATTTACTATAAAAATGCTTAAAAAGGTTATGAATTTCCTAATGAACAAATTTGATTAAAATATTTATTTTAATTTTGATTAAACGTTCTGTAAATAGTAAATGATACTAAAAAAGGACGTAGTGTTATAAATTGTAAAATTTCTTCGCTTATTATACACATTTTGGCGAATTTCGCTTGTATTATTGAGGTATGTGGAGTGTTATAAGGGAGCGGGTAAAACTTCTTTGTTATCATATCGTCGTTTACTCTGTGCGAGGTATCACTAAGCTAGTCGGAGCATAAAATTTAATTGTGTTAATTTTAAATTATTTTAAAAGCACAGAGAAGTGGCGATCAACATGCAACTGGTCGTTATACATCTGAGGAGCGGCGATATCGCAGCAATTTATTTCTGTAATATCACGTGTCCTTACGTTGAGCGACCTATTTATTTTAATTGCTATAATACTAAATTAAATTATTGAACCACCATTTTAATCTTTCCTACAGCTTGTGATTATTTCCTCCTCCAGCTGTTTCTTAACGTTGCTATCAACTGGAGTTTATCATAAACAACTTTATCGACCAATGACAAAATTCAACAAGTTACCGCCTTTGCGGGTTATCTCTGCCCTACTTAATTTGTGGCTCCTCCTCTGTACTATTTCAATCTTAAGACCTCGGCTAGCATATATTTGTAATTATAAAAATTCAGTAAGTTTGGATCCCATTTAATGAAACTAATGCTTTATGTACAGCTTTGACGTTATTTACAATACATTTTCAAATTAATTCACCTTTATAAATTTCATTTATCAACAACCATTTAATTTGTACTAAAACCCAAAGTCACCAAAGAAAACTCATTATCTTTACCAACAAATGTAGAATATTCTAAATCCGTTTTCTTATTATTATTTCAATACGTATTCAACCCTTTGTTGACTTGTTTACAAGCATATAATATTTAGCCAATTTGATATTAAAAATAAAATAAAATTCTTGTAGAAAAACAGATGCCTTATAACTAACAATCTGACCTGGTTTTATCTTTTGCGACGACGCTTCCATTAAAATTAATCTTCCCAATTTTCGATTCCATTTAACTTATTACCATTATGGACCAACACCATTAAATTATAATTTTATGCTTTAATCATTCTTGCCATAGACTTCAAATTTGTAATTCGTTCACCCTATACTTCAAGATTATGTTCTTCCTTTCGCCTCGACATTTAAATTGTTTTATTGTAATCTTTCTTAACATCAAGCATTCTGGCCTATTTTCCTCAGACCTCGAAGCCCTATTATTTTTATGTCTTAGTTTACGATTAATTCATAAAATAATCCTACTTACGTTTTAAACGGTAATTTTCATATACACACTCATTTATTTCACTTTGTACCACTTGTTACGTATTATTCAGTATTACTGGCAATGCACTTGGGCCTTCATTGAGTTCAAAACTGACTTTCTTATCGCGGTGCTTGCTAATATAATTTCGAATCCCCACTGCATCCGTGGTGTGGTCTAGAACCTGTCGTTTGCTTCGGACCAATCAAATAATTTCATTTCGAATATTTTCTGATGTAATGCTCTGCGTCCGTTCATAATGCCCACCTGCCTGCAGGTGTCTTCACTATCAACATGCTGTATTTTGATAGAATAGTCGCCTTTCCATAAACAACTGATGCAATTTTACTTTAAACTTTCATTGTTTACATGCGATTCACGCAATTTTTAATCATTTCTCTTATCAAAATGGTTAGATCTTTATACGCATTATATTAGCTACATGAAACTCTATTTTCACCTCCGTATTACTTAATCGTCTGAGACTCTTTTCTTAATGCGTGTCTAACTATACTTTATCATTTCTACGCGTGCTTCCACTGAAAAATATTCTTATTCGCTTTACTTATGTCAACTGAACACTATCTACAGGGTATTTAATCTTTACCATCCGTTTAATACTTGTATTTCTTATTCCTACGCCAACTATGCGTCTTCCTATGTCTTTCCTGCGTCGCCCAAAACTATTTCTACTTTGTACACAGGGTGTTTCCTACTTACTATCTACTTCTATTTCTTACTTATTTCCTAAAATAACTACAATTTTCTGCTGCCTATTCTAATTACTCATTCTCTAATGACCTCCACTATGTCGTGCACCCTTAAACAAACCCTTATCACAGCATAATTCCCCCAAATTAAAATATAAAATTTTATATCAATGTCCTTTTTTGTTGCCCAACGTGAACTTAAACTCACATTGGTATGAAATTATTATATTTTATTTCCATATTGAAATTCAACCTTTTCATTATTAAACTCATATTTACATTTTATTTATCCCATACCTATGTCCTATTATACTATACTATTCCTACCTATGCCTATTCTTATGTTCAAATCCTATTCTATTTCTCTATGTCTACCTATTCATAATTTATTTTACATTTCCTTTTATCTATTCATCTGTCCTTGCATGGGCCAATTCAATTTATCTATTTTCAACTTCCCCTTTTTCACTCTTAAATCTGGGTCCTTTTAATCTATATTTTCAATCCTATATTTATTATCTATCCTATATCCTAAAAATCTAACCCTACTTTGAAAAAATTCACACTTCCTTAAATTCAACCTTAAACCTGCTATATCTAATTCTAATATTATCTCTCTAAATGTACGTAGTGTTCCTCTACACTATTACTAAATATTAATATTTCATCCTTATAGTGGATACTAAATTCCTCATACAGTCCCAAAATATTCTTGATCACATTCTCTAATGCATCCGTGCTCGAGGACAAACCAACCGGGACCACCCTAAATTGGTATAATTTTCCTTCTACCGAAAAACCCGTATATTTCCTTGATTCACACGCTAATGGAATCAAACACAATGAATTCTTTAAGTCTAATTTGCTATATATTTTCTTATTACCTATTCTTGCTAATATGCTCTCCATCGTTGGTGGACAATTGTATTGCGGCTTCGTTCGCTTATTTATCTTTCTTGCATCCAAACATAACCTAATGCTATTATCATTTTTCTTCACGACGACTAATGGATTCACAAAATGTGTACTGGAGTTTTCTATAATGCCTTCACGTAACATTTCCTCAATTTCTTCCTTCACTCTATTCCTATATGCTACTGGGATAGGATATATCTTATTGTTAAACGGTTCCTCATTCATTACTTCTAACTTGTGCACATAACCCTTGGCAATTCTCGACTTTGACCCAATTAATTCTGAATGCTTATTCAATAATACATTCACCCTATTTTTAAATCATCTGGACACTTAATGTCTTCACTTTCATTACCCCATTATTTATCTCTTCACTTTCATTACCCCATTATTTATCTCTTCACTAAACTGATTAATATTTACGCAGTCATCTTCTATTACTATATTCCCTCTTCATACCATTTAATATATTTCCCATTACACTCAATCTCTTTGCATTCCGCATTTATCTTCAACCCCAACTTATCTATCATATTCATCCCAAATATAACATCTATCTTCAGTCCAGGTACCACCATGAACTCATTTTCCCATATTCTATCCCCATTTCACATCTCAGAATTACCATTTCATTTATTACACTAAATCTCTTATTATTTGGTGCCACTAAATTACACCTTGCTATCTTTATCGCTTTATCCCCAATTTCTCTCGTTTAACAAATTCTTCCGCTACAAGTGATGCCTCTGCTCCAGTATCAATTAATACTTTAACCATTTTATTTTCCACCTTTAAATTAATTATTGGTAATAAGTTTCTCTCAAGTCTTCCTAATTCATTATCCATTTCATATTTAATAAACTCGCGCTGGTGCTCATATCCGTTAATCCGTAGAATTTTCCTTGGTTCGTCCGTACTCAAAAATCCTGATCTCGCGTCGAAGGTCCTGCCTGACTCATTCTTCCTGTATCTGTGCAATTCGTGTTCCTTAATTCCACACTATTAATATTTCTTGCTGGTGTCCGTCGATCATCCTTTTCCTGTCTATTCATTACTCTATTGTTTCCCTCATGATTCGTTCTCTCTATTCGTTGCCTTGGTGTCTGACCATTATCCCTGTTCTGCCTAAAATCATTATTAAAGTTTCCATAGTTCCCCCCATTAAAATTTCTTCCGCGATCATAATTATACCTGTTCCTTCGATAATTATTCCTAGTCTCATCATTCCTTATGAAATTCGTGCGTCGATCCCTAAAATTATTTTCCCTTTCATCATCATTTTCCAAATCATCATATCTCTGCAAATAATCAATAAACGTGTCTCTATCCACTATGTTTTGCGTCGTTATGTATCGCTTTACTTCCGCATTAAAATGACTTGCTAAATACTTTATAATAATTTTATCTTCTAAAGGAGGATCCAATTGCTTCGCTACAGTAAATTTCTCAATCGCATATGATTCTCGCGTTATCCCTTTCGCCAAATCGTATCTTCCCATAATTAAATCATTTTGAATTCGATTTTGCTGGTTGTCATTCCAGAATTGACGTAGAAATTTGCTTTCAAACTGCTCAAACGTTTCTATCTCATGCTCAACTAGATTGTACCATCGTTTAGCATTCCCTTTTAATATTGCCCTGATTAAATTTAATTTGAATAATTCATCTGTGTATCCCTGTATCAACATTTTAAAATTTTTCAGAAATATCTTAGGGTTTACTTTTCCGTCCCCGTAAAATTTCGTAAATTGTTCCATTGAAAGTTTCGTTTGCATTAGCTTAATTGGTTCCCTATTAAAGTTTATTGGATTGCTTTTTAAATTATTTATCTCTTGATTTATTGATCTGAATTCCGTTTCGCAATTTTCTTCAATTTTATTTAACTTAATATTTAAATTCTTAATTTTATTGTTGGACTCACTTTCGAACTCTTCTCGTTTCGTTTTGATTAAAGAAATATGATCCCATAAACCGTCTATCTCCTCAGAAACTCTACCAACTCTCTCATTCAATTGTGCTTTCATCTCCGCGATATTATGGTTTGCTTCTTTCAGTCCATCACTAAGATTCTTAATTTTACCCTCCAATTTCTCATTGTTTTCATCCATTTTATTTTAACTGCATTTATGGCTTGCTCACTCCTATCCATCTTTTCATTCAATGCCATTAAGATATCCAACATCTTATTTTCTTGTGAAGTTCGCCTCTCTTCACTGGAACTGGTTTCCTGAATTATAACGCTCTCCTGGGATCCTATCTCTACTCCTTGTTGTCTCAAAACCTCCCGTGTTTCCCGTATTTTCTTGTCCATTATTATTAAATTTATATGCTAAACTTTTTAAATACTAAAATTTATCTAACTTTAAATTACTGTACAAATTTCCCTATTGTTAATTGAAGCTTTTCAAATCCCCGGTTTAGTTTAATTAATTTTTATATAAAATCTTACAATCGTACTTTAAAATTTATTTTAATTTAATTCGCCCCTCTTAATTTCAGTTTATTGTGGTTTAATTTACGAGCCCCTCTTAATTTCAGTTTATTGTGGTTTAATTTACGAGCCCCTCTTAATTTCAGTTTATTGTGGTTTAATTTACGAGCCCCTTCGTTGGGTCGACATATTAATTGCTGTACATACCCCTTTTAATGGGTCGACCTATTATTTCTGTAATATCACGTGTCCTTACGTTGAGCGACCTATTTATTTTAATTGCTATAATACTAAATTAAATTATTGAACCACCATTTTAATCTTTCCTACAGCTTGTGATTATTTCCTCCTCCAGCTGTTTCTTAACGTTGCTATCAACTGGAGTTTATCATAAACAACTTTATCGACCAATGACAAAATTCAACAAGTTACCGCCTTTGCGGGTTATCTCTGCCCTACTTAATTTGTGGCTCCTCCTCTGTACTATTTCAATCTTAAGACCTCGGCTAGCATATATTTGTAATTATAAAAATTCAGTAAGTTTGGATCCCATTTAATGAAACTAATGCTTTATGTACAGCTTTGACGTTATTTACAATACATTTTCAAATTAATTCACCTTTATAAATTTCATTTATCAACAACCATTTAATTTGTACTAAAACCCAAAGTCACCAAAGAAAACTCATTATCTTTACCAACAAATGTAGAATATTCTAAATCCGTTTTCTTATTATTATTTCAATACGTATTCAACCCTTTGTTGACTTGTTTACAAGCATATAATATTTAGCCAATTTGATATTAAAAATAAAATAAAATTCTTGTAGAAAACAGATGCCTTATAACTAACAATCTGACTGGTTTTATCTTTTTGCGACGACGCTTCCATTAAAATTAATCTTCCCCAATTTTCGATTCCATTTAACTTATTACCATTATGGACCAACACCATTAAATTATAATTTTATGCTTTAATCATTCTTGCCATAGACTTCAAATTTGTAATTCGTTCACCCCTATACTTCAAGATTATGTTCTTCCTTTCGCCTCGACATTTAAATTGTTTTATTGTAATCTTTCTTAACATCAAGCATTCTGGCCTATTTTCCCTCAGACCTCGAAGCCCTATTATTTTTATGTCTTAGTTTACGATTAATTCATAAAAATAATCCTACTTACGTTTTAAACGGTAATTTTCATATACACACTCATTTATTTCACTTTGTACCACTTGTTACGTATTATTCAGTATTACTGGCAATGCACTTGGGCCTTCATTGAGTTCAAAACTGACTTTCTTATCGCGGTGCTTGCTAATATAATTTCGAATCCCCACTGCATCCGTGGTGTGGTCTAGAACCTGTCGTTTGCTTCGGACCAATCAAATAATTTCATTTCGAATATTTTCTGATGTAATGCTCTGCGTCCGTTCATAATGCCCACCTGCCTGCAGGTGTCTTCACTTATCGACATGCTGTATTTTGATAGAATAGTCGCCTTTCCATAAACAACTGATGCAATTTTACTTTAAACTTTCATTGTTTACATGCGATTCACGCAATTTTAATCATTTCTCTTATCAAAATGGTTAGATCTTTATACGCATTATATTAGCTACATGAAACTCTATTTTCACCTCCGTATTACTTAATCGTCTGAGACTCTTTTCTTAATGCGTGTCTAATTATACTTTATCATTTCTACGCGTGCTTCCACTGAAAAATATTCTTATTCGCTTTACTTATGTCAACTGAACACTATCTACAGGGTATTTAATCTTTACCATCCGTTTAATACTTGTATTTCTTATTCCTACGCCAACTATGCGTCTTCCTATGTCTTTCCTGCGTCGCCCAAAACTATTTCTACTTTGTACACAGGGTGTTTCCTACTTACTATCTACTTCTATTTCTTACTTATTTCCTAAAATAACTACAATTTTCTGCTGCCTATTCTAATTACTCATTCTCTAATGACCTCCACTATGTCGTGCACCCTTAAACAAACCCTTATCACAGCAATATATATATATATATATATATTGCTATGCTCTCTCCTTTCAAACCCCAATGTTGGACGTCATACTAATTTACTATGTTATGGCCCCTCTTTTTATATCTCCTTCGGCTAGCTCAATCTGTTAAAATAATGTAAATGAAGCAAACCAGAAATTCATATATAGATCGAAAATATTTACACTTTGTATTCTAATAACTAATTAATTCGATTTTGTATTCAAAAATTAATCCTTGACTAAAATATTAATATTTATCTGTTTCCACCAAAATCATTTTCGCTGAAAGTCAGCGAAAACACCACTATAATTTACCTTGAAGCCCTTTTGAATATTCAAATGATCTTTTGTCTTTTTTTTATAAATTCTCAAAAAAATTTTGATGACCCTTACAAATACTTCAATATAAATAGTAGAAAATGTCAAAAAATTGAAAATACAATTTTATACTAATAAACGATTCTAAATCTCTAACCTGTGTTTTCCATGTTTGATTCCTGGAACTGCCTCTATGTGTTGATGGTCAGCAACCCTGTATTGTTCCAAATTTGATTCTCTGTTACGGCTTCTCCCAGTTAATTCTTAGCATAGTTTCCAGACTAATTACTTAATTTTTCTTGTATGCTTCCTTCGGTTTTTACCCAGATTTTTGTTTATTTTAATTTAAAGTTTTTTGGATTTTTAATTGAAGTTCATTTGGGATTGTATTTAGAATTTCTCCACAGTTTATTTGGAAATTTAATTTGAAGCTTAATTGGAGTCTCTCCAGAGCTCTAAATTCTTAAATATTAGAATTATATCTAATTAATAATTTAACTCACGTTTTTAATAGCAAATGACCGCTTCGGTTGTATTAATTGTCAGGCCTCTCCGTGGCGTAGTGATATGTATGTAACTACTACGGCTAAGGTCCCGGGTTCGAATTCCGACACGGTCCGCTTGAAAAATTTTAGGCGAGCATTTTGTACAAAAATACACCCTCGTTCGGATGAGAGGTAAAATGGAGGTCCCGTGTGTGAGTGTTGTCACGCACGTTAAAGATCCCTACCTTGCTTGAAACAGCGAGGGTTCGGCAAAATTCCAAATTTCCCGGCTAAAACTCGCTTCCTGGCCAATGTAGTACCTTCGAGTGGAGCATTTGAAAATCACATGTAATGTATTAATTGGCACTTTACTTTGCAGTTTGATTTCACCCAATCATTTATTTTTACTAAATTCAATTTGCGTAGTAATTTATGTTTCACTGACGTGGTTCGTACTTTAGTTACAGAAATACTGCCTGTTTACAAGGTCCGCGTGCTATTTAAACACTCCACCTACCTATTTTTCTATTGGTTTTCCACGCATGTTCGTTGACCAAGGCGTTGCACCTTGCTATCATAACATGACTCGGGCATTTCTTCAAATTTTTTGTCTAGACTCTTGGTAAAATGCTTTATTCCTTACGTAGGAGTTCTATATTATGTAGCATATTTTGCAGAAAGTCCAAATTTCTTTTGCATTTTGTTCACGTCGTCTTATTTGTGTTGGCTATAGTTCAAACTTCTCATTACGGACCGTCTGGCATTTATTGTTTGTTATCTCGAATATGTTGGATTTTATGAAAATGAACTGTCTTTGGTCACGTATTAATATTTTTTAATGACGTAAAACCCGTTGCGTTAAAAACATTACGTTTGCTTGTTTCTATTTAATTCTAAACTTGTATATTTAATTTAAGACGTATTATACGACGTACACGTTATTATTTTAGCTAAATATGATCTGGTTATTGCAAAATCAGCTTCCCGTTTATGAATTAAATTAGTTATGGTTTATATACAGTGTGCTCGCTATTGACTTTATATAAAGTTGTCGATTTACTTTTATTTAATGATGGAATTGTTTGGTTTCCTAAACGTTAATATTATTTGCATGTATCTTACTACCCCTATGACTTAATCTACCCTTAAATTACCTTCTTATCACGGCAATACTATATATATATATATATATATATATATATATATATATAATAAAGGACAGGTTATTTGCAGTCCGCAATAAGAAATTGTGTAGAACAATATATAAAATAAGATGTATCTGTAAACAAACCCTTATGAAAATAATAAGAGCTTATTGACATCTACTAATCGGGCTAATATTAGTATAGCCATTAGCAAAACAATAGCTTTATTACTTCATAAGTGGAGGAAACATCCACTAATCGGCCGGTTTCAGCTTCCTTAGGCATCTTCAAAGCGAATTAGTTTCCAACAACCCTATAAGATAGTCGAAGCTATTATACTGATATAATTTCGAAGGAATTTTTGCACTATGGCAAAAGTAAATAATATCTCCATCAGGTGGTAAAACACCGACACTATTAAGCGTGAAAGTACAAAAACTGAATCGTAACTCCAGTCATAGCATACAACATAAGTTGGCTTTATTTAACTTTTTAATTAATAGATTATTGAATTTTCCTTTAAATAAAAACAGATTTAATAAGGAATTTGCTCTTATTAAACAAATTGCGAATTACAATGGTTTCTCTTATGATACAGAAAAATATTTTTAGAGAGTGTAAGAATAGAATTTCTATCCGTAAATCAACAACTTTGCAATCGACCACCTCTAACGATAATGTTAAATATGTTAAACATCGTTTCACCAAACCACAAAGAATCTGGAAAGAACATTCTAACAGATTAATTTCAAAATTGCTTTCGGTAATACTAATAAAATCAAAAATTTGCTAAGTAATCCAAAGGACAAAGTGGAAAAATGGCAAAAGTCGCGGATTTGTGAAATTAGTTGTTCAGGGCCAGGGTGTTTTCAAAAATATATTGGTCAGACCAAGATTTAAAGAGCACATTGCTTACTTCAAATATGGTAAATACGCAAGGTCTCAGGTCGCCAAACATATTTTTGAAACCAGCCATCCCGTTAAACTAGAAAATGTTAAATTGTTAAAAGCCGTACTAACGTTTTTCTTCTTAAATGCCTATGAATCAATTAAAATTGTTAAACATAAAGGACCCCTCTTAAACACTGATAAAAGGCTCATAGAGCCATCTGCTTTGCTTTTGTTATTGGTCAACAACCAATAAGAAAGCAAGATTAATTTGGTTACGCTTCAGCAAATTTAAAATTATTAAATTAAGTAGATTTTAGTTATAACGTCACAATTCACTTGTTTGTTGTAGAGAATACCAGCCTGCGAGTGAGGGGAATATCCTCGATAGTGTTTAAAGCAACATTATAGTAAATTGTATGTTGGGCAGGTTCACTTCAGCCTAAGTGGTGAGGAGAATAATCTCTGAAGTGTTCCGGAACAACTGCTTATTATTACTCAATTGCAAATGCCTAGTGATGATGACCACATAGTGGTCGAAATGCGTATCTAGTATTGTAAATATTTTTTCTGGTTAAGGGTTTTTATTGATTTTTACTTCCTTGACGTAATTATTTGAGTAGGCTCTAGCAATCTTCGCCTTTGTACGCAACTTTCTATATGTTTACATGACAATGCTCTAGTATATTCTAGAACCTAGATAGTTCAGTTCACTTATTCATTTGATATGAGTACTCCTGTTAAGCCTTATAATATTTCATATCTAATTTATTTAATGGTTTAAACTCCTATATACTTGAAAGTATTTAAATTAATACACTTTCAATTAGAAACACGTCCTTTTGCTATAAATTACAAATGAAAATCTTTTTAGAATATTTACAAATGAGAGTTTCCCGTTATTATATATAGTACAAATCACTAAAGAATGTATTCATACCATAACTTTTGAATTAAAAGCGACACACTTTTAAAGGATCTATCGGAGTATACTTAATGCATAAGATTTGAAAGTATGGCGTTTTTTAATTCATCAAGCTATGACGTGAATGCATTCTTTCACGGTTTCGACTATATAACTGAAATTGTTTAAGAGTATTGATACGAAATACGATCCTTTAATTTAAAAAAATGGACGAAACTTCCTTTATCGCCACACATTTATGCGCCAAACGTAATTAATAAATTTATATAAGAGGACCTACACCAGTTTAGGTTTCGTTTTGATACTTGTTGCTTTTGATTTCCTCTTGTAATTTTGGTCTTACCTGAACTGGCCTGTGTCTAAGTATCTTTTCCAGAACAAGACGCAAACAGTCTTGCATTGACCGCCATTAATAAATATACTTACCTCTAGCAAAAGCTCATTTCCGAACCAATAAAATAGAAACAGTTGCACTAGCATTGTGCCCATGAAGAAGATGTCCCTTATTAGTTGCATAGATAGGTCTCCCTAAAAGCAGCTTAAAAATAGCTTCACCTGGTAAAGTACAACTTACGACAGCTATCTCAAAACCAAGTATTGCTATTTGTAACGAAGACGTTACAAAATCTAGCATAAACAAATTTTTCATACAGCCATCAAGAACCTTGACGTATCTGCACGGTGAAGTTTCAAATATATAATATCAATATCATTTTATACTTACCGTATGATAGCGTTGTGATGGTAAATTATCTTTTTAAGATTACAGTATACCAATTCATCCTTTACCAATGTAACCAGATTATACTGCATAATCTTTATCTGTCCAACTGCAAAATTTATCAATGAATTAAACATGTTATTACATGCCATTATAAAAGATGCGGCTATAGAACAAGCAACAGCCTGCCAAGAAAATGTATACCAGTAATATTTATACCGGTCGAAAGGAAGCCAGGATACTAATGGTAGCGGCCGTTTTAAATATATCGTAGAATTGCCCACAGTAATGTAGTAGACATCTACCGGGTTTATCAGTTCTAACACACGCGGCGTAATAATAAACAGTAGCAAACACACAACGCCAAAACAAATACCAACCCTTTTAAAGTCTGCATTTCTTTCGACGTAGAATTTATAAATATCAAAAACACGCCCTCCATCTTTTTTAATTCCTTCTTCAGTGATTATGATAATCTCAACTAACTTTCTTATGCGGGAGTTGCTCAGAACATACACTTTAATAAGACCAAGCGTAAATACTAAGCTTACAGACAAGACACTCGTAATTTCTTGAAGGTTTGTGTCCATTGCATAAAGCTCAGCGTACTGAGTTAATACAAATATTATGTAAATGCTCATTATAATTATGTGGTAAACTTGGTAAGCGGCTGTACAACATCTCTTGCTGAATTGTAAAGGCCACAGGCCAACGATACTTAAGGTAAGAACGGCTATTTTCAGATGCAAGTGTTTCATTTCTTTATGGCACACAAGTTTCATATATTGCAAGATTTTGTAGCTTAGTGAATTTTTTAATTACAGCAAACAGCTTTTCAATTACCTTTATTAACCTAAATTATTATAAAGACCTGCATTACACAGATAGTCAATTTAGTTTAATTATGTAATTTTTGAAAATTATAGTCTTAATTGTACAGTAAAATCACACGACGGTTTTAAATGTCAGTTAATAATCCCTTTCGACTTTCATTAGTAATACCGTGCATTTGCGGATACTGCTATGGAGACACTTAGCAATTATAAATTGAAGTAAAGGATATTATTCCTATCAAACTACTTAACATTGCACTGGGAAAGAAAATTACAAAGTACAGATTGAAATATAGACATTAAAACCAGAGTATTACGTAATATCGCACTCTCATCTATTTACTACTGCACGTCATTGCAACGACATTTGAGAACCGGGTCCTTGATTTTACTAATCCATAGATCAATTAAAACATAGCTTCATTTGTGCTATATACGATATGATTGTTCGTATCTCACATGTTGATGGAATTGGGTTTGTTTAACAGTATCAAGCGACACATTGGGGCATACCTTATAATTCTACTTGTAAGTTTACGAAATTTTCTTTACCTATTTTGTGTGTGTTCGTTAACCATTTTTTGTGCTCTATCATTTTTCATTTTTGCTAAACACATTACAAAGGATATTTTAGTATTTGTAATTTTTGTGCTGTGTTATTTACATACCTGTGTTAATATTATATCAAAACTGAACGAACTATAAGTTCTACTATTTACGCTATTATCAAACTTGTCCTACCCATAAAAGAAACTGTAAAGAGCGGTAATTTCGATAACTCAAAGGAGAGATTTAAAAGTGGACTGTATTTTTTTTAAGGGTGTTGTAAGCAAACAACAAATAATTAATGTTCTTAAACAAGACAAACAAAACGAAGCAGCGTTTATTATTAGCACTCACTTGAATGATGCGGCATAAAGATGAAAGAACGTTGGAACCAATTAGCAGCTTGCAGTACAAGTAACAAGAGCTGTTCATCAAAGCGGAACATCCAATTAGCGGCATGCAGCGGTTCGAACACAAAGCGGTGTGTACAATTCACAAGACGACACTATACTCTCTTCCACTGCGGTTTGTACGATATCATTTCAAGCGACTTGAATAAGCGACGATATGCGGCTGCCTTCTACGACACTTGTTGAGCGACTTCGTCCTCTGCGATTACTTGAGCAAATTTCTTGGATATTCCAATCGATAATTGCTGCGTCCGCGCACAATAGAACGTTCACCATTCACACAGGTTAACGTGTATAAAATAAACGCATTGGGGAAATTTGTACTAACCAAATTTTAATTTACCGTGCCGAATTTTAGAATAAGCAACAAGCGCAAGTAATAACACCGCCCACCAAAATGCAAGGCATTTTAAAAAAAAATTATAAAGCGGGAGGGGGGCGAAATGACCAAGCAAAAGAAAAAGCGAACAAGAAAAAAAGGATCTACAAATATAAAAGAAAAAAAGAAGAATTTTTTTTACATTGCGGGCAAAGGGCAGAGCTTCGTATAAGCCACCAAAATGAGGTGAAGCTGGCGGTATAAAATGCCACGAGATATGGTCTTTGGAAGCAGCAAGCTTGGTGAGGTGAATCAACTGCTTATGAGCACTCACAAAATTTGTGCCACAATCACTATAGAGGTGATCACAACGGCCACGCCTGGCGATAAATTGGCGGAGAGCCGCGAGAAAGGCGTCCGTTGACAACTCAGATACGACTTTAAGGTGCAGCGCCTTGGTAGCCATACAGATAAAATACAGATAAATAAGATTTAAAAACTTTAGCGCCCCGTAGTCGAGACATAGTAGTAGAAAAGGGACCAGAGAAGTCGACGCCCGAACACAAAAGAGGTTTGACTTTAGTAACTCGACTTGAAGGTAGCTTGCCCATGGGCGGTTGTAATGCGACAGGATTGGTCTTCCAGCACATTAGACAGTGATTCAAAGTACGACGGATAGATCGCCATCCAGAAATAATCCAGAAGTGCTGACTGACGAGAAAATGGACCATTTGAGCACCCGCGTAGAAGTATTTCACATGAACGGAAGTAACATACAGATCAATGAATCGACTTTTGCTAGGCAACAAAGCGGGAAATTTACGGTCAGAGGACAAAGGCGCATGAGCCAGGCGACCACCGACGCGCAAGATTCCATCAAGAATAAAAGGAGACAATTTGCGAAAACTTTTTTTAAGGAGAATCAGAATGAATGGCTTCAAGTTCGATAGCGAAATAAGATTGTTGAGTATACACAAGCAAGGGGGTCAAAGCATTGTGCAACGCAGAAGATGACAAAGGTCCGGAGTACCTTGCGAGCGGGTGACGTACATTATGATGAAAACGGAGAATCCAAGCAACAATGCGAATAATAAAAGGAAAGGAAGAGTGATTTTCTAAAAGTGATTGAATCCAAGAGGATGTTACGACAGGGGATAAAACAATAGAGCGTTGTTCTGTAAGAACTTCAGGAATATCTAAAAGCGGAATATGTGGGCTGTAGTTTTCGAAATACTCATACAAGGTTGGTGAAGCCGCCCACCATAAAGAATATTGGCACAAGTCGGTAGGGAGTAAACCACGTGACCCGACGTCGGCAGGATTTTTGGTGGAGGGGATGTGATGCCAGGAGGCGCAAGACGTGTTGTCCTGAATGTAAGCAACACAGTGTGCGACGAAAGTCTTCCAAAGCTGCGGCGGGGAACGAATCCACGAAAGTGCTACCAAGGAGTCAGACCAACAATAAATTTTATGAAAAGTAAGGTTTGAATCAAAAGTTTTGATGACAAAGGTTAATAATTTTGATGCCAATGTGGCGGCCCACAATTCGAGACGAGGTAAAGAGATTGTACGAAAGGGTGCGACTTTTGACTTTGCGCACACTAAGCGAACCTACAACGGCGGAAGGAGTAACAAAGCGAAAATATACGACAGCACAGTAACCACGTTCGGAAGCGTCAGCAAAGCAATGAACTTTGCACATAGTAAACTGTGGCGGAATAAACAAGCGGGTAAAGCAAAATCCGAAAGAAGCGGTAACTCATGCTAGTATCTCTCCCACAAACGATGGAGGTGAGAGGGGGGGAGGAGCATCCCAATCTAATTTTAATTACCATAAACGTTGAATTAAGTGTTTTACCAAAAAAGTAAGAGGGGATAAGAGTCCCATGGGATCAAAAATGCGGGCTAAATTCGAAAGTAGGTTGCGTTTGGTACAGGAAGTAGTTAGTGGCTGAACAAGAAAACAAAAATTATCTGAAGTGCGATTCCAGTGAAAACCTAAAACTTTTAAGGGTTGAGTGTCAGGATCCTCAAAGGAGCAGGGTTGCGCGAATTGCTGCGTAGCGGAAAGATCTTTTAATAATGCGGGATGATTACTTGACCATTTATGAAGTTCTAAACCACCAAGTTTTAAAAGAGCAATTAGTTGATTGCGTAGAACGAGGGTTGAATCAATAAAATCTCCACCAGTAGCGATGTCATCAATATAAGTATGGTGGCGAAGTGCGAAAGCGGCTAACGAATAAGAATTTCCTTCGTCTACGGCCAACTGCTGAAGCGTTCGTATGGCAAGAAAGGGAGCACAATTGATTCCATACGTAACGGTATTTAATTTAAAATCCTGAATGGGCTCCTCAGGGGAGAAGCGCCAAACAATTCGTTGATAGTCACACTGAGCGGGATTTACAAGAATTTGTCTGTACATCTGACGAATATCGGCAGTGACAACATAAGGATGTAAACGAAATTGTAACAAAATTGCGGTGATATCGGGTTGCAACTTCGGCCCAACAAACAAGTGATCGTTTAAGGACGATTGAGAAAGAGTTTTAGCGGAAGCGTTGAAAACAACTCGTAATTTCGTACTTACGCTTTCGGATTTCACAATGCAATGATGCGGGATGTAATAAGAAAAGTCTGAATAAGACCCAATAACAACAGAATGCATATGTTGAGAATCAAGATATTCACGCATAAACGAAACGTATTGTTCGTAAACACGAGGTTGCTTGATTAGACGATTTTCTAAAGCGACAAACCGTTGTAAGGCAAGATCACGACTACCTGGAAAAAATGGTTCTTGATCTCTAAACGGCAGTGAGACGACATAACGACTTTGCTCATTGCGGCGAAATGTATCGACAAAATGTTTTTCAACAAGAGTTTCTTCAGGCGTGCAAGGTTGAGCGGCGGGAACAGCTACGACTTCCCAGAATTTAGCGACAATATCTTCCAATGGGGAAGTAGAATCTGTCATGCAAAACAAGCTAGTTATTTCAGAAGCGGGCGAGGAAGGTATGTTTCTCATTAAAACATAGCCGAAAATGGTATTAATAGCAACAGGTTGATTGCTATCACCCTGAATGCGACCGTCTAACAACACTTGGTGGAAAATATCCGCGCCAAGTAAGAAATTAATGGGTCCAGATTGAGCAAAGAGCGGATCAGCTAGCTTGAGGTTAGCTAGATGTTTGAAATTTTCCAAAGAAATATTAGAAGTAGGTAAATTCTCACAAATTTTGGGAAGTACTACAACTTGAAAATTAATAAACGGTGAAAAAACATCTATTGGTTTGAGCGAAATAGCGACAGTGCTATGCTGTGCAGCAGAGCGCATGGAACCTAAACCACTATGGGTAAGCGAATGTGGAGTAGTACGAAAACCTAAACGTTTCACACTACTTTGCGAAATAAAAGAAGTCATGCTTCCAAAATCGAGAAAAACCGCGAAATTGCTGAAAAGAACCAGAGCAATCAGCAATTTCCACTTGAGCGGTGTAAAGTAAAACAACAGGAAGTTTAGCTAAAGAATTAAGTAAAACGACATTCGAGGTTGACGGATCACTACAGCTGAACGAAGTCGAAGATTCCTCCGCGGCTCGAGGTGCGAAAGACTTGTAGCGGTCTTGAATAGCGGGAGAAGTGCGCGGGGATACCTTAGAGGCGGCGGTGTCCGGGCTCAAGCTAGCCTGGTTATTAGCAGCGAAAGTGGGTTTAGACGAAAGGCGATCAAAGTGCAATAACGAATGATGACGTTGATTACATTAGCGGCATGAAAAAGTAGACTTACATTTATTTAAAATGTGAGAATTACTGAGACACTTAATACAAAAATGTTGGTTTTTGCAAAGCTGTAGCGATCTTGCGACGAAAGTTTAACGAAATCGTTACAGAGATAAAGGTAGTGATCCTGTTTACAAAACGGGCATTTATTAGAAAAAGTTTTTGTTTGAACTAACATGGAAACAGCTGAACGATGTTTAGGCGGATTACTAGAATGAATAACTGTTGAAATCAGTTTTATGATTTACCGACAAATTAGTTAAGGATTTACACGTATTTTCGAGATAAGCAATTAACCTTTTATAAGATGGGATCGCGGTGGATCTTGATGCAATTCAAAACTACGAGCAGTGTGTACATCTAAGCGGTTTAATATCATTTGTACAAGAATAAAATTCCAGTGTTCCACGGGTAAATCAAATTCTTTTAGGGCCTGTAAATTATCGACAAAAGTATCCACTAGTTTCTGCAAACCAACGTGGTAATCAGAGTTTAATTTAGGAAATTTATCAATGTTGTTCCATAGAGCAGAGATAGTACGACAAATATTATAATATTTTTCACGAAGTTTTGTATATGCAAGAGCATAATTAGCTGCGGTGAGATCAAAATTTTTAATCGTTGCGAGTGCGGAGCTTTTCAATGAGGATTGAAGAGTCAAAAATTTATCTACGTCAGACAAATCGGTGTTAAAGTGAACGAAGCTATCAAACAGGTCAATGAAGCTCTCAAACAAAGTGGTTTCCCCATCAAATGAAGGCAATGACAGCGGAGGTAATAATACCTTTGACCTCAAAGTATCTAGCGGCGGTGAGACCTCAGCTTGCGGAAAAGATTGATTGGTCAAAAACTTATAATATAGAGCTTTTATTTAAAAATAAATGTGCTGAAAACGTTTTCGTATTACGTCTTCGAGTTTAAATATTTTATCAGCGTCGTCGGCGGCAGAAATCGCACCGATAATCCAATTATGATGTTTGAAGAAATTGTCTCTAGCGCGAAACAAATCTAAAAAGGCGGGTTTTTCTATAGATTTTTTAGCAATCTCCAACATTTCTTCTAGGGAACTAATTGCAATGTTCCGAAGAAAACAAGTACGCTTTAATTTTTCTGCCATGGTTCAATATGAATACAAAACAAACGCGGAAGATAAGAACGAAAACCTGACAATATTGATTGCCTCGCGGCGATAACACAAAGGTGTACCTAATTGTGGGCAGATATAAGAAAACTCGTAAACAATTCCACGATACAAATTATACTAATTGGCTGTCACTACTTTGACGAGCGGTATAATTAATTATGAGCCTGCTATTTATTCTGAATCCGTCGAGAAGCATACAAAAAATGTAAAGTGCGGTAATTTTTATAACTCAAACGAGAGATTTAAAAGTGGACTGTATTTTTTTAAGGGTGTTGTAAGCAAGCAAAAAATAATTTATGTTCCTAAACAAGACAAACAAAACAAAGCAGCGTTTATTATTATTCACTCACCTGAATAATGCGGCATAAAACGAAAGAACGTTGGAACCAATTAGCAGCTTGCAGATACAAGTAACAAGAGCGGTTCATCAAGGCGGAACATTCAATTAGCGGCATGCAGCACGTGCACAAAGCGGTTAGAACACAAAGCGGTGTGTACAATTCACAAGACGACACTATACTCTCTTCCACTGCGGTTTGTACGATACCATTCCAAGCGACTTGGATAAGCGACGATATGCGGCTGCTTTATACACTTGTTGAGCGACTTCGTTCTCTACGATTACTTGAGCAAGTTTCTTGGATATTTTAATCGATATTTGCTGCGTTCGCGCACAACAGAACGTTCACCATTCACACAGGTTAACGTGCATATAATAAACGCATTGGGAAAATTCGTACTAACCAAATTTTAATTTAACGTGCCGAATTGTAGAATAAGCAACAAGCCCAAGTAATAATAAATCCTTACTATAAATTATTTACAAGGACGGAACACAAACTATTAAGCGAATAAAAGCGTTTTTGATAAAAACGGTATCTGAGGAAAGGCTGATGCCAACTTGCACGCATTGTTACAGTTATAATTAAAATTAATTCGATATTTAGTACTGCACCGTTATAACAGAAAAAGATCTCATTCCACACGCTGTGGCGTCAAAGCAACAAACTTAATCGCTAGTCTCACGTTCAAAACACCACTGCAACAAATTTTGCCCTGTACGGTGTAAAAACTTTATCAATCCGAACGTTGCTGCGTCATTGTTACATTAATTTTTTCTATACTTTTTGCAGCAAGCTGAACTCCGGTCTGAAAGAAATCTGTATGGTTACGATTGTATTTAAAGATGGTTTCAACAAACGCACCCTCTCCTATTGTTATAATGCAATGAAAAATGAAATTTGAATCCGTAATAAAGGACTTTGAGGAGACTTCCTAACTAATTCTAAACTCTTACTTCAGCGGAATTTGACGAGACTAACAGGATGGTTCGTTACGGATTGCCCTTAAGCGCCAATACACTTAACAAATTTTTACCAAGAATATCACCCAGAAAGTGTAGGATCTAAATGGTAAATAACAGATCTAAACGTAGATGCTTAATTTGAAATAATCTCGTTGAGAAATCTGAAAGAGAAAGGTACTCTTAAGCTTATATGCCTTATTCTATAAATGTTAAATAATAAGATATTAGTACAAACGAAGAAGAACATAAAACGTAAATAGACTGATCATGCATACGTGAACTCACACCTACATGGACCCTCTTCTTATTGTGAGAAAAATTACTCATCACTTCTGGTATAACCTATTTATTATAAACCTTTCAATTTTTGTTGAAAATTCTATAGAATGGTGTTCATAATACTTTTAGCATAATCACTTTTTAAAATCATAAGATCGAATAACGAAAATCATATTTCTATTTTTCTTTAAATAATGACAACTTTAATTTTTTTGGAATATTTACAAAATGAATAAAATTTTACTTGAATAAAAATAAGTTACGCTTTGTTATCAACTTAAAGTAACTTGATAGTTAAAAAAATGTTACAGCCGTTGCTGGCGAAAATTTGCGTATCTTTCTGATCTGAACTGGAAGCACTATATGTTACGTTAATTGTATTTATTCAGTAAGAAGGGTTTCAATAAGAATTTTATCATAATATAATTTAGGATTCTCATAGTATGACAAAGCGAAGTTTATTTAACCTTAAAATCGTGGAAGAACAAAAACAGAAAAGAAAATCCTCAAAACTGTACAACACCTACCAGAAACTTTGTGTAGTATATGTGGAGGGTTATACAAACTCAAATTAACACTGTCGGTTTTGTGTCGTCCCCGCATCTGAAAACCTCTACAA
The DNA here is from genome assembly GCA_036346225.1 of Platerodrilus igneus. Lineage (NCBI taxonomy): Eukaryota > Metazoa > Arthropoda > Insecta > Coleoptera > Lycidae > Platerodrilus > Platerodrilus igneus. The sequence continues at coordinate 12,963,676 of JARFIW010001469.1, read as the reverse complement.
GAAATACCACTGGATTCTTATACACGATTTCGCAAAGAAATCTTCTCAAGTTACATTCAACAAACAGCTGTATGTCAGAAATCTAACTATCATATACCGGGCATAGATAAAAAAAATTTATATACTGCTTTTTAATTCTGTGCCAACAGATTGTAGAATAAAAAGCCATGGATAGTTGAAAGTTGAAACTTAGTAATACCAGCGTGATTATTTAAACATTGTTATTTATCAAGCGTAACTAAATTTATATACGACTTTTATGCATAAGGAGATTAAAAACGTACGTACTTATGCACATAGAGAAAGTAATATTTGTTTTTATACTGCCCAATTTAAATCAAATTATTAAATTGCTTGTTACCGGCTATTATTTGGCATTGTAGGAAAGTACCTTAAAATTTACAACTAGTAGGTTAAACGTCATTTAGTAGAGAATACAAGGGTAACTTCTATACATTCACTTTATTTAGAAACGCCTTAGGCGTTTGAACGTAATTATGTTGATGAGTTAAACACCATAACGTTCATTATGACTCTATAATGATATACTGAAAATACGTATTAATATTTTAAACTACATTTAAAATCGGTTGTAGATTTACTTTCTAACTAAAACAATGAAAAACTAGAAACTTAATTAATGTTTATAATTACCTATGGTTTAATTATTTGCATGATTGTACTGAATACGAAAATTTCTACAATTCAGGATATTAATAAATATTTTCCGTGTTTTTATTCTATTATTGACTTAAATCTTTGTTGGGGCTAATTTTTAAAGACGTGATAATTAAAAAAGGTCTTAAATAGTTTGATGGACTACAATTGAAACACAGTACGTATATCAGATAGCGTAGTGGCAAGCGTGTATATATTTTATTGTGAGTGCCATAATTCTTTTGTAAATTCCGATATAGTTTGAGAGGTTGAACAATGGAATTATCTTTAAGGTATTGCTACAATTTGTGTTGACAAAAAATCTAAAATGGCGGTGCTAACTAGAATGATGTTCTGATTAAAAAAATTCTTTCAGATTTGCTGAGAAAAAGTATAGCGGTTTGATAGTTTATACTGCTGAAAAATGTACACAAAGTGAACCAAAAATACAAATAAGGAAAAATGGATTAAGTGTATAGAAATTCATAAATAAGAATGCTACAAAAATCGGTGTTCCTCAAGTTTAGGCCCCTACATGATTCAAGATAAAATTTGATGGATATTTCTTCCGCACTCTAACCCTAAAGTTTTTTCATATTTAAAAGTAATATGTAAGCCACTCTATAAGTTAGGAAGAAAATTACATTTAAGTACACACAGGTAAAACCCATCATCATCATCATTGGGTCTTCAGTCCTGAAACTGGTTAGACACGTACCATCATTGTTTCCTATTCTGAACTAACCTACAGATTTCCCTGAAATTTGCAGTCTGCATCTATCATTATCTAATCTAGGTCTACATCCACCTCTTTTTTCCTATCTCTGCTTGTTATATATCCCATATTATTCCCCAAAAATGCCTTAGAACGTATTCTGCCCTTCTATTTCTCATATTTTTTCCCAAAGATATCCTTGTTCCCTTACTGTTTCTATAACCTATTTGTTATTACCTTTGTCTGTCCATCCTCAAACATATGAAGCACGGCATTTCAAAGGCCGCTACTGTTCTTCTGTCTGCTTTTCAGACTGCTCGTATTTCGTAGGCATACTGTCTGTGCTGTGCTCCACACATACGCTTTCAACAACTTTTTGTTCTATGTTTGTTGTCTTTCATCATAGGCGCCGTTCTTTTTTGTTAGATGCAGTTCGGTCACCTTCTATTGTTTGACAATTATATACCCTATTTCTCCGACATTCAGTGGTTGCGAAGGGGGGTAAGCAGCCTGTGGCTGCCAAGTTCCCCCAACACTTGAACATTTACTGATTTAATATATTTTCCAATATATCTTTTCGCAAAGTCAACCTTAGTTGCAGATATTTCACAACAAACAACTAGTTGTTTATACTAATCATAAGATTTATCTGCACTTATTTTTTCGACATTGGGTTTCCCGTCTCAAAACTGGTTGGACATGTACCTGCACTTATTTCTTTTCTAAACTAACCTACATAGTTTCCTGAAATTCTCACACAGCAATACAGCTCGGTTCCCCTTATATTGTTTTCTAATATTATGCCCGATTTCACTGAGATTTATTGAAGGGGGTTAAGCAACCTGTGGCTGCCAAGATCACCCAACACTTAGACATTTGTCGAAATAATAGTTTTCCAGTAAATGCTTTCACGCAATTACCATTATTCGAGGATATTGCCCCTCCAATGCTTGTAGTTGCTTATAATAAATATCATGTTTAAGTGCAGCTACTTTCTTCGTAATTAATTTATCCATCTTGGGACTGGTTGGATGCGTACCTCCATTGATTTCTCTTCTGAGCTAGCCTACACATTTCCCTGAAACTCCTACAGCCTACATCTTTTACTATCTGTGTGCAGTAGTCTAACCTAGGTGTACCTCTTCTTCTCTTTATTCCTATCTCTGCTTCTAGTATATTCCACACTATTCCCTCATGCCGTAGTATGTGGCCTATCATCCTATCTCTCCTATTTTTTACCGCTTTCCACATATTTCTTTCTTCCCCTACCATTTTTAGTACCTCTTCGTTCTTAACTTTGTCTGTCCATGATATCTTCATCATACGTCTGTAGCACCACATTTCAAAGGCTTCTACCTTTTTCTTGTCCGCTACTCCCACTGTCCAGGCTTCACAGCCATACAGTGCTGTGCTCCACACATATGTTTTGAGCAATCATTTCCTTGTTTCTATGTTTGTGGTCTTTGAGCACAGTAGTTGCTGTTTCTTGTTAAATGTAGCACGACCTAGTGCTAATCTTTGTTTTATATCTTTTGTGCTTTTCCCATCTTGCGTTATTTGGCTTCCTAGGTAGCAGAAACCCTTAACCTCTTGTAAGTTCGTGTTACATACTTGTTTTTGATATATTTTTCCCTCCTTTGCATACTAGTACTTTAGTTTTACTTTTGTTAATTTTCATACCGTATCTCTCTGTTAGAACCGTTTCCATTTCATTGAGAGCAGCTTCCAACTCTTCCTTGCTAGATGCTAATACCGCTATATCATCTGCAAATCTTAGCATGCCAATTTTTTGTCCCTGTATAGTAATTCCAGATGCCTTCCTGCATTTGACAGTATTCATTGCCTCTTCAATGTACAAGTTAAAAATTAGTGGGGATAGGGAACATCCCTGTCTCACTCCTTTCCTGATGTTCACTTCTCTACGTTCCTGCTCTAGTTCTATTACTCCTGTTTGCTCTTTGTATAAGCTATGTACTATCCGTCTATCCCTATAACTCATTCCAATCTCTTTGAGTATTTCGAACATTTTTTTCCTTTTTACATTGTCAAATGCTTTTTCCAGATCTACAAACCCTATGTACACGCTTTCCCCCTTTTCTATTGTTTTCTCCATTATCACCCTCAGAGCTAAGATAGCCTCCCGTGTTCCCCTGTTTCGCCTAAACCCAAATTGGTCTTCTCCTAGTATTTCTTCAACCCGTTTTTCGATTCGTCTTTGTACAATTCAAGTTAATATTTTTAATACGTGTGCTGTCAAGCTTATTGTTCGAAAATTTTCACATCTATCTGCGCCTTTCTTTTTTGGTATAGTTACTATGATGTTATGTTTGAAATCTTTGGGTATCTCGCCTGTCTCATACATATAGCTTACAAGTTGGAAGAGACGTTCTGTTACTGCTTGACCAGCGGCTTTTAGAGTCTCCGCTTGCACCTTATCTGTACCCGGCGCCTTACCATTTTTCAGACACTTTAATGCTATTTCAAATTCATCTCTAAGTATAGGATATCCCAAGTCATCATTTTCAATGTCTGATTCCTTTTCTAATGCAGTTAGTTCTTCTCCTGCATATAAATTCCCTATATATTCTTGCCATCTACCCACTTTCTCTACATTTTCAATAATGACATTTCCTCCCGCGTCCCTTATATTTTTGCTATACGTTTCTATATCCCTAAAATTGATTATAATTAGTTTGTATGCTTCAACTGTCTTACCTACTTCCATCTTAGTTTCTACCTTTTTGCACTTTTCATCAATCCATTGTTCTTTAGCTTTCCTGCATTTTCGAATAATTTCCCATTTTATGGCTTTGTATCTCTGTTTTCTTGTTTCGTCTGATTTGTTTTTGTATTTTCGTCTTTCTTCTATTAAATTCAGGATATCCTTTGTTATCCATGGTTTCTTATTTTCTTTTTGTGTATACCCCAAAATATCTCTGGCCGCCATGTCTAAGCTGGATTTAATATTATTCCATTCTGTTTCTATTTCCTTAGTATCAGATATTTTCCCGATATCTTTGAGCAATTCATTTGACCTTTTTTCGAATCTCTCTTGAATATCTTTCTCTTTTAGTTTCTGTAGGTCCAAGTGCTTTTTTCCGTTTTTTTTTTTAATATCTTCCTATATCTCCTGGCATCTTCCACGTATATCGTCTTCTAGCATGATGTTGAAATAATGTGTTTGTAATGATTAAATTGTTCTTGTTGCAAAATTCTACCAGATTATTTCCTCTGTCGTTTCTAGTGCCTAAACCAAATAAACCTACTATCGCTCCTTCCCTACCTTCACCTACCACTGCATTAAAATCCCCCGTAATTATTAAATTTTCATGTCCTTTTACGTGTCTTAATATGTCTTCGATATCTTTGTAGATCGCTTCTACCTCTTCGTCACTGTAGCTAGAGGTGGGCATGTATACTTGTATTATTACTGTGTTTACCGGTTTAGATTCTAATCTAACCATGAATACTCTTTCATTCTTTTGTAAGTAATTTTGTACACAGTATCCTATCTTTTTCCGCATAACTATCCCTACACCCAAATTTGCTTCCTCCGCTCCTGTATGAATTACCCTGAAGTCTCCACTCCAAAAATCCCCCGCTTCTGGCCATCGAGTTTCGCTGAACCCTACTATGTCTAATGATAACCTATTCATTTCGATTTTTAGGTTCTCTAGCTTACCCACTTGCTTCATAGTTCTAACATTCCACGCTCCGACTCACAAAATGTTCCCAACTCTTATTCTTAACTTTCCGATCGCATCCTCCGAAGTAGTCCCCTCCCGGAGATCCGAATGGGGGACTATTTTAACTCCGGAATCTTTTACCCCAGAGAATGCCATCATTTTATTATAATTTAGGTACGCTGTGTACTTGGGAGGTAATGTGGTGGTTTCCCGTTGCCTTCCACATTGCGGTAGTGTGTCTTAGACTGTCACACCGACCCCTATGGTCTCTGCCAATCTAAGTACCGAAAGAGCCGCTGCCCTCTTTCGGGAACCTGTCTTAGTCTGGTTCCTCACTAACGACCCTACTACTTTGGTTGGACCTGTAGTTTGGCTCTTTAGCTCATTAGAACACGCAAGTCATTTCACCTGTTCTAGTAATCTAGAACTTCGGCAAGGTGCAGGTCCATTCGAAATGGTGGTAAAACCCATGATAACACAATTACAAGCGTCACTTTTCCTGTCAAGGCTTGCATATAAACCAGTTAATACAATAAGCAACGGCGCGCACTTGACCGCCAGCATAAAAACGAAGGAACCATGTTCCCGAGTATTAGTTGTCCAAGTATCGTCGAGTTGATCAAAACTAAAAGTTGAAGATGGATTTTTTTGGTGTTGATGCTACAAGTGACGTAAGAATGCCATTCTCAACACACTAGTACGCAACCACCTATGCTTTAGGTGATTTTACATCAAATTCTCACCAGCATAACGTGAAAGTTGGTTTTGATTTATACGGTGGTCTGCAGCCAGTAATAAAAATTTTTGCAATGGTAGAATGTGCCAAAGTTATGCTAGAAGAATAAACTATTTTCAATGGAGAGGGTTTTGCAATTTTCAATTGGAATTTAGAATCATACAATTTACCCAAGAAGCGGCAAAAGTGAGATTGAACGGTTTAACTGGCGAGCATGTTTTAGAATTACAACTGGATCGTGAATTCAAATGGAAACTAATTACCGAAACATCTAATAGAAGTGTATACGTGGCGAATAAATTTCAAGAAAAAAATATATGTAATATGGAAGTCACGAAAGACCGAAATGCGATGCTTGGCGTGGCATGTCGATCAATGCAGGTGTCATGTACTGTGCGGGTTTCCTAGTCGGTGATACAAGGCGTGAAACTTATGTTCACACGCCTAGGCAGCTATGTGGGCTTCAGTGATGGTAGGGGGCGAAAACGAGGACGTCACGAACGCCTCGAACATCAGGCCTCGGTGAACCACGTTCAGCAGTAGATGCTGATACCATAATGTTTTACGAAGTAAATTCCTTTGGTAGAAGTCCAGACCCTGCTGGTGAGATTTGGTACATCTTGTCGGCATCGCGTGCAGTATCCACGTTTGTGCATAACGCACAACCTTCCGGTTTAACCTCCAGGCTTTGGTGTACCGTGATAAAAGGTTAAACTTAGAAGATCAAAAGCTATTGCATGCTCCTGGCTATTGCATATCAATATATGTCTAACAACAAAAGAAAACTCGCCTTCTTGATCATTATAGTTAATGTTTGTATTGTAATAATCGGAGATTCCAGGCGAAAAATGTCAGAATTACATTACTTTTTAGTATTCATTTCGTTACTCGCTTTTGATATTATTTCGTGATGTCTCTGTCTGAAAGAGAAACAATAATTGTCCTGATAATGAGGGGGTATGGAGATAAAGAAAGATCATTGCAGCAAGTCGCAGATTTATTCAATGAAGTCAATGCGGAACGTCAACCGATTTGTAAATCTACTGTGAGTCGAACAGTGAATCGTTTTGAGCGAACTGGTTCGGTGAAGGATGAACCAAGATCTGGAAGACCTAAAAGCGCGACAAATGGTCAATTTGAACACCTTCGGCGGTAATTTCGTTATGTATGAAATAAATAATTTATTATTTTACTTCTTTTATTTTCTGATTCATCAATTCTTCTAGAAAGTAGTTATTTTTTGTCGATTGCAGCGCTATCTGCAAAAAACCTAAAAAAATTATGACTAACATTTTGTGGCGAATTCGAATCTGCAATAACAAATGGGGGTTTCCACTTAAACATTTAAAGTTGCCCCACCCCTACCCCCAGGAGGTGGGGGTTCAATTTTGGTGTCATTGGATAGCTTTTAAAAAAATATGGAACACGTATTTTTTCTTTTTTTGATGCAATGAGTATTTCCCAAAATATTTGACCGTTCCGGGACTTTTCTACCACTCTGTATATGTCCAATAACAAACGAAAGCTCGCCTCTTTAATAATTATAGTTAATGTTTGTATTGTTATAATCGGAAATTCCAGGCCAGTCTATTCGATATTAGGGTGTGTTGATTGACGAGTCTATTATTATGGGGCGTTCAAGTTTGCGTTTCTATGACGCCTGTGAAGTTTGTTAGGTGCAACTTGAATGGCATACCTATTATGTTTTAAAACGGAGTAGTTGAGGTGTAGAAACTTTTCAGAATTTGACGAAAAATTTGTAGATGTTATCAAAAATGTAAGAAATATAAGAAAGTGTTAAGTTATTAGAGGGAGAGAGCCATGCGAGTACTTCTTTGTTTAATGATTGCAGCAGTGTAAATTACTTGACAGTGTTGGAAATTATTAAATGTTTAGTACTTGGAAGAAAAGAAGCTACTGTATTCAAAGACATCAAACATAGAAACAAGGAAAGGATTGCTTAAAACATATGTGTGGAGCACAGCACTGTACGGATGTGAAGCCTGGACAGTAGGAGAAGCGGACAAGAAAAAGGTAGAAGCCTTTGAAATGTGGTGCTACAAACGTAGGATGAAGATATCATGGACAGACAAAGTTAAGAAAGAAGAGGAACTACAAATGCTAGGAGAAGAACGAAATATGTGGAAAACAGTAAAAAATAGAAGATATAGGATGATAAGCCACATACTAAGATATGAGGGAATACTGCGGAATATATTAGAAGCAAAGATAGGAACAAAGATAAATAGGGATAGACCAAGGTTGGACTACCGCACACAGATAGTGAAAGATGCAGGCTGTAGGAATTTCAGGGAAATGTGTAGGCTAGTTCAGAATAGAAATCAATGGGGGTACGCATGCAACCAGTCCCAAGATGGATAAACTAATGACGAAAAACTGACTGTACTTAAACATGATAAATATTATAAGCAACTACAAGTATTGGTTGAGCAATATTCTCGAACAATGTTAATTGTGTGAAAGGATTTACTGGAAACCGATTAATTCGGCAAATGTCTAAGTGTTGGGGGATCTTGGCAGCAACAGGTTGCTTAACTCCCTTCACTGAATCTCGGTGAAATAGGGCATAAAATTAAAAAACGATAGAAGGAGAACCGAGCTGTATACAGGCTGTGTGAGTACTTCAGGGAACTATGTAGGCTAGCTCAGAATATAAATAGGTGGAGGTATGCGTCCAACCAGTTTTGAGACGGAAAACCTAATCACGAAAAAAAGGCGCAGATAAATCTGTAGAATACTATAAACAACTACAGGTGTTGGTTGTGAAATATTTGCAACTAATATTGACTATGCGAAAAGATATATTAGAAAAAAAATTAAATCGGGAAATGTTCAAGTGCTGGGGAACTTGGCAGCCACAGGCTGCTTACCCCCCCTTCACAACCGTACATGTGATTTTCCAATGCTCCACCCGAAGGTACTAGATTGGCCGGAAAACAAGTTTTTTTTACCTGGATAATTTGCAATTTTGCCCAACCCTTGCTGTTCCAAGCAAGGTAAGGATCTTTAAGGTGCGTTGCAACACTCACACACGGGACCTCCATTTTACCTCTCATCTGAACGAGTGTGTTTTTGTGAAAAATGCTCACCTAACATTTTTCAAGCGGACCGTGTCGGGATTCAAACCCGGGACCTTGGGCGTAGTAATCACACACATGCCACTACGCCACGGAGCTGCATCCCCCTTCACAACCTCTGAGTGTTGGAGAAATAGGGTATATACTTGTATAAAAATAGAAGTGGGCCGAACTGTATTCAACAAGAAAGAACAGCGCCTATCATAAAAGACAACAAACATAGAAACAAGAAGAAAAGTGATGAAAGACAGCACAGTATGCCTATGAAATACGGGCAGTCTGAAACGCAGACAGAAAAACGGTAGCAACCTTTTGGAATGCTGTGCTTCAGATGTATGAGGATGATAGAATGGAGAGACAAAGTTAATAAGAAATAGGTTATAGAAATGTAGGGGAACAAGGTTATCTGTGGGAAAAATATAGGAGAAATAGTAGGGTAGAATACGTTCTTAGGCATTTTTGGGGAATAGTACGGGATATATTGCAAGCAGAGATAGGAAAAAGGAGGTAGATGAAGACCTAGATCAGATAGTGATAGATGCAGACTGTGCAAATTTCAGGGAAATGTGTAAGTTAGTTCAGAATAGAAAACAATGTTTGGTACGCGTCTAACCAGTTCCAGGATTGAAAACCTAATAATGATGATCCTCTGTTAGTAATAAGTACAACAAATTCTACAGTGCGCATTATGATCCAAATTAGTTGTCGATCCTTTCGTTTATTTGGGTTTATTGAAAGAACTACGTACAAAAGGTGAGGACCTACCTATACAATTATTTAAAATGCCTTAATTCTAAGTAAATTTCCTCTGTAGTTATCTGGACATTATTTTATCTTAGCATGTTCTTCGTGCATGCTTAAAACAGTCATAACATCTAAATCATCAATGTTTACTCGAAACTAAGTAAAGTTGCTTATGACTCATTGTTCGTAATTGTATGCTTTAATACCATAAAACGTATGTCGAGCAAGCTCTAGATTTCAATGTGGCCTTGGAATATAACGTTCTATCAAATCATTAACACTGACAGCCGAAAGTTAGGTTAGTTTTATCCCGCGTTTCGACTTATGAACAGATATTTTCTTATCATTCAAGAATTTACATAATCCAAAGACTTTGAACTGCATTATAAATAATTTAAAGAGTTTGAAACGTTTTATAAGCACGTAATGATTTTTAATAGGTACTCACAATTTTTTTTTAATCACTTTAGAATACGACAATAATTTTCTTAAACCCATTAATAAACAGTCTAGAATTATATGGAGGCCTACTTCATAGCTAAGTTGTGATTCGTTTCCACAAAGTCGTACAACTTTCAATTTGCAAAAATTGTCAATGACAAACATTCGTAATAGAATCATATTTGTGGTATTGGATAATACCTAAAATATTCAAAGGTTTTATGTACAAAGCTGGGTATAAAACGTTTTGACCACATCGCTTTAACGATTAATCTTGTGTATGATGCATTAAAACTTCCAGTGGCAAATATTGATAAAATGAAAGTAATCTTCACTCGTACACATAGCTTGCAAGCTACCTGTAAACTGAAGGACTATCAAAAACAGGTAATAATTATAAAGAATTTACAAGATCTTTCCACTTCAATCTACTACATTCTGAAATAATTTTTGGAGTAGTGATGCAATTCGAGATCGAGAATTCTCGTTCTCCTCTCTATATTGTCTCGAAAAGAAGAGATCAAAACGAGAAACGAAAGTCTATTTCGAGACGAGAACGAGAAACACTTAACTTTCATCTCGATCTCGAGTCGAGAATTCTCGACTATTCTCGAGTTCTCGAAATATCCAGTACACAAAAACAAATTTCAATAAATAAGCTAAAGACTGTGTCAGTAATAACTTCGGAATTCTTGTATTGAATAAAGTTCCTATCAAAATAAGAAGATGTTTTTAATGTGACAATTTAAAAAATTGAAACAGTTACATTTATTTTAGTTGATATTACAAGAAAAGTTTGCTTCTTCAACTGTATAGTAGCATCCGAATAGCATCATCAATGATATTGTGTTACTATAATTGTCTTCAACTGCAGTTCAATTGTTCAAATCTGGCAAATCTCACAAGAAACAAAATTAATAACCGACCTTACAATTCTGACTCTTGAAACTTTGTGTACCTATTAATTGTGTTAGTTTTAATAGTTAGTTGTAAAACTATGCTATAAACGCAAATTTTACTATTTGCAGTTTCAACTTTAAATTAAGATACAATCGTTTGTTAAAATTAGCAATTATAAAATGTTTTAGTGATTTATGAACGTAAATATATTGCTTTGAAAGTTATTTTTAACAAGGAAGCAGTGTTAATTAGAACAAACAAATTATACATGATCAATTTTACTTCGTTTAAAGGTCGTTGTTTAATATTTATTTGAATATATGGGTAAGCTGTGAGAACTAAATATTTGTGCTAATTATACATTTATGATTTTCTGATCTTAAGACAAAGCTTAAGCGATGTAGACATGGAGGTTATGTTTAAAATAATACGCTTTCTCAGTAGAACCATTCCATTTTCAAAAGTCTTAATCGTTTCTTGGCATAGTGGTCCGAAAAATGTGTTTTGGTGATTGTACTTTCATTTTATGAGGCATAGCGATTATGTCGATAATTCAGACGTACATTAAAAATACCTAGCAAAACATTCACTACATAATACTGAAAGTCAATCACAATTTTCTCCAATAAAGGACTACAATTTCGAAAACAAATAGGGACTACCGATTTATAGAAATTGGCGAAACAAAAGGACACGCATGTGGAAAATGTTTATGATGTTTTAAATTCCTATAGGTACTTTTGTACTATGGGTTGAGATCAATAAAGAGTAAAGACATAAATTTTGTTCAAAAAGTATAGTAATTTTATTTGAATTACTATAGAATGAAAATTTCAGAGTTCTTAGTGGCGCAACCTCAACTATTGCAATCTGTAAACCAAATGTATATAGCTAACCTCCATGTGTAGTTTTGTGTTTAAATTGAAAACTAATTCTAGAACTAAATAAAGCAAGCAATTTATTGTTGTCTACTTTTACCAAACCAAACCATAAATAAAATATTAATGTTGTATATACAATACTTGATAAATGTATAAGTAACGGTGTTACGCTAATAATTTATTATTGTGCCAAGAATTTGTACACAGTAGTGACTTTGCCGATTCGTGACTTAACCTATTGCGATGTTTCCGAATAGTCGAACCAGCTTTTGATAAAAGTCTCACGGCGGGTACACTAGTTGCGGTGACACTAAATAGATCGCGTGTCATTGAAGCTAAACCTGGATAAACAGATTTATGGTTCTTCCACCATTTTAGTATATCTTTGCTTTTATTTTCTCTGGGACAATTTATATAGTTGTCAATTTCTTGACACCAATTGTTATTCACGCTTTGATTTTTTTCATAAATGAAATACACATCTAATTCATCATCGTCACTAACATTCATATCAGAATTTTCGACTAAAAGAGTTGGTTGGGGCTACGACGGTACGCAGTACTTTTCTTTATATATATCTTGAAATTTTTTTATTGACGCTTCTTTCATTTCTTGCCCCCCATGTGGTCAAATCGAATGTTTGCGTTTTATGTCGTGGATCTAAAATAAGGACGGCACAGTAAATCCAATTTGTTTTATGATAATGTTTAACATTTTAGTGTGTGCAGCTTGATGGGCTAAAAACAAATTTTCTTCGAGTTCAGATCTCAATGAATTTCTTCTTAAACCCTGAATAGCATGTTCTATTTTGTCAAGCAACATATTAAAGCCTACTACTACATGCGGTAAAGTGACATAATTTTCTCCACCAAGTAAAGTAGAATGACTTTTAAAATGATTTAATAAACTTTGAATTTTTGAATAAAGTCCCATTCAGTTTTAGTAATTTTGAAACCACTTAATTCTTTGTTATTTTCACACAATGCATTTAATGCGTTCTGCATGTTAAGTACGACTAAGATCATGTCGTTCGTCGAGTTCCAACGCGTTGAAACATCAATATTTATACACAAGTACTTTAAATTTGTTGCATCGCAACAATTTTTTAATTTTTGTCGCCATTTTCGGACCTTTTTATTTTTAAAAACAATTGTCGCAGCTTCGTTGAAATCTTTGTCCTTACCTGCATCTGCACCAGTTTTTTTCACAAAACTCTTCTTCTTCTTCAAACTCTGCTTCTTCTTCTGATTTAAGCAATTTCATCAAGTCTTGAACTCCAAGATTTAAAATATGTGCAAAGCTTTTGAAATGTGAGTCTTCCCTGTTAAAGGAAATACGGTCGGTTCCTTGTTGTTTTGGTTGTTATCTATAAGTATTGCTAATTCCGCAATAAATTATGTGTTTGCTGCCGCATTGTCTACTGTCATCCATTGAATTTTGTGCTGTATGTTATACTTTTTAAGTGAATAGTAAACAGTTACGGCAATATTTTTACCGGTATGAGATCCATTTGCTGGAACAAAATCTAATACCAGCGATTGTAAAATCCAATCATTGTCAATAAAATGAATAGAAATACCATAATAAGATTTATTGGTTACTGAAGTCCAACTATCAACCGTAAGTGAAAAGTTAGAAATGTTTTTCGCAAGGACACTTTTAGCAAACCGTTTCAGCACCTTATTTTTCATCGCCGTTCGCTTAAGAAATACTACGGTGTTATTTAACACATAAAACAATCTTTGTGTCGCATCGTCTTCAAAAAAACTAAAGGGTAAATATTTGGTTGCTATCCATCCAACCAACATTTCATCCCATTCTGTTCCTTGCCATTTGACTGAAACAAGAAGAATAAGTTTTAGAACACGAATAACCAATTAATCATGATACTTTTGAGGTTCTACAATACTACGTTACTTATACGTTCTACTTACAAAAGTCTAAACTCTAAAGAAAAGGTATATGTAAAAAGGGCTGCTAGAACGGCAAGAAGCAAATTCAGTAACGATTATAATTATAACCCTTTTATACCTTACCTTAAGTGAGCTACTTTAATTTTGGTTAATCATCTTCAAAATGGGATTTGATTTTTGTTTTGGCGTGAACGTTTCTGGTTCACAAAAAATACTGTTATAGACTGCAGCGTGTTTAAACATTAGGTGTCTTTCTAGGCCGCTAGTATTAGAGCACTTCATTTTTATAACCGTACTGATTTTCTTTTCTAAGCATAGTTTGCATGTCCCGGTTTTATTATTTCTGTCTTTCACATTTATGTGGTAATAGTCGCTCACTTCTTTTTCGATATTTTTACTATTTTTGCACTGGGTATAAAAGCTTCTTCTTTTTTCATTTGATGATGTTAATGAACATGATTCGGTTATGGAAGGGAAAGTCATATCGGAATCGTAGTCGTACTGATTATTCTAATCTATGTTGGTGATGTTCGCACTACAACTTGAGAGAACAAGAACGTTCGATCAGAAAAGCTGTCATCGCTGCTATATGGTTCAGGATTATCGACTCCTTCATTTTCATATTGCCGTTTGTATGAAAAGGCTACTTTCGATCGCTTCATCTTTCACTTTAAAACTTTAACAGAAGTTACAACATCAAGTTAATGTGAATAAATAAGCAAACTCAGAGATCATAGAGTTTATATATTCAGCAAAACACAAAAGTATTGAAGTGAAAGCTTTTAGTTTTCGGTATATTTATAGTTTGTACTTCAAGGATGATAGGTATTTGTTGTAGGATAAATTGTTATTCTTCAGACATCATCAAATGTCAAACCTTTTTTAAATATTCTTAATTCCTTAGACAGGACGTTGCGGTTATAATAATGGATTTCAGAAAAATAATATTATAGAAACTTATAAAAAGTAGATAAGAAAACAAACGGCTTTTATACTTTTCGTACCCTTCAACTAGAAAGCAAGGTTCGGTATCCAATTTAAGGTATACAAGTCACATGGTTTCTTAAACAAGTATGTTATTAAACAAAGTTTACAGGTTTTGTAAAATAAATATGAATCATAAATAAGAAAAACCAAAGATACCGAGTACGGTTTATACAAAGTCACGATAATCCCTGAAAGAAACAGTATGTAGAGGGTGCTTAGTTTCTTATGTTAAGAAAGGTTACTCTTTTTAAAGGTATGACTAGAAGCGGTTTGTAGTCCCTACGGGACTACTTTGAGCGCCTCTACTCGCTTTGCGTACCGCTCTCTTTACGCCCCACCATCTTCACGCCTTACCATCTTTACGCCTTACCATCTTTACGCCTTATCATCTTTACGCCTCACCATCTTTACGCCTCACCATCTTTACGCCACGCCCTCTCTGCGCCCCGCCCTCTCCGCGCCCCGCCCTCTCTGCGCCCCGCCTCTCTGCGCCCCGCCCTCTCTGCGTCCCGCCCTCTCTACGTCCCGCCCTCTCTACGCCCCACCCTCTTTGCGTCTCGCCTTCTCTGCAGCCCGTCTTCACTTTCCACTAGTAGACTTCATTAAAACGACTTTGAGAAGTTGAGCGAATCAAGATTACTTAGCTCTAGTAGACTTTGTCAAAATCATGTCTGGGAGCCAACCGGATGAAGATCACCTCGCTCAAGTAGACTTTGCCGAAATCACACCGGGAGTCGATCGGATCAAGATTTATTTCGCTCTAATAGACTTTGTCAAAATCACCTCTTGTAGTTGATCGGATAAAGACCACTTCGCCCTAGCAGACTTTGTTGAAATCACTTCAGAGAGTCGATAGGATCAAGATGCCCTAGTAGACTTTGTCAAAATTACCTCGTGGAACGATCGGATCAAGACTACTTCGCCCTAGTAGACTTTGTCAAAATCGCTTCGGGGAGTCGAATGGATCAAGACCACTTCGCCCTAGTAGACTTTGTCAAAATCACTTCGGGGAAACGATCGGACCAAGATTATTTTGCTGTAGTAGACTTGTTCGAAATCACTTCTGGGAGTACATCAGATGAAGATCACTTCACTCCAGTGGACTTTGTCGAAATCACTTCGGAGAGTCGATTTGATCAAGACCACTTCGCCCTAGTAAACCTTGTCGAAATCGCTTCGGAGAGGCGATCGTAGCAAGACCACTTCGCCCTAGCAGACTTTGTCGAAATGATTTAGTGAGAGTCGATCGGATCTAGATCATTTCGCTCTAGTAGTGTTTGTGAAAATCACTTCGGGGAGTCGATCGGATCTATATCATTTCGTCCTAGTAAACTGTCGAAATCACTTCGGGAAGTCGATCGGATCAAGATCATTTTGCCCTAGTAGACTTTGTCGAAATCACTTCGGACAGTCGATCGGGTCAAGACCACTTCGTCCTAGTAAACTTTGTCAAAATCACTTCGGGGAAGCAATCGCATCAAGACCACTACGCCCTAGCAGACTTTGACGAAATCATTTAGTGGGAGTCGATTGAATCTAGATCATTCCGCCCTAGTAGTCTTTGTCGAAATCACTTCGGGGAGTTGATCGGATCAAGATCACATCGCCCTATTAGACCTTGTCGAAATCACTTCTGGGAATCGATCGGGGTCAAGATCACTTCGCCCTAGTAGTCTTTGTTGAAATCACTTCGGAGAGACGATCCGATGAAGACAACTTCGCCCCAGTAGACTTTGTCAAAATCACTTCCGGGAGTCGATCGGATAAGACCACTTCGCCCTAGCAGACCATGTTGAAATCACTTCAGGGAATCGATAGGATCAAGATGCCCTAGTAGACTTTGCCGAAATCACTTCGGGGAGCCGAACGGACCAAGATCATTTCTCTCTAGTAGACTTTGTCGAAATCATTTCGGGGAGTCAATCGAATCAAGACAACTTCGCCCTAGTAGACTTTGTAGAAACTACTTCGGGGTAACCGACCCAATCAAGACCACTTCGTGCTAGTAGACTTTGTCGAAGTCACTTGGGGAGTCGATCGGATGAAGATCATTTCGCTCTAGTAGACTTTGTCGAAATTACTTTAAGGAGTGGAACGGATCAAGACCACTTCGCCGTAGTAGACTTTGACGAAATTACTAAGGGAAGGAGGTCGATCGGATCAAGATCACTTCGACCTAGTACACTTTGTCGTGATCACTTAGGGGAAGTTTATCGGAGAAAGATGACTAAATGCTAAATCCTATTGATTGTTAAATATTTGAATAAGAAATAAAAAATAAATAATGATTAACCAACATGGATATTATCGAGTATATGTATTCTTTTAAAGCAGATATTATTTTATGAGATATATTACTCTAGCTATCTATATATAGCAAATTTTCTATGGTAGAAAAGTTAGACTTGTACCTTGAATATGTTCTGTTGAATGTGTATGTAATCAAACTAACCACAAATTTAATTCTTGACAAATATAAATAAACCTTTAGTAATTATAAACATACATGTAGTGCAATGTTGAAATTCTATTACATCATAAAAAGAAGTCCAATTGCAGCAATTTATTGATTTGATGTGTTTTAAGAAAAAACTGCAGTAGTAGCGCGCAAATTATTAATGATTCAGGTTCTAGGACACGGAGAGCGTCGTTTAGTATAATTTAGATAATTTTTAGCGACCTAATACAAATTTTGGAAACCAACTCGTTGTTTTTTCTCTCTCGAACCAACGCAAATGGATCTATTGACAACCTCGTTGCACGGCTCGTTCGGCTTTTGAGTTCGGGTATTTCTCGAAGATCCAAGCTTTTTTATTACGTAAGGCGATTACGTCGCTGCAGATTAATCTTTTCCCGAAAAAACCTTACATCTCCTTTATTAATCGGTTTTTCGGGATAAAAACCGGCCTATGCAACGCACGCCAAAATTCCCCGCCGAACCCACATTCTCCCTTCACCGAACTCAGCTGCCCCTCGGAAGAGATACGCAATTAGCGATCTATTCGCACCTCTCAACTTTAGTACAAAGACGGGTTATATGCAATAGTTGTAATAGTTGAAATTGTTGTAATGCAACTAACACCGCCATTGGTATGCAAGCCAGAGAATAGGAAATAGTTAAAGGGTTGGTGATCCTTCCAACAATACCAGCGAGTAGTAATTGCCGTTATGTTTGAGTATAGATAATTTTAAAAAAACCAAATTAAAATAATTTTGCTTTTTGAAACAAATAATCATACATGTTTTGTTTTAGATAGTTTAATCGTTGCACAATTATGTAACATATCACTATAAAGAAAAGAAACATTTAGACCACCTTTATAATAACACCACATTCACAAAGCAACTATAAAATGCTTCAAAATTAAAAAACGTACATTGAAAAACGTACATTGAAAAACGTACATTGAAAAACGTACATTAAAAAACGTACATTGAAATTTGCCTTAAATAAATCACACATCTTTTTGTAATGTTTTATATATTATTAATTTTTAAAAGTATTAATAACTGTATCCGCAAATGTTTTCCATAATGTAGATTATAGACTTGATTGTACTTAAATAAGTCTCATACTTTTAATTCGAAAGTAACATGAAGCTGCCCAAAAAATAATAACTTGAAAAAATATGTTAATATCGTATATGGAGAAAAGTGAAATGTGTTTATTACAATAAAATAATTTTTTCATATAAAATTAGTTTTTGCACATAAAATTAGTTTTTGAATATAAAATTAGATGTATAAAATTTTGAAGTAATTTTATAAGTAACAAATAAACAATTATTGAAAACAAAGTAAGTTTATACAAACATAATTAATGCAAATTCTAAGCAGAAGGTTTAGGCATTTTAGAAACATACTATTTGAAGTTTTTTTTTAGCAATGTGACGAATATGTCGCATATTTTTGTACAGAGTAAGTGTGAAATTAGTAATGCAGAAATAAAAATTGCATAGGTTACATAAACGGCAATAGTAAGCAGAATTTGAGAACGCTTGATCAACACTGTATACCATCTGAAGTCACGTTTTCGAACGCACCCTGATCTGCCAAAGTTATCTTAATCAGTTGATTGCTTCAATTTCATTCACGTGCATAAATGTACTTGGAGTTGTATTAAGATACCCGCGTATGATAATTCGTGTAGTAATAAATTTCCTTTTTTTAAAATTAATAAACTGTAGTATCTTATATTTTCGATATTTAAAGTTGCTTTAAAAGTAGAAAGTTATAGAAGTGCTTTAAGTAGTCGTTGGATAAAGTATAAGCTGAAATGTAAACAATATCTTGAGTTGTATGTTACAGCAAATGTGGAATTGATTCAAATATTCCCGAGCTTGCTAATCAATTTGAACATTACGTTAAGGTGTTTCTGTTAAAAACGTTCCCCTTAACGATCAAACAAAGAAGAAAAAGGTACAATATGCTAACCCTTTGTTTATAATGTTTGTTTTGTATTCTCGACGCTTGATGTATTTAAAGTGAATTTAATGAAATGGTTTTTAAAAGAAATTAGTACCAGACGAATACAAAGGTTTTTTTAGTTTGTTATTTAAGAATAAACTGCGTATAATAAAATGTTAAAGAAAAATTCCAATACGCAAGATCGAAAACCGATTGTTATATATTAGAGAGTATATAAAATGTGTTTGGATATTTTTGCGTATGCTAGATCCTATTGATTGTTAAATATTTGAATAAGAAATAAAAAACAAATAAAGATTAAGCAACATGAATATTATCGAGTATATGTATTCTTTTAAAGCAGATATTATTTGAATCAGATGTAATAGTACCTGAGCTTTCTATATATGCAAAAATTCTGTGTCATGTACACCTCTGGATGTGTATTCTGTTGTAAGCGTATGCAATCAACCTAACCTCAAAGATATTTTTCAGCAAATATAAACAAACTTTTAGCAACTGCAAAGGTTAATAATTGTTATAAAACGAAGTTGAATCCAACTGTTGTACCAATGTTAGACTAACATTTAGAGTGTTGTAATGAAAAAGCTTCGATGAACACAAGTAGAATTAGAACATCAAGTATTAAGTAATACAATAGCTTCCGTTACTGTTGTGAGTGTAAACTTAAGGCCTAAAAGATCAATATTTATGACGTGAAGTAAAATTTTATAAATGAATAAGGTTTTATATTTTAGCATAAGTTGTACATAAGCAGTGACCGGAATAAATAAAAATGGCGTGTGTTCAATCCTAAAAAATACAGTTCTAATCAAAAGACAGAAAAATTAACTTTAAAAAAGGAATGTATTATGGTGCAAAAGGGTTTAAGATCAAATTAAAACATCTATTGGTACAACTTAAAGTGACGTTCTTCGAAAGATGTGTAATGTCTCACTACAACCTCCTGAAAATTGTAAATTGGTAACATAAACAACTTTTAAGAAAAATACTAACGTATGATATGATCAGCAGGTGCCGTTCCTTGCGTAGGATTGTTTTTACAATAGTTGATGCTCTTCAACGTAAGCTATCCAAAGTAGTTCCTGTAGAAACACAATTTCAATCGTATTAAGGTGTTATTAACATTTTGTAAATTTCAGATTACCATCGTTGCAGCACACCAAATTACAAATTTGTAAGAAAACAACTTTTAGAGTCGTAGTGACAGATATATGTAATATAGACCTTTAACGATGTTTTATACGTTTTGTTAGCAGAAGGTTGAAATAAAAGCAATATGTTTTCGATTTTCAGTTAATCATATGTGCACGATTGAAATCTAGTTGAAGTCCCCCTAATAATGTACTTCTGACGATTACATGTAAATGAAATAATTTGTAATGTATGTAATGAAGTAATACAGACACAAACCTTATAGCATGTTATGATAAATTAGAAATAAATGTTGGACGTGTGTGTAAGCGATTGACTTTCCCTTATCAGAAATTAGAAATGGGTAGGACATCCACCTGCAAGCTGTGAACGTTGATAGTTATAGGAATTTGGTTTGGGCATTGCACTTAGTGGGTTTTCAGGTATGTACAACTACTGCTTAAAAAGGTTTTGAAAGCACCTATGAATTTTGCTTAAGATTCGTTTACGGAAACCATACCTACATGCATACGATAAAAATTAGAAATCAATTGTGGGAAGAAACATAAGAATTAATCTCTATATACATAAATAATAAGCCAAGTAATTAATATTCATTAAACAGTTTATGCTGTTTAAAGAACGTTAAGAATGATTAAATTAAAAGTTTGAAAGTATGGCAATGTCCCTTATCAATTTGTGTTATTGCCTAAAAAGTAACTCACGTAAAAACACCAAAACCATTGATACAAACGTCAATACCATTTACCAAGGAACGCAGAAGAGACTACGTTTGTAGAATAAAGAACGACAGCTATTTTTGCAAAAGTTCAAAAAAGTAATGATAAGAAATTAATAACACAAAGCATAGTTCATTCATAATAATGCTATCCATATCTAGGGATGAGCAGGTGTTTTTTGTTGACCGATGAAAATGATGTAGTACAGGTTTGATATAAATTGAATGACAATCATAAAAATCACCTATGCAATAACTTGTAGGCAATAATAGTAGATATTCGAATGATAACAGGTAATCGACAGTATACGTCCACTAAGTATAAATAAAGTGTTAATTTAGAGCTGCGATGTATATCAGGATCGAGTTCCATATGCTGTAATGTAAAAAGCATAGCAACGTTTAACTAAAAATTGTCAATTGTTGGTGTTTCAATAACAAATGTATGTAATGTGGAGCTCAAATAATGTTGTATATGTTTTTTTACAGCGTATAGTGGAAATAATAACAATAATTTTGAGATTGTGTATTGTATAGAAAGTTACACATGTCGTATATGTAATATTCAAAAGGTCAATCTGAACATGTAGGTGACAAACCAACGCACAACGTTTTAGTAAATGCTGGTATATGTGTTGTAATGATTTTAGGTACGTTTCAAACCATCTGCATGCCACTTAATGATGAAAGTAACGCATTAAAGAGTCTGAAAAGGAAAATTATTATCGATGCATATTAAGAAAAGGAACTAACCTTTAATACCACGATGGGCACGTTCAAGTAAACGTTGAAATAGAAACTTGCTTTTTGCGACTTAGTATGCATGTATATGCAACAGCGGGACTGTTGAAATACAGTAAAGCTGCTGGAAGATGTCTTTTTGTATGTTTGTGCAATATCGCAGACCGTATAGGTAGAAAATTTTGCAAATAATAATAATAATAATAATTTAATCAAGGCAGGATCCTGATTTGTTCGATAGGTTCTTCCATCTGAGTAATATCAACGAATTTATAAACCTGCAGTAGATTATCTAGTTGAAAGTCATTACAGAAGCATGTCTTCAGGTAATTGCGATAACCAAGTGGAATAGGTACAACCCTTCCTTGTATTACAGGATAAATGAACTAATCAGGAACCGAACTAAAAATAATTGTTATTGAACTTGTTAATAACTAATATTAGTTATCAAGATTTCAATCTGGAAAAAAAGTGCAATGTTTAGTATAAGAAAGTAGAGAATATTACGTTTAATATCTGTTGTAGTGAGATCTCTTAAAAAGTAGTAAGCGAAAGCCAATTAAAAAACGATTATGCGTGCAGGCTGTGGTTTTTGCGCTACAAAGAATAGTAGTAATCCAAACGTATTAATAAAAATGGAAGTTAACCTCCACAAACAGTGGGCCCCCCTTGGTTTGTTGCATGTGGGTGTACGTTTAAGAAACTATAACCACTGAAAATGTTAAAAAATAAACAATATATAAAACATAGTAGAAAATGTATACCGATTGTTGTAGCCGCCTGCAAAGGAACTCCTTGGCGTGAAAACGACATACTACGCACCGTACTGAAATCGTTGACAACCCCCTTTGAAGGAATACCAAACCACCTCGCAGGGCAGCCTATAAGTAATAAGAAAATTCCTGGCAACCGAAAGTTATAAAGATACCGTACTTTGGAGTTGTAGGATCCTGTGGTTGTTTCCAGGAATAATATTCATGTCCAAATAAACGGAATTGATTTTTGGCAACTTAAAAGAAACATATCAACGTGATACTAATATAAGTATTGGGTAATTATAAAATATTTACCTGTATTTTTAACGTATATAGCTGATCTGACGCATTATAGCTATGTTTTCGGTAAGAAAAACCTGCAATAAATGTAAAAAAGTGATATGAAGTAGCGGCATAAACGGGAAGCGTCCTAAATTGTATTTTTAGTCAATATGGCGACTTTCAAACAAATGATAGCGTTACAGAAAGCTACGCACACTCGATATTTTTATTAAACGTTCCAGAACAATTGTATGTAGGACCATGTCCGATAAATAGATGGCGTTATAGGTTGTTAAAAGAAAAAAAAAACAGTCCAGGATAGCATCGAACCTTCAACTATCTGAGTGGTAGGTGGATGTCTTAACCCTGCGCTATGGCATCAAATGGGAGCTACACATATTATTATATTGAAAGTATTTATGCCTTTTATTCCTTAATTCAATTACTCTATTCTTGAACTCACTTGTTAAAAATAAAACACTTAATTAAATGAATTAGATGATGATTCTTTAATCAAATGTTGCTTCATGATAAAAGGTTGTATGTACAAAATATATACATCAATAGTGTACTTCAATTTCTTCTACGCAGATGTAGAATAATAAAATCAAATAAAATATCAAATATGTTAAGCATTTCTTTTTGTTACAAAACTATCTCAAATCAATACCCAAAATATCAGATCTGTAATTTGGTTTACAGGTGTATATGGAAATTTCTAATAATTTAACTTTTATATTTGCTTTAAGTATAATTACACATAAATGAAAACTTTAATCAGAACTCAATTAAGGTGTTTAAGTTCGTTTGTAATAATAACAGGTACAACCCTGGATTTAAATGTTGATAAATACAAAACCTCAAAAGTCCTTAATAGTTTGTTAAGTAAAATAATAATCGTAGGTCATTACACTGTTATTTTTAATATGTTGCATTGTACCAATGTTGGCCAAATGTGGACGTCATGTGAAAATAATAAAGAAGGCTTACCTTGTATAGCCAGGTTCTTGTGACAGTGTTATTTTGTATAAAGCAGATGTGCTTACATACTGTACCTCGACAAACAAATGACGTCGCTGTCCTCATGTTGTGACGCAGCCAACCAACTGTACGCCTCTTGGACCCAATTATACAAACTTGATGTGTATTTGTTCCTTGCAAAAATGAAACAAGCCAAAATCCAATCCAACATCTATCAAAAAATGCTATGCTTCCTTCTTTTACGGCATTTTATTTGTTACAAAACAATCATGTTGACCGTAGTTATCCACTTTATTACTTGTAAATACCGGACTTTTGCCAAGCATTTTCTTTCGAATAAAACATCATCGCAATTAAAGGATTATATTAAACTTGAATAAATTATGTATACCGAAGAAAATTATATCATATTGAAAATAATTACTGCTAACCGAAGGACGCTTAGATTTAAACAAAAGTATTACGATTAAATTGAAGAACGTTCATATTAAATCAAAAATGTTACCGTCAAAATGAAGAGAAGAGCGCTATAACAAAATTATTTAGTTTGTTTTAGGGATTAAATCTATGTGCTTACCATTATTAAAAACACTTATTAAAGTGCATGTTGCACTTGAATTACACATCTAAGCGTAAGGCCACGGGCAAATTGCTGGCTAGAACACTATTCTTCTTCATGATGTGTTCATATCAAGTGCCAATGCCAGACTGACTGACGGCACACCGCGTACAATATTTCAAAGTCGCTTGACATTGAGGTATTTATTCAAACAGCCAACGCCTGTTGTTCGCAACCAAACTAGCACTAGAGGATAATCTCTGCATTATGATTGGGCTACATGATCCCAATACGAATATTTATTTGAATGACGATATTTACTTGTTTCATCGAATAAACAAAATGACGTATTTAACAAATAACTTTTAGGTGATTTGTAGTCGTCAAGAAAAATTGTTACAAAGTAAGTTCTTGTTGTAAGTCTTTTACTGTACTATGGAGCCCTAAAAATTACATATGGGTTATAAAATATATCCCAAATTAATATTATCTTTATTACGTATAGAATGCACATCGTATATCTTTTTCTTGACATAATGTTTAACAAAATCGTCTACATCACAAGATTTTAATTTTCTACATTTTCGATTCATACCACGAAATTGCAGTCGTTCATTTTCTTTATGTGCGTCGGATACCTTCTTCTTCATACTAGTAAGGGTTAGGAGTCCTACACCACAGGCTTCAGCAGTCCGCTAAAACAATCTAATTAAAACATTTTTTCTACTAAAGTTGATCTAGCATTTGTTCTTACCTGCATTACAGATTCAAATGGAACAAACAAACCTTGATTGTCACGTTCCCTTTCAAAGTAATTTAGAACATTCATAATCATTAACTGTGTTTGTAATTTTAAGTGTTTATTACGCAGCATTTTTAGTGTCAATATGAAACTGCAATAGTTTTGAAAAAAACTGTTCTACAATACAATTAAGACAAAAATACAAAATGCCAAATTAATAGAAAAGCTAACTTAACCTTCAAAAGCTCAAAAACACAAATGAATGTACAAACTTTATGAACCAAAATAAGACACACGTTTGCTACTTCTTTAATACAGAATTATGAAAAAACACCTTTCTATAGCTAGTAGACACGAGTAACATACATTATACAATACTTGTGTTTTCTATCTAGGTATTGCGATGAATCACACGCAAGTTTGTTTGGTTTCAACTATAGCAGAATTTTAATAGATGTCCTAGTACGTGATAAGAGTTGAATAGTTTGTTATTTAGGGCATTGCTTTAGGGCAAACAGAATAGCTTGACATTACAAATTCACCAATAAAACGTCTGATAAAGCTATACATACTACTTGTAATAGGTATTGAGTTTAAACTTTCAAAGTAACGTAGTAATTTAAAAAAATTAGTATTATTAGTAGAAAATTCAAGTTGCTCGTGTATTTATTAAAATAAAGTAATACAAGACTTTATGTAAGAATAAGATTTCACCAGTTGTTGTACATTAATAAAGGATACACAAATTAAATAAAATTATCGTTATCTCCATTTCATTTACACTGCATTCGAGAAATGTTACACTTTTATTTTACATTGTAACTACTCTACCTTATAGGCGGCAGAGCCTCTATAAATTATAAAGGGTTCCTGTCTAAGGTTTAAACCCAAGGTAAAGAGTATGGAAAATGGCTTTGAGTATAATAGGACCCTCTAAAGAGATCTTCCAGCCAGCTAAGCTTTTTCAACTTAGGGTAGAGCTATGAGCTAGGGTCTTAAGATAGTATACGATTATAAATAAATTTTTAATAGACGCCACCGTATCTTAATAATAGCAATAATGGGTAACGATCCCAAGATAAGATACGGAAATCTTCAAAAAGAAAAAAATCTCCTTAACAAGCAAAACCTAGAAACATAATACTTACTTGTGGCTCTGCAAACTGGAATTGGAACGACGATTTCGGACTGTCTGAAAATATAACTACTTCATAGCATTTTAGAGCTATGGTTACATTAGAGCCTAGTCACTTTATCACAAAAAAATAAATTCCAAAAAGATTTACTAGTAAAGATTATACCTCAAAAAAAATCTTACCAATACAATATCAATAATTCTTCTTTTCCACACTACAAAAGTTTTATCAATTTGGTTGCTTGCTTTTGTAGAAAAATTATTATTAACTTCAATAAAAGAAAGCTTTAAAACAACTTAGTCCACTTTCTATTGGTTTAAAGAATATATATATATATATATATATATATATATATATATATAAATATATTGCCGTGGAACCCCTATAAAACCTCGCCAGAGTAAAAAAAAACATTCGAGAATTTATTAATTTACCAAAAATCGTAAATTTCACAAAATAGAAAATTTTCAAAAAACAAAAATTCCTACCCAGATTCTGCTTCCATCAATTTTGATTTTTTCAACCGCTTCCCTGGCTAGCACAGTTGGGCCTCCTCTTGGATACCTAGATTTACTATCATACTTTTTTCCGTTCACGCACACTCTCAATAAAACCACAAAATAATACAATAATCATACAATATTTATTTACCACTATTCACAAATAATAAATCAAGATTATTTACATTTCGGTGCTCAGGTTACACCTCAATAAATTCTATTTTTGTAAAGTCTAGGATTTTAAATTGAAATATCAAACACATTGAATGTAACAGGAGTAAATGGGCTTTGAATAATACCATATTTTTTTTATAATTGTTTCTAATTAGTACACTCTGGAGTATGGTGAGCTCATGATAACCCAGTTTAATTTATTAATGTATGCTTTTTACTTTGCATACTCTTACTACAAACACAAAAAACCCATGTACTCTTAACAATAAAATTTTAAATTCATGAGGAATGTTAATAAGCTTTATATACACCTTTAGATTTATATTCAAATACCATAATAAAAGTTAGTTATACGAATTCTTTTCAATACGCAAAATAAAGCAAAATATCATCAAAGTTCACTCTCACACATCACAATAATTTCCATAGTTTATAAAAAACAGCAAATTCTAATGCGTTACCTGGAATTTCTTAAAGATCCCTACTCCGTTGACGATGAAGTTAAGTTCCTGCACCATTGGTCTCGTGGTTGAACACCATCTAAGTTGTGCTGCATGCTATTCATTCAAGATCCATCCAAATCCAAATCCAAATCCAAGTATATTACACTTTTTCTATTATTGCATAATTTAATTTACGTTAGTTTACTTTACTTTACTTCACGAGCTTGTTAAAATATCTGTTGCACCTCAGTTAAAAATAAACTCGACACTATCCGCGTTTCAAACTATGAGGCCAACAATTTAACACTGTACTATGTAATTTAAAAATTTTAATACTTACAAACTCGTTAGTAGATTTTTGTACGTCGTAAGAGATGCAAATTAAAGAAATCAAAGAGAGAATTCTAAGAGAAACTTAATAACTCTTCTCTCGTATTTATATGATTTTAAGTGTAATCTCTCCAAACCCTCCTAACGCGAAATATTTAATTAAACTAACTCGTTCTTCAAATTTTGGTATAACCGTTTTCAAAATCTTTGAAATTTAGCGCGTTGATACGATATTTTCCGTAAATCCCGCATTCAATTTTCCCGTGCTTGTCCGCTCTACAACTAACTATTTAGACCAATGATATTTTCAGTGACGTCTTAAAAACCCCGCTTATATTAACTCTATTCCTCTCTTATGCATATTAGATGTTTCCTTCTAACCTCGCTTGAGTGGTAGAAAATCGACATTACTGTCTGCGTGCTATCTAACCCACGTGGACTGAATACGTGCGTTTCAAAGTGAAATGCTATTATGCCTGTCTCATTCTGAAGCATATCATTGATTGTCCATCCCTTCTGCGCTTTAAGGAAACTTTTGGTTAGCCTTTATGCAAACCGTCCGACCGTTTGCACGATATACCTCGAATCTTGTCTTTTATCTACACAAATAACGGGAAGTTGACCTTTCAATACATGCACCTGTGCCTAATTAACGAACGTTTTAAAATAACATTTCTGGGAGTTTGCGTTTCAAGGTATTTTATATTCGACGTCTGTTTATTTGTTAGTAAAGCTTTTCGCCTTGGTATTATCAATTTTTTATGCTCTTATCCGTATTAGACGTTATACCCCTTTGACTTAAACTCAATTAAATTAATTAATAATTTCCATTGGCTTATACAATTTATTTTTTTTACGAACCTAACTAAATTTTAATCCCTACTTGTAAATTTATGGTAATACTTGTTACTTTCAATCAACTAAATGAAATAAATTTCACACGTAAATTATGGTTGTTTCCTCTATACAGGGTGTTTGAAATTGCATTGTTTATAACTAAATTTAACCCTTTAAAACCACTACAATATATATATATATATATATATATCATGCTGTGATAAGGGGTTGCTTAAGGGTGCACGTTATAGTAAAGGTCGTTCGGGAATGAGTAATTAGAATAGTCAGCAGAAAACTACACTTATTTAAGGAAATAATTAAGAAATAGACATAGTTTGTAGATAGTAAGTAGTCAACACCCTGTATATAGAGTAGAGATAGTTTTTGGGCGACGCAGGTAAACATAGAAAGACGCATAGTTGGAGTAGGAATGAGAAGTACATGTATTAAGTAGATAGTAAATATTAAATACCCTGTAGATATCATCATCATCATTTTGTTTTCGACCTTACTTAAGGTCGGTTTGACGCAGCTCTAACTTCTTGTCTATTCTGTGCTAATCTAAAAAGCTCTACATACCCTTCACAACCTAAATTTCTAATAATTTGACTAATATAGTTTGGTCTAGGTCTTCCTATATCCTTCTATCTTTTCCTATCCAGCTGGCTCTACATAGAGATTAGCAACCTGATGGTTGTTAAAGAACTCTAACATGTTTACATGATTACCATTTATAGGGAAATGAAATATAACCTGGTTATCCGCTTCAAAAAGGAAAAGTGTTAAATTATATGTTATGGTAAGGCTTAAGCAACGAATCGCTGTCAACATGCCAGACCGCTACCTAATTGTGAGTTATGTTATGGTGACGTTTATTAAATTATATGTTATGGTAAGGCTTAAGCAACAAATCGCTACCAACATGCCAGACCGCTACCTAATTGTGAGTTATGTCATGGTGACGTTTATTAAATTATATGTTTATGGTAAGGCTTAAGCAACGAAACGCTACCAACATGCCAGACCGCTACCTAATTGTGAGTTATGTCATGATGACGTTTATTAAATTATCTGTTATGGTAAGGCTTAAGCAACGAAACGCTACCAACATGCCAGACCGCTACCTAATTGTGAGTTATGTCATGATGACGTTTATTAAATTATCTGTTATGGTAAGGCTTAAGCAACGAAACGCTACCAACATGCCAGACCGATACCTAATTGTGAGTTATGTCATGATGACGTTTATTAAATTATCTGTTATGATAAGGCTTAAGCAATTAAACGCTACCAACATGCCAGACCGCTACCTAATTGTGAGTTATGTCAAGGTGACGTTTATTAAATTATATGTTATGGTAAGGCTTAAGCAACAAATCGCTACCAACATGCCAGACCGCTACCTAATTGTGAGCTATATCATGGTGACGTTTATTAAATTATATGTTATGGTAAGGCTTAAGCAACGAAACGCTACCAACATGCCAGACCTCTAACTAATTGTGAGTTATGTCCTGGTGACATTTAGTTAACTGATTTTTATTTTTTTTGTTTTGTTTTCGAACTTACTTAAAGTCGGTTTGACGCAGCTCTAAATTCTTTTCTATTCTGAGCTAATCTAAAAAGGTCCACATACCCTTCACAACCTAAATCTCTAATTATTTGACTAATATAGCTTTGTCTAGGCTTTCCTACTCTATTTTTATTTGGTAGTCTATAATCTAAGACTTTACTAAATAGTCCCTCATGTCGTAACTGGTGCCCTATCATTCTATCTCTCCTGACCTTCAATTGTTTCCACATACAGGGTTCCTCACCTATCCTTCTATAAACTTCCTCGTTTGTTACTCTATCTGTCCAGCTAATCTTTAACATTCTCCTATAGCACCAAGTTTCAAAAGCTTCTATCCTTTTCTTATCTACTTCTTTAATTGTCCAAGTCTCACTACCATATAGTAGAACGCTCCATACGTACGACTTTAAAAACTTTTCTATTATCTAAACTAATACTATTAGCTATTAGTAAGTTTTTCTTTTTTAAAAACATTTTTCTAGCTTGAGCTATTCTAGCTACTATATCCCTTCTGATACGTCCATCCTTTGTAATTATACTACCTAAATAGCAAAATTCATCTACCTCCTCTAACTCGGTATTACCTATTTTTAATTTTGGTTTATAACTAGGCTGTAACTCACTTGCCATTATCTTTGTCTTTAGCGAGTTAATTCTCATACTATAGTTACTCCGTAGTATCTCATCTAAAATATTTAAAAACTCTCCTAACTCTTTTCTAGACTCTGCTATAATGGCTATATTATCTGCAAAACGTAACATGTCTATTTTCTGTCCCTGTACACTAATACCTATCTCTTTTCTCTCTAGCTAAGTTTAAAGCTTCCTCAATATAAACATTAAAAATCAAGGAGACAGTATACAACCCTGTCTAACACCATTTCTAATCTTAGCTTCCTTTTCTATTTCATCAAATCTAATTACTACACTTTGGTTTTTATATAGACTGTAAATAATTTTTCTATCCCTATGAGAGATTCCTATTTTTTGCAAAACCCTGAACATAACAATCCAATTAACCCTATCAAATGCTTTTTCTAAATCTACAAATGCGAAATGAGTCTTTTATTTTTTGTAACCTTTTTCGATAATTACCCTAATCATTAGTATCGGTTCTCTAGTCCCTCTGTCTTTACGAAAACCATATTGGTCTTCGCCTAAATAATTCTCAGTCAAAGCTTCTACTCTATTTTTAATTATTATTGTTAGTCCCTGTAGATAAAGTTTAGTTAATTTAGGTAAAACAAATAAGGATATTTTTCAGTGGAAGCACGCGTATATTGGGAAATGAATGATGAAGTGTAATTAGACACGCATTTAGAAGAAGAGTTCAAGACAATTAAATTAATACGGATATAGGAATAGAGTTTCAGGTAGTTAATATAAATGCGTACAAAGATCTAACCATTTTGATAAGAGAAATGATTAAAAATTGCGTGAATCGCATGTAAACATGGAAGTTTAAAGTCGGGTTGCATCAGTTGTTTGTAGAAAAGCAAGTAATCTATCAAAATACAGCATGTTGATAATAAAAGACAGCTGCGGGCAGGTTGTGATTATGGGAAAACGTGGAGCATTACATCAGAAACTGCTCTAAATAAAATTATTTGATTGGTCAGAGACAAGCGACGAGTTCTAGACTAAACCCACGGATGGAGTGGGAATTCGAGATTATATTAGCAAGCACCTTGATAAGAAAGTCAGTTTTGAACTCAATGAAGGCCGAAGTGCAATGCCATTAAACAAAGTAATACGTAATAAGTATCAAAGTGAAAAATAAAATGAGTGCTAATATGAAGATTATAATTGCCGTTTAAACGTAAGTACGTTTTTAAAGAATTTATTGTAAACTAAGACATAAAAATAATAGGGTTTCGAGGTCTGAGGGAAATAGACTAGGATTCTGATGTTAAGAAAAAAATACAGTAATACAATTTAAATGTCAAGGGGAAAAGAAGAATAATACAATCTTGAAGTAAAGGGGTGAAACAAACTACAATTTTAAGTCTAGGGCAAGAATGATGAAAGTCTAAGTTTGAAGAATTGAAATAAATTGGAGTATATAATTTAATGGTGGTGGTCCATAGTGTAATAATTTGAATGGAATCCAGAATTGGGGAAGATCATTTTTATTGGAAGCGTCGATGTGAAAAAGATAAAACCAGGTCAGATTTTTAGTTATAAGATATTTGTTTTTCTATATGGATTTTTATTTTATTTTAATATTGAATTTGATAAATATGATATGCTTGTGAAGAAGTCAACAAAAGAGGTTGCATTACAACGGTATTCTTTGTTGCCATGCCACCTGCCTTTGGGACTGCATGTTTTCAAGAAACCTGCTGGCCCACCTCGCCACAAACTTGTTTATGCGATCACATCCGTACCTTTAATGGCGAACTTTAACACCAAAGCAATTTATTATTTGAGCACGCGCAGGGCTGAATTATTGCATCAACACATTCACAGATAAAAAGGAAACATAGATTCTACTACAAGTCCATAAACATAGATGGAGCTCTAAGTAACAAATAGATATTATATTATGGAATTAGGAATTTGGTGTTTTCTATACAGTAAAAGGATCTTTGTTAAATAAATAATTATAACAAAAGCGTATATTGATAAAAGATGCAATCCTATTCCTTACAAAATGCTGTCCAATACTAAATTACAAAAAAAGAAACATATTGTGCCCTAAATTAACAGTATTAGATAAAAATAAAATAGCTTGTAGACTAATGCACCCGTAAGTGTTGAGCCATCAAATTTAATTATTGTAATTCAGAAAACAAAAATAATCTGATTGGAAGTTTTGCAATCAGATTAGTATCTGGGTATGTGACGAAGTCCAAAACTTGCACTTTTGTTCAGAATCTCTTGATCAGTTCAAAATATTTGAAAACAATAAAATCGGTCTTACTTTATAAAATTACTTATAATGTCAAAAGCAAAAAATTTTACGACGGCCTGAATTAGTTTTACGTGTTTGAAATGTAAATAGTAGTTTAGAAATGTACTTCTAAGTCTTCTGAGAAAAGCAACGATGTCTTATTGTAATTTTTATGTGTTTCTCGTGCATCTACATTAGGCACTTCAAGAATGATTTTGAACTGATGACACTACCTTGTTCTAGGAGTCGAAGCAATCGCTAACAACTTGATATAATCTTGCGTCTGTGCTAAAGCTTTACAATTGTTTAAACAAAAAACGTCCAATATTGTTCAAAAATTAAATACCAATAAAACCGCCATTTTCTTTTAAATTGCATGCAAATGGACGATTATTAGTATGAGTTCGCATATGAATTTTCAAATTAAGTTTAGAAGTTGCAGCGTAGTTACATATATTGCATACAAATGTCCGATCGTTGGTATGGCTTCGCATATGAATTTTACAATATCTTTACAAGATGCAGTATAATGACATAAATTGCATGCAAATGGACGATCAAGAGTATGAGTCCGTATATGAGCTTTCAAATTACCTTTACAAAATGCAGCAAAACTACATAAATTGCATGCAAATGGACGATCGTTAGTGTGGGTCCGCACATGAATTTTCAAATTACCGTTAGAAGTTGCAGCATAATCACATAAATTGCATGCGTATGCCCTATCGTTCGTATGGGTTTGCATGTGAGCTTTTAAATTACGTTTAAAAGATGCAGCATAATTACATAAACTACATTCAAATGGACGATCATTAGTATGAGACCGCATATGAGTTTTTAAATTATCCTTACAAGATGCAGCATAATTACATAAATTGCATGCAAATGGACGATCATTAGTATGGGTCCGTATATGAATTTTCAAAATAGCTTTAGAAGTTGCAGCATAATCACATAAATTGCATGCAAATGGTCGATCGTTAGTATGGGTTTGCATATGAGTTTGCAAATTATGTTTACAAGGTGTAGCATAATTACACAAACTGCATGAAAATGGGAGATCATTAGTATGATACCTCATATGAACTTGCAAATTATATTTAAAACATGCAACATAATTACATAAATTACATGAAAATGGACGATCATTATTGTGGGTCCGTATATGATTTTTCAAGTTACCTTTAGTAGTTGCAGCATAATCACATAAATTGCATGCAAATGGACGATCGTTAGTATGGGACCGCATATG
The DNA here is from genome assembly GCA_036346225.1 of Platerodrilus igneus. Classification (NCBI taxonomy): domain Eukaryota; kingdom Metazoa; phylum Arthropoda; class Insecta; order Coleoptera; family Lycidae; genus Platerodrilus; species Platerodrilus igneus. Next base: position 12,929,419 of record JARFIW010001469.1, on the reverse strand, counting down.
AATCTTCAAATTACCTTTACGAGATGCAGCATAATTACATAAATTGCATGGAAATGGTCGAATATTAGTATGGGTGCGCATATGAAGTTTCAAATAAGCTTTAGAAGTTGCAGCATAATTACATAAATTGCATGAAAATGGGCGATCATTAGTATGAGACCGTATATGAATTTTTAAACTACCTTTACAAAATGAATCATAGTTACATAAATTGCATGCAAATGGACGATCACTAGTATGGGACCTCATGTCAATTTTCAATTTATCTTTTTAAAATGCAGAATAGTTACACAAGTTTCACAGGAATGGATGTTCACTAGTATGAGTTCGCATATGAATTATCAACCTACCCTTGAAAGTACAAAATAAGCACATAAAATGTATGTAATTGAGCTTTCGTTAGTATGTGAGGACAAACTAATGCGTGCTTATAGGATGGAAAGCAGTTATGTAGATATCATCTCATAAATGTTCTTTAGTATGTCACTATTTAATGTAATTGTAATCTTGTTTTTTGTGGTAAAAAGGTCATATACTGGGTAGTCTTCGACGATGAGATCACATACCTGAAGCATAATCATTACATGCATTGTCTATCGAAAAAGCATATTTCACTAATCTTCTACCTATTCCGTGACTTGGTTAAATGTTCATTCCCATTTTATTTTAATCTCACGTTTTCTGCTAGAAATGCACCTGATTCTACAAAATAATTTCGTTGCAAAATTAGCTATAGATTGGGTCGTTCACATGAACTTGTTGCTAACTAAATACAAAATGTTATTATCCACTACGTATAGTTGTTTGACTTCAACTTACAAACGACGTGTCCAAAACAAGTTACAAGTTGAAGGCAAGCTAAAACAGTAAACAATTGCGTACTAGTAAGGTACGCCGAGGCAAGTGGATATATGGGGTAAGTGGAAATCATAAATTTTAAAAGTACTTAAAATAGCACTCGGGCTGCCATCTGCTATATAATAGCATAACTTAGCTCCTTTTAGTTCCTGAATATATTTTTAGGGTGTTGCTTTTCGGTTACTGTAAATGAAGAGTGTCATTATGTTTTTGTCATTTGCAAAGCACTTAATAAATTATACACGTGGTACGTTATACACTGTAACCTTGCAAAAAATTGAGTGTATTTGTGTTTTAGTGGTAAGTAGAATAATTGCATGTACTGTAAGTGATACTTAATAAAATCAATTAAGTTTTTACAAAACTTTTAATATTAATTAATAGGTTCCACTAACACCAGAATTTAACCAGACTGGGTCAAGTGGAAATTTTAACACAGGGTCAAGTGGACATTATTTAATTACTTGCCCCAGTAGGCATTTTATGTTTGTAACCTTCTTTATTAATTATTCATTGTATAATTGTATAACTTCTCTTTTGAATTACTAGCGTAGCATGGAATTAGAACCTGTACTGGTTATTCAAGCCGGATAAAAATTCTTTTATGTTAGTTCTTGAGTTTTTCTTGTAGTTTTCTAAGATTTTTTTATTTTTTTTAACCTATTAATGTGTACTAGTTTTTCTTGTAGTAAGATTATCCTATTAGTGGTTACTGGTCCTTCAAGCCGGATAAAAGTTTTTTTATCGGTATTTAAGTTTTTGCTGTAACAAATTATCTTTAATTTGTTTTATTAGTATACTGCCTGCTCCGTTGCTTCTGCTTCCTATCCCGACCTTTGAATTTTGCTAGGGGGAAATTTGTTACGTTCAAAACCCTGCAAACAATTTTACCTGCATTTATTTTCAAAACACCCAAAAATTGCCAACGAGTTCGATTTCATACCATGTGAAATTATTGTTATTTTAAAAATGTTTAAGTAATTACTCTGTATAAAAGTTTGCCTTATAAAATCAAACAGCTGCTTAGGAAACATTGCGTTACAAAGTAGTTGCAATATTTCCTAGCACCTGCAGTGATTACATTTTAATTAAAAACTGCATGTAAATGCGCAGCTTTCTTCTAAAATATAAGACCAATTACCACCTGCCTACATCTGCTTACAATGGACTTTTTATCGGGTATTCTGCAGCTGCTAAGATGTTACAAAGTAATAAAATTGTTTTCTTTTGTCTAAAACTCTTTGATAATTGCGTTACCTTCTTGTTGGCAAGCTGTTACAGTTTGTATTTCGGCAGCTGTTGTCTGGGAATTCTGCACACTTGGTTCTTCTGCGATATCTTTGAAAACCAAATACCTTACCCCCATACATGATTCTGGTCTTATAAAATAGAGACCGTGCTTTGAAAGAAACCATTAAAGATTGAATACAACATCCTCTTACCAAAGATACATGTAAAGTCGCGCTACTAAAAATGCTTTCTTAGTATTTGTGAAGTTGGTGGTTGCAGCATGCAGCCAATAAAGAAATGCAGTCGCATTTTTCCATCCACAACATGATACGAAGCCAACTAGTTCAAGGTACGGTTTTCCTATTTTCGCAATTCTTTTATGCTGCTGTGGAGTATAGACATTTTATTTGCTGCTAGTCATGAATATCCAATAAATTACCAACACCACGTTACCAAACACAAATTCACAGTGCACGAGCGACGATTTAATGATCATTCTTTAAATTAAACATTAATTATTCAAAATTTGTGGTAGAGTCCGTTTTACTGTTTCTTTTGTCTTTTAATTTAAAAGTATTTGATTAATTTAAGTTAGGATGTCTAATTTTAATGTTATACTATTTTTTGAGGAGGTTGTTACGTTTTTTTCGTGGCAGCCACGTTGGGCGCCAAATTTATGCTACGTTGGCTCGTAGCCGTGCGTAACACCAAAAAAGTCAAGGAATGACCGGGCTCAATCGGAGAGTGGGGGTTGTAGAAAGCAGACTGACATATGATGTATGCGGCGGTAAGGAGTTAGTGACAATACCTGCAAGAAAAATAGTTAAGTAAATCTGAAAAAAAGAAAATAAGCATAGCAGCAATGAAAAGTCTAAGTTATTCAGTACTTTGTAGAAAGTAAATAAAACTGTTTAGATAAACTATATAATATAATCACGATAAAAGCATTACAAAAATTTTTATCACAAAGTGAGGTAATATTGGGGAGTAGCAGAAACGTTTCCTCACACACCAATTAAACATAAATCAGACAAAATGTTAACAAAAGATAAATAGATAAGACACAATTGATATGAGTAATCCAGTAGTATTGATTTTGTTTTTTTTCTTTGTTTTTTTTTCTTAGTAGCATGCACTTCTATTGTAATAGGTATCAGAACGACAAAGATATTGCAAAACAACGGATAGATATTTAAAGTCATATCAAGTAGGAAATAGTTCAACTTACATAAAGTCCTTCAGTAACGCTTCCTTGCAATTGAAGTGTTGGATTCACGATGTCCTGCACTAACGAAGTACTTCACCCTTGACTGTGAGGGTGTTGATGGAATTTCTTACACTTTACACTAATCACACCTACGTATTTCACCGGTGTTAGCAGCAGACATTATCAGGCTGAGGGAACTATGTAGCATTGATAATTTATTGTTAATTCTATTTCCTGAGACAATAATGTCGAAATATATTGTAACACAAATCGAAAAAAAGATGGTAATAAAAATTTAGAATCACGGGCTTTCAAGGCACGATGTAATGCATTAAACTAACAGTAACGTGAGGTGTTTCATTTGTTACCTATGGTAACAAAGAAAAATCTAATGCTTTTGAATAACGAAATTTGCGCAAACAATGATCTATTTTTGATTCTTTGAGTTTAGAAAATTCAGAAACTACAGTATCCACTGTCTTTACATGTGAATGAGATACATGTTTATAAGAAGCAACCTTTTTTTATAAAAAAAAAGGGACCACGAAAACTAGATCGCACACACAATTCAGATATAAAAAGACAAATCAACTAAAAAAACACAATCAATAAAGCAACGCGTATCACTAAGACAATGTTCCGTAAAACGCACGTGCAGGTCGAGTAAACCACGTTCGCCTATAAAAACATCTTTCCTTCAATATAATCAGAACTACACTGCCATCGTTAATATACAACTTTTATTTCACAAGAAAAACAACTAGAAACGTGTCGGGCTTGTACATGAACAATTCGAAAATTTATATCGCATTAATTCTCACTACTTTCAAAGCAAAAAGGCAACCGTACTTTCAACGTAATTAATATATAGGAACAAAGAACAAACTACAACTGCCCATCTGTTTATATCAACTCGTTGCTATTACAACCTCTTATCGACTATTATCTCCAGTTCGATAATAACATAAGGAACTAAATTTATACGAGCGGCAAGTCAAGAACGATGCAATTTATAATTCATTACAAGCGGTTTATAATTTTCAATAAGTTGGAAAGTAATTTACGAATAATCCTATTTAAAATTCGTTCCTTGTAATTTATTTATTAATTGAACATCAAACTTCAATTTATCTATCTTTAAATTACTACACACGAGTTAAATTGCATACCATTCTGCATTATTCTGAAGTATTTCCTTTATACAAACAGCGATCCCAAAGAAACAATGTATTTTTAAGTACGCTAACAGAAAGAGAGCGTAAAAAGGTTAAGCTATAAAAATGCCCGTTACAGATTCCCTCCTAGCAAAATAAAGACGTCGGGGTAAAAAAACAAACGACAGACAAGAAACCAAAAAAAAAAATTATCCGGTTCGAAGGACCAATACCAGTATAAGAAAGGAACATTTTTCGAAAAGAAGACTAAGTCATCTATCGAATCCAACAACGACAGAACATGTAAAGAAAGCATCACGTAGGCACCCAATGAGGATTAAAGGTCTTAGCTACTGTCAAAAACGTCAAAAGACGGATGTCCCCAAAAGGGACATTTCTGTTCTCCACCTCAAAGAAAAGTTTTGGCTTCCCGCGGAGAAACCAAGAGGAAAGAAAAAAAACGAGGAAGAAAACTCGTAGCAAACCAACTAGACGACACAACTGTCAACCTCAAGTGTGCAGCAAAGAAAGAACCAAGACAAAGCAAAGGACAAAGGCAAGCTAGTACACAATCTAGAATACTTCCCACTGAGGTAACACAGATTCGTATGAACGCGATTACTCAAGCCAAGTATGGCTAACAGACCTACAAAAGCGACCAAGTCGAAATACCTAAAGGCAAAGAAAATAGATCTGAAGCCTACCTCAGGGAATGGATGTAGAAAGCAACTATAATAGTCAAATAGTGAACAAATGGTAGAACTAGCCAGAAGAAAAGGTCACGGGATGGGCTAGCTACAAAATATAAATAGGAATACGAAATGGGCGCCAGTGTTTTCGGACACAAGCTTATCAGAGAAAACACAAGACCAATAAGCCAAAAAAAAATTTTTCAAGTCATTAGGGATAGCGACACGTAGGGATCAAAATAGAATCGGCCGTAGGGAGCCCTTTAGGATCCGGAGGCTCAGGATCAATGTCTGGAGAGTCTAAAGTTTTATCGGGTTTGAGGTCCTTAATATGCCAAGTACCCAGATCGTTACCAGAATCATCCACTAAGATATAGGTCCAAGGAGAAAGTTTAGTTCTAATAGTAAAGGGACCCACATATTTGGGAGCAAAATTTCCTGTTACGTTTTTTTCGTGGCACCCACGTTGGGCGCCAAATTTATGCTACGTTGGCTCGTAGCCGTGCGTAACACCAAGAAAGTCAAGGAATGACCGGGCTCAATCGGAGATTAGGGGGTTGTAGAAAGCAGACTGACATATGATGTATGCGGCGGTAAGGAGTTAGTGACAATACCTGCAAGAAAATTAGTTAAGTAAACCTGAAAAAAAAAGAAAATAAGCATAGCAGCAATGAAAAGTCTAAGTTATTCAGTACTTTGTAGAAAGTATATAAAACTGTTTAGATAAACTATATAATATAATCACGATAAAAGCATTACAAAAATTTTTATCACAAAGTGAGGTAATATTGGGGAGTAGCAGAAACGTTTCACACACCAATTAAACATAAATCAGACAAAATGTTAACAAAAGATAAATAGATAGGACACAATTGATATGAGTAATCCAATAGTATTGATTTTGTTTTTTTTCTTTGTTTTTTTTTCTTAGTAGCATGCACTTCTATTGTAATAGGTATCAGAACGACAAAGATATTGCAACACAACGGATAGATATTTAAAGTCATATCAAGTAGGAAATAGTTCAACTTACATAAAGTCCTTCAGTAACGCTTCCTTGCAATTGAAGTGTGGGTTCACGATGTCCTGCACTAACGAAGTACTTCACCCTTGACTGTGAGGGTGTTGATGGAATTTCTTACACTTTACACTAATCACACCTACGTATTTCACTGGTGTTAGCAGCAGACATTATCAGGCTGAGGGAACTATGTAGCATTGATAAATTTATTGTTAATTCTATTTCCTGAGACAATAATGTCGAAATATTTTGTAACACAAATCGAAAAAAAGATGGTAATAAAAATTTAGAATCACGGGCTTTCAAGGCACGATGTAATGCATTAAACTAACAGTAACGTGAGGTGTTTTATTTGCTACCTATGGTAACAAAGAAAAATCTAATGCTTTTGAATAACGAAATTTGCGCAAACAATGATCTATTTTAGATTCTTTGGGGTTAGAAAATTCAGAAATTACAGTATCCACTGTCTTTACATGTGAATGAGATACATGTTTATAAGAAGCAACCTTTTTTTATAAAAAAAATGGACCACGAAAACTAGATCGCACACACAGTTCAAATATAAAAAGACAAATCAACTAAAAAAACACAATCAATAAAGCAACGCGTATCACTAAGTCAATGTTCCGTAAAACGCACGTGCAGGTCGAGTAAACCACGTTCGCCTATAAAACATCTTTCCTTCAATATAATCAGAACTACACTGCCATCGTTAATATACAACTTTTATTTCACAAGAAAAACAACTAGAAACGTGTCGGGCTTGTACATGAACAATTCGAAAATTTATATCGAATTAATTCTCACTATTTTCAAAGCAAAAAGGCAACCGTACTTTTAACGTAATTAATATATAGGAACAAAGAACAAACTACAACTGCCCATCTGTTTATATCAACTCGTTGCTATTACAACCTCTTATCGACTATTATCTCCAGTTCGATAATAACATAAGGAACTAAATTTATACGAGCGGCAAGCCAAGAACGATGCCATTTATAATTCATTACAAGCGGTTTATAATTTTCAATAAGTTGGAAAGTAATTTACGAATAATCCTATTTAAAATTCGTTCCTTGTAATTTATTTATTAAGTGAACATCAAACTTCAATTTATCTATCTTTAAATTACTACACACGAGTTAAATTGCATACCATTCTGCATTATTCTGAAGTATTTCCTTTATACAAACAGCGATCCCAAAGAAACGATGTATTTTTAAGTACGCTAACAGAAAGGGAGCGTAAAAAGGTTAAGCTATAAAAATGCCCGTTACAAGGTGCACGTCACAAAGCAGCATGTTTATATAATTTAGGTATATTTCATTTCCTAGATTTACTGTACAGTTTATGCTTAATTTTCTTTTATATGTATTTAGGGTGAACCATTGTAAGTATTTAGACTATAAGATGTTTTATATTTTGATAACCCATTTTTATATGCTTATGTTATGACGCTTTGTTTATTAGAACGTAACAAACGATTACGCAACTTATTTGTTTTATTGTTTCATAAATAGTCTTTCAAGATTTGATGTTAACAATATAGTTTTACAGAGGTTTCCAATGTGTTCTTTCTATTTCACCCACGCCCCTCTACGACGTTTTTGAGCTAGTCCAAATTCTACCATTCTGTCACCGTTCTGTTGCGGTATTCGGCGTAAACGGTTTCTTTACTTACTTTTACAGTTTTCTTTTGTGTTTGCGCGGAATACCGTAATAACCTAACAAACGATTACGCAACTTATTTGTTTTATTATTTTGTAAATAGTCTTCGTTTGTAATCAGGTACCAGTAAATCAGCTAAAGTCCACCAATTAGAAAACCGATGACGGTTACTCCGGTACCATAGTAAGGCTTTCGACTTGAAGAACTCGACTGCTTGTTTAAATAATTGGGATTCAGACACGTTACGGGCCGATCTAAGCTCTTCAACCCTGTCAAGAAAGTCATGTACAGTAAGAACGTTAGGGTCTCCACTAAATTTAAGGTTCCATTTTACTGCAAGTTGCGCACAGGATTTACCAAGTGGGCTAGGAACCGTAGAGTGAGAGCTTTCTGATTGAAGGGTCGACATATCAGGAGGGTTTACATCGGGAGCTATGGCTGCAAGATTTAATGCTGCAACCCTGGCCTCCAGATTATTGGGTTCGGAAGGGAGTTGTTTCAAACTATCAAGTAAAGTAAGGTGTCTTGTTTGTAAGTCGTCACACAAAACTTGCTGTTCAGGCGGTAATCTTACAGGGGAAAGGAATTGGATGCGTCCTAATACGTGTAGGAGTCGGAAGCGGATGGTAGCGATGAGTGAATCTGAATTCAAAAAGTTAGCACTCAATTCTTCCAATTTGGTCTCAATGGTAGTTAATTCGACCTCAGGGTTTATCTCATAAAGAGGATCAATAAAGGATTTATCGACTGATTCGATCTTGATCAGAACGCGAAGACGTTCTCTTAGGTGTTCCACTGTGTCTGTGGCCAAAACAGGCGTTCTCTTAATCAAAAGTTTAAAGGTAAGTTTATCTTTGTGTAACCGATTTATGTCCATTTTAAAGTCTGCCATTTTAAATACGATCAAAAAATATTACAGTCAAAAGAATACGTTAGAATATACGCAAGGAGGAAATTGCAATCCTAATGCACCGAATTGAGACAAATAGACTCTAGGAATAGAAATTGGGCGCCAGAGTTTTCACGAAAGAACTTGAGTCGCCAGCGAAAACACAATTCTGGTAACTCGGCAAATCAAAAGTCTATAGTAATTTCAATGGTAACATAATCTTTTCTAGAAAGATATGTTAGCTTCCATCACACTATAAATTAGCATTCAAGCATTTGTGAATATTAATTTGTATGCGTGCTTAGAGCCATCTGCGAAAAAGAAATGTCGAATAAGCAAAAGATAACTACTCGAATTTTTTAGAAGTATAACGCTTATTTTTAATTAGTAAATACAAAGTATCATTGTTTTACATCTTCAGCAAGCATTATGCATAAGTCGGTAAAATTGAAATAGCATTTTAAAGTATTGAATTACGATGTCGGGTTTGAGCTTTGCATATTTTTAGTTGAAAGTGCAGCGTACAAAATTTTTAATCACAGAAAGGACTACGGATTAAATCACGCTTAACAAGCAATAGAATGGTTACTTGGATGAGTTTTTAGAGGTGTAGACGTTTGTGATACGCACCGGTGTTTTAAGTTCCTTTTTCAAAGAGCATTATTTTGCATCTTCAGAAAGCTTCATGTAACAGTCGGATTACGTGAAATAGCAACCTACAAGTATTGAATTACAGTGAGGCGTTAAACTGAGAGTTTTGTGTATATTTTTTTTGTTGAAAGTGTGGTGCAGATAAACCGCGATGGTGTTCTTAGTGCCGTTGAAATTTCAGCAATGAAAAAATGCTATAATTAATTGTACTGTAGTTGTTAGAAACTTGGTTAAAAATCTCGCCAGTCAACGTATCATCTGTATAGAAGCAATAAGATTTATTGCAGTAAGTGTTTAAAGATTAAGTAACAAATTGTCTTGCTTATATCCCGTACATGTATCAAGGACATTTATAATTATCATTGAAAGATTACCAGCATATGTTTGACTATGTTATTTCAATTACATAAACCCTTGGTAATTCAGGTGTATGTACGGAAGAATTCGAGACGAAACGTAGAATAGGAAAGAGGTTTCCAAAAAGCTGAGACGAATTTTTAAGTAAAGCAGAACAGTTTTAGAAATATAGCAAATTTTTAAGTAAATAAAGAGAGGTTTCGAAATCAAGCCTCACGTTGGGTTTGTCAAAAATATATGTTACGGTATTCCGAGCAAACACAAAAGAAAACAGTAAAAGTAAGTAAAGAAACCGTTTACGCCAAATACCGCAACAGAACGGTAACAAAATGGTAGAATTTGGGCTAGCTCAAAAACGTCGTAGAGGGGCGTGGATGAAATAGAAAGAACACATTGGAAACCTCTGTAAAACTATATTGTTAACATCAAATCTTGAAAGACTATTTATAAAACAATAAAACAAATAAGTTGCGTAATCGTTTGATACGTTCTAGTAAACAAAGCGTCATAACATAAGCATATAAAAATGGGTTAGCAAAATATAAAACAACTTATAGTCTAAATACTTACAATGGTTCACCCTAAATACATATAAAAGAAAATTAAGCATAAACTGTACAGTAAATCTAAAAAAAAAATATACCTAAATTATATATATATATATATATATATATATATATATATATATATGCTGCTTTGTGACGTGCACCTCCTCAAAAAAATAGTATAACATTAAAATTAGACATCCTAACTTAAATTAATCAATTACCTTTAAATTAAAAGACAAAAGAAACAGTAAAACAGACTTTACCACAAATTTTGAATAATTAATTTTTAATTTAAGGAATGATTATTACATCGTCGCTCGTGCACTGTGAATTTGTATTTGGTAACGTGCTGTTGGTAATTTATTGGATATTTATGAGCAGCAGCAAATACAGTGTCTATACTCCACATCAGCATAAATGAATTGCGAAAATAGAAAAACCGTACCTTGAACTAGTTGACTTTGTATCATGTTGTGGATGAAAAAATGCGACTGCATTTCTTTATTGGCTGCATGCTGGAACCACCAACTTCATTTATACTAAGAAAGCACTGTTAGTAGCGCGACTGTACATGTATCTTTGGTAAGAGGATGTTGTATTCAATCTTAAAAGGTTTCTTTCAAAGCACGGTCTCTACCTTATAAGGCCAGCAGCATGTATGGGGTAGGGTATTTGATTTTCAAAGATATCGCAGAAAGGACCAGGTGTACAGAATTCCCAGACAACAGCTGCCGAAATACAAACTGAAACAGCTTGCCAACAAGCAGATAACGCAATTATCAAAGGGTTTTATACAAAGAAAAACAATCTTATTACTTTGTAACATCTTAACAGCTGCAGAATACCAGATAAAAAGTTCATTGTAAGCAGATGTAGGCAGGTGGTAATTGGTCTTATATTTTAGAAGAAAGCTGCGCATTTACATGCAGCTTTTAATTAAAATGTAATCACTGCAGGTGCTAGGAAATATTGCAACTACTTTGTAACGCAATGTTTCCTAAGCAGCTGTTTGATTTTATAAGGCAAACTTTTATACAGAGCAATTAATTGAAAATTTTTTAAAATAACAATAATTTCGAATGGTAGGAAATCGGACTCGTTGGCAATTTTTGGGTGTTTTAAAAATAAATGCAGGAAAAATTGTTTGCAGGGTTTTGAACGTATCAAACCCTTTAATGTTGTATGAAATATTCAGCTGTAATCCGTTTGGCTTTTTATTTTGATGCTTTCCTATTTATTGTAGATAATTATGGTTGGAAGATACATTCGAAAAAAATCTCCTCCATCCTATACTAAGGAACAGTTGGAGGCTGCCATAGTGACCGCGAGAAACACCGGAATGACGCTCAATCAAGCATCAAAATTTTATAGCATAGCAAAACCAACCATACATAAAAGGGTTCACGGTTTAAGGGGTGTTAAAATCAGTACTATGGGACGACCTACTGCTATTCCCCCTGAAACGGAACCCAAAATAGCAGAAAACATTAAGGCACTAGAGAAATGACGTTTTGGAGTTTCAAAATAAGAACTTTTTTTAGCAATCGGGCAGTATGTTAAAGAAAACGGCTTATAAACCCCTTTTAACGATTCACTGCCTGGGGATGATTATTTTTCAAACTTTTAACGGCGACACGTGTAACATTATTGTAAATAATTACGATAACGTAAGTTAATCCGATAATATGTCATGCTCCTAAGTTAATTGCAACAACTACCCCAATTCATTACAATAAAAATAATTAAAGCAACCGTTCATTTTTAAAATAAATTCTCAACCAACCAACCATATAATTCAGTTCCTATTTTCGAAGCGAACGAGAAATCGTCAAACAGTTAAAGTACCGTTATTACTCAGTCAATGTATTGTTGAGAAGGGTTGAAGAAGCAGACACTAATCTCTCTTAGCCACCGAAGGAGATAAATGCAGTTCTGAAAATAATTAAAATTGCTTCCTGTCGTATTGGTCATTTTAAATTTTACCATTCAGCGTCCAGCACTAACATAGATAAAAATTAATGGATACACCTTTTCAATTTAGATTAGTAAAATCACTTGTTATCTAGCTGTAAATTCTTTATCAAACTTAACGAGACTGTCACTCAAATCCGTTTTTCATTAACAGACAGCTTAAGAATTCCAAGAAAATACCAACATACTGTCTCTAAAATACCAAGGGGGGTAAGGAATTTAAAATAGCCACTTTAATCACCACAAGTTATCTCTTCAAAAATGCAGTTCTAAGAACTACACCCGAGAAGACGTATTTTTCCAAAAGAATGTTGTTTTTTATTGGCGAACTTTCGATGTCATAGTGTCGTCATAAAAAGAAAAGACGTGCATAAAAATTACTATAAGAAATAATTTTTAGGAACCGAAAGCGAATTTAAGAGTCAAATTCCGACAGAGTTGAATAGGCATGTAAGCTTAAATTTTGGTGGCGGTGCAAGAAAGTTATTGGGTTTGATAATGATGTAATTAGACAAACGTTGTCTACATTCAGCGCAGAAAACTTCCTAAGAGTCGTTCGCGGATTTAATAATAAACCAGTATTTTAATGTATTAGTAACTTTGGACATTGCATAAGGCACGTGCGCGGGTTTATAAAGCAGAATGCAACATCAGCTTTCTTGAAATTGCCGTTTAGGACACGAGGAGGAATACACAACTGTAGGTCAATAAACCTCTCTTTTTTTTCCTGATTATATTACTGACTTTACGCTTAATCGAAGAAGAATTAGTACGTACGAATATACTTTAATATTTAGTTAGATATTATTGTTAGGATTTTTTAGTGCACTATCAGTAGTGTTCATCTGCTAATGTAGATATCATTATTATGTTTTATGTGACTGTCGTTAATTTTATTAATTGTAAAAATAAAGTAGCTTGTTAAGTTGTTCAACGGAAGTTGTCATTAATTACAATTTGTGGTAGAATTTTAAAATTTAAATTACTTCATTGTTAAGGGAGCTTTTGTTCAATCGAAGCTACCGTTTCAGGTATAATTTTGCATTAAGACTAATTGGTTAGATAATTTAAGGACAAAGTTTGAAACGGTTCGTTTTGTAATTTCTACATTTGCCATTATTCATGTAATTTAATTTTATTTCCGTGCTCAGATCTTCATGGTCTGTAATACCTTTTATGTTGGCTAAATTGATAACTTCAATTTGGAGGTGGTTGATAAGAACCTGTCGACGAGGCCATTGTTCTTCTTTTCAACGAACGCCGCTATTGACAAGCAGTCTTTTGATGCATCCATCTTCATCTCGCCTTATAGCGGTTTTGGATGTATTAAATAATATATTTGTGGAGTAGATTTTGGTATTACATTGGTATATACGTTTATTTTTCTACTCACAATACCGCCTTGCGGATATTTCCTGCTTTTACTTATATTAGAATCTTGTATTGTACGAATATCAAAGTTGCTCTTTGTTAGCTATTAATACATTGAAACCCACTTCTGTGGGTCCTGAATCTTGGTTATAATCTTGGTATTAATCTTGTTTCATGTAAACAGATCCTTAGGTCATCCCGGGGATGCTTCTTGTGAGCTCACTTCAATTCTGTACTAATCATCCGTTTGGATTTCCGTTCAAATTCAATATTAAATATTACTTCAATCTGTGGCTTATGTACTGAAGACTCGTTGGAAGCGGAAAGCATTGATTTATGATCCAGACTCCAGGTTGTATACTTAAAAGTTAGTGATACTATTGCTGTATTTATTGTGTGTTACGTTACGCAAGTAATGGCGCAATTATTGGTTATTTTTTATTGTTGATTAAATCCGCGTAATTAGCCGTATGCTGGTTATATTATTGCATTGTTATTGGTAAACTATAGCAAACTCTTGGTATCCTACCATCAGCTGTTTGTGTGTTTACTCATGTTACAGGTCAGCACTGGAGCACAGCGAGTCACTAGCTAGTGATTGCAGCGTTCAGGTATGCTCAATTTATGCCGCTTTCTGGTGAGTAATCATTTACATTAATTAATATTTATTGCTAACCTGTAGGTGAAAAGCCATTTGTGTATATTTTTGTAAGGCCTTTATCCCCTGTGTTTTTGAAACTTACTTACTAGCGAGAAACATTTTGCGGCTAGTTTAATGTCAATTTGTACTCGCCAACAGGCGAAAGATACCTTAAATTCATTGCTTTTAGTGGGATACCGGTATATATATTACCCTTTATGTGTGTTATTAAAATACGTTTATATTTGCATTGCCACTGTGGTGTGTATTGAATTCCAGATAAATTGCTTGTGCTTGTAATTCTGTTATTTTGAAATATAGTTATATGATTGTAGTGGCTACCGTTGTTATACTTATTTTGCTCTTTAGGTGTGATATTATCCGAAACCATTGGGACTTGGGGTTTCGTAGTTCTTTCGGCATTTTAATCAAGTCTCTGGCGCCTTTTATACTGTATTTACTTGTAGGTCTGTTCGGGTTCTTAACGACCTACTTACAGGAATCAAGATCCACACCTGCAGAAGAGTCTTTATTAGCCGAGGTGCAAAAAGTCACCGTATCTACCCTAAAGAACCCACCTTTGTAGCTCTCATCAAATACCGTGACATTTTTATTGACGCCCGACGTGGTAGGCCCCAATTCCAGGAATTATTATTGAGGCCCAATGTGATAGGCCCCGATTCGAGACATTTTTATTGACATCCAATGTGATAGGCCCCGATTCGAAGCATTATTTTTGACAACCAACGTGGTAAGCCCGTAATTTTGCTTTTCTCCACTTTGTTTCCTATTTGAGAATTCTGCTAAATTATTGAATTTTTAACGTTTAGTTGTTCGGCTGTTTATGTTTCTATATATAAAATATCATAATTTGCTCCTTTCATTTGTTTTTTTTGTAACTTAGAGAATATATATTTTACATGTGCTAATGTTCTTATTACCTTGTTTAGTGTTTTGGTTTTGGTCATTCACTTAGTGGCGAGTGGTTGTGCAAATATTCTTTATGGTATTTATAATGGGTTTAGTAAAGTGTTAAGAATACTTTAATGGTTATTGCTGTTAGTTTATATTATCTTGTAGTTATATTATTTTTGTTGAAGCGGTAAAAGGCGACTTCAAAGGTTTTTGTAATAATTGTGTTTAAGATTTTGCCGGTTTTATTCGTCTATAAATTTATATTGTTTGGTGTTTTGCTTTGGTACGATGTCCGAGTTTAAAATGGATATTAATAGATTGCGTAAAGATGAATTGAATTTTGAATTGTTGATTCGTGGAGTGGTTACATCCCATTCCGAAACTATCGAAAATTAAGAGCATGTTTGCGTCCCTTAATGAGATTAGAATCTTCTGTGACACATTTGCCTTCTGATTTCAAATGTGATGAGGAACTTAATGTTATTGGTTCTAAAACTAAAGAATTGGAAAGTAATTATGATAAATTAGATTCCCCGTCACAAACTATTCGTTCTCGTTGTGTTCATTTATTGAAAAGAGTTAATCTTATTGTGCCTTCTAGTTTATCAGTGGAACAAAACCAAGTTCGTACTACCTTGTTGACCAATATTTTGATGCTGTTAGATAAATTATATGTGCCATTGTCCTCCGAAGTGACCGATATTAGTAAGGTTTTGGCACCTTTAATTATTAACGAGTGTATACCCATTCCTGAAGTGCCATCTGCTAGTTCTTTAGCGAATAATTGCAAAATTCCTTCACAACCTGTATTGAAGTGGAATTTGAAATTTTCCGGCGATTCTCATGGACCTAGTGTTCACAATTTTCTAGAACGAGTGGAAGAACTTCAAATTGCCCGTAACGTTTCTGAAATTCAGCTATATGAATCAGCTGTTGATCTTTTCGACTCAAAAGCTTTATTATGGTACCGAGGTAAACGCAACAGGTTTTCTGATTGGAAAAGTTTGGCTAAATTATTACTACATCATTTTGAACCTCCTGACTATAAGATGAGATTATTCAAAGACATTTTGTTCAGGACTCAAGACCGTTCTGAAAGTATTATTGAATATTTATCCTGTATGTCTGCTATGTTTAGGCGTTATGGTGAAGTAGCAGAAGATATTCAGCTAAATATTATTTCTAGAAATCTTTCTCCTTTTTACACTACACAACTTCCGGTTGTACAATCCTTGCAAGAATTAGAAGATGAATGTTTAAAACTTGAAGTTGAGAAATATCGTTCCGAAACGTATGTCCCACCTCAACGTAGAAAACGTGACTATGTTGAACCCGACTTTGCCTTTATTTCTGCCCCTGGTGCCATGCCAGACCCCGAAATTTTGTAATCTCCATCAGTCGTTAATGAAATTCAAACCATGTCTAAGCAGATCGTTTGCTACAATTGTTCTCGTTTGGGTCATTCTTTTAGAGAATGTAAGGAACCTAGAAAGTTATTATGCTATTGTTGTGGGAAATTTGATTTTACCTCGCGTACTTGTCCCGACTGTAATAAGCATATAAACTTAATGCGGAGGAACCAATAAGTCGAGTGGCTGCCTCCTGCACTTCCAATGTTCAAGTCTCGATTAATTTAGAGTCGTGTAATTTTTCTAATAAAATTTTACTCGACTTCGTTTTATCCCATGCACACGGTGATCAGCGCCCTTATCTGCAAATAAAAGTTTTAGGTCATCCTATGTTGGTTCTTCTCGATAGTGGTGCTACCCAGTCTGTAGTTGGTTTACCTGGGTATGAACTTTTTCAAAAATTAGGTTTAACTTTGGTCAAAAATCCTATTGATTGTACCGTAGCCAATGGTCAGACTTGTAAAAGCCTAGGTTACATATCCGCTCCTATTCAAATCATGGAAAAACTTCACCTCATTAAAGTTTTAGTGGTTCCTGAACTCAGTCACACCCTCATTCTAGGTGTTGACTTCTGGAAAATAGTGGATATCAATCCTAATTTAAAGGAAGATGTGTGGCATTTTTCTAACCAACCCCAACATATTCAGATATCTAGTATTTGTAATAAAGATAGTTTAACTTCCGAACAAAGTTCAGCTTTAGATAAACTTATTAGTGATAAATTAACAATAATGGGTACTGGTTTAGGTTTGTGTAATAGTACTGAACATGTTATTGAGCTACTGCCTTATACCAAACCTATTAAACAAAGGTACTATAGAGTGAGTCCTGATAAACAAGCGATTATTGATGATGAGTTAACTAAGATGTTGAATGATAAAGTTATTGAACCCTGCAAGAGCGCATGGTCTTCTCCTGTATGCTTGGTTCCCAACAAGGACGGAACTTATAGATTTTGCATCGATTATCGTCAGTTAAATTCTGTTACTATTAAAGATGCTTACCCTTTGCCTTATATGTCTAGTATATTAGATCAACTTCGTGATGCTCGCTATTTAAGTGCGCTCGATATTAAGAGTGCTTACTTTCAAGTCCCGTTGAGTGAGTCATCCAAAGATTGTACTGCTTTCACGGTGTCCGGTCGTGGTTTTTATCGTTTTAATCGCATGGCTTTTGGCTTAACGAATGCCCCCGCTACCTTTCAGCGGTTGATCGATAATACTTTAGGTGCCAATCTTCAGCCCTACGTATTCCAATATTTAGATGACGTGGTCGTCATATCGCAAGATTTTGACACACATTTAAATATTTTAGGTAAAGTTTTCGATCGCTTAATAGAAGCTAGCTTAGTCCTTAGTTTAGAAAAGTGCAAATTTTGCTTGCCCGAACTACGTTATCTTGGCTATATGGTTGACCAACATGGTTTAAGACCAGATCCGGAAAAAGTTAGTGCCATATTAGAAATTCCATCTCCTAAATCTGTGCCAAAGCTTTGTAGATTCCTGGGAATATTATCATGGTATCGTCGTTTTGTTAAAAATTTCGCCAGTATTGTCCAACCTCTCACCGATCTTATTAAAAAGAACTCAAATTGTTTAAAAAAGGAAAATAAAATTGAACACAACCCCGAATTCATTAAAGCCGTGGACAAAATTAAAAGCATACTAACGAATCACCCCGTATTAGTTTACCCGGACTTTTGAAACCAATTCTATTTACCACAGACGCATCAAATGTAGCATTAGGCGCAGTATTGAGCCAAGGAAAAGTATGTAGCGATAAACCCATTAGCTACGTATTCAGTATCCTAAATGAGACCGAACAGAAATATAGCACAATAGAAAAAGAATTATTAGCCATAATTTGGGCAACGAAATATTTTAGACCATACCTTTACGGACGAAAATTTTACATATACACCGACCATAGACCATTAGTATGGCTATGCAAACTTAAAAACCAAACTCAAAATTACTACGTTGGAGAATCAGACTAGAGGCATACGATTACGAAATTATACACAAAAAGGAATTTATAATAACAACGCAGACGCCCTAAGTAGATAACAGCTCAACACACTAGAAACGGAATCCATTGTAGAAAACGTAGACGAGACTGAAATAAGAGAAGACCCAGAAGGAATACAGACAATACATTTGACACAAAATGAAGAACCAAAAACCGCGATTAAAATCTTAAACGAAGCCATCGATATAAAACCTAATCAATTTATAATTACAGAGTTTTAACTAACCCCAATTCCGTAAAATTAACAAAAGTAGACAACAAAGAAATATACCAAATTCAAATAACAAAGGACGACAACGAGTAACAAATAATTAAAATTCTAAAAAAATACACTCCCGACAAAAAACCATTTTACTTTTATTTTAACACCCAACGTTTATTTAAACGATTTTCAGAACTATACGTTTGTAATGCAATAAACAACATCAAGTTTAAAGAAAGGTTTATTTAAATATAAATCAAGCTAAGCGACTACACATCATGAAAGCTTCTTACGTTCTCGTATATTTCTAAACAACAAGTTACAGTAACCCTTTACTTACTCCCTCTACTACCCTTAGGTCTATCGACGCACGCAGAAGGCCTGAAATATTTTACACAACGTTAAATTATTCAATAACTCTGGCCCTGAACTTATTCGATTCACAAGAAAATTAATAACCTTAGACGACCCTGATGAAATAAACGACGAAATTAGAAACCAACATGAAGGCAAAACCAACTATTGCGGGATTAATGAAACATTAAAGCAACTTATAAGACGATATTATTTTAAAGATATGAATAAATTAACCACAGACTTTATTAACCAATGTGAACTATGCGACAAGGCAAAATACGACAAAACACTCCGAAAATACCCTTAATTTTAATCAAAACACCCAACAAACCTTTTAAAAATTACATGCCGATACTCTAGTAGTAGAAGCACAAAACTTCTTAACCATTGTAGATTCATTCACCAAAATAGGCTAAGCAATTTCCATCACTTCTAAAAATAGCATTGACGTAACACAAGGATTTTTACAATACTTTACATTTTATGGCAAACCCTAAACAATAACTTTAGAACTCTACAAAATAAAAATTCATTTTATAACTGAAAACCACCCTGAATCGAACGAATTTATTGAAAGATTACGTTTAACTCTGTTAGAGCAAATCAGATTATTAAGGTTAACGTAGAAGAGAAAACACATCACTTATCAACAAATTTTACACCCCTAAAATTGACATTAGGACATTCAGATTCCCGCAACCCTTATGACATACATTATAACAAGGAAATATATCAACAATCTGTCAAAGATCACAAAGAGAAACTAAAAATAACTTATGATAAAGTAAAAAATGAACTAGATAACGACAAAGAACGTATCACCACAACCCGTAATAAGAATACCGACGCAAATAAATTTTCAATAGGACAAACCGTATACGAGAAAAATTTACAAAGTTAACGACACCAAATGGCACCCAGAAATTTAGGCCCATTTAAAATTAAGAGAATACCGGACAAGAAGATAACAAAATACATTCACTTAAAAAACTTCAGACACCCTGTAATTTCAGATGGACAATCATCACCCTTACCGTCAACCTCCGCCCAGGTAGAACGGACAACGAAATATTAATTGAGGATATAAAAACAACCCCGGTATACTACCAATAAAATTGGAAAGTATGCAAAATACAATAGACTACTGGAGATTTGCACAAAAATACGATTTAACGGAACTGAAACAAGAATTTCAAATAATCAAAGACAATTATTATCGATTAAAACAATCAATGGACACAGCCAAATTCGGAAAAGAATACGCAATAGAAATGATGAATTATAACAGCACAATAGAGAGCATTATAAGTAACATAGAAGATAAATTTAACAGATTAATACCCACAGAACAAACTGCAAAATGAGAAAGAGGATTAATTAACGGATTAGGTAACATAATAAAAGCTATCACAGGCAACTTAGATAATCAAGACGCAGAACGTTATGACAACGCAATACAAGAATTTATTGAAAACCAAAACGATATAAAAACCAGGGTTAGCAAATATCTCTAACACAATCAACTATAATAAAATTTAACAAAACGTTAAGAAAGCTAGTAAGAAATCAAGATAGTATAGTCAACAGGATACAAACCCTTTAAACTAACATGCGCACTACCATGTTAGGTATGCGAGATTTAATTAGATTCAGTACAATATTCTCTCAAATAATATCAACCCTCACTTTAATCCAACAAATTTTAGCTACATTCGAAAACGCAATAACATTTGCAAAATTGAATACATTACACTCTAGCATCATAGAACCAACTGAATTATTAAAAGAATCATTAAGAATTGGATCATTTATAACTAACAGTAAATTACCTTTTGACGTAATAGAATCAAACATTCTAATATTTGAAAAAATAGCTATAGTAAAAGGCTATGTGAAGAACAACGAAATCACATTTTTAATAGAAATCCCAATAGTAGAAAGTAACAATTATAATTATTATCATTTATTTGCGTTTTCCTTGAAAATTACTAGCATGTATCAAGTTATCATACCCAAAACCAAATTCCTATTCTTAAATGACCTAAGATATGGTTATACGAACGAAAAATATACCGAAGTAACACCAAATGAATATTTATGTCAATCATTAACAACAACTGTTCAAGAAGACAGCCCTTGCGAAGTACAATTATTAAAATTTTCAAATTATTACGAAAACTGTGAAGCCAAACCCCTACAAATCACCAACATGAAGGTTCAAAAAGTTACAGAAAACAAATGGATTGCCATTTTCCCAACAGAAGTAATAGCAACTGTCCACTGCAGTCAAGACGAAAACAATCTGACACTAACCAGATGCAAATTAATCACACTTCAAGAAGATTGTTATTTAAAACTGAAAAACGCAATAATCAGAGTTTATCAAGATCCCGTAGCAACCAAAAAACTAGCAAATTTACTAGAACTATAATTCAGGACAACATAAATCGAAGATGAAGAAATAATCCAGAAACCCATGCAACTAGAACATCTAGACTTAGACGAACTCAACAACGCCATGAAATTAATTGAAAACTATAAAGAACACTTAAGTGAATTAAAAGTGCCCAAGTTACACTATGACCACATAAGCGTTTGGACAATTGTATTAATCATTTTACTAATTTTCAACGAACTTCGTTCGTTTATGAAATCGATTTGTCGTCCGTCTGTCTGTCCGTCCGAGGCCTTTCTAATAGTCGGACATCAATGTGTGATACATCAATCGATTCAGCTCGGTGTCCTGAGCTTAAGTTTTGATGTCAGTTGAAATCGGGCCACGGGGACGCCGTGCCCCCGCGATATTCCGTCGGGAAAATTAAAATTTCAAATAGGCCCAAAATTAATGTGCGATACATATTTGGACTCCCCTAACAAAGCTGAGTCGAAATATGGTACCCCCCACAAAATCTGACCACCGATACCCGACCCCCCCCCCGGGAATTAATTTTTATCAACGAACTTCGTTCGTTTATGAAATCGATTTGTCGTCCGTCTGTCTGTCCGTTTGTCCGTCCGAGGCCTTTCTAATGGTCGGACATCAATGTGTGATACATCAATCGATTCAGCTCGGTGTCCTGAGCTTAAGTTTTGATGTCAGTTGAAATCTGAAATCAGGCCACGGGGACGCCGTGCCCCCGCGATATTCCGTCGGGAAAATTAAAATTTTAAATAGGTCCAAAATTAATGTGCGATACATATTTGGACTCCCCTAACATAGCTGAGTCGAAATATGGTACCCCCCACAAAATCTGACCACGGATACCCGACCCCCCCGGGGAATTAATTTTTATTTTATCTGAATACTTATAATTATTACAACATAATAATTTTAATTTCTTTAAATTGTTTTAAAGTAAGTCTACATTTGGAAGTTCGTTGCGACAATGCCTTGCATTTTCAACTTGTTTTCTAATTATATATGTATTTTACATTAAGGAAACAAAGAGTAATATAGAAACAAATGTACCCTTAGGGACAATGAATTTTAAACCATGAAATTGATGAATTTTAAAAATTAAGCAAGAACACCTTAATTTTTCATTTACGTCGGGAGGAGTTATTAATCCCCAATTTTTATATGTATTATAAAATAGAATCTAATAGGAAATTATTAGAAATCATTAAGAAATTATTAAGTCAAGTACAACAATGTAATTCAAGGAGACATATAAAAAGGTTATTAACAGTTCATGGAACGGATGCAATACAATGTATTCCAGACGATAGTGATACTGCAGGTGGCAGGTCACAGACGGTTAAGATATCGCTATTACCTAGAAAGTAAGATTGTTACAATGTATTATGGATAGTATTAAGAAATAAACAGACATGAACTCTGCAAGTTCCCAAAGAATTGTGAAGAGCAAGGATAACATAAATACTACGGCAGCCCCAAGACCAGTCTGTCAGTTTCAAGTATTTCAGGTTTAACTTTATAGTTTGCATAGGCTACTCACCCTAATAATAGTTCCATTACTAATTATTTTTCGACTTAGAGTATTTTAAACAAGATTGTCAAAATTTCACTTTCACATCTGCATAAATCAAATAAATTGTTACCAACTTTTTCAAAGTAGTTTCCAAAAACACCGCTTCCAAGGCCCAAACGTAACTCGCGTGGTTAGGTACGAAGAGAGGTTAAAAGTTAATGAATGGGAAACAGTTTTACGATTAACATAAACTTTTCCAAATGGTACGCGCGCTTTTGTGTAATTTCACTTGCAAGTTGTGGCGAGGATATTAATCGTGTGAAGGATTTGACTATTAACGTGTGCCGGTATAAAAAGGCAACCTACGGATGTACCTCAAATAAGGGGGTTTGGTTGCCTTAAGAGAGCTCTTGTAAATTAGAAAAAACGACAATTAAAAAGGTTGATGTTTTTGGACATTTTTGATGTTAAAGGTATATTGAAAATTATACAGTGAGTAAAATATGAGAATTTGTGTTGATAATTTATAATTATGTATATATGAGCTTTAAAGTTAAATGGGTTTGAATTTATGTAGTAGAAAATTAACAAAACTTGAAAGTAATTATTTTATTGGACTATGAATTGGCGACGAGCTAGTTTTGGTTAAATTTAACCATGATGTCGTGCAGGCAAGTTTGGAACATTTGAAAGTATTAAGAAATGCGGAAGTGGTGGAATTTGACTTTAGTCATAGAACGGAAATTTAGTATTTTAAACGGACAATAAATGATACATAGAGATTCGGATATTTTATGGCTTTCTATGTATTGTTCTGAAGGGAGTTTCCAAAAATAGGACTTACATTGTCATATGTAACAGTATTAGAAACGTGAACAATGGTGTGATAGTACTCTTGATTTACTTAATACTGTTTCATTTAGGATTTCTTTTAGTTATACCTGACCAGTTAGATGTTAGGAAATTAAATTTTTTAAGAAAAGTATATTTGTATTCGTATTGCAATTATTTACTGTCGAAAGAGGTTAAATGTAAGTTGAATTTTATTTGGATTTATTTATTAATTAGGTAAAATTAAGTAATTGTGAAAGGATATTCAGTCACTTCAGTGAGGGAATCGTATTTGGAAGAAACATAATATCTTTAAAAAATTTTTGATATGCTTTAGTGACAGCTTTAAGCTGTTGTAGAAAAAAGCATGGCATACTGTCATAAAAGGAAAACAAAAGCAAAGGAAAACTATTCGGAGTAACCGTCTTGCGTGTAAAAAAATTATCGAAGGAATTGCCGAGACAAGACGGTTTGGCGCCTCTTAATCATGACAGTTAAAAATCTTTTAAGGTGACGTAGTTTTGTAGTTTGGCCATTTCAAACGTTTATTTTTATATTATTTTGATTATTCTTCTCTTGAAAACTACTCCCACGCCACTGTAGTCAGTCGGTGCACCCCAAAAATTGATACGAAGTCCGCACCACTTCATAGCATCTATATTTATAACGTAACACCCATTTTACTCGTTTATCTCTTTTAGAAAATATCTTGATGGACATGTTTGTATGTACAAGCTACTACTATATGTATACTTGCCCAAAGTGTTATTAGTAGATATTCAATGACAAAAATTTTTGTCGTAATTTCAGCACCTGGCGATTAAAAAATTTGAATTGCATAATGCACATGGAACTTAGCCGCAAAGTGTAGTTCGGGTGCCATTTGATATCAGGTTCTCAAATTGAATCAACCGGATAAGAATATATTCAAGTTGATTTAAAGCTCAATGCAGGACCATGCATACTACTTTTAGCTGTCACAGTAAAAGTTAAAACTCACTTGTCAAACTAGCACAAAACCTTGCACAATGGTAAATTAATACTACATGTGGGTATATTTTCACCTGCATCTGTAGTTGAAAACAAAAAACTTCATATTCGATTTGACCTACAATTAAAACTGGAATTTCTAAAAATTATTTAATGAAACATAATTACATAAAAAGGTAAAGCTGGTCATTAAAATAATTTAGGAGTTTTTAGGATAATTGACAGTCGAAGGCTGTAATTAGAAAAATTTGCAACAAATTACAAAATAATACCACATTACCGTATTTGCAATTTGAAAGTCCTACGACATGAGACACTTGCACCTTAAAATATCAATTTTAATATTATTTGCAGTCGGCCTTTGGCCCATGCAGTCCAAAAACAAATTTTATAGGGCGACTTACAGAGTGTACCACTTTACCCTTATAATTATTTCAATGATGTTTGTGTTAAGTCAGTACGCTGAGCTTTTTACAATGGAAACAAATCTACAGGAAATGACTGGTCTTTTAACCGTAAGCTTATTTTTCACACTTGGTCTTGTGAAAGTGTATGTAGTGTGCACCGCTCGTGTAAGAAGACTAATTACATCAATTCAAGTCACAGAAGAAAGCATTAAAAAAGAAGGTGGACGGGTTTTTGATATATACAAGTTCCATGCCGATAGAAACAGATTGTTTAATACGCTAGTCGTTTTTATAGGCAATTCATGTTATCTAATGTTTATGATTACGCCACCTATTATAGAATTAGTAAACCCATTAGATGAGTACTACGTCATTATAAACAATGTCACTGTCTACAAAGAAAGACCACTTCCGCTAGTGTCATGGTATCCTTTTGACCGTTATAGGTATTACTGGTATTCATTTGCTTGGCAGGTATCTTCTAGCTACGTATGTGCAATATTTGTAGTTGCGACCGATAATCTGTTTTATGCGTTGATGAATTTTGCAGTTGGACAGATAAAAATTCTACAGTATACCTTGGTGACTTTGGTAAACGACGAGTTTGTTAATGATAAACTTAACAAAATTATCCACTACCACAACGCTATCATCCGGTAAGTTTAAAAAAATTATATTCAACTGACATCTTTAACATACAGGTATGTCAAGGTTCTTGATGCCTCTATGAGGGTTTTTCTTTTGTTAGATTTTGCCGCGTCTTCAATACAAATTGCAATGATTGGTTTTCAAATTGCAATTGTAAGTGATCTTTTAGACAGGGTATCTTTTAAAAACCATATTTTAGGGCGACATGTCCATGGAGTTATTTAGGAGCATTGTTTATCTAGCATCTATGCTAACCCAACTTTTTTTATTCTATTGGTTTGGAAATGAGCTGTTGTTAGAGGTAAGTTAATTCTTGGTAATTGATTACTGCAAAATCACTTCCATCCTCTTTTTTGAGTTAAGATCTCTAAAGAGATCATTTTAGGCAATATCGAGATAGAATACTGATTGGTTTTATCGTGATTAATTTGATGTAAAATGCAACACTGTTTCTGTCTTAAAGATATAACCAACACAATCCTTTCAGGGCATTTGCATACACGATTTTAGGATCAGTTGCTCATTTTCAGTGGTTATAGAAATAACTACAACAGTGAGATTAGTATAGAACATTTAATTACATAATTAGCAAGATATAATATAAAAGTAAGCATCTCAGCATTTCCGCGCACGGAGTAAGTCAAGACGCCGTACGCCATTAAGCAATTGTAATGCTACACTCTTAAGCTTCCAATGCGTACTGCCCTTGCAGCAAGTCGCTTCAAAAACCAAAGTATAAGAGGGGTAGGGACACAAAAACTAATTTCTAATAATACCTACAGTTACAGAAGAAGATTTACAGAATTAATGAAAGCTTTAACATACCGGCCTCCTTAAAATCTTCAAGGTTTCAAAATAACACGATAAAACATGCAAATTAGGTAAACTTAAATTATAATATTAAAATTAAGTGAAAGTCCAAGGACTCAAATAGTAAGACATTAAGTTTGAAAAAACAATGAAAATTAAGAGGTAATCTAATAAAATACGACTAAACATAAAAGCGCTAATTCATTTCAGGAAACACACACAAACGGTGCACTGAACGTTTGCATAGGTGTCCATTGCAAAACGTAAAGTGGCGTTTCTAAAAAGGCCGTCCGCAGCAAGATGCAGTTCCACTACCCTACCAAGAAACCACCGTAGGGGGGCAAGGTTCTCATCCGTTATTAGTACTAAGGAACCAATTCGTAATAATTGAGGAGGCATTTTGTACCATTTGACCCTGCGTTGCATTTCAGGTACAACCTGATGATTTTAGCCCTTCCAAAAATGTTGTACCAATTTCTGGAATACACGGTACAATGTTAATCTACTTTCATTAGTACTCAATAGGTTACGTTCAGATAAGGTACATAACGATCTTTCGATTATAAAGTGTCCAGGAGCCAAGGGACAAAAGTCAGAAGGATCGTCAGACAGTGGTGAAAGTGGACGCGAATTTAAAGCAGCTTCAAAATGCAATAGAGCGGTTTGCAGATCCTCATAATTTAAGTTAGTGTTACCCACGACGTCGGAAATGAGTTCTAGTATTTTTTACCCCGTTCTTCCACAAACCTCCTTGATGAAGATCACGATGGGTAATAAATTCCCAAGTAATGCCTTGGTTAGTTAAGAACCTAGCTATTTTTTCATTGCAACACTTGTTTAAAAATTTTAAAAGTTGTAGTAACTCTTTGTATGCGCCGACAAAGTTCGTAGCGTTGTCGGAAGAAATTGTTTTAGGTTTGCCACAACGAGTTATAAATCTGTTCAGCACTGCAAAAAGGCGTCAGTAGAAAGATCCGTAACTATATCTAGGTGTACGGCCTTCGTGACCAAACAAATGAAGTAGAGATAGAAAAAAAGAGAGGTAAAGGTAGACCTAGGTTAGACTATTGCATACAGATAGTGAAAGATGTAGGATGTGGGAATTTTAGAAAAATGTGTAGCCTAGCTCAAAACAAATCAATGGAGGAATACATCCAACCAGTCTAAAGATGGAAAAACAAATGATGAAAAAAATAACTGTACTTAAACATGATGATTATTGTCAACAACTACAGGTATTGGTCTTGCAATATTCTTAACTAGTGTTAATTGTGCGAAAGGATTTACTGGAAAACTATTAGTGCGATGAATGTCTGTGTTGGGGGATCCTTGGCAGTCACAGGCTGCTTCACATACCTCTACATTTGATTTTCCAACACTCCACCCGAAATACTACATTGGGCAGGAAGCGAGTGTTTTTTTTTACCTGGAAACTTTGAATTTTGCCGATCCCTTACAGTTGCAAGCAAGGGAGGGATCTTTAGCGTACGTGACAACACTCACACACGAGTCCTCCATTTTACTTCTCAGTCGAACGAGGGCGTATTTTTTATGAAAAATACTTGCTTAACGTTTTTCAAGCGAACCGTGTCGGGATTTGAACCCGGGACCTTGGACATAGTAGTCACACGGGTACCAACTACACCACGGAGCCGCTCACTTTCACATGCCACTGAATCTTGGTGAAATAGGGCATATAATTAGAAAACAATAGAAGGGAAACCGAGCCGTATGTAGGCTGTTGAGGGAATTTTAGGAAACTGTGTAGGCTAAATCAGAACATAAATAAGTAAATGTACGCGCCCAACCAGATTTAAAACGGAAACCTAATGACGAAAAAATAAGTGCACTTAAATCTGATGATTATTATAAACAACTACTACAGGTGTTGGTTGTAATATATTTTTAACTATTTTTGATTGTGGCAAAGGGCATATTAGAAAAATTTTTAATTCGACAAAGGTTTAAGTGCTGGGGGAACTTAGCAGCCGCAGGCTGCTTACCCCCATTCACATACCACTGAATATCGGAAAAATAGGGTATATAATTGTAAAACAATGAAAAGTGACCGAACTGCATCTAACAAGAAAGAACAGCGGCTATGTTCGAAGACAACGAACATAGAAACAAGAAGAAAATTGTTCAAAGTATATGTGTGGAGCACAGCACAGTACGTCAATGAAATATGGGCAGTGGAAAAAGCAGACAGAAAGAGATAGAAGCCTTCCGGAATGTTGTGTTTCAAATGTATGAGGATGAAAGCTTGGTCAGACAAAGTTAGTAACAAATAGCTTATAGAAATAGTAGAGAAATAAAGATATCTGTGAAAAACAAAAAAATAGGAGAAATAGAAGGGCAGGGTACATTTTAAGGCATTTCTGGGGAATGGTACGGGATATATTACGAGCAGAGATAAGAAAGGGGAGGTAGAGGTAGACCGAGATCAGACTTTTGCACGCTGATAGTGATAAATGCAGACTATGCAAATTTCAGGGAAATGTGTAGGTTAGTTCAGAGTTGGAAATGAGGGAACGCGTCTAACCAGTACCGGGACTGAAAACCTGATGATGATGATACTATCAGAACTGTTTTCAATACAGAAATATAGCAGTTCGAAATTTTTTAAAAAGGTTAAACAAAATGATTTAGATTATACCTGGAAAAGTAAGTTTGTCATAAAAATGCAATGCCGTATTTACTGCTATACTGCGTATTTTGCAAGGAAAAATGTTAAAGTTTCAATAGAAAATTACACATTGTTTTTACTTTTATTGGGTTGAATTTTATGTTTATTCCAAAATGTATACTGGCAACTTATTTTACCATAAATTAAAATTACAAAATGCAAGTCATTTGCTTATTCGGAAAAAGTCATTTAGCCATAAAATAGTCATATAGATAGAAATTATAAATATCATAAGTTTAAAAGTAAAAGACAAACATAGTGCCAAAGACCAGTAGTTTTGTCCACTAGTACTATCTCATGCTATCAAAGATATCTAAAAAGCGCTCAATTATTGTTCCATCTTAAAGTACATAGGAAGCTACTGTCGTGAGATAGTTTTTTAAGGAAAATACTGTATGAATCCGTAAAAGCACAGAATCGATTTTTTTCAACTAAACATTTTTAGTAAATTTCCCTACCGCAAATTTTTAAGACCTTCGGGACAAAGCGAGACCTATGGGGTTTTGGTCTAGGTCTAGGTCATGCAAATTTTTAATGAGGACTCAGTTCCGACTTTTTATGCATCACCTTGATTAATATCTTCAAAAATTCTTAACAAGCTACGGCTAAGTTTGACACAACATTGGTATGATTAAGGTCGAATAAATATTCAAACAGTTGCCAGAGAGCTGTCGTTAGTGCTTTGAACGAAACCCAAAGTTAGCACCCAATTTCAACGAGCACTAACGAAGTACTAAAGAACTGCTAAAAAATTTTCGTTAGTGCTTTCAACAAAGCGTGAAGTTAGCACGCCCTTTGCAAATTCGATTTTTTGAAAATGCTTGGGCGTGTTGACTTTTTCTAAGAAGCACCAACAAGCACTAACGAAGCACCAAAAACCGTCGGAAGGATTTCGTTAGTACTTTTAGGGAAGACATTCAAAGACATTGGAGGAGAGTCGGTTGGTCTCGTGCGATCCTCAATAATTTACAAGGTTGTTGGCAGTTGACCGTGACAGATACGGCTTTTTGCTAAAATCTTTAAAAACTGCGTTGTGGAAAGTTATGGGAATCCACCACAATATTTCCCAGGTACGCGTGGCCTAAAACACGAATTATGTATGATGGAAAGCTCACAAGTAAAATTATTGTCCGGAGGTAAAATACACCCTCATTCGGATCTCCGGGTAGGGGTATTTGTAGCTCGTCGGCGTAAGAATTTAAAACAACGGTTTGATTTAGTAATAAAGACATGGAATATAAGATCATTACTTAGAGTAGATAAGTTAACGAATTTATTAGTCGAAATGAGGAAAGGAAAGCTGGACATTTTAGGTATTAGTGAGGTGAGATGACCAGATAGTAATGGCTTTTGAAAATATAATTATAGAATTATTAAAACTTCTTCAACCAATGGACAGGCAGGGGTAGGAATAGTGTTAGGTAAAAAATTAGGACGTAAAGTTAAAGAGTACTTACAATTTAGTGATAGAATAGTTATGGTTAGGTTGAGTACAAAACCCACAGACACTGTTTAGTACAGGTTTGCATGCCAACAACTCAGTACGAGGATGAGGAAGTAGAAAAGGTATACGAGGATATAAATAGTGTAGTGAGAAAAGTAAAGAGAGATGAGAATTTAATAGTTATGGGCGATTTTAATGCGTCAATGGGAAAAGGTAGTGAGGGAAAATGGTAGGAAAATTTGGGTATGGTAAACGAAAAGATAGAGGAGAAAGATTAGTTGAGTTTTGCCAGAAACATAGATTAGTAACTGAAACACCCTATACGAACAATATGTTAGAAGAAGATATACCTGGAAGCGGCTGGAGATAGAGCTAGATTATATTTTAGTTAAACAAAGATTTAGCAACCATGTTAAAAACTGTAGTAGTTGTCCAGGGGCTGACATAGATAGCAGTCATAACTTAGTTAAAATTAAGTGTAATCTAAAATTTAAAAAATTGAGAAAGGTTAAGAGAGAAGGGATGGGATCTAAATAAGCTTAATGATAGTGAGGTAAAAAAGGAATATAAACAAGTACTACATAATAAGATCAAAGAGATATCTATTGGAGGGAACGTAGAAACTAGATGGAAAGAAATTAAAATAGCTGAACATGATAAAGCAACACAGACTATAAGTAACAAAAAGTAGAAGCGAGAACCCTGGGTTACAAAAGAGAAATTACATTTGATACAGAATAGAAGAAAGCTTAAACCTTTCAGAGAATTGGATAGTGAATGTAAGCAAAAATATAATAGAGTTAGAAATAAGAAAGTAAATGAGTGTAGAAAAACTAAAAATAAATGGATGAAGAAGATTTGTTGGGGAATACAAGATGATTTGAGAGTAGGTAAGATAGACAGGGCTTACAGGGCAGTTAAAAAGTATTTCAGGGAAGATGGGATAAAATATAATGGTATTATAGATGAGAATAATGAGCTTCTAATAAATAAAGTTAAAGTAGCAGATAGATGGAAAAGATATTTAGAAGATTTATATAAGGGAGACGATATGGATGAGTTATAGAACGACCAAGAGGAGAATGTAGAAATAGGGTTTTCAATATTAAGATAGCAATTTGATAGAGCTGTTAGGGATCTTAAACTAAATAAAGCATCAGGGATAGACGATATAGCCGCAGAATTAATAAAATATGCAAGTCAGAAAACTTTAAACAGATTATATGAACTAGTAAAAGTAATGTATGACACAGGCGAGGTTCCAATAGATTTCGAAAAAAATATTATTATCCCAATCCCAAAAAGTCAGGAGCTGATAGGTGTGAGAATTTTAGAACGGTTAGTATAATTTCCCACGCTTCCAGAATACTAACAATAATAATTAAGAAAAGAGTATAAGCTTTGACTGAGAATTATTTAGCCGAAGACCAATATGGTTTTCGTAAAGACAGAGAAACTAGAAAACCGATACTAATGATTAGGGTAATTATCGAAAAAAGGTTACAAAAAATAAAAAGACTCATTTCGCGTTTGTAGATTTAGAAAAAGCATTTGATAGGGTTAATTGGATTGTTATGTTCAAGGTTTTGCGAAAAATAGAAATCTCTCATAGGGATAGAAAAATTATTTACAGTCTATATAAAAACCAAAGCGTAGTAATTAGATTTGATGAAATCGAAAAGGAAGCTAAGATTAGAAATAGTGTTAGACAAGGCTGTGTACTATCTCCGTTGATTTTTAATGTTTATATTGAGGAAGCTTTAAACTTAGCTAGAGAGAGAAAAGTTATAGGTATTAGCGTACAGGGACAGAAAATAGACATGTTGCATTTTACAGATGATATAGTCATTATAGCAGAGACTAGAAAGAGTTAGGATAGTTATTGAATATTTTAGATGAGATACTACAGAGTAACTATAGTATGAAAGTTAACTGTGGAAAAACAAAGATAATGACAAGTGAGTTACAGCCTAGTTCTAACCAAAATTAAAAATAGGTAATACCGAGTTAGAGGAGGTAGATGAATTTTGCTATTTAGGTAGTATAATTACAAAGAACGTTTGTAGCAGAAGGGATATAGTAGCTATAACAGTTCAAGCTAGAAAAATGTTTTTAAAAAGAAATACTGACTGTGAGCTAATAGTATTATTTAGATAATAGAAAAAGTTTCTTAAAGTCGTACGTATGGAGCGTTCTATTATATGGTTGTGAGACTTGGACAATTAAAGAGGTAGATAAAAAAGGCTAGAAGCTTTTGAAACTTGGTGTTATTGGAGAACTTTAAAAATTAGTTGGGCAGATAGAGTAACAAATGAGGAAGTTTATAGAAGGATAGGTGAGAAACCCTGTGTGCGGAAACAATTAAAGGTCAGGAGAGATAGAATGATAAGGCACCTGTTAAGACATGAGGGACTATTTAGTAAGGTTTTAGATTATAGACTGCCAAATAAAGATAGATTAGGAAGACCTGCACAAAGCTATATTAGTCAAATTATTAAAGATTTAGGTTGTGAAGGGGAATGTAAACCTTTTTAGACTAGCTCAGAATAAAAAGGAATTTAGAGCTGCGTCAAACTGACCTTAAGTAAGTTCGAAATCAAAACAAAAAAAATAAATAAATAAAAATCAGTTAACTAAATGTCACCGACATAACTCACAATTAGTTAGCGGTCTGGCATGTTGGCGGCGATTCGTAGAGCCTTACTATAAACATACAATTTAACACTTTTCCTTTTTTGGAGGGGATAACTGGGTAATAGTTCATTTCCTTCAAAATGGAAATCATGTAAACATGTTGGAGTTCTTTAACAACCATGAGGTTGCTTATATCTATGTAGAGTCAGGTAGTTAAGTAGGGAAGACCTAAACCAAGCTATTTTAGTCAAATTATTAAAAATTTCGGTTGTGAAGGGTATGTAGAACTTTTTAGATTAGCATATAATAGAAAAAAGTTAAAGCTGCGTCAAACCGACTATAAGTAAGGTCGAAAACAAAATGATGAACAAAATCATGGAAGTTGGAGGCAACCAGTTCGAACATTTGCTGTAGTTGGATTAATTTAGCATTTTGGTTTTTTCTTTTTTTTTTTGTTATATTCCTAAGTTATTCTTAATTTTTCTCGTAATGCTGTTATTTGTTATTAATCACAAAAATCATACGATATGTACCCGTGGCGTGTAGTGTGGTGTATCAAACCTCAATCGTATCTAGACCTCTTGTTTTTTTAATCCAACGTCAAATGATAATTTAAAATTCAATTGATAACTACGTACATTTCGATAGTTTCAAGTTTCTAGAGACCATTTGCTGTGGGTATAGGGATGTTATCACAAAACCCTTATTTTTCAATGTGGAATCTAACAGTGAAGAGAAAATGGAAGTTATCATTTGAAAAAAGTTCAAAACTAATACGATAGTGTAATTTGGCACCAGTTTCCAAGCATTTTTTAAAATTTTTTTAAAGAGTTTTAGAGATTTGAAAAGCTGCAGGTCTTATTGCTTAAAAATATTTCTTAAAAATATTTAACCTGACACATTTGGATATCGAAAAAGTAAATTTTCTTTTGGAAGACCCGTTCTGCTAAAAACAATGAAAACTGAAATAACTCAAAAATGACGCATTTTAGACATATGATGTTTTACATAAAGCTACATTGCAATTTAGCGTAGATTCTAAAATTTCAATAAAATCAAAGCAATCCAATTAAAATAAACGAAATTGGGGTCCAGTTCTGGTATAACAGCAAAAGTAGAAAATTTAAATATTTTGGCCAGAACGAGCTTTTCGCCAGCATACAAATTTTTAGCAAATGTTTAGAAAAGTTTAAAAAAATGATTCGATGCAGACGTAAATTGGGCTAATTATGAATATCAATTATCACTACCCGCAATTCATAGGCGGACTCAAACACTTCTCGATAGCTGAGTATTACGATTAATAGAATGGTATTTGTGAATAACCAAGTGGGAGGTGGATATCTCTGTAGAAGATTATACATACCGAAAATAATGACAACATTCCGACGTTTTCTACAAGGTTTTTTCTAAATATCGATCTGATCAACACCGTGCTTGGTGCCAACTTACAAATGGCGCACTTGAAGTCACTAACTGGTTTCAAAATCATACCGCGGATAGCACTGAATTCAAAATACCGAATGATTTGGCGTCTTTAGTTTGGCACACTTGCAATGACGCTATTTCTATGGCGCTTTTATATGAGGCACCTTTATTGTGGCACCATTGCTGTGACATCATTGCGTTCGACACCTCTTAGTCTGATCCTAATCAGATGAAATCATTAGACCGTTAGACTTGAATATTTCTACAAATATCTAAGCCCATATATAAAAACCTTCTATAAAACTCAAGATTCACTTTCGGCAACAAAAGTGGAAAGACAATATCGTTCAGATTTCAGTGATTGACCAAATTGTACGTCGGTGTACTCAGCCTTCTTTGACAATTTTTGAATGCACATGGAAAGAGTGTAGCAGATCTTTTTGACGAGACCTATAAATAGGTAAATTCCTTGGTTTACTACATTTACTGTACTAATTGTTTGATTCAGTAATTAGTTCCTTGATATTAATTGCTACGCCAGCGTTTGCTGTATTACCTAATGAGGAGTTAAAAGTTATTTAAAATAAATAAAAAAGGCGCATGCTTTAACGTATGGTTGTTTGAATTCTGTTCAATTGACAGATAAGAAAAAGTCGTTTCGTTTGTAAGTCAAACCGGACTATATTCGTTTTCGGTTCCTCAACAAAAAGAGGTGGGTTGGACAATGAGCACAGCGTGTTACATGCGGGTCGCCATTTGGGATTTGCATGTTTCGATGGGAAGCTCTTCTTTCCCTGTTAATAATGTAACGTATTTTTTTTACGTAGTTACATGTCACATATTAATCTAAAATAATACAACAATAATATAAAAATTTAATTTGTAAATTTCCGTACAATAAAAGTAATTCATAAAATTTATGATAGCATATAGACTCCTTTGCTCTTGAGGTCTAAGTTTCGTTAATAAGCTTCGTCGAGTTGTCATGTCGAGTCACTTTCTATCGGCGTCTGAACAGGTAAGCTGCTATCAGCGGCATAGAAACGTCAAGATGGTGGTATGCAGGCACGTGGCCTGTAATACGGTCAGAAAGAAAGATAGAACTGATTGAATATTCGTGTCTGAAGGTAGTTCCTAGCGGCTTTAGCGTGATGGTTTTCATTTTGTGTTCCACCTAGAGCAGCTCAGTTAATTACTGGAGGCCAAAGGAGATAGAAGCTCCCCTTCATCATTAAAATAGTTGGTATAATCAAGTAAATAAATTTTATTAATATTTTCCTCTTAGTGCAATACCACGGATTGTTATATCACGGAATACAATATCTCGGAAGTAATATCTAGAAAATATGTTGGATACAGTTAATTTAGTGTAATTAATTTCAAGAAAATTTAGTTTGGAATTTGGAATACTAAATTTTATAAAATGTAATTAAGGAGTTCCAGCGATAAATTCGTCCGTATTCATATGTTTCATATTTGTGCATCGCAGAACGCAGATGTTAATAGAACTTCCCACAGTTGAGTTCATAGTTCGATTTCTTTTGGTCGTACTGTACATCCACACGTGAGTGATATGTAGAATTTAATTACTTTCATAATTAGTTAATCGTAATACGAAAATATAAGGTTGAAACTTTACCTAGACTAACGTAACTTAAAAATTGTTTAGTGAAAGATAGAATCCCGTAATAAATTCATAACCTTGTAAATATTTTAAAGATGGCTATGCTGTTTGCTTATTATTATTATCTCACAAACAGATAACGTTAACTAAACTGAAAAGTTGTTAGTGGCATATGTCGTCAAGAAAAATATTCAGCTGTCCAAATTTAAATATCACATGTTATTTGACGCTAATCTAAAAATACATTTAATAATTTTGAGGTCATGTACTTTGATTATTAATTAACGTGATGAATTCTTTTTATACATATTAAGTAAAACTAACGCTATGTTAAAACATGCTATTTTACCGGAACTTAAGTAATTAAATTTGATTGTAAGGTCAACGTAGTACTATGTGGTGGCTAAAGATTAAAATGTGTAATATGAATGATGTAGAGAGCTCAAACTTTTTAGAAAATTTATTATGAAATATTCAATTTAGAAATTATTATGTTTTTTTGAATACAAAACCTTATTATATTTCTGTTCTATAAAATTAATAGTAAAAAAAAGATTATATTAAAACAAATCAAGGAATTTAATCAAATAGAATTCATTTTTTGCATGACTCTTTTATTATTCAATATACAAGTAAAACTTATAGGTCATTCATGATCAGAAATTGTGTGTAATGATAAAAAATTCCCTGGGTGTATATTTTTGGAACTTCAATTCTATTATATTATTTTTGGTAAATATTTTCAAGGACACAAACGGTGTCCATGTTGTGCATTTGTTTATTCACAGGTTCAATCGAGACATCTGTATGACATCTGGTAATTGAGATTTTGGTAAGTGTTTTAGAAAAGTGAAATTAAGGTTTTATGGCTATATTAGTGTTGTTGATATAAGGTTTCCGCATTCCCCTAATACAAGCACAGATAATTTTTGTAGATTGTTGTATTGAAAAATACGGTGGCGCTCATTATTTATATTTTTGGTCGTTTGACAACCCTTGACCCAAGCTCATGATTTAGCCAGAGCTAACACTTTACTAGCCGATTATGTCTAAAGAGTTTTTCTTTTCCTCAAGCCGTTTTCCATCCAACTTTACCTTGGGCTTTCATTGTTAATAAGAAATTCTCGATCTTGTGATATCAGGTAAGGGTTTAGGAAATATAAGGGTGCAATTTGTTATCTGATATCAACGAAGGAAAATTTTTTTGATTACAATACTAGTGATGTAAAGGTTTTGGTTTCATTGTTCAAATTTAATTTTACTTACAGCGTTCGTATTTACAGGGGGTTTTAAGAAAATTACAGTGCCACGAGGTCAGCTACTCCTGGATGTATATGACGTCCTGATTTACGTCGTTTCAGCTTGTAGATTTGTGGATGATGAGGCATAAATTTATTTAGCAAGCCATCTTCAAAGAATAAGGAGAAGCAGCATAAATATTCAATTGCTTGACAATGGGCATTACCGAGAAATTTCTGCAGAAAGCTTACCTGATTTCGAAGCATATGGCTTTGTCGTGTGTTCTCGACATCTGTTCAATAATTCAAGGAAAGCGATTAGCTTCATTTTTGTCATCTGGTGGTCTGTTCGTTTGAAGTTTGAAAAGAAAATAAGTATCTTGTTTACAATAGCTTGTCAAGCTAGCAAATATTTGTTTATTCAATAAGAATTTTTTCTTAAGTATTAATGTCCACATTTAAAGCAATACTTGCGCAAAACTGGTTTGCTTGCATATTTTTAACTTAAAATATAAAATTCTTGTACTTGTGTTTAGTTCTGACACACGTTAGTAAATCCTTCCTCGCCACGCAAATATCATGTGGATATAACATTATACTAAGTGAAATATCTCTAGCTGTTTAGCAGCAAGCGATTTTATTCTAATAACAATATTTTATACCAGATCTGATAGTACAAATATTTTATTTATTACTATAGGTTTTCAGTATACTTTGTAAAGTAATGCTCCTTGAAAACGTTTTCATTTGCGCATTAGACTACAGTTCGAGGCATTAAACGTATGTCTCAATATTACCTATTTGTTTTGATTCACTTGATTACCTGAAAATTACTGAAAGTGTTTAGCGTTGCGGTAACCTGTGAATATATAAGTCTATACTATTGAGTTTTTTCCTTGAATGAAGTTATTAAAATGTTTATTAGACAAGCTAACGCTCTGTTCAAATCATTTCTTTACTAATTGTTACATTGTTGTCTTTATTTCAGCACAGCGATTTGTTTTGTTCGATTCATCGTATACTGCTCACTCCAATCCCCGATTGGTCTAGCTCAACAAACCCTTTCGGTAGCGTTACCAAGAACTAACGTAATAAAATTGGTAACAAATTTGGCGCCCAACGTGTGGTCCGATTTTTTTGTGTTGGCTTAGATTCTTTTTCTTTCGACTTTGATTTGCTTAATTTTATTTTTAGCCGCAACTATTCGTCCTGTCCACTATACCCGTTTGGATTTTTGTGTATGTTTACCCTGTCACTTTATTTTAAATCTGAGTTTTCTCGTCACTACATAACAATTCTGCATTAATTTGTATATGCACCCTAGTATTTTGATTTATTTGTTTGTTTTTTGGTTAAACGAAAACCCTCTACCATTGTCGTTATTTTTTTTTATTCCCAGACTTATGTTTTCGCTGGTGACTCTAGACCATGTGAAAACTCTGGCGCCCTATTTATGATTTAATTGACTTTATTCCTTTACGTTTAGTATTCTTTTTGATATTTAATCCTTTTGTTACTTTCGTATTGGATAAAATCGTTTTGTTTCGATTCACTTCTGATATTTTATTGTTTATTCGGTTGTTGTTGGTAATTTTGCATTACTCTGATATACAGTGTGTATATCTTTTGACACAAAGGTTTCGTGTAGGTTGGATGTGAATAGGCTGTTAAAGCCCGAACTCCAATATGAATTATCTTCTCGAGAATTTGACTCTGATATTATAGCCGAGGGGTTGCGTAAAGCTGTCTGCAACGGGATTCAAGCGGAAATGAATCGGTCTTTTACTGCTAGCCCTTATACTATTACGTTCGCAGAGAATCATGAGGCTATTAAACGCGCGCTTACTGAACTTGGACCATCTTCTGGCGACTTTGATGGGGATGTTACTGATAATAAGTTTGCTTGTTTGCGCTCCTTGTGGGTACACATTCAGCGATATTGTGATTTGATGGTGGCTAGCTCTACAGGAGAAACCCTTATGAAAAATAAATTATTATTCTTTTTACAGACCATTCGGTCGGATATTTAGGCGACTGTTGGAAAATTCAAGCGTATTACTTTTGCTGATTTTACGCAACCGCCTTCTTTCAGGCCACAAACTTCTAATGTAGCTGCCACCGATACCGGTGAAGTTCCTTATCTGCCTTCTGTGATTCCGAGAAAGAATTGGATACTTCTACTACCGCTAATACTATAACGCCTACTAAAGGATACCTGCTCGCTAAACTTGGTCTATACGTAGCAACAATGCAAAGTTTATTCTTGCGCCTATCCGCTCCCTTATCGGAAATCCAACAATTGGAGATTATGCGACGCAATCTAGCCCCGAACTATCAGTCTGCATTAGCACTAATCGACCTTACTTCTATTTCACAACTATTATCCTTAGGGAAAGGATTAGAACTTAGCAAATATTCTGTAAACACTTTTTGACCACTACCTTCCAGCGCTACTTTTCATTTGTTGGAACCAGACCTTGCTTATAAATTAGATGCTACAGCATTTCCTTCGTTTCAGTTCTGCGGGTCTAATACTGTCTCTAGTCGTTCGACACCAGTCAATCGACCCAACGTTTCTTCTCTTACTACTCCTACCTCGGCATCTACTTTTGTTATCCCGATAACGTGTTTCAATTGCGATCAAGCGGAACATATTTCTCCCTACTGTACTAGGCCGCAAATACTGCATTGTTTTGGTTGCGGTCCGAAGGGAGTTATTCGCCGAAATTGTTTAATCGATGTGGAGATCCTTTAAATCGTCGGAACGAGGTGAAGGCCCTACTCTTTTCTTGACCTCGGATTCTCTTTTGTCTGGTCTTGACGTTCAAACCCATTTTTCCTTAAACTTTATGTGTACTGGTGTTTGTGGTGACGAGCACCCTTACTTGTCTGTTCAAATTTTAGGATTACTTTCACTTTTAGACTCCGGTGTTACCCGTACCATCCTTGACGTCCCGGGTGGCGTCGCTTACGTTCTCTTAACCTACCCATTCTTACCGTCTCATCTTCGTCTGTACCCTAGCCGATAATTCGACATGTGTCATTTTGGGTTCCATTTCCCTTTCAATTACTCTCCAAAATTTCGCCACTACTCTAGGTGTCCTCCTCATTCCTGAAATTTCCCACCCACTTGTGCTTGGGATCGATTTCTAGAAATCGGCAGAGTGTGTGCCTAATTTTCGAGATAGCTTATGAACTTTTGCTTTTCCTTTCTCCCTAGCCACCATCGCTTTTAATCTTACCCACATCGCTTTCGAACTCACCTCCGACCAACAGCTTCGTCTAAACTTCTTACTTTCTACCTCCTTTTCCAAACAACCTCTTGGTCTCAGCTGCACCTCATTAGTCCAACACCATATCCGTATGTCGGCCGAACCTATCAAACTGTGGTTTACCCCCTCTCACCTACTCTCCTTAAGGTTGCCAATTCTGAACTCGAAGAGATGCTTTGTCTTGGGGTCGTCGAAGCTTCTACTAGTCCGTGGTCTAACCCTATTGTCCTAGTCAAGAAGAAAGACGACTCCCATCGGTTCTGTGTCGATTTCCGGAAGGTCAACTAAATCACCCAAAAAGATGCTT
This sequence comes from Platerodrilus igneus, assembly GCA_036346225.1. Lineage (NCBI taxonomy): Eukaryota > Metazoa > Arthropoda > Insecta > Coleoptera > Lycidae > Platerodrilus > Platerodrilus igneus. The sequence goes on along the minus strand of JARFIW010001469.1, from coordinate 12,888,000 downwards.
ACCCTCCTCCTTACATTTCTGCTATCCTAGACCGGCTCCGCGACGCACGTTTTCTTTCCTCCTTCGACATTCGTTTTGCATACTGGAAAATCCTTTTATCCCCCGAATCCAAGCATATCACTGCCTTTACTGTCCCTCATAGAGGTTTATTTTTATTTTGCCGAATGCCTTTCGGCCTACATGATTCTCCTGCCACCTTCCGACGCCTTATCGATCAGGTCATCGGTTCTAACCTGGAACAGTTCTGCTTTGCCTACCTCGATTATATCATCATTGCCACCTCTTCGCTCGGACGTAAACACATCTTCTCCGGCGATTATTTCGAACATTATAATGTGAATAATGACCTCTATACTTGCGGCCACGTCTCCAATGTTCCACCGAAGATACTGCATTGGACTTAAACGTGCTTCAAATGAAACCTAACTGCAAAATTAATCTATTCTAAATAAAAATCTAACAAACTGAAACAAAAACTAAAAATAGTGTATAAATAACTGTATCCCTAACGTTGATTTTGGAGTGTGTCCGATCAACAAGATACATGCAAAAGTAAAATGGATGGGATTCGTAATACCGGGTAGCAGTCACCAGCTGTGCTTACCGGTGGACCTGAAGAGTCATCTTAAAATTATCCAAACCTAGCTAGCTAATTTAAATATGGATTCAAGTTTTCTAAGCATTCGCCAAATATTTTGATAGTGAATCCAGCTATTTTGTCCCATAAACGACAGGTATATTCCCGAACCTGACCTTCCCTTGCATTTTAAACATATCCGTTGTCATGTCCTCAAGAAACTTTCTGCTGCCCGCCGTAACACACACAACCGATATAATCTTCGTCGTCGCCGCGTTTCCTTCCAAGTAGGAGATCCTGTTTGGCGCCGTAATTTTGCTCTTTCCGACGCTCCACGTCATTTCAACGCCAAACATGTCCCTAAGTTTCTTGGTCCTTTCTTCATCCGTAAAGTTGTTTCTTCTTTGACCTATGATTTCAGCGATCTTTCCGATAAATTCCTAGGTATTTGGCACATCAAGTACCTAAAATTCGTCCATCCTGATGATCTTTAGGTCCCCGACGTTTCTATGATTTCTTCTTGTTGTCACAAACGTAGCAAGTCTTGTTATTAATCCCCTTGCCCTAATTCCTTATGTTGATTTTGCCTTACTCTGGTATTCTTCTATCGGATCACATGTCCTGTAATTCTGTCCTTCTTTCTTCTCTCTTCTCTGAACTTCCTCTTCCCTTTTTCATGTGGCTGGTCTTCTTTGATGTCAATCCTTGTACAGATTTATTTTATCGTCCACCCGCTCCTGTGGTATGCTTCTTAGGCCCCCTCTCGTTTTCTGTGAAAATTGCGACTTTTTGGATTTTTCGATCTTTTGAGCAATTCCTTTTCTTGATTATTCGTTTGAAACGACTCCTGTTACCACAGATTAAAGTACTTTATTTTTTTACTAGATCTCCTCCTCTTGCCGTTCTCTTAGCTCACTTGAGGCTAGACAGTTCTGTCCTGTTTTGGTTACTGCTAGTTTTCTTCCATTCCTTTTCTTACTTTTTGGTTTTCTGCAGGAAACCACTTTTCTTCTTGAGGTTTGCAAACTTTAATGTTTCCTTCTTAGATAGTCCTCTGACGACTCTACAGTGTCGATGCCGTTCCATCTTAGTCCTTGTTGATGGCTTATTACCCGTCTTTCTTTTTTGTTCTTCTTTCTTCTGTTGTTCCAGTTTTTGGTTCACTCCAGTAAGTGTCTTGTGTCGTTCTCTCTGGTAGTTCGATCGTTACTACTACTGGCTTTTCGAGCCGCATGAAATTTTTTTTTTGGTGTTACCCCTTCGGTTTGCTTTGTTGTTTTGTTGTTCCAATTTGTTGTTCCTCTGTTCGTTTGTTACCAGTTTTATTACGTTAGTTCCCGTAACGCTACTGAAAGGATTTGTCGGGTTGGACCTATTGGAGATTGGGGTGGGTAGTATACGATGAATCGAACAAAACAAATCGCTGTGCTGAAATAAAGACAACAATATAATAATTAGTAAAGAAATGATTTGAACAGAGCGTTAGCCTGTCTAGTAAACATTTTAATAACTCCGCCCAAGAAAAAAACAATAGTATAGACTTATATTTTTACAGTTTACCACAACGCTAAACACTTTCAATAATTTTCAGGTGATCAAGTGAATCAAAACAAATAAGTAATATTGAGACATACGTTTAATGCCTCGAAGTGTAGTCTAATGCGCAAATGAAAACGTTTTCAAGGAGCATTGCTTTACAAAGTATACTGTAAACCTAAAGTAATAAATTATAATATATGGGCAAATTAGCAATGCACCAAATTGTCCTATAATTTCCTTTCTTTAATGAATTTATTAACTTCTCTATTGGGTCTTTAAATCTGCGCCTCGACCAATTAAACTCTTATCTCAGGTTAATTTTGTGAATAAATCTATATCTGCATACAGCGTGAGTTCTGAACCATATACAGATGTATGTGACACTGCCAGTCAAATGACCTCCAGTTAATTCTACTAAAGCAGTTTCTAAATGTGACAGTGTAAACAATTACTTGAAAAATACGCACAATAAAACAATTTATATTATTTAATAAATTAAGATTTCAATCGAGTATAATGGATTAAGTGTTTAAAATATGACACTGATAATAATAATACTACCTGAATTCCAATGAAACGTCTTGCTGCTGAACAATGAAGCTCCACTGCCTACAGTGACGAGTCGAACCAAATGTGGGTTCTTAATATACCTGTGGATAAGTACGTTTTAAAATTTTGTATTACTGAATTTACGCCTTTTATTAAAGGGTTTAAGGTACGCCAAAAATTCTTTAGAGACACTTATACTTATTGTCGTGGGTCTTATCAAAAAACTTAGCTCCGTGAAATCAACACCGTGCTCAACACCAAAAGTTCAGCAATCCCAGCGTTCTGACAGCACCACTTCGGAACTCCTCTGTCTACACAAAAACACTCCCAGAAATCCAATGGTCTATAATAAGACAATGACAAGGACTCTTGCATTTATCACTTTTTAATATCAACAGTTTCTTTAAACTTTGAATATCACAGATACATTTTACATACGTTCAATTTTATGTTGGAAATTACAATAATAAAAAGTATACAATTCGTAAACTGTTACAAAAAAGATTATACTTTTCGTTCTATAGTTTGTAAAGTTCCTTTTTCCACAGTCTTTTCTATTTTTAAAATCCGTTTTTTTCTTAATTTTTAATTTTTCAACAACTGTCACTTATCTCTATGGAGATGCCCCTTAAAACATTAAACTAGCCTACTCTTTTACAATTCTTTTCCAACTAACATTCTATGATCCAAATTTTTATTAATAGATCTTATTGCTCTTGTCAAATAATAATTTGGAGTAAACTAATACACAAATGTCATTGGCCGAAAATTTATAAATTTTTGATTGATATTTTAATCATAACAACAAGTGTTAAATAATTTTTTTTTCGATGAGTTGGATGTCTACAACGTTACATGAAGTGAAATTGAAATGATATAATAGACTTACGACTATATACTGAAGAGTAAATAAAATTTCTACATCTTATAACTAACTTAAATCTAATAAAAACATACTAATTGACTTTTTTTTTAGACTTTACGTACATATTCAAATGGAAGTGAAAGTTTAACTTCTTATACTTAACTCAAATCAAATGAAAACATACTAAGTGACTTCAAATCTTAGCTATACATACAGATTCACATGGCAGTGAAGTTTCCTTTTAAATATTTTAACAAAATTTCATGATATAAAAGCAACAGCAGTTCACTTCATTGGTACATACTTTTCAAAATTACTTTACGAAATCACTAACATCCAATTTGAAATATTAAAACTTCATTTTTTCATAATTATCATTTTATATATCTTTAACAAGCAACTGCCCTCACCATCTCCTTCATCAATCATTTTACGAACTAGAAGTCTATATATAAGTGGTACTTCAGTGCGTCAAGGTTCAAATCTCATATATATCGCATAATATCACAAAATATAATATTTGTACTATCAGAGCTGGTATAAAATACAGTTATTAAAATAAAATCGCTTGCTGCTAAACAGTTAAAGATATTTTACTTAGTAAAATGTTATCTACACCATGTTTGCGTGGCGAGGAAGGGTTTACTAATGTGTGTCAGAACTAAACAGAAACATCAAATGTTGCGCTCCGGGCTATTGTAAATATGTATGTACATATTAGAATAAATAGGCTGGGAATCTAGTACACATCCAATTAAAGTACGTAAGTACCCTAAAGTTATATATTTTCATTCTACTGGTTTCAAAAGTCCCAGCATAGATGTAGTTATCAAAATGCCTTATACTAATCTCACCACAATTAATCCGTTCCAGAGGTGGAACAGTTAAGGTGGTGTGTATATAAACAGTATGGCAGCAACCCAAACAGTACCTCAGATTCAGCGGACAGCAACCAATAATCAAGGGAGTAAACCGTTAATATAGACAGCAGAAGGGAAACCAAGTAGTTAGCGGTAGAAATAACAGGCAGTAACCAAAGCTAGAAAATCATTTCAGAATTAGGCGATGTCGAACGGTAGAGTAAATTTCTAAATCAAAACGCACACACCAGGGGTATAATCCAATCTTTGTATACTCGTGCTGAATTTCAAAAAGGAAGAATCAGAAGGATAAGCGTAGAACGGAATTGGTGCAAATACTTTTTTGTTTGTATAATAATATTGAGTAGTATGTTTTTACACTTCCAAATTGTGTTAATAACGCGATGAGCGCATTATCAAATTAACAAGCAAATGTGACAGGCGTCACTTATAACAGGTAGTTATACAAAACGTCGAGGTGAAAGTGTCAGAGAAATTTGAAAGAGTCGGAAATGTAACGTAAATAATCAGACGGGTGAAACTGAACAAGTTACTGTTTTTAATGAATTTAGTACACATTCCACTGAAGTTAAATTTGCTGCCGCTTTCTAAAGACCTTTGTTTTGACTGGATATCGATTATATATTTTGTAAATAAAACTCTTAATCATAAAAAATAATACATATTTATTAAAAGAAACATTTACGCTAAATCAACTGTTTTTTTTGACAAGTGCGTTCAAAAATAAGGAAACTTATTGAAATACGTTAATCAATATTGCTACATAGGTGAGATATTAATGGTGGTTTATTGATAATTATTTCTGCAGTGTTTCCTATCAGATTTAGTAAGCAATACTACTTGGTCTTTATACTAGTAAGAGTTTAAAACAACATGCTCCTTTGTAGCCTTGTCATATCGCAACCTTCAACTAGCTCCAATATTATGATTTGATAACAGATTCTACGTACCTAGACGTAGCCGGAAGGAAAATAAATACCAGGCTATCTATCAAACGCCGAGAGTGGAGGGATTCACTTAAATACCAAAAAAACACATCCCCCACGATAATCTATTAACACATAAAAATAAATAAAGGATTCTGTACAAACAAGCAAAAAGAAAATAAATTAAGTGTTATTATTTTACAGCAAACAATTATATTGTATCGACAATTTAGGAATTTAGATAAGAAATGCGTATCTCGTATTTCACACAAAATAAAAACAATCAGTTGTAATTAAACCTGTGAGAGCTTTTGCCAATCGTTTTTAAAATTTCATCTAATACTTTTTGTAAAATAACTAATTAGTAGAAAAGAATTAACGTGTGGGAGCTTTTTTCAGACATCTTTTAAATCGTACATAGTACCGCTTCTAAAATAAACCAATCAGTATAAAAGAATAAGCGTATGCCTGTCTAACATTTTTAACAAAGATACCTCACATCTGTAGAGCGGTAATATCGATTAGCAGCAGCAAACAATAGTTCTACAATGTTACGTTTCTTGTCACGTACTACACCAAACGTTGATACAGAATATGCCATTGACACACACAAAAGAAAACGAGTTGCATACCTGTAGGTGTCCGGATACTTAGCTCGCAATCCATCGGGGTTGGGTCAACACAGAAACGCCGCGGTATTCAGGATTCATTTACCCTGCCATCGTAACTACAGCAGCGATCCACAGACAAAAGCAACTGGTCCACGGCAACGAACAGGTGGAACTACAAACAAAAAAAATCCATTTGGCCTCCAACTAAGAGAGGGTGAAAGAAGAATCTGCTTAGAATGGATGCGCGTGGTGAATTTCACCAAGCCACGTAAGACACCCCCTAGTTGTCGAACAGAAAAAACAAACGTGGATTGCTTTTGAAATACGGTGACGAATAATGTAGAAAATATTTCGACGTACTAGCTGTAGATTCAAATTCAACAATGGTTCAAATAACACAAATTCAAACTGCAAATCCTCGCTTATCGAAATGCGATTGAAGCTGGAAAAGCCGGGTTTTATCGGATAGTGCGCGACCTTATTTCAATAAGTCTTAACATCGGAACTATAAAGAATACCATTATATACGGTCGTAATGTATACCACCATAACGGGTACCTAAAACAGGATATAAACCATTTAATTGTAGCATAAATTTGTCGTTTCAAAGTAACTAGGTTTTATTTGAGGAATTTATTCCAGAGCGTGTTTATAATTAATTATGTTGAAGGATTTAACAGTAGAAACGGAATTTATTCGAGTGCGTATTGAATTAACAAGGGAGAAAAATAAATTTATGCTGAAAATAAACGTAACAAATCCCCTTCCCCCAGCAAAATTAACAGGTCGCGGTAGGAAAACAAAAGCAATGGGAGTGGGTAGGACAAAAAAAAAGAGAAAAAACAACAAGCAAAAAAAATTTGCTTAAAAACTAAGAGGAAATTCCTTAGAAAAACCAAACAAAAAGAATACACAAACAGGAAAAAAATAAAAACAAAGAACTCTCGTCCGGTTCGAAGGGTCAATACTAGAAGTGAGATAGAAAAAAAGGGAGGAAGGAAGGGAAGCAAGCAACGAAGACTAAGATGAAACGGCATTGATACTGAAAAAGTCGGAGAGGGACGGATATTTCTAGTGAAGAAACAGTAAAGTCTTCAACCTCAGGAAAAGAAATTGGTTTCCCGCGAAAAGCCAAAGTAAAAAAAGGAACGAGGAAGAAAACCAGCAGTACAAGCCAAAACAGGGTTCAAAGATCAAGCCTCAAGTAAACAAAGGGACAACAAGGAAGAACGAGACAAAGTGAGGAGGAACTTGGTAAAAAGAAACGGTGTACTACAAACTGTGGTAACCAAAAATCGTTCCCGAAGAACCAAAGAAAAGGAATGCTGACTAGCTCTAAAGTCGACTAAGTTGTGTTTTCCGAAGAAAGAAGAACGGAGTAGAAAGCACCCACCATAGGAGCTGATTGACGAAACACAATCAGTATAGGGACCGACAGCAAAGAAGACCAGCAAAAGGATAGGGAAAGGAAAGTGGAATGAAAGGAAGAGAAAAAAAACCAAGAAGAATAACACCAACACCAAGTACAAAACCTGAAAAAAAATTTGAATCGTATAAAAGAAAATAGAACATAATCCTAGTGTAGTTATGTATGAGTAGGAGTAGAAGTGTGCGTGCGTGTGTGTATGTGCGTGTGTGTGAGGGGGGGAGTGTAAGAAGTGTGTGTATGTGTTATGCGTGTATAAAATGTGCGTGTGTAACTGTTTGACCACTGTAGTCGCCTCTTACGACAGGTAGATCGTACCATGGGACCATTCTATTTCCGGACCCACACCGAGTCAAGGAGTACAAGGAGGAAACGGCGGAAAGAAGAACCAAGAAAAGAACGGAAAAAAGGAAAACCAAGTAGAACTGTGTGTTTATGAAGTGTGTGGATGTATGTGTGTATAAAGTGTGTGTGTTGATGTAGTGTGCATGTATAACGAAAGAACGGAGTGCAGCATATAATTTCGTATTTGGAGGCGCAGATTGCACAAGAAATTTTTGGGAGGTTTACATCCCAATGACGTTAGTCGTCGCGCACATAGGACGCAATCATGGTTTTGAGGACACGGTTAACCCGTTCAGCAGGATTGGCTTGGAGATGGTAGCGGGCGATGAAAAGGATTTTGGTGTGATAACGAGCACACAAGGAAGCAAGCCGATGGCTACGGAATTGTACACCGTTATCTGCGATAAGGTATTGTGGGACACCGAAAATAAGGAAAACTTGATCTGCTAGGACTTTGGTGACGGACGGTGGAGTGGCTGTACGTAACGGAAAGAAAAGGAAAAATTTAGTAAAATAATCTGCAACTACAAGAATATAGGGGTGACAACGAGTGGAACGAGGAAGAGGATATACTATGTCGCAGAAAAGGACTTGCCAGGGATAGGATGGTTTGGCCTTAGGAGCGAATAAACCAGGAGAAGGTACTTGTTCAACTTTGTGAGCAGCACAAATCAGACAACTTTGGATGTAACGAGCGACGTCAGCTCTGAAACAGGGCCAGTGATATCTTTGAAAGAGACGAGTAGAAGTTTTGGTCACGCCACAGTGACTAAAAGTAGGAGGATCGTGATGTAGGGATATCATATTTTTACGCTGTTCAGAAGGTACGACGATCTTCCAATCGTCCAGAGAATCGGCAGCGATACAAGTTTTGTGACGACGAAAAATGACTTTGTCCACGACGGACCAGGAAGGATAACGTGCAACAACATTAGAAACTTTTAGGAGCATGGCGTTGTACCAGGGATTCGGAGTAGGAAGAGAGAACTAGAGAGAGGTGACTGTGGAAATAGAAAATGGTTCAAGGACCGGTACGGCACGAGAAAGGGCATCAGGAACAACATGATCTTCGCCCTTGCGGTGAATAATGGCAGTCATATTGCTGGAGGCGGAGAGACCAATGGGTCAAGTGACCGGAAGGACTTTGGAGTTTATTGAGCCAAAGGAGGGAGTAGTGATCAGTGATAACGGAAAAATGGGAATCCTCAATGTAAGGACGAAACTTCTCAATCGTCCACATCACCGCCAGATACTCTTTCTCAGTAACTGAGTAGTTGCGCTCAGGTTTAATGAGTGACCGACTTATATAACTTATGACCTTCTCGCCGTCGGGATGGGATTGGCTAAGGATGGCGCCCAGACCGAAGTGGGAGGCGTTAATTTGGATGGTGAAGGGTAGGGTAAAGTTAGGACAGGAAAAAATGGGGACTGAAATTAGGTGTTGTTTAAGGAAAAGGTAGACAGATTGACAATCAGGGGTCCAGGAGAAAGTGGTGTTTTTGCGGGTCAGGTTAGGAAGCGAAGCTGTGAGAGTGACAAAATTCGGAATGAAACGACGGTACCAACTGGCCATGCCAATCAGTCAACAGACTGCGGTAACAGTGGAGGGAGGAGAGATCTTAAGGATTGCAGAGACTATATCGGGGTCAACAATGAGACCATTCCGGTTAACGATGCTCAGGAAGGCAGACATGAGACTTGTTTTGACGAAGAGTAAGGCCAGCATGTAAAAGACGAGTAAGAACTATATCAAGAATTCGGAGGTATTTTATTTACAGAAAGTGTTTATATGTTTGTTTTGCAATAACACGGTAGTAGGAGTACGCTATTTATGTCGTTCCTTTCCTCTAACTATATTGTTTTACTACAGATGTTACGCACTTCTTTCTGATAATCGTGTTCACGCAGCAGAAACGATTTTTTCTGAGGGTTTCTAAGTTTCTCTTAAAGTACATTTTGTTTTTATGAACCAAGGACTTAGTGGTGCACCCTTCAAGATTGTTTTAATTTTAGTTTCTATAGCGAACTCTACGGTGTATAGCTTTTAAAGACCCGTGACCATCTCTTATTATCCTTCACAGGAATTGACCCCTAGCTAGTCGGAAAACTGCATTTCCTTTAACAACTTCTTTTAGGAAAAGCAACCTACAGCAAGGCGAGATTCCAATTTACGTTTTAAAAATGAACATTTGAATATGTTTATTATTAGCAATTTATGATTACTCTTAAATTTTATTTTCAATAAATTTGTTCTTCCTATTTATTAATGTTTATTTCTTTTAGAGTACCAAAGTTGCAAAATCCGTTTGGGAATGTCAATGGTATGAATTTAATAAGACTGCTAAAGTCACATTACTTCAAATAATGATGCGTTCGCAAAGGTCTTTGCAGTTATCGGTTGGTGTTTTCTACTACATGTCAACAGCTACTATGGTTATTGTAAGTGTGGAATACGCCAGCTAATAAAAATTTTTAATTTTATATTTTAGATATTAAGAGCAAGTTATTCGTATGCCGCTATCATGCGACAATTCTACTTTAGAAAACTAAAAAGTGAATAAGCTTCGGATTTTCTGTGGTCGGCACTGATTTAGAAATTCAAAAGGTTTGCACTGGAATATCGGAAGCGTTGAAATATGAAAAAAATTTTAAAATTATTTAGCAATGTTGGTTGTATTTTTAGTTATAGCATTGCTATGTACAAACACATCAATTACACCTTTCATCAATTTGTTGTCTGTTAATTTTAAAAGAGAAATTGGTGATACAATGGCCGACTAAGGACAAAGCTAAGTGCGTGATAGTTAATCTGATTTTGACAGCTAATTTTAATTGTACCTGTTATTTCAATGAAAATTTGTAACATTATTTTGTAATGTTAACGAATAAGCAAATCAATTAATTAATTAAATTTCAGTAACTTGCATAACTTATAGACAAAAATTCCACAATAAATTACTTCATTTTAGTTAGGCTCCCGTATAATAAAAGACCAGCTTTACAAATAGCTTCAGGCTACTAAACTATTAGAATTCCAGCGGCAGGTCATCATTTAAAGCTCTACCCTGGTAAATCAAATATAATAAACCTCTTAAAGTTTAGGACGGTCACAGAATGACCAATCTGATAATACTAAAATGGAATAGTACCTTTTAGCGTAAATAAAAGAAAGCAAATTTTCTGTTTGAAAAGCTTAATCTTCTTAGTACTTCGTTGATCGACAGCGGAATGTAGAAAACGAAACACTATAAATATCGAAAACTATTTCCAATTTGATTTGTTCAAAGTAATTTTAAGTAGTTTGGCGACATCCATTGTATTTAAAATCCATTTCGGCTCAAGTAGGTTAACCGGTCTTTGTTAATGGCAGACTACTGTCGCCATAGGTATGTTCCACATTTCAATATTTAAGACATTTTTAGAAGGTACAATTTAATTTAAACCCTTGGAAAAATAATTGCTTCCGTGACTCTCATCTAAACAGGGGTTGGATTTGGTTTCTGAAATCTTGTTTTGTGGGAGGTTCTGTTCAGTCATTGGATAACAGAAAATGCCGTACATAATTATTAGGGAAGGAATTAATCTATATAACTTAAGGCTTTAGCCAAAAGACGGAGAGTTCTTCCAATGGGGCCGTCCGTAGTCAAGAAGTAGAAAGAAACGTAGTTCGCAGGTAGCGTTTTCCGGCATCACAGATAGATTATTCCACTTTGTATCACGATAGCAAAAAAATTGGAAAGAAGTGATACTTTTCCAGTTCGCGAGGGTCATGCCCATATGTTCGCGGATTTATAGTGATACAAGGTAACTATTAAAAAGCTTGTAGGCGTGTGACGCACAAGTAAGTGATATGGTCAAGAAGATTCTGCTGGGTTCGTGTGCCAGTCAATTTTTTAAAAATTATAAACAGAAGCAACAAGCGAGATTCTCTCCCCCAATTTAAGAACTGTTCTACGTTGGAAGACAAACCCTCAAACAATGGACAATTTTTAGTAAGTAAGTTTTTATAGTTAAGTAGCATGACCAATTTTTAGTTAGTTAGTTTGTTAGGACGTTTTGGCTATAAACTGTAGGATTAATTTAGTGTAAGATTTGTAATATAAGTTTTCGTTCATATACAAGTGTTTGGGAACTACTTATGTACTCAAAATTTTCATAAATTCCATAATCACCTATTCACTTAAATTTCTAAATTAAAATCAATTAATGTAAGAGGTTCACGTCTATTGCTCTGTGAATTAAATAGTTTTGTTTGCCGTTGATTAAGTCAATAGTTTTTTTATTTTTTTATTATGGAAGTTGCATAAGTAGAAAAAAAAGTGAGGAATTGATTAAAAGGAACAATTGTCTTCCTTGGGATGACAGGTCTCTCAAGGTTTTGTACGAACATTTGGACATTCTCGACTTGTCTGGCGCCCTTGGCAATTGTCATTAAGCCACAATATTTTATGAAAGGTAAGTGCCAAATCTTTTTGTAGTATATTATAAATTAATTTAACCTTTTTTGCAAAATTTTAACCCTCTATATGATCCACGACCTTTCGCTAGCTAGTGCCGGTGATCCCCCTTTAATTTTTGTTTTACAGACCGCCTCCATTTTATAATTTTACTGGAAAATACATACGTAGTAGCTTTTCCGCCTGTAACAAAATTCTTGGCGCACAACGGCTTTGGGATTACTTATGTAACAAAATTCTTGACGCCCAACGTCCTTGGGTCTTGTTTTTTGAAGAATTAAATTTTTTTTTGCTTATTTCATTATCAATTTTATATAAACTACAACCTTTCAAAAATATATGTGGCATTTGAAAAAGAAAGAAAGATAAATTCGAGTGTGAAATAATTGTAAGGAAATTTTTTGAGATATATTATTTTTACTTTTAAAAAAAAAGGAATTTTATGATAACATTGTACACATTCTTTAATTCAAAAATGGAATTTACATACAGTGTTGATAGGTTATTAAAAGATGAACTAATTTATGAAATAACTGTACGAGGAATAAACACGGAAAATATGACAGTAACTGATTTAAGAAAAACCTTACGAAAAGCGATTAGAATAGAAACTGAACCAGATGAAGATTTTGACTACCCATTTGATTTTACAAAAGATGTGACAGTTGTTAAAAATGTTTTAACGCTTTTACATGAACAAATTTCAGATTTAAATGTTTTAAATTATGATAGTAATAAAGTAAGAATAGAAACAAAAATCGCATATTGTTATTCTAGACTTTCCAGAAGTTCACCAGATGTCGATAATGATGAAAAAATTAGGAATAATTTACAATTAGAGTTAGGACGTTTAATTGAATCTTTTCGTAAAGTAGGAAATGACATTTTAAAGACAAAAACACAAATTGTTTCCAAAGAGGATAAATCAATTTTAGACGAACTAGAACGAGAGGAAACGTCAGAAATATTTGACATAAATAACGTAGACTTGATGGAATTTGACAAAAAACTAGACTTAGCATCATCTACAACAAAACAAGAAAAAACTAGGGCCAAAGACGAGCACAACTACAATATAAATAAATCTTTTCAAAATAATAATCAAAATTTATCTCATAATAGTTCTGTAGTTTATAAGGTTACTCCAGTTGCAAAATGGGGAATAACATTTAATGGCGATACTTCGGTAAACGCATTTTTAGAACGGGTCGAAGAATTAAAAATTGCTAGGAATATGTCAGACTTTCAACTTTTTGTTGAAGCATGTGATCTTTTTGCACATAAAGCACTAATATGGTGTCGTGCAAATAAATGTTTAATAAAAAATTGGGCCGAATTAGAAGAAGCATTAAAAGACGAATTTTTACCACCCGATTATGATGAAAAATTAATGACCGAAATTAAAGCGAGAACGCAAGGGAAAAACGAAAGTATAGAACTCTACGTAGCAGTAATGACAAACATATTTGCTGGATTATCAGAACCACTCACTTTGACACAACAAATAAAAATATTACGAAAAAATATGTTACCCTTTTACCAGTCACAATTGAGTTTAGTCGAAATAACTTACATACGAGAACTAATAAAGTTAGGAAAAAAATTGGAGGAACATAAAATATCAATAGAAAACTTTATCCCACCAACTCGAAAAACGAATATGTTAGAAACTGACTTAGCGTACACAGACGTGAACGTTTCACAGAGTAGGTCTTCCAATAGAAACCAGATTTCAGCAATGCAAAATGTTAGTTCAAACAATTATATAAAAAAACGTTCATCGACGTGTTGGAATTGTCACCAGTTAGGACATTTTCAGATCGATTGTAGACAGATAAGACGAACAAACTATTGCTATAAATGTGGCACTGACAATGTTACATTGAACCGTTGTCCGCGTTGTCAAAAATATAGAAATAATTTAAACTACAAGAAGGGGCATTAGATAGTCGTATAGTGTCCCGCACATTTTATAATTCGACGAAACATGTTCAAAATATGATTTATGATAAAGAAGAAAAATTTCAAAAACATAAGGTTATGTTAGATTATGTAATAGAACAGTCTAAAAATGACGAACGTCCTTATGTAAGTGTAGATATTTTAGGAACAAAAATTTTAGCTTTATTAGATTCAGGTGCAACAAATACAATTTTAGGAGAAAACACTTGGGAATTTTTATCAAAATTAGGTTTAAAATTAAAAAGGAAGGAAGAAGAATGTCAACTGGCAAATGGTCAAATTTTAAAAGTTTTGGGAACAGTTACGTTGCCCATTAGATTAAAACAACGTTTAGTGGTTTTAGACGTTTTGATAATACCAGATGTTTAGTATACTTTAATTCTAGGAATAGATTTTTGGAAAAATATAGGTATAATACCAGACATTTTTAAAAGCGAATACACCTTTGCAAAATTAGATACTATCGAAAAGAAAGAACCAATTTTACATTCGACATTAGATTTAACAATAGCACATAGAAAACTGTTAGATACCAGTATTGAAAAATATTTTTTTGATTTACCTGAACTAGGCCGTACCGATTTAGTATACCATAAAATTAAAGTTAATAGCGAACCAATTAAGCAAAGATACTATCCAGTTTCACTTACAATGCAAAAACATATAGATAGCGAGTTAGATAAATTATTACAATTAGGAGTAGTCCAAAAAAGCAACAGTTCATAGTCAAACCCAATTCTTTTAGTGAAGAAAAAAGACAATTCTTATCGTTTTGTAGTAGATTTCAGAAAGTTAAACAAAGTAATAGAAAAGGACGCGTATCTAATTCCGTACGTGTCCCCCATATTAGATAAATTGCGCGACGCGAAATTTATTACAACTTTAGACATTAAATCCGCTTATTTTCAAATTCCACTAGATAAAGATTCCTATAAATACACAGCTTTCACTATACCTAATCGAGGGTTATTTGAATTTACACGTTTACCTATGGGTCTTTCAAATGCACCCAGTACATGGTCTAGACTGATAGATAAAGTGTTAGGTCCAGAATTAGAACCTTTCGTATTTTGTTACCTAGATGACGTCATAATTTTGACAAACTCTTTTAACAAACACCTAGAAATATTACAGGAAGTTTTTAACAGACTTTCACTTGCAGGACTGACTTTAAGTAAGGAAAAATGTCACTTTTGTAAGAGTGAACTAAAATATTTAGGGTACGTAATAAATGAAAACGGTCTCTTAGTAGATCCAGATAAGGTAAAAGCTATTTTAGAAATACCAACACCAAAAACTGTAAAAGAAGTAAGACGAATAATCGGAATGGCTTCTTGGTATCGTCAATTTATCGAGGGATATAGTACCATTATAGCTCCATTGACCGCATTGTTGAGGAAAAATAGAAAATTTGTTTGGGAAGAGTGTTGCGAAACAGCCTTTTCCACTATAAAAAATTGCCTAATTTCAGCACCAATTTTAACTTGCCCAAATTACGAATACGAATTTACAATTCAGTGTGACGATCCGACTATGAAATTTCGGGTGTGTTGACGCAGAGTATAGATGGAAACGAACAAGCTATATGTTATATTTCAAGATCTCTAACTCAAAATGAAAGGAAATTTACCGTAACAGAGAAGGAGTGTTTAGCAGTTCTATTCAGTATAGAAAAGTTACGTCCATATATAGAAGGAACACATTTTACCGTCATAACGGATCATCATTCTTTAATTTGGTTAAACAATTTACAAAATCCAAATGGTCGACTGTGTAGATGGGGCATCAAATTACAACAATACGACTTTGACATAATTCGCAGAAAAGGCAAAGATAATGTAGTTCCAGATGCATTATCAAGGGCTGTACCAATAATTGAAACCATCCAAATTAAAAATGAAACCAACAACTCTGAAAATTCTACGCTAATAATACCAGACACAAAAATTGGAAACCAAAATACTAAAAACAATAAAGTAGAAGTTCAAAAATCAAACATTCAGTATGATAATTGGTGTAAAAGGATGATTAATAATGTTGAAAAATATTTAATAAAATATAATCGTTGGAAAGTAATAGACCACAAATTATTTAAACATGTTAAACCAAAATTTCCAAATTTAACCGAAGAGACAGACAACTGGAAAGAAGTAATTCCAAAATCACAAAGGAAAGAAATTTTAAAACGTTTTCATGATGAACCGACGGCTGATCATTTAGAAATTTTTAAAACTTATGAAAGGATATCTCAGAAATATTTTTGGCCGAAATTACGTGCAGAAGTAGCAAGATATATAAACCAATATAAAATTTGTATTTCACACAAACCAGAACAAAAACTTCCAGCAGGAAAAATGTCAACACATCTAATAATTTGAAAACCATGGCAAATGATATCCATAGATTTAGTAGTTCCACTACCTAGAACTACTAAAGGACACACATGTATTTTATCCGTAGTTGATACATTTACAAAATTTCCCCTATTTTTTCCGTAAGACAAGCCACCGCATCGTCCGTAGTTCAAAAGATAGAAGAGTTTATAATTTTGCTTCTCGGAGCACCACAATATGTTCTAGTAGATCATGGTGTACAATTTCGAAGTCATTTATTTAAAAATTTAATGAACAAATACAAATCCAAAATTATTTTTAATGCATATTATCACCCACAAGCAAATCCTGTTGAACGAGTCAACCGCGTTTTAAAGACAATGTTGGCATCTTATGTGTCAGATAATCAGAGAGTATGGGACAAGATATTACCCATGGTTTCGTGCGCTGTTCGTACCGCAGTTCATGAAGTAATAAGCATGTCGCCATATTTCGCAAATTTCGGTAGAGAAATGGTAATAGATGGTTCCTCTTTTGGTGAAATAACTGATTCAGAAAACTTAAGCGATATTCAATTTTCAGAAAGAAAACAACTAATAGAGCGTATTCCAGAATTAAATAAAGTATACCAGGAAATAACAAAGAAATTAGAAATAGCGTATAATAAATCAAAACAAAACTATGACTTACGTAGACGAGAAGTAGTATTTTCAGTGGGAGATACAGTCTGGAAGAAAAATTTTGTACTCTCAGACGCATCAAAGTATTTCAATGCCAAATTAGCACCGAAATATGTAGGTCCTTTTACCATAACAGAAAAAGTTTCAACAAACACTTATGAATTAGCCGATGAAACAGGTCAATCCAGAGGAGTTTAGCATGTTAAAGATTTAAAAGCAAATCCAATTGCATATGACAAATACAAATAGTTATAAAAACCTAATTTTAATAAAAATAACCTTATATTAATAATTAAGAAACTCGAAAACGACGCTTATAGTGTTAAAATTTTTAAACAAAGACTTAGTTTTAAGAATACTAGTTAGGATAAGGATAAGGATAGAAAAGGATAAGTTAGTAAATAGGAATGAAAAAGTGAATCTCTTAACACAAGATTTTTGGAAAAAATCTCCTTTTGTAAGGGGAGTGTAACATATTTTGTAATGTTAACGAATAAGCAAATCAATTAATTAATTAAAATTCAGTAACTTGCATAACTTATAGACAAAAATTCCACAATAAATTACTTCATTTTAGTTAGACTTCCTTATAATAAAAGACCAGCTTTACAAATAGCTTCAAGCTACTAAACTATTAGAATTCCAGCGGCAGGTCATCATTTAAGGCTCTACCCTGGTAAATCAAATACAATAAACCTCTTAAAGTTTAGGACGGTCACAGAATGACCAATCTGATAATACTAAAATGGAGTAGTACCTTTTAGCGTAAATAAAAGAAAGCAAATTTTCTGTTTGAAAAGCTTAATCTTCTTAATACTTCGTCGATCGACAGCGGGTTATAGAAAACGAAACATTATAAATAGCGAAAAATATTTCCAATTTGATTTGTTCAAATATTACAAGTAATTTGAAGTAGTCTGGAGATATCCATTGTATTTAAAATCCATTTCGACTCAAGTAGGTTAGCCGGTCTTTGTTAATGGCAGACTACTGTCGCCATAGGTATGTTCCACATTTCAATAATTAAGACATTCTTAGAAGGTACAATATATTTTAAACCCTTGGGAAAATAATTGCTTCCGTGACTCTCATCTAAAAAGGGGTTGGATTTGGTTTCTGAAATCTTGTTTTGTGGGAGGTTCTGTTCAGTTATTGGATAACGGAAAATGACGTACATAATTATTAGGGTAGGAATTAATCTATATAACTTAAGGCTTTAGCCAAAAGACGGAGAGTTCTTCCAATGGGGCCGTCCGTAGTCAAGAAGTAGAAAGAAACGTAGTTCGCGGGTAGCGTTCTCCGGCATTACAGATAGAATATTCCACTTGGTATCACGAAAGTAAAAATTGGAAAGAAGTGATACTTTTCCAGTTCGCGAGGGTCATGCCCATATGTTCGCGGATTTATAGTGATACAAGGTAACTATTAAAAAGCTTGTAGGCGTGTGACGCACAAGTAAGTGATATGGTCAAGAAGATTCTGTCGAGTTCGTGTGCCAGTCAGTTCTTTAAAAATTATAAACAGAAGCAACAAGCGAGATTCTCTCCCCCAATTAATAGCTGTTCTACGTTGGAAGACAAACCCTCAAACAATGAACAATTTTTAGCAAGTAAGTTTTTATAGTTAAGTAGCATTACCAATTTTTAGTTAGTTTGTTTGTTAGGACGTTTTGGCAATAAACTGTAAGATTAATTTAGTGTAAGATTTGTAATATAAGTTTTCGTTCATATACAAGTGTTTGGGAACTACTTATGTACTCAAAATTTTTATAAATTTTATAATCATCTATTCACTTAAATTTCTAAATTAAAATCAATGAATGTAAGAGGTTCACGTCTATTGCTCTGTGAATTAAATAGTTTTGTTTGCCGTTGATTAAGTCAATAGTTTCTTATTTTTTTATCATGGAAGTTGCATAAGTAGAAAAAAAAGTGAGGAATTGATTAAAAGGAACATATTGTCCTCCTTGAGATGACAGGTCTCTCAAGGTTTTGTACGAACATTTGGACATTCTCGACTTGTCTGGCGCCCTTGGCAATTGTCATTAAGCCACAATATTTTATGAAAGGTAAGTGCCAAATCTTTTTGTAGTATATTATAAATTAATTTAACCTTTTTTGCAAAATTTTAACTCTCTATATGATCCACGACCTTCCGCTAGCTAGTGCCGGTGACCCCCCCTTTAGTTTTTGTTTTACAGGCCGCCCTCATTTTATAATTTTACTGGAAAATACATACGTAGTAGCTTTTCCGCCTGTAACAAATTTTGTAGAACGTCATATGCTTTATTGAATTGTGAAATACTGCAAAGTCCAAATAGACTTAGGTTAAACTCACACGAACCACTTCAGAACGAGGCTACGTCCACAAAACGGTGATCACTCGTGGATGATATAGTAATAATATAAAATAATATAAAGAACGCAATCGTACACACACGGACCATTATTTTATAACACTTCTTACTGTAGTCGCGACGTGTCGAAGGTATCGTCATCGGTGGTTGAGCGTATACACATATTGTATAACACATCAGCTGCTTTCTAATCACTCGCCGCCATCACAAAATTTTATTATTATATTACCATTCTTTCATTCCTGTTTACAGTTGTTGATAAGTGCACACGTTTTGTTTTCTTTTTATTTATTTCATGAGAAATGACGACCAAAAAAATTGAAAACGACGAATCATTTGACTCGGAATTGTTTATTGAAGACGTGCATTATTAAATATGTAAACAGTTTGGACGAAATAGTAATTGTATACACTGCTTGAACTTCACCCTGAACTATCTATATTATATAGTCATAATAATTACATGATTGAAATTTTCATACAACCAGTGATTTCAAATAAATTTAATAAAACCTTAAATATATTATTTAGATCAGACACCCAAGTAAAATATTATTTATTAATATTATTAAGCAATACAATAATGTTGCTTATTTAAATGAATAACAATATGCACTACAAACAAATTGAAAATGCCTTGCACGTTACTGTAAACGTTTGCAACCAAAATCAATATCACTATCATCATCAGGTAAACTCAAGTCTGAAGAACCACTATCGCAGTTAACATTTATGATTAGTTTTCTATGTCGTCTATTAAATATTCCCTACTAAGGTATTCTTTTTCTGTTTTCTCTCTACGAGAACAAACATTTACCCATTCTTGATAACCAACGGTATTGTTCGGTCTCTTTGTTGCACGTTTGCGTAGTTAATTTTAAGTTATCGTAAATTCATAGTTGTAAATCAAATAGTAAAGCTGTCATTCTTGTCCCGCTATATCCTGTCATAAAACCTCCTTTGTGGATGTGGAAATTAAATTGAAAAAGGGGTAGTGACAGAAACACTTTCTCATCGATATCGGAGCAAAACGGTTGTCCGTTCGGTGAGTTAGTCAATAGTGCCGCCGAATTTATCGATAAACTCTTAAAAAACACAGTGAAAGTGCAAAGGTATCGCGTACAATAATTTGTCATACAGTCCACTTACTTGAAGAATAGGAACTACACCTTAGAACAATAAAACAACGCGGAGGTAAGTCCATATATAAAATTATAAGACTCCCCGCGCATTAAACATGGCCTTCGTAACCGGATTATTTAATTGATTAATTAGTTCCTGTCCTTTCGCTCCTCATTTATACTTAAATTTAATAATTGTCGTAGTTTTGATTAGGTGTGAGCGTGTTACAAGGAGACTAACATCGTGCTTGCACATTTAATGGTAGAAACATTTGGTCGTATCGGTAGATTTTACAATATATCCCTTGTCCTTTGTCGCAAAGTTTAGTGGTTGGTTAGTTTACTTTAAGTAAACTAAATTTATGAGGGTTATTGTATTGTAAAACCTTATCTTATTTTTGTTGTCAAGTTGAGGGACCGCTCGGGTTCATCCAACTTAGTATAACAAAGGAGTTGGAATTTATGTGAAACGTTAAACGTTTTTGTCGGGAGAGCACTGTAATTAGTTGCATTTATCCATTAATAATTTAATTTCGTAGATTAATTAGTTGTTAATTGTCATAGCGTATTTGAGGAACGCATTGTTTTTACATTAATTTTTATTGTGGTTCATTAATTATTAATCAAATATGGTTATGTCAATTGATAAAGCTATTCTTGAAGCTAGATTTGTAGTTAGAAGGTTGGATCATATATATAGTAAGATTAATCAACCGGAAAATGTATCGATTGCTTTAATTAGAGCAAGTTGAAACTCATTTCAAGTCTTTCTGCAAGGATATTTTCTTTGATGAGGAGAGTGAACAATTAGACGAATATTCGGCTCTTAGGGTGAAAATCGATGATTATCTATTAGATATTCGTATTATCGCGGAACAATGTGAATTAGATCGCGTAGGAAATAAGCCGCAGGTGGAAAATATGAATAATTCCTTGTCGTTAAATAGTGGAATTAGCTTGAAACATTTTTCTGTCCCGCGGTTCTCGGGATGCATTTCGGATTTTGAGAGTTATCATGCAATTTATAAGCGATTGATTCATGATAATATCAGTTTGTCACCCGTTGAAAAATTTTGCTATCTCGTTGATACACTAGATGAGTCGTCGCGTGCGTTAATAAAACATGTGCCATTAAACGATTGTGCATACGATGTAGCCTATAAAATGATTATTAATCGTTTTCAGTTCAAGAGGTTATTGCTTTCAACATATTTTAATGCTCTCGAAAAATGCTCTAAGGTCAGTTCCTCAAACTCGCACACGGAACTACGGCAATTAAATAGTTGTTTTGATAAAAATGTATTTGCGTTAAAGCAGATGGAAATAGATTTATTAGATTTCATGTTGTTTAATCTGTTATCAAAAAAATTAGATACAAACATTTTAATGCGTTTCAAATTAGGAAATAGTGACGAGATTTCCTCGTTCAAAGATTTTAGGTCGTACATTGAAAAACAATGTAAGGTGTTGGAAATAAATGACATTGCTTTAGGAACATGCTTAAAATCTCGAGATTCCGTGAAACAAAAGAAAAAATTCGTTAACACTTTAGTTGGTACCACCAATGATGGTAAAATTGTAGTTTATGTCAAGCTGTGCATCCTGTTTATAGATGTAAGCAGTTTCTTGATAAAACCCCTCAAGAAGGATTTGAGGTGGTATAGGTTAAAAAACTTTGTATCAATTTAAATACTTCACATTCGGTGAAAAATTGTAAGTGATCGTGTAGAAAATGTCAACAGTCGCACATTTCGTTACTTCACTTCGATAAACGAGAAAATTCGGTATCTCCACGCAGACAAACTCATCGTCAAAGGTCAACGTCTTCTCGGAGAGCGGCGCCTAGACTTGCTTCTACTAGTAGGCCTAGTAAAGACAATCTTACGTCGGCGGTTGTGCATGAACAACCTGCCACCAACTCGTTAATTTCGATGTCATTAGAACATACAACGACGCTGTTAACTACGACAATGGTGTCGGTGCTAGATTATACAGAAAAATTGCAACCTGTTCCTGTTATTTTAGATAACGGATCCATGGAAAGTTTTATGACTGAAAGGTGCCGTCAGAAATTAGGTTTAAAGAAACGGAGAGCCGGTGTCACTGTTCAAGGACTTGGCGTGAATTCGTCGGTGGTGTCTGGTACACTAACGTGAGTTGTCAGCTCTCGGGAGCAAGGTCTCCAGCTTATGAAATTGATTGTTATATTTTATCCAACATTTGTAATCATTTACCTTCGTCGTCTATAGGGGTCAAGGAATAGTCGCATACTCGAGGTTTGAGCTTAGCTGATCCTAATTTTAATATTCCTGGTAAAATTGACATGCTACTCGGAGCGGAAATCTTTCTTCAGGTTTTGTTGAACGAATTTTGTTGGGGTGTCGCTAACAAGCCAGTTGCTATTAAAACAACCTTTAGTTGGACGTTAACGGGAAAGGTCGTTTCCCCGAATAATTCTATTACGTCGTTGTGTGCTTTCGTTGAGCCCTTAGACAGCAACATTTATCGATTTTGGGAATTAGAAAATATCCCCTTCAAGAAACACATTTCTCCTGAAGAAGAAAAGTGTGAAAAGAAATGTGTGGAAAATTATAGACGTAACAAGGACGGTCTTTTTGTAGTGTCCTTGCCCTTTAAAATTTCTGAACCTTCATTCGTAGGTACGAGATCGATTTGTATTAAAAGATTTTTGTCATTACAACGTCGTTTGCTAAAAAATCCTGAATTGTATTCGGATTATAAAAAATTTATGGAGGATTATTTAAAAAGCGTTCGGATGGCTCAAGTGGAATCGCCTGAAAATTCGTCGGTTCATGAGAGAATGTATTACATTCCCCATCATGCTGTACATAAGCGTGATAGCATTACAACCAAATTGCGTGTGGTTTTCGATGCTTCGTGTACGGATCAATTTGGAAATTCGTTAAATGATAGCTTGGCTATTGACCCTGCTTTGCTAAAAGACATTGCAGTTTTGTTATTGCACTTTCGTGTACATTCTATCGTAATTACAGCTGATATTAAACAAATGTATCGGCAGACTTTGGTTAAAGATACTCGTCGTGGTTATCAATCCTATCCTCTGGTGATTTTTTCCGACGGATCCTATTATGGACTTTAAACTAAATATTGTGGCTTATGGAGTTTCGTCGTCGCCTTTTTTGGCCTTGCGTACTGTTCAAGAATTAGCAAGGTTTGAATCAATTAATTTTCCTTTCGCGTCATTGGTATTGGTGAACGATACTTATGTTGATGATTTAGTCACTTGATGCAATTCAATTGAAATTGCTAATCAATTGATTAGTGAGTTGAATAGTATTTGCACTAGTGGTGGTATTCAATTAAGAAAATGGAATAGTAATTGCCCGGAAGTGATGTCCAACTTAAAGGAGTCCCTGTCCAGTTCGGAAGCAATTACATTTCAAGATAAAGATAGTGGTTCAATAAAAATTTTGGGCCTTTCGTGGCACGCTCTTACAGATGTATTTTTATACAACTTAGAAGTTCAAGAGCGCACTTGCACTAAGCGTAATATTTTGTTGGCTATTGCAAAAATTTTTGATTCTCTCGGTTTGATAGCGCCTTTAGTACTTTTCGCTAAACGTTTAGTTCAAGATCTTTGGCTTTTAAACCTCGGTTGGTACCAAGAGCTTCCATTGCAAGTCGTAGAAGAATGGAAACATTTTTTGGGTAAATTGCCAACGGTTTAGAATATTGAGATTTCGCGTCGCATCGTATGTAATAATTTTAAAGAGGTGGAGTAACATGGATTCTGTGATGTTTTTGAAGCCGGGTACGCAGCTGTCATCTATTTTCGTTCGTTCGATTTAGAAGATAGTACTACCATGTCCTTAGTATGCGCAAAATCGAAGGTTGCTCCTACTAATCGCGTTTCATAGTCCCGTCCGAATTGTGTGCTGCCGTACTCTTGACAGATTTAGTAGATTTCGTAAAAAATACTTATACAGATAGTTTATCATTTAGTAATATTTTCGCGTGGTAAGATTCTACTGTTGTGTTGTCTTGGAGTCGGTCTTTCTCGCATAAGTGGAAGACATTCGCTAGCGATCGCATTTCGCATATTCAAGAAGATATTCCTCCATCCTCATGGTTTCACGTTAAGTCCCAGGATAACCCTGCGGATTGTGCTTCACGTGGACTTTTGGCTTTAGAGTTAGTTCAACATCCATTATGGTGGACAGGGCCTTCCTGGTTTGTGCGTCCTAGCGAAGAATGGCCAGTAACGTCGCTGCCAAAACTTATCGACTCATCTCAAATGGACGTCGAATATCGTACTCTGTCGTTATCAGTCGTTATGTCTGAGAATTTCTTAGACTTGTTGTTGGATAAATTTTCAAAACTGCAGAAAATTTGTAGGATTATTACATGTATTCGTCATTTCATTTGTAATGTTTAATGTCCGGCAGATTTGCGTTCAAAATATTCTGATGGTTCGTCTCTAGCTCAGCAGCAAGAGGCTATACATTTATTGACTAAAAGAGTTCAAACAAATGTTATTGTCCGACACATTGCAAATATTAAAACTGGAAAACTTGTTAGTAAACAACTTAGTAGCCTTAGTCCGTTTTTAGATAGTCGTGATTTGTTGAGGGTGGACGGTCGCCTGCGTAATTCTGAGTTATCGCATGATGCAAAATTTCCAATTTTGCTTCCTCGGTCGCATCGGTTGACTGAAATTATTATATTTGATTGTCATGAAAGACATTTACATCCTGGAAATCGAACAAATCAACTTTAATTAACTCAAAATTATTGGATCTTGTCCGCAAACAGGGCTATTCGGCAATGTTTGAAATCCTTCATTCGTTGTTTTCGTTTAAACCCTGTGGCTTTATGCCCCCCTATGGGGGATTTACCAGCTTCTAGCTTAACTCCAGGTAAGGCATTTTTACATACGCGGGTCGACTTTGGTGGACTTTTCTCTGTCACTATAAATCAGGCGGCTCCGTGGCGTAGCGGTATGTGTGCGACTACTACGCCTAAGGTCCCGGGTTCGAATCCCGACACGGTCCGCGTGAAAAATGTTAGGCGAGCATTTTTCACAAAAATAAACCCTCGTTCGGATGAGAGGTAAAATAGAGGTCCCGTGTGTGAGTGTTGTCACGCACGTTAAAGATCCCTACCTTGCTTGGAACAGCAAGGGTTCGGCAAAATTCCAAATTTTCCAGGTAAAAAAAACTCGCTTCCTGGCCAATGTAGTACCTTCGGGTGGAGCATTGGAAAATCAAATGTAATGTCACTATAAATCGATGTCGTGGCGTAAAATCATTGAAAGCGTACATTTGTTTATTTATTTGTTTCAGCATTAAAGCCATCCATTTGGAACTAGTGTCTAACTTGTCAACAGACGCTTTCTTGGGTGCTTTACGTCGACTTATTGCTCGCAGAGGCTAATGCATTCAAATTCATTGTGACAATTGCACTAATTCCGTTGGGGCCACTTGTGAAATCTCTCAATTGATGCGCCATTCGGCAGGCGTTGAGTGAATCCAATTCGCGTTTAACCCTCCTGCTGCTCCTCATTTCAGTGGGTTGCGGGAGGCCAGAATTAAATCAGTAAAATCCCATTTAAAAAGAATCATCGGTGAACAAATTTTGTCGTTTGAAAAATTCTCGACGGTATTGATTCAAGTCGAAGCGATTCTCAACTCACGTGCACTATGCGCACTGAGTTGCGAACCGCATGACCTTTCATATTTGACCCCGGGTCATTTTCTTAATGTCGAACCAGTCTCGGTGTTACCAGATCTTGATTTGCTGTCCATAAACCCATCTCGTTTGAATCGCTGGCAACTGTTGAAGCAAATGTAACAAGGGTTTTGGAAAAAATGGAGTGCTGAGTACCTGCACACGTTGCAACATAAAGGTAAGAGGTTGAGGAATTCCGCTACCCTACCTATTGATTGGCTTGTCCTCTTAAAGGAAGTAAATAACATCGCTCTACAGTGGCGTTTTTCGAAGAGTAGTAGATATTCATCCTGGTAGGGACGGTATCGTTCGGGTAGCTACAGTCAAGACAGCCCAAAGGTTAGTTAAACGTCCTCTAGTGAAACTATGTTTACTGCCAATTAATTAATATTTAATGGTATGTATTGAAGTGATCCGTGGTGTTTCTAAGTCGTTTTCTCATTGGTTGATAATTATTACAAATATTATAGTGTACGTTTCGATATTCGAAGGTATTTGTTAGTATAGCTCAGTATAACCACTTGCAGATTTCT
Organism: Platerodrilus igneus; assembly: GCA_036346225.1. Taxonomy (NCBI): domain Eukaryota; kingdom Metazoa; phylum Arthropoda; class Insecta; order Coleoptera; family Lycidae; genus Platerodrilus; species Platerodrilus igneus. Next base: position 12,861,130 of record JARFIW010001469.1, on the reverse strand, counting down.
GAACGCATTCCGGGATGTCAGAATTCAGAGTAGAAGGGGCGAATGCGTATGGGTGATCCAGCGAGAGTCGACAGGTTTAAAAAGCACTTGGTCTTGAGGTTTCAAAATGGCAGGTCTAAAAGCTTTGCTTGGCGGTTAATTAAAGGTAATGTTTTTAAGTTTATAATGTGGTGGTTATTTAAGGTAATCTGATAACATTTTGTAATCCCAGCTTTGTTTTCAGTGTGATATTGGTACTTATTGTAGAACCGTTAGTTAGTTAAGCATTGAAGGGAATATTTTTTATGATTACCTGTTGCTTTTTTCACTGAATTTTGACATTTATCAGGTGTAATATATAGTTTTCATGTCGATTTATGATTTTATTGAAATTGTTTGTGTATAAATGAGGGTTGTTTGTTTAAACGGCCAAAAACTAATATTTATTTATTTAAAATAATGTTTATTTAGTATTTAATACAGATTTCGAACTTCAATTGCATTGCCTTGATTGCCAAATCAATAGTATAAATGTACCCTTACTGAGATTTTACGAGAATATATGAAAGGTACCAATGTCATTTTCTTAGATATATTTAATCAAATTATTAAGCAGATTTGAATATAAACAGTTATATTTTTGTTATATTTGTTTTGGTTTAAGGATAGAAATTGAATTAACTATTTTTGTTTGTAATGCCACGATTTGTTTAATTTTTAAGAAGTATGTTTTAACCGACGCAATCATGATGAATAATTTTTAACGTTCGCTTACTAGATTTCATATATTTTAACTAACATGCATTTATATAAAGATTTAGCGCCTGAATCTGGGCTTGTTATTGTGCTATAAAATTTTGATATGTTTTTCCTGCCTACATGTTTTATAATGTTTGATATTTTGTGATGCATTTGACATTTTTATTTTATGTGTAATTGTTTTATTTCAGCATATTAATCACATATTCCACTGCATCTCGCATATCTCGGTTTAAACTTAATGATATGTTTGTTGTTTTTGTATATCCTATTATCTAGCCGACGTTGCTATACAGGGTGCCCACAATCTATCTCCGTATATGGGTAACTTTTTTATTATAGAAGATACAATATTAGTTAAATTAGCAAAGTTGAAGAGAAATTTACGAGTAGTATGATGCTTTTTTGAAAACTCACCTAGATGCTCAACTTTTTTAGATATTTGAAAAAAACTGAAATTTGCCCTTTTCTTCAAACGCTAATAACTTTTAACGGTTTAACCTATAGAGAAAATAAAACTGCTTGTAAGGTAACTTTTACGTAGAATTCAATAGCGTATATGACAATTTTAATTGGAAATGGGTTTTCAAGCTACAAACATAACCTCACTTTTTTTAAATAGAAACCATAGTTGAATATAACCCAAATGGAAAGGTTTTTCTTTTCTGATTACCCTGATGTAAGAGTTGATGTACTTATTTTCAGTAGTTTCTTCATAATAAAGAAAAAACGATTTATTTATTTGCGGACATCAAGGAGTCCATGGATACATATTACAAACAAACAAAATGTGTAAAATCAATAATGAAACACAAGTTTATTGTAACTAAATTTATTATAAACTAAGAAAAATAAAATACTTAAAAAATAAACTATCCATACAATACAAATAACTTAATCAAAGGAAACAAAAATTAATTAATGCGAATATGCCCACTCCTACATTAACATATGCTCAAAATGACCTCCATTAGCTTGCAAACACATTTCGCACCTTTTAATTAGGTTTTGGTGCACCTTATTTAACGTTTGTGGTTTTATACTTGTAATAGCTGCTGTAATACTATCTTTGAGTTGCTCAATGTTATTGGATTTTTTAGCATACACTACATCCTTTACAGTACCCCAAAGAAAAAAATCCAGTGGCGATAGTTCTGGTGACCTTGCCGGCCATGGAACAGGACCTGCATTGCCAATCCAATTTGGAAAACTATTATCAAGATATTCAGAAACGGCTTGAGCATTGTGAGCAGGTGCACCGTCATGCTGAAAATATTTTAAGTTTTGCAGTAAATGAAGTGGCAAATTATCGAGCATTTCTTGCAATTCGTTTTGAAGAAAATTCAAATAGTGTACACCATTTAAATTATAATTATAGAAGAAAGGCCCAAGTATTTTATTACCAAAATGGCACACCACACATTTATCGAAAATTGATGTTGATCCCGCCTTTCTTCTGTTAAATGGGATTTTCCTGACTCCAGTAGACTGTATTTTTCTGTTAAACATGCCTTTGTTAGTAAATTTTGCTTCGTCGGTAAATATAATAGTGTGACTAAAACCAGGATTATTATTTGTTTCATTAAGAAACCACCTACAAAACTGTTGTCTTCTCTCACAATCCCCATGATACAGTGTATTGCTAACATGGGTTTTATATGGTTTGTAGCGGTTTTGCTTTAAAATTAGGCGAGCTTTTTCTGTAGAAGTAGCGCACTCAATTGCAGTTTCTCGGGTGGACGCTGTTGGCTTAAAATTTATGTAGGCTAACACACGTTCTTCATCATCAGTTTTGAATTTTCTTTTATCAGTACTGGGTTTTGTAAAAGCACCAAACCTTTTTAAATTGTTTTCTAATTTAGAAAACAATCGTTTATCTGGCTGCCTTCTTTCCAAATATCTTTCATAATACATATCACCAGCAGCATCACAATTTCTGTTACAGGCATAGTAACAAAAGAGCATGTCATTTTTTTCGTCGTTTGTATACATTCTCTATTATAATCAAATAAATTTAAAAGTCTTCTACACAAAATTTGCAACACAGAGGATGTAGTGTATGCTAAAAAATCCAATAACATTGAGCAACTCAAAGATAGTATTACAGCAGCTATTACAAGTATAAAACCACAAACGTTAAATAAGGTGCACCAAAACCTAATTAAAAGGTGCGAAATGTGTTTGCAAGCTAATGGAGGTCATTTTGAGCATATGTAGGAGTGGGCATATTCGCATTAATTAATTTTTGTTTCCTTTGATTAAGTTATTTGTATTGTATGGATAGTTTATTTTTTAAGTATTTTATTTTTCTTAGTTTATAATAAATTTAGTTACAATAAACTTGTGTTTCCATTATTGATTTTTACACATTTTGTTTGTTTGTAATATGTATCCATGGACTCCTTGATGTCCGCAAATAAATAAATCGTTTTTTCTTTATTATGAAGAAACTACTGAAAATAAGTACATCAACCCTTACATCAGGGTAATCAGAAAAGAAAAACCTTTCCATTTGGGTTATATTCAACTATGGTTTCTATTTAAAAAAAGTGAGGTTATGTTTGTAGCTTGAAAACCCATTTCCAATTAAAATTGTCATATACGCTATTGAATTCTACGTAAAAAGTTACCTTACAAGCAGTTTTTATTTTCTCTATAGGTTAAACCGTTAAAAAGTTATTAGCGTTTGAAGAAAAGGGCAAATTTCAGTTTTTTTCAAATATCTAAAAAAGTTGAGCATCTAGGTGAGTTTTCAAAAAAGCATCATACTACTCGTAAATTTCTCTTCAACTTTGCTAATTTAACCAACATTGCATCTTCTATAATAAAAAGTTACCCATATACGGAGATAGATTGTGGGCACCCTGTATAATTAACTAGTATCTAATGTGTGTGATAACTCTTGTGATGTAATTAAATTGAATCTCTGGTATGACCGACCTTCACGTGCCTACGCATTTGCATTTATGACTGTGTTGGAGATAGTCTATTAAATAACCAGCGCTTTTTTAACTAAGCGCAATCATACCATAAGTTCATTTCAGCGATTTCATGTCGTCTTTGTCATTGTACCTGTAGTTGTACTCTTGCCAATAATAGGAAGTCGGCTAGCCTTTGTGAAATATTTTGTAACACGGGCTGGAAACGTTTAATGTATGTATATGGTCGCGTGTGATCGAGCTTTGTTCTATACTACTAACATTTTATGTCCGTGCAGGGGGAGAACATTGATAGTCAAGGCAGATTTTACCTTCCTGGTGTTCCCCTCTTTCAACTTTAGCTGGGTAGTATTGGTTATCCGATTTCAGTACCTGCCAGAAAAGACTAGCTGGTATACACTAACGTTTCTTCAGTTGTAATGTGTGGTATGCCTGGGTAACAGTTGACATCCCGTTAAATTTAATGTTGGTGATCTGGGTATTTGTACGTTACCCGTCCCTGTCGAGATGAGTAAAATGCAGTTGGAAGTATGAGGGCAGTTTGGGGTTCTCTCTGCCGTGCTCTTTCCGCAATCGCCCAGGCTGAGTACAGCACTATTATCTTTGAATTTCAATTCCTACTATTTTCATGCGAATGACCTATTTAGTGGTTATTCTTTTGATTAAAAGTAAATTAGGCAAATACTGTAGTTTTATTTCAAACCTACCCGCCTTAGCGCCATCTTCCCAGTGTGAATTTGGGTTACATTATAACGACACAACGCAGGTGTCGTCGAGCCACTGCCACTAGATGCTAGATCATGGAGCCCGCTGTGCCGTTCATAGAGAGCGTTTGGTCAGCCTTCAGGTCGGTTACACTACAGTATACATATATTCACTTGTATTTGTTTGTCGGTTTAGGTTTCTTAGTTAATAGATCTAATTATTTTTAAATATAAAATAAGTTGGTTCATACTTATTTTGGTGGGCGGGATGTTCGGTCTCTTTGTCGCACGTTTGCGTGGTTAATTTTAAGTTATCGTAAATTTATAGTTGTAAATCAAATAGTAAAGCTATCATCCTTGTTTCTTTATATCGTGTCATAAAACCTCCTTTGTGCATGTGGAAATTAAATTGAAAAAGGGGTAGTGACAGAAACACTCTCTCATCGATATCGGAGCAAAACGGTTGTCCGTTCGGTGAGTTAGTCAATAGTGCCGCAGAATTTATCGATAAACCCCTAAAAAACCCTAAAAAACAATAAAACTACGCGGAGGTAAGTCTATATATAAAACTATAAGACCTCCCCGCGCATTAAACAGGTATTGAACTTATTTTCAGCCAACTTCCATGCATCCTCTAATTTAAAAGTTGTGTTATTTACAACAACGTGATTTTTTACCATTGCCCATATTTCGTGAATAGGGTTGAGTTCAGGATGATATGGGGACAATCGCAACACTATATGATCATGTGATATTGTCGGAGGGTTTCACGGCCGGAGTCATTACAATTATTTATGGTTCCGGGTTGGGACCGTGTCATTTTATAAATTAAGGTCGACGTTTCGCCCACTTTTGTAAGGGGCTTCATCAGGACAATAATTATATTAAAAGTTAAGAATGATAAATTAAATAGACAAGTCACAGTGAAAAGAGAAGAGTTACTCCTTAACTAGCAGACTCACTAGCCCATTCATAGCCAAAAGGTTCTTGTGGCGAAGTAACTGGTGAAATTAGCGAAAGTGGTGGTTTATATAGGGCGAGAACCTGATGTATGAGTGATCATGCATAGAGAGGAGTGTCGTAGTGGATCAGTGAACGTCAGGGTTCCGCTGTTGTGAACATAGGCTTGTTGTCCAAATAGGGGAAAGGTAGTAGCCATCGTCTTTGTTTAGATTATTAGAATTTTTATTGATTTCTATGGATTCTCTAATTTTTCTATTGTAGAAAAATGGAATTCTGGTAATCAGTTTCGTCTTGTCGAAGTTGAGGGTATGGCCTGTTTCATGTTGGTGTTCGGCCACCGCTGGGCGATTGTACTGGCTTGTTCTTAAGCATCGCCTATGCTCGTTTAGTCTAGTCTGTACTGACCGTCCTGTTTCTCCTATGTATACTAGACCGCAACTGCAGGGTATACTATATACGCCTGGGGCTTTAAGGCTATTTTCGGAACCTTTTTGGGGTTGGTAATATTTGTGAAATTTTATTAGTGGGTTTATAGATTGTTTTGATGTTGTATTTACGTAGAATTTTGCCAATTCGGTCTGTTACTCTGTGTATATATGGAAGGATTGCTAAAGATCGTGTATCGAGATTACAGCGTGGTTTAGGGGTTCGTGTAGGATGCACATGTCGGTTTATTACTCTGCCGATATCTGAGTTGCGATAGCCGTTTTTTATAAGACTAGTTTTAAGATGGGCCAGTTCATTAGATAAGTTTTCCGGTTGTGAAATCTTCATTGCACGGTGGACTAGAGAGTTGATTACCGATAATTTTTGTGAGGGGTGATGATGTGACGACGAATGTAGGTATCTGTCTGTGTGTGTTGGTTTTCGATATACGGAATGACCTAGTCGTCCGTTAGGTTTGCGCTCTACCAGAACGTCAAGGAATGGCAGTTCCGTTCTTTTCAATTTCTATAGTGAACTTAATATCTTTATGTTGATTGTTTATGTGATCTAGAAAATTATTAAGCGTTTGATGTCCATGGGGCCAGATTACAAAAGTGTCGTCTACATAACGGAGCCAAGTTTTTGGTTTAAGGTCTGTAGATTCTAGGGCCATGGATTCCAAAGACTCCATGAATATATTGGCCACAATAGGGGACAGAGGTGAGCCCATTGGTGTGCCCGAAGTTTGTTTGTAAAATTGTCCGTCGAAAAAAAAATAGGTAGAGGTTAAACATTTTTCTATGAGCATGGCCAGGTACTCAAATTCGTTTTCTTGAGGTAGGAGTTGTTTAATAATGGAGACAGTGTTTATTATGGGTACGTTTGTAAATAGGGATGTTACATCAAAACTGACTAGTATATCATTAGGGTCTAGCTCAATCTTTGCAATCAGTTCTATGAAATGGGTGGAGTTTAAAACATTAGTAGGGGTGTTGCCGGAATAAGGTTTTAAGAAATTTGCTAGGTATTTTGCCAGATGGTATGTTGGTGAGTCAATTGTGCTAACTATCGGACGGAGAGGGACATCAGATTTATGGACTTTAGAAAGGCCGTACAGGCGAGGTGGTTTAGATTCGCGAGGTATTATGCGTTTTTGGATAGTTTTGGAAATATTGGAGGATTTGATGAGTGCTGAAATTTCCCGTTCAAGTTTTAAAGTGGGGTCTTTTGTTATAGGAGTGTAGGAACCGTCTTGTAATAATTGTTGAATCTTTTCTTTGTATTCTGTGCGGTTTAGAATTACAGTCCCATTACCTTTGTCTGCAGGGAGTATAACAATTTTCTCGTTTGTTCGTAGGTGTTTTAAGGCCGTCATTTCTTGCTTTGTCACATTTTTGTTAGGAGTTTTGGCCTTTCGGAGACATTTAAACGTTTCAAAGCGAATTAAGGTGGCATCGTCTTGGGGTAGAGATCGGATCGCTGATTCTACAGAGCTAATGATTTCTTCTGCAGGAATTTTTCTGGGTGCAATTGAAAAGTTTAGTCCTTTGGACAGGATATTTAGTTCGCTTTTGGATAGGATATGTTCTGATCGGTTTATGACGGTATTTGAAGACAGAGTTTTCGGGTAAGACCGAGTTCTGATCGGTTTATGTCGGTATTTGAAGACAGAGTTTTCGGGTAAGATGTTTTTTCGGTCTTACCCGAAAACTCTGTCTTCAAATACCGTCATAAACCGATCAGAACATATCCTATCCAAAAACGAACTAAATATCCTGTCCAAAGGACTAAACTTCTCAATTGCCCTTTAGAAAAATTCCTGCAGAGGAAATCATTAGCTCTGTAGAATCAGCGATCCGATCTCTACCCCAAGACGATGCCAACTTAATTCGCTTTGAAACGTTTAAATGTCTCCGAAAGGCCAAAACTCCTAACAAAAATGTGACAAAGCAAGAAATGACGGCCTTAAAACACCTACGAACAAACGAGAAAATTGTTATACTCCATGCAGACAAAGGTAATGGGACTGTAATTCTAAACCGCACAGAATACAAAGAAAAGATTCAACAATTATTACAAGACGGTTCCTACACTCCTATAACAAAAGACCCCACTTTAAAACTTGAACGGGAAATTTCAGCACTCATCAAATCCTCCAATATTTCCAAAACTATCCAAAAACGCATAATACCTCGCGAATCTAAACCACCTCGCCTGTACGGCCTTTCTAAAGTCCATAAATCTGATGTCCCTCTCCGTCCGATAGTTAGCACAATTGACTCACCAACATACCATCATTTGTAGTTGCTACCGATAATGTGTTTTATGCGTTGATGAATTTTGCAGTTGGTCAGATAAAAATTTTACAGTTCAGTTTGGGGAGTTTAGTAAACGATGAGTTTCTTAATGATGAGCTTAACAAGATTATCCACTATCACAACGCCATTATACGGTAAGTATAAAAGTTATATTCGTTTGACATTTTTAAGGTGCAGGTACGTTAAGATGCTTGATGCCTCCATGAAGGGTTTCCTTTTACTAGATTTCGCCGCATCTTCAATACAAATTGCAATCATTTGTTTTCAAATTGCAATTGTAAGTAATTTTTTAGACTAAATAGTACCTACTAAAATCACAATTTTAGGGAGATATATCGATGGAGTTGCTAAAGAGTGTTTATCATCTAGGGGCTTTGCTTACCCAAGTATTCCTATTCTATTGGTTTGGAAATGAAGTGTTGTTAGAGGTAAGTTAATCCACCGAATTTGTTGAAACAAAACTACGTTTGCATTGCTTCTTAAAATAGGACCTCGATAGAGATCACTTTTGGGCACGGAATAAGATAAAATTATGAAAGCGCGCCCGGGAGGGTAACGGGAATTCGAAATTATTAAGGGGTAAGACTTATTTTGAATGTAAATTATTAATGTATCGATTTTTCGATATTGGTTAGGTCAAAAATACAGAATGTATGGCTTGAAAATAAATAAAATTGTAGGAAATAGAAAGTCAGTTGAATGTCAACTTAAGGTAGATTACTAGCCTTTTCTTGACTGGGTTAGTGACTGAAATTGTGCAATACACATCGTCACACCTTTTGATCTAAGGTACAACTGAAATTTATGGTGGGAGGGAAATCGGCATCGTGTCAAATTGTAAAGGTGAATCAAAATCTGTTACGGTATTTGATGGAGAAAAGATAACGCGGACAAAAAAAAATTACTGGTTAGGTATTCTTAGTACCTCCTGGCCAATTGGGTATATGGACACCAAGTTCCAACCATGAAGGGTACAAAATATGGTGCTGTTCCCGGACTAGCAGCAGGGAGGGTCGTGGGCATTTGTAGCACACTAACAAAGAAAATATACTGAGGGCGCCAATTGCAGTTAATTGGACCCACAAAAGCACCACAAATGCAATGAACGAATAAGACAGTTCCTGCAATTAAGCCAACTTGTTAGCGGACTCAACAGTAAGCAACCTTGCCAATAGAAGCACTAACTCCGCAAAAAAATAATTAATATAATTGCACTAGAATGATTTAGTGTTCCAGAATATGTGCAATACAACACTTAAATATAGGCACCATTCGACCCCCTTAAAATGTTAACACTAAACTTAATCTAATTAATAATAAGCAGCTCAAACCTTTTAAATAGTCAGTGAAAGTTTGCCTTTAATTGACAAATGTAGTATAGCTTTATAGAACCCTGGTAACGTGCACTTTCCTCATCAGTTATGAGTGGAAACCTAACATTTGTGGCTCCTGATAATAACTATCATAAAAAGGTACTTGGGTAAAAAGGCCTGAACGCCTGAAGGATAAAACTTCCACTATACAACGATGTATATATGGCGAAAATTTAACAGGATAAATTTCTTTATTTAAATCTATGCGTACAATCCTTTCATGTGATTTTCCCATGCTCCACCCCTACATTGGCCAGAAAGCAAGCTTTTTTATTTGAAAAATTTGAAATTTTGCCGAAATTTTTTTGTTCCTAGCGAGGTAGGGATTTTAACGTGCGTGACAACACTCACACACGGAACCTCCATTTTTCTTCTCACCCGAACGAGGGCGTATTTTTGTGAAAAATGCTCGCCTAACATTTTTCGAGCGGACCGTGTCGGGATTCGAACCCGGGACCTTTAGTAGTCACACACATACCGCTACGTCACGGAGCTGCCATATGTATATAATCCCCTGACTATTGAACTATTTTCAAGTATCTATTATTATACTCACTAGAATAATTATCCCCTTTTATCAATAACCCCGTCGTATAGGAGCTGCTCGCATAAACGATAACAGACAAACTTAGTAAGGTTAAAATCTCTTACAGTAACAATTCCGCTGCCAAGTTTTATTGTCGCCTAGATGGTCCTGGATGTTGTTGGGTGGTACTACAGCGGTATCAGCTCGACGGCAGATCCCACCAGGTGATGGCAAATGGTAAGAACCCAGATAAGGCACAAGAAGGATGCTTCGTTTACGATAAAAACCCTACATATATAAATTAAATAAAGCCCACCATGTGACTTACTACTTACGCTTGTAAGCGGCATTAATTTCTCCAATAATTTTCTCTATAATTTACAATCTCATTAGATTGCTTGAGCAACAAAACCACCCAGCTGATGCTACCAGTTTCACCACGTAAATAGCTACTGATGGAAGTAACTAATTTTAATAAACCCCATGCTAATTTCTTCGTAGTATTGTTACAGTACAGTATCACCACTTTACTATAAATCTTAACTTTATTCAGCAACAATGTGCCTGTACCATCAACTGGAACACTCCACGCTTCGTACAACCAAGTTAACACCTTGGCTGCAAATTTAAGAAGAAGCCCGATAGCCTTACAAGACATTTTATATAAAGCGATAACAACTATACAAAAAATTCCTCGTGGATGTTATCTTTCTGCATGGTGGCTTAGTTGGAAGTATCAAGTGGCAACTACACAAATACTGCACTGAACTGAAAGACTGAGTGCGCGGCAGCTGTGATACGGTTCCACAGATCGTTCAGAGTTGTTGGTAGAGGTGGGACGTAAACAGCATTAGTAACATAATTCTATAGGAAGTAGTCACGTGGGGTAAGATCATGAGATCTCCGTGGCCAGAAGTGTTGAGCCAGGTTTTCATTTCCCCTGCGACCTATCCAGCGCTGACAATGGGATTCATTCACAAATTCTGGTACATTGAGGTGCCAATGGGGCGGAGCTCTATCGTGTTGGAAAATAGAGTTCTGTGAATCTTCCATAACTTGAGGGAACAGCCATTGTTCCAACATGTCCAGGTACGTTATTCCAGTTACTGCTCTTTCCACAAAGAAAAAAGGTCATAGACCTTCGTACGGTATAAGGCACAGAACACATTTATCTTCGGTGAGTCTCTTTCGTGTTGCAATATTGAATGTGAATTTTGCAAATCCCACATGCGAAAATTGTGTCTGTTGACTTTTCCACTAAGGTAGTCGCTTCATCGCTAAAAATTATACGCTGTAGAAACGTGTCATCCTTTACCATTTGTAGCACACAACCACAAAATTTAAGACGCTTCTCTCTATTATTGGGCTTGAGAGCCTGCAGAAGTTGTAATCGGTAAGAATTGTACAGCAAACGTCGTCTCAGAACTTTCCATACAGTTGATTGTCGTGTTCCAAATTCGCCACTAGCTCTATTGGTAGACTTAGGTGGACTGCGAACAAAACTTCCTTCAATCCGTCTGGCATTATTCTCTGACACACGCGGTCGGACTGTGCTTTTTCCTTTACACACACTTTCAGTCTGTCGAAATTGTTTAAACCAACGGCCATTGCTTTTTATAGTTGGTAGTTCAATACCTAATTTGGTACGAAATGCCCGCTGTATTACAACTTGCGACTACTTTTTGCAAACTCAAGAATGCAGAAAACCTTATACTCCTCAGTAGCCAGCTTACTAACAACTGACAGAGAAACGTAATGACGGTCTATTGCTGCGTGAACTCTACCGGCCGCTTCTGGAACCATAACCGCCCGACTTCCTCTTTACGTTGGTGTGTGAGACCCTATCACTGCCGCAGTGCACTTAGTGGCAGCAGATACGCTTTTTCGTATGTGGGATGAGTTTACCTACCGCGTGGATGTTTGCCGTGCAGCAAACGGTGGACACATTGAACATTTATAATGTATTTAAAAAACCTTGAAAGTTTCTCTTTTCATTGATATAACGACAGTTTATTTTGGATTTGTACTTTAATAAATAAAGCTTATAAAAATGGGTCCATTATTTAGAATAACCCTGTACTTTTAAAGTAAGTTCCGTTTGCGCACAACTTTCGCACTGCTTGTTATTTATCACGTGCGCTGTGATTAGTTTCCTCTTTCATGCAAGAGCATTCTGCACACAGATGCAAGTTACAGTTTGGATAGCTAATCAAACAGCCCTTTGAGTGTGGTGAAATTTATGCCGAGAGGCACCACAATAAATTCTGCAGCATATTGCGAGACTTTAAAGAAATCATTTGAGCGAGACATAACAAAATACGCGTGTTGTTGAGTACCGATATGTTTATGCTCTACGAAGATGCACATCCGCACACTACACCTGCTCGTTTTGCTAGGAGCAGTTTATCATCCACCTTATAGCCTCGGTATGGCACCGAGCGAATACCACCTCTTTCTACACCTAAAAGAATTCCTCGGTGGTACACATCTTGACACCGACAAAGATTCTGAGGTTTAAAAGAGAGGACCCTTTTTACAAAGGTTGTTACAGTTCAATAATACATGCTTAAGAAATTTGGAGACCAGCGTTGCGGCGCAAGCTGTAATAAGTATTTTACTTTACAAAATTTAAAAGTTTTAAACATTAGAAATGGAAAGGCTAACTTGGCTATTACCCCAAGGGAGAGATACAGATGGCTCGAGGCTAAATTTACGCAACTAAATAAAGAACAATGTAATCTTAAGTTGGACGCCACTGTATCTTACAAGTGCTAATTAATTTAAAAGGATAGATACAGAAAACTCTTTTGTATTTGTCAATTCTAAAATCTTCTATTCAAAATCTTGGATATACATAAAGCACATGGGTAGTCTTCCCCAAAACATTTTTAACTATGTACTTCTTTACAAGACGGCACTAGCGTGATTACACAACTATTTCGTATCGACAAATAAATAATTTAATTAAACAACTTTATAACATCCATATGCAACAATTAAATTATATTACAGATTTTTTTAACTTTAACTACTTGAACAAGATTTGTACATTTAATATTTTAAACCATGGGGTGTCAGATCTGACAGTCATTTACATATTCAAATAAGTAAAATGTTAATTAATTAAAACTTGGTTTTAAGCGATCTTTATACAAATATTATTTTTGTGACAAATAAAACTTTAAACATAATTTCAATTCTGCTTCTCGCAAATCAGTAAACTCCAATTGTTACGAAAATTAAAGGATGAATACTTATGTGATTTTCTTTCACAAAATATCTAAAGTTACCAAAAATCTATAATTTTAAACACAATTACGGTTTTTACAAAACAGTTCCTATGGAAAGAAATTTTGGGTTTTACTACTAGTAGATTGACTTTTTATGCTTGAAGGGGGTTATTTATTACAACCGGGTTTTTTTTTATAAATTGGTTTAAAACTAGGCAAAATAAATCACCCACCCTTAACAGCAGGTCACAGACAACTAACCCCGAGGAACTATTCTTGTACAAGCTTCAGACCATAAATATTTATCCGCTGTCTATTTTCAGACAACAAAACTATAAATTCAGATCAACTCTTCTTAAGTGAAAGGCGATGTTATTTCCCTTAACATTTTTGCGCTAAAAGAATATGGAAAAAAGCACTGTCTTACTCTTCACCAATAATTTTTATCATCCGCGAACTCCATTCCAAATTACTCGAAGTATGGAATGCAAATGATCAAATTGTTAAATCGATACATAAAGATAATTTGACCTGGAAAACTTTATCTCCCCGAAATTTTAGGCTAATCAGAAGAGATGTTTAACGACTAGGACTGGTCTCGCGCCGTGTTTATAAAACAACTTGGAGGCCTTGACATGTTTGTGAACAATAATTTATTTAATCAAAATTCTTAATGATAAAATGCTCTTTAAAACAATTACTTTGTCGTTTGAACACCTGAAGTATCTTAATTTAGCTACTGCAACAAAACTTGGTCACAATAGACTATAAGAGACTTATTGTTAGAAAAAAGATTACTAAGAAGTATTACTTTGTATCAAATAAAAAAAATAGCAGACATGAGCTCTGCAGTTCCCACAAGCAGTGTGAAGGCAGAGACAGCGTAAGTATTCTTGAGAGCCTGAGATGGCTAGTCAGTCTAAATCTTCACAACTTTAACATTGTTGGTAGTTCAGCTACTCACCGTAATTTTAATTTATTTAATTAGTAAAAGTCAACTTAGAATTATTTCGATCTTCACACGTTACTGCATATAACGTACTGGTAAATTAAAAATTAAAATTATAATTTCTATATAAAATAATTTGATAGAAGAGTTTTTTAAAGAAATTTTTTATAAAGCCGCTCCAAGAGTCCCATATCTATCTAGCGACCTCTAAGAATGTATGGGTCTATGTGTTTTATGTTTCAGGTTTGTTTTATGTTTAAAATAACAGTGGTTTTTTGTGACCTTTCAGGTATATTCTTAAGTTTTTGGATTCCTTTGAACGTTTATCAGTCTTAAACGTCGTTACAGGATTGTGGGATTTTACTTAAAATTTGGGTATTCAATGTAATTGTTACATTAGTTGCATGATGATTGCAGGAAATCTAATAACATTTATAGGATTTATACAAACTATGTTAGCTCTTATCAATAACCGGGTTTTAAAGCTATTGAGCGTTGTATTGGATTTTAATCAACGCCGCTGGACATGTTTGACTTATTTGTCCTTGAATTTTAGGCTAGGGATATTCGGGTTTTGTGGTGCAATTCATTTTTATGTCAGTTTCTGAGTCGGAACTTGATGTTCCGACAGTTGAATTTTCGCATCTGTTACTCTTGCTTACAATATTGTCGTTAAACTTCAAATCACTTATTAACACTGATCGACCTAGTGTTATGACAATTTTCAACTTTATAGCGTTGAACGTCAAAACTACATACCACATTATTCGAAACAAATATTTCTACGTGCAGCTTGATAAACTAAAAATATAAGTTATAACTGGAAAGCACTTAACTCGGCCAGTTTCTTTAATACGTTACTGTTTCTTGTCCAAAGTGCTGAGCACTCTTAGTTAGAAAAAGTTAATCGGCCTTCGGCTGCTCGCAACTACCAATAAATAAAACTGATATACACCAAAGACATGTATTGGAAAACTTTGAACGGATCCAACACTAGTTATATTTTTAGTATACAATTATATTAGCAAATAATTAATCACTTGTGTGCAGTTGGTTTACATAAACTAAAACCAAAAACATTAGCAAATATTCGTTTTAATATTTAGTGTAAGGTCAAAAAAATAACGGTGGTATATTATATAATTCTTATCTTTGGAAAAGTATCTACTCTTTTCATTTCTAAACTATAACTGCGGCAATGGGTAAAACACCCCAAGTTGTTCCCTTTACACGATGTAAGAAAACGGATAGAAGGAAATTCCTCTAAATTCCAAATATGACTTCTAACCTCTTACAGATCCTCTATATTAGTGGTTCTCAAACTGTGGGTCGCGACCCCCAGGGGGGTCGCGTGGTGTGTCCAGGGGGGTCGCGGGATAAGGAGGAATATCAAAAAAACAAATCAGTCATAGCTGTAGTTTTATTAATAACAAAATTTATAGGCTACACAAATTTGTAATACACATACAGGTTGAAAAAGGCCTAATACTATTCAATGGGAAACACGAGCTTGTTTGGAATTAACCAATTTATTTATGTCCGGAATGAGTTTTGTAATACACAAAAGAATGTCATTTTCCAGGGTCAAACGATTTCTTGATTTTGTTTTGATATTCACCATTATGGAGAAACCTTGTTCACAGTTATAAGACGTAGAAAATGGCATCAAAGTCTGTAATGCTTTTGTGGACAGTTCTGGGTATTCATTTTTAATACCTATCCAAAATTTGTCGATACAAGCACTGTTTAAAGTGAGTTTTGCTGACTGATCACTTGAAATTTCGATCAGTTGATCATGTTGACGAGCAGTTAGCTCAGCTTTTGTTACGACTTGATCACTGAACGGATTGACTACCCACAAAACCCCACTCGTATCCTTATTTGGAATGTAATCTGTCAACTGTTCAATCAAACCTTCGAGATGAGAAGATACTAGTAAGGAGAGAGATGAAGTGTCAGGGGATGTACAGTAGGATGTAGACAGAAACTCTATAAACTCTTGAGTTAGTGTAAAATTTTCAAAATCTTGTTTCTTAACTCTTGCGTTCCAAACACTGAGTTTTTTTACAAATGCATTTACTCTGTCTTGAGCATATAGCATATTTTTGTCTGGTCCTTGTAGGGATAAGTTCAAAATATTAAGATGAGAGAAGATGTCAGCCAAATAAGCAAGCTTAACCAACCACTTTTTATCACTGAAAAAAGTGGAATGTTCGGGTTTACTATCAACCAAAAATAACAACATTTCTGACTTTAATCCAAACAGTCTGCTTAATACATTACCACGGGATAGCCACCGTACTTCAGTGTGAAATAAAAGATGTTTATGCAAGGCTCCTACCTCTTCACACAAAATATTAAACACCCTACTTTGCAGCGGGCGACTTTTGATGTAGTTCACTATCTTGACAGCTTCATTTAAAACTTGCCGTAATTCATCTGGCATTTTCTTAGCTGCCAAAGCTTGCCTATGTAAAAAGCAGTGGACCCAGCTTGCATTCGGTATAAATGATTTCAACCTGGCAATCAAGCCACTCTTCTTTCCCGTAAGGGCCATTGCTCCATCACTACAAATTGAAACACATTTCTTCCAATCAAATTCAAAAGGTTCAGTTGCTTGAACAAACACCTTATAAAGACTTTCACCTGTTGTATTATTCGGCAGGGGCTTACAAAACAAAATATTTTCATGAATAGCATCACCGTAATCGTACCGGATGAAGCATAAAAACTGAGCACAGTTGGCAACATCTGTTGACTCATCCAACTGAATTGCAAAAAAAGTACTGTCTTTTATTTGCTACTTTAGCTGGTTCTGAACATCTTCAGCCATGTCACATATTCTTCTTGAAATAGTATCATTTGATAACGGGATTTTTTTCAATTTTTCGGCATCTTGAGGACTGATTATATTTGAAACCATATCAATTGCAGCAGGAAGAATTAATTCTTCAGCAATTGTATGGGGTTTCCCTTTTTTAGCAATCTTCAGCGCTACCTCGTATGAAGCTTTAAGAGCATTCTTATTAACATTAGCAAGATCCGTAATGTTTACCTGTTGACTTCGAAGGGATAACAGTTTTCTTTGGAAAAATTTCACTGGTTTGTCTTTCAAAGCAAAATGTTTAGTTTCAAGATGGCGTTTCATTTTCGAAGGCTTCATGCTTTCAGCTGACAACACTTCACTACACACCACACATTGAGATTTGTTTGCCAGTTCAGTGAAACCGAATTGTATGTACGACTGGTCATATTTGCGGAATTTTGTCTTTCCGCACTCACTAGCACTAGCATCACTACTTGACGACGGTCTTTTCAAAAACTTATCCATTGCTACTTTTTCTAACTGTATTTGCTCGCAATGCTACTCACAAAGTACACACACAGTGTTCAGTGATCGACTCAGGAAGCCAGACTGTCGTGTCGTCTGCCGGGCACCGGCTAGCAGAGAGTGCGCGCGCAAACAGGCCCCATGAGTCATCATTGTTTTGTCCTTGTTCGTGCCACGAAGTGAGTTATCCCACTTTCTCTTATTATAAACAATTCAAGTGACAACAATTTGTATTTATTTTTACTAGTTAATAGTATTTTTATGGATAAAACTTAGCCAATAGTGTTTTTTTTTTCATTTTTGTTTATATTTAAAAATAGGGGGGTCGCCGAAATACTAGGTCTAAAAAGGGGGTCGCAGTGGCAAAAAGTTTGAGAACCCCTGTCTATATTATACACGAGTCGAAAACCAATACATTCAGCATTCATAATATGCAAATTCCAAAACAAACACTTCATATAAAAACAAACGGTTACAATATTAATTCCAGTAAAAATGCCGATTACCAAAATAACTATTTAGTTAGATATAATATGGCTTTTACTAAATAAATCAAAACAAACTGCAGTAGGATGACTTTATAAAGAATTTATATTTAGAAGTTTTAGAAGACCCTGTAAACCATTCGATCTTTTTTTCTTAGAATCGAAGTGTAAGAAAGCTTGAAATCTTTATCAATTTAAATTAACAATCAAATGTAAACCTTAATGAATTAATAAACCAAATCATAGTGGGAATATTTTTTAACTAGCATTTGAGCATAAAATTAAACCTTATGAATACGAAAATACAATCTTAGAAATCGAGCGAGCATGTACCTTTGACAGAACAAATTAAAAAATACAATAATAAATGAATTAGTCGCCAAATGACGGTATCTAATTTTGTCTGGAGATGAGTAGTTCAAGTGTAGTAAACGAAAATTAATTTGTTGGTTACTTACAAAGAAATGAGCTAGTGACCGGTCCGATGTGGTTGCAGCTCATCACACTGGCGCATTTCTCTTTGCAAAACAGCCAACGAAGATCTTAAATTATAAGCGAATCATAGTACATTAAACCATTCCGAACGGACCAGCACCTTGACGAAGTTCTAGATTACTGGAACGGGTGAAATGGCTTTCGCGTTCTAGTGATCTAAATAGTCAAACTCCATATTCAACCAAATTAGTAGGGTCTTTAATGAGGGACCAGACTTAGACAGGTCCCCGAAATAAGGCAGCGGTTCGTTAAGTACTTAGATTGGTAGAGACCATCGGGGTCGGTATGGCATTCTAAGACACACTACCGCGATGTGGAAGACAACGGAAAACCACCACATTACCTCCCAAGTACACAGCGTACTTAAATTGTATTCAAAATGATGGCATCCTCTGAGGTAAAAGATTCCGGAAGTAAAATAGTCCCCAATTCGGATCTCCGGGAGGGGACTACTTTGGAGGCGGTGATCGGAATGCTTAGAAAAGATTCGGGAACATCCTGCGAGTCGGAGCGTGGAACGTCACAAGCATGAAGCAAATAGACGAGCTAGATAACCTAAAAATTAAAATGGATAGTTTAGCACTAGACATAGTAGGGATTAGCGGAGTTCGGTGGCCAGTTGCGGGGTATTTTTGTAATGGAGACTAGGGTAATTCAGACAGATTCAGAGGAAGGAAATTCTAGTGTGGGGATAGTTATGCGAAAATAGATAGGGCATTCTGTATAAAACTACTTACAAAAGAACGATAGAGTACTCATACTTAGATTAGAATCTAAACAGGTAAATACAGTAATAATACAAGTATACATGTCCACCTCCAGCCACAGGAGGAAGAGGTAGAAGCGATCTACAAAGATATTGAAGACATACTAAAATACGTAAAAGGACATGAAAATTTAATAATTACGGGTGATTTTAATACCATGGTGGGTGAGGGTAGGGAAAAAGCGGTAGTAGGTTTATTTGGTTTAGTCACGAGAAACGACAGGGGAAATAGTGGGTAGAATTTTTCGAAAAAAAAAAATTTACCATCACAAATACATTATTTCAACATAATGCTAAAAGACGATACACGTGGAAGATGCAACGGGATATATGGAGATATCAAATGGATTACACTCTTATTAGACAACGGTTTAGAAATAAAGTAAAGTAGAAACTATCCAGAAGCAGATATAGACACTGACCACAACAACGTAATTATTAAGGCCGCTCTTAAATTTAAAAATTTCAAAAAAGGAATGGAAAAAGGCACTTTAACTTTGAGAAACTAAAAGATAAAGATATTTACGAAAGATTTGAAAAAAATTCAAATGAATTGCTGAAAGGTATCGGGAAAATTTCTGATACTAAGGAAGCAGAAACAAAATGGAATAACTTTAAATCCAGCTTAGACATGACGGTCATAGATATTCTTTGGTATACACAAAAAGAAAATAAGAAACCATGGATATCAAAAGAAATTCTGAATTTAATAGAAGAAAAACGAAAATACAAAAATAGTCAGACGAAACGGGAAAACAGAGAAACAAATCCATAAAATGGGAAATTATTCGCAAATGCAGAAAAGCTCAAGAACAATGGATTGGTGAAAAGTGCAAAGAGGTACAAACTAAGATGGAAATATGAAAGACAGACGAAGCATACAAACTAATTAGAATAAATGTTGGGGATAAAAACCATATAGCAAAAATATAGGGGACGCAAGAGGAAACGGCATTACAGAAAATGTAAAGAAAGTGGTTAGATGGCAGGAATATATAGGAAATTTATATGCAGGTGAGGAACTAACAGCATTAGAACAGGAATCAGACTTTGAATATGATCACTTGGGATATCCTATACTGTGACAAGAAATGTGGTGCTACAAACGTATGATAAAGATATCATGGGCAGACAAAGTCAAGAACAAAGAGGTACTAGAAATGTTAGGGGAAGAGAGAAATATGCGAACAACAGTAAAAAATAAGAGACATAGGATGACAGGTCACATACTATAACATGAGGGAATTGTGCGGAATATACTAGAAACAGAGATAGGAAAAAAGAAGTATATGTAGACCTAAGTTAGACTATTGCACACAGATAGTGAACGATGTAGGATGTGGGAATTTCAGGGAAATGTGTAGGCTAACTCAAAATAGATATCAATGGAGGTATGCATCCAACCTGTCCCAATATGAAAAAACTAATAACGAAAAAATAAATTTACTTAAACATGATGATTGTTATAAACAACTACAGGTATTGGTCTTGCAATATTCTCAACTTATGTTAATTGTACAAAAGTATTTACTGGAAAACTATTAATACGGCGGATGTTTTAGTGTTGGTGGATGCTTGGCAGCCACAACCTGCCTAACCCCCTTTACATACCTTACATGTGATTTTCCAATGTTCCACCCGAAGGTACTACATTGGCAAGGAAGGGAGTTCTTTTTTTACCTGAAAAATTTTGAATTTTGCCAAACCCTTGCTGTTCCAAGCAAGTTAGAGATCTTTAACGTGCGTGACAACACTCACACATGAGACCTCCAATTTACCTCTTATCCGATCGAGGGTGTATTTTTAGGAAAAATGCTCGCCTAACGTTTTTTAAGTACTCACACGCATACCAACTACCACTGAATCTCGGTGAAATACACAATATAATACGAAAACAATAGAATGCGAGAACTGTATATAGGTTGTGTAGGAATTTCAGGAAGCTGTGTAGGCTAGCTTAGAACATAAATACGTGGAGGCACGCGTTGCAAGACGGAAAATTTAATGAGGAATAAATAAGTGCACTTAAATGTGATGATTATTATAAACAACTACAGGTGTGGGTTGTGTTGATTGTGCAAAATGATATATTGTAAAAATTATTAATTCGACGAATCTTCAACTGCTGGGGGAACTTGGCAGCCACAGGCTGCTGATGCTAACCCCTTTCACATACCATTGAATATCGAGGAAATAGGTTATATAACTGTAAAACAATAGAAGATGACCGAACTACATCTAACAAGAAAGAACAGCAGATATGCTCAAACACAACAAATATAGAGACAAGAAGAAAATTGTTCACAGCATATGTGTGGAGCACAGCACTGTACGTCTACAAATAGGTGTAGTAGGAAAAGCAGACAGAAAGAGATAGAAGCCTTTTGGAATGTTGTGCTTCAGATGTATAAGTATGATAGCATGGACAAGCAAGGTTAATAACAAATAGGTTATAGAAATAGTAGAGAAAGAAAGATATTTGTTGGAAAAGTAAAGTTGGAGAAATAGAAGGGTAGGGTGCATTCTAAGGCATTTTGGGGAATAGTACAATATATAGTATAAGTAGAGATAGGAAAAAGAAAGTAGAGGTAGACCGAGATCAGACTTATGCACGCAGATATTAATAGATGTCGACTGTGCAAATTTCAGGAAAATGGGTAGGTTAGTTCGGAATAGGAAACAATGAGGGTATGCTTCTAACCAGTTCCAGGACTGAAGACCTAATGATGATGTGTGTATATAATATATACAAACATATCCCATGCAGCCTTTACACTTAAATGTAAGCAACTAACTATCGAAACCTAATGTCGAAATCACAAATAACCTATTGCCCACTATAGAAGTGCGTTAGCTTCTATCGACCAAGATCCCTAGTAACATTAGGTGTAGTACTTTCCTAAAAAGTTCGCTAATGTTATGGTGGGTTATAGGTTATTTGTTATTACCACCTTAGAAGTCATAGACTAGTTAACATTATTAAATTTTGTTTGGCAATGTCAACTTCACTAAAATATCGGAGATTTGAAGAAGTTTCCGATAGCTAGTTGGATATAGAAGGCGTATGGGAGATGCTCTGTATATATTAATACACTATGATTCCTTTATAATTCAATACCTTTGTTGATAGTTTTACAACTAGATATGAGCTAGTCGGGTGAGCTGCAACCATATCAAAATCCGTCGTTGGCTTTTCTCTTTGTAAAATAACCAACAAATTAATTTTTGTCTGCTATTCTTGAACTACTCATGTTCAGACAAAACTATATGTCACTATTAAGCTAGAAGCGTATGTGCTTCTGTTTACAGAAATGTCATGTAACATTAGGTGTAGTACTTTTTTAGAAGGTTCGCTAATGCTTTAGTGGGTAATAGATCATTTATTATTTCCGTTTTAGTTGTCACACTAGCTAATATTATTAAATTTTGTTTGGAAATGCCATCTTCACTAAAATATTGGAGAACTGAATAAGTTCCCGCTAGTTAGTTGCTTACATTCGAGTATAGAGCTCACATGGGAAACGTTTTGTTTATAGTAATACACTGTGATTTTTTTATAATTCATAATCTTTGTTGAGTGGTTTGCAAATACCAATGCGACAGTCTGATGAGCTGCAGCCAGTGGCGTGCCCATGGGGGAGGGGTCGCCCCCTCCCAATATTCTCATTAATATCTATTCCAAAGTTCACAGAATATCTATAAAATTACCTCACTCGAAGTGATGGAAATTTTTGCCACCCAACCTTTTCCTGCTTGTAGTTTTATGCCACAGTATCAATAACCTTTGTTAGATCAATATCCTTTGTCGACCCGTATCGTATCTTTGTACTAAACAGGCCAAGACCAATAGTAGTTTCTTTCCATCAAGCAATAAGTTGCCCCCCCCCCCCGACGAAATTTCTAGGCACGCCACTGTCTGCAGCCACGGCAAAATCAAACATTGGCCTTTCTCTTGGTAAAATACCAACACATTAATTTCCGTTCACCATATATGAACTATTCATCTCTAGAAAAGATTATATCATAATTAGGCTAGAAGCGCATTAGTTTCTGTCGACCGAGATCCCCGAGTAGCATTAGGTGTAGTACTTTCTTAACAGCTTTGCTAACGTTATAGTGGGTAGTAGGTCATTTGTTATTTTTACCTTAGTTGCCGTAGACTAGTTAATATTAAATTTTGTCTGACAATGTCATTCTGACTGAAATATAGGAGATTTGAAGAAGTTTCCGGTAGTTATTACATTCGAACAGAACGGGCGTATAGGAAATGTTTTGTATATATTAGTTAGGGATGGCCAAGGGCCCGGGCTTTGGCCCGGCCCGGCCCGAAGCCCGGCTTGATATTCGGGCCGGGCTTCGGACCGGGCCGACACATTTTTTTTTCGGGCTCAAGCCGGGCCAAGCACGTCTCGGGCCCGGGCCGGGCCGGGCCAGACTCCTCAAGCTTTTCGGGCTTTTCGGGCTATTTCGGGCCGGCCCGAAGTTTATGTATAAAATTTATTGATTTAGTAAAAGATTCCATTTAATGATTTCTTTAGTTGCCTCTTAAGCAAAATTATAATTAACGCTCCTCTTAATATATCACCCAGGTACAGTTACACACATATTGGTAAGTGTGGAATAATGGAAGTAAATCGAAAACGAAAATGATTTGATTTAAACAGATTTGTGATTTCGATTTTTTTTTCGATAAGTAATATTCACTTCTTTCCACTTTTCAAGAAATTTGAAATAGAAATTGTCCGTGTTATATTTAATTATTTGAAGGAGTATTGCAACGTATTGTTAATTGAGCTGATTTATTTAATTATACTTATTAATTAACTTAATATTGTGGCCCCGCACTGAAGATTATTTATGAATAAATCGAAACCACTCTGTATATGAAAAAATATTAAAAACTCACGATTACAAAAAACCAGCTCAATTATATTTAATTATTTGAATGTATCTTTAGTTGAAAAACATACCGAATACAATGCGATTAAGTTTTTATAGGATTCAATTTTATGGATATAGAAAATTAAAATGTAAATACTAAATAATATTCTATGTTGCGGCTCCTAAAAAGGTATAAAGAAAAATCGTGATATTATAAATAGTATATACAAAAATAACGGAATAGAGTAAATATTATTTTAACAGAGGCGTCTCTAGCTGCTGCTATCTGCAGAGCTTAGGCCAATAATGGATATCTAGAAAATTTATAATTTGCATTTTAGGTCGCATATTTTAAACAGCTGTAGTAGTTGGTACATGCGGTAGTAGTTCAATTTTAGAGGTTTTTGTTCCATCGAACTTAATCCTATTAGGGCTTATTTTCATCAAATTTTGCGAACTAGCAAGGAATGTACCTAATTCCAGCGTGCTTCAACAAAAGCCGTGTAAATTTGGATTTATCATTTCACTTAAGATTTTAGTTACATTCCGGCCCGAATCGGCCCGGCCCCGCCCGAAGCCCGGCCCGAAATTCAAGCCGGGCCTCAAGCCGGGCCGATGCGCTTTGGTTTGGGCCGGGCCACCGGGCCGGGCCGGAGCAAATTATTTCGGGCCGAGCCGGGCCGCGTCAAAAAGCACGGCCCGGCCCGGCCCGAATCCATCCCTAATATTAGTACATTATAATTCCCTTATAATACAGGACCCTGTTTGGTTGTTTTGCAAAGAGCAATACGCCAGTCTGATGAGCTGCACCACAGCGAAATCAAAGTATGCATTTTTCTTTGTATAATAACCAACAAATTAATTTTCGTTCACTATACTTGAACTACTCATCTCCAGACAAAGTGCTAGTGCTACTGCTAGAAGTGCGTTGGCTTCTGTTGGTCGACATCCCCAGTAACATTAAGTGTAATGCTTTCTTAGGAGGTCTGCTAATGTTATAGTGGCTAATAGGTCATTTGTTATTTTCACCTTAGCAATCACCAAAGACTGATTAAAACATATGGACAAATACAAATTACTTTTGCAAAACAGAGCGTCACTGACTGCTTAATTCAAGCGATGAACATTACTGTATTGCGCATGATTGACCAGGTGTCGAATTGATATCGACGTCTATTTACAAATGAAGAATATATTAACCTTCAGTAAACTTCAAAATTAAGATACGTAATTATTTACAAAATGCAAATCTTAATACAAAGGCATCCATAAACCATTGCAGCAACTTCTTGAGAATTATCTCAAGAAATAAATAAAAGCACTCCTGTAGATGAAACGAAAATCTTATAAGTGATTCTTCATACTTGAAATTTAAAAGCACAAATATTCCTTTAACATCAAAATGAAGACAACACAAATAAGTAATTAATAATAAATTTTGTATAAGTATAATTTTATTGATGATTACTCAGGTAAATACCAACTTGAATAATGTAGGTCACCAAAATATTACATTTATGTATATATGCATCAATCTTATACAAACCAAGGTATGAAAGGTATGAAATAACTAACAACTAGTGTCAGCATAATTTGCCATAACGGGATGTCGCAGTGCAACCTGTAACTTTTAGACCTTTTGATTGGATTATCTAAGTTGGTTTTCGAATCTTTAAGGACGTTAGAAAATGGAGATACCAATGCATCGTCAACAATATGTTCCGAATCTGAAGGCAAATGATACAAAGCTCCATTCCTATTTAAAGTTCTCATTACAACTCTAGACCCCGATTTTATGGTTTTTCAAGAGTACGTAGTTTACCTAAAGTGTTTTTTAGTAAACTCGGAAAAACTGTTTTAAGAATGCTCCCAGGATGGCTTAGTTTCCATTTTGTTATTTTTTTACGCAGCTAATTTTTAGGGGTCGAAAAAAAGATAGATATAGAGGTTGAGATCTATGTGTACTGTTGGGCAATACGAATTTAATATTATTTTCTTTGCAAGCTCAGACAACTGATTCACAAAGGTGGCTGGCAATATTGTCCTCTATGAAAAGTTACAGATCATTTATTCTTTTTTAATAAGGAAGAATAATTTTTAAAAAGCCAGTTTTCTAAAATTATGAAGTCAAACCACCCAGATGGTGATAGCCATCTGGGCCACTTTCAATCCATTCGGGATATAAATGTTTGTAGTTGTACACAACATACGGTGCTAATAGTTTACCACATGCTGCTGTAACAAACATGATTGACACCCAGGATTTACAAAGGTTTATAGTAGGATGGGCATGTTGTGTTTTTTTTTTAACTAGTATTCCTTCGTATCTAGGATCATCAGGCAAATTGGTCTCATTGTAGTTAATTATATTATCAGATGATATGTCTATCAACGCTATTTATAATTCATCAAGGTATGCGTTTACTGAATCACGCGATAAAGCATCACGGTATCTTTTCGTATTCTCCGCTAACCTAATGGACAGTTGCATATTACGTGTTGAAAAATTTCATAGCAAATCGCGTCCTAAAAGGAATAAAAATATAGTTTTTCGAAGCGACAGCTAACAATTTGTTTACCAATCTAGCATGTTATTTTCTAAACATGAAATATTGGTTCGTCATTTTGTAAGATTGTCTTACGCAAATCTGTACTTCAGAACCAGACGAACGTAAGTCCAGAAATAGCGATTTTCAGGTTATTACTATTTTACATGTAAAATTCAATTTTGCATAATAACTACCATAATAACTATACTAGGGTTATAAGAGCGTAAGTCCTGACATGTTTGAAACACACAAACGTTAATCACTTTATACAGGAAATCCAATCATATATTTAATAAGAGCTTTGTCTTTTAATGGCAAAGAAGTACGCTTGTATTATTCAGGGTGGAACAATGAACATTCAAAAAATTCAATTTTTCTGGTTTCTTTCTATTTGGGTGGGTTTTATTTATCGAATTTGGGTTTTCATGACCGCTCGTGACCTCTTTATCAACAGGATAACACATGCAGGTGTCTTCTAGTGCTCTCATAAATCGAAGATCGACACGTCAATAAAAATAAATGTAAATAATGGACTCGGTCTCTCTGATGTTGAGTGACCACCTTGGAAAGGTACTTTCCCAAAGTTTGGTTTATGCGCACTACCATACCATCCGATTGCAAGTGCAATGGTGTTGTTTGAATCTTTCGCATCCCCCTGCAGCCGGTAGACTCCTTGGTAAAACGACGACCCAAAGTTTCCCTCCTGATCGGCGAGTAACTCTATAGGAACTCTGAAACGGCAAAACAATTCTTTTACCAGCACGTCAGTAACGGTTACAACTTCTTAGTTTGGTATTGCATACGATCCGGTTCACTTCATAAAATAGTCCATGGCTAACAAGAAATACTACTTCCCTGAGTCGGTCGCAGTGAATTAAACCCGCAATATCGATTGCACTCTGGAGAAAGAGCTCCCATTGTATGCATTATGGTTTCCTAGTGGAGCACATAGCTGATACTTGCTCTGACTCTCTTCAGAGTCTTCTTAACGCCAAAGAGTCCCCCGAGATCCCATTATGCAGATGCCTGAAAACTTCAGACACTAGGATTTTACACACCACCACCTGGAGCGTATTCATTGATTTACCTCCATGCACCAAGGATCCCACCAAGATCTACGTTCAGGTAATTCTACTGATTTCAGTACGACTTCAGATGGTTACTCAACGGACTAATGTTGTGTCAGGATGGACGTTCTCCTTTAATTTACCAAACCAGACTGACATCTAGGTCTTTGTGATCCTCTCGTTCTGTTCACATCTGTAGAGGCTGTCAATCGTCATTGATCACGGTGGTCCGACCAAGTAGATGACATTTTGAATTTAATCGTTAGCAATGGCTGTAATTTTCGGTGGAAGGCCATCTCCAAAACGCGTCCGTATTACGATAGTTTACACCAGCACGGCGTTCAGTGTCGAAGACATTACGTCTACAGCTTTTCCATCCGTAGCGAGTTGCTCTTCAGGGTTTCTAAACTGTAATAATCACTTCAAAACGTCGTGGTCGGTTCTCAGGGGAGGTACTTATACGAGTGTTCTACGGATTTCACAGCAGTCAACAGTTCACGTCTTGTAACGCAATGCTTTCTTTCAGATTTTAAAAGCACCTTGCTAAAGTGACCAATGATTCCCTCTTGCCGTCTTAAATCTGGGATAGTACACTACCAATTACGACACTACTTGCGTCTGCATCAAAGATAAATTTGCCTACCGACTGATGATAACTTAAGATTAGAGCTGTTGTCAATAAATACCTTGGTTGTTGTAACGCATTCTGTCAATCTTTATCCCAAACGTAATCAAGTCCATTTTGATCAGCTTGATCAAGGGCTGAGCAATATTTGTAAACCCTGAAATGAATCTTTTATAGTAATTGCACAACCCCAGAGGGCTGCTTAACTAATTTTTGTCTTTTGGTGTCGGCCACTCTTGTACCGCCTTAACCTCTTGCGGGTCTAGCATGACTCTGTTGCGTAAAACTACGTGCCCTAGGTATTACACCTCTTTATCTAGTAGGTGACACTCTTTTTGGACCCAGCTTAAGATTGGTTTCTATGTGTCCTTAAAACACGTCCTTTAAATTTCCCAAGTAATTTCCAAACGCCATCCCAATTACTATCCTCTCATCCAAATATACAAGGCGCGTTTATCACAATAGCCTACGTAAGATGTTATCCATTAAGCCCTCGAAGGTGGCAGGAGAGATGCAAGGTTTCAATTGTATGGCTGTAAATGGCTATGGGCCAGTACCACAAATGAAAACAGTCCTTTCTCTGTGGGTTCTATATCCTCTTGTCAGTAGCTAATTTTTAAATCCAAGGTTAACAACCATTGCGACCCTGGAAGTGTATCTAGGGTCTTTATGATCACGCCATCCAATCGTCTGTAGTCCACATAAAACCTTGACAACCCGTCCATCTTTTTAATATGCACCGCAGGCGATGTCCAAGCGCTTTCAGAGTGATCAATCACCCCCTGTTCCTTCATATCGTTAATCATTTTCATAGTTTTTTCGCGTTTTGCCAATGGGAGTCTTCTTAGCAGCTGTCTTAACGGCCTGGCATTTCTTGTATCGATTTTATTCTTGACTACTGTGGTCTTACGTAATCGACCACCGTCGACTACGAACACGTTCCTGTACTATTGGATCAAGTCCTGCCAATTGCTGTTGTGGAAGATGCGTGCATGGTTCTGTCAACTGCTCTATTAACTTTGCGAAACGCCCGTTGATGGCTGGTTCGTTTTCAACGCCGTCACATCTCGCCACGTAAACAAATCAAAGCAGACCGCCCAAACGTTGTACTCTTTTTCAGCGCAATATTGTATTCATTGACGTTTAAGATCCTAACAGGTACACCATCCATCGCTTTGGTCAAAGCCTTACCCACAATGACACACTTTTGAGAGATTCGTCATTGATTGGTTCAATAGCACTTGCAAATCCTTTTCGAACAGCACCATCCAAGCGTCCCGCCACCACACTCTCTGTCCGTCTAGGTAGGATAACGTCGTATGTCAAACAAACTCCAACAAACAGGTTATCATTTTCGCAAAACGGCCATTCATGCTTCATTACTCTCAAGATATCCTCTATCATATCTACATGCAATCTATACCTCTTCGAGATATCTATTTCTCATGTCGTTATTACTACCTCATGGTCAAATATTTTGCTCCCAACTCCGACTTTTACATCTAGGATTCCGTGTGCTTGAATGTTAAATGTAAACATAGGTGTGTGGAACAAGATATTTGACTACCAGGTAGTGGGTCGAAGAAGTTATCCTGGGAATAAATATCTTGAAGAGATATGGATTTCATGTAGATATGTAAGATGATATTTTGGGGCTAGGGAACGAGGAAGTGCCGCTTTTGCAAAATAGACGACCTGTCTGTGCAAGATTGTTTGAGAAACGATGGCATTCCTACCTCAAAGAACAGAGTCTGTGGTAATGTGACCCTTTAATGGTGTGCTTCAGGAAGTCTTGGTGCGCACTATTAAACCGATCAGTAACAAATCCTTCGAAAAGTGCATGCTTGTTGGGACTCTGTTCAAAGTTATGGTAGATGTACCTGTTAGGATCTTAAACGCCAATGTCTAGGATATCACGCCGAAAGAGAATACAACGGTGAGTAGTGTTTTTAATTGTTCACGTGGCTGAGTATGACGTCGATGAGAAAAACCCGCGCACGAACAAGTGTTCCGTGAAGTTATTGGACCAGTTAAAATACCATATCAGCATGTTTAACAACAACGACTGGTAGGACTTAATTTTAAAAGCCCCACAATAATTCATTTGCAGCTAGTCCCCAACTGTGCAATTATTATTTTCTTAAAACTACAAAGCTATCTTTTAAGTACTTCATATCCAAGCAATGTAATTAACTTTTCAAGCACTAATTATTAATTTTTGTAATACTACTATGATATATATTAGCAGTAATTTTTATCACATAAGTACAACTATCAAAGTTTTAAATTAAAACAAGTATTATAATCAAAGCTTCCATCGGAACTGATATCAAAACTTCAATTGAACTGGTCACAAATATTCATGATCGCATTTAATATACATTTGAATTGTACTAGTTAATTCGAGAACACCAGAAATTATGCGAATAACATCCTTAAGATTTTCATTGTAAACTAAATAACACTTAAATGCACAACCTTTGTACCTGTCACTCAGGCTCATCTGCAAGGTGTGGTGTCAAAAATCCATCAATCATTTTTGTATACAAACGCTTCGTTTACGTTCTAGTGTAATTATCCTGGCCAGATATCAATTGACACTACAATATATTACATCTATTTAGGTCGTTACTGTCAATTATTTTATTAATACATATTTCGTTAACAATCATTAAGCGACAAAAAATTGAACGGATAGTGTTCGAATTTGCTTTAAAAATTTTGTAGTAGATAGAATGAAATGCTATAGACAATCTAACCTTCCGTTCTAACCAATGATTCGCATAAAATAAATGCAAGATTTCGCTGAACGTTTTTTTTCTTCAGCGCTGAAAACTAAAAATTCCCTCGTGAATATAGATAGCAAATTGGACCTCCATATACCATTAACGCCTACCTTATCTGATATTACAAGGTCGAGAATTTCTTGTTAATGAGGGAAGCCCAAGGTAAAGTTGGATGGAAAACGGCTTGAGGAAAAGAAAAACTCATTAGGGATGAACGGCTAGTAGAGTGTTAACTCTGGGTAGATCATGAGCTTGGGTCATGGGTTGACAAATGACCAAAAATATAGATAAAGAGCGCTACCGTATTTTCAATACAACAACATACGAAGATACATGTACTTGTATTAAGGGAATGTAGCCACAAAACCTAAATATCAACCTTGCAAAGCACTTACCAAAATGTCACTTACCAGATGTATTACAGATGTCTCTGCATATTCTGTGAACAAACAAATGCACAACGGGACACCGTTTGTGTCCTTAAAAATATTCACCAATAAATAATATATTTGCTTTTAAGTTCCAAAAATATATACACTCAGGGTACTTGTTACCATTAGACAGAGTTAATCTTTTGCTTATTAAGAACCAAGAAATTTCTTTTGAATTTTTAATAACAAAAGAATTAAGCAAACAGAATTCTATTCATTTAAATTGGTTTAGCTTGTTTCAACACTAATATTTACAATAAAAATTTACATGGAAAAAAAACTAGTATTGTTCTATCTTCAAAAACACAAACATTTTTAAACTCAATATTTAAACTTATGTTTACTGTAAGGTATTTGCTTTCTTAATAATTTAAATCTCAAATTTAATTATAGCCTTCAGTAGTACTACAGTCGACTTTACAAGTGAGAAACAAGATTATTTTACTTGATTCTAAAATGTAGCATTCAAACAAAAAATAAGCTTTAACTATATATTTTTCAAAAATATAACATGTTTTAAAATTAAATTGCATGACCTCAAAATAATAAAAAATATGATTAATGTAACATAGAATAGCATGTGGTAATTATATTGATTAACTAGATATTTTTGACTTCAAATGTCAATAACAATTTTTTCAGTGAAGCTAAAACTATCTGCTTGTGGATCAAATATAATAGGCAACTATGGAGCCATCTTTAAAATTTTGTAAAGTTACGAGAATAAATCTGGATGCTTCTTACAAAATAAATTTCAAAATAACTAAATCAAAGTAGAATATCAACCTTTGATCATACGTAAGACATTTAAATAAATACAAATCAAATTAAGGTTAAATATCACTCACGTGCTTGAAGTACAGTTCAATCAAAAAAACTTGAACGTTCTCACCAGAACCAAATAACATCAGATGTCGACATATCTAAGCACATCTGCGATGCACGTATTACGAATAACCATACCATTATGCTGAATTTTACGCTGGAATTTTCAAAGACCTTCAGAACAAAATATTATCCAACCAAATAAAATCTCCGTTACATATGTCCAACAATTTTCATGTTTTCTAAATTTTAACTAAAGTTTTATTCCTGTTGTATTGCATGTTTTAATGATGGATTACTTCAATCTACTTCGTTTCTGCAGGAATCAACTAACTTTACCGATGGTGGAATACAAAATAAAATTAATCTTCACCAAAAGTTGTCAGGAACCACATCAAGATACGAAGGTATTCCTATATCAACCTCTCGTACGAACGCGATTCTAGGCCATGTGCTTGAATACCATGTTGACTTTTCTATGCTGCGGAGAGCAGCTTACTTCTTCAAGCGCTAATGAAAAAGTGAAGTCGAACTGACAGACAAACGATTAGAATTGTAACTTAGACATCAAAAGGGAAGGAGCACATAATCCATTATACACTTTATAAACTATCTTTTGTGATCAGACAATTATAAATTATGTTTTTATATTATCGAAACATAATATTAGATTTATAAGGAATGTGTAACTAACTATAAAAAAAATACGATACAGCGCATTTGAGCATTAACATTGCTCAAAATTGGGTTAGAACGCCACTCTTAATTTCAATGTTATTTATTTTAAACAGTCAAGGTTTTGTTTTGCGATAAACCAGGCGGTGTTATCTAGCACAGGTTTTGGACACTCGTTTCGAAGCACTTGGCCCGTGCGGTCATGTATTAAAACAATATACATTTTTTGGTGTGTGTGTGTCACTGTTCTTCTACATAATTCCGTCGGCGGAGATTTGTTCTGGTTTGGATGCTGCCAACTACTTCCGTAGAAGCCAACAGTATGAACATTAAGGTAAGTGCATGATCATTGTTTGATTTACCGCTAAGAGTATTTTATCGCAACACTACCCCCAAGTCACAGTACACTTGCTCTAAAGAAATAATCTGAGGTTTTACGCTTAGTGTAAATTGTCCCATTGTTTCTCCAACAACATCTTAAAAAATAAGGTTATCATATATTTGGGTTATTAAAGTTTTACATAATCTAAGATTTAACATTTTTAGAAATAATGTTATCATGACTTTATTTTGCTAAAGTTTTATACAATTTAAGAATGAACTACATAATAGGTTAATTTACTTAAACACCGTGTGGTTGTAATTTTGTTTCCATGCTTAAAATTTTGGAGAACATTTAGTATCTTATGTTTTATTCTGATAAACCTCATTCCGAAACCTAGATGTTTGTTGAACACATGGATTTTACCTATTTATGGTTTGTTTAAAGAAATGGGTTTCTTCTACAGACGAGTAAATTAAATCTGTTACATTGTGTGTTTTCCGAAACGAAAACATTTAGAAAACGTCTGATTATCACTACAAATTTTCTTTCATTGAACCTTTGTTTTCACGGATCTTATAAACGATCTTAGTACATTTTCATTTATTACGTTTTAGAATCAGATCTATCATAAAAGTGTAGTAAGCTTTTAGTATTTGTTTCTAGAGAGCAATCATATGATACTTGATCGTTGTTGTTTCCTTATGTTGTAAATTTGATTCTTAAATATTTTGCTATAGTTGTTAAAGCCAACTATATATTATTTATATTTTGTACATTTTAAAGTATCTTAGTAAATAAAATATGAAGTAAGAATTTTGTTTTAAAAAACCCACATGTAAATTTATAAGAAAGGTAGATCTAACTCTTATATTTGAATCACTGTTAATTACGTTAATAACTTAAAGATCTAAGATTTAGTAATTGGTTTAAAAGCGACTATGAAATGTTTTGTCCTGTATTATGTAATGTAAAAATAATTCTATTCGCTAAACTAAACCTTTAACATCTTGGTTTACTGAAGTTAATCTTCGAAAAATTTTTATTTTAGTAGTATTGAACCAAAATTTTTAGGGACTTTGAACAAGAACATTTCCTTATGTACACACTATAATAATTGTATTATTTTGTTCAATAATGAAATTTATTAAACAGTTGCTATATGTTTTTATGCGAGTACATATTTTTAGTTGACGAGATCTTGATGTACATGAGTGTTTATGATAAAATCTTGTAACTTTCAGAGATTCGTCTAAATATTATTAATTATTCTATTATTATTTTGAGACCCAATCTGATCTTTCCTTTTGTATTGTAATAACTTGTTTTTATTTCAGGTGTACCCTTTTCATAGTCAATCTTTTGTTATTAGAGATATTTACCTTAATGTTTTTATACCATTCCTAAGGTCATATCAACGGCTGAAGTAGCGACTGAGTTTAACTCTTTTACTTCTCAGGTTTACAATGAAACTAACTGCTCATCACTCTAACGCTAGAGTAAAGTCCAGGGCTAACAAATAAGCTATTATCATCTTAGGTATGGCGCATGGGCGAAAGTCTTTCAAACTGTTGTCATATAAACAAAACAGGTTAATATTCTCCCACTTTTAACACGCGTTCACGAAATGTTTCTTATGCAAACTAAAACACAAGTGCTGCTACTAAAGCAAAACTTGGAATTCCACAGGAAGAAGAACTTTATGAATACAGGTCACAATTATTTATGACTATACACTCTCTGTGTTTAACAATCCGAATATTAGTTGTGTCGGATAGAAAAAAACGTTTGTAAATGTGTTCCATATTTTGAAACCACCGAACAATTCCACTATTTTAAAGTAAATTATAATAAATTCTCTGCCAGTATCATTACAATACAGATTCTCTACTTTATAACGATTTTCGAAAACCAGGCTGCTCCCGGGTAACAATACGTCTAGCAACCACAAGTACCAAATTCTGTCTGTCTCTCTTCAGTCGACTTAAATCCAGTGTGCACCCTAGGATCGTGCACTATGTGCCGTTGCATCTTATCAAATTGCAACGCAATAGGGATACTTATCTTAACCCTACAAACGCTTGCATATTTATGCCATAGGCGTAGATTACCATGAAATGTAATGTAAACAAAGGAGCATAACCTTAATTAAATTATACTTAGGTACGACCTCGTACTTAGTTCATATATATATAATTGTAAATTAATTATTTAACGACATAAAAAAGGCAGACCTGGAAATACTAATTTAAATATTTTACTTTATTCTAAAGCTAAAGGGTTCAACCTAAATATCTGATCAAACCATTTTGTATTGTATGTAGACAGTTTTTTATAATAACGATTTTGAAATAATTTACAAAATTATTTTTGACGTATGCTCACAACTATTAGCATTCTTCTTAATCTTCTTTGGGAATGAAACCACTCATAGTTTTTAAAATCTATTTTATTTACATTTCGATCCATGACGCAAAATTGTGCAAGTATTTATG
Organism: Platerodrilus igneus; assembly: GCA_036346225.1. Lineage (NCBI taxonomy): Eukaryota > Metazoa > Arthropoda > Insecta > Coleoptera > Lycidae > Platerodrilus > Platerodrilus igneus. Next base: position 12,825,231 of record JARFIW010001469.1, on the reverse strand, counting down.
TTTGATTTAATCCGACATCTCACAGCAAGAGTTATTTGTAAAATTGTGTATAAGAAAACTGATACTGAACAATATTCAAAAGATGTATATACTTTTTATAGATTTCAATTAAAATAATACTTTCAACGCTACCGGTAATTCCGTTTAACCTGTTCAATACAAATTGAGATAGCTAAGATAAGCAAAATATGGTTAGCGTTTTTGTAAACATGTTAATACTCATAAATTTTATCAAATAATTCCTAATACTTCAAGATCGATACGACGAAACCAAACTCTGAACATCAAACGATTGTTTGCCGGATGAGGAATGAAAGCAAGGTGTGGTGTAACATAATTCAAAACCCACTTATCACGATTTCATGAAAACTCTACAGAAAAGGGTTTTTACGAACCTTTAAAATCCACAATTATTATATTTAATTGCAGTTAGAAACATTCAGATCGCTATCTAACGAATGTTTCGAATACCTGCTGGATATCATAGTTTAACTAATAGATTGCATACACCCAAAAAAAAAGATCTCGATTGAAGTTTGAACTGCACTGCGATTTCATAATTTTCAAATTACAAAAATAATACTCTCTAACAATACAAAATAATTACGTTGCGAATTTAAATGTTTCTTTAAATCTAAGTTACTAATTTTTATATTCAATAGTTACGAGTTGAATGTTTAGTGCTCTAAAATTTACGCCTAAAATCTAAATATTTTATGGTTTCGCTGTAAAAACACGTTTAATTAAAGTGTCTATACATTCAGTAGTACTAGTAATTGTTACAAAAGTGTAGAATTAGTAAGACAAGCTGTCTTAGCTAAGATCGCAGGTTGGTTAGTCAATCACCTTTCGCCATTAACATTATGTAGCTCTCTCAAATCTGGCTAATTTGAAACTGAATGCATATACTCGAGAGCTTCGGAAACAATCGACTTGGTGAATGTTAAACAATAGATAATGAATCGCCAAGTGTTAACTTTTGTACGCGAAAAATACATTACAAAAACGTATAGAATATTCGACCCACGTGCTATACTGATTGCTAAATGTAAATCAATAAATGCTGTGAGTTATATATTTATATATAAAGGGGCGACTACTTTTATGGTATGAATGAAAACGTCTAAATTCTGAAGATGTTTCAGCGCTGTAGAGTTCTTGTACAAAGAACTAGTTATTATGGTTTCTTATCTGAATAGGCAATTGAGCTGAAATCTCAGTGGCTTATGTATTACATTTCAAAATAAGGCTAACCCTGATATGTTTAAATAGACCATAAGATAACGAGACAAGAACATTGTTTAGTATAACATTTGAGGACGTAATAGATTAAGAAAGCAAAAACGCGAATTTCAAAAAGGAGATATCCAAACGCTCTGAATTGAATTTAAAGGGGCGCGAGTAATTAATTTAAGAAAACTGCATAATATGCTAGACTCTATTGCCTTTATTGGGATAATCAATTTGCCGATCAAAGCCAAGAAGGAATACGGGCCGGTTTATCTGTATCTAGATAGAAGAAAGCAGTAACTTTTGACGGCCAAGCGAAGGTTTAATATATGAAATAACATTAAATCCAGATTACACGTGGCGGCCAGAGATATTCTGGAATATACACAAACAGAAAACAAGACACCTTGGATAACAAAAGATAACCTGAATTTAATAGAAGAAAGACGAAAATACAAAAATAAATCAGACGAAACATGAAAACAGAGATAGAAAACCATAAAATGGGAAATTATTTGCAAATGCACGAAAGCTAAAAAACAATGGATTGATGAAAAGTGCAACAAGGTACAAACTAAAATGGAAGTAGGAAAGACAGATGAAGCCTACAAATTAATTAAAATTAATTTTATGAATATAAAACCGTATTGCAAAAATATAAGGGACGCGGGAGGAAACGTCATTATGGAAAATGTAGAGAAAGTGGGTAGATGGCAAGAATATATAGGGAATTTATATGCAGGAGAGGAACTAACTGCATTAGAACAGGAATCGGACATTGAAAATGATGACTTGGGACATCCTATACTTAGAGATGAGTTTGAATTAGAATTAAAGGGTCTGAAAAATGGTAAGGCACCGGGTACAGATAAGGTACAAGCAGAAACTCTAAAAGCCGCTAGACAAGCAGTAACAAGACGTCTCTTCCAACTTGTAAACTATATGTATGAGACAGGCGAGATACCCAAAGATTTCACACGTAATATCTTAGTAACTATACCAAAAGAGAAAGGCGCGGATAGAAATAATTGAACAATAAGTTTGACAGAACACGTGTCAAAAATATTACCTAGAATTGTACAAAGGCGAATGGAAAAACGAGCTGACGAAATAGTAGAGAAGATCAATTTGGGTTTAGGCGAAACGGGGGAACACGCGAGGTTATTTTAGCTCTGAGAGTGATAATGCAGAAAACAATAGAAAGAGTGGAAAGGGTTTGTAGATTTGCATTCGACAATGTAAAATAAAAAAAAATGTTCGAAATACCCAAAAATATTAGAATGAGTTATAGAGATAGACGAATAGTGCATAGCTTATACAAAGAGCAAACAGCAGTAATAGAATTAGAGCACGAACGTATATAAGTAAACATTAGGAAAGGGGTGAAACTGGCATGTGCCCTATCCCCAATAATTTTTAACTTGTACATTGAAGAGGGAATGAATACTGTCAAATGCAGGAAGACATTTGGAATTACTATGCAGGGACAAAAGATTGAGATCCTCAGAATTGCAGACGATATAGCGGTATTAGCATCTATCAAGGAAGAGTTGATGCTGCTCTTAATCAAATAGACACGGTTCTAACAGAGAGATGCGGTATGAAATTTAACAAAACTAAAACTAAAGTACTAGTATGCAAAAGAAGGGGAAATAAACCAAAAACAAGAATACAAATTTGTAACACGAACTTACAAGAGGTTAAGGATGTCTGCTACCAAGGAAGCCCAATAACGCAAGATGGGAAAAGCGCAAAAGATATAAAACAAAGATTAGCACAAGGTCGTGCTACACTTAACAAGAAAAAGCAACTACTGAGTTCAAAGACAACAAACATAGAAACAAGGAAAACATTGCTTAAAACATATGTGTGAAGTACAGCACTGTACGGCTGTGAAGTCTGGACAGTAGTAAAAGGGGACAAGAAAAAGGTAGAAGCCTTTGAAATGTGGTGCTACAGACGTATGATGAAAATATCATGAACAGACAAAGTTATGAACAAAGAGGTACTAAAAATGGTAGGGAAGATGGAAATATGTGAAAAACGGTAAAAATAGGTGAGAGGTGATAGGTCACACACTACGGCATGAGCGAGTAGTGCAGAATATATTAGAAGCAGAAACAGAAAAAAAGAGAAGAAGAGATAGACATAGGTTAGACTACTGCACACAGATAGTGAAAGATGTAGGTTGTAGGAATTTTAGGGAAATGTGTAGGCTAGCTCAGAATAGAAATAAATGGTGGTAGAGATGTTTCAAAATCTCGCGACCCTAGGATGCACAATGGGGAAAGTGAGAAACTTTTAGAAAAGGATATAACACGGTGTTTTCAGTTCAACCTAAAAACATCACGACCCGCTAAAATAAACCTTAATATAATGTCAAATTATTAATGTGTAAACAAATACCTAACCTTAATACTAATTTATGATGAAAAGCAATTCACTTTTGAGTTTTATATTACTTCTTGGGACTAAGTGAATTAAATAAATCATATAAAGAAAAATTATGGGATATTCGCTATAAGGTCAAAGTTACTATTACTTTCGAACAGGAGGAATAAACTGTTAAGATAAAAAAAAACTGGAAAATGAACTTAAAATTCTTCAAATATTATTAAGAACCACGTTTGAAGTATGAATTTTTCAAATACGTACAGAGTTTAAAAGTGTGGATAAAATACATTGTCGAATCTGCATCAAAGGATTCAGCATGAGCATAACATGCAGGCTTACTGTTCTAGAAATGGGCTGATCTTAAATCTTTGTAAAACAACAGCTGTATTATTTTCAACTGTGTTACCTGATCATAGTTTGTTTATAAGAAGCTCGGCTAATAAACTTCTGAGCCAGGAAGGAGTCCTGCATTCGTTTCTTAGGACTTGAAGTTGATTCGTGTCGTAACTGGTATAAGCATAGTAGGTAGCATTGGTGAAAAATAATGGTCAAATGCTTTATTATATGGAGATTACGGGAGGATGTTAGCTTAAATATTCTGGTTGCTTATTACTATCCATTCAATGTTAAGTTATAGCATAGTTGCATGGAGAAACTCACAAAAGGCTAGGGAGATATTTATACTTCAAAAGAAAATAGTTAGATTAATGTTATTCAAGAAATATAACCATTCCTGCAGGGACTTGTTCAGGCAACTCAAAATACTTACAGTGTTCTCAATTTATATCTTAAAAGCAGTAATGTATATAAAGAAGTGCCCTACTCACTGTATAACTTTAAATGAGATATCATCCTACAGACAGGGTGGGAAATACATTAAGCATCATCTTGAAATGATTCATAGAAGTAGTCTTATATTTCCAATATAACTCTATAATCACATACCATCTGCGATAAAAAATATAAAAAATGTACATCAATTTAAAAAAATTTGAAAGAAAAACTTGCTATTCTTTTGCTTGTCTTCAGTGGATGAATTTTTCGCTATAAATACTGCCGGCTGGGTTTTGTAGTGCCTTTAATTGTATTATATATAGAAAAAAATAAAAGGGATTGTTTGTATTATTCTCTTACCTTAAGTATTATAAATGTTTAAAATGTAATGTATATTATGACATGGCTTGATGTACATCTTGTACCGTATGAGCGCAATAAACCTTAACAAAGAGTAGATTTCTACGGAACTTCAAAGATTTTAATTAGAACAATCAATTAAAAATAAAACTTGGAATATAGGTAGTTTATTGTTTGAATCTTGAAAAACTATTGGTAACATCAAGCACGGTTTTAACAATGGAGAAGAAATTCATAGTCATGGAGACATTGTAGATTGTAGGCTTGGCTAGCAAAACTAACGGTAGTACAAAAAGTTATTTTTATACAAATATTTCAGTTTGGGCAAAATAGTAATTGTATACACTGCTTGAACTTTACCCTGAGCTATCTACATTATATAGTCATAATAATTACTTTAGACAGCATGATTGAAATTTTCATACAACTCGTCCAATAATTTCAAATAAATTTAATAAAACCTTAGATATATTATTTAGATCAGACACCCAAGTAAAATATTAGTTATTAATATTAATAAGTAATACAATAATGTTGCTTATTTAAATGAATAACAATATACACTACAAACAAATTGAAAATGCCTTATAGCATACACAATCATATTACACGTTACTGTAATGATTTGCAACCAAAATCATCATCACTATCATCATCAGGCAAACTCAAGTCTGAAGAATCACTATCTTAGTTAACATTTATTATTAGTTCTTCTATGTCGTCTATTATATATTCCCTACTAAGGTATTCTTTTTCTGTTTTCTCTACACGAGAACAAACATTTACCCATTCTTGATGACCAACGGTATTGAACTTATTTTCAGCCAACTTCCATACATCCTCTAATTTAAAAGTTGTGTTATTTGCAGCAACATGATTTTTTACCATTGCCCATATTTTTTCAATAGGGTTGAGTTCCGGATGATATGGGGGCAATCGCAACACTGTATGACTATGTTCAGCTAAAATTTTATCAACTACGTATTGCTTGCACTGAGATTTATGTTGGTTAATATTTGCATATAGTTCTGATTTTGTATCTTTAAGCTGATAAGGTATATGTTTCTTTTCAGTAGCCAACACATCATGTCTTCTTTTTTCCAAGCCGTAGTTGGATTCGGTTCCTCGGTCGCATTATGATATGATGCATTATCCATCAGTAACACAGAGTTTGGTTCAAGATTTTGCAATAATTTATCTTGTAACCATTTACAGAAATTTCTACGATTCATTTCATCGTGATAATCGCCAGTTTTAAATCGACACTTAAAAATTAGCAATCCATTCGGAACAAAACCTTTTCTGCCACCAGCATGTATAATAATTAAACGTTTCCCTTTAACCAATGGTGCTTTTGAACATTGATTTGAACCATCGTCCCACGACGTCGATACAGTATGTGAACTGTGTAGGTAGGTTTCATCACAATATATAATGTTTCTTACTTCTGATCGATATTGTTTTACTTTTCGTAAAAAATCGACTTGTTTTACTCGAATTTCTGGTTTTCAATTAAGACTTTGCGATTGTCTTGGCACTTCTTTCAACGAAACCCCATTTTATGCACCAATCGTCTAAACGAAGTGATTTTTCCACATAAATTAATTGCTTCAGATTTGAAAGCTTCAAATACAGCCTGCACTGTAGGTTGTTTATGGTGTGTATTCGGAAATCGATAAATAATTGTGCCCACAATTTCTTCTTCAAATTCATCTAACGTAGACTATGGACTACCTTTCTTGATGGTTTTCCTTGGTGAGATAAATTGTAACTCAGCACCAACTGGCTGCATTTTGCCTTCTTTAATAATTTTCTTAACAGTTGTTAACCCAACAACAGTTGCTTCAGACACTATTTTGCTCAAATTGTTCAGCAAAATCATATCTTGGCCAGCATCCTTCTGCTCTTTCATATAATTGTAAAGATTATATATAATCTCACGTCCTTGGCTATGAACAATTTTTTTAGAATTGCTCATAATGAAGTCGAATCTAACCTAAAATAAAAAAATATGTACTCAAGAAATATTAAATTTAAAATCGTATACGTACAATTTCAAACTAAACAACGAAGTGTAGTCTTGAAAAAGACTGTTTTATAAATATTATTAACAAAAGTAAATTAAACAAAATATAGAAAACAGAATTAGGCAGAAATCGCAAATGTCAAAATTACGTGTCTAGAATATGCAGTATCGACTTGGCGGTAAGTTAAGAACATAGATTAGATAAGGTTAATATAGATAAGCCACTTTCATAATAGAAGCACCTGACTTTTTGTTACATTAATAAACATAGATTTAATCAAAATAATAAATATGATTTAGAACAGAGTAATCTAATAAATATTAATATAACCCGTAACGTGGTGTAGTACAGAACAAATATTTTTTAGTATGAAAAATGTATAAAAAATATTCATATGGTAATATCGATTTTAAAATTATATTGCAGTAACGTTAACGCTGTTGGAGCCATGAGTATCATTCCACATTACTATATTTTCATTTTGGTGTTTAGTGTTGTCAGTAATATTTGGGATTTCTGCGCAGGTCGCTGAGATTTTGAAAGATCTATACTCATCCAACCAGTCCCAAGATGGATAAATTAATGACGAAAAAAGTAATTGTACTTAAACATGGTGATTATTATAAGGAACTATAAGTATTGGTTGGGCAATATTCTCGAATAATGTTAATTGTGTGAAAGGATTTATTGAAAAACTATTAATTCGGCAAATGTCTATGTGTTGGGGGATCTTGGCAGCCACAGGCTGCTTAACCCCCTTCACTGAATCTCGGCGAAATAGAGCATAAAATTAGAAAACAATAGAAAGATACCGAGCTGTATACAGGCTGTGTGAGAAATCAGGGAACAGTGTAGGGTAACTTAGATATAAATAAGTGCAGTTTATGTGTCGAATCAGTTTTGAGACGGAAAATTTAATGACGAAAAAATAAGCGCAGATAATTTTGATGATTATTATAAACAATTACAGGTGTTGTTTGTGAAATATCTGCAACTAATGTTGACTGTGCGAAAAGATATATTGAAATAGATATTAAATCAGTAAATGTTTAAGTGTTGAGGGAACTTGGCAGCCACAGGCTGCTTACCACCCTCCATAACCACTGAATGTTTGAGAAGTAGGGTATATAATTGTAAAACAATAGAAGGGGACCGAACTGCATCTAACAAAAAAGAATAGCACCTATGATGAAAGACAACAAACATAGAAACAAGAATAAAATTGTTGAAAGCATATGTGTGGGGCACAGCACAGTATGCCTATAAAATACGTGCAGTCGGAAAAGCAAACAGAAAAACTGCAGCAGCCTTTTGGAATGCTGTGCTTCAGATGTATGAGGATGATAGCATGGACAGACAAAGTTAATAACAAATAGGTTATTGAAATAGTAGGGGAACAAGGATATCTGTAGAAAAAATGGGAGAAAGGCAGAATATGTTCTAAGGCATTTTTGGGGAACAGTGTGGGAATTGTTACAAACAGAGATAGGAAAAAAGAGGTAGATGTAGACCTAGATCAGATAGTGATAGATGCAGACTGCAAATTTCAGGGAAATGTGTAGGTTAGTACGTAATAGGAAACAATGTTGGTACGCGTCTAACCAGTTCCAGGACTAAAGATTTAATGATGATGATGATGAACAAGTTTTGTATTAAAGGAATACCACACTCAAATTTTAACATCCATCGGTGATCATTAAATGGAAAACCTATGTTGTAGAGTTGTGATAATACATATGCAAGCGGTTGATATACCTACCGTCAATTGGATAAGCATGCCCCTTTTATTCTCTGCAGGTGTCCTAAACCATTGAAATTGCTTTGATATACTACAATAAGTAAGCATTAAAACCTATAACAGAATACTTTGAAATTTGAAGACCATCATGTTTGAAAATTTAATGTGAAACGAAATTTAATTATAAGTTGTGTAGGAAGGCGTAGAAGGGCGACAAAAAAATCGCTCTACTTATTTTAGTTAAATTTTGATTTCGCTGTCGAAATTTAGTTAAATTTAGACTTGCATTTCGAAATTTAGTTAAATTTCGACTTCGATCTCGAAATTTATTAAATTTCGACTTCGATCTCGAAATTTATTAAATTTCGACTTCGATGTCGAAATTTAGTTAAATTTTGACTTCGATCTCGAAATTTAGTTAAATTTAGACTTGCATTTCAAAATTTAGTTAAATTTCGACTTCCATTTCGAAATTTAGTTAAATTTCAACTTCGTTGTCAAAATTTAGTTAAATTTCGACTTCGATCTCGAAATACCAACAAGAATAAATTTTTGACTGTAAGTTAGAAATCCAGCAAAATTTCGAGATAGAAGTCGAAATTGAACTAAATTTCGAAATGGAAGTCGAAATTTAATAAATTTCAGGATCGAAGTCGAAATTTAACTAAATTTCAACATCGAAGTCGAAATTGAACTGAATTTCGAAATGGAAGTCAAAATTTAACTAAATCTTGAGATCGAAGTCGAAATTTAACTATATTTTGAGATCGAGGTCGAAATTTAACTAAATTTCGATATCGAAGTCGAAATTTAAGTAAATTTTGACATGCTAGTCGAAATTTAACTAAAATAAGTGAGCGATTTTTTGTGGCCCTTCTACATTTTCGTAGTTGTGCATTTTATACAAAATCCAAACAAATATACTTGCCCAAAAATTCTTCTATAGATATTCAGTGTCAAATGTAGTCAGAATCTAACGCTTACCAAAAAATAAATTTAAGTTGTTTGACACACTGCCAAATATTAGCCATAGTGTTATTCAAAATCAGAATACTCGAAATAAATTATCTTTTCTGTCAATGCGTTTAAGCTAATTTGAAGTTTCATCCAATGCCACAACATCCTTAGTTATCAGTAGACATAAACGCACTAGCTAGAATAACATGGAACCTTGTACAAATGTAGAATTCCTAATACATGTAGGTATGTATTATTGCTTGCAGTTGTAAAGAATCTGTAGCTGAAAACAAGAAACTTAAGATTTAATTTGACCTACTATTCCAACCTTAATTTTAAAAAATTGTTTAATGAAACATAATTGCATTAAAGGTAATGGTGTTATGATTAGATAATAATAAGAGTTTATGCGATAATTGATTGCCGAAGGGTAAAATTAGGAAAAATTGCAAATAATTACAAAATGATACTAACACGAACACATTTTTAAACTGAAAGTCTTAAGACATGAGACACTTGCACCTCGAAATAACAATTTTATCACTATGTGCAATTGGCCTTTGGCCCCTACAATTTAACAACAAACTTTATAGAAAGGCTTACAGAGTATATCATTTTATTCTAATTATGATTGCGATAACGTGTGTGCTGAGTCAGTACGCTGAACTGTTCACAATGAAAACAAATCTGCTAGGAATGACTAATATTTTAACTCTGACCGTACTTTTCACACGTGCGCTCGTAAAAGTGTATGTTATATGGACCACTCGTGTGAGAAAACTAATTGCAATAATTCAAGTTACAGAAAAAGGTGTTCAAAAAGAGGTCGGGCACGTTTACGATATTTACAAGATTTATGCTGCGAAAAGCAGAATGGCTAATAAATTAGCCATTTTTTTAGGTCTCTCGTGCTATTTGATATTTATGATTACGCCAATTGTTATAGAACTGGTAAACCCGTTGAAAGAGTACTACGTCATTATAGGCAATGCCATTGTATACAAGGAAAGACCACTTCCTTTTGCGTCATGGTATCCTTTTGACCGCTTTAAGTATTACTGGTATTCATTTGCCTGGCAGGCCTTGTCTTGCTATGTATGTGTATGCTTTGTAGTTGCTACCGATAATTTGTTTTATGCGTTGATGAATTTTGCAGTTGGGCAGATTAAAATTTTACAGTATAGTTTGGTAACTTTGATAAACGAAAAGTTGCTTATTGAAAAGCTTAGCAAAACTATCCACTATCACAACGCTATTATATGGTAAGTTTAAAAATTTATATTCATTTGATATCTTTAAGGTGCAGGTATGTTAAAATGCTTGATGCCTCCATGAAGGGTTTTCTATTACTAGATTTTGCCGCGTCTTCAATACAAATTGCAATCATTTGTTTTCAAATTGCAGCTGTAAGTGATTTTTTAGACTAGATACCTACTAAAAACCCAATTTTAGGGAGATATATCGATGGAGCTACTAAAAAGTGTTTATCATCTAGGGGCATTGCTGACGCAAGTATTTTTATTTTATTGGTTTGGAAATGAAGTGTTGCTAGAAGTAAGTTGCTCTCTATTGAATCAGTGGAAGGCTTATCGGTACTTTCACACAACTCTCAGTTCTCTGTAGGGTAATGTATGGGAAGTCTCAGCGGGTTGAAGATAAATAAATTTGTAGAAATATTACAAGCCAGTTAGTTTCCAACTTAGGGTTAGATCATTCGCCGTATCTTGAGTGGACTAATGACTGAAATTTTGCAATGTATATCGTCACACTTCTTTGATCTAAGATCTAACTGAAACTATTTGTTACGTTCAAAACCCTGCAAGTAACATTTTCTGCGGAAATATTGAGTCATAGTGCTTTTATTAAAAAACGCCCTAAAAGTTTATAAACAAATCATAAAAGCTATCGATCAAGGAGCTCGATTTCCTTTCACTTGAGATTCATTTGCATTAAGTATTATTCTATAATATCTTGCCTTATAAAATCAAACAGCTGCTTAGCAAACTTTACATTACAAAGTCACTACAAGAAAGTTCTCCCACCTGAACTGAATACGTTTCAAACACAGGTGAACATATTCATGGCTTTCTTTTAAACGACAAGGCCGCTTAACCACTTGCCTAGTAAATGGGTTTGTTATCTATACTAAGTTTATACTGTTATCTTGCAGCTTGCAGGTGTTCAAAGTAATAAGATTGTTTTACTTCGTGAAAAATTCCTTTTTAAAACGATATCTCTTTGTTGGCCAGCTGTTATTGCTGGTGGATTTTTGCAGTTGCCGTCTGAGAATCCCATACACTTGATCCTTCGGCGATGTTTTTGAAAGCAAAACACCTTACCCATACGTGGTTCTTTTTGTATAAATATAGACCGTGCTTTGAAAGCGGGACATTTAATGCAGCATCCTTGTAGCGAAACAGGGAGTTGTAAGTCGCGAGATTACAATACGTTCTGTGCTAGTATGAGTTAAGTTGGTGGTTTCAGCATCCAGCCACATTTCCTCAGACTAAGCTGATACCAGCAAGAAGTCGATAGCTAAAGGTGCAGTAAATTCTTCTGTTTGCTTTATTGTAGCTGTTTCGGAAAATAAACATTTATATTTTTGGTTGATTCCGCACTAAATTGCAGACTATACCCTACCAAATGTACACTCACAACACTAACGATTATGTACATATTCTAAAGCTTGCGTCAGAGCATTTCTTTTGCTGTTTCCGTTTCTATGTAGATTAAAGTTAATGTCGACAACTTTCTGGGTACTATTTGATTAAGTTATTTAAAAATAAAATGTTACATTATTTCTTAAATTTTACGAGGTGCACTCGCCAAATCAGAGGTTACTCTAAATTTTATGTATAATTTCTTCTCGTACATATTTACGACTGGAAACAATAAAACATTATACTGGTATGTAGATATGTAAGTGCCATGTAGATAATAAGATTTTATTTTCGCTATTTTAAAGGTTTACGATTATATTTTTATGCTAGTTAATAATTGACGCTATGTGTGCATCACGTTATACGGACAATTACGTAAATGTGTTTTTGACTTTTGTAAATAATCTTTCGGAACTGTATGTTGATAATATAGTTTTACCGAGGTTTTCAATGTGTTCTTTCTGTATCACCCACCCCACTCTACGACGTTTACGAGCTAGCCCGAATTCTAATTCGTTTGTATTTCGATTCTGCTATTCCGGTTTTGTTGCGGTATTCGGTGTAGATAATTTCTTTACTGACTTTTACTGTTTTATTTTGTGTTTGAACGGAATACCGTAACATATAGTCAGGGGAAAAGCAGCATATGAAAACGGGTTGCACATTATCGTGTCAAATTTTAAAATGTACTCAAAATCGGTTTAGGAATGCAAAAATAATCGAACCAGTCGTTTTCCACCTCTAGGAGACCTGATATGTAGCTAGAGTTGTTTGAAATAAAATGGCAGTTACCACAAAGACACCTTTTGTGCCTTACATAAACATTTCTCGATTGCAAATTATGTCCTTGATGCGCAATATTTGTTCATTTCATCTTTGCACATAACACTGTTCTTTTTCTTTCGTAAACGCTCGAATCAAAGCAATTAACAACCAAACTAGGCGAAAAGGACACATTCTACTATCACTTCGATTCTAAAAATAGCTATCCATAATTATCAACGTATTCTTACTTGAGTTCTGTTCGCGCACAATTTAGGCGCAGCTTGTTATTTGTCATATGCACTATGGGTAGTTTTCTCATCTTCCTAAGACATTCTGCACGCTGTTGCAGGTTGCACTTTGTGTAGTAGAGTACTGTTTCAAAATGTTCAGGATATTTGCAATCTGCCAAGAGTGGTAGAATTTATGTCCAGAGGCATAAATATAGAATCTACTGCTTATTGTAAGACTTTACAGATACTACGTCGAGTTATATCAAACAAAAGCCGCGGTTTGTTGAGGGCTGTTGTTCCCGCTCATTTGGCAAAGAGCATTTTTGTTGTCCACCCTGCGGGCCCGCTATGGCACCGAGTGATTACCACCTCTCTTACACCTAGAATAATTCCTCGGTGGTACATATTTTGACACCGACGAAGATTTCGAAAATGAGGTTTGAAAATAGTTAGAACTCAGAAGCACCCTTTTTATGAAGACGGTATACAGTAACTTTTACCACGTTACGTGAAGTGTTTCAATAATTGTGGAAACTACGCGAAAAGGTAATTTAGAGTATAGACAAGCACAAGCTTATAGAAATAAAATTTAGTCAATATTATGTTTTTTATTTACTTGTAACAAAACGAAGCTTACTTTAGTAATGCGAACCGTGTCTTAATTCAATTCATCCTTAAAAGGAAAAAACGGAATTAAATATCAAATTTCTTGTCTTATAGAAATTCGAAATACAGTTTTAATAACTATAATTTTAGGTATTCTCAAATGTGGACCTAAACCAAATTATGTTGATCGTTGTAGGTGACTTTTGAAATAAACTGCAAACGGTACCAGACACGTAGAAATGTAGGAAAATGAAAAGTTTTCAAAAACTACAGATATTTCCATAAAGATAGGTCTTTCAACACATAGAAATTCCATAGTATAAAACGTGTGGTGACCTCATTGAATGTGGTTCTACTAGATTACTGTGAACGTTTATGAAGTTTAAACGTAGGGCGCGTTATCTTTATATTGCATCAGTATTTCGAACGTTTTATTTAAAAAACTGTTGTTTTTAAAAATTATTAATTTGCTGTGTTGTTAACCTACACAACAGTTGACTGCTAAATACCTATCAAGATACCGAACTAGTTTTTCTAATTATTGGCTGAAACTTTAAAAGAAATCAAACTGCAGGAATTCCAACCATCCAAGAGGAAACACAAACCGCAACGTATCTCTCAGCAAATCTGAGGTTTTCTATGTTCAGGAACTATGCGAGTTATGTATCCCCCAATCTTTATATGTATTATAAAAAAGAAGTATTAGGAAATTATTAGAAACCATTAAGAAATTATTAAATCAATGTAATTCAAGGATAAATATAAAAAGTTTATTAACAGTTCATGAGAACGAATGCAATACAATGTATTCCAGACGATAGTAATACAGTAGGTGGCAGGTCACAGACGGTTAAGATTCCGCGATTACATAGAAAGTAAGATGGTTACAATGTATTAATGAATAGTATTAAGAATAAGCAGACATGAGCTCTGCAAGTTTTTACAGAATTGTGAAAGCCAGGGATAACATAAATACCCCAGTCAGTCAGTCAAAGTATTTCAGCTTTAACATTGCAGTTTGCTTAGGCTACTCACCCTTATAATAGTTCAATTAATAATTATTTTTCGAGTAGAATATTAAATCAAGTTTGTCAAAATTCCATATTTAATATCTGTTTGAAGAATAAATAATTTGTTACGAAGTTTTTGGAAGTAGTTTTTAAAAACACCGCTCCCAAGGCCCGAAACGTAACTGGCGTAATCGTACGAATGTCAAAAGGTCACTAGGGAACCCAAATTTGAAGAACTGGTGGTCTGGAATTTCAATTCCAATTTGGCAGAACCCAAACAAAGTTGGAAGAAGTACAAGCATCGACTGAATCCAGCTAAACAAACAAACTTGGAAGAGATACAAGCATCGATCGAATCCAAACCAAACCAACGCGGACAAAGTAGACTAGTCGACCGAGTCAATGAAAGCGACAAAGAAATTAATGTAAGTTTATCTCCTTAAAACCAATTTATCTTGACAAATTTACTGATATTAGCTAGTAAAAGAATTTTTATTTTATTTTTTTATGTATGCACAGAATATTTTTTATTTTTTTATTATTACTGCAATTTTATGCCGTTTAGAGAAATTAATTTACTTATATGTTAAGGGAATTAGTGTTAAATACGAGAATTATTTTTAAAGCAAAAGAGAATTTGTTTTGAAAAGAAAGTTAACAAACAAGAGAATTTTTAAAACAAAATAGTACCAACAATTATTACGAATTATTAATTAATACAAAACAAAATATAAACGAATTTAATTCAGTAAGTCTGAAACATAAAAATAGAACGCAACAAATTTTACCAATTCATTACCGAAAGCTAATGTATGAAGCGCAACTAATTATAGAAACGCTTATTCGAACGTAATCTTCGTTGCACTTATATAAATTATAGAAACGCACTTTGCAATCTTTTAATAAACCATTACAAATTGAAACAAAGTGCAACTCTGATACGAATTGTAACTGAAAACCATCAGTGAATGAAATCGTTCACCATTGCAAGTTTATAAATATCCACATTACTGAAAAGCTATCGCAACTTTATAAAAACGTAACATTTTAAACAGCAATTAACAAGGTAAAAGTCGCAAACTATTCATTCTCACGCAGACTGAAAACAAAACTTATTCAGAAAAACCATTCACATCTTCATATTTTCAGTGCGAAGATATCCAATTATAACAAAAGCATTACGTAAATTATTTAAAACCATTCACATAAACTGAAACTACATCTTCAAGTAGACCTAAAACTTTGTAATTTAAACAAGTTTATTGTAGAACTTATAAAGGAAATTGAAACATATATTGTAACAAAACGGTAGACTGAAAACTTGCAACTTTATATTTAGCACTCAAGGTGACGAGACAATACAGTTGCAGAGAGACATTTTATGCAATTCAATTAACACCTACAGAGACGAAAATGGCAACTAACTATAAAAGACACTGAATAATTCAGCAAAACTAAACTAAAATCGTAACAGGCGTAACAAATTTAATTATAAAACCGTATAACTACGATTCTTTAAATAACTCAACACACTTCACGCTGAAAATTAACAAACCAAATTAAAAGGTAACAATACCAACCGCGAAATAAATCTCAATTTTACAAAATTTAAAATAAATTAAAAGCGAAAGCAACCCTTAACAAAAATTAGTTCAGACGTGAAGATTTATCTCGAAATCATCCCCACCTTTAACTGAGATCAAGCTTTGCTAGGTAATTTCATTACAGCATGTGAAACATTTTCGAAAACCAATCTACAAACCCGGAGACAACGAAAGAAATTTATTACTTTTACGCCTGATAATAAGTAAACTGACCGGACGGGCACTTACACTAATAGCCAGCCGAGATGACTAAGAGAATGGCAGGAATTTATACGCATATTAATCATATATTTTGAGGATCAAAGGAACATAAAATGCGTTATGCGAGACCTCATAAACCTAAGAATGGAAAATAACCAATCCCCGTACCAATTCGGAATGAAATGCCAAGACGTGGAAAGTCTAATACTAACAAAATTTTTGGAAAATTTGATGCAAACCCGGTCCAAAA
The DNA here is from genome assembly GCA_036346225.1 of Platerodrilus igneus. Lineage (NCBI taxonomy): Eukaryota > Metazoa > Arthropoda > Insecta > Coleoptera > Lycidae > Platerodrilus > Platerodrilus igneus. Next base: position 12,808,425 of record JARFIW010001469.1, on the reverse strand, counting down.
TCAGATAAACTGGAATCTCTGATAGAATTTGCAATATCGGTTGAGAATCTCGCAGCTGTAATGGAGGCGTCGAACCTAAAAGCGCACTTATCAAATCCGTCAATGATGCAAGAGCTTACAGATATACTACCAGCATCGATTAAGTTTAATCGAGCGGTATACAAGCAAACTATTCCTAATTCGAATTTCTCGACTCTTGGACCATGGTACACATTCCATGGAAAGCAGTTAGTGAAGTACAGTAACGTCTGCATTCAATGTAGGAAGGAATAAAACAGTAAAACACATGTCAAACGATAAAGTGCACAAGAAAAATGTGGTTAATATTTATGAACCAGCTCTCTGTTAGCAAACCCAATGAGCCTAGAGAAGATTTGTGGCGGGTCGTGCAGAAATGTTGTAAACTGTAAAGAATTTCGAGAACTGGAACTCCATAAACAATGGGAAGCAGTAAAGAAAAACTTTCTTTGCCGCAAGTGCCTCAGAGGCCATGTAATAAGATCATGCAGAACAAATATGAAATGCGGTGTAGACGGTTGCACATACAAATATAACCGGCTTCTCCATAAAACCAAGGTAGGAGAAATATCCGGTTACCAAGGTTCCAATCCATTAGTTGGAGATGACAGTAAATCAAGCTACCTTGCAAACCATCTAAATGAAAAGGCTGTTTTGTTTCGAATAATAACTGTCACTTTTTACAGATCCAATTCTAGTATTTAAACACATGCATTCTTAGATGACGGATCATCAGTAACATTAATTGAAGAAAAGACCGCAAACCAATTAGAACTTGGTCGTGACGTCCTACCCTTGTGTTTAAAATAGACTAGCAATACACGCTGAGTAGAAGAGGGTTCGCGAAAGGTTTAACTTGAAATCTCTGGTGCCATTAACGAAAGAGTGAGGTTTAGAATTTCAAAGGCGCACACGGTGATATCTCTGGGTTTACCGATCCAATCTATAAATGCGAGGAACCTAAACAAACAATATACGCACTTAAAAGGTATCCCAATACAGTCGTACAGTCAGGCCAAACCTATCATACGCATTGGATTAGATAGCCAGGGACTTGGGATACCACTGAAGTTTTGGATAAAATCTGACCGTAGGGGATACAAACAATTCGTAGCATTTCGTGTATTTGAAATTCTCGAACTAACGCAAGAATCACAATGGAAATAGATTTCAACGAAGTTAAATGTTGCCGACGAAACCACGAAGTGGTGATAGTCTCCGCCGCTTGTCATGTCTTGTCGATGGTTTGCCCGACCAGACTTTCTCTTGGGAGATGAAAAGCAATGGCCGGGGGATACTATGGGCTTGGAACCAACTGGTGAAGAAGTTCGTGTACATCTATATCACGGAGAAAAGAGGTTAAACATAATAATTTCGGTTGAAAATGTCATCCTGGAGCAGACTGATGCGTACTGTGGCCTATGTATTTCGTTATGTGAGCAACTTATCACCGTCGATTTGACATGCGTCAAAACAAGTGGGTCCGCTACAACGAGATGAGTTCCGTAAAGCAATGCATTTTTTGTACTGTTTGGCCCAGCACAAATGCTATTCCGACGAGATCGCAATTCAAAACAAAAATTATCGTTTGCGGGAAGATAAGCTGTTACTACCTAAATCCAGCTCAATCTATAATCTATCACCATACTTAGATGTGCATGGTGTGATGCGAGTTTATGGCCGAATTGATTCCACTAATAAGGTATTATATGGAATAGAACATGCCATATTGCTCCCAAGAGACCATCATATTATGCACCTTATCATTTCGTCATTTCATAAGATATTTCACCATCACAATCATGAAACAGCTATAGATGAGATCAGGTAAAAGTGCTATATAGCACGTCTCCGAGCTATTTTTAAACGTGTGATACAGAACTGTCAAGTCTACAAAAACAATAATGCTAGGCCAAACCCACCCCAAATGGCAAATCTTCCACAAGCAAAGCTTGCATCATTTGCACATCCTTTCTCCTATACAGGAATAGATTTCTTTGCACCGATGTTTGTTAGTCTGGGGAGAAAAGTGGAAAAGAAGTGGGATGCTAATATGACATGTCTAATCACATGGGCAATACATATTGAAATAGCCCACAGTTTGTCTGCAGACTCCTATATTTTGTGTATCCAGAACTTCATTGCGAGACAAGGAATCCCGTTAGAATTTTATTCAGACAATGGAATCAACCTTTGTGGAGCCGATACGGGAATGCATACCGCAGAAAACAAATGAGTCGCTATGATTTACCAAAAGCGTTTACTACTCCAACAACTAAATGGTATTTTAACCAACCAGCATGTCCTCATATGGGAGGGAGTTGGGAGAGATTAATACATTCGGTAAAGAAAACGTTGCACGCTATAATACTAACTCGAAACCCATCCGATGAACTGTTTCGTGGATTCTTTATGGAAGTTGAAAGCATTGTTAACTCTCGCCCCCTGACGTATTTGCCGACTGTTAATGATACTCAAGAAGCACTAATCCCAAATCACTTTCTCTTGGGATCCTCTAATGGGTCTAAACTGTTGAGCATAATTAGCGATGACGCGGCGATGTTGAGAAATAATTGGCTAACATCTCAAAAGTTAGCAAACATGTTTTGAAAACGTTGGATTACAGAGTCTTTTCCAAATGTAACTCGGCGCACAAAATGGTCTCATCAGGTAAAACCAATTGAAGTTGGCGACGTCGTTTTAATTGTTTGCAAACGCAACCCGCGCAATTGTTAGTCAAAGGGAGGGGTACTGACAGTAGTGAAAAGAACAGATGGTCAGGTTGTAATAAAAGATTTACTTTTTTGGCTAATATATCGCAGAGGGTGGCTTTAATTAGGATGACAGAGCCAAACTGTGTTGCCAAAAAGAATTATTTATGCTCGCGGACTAGTCTCGGGGTTTATCCCTGCGGAGGCATGAAATAGTGGGGTCTTTTCTATTATCCAACCTGTCTTTGTACAATTTAGGGCGCCACTACGTCAAATACATAAACACAAAATAATCTTTTTAAGAAAAGACGCAGATTAACCTTAAGGGAATTAACTTATGCCTGAAGATTGATATTCAACAACATAACTGTGTTTCATTTACACTTAAACCTTGTAACCAGAATTTCCAGAAATAAAACTATTACAGTAATTTGCGGATATGTAATAAAATTATTTAGTGCTCTTTTATATACAAAAAAATAAATAAAATAAAGACAGAATCATAATTATAAGAGCATGAAGTGGAAAGGTTTTATCAATGCTAAATCGACAAATTAGCAGGTGTTAGTGGCTGAGGCCCATCATAAAAAAAATAATACCTCATTACATTAACCGAACGCTTCAAACCTAGCAATTGTTAATGGGCGAAGCCCATCATAAAAAATATTTCATTACATTAAGCGAATGCTTCAAGCAAAGATCTTTGTTCTCGGCTCACAAGGTTTGTTATAGATCAAACTTGAATCTTTATAACATCTGAGTAGCTTTTCAATAAAAGTCAAAGATTAGCTTATCATACAATTCGTTTTCAGAATATACGTTTTACTTGTTTGAGTAAACATGTAACTCCAGATGTTTATCTGGCAGATGTTAAACTAAGTTGTGCCCTAAACGACTATTTAAAATTAACGAGTAATAACAAAAAATCTAGCCAGATCATCTGACATAATCTAAATAAAGTGAATTTATTTTAACTGGAAAGCTTTCAAATTCTATATTCAAAAACACTAAAACTATTTTAAATCGTTAAGCAAATTATCTTATATGTACACAATGAAGCATAATTTATTTTAATAAGAAAGCTTTCACATCTTAATATTTGAAAATATGCTACAAATTTTAAATCGTTTAACAAAAAAAACTTTAATATATTTAATTATCGGAAATGTATTGAAATTCTAAATCATTTAGCAAATTATTTATCTTCCAAGTCGACAACGTTACACAATGAATTTACTTCTTGCTTGGATCGATGTTTGTTACAACAAATAAAAGCGTACTCACCGTAGGAAAAGTGTTTACACAAACTTACAACACCTGCGGATTGCAGCGACCACGTGCAAATGTCGCTACATTGTCAACGGATGGGATGCCATCTCCAAAGCTTGACCGAGTTTCATAAATCACAAAATTATGCAAATCAATTCCTGAAATCCATTATGTATTTATTAAAAGTGAAGGTGCTTGCTAAAAATTCAAATAAATTAATGACGATAAAAACGCCATATTGTCACGCTTACAAACCGTTTTATATATCTTTTCCACTTCGCTGCTTGTTTTCAACAATAATCTGCTCTTGTCGCAGACCAGACAACATGCCTTTGCCAAGAATGGAATTTGTTTCTATTCAGCATGGTAAGGAAACTTTCCTAACACGTTTTTTTTTAAAGTATCCTTATCTGACTAGATGCCCGTACAAGAATGAATGCAAGTACATCGGGCAGGCGCCTTGAACCCCGCACGCATGGCTGCACGGATTGATAACTACGTCGACTACATATTTACGCCTTGATCGCGGCATTCCATCTAACATATAGCAATTTTGTGATTGCCTATATGTAAAACGTTACAAGGTAAGAAGAGCTACCGTGCAGACAGAGACGGGCGTCTATAAACGACCGTCAGTCTTGGACGTCGCGAAAATAGATGATGGTAAGTCGACTAATGACACCACCTTACTAGGGGGGGAGTGTTGCGCACGCGACGACTACGCTTTCCCGTAGTAGGAGGGCTAGATAAACATTTTAGGGAAAAAAAGCTGATAAAGCTGAAACACACTTTATTAAAAAACAATTTGGGTTTTGGGATGTCAGTTTTGAAATTTATATTGGTGACATTTGTTGAAAAACACTAAAAGATTTTATAATATTTTTGTTGATTTTATGTTAGCTGTACCTGGTTTGGAAATAAACGAATATTGTACAACAGTACTAACAAGAGTTTGTGTCCATTACTAGCAATACCAAAATATTATAAACTCTGAATTTAATTCTGCTGTCACCGTTATACTTACCATTGGTTGCCAACTTTACCATACATATGTCTGCCATAAGAAAAGATCGTGCGTTTGCTAATTTTCTCTACACTGTGAGAGCTAATAAAGATGAGATGTTTCAATAATAAATGCATCACTTTTTAAAACATCAAGTTCCTCGAATCAGTCAAACTACCTTTCTCAGTGTACCTTGTTACACTATTCTTTTATATATAAATATATAGTGTATTTACTCTACCTTATAGGCGGCAGGGCCTCAATAAATTATGAGGGGTTCCTATCTAAGGTTTAAGCCCAGAGTAAAGAGGATTGAAAATGGCTTTGAGCATAAAAAAACCCTCGAAAGAAATCTTCCAGCCAGCTAAGCTTCTTCAGCTTAGGGCAGAGCTATGAGCCAGAGTCGTAGTAAGGTATACGATAATAAAAGAATTTTAATGGACGCCACCGTATCTTAATAATAGCTATAATGAGAAACAATCCGAAGATAAGATACGGAAATCTTCGAAAAGAAAAAATATCCTTAACGAGCAAAACATAGAAATATAATACTTACTTATGACTCTGCAAACTGGAATTGGAACGACGATCTCGTACTATCTGAAAATTTAATCACTTCTAAACATTTTAGAACTAGGACTGCATTAGAGCCTAGTCACTTTATCACAAAAAAAATAAATTCCAAAAAAATTAACTAGGCAAGATTATACCTCCAAAAAATTTTTTAAACACAATACCAATCTTCACTACAAAAATTTTATAAATATGGTTGCTTGCTTTTATAGAAAAATTATGGTTGACTTCTATGAAAGAAAGCTTTAAAACAACTTATTGCACTTTCTATTGATTTACAAAAAAAATATATACATCATTTGTACAATTTTATACGTACTGAAACCCTTTAGATACCTACTTTTAATAAAGTCTAGGAGTAGTCTCTGATTATTTGTATGAATTTTGTAAGTGTAAATTTAATATAGTTCTCTAGAAAAATTAAAGTCTTTTTGTTATTATTCTACAACTTGTATTTGATACCGAAATAGGATCCTGTTTGGGTTTACAATTAATTGATTAAATACGTTGACTTTCCTTAAACTGCAGAACTACATTTTTAATTAATTTAATTGCTTGAATTAAAGGTCAAAAATACTTATGGTTTGAACTAATCTGTACTTCAAGTGTACTGTCGAAAAATTATATTTTATAATGTGACAAATAAATATTAATGTGTCACGTGCTTAGTTACGAATACATTTTAGTGTAACCTTGTAAATTCAAATAAAGTTATCTTATAGAATGTTCTTTGTGTTTATAAGAACATTTATGCAATATCCAACTATTAAATTCTGTACAAAAATTAGGTGTACCAATTTAAATGACCATATAAAATTTACAAAAGTTATTATTACATTTCCAGTAATGGTTCCGTGAAATGAAAATTGAATTAGAATTGGAGATGACTCATCTCAAATAATCTGCTAGACATCAGATTTTGTCAACCATCTTGAGTACTTACAACAGGTGCGCGCGGCTTGCACTTGCACGGCTCTACAGCTTGACTTTTATACAAAACAAAATTTACGGAAAATTCCACCATACTCCATAGTAACATTTGAGACTTTGAACTTTCAATACTGCATAACAAAAAATTGTGCTTCAGTGTTCCATAACGATCAGATACATAAAATTTAGCGCTCCCATATTTTATACATTACGTGTCTACATAAAATTTGCGTTCCAATACTCTATAACAATTGGCTTCATACTTGCGTTTCAATACTGTATAACATAAAACTTGTTTCGGTACTGGATTTACATAAAATTTGCGTTTCAATATTGGACCTAAAAATTGCTTCAATACTGTAACCACATTAAACTTGCGCTGAAAAGAACGAGAAAATGATTTGTATGCAAAATTGAAAATTATTCCCCTTCCGTAGATGATGTTTATTTCACAGTAAGAATAGGTCGATTAAACTACAAATTGGTGTAATGGTATACGTCGACACCATTCTACCTGCCTTTGGGACTGCATGTTTTTAAAACCTGCTGGCCCACGTTTTCAACAAACTTGTTTATCTGATTATATTCGGACGTTAAATGATAAACCTTGACCACGAGGCAATTTTATTATTCAAGCACGCGCAGAATTGTATTGTTGCATCAACACATACACAGATAAATGAAAACTTAAATTCTACTTCGAGTCCTTAGATATAGGTGGAGTTCTAAGTAACGAATTGGTATTATATTGCTACAATAGGAATTTAATATTTTCTGTTTAATAAAGAATTTTTGTTAAATAAATATTTAGAACAAAAGCGTACATTAATGAAGCAGGTAATTGTATTCGTTACAACCTCACAATAAAAATTGAAAAGCTATAAACTTTGGATTTTTATTTATGTCAGAATTAAAAGAAGGATCTCAGTTTACTTAATTTTATCCACGAGCCTTAGAGTTTATAAGACATTAGTTAAATATTTTAATTGGTTGTGTTGAGCAACTTGGTATTACTCCAATGTTTTATTTTGCATAAGCTTTATCTATTTATTTGTAAACCTTTATTGTTCTTAGAGTGCAAGGGTAGCAAAATCCGTTTGGGAGTGCCAGTGGTACGAATTGAACAGGAGTGCGAAAACCACATTACTACAAATAATGGTGCGTTCGCAAAAGCCTTTGCACTTATCGGTTGGTGTTTTCTACGAGATGTCCACTGCTACTATGGTTATTGTAAGTAGAAATTGTGACGCTAGCTAAAATTCTTACTTTACTATTTTAGATATTAAGAGCAAGTTATTCGTACGCTGCAATCATGTGCCAATTCTACTCCAGGAGACTAAAACGTGAAAATGCATAACCTTTTCTGAAGTCAGCAGCACTGATTTAGAAATGCAAAACTTTGCACTGGAATGGTTTGGAAAGCATTATAATACGATAAATATATTTAGATGATTTATTTAGCGATATTGATTATTGTTATAATTTTTCTGTGTCATGTACCAATTTATCAACGATCTTCTCATCAGTTGCTATTTTGATTTAATTGTAATAGCGCACTATGAAGGAAAGAAACTGCGAAACAGTATACCTTATATTAGTAGCTAGTTTTTATTACACCCTTATTCCAATGAAAATTGTCTAGAAGGTTACATGCATTTAATTGTGAAATACTGTCTAGCATAAATCTACTCAAGCTGTGATTTCGTTTGTGCACTTTGCGACAGCGTCCGGTAGTTTCTGCCAGTCGCATCACATCGCTTGTTTTAAGTTGTATTGTGTTTCTACTTGTTCAAGCGGGTTGTTCCTCCTGTCAGCAGCTTCCGTCCGCATATTGAGTTGCTTGTACCAGGTGAGGAGTTTTCAAACTGGGTCCGCAGTCACCTAGAGAACCGTGTAGTGTTTTTAAAGAAACGTTAAAAATCACTTTGTTTAAATTTTGGGATAGGTATTAGCGATTGTTGACATTTCAATCTCGGTGTTATACCTTGGATTGCATGCCCAATATATCTTTATACTGTTGATATAAAAATTTTTACTACTATTTTATAACTTAATTTTAATTTTTTCAGATTTATAAAATCAGCAGAAAAGCTGATAGATATGACGTTTTACTTAACGCTTGGTTTTGCTATAATATGGTTTGGCGAGAAAAGAAAACATCGTACTTTGTGAGGTGCATGAAGTTAGCGGAATAATGTCGATAGGAATAATTTTAATTGGTGTAATTGTTAGTGCTTCGTTAGTGCTTTTTAGTGCCCAAATGTGAAAGTCAACGGACTATTCAAATAATTGTTGTTAGCAGTTAAAGTTATTCCGCCAACTTCACGCCTGGCTGAAAAGTGTCGGCAGGAATAATTGTAGCCGGTGCAATGGTTAGTGCTTAGTTAGTGCTTTTTAATGTCCAAATATGAATGTCAATGTACCACTAAAAAATACTTATATGCCGTTAAACTTATTCTGCCAACTTCACGCCTGGCGGTAAAGTGTCGACAGGAATAATCAAAATAATTAGATTTATCTGCGCTTATTCTTTAGTCATTAGGTGTTCCGTCTCAAAACTGGTTGGACACGTACCTGCACTTATTTATATTCTGAGCTAACCTACATAGTTCCCTGAAATTCTCACACAGCCTGAATACAGCTCGGTTCCCCTTCTATTGTTTTCTAATTTTATACCCTATTTCACCGAGATTCAGTGAAGGAGGTTAAGCAGCCTGTGGCTGCCAAGATCCCCCAACACTTAAACATTTGCCAAATTCTAGTTTTCCTGTAAATCGTTTCGCACAATTAACCTTATAAGAGAATATTGCCCAACCAATACTTGTACTTGCATATAATAATCATCATGTTTATGTACAGTTACTTTTTCGTCATTAATTTATTCATCTTGGGACTGGTTGGATGCGTACCTCCATTGATTTCTATTCTGAGCTAGTCTACACATTTCTCTGAAATTCCTACAGCATACACCTTTATCTATCTGTGTGCAGTAGTCTAACCTAGGTCTACCTCTACTTTTCTTTTTCCTATCTCTGCTTCTAATATATTCCGCACTATTCCCTCATGCCGTCGTATGTGGCCTATCATCATATCTCTTCTATTTTTTTCCCTTTTTCCACATATTTCCTTCCTTCTCTACCATTTTTAGTAACTCTCTGTTCTTAACTTTGTCTGTTAATGATATCTTACGTCTATAGCACCACATTTCAAAGGCTTCTACCTTTTGCTTACCAGCTGTACAGGCTTCACTGCCGTACAATGCTGTGCTCCACACATATGTTTTAAGCAATTTTTTCCTTGTTTCTATGTTTGTTGTCTTTGAACACAGTAGTTGCTTTTTCTTATTAAATGTAGCACGACTTTGCGCTAATCTTTGTTTTATATCTTTTACGCTTTTCTTGCTTTTCTTGCGTTATTTGGCTTCTTAAGTAGCGGAAATCTTTAACCTCTTGTAAGTTCGTGTTACATATTTGTATTCTTGTTTTTGATTTATTTTCCTCTCCTTTGCATACTAGTACTTTAATTTTAGCTTTATTAATTTTCATACCGTATCTCTCTGATAGAGCCGTTTCCATTTCAATAAGAGCAGATTCTAACTCTTCTTTGCTAGATGCTAATACCGCTATATCATCTGCAAATCTAAACGTATCAATTTTTTGTCCGCGCATAGTAATTCCAAATGTCTTCCTGCATTTGACAGTATTCATTGCCTCTTCAATGTACAAGTTACAAATTAATGGGGATAGGGCACATCCCTGCCTCACCCCTTTCCTAATGTTTACTTCTATACGATCCTGCTCTAATTCTATTACTGCTGTTTGTTCTTTGTATAAGCTATGTACTATTTGTCTATCCCTATAACTCATTCCAATTTTTTTTAGTATATCGAATATTATTTCCATTTTACATTGTCGAATGCTTTTTCCATATCTATATACAAAACCTATATACACGCTTTCCCCTTTTTCTATTGTTTTCTCCATTATCACTCTCAGAGTTAAAATAGCCTCTCGTGTTCCTCTTTCGCCTAAACCCAAGTTGGTTTTCTCCTAGTATTTGTTCAGCTCGTTTTTCCATTTGTTTTTCTACAATTCTAGTTAACATTTTTGATACATGTTGTACAAAAATTTTCACATCTAACCGCGCTTTTCTTTTTTGGTATAGTTACTATGTTGTTGCGTTTGAAATCTTTGGGTATCTCGTCTGTCTCAAGTTGAAAGAGATGTTCTGTTACTGCTTGTCTAGCGGCTTTCAGAGTTTCTGTTTGCACCTTATCTGTACCCACCGCCTTACCATTTTTCAGACCCTTTATTGCTAATTCAAACTCATCTCTAAGTATGCGATATCCCAAGTCATCATTTTCAATGTCTGATTCCTGTTCTAATGCGGTTAGTTCCTCGCCTGCATATAAATTCCCTATATATTCTTGACATCTACCCACTTACTCTACATTTTCTATAATGACGTTTCCTCCCGCGTCCCTTATATTTTTGCTGTACGGTTTTATATATTCAAATTGGTTTGTATGCTTCATCATTCTTTCCCACTTCCATCTTAGTTTGTACCCTTTTGTACTTTTCATCTATCCATTGTTCTTTAGCTTTCCTGCATTTGCGAATAATTTCCCATTTTATGGCTTTGTATCTCTGTTCTCCTGTTTCGTCTGATTTATTTTTGTACCTTTTTTTTTCTTCTATTAAATTCAGGATATCCTTTGTTGTTCAAGGTTTCTTATTCTCTTTTTGTGTATACCCCAGAATATCTCTAACCGCCATATCTAGGCTGGATTTAATGTTATTCCATTATGTTTCTACTTTCTTAGTATAAGATATTTTCCCTACATCTTTCAGCAATTCATTTGACTATTTTCGAATATTTCTTGAATACCTTTATCTTTTAGTTTCTCAAAATCAAAGTACCCTTTTCCGTTTCTTTCTTTCAAATTTTTAAATTTAATTGCGGTCTTCATAATTACGATTTTGTGGTCAGTGTCTATATCTACTTTTGGGTAGCTTCTACAGTCTTTTACTTGACTCCTAAACCGTTGTCTAACAAGAATCTAATCTATTTCATATCTTCCTATATCTCCTGGCATCTTCCTCGTATATCGTCTTCTAGCATGATGTTGAAATAAGTTGTTCTTGTCGCAAAATTCTACTAGTCTATTTCCCCTGTCCTTTTTCGTGCCTGAACCAAATAAACCTACTACTGCTTGTTCCCTACCCTCACCTACCACTGCATTAAAATCCCCCATAATTATTAAATTTTCATGTTCCTTATACGTATCTTAATATGTCTTCGATATCTTTGTAGATCGCTTCTACCTCTTCGTCACTATAGCTAGAGGTATGCATGTATACTTGTATTATTACTGTGTTTACCGGTTTAGATTCTAATCTAACCATGATACTCTTTCGTTCTTTTGTAAGTAATTTTCTACACAGTATCTTATCTTTTTCCGCATAACTATCCCCACAACCAAATATCCTTCCTCTGCTCCTGTATTAATTACTCTGAAGTTTCCACTCCAAAAATCACACGCCCCTGGCCTCGGAACTTTACTGATCCCTACTATGTCTAGTGAAAACCTATTCATTTCGATTTTTAGGTTCTCTAGCTTACCTACTTGCTTCATGCTTCTAACATTCCTCGCTCCGACTCGCAAAATGTTCCGAACTCTTATTGTGAACTTTCCAATCGCATCCTACAAAGTGGTCCCCTCCCGAAAATCCGAATGGGGGACTGTTTTGACTCCAGAATCTGTTACCCCAGAGAATGCCATCATTTTATTATAATTTAGGTACGCTGTGTACCTGGGAGGTAATGTAGTGGTTTCCCGTTGCCTTCCACATTGCGGTACCGTGTCTTAGACTGCCATACCTACCCCTATAGTCTCTGCCAATCTAAGTACCGAAAAAGCTGCTGCCCGTTTTCGCGGACTTGCCTTAGTTTGGTTCCTCACTAACGACCTTACTACTTTGGTTGGACCTGTAGTTTGGCTCTTTAGCTCATTAGAACACGCAAGCCATTTCACCTGCTCTAGTAATCTAGAACTTCGACAACGTGCAGGTCCATTCGAAATGGGAAGTTAAACTAACCGATCTAAAATTCTCACACCTATCAGCTCCTGACTTTTTAGGATTGGGATAATAATATTTTTTTTCGAAATCTATTGGGACCTCACCTGTGTCTTATATTACTTTTACTAGTTCATATAATCTGTCTAAAGTTTTCTAACTTGCATATTTTATTAATTCTGTGGGTATATTGTCTATCCCCTACGCTTTATTTAGTTTAAGATTCCTAACAGCTCTATCAATTTTCTCTCTTAATATTGAGAAACCTATTTCTACATCCTCTTCTTGATCGTTCTCTAACTCATCAATATCGTCTTCCTTATATAAATCTTCTAAATATCTTTTCCATCTATCTGATACCACAATTTTATTTATTAGAAGCTCATTATTTTCATCTTTAATACCATTATATTTATCCTATCTTCACCGAAAAACTATTTAACTGCCGTGTAAGCCCTGTCTGTCTTACCAACTCTCAAATCATCTTGTATTCTCTTACAATTCTCCTCCATCCATTTATTTCTAGCTTTTCTACACTCATGTACTATCTTATTTCTAACTCTATTATATTTTTGCTTACTTTCACTATCCAATTCTCTGAAAGGTTTAAGCTTTCTTCTATCCTCTATTAAATTTAATATCTCCTTTGTTACCTAGGGTTTTCCCTCTTTTACTTTTTTCTTACCTATAGTCTGTGTTGCTGTATCATGTACAGCCCTTTTTATGTCTTTCCATCTATTTTCAACGTTCCCTCCTATAGCTATTTCTTTCATCTTATTATCTAATATTTGTTTATATTCCTCTTTCGCCTCACTATCTTTAAACGTGCATAGATTCCATCACTCTCTTTTAGCCTTTCTCAATTTTTTGAATTTTAGATTACACTTCATTTTAACCAAGTTATGATCGCTATCTGTCAGCCCCTGGATAACTACGACAGTTTGTAACTTGTTTTCTAAATCTTTGTTTAACTAAAATATAATCTATTTGCTATGTAGCCTATCACTTGGCGCTTTTCAGGTATATCTTCTTCTAACATGTTATTCGAATAGGGTGTTTACAGTTACTAGTCTATGTTCCTGGGAAAACTCAACTAATCTTTCTCCTCTATCATTTCGTCTACCATACCCATATTTTCTTACCATTTTTCCGTCACTAACTTTTCCCACTTACGCATTAAAATTGCCCATAACTAATAAATTTTCATCTCCCTTTACTTTTCTCACTATACTATTTATATCCTCGTATACCTTTTTTAGTTCTTCATCCTTGTACTGAGTTGTTAGCATGTAAACTTGTACTAAAACAGTGTCTGTGGGTTTCGTACTCAATCTAATCATAATTATTCTATTACTAAATTGTAAGTACTCTTTAACTTTACGTCCTAATCGTTTACCTAACACTATTCCTACCCCTGCCTTTCCATTAGTTGAAGAAGTTATAATTATTCTATAATCATCTTCCCAAAAGTCATTACTATTTGGCCATCTCACCTCACTAATACCTAAAATGCACAGCTTTCCTTTTCTCATTTCGACTAATAAATGCGTAAACTTAACTACTCTAAGTAATGATCTTACATTCCAAGTCCCTATCACTAAATCGAACCGTTGTTTTAAATTCTTACGATGACAAGCCCCAAGTACCCTTATCCGAATGAGGGGGTATTTTACATACGCACGAAAATTTTACTTGCGAGCTCTCCATCATACATAGTTCGGGTTTTAGGCCACGCATACCTGAGAAATATTGTGGTAGGTTCCCATATCTTTCCACAACGCAGTTTTTAAAGATTTTACCAAAAAGCCGCATCTGTCACGGTCAACCGCCAACAGCCTTGTAAATTATTGAGGATCGCCCAAGACCAACCAACTTTTCTTCAATATCTTTTAGCCAGCAAGGTAGCTGCCCCTTGCTGCGCCTATTAATCGCCTTTTTACGATAAGCAGGCTTACTATAGTAGTATTTTTTGTCCCCTACTATAGAGAGAATACATGGCTAGAGTGAGGTTAAAAAATGTAGCTCGTTTTAAGGAAATTAAATTTGTATTTTCATGGAAATTATCTAATTTTTTTAATGGTTAAGTATAGGTTGGATTTTATTTGCATTTATTTAGAAACTAGGATAAAAATGAAGTCACTGTAAAAGGATTTGTATTTGGAAGAGGCATTATACTTTGAAAATTTCTTTAATTTCACAGAATTCAATAAGTATTTCTACTATATTTTAGAAAAAGGTAATGTATATGGTCATAGGAAACCGAAGCAAACCTATGTGAAATGACCGTTGCTTTCCGTGTAGAAATAATATTGAAAGGAATTGTTGTGAGACTTGGCGCTCCTTAATTATGACAAAGAGAAAAAGCCATTCAGGTGGTTAGTTTACCGCAGTTTTTTTCAATCCAGCAATTTGATTACTTTTTTGTTTCGAATTTTGCTATTGGTTTTTATATCATTATCATCATTAGGTCTTCAGTCCTGAAACTGGTTAAACGCGTACCCTCATTGTTTCCTATTCTGAACTAACCTACACATTTCCCTCTGCATCTATCACTATCTGATCTAGGTCTTCACCTACCTCCTTTTTCCTATCTCTCCTTGTAATATATTCCAAACTATTACCCAAAAATGCCTTAGAGCGTATTCTGCCCGTCTATTTCTCCTTTTTTTTTCACAGATATCTTTATTCTCCTCTATTTTTCAATAACCTATTTATTATTAACTTTCTCTTACATGCTATCATCCTGATACATCTGAGGCACAACATTTTAAAAGTTTGCTACCGTTTCTCTGTCTGCTTTTTGTACTGCCCGTATTTCATAGGCATACTGTGCTTTGCTCCACACATATGCGTTCACAAATTTTCTTATTGTTTCTATGTTTGTTGTCTTTGATCATAGGCGCTGTTCTTTCTTGTTAGGTGCAGTTCGGTCCCTTTCTATTGTTTTACAATTTTATACCCTATTTATTCGACATTCAGTGGTTATGAAGGGGGATTCCAACCAGTGGCGTAACTACGATTTTTGGGCCCCCCCGCAAAAATTTTAAAGTGGGCTCTCTTTAAAATGTATTACTTTTACTGGCTTATATTTAGCCATATTTTTAAATTATAGTACATGTAGAGAAGGAAGCAGTATAGAATTAAATACATATACTATATTAATCAAGTGCTTTATTAATTATAAAACCAAATTACATAAATTCAAACTTATAAGTTAATTAATATTAAATCTACATATTTATACGCCGCACAAAATTATTTACACCTAAAAATTTGATACAGTAAAAAAACCTATGAGCTAGCAGACATTCCAAATCAAATTCAAAATTTTGTTTTTCTTGCATGTTTTGCTGCAAACGCGTTTATTGTATCCTCTATATTCATATTTTTGGCAGTGTCATGTTCTACTGCTAAGAGGATAAATCGTCTAATCTATCTTGTGAAGTGCGGTTCCTAAGATAATTTTTAATAATTTTTAATTTTGAGAAAGATCTCTCCGCACTTGCAACGCTAACGGGTAAAGTTAGGTATAACATTAAGGCTGTTATGGTGTTTGGAAAACTGCTAGAACCTGTAGATTTGGAAAGTACTAGATATTCTAAAAATTGTAAGATACCGTTAACATTTTTTAATTCATCACAAATAAGTCTATTATTTTTGAGTGTAGTAAGTTCTATACCTATAGCATCATTTAAATCTTTGTAGTAAAATTTTTGCAATTGTTTTGCCTTAGATAAAATATCGTCTGCAGTTAAATTCAAAAATACATTAGGTTCTAAGAAATTAAACTTTTCGTTTACATGAAAAAGCGATTTAAAACGATTCGACAGCTGTGAAATTATAATATCCATTACGCGATAAAATACATTTATTTTAAATTTAAATTCTTCATCATTAAATCGATAATCATTGGATAATTCATCGTAATGCTTTTTTATTTTTGGTTGCCTTTTTTTTATAAATTCCGGTTTAATATTCCATTGCCCTGCAACTTTCGCTGCTTCCTCCTTGATGTTGGAATAGTTATTTCTTGTTTCCTTGAAAAATTTTAAAGTTTTTTGAAATAAGAGAGTTATCTGATTAATATTCGCCTTTTCACTCTGAGCAGTTTGTGAGAGCTTGTTAAGCTCTTCTAGAATTTGACTTAAAAAAATAAAATTAAAATTATCCATGCTAGTTAATATTTGCTTTGCGTCATTTCGTTCATCTGTTTTTTTTGATATCATAATAATTTTATTAAGAGACATTACTATATCTTTATACCGAATTCTTATGGCAGCTAAAGATTTTACTCGATCCGCCCAACGTGTCGGATTTAAGCGTTTCAATTGTGTGAAATTTTCTTTAAAAACAGAAAGCCAATTCCATCTTACTATACTATTAGCAAAAATGTATATATGTTTTCTAAAAGTAGAAAAACGATTCTATTTCTTTTATACCTTTAACGGCATCATTTATGACTAGATTTAAGTTATGGGCACTACAGTGCATATATAAGGCTGCAGGCTCTATGTTTAAAATTCTCTTTTGCACGCCAGAATACGTACCGCTCATAACGTTAGCTCCATCGTAGCCCTGCCCTCTACATTTATTTATATCTAATTGCATGTTGGTTAAATTGCTTAATATAGTATTACATAGTCCTTCAGCAGATTGGGACTCTACTTTTGTAAAACCCACAAAAGTTTCACAAATATCTATTTTGGTTACCTCTCCCAAGCTGTCTTTTTAAAATCAATATATCTTACAATTTTACTTAATTGATCAATCTTAGTTATATCCTGTGTAGTGTCTATTATGATTGAGAAAAAGGAGCGGATCTAATTTTATTTAATAAAATATTTTTAAGTGTGCGCTTAAAGTATTAATAATATCGTTTTGAATTTTTGGGAAAGATATTTAATTGAACCTTTGGGTCGTTCAAGCACTTTTGTAATATAGGATCATAGTTACTAATTAAATGAACTAAACTTAAGAAATTACCGTTGTAACTGTCTTTTGAATCAGAAAACTTTCTCTATGTCCTCGAAATGACAGCATGCGCTGGGATAGTGTTAAAGTAACATTGAAAAGTCTGTGTAAAACATTTTCCAAAATTCAGTTTCTTGTTTTAATAGTAGAGTATCTTTCTTATCTATGGTATAATTTTTTTCCACATATCGTAAATAAAACAACAAGTTAAATGAGATTGAGCAAGCAAATGCTCTTTAATTTTTTTGATAAACCCTGCCAATCATTAATTCCGGTCGTCCAACTTGACCTTACTGAAGCAAACAGCCAACATGGTTGACAATAAACACAATTTTTAATTTAGAATAACACAACCACCCATTTGAATTGTGTGGTAAGTTTAACGTATTGCTTTTATTTTCGCTTGCAGTTATTAAGTAATAATAGTGAACTGAAAAACTTCTATTTTTATTATCTTTAGGAAACGCACCATCTGGTCTACACAATCCGTAATTAATTATTTCTTTTCTTAAATTGTCATGTTGTAAAACATTGATTTTTAAAAATGTGCAAAATCGGTTGGATATTCTTTCGTCAGATCCATAGATAGTTCATTAAGTGAAAAGTACTACTCACATTTACCTCTGTAATTGTAGTGGTATCTAGTTCCAAATTTCTATCGCGGCCGTCATTATGTGATGTACTTGCGCCCTGGGTGAGAGTTTTAAAATTGTTGACGACTGCTGTTCGTCTGTAGCGGAACTAGTAGATGCTACTGTCGAAAGCCCAATTTCTTTCATAGATTGTTCTTGTTTTTCGGACTCTTTAGAAGTAAAAAGGAACTTATTTTGGAATCTTGCTCTTTGATTCTTCCAATAGTTTCCTTTTTCGTTTTTGCAGCGCCGCTTGTAGTGCTCATTGTATATTATTTCCTGCAATTTTGAATGAAATTAATTATAATGTAATTAGATAAGTAATAATTATTTAAAAGCCTTTTGAAATTACAAATAACACATACATACTTTGCTTTAAATGCTTTAATTAACAAAATATAAATGATTTTATTGAATGCTTAAAGATTTATTTATATGTATTTCTCAGCGCGACTTCAACTATGATCAA
Source organism: Platerodrilus igneus (assembly GCA_036346225.1). Taxonomy (NCBI): domain Eukaryota; kingdom Metazoa; phylum Arthropoda; class Insecta; order Coleoptera; family Lycidae; genus Platerodrilus; species Platerodrilus igneus. Next base: position 12,789,772 of record JARFIW010001469.1, on the reverse strand, counting down.
ATCAATAGTAGTTTAATAAAAATAGATATAAATACTTACGTTTAAATATGAAAGACCTCCTGTAATACGAACACAACACTATTGAGTAAAACGTACTGGAATGCTTTTTACTTCCTTTCCGTTATATATAATGCAGCTAATGCAAATACGTTGCAACCAGCTGACTAGAAACCACAAAATGAATTTCTTTCTAGTATTATATTTCTAGAAAGCGAAGGTTACTAAGCTACCTGCCATCCTGTGAATCTGTACTGTACAGACAATAGCCCTTTTATTCCTATTTAAAATCCCACAAACCAAACTAACCCTACTATACGTCGTTTAATAATGCTTTACCACTTTATACAACTTATCACTTAAGAATAATATAGACATCTTTGTTATTAAAGTTTACAGTCTCTTTCATCTGTTTATTAACCCTTACAAAATAGGACAGAACGGATAGAAAGAAGAAAGGATGCAGGCTGCAGGTGGTGTTCAGTATTTATCTTAATTATTATTTCTTGTATTTCAGCAGTTCCTAGTAGTAACATCAAGAAAACGTTCGTTAACCTGCGGTTTCTGAATTATCTGCAATATTTTCTTGACCGTTTCTTACCTGCCAAATACGTTGAAGATGAATAAGTTGAGTTTATTATCGTTTGGGCCTTCTTGCACTTGGGGCCCCCCCGCATAGCGGGGGCTGGCAGGGGTGTAGTTACGCCACTGATTCCAACACGGTTCGCTTGAAAAATTACACCCTCGTTCGGACGAGAGGTAAAATAGAGGTCCCGTGTGGGTGTTGTCACGCACGTTAAAGATCCCTACCTTGCTTGGAACAGCAAGAGTTCGGCAAAATTCCAAATTTTCCAGGTAAAAAGAACTCACTTCTTGGTCGATGTAGTACCTTCAGGTGGAGCTTTGGAAAATCACATGTAAGGTTGTGAAGAGGGAAAAGTAGCCTGTGGCTGTCAAGCATCCCCAGAACTTGAACATTTACCGATTTAATATTTTTTCCAATATATCTTTTCGCACAGGCAACATTAGTTGCAGATATTTCACAGCCAACACCTGTAGTTGTTAATAATGATCATCAAAATTATCTGCGCTTATTTTTTCGTCATTAGGCTTATTATCCTATCTCTCCTATTTTGTATCGTTTTCCGCATATTTTTTGTTTCACCTACCATTTTTAGTACATCTTTGTTCTTAACTTTCTCTGTCCATGATATCTTTATCATTCGTCTGTAGCACCACATCTCAAAAGCTTCTACCTTTTTCTTATCCGCTTCTCCTACTATCCATGCTGCACAGCCATACAGTGCTGTGCTCCACACATATGCTTTAAGCAATCTTTTCCTTGTTTCTATGTTTGTTGTCTTTGAACACAGTAGTTGATTTTTCGTGTTAAATGTAGCACGGCCTTGTGCTAATCTTTGTTTTATATCTTTTGCGATTTTCCCATCTTGTGTTATTTGACTTCCTAGGTAGCAGAAATCCTTAATCTCCTGTAAGTTATTGGTACCTATTTGTATTCTTGTTTTTGATTTATTTTCCCCTTCTTTGCATACTAGTACTTTAGTTCTACTTTTGTTAATTTTCATACCGTATCTCTCTGTTAGAACCCTTTCCATTTCATTAAGAGCAGCTTGCTAAATGCTTATACCGCTATATCATCTGCAAATCAAAACATATCACTTTTTTGTCCTTGCGTAGTGATTAAAAATTTTTTATTGCATTTGGCAGTATTCATTGCCTCTTCTATGTACAAGTTAAAAAATAATGGAGATAGGGCACATCCCTGTCTCACCGCTTTTCCAACGTTTACTTCTGTACGTTTCTGCTCTAATTCTATTACTACTGTTTGCTCTTTGTATAAGCTATGTACTATTCGTGTATCCCTATAACTCATACTAATCTTTTTGAGTATTTCAAACATTTTTCTCCATTTTACATTGTATAATGCATTTTTCAGATCTACAAACCCTATATACACGCTTTACCTTTTTCTATTGTTTTCTTCATTATCACTCTCTTCTCCTAGTATTTCTTCAGTTCGTTTTTTCATTCGTTTTTGTACAATTCTAGATAATATTTTTGGCACGTGTGCTGTCAAACTTATTGTTCGAGAATTTTCACATCTATTCGCGCCTTTCTTTTTTGGAATATGATGATACGTTTAAAATCGTTGGGTATCTCGCCTGTATCATACATATAGCTTACAAGTTGGAAGAGACGTTCTGTTACTGCTTGTCCAGCGGCTTTTAGAGTTTTTACTTGCACTTTATCTGTACCCGGCGCCTTACCATTTCTCAGACCCTTTAAAGCTAATTCAAACTCTCTAAGTAAAGGATATCCCAAGTCATCATTTTCAATATCTGATTTCTGTTCTAATGCTGTTAGTTCCTCTCCTGCATATAAATTCGCTATATATTCTTGCCATCTACCCACTTTCTCTACATTTTCTATAATAACGTTTCCTCCCGCGTGCTATATATTTTTCCTATAGGGTTTTATATTCTTAAAATTGATTCTAATTTGTATGCTTTATCTCTATTTCCTATTTACATTTTAGTTTGTACCTTTTTGTACTGTTCATCAATCCATTGTTCTTTAGCTTTCCTGCATTTGGAATAATTTCCCATTTTATGGTTTTGTATCTCTGTTTTCCTGTTTAGTCTGATTTATTTTTGTATTTTCGTCTTTCTTCTATTAAATTCAAAATATTCTTTGTTATCCATGGTTTCTTTTTTCTTGTGTATACCCCAGAATATCTCTGGCTGCCATGTCTAAGCTGGATATAATGTTATTCCATTTGGTTTTTATAATTTTTTCCAGGTAGCAGACGAACCCCTATATTGTTGCAGAACTTCCGCCCGTTTAGGGCAAATAAAATTTATTCACGAAACGCTAATTTTACCCATAACAGATACTCCAAAGTTACCCTATAAACGAAAATCACACGCAAAAAAATTGCTTAAACTCGGTAGTGACATTGTGTGCATTACGTTTTGGTGCTATGCGAAAGTTTTGTCTTAAGTGTCAGTTTAGCGGGTTTGTGTTTTATTTGAAAGTTCGTACAGTGTTTTAGCCCTGTTGATTATTTTGTCGCCTTTGATCGTAATTATATTTCCTTCCCCATCTCCTTGAGGTGTATGTAAAACGACCAGGTACTATTTTATATCAGTCGACAATTATATTAAATATTATAAGATCGTTTTTGCATGCAGAATGAGTACGTAATTGGTTTTGATGTACATTAAGGGTTTAAGAGTATATTGTTCAACAAGCGAGTTATGATCGCCAGTACTCATTCGGAAGGTTTGGCCGCTTGCCCTAAAGGGTTTGCCGGGTAATCCGAATGAGTAATGGCCATAACTCGCGAGTAGAATACTATAATTTTCCCACGACTACACAAATCTTCAATATCAGATATTTTCTAAACGTTTTAACTAATATCGTAAACACTCACAATTAAAAATTTATTTGTCAAAGTGAAACGGCCTACTTTCCATGATAACGAAAATTAACCTCGCGGATTATGAAAAAGGAAGGTTTGTACTGATTGGTCAGAAGTGTTGAATTATGATCATAATCCACGACCCGGATGTCCCTGATTGGTTAAAGGTGTTGGATTATAAATTTATATGCATCTACAGAATAATGAGTAGGTGTCATTAGTAACAACAAATGCATTACTGGATATTCGTGGGAAACACCGGCGCGCATACTCGGGGGCAGAGTGGTCGAGGCCCCCCCTAAACCCTAGCTCTCAGAAAATAATATATATAATCGTAGTAAGGTGTTATGTTTTCAAGAAATTAATTAAAAGTTTGTGTTACGAAGAAGTTGCTCAACAGTGTTGTTGTTGAATTGAATCAACACTAAAATAATTTTGATATGTATACTATAACTATTATATTTTATACTACTTGGTACCGTCTTAGCGCGCGGTGTACAGACTATATGTCCAATCCCAACTCAACCCCTTGCACGACAACAGAAGCACTATTAGACTTTGGACCACTTCTGTCTGTAATGCGTCACGGCCTCCCCTGACTCTTACCAATTTTGAATACAATAGACAGGCGACACGACCGCTACAGTCGACAGGTGTTTGCAGACGGTGGTACAGCGTTAAGTCATATTAAAGCTTAAGTTGAGCTAACTGTTCACGTCACATAACCGAGTTTTTCAGTATAGACCTATAGTAGTTAGCATTTGGACTTGGTTAAACGTATTCAGTCAGTGTAAATAATTTGTAAATTAAAATAAATCAGTGCGTTAATATCAAAAACATTATTGTTATATAAGTTTCTTAGTTTTCGTCTTTCATTGCCATCGCGGTGCATAACATTTACAGTTATTCAGGAATTCAGGTATGCATACACCATTAAGCTAGGTTTGATCTTAGTATAACTGTAACAAACAAATACAAGTTTCAAAAACTAACTTGTGTTGCGGTAAATGTTTTAAATTTTGGTGCACAGTGTGGGATATTACTAAATTCTGATGTAGTTTCAAACGGCCGAATGGGAAATATTGGGGTGGTATAATGCAGGTTACACTTTTATTGAGAATGGGGTAACGACTAAGGAGAAATGAATTATAAAGCATTTACGATTTTTAATATACAGTTTGCGCGTTGCGCCTCTTGAAATTTATCAGTTAACGGTAATAGTTATGTACTGAATGCTTGGTTCCTTGTAACGTGCATTTTTGGTAGTTTAACATTTCACGCTATACAGAATTCGTAAATACATTTCTACAACTACTACTTCTATATTTTATATTTATTAACTCGTGGGTATTACTTTTAAAGATAGATAAATTGAAGATTGATTCTCATTAATAAATAAATTCCAAGGAATGAATGTTAAACAGCTTGTAATTAATTATAAATTACATCGTTCTTGTCTTGCCGTTGATATAAATTTGGTTCCTTATGTGGATATACAAGTCTAGATAACAGACGATAAGCAGTTGTAATAGGAACGAGTTGATATAAACAGAGTAATCGGAGTTTGTTCTTTGTTCCTATACGTTAATTGCGTTAAAAATACTGTTCCTTTTTGCTTTGACAATAGTGAGAATTAATGCGATATCAATTTTTTCGTATTGTTCATGAACAAGCACGGCACGATTTTACTTGCTTTTCTGTTGGAAATAAAATTGGTAGAACGTGTTTACTCGACCTGCACGTGTGTTTTTTTTTTACGGAACATTGACTTAGTGATTACGCGTCGCTTTACTAATTGTGTTTTTAGTTGTTTGTCTTGTAAGATAAATGTTTTACGGAACATTTTGACGAACGTACTTTAGTGATACACGTGCTTTACTCATTGTGGTTTTCCTAGTTGCTTTGTCTTTTTGATTTTTAAACTGTGTGTGCGATCTAGTTTTCGCGGTCCTTTTTTTTATGAGAGTAGTGCATATTTTGGATTATTTAAATACAGTTGACATTGTAGTTTCTGAATTTTCTAACACCAAGGAAACTAAAATAGATCATTGCTTGCGCAAATTTCGTTATTTGCGAAATATAACAGATTGCCGGTTTACCAAGGTTTTGGTTGAAGTTTCTCGCTGCTTTTTAGACGTTTCTGAGAATAATGTACATTTGGTCCCAGTTACGTTTAAACTAGTGCTGCAAAATATCTCGGAATTAGTGTCTCAGGAAATAGAATTAACAAGAAATTTATCAATGCTACGTAGTTCCATCAGCAGGATAATGTCTGCTGCTAACACCAGTGAAATACGTAGGTGTGATTACTGTAACGTGTGATAAGTTCCATCAACACCCTCACAGTCAAGGGTGAAGTGCTTCGTTAGTGCAGGACATCGTGAATCCCACACTTCAAGTGCAAGGAAGCGTTACTGAAGGACCTTTTGTAAGTTGAACTATTTCCTACTTGTTATTACTTTAAATATCTATCCGTTGCTTTGCCATATCTTTGTCGTTCTGATACCTTTTACAAAAGACTTGCATGCTATTTTAAAACATAAGAAAAAAAAGAAAGAAAGAAAAATCAATACTACTGAATTACTCATATCAAGTGTGTCTTACCTATTTATTTTTTGTTAACATTTTGTCTGATTTATGTTTAATTGGTGTATGAGGAAACGTTTCTGCTTCTCCCCAATATTACCTCACTTTGTACTAAAAATTTTTGTATTGCTTTTACCTTGTTATATTATACAGATTATCCCAACAGCTTTTTTTTCGTTCTACAAAGTACTCAACAATTTATGCTTAATCTTTTTCTTTTATTTCAGGTTTGCTTAACTATTTTTATTGCAGGTATTGTTACTAATTCCTTACAGCCGCGTACATTATACGTTGGTCTGCTTTCTATAACCCCCCTAATCTCCGATTGAGCCCGGTCATTTCTTTGATTTTGAATGTTACGTAATTCGTGGCAGTCTCTGTTCGGGCGCCAAATTTATGCTACGTTGGCTCGTAGCCGTACGTAACACCAAGAAAATCAAAGAAATGACCGGGCTCAATCGGAGATTAGGGGGGTTATAGAAAGCAGACCAACATATAATGTACGCGGCTGTAAGGAATTAGTAACAATACCTGCAATAAAAATAGGAACAAAGAACAAACGCCAACTACTCTGTTTATATCAACTCGTTCCTATTACAACTGCTTATCGTCTGTTATCTAGACTTGTATATCCACATAAGGAACCAAATTTATATCAACGGCAAGACAAGAACGATGTAATTTATAATTAATTACAAGCTGTTTAACATTCATTCCTTGGAATTTATTTATTAATGAGAATCAATCTTCAATTTATCTATCTTTAAAAGTAATACTCACAAGTTAATAAATATAAAATATAGAAGTAGTAGTTGTAGAAATGTATTTACGAATTCTGTATAGCGTGAAATGTTAAACTACCAAAAATGCACGTTACATCCTATTTTTCGGCTAGCAATATGAATGTTATTTATGTTATATAGCAGAAGCTAAGATTAGAAAATAAAGTTTATTGTTGATATTTTATCTTGGGTTAAGTCACTATGGGAATGGGACTCAGTTCACAGTTGTAGGTAAAATGAGCAATTGTTTATTGTTGTGAACCATAATCAGATTTTATCTGAAAAAATTGATCTTTATATCCTCGTATTTATTTCAGAGATGGATATCAGGAATTTCTTCGAACCAAAAAGCGTTTCTGTTGCACAAAAAAGAAACTTCCAGAAGGACTCATTAAATGCTACAGGTGCAATCAATACCTTCTAAAGTACGTTCCACAATAGCTTCTAATTTACTATCAAATTCATCTCCTACCGTCACGTTATCTGTTGAGCAGGATCTCTACATTGACCAGTCATCGGAAGCTTTATTGCTACAATGTTCTTTCACCAGTGATACTAAGACTGTTGAACTAGATTTCTGTCAGCCGTCAACTTTAGCTTAACTCGTCAAAGCAGAGCCTGATGATGTAAACCCTGTCAGTTGTCAACATCGTCAGTTGCTATTACTAGTCCTCGCTACTGGATCAGATGATGTCAACTTATCAATTTCCACTTCTACTGTCAAGGAGCAGAGTAAACAACATTCTTAGCAATGAATCGCTGCTTTGATTTAGGCGAATATATGATAAACCATTCAGTGTCAGCCGATGTCATGTTTAAGTTACTAACCAACCCACTTACTTTAAACTTGTCTCATGACTTCAAAAAGAACGTTGATGCGGAAAAAACTAATAAGAGATCTTTTTAAAGAACCTAGCCTGAAAAGTACTCATGGCTAGTATACTCGCCCACACTTAAGGGATGCCCTTGCAAATTTTGTACTCCTTGCAAACCAGTTTTAAAAAGAGGAACTTTCGGTGCTTTTGTGATACAGGCTCATCATGATTCCAAACACCTTCATAAAGATGTTTGAGGCCATGAAAAGAGCAGTTGGCATCTTGAATCCATAAGTAAGGCCAAAAAATTTTGTGAGTTCATAGAAATGAGAAAAAAAAATGTAATGGAACAGTTAGACAATGGGAGCACAGAGATTGTAAATGCTAAACGCAAAAAACTAAAATCAATTCCTGCAACTTTAATATTTTGTGGCACTCATGACATACCCATTAGAGGAAAGAGTTCAAATAAAGGGAATTTTCAAAATTTGCTTTTGTTCAGAGTAAGTGCTGGTGATAAAGTGTTGGAGAATCATTTAGAAAACCATGGTGGAATAGCAAAATATACATCACACAGAGTCCAAAATGATTTAATAACTACATGTGATTTTGTGATACAACAAGAGATTGTTGGTCAGGTAAAGAGATCGTCAGCATTTTTATTATTGGCTGATGAAGCGGCTGACATTAGTGGAAAAGAACAATGTCGCTGAAAGTACGATTTGTAGACGACGAGTTAAATTTTACAGTAAAAGAAGAATTTTTAGGATTTGTTGAGCTAACTACATTAGATGCTGAGGGAATTTTTTCGTCTATTTTAAAAATTGCTAAAAGTTTGAACTTAGATATGAATAAGTTAATTGGCTTGGGCTTTGATGGTTGCTCGACAATGGCATGCCATGAAAGTGGAGCGCAGGCTAGGATTAGTGAAAAGTACACGAAAGCGGTCTATTTCCACTGTGAATCGCACAGACTAAATTTAGTTGTCAATGATTTTAACAGTGTCCAAGAAATTCGTATCACTATTGGAACGATAAAACAGGTTATTAGGTTCTTTAGAGAAAGTGTATTGCGTAGGAAAACAATACCTAACATTCCAATGTACTGTGAGACCCGATGGTCACACAAATATACATCAATTAGGGTATTCAGAGAAAACTTGTCGAAAATCAAAGATAGTCTCAATCATCTTGCAAATAGCCGTGAAGTCAATCAAGACACTAGATCGCATGCCAGCCAATTAGACAGTGCAACATCCTTACCTATATTTATTATTTGTCTACACATTATATCAAGATATTCCTCTTATTTAGAACCAATAGTCAACAAACTCCAGTATAGTGATATAGATCTCCACACTGTCTACAGATACGTCAACACGGACCTCCTAGCTAATTTTCAAAAAAATAGAGAAAGCAACGACGAGTTCATAAACATTTTCAAGGAAGTAAAACAGTATTGTAAGGAACTTGAAACTGACATAAGAATCCCAAGGATGAATGTTAGGCAGAAACACAGATGCAATGTCCAGTACTAATCGCCCGAAGACTATTTTAGACTGACAATTTACATTTCGTACATGGATTCTATAAACATGTTACTAACTACTAGATTTAAAAAAAATGAAGACATACCTTTCAAAAGCGGAATTCTTTACCCACATTTAATGAAAAAGGAGAAAAGAGAAGATTTCATAAAAAACATAAAAAGTTTGCAGGAGTTTTACCAAATAGACAACTTGGAAGCAGAAGCCAGATTATCGTATGACGTCTTGACGAATAAGGAGTGTTTGGAAAAAGCGAAGCTTCATGATATATTTCCAGAAACGATATTGTACCCAGCAGTAAGGAGAATGCTTATATTTTACCAAACCATACCCCCCACAACTGGCACAGTAGAGCGTTCCTTTAGCACACAGCGTAGAGTGAAGACGTGGCTGAAGAGTACTATTGGCGAGGACCGTCTGTCAAGTGTGTGCCTTTTCAGTGTCCACAGGAATAAAGCAAAGTCTCCTGGTTTCGAAGAAAAAGTAATTGACTTGTTCGGCAAGAAGAAAAGAAATGTACAATTTGCGTTTTAGGATAAATATTAGTGTCAAATCTATATGATGGAAAGTATAAATGGCCGATTACCTTCAATTCACTACCACATTAGCCGACTTTAAAAAAGACTATACTTAATGTTGATGAGGAAGTTGGTCATTGGAGATATGTGCCTTGGGCATAGCAAATAATTTTATCTGATATCATGGAAGTATTCTACAAGCATATTAGATAAAAATTTTTGTGAAATGTATGCTTATAGAACACTTTTATGATGTCAGACAAAATTATATATTATTATGCCCGAGGCACATAGTCTCCTACGGCCAACTTTACCTTCAGCATTAGGTGTAGTGCTTTTTTTTTTACAAAATTCACTAATGTTTAATGGGCAATCGGCTATTTGTATTTTCCACTTTTGATTGCTCCACTCAAAAGTACCACATATAATACATTAGCCATGCGGCAATTTTTTATTTCTGGTCTAGCTTCCCCTATCGACTTTCATATAGGCGCCCTTGGTGGGAAAACTTAATTTTCACGGCGGTCGAAATTGAATCTGTTATGTTGCATGATATCTTGCGTGAACAAAAACGTAACGCAGAGGTCCAAGAGAATGTGATGTTTATAGGTAGTTTCTAGGTAGCAGGTGTACGTTGGTTACCGGTGTCTGAAAAGGCTCAACGTGAAAATTGAATAACTGCGAGTAACGTTTCACAAAACAAACATAGTAATCGTACTTGCAAGTGAAATCGGAATTAAAAGACACATTGTCAGTTTTCAGTTTATCACAATGCAGTAAACTTGAGTTCTAAGTAGTTAAATGGTTTCTCGAATTTAGGCGCATCGTTAATCCTTGTATTTGTGTACTTGAAAGGAAAATGGTATACGGAAAAACATTATTTTTCACAACTATATTTCAGCGCATGTGTGTTTACGGTATATCCCACTGTAGGAAAACTGCGGTTTTTATCGTGGAACATTTCCTTAAGTGCTGTTACGGTCAACGCTCGTTTCTATGAAAAACCTACCGGCAACGTTATCAAGAGTGACTGAAACCTTAGCCGACTGCGTTGGACAAATGCGCTATTCTTGTATGTAAGGACTTGTAATTAAGTAGATGCATATTAATTGATTTGGTTGTATGTTTAGTATAATATAAGAGTGCTTTTAATGTAGGCATAGTTATAATAGCTGAAGCTTGAGCTCGTTGGTAATATTATTTAGTAACAACTTTAGGGTTCGGTTCGCTACCGAGCTATGTGAAATTTTCTATTTTTCCCGGGAGCTAGATACATATCCGCCAAATTAATATATATGTATATTCAAATAAAACTATTAAGTCTTAAGAAATAGATTGTTACATTGTATTATTGAAAAACACATTATAAAAGGTTAATGAAAGTTCATAAGCCAGACTTGAGAACAAAAACAGTTAGTTTGTATTCCAGACGTAATACGATACTGCAGGTGCAGGTCACAATAGACAATAAAAAACCAATTGTTAGAATTAAGATTATTAAAATGTAATACATTGTATTGTATCAAGAAATAGCAGACATGAGATCTGCATTTCCCACAAATGATGTAAGAGCAGGGATAGCATAAATACCTCCAAGTGCCCAAAATGGCCAGTAAGTCTGAGAACTTCATACCGTTAGCATCGTCAGTGGTTCAAAGCTATTTATTTGTAAATATTAGTTATTGATTTTAATTATTAATTAGTAAATAACAACTTTGATTATTTTGAAACTAAGACGTTAATGGATATAACGTACTATTTGTAAAAATCATCATTATTATAAAAATACGCTTGATAGGCGTGTTTTGGAAATAAAGTCTTTTTTAAAAAGAAGCTCCCAGCGGCCCAAAACTATAGATGAAATGGGTCACCTAAAATGTGACCCAGGACCCAGTGACCCAAATGAGGATGTGACCCACCACCCAGTGACCCATGACCCAAATTGACCCAGTGACCCAAATTGACCCACCTTGACCCAGTGACCCCTAATTGACCCAGTTACCCAAATTGACCCACATTAACCCAGTGATCCAAATTGACCCAGTGGCCCAAATTGACACACATTGACCCAGTGACCCAAATTGACCCAGTTACCTAAATTGACCCAAATTGATGCAGTCGCAAAAATTTTCTTACAACCTCAAATTGGCCCTCTGTGATGTCTTCAATTAGTGGGCGAGTTTTATCGAATAACCAATTATGAAATTTGGAAATTTTATTATTAATTTTTAATAAATATGTGCTGTTCTACGAATTACAGTTACAAAATAAATCTCAGAACTATCTGGCAGAAGGAGTAGTTGTTGTCCGAGACAATTTTAATTAGTGTGAGAATGTTTAACAAATAAATGTACTAAATGATGAAAATATTTTTCAATGACAGACGCATTAAAATATAAATTGAATAATCCCGTTTTCTGACATCGAGTTGATACAGGAACATTGTTTTATATGATCTTCTTCACGGAAATTTATAAAAGTCAGCATTTATGTATAAAGTTTAAATTACAATTAAGGATCCATGCTTAATGATAATGATATACAAATTACAAAAATAATGGACACTGAAAATAACCGGGTATATAATACTAAGATTTTTGCTCCAAATTATTTCAGTTCTTATGTGAAAGAATATTATTATTTGAACATACAAAATTGTATACCTTCATAACACTACATTCTCGCGGCACAGAGCCACAACACGTTTCTTAAAAAACATGTAAAAATGCGTTTCATATTATATAAAAAGCGATGCATTGATTACAAAACATTTTAGCGTTTGCTTGAAATATGAAACGAATACTAGCAACTAACGGCACCAATAAGCTTATGCATTTGTGAAAATAATTAATAAATTGAGCTGAAAGTATGGAAAAAAGATTTTTATGACTTCAATAATTCAATTTGTTACTGAATCAATTGGGTCAGTTTGGGTCACTAGGTCAGTTTGGGTCACCGGGTCAATTTGGGTCACTGGGTCAATACGGGTCACTGGGCTAATGTGGGTCACTGAGTCAATCCGGGTCAGTACACGGGACCCACTGACCCAATGACCCAAACAAAAAAGTGACCCGCTTTGACCCAGTGACCCAGTTGACCCATGATCTATTTCATCTCTGCCCAAAACCTATCTAGATTCCCAATTTAATAAACAATTAAAAAAATTGCTTCAATATCACATGTACCCATTAGTCTGTGGTTTCGCGTTTATGTTATACGGGGTTGACAATTAATATTGTTAAAATACAAAATTTGATAAGCCCACCCACGCCTTTCTTATCTTCCTTTCCTACTGAGCCAACTTCAAGCTAGATCGTTTACGTCTAAGCCTTCCCACACTTACCACAAGTCGATTTGTATCCTCTTTTCCGTGAGTATAGCAAAACATTAGGGTTTTCGCAACACAAATTTCGAGGTGGATACTCAAAGTATTTTTCCCCACGGTTAAATTTATTTTCCGTGTTAAGACAATCAATTCGTCAATCAAAGCGGTTTTTAGCGATACCTAAAGAGAGGAGAAAATGCCCTTTTGTTAGCTACACACAAATCTGACGGTTTTTACATTCAACAAGCTACTCCTCATGTTAGAACATGGTCATTGTAAAATGGAGAACTTATTTTTTAGGGATGCGATAATATACCTGCAAGTGATCGATAAATTTATAAGCTAATTAACTAAACTAAACTTCTTAATCTCTATGAGGGTTGGAAACCGCCATATACTATGAACTAAATTTTAATATTTACATGATTTATTAAGTTAAAACTGCTTTAAATCTTTGAGATTTGAAGGGCGATTTCATGTTTGAAAATTTTATATGTGACATGAAATTTAATTAGAAGTTGTGCATTTTATAGAAACCCAAACACAAATACTTGCCCAAGGCGTCGCCTGTGGGTATCCAATGTCAAAAGTAGTTGTCGGATTCAATTTAAGTTGTTTAACACGTATAGAACCTCAATCCTAAGGTTTAGCCATAGTACTATTTGATATGAAGAAGCTAAAATTAAATTAAGTTATATAGCAATGCGTTTTAACTAATTTGAAGTTTAATGTAAAACACCTCGTCGTCCTTAGTAGTCAGAAGACAAAAGCGCACTTGCCCGAATAACATGGAACCTTGTACAAATGTAAAATTTGTATAACATGTGCATATGTATCATGATTAGCAGCTATAAAGGATCTGTACCTGAAAAACAGAAATTTCATGTTCAATTTGACCTACTATTACAACTCCAATTTCTAAAAATTGTTCAATTAACCATAATTACATTAAAGCTAATGGTGTTGATTATAATAATAAAGGAGCTTATGGGATAATTAATTGCCAAAGGTTGAAATTAAATAATATTCCAAGTAATTACAAAATTATACTACAAGGGCACATTTACAATCTAAAAAGTCGAGAGACATGATACACCTTAAATTAGCAACTTTATCATTATGCACAGTTGGTCTTTGGCCGCTGCAATTCAACAACAATTTTTATACGGCGGCTTACAAAATGTATCACTTTATCCTAATTATCATTTCGATAACGTTTGTAGTAAGTCAGTACATTGAACTAATCACAATTGAGATAACTCTACAAGGAATGACGAGTATTTTAACACTGGCCGTACTTTTCACACGTGCTCTTGTAAAAGTGTATGTCATATGGACAAATCGTGTAAGAAAACTGATTGAAACAATCCAAGTCACAGAACAAAGCATTCAACATGAAGGTGGACGCGTGTTAGCTATTTACAAGATTTATGTAGATAAAACCAAAATGGCTAATAAATTAGCCTTTTTTGTAGGCATTGTGTGCTATGCGATATTTATGATGACGCCAATTGTTATAGAACTTGTAAACCCATTGGACGAGTACTATGTCATTATAGACAATATTACAGTATACAACGAAAGACCGCTTCCTTTTGTGTCATGGTATCCTTTTGACCGTTTTAAGTATTATTGGTATTCATATGCCTGGCAGGCCTTGTCTACCAGCGTATGTGTGTCCTTTGTAGTTGCTACCGATAACCTCTTTTATGCCTTGATGAATTTTGTAGTTGGACAGATAAAAATTTTACAGTATAATTTAGTTACTTTGGTAAACGATGAGATGGTAAATGACAAGCTTACCAAAATTATCCACTACCACTACGCAATTATACGGTAAGTTTAAAAAATTGTATTCTCTTGACATTTTAAAGTGCAGGTATGTTAAAATTCTCGATTGTTCCATGAAGGGTTTCCTTTTGCTAGATTTTGCCGCATCATCACTACAAATTGCAATGCTTGGTTTTCAGGTTGCGATTGTAAGTAAATTTGTAGACAGGATACCTACTAAAAACCCAATTTTAGGGAGACTTGTCGATGGAATTATTAAAGGATTCTTGTTACCTTGCAGGTATGCTAGCCCAAATATTTTTATTCTATTGGTTTGGAAATGAAGTATTGCTAGAGGTAAGTTAATCCAGCAACTTGGTTGAAGCAAAACTGATTTTATCTTACTTCTTGAGGTAAGACCTCGACAGAGATCATTTAGGGTGATATCGAAATAGTGTGTAAAACTTGTTTTGACTGTAGATTTAGAAGATAGAGCTACTCTGTCCCCGGTGATTGAGAAGCTTATCAGTTTTTCCACGCGAATCTAAGTTCCTTGCTACATCAAAAAATCCAAATGTATGGGGATCTTTAATAACCTGAATAGACTCTTAGAAAAGATTATTATACAGCTGAGTGTCAACTTCAAAAAGATCATTAGAACGGCTATTGAACTGACTAGAAACTATGAATGTGTAACAGCCATCGTCGCTCCAGTTTCATCTAAAAGCTAACCAAAGTCTCGAAGGTTGTACACAATTGTGTCAAATTTTCAAATCTAATCAAAATTGGGTCAAAGCTGGACCAGCAAAAATAATGGGTTTGCCTATTTTTTGACCCTTACAAGTCCGGTGTGTAACTAAAACTGGCTGAAACAAAACATAAGCTACAAAGACATCGATTGTACTTTACCTAAATATCTCTCAATTACAAATACCTTTCTTCATACGCAATATGGTACATTTCATCTTTATACAAAGCGTGTCTTAAGTTGATACCATATTTTTAACTGAGTATGAGCACTCGTTAAAATAAACAAATTTTCCAAATAGCTTTGTACAGTTACCTATAAAATAAGCAAGCCGGGGTCCTTTGACGTGTTATAATTGTAAGTTCCGTTATATTTACGCGCGCTATTTTTACACTTTAGGCGCGGCTCTAACGCCATTGTTATAACATCTACAGATCACGTTTTACCGGGTGATGCAATCGCTGTCTAAGTCAAATTTACATGCACATTCTAGGTAAAAATCAAATTACTTACGTGATGTGTATCTCGAAGCTTCATCAGGGTCCAGCACGTGGTTTAGGTTTGACTTGCCATGTTGAACATCAAATTGGTATCCGTCCCGTAACTTCTATTGCAACTCGTAGGGGTTTAAAAGGAAATAGGTAGCGGAACGATAAAGGCAAGTTACGGGAAACCTACATACGTGTTTCTTAAAAAACCACAAGGCACATAGATACTTGTTGCTTAGTATATGTTTCGTGGCTTAATGTCGCTTCCTCACACGCGCACATCCGCATTCCATCTGCCCAGACTCGACTCTCAGTGACGACGAAAGTCAACGTATCATTTAAAAAATACGCGACAATTAACCTACAAGGTATTTCTAAACCTCAACATGATAATGGCCAGTTTCGCATGTAACAGTTCAACCGTGCATATTAAGGAATGCGCGCAAATGTCACAAATATAAAAACTGTTCATAGTTCTCGTTGTTGCTATCTATGCGCGACGTATCAACGATTCAGTAGCAGTACTTATAGTAAAACACATTCACTCCAAATCGTTTCTGCAGTTGCCTCTATGTATGCAACCAAATCCTCTCGAAAGGTTATTAGAGTTTTATAAACTAAGCTCTTCATAAAACCTCACAAAAAACATCAAACGGATTGAGGTCTGGTAACCTCGGTGGGCACGAAACTTATCCACTCCGCTCTATCCCCCCTGTTAGAAAAACTATTATCTAAAAACGCTCGCACTGACCTGCTAAAAGTATGAGGTGCTCAATTCTTACACAAATCACATTTTCTGGCAAATATTTAACAGTACATTTTCTAACAGCCCGGGAAGATGATTTTACAGGAGGTATTGATAGCTTTCGCCAGTCAAAATTTCTGGCATTATCGCATTTAGAACTTCTCCCCAAGCATTGATCGAAAATCTATGTTGAAAATTTGATTGCCAAATACACTAGAATTGTTAATCCCGTTTGAGTAAACATTGTTGTAAAGCCATGGAGTCTCGAGCAAACCATGTTTTCTTTCTACCTTTAGTGCTGGTGTAGTTTGTAGAAACTTGTCAGAGAATAACCTTAACAAACCTTCGATAGGACCATTTATTTATTATACAAAACACACAATTACAATTAGGACTTTTTTATAACGTGACGAATTTTCTGACAGAAACTATTGTGCCTATTTTATTTTTATTATAAACATTTTTATATAATGTCAAGATGAAATAGTCTGCCGTTATCCCTCGTGCACGCAAATACATATACAAACCGTAAGCTTTTTTAACAGAGAGCAAACTTTATAGCGAGCGGCTGGGAGCAGGTGAAGTCTTTATAACTAATATAATTAAACCCAAGAAAATTAAAAGTGCAAAACGATCGCACTCAAATTTCTAACTAAATAACATAAATTAAACCGCACATACCAGGATTGTCGTTGCATAATCTACATTCTCCCCCCGTTAAGACAATGTTCTCAATAATGTCACGTTTATCATTTTGACGTGGGAGCAGATAAAGTTTTGCAATTGGACGCGTAAATTCTCGCCTTGTCGTTCTGATTTTGACAACTTGTACCATGTTATCACGACCTGGCATGATCTTTCTCACTCTTGCAGGACACCATTCTAACGGAGGTAGGTTATCTTCCTTAATCATGTTACATGCTAAATTCCTCAAAAGGAAAATAGTATGTCTACTCTACCTTATAGGCGGCAGAGCCTCGATAGATTATGAGGGGTTCCTGTTTGACATTTGAGCCCAGGGTAAAAAGGATGTTAAATGGCTTTGAGAGAAAAAGATCCTTCTAAAGAGATCTTCCAGCCAGCTAAGCTTCTTCAACTTAGGGCAGAGCTATGAGCTAGGGTCGTAAGATGGTATACGATAAACAAAGAAATTTTATTGGACGCCACCGTATCTTAATGAATGTTATAATAAGAATTTATCCGAAGATCAGATACGGAAATCTTCGAAGACAAAAAAAACTTAAGACGAGCAACATATACAAAAAATACTTACTTTTGAATCTGCAATCTGGAATGGGAACGACGATCTCGTACTATCTGAAAATTTAACTACATCTAAACATTTTTAAACTAGGGCTACATTAGAGCCTAGTCACTTTATCACAAAAAAAAATAGATTACAAATAAATCCACTAGTCAAAATTATACTTCAAAAAAATTTTAAATTCAACACCAATACAAAAATTTCATAAATGTGATTGTTTGCTTCTATAGAACAGTTACTGCTGACTTCAATGAAAGAAAACTATACGACAACTTATTATTTTTTCTATTAATTTAAAATATATATATATATATATATATATATATATATATATATATATATATACATTGTTTGTACAAAATTATCTGTACAGAGACTTTCAATACAGTTTCTTTATTACGATTTAACACTAATCTCTGAATATTCATGAGACATTTTTAGTTGCATAATTTACATTAATTCTCTATAAGAAATATATGATTTTCATATTTATGTTACAGTTTAATCATGATACTTGAATAAGATCCTGTTCAGTTTACAAGAATTAAGTTAAATGCTCAAAAAATTTTTTTGTAGATTATGGCACTATATTTTTAACAGGTATATTTGATGGAATTAAAAGTCAAAAAACACTTATTGTTGGTATTAAGCTGTACTTCAGATGTACTGTCAAAATATATTATACACTATAATTTGGCAAACAATTCTTATCGTATCACACGTTTAGTTATGCAAACATTTTAATATAACCTTGTAACTTCAAAATTATCTTATAGAAATGCCTTGAAAATAATAAGGACATTTATGCATTATTCAAATATTAAATTTTGAAATAAATTTTTAAGTGTATCAATTTAAATGACCATAAAACTTTCACAAAAATTTCTAGTATCAACTTTAAGTAAATATATATAGAATTTTCTAAAATTATTTGTACATCGTAAATGATTGTTCCTTGAAATGAATATAGGTATAAAATTGAGTATGACTCACCGCTGAATATCTGCTTGACGACCAAATTCCTTAAACATCTACGTACTTACAATGGTAGATGCGCGCAGCTGATACATGTGTCCTAGTTTGACCTCTGTACTTACCAAACACATGTGGAAATTTCCACCCTCTCGCCTAGCAACAATTAAAACTGCATTTACAGCACAACCAATATCCAAAAAGGCTGATTACGTGTCTTTACTTTACTTAAGTCTCGTACTTGCCATACAATTAACAACTAAAAGGGCTTCTGCGTTCCATAATAGTTATATACAAAAGTTCCATTGTTCCACAATTTGATAAATTACGTGTTAATGCTTTAATACTTCAATTAATACTTAAATTTACTTTAATTAATACTTTAAAACTTAATACTTTAATTAATACTTGAAACTTGCTCTTACTTTAATACTTGCTCATACTTTAATACTTGGTACTTGCGTAATACTTCGTACTTGCGCGTAGAAATGTATTCATCTTGATTATACCTAGGTCGATGCTACAACTAAAGATGAAGCCATGGTATCCGTTGACACCACTTTACTTCTCTCTGGGACGGCATGTTTTATTAAAAAAACCTGCAGGCTCACGCTAACACTTGTATTCGGATTACATGCTGATATCAAAAATGAAGCTTGACCACGAGGCTACGTGGTATATCCGGGTACGCGCAGAAAAGGGAGATATTGTATCAAGATACATACAAATAGAAGAGTTCTAGAATTTTACTTTGGCTATTTACATGTAGATGGGGCCCTATGTATGAATTCGTAATATATTGTTTCTATTGTTATTTAATATTTATTGAATAGGTGTATGAAACAAAAGCGTATATTTAAAAAGCGGAAAATCGTATTTGTTACAACCATTAGCAAATCGCCGATCTTTAAGTTTGTGTGTACACTCTTCCACTTGGGACGGTGTTGAAGTTGATTTAAATAATCTCGTGACCATCGTTTCCAAAAATTTGGAGCAATGCTGCCAAATATTTAACCTATTTTCAGCAATGTTTAAAACATCCTTTTTCGGAAATAAGGTCAACGGTTGAACGATTAAAAAATGTCCTGGTGTAAAACAATCAAAATCATCAACTGCATCAGACATGTCCTTGAGATAAGTATGGCCTTAATTTGAGCCAAAACTGTAAACAAACGTTCAAACGATAACACCGAGTTTCCTAAGACCCTTTTCAAATGGCATTTGATACTCTTAATACCTGCCTCCCATAGGTCTCCCCAATGAGAACTATTTGGAGGAATTAATTATGGTTCTGCAAGAACTTGTAAACATTATGTAAAGCTGTATTAGCTACTTTAAAGTTAGTTGCATTATCACTCGCAATTGTTGTCGGATTACCTCGACGGGCACTTTTCAACGTACGAAGAAACGCTTCAGTTGAAAGACTCGAAACCTTGGTTGCCATGAACCCAAATAATGCAATGTACGCCTTGGTGATGATCGATTTGCGTAACTTAAATTCTTTAGTCATCACTGCACCTCCGAAATCTATTCCAACATGTAAGAATGGATGAATTAGTTGAGTTCGCTCGACAGGCAAACTCCTCATCAACTGCTGTGAAACGGTTGCCTTGAACCTGTGACACTTGACGCATTTAAGTATAATGCGTTTGATATGTCTTAATTCACCAATAGGCCAAACACGTTATCGTAAACTATTTAGTACAGATCGCAGACCTGTGTGACCTAAGTAATTATGTTCGTGTTCGATCAGTAACTCACTAACATGACCCTTGAAGAATCGGATGTTTAACATCAAATGATAATGACGCATTTGCCAACTTTCATGGAATTTTCTTTCAATTTCTCTGTCAGGCTCAAAGTTTTCTTCCGTGCCTGACTTAAAGTCCTATAAAGAGGAAAGAATCAAGACCGGTCCGAGGCATTTTTCTGGTACATGCAATATATAAATTTGGAGCCCCCTAAACAATATATAAAGAAACAAATAAACGCATCTGTTTTATAAATTTAATGAAATCATATAAACTAAATAAACGTTTACATGATACATTTACTTCAATCTATGAAAAAAGAAAAAAGTATTAAAACCAACAAACGTTAAACACATATTTTTCTTGCTTTTGCCTTAGCAAAGTCTTTTTAAATTAAATCAGTATCAATTAAATTCAAAACTGCACATACAATAGCTAGCGTTGCCAATCAACTAAGTCGCTTCTGAAAAATGGTTGATCGCAGGTACCTTTTGATGAGTTTTAGTTTTGACAAACACCCTTCTCCGCTGGCTACTGAAATTGGTAGTGTGAGCAGTATTCTCAAAGCTACAAAAA
The DNA here is from genome assembly GCA_036346225.1 of Platerodrilus igneus. Taxonomy (NCBI): domain Eukaryota; kingdom Metazoa; phylum Arthropoda; class Insecta; order Coleoptera; family Lycidae; genus Platerodrilus; species Platerodrilus igneus. Next base: position 12,768,447 of record JARFIW010001469.1, on the reverse strand, counting down.
CGTTGGAGAAGATGTCAATTAAAAAGTTTTTTATTACATGAATTAATGTTGTCTCAGGACAACTCTTTTTAAACAACATTGGTGCCAAAATTAGAATCTTCTCAAACAGTTGATCCCCATTGATGTCACTATTATCGCCTGCTATCAATATTGACTGTAGATCTTTGCACTGTTTTTTAATGACAGTTTGTTCACATTTCTGTAATTGTTTGATGTCATAGAAAAATTGAAAATATTTGCTATGATTTTCCATCTGTTCAAACCTCTCCGTTAGTAAATTGATTGCTGTGTCGAGGACTACATAAAAAATTAACTTTGAAAGATTCTTCCCTGGCTTCAAAGGTTCATCTTTACTTACATAGAAAAGCTTTTAGTTTTTTTTTTGGTCTCACTGTAGCTTCTTCTATAGATTCCGAACTGATTCCCAGTCTTTCAGCCAGTTCCTTTGCGTCTGTAATGGCACTATTAAGTCCATTTTCAGACCTTATATTTTGCAAAAATCACTTCACACATTCAAGCGACTTCATTGCGCCGTGCAGATTAACTACTTTCTTCTGTTATGTTTTACTAACTAAATTTATTTTAAACAAAACATCATACCATGTTATTAAACAGCAGAGAAATCGAAAATCTGTTAGTTCTTTTGCTAGGCCAACGGCTGTGTTTTTCCCAAAAGGATCAATTTTGGCATCTGTAGTGGCCTCATAGACAGCGTCGTATACTTCACCCATTTGGTATTGTAAAGGTTCAAGTGCATCACAGTCAAATTTGTGACATGGTTTGTTAATATACTCCATCTATGAGTAGATCTTGAAAAGGAATTATAAATCGCTTAAACGTTACTAAAAAAGTTTACAGCTCCAGAGCAGGAGAGGACCGCATAGTTGACAACCAAATTTAGTGAGTGGCTTCCACATGGGACAAAAAATGCCCGTGGGTTAAGGTCAAGAATTCTTTTTTGAACACCTATATGTTTTCCCTTCATATTGGACCCGTTGTCATATCCTTGTCCGCGCATATTTTTTAAGGGTATTCCTCTTTTTGACAGCTCGTCTAACAAGCACGCTGTCAACCCTTCACCAGATTTTTTCCGAACAAATCCGAGGAAGTGTTCTCTCACGATTACTCCTTCTCCCGGCACTATAAACAAACCAAACTACAATTGTCATTTGTTCTTTGCGGTCTACGTCGTGTGCAGTCGAGAATTATAGAATAATATGTAGGTTTCTTTAATTCACTTAGTATATGTTCATTAATTTTAGAAGAAAGTAGCTCAATGAACTCATTTTGAATTTTTTTGCTTAAATAACTTACGCGAGTGTCGTGAGAAGCTACCTGCGCAGATGTTTAGATACAACAGCAGAACAGCATCGAATCTACAAATGTGTTCTACTAATTTTATAAAGTTGCCATTATTTTTTTTGAGAATCACATCGTTTGTACCACGAAATGCTAACCCTTGAGTACCGAGAAACTGCACAATGCAAAGCAGTCGCTTCAAAACTTCATACCAGTACTGAGTTTCAGAATTAAGAAGCCGTTGGTTTTCATCAGGGTGTATATCGAATTCACCTGAAAATGTCACGCCACAATGTGTCTATTAATTATTCCTTGTGTAAAGTGCTTCTCTTACGTTTAGTTGTATTATTATGGTTGCGGGTAGAGTAAACGACGTCGCGTTACAATAATAATTTACATCTTCACCCTTTGCTTGAAATCACAAAGTCACTTTTTTTGCTACAGTCGAATGAAGTTACGTTTGAGATAGATTTGAGATAGATTAATCATACTATTATTAATTATACTCTAGTTAGCTATAATTTTCTAGCCGATTATATTTCCAAGCCTTATTATTAGTTGCAAGTTTTTTCACATCTATGTCTGCCGTAATAAGGATCACGCGTTTTCTAGTTTTATCTACAAATTGAGATTTTAACTTCATAAAGGTAGAAATGTTTCAGAATACATGCATTGTGTTTTAAAACAAGAAGTTTCTTCGATCAATTAAACCGGCCTCGTCAGCGTATCTTGTTACAGAATGGCATTCTATATTGTTACAAAATTAGTTGTTTCAGATAGCCTACATTGTAAGGTATTTAATGAGAAATAAAATGGAGTTTAGGTAAATTTATTTCACATACATTACAATTATCTCAGGGTATGGCGGTCATTGTTGGCTGGCAAATTTTCCCTAGTAGAACAGCACCGGGTAGAAGATAGTTCTGGGGGGGAAAAATGTAAAGAATGCGGATCGTTTCTGCACCTTCCTTCACGCTATGAAGCACTGATAAAGAGTGTTGTGTAACTGCCAGGAATTCCATCGGCCGATATTTAATCTCAGTTCTCTAAAACAGTCCTTTCCCATTAGCAGACAAACATCAGGCGATCGTAAACAAACAACCACACAACTCGCCACAAGAAATCAAGTAAATGTTTATAAAAAACTGGTTGAAAGTGGTGAGCAAATTGTTATTGCTCTAACGTATTATTCTTTACAAGTTTCATCTTCCTATTTATTAATGTTTGTTTCTTTTAGAGTGTCGCAGTAGCACATTCTGTTTGGGAGTGCCCGTGGTATGAATTGAATAGCACTGCTAAAGTTATATTGCAGCAAATAATGATGCGTTCGCAAAGGCCTATGCACTTATCTGTTGGTGTTTTCTATGAGATGTCCACTACTACTATGGTTATTGTAAGTGTAGCACACCACAGCACGTATAATTCTTACCTTGATATTTTAGATATTAAGAGCAGGTTATACGTATGCCGCAATCATGTGTCAATTCTACTTCAGGAAACTAAATCGCTTGTAAACTTACAATGTTCTGAGGCCAGCACTGAAATTGTTGCTAAAGCTTTTATGTTTGGATAAAACTTAGAGGTTTTTTTAGCGATGTTGTTTGTTATTTTAATTTTGTTTTAGCCCTGTACAAATAAAAAGAATATTTTCCTCAAATGCTTTTGTCGGTTAATTTTAGAATAGGCAGTACTGGTGAAACGGTATACAAGACAATTTCCACGGTCCCCCCACAATCTAAATTTGAACTTTTTTCTACGTCATTCGTTTGTGCATCGTAGGTGCACAAATGTGCACAATAAACGAACGTTTGTGCACCTTCTTATACAAATATACGAAGAAAACAAAAATGGGGGGTCTGTGGAAACGGCAGCCCGCCACCAAAGAAATTTCGGATTTTCATAGCCAATCGTTTGTGCATTGTAGGTGCACCAATGTTCACGGTATATAAACGTTTGTGCACATCTCTATACAAAGAAAATAAAGCGAAGGGGCTGTAGAAACGGCCGCCCCACCATAAAAATTCCAGATTTTTATAGTCAATTGTTTGTGCATTGGAGGTGCACAAATGTGCACAGTATACGAACGTATGTGCACATTTCTATACGGATATACGAAAAAAATAAGATAGAGGGGCTGTAGAAACGGCAGCCCACCCCTTCACCAAAAAAGTTCTTGATGTTTTATAGCCAATCGTTTGTGCATCGTAAGTGCACAAATGTGCACAGTATACGAACGTACCACTTCTCTATTCAGAGATGCAAAGAAAATAAACTGAAAATATCCGAAGTTTTATGTTGATCTGGGAAATCAAAATATTTTATTTGTATGCCTTCGTATGGTGGACAAAAGCGCATCAAATAAAGATATATGTTCTTGTTATCGTGGTTTGAAACATCCGTCAAAATTGTAAATTCGATTTACCATGATCAACATTTAATTCTTCAATCGCTGTACGTCTCAATAAATTTACTATAATAACTTCTGTTTTCGTCTGATTTCTTAAAAAATTTAACATCAAAGAACTGGAAGGGATGGCCGGTCGACACATTTACGTCTCTCAGACTTTATATGCTGTTCAATATTACCGGTTCCGCTATGAGACACACTGAATTCTGTACGTTTACGCATATGACATTCTAGGAAGCATTCATTTGCTTAATAAACATTTTTTTTTCTTGTAAACTAATATTAAATATGGACTTGCATTTTGGCATAGTTAACAATGGGGTTTCCAAAACAAAACACTTCGAACGCCAGCGTTAGTGGAAACAACCGACAATTGAAAAAAGGCGATAATAGTAAGAAGTACTTAAGGCGTGGACGGTAAGCAAACCAAGACGGCCCTCCACTGTACGCCCATTCCTTCCTGTCCCATTTTGCATTATCCATCAACATTACGTGTGATTTTCCAATGCTCCACCCGAAGGTACTACATTGGCCAGGAAGCGAGTTTTTTTACCTGGAAGATTTTGAATTTTGTCGAATCCTTGCTGTTCCAAGCAAGGTAGGTATCTTTAACGTGCGTGACAACACTCACACACGGGACCTCCATTTTACCTCTCATCCGAACGAGGGTGTATTTTTGCGAAAAATGCTCGCCTAACATTTTTCAAGCGGACCGTGTCGGGATTCGAACCCGGGACCTAGGGCGTAGTAGTCACACACATACCATTACGCCACGGAGCCGCCTTATTATCCATCAACAACAAAATTTTTGTAAGAAAACGTGGATTATTTGATGGGCGTAACACTTTGGTAGTTCTATATTTATTTTTTATATTATAGTTTGAGAAAGTGTACAAACGCTACGCCCTAACGAACAATTATCCATAAAGAAAAGAAGAAATTTGTTTGGTAAAGAAGTTACCATTTCTGCGGTCTCCGTTCTTTGCAAATCGCTTTCCTTTTACCCTAGTGTACGAAAGTGCACAAACGTTGAGGTTTTTGGCAAAATTATGTATGTGCAATACACGTCAACAAAAATCACTAAAAACTTGAATATGGCGCGTAGGAAAAGTGTTGCTGTTAATGTGGACAACTCAATTTAAATTTTGAATTTCAAAAAATTTATTGTGGCATAATTAGGCGTTATTTTGCGCCGTTAAAACAAAATGTTGCGCCCACCTAGTAAACAAGTTATATTAAAAAAATTATGGCAAACAAGTTTTTTAGGAAATTTTCTGTAGATGCGTGAACCGCGCCTACTGAAGGTTTTCTAAATAACTTGCTTGCAACGAGGACGCAAATTGTTATTTCAAGGGTGCAAATTGGCGCCTAATGAGCGACTAATTATGGCACAATTTTTTTTGCAAAATTCCAAAAATGTGCGGCTACTTGAACTTGGCCGGAGCAATAGTTTTTTAATATAACTTGTTTGCAAGGTGGGCGCAAAATTTTGTTTTAAAGGCGCAAAGGTGCGCCTAATTGGCGCCTATTTATGGCACAATTTTTTTGGAATAAATAAAAACAGGGTGGCTGCGTAAATTTGGCCAGAAATTTCTTTTTAAAATAACTTGAATGCTAAGAGAGTGCAAAATTTAGTTTTAACGACGCAAAATGGCGCCTAATTACAGCACAAAATTTTTTCTAAAATTTAAAAAAAATGCGGTTAACTTTACGCACCTGTATTGGTTAGTATTTCACATCGATTACGAGTGTGCACAAATGTTTGCACGTTGTGCACTGCTCTCAGCCTATGATGGGAAAGTGATTGCCTTTTGGGTAATATGGGATTGCATCGGTGGTACGTTGCCCCTTATGTTTGGGCTACCCAAAAATAATATTCTCATATCTTAGTATGTAGAAGTGGACAAACATTTGTACACTGTGCACATTTGTGCACCTACGATATACAAACGACTGCCTATAAAAAAATTCAGAATTGCTTTGGTGATCAGGCTGCCGTTTCTATAGCCCCACCACACTAGAAAAAAGTGCACAAATGTTGGTTCACTGTTCACATTTGTGCAAAGTTCTGCAAAAATCTCAACGTTTGTGCACTTCGCACACTAAGGTAAAAGGAAAGCGATTTGCGGAGACCGGAGACCGCAGAAATGGTAAATTCTTTACCAAACAAATTTCCTTTCTTCTTTATGAATATTTGTTGGTTAGGACGTAGCGTTTGTACACCTTCTCAAACTAAAATATAAAAAAATAAACATAGAGCTGCCAAAGTGTCAGCGCTTATCAAATGAACGACGTTTTCTTACAAAAAATTTGTTGTGGACGGATAATGCAAAATGGGACGGGAAGGAATGGGCGAACAGAGAAAGGGCGTCTTGGTTTGCTTACCGTCCACGCCTTGAGTACTTCTTACTACTTATCACCTTTTTTCAATTGTCGGTTGTTTCCACTAACGCTTGTGTTCGAAGTGTTTTGTTTTGGAAACTCCCATTTTAACTATGCCGAAATGCAAGTTCATATTTAATATAGTTTACAAGAAAACTGTTTATTAAGCAAGCGAATACTCCCTAAGATGTCATATGCATATACGTACATAATTCAGTGTGTCTCATAGCGGTACCGGTAATATTGAACAGTATATAAGGTCTGAAAGACGTAAATGTATCGACCGTGCCACCGCTTCGAGTTTTTCGATGTTAAATTTTTCAAGAAATCGAACAAAAACAGAAGTTATTGTAGTAAATATATATTGAGACGTACAGCTATTGAAGAAATAAATTTTGATCATGGTAAATCGAATTTACAATTTTGACGGATGCTTCAAACCACGATAACAAGAACATATATCTTCTTTTGATGCGCTTTTGTTCACCATACGAAGGCATACAAGTAGAATATTTTGATCCCCAAAATCAACATAAAACTTCTGATATTTTCTGTTTCTTTTCTTTGCATCTCTGCATAGAGAAGTGCACAAGCGTTCGTATACTGTGCACATTTGTGTACCTACGATGCACAAACTATTGGCTATAGAAAACCATGTATTTTTTTGGTAGGCAAGCTGCCGTTTCTACAGCCCCTTCACTTTATTTTATTCGTATCTCCGTATAGAGATATGTACAAACGTTCGTACACTGTGCACATTTGTACACCTACGATGCACAAACGATTGGCTATAAAAAAATTAGGAATTTTTTTGGTGGGGGGCTGCCGTTTCTACAGCCCTTCTAGTTCAAATTTCGATTGTGAAGGGCTATGGAAATTGACTTAAAGTATACTATGACTAGATGTAACTGTAGGCCAATATATCTGATCTCAATCGCTAATGTTTATCACACCTTCTATTTTCTACTGTAAAGTGCACATCCCGACTAAAGCTAGTATTTTGCTTGTGCGTGTTGCGGAAGCGCCCGATAGTTGCCGCAATCGTAATCGTACACATCGCTAGTTCTTACTTTCCTTGTTTTTTCGTGTCTAAGTGGGGTCGATTTACAGTCAAAGACTTGCGTTTGCGCATTGACTTGCTTGTGGTACTTCAGAGCTTCTCAAAGTGGTTCAACCTAAGATTGAGAATTTTCGTTCAATTTAAGAAATTAGTTTTTTCGGTTCTGATCCCTATGAGAAACTAGTTCCCGGAAATATTTCCCTAGTTCATATAGTTCTTAATATAGATAGATCTTGTTACTCCACATTTGTGTAGTTTATTTCAGATCTATAAGGGTATAGTCTATGTAATATTAGGTCTTCAACATCATAACGCTAAAATACAATAATTAAATTAAAGCAGTAAAAAATTCTAATTTTATTAACTAGACTTATATTACTTTCAATATATAACTAAATCAGGCGCGGATTCAAGAAGAGGGCAATTGGGACGCCTCCCCTTCCCGCCCCCACGCTACCAGAACATAAACGCTTTAAAACGCTATAATCTATGTAAAAAGGAATAAAATTCAGCAACTCAATATACTTTAATATTTTGAAATTGGGAAAGTTACAAAAGAACATGGTTTTCACTATATCGATTGCAGCATCAACGTAGCTACGTCAAAAATGCTAATACTCTGTCAGCAAATCTTGCACTTTTAAAATATTTGAAATACTATAGCCCCAGCATGCAACAATCGAAGCTTCTTGCCATTTGTTCGACATCAATAATTTATAAATATATTGAATTGATATTATGACATCGAAGTAGAGGAATTGGCCGATTCTGGCGCAGCATGACCGCTACCGCTACCGCCACCGCCGCCGTTAATCGTTTTTTAATTAATTTTTTCTTTAAATCATTTGCACTAATCGTTTCTAATAAGAAAACTCCTTTACACTAATCGTTTTTTAATGGGAAAACTTTTTATCACTAATCGTAATATAATCTGAAAACTAGCACTAATCGCTTTTTAATAGGAAAACTCATTAAATAGTAGTTTTATCATATAGGTAATAAAATCACAAAGTAGTTGGAATTTCAACTACTTTTCAATGTAACCGTTTAAGTATGCCCCTATTTAACTGTTGTTGGGAATTTCATATAAATAAATAACATATAATTTTAATATTTTTATTTATAATTGCGTGAGATAGATTTTGAGTCGTTGCGGGAGCTTCTTTTTAAAAAATTTATTTCCACAAACACTTCTATCAAATTTATTTTAATTCTATAATTACAAACACTGTTTATTTCTTTTACAATAACTTGAACGTTTATGTTCATCAATTGAGGAACACCATTTCGAATAGACCTGCACCTAGCCGAAGTTCTAGATTACTAAAACAGGTGAAATGGCTTGCGTGTTCTAATGAGCTAAAGAGCCAAATTACAGGTCCAACCAAAGTAGTAGGGCCGTTAGTAAGGAACCAGACTAAGGCAGGTCCCGAAAGAGGGCGGCGGCTCTTTCGGCACCTAGATTGAAAGAGACTATAGGGGTCGGTATGCCAGTCTAAGACGCACTATCGCTATGCGGAAAGCAACGAGAAACCACACATTACCTCCCAAGTACACAGCGTACTTAAATTGTAATAAACATGATGGCATTCTCTGGGGTAAAAGATTCCGGAGTTAAAATAGTCCCTTATTTGGATCTCCGGGAGGACTGTTAATTGTACTCTTTGGAGGCTGTAAGATGTCGGAAATAAACACAACTAACGTTAAGAAATCTTTTATTATATACTTATGTGTTGACCAAATATTCTTAAACGTGACGTTTCCGTATGACATCCAGACAGCGACTCGCTCTACATAACAATGCGCGTCACATGCTAAAATAATAACGTGGAAGGGAGGTGTAATTGGTTATAGTCTTAACAGGGACTACTTTGGAGGATGCGATCGGAAAGTCCAGAATAAAAGGCGGGAACATTTTTCGAGTCGGAGCGTGGGATGTTAGAGCTATGAAGCAAGTAGGTAAGTAAACCTAAAAATAAAAATGAATAGATTAGCATTAGACATAGTTAGGGATCAACGAAGTTCGGTAACCAGAGGCGGGGGATTTTTGGAGTGGAGACTTCAGGGTAATTCATACAGGAGCAGAGGAAGAAAATTTGGTTACGGGGATAGTTATGCGGAAAAAAATAGGATACTGTGTAGAAAATTACTTACAAAAGAACGAAAGACTGCTCATGGTTAGATTAGAATCTAAACCGGTAGACACTGTAATAATACAGGTATACATGTCCACTACTAGCTACAATGACGAAGATGTAGAAGCGTCTGCAAAGATATCGAAGACATATTAAGATACGTAATAGAACATTCAAATTTAATAATTACGGAGGATTTTAATGCAGTGGCAGATGAGGGTAGGGAAGGAGCGATAGTAGGTTTATTTGGTTCAGGCACGAAAAACGACAGGGGAAATAGGTTGGTAGAATTTTGCGACAAGAACAATTTATTCATCAGAAGACAATATACGTGGAAAATGCCAGAAGATTAAGAATATATCAAATAGAATACACTATTGTTAGACAACGGTTTAGGAATCAGGTAAAAGACTGTAGAAACTACCCTGAAGCAGATATAGACACTGACCACTACAACGTAATTATAAAGGCTGTACTTCGATTTAAAAATTTTGAAAAAAAAACGGAATAAGGCACTTGACTTTGAGAAACTAAAAGATAAAGATATTCAAGAAAGATTCAAAAAAAGTCAAATGAATTGCTGAAAGATATCGGAAAAATATCGGATACTAAGGAAGTAGAAACCGAATGGAATAACATTAAATCCAGCCTAGACATGGCGGCCAGAGATATTCTGCGGTATACACAAGAAAAGGAACCATGGATGACAAAGGATATCCTGAATTTAATAGAAGGAAGACGAAAATACAAAAACAAATTATACGAAACAGGAAAACAGAGATACAAAGCCATGAAATGGGAAATTATTGGCAAATGCAGGAAAGCTTAAGAACAATGGACTGATGAAAAGTTCAAGGAGGTACAAACTAAACTGGAAGTAGGAAAGACAGAAGAAGCATACAAACTAATTAAAATCAATTTTAGAGATATAAAACCGTATAGCAAAAATATAAAACGTCATTATAGAAAATGTAGAGAAAGTAGGTAGATGGCAAGAATATATAGGGAATTTATATGCAGGAGAGGAACTAATAGCATTAGAACAGGAATCAGATATTGAAAATGGTGACTTGGGATATCCTATACATAGAGATGAATTTGAATTAACATTAAAGAGTCTGAAGAATGGTAAGACGCCGGATACAAATAAGGTGCAAGCAGAACCTTCAAAAGCTGGTGGACAAGCAGTAACAGAACGTCTCTTCCAACTTGTAAGCTATATGTACAAGATAGGGGGGATATCCAAAGATTTCACGCGTAAAATCATAGAAACTATACTAAAAAAGAAAGGTGCGGATAGATGTGGAAATTTTCGAACAATAAATTTGACAGCACACGTGTCTAAAATATTAACTGGAATTATATAAAGACAAATGGAAAAACGAGCTGAAAAAATAATAGCGGAAGACGAATTTGGGTTTAGGCGAAACAGGGGAACACGGCAGGCTATTTAACTTTGAGAGTGATAATGGAGATAACGATAAAAAAAGGAGAAAGCGTGTATATAGGGTTTGTAGATCTAGAAAAAGCATTTGACAATGTATAATGGAAAAAAATGTTCGAAATACTTAAAAACATTGGAATGAGTTATAGGTATAGACGAATAGTACATAGCTTGTACAAAGAGCAAACAACAGTAATAGAATTAGAGCAAGAACGTAGGAAGATGCAGAAAGACATTTGTAATTATTATGCAGGAACAAAAAATTGATTTGCTTAGATTTGCAGATGATATAGCAGTATTAGCGTCTCGCAAGAAAGAGTTAGAAACTGCTCTTAAGGAAAAGGAAACAGTTGTAGCGGAGAGATACGGTATGAAAATTAACAAAAACAAAAGTAAGGCACTAGTATGCAAAGCAGAGGAAAATAAATAAAAAACAAGAATACAAATAGGTAACGAGAACTTACAACAGGTTAAGAATTTTTGCAACTTAGGAAGCCAAATAACGCGAGATCCAAAGAGCACAAAAGATATAAAACAAAGATTAGCGCAAGGTCGTGTTACATTTAACAAGATAAAGCAACTACTGTGTTCAGAGACAACAAACCAAAAACCATGAAAAATATTGCTTAAAACATATGTTTGGAGCACAGCACTATACGGATGTGAAACCTGAACAGTAAGAGAGGCGGACAAGAATAAGATAGAAGCCGTTGAGATATGGTGCTACAGACGTATGATGAAGACAGAGTTAAGAACAAAAAGGTACTACAAATTGTAGGGGAAGAAAGGAATATATGGAAACAGTAAAAAAAATAGGAGAGATATGATGATAGGCCACATACTAAGGATGTGTAGGTTGTGTGTCATGTGTAGGAAATGTGTGGGCTAGCTCACAATGGAAATCAATGGCGGTACGCGTCTAGCCAGTGCCAAGATGGAAAACCTAATAACGAAAAACATAACTGTACTTAAACTTGGTGATTATTATAAGCAACTACAGGTATTGATTTTGCAGTATTCTCAACTAATATTAACTAATCTTAATTATGCGAAAGCATTTACTGGAAAACTATTAATTCGGCAAATGTCTGAGTGTTGGAGGATCTTGGTAGCCGCAGGCTGCGTAACCCCCTTCACATACTACTGAGTATCGGGGAAATAAGGGATATATTTGTAAAACAATAGAAGGGAACCGAACTGCATCTAAGAAGAAAGAGCAGCGGCTATGTTCAACGACATCAAACATAGAAACAAAGAGAAGGTTGTTGAAAACATGTAAAAAACAAAAAAAAAGATAGGAGAAATAAGAGGGCAGAAAATGTTCTTAGGTATTGTTGGGAAATAGAGCGGGATATATTACAAGCAAGGATAGGAAAAACAGGTAGAGGTAGGCCTACATTAAACTAATGCACGCAGACAGTAAATGATTCAGACTGTGGAAATTTCAGGAAAATGAGTAGGTTAGCACTGAATAAGAAATAATGAGGGTACACGTCTGTTCCAGAACTTAATACCTAATGATGATGATAAGCAAACTGAAAATAAGAAATCATGGGTAACAAAGGATATTCTGAATTTAGTAGAAGAAAAGCAACAATATAAGAACCGATCAGACGAAGCAGGAAATCAGAGATATAAAGCTATAGAACGGGAAATTATTTGTAAAAGCGGGAAAGCTAAAGGACAATGGATTGATGACAAATGTCTAGAGGTACAAACTAAGATGGAAATAGAAAAACAGATAAATCAGACATACTAATTAGAAGGGGTTTAGTAATACCAAACCGTATAGCAAAATTATAAGGGCTACAGGAGGCGATAACATTATAGAAAAAATAAAGAAAATGATTAGATGGCAAGAATATATTGGGTATTTATATGCACGGCCGTAACTAAAAGAAGCACTAGAACAGGAATCAGGTATTGAAAAGGATCACTTGAAATATTCTCCATTTAGAGATGTTTGAATTAGCATTAGAGGGTCTGAAAACTACAATGCATCAAATATAGATTAGGTATAAGTAGACACTTTAAAATCCGCTGGACAAACAGTAACAAAACGTGTCTTCCAACTTAAATTATATATACACGTATATATATATATATATATATATATATATATATATATATTGCTGTGATATACTCCTTTGAATGCGGGAAGTGGGTCCTTTCAACAAAAAAATTCTAGTCCCACAGATTGGGCGTCATAAACGGCTGTGATCCTCTTTTCGCCTCGGCTGCTCACCTAATGTTATAAACCTCCTCATTCATAAAAACAACACATTCCTACCAAAACATCAACGTTAACTCTATTTACATCAATATTCAGAATACATTAAAATTTCAAAATTAAAACTCAGCATAAATTTCAGTTTTAAAAAGAATTTCAAGATTAATTTTATTATCATTTTAATGTGCATCCAAAATTAAAGTCCTTGTTGGATGCCTACTAATTAATATAACAATATAAGCAGACCGGAGTCTGAGTATAAAGGGAGCATCTACCACCCCTTTACGTTAATTAACCAGGTTCGTCTAATTGAGCTCAAAGACATACCCAAATTTTCATCATATTACCGAACATCAAAACTAAATACCCTTTCTACTTAAACAAGCAAATTTCATCTTAAAATTTTATGGTTAGTACAATTTCACTAATGTCCATTTAAAGTAAATCAATTATAAAGTTATTCAACACACACAAAAATGTCAAACAAAATAGTATAATTTACCTGAAGGTTACTGCCCTCGTAGCTTCAAAGTACATCGTCCCTTTAGTTAATCACACCATTCCAACAGGATTATATTTACGGCTTCTAATTCTCAACGCTTTTAAAATTTTCTCCATCACCATTTATTTAAAGTTGTTTCTGGGCTTTTCCGGAACTCATCTGTGTATATCTGACCCTTGTTTCGTGGATCCAGACACGTATTTGAACCATTTAATTATTAACACCCCGAAAAATAGCAAATAACTTCATACTTCTTTCACCAATATACGCCAAAACTGCCTACTTTTGTGTATACATTTGTCGTTGTAAATTTTGCTAATTGGTACAGTGAAACTAAATTTTATTACCTTGTATCTAAGTGCACTGAAGTACATTCATGTTAGCACGTAAATAACCAACTATTTTGAATCACTAAAATATACGAGCAAAATTTTAAATTATTTTATCAAACTAAAATGCACTGTTTAACATCTTCAATCAAGTCGCGGATGTACGAGCTTTTAACGCATTGAATAGTCAAAAGTCTAAGAGGGCTTGTTTATATTCATCTCGGTATATATAGCAAAAAGCCGGCACGTCGCTTTTGTCCTCAAAACGGGTAATTCTAAAGAATTCCTTATTCTATGTTCCCAGTCCGTCGCTCGCGCGTCGGTTTTTACGAATTTTCACTCGTCCCAGTTAAATCTCAGAAATTTCAACACGGCACGCAACGTCTGGAAATAACCGATTAAAATTTTATACAGAGCTGTTATTTTACCTCTCAAGTTTGCCTTTTACTTTTAACCAATCGCAACCCCATGACGTTGCGCTACTCACGCCTTTACTATATGTGTCTCGTTCTTGCGCATATTATCTGTCTCTATCTAACCTGCTCTTATTGATGCAAAGTGATATTCCTTATTATCGATTATTTTAGTCCACATGGAGTGTGAAATAACCCACCTTTAGCATTTCTTGTAACTATTATGCGACGTTTTCCCAAAATTCTCTGAAACCATTTGTTATCTGCAAACTTTTCGCCGTATGTGACATTTAAACTACGCAGGTGTTCAACATAATATTAATTCTCAGAGCTTTATTTTCTGGTATTATAATCTTGGGTTTACAAGTTTCTATAATATTATTTACTCAAGCTTTAATTATACTCTGTAATTTTAGTGAATCCTAATTAAATATTCAATTATTATTTGTACATTTCGTTTAATACTCGTTGCCCAAACTTGAATCAATTAATATAAATCTTGCACGTAATTTCCACTCTTTGAATTTTTAGTGAGCATTTTAAAACTGCTTATTTTTATATAAAGCGTCTTGTAAATAATTTTAATCTCTTATTTTTAATAAAACGAATGAATTTTTATTCTCCACGGGTTTTAATAAAGCGTATTATCTAATAAACTTCCTCATACACGGTGATTAAAATTATTTGATGTAATCCATTAATTTTCTACCCTGGTCTAAATATGAGTAATATATATATATATATATATATATATATATATATATATATATATATATTGTTGTGAAAATTATAGGTTAAGAAAGATAGATAGGTCTAGATAACAAAATTTTAACGACTGTTTATATAGGAAATAGGAACAATTTATTTACCCGCCAAATGAATTAATTTTGACATTGAAAACGGACGGATAATAACATATTTTGGTATTTCTAAATTGCTATGTCAAATTTATATAACATGAAGCTTTAGAGTACATGAAAACTCAAGGATACGCATAATTAGTTTTAATATTTTAAATCAAGCGCATCGGATAAGAAACGGAGTTTTTAGGTATAATAAATCAATATTTGAAACGCATATTTCCATTTAACTGAACTAACCGTTCGTTATACAAATTCTAAAAAACTCTAAAACTCGGAATTATTATTTCAAACGGACAGTTTGCTTCATAGAAGCACCTGATAGTTAAAATGTCAAGTTTAAAAAACTGAAATGACCGTTGGCACAAAATTTGGTGGAATTGTATGTAACTGTCGATGCGACAAGCTACTAAAATAACAAATGCTTTGAATACAAAGTGAAATGGAATATCCATAATGTAAAACAGACAGAGAGCACGTATAATAAAACGTTGGTTAAAATATTTGTCTAAAGTGCGCGGTAGATTTGGAGGTCAACCACAATATCGATTTTCTGTTGATTGAGTGAAATTCTAAAAGAGACAGTAAATATGGGTTAAACGAGAAAAGGTAGCTAGGGGTTGGACCTTAAAAACGGGGAAAAGCAATATAATTGGTTAAATGCTAGAAGTCTTAAGAAACTCACAACGGTTAGATGTTGTTAAACAGATTTCAATGTAAAAGCAGGAGTAGACTGGAAATTTTCGGACGTAGAAGTTCGTTATGTACAATATTTGTAAAATCTGTTTTGAAAAATAACCATTTTTCTATGGAAATAGGGTCCATGAGGGTGTACAAAATCATATAAATACACTAGGAGAGGTATTAAAGCTCTCTTATCCCTTAATTAGTCTTACTTGCTCTCACTCTGTACTGATTTTCGAACGTCGCTTATTGGTTGACTTATATAACATCCTAATTTAAAAGTGTGTAAAACGCAGTTAGTAACGTATATCAACATTAAAAGTGTAATTTGCACAAGTGGGTGCTGGCTTACAGAAGGTGCTGTTACTACACGTTCCGATCTAACGATAGGATGGTACTAGGGTAAACGAGTCGAGAAATTTGAAACAAGTATGCGTGAAGTTTAGTGATTACGGAAGGTTAAGCTTGGTCGAAACGAGTATCGAGGTAAAAACACTGACGGCGGTGGCAGAGATTTGGATAGCGGAGTGAAAATGAGTTGGATCCAGGTATAATAACGAAGTGTATGGACACAACGACGAGGGTTTTGAAACACATCTTCAGAGGTAACGATGGAAAAAGCTTACTCCAGGTAAATAAATCAATTTCTTGCTTTTGCTTAAACATTTGTGCTGGTACTTTGTGCTAGAGTGATTTGACACACTGGGGGTGTATTTTATTACCATAAAAACTCATTTAAAGGGGTATATATAAAGGACAATTGATATTCATTATTTAAAATGTTAACAAATGACATAAAAATTTTGTTGTAAGGAGTAAAAGGGCCTTTAAGTTGTTTTAAACAAAAATGCAATGTTTAAAAGCATTTAGAGTAACTGGATTAAACTGAGCTTACCATAAGACCAGAATAAAAATCAATTTAAGGTTGCATGACGCGCCCATCTACTCGTCTAAAATAAAATTGTTGAAATAAATAGTAATCATGAAATTTTAAAAGGTTTATGGTTTGAGATGGTAACATTTTATGAAACTGTATATACAAATGTGTAAATATTTTCTTGCTAATAAAAACTTTTTAATATGTGTAAATAAAAAAGGTTGTATGTCTCGTTGCGTTATTTGAGTGGTAATTTCATTTGACTGTAAGTGTGAGAAAGAATAAACGTAGAATAGTAGGTATCCAAGAAGAAGCAGATTTTACAGCTAGCCGGGGTGTGCAGAAATAAGGAGACATTCCAGAGGTATCTTTTTTTAGTAAATTTTTAGAAAATTTTTATGACGGCCCAAGGACGCTGGGACTCGAAGGCGATTCTGAAATTTTTAGAGGAATCTACTGCAATATATATATATATATATATATATATATAATACTCAAATTTAGACCAGGGTAGAAAATTAATTAACAACATCAAATAATTTTAATCACCCTGTATAAAGAAACAAATAGAAATTACGTGCGAAATTTATATTAATTAATTCAATTTTTAAGTAACGGGTATTAAACAAAGTGTACAGATAATAATTAATATTTAATTAGTATTCGCTAAAAATTAAAGGGTAAAAGTCAATGCCATTCATTATTATTTTAATTGGAGTTAATTGAACCATTAGTAATATATAATAAGCATAAAAGCCTATGAAAATCCAAGGTTGGTTAAAATACCATGAAATAAAGCTCGGAGAATTATATTAAAACGTTCATTAGGAGCACACACCTGAAAACTTTTAAATGTCGAATTCTAATAAATTTGGATAGATAAACATGCAGCTTCTACGTATATTGGAAACGGTCGGATGTTTTAGCAGGAAATGCTAGATGAGGGGTTATTTTACTCACATAGGAATCCACGTGGATTTAAATAACAGATAGTAAAGAATATCGATTTGTACCACTAGACCAGAGTAGAAAGGGATGAATAAAACGCGTAAAGCAGAGACACTTATAATAAAGGCGTGATTTGTGAAGCTTCACTAGGGCTACGATTGGTTGAAATAAGATGCAAACATGAGAGGGGAAAGCATATCAGTTGGTGTGTAAAATTAATTAGTTGTTCTCAGGCGTGTTGCGAGCCATGTGGAAATTTCTTAGATTTTCGACTTGGACGTGTGCAAATTTTAGTAGAATCGCTGTGCCGAGCCGTTGAAAAGGAAAATAGAATGCGAAATTCTAAAAATTGTCCGTTGCGGAACAAATTCGACTTGCAAGCGGGCCATTATATAAACCCGTGTGAATAGGAGTTTCGCTCTCCTAGATTTTTGATTTTATTCGATACTTTAAACAGTTTTGCTCTTTATTTTTTGATTATTCAATACTTTAAGTAGAATACGTGGTGATTACGTGCTACAATAAAAGTTATTAGTACACTTAGAGAAGATAGATAAGGTAATAAAGTCTAGTAATATTTGCGGGTATTACTGTACCAATTATCCAAATTAGCAGCGATAAATAAATACATTGAAGTATGCAGTTTTTAGTATAGCGTGAACGAATTATGAATTTCTTTGCTATTTTGTTCGGGAGTGAGTAATCAAGTGTTATTCGTAAACGTGATTGGATCTACAAAACAAGATTTAGTTATACATAGATGCGTTCCTGAGAAGCCCTGAAACTTTTTAGACGAATGGTGGTGTAGAAAAATTTTAAAAGGCGACCCGAAATCCGAGGACGTAAACATAACCTAGTTGGTATGGTGTGATTAGCAAGGACGATGTACATTGGAGCCCCGAGTGCATTAACCTTCAGGTAACTTGTTCAATCTTAGATGTTTTGGTGTGTGTTGAATATCTTTATAATTTATTTGATAAAAATGGACAGTAGTAAATTTGTATAAACAACAAATTTTTAATTTTAAGGTAAAATTTTCTTGTTTAAGTAGAAAGGAGTATTTATCAAGTTTATGTTTTTGATTATGATGAAAATTTGGGTCTGTCTGAGCTCAATTAGATCAACCTGTTAAATTAACGTAAAGGGGTGGGAGATGCTCCCTTTTATTCAGACTCAGGTCTGCACATATTGTTAACTTAATTAGTATGCATCCTACAAGGACTCTAATTCTGGATGCAAATTAAAATGATGACAAATTTGAAGTTGAAATTTTATGATACTGAAATTTATGCTGAAATTTAATTTTGAAATTTTAATGTATTATGAATATTGATGTAAATAGAGTTAACGTTGATGTTTGCGGTAGGAATGTGTTTTTTTTTATGAATGAGGATGAAAGTTTTAACTAGCTGAGCAGCCGAGGCGGAAAGAGGAAAGAGGCAATTCAACGGACAAGAGAATCAAAGCAAATCTAGGCGCCCAATTCGAGAGGCTCGAATGTTTTTTTTTTTACTCTGGTGAGACTTTTTGTAGGTTCCACAGCATTTTATGACGGCCCAACGCTGGGGCTCGATTCGAAAACCGTAGTTCCCGAATTTTGGTGAGGACCACGGCAATATATATATATATATATATTGCTGTGAAATTCTCGATTTTAGGATTATCGAGCCTCTACGGTGGGTGTCATATTTTTACTATGAAATTCGCCCCACGATTGGACGAACCATATTATTATTGCTGTGATTTGCCCTATTATTATTTTAAACTCCAATGTTATGAAATGTTAAATTAGGATTTTCACCCCGACTAGCTTACTGAATGAATCTTATTAAATCAAATGAAGCAATTCTAGAATACACAATATAATAATTGATAATATTTACAACACTCAAAAATTTCATTTTAGTACAAAATATCTACATATACCAGAATTATGCTTTTTCTGAAAGCCAGCAGAAATATCTTTTAATTATTCAGAGACCTTCAAACGTTCCAATATACCTATTTCATTTTCATAAATCTTTAAATGACCCTTTTTGATGACTCTTACAAATATACAACGTATGGCAAATATTAAATCAAAACAGTTTTCAATAATAAAGTGTATTAAGATTGCTAACCTGGAATGGGTTCTGTAGTTCTATCCTAGTCTACGATCTGCATCCCCTTTCTGTGTCCGCTTTGCTTATTGATGTGCCGGCCCCATATAAGAATCGCCTCCCATAAATAGCTTCCAATTAAAATCGTACCAAATTGAAATATGTCCAAATTAGAATTTGTTCATTTTTAAATTATCTCCAAAATTAGAGTATGTTCAAAGTTAGAAGTCCCAAGTTAAAGTCGTCTCAATTAATTACCCCAAATTAAAGCCATCTCAATCAAATATGTCCCAAATTACAGCCCAAATTAAAGTCGTCTCAATTAAATATCCCAAATTGCAGCCCAAATTAAAGTCGTCTCATTTAAATATGTCCCAAATTAAAGCCCAAATTAAAGCCCTATTTCATTAGTATTAGAAATGAATTTATCTAAGTTGTTTAACTTACGTCTATCTGCAGACCGGCTTAGTTTTCGTTGCACAAATTCTCGCACTTTTTAACTTTGTTTTGTTTTGATTTATACGTCATTAGTTACGTAAGTTTTTAACATCTTTAAACATAGTCGTTGCTCAGTTTGAAAATAGACTAAAATGTCGTTCCGTTTCTATCGTATATATAAGCCCTTCCTCCGATTGTTTTCATTGGCTTGTTTACATTCTAGGCTGATAGTTTCGCCTTATCTCGCATAACTCGAAATTTTTACAAATTACTTAGTTTAAATATTTGATGCATGCTCTGTTCGTCACGTCCGCATCTCGCATATTGTAATATTATTCGAGAATTTCCAACTTTTGTATAATTTTGTATAATTTCGTATAATTAAACCGCCTGGTGTTTATTTGTTTCTACAGAATATTGGTTTTCTGAACAAATGTGTTCTCTTTCAGTCACGTAACAATTTTTTAATAATGAATTATGTAGAATGCGTGTACGTTAATACTTTCGACGCAATTGTTAAATATTTGCAATGCCAATACAAGTCCTCTTAATTAACATTATGTAGGGTGTCCGATTTACTCTTATAATTTCTGTAATTATTTGCTTTTCTTAAAGTTGAAGTTGTTTATATTTATTCTACGACCCATATGACTTAACCTACCCTATTATTATAGCAATATATATATATATATATATATATATATATATTATATTTCTGTAGATGTATAGGTTATAATAGGTGTTAGAAAGGTCAAATAATTAGTTATTGCAGGGTAACTCATGTATATAAGGGTCAAGTAGGGTTTAAGATGCTTTTCCGAAAGATAGGATAATAAGGGACCAATTTTCATTATATATTAGGGTTAATTGTACGTAGGTGTAAAATTCAATGTAAATATTAATTATAACTAGGTAAGTAACGTAATTTCGTAAAGCGTAGTTTGATAAATATGTAGAAAACCTAGTTTCGTAAAGCGTAGTTTAGATGTTAAATTGAAATAGTGTGTACATTTGTTAATAAGAAAGCTGTTATGTTTGTAGCATAACAATCGATAATGGAAGATGGTGTATTTATTTAGTAACGCATATTTAAAGCGTGAGTTATTTATTTGTGTAGCTAAGTGTAAAATAAAGCGGGAACGGGTATAATATTTCTAGAAAGGTTTAGCATAGCAAACACGTTCTTTGTGTCGAGTTTAAAGCTTGTCAACAAGTATTAGGATTCCTGGTAAAAGACCGTTGAGAAACAAACACAGGTCTATGCTAGATAAAATGTTGCACGTTACATACGAAAACAGATCGGTAATATAAAGAAAAAGACTGTATTTTACATGAAGTACTAAAGAAGGGAGATAATATATAGTTAGCTATCTTTGACTTTGAAACGTCTGTTAGACAAGGAAATTTAAAGGCAAATAATCGAAACAGAGACGCGATGTATTTTCTGAAGATATTGGTTGGAAAGGGAATCAGAAATCCAGTAGAGGGTTGCAAACAGAGTACGATTGGTAGATTAGGTGAATCAGAGCAAGATAGACGATAGTATGGATCGGTTCGGTAGAATAGAGCTTAAGAATAGCGGAGATAGAAACAACGAGATATAACATACGGGTTAGACAAAGATAAGAGAAAGCTACTACGAATGTTGAAAATTAAGAAAGGTAAAAGACAAAAGATTGAAGATTTTAAATGCAGGTTAGA
Organism: Platerodrilus igneus; assembly: GCA_036346225.1. Classification (NCBI taxonomy): domain Eukaryota; kingdom Metazoa; phylum Arthropoda; class Insecta; order Coleoptera; family Lycidae; genus Platerodrilus; species Platerodrilus igneus. The sequence goes on along the minus strand of JARFIW010001469.1, from coordinate 12,746,639 downwards.
GGGAAATGACAGATATGCGCGTGCATTAGAGGCGTGTTTTGGAAGCTAGAGTGGATGGGAGTTATCGGAAGATTTTGCAGAAAGTGACGGCCGTTGAAAATTTTAATGAAGGTTTCTTCGCAAAACAATTGTTTCTAACTAAAAATTTCAAGATTTTTGCGACGGTTTAAAACGGTTGAGAATTTTACCTAGAATACATGTAGTTGTTTATAATAATCATCAAATTTAAGTGCTATTATTATTTTCATCGTTAGGTTTTCCGTCTTCAAACTGGTTGGGCACGTACCTACACTTATTTCTATTCTGAGCTACCCTACACCGTTCCCTGAAATTCCCACAGCCTAGATACAGCTTGGTTACCATTATCCTAATTATATGCCCTATTTCATCGAGATTCAGTGGTATGTGAATGGAGTTAAGCAGCCTGCGGTTATCAAGGATCCCAATATTTAGACATTTGCCGAATTAATAGTCTCTCCTACTTTTTACCGTTTTCGACATACTTCCTTCTTCCCCTTCCATTTTGAGTGCCCTTTGTTCTTAACTTTGTCTGTCCATGATATCTTCATCATTCGTCTGTAGCACCACATTTCAAAGGCTTCTATCATTTTCCTGTCCGCTTCTCCTACTGTACAGGTTTCATAGCCGTACAGTGCTATGCTCGACACATATATTTTAAGCAATCCTTTCCTTGTTTCGATGTTTGTTGTCTTTGAACACAGTAATTGTTTCTTCTTGTTAAATGCACCACGATCTTGTACTAATTTTTGTTTTATATCTCTTGCGCTCTTCCGATCTTGCGTTATTTGACTTTCTATGTAGCAGAAATCCTTTACCTTTTTTAAGTTCTCGTTACCTATTTGTATTCTACTTTTTAATTTATTTCCCTCCTTTGCACACTAGTACTTTAGTTTTATTTTTCTTAATTTTTATACCGTATCTCTCTGTTAGAACTGTTTCCATTTCATTAAGAGCAGCTTTTAACTCATCTTCGCTAGATGCTAATACCGCTATATCATCTTCAAATCTAAGCATATCACTCTTTCGTCCGTGCATAATATTTCCAAATGTCTTCCTGCTTTTGTCAGTATTCATTGACTTTTGAATATACAAGCTAAAAATCAATGGGGATAGGGCACATCCATGTTTCAACCCTTTTCTAATATTTACTTCTCTACGTTTCTGCTCTAATTCTATTACCGCTGTTTGTTCTTTATATAAGCTACGTACTACCCGTCTATCCCTAAAGCTCATTCCAATTTTTTCCAGTATTTTGAACATTTTTTTTCCACTTTACATTGTCGAATGTTGTTTCCAAAACTTTAAACCCTATATACACGCTTTCCACTTTTCCTATTGTTTTCTTTATTATCACTCTGAAAGCTAAAATAGCTTCCCATGTTCCACTGTTTCGTTTGAATCCAAATTGATCTTCTCCTAGCACTCTTTCAGCTCGTTTTTCCATTTGTCTTTGTACAATTCTAGTTAATATTTTTGACATGTGTGCTGTCAAACTTATTCGCCTTCCTTTTTTGGTATAATGACTATGATGTTACATTTGAAATCTTTGGGTATGTCGCCCAGCTCATACGTATAGCTCACAAGTTGGAAGAGACGTTCTGTTACTGCTGGTCCAGCGGCTTTTAGAGTTTCTACTACCACTTTATCTGCACCCGGTGCCTTACCATTTTTCAGACACTTTAATGCTAATTCAAACTCATCTCTAAGTATAGGATGTCCCAAATTATCCTTTCCAATGTTAACTTCTTGTTTCAATTCTGTTAGTTTCTCCCCTGCATATAAATTTCCTATATATTTTAGCTATCTGTCCACTTTCTCTACATTTTCTATAATGATGTTTTTCTGTCTTTCCTATTTCCATCATAGTTTGTATCTCTTTGCACTGCTCATCAATCCATTGTTCTTTAACTTTCCTGCATTTGCGAATAATTTCCGATTTTATGACTTTGTGTCTTTGTTTTCCTGTTTCATCTGATCAATTTTTGTATATTCGTTTTTCTCCTATTAGATTCAGGATATTTTTTGTTATTCATGGGTTTTTATTTTCTTTTCGTGTACACCACAGAATATCTCTGGCCCCCATGTCTAAGCTGTGTTTAAGGTTATTCCATTCTGTTTCTACTTCCTTGGTATCAGAAACTTTCCCGATATCTTTTAGCAATTCATTTGACTTTTTTCAAATCTTTCGTAAACATCTTTATCTTTTAGTTTCTCAAAGTCAAAGTGCCTTTTTCCGCTCCGTTTTCTCAAACTTTTTAAAATTAAAAGCAGCCTTCCTAATTATGATGTTGTGGTCAGTGTCTATATTTGCTTCTGGGTAGCTTCTACAATCTTTTACTTGATTCCTAAACTGTTGTCTAACAAGAATGTTTTCTATTTGATATCTTCCTATATCTCCAAGCATCTTCCACGTGTATCGTCTTCAAGAATGATGTTGAAATGATGTCTTCGTGATGGTTAAATTGTTCTTGTCGCAAAATTCTACCAACTTATTGCCCCTGTCATTTCTCATGCCTAAACCAAATTAACCTACTATCGCTCCTTCTCTACCCTCACCTACCACTACATTAAAATCTCCCGAAATTATTGAATTTTCATGTGCTTTTACGTATCTTAGTATATCTTCGATATCTTTGTAGATTGCCTTTACCTCTTTTACGCTGTAGCTAGAGCAGGACAAGTATAATTGTACTATTATTGTGTGTACCGGTTTAGATTCTAGTCTAACCATGAGAACTTTTCCGTTCTTCTGTAAGTAGTTTTCTACACGTTATCCTATCTTTTTTCGCATAACTATCCCCACACCCAAATTTCCTTCCCCTGATCCCGTATGAATTACCCTAAAGTCTCCGCTACAAAAATCCCCCGTCTCTAGCCAGCAAACTTCGCTGATCCCTACTATGTGTAATGCTAACCTATCTATTTCAATTTTCAAGTTCTCTAGCTTATTTACTTGCTTCACACTTCTGACAGTCCACGCTTTGACTCGCCGCATATTCACGACTCTTTTGTATACCTTCCGAAGTAGTGTTCTCCCAGAGATCCAATTGCGGGACTATTTTAGCTCCGGAATTGTTTACCCCAGAGGACGCCATCATCGTTAATAACAATTTTAGTACGCTGTGTACTTGGGACGTAATGTGGTGGTTTTCCGTTGCTTTCCACATCGCAATAGTGTGTTTTAGAATGCCATACGCACCCCTATGGCATCTGCCACTTTAAGTACCGAAAAAGCTGCTGCCCTCTCTCAGGGACCTGTTTTAGTCTGGTACCTCACTAAAAACCCTACTACTTTGGTTGTACCTGTAGTTTGGCTCTTTAGATCACTGGAACGCGGAAGCCATTTCAATCTAGAACTTCTTCAAGTTGCAGGTCCATTCGAAATGGGTTAATGCACTTTAAGCGTATTATTCATAATGTGCACCTAAGATGCTTATACAAAATCGATTTGCTTCTGATTGTTTACCCATTCATAGCGAGGTAATCTTAATCAAAAACTTAAGGAATATCCTATAGAATATACCAATAAATGTGATGTTAGCATGAAAGAAAGTTTCATGAAACCATTTTCTATCAGTTTACAATAAGCGGATTTCAAATAAAATTACAAGGATATAAGTATACGCGTAAAAGCTTTTTTACAAAGGTTGCATCTTTGTTTTTACTATAACTTAATATAAACTTAACTTTTCTATAATAACTACTTGTAAAGGGTAATTGTGCTTGTAGAGAATGAAGGACCGACTTGAATGACAAAAAGTTTTAAAATTGAATAAAACCGCACTAAATCACGGTACTTTGTATATTACAAAGTAAGATACAGGTATCGTTTGTTGAGTTTAGTTTGACGAAATAATCAGACGCCGTAAGCTTTTAGTACGATCTCTCCGGACGTAGCTAAGTTGTCTAAAAAGGAAACCTTTGTTTTAAAAGCAGTCACCCAAATATTTTATTTGAGTTTAATGAACGAGGGTAATTGATTAAATAAAGCTACGCTACAGATTTTATTGTTTGTGCTAAGACAAAGCCAGTAGATGCTGTGGTTTGTTTATAAGTATCTAAATTCGGAGAATAAAAAGTTTCTCGACCGGAGATAGGTTTGGCGATCTCATAAGAATTTTCTTATTTAAACAACTATACGGTCATATTAGAACACCCATCCGTCACCGTTAACTGTAAAGAATCTTTTATAGAATTGTGATTCGACATCAAAGCATGTGATTGATATATTTATAGCTAACTAGATAAACACAAGTAAAATTCTTGTCCGGAGGTAAAATACCCTCTCATTCGGATCTCCGGGAGGGGGTACTTGGGTCTCGTTACCGTAAGAATTTAAAACAACGTTCATTTAGTGGTAGGGACTTGGAATGGAAGGTCGTTACTTAGAGTAGATAAGTTAAGGAATTTATTAGTCGAAATGAGAAAAGGAAAGCTGAACATTTTAGGCATTAGTGAGGTGAGATGGCTAGATAGTAATGCCTTTTGGAAAGATAATTATAGAATAATTACAACTTCTTCAACTAATGGACAGGCAAGGTAGGAATTGTGTTAGTTAAAAGATTAGGACGTAAAGTTAAAGAGTACTTACAATTTAGTGATAGAATAATTATGGTTAGATTGAGTACGAAACCCACAAACACTGTTTTAGTATAGGTTTACATGCCAACAACTCAGTACGAGGATGAGGAAGTAGAAACGTTATATGAGGAAATAATATAGTGAGAAAAGTGAAAGGAGATGAGAATTTAATAGTTATGGGCGACTTTAATGCGTCAGTAGGAGGAGGTGGTGAGGGAAAAATGGTAAGAAAACTTGGTTATGGTAGACGAAATGATAGAGGGGAAAGATTAATTGAGTTTAGCCAGGAACATAGATTAGTAACTGTAAACACATTTAGAATAAGATATATCTGGAAAGCGCCAGGTGATAGAACCAGATACCAAATAGATTATATTCTAGTTAAACAAAGATTTAAAAACCAAATTAAAAACTGTTGTAGTTATCCAGGGACTGACATAAATAGCTATCATAACTTAGCTAAAATGAGATGTAATCTAAAATTCAAAAAAATTGAGAAAGGATCAAAGAGAGGAAAGGGATCTAGGTAAGCTAAATGATAGTGAGGTAAAAGAGGAATAAAAACAAGTATTAGATAATAAGATCAAAGAGATATCTTTAGGAGGGAACGTAGAAAATAGATGGAAAGAAATAAAAAGGGCTGTACATGATACAGCAACACAGACTATAGGTACTGTAACGGGTCAGTTGTGCAGTCACAAATTCTGTAGTTAGTCAACCATATATGCATTATATTAAAAGAATATGTTAGTTAGGCAACTTTAAACACAGAAGGCTTTCCTATTGTGTTAGACAAAGAGCAGGTTTTCTCTGTCATAATTACATCAAATTGTAGTAGGGATTTATAGGATATGTTGTGGTATTCTGCGCCATAAGTTAGATTAGAGTAGCATCTCTTCTTCTTCCTGTTTTAAGCACCTCTAACGATGGGTTGAGTGTCTTTTCCTTGGTGGCGACGCCATTACCAGAATATCGAATATTTGAAATATTTGATAGTAAATTATATTCTGTGTAGCCAGCTATGGTTATGTGGAACTTGTAGTATTACTTATTTGTTTACCCGCATTTCCAATTTCTTGAAATTTGATCGATTGCTTTATTATCGCGACCGACGGTTTTATTCGGTCGCCTGAGTGATTTATCCAAGTCTAGCAACTAGAAAGCTGTCTCCAGTAATTTGAATTCCGAAACTTGCATATGCAAGCAGCTTAAAGAAGATTTTCACAAAGGCAGATTGGCACAAAAAGAAATAAAACCTTGCCATTTCAATATGCCAATTGTTGTAGCAGGACGTTTAGGAGCATTGAATGGGCGTTTTATTTAATACATAATTATTTTGCAGTATAAGACTACTTATTTTCATTTATGGTTTTTTTTGTTCACATTTACATTATTGTTAATTTACAGTAAGCTTTTCAAGGTGGTTGACTACAAGGGTTAAGATCATCAGCAATAATTAGTGATTTCTTGCGAGAACTAACAATACCTGTCATCAAGGTGATTGATCTTCTGCTCTGGCTATTGATTAATAGTTAACCTGCCAACAGGTATTTAATTTTATGCATTTAATTTAAAATTGAACAGATGATATACAAACTAAACTAGAAACCCTCAGCATTATGAGTTCGGTTTAACTTATCACAATAATATCATAGTACTAATTTTTTTAATTTATAACTAACCAGTTATTGTTAGAAATGAGTTCATTATATTTACGCCATTCTTGTTCAAGTAAATGATATTTTGATGATATCTTAAGACGTGATTAAATATTTATTTATTGAATAAAATTATTTGTACGTATATTATTTTTAGCCTGTAACTTAAGATAGACCAGTACACTGGCATTTTTTATAAAGATTTAGTAAACATGATAGTTAATTTGAATTGTTTTTTTGACAACCTATGCTAAGGTAGAAGTAATGCACTTTTCTCTACGACTATCGAATAATATATCCATTCTAGCTTAATATTTAATTGACGAATGATATCAATTCTTCACCCCGTGAATTCCAAATTGGAATTCACGGCCTGTCGGCCAATCAACTTGTTGTACAGTATTGCCCGAAATAAACAGTACTGAAATTGTAATTGTTTTGTATATTTAAAAAATACATATTATTGACACTTTATTATATGTTCTAAATGTGCACCTCCTCGTTCGAGACAGACTTCATAACGATGTTCTAAGTTTCTGGTCATGTTATTGAATAAGGGTTGTCTCAGGGCTGCGAAGAAGACTCTAACGGCATCCTTTAATTCATCGATGGTTTGTGGTGCCCGTTTGAAAACGGCATTTTAGCCATGCCCCAAATGTATGCGTCTGGAGGTGTGAGGTCTGGAGAATGTGAAGGATAAGGGAAGTCAGTAAATCGTGATATGAATTTGCTTGGAAAATGTTCTTGAAGAAATTGACGAATTGCGGCAGCAGTATGGCAAGTTGCCCCGTCCTGCTGAAAAATTGGTTTCGAAATGCCAAGTTACGTGCACGACAGAATTGACGTAGATCAGGGATAAATCGTGTTAAAATTTGTCTGTACCTCTATTGATTAAGTGTGACTTGCCTACCATTCTCTTCGATAAAGTACGGACCAATGATTCCGTGTCCGGAAACAGCACACCAGACACTCACTTTTTCACTATGTAAAGGAACCTCTTGAACCTCATCGGGTCTGGCAAAGCCCAGAAATCGATTTGTGCGACGATTCACATAGCCTGACAAGTGAAAATGTGCTTCGTCTGAAAACCAAACATTTTTCAAAATTCAGGATTTTCATACTGTAACGCGAGAATTCTGGCGCAATATTCCACTCTACTGCGATAATCCGAGGATGTAGTTGTTGATGTACCTGAATCACATACGAAAATGTACCCAGCTCCTTCAGGATTCTTTGAAAGGAAGTTCTTTTAAATCAAGTTGTAACGCTGTCCTTGCCTGGCTGACTTTCGGATTTTCTAAGATTTGCTCAAAACACGTTCATGGTTATTGTTGTTGTTAACTGTCCTGGGACGCCCTGAGTTTCCTTTTCGTTGGCACAATACACTACCTGTATTTCTAAACTTTTCAATAACCTTCAAAATTACAGCATTACTTGGAGAACGTTTATTAAACCTTTGTGTGAATTGATCAGACACGTATAGCAAACTTGCACCATTACGTCGGCCGATTCCGTATGAACGAAAATAATGCTCTACCAGAAACACTTTCTCCTCTGTACTTAACACCATTTTTAACAATTAGGCCCTACTAATTACTTGTTTGAGGTTTACTTGACAGGTCTATACTAGCTAACTTGAGTGTGACAGCGCACGCATAAAAACACCGCCAACTTAGTTTCAGTACTGTTTATTTCGGGCAATACTGTATTTTCATTATTCACGGGTCCTTCAACAAATCATATAGCCTTGTAATATACCCGTTGCATAGCAACCGTCTACCAAATTTGAAGTTTCACATTTCTAAATATCAAAATTACTGTTTTTGCGTAAGTTTTGTTAAAATGAATTTTGATAACAGTGAAAGCGATAATGATGAAATATGTACGCCTCCAGAACTTCTTGCCAAAGCGGTAATGATTAATCTATTGCCCGAAAAGTCAAAAAACAATACCATCAAATATACACGGCTTTTATGGATTGGGGAAATCTTAATAGTGCAAGTTCATTTTCCGAGAATGTTCTCTTGGTATATTTTACAAATCAGTACACCGGACATAGCTTTCGTAGGTCCTCTGCCACTCTGTTAATTGATGCAGGTGGAGATATTACAGCTCTCAAACGACACGGGCGCTGGAAAAGTATGTCTGTAGCTGAAGGCTACGTGGATGATTCCATGACAAATAAAATGAACACTGCGAAAAAATTACTACAGTCTGTCGAACAAAATAAATAACAAACATCAAATACTAATACTTTAAGTGAAGTCGAGATCAAAACTCAACATAGCTGTATTAAATATTAGTAATTGCCGTAATTTCACCAAAAATTTTAATAACATGTAAATTTAAATTAGAACTACTACTCTGATTTGTTACATATGTTATTTAAGTTATTGTTTTCCTTTGACTAATAAAATATAAGTAATTAAAAGTTGAAGTTAAAAACAAAGATGTTTAATTTCTTGCATAAGTTGTACTATAGTCGTAGAGAAAGTATAGTCTTCTACTCGCGCATAATAGCCATTATACGCTCGTCGAAGAATATACTATTCGTTCGGGGCAATTACAGGAATACATAGAGGAACCCACGAAATCCCTGCAGATAAGGTCTTATTACAATAATTGGTATTGATGCTTTCAGTAGTTGATAAAATCGAAATTCATCACGATTAATCAGAAATTGCATAAGCAATCATTTTTATCGTAAACAGTAACTGAATATAAGCCGTTACAGTACGAAAAAAGTAGAAGCGAGAAAACCCTGTGAAACAAGAGATATTAGATTTAATAGAGTTTACTTAGAAAGTTTAAAACTTTCAGAGAATTGGATAGTGAAAGTAAGCAAAAATATAATAGAGTTAGAAATAAGATAGTAGATGAGTGTAGAAACGCTAGAAATAAATGGACGGAGGAGAATTGTAAGAGAATGCAAGATGATTTGAGAGTAGGTACGACAGACAGGGCTTACAGGGCAGTTAAAAAGTTTTTCGGGGAAGATAGGAAAAATATAATGGTATTAAAGATGAGAATGATGAGCTTCTAATAAATAATGTTGAGGTAGCAGATAGATGGAAAAGATATTTAGACGATTTATATAAAGGAGACGATATGAATGAGTTAGAAAAGGAGCAAGAACAGAATGCAGAAATAGGATTTTCAATATTAAGAGAGGAATTTGATAGAGCTGTTAGGGATCTTAAACTATACAAAGCGCCAGGGATAGACGTTATACCCGCAGAATTAATAAAATATGCAAGTCAGAAAACTTTAGACAGATTATATGAACTAGTAGTATATGACACAGGTGAGGTCCCAATAGATTTCGAAAACATATTATTATCACAATCTCAAAAAAGTCAGGATCTGATAGGTGTAAGAATTTTAGAACGATTAATTTAACTTCCCGCGCTTCCAAAATACTAGCAATAATAATTAAAAATAGTGTAGAAGCTTTGACTGAGAATTATTTAGGCGAAGACCAATATGGTTTTCGTAAAGACAGAGTGACTAGAGAACCAATACTAATAACTAGGGTAATTATCGAAAAAAGGTTACAAAAAAATAAAAAGACTCGTTTTGTGTTTATAGATTATAAAAAGCATTTGATAGGGTTAATTGGATTGTTATGTTCAGCGGTTTTCCGAAAAATAGGAATTTTTCATAGGGATAAAAAAGTTATTTACAGTCTATATAAAAACCAAAGCGTAGTAATTAGATTTGATGAAATAGAAAATTAAGGTAAGATTAGAAATGGTGTTAGACAGGGATGTATACTATCCCCCGTGATTTTTAATGTTTATGTTGAGGAAACTTTAAACTTAGCTAGAGAGAGAAAAGAGATAGGTATTAGTGTACAGGGACAGAAAATAGACATGTTACGTTTTGCAGATGACATACCCATTATAGTGGAGTCTAGAAACGAGTTAGGAAAGTTTTTAAATATTTTAGATGAGATACTACAGAGTAACTATAGTATAAGATTTAACTAGGGAAAGACAAAGATAATGACCAGTACGTTACAGCCTAGTTCTAAACCAAAATTAAAAATAGGTATTACCGAGTTAAAGAACGTAAAGGAATTTTGCTATTTAGGTAGTATAATTACAAAGGACGGACGTAGCAGAAGGGATATAGTAGCTGGAATAGCTCAAGCTATAAAAATGTTTTTAAAAAGGAAAGACTTTCTAATAGCTAATAGTATTAGTTTAGCTAATAGAAAAAGTTTCTTAAAGTGGTACGTAAGGAGCGTTCTATTATACGGTAGTGAGACTTGAACAATTAAAAAGTTAGATAAGAAAAAGATAGAAGCTTTTGAAACTTGGTGTTATAGGAGAATGCTAAAAATTAGTCGGACGGATAAACTAACAAATGAGGAAGTATATAGAAGGATAAGTGAGGAACCCTGTATGTGGAAACAATTAAAGGTCAGGAGAGATAGAATAATAAGGCACCAGTTAAGACATGAGGGACTATTTAGTAAGGTCTTAGATTATAGACTATCAAATAAACATAAAGTTGGAACACCTAGATAAAGCTAAATTAGTCAGATTATTAGAGATTTAGGTCGTGAAGGGTATGTAGGCCTTTTTAAACTAGCCCAGAATAGAAAACAATTTAGAGCGGCGTCAAACCGACCTTAAGTAAGTTTGAAAACAAAAAAAAAATAAATAAATAAAAATCAGTTAACTAAATGCCACCATGACATAACTCACAATTAGTTAGCGGTCTGGCATGTTTGTAGCGATTGGTTGTTTAAGCCTTACCATAACAGATAACCCTTTTCCTTTTTTGGAGGGGATGACCAGGTAATATTTCATTTCCTTATAAATGGGAATCATGTAAACATGCTTGAGTTCTTTAACAACCATCAGGTTGCTAATATCTATGTAGCCAGGTAGATAAGAAAAAGATATAACAGTAAAGTAAGACCTAGACCAAACTATATTAGTCAAATTATTAGAAATTTAGGTTGTGAAGGGTATGTAGAACTTTTTATTAGAAGTTAGAGCTGCGTCAAACCGACCTTAAGTTAGGTCGAAAACAAAATTATGATGTACTCCGGACGTTGCTAAGTTGCCGGAAGAGGAAACGTTTGTCTTAAAAGCAGTCGCCTAAATATTTTATTTGAGTTTAATAAACGAAGGTAATTGATTTTAAAAAACTACGCTACAGATTTTATTGTCTGTGTTGAGACAAGGCTATGAGATGCTGTGGTTTGCTTATAAGTATCTAAACTCGGAGAACAAAAACTTTTCACGACCAGAGATATGTCTGGCGCTCTCATAAAAATTTTCTTATTTAAACAACTATACGGTTATGTTAGAACAAGTTGCTGCCTAGATTTCGGAGGAGCAACATATATCTACCACCGCCTCCGGGCGATCAAAGTTGAGCAGCGGAACGGTGACGACTCGAGAAAGTTCTCCAGCTATGCAGGGCCCCGAGGAATGGGTACACAAGTGAAGTCGTTGGGGATGCACATCCGTTAGTCCTGATAGACGAGCTACCTGACGATGGAGCGGCCTGTGGCGAATAGCCATCCTGTCGGTCGAAAACCACAGGCCAGTGGACCCAGGATTCGGATATCGTGTAGTTGGAGAGCAGCCAAGCGGAAGATCCGAGAAACTGCTTACTGCATCAAAACATGGAGATTCCGAGAGCAGGCCTCGTGGAATCCAGACCAACAAAGAAAGACCAACCAAGAAACGCGTCCAGCTACTGCGGGATGTTAGAACATCCATCCGCCACCGTTAACTGTAAAGAATCTTTTATAGAATTACGATTCGACATCAAGTATGTGATTGATATATTTATAACTAACTAGATAAACACTCATTTATTTTTTATAGGAATTCCAAAACCATCTGGTGCCATGAATTAAATATTAACATTTAGCACTGCTTTGAAATCTTTAACGAAATATTTTGAAATTTGAAAGGCGATTCCATGTCATTTGAATAATGTAAAATAAAGTACATAATTTGAAATTGGGTATTTAGTACGTACTCTATGCGTATATACTTGCCTAGTGTCATTTGCAGATATCGATTAACAAAAAGAGTTGCAAAATTTCAACGCACGCGGACTAAATACATATTACGTATAGAACTGCACCGCCGACTGTAGTAGCCATCCAAAGTACCATTTGATACCTATCAGGATGTTCAAATTACTTCGACCTAAAACCAAAGGTCTTGAATTAATTTGAAATTTTGTACAAATTCACATCATTTATATTTCTCAAAAGAGGTACACTTGCCTGAATATCACCAAACCTTGTACAAATGCAGAAATTGCAATGACATGTAGGTTATCGTCGCTTGCAAACAAAGAAACTGTAGATAAAAACAAAGGAAGTTTCATCTTCGATTTGACCTACTATTAAAACTAAAATTACTCAAAATTATTTAATGAAACATAAGTACATTATAGGGTAATGGCGGTGATTATAATAATAAAGCAATTTATGAGATAATTGATAGTCAAAGATTGATATTAAGAAAAACCGCAAATACTTAAAAACATTACATGGACGCATTTGCAAAAGGAAACTCAAGAGTTATGAGTCATTTACACCTTAAAATATCGATATTAATACTAAGTGCAGTTGGTCTTTGGCCGTTGCAATTCAACAACAAATATTATATGGCAGCCTACAGAGTGTATCACTTTACTCTGATAATTATTTCAATCACATTTGTGCTAAGCCAGTACGCTGAGTTGTTCACAATGCAAATAAATCTGCACGAAATGACGACTACTTTAACTATAACCGTACTTTTCACACGTGTCCTTGTAAAAGTGTACGTTGCATGCACCATTCGTATAAGAAAACTAATTCAAACAATTCAAGTCACAGAAGAATGTATTAAAAAACAAGACAAGCAGGTTTTAGATATTTACAAATTTTACGCAGATAGAACCAGAATGGTAAGTAAGGTAGCCATTCTTATAGGCATTGTGTGCTATCTCATATTTATGCTTGCGCCACTCATTATACAACTGATATACCCATTGGACGAGTATTACGTAATTATAGACAATACCACTGTCTACAACAAAAGACCACTTCCACAAATGTCATGGTATCCCTTTGACCGTTATAAATATTACTGGTATTCGTTTGCCTGGCAGATATTATCATGCTGGGTATGCGCATTCTTTGTAGTTGCTACCGATAGTCTGTTTTATGCGTTGATGAATTTTGCAATTGGACAGATAAAAATTTTACAGTACAGTTTAGTAACTTTGATAAATGACGAGTTAGTACATGATAAACTTATCAAAATTATCTACTACCACAATGCCATTATACGGTAAGTTTTAAAAAATTATATTCATTTGATATATTTAATATGCAGGTATGTTATGATACTTGATTCCACTATGAAGTTTTTCCTTTTGCTGGATTTTGCTGCTTCTTCACTACAAATTGCAATGACTGGTTTTCTAATTGCAATTGTAAGTTATTCTTTAGACTAGTAACATACTAAAAGTTCAATTTTAGGGAGATGTATCGTTAGAGTTATTAAAGAGTGCTGTTTTTCTTGGAGCTATGCTAACCCAAGTATTTCTATTCTATTGGTTTGGAAATGAGGTCTTGCTCGAGGTAAGTTAATCCAAGTACTTTTTTCTTTTGTCTTGTTTTTTGAGATAAAACTTTGATAAAAAATATTTAAGACAATATTACAAAAGGAAAAAATTACGGAACCATGTCCGATAGTGTAACAGGCATTTGGAGGTACATCTTGTTTAGATTATAGGGTATTTAGATAAGATTTATCGTTATTCTGTCCTGGATCGGTAAGATGCCTATCAGTATATTCGAGCGACTAAAGTTCTCTGATACTTGAAAAAACATTGTTCTGGGGATCTTCAGCAGCGAAAATAAATACCCTCTTACAAGAGACTATAATTCACCTAAGTGTCAATTCAGCAAAGTCGGCTTTATGGGCAGGCGGGTAATGCGACCGCCTGGGGCCGCCAAATTTAGAGGGCCGCCAATATAATACCAGATTATTATTATTACCGTATTGGCCCGAATGTAATGCGGTAAAAATAGTTATTCACTGTCATTTAACAAATCCAGGAAATGAGAACAATACTGCAATAAGCAATCAGTGGCTAATTACACATTTCCTTTAAATTTTTTAAGACAACCTATGCGAGTCGCATATGGTTCCTGATAATTTTTTCTGGACAAAAAAAAAACCTGAATATAGGCAACAGTGTCCCAGAATAGTTTCTCTAAAGATTTATTGCAATCAGCAGCCATAAACGAGTTCCTAAGAAACATTTCATAAAACAATACAAAAATAACAATAAATGAATGTGTGCGGGTCGCGGGACGACTCAGCGACCGGATGTCAGACCGAGCTAGATTGCCGGTAGCTTTACCTTCTCGACTTAGGTTTTTTCCGTTAGTTAGAACCGAGTTTTAGATGAGTGAGGTTGTGTGATCATAATAGCAGTAAAATATTTCTTTTGTTAACGATTCTTTGTAGAAAATATTTTGAGGTTCATAACTACGATTTCAAATATTGAAAATATGAGTTGTGCAAAGGTAAGTAAAAGTGATCCCGGCGCTGAAAAGCGTAAACGCAAGAGAAACGCGGAAGCTTTTATTGCATCTCAGAATTTAAACATTTTAATAGCAGTGTGAAGGAAAAAGAGGAGTCTCCAGCGACTCCATGTATGGAAAATTATGAAGAAAAAGACGAAGCTATTCAACATGAACATGGCACCATTAATTTAGACGCTGCAATCGAACCAGGTACGTGTACAGTTGTCCCAAATCCTGAAATTTTATCGGACTGTAGTGATCGTATATCTGATATCCAAATGTGGCCGGAATTTATTGATCAGAATCAGCGTGATTTTTTGGTTGAAATGGGTTAACACAGTTTGTAATTTCAATTATCCAAAAAAACCCTGACGATCAAAGACATTTTTCCGATTTCTATTGTATTAGACATTTACCTAACAAAGAAAAAGTTGATCGGCGTTGGCTAGTATGCTCAATGCAAGAAAAAACCGGGTCTATTGTTTTTGTTGCAAGCTATTTGGATAAACAACTTTGTAAGCGATGGGTCCAACAATTGGAAAAATCTTGCCTCTTATTTCTGTAAAAATGAAACATCAGCGCACCATTTCGAAGCACAAAAACAATGGATCGAGCTAGAAATGTGTTTAAACAAAAAGCAAACGGTTCATAGAAAAGCGCAGGAAATGATAGAAAAAGAAAAAGTACACTGGCGAAATGTGTTAGAACGGTTTCTGGCGATCACAAGATATTTAGCAGAGCATAACCTCGTATTTTGGGGATCTGTTGAAAAGTTAAATCATCTTCATAGTGGAAATTGTTTGGGTTTGGTGGAGCTCTTGATGCAATTTGATCCAGTCATGTCAGAACATGTGCAGCGAGTAACAAGCGAAGAAATTCATGAAAATTATTTGGGAAAACATTCAAAACGAATTTATTCACTTGATCAGCAGTCACACGCTTGAAGAAATAAAAAGGAGATTACTTCGTGAAAAGTATTACTCAGTTATTCTCGACTGTACTCCTCACATTAGCCACAATGAACAAATGGCCATGGTTATTCGGTTTGTTAACATTGCAGTCAGTGCTGTGAATATTGTAGAGCATTTTATTAGATTTCTAAAGGTAAACAACAGTACTGATGCCGGACAGCGGAAGCGTTGACTGATCTTGGAATATCTCTTATAGACTGTAGAGGCCAAGGTTATGACAACGGAGCAAAAATGGTGTTAAGGCTCAGATATTGAGAGAAAATAATGGAACATTCTTTTTTGCTTGCGGATGCCATAGATTAATTCTAGTGTTGCGTGATATGACCAAGTCGTCTCGTGAAGGAAAGACGTTTTTCGAAAGCATTCAACAAATGTACCTTCTTTTTGCTGGCTCAACTAATAGATGGGCATTTTGTAAAAATATATAAGTATTTTGACAGCAAAACCATTAGTAGAAACACGCTGGGAATGTCTAGTTAACTGCGTAAAGGCAATTCGGTATCAAGTTGGCGAAATATTAGATGCATTAATGGATTTGCACGAAGAAATGGCTGACCAAAAATGTGCAGCCGAAGCAATTTCTCCAGCAAAACAGATTAAAAATGTGAAGTTTTTAGTTATACTGATAATTTGGTATGACATTCTTGTGCAGATTAATGTAATCAGCAAAACTAATACAGTCAAAAGATATTCAAATGGATGTAGCTGTATCAATTTTGAATAAAACTGAAGAATTTCTTGCGAAGTACAAAGAAAAATGGATTTAAATCTGCTAGTATAACAGCGAAGGAGCTGGCAATTGATAACATAAAAATTACCAAAGATGAAGCTGTTTTCTAACCTGTCTCATCAATTCGAAAGAGAAAGAAGAAAATACAATTTTCGTACGAGGCAACAGATGAAACATTACAAGATGCTTAAGAAAAACTACGAGTCAGGTTTTTGTTGCTCTAATGGATCAAGCTTGTATGTCGATGCGGCATAGATTCGACCAATTATACAACTTTTTTGCAAAGTTTGGATTTTTGAACGACATGGCAGCAGTAAAAGATTTGTGTATGCCGATTTACTCCGACGGTGCAAAAAACTGAAGCATCTACTTTCTGATGGGGCGCATAGTGACATTGACGGAACCAACCTCTTAACCGAACTGAAAACTTTGACAAAAATATTTCCTGTATCCGAGCGAGCATGAAATGGCGGAACGGTTCTGAGAGTTTTGCGTTCCGTGTGCGAGAACAGGTTCGTGGATATTATGCCCAATGTATACATAGCATTACGGATTTTTCTTACCACTCCTGTGACAGTGGCCAGTGAAGAGCAAAGCTTCTCAAAATTAAACTTGATTAAAACATATTTGCGATCCACAATGTCGCAAGAGAGATTAGTTAATCTATTTGTGACTCACATCGAAAACAGCATTCCCCGCACCCTTAACTTTTCCAAAATATTATCTACTACTATTATTTATTGATACAAGCGGGAGGGCCGCCAAATGTGTTTTGCCCGGGGCCGCCATTTGTCTAAAGCTGGTTCTGCAATTCAGTATAGATCACAAGGCGTATTTTGAGTTACTATAATTCTGCAACGGACATCATCAAAGACTAACTCAAACAATCCTGGGCATTTGGCATTTTTGTCAGTCATCCGACAGTGTCAAGCTTTGAATTAGGTAAAAAATAGACATGAAGCGAAGCTCAAATCACGGCTTAAGCTAATCATTAAGTACAAGTGTAAGATAGTTTCAAAATGTAAATCAATTTTTAATATACGGTGTTAGTTAATATGTTGAAAAATATCGTGAGCTTCAACAGAAAGCGTAGATTATCATATCCAATTGAGATAACAATTGGAAGAAGGAAAATATAAGGTATAATTGCATTCTAATAAATGTCATCGTATTTTGAAGACCAACTTGCCTTGTGCAACTGCATTATATTTGTTGGTTTTAACCGTTATTTTGACATTAGCCATTACTTTGAGGGTCGCTTCCTGCCTATATTTGATATATCAGATATTTAACAATGCCAGATACGATTGACAAAAGTGCCAAACTTAATAGAAAGCTAGGTTCATGTATCTTATCCGAGATCTATTAGTTTCTTTCTTTCAACTACCAGCTCGAGTTGATACGATCATATAAGCTTTGTATAAAAGTTGTCATCATCATCATTAGGTCTTCAGTCCTTGAACTGCTTAGACACGTACCTCCGTTATTTTCCATTCTGTGCATAACTCGTTCGACAGGATTTGCCTGTGGGTGATACACTGCCGAAAATTTAGCACCAATATCTAGATTCGCGAGAGTGCTTTTCCAAATTTTGCTTAGAAATTGGGTGCCATGATCCGATAGTATTGCTTTCGGCTTTCACGAAGTAGTTATGTAATTATTTTTTAGTCTGTCTAAAGCTGCCGTAGCGGTCGCTTTCCGAAGAGGATATAATCTGACATATTTAGTTAAGATGTCACAAACTAGCAAAATGTATTGCACGCCCTGTCTTCCCATTGGTAACGGGCCAAATAAATCTATGGAAACTAACTCTAAAGGTTGTGTAGCTGTTACTGGTTTTATATATCCCTCATATTTTTTATTATTTATTTTAGTTTTTGACATAAATCACAGCTAGCGATTATTTTGTGAACCTTTCTTCGAATATTAGGAATATAACAATTCTCTTCGATAAGCGCGGCGGATTTTTTGCTGTCAAAATGCCCGTTCGTTTGTTGGTATTCCCAGATCAGTTCTGTCACTAGTTTCTTAGGAATACAAATTAACCACCACTCTTCTCCCTTTTTGCTCTTTCTGAAGACTAAGTCCTCATTTATCATATAATTTCTTTTGAAACTTTTCGCTTTATCGTATGTATTATTTAATATTTCATTCTTTATCCAATTTATATTTGCATTCCCGTCTTGATCCTCCCTTAAATTTTTGAATTTTTTTAATTTTTAGCTTTTTAATTTATTTAGCGGTGGTTTGTCTAAATTTGCAATAATGAGAGGTTTGTTCCGAGCCGTTCCTTGATAATTGTATCTCGACAAAAAAATCTGCTATCTGATTTTCTAACTCTTTGCAATACTTTATTTGTAATTGATATTCTTGTAGATACATACACCAACGTATAAGTCTAGAGCTTAGCGCCTTACACGTAAAGAGAAACTCCAACTCACTGTGGTCTGTTAATATAGTTGTTGGATAACCAAGTAAATACGTTCGGAATTTTTTGCATGCAAAAACTATTGCCAGTTTTGAGACGGAAAACCTAATGACGAACAAATAAGCGCAGATAAATCTGATGATTGTTACAACTTCAGGGGTTGGTTGTGAAATACTTGCAACTAATGTTGACAGTGCGAAAAGATATATTGGAAAAAATATTAAATCGGCAAATGTTCAAGTGCTGGGGGAACTTGGCAGCCAGAGGCTGCTTAACCCCCCTACAAACTACTGAATGTCGGAGAAATAGGGTATATAATTGTAAAACAATAGAAGGAGAACAAACTGCATCTAACAAGAAAGAACAGCGCCTATAATCAAAGACAACAAACATAGAAACAAGAAGAAATTGTTGAACGCATATGTGAAGAGTGCAGCAGGGTATGCCTATGAAATACGGGCAGTAGGAAATGCAGACAGAAAATCGGTGGCAGCCTTTTGTACTGTAGTGCTTCAGATATATGAGGTTGATAGCATGGACAGACAAATTTTATAACAAATATGTTATAAAAATAGTAAGGGAAAAAATATCTGTGGAAAAAAATAAGAGAAATAGAAGGGCAGAATATGTTCTAAAGCATTTTTGGGGAATAGTATGCGATAGATTACAAGCAGAGATAGAAAAAAGGAGGTAGATGTAGACCTAGATCAGATAGTGATAGATACAGACTGTGCAAATTTCAGGAAAATGTGTAGGTTAGTTCAGAATAGGAAACAATAAGGATACGCGCCTAACCAGTTCCAGGACTGAAGACCTAATGATGATGATGTTGGTAAGTTACAAATATGATACTATTAACAAAGTATGTTCAGTAGTAAAGAAAATTTCACTCAATCGACGTGAATGGATTTAAAAATTTTAATAGTTTACAAAGATTGAATATATTAGAAGGAACTGTGGCAACCATACGTAATTTAATTTTTAGAAACATGGATACGGCGAAGGAACGTAGGTTGCTACGCTTTCATAAAGAGGTTAAGGCGGGTGAATTCGCTTCTGTATCAGTATCTTCTTCTTGGAGATTTTCTTTAACCCCCACCCTTCCAGTTCCGACTTTATCTTTACAAGCTTTTTCATTTTCACCTTCACCTAATATAAGGTCAAGGATTTGTGTATTGAGATATAATGTTTTGTACAGTTTGTCTATGCTTTCCATCTTGGACACCAACACAGTACTATCATTCTATATATCAGAACCTTGCAGTCTCCTAGTGACATTAGAGCGCACCACTCATTCTTCTTCTTCGACTTACTAATGATAACCGTCACCATAACGTGATACTTATTTATTTGGAAGATGCGCTTACCTATAATTGAAATAGTTGTGTAATAAAAAGTTCTGTCACGGATACCGTAATTTGAAGTTCATTTATCTGTAAGTTCAAGTTCCTGTAATTGAAATATTTATGTAGAAAGAGGTCCTGTCAACTTGCCAATTGTAATTTTTTAATTTTTTTTTGGTATTTTTCTAAAAACCGTTGTGACATCAACTGAAAACTAAAACTAATCCTGACAATAATAGTAATAATAATAATAATAATAATAATAATAATAATAATAATAATAATAATAATTCAATTCAATTCAATTCAATTTTATTTACAACTTTGTTCTCTTTTCACCATAAGCTAACTCCATGAGTTGCATGACATGGTGTTAAAACTATATATATATATATATATATATATATATATATATATATATATATACATTCGTTATAATCTAGAATATTTCAAAAAGTATATAAAATAATTAATTAATAATACATAATATATTTGTTATATAAACTAAATATCACCTAGTAACGAATGGTCTTCTTTTATTACACAGTATAACTTTAGAACTTTCTGCGTATAGTTCTTGTTCTGACTCGACTCTCTCTTTATTACTATTTTCTACATTCCGTTCTCCTGCATTTCTTTTGTTATTTATTATCCATTTGGCATACAAATTTACAATTGCCTTTTTTTATAATTTTTATTAGAAACATTTCAGGATTTTAATTTAACAATTTAAAAAGCTGAAGAAAACTATTTTTAAAATTTAGTGTTTTATTCCAAAATGTTGTTTAAATACACTTTTACTTCTTGTTTTAAAGTTTTCATATTAGTAAAATTTTTACATTGGTCTGGCAGTTTGTTCATTAAAGTAGGTACAAGATGTGCTAATGTCCTTTTTCCATAGTTATTTTTTACCTGTGGTATCTTATATTTAATTTCCCGTAAGTTATATATACTTTCCGCTAGTGTAAGGTATTCACTGTTAAAGAAATTATTTATTATTATTTTGTAGTGCAGTATACCTTTAGCAGTTAGTAATCCAATGGTGTTAATTGAATTTCTACATTCATCTTTTTTCTTGCGTCCGTTAACCAATTTCATTAACCTATTTTGTATTAGATGTACTTTTTTTATATATGTGTCACTAGCATGTCTCCAACCTTCTAGACCGTACCTTATTATAGATTCCGCTAGTGCTACGTATATTGTCTTCCTTACACTAAACGGTACTACATCAGTAACATAGTATAGTTTAGCCATTATAGGTATTAATTTATTACAAACAGTTTTTATTTGTTCGTCCCATCTGAAGTAGTTATCTAAAGTAATCCCCAAATATTTATAGTATATACATGTCGCAATTTCCTTGCAATAATAATAATAATAATAATAATTATAATAATAATAATAATAATAATAATAATAATAATTATAATAATAATAATAATAATAATAATAATAATGCCCTGCTTCATTAACAAGTTCTATAAACTCCTGTATAATCAGATTAAAATTTTAAGGGTTTATAGTACGTTAAATTAAAAATACCGGTTGAAGATCGTTTAACAATCTAAATATTGTGACCAACAGTGTAGATATATTCATTTAGAACTTATTATATAACCAAAATGGCGGAAAATAGTGATAGTGACATTTCTGACAGTTCTAGTTGCCAAATTAATACAAAGGAATATCCTCACCTTAGGAAGCGATATTTAACAAGTAAATATCCCGCAGATACCCGCTTAGCCAGTTTCATAAAGAACAACAACTGGCATATATCTACACAAGATAAAAAGGAGGTAGGTTCTTGCTTTAAAAATAACTTAGATTCTAAAGTTATAGGCATAAACAAAGTTTCAAATACAAATTTAAGTTTGAAACCTTCAAATAGCAATAAATTAGAACATTTACAAACTAAGATTATTGAAATACCTTCTAGTATACCTCAGGTAAAAACCAGAGGTTCTGCAGAACCACTACAAAAGCCCGTTATAAATGGCAACATAAAGATAATTGTGATATTTTACGGGCATACGAAATTGCTACTAAATGCGGATCCGATAAAATGGGTTATTGTGATAAATTGTATTTACAGTTTAAGATACTCAGACCAGATCTGGATCGATTTACAAAACAGAATTTAATTGATCGATATAGATACATAGTAAGTAAACCAGTTATTACAATTACTGAGCAAAACACTATTAAAGATGAAATACTCCATACTTCATCACCAAACTCAAGTTCATCTGACAAATTTCAACCTATAAAAGATGATTCAATACAAGTACAACCTAATGAACAAGTAATTAATAGAAAAACATCACAAATTGCTATCCATACATGCACAGATGAAAAGTTAAAAGCTAAACATGACTTGCATAATAGTTTAAAGTCCAACATATTCAAATACTTTGGTACAGATCCTAATTCCCGTCCACCATTACCAAAAATACATCCTAATACATACACTTTTGAGCTACTAGACATTTTAAACGAAATTCTTACGGATGAAAATATTACATCTTTTGAATCACTTCAACTACATGCATACTGCGCTGCTATAACTGTACTAAAAGAACTAGGATTTAAAGTTCCTCACAAGACCAGTAAAAAAAGAACCGAAGAAGTACCTAAATGGAAAACAAGAATAGAAAACAAAATCTCATGCTTTCGAAGCGATCTATCAAAATTAACCGTTTGGAAACAACGACGCAATAATACTAAATGGAACCTTCAAAAACGCATACAAAAGATTTTTAAAGATCAAAAACTAAACACAACAAGTACCGATTTCGAAGATCAGCTCGACGTATACATTAATACATTAAAACAAAAAATATCAGCTTTAGGCAAAAGATTAAAGCGATACAATACATCAAACAAGAGGAAAAGCGACAACAAATTATTTGGTTTTAATCAGAAATTGTTCTACAACAAACTTGAAGAAGAGAATTTTAAAGGAACGGCCCCAGATTTAACAACAGTCGAAAGATTTTGGCATCAGCAATGGGCCAACCCTGTTAGTTATAATTCCGAAGCAAAATGGATTGAAGAAGAATTCAGTAAGAATAATATCAAAATGGATGATCCCATAACAACAATAGAAGAACTCAATTTCATTATAAAGAAACTTCATAATTGGAAAACAGCAGGACCTGATGGAATTCAAAACTTCTGGTGGAAGTACCTAACATCCTTACATTTACCCCCTAACAAAATTGATAAATAAAAGTTTATGTAACCCATCAATAATTCCAACATTTATGACAGAAGCAATAACATACTTAAAACCAAAGAGTACTGATACGGGAAATGTTAAGAATTATAGACCTATTACATGTTTAAATACCATTTACAAAATTATATCATCTGCAATAGCTCATAAAATCGAACCATACATATCAGAAAATGCTATTCTATCAGAAGAACAAAAAGGATGTAAGAAAAATTCTAAAGGATGCAAAGAGCAACTTATAATTGATACAGTAATAACAGATCAAGTTAGACGACAACACAAAAACATATCAATAGCTTGGATAGATTATCAAAAAGCGTATGACTCTATTCCACATGACTGGTTATTAAAAACCCTAAATATTTATAAAATACATCCAAAAATTATATCATTATTAAAAACGGTAATGGAAACTTGGCGCACACAAATTAGTTTAACGATAAATGACCAAAGAATAAAATCTAAACTAATACCTATAAAACGCGGAATATTCCAAGGCGACACGTTAAGTCCATTATGGTTTTGCCTAGCTCTTAATCCATTATCGAATATCCTAAACAATAGCAAAATGGGATATAAACTAAGTAACAATAGAAGAACACTCTACACTATAAATCACTTATGGTACATGGACGACCTAAAGTTATATGCCAACAACCAACAAGAACATACATCTATACTAAATATTATCACTCAATTTAACACAGACATACAAATGAAATTCGGAATGGAAAAATGTTCTTACATCAACATTAAACGTGGAAAACTCGAAAACTCACAAGAATTAATTCTATCACTTCATAATTTAAAATTTCATGCACTAGAATTAGAAAAAAGCTATAAATATCTTGGCCTTCAACAACGTCTTGTAAAAACTAAGGAGACCAAACTTGCTTTTCAAAATAGTTTCAAACACCGCCTACATAAGATACTGAAGACAGAACTGCTATCCAAAAATAAAATTAAAGCTATCAACACATGGTGCATTCCAGTATTAACATATACTTTTGGCATTGTCAACTGGTCTCAAACAGATTTAGACAACATTAACAGATTAGTTCGAACAACATTAACAAAATTTAGAATGCATCATCCAAAATCAGCTATAGAAAGACTATACTTACCACGCAATGAAGGAGGCAGAGGACTGCTAGATATGAAAAACATGTGCAACAAACAAATATCTACATTAAAAAAAATTTTCTACACAAAATCGCTCGTCTCTGATTTACACAATGCAATAGTGAAGTGTGACAAAAATTACACCCCATTAAATCTCGCGAATAAAAACTTTATACCACAAACACTCTCCATCCAAGAAAGAATTGAAACATGGAAATCTAAAGCCATACATGGAAAGTTTCCTCACAGCCTAGAAAATGCAGACAAAGAAGGTTCAGTGCGATGGCTAAAAGATGGCGTCCTTTTTGGCGAAACAGTAGGATTTATTCATGCAATCCAGGACCAAGTTATTGAGACCAACAATTATAAAAAATATGTTGAGAAGCATTTGGTTGAAGATCAATGCAGAATGTGTCACCACGCATCAGAAACCATTGATCATCTCACTTCCGGTTGCTCAATGCTAGCTAATACAGAATATCTTTCTAGACATAATAAAACCACAAACATAATCCATCAAGCAATAGCAATCAAACACAAATTAATTACAGAAAAAGAGGAAACACCATACTATAATTACAAACCTAAACCAATATTGGAAAATCATCAATACAGATTGTATTATGACGTTCCAATACATTCAGATAAAACTGTTATGGCAAATAGACCTGATATATTACTGCATAACCTTCAAGATAAGACAGCTCTTGTTATAGATATAACTCATCCAAATGATCATAATATCAACAAAGCTGAAGTCGAAAAAATTGCCAAATATATTCCACTTATAAACGAATATAGAAAAATATATAAACTAAAATCCATAGAAGTTATACCTATAGTAATTACTGCAAATGGACTTATTAACAAACACCTTTCAAAAAATATTACAAAATTACAATTAAACCCTAACATAATCATACCAGCAGCTCAAAAATCAGTTATCCTTGAAACATGCCGTATTATCCGCACAGTGTTAAATATACCATATGCCGATACAGAATAAGGTTTGCAAATAGCCCCTTAATTCTGTAACACCAGTTGAGAAATCACTGAGAAAAGAAAAGAATACAATAATAATAATAATAATAATTATAATTATAATAATAATAATAACAATAATTCAATTCAATTGAATTCAATTCATTTATTTGCACAGTGAATTACATACACCATAAGCTAACCTGTATAGGCTGCTTGACATGGTAACAACAGTTTAATAATTCCTAAGAATAAATATTTCAAAAAATAAATAGTTTTTCATATCAATTAAACATATTTTTGGCTCAACCCCCTACTGTTTTAAATCATATTGTTTTCTCTGCAACACATTTCTTTAAACTATAAATAGATATTCAAAAAGATAAGTAACGCATTATAACTTAAACATATTACTCTGACCAGGAGGTTTTTGGTTTTAAACCTATCCTCACAAAGTGCTTAAACCTTAACTAATAACTATTTATACAGTTTAACTAATTCTAATTCTAATGCTAACATCTACACATACATACATATTTTTATGTTATACCTCTAGCTATATTTATACGTATACATATACACACATATATACATTATACACATATACACACACTAATATTCACACTTTCTCATGCACATAATATTTACGTATTATGTATTGCTTTTATATAAATAACTAATTTCATTAATTTAATTAATTTAAGTTAATTAAAAACAGTATTCTATAATAATAATAATAATAATAATAATAATAATAATAATAATAATAATACAATACAATACAATACCTTTATTTATATTTTTTTAATACATTTTCATACACCATAAGCTAACCTTTTTTTTCAGTTGCTTGACATGGAGTATTTTTTTTACATACTTCTTTTCTGTTGCATTCCTTGTTTTTCTATACTATTTACAATATTTATTAAACCAAAATAATTTTTTAAACAAAAAACAAATAACAAAAAACAAAAAATTTTATAGCTGTGTACTTATATACAGCAAAAGTATAACATAGGAATGTTCTTAAGGTAACTACATATAAATTAATACAATTGTTATTGGCTTTACTCTCTTAAATCAGTTACTTAATTTGTGTCTGCATTTAGATTTGATTTCTTATTAATGAAGTTGCAATTGGTTGGTTTAAGTGACTAGTTTCAGAGATCTGTTTTATCTTATTTTAATTTATTTTATTTTATTCATTCTATTTAAATTTGTTTTTTTATTATTATTATTATTATTATGTAATTCTTCGTTTTTTTTCCTTTTTTTCTATTTTGCTAAACTATAATGTTTTACTTTAAACTCATGTAATTCTTTATAGCGTTTTTTAATTCTTTGCTGTTCTTATACTGTAGACATTCGTTTGGAAGTTCATTAAATAATTTTGGTACTAACTATCGAAGACATTTTTGACCGTATGAATTATTGTCAAAGGGTACTTTATATTTAACTTCCCTCAGTTGGTAAGTTTTTGCGTCCTTCCTTAGGTACTTGTCGCTGGAATAGTTGTTTATTATTATATTGTAATTAAATATTTCTTTAGCTGTTAATAATTTATATTCTTTTAGTGTTTCTTGAAATGTTCGTATATTTTTGTCTTTATCAACAAGCTTTAATAGCTTTTTTGTATTGTTGTAATTCGATTCAAGTAATTATCGTTAGCACATCCCCACGCTTCTAATCCGTATCTTATTACAGATTCTGCTAATGCTCCGTATACCATTTTATTAGCATACAGAGGCAACTTATCTGCTACATAATGTAATTTGACTAATACAGCCATCAGTTTTTTACATACATTTTTTATATGTACATCCCACCGAAAGTGATTGTCAACTGTAATGCCAAGATATTTGTATTCTGTGCATGTTTTAAGAATAATAATAAAAATAATAATAATAATAATAATAATAATAATAATAATAATAATAATAATAATAATAACAATAATAATAACAATAATAATAATAATAATAATAATAATTATTATTATTATTATTATAATAAAAAATATAATAATAATAATAGTGACAGAAATTTTTTTCAAAGCGTTGCATCTGCACCATTAACTTAATATTCTAAATAAGCTTCAAGTGCTTAAATTGTAGGAGCTAACATTTGACATGGATTAAGCTGGTATCTAGTTTTCTAGAATTTTCTGGTCAATTATATTCCTAAACTATATTATTATTAGCTACACGAGATAGGTTTTGCGCCTCTTGGAGCAGCCTTTTAAAAAAACTTTTCCAAAAAACTTCTTTTATCAAATTTATTTTATACTGAATTACAATTAATTTTTAATTTACAAGTGGAGATCGAAATAATTCTATGTTGAAATTCACTTTGATTAAATTAACTAAAATTCCGGTAAGTAGCTGAACTACCAACAATGTTAAAGTTGTGAAGCTTTAGACTGACTGACCATATTGGGCTCTCGAGGGTATTTATGCCGTCCCTGCCCAATCTCATTGCTTGTGGGAACTGCAAAGCTCATGTCTGCTTATTTCTGTATTTAATACAATGTAACAATCTTAATTCTAATAATTGCTGTCTTATAATCTACTGTGACCTGCACCTGCAGCATCACATCACGTCTGGAATACAATGTCTGTTTCCGTTCTCACTGTCTAGCTTGTTGAACTTTCATTAACCTTTTTATTATGTCCTTCAATTTATGCAATGTAACATTTAACGTAAGTTTTAATAGTTTTATTTAATTACATATATATTCTATTTTGGGGGATATGTAACTCGCGTTATGCCAAACGAATTTGCTATAAAAATGAATTTGCTAATTTTATCTACACTTTGAAATCTTAATCTAAAAAGAAATGTTAAAGTAATGAATGCATTATTCTTTAAAACAAGGTCTCTTGATTTAACCTAACCACTTTTCTAAGGTATCTCATAATAAAATTGAAAGGTCGTAAACCTTTTAATTTTACTTGCAATAAAATTCCAAGGAGCTTGAGGGTATATCTAGTCTTATCTAGTAGTTTTGAGTTTACAAGGGAAAGGTTAGATATTTGGATCGGATTTGATGAGCAAATTATTACTTCAATATTTTATTCTATATAAGTTTCATCTTTCTATTTGTTAATGTCTATTTTTTAGAGTGCCAGAGTTGCAAAATCCGTTTGGGAGTGCCAGTGGTATGAGTTGAATAGAACTGCTAAAGCCACATTGTTGCAAATTATGGTACGTTCACAAAAGTCTATGCGGTTATCGGTTGGTGTTTTCTACGAGATGTCTACTACTACTATGGTTATTGTAAGTGTAGTATACGGCATCTCATTAAAACTTTTAGTTTTTTATTTTAGATATTAAGAGCAGGTTATACGTACGCCGCAGTCATGTGTCAATTTTACTTCCGGAAGCAAAAAAGGGAACAAACCTAGAATTTCTTCAAGTCAGAACCGATTTTAGCATCTAGATACTACTAGATACTAGATACTACTAGAAACACATTCATTTCCAGAAATTTAGCTATATTGATTGTTGTTTTAATTTTGCTTTAGTCATGTACAAAGATACTGTTATAAGTTAATTTTAATAGAATAGAATTTATGTGATGGCATACTATAGTGTTAAATTATACCTAGAAAGTGGGGTGGGTTGGTATACCAAAGCGTAGTCGAGTAATTCCAATAAAACATGTAGCCCAGGATAAGTAGTAGATGAAAATGGTGGCTATGGGAAGTGGAAAATTACAAGAGGATAAGCTAGCTAGGGATCAACCCTGCGAGGCCATGAGACAGGGATGGATGCGAATAATCAGAGAGAAGGTGGGAGCCACCTCGTCTGGAAGATTACTAAACTGAAGTGAGCGAACGAATGACGGTAGGAGATTAACCTAAACTCTAAAACACTGTCAACTGCACTTGTAATAATAGAAGATAATTTACATAAACAAAAAGCTCATATAAATCAAAACATTAGATATTTTTATGTTATTTATAAGCCTATGTTTGAAGCCTAGACAAGAAGGAATCTATTAAAAATCTCTGCATTACGTGAGCACCTTGTTAAACTTCGTCCATTACTTAATTGATTCAAATATATTCTTGTAAGGCATTCAAACAGATTAGTTTTATTAAAAACTTCGTATGATTTCAAAAATAGTCTTTGCTTGTTGATTTCCCTCCAAATAATAATTATTATTTTTAAAAATTGACAGCTAAATGTTTTGGACGAAAGTAACTTAGCACAAAAAGTTAATAGCTCAAGATTAGGCAGGTCGCAATAAACTAAACTAAAAGTGTTCTAAAGTCTTCAAAAAATATCTTAACAAGTTAAAATGATAGGTTTTTATTTTTCATCTGTAATAGAAATTTAATATGATGATGAGGTTATGTGTTTACTCCTCAGTTAGAGAAATAATAACTTAACCAAAAAAATTTTTTTAAAATACTATATAATGAAAAAATACTTACAAAAATTGATCTTAAGCACTAACAGTAATGTAGGCTAATAGGCAAATTGCTCTTAAATAAGCTGTAATAATTTAATTCAATTACATTATACTATAAGGGTTTTCAGAAGGATTATGTATTATATAATGTATGTAAATATTTAGCATATTCCTAACCTCTGAAAAAATTGTTTACCAAATAATACTATATAAGAATTTTACGAAATTTCATTTTTAGGATTCTTAGTAATGATTTGTTGCTAACCAATAAGTAAGATTTAAAAGTTTAACTAAAATAATCATTTATATGCTTATTCAAGTTGTTTAGGTGCACGAGGTATCACGAAAAGGGCGCTAGATAGGTCAAGCATAAATACTTGAGTAAGCATTACAAAAAACAGCTGCAGAATACACACTCCAACTCGTGTCCTTTACACGTATCTAGTAAAAGGGAGGGTCTATAAGTATGCTTGATTGAAATCTTTCTTCTAAAAGTAATTAAAGCGTAAACTACGAGATTGTTGTTTTAATTTTGCTTTAGTCATGTACAAAGATACTGTTATAAGTTAATTTTAATAGAATAGAATTTATGTGATGGCATACTATAGTGTTAAATTATACCTAGAAAGTGGGGTGGGTTGGTATACCAAAGCGTAGTCGAG
The DNA here is from genome assembly GCA_036346225.1 of Platerodrilus igneus. Classification (NCBI taxonomy): domain Eukaryota; kingdom Metazoa; phylum Arthropoda; class Insecta; order Coleoptera; family Lycidae; genus Platerodrilus; species Platerodrilus igneus. The sequence continues at coordinate 12,715,924 of JARFIW010001469.1, read as the reverse complement.
TAATTCCAATAAAACATGTAGCCCAGGATAAGTAGTAGATGAAAATGGTGGCTATGGGAAGTGGAAAATTACAAGAGGATAAGCTAGCTAGGGATCAACCCTGCGAGGCCATGAGACAGGGATGGATGCGAATAATCAGAGAGAAGGTAGGAGTCACCTCGTCTGGAAGATTACTAAACTGAAGTGAGCGAACGAATGACGGTAGGAGATTAACCTAAACTCTAAAACACTGTTAACTGCACTTGTAATAAAAGAAGATAATTTACATAAACAAAAAGCTCATATAAATCAAAACATTAGATATTTTTATGTTATTTATAAGCCCATCTTTGAACCCTAGACAAGAAGGAATCTATTAAAAATCTCTGCATTACGTGAGCACCTTGTTAAATTTCGTCCATTACTTAATTGATTCAAATATATCCTTGTAAGGCATTCAAACAGATTAGTTTTATTAAAAATTTCGTATGATTTCAAAAATAGACTTTGCTTGTTGATTTCCTTCCAAATAATAATTATTATTTTTAAAATTGACAGCTAAATGTTTTGGACGAAAGTAACTTAGCACAAAAAGTTAATAGCTCAAGATTAGGCAGGTCGCAATAAACTAAACTAAAAGTGTTCTAAAGTCTTCAAAAAATATCTTAACAAGTTAAAATGATAGGTTTTTATTTTTCATCTGTAATAGAAATTTAATATGATAATGAGGTTATGTGTTTACTCCTCAGTTAGAGAAATAATAACTTAACCAAAAAGATTTTTTTAAAATACTATATAACGAAAAAATACTTACAAAAATTGATCTTGAGCACTAACAGTAATGTAGGCTAATAGGCAAATTGCTCTTAAATAAGCTGTAATAATTTAATTCAATTACATTATACTATAAGGGTTTTCAGAAGGATTATGTATTATATGATGTATGTAAATATTTAGCATATTTCTAACCTCTGAAAAAATTGTTTACCAAATAATACTATATAAGAATTTTACGAAATTTCATTTTTAGAATTCTTAGTAATGATTTGTTGCTAACCAATAAGTAAGAATTAAAAGTTTAACTAAGATAACTAAGATAATTATTCATACGCTTATTCAAGTTGTTTAGGTGCACGAGGTATCACCGAAAGGGCGCCAGATAGGTCAAGCATAAATACTTGAGTAAGCATTACAAAAATAGCTGCAGAATACACACTCCAACTCGTGTCCTTCACACGTATCTAGTAAAAAGGAGGGCCTATAGGTATGCTTGATTGAAATCTTTCTTCTAAAAGTAATTAAAGCGTAAACTACGAGACGATGACATGCATATCTCAATACTGCATCAAATTCGACAATTTATTAAACATAACTTCATAGACAATTTAGCTTGTCAGTCTGCTGGCATCATAAGTTGTTGAGTACGTAAATTCCTTAAATTGATGAATCGTTTCTGCAACCGCGCACTTCATATTACAAGACGGAAAACAATTAATTGATAGCGAAGCTGAGAGCTTTATTACTTGAATAAATTGTACAGGTAGCAAAAATTGCATGGTATCGGTCGTTCAGAGTAATAATTTCAAAATTAACCACACATTTGTTACGTGCCGAAAATCGGCACTAGACATTCTTAGTTTAGTTTTGATATGCGGGAATTTTGCGCCATAAATTTGAAAGACTTGGCGCGTGTATTTCTGTCACGTCAGAAGTGCGTTGCGCGGAGATTCGCGTCGACACGTGTGGGAGAAAAAAGTGGGGAGTTTCCACAAGACGCTGGAAACAGGACTTTGCCTTTGAACATCAAGAAGAGTGGTTTGGTATCGTATCTTTATTTTTATTATGTAGATTCCCTTTGCTTATCTTTGATTGTCGTCCCTATAAACCCGTTCTTTATCGTTCCGCTACATATAGAAAGAAGACAAATTTGGAAGCAACCTGGCCCGATAGCAGCTCACGCCCTGCAGTCGCTAGCTGGATCAATCCCGAAGGACGCCATGCAAACCATCTTTAAATGATCTGGAAGAGGGCGATGAGCAACCCTGAAGGAAGCAATTCTGTGAGACGCTTATATATTCACGTAAGTTCCCCGTGTGTGGGATTTTTTTATAATACCTTTTATGAATTTGCATATTTCGTCATTTACGTGTAATAATTTGCATATTGTGTGACGTCATTGACAGATGGGCGCGCTAATTTCCACATCATGGATTAGCATTACCAACTGTCTTTGGTGTCTCTTATATCTGGTTTACGGTGCTGTAAAACATTAACTAGGCGGCTCCGTGGCGTAGTGGTATGTGTGTGACTACTACGCCCAAGGTCCCGGGTTCGAATCCCGACACGGTCCGCTTGAAAAATGTTAGGCGAGAATTTTTCACAGAAATACACCCTCGTTCGGATGAGAGGTAAAATGGAGGTCCCGTGTGTGAGTGTTGTCACGCACGTTAAAGATCCCTACCTTGCTTGGAACAGCAAGGGTTCGGCAAAATTCAAAATTTTCCAGGTAACAAAAACTCGCTTCCTAGCCAATGTAGTACCTTCGGGTGGAGCATTGGAAAATCACATGTAATGTAAAACATTAACTAGGATGGAAAAGTCCTAATTAATAATAATCACACTACCCAAGCTGTTCTCAATAGCCAAGACCAGACTTCACCGTGTATCGAAAGCGAAACCACAGCTGACACGTGCTAGTAAACTGGTCTCTAAGTCAAGAATGACCTGCGTTAACCACTAAACGAATCTAAGCCATAACGACAGCAGAGAGTGCGGCCTTATGTTGCTAAACGCTAAGGTATAATATAAAAATGCGTTCAACTGAATAACGGTTTCAGAAACAGAGTAGAACACTTATTAATTTTTGCTAAGCAGTAAAAGGTCGTTATAATAGATTAATACTGCTGTAAAACAGTATACTTGATTTTAGTAATTAATCTCCTTTATGATTTCGTGTATTTCAATGAAATTTTGTATAATGTTTTATATACACCTTGATTTCGAGGTAGTGCCAAGAACAAACTTGTTAAAGCAGCAATAATGTTTATGCTGTTGTGGTAGTGTCCGAAAGTAGCTGCCAAGTGCGTCATATAGCTTGTTCTAACTTTCACTATTTCTTTTCGCGTTCAAGCGGGGTGGACTTCGAAGCAACGACTGCATCTACGATTTGACTGTTGTTTAAATCACTTTTTAGTTAGCAGTTGAATCGAACTTCTACGGAGTTCCTGAATTAGAAGCTACAAGTAAGTTTTTGTATAGAGATTTTTATTTTTTTCACTTTGAAGCTATGATATTTCTATGTTTTATAATAAAACTGTGTGGCGTTAACTTTTTTAACCCAGGGCAGTGAAACTCAAAAAGCAAACATTCTCTATTAAATAAAAAAAAAATGCGTTCTACATTAAATTTTAACTAAAACCCGCGTTTAAAACTGAACAAAATTAAATTTCGGCTTAATAAATCGAAAACCACATAAAAATATTCAAAATAGCATAAAAGAAGTTTGTAGTAAATTTGAAGTTTTTATAGCAAAAATCGGTAAGTTGGTTCAAAAACCGCGGTAGTTTACGTATAATAAAATATCAACTATACAACCAAAACCTACGTCCTTTCTGAATTAAATAAGTAGCGTAAAGACAGTAAATTTTGCATTAATGTAGTTAAAAATATTTTATATTTTAAGTTTACTTAAATATTCTCAACATCCGGCTTTTGGTTTAATTAGTGGTGTAATAATTCAACCTTGTGCCAATCACCGAGTAAATAAGTAATTAATGGGTTTGCGGTTAAGCATTCCATTGCATACTATTAACGCGTGTTCTACTCGTTCGTTTGAATAGTTAAATTTGAGCGGACCAACCAAAGGCGAGGATTTTATAAATTTGGTTTCTTCAAGTATATTCGCTAGCTTAAATTTAAAATTTAAATTTTAGGTTTGAGATTAGAATAAATAAACAAAGATAGAATTGTTTACAGTTCATTTTATAAATAATCCAATCAACAATTTTATTTTGTTTTTGGTGTTATTTGTGACGTCTAGTGGTTTATTTTATCTTTGCTGTTTTTAAGGGTCGCGTGTTTCATAACCCCCATATTAAAATGTATATAAAATTAAACGCATTTATTATGTCTTAGTAATAAGATGTTACATTGTATTAAGTGAAGGTTATAATTAAAGGTTAATCACAGTTTGTATCAGAAATAAGAAAGAAGGCAACTACTTTGTATTCCAGACGCAACCTGATAATGCAGGTGCAGAAACAATGAACTGCAATAAAGCAGTCTTAATTAAAATTACGTGGAATAAGACATTGTATGATTATCAAAAGACTGCAGACAGAAAGATCTGCACTTTACCACAAGATGAAGTGAGGTCAGAGGCTTCATAAATACTTTAAGGGACCCCTGATCGTCAGTCAGCCTTTGAACTTCATAACTTTAACGTTGTTAGTGGTTCAAGGTATTCACCGTCATTTTTAATTATTAATTATTGATTTATTAGTTTCAAGTATTTTTGTCAATTTCAATTACTTAATGTTTAATGAATATAAACGTGCAAGTTGTAACAGAAATAAGTGATTTTTGTAATTATACAATTAAAAATAAATTTTATAGAAGTGTTTTTGGCGCAAAACTTAAAAAAAAGCTCCCAAAGGCCTAAACGGATTCCAGAAGGGCACTAGCGATTTCAAAATCGAAGAACTGGTGACAGTGAATTTCAATTCTTAACTAGAACAAGAACACAAAGATTGGACGAAGTACCAAATCGACCGAATTCAATCACCCTAGTAAAATTTTATTATACAATCCGAAAATTAGTAAAGAACCAGGACAGTATAACAAATAGAATACTAACTCTTGAAAGTAGCATACAAACCACCATGTTAGGACTGCGAGATTTAATAAGATTTAACACAATATTTAATCAAATGATAGCATTCCTCACTGTAATTCAACAAATCTTAGCTACATTAGAAAATGCTGTAGCATTTGCTAGATTAAATACTTTACATGCTAGTATTATCAAACCGCATGATTTACTAAACGAATTATTAGGAATTAAATCACTTATAACTCATAGTAAACTACCCTTTTAAGTAACAGAATCTAACACACTTGCATTTGAAAAAGCAGCCATAAGGAAAGGTTATGTAAAGAATTATGAAAATACGTTTTTAATAGAAATTCCAATTGTAGCGATTAACACAATTATTATCATTTATTTGCTTTCGCTATAAAAATTAATAGTCAATATTAAGTTTTATCCCCAAGATCAAGTTCCTTTCCCTAAATGAACTTAAATATGGATTCACAAGTGAGAAATGCAAAGAATTGGCACCCGGCCAATACTTATGTCAATCGATAACGACAACGGCTATACAAACAGATAGCCTTTGTGAAGTGCCATTTTTACAATTCTCTAATCATTATGGAATTGTGTGTCAAAACTAGTATAAATTACGGATATGAAAATTCAGAAAGTTACGGACAACAAATGAATTTCTGTATTTCCTCAAGAAGTGATAACAACCGCCAATTGCAACAAAGGCGAAAACATTTTAGCTCTAATTGGAAGCAAAGTGATCACCATAAAGGAAGATTGTTATTTGAAATTAAAAAGGTGAAATTATTAAAATATATTAAAATCCGGTAGTGACGAAGAAGTTTGCACATCTACCAGATCTACAATTAAAGAATCAAATCGAAGTCGGCGGAACTATCCAGAAGCCAAAGCAACTAGAACACCTAGATCTCGACGATCTCAACCACGCAGTGAAATTAATGGACAATTATAAAGAACATTTAAACAAATTAAAAGTGCCAAAGTTACACTATGGCAATATCAGTGCTCGAACAATTTTATTGATTATCGTATTATTTTTATTAGCTGTATACTTCTTGTACTAAATGTATATTAGATATAAAGTCAAAGAAAAAGGTGAACAAAGAAATCACAAATAAAACTTTAGGAACAATGAGTTTTAAAATTTAAGTACAACTATTAATTTTCATCTAAGTCGGGAGGAGTTGCATATCCCCCATATTAAAATGTCTATAAAATGAAACGCATTTATTATGTCTTAGTAATAAAATGTTACATTGTATTAAATGAAGATTATAATTAAAGGTTAATCAGAGTTCATACCAGAAATAAGAAAGAAAGCAACTGCTTTGTATTCCAGACGCAACATGATAATGTAGGTGCAGAAACAATAATGTTTAATGAATATAAACGTCTAAGTTGTTGTAACAGAAATAAGTCATTTTTTGTAATTATGCAATTAAAAATAAATTTTATAGAAGTGTTTTTGGCAACAAAACTTTTTAAGAAGAAACTGACAAAGGCCCAAAACCTATCTCGCGTCGGTCACGTCGTTTATTGAACTGGGTTTTTAATATTTAATAAAATATATCTTGTTGACGAAACAGACGCACCGATCTCTTCACATTCAACTGAACATTTTATCTGATATTCACAAAGTTAAATTGAACAACGAGGAACTTTTATTTCTTTCGCAACTAGTTAGTCCAAAATTTTTGTCTTTTCCTACATTGATCTGATACTAACAACTCCGCAAATTATTAATTCGTAGTTCAATTCATCTACATGCAAATACACAACCTGATATTTACCCGCCATTTTATAAAACCTAATGGCTAAATTAAATATCGCCTAAACTAAAATAACAACCAACACTAAAGAACTTCAAACCTCTCAGTGACTCGACGGCTTCGGTTAGTTAATACCAATGAGGTAGAGTACTTTCAGAAAAAAGAATTCAATAAAAAGAAACGCGCAAAGTAAGGTCGGAGACCACGCATGCATGCGGCGTCAGTATGATGAGAATGTTCTACTGAACACATAAACTCTTTATTTGCGCGAAAAATTAAGTACAACAACAATTTGACAGAATAATAAGAAAAACGCCGTCCGGTCAAGGTAGCAGTGATTAAACATTAACACTTGTCCAAATAAAAAAATATACAACAGAGACTGATATAATATTACCTCTTAAAGTTTTATAAGGATTTGTACTAGGTATAAATGATGCAAGAGTAAAGAGGGCTCTAGAGAAAAGGAAACCTCCGAGATACGACAGCCAGTCGAGAGATTAAAATCCGCGCGAGTATACGACAGTCGTATCGTAAGTCTAAAATAACAAGAGGATTAGAACCATCGCATCTGGTTAAGTAATTGAGCATACGAAATTATTCTGACGGAAGAAGTAGAACCCCCGGGACACAACAAAGTTGACGAGATAAACAATACACTTGTTAAATAACCATACTTTATTTACTTTGGACCTATGGAACCTCCAGTTGAAACTGCTTTATTGGACTGTAATTAAAAATAAAAATTCACAGCATTGCAAAGTATAAATCCAGGACACTCATTGTGTCTCAACATAATAGATAAGTTTTTCACAAAGAATTGGAATCCTGATAATAGCCAACATAAACAACTTTTGCTTACTTTAATTAGATGCTATGTCCGTAATTAAATTTTCATTAGCATTTCCAAGATGAAGGATTATGTTTATATGATCTGGGTCATCTTAAATTAAACAGACAAAACTCAACATTATATTTCTTTGTTATCTTAAAAATTTCAAATTTAAATTATGTGTACATAAGTAAAAATAGAAATGTAAAATCGTTAAAAACTAAAAAGTGAGAAAATCAAAAATATTAATAAGCCTTTACTTTAAATAAATGGTCTTTCAATTCTTTTTCTATAAAATAATACTTTATGCATACCGCGTAGTTAAAAGTGAAAAATGATCCCATGTTAATGAATTTTCCGAACAAGGAAATGATGGCGCTGACGGAACGGTGATAATAATATTTGGCAATTCTCCTTCAAGTAGTAAGTTCAGATTTTGCCGCCACTGCTCTAAAGAATGTTCAAAATAAATTTGTGTTCCCATATCAAAAGCTTTCAACAACTTCTCAACATGATGCCGCTTGATTATTTTCAATATATTTACATACACCTTTTCTGCTGTAAAAAACTATACAAATAAAAGTTAATTGAACAATAGCGTTAATGTAATGATCTCACCTATTAAATGGTCGATTATATGTTCTAGATTCCAACTCATTAGTAAATGATTCAATTCTTCAACATTTGAGATATCACAACCATTGTTATTCGTTTGTACAACCATTGAGGTCTCATTAGCGCTTACTCCTGAATTCTGATGCAACAAAATAGTGGTGTTATAGCTACTGGTTGAAATACTAGGGACAAAAGAAATATCTTCTAATGCGGTAGGAATTGATGGGCAGCTATAATTGTCCTCTGAAGGTATTGTGGGCAAAACCTTATTTATAGTTGGAGAAATCAAAGTAGATGGAATAAGCATTCCAGGCTGCCAATCTTCATTATTTGATTCCATGTTAAGCTCTGATTGGACACCTTTTAATTTTTAAAATTTTGAAATATAATTACAAATGAGTCAAGGTTATATATTTATATATATATATATATATATATATATATATATATATATATATTGATATGATAACGCCGCCGGCTGATGTAATAACGTCCAGTTTCCTGCTGTCCGCCACCGCTCTGTGTCTCTTTCGAATATTCTAATTTTAATTATGCCACGGCTAGCTCAGTTTAACTCACACAGAGTGCAAAACGTTACCATAATCAAATAAATTAACCCCTTTTTCCTAAAACTTTTCCTGTTTGGAATGATAAAATAAAGTCGATCAATATTTGTATAATGAGAAGCAAATAATATCTACACTTCACAGTTTTACTATATGAAAAATAAACCCTTAAATCAATTTATAATATTTAGATTATTTATCCCCAAAATTGTATCTCTCTTTCTTTAATTTAAAGCCACCAAAAATGATACTATTACTGGAAAATCTAGAACGTTCAAGACCTTTTCCCTTTTTACGTAAATTTTTACGTATGAAATATTTTTGTTGACTCCTTACAAAATATAGAAAATATAGTCAATGTTCAAATAAAAAAATAATTAAATAATGCCTTATTTTAGGTAACCCTGACCTGTAGTTTTCGCGGTGTGTCCTTCTTTGTTTTCCCCTTTGATCTGCTGCTACGTGTTGTGGATCAACACCCCTTGATTACCTTCAATCGAGTAGCTTCTTTTAAAACAATGCTCTGCCTTGTGCTTCCTCCCGTGAATTTGAACCAATAATTTTCATTAATTTGTTTATGAAATTTACTGCGTGCTTTATTTAGATTTGCTTGTCGTAACTTAGAGTTGTAGTAACTTAGACGTAACATAGAATTTTTCTTGTCTTGACTTAGAGGTAACTTAAGAGTCCTACATTATAAATATTTAACCTAAATTAATTAATAAAATCTCTACTCACGTTTTCCAGCAAACGGTGACACCTTTTTCATCTATTTTCACTATAATTTACTTTGCAATATTATATAACACCACTTTTCACAAATTTTAATTATTTAATTTAAAATTAATTCGACGCGTAAATTTTTGAGTAACAGTGACGTAGCTTCTACGTGGGCTGAACTATCGTTTAAAGATTGCAGCCAACCACAGGTTGTTTTGAGTATTTCTAAGAATTTTACATGTTTATATCTGATGGAACGATTCACTGATCACGTATTCTCTTAATATTTCTATAATTTGTCGATCTTTGAGCGCTTGTTTTGGTATTATTACTGGAAATTTTAATTTACATTGGCCTTTAATTTAGCTTATGGCTCTTGTTTGTGTAAATTAAGCTTTTTGGGAATCGAACGAATTTAATAAATATAATCACGTAGCATAAATGACGTACATCAACATATTTTCGTTTATATTTTGTCTCTAAAACTCATTTCTTCTGAAATATGCATTTCTTTATCAGAGCGCTTTATTAACTTCTTTCATTATCCCTTGCTTAATTTTAATAGATATTGCGTAATGATTAACTAGCTTTTACCTTATTCCATGCGTATCTATTTATGAACGCTTCTTGATTTAGAACTATTTTAATTGCGTGCATAATTATTTCTCTGCTGAATACGTGTTCTATTATTGAAAGACATGCTTACTGGCATTGATTAAAGTTAATTGCGGTTCTTATACAGTGTGTTAAATGTTTGTTCTTCGTATAATATGCGAATTACGTGTTTTTCATACTAATTAAATGCAGTTTTCTAATTTCTAGTACTATTTTCTGGTATTAATTAGTTTTGGCATTAAAGGAAGCGGATAATAGCATACATTTGTATTTATAAATCGGAATGTTAAATTTGCATAAGTGTAGAAGCTTTGTAGTACGTAAAACTCAAGGATGATACGAATATAATTCGCTTTAATATTTTAAAGGGTGCAAATCAAGCACATCAAATAATAAAAAGAGCTTTTGTATATGAAATCAATAATGTAAACACATATTTTCCATTTAACTAAACAAGCGTTCGTTAAAAATAAATCCTAAGAAATTCTACAGGTTGAACAACATGGAAAGTACAATTTCAAACGGACAACCGGTTCATAGAAAGCCTGACAGATTAATAAACAGATTCAACGAACCAGAATGTACGTTAGAACACAATTTTGTAAAAATTTTACTTAACGGTCGATGGGAAGGCTACGAAAATAACAGGGGGTTTAAAAACAAGTTGAGACGGAATACCATTAGCATAAGGTAGACGAGGAAAACAAATAGAGACGTTGGATAAACGCTCGTTTAAAGTACGCGACAAAATTTAGAGGTCAGCCACAATATCGATTTTATGTTGCTAGAGTGGGATTGTAAAAGAGACAACGAATATGAGTTAGACAAGGGTAAGATAGTTGGAGGCTAGACCTAAGAATGGAAGAAAGATTTGTGATTGGCTGATTGCTAGGGGGTGAGAGAACATTTTAAGAAGATCGCGACCATTGTATTTTGTTAACCAGTGTTTCGGACTAAAGCGACGATGGAATGAGAATTCTGAGCTGTGAAAAGTTCGTTGCATATAAAATTTTTAAAATCGGTTATGGAAAAAGAGCTTTTCGATTGAAATAGGGTGCAGGAGGTATGTTTCTACCATTATAAATAACTAGAAGACGTAGCAAGACTCTCTTACTTTACTGAGCTCTTACTGCGCGTAGCTCTTACTTGACTTACTTCTACGGTAACATCCAAGTTTAAAATTTTATAAATCGGTGATAGTGCCGTCCGTCTTAAGTTAATTAAAAGTGTGAAAAGCACGAGTGGGTGCTATATTGTAAACGGTGCTGTAGTTGCATTCAAAGAACAAACGAAGGATGTTATTGAGGTAAGCATGCCTAGATAAATTTTGGTACAAGGATGCTGGGTCTTTGGTAGATACGGAAGGTGATTAACTTGGTTTGGACAATTATATGGGTAGAAATATTGAAGGCGTCTGCAGAGAATTGGATAGCTATTGGAAATGAGTTTGATCTACATATAGCAGAGAGGTGTATGGAATGCTACGATGAGGTTTTCGGCGAACAACATCTTCAGAGGGGACGGTGAAAAAAGCTTACTCCAGGTAACGAAATTAATTTCTATTATTATTGCTTGAACATTTTGTGCTGTTATTTTGTGCTAGAGTGATTTGACATATTGGGTGTGTATTTTATGAACATAAAAGATAATTTAAAGGGTATATGAAAAGGACAATTTGTATTTATTATTTAAAGGTGTAAATAAATGACGTAACAATTTGATGTAAAGAGTAAACGGGTCTTTAGGGTTGTTGAAAACAAAGATGCGATTTATTTATGCATTTAGAGTAACAGGGTTTATACTGAGCTCACGATAGACCAGAGTAAATTGCAATTTAGGGTTTCAAGACAGGCCTATCTACTTATATAAAACAAAACTGTTGAATAAATTAAAGTCATGAAATTTAAAAGGATTTAATGGTTGAGATTGTAATATTTTATGAAGCTGTATATCCGAATTTGTAAATATTGAGCTGGAGACATAAAAATTATGTTGCTATAGCTACTATGAGACTTATCTTTTTTATGCGTTATGATATTACTAGGTTTGTTTGATTGTACCAGTGAATAAGCAAACTTAAGTTCACGTTTCTTCGCCAATGTTAAACAATTGTTTTTCTTAGCAGTTATACAATGAGAATATATTTTAAATTCGCGATGTTTAGCTTCATACTTGAAACACCAAATACTCCTCAATGGCCCGGATTGACGTATATTTAATGGATAGTAAACTAAATTGTGATATTTAGGTTTTAGGGTGTCCTTAAATAGCAGAACAAAATCTTCATTATGTTTTTAATTTTATATTCAAGTATATTTAGTGTCGATTCTTCAATTTGAAAACATAATAAAATCTCCACTAATTCAATGAAATTAATTATAAATTTCCACACAGGATCATTAGATGAAACGAGATCACCTATAAATAATGGCAAGTATAGTGCAAAGATCATCATTTGCTGTGCTGATGTTTTATACTTCTTTTTTTGTAAATGTATATTTTCTATATTACCTTCCCATTTACTTTGTATTTCACTACTCCCATAGTCAAAATTGTTCTTTCGATAATTTAATACATCTAAATTGAAGTAATTCATATTTTCAATAAAATATAAGATTGCATGAGAGAAATTGTAGTGGCATATGCCTTCAAATATGTCGAGCATGATATTAGCATAATAACTTGATGCTACGTGAAACGATGGAATTTCATTAAGTATAGAATTATTTATAATGCCAGGAAAATTAGGCCTATTAAGTTGAAGATCAGAGTTGTAATTTGGAATGGTTCTTAGCAAAGTAGAATCTGCCGATGATTGCTGTTGAGTTAATTGTTTATGTCCTTTACAAAATCTACAAAAATAATTACTTGAAAAAGAATTGTTGACGTCTAAAAATGAATTAAGCCCTAAATTATCACCCAACACTAAAGCAAGAATAAAATAAACTTTTAATTTTTCACCATTCATATCAAATATAATTCCTGCTTCTTCTAAATATTTCCGCTCTTGAATTAAATGATGAAAACATTTTTTATTTCCGAATAATTTTACATCTTTACATTTGATAGATACTCCTAGAAATGATTAACATTTTTTGAATTATACATGTAAATATTAATTTCTCCTACGTTTGCAAAATTCAAACTAATACTTACTCTTCTTTGTCGATAGTCCCCACACGAAATTTTCGAAGACGGAAAATTCTGTAACACTAATAATTACACTTTGAACGACTTTACGTTTTACAAAAATAAACTTAAAATGAACTTCTAGTATTATTTCCCCGTATTTATGTACATAGAGAAAATATAAATATAATTTGTCCTTACATTTTCCCAATTTAAATCAAATTATAGAATGCGTATTCCTGTATATTAACTAGAATTGTGAAAAGTACTTTTATTAAACTAATAGTCAGACGTCATTGACAAAACAATGCAAGGCTGATGATCATACATTCCACTAAATTTATTTAGAAAATACGTCTTATTTTGAACTACATTTAAAATAGATTCTCGAACCACTTTCTAACCCACCGTGCAGAATTAATATATATTTTACCTTTTGGTTTAATTATTTGAATATGGATGCACTAATTGAAAATTTTAACAATTCTATATGTTAATAAATATTTTTTGAGTTTTACTCTATTATTGAGTTAAATCTAAATAAAAGTGCAGAGCTGTTTTGCTGTTAGGTTTTTGAATATTAAAACACTATGCGGGTCTTTGTTGGAGCTAATTTTAGAAGATGTGATAATTGATTTCGATTCCCCAGGAAAATTCTATGCTAATTTGATAGGTTACACGATGTGTTTATCTCAAAAGACAGAGCAATACTGTTTAGAAATAGATTAAAGATGCACCCCATATGGTTTGTAAAAGGTTGATTTGTAAATCAGTAAGGGGTCGTTCGATTTGAACAAAATTTGGAAGGATTTGGGATCCTGAAGAAAAAAACAATAATAATTGATATCTTACACGGCGAAGTTATATTAAAAATACTGCTAAGAGTAATTTTTTATAAAAAAATTCTAAAAATGGTGTTGGTGGTTAATACAAACAGGTAAAAACTTACTATAAAACAATTATACGCGTCACTTTTCCAGTCAGGTCTTGCATATAACGCCAATTAACATAATAAGGAGCTGCGCACGCTCGACCATCGGCATAAAAGGCGAGAGAGTCATGTTACAGTGCATTAGTTGTCAAAATATCGTTCAGTTGATCAAATTACAAGTTAAAGATGGATATTTCTTGTGCTGACGTTAAAAGTAATGTGCGAGTACCACAATTAAATATCAACCAACTAGTTGGTAAAACAACCTATAGGTTAGGCGAATTTCCACCAAATTCTCACCACAATATTAGATGTTGGTTTTGATTTATATGGTGGTCTTCAACCTGTCATCCAAGTTATTTGCTGCAGTGGTATGTGTGCAGATTCTACGATAACATTCTCATACTTCGATTGGAAGAAATTATGTACTTTCAAGTGGAATTTCAAATTCACCAATTTGCTCAAGACTCAAAACAAGTCAGATTAAATGGTTTGACTACTGGAGACGACGTTGTTGACATACAATTGGATCAAGATTTCAAATTGCAGCTGACCACAGCCTTTAATAAAAGTATATAGCAGTGAACAATTTTGAGGAAGAGAATTTATAGAATATGGAAATTAGGAAAAATCGGAATGTTATTGTGCTACCTGCGTACGAGTACATCAAGCTATTAAATTTGCGAGAATTAATCTGTTTTGAAATGGCTGAGTTGAGGTGTAGAAACTTTCCGAAATTTTACGAAAGATTTGTAGGTGATATAAAAAATGTATTTGGAAATACGACAGACGAAGAATGAGTTCAAACGTTATTAGAGAGCCGTGCCAGTATTTCTCTGTCTAATGATTGCAGCAATTTAAATTACTTGACAGTGTTGGAAATTATTAAATGTTACCCCATCCAATACTTAGAAGATGCAACTGCGAGGCAATCGCTTGGGCGAATGTTTAGAGATTTGGCTATCCCAGATTCGCCAGACTCTGTTTACCAAAGCAGTTTATAGATGTTCTCAATACATGTATATATTTTATTAAAAACATAATATTTCTTGATAAAGTTTGTTTTACTTATTTGTATCGCCATCATTAGCAAAAATTATTAATAAACGTATAAAACTATCTTGTTTTCTATTCTAAGGTTTAAAATGATGTAACCAATAACTGCATTCCTTTTAGCGTTACCAAATATGTGGTTAATGGTATGGAGAGTTAAACGAGAATTTTTCAAAATGAGCAGTAAGGCCGACTACAATTTTTAATTCTGGTAAATACAATTAATGGTCTCGTAGGAATATTCGAGTTTCACTTCCAAGTAATTTACAAAACTGACTACTCGTCATGTATTTAAAACAAATTGGACTTTACACTAATTAACTGCACATACAAATGAGATACAACTTTCGCTCGGTAATTCATTTGGAAACTAAATAAATCATAATACCAAAATATTTATTTAATTAGTAGGGCTAAGTCCTACTGTATTATAAGCGAGAAAGACACTATTAAAAAGATTAAAGAGGTCTCACGAAGTGTAGTTAAGAATATTAATGTAAATAGCTTTAAGGACATTGTACATAATAATTCGGGTGCCCTTATGCATAGCATGGTGGGTATTCGAAGTCATAAATACCAACTTTATACCGTAGTTGGTTAATAAAATTAGTTTATCGGGCGAAGATGACAAAAAGTACAGTAGTTTCTAGCACCTTGAGTAAACAATAACCCCCAAGCAATTATGCGTCGATATTTAATTTACAACATTGGAACATATATCTTGTATACCTCAAAAACACGCAGTCAATAATATAATTAAAAAAAAGATCATTGAAAAGAAATTATACACCGCTTTCACATGTAATTCGGGCCATGATGACGTTAAACTAAACCTTCCCTTTTATATATTAAAAACACATTACATTGGAATGTTTTACATTATTCTAAAAACAGAACATTACTGTTTAAAAATATTTTTAAATATCAAACACTTATGGGTTATAAAGGGCTAGACCGTTTTTTAAAAATGTTTTTAAATATCAAACACATGGCTTATAAGGGGTTTATTTCTATAATTCGGATCCGCTTATTACTTTTATACAAATTTTAATAAGTTTGATATTAGGTATAAGGGTACAATTCTACCGAGGGTGGTCCTATTTAAAATCTATTTACAGATTTGGGTTCCCTAGAAAAATCTAGACCAAACTTATGTGTCATACTCTAAAACGGTTTGGACAACTTCTTAAAATAGGGGGTATAACTTTGTAAAGGGCTGTTAGATTTAAACAACTCCGACGGTTTTAGATTGCCCGCTAACTTATAGATAAGGTTAACATGGCTAGTTGAAGAACACTTTTATCTAGGTTAGATATGATTGCAAAAATTTAGAGGTTTAGATCTTTAAAAGGTGTAACTTTGTAAGGGGTGGTCCTACTTAAAATATGTTTGCAGATTGCGATATTGCGTAAAATTCTAGACTAATTTAATGTATCGCATGCTTAAAAAATTTATAAAGATGGTCAGAAATCTCAGCTGGTAAAATATTTTACAATGAGGGTAGCTCCCTGTGGGATGATGCAACTGAAAAATTAGAAATTCAGATAGCTGAGAAAAATCTAATATTAATTGACACCAAACAATGTACATTTATCGCGAAAGATGAAATGGGTGGTTGATGAAAACTATTTGGTTCAGAATGTTACCGGTAAAAATTCTTAAAATGAGGGTAGCTCCCTGGGGATGATGCAATCTGAAAAATTTCTAGAAATTCGGGTAGCTGAGAAAAATCTTGTATTAATTGATACCAAACAAGATATATTTATCTCGAAAGATGAAATGGTTACTCGAAGAAAACTATTTGGTCCAGAATGTGGATGCTGGTGGAAATGTGGTCCTTATTTCTCCAGTTATCCTTCGGGCGAAGATGACAAGCGCTACGTCATCCCCGGAAGCATATCAACCTACGCATGGGGGCATAAAGATATAGGATAAGTATTTTTTTTAAGTTTTTGTTTATAGTAGCATGTAAGTTAGTTATTCGACATACTGTTACGACACGAATAGGAATTTATATATTTACAAATATTTGAATGAGACGGCCTGCGCGTCATAACCTGTCTCGCCCCACCCCTGGTGAATGTTAAGAGAGAAATTGTTAGACCGCGAAAGAGTGAGCATGTAAAAGACGCGCTCCGCAATTGTAGCATTGGTGTTCAGTTAATAATAAATATCGTTATTATTCTTATATGTCAGTGTTATTAATCACAGCAAGCTTCGTAAGCTTCTCGAAAATACAGTTCACTGCTCGTGCTTGCATTACATCGGTAGTGAAGCAACGCGTTTAAATTAGGTCTTCCGTGACCTGCTCGTTCTATTAAAATATTTTTTCACGTACACGCGGTTGTGAATGTGATCATAACGTTGGTTACTTCCAGCCATTCAATCTCGAACCACTGAGCCCATCACATACCCAACATCCCCATCCTTAGTAATTTCTTCGCTTCCGGCGACACGTGTATACCTCAACGTGGTGTCACTGGACAGTAAAACTTATTGTTAGATTAACGACAATATGTCTTATTGACCTAAAACACGTTTCCTCTCTTTTTAAACACATTAATGTCTTTTTTTTGTTACAGGTTACTTTCAGTTGCTTGGATTCGGCTACACGAAGAAAATAAAATAGTATTATACTTTGCAATGTAAAAATTGTATTCTATTAATTTATTAAACTGTAAATCAGATAAAATAAATTATTAAACTTTTGTGTGCTTAATTTCTTTGTGTTAATACCTTTAAGTGTTTGGTTAAAGGATTCTAGATGTTAAAAAGGAGAGCTGATTAGAAATCGATCTTGGTAAAAAAAATCTTTAAATTGGGGTAGCTCCCTGGGAGATGATGATATCTTAAAAATTCTTAGAAATTCGGATAGCTGAAGAAAATCTTATACTAATTGATACCAAACAAGGTACATTTATCTCGAAAGATGAAATGGCTAGAAGAAGAAAACTATTTGCTCCAGAATGAATGAGAAAATGAGGATACTGGAGGAAAAGAGGGCCCAGAATTCCCAATTATCCCCTATTAACATTAAAATTAGGATTTCCTGCATTATATAGATTAAAAATTACGTTAAAGCAAAATGAAAATTATAAATATTACTACCAGTAGTGAATAATGGGAATAAATTGAGATTAATATTATAGATCAGCGAGTCTTTAAATACAAGGAAAGATACATCATACTATATAAAGTTCCTTGTGTTGATGTCAAGTTAGTTGATCACTAACGGTGATCAATAATAGGTTCGAAATTTTTTTCTAGGTGAATGGGTTTATGCACTTGCATTAGGTTCCCAACGGGGGCGGTACCGCCCCCCAGTGGGCGCTGTAGCTTTCAAAGGGGGTGGTAGCGAGTACAGGGGCAAAAGGGGGGCGTTAGGAGGATCAAGGGGCGTTCGTGACGTACTTACCTTTTTAGAAAATAAATATATTAAAATACTTTGAAAATACCTAGTTGGCATGAATAGACAGTTTATTTAGCTATCTAAAATGTCTATGTTATTGTTATCGAGAAAATATACTTTAAAACATTTAATTCAGCATTAAGTCTATGAATACCTAATTCCGTTTAATATTGTCCGCAACAAGTCTTTGCAAGTTGATAAACAAAGACGCGATTTGACTTGCTTACAAAGTGCACCGGCATCGCAAACAAGATAAAACATACAAGTTGATGCTTGTATGAAATCAAACGTATAAAAGGCAGGGATAGCTCTAGGAATGTGTTATTATTTTTGTGTGCTTCGCAAATAATCCATGTTCGTGAGTGATAAGTTATATAAGTCATTATAACCATTAATTTTATAATTATCTATAAATTCGTTGAAAAGTTAATTTATTTTAAACCGTGGCAAAATTTGGATTTCAAAATGTCTGAATCTAAGAAGAAATGCCGGCAGTACAGTCTTTTGTATTTGAAATATGGATTTACGCACTCTCCTGTAAACCCATCATTACCCATGTGTTTACTTTGCCAAAAGTTTTCTCAAATGAAGCCATGAAGCCTTCTAGGCTACAAGAACATTTAAATAAAATGCATACTGATAAAAGGACAAAGATTTGTCCTATTTTCAAGAACTGCAGAAAAAATATTTGAAACAGCCAACTATATCAAACCTATTTGCGTCGTCTTCTAAACAAGAAGATGATGGACTACGAGCATCATATAACATTTCATTGTTAATCGCAAAAACGGGAAAACCACATACCATTGGCGAGGAACTTATCTTGCCGGCAGTCAGAGAGGTAATAAAACTGTTCTTCATCATAAGACATCGGCAGATGTCATCAGAAAAATTCCTCTGAGTAATAACTCAGTGCAAAGGAGAATAGACGAAATGGCTCAAGACGTTGAAATATCATTATGCGATTACTTAAAAACTTGCAATTTTTCCATTCAACTTGATGAATCCACTCTACCAAATAACGAAGTACAGCTGTTATCATACGTTCGGTTCATAAAAGACGAAAAAATTTATCAAGAGTTATTATTTGCAAAAAATTTGGAAACTGATACAAAGGGAGAAACGATATTTAATACCATGAGTACGTTTTTTCAAGAGAAAGAAATACCTATGCATTATATTTTGTCGGCAGCTACTGATGGTGCTCCAGCAATGACGGGACGTCATAAGGGGTTCATAGCTCATTTGAAACAAGCAGTACCAAATGTACTCGCTATACATTGTATTATTCATCGTCAGCACTTGGTTGCAAAAAATCTGAACGAACGTTTGCATTCGTCGCTTCATTACGTTATTAGAGCAGTAAATACGATTAGAAGCAATTCATTGCATGACAGATTATTTAGCCAACTTTGTAGTGAAAATGATGAAGATTACAATCGCTTGCTGCTGCACACAGAAGTTCGTTGGCTCTCAAAAGGTACTTGTTTGAACCGTTTTTTCAACTATTTGATTCAGTACTGGACTTTCTTGAAAACAGAAACGAAAAATTGCGCGAAAACCTGATTATACATAAAATGACATCGCTTATTTGACAGACTTGTTTAAAATATTTAATGAAGTCAATTTACAATTGCAAGGTGACGAATTGAATTTAATTAAAACAAAAAACGTCATAGCTGCTTTTGTGGGAAAACTTCTTCTATTCAAACGAAATCTAGGGAGAGGTGAATACAGCCACTTTCCCACATTTTCAGCAGTCTCTGCAAAACATGAAGATTTACTTACTTACTGCCAACACTTGGACGTTCTTCATGTTGATTGTGTGGAGCGATTCCAGGATATTTTAAACATGAATATACCGGGTTGGGTTTTAGATCCTTTCGCAAATGCAGATACAGCAGAATCATCAAATTTAGAAAAGGAACTCGTAGAACTCACAACTAACGAAGAACTAAAAGTAAAATTCAGAAATGGATATCAAGAGTTCTGGCTTCAAAAACTAATACCAGTTCTTTACCCTGGATTGTGGTCAAGAGTACAGATATTTTTAATTGCATTTCCTTCATCTTATTTGGCTGAGCGTGGGTTCAGTGCAGTAGCTAATTTATTGTCTAAGAAAAGGAACAGACTGCACATTACTGAACGTGGCGATTTGCGGCTGATGTTAACGAAATTGGAACCCGACATTAGCAAATTGTTAAAACTTCACCAGCCTCAACTATCTCATTAATTTTTCTTCTTAATCTTTTTCTGTTCATTATGTATTCATATTTAAGTTTTTAATAAACAAGTTTGTACTACATTTGATAGTCGTTTTAATTAAGGTTTACTTTTGCGATTTTTAATATATATACCTTGTCCAACGCTTTAGTGAACGCTTGTAATAGCAGTCAAAGTGCAACGTTCGTATATGAGTATCTATGTATATATATATATATATATATATATATATATATATATATATATATATGATAGATACTATGCAACAATATTTTAATATTCGTTATAATGCACTATGATGAGGAGGGGGGCGTTGGAAGTTTTTTTTCCAGTAGAGGGGGCGGTGGTTCAGAAAAGGTTGGGAACCTATGATCTAGAACAATTCGTACCTTGGTTGCCTTTTTATCTTGTCTGATAGCGTGATGAGGTATAAAATAGTTTTGATCTGTATCTAACTCAGGTGGAAACTCTACTAATTACTGTTTTTTTTTATATATTTGTCTATAACTTCGTTATAGCTCTTGCGGAAGTCTGGATCCATTTTAAACTTATGTCCAAGATAAATGAAGCGTTTGTGCGCTACTCCCCGGAAATTCTATAGAGAACACCATTAGTTTTCTTTCAAGTAAATTTTTATTATAATTGTAAATACTTCTATTGAAATATACTAACCAAATTTAAGTGAATAGAATCTCTTTAATTTTGCTTAATTCTTTTATTATTAAAAAGTCAAAGGAAATTTGTTGGTTCTTAATAAGCAAAAGATTAACTCTGTCTAGTGTACCTTGGGTATATATATATATATATATATATATATATATATATATATTGTAGTGGATTTAAAGGGCTAAATTTGGAGTAAGCAATGCAATTTTAAACACTCTGTATAAAGAAAGGAACAATTTATTTACGCGCAAAATTTATTTCATGTATTTAATTTAAACGAACAAGTAGTGAAGTATTTTATAATTAGAGAGTGAAAAGTAATAGGTTCATAAAGGAAAACCAGTTTTAAAAACAAATAGAAACGCATAATTGATTTGATTTATTTAATTCAACAATTAATAACGTCAGAAATCGCACCAGGGTATATAAAATCAATAATTCCAAGGCGAAAAGCTTTCATTGTAACAAACAAGTATATCGGTTGGGTTGAATACTATGAAATACAAACTCCAAGAAATGTTATTGTACGCGAGTCAATAATTAGAAATACTTGCATGTTTGAAAAGTCAGCTTCTTTGTATTTGTGAACATAATAAAGCGGGTTTCATAGAATCTATTGTTCAACCGTCAGTGGTTTCGCATAAAAGCTAACAAGAGTTTCTTAGAGAGCGGAAGAGATGCACAAACAATAAGATGCTACAGATAGAGATGGGTATAAAAGCATTCGATTTCTAAAGCACGTATTCAGTCTACGTGGGGTCCATAAGATGCGGTCAGCAATATCGATTTTCTACCACTCAAGTAGAGTTGGAACGCGACATCCAATATGCATAAGACGGAGATAACAATATTACAGGCGGAGTTTTATGTTGACATAGGACTGTGTCATTGGTCGAAATAGTTAGTTTTACAACAGATGAACACGCGACAGGTAAATGCGGGTTTTCGAATTATATAGCGTGTTCAGGAGCTAAATTGCGGGAAGTTTTAAAGCGGTTATATCCAAAATTTGCAGAAATGTTATTTTCAATTAAGTATTTTGCGTAAAGTGCGGCCAAGGGGGGCAGTTTTAGTGATAAATACTGAAAGAAAATTAAAATCGCTCTCTTTTACTCTCTTGACTACTCTTGATGTTCGTAGCGCTTTAACTACGTAAACCGACGTTATAGTAGAGTGTTTGTGAGTATTAAAATTTATTTGTAACATAGTAAGGTAGTACTAGCTCTTATAACTTGGTGTTTGGGGGCCTTATAGTTATTAACGCAAGTAGTGGCGAGTGATTTAATTAACTGAGGTCTAACCTAATACCATGTCAAGCTAGAAAATTAATAAAGCAATAAACACAAGTGCAATATACGTGAATTTGGATGCTGGGATGGTATGGTAATTAGTAGCTTGGAACTCAGTGAAGACTGAGTAATCATCTATAAATATCTGGTGGAGCCGAGCGCGTCAGTCGAAGCAAGGTGGTTCTGGATAGCGTCATAGTAGGAAATGGAGTCTTGAAGCATTTTCCAGGTAACTCATTTGAATTTGCTGTTAATTGATAAACTGTTGGAATTATTTGTGATGTGTGAGTAAACTTTGGAGGTTATTTATGGTTTTTTAACGTATTGGAAAAGATACGTGTACTTAACAATTATGAAGGTATTTTAAATATTAAAAGAAAAAGGTGTATGTAAAGTGTATGTTAAATTTTATCACGAATTTAAATTAGATTGTTAAGGGTACATGGGTTATTAATTTTGTAGTAATTTTATGCTAGGTGGAAAGCATACATTAATAAACTGGGTTATTATGAGCTCACCATACTCCAGTCTGCAATAATAAATATAGGGTATTATTGGGGGCCCATTTACTCCTGTTGTATTAAATGTGTTTACAATTAAAATTTTAAAACAAGGATTTTACAAAAATCGCACTTATTGAGTTGTAACTAGAGTACCAAAAATGTACATATCTGTGAATAATTTTGTAAATAGCGGTAAATAAAGATTGTATGATTGTTGTATTATTTTGTGATTTTATTGATTGGTGTGTATGGGAAGGAAGAATGATTGTATATTTAGGTATCTGGGAAGAGGCACAGCTGAGCTAGCCAGGGAAGCTGCTGAAGATATCATTGGTTGCAGCAGAAGAATCCGGGTAAGAATTTCTTTTTGTGAAATTTTTATGTGTTTTTGAAAATCGGTTGTGGACGCTGGAGAGGTTAAACCCATTGACCATAAGATCCACAGCAATATATATATATATATATATATATATATATATATATTACTCATATTTAGACCAGGGTAGAAAATTAAATAATCAAATCAAATAATTTTAATTACCGTGTATAAGGAATTTCATTAAATAATACGCTTTATTAAAACCTTGAAGCATAAATAAACACGGTCGTTTCAGTAAAAATAAGAAATTTAAATTATCTATAAGACGCTTTACATCAAAAGAAGCAGTATTGAAAAGCGCAGTGGATAATTTAATTATTCCTAAACAAATGGAAATTACGTGCAAAGTTTATATTAATTAACCCTATTTTAAGTAACCGGTAGTAAAACAAAGTGTACATATAATAATTAATATTTAAGTTGTATTCGCTAAAAAATGAAAAGGATGGAAATCAATTTTAATTGGAGTTAATTAAACCGTTAATAACATATAATAAGCATAAAAGCTTGTGAAAACCCAATAATAGTCAAATCGTAGGAAGGTTATTTAAAATGTTACGTTTGAACACCCTGCGTGTTTTAAAAGGCAATTTCAAGTTAATTTGTTTGGATAAACATGTTGATTCTAAGGATATTGGAAACGATCAGATGCTTTAGCAGGAAATACAGAACACCTGCGTATTTTTAAAAAGCTCATTCTGCGTAAATTTGGCAAATAATTAATGTTTCAAAGAATCTTGGAGAAACCGGGACTTAGTATTCACGAGAATGTGCGATACGGGTTTATTAAACCCAGATAACAGTCCGCGTGGACTAAAATATAATCGATAATAAAGAATATAAATTTGCACCAATACGAACAGGTTAGAAAAGGAAAGAAAATGCGTCAAGCAAAGACACATATTGTAAAGGGCGGGATTTAAGCAACGTCAAGGGGTTGCGATTGGTTAAAAATAGGATGCATATATCAGAGGTAGAACAACAATTTCTGTATAAAAGTAATTAGTTTTTCTCGGACAACTTTGCGGGCCGTGTTGAAATTTTCTGAGATCTCAATGGGGTGAGTACTAAATTCATAAAATCGACGTGCAGGCTACAGACTGGGAACGTAGAATGAGGAATTCGTTGGAATTACCCGTTTTAGGGAACAAAGCGACGTGTCGGCTATTCGCTATATATACAGGCGGGAATATGTGTTTCTCTCTTAGACTCTTAGACTTTCGACGATTCGATGCGTTAAAAGCTCGTGCATCCGCGACTTGATATTAAACAGTGCATTTTAGTTTGATTAAATAATTTAAAGTGTGCTAGTATATTTTAGTGACTCAAAATAGTTGGTTATTTTACGTGCTAACATGAATGTACTTCAGTGCACTTAGATACAAGGTAATAAAAGTTTATTATCACGGTACCAATTAGTAAAATTTACAACGACAAATGTATACCCAAAAGTAGGCAGTTTTGGCGTATATTGGTAATATTGGTAAAAGGAAGTATGAATTTCTTTGCTATTTTGCGGGGGTGTTAATGACTAAATGGTTCGTAAATGTGTCTGCATCCACTGAACCAGAGGCAGATATACACAGATGAGTTCCGGAAAAGCCTAGAAACAACTTTAAATTAATGGTGATGGAGAACATTTTAAAGCGTTGACAACTTGAAGCTGTAAATAGAATCCGGTTGGAATGGTGTGATTTACAAAGGGACGATTACACTGAAGCTACGAGGACAATAACCTTCAGGTAAATTGTACTATTTTGTTTGACATTTTTGTGTGTATTGAATGACTTTATAATTGATTTACTTTAAATGGACATTAGTGGAATTTTTCTAACCATAAAAATTTAATTTTAAGATGAAATTTGCTTGTTTAAGTAAAAGGGGTATTTTGTTTTGATGTTCGGGAATAGGATGAAACTTTGGGTAGGTCTTTGAGCTCAATTAGACAAACCTGGTTAATTAACGTAAAGGGTGGTAGATGCTCCTTTATACTCGGACTCCGGTCTGCTTATCTTGTTATATTAATTAGTAGGCATCCAACAAGGACTTTAATTTTGGATGCACAGTAAAATGATAATAAAATTAATCCGGAAATTCTTTTAAAACTGAATTTTATGTTCAAATTTAATTTGAAAATTTAATGTATTCTGAATATTGATGTAAATAGAGTTAACGTTGATGTTTGTGGTAGGAATGTGTTGTTTAATTTTTATGATTGAGAATGGAAGTTATCTAGAAGAGCAGCCGAGGCGATTAACAGAAGGAATCAACGGACCAGGTGATTTAAAAGGTTTCACAGCAATATATATATATATATATATATATATATATATATATATATATTTGAAACTTAAAAGCAGATATGTTATTTATAGTTGAATATTTTTAAGGACACAAACGGTGTCCCTGTTGTGCATTTGTTTGTTCACAGGATATGCCGAGACATCTGTAATACATCTCCTGAGTGACATTTCCGTAAGTGCTTTGCAAAGTTGATATTTAGGTTTTGTGGCTACATAAGCGGTGTAGACTTCAGGTTTCCACATTCCCCTAATACAATTACACCTATCTTTCTATGTTGTTGTATTGAAAAGACGGTGGCGCTCTTTATCTATATTTTTGGTCGTTTGTCAACCCATGACCCATGCTCATGATCCACCTAGAGCTAACACTCTACTAGCCGTTTTCTTTTCGCCAAGCCGTTTTCCATCCAACTTTACCTTGGGCTTCTCTCATTAACAAGAAATTCTCGACCTAGTGATATCAGGTAAGGGAGGCGTTTATGGTATATGGAGGTCCAATTTGCTATCTGATATTCACGAGAGATTATTTTTTATATTGCAAGCGATGCGATTCCTTTTTGTAGCGTTTGATTGCAGCTTGTAACAGAGCGTCGAGGCGAGACACCGCTTGCACCAGCCCCATCAAGCTTGCAGATGTCAAAACCCAACATCCTTGCGGTGCAAACATTTTGCTATATGACTATTTGTTATATTCTTAAGGGCATTACTCCTTTAATTATTTAACTGTTTTACCATACGTCGTTATTTTATATTCTAGTGTTTAGTTGAAAATGAATTCAATGATATCTGTAACTATAATTGTAAAATAAAAGAATTACTTTGAGCAACTGTTTGTGCTTGTTTAACAGTGCAAATGGTTAATTTAGTAAGAATCGTAACTTAAATAAACTCAATTTCAGTATAACATAAAGACATACATACCATTTCTTGTTTAAAAAGTAGTAAACAAACGCAATCCTATTCAGAAAGACATTCTATAATTTAACAACAGGCTCTGGTGTTTTACTGCAGCGGATTAATACCTAACTACGTATACGTTTCTGGATTAATTAGATAAAAAATTGGGAGTAGTATATTAGGAAGTTCATGAAACTCAATTATCCAAACAGGTAATATAGGTCATTATAATAATTTAGGTATCATTACGATAATTTAAGAGCTAATTGTTGCATACTTACCTAATATCCGTACGAAAAGCTGTAAATACAAAATGACTCTATGTTACAGTATTGAAAACTCTAATTCGGTTTACAATGAAACACCTGCACTTAAAGATAGCAATTTTTTCTTTGTGTGCAGTTGGTCTTTGGCCATTGCATTTCAAAAGTAAATTTTGTACCACAGCCTACAAAATTTATCACGTGTTGCTAATAATTATTTATGTAATGTTTGTTATGAGTCAATGGGTTGAGTTGTATACAATGGAAAAAAATCTAAAAGAAATAACAAGTGTTCTTTCTGTAAACTTATTTTACATGCTTGGACTGGTAAAAATATATATAGTAAGGAGCTCTAGCGTTTCTAAACTAGTTACAACTATTGGAGTTACTGAAAAGGGCATTATACAGGCGGACAAAAATATTTTTGATGTTTATGAGTTCTACGCCGCTAGGAACAGAATAGCTACCAAACTAATTTTTGGCATTGGCGGTACGTGTTGTTTTATGTTTTTGCTTACACCACCTCTTATAGAGATTCTGAATCCACTAGACGCTTACTACATCGAAGTAAATAATACCACTTTATACTACAAAAGACCACTTCCGTTAGTATCGTGGTTTCCTTTTGATCGCTATAAGTATTACAGATTTTCGATTGCTTGGCAAACTTTAGTAGCCATTGTTATCACGAGTTTTGTAATTGCTACTGATAACTTGTTTATATCGTTGATGAATTTTGGAGTTGGCCAAATCAAAGTCTTACAGTATAGCTTAGCTAATTTGGTTAAGGATGAGTTCGTGCACGAAAACCTTAGGAAAATTATTCACTTCCACAATGGTATCATACGGTAAGTTTGGAACTGAAATTGTCAGATAACAATTTTAAATAAGTACAGGTATGTCAGTCAACTTGATGGTTCTATGAGAGTATTTCTTTTGCTAGATTTTGCGTCGTGTTCTCTACAAATTGCAATGATTGGTTTTGAAATTGCAGTTGTGAGTATTACTTGAATGCATTTAATCGTTTTAATCCAATAATTTTAGGCAGAATTGTCTATTCCTTTACTAAGGAATATTGTCTACATGGAATCTATGCTAGGACAACTATTTTTATTTTATTGGTTTGGAAATGAACTTTTGCTAGAGGTGAGTTAAATAAGCATAAGAAACAATAAAACATAAATAATCTTCAACAGAAATGCATTAGGCGTATATCTGCATCCCCAATACCTCGACGTTTTTTGGACCTGCAGACTTAGAGTATAGTGAACATTACAGTGTCGTTTACCCGTAGCTGATGAACTACGATTTTTATTATTTGCAACTATCTACTTCAAACAGTGGATGAAATAAATCTTTTCACGGACTACCACTACTACCTCCGTAGCTTTTCTAACCCATGATGTTGGGTGATGGTCTATATAGTAGCTACCACCTTTAGTGCTGTTACATTCTAGGCGTAACTTTTTGACTAGATTACTAACAGTTTTTTAATTGAGACACGATTTACTTACCGCATCTACGTCACCCCGTACATAATTACTGTTAAGAAAACTTATTGTGTCTAGTCCCTTTTTAAAGAAAGTTTAAGAAAATACCATTCTTTGTAGAATTTTTTACCTAGGATTAACTCTTTACCATACCCGAGAATCAAATGGTTAACACTAACAGGTTTCGAAGGTAGTGTTTTTTAAATGGTAAAGCGTAGATTTCAGACATTCCAAAATTTTTAACCTTAGGCTATAATAATATGTATTCGATAATGCTAGGTTAAGCTCATATATTTTTTTTCATTTTTTCTGCAATATTGCCAATCTCTTTCAAAGACAGTTAAAATTAGGCTTCAGAAGGAGAGCTTACCTTTTTTAAACTGAACTAATTGGCACACCAACTAAATATTAGATACATGCTTAGTACTTTTTAGTTATCGTAAATCATGGTGTGTTTTTAAATCAACTACACTGCATAGTCCTAACTAATGCTACCGTGCCTATAGACAAACCAAAGAAGGCGCTTCTGACCTGATAATACACCCGTCTACCGAAAATCCTGTATACCTTCTCGCTAAAACTGAATTCTTCAAATCCATCTTCAAAAAAGTTAGCCAAGAGCGAGTCGAGCTCGCACTATTAAGGTTCCGTAGCAATACTACAGTGAGCAATCAATAAACCAAATTAAGTTGTTTTTATGTGTATTTAAATCTTATCCAAATTTGATTGCGATAACTCAAAAATGAATATATTATCCTACATTGTATAGGTACATATTAGTAATACTTTGTCTATTACCGTTGTTACGTCATCATCGAACAATTCGGTATTTGTGACAATAAATACCATCAGTGCGTTCACCCTACAGTTTAGTGAAACATTTTATACCGACAGTGGAAGTGCGTTGAAGAACACAGTCGTACGCGAACCGCTGAAGAATAGAGTCGCCTTCGAACCCTTGCAGAAGACGGTCGTATGAGAGCTTTTGCAGCGACACCATCACCCGGTCGTGCGTGTTATTGGTTGTTTGCGGAAGCTCTTTGTGTGTGAATGTTTATTGCCCACAGCGGCACAGGATAAAAGGTATTTATACCCTTTATTAAGTAGTTTGGTGTAGTTGTTTAGTTATTACATAACCGCTCCACCGCCAATCGTTATTGCTACAAAAAGCAATTGGTCCTTCTTTGTAATTAGCATATTTATATCATCTCCTTAATCCCCCATTAGCCATTGGTCCTATAAGTCGATCCGGATTCACCAGTCCTATGGTATACGCATGTCCTGAATTGAATATCATTTTGCATTTCAGCGAGCTTTTAAGTAGTATTTTAGCTTTTAAATTTGTGCTTAAAGCCCATATTTAGCGGGTTAAAATGTGTAAATATTATTTATACTGTCTTTAGACTAAATTAAGTGATTTTGCCGTAATTAAACCAACAAGCGTTAGTTACAAACAAACATCAAATCTGTTAGTTTTCAGTTTTAAATTCATTTTAGCGGCATAAAACACAAAGCAACCTGAAAACTATAAATCGCTTTATACTTCTCAAATAAGAAAGGTAAAGGGATTTGCTTTGTATTTAAAAGCCATCGCACGTTTTGTATCACATACAACTTTCAGCCGGTTTACAACGTAAAATATTTAATACATCTGCAGAGTAATAAGGTTGTAAAGCTGCATCTTTCGGCAAATATGTTAAGCTGCATGTTCCTGTGATCGTTTGAGGGTAAAGGCCGCGGGTTGTATGCTGTAAATCTTATCTTTACGCTTTGTTTGACAAACCGTTAGGTTCTATGTGTTGCCTAGTCATAAAACGTGATTTAGTGGTTTATACCCTATTTTACATTTTTCGTGTCTTGAACAACAACCCATAATATTTTAATATTTCTCATCGCACATCTGAACGGTACCGTTTTACAACATTTTATGGTAGATCTTTCAAAATAACGGTCACTATGGCTCCGAAAAAGGCACATGTAGTAGAACTAGAATTACTGAAAACACGTATTATAGAAATGTTTGAGCTTTGTAATACTATAAAAAGTGACCCAACTTTAAAAACGTTGTTCCTTATTCAAGCAAGGGGAGTACATGACCTTTACAGAGATTTCAATACAATTTTAGTTGCTGTCTTGGCCTCCTGTGACGAGGTAGAATCATTAAATTACAACGCCTTACGGAAGGAAGTAGATTCCGCTTATTATTGCATACTGCTGCATCTCGAAGCGATGCAAGAAATGAAAGCACCACAAATTATTGAAAATGCTCCAAGCAGCACGGTATCAAAATTGTTACCGTTAAAGCTCCCAAGTTTTAAGAATGAGGTAACTGAATTCGCGTCTTTCATCGATTTATTTGACAGTCTGGTCTATAATAACGCGTCGCTGTCCAATATCGAAAAATTAAATCACCTTATTAATTGTTGTAGCGGGGAGTCTTTGAGAATCGTTAAATCTGTACCTGTTTCGGGGGATAATTTTATTATTTCCTATAACGCCTTGCGTGAGCGATTTAGCAACCCGCGTTTATTGGCAACTTTGCATTGGAAAGCTATGAAAGACTTTCCACCTTTAAAATCAGAAGACCCTAAGAAACTTAGGGCACTTATTGATTGTTTTTCAGAGAACCTTGCTGTTCTAACTAACTTAAAGTTTCCCACTGAACGTTGGAACTTTATTCTAGTCGATTTGCTTTTAGAAAAACTCGATCCGTTCACTAGAAAACGCTTCGAACTCCAATCGGATCCGAAGCAAATACCTAATTTCGAGGATTTGAGATATTTTTTAACTCAACAATGTGCAGCTTTGGAAACCTTTTCTTCAACCGCACCTGTTTCTTATTCGACGACTGTCCATACATCGCACACATCAGTGCCTAAGAAATCCTCAGCGTTTCAATTTAAACCAAGAGTTTCTTCTAACGTAGTTTCACTGGATACACCAAGTAGCTCCAGTGACTTAAATAATTCATTTTCGCACCATTGTCCTTCTTGCAAAGGCAATCACTTAATTTCTAGATGTCAATCGTTTCTAAAGAAAACTCCGACAGAACGTTTCGACATTGTCAAACGCTTACGCCTTTGTTTAAATTGCTTACGAACAGACCATGCGTCCATGCAATGCAAATCTTATAATTCCTGTCGAACTTGCGCCAAGCCGCATCATACCTTGCTACATTTTGAACCGCAACCTGCTTCTAGCCGTTCAGCTGAACCGAGCGCTACACACATGCATAAAAATGCCAATAGGACGCAGTCAGCCTCTCCTATTCCGGCAAATGTTTTGTCTTCACAGACGAATTCAAATCTTGGGGTTACTGTCTTACTGTCCACTGCTGTTGTGGAAGTTCAAGACCGGTCTGGTAGATACAAACCGATCAGGGTACTCTTAGACCCTGGCTCTCAAGCTAGCTTTATTCGAGACGATTGCGTGAGCAAACTTTGGCTTCCACGCATACGTTCTCACGTTCCGATTTATGGACTTGGGCAGACAACTTCAGCAGTCAATAGGGGTGCCGTCAGCTGCACCATTCGCTCTATGTTAGACTCTGAAAAATCTCTAGAAGTCACAACTTTTGTGCTTTCGTCAATATCTGGCAAATTACCCAGCGTTGAAGTTCCTAATAATTGGGAACACTTATGCGGCCTGCACTTTGCAGACCCGACCTGGAACTCTCCAAGAACCATTGACATGCTCCTCGGAGCAGATGTTTATCCGTTCATCATCAATGGCGGTGTTATACATGGCAAATTTCTTCAGCCTGCCGCCATAAATACAATTTTTGGTTGGACTATTATTGGTCCCACAAAAGCTTGCAGTCTGATACTGTCCAAGCATTTTTACTTCTGTAGAAGATCCTATCGACCAGACCCTAAGGCGGTTTTGGGAGATAGAAGAGTTACCATCAAGCCTTATACTTCTCCAGAAGAAGAAAAGGCAGATCTGATTTTTGAAAACACGTTTTCTCGTGACCCTAGCGGTCGTTTTATTGTTGCGTTACCGTTCAACGATACTTTGCCCGTTTTTGATAATTGCTTTGAGATGGCTAAAAAAAGACTATTTTCGTTGGAGCGCAAATTGCATGCTCAACCGGAGCTACGCGCACAGTACAACAATTTCATGCAGGACTATCTTGATGCGGGTCATATGGCATTACTCGATTCTTCGCCCGTTAGGAACGATAATTATTTTTTACCCCATCACCCTATGTTTAAAGAAGAAGGTCATACTTCTAAAATTCGTGTGGTTTTTGACGCCTCTGCAAAGGCTAAAAACAACGTGTCACTTAATGAAACTCAATTAGCTGGACCTAGTCTCCAAAATGACATTTCGTCAATCTTACTTAAATTTCGCTCTCATCGTTTCGTTTTTACTTGTGATGTTCGCCAAATGTATCGACAAATTTTGGTTACCGAAGAACATCGAAGGTTTCAATTAATTGTTTGGCGGTTCTCCGCAGAAGAACCCATTCAGACTTATCAGCTTAATACAGTGACCTATGGTATTAAGTCATCGCCTTATCTAGCATTAAAGACCCTTCAGCGATTAGCCATTGACGAAGGCAAAAGGTTTCCGTTAGCCGCTGAGGCTATACGGTCAAATCTATATATTAATGATTTCGTCGCCGGTGGAGATTTTATACAATCGGCCCGCGAAATTAAAGATCAACTTATCCGACTTTTACATTTGGCTGGTTTTGAACTTCGAAAATGGAGTTCTAATTCAGTTTCTATTTTGGAAGGCATTCCGTCAGATTTTTGCCAATATACTTCTCTCGATTTCGATTCTGACGAATCAATAAAAATATTAGGTCTTCAATGGTCACCTACAGAAGATATTTTCTCATTTCGGGTTAAACCATTAAACCCAATATGTACAAAGCGCAACATACTTTCACAAGTTGCCAGAATATATGATCCATTAGGGTTTTAGCCCCACTAACACTTTTGCAAAACGCCTAATCCAGCATCTGTGGATGTTAGGTTTAAATTGGGATGACATCCCACAAGCAGACATTTCGTCTCAATGGCAGCAATACCAAGAAGAGTTGCCGTTATTATCGTCATTAAAGTTACCACGTTGTTTACCCCCTTCGGATCCTTTTACTTGTCATTTGCATGGGTTTTGCGATGCTAGCGAGGTAGGGTATGCAGCGGTAGTGTATTTTCAGTTCATAAATCAAACTACCGGAGAAATAACTGTACAATTTGTAACCGCTAAAACAAAAGTAGCTCAATTAAGCGCATTTCAATTCCACGTTTGGAATTATGTGCCGCCGTTTTATTAACCGATTTACTTTCTTTTACCATTCGTTCTTATCAAGGCTTGATTGAAATCTCCGATGTTTCAGCGTGGAGTGATTCTACGGTCGCTCTCACTTGGATACGTTCTCCACCTTTTCGTTGGAAAACTTTTGTGGCAAACCGTGTTAGCCACATTCAAGAAATCATTGCACCTAGCCGATGGTTTTATATTAAATCTTTGCATAATCCGGCTGATGCTGCATCTCGGGGATTAATGCCAAGCGCGGTTATTTCATGTTCGTTATGGTGGGCGGGGCCTGAATGGCTTCACTACCCTAGTGACTCGTGGCCGGCTCAACCAACATTGTCAACCTCAATTGCTGAGGTAACTACGGAAAAGAAGATCCTAACATTTGTCGCTCAAACAGATCCAAACGTCATTGACATTTTACTAAGTCGCTTTTCATCGTTATATAAAATCCAAGGCATCGTGGCTTACATTTATAGATTTTCTAAACCCATGGCTCAACGTCATACGGGTCCCTTAACAGACATTGAATTACACAATGCTCTCATGATTATCGTTCGGCATGTACAAAATGTTACATTTTCAAAGGAAATAGCTTCGATCAAGGCAAACCGTAAGTTACCTAAAAGCTTGCGAAAACTCTCTCCATTGGTTGATCCACAAAATATCTTAAGAGTAGGTGGGCGCTTGACACATTCTTCGCTTTCCTATTTCGAAAAGTTTCCTGCGTTATTGCCTCAGCGGCACCGATTAACCGAACTTATCATTCGGTCAACTCATGAAAGGTATTACCATCCCGGTGTTAATACCACAGCGTATCTCATCCAACAGAATTTCTATTAAAAATTCAATCAGACATTATTTATCCTCATGTCATAGATGTTTTCGTACCAAACCGGTCCTGGTAACTCCTCCTATGGGAGACCTACCGGCAGCACGTATTACCCAAATCAAACCGTTCAGTATTGTTGGTGTTGATTTTGCTGGCCCTCTTTTAATAAAGGCTAACCGCCTACGAGGCTCTAAATCTCTTAAGGTCTATATTTGTATTTTTGTTTGTTTTGCCACTAAGGCCGCACATATTGAACTTGTTTCGGATTTGTCGGCAGACGCGTTTCTTGCCGCTTTGCGACGATTTATAGCACGTAGAGGACGCTGTTCTCAGATATTTAGCGATTGCGGTACTAATTTTGTAAGTGCCTATCGTCAGCTTATGAGTTATCTGCATAGTGCAGTAACCTCAGAAAAAATAAAGTGGTCGTTTAATCCACCTAGCGCCCCTCACTTCGGTGGCTTGTGGGAAAGCGGTGTTAAGTCGGTAAAGACACACCTAGCTCGCGTAATCGGCGAACAAAAACTTACCTTTGAGGAACTTTACACAGTTCTCACTCAAATTGAATCTGTTCTAAATTCAAGGCCACTCTGCGCTTTGAGTTCGGATCCAAATGACTTGCGTTGCTTAACACCAGGTCATTTCCTAACTATGGAGCCTCTTTCTGCACCACCAGATGAGGACCATTCAACCAACGTTTTACCATTAAAGAGCAGGTGGAAACTCCTGCAAAAACTCCATCAAGATTTTTGGGCTCGCTGGAGCCATGAGTACTTACATACTCTGAACCAAAAGGTTAAATGGCACTCTAAGGTAGGTGTCCGACAAGTTGAAAAGGACACTATTGTCCTCGTCAAGGACGACCAGCTTTCTCCACTTCAATGGAAGTTTGGTCGTATTATTAATACTTTTCCCGGTGCGGACGGTATTATACGTGTCGCTGAAGTAAAAACTGCACATGGCACATTAAAACGACCTTTGGTCAAACTAGCGCCGCTACCGGTATTTTAATTTTATTTTATGATTAGATGTATATACACATTTCTTACATGTATAGTAGTATATTATCTTTACATATTTGCTTATTTACATATATATTTTTATTTTTGCATAGTTGGTAATATCGCTCGCTGTAGTGTACCACCCTATCTTTCGTTACCTGTTTTCCTAGCAAGGTCAAATCCCATGTGATTTCCTTCACCCAACCTACTTCCCTCTTTTTCAAAATTCTATGAATTTGGTGGGCGGTATGTTACGTCATCATCGAACAATTCGGTATTTGTGACAATAAATACCATCAGTGCGTTCACCCTACAGTTTAGTGAAACATTTTATACCGACAGTGGAAGTGCGTTGAAGAACACAGTCGTACGCGAACCGCTGAAGAATAGAGTCGCCTTCGAACCCTTGCAGAAGACGGTCGTATGAGAGCTTTTGCAGCGACACCATCACCCGGTCGTGCGTGTTATTGGTTGTTCGCGGAAGCTCTTTGTGTGTGAATGTTTATTGCCCACAGCGGCACAGGATAAA
This sequence comes from Platerodrilus igneus, assembly GCA_036346225.1. Lineage (NCBI taxonomy): Eukaryota > Metazoa > Arthropoda > Insecta > Coleoptera > Lycidae > Platerodrilus > Platerodrilus igneus. Next base: position 12,679,817 of record JARFIW010001469.1, on the reverse strand, counting down.
AGGTATTTATACCCTTTATTAAGTAGTTTGGTGTAGTTGTTTAGTTATTACATAACCGCTCCACCGCCAATCGTTATTGCTACAAAAAGCAATTGGTCCTTCCCTGTAATTAGCATATTTATATCATCTCCTTAATCCCCCACTAGCCAACCGTGTTTAAAAAATTTTTCCCAGCAACTATTACACTGTCAAGGAAACCTGTAGTTTTCCGATAATCTATGACTCAATAGCTGCTATCCCTATTAAAATTAAAATTTTAGCTTTGGAAATGTAGCAGAACAGGCGGGCGGTCATTTTTGCACATTATGAGCTACATCATAAAAACTAGTAGACCAAAAATTATAAAAAAAAATATTTTTAGAAGCCTTTTAGAATCCTCTTTCAAATGATACCTCACACGATATATTTATTAAAACTTTTTTTTGACCGAATTAACCCCCGCCATTTTAATCTAAAAATATTTTTTTGCTATTTTCTGATTATCGATATATGTGTGTGCCATAAAGACCTAGCATTGTGCCAAATTTCAAATTCCTACATTACTTAGTTTTTGAGAAAAACATCTGCAACAGACGGACGGGACGGATGGACACTAGAGTTATCTTATAAAGGTTCCGTTATACCTTATAAGGTACGAAATCCTATAAACGTTGTTATTACCCAACGCGCCAAAACGCTATCATTTGCGTTTTTTTAGACAATTATATGGTTTATTACTGTACTGATTTATTATTCTAACATTCAGGCATAATCTCCTAATATCAATCTTTTTTCTTATTAACGGATACACAAAATGCATATTTGATTTCCGTACGATACCCTCTTTCAACATTTTCTCTAGTTCAACTTTAACTCTATATCGTTGTACTTCTGGAATTGGATAAACTGTTGCTTTAAAAGTTTCCGTGTTAAAAATTTCTAATTTATCTTCGTATAAAGTAGTAATTCTCTACTGTACGGTTCCGCGAGTTAAGGTTCGTGGCTTCGAGCGGTCTTTTTTAAAAAGACTTCTTTGAACGTTAACACATTTATTTGATTTAAACAGATTTGAACAATAGAATTTTACAATCTTGAATTAAATTATTCTAAGTCGAAATACATTAATTAATAATTGTACAAGTGAGTTACCGACGGACTGCAATGTGAAAGCTGAACGTTGATGAACTGCCTGCGAGTGGAGCTCCCGGGCCTTATATAATCTCCCTACCCCCTCACAGTGCTGCGGACCTAATGTCCGCTTACACTTGATTCTATTCATGATACATAGTTGCTATCTTAAAAGCTATTCATAAATACAATGTTGCAGGCTTACTTCTGCGTAATCTCGGTACGTGACTTCTTACGACCGTCTGTGACCTGACATCTGCAGTGTCACTTATCCTTGTGCTACTTTGTAGCACTTTCGTTCATGGGAACGTTTATAAACTGAATATAAATTGTAACAAATTGTCTTTTAATTACATTGTTGCATTTTCCTAATATTTCCTATTATTTCCTAATAACTTTATTAGTTTCATAGGTATAACAAATGGGGGATCACATAACTCGCGTCGTAGTAGGTATGCGTGTGACTAGCATTCCCAAAAAATCGGGTTCAAATCCAGACAGGGTCCGCATAAAAAATGTTAGGCGGCCATTTTCATAAAAATATGTCCTCGATCGGTTGAGAGGTAAAGTGGAGGTCCTGTGCATGTATTACCAGGCACGTTAAAGATCTCTACCATGTTTGAAACAGCAAGATTCGGCGAAATTCAAAATTTTCTAGGTTCCGAAACTCGCTTCCTGGCAAATATAGTACCTTCAAGTTGAGCATTAATAAATCAAATGTAAAGTAATTCTCCACTAATGGAAATGCAGGAATGCGAAATAATTTTATATATAAGAGAATGGACCGCATATGCGGGGTGCGTTGCGAAATTAGTTGGGGAGTTACACAGTTTTATTAAGAGGACACAGACACATGAACATAAAACTTACTTGTTGTTGGATCACTGCATTACACACGAGTAGTACGACTTCTCACGGGTGCGTTGATAACAAGATTGAATTGTTGCGCGAGGCATTAACTTGTTCATCACTTACACGTGTAGCGCAGTACAAAGGTACATTATAGATAGGACTGCGCGTGTGCCTCTAATCGCCAAACCATGCTCCCCACGTTGGAAGTATCTAAAGCTCAAAATTGGTAGGGAAGGAGTAGGACACAAATTGGACCAAATATATATAGCACATAAGGTGAGAGTACTTAAAGCCGTAAATTTAATGTAATTATTGAAATAATATAATAACAAATTTTATGCGAACTGAAAAAATATTTAAGCGTTAAAAATAAATTTTAAAGTAAATTAATGCAAATACTAAATTAACATAAAGAAGTGGAAGAAATGCACTTTATTGCGTGGGTACAGGATAGAGTTTTATAACTGGCCGTTTGTAAATACTGAATTTTGTTTTAAGGGAGGCTACGCTGACCACGTTGTCTGGACCCGGAAAAAACGTCTTCTATTATACCTAATGGCCAGCGGAATAGTGGTGTATTATTGTTGCCTAGAAGTACAACCGTGCCAACTTGTACCAGATTCTCGGAAATACACCACTTTTGCCTAATTTGCAACGTATGTAGGTACTCGATACGCCACTTCTTCCAATAGGACAGTACGAATTGGTCTAGAAGTTTTTTGCGATATGTATATATATATATATATATATATATATATATATAATTATGTGGTGTAACGACCTTGCAAATTATAAAATAAAATATCTATAATAACAGGCTATTAGGTCTGCTGGTTAATAAAATAAACTCTTTATTATAGTCCAAGCTTTCGGTTTTTATTTTAAACCTTTTTCAAGAATACTAAAAATTGTGAAACGTTAGTATGGGCGTACAATAATTAAATACTTACTAATGTGAGGTTTTAAATCAGAATCGTTGACATAGATAAAATTCATAAATGTAAATAAAAAGTGATGTATAAAGCTTTAAACAAAAATAAAAATAATGTGGTATTCTTATTTACATTTGAATGTTTCAGAATGACAATTCCTTTATAATTTTGACAATTGCTGAGATAACTTTCTAGATGTAACTATTTTTCTAATAAGTTGATCGAAATTAGCTATATATATTTTAATGATGTATGCATGTATGTATTTATATATATACACATATATGCAAATATATACATATGCGAACGTGTGTGTGTGTGTGTGTGTGTGTGTGTGTGTGTGTGTGTGTGTGTGTGTGTGTGTGTGTGTGTGTGTGTGTGTGTGTGTGTGTGTGTGTGTGTGTGTGTGTGTGTGTGTGTGTGTATGTGTGTGTGTGTGTGTATGTGTGTATGTGTATGTGTGCCTATGTTGCGATTTGTTAAGTGATGTGTCCATTTACATTGAATTTGTTTTTTGATTTAAAATGAAGTAGATAGGTGTATATGGAGCTTAGTGCGTTGATATCAGTTTTTTTATTAATAGTGTTAGCGTTTTTAAATATGTAACACATTCCTAAGAATTCTCTTTCGGATCGTTTACTTTCAATTTGCAGTATTATAGGATTATCGAAATCTATTTTATGTTTGTTTGTATTTGCGTGTATGGTTAAAGCACAAGCGTTTCGTTTAACACGAATGTCACTTTTGTGTTGAGTTAAGCGTTGTTTTAAGTGTTGTGAGCTTTGACCAATGTAGGTGAGGTTGCAGTCTGAACATTTTATTTGGTATATAATATTCCGTCGTAGAAGGGATGGTGTTTTATCCTTTAATTTAGAAAAAAGACTGTTTAAAGTTAAAAGGTTTCGTTTAGCAATTTTATGTTGAATTTTTGAAGACGTTTTCGAATTTTATACTTAAGTTTTCGATGTAAGGAATTACATGGTATGTAGGTATATTTGTAGAAGACACAGTATTATTATTCAAGGGTTCATTATAAAAGTCGGTGTTTATTGGTGTTTTATGATTGTATAAAAGGCTTTTTATTAGTTTTGGGGCATAGCTATTGTTTTTTAGAATCATAAATAATTTGTCTAGATTTTTTTGATATAGTGACGGATGGCATATTTTTTTGATTCTATGTTTTAGGCCTAAAATGAAATTTATTTTAATTTTATATTGATGATATGAATGATAAGTTAGATATCTGCCAGAGTTGGTTGGTTTCTGATACCAGTCTAAAATAATAGTGTTATCGTTTTTTCTGATTAGTAGAGTGTCAAGAAATGGGACAGATCGGTTATTTTCTAATTCAACAGTAAATTTAATTTTATCATCACTACAAATTGTACTATCTCAAAATCCGTTTTTACAGACATTATAGAATTAGTTTTTAATACAAGTTATTTTAGCTTTAATAATGAATTCTTCCTACAAACCTTTGGTTGTCCAATGGGATCTAATTTAAGTCCTATATTTGCCAGAATTGTTATGGACGATTTATTAGACGAGGTTACCCCCAAACTAAACTTTACAATTCCATTTATTAAAAAATTTGCTGACGATATAATAACATCTGTACCAGAAGATAAAATTAACGAAACTCTCCAAATTTTCAATAGCTATGATGATAAAATTAAATTTACTGTTGAATTAGAAAATAACCGATCTGTCCCATTTCTTGACACTCTACTAATCAGAAAAAACGATAACACTATTATTTTAGACTGGTATCAGAAACCAACCAACTCTGGCAGATATCTAAATTATCATTCATATCATCAATATAAAATTAAAATAAATTTCATTTTAGGCCTAAAACATAGAATCAAAAAAATATGCCATACGTCACTATATCAAAAAAATTTAGACAAATTATTTATGATTCTAAAAAACAATAGCTATCCCCCAAAACTAATAAAAAGCCTTTTATACAATCATAAAACACCAATAAACACCGACTTTTATAATGAACCCTTGAATAATAATACTGTGTCTTCTACAAATATACCTACATACCATGTAATTCCTTACATCGAAAACTTAAGTATAAAATTCGAAAACGTCTTCAAAATTCAACATAAAATTGCTAAACGAAACCTTTAACTTTAAACAGTCTTTTTCTAAATTAAAGGATAATACACCATCCCTTCTACGACGGAATATTATATACCAAATAAAATGTTCAGACTGCAACCTCACCTACATTGGTCAAAGCTCACAACACTTAAAACAACGCTTAACTCAACACAAAAGTGACATTCGTGTTAAACCAAACGCTTGTGCTTTAACCATACACGCAAATACAAACAAACATAAAATAGATTTCGATAATCCTATAATACTACAAATTGAAAGTAAACGATCCAAAAGAGAATTCTTAGAAATGTGTTACATATTTAAAAACGCTAACACTATTAATAAAAAAACTGATATCAACGCACTAAGCTCCATATACACCTATCTACTTCATTTTAAATCAAAAAACAAATTCAATGTAAATGGACACATCACTTAACAAATCGCAACATAGCACACATACACACACATACACACACACACACACACACACACACACACACACACACACACACACACACACACACACACACACACACACACACACACACACACACACACACACACACACACACACACACACACGCTCGCATATGTATATATTTGCATATATGTGTATATATATAAATACATACATGCATACATCATTAAAATATATATAGCTAATTTCGATCAACTTATTAGAAAAATAGTTACATCTAGAAAGTTATCTCAGCAATTGTCAAAATTATAAAGGAATTGTCATTCTGAAACATTCAAATGTAAATAAGAATACCACATTATTTTTATTTTTGTTTAAAGCTTTATACATCACTTTTATTTACATTTATGAATTTTATCTATGTCAACGATTCTGATTTAAAACCTCACATTAGTAAGTATTTAATTATTGTACGCCCATACTAACGTTTCACAATTTTAGTATTCTTGAAAAGGTTTAAAATAAAACCGAAAGCTTGGACTCTAATAAAGAGTTTATTTTATTAACCAGCAGACCTAATAGCCTGTTATTATAGATATTTTATTTTATATATATATATATATATATATATATATATATATATACCAGTTTTTGTGCAGTGACTGATTGAAGTTACGATTAAAATAAATTAAAGTCGATGGGTGCAACATCTAAATAAAACTGAGATCATTTACTATATAATATAATATAATTTGATAAGTTGAAATAATAACTTAGACCTTTATATAAAATCTAGCTAGTAAGTAAACAACAGAAAATATAAGATCTCGATGGCTGAATTGCTTAGCTCGTCGGCGACCAAAGCCGAAGGTTAGATGTTGGAATACTGTCCGACCATTACTTTTTATCTTTATATTACTAGCTCAATTTGAATCGATTATTTTGGCTTTGAATAAAAGCCTTAAATTATTATTTCACGTTAATAACTCATATCATAGTATGAATTTGAGTGTTTTTTGGTGTCGGCATAAGTCAAAACTTGATACTCTCAAATATGAGTGACATAAATGCGAAACGTAATTAAAAGTTAGATTGATATATAGAAATCTGCACGATTTAGATGTGTATGTCATTCCTAAAAAAATTACCGGCTTCAGTGACTCAATAGGTTAGCGGGTTGGATATCAAAAACGAATCGAATCCTGTCCGAGACGTAATATTTTTAATATTTCAATTTCTAGCACAATATCAAATGATAGCATAGACTGGGCACGAAAGTCTAAGTTATTACTTTATTTTATTAACTTATGCGCATATTTTAATGTGATAAAGGGTCCACGAGAGGTCACAGTAACCCAAATTCTATAAATAGAACTTACTCATATAGAAAGAAAACGAGAAAAATTAAATTCTCCCAGTATTTAATGTCGCTATCCTGTATAAAATTAAGCGTATTTTATTGCTACTAAAATGCAAAGCCATTCATATCATTAGCGTTATTATTAAATATCGCAAGAAGCCCAACTTTAAGCCGCGTGTGTGTCTGTGTGTAAATAATCCTTCTATACTTAGTAAAAACAAGTTTTATTATAAGATATGCATGTTACGCTGAATTACTGAAAAATGGATTGCATTTACAGTCACTAACAATGTACTGAAAAGATCATAAAAGAATTTAAAGCTTTAAACCTTGTGCAAATTAATTGTTGATAGGTACCTAAAAACGAGTTTGCATTACTAAGAAATAAAATACAATGTTATTTAATACATTCGCGTAAAAATAATATCAATTTACTATATTTATCGACGAAGCTCTTATTAATTAAAATACTAAATAAATCTTCTATGTGTAAAATATACGGTAGAATACATATTCTTTTACAATTTTTAAGAATACAAATCTTACTGCATTTGCAAAAAATAAATAAACCCAATTTTTTAGCCATATGCATAAATAATTACTCTTGAGAAAAACCTTGTGCACCTAAATAAAATTATTCCATACTTAATAAATACGAGTTTCAATCTTTGAGATATAAAACCGTTCATTGACATTTATTATAAAAAAAAACACCTTCCCTACATAAAACATTCACTTAATTTATCGTAAAGATACAATATTAATTTATTGCGTATACAAAGCATAGGGTACGCATTTGAAGCCTAAATTACAAAACTCTCGTGGTTAATAAAGAAAAATACGTCATTTGTACTAAGAAATATTAAAATCTAATAATAGATAATTATTGAATAGGGGTATTGCTACAGTATCACAACAATATATATGTATATATATATATATATATATATATATGATTTTTATGATTTTTATGTAAGTTTCAACGTATTCAATGTTCTTGTTAACTTCTTACAAACTTGTGAGAAACCTAATATATTCAGTGTTATAATTTAAATTTGAAACGATTCCTTAAAACTAGGCAGCTCTGACCTGTGATATTTTGATGAGTTGTTGCGTGTTGTGGTTCAACACCCCTAACTGTCTTCAATCGAAAACCAATGCTCTGTTTTGTACTCCTTATGTTTGAATCAATAATTCAGTACAGTTACCCCTTGTTTCCAAAATTTACCTCGTGCTTTATTCTATATTTCTCTGGATCCGCTTTGGACCTCTTTACTTAAATACCACTTGGAATTCGTAGGTTTCTTAGTATTATTAATTTAGAATTGTATTATAAGTAGACCAGAATTATAAATATTAAATTTAAATTAATTACCCAATTTCTACTCACGTTTTCTGCAAAAACGGCAAAGCTTTTCATATATTCTTAACGCAATTCTTACATAGCACTGTTTTGCAGTATAATATAAAATTTATTTATCTGACGCGTAAACATTTGATTAAGAGTATTGTGGGTTCGACGTGCTTTAAATTGAGACTGCTTGTTTCTAATCACTTCTGGGCGTTATATAGCTTTTGCCCACTACATTTGGATTGGTTTTCTAAGCAGTTTTGGAAATTGTTGCGACCAACCATATTTGTCCTGGACATTCCTAGTATATTTTCAAGCTGATTTCTGATGAAACTATTTTGGAGTTTGGAATCATGCTGTTATTTACTATTGTTATAGTGGCTGGACTTTTAGCTTATGTCTGTTGTTTTGTGACCTCGGCTAGCATTTATTTGCAATTATAAAATTCAGTAAATTTAGATTTTATATAATGAAACCAATATGTACAGCTTTTGAAATTATTTGTACTACATTTCTTATGAATTCCATTTATTAACAACCATTTAGTATGTACTCAAAACCCAAAGTCACCAAAGAAAATTTATTATCTTTACCAACAAAGTGTAGAATATTCTAAACCTGTTTTCTTATTACTCATTCAATGCGTATGCAACCTCATTTGTTAACTTCTTCACAAGCATATCATATTTAGCAAATTCAATATTAAAAATAAAATAAAAATTCATATAGAAAAACAAATATCTTATAACTAAAAATCTGACCTGGTTGTATCTCTTTCACATCGACGCTTCCAATAAAAATGATCTTCCCCAATTCTGGATTCCATTCAAATTATTACACTATGGATCATCACCATTAAATTATATCCCCAATTTATTTCAATTCTTCAAACTTATCATTCTTGCCCCAGACTTAAAATTGTAGTTTGTTTCATCCCTGTACTTCAAGATTGTATTATTCTTCCTTTCCCCTTGACATTTAAATTGTATTACTGTATTTTTCTTAACATCAGAATTCTAGTCTATTTCCCTCAGACCTCGAAACCCTATTATTTTATGTCTTAGTTTACAATAAATTCATTAAAAACGTACTTACGTTTAAACGGTAATTGTAATCTTCATATTTACACTCATTTTATTTTTCACTTTTATACTTATTACGTAATACTTTGTCTAATAGCTATGCACTTCGGCCTTCATTGAGTTCAAAACTGACTTTCCTATCAAGGTGCTTGCTAATATAACCTCGAATTCCCACTCCATCCGTGGTTATGGTCTAGAACTCGTCGCTTGTCTCTGACCAATCAAATAATTTTATTTGGATCAGTTTCTGATGCAATGCTCCACGCTTTCCCATAATCACAACCTGCCCGCATCTGTGTTTCATTATCAACATGCTGTATTTTGATAGATTACTTGCTTTTCTATAAACAACTGATGCAACCCGACTTTAAATTTCCATGTTTACATGCGATTCACGCAATTTCTAATCATTTCTCTTATCAAATTGGTTAGGTCTTTGTACGCATTTATATTAACTACCTGAAACTCTATTTTTATATCCGTAGTAATTTAATTGTCTGAAACTCTTCTTCTAAATGCGTGTCTAATTACACTTTATCATTCATTTCCCAATATACGCGTGCTACCACTGAAAAATATCCTTATTTGTTTTACCTAAATTAACTAAACTTTATCTACAGGGTATTTAATGTTTACTATTTACTTAATACATGTATTTCTCATTCCTACGCCAACTATGCGTCTTCCTATGTGTATCTGCGTTGCTTAAAACTATTTCTACTTTATATACAGGGTGTTGATTGCCTACTATCTACAAACTATGTCTATTTCTTAATTATTTCCTTAAATAAGTGTAGTTTTCTGCTGCCTATTCTAATTACTCCTTCCCGAACGACCTTTACTATAACGTGCACCCTTAAGCAACCCCTTATCACAGCAATATATATATATATATATATATATATATATATTGTCCTTGCACATTAAGTGTACGACTCTCTTTATCACAATCACAAGAAACTACCTTTATTTTTTGTTTTGTGGTTTATTTCCTTAGGTCTTTGCTTTTATCTACATAGTCCGTTACTCTCTATAACTGCCTTAACAGTTCCTCTACTTTCCAAAATGTGTTTCCTGATTCTGTCAATTGCTGCACTTTCCTTTAAAAGTAAATTTGTAATAGTCCTATCTGAACCGTTTCTAGTACCTTATCGTTGCTGTCTTTAGATATGCAGCCCTTATTAACAATATGATTTCTAGAGCGGCAATGTTGCAAAATCCATTTGGAAAAGTAAATGGTATGAAATGAATAAGAACGCTAAAAGCACTTTATTCCTAATATTGATGCGTTCACAAAAACCACTCCAATTATCAGTAGGCGCTATCTATTATATGTCTACTGCTACTATGGTTACTGTGAGTATGCTTACAAGAGACTGAATAAAAATTTATCTCTTTGTTTTTAGATTTTAAAAACCAGCTACTCTTATTCCGCAGTTATGCGACAAATCTATTCCAGAAAAATAAAAACTTCAAATATTTGAACAAATTTTTGATAAACCACGAGGTTAAAGTTTAAAAAAATGATATCAAAACGAGGATGCTTTTGTAGACATTCTCCAATTGCATCATTTTTTTTACAAATTGGAATGTATGTTTTGTTCTTGTAAATCAAAAAAATGTAAATACACTATAGTATAATTGCTTATTAATGCTTTAAATTAATATATTTATTTTCGCGTATCCTTAGATTTACTTCTAGTTACGATGGAAAACCGGTTCTTGGGGAAGTCCCCGAAGTTGCGATGTGCATTTTTCGTGCTATCGGTAGAGCAGGACTCTCATGCGCTGTCTTGTAGTGGATTGTCTGTTGCGCGTGCAATAGCATACCCTAACAGCAAAACTACTGTGTCCTCATTTACGTTTACCGGTGATGGAACTTGCAATGTCCAGAATTACATAAAACTGCCACCAAAATAATACTTTCGTATTAATACCACACCCTTCAATCTACTTTTATTTTATTAGGCAGGTATCATAACAGTTTCATAGCTTTTTTTGCAAATATAGTTTACTTGCCCATTCATACAATTCCTCGAAGATACAGAAGTAAGATAATTATCCGCAGGGACATTTCCGGCACTGATTATAAATTTGCTTCAGAAGACTGCCGCGGAATTGTCAAGTTTATACGGTCTGTTATGTTGCTTTTTTTGCATATAGTTTCATACTACCGATGTTCCGTCTGCAGTTATAGTTAAAATTAACTTTAATTATCGCATAAGAAGTAGCTTTCAGGTCAATCCCCTTGGTCGTGTACATAATGTAATCTATAGATTTTACCACGATTAACCTTCAAGAACTATGTGCTGTGGTGTGCCGCGACAGTTGTAAAAAGGCAGGTGTGATCGTAGCTATGGTGATATAAAAATATTAAAGTTAGGGTTCCCCAAAAAATCGATTGTTCCTCGTCCTGCCGCCACCGCTTAAATTTGAAGTAATACTGGTAAGTACTTGAAGTTTCCGCTTATATAAACTTTGCTCATATTTACACATTCACTATTTCTACCATCTGTAGTTATCAAAGTTAGCACATGACAACTGGTATAGAATATACGCGAATCAACTAGTTCATAAACCTTTAAGCCATACTTAACAGGCTTATTTAAAACGTATTGGCGAAACTTACACCGTTCTTTAAATACCTTCAACACTTCACCAACAGTTGTGTGTTTGCCCACTTTGTAACTAGTTTTGATTTTTTAACAAAGTCGTTAAAGGCTTTTCCTATGGGAGTAAGATTGTTACGGATAAAAATGACATTACGTTACCAAATTCGATTTACCCTGAAAAGGCGGATTCACGTAACAGTTTAACTAACTAACTACAATGGTGTGGGAGCCACGGACGATGGTAACCTCACCGTGCTAATTTTAATTTATTTTTCTAAGGCCTTCGATACGATTAATCATAAATTACTTTATGCTATATTGAATCATTACGGGTTTGAAAATAGTGCTATAAACTTAATTAAAAGTTACCTTTCTGATAGATTTCAATGTGGTATCTCCACCAGATTAGTGATTTCAATTCTTTTGTAAATATTACATCCTTTTCTAATTCCTCCATGAATATATTACTAAAGATTGGCGATAGTGGACTTCCCATCGCCATTCCGAAGCTCTGTTTGTAGAATTGGTCATTTATTTAAAAATATGTGGTATTGACGCATATACCAAGTAATTATATGATCGATCATAAATTTAGTTTTGTTCTTTCTTTAAGGTTGTCATTTTTTTGTAGTTTGTTTTTCGTAATATTAAGCGTTTTGTTTACAGAAATGTTTGTGAAGATATTTACTATATCAAAACTTACCACCGTGTGTGTAATTTAAATTTTGATGTTTGATAATTTTTCTGAAAAGTGTTGGTTGTTTTTTATGAAAGGATTTAGAATCAACAATACACTAAGAACCCAACTTACAAAAACAAAACCCACAAACGCAATACAAAATTCAAAAAACTGCATCTACAGAATACCATGCGAATGTAACAAGGTTTATGTAGTAAAAAGTTTCAGACTATTTGAAGTTCGATTAAAAGAACATAAATCATATATAAAAAATAGAAAATTTGAAATCTCCATGATTTGCCAACATGCATGGGACTCCAGTTATAAAATAAAATGGGAGGACGCAAAAATTATTGACAAAGAAGAAAACCATCAAAAACGAAAAATCAAAGAAGCTGCGTATATAATCCTACATAAAAATAACTGCGTAGCAAACGAATCCATGACTTTCAGTAAGCAAATAATAAAAAATAATAAAAAATACAAATGGAAATCAAATGTCCACAATTTCCAGGTAGCATTGCAAGTTTTTCCTGGGTTTTCCTTGAAACATTAACATCAAATACAGACTACATGCATGATTTCTGTTTATACGTACAATAACTAATTATATAACAATTGATATATTAACAGCCCCCGACTGCTTAAGCATTACGGTATCGTAATCACAGGCGGCTCCGTGGCGTAGTTGGTATGTGTGTGACTACTACGCCCAAGTTCCCGGGTTCGAATCCCGACACGGTCCGCTTGAAAAATGTTAGACGAGCATTTTTCACAAAAATACACCTTCGGTTGGATGAGAGGTAAAATGAAGGTCCCGCGTGTGAGTGTTGTCACGCACGTTAAAGATCCTTATCTTGCTTGGAACAGCAAGGGTTCGGCAACGTTCCAAATTTTCCAGGTAAAAAATAAAACTCGCTTCCTGGCCAATTTAGTACCTTCGGTTGGAACATTGGAAAATCACATGTAAGGTATCGTAATCACACACTTCTTTAACACTTTCACTGCCATCCACGCATCATATGTGTGGTTGGCATTTTTCAGCACATGCCAAGTGTAGCAGAAGTACATAATGAAGTGTTACACCATAGGTCGTTAATGCATGAATATTTTACCTTTATTTATTTACTAATTAAATAATTCTCGAAGGACCAATTAAAACTTTATTATTATAATGGTTGATTAAAAACATTACATTTTTTAGGTAACTTGAAGTTTAATTACATGTAGAAACACACAACTTGAAGACGCACCTTCAAGTTCAAAGTATAAACATGAACTAACTTTACACACTCTTTCTTAAGAAACATTTTACCTTAGTCCTGTTCATAAAACCCATTACCTGTCTTAGAAATTCCACAAACCCCTTTGTTATAAAACATTAAAGTATTACTCATACATTCCTGGTTTACCTGAAACTGACGGCAATAGATTAAAACATGTGATAGGACCTTTTGCAAGTTGAAGGAAGATTGAAAGACTTTCCCTGTGTTAGTCATACATTCGGTCTGCTAAATAATATGAACCTTAATTTTAAACTGAAATATTATTTAATGGTTCGATTTCTCGAACACCAAGCACGCACCATATGCGTGGTATGGACATCTACAATACGGTGAACGGTATTCGAACGGTATTCGAACGGTGTTAGCGCCGATGCATTAGAATTTGATAGGCACCTGGGTATGTGTTTATTTTAATATTTCTTTCCCGGTTTTGAGCTTGCACGTGCAGTAACGAATGTATGCGAGATGTTCCGAGAAATAGTTAGGCATCACCAGTAAAAGATATATTCTTGATTTATAAGTCTATTACTTGTGTGTAATCAGTGCGAGTGTGTGTTTTAATTGAATTATCTCTAAAATACCTGAATATCAGCAAACCTTGCCTTTATTTGGTCATTGTAGTAATTTAATACACCACTAGGAGTGAAATGTAACCTTGTAGTTCTATTGGAAGTAAAAAACGTAAAATTACGGTTCGCAATGATTCCAAACTATCGGAAGAGGAGCTTGCATGGTTTGCAAATGAAGCTGATAGCGATGATTATCAAGATAGTGGCAGCGAATATAATGTCGATACAGACGATGAATTCGAATCGCCTACTGATGAAGTAAATGAAACGCAGGATAAATCGCATTCTGAGATTCTGCAAAATGATGCTTCGCATACATCTTCAAATAAAGAGAAGAAATCATGTATAAATAATGAAAAAGTTGTTTGGAAAGATGTTCCGGAAAGGCTACAAAACAATTTTGCTTTTGACTGTCCAACTGGTTTCTTTATACAACCTTCAGGTAGCTGTGCGATAGATTATTTTAATTTACTTGTGGATGATAGATTCTACAATTTAATCATGGATCAAACTAACAAGTACGCTGAACAACCGTTCTTAGTTAGTGTAAACGAAAATTCACGATTGACTAATTGGAAAGATGTAGATGTAAATGAATTACAAGTATTTCTCGGACTAATGCTACACATGGGTACTATTCACATAAACAGAATTCAAGATTATTGGAAACGGGATCAATTATTTGATTTGCCGTGGGTCGTAAAAGGTTTCTATTATTTCTAAGAGTTCTTCATTTTGCGGACAACTCGAATGTAGATAAAGTTCGGGCAGATCGTTTATTAAAATACGACCTATTATTGAATATTTTAACAATAAAACGGTTGAAGTGTATGGACGTGGCAAATATTTAGCCTTGGATGAATCCATGGTACTTTGTAGAGGTTGTCTATCTTTCAAGCAGTTTATTAAAAATAAACGGCATAAGTATGGGGTAAAACTTTATGTTCTGATGGAATGCAATGAAATTGAAGGTGTTTGTTTATGCAGGAGCAAATGATGATTGTAGTGGAAGAGGACACACCACTAAAATAGGCCTACATCTTTTAGAAGAAAAACTAAATATAGGACATACCATATACATGGATAATTTCTACAATTGTTATGACCTGGCACTCCAACTGGATGAGAACCAAACATATTGCACGGGAACTCTAGACAAAAAAAGAAAAAATACTTGTAGCGATGTGTGGAAGCAAAATTAGCGAAAGGAGAGTACATGAGATGTACTAGCGGTGTTGTAATAGGGAAATGGCGTGACAAAAAGAATGTGTTATTCATATCTACTGAATTTACTGGAAAAATTGTTGCTACAACTAATGCGCACAAAGAGCAAAGCCTAAAGCCTGATGCAATAGCCGAATATAATAAGCATAAACTTGGTGTAGATCAAAAAGATCAGATGTTGTCGAATAATTCCTGCGATAGGAAAACACTCAGATGGTACATGAAGATTGGTATTTATTTTGTCCAGCTGCTATTGCTAAATTTTTATTACTTATATACAGATACTCAGAAAACAAAAAATTCTCATTCTATGACTATAGGCTACAGATAATTTCCACTTTATTGAATATGAGAAGTTGCCCAAAACAAATAAAGCCAAAAGTAAAAGATCATCTTCCTTCACTGCTTCCAAGGAAAAACAACCAAACTGCTAGAACAGATTGCTGAATTTGTACCAAAAATTAAAAAAGAAAGAGAGTAATGACAAATTATTGCTGTACGCAGTGCAGTGTACAGGAAATCCAGGTCTATGTTTAGGTAAGTGTTTCAGAGAATGGCATTCCAAAAAATGTTTCATAATCTTTATAATTGTTTATATTATTCATTTGTCTTTTTAATTTAATTGTGTTGCTTTTTCTATGTATATACGTTTTCTAACTATTGTAGTGTTTTTTCCACATTTTGTATAGGAAACAAATACTGTTTGTACAGAAAGGCTATTCCACCTACATAGATTTACTGCACGCACCGTATGCGTGGTCGGCATCTAGTATAGTATTCCCGTGCGAGATGCCGACCACGCGAGGTATGCGCGATGACGGCAATCTGGACTAAAATGATCAATTTTTAAAAATTGGTTATTCAATACTACCAATTGAAAAATATTAATGACATTGAAAAAACACACTGGCATCTGGGGTATTTCCAAAATTTAGGACCGGCAGTAAAAGTGTTAATAACCATCCCCTCAGCCGAATAATAGAAACATATTAAAAAATGTTTTCCAATTTTTAAGTTATTGAATTTTTTACGAAATTAAACTATTTAAAAATTAATCAACTGATTTCACGTTAAGCGTATTGGTTATTTTAAAAGGCCGCTCCCAGGGTCCAAATTGAAAGTACTCATTCTTCTAAACTTTAAAATTTTCACCTAATGTATTCAAATCAAAGATTAATAAATCAAAGTCACCTCCAATTTGTGTCATAAATGTACAACTCAAAAATTTTTATTATTTTGACAACGATCCTAGGTCATGCATCAAAACGTAAATAAAGACGATTTTAGAAACTCCGAGTCCTTTAATTCCCAAAGAAGATTAGGAAAAAAAAGTGAATGTGGTCGATATTAGCAGCGGCTCTGTGGCGTAGTGGTATGTGTGTGACTACTACGCCCAAGGTCCCGGGTTCGAATCCCGACACGGTCCGCTTGAAAACTGTTAAGCGGGAATTTTTCACAAAAATACACCCTCGTTTGGAAGAGAGTTAAAATGGAGGTCCCGTGTGTGAGTGTTGTCACGCACGTTAAAGATCTCTACCTTGCTTGAAACAGTAAGAGTTCCGCCAAATTCCATATATTTCAGGTAAAAAACTCGCTTCCTGGCCAATGTAGTACCTTCGGGTGGAGCATTGGAAAAATCACATGTAAGATCGATATTAGCAAACCCACTGAACAACCTCTCCATGCATCCTTCCCCTCACGCTTCCTTACCCCACTCCTAATAGCTAACACACAACTTAAATAATATCAAGAACGCACCTGTTACAACCTGACGTCCTCGCTATTACTAAAGGGCAGAATTGATTTTTATATATTAAACCCCGTGGTTTGCAGATATAAGGTCTAAAACGCAACTGTTCGCCAGAACAAGCCAATATGTCGGTGGTTAGCGAATTAAGATGCTTTCTTGTAAACTGTGAACAAATCGCTCATAGCGTACCCGCCTCTGGACTAGAAATGGAAAGCTTTAAAATCCAACAATACAAGATATGATCACACCACATTTACGTAGTTGTAAAAGAAGCATTTCTTCTGTGTCAATTTTTATTACTTCGCATCCTAATTATTAAAATATTATAATCTTGTATTATGAAATTACTAACAATTATAGTTTATGAAGTATTAGATTTAAAGAAAATAAAATGTTCGCTGTATTCACATGTCATTTCTTAACTTAAACTCCAAAAAAAGACCCCCTTCTATGCTAGGAAACAGTACCCCACGTTTGAAAACTGGCGGTATAGGGGTTTTTTCAGTAGGAAAAACGTTATATTTGGTCAAGATATGAAATATAATTATTTTAATTTCCAAAGAGGCAAAGCGAAGACCTGGAATACACAAAATATATATGCTCAAAATAGTCAATACTTACCGATGCAATTTCTAGGCCCAATACCAAATGGCAAATAAGAAAATGGAATTATTTTATGTTTGTTACTGTCACTAAAGCGTTCAGGATCAAACTCATTCGGGTTGACAAAATATTTTGGATCACGGTGTATAGAGTATATCGGAATCCATACATCTATAGGAAAATCTAACTGTACATGCTTCTCTCCAGGAAGTTCCGCCTCTATTGTAAATGGTTTCACGGAGGTTCGTTCAAGGAACATTATAGGAGGCCATAATCGCAGTCCCTCTGAAAAATAATTGTGTAAACTTTATAATCGTTTTCAAAACTTTTACAACTAATACATTATTTAAATATTTGCTAAATTCACATACAGTGTAACCAGTGCAACATCTAGTAATAAAATAAGACAAAAGCTAGTCGGGCTCGCACAATTAAGGTTGCGACGCGAATGGCCCTTATGGGGTAGAATATGTGCAGATCGACTTTCGCCCTGTTCATTTAACTCCTCGTATTCTTTTTTAGTCCGTCTACCTTGATTCTGCCTGTGCCTAAATTCGCGGGTATTGTGTCGTGATCCTGTTTCCTCAGACTGCTAGTTACGCAATACCGTCGAACCATTTCTTCCGCGCTCTCTTGGCTCCGCTCCTCTCCAGAGAGTCCCACCTTGCCAACGATTAAATTCACCGCTTGCTTGGTCGCCTCGAACTCTAAAGCATGAGCCAAAGGTTGGCGTGAAATTTTTGGCCGCTACAGTCAGTGCTTGCTCGATTTCCTCGTCGCGTATTCCATCAATAACGATATGCAAAAATACAAACTCTAGAAAACTATCCGGCGCTGTTAGGTGGGTTAATATCGCCAAGCGAGCAATATCTCCTTCAAACTGTTGCAAAAATGTTGTTGGTTGTTTGATAACGGTTCTTCACTTAAGCGTAGTTCACTTGTTGCAGATGTCGCCGTATCTAATTTCCGGCCTTGGTGTTATGACGCCATAACTTATTTGGTCATGATCCGACCTGGTCTGCAGGATTTTCAAGACCACACATCGTTATGCAACAATCAATGCGGTTGCCCTTTCACCATCGTTCCTACCGTTAGCTGTTGAGGCAGCCTCGGCTTGTTTAAAATATGTCTACCATGCTAACTTTTCATCAAATGTGGGTAGTTTTACTCTGAACCTTGACGTCAGTTCTCATTCTTCGATATTCTTAAATACTGGGGCATGCTGTTGTATCATGGTCACTGAAGTCTCTGATATTTGCACTATTACGGAAATAATACCCTTCTTCATCCTCAATACTTCTTTTTACATATTACGCCAAATTTATAACAGTTTTTCTTAAAATCTCGTTTCTAGTTTTTGCAAGCTTTCAAATAAATCACTAAAAACTTGGTTTCCAATTTTCAAACAGTTGAATCATTCTACTTCCAGGTTCTCCACGGATTTTGTAGTTTCCTTTGTAAACTCCTCTCCTAATTAGTTGTAATATTCTATTAATTTTAGGGCAACCAATTTTGCATTCTGGTTCAATTGCGCTGTAAAATTTACAACAACAACAACACCAATAACGGTATTCTCTTTCGGAGTAACCAAACCCAACATCTCTTTCTAGGAGAATATGCACGATATAAGTCAAGACTACTACATTACTTTTACTCCAAGTACCATTCACAATCTTTCTCCACATCCCCCGGTTTCTACACACTTACTTTGCCTCTATAGCATTCATACATTGCTTTTGGCATGCTCTTTTATTGCTCATACTTCTCAGCTGTGTTTTTTCAGAGCCCCATCTACTACATCCAACCATCTTTTACGCGGTTTGCTCCTTACAGCTCTACTAGTTATTTAACTTGCATATATATGCTTTTGGTAAGTCTATTCTCGTTCATTTTCTCCATATGTCCAAACCATCTAAACGTACTTCAGTCGTTTAACTCATTAAGGGTCACTTGCACCCCATACTCTGTCCTAATCCATTCGTTTAGCACTTTGTCTCTCTTGCAGCATTTATACGACTAACATGCTTCTTTTGACAGACCCAAGTTTCACTTCCATGCAGAACAATTGGCACAAACAGACTCTTGTAAATGGCCAGCTTTGCGTTTATACTAGATCCTTCATTCCTATTCGCTAGCCACATACTTCCAGACACTTTTCTTCCAATATTTGTCCTCCTTTCTATTTCACCATTCAGCTTTCCATTACTCAAAAGCTTTCTACCAAGGTAAACAAAGTTATTCACTCTATCAAATCATTGTCCATTCTAAATACAAAGTCGTCAATTACGCCTTCTGTCAAAAATCATTACTTTCGTCTTATTTACATTCACTTTCAATTGCATATTTCCACACCCTTCCGAAAGTCTCTCAAGCATTCGTTGCAAATCTTGTAACAATTCGGCCAACAATACTGCATCATTTGCATACAACAGCACACTGACATTTGTTTCACCAGTTTTTGCTCCTTCCATTCCTTTGCAAGCCTGTCTGGTACATTTATCCATAAATACATTGAACAGCCATGGTGACATCACACAGTTCTGTCTTAAACCATCTATAATGACAAACTATTGCCACATGTAATCATTCACACGTACACATGCTCTACTACCTTCATACATCGCTCTGATAGATCTTATCAAGCACTTGTTTACTCCGTATTCACGCAGCACCTTCCATAATTCATTTCTGTTCACAAAGTCATACGCCTTTTCCAGACCTACAAATGATGTATACAAAATCTTTTTGGCATGCATACACTTTTCAACAATTTGTTGCATTGCAAAGATCTGATCTACACTAAAGAGACTTATCCTGCGATAATTCTTGCATTTGTACAAGCTGCCTTTACCTTTGTGCAAAGGCATAATGATCGCACTCTTCCAATATTCAAGCACCTTCTCTTGTTCTATACACAACTCTATCAGTTTGCACAAACATCCAATCAGCACCCCAGACCCATACTTAAGAGTATCACTTAATATTTCATCTACACCCGCCGCTTTACCATTCTTCAGAGTTCTCACCGCCTTCCATACCTCATCTACGCTGCAATCAAACTTTATACTATTATCTACTTTTTCGACAAGTATATTACTGCTCTCTTCATCATCCGAACAGTCATCTGTATCTTTCTTGCCACCACCATACAATGTCTTAAAATATCTTTCCAACAGCTTCTCACACTTGCTTCGTTCCAAAAAATTTCATTTCTACTATTAACAATGCCATTCACACGCTTATTTCCACCCTCTCGTGTCTTCCTTACCTATTTCCAAAAGAAGCTTTTTTCCTTCAAAATCACTCTGCATGTTATCACCCTCCCTCCCTCTCAATTCTCTTTGCTTGCCTGCACTACTTTATTCACATATCGCCTTTTCTCCTTATATACTTCCTGAAGTTGCTTTCTTAACTCAACGTCTTTGTCTGCAATCATTCTCTTACATGCCGCTTTCTTTTCCTCGACAATCTATTTGATCTCATCATTCCACCATGCATTTTTATTACATGTACCAGTCATCATCGTTCCACATACTTTCACAGCACATTTCGCTACACTGTTCTTCAAACAATCCCATGCTCTATCCGCATCTTCGAACTTCAGAGCATCATCCCATTCCTGTTTGCAGTAATACAACTCTCTCTCTCTCTCTCTCTCTCTCTCTCTCTCTCTCTCTCTCTCTCTCTCTCTCTCTCTCTCTCTCTCTCTCTCTCTCTCTCTCTCTCTCTAACACAGTACCGTACTCTCTTTGAGACAACTCGTCCAACAAGCGTTTATTTTCACTCTTGATTGTCACATATTCTGCTATCTTCGCCATACCCACTTTCGGCTAAGTTCAATTCTGGATAAAACTAAAAAATGATCGGTCCCACACTTAGATCCTCTGATTACTCTCGTGTTTTTTACCAGATTATACTTCTCGCATTTGCCCCTTTTTCATGTATACTTGTGTATGTCTTTATGTTTAGACCATGTGTTGGATAAAACTAGTTCCCTTTCCACATATACACTCACTAACATATCTCCATTTTTGGTCGTTCTTGGATCGCCAAACTGACCTACAACATGCTCCACATTTTCTCTGTGTACTCCGACCCGACTATTCATATTACCTAATATAGAACCACGCAGCCATTCTATTCGCGTTTGTCTAATACAGTTTCCAAGTCCTGCCAAAACTGCTCACATTCCCTATCGTCATTCACAGGAGCACAACATGCTACTGCAGAAATCTTTTTAAAACCCACTTTCGTTCTAACCCACAAAATGTGGGAAGAAACAAATTCATATTGTTTCATGCATGCTTTTGCTTGATCATTTAAAATTAAACCAACACCTTTCGTCCTGAACTCATTGCTTTCTACTCCAGACCACAAACCCAACATACCGTCATCTAATTCAACAACATCTTTCCCCTCCCGCTTCGCTTCGCTCAAAAACATCACATCCATGCGCCCTTCTTTCATTTCATTCATAATTTCATACTCTTTACCGTACACTCATTTGACAATCCAAGTACCAAATTTTCATTCTTGCATGCGGTCGTTATCTGATGCTACGCCCAAAGTCCTGGGCTCAAATCCTGAGACGGTCCGCTTAAAAAATATTAGGCGAGCTTTTTTCACAAAAATACACCGTCGTTCGGATGAGAGGTAAAATGGAGGTCCAATGTGTGAGTGTTGTCACGCACGTTAAAAATCCTTACCTTGCTTGGAACAGCAAGAGTTCGGCAAAATTCCAAACTTTTCAGGTAAAAAACTCGCTTCCTGGCCAATATAGTACCTTCGGATGGAGCATTAGAAAATCACATGTAAAGTCGTTATCTGATGGGCCAGATATTTTCCCTCTCTGTCGCCCAGCATGACTTTGACGGTCCGAGGCTTTCCCAAAAGTCTTGTTAGTAATGTTGATTAGGTTGAATAAGGTTACCAGCCTGGATTGCAACCGTGCCGTTGTAGCTTTTCCTACTAACGGTAACGACACCTTACCGTTCTGTGGTGGTATCATTAGCCTCTCTGCTACAGACGTCCCCACGACTCCCAGTCCTCCAGGTGTGCCTAACGTCTTTCAATACAATGAACTGTTATTCTTCTGTATGGGGGCGCGGTGACCTTGGGTTGAATTACACTGGCCTCTTTCTGTGACTGAGGGTCACTAAAAAGAGGTTTCTTCTGGACTAACTCGGGGTCTATTTCTGCAGAAGCATGAAACATGCAGGGCGGGATCTAAATTATACTAAACAATTATACCGCTAACCAGATTTACATAAAACTTATATGGCGCCACTGCGTCTGATTCAAATATTGATAATTTAAGGGAGAACACAGAAAACCCTCAAATTTTTCTTTTAACACAAAAACTTCAGATCTCAATGTATAAAACACTGTTGCTATTGCCACTGAACCTGTAATAAATCCATAATTATAATTATCAATTAAAGTAATAAGAACACTCTTTGTCCTCAAACAAAATACACGCGACTCTTATTACATGATGTCATTAATAGGCAAACAACGTGAATACAGAAGAAAATAAACACGCAAGCTTAATGTTTCTCTATTTATTTTTAAGGCTTTTCATTTGCCACAATTGCTCTTCAAAAGGTTTCCTATAGTTACATACAAATGGAATTAATCCTTTTCTTAATATATTAATATATTAATTTACAATTTTTATTAAACACACCATTGGGTTGTTCATCAAAACTTTCTTTGCCACGAACCAATAGGTGGGGGTGGTGTAATAAATGTAACTGTCTGAGCTGAGACACTCTCAGAACGATTAGGCTCGCAAATGCTTTTTTTTGAGCTATCAGAAGCTGTCCTCTTATCCACACATTCATACAACTCTGCCTCTAAAAGAATTATTGTCGCTAACGTCTCATCTTTATATAATGTAATCTCTTTTTTCTCATTTTCGTCTGGAATGTTAATTCTTTTTACTCTACCTGCTAGATGAATTCATTTTCATCGAATTCTTTTAAAAATAGAATCTGATGGATCCCCATTAAATTCTGGTAAAATACTTTTGACAGTTTCTGACGTTTTTTGTATCTCTTCACATTCTTTAGCAAATTCTACATTATACCCTAAGATATCAATACGACAACCTGGCCTTTTTACTTCTCTCGACATCAACCTCGGTAAAAAATTTCTCTTATCCACTACCGGCTTACTGCTATATGATCCCCTAATATTAAGTTCATACTCTAATTCAGACTGATGTAAACAAATTATTGAAAATTTTCTGCCATCTTGATTGTATTTACTATAGTTTAAAAAGATTTTTATTATATTGTATTTCGAACAACTAGACTTCAAACAATTCAAACACTAACCCAATTTGAGCACTAATCAAAATTAAATACCACACCAAAAATACTAGCTACCAGCAAGCACTAACCAAAATTTAGTTTTAGTCTAAAATGCACTCTATCAGCTAAAATTAAATCACTTATCAAATTCAAATTTTTATATACTGGTCGCTATAGATGAAAACTCTACTTGGGTATTAAACAAAATCAAGCACCAATCAAATTTCTAGAGACCCTACACACATATATCAAAAACAAACGGAAGCATTTAATAATCGAGTACCAAATGGACTTGAACACTAAACAAAATTAAGCACTAACCATATGAGCGCTAGTGATTTTAGCAAAGTCGAGCCCGTTGGGCGTCAGCGTTTTGTTATTCTTCCCTATGAGGCGCGGTGACCCTGGGTTGAATTACTGATTTATTGATTTATATAACCCCCACAGTAACTTATATCACATAGAGTGACTTATATCAACAGCAATTTATATCGCATATTGTACTACTATCAAAGCTTTACAATAGAATAAGTATTGTAATCAAAGCTTTAATCAAAACGCATGTCAAAGCTTCCGTTAGAACAGACTACCAATATTTATGACGACAACTTGCACACATTTCAAAACGTTTAGATGTTTCTAAACCGCACCAGAAATTATGCAAATAATATTCTCAAGATTTCTTATTGTAGTCTAAATAACTCTTAAATGTAAAACTCTTGTGCCCGTCACTGAAATTTAACGCCCGCAGGCACCTCTTAATCATCTTTTGTATACAAACACCTTGCTTACATTTCAATGTAATTATTCTAGTCAGAGATACACTCGTAGGTGCTACAATATTGCAACAAATGTGTCTGCTGTATTGATTATTGAATTGATATAAACTCATGATTTTTGTACAACCTGTAGTTTTTCCATAATGTATGACTCAATATCTGCTAACCCTGTTAACATCTAAATTTTAACTTTATAAGTCTAGAAGTTTAGGTGGGAGGCGGTCATTTTTAGCCAATTTTGAGCTATACAATTAAGACTACTAGACTAAGAATTATGAAAAAAATACTTTTAGGATCCTTGGAGGCAGCTCTTTCAATCGATATCTCACATAATATATTAATTAAAGCTTCTTTCCTTTTGATAATTTTTTTCCAATTGTTGACTGCCGATATGTGTGAGTTATCAAGACCTAACATTATACTAAATCAACGCAAACATCACATTTGTTCTAAATTTTTAATACAAAGCACAAAGTATTTTATTGCTTTATTACCAAATCATATTTAGGAACATCTGATAAATTTAAGTCATAAACTTTTAATAAAATCTTTAATTATTTTGTCAACAGAATTACTTAATTATGTAGTCAAAGTCTTCCATTGTGAAACATCAAACGTTCAAAGTAATCCAACATTAATATAAGTGACGGTATAATCAAACTGTTTACGACAAATATTTTTGAAGCAAATATCAAACTTCTGCTTTATTAAGTCGTTTACTATGACGTTAAGTGGTTTTAAAAGTCGCGAATTGCAAAACAAATTCAACAAAAATTATGAACAGGCAGCAAAACAAAGTTAGATCTAACTTATTAGAAACTTAAAAATTTGATTGCTCAATGCAAGTTTTTATGCAGCTTTTCCTAATAATTTCTTACTCAGTTTTATAAAGTGTAATAAGTTTATAACGGGTGTTTCAAATTGCGCGGGTTTTTTTAAGAATAAGTAAAATATAGATGGCGCACTGAATTCGTCTGGGTATTTTGACATTTAAGAAGTGTGATGTATGACATTTATAAAAATAGCTTCGTACACGATACAACAACGCGTGCAAATTGTAGAATTATTTTATGAAAATTAGCGTTCTGTGAAAAGTGTTTTTAGAAATCTACGTGAATTTTATGGTTTTCATAATTGTCCAGCTAAAAGCACTATTGGTCGAATTATTAAAAATTTCAAGAAACTGGTTCGGTGGAAGATCGAAAAGTGAAAAATACAGTCTTAGCGGTCGTTTACAAGAAACTATTGATTTTGTTCATGATAGTGTTGCTGAAGATCCTAAAATGTCCATTAGACAACGTTCACAACAAGTTGGACTTAGTAGGTCAACAACATGGCGTATTTTGCACAAGTATTTAGCTCTGAAGGCATATAAGGTTCAAATAACACAGGCACTAAAGCCATTAGATCATTTAAAACGTCGTTCATTTGTCAATATCGTCAATGAACAACGGGCTGATTTTTCTCACAAAATCATGTTTTCCGATAAGGTACATTTTGAACTTGGTGGATATGTTAATAAACAAAATTGTCGTATCTGGGGTGAGGAAAATCTACGAATTATTCATGAGAAACCTATGCATTCTAAACGAGTTACTGTTTGGTGTGCATTATGGTCAGGTGGTGTATTTGAACCTTGCTTCTTTGAAAATGCTGCTGGTGAAGCTGTAATTGTCAATGGTGATTGATATCGTCGGATGAAAACCAAGTTTTTGTGGCATGAATTAATGAATATTGATCTCGAAGATATTTTGTTTCAACAGGATGGCGCTACATCTCACTCTGCACAAGAAACAATTGCTTTATTGAGAGAAAAATTTCCTGGACGTGTAATGTCAAGAAACGGTGATGTTAATTGGCCACTAAGATCATGTGATTTGATTCCATTAGACTATTTTCTTTGGGGTTATGTGAAAAAAAAGTCAGGTTTATAAAAACAATCCACAATCGATTCCTGCTTTGAAAGATGAAATTATTGGTGTCATTGGTGAGAGAGAGCCTCAATTATGTCAAAATGTCATTGAAAATTTTAACAAAAAAGTGGACGTCTGTGGAGCTGCAAGAAGAGCCCATTTGGCAGATATCGATATCATTTTTCACATATAAATGTCATTAGTGATACTTCAATTACAAATAAAAAATTTTTGAAAATGAATGCAAATTATGTCTTATTTATTGTTAAAAAAACCCGGGCAATTTGAAACACCCTTTATTAGGCGTAATTAATTTACAATGCATCTATATAATTTGTAGGTTTGATTAATTTACACTATATCGAAATAATTATATTAACATTAAGAACTGATTAATTAATTTTAATAAAAGAAAATTATCGAATCATTGTCCTGGATTCTACCAAGAGTAAGAGCTAGGTTATGACCCATCTTGTATTTCAAACAGCATAATAACGTTACGAATGTCGCTCGCAATATTCTGAAGCTTGAATGTATACATTCTAAAGCATGGCAAACATTACTAAAAACTGGAAAGCATGCTCGCTTTCTACAATACCAAGATGATCACATTAGAGTATTGCAATTTTATTGATATTTTGTATAACAAAAATAAACGTGAATGTTGTAACGGTACAAGGCAACGTCACACAAAAGCAATGTGGCTGTTGGGACAAGCAGTGTGGTCTTTACCTGTTTTAAAGCAGAATTTGCGAAAGGAAAAAAGGAACGCGGTGAGAGGTTGTTGGGCGGCTCCGTGGCGTAGTGGTATGTGTGCGATTACTACGTCCAAGGTCCCGGGTTCGAATCCCGACACGGTCCGCTTGAAAAATGTTAGGCGAGCATTTTTCACAAAAATACACCCTCGTTCGGATGAGAGGTAAAATGGAGGTCCCGTGTGTGAGTGTTGTTACGCACGTTAAAGATGCCTACCTTGCTTGGAACAGCAAGGATTCGGCAAAATTCTAAATTTCCAGGTAAAAAAAAAACTCGCTTCCTGGCCAATGTAGTACCTTCTGGTGGAGCATTGGAAAATCACATGTAAGGTGAGAGGTTGTTGAGGTGGCTTCGTGGCGTAGTTGGTATGTGTGTGACTAATACGCCCAAGGTATCGGGTTCGAATCCCGACACGGTCCGCTTGAAAAATGTTATGCGAGCATTTTTCACAAAAATACACCCTCGTTAGGATGAGAGGTAAAATGTAGGTCCCGTGTGTGAGTGTTGTCACGCACGTTCAAGATGCCTACCTTGCTTGCAACAGCAAGTGTTCGGCAAAATTCTAAATTTCCAGGTAAAAAAAAAATCGCTTCCTGGCTAATGTAATACCTTCGGGTGGAGCATTGGAAAATCACATGTAAAGTGAGAGGTTGTTGAAGAGACCGCACGTATAATAAATACGTTAACATGTATAATTTATATGATTAACCTTAACTTAAAAATTTGATTTGGCCATTTGGAATGCTCGTCCAGTATCGAGTGGTAATAAGATTAAGTGATGCTCGAGCAGAAATTACAACTATAAAAAAGGAATCAATTGGTACCAGAAGATGGGGCAAAAGACGCAGCGAGCGGAAAGGGTATGTGCGAACGTGTTTTGTATTTGAAAGTGTTGTGCCTAGGTTTACTTCATTAGTTATAAAGAATCTTAAAATACGGATTTCTAGATTATTTTGAAGGTGCTGACAGAGGTAGGCGTTTCCTGTTGTGGTGTAGTAATATTAATAAAACTATTAATTAAGAACCTGTTTCGATGAGTATTTTTCTTTCTGAAAGTTTTATCCCCCTTAGGTAACAGAACGGTTATAATTTGGCAACCCTGTCAGGAGCATGTTTGGTATATTTGACTCTAATTACTGAGCTATGAACACTGGAATCTAATTATTATAGTTGACTGCTAGAAACATCAATTTTAAATATTTCATACTATGTTGTTAAATAAGGGTTGTATGTTTTAGTTTAGCTTGTAAGTGGGTTGTTAAACTTTGGGTTAACGGTGAACGGTTATTTCTATTTTTTATTGTGGGTGCAAGTAGTAAATGGTTATTTGAAATAATTTACGGAAAACGGGTAGAAGAGAATTTTAAACTAGTTGAAGCAATGTCAAGCACTATGCTAGAGGGATATAGTCGAGATTCAGGGATGCGTGATCTTTCAGGAAAGAACCCTGTTGTTAAAGGGTCGGGTTCAATAGTCGAAACTCAGGTGATCTTTGAAATGTTGGGGCAGCTGTTAGAAAACAGTAATGTTAAACTAATGGGCAAAATGGATGGGATTCGGGAGAAATAAAGGAAGTAAATTTAATACTCAATAACGAGATTAGACTGTTAGAAAGTGAAATTAAAATAGTGGCTGAGGAATGTGAAGCTACGAACCAGAAAACAAAATGGGAAATGCGAGAATGTGTAAAGAACCATAAGAGTGAACTCGATAAAGAAATTAAAACGGTTACGTACGAAATTAAGGAAAAGGACACCGAAACTAAAGAGGTAAGCTAAGGTCGAAAATATACATAAAATCGTGGCTCAGGCAACAATAAGAGAGCAATGTAATCATGTAGGTTATTTTGAAATGCCGAAATTTTTCTGGGGATGATCCAGTGGAGTATTTAAAAAGCCTGGAGCGATATGTATATAAAGTATGTACATCTGAAATCGATAAAATTTATTACGCGATTAAATCACTTGTTAAATTGTTAATTTATACATGCGTTGACAATTCTAGGGACACGTTTAAAGGTTTTAAAAACTGGTTTCTAAATACGTACTGGTCAATAACAAAACAGAACCAAATTCACAGGGAAATTTATGCGTATAAAATTTATGATCCTAGATATGGCAGTATGTGGAGACACTTTGATTATTGGTTCAGGCGGGCTAGGTATTTAGAACCTCCAATAGACGAAGAGAGTTTAATTTAAATAATTTTCTCGCATTATTTGGATGAATGGATGCAATATTTGAGTGCCGTAGAGCCGAGGTCATATGCGGAAGCGGTAACTGCACTAAGTAGAGCTGACGCGATACGAGAGAGTGGAACAGTACGGGAAAATTATTTTGAGAATGTCAGGTACAGAAACGGGCCAGGGTATAATAGGAGTGTACACTTTGAAAATAGATACCATAACCGACCGCCTCAAAGTAATTACAATTTTAGAAATGAACGATACGATGAGCGAAATGTCAGGTATAATAGATACCGTGAATTGCCGAGGGATTATGATGATGGTAGGTTTAATAATAGCAGCGTGGTATTAGATAATATTAGGGAGACTGTGGAAGTACACCCGCCGACTCGTGAAAGACAGAATGAAAGGGTGTCGGAAAACTATGCGCCGCACTTGTAGTTGATCAGGCCCCGCTAGAGTGTCGCAACGAGGGAAAGGGGCAGAATAATAATTATGATTCTTATCGGAATTATAAATTTAATAATTGTTCGGTCTCTTTGTCGCACGTTTGCGTGGTTAATTTTGAGTTATTTTAAATTTGTATTTGTAAATCAAATAGTAAAGCTGTCATCCTTTGTCCCGTTATATCCTGTCGTAAAACCTCTTTTGTGCAAGTGTATATTAAGTTGAAAAAGGGGTAGTGACAGAAACACCCTCTCATCGACATCGAAGTAAAACGGTTGTTGGTTCGGTTCGGTACAGTGAATTAGTCAATAGTGCCCCCAAATGTAACTTTATCGATAAACCCTTAAAAACACAGTAAAAGTGCAAACGTAACACGTACTATAATTCGCATACAGTCCACTTAGTTGAAGAGTAGGAACTACACCTTAGAACAATAAAACAACGCGGAGGTGAGTCGATATACAAATTTATAAGACCCCCCGCGCAATAAACACGGCCTTCGTAACTGGATTATTTAATTAATTCCTTAGTTCCTATTCCTTTCGCTCCTTATTTATACTTTAATTTAATATTTGTCGTAGTTTTTGATATGTTTGAGCGTGTTACAAAGCGACTAACATCTTGTTTGCACATTGAATAGTATAGAAACATTTGGTCGTAACGGTAGATTTTACAATATATCCCTTGTCCTTTGTCGCAAAGATTAGTGGTCGGTCGGTTTACTTTATGTAAAATAAATTTATGAGGGTTATTGTATTTTAAACCCTTACCTTATTTTTCGTCGTCAAGTTTGAGAAACCACTCGGGATCATCCAACTTAGTATGACAAAGGAGTTGGTATTTATTTGAAACGTAAAACGTTTTGTCGGGCGAGCACTGTAATTAGTTGCATTTGTCTATTACTAATTTAATTTCGTAGATTAATTCGTTGTTAGTTGTCGTAGTGCATTTGAGTTAGGCATTGTTTTTACATTAACTTTTATTGTCGTTCATAATTCATTAATCAGAAATGGTTATATTGATAAAGCAATTCTTGAAACTAGATTTGCAGTTAAAAGGTAGGATCATATATACAGTAAAATTAATAAACTGGAAAATGTATAGATTGCTTTAATTAGAGCATCCATGAAAAGTGTCGAACGAATTGAAACTCATTTCAAGTATTTTTGCAAAAATATTTTCTTTGATGAAGAGAGTGAACAGATGGATAGATTCTCGACTCTTAGGGTGAAAATCGATGATTATCTATTATCGCTGAACAAGGTGAATTAGATCGCGTAGAAAATAAGCCGCTGGTGGAAAATTTGAATAATCCTGTGTCGATAAATAGTGGTATTCGCATGAAACATCTTTCAGTTCCGCGCTTTCCAGGCCGTATTTCAGACTTTGAAGGTTATCATACAATTTATAAGCGATTGATTCATGGTAATGTCAGTTTGTCGCCCGTTGCAAAATTTTGCTACCTCGTTGATACACTAGATGAGTCGTCGCGTGCGTTAATAAAACATTTGCCATTAAACGATTGTGCATACGATGAAGGCTATAAAATTATTACTAATCGTTTTCAGTCCAAGAGGTTATTACTTTCAAAATATTTTAATTCTCTCAAAAAATGCTTTAATGTAAGTTCCTCAGAGTCGCACACGGAACTCCGGCAATTAATTAGTTGTTTTTATGAAAATATATTCGCGTTAAAGCAGATGGAAATAAATCTATTAGATTTCATGTTGTTTAATCTGTTATCGAAAAAATTTAATAAAACATTTTAAAGCGTTTCGAATAAATAATGAGATTCCCTCGTTCAAAGATTTAAGGTCGTACATTAAAAAACAATGTAAAGTGTTAGAAATAAATGACATTGCTTCAGGAACATGCTTAAAATCTCGAGATTTTGTGAAACAAAGGAAAAAAGAAAAGTTTGTTAGCACTTCGGCTAAAACTTCTTTAGTTGGTACCACCAATGATGGTAAAAAATGTAGTTTATGTCAAGCTATGCATCCTATTTGTAGATGTAAACAGTTTCTCGATAAAACCACTCAAGAAAGATTTGAGGTGGTAAAGGTTAAAAATCTTTGTATTAAATGTTTACACACTTTACATTCCATGAAAAATTGTAAGTTAAATTAGTCGTGTAGAAAATGTCAACAGTCGCACAATTCGTTACTTCACTTCGATAAACGAGAAAAATCGGTGTCTTCACGCAGACAATTTCTTCATCAAAGGTCAGCGTCTCCTCGGAGAGCGGCGCCTAGACTTGCTTCTACTAGTAGGCCTGGTGAAAACAATCTGTCGTTGGCGGTTGGGCATGAACAATCTGCCACTAGCTCGTTAATTTCGACGTCATTAGAACATACAACCTCGCTGCTAGCTACGGCAATGGTGTCGGTACTTGATTATTCAGGAAAATTGCAACCTGTTTGTCTAATTATAGGTAACGGATCCATGGAAAGTTTTATGACTGAAAGGTGCCGTCAGAAATTAGGTTTAAAGAAACGGAGAGCCAGTGTCACTGTTCTAGGAGGGCTTGGCTTGAATTCGTCGTTGGTGTCTAGTGCACAATCGCGTGTAGTCAGCCCCTCGGGAGCAAGGTCTCTAGCATATGAAATTGATTGTTATATTTTACCTAGCATTTGTAATCAATTACCTTCGTCGTCTATAGGGGTCAAGGAATGGTCGCATACTCGAGGTTTGGCCTTAGCTGATCCTAATTTTAATATTCCTGTTAAGATTGCTATGCTACTCGGAACGGAAATCTTTGCTCAGGTTTTGTTGAACGAATCTCGTTGGGGTGTCGCTAACGAGCCAGTTGCTATTAAAACAACCTTTGGTTGGGTTTTAACGGGAAAGGTCGTTTCCCTGAATAATTCTATTTCGTCGTTGTGTGCTTTCGTTGAGTCCTTAGACAGCGACATTCGTCGATTTTGGGAATTAGAAGATATTCTCTTCAAGAAACACATTTCTCCTGAAGAAAAAAAGTGTGCAAAGGAATTTGTGGAAAATTATAGACTTAACAAGGACGGTCATTTTGTAGTGTCCTTGCTTTCTAAATTCCGAACCTTCATTTGTAGGTATGAGATCGATTTGTATTAAAAGATTTTTGTCATTAGAACGTCGTTTGCTAGAAAATCCTGAATTGTATTCGGATTATAAAAAATTTATGGAGGTTTATTTGAAAAGCGGTTACATGGCTCAAGTGGAATCGCCTGAAAATTCGTCGGTTCATGAAAGAATCTATTACATTCCCCATCATGCTATACATAAGCGTGATAGCACTACCACCAAACTGCGTGTGGTTTTTGATGCGTCGTGTCAGGATCAATCTGGAAATTCGTTAAATGATAGCTTGACTATTGGCCCTGTTTTTCAAAAAGACATTGCAGTTTTGTTATTGCACTTTCGTGTGCATCCTATCATAATTACAGCTGATATTAAACAAATGTATCGGCAGACTTTGGCTAAAGATACTCATCGTGATTATCAACGTATCGTATGGAGATTTTATCCGTCGGATCCTATTATGGGCTTTAAATTAAATACTGTGACTTATCGCAAAAATATTTGATCCTCTCGGTTTGATAGCGCCTTTAGTACTGTTCGCTAAACGTTCAGTTCAAGATATTTGGCTATTAGGCCTCAGGTTTGGACCAAGAGCCTCCATTGGAAGTCGTACAAAAATGGAAACATTTTTTGGGCGAATTGCCAGCGGTTTCGAATATTGAGATTTCGCGTCGCATCGTATGTAATATTTTTAAAAAGCTTGAGTTGCATGGATTCTGTGATGCTTCTGAAGCCGGGTATGCAGCTGTCATCTATTTTCGTTCGTTCGATTTAAAAGGAAATATTACCATGTCATTAGTATGCGCAAAATCGAATGTTGCTCCTACTAATCGCGTTTCATTACTCCGTCTCGAATTGTGTGCTGCCGTACTCTTGGCAGATTTAGTAGATTTTGTCAAAAATACTTATACAGATAGTTTATCATTTAGTAATGTTTTCGCGTGCTCAAACTCTACTGTTGTTTTGTCTTGGATTCGGTCTTCCTCGCATAAGTGGAAGACATTCGTTAGCAATCGCATTTCGCATATTCAAGAACGTATTCCTCCATCTTCATAGTTTAATGTTAAGTCCCAGGATAACCCTGTGGATTGTGCCTCACGTGGACTTTTGGCTTCAGAGTTGGTTCACCATCCATTATGGTGGACAGTGCCTTCTTGGTTACTGCATCGCAGCGAAAAATGGCCAGTAACGTCGCTGCCAAAACTTATCGACTCATCTCAGATGGACGTCGAATATCGTACTCTGTCGTTAACAGTCGTTATGTCTGAGAATTTCTTAGACTTGTTGTTGGATAAATTTTCAAAACTGTAGAAAATTTGTAGGATTATTACATGTATTCGTCATTCCATTCGTACTGTTCAATGTCCGGCAGATTTGCGTTCAAAATATTCTGATGGTTTGTCACTAGCTCAGCAGCAAGAGGCTATACATTTATTGATTAAAAGAGTTCAAGCAAATGCTTTTGCCCAAGACATTGCAAATATTAAAAGTGGAAAACTTGTTAGTAATCAACTTCGTAGCCTTAGTCCGTTTCTAGACAGTCGTGATTTGTTGAGGGTGGGCGGTCGCCTGCGTAATTCTGAGTTATCGCATGATGCAAAATTTCCAATTTTGCTTCCTCGGTCGCATGGGTTGACTGAAATTATTATATTAGATTGTCATGAAAGACATTTACATCCTGGAAATCGAACAACTCAATTTTTATTATCTCAAAATTATTGGATCTTGTCCGCAAAAAGGGTGGCTATTCGGTAACGTTTGAAATCCTGCATTCGTTGTTTTCGTGTAAACCCTGTGGCTTTATGTCTTCCTATGAGAGATTTACCAGCTTCTAGGGTAACTCCAGGTAAGGCGTTTTTACGTACGAGAGTCGACTTTGCCGGACCTTTCTCTGTCACGATGAATCGATATTGTGGCGCAAAATTATTGAAAACGTACATTTGTTTATTTATTTGTTTCAGCACTGAAGCCACCTATTTGGAACTAGTGTCTAACTTGTCGACAGACGCTTTCTTGGGTGCTGTACGTCGATTTATTGCTCGAAGAGGCAAAAGTATTCAAATCCATTGTGACAATGGCACTAATTTCGTTGGAGCCTCTCGTGAAATCTCTCAATTGATGCGCCATTCGGCAGGCGTTGAGGGAATCGGATTTGTGTTTAATCCTCCTGCTGCTCCTCATTTTGGTTGGTTGTGGGAGGCCGGGATTAAATCGGTAAAATCCCATTCAAAAAGAATTATCGGTGAACAAATTTTGTCGTTTGAAGAATTCTCGACGTTGTTGATTCAAGTCGAAGCGATTTTCAACTCACTTCCACTATGCGCACTGAGTTGCGAACCGCATGATTTTTCATATTTGACCCCGGGTCATTTTCTCAATGTTGAACCAGTCTCGGTGTTACCAGATCCGGATTTGTTGTCCATAAACCCCTCTCGTTCGAATCGCTGGCAACTGTTGCAGCAAATGCAACAAGGGTTTTAGAAAAAATGGAGTGCTGAATACCTGCACACGTTGCAGCAGAAAGGTAAGTGGTTGAGGATTTCCGCTCCCCTACCTATTGATTCGCTTGTCCTCTTAAAGGAAGAAAATAATCCCCCTCTACAGTGGCGTTTAGGAAGAGTAGTGGAGGTTTATTTATATAAGTTTGTCGGTTTAGGTTTCTTAGTTAATAGCTATAATTATTTTTACATATAAAATAAGTTAGGTCATACTTATTTTGGTGGGCGAGATGTTTGATCTCTTTGTCGCATGTTTGCGTGGTTAATTTTAAGTTATTTTAAAATTGTAGTTGTAAATCAAATAGTAAAGCTGTCATCCCTTGTTCTGTTATATCCTATCGTAAAACCTCCTTTGTGCATGTGTAAATTAAGTTGAAAAAGGGGTAGTGACAGAAACACTCACTCATCGAATTCAAAACGAAACGGTTGTTGGTTCGGTTCGGTAAAGTGAGTTAGTCAATAGTGCCGCCGAATTTATCGATAAACCCTTAAAAACACAGTGAAAGTGCAAACGTAACACGTACTATAATTCGCATACAGTCCACTTAGTTGAAGAGTAGGAACTACACCTTAGAACAATAAAACAACGCGGAGGTAAGTCGATGTACAAATTTATAAGACCCCTCGCGCAATAAACAATAATGATGAATCTTGGTTTACGTTGGATGAAATGCTGGAAGCGTTAGTAGAGGAAGGGGGAGCAGGATATAAAAAAGGAGTTGAACCGTGTTCGGTGAAATCCTTATTTTCTCATGGGAAAATGCGGGAAATTTACGGAAAGAAGGGGTTGATAAGGAGCTGTCTGCTCCGTTGTCGCCAGTACTTCCGATACTACAAGGGTCTGTTAATAACGAAAGGGTACATGTGTTAGTGGATATGGACAGCGAGGTGTCTGCAGTTAGTGGCGAGTTGTTTGAAAAGCTGAGAGCAATTGCTGATTTGGTTGTATTACCGGTGACCCAAATTTCTGTGAAATTGGCAACGGGTAAGAAAAGACAAATAATAAGATGGCAAACTAGGTTAGATGTAGTAATAAGCGGTAATTTGATTTCTGTAATATTTTTGGGTGGTGCCGGGATTAAACGAGGAGGCTGTGTTATGAAGCGACTGGCTAGCCGCCGCCAAAGCTGAAATTAATTTTAGGTGTAAAGAAATAAAGTTTAAACATGAGAACGAAGCAGTAGTCGTATCGTTTACCCAAAGGGAAGGGGAAGTAGCCAAACCATACTTAACAATAAATAAGATAAAAGTAAAGAAAGGGGATATAATTTTTAACTAACTAGACACATGTGAGAAAAATATGAATACGATTTTTGAACAGGATTTTAGGGGAAAGAAGGAAGACGAATACAGGAATGATTATACAGGGCTGGTAGAAACGGAAAAGTCAAAGATTATTAGAGTATAAACTAGGTTGGAAAAGTATGGGGAGGTTTTCGCGCATGCACCCGCTAGGGTAAAAGATTTCGAATGTAAATTAAATATTAGAACCGATGAGGTTTTCGTTAAGCGATCATACCCGATATCTTACGCTAAGAGACCCGTGGTACAAGCGGAAACAGATAAAATGTTAAATTTGGAAATAATTAGTCGATCAAGCTCACAGTTTTTTAACCCGTTGGTGCTTGTTACGAAAAAGGATGGACAAGTTAGATTATGTCTTGACGCTAGGCACCTAACTAAAATAATTGAATCTATGGTCATGGAGGATTTGTTGACAAGATTTGATGGAACTGAATATTTTTCCACGATCGATTTAACAGCGGGGTACTGGAATATTCCATTACACCCTGAAAGCAGAAAATATACTGCGTTTTTGTTTAATAGAAAAAGTTACGAGTTTAATGTATTACCATTCGGGTTACATATAAGTGTAGGATGTTTTGTGGAATGTATGGATCACATATTAAGCCCTGATGTGGGGGAATTTGCAGTAGTCTACATCGATGATGTTCTTATTATCAAAAACTTTCGATGAGCATCTAAAGCATTTGTCGATAATATTCAAAAAAATTTTAAAAGCAGGATTTAAAATAAATATTAAAAAATCGGTATTCCTAAAGGACGAAATTGAGTTTTTGGGACATGTGATATTAGCGGAGGGAATTAAGATTAATCCAGGCAAAGTAGAATGTATTATGAATTTTCCTGAACCTCGAAATGTTAAACAGTTGCAGTCATTCTTAAGGGCAGATAGTTTTTATAAAAAGTTTGTAGCGAAATTTTCAGATTTTACTAAACCATTGTCAGAATTGTTAAGGAAACTAGTAAGATAGAAATGGGGAAACGAGGGTAAGCAGCGTTTTAATAGGTTAAAATCAATTTTTATAAACACGGTTATGCTTCATCATCCGGATTTCGGGAAGCCATTTTATATAGGTACAGACGGATCTTCAGTAGCAGTCAGTGTGGTTTTATATCAGGAGCACGAAAATCACTGGCAATCGCTTTCGCAAGTAGGGGATTAAGGGGTGGGGGAAGTAAGATATACGATTACGGAAATAGAATTACTTGGTGTAGTGTTTCCATGTCAGAAATCTAGGAGTTTTATTATAGGACGCGACATAATAGTAAAATCGGATCATAAAGCGCTTAGTTTTTTGAATAATGGGAGACATTTAAATGGGAGAATTTGTCGTTGGGTGCAGTTGTTGCAAGATTATAATATAATAAAAATTGAATACATATTAGAAAAGGAAAATATTGTCCCGGACGCGTTGTCTAGGTACCCACCATTGGACGAGTCTAAAGAAGATGCTGGGAATAGGGATAGTTTTAGAATAAGTAAAATGGGAATGGAAAATGCAGATAGGGAATTGAAAAAAAAATTAAATAATCTACGAGAGCTACAAGATTCGGATCCAAGGTTAAGATATGTTTTTAAAGGTATAGATAGTCCGGCGATGAGTGTGCGTAAGAAGATGCGTAATATTATTTACTTTATAACGATGTATTATTCCAACGTAATGACAAAACCACCGACGCCTGGAAAGTGTGTATTCCAGAAGTACTAGTAGATGATTTAATAGATGATTTTTACGAAAGGTATGGGCATTTTAGTACAAGAAAATGTTACCAGGTTTTAGCGGATTTTTGTAAATTTAATAATATGAAGAGGAAAGTTAGGGAACGGTTGATAATATACGATATATGTCAGAAATCAAAATATTACAATCGAAGTACGGAAGGGGAAATGAAAAATATTTTGGTGGACAAACCAGGGGAT
This sequence comes from Platerodrilus igneus, assembly GCA_036346225.1. Classification (NCBI taxonomy): domain Eukaryota; kingdom Metazoa; phylum Arthropoda; class Insecta; order Coleoptera; family Lycidae; genus Platerodrilus; species Platerodrilus igneus. The sequence goes on along the minus strand of JARFIW010001469.1, from coordinate 12,640,699 downwards.
TTAGTAAGCGTGGATTTGATGGGGCCGTTACCAATAAGCAGGGTGGAGTTAATATGCTATTCGTTATTGTAGACGTTTTCAGTAAATATATAAAATTGTACGCGGTCAAGAAAGCCACGGCAAAGGCGTTAGCGAAGAAAGTTATAAATGATTACGTACCCGTAGTTAGCTTGAAACCGGAAACTATTGTATCGGATCAGGGGTCTCAGTTTTCTAGTGAAAAATGGTAGAAATCACTAGAGGAAAAAAAATAAAAATGAAATATTCGGCGGGTTTTGATCCTCAATCAAATTTAGTGGAGAGGGCAAATAGGGAAATTGGTCGAATTTTAAGGTGTTATTGTCACGATAAACATAGTATGTGGGCGAATTTTTTAGCGAATATAGGAACTTGGTTGAACTGTACCGTTAGTGATTCTACGGAATTTACACCATACGAAATAATGTTTGGTGAGCGTCCGAATAACATAATTAATAGTATATTGGAGTTTCCCCCACGAACTGAATTATCACACGGAGTAGTAATTTCGTTAGCAAAAGAAAGATTAGAGAAAAAAGTTCAGGCTCATAAGCAGAGGGTTACTTAAGACACATTTTAAGTCATCACTTTTAAAAAAAAATTAAAATTTTTTTTATTGTATGAAGGTCCTATAGAGTAAGCAAAGTAGTGGGAACAAACGCATATTTACTGGTATATCCAATTTCAAATCAAGTTCGGGAAATTAAATTAAGAGCTTACCATACCATAAAAAACGATTTAGAAAATGCTCAGGAAGAGGTGATGGATGTGCAAAATCAATTAAATAGTACTGTATAAAGAAAAATCTTATTTGAAATTGAATATTGATAAGGGATTAGAGGAAGAAATGACTTGAGGCAAATAGAAAGTTTTAGGAATAAGTCTTATATGTAACATTTGCATCAGAAGTGAAAATTTTGGTGACCTGAAAAAGTTTCTTTTTATGTGTTAATAGTTAAGTCGAGGGATGCTAAACGTATGGGTGAGTTTTATATGTTCGTATTGATGATAATTGAAATATTAGCTAATTTTGTTTAGGGTAAGAAATATCCCTATAGTAGGGCATAAAGAATACTACTATAGTAAGCCTGCTTATCGTAAAAGGCGATTAAAAGGCGCAGCAAAGGGCAGCAGCCTTGCTGGCTAAAAGATATTGGAGGAGAGTCGGTTGGTCTCGGGCGATCCTCAATAATGTGTAAGCTTGTTGGGGGTTGGCCGTGACGGATACGGCTTTTTGCTAAAATCTTTAAAAAACTGCGTTGTGGAAAGATATGGGGAGCCTACCACAATATTTCCCAGGTGTGCGTGGCCTAAAACACGAAATACATATGATGGAGAGCTCACAAGTAAAATTCTTGTCCGGAGGTAAAATACTCTCTCATTCGGATCTCCGGGAGGGGGTACTTGGGGCTCGTCATCGTAAGAATATAAAACAACAGTTCGATTTAGTGATAGAGACTTGGAATGTAAGGTCATTACTTAGAGTAGATAAGTTAACGAATTTATTAGTCGAAATGAGAAAGGAAAAGCTGGACATTTTAGGTATTAGTAAGGTGAGATGGCCAGATAGTAATGACTTTTGGAAAGATAACTATAGAATAATTACAACTTTTTCAACTAATGGACAGGCAGGGGTAGGAATAGTGTTAGGTAAAAGATTAGGGCATAAAGTTAAAGAGTACTTACAATTTAGTGATAGAATAATTATGGTTAGATTGAGTATAAAACCCACAGACACTCTTTTAGTACAGGTTTACATGCCAACAACTCAGTACGAGGATGAGGAAGTAGAAAAGGTATACGAGGATATAAATAGTATAGTGAGAAAAGTAAAAGGAGATGAGAATTTAATAGTTATGGGCGATTTTAATGCGTCAGTGGGAGAAGGTAGTGAGGGAAAAATGGTAGGAAAATTTGGATATTGCAGACGAAATGATAGAGGAGAAAGATTAGTTTAGTTTTGCCAGGAACATAGATTAGTAACTGTAAACACCCTATTCGAACAACATGTTAGGAGAAGATATACCTGGAAAGCGCCAGGTGATAGGGCTAGATACCAAATAGATTATATTTTAGTTAAACAAATATTTAGAAACCAAGTTAAAAACTACCGTAGTTATCCAGGGGCTGACATAGATAGCGATCATAACTTAGTTAAAATGAAGTGTAAACTAAAATTCAAAAAATTGAGAAACGTTAAAAGAGAGGGATGGAATCTAGGTAAGCTTAATGATAGTAGGGTAAAAGAGGAATATAAACAAGTATTAGATAATAAGAGCAAAGAGATAGCTGTAGGAGGGAACGTAGAAAATAGATGGAAAGAAATAAAACTGACTGTACATGATACAGCAACACAGACTATAGGTAAGAAAAAAATAGAAGCGAGTAAACCCTGGGTAACAAAGGAGATATTAGATTTAATAGAGAATAGAAGAAAGCTTAAACCTTTCAGAGAAGTGGATAGTGAAAGTAAGCAAAAATATAATACAGTTAGAAATAAGTATAAGATAGTACATGAGTGTAGAAAAGCTAGAAATAAATGGATGGAGGAGAATTGTAAGGGAATACAAGATGATTTGAGAGTAGGGAAGACAGACAGGGCTTACAGGGCAGTTAAAAAGTTTTTTGGTGAAGATAGGAAAAAATATAATGGTATTAGAGACGAGAATAATGAGCTTCTAATAAATAAAGTTGAGGTAGCAGATAGATGGAAAAGATATTTAGAAGATTTATATAAGGGAGACGATATGGATGAGTTAGAGAACGACTAAGAAGAGGATGTAGAAATAGGGTTCTCAATATTAAGAGAGGAATTTGATAGAGCTATTCGGAATCTTAAACTAAATAAAGCGCCAGGGATAGACGATATTCCGGCAGAATTAATAAACTATGCAATTCAGAAAACTTTAGACAGATTATATGAACTAGTAAAAGTAATATATGACACAGGTGAGGTTCCAATAGATTTCGAAAAAAATATTATTATCCCAATCCCAAAAAAGTCAGGAGCTGATAGGTCTGAGAACTTTAGAACGGTTAGTTTAACTTCTCATGCTTCCAAAATACTAACAATAATAATTAAAAATAGAGTAGAAGCTTTAACTGAGAATTATTTAGGCGAAGACCAATATGGTTTTCGTAAAGACAGAGGGACTAGAGAACCGATACTAATGATTAGGGTAATTATCGAAAAAAGGTTACAAAAAAATAAAAAGACTCATTTCGCGTTTGTAGATTTAGAAAAAGCATTTGATAGGGTTAATTGGATTGTTATGTTCAGGGTTTTGCAAAAAATAGGAATCTTTCATAGAGATAGAAAAATTATTTACAGCCTATATAAAAACCAAAGCGTAGTAATTAGATTTGATGAAATAGAAAAGGAAGCTTAAATTTAAAATGGTGTTAGACAGAGTTGTATACTGTCTGCCTTGATTTTTAATGTTTATATTGAGGAAGCTTTAAACCTAGCTAGAGAGAGAAAGAGATAGGTATTAGTGTATAGGGACATAAAATAGACATGTTACGTTTTGCAGATGATATAGCCATTATAGCAGAGTCTAGAAAAGAGTCAGGAGAGTTTTTAAATATTTTAGATGAGATACTACAGAGTAACTATAGTATGAGAATTAACTCAGTAAAGACAAAGATAATGACAAGTGAGTTACAGCCTAGTTCTAAACCAAAATTAAAAATAGGTAATACCGAGTTAGAGGAGGTAGATGAATTTTGCTATTTAGGTAGTATAATTTCAAAGGATGGACGTAGCAGAAGGAATATAGTAGCTAGAAAAGCTCAAACTAGAAAAATGTTTTTAAAAAAGAAAAACTTACTAATAGCTAATAGTATTAGTTTAGATAATAGAAAAAGTTTCTTAAAGTCGTACGTATGGAGCGTTCTAATATACGGTAGTGAGACTTGGACAATTAAAGAAGTAGATAAGAAAAAGATGGAAGCTTTTGAAACTTAGTGTTATAGGAGAATGTTAAAGATTAGTTGGACAGATAGAGTAACAAACGAGGAAGTTTATAGAAGGATAGGTGAGGAACCCTGTATGTGGAAACAATTGAAGGTCAGGAGAGATAGAATGATAGGGCACCAGTTAAGACATGAGGGACTATTTAGTAAAGTCTTAGATTATAGACTACCAAATAAAAATAGAGTAGGAAGGCCTAGACAAAGCTATATTAGTCAAATTATTAGAGATTTAGGTTGTGAAGGGTATGCAGACCTTTTTAGACTAGCTCAGAATAGACAAGAATTTAGAGCTGCGTCAAACCGACTTTAAGTAAGTTCGAAAACAAAAAAAATAATAATAAAAATCAGTTAGCTATATGTCACCATGACATAAATCACAATTAGTTAGCGGTCCAGCATGTTGGTAGCGTTTTGTTGCTAAGCCTTACCATAACATATAATTTAATACTTTTCCTTTTTTGAAGCGGATAACCAGATTATATTTCATTTCCTTATAAATGGTAATCATGTAAACATGTTCGAGTTCGTTAACAACCATCAGGTTGCTAATATCTATGTAGAGCCTGGTGGATAGGAAAAAGGTAGAAGGATATAGAAAGACCTAGACCAAACTATATTAGTCAAATTATTAGAAATTTAGGTTGTGAAGGGTATGTAGAGCTTTTGAGATTAGCACAAAATAGAAAAGAAGTTAGAGCTGCGTCAAACCGACCTTAAGTAAGGTCGAAAACAAAATGATGATGAGGGTAAGAAATGATGCAATACTACAGTAACGATATTATAAGTCGTTTAATGTTAAGAATTATGTGGGAGTTCTGTTTAATTTTGTTGGAATTCGTCTTTAGTGCATGAGTGTGCGTCGTAGCTGCACTGCGCTTGACTTTTCGCGTGTATACAAAATTTGTGAATTTGCAGTTAAAATTTTATTCTTTTAAGGGGAGGGAGGGACAACTGTAACGGCACAAAGCAACGTCACACAAAAGGAATGTAGCTGTTGGGATAAGCAGGGTAGTCTTTACCTGTTTTGAAGCAGAATTTGCGAGAGGATAAAAGAAGAGCACGCGGTGAGAGGTTGTTGGGGCGGCTCCGTGGCGTAGTTGGTATGTGTGTGACTACTACGCACAAGGTCCTGGCTTCGAATCCCGACACGGTCCGCTTGAAAAATGTTAGGTGAGCATTTTTCACAAAAATACACCCTCGTTCGAATGAGAGGTAAAAATGGAAGTCCCGTGTGTGTGTTGTCACGCACGTTATAGATCCCTACCTTGCTTGAAACAGCAAGGGTTCGGCAAAATTCGAAATTTTCCAGGTAAAAAAAACTTGCTTCCTGGCCAATGCAGTACCTTCGGGTGGAGCATTGGAAACTTACATGTAGGGTGAGAGATTGTTGAAGAGACCGCACGTATAATAAATACGTTAGTACGTGTAATTTATGTGATTAACCTTAACTTAAAAATTTGGTTTGGCGATATGGAATGCTTATCCAGTATAGAGTGGTAATAAGATTAAGTGATGCCCTAGCAGAAATTACAACTATAAAAAAGGAATCAATCGGTACCAGAAGATGGGGCGAAAGACGCAGCGAGCGGAAAGGGTATGTGCGAACGTGTTTTGTATTTGAAAGTGTTATGCCTAGGTAAAGTTCATTAGTTATAAGGAATCTTAAAATACGGATTGCTAGATTATTTTGAAGGTGCTGACAGGGCAGGCGTATTTTGTTATGGCGTAGTCATATTAATAGAACTATTAATTTCGAACCTGTTTCCATGAGTATTTTTCTTTCTGAAAGTTTCATTCCTCTTAGGTAACAGAACGGTTACAATGTCTATTAAAAAATTGGAACGTTACAATATAATCAGGACGCTCTGTTACTTTAGATATGTTTTGGATTATGTCTGCTCCTATAAATTCAGTACTGTCTCATACATTTTTAACCTGTAAAAAGCATGTGCAATAACATTGTAACACTTACCAGATATAACCATATCAATGTATTTCATTTCCATGAGCTTTTCATAAGTAATCGGCCCAGTTCTCAGCACTTCGTCAATTTCGTCTTGGAGCCATTTTTGAACATCACGATGCAAAGCTAATTCGTAGAATATTCCGCAAATTGTTCTTGCTGCAGTCTCAAATCCAGCCAATAGGAAAATATAAGCATGTGCTGTTATATCCATATCTGTTAATTCCATATCAGGTTTTGCTTTTCTTGCTTCCAGTAACATGTTGATTATGTCAGTACGAACGATATTTTGTTCGTCACGCAGTTTTATACTTCGACTTGTGATTGAATGTAGAAATATTTCAGTCTGCTTTGATACAATGCGCAACTTTAAAATCTAATAAAATAAGTCAGTGGTTGCGTAAATTAAATTTAAGAAGATATACCTTCATAAGGTAAGAACTAGAAGAACTTATTAGAAGTATAAACGATTTCCATGGTGTTATTGCAATTGCATCTTTTCCCATTAAAAAGAAGTCATTATTAGGATTCTCAAAGGAATTGCACGTTACACCATATGCCGACGAACTAATTACATCGTTCGCATATTTACAGAAGAAATCATAAGTTTCAATTGTACCAAGACATTGTTTTTCGATATGTGTAATGCATTGTTCAGCACACTGTTGCATAGAACTGAAAATGCTTTTCAATTTCACGTTCGTAAAAAATGGACTCAAAATTGTCCGAAATTCATTCCACCTTGGTCCCCCTAAAAACATATCAAAATAATAAAATCTGTTTTACGATAAATCAAAATTACCTTTCATTGCAAACAAATTCTTTCCAAATATTGGATCAACTTCTGGTGGTACACTGAACCCATGCTCTGGAAATGTTGCAAATTCTTTTATAAGTATTGTCCTAATTAAATCAAGGTTGCGAACTACAAGAGTTGGGTGGAAAAACTGATATAAGCCACAATATCTGTAAAGTTTATTACTGTACTACAGTTTTATATATGTACAGTGTGTACCAAATTCGATGCGTTTAACGGATAACTTTGATATTATTAAAGACACAATAAACCTGTTGACACGTTTACCGGACCCTTTTTTTAAAATCAATTCAGTTCTAAAATTAGAAATGAGTGATCTCCGCTTGTTTTCAAATTACAGCCAAAAAGTAATAGTGTTAACAATTCTATTAATTCGTATAACTTGTTTGTATATATTTATACATATATATATATATATATATATATATATATATATATATAAAAAAATAACAAACTCTTATGAAAATAATAAGAGCTATTGACAAATACAAATCGGGCTAGCAGTTATATAGCCATTAACAAAACATTAGCTTTATTACTTCGCAGGGTAGGAAACATCCACTGACCGACGGTTTCGGCTTTGTTAAGCCTCATCAGAGTTTTATTAATGGCTATATAACTACTAGCCCGATTTGTATTTGTCAATAGCTCTTATTATTTTCATAAGAATTTGTTTACAGATACATCTTATTTTATATGCGGACTGCAAATAACTTGTCTTTTATATATATATATATATATATATATATTGCTGTGATAAGGGGTTGCTTAAGGGTGCACGTTATAGTAAAGATAGTTCGGGAATGAGTAATTAGGATAGTCAGCAGAAAACCACACTTATTTAAGGAGATAATTAAGAAATAGACAGTTTGTATATAGTAAGTAGTCAACACCCTGTATATAGAGTAGAGATAATTTTGGGCGACGCAGGTAAACTTAGGAAGACGCATAGTCAGCGTAGGAATGTGAAATAAATGTATTAAGTAGATAGTAAACATTAAATACCCTGTAAATAAAGTTTAGGTAAGACAAATAAGGATATTTTTCAGTGGAAGCACGCGTATATTTGATAAAGTGTAATTAGACACGCATTAAGAAGGAGAGTTCCAGAAGATTAAAGTAATACGGATATAGAAAGAGAGTTTCAGGTAGTTAATATAAATGCGTACAAAGATCTAACCATGTGATAAGAGAAATGATTAAAAATTGCGTGAAACATATGTAAACATGGAAATATAAAGTCGAGTTGCATCAGTTGTTTATAGAAAAGCAAGGAATCTATCAAAACACAATATGTTGACAATCGAAGACAGCTGCAGGCAGGTTGTGATTATGGGAAAATGTCGAGCATTGCATCAGAAACAGCTCGTAATAAAATTATTTGATTGGTCCGGGACAACGACAAGTTCTAGATCACACCCATGGATGGAGTGGGAATTCGAAATGATATTAGCAAGCACCGTGATATGAAAGTCAGTTTTAAACTCAATGAAGGCCGAAGTGCATTGCCATGAAACAGAGTAGTACGCGATATGTATAAGAGTGAAAATTAAATAAGTGAAAATATGATTACAATTGCCGTTTAAACGTGAGTATGTTTTTAATGAATTTATTGTAAACTAAGACATAGAAATAATAGGGCTTCTAGTTCTAATTCTGAGTTCCGATGATTGAGTTCTAGTTCTAATTCTGATATAATAAACTACAAATTTGAGTTCTGATGTCTGGGGAAACTAATACAAATTAGAGGACTGATGTTAAGAAAAATACAGTAATGCAATTTAAATGTCAAAGGGAAAAAGAAGAATAATAATAATCTTGAAGTACAGGGGTGAAACGAGCTGCAATTTTAAGTCTGGGGCAAGAATGATGAAAGTTTAAGAATTGGAATAAATTGGGGATATAATTTAATAGTGCTGATCAATAGTGTAACAATTTGAATGGAATGCAGAATTGGGGAAGATCAATTTTAGTAGGAGCGTCGATGTGAAAAGATAAAACCAGGTCAGAGATTTTTAGTTATAAGATATTTGTTTTTCTATATGGAGTATTATTTTATTTTAAATTGAATTTGCTAAATTACTATAGGTTTGTAAACAAGTCAACAAGAAAGGTTGCATACTATATGAATGAGTAATAAGAAAACGGGTTTGGAATATTCCACACTTCGTTCCTAAAGGTAATAAATTTTCTTTGGTGACTTTGGGGTTTGAGTACTAATTAGATGATTGTTAATAAATGAAATTTATAAGAAAGGTATTACAAATAATTTCAAAAGCTGTATATAACATATTAGTTCATTATATAAAATCTAAATTTACTGAATTTTATAATTGCAAATAAATGCTAGCCGAGGTCAAAGATTAAATAGTAGAAAGGAGGAGTCACAAATTAAATAGGAGAGATAACCCGCAAGGCGGTAACATATTGAATTTTGTCATTGGTTGTTAAAGAGTTGTTTAAAGATAAAGTCCAGTTTGATAGTGATATTAAGAAAACAGCTGGAGGAGGTGATAACTACATTTAATAGTGAATGTTAAAATGGTGGTACAATAATTTAATATCATAGCAAATAAAGATATCGAACCAAAGTTAGAGCACGATAAATAATTCTTTTAATATTACAGCATTAAAAATGGTCGCCCAAGTAGGGGCACGATAATACGTTAGTATCATACCATTAAAAATGTCGCACCAACGTTAGGGCACGGATTATAGAGCATATAGCATTAAAAATAGCACCCAAGTAGGGGCGTATTACAGCAATATATATATATATATATATATATATATATATATATACAGGTGAATGGTATCGTTCGTGCAAAAATGAACTGGGAGATAGTACACCTAATTTGCAACGAAAATTGTTAATATGACCCCTGTCCTATCTCAACTGGTTTAGGAGATATGGTTTTTTTAGTCTATTTCTTAATAACGCGACTTCTTGCAGTAAAAGTTCAATTTCTCGGCTTCTGCTGCAAATAACTAGATAAACAATCCGATTTTCATAAACTACATTAAATTTCCTATAAAAAACAACTATTTCAATTTTTTTAATTTTAAAAGAAGCATTTATTATAAAGCATTAAAAGGTAAAAAATTACAAAGGAAATTTTTTTAACAAAGTTTAAAGTAATTATACAGCGAAATTATTTTATCTACAAATGAGCAAATGTCACAAAAACAACCACACTTCATAAGGTTTCCAGCTGTGCGGAACACTTTCTATTTGATTTTTAATTTATTAAATTATTGCCTGTATTCGCTGTATTATTACTTTAAACTTTGTTAAAAAAATTTCCTTTGTAATTTTTTACCTTTTAATGCTTTATAATAAATGCTTTTTTTAAAATTAGAAAAATCGAAATAGTTGTTTTTTATAGGAAATTTAATGTAATTTATAAAAATCGGATTGTTTATCTAGTTATTTGCAGCAGAAGCCGAGAAATTGAACTTTTACTGCAAAAAGTCGCGTTATTAAGAAACAGACTAAAAAAACCATATCTCCTAAACCAATCGAGATAGGACAAGGGTCATATTAACAATTTTCGTTGCAAATTAGGTGTACTATCTACCAGTTCATTTTTGCACGAACGATACCATTCACCCTGTATATATATATATATATATATATATATATATATATTATAGTGGTTTTAAATGACCAAAAATAAACATAAGCAAAGCAATTTCAAAACACCCGGTATAAAGGAACAACCAGAAATTACGTGCAAAAATTATATTAGTTAATTCATTTTTAAGTATCCGGTATTAACAAAATTTTATAATTAATTAATGAAATTTAAGTAGGTTTGCAAACAAATTAAAGGGTAGAAGCCAATGCCATTAATTTAGTAATTAATTTGAATTAATTGAACGAGTATTGATGTATAATATGCATAAAAGCGTTTAAAAAACCCAATAATACAAAATGAGACGCATTTGCTAACTTACCAATATATCAAGAGGGTTAAAATACGTGGAATATCCAAATCGTAGAAGTGTTATTTTAAAATGTTACGATTGAACACCTGCGTATTTTTAAATGTCACGTTCCAATAATTTCTGTAGATAACCAACAAAAATTCTACGTATATTGTAAAACCGTCGCATATATTCACGGGAAATGCTAATAAGGGGGTATTTAACGCACGAAGACAGTCCACGTGTGTAAACAGTGAACAAACAAGGATATCGATTTTTCAACCACTCAAGCAAGGTTAAACTGAGACGGAGAAAACGTATAAGCATGCGACCACAATAGTAGAGGAGGGATTTGAGAAACGTCATTAAGTCTACGATTGGTCGATATGTTAGTTCAACTTGGCATAGACACGAGTATAGTGTAGCGTGATTTTCTTGTAAATTTATAACGAGGTATTGAAATTCGCAGATTTGAAATTGGGGTTGAGTGCAAAATTGTGAGAATGTGTTGTTGTGAGCGGGATTTTGGATAACTGGGGGCCTGGAGAGGTTACTTAAATACTCTAGAGAACTAGGGCTCGCTTTTGTCTTTTAACTTTGTGTCTTATTATTTCGATCGTCCCGAAAGCACATATGAAAGTTAAACATGAGTTGTAAGTATTAACAAATAATTTAACGTGTATTGCTTAGTGATAGCCTCTAAATTAATTAAAACGCGGTTAATGTGCCGAGATTATTTTATTGAGGTATCACCTATAATTTTTAATCAACTCGTGTCGGGAGACAAATAAAATTTGGAATTTGGTTACACCGAGAAGGAGGCGTTGGCAGATCAACTGAAATGGAAGTCGTCTAGTAATTGAGAGAATCGACCTGCAGACCAGATAGAAATTTACATGGCAGCATCTACAGAGCGAAGATCTTCTAGAAATTCCAGGTAACGATTTAACATTGTGATTCCTATAAACTGTAAATATTGGGGTGGCGTATGAAAGTGTTTTTCAAGGTAGTGTGAATTATTTGAGTATTGAACAGAATTTGTGTAAATAACTTTATTACGGTATTCAACTAGAAATTGAAGGTGTCTAGAAAGCTTCTAAACGTTCCATAAGAACGTGAAATTTTGTGAAGAGTACATGGCTTTGTTTTTTTTTGTATTTTTAGAGTATGCATAGTAGAGGGGCATACATTATGCAGAAGTAGTTGGGTTATTATGAGCTCACCATACCCCAGAGTTTACTTAAATTATTAAAATCAATAAATAAATTATAATAAAGGAATTTTAGAGAAGGTATTATTCAAGGTCCATTTACTCCGCGTACATTTTATGTGTTTGATGAGTTTAAAATTAAATAAAGGACATTACAAAATAAGGGTTACTGAAGTGTAACGTGAACAATAAAATAATAATGAATTGCATTTGTAAATAGGAATAAATAGATATTGTATATTTGTTGTATTTTGTGGTTTTATTGGGCGTGTGCGTGAATGATAGGATTTATGAATGTATATAGCTATCCAAAAGGAGGTCCTAATGAGCTAGCCGGAAGCAGTTGAAGAAGGCCGTTCAACTAAGGAAGAGAGGAAAAGGGGTAAGCAATATCTTTTTTGACTTATTTAAATTTTTGGAAATTTTTCTATTTTTGAATTTGAAAATTTAACGTAGTTTTCGAACATATTTTTGTTGGTGTGGATTTAACCCGAGTTCCAAGGCATAATTTTGACGCCCAATTCGTGAGGCTCGATTCTTATAAAGTAACACAGTAATATATATATATATATATATATATATATATATATATATATATAATTCTTGTAGTTTCTTGAACGGAAGTAATATAAATATAGTTATGATGTTTTTTTGGGATACACTCGTTGGTAAAATAACAACTATCGTGTCAAATTGTAATTTATGCTCTGACGTTTCGGCATAACATTTATGCCTTATTCATAGACTGAAAATCGATGAAGTTAGTGATTACAATATCTTAACAAGGTATAACTAAACTACGTACACAATTACTAATAACTAAAGTTGTAAATACATGTACTAATTAATGACATATAACTGTGAGTGATTGAAATAATTAAAAATTGCATGAAATCAATTTTTCAAAATTGACTATTTTTAATAATTTAAAATTGTAGCACTGCTGTGAGGATTCTAAAGGAGGTACAATATATATATATATATATATATATATATATATATATATATATAGATGTTGTTTCTGGTTTTTTAGCCATTGCTTGGATTGGCCGACGTAGGTTCTATTGCAACTACATTCTGTTTAATATACAATATTGCTGAATAATAATTTATCTGTATTATCTTTTAGTTTGGTGAATAACCTTCCTATCGATTTATCGTATGTACAAGCTCTAAGAGTGTCTGGTTGTTTTAGAATTTTTGTTAGTTGAGGAGTTAAATTTTAAATAAATGGTAATTTCTTGAATTTTGTAATTAGTGGTCGGTCTAGTATTGAAGTTTGTAGGTTGTTAGAGTAAAGTAATCTTTTCAGAAGGGGTTTTGGATATGCGTTGTTTAGTAATGTTCTAATTGTTTTAAATTTCTTTTGACTAAATGTGGTTCGTTAATTTTTGTAATCGGGTCTTTTAAGCATGTTATAGTATTAAGATTATGATTGAAAGAGTGGTTGGAATGATAATTTAAATACCTACAGGAGTCTGTAGGTTTTTTGTATATATCGAAATACAAATTGTTAGTAGGAGATCTATTGACTATGTTGTCAAGGAAATAAATAAATAAATAAATCGATAGGAAGGTTGTTCACCAAACTAAAAGATAATACAGATAAATTATTATTTAGTAACATTGTATATCAAATAGAATGTAGTTGCAATAGAACCTACGTGGGCCAATCCAAGCAATGGCTAAAAAGCCGCATGAAAGTAATGCCAGAATTGGTAAACCAGGTTGTGCATTGTCGCTCCATGTAAATTCAACAAGTTACACAGCGAAATTTGAAGATATCAAAGTTCTAGATGTTGAAAGCAACTACCACAAGAGGCTATTCTTAGAATCTTTTTACATTAAACAGCAATCAAATCCAATCAACAATAAACATGACACAAATAACCTGAGTTTAGTGTATTCAGCGCTTTACAAATTCGACAATAACCGTTTCCACAGACAGGCACATTAAATCCTTTGCGTCTCCTTCAAATTATCCATCCATCCAATCATCAATTTTCAGTCTATGAATAAGGCATAAATGTCATGCCGAAACGTCAGAGCATAAATTACAGTTTGACACGATAGTTGTTATTTTACGAACGAGTGTATCCCAAAAAAACATCATAAGTATATTTATATATTATCGTGTTAGTTATACGTTAAGAGGCATAGATAGGTCAGGAAAATAAATTTGTAACAACCGTGTATATAGAAAATAGGAATAATTTATTTACGCGCCAAATTAATTAGTTTTGACATTAAAACGGACGGATAATAGCATGCTTTTGTATTTATAAATCGGAATGTTAAATTTGCATAAGTGTAGAAGCTTTGTAGTACGTGAAAACTCAAGGATACGAATGTAATTAGCTTTAATATTTTAAAAGTTGTAAATCAAGTACATCAAATAATAATGAGAGCTTTTGGATATATAAAATGAATAATGTAAACACATATTTTCCATTTAAGTAAACAAAGCGTTCGTTAAATACAAATCCTAAAAAATTCTATAAGTTGAACAACTTTAAAAATACGATTTCAAACGGACAGGTGCTACATAGAAAAGCCGGACAAATAAATAAACATGTTCAAGGAACATGAATGTACGTTATAACATAATTCTGTAGAAATGTAGTTAACGGTCGATACAAAAGCTACGAAAACAACAGGTGGTTTGAAAGCAAATTGAGACGGAATATCGATAGCGTAAAGCAGACAGAGATCGCATATAATAGACGTTGGGTAAAACACTCGTTTAAAGTACGCGACAAGTTTGGAGGTCAACCACAATATCGATTTTCTGTTGCTTGAGTAGAATTGTAAAGGAGACAACAAGAGTAACATAGTTGAAGGCTGGACATAAGAATAGGGGAAATATGTGTGATTGGCTGAGCGCTAGAAATTTTAAAAAAGCTTGCGACCGTTGTATTTTGTTGACCAGTTTTTGGGCTAAAGCGACGACGGAGTGTTTTCAGTTTTATAAGTTTGTTACCCATAAAATTTTTAGAATCAATTACAGTAGGGAAGCTTTTCGACTGAAATAAGGGCAGGAAATGTGTATCGACGGATATAAATACACTAGGAGACGCAGTAAAGCTCTCTGTTACTTCGCTTATCCGTTTGACTTCGCTTAGATTTTACGGTAACATTCAAATGTAAATTTTTATAAAAACGGTGTTAGTACAGTCCGTCGAAGGTTAAATAAAAGTGTAAATTGCACAAGTGGGTGCTATATTGTAGACGGTGCTGTACTTACATTCAAAGAACTAACGGAGGGATGTTACTAAGGTAAGTGTGCTGAGAAATTGTTGGAACGGGGATGCTTGGTGTTTGGTAGATGTGGAAAGTAATTAACTTGGTTTGGACAATTATCTGGGTCGAACATTGAAAGCGTCTGCAGAGATTTGCATAGCGAGTGGAAATGGGTTTGATCTACACATAAAAGAGAGGTGTATGGAAGCAACGACGAGGTTTGTTGGACAACATCTTCAGAGCTGACGACGAAAAAGCTTACTCCAGGTAATGAAATTGATTTCTATTGCCATTGCTTGAACATTTTGTGCTGTTATTTTGTGCAAGAGTGATTTGACACATTGGGTGTGTATTTGATGAACATAAAAGCTCATTTGAAGTGCACATGTAAAGGACAATTTGTATTTATTATTTAAAGGTGTAAATAAATGACAAAAATTCAATGTAAAAAATAAACGGGTCTTTAAGGTTGTTATAAAGAAAGATGCGATGTATTTAGGCATTTAGAGTAACTGGATTTATACTGAGCTCAACATAGACCAGAGTAAAAGTCAAAGGTTTCAAGCCGGGCCCATCTACTCATATAGAACAAAAGCTGTCTAAATAAATCAAAGTCATAAAATTTAAAAAAAAAGGTTTAATGATTGTAATTGTAATATTTTATGAAGCTGTATATCCGAATGTGTAAATATTTACTTGGTAATGAAAATTTTTAATCTGTATAAATAAAAGGTTGTATGTTTCGTTGCATTATTTGAGTGGTAATTTTATTTGGTAGTATATGTGAGAAAGAGCGAACTCAGGATGGTAAGTATCTATAAAGAAACAGATTTTAGAGCAAGCCGGGGTATGCAGAAATAAAGAAGTGTTTCAAAGATTGGAATATTTTTTGTGTTTTCAGAAAAAAATTTATGACTTCCCAAGCGTGGGACTCGATTGTTCCTGACTTCCACAGTAATATATATATATATATATATATATATATATATGCATATTCAAAAATGGTGACAAGATCTTTTATACAATTTTTTACCTAGATTAAAGTGATGTATTTAAATATTTAACATCTATATTAATTTTGAAAATATAATATAAACTTGCATCTTTTTTAATGAAAACCGCAATTGATTGCCACTTTACTTAAAGGCTATTGAGAACTTTTCAGAAATATACAGTTTAGTATAGTTATTTTTTCAATTAGCCGATTTAACCACTTCCTATTATAGTACATAAATTTATAATATTTGTAATAAATACTGCCGAACAAACTATACACAAACTGCTAGTTGTACATAACAAACATTATGTGCCGTTGAATTGATCTCAAAAAAAGTGACCCATGATCGCGCAGTTTCTTTGTATTTATAATAATAGTAGTTACCCAGTAACCACATCCGATTTGGGACACCCTGAACTGTAACTAATAACCTGCTATCAGGAAACGCATTATACATATCTTGAGTAAATTCGGCGCTAGACTTCTTCTTAAATAAAAGTGGCCCCATATTACCAATAATAGGCCATGGTTTTATCTGCTGGACACCCCTATTTGTCCAGTAACGAAAACGATTTTGAAGCCTAATCAGAGCAATTACCATTAAACTGCACAGAAGTATTATCAGCCACATTGTTAACAAATGTTTCACGTTATTGGTCCTAGTGTTTCCACGCTGAATCAGCTAGTTTTTTTTATAATGTGAATAAAGAAAATATGTTAATCCAAGTGTCGCTTTGTCTTTCGTATTTAAAGATGTGGAATAAATTGCTGATCGGTAACGCTATTTAAACATGGAATATTCTAAAAAAAAAATACACTAAAAGTAGGGTAATCTCAACCACTACTACTACTACTATTTGTTAGAGAAAAACCTTACGTGGGCGCTAATTAAATTGATACATGTCTCCTATTATACTGAACAATAGATTTAATTTTTTTGTTTCCTAATGTGCGAAGGGCGTTTCTTATATGATTTTTTCCGCTGATTACAAATCGCTAAACAGAATTTTTTTATCACTCTCAAAAACGTTTTATTATGTAATATTTACATTAGTTATAATAGAAATTATGCATACCAAGTCTCCACCGGATCTTTATTTTTTGCATGTGATTTTTGTTTGCAGATTATCTCTATAGCATCCCTCGATTATGTTTCGACAATAATTTACGAGTATTGTGGGGCTTCACTTCTCTTAGTATCAGTTTTCACAGTACATAATGTCTTGGTAAAGTCTTTCACCAAATTTGTTACCCGCAGTCCCTAGATTTGCGAGAAAAAAATTCCAATGCGAGTGGAAAAAATTAATTTTTAAAGACATCGTTACGGTAGTCCGTGCAAATAAGAAAGAAAGCAGTAAAGTAAGTAAAAAAATCGCCCACGCCGAATACCGCAACGAAACATGGAAGGGTAGAATAGGAATCCGCAAAGGAATTAGATTCCGAGCTATCTCAAAGCGTCGTAGAGTAGAGTGGATCATACAAAAAGAAAAATTGGAACTCAACGAGTATTTTATTCACAAACCATTAGTTAGACATTATATAAAAAGGAATATTTATATAGACCAACTCGAACATTTACGTAAACGAACTGTTATAACGTGACGTAAAATAGGGTCATTTTGAATAGAACATACATTTATGCAAATATTGAACATAAAATCTTAAAATCTATAACAAGCCCTGTATACTTACTAAATATATATATATATATATATATATATATATATATATATATATATATATATATATATTGCTATGATATCGTCGCAGGCCGATGTAATTAATCTTCAGTTTCCTGCTGCCCGCCACCGCTCTGTGTCTCTAAATAATCTCAAACTTAAATTTTATACACAATTCGTTTTATATGCCTCGACTATCTCAGTTCAATCCACATAGAGTGCACGACGGTATGAGAACAAAGAAATGTTGACCCCCCTTTTCGCTTACACTTTGCTACTTGAATGAGATAAATGAACTTACCAAAAGTATAATGACCGAAAAAATATATATACACTTCACAGCTTTACAACTTCTATTATGTGACTTGCTATACAAAAATAAACCCCTGAATCAAAGTAACATTATAAATTTGTTTTTCCCCAAATTATAACTCCTCTTATATCAGTTAAAGCCAGCAAAAATAACACTGTATACTACTGGAAGTACCTTTTGAACGTTCAAACGATGTTCTTTCTCTCTACGTAATTTTTAAAAGATTTTTGATGAGCCTTTACATAAATATTTCAATATATGTAAAAGTTAAATATTCAAAATGAAATTAATGCCTTATGCTATTAAAGAATGCTCTTATTTCTGACCTATATTTTCCTTACGTTTTTCCAATTTTTGGAAATGCTGCTGCATACGATTGTCCATTACCCCTGGATTGTTTTCAATTAAGCTCTCATGTTTATTGCGTAGTACAGCTCAGCTCAACGCCTGTTTAACCCTTAGTTGATTTTCTTAATTAATTTTGCTACGTACATCGACGTAGTCTAAAAAAAACCACAAAGAGAAAATGACCGGGCACAACCAGTGAGTAGACGAGGTGTTAAAAATACCAAAAATAAAGGAAGGCCTGAAAAATAAAAAAATTACACTCACTCATTCCCAACTCACAACAAAACATACAAAAAAAGAAACCTCTAATTAAAAAAATATGTACAAAAGCACAGTATTCCCAAACATAAAAAAAATTCGATAACCCCAATATACATATATCCGGCAGAACGACAAAATTACTTCAAAAATGGCGAGCTGCAGTTTTTAAGTCGCTATTCCTCTGAAATAGCGACAAAATAAACCCCAAATTTAACACTAAAAACAACAGTTCGTAATCCTCATAGTAAACCTAAATTTACATACCTAAAATTATTAATATCATGTCCTAATTAACCCAAATTTACAAATTTTAAAAAAATTAACAGTTTGAAATCCCTCCCCGTAAACATACAATTAACCTATCAAATTGTCTCACAAAAAAAGAAAAACCCAATTCTTAAATAATTGAAGATTGCCAACACATATCCCGCGCCGAAAATAATCATTTTGCCACTAATAATCTGAGTCATTGAGAACAAAAAGCAACGCCTTAATATTACGACCATAAATCCTAAAATCGTTCAGTAATATTTATATATATATATATATATATATATATATATATATATATACAGACGAATCAATCTGGTAACTGCCTGGGACCAGGCAACCTGTGCATCCTTCCACACCAAAAGAGGCGGCAGCTCAAAAGACCGTCATGTACAAGGGAGAAAGCATACAGTGGTGTCCTCCCATAACAAAAAGCGGCGGCAATCCCACGGGTAGTTAGGTCCACCGAGGGAAGAAGCTACAATAATTACGAGTAAAGATTAATTTATTTACGCCGAAAAGTATTTTTTTTTAAACCGCAAACACTTACCACACCGTGTGTGCCCGAAATTATGAAGATAACAACAAAGAAAAAGTTAACGAGGAGTAATCGTTATCATATAAGTACAGAAAGAATTGAGTAAATGAATTCCTTTTCTAGCAAGGATTCACTGCAATACTTGCGTTATCATCCACAGGTGTTAAATAGAAACTTGGAAACATGCTTTATCAGATAGTTCAGTACATTATTTCCACGAGTCTTTAGATTGAAGTAATCTAGAAAGTAATTATACGCTATCGTAATGTGTAGCAAGTTCACGGATACCTAAAACAAGGTATTGACTATTTAATTTATAGAACAAGCTTTTCGTTTCGAAGTAAATAGGTTTAAAACGAAAATTATTAGAAAGCGTACTTATTGTGAAAACGTATAATATACAGGATGTTGTTGGCGTATTAAAGAGTAGAAACGGAATCGATTTGAATGAATAACGTTTACCGTCGTAAGTGAACGTAACAATTTCTCCGTTCAATGCTCAGATGCTTGTGTAGACCAATATTTAGATTGTTGTTTACTCAAATGATTATTTAGTCGGTTATGTACTGGATATTTAGATTACTTAGTTGGTTCTCTGTTGGACTATTTAAATTGCTTAGTTGGTTATCTCGTCGAATATTTAGAGCCCTATGTTATTAAATATTAAAATTATGTTTAATTAAAAATTCTAACTTACGTTTCAAAGTCAACTCTATCGTATACTTGCACTAGTATTGTTATTTCAAAATTTTCTATCACGGCTTTCACTAAAATTATAATTACTTAATTTACTATATTCACTTCGCGTGGTATTCTAATTTGAACTGATAGAAAGCGTGCCTTGGTTGAAGAAAGACTGATTGTTTATCAAATTCGCGTCCTATATAAACGATCCTCCTCTTCAGCTGTATGATTCGTTTTCCGAGTTTACCTTGTTGTCGTTGCACTTTGCCTATTCATGCAGACCTTCGGACTTTCTATAAAGTTACCATCCAAATTCTTGTCGAAATGCTTAGTTTATCACGTAGACATCTAATTTTGACCAGTGCATTCCTCTGAATATAATACCTTTGTACCTTTTTCAAGTCACGCCTGCTTGTTTGTATAGCATTTTATTGAAACTTTCTGTTTAATTTATCACGTATCCAAACATCTGTTCTTTTGTTTTGTTTCCTAATCTGTTGGATTTTATTTGAATTCTCTGATGTTTACAATTAAAAGATCATGTAGTCAAATTTTTATGATGACATAAATTAAATGCGTCTATTCACTTTCTGCGTTTATGTAACATTCGTATTGAATGGGATTCCTTTATTGAGAGTATGAATGGTTATTTCCTTACATTAATTCGTATTTATTTCAATAAAACTCGTTGCGTTTATGATGTTATTCATGCGTATTTGTTTTCGGATTTATGCTTGCATAGTTGCCTTAAAATGAATTGCATGGCGTACAAGTTATTTATCTCACTAAATGTGATTTGATTTTTGAAGAATGAGCTTCTTTTCATTAGTTAAAGTTAGTTGTGATTTATATACAGTGTGTTTGATATTAGCTTTTTGCTTGATTGGAAAATTGCGTAACTTTTATGATAAAATTGTTTAGTTTTCCGGACCTTAGTGCTGTTTACAGGGAGTACACAACCCTTATGACTCTATATACCTTTAAATAACTCTATTATCATAGCAATATATATATATATATATATATATCTATATATATATATATATATATTGATATGATAACGCCGTATTTAGTGTTATGACGTTTTCTATAACTCCACCTCTCTGTGTTTTCTAATCAAATTTAAATCTCACTAATATTGTTATTCTGCCACAACTAGCTTTTATTATTCTACACAGAGTGCACAACGTTACGATGATCTATTTTTTTCTTCTCCACCCCTTTATGATTACCTATTTGTTTGAATTATAAAACGAAGTCAATTAATTTCATATAATGAAAAGAAATAATATTTACAAGTTTTGAAAAATATTAAAATACACTCCTCAATCAATCAATATCATATGTATCATTTACCCCAAAATTTATATGCTTTAAAATCAATCTGAAGTCACCAAAAACTACCCTTTTTAACAAAGAAACCTCGAACGTTCTAGATCCCTTTATTATGTTACGTACTTTTAACGTATGCTATGTTTGTTGCTGACTTCGTTACACTTTTTATATCAATAAATTTAGGATTGAAATTTAAATAGAAAAAATATCTTAAAACTAATTAGATCTGAATTTTTACAGGTTGTTCTTCGGATTGTGGATCAACAGCCCTTTATTGTCCTCGTTCATCTATCACTGCTCTGTATAGTTGAATCCCTCGTTTTCCATAAATTACTTCGTGCATCTTTATTGATTCTCGCAACTCAACATTGTACCAGAATTGTACCAAAATCGTCGACGCTGATTTGAAATATTATATTAATCCATTTAAAATATCCCCACATTTGAATTATTATATCTATCCACACATTTAAAGTATTATACTATCCATTAGAATTATTATATCTATCCACATTCGGAATTATTATCAACCAATTAAGAACCCTATTATTATATTATTAGTTTAAATAAATTACCCCAAATTCTACTCACGTTAAACGGCAAAAAAAGTTTCATAATTGTAGCACTGTTATCACTTGATATAATTTATTAAATATTTAAAATTACGCGTGACTTTTTGATTCATAGTAACGCAGCTTCGTCCTGCTTGAGTTTAAAGCTGAGCTCTCTTATCATTGCTCGCTGTTAAATATAGGCTCTTCCCCCTGGCATGTGGGCTGGGTTTTCAACAAGCCTCGTAGATATCTTAACCAATAAGGTCCTTGTATTTCGTGCATCTTGAAGTGGTATCTGATGTAATATATCGGTTTCTTATGTAATGGTGTTTATTTGATATCTTATTATTCGCTATCTTGACCATACGTTGTTTTGTTTAGATATCGCGTTTTTCATATTGTACAAAAATACATGATGTAACTTCAATTTTACTTTTGTTTATTTATTTTTTTAAAACTGTGGTTTCTTATCATAATGTTTATTATTTCTGTGTAATTGCGTAAAGCTTTGTTGGGTTTTATCTCTTATCTTCGTATTACATTACAACTAATTGAAACGCTTCTCAACGCGTGTTTAATTATATTTACTATCATTTTTTCCTGAATAAGCGTACTTTTACTGAAAGATATTCTCACTTTGCATTACTTAATATTAATAAAGATCTATATACCGAGTGTTAAATATTTGTTATTTACCTAATGTATGAATTACCTATTTTCCTGCTGAATACTAGTACTATTGTTGTAAGATATGCTTATTCGCATTGTTTAAAGCTAACTATAACTTATATACAGGGTGTTAAATGCTTACTATTTACATAATATCCAAATTACTTAATTTTCTGCTAAATAAATGCAGTTTTCTGCTTCCTATTGCAATTTATGGTTACTACACGACCCTTGCTATTCAATACACCCTTAAACAACCCCTTATCAAAGCATTATATATGTATATATATATATATATATATATATATATATATATAGCTACAATATTGCCAAACTCCTGGTGTATTTAATGCTAAGTTATACCCTGGCCGCCACCTTCTTGTGCCTCTAAAATATCTAAATTAATTTTAAAATGAACACAATAAATTTATGCCTCGACTCAGTTATATCCTGCACAGATTGAACGACGATATGATAACAGGGAATATTTACCCACTCCCTTTAAATACTTGATATACCTGAATAAGGCAAACAAAATTCACCAAGTTTTGTATAATGGGCTAAGAAAATGTATAATTTGTAACTTTACGTCCTTATGTTTTATATTGAAAGCTTCGTTGAACTTTCAAAAAAACTATTCCCCTTTTAACGTAATTTTTATGCATCAACTAAAGTTTTTTGATGACCTTTTACACAAAAAGTTATCTATATTACATGTGAGTGTTACGCTTATAAATATTTGAAATAAGACATGCAACATTCAAGAAATTATAAAATTAAATTCTGGCCTTGCAATTTTCTGTTGACCTTTGTGGAAACTTGTTGAACCAGATTGATTGCATCTAAATTAATTAATTTGATTAAAATTGCACGTGATTATTAGATTTAATGCTCATCTAAGTATTGCGTAATGCAATTTTGTTCAACTAATAATATTTTTTAAATTTGACTGAAATGAATGAAATTATATCTTTTGTTAAATATTGTTATTAAATACAAATTATGTATTATAGAATAAAAGCATTTTGATTTTAGTATTGTCAATTTTTCAAAAGGTTAATTTAAAAATTATAAAATTATCTACTTCGATAGGGTTTGTATATCTACCCTAGAATTATATTTTTTTAATACTTGCTAGGTACAGTGACGTTCATCTTCACTTTATCTTGTCTCCAGTTTAACAAATTCAAACCTGCCCATCTCATACTCTCCCTTGGAGAAATAGCAAGGTTAGCCGTCGGCACGACAGTTTTTTATAGTTCCATCTCGTACGTGTAAAAGTTTTAAGTCATTTTAAAGCTCCGAATTACAGTGTCTCACGTGCACTATTATTTTAAAGGTGTTCATTAAAAATTTTAACCCGACACAACCGTTTTAACTCCAAAATTTCAAATTTTTCGGAAAACTGTTACAGTTGCGTTCGCATCGTGAGGCTCGAATTGTTCTCTTCTCTTAGGGCAAGATTTCAAAACGCGTTCTCTAAAAAAATAAAACTGTTAAAACGAGATACGACTGGATGCAACTTGAAAAGACCAGCTATCAGGCACCAAAGGATATGATACACTATGAGAATTCTTATATTTCCGGAATAAGATAAACGGTATGGTAAACCTCTTTAGCAGTTCCAACATTTGTCGACAAACTTTAAATATTACAAAAAATTCTCTTATCGATTATCTGGTGGCCATTAACAAATTCTTGTAATTTTTGAAGCACAATATTTTTAAAGGACATCTTTAATGGTACAAGTTATCAGGTAATGATTGCAAGTTAAAATATAATAAAAAATGTGACAATTTCCAAGGTTTTTGAGAATAATGCAAAAATTCCATCTGAAACGGCATCGTCGCTTTTGTACTGAGGAGGAATTAATTGACTAGACCACTAAAGCAGGTCCTTCCAATTCTATATTTTTTCATTTCAGTAATACTGAATCAGTAGCTGTCTCAATAAAGTGGAAGGTGCTTTATAAAGTTGTGGAAGTTACCTGTGTCAGTTTAGAAGACTAACACATTTGAATTAAATATCTACTTTACCATATATAATAACCACTTAAAAAGCACTTTCACAATTTAATCTCAACAAGTGAAACAGAATGTTATATCGCTTAATGAAGGAAAGTATTGCAGCAATCAATTGGAGGTCATCAATTTTTTTAGATGCATTAACAAATATGAAATCTACTAGCGCAAACATATCGTGCCCTTACAATCGCTCTTAAACTTTGTGACTTAAATAAATCTAATTTTAACTAAAAAGATACTAGATAACCGTAGCTTCTCCTTCATACCGCTTATTGATCTATTAAGTTCCGAAGATTTTGGCTTATACTCAGAGTCTTAATGATTATCTTACATAGCGTTAGTGATTGGAAAAAAAAGGAAATTATCAGTTTACGGATAGGCTTTAAACGTACAACCTTCCAATTGTACTTGGATATTCTTACTAATTGAACCACATACACAAACTATCAGACAACGTAGGCATAAATACAACAAAAACCTACTGTTGACTATTTCACCGCACCCGAGTTGAACGCAGAACAGACTAAAAAATTGCAGTTGACTATATCAAAGTACACGAGCTGAAAAAAGAACAAACTAAGAATCGCGAGAAATTTCCAACTCATTTTTTGTGGTACCCAAAAATCAGCACGCTCATTGGTCAAACTAAATTTGGAGATTCTTTTACATTTGAAAATCGAAATACACAATTCAATTGGTTAAAGACATCATTAACGTTTTTCAACACAGGATGCTGCTACGTACCTAGACATAGCCGGAAGAAAAGTAAATACCAGGCTAACTACCAAGCGTGGAGAAGGGTGGGATTTGCCTACATACCAAAAAAAAAACAAAAAAAAACATATCGCCTAGGATTATCCATTAACACATAAAAATAAAGGATTCTGTACAAACAAGCAAAAAGAAAATAAATTAAGTGTAATTATTTCACAGCAAACAATTATATTGTACGGACAATTTAGGGATCTAGATACGACGTGCGCATCTCGTATTTACACAAAATAATATTAATCAGTAGCCAATAAAAACTTGAAAGCTTTTGTCAAGTGTTTTTAAATTTTCACCTAATGCTTTTTATAAAGTAACTAATTAGTAAAGCGAATAAACGTGCGCGTTCTTTTGACACGCATCTTTAAAAATAGTGCGTCGCGACTGTAGAGCGATAGTATCGATTGGCGGCCACAAACAATAGTTCTCCGATATCACGTTTCTACATCAAACGTTGATACGAAATATGCCATTGACACACACAAAAGAGAACGAGTTGCATACCTGTAAGTGTCCAGATACTTAACTCGCAAAGCGTCGGGAGTGAGTCAACACAGGAACACCGCGGTATTCAGGATCCAGTTACCATGCCATCGTAACTGCAGCCGCGGTCTACGAACAGAAGCAGTTGGTCTACAGACAGAAGCAGTTGTTCTACATAAAGAAAGAACCCATTTTACCTCCAGCTAAAAAAAAGCAATACACGCAAGACAGCTCCTAGTTGTCGAACAGAAAATAACAAACGTGCATTACTTTTGAAATACGGTGACGAATAATGTAAAAAACACTTCGACGCACAAGCTGTAGAATCAAATTCAACAATGGTTGAGACTGGAACACCCGGGTTTTATTGGATACTGTGCGACCTTATTTCAACAAGTCTTAACATCGGAACAATAGATAAAACCATTATACGCAATTGTAATGTATACCAAAATAACAGGTACCTAAAACAGGAGATAAACTATTTAATTGTAGCATAAACTTCTCGTTTCGAAATAAAGAAGTTCAAAAAGAAAATTTGTAGCAAGCGTACTTATTGTAAACAGGATGTTGTCTAAGAATTTAATAAATTACCGCATACCTAACACAAGGCATAAACTTTAATTTATCGAGGAAATCCTCGTTTTAAACGCAAAAGGGATTTGAGTTGAGGAATTTATTCCAGAGCGTATTTATGATTAATTATGTTAAAAATAAACGTAACAAATCCCCTACCCCAGCAAATTTAACAGGTCGGGATAGGAAAACAAAATAATGGGAGTGGGCAGGACCAAAAAAAAACAAAGAGAAAAAAATCTAAACAAAAAGAAAACAGAAACAGAAAAAAGAAACACTCCAAAATAAAAAAAGAACTCTCGTCCAGCTCGAAGTTCCAATAATAGAAGACAGAAACCAGAAGGAAGGAAAGGAAACAAGCAACGAGGACTAAGATGAAACGGCATCGACACTGAAAAAGTCGTCAAAGTACGTATCCTTCTAGTGAAGAAACAGGAAAGTCTTCGACCTCAAAAGAAGAAAACGAACGAGGAAGAAAACCAACAGCGCCAACCAAAACAGGACCCAAAGGTCAAGCCTCAAGTAGACAAAGGCACAACAAGGGAAAACGAGGGGAAGAGAGGAGGAACGCTGGTAAAAGGAAACGGTGTACTACAAGCTGTGGTAACCAAAAATCGTAAACGAAGAACCAAAGAAATGAAATGCTGACTAGTCCTAAAGTCGACTAAGTCGTGATTTCCGAAGAAAGAAGAACGGACTAGAAAGCATCTACCACAGGAGCGGATGGACGAAACACAATCAGTATAGGGACCGACCGCAAAGAAGACCAGCAAAAGGTTGAGAAAGGAAAGTAAAACGAAAGGAACGAGAAAAAAAAGGAAAAAACAAAAAAAATAACACCAACACCAAGTACAAAACCGAAAAAAAAACTAAGAATCGTACAAAAAAAAAATAGAATCCCAGTGTAGTTACGTATGAGTAGGTGTGTGCGTGTGCGTGCCTGTGTGTGTATATGTGTGTGTGTGTGTGTGTGTGTGTAAGAAGTGTGTGTGTAGGTGTTGTGCGTGTATAAGGTGTGCGTGTGTGTATGTGTTGGACCGCTGTAGTCGCCTCTTACGACAGGTAGTTCGTACGATGGGGCTATTCTATTCCCGGTCCCACACGGGGTTAGAAAAAAGCAAGAAAACGAAAGAAAACTTAGGAACACAGGGAAGTAAATAACGAAATCGCTAAGTCCAAAAATCAAAACCTAAGGAGAGCAAAGTCGGCATAAGAATCTGGGGCACGAGGACTAGATTTTGGGCTTAAAGCGTTTACGCCGCCAGAATGAGAACAAAACGAGATCAAGGACATTAGAAGTTCGCCGACATACATCTTCCGGTTCAGAAGTAGCATAGAATAATCTCCGCCTCTCTTGGGCAGTTTTCTGCCAAACTGGAACAGCAGGGCGTGTAGCAGTTGTAGCACACGGTTTACGAGGTGGCGAGGGTGGAGGTAGTAGTGGTTGTCGTAATTTATGGAACTCAGAACACGTTATGGAAGAAGGTTGTTTGTTTTTAGTATTGGTGGTAAGAAAGTGAACGGTAGAAAAGAAAAAAGTATGAGCTGTAAAAGAATCAACTTTACGAAAAGAAACACAAGCAGAGCACACTTCAGTTACGTTAACTAGAGGGACAGAAGTAGATAAAATTTTTACGACGTTAGATAGAGGACCAAAAATATCACAGTTAGGAAAAAAAACAGCATTAGCTGTAGGACTATCCACCTTAGGAAGAGGATCAGAATCTGATAACACTTCAACCATATTACATAAAGGAACAGAATCAGGTAGAAGTTCATCAACCTTACAAAAACAAACAGCATCAGGAAGCACTTCAACAACAGTAGATAAAGGAACATCAGCTAGAAGTTCATTAACCTTAGCTAAAAGAACAGCAGCAAGTAGAAGTTTGTCAGTATGAGATAAAGAAACACAATCAGAAAGCATTTTTTCAACATCAGAAAATTGAGTAAGAGCAGGTATCGTTTCATCAACGTCTGATAAAAGAATAAAATCAAGTAAGATTCATTATTGTTAGACAACAGAGTAGAAATGGACAAAACTTCAGCCACAATAGGAACTGATTTTTTAACAATAGTAGATAACGGAACAGAATCAAGTAAAACTTTGCCGACCACAGCAACAGGCATCACAGAACCTTTTCTATCCGTGTTAGGAGTTATCTTCACTTTAGGTATGGCTGTTATTGTAGGCAGGACAGGAATTTCTTCAGTAGAACAATTTAAGAAAGCGAAAACAAACTCTTGAGAAGTCACTAATTCGAAGTATGGGTTGTAATGGTGGTGGAGGTACAGTTTGGGGTGAGAAAGTAGGGCGAGCAGAAGGAGGAGTAGAATAGGATGTAGAACTAGAGACAAAGGAAATCTTGTTCGAAGCTATATTCGCCGAAGAAGGGAAAGTTTTGATAGTAGTAGCAGGATAACCTGGATGAGGGACCGAAGAGAGTGTAAAGTGAGAAGCAGAACAAATTTGGCAGCTAGAGGTGAAGACAGTATTTGGAGTATGATCCGAAGACCTATTAGTAGTAGGATGACAGTGTGGACAGTTGCGGCGAGAAACTTCCGTATTTCCGCAACCATAACAATGGAGTACTTGAGGACGAGTACCACTTGTCAAAACATGACCAGGTTTGTCGCAATTAAAGCAGATGACCTGTCAAGTAGAATCAGAACTAGGAAGAGGAACAGTAGAATGTACGGAAGAAGTATCGGATCTACCCGTAGGCGTAGCAGAAATCTTAACAACTCGGTCATGTGAAGCAAAAGTATTTCCCCAGTAGTAGCAAACTTATACGCAAAATCCGGGGGTTCAAAATGTTGGATCAGTAAATTGGACAACCACTTCCAGTCAGAAAACCTATGCCGATAACCACGATATTAGCCTCGAACAAACCCACTACCGACTCAAATAACTCCAATTCTGACACATGGTGAATTCGTCGGAGTTTTTCGACCCGTCTCAAAAAATCATGTACGGTAAGAGTGTTTGGGTTACCAGAAAATTTCAAGTTCCACTCCCACACAGGAAGAGCTTGGTAGTAAATCGAAAAGAAGTCATTTTGAATACGAACAAGGAAGGAATTGGTAGAAAGTAACTGCATAAAGATTAATCGTAACTCGATAGAAGCCAAAAGAAAATTATTGAGAATACAGGACAAGCTAAAACATATCCGATGGATAAACTTCAGGGACACCAATAAGATCGAAACAACAAAATATAAATTAAAATAGGACTGTAAAATAAAAGAAAAATCGGAGAAAAGAACCGCCTCTAAACTTGACGGGGAAAACAAAATGTACCGAGAGGGAAAGAAGAAAAAATTTTGGGCGCCAGCGTTTTCAATGGACTAGAATTATTGGCGAAAACACAGGTCCAATAATCTCAAATTAACCAACCAATAATATTAACACCATATAAGAAACCACACACCACACTCGTTCAGAAACATCACAAAATAACATAACTCATAGAAATATTCATTACAAACACATTTTAAATACAGAAATGCCACTAGAAAAAATAAAAAATACCTTTAACCAGCTGTAGAAATCAAAAATATGTGGCATTAGTACAAAGTAGATAGATGTGATTAATATTCAGTACGGGGGTTGTCTCCAACAAGCTACATTAAACTCTCCAAACACTACTAATACAAATATGAGTCATACTTGACATATTTCTCAAAAATTCCGTAACCCAGAATAACTAACAGAGAAAAATGACGTTTGATGGTATATCTGATAAAAAATAATATAATAACACAGACCAACACGATTATTGTTTCCTGATAGCTGATGGGGTGTCTTCTGTGTATTTTGGTCGCTAAATACCGAATCTACACTCAGAATTTTCCTATCGCGCTCAGGTATTATGGTATTTTAAAGACAATTTTCGTTGTAAAACATATTGTAATGGAAATTGTAATGGAAAAATACGCGCATCCTGAGTTATAGATATAGTTATAGATATAGATACTCCACCTTTATTTTCACAAGTTGAGTTTAATGACTTGCCATGAAATTTAAATTTCTAAAAAGCTCAAGCTGAACTATTTGGATTTAGGTTACAAGTTTGAAATCTATTACAAAGTGATACACATATTTCCACGTATCAGAAAAGTGAGCAAGATTTTCTTTTTTTGGTATACTGCGTAGATGTAGACGCATTAGAATGTAAATGCAAAACTAATGAGTGGAGACTATGTATTAGTTCAATTACTTCAAGCTGGAAGAGAGTTCTCCTCCATTAGGAAAATTCGTATCCCTCTTTTTTATTGCTCACGCAATACATATAAAAGAAACTACAACAATATGAATTCTTTAATTGAAAGGCTTAAACATACAGAACATGGGTGGAGCATGTATTGTTATTTAAGTCATAGCCGTTTTGTTAGAAATGCAATTGGGTTATACCAAGCACTGCTGTTTTCTCTGTTAATGGGACAGCAGAGCAAAAGATATACTCTACTTTGTAAAAGACTAGAAAATGCGAAAAGTCACAAATTCTTATCTCGTTGATACAGAGAAAGTTTTGCTACCACCTCTGCACAAAACACTGCAACTGATGAAAAACTTTGTCAAGGTTTTAAATAAAGATGGTGAAGGGTTGCAATATCCGAAAGACAAGAGAGAAAATAAAAGAAGAAATTTTTATTTGGCCGCAAACTCGTCACATCATAGAAGACAGTGTATTTGATTAAAATTCGACTGAGATTAAGGCAGCTGAAGGATATCATTTAAAAAGGCGTGTTCCAATTTTTTTGGGAAATACAAAGGAAAAATTACGAAAAAATTGTGAATCTTTTAATTTCCCGATACATCAATATAGGTTGCAAAATGTACTTGAATATCCATTTTCTCCACTCGCATTTGGACTGTTTCCCCGTAAATCCAGTGTTTGTGAGTGACGAACATGGTGAAAGGCTTTACCGAGATATTATGTATTGTGATAACCCATACCAAGGGAAGTGAAGCCTCTCAATGCTCACAGATTATTGTTGAAACCTAATTAAGGATGCTCCAGAATTACTCTACAAACGAAAATCAGATGCACAAAATTTTGAGATTCAATAATGACGTGGTATGTGTAATTTATATTATAACAAGTGTAAACATTATAGAATAAAACGTTCTACTATTATTAAAATATGAATAACTTTTGACTGCAGGGTAAAATTCTGTTGATAAATTCGTAACTAGTTGAAAAAATCCTATAAGACCATCCGTCACAGATTAGGACAAAAATTTACAATTTGTTGTTCAGTGTAATTGTAGTCTTCGTAACATTAAAAAAATACACAATGGTGAGTACACGATAATTTTAACAACGGTCAAAATTCAGCTAAAGTGTAACGAATACTTCTTGTTGCTATTCCGCTTAATTCTAGAAATCGCAAAATTCCACCAATTATTAAATTTGTAAATAGATTTTCATATTTTAACTTTGGGTATATATACATTAATGTAATCATATTACAAAATTAATATTATGAACCTAAAAATTTTATGTCTAAACGGCCAAATTGTAAAAAAGCGTAGTAACGAAGTTTAGAAGAGAGTGTTGTCTATCCACTTCGCCGATGGGTGATTCGTCGCTTTGCAACCCGTCGGCATGCAATATGCCGCCGTGCGATTCACCGATACTATCCAATTAGCGGTGAAATTCGCCGTAAAGATTCTTTTATCTTTTATCTAAGTGTCAATTGTCAAAATCCAAAATAATAAAAAGTCAAAAGCTTACATTTTTTTCTGGAAAATTTTTAATCTAGGATCAGCCCCCTGGTAGCTACGAGCAACCATACCTACATTGGACAAGGAGGAAGGGGCTGTTTGAGCTAAGAACCAGTCGCGGTTTGACCATGCTCAGATTCGCACGTGCGTTATGGTAATGGCGGATCGTGGTTTGTATCGCCCTCACATTACAAATTGTAATATCAATTATTTATCGATGCACATCTATTATGTTGCATGATAATGTTGTATTCGGTTTATTCGTTCTTTTAATCAATATACAGTCCACGTTAATCTTTTATTTTCAAGCTTTTTATTAATTAAGCACCACTAGAGTATGGTAAATACGAGCCTATGAAGTCGCTAAATTAAGTGATATTAATAATTCGTGTTAATTATTAATTAGTCCGCTGGAAATAGTCGGATGCATAGTGAATTATTACGTATTTTTAAATGATTGTTCAATTAAGTCGAAGGTGGTATTAATTTTCGCCATATTATTAACAATCCGATCGAGCATTCAAAATATTATTGGAAAGAATTATAAGTGTTTTTATTATGGTGTCAATGATTCTCTAATTGGTGTTGTTAAAACGTTTGATATTGAAAATAGTGCAGTGCAAATTGTATTGATTAATTTCCAGGTGGTCATAACTTTACAAGTTTGTGGAAAGTTTTACTGGTTAATTCCCAACGGTCATATCAGTGGAACGAAAGTTTTAACTTGAATTGTGTGTGAAATGACGGAAACGCTTTCATTTCGTTTCCTGTCTGTTCTGTAAATAAAGATAGACGGAAAGGTACCTGCACATCATTATATTGTGGACGAGCAGAGACCTTGGTATTTTATACATCTGTCTTTGTCTGGAGATAAGAAAGGTAAGCCAAGTAAGCAATTACATTTTAATGTGTTCGTTCTGGAATTTCCGTTATATAAAAAATTGCCAATATTTGGGTTTTGTAAGAACTGCAGGTATATTTACTTATTATATACTTGTAGCAAGAAACGTTAGATGACTCATTGCAATTAAAATTGTGTGAGCGAAAATTTGTATTTATCATCATGACAAAGGGTAAAAAGACTTTGTTAGATGAACGTTCATTTTTGAAAAACAACATAACCAAGTCAAATATTTACGTCATAGAAGCAGAAACGACAGCTGTTGCGGAATTAGATTTTGAAGAAATAAATATTAAATTTTAGCTTATTGAAAGTAGTTTTGATGAATTTATGCATGTTTGTTGTCAGTTGCAAGAATATGATGTGGAAGATAATTTTAATGAAGTAGAGGTGGTTGAAAAATTGTATACAACGACTTACGCTAAGTTTAAAAGGTTGCTTAATTTGCAAGGCAAGTCTGAGGGATCTAGTGAAGGCACAAATAATGTTGTCAAAGGAAATATTAAATTGGAAGCCTTACAATTACCCATGTTTTCGGGGCAAATTCAAGGTTTTAAATCGCTTTTTGAGCTTTTCATAACTCTTGTTGACAGAAATCGAAATTTGGAAAATATTGAAAAATTGATATATTTACGTAAACATCTAAAAGATGAGCCATTGCGGTTAAAATCTGCTTTGCCCGTGGAAAATAATTCTTATAATACGGCATTGAATATTTTACAAAAAACGTATAAGGATGATTATTTGATTATTGATTTATTGGAATTATCAATTGCAAATTGTAATGACTCGGGTATGTAACAGGACTTTGTAGCCAGAATAAAGCAAACTGTAGCTTATCTAAAAAAATTAGGAAAATCAATTTGGGATGCTATGATAGTTCATCTTATACTTTCCAAGCTAGATATTTATAGCAATCGAGCGTATCAAAATGAGAGGAAACCTAATTCTAGGGCTAATTTGGAAAAACTTATAAAATTTTTGAACAGGAGGGCTTTGATTTCGGAGTTAAGTAAACCGAGTATCAAACTTCAAATTAATAGTAAAACAATTAATAAGCAAACACATTTTAAACCTGTAACTAACACTATTACTGCTGTACCGAGTTCTGGTAAATCCTTTAAGCAAAAAATTGAGAAAGGCGGACAAAAAGTGAATTCAAATTCAGTAAACTGTAAATTTTGCAAGCATGGAGGTCATCCAATTTTTAGGTGTGATCAATTTAAAAATGCAAGCATGCAAAAGAGGGAAAAGTGTATTTCGGAAAACAAGGTGTGTAAGATGTGTTTAAATGTACATGTGGGTCAACCCTGTTATTTTGGTCTCAAATGTTTCAAATGCCAACCAAGGAGCATCACACATTTTTGCATAAGGACGTTCAGTTAAATGCGGTAGATAATTTGGTAGCCGCTCAAGGGATAACTACAGTAAAGTCTACTATATTAGAATTTGTTTTATTGCCTACGGCATTAATATTAGTAAAAAACGCTGAAGGTGTGTTACTTTTGGCACGAGCCCTGTTAGATTCATGCTCACAGACTAGTTTTGTAACAGTTAAATTGCGTGACAAATTTGGATTAGACACGTGTCGTACAAGAAAATTAACTCAAATTTCTGGTATTTGTGATAATTCGACATAGTGTTCAGAATGGATGAACTTGTCGATTCGTTCAAGATATGGGAATTATGAAATTACTCATGATTTCGGGGTTACTCCAAAAATTACTGTTGAATTGCCTCAATTAAGTTTTGATTTCAGCAGTTTTAAATTGTCAGAGAGTTTACCGTTGGCTGATGACAAATTTTTCGAGTCAGCTGAGGTAGACATCCTTTTAGGAACAGATATTTTTTTCTCGGTTTTGCTTCCGCAAAATATAAAAATGGGCATAGATCAGCTTAATTTTCAGAATTCTTATTTTGGTTACTTTGTGAGTGGAAAAGTGGCGTTCACTAAAGATGTGGTGCTAGTTTGCACGCAGTGTCCTTACATAGTGCGGTAATTGATGCTGATGAAAATTTAAATCAGTTAATGGTAAAGTTTTGGGAAACCGAAAATGTTTTTATTAAAAATGACCAAGAATCGCTGACTGAAAATGAAATAGCAGAACAGTGTTTTGCAAATAAATTTACAAGAGTTGAAGGGCGGTTTCAAGTCGATTTACCTTTAAAAGTAAATTTAAAAGAGTTCCAATTGGGAGATTCGGCTTCTATGGCACTCAAACGCTTTGAAAATTTAGAAAAACGATTTGTAGCAAATGAAAGTTTAGATTTAAAATATTCGCAATTTATTAAGGAATTTCTAAGTAGAGAATTTAAGGAAGATGTGGAAGTTGATCCTTTTACATTACATAATGAGAATTGGTATTTTTTGCCTTATCATGGTGTAGTAAGAGATGACAAAATTACGACGAAATTTAGAATTATAATCGACGGTAGTGCCACTACAAAAACTGGTGTATCTTTGAACAGTATTTTGTGCAATGAAGATATTGTTTAGCCTGAGTTATTTGATATTTTGCTTTTATTTCGTACTTATTGGTACGTCTGTATGGCTGCTATAAAACAGTATTTGCAAATTTCGATAGAACCCGCACACGGAAGACTTTTATATTTTCTTTGGAGGGAGAATAGAAATCAACCGCTGCAAGTTATGCAGTTTAAACGGTTGCCTTTCGGCTTGAAATCCAGTCCTCATTTAGCAACGAGATGTCTATTACAATTAGCTATTGAGGGAAAAACAGAATTCCCTTTAACTTCGTTTATTTTGCATTTTAATACTTTTGTTGATTACTGTCCTTTTGGTGCAGATCATAAGGAAAGTCTGTTGCAAGCTCAAGCTGAACTTATAAAATTACTGGGGTTAGCTAAATTCGAATTACATGATGTTCCAACCACGTGGAATTAGTACAAAATATTCCACGACAACTTCAACATTTTGAAGAAACAAATATTACTAATGAAAAGGGGAGTATTTTAAAAACCCTAGGTTTATCGTTTGAAGTAAATACTGATCAATTTATAATGAGTTGTGGAATGAAAACCGTTCCTTCAACATGCAACAAAAGATTTGTTTTGGGCTTTATTGCAAGGTTATTTGATTCTCTTGGCTTTTTGGCTCCAGTTATTACTGTAGCAAAATTATTGATGCAAAAAATATGGGCTGCAGGTCTGGACTGGGACACTGAACTACCTGAT
This sequence comes from Platerodrilus igneus, assembly GCA_036346225.1. Lineage (NCBI taxonomy): Eukaryota > Metazoa > Arthropoda > Insecta > Coleoptera > Lycidae > Platerodrilus > Platerodrilus igneus. Next base: position 12,604,224 of record JARFIW010001469.1, on the reverse strand, counting down.
AAATTAAAAGAGGAATGGGAATCATTTTCACAAGGATTAAGGTACATGCCAGCAATTAAAATCAATAGATATTTAAATTTTTCCCAGGCTGTTTCTATTGAACTTGGATTTTGTGACGCTTCACAAATTGCACAAGGTGCTTGTGTTTATGTACTAGTTACGGTCAGTAATACAGTGGAAATAAAATTGTTAGCTTCCAAATCAAAAATAAATTCGGTGAAAAATAAAACAAGCATTCCGCGGTTGGAATTAAACGGGGCATTGATATTAGCAAGATTAATAAACCGAATCTTTGGTATGCTGAAAGATAAAGTACAAAAGGTTTTTTTGTTTTGCGATTCAAAAATTGTGTTAACATGGTTGAAAATAGAATATTGGAAACTTAATACTTATGTCGCCAATAGAATTAAATTGATTCAGGAATTAACGTCCGAATTTCTGTGGTGTTATATTCGTTCTAATGAAAATCCTGCTGATCTTGTTTCGAGAGGAGTTTTACCACGCAATATGGAAAATTGTATCTTGTGGTGGAAGGGTCCTGAATTTTTAGGGACACTTGATTTTACAGTTGACAAATACCTTCGACCGCCCGAGTTTAGTGAAATGTTGCCAGAAATGAAGCCCGTAGTGAATGTTGTAGTCCAGAGTAAAGATAAATTTGCATTATTCGAAAAATTTTCAAGTTTTATGATAATGAAAAGAGTTTTGGCATATTGCTTGCGTTTTATTTACAATTGTAGGAATAAAACTAACAAAAAAACTAGTAATTTAACAATACAAGTGATAGATGAATCGCGTACAATTATATTAAAACAAGTTCAAACGGAGTATTTTACAAAAGAGATTGCAGAAATTAAAGCAGGTAAATCTTGTAATTCGAAATTATTATCACTGAATCCGTTTTTGGATTCGCAAGGATTGTTGCGTGTAGGAGGGAGGCTGCATAACAGTGCGCTTTCGTTTCAACATAAATTTCCAATAATCCTACTTACTAAAAGTTTTATAACACAAATTATTATAAATAACGAACATTTACGGTTGTTGCATGCCGGTGTAAGTTAACATTGTCAGTTTTGAGACGGCAATATTGGATATTAAATGCTAATAGAGAAATTAAAAGTGTTATTGCTAAATGTTTAATTTGTTGGAAGTTAAAGTCTGAATCTTCTAAATAGGTAATGGGCAGTTTGCCGTACGATCGAGTGAACATAGCTCGGCCGTTTGAGAAAGTTGGGGTGGATTTTGCTGGACACTTTTATATTATGCAATCAAGAGTTAGAAGATTGATTCTTACAAAGAGTTATGTAGCAGTTTTTGTTTGTTTTGTAACAAAAGCGATTCATTTAGAAGTAGTGTCAGATTTGAAAACTGAGACATTTATAAATGCTTTAAAGAGGTTTGTGAGTAAGAGAGGTGTACCGCGAATGATTTTTAGTGACAATGTGAGCACATTTAAAGGAGCTGATAATGAGTTGAGGAAATTATACAGTTGTTTAAAAAATAATCAGCAGTTTCAAAGTTATATAGAGGAATTTCGTTTAAAGTAGTTTTTTATCCCATCATATAGCCCAAACTTTGGGGGATTGTGGTACAGTAACATAAAGGGGTTCAAACACTATTTAAAAAGGGTAATTGGACTGACTAAATTGACTTATGAGGAATTTTACACGGTCTGTATTCAAATAAAAGCCATGTTGAACTCAAGGCCATTGTGTGCCCTTACTGAAGATCCATCGGACTTGTCTTGTTTAACGCCAAGCCATTTTTTAATTTGTGGATTTTTAGCTTGTATTCCAGAAGGTAATGTTTCAGATGTGCCAATAAACAAACTTAAATTTTGGAAACTTTGTACGCAATTACAATACAGTTTTTGAAAGGCTTAGTCTAGGGACTATTTAGGCCAGTTGCAAAACAGACCAAAATGGAAAAGGGTTATGCCTAATGTAAAAGAAGGTATGTTAGTTCTTATTAAAAATGATAACTTACCGTCATTGGAGTGGGGGACAGCACGTATAATTAAGGTTATACCAGATAAAGACAATAAAGTTAGAGTTGTTCACTTAAAAACTAAAAATGGCACTTTTGTCACTTCAGGGTCTAAAATTGCGATTCTTCCCATTGAATCGGATACTTAATAATTAGTTTGGTTTGAGTAGATATTTTTTGATGTTAGTATTTTTTAAGGATTATTACGAGGATTATTATCTTTAGTTCTATTTTAAGATTTAAATGTTGCATATGCCTTTAGTTGTATCTTTAACTTTATTATGAGTTTTTTTTGTAAGTGTTAAATTAGTTACTGAGAAGTGGGAGATTTGGTGCTCGCGGGCAGTTTATGGTAGCTACGAGCAACCATATCTGCATTGGACACGGAGGAAGGGGCTGCTTGCGCTAAGAACCGGTCGCGGTTTGACTATGCTCAGATTCGCACGTGCGTTATGGTAATGACGGATCGTGGTTTGTATCGCCCTTACATTACAAATTGTAATATCATTTATTTTTTCGATGCACATGTGTTATGTTGCATGATAATGTTGTATTCAGTCTATTTGTTCTTTTAATCAATTTTACAGTCCACGTTAATCTTTTATTTTCAAGCTTTTTTATTAATTAAGCACAACTAGAGTATGGTAAATACGAGCCTATGGAGTCGTTAAATTAAGTGATATTAATAATTCGTGTTAATCACCCCCTACACCCATAAAACTAAAAAATCTATCCGCAAATATGACAGGCACGTGAAGTATCAATTCTGAAAATTCAGCAACCTAGATTTTATTTCGCACGAATTTTTTTAACCAATGACCACCGCTTCATTAGCTAGAATTGGAGAATTGGAAAGGTTCTCTTTCAAAAATGCTTGTAGCTTGTGACGTATCCTTTCGTAAAACTTCATGGCTTAGATTATATTTCTTGTAGAAAATTTTAACAGGCCAATCCTACTGCTCTCAAGTTTGTACCCCTTCCTCAAAATTTGTTTCAAGCATGTAACCTATCATTTTTCAAATGTCGATAGGGTAGGTTAAATTTCTATTTAAAAATTATACCCTGGAATCAATCATTTACCACCAAAATCAGCATTCCGTTGAATTAGTGTTTTTATGCAGGCTGATATTTTTATCACAAGAAGAAGGTCTACGCAAGCGTTTTCGACCTCTTTGTCAAGAGCATTTAGTTTAAAACGAACCCAATGCTGGGTTAATTTGTACCACTGGTTTTCGTATGATGATTTACCATTGAAAAGGCCATTATTAAAAGAGAATACAGTGTCACGTACCAGCTTCATGAAGAAATATCAGCACGAATGAAAGCACTAATTTGGCGGAATGTTGATTTTGGTGGTGAAAAGTTCATTCCAGGGTATAAAATTTTACAAAAATTCAATCTAGCCTATTACCTTTCAAAAAATGGTAGGTCACATGCTTGAAACAGTAAAACTTTTACCAGAATTAAAACCTAGTTCTTCAATTCACCTACAGCTTCATGATGGTATATAAAAGCATACGTGGTGACGAATTGCACCACGACAATATCAACTGTGTCGGCGAATCGCACAACGGCAAGTTGCATGACGGCGGATCTCCCGGTGCAAATCGCGCGACAGCAAAGTGCTCATCAGCGAATAGCAATTGTCAAAATTGTAAATACATTTCCCATTTTAGTATACAAATTAAAAGAATATATTGTTGCGATCCACTATTAGGCAACCCGTCAAACATACAAACGCCCGGGGCACAGCGTATTCTTCAGCATTCGAGAATCCTTCTACAAAGTTCTAGATAATGAGTCATATCTTAATGCAGGGTATATATAAGGCCGCTTATGAATGTAAGAGTTAGTCTATTCTTGAATGTCTAATATAAATTATATCGTTGTAAAGTAAACGTAGTTGAGTTTTTAGAATATATACATAAATGATATGCTGTGTCTAATGTGCATGCAGCTTGCAGTATACATAAATAAATAGAAGTGTATAAACAAATAGTTGTGTTAGTGTGGTTATTGGACCTAGGGTAAAGAAGTTAGTTTAAGAAGATATTAGTGCTTGTAAATTCATTAGTGTAATAGTGCTTCATTGTTAAGTGGACTGAAAACATCTATAAATAAGGCATATACTGTTAATTAGACTTGTGAACAGTGAGTAATAAAGACCTTTATTATTACTTGTTTTAAATTAAAGAAACGCGGTAGTAGTAGCCCGTTACAATATGTTACTACAATCATATTACAAAATTAGTATGATTAACTTAAGAAATTTTATTCCAGAACGGCGAAAATGTAAAGAAATGGAATAACGAAGTTTGAGAGAAGGTGTGGCAGTTAGTAAAATGGTCCAATTGGCATAGTTACTGGACGCTTATGATCTCCCTTTACGACCACAAGTAGTTTAACATAACTACTCTCTAATTTTTGAAAGTTTTATGTTCTACAATATTGAAGGTTGTTACATAGTGAAAGTCATGCTTTTGCAAATCATAAGCTATAAATTTACCGGAATAGAGCAAAATGTAATTAATACTTACGTTTTGCTTGAAATAAGTTACACAAAACACAAATTTTTGCGTGAATTTGTATTACAGATTGTTGATATTATACAGTAATTCAGCAGTATTAAAAACCTGAACTCCCAATTCACGCTTAATCACTGTTATTGACGCACGAAAATAAATTATACACTGATGACCTCGCTATATTCATAGCGTACTATGCAGACATTTAAAGTTTAATTAATCTTGTCGCACACTTATGCGGGGTGCCACACGAAGAAGCGCAGAGAAAAACGTCGCATGTGATTAATTTCATATATTTAAATCGGACACCAGTTAACCAAATACAGATTTTATATCCAATCGGTGTGCTTTTTACCCAGATAATAACAGCAAACCCCAGTAATCTCCAAATAAATAATAAAAACCCCAGGATTTCACAGGTGTACATTTTTGCTGAAAACTAATCAAATATAAATTTTTAAATATAACATTTTATCCCTTAATATACAAGTATATCTTGTAATGTCTTAGAGAACACCAGTATTGCTTATCACTACCTAAAGTGGAGCAACTTAATAGACTTCCTTCTGAATATAGTGGAACGAAAACTCTGTTTGTACAAACAATAGTTCCTTATTTTCAAACTAATTATACAAACCTTTTCTGCAACTTGTAGTTACAATGGAATTCTAAAAACTTTCGCAACAATTTATTTTCAGCTAATTGCTAACAGTACAGGTATTATCTTCTTAAAACTACGATGTAATCTTCTTAATTACTTAATGTTGAAGCACTATAACTAACTATCCGAGCACTAACTATTAATTTATATAATCACTACTGTAATTTATATTACACAGAGTAATTTATATCACATTCGCATCATTAACAAGCTTTAAATTAGAACAAGCATAATAATCAAGATGTCTATTAAAACGCATATCAAAGCCTCAATTGGAACTCGTAGCGAAGTTTTAAATAGAATTGACCACTAATATTCCTGTTGTATAACTTATAAACACCTTTGGAAAGGTTTTATTAAACTAGAATAACACAGAGCATACATAACAGTCATAATAAGAATGTCAATAATTAACAATTAGTAACTATCCTACGTGATACTGAACAACTATTCGGAATCATCACATTCTTCCCTCCTAGTTGTCGAAGACACGTAGTCATTCCAGTGTCGGGGAAATAGTATCAACCTAGTGCTTTTTCTTGGCAACGACGACGACCCATTGGAATCCATATCACTATCCGGCATAGACATAGTTACAAGAACCACATCCACTTCTTCTATTTGTTCTATTTGTCAGCCCAGTGGTTATCACCTTGAGCAACTGAAATTTCTGTCTTTCCATCGAGATCTAATTGATCAGATTTAGCCACAGGAGCTAGGCGTCGAGTCGACACAGTAGTTTCTTTTCCATCCGAAAGCCGAACATGTGCATACTTTGCATAACCCTGAAACAACGTAACCTCATCAACCAACGGGTCATATTTAGACTGTCGGTTAGATCTTTTCATAGAAACGATTCCAGGGGTAAGTAACCAAGTAGGAGCAGAGTAACATATTCCCGAACGCCGATAATAGTTGAACATCCGTTCGTGTGGAGTAGCATTAGTGGCCGTGCACAGCAAGGAGCGTACACTGTGCAAGGCATCTAGTAGGACAGATTGCCAGTGATTAATTTCAAGATTCTGAGTGCTAATTCGACCGCCTTCCATAACACACCGTTATACATCTCAACCTGTCCGTTTCTCCTCAGGTTATATCCGGTAGTTCTGTTAGTTGCAATTCCGACACTATTCAAGAAATCTTTCAGCTTTCTGGACATAAACAGAGCACCCTTGTCTGAATGGATATACGCAGGAGTACCAAACATAGAGAAAGTTGGTTTAAGACATGACACTATAGTCGCAGTCGACATGTCTGTACAGGGAAAGACAATAGGAAATTGTGAGTATTCGTCCAGAAGAACAAAAAGATATTTATTTTGACGGGAGAGGACTTTTGAAATCAATGCTTAGTCTTTCGAACGCGGCAGTGGCTTTGATTAAAACACCTTGATGGTGATGGAATCTAGGTTTAACGGCAGCACATACGTTGCAAGAAGCGGTAACCCGACGGACTTCTTCTATAGGAACTGGGAGGTTCTTACTACGCGCCCAGTCATACATGCGAGTTACTCCAGGGTGGCACAATAATTTAAGAAATTCGTTTAGTTTTTCCGCAGGATTCGCGATGACCGAACACATCCTATGAGAGCGTCCGCGGCCTCGTTGTGTGGCGGCTCCGTGGCGTAGTTGGTATGCGTGTGACTACTGCGCCCAAGGTCCCAAGTTCGATTTTCGACACGGTCCGCTTGAAAAATGTTAGGCGAACGTTTTTCACAAAAATACGCCTTCGTTCGGATGAGAGATTAAATGGAGGTTTCGTGTGTGAGTGTTGTCACGCACGTTGAAGATCCCTACCTTGCTTGGAACAGCAAGGGTTTGGCAAAATTCAAAATTTATCAAGTAAAAAAAAATTCACTTACTGGCCAATGCAGTACCTTCGTGTGGAGCATTGGAAAATCACATGTACGGCCTCGTTGTGTGTTCCTGGTCTGTAAACAATATCATAACTAAAACATGCTAAGTCTAATCGCCATTGTGTTATTTTTTGTTTTTGACTTTACCATAGCGGGTACTGTCGAATATGAAAGCTGCAGATTGCTGATCCATTATCAACTTAAAATGGTTGCCTATAAGATAGTGTCTCGATTTACTAAGAGCTTCCTCTATAGCGTGAATTTCTTTTCCGACGGATGAGTGTTTCAGTTCTGAACTATTTAAAGTTCTTGAAAAAAAGTCACAGGTCGTCCGGATTACGATAATGTTGCAGACATAGCATTTTTAGAAGCACCCGTTTCGACAGTAAAGGGGGTATTATGATCAATACAATTGACAACTGATTTATCTGTTTCAAGTTTTAATTCTTCGAAGGCTTCTTTTGCTTTTTCGGATAAGGGGAATTTTGTGTGAACAATAGGAGCAATCTTGGTTGAAAAATTTTGGTTGTACGATGAATAGTGTGAGAACATACCTAACGCTCTTCTCAAAGAGGCTGCGTCTTTAGGTAGGGGAAGATTCTTTAGCGGTTCGAGACGACTCGGATCGGGTCTAATGGTCCTATTCGATATTAGGTAGCCTAGTAATTTGATTGATTTGAAGTAAAACGACGATTTTTCAAAATTAATTGTTAGGTTATACTTTCGCGCTGTTTCAATAGACTTCTGAAGATTCTCATCATGTTTCTAACTTTTCCCGCAGATAGTCACATCGTCTAAGTACGCATACGTGTCTACTAAACATTTGACTTTGATTATCTCGTCAATGACCCTTTGAAATGCAGCCACTTCATTGGTGACCCCAAAAGGAATGCGCTTAAAGTTATAAAGCTGGCCGCATGCTTCAAATGCCGTATACATTTTATCCTTTTCTCTAATAGTAATTTGATGGTACGTACTTCGTAAATCAATGGTACTAAAAACATTGTAGCTCACAACCTTCTTGATTACATCTTCAATTCTCGGCAAAGAGTATGCATCTAACAAAGTAAATCTATTGATAGTTCTTGAATAGTCAATAACCATGCGGTTTTTTTTAATTTTCATTAGAAACAACTAAAACCTGAGCTCTCCATGGAGAGTTGCTAGGTTCGATTACATCATCTTCCAGTAATTTCTCTATTTCACTTTCAATAAACTTGTAGTTTTCTACAGAGTGGTGGTTCGACTTAATTGCAATCGGTTTACATTCAGCCTTTAGGTTAGCAAACAAAGAAACAGGCAGAACACCAGAAGCAGCTACACTACATACAACTAAGGAAGCTCTTTCACCTTCAAACAATAATTGAACACTTGTGTGTAGCTTTAAAATGTCGTGACCCACTATAATATAAGAGCACAAATCTGATAAGATAGCTAGTTTAAAGTCATTATATTCGTGATCAAAAAGATGAATGTTTACTTGATACTGCCCTTCAATTTTCGAAGTCATAGTTGTCGAAGCCATGGAGACAGACCCAGAACAGGGTAACACTATTAAACTCAACTCAAAAGCAGTTTTCTTGTTTATAAAACTCAGAGAACTTCCAGTATCAATTAAAGCGGAAACAGGGTACCCCTCAATAGTGACAGGAACAGTACTTTTAGATAATCCATTTATAGAAGCTGAAAATTCAATTTCACTACATTTGCCTTGTAAACTGTTTGTAGTAGCGTTACGTATTTTAGCAGATAGGCACATTTTGGCAAAGTGTCCCGGTAGGCCACAAAATTTGCAAGTAGAATTCCGTGCAAGGCAGCTGCTCCTACGATGTCTAAAATAACTGCAAAAAAAGCACTTTTCATTAGGATCGATTAAAGTTGTACTAAGATTATTTTCAAATAGCGGTTTGTTACGATTGATTTTAGGTGGAACAGCGTTTATGGGGATCGGTGAATAAAAACTTTGGGCATGTTCCTGTGCAAGTTTAAGAGAGCGAGCCAACTTATAAGCATCCTCAAAAGTTAGTGCAACTTTTTCCAAAAGAGTTGGCGAATTGTAAAAGACTGTAGACCACTAATAAAAGCATTCTTCACAAAATCGTCATGTTTTTCTCAGCAGTGACAGCTTTAAAGAGACAGTCTTTGCTTGAGAGTTTTAAGGCTTGTAGGTACTGGTCAACAGTTCCATTCGACATTTACTTACGTGTAGATAATAAGTGCCTTGCAAAAATCTCATTTTCCCGTTTGATATAAATGCCTTTGAGTACGATTATAGTATCGTTGTAAGTTCCACAGTTACTTATATAGTCATAAATATCCGAAAACACATTATTTACCTATATCTTCAATTGTTCATTATCCGTAGGTTGTAGGTTAAGTGTGGAAATGAAATTCTCTAATGTTCTGCTCCAATGAGTCCATTCTCTGGATCCGTGTTAAATCTTTTGGCTGTTAAAACTCGATCTATTTTGATAGCATTCTAGTTTCATAAATTGTTATATAACTTATAAACACCTTTGGAAAGGTTTTATTAAACTAGAATAACAAGGAGCATGACAGTCATAATAAGAATGTCAATAATTAACAATTAGTAACTAGCCTACGTGACATTGAACCACTATTCAAAATCACCACAATTTCTAACAACCATTTATATATTGCTGTATTAATAGAGTCATCTAGGGGTAGTTAGGACCAAGAGTATAGCGCACTCCACATAAAATACATAAGGGCTCAGAAAACCACACAGTTTTCTGAAGAAAACAAGAAATACGATGATTAGACTGGAAAGTAAATGGCAACGCCCTGTATATAAACAATAATCGTAATTAATTTAGGTAATGAAAAATACTTCGAAGATTTATTTAAATAAAACAAATCCGCAAGTTGTTAAATGCAAGCTGAAACACGACACGCGTAGACAACGCATCAAAAATCTTAATTAATACAAGCAGATTTAACAATGCATAGAATAGAAAACGCCGATAATGTAATCCGTACATTGTATTTTGTCTACGTGACTGGAGAATTAAAACGACACCTGATTTATTAGTAACAAACAAAGCATGTTTATTGAAAATCAAAGTTCACCAAATTTATTTAAACAAACAACGATTTACTTATCTAAAAGTATGAAAATCCAGGCGAAACAATGCCATTAACTTGAAATCGTACGTGACAGAATGAACGCAATTATATTAATATACAAGCATAACACCATGGAATATCCAAAAACCTAGTTTATACAAACAGCAAACTTTGCGCTTGTCTATAGATAGTCGGTGCATTTAAATATGACCGGATTTGTAAACAAATCAGTTGACCATAAAGTGACGTACAATTCACGTCTCTGATGTCAAAAATATACACGCGAAATAAGTTATTGTGAAGTGTGAAATAATTCCGCATGAAAAATGAAAAATTAATGGTTTGTCGTTTTGTCCTAGAGAGAAAAACGTAAGTAACTAAAAGTTGTTTTACTATAGATTCTAAATTTAACCTTTATAAAAAGGACTCAAAGAAACCCCTAGAGAATCTCTAAAGAACCCCGACAGAATCTCTAGAGAACCTCTAAAGAATCTTAAAGAAACCCAAAAGAATACTTAAAGAAGCTCCAAACAATTACCAGAAACAGATATAAATATGAGAACAGTTTAACTCAATGCTGAAGCAACTATTAATGGAACCAAAATAGTTGATTTATGGTGAAGGAGTTTGATACAGTATATTTAAGGCGCTAGATGAGGGATGCACACAACGCTTGGACCAGTGACGGGATTTAAGTGGATGCAAAACAAAAGGTTAGCCAATCCGAGTGTTTATTATTATTTGATTATTTTATTTGTGGATATTTCTTTACACTTTTCTAAACTGGAATAACTTAAGATTTAACATTTAACTAAATATTACAAATTTCAAATACTTTAAAATTGCTTCCTTGATAATTTATGTGAGGGGTCGGCAGGATTTAATTTTGGTTATACGTTGTAAAATTATGTAAATAAATGAGGTTAAATGAACGTTCATAGGCTTCAGTTAATAATTAAGAGTACTAGTGATTTTGCTGACCTTCTGATCATCTTTGGTAATAATAATTATAAAAACTTGTCGATTCAATTAGAAGAAAATTCCAGTTCAACAATTTTTAACCTTTTCATACGCTATAAATATTTTTTGAGAACATTAGAGTAATTTGTGTTTTATGGTGTTTTGGTTTAAAGCTTAGAACAGGAAAGAGAATAGATGGTAGGTTTAAATCTTTGTTTGTCGTATTGTCGCAAGCTCCATGCGTAATAAGCGAGCCGGCGCAATCAAAATTATATAATAAAAATCAAAAATTAGTAAATTACAAATTTATACCTTTTAATTCATAAAAAGGACGCATAGGGGTATGGCCACAGTATCACAAGAATATATATATATATATATATATATATATATATATATATATATATATATATAAAATAAATTTAGGTATAGGCATACATAGAGTAGTAAAATAGGATACGGGTATAAAAATAAGAATAGGTATAAATAGGGTAGTAAAATAGGGCATAGGTATAAGATTAGATAAATGTAAATAGGGGATTATTAAAGGGAGACTTAGATTTTTAAAATAAAATAAAAATATAAGAATTTATAGACCAATGTGAGTTTAACTTCACGTTGGGCGCCAAAAATATTATTGTTTTAAGATTATATATTTTAATTTGGGGAAATAATGCTGTCATAAGGGGTTGTTTAGGGCTGTATTAAGTAGTAAGAGTCGTGTAGTAACCATAAATAGCAATAGGAATCAGAAAACTGCATTTATTTAGCAGAAAATTAAGTAATTCATACATTATGTAAATAGCAAGCATTTAACACTCTGTATATAGACCGTAATTAGCGTTAAGCGATGCAAGTAAGCATATCTTACAACAATAGAACGCGTATTTAGCAGAAAAATAGGTAATTTATACATTATGTAAATAGCAAGCATTCAACACTCTGTATATAGACCGTTATTAATTTTAAGTAATGCTAGTAAGAACATCTTTCAACAATAGAACGCGTTTTCAGAAGATATGATCGTACATGTAATTAAACATACGTTGAGAAGTGTTCTAATTAGTTATAAAACAAATACAAAGTAGAGTAGATAAAAACTAACAAAGCTTTATGCAATTACGCTGAAAAGATGAGCATTTTGATAAGAAAACGCAGTTTCAAAGACGCATAAAAATACATGAACGAAAGCAGCATTAAAGTTACATAATTTATTCAGTACTTTTATCGATAAGGCGATATCTACACAAAACAACGTATGGCAAAGATAACGAATAACAAAGTATCAATAGCAAATAAGCATTACACGGAAATCCAAATTAATTACATCAGAAACCACTTCAAAATGCAGGGAATGTTGAAGACTGGGCCTGGTTGGTTGAGATAATCTGCAGAACTGCTTGAAAACCCAGCCCACATGTAGTGGAAATATGCTATTTAACACCCATTCTGTGATTAGACGGGTCAGTTCATAACTAATGCACGTCGAAGCTGCGACACTGCTAACCAGAAAGCCACGCGTAAATTAAACAAAGTATAATAGAATATCATGTGTATGTTACAGGAATAATAGTGCAACGAATAGTCTTTTTACAGGTGCATTTAAAAATGGTCAAATTAGTAAATAGAATATGACAGTTTTCAAATTTTTAAACATCGGTTGATCGAATGCATTCTTTAATTCAAGAACAATCCTCTAAAATTTTTCTGTAGACAGGTTATATATTAAACCAAGTTTAAGTTTGTCATGATCTAAAAGAGCTTACTACTTCCATTCATTATCCAATTGCTAAATATTAATAAAATATTTTTAAAATAATAACCTTTCAGTAACAGCATGCATAGCTTTAACTTTAACACGTTGAGCAACTTGTGGGTGTACCACTAAAATAACATCAAATAATTTGTCGGTAATTAAAAACTGTTCTTATTTCACTTAAAATTACAATCATGATTCGAAAAGTGTTTCCAATTTGATACAAACCCCAAACCCTGACTTAGAAAATTTTTATAGTTCAAGCATGCAAATTTCTATAAAAGTCATAAAAGATTAGCACTTACGATTATGTCCTCCCACAGCGCAATCGATTTCTCAGGCTCTCGTGGTCCGGTTCTCAGCAGATTTATGACCTGGTGCTCGCCGGGAGTAACTGCAGCATTCTAATGGAGGGATAAGAAGAGAGGAACAATATAGTATGGGCGCTACATCGACACACGCAGAAACACACTTCCAGAAAACGCAGTTGCTTATCTTAATTTCGGTAACGAAGTGATCAATTTAATTTCACAAAATTACCTCCATCGTTTCAACACTTAATCATCACTCCCGGGATTGACTTTATAAATTGGCTGACGTCCTACAACCAATTGGAATAGAAAACAATAACGCGTGTTTACAGTACATTCCCCAAGAGCTATAAAATTGTCACAGGTATCTTAACGTATTCATATGTATTAAAATTGTTCTAGCCCTGCAATGTAATTAATGATTTACAAAATGGTCAGAACCGGATTTAGAAAACAAGAGGAATTACTTTATTTAATACCCGATAAAGTAAATTTAATAAATACAAGAAATGGAAATTGAAACGCTGTGACATGAGTTAATTTACTTAATACGTAACAAGTTCTTTTGTAGAACATTTTGAATCATTCTTAAAACTCGAATGCTTTAGTAAGCATGTACGCCTACATATATTTTTTACGTAAAATAAAGTTAATGAGATTACAATAATCCAACAGTAATATAACCGGTTTTTTAATATGAAGGTTGTATGTAACTACTACCAATTGTCTTTAATAGTTTGATTACCTTCGGTTTCAATTTATATAATAGGAGTGCAGTACTCTGAAACAATAAATAAAAGTATTTCAGAACTCCAGTTATATACGACATGAACTCAGGATATAATTTTGTAAAAGCATCATTCCTTGTTTCCAACATTTCTTATGTAGTTTTAGAAGGTTCTTTGAAGCAAGTTTCTCTTATGTCTGACTGTTTTACAACCCTATTAATACATTGTTTTAAAAACAAAGGAATTACATTTGAAGTAAGTAGTTTATGCATTTCTGCATGAAAGAAAATTTTAATTCTTTAAACTTTTCACGTCTACCATAATTATGACTAAAATCATACAGGATGTGCCGATTAACTCGCAGATCCTCGTTATGGGAATCCTCACAGCGAGTCCTCCTTATGGGTATCCTCACAAGGGATCCTCCTTATGGAGTTAAAATTTTTGTTCAATTAGCGATTTTTAGCCTGCAGTATGGCCCATGCCCCAAACAACCCACGGGATCCCATTTATGAGAATTTTTACACATTGAAGATTTGCCTATTTTCTCATTTTAATTCTTAGCAATAAAGTCAAAAATGTTGTTTTCGCCTAGCGTATATGAAAATGAATCATATTTGTCCTAAAAATGTGGCTGAAAGTAAACCTTTGCGGCCCTAGGGCCGCTAAACTCACAACAGCATGATTTTCTAGGTTTTTCACAATCTAGACACCTATGACTATCATTGAGATTCATTTATTGCTACCACCACCTCAAATACTTACCAAGTGCCTACAAATTCTAGTATTACTATCCATAATAATGCTCAAGGGATAATTAATATCAATTACTATAATAAATAAATACGTCAAATGTTATTAACCTTCTTTATTTTGTGTTATTTTTCCTATTTTTTCCCTTTAATGCTAAGCGAAAAACAGGTGTGTGTCACACAGATAAAAATGCATTAGCAGCCCTGAGCTATCAGCTGCCCTCGCTCGCTTCGCACGCTCAGGTATCTAATAGCTGCGGGGTGCTAATGCTCACTTTCTGCCCTTGTGACACAATGTACTATAGAGTAAGGTTCATATTTTCGGTATCATCAAAACTTTAGGGTCAACTTTAACACTTTAAAACCTTTTAGAATGGAAGATTTAAAGAGAAAATTGACGCAAAGTGTGCATTAGCATACTGCAACTGATGATGCATGCACATCATTGGGTCTTCAGTCCTGGAACTGGTTAGACGCGCACGCTCATTGTTTCCTATTCTGAACTAATTTTTACATTTCCCTGAAATTTGCACAGTTTGCATCTATCACTATCTGCATGCTAAAGTCTGCTCTCGGTCTACCTCTACCTCTTTTTTCTATCTCTGCTTGTAGTATATTCCGTACTATTTCCCAAAACTGCCTTAGAACGTATCCTGGTATTCTATATTTCCTTTTTTTGTTTTCCACAGATACTTTTATTCCTCTACTATCTATAACCTATCTGTTATCAACTTTGTCTGTCCATGCTACCATCCTCATACATCTGCCGCACAACATTCCAGAATGCTTCTATTTTTTTCTCTCTGCTTTTCCTATCGCCCCTATTTCAGTGACCTACTGTGCTGTGCTCCACATTTATGCTTTGAACAATTTTCTTCTTGTTTCTATGTTTCTTGTCTTCGAATGTAGCTGCTGTTATTTGTTGTTTGAAGTAGTTCGGTCACCTATTGTTTTACAGCTTTTTACCCTATTTCCCCGATATTCAGCGGTATCTGAAGAGAAATTGCGACACGGTCCGCTTGAAAAATGTTAGGCAAGCATTTTTCACAAAAATACACCCTCGTTCGGATGATAGGTAAAATGGAGGTCCCGTGTATGAGTGTTGACACGCACGTTGCTTGGAACAGCAAGAGTTCGGCAAAATTCAAAATTTTCAAGTAAAAAGAAACTCGCTTCCTGGTCAATGCAGTACCTTCGGGTGGAGCATTCCAAAATCACATGTAAGGTATGTGAAGGGAGGGAGTCGGCTACGTGGCGTAGTTGGTATGCGTGTGATTACTACGTCCAAGGACTCGGGTTCGAATCCCGACACGGTCCGTTTGAAAAATGTTAGGCGAGCATTTTTCCCAAAAATGCACCCTCGTTCGGATGAGAGGTAAAATGGAGGTCCCGTGTGTGAGTGTTGTCACGCACATTAAAGGTCCCTACCTTGCTTGGAACAGCAAGGGTTCGGCAAAATTCAACATTTTCAGTTAAAAAGGAACTCGCTTCCTAGCCAATGCAGTACCTTCGGGTGGAGCATTCCAAAATCACATGTAAGGTATGCGAAGGGAGGGAGTCTGATTTGTGGCGTAGTTGGTATGCGTGTGACTACTACGTCTAAGGTACCGGGTTCAAATCCCGACACGGTCCGCTTGAAAAACGTTTGGCGAGCATTTTTCACAAAAATGCGTCTTTGTTCGGATAAGAGGTACAATTGAGGTCCCTTGTGTGAGTGTTGTCATGCACGTTAAGGATCCCTACCTTGCTTGGAACAGCAAGGGTTCGGCAAAATTCAAAATTTTCCAGATAAAAAAAAGCTCGCTTTCTGGCCAATGTAGTACCTTCGGGTGGAGCATTGGAAAATCAAATGTAAGGTTATTAAAAATCTTTGACTGGGAAGACCTCGTCATATATCTCTATATTTATGCTCTGGACGACCGAAGCGATCGATGGATATTTTTAATACTAAACGAGCTTCTTATTGAACTAATTCCATCTTCTCTCAATTCTTCTATTATGGATGCCATTTCGTTCATGCTCTCTGCGCTAGTGCTCCCAGTTTGGTTGAATGCGACTATTATTTTTAGTCGGTCGCTTAATTTATGTACTTTGTTTAAGTAGACATACCCTATGTGGTTTCACTTTAATTTTTTATAAAAAGGAAAACCGTAACCTTTCTTCTTTGATGGTGTTGTTTTTGGATTTCCACGTTATTCTGCAAGATCTTTTAGCACACATTTCTCAAACTTGTTATTTGTTAGAAATCTTGTTAAATCTTTGAATGGTGTAAAATGATTTCTATAAATCGAGGTTAATTTGATCATGTCCAAGTATTTTGGTAAATTCATATGTAAATTAAAATTATGGTTTGCAAGGTTGATGTTTTTAAAGGTTAGCAGACGGTATACACCTCTAGGGCCGAGATGTACACTATTATTTAAGTTATGTCGCTGTTTTCTGGATATATTTTCAATACACCTCTCCCCAAACTCCATGTGGTTTGAGAATTATACTTTACTCTATAGACCGACTTGTTTATGTATTCGTCTTCATCCTTCGTCAATACATAACTATGTAATGGCTCGTCAGAGATTGATTGTTAATTTTCTTTAAAGGTGGTTCCAAGTTTGCATCTTTAACTTTTCTCACAGGTTTCGGAATTGTTTGGGTGATGTCCTTCAAATGAGATGCTGTCACTTGCAACGGTTAGTCAATTGCTTATGTGCTTCTTTGTATTCTTGCAGGGAACTGGTATAACCTTTTCTATGCCCCACATGCTTTTAACCATTTATGTCATCTTCAATACTTATATTTTGATCGAAATTCTTCCCCTATCATTCTTTATAAATATCGAAATCGTTCTCAGTAGTTAGAAAATTGTTTCGAATCATTCCAATTCCAACTGTTCAAGCACATTTCTTTAAATTTTAGATATGACATGTCACCGCTTACATGGTTAGAAAATATATGTCTAAGATTGGTATCTTCTGGTCTCTACAATGCAATCACACTAGCGTTATCTCTGAGTCTATGTTTTAAGACGCTGCATAAGTTTTATATCAGTAAAAATCATCAATGTACTTATGCCTACCATACGAGAAAGGTTATGCGATATTGCTTTGTACGCTTGCGGGAATATCGTCAAACACCATAACTGAATCTCCCTTAGCATCTCCAGGTCCTATTAGATCATCATAATTTTCATATTCGTAGTAAAGAATTCTTTCATTTAAGGGTTCAAATACACTCTTTAACAGTCTAAATTTTGATTGGTAAAGACTTTTCGCAAATACATAACCATTTTTAAACCTTAATCCGTTCTCATGCAAAATTAAAGATATTAAGGTGTTGGTATTTTCAGGTTGGAGCTAACTTAACGTAACTGGGAAAATGTTGGGCTAACCTAACCTATCTTTATAATATATACATACGACATACCTCCGACACACATTCGACACACATCCGACATACGTCCTACGTACATCCCATGTACATCCGACATACGTGCGACATACGTATGACATATGTCCGACATAATAAAGTATATAAGAAGCATATTTCTAAAGTGAAATCAGTTGTAATACAACATTCTTAAAAGATGAAATCATGCAGAGAACGTTACACTACCGAGTCTTTGACAAAAGTTGCAAATGAAATTGTACATAGTGTGTCAAGTTTCTGCGCTGGTAGTAAAAACTACAATATACTTAGAACTACACGATCACGTCAAAAGATTATAGAACAAGAAGAAATTATATATTAGCAAAACTGTTCCCAGACAAGCAAAGGCAAGAGATATGGATGTTGACAAGTAAGATCTTGTAACACCAATATAGAAGTTTGACGAATTTTTGGTACAGCTAGTTGTGTGTAAACATGGACCTTTGTTTCCGTCTAACCTATGATCTATATTCGCTGAGCCTGTTACATGCCAAAAATTGGCAATGAACATGTCTTAGAATTAGTTATAATTTATAAGGAAATTCTCGCGTATTTTTTAAAATTAAAATTTGTCAACTTTCGTCATTCCGGACAGTCGCGTTTGCGCAAAAGGATGCGCAGGTGCGGGTAGTGTCGAAAGCGAGCATTAAGCCACGAGGTCTCAAACCGAAAACATCTATCTGTGTCGTGTGTGTCTTTTCTCTTTTTAGGCATGTAGGTTCCTCTATCTTTACTTTCTGTTGTACCTCTACCTTGTGTTTCTTCATTCCTCTACAAGCATAGAAGACCCAGAAAGAACGGATTGGCAATTGAAACTCAGCAATGGTGTAACCTAACCCACAAAACATAATGGACCCTGAGATTTAGCTTCGAAATACCATCCACGTGAGTAATTTGTTTTACTTATATTGTGTATGTAAATTGACTTTAAATGTGCATCAAAATTTGACTATTGCATCATCCTTAAAACGTGGTGATACGTTTATAGCAATTACGGGTATAACAATTGCCCCAATAGTATAGCTAGTGACCGGGGTATAACAAGTCGTCAAACCGTGTAAAAACCAACGCCCTAGTATTTTTAATTTTGCATGAGAACGTGCTTAGAGTTCAAAATGTTTGTGTTTTCGAAAAGCCTTTACCAACCATAATACGAACTGTTAAGGAGTGTATTCGAACCCTAAAATGAAGAAATTGATTACAACGAATATGAAAATTATGATGATCTAGTGGCACCTGTAGATATCAATGAAGATTTAGATTTGGTATTTGACGATATTCCTGCGAACAAACAAACCAGAATTATACAGTTTTTCTCGTATGGTAAACATAAAAACATTGATTATTTTTACTTATTCTAGCGGCTTAAAACATAGACTCAGAGATAAAGCTAATGTAATTGCATTGTGGAGACAAGACGATTCCAATCTTAGACATATATTTTCTAACCATGGTAAGCGGTGATATATCATATCCAAAATTTAAAGTAATGTGCTTAAACAGATGAAATGGGGGAGATTCGAAACATAATTTTAAAACTATCGTGAAAGATTTTGATATTGATAGAGGACGATATACGAAGAATTTTGATGAAAATATTAATATTGGAGATGACATAAATGGTCAAATGTTTGTGGGGTATAGAAAAGGTTATACCAGTTTCCTGCAAGAATACAAAGAAGCACATAAGCAATTGATTAAACCTTTGCAAGTGACGGATTCTCATTTACAAGATATTGCCTAAAAAATTCCGTAACAAAGACGAAAACTTGGAACCACCTTTAAAGAAAATTAAGCAACTTTTTCCGAGGAGCCTTACACCATTATTGTGCAGATGTGTTGACAATGGACGAAGACAAAAAATAGGCAGGTCGGTTTATGGAGTAAAGTATAATTCTCAAACCGATACGTGGAGTTTGGGGAATAGTGAGTAGGAAATTGCTTCAGAAAACTGTGACATATTCTTAATGGTAGTGTAAGTCCCGGCACTAGAGGTCTATACAAAAACCTTTCGAGAACAACCTTATTGTTTTACGATTCCTATCAATCCATTTCTTTCGCTAGATATATGAATGAATTATGATACCTGTGGATCATCGTTTTTTATCGCTAGAGAGATATGAGACAGTTGTAATAAAAACCGAATAAGCGTATTTTCAAGAATTCCCTATACACCTTTTAATTACTGTTAGAATATATCTAGTGTGTATATTCTTCTGTTATTATTTTGACTGCAATAACGTTTTTTAATGTTTTTGTTGCCGTATATTTCTTTAATTTTGAGTGGGAAGTTTAGTTGGAGGTATGTTTCTGCTTTTAGTTCGAGTTAGTCCATGCACACAAAGTGTGTGATATTACGTGGATTCGTTCCATTGAACTTGTTTTTGAACTTTATGTTGTTTAGAACTCAGAGAATTTCCCTGATCCATGCTTTGGTATTTGTAATAATTTGTTTTTATGTTGCTTGTGTTTGTTTTTATGTTTAGTATAATTCTCAAATTTGTATTATCGTTTCTGAAATCTTTATTAGTGCTGGATGTGTAGTATATTTAAAGTACGTGTATAACTTATTGGTGTGGCATGACCTTGTACGCCTTTTAGTAATTTAAATTGTAACATTCAGTCATAATTTATTTGCATTGAATTATAAGAATAATGCGCTAAGCGTGCATTGTTCCTTATTGATCTACTTATATTAATACATCTGTGTCACATAAAGCTATTTCCAAGCGCATCTCTAGTTGTTTATTTCGTATTCCACGCCTCTAACGGCGCGACCACTCGGTTCTTGTTTCGACAAGTTAGTCGGGCGCTGGCAACAGCTTTGTTAAAATGTATTTTCCGCTAGAGGCTGGCAACCTTTGCATCAATTATTAATTATTGAGATATCTTCTACTAACGGTTGGTAAAGTATATATTTTACGAACTAATGTAATTTGAATTAATTTATTTAGCGCGACACGTAGAATGAAACATGTAGAATTCGTCATCTAAGATCCAAAAAAAAAATTTAGAATTACCGTTATTTAGGAACAGTCGATTTAAAATTTGTCTAATAAGAAATTTGTCTGATAAGAAGTTATGGATGTTAATTTGGATGCAGTCGTATTTAATTAGAATGGCTGATAACTTTGTTTGAAGAACGAAAATTCCGTCTCAATTTATCGTGAAGCAACAAAAGCAGTTTTGGTTCGTTATTAGTTATAAGATATTTCATGCATGTGTTTTAAAGGTTAGAGCACGTAAACTTGCTATTATGTTTACAACATGTAAATTGTGTAAATTTCAATTAATTGTTGAACTGGTTTTATAAGCCATAAAACGAAATTTTGTCGGATTAGCTTTCTATAATAACAAGCTTTGTTCCATATGAACCTTCGATAATTTCAACGTATGTTTTCAAGGTCATACTTTTTTTGTTTTGCACAGTTGACAGATGTTGTCTTGAAAACTGATGCTTTGTGCAGCTTTAATGGAATTTAAACAAAACATTCCTATTTTGTGATCAGCTTTTATCTATACATAAATTATTAAACGTAAATATGAAAGTTCAAATTCTCATTATGTAAGATTCTAGTAATTGTAATCTACCTGAAAAGATTTGCCCAGGTTAGAACGTAATTCAGTGTGTTATGCTTACAAATTATTATCACTTTAATATTTATAGCAGGTTCATGTTTAAAGTACAGTTGGTTGTTTAAAAAAAAAAAAGAAAGTCAAAACTTTAACTTTGATGTAGTTGATAATGACAATTTTTTTCTTGTTACAAGTTCCGATATTTTAAAAGAGTTTTTTTAGTAAACAATTAGTTCAAATTTAAGGCTTTTATTTTGGTCAAATGCGATCAAATCTAATTACATAAAGATAAAATTTTTCCGAGTAATAATTTGGTGCCAATATTATATTGGATATACATTTATTATTTTTATAGGACACAAATGGTGTTCTACCTTTTTATTTATTTAATCTATGCAATTTCTTACAGGAGCTGCGTCTTATTTTGTTAAGACAGGTTTTTGTTAACTAAGGCGACCATTTTATCTTTGGGTTTCCACGTCCGCCCTTAGAACTGTGCCTTGCAATTATCGTAATTATCTCAGAACATGGTGGCGCCTATTTGATTTAGCTTGGCTTTGGTTTGCAAACAGAATTCTACTTCCCCCTCCCCCCACTTCTTATTGCTCTACCCAGGAATAGACCCCTAGCTATGTCGAAAGACTTTTGGTTCACTAGCGCCTTAATGTAAAAGAAATAACGTTTCAGTGGTGCTTTCAGTATAATAGAACAAAAAGACGTTTCAGTCTTTTGTAAAGCAAAGTCGTTTTAAAGTTTTCGTAACATATAGCTCATTTTATAAATTCGACGTGATTTGCTATTTCTGCGGGTATTATAAATTGTTATTTGCACCCACGTGCTCGATTGCAGTATCCTTTTTACTTTTCCTGTATTATTTTGTTTTGTATTGACGGTGTACTAGTTTTGTGCTATAAAAGTACTTTGTAATTTGTTGGTTGACATGTAGTTGAACAATATGCTACCGAGTTTCTTGTGGTTGTTTTATTTTCTGGTTTGTGGTGTGTTCTTCTTTTGGTGATTGCGTACAGTACTATGTATGAATGCATAATATATTTCTTGAACAACATTGCTAGGTGCAAGTGTATTATTCTGAATTGTTGTGATCGCGAGTTTACTGCTTTGTCATTATAGCTGTTTTTCAGCTTTGTTTTAATGAAGTGCCACTGATTACATCTTGTGCCATCGTAATTTTTTTGGATTTCTTTTATGATGCTCTATTAATTTGTTTTGAGTCGGGTCCATTGTGCATATAGGTCGTGATGTACTGGTGAGTAGCAAAGGTAGTGTGGTTGATTATTTATTGTGATTTAATCAATGTCTAGTGCTTGGTAGAATTTCATTTGATTCTTGTTGTGTTTTTCACTGTTTGTTTCTTTTTTGAATGTTTGGTTTAACTTATTTATTTTGTTACTTTTTCAGTATCGCTTAAACGTTTCAGTTAGCGTTTGTAGTTTTTGTTTCTTGCACATAGTTGTTTCATTACTGTTTGTTTTAAAATTTCTCCTATTTGTTTTCCCTTCTTTTCTAAGATATATTTTTATATAATTAGTTGTCCAAAATCTTTACTATATTACTTATATTGTTTGTATTTTGTGTTGCAATGGTGGTATTAGTAGGTAAGGTACCTTCATTCTAGCGCAAAAGGTGCAATTTTCCCATGTTAAATCCCATAAGGAGGTTCATACATTGAATTCCCCATAAGGAGGAATTGAGTGTCAAGTAGTAGGAGAATATAGGCATTTGAAAACAGCGCCGCCGCAGCGCCGCCGCAGCGCCGCCGATCTAACCTAGGTTTTCACATGTAAATTCATTTTCATCTTTTTAGATAAATTTATCTTGTTTGGTTTCAATTAATACTAGATTTTTCTCAGCTACCCGAATTTCTAAGAATTTTTTAGATAGCATCATCCCCCAATGGCTACAATCATTTTAAGATTTTCTGCTGGTAGTGATTTTTTGATCGTCCGCATAAATTTTTAGTCATGTAACACATCAAATTAGTCTAGAATTTTACGCAGAATCTGAATCTGTAAACAGATTTAAAATAGGACCACCCCTTACCGTTTTACACATATGCCCTCTGCGAGATAAACCTTTCTCCACATTTCCACCCACGAGATAAATGTACCTTGTTTGGTATCAATTAATATTAGAATTTTCTCAGCTACCCGAATCTCTAGGAATTTTTAGATTGCATCCCCCACGGGGCTACCCTCAATTTAAGATTTTTTGCTGGTAGTAATTTTTTGGGCGCCAGCATAAATTTTTATTCATGTAACACATCAAGTTAGTCTAGAATTTTACGCAGAATCCGAATCTGTAAATAGATTTAAAATAGGACCACCTCTTACAAAGTTACACATATGCCCTCTGCGAGATAAATCTTTCTCCTTATTTCCACCCACGAGATAAATGTACCTTGTTTGGTATCAATTAATATTAGAATTTTCTTAGCTACCGGACCTTTAGGAATTTTGTAGATTGCATCATCCCCCAGGGAGTTACCCGCATTTTAAAATTTTTTACCAGCAGCGATTTCTGACCGTCCTTATAAATTTCCTAGTCATGCAATACATCAAATTAGTCTAGAATTTTATGCAGAATCCGAATCTCTAAATAGATTTAAAATCGGACCACCTCTTACCATTTTACACACACACCCTCTAAATTATAACTTTCCTGCAGCTTATACCTAAAAGAATATCTAAAAGCCATTCTTAAAATTTTTTATTACAGACAATTTTTACTAATATAGTTTAAATTTTGTAAACCACATCTTTAAATACATATTCACAATTTATATTCTTAACCTAGAATTCCTCACATCGGCTTATACTTATTAATATTTATTTCTAAATAAAGCATCTTTTCCAAAGACCAATCGGCCCTACGTGTTTCAAATTCCTCTGACTTTGTTCTCATAGTTTCGCTTAAGACCTCATACATATTTTCCAGACTACTAGAAGACGTTATAACCATATTTTTTGTGTTAAAGCGCACTGTTACTATAAAATACGTTAGTTTACCAGTAGCTCGAACGTGTAATTGATCACGACTTATAGATCCATCAGAGGTTTAAATTTCTGAGACCATTGTCGTTTGAAAAATGTTTGGAAATTATCAGAACAGGAGCGGGTCGAAGTATAAGTTAGATGGATGATTGACCGAGCTTTTCTACCTTTTACGAGGGAATCGGAAGTTGACAGACATCGAGCATTTAATTCTCTATTTGGACGATATCGAGTAGTTACCGGTTCTAGAAATAATTACGTGCTACCGACCGCTATGCGGAAAATTTAGTTCTAGGAAATGAACAACCTACGAAAGCACAGAGTACTCGGTATTAATCCTAATTGATTTAGTGACCGCGTTTGTGCACTCTTCAAGTGTCTTCGGCAATCTTCGATTGTTTCCAAAAAAAATATTGAAACCTGCCATTTCCGAAAATATGACGTAGAAGTTATTTAAAATTAAATTGCTTTATTAGTAAGTATCCTGTAGACAACTAGTTTGGTATTCCCTTAGTAAAGGTTTATAGTGTTTTATTAAGTTTTTGTTTATAGTAGCACTGCATCTTCTACCGCATGACTTGCAGCCAATTTGTGTGCGTGTGCTACCACCTATTTGGATTTTTAATATGCATGCAATCAGATTGTTGATCCGCATAACATGAAAGACGTTTACGATGTTTTTACTAACTGCATTCGCAGCATGGACGATGCGAACCTGGTGCATGCATTGGTGCTAAATGTACTGGACGGGAAGCAAGGATTACCAAAAGATGA
This sequence comes from Platerodrilus igneus, assembly GCA_036346225.1. Lineage (NCBI taxonomy): Eukaryota > Metazoa > Arthropoda > Insecta > Coleoptera > Lycidae > Platerodrilus > Platerodrilus igneus. The sequence goes on along the minus strand of JARFIW010001469.1, from coordinate 12,578,819 downwards.
CGTCATTTAGTTCCCCGCTGAATCCTCAACTTCGTTCGGTCGTCTTCGGAAACCTTCGGTATGCATTCTATAGGGTACATAAAGCAGGTACGCAAGAGTAACTCTTTAGTTATAAGTTAGTTCGCTTACAAGTTTAACCAAAGTCCTATACTGCGGATTTTGTTTTGTACTAAAATGGTACCTGCAAACGTTTTTAAATGCAACTCTTGCGGTGCTTCTTATACCTGAAAAAATGCTCTCAAACGGCGGCAGAACAAATGTTGTGGCGTAACATCGTCCACGGTTAAGCATATACATCCATCAGCAGCAAAGTACTTAAACTGTGTGTCTTGCGGTATCGCTTTTACGGGAATGGACAACTTACTGCGACACAAGGAAAAACAGCACGGTATGTCATTAAGCCGTAAACGTTCAGCTTCGACAGCAGTTAAAGGGTTTTGTACGAAACAACCACGAATTATGTGTAAAGTATGCGATTTCGAAATAGAAAAGACTACCTATGCCGCACACTTGAGAAGCAACAGACATAAAAATACAACAGTTACCGCTACTGGCGAAGATGGCGTAGAAATGGTTAGCACAGCGTTTAACAACCGTATGGTTAGCTATCACCTTTAACACAGAAAATATGGTTATAACATCTAGTAATCTGGAAAATATGTACGAGGTCTTAAGCGAAACCATGAGAACAAAATCAGAGGGATTTGAAACACGTAGGGCCGGTTGGTCTTTAGAAAAGGTGCTCTATTTAGAAATAAATATTAATAGGTATAAGCCGACGTGAGGAATTCTAGGTTAAGAATAAAAATTGCGAATATGTATTTAGAAATGTGGTTTACAAAATTTAAACTGTATTAGTAGAAATTGTCTGTAATAAAAAGTTTTAAGAATGGTTTTTAGGTTTTCTTTTAGGTATGAGCTGCAGGAAAGTTTTAATTTAGAGGGTGTGTGTGTGTGTGTAAAATGGTAAGGGGTGATTCGATTTTAAATCTATTTAGAAATTCGTATTCCGCATAAAATTCTAGACTAATGTGAGGTATTGCATGACTAAAAAATTTATAAGGACGGTCAAAAATCGCTGCTGGTAAAAGATCTTAAAATGGAGGTAGTTCCCTGGGGGTGATGCAATCTAAAAAATTTCTAGGGATTTGGGTAGATGAGAAAATTCTAATATTAATTGATACCAAACCAGGTACATTTATCTCGTGGGTGGAAATGCGGAGAAAGATTTATCTCGCAGATGGCATATGTGTAAAACGGTAAGGGGTGGTTGTATTTTAAATCTGTTTATAGATTCGGATTCTGCGTAAAATTCTAGACTAATGTGATGTGTCGCATGGTTAAAAAAATTATGCGGACAGCCAAAAGATCACCACCAGCAAAAAATCTTAAAATGAGGGTAGCCTCCTGGGAGATGCAATCTAAAAAATGCCTAGAGATTCGGGTAGCTGAGAAAATTCCAATATTAATTGATACCAAACAAGGTACATTTATCTCGTGGGTGGAAATGTGGAGAAAGGTTTATCTCGCAGAGGGCATATGTGTAAAACGGTAAGGGGTAATCCTAATTTAAATCTGTTTACAGATTCGGATTCTGCGTAAAATTCAAGACTAATTTGATGTGTTACATGACTAAAAATTTTGCGGACGATCAAAAAATCACTACCAGCAAAAAATCTTAAAATGAGGGTAGCCCCCTGGGGGATGATGCAATCTAAAATATTCCTAGAGATTCGGGTAGCTGAGAAAATTCTAATATTAATTTATACCAAACAAGGTACATTTATATCGTGGGTGGAAATGTGGAGAAAGATTTATCTCGCAGAGGGCATATGTGTAAGGTAAGGGGTGGTCCTATTTTAAATCTGTTTACAGATTCGAATTTTGCGTAAAATTCAAAACTAATTTGATGTGTTACATGATTAAAAATTTATGCGGACGATCAAAAAATCACTACCAGCAAAATATCTAAAAATGAGGATAGCCCCCTGGGGGATGATGCCATCTAAAAAAATTTCTAGAAATTCGGGTAGCTGAGAAAAATCTAATATTAATTGATACCAAACAAGATAGATTTATCTGAAAACATGAAAATGAATTTACATGTAAAAACCTAGGTTAGATCGGCGGCGCTGCGGCGGCGCTGTTTTCGAATGCCTATATTCTCCTACAACTTTACCCTCAATTCCTCCTCATGGGGAATTCAATGTATGGTACAAAAATGACCAGAACGGACTTTGAGCCTCCTTATGGGATTTAACATGGGAAAATTGCACTTTTTGCGCTAGAATGAAGGTACCTACTGGTATTGTTTGTTGCTTTTGTGTGTTGTTTATTGTTGGTTGCTTTTTTTAAGTCTAGTGGTGAAAATACTTGCATAGAGCACTAACGGTAGTTTTCCTTATAGCGTATCGCTTTGGATATTGTTATCTATGATCGTGTCTATTTTGGTTATTGTTGTATTTATGCTTACGTTGTCTAATAGCTTGTATATGTAGATCACTTACTAATAGCATCCAAGTACAATTGGAAGGTTACAGATTTAAATCTTATCCGTTATCTGTTTCTTTTTTTTCCATTACTAACGTTATATAAAGTAATCGTCTAAGCTCTGAGTATACGCCAAAATCTTCTGAATGAAATGGATCAATAAGTGGTATAAAGGAGAGGCTATGGCTTTGTAGTATTTGTTTATTTAAAATTAGATTTATTTAAGCGACAAAGTTTAAGAGCGATTGTAAGGGCACGATATTTACGATAGTAGGTTTCATATTTGTTAATGCGTGTAAAACAACTGATGACCTTCATTCAACTGATTGCTTCACTGAGTGATATAACATTTTGTTCCACTTGTTGAGATTAAATAGTGAACGTGTTTGTTAAATGGTTATTATTTATGGTAAATGTGTGCGCCTTCTAAACTGACACAGGTAACTTTCACAATTTTATAAAATTCCTTCTACTTTATTGAGATAGCTTCTGATTAAGTTTTGAGTAATGAAAAAATATAGAATTCGAAGGATCTACTTTAGTGGTCTAGCTAATTAATTTCTTTGCAGTACAAAAGGAACGATGCCGCATTAGTCTTAATAACCTTGAAAATAGTCAAATATTTTATTATATTTAATGACGCGAGTTACGTTTCGGGCCTTGGGAGCGGTGTCTTTAAAAACTACTTCAAAAACTTCGTAACAATTTATTTGGTTAAAACAGATATTAATGTGAAATTTTGACAAACTTGATTAAAAATACTCTTAAGTCGAAAAATAATTAATAATTGAACTAATGTGAGTGAGTAGCTTAAGCAAACTGCAATGTTGAAGCTAAAATACTTTGAAACTGACTGACTTAAATTGGGACTCCCGGGGTTTTTGTGTTGTCCCTGCCCCTCACCTGTTTGTGGAAACTTGCAGAACCCTTGTCTGCTTATGTCGTAATTCTATTCATTATACAATGTAACAATCTTACTTTCTAAGTAATCTCGGTTTCTTAACCGTCTGTGACCTGCCACCTGCAGTATCACTATCGTCTGGAATACAATGTATTGCATACGTTCTCACAACTGTTAATAACCTTAATTTAATTATCGTTGAATTACATTGTTGCACTTGCCTTAATAATTTTTTCAACAATTTCTAATAATTACTAATAACTTTGATTAATGGTATATATATATATATATATATATATATATATATATATTGGAGGATTTAGTGTTACCTCAATACAGTTTTCGTTCGTATAACTATATCTTAGTTCATTTAAGGAAAGGAACTTATGATAACTCGATACATGCTAGTAATTTTCATTGGAAAAGCAAATAAATGATAATAATTATAATTGTTACTTTCTACTATTGGGATTTCTATTAAAAATGTTATTTCGTCATTCCTTACATAGCCTTTTACTATAGCTATTTTTCCAAATATTAGAATATTTGATTCTATTACATCAATGGGTAATTTACAATTAGTTATAAATGATCTAATTCTTAATAATTTTTTTAATAAATCAGTTAGTTCTATGATACTAGAGTGTAGGGTGTTTAATTTTACAAATGTTACGGCGTTTTCTAATGTGGCTAAAATTTCTTGGATTTAAGTAAGGATTGATATTTTTTGATTAAATATCGTATCGAATCTAATTAAGTCTCGCATTCCTAACATGGTAGTTTGGATGTTAGCTTTAAGGGTTTGTATTCTGTTGGCTATAATATCTTGATTTCTTACTAGGTTTCTTGATGTTTCGTTGAATTTTATTTGGTTGCTAATAATGGTTTTTATATCATTTTAATTTTCAACTAACTGCTGTTTTGCGTTGTCATAACGTTCTGTGTCTTGGTTATTCAAATTGTCTGTGATAGCTTTTATTATGTTATAAAGTCCGTTGAATAGTCCTCTTTCGTCCTGCAGTTTGTTCTGTGAGCATTAATCTGTTAAATTTATCTTTTATGTTTCTTAAAATGCTTTCTATGATGCTGTTGAAATTCATCATTTCTATGGCGTATTCCTTTCCGAATTTGGCTTTGTCCATTGATTGTTTTAGTATATAATAATTGTCTTTGATTGTTTAAGGTTCTTGTTTTAGTTCGATTAAATCGAATTTTTGTGTAAACTTTCAATAGTCTATTATATTTTGCATACTTCCCAATTTTATTGGTAGTATACTGGGGTTGTTTTTTATGTTTTCAATTAGTATTTCGTTGTCCGTTCTACCTGGGGTGGAGGTCGATGGTAAGGGTGATAATTGTTCATCTGAAATTACAAGGTGCCTTAGGTTTTAAAGTAAATGTATTTTATTATCTTGCCGTTGTCTGCTACGGCTATATTTTTGTCTGATATTCTATTAATTTTAAATGGGTCTAAATTTAAAAATTATTGTGTCATGTCAATGCTATTTTTAGACGCGATGGGTATTGCTTGGCCTATTTTGAGGAATGCATCTACAATGGTTAAAAAGCTTTGTGCTTCTACTACTAGAGTATCGGAATGTAATTTTTGAAAAGATTTGTCGGGTGTTTTGGTTAACATTAAGGGTATTTTTGGGGGTGTAATGTCGTATTTTGCCTTGTCGTATAGTTCACATTGGTTGATAAAGTCTGTGGTTAACTCTTTCATATCTTTAAAATAATATCGTGTTATAAGTTGCTTTATTATTTCATTAATTCCACGATGATTGGTTTTGCCTTCGTGTTGGTTTCTATTTACGTCGTTTATTTCTTGAGGGTCGTCAAGGATTATTAATTTTCTTGTGCATCGAATAAGTTCAGGGCCAGAGTTACTGAATAATTTAACGTATAATTCTGAAAATCTTTTATATAAATGTTCGGTGTTGAAATAAAAGTAAAATCGTTTTTTCTCGGGGATGTATACTTTTAGAATTTTAATTATTTGTTCCTCGTTGTCGTCTTTGGTTATTTGAATTTGGTATATTTTCTTTTGTATATTTTACGGGATTAAGGTTAGTCAAAACTTCGGTAATTATAAATTGATTTGGTATTATATCGATGATTTCGTTTAAAATTTTAATCGCGGTTTTTGGTTCTTCATTTGGTGTCAAATGTATGGTGTCTATCTCTTCTGGGTTTTCTCTTATTTCTGTCTCGTCTACGTTTCCTATAATTGATTCCGTTTCTAGTACGTTGAGTTGTATTCTACTTAGGGCGTCTGCGTTATTATTATAAATTCCTTTTTGTATATAATTTTGTAATCGTATTCCTCTAGTCTGATTCTCCATCGTTGTAATTTTGAGTTTTGTTCTTTAAATTTTCATAGGCATACTAGTGGTCTATGGTCGGTGTGTATATAAGACTTTCGTCTGTAAAAGTATGGTCTAAAATATTTTGTTGCCCAAATTATGGCTAATAATTCTTTCTCTATTGTACTATATTTCTGTTCGGTCTCATTTAGGTTTCTGGGTGCGTAGCTGATTGGTTTATCGCTACGTACCCTTCCTTGGCTTAATACTGCGCCTAGTGCCACATTTGATGCGTCTGTCGTTAATATAAATGGTTTTGAAAAGTCTGGGTATTCTAATACGAGGTGATTCGTGAGTATACATTTAATTTTGTCTACGGCCTTAAAAAATTCTGGAATGTGTTCAATTTTATTTCCTTTCTTTAAACAATTTTTCAGGGGCTTGGTTATCTATGCTTAATGTTTAATGAATTTACGGTAATAATCAGTAAGTCCTAAAAATCCTTTAATTTCTTTGCTTGTTTTTGGTAGGAAGTAATTTAGTACTGCATTTCTTTTATTGAGGTTCGGCATGACTCCTTGGGGTGTTATTATATGTTCCAAAAATGCTACTACTTTTTATAAAAATTCGCTCTTATCTAGTTGTACTTTAAAATGTGCTTTTCTCAGTCTTTCAAATACTTCTCTTAATCTTTTTATGTGTTCTATCAGTGATGTTGAATAAACATGATGTTGTCTAGGTACACAAGACATTTCCCGTTGTGTATTTCTCGTAATATATTGTCTATGACTCGTTGAAAAGTAGCGGGTGCGTTCTTTAGTCCAAATGGCGTTTATATTCACTAGGTGTGCTAAATCTGGTTTTCGATGTGTCTTTCTCGTACATTTCTACTTGATGATATCCTGATGCGAAGTCTAATGTTGAAAAATATTGACACTTTCCTAATTTGTCTAAAATTTCGGTGATATTGAGTCGTGGATATTTGTCGTCTACCGTTTCTTCGTTAAGCTTTCTGTAATCTATTACCATTCGATATTTTCTCTTGTCTGATGCGTATAATTTCTTGGGTACTATTAATTCTGGGCCGCTCCATGGTGAGTTGGAGTGTTGTATGGTATCCTGTTCTAATAAGTCCGCTACTTGTCTGTCGGCTTCTTCCTGGTTTGCGTGAGGTAGTCTGTATGCCTTTGTAAAAATTGGTTTGTTGTCTGTTAGTTCTATATTATGTTTAAATGTATTGGTAAAGGTTAAGGGTATTCCTTCAGAAAGGAATATATCGCGGTATTCAAAACATAGGTTCTTAATTGCTCTCTGCTCTTCTTTGTTAATGTCAGTATTGAAACGAATGTTACTTAAATTTTCTCTTAACATTTTGTCGTGTTCTGGGGGTTGTAATCGTTTTATAAATTTTCATCTATTTCCATTTTGTTAAAATTTAATTTCTTCGACGTTAATTCGGTTGGTTAATGATAGTTCTTTGGGGTAGTTATTTGAGTTTAAAATTATCGTAGTGGCATAATTATCTTTTATTTGTACTAATGCGATGAGGGTTTCTACTTCTTGTTGAAATTTTATGTGGTTTATAATTCCTAATTCGTTCTATGAGTTTACTGGGATTTTAATTTTTTTTTCTGTTCGGGGTTCTATCGTGTATTTTTGGTAGGTTTGAGTATTTTGCAATTTAATGGAGATTTGTTCGTGTTTCGTTCTCAATAAACGGTTTTATATATCAATGTAGACTCCTAATTTTTTTAGAAGGTCCATTCCTATTAGTCCGTCGTATTTATTGTTGAATTCAAAAATGCAAAATTTGTGTGATTCATTTTATGTTGAAAGTTTTTGGTAAGGGTATATTAGCTATGGATTGGTGTAGGGTCGTTTGATGGGCTGTTTTAATTTTAAATGGTTCTCTTTCTACAAAGTCTAAATAATGTTTTTTTACGGTTCGCGGGCTAACTAGTGTTTTGAGGATCCGGTATCGATTAGTAATTTAAACTCTGCATGGGGTATTTCTATATATGGTAGTACTGGCTTACATGATAAATTGATTGTTTTTCGAAACTTCCTTGAATATCTTTATCTTTTAGTTTCTCAAAGTCAAAGTGCTTTTTGCGTTTCTTTTTTCAAATTTTTTAATTTACGTGCGACTTCCATAATTACGATGTTGTGGTCAGTGTCTACATCTGCTTCTGGGTAACTTCTACAGTCTTTTACTTGATTCCTAAACCGTTGTCTTACAAGAATGTAATCTATTTGATATCTTTCTATATCTCCTGGCATCTTCCACGTATATCGTTTTCTAGCATGATGTTGAAATTATGTGTTTGTGATGAGTAAATTGTGGTTGTCGCAAAATTCTACCAGCCTATTTCCCCTGTCGTTTCTCGTGCCAAAACCAAATAAACCTACTACCGCTCCTTCCCTACCCTCACTTACCGCTGCTTTAAAATCCCCCGTAGTTATTAAATTTTCATGTTCTTTTACGTACCTTAGTATGTTTTCGATATCTTTGTAGATCGTTTCTACCTTTTCGTCACTGTAGCTAGAGGTGGGCATGTATACTTGTATTATTACTGTGTTTACCGGTTTAGATTCTAATCTAACCATGTGTACACTTTCGTTTTTTGTAAGTAATTTTCTACACAGTGCCCTGTCTTTTTTTGTATTACTATCCTCACACCCGTATTTTTTTCTTCTGCTCTTGAATGAATTACCCTGAAGTCACCACTACAAAAATTTCCCGCCTCTGCCCACCGAAATTCGCTGATCCCTACTATGTGTAGTGCTAACCTATTCATTTTGATTTTCAAGTTTTCAAGCTTACCTGCTTGCTTCATACTTCTAACATTCCACGCTTCGACTCGCAAGATGTTCTCGACTCTTATTTTGAAAGTTCCGATCGCATCCTCCAAAGTATTCCTCTCCCAGAGATCCGAATGGGGAACCATTTTACCAGAATCTTTTACCCCAGAGAATGCCATCATGTTTATTAAAATTTAAGTACGCTGTGTACTTGGGAGGTAATGTGTTGGTTTCCCGTTGCCTTCTACATCACGGTAGTGTGTCCTATACTGCCATACTGACCCCTATGGTCTCTGGTAATCTAAGTCAAGAAAGAGCCACTGCCCTCTTTCTTTAACAACAAACGTCGAAAAATGGTTTTTGAAAACAAAATTACTTTAAAAAGCCTAGATGTTAATTACAATGCACTCCTTGCTATGAATCCACAAATATCTCGCCTATATGGTCCACTAATTCATAAACCCAGTAATCCAATTTGTCCAGTAGTATCCTTCATTAACACACCTGTCTATCGACTACCAAGTGACTACATTATTTAGTAACAAACGCCCCAAAGTTATCTTCAATTTTTCTACTAACAATAGTATTGACTTATTATAAAAACTTAACAATTTACAACTCACCTATATTAATAGCTCAGTTTCCTTTGGCGTTAGCAATTTACACCCTAGCACAAATTTTTTAGAAATTTCTGAAATTATTTCCAGGAGTACTTTTTGTGTGCTAACGAAATAAAAAAACTTCAACAAAGAACTACTTCTCTACAACCACACTCCAGAATAATTACAAATCAACTATATAGTAATTTTTATCAGCCACTGTAATAAATTTGTCATTCAATTTTAATATTTTTCTGTCACTGTCAATGTAACATATTTATACATAGTAAGTTTTAATTGTAATTCTATTTGTTATGCCATTCATAGTTTACTGTTTACATCTAAACTTGAAAACCAGTATAGGTAACGAAACATATGTCGTTTGTTTAAACAAAAAATTGTGGGGAAGCATTAAAAATTAATTAATTACCTTAAACTTCTCACTACTCCATAAACGATAAAATAGCACCTATATGAAGCACTGCTTTATAGAAATTCTTCTTCACATAAAAAAATAATTAAAACAACTAAAAAACAAAGACATTTTCTTTCAAGAGAGAACCTTCGGGTATTCCCAACTGAAAATTTCTCAATCCTACAAAAATGTATCTACGCATGAACTACCTTTTACAGTTGAATACTACATTATACCAAAAAAAATTCACAATGAATCAAGAAAAATATTTAACCTCAACTAGGATACTATAACAACTTCCAATTATCGCTCATTAGCGAACGTGGTCATCGAGCAAAAACACTAACATACTAAAAAAAAGAAAATCTAAAAACTTATGAATTTAAAACCTATGAATTAAGATGTTAGAAACTTCTATCTATAATTAATGAATTACGATGTCAATAACCTTCACCTATTGTTGACGCGCAAATTTAAATATTGACCAAAAAGTTACACTAAAATTTTTACTAAACTAAAATAAAGCCTACAAATGTACAAGTGTAATTTATGTAACACGAGTTACGTTTCGGGTCTTGGGAGCGGTGTTTTTAAAAACTGCTTCCAAGTCTTCGTAACAATTTATTGGTTTTATCTTAAACAGAAGTTACAATGGAATTCTGACAAACTGGTTAAAATAACTTTAAATCCAAATAATTTAATTAATTGAACTAATACTAGGGCGAGTAGCCTAGGCAAACAACAATGCAAACGCTGTAATACTCAGACTGACTGTTGTCAACTGGAGCTCCCGGGCTTTTTATAATGTCCCTACCCCTTACATGGCTGTGGGAACTTGCAGATCTCATGTCTGCTTTATTCTTAATTCTATTCATTGTTACATTGTTTCCATCTTACTTTCTAGGTAGTTGCATATCTTAACCGTCTGTGACCTGCCACCTGCAGCGTCACTATCGTCTGGAATACATTGTATTGCATCCGTTCTCATTAACTATTAATATCCTTTTTATATATATCCTTGAGTTACATTGTTGTAGCTAAAAATTTTTTTGGCAAAGAGGTTCGACGAGCAAGAATTAAAAAATCGAATATATTTTAAAATTTAGGAGTTTAACTTGTAATTCACTAAACATGTTTTCTTCAAAAATGAATTACTATTATGGCTAATTACCACCTAATTTTCTGTAGAGCAACTTCGCCTCACGTATAGCTAAATTCTCGAAGCAAATAAAACACGCATAAAATTACAGCATTTTTGCCATAGAGAATGATGTACGACGCTAGAACCAACCTTTCCATGAGTTTCAGCTAGACTAAAACAAACGAGCTGCATTGCAATATTGATGGAATAATAATAAGCCCGTAGAACAAAATTACAGAAAAAAACTTATGTTGTAACTTTATTACTAACAACCTTTCAAAATTTAATTCGTAATGCAAATAACATTTATTCAAAAATAACAAACTGAATGGTACTTACTTTTTAAAATATCAAAAGGTCAAATTACGTAACGCCTATATTAAAATAAACAATTTATGCCAATGGATTTTTAATAATTTTAGATAGCAAATTCTAATTTAAGAACTTGCCAAACAAAAACACGACATCAAAGACAAGTTTCTTCAAATATTTAACAACAATTTGCTGCAAGATGTTTGTTATGATTTTCATAGAACGATTAAAACAACATATGGAATCTCATTTGACCTGTTATAAATTACAAGGTTAATTTTTTCAAGAAATAAAATAATATTACACAACCATTAAAACAGCTTTATCTAGAGCCAAAATGTGCAACCGACTAGTTCCAATTAAAACAATGTAAAATATAAACGTGATGTACCAATAAATTTGCTACCTTGGATAAAAGACAATATCAGATATTTCACTAAGGCTTAGATCCTTATGTTACGGACAAACCAGTTTTAAATGTTCTGTACTTTCTATTGTAACTAAAATAACCTCAAACTTTATCTCTTAAAAATATCTTTCCACTGCAATACCTCAGCAAATATTTGATTTGTTGAACTTCAATACATTTTTAAATAGTAAACCTGCCTGAAACAAAACATCGAAAATAACACAAGCATTAGCTTTACAACTCGTTTCATTTAACAGAAGAGTTTTGTGTAGAAGTCAAATGTAACAAATCGCGGTTCTATACTTTGCCATAAGAGATAAGATTATATTAATTAAGAAATCCAATAGTTTTCGTACAAGTAAAAGATAAAATTTTCACAATTATTTATTACGATTTAATTTAAAATACTTGAAAAAAAATTTCTTTAAACAGATTTCGAACCCAAGAAACATTTTGGAGCTCCGGATACATTGTAAAATCAATGTAACAAAAGGTTATAAACGGTAAATGCTTTCATGTAATTATTTGATAAAATATAATGTGATTGCTTGAGAAGAACATTTCGGGCTTCAACGCATTGGGCGTCAATATAACAGTATTATTTTCTTAACGAACACGTTTTAAAATCTTGCCGTAAGGGAAGAGAAGAACTATTTGCGCGTCACGCGTACTCCATTGTAACAGTTTTCTGAAAAATTTAAAATTTTACACTTGAATCGGTTGTGACGGTTCTAAATTTTTAATAAACACCTTAAAATAATAGTGCACGTGAGACACTGTAATTCGGAGCATTAAATTATTGTCATCGCCCTCTGGACTACCATTATTAAACTTATACTTATGCACCCCAAATTATTATTGTCTCATTTCGACTTATTACTTCTTCTCACCACACTTAGAATTACATTTTATTCTCCACTGACTCGAACTTGTAATATCATTCTCCCCAGACTTGAATTTGGATAACCTTACTATTTCTACAAGGGATAGTATGAAATGGGCAGGTTGGAAATATTCTTTGTTAAACTGGAAACAAAATAAAGTGAAGATGGACGCAAATGTACCTAGAAAGTATTAAAAATATATAATTTTTGGGTAAATATAGAAACTCTATAGAAGAGAGCAGATAGAATAGCAATTCGGGCACTACGTTGCGAACCCAACTGTAACAGTTTTCTGAAAAATTTCAATTTTAGTTGAAACGATTGTAACGGTCCTAAACTTTTAATGAACAACTTTAAATAATAGCGCACGTAAGACACGGTAATTCAGAGCTTCAAAGGAACTCAATGCTTGTACGTGTACGAGATGGAACTATAAAATAATGTTGTGCCGACGGTTAACCTGGCCATTACTCCAAGGGAGAGTATTAAATGAGCAGGTTTAAAATATTCTTTGTTCAACAAGAAACAAAGTAAAGTGAAGTTGAACACCACTGTATCTAATAAGTATTAAGAAATTATAATTTTAGGGTAGACACAGAAACCTATCGGAGTAAATAATTTTAAAATTTTTAATTTAACTGTTGTAAAATTGACCATACTAAAAACAGAATGCTTCTATTTTAAAATAAATAATTTGTATCCAATAACAATATTTAACAAAAGAAATAAATAATTTCACACTTACAGCTATATTTAAAAAAATTACTAGTTGAATAAAATTTCATTTGCTTAATATTTAGGTGAGTATCAGATCTGATAATTACCTACAATTTTAATCAATAACTGTAATTCTTGTAATCCTAAAATAGTAATTAGTGATAGTTTATTATATGACTAAGTTAGACACTTTTGTTGATCTTACGGACTTTGTTGGCTCTACGAAATTTATTGGCTCTACGGAATTTGTTTGCCCTACGGAACTTGTTCGCGCTACGTAATTTGCGAATCAACAACTCACCATCCTGCTTGACTCGAAGATGATGTGGAAGTGAGCGGATTAAAGAAATAACTTTCAAAGATAGTTCAATTGGGAAATTCTATCAAAGTTTATTGCCCATCCGTCTGTGTATGAAACAAGTTGAAAACATTGAGTTTTGTAGTAAACAATAAGGTGATCACACCGATTTTTGAAAGATTATATCGCTCTTTACGGCTTTACAAACCAGGTTTCAAAACCACTGAATTGTTTTCAAAATTATTGGGGATTCAAAATGTTGAACTTAACCCTACAATTTAGCCAAACTAAAAAATAACAAATCGTATGGGGTGTTTTACATGGAATCAAGGTCTTATTAAGAATTTGAAAATTCATCTAAATTTACAAATAAATATTTGTGCAAATTTTTTCATTTTTTTTATTGCCTTAATACCTATACGTTTCGAAAAGAAATTTTTAATATAATTAAAAAATATTGTCACGTCGTTTAGTACGATGACCTAACCGCAATTCAGATTGTATTTTGTATGTAAAAACATATTTAGAAGAAGACTTACAAAATATTTAAGTTTTCTTTTCTGTGTCCCAGTATTCGATTTTTTTTACATTCAAAGTTTTTACTTCATATACTCTTATGATTTAAAAATTCGATAAATACAGTTAAAAAAAGTCGATAAATATAGTTACAAAGTCGATAATACATCGCGCAAGCGCGAAATAAGCGACGTCACGGGCGGGTGGTAGCTCCAGCTTACACAGGCTTTGGCGCGGCCATCTACCAATGACGTCACCAATGCATAAATTAATATTGCGGAATACTTCGGAAATTTACATATATAAAACAGTAAATGGTAAAAGCGAACAAATTAGCAGATAGAATACTCACATAAGATATCCGGCGTTCGACGGAGTCGCGCTAAGGTAGGCCTCTATTAAAGTCCATCAGGCTACTCAAAGCCTTTTTGCGGTAATTAAAGATGGTGACTCCTGCCAACGTTCCATCAAGCGCTCCGGCCAGCTACGGCAGTCATGAGATCGTCCTTCAGGGTCGTGGAGTACGGTTCGTCTACGGCTCCAGATTACCTACCTATGCAGGGAAAGACGGGAATACCAGGTATAAGGCAACAAACAAAGACAATTAGGCAAAGGAAATCTACATAGATAAGATAACGATACGTTACCGGAAAACGTCCACTTCACTCGAAGGTACTGGCAAAAAAGCCACGTTCAAGCGTCTAACGGAAACCTCTCACCACTTTTCCCTACTCTTTCGTCTTTTACACGTCGGCGCGAAGTTATTCGTCTAACCCTCTTGCGTCGCGCGATCTGTGCAAACGCACTATGACGTAACGGAACTACGCGCCTAGTCTTTTAAAATTCCGCGCACCGCGTCATTTGAAATTATGGCGCGAAACCTCCGCACATCAAACTTAACCTAAAACAATGTTTAAGTGCCAATTGGCACGTAACAATCGCGCCAAAGCCACAAAAAAAAACTTAAAAAAAGAAAAAGTCTGTTAGCACAGTAACAGCTTAAAATCTAAGACCTAACTACCCTATATAAAACCTCACTTAAAACCTACAAAATGTTTATATAAGGCGCCACTTGGTTTTTTGACCGATAACACGTCTACCAAATTACCAGGAAACGGAAATGTAGCCCCATTGTTTTTGACTACACTAATAATCGACAGCACAAATTTTTCGGGGAGCATGAAACACTACTTAAATTAAAACGGATGCGACAAGTCGCCTAACCTATCTAAACTAAAGCTATCATTAAAGTTCTTATGCGCAAACACACATGAGTGTTGCATCAAAACTATTCTTCTTTTGGCAAGAAGTGCCCAAATTTAAAAATGTTCATGGAGTGCGTCACTCTGCACTCTAGCAAATTTTGTTACTGGTACTTTGGCTTACTAACGATACACATTAAAACTTGTCCATGACATAGTTGTGAATCAACAAATTTACCGAAAGTACCACCCTACTAAATCCTTATATGCTAACCTAACAAATTACATTTCTATATCAGGCTAGCTTTTTCACTCAAATCTCAAAAAAAAAATAATTCCCACGTCTGGTCATAGATACCACACTTTAGGAAGATAAAAAGATAAAACAAGATCTCAAATTGTTGTTAAAGATAAGAGATAAGATAACGATAATGAGCTTAAATTGTTATCCTCAAAGGTAATAGACAAGATAACGATATTAAGCTTTAGTTATTATTTGAGATACTAGATAAGATAACGCGATATTAAACTAAAGCTATTATTAGAGATAGTAGGTAAGGTAAAGCGATATTAAACAAAAGTTATCACTAAAGATAACAGGTAAGATAACGCGAAATTAACTAGAGTTATTACTAACGGTAGTCGGTAAGATAACGACAAATTAAACCAAAATTATTACTAAGGGTAGTCGGTAAGATAACGATACTTAACTAAAGTTATTATTAAAGGTAATCGGTAAGATAACGATATTAAAACTAAGGGTATTATCAAAGATAATAAAGAAGACAAAGGTATTGGCCTAGTTATTACCCAAGACAATGAATAAGGTAAAGATAGAGTGGCTCCGGTAGGGCCGTTTAAATGGAGATTGTCTCGCGCCCTCTAAGAAGAGAAACCTGTGAAGCAGGTCCGTTTGCAATAAACGGCACGAGGACCGCAAAGGCATGTGGGTGCATTCCTGCACCCGGCGTTGATCGATATCGGTGATATAATCACCTGATACCCACACGGTATATAGCGATATATAGATATATACACATTCACTCACACATTCACACACTCATACATACCTTCACTGCCAGAGCCCATGCACTGTCAGCGGCACCGCATGACCCCACGAAAAATTTGCAGAGACGAGGTCGAGGTGTCTGTGAAAACCTCCCGCGCAACCACAGGGTGACTAACGGAAATGAAAAGGCAGTAGAAATAGGAACGGTAAAAAGAAGGAGGTAGGTTATTTGGAATGCATAAGAGGCACTTCCAGGTAGAAGAAAGTAGAAGAAGGGCTCGCATTGAGCAAAAGAGACAGAGAAAGGTGGATAGCAAAGCGCTACTCAACCAGCCAATGTGGTCAGTAGCTCGGAGTGAGGTAACATCACTCTTATGTGGCAGACGTGTGTTCCGGGACAAGAACAGGTCCACCGAAAGAAGAATAAGGCATAGCGGAGACAGCGGGATAAGAAAAAGTATAGTTTTTGGACAAGCGTCCGAGAGAAGGTAGAGAGTTGTCCCTGTTAAACACAGCGCAGTCTGAAGGACCACCTGCGATATTAATCCGACAAGATAAGATATACACATAAATTTGAAAAAACTAGGCCCTTAAGAGAACTAGTACGATCTTTTTCTTAACGAGTGCATCGACTACGATAAGAAAATAAGACAAAAGTTGACACGACAACTTAAAAGTATCATTACAGATACATTCACACAAAAACAAACTGTTTTAAGGTAGTTTTTTTTAAAACGGTAGCACCCTAAACACACAAAAATGCCTAATTATAAACAGTTAAATACAGGTACACTGTCCCCATATGCTAAAGCAACCGAGAATTTAGTAAGGTAACAATAAAAAGCAATAGCACTTCACCACAAAGTTCAATAAAAAACAATGAAAAAAAAAAGTTTATAAGTTATGTTGATTTAATAGAAAAAGAAAGAAATAATGATGTAGTATAATGTGGGCGACTGCAATAATTCAGAGGAAAAACACATGGAATAGACAATCCTAGTTTTTTGCAACTGCGAATATGAACTATTTGTTACAATGGCATAGATCGCGCGTGTCCTATGTGAGCCCAAAGAAGAAAAACATCCACTCAACATCAGCTAAAACCAATCATAAAAATTCAATGAGTTATTACAACTAAAGTTACGACAACTACCACACAAAATTAAATGACGTAAGGAAAAATACTAAAAACCAAATAATATGCTGTAGGAAAAGTTCTGGGATTAATTAAATGAAACGACATAGTTATATTGGGGGGTGTAGAGGATGAAGTGATATATATCTAACGGTATGGTCAAGGAAAAGTCAACCAAAAGAAAAAGATAGCTAATTTAAGGTAAGTAAAGTTAAACGTGTAAGAAATTATATACTATATGAGAGAGGGAACAAGTAATTAAAGTTAACTAATTGATGGTGAGAACCAAAAAAAAATTAGGTAGATAGTGAGGGTTTAATCATATTAAGGTACCAGGTATCAGGGATTAAATTTAGAAGGTTAAGAGAAACAACATTACGAGATAAGGCATCAGGTACGATATTTAATTTGCCAGGCCTATGCCTAACGTCAAAAGTGAATTGAGATATACGCAAGTTCCATCTTGCCAAACGACCTGCTGGTTGTTTCAAGTTATTAAGCCAAGTGAAAGCTAAGAACATTAGGTATATTGTCAAAGAAGTAAACGTGAAAAGCTCTTAGATATACGTAGGGTTAATCGATTTTAAAGACAATTTTAAGGCATTTAATAAGGTTTAAATCGATATGTGAAGAGATAAGAGTAATTGAGACTCGATTCACTAATAAAATTGTTGAAAAACAAAAAGATATTTTTTGCAGAAGTTATCAACAAGTATCGTAAATGAGTTTAAATAATAAACGTTAACGGAAATTTCTTTATTTTAGTATTCAAAGGAGCAGATATAAAGAGATGCAATTTATTACAACATTTTGAAAGGTAAAAATATAGTTAGGTAATTTCGTTACTATATATAAAGCAAGAACCTCTATAAAACGCATTTATAGGTTATACTGTTTAAAACATTCAAGGGAACAGCTTTTAAAACTATATAAAGCAAGGTTAATATTTAATAAAGGGATATATCATTGATAAACTACAAAAAGGCACTCCAAATTAGAAAAACACGCAGGCAATATGTTATTTGACAAAAGCAACAACCCATAGTTAAACATTTCTTAAAAAGATATAAAAAAACCAATTTATTTCGTTCATTGCTTTTAAACACAAGATTTTCTTGCAAAGGTACTTGAGATATTATTAATTCAATAGGTAAATCACTAATGCAGTTTTAAAATGTAACATAGAAGACAGTGTATTCAAGTTTCAAAAACGGTCTTCTAAAGTTAAGAAAACAAACAAAAGTTATATTTTAATTTAATAAAAATAGTTAATTTTGTAATAAACCGTGTTTAAAGGCATAAAATTAGGTAAATGCTTATTTATTTTATGTACTTACGTGGAAAAAAAATAAGGTTAAGTGATTGATGTTTCCCAAAAGTTTATACTTGGATCTAAAAATAAACCAATCACACAACAACATAATTGAAGTTAACAAACTGATCGCACATTCTAAATTTGGGAAAACATTATACAAAAACACATTTTATAAACAACAGTTATATTTTTCAAAATGGCGGTTTCACCTGTTATTGCCATAGCAACTGATTTTTGACATTTTAAAGGAATGTGGCGTGTTCTAAAACGCGAACTTAAATTCAAGGTTACAGATATTAAATAATCAATTTAATTTTTTTTTAGTAAAAAAGCTAAAAAATTACATTAGGGAATACATCTTAGTCATCTTAGTCATACGTTGGGCGCCAAATTCTTATGATTTAAAAATTCGATAAATACAGTTAAAAAACGTCGATAAATACAGTTACAAAGTTGATAATACATCGCGCAAGCGCGAAATAAGCGACGTCACGGGCGAGTGGTAGCTCCAGCTTACACAGGCTTTGGCGCGGTCATCTACCAATGACGTCACCAATGCATAAATTAATATTGCGCAATACTTCGGAAATTTACATATTTAAAACAGTAAATGGTAAAAGCGAACAAATTAGCAGATAGAATACTCACATAAGATATCCGGCGTTCGACGGAGTCGCGCTAAGGTAGGCCTCTATTAAAGTCCATCAGGCTACTCAAAGCCCTTTTGCGGTAATTAAAGATGGTGACTCCTGCCAACGCTCCTTCAAGCGCTCCGGCCAGCTGCGGCAGTCATGAGATCGTCCTCCACGGTCGTGGAGTACGGTTCGTCTACGGCTCCAGATTACCTATCTATGCAGGGAAAGACGGGAATACCAGGTATAAGGCAACAAACAAAGACAATTAGGCAAAGGAAATCTACATAGATAAGATAACGATACGTTACCGGAAAACGTCCACTTCACTCGAAGGTACTGGCAAAAAAGCCACGTTTAAGCGTCTAACGGAAACCTCTCACCACTTTTCCCCACTCTTTCGTCTTTTACACGTCGGCGCGAAGTTATTCGTCCAACCCTCTCGCGTCGCGCGATCTGCGCAAACGCACTATGACGTAACGGAACTACGTGCCTAGTCTTTTAAAATTCCGCGCACCGCGTCTTTTGAAATTATGGCGCGAAACCTCCGCCATCAAACTTAACCTAAAACAATGTATAAGTGCCAATTGGCACGTAACAATACAAAAGGTCGTAGGTATAATTTCGTTAGGTGGTAAAGTATATGCAAATGGTCCAGTTGAATTTGTACAGAAAACAACCAGGGTCATCTCGTTTCGCCAGAGGTTCAATCATTTTGAATCCATGAAGATTAATTTATTTTAATTACATTTTATACATTTTGTTATTCTATGGGTGCATGCCTGCTCCACTTTCAAAATTGTGTATTCATATTTCATTTTCATATTCGTTTATTTTATCAAAAATGATCTGCTTCTGGATGTTATTTTCTAATTCAACAAAATAAGGTTTTGATTAGCCTTTGTAGTTATTAGCTGGTTTTAAGTTTTCGTTCTTTTTAATTTTAATACTCAACGAGTAAAGCTGTGTTACGCGTTCTACTGAAAAAATAATATTAATCCGATAATGAATAGTCATCTGAGGGTGTATGTTGGGACCAGTTAGAAGATTCGCATGTATGCCAATTTTAGGTAATTAGTTTTTGTAATCGGCATTTTACTGGACTACAGTCTAGACGCAAGTGAATTACTTTTTTTAATATGTTATCTTATATCCTGTGTAGAACAACTTTATTGTACTAGACCGCAGTTAAAGTAGCCAATCACGAAAGTAAATTAGACATTAGATGAAATTATAGGTCCAGATCTGAGCGATATTAAAGAAAACAAACCTATTTTTACTTAATTAATTGCAACATTTGAAACAAAAAGTATGGAAAATGTGATCAATTAAAGATGATTGCCTAAATTTCGTATGCGGTATAAATGGAACAAGTTTTATGCAAAAACTACAATTAATACAATGATCCGCGTATGGGAAGCAAATTTTCAGTTTTGGATTGGTTTCCAGAACGTATCGTCAATTTAGCCACATTTGGGACCTGCCGGTGTTATTCGTGTGGTGAGTACCAAAACGCCAAAGGGACTTTTACAAAGAAATATTTGCAACATGTCTTATAATGCAAACAACATTGGAGATTCAAGTGAGCTACAAGCTTGTAAATTAAACGAACGCATCTTGTTACATATGCGGTGAGTTAACGTTTAAATCTAAAACACTTTCTGCCTCCACTCGTTGCATACAAGTGAAGCTTTACTTGTTCGCGACTAAGTCTGGGAATTACCCCAAGGGTGAGCAATGAGAAAGGGCGTGGGGATGGTATAAACTCTACAATAAGCTAACATAAAAAAGAAAAAGGGAAATTGAGCGCCACTGTATCTATATGGACCACACTAGAAATTCAATACTCCTATGAGAAGATACAGAAACTCATTGGAATTAAGCACCATAAAAAACTTACAACTTAATGACCTAACACATCTGGAAACCTCTAGAGCATACTTACAACCTCTTCAATCTCGATGACCCGGAAAGAAAAAGTACACAACAAATTTTCTATTAAAAAGACACTGTTTGTGCTTTTAATAAAAAAGCATACTAATAATTACGGGTGGATAATCTTGAGTTTACCACACCAAAGGTATTTGAATTAAAAATGGACATCTAGAATAAATCAATCGTAACATATCTGTGTTTTTAAATTACTTCAGCATTCGTCTAATTTTCAAAAAATTTATTTACTCTAAAATATTCTTATTAAAATTAATTATGCATGGAATAAAAAAATTGAGTCCAAAAATGTAATTTAATATAGTTTCTCTCTTTTCGTTTATTTAAATATGGTTACAAATACAAAATAATAAAATTGAATTCTTTATAAATCTGTCTTGACATAACAAGACCTTAGTTTTAATAATATTTCAAAACAAGATTTCTGATACCCAATGGACAGATCTGTGTATTGGTTTACATGTATTTCACATCAGTTTAATTTATTTCTTTATAAAAAATTTAAATCACGTGCTGCTAACTTGGATAAATAAAATTTCAACTTATTCAGGTATAATGACCTTATTAGAGATTAGACATCTGTAATGAACTTTTTAAAAAACAGGAAGTGGACTTTAGAATAACAAACAATACTTTAAACACATGGATCTTTGGCGTGTTTTACAAAATTACCTTAGTAGTACTTCCTAACAAATATATTTCACGTTGTTCGTGCACAAAATTTGGCATACTTAAGCAACCTTCGATTAAAATTTTACGTGAGCATTTTTAAAGTCTGACAAACATAATAACTGAAAGGTTTGATACCTGTTTTTAATGAAGACGTTAATCCTAGTTATTGAACTGCGATGCACATTTTCTGGAATCTGCTTACTAATTTGTTGCAACAAAACATCTGACAAAAGCTGTGCGTTCTTAATAAACGAACGTTGCCCCAATCTCTTTACATGTATTTCTAGTTACTTCATGCGCGTTAACAAATACCGACTTGAACCATTTTTAAAGAGGAAGCGTGGTCTAGTGCCTTGCCGTGGTCACAGGAATGAATCCTCTTCCGTGCCCCCAAGACGACCAGCTCTCCTGTGCCTATCTCGGCACGCCTATTCTGAGGCCCCACTTATGAAGAAATTGGGAGTCCATCTGTATATGATGCAGTCTGGACTACATTCTCAAATACAATGGCTGACTTTGTTATTCGTACCGTGCAAGTAAAGAACGGCTCATCTGCTTTGCGCGTCACCTCGTGACCGTATTCACGCAAGCGCTATCCTAAATTTAACAACCGAAAGGATATAATCCGCCTTTGGATTAGGCAACACAAACGACTAGTTCTTTTTTAAATATGTTTTCTGAGTGTATATTGATATTAAATATTTCTGGGTAAAGCATTTAAGATAATTAAATGGTTATAATTTCCTGTTCCATTGTGGAATTGTTTCTTTCAGATATAACAGTATCAAATACAAGAATCAAATATCACAGACCAAAAATGCATAGATGTGATTCCTTGAAAACTAGTGCTACAGAATATATATTCGTTACAAATTTCATAAAAGACAATAACCATGTTAACTAAAAGACATTTAAGCTTTATTTGGCTGATTTTTAACAATATGATGTACGTACTCTACATCGACTTTCACCAGATTAGCTTAGCGACTTAGTACGGGATTTAAATTTGTTAAAAGCTCAAGCCCAACTACTGGGAACCAGGTTGCAAGGTTGGAATCTATTACAGAATGGTACGCATATTTTCACATATCGGAGACATAAACAAGATTTTCTTCACTTTACTACAGCGTGTAATCAGTTGGTGAACTTCATAGATGTTCTTGGACTAATGGATGCATTAGTATGTAAATACAAAACTAATTAGTGGTGATTATTTATTGATTCAGCTACTCTAAGCTGTTATACTTGGGCGCGGCATATTTTAACCGCCACTTTTATAACATATATCCACCACGCTTTACGAGTGATACAATCGCTCGCTAAGTTAAATTTACATGCATAATTTAAATAAAATCAAATTACTCACGTACTGGCATCTGGGAACTTAAATCTTAGGGTCCAGCGGTGGTTTGCAAGTTGGGTTACGCCATGTTGAATATCAGATTTCCATCCGACCTAACGGAACTTCTGCACTTGCAGATGAATGAAAGGAGATAAGATACCAGGTATCACAAAGGTAAAGGTACAAGGAACCTACATACCTATTTCTAAAAAGAAAAACACACACAACACCCAGATAGTTGTTCCCTGGTCGAGGTCTTGTGACTTAGTCCCGCTTTTGACACTTGCGCACCCCCGCATTCACTTTGCGCAGGCGCGACTGTCAGCGACGATGGGAGTTAAGTTATTATTTAAAAATACGTGGCAATTTACTTATGAATTATAACTAAATCTAAAACATCATACATACCCAATTTGGCATGAAACGAAGCTTGAAGGAAGTTCTCCTCTGCAATAGAAATTTGTACCCCACTTTTCTTATTACACACACAGTATATACGAAGGAAAAATATGAACACAGGGAAACTTTATATGAAAAAAATTGGTATACAAGAAATGGGTGGAGTATATGTAGTGAATTAAAAGTCATAGCCCTTTTGTTAGGAATGTAACTAGGTTTCACAATGTATCGTTGTTTTCTCTGCGAATGGGATAACAGAGCAAAAGGTTAACGTTATTTGTAAAGACTCGAAAATGCGAGATAGCATTGCTGATGGAGAAAGCAATGTTACAAATCCTTCTCTCAGTGATACAGAGAAAGTTTTGCAACCACTGCACATAAAACTTGTCAAAGCTTTTAATAAAGATGGTAAAGGATTCCAAATCTGAAAGAGCAGTATTCAGACTAAGTGAGACAAAAATAAAGGAAGGAATTGTATTGGGCTGCAAACTCGCCACATCATAAAGGCAGTGTATTCAATTTAAAACTGACCGAGATTGAGGCTGCTGCATGGGTACCATTTAAAATGGTGTATTCCAATCCCTTGAGAAATATAAACGTAAAAAATTACAAACAAATTGTGATCCTTTTAATTTCCACATACACCTATATGGATTGCAAACATGTCCTTGAAAATTCATTTCCTCCACTCGTATTTGAACTTCTTCCACGCAAATCTACGATATGTGAGTAACGAATTTGGTGAAAGATTTCACCAAGACACTATGTAATGTGAAAACTGATTCCAAGAAAAGTACAGCACCACAATACTCGTAAAATATTGTTGAAACATATTCGGGGTTGCTATAGAGGTACTCGGCAAACTAAAATCACATGCAAAAAAAATTAGAAATTCGGTGGAGACTTGGTATGCATAATTTGTCTTATAACAAATGTAAATATTACATAATAAAACGTTCCACTATAGAAATATGAATAATTTTTGGCTCGAGAACGATAGAAATATCCTGTTAAGCGATTCGCAATCAGCGGGTAAAATTCTATAAGAAACAAACCTCTGGCACATTAGGAAACAAAAAAAAAATACAATTTGTTGTTTAGTGTAATAGGAGAGATGTATCAATTTAGTTGCGTCCCAAGTAAGATTTTTTTATAACCAGTAGTATTAACGATGGTAGTGGTTGAGACTACCCTACTTTTTGTGTATTTCTTTTTAGAATATTCCATGTTTAAATAGCGTTACCGATCAGCAATTTGTTCCACTTCTTTAAATAGAAAAGACAAAGCGACACTTGGATCAGTATTTTCTTTATTTACATTGTCAAGGCAACTAGCTGTTTCAGCGTGGAAACATTAGAAGCAATTCGTGAAACATTTGTTTACAATGTGGTTGATAATCCTTCTGTGCAGTTTAATGATAATTCCTCTGATTAGGCTTCGAAATCGTTTTCGTTACTGGACAGATAAAGGTGTCCAACAGATAAAACCATGGCCTATTATTGGCAATATGGGGCCACTTTTATTTAAGAAGCGGTCTAGCGCCGAATTCACTGAAGATATGTATAATGCGTTTCCTGATAGCAGGTTATTACGTACAGTTCAGGGTGTCACAAATAGGATGCGGTCTCAGGGTAACTGCTATTATTAAAGATACAAAGAAGGTATGCGCGGTCACAGGCCACTTTTTTGAGATCAATTCAACGGCATGTAACGTTTGTTATGCATACAATTAGCACTTTGTGTATAGATTGTTTCACCAGCTATTTATTATATATATTAGGAATTAATGTACTATAATAGAAAGTTGAATAAATCGGCTAATTGACGGTACAACTATAATAAACTGTATATTTTTGAAAAGCTTTTAAAAATAGCTTTTAAGTAAAGGAGCAGCCAACTGGGATTTTCATTAAAAGAAAAGCACGTTTATATTATAATTTCAAAATTAATGTAAATCTTAAACATTTAAGTACATCACTTTAATCTACGTAAAAATTGTATATTTGTAACCATTTTTGGAGATACATAGATATACATATATATGTATACATAGATATACATATATATGTATACATATATATATATATATATATATATGAAAAATTATGAAAAAATTATTGCTTATAGCTTTACTCTTGCCATCTTATAGAAGTTCTTTCGAAGTTATTTCTGTTTATTGTTTTTGGTTGTTTCATAAGGGTTATAAACCACTTCATCCTGATGAGATCCACTAAGATCGAAACTAGTTGATGAATGTTTATTCCCTTTATGAAACAAACAAATTCTTTCATTTATGGCTATGCAAATTACTAGCTTGCTTTGTATAATTAATAACTTCCTTTCGATTTTTCGTAAAGGTTGTGATTATTTATACATCGTATTTACTTGTTATATATATATATATATATATATATATATATATATATAAATTACTGTGAATCCTTTTTTCGAATCGAGCCTCACTTTTGGGCGTCAAAATTATGCCGTGGATCCCTGGGTATAATTTTATCAATCATAAATTATTTTCGAAATTTAATAATAATTTTCATATTCGTCAATAAACAAATTTTCAAAAATTAACTAATCCAAAAAAAATTATCCTTACCCGTTTTACTCTCTTCCTCAGTTTAACGGCCTTTTTCAACTGCTTTTGGCTAGCTCATTCGGATCTCCTCTTGAGTATCTAGATTCACTCGCATTTTCTCAATCATACACACACACACTAGCAATACAACCTCAAATACAACCAACATACAAGCTTTTATTTATAACTATTTACAAATAAAATGCAATATAGTCCATATTCCATAGATCACGTTACACTTCAGAAAATCCTTATTTTATAATGTTCGGTATTTTATTTTTAAATCATTAAACACATAAATTACAACCGTAGTAAATGGACCTTGAATAATACCTTCTCTAAAATTCCTTCTTTATAATTTATTTATTCATTTTACTCTAACTAAACGCTGGGGTAGGGTGAGCTCAGAATAACCCAGCTAATTATGCATTTGCATACTTCTAAAACAAATAACAAAGCAAAGCCATGTACTCTTCACATAAATTTTACGTTCTGAGGGAACGTTTAAAAGCTTTATAGACACCTTCAACTTTTTAGTTAAACACCATAATAAAGTTTTTACACGTATTAATTTCAATACGTAAATAATACACACTACCTTGGAATTTTACTATCATACGTTCTCACAATATTCACAGTTTATAAAGTCACAATTAAAATCGTTACCTGGAAATTTATAGTAGATCTCTGCTTTGTGGATGATGCCGTCTATTTCTTCGATCCGTTCGGCAGGTTGTTCCTAGCTGGTACTAGAAAAACTCCATCAAAATTGAACTGCAAACGCGGCCTCCCCTGTGTAACCAATTCCAAATTCCATTTAAAATTATTTCTTCATTAATTAGATGCTTCAAACCACGTTACTTAAAGTCCCGACACGAGTTGATTATAATTATAGGTGATATCTCTATTAAACTGTACTTTCGGCACACTTAACCGCGTATTTAATTAAGAGACTATCACCTTGTACTATAATTTAACTGATTTAATAATACTTACAACTCGTGAAACATGGATACGTTGTTTGTAGCGATCGAAAACTTAAGGGCCCTCACCACGTTCTCTTAAATCATTTATACACTCGAATGTAACCTCTCCAGACCTGCTTTAACGCGAAATCCTCTGTTAACACCACACATTCTCGCAAATTTGCACTCCACTCTATTTTCAAATCCGCGAAATTCCGTACCTCGTTATAATATTTTTAGAAAATTATGTTCCACTATCATCGTGCTCGTTTTAAATCAAACTAACATATCGACCAATCGTAGACTTAGTGACGCTTCACAAATCCCTCCTATCCTATTCGTGTCTCTTATTTATGCGTTTTCTCTGTCCCTTTCTACCCTGGTCTTAGTGGTAGAAAATCAATATTCCAGTCAATATGCTATTTAAATCCACATGGATTCCTACATGAGTAAAATAACCCCTCATCTAGCATTTCCTGCTAAAACTTTCAACTGTTTCCAATATACGTAGAAGCTGCATGTTGATCTGCTCAAATTTATTAGAACCTGACATTTAAAAGTTTGCAGGTGTTCGATCGTAATGAACGTTTTTAAATACAATTCTCCGAGCTTCGTTTCATGGTATTTCAACCCTCCTGATATCCGTTTGTTAGCACGCGTCTTTAACCTTGGGTTTTACAGGCTTTTATGTTTATTATATATCAATAATTGTTTAATTAACTCCAATTAAATTAATAAATGCATGGCATTGACTTCTGCCATTTAATTCTTTGCAAAGCTATTACATTTTTAATTATTATTTGTACAATTTGATTAATACCCGTTACTTAAATAAAAATTAATTAATATAAATTTCGCACGTAATTTCTGTTTCTTCCTTTATACAGGGTGTTTTGAAATTGCTTAGCTTGTATTCATTTTTAACCCTTTAAAACCACTATATAATCCCCCTATTTCAATTCTAAGAAAAACTAACCCCGGTTTTTCTGAATTTAAATACCTTCATTCTAATTTAATGCTATCCGCTATTTCTAAACACCTATCTACTCACCTAACACTACCTATACCTAGTTATCCAACCTATCACTACTTATCTACCTATTTCTATCTATTTCTACCTATCTCTGCTTATTTCTATCTATCTACACCTATCGTTATTTCTAACTAACTATTCACACCTGTCACTATCTTTTACTTAACTATTTGTATCTATTATTACCTCTTCACCCTCTTATTTCATTGTCTTTTCTCCTTTTATTTCCCCCTTAAGTTCTTTGTTGACTCTTCAAATACATCATCTTGTATTTTTGTCTTTATTTCCCGTCTTCAATACTTTTCACCTCACTTATTATCACTATTTAGCCTTATCCTACCTATACATACCTAATTCTATACCTATATCTAACTATCTCCCATATTTATCCTATACCTAATCTTATTTTCTATAAACACCTATTTCTATCCCTATCTATCTAAATTTTACTCTATAATACACCTATCCATATCTATCCTATTTCTACTTCTACTTTTCTATATACACCTATCCGTATTTCTTATTTAAATCTGACTCTCTTTTTGACCCTCCATGTCTTTCTTCTAACTATCCTAATACTCTTCATTCCTATTTCTCCTCCATCCATTTCTATACTTATCATCCTTGTTACTTCACATAAAATAAACTTATCCCTATTATCCTGACTCCTAACTGTTTCTTCTTCATTCCCTATACTTGTCTGTTTCTCATTTATTATGCTTTCTTTTTCTGTGGACAAGCCAAACGATACTATCTCAACATCTTTATTTTTCCCCTCTATACAAAACTTTTCGTCTTTTCTAGACCCTTCATGTACAATATTCATTTTATAAAAATCATTTAACTTCAAATCCAAATTATCAAAATTATCTTTGCCCCTTAACTCATTTATGCCTATATTTACCTCTTGTGTGTCACATAACGCTACTTTTACTTCTATCTTTCTTAATTCTGACTCTTTATCCACTATTAATTCTGCGCCTGACTCTACTTCTACTTGTTCAGCCTCTTCTTTCACTATCCATTGTACCTCGTCTAACCTTTCCTCACTATATCCTCCTGAGTCGATCTCTCTCTCTTCTTCATCATCTCCCTCTATACTATTAATACATAACCCCATGTCATCTTCCGTGACATCATAAGTTGCCTTCCAGGGCAATATCCTATCCCCAATCCTAACTATTCTCCTTTCCATATCAATTATAACCCCTAACTTCATCATGCAATCGACCCCTAATATCCCTTTAAACTTTAACCCAGGTACAATGATAAATTCTTGGTCACAGCTTACTGAACCTAACTCTACTTTCAAATTAACTACGCTATTCACAACAGCAAATCGTTTTTTATTCGGCGCAACCAGGTGACTTCTTTTTATTAGCATTATCCTATTACACACTTTATTTTTAATTTCTTCGACGAATTCCTCCGATATCAAACTCGCCTCAGCTCCTGAATCTAATAAAGCTCCTAAATTTTTCTCAAAAATTTTAATTTCTATTATGGGCAAACAAAATTTTTCAACTATTTCTGGCTCAATTTCCTCTTCAATTTTTAAAAATTCTTTCGGATGTTCATACTTGTACACAGTGATGTCTAGTGGTTTGTTCGTCTTTAAAAATCCTGGCCAAGTCTGTTTTGCCTACTCGGTCCTGGTCTAGCCGTTACCTCAGCGTATGTCCTAGGCGTTTCTACTCGTTCTGTGTTCACATTCTCAGTCCCCCGTATGTCCGGTGAACTGTTCTGTCGTGTAGGTCCAGGTCTCGGTGCTGGCCCCCTTCCTAAACTGTTACTTCTGAAATATGGTCGTCGTGGTTCCCAATTTTGTCGCTGGTATTGATAATTATTCCGTCTAACATAGTTGTCCCGTCTATTGTCAAACCTAACCGTATTGATTTGTCTTTCCCTATGCTCTCGAGGTCGTCCACTACTCACATCGTCGTACCTCTGCAGGTATTCCAAAAATAATTCTCGGTCCACTATGTTCTGTAGTGCAACGTGTTGTCGTACCTCTACCTCAAAGTGTCGCGATAGATACTTAATAATTTGTCGGTCCGTCAGTGGTGGGTTCAGTTGCTTAGCTATGCTATACTTGCGTATAGCATATTGCTCCCTACTTCCTGAAAATTCTCCCTTAAATTTCCCCGTGATTAAGTCGTCTCTTACCTGGTCCTGTCTGTGGTCACTCCAATAGTGTTTTAAAAATCTCTCTTCGAAGTCCCTGTATGTGTCAATCTCCCGTCCTATTAAATTATACCAAGCTTCTGCAGGGTCTTTTAATAAAGCTTTTACAATATTCAGTTTTGCCTGGTCGTCGTATACATTATTTATTAGTCCTCTAACATTATTGACAAATATTTGCGGGTTTACTCTACTATCCCCATAAAATTTCATTTGCTGCTCTAAAGAAACGTTACCTGTTACAAACCTTGGACCATCCTCCACTAAAGTCGCTACGTTATGCTTAATCCCTGTCACTTCTCTCTCAACTCGACCTAATTGATCCTTACACGAGTCCGTTACCTCAGTCATTTTTGCATTAATTTCATCCTCACAGAAAATCCTTACATCCGTCCTTAATTGTCCCATTTCCAAATTTAAACCTCGAATATCACGCTCATTTTTATCAACCCTATTTTCAACTTCCCCCATCTTTACCGTCAAGCTATTTTTAAATTCTGAAACTTCTTTGTTCGTCTTGTCTATTTTCTCACTTAGGGTTTCCCTAACTCCTGTTAACGTCTCATTCATCTGGTCAAATTTTCTATTCGATTCAGCACTCATCTGATCAAATTTTCTATTTGATTCTTCCCCCATCTCTCTAATCTCCTCAAACTTCTTGTTAGATTCCTCCCTACTTAATCTCATTTCCTCTAGCATTCTCATCATTAATTCATTCCCAGCTTCTCCTGATTCCGTCCTCGACTGATCCCTACTGCCTCCAGCTTCCTCCATTTTTGAATTTTTATCACACGAAGCACTATCGTCACTTCCAATTTCCACTCCTTGACTTCTTAACCACTCCTTTCTCTGCATACGTTCCAATCACTCTCACATACTAAAATGCTCTTAAGTTTATACACAAACAGAAAGTCTCTCACTCAGATCGCCAGTTTCCTGGAATAAAATCACTAAAATTTTATTTGGAACTCGAGCCTCACTTTTGGGTCGCCAAAATTACTGTGAATCCTTTTTTCGAATCGAGCCTCACTTTTGGGCGTCAAAATTATGCCGTGGATCCCTGGGTATAATTTTATCAACCATAAATTATTTTCGAAATTTAATAATAATTTTCATATTCGTCAATAAACAAATTTTAAAAATTAACTAATCCAAAAAAAAATTATCTTTACCCGTTTTCCTCTCTTCCTCGGTTGAACGGCCTTCTTCAACTGCTTCCGGTTAGCTCATTCGGGTCTCCTCTTGAGTATCTCGATTCACTCGCATTTTCTCAATCATACACACACACTAGCAATAAAACCTCAAATACAACCAACATACAAGCTTTTATTTATAATTATTTACAAATGAAATGCAATATAGTCCATATTCCATAGCTAACGTTACACTTCAGAAAAACCTTATTTTATAATGTCCAGTATTTTATTTTTAAATCATTAAACACATAAATTACAACCGGAGTCAATGGACCTTGAATAATACCTTTTCTAAAATTCCTTCTTTATAATTTATTTATTCATTTTACTCTAACTAAACCCTGGGGTAGGGTGAGCTCAGAATAACCCAGCTAATTATGCATTTGCATACTTTTAAGACAAATAACAAAGCAAAGCCATGTACTCTTCACATAAATTTTACTGAGGGAACGTTTAAAAGCTTTATAGACACCTTCAACTTTTTAGTTAAATACCATAATAAAGTTTTTACACGTATTAATTTCAATACGTAAATAATACACACTACCTTGGAATTTTACTATCATACGTTCTCACAATATTCACAGTTTATAAAGTCACAATTAAAATCGTTACCTGGAAATTTATAGTAGGTCTCTGCTATGTAGATGATGCGGTCTATTTCTTCGATCCGTTCGGCAGGTCGTTCCTAGCTGGTACTAGAAAAACTCCATCAAAAATGAACTGCAAATGCGGCCTCCCCAGTGTAACCAATTCCAAATACCATTTAAAATTATTTCTTCATTAATTAGATGCTTTAAACCACGTTACTTAAAGTCCCGACACGAGTTTATTATAATTATAGTTGATATCTCTATTAAACTGTACTTTCAGCACACTTAACCGCGTATTTAATTAAGAGACTATCACCTTGTACTATAATTTAACTGATTTAATAATACTTACAACTCGTGATACATGGATACGTTGTTTGTAGCGATCGAAAACTTAAGGGCCCTCACCACGTTCTCTCAAATCATTTATACACTCGAATGTAACCTCTCCACACCTGCTTTAACGCGAAATCCTCTGTTAACACCACACATTCTCGCAAATTTGCACTCCACTCTATTTTCAAATCCGCGAAATTCCGTACCTCGTTATAATATTTTTAGAAAATTATGTTCCACTATCCTCGTGCTCGTTTCAAATCAAACTAACATATCGACCAATCGTAGACTTAGTGACGCTTCACAAATCCCTCCTATCCTATTGGTGTCTCTTATTTCTGCGTTTTCTCTGTCCCTGGTCTTTGTGGTAGAAAATCAATATTCCAGTCAATATGCTATTTAAATCCACCTGGATTTCTACATGAGTAAAATAACCCCTCATCTAGCATTTCCTGCTAAAATTTCCAACTGCTTCCAATATACGCAGAAGCTGCATGTTTATCTGCTCAAATTTATTAGAACCTGACATTTAAAAGTTTGCAGGTGTTCGATCGTAATGAACGTTTTTAAATACAATCCTCCGAGCTTCGTTTTATGGTATTTCAACCCTCCTGATATCCGTTTGTTAGCACGCGTCTTTAACCTTGGGTTTTCACGGGCTTTTATGCTTATTATATATCAATAATTGTTTAATTAACTCCAATTAAATTAATAAATGCATGGCATTGACTTCTGCCATTTAATTCTTTGCAAAGCTATTACATTTTTAATTATTATTTGTACAATTTGATTAATACCCATTACTTAAATAAAAATTAGTTAATATAAATTTCGAACGTAATTTCTGTTTCTTCCTTTATACAGGGTGTTTTGAAATTGCTTAGCTTGTATTCATTTTAACCCTTTAAAACCACTATAATATATATATATATATATATATATATATATATATATATATATATATATATATATATATATAATATATATATTATTAACAACGAAGAAGAATAATCCACATTTGGAATGCAAATGCATGTTTATTAATATATATATATATATATATATATATATATAAAATATCTATAATAACAGGCTATTAGGTCTGCTGGTTAATAAAATAAACTCTTTATTATAATCCAAGCTTTCGGTTTTTATTTTAAACCTTTTTCAAGAATACTAAAAATTGTGAAACGTTAGTATGGGCGTACAATAATTAAATACTTACTAATGTGAGGTTTTAAATCAGAATCGTTGACATAGATAAAATTCATAAATGTATTAACCAGCAGACCTAATAGCCTGTTATTATAGATATTTTATTTTATAATTTGCAAGGTCGTTACACCACATAATTATATATATATATATATATATATATATATATATATATAATAGTTATTAAGATGAAATGAAAACCCAACTTTTGTATTTAAAGTTGAATTACCATTTCAAATCGAACTAGTAATTGAAAACCACTAAAAGAACGGCTACAGCAGGATTTGAACCTGCAACCTCTGATTCTCCGGATCAGTGCTCTAACCAATTGAGCTATCTAGCCTAATTGTTTAGATGATGTTATACTTAATACTACTGAAGCTTGGCTCTTGTTAATAATAATATAATTACATGTTTGTATTATTCCGAACGTTGCAAAAATGGGATGATCAAGTTATTAGTACATGAATTATGTATATAACTAGATTCAATTTCCTTAAATGCAAGACGTAATTGAAAATCATTAACAAGAGCCAAGCTTCAGTAGTATTAAGTATAACATCATCTAAACAATTCGGCTAGATAGCTCAATTGGTTAGAGCACTGATCCGGAGAATCAGAGGTTGCAGGTTCAAATCCTGCTGTAGCCGTTCTTTAGTGGTTTTCAATACTAGTTCGATTTGAAATGGTAATTCAACTTTAAATACAAAAGTTGGGTTTTCATTTCATCTTAATAACTATTAATATATATTAAGCATTCATTTGCATTCCAAATGTGGATTATTTCTCTCTATTAATAATAATATAATTACATGTTTGTATTATTCCGAACGTTGCAAAAATGGGATGATCAAGTTATTAGTACATGAATTATGTATATAACTAGATTCAATTTCCTTAAATGCAAGACGTAATTGAAAATCATTAACAAGAGCCAAGCTTCAGTAGTATTAAGTATAACATCATCTAAACAATTAGGGTAGATAGCTCAATTGGTTAGAGCACTGATCCGGAGAATCAGAGGTTGCAGGTTCAAATCCTGCTGTAGCCGTTCTTTTAGTGGTTTTCAATTACTAGTTCGATTTGAAATGGTAATTCAACTTTAAATACAAAAGTTGGGTTTTCATTTCATCTTAATAACTATTAATATATATTAAGCATTCATTTGCATTCCAAATGTGGATTATTTCTCTCCATTATATATATATATATATATATATATATATATATATATATATATATATTACTGTGAAACCTACAAAAGGCCTCACCAGAGTAAAAAAAAACCTTCGAGCCTCTTGAATTGGGCACCAAGATTTGCTGTGATTCTCGCCCTGTTGAATCTCTTCTGATAATCGCCTCTTTACTCTTTCCGCCTCGGCTGCTCACCTAGTTAAAACTTTCATCCTCATTCATAAAAAAAAACAAACACATTCCTACCACAAACATCAACGTTAACTCTATTTACATCAATATTCATAATATTTCAAAATTAAATTTCAGCATAAAAATCAGAATCATAAAATTTCAAGATTAAATTTGTCATTATTTTAATATGCATCCAGAATTAAAATTCCTTTAAAAATTTTCTATACCACCATGCGTCTAAACGGTTTCAGGGTTTCTCAGGAACTCATCTAGATATATCGAAATTTTGTTTTGCGGATCCAATCACGTTTACGAATAACATTTGATTACTAACACTCACGATACATAGCACTGAAATTCATAATTCTTTCACGCTATACCAAAAACTGCCTACTTCTATTTATTTATTTATCGTTATTAATTAGGATAATTGGTACAGTAATACCCGCAAATATAACTAGACTTTGTTACCTTCATTTATCTTCTCAAAGTGTACTAATAAGTTTTAGTGTAGCACGTAATCACCACGTATTCTAGTTAAAGTATCAAATAATCAAAAAAATAAAAAGCAGAACTGTTTAAAGTATCGAATAAAATCAAAAATCTAAAAGCAAAACTGTTTAAAGTATCGAATAAAATCAAAAATATCAGAGAGCGAAACACCTATAATCCCGGGTTTATATAATGGCCCGCTTGGAAGTCGAATTTGTCCTGCGACGGACAATTTTTAGAATTTCGTATTTTATTTTGCCTTTCGACAGTCCGGCACAGCGATTCTACTAAAATTTGCACACGTCCAAGTTGAAAATCTAAGAATCTTTCACACGCCTCGCAACGCGTCCGCGAACAACTAACTAATTTTATACAGAAATTGTTATGTTTACACCTCTCATGTTTGCATCTTATTACAACCAATCGTAGCCCTAGTGACGCTTCTCAAATCACGCCTTCTATTATCTGTGTCTCTGCTTGACGCGTTTTATCCGTCCCTTTCTACCTTGGTCTGAGTGGTACAAATCGATATTCTTTATTATCTGCTATTTAAATCCACGTGGATTCGTACGTGAGTAAAATAACCCCTCATCTAGCCTTTCCTGCTAAAACATCCGACCGTTTCCAATATACGTAGAATCTGCATGTTTATCTATTCAAATTTATTAGAATTTGACATTTAAAAGTTTGCAGGTGTGCGCTCCTAATGAACGTTATAATATAATTCTCCGAGCTTTGTTTTCATGGTATTTTAACCTTGGATCTTCACAGGCTTTTATGCTTATTATATATTACTAATGGTTCAATTAACTCCAATTAAAATAATAATGAATGGCATTGACTTCTACCCTTTAATTTTTAGCGAATACTAATTAAATATTAATTATTATTTGTACACTTTGTTTAATACCCGTTACTTAAAAATTGAATTAATTAATATAAATTTCGCACGTAATTTCTATTTGTTTCTTTATACAGCGTGATTAAATTTATTTGATGTAATTAATTAATTTTCTACCCTGGTCTAAATTTGAGTAATATATATATATATATATA
The DNA here is from genome assembly GCA_036346225.1 of Platerodrilus igneus. Taxonomy (NCBI): domain Eukaryota; kingdom Metazoa; phylum Arthropoda; class Insecta; order Coleoptera; family Lycidae; genus Platerodrilus; species Platerodrilus igneus. Next base: position 12,542,354 of record JARFIW010001469.1, on the reverse strand, counting down.
TATATATATATATATATATATATATATTGTAATGTCATTAGGAGCCACAAGGGTTCTAAGGGTGGTTTTGTGTAGAAGGTAGTGTATGCCAAATAAAATAATCCATATATCAGATCCCGTAATTGCAAAAATGTATGTTTGCCATACTTTACATAAGTTAAAGTATTTAAAATGTTAGTTGAAATGTAAGTGCCAAGATGTAAATTATAATGACTTGATGACGTGATAAAATACACAGTGCTCAAGGTTTTATACTGAGTTATAACTTAATAGGCCATTGGACGTACATTTGCCAACCGAAAACCGGATGCGTCTATGGTTGTCCACTATTAACCACGCAGATCCAGGTTCATATGTGAATTATTTTGGCTTTTATTTACTAGAATCAACTTTTGGACAAACATGTAATCTCAAAATTATAAGTAAGAGCAGTGTCAAATATGATTGAAGGATTGTGAAACATTTAGGACCAATGACAGAATATTATGTATAAAATAGGAAAGTGCTAAAGACAAAATTTAAGGTATTTGTGACACAAACTCAGTGATAAAATGTTATTGGATGGTTTTTTTTTATATAATATGTAATAGAGTAGGCAGAAAATGTTGTAATTATCACCTAGGATAGTAAACAACGGGGGTTAAATTTCGAATTATTTTTGTGTAAAGACGTGTATTATTAAACTGCGCTAAATTGTATAAATATTTTTTGGAAGAGTAAATAAATGTGTTTGAATTGCAAGAGTTTGATTTATAAAGAAGGAGTAAAGAGAAGCATCAGTGTATAAAGAATTAATAGCGGCGACGAATAAAAGTGAATATTGGAATTAGTGCGACAGCGAACCGGCGGAAGATAAGTTTGAATTGGAACGAGAGTATACAGGTAGAAGGCATCGAGTGAGAAACATAAGAGTGAAGAATATAAGGATTGATTTGGATATGGATTTATGTGTAACGGGACATTGAGCGGTAAATAGGAACGAAGATAGATTTGGATTGAGTGGTTAATAGGAACGAAGATAGATTTGGATTGAGTGGTTAATAGGAACGAAGATAGATTTGGATTGAGTGGTAAACAGGAACGAGGATAGATTTGGATTGATTTAGAACGAGAGGAGAAAAATTAGAAGGCAGCGTAAGAGTAGCAGGCGGAAGGGTACAATTCAAGGAAGAAATTACTACGGAAGAATTAGCGCAGGGGAAGTAAATAAAAAAGGGTATTCTAAATTCTAAATTCGGGTTATATTTATTTTAGATTTGGGCGCAACAAAAATTAAAGAAAAGATACCTGGAGGCTAGACGGCAGTTCAAAGTGATAGCGAAACCTTGTGAAGGCGCATACGGCGAAAAGGATATTGAGCCAGCATTAAGAGAGGCCAGTAACGACGTATAATTCAGGTGAGTACGGTGTATTATAACGTCAAAGTCATAAATTTAGTGGTATTAATTAATTTGGCACAAGGCTACGTGGATCACATAAAATTTGGCATATACACAAGTAAATTCTAAAAAAGGTACTAAAACAAAAGATAGTGCAGTTTGGTTGGGCATTGCACATCTACTTACCACTGAACCCACGGTAAGTAGGTGGATACCCTGAGAAGAAAGAGTTCATATAGTCGAGGCATATTAAAAACAATTTTGATTTAATTAACCAACCAAACGTTGCTAAAATACGTGGCGTGACATAAGTATTTGCACATCATATAAAATCATTAAATTCATAAGAAAAGGCGCGCAACGACAAAGAAAGAGTGTTGGGGGGCAGCATAAGAATATATATATATATATATATATATATATATATATATATATATATATAAACAAGCAAGTCATACGAATTAATAGAATTGTTAACATTATTAATTTCTGGCTTTAATTTGGAAACAAGAAGATCGCTAATTTTTTATTTTGCAATTGAATTGATTTTAAAAAGCGGCCCAATAGACGCTTAAAAACTGGTTTATCTTGTATCTTTAATAATAGCAAAGTTACTTGTTAGCAGCGTTCAATTTGGTACACACTGTACAAATACAAAACTGCAGTACAGCAATAAACTTTACAGATATTGTGGCTTGTATCAGTTTTTCCGCCCAACTCTAGTAGTTCGCAGCCTTGACTTAATTAAGACAGTTCTTGTAAAAGAATTTGCAACATTTCCAGAGCATGGGTTCAGTGTACCACCAGAAGTAGATCCAATATTCGGAAAGAATGTGTTTGCAATGAAAGGTAATTATCATTTACAGAGAAGCAAATTTTATTATTTTAATATATTTTTTAGGAGGACCAAGGTGGAGTGAATTTCGAACAATTTTGAGTGCATTTTTTACGAACGTGAAATTGAAGAGTATTTTCAGTTCTATGCAACAGTGTGCTGAACAATGCATTACACACATCGAAAAACAACGTCTTGGTACAATTGAAACCTTTGATTTTTTCTGTAAATATGCGAACGATGTAATTGGTTCCTCGGCATATGGTGTAACGTGCAATTCCTTTGAGAATCCCAATAATGACTTTTTTTTAATAGGAAAAGATGCAATTACAATGACACCTTGGAAATCGTTTATACTTCTAATAAGTTCTTCTAGTTCTTACCTTATGAAGGTATACCTTCTTAAATTTAATTTACGCAACCACTGACTTATTTTATTAGATTTTAAAGTTGCGCATTGTATCAAAGCAGACTGAAATATTTCTACATTCAATCACAAGTCGAAGTATAAAACTGCGTGACGAACGTAATATTGTTCGTACTGACATAATCAACATGTTACTGGAAGCAAGAAAAGCAAAACCTGATATGGAATTAACAGATATGGATATAACAGCACATGCTTATATTTTCCTATTGGCTGGATTGGAAACTACATCAAGATCAATTTGCGGAATATTCTACGAATTAGCTCTGCATCGTGGTATTCAAAAAAAGCTCCAAGACGAAATTGACGAAGTGCTGAGAACTGGGTCGATTACTTATGAAAAGCTCATGGAAATGAAATATATTGATATGGTTATATCTGGTAAGTGTTACAATGTTAATGCACATTCTTTTTACAGGTTCAAAAATTAATAAAACTACTGAATTTATTGGAACAGACATAATCCGCAACATTCTAAAGTGATGATTACATTGTAACATTCCAATTTTTTTATAGACGTTCGTGCTTACTTTTGTTATACGAAATATCATTAAAATTGCAATACTCTAATGTGATCATCTAGTATTGTAGAAAGCGAGCATGCTTTGTAGTTGTGAATAATGTCTTTGCCATGCTTTAAAATGTATACGTTCAAGTTTCAGAATGTTGCGAGCTAAAAGCGACATTCATATCGCTATTGTGCTATTTTAGACCAGGGCTGAAGCCGTTGAAAATGGAAAACAATAATAGTAGGATCAAACCTATTGGAAAAGTATAGAAAAATAATTTACGGGGGATCTGAGGTTAGGAAGTGGAAGAGGGCGAGTTTTTAAGGGTAGAAAACGGTTTATGTCAATTTCCGGCAAAACTACAAGTCCTATGGAAAAAAGTTAAATGGCAAAGTTGTAGGTAATAAAAAGATCTACAAGTTTTGTATTTACACTTTTTTCACATAACCTCAAAATTTATGTTAAAAATTCAAATAACCAAGTTTTTGGTTTTTTATTTTTATCTTTTACAAAAAAAATTTGTTTTTTCACGAAATTTGGTGAAAACGTACCTTTTTATATCCCAAACACACAATAATTTTATTGATTTAAAAGTTTTATTTGTTCACCTTATTTTGACTTAATATCGAAAAACCACCCTAATTTTCAATCGAAAATTCTCACGTCAAAATATCTACTTCTTAAAAAAAGTCGGTGGGCTTTTTGTTCGTTGAAATCTCTGATTTCTGATGGCGTAACACATTACAATGGTAAATGTTCGCAAAAAAATGCAAAGAAACGAAAAAACTCGAATCCGAAAATATTTTTTTTCTTTATGTACAATTTTTAGCTATTTATTAAAATTTATACTTTAATTACTCAAAAAACGTAAGATTCCATGGTACATTGATAAAAAAAAATTACAAGTCGAAATATACTACTATAATTAACAACCAAATAAGTTAAAAAGGTTATTATTTAATAAGACATCTACAATATTTTGAGAAAGTTGTAGAATCTTCTTTAAATTATATACGTAGATACTACCTATTGTTATGCATTTTATAGCATTTTTGGTGACATGTGATTACATTACATTATTCTGGTTTAATATTAACATTATCAAAGCTCCTTTCCTGTTATCGCCTATCCAATACCTTATACATAAAAATTTGAACATTGAACATTAGACCGAGCATTATTAACTTGGCAACGAAAGTGACCGTAAGAATCAGTTCAGTGTGCTTTTGACCATGAGGTTTTTAATGGTGAAAACGCTTCAAAAATAGTGAACTTTTGTTTATGCAGTTTACGGCGGTCATGCAGATGCAGATTACAGTCCACTACATTTTTCATAAAAGCGCAATTGGCAACCATTACAGGTTAGTGTATTTTAATTGATTAACTGTTTTAAAATGCCGTTGGTCGATAAAAACATAGACATTTTTGATCCTTCCACGTCACATAGCATATTTTCTTGCATGTTCCTTAATCCTTACACCCCTTACCGCATATCACTTCTCGTTTACTGCATAAATATTTCTTTACAAAACAAAACGCATTGTTATTCTTTGGATTTCATGGGTTTAAATTATTATAATTTGAATTTAAATCACATTAATTTAGACATTCAGTGATATTTGTGTTGAAAATAATTAATGTGGTTCAGTTTTACAAGTGTGCTGTCGCTTTAAGAACACCTGTGCATTCATTTCAAATAATAGCTTTTGAGGTCAGAACGCCTGCAGTTTGAACCTGTTGTTTTTGATAACGAACGTATTTCAAGCGACATAATTCAAGTTGTTCGCGCATTCAAAATAAGTTTGCAAACATCGTTTATCTTGGTGTCAATTTAGTTCGTAGAAGTTGTTGACAATTATTACAATTTAGCATCAATACTCATTGAAATGGTAAACATGTTAAAATACATAATTCATTTAATTTGTTACAGACAAATTTCTGTCTTTGGTTTATTGGCATTCATTTCAAACAATACCTTATACAAGGTGTTCAAATATCTATAATTGCTATAGATATTTTAATGGTGAACATTAGTAGGGTAAAATCAAGGATCCCACAACCTCATTTCCTCCAGAATCCCTCATTTCCTCACTCATCTGGACCAAAAAGTTTTCTTCGACTAACCATTTTTCATCTTTCGAGATAAATATATCTTAAATTTTTTATCTTTCGAGATAAATGAGCATCCACATTTCCTCCCACGTGATAAACCTATTTTTAAGATTTTTTACTGCTAACATTCTGGACCAAAAAGTTTTCTTCGACTAGCCATTTTTTTTATCTTTCGAGATAAACCTACCTTGTTTGGTATCAATTAATATTAGATTTTCTCAGCTACCCAAATCTCTAAGAATTTTTAGATATCATCACCCCAAGGAGCTACCCCAATTTTAAGATTTCTTACCTGTAGCGACTTTTGAGCGTTCTTATAAAATTTTTTTAGTCATGCGATACATCTTGTTAGCTTAGAATTTTATGCAGAATTCGAATCTGCAAACAGATTTGAAATCGGACCACGCCCTGCAAAGTTATACTTTAAGCTCTCAAACCTCTAAATTTCGCCTTTGCTCGTATATATTTAACTCCATTTTTTAAAACCTTTTTCGCTACCCAAGGTATATGCTTTAACCAACACAAAAATTAAGAACACAAAAGTTTAATAATTTATTTATCCAATTTACAGTTTAATAAACTATTACAATTTTTACAAAGTATAACATTATTTCCTGTGCGTAGCCGAAAGTTTAACCTGTAACAAAAAAGAGATTAATGTGTTGTTTAAATAGACCTGTAACAAAAGAGATTAATGTAAAAGAGGAGACGTGTTTTCAGTCAATAAGACATATTGTTGTTAACAATATGTTTTACCGTCCAACGACACCACGTGGAGGTAAACACATGCCGCCGGGAACAAAGGAAATTTAATTAAAAGCAGAAAGTTTTGTCCGGAAACGCTACTGTAAAATATATAGAGCAAATAAATTATTCCCTGAATGTGTTTTCAATTGCAATAACTGACTATACAATCATTTATGAATTTTAAATTACACTTTATTTAACTAAGTTACTTTAAACAAGAAATTACCGCATCCAAAAATTCCAATGCATGCTTAACAATAATGTAGAAATGGCAAGGTCGACTTTTGGTGTAAGGATCGCGTGGTTAATAATGGTATGAAATCTATGGAATTTCTCCTGTAATGAAAGAAGAATGCATTCGTAATTGAAAATGCCTGCTACAACTTTCGCTAGATACCAGCCATGTATGTTAATTAGAAATTTTGTGTATGACATCATTAACTACCTAAATTTCAGAATTAACAAAATGTAATAAACCAGATTAAGTACTGTTCAATAATAATGAGTGAAAGTAAATGGGTCTTATTACATATTGAAATCCTAAATTACCTTACGTGACGCGGTAGTAGCATTATAACGCAAATTCCGGAAACTTCCAATGTGTTATTAATTTCATTTGTAACTCGTAATCCAACAAATATTTTTAGATTTTAACGAACATGTGAATCACATTTGAAAGCTGTTTAAGTTTCTTCTCTAAACAAATGCGGTTATTACAATACGAAAGTACGCTAAAATGCAAGTCAATTAACAGCAATTAAATATTGCTTACTGACCTACCTTAATTAGGTTGCTGTGCTATTAGGACCAGGGTATGCAGACTTTAACACCTCCATCTCGCACGCTTTACAAGGATGTTGGTTGTTTCGTACAAGACCCTTTAACAACTGGTGGAGCTGAACGTTTACTGCTTAATGACATACCGTGCTGTTTTTCCTTGTGTTGCTGTAAGCTATTCTCGTAAAAGCGAAACCGCAAGACCCACAGTTTAAGTACTTTGCTGTTGACGGATGTATAAGCTTAACCTTGGACGATATTACACCACGACATTTGTTCTGGTGTCGTTTGAGAGCATCCCTCCTGGTAAAGTAGACGTCACAGGGCTCGCATTTAAAAACGTTTGCAGGTACCATTTTAGTACAAAACAAAACCCGCACTATAGCACTTTGGTTAAACTTGTAATCGAACTAACTAAAAAGCTTACTCGAGCGTACCTGATTTATGCTCCTTATAGAATGCAAACCGAAGGTTTCCGAAGATACCCGAACGAAGTTGAGGATTCAGCGGGGAACTAAATGACGTCATAATCCTCGCAGCTCGTCCAATACATTTAGCGCTAATGTATGCGCCCGGTTCGCTTTGTCCATGCTGCGAATGCCGTTAGTAAAAACATCGGAAACGTCTTCCATGTTATACGGATCGCGTGCATATTAAAAATCCAAAAGGGTGGTAGCACACAAATTGTGTGCAAGTCGTGCTGTAGAAGATGCAGTGCTACTATAACCAAAAACACTTTAAACCATTACTAAGAAAATACCAACTTGTTGTCTACAGGATACTTACAACAATTTAATTTTAAATAACTTCTACGTCATACTTTAGGTAGGCTTGAATATTTTTCCAAATGAATCACCAAGCGAAAGTATATGCTTAACGGTATTAGAATTACCCATTAATTTCCTATTTTTACGACCGTGGTTAATTATAGATTGAAATTTAATTTGTGCACGTTCGAGCTTCTCGTAAACTAACATATTTTAGAGCAACAATGCGTTGTATAATACATGCATACCCCTTCGCCGCGCCACTGCTATTCTTGTAATTGCTAGAAAAAGTCACTCTCCTTTTTACTGTTAGGAGCGATGCAAAGCACCATTTTTTATACTTTCTATAGCACATCGCACACTTTTTTGCTGGATAATTAATTTTTGTTTATGTAGGCTTTTACACTTTTGCTTATTTAAACATCTAATACGATCAATTAACCACTTTCGCTTATTCTAACAGGAACCACCATACATTCCGCCACACCGCTCTTTTGATTCCTATGGGTTTCCGCACACTAACACCCGACGTATCTTTCTTACCATTTGTTTAACAAAAACTACCGGCATCGCTATTGTAGACGTAAGCAGATGTTTGTGGATGTGTACGAGAATATGTAGTCATATACATTAACCAGTCTAAGCTATTTTATTTAGTCCACGAAAACTACTATTATTTTTCTAAACCATAATTAATAATCGTCTTTATAGGTTCCACATTTTGACCATTTCCCAATGACTGGTGCTACGTACATGGAAACTTAAATTTCTTATTGGAGAGAATTCTTATTCTCCCGCGCACTGCTGCGTAGTTGCATGCTTACCTCTTTTGCAGGTATATGCTCGTTATAGGTTGTAAGACCCTCGGTTTTACTACAATTCGTGAGACCCTTTAATCTTTTAATCGTATCTTTCTCGCCTACATTACAGTAGGACTTAACATTACCAACAAATTCTAATACCGGACACCCCATTAAATACGTCTTTAAATTTCCTACAACTTTTTTGTTAGAGGCATATTGTATTTGTTGTCTCGGGTAGTCACTAGATAAATATGTTTTGCTTTGCACTAATATTAAATTTTTCTAGGGACCCCAAATCTGTAAACAGATTTTAAATAGGACCACCCATACAAAGTTATGCGTTTTAAAGACTAATTTTGCTCATCTTTATTTAACACCATCTTGAGAACCCTTTTTTGCTATGCAAGACATATGCTTTAACCAACCGTTTCCTAAATTCTAAAACCGCAGTGTCCCGCAAATACCACGTGGAGATAACACGTATACTCTGTCAACCAGGATAGAAGCCGGAAGGATTTGGAAGGTGGGAGAAGAACTTAAAATTATGGAATCTTAAAACTAATATATACAATCTAAACAACTATCTTATATCTTTACACCCCCCATGCGTAGATTGTTGTACTATTAGGGTGATGTAACCTTGTCATCTTCCTCGATAAACTAATTTTATTAATAAGCCGCGTATGCAAATCGTATTCTTTTACTCTGGATACATACGCAGACAAGTACTCACACCCAAATAAAGAATTGGATGCTTGGTGACTGTTAACATCCGCTTCCCTCGTGTACGCCCAGACATCCCAGCCCATGAGCACCCTGCATGCACACCCTTGCCCATGCGCGCCCATGCGCGTGCACACCCTGCCCATGCGCGCTGCCCATGCGCACCTCTCTGTGCGACTGCTATTTCGTGGTAACGTCACAGCCTTTTATAAATAAAGAACAATGTTATATACTATTATAAAATGTTTATTCTGACATTATACATAACAAATTTAAAAACAACTAATACCAAGCATGGATCCATTTAAACTTAATTTTAATACAAAGTTATACACAGAAGACAGTCCTTTCTTTATGTTGTTTGGGTGGCTTTAATTTTATCTAATTTTATTCGCAGCTTAAAATTTAAATCGATACCCAAGTCCTCTATCTCCTTTTCTAACCAATAGTTTGATACATAGAGACCGTCTAGGTTTTCGAATTGTAAAATGTACCAGTTTGCCTCTATATTTAAAGTCTTTGATTCCGCCGACAACCAGATCCATTCCTTCGTGTAATTCTTCCAGCTTGTGACAATCTTTTAATCAGCTTTCCACAATATCCTGCATACATATCTTGTTAGCTTGATCGACTTCTTCTTGTCGGTATTGGAAATCCTTTTCTCCCACACACCGTTGCGTAGTTGCATATCCACCACTTTTGGGAATATATGGTTGTTATAGGTTGTAAGACCCTCGGTTTAAATAAATGATCCGAGAGGTTCTTTACTAGAGCAAATATACAATGTTTAGGAACCCCTTTTGCGTGTGGTGTACGCAAAGATTACGAAACCCGCATTCCTTAGTTCGTCTTTGTTATCTGCCATTTTGATAAATACGTTTTTAGAATAACCTTTTAAAAAGTATACGGATTTAGTACCATCCTTTTCTGCAAGAACGTCTACATAACTAAAAGAGTCTTTCTTACTAACCGCAAATGCATACAGCTTGTACAACCCGGATGTATCTAAGTCACTCCATCGACACATAAAATAATCTTTTAATTCTTCCTCATTTCTCTAATAAGATGTTCTTTGTCTAACACATCTTTGTATTGTTCGCGTATTGTCGCAGTGTTTTCCATGTAGTCCAATTTTCGCCTTTTGCATCCATTTCCTCTAATTCAGTTGTCTTTTCCTTCCACTTCACAGCATAAGGCATACATAATGGGGCAATTTCCTTTAGCGTAAACGGAATAGAGTTTACTACCAATATTTGCGCGTTGTCGTACAACCTCTGGGCGAATGTTAGGTGTATTTATCAATCCCAATTCCGAAATGACTATTTCTTTTGGAATTGTAGAATAGAGTGTTGCAGATTGTGTAAAATATGTACTACCTGCTTTAATGTAGCACTTGTGTAGATTTTATTTTATCTTGGCTGTCTTGCTCCTCTACTATCTCCAAATAATTTACGGGTAAATAGTTAAAACTAAAAGCCAGCACATACTTTATCAATGTTTTCCTTTCTTTTGATTTTTCGGACAACTTAATTTGCAAGCCCGTCAATTTCTTTGTATTCCCATTCCCCCAATACACGTACTGTAGCAGGTTATTATTCGCTAAACAGCAGCTATTTTGTAGCTTGTCCGATAGCCTACTCCACATTTTGGCAAGTGGTACCGAGTACATTGGCGCCTTTAGGAAGTATAACTTACTATCTTCCAATAAGGTTAAACAGTCTTTTAAGGGTGTATACACTCGTTCCACTGACATAGCTTCCAATTGCACAGTTGTATATTCTCGCTTCAATCGCGTAATACCATGTTCTTTGACCAAAGTAGACGCAAATGTTTCCCTTAAACGTACATCTGGACAACGTAAAAATCTAGTATATGATTGCCAAGTTGTTTATTAACACCAGGACTTGTTATCTGACACACAAATTTGTTGTATATCTTAATTCTTGCATTGGTTGTTAGCCATGTTAAACAATCAATCCCTGCAGTTTTATCGTTGTCAACTATAATATTACACTTTTCTTCGTATTTTCCTTATAGCAAAAGTTATGCTTTGTAGTTAATGATTACACATCTCCATCTTGCTAAATATGCCCGCAAAATCTTGGGTTACATCCATGTCAAAAGATAGAAATAATATTTTTCGACTTCGTCTAATATATCTGGTAGTTCCTCCAATAAAGTTTCCAACTTAACATCTGCTAGTTCCACTTTGTATGGAACACATATAGGATTTTGGAATTTTTTATTAATGCATTCGAGGTCTTCTTTCCCCGATAATTTCTTTTACTCTCTGGCCCATCTTGTTAGTGCTTTCCAGAGAAAACGGAAGCTTAGCTTTAACACCATGCCTAGCGGAAACAAATCGGTTGAACTTTCTTCGTAGATAGCTGTTAAATGCACCACAAATTTCTTTTTTTAGGATAAACATCCTTTTGTTTGCAGATGCTTGTTCGGTGTCAGAAAGGTCGCAAATTTTAACCGACATTATATTGTCACAAAATGGTTCTGTAATTGGTGTGTGTAGTCCACCAGTCAGCATCTGTTCGCCTTCGACATAACAAATATTACCAATATCTTTTACCAGATTATTGTTGCACATATTTTCTGTCAACAGCCATAATCCAAATCGCTCATTTGCCGGTTTCACTTTATTCCCAAGAAGTTGAGAAACGTTAATCATCTTGGAGACGCTCATGTTTACCGTTCTAGCTACTATCGAATACTAAATTGAATACGAAAAAATTGTTCTCTTACGTATTCTACAGAGTGAGGACGTATATTGCCGAAGATAGTCGAATATGTTGTTATCCAACCTAAGCCGACAGGGATGCGCATCGAAAAGGAGAACATACATCTCTACAAATCGAAGAGTTGATAAAGCAATTGCATTAGATAATTCAACACATTTTGTACGTAATCCTCCTACATTATGACAATAAACTTGTAATTGGGAAGAAAGGTCGCAAATTTTAACCGACATTATATTGTCACAAAATGGTTCTGTAATTGGTGTGTGTAGTCCACCAGTCAGCATCTGTTCGCCTTCCATTCATATCATTATCTTACCAGATTTTTTGTTTTTCTGTCAACACCATAATCCAAATCGCTCATTGCCGGTTTCACTTTATTCCCAAGTTGAGAAACGTTAATCATCTTGGAGACGCTCATGTTTACCGTTCTAGCTACTATCGAATACTAAATTGAATACGAAAAATTGTTCTCTTACGTATTCTACAGAGTGAGGACGTATATTGCCGAAGATAGTCGAATATGTTGTTATCCAACCTGCCAGGATGCGCATCGAAATGAGAGACGGTTATCTATTGACGAAGAATTTAATAAAACTGTAGATAATTCAACACATTTTGTACGTAATCCTCCTACATTATGACAATAAACTTGTAATTGGGATGAACATATACTCGATTGCTTACCATTTGGTTTTTTATCCGCGTTGAATAATAACTGGAATGTTTTATCTAAAAAGTTTATGGCTGTTAATCTAGCTTCTCTTGTTTTGTTGTATTTTCGTTAATAAACACTATTTGAATTGAATTATTAACTGTTGTTGTTGTTGAGTTTTCCATTAAAAACAATGTTGGTTCTGGATAAAGGAAAATTTAATTTAGGCCGTGGAGAACAGTCTGAACAGGGAACTCGGCTGTGGTCTTGTCTTTGCGTGGATGTGCGGCTGTTGATGGAATGTTGTTAAGGCTTCGGTAATAATGCAAAAAATGCGAGAGTGTATCGTTGACAACGATAAACTGCAGATGATTGACTGCTGCTGTAAATATGTGGTGTGTCGATAAGCGGTGCGACCATTTTCGAGGCACGCCAGATGTGCGTTGGCTGTTCGCGTACGCTCTTCGGCAACGCGTGATTGACTGTGTCGTGCATGTTGGTGTAAACTCTGTTTGTTTGGAAGTGGCGTAACTGGCGCCAATACTCATCTCGTGTTGGTGGCTGTTCGACACGGCTGGCAAAGAACGTTGTTGGCTGATAATGTGACGGCGTGTGTTGGTTCTGATGACGCTTCGTCAGAAGGTCGGCACGCGGGATGACAAATTGACCGACACTGTGTTGTGCTGTGAGGATGATGTTGGAGATGGGAATGCAATGAAATCTTCGAATCTCGAGCGGGTCAGTGCACAGATCTGCGACGCTGATGAAAAAGTCATTCGGTGGTTTCGACGCCGGGCGGTGCGACAACGCGGTGGCTGTCGTTGCAAAATGCCGTATATGCTGGTGCAAAGCTGAAAGAAATGGAAAGGCGATGATGTTGACACGGCAGGCTGGGCAATACGCATGGCTGTGGTGAACAAAGTGGTAAATGATGGTGTTTCGTGAACGTCTGGGCGCAAATGTTTTATTATGCATTGTGTGAAACTCGGTTTGTGGCTCTTGGAAAATGACGCTGGTATGCAAAGGTTGCTCATGTTATCAAATGGTGAATAATGAGACAGGCTGGAGAACTCGTTGCGTGAACGAAAGTTCAGGTCGTGTTGCCATGAACGCTGGATCATGAAAACGAGATCTTACAACCTGTAACGCTGATTCCCGGTGGTCTGTGCAACGCGACGGAGGCTCGGTGCGATCTGCAACGGCGATCAATAATCTGATGCGGTGAGATCGTCCTGCGTGTCGAATGTGCGGACGAGTGGATCTGGTGTCGGCAAATCGAATGAGGCACACTGATTCGGTGAGCCTGACTGTGCTGCTGAAAGATGATCAAATAGGTGTCTGTTAACAGCTCTGTCGATAAAGATTACGCTGTGTAAACAACTCTGTGAATGCGTGGTTTGGTTTATGCGGCGTGTTGGATTTATGTCTAATGTGGGCTGAAGTGACGTGTTCTTTGTTATAAAGGCGATGTGGAACGGTGTGTTAAACGGGTGTGTGGTCGATCGTGCGCTGCAGATGGCTGGCGAGGGTGATCTGTGAGGCTCCTGAGATGGGCTCGGGCCGGAGCGATGGCGCAGTTGTTTGGTGTATCATGCTGCTGCGTGTGGGTAAAACGGCTGGTTTATGTGCGGCTGGTGGTCGAGGATGTGGGCGTCGTTAGATGGTGACAATCTGCGTGAGCGAAATGATATGCATGGTGAATGGAAGTTGGCTGTGGTGCTTTAAGATTCCGAACGTTCTTGAGTTCTTCCGCTGACTGAGTATTCAAACGTATGATGTAATGACGGACACGTGGGACAACGGTGCTGTTCGTGGCTTGGTGGCCTGCGTCGTGTAAATGGGAAATCGCAATCAGTATTCTCGATGGTCAAATTTAAATATTTCTTAACCTGGCTATGGTCAGCTGCAAATACGTGGCGACAGTGTGACTCATGCGGTGAAAAAATCACGCATGTTCTGAAATTGCGATGATTCTTCGCCAGAGGCAAGCTGGTTACAACTGGTGTGACGTATGATGATAATTAAATGATGGTTTAAAGACGGTAATGTCAGTAAATTATGGTTGCGAATGGGGTCTGGCCACTCCGGCTAATGGTGCTGGTGTTCATAACAGCTGGTTCGTAATAAACATGTGCAAATCGATGGTGAACATTTATAATATGTGAAAATTGATCAGGCGTGACTCAGGTAATCGTGACACGTGTGAAGATGCTGGGCTGAGGTGCACGCGCGTGCTGTTTCGTTTGCGTCGCGTGTCAGGTATTTGCTGCATGCGCACCAGTAAAATGCTGTTGGCGTGTAAATCGGTATTTATAACGAGTGGCGTGAAAGCGCAGTGTGTCAACTGCGTGAATGTGTGAAGTATGGTTGTTGAACTGCTATTAAGACCTGTCTCCGTGCTGAAATGAACGCTCGGTTCTGTTGATCTCGAAGAATGGTTGGCGCAACTATCGTAACGGCGTCATGTGGAGTGTGGTGTGGTGGTCTGCACAGCCGTGGGGTGGTCTATGTGGTGCTGGCTGTTGGAATTGTGTTTGAAAAATGTGTCATTCGAATTAAGCGAACAGTGTTGGTATGCATTGATGTTCTGTGCATACCGCAAATCTGTTTCGTCCGCAATGGCGTCGCGGCGTTGCAAATGCTGCTGGTGGTGCGGGGCCGCAAGTGGCGTGTTCGGCGGTGGCAGATGGTGGTTGCGCTGGTGCGGTCGTGCTGAAGTTTGTGGTCTGAATTCAGTCAAAGTTCAATGGTGAAATGATGCGCGATGTGCTCATAAATAGGGTTGTGAAGACTGGCGGCTACTAAACGGCGCGTCTTTGGCATTTTGACACAATCTCGATCATGTGATGTGTTGCTGATAACGCAGGTGTGCGTGATTACAAATGTATGGTCGAAAGAGCGATGGCTGGTGGTTCAGAATGAGCGTGGCTTATCGGGTTGAAAGAATCTTGGTTAACCGAGCGGTGGGAATCGGTGACGAAATGACTCGTGTTTCGATATCAAAAAATGGTTCTGGTCGTTCTGGTGACTGATTTCAGTGACGACGATGCTTCGGCGACGGATTACAGCTCGGTGATGTATGGGGTCACGGCTGTCTGCTGGCAACTTGCAGTGAAATATCGCCTGCTGCTGAAACCGTATGCTGTTGAAATGATTGCTGTGTAGTATCCTGTGAACTGCGATTTGTTTTCGGTAATGGTTTAAAGTGTTTTTGATTATGAATTAGGTGCCTATTTCTACGCGAGGGCATGGTGCGAGTACAGCTGGTATCCTGGTGAAGCTTTCCGTATTTTTGCAACTGGTTCTATCGACGGTACTGAAATATTGCTGAGCAACCGCGTCTGATCGTTGATTAAGTTTTCCTTAGAACATTTCAGTAGTTACAATGGCTACCAAGAAAATTTCTACCGAACGGTTTATCCTGGATTAAAAATTGGCTATTGAACAGTTTCGTTCGCTTTTTGATCAAACGTCTAATTTGGACTTAACAGAGCAAAATTTAGTTTTGGCTCAAATTCTAACGCAAACAGCTATTGATCTCAAACATTAGATGGATAGTGCGTACAAAATGTGCACTCTAGACGCAGAAAATCTGGAGAAAGTTAAAAGTTTAAAATCCAGCATGAATGGATTAGTCATTTCAATAAAAAATAGTGGGGCACAAATGGAGCTTGATTTATCCAAAATCAAGAAAGAAAATATTCTTGCCAACACACGAGAATTTACTCAATTAGCAAGTGTGTCTAACATAAGACTTCCTCGGATATCTGTCCAAAAATTTTCTGGCAAGATTTTAGAGTTTATGCATTTTAATGAGTTTTTTAAAAATCCTGTGGAAAACAAGAATTTATTAAGCGTAGAGAAATTTAATTTCTTGCTGAACGCATTAGATTCAGATTTTAAAGGTTTAATTAAACATTTACCTATTATAGGGGATAATTTTAAGTTGGCATACGATACCGTGGTTGAAAGGTATGAAAGCAAGCGACTTTTGGTAAACTCGCATTTTGCAGATTTGGAAAATGCTCCAAAGGCCAACCATAATTTTCACCAAGAGCTTAGAGCTCTCATAGATTGCTTTAATGAAAATTTGGCATGCTTAGAGCAAGCTAAGGTAGATGTTTTGGATATGTTTCAGTTTCGTACATTATCTAAGAAATTGGATAACGAATTTTTAAAATTATTCGAATTGGAAACCAATGCTGTAGGTTTAAATTTGATTCTCACATATAAGTAGTTAAAAACATTTGTTGAAAGGCACTCTAAAGCCTTGAAAGTTAGTAGTCTATGTATGAGCAAACAGTCTAAAACAAATAGTAAATCTACACATTTTTATAAACCTACTGTAATTTATACAAAATCTCAGTATCACACTTCATTGGTGACAATATCAGACAACAAAAGTTGCATTCATTATAAAGGCAAACATGCTTTATATCAGTGTCAGAATTTTTTGGACAAGACGCCTCATTAGCGTTACGAGTTTGTAAAGCAGAAAAATTTCTGCATTAATTGTTTATCGGGGCTTCATCGAGCCACGAAATGTTCTTCAAAATCTGTTTGTAGAAAATGCGCTAAACCTCACAACACATTGCTACATTTTACAAAGGTTAACCTGTAACAAAAAGAGATTAATGGGTTGTTTAAATAGCCCTGTAACAAAAAGAGATTAAAGTAAAGAGAGGAAACGTGTTTTCAGTCAATAAGACATATTGTTGTTAATCTAACAATATGTTTTACCGTCCGGCGAGACCACGTGTAGGTAAACACATATCGCCGGGAACGAAGGAAATTTTAAGGATGGGGGTGATAGGTATGCTTATAACTAACTTACATACTACTAGATATACACACTAAAATAAATACAAATATGAGCAACTATCTAATATCCTTATGCCCCCATGCATATGTGGAAGTACTACCAGGGATGACGTACCTTTTATCATCTTCTGCCGACAAACTAATTTTATTAATTAATTGGGTGTACAAATCGTGTTTTTTACTCCGAATACATACCATGCTATGCATAAGGGCACCAGAATTATTATGCACAATGTCCTTAAAACTATCCACACTAATATCCTTCACCACACCACGCGATACCCCCTTAATCTTTTTAATTACATCCTTCTCACTAATGATGCAATACGACTTGGCCCTAGTCCCAACAAATTGTAACACCAAGTCACCGTTGAATTCATCTTTAAACTTGCCGGGAATCTTTTTGTTTACAAGAGGCATATTGTATTTGTTGTCTCGAGGGTAGTCACTAGTATCGAAATTATCTATTATAGCACTTAAGTCACTATACAAGTCTTTTGTTTCCACACTATACACTAAAGAGTCAGTGTCTGTGTAAAGTAGTGAGAGTTTGGCTCCATACAAATGTTTCATGGTGTTATAATGGAATTCATACTTGAGGGTCTTTGAAATATCTAAAACTGAAAAACCTGCATATATAGGCTTGTTATACAAAACTTTTACCCTATCCATCTGTATAATAACCAAATCCTCACCTAGCACTATACTACTATTAAAGTTTGGGCGGGCGATAAGTCCACTCGCGCACAATTTTTGTCCATCGTGTCCCCACCGCGTAACGATTTTCACATCAACCCTCTTGTCGACATTCTCCATCGTTTTTCCAAAGACGGCATTGTTCATTAATTTAAAATAGTCTTTTTAAAACGCATTTCTGGCGGATGTCCTAAGGGTGGTGTTCAAATCGATGTAGGGTTTTAACCAAGGCGATTGGTCGAATTCCAATACTCGATGGATGCCGGTGAGTCTAAGACCATTACGTAGCGCCTGCTGCAGGTTTCTGTAGTGTACGATGTAATGACTCTTGTTGAGCAACGTGGCGAGTAGCTTCGGAGTCTTGGAGGATGGTGTTGGGGGTACCATGGTCTGCGGACAAAACGGTAAATCGTTGTGCTGTTCGTGTAGGTTTTCTGGATACTCCAGATCTACTTCCAGGATGTACCCCTTGTCCCCTGTTACAGATATGTTATCGATGTGGGCTTTCAGGAGGTTAAGCTCTTTCTCTTTCAACCACCTGAATCCGCTTATCGGTAACGGTTGCGACATGGCCCATCCATACAAATTATTGGCATCGTAGTAAGCCAAGTATTTGGAGGGTTTGCTGGGAACGTAATTCTCCATATACTTATTATTGGCTTCGGCATACCGAGCATTGCATTGGGTTAACCCCTTTCTTGACGAAATGATGCATTTCTACATCGGTAAATAGATCCAGTTTAACTCCGGTATATTTCAGCATGGCGTCCCAGCTTAGACTAGGTGCCGTCATATATTCGCAGGGATCCAAGTCGTAAGTTTTCAAGCACACACGCCGGAAATTTTCGAACACGTCGGCTAATAATAAAACATCGGTCTTCAAGTAGAGATCACTATATTCGCCGAGTGTGCATATGTTGAAAGCGTTCCATACATTCTGAGCGTGATCGTATTCAGACAACGAAATCACAGTGTTCGTGAGATCATTATAGAATTCCTCTCGGGGTGGTAGACTTGACCTATTTAATGCTGAAGCGTCTGTCACATACCTGCACGGGAACACACCCTTTCTGCGTAGCAAAGAAAACTATTTGTCGTCGGGGAAACACTTCCTCATCTCAACAAACTGCTCGCATTCCAAATTTTTCACCAACTTGTCCAAAGACGATGCCATGAAACGCAGGGAATCGATGAATCGCAGCTGAACTGTGGAATTGTTAGATTCATCATCATCTTCTTCTACGTCTGGTTCTTCGCCATATAACCTCACATGCTTTGTGAAAGAAATGAAACGTTCTTTGTTATTTGGGATCACTGTAACGCGCTCCCTATCACATCCCAATTCCTTGATTATAAAATGGGAATCATACGCACTTAAATTGTGGAATACGACCGGTATGAAATTTGGCATCCGGTATTGGATGTTGCATTGACGATGTGCTGCGAAGCGGAATTTCCCTGTAAGATGGCAGTGATCCCTTACTCGATCATCTCCCAATGGTTTCTTGCAGATACCACAATCATCTACCATATAATATAATAACTCGTCTAAAGGCTCCAACGCTGTCATCGGCACATTAGTTTCAAGGATTTTACCCAGTCTGCGGGCTTCCTCCTTCAACTTCTCCATAAACACTTTAGCGGCATCAACTCCTCTGTACAATTCAAACTTATTCAAATTCTCGTCGTAGGAGCATTTAATGTAATATGCTAAGCTGTATGGTTCGTGTTGGTGGGTGCTGTTAGTAAAGGAGCCAGAGGGATCCTGTGCTGCTGAAGAAATAGGCTTCAACACGCTTTCAAAGTCCGCGTACACAACAAACGGTACCCTCATTTGCTTGTGCACGTTCGTAAACTCTAATACGTTGTTGAAGTGGTTGGGCATCTTTGTCGCAACATGATTACAGTCTTGTTCAACGTGTTTAGCAAGTTGCTCCTCGCTACGAAAAAACACAAGACATCCATCGCAAACCCATTTATTCTCCTTATGCTTCGACAGCTGCTTGTCTACCAATTTTCCCAAGTTCTTGATCCAGCAGTAGTGTTCTTTATCTCCTTCCTGGTTATATAGAAGGTTGACATGCCGATCCCTCTTGCGTGCTGTAAAGTGGAGGGGTCCCACGATGGACTTGCCTTCTACACCAAAAACGTTAACACTGATGTTATTTTGCTCTTCGAACCGGTGTATATCCTTTATGGGTATCGGGAACTGTACTCCTGTCACGTCGAGTACAGTCGAGTAGTGCGGGTAACTAGACACTCTTTGGAGATCGCGAGCACCGGGGTATAGGGCTGCTACAACGCTCCAGGCAAAGCATGCGTCATCGTTGTTCTGCACGTTAACAACGGCATGTTTCTCCCTTATCCATTTGGGGAGCTCAATGTAGGACCCCCCACGAAGGGGTTTATACTTGTTTATATTTATTTCTAGGTGCGAGACATTTTTCAGACTCCATCCTAAAATTTAAAAAATTATAAAAAATTAATAATTTTTCAAAACTTACCAGAATCTCGTTCTTGGAACTCATCTGACTTAGCCGACATCCTTTCCACAAAGGAATTGTAGACATCCCCTAGGTTGCTGGATGAGGTGATAACTGTGTTTTGGGTGTTGAAAGATTTCACATCTTCAACACCCTCTGCCGCAGCCATCTTGGTGTACCCACCAAACACCTCCAAGTTTACCTTTAGGGAGGTGTGTATACCCAACTGTTTCCCGACTAAGGTTATGAACCTCTCCCTCTGGTTGCGGAGGAAGTCTAGGATACCTAGAAATAACTAAGTTAAACACTAAATACTTATAAAAGAAAAAAAATACGTACTTGTAGAGTCAACATTATTAATTCGGTATGTTGCAATTCGACTTTTGAATGCGGTGCTCACTACTTCCACACCCCCATCCAGGACACGGCTAGCAGCAGTCTTGTGCGCGTTCGAGCGTTGGTGGCTGCCAAGTTGGCAACATCCACACCACACTCTTCGCATCTCCGCAATCTCTTGAGGGCGGGTCCCCCAACTATTGGTGCAGCCGATCGTTTGACCCGGGATGGACCTGCAACGGGGACAGCCACACCATGCTTGGCATCCTTGTGACGTTTTAGGCTGTCCTTCCGCGAGAAGGATGCCGAGCACACATCGCAGGCAAACAAACCTTTTTTTGTTTCAGAGGCCGATTCATGCTGCTGGAGCAGATGTTTCTTCAAGTTGTCACCGCGAGAGAAAGCTGCACCACAGACATCACAAGTAAAGGAAGACATTTTTCTATAACAAAATTAAAAACTGGTTAAAGACTTTTTAGCTGTTGTAACTAGTCAAAGACTAAACAGAAACTGAATTATATTGCCTCGTACCATGCTTTTATACACATCATAATTAAGATCGTATAATAATTAGCTAGTTTAGGAGAAACCCAGCGTCGTTTAACCTTGAGTAACATTTTAAACCAGTCTATTCCCGTCGGTGAAAATCAATTAGCTTCTTGCTTACGCACTACATCTATAATTATCGGATGTATCAAACGAGAACAAAGTTAGACGGGGGTAAATATTTATACATATTTTTCGAAATTGTGAAATTGGAATAGTCTGCATTTGCATTTTGATAAGTAAACATCGTAATAAAAATGAGCGGGGAAAGAATTATATCTTTAGATGCAATAAAAATTTTAGAAGAAGTTGTCAAGGAGATGAAAAAAAGTTTATCAATTCAACTAGCCAACATTTGAATGGTATGTCTAATGAATCTCTGGTAAATACTAAAATAGTGCAAGATAAACCTACACATGATAATGTTGATGCGAAAGATCAGAACATAGACTCCAAGTCAGACGTTTCTGACAGAAAAAGAAAGAGACAACTTAAATCGTATACTAAAGAGGATTTAAATAAAGCCCTTGAAATAAACAAAGGATGGATTACTGGTTCAGAAGCATCCGAAATCTACAATGTTCCAAAAGCTACACTCTATACGAAATTCAGATCAAACGAAAATCGTGTACAAAATTTGGATATGTATACTACACATTTGCCAATTAAAAGGAGGAAAAAGTGACTTTTGTGTGTGTGTGTGTGTGTATTAGTTTTAATGAATAAAAATATATTTCTATGTGAAGTGTACCTGTTAAGTATTTGAATTGAAATATAAATATTGTTTCAAACGTTTTGGTTTTATTTATATATAATGGTATTGTTAGGATACAATTACTCGGAAGCAGTAGCAGAATCTTGGTTTATGTAATATCATAGAAGTTGAACAAAAAAAAAAATTTCAAACTAAAGGTATGTTTCAAACACGTAGTTGTACTCATTTCTATTAAAATTAAATGTAGCGCTCTTTGTTATAATTCTTTTCATAAGAACTTAGATACCCATTTCAGTTGCGTGGACATTTGAAAAATTAAACAATACTTCGGATATGTACAAATTGCACTCGGTTTGTGTACACGCACGAAGCAACAGGTAGGGAATGTATTCTATGAATTAATCTATTACATTCCTTAACAAAATGCTAAGGACTTTAAAAATAATTATAACTCTTGTTAGACCTCTAGCCTCCGGATAAACGTTATTATTTTAGGTTGTGTCACTGTTTCCTGAATCAACTTCCTACTTACTCTTCCTAAACTATCAATTGGGGGTTACACTTTACTCTATAAACCGACTTGTACATATTTTCGTGTTAGTCTCTAGCTATCACGTCCGTATAATAAAGATTGTACAGACTCGTCGTCAACTGGTGACTTAATCTTTTTTTTTTAAAACTAGCCTTTGTTTTCAAGTTTAACCCTTGTTGTACGTGTGAGGATTCTTTCCGCTATTCCTTGTGACTAGGAATCGGTGATTTGCAAGGGTTTAGTCAATTGTTTGTACACCTCTTCGAATTTTTGTAGAGATGTAGTGTCTCCCTTTTTGTATACCACAAAGTTCTTTCGTACGGAATCCTGCATAAAATGAAGCTTACGTTTATTTACAATAAAATCTTTAACGTTCGTCACCATGAAACTTCGAATTGGGGCTAACCATTGAACGCCTTCTTCTATATTTATATACTCCTCAAAATTTTACTATATCGCCCTTATCCAAATCAAAATCTTTTACAATAGTAATAAAACTATGTATCGAGTCACCCCAACACTGCAAGCACATTTCTTTAAATTTTGGATATGACATGTCGCCACTTATATGGTCAAGAAAGATATGGCGAAAGTTTGTGTGACCCTGTTTCCATAATGCGATTACATTGGCGTCATCTCAGAGTCTATGTTTTAAGGTCCTAGCGTAAGTTTGACATAAGTAAAAGGAAATCAATGATCTTATGTCGGAGACACTTTCACCTTATGGGGCAATTTCACTCTATGGGGCAATTTCACCCTATGGGGCAATTTCACCCTATGGGGCAATTTCACCCTATGGGGTAATTTCACCCTATTCTGATGCAGATAAATTCAAGGAACTTTGCCATTAATGCACCCCACAATCAGACCTAAATCCGATTATGCAAATAAAGAAATAGTTTAATGTTATTGCAATATCACAAAAGTTATACGTAACAACCAATTTTAAAAAAATTGTCTTTGAAACTTAAAATGGATGTTATGACTAAGTTTTATCATTACAGTGGTACGATATCTGGTTGAACCGAGAAACAGTGCAATTAAGTTGATGAATCGATGCGAATTGGTGTAGCTCGGACTCCCAGTAAGTGGAGTTGGGGCTGTCTGACCGCAGAGTAGTCCTAATAACTGTCTTTGTAAATTTTGGTAGCTATATCAGTTTCGAGTTAGAGGCCTTGGTATAAAATTTACAAATTTATGTTAAAATTTTCCTAGGTCCGAACTAATAAAAGTTTTGTCAAGCCCTAAAATATTCAAAATGGACATATCTCAGGTGTATGTTGGATATAGTTTGGATGTATGTCGTACGGATGCGAAAGGAGGGAGAAGGACAAAGTAGGGTGGAGGGTAATTGCTTTTTAATGAGTTTTCTCATTAAAAACCCATTAGCACTAATTGCTTTTTAATGAGTTTTCTCATTAAAAACCCATTAGCACTAATTGCTTTTTAATGAGCTTTTCCATTAAAAACCAAGTGTGGACCTAGGTTAGATAAAAGGAAAAATTAATTGGTTAGGTCAGCGCCGCGGCGCTGACCTAACCTATTAACTTGAATGCTCGATTTTTCAAATTATCTTCAATATGTTTTCCATTGTCGTCGACCCGCCTAGTAATAGTTTGACGAGACGGGCTTATTTTTGAGAAATCCGTTTTATTTTCTGGGCACAGAATTGCAGCGACTCTCTCCAAACATTCCTTAACCATTTCATCATCTGAATATGGCTTCGATTTTTTTGCTAATGTCATTGCTACTTGGTCTTGTCGAAATTGCCCTTCGTACGTATTAAACTTATTTGCATGCTTAGCCTCGCAATGCCGTTTAATGTTATACTCTTTCAAGACAGAAACAGAGTTAGAGCATATCAAGCATATTGGTTTTGTTTTAAATTCTACGAAAAAATAATTTTTGGTCTATCTGTCTTGAAAACTTCTCAATTCTTCTGCGACTTTTCTCTTCTTTGGCCCAACGTCTTTACTACTTGACGCCATCTTGGGTCTTCGTTTTTAACTTAAAAATATAAATAAAATGACATTATAAAAATATAAAAGCTGGGTTTGCTTACCTTACCTGCACTTAATAAAGTAGACAAGACTCGGTATAGTATTAGATAGGATACTCGGTTATAGTAATTTGTATTCTTATAATGTGTATTTAAAAGTGGATTGCAAAATCTCACGAGTCACATGGCGATAACGGCACACAATGCAAGAAACGATCACACGTCCGACGGCATTACGAACTTGCACAGACTGGTGGTCGCCCGACGCATCCAGCATTCACGCTCAAGGCTATCCACGCAAGATCGGCGTGCGCGCATTTTAAAATCAGCTTAAAGTTGTAATTGTTTGTTAACACGAATATGCCATAGAAAAAATTGTCACGATAGTTGAAACAATGTACTGAGATACTTTCATATATGAGATATGATACGAACTACGCACGTTGGAATGTTCTTTTAGTGGTTTTATGTACACTAAAAGAAAAAAAATGGTGCAGATGCTCCGCGGGCCACAAATAGACACCCAGTGGGCCGCACGTGGCCCGTGGGCCGCGTGTTGGCCACCCTGTTTTAGAATATCCGACATCTTTTAAAATGTGTGTAAGTTGCCGTCTGGAATATTGGTGTTCTAATTTAAGTTTTGATACGAGTTTTCATGGAGGCTTTGATTACAATACTTGTTTTAATGTAAAGCCTTGATAGTAGTATGTATGTGATATAAATTACTGTTGATATAAGTTACTGCGTCTAGCTATACGATCTCAGACAGAAGTGTAGACTGTCGCCAAAGTTACAGAGACATTAGGAGGATCCGCACGAAGTTGTAAAATGGATCAACGACGTGGTATGTTGAATTTATAAGCTCCCAAAATAAACAACATTGGTGATGCACATTAAGCGGTTAGCACCCTACGATAGTGAGGCTGCGGGTAATGGCGAAGTACTGTAAACAATGAAACAAACAAACAGTTACTCTCGATATGAACAAAGGTCTTGACCAAACTATGATTCGTTCATGGGTTTATGTCTCTGAACGGTAGCACAGCGAAAGCGAAATTTTGGGTCACAAAAAAGATTCAATGAGGCATCCGAGTCCTCCCTGACACATTGCATAACGCTGTACCTCAATATGTCCCAAGAATCTGCTCTATAATTTAGAAATAAATTTGGTGGTCCATATCAACTTCGCCGACAACAAACACAATTTGGAACGACCATACCGATAAAGGTCTGAGACCGAGGCATCTACTAGTTGATGGCTAAGCAACAACCTTATTGTAAGTCAAATTACCAGGATCTGGGAAAGGTGTTAGTAGACCATCTTAAGGGCCAGATGATTAAGAAGTTGACTATGTCCACGATTGATTGTGGGCTCGATGGGTTGGACGGTGAGGGGGTGCGCGAAATACGCTACTGTTCCAGGAAACCGGTGTCTAGATTTTGTTGTGAACTTACAACTCCAATGGTAGAGCGCCTGCTATGAAAATAATGGTTGCTACTTCTATTATTATTGAAACTTCAAAAATGGTTTCGACTGTCGTTACTACCACAGGTACCTCAAGCGTCCAAGTCACAGAGTGTTCTGGGACAAAGCAGCTTTAAGAGGGAAGCAGTGTAGCAACGACTGGTCCGCCTCTGACTAGAATAATTACATTGGAATGTATGCGAGGCGTTTGTACACTAAGGATGACTGACAAGCATTTGCCAGCGTTAAATTTGACTGACAGGTATAAGAGTTTTACGTTTCAGAGTTATTTAGATTACAATATAGGAAATCTCAGCAATGTTATTTGCATAAATTCTTGTGTATTTTAGAATAATCTAGAGGTTTTGAAATGTATATAAATTGCCGTCATGAATATTAGTAGTCAGTTATAATTGAAGCTTCGATATGTGTTTTGATGGAAGATTTGATTAGAATAATTGTTCTAATGTAAAGCTTCGATAGTGGTGCATATATGATATAAATTACTGTTCATATAAATTTTCTCTGTGTGGTATAAATTACTTAAGGGAATATATACATTAATAGTTAGTGCTTGGGTAGTTAATTTTAGTGCTTCGATATTAGGTTAATTAAGAAGATTGCATCGTAGTCTAAAATGCTAGTAATTGTACGGTTAGCGATTAGCTGAACGTACTGAGTTGGGAGATCTTTTAGCAAATTCCATTGTAACTATTTGTTGGAAAGGCTTGTATAATAAGTTTGAAAATGAAGAACTGTTGTAATTCAAATTGAGTTTTCGCTATTAAATCTAGTAGGTAGCTGTCTGTCTGTGACTGTTAGAAATGTCTTAATAAATACTCTTGTTCGTTCATTGTATAAGAGTACGTGTTTTAATTTAATAGAAGTATAGAACAGGTGTAGTAATTTAAAGAAGAATTAATAATAAAGGAAAATATGCTTGAACAAGCGACAAACCACATGCAAAGCCCTCAGTTCAAGCATGTCACTGTCGTATGGGTACAAAACTCTAATTGTGCAAGCCTGACCAGTTTTTGTCTGATTTTATTACTACAAGTTGCACTGGTTACACTGTATGTGAATTTAGCAAGTATTTAAGTACTGTTTGAGATGTAAAAGTTTTGAAAACGATTATAAAGTTTACACAATTATTTTTCAGAGGGACTGCGGTTATGGCCTCCTATGATGTTCCTTGAACGAACCTCCGTAAAACCATTTACAATTGAGGCGGAACTTCCTGAAGAGAAACATGTGCAATTAGATTTTCCTATAGATGTATGGATTCCGATATACTCTATACATCGTGATCCAAAATATTTTGTCAACCCCAATGAGTTTGATCCTGAACGCTTTAGTGACAGTAACAAACAGAAAATAATTCCATGTTCTTATTTGCCATTTGGTTTAGGGCCTAGATATTGCATCGGTAAGAATTGACTAGTTTCAGCATATCTATTTTGTGTATTCCAGGTCTTCGCTTTGCCTATTTAGAAATGAAAATAATTATATTTCGTATCTTGACCAAATATAACGTTTTTCCTACTGAAAAAACGCCTATACCGCCAGTTTTCAAACGTGGGGCGCTGTTTCCTAGCATAGAAGGAGGTCTTTGGTTGGAGTTTCAGTTAAGAAATGACATGTAAATACAGCAAACATTTTATTTTTTAATATAACACTTTGTAGACTATAATTGTTAGTAATTTCTTAATACAATATTATAATGCTTTAATAATATTAATGCGTAGTAATAAAAATTGATACAGAAGAAATACTTCTCTTACAACTACTTTTATGTAGTGCAATCAGATCTTATGCTGTTGGATTTCAAAGCATACTCTCCCTTTTTAGCTCAGAAGCGGGCACGCTATGAGCGTTTGGCTTACAGTTTTACAAGAAAACACGTTTTGGCTCGTGCTTGCGAGCAGCTGGTTTTAGACCAAGGGGTTAAATATTGTGGTGAGTTTTGGGAATTAAGGAACTGTATTCTGGAAGAGGATTGGGTTCGTTCCAAAAGATTAGAATATAGTATAGATGATAATATAGAAAATAGTAGGTGGGGAAAATATAAAAATAAAATAGAGATAGCTAAGAAAGTTTACCTAGGAAGTGAATATATGAGGAAAAGACAGTTATTCAATAATTTTGACGCGAATAGTCGTAATTAATAAATGTTCCTAAATATTATTAAAGAAGTGTATTATAATGGTGATTTTAAATGGCATAAACAATATTAAGTTATAAAGAACATTTAATTATCGAATTAGATTAAATTGATATATATTAAAAGAAGAAAGTTTATTTTGTATTTTAGAAGTCTAATGTTTTTTGAAGTTAAATGTCTCTATCAGAAAAAAGAAAATAAAAGTTAATTTAAAACGTCAAGTTTTGTGTCATTAAAAACCAATTTTAAAAGGACATTACAGAAAATAAGTGTCAAAATTATATTTGGTAAAAGACAAGGATTAATTTATAAACATTTGGAAATGCTGTCAAAATATATCAAGAAAACTAAATTGAAATGAAAATAGTCTTAAAAGAATATAAACTCAACATCTACAGTATAAAAATTTTTAAAAGAAGTAAAAGGAGCTACAAATTTTCTTAAGTAAGAAGAATCAAAGTACAAAATTATTCAGGAAGTTTAAATTTATTATTTATGGTAATAGTATAAAAAAAATCACAGTAATTTCCGCTACTTGTACATTCCGTTGTTGACGTTATTTTGTTTGCCCTTTTTTACATATTTATTTTCAATTACAATATTACAAACTATAAATAGAAAAAAAAAGAATACAATGTTAAAACGATTCCAACGCCTTCAATGTGGTCCAAAGAAGGTTTAGAGTTAATTGTTCTTTTACCGAGAAAAGGCTGTAGTACCTGTACCTTGGATAAGTCTGACATTTTACTAGGAATTCTATACAATATGGTCAATGCGGGGTTCAATTTGTGAGGTGCAGGTATTTCTGATTCTGTGATTATGTCGCCGCCTCGTCGAGAGCTGTTTGTTGTGTTGTTTATTTACAGATTACTGGAACTAAAACTACCATTATTCATAAAATCCTAAGAGATCCCTCTCTTTATCTTGCTTTTACGCTTTTTTGATTTTTTTGGATGAGCATTCAGTTTCTTTCCGAAATGCGTATAATTATATTGAAATCGAGAAATGAACATAATTGTTTTGTTTTAAGATTGTTGATTTTTAGATTTAGTGCTGGCGTGCTAGTTTTGTGCGTATAAAAGTTGGTGACTATTCTGTATACACTAGTTTATAAAATGTAAAGGTACTCAATATTATAGTATATATTGCTGTTGGTTTAAACAATTCAACAAACAATAGCTGTATAAATATGGAACCACATACAAAAGCTAAAGGTGGTGCGAGAAACTTCGCGAAAAGAAAAAAAAGTTACTGGCGGAAAAATAAAAAAAATGCGCGAAACCTACAAAGTACTTTCAACAAACGACCGAACAGGCAAGCTTGACAGAGATGAAGACGTCAACCGTCGACCTCCACTTCCTTGCAATTGGCAAAAAACCACAAATATTAGCATAAGTTAAAAATACAGTAGCAGTTAAACGTTCAATTTACTCAATAATTATGGTAGCAGAGAAAGACTCAAATAAGGATGAAACAGACACTGAATCTTCGTTAGATGTACTTGTTAGGCCTTTTATGTCCGATATGTCTCTATTTTTCAAATTGCATCCCAAGCAACCTTCCTCATTCAGTAATTTATATTTTTTTCTAAAAAAATATTTTATAAGGGAAAGTGCCACGTTGGCTCATTTATTATGAATTAAATAATAAATTGTTTTGCTCTGTTTGCCTAGCGTTTGCAAAAACAAACGAAAGTAATTCGTTTGTCGAAGGAATGAACGATTGGAAGCATATTCATCGAAGAATTAAGGAACACGAAGGTAACAAAATACATAGTCATTGTACATGAGCTTATTTTTTACATTTGCACAAAAAATATTAACACCCTGTTGTTCTCAATCCAAAAGACTATTAAAAAAGACTAAGTTAAAATAAAGTAGTAAAACTTATAGGAAAACGTGGTTTAAGTCTAAGGGCGCTAAATTTGAAGCTGCATACACACTAGATGATCCCACACTTGACCATGGCAATTTCTTAGAACTTATTTTGTTAATAAGCAAGTATGACGTTGTTTTAAAAGAACATTTAAATATTATAATAAATAAAAGCAAGACTGCTCATTGACAACAATCTGGTATAGGTAGAAAAGGACGAGGAAATTTATTAAGTTTGCTATCAAAAATACGGTAGTTGTAGTAACACAGTCTTTTGCGTCATTGATTAAAAAAAAAATTTCCAACCATATTCAAAACTCAGGTATGTATTCAGTACAACTTGATACAACCCAGAATGTTTCAGTAAAAGATTAATGCAGGATTGTTATAAGATATGTTTTTAAAAGAAATATCAATGAAAAACTAATTGCTGTAATAAGCTGCGAAAGTTCTACTGGTGGGAGTTTCTTAGATATTTAAAAAAAATGTATTACTTGTAAATAATTTAAATATTCAGCAGTGCATAGCAAATGCTACTGATGGTGCGGCGAATATGTCGGGTCAGTTTAATGGGTTTTTTTACTTGGTTAAGTCGTATTATACCTCTACAAATTCACGTATGGTGTTACAGCCATATTCTCAATTTAGTACTTTGTGACTCCGCAAAAGATTCAATTGCAGCTGCGTCATTTTTTCTTTATTAAATGCGTTAGCTATGTTTTTTAAAGAATCTTATAAACGGACGAATTTTGGCTTGATGTTGAAAAAAGGAAAAAATTACAAACTATAAGCAAAACCAAGATGGTGGACTAAGGAAGTGACTTTACGGAGAATATTTGGTTCATTTGGAAAGTACAGTAATTCCGATTCCCTATTTGTTGATATAGTTGTTATACTTAACACAATTACAGATAAAAAAGAAAAGAATTTTGAAATTCGGACCAAATCGCAAAATTTTAGGGATTCTCTCTTAAAATACGAATTAATATTGGTGGCACATATTCACTTAAGAATTTTTAGTCACACCACACCATTATCAAATTATTTACAAACAAGCGGACTAGATCTACTTAAATGTCATCAATTGTGTCAGAAACTTTAAAATAATTAAGGAACATACAAAGAGATGGCAGCGCAATAACAACGGCTTCAAAGTTCTTTATAAAGCAGGTTTCCAATGAGTTCAACAAAGAGATATACAAGAGATAGAAATTGAAGATGCATTTCCAATTAAAAGAATTCATTTTAAAAAAAGAATTACTTCAGAGACAACAAGAAATACCCCGATTACTAATGCAAATGACAATTTTACAATAACTGTCTATAACGTGATTTTGGATAAAATAATTCAAAGTATGGTAACTAGATTTGAAAAGAATAGTCGACTATATATGGATTTAAGTTTTCTTTCACCTGTTAGCTTTAAACAAATTACTGAAAATGAAATTCCTGAAAACGCGCTCTAATGTTTAAGCAAAATATTGATTAAGTTTGATGAGCGAGGTACTAAAAATCATTTCTCTGAAGAGATTATTGATTTTGCTAGTAAAAAGGACAGGTTAAAAAATTCAGTAGTTGAAGAATATTTATTACTTATCCAGAACATGGAGCTTAAAGAATCTGAGGAAGAAGACAGTAATATAAGAAAAAAAATGAGAATTAGTGCAGAATAAATCATAAAAAATATAACTAAAGTTTTAATTTCCACTCAGAATAAAGTTGCTTGAATTTCCAGTGTCGTAGTACTCCCATCACCGTGTTCCTTTCTAAAATACACCATGTATAAAAATACGTGTAAATTGCCCTTTGTTATGTTATACATAATAATTTTCTAAATAAATTTGAGAAATAAATAAGCCTTAGCATAACAACTGCACACAATAAAATTATTAGATATAAGAAACGGATCCAAATTATATATAAGTATCATTATACAGATCAAAATTTGGAAAGAGCCAAAAAATATTCTATACACAATTTCCATAGAAAATATTTGATCTATCAAATAGTCTAAAAATTTGACAGATAATTTTGAAGTGGAAGTTTTGTGTAAAAGGTATTTAAGGTATTTAATTTGTATTGAAATTTTAAGAGGACTTAAACTACTACTTTAAGAATTAATATAACAGTGAATAGGGACCATTATATCACTGAAAAAATTGAAGATTCAAACCGTAAGTTTTTGAACTATTTATTTATTTAAGTAAAATTTGAAAATAAAAAAATTAAATATTGAAGCAATCTATTTTAAACCATTTTATAAAAGAAACTTAATCTATATTCAATTAATGATAGAATTTGAACCCCACCGGAGATTGTTAATTTAGTGAGTAAGAGAAATATTTAGTCGGAGAAGAATATTTATAAAATACCCACTGTGAGAGTCTCGTTGCTAAAAAAAAATACAAAATTTGTATAATTTTATATTATAATACATGACATAAATGGCACCCTACGTGTAGGCTTCAAAACTAAAAAAAAAAATAGGTGACAAATTTGTGACATCCACTGTTTTGACAACATATAAACGTAACCAACAAAAAAGTATCATCAAACTTTTGACTTTATACCACAAATAAACTATTTATTATTACATATAAAAAAATTTAAAACAACCATACTTATAATCCGTAATTTTACATTAAGCCTAAAATAAAATACTGGTAGAACCAGTACCGCAGAAAAATGGAAAAACGAGACGATTTTCAAACGAGATCGGGAAAAAGATATGGGCGGCAAGATAACCTAACACAAGAAGTAATACAGCTTGAACAAAGTAATAATGAAGTAAACACAGGTACAGAAGAGGAACAAGAAATGTACACCGAACCAAAAATTATGATTGTGGAAGTAGAAAAATTCAAAAAATTAGAGAAATACAGGTACAGCTAACAATAGTGATATACACATGATTTTAAGTTTTCTAAAAGATGGAAAAATTGAAGAAAAACTTACCGTGGAGAGAGAGAGCCAAAAATATATGAAAGAAAGTCAACTATAGATAAGAGAGAGCCAACGAAAAGTAAAGAAAAGTCAATTAAAATTAAAAGAAAGTTAAACTAAATTAAAAGAAAAGCTTGAAAACAACCAACGAAAAATAACACAACAGTTAAAGGAACAGATAACAATTTGTAAAAAGGATTTGGCAGAACACATGCAAAATTTTAAATCAGAGATACAACAAGTGCAAGAATTTAAAACAACATTAAGAGGAGGCGTTGAAGAAAATGTCATAAAAATTACAAAAGTTCAAAACAATGTAAAAACAAACAATGAAAAAATTATAATTCAAGTAGAAAGTATCAGAAAAGAGGTACAGATGGTGGACGTACGAAATGAAGAAAGGTACACTCAGACTTTAACCATCTTTAATCAAAATAACGAGGAAGAATCAAGATTTAGAAAAGAAATCGTATAAAATGTAGAAATAAAAAAAAAGAAATGAACAAAAATTTAGTAATGGTAGAAAAACGATCACGGAAATACAAAATAAAGTTAAAGATTTAGAACAGGGACAAACTCATATTAATGATTATAAGTTTACACGAGAAATGTTACCAAAATTTGAAGGATGAAAATGGGAACAACCAATGTCCTTTCTCGAAAAACTAGACCTGATAGTTAGACATGAAAAAGAAGCTGTAAAAATACAAATAATCAACGCTACACTGACAGGAAATGCAGAAAAATGGCATGGAATTATAAGAGGTACGTACACAAATTATGAGCAATTTAGAAATTTATTTATTGACCTATACTGGAGCAACGCTCAACAAATGGGAGTAAGAATAAATTTGGTTTCAGGAACTTATGGAAAACATATTGGAACCAGAGAAGAGTATGTAATAGAAAAATTTAATCATGCAAGACACTTAATACCAAAAATGTTACAACAGGACATCATTCAATTATTAGGAAGACATTTAGATAATGAAACAAATAGGGCAATCGCAATCCAAAATGTTAAAACTCTCAAAGAATTCTTAGAAATTATTCGAAATTATGACATGGTAAGATCAATTGAATTTAATATTTTTAAATTTTGTTATGTATATTATCAGAATAAAAATTTTAGAATAGTATTACATTGTTCTTTATTCATAAAAGGCTATGACGTCACCACGACCTTGAAAAAGTAGCTGAAAATAGGTAGCCGAAAGCACTGCGTTGTGGTGATTTTACCTATATGAAAAAAACTATTGTACAGATTTTTGTTACCAGGTGTGGGAATATTTGCGGCTACCTCGGGATGGATGACCTTTGTATCTGACAAAAATTTTTTTTGGACCTTAGAATTTCCCATGATATATTCTATAAGAAAACCGGTTTTTTGGTCTCGTACCAAGGTAGCTTATCTACTATCTTATAGCTTTAATATTTTGAATTTAGCACTAATAGCTCTTGTTTTCACCAATAGTCTCTCAACACGCCACCGGTTTTAGCCGCCATTGTAGTCCCCACTTTTACATGTAATTGGTGACTCTCTTACTGTATGTTCTCTATAGGTGCAACCCGTAATAATTCTGTTTCAATTCATTTCTTTAGAGTAATGCAAAGCGTAAATATAGGAATCAGAAGGAATGCGACCTGAAGTGATGATACATGCGTTAGTCACAAGAAGAGGTGTACAGGATATTCCAGAAGTCCCGCCTCGTTAATCTTCGACGTTGGATCGTACTATAATTGCGGCGATGGAAATCCTATGGGGAGTGTTACAGAGCAAACCAGACAATGCACCGGGTATAAAAGCAGGTGTGCACCCTGGTCTTTACTCAGACGCAGTTCTGTGGGTTTTAAGGATGTAAAGTGCAGGCTTGGATTCAGGTATAACTCTAATAATGAAATTGGAAGAATTGGTACTTGCTGATTTTTAATATTTTGCAATAGACAACCAAAAACAAAACGAGTATTACCCAATAAAGTATCTTTATTTCTGACGTAAAATAAATTTTAATATATACTTAAAAGTCTTAATAAAATACAAGAATAGTCTTTAATGGTCCAGGTTGTATTAGAAATGACTGGCTAAGTTCATTCATTTGTATGAGCTCCATCAGCTTTTATTAAATTACCTATGGTCAATCTAAAAACATTGATAAATTATTAGTGCAAACCTTCCATTTGATATAAATTTGGTAACACAGTTGTAACAGTTCGTCTTCCCTCTTCTAAATTAACGCATAAAAATTATGTGTTGTGTTATAAAATTTTTAAATTTACTTTTAAAACTCAATATAAATCATACTTCTACAATTAATACAAAATTAAAACAAAGTATCATAATTTCGAAACATCCCAACTATTGTCCTGCTATATTTTAATTATATAGTAAATAAAGCGCATAGTTGTAAATGTCTAGAATTGCCACAAAGTATCTTAAAGGTGATATCGAATAGCGTGCTTTCGCGCACCTGTTTGCTAAGGTTGTGTCGATGAGTCGAATTAGTCGGCTTTTGATCATTCTAATGTCAATATGACTAAATTCATATCCAAGGCTGACTTGCAAGTCGCAATTTAGTTTCAATCAATCCATCGATTTGAATGCTTAGAAACTCATCATGCGCAACACTAAAGTACTGAAAAAACAACACTTAATAACTGAAGCAATAATGGTCGTGCGAGACTTAAATTTTTACTACGTATAAGATGTATACGTTCCTCGTGTTTCAACATAGAAATTTTGCTTTAATTCGGAAGCAACACTTTGGAGCTGATCAATGGTTGTAAGAAAAAGTTAATTTAATTGCGTATAAAACGACTACGCATTGGAAACTTACAATGTGGTTCTAGTTTACGAGGCGTTGTTATAGCGATGTAGTCGACTGCTTTTTCATGTGTTTGTTCAATGTTGGAAATCCACATATGGGTTGAGTTTGTTTGTTAATTGGTGCAAGCAGCCATGCCCTAAGGTCAAGGTGGTAAGTGATTTCCATTTGTTGAGGCAATCATCTGTTCGACGTTTAAGGTCATGTATAAACCTAACCTTGGAACCCATGGAAACTAACATCTTTGTTATAATATTTAATTATGAATTTAAATTTTCAAACGTTGCTTCATATCAAAATCATGCTTTATAAAATTGTCTATCTAACAAAATCTTTATGAATTTGCATTATGAATAATATAGTCATGTACTTGCTTATACATTATAACTATTTAACGAAGTTTAAGTTAACTAACTTGAAAGATCTTATTACAAACTTCTTTTGTATGTATGTGAGTCATTTAGTCAGTACTGAAAAAATGACATAAGAAATCTCATAAATATGTTAATAATATTTATAGTGCCTATTTGCTTTAGAGGCTTTTTTATTTAAATTGTCCAAGATTAACAATATAAATATATAAAATTAATTGAATATTCAGAAAACTTATAATAATTATTTGTCAGAATAAATCAGAAATATTTTTCAGTTAATATATGTGTTGATACTAAACAGCCTTAAACAAGGTTAATTATACTCATAGAAGCACTTAAGCAATAGCATTTATTTCGTCAATGCTTATCACTGGATTTTATGAATTATATATGAACCAGAAGTGCATAAATTCAATAAGTAGTGTCCATACACTATTACACAAAGAAAGAAATCATAGATGTACAAAACCTGTCTGATTTATTGATTTTATTTTGAGGCCCAAATTGCTGTCTCTAATATTATTTTATGTATTTTATTTTATTTCAGGATAAACGTAGTACCATCTAAAAATACAAAATCTTGTATTCTTATAACAGAATATACTCGTTGAGGTTCCTGTATTTTTCTTAGCGATGTTTCTTGCTTTTACACACTATCTAACTACAGTGGCGCTCTACCTATCCGTATTTATTTAACGATCTCCTTGATAGTCTCTATAAACCGCCGAAGAGAGTTCAGAGCTAGTGCGGAAGTCTTCAAAAGTCAGTTGTGTTAATACGGATAAAACTTCATCTTCTGCTCGACTTTTGTAAGAAAAATAAACATCTTTTTAGAAAGTTGCACTATCGCCCAAGGCGTAGAGGCAACGATAAGTTTCACAGTAATCAATTGCAATCTACGTATTCCAAAATCTCCTTACGTACCTACTTTTAACTCAAATAACTATCTAATGCAAGCAACAATTTAGCTATCTAAAAACAATTCCTACCCCTAGTTCTACTAAGTGAGGTAGTAAACCTGCACCATCATAATTGTAACAATTCAGATCATACACAAAACAGTAGACCTCAAAAACCCTCGTTTATTCTATTAATTGGTATAAACGATAAGCATTAAAATTTCTTTATCAAAGACTAACCATTGTATTTTATTCGGAGTTAACCTAAACATTCCTCTGAAATTCCCGCAGCCTATATCTTTCACTATCTGGGTGCAATAACCTAATAACATGTGAACCTCTACCTCTCTTTTTTTCTTTCTCTGCTTCTAATATGTGCCGCACCATTCTATCACACCATAGTATGTTTTCTATCATCCAATCTCCATTATCCTTTACTGTATTTCACATATGTCTTTCTTTACTATTTCTAGTAGCTTTTTTTTAATTTTGTCCACCCATGATATCTTTATCGTACGTCTATAGCACCACATTTGAATGGCTTCTATCTTTTCTCTGGTCGCTTCTCCTACTGTCTACGTTTCACAGGCGTACGGTAGTGCGCTTCTCTACATATATGCTTTTAATAATCGTCTTTTTGTTTTTATGTTTGCTGTCTTCGAACAAAGCAGCTGCTTTTTCTTGTTAAATATTGCACTGTCTAGTCCTAACTTTCTATGGTACGCGAAGGACGCTAAACAATCTGGCGACTACCAAGATCCCCCACTACTTGAATACTTATCGAAGCAATAATTTTCCAAATACTCTTTTAGCGCAATCAACATTTGTTGAGAATATTGCAAAATCAGCACCGGTAGTTGCTTACGATAATCATCAGGTTAGAATACAATTACTTTGTTCATCATTAGGTTTCCATCTTGAAGTTGGCTGGACGAGTTCCTCCATTGATTTTTATTCTAAACTGATCTACACATTTCCCTAAAATTCCCACAACCTACATTCTTCACTTTCTGTGCGAAATATAGTCTAATCTGGGTCTAGCTCTACCTCTATTTCTCCTTTCTCTGCTTCTAATATATTCTGCATTATTCCCTCATGCCTTAGTATGCCCCATTTTGCATATTTTATAGAGTTGTTTACTGCTTAAATATAACATAAACAATAATACTTGTAAGTATAGCTTAAAAGTTTTTTAATTTAACCATTACTAATAATAGAACTTTGAAGATATAAAGTAATTAATTACGATAATTTATATCAAAAATACTGCAAATTAAAGAGGTCGGTATTTACACTTGCTATAACTGTTGCAAACGTTCTGTATAAGTTTTACAGAGCGGATGCTCTATATACAAAAGTCACTAAGAGTTTTCTGTATTTGTCTAACGTGTATTCTCCGTATATGTAGCAAAGACCATGAAGATGATTTACACAGCTTTCGTCTATTTGAACTTATTTTGTTTCTATTCAACAATAGAAATACAACAATCTACAACCTAGCACATT
This sequence comes from Platerodrilus igneus, assembly GCA_036346225.1. Lineage (NCBI taxonomy): Eukaryota > Metazoa > Arthropoda > Insecta > Coleoptera > Lycidae > Platerodrilus > Platerodrilus igneus. Next base: position 12,503,701 of record JARFIW010001469.1, on the reverse strand, counting down.
TTAGGTTGACTTCTTAATAAGTCTTTCCTAAACACAAATATTAAGTTACGTCAACTTCGATCTACCCTGCAAGACAAGAACTCACAAACTAGCCTCAAGTCTAGTTGAAGTGTTGAAGGTCACTTGGTTACCGGAAGCTTACTCCAGCTGGTGAATTTTCTTGGAACTAACCGAACGGTAGACATACAACAGGACAAACATACAAAACCAATTCTTGTATTTGTTATCTACAGTTGCAGAAAATGGAGCTAGAAGTGCACATTTCGTGTAAAACTGCACGTCAAATGTAAACTCTGATCTAAACAATAAAGCACATAGAAAAAAATCTTACTTCAAATTTGTATTCAGTGCCCTGAATATAGCTAGAATCAATTCTAAAATCTGACACAAAGAAATATTATTTCTGTAAGCCTGTGTTATTTGTTAGTACTAACTAGAAAGAGCAGTTGCTATACTGGAAGATAACAAACAGAAACAAGTAAAAAACTGTTGAAGGCATATGCGTGGAGGACAGCACTCTACGGCTATAAGATAGGGAAAGTAGGAGAAGCAGATATGAAAACGGAATGTGGTTCTTCAATGCATAATGATGTTAGCATGAACAGACAAAGTTAATAACAAAAAAGTTCTAGAAATAGTAGGGGAAGAAAAATATCTGTGGCAAACAAAAAAGAATAGAAGAAATAGAAGGATAGGATACGTTCTAAGGCATTTGGGAAATAGTGCGGGTTATATTACAAGCAGAGATAGGAAAAAAAAGGTAGAGATAGACCTAGATTAGACCATAGCTCGCAGATAATAAAAGATATAGGCTGTAAGAATATCAAGGAAATGTGTAGGTTAGCTCAGAGTAGGAAACAATGGAGGTACGCGTCTAATCAGTTCCAGAACTGAAGACCTAATGATGATGATGATGATGATGATGATGATGATGGATGATGATGATGATGATGATGATGATGATGATGATGTGTTATTTGTTCACATTCAAAGCTTATTGTTCATTTACAAATAGTTGTGAGTACTAACCAGTTGGACAGCTAGTCAATCATATGTAAGTATTTAAGTTGATTTTGCTCAAATGACAACCAGTGGCGTTTTGCTTCGACAGAGTAGTCAGTTTCTATAGTTGGTTCGTTCATTTTAAATCCTTAACTAATTTATTTTAAGTATTTTAAGCAAAGTTTCATTTGAAAGTTATAAAAATTCCTAAGTTTTTATCTGTATCCTGCATCCTGAAAAGAGGACAACTTATGGTAGTAGACCACAGCTAAATTAGCTAATCCATGCGTAAAAACTAAAAGTTATAAACCAAATCCAAATATGAGTATTTTTCGGAGTTTAAATTTATTGTTATTAATTATTGCGTTATCTTCAAACTAAGTGATTGTAAAAATTACTTAATTTAGTTTCTAGTTTTAGAATATGTAATTTCGATTGCATGAATTTGATGAGATTGTGTATTGTTGTTAATACACGTTCCAAAACTCAATTAGTATTGATCCTGTCAATACTATTTAACTGTCTTGTTGGTTAGTGCAGCAAAAAACGATGAACCCCGTCGACCCAGACTATTATAAGCTCTCAACTTTGGAGGGGTATTGTACTTGTTATTACCCTGCAGTAGCAGGTACAAGTGTTTTTGAGTTCTTTCTCATGTCGTTGTCCTACGAAGTTGCGCAGAGTAAAAATAATAATAATTTAAAAAATATAAATTTTTCGTTACAGTAGGATTAACTCAACCAACATTTACTTCTAGATGATATCATGGTTACAGTAAAACTATGAAAATGTGTTTTTAAGACCTCTAATACTGAGCGTTGCCATTTTTTGTTAAAATATAGGGTTCCTCATTCCAACATTTGCTTCTTTGCCTTTGAATATGATGTGTTCGTTAGTTGTACGTCATGATTTGATGCGTTATCAATAACGACCACAGACGTTACTGATAAATTATCAATTGGCTTTTAGAGAAAATACTTTTTATTATTGACCAAGTTCATTTCGTGATTATAAAAGCCGTTTTTGTTATCGATTGAAAAATTAATAAAGCATGTTACAAGTAGTGTGATTTTTCTGAGTAGGCATACATCATAATTAAATTTTATATTTAAATACTTTATACACAGGACAAATTTGAAGTGCTTTCTGTAATATTTATTAATAGTTTTGCACTACGCAAAACCTGTGTTTGCGTTTTTTCACAATGAAGTTCTTTCGGCTCTAAAGACTAGTTCTTCCTGAACTTTTCCAACAAGTTGTTAATTGGTTGCATTTATACCTTTGCAATAGTATTACAACAATAACATGAATCAAAATAAAGTTAAGTTCTACTGGCGTCACCAAGCATGCATAACCCCGGACGTAACTTGTATGTCTCTAAATTTGGTTGCATGGGTTGTCGTCACGGGTAGAACCCATAAGTTAACAAAATAACCGGAGCATACCTGGTTTGCACTAAAAACCAAGACCGGCTCTTGCTTTTTAGGTCAAGATCGCCTACAGGTGGTTTCTCAAAATGTTTTCAAGTTTTGAACGATGAAGTGAAGATGCCTATACTATATGGTGCAGCACGAAGATAGTTTTTTGGTAAAGAAAGAGGGTACAGGAACGCAAGGAAATCACTTCGCCGAACTAACACTTATAAACTTTCGATCTCTTCGATCGCCGATGGTATAGTTTCATACTTTAAGATGTTTCGTTCCTACGGGCTGTAGTTTGCCCACTATTCCATTCTTCTCAAAGCGACCGTTTGAACCACGTCACATTCCTTTAGCGCGAGCGTATGCGGTTTACATGCCATAAATCATGAGGTGATTGTCCTCGGGTTTGTGTAAGACGCTATTAATGAATTTCGAACTTAAATATTTAATTTAAGGATGGGACAAAGCTCTCCCATGCTGGGTATAAAAATTCCTAAAATCTAAATGTTAAAATAATACTTGGGGAAACCAAAAGGTGCAACAACTTGTTATGTGCATATTGCATGTCTGGTAAATGTTATTAATAGTCAATTTTTTACCATACGCATTAAAGTCTCTTTACTTGTAGTATAACTATGTGACTATGAACCCAAAGTAGGTCAGTAAGTCAACCGGTCCCAAAGTTAATGTTACTATGGACCCAATGTAGATCAATCTACTAAATCAACGTGACTATGGACCAAAACTAGATCATTCAACTAAAAGAATGTAATACTTTGGTCCCAAAGTCAATGCGACTATGGACCCAAAGTAGGTCATCCAACTGAGAGTATGATACTTTGGTCTCAAAGTCTATGCGACTATGAACCCAAAGTAGGTCTGTCGACTTGAAACTGCATGCTGACGTCCGCAGAAATTTAAGGCTGATATCTGCAGAACAACGATTGAACCCAGTCAGCACGAATGGGACTCTCAACTCTGAAAGCAAATATTATCGATTAACGCAATCTAAGATATACTGGTTTCCCAAAATTTAACAACTTGCACAGATATCTCGCAATTTGCCAAAGACAGACAGACAGACAGATTGCATCATTCTCGCTTTTAAAGAATGACAAATCGTAGTTATTAAATCGCGAACTCAGTTATCTGCAAAATTATAAACTGGGAAATTTATGAAATGTTCCAACTTCAAAACTAGAAATAAATCTATTGAAATATATGCTATGAGTTATTTACTGGTTTTCCAACATTTAACAAATTGTACAGGTATCTCTAAATTTGCCAAATACAGACAGACAGACAGACTGATTGCATCAATTTTTCATTCTCGCTTTTAAAGAAAAACAAGTCGTAGTTATTAAGTGGCAAACTCAGTTATCTGCAAAAAATATAAACTGGGAAATTTATGAAATGCTCCAACTTCAAAACTAGAAATATATCTATAAAAATATATCCTATAAGTTATTTAATGGTTTCCCAACATTTAACAAATTGTACAGATATCTCAAAATTTGTCAAACACAGACAGACATACAAACAGACTGATTGCATCAATTTTTCATTCTCGCTTTTAAAGAATAACAAGTCGCAGTTATTTAATCGCAAACTCAGTTATCTGCAAAAAATATAAACTGGGAAATTTATGAAATGCACCAACTTCAAAACTAGAAATATATCTATTGAAATATATCCTATAAATTATTTAATGGTTTTCCAACATTTAACAAATTGTACAGATATCTCGAAATTTGTCAAAGAAGACAGACAGACATACAAACAGACTGATTGCACCAATTTTTCATTCTCGTTTTTAAAGCATAGCAAGTCGTAGTTATTAAGTGGCAAACTCAGTTATCTGCAAGAAATATAAACTGGGAAATTTATGAAATGCACCAACTTCAAAACTGGAAATATATCTATTGAAATATATGCTATAAGTTATTTAATGGTTTCCCAACATTTAACAAATTGTACAGATATCTCAAAATTTGTCAAAGACAGACAAACACACACACATACAAACAGACTGATTGCATCAATTTTTCATTCTCGCTTTTAAAAAATAACAAGGTCCTAGTTATTAAATCGCAAACTCAGTTATCTGCAAAAAATATAAACTGGGAAATTTATGAAATGCACCAACTTCAAAACTAGAAATATATCTATTGAAATATATGCCATCAGTTATTTAATGGTTTCCCAACATTTAACAAATTGTACAGATATCTCGAAATTTGTCAAAGACAGACAGATAGACATACAAACAGACTGATTGCATCAATTTTTCATTTTCGCCTTTAATGAATAATAAGTCGTAGTTATTAAATCGCAAACTCAGTTATCTGCAAAAAATATAATCTGGGAAATTTATTAAATGCTCCAACGTCAAAACTAGAAATATATCTATTGAAATATGTGCTATAAGTTTTTTAATGGTTTCCCAACATTTAACATGCTAGGAGTTATTTACTGGTTTCCCAATGTACAGATATCCCGAAATTTGCCAATGACAGACAGACTGATTGCATCAATTTTTTATTCTCGTTTTTAAAAAATAACAAGTCGTAGTTATTAAATCGCGAGTAATGTGTAATGAAAACACAATGTATTTTCCTTTATTATAATTTGTAAAATATATACAGGGTGTCCCAGATTGAGTAGGATAGCATGGGTATCTTTCTTATTATTAATGATAGAGATCTGCTTAAATGGACAAAGTTGTGTCATTTGGATAGCTTATTTAAATTCCGCATAGATACATTCTAAATTCCAAACGGTTTAGAAATTATTTAAAAAAAACTGAAAACTGTCAATTTCTTCGAAGTCGAATATTTTTGTTATAATAAAAGATATGAAAAAATGTTTCTTATAAAAGTTACTTAGTTCAATTGTGTGCACTTAAAAGTAATATTAAAATTAAATTCAAGATGGCGGTTATCGAGATATTAGCATCAACTTTCATATTTTAAATAGACGCCATATTGGATTTTTAGATGGTTAGATAGCATATTTTTTTCTCTTTTCGACGATGTATCACAACATATGTTTAAATAAAAAAATTTACTGAAAATAATAATTTTAATTTTTTATCAAGTAGGCATCATCAGATTTCTCTTAAACAAATGAAATTATAACAAACTATTATGTTGAATTAGTGTATCTGTTGTACTAATAATTGGCATTTGTGTATTCTCTTTCCCAGTTATAAGTTGTGATATACTTATTCTATAAAATATTCAAATCGCAAATTTTTCGACAAGCGAACAGTATCATATGTTTTGTACATACATAAAATGTAATAAGAACAGTCGCCTTGCTGCCGAAACATACTTAACAAACTTTCCCGAAAAAAGACAGCCAAACATTAAAATCTTTCAAAGATTGGACACAAATATGCAGCAGTATGGATGTTTAAAAAAACCTACTCGAAACATAAATGGAGACATTGCAGATGAGGTGTTGACAATGGCCTGTGTGGAAGCTAATCCAAACATTTCAACACGGGAAATAGAAACCCAATTAAACGTATCCAAGTGTCAAGCATCAAAAATTTTAAAAAAGCATAAATATCACCCTTACAGATTTCACATTACTCAAAACTTACAACCAAACGACTATCTCCGCAGATCAACATTTTGCAGATGGTTTATCAATCAAGTTAGAGATAATGATGATTTTATCAATCGCGTTTTGTGGACCAATGAGTCTTATTTTTCTAACTGTGGAATATTTAATCGTCATAATGAACACTATTGGGCACAGGAAAACCCACGCATAACAGTTTCACGCCGCAATCAAATTCGATTAGTTTTTGTGGTACATTGGGAAACCGTTTACTTGGTCCTATAATATTCGATGGAACCTTAACTTTTCAACGTTATTTGGAAATGTTTAAAACATCTTTAGAAGATTTATTAGACGACCTACCTTTGGCACAAAATAATCAAATTTGGCATCAACAAGATGGCGCACCTCCACACAACGCTAGAGATGTTATCACCTACTTAAGTAACCGTTTTGATGGCAGGGTAATCGCGGCCCACACACCTGTAAAATGGCCGCCTAGATCAGCAGACTTAACACCCCTGGATTTTTATTTATGGGGCACTTTAAAAGATGATGTATATGGAAGTAATTTCCAGTACAATAATGTAGATGAACTACGGGAAGCGGTTATGCAGGCAATAAGCGGTCTTAATGGGAATACATTACGACAAGTAACAAAAAGTGTTCTAAAACGTTGCCGATTGTGTTTAAATAATAACGGTCAACATTTTGAACAATTGCTATGATTTATTAGTTGGTGTTTAATGTTATTCTAATGTTTTTTTTTTATTTAATTTGTTTTTAAACTGATTTGTGTTGATGCCTACTTGATAAAAAATTTAAATTATTATTTTCAGTAAATTTTTTTATTTAAACATATGTTGAAAAGAGAAAAAATATGCTATCTAACCATCTAAAAATCCAATATGGCGTCCATTTAAAATATGAAAGTTGATGCTAATATCTCGATAACCGCCATCTTGAATTTAATTTTAATATCACTTTTAAGTGCACACAATTGAACTAAGTAACTTTTATAAGAAATAATTTTTCGTATCTTTTATAATAACAAAAATATTCGACTTCGAAGAAATTGGCAGTTTTCAGTTTTTTTAAATAATTTCTAAACCGTTTGGAATTTAGAATGTATATATGCGGAATTTAAATAAGCTATCCAAATGACACAACTTTGTCCATTTAAGCAGATCTCTATCATTAATAATAAGAAAGATACCCATGCTATCGTACTCAATTTGGGACACCCTGTATAATTAAAAAATATAATGTTAAGTACTCCAGAATAAACATACTATAATTCACCTAAGTTCTTTATATCTTCGTTTTCCAAATGAGCAAGCATTCCAAATATAAAGAACAGTTCTAACTCACTCCAACTCTGAACGGTATAATATTACCTTATCGGTTCTGTGAAGGCTGTCATTTTCATCTTTGACGCGCGGTCGTTTCTGGTTGTTCTTCGTGTTCACTAAACAAATTTAGATGAATATTAGATCAAGTAAATGCATTAAGAAAATTAAATTTATATTAAGCCAAGGAATACATACTGTATAGGTATTATCAGGTCGTACGTTGCAATTGGCTGATCTGCCCACGGGGCCAACCATTTTTTCAGCACTTCGTTTGGATTGACTATAAACTGCTCAATAATTTTAACCCGACCACTATCATTATTCTCTCCTGACAAGGGCAATTTTGAAAAAGTCTTCATTTTTGATTTGTTTTACAGAACACAACTACAACTTAACAAAAAAGATTGAGCGATTATCACACTCCCCCTCACATCTTGAGTGTATAAAGTTATTAAACAACAAGAACAGTAGAAAATTCAACTCGTCAGCAAGAATTTTAATGCTAAGTTATTGTCTATAGAAATATGAAATCTGTAAAAAATTTAATAAACGCAGTCATGAAGAAATTTAATGCTGAGGTCCGCAGAAAAATAAATAAACGTAGTCACCAAGAAATTAAATGCTCATATCTGCAAAAATTAATAAATCCAGTCATCAATAAATTTAATGCTGACGTCCGCCGAAAAATAAATAAACGCAGTCAGCAAGAAATTTAATGCGGACGTCCGCAGAATAATAAATAAGCCCACTCGGCAAAAAGTTTAATGCCGAAGTCTGTGAAAATGAATAAACATAGTCATCAAAAAATTTAATGCGGACGTTCGCAGAAAAATAACTAAACCCAGGTAGCAAGAAATTTAATGTTAATGTCTGCAAAAATAAATAAACCCAGCCAACAAAAAATTCTATGCCGACGTCCGCAGAACAATAAATAATCCTTATCAGCAAGAAACTTTATGCTGACATCTCCAGACTAATAAATAAACCCACTCGGCAAGAAATCTCATGCTGATGCCTGCAAAAATGAATAAACCCAGTCATCAAGGAATTTAATGCGGACGTTTGCAGAAACATAAATAAACGTAATCAGCAAGAAAATTAATGCTGATATCTGCAAAAATAAATAAACACAATCATCACGAAATTTAATGCGTACATCCACAGCAAAATAAATAAACCCAGGCAGCAAGAAATTTAATGTTGATGCCTGCAAAAATGAATAAACCTAGTTAACAAAAAATTTTATGCGGTGTCCGCAAGAAAAATAAATAAACCTAATCAGCAAGAAATTTAATGCTGACATCCGCGGAATAATAAATAAACCCAGTCATCAATGAATTTAATGCGGACGTTTGCAGAAAAATAAATAAACGTAGTCAGCAAGAAATTTATTGTTGATGTCTGCAAAAATGAATAAACCTAGTCAACAAAAAATTTAATGCGGGCGTCCGCAGAAAAATAAATAAACTTAATTAGCTAGAAATTTAATGCTGACATCCGCGGAATTATAAATATACCCACTCGGCAAGAAATTTAATGCTGATGTCTGCAAAAGTGAATAAACCTAGTCATCAAGAAATTTAATGCTGACTTCAGCAGAATAATAAATAAACGTAGTCAGCAGGAAATTTAATAGTGATGTCTGCAGAAATGAATAAACCCAGACAACAAAACATTTAATGCGGACGTCCACAGAAAAATTAATAAACCTAATCAGCAGGAAATTTAATGCTTACATTCACAGAATAATAAATAAACCCACTCGGCAAAAAATTTAATGCTAATATCTGCAAAAATGAATAAACCTAGTCATCAAGAAATTAATGCGGACGTTTGCAGTAAAATAAATAAACCCAGGCAGAAAGAAATTTAATGTTAATGTATGCAAAAATGAGTAAACCCAGTCAACACAAAATTTTATGCCGACGTCCGCAGAAAAATAAATAATCCTAATCAGCAAAAAATTTAATGTTGACATCCGCAGAATAATAAATAAACCCACTCGGCAAGAAACTTAATGCTGATGTCTGCAAAAATGATTAAACCCAGTCATCAAGGAATTTAATGCGGACGTTTGCAGAAAAATAAAAAAACGTAGTCAGCAAGAAAATTAATGCTGATGTCTGCAAAAATGGATAAACACAATCATCAAGAAATTTAATGCGGACGTCCGCAGAAAAATAAATAAACCTAGGCAGCAAGAAATTTAATGCTGATGTCTACAAAAAAGAATAAACCCAGTCAACAAAAAATTCAATGCTGAGATCCGCAGTGCGTGATCCATAATTCTACACCCGGTAACTATAGGTCCTTCGCATTACAACGAAACGGTATAACCAAGCTCTCAGGGTCTCCGTTTTAATCAAGTTTATTTTTCAGGCGTATCTGTTAAAAGAACGGGTAGGCTTAACTGTAAACGATGACTTGCCAAAATAGTATTTGCACATTTGCATTATTACATCGAGGCTTATATGAAGAAGCCAGGAAGCCCCTTTATGGTAACGTTTTTCTTTAAGATAAACAAAACGTGAGTTTTTAAATATAAAACTAAACTTTAAATTAGGTTTAAATTATTAAACCCTCAAAATTGGCAGTTTAATTTAATCTTGGATTAGGTGGATTTAATCTCAGTTTACAGAACGATGCAAAACAATTTTTGACTTTTAATCAGAGTTTAGCATTAAACGTTGTTTAAGATGTACAGAACAAACGGGTATTAACTGCGAACTCAAGTTATCTGTAATCAATATAAAATTATGAAATGCTCCAACTTCAAATCTATGGAAATATTTAATATTTCCTGTAGATGCACGCATTTTTGTAGCGGTTTAGAACAGCTGAAATTAGAAATGCGTCGACTTTCAGTACATAACGTATAAATGCAAATGTAGGCATAACATACAATCTCAACGGAAGTTCAATAGACTAGACTAGACCTACGTTGAAACAAGAAAACGCTTGTGGTGTGTAATTTTTTTGTAGGTAAGTACTTCAAATTACGCAATAAAAAATTCTAGGTTAACTGCGTTAATGTTTTTAATACTGCAATTATTTAGTCGTTTATAAAATTGTTGTAAGTCCTTTGCTTTAGGAGATATCAAAGAAATCTAAAAATGTAGGATTTAGTTTTTTGATAATAAAATATTAACCCTAAGCCGCACCATCACTAGGCTTATACATTATTAGGACACAAAACACTTTTGTAAAAAGAGTATTTTAGCATGATTAGAATCATTTGTCTGTCTTTTCTTTTCAAGGAATCACCTACAACTTTTGTTTTCTTATGACCGTCATTTTGGATATTAAGTGAATAGTATAAGCCTTAAAATTACCTTTTCAATGATGTCATATGTGTAATAAAAAATGCATAACTATTCAGAATTTTAAAAGTAAATGAATTTTGTATGTTCTTGAATGTTTGGTAACCCTAACGCCGCAAAAATTTTATTTCTATTTTCTAAATAGTACTACATACATTTTCTTAAGTAGAACTTAAAGTATTGAAAATAAAATAAATAATTGCTGCTACAAAAATTAAAAAGCGTTAGGCTGGAAGATGAAGGTATTGAAATGGTTCGTTTCATGGTTATCTATCAAAGAGAAAGTTGTGTTTTAGAATTGGGAAGGTAGGTATTGAAAGTGCCAAGTACCATTTTAAAAGAATTGCTGGAAATTGAGTTTTATTTTTCAAATATTTGTCAACAGTCTTAGCCCAAATCGCGGCTATACTTAATTCAAGAGCTTATATCAAATTCAATTTTTGATTTGACAATTTGGGGTTTAGGACACTTTCTTATTGGCAACGGTTGATTGTCTTTACTGAACGGAATGTTTTTTGCAGAAAATCGTCTGAATTTGTCAAAACATTGCTCTAAATTGAGACAAGATTTTGGAAACGGTGGTCTATGGACTATCTACACATCGTCAAGATTGGAAGAAATCTGAAACCAAATTAAAAATTGGTGACCCAGTATAGCTTAAGGAGGGTATTACCGCCTCTTAAATACTGCCTAATTACGGTAATAAAAAAAAACCTGGGCGTGATTACAAAGTACTGGTGGTAAAAATTAAAATTAATAAAACAGAATTCATTCGTCCTATTACTAAGCTTTCACCACTCCTTCAAGGTGAGAGCTAAGGCTTGTTGAGAACGAGGTTTCAAAATAGGAAGAATGTTGGCACTAGACAACAAATTATACACTGACGCCCTTGGTATATTCATAGCAAGTATTGGGGAAATTAAAGTTCTGTTTCAAGTAGTTTTTGGTTTACTGTTCTTTGGGAGTAGTAAATTGTGTTTAAAGCGTATCAGGTATTACACAAAATTCAAGATACTTTTACTAATAGTTGTTACTGTAACATATATTTGGTCAAAATTTTCAAGTCAAAAGATATAGTAATTTTTATATATATATATATATATATATATATATATATATATATATATATATATATATTCAAATATAAAGGGTCTTTCATTAAGCGCTTCCTATTTTTAAATTTAAATAAAACAAAGTATGTGTGAGATATCATCGAAACTTTTTAGTCATTTGAAAGACCTATCGATACCATTATGTATGGGATATAACATCCTGCAAATGTCCCTCGCTAGTTCGCTGGGTGGCGCACATCCGAAATGTCTAATTTTCCATGACTCTGGCGCATAAATCAGGCTGAATTTGACGGATGGCATGGGTTATGTTGTCTTTGAAAGCCGCTGTGGTTTGTGGCTTATTCGCTTAGACCTGCGACTTAAGAAAACCCCACAAGCAAAAGTTTAACGGGATCAAATCGCACGATCTCGGTGGCCAGTTCACATCACGTCTACGTGAGATGATCTTGCTCTCAAATCGCTCGTACAGAATGGCCAATGTGGCATGAATTGTGTGCTGTTGGTGTCCATATCATCCAATTTAGGCCAAAAGAAGTTGGTAATCATCGACCAATAGCGCTCGCCGTTGACGGTGATAGCCTGGCCAACGTTTGTTAATGTACCCATTTATCCAGAAATGGGCCTCATCGCTGAAGATGATTTTTTGACAAAAATTAAGTCAGTTTCCAACTGCTCCAGATCCCATTCAGCGAACATAAGTCGTTGTCTATGGTTGTTTACCTTCAGCTCCTGGATAAGTTGAATTTAGTACGGGTGCAGACCCAAGTCACGACGCAAAATTCTTCAAATTGTGGTCTGCGAAAGGTCTAGTTCTTGTGAGCGACGCGAAATCGTCTGCCTCGGATTTTCCTGCACACTTTCACGGACAGTGGCGATATTTTGGCAGATCTTGCGCTTCGTTGTCGTACGGGTGTTGGTTGATTGTTTACTGAACCAGTAAACTCAAATTTATCAACCACACTACGAATAGTGCTTTCGGTAGGACGATTATGGCGACCGTAAAATGGGCGAAGTGCGCGGGACGTTGCCCGAACAGAACACCCACTTTGATAAAACAATTTTATCATTTGCACGTGTTGTTAAACGCTGTATCTGTCCATGGCGATTTGGCGAAACAGACTGAATAAATGAGAGCCACTTTGGCAGATGTAGCTTCAACAATATTACCGCTACCAATTGTCAAAGTTTGGAAGTCCCCATTGAAAAACCCTTTATTTGCGTTTTTATGGCACCATTAACAACGAATATATATATGAGCTATCGATGAACAACATTTTCTATATTTCTTAATCAGAGAATAACAACAGTCTTACAAAGTGCTAAGCAAAAACATGAACAAAAAAGAAATGACTCTTGTAGTCAAAGATTGTTTCTTGCCTGAAACTTCAACCAAAGTCCACCTTTTATACTTGGAAAAAGTTCTCCACGCCTCAAAACTAACGGTATTGGTGTTTTTTCAGTAGGAAGAATGTTATATTTGCTCAAAATATGAAATATTATTATTTTCATTTCCAGTAAAGCATAGCGAAATCCTGAAACTTTCAAAATGTATATATTGAAGCGCATCGATACCTACCAATACAACTTCTAGGCCCTGTTCCAAAAGGTAAATAGGAAAATGGAACTATTTTATGTTTGTTAGTGTCACTAAAGCGTTCAGGATCAAATTTATCAGGATTTACAAAATATTTCGGATCACGCTGAATAGCATATATCGGAATCCATACATCAATAGGGCAATCCAATTGCACCTGCTTTTCTCCAGGATGTTTCGCTTCTATTGTAAATGGTTTTACAGAGTTTCGCTCAACAAACATTATAGGAGGCCGCAAGCGCAATGCCTCTGAAAAAATATTTATGTAAACATAATATTATTGTTTTCGAAGTTATTTTATAGCTCATACATTATATAGGTATCAGCTAAAATAAGCAAAATAATCATTCAGAACTGAAAACATCATATTTTATTATTAAAGAGAAACACACATGGCTCTATAACATTGAGCTATATTTTTTCGAATGGGCGTCAGTGAAACGTATTTTTCTAATCTATATCTGACTCTAGACGTTGGGCGCTAGTGAAACGAAGTCTTCCGACATAACTAGGGGTCTATTCCTTGGGTAGAGCTATGAGAAATGGGGGGGTAAGTCGAAATCTGTTTGTATGTCAAACTTAATCTCAGACAAATAGGCGCCACCAAGTCCGGACTTATTCACGATAATGGCATGGCATATTTCTAAGGGCGGACGTGGAGACCCAAAGAAAGAAAGATCGCCTTCGATGACAAAAACCTGTCTTAATAAAATAAGACGCTGTTCCTGTAAGAAATTATAATAGTTATGTTAATAAAAAAAGGTGGAACACTATTTGTGTCCCGCAAATATACATAACGAAATAGTGAAAAGGTATTTTCTATATAAAGTTGGCATCAAAATTCTACTCTTCAAGATGTTAGCTTTCTGTGGTTAGGTTTGATCATATTTGATCAAAATAAAAAACTTTAATCTTGAACCAATAATTTACTAAAAAGAATCTCTTTTAAAATAAAATGCAATGCAACAAAATTTAATAAATAATTGAATTACTTCGTGAATTTTAAATTAAGGTTTATCAAAATTATTCATAATCAAATATTTTACAGCATAGTGTAAACTTGTTACACAAAAATACTCCAACCCGTGCAGATCTGTTCAGGCAGTTTACATTTAAAAATGTTACTACTCAAGTTTTCCTTTTTAAATTAAATGTACTAGCTTTAGTTTCCAAAAAAAATTATCACAAAAATATTCTTATTTACATAAGTTGTGCTAACGCTGTTCTAAGCATTTGCTTTCAAGGATACATCTGTCAGTAGTATACTACAGAAAAATAAGTGACGTCAGTAACACCTGTTGTTGTAACTAACAATTTATACTGAAACAACGTGTTGTTTCTTAAAACATCAAATTAGTGAATTTTAATTTTGACACTGGAAATTCCAGCTCAGCAATAGTTGAAACAAATATCATATTCGTGCTTTTACACATAAGAACAAATTAGCGTGTTTCTAATTTGAAACACGAAAAATTACTTAAAGCTAACTACGAACCAAAAACTGCTTTTCCCGCCTAGATGAGGTACTTGTTACATCATGCGACGTTTACTGCATGTAGTATGAACCCAGCTTATCCTAAACAGCTTCTACCACATGGAGTTGTTCCAGGTGTAGAATTAAATGCGGTCACAATACATTCGTCAGCTGCTGCAATATGTTGAATCACGCTGCCTTACCAAAGTAACATCTTCACGCTGTATCACAAAGTGGGCTTCTTTAAATTGGTAAAACTTTCCATCTTCTAAGTTGCATTTTACACGTCGTATAACAAAGTGGTTTTAACAAAAAGGGATTGAATTTCCTATCTTCTAAGTTGCATTTTACACGTCGTAAAACAAAGTGGTTTTAACAAAAAGGGATTGAATTTCCTATCTTCTAAGTTGCATTTTACACGTCGTAAAACAAAGTGGTTTTAACAAAAGGGATTAAATTTCTTATTTTCTAAGTTGCATTGTTCATGTCGTTCGTTCGTTCGTGCGTGCGCTAAATAAAATATCTCAATTAAACAAATTAATAACGTTCATACGATACCAACCGCTATTCAAAGATGTGTCCCGACTCCTCAAAATTTATACGCAGATTGCCGGCCTGAAGTTTCTGGTACATCTTATCTCTGCTTCCACGTATGGCCGACTGATTATCAAACTCGCTCGGGCGATCGGAGCGTCCAAGGAGGAGGTTGTCAAATTGAATAACGCGCCTGCGAATAGCTGTATACGACACAGATATTCAACCTCAAAAAGAATTCTAAAGTACGATGTTGCTTTAACGTATTACTTTAGTTGTTAAATGTATTTTACCAATAAAAGTGTTTTATTATTCTCGCACTTTGATGAAGGGATTTATCAATCAAAAATAAAATTGTTACAACATTTTCATATTTTTTTTAATTAGTTTTTATGTGACCTAGAAGATATTGTAGGCGTTGTTTAGTCGTTTAGTTTGTTTGTATTTGTAATTCCATCCTATTATAAATTTGTTTTTGCAGTACTTGTTATTTGCAGTGTTTGTGGTAAATTGTTTCTTTTTGTGTTTGTTGTATTGTTTATAGTTATAGCATGTAATAGTATAGTCTTCAAACATTATTGATTGTAGGTTTTAATAATTATTAATAACAATTCTTCTCACTCATTTGAGATTTTTCTGAGTGGTTGTAAACTTCAACAATTCATTATTTTTTTAATTTACTGCGCAAATCAAACATTGTAAATAAAAAGAACATAAAAAGTGGAGGCCAAAAATGTCAGAGAAATATATGGTAAGTACAACAGTAAAAAGTTTAATCATGTAACGAAAAGTCTATTTCACTAACAACAGTTTTTTATTTTCAAACTTATTATACAAGCCTTAGTAACAAATAGTAGTTACAATAGAATTTACTAAAAGTTTTCACAATAATTTATTTCCATAACTAATCGCTAACAGTACAAGTGTTATTTTCTTAAAATACGATGTTATCTTATAGATTACTTACTAACGAAGCACTATAAATAACTATCTGAGAACTAATTATTAATTTATATAATCACTGCAGTAATTCATATCACATAGAGTAATTTATATCGGCAGTCATTTATGTCACACCTTTCAAAGCTTTAAACTAGAATATATTGTAAACGAAGCTTCAATCATAAATGGACTGCAGAAACCCTTAGATTATTTAGTTTATTCCAAAACATGCCGGAATTTGCAAATAACATTCTAGAGATTTTCTATAGTAACTTAAATAACTTATAAATTCAAAAGCATTGTACCTGTCAATCATCTCTACTTGAAGATATCACGTCACAGGGTACCCATTAATTATTTTTTGTGCACTGGTGCTGCGTTTACGTTCTAGTGTAATTATTCTGGTCGGAAATAGATCAATCAGTGCTACACTGCCCCGTTCTTAAAGCTATACCGTCCAAGAACACTCTGTGACCCGGACGTAGGAAGTCCATGTGGTGGTAAAAACAGAGTAAACCATTTCTGCGGTTTCTATGTTGATAAAGTATCGATCAACAATTTTTACAGCAGGCATTGTGCCATATGGATTGTAATCGTTTTCCAAAATCTGAACCCGGGATTGCTAGAACGGTATCTCTATCATATTTCCAACCGCCCTTCAGTCCAACCCATCGAGCCCACAACCGATTTTGCGTATGGCCAACTTCTTGTTTTTAAATTCAATCTTCTAACCCTTGAGTTCCACTAATGCCTCCCACAGAACTTGTTAATCCGATTTACCAGAAGGCCGCAACTTAGTCATCAAGTAATAGATGCGTGAATGCCGGCCCTTAAGTCGTATGATCTTTCCAACCTTTGGTTGTTGTCGGGGAAGTTGATCAATTTTTAAACAACCGAGCAAGTCCTTGGGACATACCAAGGTCCGCCGCTACGCAATGTGCCAGGCAGTATTACGATGGCACATTATGTATATGATCTTAAATATCTTTCATGACCCCAAACATCGCTCTTCTGATGCCGGTGTACAAAGACATGAACCAATAGATTACTTGGTCCAGAAATTTGTTCATCCTCACAAACGCAACTGTTTGTTCGTCTCACTACCTGCTGTTCTTCGGCATTATCGGTGTCATCATTATCGTAGGGTGCTAACTGCTTAACACACATTACCATTGTTTTTTTTTTAGGTGCTTACGAATCCTATATACCACGTTCTTGATCCTTTTTACAACTTATTGCGGACCCTCCGAATGTCTTTTTAACTTTGGCGACAGTCTACGCTTCCGTTTGGGTTTGTATAGCCAAAAGCAGTTGCCCTCTTAAAAACCAGACTCCCGCGCCTTGATGTCATATCTGGTCTTTGTCCGGTCGCTTACGATGTGAATATTTTTCTGAACATCACTATGAATATTATACATTTTGCACATGAACCTTGCGATGTAGCTCTCACTTGCGGTGTCATCTCTGGGCACACACTAAAACTCAAGATCGCACAGTAGACGTATCTTGCGTTAAAGTATAGCACATGCAGATATCAGTCCACTGCTCTCAAAAACAACCAAAAACCGATAAGCCAATAAAAATAGTTGTAAATTTTGGTTCCAGTCTCCCTGATGTTAGAGACCACCTTGTAATGGTACTTGCCTAAGATACTGTTTATGCGTTCTACTATACCATCCGATTACGGTGCAATGGTATTGTCATATTCAGCAATCCACAAATTCCTTGCAATAGCGCTGACCAAAATTTTTAGCCTTGATCAGCGTGCAACTCCGCAGAAACTTCAAAACGGCAGAAAAATTCATTATACCAGTACGCCAGCGGCGATTGCAACTACTTGGTTTGATATACCATACGCTTCGGTCCACTTCGTAAAATAGCCTGTGACTACAAGAATGTACTTGTTCCCGGAGTCTACCTTAAGAGATAAACCGGCTATATCGATTACAACCTTCTCTACGAGGCTCTACAGGTTGTATTGTCTTATCGGAGCCTTACAGTTTCCCAATGGTGCACACTGCCGGCACTTACGGTACTAGTCTTATACATGATCTTAGCAGCCTACTCAGTAAAATATTGCTCGGGCTTTCACTTTAATATTTTTATCATCGAATTGTCCTCCCAAGGTCCCATTATAAAATATCTTGAAGCCTCCGAGACTCGACTTTTAGGAACCTCCATCTGATGCATACTCAGGAATCTATGTCCATCCCCAAGGAATGCACCAAAATGCCAATTTTTACTTTCAGGAAATCCCATTGTGACAAGTTCGACTACACATTACTACTCAATGTAATAATGTTCTGCCAGAAGGGACGTTCTTCCCTGGCTTTCCAACCTAGAATGACAAAGCCTTGTATAAATAATTTTTCTAAATACTAAAAATAATTTCGATGTCAAGCTATCTTCTTTAAGATATGCGAAGATAAAATCCATACTTCGCTAGAACACATTTCATTTACCGTAAAAACAAATCTAACTGCATTCAGAAAGCATAAGAACAAAGTCCTCATTAATTAGATAAATATCGTTTTAAAATAATCATTTCTTTATTTCAACGAAATTAATTCCAGAAGGTTCACACATTTGTGTTATTAATAAACAAATGCGTCGTTTTACTAAGAAATGTTCTAAAAGCCATTAAATAAGCCAATTATTTAGTATCAATGAATAAACCTCCCGATTCAAAGGGCGCGCGTTTACCAAAAAGCTATAAAAGATCAGATAGCTCTACGTATTACAGTAAGAAAAAAAGATATAGTAGCGGGCCGATTCGTCTATTAGCAAAGAATAGACGACGCCTTACGAGAATCATAAATCATACTAACCGCACTTAATTAGATTATTAAAACGCGAAATCGGCGTAAATGATTGCATCACCCAGGATGTGTAATGCTTCAAAATAAATCTAGAACAGATTGGAAAAAATGACAAATCTAACATTTTTATATATAAAGAAGAACTGATAGACATAATTCATTCATTTTAAGGCATCGAACATGAAAGATTTGAGGAAAGATTAATCCTATAATGCATTTTAAAAAATCGAATATGTAATTTATTATTCATTTTATTTTACGGCATGCAATATGAGAACATAGAACTTTAAATTACGAAACATAATTATTGTTAAGGATACTACGAAAATTAAACGATCTTCGATATAAATTATCCTGACACAAAATCAACTGCTAAATTTAATCGATTAAAAATAGATGCCCTTTGTAAACTGATATTTTAACGTCAAATGGAGATTTAAAATGGAACCAGGAAGTATTTAAGGCCGACAATTACGTTGGAAATGAGATTTTGATAAGAGCCGTTTAACAATAACAAAAACTATAAATTTTGGGTTTTCTTTGTAACTTATAAGAATATTTTTATACTAGCACTTAAGCTAGAATAAGTTCTTAGTTTCATAAAAATTATTTATTTAGGGGATAATTTCAAGTAAATTTTAAGATCAGAGTTTGAAGCATTTTGATCTTTACTAAATTATTTGTGCAGTGTCGTTGGTCAATTATACTGACAGCCGGGGAAATAAAAAGGATTGATAATATTATCCCAAGAATTTTAAAGAGAATTTTTGTAACTCACAGAAAAGAGGTTTGGGTTCTCTAACTGTTGGCAAGGATATAGGCGAGGATTATTTTACATTGGAAATAATTTTCTGTATAAGCTTAAACTGTAAACTGTTTTATGAGCACCATTTAGATTTGTTGAATATAAAAGATTCTTTAGATAATGTATATAAAAGAAATATGTTTTTGAATGCACATATGTTTCTTAAGATTTCTGTATTTATTTCATTTTTGTAAACTCCACGCCATAATTTCTGTTGAGCTAGTTAGGCAAGGAATGGGGCAAGATAAGATAGTAGTTTTATATATTTCCTTGCATCCTTATTAATACAATTCGGCTGTACCCAGGCGGCTCACAGCAAAATTAGCGACGGCATACGCAACGGCTTAGTCACAGCATTACATATTCAAATACATTTATACATACATAAACACGGCTTTCGCTCGGGGTATAGCGCTGAACGTACAATCCGTTCCCTAATTCAAACGGTTCAAACATCCCCTTATACATACGTAGTCTCCTTATTCCTCGACTTCCACTCAGCCTTCGATCTCCTTTGGTGGCCCAATCTTCTTAATCAACCTAAGCAAGCCAATTTCGATTCCAACCTTTACCTCTTAATAAAATCTTTCCCCGCATCACAAACAGCCATCCCAACCTCCAATTTCCACTTGGTTACTAAACCTCTCACCCAAGGATATCCACAAGGTTCCCGTTTATCATCTACCCTATGAAACCTCGCAATCAATCCTCTCTTAGCCATAAATATCCCAAACACCTCCACCTTTGCTTACGCTGATGACGTAGCTTTTCTTATCCACGGCAACTCCCGTGCCTCTATAGAATCCACCGCTGCCGTTCTAATTAATTCAATTGAATCCTGGTCCTCTTCAAACAGACAACCACTTTCCCCATCTAAAACAAAAATGCTCCTATTCAAGGACTACCTCAGCCCATACCGAAATCCTAAGATACACATCCTCAACACACCAATTCCCCTCGCAACAAAAGCTCCCTACCTTGGACTTCACATTGACACACGCCTAAAAATTAACTGCCATCTCTCCAAGCTTCGAACCAAAACACAAATCATACTCAATAATCTACTTCACGCACTCCCAAAGTCAGTCCACCTCACCAATCCAACACGAAGACTAATCATTAACCACATCATAATCCCGATCATCAGCTACACGGTAGATTCTTGGCTCCCGCTTACACCCCCCTCCTCCAGACGTACGCTCAACACCATCATAAGACCTTTTCTACTCTACACCTCAAGAGTGAACAAAACCACCTCCACAGTGTTCTTGTACACCCTGCTTCAAATCCCTCCGATCGAAATCCAACTAAACTCCTCACTCCAAATCCGAAACGTCAAACATAACCTACCAATCATCCTACATGACAGAACACTTCACTATGACGAATACCGTACTCTCCCTAAAACTGACATAAAATCCCGAATACATAACTCCGTACTCCATTCCTGGCAAGATCATTGCTCCCACTCCACCACCGGCAGATATACATTTGATATCTTCCCTGATATCATAAACATCCCTCCACACATTCCTTTCTCAAATCCCCCTACAATGCAATTTCTGTCCAACCATGGTAACTTCCGTAATAAACTTCATCAATTCCATTTAACTCCTTCCCCTCACTGTCCTTGCAACAATCAATATCTAGAAACCCCACAACGCCTGATATACTCCTGTCCCCTAACCTGCCTACTACAAATCAACCTCAAGCAATCTATAAACTTTGACCCGTTCTCCCCACTTCCTAACATAAACTTTCTAGTCACTAGTTACCCTCAAGAATTCAACTATTTTCTAAATGAAATCCTATAAAACCAAACAAACCACCCATAACCAGCGCCACTAACACACTTAATACACTCTTGCAATTCACTACCACATCACACTTTCACTCGCACCATGCACACAATCAGCCCCACTCCACGTACACAGTCGACGACTATGGTAGGGGTACAAATCCCCCTCACCAAAACTTCAAAAACCCTAGTTGTCCCTAAATTATTGATTCTAAGTTATTAGATATATGTAAATACCTATAATGTACGGCTAGTATAGGCTCTGGCATAGGTATAGCCCACAATAAATTAATTTTATCTATTTATCTATCTATACATTCACTCGTACACATACACTTGTAGGTACCTACACATAGATACACATCCATTCTCCCTGTATGTTTGTTGTGGTTTGTTTAGTATTCTTCTTAATCTTCTTTGGGTATTAAACCACTCATAGTTTTTAAAATTATCTTTATTAACGTTTCGATCCATAACCTAGGATCGTTTTCAAAATAATAAAAACTTCAAGTTTGACATTTATGACACAAATTGAAGGTGACTTTGATTTATTGATGTTTGAAATATTTGGTTTGAGTACACTAAGCAAAATTTTTAAAGTTTAAATGAATAATTGCCTTCAATTTGTGTTACGGCCTGGGACCGACTTTTTAGGTAGCCAATACGCTTAACGTGAAATCAGCTGATTAATTTTATTGTAAAATTCAATAACTTGGGAATTGGAAAACATTTTTTAACATGCTTCTATTTTACAATTTAGAGGATGGTTATTAAAGAAGTGTGCAATTGCATTATTAAAAGGCTTAAGTAGTCGTTTTTTTATATTTATTTTGAAGGAAATCATTATTATTTAGGCTACCTCTTTGGTAGATTTTAACATTGTTCTGAGGTAACCTTATGGCGGGTTTACACTTGTCAGATACCAATGTTGTTCTATGAAGGTTGTATATGGATCTGAGGCGACCCTATGGCGGGTTTACACTTATCAGATACCAATACTGTTTAACGGAGATTGTATATGGTTGTGAGGTAACCTTATTGCGGGTTTACACTTGTCAGATACCAATGCTGTTTTACAGGGGTTGTTAATATGCTTCATCATCATCTTCATTGGATCTTCATCTCAAAACTGGTTGGACATGTACCTGCACTTATTTATATTCTGAGCTAGCTTCCTTCTCTTGTTTTCTAATTTTATGTTTTATTTCACCTAGATTCAGTGAAGGGGGTTAAGCAACCTGTGGCTACCAAGATCCCCCAACACTTAGATATTTGCCGAAATAATGGTTTTCTAGTTAATATGCTTATTGTTATATAATTAGTTATTGTATGTATAAATAGAAATCATGTATGTAGGCTGTATTTCATGTTAATATCGCAAGGAAAACCCAGGAAAAACTTGCAATGCTACCTAGATATTGGGGGCATTTGATTTTTATTTGTTATTTCTTTTAGTAATGGAATCGATTGTTTACTGAAAGTTACGGATTCGTTTGCAACGCAGTTATTTTTATGTAAGGTTATATAAGCAGCTTCTTTGATTTTGCGTTTTTGGTGGTTTTCTTCTTTGTCGATAATTTTTGCGTCCTCCCATTTTATTTTATGACTGGAGTCCCATGCATGTTGGCAAATCATGGATTTTTCAAATTTTCTATTTTTAATATATGATTTATGTTCTTTTAATCGAACTTCAAATGGTCTGGAACTTTCTCCTATATAAAACTTATTACATTCGCACGGTATTTTGTAGGTACAATTTTTTTAACTTTGTATTGCGTTTTTGGATTTTGTTTTTGTTAATTGTGCTCTTAGTGTATTGTTGGTTCTAAATACAGCCTACATACATGATTTCTATTTATACATACAATAACTAATTATATAACAATAAGCATATTAACTAGAAAACCATTATTTCGGCAAATATCTAAGTGTTGGGGGATCTTGGTAGCCACAGGTTGCTTAACCCCCTTCACTGAATCTAGGTGAAATAAAACATAAAATTAGAAAACAATAGAAGGGAAGCTAGCTCAGAATATAAATAAGTGCAGGTACATGTCCAACCAGTTTTGAGATGAAGATCCAATGAAGATGATGATGAAGCATATTAACAACCCCTGTAAAACAGCATTGGTATCTGACAAGTGTAAACCCGCAATAAGGTTACCTCACAATCATATACAATCTCCGTTAAACAGTATTGGTATCTGACAAGTGTAAACCCGCCATAGGGTCGCCTCAGATCCATATACAACCTTCATAGAACAACATTGGTATCTGACAAGTGTAAACCCGCCATAAGGTTACCTCAGAACAATGTTAAAATCTACCAAAGAGGTAGCCTAAATCATAATGATTTCCCCTTCAATATAAATATAAAAAAACGACTACTTAAGCCTTTTAATAATGCAATTGCACACTTCTTTAATAACCATCCTCTAAATTGTATAAATAGAAACATGTTAAAAAATGTTTTCCAATTCCCAAGTTATTGAATTTTTACAATAAAAATTAATCAGCTGATTTCACGTTAAGCGTATTGGCTACCTAAAAAAGTCGGTCCCAGGCCGTAACACAAATTGAAGGCAATTATTCATTTAAACTCTAAAAATTTTGCTTAGTGTACTCAAACCAAATATTTCAAACATCAATAAATCAAAGTTACCTTCAATTTGTGTCATAAATGTCAAACTTGAAGTTTTTATTATTTTGAAAACGATCCTAGGTTATGGATCGAAACGTTAATAAAGATAATTTTAAAAACTATGAGTTGTTTAATACCCAAAGAAGATTAAGAACATCCATTCTCCACCCTACTACAAGATTTAATAGCTAACTTTCTCTCCGATAGCTGAGAGATCCGAGAGGAGGCTAGTCGCGTATCTCCTCTAAAATTGGTTGTACGGAGGGGCGATGTTTGAAGGGGAATTAAGTTTTGCATCTGGAGGCTAGGTTTCATGACAGTAAAGGGAATTATTTTAGAAAAAATTGCGCTTTTTGGAAAATTTTTGGGTTTGTAGTTTCGTCCCAGACAATGTGTAAAAACCACGATTTTCCCGAACGCGGAATACGAGCGCGCCGTGTGAGAGAGCTGGCGAGGTGTGTTTATCAACGAGTGCGAGAAAGAAGAGGAAGACTCAATAATCGATTTAAAACTTGAATTCGACGTTGTTTACACGTAGCAGGTCTATTTTTGAAAATGTTTCGAGTAAAGTTGCTTAAAATTGTTCAACTTTTTTAAAAATTTGCTCGCAAACCCCGTCGAATACGGCCGAAGCGTTACAATCAAAATTTGAAAAAATAGAACAAATTTCAAAATTGTAAAACACGCCGTTATAAAATGCCTAATAAGTATTGTAAGTCTTAAAAATCAATTGCAATCTAATTTTATACCTATTTAGAATACAGAAAGTGTATTTTTCTAAAAAAAAAAATATTAAATTTCGTGCACAGACGCGATCGAATCCACCCGAATAGTTATATCCGACAATGAACTTCTCAATAAAGCGAAGCATTTTGACGTGGCGTTAGGAAATACATGCGTAAAACTTTCGACATTTCTACAAACATTTGACACAATAGTTCAATGCTAATGCTTCCGGAAAGTGTGCTTGCGGTTCCGCGTTCGATAATAGGGTCATTTTATTTTTCTTTTGACTTATAAAAGAACATCCAAAGCCATCTTACATCAAACACTACAATTACTCTTCGGAAGAATTACTAAGGTCCGGAAACGTGCGGAATCAATTGGGGCGGTTATATACACGTATTTTACAATATTTAATTATCGAACGTGGATTTACTAATCTTGTACGTGGGAGTAATACTCATACTCTTTCTAACCCAAAACAATTACTTGCGTTAATACAATTAATGAAATCGATAGTGTTAGTGTGGCATTGTCGCTACTTATTTTATAAAAAGGTAAAACGACCTTTAAATAATTAGTCGATAGCAAAGTGCAAGAAGGGATGGGCAAACCAATGCTTAAAGAAAGTTTCTACGAGCGTAAAGCGCTAGAACGTGTAAGCAAGACTGGGAATGTACGGAAAAATGGTGTCTGATGCAAAAGCAATTCAAAGGTAAAAAAGGTTCCCGGACAAAGAAACACTCCGTACGAAAGAAAATCAGTCCCGTAGGGACTGAAAAGTAATTCTTGTAAAGCCATATATAATGTTGCAAAAATGACTCATGAATTTTTAGTTTATAACTTGCGTTTGCACACTACTTTTTTCCAGGTGCAATGAAGAGGATAGGTGCACGGCAGGGTATACATAAGTTACCCTGGCACAGCTAGACTCGATTGTTTTTATTTGCGGAGACTTAAAATCTCAGGGAAAGATAAAGAAACGTTGAAAAGCTATACCTTATAAAGAAGTTACTACAAAAAAGTATTGAAATGCAGATTTGTGGAATAGAAATGCTGCAGTATTTTATTATGACAAATGAAATTGTGAAAATTTGTTTACAGCACAAAAAAAAGGAATTTAATAATACTTTGGACATACGTCAAATATAGTATCAAATCACAAAGCCTTTTAAATACTCTCTGTATGTTTGTTGTGGTTTGTTTAGCATTCTTCTTAATCTTCTTTGGGAATTAAACCACTCATAGTTTTTAAAATCTATTTTATTTACGTTTCGATCCATGACCTAGGATCGTTGTCAAAAACTTGAAGTTTTTATTATTTTGACAACGATCCTAGGTCATGGATCAAAACGTAAATAAAGTTGATTTTAAAAACTACGAGTGGTTTAATTCCCAAAGAAGATTAAGAAGAACACAAAGCCTTTTGTTTGTTCATAGTATTTTTAAATCAAATACATGTAGGCTTAAGGCCATATGTTCCTTCATTCCTGGAGTTAAATTTACATTTCATGGCAAAACACAAGTTTAGCAGTGATATTAATTTTATGATAATCTTGAACCAACAAACACATGTAAAATATTAAAGATGTCAAACACTTTTTGTATTAACTAGGTAACCAATTATTTCTTAAAACTTTTGGTTTTACAATCCGTCTGTTAACTTATTTTTCTTAGTAATTTAGAAATGTACGTAATGACAAAACTTGTTACTACTTTGTTAATGCAACATTCAGCAAGTTAACTTGGAAAAGCGATAAACTTACTTTTCTCCATACATGCAATCGATAAATCAAGACCACCCTTTACAATAAGACAACCAAATAGTAAAATTTTGATACCTATTTATATTTTCAAGCATATGGTGTACAAAGTCACCTGAGGTTTTTGAACCAAGGAAGTTCAGCTGACCAAGCTCACCACTACATTCAAGTTACATCTGGGCACCTGAGAGAGGTTGTGTATAAATTCCATCCCATAAAAGAAAATTTTACTTATTCCATCACAAAAGGCGTATTCATTCTAACAGAAAGCTAATTAGAGCAAACTAGATAAAGCTAAAAAAGAGGAAGACCTAAAATGAGATTGTGTTAGGAAAGAATTTCACTTGTTTGTAAAAACTTAAAATATATCTGAATATATCTTACCATCATTAGCTTTAATGGTGGGCCCTTAGGTATTCACTATCTTTCCTGTAAAAATATGTTTTAAGAAACACTAAAGATTTACAATATATCACACACCTTTCAAAGAAGACAGGTAAGTCATTATTCTCTGAATGTTAAACCAGAAGTGTACCCACAAACTATAGGCAAGTGAAAGCATTCTTAATGAAGAGGGAGAAAGAGAGAGAGAGAGAGAGAAAGAGAGAGAGAAAGAGAGAGAGAGAACGAGAGACAGCGAGAGAGAGAGATAGAGAGAGAGAGAGAGCGAGATAGGGGAATAGGGAGAACGCGCAATTGTCAATATTCACCTTTACTAGAGAAGTTAACATTCACACCAGTTGTGTATGAACAAGATTCAACTGCCAATGAACTAAAAGAAAATATTTTTTAAAATTAATAACACAAACAAACTAATAAGCTAGAGTAAAGAATATAAATTAAATGTATAAGAATAATGAACATGTTACTTTATTTAAATAAAATGTATATATTAAGAGAAAAACTATTTGCATTTAGGGAACTTTACTAACACCCAGACAAGGAATTTTATTAGATGCTATTAAGCTAAACTATAAAATAAAACTCATATAAAAATATAAATCCGCACAGTGAATCCAAAAGATTTACGAAGCTGTAATTTGACATTGCTGTAGGAAAAAGATGTCACGTTATACTGCAGATGGGTTAATGAATTGGAAATATAAGAAAAAGCAATAGATTGATGACGTGAAGAGAACAAGAGAGTTAAAAGTAAAAATGTAAACCAGTTTGAGGGAGAATTAGAGGAAGAAGTAACAATTGTTGTTAAATGTCCAAGTGAAGTTAAGATTGAGGAAGAGTCGTTACTAAAGCAGAAATATTCTGAGTTGGTAAAGAGAGAGTCAAGAATTGCTACAGATGTTATTAAAATAAACCCTACCCTATATAAAAATACGCGTATTTCATTGCCACTAAAATGTAAAGCCATTCACTTACCTTGCGTCATTACTAGACATAAAAAGAATCCCTTATTATGTAATTGAATCCCGTGTTTTACACTTACTGCAGAGTGTGAAAAGATCATAAACTTAAAAAAAAAGCACAACTTTAAATCGTGTGTGTAAAATAAGTACTCTTAAGAGTACATAATCATTCTACACTTGGTAAAAACGAGTTTTATTTTAAGATATAAATATGAAGCCATTTATTTCATCCGCGTTAAAGCTAAACCTCATTAATTAATTTTCCGTGTGTAAAATATTCACTTCATTCATGGTAAAAAGCACATCTTTTTGCATTTGCAAAGCGCAAAGAACGCAACTGTGAGCTTCCATTGTGTAATTAAATGCATTTTAAGAGTTTCAGATAAAACATTTTAATTCTAGATTTTTCGGATATCATTTTATTAGAAATATTTAAAAGTCGTTAGATGAGTTGATTATTGAATAAACGCTCCGATTCAAGCAACTCGCACGGCTATTAAAATGCAATAAAAATGAGATAGGAACGTGATTTAATAACCTTATGTAAGGAGACCGCGAATTATTAACTTTGTCTATTAGAAAAGCATAGACCACACGTTTTACGATAAACAAATAGCTTTACACTCATTAGATCATTAATCGCCGACATTCTTGTAAATATTACATCACCCGAGGGTGTCATCCTTTAAAACAAATCGGGAAAACTCTCGAATATGACAAATTGATTTAAATTTTGTATATAAACCGGAACTGAATTTTCAGAGGTCATTCATTCTTTAGTAAGCCAATCGACATGTAAGATTCAAGATTCGACATTCAGGTTCATTTGCGGTAAAGCAACATGTAATATTCGAGCAAAGTTTCATTCTTTAAATTATTTTGCGACGTGAAACTTATAAGTTTAGAGTAGTTAGTTGGGGTTTTGCAGGTAACAGAAAACTTTGCAATAATTATGAAGAATTATTGCTTTGAAAATCAAAAATTTATCAATCTTCAACATAATTCCAGATGCAAAAGCTACAGCTGAATTTTATCGATGGGAAATTAAGATGTACTTTGAAAACTGATGTGCTAACTTCAAATGAGTTAGTGTATGCAAATAATTCCATTGGAAATTAAACCAGGAAATATTTAATACCGTTGATGATAATGGAAACGAGATTGTGATAAGCGCTGTTTTTGCAAGTATACATTATGATTTTTTTGTTTGTAACTGATAAAAATATTTGTAAGTTAGAACAAGTTCTTAATCATATAAAATCTTTTTCTTTGTAAAACGAATAATTCCAGTAAATTTTAAAGTCAGATTTTGAAGCATTTTGACCTTTACTGGATCAGTTGTGCAACGTCATTAGCCAATCACACTAAATAACAAGCTAGTAGAAAATATGTAAATTATCCACAACAAAATTAAAGTGAATTTTGTAACTCACAAGAGAAGAGATTTGAGTTCTGTAAATTTTAACAAAGATTAGATAAGGATTATTTAGTAATAATTTAGGAATAATTTTCTGTATGAACTTAAGCTGTAAACTGTTTTATAAATTCTATTGTATAAGAGAAAAATGTTTTTGAATGCATATATGTATCTTGAGGTTTCTATGTATCATTTCGTTTTTGTAAATTACACAGTATAATTTCCACTGAGCTAGCCAGGTAAAGCAAAGAAACAGGAAAATAAGACGATAATTTTATATTTTCCATTGCATCCTCATTAATCTAATTCAATTTTCTTCAATGCACCCTTTTAGCGGCGCTCCAACGCAAAACTTTGTCACAGCAATATATTATAAAAGACTTCATCTTATCTTATCTTGTTTATTTTTCGCTTTGAATTATCTTTGAGATACTATCTTATGTAATTAATTGATACTTTAAACCATAAGTGGTTTTGTATTACTTTTCTCTTGAAATTATAAGTTGAGATCCTACTTCATCTAATTGTTGTTGTAAGCCAGAACTTATCTATGTATCTTTCTCTTGAGAATTATCTTTTTAGAGGCCAGTTTTCTGTTTGATGTTCCGAACCTTTGATATTTAAGATAAAAGGTAGGATTCATTGCGTCAATGAAAAAAGGTAACCAGACTTTTAGCTCTGTATTTTGGTAAGATACGATTAAGAAATTTAGGTATCGTTAGCATATAGTTTTTACTGCTAGTAAGCTAGCGTTTTAATTTGTTTTGAGCTAAAGGAATACCGTTAGGTTTTTGAAAATTTGTATGCAACTATATGCAACTTAAGAAAAATAAACTTGTGGTTAGTTTTAAAAAAACTTTAAGTTTTTAAGTCTCAAACTCGCCCACTATTTTGATGCAGCCAAAGTGTCGGCAAACAGGAATCTTGCGTGCTCAGATGATGTAGTCTGATGATCGGATGGTCAGCTATTTCCGTTTCGTGGTATCGCAACTATTGCTACTGTTTAATAACCAGGTTTCGCCTAAATACACTATTTAAAACGCAAATTATCCGTATAATATGAGCTCTCGTACAAAGGGACTGATTTCTTTTATTTTGTTTTTCCTTTTGAGGCTCTGCCGCAATTGTTGCTTTTCATTTGTCTCCACGACAATTTTGTTTTATTGGTTATTTTTGGGCACTTTTTGTAGAAATTAATAGGTTATGGCGCATTATATAAATGTGGTTTTAAGTTCCCAGCATTGCTTTGGGAACTAAAAACAATCACTATTCTGTTTACTACGGCGTAAACGTGTTTTTACGCTTGGAAATAAATAGACGACATCGTTTTGACCAATAAAAACGCACTACGCTCAAGGAGTGGTGGCTTGGACAAGTAAACAAGCCAACCGCAATGATGACAGACTACACTTGATTAGCGTATCGAAAAAACGAGTGCCAAGTAGTATGGTGTGATGTAGTGATGTTACCTGTGTAATTCTTGCCGTTTTTTACTTAAAATACCTATTTGGTCCGTTTTAATGTTGTAGGTCATCACCGATCTCTACTGTAATTTGATAAAGAGAGTTTGCGGAAACTCATACGACCCAAAATTTACGTTGTTAAAGGTGATGTACAATAGGTTTATTTCGAAATTTTGTTTTTTACTTAAAGTTTGTACTATTCTGTTATTTGATTTTTGAACCTTATAGCTTTAGAAATGAGTCTAACACTTACCAGAAATAACCATACCAATATATTTCATTTCAATGAGCTTTTTATAAGTAACCGGCCCAGTGCTTAACACTTCGTCAATTTCGTCTTGGAGCCTTTTTTGAATATCAAGGTTCAGAGCTAATTCGTAAAATATTCCGCACATTGACCTTGCAGTAGTCTCGAGTCCAGCCAGAAGAAAAACATACGCATGTGATGTTATATCCATATCTGTTAATTCCATATCAGGTTTTGCCTTTCTTGCTTCCAGTAACATGTTGATTATATCAGTACGCATGATGTTTTGTTTTTCACGCACTTTAATACTTTCAGTTGTGATCGAGTGAAAAAACATTTCTGCTTGTTTGGACACAATGCGTGGTTTCAATACCTAAAAATCTGAGTCAGTGCTTGAGTAAATTTGACTTAGCAAAGCATACCTTTAGAAAAAAGGTGCTAGAAGAATTTAGCAGAAGTACAAATGATTTCCAAGGCGTTATAGTGGTAGCTGCTTTTCCCATGGAAAGGAAGTCGTTGTTAGGATTCTCAAAAGAATTGCACGTTACGCCGTATGCAGACGAACCGATTACATCATTTGCATATTTACACAAGAAATCATACATTTCAAAAGTACAAAGGCGTCGCTTTTCGATATGCTGAATGCATTGTTCAGCACACTTTTGCATAGAACCGAAAATGCTCTTCAATTTCATGTGTGTGAAAAAAGGACTCAAAATTGTTCGAAGCTCGCTCCACCTCGATCCACCTAAAAAAAACATTAAAACAATAAAATTTATTTCACACAAAATTAGTTACCTCTCATTGAAAACAAATTGTTTCCAAATATTGGATCAACTTCTGGAGGTACCATAAACCGATGCTCTGGAAATGTTCCAAAATCTTTTATGGTCACCGCTTTAATTAGATCAGGGCTGCGAACTATAAGAGTTGGACGAAAAAACTGATATATGCCGCAATATCTGTAAAATTCTTAATGCAGTACTGCACTTCTGTATTTGTATAGTAAGTAGTAACCTGCTATCGGGAAACGCACTGTACATATCCTGGATTAATTCGTCGCTGGACATTTTCTTGAATAGAAGTGGCCCCATATTACCAACAATGGGTCTTGGTTTTATTTGTGGAACACCCTTATCTGTCCAGTA
Source organism: Platerodrilus igneus (assembly GCA_036346225.1). Taxonomy (NCBI): domain Eukaryota; kingdom Metazoa; phylum Arthropoda; class Insecta; order Coleoptera; family Lycidae; genus Platerodrilus; species Platerodrilus igneus. The sequence continues at coordinate 12,471,234 of JARFIW010001469.1, read as the reverse complement.
ATTGTAAAATCTTTGCCTAGTTAAAGCGAGTATCGTTAAACCGCATAAAATGATTATCAGCCACATCGTAAGCTGCTGTATCTGCTACGTAGTTGTTCTAAGATCCCTACGCAAAATCAGCTTGTTACTTTTATACTATAAATACAGGAAATGTAAGTCCAAATGTTGCCTCTTCTATCACTAATGATGTGCAAAAATTACTGATATTTAATGACACATAAGTAGAATATTTTAAAACAGAACCGTGCTAAATAAAAGTCAGGAAAGAGAAGCAGATGCAACTCAAATTGATTATAGATAAAATAAAAGAAATTGCAATCAGGGCAAAATATAAAAATAGGGTAAATATTAAAATTGCGCAAGTTATCAGGAACACAGATCAAAACTGGCAGTTTAGAACAAGCATGCTGTTATCGCTTTACTTTAGTATTTTTCATCTAACTTTAAAGTTAAATAGTGCGCCATTTATTTTGTTTATATTCGTCTTTATAGCAAACACGATTAGTTTCTAGAGATATTATTAATTATTACAAGAAAGAAGATAGCAGTGCAGTCTTATCTTCCTTGACACGAGTTAAGGTTCGTGGCTGCGAGCGGTCCTTTTTAAAAAGACTTCATGAACTTCTTAACACATTTATTTGTTTATACAGAAATTAACATTGAATTTTGACAATCTTGAATTATTATTCTAAGTCGAAAATATATTAATTAATTGTACAAAGTGAGTTATCTAACGAACTGCAATGTTAAAGCTGAACGATAGATTAACTGCCTACGAGTGGGGCTCCCGGGCCTTTTATAATATCCCTACCCCCTCACATTTCTGTGCGAACTTGCAAATCTAATGCCTGCTTACACTTGACTCTATTCATAGCACAATGTTGTGATCTTAAATCTATTCATAATTACTTTGTTGCTAGCTTCCTTTTCAGGTAATCTCGGTACGTGACTGTCTGTGACCGCCTGTGATCTGACATCTGCAGTGTCACTTATCTCTGTGCTACAAAGTAGCGTTTTCGTTCCCATGAACGTTAATAAACTGAAATGAATTGTCCTTCGTTTCATTGTTGCACATCACTTAGCGCATTTTCTAATATTTCTAATAACTTCTTAATTATTAGTTGCTTTTATATATATAACATTTGGGGGATTACATAACTCCTCCCGACGTACAATAAAAATTAAGGGTTTTTACCTTTTTTGATTTTTAATTTAATAAATTCATTTAATCTCATTTAAAACTCATTTTCTAGGTGTACATTTGTTTCTTTGGTTGCCTTAAATCTAAAACTGTTTCCTTTATTATTTTTATATCTAATATACATTTTGTAAATTACATAAATAATCAATAAAATCGTCAATATAATTAATACAATTGTCCATACACTAATATTATCGTAGTACACTTTGGGCGTTTTGATTTCGTTCAGGTGTTCTTTGTAGTCTTCCATGAGTTTCATGACGTGGTTGAGGTTGTCTAATTCTAGGTGTTCCAGTTGCAGGGGTTTTTGAAGTATTTCTTCGTCTTCGTTTTGATTAATCTTGATTTGTAAATCGGGTAGATTTGCTAATTTTTTGGTTTGTACGGGATCTTTGTAAACTCTAATTATTTCATATTTTAATTTCAAATAACAATTTTCTTTAAGGGTGATTAATTTACTTCCTGTTAATGCTAAGTTACGTTCGTCTTGATTGCAGTATATTGTTGCGATTACTTTGGTGGGGAAAATGGCTATCCATTTATTTTCCGTTACTTTCTGGATTTTCATATTGGTGATTTGTACAGGTTTGGCTTCACAATTTTCGTAATGATTGGTAAATTTTATTTGTTGTACTTCGCAAGGGCTGTCTTCTTGAATTGTTGTCGTTGTCAATGATTGGCATAAGTATTGATTTGGTGTGATTTCATCACATTTTTCGTTCGTATAACCATATCTTATTTCATTTAAGAATAGGAATTTGGTTTTTGGAATAATAACTTGGTATGTGCTAGTCATTTTCATTGGAAAAGCAAATAAGTGATAATACTTGTAACTGTTAATCTCTACTATTGGTATTTCTATTAAGAATGTTATATCGTTATTCTTTTTCATAGCCTTTAACTATAGCTATTTTTTCAAATATTAAAATGTTTGATTCTATTTCTTCGAAAGGTAATCTACTGTTAGTTATAAAGGATTTTATTCTCAAAAGTTCTCTTAATAAATCAATTGGTTCTATGATACTTGAATGTAGGGTATTTAATTTGGCAAATGTTACTACGTTTTCTAACGTTGCTAGAATTTGTTGGATTAAGGTAAGGGTTGATATTATCTGGTTGTATATCGTGCTAAATCTGATTAAATCTCGCATGCCTAACATGGTAGTTTGCATGTTATTTTCTAAGGTTTGTATTCGATTGGTTATACTATCTTGATTTCTAACTAATTTTCTTAAGGTTTTATTAAATTTGATGATCGTTGACTGAGTTAATGATATTTGGTTACTAATTATGGTTTTGATGTCGTTTAGTTTTCTATTAATTGTTGTATCGCGTTGTCATAGCGTTTTGCGTCTTGATTATCTAAATTGCCGGTAATTGCTTTTATTATGTTTCCTAATCCGTTGATTAGTCCGCTTTTTCTTGTTGTTGTTTGTTCTGTGGGTATTAGTCGATTAAATTTGTCTTCTATGTTTTTCAAAATACTTTCTGTTATGCTATCATAGTTCATCATTTCTATTGCGTATTCTTCTCCGAATTTTGTTGTGTCCATCGATTGTTTTAGTCGGTAATAATTATTTTTGATTATTTGAAATTCTTGTTTCAGTTCCGTTAAATCGAATTTTTGTGCAAAGGTCCAATAGCCTATAGTGTTCTGCATACTGTCTAATTTTTTTGGTAGTATACCGGGGTTATTCTTTATGTCTTCAATTATGATTTTGGTGTCCGTTCTACCTGGGTGGAGGTTGACGGTAAGGGAGATGATTGTCCATCTGAAAGTACAAGGTGTCTTAAATTTTTGAGGTGAATATATTTTGTTATCTTGCCGTTGTCTACTACGGCTACGTTTTTGTCGGATATTCGTTTGATTTTAAAGGGGCCTAAATTTCTCGGTGCCGTTTTGTGTCTTTTGCTTTGGTAATTTTTCTCGTATACGGTTTGTCCTATGGAAAATTTATTTATGTCTGTGTTTTTATTACGGGTCGCGGTAATGCGTTCTTTGTCGTTATCTAACTTTTCCTTTACCTTGTCATAAGTTATTTTTAGTTTCTCTTTGTGATCCTTGGCGTATTGCTGATAAATTTCCTTGTTATAATGTATATCGTAAGGGTTGTGTGAATCTGAGTGTCCTAAGGTTAATTCTAATGGTGTAAAATTGGTTGATGAATGAATTGTGTTATTATAGGCGATTAATGCGTATGACATTAAGTTAGTTATGTGTTCTTTCTTGTAATTTATTCTTAATAATCTGATCTGTTCTAATAGGGTTGAATGTAGTCTTTCGATTAGTCCGTTGGATTGAGGGTGGTTTTCAGTTATAAAATGAATTTTTATTTTGTGTAATTCCAAAGTGTTTTGTATTGTTTCGTTTTTGAATACGCTTCCGTTATCTAATGTTATGGTTTCGGGTGTTCCATAAAATGTAAAATAGTGTAGAAATCCTTGAGTTACGTCTATACTATTTTTAGAAGTGATTGGTATTGCTTGGCCTATTTTTGTAAATGCGTCCACGATTGTTAAGTAACTTTGTGCTTCTACTACTAGAGTATCGGCTTGTAATTTCTGAAAAGGTTTGTCTGGTGTTTTGGTTAACACTAAGGGTATTTTCGGGGGTTTCCTGTCATATTTTGTTTTATCACATAGTTCACACTAATTGATAAAGCCTGTAGTTAATTCTTGCATGTCCTTGAAGTAATAACGTCTCATGATTTGCTTTAGGGTTTCGTTTATTCCACGATGGTTGGTCTTTCCTTCGTGTTGGTTCCTGATCACGTCATTTATTTCGTCGGGGTCGTCTAATGTTATTAGTTTTCTTGTGCATCTTATAAGTTCAGCGCCAGAATTGTTGAATAGTTTAACATATATTTCTGAAAATCGTTTATACGAGTTTTCCGTGTTAAAGTAAAAGTAAAATCGTTTTTTCTCGGGGGTGTATTCTTTTAGAATTTTAATTATTTGTGATTCATTGTCGTCTTTGGTTATCTGAATTTGGTAAATCTTTTTGTTATCTACTTTTGTATATTTTACAGGGTTGGGGTTGTTTAAAGCTTCTGTGATTATAAATTGATTGGGATTCATGTCTATGGCTTCATTTAAAATTTTAATTGCGGTTTTTGGCTCGTCATTTTGTGTCGAATGTATGGTTTCCATTTCGTCTGGGTCTTCTCTGTTTCGTCTACGTTTTCTATCACTAATTCTGTTTCTAGTGCGTTAAGTTGGATTCTACTTAAAGCGTCTGCGTTATTGTTGTAAATTCCCTTTTTGTATACGATCTCGTAGTCATATTCTTCTAGTCGGATTTTCCATCGTTGTAATTTTGAGTTGGGTTCCTTGAGTTTGCATAGCCATACTAATGGTCTATGATCGGTATATATATAAAATTTCCGTTCGTATAGGTATGGTCTAAAGTACTTTGTTGCCCAAATTATGGCTAACAATTCTTTCTCTATTGTACTATATCGTTGCTCTGTTTCGTTGAGGGTTCTGGATGCGTAGCTGATGGGTTTACCATTGCCTACTGTTCCTTGGCTTAATACTGCGCCTAATGCTACATTTGATGCGTCTGTTGTTAATACGAATGGTTTCGAAAAGTCGGGGTATTCTAATACGGGGTGATTTGTTATTATAGTTTTGATTTTATCTATTGCTTTAATAAATTCTGGGGTATGTACAATTTTGTTTCCCTTTTTTAAACAATTGGTTAAGGGCTTGGTTATTTGAGCATAACCTTTAATAAATTTACGGTAATAACCGCTAAAGCCTAAAAATTCTTTTATCTCTTTATTCGTTTTGGGTATGAGGTAATTTAATACAGCGTCTGTTTTATCGGGGTTCGGCATCACTCCTTGGGGTGTTATTATGTGTCCTAAAAATGCTACTTCTTTCTGTAGAAATTCGCTCTTATCTAGTTGTACTTTAAATTGTGCTGTTCCTAATCTTTCGAACACTTCTCGTGGTCTTTCTATGTGCTCCACTAAAGATGTTGAATACACTATTATATCATCAAGGTACACAAGGCATTTTTCGTTGTGTATCCTTCGTAGTATGTTGTCCATTACTCGTTGAAAAGTTGCGGGTGCGTTCTTCAGTCCAAATGGCATCCGTTTATATTCGTAGTGTCCTCTAGGTGTGCTAAAGGCTGTTTTTTGTGTATTTCCTTCTTCCATTTCCACTTGATGGTATCCTGATGCTAAATCTAGCGTCGAAAAATATTGGCACTTACCTAACTTATCTAAAATTTCAGTTTTATTCGGTAACGAGTATTTATCGTCTACCGTTTTTTCGTTTAATTTGCGGTAATCTATTACCATTCTATATTTCTGTTTTCCTGATGCGTCTAGTTTCTTTGGTACTATTAATACGGGGCTGTTCCATGGTGAATTGGAGTGTTGTATGATGTCTTGATCTAATAGATCGGCTACTTGTCTGTCAGCTTCTTCCCGACTTGCCTGGGGTAATCTGTATGCTTTTGTGAATATCGGTTTGTTGTCTGTTAATTCAATGTTGTGCTTAACTGTATTTGTAAAGGTTAGGGGTATTCCTTCGCAATGGAATATGTCGCGGTATTCGAAACATAGTTTTTGTATTGCTCTTTGTTCCTCGTGATTTATGTCGCGGTTAAATCGGATATTATTTAAATTTTCTCTCAACATTTCGTCGTTTTCTACGGGGTTATAATTTTCGTTTAAGTTCTCGTCTATTTCCATCTCGTTAAAATTTAATTTTTCTACGTTAATCGGATTTGTTAAAGATAGTTCTACGGGGTAGTCGTTTGAGTTTAATATTGTCGTTGTGGCATAATTATCTTTGATTTGTACTAACACGGTTGGGGTTTCTACTCCTTGTTGAAAAGTTATGTGATTTATTATTCCTAATTTATTATTTGAATTTACGGGGATTTTTATCTTTCCTTCTGTTCGGGGTTCTATGGTATATTTTTCGTCAATTTGAGTGTTTTGAAATTTAATAGGGATTCGTCCATATTTGGTTCTTAATAATCGGTTTTTTATATCTATGTTGACTCCTAATTTTCTTAGAAGGTCCATTCCTAATAGTCCGTCATATTTGTCATTAAATTCGAATATGCAGAATTTATGCTTCATTTTTACGTTAAATGTTTTTGGTAAAGGTATGTTTGCTACGAATTGGTGTAGGGTTGTTTGATGGGCGGTTTTAATTTTGAAGGGTTCTCTTTCTACATAGTTTAAATAATATTTCTTTACTGTTCGCGGGCTAATTAATGTTTTTGAAGATCCGGTATCGATTAGTAATTTAAATTCAGCGTGGGGTATCTCGATATAGGGTAGTACAAGGTGATTCATATTATTTAGGTTTATTACGTTTGGTCGTTTATAAATTAGTCCATTTGAAAATTTGAGCACGCGTTTTCTTCGTCGTCCTCTTCATAAGTTTCGTATGATTCTTCGCGTTCATAATGGTTTGATTGGTTTTGTTCGTTACTTGTACACGGTCGATTGCAATTATTTATGGTCATCTTCATAATCTTCTACTTCTTGATGAAATAGCTCTTTTTAGGTGAAAGTGCGTTTTTGATTGGGGTTTGGTCTAATGTGCGTTATTTTGGTGTTGGGTCTGGTGTTACCAGATGAGGCATCCATTGGTGTGGGTTTATAATAGTAATTGGGATTATTATTGTTTATCATCGGTGAGTTTCTAATAGGATTTGCGTTAAATACTGGTCTTTGCTGATTCACATTTTGAATGAATCTCGGTTGAAATGCGGGTTTTGAAAAGTTCGAGTTAAATGTTAGTTGAAATGCGGGTTTTGAAAAGTTTGGGTACAATGTTGGTTTTGGAAATTGTTTATATTGATTGTTAAAGTTGAGTTATTAAAATGTGGATTATTAGTTCGCATTTGGTTCGTTTGTGCATTGAACGGGGTAAATTTTTGTTGTGAATTTGTTTGTCTCGCGCGTTGTATGGTTTTTATTGGCGTATAGCTTTTATTCGCGTTGGGGTTATATAGTCGGTTTCTGTAGTACATTTCATTTTTTTCTTCGATTATCATGTCCATTGCTTCTTATAAGCCCTGGGGATGTTGAAATCTAATTTTGTCTGAGAGTCGTTCGGGTAGTGCATTTAGATAAGTGTCTAATGCTATCTTGTCGTACATTTTTGTTTGTAAAAGTCTTACATTTGGGTCGGTTTCTTCAATTTTGAGTTTTGTCAAGATGAAGCTTCTTACATCTTGGCATTTCATACCAAATTGATATAGGGATTGGTTGTGTTCCATTTTAAGGTTTATCAAATTTCTCGCTAAACATTTTAGGTTTCTCTGGTCGCCGAAATATGCTATTAATACGCGTTTGAATTCGTCCCACTGGTCTAGATCATCTCGACTTGCGATTAATGTTAGTGCCCTTCCGGTTAGTTTACTTATTATAAGACGGATAAGCAAAATGTTCCTTTCGTTATTTAAATGAAGTTACTTAATAAACATTGGTCACCATTAAATTGGGGTATCATTTCTATATACAGCTTCATTTCACTACTCATTTTGGCTAGGGGAATGTTCTGGTAATTAAAAAAAAATTTTTTTTACTGTGATTATTTTCCGATTTATGAAAAATTTGGATTTATTTCGTAGTTTTTGGTGTTATTCTTTGCTTGGATTTATTACTTTTCCGTTTAGATTGCGTGGGGTTACTTGCTATTTTTAGCTTGGGTCGTTTCGGATTATTTAAAGAATTGATCTGCTTAATTTGTGTTTACTTGCACGGTTGTGTAGTTATTTAGTAAGTGTTACGCTTGGTATTGGTTTGGTTGCGTTTATTTTTAATTTGCCGATGTTAGTTTTAATTTCTGAAGTTTCAATAAGACTGAGTGATTTTTTGTGGTAATTTATCTTATTTGAATGTTTTGTGTCAGTTGCGCCAGTTAAAACTTCTCTATTTTTAATTATGACAATTTCAGTTATGTGTGTAATAATTATCTCTTCTCGTGGGTTTATGCGATTGTAAGGTGTCTGCAGTGCTTACAATGTTGTAATCTGCTGCAGGATGTTGCCAGTTACTTAGTTGCGTTAGTGTCTCTGTTACAGGTTATTTTTAAATATACCATAAGTGTTATTTAGTAATTGTTGTGATTTTATACAATGTCGTGCTTGGGAATAATAGAATTTTTGCGTCGTTAATTTACTGAAATATTTAATTGAAATTGTGGAGTCTGAATGAGGTTGCAATATGCGTTTTTCAGTAGTAATTTTTATATTTTTCCTGAGTTGTTTTTATAATTGAACGTAATTTAAATTGATATTTTATAAAAGTTTCCGGTCGTACTTTTATGATGCTTTAATTCACAATGCTGAAAGGTTTTTCTGAAGATTTCGCGATGTTTTAAATAACTTTTGTTCAGTAATTATAATTAGATATTTTCATGCGTTTAAGGTGATGATTTTATTCACTTTTTAAGATGAGACGATGAATGTTGGTTTCGCGTTTGGATAATTCTCGTACTAAGAATGTGGTTTTAATAATAGAATGCACGTTGTCTATTTATGGAATACAATGAGTTTTGTCTGGATAATTTAGTTGCCGCGGTATTTTGTTGCGTGATTATAAGATTTTGGTTTTAAATTCGTGATTTAATTTTCGGAGTATTGTACCAGTTAAATGCTGGGTTGTTGAATTAGAAATTTGATTTAGTTTCTAAAAAAAAATTTATTGTGCCAGTTAACACGTAATATAATCTCAAGTGCGCTTAAAATTTGCGACTTTTTAATTGTCTCTGGTTTTTGTGTCTCAAAATAATTTTTCTCAAGTTCTTATAAATCTTTTTTATGTACAAAGAATAAATTAGTGATAAAATTTCAAAAACAGCTTGAAGATAATCTCTAGCAATTGGTAAGCAGATTATTTTTACAAAAATTGCATAAAATAATGGTAACAATAGTCAATATACATATATAAATCAGGAACTAGCAAATATCAAATATGTTTGTTAAAAATAAAAATAAAATTTAATTGGTTTAGAGAAAAATGAACTTACACTAGTTGCTTTGTTGATTTTATTAATTTTTGTTTCTCTTCTTTGTTTTTCTTTTGGATTTGATCTATTCTTGTATCGCGTCCAATTTTTCTTTTGTTGAATTTGAACGATTTTTGTTTCGCCTTCAACTTCTGTTTGTTTGCTGGGATTGAACAATTCTTGTTTCACCTTCAACTTTTGTTTTGTTCTGCCAAATTCGGAATTGAAATTCCAGACCACCAGTTCCTCGATTTTGGATTCGCTAGTGCCCTTTTGACATCCGTTACGACTGCGCCAGTTAAGGTTCGTGGCTGCGAGCAGTCCTTTTTAAATAGACTTCTTAAACTTCTTAACACATTTATTTGTTTATACAGAAATTAACATTGAATTTTCACAATCTTGAATTATTATATATTACTTAATTGTACAAAGTGAGTTATTTAACGAGCTGCAGTGTTAAAGGTGAACGATGGATTAACTGCCTCGAGTGGGGCTCCCGGGCCTTTTATAATATCCCTTCTCCCTCACATTTCTGTGGAATTTGCAGACCTAATGTCTGCTTACACTTGACTCTATTCATAATACAATGTTGTGATCTTAAATCTATTCATAATTACTTTGTTGCGAGCTTCCTTTCCAGGTAATCTCGGTACGTGACTGTCTGTGACCGCCTGTGACCTGACATCTGCAGTGTCACTTATCTCTGTGCTACAAAGTAGCGCTTCCGTTCCCATGAACGTTAATAAACTGAAATGAATTGTCCTTCGTTTCATTGTTGCACATCACTTAGCGCATTTTCTAATATTTCTAATAACTACTTAATTATTAGCTTTAGATTACATAACTCACATTATATTATATAATTATGTAATTGATCTTAATACAGTCCACAATGAGAAAATTAAAGTCGTTGCAAGATTTTTAGTTGATTTATTTAAGAGAAGTAATGTAATAAACATGGTCCATTCTCGCGGGATTGATGAGTGAGCACTTTGAAACCGCCAAAGTTGTTTATATACATATGGCGACCTCTGACTTTTCATAATCAATTTTTATTATTTCTGTTGAAAATATAGAACATAGTAAGTCAAGCATACATAAAAAGTAAGTCCATACTCGTTTGTACCTATTGTATTTTGACGCAATTAGTGAAATTACGTATTTCCTTTGTCTGCGAAATTACAGTATTTGGGTTATTTTATTATTTCGCTACATGCAGCGACGTAGTCTAAAAAAACAAGGAAAAAGAAAGAAAGAAAAATTGACCGGGCTCAATCGGTGAGTGGGTGGGGTAGAATACCTACAAAAATTACTAAGGCCTGAAATAAAGTAAATTATAAACTGTTTCATACTACCTGTAGGAAAAATCCCCGCCTGCAGTTATACCTAAACACAAAAAAGAAAAACAAAGGAAGTAACACATTAATAAAAGAACTCTAATTGGCATAAAAAGAAAAAGAAGCATTACAATGGGCATCCACCCTGTTTAAGTAAGTGAGAACAAATCATTTATATTAATATTTGCTAGCTAGAGTATTTATATGCCAGATTTCACAATTTCCTTCAGTAATCATAATATTATGATACCTCACATAGATTCTGATAATGTTAACAAATAACCTTTAATTATAAATACGATGGCAGTAATGTCTTCAGTAGTGTATAACCAGGCGAATCAGCCCCACATTTGCTCCAGCATCCACATTTGCTCCCTCATCTGAACCAAATTTACATGTAAATTCCCATAAGGAGCAAATGCGGAGATGAATCTCCTCCTTGCTCCCTCCTTGCTCTCCTCCTTGCTCGGACACCTCCACATCAACCATTTTGATTACATCACACCCGCATTCTTTCCAACCGCGAGATAAATATATCTCCACATTTCCACCCACGAGATAAATCTATATTGTTTGGTATCAATTAATATTAGATTTTTCTCAGCTACCCGAATTTCTAGAAATTTTTTAGATAGCATACCCCCCCCCCCCGAACTACCACAATTTTAAGATTTTTTTACAGCTAACATTTTGAATTAAATAGTTTTCTTCGACTAGCCATTTCCACCCACGAAATTAATGTACATTGTTTGGTATCAATTAATATTAGAATTTTCGCAGCTACCTAAATTTCTAGGAATTTTTCAGATAGCATCAACTCCCAGAAAGCTACCCTTATTTTAAGATTTTTTGCTGGTAGCGATTTTTGCCCGTCCTTATAAATTTTTTAGCCATGCGATACGTCAAATTAGTCTAGAAGTTTACGTACAATCCGAATCTGTAAACAGATTTGAAGCGAGCATACCGCCACCGTACCACTACTTGCTTTTAATGTCATACCATACTTTCTATCTTGTTTAGCTCATCTTTCGAGATAAATATATCGTGTTTGGTATTAATTAATATTAGATTTTTCTCAGCTACCCAAATCTCTAGGAATTTTTTAGATTGCATCATTTTAAGATTTTTTAACAGCAGCGATTTCTAACCGTCCTTATAAATTGTTTAGCCATGCGATACACCAAATTATTCTATAATTTTATGCAGAATCCGAATCTGTAAATAAATTTAAAATCGAACCACCCCTTACCATTTTACACACACACCCTCTAAATTATAACTTTCCTGCAGTTCATACCTAAAAGAAAATCTAAAAATCATTCTTAAAACTTTTTATTACAGACAATTTTTACTAATACAGTTTAAATTTTGTTAACCACATTTCTAAATAAATATTCACAATTTTTTATTCTTAACCTAGAACTCCTCACATCGGCTTATACTTATTAATATTTATTTCTAAATAGAGCACCTTTTCCAAAGACCAATTGGACCCACGTGTTTCAAATTCCTCTGAATTTGTTCTCATGGTGTCGCTTAAGACCTCGTACATATTTTCCAGATTACTAGAAGACGTTATAACCATATTTTTTGTGTTATAGGATTTTACATCGGTAGTCTCTTTTCCCATTTCTGTGTAGACGCCGTAGAGTTCGCAATAGACTTTTATTGCTGTATGTTCTGTTCTTTTTTCATTAAGTAATCGAATAAACCGCTCCTTCTGCTTCCAAAGAAACTCGGACACTACCGTCGACACTGGCGTTTTTTATGCGATAGCTAGCCATACGGTTGTTAAACGCTGTGCTAACCATTTCTACACCATCTTCGCCAGTAGCAGTAACTGTTGCATTTTTATGTCTGTTGCTTCTCAAGTGTGCGGCATAGGTAGTCTTTTCCATTTCGAAATCACATACTTTACACATCATTCGTGGTTGTTTCGTACAAGACCATTTAACAGCTGTCGGAGCTGAACGTTTACGGCTTAATGATATACCCTGCTGTTTTTCCTTGTGTTGCAGTAAGTTGTCCATTCTCGTAAAAGCGATACCGCAAGACACACAGTTGAAGTACTTTGCTGCTGACGGATGTATAAGCTTGTTTGTTTTCAGATATAGGAAGCACCACAAGAGTTGCAACTAAAAATATTTTCGGAGGGCATTTTAGTACAAATCAAAATCAGCACTATATGACTTTGGCAAAACTTGTAAGCGAACTAACTTATAACTAAAAAGTTTACTCTTGCGTACCTGCTTTATGTTCCCTATAGAATGCATACGGAAGGTTTCCGAAGACAGCCGAACGATGTTTAGGATTCAGCGGGGAACTAAATAACGCCATCTTTTACCAATCCTTGCTGCTCGTCCAGTACATTTAGCACCAATGCATACGCCCGGTTCACATCGTCCATGCTGCGAATGCAGTTAGTAGAAACGCCAGAAACGTCTTCCATGTTATACGGGTCAGCAATCGCATCGCGTGCATATTAAAAATCCAAAAAGGTGGTAGCTCACTCACACAAATTGGCTGCAAGTCATGCGGTAGAATATGCAGTACTACTATAAACAAAAACCTAATCCATTTGCAGATTTGGGCTCTCTAGAAAAATCTAATACTAGTTGATACCAAAAAAGATATATTTATCGTAAAAGATTGACTACCCCGCGGATAATAAATACAATATAACCACTTGTCAACAAAAAAGTTGTAGAGAAATTCAAAGACGACTTTAATGGGGGTCTAGTATTAGAATTCGTTGGTACAAAAGCCAAGTCCTACTGTATTGTAAGCGAGAAAGACGCGATTAAAAAGATTAAAGAGGTTTCACGAAGTGTAGTTAAGTAAGACCGAGGGTCCTACAACCTATAACGAGCGTATATCCCCAAAAGGGGTGGGCATGCAACTACTCAACAGTGCGTGGGAGAACAAGGATTCTCTCCAATAAAAATTAAAGTTTCCATGTACGTAGCACCAGTCATTGGGAAATGGTAGAAATGTTAAACCTATAAAGGCAATTATTAATTGTGGTTTAGAAAAATAGTAGTTTTCGTGGACTAAATAAAATCGCTTAGACTGATTAATGTATATGGTTACATAATCTCGTACACATCCACAAACATGTGCTTACGTCCACTTACGGATCTAGCGATGCCGGTAGTTTTTGCTTAACAAATAGTAGAAAAGATACGTTAAGTGTTAGTGTGCGGAAGCCCATCGGATTGTTGGATTCAAAAAGAACGGTGCGGCGGAATGTATGGTGGTTCCCGTTAGAATATTCGAAAGTGGTTAACTGACTTTTTCAAGCAATTACAAGAATAGCAGTAGCGCAGAGAAGGGGTGTGCATGTATTATACAGCGCACTGTTACTATAAAATATGTTAGTTTACGAGTAGCTCGAACGACTTATAAATCCCTCGGAGGTTTAAAAATTCTGACACCATTGTCATTTGAAAAATGTTTGGAAATTATTAGAACGGGAGCGGGTGAAAGTATAAGTTAGATGGATGATTGACCAAGTTTTTTCTACCTTTTACAAGGGAATCGGAAGTTTACAGACATCGAGCATCTAATTCTCTATTTGAGTGATATCGAGTACTTACTGGTTCTAGAAATAATTACGTGCTACGGATTGCTATGCGGAAGATTTGGTTCTAGGAAATGACCAACCTACGAAAGTACGGAATACTTGGTATTAATGCTAATTCGTTTAGTGACCGCGCTTGTGCACTGTTCGAGTGTCTTCGGCAATCTTCGATTGTTTCCAAAAAAAAAATTCAAGCCTGCCATTTCCGAAAATATGACGTAGAAGTTATTTAAAATTAAATTGCTCTATTAGTAAGTATCCTGTAGATAATAAGTTTGTTATTCCCTTAGTATAGGTTTAAAGTGTTTTATTAAGTTTTTGTTTATATTAGCACTGCATCTTCTACCGCACGACTTGCAGCCAATTTGTGTGCGTGAGCTACCACCCTTTTGGATTTTTAATATGCACTCGATGCGATTGCTGACCCGTATAACATGGAAGGCGTTTTTCGGTGTTTCTACTAACTGCAATCGCAGCATGGACGATGCGAACCGGGGTATGCATTGGTGCTAAATGTACTGGACGAGCAGCAAGGATTGGCAAAAATGACGTCATTTAGTTCTCCGCTGAATCCTTAACTTCGTTCGGCTGTCTTCGGAAACCTTCGGTTTACATTCTATAAGGAACATAAAGCAGGTACGCTAGAGTAAACCTTTTAGTTACAAGTTAGTTCCCTTACAAGTTTCACCAAAGTCCTATAGTGCGGATTATGTTTTGTACTAAAATAAACAGTGTAAACGTTTTTAAATGCGAGCCTTGTCACGTCTACTTTACCAGGAGGGATGCGTTCAAACGGCACCAGAACAAATGTTGTGGTGTAACATCGTCCAGGGTTAAGCTTATACATCCGTCAGCAGCAAAGTACTTAAACTGTGGATCTTGCGGTATCGCTTTTACGGGAATGACTAGCTATCGCATAAAGAACGCCAGTGTTGACGATAGAGTGTCCGAATTTCTTTGGAAGCAGAAAGAGCGGTTTATTCAATTACTTATTGAAAAAAGAATACAACATACAGCAATAAAAGTCTATTGCAAACTCTACAGCGTCTACACAAAAATGGGAGAAGAGACTACCGATGTGAAATCCTTTAACACAAAAAATATGATTATAACATCTTCTAGTAATCTGGAAAATATGTACGAGGTCTTAAGCGAAACCATGAAAACAAAACCAGAGGAATTTGAAACACGTGGGTCCGGTTGGTTTTTGGAGAAGGTGCTTTATTTAGAAATAAATATTAATAAGTATAAGCCGATGTGAGGAGTTCTAGGTTAAGAATAAAAATTGTGAATAGGTATTTAAAAATGTGGTTTACAAAATTTAAAGTGTATTAGTAAAAATTTTCTGTAATAAAAAGTTTTAAGAATGGTTTTTAGATTTTCTTTTAGGCATGAGCTATAGGAAAGTTATAATTGAGAGGGTATGTGTGTAAAACGGTAAGGGGTGGTCGGATTTTAAATCTATTTAGAGATTCGGATTCTGCGTAAAATTTTAGACTAATTTGATGTGTCGCAAGACTACAAAATTTATAAGGACGGTCAGAAATCGCTACCGGTAAAAAATCTTAAAATGATGGTAGCTCCCTGAGGGATGGAGCAATCAAAAAAATTTCTAGAAATTCGGGTAGCTGACAAAAATCTAATATTAATTAATACCAAACAAGATAGATTTATCCCGAAAGATGAGCTAAACAAGATAGAAAGTATTGTGTGACATTAAAAGCGAGTAGTGGTACGGTGGCGGTATGCTCGCTTGAGGGTGTGTGTGTGTGTGTGTGTGTGTGTAAAATGGTAAAGGGCGGTCAGATTTTAAATCTGTTTGCATATTCGGATTTTGCGTAAAATTCTAGACTAATTTGACGTATACGCATGACTAAAATATTTATAAAGACGGGCAAAAATCGCTACCAGCAAAAAATCTTAAAATAAAGGTAGCTCCCTAAAGGATGATACTATCTGCAAAATTCCTAGAAATTTAGCTAGCTGAAAAAAATCTAATATTAATTGATACGAAACAATATAGATTTATCTCGCGGGTGGAAATGTGGAGAAAGATTAATCTCGCGGGTGGAAAGAATGCTGGTGTGACGTAATCAAAAGGGTTGATGTGGGGGTGTCCAAGCAAAGAGGAGAGCAAGGCGGGAACAAGGGGGAGATTCATCTCCACATTTCCTCCTTATGGAAATTTACATGTAAATTTGGTCCAGATGTGTGTGGAAATGAGGATGCTGATGAAAATGAGGCGCTGATTCGCCTGGTTTCCTACTACTGTCTTCCAATGTGCCAGCAAGTTTTTACCCATCCCCGCATTAATAGATAGTAATTAAAGTTACGCGTAATATAATAATCCCATGGCAATAAATCCTTTTTGGTACAGAAAAGTAATTCGAGATCTGTATGAGCCCCAAACAGTAAAATTTAAGTGGGCAGGGTCTCGACACCAGCAAGAAAACAAAACACTCACCCACGTTTCTAGATGCTGGATCTCTCGTTTGCTCCTAGAACCAGAGTGGAACCTGAGATCACGTAACGGGTGCAGCCTTTTATACCTCAATGAGAGGCAATTCAAGGACTATCGTGTCCTCCGCAGCAAGCAAAAATAGTTACGAAGTGTACGACAAGTACAGGTTTATAAAACCATAAATACCCACCACGTTGTAAGGGGTGCGCAAAATTTCATAAAGAAAAACAGAACGCAGAATTTAACAATTCCAACGAGTGCTTTTTAACATTTTGAAAAAAAAGTGAACATAAATTTGTTTAATTATATAAACAGAGCTCCAAGTCATATTGTTATCGAGACGCGATTACGAAACTGGTGAACACGGTTTTATTGGATAGTAAGATCCATTATGTCGACAAGTCTTTAGAAGGAAAACACAAGAGAAAGCAATTATATGTCATCGTAATGTTTAACACATCAACGGATACCCAAAACAAGGCACCAACTATTTCATTACAGCATAAACTTTAGGTTTCAAAGCAAACACATTTGAGTTAAAATTATGTTAAGCCAGCTTATACTGAACAGGTACACTATATAGGGTATTGTTGGATAATTTACGAATAGAAACGGAATTTATGTAAATCAAATAACTAAATACCGGATACGGTTTTACTGCCGGAAATGAACGTAACAAATCCCCCCCCCCCCCTCCCCAACAAAATTAATAGGTCGGGGTAGGAAAGCAGTACCCAAAAAAAACCAACACAAAAAAAAATCGCTTGAGAAAGAAAACTAAAAGAAAATTCTTTTACAAAACTAAACAAAAAAACAGAAAAAGAAAAAAAGAAACCCTAAGATAAAAAAAAATACTCTCGTCCGGTTCGAAGGACCAATAATAGAAGAGAGAAAAAAGGAAGGAAGGAAGGGAAAACGGGCAATAAGCAATCAAGGAGGGCTAAGGTGGAACGGCCTCAGCACTGCAGTGGCGTCAACGGACGGATGTTTCTCAAAAGAAACAGTAAGGTTATTAACCTCAAAAGAAGAAAAGGAACGAGGAAGAAAACCAACAGTGCCAACCAAAACAGGACCCAAAGGCCAAGCCTCATGTAAACAAAAGAGACAACAAGGATGAACGAGAGGAAGAGCGCTGGTAAAAGGAAACGATGTATTACTAACTGTGGTAACCAAAATCAAAGAAACAAAGGAAAGAATAGCTAACTAGACCTAAAGTCGACTAAGTCGTGGTTTCCGAAGAAAGAAAAACGGACTAGAAAGCACCTACCACAGAAGCGGATAAACGAAACACAATCGGACTAGGGACCGACTGCAAAGAAGACCAGCAACAGCAAAAAGGAAAGGAATGTAGAACGAAAAGAAGGAGGAAAAAAAGAAGAAAAACCAAAAAGGATAACACCAACAAGTACAAGTACCAGAACCAAAAAAAACCTAAAAATCATACAAAAGAAAATAAAACAGAATCCCAGTGTAGTTATGTATGAGTATGTGTATGCGTGCGCGTGCGTGTGTGTATGTGTGTGTGTGTGTAGGTGTGTAAGAAGTGTGTTTGTATGTGTTGTGTTGGACCGCTGTAGTCGCCTCTTACGACAGGCAAGACGTACCATGGGGCTATTCTATTCTCGGACCCACACGGGTGTTGGGGTACAAGAAGAGAACGGAAGAAAGGAGAACCAAACAGTAATCTTTGTGTTTATGAAGTGTGTGGGTGTATGTGTGTATATATGAAGTATGTGGGTATAGATTAGACGTGTATAAAGTGTGTGTGTGTGTGTGTGTGTATGTGTTGAACCACTGTAGTCACCTCTTACGACAGGCAGGTCGTACCGTGGGACTATTCTATTCCTGAACCCACAGGGGTGAAGAAAAGCAAGAAAACGAAAGAAACCCCAGTAAAAAAGAGAAGTAAAACGAAATCGTAACGTCCAAAAATCAAGTCCGATTGAGAGCAAAGTGGACATAAGAATCTGGGGCACGAGAACTAGATATTGGGTTTAAGGCGTTTACGCCGTCAGAAGGAAAATGAAACAAGGTCAAGGACATCAGGATTTCGTCGACATATGGCCTCAGGTTCGTATTGAGCATAGAATAATGGCTGCCTCTTGTGGGCAGTTTTCTGCCAAGTAGGAATAGCAGGTGGTGTAGTAGTTTTAGCACAAGGCTGAGAAAGTGGTGGCGAGGGTAGAGATGGTATTGGTTGTTCTAATTTATTGAACTCAGAACACATTATGGAAGAAGGTTGTTTGTTTTTAGGATTGGTGGTAAGAAAGTCACTGGTAGAAAAGCAAAAGTATGAGCTGTACGAGAATCTACATTACGAAAAGAAACACAAGCGGAGCACACCTTAGTTACGTTAGAGAAAGGGACAGAAGCAAATAAAATTTCATCGCCGTTAGATAGAGGACTAGAAGTATCACAGTTAGGAAAGAAAACAACATTGGCTGTAGGAATATTCACCTTACAAGAACAAACAGTATCAGGAAGAACTTCACGCACCATAGATGAGAAAGCAGTATCAGGTTGACCTTCGTCAACATTAAGTAATAGGACATCAGCGAGGATGTCACCAACCTTAGCTAAACCAACAGAAGCAAGTAACATTTTGTCAGCATGTGAAAAAAGGGGAAGAGTAGGTAACGTTTTTTTAATGTCCGATAAAGGAATAGAATCAAGTAAGGTTTCATTACTGTTAGACAACAGAGCGGGAACAGACAAAACTTCAGTCACAATAGGAACTGATTTCTTAACAATAGTAGATAACTAAACAGGACCAGGTAAAACTTTGACGACAACAGCAAGAGGCATCGCAGCTACGGGTTCACTAACTTCAACAGGATCTTCTCTATCCGTATTAAAAATTATCTTCACTTCAGCTACGGCTGTTATTATGGGCATGACAAAAATTTCTCGAGTCGAAGCATTTAAGAATAATAAGTTTATACTCATGCTTTTTTTCATAATTAAAAAAAACTGTTGAAATTCATAGGGGGCTTGTGTATTTTTCTTCATAATTTTTACCCTATTGCCAGACATTGTCTTCTTTCAATTCATAATATAAATGATGGGTATGTAGCTAGAAAAAAATAGATAGTACAGGAAATCGTATTTTCAGTATAAAAAAGAATAAATTTTGACATGTTGCAAAAGAAAAGGGTATAGAAAATTTAGGAATAAGATAAGGAAATTTATGCAATCTAAACAACAATAGATTGAAACATATTTACCTTCTCGAAAGACTGTATTGGTACGTTTTTTATTTAAAAATCAAGTCAACAAACGCATCCTCTCCTAAAATCGTAATCTAATGGATAGAAAATTTTAATCCGTAGTAAAGGACTTTAAGGATTACTTTCGAACTAACTCTGAACTGTAACATCAGCGAAGTTTGCAGAGACTAACAGGGGTTTCGTTACGGATTGTTCTTAAGCGCCACTACACTTCACAAGTGTTTACCAAGAATACATCCAGAAAGTGTAGGAACTAAATGGTAAATAACAGATCTAAACATAAGTGCTTAAGTTGAAATATTCTCGCTGTGCAACCTATAAGGAAAAGGTACTTATAGGCTTATGAAGCTTATTTATAAGTGATAAGTAACAAGATATCAGCACGTAGATGTACTGACCATGTATCCTTGACGCTCTACTACTTATTATGAGGAAGATTACTCATCACTTTTAGTATAAACTTTTTATCATTAACCTTACACTTTTGCTGGAAATCTCATAGACATGTGTTGGTCACACTGTTAGCATAGTTACTGAAATCATAACACCGATCAACAAAAATCACATTTCTATTTCTCTTTAAATAACGAGAACTATATTCATTTGGAATATTTACACAAAAATATCTAGTGTTTTTACCAGAATGTTGAATTTGTTATCGATTTAAAATAACTGGGTGGTTAAAATTCTTACAGCCATGGTTGGTGAAAATTTGCATATCTTTCAAATCTGAATAATTGGCATTGCAATTTAAGTTAACTGTATTTAATAGCTAAAGTAGGCTTTAATGAGAATATTGTTAACTCTTTAAAATATATAAACTTCTACATTAACCACACATCGGCATAACACCAAATAAAACTAGATCTTTTTATTCTAACATATTTAAGATCTTTTTATGAACTAAGAATGCAAAATTATTTAGTTTGATTTAAATGAATTTTCATAACTTCAGATTCTTGAACAAGCGAAAACAAGAAAGAAGAACCTTAAACTATAGAATATCACTCACCAGATACAAAAGGATTATGATCTAAAGACTCATCGACGAGAGTGGTTTGTAATGCAATAAACAACATCAAGTTTAAAGAAAGGTTTATTTAAATATAAATCAAGCTAAGCGACTACACATCATGAAAGCTTCTTACGTTCTTCTATATCTCTGAACAACAAGTTACAGTAACCCCTTACTTACTCCCTCTACTACCCTTAGGTCTATCGACGCACGCAGAAGGCCTGAAATATTTTACACATATTCCGGCGCGGCGGTACAACTTAGCTTATCACTTCTTACTTCTAAAGGATATAATAATTGTATTGGGCGCCTAATTACGGTGCCATTCGCAATCTTAACGTAACAGGCACGCACTTTGCCATCACGGCCGTTTATCACCTCTTTCACCAACCCTAATCGATCAATTCTGTACTCGCCATCACTTCGTTTAAGGTCAATATTGCACGTGATATTCTTTTAAATGTTTTAGCGTTATCTGAGTAAATAACCTTAGGAATCCTTCTACGAGCAAAGAACCGTTTACATGCACCGATTGTAGACGCAACATCTATTTTCAAAACAATCTCTAGATAAAGTGCTCGTATAACAGCGCAGGTAAATAAAAGCACATAACATGGCTTTGAGTGATAACTATCTTTAAAATACAACGGTCCGGCGAAGTCTAAACCTGTCACTTCAAAAAGCTTTGTTTGTTGTATTCGATCTCTAGGTAACGGCGCGAAGGGATGCGACACTGACTTTCCACGAAGTCGTTTACAGATAACACATCTTGCTAACACGGACTTTATTAATTGCCGCCCTCGTACAATCCAAAATCGTTTACGTAATTCATAAAGTGTTGCATTTACACCACTATGATGAAGAGTTTTATGAAACTTCATTATTAGTAGTTTACTTAAATGTGCATTTTTCGATAGAATAACGGGATGCTTGAGGTGGAAATCTTCTCTTAAATTATGAAGACGTCCGCCCAAACGCAGCAATTCTTGTTTATCTAAGAAAGGGCTTAAAGTTGAAATACTCGATTTCCGTTCAATGCCCTGACCCTTTTTTAAACTGGTAACCTCCGAATACTAAACTTCCAGTTGCGCTTGCCGAAGTAAACATATTTCGGCCCTTTCAAATTCGTTTACGGTTAAGCTCTTCATTTCTTTATTATTTCTGGTTTTTAAATTTTCAAATTGATCTTTTAATATATTCAAAGTTTCTTCATAGAATGCTCCAGATGGAGGAAATCCCTCAATTTCTTCAGCGGCCCTTCCCGTGACATACATTCGCAGGTAGTTGAATCGATCTCCGTTCGTTAATTGTTGATTGTCGTAGATCATACTTCTGAATTGTTCCCAAAAAGGAAGCCAGCCCTTTGGAGTACCATCATACTTTGCTAACTGTACACGTTGTAGCTTCACTGACGTAAAGGACGGCCTACTTGCTTCGTTACTTACTGGTACCGTATTTGTTAGTCAACCTTTATCTGCGATTTTTCTGGGCATTTTAATCTAAATTCCAACTTAGACATCGTAGTTACAGCAACCTCTTCATATTCATACATTTTCATTAACTCGTCCTCTAGATTTTCCTTAAGCAGAGGTTTAATTTGCTTATCAATTTCTTTCAGATTGTCAATTGCAAGCTTTAACTTTGACATAGCTGTATGAATGTCTTCGACACTGAAACTATTTTCTAGCATAGAATTTATATTATTAACTGTTTTAGTTAAGTGCGTTCTACAGATTGTCCGTTTTACTTGTTCCATCATGAAGCCTCGATAGTATAACCGTCTGTTAAATATTCGCGTTCACGTTCCGTTATTCCGAATATTCACGTTAAAGCTCCTTTATATTTATCACCAGATCGTCCCGGGTTTCAGCACCAAACTTGTTGTAATGCAATAAACAACATCAAGTTTAAAGAAAGATTTATTTAAATATAAATCAAGCTAAGCGACTACACATCATGAAAGCTTCTTACGTTCTCTGTCTCTGAACAACAAATTACAGTAACCCTTTACTTACTCTTTTTACTACCCTTAGGTCTATCGACGCACGCAGAAGGCCTGAAATATTTTACACATGGTTAATACCTCTATCTGAAAATCACAAATACAGATTTTTGCACCTCGCTTTATAGGTTACTAACAAGACGCACATGAATATCTATTATTTTTATTAGAAGGCCTACATGGAGATATCAACAGATTGATTACCAAACCAATTCCGATTTCATTAGAAATGAGAAAAAGATTGAACGACAATGATAAAGCCACGGAATCCTGGCAACAATATTTAGGAACAGAAAATTCAAAAATTGCTGATATTTTTGTGGAACGGTTAAAATGTACATTACGTTGCACACACCGTGGTAACTATTCGGCAACCTTTGATCAATTCTGGAATCTATCACTTCCTATACCTAAAAATCCTGACCATTTAAGATTACAACAATGCCTAGACCATTATACTAAAGAAAAACACTAGATGGCAATAAAAATGTCAAATGCTTTAACTGCAAGAAAACTCAAAAATACACAGTCATTTACTATACAGAAATTCCCTAAGATTTTAGTAATACATTTAAATCGTTTCTCATCTTCCGAACTACTACACAAAGAAACTTCATGTACGTATAGATTTCCGAATTGAGGGTTCAGATATGCGAAATTATGCTGCCCAAAGCAACCCTGGCCAATTCGCTACAACCTCTATGCAGTATCAAATTACACGGGAACTACAGACAGTGGCCATTATACTGCATATTGCCGGCATCCATATTCGTTAGCTTTGTACGAATGCAATGGCTGCAAGGTGCACAGTATACGCTCGACAACGAAGAAGCATACATTCTCTTCTACAAACTGGATAGTCAACAGAAAGGAAATTGTTTGATGCCTGTTACATAGAAGTTAGTTTTCCTCTTGCACTGTGATACTACACTGTTCACGCCTAAGCGGAACGGCTGGTTCACCATAACAAAAATTATACGTGTAATAAAATGTGGTTGCATAAAAACTTACCCCGTGTTCAATTATCACTTTACACTCACCACTAAATACATAATTGGTTAAACAGGAGGGGGTTGGTGAAGGAAGGGAAATAGAGGTGCTCACGTTGTTAATTAATTAATAATTAATGCCGACAAACCGGCGCGAATGTGTTATTTGAACAATGGACTGTGTTCTAAGAGAGAGCTGTGTCGACTGTCTTATCTTATAGTTTGTAACCAGCGCTTACCTTTGGCGATGCGCGAATAACAAATCGTAGTCGGGACATCAGAGGAGCATGCTTTTAATTTATATTAGGCAAGGCGTAAACATAACCGCCCATCTAAAACTGGGTAAGTTTTATACCAACAAAATAAATCATTTAAAAATACACCCTAGAAATTTTAAGGTTGCTAGGCAAATTAAAACAAAACTTTAATACAACCTTAAAATGTTTAAAATTAAACGGAACATAAATACGAGAGAAAATAACCAAAATAAAATTTATTCATTCAAAGGGAGGATAATAAGCTTACTTATTGGACGTGTAAATAAACCTGCAGCGGTTTTTACAGATGCTACTCGTGGTATACCGTCACGACCAAAAAATAACTTTTCAATACGGCCAAGAGGCCAACACAAGGGGGCAGTATTTAAATTTTTAATTATGACCACATCATTTACCTTGGGCAATATGGTGGGGCAATGCCATTTATTACGTTGGGTGAGTTGGTGAAGATACTCGTTGGACCACCGACGCCAAATGGATTGAGTAACCTGACACAATCGCTGCCAACGGGAACGCAAAGTTATTTCCTCCAGAATAGTAATTTCAGGTAGAGATAAAAGGGGACCGCCTATTAAAAAATGACCGGGCGACAGATAATCCGTACCGTCATTAGGATCGGAAGACTGGCAAAGAGGGCAACTATTGAGTATGGCTTCAACCCTAGCAAAAATTGTACATAATTCCTCAAAGGTTTGAGGGCGTGTACCTAAAGTACGAACCAATAAGGCTTTTGCCGATTTCACTCCAGACCCCCAAATTCCGCCAAAATTTGGGGCGTATGGAGGATTAAATTGCCACTTGATATGGCGGGAGGCTAAAGCGGCGAAAATTTTATCGTTGTTGGATTTAAGGAATATGATAGCTTCCTTGAGGGACCGCGAGGCACCAAGAAAGTTTCTACCCTGATCGGAGTAAACAACATCAGGAATTCCTCTACGAGCTGTAAACCTTGTCAGACAAGCTAAAAAGGCTTCGGTAGATAACTCTGACACTACCTCGAGGTGCACCGCTCTGGTGCACATACAAATAAATATGCATAAATAAGTTTTAGACACCGGGGCATTACAACGATTAGAAGACTTGATCAAAAATGGGCCGGCGAAATCTACTCCCACATGAGTAAATGTTCTGGACAGTTGAACACGGAAAGGGGGTAAATCGGCCATGAACGGTTGAGCAGTTGTCGCACGGAAGCGCGAACAAACAACGCATTTGTGGATCCTCTGACGAACTAAGGAACGTATTCCAATAATCCAGAATTTTCGCTGAATAAGTGATTGCGTCATGAATGCACCTGAATGCATAGATAAAAGGTGATAATTATCACACAATAATCGCGATAAAGTGGCTTGTTTCGGTAATAGAAAGGGATGTCTGTTATCATAAGACAACAGGGAGTGACGCAAACGTCCGCCCACCCTAACAAGACCTAGCGAATCAATAAAGGGGAACAATTTTTGGAGTTGTTTAGAACAACCCTTGTTTAAATTTAGTTGATTTATTTCTTCGGCGTAAAACTGCTGTTGCGTAACTCTTATGATAGTTATCAATGAGATATGTAATTCATCAGAAGAAAGAGAGCCTGATAATTTTTTATCAGAGTTCTTGCAATTGTAAATAAAACGGTTTACATATGCAACAGTACGCTGAAGCAAAGGTGAGAGAAGAAAATTTATCCAAAAATTGAGTGCAACTTTTTTGTGTAGAAGTAACTAATATATTAGGGGGAGATTTTATTTCTGGAAGAATTTCTAGAGAAGGGGGAGATTCCAAATTCCTGGAAGCCGTAATTAGATCGCTACAGTTGGATGGGCCATGCCACCAGATATCGTTGTCAATCAACTGGTGCGCAATAGGACCACGAGAAGCCATATCGGCGGGGTTGGTTTCACCAGAAATATGGTACCACTGTTGAATGGCAGTGTATTCTAAAATAATTTCCACGCGGTTGGCAACAAATGTTTTTAATAAATAAGAAGGGGTGTTAATCCACGCTAGTACCACTTGAGAATCGGTGAATAATTTTATTTCCTTTAAGGGATAAGGAAATTTATTAGAGATTAAAGAATATACTAGACGAGATAACAAAACAGCACCTAATAATTCCATACGGGGCATTGAAAGAAATTTTAAGGGTGAAATTTTACTTTTAGCTTGTAGGAGATGGCAATTCGTGTTATCTGAAGTCGTGCCATGTAGAAAAACACATGCAGCATAACCCTTCTGACTGGCATCGCAAAACCCTAAAAGTCGGTACTGTCCCGAGTCTAAAAACAAACAGCGAGGAATTTTCAAATTTGATAATTCAGTAAGGCGGGAACAAATTTTCTCCCACTTCAAACACCAGTCGGTGTCCGGCGTGTCGTCCCAGCCTAAACGTTGTACCCATAATTGTTGTAAAAAATGTTTTATTAAGAACACCACCGGAGTCAACCAGCCGAGAGGGTCGAAAATTTTAGCCATATATGAAAGAACGGAACGTTTTGAAATATTCCCTTCGAAAGGAACAACATAGTAGGTGAAATTATCAGAATTCGGGTTCCAAACTAGTCCCAATATTTTGATACCAGAGATTTCATCAGAAAATGCTACGGAGGGTTCTAATTCAGATTCCTGGAATTGATTTAAAAGAGAGTTGTCATTGCTGGACCACTTTCTTAATTGAAATTGGCCAAGAGACAGCAATTTTATTAAATCAGATCGCAGCTGCTGAGCTGCCGCAATGGACATGGCTCCTGAAATCACATCGTCCATATACGTGTGATTCAGCAAGGCCACAGATGCTAGAGGAAATTGTTGTCCTTCGTCGATCACCAATTGTTTTAACACGCGTTGCGCAATAAAAGAGGATGGAGTAAGACCATAAGTAAGCGTGTTCAATTCGTACTCTTGAACTCCGCTGTCGAGGGAGGGTCGCTAGAATATATGTTGGTATATTCTATCTTGTGTACGTACTAAAATTTGGCGGTACATCATTCGTATGTCAGCACAAAGTGCTATTTTGTGGGAACGAAATAAAAATATTATTTCGGGCAAACCTGATTGCAGTTTCGGACCAGCGTAAAGACGTTGATTGAGGGACTTAGCGGTCGAATCATTAGCAGATCCGTTAAACACCACTCGTAGTTTGGTAGTACTGCTTGTGGTTTTATGAATGCCGTGGTGTGGTAAAATATAATCGGAGGGTTGCCGAGCAACATTCATGTGATTTAGAGATAGATATTCCTTGAGAAATGAATCATAAACCTTTTGATTTTCGGTTGAATTCCGAAGTCGCCGTTCTGAATTTAGATAACTGTTATAAGCAATTTCACGATTGCGCCCTAGAGGTTCGGCATTATCCTTGAAGGGTAGGGCTACAATGTAACGACCAGTTTCATCGCGAGAGTGGGTACTAACAAAATGTGCTTCACAATAATTGTCGTCAATATTCACAACAGGAGGTTGCGAGACTTCTTCGAGCGCCCAAAAATTTTTTACTTCGCTTTCAAGAGGTTGCGACATTATACAAAGCGAAGTAGCGTTTGACGGTCCTTGCGGAGAAGGCACCTGTCCCAATAACACGTATCCAAAAATAGTGTCAATCGCTAGAGGTTTACCAAGACGGTTATTTGCGTTATCCGAAAATAATATTCTACAACATATGTCCGCTCCTAATAATATTTCTACCGGAGCGGATACATGGAAATTAGGGTCAGCCAAGGGTAAATGTTTAAATCGTTCATAAATTCCACGTGGTAAAGAACGACCAGGGATATTACCTGTAAGTTTTGGAAGAATAGAGGCACAAAAATTTATTCGTTAATCTGCATAATTGGAAAGTAGAAAACAATCGACTAGCCCTTTAGAATTAACAGCGGCATTGGCTAGTCCGCACACTTTACTGTGATTGCGAACATATTTAAGACCCAACCGTTGCACGCAAGCAGAAGTGATCGCATTGATTTGGGACCTTGAATCAAGAACGCACCTTACAGGTTGAAAATCGCCATTGATGTCCCGAATCTTAGCTTGAATCGTTCCTAAAAGCACTGTATAATTTTTAGGATTATTAGACACATTGCATGTAGAAACTGTCTCTTTCATATCGGATGTGGAAGGGGTCACAGGGGTTATCGGTCCCGAAGTCGAGACAGGCGACGCATTATGCAAAAAGGTGTGATGATATCTCGAGCTACATAACCCGCATCTTCCTTTAGAGTTGCAGCCCTTAATATGATTGCCTAAACATTTAAAACAACACAACATTCTTTTTACCGTGGTGTATCTATAGGAAACATTTAATTTTTGAAAGTTTTTGCACGCGTAAATTGTATGCCCTTCATTACAATAGGGACACGAATTACGATCGCATTTTACTTGCGCATCGTTAGTGGATTGTTTTACAAAAAAAGACTTATTTAGATTATATTTGAAACGCGGTGGCATATTTACGTTGACGGGTTTTAAAGGTTGAACATCTTCGTGCATTTCTGAGGTTTTATTCTGCGCGGTTAAAAATTCGAACAACTTAGCACAAGTCGGCACATTAGAATCCGCGCGTGCATCAAATGCATGTTGTAATTTAGTATCCAAATTACGATAACATTGAGAAAATAAAATAAAGTCCGATAAATCTTCAACGTCGGGGGCAGATTTCAAAGTGCTTACTGCGTTGAAATGTGTATTTATGAAATTTGATAAGGAACCAGTGGATTTAAATTGAAGAATTTTATTCAAGTAAAAATTAACAATTCTGCGTGGAGAGTCGTAGCGGTCTACAAGTTTTTTAAATGCTTGCTCATACAAATTGGGATCTAACGCTAGATCAGAGACGACACTTAATGCTTCCTTATCGAGATACGATCTAAAATATAAATATTTTAATGAGACTGGAATAGATTTGTTTTCGTGTACAACACTGCGATAAGTAGTAATGAAATTATTCCACTTATCAATGGAACCATCAAAAACAGGAATTTCTAGGGGTTTAAAACATTCAACGGATGGGCCCTTAAAAGAAAGAGCATCCACAGAAACCGATTTTGTAGAATTTTATTTCAATTCTAAATATTTTGCACGAATTACGTCAAATAGGTCGTCGAAAGACGCTAGATTTAATTTTACATGTACTTTCGGGTCGGGTTTAGTAGCGTTAAATTCTATTATTGCTACCTGTAGTTTTTCGAGAGCATTTTCAATAATCGGAAGCCTTTGCATTTTTGCTTCTAATAAGTTTAATTTACTTACATTTGCGGAAATAGCATAATCCCAAATGCCTTGCAAGCGACCAAATAAGGCCTCTTGTTGAGCTAGCAAAGAAATGCTGTCGAAAGACATTTTCAGAACAGCATAAACTACACGTAAATATGTAATTGAATTGAATTGTATTTTATAATTAAAATTGAATCCAAATATAAACAAACACACCTGTGCTGATAACCGTTTATCAACATGCAGATCAAACTCAATTCCGAGGTTAACATTACAATTCGATAAGAGTGAATTTATTTCAAATACTTTTAAGAGCAACTTTGTAATAATTTAACATAAAGCAAGCTCCTCCACAACCACGACGACAATTCTGTCACGCATACCGGCCGAAGCGACCAAAAAAATAAGGTATGTTCACGCCTAAGCGGAACGGCTGGTTCACCATAACAAAAATTATACGTGTAATAAAATGTGGTTGCATAAAAAACTTACCCCGTGTTCAATTATCACTTTACACTCACCACTAAATACATAATTGGTTAAACAGGAGAGGGTTGGTGAAGGAAGAGAAATAGAGGTGCTCACGTTGTTAATTAATTAATAATTAATGCCGACAAACCGGCGCGAATGTGTTATTTGAACAATGGACTGTGTTCTAAGAGAGAGCTGTGTCGACTGTCTTATCTTATAGTTTGTGACCAGCGCTTACCTTTGGCGATGCGCGAATAACAAATCGTAGTCGGGACATCAGAGGAGCATGCTTTTAATTTATATTAGGCAAGGCGTAAACATACACTATATTTTAATCAAGTTATATATTGCAATGTTTCAATGTTACTAGATTTCTAGATCATTCAAAAATTATGTATTTAAATTAATAGTTGCTCAAACGGTTAGGTAGAAATACAGAGTCACTTATTTTTATCTGGAAACTGTACTTTTTGTCACAACTACATTGCTATGCTAGCTACATATCAATATATGTATGATTAAATAGAAATTATTAAGAGACTTAAGTTAGATGCAACCATGTAATTCAATGATAAATAAAGAGAAGGTTAATGAAAGTTCACAAGCAAGTTGTGAGAACGGATGTGAATACATTGTATTCCAGACGTAAGTGATACTGCAAGTGCAGGTTACAGTCGCTTAGAATTAAGATTATTACTTTGTATTATATAATTGAATAAGAAATAAGCAGACTGGAGCTCTTGCCCTAATTTAAATTCATTTAACAGTAATTTTGACTTAAAGTAATTTTATATAGTTTTTGTAAATTTCTGATTAAATAAGAATTGTTACAAGAAATTTTGGAAAAAGACTTTTTAAAAAAAGCAGCTCCCAATGCCAAAACGAAACTTGCTTTACACTAAAAAAATTTTTAACTTGTAAATAAATGTTATCTCTGTTACTACGAAGCATTGACAGGATGACCAAACTGGTAAATATTTTACGGTAAATAGCACTAGGCGCGGACTTAGCTTTTGACAAATCCGGTGTAGGCATCTTCAAAAATTTTTTTGAAGATCAATACTTGAGACGTGATTAACATTACGTAACATACTCAAAACGTGACCATCATAAGCCATGGAATAACTAGCATAGACTGTAACCTCTCTGGAGGCTAATTCATGAAAACGGAGCTTCAATTCATTATTTAGGTTTTAAATAGAACCACAGAAGCGCAGGAAGGGCATTGGTATTCCAGTTTTATGATATATGGAGATGAAATCTAGGATTTTTATTTTGAAATAGCTTGGCATCGCCAGTATCAATGTTACGGCTTTGTATAGTTATAGATAGATATCGAACCCATTCTGCTCTTGTGATAACGCGAGTGCTATTAAAATAAACTGGTAGTTAGTTATGAACAATAAAAACGATTTAGTGCAGAATGTTTGAAGCAAAAAGACAAATTATTTTAATTTGATTGTACTATACCTAATTTGCATTTATCGTAACTACGTTTAATGTTTTTCCAATCATTCGTCAAAACTAAATTGGCAGCTCATTGCTCTGACCCGAACGATCAATTTTATGGGTGCAACCTAAACAGTATTCACTACTGAAGTATTAGATAAAACCATTGCCATTTACATGTTGTTTTTTTAGAAAGGTCATCCAAATTAAGCAAGCAACGATTACAAATCCAGGTCACCAGATTGTTCTGAACTATTTTGAACATTTCACAAATTATTTTTAGGGTCTTTGCGAAGATTAAACTTTGTTGTAAAATCGGTGCTAAAAATAAGTACATGCCGCAAAAGAGTTTCAATAAGGCTCTAAATACAAGTGCATTAGACGTAAGCGTTCATTCTAAAACTAAACGGTTTGCCAATTCTACATTGAATAACCTTGTTATTTTACAAGCGCATAATTATCAAATAGTTTATTAACAAACAAAAAAACATGCAAGTCGGAGATTATTGTAGGTATTAACGACATATTCATTTCTTGACAATTACAACAAGCTTTTGAAATAAAGCACGAACCTTCCATTACAAATTGTTTGTTGCTTCCAATTTCGATGTTTCTTCTAATTTCTTACCAATTTACATAAAGTAGCAACATTTTGACATCCACCAATGTTAGTTACAGAATACTATCCGGAAAAAAGATTTTGGAATAATCTTAATCTTAGTCGGCGCTAAAGTTGCATGAGACAACCTAATAAATAAGTTTTCTACATGCATACAAACACGTCAATAGGGTTTTATTTTTTTTTTTTGATGCCAAAATGTAGCTTATTCCAAATCATCTTCGAATTATGGTTCAACCCCCTTAGCATGATACTCTACTGTAAAATTAATTTTGCGTTTTCTTTTTTGCTAGGTTTTCATAAGGTAAAATTTGAAAGCTTCTAATTTTGTGATCTAGGCATTAAACACGTCCGTTGAACCTAAAAATAGTTATATCATAGTAATTAGTTTACAAAAAAAAAACCTGGATAGTACTTCTTCCAGTTCTAAACGGACCTGCACATTGAAGAAGTTCTAAAATACTGGAACGGGTAGAATGACTTACATGTTGCAGTTTAAATAATAGTTTAAATAATAATGATAATAATAATAACAATAATAATAATAATAATAATAACCAAATTAGTGGGGTCTTTAGTGAAAAACCATCTAAGACAGCTCTCCAAAAGCGGGTAGCATGAGAGAGAGTAGCAGAGACTGTGTGGGTCGGTATAATACTCTAAGACTGAGATGTGGAAGGCAACAGGAAACCACCACATTACCTCCCAAGTATACGCGTACTAAAGATGCTTTTAAAAAAAGGCATCCGCTGGGGTGTAAGGTTCCGGAGTTAAAATAGTTCCCTATTTGGATCTCCGGGAAGAAACTACTTTGAAGTGTTGATCGACAAGTTTAAAAGAAGAGCAGAGAATATTTTGCGAGTTAAAGCGTGAAATGTCAGAGCCATGAAGCAAGTAGATAGGCTAGAGAATCTGAAAATTGAACGGATAGATTAAAATTAGACGTGGTAGGGATTAGCGAAGTTCTGTTGGCAGAGGTGGGAGATTTTTGGAGCGAAGACTCTAGGGTAATTTATACAGGATTAGATGATAGAAATTCAGGTTCGGGGATAGTCATGTGGAACAACATAGGACATTGTGTATAAAACTACTTACAAAAGAACGAAAGAGTGCTCATAGTTAGATTCAAATATAAACAAGTAAATACACTAATAATACGCATTTACATGCCCATTTTTAGCTACAGTGAGGAAGAGGTAGAAGCAATCTACAAAGGTATCGAAGACATACTCAAATTCGTAAAAGAACATGAAAATTTAATAATCACTGGAAATTTTAATGCAGTGATAGGCGTGGGCAGAGAAGAAGCTGTGGTAGACTTATTTGGCTTAGGCAGAAGAAATGACAGGGAAAATCGGCTGGTAAAATTTTACGACAAAAGCAATTTAACCTCCACAAGCACCTTATTTCAACATCATGCTAGGAGACGATACACGTGGAAGAAGCCAGTAGACAAGGGGATATCAAACAGATTGCATTCTTGTTTTACAACGGTTTATAATTCAAGTAAATTACTGTAGAAGCTACCCAGAAGCAAACATAGACACAGACGACAACGTAGTAATTATGAGATACATACTTAAATTTAAAATTTCAAATAAAAAACAGTAAAACGCACTTTAACTTTAAAAAACTAAAAGACAAAGATATTCACAAAAGACTTGAGAAAAAGTCAAATGAAGCTCTGAAAGACAGGAAAAATTCGTGATACTAAGGAAATAAAAACAAAATGAAATAACATTAAATTTAGTTTAGATACGACGGCAAAAATATTCTGGGGTATAAACAAAAAAAATAAAAAATCTTTGGTAACAAAGTATATTCTGAATTTAATAGAAGAAAGGCGGAAATACAAAAACAGGTCAGACAAAGCAGGAAAGCAGAGATACAAAGTCATAAAATGGGAAATTATTCGCAAATGCTAAAACGTAAAAGAAATGGATTGATGAAAAGTGTAAAGAGGTAGAAACTAAGATGGAAAAAAAATAAGACAAATCATATTAACTAATTAGAATGAATTTTAGGGATATTAAACCGTATAGCAAAAATATAAAAGACGCGGGGGAAACAGCGGTATAGAAAATGTAGAGAAAGTGGTTAGATGGCAAGAAGATATAGGAAATTTATATACACGACAAGAACTAGAAGCACTAGAACTGGCATTAAACATTGCAAAGGATGAATTGAGATATTCTATACTTAGAGATGAGTTTGGTTTAGCATTAAAGAGTCTGAGAAATAATACGGCACCGGGTATAGGTAATGTGCACACAGAAACTCTAAAAGTCGCTGGACAAGCAGTAACAGACTCTTCCAACTTGTAAGTTATATGTGAGAGACAGGCTAAACACCCAAAAATTTCAAACTTAACACCATATTCACTACACCAAAAAAGAAAGATGCGGGTAAATGTGAAAACTATCGAATAATAAATTTTACAGCACACGTGTCAAAAGTATTAACTAGATTTGTACAAAGACCTGTGAAAAAACGGGCTGAAGAAATACTAGGAGAAGATTAGTTGGGTACAGGCGTAACAGCGGAAGCGGGGATGCAATTCTAGCTCTGACGATGATCATTGAAAGGACAACAGAAAAAGTAGCAAACGTGTATTTGGGCTTTCTAGACCTGAAAAGGGCATTTGACAATGTAAAATGAGGGAAAATGTTCGAAAAATTCAATTAAATTGGAATGAGCTATAGGCACAGACGAATAGCACATAGCTTATAAAAGGTTTAAAATTTCTACTACCTACGAAGTCAAATAACACAAGATGGGAAGAGTGCAAAATACATAAAACTACGATTAGCACAAAGCCTTGCTGCGTTTAAACAAGAAAATACAACTACTGTGTTCAAAGACAACAAACATAAAAACAAGGAAAACATTGCTGAAAATATATGTACTGCTGTGAAACGTGGACAGTGGAAGAAGCGGTAGGGAAAGAACTTTTGGAATGTTGTGCTACAGACGTATGATGAAGATGTAATGGACACACAAAGTTAAGAACAACGAGATTTTCAAAACGGTAGAAGAAGAAAAAAATATGTGGAAAACAGTAAAAGATAAAAGGTTTAAGATAATGGGACACATACTAAGGCATGAGAGAATAGTGCGTAATATATTAGAAGCTGAGAAAGGAAAAAGAGAGGAAGAGGTAGGCTTAGATTTAACTATTGCACGCAGATAGTGAAAGATATAGGCTGTGGGAATTTCAGGGTAATGTTTAGGTTAACTCAGAATAGAAAACAATGGTGGTACTCGTCCAACCAGTTCTAGAACTGAAAACCAAATGATGAATACTTCATTTAGAAACCATTTAATACACTACGACCAACATAACTGTATAATCCATAAAGTTAATTTTTTAAAGTACCAAATACAATATTCATTCTATTTTATTATTTTCAAGCTGGTAGCTTGTAGATGTTGAAGTTTGTAATCTGTACATTAGAGTTGTTTTGCTTACATAGTACATGAAAGTTATGTTTCCTGGTGCTTAAGCAAACTTTGTGCCGCCGTTCAGAAATAAACAGAAATCACCGTCCATACAGTATATCCGTCGCCACAATTAGTAAGTACTGTAGTAGGTGCTTCCAAAACAACAGAACACACGACACATAAACAATTTAATGGACAAGACGCTTACAAAAGGTGAAAAAGGAAACATAGCAAGCGAGAAAAGCTATCAAAATTCTCTAACACCGGCCCATAGAGCATACCACTTAACAAATTACCGACAATTAAAAGACATATACCAAAAGTACTGACTGACATGAAGAGGAGGTCATGGGAATTATTCGTGGAAAGACACTTACAAACCGACGCCTGGGGGATACCCTATAGAAACACTCAGGGTAAAATCAAACCACCGATGACTTATTCGGCATTAATAAAACAAGACGGTGCCTACACAAAAAAACTTGGGAAAACTGTAACACTACTATTACAAACACTTTTGCCTGATGACAACGTTCAAGACGACACAGTCGAACAACTACTCAGACGACAAGGAGTAATTGACAGAAACAACGTAGGTAACCGACCATGGAACAAACAAGATGATAACTTAGATCGCTTCAAGAAGACGAAGTGAGATACGCACTATGCCCTTCGAAGAGCAGGAAAGCACCCGGACTGAATGGAAAACTTGCGGAGATTGGCATAGCGCTACAAGATAAATTAACACCGACGCTAACAGCATTGCACAATGAATTCATAGGACACGCTGTATTTCCGAACATTTGGAAACAGGTAAATGTCGTGATTATCCGTAAAGGGAACGGCAAAGACCCCAAACAACCAGGCTCTTACCGACCTATGTGCCTTTTGAACACCCTTGGAAAAACGTACGAAAATCTACTGTGTAAGCGATTGCAGAACCACAGATAAACCGCAGCAGTACAACCAAGACAATACGGCTTCACAGAAAACGAATCGACCGAGGACGCTATAAACCAAGCAATACAAACCATCAAGCAATCACACACAAAATACGTACTATTAATATTAGTGGACGTAGAAGGGGCATTTAATGACCTTTGGTGGCCTTCACTTTTTACATGACTTACGACCATAAACTGTCCATCACAACTGTACTATTCCTTCAGAAGGTACTGTAGGAACAGGTACGTAACCCGACAAGGCACGGAGAGCATTATCAAACATATATACAAAGGTTGCCTGCAGGGTTCCATATGCGACCCTTATTTTGAAATATTGTAATGGATAAACTCCTAGAAAATCTGGACACCGTTGACGAAATTTTGTCGACGATTGCACACGCCAACGACCTCTTGCAGTTGGTTGAAAGCAATTCCAGAAGGAAAATCGAATGTAAAGCTAACATCGCCCTAACCCAAACACAAAGTTGGAGCAAAACCAACAAAATGACCATAACACCACAAGAAACTACATAATACCTTCTAATGAAAGAAACCCTGGCAAGAAACCCCACCATCAACTATACGGTGTAAATATAAGTAGAACACACAGCGCAAAATATCTGGGCTTAACACAAGACGAAAAACAGAATTATTTTACACATATAAACATCGTGTGTACAAGTGCAGTTTCTGCAATGCAGAACATCGCAACGCTGGCCCAAAGGACTTATAAGATACCACTTAATTGAGTTAGGCTTAATCTTAACAGTGTGCTCAAGACTATGGTATCATACGCCACGAGGGCCTGGGGACATCGCCTTAACACAATCAAACCTAGACAAAAAATTAACAGTAGGTACACATTATAATTTGAATTAGGGCGCTTATTAGGGAGCTTATGGGACTACCGCACATGATGCACTTCATGTACTGGTGGGAACTATGCCCTTGGAGCTAATAGTAAAACAGCGAGCTGCAATGTATTATCTTCCATACAATGATAACCAACAACTACAATGCACTTTAAACACAAACCAACTACCCATGACATAGGCGGAAACAAAGAACTACATACTTGCAGAATGGCAGACACGTTGGGATCAAAGCACAACCTGTAAAAGAGTATGTGCAAAATCCCAAATAACAAAAACCGCCTAAAAGCCAAATACCTGGTGCCCAGTCAACGATTTATTAATTACCTAAATGGCTACGGACCCTAACCAACATACAGAAAACGCATGAATTTAGTTGACAACAACATATGCACGTGTGGAGATATAGAAACACCGGAACATCTATTATTGGAGTGTAATGACAACCGCACATAGACAACATAGGCAAACATTATTCAACAAGACCGTACACGCAATGATTTAAAAGAAAATCCATTTTCCACACTTAAATACACTCGCACAAAGAACCACGGCACTCGTTCACCAACGCTATCTTGACGAATAAAGGACACAAACAAAACTACCCGGACAAAGACATAAAAGTGCCACCTCTCCTAGGACCGAGGCTCTGCCCCGGAGGCCGATCTCCTGGAATTCCAAGAGATCCGCTCTTGATGATCACAAGCAACAAGATTAAAACATCAAACCGACTTTGAAACTACCCAACCCCTAATATGTAGGATTTGCATGCTCCTTCATAGTAGCAACCCCGTCTCTAACAAATAATAAGTAACAGTAGTAGTATAAGTTAATCTTAAGTAGTAGAAGAGGGAATTTCTTTTCTTTTTACTGACGCTAAATTTTAAGAACCAAACTTACACATACCTGAGGAAAATACTACACAAACAAATACTTTCCTCTGAAAGAACCTAGTTTTTTGTGTAATAGTGTAAGTTCAAACCTCAACAAAATTTGCGAATTTAATCCAACCTTTTGGTAACTTGGGCAAACATAACACAAATTAACATTTCAAACACACTTCAAGTACATCTGCTAAGCATTCTCCCCCCAAGACTGGATTTCCAGCTGCCGATGGTGCTAATACTTGGGGATGCCAGGCGAATACAAATAACACACAAACACACACACACACACACACAGCCCTCCTCTCAAACACTGTACAAACACAAACACCTACTCACACACTTACATTGGGGGAACGTAATACAGGTATCAACATCACATACACAACACATACGCACACACAGTACACAACGCATACACACACACAGACACACATACACACACAAACAAACAAACACACACACACATACGCACGCTTGCCCACACACACACACACACACACCCACGCACACACACCTTACTCACAGTTACTTTCTCAAACGCTGTACAAACACAAACACCTATTCACACACTTACAATGCCTTTTCAACATCTGCATTTCCGGCTACCGATGGTCCGGACTCATAAAGTAATATCCGTTGAGCGTTCTTCCTTGACTGGGATTTCCTGCTGCCGATGATCCTGGTCCTAGAAGGTGAACGTAACACGGATATCAACACTACATATACACAGCCTCACACACGCACACACACACACACACAAACACATAACACATGCCCTCAAGCGCACGCGCCCACAAACGCACATACACACACATTACTCACAGTTACTTTCTGAGGGGAAGCCAGGTAGCAGATTACTGAAACGTTGGAACAAATAAACAAAAAGAAGTAATAAACGTGTATTTTGATATACTACACATTCATCGAGCTTCTTGCACGCTGGTTACTGTACGACGGCGTCAACTACCACAACCTGCACATGAGAATTCGAGGAGAGGATTGATATGGAAGTTTTAATCGTTGCGTTAGCGTAGATAATTTTTATATTGTGTAATCCCATATGCGCATAGAAGCTTATTCCTGGTGCCAAGTTTTATTAACTAAAGTGCCTATTTTTAAAAATAAAGATTTTTGCCATTTTAATTCGTTCACAAAGAAATTGTAAATATTTTCTTTGTTCGTTCATAGTCATGTTGTTATCTTAACTTGTAAATAAACGAATATTATCTCTGTTATAACGAAACATTGACAAGGTGACCCCACACGACGAAAGAAATACTACAGATTGAATGTTTTGTATGGGGAATATTGCATTTTCAGCAACAATCGATAGATAAATTGAGGGAGATTTTCGCTAGATATGGATTACCCAAAGAAATTATTTCCGTTATCGGCAGACAATTTGTGTCACAAAAATTTACACAACTCCTTAAACCAAATGGAAGTAAATTGACCACAACTGCACAGTATTCCTCAAGTAATGGGGCAGCCGAAATCATGGTAAATGTAATAGAAAATTGTCTGCTGAGGAGTAATGTTTTCTACTCAAAGTATATTAACATTAACTTAAAACTGATTTTACTTCAACACAGAATTACACCGCATTCTGTTACTAAGCAAAGACCGGCTAAGTTAATTATAAAGAGATAATACGTACGTTGTTGATTAGATTTATTCTTGCTTTCTATTAAGCAAGCGGTTTCTGAATCAAAGCTAACCCAAGTTAAAAATTATAAACGGAGTAGAGTGATTAATTTTAAGAAAGGTGAATTAGTGGAGGGAATTGATTAAAGTCATAACAAATTACCTGGGCTTGAACAAAAATAATTAAACGGTTAAGTTTAAGCAACTAGGAAGTCGAAACCGCACAAGGTTTTATGAAAAACTTATATTAATTAGATACTCAAAATTAATAATAATATTAATGAACTTATAACGATTTCTTATGAGTCTCGTACTGATCCGATTAATGGTCTAGCTATTAATATAATAAACGAAAATTTAAACGATACTGATTGAACTTTTAGAAGGTGCAGTCAATTAAAGTCACCGGATAGATACGTGGCAGGGTAATTTTAGGAAGAAAAGGTTAGATATTGATAGGAAATGATAACTCGGGAATATTATAAATCTGATGTGTATACTGTTAAAGAAATTATATAAAGCAAAATAAACAAGTACATATTTACTTGTAATTACTTACCAAAAAAGTGCCTAACAAGTGCTCTTACATAAGTAAATACCAGAAACTATGAATATTCGAATCGTATTATGGATGAAACTAACTTAAAATCAACTTCACTTTGTGAGCTTAAACAATAGAATAAACCATTTTATCTACCAGTGATGCAAAGCATAGCTGCAAATAATTAAATGTCATCACTTTCACTTTCAGATAGGTTAAGAAACAAACTATACTATCGAAAGCAGAGTACTTTTAAGGTCATCCTTAAATTTTGGCGCTTGATAAATTAGACTTAAAATATAAAAAACACTATACAACTACAACGTTCCCACCGTTAGATTTCTAGTCTTGAACGCAAATCCTAAATCAAAAACAATATTATGAACACGGACTCATATGCACACACGCACGCATGTACGTATTCACGCAAGCACACACGCACGCATACATGCGAGTTCACACACACGCACGCACATACACACATGCACACACGCACATACACACACACACACACACATGGGCGCATGCATTAATACACATTAAGATAATCCTTAACCTTGAAACAATTGTATAGCGATACGTTTAGCTAACCAGGTAGTATACTTAAAAGAAAGGAATTAACCTTGATGGACTAACTTGTTACTGAAGCACACTGTACAATTTTAATTTTCATGTACAATAGTGTTTAAAGAACATGACTTGCAATTAAATTTTTATTCGAATTAAACTGAAAACCTCAAGGAAAATCGTTTTATTTCTGTTAAATACATATTGGAAATCAAATATAGGGTTGTAAATTATTTTAAACAACCAGAAGGTAAACAAACCTATTATAGCCTTCGAATTTTATTGTGGAAGCATATCATGTTTTAAGAATCTTGCAGAATTATTAAGAAAATAATAGTGAACTCATTAATAAGCACACCAAATATGAACTTTAGAAAGTTGGTTTAATAAATTCTATGCAATATAGCTATTAATGGACAGTTTCAATTAACATAAAAAGAAACCACAGACATGAAAAATCATAATACAGATGTATATGGTTACACAGATAATGTAACCGTTTCGTATAATAGACTGTGGGTGTGAGAATTATGAGCGAACTTGAAACATTGTATTAATCAGACGCTGACCTTCTAAAATTAATATATGATTTACCGTAGGAGTAAAATAGGTTTGTTGATCGCAACGAAACTAGAAATATAGTCAGTTATACAGAACTCGGTTACCTTAAAAATTTAAAATTTAGATATATGCGAGAATAAAACAGGGAGTTAGGAGTAATGACGGTAAGTTTTTAGATGGGAATTTGGTAGAAGGTTTAAGAGCTTTGAGAAAAATTGTATGAAATTTTTGAAGAGAAGTAATTTGGTAAACTACATCTA
This sequence comes from Platerodrilus igneus, assembly GCA_036346225.1. Classification (NCBI taxonomy): domain Eukaryota; kingdom Metazoa; phylum Arthropoda; class Insecta; order Coleoptera; family Lycidae; genus Platerodrilus; species Platerodrilus igneus. The sequence goes on along the minus strand of JARFIW010001469.1, from coordinate 12,429,709 downwards.
ACAAAACAAAATTCCTCTTCAAATGTCAGGGTATGTTCATGAACGCGTGAGTGCGGATGTAATGCCGGAAAACCATCTTGAACCAAACGAGAGCTGATGAGTCATCCCTCCATTCGATTTAAACTTTGTGGCATGTTTTGAGTCAGGACTCTGTTGAGTTTGGATTCAAAAAAAACAAAGAGAGGAACAATATTGATGGTTGCTGAAAATCTTAGAGTCAAAATGAAGTGAGTACCCTTATAAACTTTTATGTAACGTTGAAGGACAACCCTTTGAATTTTTAATGTCTATTGTGGGTATTCTGGTAATAAGACATTAATTAAGTAAAAATAATTACATATTTTGTTGGGACAATTAGTAACTTTGAATAACACGTTACGTTCCTGTTCATACTCAAAACTTTACAGTCTCGTTACGTTAAAAACCATTCGCTTTCCAATCATTTAAATTCATGTTAACTACACTTCTATAAATTCAATTTGACAAAGAAAGACGTTTTGGGGTAGGTGTTAATGTGATGTAGAATTTTTGAATTTAAGCCATGTTATATATTAATTTTGTACTTTTTTATTTTTCTTTAAATTTTTCTCATTTATTTATGGGAACCCACTCCCGCACCACTGCAGTTAGCCAACGTTGTATTTTGCTACGGGACCCCACCCCTTCAAGAAAAATCTAAATTTAATTTTTTTTAACGCCTATTTCACCCATACAAAATTTGTAATTTAAATGTTTTTAACAATTTCAATTTTAATTATTTTTTTCATGTAGTATTTAATTTTTATTTTTAAAAAAACTAATATTGAATTCGTTATTTAAAGACAAACCTAACCCAACCGCAAGCTTGGTTTTAGGCTACATGAAATAAACGAAGGCGTCAGCATCGGCAGTTCAGGTGGATAATCTTGAGCGTATCATTCGCAACGAGTTCACCTTCTCGCCCCAGCTCGCAACTTATGAGTAACCATTTTTTATATTCATATTGTTACTAGTCTGGGCTTTTATGCACATGTGTTTATAAATTACAATTTAATGCCTCGAGAGAGCTTTCTCTCTTTCTCTCTCTCTCTCTCTCCCTCCCTCTTTCTCTCTTGCTCTCTCTCTTTCTCTTTCTCTCTCTCTCTCTCTCTCTCGCTCTCTCTCGCTCTCTCGCTCGATTTTATCATCTTGACAATTTATATGCAATATACAATTTGAGCATTGATGCACGTTACAATGAAAAGGTAAATGTGGTTCATTTAATATTTTAGAGCTTCTAAAATTAGAGATAGAACTTATTACAACAGGGATCTGTTATTTTCTGAATTACCTAATAATTTTTATAGAACTGCCAGTAAGTACTGCCAACGTATTTAAAAACCTAGAAATATAGTAATGGCTTTGTGATTGGGGTACGCGCGCATTTTTTTTCTCACAAAAATACGTTTTCATCCAGATGAGAAGTAAAATAGAGATCCTGTGTGTGAGTGTTATCAATCACGTCAAAGATTCCTACCTTGCTTGTAACAGCAAGAATTCGGCAATATTCAAAATTTTCTAGGTTAAAAAAAACTCGTTTCATGGTCACTTGATTGATTTTATTGGAAGGGTGACAGGGCCCCGCGCACTTAGGCCTCAATATGGGCCCATTGCTACCTTTTTATACCTGATCGTCACTCACGCAGCCATCCCGCTTACAGACGAACCTAAGGATATCGGTGCATGGAGTGTTGCTAATTCTGGCGGTGTCTGGCCAGAATTCACCAAACATTGATCCTCGAAGGTTGGCGAGTGCCGGACAAGTGCACAGGATGTGCTCTGCCATCTCATCCCGTTGGCAACTGCGACAGGTTGGGTTCTCTGAACAACCTAATCTGTGCATGTGCTTTTTTACCTTGCAGTGCCCAGTCAAAACACATACTAAGAGTCTTAGTTTTTGTCTCGGCAAGCTTGTGCAAAGTTTCCCATTTTTTTTCGAAGGAGACTTAATGAACATTTTTGCGTATTGGCAAAATGTTTCCTTTGCCCACTTCTCGCAATGGCGATGGTAGGTTCTCTGTTTTATCATGGTAAATGGCACATATGGCAAAAGAAAGACCGATGACTCAGGTTCGACAAAAACCTTGAGTAGATTCCTGTCTCGCCAAGGCGTCAGCCTGCTCATTACCGTATTTACCTGAATGACCCTTGATCGAGGCCAGCTCAAGAATATTAGAGTAAGAAGCCTGTTTAAGACTGCGGTGCCACTGAAGTACCGCCTCTGAAAGGATCTTCTGCCTATTTAGAGTCATTAACGCTGCCCTGCTTTCTGTGGATATGCGTATTGTTTTGTTTTGAATACTTCGTTCCAAAATAACACTGGCACCTTGCGTGGTCGCAATGACTTCTGTTTGGAAAACAGTTGCCTGCGTTTCCAACGCTATGCTTTCGTGAAGGTCTAGGTCATCTGTAAAGATTCCTGCCCGCTTCGTTTTTGATCCATTTGTGTAGATAAATGTATCTACTGGAATCACGTCTTTAGGGTCCATACAGACTTTGTACTGCTTCCTGAATATTAGTTTGGGTGCAATTGAGTCGACCATGACATTCAAGAGTGGCATTGTTAGCGACGCCTCGTTTAAGATATCCTGGTGTCTCCCACCGTCTCCCTTATTGTTCCCCAATCCCTTAACTTTTAGTCTTAGTGCCGCTCTTTGAGCCACCTCATCCACATGCAGATCTAGCGGAGGGAAGCTCAAGATGGCTTCCAAGGCCGCAGTTGGTGTGGATTTCATTGCGCCCGTGATACTGAGACAGATTAGTCTGTGTATGTGCGTCAGTTCTTTAGCTGCGTTAACTTGTCTAGTTCGGAGCCACCAAACAACAGCTTCATAGCATAGCATATGTCGTACTACTGCAGTGTATAGCCATGGGACAGCCTTTGGTGAAAGTCCACAGAAGTTTGCCTAGGGCACGTCTGCATTGCCAGAACACTGCTAGCTTTCCTAACTTTTACTTATAAGTGTTTAGCCCATTTCAGTTTCTTATAAAGTATAATACCCAAATACTTGACTTCCTTTGAGAGGGTTAGGGATGTTTGAAAAAGTGATGATAATCTGGTTGCCGGTAATTTTCTTTTGCTGGTAAACAAGGCTAGCGAGGTCTTGTTTGGGTTTATGGTCAAGGAATTTTCCACGCACCATCGTTCAATTAGTTTTAATGCTGTTTGCATTAAATTGCACAGCAGTTGCTCATATTTGTCAACTGCTACAGTAGCCAAGTCATCAGTATACCCCACCGTGTAGAAGCTGGCCCAATTAAGACGATGTAGCAGGTTGTCAACTACTAAGGTTGCATAGTTGTGGTGACAATACGCCACTCTGAGGACAGCCCTTAGCTACCACCCTGCATAAGAAAATGGTTCCCACGCAGACATGTACTTCACGGCAGCGTAGATACTGTAGGATTAACTGCCTGAGAATGTGCTTCATGGCCAATATAGTACCTTTGGGTGGAGCATTGGAAAATCAAATGTAATAGGATATGATGTGTTGCAATAGCAGTTGTAGCTTAAACTTTAAGCTATTTTAGATTATCCCCTAGATTAAAAACTCGCTAATGCCTCCGAAAGACCGACAAAGGTTACTCCCTTAATCAATGAAAAGTATATAACAATTTCTAAAAGATACAATGACTTAAATGCAACTTTCAGGTTCATAGATTCCTTTCTCTTCATGTCAATGTCTTTAGAAAAAGTGGCCTGCGAACTGTACTGCGATAATTTTAAGTTATTAAAAAATGAATTTAGTTCACTAAAATCGAAGCACATTAAATTGCTAACGCGAAAAGGTATCTTTCCTTACGAGTATTTGGACGATATTTTGAAATTAAAGGAAGAATGTCTTCTTCCTATATTATGTTTTTATATCAACTTTAATTAATCTAATGTTAAAGAATCCGACTATATTCATGCTCAAACCATTTGAAACATCTTAAATGCATAAATTTAAGTGACTACACAGATTTGTACTTAAAATGCGACATACCTTTACTTTGCGATTTATTCCAAGATTATAGAAAAACTGTCTCGAAACATATAAATTAGGTCCCTTAAATTTTGTAACGTTGTGAAGTTTTTGTGGATTAGTATGATGCTCTATACTCAAGTTAAGCTAGAACTAATTTGCAACGTTGATATGTTTTTAAAGGTGAAAACAGGAGTTCCCGGTGGTATCACCAAGTTGTAACCGAATAAGAGGCGGCTCCGTGGCGTACTGGTATGTGTGTGACTACTACGTCCAAGGTCCCGAGTTCGAATACCGACACGGTCCGCTTGAAAAATGTTAGGCGAGCAAAATTCCAAATTTTCCCGGTTAAAAAAAAAACTCGCTTCCTGGCCAATGTAGTACCTTCGGGTGGAGCATTGGAAAATCACATGTAATGTAACCGAATAGGCCCCAGTGTAGTACCTTCGGGTGGAGCATTGGGGACGTGGCCGCAAGGATAGCGGCTCCTTAATTAAATTATAATGTAACCGAATAGGGGCGGCTCCGTGGCGTAGTGGTATGTATGTAACTACTACGCCCAAGATCCCTGGTTCGAATCCCGACACGGTCCGCTTGAAAAATGTTAGGCGAGCATTTTTCGCAAAAATACACCCTCGTTCGGATGAGAGGTAAAATGGAGGTCCCGTGTGTGAGTGTTGTCACGCACGTTAAAGATCCCTACCTTGCTTGGAACAGCAAGGATTCGGCAAAATTCAAAATTTTCCAGGTAAAAAAAACTCGCTTCCTGGCCAATGTAGTACCTTCGGGTGGAGCATTGGAAAATCACATGTAATGTAACCGAATGGGACAAATCCAATACTCAATATTACCGAAAAACCTACGATATCTCTAGGTCCAGTAAACTTTTGTTCTACGGCGATCTTTATGGTCGTGCAGAATCTTGCTACTTACCTCACGACGATTTAAAATAGCTAGCGCCTGAACAAACATTAAAATTTTATTTTAGAGCCGTGGGCATCACGAACGATAAAGGTTATATTATTGAATGCGGTCTAGAATTCCCTACGGAAATTCGCGATGCTCAGAAGGAATTACCTGTGTCCAGAGCAGGCCACACCTCCTGGTTCGAAATGTTTAAAATTGATGTGCACTTTTTCAAAAAATGCTACTCGATGTTTTTTTATCTGCAGATGTAGCTATGACTCACATTCACAAAAATTTTAGAATTCAGCCTGTTTCTTGGTTGAAACCCTTTATCAAATTAAATACAAGAATCCACATGAGAGCTAAAACAGAATTTGCTCAAAACCTTTATAAATTTGCAAACAATTCAATTTTTGGTAAAATAATGAAAAATGTTAGAAAAATGCGAATCATTAAACGGGGCTGTCGATATGGGGCTCTGTGTTTAATTTCAAAACAAAATTTTCATTCGGTTACAATATTTGATAGAAATTCGGCTCCATTCACCCTTCAGGCTAAAAACATTATATAGTTTGCTTTTTATTGTTCTACTTGCACGTTCTATAATAGCAGCCTTGATCGTAGTGTATGTTAAGTAATTCTTTCATCAACTGTGCAAACTGTGCGTTATAAAATTCAGTACCATTATCGGTTTGCTAGTTTTTTGGTAAAGGCGGTCGTGAACTTTTAATTTCATCTGAAATCTTACGTACCGCAAATGTGACGTCATGGCCATTCATGGATTTAAGTGGCATCGCCCATAACTTTTCGAATAACAATCGATCACTAGTAAAATATATTTATAGCGATTGTTATATTTCGAATATAGAATAAATTCCGCAATATCAGCTTGGAATAAGTCGTGAGAGGATTTGATGATTGCTTTTCAACGTGGGAATTTTGCCTAACTCCTCTGTGTAACTCGTTCACTAGTATTTCCCTATCATTAATTTTTTAATCATTTTTAGGTTTGGCAAGAGGAAAATGAGGACGAGGGTTAGACGTTGAAGCTGTATCTTGCTCCAATAGCACCTAAGATGTCTTACAACGTCACCGTTAATCTCGTGAAATTGTAAATCGCCTCCAGCAGGTATCTTGAGCCCACCTAATTTCAATTGATTAAAAATCAGAAAGCTTGTTGGTTTGGCGCTTTTCTCATGTCCGATGCGCTGCTGCATAAACAAACGAGTTACCTATCATATCGGCCGATTACGGTTCGGTATTTATTCATTCGCTAATGTGAACTCGTTCTGCTAGGACTGTCTAGCAGAGTTATAAATTACATCGCTTTCGCAAATTGTTGTAAACAATATATAAACTTAATTATTGTATGTGTTTAAGTGTGATGCTTCAACAAGTTCCGCATAGTTCGCTGTACAAGAAATCTTGGATAACTTGGTAAGTTTATGTGGTATATGTCTTCGAGCAGGGATTAGCGCTCAACTTATTTTCCACGTCAATATTTCAATATTTTTCTCATAAATATTCTTAGTTATCACATTCAGGTCCTTCAAGCTTTATCAAACTCTAAATAATTTAAAATGAACAACAATTCATTGTGTTTAAAGTAACTTCGCCCACGGCGTGAACGACCCATTGCAATACGTATTCAATATATTTTCCTATTCACATAGAGTTTATAAAAGGCGTCGTGCTTGTCTTCGACCTCTCCTATGTTGACAATTTTTAAAACTCGAGAGAAAGTTCTCGAGTTCATCGTCGACTATGCAAAGTTTCATAAAATTTTGAGCTTTTTCGGAGAACATTGCGTCCACGTTTCTTTTATTAACGCAAGTTCCACGAGGTTGTTCAAGTTGATAATGTTTCACGACTTGGTGTAAAATTTAAATTTCTTAGTTTGTTGCGCTGAAGTTGTAGATGTCAAACACCTTTTCAATACCTTGCCTATAAGCAATGTGAGTTCTCGTGTAAAATTTTAGGTTTGCTCCGTCATTTAATTTTTTCGGATAAGCCAAATTCGCTATTCTAAAATCTTGGGAGTTAACTATTTTCTCGGTCCATCTAATACGAAGGCGCTTCGTTTATTTACTGCATCTGTTTCGGATACGGGATTGCATACGTTGCAAAGTCTTCCATTTTCTATTCAAAAATCCCTTTCGAAAGTTAGTTTAAGGGCGCGATAGCATCCCTCTATTTTCATAACACGAACTAATTTTAAAATAGCTGCCTTTGTGGTATTACTTTCGCATGATAGAGGGAACTACTTTATTTTAACTTTAGTAGTTTAGTGGTTCGTTTCCAAGTTAGTCAAATAACGGTTGCTAGGATACGGTACGATGCTGGTTTTTCTCCATTCCTGTAACTATTCATCGTAAATGACCTTCAGCAATTTCGAAGTTGTTGAACAGCAAGCAAAGCGTTAGATACATAGTGCATTCTAATAATAGCCAAGGTCGTTTGCCGAAACAAATTTGTATTGTATTGTATTATTTCATTTATGTGCATATGGTATTCGCTAATTTTTATTTTTGAATGTGTAGTTTATTGTTCATAGATGACATTTCGTTATTATTATAAACAAACATTTAATGCTTCATTTAGTGTGGGTGTATTTGCGCTTGGGGGTAAGTATATTCCAAAAATCTTATACTTTGTGGATAGACAGATAAGTAATGGACAAAATTAATTATATATTTCATTCGATTTTGAAAATGCGTGTTCAAATATTGACATTAATTTTTGTAGATTTGATTTAGTCGAACAACTACTGTCTTCTTGAATAAATAAATAATTTGTTTTGCATACACTATTTTATCAAAAATATTCATTATTTAATTTATGACACCGAATGGTAAAAATGACAGAAACTTGTCCTATATAAATCAGTTTAAAAACGACATAAACCCTATTTATAATTTAAGCAGTCCCCTAAAAATGTCCTATCATGTTGTGATTATTTAGGGTACCAAAACTTTAAAAATCCTTATAAAATTTATTGAGATCCAGCCTAATAGATTTTGCAAAATCTTACTTTTAAGAAAAAACAATGTTTTGAAATTTCTGGCGAAAATATAACTATTACCTAATAACATGAAAAGTCGTTAGATTTCAAATTTTTCTCACAATTATACACTAATTAAGGAAAATTACAGTCGCTTACTTTTCTTTTCAAAACTTAAATAAGAAAACACATATTTCTAAAAAATTTGAAATAATGTCCTAGGACTAAAAATGATCAACTGATTCAAAAAATGTACAAAACTATAGGGTGTGTAGTTTATACAGTACTTTTCACTTCTAGTCAGACCGTAAATTATTTGAAATTCACAATTATTTTAAAAAATTTGTACTCCCGCTTTGTTTTTTACAAGCCTTTCAAATTTTAAATATTTATCTGAAATACGAAAAAAGTTACAGTATACTTACATCCTGTTGTCGCCTGGTGTAAAGTTTCTTTTATTTACGTATTTACATTTTTCAGATGGGTAAATATAAGAAGGTGTATAACCAAAATCCAGGTGGTACCAGAAAATGATCGTCCAAGTCTAAAGCAGCCCGCTTAAGATGGCTGAAAATGCAACAATTACCGCTGTAAGTTATAATACATTCATCAGTAGTGTAGCTAGGATATCTTTATGTGGCTGTTTATTTTGGAATATAAAATCCAAAAACAATGAAAATGCCTTGAGAATAGAAAACCACAAATAACCCGACTCTCCACTTATGACTATTTGGAATTTATAAATATGATAATGCAAACTAAAAATATAAGTGTTTTCGCATTCTTCATAGAACTAAGTTTATGTGATTACCTTGAAATTATGACGTAGAAAAAAATTACTTAGTATTTTCTCAATGAATAGTTTTAAATGTACGTCAGAATAGCACATCTGTACTGTATTAGAAATACTCATCAAATTTGTAGGGTACATACATAACAATAACATTTACGTTTTTACCTCGTTGAATTTTGATAGATGTGTTTTACAAAATATTATTAATTTTTTCTAAAATTCTATAGGATTTCATAAGCTTTAGATTGTTTTTGACAACAATGCGAAGAATTTTTGTGCTATTTTGAACGAAGTAAGCTCTCGGATGTGTCATATGATTTTTATATAATTATTAAGTACTGACACTAAAAATGAGTAATTTTGCCTCACCTGCAAACAATGGTTCAAGCCTTCTAACTACACTGGTTATGCCCGTTACATTATAATTTCACAAATACACATATTAATTAGATTTCATAATAATATAACAAATATATATTTTGTAGCACTATTTTTGGAAGAATCACATCTGTGCAATTTTAGTCTGTGATATTTGATTCTTGTATTTGATACTGTTATATCTGAAAGAAACAATTCCACAATGGAACAGGAAATCATGACCGTTTAATTAGCTTAAATGCTTTACCCAGAAATATTTAATGATAATATACACTCAGAAAACATATTTAAAAAGGAACTGGTCATTTGTGTTGCCTAACCTACAGGCGGATTATATCCTTTCAGTCGTTAAAATTAGGATAGCGCTTGCGTGAATACGGTCACGAGGTGACGCGTAAAGCAGATGCACCGTTCCGTACTTGCTCGGAATGAATAACTAAGTCAGCCATTTGTATTTGAGAATGTAGTCTAGACTGCATCATATACAGATCGGTTCCCAAGCTTTACATAAGTGGGGCCTCAGAATAGGCGTGCCGAGATAGAGACAGGAGGGCTGGTCGTCTTGGGACACGGAAGATTCATTCCTGTGACTCCGGCAAGGCACTAGACCACGCTTCCTCTTTAAAAATGGTTCGAGTCGGTATTTATTAACGGTGAGATCGCATTATTCAAGTAATTTAATACTAATATAAAATATCTTTATTTCCTTAGCGCATGAAATAACTAGAAATACATGTAAAGAAATTGGGACAACATTCGTTTATTGAGAAATTACAGCTTTTGTTCGATGTTTTGTTGCAACAAATTAGTAAGCAGATTCCGGAGAAAATGTGCATCGCTGTTCGATAACTAGGGGTAACAGCTTCATTAAAAACAGGTATCAAACCTTTCTTTTGTTATGTTTGTGAGACTTTGAATGTGCTCACATAAAATTGTAATCGAAGATTGTTTAATTCAACTAAATTTTGTGCACGAAGAACAACGTGGAATATAATAGTTAAGAAATGCTATTAAAATAATTTTGTAACGCGGATTATATTGTGATTCTAAAGTCCATTTCCTGTTTTCTAAAAAGTTCATTACAGATGTCAAATTTTAATAAGGTCATTATACTTGAATAAGTTGAAATTTTATTTGTCCAAGTTAACTGCACGTGATTTAAATTTTTTTAAAGAAATAAATTAAACTGATGTGAAAAATATGTAAACCAATAAACAGATCTGTCCATTTGGTATCAGAAACCTTGTTATGAGATATTATAAAAATTAAGGTCTTGTTATGTCAAGACAGATTTATAAAGAATTCAATTTTATTATTTCATATTTGTAATCATATTCGAAAAAAAACAAAAAGAGAGAAACTATATTAAATTTCATTTTTGGACTCAAGTTTTTTATTCCATGCACAATTAATTTTAATAAGAATATTTTAAAGAAAATAAGTTTTTTGAATAATAAAATTAGACGAATGCTGAAGTAATTTAAAAAACACAGATATGCTACAAATAATTTGTTCTAAGTATTCATTTTTGATTCAAATATCTTTGGTGTGGTAATTTCAAGATTATCCACTCGTAATTATTAGTATGTTCTTTTATTAAAAAGCACAAACAGTGTATTTTTAACAGAGAATTTGTTGTGTACTTTTTCTTTCAGGATCATCGAGATTGAAGAGGTTATAAGTATGCTCCAGAGGTTTCCAGATGTGTTAGTTCATTAAGTTGTAAGTTTTTTATGGTGCTTATATCCCATGAGTTTCTGTATCTTCTCATAGGAGTATTGAATTTCTTGTGTTATCATCCATATAGATACAGTGGCGCTCAATCCCCCTTTTTCTTTTTATATTAGCTTATTGTAGAGTTTATACCATCCTCACGCCCTTTCTCATTGCTCACCCTTGGGGTAATTCCCAGACTTAGCCGCGAACAAGTAAGGCTTCACTTGTATCCAACGAGTGGAAGCAAAAAATGTTACAATAAAACCCTAACTTTTTCAGTTTGAAATTCACATCAGATAATTTAGACAAGCCTGGCCCATCAGGTTTGCAAAGATTACCTGAGGTAGTAATTCAAGTACTTTATTTGAAGAAACTTCCGAGCCAGGAACAATGAAGTTGCAGACTGAGACAGAGTATGCTAATTTGTATAAATAATATAAATTATTATATCATTGTATTTCATATTTAGAGAACTGTGAAAAATCAACCACGGAAAGGTCACATACACTTCCAGACAATTGGTCATTTATACCAGAAGCAGACTATAATAGGTAATACATTGTTATTTGTATTTCATATCCATGTCGGAAACTATGTATAGGTTGGAAATTTATCTTCAGGGTGATACATTTAGTATGTCAAAATTAGCTATGTATATATATATATATATATATATATATATATATATATTGTAAATATCGGGTCGTAGTCAATCTGGGCAATTAGATAATTCTTTTAATCAGTTCAAGCTTTCGAAAAATTTTATTTTCTTCTTCAGGAAGACTATAATTAGAGGATTACAAAAATGTTAATACGTTAATGCTACTTACGATTATATGAATCTATCTAGTAAATGGTTGAAGCATGATAATAGTTAGGATACGACGACAAACTTGGTGAGTACATTCAAAACACATAATACAGTTAACATAATAATTAATTAACTAAGGTGGTTTGTTTCTAAAAAACATTAACGGACAATTTAAAAATTATAAGTTACATAGGAACCAGTCAAGTTATAAAATACTACTAACATATAAACTTTGCAGTGAATAACTATAGATAAAAGTTTGTATTACACTAAAACAAGTATAGATTACGGCCAAGAAGGACAACATAAAAGGAGGATCACTGGTTAACTAGATGTACGATACGTAGTGTTCTTTTTTTAAAACTGAGATCAAATTGGAATATATATTATTTAAATTTTGAGTGTCAGTTTTTTTATTGATAGGATTGTCATGTAAAGATATCGCGACCATTTCGAGGAAAATGCGTTTTTTGTAATGACTTTCCCTAAAGACAATTTTAGCGTTGTCATAATTGATCGTGTGTTGGGTCTCAATAGCATGAGAAATTAATGCGCAGGTTTTGGTGTTCCTATTGGAGTCACTTTTGTGGGAAGTTATCCTAGATAGATAGATGTTAAACGGACATATGACTTTAATTATTCAATGTGGTTAGCGACTTTTGTTGATGAGAAAGTCGCTGGGTTACTTATTAGTGCTAAATACAGAGAAACTTCATTCACAAAGTAGGTTTGGTACAATTTTCTATCTGAACATACTTTTTTCATGATATATTTCTAGATTGGGAAAATTGCTACTTGTGGAGTAGCGATCAGGTGGGGTGTCTATTGTACTTCGAAATTGGATCACGCCTATGAAAAAGAAGGTATATAGGCCTCTTTACAAGGAGCAAACCAAATATGATCAAACGTTGAAAGACGATAAGGAATATAATGAATCCACTTGGATACTACATTCTGTGAAACGATGTATGTACGAGACATATGCTGAATATTAATACAACTTGTAGAACATCATCATTAACGATACCATACAGTTAGTGCAAATGTAAAAGCCACACTGTCTTTATTTACTGAAAAAAAATTTAATTTGCATTCGTACAGCATTGTAACCTCTAGTAATTTAAATTCCTGTAGCATAGTTGGTAATACGTAACAGGTATATAGTAGTTATAGTTTACTAAGCATGCAGCACATTATACTTAAGTTGCTAATTGTTAGAATACGATAATTTGTTACGTTGGAGAGAGCCTTTTTTGCATTTTTTTCTTTTTTGCTCCATTTTTATTTAGCTACGAGTGCTTTAATTTTTTGTATTTGTTTTGTTTAAATTAAATTATAGTAAATTAAATAGTTCTATTAGGCTGGTATAGTTTTTTATAAATGAAAATTGCTCATTTAAATGTGCATTTTTTGTTGCCTAGTTTCAATGATTTCATCAATTTAATAGACGAAAGCCGTTTTGATTTGGTTGGTGTCTCTGAAACATGGCTTACTTCATACGTCCCCAATACCTCTGTCAATATAAATGGGTATAATTTTTTTCATAATGATAGAGCGGGTCCAGGGGGTGTGGTTGGTGTGTACGTAAGGAAGGAACTTAAATGTCAGGTTATTTTGTTTGGTTTGCAATGGACTCGTATACTTGAATATATTTTGGATAATGTTTAAATTAAATCGCAAAACTTTTACTGTAGGCACAGTATACAGATCCTCAAACTCTAATCCGCTTAGTTGTGTTGATGAACTAGGTAATATATTATCTTATTTAGCACCAATGATGGATAATATAATATGTTTAGGTGATGTCAATGTGCATCTTTTTAATTTAAGTAATATTATCACACACTGCATTGATTCTTATGGATTCATCCAAGTAATAAACGAACCTACGCGCATAGTAAATAACAGCAGTACACTTTATTGATTCCATATATTTATCAAGTGATGAATTAATTGTTCGTGCAGGTACTATTGATGCTGATATTGTTTCTGATCACAGAGAAAATTAGAGATTGTGTTAAAGATAAGATAAAAGTCATAATTAACAATACCTCTTCCATTAGTTAGTTCTTCAAGAAATTTCTGTTTAATACTTGACGATGATCTACGCTTTAAGTCACATGTTGCAAGGTTAATAAAAAAGTCGTATATAGCACTTAAACAACTATATGCTTGTCGGTCTATACTAACCTTACAATTGAAAAAGCTGTTGCCGGAAGCTAGATTTGTCATTATTTAAATATTGTGATTATATATATGGTCCAAACCTCGATAGCACTTCTATGACACAAATACAAAGGATTCAAAATACTTGTTGTCGTTTAGTTTTTGGACTAAAAAAATTTGATCATGTATCGCATAAGATAAAAGAGTTGCACTGGTTAAATATGGATAACTGCAGGAAACATCATTTGTTATGTTTTGTTCATAAAATAATTATAAATGACTTTAGAAGATATTGCTAAAATATTAATGACACGCTCCAAAGTGCATTGCATCAATATTAGACACACTAAAACTTTAACAATTCCCAAGCCACTGACTGCTATGTTTCAGAGAAGATTCATCTATAATGCTGTTTCTACTTATAATGCAATTCCAGATGGATATAAAAATCTTTTTTACTTTTACTGCATTCAAGGTTCAAATCAGGGCGCATATTTTGGATAAGTAGTAATATAGTCTAATTGTATATTTTTCAATTATTGTGTAATTATTCATTTGCTTCATTCATTTTCCTTGTAGAGATATGTAGTGGTTTATGCAGGTTAAGTGTAAGATAGTCTATGACTAAACTTTGCCTGTATGGACCTACAAACATGCCTTATATACTAATATTTAATGTAATATTAACAACAATAAAGTCAATTTCAATTCGAAAGCTGTTCGTATATTTATTACTAAACGTTTATCTATTGACCTTAACATGCGGGGTTTAAAAATATTATTTACAAATGCCTGTTATTCACTTCTTTTCACGAATAGTTTTATATCATTTACATTGCTATGTATTGTGTAAAGCAGTGTTCCTTTTAAGTTTTTGGTTGGTAACGACTTACTGTTCAAAAATACCTATATACGCATTATAAATGTTACAACAATTGAACCTATTTTTAATTTCTTAGTTATTCATTAAAAATAAAACATTTGTAATAATTTTGTTTTAATAAAGCACACTTTACAGGTAACAACACAAAGTTTTTTTGTATTGGAAATACATTTTTCGATATTAGCATTTGATGAAAAATATTAAACCAAAGACCCCAAATATTCTATTAGTTCGAAATATTTATTGAAATAAACGTTTAGTCATTTTTGACAGAGTCGATTTAATGTAACAAAATGGCTATTTTTTGACAGAATAAACCAAAAGGAATTCTTTTATGGTTTATTTCTAATGCCTAAAGTTAGGTCTAGTTTCGTAAATTGTTTAATCCTAAATAAACTTTTCCACTTTTATTTTTAATTTAGCCTAAAATATATTTCATAATTAGTGGGAGTTTTGAAGTTTATTGTTTATTAGAATCATTTTTTGCCGGCAGCACAATTTGAGAAAATGTTATAATCACATCTATTTGACGTTACATGTGAACTATGTATCACCAAAAAATGACGGAAGTCTGCTACGTGGGGGTAAAAAATGGGAACACTAATAAGTTGCCTATATATTTAAAGCTGATTTTGACACTTTTCAAATTGAAAATATAATTACCATTGCAGACCCCTGGTGAAGATACACAAGACAATGAACGTCCCCAAAGTGAAGTGTAAAATGATGTAGGAAAAATTATCGTTTTTTGAGAACGTCCTCCCCCAGATCGTTCAAATTTGAAAATCATTTTGTAGAGTACCAAACTCGCAACTTAATTTGTAACAAAATGTATCCTATTTCCCTGCAATGGTTCCACTAAGATATTTTAATAAACATTACTCTTGCTAACATGATGCAATATTTTGCTTATATTGAATATTGTAAAATATCTAGTTACGTTTTGGTATACGGCACACTACCCTTTTTTTAAAAACTATTATAACATAGTATAAGCTTCACAAAGTAACACTGCTGTAATAATTTACTTATCGCTTGTAAATATAAACATGAAAGTTTACAAACAACCATGGATGTTGAGGTTATGTCATTTTTGGCTTCATAAATTTTCGCAATTAATCCAACCATTATTATATTACACTTATCAAAAGGTAATTCACCATATATTATTAGTTTACTTCATTTCAATGCGACAAAAACAAAGTCCAAAATAATTCAATTTGAAATATTCTGGTTTTAAACCTTACTCTACACATCATTAACAGTGCCATCTTCAGAGGAAGTCGTGAACAATTTCTATTAAAATGGCGTACAATTAATGTAATAATTCAATAAAATCCATTCAGTACACTACGGCTATCATGATCAATATTTTTGAAATTTTTTTTAACAGAACGATTATATATGTATTCTGCTATCCAACGAATGCTTTTTTTTATATACAAATTGATTATGTTAGATGTAGTAACTAAAATAAAGTAAGTGAATTTTAACATTACTTTTAACAGCTATTTCTTGTTTATTACTGCACTTTAAAAAAAAAAGCAAACCCTCGTTAGAAAGTACAAAGTTTTGTGATTAATGGTGAAGTTACATTTTGCAAATTTTCAATTCAACAAAAGTTATTTACCAAACAGAATAACCTGTTTTTTGATGGATTTTAGGCAGCCAACCATACATCCGATCGCGCCCTTAACGCCTACTCCTGGACAGCCGCGCGCAGCAGTATTAGCAAAACCGTCGCCTACGCAATCTCTAGCATATGGTCTTCCAAATTTATCGAGGACCATTTGATTCTGAGATGATTCTTTAAGACATGTATATTTTATAAGGCGATTAATTCTGCTTCCTTCAATTCGGATATAATATCGGTAATATCGGTATGGTCTATATTGGGGTTTTCGCTTTTAGAGAGGATATTGGCATATTTTTAAGTAAGATGTGTGAGGTTTCGTCAACACTTTCAACCTCGTGCTCCGAATATTTCTGCTGAATATAAATAGATTTACTGGCAATAAAAACACTAAAGGCAAGAAGAATTAAATTATAAGTTAGACTTGAATCTATAAACTGTTATGTAGCTATAGTACTGATAACTAAGTACAAGTTTTGTTATCTTGGATTTCTTTTACTCACTTTGTTGTATACTTTGTATTTTTTTACATACTTTTTAAATTAGATTGTACTGCATTTATATTTTTAGTACTCTTATCGGATCACGGGTGAATAAACTTGTAACATGTAGATTAGCCCACCTTCCGATGATAATTCCAATATACATATACATATTGTAATTCATATAAATAAATCGTATAATTTTTATTATATGTAACTAACTGACAGTATTATTCCTTATGTAATATATTTACTTAACTCAATGTGCATAATTTTAATAAAAGGTTGGGGAAAAGAAATCCATTATTTTTGCGTGAACTTCAAAACTTTATTTAACATGTTCGATTTGGGTCAAATATTCACCGTTTCGTTCTATAATTTGTTGCCATTTTAAAGGTAGCTTTATAACGCCTCTCTTATAGAAGTCCTGGTCTTTATTGGTGAAAAACTCTAGCAATCGATTTCCACAATCTTCTCTTGATGCCAATTTTTATCACGCAGGAAGTTTTGCAATGCGAAAAAAAGGTGGTAATCGCTATATGGCGATATTCATTAAAACTTCCCAACCAAGTTTCTGGCGAGTCACTACAGTCGTGTGTGGCCTGGCGTTGTCCTGATGGAACACAACACCTCTTCTGTTGGCCAATTCTGGCCCTTTCTGGTCAATCGCTAGCTTCAAACGGTCCAGTTGTTGACAGTACAGATTCGAATTTAGTGTTTGGCCATATGGAAGCAACTCATAATAAATGATTCCTTTCCAGTCTCACCAAATGCACAGCAGAACCTTTCTGGTCGTTAGTCCTGATTTGACTACCGTTAGAGCTACTTCACCGCACTTTGACCACGATCGTTTTCACACAAAATTGTCGTATGCGACCCATTTCTCATTCCCAGTCACCATCCGTTTAAGAAATGGGTCAATTTCATTTCGTTTGGCCAAGGCTTCGCAGATTGAAATTCGATCCATCACGTTTTTTGGTGTTAATTGGTGTGACACCCAAACATCGAGGTTCTTAAATCCAGTTTTGTGCAAATAGTTTAAAGCTGTTTAATGGTCGATCTTTAGCTTCTGGGCAATGCCGGTCAGCTTCGATTATTTCTGTGATTTTATCGACATTTGTGACGACGGACCTGCCCGTGCGAATAACATCAAAAATACCGAAGTGGAATCGACGAAACCAAAATTGCACGTAATTAGCTGTTACGGTATCGGGACCATAAAATCATCCACAATTTCAGCCGCCTGGCTTCCATTTTTGTCTTTATCCAAAAAAAACTGTCAATTGTACCAAATTTTCTTTTTGTTGACTTCCATTTTTAACACCCTGTAACTCACAACTGAATAAACCAAAAAAAAAACAGCAAAATAATTTTTTTAGTGTGAAATGTCACCTTGACAACGAGCATAAATCTGAAATTGTTTGATCGATACTTTACGAGATATCGATCACTACAGCCATCTACCAAAAAATAATGGATTTCTTTTTCACCAACCTAGACGTATTTTTCCTTGGTCCGCCACTTTAAATTGTGTTTATTTGCAGTACTCGTAAAATATCTTAAAGCACTTGTAGAAACTAATTTCCTACTGTATACTATACATTCCTGCTACATACCCTTTGGTAGATATATTGTACGGTTGGATAATATCTGATAAAATAAAGTTAATAAAAACAAATTAGATATGTTTTTCTTTAATTAATTATTGTATATGCTTCAAAATCTCTAGATGATCATCGTTTTCGTCTACATTTTGCTTGTTAATGTATTTGCTCTGGGTTTTAGTTCTAACCAAAATCCTCCTTTGGGCATAGGAAATAGTTGCTTTGGGCTTAATATTATCGGTACTTGAGTTTTCGTAGTAGGAACAATATTAAAATTCCGTAAAATATAAAATATGATTAACTTTATTTCTAGTAAGGCAAAACGTGACCCTGCAATTTATAAAATAGCAAATTACGTTAAAGATTTCTTTACGTACCAATACAATTTCTTGGGCCACTACCGAATGGTAAATAAACCAAGTTATTTATATTATGCTTCTGAGCTTCCCTAAAACGTTCAGGTTCAAACCTTTGGGGATCGGGATAATACTGTGGATCACGATGCAAAGCAAAGATTGGAATCCAAATTTCTTCTCCTTTTTCTAAATAGATGCGTTCTTCTCGTGGTAATTCTGGTTCTATTGTATATGGTTTTATAGACTTCCTATCGGTAAACGTTACTGGTGGCCACTTACGCAGAGACTCTAAAAAGTAAATGAAATATTCGTAATTCTTAATATTTTAAATAGTGTTTTATTGCGTTATATAATTTTACATATCTTGCAACGCGGTGTGTCGTAAGTGACGTTGGCCGTTTCTAATACCAAAGACGCAGCACCTACTCTAGTTTGTTACAAAAACGCTTTGAACGTAATATCTACTTGACAATACAGTGATAAGCAGCTGCATAAGCTTTTCATCGTTTAGTATGAGAAAAACTGCCCAGTGTCGTATACAGAGTGTTTTATATGCGAAGGGATATTGTTATATCAGAAATGGTAAGAGATACAGCGTTAGTTAAACGGGAAAGAAGTTGCTTACTTTAGAGTATATTAAAATGATGTTCTCAAATTATACAGTGAAAACGAAATATGTTGTTTATTGTTTGTGAGGTCTATCAATTCTATTTAAAAAAATATCAAACAATAGAAAAAGAAAAAATTTTGAACAACATGGGGTTTCAAATCTTCACTTTAACGTTTCGTTCATAGATTAGTAAGTAGATATAGATACGCAACTCCTTATATTATTGAAAAACCATAATAAGCGCCACTCGCGATGCGAGTATGAATTATCTTCATTGGCGCCAAATTCAAATTTGGATTTTTTTGGCATTTTAGGAATACAGGTTTGTGAAATGCACTATGAAGATTTCAAGGACGTTTTTATGTAATTAATTATGATATAATGGTACAGAAAACAAACCCTTTTAAATAAAACAAAATTTGTTTGTTAAGTGAAATCATTTGTCAACATTTTAAAAATTGTAGTTACAGTATTTGAAATGAGGTAAGAAATGATAATTTGATAATGATAATGATAATAATTAAAATGATAATAAAAATTGATAGGTTAGGTCAGCGCCGCGGCGCTGACCTAACCTATCAATTTTTCCTTTTATCTAACCTAAGTCCACACTTGGTTTTTAATGAGAAAACTCATTAAAAAACAATTAGTCCTAATGGGTTTTTAATGAGAAAATTCCTTAAAAAGCAATTAGTGCTAATGGGTTTTTAATGAGAAAACTCATTATAAAGCAATTAGTGCTAATGTGATTTTAATGATAGTAGTTCGGACTTTAATTTTAATTTTAATTTAATTTTAACATAAAATTGTAAATTTTGTACCAAGGCCTCTAACTCGAAAACTGATATAGATACCAAAATTTACAAAGACAGTTATTACGACTTTTCTGCGGTCAGACAGACCCAACCCCACCTGCTGGGAGTCGGAGCTACACCAATTCACATCGATTCATCAACTTAATTGCGCTGTTTCTCGGTTCAACCAGATATGGTACCACTGTAATGATAAAACTTAGTCATAACATCCATTTTAAGTTTCAAAGACAATTTATTTAAAATTGGTTGTTGCATATAACTTTTGTGATATTGCAATAATATTAAACTATTTCTTTATTTGCATAGTCGGATCTAGGTCTGGTTGTGGGTACATTAATGGCAAAGTTCCTTAAATTTATCTCCATCAAAATAGGGTGAAATTGTCTTATAAGGTGAAATTGCCTCTTAAGGTGAAAGTGTCTCCCTCCGACCTAGGTCGGATAGCAAAACTGTTCCTAATCAAGAGAATGTAAGCGATATGGCGGTGTTCGACATATTGCCTGTCATTATAATTGCATTTGATGTAGTATGCGAAGCTATAAGGGGTATGCTCATGCACATTATTAGTGAATGAGGTTGAGGTGTCTGGGACAACAGAGCGAATACATTCGGCATTTTTGTAACTACTTTAGATTTTGAATATTTTGGAACTTGGTAAAATTTTGAGTAATTCGGACTTAGAAAAATTTTAACATAGAACTGGAAATTTTATACCAATGCCTCTAACTCGTAAACTGTTATAGATATCAAAATTTTGCGAAGATATATTTTTCAATTGGAGCGTTGTACAACCAATATAATTATTTCCGAATTACTATCTAGTGCCCTTTTGACTTTTTACTTATAACTTGAAAACGGTTGTACGCGCCATATCTGTCCCCGTTCGGGGCATTCCCTCTCTCCGCGCGAGCGGGTCCGAATGGTTCGCGCTAGTTAATATGAGTCGGTCGTCAAGTCTCGTGATAGCCACAACTAGTCAAAATAAGTCTGCTCTCTTCTTCTAATCCGGCATTGGCCTCTTCCTTTCCTGTCTCCCTCCTTTCCTTCAACCCTTGGCCAAAGGCGGTAGTTAAAGTGTTTAGTGCCTCTCAAGTGCCCAAGGAACTTTCGGTAAGTGTTTTTATGCCTTTGTATGATTCTACTCCTATAAACTGTTCTCACCTCACCCCTTAATAATTACAGTCCACGTTCTATCTCGGAACCCCTTGTTTACGGCTTTTTGCACTCAAGGTGGTTCTATTTGTATCCCGTTACGGAGAACGAGTATTCGATAACAACGGTTATAGATATTAAAATTTGTAAGGTGCAATGCTCCTGCTTTAGTTACAGTATATATTTTAGGTCGGATTCATCCGACTTAGGTCGGACTAGCGGTCGAGCGGACGAGCTGGTAGGCGGCGAGCGTATTTGTATATAGCTTTATTAAAACAAAAGATACAAACTATATAATTTAATTGTGTATAAATCTATTAACAATTTTTGTAAATGGCTTGTATTTTATAGTCACTATTATTGTTGCATTGTAAATAGATTTCAACAACACATGAGTAAGGAGTGATAGTTCAACCGTGATAAACCAAATTAATATTTGCCTAGAGCATATTGATAAATTTTACCAGAATAATACAATTAGAATGTAGTTCATTTTACCTTCATTTAGTGTTACTATATCCACGTTTTTAGAAAAATGCTTTAAATATATCGAGATAATTATTTGTGAATTTTTTAGTAACCTTTTTGAAATCGTCATAAAAGCGTAGTTTGCATTATACTAACCGCATGTCAATAGAAGCACTATTTACAATTTGCAAAGGAATAATATTTTGTAAATCATTTAGTGAGTACCCTTTAGATTTGCTGAAATTCTTTGACTGTTGTTATTGTGAAAGCTAATGTAGTTATTTTTCTGTAATTAAATTAAACCGAAAGGAGACTAAGCAAAGCGGTTTGCGTTTTCAAGTAATGTAAACAAGCGACTTTTCGACATTACTCTTAAAACCGAACTAACGTTACCGCTACATTTTATACTTGTATTTTTTAAAATCTAGATAGTTTCACAATACTCAAAAATTATGGTTTTAAGTTATAAAAATTTATATGTTGTATATAAGCGCCACATTTAATTTTAATAGAAATGAGAACAACTGCGTGTTTGAAACATGCCTTGTAGTTTAAAAATTTTTTTTGTTCAACTTTGATGATATTACATAAACCAAGATTCCGCTACTGCTTCCGAGTAACGGACATATTGTATTTTTATTCCTTCCTAACAATACCATTATATATAAATAAAACCAAAACGTTTGAAACCATATTTATATTTCAATTCAAATACTTAACAAGTACACTACACATAGAAATATATTTTTATTCCTTAAAACTAATACACACACAAAAGTCACTTTTTCCTCTTTTTAATTGACAAATGTGCAGTATACATATCCAAATTTTGTACACGATTTTCGTTTGATCTGAGTTTCGTATAGAGTGTAGCTTTTGGAACATTGTAGATTTCGAATGCTTCTGAACCAGTAATCCATCCTTTGTTTATTTCGTCAAGGGCTTTATTTAAATCCTCTTTAGTATACGATTTAAGTTGTCTCTTTCTTTTTCTGTCAGAAACGTCTGACTTGAAGTCTATGTTCTGATCTTTCGCATCAACATTATCATGTGCAAGTTCATCTTGCACTATTTTAGTATTTGCCAGAGATTCATTAGACATACCATTCAAATGTTTGCTATTTGAATTGTTTTATAAACTTTTTTTCATCTCCTTGACAACTTGTTCTAAAATTTTCATAGCATCTAAAGATATAATTCTTTCTCCGGTCATTTTTATTACGATGTTTACTTAGCAAAATGCAGATGCAGACTATTCCAATTTTACAATTTTGAAAAATATGTATAAATAATTACCCCCATCTAACTTTGTTGTCGTTCTATTCTATAATTCCTTTTTTCGAAGTTTAGATATTATAGAGATAATTTCATTTAGGTTATACATATCTCGATGGTTGTGATAATCAACAGTAACTAGCAACTGCAGTTTTTCAATCAACCCATGTACATTAAAGTGAATATATGCATCATCTGAACTGTGCTCAGTACGATGAGTATTTTTTAATTCAACATCCCTTTTTATATACATCGGTATTTTCGTGCCCCGACTATTGCTTTCCTGTGTTGAATCCTAATTATCAGAATTTGGGGTGTAATCCATAAAACTTGATTCATTTATTGTTTGCTCTGATGGTTTATGACGAGCATTTCCATTATTTTTTGCAGAGTTCATTTCCTCAATATTAAACTTTTGTTTTTGCATCTTAAAACTTCTTTTACAAACTTCTTTATCATCTTTACCATCTGAGTAGGTAGGTGTTGCTGTACATCTTAGAGTACTTCCTGTGCACATTTCCGCAGTTTGTAAATTAGTTGTTTGTATATCAAAGATGTAACTGTCTACACTTTTATCTGTTTTACTCTGCGATCGTATGAGATGGTCGCGCAATGTCGACTTTGGAATCCTAAACTTCTTACTAGCAGAGTACATTGTTGCAACACCTTGTTTAACCTTATTAAGAGCTTCTTGCAAACATTCCTTGGTATACGTTTTTCTAGAAATCATTTTCCTGTTACAATGCTTTACGGTTCAATATCCGAGATAAACTAAAGTAATAATATTGTAGCCAGTGAATATAAAACCGATCGAGTTTAACATAATTCGATCTATACCTGTAGTTGAAGTGCAACAATTTAGAAACGTATAAGAGAATAAACTGTAATATGCAGGAATATAGTGACAGAAATTTCTCTAAAATCTATGGTAAAAAATTTAAACATCGCCCCGGAATTCGGCAGACATCTATTATTTGATTATTACCCAATTTGTATTGAATTTCCTCAAACAGAATATAGGGTGCATTTCTAGTAATCTAATTACTTGGTCCAAGATCGCATTTAATTACGCGCGTCACTTACATCCTTGAAATTCCATGTTGGTGAAACGTTTGACGTAGAATATTTTTTATTTAAAGTAAATGCGGGCTCCTCTCTAATTAAATAGACTCACCCGCGCAGACGAGTGCATAGAAATAGTAAAAACTATAAAATATTGTATAAATATTTTTTTTAAAAATTGCTGTATTATCGAATTTAATCTAAATAAAAATGTAGAGGTGTTTTGCTGTTAGGTTTTTGAATATTAAAACACTATGCGGGTCCTTGTTGGAGCTAATTTTAAAAGACGTGATAATTAAGTTCAATTCCCCAGGAAAATTCTATACTAATTTGATAGGTTACACGACGGAGTTATATTAAAAATACTGCTAAGAGTAATTTTGTATAATAATTCTAAAAATGGTGTTGGTGGTTAAATACATACAGGTAAAACCCGCTATAAAACAATTATACGCGTCACTTTTCCAGTTAAGACTTGCATATAACGCCAATTAACATAATAAAGAGCTGCGCACGCTCGACCATCGGCATAAAAGGTGAGGGAGTCCTGTTCCAGTGCATTAGTCATCAAAGTATTGTCGAGTTCGATTAAAATTACAAGTTAAAGATAGATTTTTCCTTGTGTTGACGTTGCAAGTGATGTGCGAGTACCACAGTTAAAAATCAACCAACAGTTGGTAAGACAACCTATAGGTTAGGCGAATTTCCACCAAATTCTCAACACTATATAATAGAAGTTGGTTTTCATTTATATGGTGGTCTTCAACCTGCTATCCAAGTTATTTGCTGTAGTGGTATGTGTGCAGATTCTACGATAACATTCTCATACTTCGATTGGAAGAAACTGTGTACTTTTCAAGTGGAATTTCAAATTCACCAATTTGCTCAAGACTCAAAACGAATAAGATTAAATGGTTTAACTACTGGAGACGACGTTGTTGACATACAATTGGGTCAAGATTTCAAATTGCAGCTGAGCACATTCTTTAATAAAAGTATATGGCTGTTGAACAATTTTGAAAAAGAGAATTTATATAATATGGAAATTACGAAAGATCGGAATGTTATTGTGCTACCTGCGTACGAGTGCATCAAGCTATTAAATTTGCAAGAAATAATCTGTTTTCAAATGACTGAGTTGAGGTGTAGGAACTTTCCAGAATTTTACGAAAAATTTGTAGGTGATATAAAAAAATATGTGGAAATAGGACGGAGGAAGAAAGAGTTCAAACGTTATTAGAGGAAGAGAGCCGTGCCAGTATTTCTCTGTCTAATGATTGCAGCAATTTAAATTACTTGACAGTGTTGGAAATTATTAAATGTTACCCCATTCAGTACTTAAAAGATGCGAGTGCAAATGTTTAGAGATTTGGCGATTCCCAGATTCACCAGACTCGGGTTACCACAGCGGTTTATAGATGTTATCAATACATGTATGTATTTTATTTAAAACATTATATTTCTTGATAAAATTTGTTTTTACATATTTGTATTGCCTAAATTAGCAAAAATTATTAATAAGCGTCTTAAACTATCTTGTTTTTATTTTTAGGTTTAAAGTGGTGGACCCGGCAGATAATAAACACAATATACCGCATGTCAACAAAAAAGTTGTAGGGAAATTCAAAGACAACTTTAATGGGGGTCTAGTATTAGAATTCGTTAGTACAAAAACCAAGTCCTCCTGTATTGCAAGCGAGAAAGACACGATTAAAAAGATTAAAGAGGTCTCACGAAGTGTAGTTAAGAATATTAATGTAGATAGTTTTAAGGACATTGTACATTGCGGAAGATTTGGTTCTAGGAAATGAGCTACCTACGAAAGTACGGAATACTTGATATTAATGCTAATTAGTTTAGCGACCGCGTTTGTGCATTCTTCGAGTGTCTTCAACAATCTTCGATTGTTTCCAAAGAACATATTCAAGCCTGTCATTTCCGAAAATATGACGTAGAAGTTATTTAAAATTAAATTGCTTTATTAGTAAGCATCCTGTAAACAACAAGTTTGGTATTCCTTTAGTAAAGGTTTAAAGTGTTTATTTAAAATTTGTATTTCCTTAAATAATTATTCGAGGACGTACTAGAAAGTACATTGTGTTATTAATAAACTGCAAGCAATTATACGTGAATTTTCTAATGCACGACATTGAAATATATTTCTCAAACATATAGTCAATAATAAAGAGAAAGGTCTACGCTACTTTCACTTCTACCTCACATAATGTAAAGCAATTAGTTTTGGAAGAGAAATGTATTTTCCAAAGTACATATTTAGCATTGAGCATATAATTATTTCTGTTAAACCAGAAATTGATAACTGTTTAAAATTGTAAAAAGCTGCCGTTTTGAATATTCTAGAAACAGTACATTACTGTTTGAAAATGGTTTTAAATATTAAACACTTATGGCTTATAAAGAACGCATTTCTAAAATCCTCGCAGTTTTAGATTTCTCAGTAAATGGTCGTTTAAAGCATGCAAAAATTTTGAGGTTTGAGACTTTTAAAAGTGTAACTTTGTAAGGGGTGATCGGATTGTAAATCTGTTTGCAGATTCGGATTCAGCGTAAAACTCTAGGTTAGTTTGATGTGTCGTATGTCTAAAAATTTTATAAGGACGGTCAGAAATTGGTACCTGCAGAAAATCTTAAAATAAGGGTAGCTCTCTGGGCGATGATGCAATCTAAAAAATTCTTAGAGATTTGGATAGCTGAGAAAATTCTAATATTAATTGATACCAAGCAAGATAGGTTTATCTTGAAAAATGCGATCGCTAGTCGGAGAAAACTATTTGTTAGGCTTGCTTATAGAGCAAACAGCAAAATTCAGAGGTTTAGGACTTTAAAGGGGTATAACTTTACAGGGGGTGCTCCGATTTTAAATCTGTTCGCAGATTCAAATTCTGCATAAAATTCTAGACTAATTTGACGTGTCGTAAGTCTAAAAAATTTATAAGGACGACCATAAAATCGCTGCCGGTAGAAAATCTTAAAATGAAGGTCGCTCTCTGGGAGATGATGCAATCTAAAAAATTCCTAGAGATTTGGGTAGCTGAGAAAATTCTAATATTAATTGATACCAAACAAGATAGATTTATCTCGAAAGATGAAAAATGGCTAGTCGAAGAAAACTATTTGGTTAAGATGTGGGAGCAGATGAGGATGCTAAGATGAAAATGCAAGATATATTTATCTCGAAAGATGCAATGGCTAGTCTATGAAAACGGAGATTCATCCCCACATTTCCCTCCTTATGGGAATTTACATGTAAATGTGTAAGGAAAATGTGGATATCTCCACATTTCCCTCCTTCTGAGAATTTACATGTAAATGTGTGAGAAAAATGTGGATATCTCCACATTTCCCTCCTTATGGGAATTAACATGTAAATGAGGGAGCAAATGATGGAGCAAACGAGAGAGCAAATGAGGAAGGAGAGTCACTTCTCCTCATTTCCTCCTTATGGGAATTTACATGTAAATGATGGAGCAAATAAGGGATTTGGGAGCAAATGAGGTAGCAAATGAGGGAGCAAATGAGGGAGCAAATGAGGGATTTGGGAGCAAATGAGGCGCTAAAACCGGTAACCTCCTCCTACTTACGGTTACAATTTTTGTTAAATTGTATCATCAGTTTTAATTGTCATTTGGAATTTCAATATCGCTTTTCAAACTTATTGCTTTAATGGTTCGTTTTTTTCGATTAATCGAAGGTTAGTAATTTGTATACTACTAGTCGCTTACTATTTAAAGGTCAAGAGTGCAGGTTTGTATTTAGCAGACTTGATATTAATTTGATCTTCTATATTAAATTTCGTTCTTGATATAAACTTAAGAGTTTGAGTTTTAGAGTTTTAATTTGGGATATCTACATATCTGTATTTATAAATTAAGATTTTGGATAAAGTGTTTAAAAATCTTTTGTTTTAATGAAGTTTATTAATATTGTACATTTTTGTTGATTAGACATTTTGTGTTAGCTGATGTGTTAGAAAGTGTTCTTTCTTCTATAGATATTTAATTGATTTTCAATAAACCGAAAAATCCGAATGGACCTGCACCTTGCCGAAGTTCTAGATTACTAGACAGGTGAAATGGCTTGCGTGTTTTAATGAGCTAAAGAGACAAACTACAGGTTCAACCAAAGCAGTAGGGTCGTTAACGAGAAACCAGATTAAGACAGGTCCCCGAAAGAGGGCAGCGGCTCTTTCTGTACTTAGATTGGCAGCGACTATAGGGGTCGGTATGGCAATGTGGAAGGCAACGGACAACCACCACATTACCTCCCAAGTACACATTACATGTAATTTTCCAATGGTCCACCCGAAGATACTACGTTGGTCAGGAAGCGAGTTTTTTTCTACCTGGAAAATTTGTAATTATGCCGAACGCTTGCTGTTTCAAGCAAGGTAGGGATCTTTAACGTGCGTGACAATACTCACACACGGGACCTCCATTTTACCTCTCATCCGAACGAGGGTGTATTTTTGTGAAAAATTCTCACTTAACATTTTTCAAGCGGACCGTGTCGAGATTCAAACCCGGAACCTTGGGCGTAGTAGTCATACATATACTACTACGCCACGGAGCCGCCTCCTAAGTACACAGCGTACTTAAATTGTAATAAACAAGATGGCATTCTCAGGGGTAAAAGATTTCGGAGTAAAAATAGTCCCCCATTCGGATTTCCGGGAGGGGACTACTTCGGAGGATGCGATCGGAAAGTTCAGAATAAGACTCTGAAACATTTTGAGAGTCGGAGCGTGAAATGTTTGAAGTAGGTAAGCTAGAGGACCTAAAAATTGAAATGAATAGGTTAGCACTAGATATAGTAGGGATCAGCGAGGTTCGGTGGCCAGAGGTGGGGGATTTTTGGAGTGGAGACTTCAGGGTAATTCATACAAGAGCAAAGGAAGGAAATTTGGGTGTAGGGATAGCTACACAAAAAAAGATAGAATACTGTGTAGAAAATTTCTTACAAAAGAACGAGCGAGTACTCATGGTTAGATTAGAATCTAAACCGGTAAAAGCAGTAATAATAAAAGTTTTCATGCCCACCTCTAGCTACAGTGACGAAGAAGTAAAAGCGATCAACAAAGATATCGAAGACATACTAAGATACGTAAAAGGACATGAAAATTTAATAATTTTGGGGGATTTTAATGCACAAACACATTATTTTAACATCATGCTTGAAGACGATATATGTGGAAGATGCTAGAAGACACAGAAAGATATCAAATAGATTACATTTTTGTTAGACAACGGTTCAGGAAACAAGTAAAAGACTGCAGAAGCTACCCGGAAGCAGATATAGACACTGACCACAACAACGTAATTATGAAAGCCGCACTTAAATTTAAAAATTTGAAAAAAATAAACGGAAGAAGGCACTTTGACTTTGAAAAACTAAAAGATAAAGATATTCAAGAAAGATTCGAAAAAAGAAGTCAAAAGGAATTGCTGAAGGATATCGGAAAATATCTGATACTAAGAAAGTAGAAACAGACTGGAATAACATTAAACACAGCGTAGACATGGCGGCCAGAGATATTCTGGGGTATACACAAAGAGAAAATAAGAAACCATGGATAACAAAGGATATCCTGAATTATTAGAAGAAAGACGAAAATACAAAAATAAACCAGACGAAACGGAAAACAGAGATACAAAGCCATAAACTGGGAAATTATTCGCAAATGCAGGAAAGCTAAAGAAAAATGGATTGATGAAAAGTGCAAAGAGGTACAAACTAAAATGGAGGTAGGAAAGACAGATACAGCATACAAACTAATTAGAATCAATTTTAGGAACATAAAGGACGCGGGAGGAAATGTCTTTATAGAAAATATAGAGAAAGTGGGTAGATGGCAAAAATATACAGGAAATTTATATGCAGGACATTGAAAATGATGACTTGCGATATCCTATACTTAGAGATGAGTTTGAATTAGCATTAAAGGGTCTGAAAAATGGTAAAGCGCCGGTACAGATAAGGTGCAAGCAGAAACTCTAAAATCCGCTAGACAAGAAGTAACAGAACGTCTCTTTAAACTTGTAAGCTATATGTATGAGACAGACGAGATGCCCAATAATTTCAAACATTAAATACAGCCTAAACATCACGGTCAGAGATATTCTGGGGTATACACAAAAAGAAAATAAGATACCATGGATAACAAAGGATATTCTGAATTTAATAGAAGAAAGACGAAAATACAGAAATACATCAGACGAAACAGGAAAACAGAGATACAAAGCCATAAAAAGGAAAATTATTCGAAATTGCAGGAAAGCTAAAGAACAATGGATTGATGAAAAGTGCAAAGAGGTACAAACTAAGATGGAAGTAAGAAAGACAGATGAAGCATACAAACAAATTAGAATGAATTTTAGGGATATAAAACCGTATAGCAAAAATATAAGGGACGCACAAGGAAACGTCATTATAGAAAATGTAGAGAAAGTGGGTAGATGGCAAGAATATATAGAGAATTTATATGCAGGAGAAGAACTAACTGCATTAGAACAGGAATCAGACATTGAAAATGATGACTTGGGATATCCTATACTTAGAGATGAGTTTGAATTAGCATTAAACGGTCTGAAAAATGGTAAGGCGCCGAGTACAGATAAGGTGCAAGCCGAAACTCTAAAAGCCGCTGGACAAGCAGTAGCAGAACGTCTCTTCCAACTTGTAAGCTATATGTATGAGACAGGCGAGATACCCAAAGATTTCAAACGTAGCATCATAGTATCTATACCAAAAGGAAAGGCGCGGATAGACGTGAAAATTGTCAAACAATAAGTTTGACAGCACACGTTTCAAAAATATTAACTAGAATTGTAAAAAGACTAATGGAAAACGAGCTTACGAAATACTAGGAGAAGATCAATTTGTGTTTAGGTAAAACAGGAAACACGAGAGGCTATTTTAGTTCTGAGACTCATAATCGAGAAAACAATAGAAAAAGAGAAAAGCTTGGGTTTTAGGTTTAATTTGTTCACATAAACGTTCATTAAAATCTCTTTGTAAAAATTCTTCTGTTAAAAGTCTTTGCTCTGCTGCTTAATTTTTTAATTATTGATATTAACTATAAATATTTGTACTTTTCAGACTTTTGCGTGGTTTAATGTACCATATGGGTATGAGAGGATTTAAATTTGCTACCACCCTGGGAGGGGTGTTAGTATATTTTCAAAATTAAGACTGTTATGACCTTAGAACAAGTACTATAAAACATTTTAAGTATCTTAAGTACTCCGATCAACAGTATAATTACAATTTCTAATATTATCACCTCTTGCTTACTTAAGTTGAGGCAGCATAGATACCTCTACTCACCACCACGATGAAAAATCTTGTTCACTACCTACTGCTTTAATATATTGTTAAATTACAAGCTAACTCTATACTGAGCCCAAGTCCTATATACTGTTTGTGACGATTACCAATTATATCATCACAACGATCGCGTACATTTACGATGTAATCATAATGAATAAACGAGAAGGTACATTAATATCTTTATTGAAAATACAAGCGTGCATGCATCGTCGACCGATACTCGAATCTCTACCCTCTTACGTTCAATACTAAGGGTAAACGAGGTTCATGCGCCGTAGCGCTTTATAATGTATTTGAATAACTTAGGTAAATATCCTAACTTACAGTTTTATAAATAACGTACAGAGGACGTAACATATACCTCAGCGGGTTTATCGGCCCTATAAAAGTACACAAAAAATATAAAGTAAATAAAGATTCGGATTGGCCTGTGGTATCTTTTACTCTTTTCCAATAACCACAATTAACATTTAACTTATATATTTCATAAATAAAAAAATCTAAAACGCATGTACGCCTTAAAACCAAACTTACGGAAATTTTATAAAAGGAAATTATATATTTTAAATTAAATATTTATTAAACTTTATATTAGTTTGTAACGTTAACATTTTTTTTCAAATAAATTCGATTCTCTCGAAAACTAAATGAGATATCGAAAAGTGTATAGCATATTTGTAATCAGCGTAAAAAACTAAACAAGGTACATATATAGCGTTTATTGTATCATTATGGGAATATGGCAACGGACGACGACGGCGACGACGACGTAGCGATTATATTAACTTAACTTACTTCGTAAGTTTGGTTGATATCAAAGGCCAAGTGCATCCATTTGGGTAACATTAATCTAATATATATTTTATGATACCAAGCATGATTTAATTCGGTGGAACACCTTGCTCTAAGTACATAATCCCCGGCTCTGGATCAACTTAGCAGATAAGCTACGAAATTCCACGAACCTCAAGACTACTGTCGTGTACTTCTTCTGCTCCTGGTTATAGGAATGAGGATAATTGGAATCTCCCCATAAGTAGCACTTTCCCAAGAAGATAACTTCATAAGTAGCTTCAAAACATAACTTCCAAAATCGAACTGAAATATCGAACCAACGATGACCCAATAAATTCTTAATACCAAACTTCAACTTTAAACAATAAATTTCAACACGCCGAGTAAGGCAATTAATAACTTCAATACTTTTCCAGTAACGGAAAGTAAATGTAGTTAATTCATCAACCAGAATTTCGGTTAAAATATTAACAAGAACAAAAACTTTAAAATTGCAAAGTACCTAAAATAGGTAAAGGGTACCTAAAATAAATCAAATTAGGAAATGCACATGGCGTGCCGCCATACTTACAAGCACGAAATTGGTGATTTTACAAATCGGGAACAACCCCATTAAATACAATAATAAATAATTATTACTGTACACTGAGAACTCCACTAATATAATCCCGTAATAAATAATACGGATGAGTTAATTTTCAAATAATAAATTTGAAAAATAATTAAGAAGAGCTCCAAACCATTCGTGCTGCTCTGTTAAGGTGTAAAATTAAAGAGAGCATTCACTTGTCGAAAACAAGCGATAACACGATTCAAATTGCAAACAACACCTGTCACATAGGCGTCGTCAATTTTAAGAAGAATTCAAATGACTATAATTATTGTTGTATATTGATTATAAATAAGGAACCAACTGTACCGTATCGAAAACTATTACTAAACTTAATACTCCTTAAGCAAGACTGAATATAATTTCTTACAGATAAACGAAAATTGAATTTAATGAAATTATTTCACAGCCGCCACTGTTGATTGTTAAAAGCTAATCTATCTACATTATTACCGATTCTATACATTGCGCAATAACTTCAACTACAAATTTAAAACACAATGGCATTGATGTATCTAAACAAACGTAACCCTACAAAATTGTAAACATGAATTGTAACTGAAGTTTAATTTAAACTATTCGTATAGTCTACAGAAACTACTTTGGAAATTCATTGCAAATTATATACCTATTTTAAATAAACAAATAATCACCATCACCCTCTTGTACAATTATTAAACATGAAATATATTTACAAAACCATGTACAAAACGATTGCTAAATCGGGCTGTAACAAATTCAACACACTGAATAGCCGTGAAAGTTGTTTCTTTTATTTAGGTATGGAATTCTGCGACTGTTTGATATAGAAAGTGACTAGGAGATCAGAAGCAAAGGAGAATTGGTGCTCAACGTAAGAGAACACCTTCGTAGAATTCAACATTGCGTCAGATTGTTGGCGCCTGCAACGTGGGGTCAGACGTAAATTTCGACACATCTCCTTATAAAGAGGTTACAAGAGGTCATTGAACACCACATTCTGTAATAAAACAGACTCGAAAACAAAATTTTCCAAGTTATGGCATGTAATCCGCTTACGCTTGTGCATCCCAACTAAAAGAATATGGATGAGGTTTGCGTGTTGACCGTGACGAGCGTGGAATGCTGGAGTTACAACTAAGAACGAAGAATTTTAAAGCGGAAGACTCGATTATCGGCAATTGAGCAGAACGCACGCGTGTGCGGGTAGTTCTGCGAAGTGATCTCTCTAGTGTTCTTGTACCTTTTCCTATTAGCTAAAACAAGCTATCCTGTGTTCCACTACCGCGTACGCATTTTCGCTTGACCGTTAAAGTTTTGCGCACACAAAAGAAACGACCTGCTCGGACCTGGACCTAAAAAGCAGGAGACGATCTTAGCATCCAGTAACATCCATGTAAGCTGCTTGTTCCGCTTGTTCATTAACTTGTGTGCTTTACCCGTTGCGGCAACCTTTGCAGCAAATACTTTACGTCCAAGCTCATACATAGTTGACGACGCGGGGAGAGTCAAAATATACAATAATTAAAATTACTGTAACAAGTTAAAAACAAAAACGATATCATTCTTGGGTCTTTGTTACGTTTTTATCGTGGATTAAGGTGACATTCACATATTTCGGGTATGATTAGAGGGCATCACTTGAAAATGGTTAGTTTTGCTTGAGCCGTCTGACTAGACGCGAGCGGTTTGCTGGGATCAAGCATTAAATATTCTTTTTAATTTTCGTTTGTTTGTGTGTAATAAACATTTAATAAATAGTCTTGTAACGTCAATGAAGAATTATTTGGTGCCTTAGGTTGTTAGGCTGTAATGCACAGCTGTTACAATTTATGTATTTTAGAATAAATGGTGCGTTTGCTGGCATAAATTAATTTATTCACAAACCCATCATAATTTTGTTTCGACCTTACTTAAGGTCGGCTTGACGCAGCTCTAACTCCTTTTCTATTTTGTGCTAATCTAAAAAGTTCTACATACCATTCACAACCTAAACTTCTAATAATTTAACTAATAAAGCTTGGCCTCTATACTCTTTTATCTTTTTCTTATCTACCTGGCTCTACATGATATTAGCAACTTGATGGTTGTTAAAGAACTCCAACATGTATACATGATTTCCATTTATAAGGAACTGAAATACTACCTAGTTAACCCCGCCAAAAAAGGAAAAGTGTTAAATTATATGTTGTGGTAAGGCTTAAGCAACTAATTGTGAGTTATGTCATGATGACGTTTATTAAATTATATGTTATGGTAGGGCTTAAGTAACGAATCGCTACCAACATGCCAGACCGCTAGCTAACTGTGGGTTATGTCATGGTGTTATTTAGTTAACCTATTTTTATTTATTTATTTATTTTTGTTTTCGAACTTACTTAAGATCGGTGTGACGCAGCTCTAAATTCTTTTTTTATTCTGACTTAGTCTAAAAAGGTCTACATACCTTTCACAACCTAAATCTATAATTTGACTAATATAGCTTTGTCTAGGTCTTCCTACTCTATTTTTGTTTGGTAGTCTATAATCTAATACTTTACTAAATAGTCCTTCATGTCTTAACTGGTGCCCTATCATTCTATCTCTCCTGACCTTTAATTGTTTCCACATACAGGGTTCCTCACCTATTCTTCTATAAACTTCCTCATTCGTTACTCTATCTGTCCAACTAATCTTTAACATTCTTCCATTACACCAAGTATCAAAAGCTTCTATCTTTTTCTTATCTAACTCTTTAATTGTCCAAGTTTCACTACCGTATAATACAACGCTCCATACGTATGACTTTAAGAAACTTTTTCTATTATCTAAAATAATACTATTAGCTATTAGTAAGTCTTTCTTTTTAAAAACATTTTTCTAGCTTGAGCTATTCTAGCTACTACATCTCTACTGCTACGTCCGTCCTTTGTAATTATACTACCTAAATAGAAAAATTCATGTACCTCCTCTAACTCGGCATCACCTATTTTTAATTTTGGTTTAGAACTAGACTGTAACTCACTTGTCATTATGTTTTTCCTTCTTGAGTTAATTCACATACTATAGTTACTCTGTAGTATCTCATCTAAAATATTTAAAAACTATCCTAACTCTTTTCTATGACTAATGGCTATATTATCTACAAAACGTAACATGTCTATTTTCTGTCCTTGTACACTAATACCTATCTCTTTTCTCTTTATAGCTAAGTTTAAAGCTTCCTAAATATAAACATTAAAAATTAAGGGAGATAGTATACAGCCCTATCTAACACCATTTCTTAATCTTAGCTTCCTTTTTTATTTCATCAAATCTAATTACTACGCTTTGGTTTTTATATAGACTGTAAATAATTTTTCTATCCCTATGAGAAATTCCTATTTTTGCAAAACCTTGAACATAACAATCCAATTAACCCTATCAAATGCTTTTTCTAAATCTACAAACGAGAAATGAGTTTTTATTTTTTGTAATCTTTTTAGATAATTATCCTAATCTTTAGTATCGGTTCTGTAGTTTCTCTGTCTTTACGAAAACCATATTAGTCTTCGCCTAAATAACTCTCAGTCAAATTATTGTTAGTATTTTGGAAGCGTGGGAAGTTAAACTAACCGTTCTAAAATTCTCACACCTATCAGCTCCTGACTTTTTTGGGATTGCGATAATATTTTTTTCGAAATCTATTAGGATCTCACCTGTGTCATATATTACTTTACTGATTCCTATAATCTGTCTAAAGTTTTCTGATTTACATATTTTATTAATTCTGGTGGTATATTGTCTATCCCCGGCGCTTTATTTAGTTTAAGATCCCTAACAGCTCTATCAAATTCCTCTCTTAATATTGAAAACATTATTTCTACATCCTCTTCTTGGTCGTTCTCTAACTTATCCATATCGTCTCCCTTATATAAATATTCTAAATATCTTTTCCATCTATCTGCTACCTCAACTTTATTTATTAGAAGCTCATTATTCTCATCTTTAATACCATTATATTCTTTCCTATCTTCTCCGAAAAACTTTTTAACTGCCCTGTAAGTCCTGTCTGTTTTACCTACTCTCAAATCATCTTGTATTCCCTAACAATTCTCCTCCATCCATTTATTTCTAGCTTTTCTAGATTCATGTACTATCTTATTTCTAACTCTATTATATTTTTGCTTACTTTCACTATC
Source organism: Platerodrilus igneus (assembly GCA_036346225.1). Lineage (NCBI taxonomy): Eukaryota > Metazoa > Arthropoda > Insecta > Coleoptera > Lycidae > Platerodrilus > Platerodrilus igneus. The sequence goes on along the minus strand of JARFIW010001469.1, from coordinate 12,392,724 downwards.
CAATTCTTTGAAAGGTTTAAGCTTTCTTCTACTTTCTATTACATCTAATATCTCCTTTGTTACCCAGGGTTTTCTCGCTTCTACTTTCTTCTTACCTATAATCTGTGTTGCTGTATCATGTACAGCCTTTTTTATTTTTTTCCATCTATTTTCTACGTTCCCTCCTATAGCTATCTCTTTGATCTTATTATCTAATACTTGTTTATATTCCTCTTTTACCTCACTATCATTAAGCTTACCTAGAACCCATCCCTCTCTTTTAGCCTTTCTCAATTTTTTTAATTTTAGATTACACTTCATTTTAACTAAGTTATGATCGTTATCTATGTTAGCCCCTGGATAACTACGACAATTTTTAATTTGGTTTCTAAATCTTTGTTTAACTAAAATATAAACTATTTGATATCTAGCCCTATCACCTGGCGCTTTCCAGGTATATTTTCTTCTAAGATGTTGTTCAAATAGGGTGTTTACAGTTACTAATCTATGTTCCTGGCAAAACTCGGCTAATCTTTCTCCTCTATCATTTCGTCTACCATGCCCAAATTTTCCTACCATTTTTCCTTCACTATCTTCTCCCACTGACGCAATAAAATCACCCATAACTATTAAATTCGCATTTCCCTTTACCTTTCTCACTATACTATTTATATCCTTGTATACTTTTTCTACTTCCTCATCCTCGTACTGAGTTGTTGGCATGTAAACCTGTACAAAAACGGTGTCTGTGGGTTTCGTACTCAATCTAACCATAATCATTCTATCACTAAATTGTAAGTACTCTTTCACTTTACGTCTTAATCTTTTACCTAACACTATCCCTACACCTGCCTGTCTATTAGTTGAAAAAGATATAATTACTATATAATTATCTTTCCAAAAGTCATTACTATCTGGCCATCTCACTTCACTAATACCTAAAATGTCCAGCTTTTCTTTTCTCATTTCGACTAATAAATTCGTTAACTTATTTACTCTAAGTAATGACCTTACATTCCAAGTCCCTATCACTAAATCGAACCTATGTTTTAGATTCTTACAATGATGAGCCCCAAGTACCCCCTCCCGGAGATCCGAATAAGGGGGTATTTTACCTCCGGACAAGAATTTTACTTGTGAGCTCTACATCATACACAGTTCGTGTTTTAGACCACGCATACCTGAAAATATTGTGGTAGATTCCCATATCTTTCCACAACACAGTTTTTAAAGATTTTAGCAAAAAGACGTGTCTGTCACGGCCAATCCCCAACAACCTTGTAAATTATTGAGGATCGCCCGAGACCAACCGACTCTCCTCCAATATCTTTTAGCAACAGGATCAAACTTTTTACAGCGTGAAAACGTTTCAATACGTATAGAATTGTCGCAAATGGAGGTTTTTAATTGCTCATAAACTTTGAATTACCAACCGTTTATAGTTATATGTAAACTACATCACAAATTGTAACGTTCCGTTTGGTTTTAGCGTAATTAAGTAGTTTAGTATGTATAAAATTATCTAAATCAGTCCCTGTATTTATTTGGTATTTAATATTAGCTAGTAGATATTTAGATCGTAATAGAAAGAGTGCGACGCGCACCCCTTCTCTAATTTTGTTAGGTCGCTACAGGTACCAGAAAGCACGTAAGCGATTCGTAATGTAGTCTCTGGCCAAGAGGGTCGTACATTTTCGTTTTCTGAGTTTTGACGCTTTTATAGCGGATTAGCAAGTTTTACATGATTATAGTAAATAATTAAGTATTTCGTGAAAAGTAAACTGATAGTGCAAAGTGCCGAACTTTCGAATGTTTGTTGTAATAACGTCCGGGTGTGATTATCTAATCTGTTGTAGGTCACAATCATTCAATGTCGTTTGTCTGTTTTTGAAGAAATATATGCCAATCATATTTGGGATATAGTAGTTTGAATGGTTAGAAAAGACCCCGATTACGTGTGCCGTGAGCCATAATAATCCAATTTATTTGAGAATATAGAAAGCATAGTTATCACACAGCTTGAACTAGGTTTGAAGTTGGTAAAGTCTGACACCCCTTTACATTATTTAGTAGCCTGATCCATCTCGTAAGGTAAGCGAAGTTATTATATTAGAATTTACTGAGCGACAAAACCAGTTCCGTACGTTACTATTAAAAGTACACGTGCACCCCAGAAACATAAGATATTTCTCGCACCTGCATCAGTGTTATAAAAATTAAATCAGTGCGTTCTGTTTTACATTCATTCAACTTGTGCCGCAACCAGCTGCATGAACTACACTGTCATCTTTAAATATTAACGTAGCAATAATTTTCCAAATTACTATTACATTTAAGACAGGTTGTTCTGATTAAAAATTGTATCAAGACATTTGTAGCCCCTGACTTTGTTTAGATAAAATTTACAGTTGCTCTTCAAACTATTAAAGTAGGTGCTGTATGCACAAGGTGTATCACGCGGGGTATTAAAGTTTTGCGTTATAGTTCATGTATTTTTGCCTCCAGATTAGCGAATCAGGACCGGCGTGAGTCCCATGTGCACTCAACCCTACCCCTTAAATATATATATATATATATATATATATATATATATATATATATATAATATGGGTATAATAATCTTGGAATTAGGTCATTACTAAATCTTGGTATATTGGAAAAGTTTCACATATAAGCAATAACAAATGTAGTGGTAATCTTTTATTTGACGCGTTTCGGTAACACCATAATTAATAAATTTATTTATAAATACTAAAACAATATGTTAACAATTATTAGATTTTTATATATATACATACCTTTGTGCAATTTTAATTATAGTATAGTATAAGTCAAAACAAACAAATAATTCTACAAACTAACATTTTAACTTGTATCACAGTTTCGCTTCAATAAATAATATGAATAACAATAATATAATTGGTTGTATAATCTAATATTTAATCACTCTGCAACATGGTGTATTCAAATATGTGGGGATTTTTAATAGTCTAAATAATGGTAGAATATTTTTGTTAATATTCAGAAGATTCATCTTTTACAAATTAAATTGTGGTAAATTTTCATAGATCCATCTTGGTCAGTTTTTGAGTTTATGGTATTCGGATATTTATATATATGTAAAGTTTCCATTACGTTTCTCTTGTTGTCATTGTTTTCAGTGTCTAAAATATCTACATTATTGAAATCAAATTGGTGTAAGTTGTCAATTGCATGAGAAGCAAGAGCAGTACTTTTTTTATTATTAGTTTTTATGCTATATTTGTGCTCATAAATTCGTTTACGAAGGTATTGTTTAGTATTACCTATGTATACCCCAGGACATCCTGTGCAGTTAATTTTATAAATTGTGTGTGTCTTATTGTTATGTTCGATGGGTGGAAATAGTTTGGTGAAAAAATTTTTAAATGAATAGTTCGGTTTATGAATTATTTGTTTGTTATATTTTTGAAGACAGTTTTTAATTTTTTCAGAGAGTCCTGGGGTATATATATAATTCCAATTCTGGTTTCTTCTAGCTGTTTTTTATTTTTATTTTGATTATTGTAGATTTTATGTATTTTTGATTTTATTATTGGTTTATATGCGGAAATGGGATAGCAATTATCTTTGAGTATAGTCTTAATGGTGTTTAAATTGTTGTATCTAAATTTAGGGTGTGCTAATTTTATACCTTTTTCAATTAGGTTATTAACTACGTTAGTTTTATATTGTTTTGGTACGCAGGAATTTAAGTTTAGATATCTACCGCTCCATGTGTTTTTTCGGTACCAATTTGTTGTAATTAATCCTTCATCATTATAGTTTATGAGGACATCTAGAAATGGAATCGTTCTGTTAACTGCTAGTTCAACGGTGAATTGTAAACGTTGATGGAATCCGTTAAATGTTTTTAAGGTTTCGTTGATTTTATCAAAAGGTAGGCAAATAATACAATCACCAACGTATCTTTTATAAAATGTTGGTATGTATTGTAGTTGATTTATGGCATAATTTTCAAGTTCTTCCATTACTAGGTTGGCAATAGTGGATGAAATTGGGGATCCCATGGCGGTTCCGAAAATTTGGGTGTAGATTTTGTTATTGAATTTAAAATAAGACTCGTTAATGCATATTTTTATGGCTTCTGTAAATTCTTCCATTGGAAGTGTTGTTAGTGGGCCTAGTTTATTCCATTTCTTTTTTATTATATCAATAGCTAGATTAGTGGGGATGTTTGTAAATAGCGATTGCACATCAAGAGAGATTATTATGTGATTTGGTGGTACAGTTTGTTTTATAATAAACTTTTGGAATTCCCAGCTATCTGTTATGTGGTAATCTGTTTGTCCGACAATTTTTTTAATAATTTCAATAAGAAATTTAGCGAGTTTGTAAGTGGGTGCATTTCTTGTGTTAACTATTGATCGAAGTGGAACGTTGACTTTATGGATTTTTGGTAGCCCGTATATGTTGGGAGCATGACCATTATGACAAATCAAATTGTTTTTTATGTAAGTAGTTATATAGTTCTTTTTTTGCCATTGATTTATTAATGTGTTAATTTTGGTTTGAATTTGTAGCGTGGGGTCAATTGTTTTTATGGTGTAAGTGGTATTATCATTTATAATTTCGTTCATTTTGTATATGTAATCCTCTTTTAGCATTAATACTGTAGTGTCACATTTATCAGCTTTTAATATATAAATATCATTATTATCAAGTAAGAATTTTTTAGTTTCCTTTATTGCTAAATAATTATTTCGATTATTATAGTTTTTATTTAAATTGATTTTAGTGGTTTTGTGGTTGGTAAGAATGTTACAAATTTTGTTACGAATTTCTGTTCCTTCATTAGCGGGTTTTTCTTTTATTCCACATTCAATATTAGTAATAATTCTTTCATAGTTGGTATTTCTTAATTTGTTTGCAGAAAATTTATTTCCTAAACTAAGACAGTTCATAACTTCGGTTGGAATAGATCTTTTTGTCAAATTTATAATCCATTTGTTGTTTGTTTTGTGGTTATGGGTTAAATTATTTTGTTGCTGTGTTTTGTTTATTAGCTATTTAATTTTATTTATCTGTTTTTCTTTAATTTTTCGAAAAATATTGTTATAAATTGTGTATTGATCGGAAAAAAAGGAATAAAGCAATAAAGGAAACTAAAAAATTCTTACTTGATAATAATGATATTTATATATTACGAGCTGATAAATATAACACTACAGTATTAATGCTAAAAGAGGATTACATATACAAAATGAACGAAATTATAAATGATAATACCACTTACACCATAAAAACAATTGACCCCACGCTACAAATTCAAATCAAAATTAACACATTAATAAATCAATGGCAAAAAAAGAACTATATAACTACTTACATAAAAAACAATTTGATTTGTCATAATGGTCATGCTCCCTACATATACGGGCTACCAAAAATCCATAAAGTCAACGTTCCACTTCGACCAATAGTTAACACAAGAAATGCACCCACTTACAAACTCGCTAAATTTCTTATTGAAATTATTAAAAAAATTGTCGGACAAACAGATTACCACATAACAGATAGCTGGGAATTCCAAAAGTTTATTATAAAACAAACTGTACCACCAAATCACATAATAATCTCTCTTGATGTGCAATCGCTATTTACAAACATCCCCACTAATCTAGCTATTGATATAATAAAAAAGAAATGGAATAAACTAGGCCCACTAACAACACTTCCAATGGAAGAATTTACAGAAGCCATAAAAATATGCATTAACGAGTCTTATTTTAAATTCAATAACAAAATCTACACCCAAATTTTCGGAACCGCCATGGGATCCCCAATTTCATCCACTATTGCCAACCTAGTAATGGAAGAACTTGAAAGTTATGCCATAAATCAACTACAATACATACCAACATTTTATAAAAGATACGTTGGTGATTGTATTATTTGCCTACCTTTTGATAAAATCAACAAAACCTTAAAAGCATTTAACGGATTCCATCAACGTTTACAATTCACCGTTGAACTAGCAGTTAACAGAACGATTCCATTTCTAGATGTCCTCATAAACTATAATGATGAAGGATTAATTACAACAAATTGGTACCGAAAAAACACATGGAGCGGTAGATATCTAAACTTCAATTCCTGCGTACCAAAACAATATAAAACTAACGTAGTTAATAACCTAATTGAAAAAGGTATAAAATTAGCACACCCTAAATTTAGATACAACAATTTAAACACCATTAAGACTATACTCAAAGATAATTGCTATCCCATTTCCGCATATAAACCAATAATAAAATCAAAAATACATAAAATCTACAATAATCAAAATAAAAATAAAAAACAGCTAGAAGATATCAGAATTGGAATTATATATACCCCAGGACTTTCTGAAAAAATTAAAAACTGTCTTCAAAAATATAACATACAAATAATTCATAAACCCAACTACTCATTTAAAAATTTTTTTATCAAACTATTTCCACCCATCGAACATAACAATAAGACACACACACAATTTATAAAATTAACTGCACAGGATGTCCTGGGGTATACATAGGTAATACTAAACAATACCTTCGTAAACGAATTTATGAGCACAAATATAGCATAAAAACTAATAATAAAAAAAGTACTGCTCTTGCTTCTCATGCAATTGACAACTTACACCAATTTGATTTCAATAATGTAGATATTTTAGACACTGAAAACAATGACAACAAGAGAAACGTAATGGAAACTTTACAAATATATAAATATCCAAATACCATAAACTCAAAAACTGACCAAGATGGATCTATGAAAATTTACCACAATTTAATTTGTAAAAGATGAATCTTCTGAATATTAACAAAAATATTCTACCATTATTTAGACTATTAAAAATCCCCACATATTTGAATACACCATGTTGCAGAGTGATTAAATATTAGATTATACAACCAATTATATTATTGTTATTCATATTATTTATTGAAGCGAAACTGTGATACAAGTTAAAATGTTAGTTTGTAGAATTATTTGTTTGTTTTGACTTATACTATACTATAATTAAAATTGCACAAAGGTATGTATATATATAAAAATCTAATAATTGTTAACATATTGTTTTAGTAATTATAAATAAATTTATTGATTATGGTGTTACCGAGAAAGGTTAAAAAAGAGGGATGGGATCTAGGTAAGCTTAATGATAGTAGGGTAAAAGAGGAATATAAACAAGTATTAGATAATAAGAGCAAAGAGATAGATGTAGGAGGGAAGGTAGAAAATAGATGAAAAGAAATAAAACTGACTGTACATGATACAGCAACACAGACTATAGGTAAGAAAAAAGTAGAAGCGAGAAAACCGTGGGTAACAAAAGGAGATATTAGATTTAATAGAGAATAGAAGAAAGCTTAAACCTTTCACAGAAGTGGATAGTGAAAGTAAGCAAAAATATAATGCAGTTAGAAATAAGATAGTGCATGAGTGTAGAAAAGCTAGAAATAAATGGATGGAGGAGAATTGTAAGGGAATACAAGATGATTTGAGAGTAGGTAAGACAGACAGGGCTTACAGGGCAGTTAAAAAGTTTTTTGGGGAAAATAGGAAAAAATATAACGGTATTAGAGACGAGAATAATGAGCTTCTAATAAATAAAGTTGAGGTAGCAGATAGATGGAAAAGATATTTAGAAGATTTATATAAGGGAGACGATATGGATGAGTTAGAAAACGACCAAGAAGAGGATGTAGAAATAGGGTTCTCAATATTAAGAGAGGAATTTGATAGAGCTCTTCGGAATCTTAAAATAAATAAAGCGCCAGGGATAGACGATATTCCCGCAGAATTAATAAAATATGCAAGTCAGAAAACTTTAGACAGATTATATGAACTAGTAAATGTAATATATGACACAGGTGAGGTTCCAATAGATTTCGAAAAAAATATTATTATCCCAATCCCAAAAAAGTCAGGAGCTGATAGGTGTGAGAATTTTAGAACGGTTAGTTTAACTTCTCATGCTTCCAAAATACTAACAATAATAATTAAAAATAGAGTAGAAGCTTTGACTGAGAATTATTTAGGCGAAGACCAATATGGTTTTCGTAAAGACAGAGGGACTAGAGAACCGATACTAATGATTAGGGTAATTATCGACAAAAGGTTACAAAAAAATAAAGACTCATTTCGCGTTTGTAGATTTAGAAAAAGCATTTGATAGGGTTAATTGGATTGTTATGTTCAGGGTTTTGCAAAAATAGGAATCCTCATAGGGATAGAAAATTATTTACAGTCTATATAAAACCAAAGCGTAGTAATTAGATTTGATGAAATAGAAAAGGAAGCTAAGATTAGAAATGGTGTTAGACAGGGTTGTATACTGTCTCCTTGATTTTAATGTTTATATTGAGAATGCTTTAAACTTAGCTAGAGAGAGAAAAGAGATAGGTATTAGTGTACAGGGACAGAAAATAGACATGTTACGTTTTGCAGATGATATAGCCATTATAGCAGAGTCTAGAAAAGAGTTAGGAGAGTTTTTAAATATTTTAGATGAGATACTACGGAGTAACTATAGAATGAGAATTAACTCAGTAAACACAAAGATAATGACAAGTGAGTTACAACCTAGTTCTAAACCAAAATTAAAAATAGGTAATACCGAGTTAGAGGAGGTGGATGGATTTTGCTATTTAGGTAGTATAATTACAAAAGATAGACGTAGCAGAAGGGATATAGTAGCTAGAATAGCTCAAGCTAGAAAAATGTTTTTAAAAAAGAAAAACTTACTAATAGCTAATAGTATTAGTTTAGATAATAGAAAAAGTTTCTTAAAGTGGTACGTATGGAGCGTTCTACAAACGGTAGTGAGACTTGAACAATTAAAGAAGTAGATAAGAAAAAGATAGAAGCTTTTGAAACTTGGTGTTATACGAGAATGTTAAAGATTAGTTGGACAGATAGAGTAACAAACGAGGAAGTTTATAGAAGGATAGCTGAGGATCCCTGTATGTGGAAACAATTGAAGGTCAGGAGAGATAGAATGATAGGGCAGCAGTTAAGACATGAGGGACTATTTAGTAAAGTCTAAGATTATAGACTACCAAATAAAAATAGAGTAGGGAGGCCTAGACAAAGCTATATTAGTCAAATTATTAGAGATATAGGTTGTGAAGGGTATGTAGACCTTTTTAGACTAGCTCAGAATAGAAAAGAATTTAGAGCTGCGTCAAACCGACTTTAAGTAAGTTCGAAAACAAAACAAAAAAATAATAAAAATCAGTTAACTAAATGTCACCAGGACATGACTCACAATTGGTTAGCGGTCTTGCATGTTGGTAGCGTTTCGTTGCTCAAGCCTTACCATAACATAATTTAATAAACGTCACCATGACATAACTCACAATTAGGTAGCGGTCTCGCATGTTGGCAGCGATTCGTTGCTTAAGTCTTACCATAACATATAATTTAACACTTTTCCTTTTTGAAGCGGATAACCTGGTTATATTTCATTTCCTTATAAATGATAATCATGTAAACATGTTAGAGTTCTTTAACAACCATCAGGTTGCTAATATCTATGTAGAGCCAGCTGGATAGGAAAAAGATAGAAGGATATAGGAAGACCTAGACCAAACTATATTAGTCAAATTATTAGAAATTTAGGTTGTGGAGGGTATGTAGAGCTTTTTAGATTAGCACAGAATAGAAAAGAAGTTAGAGCTGCGTCAAACCGACTTTAAGTAAGTTCGAAAACAAAACAAAAAAAAATAAAAATCAGTTAACTAAATGTCACCAGGACATGACTCACAATTGGTTAGCGGTCTTGCATGTTGGTAGCGTTTCGTTGCTCAAGCCTTACCATAACATAATTTAATAAACGTCACCATGACATAACTCACAATTAGGTAGCGGTCTCGCATGTTGGCAGCGATTCGTTGCTTAAGTCTTACCATAACATATAATTTAACACTTTTCCTTTTTGAAGCGGATAACCTGGTTATATTTCATTTCCTTATAAATGATAATCATGTAAACATGTTAGAGTTCTTTAACAACCATCAGGTTGCTAATATCTATGTAGAGCCAGCTGGATAGGAAAAAGATAGAAGGATATAGGAAGACCTAGACCAAACTATATTAGTCAAATTATTAGAAATTTAGGTTGTGGAGGGTATGTAGAGCTTTTTAGATTAGCACAGAATAGAAAAGAAGTTAGAGCTGCGTCAAACCGACCTTAAGTAAGGTCGATAACAAAATGATGATGGTGTTACCGAAACGCGTCAAATAAAGGATTACCACTACATTTGTTATTGCTTATATGTGAAACTTTTCCAATATACCAAGATTTAGTAATGACCTAATTCCAAGATTATTATACCCATATTATCTATTTAAGAAGGTCAAGAACACATCCAAAATATTTATATATATATATATATATATATATATATATATATATATATAGATTTTACGTTTATGAAATTACATTGACACTGGCCAGTACGCAGACATTATTATTCAAAGTAGAATAAGTATTTTTCCTGCTTATTATTTCGAATTATATTGCTGATTGATTGGTGGCGTACTAAAGTATGCCTTGTCTAATTTCATATTTCCGTTAATGAACATATGTATTTCTTTCAGCTAAAGAGTTGTGAATAGAGTTAAGTTGAACATTTTTGACGTGCGTTATTTGTAAATTTAAAGTGTTAAGATGGATCAGTCTGCTTTGCATTTTGAGTATAGAGCTTGTGGAGAGGTTTCGACTAGTGACGAAATCCTTTCTTTTCATCTAGCGTCTGATGTTACTGGTGGTGCCCATCCGATTTTGATACAATACCGAATTTTCGTCCCATTATAATTTACACCCTAGGGCAATTGGCAACCCCAACCTACGACTTTTGCTATACCCACCCCTCGGCGGCTGGAGCTAGTTTGCTGGAGATTCCGTGGTGTTGTAGTGCCGAATTGGCCCGTAACAAAATCTAGACAATTTCTACTCTCACATGCAACAATCACACATCCCTCACGTACCGCTAATGCGCTGCTACTGATCATAGGTTAAATAGTATAATAGATAAGCTACTACTGGCTAAGCTTTGTTGGCACGAAAACGCTATCTAGTGAGATGTGCGTCATCATTTCAACCGACGCGGAAAATCTAAAGCTATTTAAAAATTGCGAGGTTGAAGGAATATATAAAATTATTTAAATTGAAATGCATGTAGATCCGTTTTTTGACCTTTTTCTTTTAATATTATAGAATGCAATTACTTTATACTGTAAAAAACCGTTACTAATTTTTAAAATAGTATAATATTCTCAGCACTGTCTATGAAAGATGCTGAAATGCACAATATCTTTTGATCAAAAGACATTGTAAATTTAAGCAGTGTTACATATTGATGCTGCTGATTAACCTCTACCAAATCAAGTACAAAATTGCGTAACAGTCAACCAAAACCTAAGAAATTTAATTTTTTAATTGTAAAACTAATATGGATCAAAAGTAATAAAACAAATACATTAGCTAGATGTATCATTTGTCCTGAACAGACGAATACAGAATTTGATTGAAACTGTAAGCTGTAATAAATTTTTGATTTTCACAATATTTATTCATATCGCCTACATACATGATATAATAAAAAGCCATCATCTCATTGAAATGCTGATACATAAAAAAGGTTAAACAAAGATAGTTGTCTTAATCTTATTATTATGAACATTGTTCCAAATCTAGCTCAACCTACTTGTTGATCAATACTTTTGTCAACTAAAAATAATTGTGCAAATTACGTTGTACTTTTTAAAACAGTATAACTACACTTACAAAGCCGAAAAATATGCAGATCACGCCAAAAACGTTTTGACAAAATACATACCTAACAAATTTACCTTTTACGTTAGCGTCAAAAGTTCTTTGCGTTATATAAACATATATTTAATGTAGTTATCGAGCCTTTCTCCTTGTTCCTTCCTTTAAAATTTTTGTATGCACTGTTATCTAGTGAGATGTGCATTCTCGTTTTACGTGTCAACAGTTCCCCTATCTACTGATGTTGTGTTCGGCCTTAACGCTCACTGAAACCCCACTTTTCTACCTTCTCTCCGCCACTCGTTAACGTAATTGCGCCGAACGTATGATCCGAGTGAAGAGAATCAAATATTAGAATATGAATATTACCTGGTTATACGGCTTGCAATGCACACGATACAACAAAACCAAATGAGCTGATTTTGTCAAATCTACAACCTTAACGAGGGAAAAACTGAGACAAATTTAGAACAAGCAAGAAGTACTGTACTTATTTAACTGCTATCAAAATTACATACGTACCCGAAATAACCATATCCATATATTTCATTTCCAAAAGCGAATCATATGAGAGTTCCGACACGTTGTCAATTTCTTCTTGCAGCCTCTTTTGAATATCAGGATTTATAGCTAATTCATAAGCTGTGAAACTCATGGCCGATGATGAGGTATCAAATCCAGCTAAGAAGAAAATAAACGCTTGAGCCGTAATATCCTCTTTTGTTAACTCCACTGCAGGTTTTGCCTTTCTAGCTTCCATTAAAAGATGGAGCATATCAGGTCGGACAAGTTTTTGTCGTTCTCGTAGGTCTATGCTGTCACTGATAAGTGTTCGAAAAAATGTGTCTACATGACTTGATAGTATACGAGGTTTTAGTACCTACAACAACATTAATGGCATGTAATCACTCACTGCAATTGTAAACTTACCTTTACTAACGTGCTACTTAGTGTATTAAGAAACAACTTAATAGCTTTCATAGCTGTTAAATCGGTAGCATCTTTTCCTATCCGATAAAATTCATTTTCAGGATTTTTAAAAGAATCACATGTTACTCCAAATGCTGTAGTTCCTATTACATCACTTGTATATCTACTAAATAAATCTTTTATTTCTATAATTATAGGAGAATTTTGCTTTTGAAAATGTTGTATACACTGTTCGGCACATTGCTGCATCAAACCAAACATACCCTTTAGTTTACTGCTCGTAAAAGAAGGGCTTAATGTCGCTCTAAGATCATGCCACCTTTGTCCACCTAAACAATAAGACTATTTCATAAATATACACCAAGGTTTTATTTACCTCTCATGGTAAATATACTATTTGTAAACAACGGATCAGATTCAGGAGGTAATACTTTTCGGTGTTCAGGAAAAACATCAAAATCTTTTACTGTTATCATTTTAATTAAGTTAGGACAACGTAAAAGCAATGCCGGTGTATGAAACTGATATATTCCACAGTACCTAGAAAAATATTGTTATAGACATAGCATTTAAAATATGTTATTTCACCTTTTTTCGGTAAAAGCGTTATAAGCATCCTGAATAACTTCAGTCAGAGAGCGTTTTTGCACAATCGCTGGTCCTATTGTGCCAAAGATTGGCCATGAATTTACTTGTGGAACACCCTTCTTTGTCCAATATTTGTGAACTTCCAAAGATTTTATATATAGAAATATCACAAAAGCGATTCCGAGCAATATAAACCACATGTTGGTTTGTTCTGAAACTGACTGTCGCTTCTTTGAATTAAATCTCGATCTTATTTCCCAAACAAAGATCCTAGAAAAGAATAAAAATGAACACTTTTAATAATTAGCTATTGCCATGTTATGTAAACATAAAATAATCATTTGCACTTGAAATTTGTGAATGTGCTTTCATAGTGAGGAGACAGATTAAACGTTGCTGCGACGTATCTATATTTGTTCACTTATTTTGTCGATTTATTTATATGATCATGGGTGAACATAGTTCAGAACGTACTACACGATTAACATCTGTCAAAAAAGATAAAGATGAAGCCTAGGTTCGAGAGGTCGCCGAGAAGTTACTATCTAACACATTGTGTATTGATTATCTTCTGAGTTTTATGGTTACAAAAGTAAGTAAACATTTTGAGGCGTATGAAGATAAAATTTTCAAGCAGCAAGAGAAGCTGCATTCCACTCTTGATGATATTGAAATCCAGCAGCAATACGGTAGAAAAAACAACTTACGTTTTTATGAACTCAAGCAACGTGACAATGAAAACACTAATGCAACAGTAATAAACCTATGTAAACAAAAACTTAATAATCATTTCACAGAGAAAGATATTGACTATAGCCACAGACTGTCTAACAAAGCAGGTAATCGTCCTATTATTGTTAAATGTTGTAGCAGGTCTATGAAGAATGATACCTATTAATCAAAGAAGCATTTAAAAGAATCAAATATAATAATTAAAGAGGACTTAACTCGTAAACGCATTGTCATCATTAAAGGTATATCTAATAAGTAAAGATACAAAAACTGAGAATTATTTAGGCGAAGACCAATATGGTTTTCGTAAAGACAGAGGGACTAGAGAACCGATACTAATGATTAGGGTAATTATCGAAAAAAGGTTACAAAAAAATAAAAAGACTCATTTTGCGTTTGTAGATTTAGAAAAAGCATTTGATAGGGTTAATTGGATTGTTATGTTCAAGGTTTTGCAAAAAATAGGAATCTCTCATAGGGATAGAAAAATTATTTACAGTCTATATAAAAACCAAAGCGTAGTAATTAGATTGGATGAAATAGAAAAGGAAGCTAAGATTAGAAATGGTGTTAGACAGGGTTGTATACTGTCTCCCTTGATTTTTAATGTTTATATTGAGGAAGCTTTAAACTTAGCTAGAGAGAGAAAAGAGATAGGTATTCGTGTACAGGGACAGAAAGTAGACATGTTACGTTTTGCAGATGATATAGCCATTATAGCAGAGTCTAGAAAAGAGTTTTTAAATATTTTAGATGAGATACTACAGAGTAACTATAGTATGAGAATTAACTCAGTAAAGACAAAGATAATGACAAGTGAGTTACAGCCTAGTTCTAAACCAAAATTAAAAATAGGTAATACCGAGTTAGAGGAGGTAGATGAATTTTGCTATTTAGGTAGTATAATTACAAAGGATGGACGTAGCAGAAGGGATATAGTAGCTAGAATAGCTCAAGCTAGAAAAATGTTTTTAAAAAAGAAAAACTTACTAATAGCTAATAGTATTAGTTTAGATAATAGAAAAGTTTCTTAAAGTCGTACGTATGGAGCGTTCTACTATATGGTAGTGAGACTTGGACAATTAAAGAAGTAGATAAGAAAAGATAGAAGCTTTTGAAACTTGGTGTTATAGGAGAATGTTAAAGATTAGTTGGACAGATAGAGTAACAAACGAGGAAGTTTATAGAAGGATAGGTGAGGAACCCTGTATGTGGAAACAATTAAAGGTCAGGAGAGATAGAATGATAGGGCACCAGTTAAGACATGAGGGACTATTTAGTAAAATCTTAGATTATAGACTACCAAATAAAAATAGAGTAGGAAGGCCTAGACAAAGCTATATTAGTCAAATTATTAGAGATCTAGGTTGTGAAGGGTATGCAGACCTTTTTAGACTAGCTCAGAATAGAAAAGAATTTAGAGCTGCGTCAAACCGACTTTAAGTATGTTCGAAAACAAAACAAAAAAAAATAAAAATCAGGTAACTAAATGTCACCATGACATAACTCACAATTAGTTAGCGGTCTGGCATGTTGGTAGCGTTTTGTTGCTTAAGCCTTACCATAACATATAATTTAACACTTTTCCTTTTTGAAGCGGATAACCAGGTTATATTTCTTTTCCTGATAAATGGTAATTATGTGACCATGTTAGAGTTCTTTAACAAACATCAGGTTGCTAATATCTATGTAGAGCCAGGTGGATAGGAAAAAGACTAAACTATATTAGTCAAATTATTAGAAATTTAGGTAGTGAAGGGTATGTAGAGCTTTTTAGATTAGCACAGAATAGAAAAGAAGTTAGAGCTGCGTCAAACCGACCTTAAGTAAGGTCGAAAACAAAATGATGATGACAAAAAAGTATTAGTAGTAGATAAGCAGAGTATGTTCTAGGACAAAAGGTGCAACTTTCTAACGAAAAATACCGGTTTTTTCTATGTATTTTGAGCATTAATGTCTCAAAACATATAAGGTCCGTTTTGGTAATTTTTGTACCATACATTGAATTCCCCATAACAGTCTTAAAAATCCTCGTTGCATACATCTTTGATCGTAACCCAATAAAATCGCCCATTATTTTCGTCTATCATCATACCCAATACTTTTTGTACCAAGCATTGAAATTCCCATAAGGAGAATCATACGATCAATTCAAATCACTTTTCAGCCCAACATCCTGACTGGGGGAGTCTATTACTTTTATTTTTTAAGAATAGGATAACACTAAACTATATAAAATTTTATTATGGATAATAATATTTACAATCAGTATTCTACATTTGTAATAAGTATTGTATTTCGTCTTGATCCATAATTGAATAATGTCCAACAGGTATTGTTCCATGTGAACCATCATGCGGGTTTAGGGCAAACTTCTCCTGAGCAATAGTGTGAACTTGATGCTTGGATATATAATGGACATAATCCTCAAAAATAAATCTATTCTCTATCACCGATCTTTTAATCCCTTTAATTTTCTTTGTAACACCAAAGTCTCGGATGCCAGGTGATTCTTCTTCTTCTCGTAAGAGTTCTGCTTCTTTTTTCTTGGCTGTCTTAAATATCCTCGTCGCATACATATTTAGTCGTAACCCGATAAAATCTATCATGAGTCTCCCATTATTTTAGTCTTTATCACTCCCAATTATTTTTGTTAATTAACCGAATTCCATAATTGTTGTTGGATGGATAGTCGGAAGTATCAGGCTGGATATCCTGGCTACAGCTCCATATCTTACTTCCCAGTTTTGCACAAGTTGCACATTACAATGTTTGCGTATATTCTCCATCGTTTTTCCAAAGACTGCATTATTCATTAGTTTGAACAAGTTCATCTCAAATTCAGTCCTTGCTTGTTTCAGAAGTTCAGTATTGAGGTCAATGTAAGATTTTAGCCAGCAGCTTTGTTTAAGTTTTAGGACTCGATGAATTGCAAATAATTTATATCCATTTTCTAAAACTTGTTTCAGATTTCTATAATGGATCACATATCTTCTTTTAGCATTTAGTGTAGCCATTAATTTGGTACTTTGAGTTTTTGATACAAGCGGCTTTCCAGTCTTCGGATCAATGTGCTCCGGATAGAATGGGATGTCTTTATGTACATCATGAATAGATTCCGGATATTTCAAATCCACCTCCAAGATATAACCATCATTCGCATTATCATGAACTGATGTCACGTCGATGTTGGTGTCCACCCATTCAAATCCTCCATAGGGCAAGGGTTGACTCATCGATAATCCATATTGATTATTAACGTCATAATGCATAAGATACACATCGGGGTTGGAAGGATCATACGTTGGTAAATATTTCTTATTCGCCAATGCATGCGATTCCGAACACACTTGACTAAGTCCTCCCCGTATACCCTTCTCAATAAATAACAGCTGATCAATGTCAGTCAATAACTCAAGTTCCTGGCGTGTATGCTTCAACATTCCGTCCCAAGTGTATCCCGGAAGGGTGTAATAGTGGGCGGGGTCTAGTCCATAAGTTAAATGACAACTTGCACAAAACTGTTCAAATACTTCAGTCAATAGTATCACCTTAAGGTATAAGTCAGAGTACTACCGCGTGTTTTGAATATTAAATGTTTCCCACACTTTTTGTGCATGCGCATACTGCTTCTTAGTAATTCCTCTACCTTCCAGCATGCTGTAAAATTCTTGTTGAGTAGGTAGTGAAGCGTAATTCAGTTTTTCAGAAGAATCTATGAAATCGTACGGGTATACATCTTTTTTAGTTAGTAATTCAAACTTCTCATTTGACAATCCAGAAAATTCATTTTTTAATAACGGATATACGTTTATATATAAAGCCAATGTTTCTAAGGATGAGCTCATAAGCTGTTGATGAATCTATAATTGACCAAGTTTTCAGTAATATATTTTTGTGAAAAGTATATATAATTTTCCTTTGTTACTGGTAACACTTCCACACGGTCATCCAAATCTACAGCAATACTTTTAATTATGAAATGGCTATCATAACCGCTCAAGTTGTGGAGAACTATCGTAGTTGTATGAGAATCATGATACTCGATATTACAGCTCTCATACGCGCGTCCTCTGTAATTATTAGTCGGCACTAAACAATTATGATCACGAACTTTTTAACCTTTTAAGTTCAATTTTTCAGAGTAGTGTGGATATTTGGACACTCTTTCGGAGTGCTGATCAGCTGGATATAACGCTGCCATTACGGATTACGCTTGCTTCGCGTGGTCCGTAATGGAAGCGTTACATCTAGCTGATCAGCACTCCGAAATGGTGTCCAAATATCCACACTACTCTGAAAAATTAAACTTTAAAGGAATCCAGTCAACTATACAGGGTGCCCACAATCTATCTCCGTATATGGGTAACTTTTTTATTATAGAAGATACAATGTTGGTTAAATTAGCAAAGTTGAAGAGAAATTTACGAGTAGTATGATGCTTTTTTGAAAACTCACCTAGATGCTCAACTTTTTTAGATATTTGAAAAAAACTGAAATTTGTCATTTTCTTCAAACGCTAATAACTTTTTAACGGTTTAACCTATAGAGAAAATAAAAACTGCTTGTAAAGTAACTTTTTACGTAGAATTCAATAGCGTATATGAAAATTTTAACTGGAAATGGGTTTTCAAGCTACAAACATAACCTCACTTTTTTTAAATGGAAACCATAGTTCAATATAACCCAAATGGAAAGGTTTTTCTTTTCTGATTACCCTGATGTAAGGGTTGATGTACTTATTTTCAGTAGTTTCTTCATAATAAAGAAAAAACGATTTATTTATTTGCGGACATCAAGGAGTCCATGGATACATATTACAAACAAACAAAATGTGTAAAAATCAATAATGGAAACACAAGTTTATTGTAACTAAATTTATTATAAACTAAGAAAAATAAAATACTTAAAAAATAAACTATCCATACAATACAAATAACTTAATCAAAGGAAACAAAAATTAATTAATGCGAATATGCCCACTCCTACATTAACATATGCTCAAAATGACCTCAATTAGCTTGCAAACACATTTCGCACCTTTTAATTAGGTTTTGGTGCACCTTATTTAACGTTTGTGGTTTTATACTTGTAATAGCTGCTGTAATACTATTTTTGAGTTGCTCAATGTTATTGGGTTTTTTAGCATACACTACATCCTTTACAGTACCCCAAAGAAAAAAATCCAGTGGCGATAGTTCTGGTGACCTTGCCGGCCATGGAACAGGACCTGCATTGCCAATCCAATTTGGAAAACTATTATCAAGATATTCAGAAACGGCTTGAGCATTGTGAGCAGGTGCACCGTCATGCTGAAAATATTTTAAGTTTTGCAGTAAATGAAGTGGCAAATTATCTAGCATTTCTTGCAATTCGTTTTGTAGAAAATTCAAATAGTGTACACCATTTAAATTATAATTATAGAAGAAAGGCCCAAGTATTTTATTACCAAAAATGGCACACCACACATTTATCGAAAATTGATGTTGATCCCGCCTTTCTTCTGTTAAATGGGGATTTTCCTGACTCCAGTAGACTGTATTTTTTCTGTTAAACATGCCTTTGTTAGTAAATTTTGCTTCGTCGGTAAATATAATAGTGTGACTAAAACCAGGATTATTATTTGTTTCATTAAGAAACCACCTACAAAACTGTTGTCTTCTCTCACAATCCCCATGATACAGTGTATTGCTAACCTGGGTTTTGTATGGTTTGTAGCGGTTTTGTTTTAAAATTAGGCGAGCTTTTTCTGTAGAAGTAGCGCACTCAATTGCAGTTTCTCGGGTGGACGCTGTTGGCTTAAAATTTATGTAGTTCTTCATCATCAGTTTTGAATTTTCTTTTATCAGTACTGGGTTTTGTAAAAGCACCAAACCTTTTTAAATTGTTTTCTAATTTAGAAAACAATCGTTTATCTGGCTGCCTTCTTTCCAAATATCTTTCATAATACATATCACCAGCAGCATCACAATTTCTGTTACAGGCATAGTAACAAAAGAGCATGTCATTTTTTTCGTGGTTTGTATACATTCTCTATTATAATCAAATAAATTTAAAAGTCTTCTACACAAAATTTGCAACCCAGAGCAAATAAACACTTTAACTAATAATATCTGACATATGCCAGTTGTATTTTGTTTATTTAAAATATGTATCCATGGACTCCTCGATGCCCGCAAATAAATAAATCGTTTTTCTTTATTATGAAGAAACTGCTGAAAATAAGTACATCAACCCTTACATCAGGGTAATCAGAAAAGAAAACCTTTCCATTTGGGTTATATTGAACTATGGTTTCCATTTAAAAAGTGAGGTTATGTTTGTAGCTTGAAAACCCATTTCAATTAAAATTGTCATATACGCTATTGAATTCTACGTAAAAGTTACCTTACAAGCAGTTTTATTTTCTATAGGTTAAACCGTTAAAAAGTTATTAGCGTTTGAAGAAAATGGCAAATTTCAGTTTTTTCAAATATCTAAAAAAGTTGAGCATCTAGGTGAGTTTTCAAAAAAGCATCATACTACTCGTAAATTTCTCTTCAACTTTGCTAATTTAACCAACATTGTATCTTCTATAATAAAAAAGTTACCCATATACGGAGATAGATTGTGGGCACCCTGTAGATTCATCGATAGCTTCCGCTTTATGAGCTCATCCGTAGAAACATTGGTTTCATATCTAAAGGTATATCGGTTAATAAAAATGAATTTTCTGGATTGACAAATGAGAAGTTTGAATTACTAACTAAAAAAGGTGTATACCCGTACGATTTCATAGATTCCTTTGAAAAGCTGAATTACGCTTCACTACCTACTCAACAAGAGTTTTACAATTTGCTGGAATGTAGAGGAATTACTAACAAGCAGTATGCGCATGCATAAAAGTGTGGAAAGCATTTAATATTCAAAACAGGGGCAGTACTCTGACTTATACCTTAAGACCGATGTGATGCTATTGGTTGAAGTATTTGAACAGTTTCGTGCAAGTGGTCATTTAGCTTATGGACTAGACGCCGCCCACTATTACACCCTTCCAGCATACACTTGGGGCGGAATGTTGAAGCATACACGCCAGGAACCTGAGTTATTGACTGACATTGATCCGTTGTTATTTATTGAGAAGGGTATACGGGGAGGACTTAGTCAAGTGTGTTCGGAATCGCATGCATCGGCGAATAAGAAATATTTACTAACGTATGATCCTTCCAACCCCGATGTGTATCTTATGCATTATGACGTTAATAATCAATATGGATGGGCCATGAGTCAACCCTTGCCCTATGGAGGATTTGAATGGGTGGACACTAACATCGACGTGACATCAGTTCATGATAATGCGAATGATGGTTATATCTTGGAGGTGGATTTCGAGTATCTGGAATCTATTCATGATGTAGATAAAGACATCCCATTCTGTCCGGAGTACATTGATCTGAAGATTGGAAAACCGCCTGTATCAAAAACTCAAAGTACCAAATTAATGGCTACACTAAATGCTAAAAGAAGATATGTGATCCATTATAGAAACCTGAAACAAGCTTTAGAAAATGGACTTAAATTATCTGCAATTCATGGAGTCCTAAAATTTAAACAAAGCTGCTGGCTAAAATCTTACATTGACCTCAATACTGAACTTCGGAAACGAACAAGGAATGAATTTGAGATAAACTTGTTCAAGCTAATGAATAATGCAGTCTTTGGGAAACGATGGAGAATATACGCAAACGTTGTAATGTGAAACTTGTGCAAAACTGGGAAGTAAGATATGGAGCCGAAACCAGGATTTCCAGCCCGTTATTCAAAAGTGTTACAATCTTCGATAAAAACCTTGTGGTAGTGGAACTTCTTAAATCTGAAACATATTTTAATAAACCTATCATATGTTAGCGTAGTAACCATTTTCATGGAATCCAGTTATCCACGATTTGCATCCTAGCATCCACATTTGCACCATACAATCTGACCAATTTACATTTCCGTGAGAGATGAATCTACCACTTGCTCACGCCTGAGATAACTCCGACCTTGTGGTTTAATTCATTTGTACCCCAACCAATCCTTCTAAAAATCAGATAGACCTAATCCTGAGCTACCCAATTTTGAGATACTTTCGGGCTAATAAACCTATATTGTTTGGACAATTAAATTAGATTTTCAGTGAATTTCTAGGAATTTTTCAGATTGCACCAAACCCAGGATACCCCTTTTAAAATTTTACCTGTAGAAACTTTTGAGCGTTCTTATAAAATTTTTATCACATACATTTGTTAGTCTAAAATTTTAGTGAATCCAAACTTAAACCAGATTTGAAATCGGACCAATCAAAGTTATACCCCCTTTAAAGTCCTGATCTTTAATTTTTGCTATTTCCTAAAAGCAAACCTAACAAAATTTAACTTCGTTACATGCATCTTTCGAAACGATAGAAACCATAACTTGTTTGTGTATTAATGCAAATGTAATTTTCTCAGCTACCCAGATCTTCTAGCGAATTTTTCAGAATTAGCACATCCCCAGGAGCTACCCAATTTTAAGATTTCTTCACCTGTACGCGACTTTTAGAGCGTTCTTCATAAAATTTTATACATGCACACATCTTGTTAGTCTCAGAATTTCATGTAGAATCCGAATCTGTAAACAGATTTGAAATCGGACCACGCCCTGCAAAGTTACCACTATACCCTCTGCGAGCTCATAAGCATCTATTCTCCAGCATTTCCACCCACGAGATAAACCTACCTTGTTTGGTATTAATAATATTAGAATTTTCCAGCTACCCAATCTCTTTAAATTTTTCAGATTGCACCATCCCCAGGAGCTACCCGACATTTTAAGATTTCTGTACACGAAGCGATGCGTCAATTTTATACAGCTGCCATCCTTGTAATATCTACGAATCTTATGTAGATCCGAATCACGTAAGACAGATCATTAAAATGACACGTTACATTATCAAACACTTATAAACATTATCAATTTCCACCACAGGATACCTTAAATTTAATAACAAAATCTACAATTTTAAAACTGTAATAAAGAGTAACTATACAGAACGAATTTTATTACAGTTTAAATAAACCACATTATCGTAACCTAACAATATTTTTACCTCCTAGACACGTCATTCAGGTAATACTTATTAATTTAGTTTTCTAAATATGAGCACTTTCCATAGACCAACCGCGACACCATGTTTCATAATTCCTCTGATTTAGAATCTGTATGGTTTCCAAGACTGCGGTATATTTCAGATCACGAAGACGTTAAACCACAATGTCATTAACAGCATTCAACATCGGATTCTTCGCACCACAGTTGCCGTTGAGTGTTAAGACGCCGTAGCATTCGCAGGACTTATTTATGTTGTATTCTTTTTCATTATAATCGAATAAATCGTCTTCTGCTTCCAAAGAAACTCGGACACTCCATTGTCGACGCTGGGTTTTTATGCGATAGCTAGCCATCGTTGTTAAACGCTGGCTAATCATTTCTACCCATCTTCGTTAGTAGCGGTAACTGATGCATTTTATGTTTGTTGCTCCTTAAATGTGCGGCTAGTAGTTTTCCATTTCGAAATCGCATACTTACACATAATTCGTGGTTGTTTCGTACAAGACCCTTTAACAGCTGGGGGTTGAACGTTTACCTTAATGACATACCGTGCTGTTTTCCTTGTGTCGCTGAAGGTTTATTCTCGTAAAAGCGATACCGCAAGCCCAAGTTTAAGTACTTTGCTGCGGACGGCAACCCTGGGCGATGTTCACACGACATTTGTTCTGGTGCCGTTTGGAGCATTTTCCAGGTATAGGAAGCACCGCAAGGTTGCATTAAAACGTTTGCAGGTACCATTTTAGTACAAAACAAAACCCGCACTATAGACTTTGGAAACTTGTAATCGAACTAACTAAAAAGTTTACTCGAGCGTACCTGATTTATGTTCCTTATAGAATGCAACCGAAGGTTTCGAAGACACCGAACGATGTTGAGGATTCGGCGGGGAACTAAATGATGTCATAATCCTTGCTGCTCGTCCAATACATTTAGCGCTAATGCATGCACCTGGTTCGCTTCGTCGATGGTGCGAATGCCGTTAGTAGAAACACCGGAAAACGTCTTCCATGTTATACGGATCGCGTGCATATTAAAAATCCAAAGGGTGGTAGCACACGCACACAAGTTGTGTGCAAGTCGTGCTGTAGAAGATGCAATGCTACTATAACCAAAAACACTTTAAACCATTACTAAGAAAATACCAACTTGTTGTCTACAGGATACTTACAACAATTTAATTTTAAATAACTTCTACGTCATATTTTAGGAAATGGGGGGTTTGAATATTTCTCCAAATGAATCACCAAGCGAAAGTATATGCTTAACGGTATTAGAATTACCCATTAATTTCCTATTTTTACGACCGTGGTTAATTATAGATTGAAATTTAATTTGTGCACGTTCGAGCTTCTCGTAAACTAACATATTTTAGAGCAACAATGCGCTGTATAATACATGCATACCCCTTCGCCGCGCTACTGCTATTCTTGTAATTGCTAGAAAAAGTCACTCTCCTTTTTACTGTTAGGAGCGATGCAAAGCACCATTTTTTATACTTTCTATAGCACATCGCACACTTTTCGTCTGATAATTAAATTTTGCTTCTGTAGGCTTTTACACTTTCGCATAGCGGTCGGCCGCACGTATTGATTTCTAGAACCGGTAAGTACTCGATATCCTCCAAATAGAGAATTAGATGCTCGATGTCTGTCAACTTCCAATTCCCTCGTAAAGGTAGAAAAACTCGGTCAATCATCCATTAAACTTCGACCCGCTACCGTTTTGATAATTTCCAAACATTTTCGAACGACAATGGGCTGAGAATTTTTAAACCTCCGAGGATCTTTAAGTCGTGATCAATTACACATCCGAGCTACGCGTAAACTAACATATTTTGCAGCAACTGTATAATACATGCATACCCCTTCTCTGCGCTACTGCTATTCTTGTAGTTGCTTGGAAAAGTCAGTCGCCCTTTTTACTGCTAGGGCGCTAAAAGCACCATTCCATACTTTTTTATAAGTGTAGCACATCGCACCTTTTTTGTCGGTTAATTAAATTTTTGTTTATGTAGCCTTTACACTTTCGCTTATTTAAACATCTAATACGACCGATTAACCACTTTCGATTATTCTAACGGAACCACCATACATCCCGCCGCACCGTTCTTTTTGATTCCAACGATCCTATGGGCTTCCCCACTAACACCTACGTATCTTTCCTACTATTTGTTAAACAAAAACTACCGGTATCGCCATTGTGGACGTAAACAGATGTTTGTGGATGTGTACGAGTATGTAACCATATACATTAACCAGTCTAAGCTATTTTATTTAGCCAAAAACTATTATTTTCTAAACCACAATTAATAATCCCTTTATAGGTTTAACATTTCGACCATTTCCCAATGACTGGTGCTACGTACATGGAAACTTTAATTTCTTATTGGAGAATTCTTATTCTCCGCCACTGCTGCGTAGTTGCATGCTTACCCTTTTGAGGTATATGCTCGTTATAGGTTGTAAGACCTCGGTTTTATAACTACAATTCGTGAGACCCCTTTAATCTTTTTAATCGTATCTTTTCGCCTACAATACAGTAGGACTTACCCTACTACCAACAAATTCTAATACTGGACCCCCCATTAAATACGTCTTTAATTTTCCTACAACTTTTTGTTGACAAGTGTTATATTGTATTTATTATACGCGGGGTAGTCACTCTTTTAAGATAAATATATTTTGTTTGGTATCAACTAATATTAAATTTTCTAGGGACCCCAAATCTGTAAATAGATTTTAAATAGGACCACCCATACAAAGTTATGCCTTTTAAAGACTAATTTTCCCATCTTTATTTAACTCCATCTTTAAAACCCTTTTTCGCTACCAAGACATATGCTTTAACCAACCTTTCCTAGAAATCTAAAACCGGTGTCCCGCGAATACCACGTAGTAACACGTATACTCTGTCAACCAGGATAGAAGCAGGAAGGATTTGGAAGGTGGGCGAAGAACTTAAAAATTATGGAATTTAAAACTAATATATACAATAGATTTACAAAATCATACAAATATAAACAACTATCTTATATCTTTACCCCCATGCGTAGATTGTTGTACTATTAGGAATGATTACCTTTTGTCATCTTCCCTCGATAAAAATTTTATTAATAACGGCCGTTTTTACCCGGATACATACGCACGATCCAACCAAATAAAAATTGATGCGGGACTGTTAACATCCGCTTCCCTCGTGTACGCCCAAACATCCCAGCCCATGAGCACCCCGCCATCACACCCCATGCGCCCCCGCCACCCCTCCCATGCGCTGCCCCTCTCGGACTGCTTTTCGGGGTAACGTACAGCCTTTTATAAATAAAGAACAATGTTATATACTATTATAAAATGTTTATTTCAAACATAAAAAAAAA
Organism: Platerodrilus igneus; assembly: GCA_036346225.1. Taxonomy (NCBI): domain Eukaryota; kingdom Metazoa; phylum Arthropoda; class Insecta; order Coleoptera; family Lycidae; genus Platerodrilus; species Platerodrilus igneus. The sequence continues at coordinate 12,366,205 of JARFIW010001469.1, read as the reverse complement.
TATTTAATCCAAGCATGGAGTCATTTAAACTTAATTTTAATACAAAGTTATACACAGAAGACAGTCCTTTCATGTTTGTTTCAGGGAAATCTAATTTTATTCGCAGTTTTTAAATCGACACCCAAGTCTTTATCTCCTTTTCTAACCAATAGTTTGATACAAAAGACCGCAGGTTTTCGAATTGAAAATGTACCGAAGTTTGCCTCTATATTTAAAGTCTTTGATTCCGCCGACAACCAGATCCACCTTCGTGTAATTCTTGCAGCGGACAACTTTTAATCGCAGCTTTCCCACTATATCCTGCATACGTATCTTGTTAGCATCGACTTCTTCTTGTCGGTATTGGGGAAATCCTTTTCCCCACACGTTGGTAGTTGCATTCCACCACTTTTGGGAATATATGGTTTTTATTTAAGACCCTCGGTTTTAAATGATCCGAAAGGTTCTTTACGGGCAAAAACAATGTTTGGCCCCTTTGCGTGTGGTGTACGCCAAGGTTACGAAACCCGCATTCCTTAGTTCGTCTTTGTTATCGCCATTTTGATAAAACGTTTTTAGAATAACCTTTTTATACGGTTTAGTCCATCCTTTTCGCAAGCCCTCATAACTAAAAGGTCTTTTTTACTAACCCAAATGCAACAAAAAACCCGGATGTATTAAGTCAGTCCATCGCACATAAAATAATTCTTTATCCCACCCAAAGGTTAGTCCACCGCCCTTTGTCGCCAACACCCTTTCACCAGAACCGCCGCCCACAATTCACCCAGAAGCCGCAACGTTAAGCCCCAGACGCGCTTTCACTACAAAACGACACCTTCACCCCGCCCACCCGCGGAAAAAGAGCGTTTAAACCACCAGCACCGCACCAAAGAACCCAGGGAAAGGAACACAACCCACACGACACGGAACATGCACAACCATTTACACAGACGACCCCCGAGTTTTCAAATTAAACCCACCCAGGTTTTTCCCAAAAAACCGAAAATAGGTTACCGCCCGGCGCCGACCCAACCTATTAATTTTTCCTTTATCTAACCTAGGTCCACACTTGGTTTTTTAATGGAAAACTCATTAAAAAGCAATTAGTGTTAATGGGTTTTTAATGAGAAAACTCATTAAAAGCAATTAGGTCATATGGTCATGTGGTCATATGGTCATGTGGTCATGTGGTCATATGGCCATGTGGTCATGTGGTCATATGGTCATGTGGTCATGTGGTCATATGGTCATGTGGTCAGGGGAATTTATATGGGGAATTTCACCCTAATTAACACCTACATTATCCGGATATATGTCGATGCGCATCCCTGTCGGCTTAGGTGGATAACAACATATTCGACTATCTTCGGCAATATACGCCCCCACTCTGTAGAATACTAAGAGAACAATTTTTTCGTATTCAATTTAGTATTCGATAGTAGCTAGAAGGTAAACATGAGCGTCTCAAAGGTGATTAACGTTTCTCAACTTCTTGGGAATAAAGTGAAACCGACAAATGAGCGATTTGGATTATGGCTGTTGCAGAAAATATGTGCAACAATAATCTGGTGACAGAATTGGTAATATTTGTTATGTCGAAGGCGAAAAGATGCTGACTGGTGGACTACACACACCAATTACAGAACCATTTTGTGACAATATAATGTTGGTTAAAATTTGCGACCTTTCTGACACCGAACAAGCATCTGCAAACAAACGGATGTTTATCCTAAAAAGAAATTTGTGGTATTTAACAGCTATCTACGAAGAAAGTTCAACGATTTGTTTCGCTAGGCATGGTGTTAAAGCTAAGCTTCCGTTTTCTGGAAAGCAGTAACAAGATGGCCAGAGAGTAAAAGAAATTATCGGAAAAGAAGACCTCGAATGCATTAATAAAAATTCCAAAATCCTATATGTGTTCCATACAAAGTGGAACTAGCAGATGTTAAGTTGGAAACTTTATTGAGGAACTACCAGATATATTAGACGAAGTCGAAAAATTATTTCTATCTTTTGACATGGATGTAACCCAAGATTTTGCGGGTATATTTAGCAAGATGGAGATGTGTAATTATTTAACTACAAACCATAACTTTTGCTATAAGGGGAATACGAAGAAAAGTGTAATATTATAGTTGACAACGATAAACTGCGGGGATTGATTGTTTAACATGGCTAACAACCAATGCAAGAATTAAGATTTACAACAAATTTGTGTGCCAGATAACAAGTCCTGGTGTTAATAAACAACTTGGCAATCATATACTAGATTTTTACGTTGTCCAGATGTACGTTTAAGGGAAACATTTGCGTCTACTTTGGCCAAAGAACATGGTATTACGCGATTGGAAGCGACAATATACAACTGTGCAATTAGAAGCTATGTCAGTGCGGAATGGGTGTATAAACCCTTAAAAGACTGTTTAACCTTATTGGAAGATAGTGTTATACTTCCTAAAGGCGCCAATGTACTCGGTACCACTTCCAAAATGTGGAGTAAGTATTGGACAAGCTACAAAATAGCTGCTGTTTAGTGTATAATAACCTGCTACAGTACGTGTATTGGGGAATGGAATACAAAGAAATTGACGGGCTTTGCAAATTGTTGTCCAAAAAACCAGAGGAAAAGGAAAATTGATAAAGTATGTGCTTTGGCTTTTAGTTTTAACTATTTACCTGTAAATTATTTGGAGATAGTAAGGAAGAGTCCAAGATAAAATAAAATCTTACACAAGTGCTAATTAAAGCAGGTAGTACATATTTTACACAATCTGCACACCATATTCTACAATTCCAAAAGAAATAGTAATTTCGGATTGGGATTGATAGATACGCCTAACATTCGTCCAGAGGTTGTACGACAACGCGTAAATATTGGTAGTAAACTCACCGTTTACGCTAAAGGAAATTACCCCATTATGTATACCATACGCTGTAAGTGGAAGGAAAAGACAACTGGAATTAGAGGAAATGGATGCAAAAAGGAGAAAATTAGACTACATGGAAAACACTGCGACAATACGCGATCAATACAAAGATGTGTTAGACAAACAACATCTTATTAGAGAAAATGAGGAAGAATTAAAAGATTATTTTATGTGCCGATGGACTGACTTAGATACATCTGGTTTCTACAAGTTGTATGCATTTGTGGTTAGTAAAAAAGACTCTTTTAGTTATGTAGGCGTCCTTGCGGAAAAGGATGACACTAAATCCGTATATTTTTTAAAAGGTTATTCTAAAACGTATTTATCGAAAATGGCAGATAACAAAGACGAACTAAGGAATGCGGGTTTCGTAACCTTGGCGTACACCACACGCAAAGGGGTTCTCGCTAAACATTGTATATTTGCCCAGTAAAGAACCTTTCGGATCATTTAAAACCGAGGGTCTTACAACCTATAACAACCATATATTCCCAAAAGTGGTGGATATGCAACTACACAACGGTGTGTGGGAAAAAGGATTTCTCCAATACCGACAAGAAGAAGTCGATCAAGCTAACAAGATACGTATGCAGGATATAGTGGGAAAGCTGCGATTAAAAGATTGTCACAAGCTGCAAGTATTACACGAAGGAATGGATCTGGTTGTCGGTGAATCAAAGACTTTAAATATAGAGGCAAACTTCGGTACATTTTACAATTCGAAAACCTAGACGGTCTCTATGTATCAAACTATTGGTTAGAAAAGGAGATAGAAGACTTGGGTGTCGATTTAAATTTTAAGCTGCGAATAAAATTAGATAAAATTAAAACCAACAAACATAAAGAAAGGACTGTCTTCTGTGTATAACTTTGTATTAAAATTAAGTTTAAATGCCTCCATGCTTGGTATTAAATATTTTTAAATTTTGTTATGTATAATGTCAGAATAAACATTTTATAATAGTATATAACATTGTTCCTTTATTTATAAAAGGCTGTAACGTTACCCCGAAATAGCAGTCGCACAGAAAGGGGTGTTCATGGGCAGCGAGCATGGGCAGGTGTACGCGCATGGGCGCGCATGGGCAGGGGTGTGCATGCGCAGGGGTGCTCATGGGCTGGGATGTGTTTGGGCGTACACGAGGGAAGCGGATGTTAACAGTCACCGAGCATCTAATTTTTATTTGGTGTGGAGTACTTGCCGGTATGTATCCGGAGTAAAACACGATTTGTACACGCATATAATTAATAAAATTAATTTATCGAGGGAAGATGACAAAAGGTATATCATTCCTAATAGTACAACAATCTACGCATGGGGACGTAAAGATATAAGATAGTTGTTTATATTTGTATAGATTTTGTAAATCTATTGTATATATTAGTTTTTAAATTCCATAATTTTTAAGTTCCTCGCCCACCTTCCAAATCCTTCTTCGCTTCTATCCTGGTTGACAGAGTATACGTGTTACCTTTACGTGGTATTCTGCGGGGCACATCGGTTTTAGATTTCTAGGGAAACGGTTGGTTAAAGCATATGTCTTGGTTAGCGAAAAAAAGGGTTTTAAAGATGGAGTTAAATAAAGATGGGTAAAAATTAGTCTTTAAAAGGCATAACTTTGTATGGGTGGTCCTATTTAAAATCTATTTACAGATTTGGGGTCCCTAGAAAATTTAATATTAGTTGATACCAAACAAAATATATTTATCTTAAAAGAGTGACTACCCGTATAATAAATACAATATAACACTTGTCAACAAAAAGTTGTAGGAAAATTAAAGACGTATTTAATGGGGGTCCAGTATTAGAATTTGTTGGTAGTAGGCTAACTCCTACTGTATTGTAGGCGAAAAAGATACGATTAAAAATTAAAGGGTCTCACGAATTGTAGTTATAAAACCGAGGTCTTACAACCTATAACGAGCATATACCTGCAAAAGAGGTAAGCATGCAACTACGCAGCAGTGCGCGGAGAATAAGAATTCTCTAATAAGAAATTAAAGTTTCCATGTACGTAGCACCAGTCATTGGGAAATGGTCGAAATGTTAAACCTATAAAGGTGATTATTAATTGTGGTTTAGAAAATAATAGTTTTTGGCTTAAATAAAATAGCTTAGACTGGTTAATGTATATGGTTACATACTCTCGTACACATCCACAAACATCTGTTTACGTCCACAATGGCGATACCGGTAGTTTTTGTTTAACAAATAGTAGGAAAGATACGTTAGGTGTTAGTGCGGAAGCCTATAGGATCGTTGGAATCAAAAAGAACGGTGCAGCGGGATGTATGGTGGTTCTCCGTTAGAATAATCGAAAGTGGTTAATCGGTCGTATTAGATGTTTAAATAAGCGAAAGTGTAAAGGCCTACATAAACAAAAATTTAATTAACGACAAAAAGTGTGCGATGTGCTACACTTATAAATAAAGTATGGAATGGTGCTTTTAGCGACCCTAGCAGTAAAAAGGGCGACTGACTTTTCCAAGCAACTACAAGAATAGCAGTAGCGCAGAGAAGGGGTATGCATGTATTATACAGTTGCTGCAAAATATGTTAGTTTACGCGTAGCTCGGATGTGTAATTGATCACGACTTAAAGATCCTCGGAGGTTTAAAAATTCTCAGCCCATTGTCGTTCGAAAATGTTTGGAAATTATCAAAACGGTAGCGGGTCGAAGTTTAATGGATGATTGACCGAGTTTTTCTACCTTTACGAGGGAATTGGAAGTTGACAGACATCGAGCATCTAATTCTCTATTTGGAGGATATCGAGTACTTACCGGTTCTAGAAATCAATACGTGCGGCCGACCGCTATGCGAAAGTGTAAAAGCCTACAGAAGCAAAATTTAATTATCAGACGAAAAGTGTCGATGTGCTATAGAAAGTATAAAAATGGTGCTTTGCATCGCTCCTAACAGTAAAAAGGAGAGTGACTTTTCTAGCAATTACAAGAATAGCAGTAGCGCGGCGAAGGGTATGCATGTATTATACAGCGCATTGTTGCTCTAAAATATGTTAGTTTACGAGAAGCTCGAACGTGCACAAATTAAATTTCAATCTATAATTAACCACGGTCGTAAAAATAGGAAATTAATGGGTAATTCTAATACCGTTAAGCATATACTTTCGCTTGGTGATTCATTTGGAGAAATATTCAAACCCCCCATTTCCTAAAATATGACGTAGAAGTTATTTAAAATTAAATTGTTGTAAGTATCCTGTAGACAACAAGTTGGTATTTTCTTAGTAATGGTTTAAAGTGTTTTTGGTTATAGTAGCATTGCATCTTCTACAGCACGACTTGCACACAACTTGTGTGCGTGTGCTACCACCCTTTTGGATTTTTAATATGCACGCGATCCGTATAACATGGAAGACGTTTTCCGGTGTTTCTACTAACGGCATTCGCACCATCGACGAAGCGAACCAGGTGCATGCATTAGCGCTAAATGTATTGGACGAGCAGCAAGGATTATGACATCATTTAGTTCCCCGCCGAATCCTCAACATCGTTCGGTCGTCTTCGGAAACCTTCGGTATGCATTCTATAAGGAACATAAATCAGGTACGCTCGAGTAAGCTTTTTAGTTAGTTCGATTACAAGTTTAACCAAAGTGCTATAGTGCGGGTTTTGTTTTGTACTAAAATGGTACCTGCAAACGTTTATAAGTGCAACCCTTGCGGTGCTTCCTATACCTGGAAAAATGCTCTCAAACGGCACCAGAACAAATGTCGTAGTGTAACATCGCCCAGGGTTAGCCGTCCGCAGCAAAGTACTTAAACTCTGGGTCTTGCGGTATCGCTTTTACGAGAATAGCTCACAGCGACACAAGGAAAAACAGCACGGTATGTCATTAAGCAGTAAACGTTCAACGCCACCAGCTGTTAAAGGGTCTTGTACGAAACAACCACGAATTATGTGTACAGTATGCGATTTCGAAATGGAAAACTACGTACGCCGCACACTTAAGGAGCAACAAACATAAAATGCATCAGTTACCGCTACTAACGAAGATGGGTAGAAATGATTAGCACAGCGTTTAACAACTGCATGGCTAGCTATCGCATAAATAACACCAGCGTCGACAATGGAGTGTCCGAGTTTCTTTGGAAGCAGAAGGAACGATTTATTCGATTACTTAATAAAAAGAATACAACATATAATCCGGAAAATACGTACGAAGTCTTAAACATCATTCCTAATAGCACAGCAACCTAATTAAGGTAGGTCAGTAAGCAATATTTAATTGCTGTTAATTGACTTGTATTTAGCGTACTTTCCGGATTATAATAACCGCATTTGTTTGGAGAAGATATACACGTTTAAAATAAAATTATATACAGCTTTAATTATTAACCACGCGATGATTACGTGAAAGTTGACCTCCCATTCTCATATTTAAAACCCATTACATTGAATGTGTTTACCTCCACGTGGTGTCGCTGGACGGTAAAACATATTGTTAGGTTAACGATAATATGTCTTATTAACTGAAAACACGTTTCCTCTTTTTACATTAATCTTTTTATTACAGGTCTATTTAAACAACACATTAATCTTTTTTTGTTACAGGTTAAACTTTCGGGTACGCACCGGAAATAATGTTATACTTTGTAAAATTGTAATTAGTTTATTAAACTGTAAATTGATAAAATAAATTTTCGTATGCTTAATTTATGTTAATACTGCTACGTGTTTGGTTAAAGGATTGTAGATATTAAAAGGAGGGTGATTAGAAATTGATCTTGGTACAAAATCTTAAAATTGGGGTAGCTCCCTTAGGGATGATGCAATCTGAAAAATTTAAAGAGATATGGGTAGCTGGAAAAAATCTAATATTAATTAATACCAAACAAGGTAGGTTTATCTCGTGGGTGGAAATGTGGAGAAAGATTTATCTCGCAGAGGGTATGTGTGTAATTTTGCAGGGCGTGGTCCTATATTAAATCTGTTTACAGATTCGGATTCTACATAAAATTCTAGACTAACAAGATGTATTGCATGTATAAAAAATTTTATAAGAACGCTCAAAAGTCGCTACAGGTAAGAAATCTTAAAATTCGGGTAGCTCCCTTGGGGATGGTGCAATCTGAAAAATTCCTAGAGATTGGGGTAGCTGAGAAAATTCTAATATTGATTAATACCAAACAAGATAGGTTTATCTCGAAAGATGCAATGGCTAGACGAAGAAAACTATTTGTTAGGTTTGCTTATAGAGCAAATAGCAAAATTAGAAGATCAGGACTTTAAAGGGGTATAACTTTGCAGGGCGTGGTCCGATTTCAAATCTGTTTACAGATTTGGATTCTACATAAAATTTTAGACTAACAAGATGTATCGCATGACTAAAAAAAATTTATAAGAACGCTCAAAAGTCGCTACAGGTAAGAAATCTTAAAATGGGGGTAGCTCCCTGGGGGATGATGCAATCTGAAAAATTCCTAGAAATTCGGGTAGCTGAGAAAAATCTAATATTAATTGATACCAAACAATATAGGTTTATCTCGTGGGTGCAGTGCCAATAGACACCGAGAAGTATCTCAAAAATTTTAGGGATTAGGTTATCGATTTTTAGGGTAAGGATGGTTGGGGTAAAAAAATTCCACAAGGCGGAGATTCATCTCCACAAGGCGGAGCAAGGTGGAGATTCATCTCCCTCATTTCCTCCTTATGGGAATTTACATGTAAATTGGTCCAGATGTGGGTGCAAATGTGGATGCTGGTGCAAATGTGGTCCTGGGTTCACTGAAAATGGTCTACTGTTGGTATGTGTTTCCTGGATATAGCTAAGTTGGCAATTTACGATTTTCACTAATCATTTATGAACGCAGCCTTTGGAAATGGGTGTCGAGTTTTTTACACAGATACAGATAGCCTAATTTATAAAATAATAAATTAGGATCCTTATGAAACTATGAAGCCGGGACTGTCAGCAACGTTTCGATACTTCCGACTATTCATCCAAAAACAATTATGGAATTCCGCTAATTAACAAAAAAGTATTGGGGGTGATAAAAGACGAAAATAATGGGAGACTTATGACAGATTTTATCGGGTTGTAACCAACTTGTTGATCGTAAGTTAATCTTTTGTCATATTAGAGTACTTAACAGTAATAAATTTTTGCTATTTGAAAGCTACAGGTGCTTGCAAAATCTCGATTTGCAATACTTTAAAACTAAACTGTAAACCATTCCGCTTCATCAGTTATTTCATTGTCATAATGTTAATGAAAAACTTGAAATTTTTAATTACTATCTACTCCAACTGTTTAATGAATATGCTTCAATTATAACTATTGGTATCACCAAAAAGCCCGCTCCGTGGTTGACACTAACAATTAGGCATTTGATGAGGCTGCGGGACAAAGCTATGAAGAAATTCTTAAAAAGTAGACAACTCTGGTCTTGGGGCTATATTAAGGTCCTCCAAAACTTAACTAACTATGCCATTTATATTGAAAAAAGCATACTTTTCATCAACTTTCAATAACATTTCACTAAAGGAATCTTGAAAACATCTTTAGAACCTTGGCACCACCTCTAGTGGAAATAGATTGCCTATTTGTTTGTCAAACGCTAATGCAATTAATAACTTCTTTATTAATAGTTATTCTCCTACTAGAACTTCATCTGCGCCATTTATTAAACCGATTGATTATTATAAATCTAACACCGTGCATCTTGTAGTTAATAAATTTTCCTTTGCATTAGTTGATGTACAAATAAATCCATCAAGATTATACATACTGTTACCAGCTACATACTCAAAAATGTGATTGTAGTCGTCATTATGTATTTTAAATAAGTATTCCGGAAACAACTGACCTATGCAATTTTGCATCACCAGCGTATTCTCCATCTAAGAACATTGAATTGTCATATTCTACTGCATTAGTAACCGGTAAGTAGCATATAAAACGAATCACCAATAGTAAACGCTGCAAATAAATTTCACTCAACTCTTATTTTTTCGATTACTTGCAAGTGGGTGTCACGATGATTTTCATCGCTGTTAAATATAGAATAAACAGCCGCTCTAAACAAATAATCACGGTCATCTGAAATTAGAACGACGTGACGTCCCATTATATTCGAAATTTATTAAAATTAACGTATTTACTAAACAATCCTCAATGTAGTAAACTCAATGGAAACACAATACAGTTATAGAAGCACTATATAAGAATCTATAGAACAGGTATGAGAAGCAATGCACACCCGATAGAAATAAACTTCGATGCCATAGGCACCTCAATCTCAATTGATCCTACACACAATGTGTTTTGTCCTCAAACATGCGTATCGCACATTCGCCCTTCCTAATAACCATATACTTCGTCATACTGCGGTTTAAATTGGAAATATTCGCGCTGTGTGGTTAATGTGAACGCTCAATATAATATCTTTAAACGTCGTTTCCATCATTAACCCCACATAACGTATTGTATCGTATCTGATACAACCTAAAAACTAACTTGTTTCCAACTGTGTATTAAATATTTTTCGTTTAGTAACGCTGTGTAGCAATTCTGATACATACCTATTTCCAATTTACATTAGATCTAAAATCGCTCAATTTTATGCTCCGCCAACAGAGGACGTGAAATGATGGTAGTGTTTGTTTGTCTTGCAGAGTTTACCACGTGTTTGGAATAATCACAAATTTCAGCAGAATTAACTGTTTATTGTTGAAAATATTATGCACAAATGTAAGTATAGTTTTGTTTTTACGATCTAAGTAAAATATTTTTATCTATATCAGTCGATATACGGCTACGACTTGGGCGTATCAAAGCTGATACATAGTGAATTCAGTAACGCACACTTGCCGTCATAATGAATAAACACAAACCACTCACAGAGGCTGAATTAGAATGGTATGCTGAGCATTTATTTGATGATAGCGTGTGCAGTGTGGATAGATTGGATGACGATGAATCCGATTTGGAAGACGGTGTAGGTAAAATCGACGAGGTTGATATTCGTAATGCCACCATTGAGTTTGAAGACGGGATTGTAATAGGCGAGCAGACAGGAGACCATGAAACTAACGTGACTCTAGTAACATCGAATAAGCAAGTTTTGGATGCAAAAAAGAAAAAAAAACGGTCACCTGGAAGAAAAAGAATTTGATCCTAGATGATGATGTGAAATCTTTCAAAGGTATTGAACAATTATCTCCACAAATTATAAATCTAAGTACTCCGTATTCATTTTTCACATATTTTGTTTCTGAAGACATTCTGCAAAAGATAGTTGATGAATCAAACTTATATTCATTACAAATAAATCCAAATAAGCCGGCCAATATTACCAAACAAGATCTTCGTAAATATTTAGGCATATGTATTTATATGTCTATCGTACATATGCCGAAGATCCGGTCCTATTGAGTACCAATTTAGGTTTTACTCAAATAAAACAAGCATTAAGTGAAAAGAGGTTTGACAAAATACGCCAGTTCTTACATTTCAATGACAATAGTAAAATGGTCCCAAAAGATAATCCCAACTACGACAAATTATTCAAAATTAGGCCTATTATTGACAGCTTTTTGTCAAAATATCAATCTATTCCACTTGAAAACAGTTATCGCTCGACGAGCAGATGTGTGCCAGTAAGGGCAGGCATTCTCTGAAGCAATATATGCCTGCTAAGCCGCATAAGTGGGGCATCAAATTATTTATTCTAGCTGGTATATCTGGCTTTGCTTATCACTTTGAGGTATATGTTGGAAAAGGCAACCATGAATTCGTGCCTAACACTGAGGAGGATCTGGGAGCTACCGGAAATTTAGTTCAACGATTATGTAGAATTGTTCCCATAAATCAAAATTATGTGCTGTATTTTGATAACTATTACACCAGCCTTCCTTTGGTATCATGTCTAGCAAAAAAAGGAATATTTTCTTTGGGTACGGTAAGAAGGTCCAGAATTCCAAACTGCAAGCTGCCAACAGAAAACGAATTCAAGAAAATGGCAAGAGGCACATCTCATGAATATGTTTGCAACTATGATGGTGTCGATATCTCATGTATTGGCTGGAAAGATAATAAAACTGTTTGCCTACTGTCTACATATACCGGAACACTTCCAAAGGCAACTTTAGAAAGATTTGACAGAAAGCAAAAAACGGATTGAGATAGAGTGCCCGAATGTAATAACTGAGTATAATCGCCACATGGGAGGCGTCGATCTTATGGATAGCCTTATTGGCAGGTACAATATAAAAATTCGTTCCAAAAGTGGTACATACGTTTATTTTATCACCTCCTTGACCAAATGATAGTGAATGCTTGGTTACTCTACAAACGAGTAGAAAAACAGCGTGGTGAAACTACCAACATAAGACTTGCTGATTTTCGAGCAGATATAGCTTGTTGTTTATGCAAAGTAGGCGTCGACAATTATTCAAAAAGGGGCAGGCCCTCTGAAACTGAAAAAAAATTACAGCTGAAAAAGGCACGTTCTGCAACGACCTCTTATGTTCCACCAAAAGACGTAAGGCTTGATGGGGCAAGTCATTGGCCAATATACGAAGAAACTCGCCAGAGATGCACGTACCCTTCATGTAAATCATTTTCTTATATAAAATGTCAGAAATGAGGTCTACATTTTTGCCTAAACAAAAATAATAATTGTTTTGTAAAATTTCATACTTCTTAGGAAGATCGCTTAAGAGAAGCATTATGTATCATATATGCTACAAGTAAACATTTTGAAAAATAAATATATAATAGTTAATCAAGATTTTTTTAATTATTTTTTCCTTTATGTAAGCATAATTTTACAGCCAAAAATATTTTTCTTATGGCTATTAAAAAAATTGCGTTATGTAGGGTTAATATTACGCTTTTTGTGAAGAAAAATACATACTGCGCGCACATCTACATATATTAAGACCCCTGTGAAGTTGGCACGACATTCTTTAAATTTTAAAAAAACAATGTTAGTTGTAGTAGCACTTTTCATAGTTCTAGAGTTCCTGATAGAAAATAAAAGGAGTTCCGCGTTTTTAATACAAAGAAATAGCAAATGAAAATTGTCGTGCTAACTTCGCGAATCTAGCACGACACTTCCTCCTGTAATCTATAAGAAACCAATAAATATCACAACTTTTAGCAGGAGTTCCCGTTAGTTCTAATCGAGTTCCATCACTATATGTAATTAAAATAAAAAAATTGCAGCAATTAGGTTATTTGCATAAACGACGTATATTGTACCCAGCATGACACTCGACGAAAAAGTGTCGTGCTGATTCTTTCTAGCGCATTTTTCGATATATATCGACAGTTCTACATGAGTTCCAACAACTACGATCACTTTTAACCAGAGTACCAGAGGCTAACCATTTTTAAATAATTTTTTAATTTTCGGTCTAGCACGACACTTGGAAAAAAGTGTCGTCCTGTTCATATCTAGCGAATTTTTCGATATATATCGACAGTTCTACATGAGTTCTAACAACTACGATCACTTTTAGCCTGAGTTCCAGTGTCTAACCATTTTTAAATAATTTTTTAATTTTTAGTCTAGCACGACACTCGAAAAAAAGTATTTCATTTTTTCTCTTTGTGACTATTGGTCTATAAGGACCCTTAGATATCAAAGTTTCTACTATATCAACATAGTCCTGTTTGTCTAAAATGACCAACCAATTACCTTTGTCCGCTTTTAAATAAAAACTTTCTGTCGTAATTCTTTAATAATCAGAAGGTCTTTTCTTGCCTGTTATAAGACTTTTCTTGCGGAGGAACGCAGGTTATCCGAAAGTTGAATTTTGTACGCGTTCCTAATGCCGAAAATTAATAAATTATTTAAAAATGGTTAGCCACTGAAACTCAGGCTAAAAGTGGCCGTAGTTAGAAATCATGTAAAACTGTCGATATATATCGAAAAATTCACTAGAAATGATCAGCACGGCACTTTTTTCCGAGTGTCGTGCTAGACCAAAATTAAAAACTTATTTAAAAATGGTTAGACACTGGAACTCAGGTTAAAAGTGATCGTAGTTGTTAGAACTCATGTAGAACTGACAATATATATCGATAAATTCGCTAGAAATGATCAGCACGGCACTTTTTCCGAGTGTCGTGGTAGACCAAAATTTAAAGGATTATTTAAAAATGGTTAACCACTGGAACTCGGGCTAAAAATGGTCGTAGCTGTTAGAACTAGGGATGAACACGAACCGAACAGGTTCGAGGTTCGGTTCGAGGTTCGGTTCGATTTTTCGAACCGAACCGAACCGAACATTTTATTTTCGAACCGAACCTCGAACCGAACCGGCAAATTTTTTGAACCGAACCTAGCTCAAGGTTCGGTCCGGTTCGATTTTTTAAATAAAATTTAGTTTATAAATTTAATTTTCACTAAAAACATGTCAATCTTAATTTCTCCCAAACGCACATTTTAAAAATCTCTAGTAGCAAGCATATAAGAATTAGAACGATTTTCTAATGTACATGGTCTTTGAGTTTTAAGGCAATAGGTAAATAATCTAATAGGTATTAGTGATACATATCTAATAAATTTTGTCATCGAGCCACGTTTGTAGGACAAAAAATTCTAGATTAGTTCGATTTGTTTAATGCTCCTTATTTCAAATTGTTGTTTGTTTATAACTAGTGTTAGATATTGGAGAAACACGAAATGATTTTGAAAATTTGGTTTTAAAAACAAGTTTATTTTATTGAATGAACAGAAGTCGTATTGAAAACCATCTTAAACATACACAAGCCGAGGTCACGGTCTAGAGACTACAAAAGTTTTGAGAATAAACGAAACAATTTAATTTTTAATTAAGTATGTATTACTAATCCATCATTTTGAATTATTTTTTACTTTTATATGAAAACCAGCTCTCTATTAATATTAAAAAATGTGACCTTGTAGCAAAAACTAATCTCCTTTTCTTTTGTACATAATCGCTCAACAAATGGTGCTACAAAACGCATGGTACGATAATATTTACGGTTTATTTATTGTGGCCATTACCAACGTCCTTAGAAGTAGCCGATACTCCAAAAGAATGACCCCAAACTTTCTCTCACGACCAAGGGTTGAAGTTTATGACTCATAGGGGCATAAACTTTTCAATCAATACCGACATAAAATAACACACTATAATGCAAATAATAAGCAAACATAATGCCCGTGCCATAAATACTGTTATATTTTATTATGAAAAACGTAAACACTGTTTGAGCTAGATTTGCGATTCTTTCCGAGAACTATCTGATATTGTCTTTTAAAAGAAATAATAATAAAGATAAACTGACAAACAGCTTTTTGTTTGTACTGTATAAGAAATCAGCAACACCTTATTTATTGTCTTGATACTTTTTTTATACTAACTAAAACTAAAATAAAAGTAATCGCAAAGATCGTGTGATATCGTTCTTTCACGGTAAAATGACATTAGTAAAATTTATCAATTATAAACACATGCTAAATTTTAGAGGTGGTTTTCACTATTAACCTAATTGTAATTACGCTTTGTTAAAGAGAATACGTATTGAAAAATCAAACCTGGACAAATAGTATTAATATGATTTATGCTACTAAAATCTAAAACATATTAATGTTGGGTTTATTTGAAACTAGCAGCTACTAAATATATAAACTACATTAAACGTTTAAATTGTTGTAGTTGAACGTACTAGTTGTTTAAAATATCAAAATGTCGAACCGGTTCGGTTCGGTTCGAGGTTTGGTTCGTTTTTTTCGAACCGAACCGAACCGAACCGGAATATATTTTTTCGAACCGAACCTCGAACCGAACCGGACTAAAAAGTTTTCGAACCGAACCGAACCTAGGGCAAGGTTCGGTTCGGTTCGGTTCGAATCCATCACTAGTTAGAACTGATGTAGAATTGTCGATATATATCAAAAATTTTGCTAGAAATGATTAGCACGGCACTTTTTCTTAGTATCGTGCTAGACCAAAAATTAATAAATTATTTAAAAATGGTTAGACACTGAAACTCAGGCTAAAAGTGGTAGTAGTTTTTAGAACTCATGCAGAACTGTCGATATATATATCGAAAAATTTGCTAGAAATGAACAGGACAACACTTTTTTTCCGAGTGTCGTGCTAGACCGAAAATTAAAAAATTATTTAAAAATGGTTAGCCACTGGAACTCTGGCTAAAAGTGATCGTAGTTGTTGCAACTCATGTAGAACTGTCATTATATATCGAAAAATGCGCTAGAAAGAATCAGCACGACACTTTTTCGTCGAGTGTCGTGCTGGGTGCAATATACGTCGTTTAAGCAAATAACCTAATTGTTGCAATTTTTTA
The DNA here is from genome assembly GCA_036346225.1 of Platerodrilus igneus. Classification (NCBI taxonomy): domain Eukaryota; kingdom Metazoa; phylum Arthropoda; class Insecta; order Coleoptera; family Lycidae; genus Platerodrilus; species Platerodrilus igneus. The sequence continues at coordinate 12,349,988 of JARFIW010001469.1, read as the reverse complement.
TTTTAATTACATAGAGAGATGGAAGTCGATTAGAACTAACGTGAACTCTTGCTAAATGTTGTGATATTTATTGGTTTCTTATAGATTACAGGAGGAAGTGTCGTGCTAGATTCGCGAAGTTAGCACGACAATTTATCATTTGCTATTTTTTTGTATTAAAAATGCGGAACTCTTTTAATTTTCTATCAGGAACTCTAAAACTATGAAAAGTGCTACTAGAACTATCATTGCTTTTTTAAAATTTAAAAAATGTCGTGCCAACTTCACAGAGGTTATATTAAGCTATAATTTTGTACTTGAATGCAGAAAATCTATTTAGTACATTCCTCAAACTAAGCATTACAAGAAACGGCTAAGTGTTTTAAATATATAGGATGAACAAATAAGAACTACTTTAAAAAGACTAAGTGACACTAGATGGCACAGTGACAATAACACTGTATGTGTATTGAAGAAAAATCTTAAAGCTGATATAATAACCACTATGGACAAATTTTAGAAGGCCAAGTCCATACTATAGCAAATATTGTATCGGAATGTAATGAACCTTTGACTCAAATTTATATGTTTGAATCTATTTTAATGTTAATAATTTGAGAGAATCTATTGAAGTAATTAAATGGTTTGTCAGTATATCTTCAAAAAGCAAGTATCAATTTGAGCATTGCTTCATCATATAATCAATCATATATTAACGTTACTATGAACAATATTAGGAAACTGAGAAATGACGTTAACTTTTTTAATTATGAAACAGGAGCAAAAACATTAACCCGATCATGCGAAATTGACGAATCATACGAAAAAACTCTAGTTTGTAAACGAAAACATTTTCATGATGAGCAATATGATGCTGCAGCAGACAAAATTTTAAAATTAGCAATTATTTTATGATAGTAGACAAAATTATTGTAACATTTAATGTATGGTTCAGTGTTAGACCGGGTCACCGAAACACCGGGTCACCTCGGGTCACTTTCTTTGCGGGTCACCAAGTCAGACATGTGACCCGGTATTGAGCCCGTAACCCGGTATTGATCCAGTGGCCCTGTATTGACCCGGTGACCCGGTGACCTGATTTATGCTCCTGACATTGACGTGAATAAGTCATAATACATACGACAAGAGAGATAAGAATTATTTTAAAATCGTTTAACGGTTAACAGTTTAGCACTTAGGGCGGTAACATTTATTTAATCATCACTTATAACTTGCTAATGCTAAATTTTTCCTTTAACTCATTCATATACGTAATAATTTTTAGTTGAATTACAATATTTTTATATTATTATGAGTTAGAATATTAATACCTAATCAACAAGAACACCTCAAATTTATTCAAACATTACGAAGCAAAACGCATCTACAGATCGTTTTTTGTGACCGGCACCATTGCGATCTCGGAACCAGTAAGAGTTAAATTAGAAAAAAGTTGTGAATTCGAGAAAACAGTTTGGGTCACCGGGTCAGTTTGGGTCCCGGGTCACAGGGTCACTTCGGGTATCTTTGGGTCAGTTCGGGTCAGTTCGGGTCAGTTTGGGTCACCGGGTCAGTTCGCGTCCCGGGTCCCCGGGTCCCGGATCAGTCTGTTTTCGGGTCACCACATCAAAAAATCGTGACCCGGTTCAACTCTGGTACGATTTAGGGATTATATTGAGAAAGCTGCAATATTTTCACCTTTAGAACCCAATAATTTTACAGATGAATATAACCACAATAAAATCTTTAAAGGCTTAATTTTATTTTATAAAATTGACTTGGTCAATCCACGGAGTACCGCCGATCAATATATAAACGTTACAATACTATATCTTGAGGTATTCTCTAATACTAATAACGAAGATAACAGCAACGGCCAACCAAAAATTACAGATATTTTGTCATTTATATATTCAAATAATATGATAGACCGCCACCCCAATATTGCCCCATTGTATAAATTGTTTTTAACATTACCTGTTAGCATTGCTTCTGCCGCGTGAAGTTTCAGTCCGCTACGGTTAATTGATAACTACTTTAGATCGACAATAGGAGAAGATAGCTTAAATGCTTTAGCTACATTGTAACGTAAGCAGTACAGTCGTTGGCACTCCGACACTGATTGGCATGCGTCCGTAAAAGTTAAATAAATAAGAAATCAGAAAAGTTATTAAATTTTGTTTCACTTGTTATATGTAGTGCCATCTATTTTTGGTATGTTCTGTCATTTGTATAAAACTTGGTCTATCATGACGGTTGAAAGATTTACACGTATACGTCTATGTCTGTGTTCGATTCATTATCGGAAGATTTTTATGGTACTGCTAAGATTTTGCAGCTCAATTTTGTGATTTATTCGTTACTCCTACTTGAAGTAGTAGGCTATAATCGGTAAGTATCTGTTATTTTTACATTTACAAACGGTAATTTGAAATACTGTGACAGTTTATTATATTTATTGTATATAATTTCACCTGTGCCAATGACTGCGTAATAATATGGGCAATTTTCAATTATTGTCACAGGGTGCCAATAACTATATTATTTACACAAAAATGTTTTTGGAATAAAATGATCAACTAACTCACATTTTAGATGTAAGTTGTAATGATTTGTATTATTAGATAGTCGTTGGCACTAGTGCCAATAATTGTCACCACTAGCGTAAATTGCTGTATTTAAACTATTTCTAAAGGTAAATCATACCCAAAGTAATCGAGGGCTCTAAATGCGCTAAAAAATATGATGAGGAGAAGCTTTCAAAGGCTTTAGAAGATATTTAAGAAAATGGTGTGTCGAAAAAAGCAACTTCGGAAAATATGGAATATCACGATCAACATTGCAATTTCGTTTAACTGACAAGTTTACGAAGTCAACACTAGGGCCAAGACCAATTCTTTCAGGGGATGAAGAAAAGATTTTAGTCGATTGGGTTTTTCACAGTTTTAAAAAAGGATTTCCTCGGCGAAAGAAGGATTTGCAAATGAGCGTGAAATGTTTTTTAGATAAAACTTCAAGAGATAACCCTTTTAAAGATAATATACCAGGTACCGGGTGATATAAATTCTTCCTAAAACGACATCCGGTGTTACGTGAAAGAGTGCCTGAAGCTGTGACCATTGCCAGTGCTAATGTTAGCGAAGTAGATATTCGAAACTGGTTTCACAATATTGAAACGTACTTAAGAGATGAAAACTATTTTGAAATTCTTCGTTGTCCTGACAGAGTATTCAATGCAGACGAAACATGTTTTATGCTTTGCCCTAGAAACAAACTCATATTAGCCCCTAAAGGAGCTAGAAATGTATATGAAATGCACCTACAAAATCTACGATAACTGTTTTGTTTACATTATCCGCAAAAGGTGAAGTGACACCTCCATTAATTATTTATCCTCATAAGCAATTGCCAGTATCTATTTCTTCATCAGTCCCAGATGAATGGGGTATCGGCTTTAGTAAAAAGGAGTGGATGAAAACTGAACTGTTTTATGAGTATATAGGTAACGTTTTCCACTCATTCATAGTAAATAAAGGCATTGAATTTTCAGTGATATTGTTTGTAGGCGGCCACAGTACGCACACCTCATATCAGTCGAGTGAGCTCTGCTCGGAACTGAACATAATTTTAATTTGTCTGTATGCCAACTCCATGCGAGTATTACAGCAAGCTGATGTGTCAATGTTTAAACCCTTTAAATCCTACTGGAAAAAGTGCGTCTTGGATTGGAGGAGGGAACATAATTTGGAGGCACTAACTCAAGACAAATTTACCTCAATTTTAAAACTAATCATTGACAACCACATAAAACCTGAAATTATATCTAACGGTTTTAAAAGGCTGGTTTATGTCTTTGGAACTCTAACGCCATAGATTATTCCAAATGTTTGGGCAAAATAAAGAAATCTGAAACTACCTGCTAGAAAATCGATCCCACTACTTCAATATACTACGTAAGATTTCGTGAAATAGTAGGAGATAAAGTAATGCATCAGCTAATGGAAGCTGATGAAACTACCGGACAGGAATCTGATGCGTTTCGGATCCTGCATGAACTGTGGAAGGAATATCGATCTGCTTGTTCCCACAATGATTTTAATATGCATCAACCCCTGTCTTATAATCCGGATAGTACTGAACTTCCAAATGATTCTATTATTATAGAAATAGATCATTCTATTGACATCAATAACATTACCGACGAAATCTTTAGTATTGAAGAACTACCATTGGTGCTTGTCAACTTGCCAATAACTAAAGAGTAGAACGAAAAGCAACCAACATTAAATGAAGTGTCAAGTAATTTTTTGTAATATCCATCTCTTTGGTTACCTTCTACATACTACTCATATATTTTTAGAAAATGGAAGTTTAGTTAGAGGTTTAACAAACGCAATTATTGTACCGAATGGTTCACCTAAAATGTCAACCCAAAATGAAGAAGCATTGGTGACTTATAAAGTAATAGGTAGATTAACAAAATTAGTTAGTTTATTTATTAAGTGACTATTATTGTCATTTCCTTTCAGAAAATAATATTATCCATCAAGATTTTTCAAACACAATTAACTACGAAACTGACGATTTACTGAAAGAAACTGAAACATCGAATAAAGTAAGGAATAATTCAATAAGAGATTATTTAATATCGCCGGAAAGTCCAGTTCGAAAAGGCACTAAAAGTTCAAAAAGAATGCCATTTGTATTAACATCTAAGCAATGGAAAAAACTACAAGTAGAAAAAAAAGAGAAAAAGCTTTGCGGGGAAAAGTAAAAAGAAGAAAGGAAACGTAAGCGGCAACAGAAGAAGGAAGAAACGGAGGCAAATAAACTGAGCTAAATAAAATGTACAAAACAAACAAAAAGCGTTAAAAAGTCAGCAAAAATGAACTTTGCACAGATTTATTGAGAAACAATATTTCTATACCTGAGGAAAGAAGACTCCTAGACATCTCAAATGCTAATAGTATAATACAAATATAATAAAGAGCAAAGAAGACAATAAAAACATTAATATTATATCCAATATACGGTTAACTTTCGCTGTAGAATCTGCAAAGAGAGTTCTTTTTTTGGAAGCAGAAGAAGAGAGTCAAATGTTTAACAGTTCTACAATTATTGGAAACCTGGTTAAACGTGGAATTTGCTTTTCTTGCACTAGAAATATAAATATTATTTCTTATGGCTTTAAATGTGCAACTTGTATTCGCACATATCACTACAATTGCATCCAAAAGTATGGCTATTTTGATACATTGACTGATAATATTTTTAAATGTAAAACCTGTAAAACAAAAAACAATATAATAAATAGGTAAACAATAAGCTAAACAAAATACTACAGTTTAGTTATCTATTGGTACTGACCAATTTGAAATTTTTAATTAATTTAACAACAACATACAATGTATGCCAATCATTAGTCGGTATGGTGCCAATTAATGTAATCGGAGTGCCAATGTCTGAAATTTTGACTACATTTACTAATAAATGTAATTTTGTCATCAAAACCATTATTAAATTTAAAAAACTCTATTTAATCGAAGCTGTACTGTACTTATATTACAACTACTACAACACCCCATCTCCCTATAGTAGGGGATAAAGAATACTACTATAGTAAGCCTGCTTATCGTAAAAGGCGATTAAAAGGCGCAGCAAGGGGCAGCAGCCTTGCTGGCTAAAAGATATCGGAGGAGGGTCGGTTGGTTTCGGGTGATCCTCAATAATTTACAAGCTTGTTGGGGGTTGGCCGCAACGGATACGGCTTTTTGCTAAAATCTTTAAAAACTGCGTTGTGGAAAGATATGGGAGCCTACCACAATATTTCCCAGGTGTGCGTGGCCTAAAACACGAAATACATATGATGGAGAGCTCACAAGTAAAATTCTTGTCCGGAGGTAAAATACTCCCTCATTCGGATCTCCGGGAGGAGGTACTTGGGGCTCGTCATCGTAAGAATATAAAACAACAGTTCGATTTAGTGATAGGGACTTGGAATGTAAGGTCATTACTTAGAGTAGATAAGTTACCGAGTTTATTAGTCGAAATGAGAAAGGGAAAGCTAGACATTTTAGGTATTAGTGAGGTGAGATGGCCAGATAGTAATGACTTTTGGAAAGATAATTATAGAATAATTACAACTTCTTCAACTAATGGACAAGCAGGGGTAGGAATAGTGTTAGGTAAAAGATTAGGGCATACAGTTAAAGAGTACTTACAATTTAGTGATAGAATAATTATGGTTAGATTGAGTACAAAACCCGCAGACACTGTTTTAGTACAGGTTTACATGCTAACAACTCAGTACGAGGATGAGGAAGTAGAAAAGGTATACGAGGATATAAATAGTATAGTGAGAAGAGTAAAAGGAGATGAGAATTTAATAGTTATGGGCGATTTTAATGCGTCAGTGGGAGAAGGTAGTGAGGGAAAAATGGTAGGAAAATTTGGGTATGGCAGACGAAATGATAGAGGAGAAAGATTAGTTGAGTTTTGCCAAGAACATAGATTAGTAACTGTAAACACCCTATTCGAACAACATGTTAGGAGAAGATATACTTGGAAAGCGCCAGGTGATAGGGCTAGATACCAAATAGATTATATTTTAGTTATTCAAAGATTTAGAAACCAAGTTAAAAACTGTCGTAGTTATCCAGGGGTTGACATAGATAGCGATCATAACTTAGTTAAAATGAAGTGTAAACTAAAATTCAAAAAATTGAGAAAGGTTAAAAGAGAGGGATGGGATGTAGGTAAGCTTAATGATAGTGAGGTAAAAGAGGAATATAAACAAGTATTAGATAATAAGAGCAAAGAGATAGCTGTAGGAGGGAACGTAGAAAATAGATGGAAAGAAATAAAACTGACTGTACATGATACAGCAACACAGACTATAGGTAAGAAAAAAATAGAAGCGAGAAAACCCTGGGTAACAAAGGAGATATTAGATTTAATAGAGAATAGAAGAAAGCTTAAACCTTTCAGAGAGGTGGATAGTGAAAGTAAGCAAAAATATAATACAGTTAGAAATAAGATAGTACATGAGTGTAGAAAAGCTAGAAATAAATGGATGGAAAAGAATTGTAAGGGAATACAAGATGATTTGAGAGTAGGTAAGACAGACAGGGCTTACAGGGCAGTTAAAAAGTTTTTTGGGGAAGATAGGAAAAAATATAATGGTATTAGAGACAAGAATAATGAGCTTCTAATAAGTAAAGTTGAGGTAGCAGATAGATGGAAAAGATATTTAGAAGATTTATATAAGGGAGACGATATGGATGAGTTAGAGAACGACCAAGAAGAGGATGTAGAAATAGGGTCCCCAATATTAAGAGAGGAATTTGATAGAGCTGTTCGGAATCTTAAACTAGATAAAGCGCCAGAGATAGACGATATTCCCACAGAATTAATAAAATATGCAAGTCAGAAAACTTTAGACAGATTATATGAACTAGTAAAAGTAATATATGACAGAGGTGAGGTTCCAATAGATTTTGAAAAAAAATATTATTATCCCAATCCCAAAAAAGTCAGGAGCTGATAGGTGTGAGAATTTTAGAACGGTTAGTTTAACTTCTCATGCTTCCAAAATACTAACAATAATAATTAAAAATAGAGTAGAAACTTTAACTGAGAATTATTTAGGCGAAGACCAATATGGTTTTCGTAAAGACAGAGGGACTACAGAACCGATACTAATGATTAGGGTAATTATCGAAAAAAGGTTACAAAAGAATAAAAAGACTCATTTCGCGTTTGTACATTTAGAAAAAGCATTTGATAGGGTTAATTGGATTGTTATGTTCAGGGTTTTGCAAAAAAATAGGAATTTCTCATAGGGATAGAAAAATTATTTACAGTCTATATAAAAACCAAAGCGTAGTAATTAGATTTGATGAAATAGAAAAGGAAGCTAAGATTAGAAATGGTGTTAGACAGGGTTGTATACTGTCTCCCTTGATTTTTAATGTTTATATTGAGAAAGCTTTAAACTTAGCTAGAGAGAGAAAAGAGATAGGTGTTAGTGTACAGGGACAGAAAATAGACATGTTACGTTTTTCAAATGGTACAGCCATTATAGCAGAGTCTAGAAAAGAGTTAGGAGAGTTTTTAAATATTTTAGAGGAGATACTACAGAGTAACTATAGTATGAGAATTAACTCAGTAAAGACAAAGATAATGACAAGTGAGTTACAGCCAGGGGCGGTCCTAGCTAAACTTTTCGGTGGTGCGAGATCTTATGGTGACGCCCCAGTTTACATAGACACGAAAAAAATAACATACCTAATTAATTTTACATTTATGTTCTTTATTTCGTGTCAGTTTTTTTGACGAGAAGAGAATAAAGGAAAAAATATTAGTTTGACTATATTTATTTAATTAAAAACGTAGAAACCAGTAAATCACTTTTCTTGCCTTTGCGTTTGTGAATTTTTTTATTAAATCGGAATAATTTAATCCTTGGGCAATGTCATTTTCTATCGATAGAATTGCAAGATCTGACAGTCTTTCTTGACACATTGTCGAACGTAAGTACGTTTTAATTAGTTTTAATTTACTAAAGCTTCGTTCAGCTTTGGCGACAGTTATAGGGATGGTCAGCAAAATTCGAAGCACTGTCCACACATTCGGGAAAATATCCTGCCAATCATTTTTTTTAATAAGTTGAAGAACTTTTATTGGCTCTGCTGATTCAAGGTTTTTTAATAAAGGATTCAGGCTCAAAAGTTCTTCAACCAATTCGCAACTAGACACATCACATTTTTCCCCATCGGTTAAAATCATTTGCAAATCTGCACAGGCTTTTTCTAATAAAGACTTATCAGGAATTATTTTGATGTTATACAAAAAAGACCATGTATCATTGAATTTGGATAATTGTCCAAACCGAGTTACCAATACATTTTCAATTGTATCTATCATAGGGTAAAAGACGTTAATTTTAAACAGTTCTTCGGGATCTGTTGGTGTTTCATCTGCAGCTTCATACTCAAATAATCGCTTCTTTCTCCGGGATCGGACTGGCTTAAACGTGGAATCTATACCAGCCTCAGAAGCTATTTCCTTAGCTGTTATTTGAGCAGATGAATTAGTCCGGTACTGCTTCACGAATTCCGAGCAGCTTTTCAGCAATTGCGATGCGTTTGATAAATCCATAGTTTCAGACTGCATAGCTTTACTTACAATGTTTACTTGAAACAGTATATCATACCAAGCCACCAATGTAACTAAGAATTCAAATTGCTCCATATACTGAATCAATGACAAAGCCTCTGATGCAGCAACTGAATCATTCGTTTCTTCGTGAAGATTCAAAAGAGCATCACGAACTGAATAGTAATTGTAGCGAACAGAAGCAAGGCTAGAAACTCTACTCTCCCAGCGAGTTTCGCAAACTTTTTTCAGTGATAGTCCTTCTATGTGTTTGGATATGACTTCCCACCTCTTTGTTGATCCAGAAAATAATACAAATAGTCTTTGGAGAAATCCAAATAAAGAGACCGATTTAAAGGATGATTTAGCTGCATCTGCTACCACCAAATTCAAGTTGTGACAGCCACATGGGTTAAAAAATGCTCGAGAATATTGGTTCGGAATTCTGGTTTGGACACCTTTGTTTATTCCTACCATGTTGGCGCCATTATCGTACCCTTGACCTCGACAATCGTTCATATCCAAGTCAACTTCATGCACAATTTCATCAAGAAAAAGGCCAGTGAGCCCTTCTCCTGAAGAGTCACTTACCGGCTTGTAAGCAACGAAACACTCTCGTACTTTCACTTCTTCTCCATTAGTGCCAACAAAACGGAAAGTTATTGATAATTGTTCAACGTGGCTTACATCAGGAGTGCAGTCCAGTATGATAGAGAAGTATTTGGATGACTTAATCATAGTCAAAATTGTATTTCGAACTTCACTTCCAAGTAAGCCAATTAACTCGTTTTGAATTCTTGTGCTGAAATAGTGGACATTAGTCTCCTTACCAGCAATACGGCGAAGGTGTTCCATCATCACAGGATCATATTTTCCTAGAAGTTGCACCAAACCCAGGAAGTTGCCATTATTATTAGTGTATAAAGTTTCAGATCCAGAGCTTCCTCTGAACGACAAATTATTTCCTGCTAAGAAGAATACTATTGCCATCATTCGTTCCAGTATAGCGGTCCACCTTGATTTTTCGTCTTCAATCTATTTTTGCAAGTGTTTGTCTATTCCACTAAAATTTTTCAGTCTAATCGAAGTTTCTATCCAATTGTTCATAGCACGTCGATGATCTGTAGATATTTCGTGAGTTTTGAGACGTGTCGACAAGTGTCTCCAGTCGTCTAATCCATTTTTTCCCAAATTAGAGTGGACATTTCGATTAAATATACTGCAGCAAAAACAATATACCTTGTCTGCTAATTTTGAGTATACAAGCCATCTTCTATTAAAAGTTTCCCCATTTGGCATTACTCTTTGAAAATGTATATTAGAAAAATGACGCCCATCATATGTTCTAGGGTACTCTTCGTTGTTTATTTCTTTGCGTACAGGTCCACGAATAATTATTTCGTCTCGTGTGGACGAATGAATAAGCGGCGGCCATTTTGAAATATCATCACTTTCATCTTAAAGGCATGCTGCATCTGAAGTTATTATAGAAGATGTGGATGGTATATGATGTATATCTTCTATAATAACTTCAGATGAGGTCCCAGGAGTAGCATCATCTTCAGTGATTTTCTCTTCATGTTCATCAGCTTCTTTGTCTTCTCCTGTGTATTGAACGCTTGATGATGATGATTTAAAAAATGTTGCAAGTGCTTTTGCGGCTTTCTCTATCCTCTAGTTTTTGCTTTTTTCTTTTTAGGTTCTGAGATCCTGATAGTTTTTTTTTAAGCGGCATGTTTATTTTCTGTAAGAAATACATTTAACATTTATATTATGTAAATAAATAGGATCTACTCCATGGCAGTTGTCGTAATTTATGATTTTTGATATTATTCGAACAGAATATCAGAATTAATAAATCTATCTCTAACACGCATAAATACTTACTTGAACCGAGTTGAACCGTGCTTGAAATGTGTCTGTACTGTAGTTTTATCGGTAGAAAAACAATAATTCTGGTAACATTTAAGGTAATAAATAACAATTTAATAATTACACGTTACACAAGTAAGTAGGTATATCAAAATCCAAATACACCTGTGCGCAAACAGACGATATTTGCGAGCGACTGTGACTGACGAAACAAATGTTCATTCACCCGTTCCCCTCACCGCCTCCACGTTCTTCGCTTGCGCGTAGAGCACTAGCAGGCCATAGGAAAATATGAAACAGTCATGTAAATAAATTTAGTTGGTATGTCGTACGTTTCAATTACTGCAGTAACCTATATTCTTAAAAACACTTCTTTCTTTTATAAATCAAAACTAGAAACTGTAAAATACCTAATACAAAAAGAAAGCAATCGCAAACTTCTTACAAAAAATGACTGCTTTGAAGCAGCCTTATTATAATTACACGATGACTACGTGTAAAACATTCACTGAATTCTGTCTGCTTATAAAGTAATAATTGGCCAATCTTGAGCAGCACAATAATCAATGTATTAAAACCTATAAGTGCCTGATACACTTAACTGCTATTAAACCTTACAGTGCGACAGGTGTCCTGAAGTTCACATATCCTGAGCTCTGTTTAAAACATGTTGTTTTTTAGTTGTGAAAATATAAAACTAGGTGAGTGCTGTTTCGCTGTTTCACTATTTCGGTATGGGGTTTCAGTACATTCTAGTGTTTCAGTATCATGTCTCATGAAACAGTATGCTGTTTCAGTTTGGTTACCTCTACTTGCGCGTAAGTCGATCGGTACCTAGTCGGGCGTTCAGCCGTTTTCGGCGCCCTCCATATGACGGCGCTCGGTGCGGTCGCACCGCTCGCACCGCCCTAGGGCCGCCGCTGGTTACAGCCTAGTTCTAAACCAAAATTAAAAATAGGTAATACCGAGTTAGAGGAGGTAGATGAATTTTGCTATTTAGGTAGTATAATTACAAAGGATGGACGTAGCTGAGGGGATATAGTAGCTAGAATAGCTCAAGCTAGAAAAATGTTTTTAAAAAAGAAAAACTTACTAATAGCTAATAGTATTAGTTTAGATAATAGAAAAAGTTTCTTAAAGTCGTACGTATGGAGCGTTCTACTATACGGTAGTGAGACTTGGACAATTAAAGAAGTAGATAAGAAAAAGATAGAAGCTTTTGAAACTTGGTGTTATAGGAGAATGTTAAAGATTAGTTGGACAGATAGAGTAACAAACGAGGAAGTTTATAGAAGGATAGGTGAGGATCCCTGTATGTGGAAACAATTGAAGGTCAGGAGAGATAGAATGATAGGGCACCAGTTAAGTCACGAGGGACTATTTAGTAAAGTCTTAGGTTATAGACTACCAAATAAAAATAGAGTAGGGAGGCCTAGACAAAGCTATATTAGTCAAATTATTAGAGATTTAGGTTGTGAAGGGTATGTAGACCTTTTTAGACTAGCTCAGAATAGAAAAACATTTAGAGCTGCGTCAAACCGACTTTAAGTAAGTTCGAAAACAAAACAAAAAAAAATAAAAATCAGTTAACTAAATGTCACCAGGACATAACTCACAATTAGTTAGCGGTCTGGCATGTTGGTAGCGTTTCGTTGCTTAAGCCTTACTATAACATATAATTTAATACACGTCACCATGACATAACTCACAATTAGGTAGCGGTCTGGCATGTTGGCAGCGATTCGTTGCTTAAGCTTTACCATAACATATAATTTAACACTTTTCCTTTTTTGAAGCGGATAACCAGGTTATATTTCATTACCTTATAAATGGTAATCATTTAAACATGTTAGAGTTCTTTAACAACCATCAGGTTGCTAATATCTATGTAGAGCCAGCTGGATAGGAAAAAGATAGAAGGATATAGGAAGACCTAGACCAAACTATATTGGTCAAATTATTAGAAATTTAGGTTGTGAAGGGTATGTAGAGCTTTTTAGATTAGCACAGAATAAAAAAGAAGTTAGAGCTGCGTCAAACCGACCTTAAGTAAGGTCGAAAACAAAATGATGATGAAAACACCCCAAACTGTACTTTATTTACCTGTTGCTCTATTTATAATGAACAATAGACTGGTGTAACGTATTTTTTTCAAGTTAGTTACACATTCCTTATAAATCTAATATCATGCTTCGAAAATATAAAAACATAAATTATAATTGTCTGATCACAAAAAATAGTTATTAAGTGTATAATGGATTATGCACTCCTTCCCCTTTCGATGTCTAAGTTACAATTCTAATCGTTTGTCTGTCAGTTCGACTTCTTTTTTCCATTAGCGCTTAAAGAAGTAAGCTGCTCTCCGGAGCATAGAGAAGTCAACATGATATTCAGGCACATGGCCTGGTGCAGAGTTCGCAAGAAAGTTGATTAACGAATACCTTCGTGTCATGATGTGGTTCCTGACAACTTTTGGTAAAGATTATTTTATTTTGTATTGCACCATCGGTAAAGTCGGTTGATTCCTGCAGATGCGAAGAATATTGAGTAATCCATCATTAAAACATGCAATACTACAGAAATAAAGCTTTAGTTTAAAATTTAGAAAACGAAGATTGTTGGTCATATGTAACGGAGATTTTATTTGGTTGGATAATATTTTGTTCTAAAGGTCTTTGAAAATTGCAGCGTAAAATTCGGCATAATGGTATGTTATTCATATTGCGTGAATCGCAGATGTGCTTAGATTTGTCGACATTTGATGTTGTTTGGTTCTGGTAATAACGTTCAAGTTTTTTTGATTGAACTGTACTTCAAGCACGTGAGTGACTTTTAACCTTTAATTTAATTTGTATTTATTTAGGTGTTTTACGTATGATCAAAGGTTGATATTCTACTTTGATTTAGTTATTTTCAAATTCATTTTGTAAGAAACATCCCGTTTTATTCTCGTAACTTTACAAAATTTTAAAGATGGCTTAATTGTTGCCTACTATATAAATACTCCCTGTATGTTTGTTGTGGTTTGTTTAGCATTCTTCTTAATCTTCTTTGGGAATGAAACCACTCATAGTTTTTCAAATCTATTTTATTAAAAATGTGGAACGCTTCACGATTTTGCGTGACATCATCAACATGACACGCAAAATCGTGAAACGTTCCACATTTTTAATAAAATAGGTTTTAAAAACTATGAGTGGTTTCATTCCCAAAGAAGATTAAGAAAAAAGTTGCCTACTATATTTGTTCCACAAGCAGACAGTTTTAGCTTTACTAAAAAAATTGTTATTGACGTTTGATGTCAAAAAATATCTAGTTAGTCAATACAATTACCACATGCTATTCTATGCTACATTAATAATATCTTTGATTATTTAGAGGTCATGCAGTTTAATTTTAAGACATGATAAATTTTTGAAGGATATAAAGTTAGAGCTTATTCTTTGTTTGAATACTACATTTTTGAATTACGTAAAATAATCTTTTTTCTCAATTGTAAAGTCGACTGTAGTACTACTGAAGGCTATAATTAAATTTGAGATTTAAATTATTAAGAAAGCAAATACCTTACAGTTAACATATGTTGAAATATTGAGTTTAAAGATGTTTGTGTTTTTGAAGATAGAACAATACTAGTTTCTTTCCATGTAAATTTTTATTCTAAATATTAATGTTGAAACAAGCTAAACAAATTTAATTGAATAGAATTTTTTTTTGCTTAATTCTTTTATTATAAAAAAATTCAAAGGAAATTTCTTGGTTCTTAATAAGCAAAATATTAACTCTGTCTAATGATAACAAGTACTCTGAGTATATATATATTTGGAACTTAATATCAAATATGTTATTTATTGGTGAATATTTTTAAGGACACAAACGGTGTACCTGTTGTGCATTTGTTTGTTCACAGGATATGCAGAGACATCTGTACTGTAATACATCTGGTAAGTGACATTTTGGTAAGTGCTTTGCAAGGTTGATATTTAGGTTTTGTGGCTACATAAGCGGTGTAAACTTCAGGTTTCCGCATTCCCCTAATACAAATTACATGTATCTTCGTATGTTGTTGTATTGAAAAATATGGCGGCGCTCTTTATCTATATATTTTGTCATTTGTCAACCCATGACCCAAGCTCATGATCTACCAAGAGCTAACACTCTACTAGCCATTTATCTCTAATGAGTTTTTCTTTTCCTCAAGCCGTTTTCCATTCAACTTTACCTTGGCATCCCACATTAACAAGAAATTCTCGACCTTGTGATATCAGGTAAGGTAGTCGTTTATGGTATATGGTGGTCCAATTTGCTATCTGATATTTACGAGAGGCTTAATTAGTTAACACTGGTATGCTTCTTAAAGTGCCAATCACTGTATTGTCTACCCTACATAGAACGAAATTTATGTGAAAATATCGATTTTGATGAAGTTTTAGAACAGTTTAAAAGAATTAAGAAGAAAAAAATTAATTTGTATACTTGCAAGCAATTGTATTAATCGAATGTTTAATAGATACCTGTAATAATCTTAATAACACAATTTTTTTTCCTAAACAAGGAGGTATACGTGTTTTATAAGTATTATAATGATTAACTTTTAAATATTAATGCAAATGTATAATACATATGGGTAATTATACTATAATAAATGTAAAACAAGAAAGTTCGGTTTTATTTTAATGTAAATCATTTAATTAGTATAAACAAGAAATGTACTTATGATTTTTTCTTTATTTTTCATAATGTTATAAAAATGTGTCCCAGGACGCTAGTTTTTTTTGAAATATTAAACAACACAACCGAACCGAAACACTTTGGGCAATCGCGCCTTTTTCAAAATTCGAGCCCTGCCTGTCTTGATATCCTGGTTGCGCCACTGACCTCGGGCAACGTACAAACCCTAGGGCTCCTCGGGTTTCTAACATCGACGCCCTCAGGCCATAAACATCAACTTGATACCCTTGGTACATACATAACTAAAACTAATGGTACTTACAACCCAAAGCCTAAGTTTTTAATATTTTAAAGGTTTGTCAAAGTATAAGCAAGAGGCTATTTTAACATCAATATTTTGTGTGTGTTGTATCGAGACCAGTCGCTCAATGTTAAGGAATTAAAGCACCTTGGCAACTTGTATTCAACTCAATAGACATTTAATGCTGATGGCAAAGATCAGTAAAAAAACTTTTTACCTTTTAACATAAACACCCGGCAATCAATTTACACCTACACCACAACGACTAGATATATTATTATTATCGGTATCCCGTATCGTCTGATAATAGAGCTTATCTATATTTTAGAATACGAGGTCAGTCCTAAATACAGTACATGGCAACGAATAAGGCCAGGATTAGTTACTGGGTTACAAATTTACCTGCTCATAAAAAATTATTGCAAATCATTATCTTTGCTGAACGAAAAGAATATAAATGTATACATGTAAATTATAGGAAAGTACGTCACTTCCAAATTTACGACTATAAATCTAATACATCCAGATACTGATTGGTAACTGTTTTAAATCGCAATGAAATAATATTTAGGTCAAAGTTGGGCAGACTTTTCTGTCGCGTTCCACCAAATATTAATTATAACTTAATTATAAATAGGAAATGTATATTTACCTACGTAATTTAAATTAAAAATACAACACCCTCGGTTTCCCCTTAAGGATGTGCGGTAAGGAAACCGCGTCTAAAATGACGGAAGAGAAAGAATACTGGCCAACGGTAGAGTATTATAATTACCAATAATTTGTTTTTTATCAAAAATGAAAGTACGTTAGAAAGCCATTGCAAACTATAAACAGAAGTGAATCACGTTCTTGTGGGCTTGGTTTTTGACTTTGTTATTAGTAGAAATAGTTCTTTATTATAAAAGGGAAAAAGTACTAGATTTTAGCTCGAGGTGTGTTTTTCAAAGCACCGAGAGTTAAAATCTGACATTTTTACCCGTGTATAATACACTATTTTTTTCTGTGACAGGCAAAACGATGATTTAATATTGAAACAAATATTATTAGATATTAAAGTTAAAAATTAACCGATGTCAAATTTGAAGTTTCAAACAAGTAGGTTGTTGTACTTATAGGGACAGTTAGACTTGCGTTGCTAAGGAAACCTTTAAAGTAATCAAATATCTGTCAATTTAATTCTGCGAGTGGTTACTTATTAGTAGTACAAACACAGGGGAATCAGCGCCACTTTTCCACCAGCAGCCACATTTCCACACGCATTCTGGAACAAATAGCTTTCTTTAACTAACCATTTCATCTTTCGAAATAAATATATCTTGTTTGGTATCAACTAATATTGGATTTTTTATCAGTTACCTGAATTTCTAGGAATTTTTTAGATGGCACCATCCTCCAGGGAGCTACCCTTATTTTAAGATTTTTTTACCAGCAGCGATTTCTGACCGTCTTTATAAAATTTTTTAGCCATGCGATACATCAAATTAGTGTAGAATTTTACGCATAATCCGAATTTGCAAATGGATTTAAAATCCGACCACCCCTCACCGTTTTACACACATACCCTCTAGCGAACACATAAAAGATTATTTTTGTTTCTTTTGCGATAAATATATCTTGTTTGGTATCAATTAATATCACATTTTTCTAGGGAGTCCAAATCTGTAAATAGATTTTAAATAGGGCAAACCCCTTACAAAGTTACACTTTTGAAGGTCTAAACCTCTAAATTTTTGCTTATTTATATTTAACTCCATTTTAAAACCTTTTTTTCGCTACCCAAGACATATGCCTTTACCAACCATTTCCCGAAAATCTAAAACCGCTGGAATTTTGGAAATGAACTCTTTATAAGCCGTAAGTGTTTGATATTTAAA
Source organism: Platerodrilus igneus (assembly GCA_036346225.1). Taxonomy (NCBI): domain Eukaryota; kingdom Metazoa; phylum Arthropoda; class Insecta; order Coleoptera; family Lycidae; genus Platerodrilus; species Platerodrilus igneus. The sequence goes on along the minus strand of JARFIW010001469.1, from coordinate 12,332,132 downwards.
ACCATTTTCAAACAGTGATGTTCTGTTTTTAGAATTGATAGAGAACACCGGTTCTGAGACCACCTCCACCACCCTCCACACACACCTCCACCGCCCCTCTACATCCCTTCACATCTCCCAATATCCCTCTGCATCCTACCACATCCCTTCACATCCCTCCACCCACCTCTTAATGAGAAACTTGATAAAACGCATAGACTAGGTTTAGAAATTTATAAACTGTAATAATAACAACTGGTACGCGAGATAAGGTTTGGGCCTTGGAAGCTGCGTTTTAAAAAAAAACACTTCCAAAACTTAACACATCTATTTTAATTGATACAGAAATTAATGTGGAATTTTGACAAACTGATTTTAACTTTAAATCAAAATTAATTAATTAATTGAACTAATATTGTGAGTCGCCTAAGCAAACTGCAATGCTAAAGCTGAATACTTTGACTGACTGCCGGGTCCTTAGGCTTATTATAATGTTCCTACCCCCTCACATGGCTGTGGGAACTTGCAGATCTCACGTCTGCTTTATTCTTAGTTCTAAACTTTGTTACATTATTATAATTTTATTTTCTAGGTAATTGGGATATCTTAACCGTCGGTGACCTGCCACCTGCAGTATCACTATCGCCTGGAATACATTGTATTGCATCCGTTCTCATGAACTGTTAATAACCTGTCTGGTTTATCCTTGTAGTACATTGTTGCAATTAACTTATTTTATATTTATAATAAGTTCCTATTAGATTCTATTATTTATTATATAGATAAATAGGGGGATACATAACTCGCGTTGTTTGTCAACAAGATATTGGTTGTCCAGCGAACACCATGTGGAGGTAACACGTACACTCTGTCCACCAGGATAGAAGCAGGAAGGATTTGGAAGAAGGGAAGACGGGAGAAAAACTTAAAAATTATAGAATCTGAAAACTAATATATACAATAGATTTACTAAATCTATACAAATCTAAACAAATATCTTAGACCTATATCTTTATGCCTCCATGCATAGGTTAACACACATCCAGAGATGACGTAACGCTTGTCATCTTCCCTCGATAAACTAATTTTATTAATAAGCTGCGTGTACAAATTGTGTTTTTACTACAGTTACATACGCCGGCAAGTACTCGATACCGCCCAAATAATGAATTAAATGCTTGGTGACTGTTAACTTCCGCTTCCTTCGTGTACGCTCAGGCACATCCCTGCCTATGCACGCTCCTACTCATGCGCACCTCTGCCCATGCGCACCCCTTTTTGTGTGACTGCTATTTCGTGGTGGCGTCACCGCCTTTTGTAAATAAAGAGCAATATAATACTATTCTAAAATTTTTATTCTGACATTATGTATAACAAAATTTAATAATATTTAATACCAAGCATGGAACCATTTAAACTTAATTTTAATACAAAGTTATACACAGAAGTCCATTCTTTATGTTTGTTTAAAGTGGTTTTAATTTTATCTAATTTTATTCGCTGCTTAAAATTTAAATCAACACCCAAGTCCTCTATCTCCTTTTTTAGCCAATTGTTTGATATATAGAGACCGTCTAGGTTTCCAAATTGCAAAATGTACCGAAGTTTGTCTCTATATATAAAGCCTTTGATTCCACCGACAACCAGATCCATTCCTTCGTGTAATTCTTACAGCTTGTGACAATCTTTTAATCGCAGCTCTCCCACTATATCCTGCATACGTACCTTGGTAGCTTGATCGACTTCTTCTTGTCAGTATTGGAGGGAATTTTTATTCTCCCACTCACTGTTGCGTAGTTGCAAGTTCACCACTTTTGGGGATATACGGTCGTTATAGGTTGTAAGACCCTCGGTTTTAAATGATCCGAAAGGTTCTTTACTAGGCAAATATACAATGTTTAGTGGAACCCCTTTGCGTATGTTGTACGCCAAGAATACGAAATCCACATTCCTTAGTTCATCTGCCATTTTGGATAAATACGTTTTTAGAATAACTTTTTAAAAAGTATATGGATTTAGTACCATCCTTTACCGCAAGAATGCCTACATAACTAAAAGAATCTTTCTTGCTAACCACAAATGCATACAGCATGTTGAACCTGGATGTATCTAAGTCAGTCCTTCGGTATATAAAATAATCTTTTAATTCTTCCTCATTTTCTCTAATACCAAGTTCTTTATCTAACACATCTTTGTATTGTTCGTGTATTGTCGCAGTGTTTTCCATATACTCCGACTTTTCGCCCTTTTGCATCCATTTCCTCTAATTCCAGCTGTCTTTTTCTTCCACTTACAGGGTGCATAATGGAGCAATTTCCTTTAGCGTAAACGGTTAGAGTTTACTACCAATATTTACACGTTGTAGTACAACCTCTGGGCGAATATCTATCAACCCCAATTCCGAAATGATTATTTTGGAATTGTAGAATATGGCGTTGCAGATTGTGTAAAATATGTACTACCTGCTTTAATGTAGCACTCGTGTAAGTTTTTTATTTTACTTTGGCTGTCTTCCTCCTCTACTATCTCCAAATAATTTACAAGTAAATAGTTAAAAGTAAAAGCCGAAAGCACATACTTTATCAATTTTCCCTTTCCTCTGGTTTTTCGGACAACTTAATGTGCACGCCAGTCAATTTCTTTGTATTGCTATTCCCCCAATACACGTACTGTAGTAGGTTATTATACACTAAACAGCAGCTATTTTGTAGCTTGTCCGATAGCTTATCCCACATTTTGGCAAGTGGTACCGAGTACATTGGCGCCTTCAGGAAGTACAACTTACTATCTTCCAATTAGGTTAAACAGTCTTTTTAAGGGATTATACACCTGTTCCGCACTGACATAGTTTCTAATCGCGTAATACCACGTTCCATGGGCAAAGTATACGCAAATGTTTCCCTTATTAATGCATCTGACACAACGTAAAAATCTAGTATATAATTTTCAAGTTGGTTATTAACACCAGGACTTGCTATCTGACACACAAATTTGTTGTATATCTTAATTCTTGCATTGGTTGTTAACTTGTTAAACATGTTAAACAATCGATTCCCACAGTTTTATCGTTGTCAACTATAATATCGCAGTTTTCTTCGTATTCGCCCTTGTAGCAAAAGTTATGGTTTGTAGTTAAATATTTACACATCTCCATCTTGCTAAATATGCCAGCAAAATCTTGGGTTACATCCTTGTCAAAAAGATAGTAATAATCTTTTTTGAGTCCGTCTAACATATCTGGTATCTCCTCCAATAAAGTTACCAATTTAACATCTGCTAGTTCCACTTTATACGGACACGTATAGGATGTTGGAATTTTTTTATTAATGCTTCTGTTGACGACAAAATTCATATCCTCCAAGAATGTATAGTTCGAACGGAAGTTGTTCATAATATGTTGAAGAGACCTCCGCTATGTTCAAAGTGCATCATAGTACTACTTATTTTCTAGGATGAATAGACCCTATACAAAGTAGTTGCAGGGGTACCAAATAAACATTCGGGTTTAAAATTCGATTGACCTTACATCAACTTCCTGATGTAAATTTAGATTTTAGAAGCTCCAACGATACAAAAAGTAGTGAGCATGGAAAATTATTACCACCCTCATTTAGCGTTATATTTTGCGGTTCACGCGAATGTGGAAAAGCAAATGTTATGCTATCACGACTTTTTGGTTTAAATGGAGCTTGCTTTGCTAAAGTGTACGTGTATTCTAAGTCATTATTTCAACCAAAATATATACTTTTGCAAGAAGTTTTACAGAAAACCAAAAGTATTGGTTATTTTCTATTCAACGATAGTGATGAGGTAATTGATTCTAATCAATCCAAAAAAATCTGTATTTATATTTGATGATGTTGCTTGCGATAAATATGATTAGAACCGAGAATATTTTTCAATAGTGTCATAAATCAATAGAGTCCGTGTATGTTTGTCAGTCCTACTCAAAAATTCTCAAACAATTAGTACGGGAGAACTGTATTATTATTGTATTATTTAAACAAGATGACGTCAACTTGCGGCATACCTACAACGAAAACGTGTCTCCCGATTGCTCCTATGACATGTTTAAGGAAATGTGCTCGTACGGCTGAAATGACAATTATAATAGTTTGGTAATAGTTAAATATTTCGATATATACATTGGACATTTTCCTAAGGGATTCGACATGTATATAAAGATCAATTGGGCCCTGTTATGCAGAAATCTTCCAACCCACAAAACAATATTTTTTTAGATATGTTTGCCGGTGGACTACAAAAGTAGTAATCTGTATTTTGTAAAATTCTACCAAGCCAGTTCCTCCTATTTACCATTAAAAATATACAAACGACCAACCCGTTATTAGTAAAATGTCGTATTATGTTCAGCTAAGAACTTCCAACCACTTAGTTAATTTTTGCAGATTGTAAATTTGAAAGTTATAGTCACAGTGGATACTGTAAGTGGGATGGTAGTTTTGTACATTATTACTTTTCTTTTTCTTTCTTCTGTGAATTCCGCACGTGTTGTATGATTGTGGTTAATAGACATAGACGCACGATATTAACTGCCGTAATTTATGCAATTTTCTCAACAGAACAAACATGTTCCGAAGCCGAATCTAGAAAATTATAGCTGCAGCCATAAGTAGTATTGAACAAAATGGTAAGTTTTGAAATTAATATATACTTAATAAATTCCAGGTTAAGTTCTTTATCTGTTGATATTTAAATATTTGCTAATGTAATATATCTAGTAATTATTAGCGTTTATTAATTAATAATTATTTATAAAATACAACAGTGTTCAGTGATCAGAATTAAAGTGTCATAGAATAAGGTCTATAGAATCAAAATTACTGTAGATTGGAAGCTGCTTCTTACAAAATCTACGTTTTTGATTTTTTACAGATCGAGAAATGTTTCAAGTACAAGAAACTACCGAGGGTTATGGAACTGAAGCAGCCACAATAGATTACTTGCCTGAAGCAAACGATAATAATAATTCAACCATGCCGCTAAATGAACCACTTGAGATTAGTAAAGAATATGGTCATTCTGAAAATGAAAATACCTTAGATGTAGTGAATAGCAATCAAGAACAAAACGAAATTATACCATTGAGTTGTAGTGCTCATAAAGGTTATAATCAGCCATACAAATACCAATATTTGTATTTTAATATTTTATTTTTTAGGTCAAAAAATGATTCATACATTAACTGATAAATATCAACACTGCTTGGAAAACTCTGATATTTCTCGAGCAGGACCTAGTTGTGAACAACCTAAGAGGGTAATACCTAACGGGAACTGACAAGTCATTAATTATTCCGGGTCAGAAGATTTTGACGACTCTGACCGGGATCTTTTGTACAGTCCTGAAATTTTTACGCTGCATGATGCATTTCCACTAATTTCGGATTTGGAAGAAGAGAAAGAGGGTATTAAGGAACCACCAAGACATATAGTTCCCGATGTTGAACAGGAGAGATTTCCAAATTTAAATACATCTCGCGGAAGACCAAAGAAAGAATGTAAGCGAAAATTTGAGGATCAAAATAGAGCCAAAAAAAAATTAATAAAAATAGCAATAAGCCTTACTACAACTACAAAAACGTAAGAATAGAAGAAAAACTGTTTGTCAGTTTTGACTGCAACTGTACTCTAAAGTGTGCTGAAAAGGTAACAATTGAAATTCGAAAACAAGGGTTTGAGTGGTTTTGGTTTTTACAGTCGTACGATGCTGAAACCAGTTTTATAGCAACTAGTGTACTTGAATACCCAAAGAAACGACTTAATGACAGAAATCCTACTAAAAGGTCATTTTCCAGAATATACTAAATCAGTCAACAAGTTGTATGTAAGAATATATTTATTAAATCTTTTGGAATAAGTACTTGCAGAGTGAATACAGCTTTAAAAAGTTCCACGGGCGAATTCCTTTACCTGACCAGAGACGTTCTACTGGTGAAAGGCGCAATAAACTTTTTGAAGTAACTATAGGAAAAGTGATGGATCAGATAAATAAAATACCACGATATATTTCGCACTACTGTCGCGCTAAAACTGACGCTAAATTCCTTCCACCGGGACCCACAATACAAAAAATGTACGAAATGTACTGCGTTCAAGAAAATAATCCAAAAATTAGCATTGCTTCTTATAAGAGAATCTTCTATCGTAATTTAACTTACGAATGAAGCCAATTAAAAAAGATACGTAGAATATTTGTGACCGAATTATGATAAAAATAGCTAATGAAATAAGTTTAGAACGTAAAGCAGAACTGAAAGCACAACATGATCAACATGTGCAAGTTGCTCAAGAAGTTCAGCAGTTGCGCAAAGACGACTTTGCGAAAGCTAAAGCAGAGGAAGACGACGAATGTCTGACTTTTGATTTGCAGAAGACTTTACCTCGTATTCCCACAAATATAGTATTTTATAAACGCCAGCTGTGGGTCTACAATGCTGGTGTACATAGTGGTAAAGCAGATCGCGGTTATTGTTATGTGTGGGTAGAAGGCACCGCTGGACGAGGGTCCCAAGAAGTGGGCTCTTGCTGTGATTTGAATATTTACCTACCGCGTGAGGGTATCCAATTAACAATAAATAATAAATGGGAAGGACCTCTAACACTAGAGTACCCTCACGTTTCGGGACAATGCCTCGCAAGGTGCTGCAGTCGGTGAGAAGGGGAGGTTCATTAAACAACAACACACTAAGACAAAATTCCAATTGTTTTATTAAACGGCCTACTAACTAACTTAACCTAATTACATATGCATACAAAATTATACAGTGATTAACAATATTTACAATAGGGCGCCACCATGGGAATTAAACGGCCCATGGACCGATCGCGGTAATAGCTTTCGTCGCACTTCGTTCGTGGCGATGAACTAAGATGCAGGACAGAAAATACGTCACTTCACAGGGACAAATGTTATTAAGTTTCCGGCTAGCACAAACACAACTTAACTAAACAATTCTAAAGTCCTTATTTTATGAATATTAACAACAGTTCTGGGTGCAAACACCCCAATACATATAATTAATTAACGCTACCGTAGTCTAACTAACTTGCATACTGAAACGACCTTCCTTTAATCACGGGGTCATCAATAACAGGAAAAACATGACCTTCACACGGGTCAAATAGTACAATAACGGAATTCGTGGCTTAGTTATTACAAGCCTCGGACTACGTCGAAACACAATAAAATAAGAAACCCTTCAAAAGATGCGGTCTTTAACAATATCCTAAAGGGATTAAATACTGGAACGGAGATTTAACCCGAAGTTGTATGTTATGAAAGTCGACAGATATTGTATTTAAACAAATAAATGACTTATGATGCATAACACAGCTTTGAGTTCATAGTGATACCATATATAATAATTACTTACTCAGAAAAATAAACTAACTTTGAACATAACGGCACGCACTTGAATTCAGAGAAATAAAACACTTACTCAATCTTACAAGAACGCGAGCTTCAGACTCTAACGCGTCTGGAAATAAACAACCCCGATTGCCACCGGCTGGCATCCTTATATACATTTAAGTTAATTGAAAAATAACCCCTTGCCTAGCTCTCATACTTGACAAGGGATACGCCGGTCGTAAATCTTTAAGATTAATTAAACTGCCAATGCCTAAGATAGCCACACAAGTAGCTCTCCGAACTAATTTTTAGTTGAGTGTTCCGCTAATTGAAAAATTCCTTCCGACCACCCAGACATAAATAGGGTCCTAGAACATGATTGACATCTAATCATAGATAGCAACTAATCTGACATGTTTAGTGCCTTTGAAGTAAAGTGCCTTTAGAAAAATGATTAACTCTTGGATTAGAACTTTCTGGGAACTTCGCTGGGAACCTACTTGGGTGATCCCGCAGCCGCTACAATTGCAGACCTTCATTCTAATAATTAGAATGCTAAAATTAAACTAGAAAATAACTATTTTTAGGAATACTAGAACTATTAGAGCGTATTGAAACAGTATGTTACACAGCCCCCCTCGAAAAATTGAAATTGCTCTTAGGAATTTCAAGAAAATCGAAAAAATAAATGTAGAAATTAACACATCCAACCGCAATTATGTTTAAGACAACTGAGTCTTTTCAGAAAATTGGCGGAAGAAAAATAAAAATTGGAAAATAAATTATTAGTGAGGTTTTAGGTCTTGGACGTGGAACACCCCCAGCGGTTTTCCGTCCATGGAAGATAGTCGATAAGTGGTAGAACCTAAAACTTCTATCACCTTTGCTTCTAGGAACTTCGGGGCTAATTTTTTATTGAAATATTTAGAAGCATCTGATAATATAAAATTGCGCTTCCACACTAAATCCCCTACTTTGAAATTTAATGGTCTGCGCCTTAAATTGTAAGAGTGCGTATTACGTTCATACGCCAAATGTATGTTCTTCTGAACTTCTTTAAAGATGGGCGATAATTCATTGAGGTCTTGAACCAATTGTTCACGAGTATCAATTGCCAGATCCTCTGGATTTAAATCCTTTAATTTATTATAAAATTCCTCGGTGAGAGGAACCGTGCGTCCAAACGCTAAAAATGTTGGGGAATATTTTGTGGATTCATGAACAGCATTACGAAGCGCATGAGCAATTTTGTGAATATTATCGTCCCAATTCTTCTGAGAATCTTGAATGTAACTGCGAATGGCAGCTCCAATTACCTTGTTAACGCGTTCTACATAATTAACTTGAGGATGGTAGCTGGCGTTAAACCAAACCGAAGGTATTTTATAATTTTTCATGAGATTAGAAAATAAATTACTTTTAAATTGAGGGCCATTATCTATCATACAAATTTGAGGTACCTCATATACCAAAAATACAAAATTTTCCAGGTAATTACAAATTTGTTTTGTTGAAGCGCTGCGCATGGGATGCAATAAAGTGAATTTTGTAAACCAGTCAGTAACAACTAAAAGGTAAGTATTCCCCAATTTCGAGCGCGGAAAGGGCCCCATTAAATCAATCGACAAACATTGAAACGGAAATGAAACTTTTTTTCTCTTTGCCCATAAAACCATAATGGTTGAACGTGCTGGATTTGCTTTGGCAGCACGTAACACATTTACTAATGTATTTAGAAATATATGACCGCATTTTGGGCCAGTAATAGAGCTCTTTGATTTTGTATATGTTTTAAATACACCCAAATGGGCCGAAACTGGATCATCATGGCATTCTTTTAAAATTTGTGCACGGCATGATTTCGGCACTACTAATTTCCACTCAATTAAATTGGCTTTGATATTCAAATTATTCGGAATAAACTTATACATTTTATCATTTTCTACTCTCCAATCGGGATATAGATCTGGCTTTTCCTTAATATTATTTAACATGTTTTGTACCAATCCTCGACCTCGTCTAAAAAAATTTAAAGAATCAATAGCATAGGCTCCACTAGGAGCTCGGGATAATGTATCTGGTACCACATTAAATTTACCCTTCCTGTGGATAACTTCGAAATCAAATTGTTGGAGTTTCACACTCCATCTAGCTAAACGTCCCGCAGGATCTTTTAAGTTGTGGAGCCAAATTAAAGAATGATGGTCCGTAATGACTTTAAAATGAGTTCCTTCAATATATGGTCGGAATTTTGAATAGCAAAACACACCGCCAAAAGTTCCCGTTCTGTGACTGAATAATTTTTCTCTGCTGAATTTAAACTGCGAGAAGCATAAGCAATTACATGTTCTTCGTCTCCTTCTCCCTGAGTTAAAACACAACCAACGCCGTAATTTGAGGCGTCACATTGTAAAGAAAAACTTTCGAAAATCAGGACTCCTTAAAACAGGAGCCTTTGTAAGAACATCTTTAATTTTTTCAAACGAAATAAGAGCCTCGTCCGTCCATTTAATCGCTTGCGATTTTCTCTTTCCTTTAGTAAATCATTAATAGGTGCTATAATTGTGGCAAAATCCAAAACAAAACGCCTATACCAAGAGCACATACCGGTGAAACGTTTTATTTCAGTGGCTGTCTTGGGTTGAGGAAAATTTACAATTGCGTCAATTTTGCTGGGTCAGTTCGGAGACCATCTTTATTCACCATATATCCCAGATATTGTAACTCTGGTTTACAAAACTCACATTTTGAAATGTTAATAGTTAAATTAGCGCCTTTCAACTTCTCATACACTTCGTTCAAAATTCTAATATGCTCCTTAAATGTGCTTGAAATAATAATTATATCATCTAAATAAACAAATACCGATTGGGATAATGAAAAATCAAAAATAGAGTCCATGAGCCTCTGTAATGTGCCTGGAGCATTGGCCAAACCCATCGGCATTACATTATATTGAAATAATCCGCGCCTTGGGACAGTAAAGGCTGTTTTTTCCTTGCTTTCGTCACTCAAGGGCAATTGCCAAAAGGCTTTTTTTAAATCGATTGAACTGAGAAATTTCGCATTGCGTAATCTATCAAGAATGTCATTTACAAACGGAATGGGATACGCGTCTTTTTTTGTAATTGAATTTAATCGTTTAGCGTCAAAACATACACGAAATTCACCTTTTGCTTTTTTCTTTACTAACAGCATGGGGGAGTTCCACGGGCTATTGCTTGGGCTAATAATGCCTTGTTCAAGCATCGCATCAATTTCTTTATTAGCATGTTCCAGCATCGCCGGTGATAATGGGTAATACCTTTGTTTAATTGGTTCAACGTCTTCCGTTGTAATATGATGTGAAATTTTAGTGGTTCGGCCTAAGGTAGGACGATCCAGGGATTGAAATAAAGAAATAACATTGTTTAATTCAAATTTCTGGTCTTCATTTAAATCGGCCATAACTTTAATGAAATTTAATTTATTCGTTTCCGCAGAATGAACATAAAATTCATTTTTTGAAAAATCTACTTTCAATTCAAATAAATGACAAAAATCAATCCCTAACGTTAGGGTACACTCTATTGAGTCGGAAACTAAAACATTTAAAGACCGAGTAACCCCGTTTATAGTCAAGGGCAAATTAATTGAACCTAAAATTGATTGTGAAGTGCCATCTGCAGTTGTTAATATAGACGTTTTTACATTTTTAATTAATTCTAACTTATATTTATCCAATAAACACAGACCGTGTCTGCCTAAAATAGAGGTATTCGCCCCGGAATCCAACAGTGCAGTATAAGTTTCGTTAAATATCTCGATATTAATATAAGGTCTTGTATCACCTTTTACTTTATAAAAATTTGAAAAAACCTTAGATGATTTACAAAAATTTTTAACTTTTACTAACCACTCCGACCACGTCTTTTTGTCAGCAGCAATATTATTAAACGAGGAAAAGCAACGGCTGACTACGCGCTTTCCTGTCCATAGTTTTTTGAATTATTTGAGCAGTTTGGACAATTTGTGGACATAACTTCCCGCTGCCCACAAGAATAACAAAATATTCCGCGTTTCTACGGACAAGTATGAAACGAGTGACCTCGTCTTTTGCAGTTGAAACAAATAGTCGAAAATTTTGCTGTGTTTTTAGAATAATTCGAAACGCCGGACCGTGGTAAATTATAATTAGAAAATGAACTCTGTCGAACTTGGCGTTCTAAGATAACTGGTACGTCGGCAGAATCAGAATGTTCCCGTTTAATACAATTTGGAGGCTTAATGTCTTCTAAAACCTTACAACGAGAAATCAAATGGGAAATGTCAGTCACTTCAACTAACGCCAGTTGCGTGGCATAAAAAGTATGTAAATTTCTTTTAATAATTTTTATTTGTTCCCGGACTGGAATGGAATCTTCTAATTGAGAAAATAAATTTACCATCTTTGAAATATAAATGGTAGGTGATTTCTCGGCGCCTTGCTTTCTAGATTTAATTAACATTAAAAAATTCTCTGCATAATCGGCTGAAAGAAAATCTTGCTTTAATTTAGAAATTAATTGTTCCCATGAATTTACTGTACATCGCGTTGCTCTATACCAATCCAATGCTGAACTGGTGAAAAGATCAATAGCCCCTTCGAAAAGGTCATCTGACGAAACTTTTCTTGCAACTTGCAGTTCCTTGACGCGTTGAATAAAATCTAAAACCGATATAGAATCAGACTCACCCGAAAATTGTAATCCCCACTTGTGAATCGGGACTGAAATCGTTGATTTATTCAAGGACTTAATTAGAGTACCTAAATCATTACTAGAAATCGAAACCGATGGGGTATTAATGGAAGAAACCGTTGATGCTCCAGGGCATGAAACCTCTGCTGTTGGTGTTATTGTAGGATCCTTATTATCCCTAGCCGAACAATAAGAAGGGTTATCGTTAATCTCATTTTCCCCGTTTACCTGTTCTAAAATCTCAAAAGCTCTAATGCACTTAGAATGCAGTTTTTTGTGTACCTCTAAAAATTCACTATCGAAATTGACATAATTTAGTCTCTTTGTTACATGAATTAATCTCGTGTTAAGTTTAATATAATCTTTTCTATTAGGAAGAATGGCAAAAGAATTTAAAATGTTTTCTAATTCAAAAATCTTAAGTTTCAATAATTCAATTTCGTCCTTTTGAACAATTTCAATTTTCTCATACTCAGAAAAAACATTACTGTCGACTTTCTCAACAATGAGTTTTGTACGCAATAATTTTCGCTTTTCTAACACACTTAACTTTGTTGGTTCAACGTTCCTAATTAAAAGCTCATAACTAAGCTCGTCGCTTCTTAAGGCTTCTACTACATACATGCTTAAATAAAAGGTAAATGTCAACAATAGCGAAACCTGTTCCTAAATCACTAATATTAACTGTTAATTCTGCCTAACACTAAATAGAAATAAAACAATCTAAAACTTCGTCCGTGTGTTGTTTACCATATTTACAATTTTAACCACGTTAATGCGCCAGTGTAATTGTAATATTTACCTACCGCGTGAGGGTATCCAATTAACAATAAATAATAAATGGGAAGGACCTCTAACACTAGAGTACCCTCACGTTTCGGGACAATGCCTCGCAAGCTGCTGCAGTCGGTGAGAAGGGGAGGTTCATTAAACAACAACACACTAAGACAAAATTCCAATTGTTTTATTAAACGGCCTACTAACTAACTTAACCTAATTACATATGCATACAAAATTATACAGTGATTAACAATATTTACAATAGGGCGCCACCATGGGAATTAAACGGCCCATGGACCGATCGCGGTAATAGCTTTCGTCGCACTTTGTTCGTGGCGATGAACTAAGATGCAGGACAGAAAATACGTCACTTCACAGGGACAAATGTTATTAAGTTTTCGGCTAGCACAAACACAACTTAACTAAACAATTCTAAAGTCCTTATTTTATGAATATTAACAACAGTTCTGGGTGCAAACACCCCAATACATATAATTAATTAACGCTACCGTAGTCTAACTAACTTGCATACTGAAACGACCTTCCTTTAATCACGGGGTCATCAATAACAGGAAAAACATGACCTTCACACGGGTCAAATAGTACAATAACGGAATTCGTGGCTTAGTTATTACAAGCCTCGGACTACGTCGAAACCCAATAAAATAAGAAACCCTTCAAAAGATGCGGTCTTTAACAATATCCTAAAGGGATTAAATACTGGAACGGACATTTAACCCGAAGTTGTATGTTATGAAAGTCGACAGATATTGTATTTAAACAAATAAATCACTTATGATGCATAACACAGCTTTGAGTTTATAGTGATACCATATATAATAATTACTTACTCAGAAAAATAAACTAACTTTGAACATAACGGCACGCACTTGAATTCAGAGAAATAAAACACTTACTCAATCTTACAAGAACGCGAGCTTCAGACTCTAACGCGTCTGGAAATAAACAACCCCGATTGCCACCGGCTGGCATCCTTATATACATTTAAGTTAATTGAAAAATAACCCCTTGCCTAGCTCTCATACTCGACAAGGGATACGCTGGTCGTAAATCTTTAAGATTAATTAAACTGCCAATGCCTAAGATAGCCACACAAGTAGCTCTCCGAACTAATTTTTAGTTGAGTGTTCCGCTAATTGAAAAATTCCTTCCGACTACCCAGACATAAATAGGGTCCTAGAACATGATTGACATCTAATCATAGATAGCAACTAATCTGATATGTTTAGCGCCTTTGAAGTAAAGTGCCTTTAGAAAAATGATTAACTCTTGGATTAGAACTTTCTGGGAACTTCGCTGGGAACCTACTTGGGTGATCCCGCAGCCGCTACAATTGCAGACCTTCATTCTAATAATTAGAATGCTAAAATTAAACCAGAAAATAACTATTTTTAGGAATACTAGAACTATTAGAGCGTATTAAAACAGTATGTTACATTGCTTGCGGAAGCATATTCAAACTCGCCTATCTGCAGCAGTCAAACATTTAATTCTTTGGAGCGATGCCTGTGGCGTCCAAAATCGTAATATTAAAATCATTCTATTACTAAAAAAAACATTTTACATCAAAATCCAAATTTTGAAAGTATCACGTTAAATTTTTTAATAGTGGAACATACGTACTTGCCTAACGATTCGGATTTCAGTGACATAGAAACTGCGCTAAAAATCTAGCAACGACTTTATACTGCCGATGATTATGTGCAAATTATGAAATCATGTAGACGAAAAAATCCATTTATTGTTCAGAAAATGGAGCCTGCTGATTTTATTGGAGTTAAAAATTTGTTAAAAGCTATCACAAACAGAAAAGTTACGGTACACAAAATTTGTATTAACTGGCTGCGCAAGAAATCCATCAAAATAGAAAAATAAACATTTATTCTTAAAGCACGATAGTTTTCATATCAATGTAGAGGACCTTGATTTTGAGGTAGATGAAGTAAGTTCATAAAATACCTATTTTTGCACTTCTAAAAAATTTTTTTGTTTTGTGTTTTTTATTTGTACGAGTTACTGTGTATTACTTTTTTATATTTTTGGAAAAATATAAACGTTTGCTTTTGATCCGTTTATTTTTTATTTGGTTATATGCTGCAAACTACTAACCCACAAACTATAATTTTTTTGCAAAACCTCATACGGCATCAAAAAAAACAAAAAGTGTTATAAAAAAGTATTAATCAAACCTACACAAATTATATGATAGATATATAAAAATGATACCAGATATTTTACTGAATGTATTAAACTTTAAGCAGCTGTTAGTCCAAATAATATATTTGCGTGTTGGATGCTTTCTGCATAACATGGCTCAATTGTAACTCTACCTCAACATACTTGATATCAGTATCATGAAGGTCACACACTCTGATATTAGTGCTAGTCGATTTATCATTAATAGCAATAGAACATTATATTTGCGATAAATAAAATTGTTGATGTATTTACGGAAATAAAGGCAAGAAGAATAAAATTATAAGTTAGACTTGAATATTTAAGCTATTATGTAGCTATAGTATGATAACTAAGTACATTTTGTTATCTTGAATTTCTTTCCTCATTTTGTATTTTTGTATTTTTTACATTAGTTTTTAAATGAAATAGTGTTTCATTTTTTTAAAGAGGTATCGGATGGCGGGTGAATAAACTAGTAACTTCAAGATTGAGCCGCCTTCCGACAATAATACTAATATACAATTACGTTATTGTAATTCATATAAATATCTTATAATTTTTAATATGTGTAACTAACTGATTATATTATTCCTTATGTAATATATTTACTTAAATCTATGGACGTAATTTAAATTTATCCACCAAGGCGCATTTTTCCTTGGTCCGAGCACGTGTAGAAACTAATTTTCTACTAAATACTCCCTGTATGTTTGTTGTGGTTTGTTTAGCATTCTTCCTAATCTTCTTTGGGAATTAAACCACTCATAGTTTTTAAAATCATCTTTATTTACGTTTCGATCCATGACCTAGGATTTTAAAGTTTAAAAGAATGATTGCCTTCAATTGAAGGCGATCATTCTTTTAAACTTTAAAAATTTTTGCTTATGTAATAAAACCAAATATATCGAACATTAATAAATCAGTCACCTTGAATTTGTCATGAATGTCAAACTTGAAGTTTTTATTATTTTGACAACGATCCTAGGTCATGGATCGAAACGTAAATAAAGATGATTTTAAAAACTATGAGTGGTTTAATTCCCAAAGAAGATTAAAAAGAATGCTAATTTTCTACTGTATATACCATGTATTTCTGCTACATACCCTTTGGTACGTATATTGTACTGTTGGATAATATCTGATAAAATAAAGTTAATAAAAACAATTTAGATAAGTTTTCTAAAATTAATTATTGTATATGCTTCAGAAATCTCTACATGACAATCGTTTTCATCTACATTTAGCTGGTTAATGTATTTGTTCTAGGTTTCAGTTCTAACCAAAACCCTTCTTTGGGCATAGGAAATAGTTGCTTTGGGCTTAATATTAGCGGTACTTGAGTTTTCGTAGTAGGAACAATATCAAAATACCGTAAAATATACGATATGATTAACTTTACTTCTAGTAAAGCAAAACGTGACCCTGCAATTTCTAAAATAAAATTATGTTAAAGGTTTTTTTACGTACCAATACAATTTCTTGGGCCACTACCAAATGGTAAATAAACCAAGTGATTTATATTATGCTTCTGAGTGTCGCTAAAGCGTTCAGGATCAAACCTTTCAGGATCGGGATAATACTGTGGATCACGATGCAAAGCAAAGATTGGAATCCAGATTTCTTCCCCTTTTTCCAAATAGACGCGTTCTTCTTCTGGTATTTCTGGCTCTATTGTATATGGTTTTATTGACTTCCTGTCGGTAAACATGACTGGTGGCCACTTACGTAGAGATTCTATAAAGGAAATGAGTTACTCATAGTTATTAATATTTTAAATAACATTTTATTGCGTTACATAACTTTACATAAATCTTCAACGCGATGATATCTTAAGTGACGTTGGCAGTTTCTAATACGAAAGACACATATTCCAGAGTTTGTTACAAAAACACTTTGAACGTAGTATCTGATTGACAAAACAGTAAAGAGCGGCTGCATAAAATTTTTATCATCTAGTATAAGAAAAACTTCCTTGGTGCTGTATACAGAGTATCTAACATTCGAAGGAGTAAATTGTGTTACGTTCACTTTTGACGGTAAGCTAAAAACCACACCCTTTTTGATTCGCTATTCATTGACGTAGATTCTGTTACTATTCCAACAACATCCTGTATATCATACCGTTTTACAATAAGTACACTTCCTAACGATTTTCATTTAAACCAATTTGCTGCAAATTTGAAAAGCTTGTTCTATAAATTAAACAGTCAATACCTTGTTTTAGGTATCCGTGAACTTGCTACACATTACGATAGCGTATAATTACTTTCTAAATTACTTCAATATAAAGACTCGACATAATGTATTGAACTATCTGATAAACCGTGTTTTCTAATCACCTGTGTTGATAACACTGGTATTACTTTGAACTCTGGTTATTTCAAAACGAATATATGTGCATTTTTAGGGTTCCGCGTCTTATAAGGTATAACGGAACCTTTATAAGATCACTCTCGTGTCCGTCCGTCCGTCTGTCACAGAGGCTTTTCTCGAAAACTATGTAACGTAGAAATTTGATTTGGCACAATGTTAGGTCTTTATGACGCGCACATATATTGATACTCAGAAAATAGAAAAAAAATATTTTAAGATTAAAATGGCAGGGGTTAATTCGGTCAAAAGAAAAAAAGTTTTAATAAATATATAAATATAAATATATAAATATATCGTGTGAGGTATCATTTGAAAGATGATTCTAAAAGGCTTCTATAAATTTGTTTTACAATATAGTTCAAAATGTGCCAAAAATGACTGTTCCCTTCCCTGTTCTCCTACTTTTCCAAAGCTCAAATTTTGATTTTAATTGCGATAGTAACTATTGAGTTATAGATTATCGGGAACTGCAGGTTTTTTGACAGTGTAATAGTTGCTGGGAAAAAAATTTGTAAACACAGTAATAGACAACGTATTTACTAATAATGTATACCAGAACAATGTGGGACAATATATTCATTTTTCAGTTACCACAATCAAATTTGGATAAGGTTTAAATATACATACAAAATAAAAACAGCTTAATTTGGTTTATTGATTGCTCACTGTAGTATTGGTACGGAACCCCAATAGTGTGAGCTCGACTCGCTCTAGGCTAACTTTTTCTTTTCTGAACACGACCAAAGTACTCGTCGTTAACGTTGTTTTTTTTGTTTCTGCATTTTATGGATTTTCGCGCACACAATATTGTGTGCTTTACCCGTTGGATCGCCGCCCCTTTTTGTGATGGGAGGACACCCCCAAAACAGAATAACGCGCATCTCTGTTTCGCCCCATCATTAGAGACGGTAGGATCTACTCCTACGTTGTAAACTCAAGGGTGAATGTTTATGCACTGTTTGCACCATTTGATAACTACATCGGAATCTTTAAAATGATTATCGTGATGTGAGCTAATATGAAGTATTAATATTGCAATTATTGTGGTCATTTTATCCAGT
This sequence comes from Platerodrilus igneus, assembly GCA_036346225.1. Classification (NCBI taxonomy): domain Eukaryota; kingdom Metazoa; phylum Arthropoda; class Insecta; order Coleoptera; family Lycidae; genus Platerodrilus; species Platerodrilus igneus. The sequence goes on along the minus strand of JARFIW010001469.1, from coordinate 12,313,648 downwards.
TAATTGTATATATGTAATCGTAGGCGTACGATGATGATTTATAACTGTTGGTTTACCTTTTTTGTTTGGAGTTATAAATTTTTGTTAGTTAAAATATTGTAGTACCAATGTGGTATGTGTAATTTTATATTTACAATGATCTAGAGCTGTGGTTTTTAGTGTTGCGTTTGGGTTTCTTTAAGTTAATTAATGTAGAGGTTAGGTACCTATAAACGGCAGCTCACCATTTTAAAAATGATTTCTTTTTGTTTTTTTAATATGCGTAGCTTGTAATTATTGATTGTTCATTTTTTTGATACTACTGTACTTTTGAATATATTTTTTTTAATTAGAGGTTTTTTTTGTGTATGTTTAGTTGTAAGTTGTGAACGAGTGAGTATATTTTTATTTCAGGCCTTCCCTTGTTTTTGTATGTGAAATACCCCGTCTGCTTACCGATTGAGCCCGGTAATTTTCTTCTTTGGTTCTCTTTTAAGGCTACATAGATGTACGTAGCATAAATTTTGGCACCCAACGTGGGGCCAAAATATATGCTACGTACATCGACGTAGCCTAGAAAAAATAAACCAAAGAAAGAAAATGACCGGGCTTAATTGTAGTGCTAATGTGGTATATGTAATTTTATATTTACAATGATCTAGAGCTGTGGTTTTTAGTGTTGCGTTTGAGTCCGGTCATTTTCTTCCTTTAGTTCTTTTTTTAAGGCTACGCCGATATACGTAGCATAAATTTTTTATTAGAAACTTGAAACACGCTAATCAAATAATAGTATAATCCATTATTTCGACGAATCTTTCGGTCGTAACAGTGCAAGAATTTAATTGTACGCTATCGTAACGTGTAGCAAGTTCACGGATACCTAAAACATGGTATTGACTATTTAATTTATAGAATAAGCTTTTCAAATTTGCATCAAATTGGTTTAAATGAAAACGATAATTTATACAGGATGTTGTTGGAATAGTAACAAAATCTACGTAAATGAATAGCGAATCAGAAAGGGTCTAGGTTTTCAACTTACCCTCGAAAGTGAACGAAACAATTACTATATCAGAAATAGTAAGAGATATAGTCAGTTAAATGGGAAAAAAGTTACCGACATTCAAAAATATAAAAATTTGTTATAAAAAACTATATTATACAAAATATCATGTTGTTGTACATGAAAAACCAAAGGTAAAGGAAAAAGGTTTTTGATATAAAATTTTGAATAACATCTTCGCTTCAACGTTTCGTTGTGTCTTTTACCGTTTCTAATACGGTAATGTTATCCCTTCGTATACGAGACATCCTATTGTCACTATAAGCTTCTCAATTAAACGTCAACCAATATAACTTCGTTATACAAATTCCAAAAGAAAAAGACCAAGAAGTATAAAGGTCAAATTTGTAAACAAAATTGTGTTCCGAAAATGTAAGAATAAAATAAAAGTACGTATACCCTCGATCCTGAGGTAAACAGAAAAAAAATAGAAATTTACGAATATTTAATTGTTCCAACCTGTATAGTATAAGCCTACTTCTTTACCATTAAATGACAAAGCCCTTCTTAATCATGTGATTAAATTTCCGTGTAGTACACTAGTGACAGACAAGCAAGAGATCACAAAACGGTTATAAACTTAAAAAATCAAATTATAAATTGATTTACTTCAATTGTTAATGATTACTTAGTAAAGCCAAGTTTCAATCGTTAAGATATAAATACAAGCCATTTAATACATCTGTGTAAAACCATATCATTCGTATTGCATTTGCAAAGCATAAAATAAGCATTTTCGGCTTTAATTAATTATGTATTTTCTGTATTTTATTAAGATACAAAGCAATTGCAAGCTTGATTTATTTATGTAGTAAAATTTTTATGGGTTTAAAGATGCGTTACAAAACGTTTCATTTATCATACAGCAATTTTTTTGCATTTACAGTTGTTAAGAATACAAATCCCTACCAATCCTATTGCATTTGCAATGCATAAAATAACTATGTTCTAGAATACCCCAAACTCAACTCTAGGTTGGTAGTCGGTTTCTAAAAAATCCTCAACTTGTTGCAGGTGATAGCTATACAGCTGTCGATCTTATAGAATTTGTAACGGGCATTTTTGTAGTTAAACATTTTACACTACCCAATTCGTAAATACATTTCTGCAATTACTAGTTCTATATTTTATATTTATTAGTATAAAGTAAATTACTTTCCAGCTTGTCGAAAGTGATAAGCGGCTCGTGATTAATTAGTAGATATGATGGCTGCATTCATATAAATTTTGTTCCTTATGTGGATATACAAGTCTAGATAATTTACGAAAAGCGGTTGTAATAGCAACGAGTTGAATAAAAAGCAGATGAGCAGTTGTAGTTTGTGCTTTGTTCCTCTATATTTATTACGTTAAAAATACTGTTTCCTTGTTGCTTTACTAATTGTGTTTTTAGTTGAGTTTTCTTGTGGGGTAAAAGTTGTTTATTAACTGTAGAGCAGTGTAATTCCGATTGAAATAGTATGTTTTATAGGCGAACGTGTTTGGTCGACGCACGTGTGTTTTAAGGACATTTGACGGACGGTTTTATTGCTTACGCGTGGCTTACTATTTGTTTTTCGGTTGAGTTCATACTTTGGATTATCTCAAATACTGTGGATACTGTAGTTTCTAAATTTTCTAACCCCAAAGAATCTACAACAGATCTTTGCTTGTGCAAGTTTCGTGTTTGCGAAATATAACAGATTACCGGTTTACTAAGGTATTGGTTGAAGTTTCTCACTGCTTTATGGAATGTTTATGAAAATAATATACATTTGGTCCCAGTTGAAATTAAATTAGTGCTACAGAATATTTCGAAATTATTGTCTTAGGAAATAGAATTACCAAGAAATTTATCAAGGCTACATAGTTCCGACGCGTGATAATGCCTGCTGCTAACACCAGTGAAATACGTAGGTGTGATTAGTGTAACGTGTGATAAGTTCCATCAACACCCTCACAGTCAAGGGTGAAGTGCTTCGCTAGTGCAGGACCTCGTGAATCCCACACTTCAAATGCAAGGAAGCGTTGCTGAAGGACTTTTGTAAGTTGAACTATTTCCTACTGATTATTACTTTAAATATCTATCCGTTGCTTTACCATATCTTTGTGGTTCTGATACCTTTTACAATAGACTTGCATGCTATTTTAAAACATAGAAAAAAAAAGAAAGAAAGAAAAATCAATGCTACTGAATTACTCATACCAATTGTGTCTTATCTATTTATCTTTTGTCAACATTTTGTCTGATTTATGTTTAATTGGTGTGTGAGGAAACGTTTCTGCTACTCCCCAATATTACCTCACTTTGTACTAAACATTTGCCTGTATTGCTTTTACCGTTGTTATATTATATAGATTATCTAAACAGTTTTTTTTTACATTCTACCAAGTACTGAATAACTTAGACTATGCATTGCTGCTATGCTTTTTCTTTATTTCAGGTTTGCAGGACTAATCTTTTATTTTATTGCAGGTTTGCTATTCTAATTTCTTTTATTGCAGGTACTGTTACTAACTCCTTACCGCCGCATACATCATTCGTCAGTCTGCTTTCTACAACCCCCCCTACTCTCCGATTGAGCCCGGTCATTTCTTTGACTTTCTTTGTGTTACGTAGCATAAATTTGGCGCCCAACGTGGCTGCCACGAAAAAAACGTAACAAATTCTCCAACATGTTATCTTAGAAACTCCCGTTTGTAGCAAGTCTTCTGGTACTTATTCATGGGTTCTCCGCTACTAAATTTAAAACATTTTCTTCATTTCTCAATGTGCGGTTTACTCTTTCACTTCCAGGATGTTGAGCAGCAGGTAAAATAGTTCCAGTTTCCCTTATCCGTACATCTACTGCCACAAAAGCTTTTCTATTGAAAACAATGCGTCCTGCATTTTTCTCTGTATATCTAATTACGACCTTTTCCGAATTGCCATGGCATTCTCCTAATACCAAATGCATGTCAGCATATTCAGAGAATGTGTATGTTACCATTTTTGTGTTTAATTGAACGTGTATTGTCAACTACACCAAGTCAGAGAAGCCTACTAAATTCAGCAACAGTTTGTAATTATTTGTATTTTAATAGTAAAACTAATATAAATGAAACATTATTTTTAGAAATATGTACATGTTTGTCAACTTACTGTGTTTAATTTAAATCAGATATCAGTTACGAATTCATAAAATAAACATTTGGATTTTTGAAAGAATTAATAATACGTTGATTTCTTGCATGAGTTGAGTATGACTTAATTTAAAATATCTCGAAAATGGAAAGCTCTACAGTGATTAATCTAGAGTACCTTTTTTGAGGCAAGTTGTATGAGAATCTGACGATCCAAAACGCAAGTATAACATTGTTTTAAACCCTTAGGGAGAGAATTTGAGCTCGTATTAAGTAGATTAAGTTAGTATAAGATTTTTTGCGTATAGAAAGTTACTAGCGGGTGGATAATTTCTATAGATATTATTTGACGTCAAACTTTGAGGTGATTTGAACTTTACTGAAAGTTTTTTTTTATAACTCACTGATCAATTACTTGTAGACGGGTTAAACAAGCGTATTTAATTTATCCATGCTACTCTTAAAGAAAATTTTGTGACCTAGATAAAAAAGTTACGAGATTACTGGACTGTGTGAATCCTTTATTAATATCTCGTAGTTATGAGATTTTTTTTTAGACTTAAGTTGCTAAATTGCACGTATAAGTTTTTCTCTGTGTAAATAAATTTCTTACATAGTATGTGTAGACAAAAGATGTTTTTCGGATGATTCATAATTTGAAGATCCTTCATAAAAATTTTGTACCATTATAATGGTAGTGTTGGAATTTCGTTGTTTCATTATTGCCAAGCTGGCAAAATAATACGGTTATAATCATGAAAGAATCCACATGTTACGTTCGTCTTCCGACGATGTATTAAACCGTACCCTTTTTATTTCATTCGTCATTCACAATGATTCTGCTTCCAATACTCAAACAACACCCTGTATATTAGACCTTCCTACAATAAGTACGCTTTATTATAATTTCATTTAAACCCATTTGCTGCGAATTAGAAAGTTTCCGCTATAAGTTACATAGTCAGTACATTGTTTTAAGTATCCGTCGGCTTGATACATATTCCGATTGAGCAAAATTTCTTCCTATACTACTCCAACCTAAAGACTCATTGCAATAATGGATCATACTTCACTGATGAAGCTTGTGTCGAGTTTCTAATCACATTTGTCTGGTTAATAACGCGGGGATTGAATTTAGAATTCTGGTTATTAAACAAATTTTGATTTGATTCCGCGGCTCGTGCTTTGAGGTATTTTTCTACATTACTCCTCCTAATACTTCAACAGCAATGCACTTTTTTTGTTCGACAAGTAGTGGATATTTTGAGTATATCGGTGAGTTTTCCGCGTTTACCCATCCTAATAAGATTCTCTTTTTAGCTCTTAGCTGTGGGCCAAATTGTTCTTATGGAAGCCCGACTGTTTTTTCCCACAGACCAACTGCTTTTACCTGTAGATCACCGGTGCCGTTATGATAACCAGGTAAATGGATCCCGACTACCGTGGTGATGCGGTGCTAATTCCCTTCCGATGGCGTGCAAGCTAAGTATCCCGACACGTGCAGGTATATGACTTGTTTTCTTTTCGTGTATATCAAGGGATTATTCTTTATCAGCGTTTGGTATAGTTACGTGAAAAGAAACTTGAAACTATCGGACTATTGTTTGTTGCTGCGAATCGATATTAGAATCGCCCTACAGGTGCGATGTACCGTTTTTAAACGTGCTTGTCAAAAGAACGCACACGTTTATTTTCTTTATTGATTTGTTTATTTTTCAACAGGTATTATGTACAATTTTATAAATGTTTGTCGAAAGCTCTCAGACGATTATTTTCCTTACTGATTAGTTTTTTATGTAAAATACGAGATGCGCACTTCATTTCTAAATTACTAATTTGTCCGTATACTATAATTGTTTGCTTTTAAATAGTAACTCTTAATTTATTTCTTTTGTTTGTTTGTACAGAATCTTTTATTTATTCTTGTTGTTAATAGAAAATCGTCGGCGCTGTGCTTGCTTTTTGGTATTTATGTGGATCCCCCACTTTCCGCGTTTGGTAGTTAGCCTGATATTTTAGCGTTTCTTTGGCTCTATTTTTTTTGTAATTGTGATTCGCGCGGGTCCTCACTTTAATCGCCTTTATCTCTTCCTGTCAGACCCGTGCGTTTCTTAACCTTATGAATTTCTACGCCCCTTTCGGTAACGTCTAGGTACGTAGTACACATCATATCATTTTGTCGCTTCAATTAATAGTCATTACATCTTTATTGGTTTAGGCAACAGTACCTAAATATCCACAGCATTCATTTATTGGCATCCCAAAGCAGAGGCTCGTTAAGTCGTCTGAAAATTAAAGTTTCTTGTCTCGCAGGATTTTGTGGAAATTTCTTTGCGTAATATAACTTATTGGTTTCCAGTATGACTGACAGAATGAAAGAAATTCGTCAGGGATTGAGAGCTGCAGGAGTAGAAGTTGATTCTCAAGAAAGCGTTTATTTGGAAAAACCGAAAAAGAGGAATTCAGAGGTCAAGAAAAACAGCGTGTAGGACATACTCAAAAATCAAAAGTGATGGTTTTCTTATTAAATTTAAATAAAAATATGCAAGAAATAAGTAAAAAAATGAGAGAAATATAAAAGAAGTGGGCGAGAAATGTATCAAAGGAATGAGTTAAAAGCATAAAAGGAATGAAAGAAGTATGACGAAAATGAGTGAAGGAAATGAAAAAAGTATGAACGAAATAGTGAAAAGAATGAAAGAGGCGTAAAGAAAACGAGTGAGAAATTTGATAAAAATATTCAGGAGGTAAAAACAGAAGTGAAAAGAATGAATGAAAATTCAAAAGAATCAGTGACAAAATATCGTCAGGCTTGAAAAACAAACAAGACAATCGAGGAAATAAAATTTTAAATTAGAGAAAAGGTGGTATAGATTGTAGAAGATATGGATGACATGAAAGAGGAAATTGTTCAAATAAAAGGGAATCAGGAAGCACGCGGGAGGGAAACAAGTGGGAAAATTAAGAACTTAGATCAAAGATTCAACGAAATAGAGGAAAGTGGTTAAACTGGATTTAAAACACTTAGAAATGATTTGGAAAATCTTAAAACAGACTTGGACAATAAGTTTGAAAATCTAGAAGGTAGGGTTAAAAATATTCATGTTGGGGAACCCATGCGCTCGAGTCCAACTAGTGTTCTGTTAATACAATATTATAGGGACAACAAATTTAACCCTAACATTATTCTTGAGTAATGTGAAATCATTAATACTGGGTAGTTGGGATGAGTAAACAAAATTAGACATACTAAGATCCGGGTTAATGGGAAGTACAGAAATTTGGTTTGAACTTATTGAAAGTGAGTTAAACTCCCATGAAGATTTTGAAGTTATATTTTTATAACATTTTTGTCAGAGACAATTTACTCATGAGCAAGTACAGCAGTAATTTTGGCATGACAAAAGAGTTGCGCGCCATTAAAAAATTCAATTTTGCCGAACAACTTGTTGAAGTGAACCCCGTTTTACGAGACGACAATGAAGTGTGGCATGCGACACACGTTCTACCTGCCCTTGACCAGTGTTCGATAGTGCGCGCTTAGCGATAGACGTGTTGTTACGATGCTCCTATGTTTTGTGTATTAAATGCAGACACTAATCTGATTACTTATATTATGTTATTCACATATCTGTATAATGCTCGTAGGAACCGTTAGTTTTGTGCTACTCATATTACGTTCACTAATAAATCTAATTCTGTGTATCATGCGATTCCATTGTGTAGGAAACCGCCGAATATTCTAACAGGTTATGTGTCCAGGTAACCAGAATTAAATTGAATTACGGGCAGCTAAGTTACATCGCGAACCGATAAGTAATAAAGCACGTGTGCAGTATTGAAATTCCTTTTCGTTATTGACAATAAACAAGATGAATCTCGCAAACGCATCACGTCTTGAAATGTTGAACAAAGGCAATTACGACACATGGAAGATACAGATGGAAGCGTTGCTAACAAAACATGATGCCTGGCTATACGTGAACGGCGATAACCCCAAACCGGTTCTAAACGAACAAGATGTCGTGAACTCTAAAAGTGAAATTGAAACTTGGATTAAAGGTGACGCTAAGGCTAAGTCAGAAATAATATTATCAATATGTCCTTCTGAACTGAAACAAATCAAAGGGTGTAATACTTCTAGAGATGTATGGATTAAACTTGAGAATATATATCAATCGAAAGGTCCTGCCAGAAAAGCTACGTTACTTAAACAACTTACACTACAGCGCATGAATGAAGGCTCCGACATACGTCAACACACAAACAAATTTTTTGATGCTGTCGACAAATTAATGGAAATGAACGTTGAAATAAATGCTGATCTGCTTGCTATAATGTTGTTATACAGCTTACCGCCGAGCTTCGAAAATTTTAGATGTGCTATCGAATCAAGGGATGAGTTGCCAACCCCTGATACACTTCGAGTTAAAATTATCGAGGAAAGCGATGCTAGAAATAATAGTACTTCGCAGAACGCTCTGTATGTTAACAAGAAATTTAATCACCAACGTAATCAAAGTAGAATTTACGGAAATGACAAGCAAAACGGCAATGTTTCTCAGAGTGAAAATTTAACTGCAAGAGATTCGTTTAAATTTCGTTGCCACAAGTGCAGAAAAGTTGGTCATAAGGCGTCAGAATGCTATAAAAACAGAAGTGCCAGTGAGTCAAAAGTAAATAATTGTGAAAGTGCTAAGAAAATAGTGAGTTTGCTATCGTCTGAAATGTGTAAATCTAGTGCTTCGAATAATGCTACGAACCACGACATGAAATGGTGCTTGGACAGTGGCGCTACGTCGCACCTATGTAAGGATGTTGAGAGCTTCAAAGAACTCATGGAATACTCACATGGCTCCCTGAGTCTGGCTAACGACACCTCCACAAGCATCGCTGCAAAAGGTATTGCAACGTTTACTACGAACGTGAAAGGTGAGTCCAAAGATATTGTTTTAAATAATGCATTGCATGTACCGGACTTACGTACAAACCTTATGTCTGTTAGCAAAATCACAGACGCTGGATTTAACGTACTTTTGAACGCGATTGTGCAATAGTTACGCATAAAGACGGAACTGTCGCTCTGATAGCCGATCGTATTGGTGATTTATATTATGCTCGCGAAGTTAACAATATTTCTAATATAGCGACAAATGAACTTACGACGGCATCCGCGCGAAGTCTTTTAATGTGGCACCGCCGCTTAGGACACTTACATTTTAAAAGCTTAATCGATTCTGTAAACAAAGGAATCTTAACAGGTGTAAACTTAAAACTTGATGACGGGAATGTTTACCCAAATTGTGACACATGTACCGTATCTAAAATGACTAGAACGCCTTTTCCCAAACGATCGAACAGAGAAACGGAATTATTACAAATAGTTCACACAGACGTTTGTGGACCAATGCGTGTTTTATCTAATGGAAAAGCAAAGTATTTTGTAACCTACACGGACGATTATTCACGATGGTGTGAAGTCCGATTTGCTAGTTCAAAGTCAGAAATAGTGAAAATAACTGAACAATATATTAATACAGTAGAAAACCAAAAGACAAACGAGTGAAATGTTTTCAATCTGACAATGGTACCGAATTTAATAATAACGAATTCGACTCTATGTTGAATAAACGCGGAATTGTTAGGCGCTTGACGATACCCTACAATCCGGAGCAAAACGGAACAGCGGAGAGGAAAACCGCACTCTACTAGATACCGCACGTTGTCTGCTCACGGAGTCAGGCCTACCCGATACTTTTGGGCTGAAGCGATTAATACCGCTAATTATATACGCAACCGTGTACCAACCAGTAGTCTGAATGGGAAAACTCCATACGAATTATACACCGGAAAACCCCAGATGTCAGTTACTTTAGAGAGTTCGGACGTAAAGTTTTTGTCTGAATAGAAACCCGAATCGTGGAAAATTTGATAAAAGGGCAAAAGAAGGTATTTTCTTAGGTTATTCCGAAGAATCAAAAGCATATAGAGTATGGCTACCAGTTGAACAAAAGACTGAACTGACTCGTGATATAAAGTTCGTCGAATCGAATAGTGAGGAAGGTAGGCGTGAGCCAACTAATGTTTTTCCTGAAATTGAGGACAACGACTCTGAAACACAACTCAGAGACGAGCCCCCTTTGTTTTATCATTGGGATGACCCTATTGAGGAAAACGACACTCCTATTGCGGAAGTTGAAAATCAGATTTTAGTAAGAGGTCCGGGAAGACCCAGACTAGAACGAACGGGACTCAGAGGACGACCTGCAAAGTTGTACCACATGGTTCCCGAGGCGAATTCAAACTCAGTGTTATTCGAACAGTCGTTAAACTCCGAAATATGCATAAAACAAGCTCTGAATTCAGCCGATTCTGAGGATTGGTACAGAGCAATGGCGGACGAGATATCATCAATAATTAAAAGTAAAACTTGGAATTTAGTTGATAGACCTAGCAACGAACGTGTAATTGGAAGTAGAATTGTTCTGCGAAATAAATTTAAAAGTGACGGTGCGCTTGATCGTAGAAAGGCTAGATTGGTCGCCCAAGGCTTTGATCAGCAACCCGGAATACACTTTAACCATACGTTTGCACCAGTTGCGAGATTAGGTTCGGTAAGATTGCTTTCAGCAATTGCCGCACATCGAGGCATGCAATTACATCAATTAGATGTTGCCTGTGCCTATTTAAACGGTGAACTTGAGGAAACCATTTACATGGAACCACCAAAACAGTTAAATAAGGTACTGGAAATCATATGTTCACAAGGAAAACCTCACTTGAGGAAGCTGCAGCTGACATGCTAAATGAATTACGGAAAGGTGACAAAGTATGTCTACTCAATAAGGCCTTATACGGCTTGAAACAGGCTGGCAGAACCTGGTACTCAAAATTATCGAAAGTCTTAGTGGAATGCGGAATAAAACCCACTAATTCCGACCCTTGTTTATACCGCAGTGGTGAAGGGAAGACTTATTACTTGTTGCATTTATGTAGACGACATAATTATTGCTTCGAAAAATTCTGAATCTGTAGAAAAACTGAAACGTAAGTTAGCTAAAAGTTTGAAATAAAGGATATGGGAGGCATAAATTACTGTTTAGGAATTGAATTCTCTTGTTCCGACGGTAAAGTTTCGTTAAATCAAAGAAATCATATAATTGAATGTCTGGACAGATTCGGTATGACTGATTGTAATCCTGTCAGCACCCCGATTGATCCGAACGTGAAATTGTCACAGCCGACCGAACCGCCATCCGAAGAAGAGAAAAGCTACCATACAGGGAACTAATAGGCTCTTTGACTTACTTATCCGCAGCGACTCGACCCGATATAAGTTTTGCCGTCAGCTATCTTAGTCAGTTCAATAACTGTTTTCGAAAATGTCATTGGGAAGCGGGGAAACGAGTCCTGAGATACCTTAAGGGAACTATGAACCTTGGGTTAATATACACGTCGAATAAAGAAACACTTAAGGGTTTTGTTGACGCTGATTGGGCTGGATGTCCTGTAGACAGAAGATCCTTTACCGGATTTTCGTTCATATTGTCTGGTTGTCCCGTTACTTGGGAATGTAAAAGCAGCGAACGGTGGCTCTTTCGTCCACTGAGGCGGAATATATGGGGCTATCGGAAGTATCGAAAGAGGCTATTTACCTTCGTAGATTTTTGTGCGAGTTGGATTCCGAGTGTCTTTCGCGACTAACTGTACATTGTGATAGCATGAGTGCTATAAAATTAGCGGAAAACCCCGTATTCCATGCTCGAAGTAAGCACATTGACGTGCGTTACCACTTTGTACGCGAAGCTTTGTATAATGGTCAATTCGATTTGCGACATATTTCAACCAACGAAATGCTTGCTGATTTGCTCACGAAGGCACTACCACGTCGAAAGTTTGAAGAATGCGTCAAGTTGTTGGGTTTATCCAATTGTTTAGTGTCGGTAGCGTGTGCCTCAAGGGAAGTGTTGAAGTGAACCCCGTTTTACGAGACGACAATGAAGTGTGGCATGCGACACGTTCTACCTGCCCTTGACCAGTGTTCGATAGTGCGCGCTTAGCGATAGACGTGTTGTTACGATGCTCCTATGTTTTGTGTATTAAATGCAGACACTAATCTGATTACTTATATTATGTTATTCACATATCTGTATAATGCTCGTAGGAACCGTTAGTTTTGTGCTACTCATATTACGTTCACTAATAAATCTAATTCTGTGTATCATGCGATTCCATTGTGTAGGAAACCGCCGAATATTCTAACACAACTTAATCCACTTTTAGAGAATAAACATATTACAAATATTTAGCCGGGCGTCATTAGGAGCAACTGGAGATAGACTAATGCCATCGAAAAAACGGGGGAAGGGAGAACAATAAATCGCGTACCATTGAGAATAGAGCCGTAACCCAAGGAAGGGAAAAGAATGTAAAATCTCAAACAGGTGGCGCAAACAATAACAACAATAGGACATATACTGGCATGGCGAATAGACCAGGACCTTTAACGGCGAAGTTGGATTATCATTAAAAGGCAAACCGAGCACACCCTTAGATTTTAACCAGTACGAATATCAACACGAATTTATAAAATTTATTTGAAAAATGATGAATAGGTAAACAAAAACTTATTACCTATTTTATATATAAATATAGAAGATAAAATTATTAAATTGCTTATAGATACGAGAGCTGAAGCATCACTAATTTCTGAGGATTTTATTAAAAACAACATACAAAAATTAAATATTGAGTTGAAATCCATAAAGAAACGTAACTAAGTAGCACCAAACAAGAGAAAATTTGTAAGTCCAAATAGCATGGCAATCCTAAGATGTTAATTAGGGAAGATAAAATTTCAACAGGAATTTATAGTTGTACCTGGATTGAAGATAGAGGCAATTTTTGAAAGAAGCCGATTGATAAGTCAAAGTTGGTAATAGATACGAAGAATAAGAGACTTAAATATGATGTAGAAGATTTTAAATAGGATGACGAGGTGAATATTAAAGTCTATAAAGACGGTGTTAGTTTGAATTTATATGAAATAGTAGAAAAAGTAGATAAAAGGGATGTATAAATAGGTGAAGTTAAGAAAGAATTTGATGAAATAAAGAAAGGAGGAAAGAAGGTTAAAATTAAAAAGTTTTGAGAATACAGATGAACTATAAATAGAAATTGAGCTTTGATTGAGCATTTTGAGATGGTGAGATAAAAAATGAAGTTCTAGGTATTTCTACAAGTTACAAAGTCAAAATGAAAAAATTTAAGGAAAAAAGGTTGAAGATAAATATAATCAAGGTGCTGAAAATTTAAACGAGTTTGAAAAAAATTATAACGAAGATATCGGTAATAACAATTTAGATGAAGATATCTGTAAGAAATCTAGTACTAATTTTGTGAATCATGTAATGGTAATAAAAATAATCGATGTATACAAGAAATTAAATTCAAATATGAAATGTATAAAGCAAAGTAGCAATAAAACTCATAATTGTCCTATATCAGTAGATAATATTTCTGCGAGAATTGGTAATAAAAGATTTTTTCGGAATTTAATTTAACGAAATTATTTTTGAGGTATAAAAGACTTTCAGTAGATGGGTGTATTTATAAATTGAAAAAATTCTTTTCTTTTGGTTTGTCTATGGGTAGAATGACATTACTAGTATTGATATGGAGTATTTAGGACTTCAGAAAATTGTATACCACATTTTTTGTAAGATAGATATATTTTAAAGGAGAGCTTTTTACAGTATTTTATGTGTGTGAGAGGAATATTTTTTTAATTTGATTAGACTGTGTGTAAATTGAAGTGAATAAGAAGTAAAAGATGACAATGAGAGAATTCAATTGACGAAAGGATAGAGTTGACACATGTTAATTTGAATTTGAGATGTTATAATAAACGGGTTATTGAAGAGAGGCTACTGTAAGGAAAGAATTATGCGTGTGCATTATAAGCCTAATAGAAATAGTTGAATATAGTAGGTAGTTAAAAATAAAAATAAACAAATATCTCGCCCACGCAGCGTAAGACAGCAAGATTGATTTCAAATTTTATATTTTAATGTAGGAGAAAATGATGTGATAAAGAAGTCATAAGAGGTGATTGAGCACAACATTCTATCAAAAAATCAGCTCAAAACCAATAAAATGAAATTTTCAAATACATAATTTTCTATTCTGTATAATATTTTTAGTAAGATAAGCTTATTATGGCAATTTTAGTGAAACCCATGTGGAAATATTCATCTTCCTTAAAAATATCATTTAAAACAAGTTTTTTATGCATTTATGCATGTTGAAAAACACCGTATTTTTAACGAGTTCTAAAAAGAAAACTAACAATTTGAATATAACGCAAAACGTGTTATGTAACTCTTTTAAAAAATTCTAAATCATTTTAATATTAAGTACTCCTTCTGAAGAACGTTAATATAACTTTAGTCATAACACAATTGCTAGTATCTAACTTTTTTCCAATAAGCTACTTTTCAAGATTGTTTATAAAATCGATTTTTAGAAACATATAAATCATTTATAAATAAGTCAAGAACATCTTTTATGAATAAATAAATTACCAATTACGTGTGTTTGTGAAACGCGATAAGGCAAGTAAAGTCTATAAATCAGATAAGGTAATGCGTTTTTAATTGCCCTAAATTATAGCAAAAGCGAATTGTCAAAGTGCGTCATTTTTTCAAATTGAATCCCTCAATTTTTGTACCACGGCATGAAAGAGCCTAAAATTACCGAATGTAGACTATTTTAACTCCAGAATCTTTTACCCTAGAGTTGCCATCATTTTAAAAACAATTTGAGTACAACTTGTACTTGCGAGCTAATGTGGTGGTTTTTCGTTGCCTTCCACATCGCAGTATTGTCTTAGAATGCCATACCCATTTTTTATGCTTTCTGCCACTCTCAGTATCAAGAAGGATGCTGCCCTCTTTTGGGGACCTGTTTTAGTCTGATACCTCCCTAAAGACACCACTAATTTGATTAAGCCTATAGGTCAGCTCTTTAGCTCACTGATACCCGTGAACCGTTCTACACGTTATAGTATTCTAAGACTTCTTCAAGGCACAGGTTCGTTTAGAACAGCTAAAAATACTACAAAGGAATATTATATGCAGCATACCTTACAGTTGCAACAAACAGTATAAGGTCAATCCAAATAGTGTTTGAGAAACACAATACTTAAGCGGTCAAAAAATAAACAAAAGTTTTTGAGCTGTATCTGTACATTTAAATGAACATCACCACCAAGAAAACTTCGACAATACAAAAACATTATATATAGAAAGAACATATGAGGATAGACTATTTCTAGAAAGTTGCCGTACACAAAAATAACCCAACACAACTAATTTTAAACACGATATAAGCAACTTACATAAAAGTTACGCATTTATCCTATTCCAATAATTCATAACTTACAATACCAATCAATCTAATTAAAATAATTATAAAGCTATTACATTCACTAAAAACACGCATTCATTCTCAACCACACTCATACAATATCACCCACATACATACAGGGTAACAGTTTTATGTCATTAAATTGAGGAGGTGATAGAGATTGATTGACTAAACAAAAACTTATAAGGCATTTTACTTTTGGACCGTTTTTTGAATGCCCGACTTAGGTCAACTTAGTTAAACATTTTATTTTGTTATTTGTTATATGTTTATAAGAAATAACTTACCTGTGCTAGTGTTATACTGAATCATACACGCAAATAGAATGATTTCACAATAGGTGTTCAAAATGACCACCGTATCTGCAAGTTTGTGGTTGGTATAACTACCGGTCATCGTATTTTTAAATCAGAATTCGATAAACTGCTGCGCGATAAAATCAATTACAATGGTCACAATATTGCGTAAGTGAATTACCTAAGCAAGTATTGGAACACAAGTATCAAAATTAAACAAGAGCGATGATGCACTTACTCCAATTACAAGCTACTTAATGAAAAAGTAAATTTCTACCTTAAAGTAGGTTATCATTATACTGCAAACAGCTGAATTGCAAAAAAGCTTAAAACTACGGGGCCAGAAACCCAATATAGTCGACCAAATCAGCATCATGGAATATTATTTTTTTTACCATCCATATGTTCAAAAAAAATTTTTAAATTATTTCTGTAGCAGCTAAAGTGCATTGAGTTATTTCGTTTGGCAGCAAAAATGGACTGTATTTCACTAATTTAAGTATTGAGGTCACAAGTTGTTTGGTCGGCTCAAAGGATGATATTGTATTTTATTCGTGACCTAGTTAACATTGTAGTGGTTTTAATTATTTTCGATACTCTTCTTGTGTTTTCGTTTGTAGCATAAACATTTGTTTTAGACAACAGGTTTATTATCAATTTTTGTTTGCCTTATCGGTCTGTACGCCCCCATTAAAGTAATGACGTAAAACTAATTTCAATCTGCATACATCAATATTATTTATAATAAATTAATATTATTTAACAACAATTTTAGTATTGCAATGTTTTCAATTTTTAATTTTTAAACTTATAATTTTAATGGCTAGAATTTTAGTATTAAAGCCTACTTAGTATGTTATTTCAGCAAAAACAAAACAAGGTAATAATAAGATCACAACATATAATAACAATAACAAACATCGGTCATGTAAATGTAAGTTTATATAGTTTTAGTTATGTGTTTAAAAATATTTGTGTTTTTAACGATAAAGGGTTTGGAGTGAATATTCTTGAAAATGATGAATGTGTCAGGTGTGAGTATTTATGTTTGTGCATGGGTTGCAATAAAAAATTGTGTCCGTGTTATCAACGAAAAGTGTATTAAAAATATTATCAAGGATCTGTTTATTTTTTTATATTAAACATATATAAATAAATGACACTTAGATTATCAATGCCAGTTTTGTTGTGAAACTATTTGGATTTTTATAGTTGTAGCACTTATTTAAGAATGTTCTCTTGAAAACATTTGTTTTTACTTTCATTAATTTTGAATTTAAAAAGTATATTTTCTGATTTTTCAAATCTAAAATTAATGAAAATGGAAACAAACATTTTCAAAAGAACATTTTTAGAGACGGGGGTAAATCTTAGTTTTTCTTTTTTTATTTCTGTGATAATGATGTTTGATAATATAGGTTAGGTGAAGAAGCCGTTGAGTTCTTTTTCTTTTATTTGTGTTTAATTTAAGCTAGTGGAAAGAGGGGAAAAAGATGTAAATAAAGCTGCATCAACCTCTACTGTAGTAGCTTTATTGATAACTGATATACTTCAATGGCTTCTCTTAACTTTAACTGCTTCAGCGCCTTTTAAAATTTTGTTTATGGTATTTTGCATATTGATTCCTGATCCTCTGCCTTACTTAAGCTTTCATATTACCTAAATTTTGTTCAAAAAGCAAAGGGTTTCTATATACCAGCTACATGATTTGCTTTTAATAATGTTACGCCTCCTTTATCTTTTATTGACCAATTACGATTACCAATTCTGTTGCAGAATTTGCTAATTTTTTGTCGAGCAAGTTTGGGTTTGCCTTTATTTGATTCTCAATCTATTTGTTCAATTACTTTTCACCCATTACTGTCTAGTCTATTCGTATGTTCCCCACATTTTTGCTTACGCTCCTCCACTACAACATCTTTATATTTCTTTGTTTGTTTTAATAATATAAAATTTCTTGCAGTATTCATCCTTTTCTGGCTATATACTTCCGAGTTTCTAATTCGATATAATATAATAAATGTTCACTTGTTTTTATTATTACATAATAATTGCAAAAGAACATTAAATAAAATATATAGGATCCCTCAGTATACGTTTCAGTAATTCCTATATAACCATCTTCATCCTCTACATTTTGCTGGCTAATGTATTTGTTCTAGGTTTTAGTTCTAACCAAAATCCACCTTTTGGCACGGGAACTAGATGTCCAGGGCTTAATATTATCGGTATTGGAGTTTTCGTGGTAGGAATAATATCAAACTTGCGTAAAACGTAGTATATAATTAATTTTACTTCTAGTAAGGCAAAGCGTGATCCTGCAATTTCCAAAGTAGCAAATAAAATTAAAGTCTTTTGTACGTACCAATGCAATTTCTCGGACCGCTACCAAATGGTAAATAAACCAGGTGATTCAGATTCTGTTTATTTGTATCGCTAAAGCGTTCAGGATCAAATCTTTCAGGATCGTGATAATACTGTGGATCACGATGCAAAGCAAAGATAGGAACCCAAATTTCTTCTCCTTTCTTCAAATAAAGACGATTTTCTTCTGGTAGCTCTGGTTCTAGTATATATGGTTTTCTTGACCTCCTGTTGGTAAACATGACTGGTGGCCATTTTCGCAAAGATTCTAGAAAGTAAATAAGTAGCTTGTCATTGTTAATATTTCAAACTACATTCTTGGGTTAGTTACATAACTTACAAATATAAAAACACCAGCGTTTTCAGTGACTTTTCTGTTTTAAAATGCCAAAGGCCTGCTTCTGCTGTTTGTTACAGAAACCTTCTGTAGATATCTGTTGATGAAACTATAAAAACCGATTGCGCAAACCTGTCATCACCTTAAGGTGAAAAAGACTATAACACGAAATATAGAAGTCAATATCTGTAAACAAAACCATTTCTTCCACAAACTTAGGAATGAACTAAAACTATGTAGATTTTAAATTCCTATAGGAAAATGATAAAATTAGTATAAGTGCAGTGCTGAAAATCTACTGGGTACCTACGAAAATCTTTAAAATTTACAATTCCCTTTACGTTCTATTTTCAAAGCGACAAAATTTTGAAACTCTACATCCAGAAACCCAATCTCGGAAGCCTAATGGTAAAATCTAATTCTTTTTTAATAACGAGTGGGATCAAATTATACTTCATTTGCAAGGTAATTTTTTCCCAACACAACCTAAGATGATCTTTCAAAAGTTTTGAATTAGCTTTGAGTATATTTTAAATTGAAGTAATTATTTGGGAATACTAATAATAACATACTAATATTATAAATTACTCAAAATTATATAACGCGAATACGTTACTTTAAGCTAACATTAAGTAATAGAAAGTATTTTAGGAAATTTAGTTAGTTAAATGAGCTTCTAGCAAGAACTCACTTTGAAAAGCTTATAGAAACTCTGGGATGTGCATATAATAAAGTAGCTATTTCCATGTAGTATTCAATTATGATACAGAACCAAATAGGAAGGCACCTAATATATTAAATACAAACGTTAATAGTAATGGGGGCTTTACACTCTTAGTACTAATTTAGAAAAATACAGATCGAATTCAAAAACGAACCACTGGATCATGGAATTGGACCAACATACCTTACAGTTGCAATCATCATAAAACCAGCCAGAGAAATTAACGCGTTACACGTAAACCGTAGGAATTAAGACGAATAGAACGACATTGATCTCGAAAATCGAGCCGTTTAGATGCCCAAAGTGTGAGAACGAAATTTTGAAGAAAGGAGAATGTTATATAACCATTAATCTAGAAAAGCTGGTAAGCTAAGAAATGAAGGATGGTTGAGTGACAACAGGTATGTGGACCGTGAACCGTAGGCCACTCGATGGAGGTAGCCAACGACAAATTGTTTTTGACCTTTGTTTAATAAATAGATCAGAAAGTTTAGGCACGTGAGTATTGTGGAATTTATATTCACGTCAGTCGATCATCAAACAATGACATTAGTTAATAAAAAGACGATCAGCGCATTTTAATTTTCAAAAACAGTTGGAATACAAATATATAGAATTGGTTGACCTACGTGTCGTTAGACAAAAAAAAGGGAAACCATTGGCGTCCCCATGTGCTTAACTAAAATAACATGAAGTGGAATCTAACTGTGTATACCATTTTTGTTTTTCTTTTTCGTTTACGATTTATAAATATTTCGGCCATTTCAGATGTATATTTTTGTCAGGTTTATAATTTATTTTCAATTGCAATCCGGTCCCGTACGACTCTAGTTAATCGGTAACCTTTAAAATTGTTACGGGATTCCCGGCCTTTCATAGCAAATCGAAATTTGTATCATAACGCCATTTTTACCCGTTGTAATTATCGAACTTTCACTGACCGCCGTATAGTGATACCATTTACTTTCAAATGCTTTTTTACCGTGATTCTGTAACAATTCTCTGTCGCTACTCCAAGACGCTTGCAAACAAGATGGAGTATATTTTTGATTTTAGGTATTCCTACAGAAACTTAGAAGTGAGAGATCAATGATCTGGTCAACCACTAAGGTGGACCTTTTCTGTCACTCGAATACCCTAGTAATCGTTTGCTCAACAACTGTGTTACGGTGCGTCTACAACCCCTGTCACAAGATATTTTTAATTTATAGGAAGATAGTGTAAGCGAGAAAAGTGCTTGCTGCCGAATAAGATTGGCTGCATAATCGATTTGTTTTTGGTTTTTTAGTAATAGTCGTAGTCTATTGAACGAGCGGAAAGCGGAAAAATGTTTTCATCAAAAATAAAGGTAATTAAATTCCCTACAAAATGTCCAACTAATTTTTCGGTAGATTTTTTAGTTTACGAAATAATCGCATTATAAAATGAAAAAAATTGGAAAAGTCATATCTGCACCAAAGAACGGCTCAACGGTACTTATATCTACGTAAATTAAACTTAAGCAAACGTTAATTAATGTGGTTTTTAGGTGAATAAATTAACGAACAATAACTTTAAGGAATTATATTTTTTATTAACTAAAACAGTACAACAATAAAAAATTATTAAAAAATTGTACTATACGAATGGACAATATACCAAACGGCAATCATTTTGAATAACACAGCTTTAATGAGAAATTTCAAAATTTCATTTCCACTCCATCCTCGGTTAGAACATCCTCCTCAACAGGTGTGAAATGAATCTTCATGGCAGTGACAGCAGTACATGCTACTCCTGTTTTTCTAATTTCACATCTGTGCCCATTGCCGGTTGTACACTGACAGAAGATAAGGTTTAATACGGCCTGATAGGCAACAGAATTGGTGGTTGTGATAAGCACTAAAATATGATCGAGGTTACATTTCCAATCCTAAAATTCAGAAGACCAGTTATTTCCTTGCCACAAATGTATATGATGATAAGCCCGATATGGGTGTTGCATCGCTGCTCCTTCTATGAAACATAAGGATGCTAACTCTGGTCTCGTGCTTGAAATCAACATAATAAAAGCATTTAATCTAAGTAAGCTAGGCGACGTAGTATTTAGAGCTTCATATTATTCAAGAACAATTTACGTCCTGCCCCTGCCACCTGCTAATATGATGAGTTTACGACAAAACACTGAATTAACACAATTCACTGATTTACGTTGCATCAACATTTTACAGACAGCAATTTTGAAACGTATTTAATTTTCGGCGAAATTAATACTTCTGAATTTTACATTCCTTAAATTTTTCCTTTTTTAAATTGTATTTAAATGTAGCTGCTTGATGGCGTTTGTTTGTTATTGGCCATATGAACCTATAGATTATTTCTTTTAGATCTTATTAGAATATCATTCTGTGTTATTTGTAGTCCAACTCTATCAAAGCTTCTGTTGGTCAGAATTAAATGCCCCGTGAAGATACGCGCATAGAAATACACATTTATTAAAAGTTGGATATGACTTGCTGTTAGTATTGAATGAATAGTGGAGGATGTGCCGAATTGTCTTCAAATTTGTTCGGTCAGGTATCTAAGATTTTGTTGGGTATCAAGTAAATTTTCAGGGTGAATCATAAAACTGAATCTAAAGTGCCTGTTTTAAATTTTAATCGTTAGAAATGATGGAAAATTTTAAAGTTTGAATATAATGAATAAATTGCTTAATAATCGTTATTCATGCAGTTTAGCTGCAGAGTTCAAAATTCCGGCTATGCCTCTTTTAGAAATTTCTTTGTACTTAGAGATAATACAAACACATTATTTATTTCCAATTGTCATAAAGAAAAACATATACGTTTTTTGTTCTAAACACACTTGCATTCCAAGTTATAGTTTCCACATATGCTACTTTTATAGGATAAATTATTTATTATAAATCTTTATATCAAAAGTTCTATATGAAGTATTTGTTTTTTTGCTAGCACATTTTAAGAGAGCGAACACATGTGAACAAATAGTAGCACTGATATTTCACCTTTTGTTCACATCAATATGATTATAACTTTGAAATTGTTTTAAGTGAACCTAAATTTTTATTGGACTTTGATCTAGGAATCAAAAAGTGAACTTAGTTAATTAAAATGTTATCTTATAAATAAAAACTCTAACTTTATTATTATAATAAAGTATTTATAAAGTGTATTGTAATTTAAAATTTGGGTAACAAAGACCTGGTTCGAGGACGGACGACTTTATAAAAACTGCTATATAATATAAATATTTACACGAGGAATTACCTGAGCATGATCTAATTAAATTGATTTTTTCATATTAAACATGGAATTTATAACGGAGGTTGCCAAACTGTAGCTAGGACTAAGGAGTTTTTAAGTCAGTTAGATGAAATAGATATCCAAACGGGTTTTAATGGTCGGAATCAACGAAAGCGTCGATGTTTTAAAAGGAAATGTGTGCAAGGTTCAGAAAATCGAACTAAAAATGAATGTAATGGGGCGGAGGGTAGGCATCGAGTGGAAATATGAATTGAGTGAGTAGTGAAAAAAGAGAGAGAGAAATACAAAAGAGGCCACGCGAAAAAAAGTTAATTATTTAGAAGGAATAAGCGAATTAGTAGGGTTGGTGGAATAGAATCAGAAGAACGTAATGGGAGAGTTACCTATAAATATGTTATTTACTCAGAGTGATGAGGAGTTGTTACAGGAAAGTAAGGATAAAAACCAAAAGTCAACAAATGCATTGCCGGTTATGGAGGAGTACATGGGAAATGCTGTCCTATATATTTTGATTGATGGCGGCAGTCAGCTGTCATGTGTATCGCAGAATTTCTTCTAGGAGGTTTAGAAGGGAAATCCATAAATCCCTATCTTGTCTGTTAATAGTACGGCTACCGTCGGTGCTTTGTATAATTAAGGAAAAAGGTTAAGCAACAAAGGTGACTTGAATTCCGGGTACACGATTGTATTTTCGAATTTAGATGCGTGACGGTGCCCTCATTAAATCGACATATATTGGGTTGCGATTGACTGACTTACCATAAAATAAAAATTGTTTTGATTCGTTACGTTTAATAAGTCATGTACAAGGAAATTGAGCGTTACTACGTTTCGATCAAGAAAAATTGCAAACAACGGGCCTTTGTATAGCTGAAATTAGTGTAGGAAATGAAAGCGTCCAAACTGTTTAATATTCCATGGACAGAACAGTGACTGTAGCGGATAGAGTAAAGAATCTTGTTGCAAAAGAAGAAAAATTAGGCGACGTTGAGAAATACTTTTAAAATTTTCGATAGTTTTTTTTGGATAAACCCGGTCAAATTAAGGATTATATTCACCGAATCAAAATGAAGGAGGAAACTCTCTTTTTATCAAAGTTTGCCCTATTACGCACGTGTATTATTCGGAAGTAAAAAATCAGATAGAACAAATGGTGGTTGTTAAGGAACAACAAACCGAATTCATTAGCCTTTTGTTCGTAATTAAAAAAAAAGGATAGCAGCCCTAGGGTGTGTACGATTTCTAAATCGAGAAAAAGAGAAAGACCAGATGGTCCTCCTCAACGCATCAAAGTTGTAGTATAGATTTCCTTCCGGTGCTTTTATCAGTACATTGGACGTATGTGTGTGTGTGTGTGTGTGTGTGTGTGTGTGTGTGTGTGTGTGTGTGTGTGTGTGTGTAGTGGTTGGTGCTGCTTTATGAATCCCATCAGAAATATACGGGTTTCATATTTGCAGGCGTAATATACGTCTTTCAGGTGTTGCACTTTGCCTTGAAAACTTCTATGACCAGTTTTATTAGAGCCATAAAATGACTATTAGGAATTTGTTACTCTCTATTTGCACGGTCTGTTGATAATTTCCGGTAATTTTAAGCAGCGAATTAATCATGTTCTAGTTTTCCTAAAAAAATTAGTTAAAGCGGTAGTTACGCTTAAATGTTAAAAAAATTGGCTGTGTGATCGTGGACAGACCAGGAGGAGCAGACATTTGAAAAAATTAGAAAACCTTTTTGTAAAATATAAGAGTTCACATTCGTCAAACAATGGAGTCGAGTCTGTACCAGATTAAAGATGGAAAGGTATATGTCATTACCTTTTATTGAAAAATGTTTCGTGGGACCGAATCAAAATATTCTGTAACCGAAAAGGAAGCTCTCGCAATTGTTGCGCACTTAAAAAGTTGGTATATGTTACTGTTGGCTACGATTTAACTTTTATAGTAACCGATCAAAAGGCATTATCATTTTTAGCCACTTATCTTCTAAATTCCAGATTGTTGAGGTGGACTCTCTGCGTACACAAATTTTCTCTAAAATTGGAATACTGCACCTGTTCATCAAGTTTTTGTTCTGATACACTATCCCGATACCCTAAAGCATTTGATAGACAAACACAAGCCCTATGTGTTTAAAATAAATGTGCTAAATAGCAATGCGTTTGTTACGCCGCGTAAGATTTTCAGAAATGTTGAATATGAGGTATGTAATAAAATAAAATAAAACTTAAGTTACGAAAATAGTTCTGTTCGTACTTGTCAATGATATGTTCTGCATGAAGGTATTGTTTTTAGGCATGGAAATGAAAAATTACTTAAGTTTTGGCTATGTGTACCCAAAACCAAAATTGTACCGTTAGTGAGCACTGCTCAGGTTAATAATGGCCATTTCGGTTCAGAAAAATGCTACAAATGATGTTGTTGTGATTTCTACAGACTGAAAATATGAGACATAGTTGGTACGATGGTCAGTGGGTGTGATATTTATCAGAGACGAAGATCTTTAGATGGTCTAATTGACATATGTTTCTCGTTTTGATCAAAGAACCCGATCATTCATTGAGTGCGAGTAAGATGGGCCCCTGCCTGTGTCTCGAGACGCAGTACGCTTTTTATCGTGTTGAATATTTTCAGCAAACAGGCGTCTTTATACGTTGGAAAAGCTTCATCTGTGTCCATTGTGAGCTGTTTATTGGACCATTTTAATAAATGGGTAAACCTAAAATAATCCTATTCGACAATGTGTCTCAATTTGGCAGTAGACTATATTTAAGGAAAATAAAAACTTAAGGTGTGACGATAATTCACGCGTCAGCTTATTTCCCGCAAGGAAACATTTTCGAACGGGCGAATCGCGGCATAGGTCGATTAATTCGGACGCTTTGTTTTACCAACATAAAAAATGTGGCCATTTGATTCCCATAATTGCCAGATTCTTTAGTGAAGTCATTCGCTCTAGTACATGTTTTACTTCGTTGAAAGTTCGTGAAAATACAATTACGTAGTTGAATACCTTGAGCGTTGTTCCATTACCAAATGATGATACGTGTGTCGTAAATGTGGTACTGCTTGCTCTATCTAAATTAGTATTGCAGGCAGAAAAGCAAAAATTAGAATATTATTTGTCTTATAAATCTTTCTTTTAACATTGGGAGACAAAGTGCTGATTGGAAACCACGAGGTGTCCCCTGGTGAAAATCATCAAATTAAAAAATTTTCCTAAGTATCGGTTCCTGTTCTATGCAAACAAGTTTAATAGTTTTGCCTATTGAGTGGTAGAAGATTCCACGGGTATGCTTTAGGTACTCAGAATATTTAGAACATTAAACCATATCAATTCCAATTCATGTTTATCTTTCGGGCAACTATCTGTCTAGTTCTAACATTATTAGGTGAACTTAATCTTTTTAAGAACAATTTACACCCTTAGCGGTTTTTATATGGGTGCACTTGTATTATTGATTTTTAGATTTATCACATTATTTGCTTTAATATCAAGGTTCTCTCATAGTCGTTTATATGCGAAGGAGTTTGTTGCGCGTTTTTAGCTCAACATTTTATTTTACTATTTAAATTTAGGGAATTTTTAAATCCAGCACAGAGGAAGACCACGAGAGAATTATGGAGGAGGTACTGTGAAGATATCGAATGATATCCTGATTGCGCCAGACTTTAAAGAATTCTCTCAAAGGACACACAGAGATTTATTGGCTCATTGTCCATGGGAGACAGTAGTTTTACCAGGAATGAGAAGGAGGCTATGTCTCTTTTGCTCCAAACTCACTTCCCTGGTTCGACGGAACTGGAACAATCATCTTTTGAGTGGCAAGTCCAGGGGCCTAAGGCTCCCAAAAAGAGGGCATCTCAGGAAGATTGGGCAGTAGCAAAAAAGTGATTACCTTCCAAAAAATTAAATGGGCGATAAATACTTTCAAACCATATAAATCTCCCGGCACTGACGGGATATCCCTGCCATGCTACAAAACGGATCAAACCTTCTGCTGAGCTAGATCTGCAGAGTTTTGAGGGCTAGCTCGGCATTCCAATATATTTCGCTCAGTTGGAGATTAACTAGGGTAGCCTTTATTGCTAAATCTGGTCGTACGGACCATTCACAGGCAAAATCCTACAGACCCATCAGTTTTATGTCCTTTCTTCTTAAGACGATGGAAAAACTGCTTGGCAGGCATATCAGGAGGAGTGTTTTGGTAACTAACCCATTACACCCGAACCTGTTTGCTTTAGAGCAGGACTTTCAACAGAGTCAGCTATTCATCACCTGGTTTCCAGGGCTGAAAAGAGATCCTTCTATGTGCCTTTTTGGACATTGAGGGAGTCTTTGATAATACATCCTTCAGCTCCATCTCAACATTTCGACATCAGTTGGGATGGAGGAAACTTGCTGCAAGTGGATAGACTGCATGTTAAGTGGAAGCGTGGCAGTCACAGAACTGCTTGGCGATACCATGGCAGTCCGGGTGGCTAAGTGATTCTCGTAAGGGGTCTTGTCCCCACCTGTTGTGGAACCTAGTCATGGACAGACTGTTGTGGGAGCTGGGCAGAGAAGGATTTGCTCCGCTGAGATATTCTTTTGATTTAGCAGTCTTAGCGGAGGGTAAATACAATAATATTATCATGGACCGAATGCAAGAAGCCCTGAAAATAATAGAGAGGTGGGCAATGGGAGAAGGCCTTCGAATCAACCCCCAAAAGTCGACCTTAGTACCTTTCACCCGGAAAAAAAAAGATTACAGGCATTACACCCTATTCTTTAACGGTAACGAAATCGGCCTGTCAGGCGACGTGGTGTACTTGGGAGTCACTCTAGACTCCAAACTCACATGGAACTTGCCGATTTATAAGACCGTACGCAAGGCGGAAACCTCCTTAGCAATAGTTAGACGCACTTGCGGCAAATCCAGCAATAACATATGCAGCCTTGGTATGGTGGCCCAAGGCTGAACAATCAAACACCAAAGTAAAGTTGGACAGGATTCAGAGACTGGCTTGTCTAAGAATTACAGGGTCGATGTGTTCCACGCCCACTGCTGCTATGGAGACTCTTCTTGGTCTTCCCCCACTATACTTGGTAGTGGTGGGGGAGGCAAGGCTTGGACTATACAGACTCAAGAACCTTTAGTCTAAGATTATTGAAGGTACGGAGCATGCGAGATTGCTTGGGAGAAATTGGGGGCATCTGTTTGAGATGCGTTCGGACCAAATGACTGTCCAGCATCCGCCGGATACACTTTTCAAAAATGTTACCCAGGATGTCGAGTGGGAAGAAATGAAGGGTAGATTACCTCCAAATAGCATGATCTGGTACACGGATGGCTCTAAGGGCGAGACCGGGTCCGGATCTGGACTCTTTAGGAAGAGACCGGAAGTTCGTTTAAGCATTCCCTTAGGGGCAAACGCTACCGTTTTTCAAACGGAAATATATGCCATACTGCAAAGTGTGAGGGAAAGTATAAAAGGTGCCTTTATTAAAAGATTCATCTATATTGTGTCTGACAGCCAGGCGGCATTCAAGGCTCTAACAAGTCAGAAAGTGTCATCCAGACTGGCGTGGGAATGTATTAAGGCACTTAATGGACTGGCACAACAAAACTCTGTTATATTGCAGTGGGTGCCAGACCATCAAGAACTCAAGGGAAACAAAATTGCAGATGAACTTGCAAGACAGGGGGCGCAAGGGTTATTTATCGGTCCCGAACCTGTTTTGGTATTCACCAAAGCTGCCATCCATAGCTATATTAGCCAATGGACGTGCAGCTAACACCAAAGAGACTGTCAGAAGAAACTAGGACTAACACATAGCAAGGCGCTGTGGGTAGAACGAGACAGCGCTTATTCGGGCGACCAAAGTTAGACCCGAAGGAAGTCGATACCCTTTCATCAGGGGATCTGTTCTCTATGATTCGGGGTGCAGGATTTGCAGAATGGGTATAGTACTTAACCAGGGTCAGCACAATAAGCCTTTTAGGCTGCAGTGCGGCGGAGCCGTTTGGCAGACGCACCTATCAGAGGAAGTGGTTTTAGTGGGTATGCCGCTTGGAGAGTCCCACACTTTGGCCATAAAAGCTTTTTACTCCACCGGATTCGGATAACTATAAAAAAAAATCCAACAGAGGAAGCTCTTTCCCATCCTTAATTTAAGTTGCTACGGGTAAAGTTTCTCGATCATAGTTCCCACGAACTCCAGTACATTAATTCACAAATTATGGTATCTACACCGCATACGCTTGCGTTCCCAGTTTAAAGAAATGTAGATGATGTTAGCGTGTTGGCAGTGAGATGCGTGGAATGCTGGGGTTACTACAGCTCATAAGAATGAAGCCTCCTAAATCGGTGGACTTTACTATGAGCGATCAAAGAGAACGGACGACTATATGGTTGGTTCGGCAAAGTGATCCTTCTCGTGTTCTTGTACCTTTTCTTATTAACTAAAACAAACTATCTTGTGTTCCACTACCGCGTATGCATCTTCGTTTCGCTACTAAAGTTTTGCGCACACAAGAGGAACCGCTTGTCCGAACCCGGACCTGAAAAGCAAGAGACGGCCTTGGCTTTCAGTAAAATCTAGGTAAGCTGCTGGCTTGTTTGTTAACTTGTGGAATTTACTTATGGCGACAACCATTGCAGCTAAATTTGTGGACGTAATACTTTGCATCCAGGGTCATGCATGGTTGGCGATGCAGGAGGAGCCTAAATATACATTAATTAGAATTATTGTAAAAAATTAGAAACAAAAATGGTACCATTTTTGGATTTTTGTAATATTTTTGTTGGGAACTAATGTAACGTTTATATACTTCCACCAGGGTTAGAGAGCATCACTTGGAAATAGTTCTGTTTGAGCCGCTGGACTAGACGTGAGCGGTTGGTTGGGATCAAGCAGCAAAAATCCTTTTTAATTTTCAGTTGTTTCTGTGCAGCGATCATTATAAAATAACCTTGTAACGTCAATAAAAAATTATTTGGTGGTTTTGGTCGTAATATGTAGTTATTCGTATTTGTCTATTTTAGAATAAATGGTGCATGTGCCGGCATCAATTAATTTATTCATAATCCCAACAGGATCCAAACTTTCTTCAGCGTGAAAACATCCCAATAGGCATAGAATTGTCACAAGTGGATGTTTCTTAATTACTCATAAACTTTGAAGTACAAACTGTTTGATTATATATAAACTACTTTACAAAGCTAGATAAGTTCTACTCCCACATATAACAGTCACACATCCCCCACGTACTATTAATGCGCTATTGCTGATGTGTTCGGCCTTAACGACCACTGAAACCTCACTTTTTACCCCCTCGATACCATTCGTTAACGTAATTGCGCAAAACTGAATGATCCGAGTAAAAAAGATTAATTATTACAATATAAATATCACCTGGTCATATGACTGGCAATGCACGACATATTAGAAAACTAAATGAGCTAATTGTGTCAAATCTACAACCTAAACGAGAGAGGAACTGAGTCAGGTTTAGAATAAGCAAAAAGTACTGTTGTTCCGTTTATAGTGTAAATAATTAAAGCTACATTTATTTTACATTGAGTTTGTTGACTATTTACGTCCGCCTTGGGATATTTAAATTTGTTAAAGTAAAATTTCCATGTGTTTACTTCATGCACACGCCAACAAGTGCCGTGAGTGATAAAACTCTGTGTGTTATTCCGCATGTGCAAGAACAGTATTGACTGGAAAATCCACAAAGCTCAGTAGAGAATCGATCAGTCGTTCGAACTAGCCGCATCGCTATTTTATACGTTCTCCGTAGAACAAATTAATTATGAACCGCTTTTTGACAGAACAGTTATCCACATAAAATGTCCTTTGCTACACCCGCAACAGCTGAGTAGATGTTATGCGGTTTTTTATTGGTACGGCTTCATAAACAACAAGGTGAGTACTTTTAGTAAACGCTTTGAACTGATTAAAACCATTAATTATATATTGTTTGTTAAATTATCACTTTAAATTTTATATACAGTCCACTTTTCTCTCCTAATTAGCTATCGTAGTTTGTTGCCGCATTTTACATTTGTTAACTATCATTTTTCTATCGCTTCAATTTTTTACAACTGTACTTATTTAACTGCTATCAAAATTATATACGTACCTGAAATAACCATATCCATATATTTCATTTCCAAAAGCGAATCATACGAGAGTTCCAACACGTTGTCAATTTCTTCTTGCAGCCTCTTTTGAATATCAGGATTTAAAGCTAATTCATAGGCTGTGAAACTCATAGCTGATGATGAGGTATCAAATCCAGCTAAGAAGAAAATAAATGCTTGAGCTGTAATATCCTCTTTTGTTAACTCCACTTCAGGTTTTGCCTTTTTAGCTTCCATTAGAAGATGGAGCATGTCTGGTCGAACAAGGTTTTGGCGTTCTCGTAATTCTATGCTGTCACTGATAAGTGTTCGAAAAAATTTGTCTACGTGACTAGGAATTATACGAGGTTTTAGTAACTACAAAAACATTAATGGAATGTAATCACTCTCTATAATTGTGAACTTACCTTTACTAGCGTGCTACTTAGTGTATTCAAAAACAACTTGAAAGTTTTCATAGCTGTTAAATCTGTAGCTTCTTTTCCTATCAGATAAAATTCATTTTCAGGATTTTTAAAAGAATCACATGTTACTCCAAATGCTGTAGTTCCTATTACATCACTTGTATATCTACTAAATAAATCTTTTATTTCTATAATTATAGGTAAATTTTGCTTTTGAAAATGTTGTATACACTGTTCGGCACATTGCTGCATCAAACCAAACATGCCCTTTAGTTTACTGCTCGTAAAAGAAGGACTTAATGTCGCTCTAAGATCATGCCACCTTTGTCCACCTAAACAATAAAATTATTTCATAAATATACACCGAGATTTTATTTACCTCTCATGGTAAATATGTTATTTGTAAACAATGGATCAGATTCTGGGGGTAATGATTTTCGGTGTTCAGGAAAAACATCAAAATCTTTTACTGTTATCATTTTAATCAAGTTAGGGCAACGTATAAGCAGTGCCGGTGTTTGAAACTGATAAATTCCACAGTACCTAGAAAAATATGGTTATAGACACGGTATTTAAAATGTTACTACACCTTTTTTCAGTAAAAGCGTTATAAGCATCCTGAATAACATCAGTCAGGGAGCGTTTTTGCACAATCGCTGGTCCTATTGTTCCAAAGATAGGCCATGAATTTACTTGTGGAACGCCCTTCTTTGTCCAATATTTGTGAGCTTCTAATGTTCTTCTACATAGAAATATCACAAAAGCGATTCCGAGCAATATGAGCCACATTTTGACTTGTTTTGAAACTAACCGTCGTTTTTATAAATTAAATCACGGTTTTATTTCCCAAACAAAGATCCTAGAAAAAAAAAAAACGAACACTTTTAATAATTAACTATTGCCATGTTATGTGTACATAAAACAATTATATCCACTTGAAAGCTCTAAAACACCTTAAAACAAAAGGTCAGTAGTTATATTGCAACAAACTTTATTAAGCCCACAAATTTTTACATTAATTTTTGCAGTAATTTCCCATATAAATCATTTTATGCATTTTCTTTAACATTTTTGTCGATATAACATAAGGCAATTATATTTAATATGTTGTCTTACATCAACACTTTTAATTGAAACAATATACACAAGTTTGTAGCCTATATGGATTCAAACAAAAAATAGTGAATTGAACCTGCATATAGGCAACATATTTTACTCGTGTATGGTTCATAAGCTGTAATTCATTTTCCAAATACTTCCTTATTCGCAAAGAAATATAAGTACTTATTTAGAATTAGCTTAAAGTGTAAAACATGGTAGGGGTTTAGTTTTTAAACTCTAACCATGGAATGAACTATGGTTCATTCCTGGTCCTTGAGGCTAGGAATAGAATTAATACTTTGTCTACTGAGCAGCTCCAATGAACCCGAATGAGATTTTATTATTTTCTCATATCAATATCTGGTGCTTTTAGACAAGGTAGCTGCTTGACTTTGTTTATTTACATTTTGTAGTTTTTGGTGGTGTTAATTTATTACAATAATTGTTTTTTATACAAATTTTCCATTGAGACCTACCATCTTGGTCCATTGGTCCCATAGTGTTACCTTATAGACAAAATCAGTTATATGCAAATGTAGAGATATCTCGTAGAATCACACGAATTAGAGACTCAATTAGAATCACCATCTTAGAGACTTCTCCCCGCCGTTTGAGTAAACAACAATAAATAAATAAGGTATTTGGGACAATTTGGATTTTTGTAAAGTGACCAGTGTTCACATACTTTGTATGTTTGTTGTGGTTTGTTTTGTATTTTTCTTAATCTTTGTAACGGGCATTTTTGTAGTTTAACATTTTTCGCTTCCTTTCTGTTAACGTACTTAAAAATACATCGTTTCTTTGAGATCGCTGTTTGTATAAACGAAATACTTCAGAATAATTCAGATTTGTATGCAATTTAACTCGTCGGTATTACTTTAAAAGTAGATAATTTGAAGAATCATTTTCATTAATAAATAAATTGCAAGGAAGAATTGTAAATTGGATTATTCGTAAATTACTTTCCAACTTATCGAAAAGATAAACAGCTCGTAATTAATTAGTAGATATGATGGCTGCATTCATTTATTGGATGTTCCTTATGTTATTAACAAGTTTAGATAATAGTCGATAAGCGGTTGTAATAGCGACGAGTTCCTAGAAACAGATGAGGAGTTGTCGTTTGTTCTTCGTTCCTATATATTGTTTACGTTGATAATACTGTGTCCTGTTTGCTTTGAAAATTGTAGTTTGTGTTTTGTTCCGACATGTTACGTGAAAAATACTGTTTCCTTGTTACTTTACTGATTGTGTTTTTAGTTGAGTTTTCTTGTGAAGTAAAAAGTTGATTTAACTGTAAGCAGTGTAGTTCTGATGGCTTTTGAAGGAAGTATACTTTATATGTAACGTGTCTGATTTATGCTTAGGTCATTGACTGACGGTTTTAGTGATACGCGTAGCTTTACAAATTGTTTTTGTTGATCTTCTGTTGGAAAAAAAAGTGATAGAACTTGTTTTACTCGACCGCACGTGCTTGTTTTACGGAACATTGACTTAGTGATACGCGTTGCTTTATTGATTATGTTTTTTTAGTTGATTTGTCTTTTTATATTTGAACTGTGTGTGCGATCTAGTCCTCACGTTACTGTTAGTTCAATGCATTACATCGTGCCTTGAAGGCCAGTGATTCTACATTTTTGTTACCATTTTTTTTTCGATTTGTGTTACAAAGTATTTCGACATTATTGTCTCAGGAAATAGAATTAACAATAAATTTATCAATGCTACATAGTTCCATCAGCCTGATAATGTCTGCTGCTAACACCAGTGAAATACGTAGGTGTGATTAGTGTAAAGTGTAAGTGTAAGTCCATCAACACCCTCACAGTCAAGGGTGAAGTGCTTCGTTAGTGCA
The DNA here is from genome assembly GCA_036346225.1 of Platerodrilus igneus. Taxonomy (NCBI): domain Eukaryota; kingdom Metazoa; phylum Arthropoda; class Insecta; order Coleoptera; family Lycidae; genus Platerodrilus; species Platerodrilus igneus. Next base: position 12,279,604 of record JARFIW010001469.1, on the reverse strand, counting down.
GGACATCGTGAATCCCACACTTCAAATGCAAGGAGGCGTTCCTGAAGGACTTTTTGTAAGTTGAACTATTTCCTACTTGATATGACTTTAAATATCTATCCGTTGTTTTGCAATATCTTTGTCGTTCTGATATCTTTTACAATAGAAGTGCATGCTACTAAGAAAAAAAAAAGAAAGAAAAACAAAATTCATACTACTGAATTACTCATACCAATGGTGTCTTATCTATTTATCTTTTATCAACATTTTATCTGATTTATGTTTAATTGGTGTGTGAGGAAACGTTTCTGCTACTCCCCAATATTACCTCACTTTGTACTAAATATTTTTGTATTGCTTTTACCGTTGTTATATTATATAGTTTATCTAAACAGTTTTTATTTACATTCTACAAAGTACTGAATAACTTAGACGTTTCATTGCTGCTATGCTTTTTCTTTATTTCAGGTTTGCAGGACTATTCTTTTTTATTGCAGGTTTGCTATTCTAATTTCTTTTATTGCAGGTACTGTTACTAACTCCTTACCGCCGCATACATCATAGGTCAGTCTGCTTTCTACAACCCCCCCCCCTACTCTCCGATTGAGCCCGGTCATTTCTTTGGATTTTCTATGTGTTACGTAGCATAAATTTGGCGCCCAACGTGCTGCCACGAAAAAACGTAACATCTTCTTTAGGAATTAAACTACTCATAGTTGTTAAAATCGTCTTTGTTTTAACAACTGAGTGGTGTAATTCCCAAATAAAATTAGGAAAAATACTGTTCACATGTTGAAACGATTTAGAAAATTTCACCCTTATGTGAAGAGCTTTTTCCTATAATAAGTTGTTAAGGGAAAGGCTGTCGTCCGACATAACTAGGAGTCCATTCCTGAGTAGGGCAATGAAAGAGGTCATGTGTCTTCAGAAACTATACTTTTTACAACACTATTAAAACTACAATTTATACAACACCAAGTTCTGGGCTCATAAAAAACAAGATATACTTGTTACGCTTTATTGTGCAAAGCTCCAAGGTATCGGTTCATTAATTTAGATTTAGAGACTTTTTAGATTACATACATATACACTCAAACACACACGTATGCACCCCTTCTACTTACACATCTACCTGTACACGCATATAAATCCGAGATAGTATTAATCAAAATTTTTGAAATTCTGTCAAGCCAATGTTTTACTTTATTTATATTACAAAAATTATTACCATTTAAAACGCTATTTTAAATATTTATTGTACACATAGTAATTTTGTGTTTAATCATATCTATAACTAACCTCATTGTTAGTAGCTGAAAGTTGTCATACTTATAGCTTTAATCAGTGTTTATGTTTTTTAGTTAAACCTATGATAAAGCATAAAATATATGCGAAAATATTGGTATTAAAGGAGAGTACTTATTTCCAGGAGACCTATAATCCACAAACTATTAGATAAATATATATATATATATATATATATATATATTGCTGTGATAAGAGGTTGTTTAAGGGTGTATTTTATAGCAATGGTCATGTAGTAATCAGAAATCACAATAGGAAGCAGAAAACTGCATTTATTTAATAGAAAATTGAGTAATCTGGAAAGTTTGTAAATAGTAAGCAGTCAACACCCTGTATATAGAGTATAAGTAGTTTTAAGCAACGCAAATAGAAACAATAGGACGCATAGTTAGCATAGAAATAAGTAATTCATGCATTAGGTAAATAATAAATATTTAATACCCGGTATATAGAGTTTTAGTAATTTTAAGTAAGGCAAATAACTATATTTTTCAATGGAAGCACGCGTATTTAGAAGTAAGCATAGTTCATATAATTAAACACGCATTCAAAAAAAATTCTAATTATTTATGATAATACGGAGATAAGAAATAAAACTTAAAGAAGCGTAGTGTAAGTGCGTACAAACAATTAACAATTTTTAATAGTAAAGGTAATTAAAAATGCGTAAAAAAACAAACATACTTGAAAATCGAAATTCGAATTGCATCAGGTATTTGTGTATAATATGGAAACGCGATTGTTTTCCCAAAACACCGCATGGTCTGATAACAAGGCATATGTAAGCAAACAACAATTACTTGAAAGGCCGAGAATGTTACATCAGAAAACCACTTTAAGTGTAGAAAATAGAGAGACCTTATTGGTTAAGATTAGCGACGGGTTTTTAAGCAAAACCCACAGAAGAAGGAGATAACATATATTAACAGCAAGAATGATAACGGGGCTCAGTTTTCAACTCAACAAGGTCAAGCTGTGTCACTATGAATCAAAGAGTAACGCGTACGCAATAATATTTTGATAGTAAAAGTGTTTAATGACAGATAGTGCTACGAATATGAAAACATCTAATGCCGATTAACGTAAGTAGATTTTGGGGAATTTATTTAAACTAAAATATAATAATAATAGGGCTCTAAGTGAGAGTATAATAATCTAAGTTGAACGACGATAAATCTAAGTTTGGTGAGAATAAATTCTGAGATGGGAGTATAATAATCTAAGTCTGACAACAATAATCCAGAGAGTGACGACAATAATTTAAATGTAATAATTCAAGCGTGTGGATAGATAATATTTCAAATGGGTATATAATAATTCCGAATTGGTGGAGAATAATTTCGAATACGAATGGATAGTATAATAATGCATGGAAAATTCTAAGTGATGTTAGTTGATAATGGATGCGTCGATAATTTTGGTTGCGAGAAGGAAATAAAGAAGCACACAGAACCAGGTTAGATCTTTTTAGTTTTAAGACATAATTTTTTATTTGAATTTGAATATTGAATTGCTTAATTAATATAAAATAGTGTAACAGAGTCAGCAACGAACTTTTGCATACGTTGAAAGTACGTAATATAATTAAGGGGTTTTGAACGTTCCAGGCTTCTTTTGTTAAAAAGAATAGCTTTTGGTGACTTTAGATTGATAGCAGAACATATGATTTTGAGATAAATATGACTTATAATATTGATCGATTGAAAAGGGTATTTTATTAATTTTCAAAAACCTGTATATAATATTTCTTTTTTTATATGGAATTGAATTAACTTCATTTTATAATTCAAAATTAAAAGCTAGTTGAGGCAGAAAAATAACCTTAGTGGGAGTGTAACTTGATTGAGATATACACAGAGAGGTGGAGTTATAAGTAGGACTGGATCGGCGTATCGATATATCGATACGTATCGATACGACCCCCGTATCGACCCCCGATACAGCGAAAAATAAATATCGATATATCGATACTCGATATGTATCGATACGTATCGATACATATCGATTCGCATCGATACATATCGATATAGAATATGTATCGATATTCGATACGCAAAATCCCGTATCGCCCACCCTATATATATATATATATATATATATATATATATATATATATACTAATGTCACAAATATTAAACTTGAATCTTTAATTATTTTGATAACAAACAATCTTAAGTGAAAGATCGAATTGTAAGTAAATACATTATTTTAAAACTATCTTGTGATTTTATTCCCAAAGAAAGAGTAGATAAATTATCGATACGTATCGATTTGTACCGATACGTATCGCTACGTCTCGATATGTATACTTAATCTACACATCTAAACGTTCCGATACGAATCGCTATATATATCTATACGTACCGCTACGTATCGATCCGAATCGATACGTATCGATACACACCGATACGCATCGATACGTATCGATACGTATCGATACGCACCGATACACATCGATACATATCGATACGTATCGATACGTATCGATACACATCGATACGTATCGATACGTATCCATATATATCGATATTCAATATATCGATACATATCGATATAGAATATGTATTGATATTCGATACACAAAATCCCGTATCGCCCACCCCTAGTTATAAGTAGAATACGCCATTGACACCGAGTACGGCGTTATCACATCAAGTTTTGTTATTGGTCGACACAAGGTCGGCGATCGAGAATTCCAGTTAGTTCATAGCAAATCCAGTTAATTCATAGCATAATTTATATGGCCGCCCAAACGATGGCGCACGAATAATTGTGAGAGTATCATAGCAATATATATATATATATATATATATATATATTGTTGTGTTAATAAGGTCATTTAGGGGTAGCTAGGACCAATAATATAGCCCACTTTATATAAAATACATAAGGACAAAAAACGAGACCGTTTTCGGAAGAAAACAAGAAATACGATGTTTAGACTGTAAAGTAAATGACAGCGTGCTGTATATAAACCATAATCATAATTAATTTAGTTAATAAAAAAATCCTAAAGATTTATTAGAATAAACAAATTCGCAGGTCGTTAAACAACATAAACGCAAGCTAAAACGCGACACGCATGGAAAACGCATCGTTATTACGCCAAGAATCCCAATTAAAACAAGCAGGTTTAAAAATGCGTAAGATAACAAACGCATAATGCATAAATTGTATTAAGTCTACGTGACTAGAAAGCTAAAATCGACATTTGATATATTGGAAACGAGCAAGGCATGGTAGATAAAATTAAAGTTCACCAAATTTATTTGAACAAACAACGGTTAACTTATCTAGAAGTATGAAAATCCAAGGGAATCAATGCTATTAACTCGAAATGGTACGTAACAAAAGCAACGCGTTGATTTCAACATACAATATAATACGATAGAATAACCAAAAACCTGGTATGAAGGTATCATGCATAACAACGAACCCTGCGCTTGTCAATAGATAGACGACGCATTTAAATACGACCGGATTTGTAAACAAATCATTTTCAACATGAAGTAAGGCTTAGTTCACATCACTTAAAACGAAAATACTTACGTGAAGTGAATTATTGTGAAGTATAAAATAATACTATTGTAATTATAGAAAATTAAGAAGTTTGTCGTTTAAGCCTTTAAAAGCTACTTTAAATAATTAATGGAAAACAATTCTAAACAATTACTGAAAAACAATTCTAAACAATTACTGGAAAACAATTATAAACAATTCCTGGAAAACAATTCTAAACAATTACTGGAGAACAATTTTAAATAATTACTGGATCAAATGAGGAAATGCAACAAGCATTTATTTCAATTATTAATTGTCAAGGAATTTAACAAAGGACGCTAGAATAATTTAAGGCTCTGCTAAGAGGGATGCAGACAATATCTAAAGCAGTTGAACGAGGGACAGATTCGAGCTGAAAACAGGTTAGCCAATCTGAATGTTTTATTATTTTATTTGTGAATATTTCGTTGTACATTTCTAAACTGAATGATTTAAAAATTAACATTTCATTCAATATTTGTAATTTAAGTACTTTAAAAATTGCTTTCATGATAATTTATATGAGAGGTCGGCAAGGATCTTTTTTTTAGTGCACGTTGTAAATTACGTAAATATTTAAAGAAGTTGGACTGAACGTTTATGGAGTTTCAGTTACTAATAGTAATAGTGATTTTGCTGGCTTTTTGATTATCTTTGGGAATGATAATTATTAAATTTTTTAAATGAAAGTTCTATTTAGAAAATTTTAAACTTTTCATACGTTGTAGATGTTTTTGAGAACATTATAATAATTTATGCTTAAGGGTGTATTGGTTAACGATTAGAACAGGGAGGTGAAGTAGAAGGTAAAATTTAAACTTTTTGTTTGTCGTATTGTCGCAAGCTCCGTGCGTAATTTAGAAACTGAGCTATCCGACAAAATTAAAATTATACATTAGAGATCAAAAATTGACAGATTAAAAATTGTAATCCTTTTAATTCACAAGAAAGGGCGTACAGGGGCGTTGCTACAGTATCACAACAAAGAGAATTGGCGCGACAACGTGAGGCTGAACTAAATTATCACATCCCAAGAGATCAATTGATGCACGAATGTGGGGCTGAACTAAAATATTTCATCATAAAGATATATGTCGTCACCAACGTGAATTTAGATCAAAATAAATTAAGTAAAAATTAAAGGCAACGAAATCGAGGGTTTTATTTTGAATTTAAAATAATTGTAGAGTAATAATAAAAATGGAAGCTGCGAGAAGAATGTTGGAGAAGAGTCATACTGAAGAACACCGGCCCACCCAAGATTCAAGAATAATAGAAATATTAATGGCACTAAATAGCAAGAATTCAACGCCATAGAGACAGAGTCAGTTGCAGTTAATGTTGACGAAACCGAGATGAAAGAAGACCCAGAAGAAATAGAAACTATTTATTCAACTCAAAATGACGAACCAAAAACTCTAATTAAAATTATAAACGAAGTGATAGGTACGAAACCAAATCAATTTATAATAACCGAAGTTTTAACCCACTCCGAACAGGTAAAATATACAAAAACAGACAATAGGAAAATATATCGCATCCAAATAACGACAGATGACAACGAGGAACAAATAAGTAAAATTTTAAAAGAATATACCCCAGAGAAAAAACGTTTTTACTTTTATTTCACAACAGAACATTTGTACCAAAGATTCTCAGAATTATATATTCGATTGTTTAATAACTCAGAACCCGATATTATCAGATGCACACAAAAAGTATTTACTTTAGATGACCCAGATGAAATAAACGACGTAATTCTCAACCAACACGAAGGTAAAACAAATCATCGTGAAATAAACGAAACCCTAAAACAGCTCATAAGGGGATATTATTTTAATGACATGAAAGTATTAACTACAGATTTTATTAATCAATGCGAACTATGTGACAGAGCAAAATACGACAGATCACCACCAAAGGTACCCTTAATGTTAACTAAAACACCCGAGAAAGTTTTTCAACAATTACATGCAGACACTTTGGTAGTAGTAGCTCAGAACTTTTTATCAATCAAAGATGCATTCACAAAGGTAGGACAAGCGATACCCATTCCTTCGAAAAACAGTATTGATGTAACCCAAGGATTTTTACAGTACTTTACATATTACGGTATACCTGAATCAATAACTTTAGATAATGGAAGTAAATACAGAAACGAGACTATACAAAATACCCTAGAACTTGTAACATTTTATTTTTCCAGTCGTAATTTAATTGCATTGAATTACACGCTAAGCGTGTATTGTTCCTTAGAGATTTAATTATATTAATATATCTGTGTCGCATAAAGCTATTTCCAAGTAAATATCTATTTGATTGTTTCGTGTTCCCCTCTCTAACGGCGCAACCGCTCGGCTTTGGTTTCGATGAACAGTCGGCCACGGGCAACAGCTTTGTTAAGATGTATTTTTGGCTAGAGGCCGGCAACCTTCGTATCAATTATTAATTGTGGAGGTATCTTCTAATAACGGTTGGTAAAGTATATATTATACGAACTAATGTTATTTGAGGTAATTTATTTAGCGCGACCTTTAGAACACAACGACAAAATATAATGCAACAAAATATAATGCGACGAGATATGATTCGACAATGTGGAATGCAACAAATATAATTCGACAATTAAGAATGGAACGAATATAATTCGTCATCTAGGATCCAAAGAATTATCGTTATTTAGGAACAGTCGATTTAAACTTTGCCTAATAAGAAATTTGTCTGATAAGGAATTATAGAAGTTAATTTGGATGGAGTCGTTTCAAATTAGAAACGCTGTTAACTTTGCTTAAAGAACAGAAATCCCGTCTCAGTTTGTTGTGAAGCGGCTAATGCAGTTTTTGGTTCGTAATTAGCTATAAGATCTTTTTTTTTGCATGTTTCAAAGTTTAGAACACGTTAACTTGCTTTTATGTTTAGTTCACGTAAATTGTGTAAACTTCAATTAATTGTTGAGCTGGTTTTACAAGTTGTAAAACGAAATTTTGTTGAATTAGCTTTCTAAAATAACATGGTTTGTTCCATATGAACCGTCGATAAGTTCAACATGTGTTTTCGACGTCATATTTTTCTATTTCGTACAGTTGACAGATGTTGTCTTGAAAGCAAATGCTTTGAGCAGCTGTAATGCAATTTAAACAAACATGCCTATTTTTGTGATCAGCTTTATCTATACATAGATTATTAGACGTAAATTTAAAAGTTCAAATTCTCATTATGTTAGGTTCTAGTAATTTGTTATCTACCTGGAAAGATCTGCCCAGGTTAGAATTTAATTCACTGTGTTATGCTTACCAATCATTATCACTTTAATTTGTATAACAAGTTCATGTTTAAAGTAAAGTCGGTTGATTAATAAAAAAAAAAGAAAAGTTAAAACTTTAATTTTGATGTAGTTGATTATGACCATTTTTTGTTTCAAGTTCCGATATTTTAAAAGAGTTTTTTTAGTAAACATTTAGTTCAAAATCTAAGACTTTTATTTTGGTCAAGTGCGATCAAATCGAATTACATAAAGCCAAAATTTTTCTGAGTAATAATTCGATGCCAATATTATATTGGAAATACTTTATTATTTCTTTATATATGTTTATAGGACACAAGTGGTGTTCTACTTTTTTATTTATTTAACCATTGCAATTTCTTACAGGAGCTGCGTCTTATTTTGTTAAGACAGGTTTTTGTTAACGAAGGCGATCATTTGTTCTTTGGGTTTCCACGTCCGCCCTTAGAACTGTGCTTTGCAATTATCGTCATTATCTCAGGACATGGTGGCACCTATTTGATTTAGCTTAACTTTGGTTTGCAAACAGAATTCGACTTCTCATTGCTCTACTCAGGAATAGACCCCTAGCTTTGTCGGAAGACTTTGTTCTCTAACGCCTTAATATAAAAAAAAAGACGTTTCAGTCTTTTGTAAAACAGAAGTCGTTTCAGTGGCACCCATCCAACGTAAAGCCTAGCAAAAATAGTTACACTGGCGTCACAACGTGAGGCCAGCCAACTTCAAAATTCGTATCAAACTTCGTAAAATAAAAATTCATTTTATTACAGAAAATTACCCGGACACAAACCAATTAATTGAACAATTGTATTTAACCTTAGAATAGATTAGACTTTTAAGACTAACATATAAGAGAGAACACGTCACCAATTTAATGTCATGTGCCCTAATTGCTTGTAACAATACAATTCATTCTTCAACTAACTTTACACTGCTCGAATTAATATTAGGACATTCAGACTCTTGCAACCCTTATGATACACATTATAATAAAGAAGTATAACAACAATACGCGAAAGATCATAAAGGAAAACTAAAAATCACTTATAATAACGTCAAAAATAAACTAGGAAACGCTAAGGCACGCATTACAAAAACCCGCAATGAAAACTCCAATATAAATAGATTCACAGCAGGACAGACCGTTTATAAAAGAAGCTTTAAAAGTAAACTACACAAAACGGCCCACAGAAATTTAGGTCCGTTTAAAATCAAAAAGATTTCAGACAAAAATGTAGCAGTAGTAGACAACGGAAAAACTATAAGATATATCCATTTAAAAAATTTAAAACACCCTGTAATTTCAGATGAACATCCATTACCCCTTGCCGTCAACCTCCACCCAGGTAGAACGGACGACGACGAAAGAATAATAGAAGATATAAAAAACAACCCCGGTATACTACCAGTAAAATTGGGAAGTATGCAAATCACAGCAGACTATTGAACTTTCGCACAAAAATTTGATTTAACTGAATTAAAACGAGAATTTTATATAATTAGAGACAATTATGACAGATAGAAAGAACAAATAGTAGCAACTCTCACTGTAATTCAAGAAATTTTAGCTATATCAGAAAATGCTGTAACATTTGCTAAATTAAATTCTTTACATATTAGTATTATCAAACCACTTGATTTATTGAATGAATTATTAGTAATAAAATCATTTATGACTCATAGCAACCTACCCTTTGAAGTAACAGAATCTAACATACTTGTATTTGAAAAAATAGCCATAGTAAAAGGTTATGTAAAGAATCATGAAATTACATTTTTTATAGAAATTCCAATTGTAGAGATTAACACTTACAATTATTATCATTTATTTGTTTTCTTTATGAAAATTAATAGGTAATATTAAGTCATTATCCCTAAGACCAAGTTCTTTTCCCTAAATGAACTTAGATATGGATTCACAAATGAGAAATGCAAAGAAGTGGCACCCAGCCAATACTTATGTCAATCGATTACAAGGGCTATTCAAACAGATAGCCCTTGTGAACTGCAATTATTACGATTTTCTAATAATTATGAGAATTGTGTGTCAAAACCAGTACAAATTACGGACATGAAAATTCAGAAAGTTACGGACAACAAATGGATTGCTGTATTTCCGCAAGAAAGTGATAGCAACCGACAATTGCAACAAAGACGAATACAGTTTAGCCCTAATTGGAGACAAAATGGTCACTATAAAGGAAGATTGTTATTTGAAATTAAAAAATGAAATTATTCGAATATATCAAAACTCTGCAGTGACGAAGAAATTTGCAAATCCACCCGAGCTACAATTCAAGATTGAAACCGAAGACAGCTGAACTATTCAGAAGCCAATGTAACTAGAACAACTAGATCTTGACGATCTCAACCACGCAGTGAAATTAATGGACAATTAAAAAGAACATTTAAATGATTTAAAAGTGCCAAAGCTACACTATGACAATATCAGTGCTTGGACAATTTTATTGATTATTGTATTATTTTTATTAGCTGTATACTTATTGTGTAAAATGTATTTTAGATATAAGATTAAAGAAACAAAAGCGAACAAAAAAACCACAAACGGAATTTTAGGAATTATGAGTTTTAAAAATTGAGTATAAACCCTTAATTTTCATCTAGGTCGGGAGGAGCTACATATCCCCATATTAAAATACATATAAGAATAGATGTAATTATTATATCGTTGCAATAGAATGTTACATTGTATTAAATGAAGGTTATAATTAAAGGTTAATCAGAGCTCATGTCAGAAATAAGAAAGGAAACGACAGCTTTGTATTCCAGACGCAACCTGATACTGCAGGTGCAGAAACAACGAACTGCAATAAAGCAGTCTTAATTAAAATTACTTAAAATAAGACATTGTATGTTTATCAAGAAACTGCAGACAGCAAGATCTGCATTTTCCCACAAGATGAAGTGAGGTCAGAGGCTTCATAAATACTGTAATAATATCCTGATTGCCAGTCAGTCTTCGAACTTTATAACTTTAACATTGTTAATTGTTCAAACTACTCATTATAATTATTGATTATTGATTTATTAAAATATTAATTTATAGTATTTGTCAATTTCAATTACTTAATGTTTAAGGAACATAAACGTTCAAGTGTTGTAAAGAAAATACGTAATTTTTTATAATTAAAACAAATTTGGTAGGTGTTTTTGAAAATAAATGTTTTTTAAAAGAAGCTCCCAAAGACCCAAAACCTATCTCGCGCCTACTAAAATAACGGGGTAGGTGTTTTAAACTATATTCATTTACCCAGGGTTTCATCGGGAGACGGTTGTAGTTATAAAACAATGATATCACATGGGAAGGAGTAAAACAACAAACGATATTGGAGCACGCAAAGAAAATTAAAACATAAACAATAGATAGGGCGTGAAACGAAAATAGGACTTGGTATTTTACATTACAAGAAAAAAATACATGCCACCAGCTTTCGCCGCGTACTTAAAGAGCGCTGCCGCAATTTTCAGTTGGCCAGCTAATCAATATTCTGGATTCTTCCCAGCATCAATGCACGTTAGGAAACACGTTATTTACACACTCACAAAGACAATAATAGAATTATAACGTTTACGTACTTAGTTTTAAGCAAACTTAAAAATAAATTGCTCTTCGATGGATATTATAATCAAGAGTTCATAGGTTAAAGATGACTTCGAAAGGTGACTTGATAACTAGAATAAAGTTTTTGAATGATTAAAAATGATAAACAAATTGTAGATTAGGTGTTGCAATTTTGCTCTTAAATATTTGTAAATTAAACATCAAGCCTCGCGGGCGCAACAGATATTTGTAGTTAGGAAGATATAAAAGTGAGATAGCGACAGAGACGCTGCGACACAAAAAAATGCTACTGATAGCTACTCTAGCTCTTTAATGTTGCTAAACCTATACAAAAGTACGTATATTAAGAGAATAATGATGGTTAGCTCGATGTACAGAGAAACAAATACATCAGATTAGTACAAGAAAATGGAAAATTATACACACAATACAGGATAAATTAATCTGGCTCGCTGTAGGACAAGGAGATATGGAACAATAAATAAAGAAAGAGCGCATAATAAAAGGCTTAGGTCGACACAGATTAAATCACATCGGTCAGTTATCATAAGGGTAGATACGTAGAAAAATAAAAATTAAACTCAATATTGGAAAGGGTAAAATCTTACCAACAACAAGATTGTAGACTGTATTTGTTGCTGGTCACTGACGTAGCTTCAAGTGAATAAGGTAATAAACATTCAAATTCGTATAGCAAGATAGTAACGCGAGTTATGTATCCCCCATTTACCTATATATTAAATAATAGAATCTAATAGGAATTATTAGAAATTGTTAAATAAATCATAAGTCAATTGCAACAATGTAATACAGGGATAAATCAGACAGGTTATTAACAGTTCATGAGAATGGATGCGCAACTTTGTATCCGAGACGACAGTGATACTGCAGGTGGCAAGTCACAGACGGTTAAGATATCGCAATTACCTAGAAAATAAGATTGTAACAATGTAACAAAGTTTAAGAATTAAGAGTAAAGCAGACATGAAATCTGCAAGTTCTCACAGCCATATGAGGGGGTAGGACATTATAAAAAGCCCGGGAGCTCAAGGACCCGGCAGTCAGTCTTCGAACTCAATACTTTGTTGTTCAAGCTACTCAAGTGAGTCAGTCAAAGTATTCAGGTTTAGCATTGCAGTTTGCTTAAGCGACTCACAATATTAGTTCAATTTATTATTTTATTTTGATTTAAAGTTAAAATCAATTTATCAAAATTCCACATTAATTTCTGTATCAATTAAAATAAATTTGTTAAGTTTTGGAAACGTTTTTTAAAAACGCAGCTCCCAAGGCCCGAACCTTAACTCGCGTCGCATTAAATTAGATGTGCTAACCTCGTTGTGAACTAAACTGAAGAGACTTCACGAATCTCCCGCTGTTTAAGAAGCTGAGTTAAAAATAAATGTTCTGAGAAAGAGAAATGGGAATACTTTAGAGCTTAATTCGAAGGAATTTCTTTCCTTGCATAGTTGAACGTTCAAGGTAGTTTAAAGAGCAATATGACTTGTTTTTGTAAAACAAAATCTCAAATTTTAAAATCGACCAGAAGGCAAGGTTTAAAAAGTAGGTGGGTGTATGGAAATTTTCATAGACATTTAACCATAAACCATCTTAACATTTCGACAAAACTCGCAACAGCTCTACTCAAGCTTCCACACCATCGTTAGAAACCTATAGTAGTAAACCAAAAAAACAAGGATTGTTGAACTTCATTTAAGTGACTAAAAGTAACAAGGATAGTCATGCCGACCACACTGAAGTTCCGGAAACTGTTTCGATGACTGATCCTAAATGTGTCGAGATTTCGTCAAAAGTCAATTCTTAGGTTAACCCAAAAGGTGCAAAAGTAATTATTCTTAGCGACATAATCGTTGACTCTAAATGGATAACGAATAAGTACCAAAGATGTGAAAGAAGCAGAAAGGGAAAGCGAGATTACTGATCAGCGTGCAATAACATCATGTTTTCCTGTTATCACAGAGGTGGAGACCATTACTGCCGATACTATAAAGAACAACAAAGAACTTGGTGCAGAAATGACGGCGTCCCTGGTAATGCTCAGAAAAACAGAATATGAAAACACCACGGAAGATACAGACCATCAGAGAGACAATAATACAAACAAGCTGTTATAGGCGCTCCTTAACGTGTCTGTCGCAAATACAAATCAATCTAACAATAAAAACACTTTAGACGATACCATAAAAAAATTTGCATTGTATTTGTTTTATATAGCGGGTAGACTGTTATACGAAACGCTTTACTAAAATATGAAAAATGGTTTACCGTCCATTACCAGTTTGTATCGATATTTCACTAAAAGCAATAATAGAATCGAAGAAGGTGTTTTTTATTACGGTGGCCTGCTAAAGTTTCTAGATGAAAGACACTTACCAAAATTGTATGGGTTGCCGAGAATGCCACAAGAGCAATAGGAAAAATTAAATACGATCCTAAGTTTAATAAAATAGTTGGATTTACTATGCCGTGCATTTACATTTCCAATGCTTCACCCGAAGGTACTACATTGGCCAGGCGAGTTTTTTGTTACCTGAAAATTTAGAATTTTGCGAACTCTTGCTTTTCCAAGCGAGGTAGGAATCTTTAACGTGCGTGACAACACTCACACACGAGACCTTCATTTAACCTCTCATCCGAACGAGGGCGTAATTTTTGTAAAAAATGCTCACCTGCCAAGTGAGGATTTACTATGCCTCTGAAGAACAGGTTACTTCAAACAGATTCATTTCTAGCCACGTCGGCTAAGGCAATTCAAGATTATTTTGGACAACAATGCAGTTCAAATTATGCCTACGTAATAATGGTGCAGCCGCTATCTATTTCAGCACCGGTTAATTGCCTTGCTCTGTTTGGTTCAAATAATCGATTTACTTCTCAAGACGTCTCCAAAAGATGGGATATTATAAACTTCAACTTTAATCAACGTTGCATAACTACTCTTGGATTCTCAAGCGATGGAACCAGTAGACTTTTAAAGACAATGCGAATCAAAGCCATACTTCCATCCAAAGCCGAAAATGATAAATTTTACAACTGGAGCTCGTATCATTCGGGGTACACAAAAGGTTTTTCTCGATCCATACCGTATGTTCAAGCTACCGTGCATATTACAACTAAACTTCGAACGCGTTTCCTTAACGAAAAATTTTATTGTCATTGGAATCACTCGAGCTACACCTGACCATTTGAACGAGCTTATTAAAGTTTCATCAAAAGACAAGCATCTGCTAACACCAAGCGGTATGAAGGCGGAAGTCAAGATGAACTTTAGGGCGGCCGAAAAGATATGCACTACCACTATAATTTCCCTGCTTGAAAGTGTACCAGAGAGTGCAGGGACACGGGCATATCTGCGATCAATGAGATTGGCTATTGATTCGTTTATTAAATCCAAAGTTGGAAATCGAGGAGCGATTATATAATGCAAGGTACAGTTTTTTTTTTGCGCATTTGTCGTAAGTGGATTACAGAGAGCAAAAATGTTAACATAGGTCATAATTTCATCTCCTCCAATTGCTATATACGTCTTAAATTAAATGTCCACGCGCTTATTAATATCATCACCGTTATTCGTGATAATCCAGACTTGACCAACGATATGTTTCTTTCTTGGTTATTCAGTAGCCAAACATGTGAAAAAACATTTCGAGCTACAAGATCCATGACCCCGACATTTTCAACAGTAATCAATTTCAGTGTTAAAGATTTATTCATAGAATGGATTGCATCCAAGCTATCAATAATATCCAGAATGATCTTAAAAGTGTTTTTATATTTCCCAGAGAGCTACGAAACCAATCAAAAATAGGTACAAAACTTTTTTCGATTTAAAAATGTTTTCTGATGATTGCATACAAATAAGCGTGAAAAGGGCCCTGAATGATGCGTTACTAGAGACACAATAGTTAGGAATGAATGTCCCAGAAAATTGATGGAACTTCTTAACAATACCACTTAAGTCGGAGGAACTCGAGGAAAACGAATGTGAAGCTCTTGATGAAGCTCAAATGAATAATAATCATAACAATATACTCTTGACTGAAGAGGAACACAAAAAATCTTAAGATTTTTTGCCCATTTAATCTAGGAAATTCGGTATCAGATTTAAATAATTTCAATAGTGACCTTTATCCGGATCTTCGCCAAATATGTTTGACAAGAGTTGGTCACAAACTTCTTCGAGACG
Source organism: Platerodrilus igneus (assembly GCA_036346225.1). Lineage (NCBI taxonomy): Eukaryota > Metazoa > Arthropoda > Insecta > Coleoptera > Lycidae > Platerodrilus > Platerodrilus igneus. The sequence continues at coordinate 12,263,707 of JARFIW010001469.1, read as the reverse complement.
ATTTTTTTTTCAAAATTTGCAGAAAACTAAGACAATTCTTTCTATGAACAGAGATTGTTTGTAAAAGTCACAGTGGCCTAAAAATCGACTGTAATGAAAAAAGTCATCCTTGTGCTGGCTTTTAGATACCATAACTCGAAAGGTCAGTTTTGATCGCTTGCGTCGATTCATTGTAAGTAATGAAACTGCAAAAATTAAGTTCCAAAGAACAACTCGACAAAAAAATGTAAAATACTAGAAAAGACGTATAAGCCACCGTAAAGCCATTTCGCATTTTACAGAATCCTCATCGGATTATTCCGACGATGATAATTTGAGCATTAAGTATGACGACTCTACGGACGCAGAATCATTCTCCGACGTTTCAACAGGCACAAAAGAAGAATCCAGTTCGATTGCTATAAATAATTATAAACCAGTAAATGAAACACCTACAACTAAAACTGAACAAGGTACACCAGATCATACTAATCTCTAATTCGATAAGCATTATTCAGTATTTTATAAAAAACATTGGTACTTGGGACTCATAATCGAAACGTTGAGTAGAGAGAATTATAAGATGAAATTTATAAAACGAATAAAAAATAGTAGTACGGTGTTTTATTGGCAAAAGAAACATGACATAGCCGAAGTTTCTAAGCAGTATGTTTTCTATGATCCAGTAAAATTAACCTCTGATTTCGAATTAACTGAATTAGATTAGAAGAATATTAACCAAAAATATATGTCGTTTAAGGAATAAGTATTTTTGAGTTAATTTTAGTTATTGTTCTTATATTGTACAACTCCTGCGTGTTATCTTCTCGTAGTTTATGTTTGAAGATGTCTGTGGATGTTTGAGGATGTCCGAGGATGTCTGAGGATGTCAATGGATGTCAGAGAATGTTAGAAGTGTACTTGGATGTCTTAAAGATATCAAGGGATTTCGACGGATGTCTAAAGATGTCAAGAGATTTTGGCGGATATTCGAAGATATCAAGTACTGAAAAAGATTTTAGTGTACAGTTTTCAAGTAACGGATCACCCCTCGCAATTCTTTTTTTTTTAGTTATATTCCCAAAAGGAAAAACCGGTGATCGACATGTCAAACAAAATATATCAGCAAATAGCAGTGTATATTCATAAACGCGCGAGTTCGGATATAATGTCGGACGACTGTTTCAAAACAAAGGGGTAGGACCTAATGGGTCATCTCTCCATTCAACTGGAATTTTGTGGCATGTTCAGAATTTGGATTTATAATACAACGAGAGGAACATTGCCGATGGTTATTAAAAATCCTAGAAAAAGTTAATTTTCAACGAACTTCGTTCGTTTATGAAATCGATTTGTCGTCCGTCTGTCTGTCCGTCTGTCCGTCCGAGGCCTTTCTAATGGTCGGACATCAATGTGTGATACATCAATCGATTCAGCTCGGTGTCCTGAGCTTAAGTTTTGATGTCAGTTGAAATCGGGCCACGGGGACGCCGTGCCCCCGCGATATTCCGTCGGGAAAATTAAAATTTCAAATAGGTCCAAAATTAATGTGCGATACATATTTGGACTCCCCTAACATAGCTGAGTCGAAATATGGTACCCCCCACAAAATCTGACCACGGATACCCGACCCCCGGGGAATTAATTTTATCAAAATTTCAAATAGGTCCAAAATTAATGTGCGATACATATTTGGACTCCCCTAACATAGCTGAGTCGAAATATGGTACCCCCCACAAAATCTGACCACGGATACCCGACCCCCCGGGGAATTAATTTTTATCAAAAATTTCAAATAGGTCCAAAATTAATGTGCGATACATATTTAGAATCCTCTGAAAAAACTGAATCGAAATATGATGCCCCCTTATTTACACACACACACACACACAACACACATACATACATACATACATACACACACACACATATATAGCTTTTAAAATATTTATTCAATAAAATAAAATATATTAAAATGTCTCTTTTGTTGTTTATAAATTTTTGTATTTTATCTAAATACTTATAATTATTACAACATAACAATTTTAATTGTTTTAAAGTAAGTCTACATTTGGAAGTTCGTTGCGACAATGCCTTGCATTTTCAACTTGTTATATAATGTTTTAAGTGCAATGTTATAAATTTTTGGATGCTTAATGGTTGTTATTTTGGTAATAAGAAATTAATTAGGTGAAAGTTTTTGACTGGACTAATTACTGACGAAACGGTATATATTAAGTCTAAAATAAAAGCTGTATTTGCAAAATTTAATGTTGTTAAAAGTAGGAAACAGCAATTTTAGAATAGACAATGAAGAGATACAGGAAAGATTGGGATTAAATTGGTTTTTGATTTATTATAAACGACATGTCCAATAATTTGGGATTTATGAATGTTTTATAAGTGAAGGATCTGAGGAAATTAGTGTATGAAGTAATTGAAAGAAACCATTTAAAACACAGTTTTAATAAAGAAGCTAAGATGACTGACATGAAATGGGTAAGAGAATTTTTGAAAAGGAATCCTACAAATTTGAAAAACTCGTAAAATGATCATACTTTCAAAAAAAATAACATAAATACATATTTTACTGTCTTAGATGAGGGCGGCTCTGTGACTTAGTTGGTATGCGTGTAACTACTAAGCCTAAGGTCCCGGGTTTCAATCCCGATACGGTCGGCTTGAAAAATACTAGGCGAGCATTTTTCACAAAAGTACGCCATCGTTCGGATAAGAGGTAAAATGTAGGTATCATGTTTGAGTGTTGGCACTCACGTTAAAGATCCCTACTTTGCTTGGAACAACAAAAGTTCGGCAGAATTCAAAATTTACAGATAAGAAAAGATAGCTTTTCGGCCAATGTAATACCTTCGGGTGGAGCATTGGAAATCGAATGTAGTGTCTTAGATGCAACTTTGCTTAAACATAACTTCCCACCAGAGAACATATTTCATGTTGATGAGTCCGATGTTAGCAGCGTGCAAAAGAAACCATGAAAAATTTTTGCTACCAGGAGCTGCAGTTTTGAACGCGGTAAATAATTGACGTAGTTTGTGCCATGAATGCAACTGTTGCTCTAGTTTCTATTTTCTCCAGAAGTTATTTAAAAATAAAGTTATGGATAATTCACCGTCAAGCAGCAAAGCATTCTACCAAGAAAAAGACTGGATGATAAGGAACCTCTTTGTAAATTGGCTTTAACAGTTTGTACATTATACTAAATGCTGCAATGACAATGAGGTTTTGCTCTTGATTGACGGCTACAGCAGCCATAATAGCCTTCAAGTATTGGAATTCGCCAAAGAAAACAAGAATGTTATGGTGTGTTCTTCTGCGCATTGCACAAATCGTATTTAATGATTTGATGTTGATTTCTTGGCCCTTTGAAAACCGATTATGAACAAAAAATTTAAATGTGGCGAATGTAATACCTGGAAAGAGTTGTTACCGATTTCCAAGTAGCAGTCTTTTTAAAAACGCATTTTCAATGAGCGTGACGTCCGCCATTGCTATACGTGTTTTTGCAAAAACACGAATAGTTACATTTAATCCCAAAGAGTTTGTAGATTGGATGTTTGTGCCTTCATTAACGGCCGATAACCCGTTAAACTTTAACCATTCTATTAATCAACATGAAAACAATAAGCAACCGTTGCAAGGTATTACAAACTGCATCCAGCATGAATCAACAATTTTTCAACCCAAGGACAATGAGCAGTTTGTAACGCATACGCGTTACTCCAGATATACATTAGAAGGAAAGAAAAAGTTTAATTTTGGATGGACAGAATAAGTTTGGACGTACGCTGGATATTAAAATTTTACGAACAATAAATATTAATTAACCATGACATTTCAAAATTTTTGTTTCTCTAAAGGTAATTGAAATATTAAGGTATAGCATTATTTCTTTTAAATTCATTGTAGGCGTAATAATTATAAACGATGGCTTATTTTAAAATCGTAGATCAAAGCAAGTATAAATGTGACGAGATGCTACATATACCCTTCCCATAGAGGGATAAATAGACAGTTGTACAATAACCGTGTACTTAAATACAAATTAAATATATTACATTGTAATAACACAAGTTTGACCGTGGTTATAATGCATTTCAGGAATAAAAAAATGTTATATAGTGACTAAGGCTAAATTAAATAAAGTTGAAGTAAAATACAAAAGTTAAATTAAAACAGAACACAGCTTCAAAGTGTAGACATTGACATCGCCAAAGGATGAATTCAATGCGCGGAGCTTTGATCAACTTTGCTTGCAAGTTTCGGCAGGGTATATTAGCCTGTGCACGGGGGCTTTGAAACTTGTATGGACATTCGCAGTATAGAGCTTTTGTACCTGTGAGTACTGCTTAAAAGAGCGGTTTTGCTTTGTGTTAAAGGAATTGCTGTTAGTTGAAAAAAGAATGCGAAAGGATTGGTGCTACTGGACATTTTAAATTTCTACAACTAAATCTTGAGTAAAATATGAGCTATTTTGTTTATTATTTATAATTATTTACATGTAACTTTTAAATATAAATTATACACCATTTGTATCAATATAGTGGGAAATTAGCAGAACAAGAAAATGTCTGTTTTGATGTATATGGTATAGCAACTGAACTTGTTTTGTTTTAGATTTAAGTATAATATTACCGGGAAATAAATTTTAAGCATTTCGAAAAATTAAGAAATAAGTATGTATTCATAATGAATTATGTTTAATGCGCAATTGAAAAATAAAAAAGTTGATATTGAACTATGTTCTCTGTGTATTGTTAATTATGGTATTCCCAGAAATGGGATTTAGGATGACATTTATATAAATATAGGAAACTGAAACAATGGTACGGCAGTATTGCTGATTGATTTAACGCGTTTTATGTAGCATTTCTTTTAGCAATACCTGGCCAGTTTGATGTTAATAAATTAAATTTAGAAGAAAAGTATATTCGTATTCATATTGCAGTTCAGTAAAGTTAATAGAAGATAAATCTTGGTTGAATTTTATTTAGACTTGCTTATGAACTAGGTAAAATCAGATAAATTTATAAAAAAATATTCAGCTACTCCAGTGATAAAGTCATAGTTGGGTGAGGCACGCAATTTTTCGATTTCTTTTAATTTGGCTAAAATTTAATGAACGTCTTTAAGGTGTTGTAGAAAAAGGCAAAGTAGAATGTGATAAATTTAAGAAACTAAAAATAAAGTTAGGTATTGAGAATAACTATTTTACCTATAGGTAAAATATCAAAAAGGATTGTGAAACAAAACAGTTTGGCGTCCTTAATTATGACAATAGAACCAGCCTTTCAAGATAAGTGGTTATTGTAACCTAGTTTGTTGTATTTCCGTCGTTTTAAATGTTTATCTTTATTACTTTTTTATAGGAACTTACTCGCGAATCACTGTAGTTAGCTGATGCGCCCTTATGTTTGTTAGTTCCAACCCCCCTCTGGACATACATAGATTTTTAACGTAACGTCAGTTTTACTCTAGCAAGTTGCAAAATTTAAACAAGATGACGGATTGTAATATAACCCAACTTTCCTCTGATGACAAAATTAGACTCAGTATTGCGGAATGTTCGTCGATTCAGGTAGCTACTTTTGAACAAAAAAAGCAAATGCGTATAAATACTGAAATGTTAAATACGGCTCTTTACAATATGGAGCTAAAATAAAAAGCCGAAGAAAAGCATGGGCTTATTGTAGAATGTTGCAGCGGCGATGAAAATGAAATGAACTGGAATATCGCGAATGATGATGATCGAGGGCTCTGTGAACCAGGCATGGTCGCATATGGCTGCTGAACTCAAGGTACCGGGTTTGGTTCCCAAACGGACGCTTGAAAAATGTTAGGCGAGCATTTTTTACAAAAATACGCCCTCTTTCGAATGAGAGGTAAAATGTAGGTCCTGTGTGTGTGTGTGTGTGTGTGTGTGTGTGTGTGTGTGTGTGTGTGTTGTTACACACAATAAAGATCCCTACCTTGCTTGAAATAGAGAGTTCGGCAAAATTCAGTACTTGCAGGTAAAAAAGAACTCGCTTCCCAGCTTAGTACCTTCGGGTGGAGCAGTGTAACATCAAATGTAGGTGACTGTGATAATATCGGACGTAGGCTGCTTATATTGCAATGAATTATACTCCCAATCCCGTACTAGAGAGATGTGGATTCAATGCGAGGTTTGCAAGTTATGGTGTCACTGTCTATGTTCTGGGATAGGGAAAAGCGTACAAAATTTTATCTGCAAGTTGTGTGTGTAATATTCTTCTATACCTTGTTTTTGTATGCTTAAGGTTTCTTTTGTTTTCATTTTAATAAACATCTATTGAATAACCTTCTTTGATTCCAAAATTATATATAAAAGAGTATGCCATCATATGCATCAACGAATGCTTATAGTGGCATATCTGCAATTTAAAAAATATTTAAATGTTATTTCAATATATGAAATTTGCCCATAAATTATTACCTTAATAACTAAGCTATAACACATATGGAAATGCTACCTTAATTATCTTAAATATTTGAAGGTCTATATTAAAATTAAGTGTACCATCATAAGTTATTTTGCCCTAACTTTATGGTTCAACGTAACCCTTCAGGACATGCTTAAATTTTGAATAAATTATGTACATGTTTTTTCTGCGTGCGAATTCCAAAAAATGCAAAGGATTTGTAAAAAGAAGAATCATCTTAATACGCTTCTGCCACTTGGTGTCCTTGAAGTTCTAAGTTATGTTTATTTATATTCTTGCAGGAAACACATATTATGGTTTCCGGTGGATGAGTATAATTCTCAATGTTTATTGTTGTATGTTTGATCAAGCTTAATAATATCTTACTTACTTGAATCTATTCTAAAAGAATCACTTTTTGTTAGTATTTAGTAACTATCAATCACAACTTGCTATCAGCACAGAATACGTCAATTTATCACTAACAAGTTTACCTTGCTATATCGAGTCTCACACCAATGATTAATATAGAACTGCTTAATAACATACTGACCATGACTACACATACTAGGCGAACCAATAAAATGGGACGATTTAAAAAAAAATTGATTAATACAAACAAGTTTAAATTTATCCATAGTTAAAAAGAATGTCTAAAATGTTGGCCTCCATTATGTTGCTCGCATTCTTAAAAACCCCACAGCAAAGCTGTTTATTAATATGTACAGATTCGTAGCCAGGAAACGTGTTCGGGAGGAGATGAAATTTTAAGGTGATTAGTAAAACAAAAACACGTGTTCTTTAATAACTATTTTATTTGTTTTCTCTTTTACTAAGTTAAACTTACGTTCACGCATAACATATTAAAAAATAATTTTTCTATTCGTGTGGGTGCCAATTAACCTACCAGGCCCGCCGCAAGGCGGGTGCACAGGAGTGCACCTCACCCGGGCGCCACGCTTAGAGCGCGGCAAATTATTTTTAAAAATATAAACTAGTCTGAATAAATCAATATATAAGTTTGTAAAATATAATACATATGTTTAATTGTCTGTTGAATTAAAGAAGACTCGATGGGCACTAACTTTATTTATTAAAACAGATTTTTAACTTCCTTCTTTTACTTACATCTAATTACATACATCAAGATTCAAGATCAGCAGCAGTAATGCCAACCAACTAACTTTATATAACCTCCCCATCTCTGGAAGTGTCTCCATTCTAGTACACATCCAAACATGCCCTTTTTTTTTAATTATACACTTAATGTGTTCTAATACTAATTACAACAATTCTAATTTCTAATTTTTAACTATTATCCCTTCTTCCCAAAATTTATTATTTAGGTTCTTAACTAAAACCCTTTCATTATTGACGAATTTCAGTTCTTGTATTAACCCAGTTTTATTATAATAATCAGCCTGTTTAAGTTGATTTCCGTTGATTGCTTTTATTGCCTCTTCCACGATTACCGGTTTCAGTAATTCTATTTTAACAGAGAACTTCGTTCTCAAATTTGTACTTTGTAATAGCTGTGCAGGAGACCATTCCAATCCCGCAACAGGACTATTTCTGTAGTCTAGCAAGCACAGCTGAAAGTCAATTTTAGATTCTAGACTTTTATTTAATAATTTCTTTGTAATCCCTACATATTTTTCAACGAGACCATTAGATTTTGGATAATATGGACTTGTCGTAATTACACTAAAATGCCAGTCCTTGGAAAAAAATTTAAAATTGAAACTATTAAATGGTACATTTTCCGCGATGATTATTTGGGGTATGCCAAATCGCGAGAGTACTTCTTTAAGTACTTTTATGACGGTACTAGAATTTTTATTTGGTACCTTAAAAACCTCTAGCCACCTGGAATAATAATCAATAATTACTAAATAATTCTCGCCATTAAAATCTGTAAAATCCGTACCAATCTTTAAAAACGGTATTTCTGGTATTTCATGATTAATTAATGAACTTTTTATATTGCACTTTTGAAATTTTTTTCATATTCTACAGGGTTGAATAAAGTGCATAAGGCTTGCTCTTATGCCTGGCCAGTAAAATAAACCACATAGTCTTTTTTGATTTTATTTAGTCCTAAATGTGTCTCGTGAGACGCACTCAGAATAATTGTTCTAAGCGTTTTAGGAACTATTAATCGTCCTTTATAAAATACTAGCTCAGATTGTACGGTTATTTCATTTCTCAAATCATAGAAATGCTGTAATTCTGGCTCACAACTTTTTAGTTTTCTTGGCCAGCCTTGGTTGTAATAATTTATTACTTTACTTAATACATCATCTACATCAGTTTCTTTTTTAAATTGCTGTAGCCTCTCTGCTGTAATACTAATGCCGAAATCAGTCACTACATGAATGGTTTCCAGCATAGGTTTATCATCTTTTTCATCACGTAATATGAAGTTACGCGATAGATAATCTGCAACATACATAAACCTTCCAGGTAAGTATTTGAGTTCAAATTTGTATGGCAATAGTTTTAAACGTAATCGACGCAAACGGTTATTTTTTATATCACCTAACTCTTTTTTGATTATCGTCGTTAATGGCTGGTGGTCCATATAGACTAGTATATTATTATGACCATAAACATAATTATGAAATTTATAAAAGCCCACGAGCATGAAAGCAGCTCCTTTTCTATTTGTGCATACTGCTTCTCAGTGGCTGTTAAACATCTGGACACAAAAACAACAGGCGTTTGCTCCTGCAAAAGACATGCACCCAGTGCATCTTTTGAAGAGTCGCATTGAATTTCAATCAACTTTTTAAAATTAAATGGAACTAATGCAACGTTATTGGTAACTATTTTCTTAATATTGTTAAATAAGTCATTATTAAGTCATCTATTGTATGTTTTTCTTAAGTAATTCCCTTAACGGTGATATTACACTACTTAAATTTGGCAATGAATTTCTAATAAAATTAATCATTCCTAAAAATTTTGTAAATCCTTTTGATTTTCTGATGGTTTTAATTCTGCAATACATTTTACCCGGCCCGGATCGGACAAAATACCTACATCGCTAAATATATGCCCTAAATGACGAACTTCGTTTTTAAAGTACTGTAATTTAATTGGATTAAACTTTATATTATTGCTCCGTGCCACATCAAGAAGCTTTTTTACTATGGTATTTAATTGTCTCTCTGAATCTGCGGCACATAAATATCATCAAAGTACGGGATAACACCATCGATGCTACTAAAATGTTTGTTAACCAATTTGCTAAAAATTTCGGTATCACCGATAAACCAAATGGAGCTCTAAGGTACCGATAGTTACCATCAGAAGTGCTAAACGTGCATAGTTTGCTCGGCTCTTTATCTAAAATTAGCTGATGAAACCCGTCTTTAAGATCAAAGATACAAAAGTATTTTTTATTCACCAACTTTGAGCTAATTTCGTCCAATGTTAGAATTTCAGAAAAATCCCTAATCAAGTATTTATTAAGTTTGCATGGATCAATGCACAATCTTAATTGTCCATTTGCTTTCTCGACGCAAACTAAATTACTGACCCATTCACTAGAACCTTCACAAGTTGTAATTACACCCTTTTTTTTATACTCTTCCAGAGTAAGTTTTAGTTTTTCTTTAATTTTAATAGGTATCCTTCTACTCATATTTGCTTTGGGAACAGCCTTACTAGATAGTTTTAATGATATTATTTCAGGAAAAGACCCTAATCCTGTAAATACATCCTTGTTAAGTTCTATAAATTTAAATTCCTTTAAATCCTCGTCTTGCACACTATGTACCTTAGATATTAATTTTAATTCTAAGCAAGTGGTTAAACCTAATATAGGAATGCAATAATTGTTTTCAACTACAATAAATCTAGCATTAACAGAACTGTTTTTATGATGAATTATTCCTGTAAATTCACCACATGGTACAATCTTAAATCCACCAATGCCTCTAGTTTTACATTTGTTTTTACTAATTTAATCACTTTTAATTTGTTAAAAATTTTTACCGGTACTATGTTAGTCCTAGCTCCACTATCTAACTTAAAATTAACATTAGTATTCATTAACAGGGCATCAACATACCATTCTTTATCAACACAGTTGATATCCGTAACTACATTAATTTCAAACCTCTCATTTGCTTCACTTACTTCTGAAGCTGTTTTGCGATCCTCTGCTTGTTTTGTTCCACAACAAATTTTTAAGTGATTGTACTTCAAACATTTCTGGCACTGTTGTCCCATAGCCGGACATTCGCCTTTTACATGATTGCGGTTACACCTTTTACATATAAAATTATTGCTTTTACTATCATCTTTATATGGTTTCTTAACAGTATTTCTAATACCTCGATTAACCTTGTGACGATTTTGATACATTATTTATTCTGGTTCTATCGCCTTCAAGCGTTTTCTTATTGGTCTCCGTTAGCTCCGCAGCTTGGCAATAACTAATAACATTTTTTAACGAGTTATCTTTTCTCAGCAATCTTGCCTGTACGTCTGGATTATTTATACCTAAAACAATTTGCGTTCTTAGTATTTTATCCTCAGCTTCTCCGAATTCACATGATTTCACCAAATTTCGAAGATCAGTCATGAAAACATCAAATGGTTCACCCTCCTTTTGTTTCCTGCAAAAGAATTTGTAGTGCTCCATCACTTCGTTCCGCATTGGCATACAATAGGCTTCAAATGCTTTTAAAATTAATTCAACAGTGGTTAAAGCCCCTACATAAAAAATGTTGTAGATTTTTAACGCCTCAGCACCTATTAAATTTAGGAGTCTTGCAATCTGCACATCCGCTGGCTTTTTATTAGTTTCCGTGGCTGTCAAATATATTTGCACCTGTTGTTTAAATGTTTTGAAGCTCTCTGCAAGGTTGCCCTTTAAAATTAATTCGTTGGGTTTGTTGTATTCTGACATTTTTCAATTCGTATATATTGGAAAATGTGCTTAACCTCACATTTATAATTCTTATGGAAAAATTCAATTCTTCCACTTTCAATATCACATACTTTTATTAAATGATCGACTGCGCCATGTTTAATTGTCTGTTTAATTAATGAAGACTCGATGGGCAATAACTTTATTTATTAAAACAAATTTTTAATTTCCTTCTTTTACTTACATCTAATTACATACATCAAGATTCGAGATCAGCAGCAGTAATGCCAACCAACTAACTTAATATAACCTCCCCATCTCTGGAAGTGTCTCCATTCTAGTACACATCCAAACAACATATATATTGAATTTTAATGTGGTTAGTCGTAATTGTAAATTTCATTCTCTATACAAAACGACTAATACAAACCCTATAGAGAAAGTTCTATAGGTACGGCTCTTTCACAAAAGCAAATTGGATACTATACATAATAACTTGACTCATGGTGTTATTATTGTTATTGCAGTGCGGGAAATATTTAATCCCTAAAATCCTTTAAAACTGAACTGAAAGTAAAAGCAGGTGCAAGACAGTTTCGAAGCTTTTACTAGGAAAGAATTAGAAAGAACAATTGTTGCAATGATACGCAATAATTTATGACACTGGCAACGCAAACTGCCTGTGTGGTTACAGATTCTAAAATGACATATTTCTCTGAAAAACTTGAAGGGTCTCTATATCATATTTCTGCCAAGTAAATAATTGAATATATTTTAGACACCTGTTGCATATTTTACAAAAAATCATTCATATTTATACGCATTTAGCAAATTTTTTAGGTATAAAGTCGACATTGGAGCTTTAGTTATCATACATACAGCCAGCGCTTGACGCTAATGGTAGTTTTTGTTGCAATTCTAAGTGTTTTATTTAGTGAAGTAGAAGTGCCTTTTTTTCTGTGCTCTAGATTTTGAAAAATGGTAAGCAGTGTTTTATAATAAATTAGGTTTTAAAAAAAATTAAAGTACACAATACACAATACAGTGTAAATCCAAAACACCCTTCTTTACTTAATTTATTAATAATTATTAGTTAATTAAAAATATATGTTCATTCCATTGTTGCGAGTTCGGCTTGATCTTTTGAGAAATTTCAATAAAAATCAGTCGTATCTGTGAGCAGTGAGCATATAGATTTGGCAACTAGTTCTTATGCTTTTAATACAATTAATGTATATTTAATTTCAAACAGTATCTACATTTCTTGAAACTATTCTTATTCTTTGTGATATTTTGTTTTAGAATCCCCCTAAATGGAAGAAGTTGTCTGGATCTCAGTTTAGAAAACAAAAAGCTGCAAAAGAACTACAAAAAAGACATTTGTTTGGTTTAATGGACACCTTTTTAATATGTCAAGGGCAATTGTTAAACAACGTCATTACCGACCGTACCACCAAAAAGTTCTTCATGTGTATCAAATGATACAGAATCGGCATCCACTTCACATGAAATGAAAGTAGAACCTGCAGGTATTTTACCGAAAGGTTCGGCATTGTAGCAACCTACGTTAACGACCTCTGAAGTCAGATTTTTAGTTGAAAGAGTAAAAAGGATTTTCTAGTAGACGAAAACGGACGTAAATTTTCTAATAATTACCTCCGTCGACAACTTCCAAACGGCGAAAAAGTTATGAGATATTGGTTAGTTTATCTAATTCAAAAGACGCGGCTTTCTGTTTTTGTTGTAAAATTTTTGGAAGTGCAGACGTTAGCAATTTTGCAGACTTTAATGGTTTTTTTGATTGGCAACATTTCTCTAGGTCTATTCAAAGACATGAAACCAGTGTTTCTCACAATAATAACATTAAGTTATGGTTTAGCCTGCGAAAAATGCTTAAATTAGAAAAAACAATTAATTCTGATAGTTTACATATTATAGAGTCTGAAAAAAAAAGTATTTGGTATGATGTATTACAAAGAACCATTGCTATTATCAAATTTTTATTTCAGCAATGTCTAGCTTTTCGGGGAACTTCAAAACGGCGAAAAAGTTATGAGATATTGGTTAGTTTATCTAATTCAAAAGACGCGGCTTTCTGTTTTTGTTGTAAAATTTTTGGAAGTGCAGACGTTAGCAATTTTGCAGACTTTAATGGTTTTTTTGATTGGCAACATTTCTCTAGGTCTATTCAAAGACATGAAACCAGTGTTTCTCACAATAATAACATTAAGTTATGGTTTAGCCTGCGAAAAATGCTTAAATTAGAAAAAACAATTAATTCTGATAGTTTACATATTATAGAGTCTGAAAAAAAAAGTATTTGGTATGATGTATTACAAAGAACCATTGCTATTATCAAATTTTTATTTCAGCAATGTCTAGCTTTTCGGGAACTTCCAAACGGCGAAAAGTTATGAGATATTGGTTAGTTTATCTAATTCAAAAGACGCGGCTTTCTGTTTTTGTTGTAAAATTTTTGGAAGTGCAGACGTTAGCAATTTTGCAGACTTTAATGGTTTTTTTGATTGGCAACATTTCTCTAGGTCTATTCAAAGACATGAAACCAGTGTTTCTCACAATAATAACATTAAGTTATGGTTTAGCCTGCGAAAAATGCTTAAATTAGAAAAAACAATTAATTCTGATAGTTTACATATTATAGAGTCTGAAAAAAAAAGTATTTGGTATGATGTATTACAAAGAACCATTGCTATTATCAAATTTTTATTTCAGCAATGTCTAGCTTTTCGGGGAACATAACAAAAATTATTTGAACGTGAAAAAGACAATTTAAGCCGTCGAAATGATTGCATCATTTGCTCGTGTGATGCACCAACATGTAAATCGTGTTCAGCAATCTCAAAATTCTGGAAAAAAAAATGTCCATTACCTAGGGGACCAAATTCAAAATGAGCTGCTTGGATTGCTTGCTAAAAAAGTTTTTAACAAAATTCTAGAAATGGTAAGGCACACAAAATATTCATCTATAATCTTAGATTGCACTCGCGATACTAGTCAACCCGAGCAAATTAATGTTATCCTTAGATATATGTATTTCAACAAAGAAACACTCAAAGTTGAAATAATAGAAAGTTTTGTAGCATTTCATCCCATAACCTATACAACAGGTGAAGGTTATTTAAATTTATATTTAAACTGTTTGGCGATTTAAATTTAGATATTCAATGTTTGCCTGCACAGGGATATGAACGGCTCCACGGTATAGTTGGTATGCGTGTGACTACTATGGCCAAAGTCCCGGTTTCGAATCCCGACACGGTCCACTTGAAAAATGTTAGGCGAGCATTTTTCACAAAAATACGCTCTTGTTCAGGTCACGTGCGTGAGTGTTGTCACGCACGTTAAAGATCCCTACCTACAGCAAGGGTTCGGCAAAATTTAAAACTTCCAGGTAAAAATAAACTTGCTTCCTGGCCAATGTAGTACCTTCGGGTGAAGCATTGGAAAATCAAATGTAGGAGACAGAGTATGATAATGAGAGCAACATGAAAGGAAAAAATATTAGTTTGCAAAAAAAATTGGACATTAATCCTAGGGTCTTTTTTGTTCCTTGTTCCACTCATACCTTAAATCTGATTGTCAACGATGCTGCCAAATTTTCCTATGAAACAACAAACTTTTTTGATATTATACAAGAAATCTGTCTTTTTCTCAATCTCTACAAAACGGTGGGACATAATCAAGAGGCATGTACCTAATTTAAATATTAAGGCTTAAAGTGATACAAGGTGATCTAGTAGAATAGATGCCGTAACTCCTTTAAGGCTTTATTTACCAAACATCTACCAATAGAGATTAATAAACACGAAAATTTTGATCGTGATACACACCACATGGCTTACTCATTAACATTGAAAATTCAGAATTTCAAATTTATCTGTTCAGTGCTAATCTGGTTTAATATTTTAACTTAAATAAATGTTGTTTGTAAAATTCTCCAAGTCCCAAAATTGAACGTAACAGAATGTTCCAACCAACTTAAAAGTTTAATGGACTTTGTGAAAAACTATATCCGATCACAGTTTTAAAAATATCTTACGGGAAGCCAAAATCATTGCTGAAATATTTGCAGCTGATTCAAATTTTCCAAGTATCCAAGCAGTTCGTATTCGTTGAAAACCAAAAAATTTTGACTACGAACACCGAGATGAAACGTATGAAAAGCCAAAGCAAAATTTTAAAGTAAGCATCTTTTATACAATAATTGATCAAACACTTACGTTTCTTCAAAATAGATTCAGCGATTTAAAAATCTTTGATGACACATCTGGATTTTTGTTAAATTTTAATACCTATAGTGATGACGATTTATTAAAATGTTGTCCTAACTTAACCAAAAACTTGCAGATGAATCAAGGAATGAAAGTGATATTAAAGGTTTAGAACTCATTTCAGAACATTAAGAGATTTTTCATTGGTATTGTTTCAGCCATTGGATGTTTTACAATTTCTTTTTGCAAATGACCTGGTATCCTCATTTTCTAATTTAGCAGTAACTTTAAGAATTAATCTGACTTTACCAGTGACTGTTCCATTTGGTAAAATACAGTTTTCAAAATTAAAAATTAAAATTACACGAGGAGTACAATGGTACAGGAAAGGCTCTCAAATTTAGCTTAGCTATAGAACATGAGTTAGTAGAGAAAATCGCTTATGATCATGTGATAAGAGAATTTGCAATGGTAAAAAGCAAAAAAATAGGTTTTTGATCATTCGCAGTCTATCGATATTTAAAAAGTAGGTTTGTAAAAGTTACGTTTTTAGTTTAGTTTGTTACTATAATATGCTCAAAGTTTATATTTTTTATGTTACGTATTATATCTAAGACTTTTAGTATTTGATTCTTTGTGTTATTACTGCTATCTATCTGAATCACAAGAAATATTATTAGTAGCTGATACCATACATAGATGAAAATTGAATTTGTTATTTATTTGTCTAATTTTTAGTTTTTGATCATTTTCTCTATTATTTGTTGAATGTTTAGGTTCGGTACACAGGTCCGGTGTTTGAGTGTGCGGCACCGTAAGTGCGATATGAAGTTCATTGATTTCAATTGAGTAGTGTAATGCACACATACCTCCGGCGCCGTCCCGGCGACGTAAACCGTACTTGTGGTGGTTTTGGATAACATTTGTATAAGGGTGCCGAATTAGAACTTCAAAATTATAGAGTTTAATATAGCTTCGGTAGATAAATTGTTTAACAAAAAACACTTCTGAAAAATATTGCCAAATTAGGGTAATAAAAACAGTAAGGGGCGCCACTTTTTGCTCTTGCACATAGGCGATCGACACCCTTGCGGAGGGGCTGAAACCTACACACAACTGCTGTAGGATCCACGAAGGTATTCCGGTGAATACGTAGTAGTTCAGTCCCGGTAAAGCGGTGATTGATAATTGTATTACGTAAATATGTTTTCAATCCGTGCAATGTTGAAAAGCTACGCTCTAGGGTACAAGTTGTTACGTGCCAATTAAATTGGCCCTTAAACATTGTTCTAGGTTAATTTTGATGTGCGGAAGTTTCGCGCCACAATTTCAAAAGACTCGGGACGCGCATTTCCGTTACGTCACAGTGCGTTTGCGCCAGATCGCGCGACGCGAGTGGAGTAGGGAAAAGTGATGAGAAGTTTCCGTTAGACGCTTGAACGTGGCTTTTTTCCCGAACCTTCGAGTGGAGTGGACGTTTGAGGTATCGTACCGTGTCTTGTCTTTATCTATGTAGATTTCTTTGCCTAATTGTCTTTGTTTGTCGCCTTATACCTGGTATTCCTGTCCGTTCCCTGCATAGGTAGAGAAATTTGAAGCCACCTAGGGGAACCGTACTGCACGACCCTGAATGAACGAGCTCATGATTGCCTGAGAGCTGGTCCGAACGCTTTGGAAGAGCGTCGGGCGTACCATCTTTAACTACCTCAAGGGGGCCCTCCGTAGCCTGATGGACTTTAGAGAAGCCAACTTTAACTCAATCCCGCCGGACGCCGGATTTCTGAGTGAGTACCCTCTTGTTAATTTGTTCGCTATTATAATCTATTGTCTTAATTTTATGTAAATTTTCCGATTATGGCGCAATATAATTTTGTGCATTGGTGACGTCATTGGAAGTTGGGCACGCAAATCTGTAATAAGGTTGGCGTTACTAACAGCCCGTGGCGTCGCTTTTTCATCGCGGTTGCGCGATGTATTTATCGACTTTTTAACTGTAATTATCGACGTTTTATTTCTAAGAATTCGCGTGTTTAAAGTGTAAGAAAGTACTCACTGGTAATGTCAGTAGAATCCTGAGCAACTTATTGATTGTAGGACACTATATTTTGTTACCGCTTTCGAGTACCTGAATGGCTGTGTACGTCGTTTATTCAATTCCTAACCATTTGGTTTTCGATACTGCGTATTCTCGTGAAAACCTATGGAAAAATTGTTTCATAGAAAGTTAAAGCTTTAGTAAAGTATTGTGCTTCGTAATCGATATATTTTTATGAAAGCACCTTTGCCAGACAGCTTATCACGGATTTATGATTAGTGAACCTTTAGTCAGATGACTTAGGCATGGTCTTTTATTGGTAAAAATAAAGCCCTTCTAAAATACTCCTCTGGCGTAGCAGATTCAAAATTATTGTGATTTATTTGTCGTCCAACTCGACGAGACAGAAATTTCATAATCATCTTCATTTCATTGCTTCGTATTGCACGTTTGTGCAATTCCGAATAATGTTTTTCGTTATTTTGACGAATCTTGGATTATGTGCTTATCGCATCATCTACGTACTCACGCGCAATCGACAAATCACAGTTGATTCCTTGCACGAACTTGCAAAAATTAAAAGTGATTATGAAAATCTTCAACGTAATTTTTAATGTAATCAAAAAATCATCTCTTCGTATGGCTGAGATCAGTTGCTTGGCTGCTTGAGATATTCCACGGTTTCTTATTCCTTTTAACCGTTCAAAAGCCTCAGCAATAGGGATCAAGAGCTCATCAAACCTAATCACGCTGTCATATTTTTGAACCTAGCGTATTTCATATCTAGCAATAAAATCTTGTGTCTACTCTACGGGATATTTTTTTAATAGTTTCCTTCAGCAGGTCGGTGCGTAGTGTTAGGGTACGAAAAAAATTTCGTTTAGAATTAATGGTACCCAAACAGTTAGATACAGCGAACCGGGATTTTATTTTTGTCCAAAGAAACATCATTACATTTGATTTTCCAATGCTCCACCCGAAGGTACTACATTGGCCAGGAAGCGAGTTTTTTTTACCTGGAAAATTTGGAATTTTGCCGAACCCTTGCTGTTTCAAGCAAGGTAGGGATCTTTAACGTGCGTGACAACACTCACACACGGGACCTCCATTTTACCTCTCATCCGAGCGAGGGTGTATTTTTGTGAAAAATGCTCGCCTAACATTTTTCAAGCGGACCGTGTCGGGATTCGAACCCGGGACCTTGGGCGTAGTAGTCACACACATACCACTACACCACGGAGTTGCCTGTCCAAAGGAACAGCTGTATTGCTGTATTTACTCCCTGTATGTTTGTTGTGCTTTGTTTTGTATTTTTCTTAATTTTTGTAGAGTATTAAACCACTCAGACTTTTTTTTAATTGTCTTTATTTACGTTTAGATCCACTGATACGTGAAACTCCCCACCTTGCTAGTTTTGTACGCTGTATTACTGTGGTCGCTCACTCTCTTGCTTGCTGACAACCAACCTGCAAAAATGCTCTCAAATGTATAGTGCTCAATAAAGATTAATATTTACTTTAACTAATGTTTAGTTTTGTATGTTATATAAGAGCATGAAGAACAGTCACAGGTAACGAGCATTTTAATTTACTCAAACAATTCGCCATTCTACAAATGGCTGGTCCTTCAAGCTAACCAAGGGTATAGAAACCAATTTCTACTACTATTTACAAGAGAGCCCCAAAATAGATGGAAACTGGGGTTCCTGCCGCCACATTTCCACCAGCATTCACATTTCCACACACATTTGGACCAAAAAGTTTTCTTCGACTAGCCATTTTCATCTTTCAAGATAAATATATCTTGTTTGGTATCAATTAACAATAGATTTTTTTCAGCTACCCGAATCTCTAGGAAATTTTTAGATAGCATCATCCCCCAGGGAGCTACCCTCATTTTAAGATTTTTTACTGCTAACATTCTGAACCAAATAGCTTTCTTCGACCAGCAATTGCATCTTTTGAGATAAACCTATCTTGTTTGGTATCAATCAATATTAGAATTTTCTCAGCTACCTGAATCTTTAGGAATTTTTTAGATAGCGCCATCCCCCAGAGAGTTACCCCAATTTTAAGAATTTTTACCGGTAGCGATTTTTGACCGTCCGCATAAATTTTTTTATACATGTGGCACATCAAATTAGTCTAGAATTTTACGCAGAATTCAAATCTGTAAACAGATTTAAAATAGGACCACGCCTTACAAAATTACACACATACCTTCTAGCGAGCATACCGCGACCGTACCACTACTCGCTTTCTATCTTGTTTAGCTTATATTTCGAGATAAATGTACCTTGTTTGGTATTAATATTAGAATTTTCTCAGCTACCCGAATTTCTAAGAATTTGATAACGCCATCCCTCATAGAGCTACCCCAATTTTAAGATTCTTTCGCTGGTAGCGATTTTTGACCGTCCTTATAAATTTTTTAGTCATGCAATACATCAAATTAGTCTAGAATTCTATGTAGAATCAGAATCTGTAAATAGATTTAAAATCGAAGCAACCCTTACCATTTTACACACACTCTCTAAATTATAAATTTACTGCAGCTCATACCTAAAAGAAAATCTAAAAGCCATTCCTAAAACTTTTTATTACAGACAAGTTTTACTAATAAAGTTTAAATTTTGTAAACCACATTTCTAAATACATATTCACAATTTTATATTCTTAACCTAGAACTCCTCAAGTCGGCTTATACTTATTAATATTTATTTCTAAATAGAGCACCTTTTCTAAAGATCAACCGGACCCACATGTTTCAAATTCCTCTGATTTTGTTCCCATTGTTTCGCTTAAAACCTCGTACATATTTTCCAGATTACTAGAAGACATTATAACCATATTTTTTGTGTTAAAGGATTTCACATCGGTAGTCTCTTCCCCCATTTTGGTGTAAACACCGTAGAGTTCGCAATAGACTTTTATTGCTGTATGTTGTATTCTTTTTTCATTAATTAATCGAATAAATCGTTCTTTCTGCTTCCAAAGAAACTCGGACACTCCATCGTCGACACTGACGTTTTTTATGCGATAGCTAGCCATACGGTTGTTAAACGCAGTGCTAACCATTTCTACACCATCGTCGCTAATAGAGGTAACTGATGCATTTTTATGTTTGTTGCTCCGTAGATGACCAGAGTATGCAGACTTTAACACCTCCATGTTGCACACTTTACACAGAATTCGTGACTGCTTTGGGGAAGGCTCTCCAACTGCTGGCGGAGCTGAACGTTTACGGCTTAGTGGCATACCATGCTGTTTTTCCTTGTGTCGCTGTAAGCTGTCCATTCTCGTAAAAGCGATAACGTTCATTTACATTCCCAATGCTCCACCTAAAGGTACTACATTGGCCAGGAGGCGAGTTTTTTGTTGCCTGGAAATTTAGAACTGTGCCGAACCCTTGTCGTTCCAGGCAAGGTAGGTATCTTTAACGTGCGTGACAACACACACACGGGACCTCCATTTAACCTCTCATCCGAACGAGGGTGTAATTTTTGTGAAAAATGCTCACCTGCCATTTTTCAAGCAGTCGGCCGTGTCGGGATTTGAACCCGGGACCTTGGGATCCGTATTCTTACGCTTACTACATTGATCCACGGCGACGCCAGTAAAAGCGATCCCGCAAGACATACAGTTAAAGTACTTTCGTGCTGACGGATGTATAAGCTTAACCGCGGACGATGTTACATCACGACGTTTGTTCTGGTGCCGTTTGAGAACATCCCTCTTGGTAAAGTAGACGTGACAGGGCTCGCATTTAAAAACGTTTGCAGGTACCATTTTAGTACAAAACAAAATCCGCACTATAGAACTTTGGTTAAATTTGTAAGCGAACTAACTTATAACTAAAAGGTATACTCTTGCGCACCTGCTTTATGTACCCTATAGAATGCATACCGAAGGTTTCCGAAGACACCCGAACGAAGTTGAGGGTTCAGCGGGGAACTAAATGACGTCATCTTGTGCCAATCCTTGCTACTCGTCCAGTACATTTAGCACCAATGCATGCACCTGGTTCGCATGCAGTTAGTAGAAACATCGGAAACGTCTTCCATGTTATACGGATCGGCAATCACATCGCGTGCATATTAAAAAGGGATCGGAGACAATTTCACCCTATGGTGTAATTTCACCCTATGGGGCAATTTTACTGTATGGGGCAATTTCACCCTATGGGGCAATTTCACCCTATGGGGCAATTTCACCCTATGGGGCAATTTTACCTTATGGGGCAATTTCACCCTAACCTAACATCCTACATATATCCGGACATATGTCGATGCGCATTCCTGCCGGCCTAGGTCGGATAACAAAACAGTTCCTAAACCAGAGAATATAAGCGATATGGTGGTGTCCGACATAATCGACTATCTTCGGCAATATACGCTCCCACTCTGTAGAATACATAAGGGGACAATTTTTTCATATTCACTTTAGTATTCGATAGTAGCTAGAACGGTAATCATGAGCGTCTCCAAGGTGATTAACGTTTCTCAACTTCTTGAGAATAAAGTGAAACCGACAAATGAGCGATTTGGATTATGGCTGTCTGCAGAAAATATGTGCAACAATAATCTGGTGAGAGATATTGGTAATATTTCTTATGTCAAAGGCGAACAGATGCTGACTGGTGGACTACACACACAAATTACAGAACCATTTTGTGACAATATAATGTTGGTTAAAATTTGCGATCTTTATGACGCCGAACAAACATCTGCAAACAAAAGGATGTTTATCCTAAAAAAAGAAATTTGTGGTGCATTTAACAGCTATCTACGAAAAAAGTTCGACCGATTTGTTTCCGCTAGGCATGGTGTTAAAGCTAAGCTTCCATTTTCTCTGGAAAGCACTAACAAGATGGGCCAGAGAGTAAAAGAAATTATCGGAAAAGAAGACCTCGAATGCATTAATAAAAAATTCCAAAATCCTATATGTGTTCCATACAAAGTGGAACTAGCAGATGTTAAGTTGAAAACTTTATTGGAGGAACTACCAGATATATTAGACGAACTCGAAAAAAATTATTTCTATCTTTTTGACATGGATGTAACCCAAGATTTTGCAGGCATTTTTAGCAAGATGGAAATGTGTACTTATTTAACTACAAAGCATAACTTTTGCTATAAGGGAGAATACGAAGAAAAGAGCAATATTATAGTTGACAACGATAAAACTGCGGGGATTGATTGTTTAACATGGCTAAGAACCAATGCAAGAATTAAGATATACAACAAATTTGTGTGTCAGATAACAAGTCCTGGTGTTAATAAACAATCGGCAATCATATACTAGATTTTTTACGTTGTCCAGATGTACTTTTAAGGGAAACATTTGCGTCTACTTTGGCCAAACAACATGGTATTACGCGATTGGAACCGACAATATACAACTGTACAATTGGAAGCTATGTCAGTGCGGAACGGGTGTATAAGCCCTTAAAAGACTGTTTAACCTTACTGAAATATAGTAAGTTATACTTCCTAAAGGCGCCAATGTACTCGGTACCACTTGCCAAAATGTGGAGTAAGCTATCGGCCAAGCTACAAAATAGATGTTGTTTAGTACGTGTATTGGGGGAATGACAATATAAAGAAATTGACGGGCTTGCAAATTAAGTTGTCCCAAAAACCAGAGGAAAGGGAAAAATTGATAAAGTATGTGCTTTCGGCTTTTAGCTTTAACTATTTACCTCTAAATTATTTGAAGATAGTAGAGGAGGAAGATAGCCAAGATAAAATAAAAATCTTACACAAGTGTTACATTAAAGCAGGTAGTACATATTTTACACAATCTGCAACTCTACAATTCCAAAAGAAATAGTCATTTCGGAATTGGGGTTGATAGATACGCCTAACATTCACCCAGAGGTTGTACGACAACGCGTAAATATTGGCAGTAAACTCTACCCGTTTACGCTAAAGGAAATTGCCTCCATTATGCATGCCATACCCTGTAAGTGGAAGAAAAAGACCACTGTAATTAGAGGAAATGGATGCAAAAAGGCGAAAATTGGACTACATGGAAAACACTGCGACAATACGCGAACAAAGATATATTAGACAAAGAACATCTTATTAGAGAAAATTAGGAAGAATTAAAAGATTATTTTATGTGCCGATGCACTGACTTAGATACATCTGGTTACAAAGCTGTATGCATTTGTGGTTAGTAAAAAAGACTCTTTTAGTTATCTAGGCGTCCTTGCGGAAAAGGATGGTACTAAATCCGTATACTTTTTAAAAGGTTATTCTAAAACGTATTCATCAAAATGGCAGATAACATAGACGACCTAAGGAATGCGGGTTTCGTAACCGTGGCGTACACCACACGCAAAGGGGTTCCGTTAAACCTTGTATATTTGCCTAGTAAAGAACCTTTCGGATCATTTAAAACCGAGGGTCTTACAACTAGCGCAACGTCATCCTGGAAGCATATCAATCTACGCATGGGTGGTATAAAGACATAAATCTATGATAGTTGTATAGATTTTGTAAATCTATTGTATATATTAGTTTTAAGAATCCATAATTTTTAAGTTCCTCGTCCACCTTCCAAATCCTTCCTGTTTCTATCTCGCTTGACAGAATATACGTGTTACATCCACGTTGTTTTCGCGGGACACATCGGTTTTAGATTTTTCGGGAAATGGTTGGTTAAAGCATATGTTTGGGTAGCGAAAAAAGGTTCTAAGGATGTAGTTAAATAAAGATGGTGCAAAAATTAGAGGTTTGGGGTCTATGAAGTGTAACTTTGTAAGAGCTGGTTCTATTTAAAATCCATTTACAGGTTTGAGTTCCCTAGAAAAATCTAATATTACTTAATACCAAGAAAAAAATATATTTTCTTAAAAGAGTGACTACCCCGCGGATAATAAATACAATATACCGCTTGTCAACAAAAAATTGTAGGGAAATTTAAAAACAAATTTAATGTAGGTCTAGTATTAAAATTTGTTTGTAGTAAGGCTAAGTCCTACTGTATTGTAAGCGAGAAAGACACGATTAAAAAGATTAAAGGGGTCTCACGAAGTGTAGTTAAGTAAAACCGCGGATGCTACAACCTATAACGAGCATATATTCCCAAAAGGGGTGGGCATGCAACAATGCAACAGTGCGTGGGAGAATAAGGATTCTCTCCAATAAGAAATTAAAGTTTCCATGTACGTAGCACCAGTCATTGGGGAATGGTAGAAATGTTAAACCCATAAAGGCGATTATTAATTGTGGTTTAGAAAAATAGTAGTTTTCGTGGACTAAATAAAATAGCTTAGACTGATTAATGTATATGGTTACATATTCTCGTACACATCCACAAACATTTGCTTACATCCGTATACGGACATGGCGATGCCAGTAATTTTTGTTTAACAAATAGTAGGAAAGATACGTTAGGTGTTAGTGTGTGGAAGCCCATCGGATCGTTGTATTCAAAAAGAACGGTGTCGCGGAATGTATGGTGGTTCCCGTTAGAATAATCGAAAGTGGTTAATCGATCGTATTAGGTGTTTAAATATGCGAAAGTGTAAAAGCCTACATAAGCAAAATTTAATTATCAGACAAAAAAAGTGCGCGATGTGCCCTACCTTTAAAGAAAGTATAGAATGGTGCTTTGCAGCGGTCCTAGCAGTAAAAAGGCGACTGACTTTTTCAAGCAACTACAAGAATAGCAGTAGCGCAGAGAAGGGGTATGCATGTATTATACAGCGCATTGTTAGTTTACGGGTAGCTCGAACTTCTAATTGATTACGACTTATAGATCCCTTGAAGGTTTAAAAATTCTGAGCCCATTGTCGTTTGAAAAATGTTTGGAAATTATCAGAACGGGAGCGGGTCGAAGTTTAAGTTAGATGGATGATTGACCGAGTTTTTTCTACCTTTTACGAGGGAATCGGGAGTTGACAGACATCGAGCATCTAATTCTGTATTTGGGCGATATCGAGTACTTACCGGTTCTAGAAATCATTACGTGCGACCGACCGCTATGCTAAAGTGAACAAGCCTAGAGTAGCATTATTAATTATCAGACGAAAAAGTGCGCGATGTACTATACTTATAAATAAAGTATAAAATGGTGCTTTGCATCGGTCCTAGCAGTAAAAAAGGAGACTGACTTTTTCAAGCAACTACAAGAATAGCAGTAGCGCAGAGAAGGGGTATGCATGTATTATACAGCGCACTGTTACTATAAAATATGTTAGTTTACGGGAAGCTCGAACGTGAACAAATTAAATTTTAATGTATAATTAACCGCGGTCGTAAAAATGGGAAATTAATGGTTAATTTTAATGCCGCTAAGCATATACTTTCGCTTGGTGATTCATTTAGAAAATATTTAAGCCTACCATTTCCGAAAATATGACGTAGAAGTTATATAAAATTAAATTGCTTTATTAGTAAATATTCTGTAGACAACAAGTTTGGTGTTCCCTTAGTAAAGGTTTAAAGTGTTATTAAGTTTTTGTTTATAGTAGCACTGCATCTTCTACCACACGACTTGCAACCAATTTGTGTACGTGTGCTACAACCCTTTTGGATTTTTAATATGCGCGCGATGTGACTGCCGATCCGTATAACATGGAAGACGTTTTCGATGTTTCTACTAACTGCATTGGAACCGGGTGCATGCATTGGTGCTAAATGTACTGGACGAGTAGCAAGGATTGGCACAAGATGACGTCATTTAGTTCCCCGCTGAACCCTCAACTTCGTTCGGGTGTCTTCGGAAATCTTCGCTATGCATTCTATAGGGTACATAAAGCAGGTGCGCAAGAGTATACCTTTTAGTTATAAGTTAGTTCGCTTACAAGTTTAACCAAAGTTCTATAGTGCGGATTTGGTTTTGTACTAAAATGGTACCTGCAAACGTTTTTAAATGCGAGCCCTGTCACGTCTACTTTACCAAGAGGGATGCTCTCAAACGGCACCAGAACAAATGTCGTGGTGTAACATCGTCTACGGTTAAGCTCATACATCCGTCAGCAGGAAAGTACTTTAACTGTATGTCTTGCGGTATCGCTTTTACTGGCGTTGCCGTGGATCAATGTAGTAAGCGTAAGACTGCGGATCCCAAGGTCCCGGGTTCAAATCCCGACACGGCCGACTGCTTGAAAAATGGCAGGTGAGCATTTTTCACAGAAATTACACCCTCGTTCGGATGAGAGGTTAAATGGAGGTCCCGTGTGTGAGTGTTGTCACGCACGTTAAAAATCCCTACTTTGCCTGGAACGACAAGGGTTCGGCAAAATTCTAAATTTCCAGGCAACAAAAAACTCGCCTCCTTGCCAATGTAGTACCTTCAGGTGGAGCATTGGGAATGTAAATGAACGGTATCGCTTTTACGAGAATGGACAGCTTACAGCGACACAAGGAAAAACAGCATGGTATGCCATTAAGCCGTAAACGTTCAGCTCCGCCAGCAGTTGTAGAGCCTTCCCCGAAGCAGTCACGGATTCTGTGTAAAGTGTGCAACATGGAGGTGTTAAAGTCTGCATACCCTGGTCATCTACGGAGCAACAAACATAAAAATGCATCAGTTACCGCTACTAGCGACGATGGTGTAGAAATGGTTAGCACTGCGTTTAACAACCGTATGGCTAGCTATCGCATAAAGAACTTCAGTGTCGAAGATGGAGTGTCCGAGTTTCTTTGAAAGCAGAAAGAACAATTTATTCGATTAATTAATGAAAAAAGAATACAACATACAGCAATAAAAGTCTATTGCGAACTCTACGGTGTTTACACCAAAATGGGAGAAGAGACTACCGATGTGAAATCCTTTAACACAAAACATATGGTTATAATGTCTTCTAGTAATCTGGAAAATATGTAAGAGGCCTTAAACGAAACAATGAGAACAAAATCAGAGGAATTTGAAACATGTGGGTCCGGTTGGTCTTTGGAAAAAGTGCTCTATTTAGAAATAAATATTAATAAGTATAATTTGTGGAGTTCTAGGTTAAGAATAAAAAATTGTGAATATGTATTTAGAAATGTGGTTTACAAAATTTAAACTGTATTAGTAAAAATTGTCTGTAATAAAAAGTTTTAGGAATGGTTTTTAGATTTTCTTTTAGGTATGAGCTGTAGGAAATTTATAATTTAGAGGATGTGTGTAAAATGCTAAGGGGTGCTTCGATTTTAAATCTATTTACAGATTTGGATTCTGCATAAAATTCTACACTAATTTAATGTATTGCATGACTAAAAAGTTTATAAGGACGGTCAGAAATCGCTACCAGCAAAAAAATCTTAAAATTGGGGTAGCTTTCTGGGGGATGGCGCTATCTAAAAAATTCCTAGAGATTCGGTTAGCTGAGAAAATTCTAATATTAATACCAAACAAGGTACATTTATCTCGAAATATAAGCTAAACAAGATAGAAAGTATGGTATGACATTAAAAGCGAGTAGTGGTACGGTCGCGGTATGCTCGCTAGAAGGTATGTGTGTAATTTTGTAAGGCGTGGTCCTATTTTAAATCTGTTTACAGATTCGAATTCTGCGTAAAATTCTAGACTAATTTGATGTGCCACATGTATAAAAAAATTTATGCGGACGGTCAAAAATCGCTACCGGTAAAAATTCTTAAAATTGGGGTAGCTCTCTAGGGAATGGCGCTATCTAAAAAATTCCTAGAGATTCAGGTAGCTAAAAAAAATCTATTGTTAATTGATACCAAACAAGATATATTTATCTCGAAAGATGAAAATGGCTAGTTGAAGAAAACTTTTTGGTCGAGATGTGTGTGGAAATGTGGATGCTGGTGGAAATGTGGCCGCAGGAACCCCAGTTTCCATCTACTTCCCAACGACTTCCAATAAGTAGAAACGATTAATCAATTTATCCACTATTTAAAAAAAGGAAATAACAATAATGGAATATTCACTGTTGAATTACAACATTTAATAAGCTAGTTCCTCGGTTTCAATCCCAACCAAACTCCATTTTCAGAAAGTAATGGAAAATTACTTTTATGTAGTTTCAGCGGCATCTGAGTTTCGTTCACTTTTAAAATTTCGAATTTGCTAATAATTTCAACTATTATTATTTTACATTCGAATATTGTAAATCGTGCACCTACAAGCATCTACAATTATATGTAATTACAAATAAACCCTTATACCTATACAGCTCCGTGGACCAACTCCAAATGGCAAATATGCTAACGGATTTAGATTTTTCTTATTATTTTCGTCAAATCGTTCTGGATCAAATTTTTCTGGATTTGGATAGTACTTTGGATCTCTGTGTATTGCAAATATCGGTATCCAAATGTTACTACCAATATCAAGGTTAATTTGTACATCGTTAGGTGACTCAGGTTCCAGAGTGTAGGGTGCTATGGATACTCTATCAGTAGCAATTGTTGGTGGCCATTTGCGTAGTGCCTCTAAAACCATAATACAAATGTTGAGCTTTATCAGAAAACTACAAACCAGTAACAACCATATCTAGATAATTCATTTCCATTAATGAATCATAATCCAAGTTGCCACTACAACGTTCTATACAATCATCGACTTGCGCGCGTAACCTAGTTTGAATGTTTGGATTAATAGCTAGCTCATAGAATACAAAAGTTAATACTGCAGAAACGCTGTCAACGCCAGCAAAATAAAAAATAAGAGCTTGGGCAGTTATTTCATCGTAGTCGTTTGCATTCAATCCATTTTTGTTAAATGTGCGTATACGACGCAGTTCTAGAAATTGGTGTATCAGATCAGAACAATACTCATTATTTTTCCCACGGAATTTGAACATGTCTCTTATTAAGTTCTTGAAAAATCTGCTAACTTTTTTATTATAAATTCCTATTTTAAGAGCCTGTAATTATAAGTTTCATAAGCACTAAAATTACGAAAATGGTTACCTTCATGAGACTAGGACTTATGGTCATAAGAAAAAATCTCAATCCGTTAATTCCACTAAAATCGGTTGCTTCGCGTCCCATTGTAAAAAGCTGATTTGTAGGATTCTCCAATGAGTTACAACTAACACCAAATAAAGTTGTTGCAATGGCATCATTGGCATATCGCATAAAGAAGTCTTTGAACTCTATAACGACCGTTTTACCTTGCTGTTGATAGAATTCGCTGTACTGTCTTGCGCATGTTGTCATTAGAGGAAACATGTTTTTCAGTTTAGAACTTGTGAACATAGGTGATAGAATGGTCCTCATTGCTCGCCATTTATCTTTGTCTAAAGTACTGAATATTAATAAAGGCTGCTATATATTACCAGGGCCGCACCACCCTAGTGTCAAGTGTGCGAACTGAACACTTTATATGGAAGAAAACATATCCTATAAATTTCACAGTAAATTAATCCTACGGTTTATGGCCAAAACCTTCTAACAAATTAGGTTAGCTAAAAATTCGCCATGCTAGTTTAAACATAAAAAACTTACTTACTAAAAATTATCAATCGTTTGAATGCTTGGATTCCAATCCAGCAGCTCTTAAAATGGGGGGGGGGGAATCGTGTTTGTTGCCCTTGTTATTTGCAACTACCCAATAATTCATTGGCACACGTACCCGGCAGAATCTTGTTGATAGCTTAACTTGTACACACATACACACAAGCTTTTTATTACATAATTTTAGTATCACCTATAAATCCGCGAACACACGGGCGTAAACCCTCACGAACTGGATGAGTTAACTACTCCTTCCCACTTTTACTAACATGATACTAAGTTTGATATACATTTGCTACGCCGGAAAACGTCGCCAGTGAACTTCTCTAGCTACTTTTCTTTGTTACTTTTTGAAAACGGAAAACCCCATTGAAATCTCTCCCTTTTGCTTAAAAACTTATATTATATATCAACCCTACTCTTAACCCTTATTTACGTCATGTTTCTGCCAACCAATGACCATTAATAGAACATCCCAAAAACAAGATTTCAGAAACCAAATCCAGCCCTTTTTAAGGTGAGTACCACGGATAGCAATTATTTTTCTAACGGTATAAACATGCTGTAAATTCTTGGATTTATAGATCCTGAAATTGTTGACCCTATCTATTGGCGACAGTTGCCTGTCGTTGCGGAAGTCCGGATAACCTAAACCGAGCCAAAATGAGTTTCAATACAATGATTGTCTCCAGACTACTTAAAATGCATGCAATCTCGGAACAAATTAAATTGAAAAATAGTTAGGCTATTTGTAATGTTGCGCTTTCTATAAACTCTGTCACTCACTGAAGTATTAAGAAAAAAAAATTTTACAAACTAAAAATTGCTTTTCTTTGTTTAAGCTAAAAGGTAAGATTCTATTTAAATTTATTAGATTCGTCAATCTATATACGACATATAATTTAAAGGTATTGTATTGCGTTTGCAAAGGTAGGAACTTTCAATTATTATGACAGCCGCTGAAATTTCTAATATTTAAACGTAAAGCTATTTCTAAACCTGAGGCCTCTATTATGAGGGATGCTTACTAAAATATAACGGTAATTTATCATGGAATTCTGCCTATAAGTAATACAAATTAATGAAATTCAATTTAATAGTCTGTTAATACGTTAACATTTCAATATAATATTACACCGTCTATATCCTATCAACTGTCGGTCGACTTCCAGTCTCCAGATCTTTCTAGAAGACACTGTAAGTTATATAAAGACGCACGTTAGTGGTGGATGGACACGTCGATTTCGATATTAAGTCGCGTGTAACATCGGTAATAAATATTCAAAATAAGTTTAGTTGCAACTTGTTAGTCGATATGAATTACTTGTGGTGAAATATAAATTGTGAAAATTAATTGTTGTGTAATTATAAGTGTAAATATCAATTACGTTAAATAAATTAAAATTTGTGAAACTAGAATTACACAGACTCTACAGTACTGAGGTATTCCGGCTTAAAAAATGATGTAGCCTAAAAGACCTCCGACGCTCAATACAAAAATGAGATGGTGACCAAAGAACAAGAAAAAGAAAGAGAGAAGGGTGCAATTTTCAAATATGTGAAAACTGACAGGTAGAGAGGAAGTAGTATGTGAGGATAAGGTTAATGTTCCATTGGATACAATTCATGATGCCTGCACGGATAGTACTGACGTCGTTAACTCTTTACTTATTTCACAAACTATCTTAAATGACCACCCAGATAAATCGCCAGAAACACTTCCACACGCAAAAAAACAATTTTTGTTTAAAAATGGTTCTATTCAAGTTAAAGAATACCCATATTAAAAAGATTCGAAGGGCAAAAAACTCTAGATCATTTTTATTCGTGCACTTTAGTAAACGATGAGACACGCTAAAAGAAGTTGGTTTTGTATTTAGTGTCTAAAGATTATGGTTTTTGCTTTTATTGCAAGTTATTTACTTAAAAAACCAAACTTTCGTGGAAACTGGTACAAACGACTGTCAACACTTATCTCTGCTGCTATCGCGCCATAAAAAAACGAAATGTACAATAATAGTTTTAAAACGTTTGCAAATCTGACACTTACTTCAAAGAGCAAAATCATAATTGATAATTCAAGGACAAATACTTGTGGACCGGGAAAAAACACTAGTATGATATAATACTGCGAATTGTGTATGTTATACAATTTCTATCTAGGAAAAATTTAGCATTTTGTAAAGGATCAAATAAGTTGTTTGAACAAGACAACGGAAATTTTTTAAAGCAATAGAAACGATATCAAATTTTACTGCAATGTTATATGAACACATTTGTAGGACTCAAACATCTAAAGTTGGACCGAATAAAATACGATCAGACGTAATAAATCTAAACAATACTAATCAACACATATTGCCCTATATAGAAATACGTCATGCGGAAATTAAACTATTTGTCGATACAGGATCTTCAAAAACTTTAATTAGACCCAAAACCGTGCAGAAACATTATTTAGATTTTGCAAAAAGAGCACCTTTCAAAATCCGAAAAGCACACCAAACGACACTACACCAATTTATCGCAAACATACCCTTTCCAAAAACATTCAACGTAAAAATGAAACATAAATTTTGCAATATTGAATTTAACGATAAATACGACGGATTAATAGGCATTGATCTTTTTAAGAATCCTAGAAGCGGATATCAATGTAAAAACATATTATTAAGAACAAAACACGGACAAATTCCAATTAAATTTTAAACCAGCAACAATCAAATTAATCAAAAATACACAATCGAACTTAGAACAGAGAAACAAATAAAAGTCTTAGTAAGTTCGAAAAGCGACATAGGTATAATAAATCACAGGTCAATTCAACAAGGAGTAGAAACACCCACCGCGTTAGTACGCATAAAAGGCAACTACGCCACTACGACAATTTTAAACTCAAACGATTACCCCATAGAAGTATCTTTAATAACACCAATCGAAGTAGAAGAAGTGAATTTTAGGGAAATAGAAATCTACGAAGACCCCGAAAGTGATTCCAACCCCACAGAACACGATAATATGTTACAGGAAAATTTAATGAACATTCGTTTCGATGACAGTATTAACACAGAAGAGAAGAGAGCAATAAAGGACTTATACTTCAAATACCGAAATATATTCTATTGCAAAGGAATACCTTTAACTTTCACCAACACCCTCAAACATAGCATTGAACTCACAGATTATAAACCTATTTTCACCAAAGCATATAGACTACCTCAAACAAGTCAAGAACAGACAGACAGGTAACGGATTTATTAAACCAAGACATCATTCAACATTCGAATTTACCATAGAGCAGCCCCGTACTAATTGTACCGAAGAAACTAGATGCCTCAGGTAAACGCAAATACCGAATGGTTATCGAGTACAGAGAACCCATCGAGAAGACTGTAGACGATAAGTACCCACTACCAAATATCACCGAGATATTAGACAAACTAGAAAAATGTCAATACTTTTCGACATTAGACCTCGCCTCGGGATACCACCAAGTGGAAATGGACGAGGAAAACACAACCAAAACAGTTTTCAAAACACCCAGAGGACACTATGAATACAAACGCGTGCCGTTTGGTTTAAAGAACGCACCCGCGTTATGAAAAATATTTTGAGAGGAATTCACAACGAAAAATGTCTTGTGTATATGGACGATATAATTGTATACTCAACATCACTCAACGAACACATCGAAAGATTAAGAGAAGTTTTTGAACGTTTAAGAAATTCCCATTGTAGAGATTAATACTTATAATTACTATCATTTATTTGCTTTCCTGATGAAACTTAACAACCAATATCAAGTCATTATCCCAAAGATCAAGTTCCATTCCCTAAATAAACTCAGGTATGGGTTCACAAATGAAAAATGCAAAGAAGTGGCACCAGTCCAATACCTATGTCAATCAATAACGACAACAGCTATTCAAACAGATAGCCCCTGCGAAGTACAATTATTACGATTCTCCAATCGCTACGAGAATTGGGCCAAAATCAGTAAAAATTACAGATATGAAAATACAAAAAGTTACGGACAACAGATGGATTGCTGTTTTTCCGCAAGAAGTAATAGCAACCGCCAATTTCAACAAAGACGAAAACAGTTTAGCCTTAATTGGAAGCAATGTGATTACCATAAAGGAAGATTGCTATTTAAAAGTAAAAGGCGAAATTATTCGAGTAATCAAAATTGAGAGTGACGAAAAAATTTGCAAATCTACCCGAACTACAGTTCAAGGTTCGTCAAACCGAAGGCAACGAAATCATCAAAAAACTAATGCAACTAGAATATCTAGACCTCGACGATCTCAACCATGCAGTGAAATTAATGGACAATTATAAAGAACAATTAACTGAGTTAAAAGTGCCAAAGTTACACTATGACAATATCAGTGTTTGGACAATTTTATTGATCGTTGTATAATTTTTTAACTGTATATGTATTATATATTATGTACGTTAGATATAGGAACAAAGAAACAAACGTGAACAAAGAAACTATAAATGAAACTTTAAGGACAATAAGTTTTAAAAATTAAGTACAACTCTTAATTTTCATTTAAGCTTGGAGCAGTTACATTTCCCCCGATTAATATGTATATAAAATTAATGCAATTATTATGTCTTAAGAAATAAAACGCAACATTGTATAATTCAAGATTATAATATAAAGTTTAACGAAAGTTCATATCAGATATGAGAACGGAAGCAACTTCTTTGTAGTCCAGATGAAACCTGATACTGCAGGTGCAGGACACAATGAACTGCAATAAAAGCAGAGATTAATTAAAATTACTAAGAAGTAAGACATTGTATGTTATCAAGAAATAGCAGACGGTGAAATTTGCATTTCCCACAAGATGATGTGAGAGAAGGGATTACATAAATACCCTGAGGAGCCCCTGATAGCCAGTCAGTCTCAAGCTTCATAACTTTAACATTGTTGGTAGTTCAAGCTACTCACCATAATTTTTCATTATTAATTATTGATTATTAACTTCAAGTATTTTGTCAATTTCAATTAGTTTAGTGAATATAAACGTTTGAGTTGCTTGAAACAAGAAAGAAGTCATTTTGTAATTGTATAATTGAGAATAAAACTGATAGAAGAGTTTTGTTGGGAAATAAAGGATTTTTCAAAAGAAGCTCCTAAAGGCCCAAAACCTATCTTGCGCCATGCGATTTGTAGCGAAAATCGACCACCTATGTGGCAAAGAATGAATCCAGGACAACGCATTAGTTGGGTCCGAGAAAACATATATATTAGCAATAGGTAGTCTAGGATGATAAATATTACAGACGACTTTTACAAGATTAGACATTAGAACATTGGCACAAGTTCTAATCTTGGTAGCGTAGTTATTTTAACGGAAGAAACCTTAGATTTTGCACAAAGAAGTTGCATCTCAATATATCCATCAGGTTGCGTAACATGCAAACAAACCACACATCCGTAAGCTTCCAAACTAGCGTCGCAGAAAGCTACAATGTTAACAACATAGTCTACAATAACCTCAACATGTCGCGGAGTTGTTATTTTAAAAATAAGAGACATTTCTTGCTGGAGTAACGTAAAACGTGTAGTGATAATTGACGGTGAGGGCTCATTCCAGCCCACTTTACTTTTTCATAACTTTTTGATTAATAATTTAGTGTATAAAATAATTGGTGAGAACATCAAATAAATGTGCAACAAAGGACAAAATATTGCTTTTCGTACAAGTGATATCAAATTTACTTACAGTAAAATTGAAAGCGTCATCTAAAGGTAACCTTGAACGCCCAAGTATCTTTAAATTACTGTCACAATCTGGAACATCCAATGCAACGCGGTGCAACTTAGGAAGCTTATTTAATAAAGTAGACGAATCAGAAACCCACTTTCTCAAATCAAAATCTCCATTTTTAAAAATGCAAAAAGTTCTTGTGCTAACGAACTTGCGGCGCTTGTACTAGGCCGCCCCTATAATACGAGGGAGAAGTATCCGTAATGTTTAAGTGGTCCGATAGGTAACACTAAGTCGAGGTTAACGTGCGAGAGAGTGCGGCACGTTTATCCAAGCGCGTGTCGGGTGTTTTAGAACTTATAGTTTAATTTGTGAACTTTGCGTTGAAATTAAATTATAAAGTGATCCGTAAGAGTGTGGCAATGATAGGATGCTAATGTGGATCAGTTGGATTGTATTTTACAGATAACTTATAGCGTAGTATTATTTCATGGTTTGTTTTTTTAATGACAACGCCGCTGGCCGCATTGTAGTTACGGTGCATGCTGCGAATTTCTATTTAGCTGTGTTTGTTTTCTATGTAGTGATATTGGTTACAAGTCATTAAACTACATAAATCCATCTACGAGTTATTATTAAATATCCACAGGTTGTAACAGGTAGAACTAAAAGGATCACAAAAATACCGCAGGAGAGGGGTTGCCGCTAGTCTGGGCCGACATCTACAAGGGCAGCCACTCGTTTCCACGCCTCCGGGAATGTCTGATCTTTCTGAGAGAGAGCTTAGTGCACGCTATATCATAGGTCGAATAAATCAAATCGTCCATGTATAAATACTTCTGCGCTATTTTAGCCCCTGTAGAAAAACGACTAAAATCGTTCAATCACAATTGTTTAATAACACACATGGCGAGGTAAGTCCTTGGTTGTAGCCCAAAGGGAAGGCAATTAAATTGAAATGTGCTTACGTTTTCATCTTTATTGAATCCCCACTTGCAAATAGATATGTGATATATCTGCGATCATTGCAGTGGGAAGTGGACGAAAATTTAATAATAGAGAAAATAAGTCAGTTTGCAAATTGGGTCCGCTATACAACATATCGTTTAAGGAACACGCCGGATGCGTTTTGCAACTAGCATCCCAAACAATTCGTATCTTGGTGGTTAGTTTATCATGCCTTACCACCCCATGATGATGAATATAGTAATCCCTCTTCTAAATTCTCAAGAAAAGTTACTTCTGACAGATAGCTTTTATTTACATACTGTATAACAAAATTTTTCATATTCTTCTCATAGAATCGGATTTCTATGAAACGTACGTTTTAATGAAATAAATCTGCGAACGCGATAGATGCGGAGGTACCTAAAAGCGACGCGTTTTTACAAAATGGCAGCGATACTGAATTCTGCCCGTCAGGATTTCTAATAAGCGATTCTGTAAACAAATTTTTACAATGCGTGTCCTCAGCGTTCAAATTTCGTGGTACAAAAATTTCTTCCATTTCCCAAGAATTTCTGTAAGAAATTTTCTAGATTACGGAACGTAGTAGCATTAAAGGAATATGCATTAGATGCACTCTGGGCTGATTTGAGACTCGCGACACCCACGAAGACATATCCGAATACCGTTTGAATAGCAGATAGTAAGAAAGAGCCACAATAAATTTTATTACCTATATAAACGTGCAAAGATAATTGTGCGCCTATTACAAGATGGACTTCTTCAGGAAGTTTCTAAGAAAGATCCGCTAGAGAGATTTTTCAGGGCTCTGTAAAATTTTACAATCAACCGAGTGCGTAGGCAATGTGTCTATAATATCATCGACAACTAATGCCTGTATATCATTAGCGTGTGGATGAACCTTTAAGAAAATACAACCACGAATTGGCCTAACAGAAGAACCAATTTTTTTTATCCATGATTTGCTTAAGGGTTGGATTTTTAAATTCAAGAATTTGCAACCATTCACCGTAATGAGATAATTTTGGGACCCACTTTCCAACAAGCATCTAATAATCTTGCGTTCTCGACTGGCATTACGGACATAAACTTGAGCAGTTGATAAGGAAACAGTACAACGCGCTAGTCGACGGCTCACCATGTTGAGAGTTTTCAGATGCTGAAATCTTAGTTATAGGGTTCAAGGCGATTGCAGATTATTTTTTGATGGAGATAGCTTTTCACAACAATAGGAACTTAAACAATTTATACAACCAGTTTTTGATTTTGTAAACTCAAATCTTGATTGTGCAAAAGGCAAATCGTGAAATTTTGGACAATCATAAAGTTTATTATGACTGCTTGTGTGACAAATAACACAAGACGAAGCGCTTGAAATAGAAGCTTTACTTTTATGAATTGGTACTAAGTTTTTGATATTTTGTGTTTTAATTAGGCTACTACTATTATTCGAGCGTTCCAGGATTTTTACCTGATCTGGAACAAATTTAATACGCGTTTTGTAGGAAGGCATTTCAGTTCCTCGAACTGAATTCTCAAAGACCTAAGCGGTTTCTGAATCGAGTTTCTGAAGACCACAATTCATAAAAATAAAATCTTGACGATCTCCGATTCCAATTTGAATTAGTGCTGCAATCGCAGCTAAAAATTTTTCAACAAATGCGTTTAAGTAAGTAGCGGAGCGTGCACAATTTTTCATTTGACAAATGTCATTAAGATAATACGTTCCTAAAGAACGTTTATCTTGGTATTTTTTAACCAAACTTTCCCATAGGGTTTTGTAAATGTCCCCAACGGGACTATACCTGCGGTGATTTTCAATGCTGAATCGGTCAACTTTCCGATTAAGTATTGTACGCGTTGTGCATCAGATGATTGTGGATTCAAATGCACGTTTGCCTTAAAAGACTCAATTCCCCATTAAATCTATGGATTTCCAAAGGAGGAAGAGGAACACTTTGTTTTGCGGTTGAATTTGAACTTTGCATTTTAATTGTGTTTATTATTTTATTGCGAGTGTATTTAATACGTGAATATAATTTTTCAAATGCAATTAAGCTTTGGTAATCCGAAGTAGTTTCTGGATTTATAGCGGTTTTACAAGTATTTACTTGATCCAAAATAATTTCAAATTTAGTATATAATTCGCTTTATTGACTCAGATACAGACAGAAATTCTTCATTTGATCTACTTTCAAATATAGAAATATTTTTAAATTGATTATAAATAGTATTAGTACGTTCAAAAGTAAGTTGTTTTTTCTTTTGTAACTGCACCAACTTTTGCTTTATTATAAATAATACAATAGAAATGATAAGATATTAAGAAATATAAGTATATGCGTTAGTGAAGCTAATTCGAAATAAAATTCTTGTTTCTAAATTGTATGTGATAAGAAATAACGTGTTTGATATTGATAAATCTTCAATAAGAATTGAAATTAATTTTTGTAAGAAAGCAAATTCATAAAACGGGTGTTGATACATATAATGAAATCCTTAGCACGGCTTGGTCAGAACCGATACAAAAGGGTTGAAAAAAGCGAGTAGGTTTTACGAACACAGAAAAAATTATAAAATTGCCTGAGCGTATGAAATAAATAAATTGGATTGTAGCGGCTGGTAGAAAGTTGACAAAGATTAAATACATACAAGACAAGCACACAAAAAAACTTACCCTCAATTTCCAATTAAAGAAGCAGATTCCAATCTTGCATTTGTGTTCTTATGCAGCGGTATAGCTATTTAATAAGACCAAGTTATCTCACGAGCGAACGCGTTCCGTGTTAACTTCGCAAGTTCAATTTCAACATTGCCACTACTACGAGCTGGCTTATCACTTGTAGCGTTATCAGTTTGGAAAGCCAGGCTTAATGGATAACTGCGAGCAAGAATTGATGAGCGCGACTGCATATTTATAAATCTGCCAAACCAGATATACTACGTTTTGTTGATTTGAATTTTCAAACAAGAAATTCGTGAGCATTTTCTAGGGTTTTGCTGAATATTTAGGTCAACATCCAAAAATCTATTTCAATAGCTTCATAAACATTTAAATCTCTAAATTTAGATTCAAGAAATATTCGTGGTCTTGAATATGACAATGGCTCAAGCATGAAAGGGAAGCATAATAGGTTGCAAAAATTTTAGATTCTAACCTTAGAAAGTTTTTTGTTGCATTCGCATCTCATAGTTTATATTTGGTCGTAAATGATGCAGATAATATAAATTTCAAAACTGTTTGTTTTTTAGTATTGTTTAGGTACTTTACGTATCTTTTGCATCTTCAACTCAACGTGGGGATGTTTTGAAGGAACATTTCAATAACTTTACATTAAAACCTTTATTCGACACACGATGGGAGAGTAAGCTACATTCGATTCTCCCTCTGAGGTACGATTTAGAAAAATATGTGAAGCATTAATCACGACCTCAGATGATATTGGCAAAAACGTTAAAATTCGTCACCAGACAAAAAACAATTGAATCTTTTCATTTTATGTTTTATAGTAATATGGTATGACATACTGTTGCAGATTAATATAGTAAGTAATCTGATTTAAAAATGTCTAATAATATTACGGAATGCTTGGAACTATTGAATAAAATAATAGCGTATTTCAAGCGAAAACGAAAAGATGACGGCTTTAAAAATTTTTATCAGGAAGCTATAAAAATTGCAGATCTTCTTGAAACAGATGTTGCATTTTGTTTACCGGAAACTGTTTAGGTGAAAAATAACCCAAAAAAGAGTTTTAAATGAAATTTTTATTTCGCTATTTTATATACGACCATTAACTCACTACAAGAACGATTTGCACTACTTAATGAGTATTCTAATTACTTTGGGTTTTTATACAGCGTACCGGAATTTTAAAAAAATCCTTAATCAGATTTAAAGAAACACTACCTAGGCTTAAAAGTAATATTAACTGACAAGAATGAGAAAGATATCGATGAAATAGAACTACTTGAAAAACTATTTTAAGTTGTAGTTTAGAAAATAACAGTGATTCCTTTGAAGTTATACGTTATTCGGTAGAAAATGATCTACAAACTTATTTTTCTAATACACTCATTGCACTAAGAATAATTTTGACGCTACCTGTTTCAGTTGCTTCATCTGAGAGATCGCTCGTTAAACTTAACTTGATTAAGAACCACCTTAAGATTACAATGCTTTAAGAACGCTCAATTGACCTGAAAATGATATCTATTGAGTCAGAAATACTGGATGCATTAAATATTTATAGTGTTGTTCAAAAGTGTTCTGAAATTAAGCTGGGCGTGAATTACATTTCCCCCAAATCAATATATATATTTAAATGCAATTATGCAATTATTGAGACTTAAGAATTATTGTTACATTGTATAATTGAAGGGCATAATAAAAGATGAATGAAAGTTCACAAACCAGACATGAAAACGGCAGCAGTTACTATGTATTTCAGACGTAATATGACACTGCAGGTGCAGGTCACAGGTTATAAGACAGCAATTACTAGAATTAAGATTATTAAAATGTAATATTTTGTATTGTATCAAGAAATCGTAGACATGAGATTTGCATTTCCCGCAAAGTGATGTAAGAGCAGAGATAACATAAATACCCTCAGCAGCCCAAGATGGCCAGTCAGTCTTGAGCTTCACAACTTTAGCATTGTTGGTTGTTCGAACTACTCATCGTAATTTTAATTATTAATTATTAGTAATAATTGACTTTGAATATTTTTGGAATTAAGATGCTAATGAATATAACATCGCAGTTTTAAAAAAAATCATTATTGTAATTGTTATAAAATAAATTTGATAGAAGTGTTTTTTGGAAGAAAAGTCTTTTTAAAAAGAAACTCCAAAACCTAGCTCGTGTAAAACTTTTATAAATCGTGTTTATTATTACGATAATGATTGGTCTTCTTTAGATTAATATCTATTTGATTGTTAGTTAACCTCTAACTTGTAGAAATTGTTTTGCTATTATATTTACTAATATTAAAATATTTTTCTATTAACCTTTTATATGCTCGGTACGGACGGCACAATACATTTTGAACACAGACGGCCTAAGCTCACGGCGCGGCCCTTTCTATTACTGTCTACCTGTTATGGCAAAGACGCTATTTCCCCACAAGGGATCAACATCTTCTGGTGCAAAAGGCAAATGCGCAGGAAATATATTAAAATCTTTAACACATATTTTCTTAATCAATTCTAGATCACGGATTAGCAATGTTGGCTGCTGATACTGGTAAAAACCCATAACCCTGAAAAAAAAGAGGATATCAGAATCAACAGCATGTAAAAACCCGAACTTACCTTTGATTAGGAAATTTTGTATAAAAATTATTTAGCAATTCAGCAAATGACTTACGCCTAAAAAAGTTGGGTGCAATATTTCCTAAAAACGGTACAGGTTTTAACGTAGATACTCCTTTTTTCTTCCAGTAACTGTGAGTTTGCACACCACTGTAATACAAGAGGAATATAATAATAAGAATTATAATATATAACATTTTTTTAGATGTCTGTTTGGCGATTTAAGAGAACAGATTTCTTTATTCCTTTTATTTTTGAGTTGGTATTAACAATTTGTTACATGACGCACAAATTACAAAATAGTTTTATTAATCGTGCCTTGAAATGTAGTTAGTAGGTTTAACTCTTCTATTCTACAGTGCACTACATACTACACAAGCCTGAAAGAACAGCCGTAGAAATTTGTATTTTGATAGAAATATATAATCTATACTTTATTTTATATACTTGAAATAAATAATGGAAAATACGTTTAATGTAAAAAGTTAATGATGTAATGATTTGGTTATTTTAATCAAGAGATGATAAAGGTTCAGGTTAAAGTTGTTTGTTACAAAAAGACTCGAGGTTCTTAAAACATTTATTAGAACTTGGATAACGCGATTTATCAAGGACGATGTGTACTAAAGTCTACAAAAACAATTTTATTAACAAATGTCTGATAACTCTATCGGTTGCTTACATTCGTAAGTTATTCTTATCTGAACTCTTTCAACCACCGGGTAGAAGTCCTCATTTACAGACATGTTTTTACCTGCACTTTATAAAGGATGTATTGTTATAATTTATAATAAAAGTATTTCTTGCATGTTTAAAATAGAAGACCCTGCCTTTTCTTCAAGGCTGCGTTGAACCTTTTTGCCGCTCGTGTACGAATTAATGATTTCCGCCCCCAATACCTTTTGATTTTTATAAGCGATTTTTGGAATTTCTTAATACATAAATACGAACATTGAACTACGCTCCCTCAGAAAGATCAGACCTTCCCGGAGGCGTAGACACGAGTGGATGCCCTTGATGTCGGCCCGGACTAGCGGCACCCCTCGCATGCGGTATTGTTCGTGATCCTTTTTAGTTTTACCTGTTACAACCTGTGAATATTTAATAATAACTCGTAGATGGGTTTACGTAATTTAATGACTTGTAACCAATATTACTACATAGAAAACAAACACAGCTAAATAAAAATTCGCAGCATGCACCGTAGTTGCAAACAAAGAAATAATACTACGCTATAACTTATCTGTAAGTACAATCCAACTGATCATCAAACATTAGCATCCTATCATTGCCACACTCTTACGGATCACTTTATAATTTAATTTCAACGCAAAATTCACAATAAAACTATAAGTTCTAAAGCACCCGACACGCACTAGGATAAAAGCGACGCGCTCCCCTTGCGCGCTTCAACTCGACTCCCTGTTACCTATCGGACCATTTAAACATTACTAATACTTCTCCCTCTTATTATAGGGGCG
This sequence comes from Platerodrilus igneus, assembly GCA_036346225.1. Taxonomy (NCBI): domain Eukaryota; kingdom Metazoa; phylum Arthropoda; class Insecta; order Coleoptera; family Lycidae; genus Platerodrilus; species Platerodrilus igneus. The sequence goes on along the minus strand of JARFIW010001469.1, from coordinate 12,220,211 downwards.
GCCTAGTACATCACCCCCCTATAAGTTAAACTTAATTGCTAAACATATTTTTGTAATTAAATTGAACTTATACTTAATAATTACAGTGTTAAATTTTGATACGGTACAACATACGGTTTTAAATTCCTAACATTCTGTATACCCAACAAGAGAACCCTAGTGTCGTCCCGTACTTCATAAGAATTTGGCCCGCGCTTAGCCACAATCGTAGCAGGTCCGAAATAAAGCAAAAAGAATTTCTTAATCTCCTTGTCTTCCGCAGAAGACTGGGGATGAGTACGAACCAGTACTTTATCACCAATCTTAAAATTAATACAATTTTTATGGATCCTTTGATGACGTAATTTACGTTTTTCAGCCTTAGATTTTAATTTATTATAAGCTAGAGTTATAATTTTATCCCTACCAACACCTGGTATGTCACTTGTAGGAAAAATAATGTTTTTAACATTAGGATTATCACTATGATCACCAAAATGTAGTTCACAAGGGCTATACCCAGTCGAGTCATGGACTGCCCTATTAATCCATTTCCTTACTCTATCTAGCATCAAAGCCCACCCCCCATGAGCCGAATAACACAATGATCTCAAAATACGCACAATTTCTTTATTAACCCGTTCCGTCTGGTTTCCCTGCGGGAAGTACACTGACGTGTGAGTTACCTTTACACCTAATAAATTCAACGACTCTTTCCACTCTTTGCTCGTAAACTGGCTACCATTATCGGAAAGAGTGACCCCTGTTTTACCAATCTCGACAAAATATTTCTTGACCAAGCAACAAAGAATCGCAGCTGTATTAGCACGTTTAAGAGGGTGCAAAGTAACCAACTTACTGAAAGCGTCAATAATAACTAATAGGGAAGTCGCCCCCGACCTTGATACTGGGAGCGGACCAATGAGATCAACACATACGATTTCGTTGGGCGCTTTAGGTAAAACACTATGATATTCGCCATAAATTCTCATTAAACTTTTCGCTTTCTGGCACAAATCGCAGCTTGAAATAATTTTTCGAATGAAATGTTTCATCCGCTGAAAATAATAATCACGACGCAGCATCTGGAAACACTTTTCCGCCCCAAAATGCCCATTATCTACATGTTCTTGCCAAACCAATATACTTATTTGGGAAGCAGGCACACATACTTTAAACTCTGGCGAACCTTCGTAGCCTCGCCTAAATAAAACTCCCTGATACACAACAAACCAATCCGCGCACCTTTTCGGAACTTCCTCCTTCAATAATCTAGACATTATTTTACAACAGAATTCGTCTTTCCCTTGCTCCTCAACAATATTTTTCATACCTAACTGGACCTCTTTACATAGTTCCGACTTCTTTACTGCACAAATTTCTGTCGGCACACTCTCAAATTTTTCAAGTTTCTCCTTTCCCTTGATTGGATAACGCGATAGAGCATCCGCAAGGACATTCTCCTTTCCAGCACCATATTTAACATTAAAAGCGTATTCTTGAAAATACAACACCCACCTAGTTAAACGCGAATTTAATAGTCTGCAGGACATTAAAAACGATAGAGATTTATGATCGGTGATCACAGTTAATTCTCGGCCTAGCACAAATTCCCGCCACTGCTGCAAACAATGTAATACGGCTAATGCCTCTTTTTCTGTAACACAATAACCAATTTCAGGGCCACGCAGAGTCCGACTGGTGAATGCCACAATATCTTTTTCTGAAGTTTGCTCATTTATTTGAAATAAACAACCACCTAAACCTAAACCCACATCAGATGCATCTGTTTGGATAAAAAACGCACGGTCAAAACACGGATGCTTCAACATAGAAATCGTTAAAAACCTCGACTTGTTTTTCTCAAACGCTTCTTGTTGGTTCGAAAATATCGACCTCTGTGACAACATCAACTCGTACAATTTATTTTTTTCTTCTTGAGAAAAGTTTTCTGCGCGATCCACTACCTCTTTAATTTCAGACACCTTACACGGCACTATCTCCTTTTTTAATTGAATTTCCTCATCTTTCTCTTCCGACACTGGACAAACAGTCAACCGACCATCAGGTTTCGGTCCCATACTAAACCCTATGCTTATCGCTCTTCCTTCAAAAATACCCGATAAACGATTTTTTGAAAAATCGATTTTAATTTGATGATCAGCAAAAAAATCGCATCCGAAGATGACATTACGAATTAAATTCGAAACTACCAGACAAGGGTAAGCCAATTCGAAATCATTGAATTTAAAATTCAAATAAAATTGATCCTTAACAATAGAATTCTTGCCCGTCGCACTCACCAAAATAGTTGATGTAAACGGCAAACGTAAAATATCGCTATTAATTTGCATTATCTTTAATAAAAAGTCTTTTGAAATGCAGGTAACTTGACTACCCGAATCTACTAATATTTTTACCACAACAGTCTCAACTGTCGCTTCAATGGTTGGTGCCAACGCAACTGACTTTATATTCTTTTTGTCTTCTAGTAAAAGGTTATCCCCGTTTTTATTAAATAACGCGGCCACAGCCGATGGTCGACTTCCCCCTGGACTACTAACAGTTTGAGATTCACGACGCCCCTCATCCCTATCATCATTATTGTAATTACTATTAGTATTATTTTCCCTATTTTCTGAGCGGGCACTATTACCGCCTCCAGAATTTGACGTATTTGATCTAAAATTGTAACGAGCGCTCCCATTTTGTTCATTACTCGTACCTCTACCACGCCAATTCGTGTAGGAATTGTTATTATTATTATTATTGGGGTTCCGATTATAAGTTTCATCAATTTCCCTTAAGTAAGCTTCTACTTCATCAAAAGTTCTAGGCATGCAATTTACAATACCTCGTTGAATTTCACTCGGAAAATGATTTTTTAATAACGAAATAAGCGCAATGAAAGTTACCGGATGTACAGATCCCTCCGGCACAAAGCACAAATTCGTACCCCCCAGATCCTTATATAAACTCATATAATTATAATACCCAAAAGCCTCGGACGTGACGCCCCTGGTCTCTGGTTGGTGTACATGAACAAAACATTCGTCCCTAACATATCCAACATCGCTAGCTTCTACCTGTTCTTTAACCGAATCAGAAACACGATTTACATCAAAACTTAATTTGCTTATATTTGCAGCAATATTTACGTTCATTTGTTCAATTGATTCCTTTAGGCTGGCATTGTTACAATTCATACTATTAACGGCTGCAACTAGTTGTTTCAACGCCTCTGCGATATCAGGCTCGCCCATTTTATCCGCTTTTTCTAAATTACTTCGATCTTTACTACGCGTATTATACTTATGTGACATTGAATTTCAACAACAATTAAAAACATATTTCACCTTGCGGTGCGATCATTAATTCTTAAGCTCTAAATTACTCTATTTATTTTTGTTCCAAACTAACACAATAAACTCACACTTAATACAACTTGGAATGTTATACCTCAATATCCAAACACCAACTATTGTCCGTAAATACAATTAACATGGACCTGGTTGTTGAATAACCGTTAACCCTTATTAGAAATTAAAATGTACTGTTCGTTTCAATAAATGTCCTTCAATGTTATCTGAACCTTTTCAAATTCTACGTAAACAACTCGAATCATTACAGTTCCAGGTATTTGTGTAACAACAAAACGCTCCCGTTGGCGCCAAAATGAACTACGCTCCCTCAGAAAGATCAGACCTTCCCGGAGGCGTGGACACGAGTGGATGCCCTTGATGTCTGCCCGGACTAGCGGCACCCCTCGCATGCGGTATTGTTCGTGATCCTTTTTAGTTTTACCTGTTACAACCTGTGAATATTTAATAATAACTCGTAGATGGGTTTACGTAATTTAATGACTTGTAACCAATATTACTACATAGAAAACAAACACAGCTTAATAAAATTCGCAGCATGCACCGTAGTTGCAAATAAAGAAATAATACTACGCTATAACTTATCTGTAAGTACAATCCAACTGATCATCAAACATTAGCATCCTATCATTGCCACACTCTTACGGATCACTTTATAATTTAATTTCAACGCAAAATTCACAATAAAACTATAAGTTCTAAAGCACCCGACACGCACTAGGATAAAAGCGACGCGCTCCCCTTGCGCGCTTCAACTCGACTCCCTGTTACCTATCGGACCATTTAAACATTACTAATACTTCTCCCTCTTATTATAGGGGCGGCCTAGTACAACATCAAGTATGATATTGCGTTGGTACTTATGAGTAATTTAATATGAAATAAACTTTATAGTATCTGTGGAAAACGAAAAATAGGAGAAATAGAAGGACAGGATACGTTCTAAGACATTTCTGGGAAATAGTACGGGATATATTACAAGCAGTGATAGGAAAAGAGATGTAGAGGTAGGTCGAGATCAGACTTTCGCACACAGATAGTGATAGATGCAGACTGTGCAAACTTCAGGGAAATGTGTAGGTTGGTTCAGACTAAGAAACAATGAGGGTACGCGTCTAACCAGTTCTAGGACTGAAGACCTAATGATGATGAAACTTTATAGCCTTTTAATAAGCATTTCATTTTAATATCAATGAACCAGATGAAATTATAAATTATTACAAACATCATTATAAACATACCTGTACATAAATCAAAGTAATTAAATATTGAACTAAAATTAAAATACAAATTACTTACAACTACACTACAGAAATAAAATAATACATTCAAAAAATAGCTTGTGTTGCTTTTTTTTAATGCAAATTCACTAATTATTTCTTCTATGTCTAATTCGTTACAAAAGTCGAATTCGATTGAAATAATGGTCACGTTTTTCAGTCTATCCCGGCCCATTGTAGAACGGAAATGGTTTTTTATTATTTTAGATTTTAAAATGACCGTTCCCTTCGGCAACGGATGTAGGCATTGTCGATAAAATACCGATAGAAGTTGCTAGATTTGGAAAAGTATTCATTAGGTAATTTTTATAAAAAAATTCTAATACTTGAGCTCAGTGGCGGATATAACGACCCCGGCCATTCAGGGGCCCATCGTCCACCGAAAATTATAATTTTGTTTTAAAAGTATAAGGCTAAAATTTTCATGGCGGTTTTATTTGAAATATAACTTATAATCAAATTAATAAATTATAATCTACTGTTAATCTCGTGTTAACACATGTAGTATAGTATGTCAGAATTTTCAATTTACGGCTACTCTGAAATTTTAAAAGAGGATTAGAGAAAGAAACCAAGCAATGCATGCACGTATCATTGGTTTGTTAAATGTTCCATCAGTTCTTAGAAATTGGCAGTACAACACTGTAACCGACAGCAGGTATAAGCATATAAGCGAGTACAGATAGGGTATCACTTGAATAATGCATAAATAATAAATACAGACACATCCTTTTTCTCAACCTTTATAACTTCAGTTCGCAGAATTTTCAATTGGCCATGCGATCTTTGGACTTACAAAATAAACAATGTTATTCTGAGGTATGATATTTTCCGAATAAATTGTTACGTTCATTTTCGTAAATCATTAATTAGTTATATACAATAATTTTTATCTTAAATTCCTTTGGCGTTCAACACAAAAATTAATTCCGTTAATTAAAAAATAACCCTTTCGTGTATTAAAATTTGTATAGAAATTAATAATAAATATCCTATCTAGGTCAGTTGATAAATCTTTGTGCTTCATTAAAAAAATAAATATCAGTAGGTATAGTGACACTTGAGTCTGGGAAAATTTTCGATACCGTGGGAAAATTCCTTCGAGGGGCGTGGCCCTTTGATGTTTGGCGCCTTCCGGGTGGGCCAATTGCCAAATTTTTGGGGGTGGGTGTGGCGCCTCCGGGTGGGCCAATCTCTAAATTTTTGGGGGTCGGTGGGCCAATCTCCAAATTTTTTGGGGGTCCTAATTTGGGGTCATTTGGGTGATCTGATTTCCAAATTTTTTTGGATGTCCTAATTTGGGGGTCGCCCGACCGTGGGAAAATTCCTTCGAGGGGCGTGGCCCTTTGATGTTTGCCGACTTCCGGGCGGGCCAATTGCCAAATTTTTGGGGGTGGGTGTGGCGTATCCGGGTGGGCCAATCTCTAAATTTTTGGGGGTCGGTGGGCCAATCTCCAAATTTTTCGGGGGTCCTAATTTGGGGTCATTTGGGTGATCTGATTTCCGGGGAAAATTCCTTCGAGGGCGTGGCCCTTTGATGTTTGCCGACTTCCGGGGTGGGCCAATTGCCAAATTTTTGGGGGTGGGTGTGGCGCCTCCGGGTGGGCCAATCTCTAAATTTTTGGAGGTCGGGTGGGCCAATCTCCAAATTATTTTTTTTTGGGTCCTAATTTGGGGTCATTTGGGTGATCTGATTTCCAAATTTTTTGGATGTCCTAATTTGGGGGTCGCCCGAGTGGACCATACCTCCGAATTTTTGAGGGTGGGCCATTCCCAAATTTTTCGATTTTCAACATTGATTGAATTTCAATTGGAGCGTAATGATTGCGGCCATGCTTTTCTTTCTGTCATACGTCACCAGCTGTAAACGCCATATTGGTCGATGTGTAACTTCGCATTTTCCCTTGCCTTGTTTTCTGCCATTCTTTACTCCACCAGCTTGTCGGCCATATTTATATTTTAAGGTACGTCATCCGACGACATAGATTGAGAAAAAGCCAACGGCACCGGGAAGTGACCCCGGGACGTCAGCATGCTATCCGATACGCTAACCACTGCGCTATCGAGCATAATCAAATAATATATGTTGGATGTGATATTTATTTCTAATATTGACATATTTCCTTGTATACGTGTATTTACTTCATACGTATACATACAAGGCGTATACTGCTATAGCATTAGCGACCTTGCGTACAAACATTTCCGGACTATTTAATAAGATTATGACAATAAATTAATCTACACGTACAGTTTATTCAATAATCTATTTCTTGTAACAATTATTATTGTATTGTATAATTACGAACCTATGCAATAATGTGACTCATCACCTGTCTGTCTGTTTTAATTGCGCCAACGTCTTCCTTTCGCAGAAAGCCAAATGTAAATTGATAATCACCACTCTTTTGGGTCTCCGGAATTCATGTCTGATTGAAGCAACCTTGCGTCCAAATATTTTCCATTGTTAATAAAACGATGGCGTTAAATTATTTTAAAACAAATGTCTTGTTTCATTTGCAATACACGATTAAATTCTAATAAGGTTATTGCAATACAGTTTATTGAGAAATCTATTTCTTGCGCCTATTAATTATTATTATGATATTGTGTAATTATAAACCGATCATTATACCTTTCGGTCTGTTGAAATTGCTGCCAATACCCTCCTTTTTGGAAAACCAAATTTAAATTGCTAACCCCTACTCCTTTGAGGCTCCGACATTTATGTCCGATTCGAGCGACCTTGCGTACAAACAATCCCGCACTATTAATCTAAAACACACTAGTTTCATTCTGCATACGAGAATGTTATTCTAAATCGTTATTTTGTTAATAACTGATAAAGATGCATAGTTTCACATTCCTATTAAATGTAGGGCATTGTTACAAGTTGAGTAATACAATAATTCTTTGCATAGCGTTTGCAGTTTACGTTGATTTATAAAATAAAATATTTAACCAGTAACAATAGGATTATCTTTACTAGGTTAAGGATGAACTAAATTTGTTATTGGGGAACATGACTCACGACCTAACATCTTTAAACATTTGCAAATGATGGGCGAAGATCAAGTAAACGAATATCGTTTTCGAAGCAGGCTTTTCTCTACAATATTCCCCAATTTACGGATGGCGTAATAGCATTTGCAAACCACCGGACATAATGTAAGGATCCAGCCACTAAATCAGGCATGACGCAATATTTTAAATTGTTTGTTCTAACCAGTTCTAACAAGTTAGGACAGGAAAATTCATAGTGGATCAGAAAGTAAGTGAATTATCTAGTACATGTACCCCGCTCGCCTCGCGACCGTCTCTGATTTACCGACAGGATATATAACTAAAATAAAAGTATAGAAGAGGTCAGTATTTGTTTGTTTCTGCAACGAATGAGTCTTGCGCTCGTAGAGCAAAAATAATTAATTAATTTGTAAAATTCCGGTTTTGCACTATATAACAAGAAATATATAGAATGGAGAAGTTTATTATCACCAAAGAATTTGTGAAAAGATTCGTCGTTTCAACTTAGTGGGACGTACTCGAATTTAAGATAAAGCCCATACCTGAGGGTGAGGAACCTATTCAATGGATGAAAGAGGCGGTTAATCAAGTGGTAGAAAAAGCTACCGAAGGCCTAACAGCGGGGATCAAGTGGGATTTAGTTTCTGCTCAAAGGATCTAAAGCGCGGTAACGGATGGATTCGTTTCCGTCCTGTAGAGGAGATAACATACGACAGCGTTTGGGACTTTATTAGCAGTGTCTACCAATCCAACTCAACAGGACTCAGTACATCTACCTTCTGTTTAGGGGTAACGTCGGTGAGGACGCCAGCGGGAAAGGAAGAGGTAAAACTACAATTCCTTTCATGAAGAGTGCGAAACTAGGCGGGGAATTATAGTAATCAAGAATAAGGACAATATGTGTTTACCTCGAGCGTTAGTAATGGCTATCGCGTGTGTGAATAAAGATCCAGACCGGTCCAAAGTGCGTAAAGACACGTTGAAGTTACAGACTAAAAGAGCTCTTCAACTGTGTCTCGATTCAGGCGTTATTATTCCCGAGGTAGGATGCGGAATAATTGAACTTCAGAAATTTCAAGAGCATTTGAAAAATTATAAAATTGTTGTTTACAAGTATGGAAGTAAGGGACGCGACATAATGTTCGATGGATTTGTAGAAGGTTCCTCGCTACATTTACTGTACCATAAAGGGCATTATAATGTGATAACGTCCCTCACAGCCGCATTCGGTTGTCCTTATTTTTGTGAAAGATGCCACGCGCCCTATTACGCGAAAGACAGTCATAGATGTGAAGGTACGTGCGCTTGCTGTCAGCAAGCTCCACAGTGTCAACAACAGCCAAATATCGTCTGTGAGGTGTGTAACCGTAAATTTAGAGGCCAACAATGTTTGGAAAACCATACGAAAACTGGTGTTTGCGAGAAGATCCAACTTTGTAGTGTATGCTTAAAACCGTGAAAAGCGACCGACAACACGCTTGTGGCGAGGTATATTGTAAGATCTGCAGCGCACACGTTACAGAAAACCATTTGTGTTATATGAAATGTGATTCCGGAAAGCCAAAAATAAAGGATGTTCTCTTTATTTTCTATGACCTTGAGACAAGACAGGAGAAGTTGTTAGATAATAGCGATTACCTACATGAGCCCAATTTGTGTGTTTCGACAAGCAGGTGTGACGAATGTATTAATGAAGACGAACTATACTTCTGTCAGAAATGTGGATATAGACAAGTTTTATTTAAGGACAGTGTCGTAAATAATTTTATGAAATACGTTTTGGAGATTAGAAAAAAATAATTTAAACAAGTGGTCGTCATTGCTCATAACGGGGAAGCGTTTGATCACCAGTTTTGTCTGAATTACATACTAACTAAAACCGATTTAAAGCCGGAACTCATCATGAAAGGGACAAAGATAATGTCGATGGTAGTAGGAAATGTGCAGTTTTTGGATTCTCTTAACTATTTCCCCATGGCCCTCTCCAAACTACCAAAAGCCTTCGGACTTGAAAATGTTTTAGAAAGGATACTTTCCTCACTTGTTCAATACAGCCGTTAATAAAATTTATGTAGGATCGTTGCCCCTACCTGAGTTTTATGAACCCGACAATATGAACAAGTGCGATAGAGAAATGTTTTTTTTTTACATGGTACAACGAACACAAGCAGGACAAGTTTGATATGCAGAGAGATTTGGTTGACTACTGTATTTCGGATGTAGAAATTTTGACTGCTGCCTGTCTAAAATTTAGACGCCAGCTGCTTGAAACAAGTGGTGTATGCCCGTTTACAGAAGCATGTACCATTGCCTCGACTTGTAACAAGATATATCGACGTAATTTTCTCAAGCCAAATACAATAGGTATTATACCAAAGGGTGGTTATAGATGGCGTGATAACCAGTCCAAAATAGCTATTCAATGGCTTGTGTGGGAAGAAAAGCAGCGTCAAATTAACATAGTACATGCTGCCAAACAACACGAAGCAAAAATTCACGGTCGGAAAGTGGACGGATTTTGTTCCGAAACAAAACAAGTTTTTGAGTTTTACGGTGCTACTACCATGGGTGTTTCAATTGTTTTAAATACGGAAGAGACACGCCCTTACATGACGACCCCAGTGAGACACTAAATACAAGGCATGAGGGCACGATTGCTAAAGCACAAGAACTAGCAAAGTTAGGATACACTCTTATCGAGATGTGGGAATGCAAGTTTCGAAGAAACATAATTGAAAACGAAGAATTACAATTATACATTAGCCAACATCCCTTAGTAAATCAGACGCCATTAAACCCACGCGATGCGTTTTATGGTGGCCGCACAGGAAATACTTTTGAGTACTATAAGACTGGTGAAAGGGAAAAAATAAAGTACGTGGATGTCTGCTCCTTGTACCCCTGGGTATGCAAATACGGCAAATTTCCTATAGCGCACCCCCAAGTTTACGTGGTGGAGTATGCTGAAATTTTGGACAATCCTGGCGGGGCGTGTACCATCAAGTAGAGTAATATTAATAGGTTGGTGTACCTCGTGGTGCAGTTCACATGGTACACGCCCCGTCGTGGGTTTGTTTTCACGTTATATACGGGGATCGTGGTTACAATCAGTACAGTTACAATCAAAAACCGGTTTTAGTAAACTGGTTGCAGCAGAACTGGTTTTGGTAACACCAGCTTTGGTAAACCTGTTTTTTCTTTGAAATCGGTTTTTAGTGAAACCGGTTTCTGTAAAAGCGGTTTCAGTATGATCATACGCAAACAAACCACCGACGTTACTTTTCTTGTCATACATTGTGACTTCGTATTGCCATATCTCATACACTTGCATAATCCGCAGTATCCTTTCTGTAAGGCCTTTTCGATTTCTTCAATTACCCATATACCTAAGAGTGCTCTGTCTTTCTCACTATGAATGCATTCATCTTGATTATGGATAAATAGATAGGTTGGTGGTTATAGATAGGAAGATAGGCAACACCTTTTGTATCTTCAAAAGAGGGGTATTCGTCGTATTCCAGTTACCTATTGCACTAAATAGAAATCCCGCTACTGTGTTGATAAAAGTGGATTTAGTTTTCGGTAAACAGGTTACAGATTTATGGAACTCGGTTAACTGGATTTCGGGTAATCATTTCTAAAAGATACAGATGCTGTTTTTCCAGGTTTCCAGAAAAGAGGGCGGTCTGTTTGATAAAAATAGTTAGCTATTTTAAAAACAGCAACCTGTTTCCTGTAATAGCTACCCATTTTTTTTTTTTTTTTTTTTTGAAACCGTTACCGATCCTTCCAAGATCAATTATCTAAAACGTACACTTCTATTTTGCTGATTTTAATTATTAGGAGCATGTAGCTCTTGTCGGAAAACTGCGGTTCTCGAGAAGCAAGTATTAATTTAAAAAAAAATAAATCCAATATGTGAAAACCATTAAAAACCAAGCACTAAATTATGGACGCGATCAATATTTGTGTGCCTAGGTATTTAGTTGACCCATCAGATAACGCTTTAGGCCTCAGGTTGCTGAAATATTTGTGCTGTAGTTTACAGAAATGGGGGAGAATATGTTTTGGTATAAAAAAAAAAATTCGTCATGTATCAGATTTTATTTCGTAAATAGGACCCATATTAGTACATCGATGCCCGTCCCAAATTCACAAAATTTCTTTATATCAAATCTTGAATATAGTATTTTAAGTTACTGTGAATGCTGTTGCTAAACCCGTTTCCTTCGTCCAGTATTGTAATTTTAAGTTGATTAGAGTATACTTACCTAAATAACGTGAGCAACCATTATTGGAATGAATTTTCACTAATTTTACAACACAATACTCTTATAGAGGTTATATTGTGGAAACTAATAAGTACGCACTAGGTTCAAAACCAAACACAGACATAGAAATTCACATGTAAATAAAAAAAATGTATCATGATAAAATTTTAATGTTATTGAAGCATTACAACATAAATATACATTCATAGCACTAAAAATACATTGTCAAACACCACTTTGTTATACAAACAACGTACCGACAATCGGTACATTGGTTGTCATAAAGACTCTACATGAATTAAAGCGTCTATGATGATTGTTGAAAGAATACGAAAGTTTACAACAAAGCTCTTACGAATGTATATTTTCAGAATTTAAAAGTATTCTACAATTACATGTTGTCTACGGTATAGAGTGCATTAAATGTAGGTATATAAATTATAAATACAACAAAAAAAGAAAACGCCTACAGATCAACCCGATATAATCGGTACATTGCTACAAATATTTGTACAGTGTTAAGTTTGGAATAGGTTGTTAAACTAAAATATTTTCAATTTTTATAACCAAAAGGAAGTGAGGTGTGATTGTCAAAAACTTCTTTTGGTCGAATTTGTCTTGTACATTTTGTCTCCATTCTTGTAACTACTTCGTGTTCCTTTGTTCTTCTGATATTTTTAGATATGATGAATAGAGGTTCTGATGGAGTTAAAACCATTTTCTTAATACTTTCGAAGTTTACAAGTTTGTCTGCTGAGTAGTTAAGTGAGATTCCTTTTACTTTGCATAAAACCTATCCCGTTGCTCATCCGTAGAAAATACCTTGTAGGCGTAGTTTTAGGACCTCCGGACACAAATTCTGTAATGTAGCTACCCGAACCGTACACTTCTAATTCATCAGTCATATCACCTATAAACTTTCCTGTAGGAACGTCGTATTCCCGGCCTAGAAACGTAAATTATAGAATCCGTGTCGTAGTACAGCACTCGGTTCCCTAATTTCTCGAGGTAGCTGTACAATTTAAGTCTAGCTTGGGCAGTTACGAATGCTGCTATGGCAACGTTTACGGTAGGTAGTATATCGTACGCTTCTTCCTTGTACTGCCAATTAACAATAACTGTGTTTTCGTTAACAGGAAGAACATGATTTACTATTATACCGGAATTTGACAACATTCCAAAGAATTCTCCGGGGTCGTTGACAATAGTTGTTTTAGGCTGATTTTCCTTTGACCCAGCTTACCCCAGAACGAGTTCAGTATAAGTTTAGCCATAGAACGTAACCCAGGATTGTCCAAAATTTCAGCATGCTCCATCTTGATACCCTCCTTGTTTAAAAAGTCATCAATATACTTATTCCTATCGGTCTCTGACACACAACTCTTTGGCCAACCCGTGGCCTGCTGTTTTATTTTAGAAATTTGTCCATTAATTCTCGAAAAGACCCCACTATTTTCGGCCTTATTGAATTGATCGACTTGATACGACCAAACCTCGTAAATTTTCAGTATCTGATAACCCCTTTCAACGGCTTTCAACACCTCGTCGATCACCCAAGTGCCGGTGAGTGCGCGTTCTTGTTTGTCGTGATTGCATTCATCCTCGCTCATTTCTCTTCCGCATGTATAACACAAGACAAACATAAGTTTATCGTTCATCTTCAAAGGAAGTATAGGATGGTAAAGATCTTGCGGCGGAAGAATGGTGCATTTGATTATTCCGTTCATTATTCTTAAGTCAAATTGTTCACATTCTCTACCCACGTAAACTTGGGGGTGCGCTATAGGAAATTTGCCGTATTTGCATACCCAGGGGTGCAAGGAGCAGACATCCACGTACTTTATTTTTTCCCTTTCACCAGCCTTATAGTACTCAAAAGTATTTCCTGTGCGGCCACCATAAAACGCATCGCGTGGGTTTAATGGCGTCTGATTTACTAAGGGATGTTGGCTAATGTATAATTGTAATTCTTCGTTTTCAATTATGTTTCTTCGAAACTTGCATTCCCACATCTCGATAAGAGTGTATCCTAACTTTGCTAGTTCTTGTGCTTTAGCAATCGTGCCCTCATGCCTTGTATTTAGTGTCTCACTGGGGTCGTCATGTAAGGGCGTGTCTCTTCCGTATTTAAAACAATTGAAACACCCATGGTAGTAGCACCCGTAAAACTCAAAAACTTGTTTTGTTTCGGAACAAAATCCGTCCACTTTCCGACCGTGAATTTTGCTTCGTGTTGTTTGGCAGCATGTACTATGTTAATTTGACGCTGCTTTTCTTCCCACACAAGCCACTGAATAGCTATTTTGGACTGGTTATCACGCCATCTATAACCACCCTTTGGTATAATACCTATTGTATTTGGCTTGAGAAAATTACGTCGATATATCTTGTTACAAGTCGAAGCAATGGTACATGCTTCTGTAAACGTACATACACCACTTGTTTCAAGCAGCTGGCGTCTAAATTTTAGACAGGCAGCAGTCAAAATTTCTACATCCGAAATACAGTAGTCAACCAAATCTCTCTGCATATCAAACTTGTCCTGCTTGTGTTCGTTGTACCATGTAAAAACATTTCTCTATCGCACTTGTTCATATTGTCGGGTTCATAAAACTCGGGTAGGGGCAACGATCCTACATAATTTTTATTAACGGCTGTATTGAACAAGTAAGGAAAGTATCCCTTTCTAAAACATTTTTCAAGTCCGAAGGCTTTTGGTAGTTTGGAGAGGGCCATGGGGAAATAGTTAAGAGAATCCAAAAACTGCACATTTCCTACTACCATCGACATTATCTTTGTCCCTTTCATGATGAGTTCCGGCTTTAAATCGGTTTTAGTTAGTATGTAATTCAGACAAAACTGGTGATCAAACGCTTCCCCGTTATGAGCAATGACGACCACTCGTTTAAATTTTTTTTTCTAATCTCCAAAACGTATTTCATAAAATTATTTACGACACTGTCCTTAAATAAAACTTGTCTATATCCACATTTCTGACAGAAGTATAGTTCGTCTTCATTAATACATTCGTCACACCTGCTTGTCGAAACACACAAATTGGGCTCATGTAGGTAATCGCTATTATCTAACATCTTCTCCTGTCTTGTCTCAAGGTCATAGAAAATAAAGAGAACATCCTTTATTTTTGGCTTTCCGGAATCACATTTCATATAACACAAATGGTTTTCTGTAACGTGTGCGCTGCAGATCTTACAATATACCTCGCCACAAGCGTGTTGTCGGTCGCTTTTCACGGTTTTTAAGCATACACTACAAAGTTGGATCTTCTCGCAAACACCAGTTTTCGTATGGTTTTCCAAACATTGTTGGCCTCTAAATTTACGGTTACACACCTCACAGACGATATTTGGCTGTTGTTGACACTGTGGAGCTTGCTGACAGCAAGCGCACGTACCTTCACATCTATGACTGTCTTTCGCGTAATAGGGCGCGTGGCATCTTTCACAAAAATAAGGACAACCGAATGCGGCTGTGAGGGACGTTATCACATTATAATGCCCTTTATGGTACAGTAAATGTAGCGAGGAACCTTCTACAAATCCATCGAACATTATGTCGCGTCCCTTACTTCCATACTTGTAAACAACAGTTTTATAATTTTTCAAATGCTCTTGAAATTTCTGAAGTTCAATTATTCCGCATCCTACCTCGGGAATAATAACGCCTGAATCGAGACACAGTTGAAGAGCTCTTTTAGTCTGTAACTTCAACGTGTCTTTACGCACTTTGGACCGGTCTGGATCTTTATTCACACACGCGATAGCCATTACTAACGCTCGAGGTAAACACATATTGTCCTTATTCTTGATTACTATAATTCCCCGCCTAGTTTCGCACTCTTCATGAAAGGAATTGTAGTTTTTACCTCTTCCTTTCCCCGCTGGCGTCCTCACCGACGTTACCCCTAAACAGAAGGTAGATGTACTGAGTCCTGTTGAGTTGGATTGGTAGACACTGCTAATAAAGTCCCAAACGCTGTCGTATGTTATCTCCTCTACAGGACGGAAACGAATCCATCCGTTACCGCGCTTTAGATCCTTTGAGCAGAAACTAAATCCCACTTGATCCCCCGCTGTTAGGCCTTCGGTAGCTTTTTCTACCACTTGATTAACCGCCTCTTTCATCCATTGAATAGGTTCCTCACACTCAGGTATGGGCTTTATCTTAAATTCGAGAGTACGTCCCACTAAGTTGAAACGACGAATCTTTTTCACAAATTCTTTGGTGATAATAAACTTCTCCATTCTATATATTTCTTGTTATATAGTGCAAAACCGGAATTTTACAAATTAATTAATTATTTTTGCTCTACGAGCGCAAGACTCATTCGTTGCAGAAACAAACAAATACTGACCTCTTCTATACTTTTATTTTAGTTATATATCCTGTCGGTAAATCAGAGACGGTCGCGGGGCGAGCGGGGTACATGTACTAGATAATTCACTTACTTTCTGATCCACTATGAATTTTCCTGTCCTAACTTGTTAGAACTGGTTAGAACAAACAATTTAAAATATTGCGTCATGCCTGATTTAGTGGCTGGATCCTTACATTATGTCCGGTGGTTTGCAAATGCTATTACGCCATCCGTAAATTGGGGAATATTGTAGAGAAAAGCCTGCTTCGAAAACGATATTCCTTTATTTGATCTTCGCCCATCATTTGCAAATGTTTAAAGATGTTAGGTCGTGAGTCATGTTCCCCAATAACAAATTTAGTTCATCCTTAACCTAGTAAAGATAATCCTATTGTTACTGGTTAAATATTTTATTTTATAAATCAACGTAAACTGCAAACGCTATGCAAAGAAATATTGTATTACTCAACTTGTAACAATGCCCTACATTTAATAGGAATGTGAAACTATGCATCTTTATCAGTTATTAACAAAATAACGATTTAGAATAACATTCTCGTATGCAGAATGAAACTAGTGTGTTTTAGTGTGTTTAGGTCGCTCGAATCGGACATAAATGTCGGAGCCTCAAAGGAGTAGGGGTTAGCAATTTAAATTTGGTTTTTGAAAAAGGAGGGTATTGGCAGCAATTTCAACAGACCGAAAGGTATAATGATTGGTTTATAATTACACAATATCATAATAATAATTAATAGGCGCAAGAAATAGATTTCTCAATAAACTGTATTGCAATAACCTTATTAGAATTTAATCGTGTATTGCAAATGAAACAAGACATTTGTTTTAAAATAATTTAACGCCATCGTTTTATTAACAATGGAAAAATATTTGGACGCAAGGTTGCTTCAATCAGACATGAATTCCGGAGACCCAAAAGAGTGGTGATTATCAATTTACATTTGGCTTTCTGCGAAAGGAAGACGTTGGCGCAATTAAAACAGACAGACAGGTGATGAGTCACATTATTGCATAGGTTCGTAATTATACAATACAATAATAATTGTTACAAGAAATAGATTATTGAATAAACTGTACGTGTAGATTAATTTATTGTCATAATCTTATTAAATAGTCCGGAAATGTTTGTACGCAAGGTCGCTAATGCTATAGCAGTATACGCCTTGTATGTATACGTATGAAGTAAATACACGTATACAAGGAAATATGTCAATATTAGAAATAAATATCACATCCAACATATATTATTTGATTATGCTCGATAGCGCAGTGGTTAGCGTATCGGATAGCATGCTGACGTCCCGTGGGTCACTTACCCGGTGCCGTTGGCTTTTTCTCAATCTATGTCGTCGGATGACGTACCTTAAAATATAAATATGGCCGACAAGCTGGTGGAGTAAAGAATGGCAGAAAACAAGGCAAGGGAAAATGCGAAGTTACACATCGACCAATATGGCGTTTACAGCTGGTGACGTATGACAGAAAGAAAAGCATGGCCGCAATCATTACGCTCCAATTGAAATTCAATCAATGTTGAAAATCTAAAAAAAAAAAATTTGGGGAATGGCCCCACCCCCAAAAATTCGGAGGTATGGCCCACTCGGGCGACCCCCAAATTAGGACATTCAAAAAATTTGGAAATCAGATCACCCAAATGACCCCAAATTAGGACCCCCAAAAAATTTGGAGATTGGCCCACCGACCCCCAAAAAAAAAATTTAGAGATTGGCCCACCCGGAGGTGCCACACCCACCCCCAAAAATTTGGCAATTGGTCCACCCCGGAAGTCGGCAAACATCAAAGGGCCACGCCCTCGAAGGAATTTTCCCGGAAATCAGATCACCCAAATGACCCCAAATTAGGACCCCCAAAAAATTTGGAGATTGGCCCACCGACCCCCAAAATTTAGAGATTGGCCCACCCGGAGGCGCCACACCCACCCCCAAAAATTTGGCAATTGGCCCACCCGGAAGTCGGCAAACATCAAAGGGCCACACACACCCACCCCCAAAAATTTGGCAATTGGCCCACCCCGGAAGTCGGCAAACATCAAAGGGCCACGCCCCTCGAAGGAATTTTCCCACGGTATCGAAAATTTTCCCAGACTCAAGTGTCACTATACCTACTAATATCATTTCTAAGAATTTCGTCCCGTGGAATTTACGCCTTAATTAAATAGGCGACTTTGGAAGTATTTTAATAATTAAATGCTGGTGTGTTTTCCCTTTTTAAAGAATTCCATGAATTTATTTTAATAAAATTAGGGTTTTCCTGGTTTATTTCCTTGCTTTGGTGCTTTAACAAATGTAACAATTCATTTGCTGTTTGAATAACCACAAGAAAACACGTTCTATTTGGCTTCGTTCGTTATCTTTATGTGAATTTCCGGCACGCATTATTTAGCGTGGTAAGTATATGGAGTTTATATAAAATAATAGGTTTCGGCTTATTAAATTAATTTATTGTCCGTAACTATTCTAGCTTACTGCGGGGGACACGTTAATCCCTTGAGCTTCTTCTGGGAATGCGAGATCAAATGCGCTCCGCCTGGACGTAAGACGAGCGACTGGTTCCACCCCGATGCCAGTAACTCGAGGGTGAGTTCCTTTTTTTGTTCTTCTTTATATGTGCTTGTGACTTCGGAACCAGAACGTTCTAATATGGCATTTCTAAATTTAATTATCATAGATTAAAATTATTGAACTATTTTGGCATTTACTGCTCTTTGGTTACTATCTTACTATTTGTTTCTAAATTTCTAAAAATCTACTATATGTTTGTAAATTTAGTTTAAGTTTATCCTTACGATATTCTAGAGCTGTGGTTTTTAGGGTTGCGTTTGGTTCGTTTCTTTTCTTAATAAATACTGTCAGGGGGTTATTACCTAAAAATTTCAGCTCGCCATTTTTATGGGTAATTTTTTTAAATGTATTTATAAATTGGGGACATTGACTTTTTTTTGGGTTGGGTTTGGGAGTACTGTTTTTTTGTATATATATTTTGTTTTTAATTATAAGTTCTTTCTTTTCCGTTGTATGTTTTGTTCTGAGTGTGAATGAGTGAGAGTATCTATTTTTTTTTCTATTTATTTCAGGTTTTCTTTTAATTTAGCTATAGGTATAAGACCCCGCGCACTCGCCGCCTGAGCCCGGACTTACTACTTTCTCTTGATTTTTTTCTATGTTACGTCAATGTACGTAGCATACAATATTGGCGCCCAACGTGGTGCTGCGACTTTTTATTTGTAATTAATTTCTGTTCCGATTCTTTTTGTGATTAATTTCGGCTGCGATTCTTTTTCGTGCTTAATTTCGACTGCGATTTGTTTGTAATTAACTTCTGCTGCGATTCTTTTTGTGCTTAATTTTGGCTGCGATTTTTTTTTAGGTAATTTCTTCTGCGATTTGGTTTTGGTTAATTTTCTTGTGCTGCGATTTGTTCCATGTAACTTTGGCTCCGATTTTATTTTAGTTAGTTTTGGCTGCGAGTTCGTTTTAGTTAATTTTTGCTTCGATTTATGTTTATTATTGTTAGTTCTTAAGTTCCTGCATGACCTGCAATTTCTTGGCCTGATATTACTTATGTTTCGTCCCTTTCGTTCAATATTATTGGTTGGCTTATTTCAGATTATTGGTCTTGTGTTTTCGCCAATAATCCTAGTCCGTATAACACGCTGGCGCCCAAGATTTTTTTTTCTTCCTTCCCTCTCTGCACATTTTATTCTCCCCGTCACGTCTAGAGTTAGTTTTTCCTCCGATTTTTTTTTCTTTTATTCTACAGTCCTATGCTAATTTCTATTTTGTTGTTTCGCTCCTATTGGTGTTCCCGAAGTTTATCCGTCGGATGTCTTTAATTGTCCTGTATTCGCACTAATTTTCTTTTCTATTGAGCTTTTATCGAGTTACGGTTGGCCTTTATTTCGTTACCTTCTATCCATTTCTTTCTTGTTCGTATTCAAAATGACTTCTTTTTCGGCTTCCTACTACGGTCTCCCTGTGTGGGAGTGGAATTTGAAATTTTCTGGTGTTCCGAACACTCTTACTGTACGTGATTTTTTGGAGCGAGTCGAAAAACTCCGACGGGCTCATCATGTATCCGAATTTGATTTATTTGAGTCTGCAGTGTATTTGTTCGAGGCTGATGCTTTATGTTGGTATCGTGGTTTTCGGTATAGGTTTTCTGACTGGAAGTCGTTGTCTAATTTACTAATTCTTCATTTTGAACACAACGAGCTTATTTATAAGGCTACTACGATTGAGAAAAATTCTTTTGCTTCACATGATCGAGTTGTTAAGGTTTCTCCTACGCTTACGAGTAGATCCGATACTTCTTCCGTACGTTCTACTGTTCTTCCTCCTACTTTTACTCCTACTGGTTTCAAATATATGTTTGGCGACCTGAGACCTTTCATATTTACCATATTTGAAGTGAGCAATGTGTTCTTTAAATCTTGTTGTTATATTCCTCTTGGTCTGACCAATATATTTTTGAAAACACCCTGGCCCTGCACAACTAATTTCATAAATCCCCGACTTTTGCAATTTTTCCACCTTGTCTTTTGAATTACCTAGCAAATCTTTAATTTTATTAGTATTAGTGAACGCAATTTTGAAATTACACAGGTTGAATATTTTATCAAGACCCTTTGTGGTTTTGTGAAACGCAGTTTAACATATTTAACATTATCGTTAGAGGTGGTTGATTGCAAAGTCGTTGATTTACGGATGTTGATCCTATTTTACACTTTCTAAAATATTATCTATAATATCAGAAGAGAAACCATTGTAATTGGCTATTTGTTTAATAAGAGCAAATTCATTATTAAATCTGTTTTTATTTAAAGGAAATCAATAATCTATTAATTAAAAAGTTAAATGAAGCCAACTTATGTTGTATGCTATGATTAGAGGAAGACAAAATAAAGCGATTTACATTGGTTTCTTTTCTATAAATGTCAAATTCTAATTTATTACCATTTCTAATTACTAATGTATCTAAAAGGGTAATTGTCCATTATTCTCTAGTTCATACGTAAATTTTATGCTTTGAAATTTTGAATTCATTTCTTTAAGAAAATCATCAACATTTGATTTAGAAGTGTCAAAAACTGACACTTCTAAATCAAATGTTGATGATTACCCTATTTAGATACATTAGTAATTAGAAATGGTAATAAATTAGAATTTGACATTTATAGAAAAGAAACCAATGTAAATCGCTTTATTTTGTCTTCCTCTAATCATAGCATACAACATAAGTTGGCTTCATTTAACTTTTTAATTAATAGATTATTGGATTTCCCTTTAAATAAAAACAGATTTAATAAGGAATTTGCTCTTATTACACAAATAGCGAATTACAATGGTTTCTCTTCTGATATTATAGATAATATTTTTAGAAAGTGTAAAAATAGGATCAACATCCGTAAATCAACGACTTTGCAATCAACCACCTCTAACGATGATGTTAAATATGTTAAACTGCCATTTCACAAAACCACAAAAGGTCTTGATAAAATATTCAAACTGTGTAATTTCAAAATTGCGTTCACTAATACTAATAAAATTAAAGATTTGCTAGGTAATCCAAAAGACAAGGTGGAAAAATTGCAAAAGTCGGGGATTTATGAAATTAGTTGTGCTGGGCCAAGGTGTTTTCAAAAATATATTGGTCAGACCAAGAGGAATATAACAACAAGATTTAAAGAACACATTGCTGACTTCAAATATGGTAAATATGAAAGGTCTCAGGTCGCCAAACATATATTTGAAACCAGCCACCCCATTAAACTAGAAAATGTTAAATTGTTAAAAGCGGTACCAACGTTTTCCTCCTTAAATGCCTATGAATCAATTAAAATTGTTAAACATAAAGGACCCCTCTTAAACACCGATAAAGGGCCAATAGAGTCATCTGCTTTGCTTTCCCTATTGGTCAACAACCAATGAGAAAGCAAGATTAAACTGGTTCCGCTTCAGTAGGTTTAGAATTAGTATAAATTAAGTAGATTTAAGTTATAATGTCACAATTCACTTGTTTGTTGTTGAGAACACCAGCCTGCGGGTGAGGAGAATATCCTCGATAGTGTTTAAAGCAACAATATAGTAAATTATAGGTTGGGAAGGTTCACTTCAGCCTAAGTGGTGAGGAGAATATCCTCTGAAATGTTCCAGAACAACAGCTAATTTTTTTTTTCTACTGATGATGACCACATAGTGGTCGAAATACGTATCTAGTAATTTAAACATTTTTTGTGGTTAAGGGTTTTTATTTAATTTTATTTAAAATTACCCATGTTAATGGCGAGCTGTAATTTTTAGATAATAACCCCCTGACAGTATTTATTAAGAAAAGAAACGAACCAAACGCAACCCTAAAAACCACAGCTCTAGAATATCGTAAGGATAAACTTAAACTAAATTTACAAACATATAGTAGATTTTTAGAAATTTAGAAACAAATAGTAAGGTAGTAACCAAATAGCAGTAAATGCCAAAATAGTTCAATAATTTTAATCTATGATAATTAAATTTAGAAATGCCATCTTAGAACGTTCTGGTTCCGAAGTCACAAGCACATATAAAGAAGAACAAAAAAAAGAACTCACCCTCGATGAGACCAATAGTTTCAGGTATCAACTCACCGACTTACTATTTATCACGATGGCTGTCAAATGAATTTAAGAATTTAAAGTTTAATAGTTTGTCTGTACGAAACTCTTTAGAGTTCATTAATAAAATTAAAAATATCACATTAGAAGAGAACGAAATCTTAATTTCATTTGATGTCAGTTCATTATTCCCTAGTGTTCCAATACCACGTACTTTAACATATTTAAAGGATGTTCTTATAGATAGTGATATTGATGATGATAAAGTTGAGGACTATATCAAGCTTGTTTCGCATTGCATGTCCCAGAACTGTTTTCAATTCAACAACAAGTTGTACGAACAACATGAAGGCACAGCAATGGGAAATAGCTTATCACCTTTCATAGCAAATTTATTTATGTCTCGTTTTGAAACCGAGTTAAAAGAAAACTCCAAATACTTCCCAAGAATATGGTTAAGGTACGTGGATGATATTTTGCAGTTTTGACACTTCTAAATCAAATGTTGATGATTTTCTTAAAGAAATGAATTCAAAATTTCAAAGCATAAAATTTACGTATGAACTAGAGAATAATGGACAATTACCCTTTTAGATACATTAGTAATTAGAAATGGTAATAAATTAGAATTTGACATTTATAGAAAAGAAACCAATGTAAATCGCTTTATTTTGTCTTCCTCTAATCATAGCATACAACATAAGTTGGCTTCATTTAACTTTTAATTAATAGATTATTGATTTCCTTTAAATAAAAACAGATTTAATAAGGAATTTGCTCTTATTAAACAAATAGCGAATTACAATGGTTTCTCTTCTGATATTATAGATAATATTTTTAGAAAGTGTAAAAATAGGATCAACATCCGTAAATCAACGACTTTGCAATCAACCACCTCTAACGATAATGTTAAATATGTTAAACTGCCGTTTCACAAAACCACAAAGGGTCTTGATAAAATATTCAACCTGTGTAATTTCAAAATTGCGTTCACTAATACAAATAAAATTAAAGATTTGCTAGGTAATTCAAAAGACAAGGTGGAAAAATTGCAAAAGTCGGGGATTTATGAAATTAGTTGTGCAGGGCCAGGGTGTTTTCAAAAATATATTGGTCAGACCAAGAGGAATATAACAACAAGATTTAAAGAACACATTGCTCACTTCAAATATGGTAAATATGAAAGGTCTCAGGTCGGCAAACATATATTTGAAACCAGCCACCCCGTTAAACTAGAAAATGTTAAATTGTTAAAAGCGGTACCAACGTTTTCCTCCTTAAATGCCTATGAATCAATTAAAATTGTTAAACATAAAGGACCCCTCTTAAACACCGATAAAGGGCCAATTGAGTCATCTGCTTTGCTTTCCCTATTGGTCAACAACCAATGAGAAAGCAAGATTAAACTGGTTCCGCTTCAGTAGGTTTAGAATTAGTATAAATTAAGTAGATTTAAGTTATAATGTCACAATTCACTTGTTTGTTGTTGAGAACACCAGCCTGCGGGTGAGGAGAATATCCTCGATAGTGTTTAAAGCAACAATATAGTAAATTATAGGTTGGGAAGGTTTACTTCAGCCTAAGTGGTGAGGAGAATATCCTCTGAAATGTTCCAGAACAACAGCTAATTTTTTTTTTCTACATAGTGGTCGAAATACGTATCTAGTAATTTAAACATTTTTTGTGGTTAAGGGTTTTTATTTAATTTTATTTAAATCGTGCCACAGTGTTCCTATAGATTATTATGGGTAATTTTTTTAAATGTATTTATAAATTGGGAACATTGACTTTTTTTTTGGGTTGGTTTTGGGAGTACTGTTTTTCTGTATATATATTTTGTTTTTAATTATAAGTTCTTTCTTTTCCGTTGTATGTTTTGTTCTGAGTGTGAATGAGTGAGTGTATCTATTTTTTTATTTATTTCAGGTTTTCTTTTAATTTAGCTATAGGTATAAGATCCTGCCCACTCGCCGCCTGAGTCCGGACTTACTTACTACTTTCTCTTGCTTTTTTTTATGTTACGTCAATGTACGTAGCATAAAATATTAGCGCCCAACGTGGTGCTGCGGGTTTTTTTTTGCAATTAATTTCTGTTCCGATTCTTTTTGTGCTTAATTTTGGCTGCGATTTTTTTTTAGGTAATTTCTTCTGCGATTTGGTTTTCGTTAATTTTCTTGTGCTGCGATTTGTTTCATGTAACTTTGGCTCCGATTTTATTTTAGTTAGTTTTGGCTCCGAGTTCGTTTTAATTAATTTTTGCTTCGATTTTTGTTTATTATTGTTAGTTCTTAAGTTCCTACATGACCTGCAATTTCTTGGCCTGATATTACTTATGTTTCGTCCCTTTCGTTCAATATTATTGGTTGGCTTATTTCAGATTATTGGTCTTGTGTTTTCGCCAATGATCCTAGTCCGTTGAAAACGCTGGCGCCCAAGATTTTCCTTTTTCTTCCTTCCCTCTCTGCACATTTTGTTCTCCCCGTCACGTCTAGCGTTAGTTTTTCCTCCGGTTTTTTTTCTTTTATTCTACAGTCCTATTCTAATTTCTATTTTGTTGTTTCGCTCCTATTGGTGTTCCCGAAGTTTATCCGTCGGATGTCTTTAATTGTCCTGTATTCGCAATAATTTTCTTTTCTATTGAGCTTTTATCGAGTTACGGTAAGCCTTTATTTCGTTACCTTTTATGCATTTCTTTCTTGTTCGTATTCAAAATGACTTCTTTTTCGACTTCCTACTACGGTCTCCCTGTCTGGGAGTGGAATTTGAAATTTTCTGGTGTCCCGAACACTCTTACTGTACGTGATTTTTTGAAACGAGTCGAAAAACTCCGACGAGCTCATCATGTATCCGAATTTGATTTATTTGAGTCTGCAGTGGATTTGTTCGAGGCTGATGCTTTACGTTGGTATCGTGGTTTTCGGCATAGGTTTTCTGACTGGAAGTCGTTGTCTAATTTACTAATTCTTCATTTTGAACACAACGAGCTTATTTATAAGGCTATTACGATAGAGAAAAATTCTTTTGCTTCACATGACCGAGTTGTTAAGGTTTCTCCTACGCCTACGAGTAGATCCGATACTTCTTCCGTACGTTCTACTGTTCTTCACCCTACTTTTACTCCTACTCGTCAGGTCGTATGCTTTAATTGCGACAAACCTGGTCATGTTTCGACGCGTTGTAATCGTCCTAAAGTACTCCATTGTTATGGTTGCGGATATAAGGGAGTTACTCGCCACAACTGTCCGAACTGTCATCCTACTACGAATAGTTCCGCAAATAATCCTTCAAATTCTAGTCTCACCTCTAGTTTCCTAACTTCTACTTCTCATTCTACGTTCTCTTCGATACTTCATTTAGGTCATCTTACTACTACTATCAAAACCTACTCTTCTTCGGCGAATATAGCTTCTAATAAAATTTCCTCCGTTTCTAGTTCTGCCTCCTATTCTACTCCTTCTTCTGCTCGCCCTACTTATTCACTCTCACCCCAAATTGTGCCTCCATCACGCTTACAACCCATGCTTCTAATTAGTGACTTGCAGCTAGCTTCTCAAGAGTTTGTTCCCGCTTTCCTAAACGATTCTACCCAAGAATTTTCTGTTGTGTCTGCAAGCACAAAGGTCGCTGAAATCACCATAACTTCTAATTCAGTCTGCGAAGGTCCTCCGAAAGTCCATGGACCTGTATCTTTAATGCCTCCTGCCGTTTTTGTCAAAATTTTACCTGTTCCTGCTTTCTTTAATGATTCTAGTCAAGAAATTGCTGTCGTACCTACAATAACAGCTGTAGCTAAATTGAAGGCGGCTCCGTGGCGTAGTGGTATGTGTGTGACTACTACGCCCTAAGTCCCGGGTTCGAATCCCGACACGGTCCGCTTGAAAAATGTTAGGCGAGCATTTTTCGCAAAAATACACCCTCGTTCGGATGAGAGGTAAAATGGAGGTCCCGTGTGTGAGTGTTGTCACGCACGTTAAAGATCCCTACCTTGCCTGTAACGGCAAGGATTCGGCAAAATTCAAAATTTTCCAGGTAAAAAAAAAACTCGCTTCCTGGCCAATGTAGTACCTTCGGGTGGAGCATTGAAAATCACATGTAATGTAGCTAAATTGACGACTACTTCTAATTTAATCAGCGAAGGTTCGGTCAAAGTATCTTTAGTATCTGTTGCGGTTGCTGTCAAAATTTTACATGTTCCTGCTTTCCTAAACTGTTCGTCTCAAGAAATTTCTGTCGTGTCTACAAAAACAGCCGTAGCTGAAGTGAAGATAATTTCTAATACGGATAGAAAAGGTCCTGTTAAAGTTAGTGAACCCGTAGCTGTGATGCCTGTTGCTGTTGCCGTTAAAGCTTTACCTGATCCTGTTTCGTTACCTACTCCTACTCCTTTTTTTTTATGATGACAAAATGCTACTTACTTCTGTTCTTTTAACTAAGGTTGGTGACATCCTAGCTGATGTTCTGTTATCTAATGCTGACAAACTTCTACATGATTCTGCTCTTTTTCCTAAGGTCGATACTTCTACAGCCAATACTCTTTTCTTTTCTAACCGTGATACTTCTAGTCCTGCACATAACGTCAATGAAATTTTATCTACTTCTGTTCCTTCCTCTAACGTAACTGAAGTTTGTTCCACTTGTGTTCCTTTTCGTCAGGTTGGTTCTCATACAGGCAATACTCTTTTATTTTCCGCCGTTGATATGCTGACCACCCATGATGTTTCCTTTACTGTCGTTGACCTTCTTACCACCCATCCTTACAATAAACAACGTCCTTCTATGACGGGTTTTGAGTTTTTTAAACTACGCTTGCCACTTCCTAAATTTAGTGCAGTAACTACTACATCCCCTGCTATTTCTATTTTGCAGAAAACTGCCCAAAAGAGGCAGACTTTATTCTACGCTCCTTCAGAACTTGAGGATGTTGAATGAACACGAACACGAACGGAAAATGTAACGAAGTAACACCAAGTCAGTATTTATGCCAATCATTGACAACAACAGCTATCCAAGCAAACAGTCCTTGCGAAGTACAATTACTAAGATTTTTAAATCATTACGACAACTGTGAAGCAAAACCAGTACAAATCACCAATATGAAAATTCAAAAAGTTACGGAAAACAAATGAATTGCCGCCCACTGTAACCAAGACGAAACAACTTAGTATTAACTGAAAGCAAAGTAATCACCCTTAAGGAAGACTTATCTAAAATTGAAGAACGAAATTATTAGAGTATATCGAGACCCAACAGTAACCAAGAAATTCGCAAATTTACTAGAACAACAATTCAAGATTACACAACCACGAAGACGACCAAATAATCAAGAAACCCATGCAACTAAAACACCTAAACAAGGACGATCTCAACCACGCCATGAAACTAATGGACAATTACAAAGAACACTTAAGTGAGTTAAAAGTGCTAAAATTACATTATGATAACATAAGTGTTTGGACGATTTTATTAATTATTTGTCATTTTACTAACTATGTATGTATTATACAAAATGTATCTTAGGTATAAGAATAAAGAAAGAAATTTTAGTCATAAGGAAACAAAGGTAAATGAAGAAACAATAAATGTACCCTTAGGAACAATAAAATTTTAAAAATTAAGCAAAGAACCCCTTAATTTTTCATCTCCGCCGGGAGGAGTTACATATCCCTCAAATCAAATATGTATAATTAAATAGAAACTATTAACAAACTTAAGTTAGATGCAACATTGTAATTCAAGGATAAATAAAAAGGTTAATGAAAGTTCACAAGCAAGTTGTAAGAACGGATGTAAATACAATGTATTCCAGCCGTAAGTAATATTGCAGGTGCAGGTTACAGACGGTTACAAAACCGCAATTACTAGAATTAAGATTATTACTTTGTATTATATAGATTAATAAAGAAATAAGCAGACATGAGCTCTGCAATTTCCACAGAGATGTGAGGGGCAGGGACAACATAAGTACGCCGGAGCCCCAAATCAGTCAGTCAGTCAGTCTTAAATTTCTCGGCTTTTACATTGTTGGTTGTTCAGGCTACTCGCCCTAATTTAACTTCAATTATTAGTAATTTCGACTTAGACTAATTTTAAATAGTTTGTCAAAATTCCACATGTAATCTCTGTTGAAGAAATATTTGTAACAAGAAGTTTTGGAAGAAGACTTTTAAAAAGGCAGCTCCCAAGGCCCAAAACGTAACTCGCAATAAAGTAAAATACTGTTAAGTAGACCAACTGACACTTTGAATCTATAATACCGATGGATAAACTATTCAATGACAAACTGAGCATTAACATATATATAAATTCAATTAATAGTACGATAGTATCTATTATTGTTAGTAAAAGTATTTAATAGTTCTTACGTAAACACATTAATAAGAACTATGTGTTAGTGATTGTGAGATCTTCAAATATTTACGATTGTAAACACAGGTAGTGTAGATCCAAGCTTTATCAAACTGGATTCCACGGTAAATTGTTTATACATCAGGTATCCAAGAAATCTTTTACGACTTGTAGAAATGAATAAATAATCATGCTCCAGTAAAATTACCAAATAAAACAGAACAAGCATGATATATAATAGACATAAATGGTATAGAATTGAAACAAATGACATAGAATTAAAGTATAGAATTAAAGCTGTAACAAACATGTGTTAGTTAATGACCTATTAAATACTATACGTACCAGAATCAAATACATAATAAACCGTAAACACAATTTAAATAATCCTGCTTTAGCAAATCAAAATCGATTAAGAAAATTATTGCAACTACTTATAAATCCTAGAAAGTTATACAAATATATTGTTGTTAGTTATCAGTTGTAGCGAAAGGAATTGAATGCTGACATGAGATTAGAATGACGATCTCAAATGCGAACCCTGATATCTGACGGACTAAATGCTAATCTATAAAAAGGAATTTCCAATTAGATTGTGATGCTACTATCAAATACAATTAGTATAGACTACAAGACACTGTTAGAGCTAAAAGTGTTATTAATTTTAGATTACTTTTAAAAAAATGTCTAAGTTATAGAAAAAAATCGTTGCTATATAATTTGCGAGTTTGTAACTATTGTAACGGGCTACTACTAACGTGTTTCACTAGTTTAAAACAAGAAATAATAAAAGTCTTTATTACTCACTATTTACAAGCCTAATTAACAGTATATGCCTTATTTATAGATGTTTTCAGTCCAATTAATAATCAAGCTCTATCACACTAATGCTATTTACAAGCACTAATATCTTCTTAAACTAAATTCTTAACCATAGGTCTATTAACAACACCAACACACCTATTTATTTATTACACTTTTGTCTATTTAAGTATTCTACAAGCTGTCGATAGAATGTACATTTTCACATAATACAAATTTATATTTACTCTTGGACTTCCAAAAGCTTAACTATTTAACTTTACACGATATAATTTATATTCGACATTCTGATATAGACTAACTCTTACATATATCAGCGGTCTTATATATACTCTGAATTAAAAAGGATGATTCATACTCCAGTATATGCTAGAAATTTCTAAACTTCTGTAGTATATACATTGCTTACAGCATGATGGGCTGCTTAATAGTAGCTCGTAACACTGCCCTACATTTTGACGCCAATTCGATGACTGATGACAGTATCGAAAGCTATCTCCTCTGGTGCATTTACCACGTCGATGGAAATAACAATCAACACTCTTGTCTTGGTAGGCAACCGCTTGATAACAACAAACAAGAACAGGGACGTTGGGTCCCTGGAAAACTACTTCTAGCATATTTTGGACTATCCTCCAATCTAAGCAATCCAGTCCACAGCCGAGCTTGGGCACCGTGTAACGGGCATTTTTAATAGTTTAACATTTTACGCTTTTTCTCAATTAGTAAATACTTTTCTGCAATTACTATTTCTATATTTTATATTTATTAACTCCTTGGGCAAATGCGTCGTATTATAATGTGTGGATCGCTGTTTGTATAAAGTAAATACTTTCGAATAGTTTTCAGATTTGTATGCAATTTAACTCGTGTGTAGTAATTTAAAGATAGATAAATTGAAGTTTGATTTTCATTAATAAATAAATTGCGAGGAACGAATGTTAAATAGGATTATTCGTAAATTACTTTCCAACTTATCGGAACTGATAAACCGCTGTAATTAATTATTTAGATATGATGGCCGCATTCATATAAATTTTGTTGCTTATGTGGATATACAAGTCTAGATAAGAAACGATAAGAGGTTATAATAGCAACGAGTTCATATAAACAGATTAGGAGTTGTAGTTTGTGTTTTGTTCCGATAATTACGTTAAAAATGCTGTTTCCTTTTGCTTTGAAAATAGTGTAGTTCTGATGGCGATTGAAATAGTATGTTTTATAGGCGAACGTGTTTGGTCGACGCACGTGTGTTTTAAGGTCATTGACTGACGGTTTTACTGATACGCGTAGCTTTACTAATTGTTTTTTTTTTGCTTTTCTGTTGGAAATAAAAGGAGTAGTTGTAGTTTGTTCTTGGTTCCTAGATATTAATGACGTAAAAAGTACTGTTTCCTTGTTGCTTTAAAAATAGTGAGAATTAATGCGGGATAAATTTACTAATTGTTTTTAGTTGTCTTTCTTGTGAAATGAAAAGTTGTATATTAACTGTAGCAGCGTAGTTGTTTACCATTTAAAGGAAATATGCTTGATATGTAACGTGTTTGACGTGCTTGTTTACGGAACACGGACGGTTTTACTGATACGCGTAGCTTTACTAATTGTTTTTTTGTTGCGTTGTCCTTTTCTTATTTGAGTAGTTCATACTTTGGATTATCCAAATACTGTTGATACTGTAGTTTCTGAATTTTCTAACCCCAAAGAATCTACAACAAATCTTTACTTGCGCAAATTTCGTTATTTGCGAAATATAACAGATTACCGGTTTACAAAGGTATTGGTTGAAGTTTCTCACTGCTTTTTGGGATGTGTATGAAGATAACAAACATTTGGTCCCAGTTGAAATTAAACTAGTGCTACAACATATTTCGAAATTATTGCCTCAGGAAATAGAATTAACAGTAAATTTATCAATGCTACATAGTTCCATCAGCCTGATAATGTCTGCTGCTAACACCAGTGAAATACGTTGGTGTGATTAGTGTAAGGTGTAAGAAATTCCATCAACACCCCCACAGTCAAGGGTGAAGTGCTTCGTTAGTGCAGGACATCGTGAATCCCACACTTCAATTGCAAGGAAGCGTTCCTGAAGGACTTTTTGTAAGTTGAACTATTTCCTACTTATTATTACTTCAAATATCTATCCGTTGTTTTGCCATATCATCGTCGTCCTGATACCTTTTACAATAGACTTGCCTGCGATTAAAAAAAAACAAGAAAGAAAAAAAATCAATACTGCTGAATTACTCATATCAATTGTGTCTTATCTATTTATCTTTTGTTAATATTTTGTCTGATTTATGTTTAATTGGTGTGTGAGGAAACGTTTCTGCTACTCCCCAATATTACCTCACTTTGTACTAAAAAATTTTGTATTGCTTTTACCGTTGTTATATTATATAGATTATCTAAACAGTTTTTTTTTCATTCTACCAACTACTGAATAACTTAGCCTATGCATTGCTGCTATGCTTTTTCTTTATTTCAGGTTTGCAGGACTAATCTTTTTTTTTATTGCAGGTTTGCTATTCTAATTTCTTTTATTGTAGGTACTGTTACTAACTCCTTACCGCCGCATACATCATAGGTCAGTCTGCTTTCTACAACCCCCTCCCCTACTCTCCGATTGAGCCCGGTCATTTCTTTGACTTTCTTTGTGTTACGTAGCATAAATTTGGCGCCCAACGTGGCTGCCAGGAAAAAAACGTAACAACCGTTAGTCTCGTTACTCCATTTTCCATCATCTGAGCTTTAAGATTCAGCAAAGCATCCCATAGATGTCTATAACTAGGTCTCTGCCATGAAGAACTTTTGGTGACCAGATAGTAAACATAACGATTTTTATCCTGAAGAACCAAAGCTTTTCCTACAGTTGGCTGCTGTTGTACTAATTCATCCACACATCCAAACTTTTTCTTAAAAACAACAGCTATTCTTTTTGACATTTCCAAATCTTGAGCTACGCAATGTGCAAGGGAATACTCTTCTGGTGCTCTAAACAGATATTGCTGTTTTTCAACAACAACGCCAAATCTCGCCTTAGCGGAACCACCATACGCCGCTACATTTGGCTCATGATTAATAACTCGTCGAACACCATTCTCATTATTCTAGCCTTCCTGGTTGTTGCCAGCATAATACGTTAAACGGTCAAAGTGTACCACTTTCGATTTACCACGGGGAGATCTTCTGATCCGGTACACTACATCATTAATTCTTGTTAACACTTCGTACGGGCCTCCCATTGTCTTTGTAATTTTGGCGACAACCCACGCTTTAATCAACCACACTAAATCTCCAGGTTGATAACCACCTTCTTGTGCTCTCGTGTCATATTGTGATTCCATTCGATCGATCCATATTCTTTCGGACGTTTTCGTGAATGCTATTTTATCTTTCACGATGCTTATTAACGTAATATTCACCTGCGATCTCTTTTCCAGGTTTAAATCCAAACTGAAGATCACATGGTAGCCGCAGTTCTCGTCCTAACATCACGTAAGCGGGAGAGTATCATGTGCTGTCATGTACCGAAGATCGGTACGCCAGTAGGAACAAATGTAAATATTGATCCCAAGCTGGTTGAAATTTAGAGACAACTTTGGCTAGGTACTTTTCTAACGTCCTGTTCATTCTTTCAACCATTTCATCCGATTGTGGATGAAGTGACGTGGTCCTAGTCTTCCTGATTCCATGATTTTTGCACACGTTTTGAAACAACGCTGATTCGAAGTTCCGACCTTGATCGGAGTGTAATTCCAACAGAACTCCAAAGCGACAAAACAACTCCCTCACTAGTACATCTGCAACCGTCTCGGTTTCTTGGTTAGGTATAGCATATGTTTCCGGCCATTTGGTAAAATAATCCATTGAAAACCAAGATGTATTTATTTCCTTTCTCCGATTCAGAAAACGAACCAGCTATATCAATGGCCACTCTCTCAAAAGGATTCCCCACGTTATACTGTCTCATTGGGGCTTTCCGTTTTGTAACCGGGCCATTTCCAGAGGCGCACAATTCACATTTCCGGCACCACTCCTTCACATCTTCTTTGCAGTTCACCCAATAGAATCTTTCTCTCGCTCTATTGAGAGTTCTTTTCACGCCAAAGTGCCCTCCGGAAATACCATCGTGCAAGTGCTGCAACACTTCCGGCACTCTGCTTCTCAGCACTATCATTTGAAGTCTCTCAGTGCCATCTTCACATTCCAGGCGTCGTTTCAAGATTCTATTTTCAATCACCACGGAGTCCCACTGTGCCCAGTATGTCTTCAGGCTCCTGCTTGAAATACTAATTTCTTCCCGAGCTGGTATATCAGGTGTTGTGCGGTTTCTAGAGATTGATTGTTGCAAGGACAGTGAGGGGAAGGAGTAAAATGGAATTGATGAAGTTTATTACGTAAGTTTCCATAGCCGGACAGAAATTGTATTGTAGGGAGATTAGAGAAAGGAATATGTGGTGGGATGTTTGCGATATCAGGGAAGATATCAAATGTATATCTGCCGGTGGTGGAGCGGGACCGACCAAAGATCTTGCCAGGAATGGAGTAGGGAGTTATGTAATCGGGATTTATTTTATTTTCTTCAGGGTCACCGTATGCGGATTAATGTTTAACACCCTTACTGGTATCATATTTCGAAACTTTACCAGCGTTCTTCCAATCAGTAATCCCTCCTGGCCCATTCCCGATTCAGTTGCTTCCATCATGCATACTTATCCTTCCTGGAGCGTACCATGCGGGCGTCCCAAAACGATCATTTCCGCTTTCTCGGGTATTCTCATATCACAAATCATTCGAACTTGCATCGTTTGGTTACTCGTTCCTCGAAATGGAATCTCATCATCATCCATCCGAAGCACATTTTTTTCATGTTCACATGAAACCCATATACTTATGAGATCCATTCTCAAGATATCTTCTTCTGTAACTTCAGCTACCAACACCTGATGATTAATTAGTTTGTCTCCAATTGTTAACGTAACGGCAATCTCTCCGTGAGTAGAAATTTTCTCACCACTAATGCTATTTACAAGCACTAATATCTTCTTAAACTAAATTCTTAACTATTTAACTTTATACGATTTAATTTATATTCGACATTCTGATATAAACTAACTCTTGCATTTATCAGCGATCTTATATATACTCTGAATTAAAAAGTATGATTCGTACTCCAGTATATGCTAGAAAATTCTAGGCTTCTGTAGCATATACATTGCTTACGGCGCTTGTGTGTTTGAAGGGTTGCCTAATAGTAGCTCGTAACACTATTATACCACATCATTGCGGAATGTAAAAAAGCGTTGGAGGTGGGAACAAATATTGATTTCATCAGTATTTCTTTATTTAGTGGTATCTATAAACAAATTGCATTACATTATTGACTCTTATTAAAATACTTATCTCATGAACTTTATACAAGAAAAACTATTTTTACATACTATTCTATTGAGTTCATGTGGTACCAAATCTACAATGACAAATTTAGGCTGAGAATTTATCCCTTAGCATAAGGAGATTGAGAGTTTGTATAAAACACATAATCTTGAGCGGAACCTGGTGAAGTGTCACTTTCCCCGATGACTTGTTTTCCCAAAAGCGAGGGTGCACATGTTGGCAAGGGACATCCAATACATTCTCTTCCAATAAACTTGTTAGAAGGGATGCTTTCTTGGAAGTAGTCGCAGCTTCGTCGGTGATTACATGAAACTTATTATGTATATGATTAATAAGATTATTCAAAGAACTTTTAAATAAAATACTTACTCAAATTTACTGGAAGATCTAGCAATGTTTGCGGATTTTGCAAAGTACCATTGATGACTTTATTTAAACAACCTGGTTGAAGGTATCCGCAATTAGCAAAGGCATCTAAATGTCCGCAGTTACCTAAATACCCAAATTGCCCCTGATTAGTGTGAATAACGTCTACAAATGTGGCATCTGTTGGATCGAGTCGATCGTTTTTAGCAATTCCATTATAAAGAGGTCCAGCAGGATCCAGTCCTGTAATTCTACCAATGGTGCTAGCACATTTCACTTTAACTAAGCTTCCAGCAATGCCAAATATGTGGGCACCCATTGAATGTCCGACCAAATGAAGCTTTTTTGGATCAACGTTCAAAGTAGATAGTAAGTTGCATATAAAAGCTGCAACATTACTTGCCACTTCTGGAGCTGCACAATATGCTGATTGATAATTTTGTAGTGCATAATTACCCCAATTTACCGAAATTATACAAGCTCGTTTGTATTTTTTAAGATAGGCATCTTTCAGTCCTATAATGTATACCGCATTTGCATCCCATGACCACCCATGAGCCAAGAAAATAATTTTTCCTTTTCTATGACACATGGATTTCGAGGGTGTAGTAATTTTAGACGGATCATTTGGGTTATTATTTGTATATATCCAGTAATTTGTTTCAGGAGCTTCATTGATGGAATTAGTACAGTTGCCTATTAGTTGTACAGTTCCATGGATCACTATGCTAAGAATGTTGCTTACTATATCAGATGGTAGATCCTTCAATAATTGTTCATTTTGAGCACTGACTGCAATTAAAATCGTACATTAATTTTTCTAAAACGTTCAAAATTTCGTGATAAAGTTTAACTTTATTTTGTTGTTTAACATTAACGTATCTGTATGATTTAGGTTGGTCATCCAATATAAGGCATGGTATAATATTACCAGACATTTTGTCAAATCTTTGCTGTAAGCATGAATTTTTTCTGCAGTTAAAGCACTAAGAGGTATACTATTCATTAAAGCAAGTTACGATATTTCAATAAGTAGCATTAAGAATATGATATGCAAAAGCTTAATTCATAAGATACTTATATTTTGTAAAGATTTATGTGAAAGGAAAAGTGTTAACCTTTAGTTTATGACCGCCCAGCCGGTGGTAAGTTATAAATAAGAATAATGTAAAAGTTACGCGTTAAAGGCTGTGTAATATATTATTTTATGAAGATTGATGTTAAGCGAAAATAAACGTAAATTTAAACTTAAGTACCTTCTTAAACTCCAAGAGAAATTAAATAAAATAGAGGAATGACGGACTGATGTTCGACCCTTCAGGGCGACATATGGTACAAGATAAATGATATCTGTAACTTGTCAAACCAACTAAACTACTTAATGGTGATAAGAATAGATTAAGAGATATTTATGTATCCAAAATAAATAAAATTAGTCAATATATGAAGACGCCAGAAACTCGTAAAAGTGTTTGTTAACAATTAATAAATAATTAAATGAAAGTAAGATAGGAGGGTCCTAGTCTATATAAACATATCCGTGAGGAACGGACGGTGATGTGACAAATGTGTAGAAGTGTACGAACAGCTTAAGTTCTAACATAACTTCTCTATTGAGTACAAACGTTTATTTCTTTGAATTCATAAATAGATAAAGTACAGTGTTTGTTAATAGTATTATTTCTTTTCGATATTAAACGAATATTGGTTTTTTAAAAATCAGTTAGCAAGATCCAACCTGTAATTAGATTTTCTCTTTGTAAAACAACCAACAATTCAATTTTCTATCGCTATGCATAAATCGTTTTCCTAATACCGGACAAAATTATTTGTTACTCTTCACGTACTATAATTATATTTACGTTTTCTTATAAAATAAACACAGGTAGTGCTTGATATTACGCAATATATAACGCTCTTGAGCTATATTCCTAGAAACCTCTAAGCAACTGGTTTAATACGTTTTTTATCGTTGGATAAACCAGTCGAGACGTAAAAAGAGTCAGTCGTGTTCAAGTATCAGACAAGTTAAGAGGATATTCTTTATCTTAAAGCACGGCTGGCGAATTACGTCATTGTAGATAGGATGAAGTTCTACACGAAATTTAGTTTTCCGTTCTAATCAATGGTTCGTATAAAATAAATACAAGATTTTATTTTAATACCTTTTTAGCGCATTTAAATAACAATATTTATAGAAATAACGCAGTCGTGGTTTTATGTCATTAAAGTTTTACATAATTCAAGGATTCACATCTTTAGAAAATTAACACTTTTAGAAATAATATTATAATGGTTTTATATTGCTAATGTTTTATATTATCTATGAATTATCTACATAATGGGTTTATCAGATTAAGCATCAGGCAACTTTGTATTAGTTCAATTTTTTACATTAGGGAATGTCTCAGTAATATAACTTTGAAGTAGAACTTTGTTTTATAAATTCACATGTAAACTTATTAGAAATAAACCAGTGCAGATAGCCCAAAATGAAATGAAATAGGGACAAAATTAATAACAGAAAACAAATGATAAGGAAGGGAAGAAACTGCCGACAGGAATACAGGAACCAAAAATTCAACCAGGTAAAATGTAGGGGGGTTGCAGGGGGGGCGCGTTTTAGGAGTCAAACGTGGTTTTTCGTCGTTTCCGGCGAAAGTTGACCACCCATCAAAAAATGTTGTATGATATTAAAAAGATATAAAACTTTTGTGTATACCATTTTTACCATAACCTCAAAGATTCTGAGAAAAATCGAAAGAACCGTGTTTTTGGTTTTTAATTTTTTCTCGCGCAAAAATTTTTTTTCATGAAATTTACAAGAGATTTACCTTTCGATGTCTTAAATAAGCTGTATTTTTTTTAGAAAAAAAATTAATTTTCCAAGGTAATATTAACAGAATACCGAAAAATTACCCATAACTTCAACCTAAAAAAGTAATGTAAAAATTCCCGATGTTGAATAGATATTTATTAATTGCTTTGCAAAAAAAGTGTCAGAAAACGCGAAAATTTAAAAAACTCCATTTTCGAAATTCGTATTTTCGGCAATTGTTGAATATAGGCAATTTTATGGGAAAATGTACAGTTGAAATCATCTATAAAAGAGAAATGTAATGTGACATTAACAAATGTAATAAGAAAATTATAATACAATTATTTTTTGTACAAAAGAAAGATGTCCTACTGCAAAACTGTGGATGCAGAAATGGGAAATGATATGTATTAGAGACTTCATACGAGTTGAAAGTTTAAGTGGCTGGGATTTACATCTCAAGTGTGTACCACAAATGATTCCGTATTTCCACGCAAGTGGACACTTTTTATACGCCAAAGCTGCCCACCTCTACCTCTAAGAAATATTGAATCTGAATAAAACCGTGACCGATGAGACCGAATATTTTCGATTTACTTCAGAAGGTTTCTTCACTATCACAGAAAGCCATAAGTTTTGGTGCGGAGTATGGTCAGACATGAGCATTGAGCAAGTATTAATGCGGTCAATGAAAACGCAGGGTGAATTAACGCATGGTCGTAGCTTCGCGAAAAGTGTTGTACCCAAGTTTGTTTTGACAATGATCATACTAGTAGAAGTATGCAATGAAATGGAAAACTTTTGTAACGTATTTTTTGAAACTACAGAACAACAC
The DNA here is from genome assembly GCA_036346225.1 of Platerodrilus igneus. Classification (NCBI taxonomy): domain Eukaryota; kingdom Metazoa; phylum Arthropoda; class Insecta; order Coleoptera; family Lycidae; genus Platerodrilus; species Platerodrilus igneus. The sequence continues at coordinate 12,180,685 of JARFIW010001469.1, read as the reverse complement.
GTTGATTCCAGAGAATACAGAATAAAAAGAGATGTGGCTGACCTAGAAAAGTTAGAAACGTTTTTTGATAAATATGATCCTTTTCCACAGATTGAGAGCATTACTTCAATATTTTCTGGAATCGTTCGTGGTGACACGGTTAACTGCCACGACGCGTACGAAATAGGTCAAAAATCACTAAAGTCCATTATGGGTAACAATTTCGGAAGTGTCAAATTTCTGAGAAAAAATAAAGTTCGTTTTTTGAGAACAGTGAACTCTTCCGTTCAGGTAAATGGGGAAACGATAGCGATTGATCCATTGTTGCTATATCAACGGTTGACATTGACCATCAACAGCAAAGAAGACATGGAAAATTATTTGCGGTATTATTTCCCTATTCACCGATAATGGTTTACGAAAAACGTGAAATTGCAGTTTTACGAAGAATACAGCTGTCGACGCACAAGGAATTTCGACCAGTGTCGTACATGTCGTGGACGGGGGCTACTTACTGCATAAGGTCGTTTTGCAAAAAAATGATACCGTAACCAATAAATATTTACGGTATGTATCAAGCAATTACGCGCTTAACAGTTACATCATGTTTGATGGTTATCCCGAGTGTGAAAACACAGTTACAGCCACATACGCCAATACTTCAACCAAAAAAAAATGGAGCGTCTAAGCAGGAAAACGTCGGACACCGTTCCTGAATTACATTATCAAAGCCACACAAAAACTCCATTTCCGCAACACAAATCTTTAACAAACGAAAAAATAACTACATGATAATAAAAGATTATTAGAAAAACTGCAACAACAAGGATTTTTTTGCAAACAAGCATTACATGTGATTTTTCAATGCTCCACCCGAAGGTACTACATTGGCCAGGAAGCGATTTTTTTTACCTGGAAAATTTTGAATTTTGCCGAATCCTTGCTGTTCCAAGCAAGGTAGGGATCTTTAACGTGCGTGACAACACTCACACACGGGACCTCCATTTTACCTCTCATCCGAACGAGGGTGTATTTTTGTGAAAAATGCTCGCCTAACATTTTTCAAGCGGACCGTGTCGGGATTTGAACCCGAGACCTAGGGCGTAGTAGTCACACACATACCACTACGCCACGGAGCCGCCCTTGCAAACAAGCAGCGGAAGATGCAGATGCTAACATTATTAATATGTCGATCGAAATTACACAACATAATAAAGGTCATAGTAGGCCAAGACATCGACCTTTTAGTCCATTTAAACCAGCTAAATTCGAACAATTACAATATTTATTTTCCCAAATCCGGCTCGAGCAAAGTTAAAGATTTGTTTTACACTTCACACAGTTTTAACCATAAATCCGTCAAAAGTATCGTAGGTCTTGCATTGCTTTTCTGGGTGCGATACGATATCTGCATTTACAGGCAAAGGGAAAAACAACAGTGAAGGCGTTGTTGTCCGGTAAAAATTTGTCGGCTTTGGCTGATGTTTTTTAAAAGAAAGATGCCGAAAAGGAAGTCATTGCTAAAAATGGATTGCAATTAATTAAAGCAATTTATAAATGCCAAAAAGACGGCATGACTTTGAATATATTGCGATTCTACAATTATCAAGCTGCAACTGTTAAATGATCTTTTAAATTAGAGAAATTGCCACCAACCGAAGACGCAGCAAAGCTACAATGTTACCGGGCATATTATCAACTCCAAACATGGCTCGGTCACGAACTGACAGCAACTGATTGGGGCTGGAAGCGACATGCTGGTGGAATTATGCCAATTTTTTCCGAGAACGATTTGATTCCTGCTATATTACTTGTTGGAGATTATGTAGAACAGTTTGATATTCGCTGATCTTGCCCCGCCATCTATTATTACAAAAAGTCTATTCGACAGACAAACGCGTTTTGTTCTCCATACGTTTGGCATCTCAAGCCAACATGTATGTAAAATGTTTAATATACACTTTATAAAAAGAAGTTATATTATTTCAAATACAGTCCACTAAAAATTTAAAAAATTCAGAGCATTCTTCCAGGGAAATGTACATCACCTTCAACAAACGCGTTAAGGTTGTACGCCCAAATATAAATTGGCACTTCGAGCCGGATTATTAAGCAACAAGTAATAAAGGTAAGATGGTTTACGAAGCTGCAGCTTGCAATTCGTAAAATATTTCAAGATAGTTTTCAATTGCATTTACCCGCAATTTTCCATTCAAGTTGAAACAAGAAGTTATGAGTGGATGCACAATATTCGTCTGGTCCACATTCATGAGTCGTAGGTAACAATCCAGTATTTCAAACATACACATTGTACAAAATTGCTGAAATTAATCGTACAAGGGTGAGAGCAGTAGCATCCGATAATTTAAGCCTGAGCAAGTAGGATAACTATAGACGCAACCCTACCTTACTTCCAACCCTCAATTTCTGGTTGACTTCAGGTATATCGTTCACCGATGTGATCGATATTTTCGCTAAAAGCAGTGGTTCCAAACCAAGAAATCATTCCGTTACTCCATTAAGGTACGTTTGAATTTGCGCTTTTGCTTGTGTTTGCATGTCCAAAGATCTTTATGTTAATAAAAATAAAGGCGATTAAATTAGTGTAAAGCAGGTTAAGTAATATTTTCGCTTCGTAAGTAATAATAAAAGGTTTATTCGCCACAGTTTATGCTGCAACTAAGGGCACATAAATAAAATAATATTGCTAAGTTTGTGTAACAGGACTACGCGCAATTCTATACCTTTATTTTCTATATACATTGTTTATACAAATTAATTATTCATAGATTTAAAGCTCAACTATTGACGTTTTAATGCGTTCTTGCGGTATAATTAAAGGTAAGTTGACACGATTTATAAAATATCTGAATGCACTGAGGGTCATTCGGAATAATATAAATCAAATAGTTTTAGAAACGCAAATTTTAGAGTTACAAAGGAGGCAAACCAATGCCTTAGCTTTCTTATCAAAGTATGAGTCTATACATGCTGAAATTATTGCAGTAACGGATTCAAATGCTACACCCGAGGCAGAAACCGATTATGAAGAATTCGAAGCTTGTTATTTCTCTGCTGTCAGAGGCAGACAACTTAATGAAAAAAATTAACTGGTGGCTCACGCGCTGGATCACCTATCGGCTCAGGCCGGGACACGCGGAGTTCCGGGGCCAATTCACGTGAATCCAGTTTACGTTCAAAAGGGTCGTCTGGGTTCAATCTGCAAAATATTAGCATTCCAATTGAAGGGGATAATCTAGAGAATTGGGCTGAATTTAAAAGCATTTTTTTTAGTCTGATCAAAGACAATTCAGGTCTAAACGACGTTCAAAGGCCCCATTACTTGAAAAGCTGCCTCAAAGGATCAGCGGAGGTTATCAAGTCTTTAGAGTTTTCTGGTGAAAATTTTCATATTGCATTTCAAGCATTAATTTCGAGATATGATCAACCAAAGCTGTTTATACGTAGTCACTTAAAATCTATTTTAGAATTGGACTTTAGCGAAGGAGTCAGCTTCTGGTCTAAGAAAGGGCAATGATACGCTATTCAAACATGTCCCACCTTTGCGAGCATTTGCTAATTCAGAAGAGTGGTTTGAAGCTTTCATTATTCATATAGTTTCAAGGAAATTAGATACTGTTACTTTACGCCAATGGAAACTCATCGTAATAAGTCTACATCCGATTTACCTACCTTAACCGACTTTAAGTGTTTTCTCACAAACCAAGCCAATCCTTTGGATAGCTTGGGAACAAAACAGATCAAGGTTGTTCCAGATAAAATCAAATCTCATTCTAAATCTTTCATAGCCAGTAATGCTACATGTTTACTGTGCAAAGGTGATCATAATCTATTCAAGTGTAATGATTTATTTAAGTTAAGTCCTCAAGAAAGGACTGTAAAAGCAAAAGGGTTGAAGGTGTGCTTCAACTGCTTAAACAAGGGTCATCGTGTGTCCCAATTCCAATCAAAGTTTACTTTCAAAATGTGCAAGTCTAGGCATCATACTTTGTTGCATACTGATTCATCGTCGAGTCAGAGACTAGAACAATCAAGGACGGTGGTGTCTACACCCCAAATCCCTATTGCTTCTTCATCTACTGTCTTAGTCTTCTTTTCAAACACAGTAAAGGTTCTACTTCCAACAGCTAACTGTAATATCCTCGATTTTTATGAAAATGCTCATTCAATTCGTGTTTTGCTTGACTCGAGCAGTCAGTCAAATTTTGTGCGGTCTTATTTGTGTAGCAAGTTAGGTCTGTCTACAAAACAAGTGGATATTTCAGTTCGGGACTGAGAGTCCCACATTCGTTCACGTTGTGATGTAGAACTTGGTGCTCACCATTCTTCTTACAAAATCAAACTATCATGTCTTGTGTTGGATGAGAACACAGGTAATGTACCCACCTTTCGGGTAAGCAGTTCTAATTTCAAAGTGCCAGATAATATTCGATCAGCCAGAGAGAATCGATATGTTGATTGATTCTCCAGCGTTCTTTGACATTCTTTGCATAGGACAGATACGTTGCGGTCCCAACCTGCCAATTCTTCAGAAAATGCATTTCGGTTGGGTCGTATCTGGTTCGCTTGCGCCAGTTTGGCTACACAGGTGCAGTATCATTTAAGTACTCTCGATGTTCAAGATCAACTATCTAGATTTTGGAAACTTAAAGGTTATCCTGCAGACAAAATTCTTTCTACAGAGGAGAATGCTTGTGAACTTTATTTCACACAAAACACTTACAGAAATTCAGATGGAAGATTTGTTGTTTCTATTCCGCTTAAGTTGCCCACAGAAGTATTAGGTGATTCACTAGCTGTGGCGCAAAAGAGATTCTTTGCCTTGGCGAAACGTCTTCAAGCTAATCCTGACCTTTCAGATAGTTATTCTGTATTTATGAGTGACATTCCTCAGACTCATCTTCATCCAGGTGTTCTTGAGTTTGCTTCTCAAGAGCATACTAAAACGTTAGGTCTCATTTGGTCCTTTTCAACAGATCACTTTATGTATTCGATTTCGGATTCAAATACTACAACCCAAATCATCACGAAAAGGACTACCTTATCAAAGATTTCTCAGATGTTTAACCCACTAGGGCTTCTTTCGCCATGTACTAGTAGTACAAAGATTATTTTGCAATAGCTGTGGCTGGGAAAGCTATGTCGCGATGACCCAATTCCAACTAGTATCCAATCAAGGTGGATCGTTTATCGTAAAGATCTTGTTGGTCTAAATGACCTTAAGATACCATGTTATGTGCTTTGTTCTAACCATGTTGATGTTCAGCTTTATGGGTTCTTGGACGCTTCACTTTATTGTTATGGTTCGTGTATTTACCTTCGTTCTACTGATGTGAACAATCGTGTTCAAGTTCATTTACTTTGTGCTAAGGCGAGGGTTGCTCCTTTCAAAACAATTACAATACCCAAACTGGAGCTCTATAGAGCATTACTTCTTGCTAAGCTTGCAGATCAGGTTTTGAAAGCGTTAGACATTTCAATTTCAAGTTGTATCTTTTGGACAGATTCGACAATTGTTCTTGGGTGGTTGAAAGCCAGTCCCAATTTGCTAAAAACGTTTGTTGCTAATAGAGTAGCAGATTTAAGGTTTGGCGTCATGTTCCCACTAAGTTCAATCCTGCGGATTTAATGTCAAAAGGCACTACTCTTCAAAATTTGAAAAACTCTCATTGGTAGTGGCATGGTCCTTCATGGCTATCACAGCATCAGTCTTCCTGGCCCGTTTCAAATGCAAATATTGTCAAGCTTCCAGAGTTAAAAGGTCGATCTCATTGCCTTTTAACCACAGAACAACTGTTTCCATTCGTAAACTTTTCAAGTCTTGCTCGACTTGAAAGGATCATTGCTTATTGTTTAAGGTTCTTTCACAATTGTTATTATCTCAAGGGTGAGCGCCTTACAGGCCCTCTTAACCCTACTGAAATTCAGAATTCATACTGTTGCTAGTGTAAATTGATCAAACTGAATCTTTTGCAGAAGAGTTCAAGCAACTCAATCAATGCAAATCCTTAAACAGTTCGTCATTGAGTAGTCTAAATCCGTTTTTAGATACTAAAGCTATTATTCGCGTCGGAGGTCGACTGCTAAATTCTTAATTTCCTTACAGTAAGAAGCATCCTATACTACTATCAGGAAAACATTACTTATCGAAGCTAATTGTAGAGCGTGAACATATTCGATTGTTGCACGCTGGTGCTCAGCATTTGCTTTTTTCATTACGTGATAGATTTTGGATCACTTCATGCCGAAATCTTACGAAACAAATTGTTCATCGTTGTGTTCGACGTTACAGGTTTCCTCCGAGTCAAACTCAACATAACATAATTCCCGAGGCAGTTGCGAGTGAGGGAATTACTTGGCACTTTGTACCAGCATACAGTCCCCACTTAGGAGGATTGTGAGAGGCAGGGATCAAATCTTGCAAATTTCACTTAAAGCGCATAGTTGGTGGTTGCGTTTTGACCTACGAAGAGCTTTGCACATTGCTTTTGCAGGTGGATGCAACCCTGAATTCCAGACCTTTGTGTCCTATCTCATCCGATCCTAATTATTTGCAACCCTTCACTACGGCCCATTTCTTGGTTGGAAGACCATTGAGCGCTGCTCCCGATCCTGATGTAACTGGGATAGCAGATTCCAGATTATCAATTTTTCAACGTGTTCAACAATTCCGTCAACATTTGTGGAAACGATGGAGTTGGGAGTATATTTCAGAGTTGCAAGTACGCCAAAAGTGACAGCTTCATCATTCTGAGCTGAAACCAGGAACTTTGGTTCTAATCAAAGAAGAGAATCTACCTCCAATGAAATGGAAGCTCGGTAGAGTTCTACAAGCGCATCCTGGTGCTGACAACATTAGTCGAGTTGCGTCCGTACAGACCTCAACAGGTATAGTGCGACGTTCCTTCCCAAAACTGTGTCCACTACCAGTGGAAACTTCTAGTGTGCGAGTTTAGTGCGCAAGTTCGCTCAAATTGGTGTTGTGCGCTACCTTTCTACAAGTTTTCTTTGTTCCATGTTTACATGCATATAGTTTACTGTTAATGTTTATTTCTATCTTTGTATTTACATTATAGAGTTTAAGCAAACTATGTATCTTAAAAATTCCAAACTTTTGTAAGAATTTGAATTTTGCTGGAGGGCATGTTAGAGATTATGTAGAACAGTTTGATATTTGCTAATCTTGCCCAGCCACCTGTTATTACAAAAGGTCTATTCGACAGACAGACGTGTTTTGTTCTCCGTACGTTTGGCATCTCAAGCCAACATGTATGTAAAATGTTTAATATACACTTTATAAAAACAACTTATATTATTTCAAATACAGTCCACTAAAAAAAAAATCAGCGCATTCTTTCAGGGAAATGTACATCACCTTCAACAAACGCGTTAAAGTTGTACGTCCAAACATTACTTAAGACTATTTTTTGCAATTGCGAAACAGGATGCAATAGTAAAAAATGAAGCTGCCAAAACACGGCCTTAAATGTACTAGTTTGTTCAGCAATTGTCATGGTTCTGAAAATGTACGAATGTCGAAGAAACAACTTACAAGGAGTTCAGTAATTCTGAAGAAATCCTTGACGAACAACCGACACAAACAACACGAAACGCTAATGAAGACGAGGATGACGACAATCATGACAAAAATGCGGATGAAAGTTGTGTGGAGTACGAAGACGAATTGCTTCCTTCAAAGAAAATTAAATCAATGTGAATTTATGAAATACACTTTTGTATAGCAGCAATATTAGCGTACTCATTTCAACTACTACATTTGTGTCACATTACATTTCTCTTTTATAGATTTCAACTGTACATTTTCCCATAAAATTGCCTATATTCAACAATAGCCGAAAACGCGAATTTCGTAAAAGGAGTTTTTTAAGTTTTTCAGGTTTTTTGGCACTTTTTTACAAAACAATGTATATATAATGCTATTATAATAGGGTAATTTAGGGGTAGGTTAAGTTATGGGGGTCGTAGAATAAAGGAATACAACTTCCACACTAAGAAACTAACACAATTTCAAAAATTATAAGAATAAATCGGTCACCCTACATATTGTTAATTGAGAGCACACTGTATATAAAATACACGAGATTAAATGCATGAGAACATAAAGAGGTCTAAGAGTAGTTTACAAGTAAAGATAAGATTTTAAAACGCTGTAAACTGCAACAAAATTAAATCACCGGGAACCTAGATAAATTGGCATTGCAAAGATGTAACAATTGCATACATGCATTCTAAATAATTCGTTATTAGAAAATCGTACGTGACTGGAGGAAATCACATTTGTTCAAAAATCCAATATTCTGTAGAAATAAACAAGCACCAGGCGATTCGATTTAGATGATAAAATATAACAAACATTCGAATACGTGAGTTAATAAAAGGCAAAAGTTGGAATTTCTTACATAATACCACGATATGCGGGAGACGTACGTGACAGTCAAGGCATGCATTGAATGATTTGAACTAAATAATTGGTAAAAATCCCGAAGTAAGCAAGATAAAGGTAGAAGTATCGTCCCAGAATGTAAACACGCCAATGAAATCAATAGGAGGTAGGGCTTATATATATATATATATATATATATATATATATTGCTATGAACTCCTGTAACTATCATGCCCCGACGTTGGGCTGCATAATAAATATGCTATGTATTAACTGGAACTCTTGATCGCCGACTTTGGGCTGTCCAATAAATACTTGATGTGATAACGCCGTACTTGGTATCAATGGCGTATTCAACTTATAACTCCGCCTCTCTGTTTAAATTATCAAATTACACTCCCACTAACTTTATTATTCGGCCTCGACTAGCTTTTATTTTGAATTATAAAATGAAGTTAGTTAATTCCATATAATAAAAACAAATATTATGTACAGGTTTTGAAAATTATTAAAATACACTTTTCAATCAATTAATATTGTAAATCTTATAAAAATCATATGCTTTTTAATCAATCTAAAGTCACCAAAAACTATTCTTTTTTTTATAAAGGAAGCCTAGAACGTTCAAAACCCCTTTATTATCTTACGTACTTTCTACGTATGCAAAGTTCGTTGTTGACTCCGTTACACTAGTTTATATTAATTAAGCAAATTCAATATTCAAATTCAAATAGAAAAAAAATGTCTTAAAACTAAAAGATCTAACCTGGTCTGTTTACTTCGTGCTTCTGCATTTCTTTCTCAAAATTGTACCAAGACTATCAACGCATCTATTATCAACCAACATCCATTAGATTTTTCCATGCATTATCATTAACATCGTATTCGAAATTATTTTCCACCAATTCGGAATTATTATATACCCATTTAAAATATTATCTATCCACACGCTTGAATTATTACATTTGAATTATTGTCATCACCCTCTGGATTATTATTATTTAACTTAGATTTATGATCGTCATCCGACTTAGATTTATTATCATCCAACTTGGAATTATACTCCCATGAATTTTTCTCACCAGCCTCAGAATTTATTCTCACCGGACTTAGAATATGCACCACAAACTTAGATTTATTCTCACCAGACTCAGGGCCCTATTATTATTATTATTATATTTTAGTTTAAATAAATTCCCCAAATTCTACTTACGTTAATCGGCAATAGAAATTTTCGTCTTCGTCGCACTATCTGTCACTAAACAATTTTCACTTTTAAATATTATTTTTACGCGTTACTCTTACGTTTAGAGTGACGCACCTTGGCCTTTGTTGAGTTGCAAACTGAGCTCTGTTATCATTCCTCGTTGTTAATATATGGGTATCTCCTCCTTTGTCTGTGGGCATTGCTTACAAGTCCGTCGCTAATCTTAACTAATAAGGTTGCCGCATATCCTGCACTTAAAGTTGTTTTCTGATGTAACATTTTCGGCCTTTTGAGTAATTGTTGTTTGCTTACAGCTGCTTTGTTATCAGCCCATGCGGTGTTTTGAGAAAATAATTGCTTTTCCATATTATACACAAATACCTGATGGAATTCGACTTTCAATTTTCATATACGCTTATTTATTTACGCATTTTTAATTACCTTTACTTATCAAAAATTGTTAATTGTTTGTACGCACTTACACTACGCTTCTTTAAGTTTTATCTCTTATCTCTGTATTATCATAACTGATTGGAATTCTTCTGAATGCGTGTTTAATTACATTTATTATGCTTACTTCTAAATACGCGTGCCTCTACTGAAAAATATCGTTATTTGCATTACCTAAATTTACTAAAACTCTATATACCAGGTGTTAAATATTCGTTATTTACCTAATGCATGAATTACTTATTTCTATGCTAACTATGCGTCTTATTGTTATAAGATGTGTCTATTTGCCTCGTTTAAAACTACTTATACTCTATATACAGGGTGTTAACTGCTTACTATTTACAAACTATCCCAATTACTCAATTTTTTCCTAAATAAATGCAGTTTTCTGCTTCCTATTGTGAATTCTGATTACTACACGATCATTGCTATAAAATACACCCTTAAACAACCTCTTATCACAGCATTGTATATATATATATATATATATATATATATATATATATACATATATACGATAATGACGAAGCGACAAGTTAGCCTATATTCAAACTGATCTACGACTATGTTCAAAAGAGTTAAGAATTTACGTAACCAGTGAATTAAAAATCGAAGTAAATAAGAATTAAAAAGTGCAAGAATTTATGCAACGAAAATAAACCGATCTATAAATAGACGTAAGTAAAACGACTTAATTAAATCCTTTTCTAATATTAATGAAACAGAGCTGGTAATTTCAATCTAGATTTTAATATCGACTTTTAATTTCGACTTTCAATTGGAGACATATTTTGATTGAGATGGCTCTAATTTGGGATATTTAAGACGACTTTAGTTTGGAAATCCGAAATTTGAACATGCTCAAACTTTGAAGATAGTTTAAAAATGAAAGTATTCGAATTTGGACATATGTTGACCTGGTTCAATTTTAATTGGAAACAATTTATGGGGCAGGCACAGTAATAAGGAAAAAGGACACAGAAAGGGGATGCAGATCACAGACTAGGAAGGAACTACAAAACCCATTCCAGATTAGCAATCTTAATATACTTTATTATTGAAAACTGTTTTTAATTTAATATTTATTACATTGTGTATTAGTAAAAGTCAACAAAAAGGGTCACTTAACAATTTATGACAAGGCAATAGATATCTTGGAACATTCGAAGGTCCCTAAATAAGTAAAAGATATTTTTGCTGACTTTCAGAAAAGCATAAATCTGGTATATATAGATATTCTGTAAAAAGGGAAAATTTTGAGAGTTGTAAATATTATCAATCATTATATTGTGTATTATAGAATTGCTTTATTTGATTCAATAAGATCCATTCCGGGTAAGAACCTAATTTAACATTTCATAACATAAGGGCTCAAAATAATATCAGGGCAGATTTCACAGCAATTTTATGCCCAATCGTGGGGCTCAATAATAATATTAGGGATAAATTTCATAGCAACCTTTATGGGCCCAACGCTAGGACTAAAATTTATCATGAATTTTATGGCGACCCAAATCGTAGGGGCACGAACATCACAAAAAGAAATTTAAAAATAAAAATTAAAAATTTGTAGAGGCACGAATAAAATTTAATAAGGGTTAGGAAATTTAAAATTCGAAATATTAAAAATTTTTAAAAATTTAAAAATGGATAAACGAGTAAAGGAAACCAGAGAAGCACTAAGGAACCAAGGGGTAGAAATAGAGTCCCAAGAAAGCATAATTTTACAGGATGTATCTATGGAAATGCAAGGACAACAATTGACGCGAAGTCAAAGTGAAGAACAACAGACATCGCAACAATCGGAAATCTTGTTAATTTTATTAGCCCTAAATAAAGAAATGCACAAAAGCGAAGAAACCATGAAAAATATTAAGAGTAAGGAAAATGGAGAAAAGTTAGGTGCCGAAATAAAGATTATAAGCGACGGATTAAAAGAAACGAATCAAACAATCGCGGAAATGCAGGTACAATTTGAGAACAAATTTATTAGAATGATGGACGATGTGGACAAAGTTAGGGACGAGGTTTGGAAAATTAAATTAGATCAGGAAACGTGTGAAAAGTAAACTAATGATCGGATTACAGACTTAGGTAAAAAGATGCGAGAGATTCAGGGAAACTGTGAAATAGGATGTAAATAGAGAATTAGGTAATTTAAAATCAGAATTCGAAAATGCGGGTAGGAATCAGGGGCACTACACTAAAATAAATAGACCAAAAATATCAGTTGAGCAATATTCGAAATTTTACGAAGACAACAAGGTGAATCCAAAAGTATTTTTGAATAATATAAGAAAATTAATACAGGATCAACCCATGAAAGATACAATCTAAATTTCGTTAGGTCAATGTTGAAAGGAAGCGCGGAAATATGGTTTGACTTGACAGAAAATGGGATAGGGACATTTCAGGAGTTTGAGAGAAGATTTTTAAGAAAATTTTGGGGGGACAATCAACAATACAAGGCGCGAGATAATTTAATTACAGAAAAATATATTCAAAACTTAGAGATGAGACGAGAGTTATACGCCATACAAAAATTCAGTATATCGAAGCAATTAGATCCGCAGATGGAAGATATACAAACCATAAAGTACTTAGCGGGACATTTTGGAGAAGAAATAAGACATTATGTGATGATTCAAAATATTGTAAATAAGGAGATCTTCTTAGAATATCTACAACGTTGTGATGAGTTAGGACAAAGTCGTGTAGCGGAAGGTAGGATGGTACCAAGACAGCGAGAAAATTTAGGTAGAATGCAAAGAAGCACAGAAAATAATAGATCGAATAATAGGGGAAATTATAGGGGAAATTTTTATAGAAATAATTACAATAACTGCAACGATAATAATTTTAGAAGGAATTGGAACACAAGAGACACGCCAAAAAGAGAAACAGAGCAAACGAACCACGACAGGAACATAAATCAGTATACACCACAAGCACGACATTAGGAACAATCAGCACAACAAATAAGAACGAACCGTACCTATGCAGAAGTTACAAGTCAGGCAAGACCATCTACGTGGAATCAGGATTTTTTAATGAGGACAAACCAAGCAAGCCCTTAAGAATTAATGGATATGAACACCAGCGTGAATATATAAAATGTGAATCGGAAAAGGAGTTGAATAAAAGCTTATTACCGATAATTAAATTGAAAATTGGACATAGTAGAGGTAGAACACTCATTGATACGGGAGCAGAAGCGTCGTTAGTGTCTGAAGAGTTTGTTAAACGGGAAAAGTTAATGGGGTGAATGATGCCTATTAGGAAGTTTAATTTATTAGCACCAAATAGCAAGAGATTTGCAAGTGTGAATAAGATAATAATTCTGGAATGTGAAGTGAGTAAGATGAAGTTTGAGAATGAATTCATAATAGTGCCGGGGTTAAGAGTAGATGCAATATTTGGTATGGACATAATTGATAAGTTGGGTTTAAGAATAAATGCCGAAGGAAAAGTAATAGATGTAAAAGGGGAATGTATAAAATGGGATAAGGAAGAAAGTATTGAAGTCGAAAGAGACTGCTTAAATATTAATCAATTTTAGGGTGAAGTTGATGTAAAGGGGGATATTGATGATGAAATAAAATGTCCAGAAGAAATGAAAGATAGGGCGAAGGCATCATTAATGAAGAATTTAGAATTAATAGGATCAGAATCCAGAATAGCAAAAGGTGTAATTAAATTAGAAGTTGTAGACATGGAGCCGTTTAATGAAACTCCACCAGAAATAAAATCAAGAAAATATATCGGATTTATATGAAAGGGCAAAATTATAAGTGTGAAGTGGTTTCTTTTAGTTTGTTAGAAAATAAAAATGTTATATGGGCCCGTATGAAGAATTTGAGAGTATCATGTTAAATTCTAGAAAAGTCTTTGAACAAATTTTGTTGAAATTAAATTTAGAGAGAAAAAAAGCAAGAAGAAGTGTGAGTTCTTTAAGGAGGAAACAAAAATTTTGGGATACGAAGTAGGATATATTAGGGAGAAAAGATATGCAAATAATAACTTAACTTTAGAAAACAATTTTGAAAAGAGAGTGTGTAGTTGAAATAAGAAAGATAAGATTATTGCCGAGAAAAAACTTTTGATAATGGAGAAAGGTGTACATACTGTAAGAAGAATCTTCTCTCTATTAATAATAATATAATTAAATTTTTGTATTATTCCGAACGTTGCAAAAATAGGATGATCAAGTTATTAGTACATGAATTATGTATATAACTAGATTCAATTTCCTTAAATGCAAGACGTAATTGAAAAATCGTTAACAAAAGCCAAGCTTCAGTAGTATTAAGTATAACATCATCTAAACAATTAGGCTAGATAGCTCAATTGGTTAGAGCACTGATCCGGTGAATCAGAGGTTGCAGGTTCAAATCCTGCTGTAGCCGTTCTTTTAGTGGTTTTCAATTACTAGTTCGATTTGAAATGATAATTCAACTTTAAAATACAAAGTTGAGTTTTCATTTCATCTTAATAACTATTAATATATATATATATATATATATATATATATATATATATATATATATAAAAGCCTTAGTGCTAGTTCTAGCCAACTGATGGCGCTCTATCTTCCTTTCGCCAACGTACAGAGGTTTCTTCGTGCCTATACTTTGAGGTTTCTTGATATTTTGTTAGGGTTAAAACTAGTCCATTCTGACGAGACCCAAGAGGTCGAAACCTGGTCAATGGATGTTTTTCCCCTGCAAAATGATCAAGTAATTGTTTTGTAATGGCTATGCAGTTCGATTTGTATAGGTAAATACAATGTGTATTTACAGATACATCTCATGTAATTGGTTTAATTGTAACTGCAGATTGCAGAGAAAGTTTTGCTTTTTTATATATTTTGTGTGCCTTAAAGGCAAGAATTGGACGCCGCCACGGGAAATAATGTTACTATTGCATTAAATATGCATGTACATTGTTAAAATCCCAAAGGCAGAACGTATTTGTGATAGCCATCTATAGAACACAGTATGGTTTCGAATCAACTTCTGTACAGTTTCAGCCTTAGTGCTAGTTCTAGCCAACTGATGGCGCTCTATCTTCCTTTCGCCAACGTACAGAGGTTTCTTCGTGCCTATACTTTGAGGTTTCTTGATATTTTGTTAGGGTTAAGACTAGTCCATTCTGACGAGACCCAAGAGGTCGAAACCTGGTCAATGGATGTTTTTCCCTTGCAAAATGATCAAGTAATTGTTTTGTAATGGCTATGCAAATACCAGTTCGATTTGTATAGGTAAATACAATGTGTATTTACAGATACATCTCATGTAATTGGTATATATATATATATATATATATATATATATATATATGTATTTTAGGTAGTTAATTACACAAGGTAAGTTGATAAATACTATCGTGTTATAGTGAATAAGATGAAATAATAACTTAGACTTTTACGCAAAGCCTAAATCATCATTTCAAATCGAGCTAGTAATTGAAAGATGGAAAATATAAGGTCTTGGACAGGACTTGAACCTGTATCCTGGTTTTGCCGGAACCATGCGTTTACCAATTACGCCACCGAGACCGATGACAACAATTGGGAAATTTACAAATTTAAATCGTGTACAACAACTATACATAAACCTAACTTTCAATTACGTTTGGCATTTTTGTCAATCATATCTGACATTGTCAAGTTTTTGACTTATGTCAGTTATAGACAGGAAGCAAAATCAAGGTACAGGTTCAAGTACTGTCCAAAACCTTATATTTTCCATCTTTCAATTACTAGCTCGATTTGAAATGATCATTTAAGCTTTGCATAAAAGTCTAAGTTATTATTTCATTTTATTCACTGAAATACGATAGTATTTATCAAATTATCTTGTGTAATTAACTACCTAAAATATTTATATTTATATATATATATATATATATATATATATATATATATATCCATCCAGCATCTGAAAGTAGACGTTTTAACGAAGAAAGCCCTATACTTTAAATTTCAAATATCGGGAATTTTTACATTACTTTTTTAGGTTGAACTTATGGGTAATTTTTCGGTTTTTTGTTAATATTACTTTGGAAAATTAATTTTTTTTCGAAAAAATTACAGCTTATTTGAGACACAGAAAGGTAAGTTTCCTGTAAATTTCATGAAAAAAAATTTTTGCGCGAGAAAAAATTAAAAACCAAAAGCACGGTTCTTTCGATTTTTCTCAGAATCTTTGAAGTTACGTGAAAAATGATATATACAAAAATTTTATATCTTTTTAATACCTATAATATTACCATACAATATTTTTCGATTGGAGGTCAACTTTTGCCGGAAATGACGAAAAACCACGTTTGACCCCTAAAACACGCCTCCCTGCAGTCCCTTTACTTTTTACGTGGTTGGATTTTTTGGTTCCTGTATTCCTGACGGCAGTTTCTTCCCTTCCTCATCATTCGTTTTCTGTTATTAATTTTGTCCACGAACAAAGATATCTGCACTGGTCTAAAAGACAGATTTGATGTTCATATTTGAATCACTGTTAATTCTGTTAATAACTTATAGATCTAGGATTTGGTCGTAGTTTAAATGAGACCATTAAATGTTTTGTCCTTTATTGTGTAATATAAAGATAATTCTTTTTACTAAACTAAACGTTTAATACATCGGGCTTATTGAATTTAACCTTCAAAATTTTTGTTTAAATATAGAGCGAATTTGGACTTGATTTAGTTCAATAATATTGAACTGAAATTTTTAAGAGCTTCAAACAACAATAAAATAAAAATGAATAAAAACTCTTAACCAAAAAATTATTTAAAATACTAGATAGGTATTTCAACCACTATGTGGTCATCCTCAGTAGGAATTTGTAATTCAATAATAATTAGCTGTTGTTCCAGAACACTTCAGAGGATATTCTCTTCACCACTTAGGCCGAAGTGAACCTTCCCAACATACAATTTACTATAATGAAGCTTTAAACACTATCAAGGATATTTTCCTCACTCGTAGACTGGTGTTCTCCACAACAAACAAGTGAATTGTGACGTTACAACTAAAATCTACTTAATTTATACTAATTCTAAATCTTCTGAAGCAGAATCAAATTAATCTTGCTTTCTCATTGGTTGTTGACCGATAGGGAAAGCATGGCAGATGGCTGTGTGGGCCCTTTATCAGTGTTTAAGAGGGTCCTTTATGTTTAACAATTTTGACTGATTCATAGACATTTAAGAAAGAAAACGTTGGTACCGCTCTTAACAATTTAATATTTTCTAGTTTAAGGGGGTGGCTGGTTTCAAACATATATTTGGCGACCTGAGACCTTTCGTATTTACCATATTTGAAGTGAACAATGTGCTCTTTGAAACTTGTTGTTGCATTCACCTTGGTCTGACCAGTATATTTTTGAAAACACTCTGGCCCTGAACAACTAATTTCGTAAATCCCCGACTTTTGCAATTTTTCCATTTCTAACATGAATATTTCTGTATGTAGATAGATGTAGATAGATATGTTTGTTATACTTTTTCTGTTTTGTTTAATAATGAAATTTATTAAACAATTAAAATGAATTATGCGAGTAAAAACTTGAAACCTTCAGAGGTTTATTCAAATATTATTATTTATTTTATTATGTTGAAACGCAAACTGCTATTTCCATGTGTATTATAATAACTTGTTATTATGTCAGGTTACCCTGCTCATAGTAAATATTTTGTTATTAGGGATATTTACCTTCGGGTTCCTGGACGATCACTAGGGTCATAACAGCAGGTGTTTAAACGGATGTAACGGCGCTTCACTTTAATTCTTTTACATATTCACTCTAGCGCTGAAGTAAAGTACAGAGTTAAAAATAGACTTTTATCATCTTAGACACGGGCAAATGTTGTTATAACGTATTCGTTTTATTCAATTTGTTTGCTTGTAACTTTGAAATGTAATACACGATAATTTTTTTTTAAATGTACTAAACAGAAATATTAATGTTAATTTGTAAAAGAACATCTGGGAATCCTCATGATAATTATCTGATAAATTAGAAAAAGGTGGGAAAATTGCGTAATAGAACTTCTATTTAAATACAGCGCTGTGCTAAATGCTCATGTTTTTATAATTTTTTTGTATAACTATAAGAAATTTGAAGCTTTTAAGATTATATATTCTTCTTTCTTTCTTCCCAAAAAAAGAGAAATGAGAATACTAAGCCAACCACGACAAACGTACAGGAAGATTATATTTATACAGATATGACTCTTTACACTCTTCTTCAGTTACTACGCTAAATGGACACATTTTGACTTGATAGGTCGGGTGAGTCTGCTCTCCACAAGTAACTGTCTTTGACGCCGCTAATTTACAACAGATACCAATTTGACTTAATTTCGGATACGAGTCTGCATGTTCTAAGGTAATTTTCCATATCCAGCCTTGCTAATTTCTCTTTACCAAACATTGACTTTGTTAGTTTTTAATTAAGACTATTCAAGTTTGATAGACGCATTATTAATCAACATATTAAAATTTTGAAAATACGTTGTCTTTCAATTATTTTTGTACTAAATGATATTTACATCAATCAACTTGCTATAATAACTTTTATTCTTAATATTAGATAGTTTAACTTTAGGGCAACAAAATTCAAATGGTTATAAAATTTGCGCCTTTGTTGTTGTTGGTTTGGCGCTTTAAAATTCTAAGGATATAACATATTAAATTTGAAACTGGTTGTCTACTTACCACTGCCTGTCACCACTATCACAACTACAAAAATATGTTTCAAATAATACATCGCTCTTTCTTCTGGCTTGTATTGAAACAATTGTCTTATTTATAGTATATTGTTAGTGGACTCTGGAATATATGCTTATCTCTCGATCACATTATTAACAACAAAAAAGATATAATTTTCTTTAAAAATTTACAAATATTCATGTGATACTAGCCTTGATGTGTGTTCTGCTTGCTTAGAGTTTAATTTTCTTTTAGAAAATTATAGGGTCCGAATACTAAATTATAAAAACATGTTGTATAAAAGTTATGTTAAAATATTTAAATATGAAAAACATGCTCATGCTTTATCACTACGCACAGTTAGTACCCAGGTACTATTTTTTGCGGATACACTAATGTAAATTTATCCATAAATCAGCTCATGGAAATGTTATAACCAAAAGTTTAAAAATATAGCGTGGGAAGAAAATTTGACATTCAAAATGTTTTAAATCATGCCAGTATAAAAAATGAAAGAACTACAAAAAGTACAGAACTAAGTTGTTAATTTTTTCTAAATAAAAAGAAATATTAACACTAAAAATTACTATACACAAAAATAATATTATAACGAAAAATCTATTTGCAATAACAACAGTTCCTTGTTTTCAAACAGATTATATAAGCTTGCTCAACAACTCGCAATTAAATAAAATTTCTAAAACCCACCCAACGATTTATTTTGAGAGCTTTAACTAATAGTACAAGTATTATAGTAGGAGGAATATAGCAATACAGCCGCCTCATTTCCTTCCTAATCCCTCATTTCCTCCCTCATTTCCTCCCGAATCCCTCATTTCCTCCCAAATTTACATGTAAATCCCCATAAGGAGGAAATGGGGGAATCTCCTCATTTCCCTCCTCATTTTCCTCCCTCATTTGCTAGTCCTTGCTCTCCTCCCCCCAACTATTTTGATTACGTTACACCCGCATTCTTTCCATCCGCGAGATAAATCTTTCTCCACATTTCCACCCACGAGATAAATCTATATTGTTTGGTATCAATTAATATTAAAATTTTCTCAGCTACCTGAATTTCTAGAAATTTTTTAGATAGCATCATCCCCAGAGAGCTACCCCAATTTTAAGGTTTTTTTACCGCTAACATTCTGGACCAAATAGTTTTCTTCGACTAGCCATTTCCACCCACAAGATAAATGTACCTTGTTTGGTATCAATTAATATTAGAATTTTATGCAGAATCCGAATCTGTAAATAGATTTAAAATCGAACCATCCCTTACCATTTTACACATATCCTCTATTCTGGAATAAGAGGAAATAGATGCAAAAAGGCGAAAATTGGACTACATGGAAAACACTGCGACAATACGCGAACAATACAAAAATGTGTTAGACAAAGAACATCTTATTAGAGAAAATGAGGAAGAATTAAAAGATTATTTTATGTGCCGATGGACTGACTTAAATACATCCGGCTTCTACAAGCTGTATGCATTTGCCGTTAGTAAGAAAGACTCTTTTAGTTATGTAGGCGTTCTTGCGGAAAAGGATGGTGCTAAATCCGTATACTTTTTAAAAGGTTATTCTAAAAACGTATTTATCAAAATGGCAGATAACAAAGACGAACTAAGGAATGCTGGTTTCGTAACCTTGGCGTACACCACACGTAAAGGGGTTCCGCTAAACATTGTATATTTGCCTAGTAAAGAACCTTTTGGATCATTTAAAACCGAGGGTCTTACAACCTATAACAACCATACATTCCCAAAAGTAGTGGACATGCACCTACGCAACAATGTGTGGGAGAATAAGGATTTCCTCCAATACCGGCAAGGAGAAGTCGATCAAGCTAACAAAATACGTATGCAAGATATAGTGGGAGAGCCGCGATTAAAAGACTGTCACAAGTTGCAAGAATTACACGAAGAAATGGATCTGGTTGTCGGTGGAATCAAAGACTTTAAATATAAAGGCAAACTTGGTGCATTTTACAATTCGAAAACCTAGACGGCCTCTCTGTATCAAACTATTGGTTAGAAAAGGGGACAGAAGACTTGGTTGTCGATTTAAATTTTAAGCTGCGAATAAAATTTGATAAAATTAAAAGCACTACAACAAACATAAAGAAAGGGCTGTCTTCTGTGTATAACTTTGTATTAAAATTAAGTTTAAATGACTCCATGCTTGGTATTAAATATTTTTAATTTTTGTTATGTATGTCAGAATAAAAATTTTAGAATAGTATTACATTGCACTTTATTTACAAAAGACTGTGACGTTACCACGAAATAGCAATCGCACAGAAAGGGGTGCGCATAGACAGTGCGCAAGGGCAGGAGCGCGCACCCACAGGGGTGCGCATGGGCAGGGGTGCGCACGCGCAGGGGTACGCATGGGCGGAGGTGCTCACGCACAGGGGTGTGCATGGGCAGGGGTGCGCACGGGCTGGGATGTGTCTGGGCGTACACGAGGGAAGCGGATGTTAACAGTCACCAAGCATCCAATTCTTTATTTGGATGGTATCGAGTACTTGCCTGCGTATGTATCCGGAGTAAAAAAATACGATTTGTGCACGCAGCTTATTAATAAAATTAGTTTATCGAGGAAAGATGACAAAAGGTACATCTTTCCTAATAGTACAGCAACCTACGCATGGGGGCATAAAGATATAAGATAGTTGTTTATATTTGTATAGATTTTGTAAATCTATTGTATATATTAGTTTTAAGAATCCATAATTTTTAAGTTCTTCGCCCACCTTCCAAATCCTTCCTGTTTCTATCTCGGTTGATAGAGTGTACGTGTTACCTCCACGTTATGTTCGCGGAACACAGCGGTTTGAGATTTCTAGGGAAATGGTTGGTTAAAGCATATGTCTTGGGTAGCGAAAAAAGATTCTAAGGATGTAGTTAAATAAAGATGAGCAAAAATTAGAGGTTTGGGTCTTAAAAAGGCGTAACTTTGTATGGGACGGTTCTATTTAAAATTTATTTACAGGCTTGGACTCCCTAGAAAAATCTAATATTAGTTGATACCAAAAAAGATATATTTATCTTAAAAGAGTGACTAGCCCGCGGATAAATACAATATACCGCTTGTCAACAAAAAAGTTGTAGGGAAAATTAAAAACGAATTTAATGTAGATCTAGTATTAAAATTTGTAGGTAGTAGGGCTAAGTCTTGCTGTATTGTAGGCGGGCGGCTCCGTGGCGCAGTGGTATGTGTGTGACTACTACGCCCAAGGTCCCGGGTTCGAATCCCGACACGGTCCGCTTGAAAAATGTTAGGCGAGCATTTTTCACAAAAATACACCCTCGTTCGGATGAGAGGTAAAATGGAGGTCCCGTGTGTGAGTGTTGTCACGCACGCTAAAGATCCCTACCTTGCTTGGAACAGCAAGGGTTCGGCAAAATTCCAAATTTTCCAGGTAAAAAAAACTTGCTTCCTGGCCAATGTAGTACCTTCGGGCGGAGCATTGGAAAATCACATGTAATGTATTGTAGGCGCGTGGTATTAGAGTTGGGGCACCCGGCCGATATTAGAAGAATCGAGTTTGTCGAAGGTGATCGGGACTCAACGGGTATCAGAATTTACACGGACGGTTCACGTATGGTTGACGGGCAAGCAGGCGCGGCGTTTGTCGTGTTTAAGCAGGAAAGGGAGGTGTTTCGGTTTCAAACCATACTCGCGAACTGGAGCACCATCTTCCAGTGCGAATTGGTAGCCATACGAGAGGCTATCGATTACGTAATAAATCACACGGGCAGAGACGATTATTATATAATCAGCGACAGTAAATCAGCGCTGACGGCATTAACTAACATGAACACCTCGACAGACTTCCAGTCGGACGTCTGAAAAATAGCGCATACAGCGCTCGAGTTTCGACGATTAAAGTTCTGTTGGGTTAGGTCGCACGATGGTAACGTAGGAAATGATAGGGCTGACGAATTAGCTAAAGAGGCCGCGACGGGCGATTTTCGGATATCACATTCGTCGATACCGAAGTCTTTAATTAAAAGAAAGCTGCGCGAAAAATCAATTCGACAATGGGAAGAGAGGTGGAACAACGCTGTCACGGGCAGGTTGACCCACAAATTCATACCGAGCATAGAAGCCAGAGGTAAGATCGAGGTTAAGCTCGATCACAAAATGGTGCAGTTGATAACAGGGCACGGCGCCCTGAAGGCGTATTTACAAAGGTTCGGTTTAACCAACAGCGACCGCTGCGAATGCGGCGAGGGAGCGGAAAGCGCAGAGCACGTGCTCTTCGACTGCCCGTTTGAGGCGGGAAATCGAGGGTTGGCTGATAGCAAATTAGCTATCCTAGGTCTGGCATGGCCAAAGAGCCTAGAGGAAGTCGGGGAAGTGGTTAACCAGAAGGCGTTCTGGACAGCCTTAAAAGAATTTGCGGGAAGGGTCGCGAGATTAGACAATGACAACCGCGTGTAAAATTCGGTGGGGTTGGTGGGAGGATTGGAAAATTTTAGATTGAGTTGGCGTGAGTAAGGATACGCGCATAGATATAACCAAAACCTGATATTAAAAAAAAAAAAAAAAAAATAAAAATTACTGGATAATTATACCCAAATGTCCAGCATGCACGAGAAACCCCCACTATTAATACAATCACTGCCTATCTTCATAATTATGCGCGGAAAATCGGGAAATCGGGAATAAATAACAACAAATAAACAATAACAAATAAATCAGAAACCCTCATTAAATTAAATTAATAAAATAAACAAAGATAATAAAATAGAGTGAAACCGCGCATCCCCCCAGGACTTGAAAGTGAAGTGATAGTGATTGTGATCCCCCCCCCCCCAAGAACATTTAGTACATACCCACCAAGACTTTAGCAGTGCACCATATCTTCGGATGCTGGAGAATTTCATTATCGAGGTAAGACTTAAATTGTGGCGGCTGTACTCGCACAAGCATTGATTTACATTAGTAGTTTTTGAAATAATTTAACAAGCACGTTTTGTGTGTAATGGCGCTAGCCGACATAATGCTTGTGCGAGTGCACCTGATAAATAAAGTGATGCTTTTGCTATTTTGTGCACTGCTATATGCTTAACGCTTATTAGACATTTATTTATATATTTATATAATTATATTTATTTATATTTTATATTTACACTTTATATTTATTTATTTATTAGCATGTATTGTAGTATTATGTGGCTTATTTGTTTTGTTTGACGTTCTGTCGCCATTTTGGTTGCAGTACATATTTGGGAGGGAAGAGTGAAATTGCGAAGATTGTGATCATAATATAAATCAGTTAGGGAATGATAGGGAAAGCTAGGGATGGATTTAAATTAGTTAGCTAGATTTGGATAGTTTTAAGACGACCCTTCAGGTCGCACTGGTAAGCAGAGCCGGCGTCTGCTATCCGGTATTACGGATTCCTCCCCCTCTTATTTTTGCTTGTGTCTCGTTGATGGGGTACACTCCAAAGTCAGCGCTAGGGATACCATTAATTACAACCCTGTTTTTAGTTTTTGTTTTTAGTTTTTGTTTCAGTTTGTCAGATTTTTAGGTCTGTTAGATTGTTAGAGTTTGTTAGGTTTGTTAGATTTTAGGTTTGTTAGGTTGTTTTTTTTAGAATTTTATTTAGGGTGGATTAATCATGAAGTTAGAATTAATTAGAAGCACGATTATTTTTCGCGTTTAAACCCAATGTAGTACCTCCGGGTGAAGCATTGGAGACGTGGCCGCAAGTATAGCGGCCCTCATTCAAGTTATAATGTATTGTAGGCGAGAAAGACGCGATTAAAAAGATTAAAGGGGTCTCACAAAGTGTAGTTAAGTAAAACCGATGGACCTACAACCTATAACGAGCATATATTCCCAAAAGGGGTGGCATGCAACTACGCAACAGTGCGTGGGAGAATAAGGATTCTCTCCAATAAGAAATTAAAGTTTCCATGTACGTAGCACCAGTCATTGGGAAATGGTAGAAAGGCGATTATTAATTGTGGTTTAGAAAAATAGTAGTTTCCGTGGACTAAATAAAATAGCTTAGACTGATTAATGTATATGGTTACATATTTTCGTACATATCCACAAACATCTGCTTACTCCCACATACGAACATGGAGATGCCGGTAGTTTTTGTTAACAACTAGTAGGAAAGATACGTTAGGTGTTAGTGTGTGGAAGGCCATAGGATTGTTGGATTCAAAGAGAACGGTGCGGCGTAATGTATGGCGGTTTCCGTTAGAATAATCAAAAGTGGTTAATCGATCGTATTAGATATTTAAATATGCGAAAATGTAAAAGCCTACACGAGCAAAATTTAATTATCAGACAAAAAGTGCGCAATGTGCTATACTTATAAAGAAAGTATAGAATAATGCTTTGCAGTGGTCCTAGCAGTAAAAAGGGCGACTGACTTTTTCTAGCAACTACAAGAATAACAGTAACGCAGAGAAGGGGTATGCATGTATTATACAGTGCACTGTTACCATAAAATATGTTAGTTTACGGGTAGCTCGGATGTGTAATTGATCACGACTTATAGATCCCTCGGAGGTATAAAAATTCTGAGACCATCGTCGTTTGAAAAATGTTTGGAAATTATCAGAACGGGAGCGAGTCGAAGTATAAGTTAGATGGATGATTAGCCAAGTTTTTTCTACCTTTTACGAGGGAATTGGAAGTTGACAAACATCGAGCATCTAATTCTCTATTTGGGCGATATCGAGTACTTGCCGGTTCTAGAAATCATTACGTGCTACCGACCGCTATGCGGAAGATTTGGTTCTAGGAAATAAACAACCTACGAAAGTACGGAATACTTGGTATTAATGCTAATTGATTTAGTGACCGCGCTTGTACACTCTTCGAGTGTCTTCGACAATGTTCGATTGTTTCCAAAGAAAATATTCAAGCCTACCATTTCCGAAAATATGACGTAGAAGTTATTTAAATTTAAATTGCTTTATTAGTAAGTATTCTGTAGACAACAAGTTTGGTATTCCCTTAGTAAAAGTTTAAAGTGTTTTATTAAGTTTTTGTTTATAGTAGCACTGCATTATTCTACCACACGACTTGCAACCAATTTGTGTGCGTGTGCTACCACCCTTTTGGGTTTTTTAATATGCACGTGATGTGATTGCCGATCCGTATAACATAAAAGACGTTTCCGATGTTTCTACTAACTGCATTCGCAGCATGGACGAAGCAATCTGGGCGCATACATTGGTGCTAAATGTATTGGACGAGCAGCAAGGATTGGCAAAACATGACGTCATTTAGTTCCCCGCTGAATCCCCAACATCGTTCGGCCGTCTTCGAAAACCTTCGGTTTGCATTCTATAGGGTACATAAAGCAGCTACGCAAGAGTAAACTCTTTAGTTATAAGTTAGTTCACTTACAAGTTTAACCAAAGTCTTATAGTGCGGATTTTGTTTTGTACTAAAATGGTATCTGCAAACGTTTTTAAATGCAACTCTTGCGGTGTTTCCTATACCTGGAAAAATGCTCTCAGCATGCATCAGAAGAAATGTCGTGGTGTAACATCGTCCACGGTTAAGCTTATACATCCGTCCGCAGCAAAGTACTTAAACTGTGGGTCTTGCGGTATCGCTTTTACGAGAATGGACAACTTACAGCGACACAAGGAAAAACAGGACGGTATGTCATTAAGCCGTAAACGTTCAGCTCCGCTAGCTGTTAAAGAGTCTTGTACGAAACAACCACGAATTATGTGTAATGTATGCGATTTCGAAATGGGAAAGACTACCTATGCCGCACACTTGAAAAGCAACAGACATAAAAATGCATCAGTTACCGCTACTAACGACGATGGTGTGGAAATGGTTAGCACAGCGTTTAACAACCGTATGGCTAGCTATCGCATAAAGAACGCCAGTGTCGACGATGGAGTGTCCGAGTTTCTTTGGAAGCAGAAAGAGCGATTTATTCGATTAATTAATGAAAAAAGAATACAACATACAGCAATAAAAGTCTATTGCGAACTCTACGGCGTTTACACCAAAATGGAGGAAGAGACTACCGATGTGAAATCCTTTAACACAAAAAATATGGTTATAACGTCTTCTAGCAATCTGGAAAATATGTACCAGGTCTTAAGCAAAACCATGAGAACAAAATCAGAGGAATTTGAAACATGTGGGTCCGGTTGGTCTTTGGAAAAGGTGCTCTATTTAGAAATAAATATTAATAAGTATAAGCCGATTTCAGGAGTTCTAGGTTAAGAATAAAAAATTGTGAATATGTATTTAGAAATGGGATTTACAAACTGTATTAGTAAAAATTGTCTGTAATAAAAAGTTTTAAGAATGGTTTTTAGATTTTCTTTTAGGTATGAGCTGCAGAAAATTTATAATTTAGAGAGTATGTGTAAAATGATAAGGGGTGGTTCGATTTTAAGTCTATTTACAGATTCGGATTCTGCATAAAATTCTAATATTAATTGATACCAAACAAGGTACATTTATCTTGTGGGTGGAAATGGCTAGTCGAAGAAAACTATTTGGTCCAGAATGTTAGCGGTAAAAAAACCTTAAAATTGGGGTAGCTCTCTGGGGATGATGCTATATAAAAAATTTCTAGAAATTCAGGTAGCTGAGAAAAATCTAATATTAATTGATACCAAACAATATAGATTTATCTCGTGAGTGGAAATGTGGAGAAAGATTTATCTCGCGGATGGAAAGAATGCGGGTGTGACGTAATCAAAATAGTTGGGGGGTGTTCGAGCAAGGAGGAGCAAATGAGGGAGGAAAATGTGGAGGGAAATGAGGAGATTTCCTCATTTCCTCCTTATGGGGATTTACATGTAAATTTGGGAGGAAATGAGGGATTCGGGAGGAAATGAGGGAGGAAATGAGGGATTCGGGAGGAAATGGGCGGCTGTATTGCCATATTCCTCCTACTTATTATCTTCCTAAGACTAAAACTACCATGCTATCTTCTCAAATAATATAATCTCGAAACACTACAATTATTTTATATACGAAGTACTAATTGCTATCATTAATTTATATTGAATAGGGCGATTTATATTAACAGTAGATTAATTGATATCACATATTTTAAAGCTTTAATCTATAACATATCTTAATAAAAGTTGTGTTAACACTTGAACATGTGCTAATTGATCTCGGCATAAATGTGTAATTAGGCAGTTAAAAATTATAAAAAGCTGAAATATATAGTGATAACGACTCAAGCTATCATTTCTAGTATTTATAAATTTATGAAGAACTCATTTCTATAATTACGAGACGCTAAATAATATCCATGATAAAAGTTATAAATAGATTTGCGAGCGATTACGACTATAGTCGAAAACTCTCATAAGGTTAGTTTGATCTCAATAGATGTTTGTTGTGTTAATTTTATATAGCATGCATTCAAACCATTTTTGTTTTACAATAGTGTATGACATGAAAGTTCTGAATTTTTCCCCAGCAGCACATTGCAGGTGCATTTTTCTAAAAAATATTAATATTTGATTTATTCGATAAATAAACTGAATTGTAGTGTGCAATTTTGATGAAAATTCATAAAAATTATTTACACATTTGGGAAAGTTACTGGTTTTGTTTAAATTGTTCTATTATCAGCAAAGAAAAAAATTTTTCAGTTAAAAACAACTTAAATGACTTTCCCACATAGACAATTATTTTATAAGTAACTTTTATTAAAACTGTTTTTAATTTGGGTGCCTAATAGGAGAGAAATTTGGATCTTTAGAAATTTCAAGATGGCCGCTACTGTGATGAGCTCTTAAAGGAAAAATGTGTATTTTAACTTATGCTGAAAATAAACGTAACAAATTATTAATGGATTAGGTAATATTACAAAAGCTATCACAGGTAATTTAGACAACCAAGATGCTGAAAGATATGACCATGCAATACAAGAATTGATCAACCAGAATGACATAAAACTGTTGTTAGAAACCAAATTTCCTTAACTCAATCAACTATAGTAAAGTTTAACGATACACTCCGAAAATTAGTAAAGAACCAAGACAGTATAACAAATAGAATACTAACTCTTGAAAGTAGCATGCAAACCACCGCATTAGGAATGCGAGATTTAATAAGAGTTAACACGATATTTAATCAAATGATAGCAACCCTCACTGTAATTCAACAAATTTTAGCTACACTAGAAGATGCTGTAGCAGCTGCTAAATTAAATACTTTACACGCTAGTATTATGGAACCACTTGATTTATCGAACGAATTATTAGGAATAAAATCATTTATGACTCATAATAAATGGTCTTTTGAAGTAACAGAATCTAACATACTTGCATTTGAAAAAATAGCCATAGTGAAAGGTTATGTAAAGAATCATGAAATTACATTTTTAGTAGAGATTCCAATTGTAGAAATTTACCCTTTTAATTATTATCATTTATTTGCTTTCCCTATGAAAGTTAATAGTCAATATCAAGTAATTATCCCCAAGACCAAGTTCCTTTCACTAAATGAACTTAGGTATGGATTCACAAATGAGAAATGCAAAGAAGTAACACCTGGCAAATACTTATGTCAATCATTAACGACGACAGCTATTCAAACAGATAGCCCTTGCGAAGTGCAATTATTACGATTCTCTAATCATTATGAGAATTGTGTGCCAAAACCAGTACAAATTACAGACATGAAAATTCAGAAAGTTACGGACAACAAATGGGTTGTAGAATTTCCACAAGAAGTAATAGCAACAGCCAACTGCAACAAAGACGAAGACAATTTAGCCCAAATTGGAAGCAAAGTGATAACCATAAAGAAAGATTGTTAGTTTAAATTAAAAAAGTTAAATTATTCGTGTATATCAAAACCCATCAGTGACAAAAAATTGCAAACCTACCCGAACTACAATTCAAAATTCAAACCGAAAACAGCGGAATTATCCAGAAGCTGATGCAACTAAAACATCTAGATCTCGACGATCTGAACTACGCAGTGAAATTAATGGACAGTTATAATGAACATTTGAACAATTTAAAAGTGCCAAAGTTACACTATGATAATATTAGTATCTGGACAATTTTATTGATCATTTTATCATTCTTATTAGCTGCATATTTATGGTACAAAATATATATTAGATATAAGATCAAGATAACAAAAATGAAAGACACAGAAACCACAAATGAACCGTTAGGGACAATGAATTCTTAAAAATTAAGTGCAACCCTTAATTTTTATCTAAGTCGGAAGGAGTTACATATCCCCCATATTAAAATACATATAAAACAAATGTAATTATTATCTTAGTAATAGTATGTAACATTGTATTAAATGAAGGTTATATAATTAAAGTTTAACAGAGTTCATATCAGTAATAAGAAAGGAAACGACTATTTTGTAATCTAGATTCAACCTGATACTGCAGATGCAGAAACAATGAACTGCAATAAAGCAGTCTTAATTAAATTTACTTAAAATAAGACATTGTATGATTATCGAGAAAGTACAGGCAGCAAGACCTGCACTTTCCCACAAGCTGAAGTGAGACCAGAGGCTTCATAAATACTGTGAGGAGCTCCTGATCGCCAGTCAGTCTTCAAACTTTATAACTTTAACATTGTTGGCGGTTCAAGCTACTCCTTGTTAAAATAGTAACTTAAAATACTTTTGTCAACTTCAATTAAATCTCGTTTAATGAACATAAACGCGCAAGTTGTAAAAGAAAATAAATCAATTTTTGTAATTATACAATTAAAAATAAATTTGATAGAAGCGTTATTAGAAATAAAACTTTTTAAAAAGAAGCTACCGACGACCCAAAATTTATCTCGCGGCCTTCATAATTACGATGTTGTGGTCAATGTTTAATCTGCTTCTGAGTAGCTTCTACAATGTTTTACTTGATACCTAAACCGTTGTCTAACAAGAATGTAATCTATTTGATATCTTTTTATATCTCCTGGCATCTTCCATGTGTATGGTCTTCTAGCATAATGTTGAAATAATGTGTTTGTGATGGTTAAATTGTTTTTGTCGCAAAATTCTATTACCCTATTTTCTCTGTCGTTTTTCGTGCCTAATCCAAATAAACCTACTACCGCTCTTTACCTACCCTCACCTAATACTGCATTAAAATCTTCCGTAATTATTAAATGTGTATATCCTTTTAAACATGTTAGTATGCCTTCGATATTTTTGTAGATCGCTTCTACCTCTTCCTCACTGTAGCTAGAGGTGGACATATATACCTCTAATCTAACCATGAGTACTCTTTCGTTCTTTTGTAAGTAGTTTTCTACACAGTGTTCTATCTTTGTTCGCATAACTATACCCACCCCCGAATTTCCTTCCTCTGATCTTGTATGAATAACCCTAAAGTCTTCGCTCCTAAAATTTCTCGTCTCTGGCCCCAAACTTTGCTAGTCCCTACTATGTCTAATGCTAACCTACCCATTTCAGTTTTCAAGTTCTTTTGTTTACCTACTTGCTTCATACTTCTAACATTCCACGCTCCAACTCGCAGAATGTTCCTGCCTCTTTCTTTATATTTTCCGATCACATCCTTCTAAGTAGTCCCCTTCCGGAGATGAGAATGTGGGACTATTTTAACTCCGGTCTCTTTTGTCCTAGAGTAGTGGTGACCAACCCCGCGTCCGCGGGCGCATATGCGTCCGCGGTTGATCTGTAATGCGCCCGCTGCAAGATTTTCAAAATATTAATTTTAAAATACCATTTTTTAAAACTTTTCTAAACCATATGAAATTAATTTTAAAGTAAGTAGTAATAAGTTTATTTTCATCTATTTTAGTGGTTTGAGTATATGAGAGATGTAGCATAAGTGGGAGACAGACGGTTTCTTATAGACTATCACTGGTGAAAGTTTATATGGTCGGTAAAACAGTTAACGAAATATTACACTTAGATGGTGGTACATTTATATGGCGATAGATGGTTCTTAAAAGCCTGTAATACAGTTACCAAAGTTCATAAGATACACCGCGCAAGCGCAATAAGGAAAGCGAATGACGCCTCTAGCGGAGGACAACGCGAACCCCTTTTACAGGTTCCACGTGGCCAACCACCATGACGTCATCATTGCCCAAATTATTGCGTCATAACCGGAAATATAAAAATTAAATAAACAATTACAAAAGTTCACATTCGTGAACCATTTAAACACGGTATTACTCACCCCGGAAATCCGAACTCGGCGGGGTTGAACCAAAGTTGGCCTCTATCAGGGTTCCATGTCGGAGGGATTAAAGATGGCTGTTTCTCCGGAGCGACTAGCGGAGCATGTCCCTCAGGGTCGTCTCGGGTCCAGTAGCCGAAGGTTGCTGTAAATTTACCTACGCAGGGAATGACGGAAAAAAGGTAGAAGGTACGACAAACAAGGATAATTAAGCATGGAAACTACATAGGTAAGCTACGATACGTCACCACAAAACCTCCACTTAACTCCACTTCACTCGAAGATCCCCAGAAAACAGCCACGATTCCGAGCGTCACCAAAACTCGACCCCACTCTTTGTCTAGTATTGCCATACCCCTATAGGGATATGCACTCTGCGCAACTCACTACTCTGACGTATCGGAAGTACCGCCTAGTCCATTTAAAAATTCCCGCGTCTCGCGTATTTGAAAATATGGCGGGAAACTTCCGTACATTAAAAACTAACCTACTAACAATGTTAAAGTGCAAATTGCACGTAACAATCGCGACAAAGCCACAAAAGAAAAAACTTAAAAAAAGAAAAAGTCTGTTAGCACAGTAACAGCTTAAAATCTAAATCCTAACTACCTTACATAAACCCTAACTTAAAACCTACAAAATGTTTATATAAGGCGCCACCTGGTTTTTCGACCGATAACACGTCTACCGAAGTACCAGGAAACGGAATAGGTAGCCCGATAGTCTGTGACTACACTAATTACCGACAGCACAAATTTGTCGAGGAGCATGAAACACTACTTAAACTAACACGGGTGCGACAAGTTGCCTAAACTATCTAAACCTATCTAACTAAAGCTAACATAAAAGTTGTTATGTGCAAACACACATGAGTGTTGCATCAAAACTATTCTTCTTTTTTGGCAAGAAGTGCCCAAATTTAAAATGTTCATGGAGTGCGTCACTCTGCACTTCAGCAAATTTTGTTACTGGTACTTTGGTTTTCTAACGATGCACATTTAAAACTTGTCCATGACATAGTTGTGAATCAACAAATTTACCAAAAGTACCACCTACTAAATCCTTATATGCTAACCTGACAAATTACATTTCTAAATCGGGTTAGCTTTTTCACTTAAATTTCAGAGAAAAAAAATAATTCCCACGTCTGGTCATATATACCACACGTTAGGACGATAAAAAGATAAGGCAAGATCTCAAATTGTTGTTAAAGATAGTAGATAAGATAATGATATTAAGCTTAAGTTGTTATCCTCAAAGGTAATGAATAAGATAACGGTATTAAGCTTTAGTTATTATTTGAGATACTCGATAAGATAACGCGATATTAAGTTAAAGTGATTATAAGAGATAGTAGGTAAAGTAACACGAATTTAAATAAAAGTTATTACTAAAGATAACCGGTAAGATAACGCAAAATAACTCGAAGTTATTCCTAACGGTAGTCGGTAAGATAACGAGAAATTAAACCAAAATTATTACTAACAGTAATCGGTAAGATAACGATACTAAACTAAGGTTATTATTGAAGGTAATCAGTAAGATAACGATATTAAAACTAAGGGTATTGTCAAAGATAATAAAGAAGACAAAGATATTGGCCTGTTATTACCCAAGACAATGAATAAGAACAAATAGAGTGGCTCCAGTAGAGCCGTTTAAATGGGATTGACCCGTGCCCTCTAAAAAGAGAAAACTGTTAAGCAGGTCCGTTAACAAGAACAGCACGGGGGACCGGCAAAGACATTTGGGTGCATCCCTGCACCCGGCGATAATCGATATCGGTGATACTATCACCCGATATCCACGCGGTATATAAGATATACTCATTCACTCACATTCACACACTCATACATACCTTCACTGCCAGAGCCCATGCACTGACAGCGGCACCGCATGACCTCATGAAAGATTCGCAGAGACGTGGTCCAGGTGTCTGTGAAAACCTCCCGCGCAACCACACGGTGACTAACAGAATTGAAAAGGCAGTAGAGAAACAGGAACGGTAAATAGAAGGAGGTTAGTTTTTTGGAATGCATTAGAGGCACTTCCAGGTAGAAGAAAGTAGAGGAAGGGCTTGCATTGAGCAAAAGCGACAGAGGGAAAGGTGGATAGCAAAGCGCTACTCAACCAACCAATGTGGCCAGTAGCTCGGAATGAGGGAACATCATTCTTATGTGGCAGACGGGTGTTCCGGGACAAGAACAGGTCCACCAAAAGAAGAATAAGGCATAGCGGAGATAGCGGGTTAAGAAAAAAGTATAGTTTTTGGACAAGCGTCCGAGAGAAGGTAGAGAGTTGTCCCTGTTAAACACAGCGCAGTCTGAAGGACCACCTGCGATATTAATCCGACAAGATAAGGTATACACATTTTTAAAATTCACTAGACTCCTACGAGAACTAGTACGATCATTTTCCTAACGAGTGCTTCGACTACGATAAGAAAATCAGACCAAGGTAGACACGACAACTTAAAGGTATCATTACAGATACAAACACACAAAAACAAACTGTTTTAAGGCAGTTTTTCAAAACGGTAGCACCCTAAACACACAAAAATGCCCAATTATAAGCAGTTAAATACAGGTACACTGTCCCCATATGCTAAAACAACCGAGAGTTTAATAAGATAACAATAAGAAGCAATAGCATCTCACCACAAAGTTCAATAAAAAACAATGAACAAAATGTTTATAAGTTATGTAGATTTAATAGAAAAAGAAGGAAATAATGATGTAGTATAATGTGGGCGACTGCAATAAGTCAGAGGAAAAACACATGGAATAGATAGTCCTAGTCTTTGCAACTGCGAATATGAACTATTTCTTTCAATGGCATAGGTCGCGAACACTATGTGAGCCCAAAGAAGAAAGCATTCACTCAACATCAGCTAAAACTAATAATAAAAATTCAATGAGTTATTACAACCAAAGTTACGACAATTACCCACAATTAAACCATATAAGACAAATACTAAAGACCGAACAATATGTAGTAGGAAAAGTTCAAGGGTTAATTAAATGAAACGACAGAGTTATATTGGGGGTGTAGAGAATGAAGTGATATATAAGTAACGGTATGGTCAAGGAAAAGTCAACCAGAAGCAAAGGGTTTAAGGTAAATGAGTTAAATGTATAAAACGTAGGTGTATAAGAGAAGGAATAAGTAATTAAAGATACTAATTGATGGTGAAAACAACAAAATATTAGGTAAATGGTGAGGAGCGTGGAACGTGAAAAATTTAATTAGCATTTGGGTCGGCAGAGAATGGCTTAAGGTCTTTAATATGCCACCTGCCTTGGCGTTTTCCTTCAGCATCCTGAAGTTCGTAGATAAGGGGACTAATGACACGAGTGACCTTACAAAGAATGAATTTAGGGGCTAATTTTGAAGAGAATTTCTTAGATGCATCCGATAAGGCATAGTTCTTTTTCCAAACTTGTTCGCCCAAGGCGAAGGAAATATTTCGTTTACGTAGATTATAATGGTCCTTGCTCTTTTCGTAAGCTTTTAACAAATTTCTTCTAACATCGTTAAAGATAGAAGGTAATGACTGTTGGTCCTTGTCCCAACGTACTTTATCGTCAAATTCAATTACGTTAGTATCGTCAGGCACTAAACCATAGTAACTCCCATCGATTGGGGTATATCTTCCAAAAACAAGAAATGACGGAGTGAATTGGGTTGCTTCGTGTTTAGATGTACGCAAAGCTTGAGCAATTTCAAAGATATGTTCATCCCATGTAGTATGGTCTGAATTAATATAGGAAGAGATAGCGGTAATTAAAACTCGATTTACTCTTTCGGTAGGGTTTACTTGGGGGTGATATTTTGCGTTAAACCAAATTTTTTGTACTTTGTAACTTTTAACGAAATTCTGAAAATCCTTAGAGATAAATTGTGCACCATTGTCACAAAGAATAATCGGGGGAAACCAAAGATAAGAAAGACATTTTGTTCTAGAAATTTAATTATAGCTGCAGATGTAGCTTTACGTAAGGGTTGCACCATAACAAATTTAGAAAACCAATCGGTAACGACTAAAAGATATTGATTACCTCTTTTCGATCGGGGGAGAGGTCCTAATAAGTCAAGCGATATTAATTGAAAGGGATAAGATACACGTTTAAAGTTACCCATTAAACCAGGACGAGCATCTTGTGAACTCTTATGGGAACCACAAATTTTACAGCTCTTATGTAGCGACAAACAGATTGCTTAAGTGTGGGCCAGTAATATAATTCAGATATTTTAGCGAGAGTTTTTGTAACACCTAGGTGTGCAGCTATGGGATCATCGTGACATAATTTGAGCACCTCACTGCGATTTGCAGTGGGCACGACCAGTTTCCATTCAGGTATATTCGATATTTTATGTGGGGACGAAGATACAAATTTATATAGTCTATTATTAGTTACACGAAAGGTAGGAAATTTGTCGGGATTATCGGAAACTTTTTTAATCATATTGAGGTACCAGGTATCAAGAATTAAATTTGGGAGGCTAAAGAGACGACGTCACGAGATAAGGCATCAGGTACGATATTTAATTTGCCAGGCCTATGCCTAACGTCAAAAGTAAATTGAGATATACGCAAGTTCCATCTTGCCAAACGACCTGCGGGCTGTTACAAGTTATTAAGCCAAGTGAGGGCTGCACAATCAGTGATTACGGTAAAGTGTGTACCTTCAACATATCCTCTAAATTTCTCGATGCCAAAGATAACGCCCAATAGTTCTCGTTCGGTAGCAGAGTATTTTTGTTCGGCAGAAGTTAAGGCACGGCTCGCATAAGCGATTGGATGTTCTAAACCATTGTTTACCTAGAATAACATTGCACCTAACCCAGTAAGTGAGGCATCGGTTTGTATAAAAAACTTTTCATCGAAATTAGGTGAAATTAAGATAGGTGCTGAAGTGATTAATGTTTTAATTTGTTCGAAAGCCTGTTGGGATTCTAAATTCCACTCGATAGTTTAGGATTTATTTTATTTTTAATTAAAGCGGTAATGGGTGCAGATATAGTTGAAAGATTGGGTAGAAAGATGCGATAATAGCTAATCATTCCTATTAAACGTTTGATTTCGGTAACAGTCTTAGGTGTTTTAAATTTAGTAATAGCATCAACTTTAGCCGGATCTGCTCGTAAGCCAGTCCCATCTATAATAAAACTAAGAAATGTGAGGGATGAACGACAAAATTGAGACTTTTCCCAGTTTATCTTAAAACCTGCTGCGTTTAAACGTTCAGCAACTTCATCTAATGTGGCGATATGTTCATCGAAAGAACTTGAGATAACTAAGATATCATCCAAAAACACAAAGGCACGTTCTTGATGTAAGATAGGACCTAACGTTTGATCCATAGTACGTTGTAAAGTTTGTGGAGCGTTACAGAGACCAAATGGCAAAAAATTATATTCGAAAAGACCTCGGCCTGGAACACAAAAAGCAGTTTTTTGACGAGAAGATAAGTCGAGAGGTATCTGATAAAAAACTTGTCTAAGATCGATAGATGAGATAAATTTTGCGTTACGAAGCCGACTTAAAATTGAGTCAGTTCTTGGTAAAGGATAAGCATCTAAGACAGTCACGGAATTCAACTTTCTGCCATCGAAACAGACACGCCATTCGTCATTCTTTTTCCGAACTAGTAATACGGGAGACGTCTAAGGTGAATTTGAGGGAGAGATAACACCAGATTCTAACATTTTGTCTATTTAAGCATGTAAATGCTTTTGTAATGCAGGCGATAAGGGATATTGACGTTGCTTAAAGGGAAGGGCATCACCTGTAGAGATAACGTGTGTCGCAGTCGTAACGCAACCAAGTTCGGAGGTATTAAGTTTGCGAAATTTGTCAATTGTAGCGTTAAGAGTTACATTTTGGGAGTCAGTAAGAGAAATTTTGTTAGATATTCCTGTAGATGCACAAGAATTCGTTTTAATAAAGGTTTGCCATGAAAAATCCTGGAAATAAAGTGACAGATTAAAAAGTTTACAGAAATCAACGCCTAGTAGAAAGGGATAAGCTAATGCAGGCACAATCAAAAATAAAACATCACGTTCAAGAGATTCTACTGAATTTTTAACTTAAGGAACCGGTTACATGTATTTGATTATCGTCAGCTAAATTTATGGAAGTTTTTCGGGAATAATTTGAATTTTGATATTTTGTTGAGATAATTGATGTAAACCTTCGTTATTTATAAGAGAACATGAAGAACCTGTATCCAATAAAGCAATTACATTTAAGGAACCTATTGAAATAGATAAGTGTGGACGGTTATCGAAGGGTTTTTTAACAAGTTGTGAAACGGCAGCAGTCTTTTTATGGTAAAAGGAATTGACGGTTTGTAACCACTTAGACCACTCAGCTAGAGTAGTATAGCATAATTCCTCTAATAAAGGTAAGGCATTTTGTACATTAATAGTAGCGGTATTATTATTAGATAAATTTAATGACGGTACAACGTTAGAAGTAGTTCTATGATTTGAATTTATTGGCGTCTGTGTCCGTTGGATGATTGGTGATGAGGGCGATTTTGGGTCCTTGAGATATTCACACCCTGATTTGAAATATCTCGACGGGAGTTTCCGATACGTTAGGGTTACAGTTGGTGCAGTTAGATTTGTAGATATTTGAGCGACCACAACTATAACAAAAAATATTTCTAGGGTATGTGCAGACATTATAGTTATGTCCACTTCGCTTGCAGTTCCAACAGGTAAGTGAGTTATTAGTTACGGTAGAAGGAACGTTAAGGGTAGATAGTTTATGGGAAGCTCGAGCTTGGCAAGCTAAATCAGGTTCTAGAAGACCAGATAGTTTCTCGGGTGGTGGTCGATATTTGTTAATTTTGACTTCACTTCCTGAAGAGAACGACATAAGTCTTTAAAGTGGGCTAACGACGAGATTTGTTGCAATGCCAAACGTTCTGAGAAGTAGGGTTTAAATTTCTAAGTAATTGATCGATAATTTCGGGTTCTGAAGGTTTTTTGTCGAGTCTGCTATATAAAGCTTCTAGTGAGGTAATAAAAGAAACAACATTTTCGTCAGGACCTTGGGTTCGGTTACGTATTTCGTTCCAAAGGTCGTTAATATAGCCATAAGGTAGGAAATCTAGTTCTAAACACGCAACTAACTCCTCCCAGGTAGAAATTTGGTCTCGTATGTTTCTGGCCCATTCTAACGCTGAGTTTGCGAACAAGTCACCTGCTGAGACAAATAGGTCCTGGTCGGTACACCCACGAGAGATTTTGAAATCATTAATACGATCAAGAAAAGATGATAAAGAGACCTGCGAATCAAACCCTTCGAAAGTGAGACCCCATTTGTATACAGGTATAGATTTTCCTACAGGTTTGGGTGAAGCGATTACAAGATTTGAAAAGGGTAACGATATATCTACGTCTGCATTAGGATTAAGTCTTTCCAGAACAATCCCTTCAAGCAATAACACCTCGGACAACAAACTTTGTTTAGATTGAGTCGCTTGGGCATCGTCATATAAAGATAATAATTCGACACACTGTTTGACGTGCGTTATTCTCAAAGCCAATCTCCTAACTCGATATCACTAGCACCAGGATCTGTTCTATTTATTATACCCGATATGTCATCTAAAGATAATTTAATTTCTGATACGTTAAGGGGCCAGTCGCCAACGGGTTTCTTTAAGATAGCCACGCCTTTGGTTTCCTGTGCTAAAATAGCCCTGAGCTGAGATCTCCTGTCATTTTGATTACTAGCAGCGATAATATTCCTACACTCCAGCTCGTAGATCAATTCGAGGGATTTTAAATGAGAAACGTTCATGGTGAATAGAATATTCGAGATACGATATATGAGATATGCGATATTAACGGAAATCAGGAAGTTTAACCACAAGGTTTTCTTGTAAAGGTATAATCCATAATGCAGTTTTTAGAATGTAACATAAAAGTTTCAAAAAACCTGTCTTCTAAAGTTAAGAAAACAACAAAAGTTATATTTTAATAGATAATCTTGTAATAACTGTATTTAAAGGTATCTAATCAATGTAAATGCTTATTTGTAATACTGACATGAATAAAAGTACGGTTCCTTAAGTGAGAAAGCTGTTTAAATAACATCTGTTAATACATCGAATGTTTATATAAAAACAAAGGAAAATTCCCCGGTTCCTAACCTCCACATTTAAAAGGCGCCATTCTTATAGACTATCACTGGTGAAAGTTTATATGGTCGGTAAAACAGTTAACGAAATATTACACTTAGATGGTGGTACATTTATATGGCGATAGATGGTTCTTAAAAGCCTGTAATACAGTTACCAAAGTTCATAAATACACCGCGCAAGCGCAATAAG
Source organism: Platerodrilus igneus (assembly GCA_036346225.1). Lineage (NCBI taxonomy): Eukaryota > Metazoa > Arthropoda > Insecta > Coleoptera > Lycidae > Platerodrilus > Platerodrilus igneus. The sequence continues at coordinate 12,140,396 of JARFIW010001469.1, read as the reverse complement.
GAAAGCGAATGACGCCTCTAGCGGAGGACAACGCGAACCCCTTTTACAGGTTTCACGTGGCCAACCACCATGACGTAATCATTGCCCAAATTATTGCGTCATAACCGGAAATATAAAAATTAAATAAACAATTACAAAAGTTCACATTCGTGAACCATTTAAACACGGTATTACTCACACCGGAAATCCGAACTCGGCGGGGTTGAACCAAAGTTGGCCTCTATCAGGGTTCCATGTCGGAGGGATTAAAGATGGCTGTTTCTCCGGAGCGGCTAACGGAGCATGTCCCTCAGGGTCGTCTCGGGTCCAGTAGCCGAAGGTTGCTGTAAATTTACCTACGCAGGGAATGACGGAAAAAAGGTAGAAGGTACGACAAACAAGGATAATTAAGCATGGAAACTACATAGGTAAGCTACGATACGTCACCACAAAACCTCCACTTAACTCCACTTCACTCGAAGATCCCCAGAAAACAGCCACGATTCCGAGCGTCACCAAAACTCGACCCCACTCTTTGTCTAGTATTGCCATACCCCTATAGGGATATGCACTCTGCGCAACTCACTACTCTGACGTATCGGAAGTACCGCCTAGTCCATTTAAAAATTCCCGCGTCTCGCGTATTTGAAAATATGGCGGGAAACTTCCGTACATTAAAAACTAACCTACTAACAATGTTAAAGTGCAAATTGCACGTAACAATCGCGACAAAGCCACAAAAGAAAAAACTTAAAAAAAGAAAAAGTCTGTTAGCACAGTAACAGCTTAAAATCTAAATCCTAACTACCTTACATAAACCCTAACTTAAAACCTACAAAATGTTTATATAAGGCGCCACCTGGTTTTTCGACCGATAACACGTCTACCGAAGTACCAGGAAACGGAATAGGTAGCCCGATAGTCTGTGACTACACTAATTACCGACAGCACAAATTTGTCGAGGAGCATGAAACACTACTTAAACTAACACGGGTGCGACAAGTTGCCTAAACTATCTAAACCTATCTAACTAAAGCTAACATAAAAGTTGTTATGTGCAAACACACATGAGTGTTGCATCAAAACTATTCTTCTTTTTGGCAAGAAGTGCCCAAATTTAAAATGTTCATGGAGTGCGTCACTCTGCACTCCAGCAAATTTTGTTACTGGTACTTTGGTTTTCTAACGATGCACATTTAAAACTTGTCCATGACATAGTTGTGAATCAACAAATTTACCAAAAGTACCACCTACTAAATCCTTATATGCTAACCTGACAAATTACATTTCTAAATCGGGTTAGCTTTTTCACTTAAATTTCAGAGAAAAAAAATAATTCCCACGTCTGGTCATATATACCACACGTTAGGACGATAAAAAGATAAGGCAAGATCTCAAATTGTTGTTAAAGATAGTAGATAAGATAATGATATTAAGCTTAAGTTGTTATCCTCAAAGGTAATGAATAAGATAACGGTATTAAGCTTTAGTTATTATTTGAGATACTCGATAAGATAACGCGATATTAAGTTAAAGTGATTATAAGAGATAGTAGGTAAAGTAACACGAATTTAAATAAAAGTTATTACTAAAGATAACCGGTAAGATAACGCAAAATAACTCGAAGTTATTCCTAACGGTAGTCGGTAAGATAACGAGAAATTAAACCAAAATTATTACTAACAGTAATCGGTAAGATAACGATACTAAACTAAGGTTATTATTGAAGGTAATCAGTAAGATAACGATATTAAAACTAAGGGTATTGTCAAAGATAATAAAGAAGACAAAGATATTGGCCTGCTTATTACCCAAGACAATGAATAAGAACAAAATAGAGTGGCTCCAGTAGAGCCGTTTAAATGGGATTGACCCGTGCCCTCTAAAAAGAGAAACCTGTGAAGCAGGTCCGTTCACAAGAACAGCACGGGGGACCGGCAAAGACATTTGGGTGCATCCCTGCACCCGGCGATAATCGATATCGGTGATACTATCACCCGATATCCACGCGGTATATAAGATATACTCATTCACTCACACATTCACACACTCATACATACCTTCACTGCCAGAGCCCATGCACTGACAGCGGCACCGCATGACCTCATGAAAGATTCGCAGAGACGTGGTCCAGGTGTCTGTGAAAACCTCCCGCGCAACCACACGGTGACTAACAGAATTGAAAAGGCAGTAGAGAAACAGGAACGGTAAATAGAAGGAGGTTAGTTTTTTGGAATGCATTAGAGGCACTTCCAGGTAGAAGAAAGTAGAGGAAGGGCTTGCATTGAGCAAAAGCGACAGAGGGAAAGGTGGATAGCAAAGCGCTACTCAACCAACAAGTGTGGTCAGTAGCTCGGAATGAGGGAACATCATTCTTATGTGGCAGACGGGTGTTCCGGGACAAGAACAGGTCCACCGAGAGAAGAATAAGGCATAGCGGAGATAGCGGGTTAAGAAAAAAGTATAGTTTTTGGACAAGCGTCCGAGAGAAGGTAGAGAGTTGTCCCTGTTAAACACAGCGCAGTCTGAAGGACCACCTGCGATATTAATCCGACAAGATAAGGTATACACATTTTTAAAATTCACTAGACTCCTAAGAGAACTAGTACGATCATTTTCCTAACGAGTGCTTCGACTACGATAAGAAAATCAGACAAAGGTAGACACGACAACTTAAAGGTATCATTACAGATACAAACACACAAAAACAAACTGTTTTAAGGCAGTTTTTCAAAACGGTAGCACCCTAAACACACAAAAATGCCCAATTATAAGCAGTTAAATACAGGTACACTGTCCCCATATGCTAAAACAACCGAGAGTTTAATAAGATAACAATAAGAAGCAATAGCATCTCACCACAAAGTTCAATAAAAAACAATGAACAAAATGTTTATAAGTTATGTAGATTTAATAGAAAAAGAAGGAAATAATGATGTAGTATAATGTGGGCGACTGCAATAAGTCAGAGGAAAAACACATGGAATAGATAGTCCTAGTCTTTGCAACTGCGAATATGAACTATTTCTTTCAATGGCATAGGTCGCGAACACTATGTGAGCCCAAAGAAGAAAGCATTCACTCAACATCAGCTAAAACTAATAATAAAAATTCAATGAGTTATTACAACCAAAGTTACGACAATTACCACACAATTAAACCATATAAGAGAAATACTAAAGACCGAACAATATGTAGTAGGAAAAGTTCAAGGGTTAATTAAATGAAACGACAGAGTTATATTGGGGGTGTAGAGAATGAAGTGATATATAAGTAACGGTATGGTCAAGGAAAAGTCAACCAGAAGCAAAGGGTTTAAGGTAAATGAGTTAAATGTATAAAACGTAGGTGTATAAGAGAAGGAATAAGTAATTAAAGATACTAATTGATGGTGAAAACAACAAAATATTAGGTAAATGGTGAGGAGCGTGGAACGTGAAAAATTTAATTAGCATTTGGGTCGGCAGAGAATGGCTTAAGGTCTTTAATATGCCACCTGCCTTGGCGTTTTCCTTCAGCATCCTGAAGTTCGTAGATAAGGGGACTAATGACACGAGTGACCTTACAAAGAATGAATTTAGGGGCTAATTTTGAAGAGAATTTCTTAGATGCATCCGATAAGGCATAGTTCTTTTTCCAAACTTGTTCGCCCAAGGCGAAGGAAATATTTCGTTTACGTAGATTATAATGGTCCTTGCTCTTTTCGTAAGCTTTTAACAAATTTTTTCTAACGTCGTTAAAGATAGAAGGTAATGACTGTTGGTCTTTGTCCCAGCGTACTTTATCGTCAAATTCAATTACGTTAGTATCGTCAGGCACTAAACCATAGTAACTCCCATCGATTGGGGTATATCTTCCAAAAACAAGAAATGACGGAGTGAATTGGGTTGCTTCGTGTTTAGATGTACGCAAAGCTTGAGCAATTTCAAAGATATGTTCATCCCATGTAGTATGGTCTGAATTAATATAGGAAGAGATAGCGGTAATTAAAACTCGATTTACTCTTTCGGTAGGGTTTACTTGGGGGTGATATTTTGCGTTAAACCAAATTTTTTGTACTTTGTAACTTTTAACGAAATTCTGAAAATCCTTAGAGATAAATTGTGCACCATTGTCACAAAGAATAATCGGGGGAAACCAAAGATAAGAAAGACATTTTGTTCTAGAAATTTAATTATAGCTGCAGATGTAGCTTTACGTAAGGGTTGCACCAAAACAAATTTAGAAAACCAATCGGTAACGACTAAAAGATATTGATTACCTCTTTTCGATCGGGGAGAGGTCCTAATAAGTCAAGCGATATTAATTGAAAGGGATAAGATACACGTTTAAAGTTACCCATTAAACCAGGACGAGCATCTTGTGAACTCTTATGGGAACCACAAATTTTACAGCTCTTTATGTAGCGACAAACAGATTGCTTAAGTGTGGGCCAGTAATATAATTCAGATATTTTAGCGAGAGTTTTTGTAACACCTAGGTGTGCAGCTATGGGATCATCGTGACATAATTTGAGCACCTCACTGCGATTTGCAGTGGGCACGACCAGTTTCCATTCAGGTATATTCGATATTTTATGTGGGGACGAAGATACAAATTTATATAGTCTATTATTAGTTACACGAAAGGTAGGAAATTTGTCGGGATTATCGGAAACTTTTTTAATCATATTGAGGTACCAGGTATCAAGAATTAAATTTGGGAGGCTAAGAGAGACGACGTCACGAGATAAGGCATCAGGTACGATATTTAATTTGCCAGGCCTATGCCTAACGTCAAAAGTAAATTGAGATATACGCAAGTTCCATCTTGCCAAACGACCTGCGGGCTGTTTCAAGTTATTAAGCCAAGTGAGGGCTGCACAATCAGTGATTACGGTAAAGTGTGTACCTTCAACATATCCTCTAAATTTCTCGATGCCAAAGATAACGCCCAATAGTTCTCGTTCGGTAGCAGAGTATTTTTGTTCGGCAGAAGTTAAGGCACGGCTCGCATAAGCGATTGGATGTTCTAAACCATTGTTTACCTAGAATAACATTGCACCTAACCCAGTAAGTGAGGCATCGGTTTGTATAAAAAACTTTTCATCGAAATTAGGTGAAATTAAGATAGGTGCTGAAGTGATTAATGTTTTAATTTGTTCGAAAGCCTGTTGGGATTCTAAATTCCACTCGATAGTTTAGGATTTATTTTTATTTTTAATTAAAGCGGTAATGGGTGCAGATATAGTTGAAAGATTGGGTAGAAAGATGCGATAATAGCTAATCATTCCTATTAAACGTTTGATTTCGGTAACAGTCTTAGGTGTTTTAAATTTAGTAATAGCATCAACTTTAGCCGGATCTGCTCGTAAGCCAGTCCCATCTATAATAAAACTAAGAAATGTGAGGGATGAACGACAAAATTGAGACTTTTCCCAGTTTATCTTAAAACCTGCTGCGTTTAAACGTTCAGCAACTTCATCTAATGTGGCGATATGTTCATCGAAAGAACTTGAGATAACTAAGATATCATCCAAAAACACAAAGGCACGTTCTTGATGTAAGATAGGACCTAACGTTTGATCCATAGTACGTTGTAAAGTTTGTGGAGCGTTACAGAGACCAAATGGCAAAAAATTATATTCGAAAAGACCTCGGCCTGGAACACAAAAAGCAGTTTTTTGACGAGAAGATAAGTCGAGAGGTATCTGATAAAAAACTTGTCTAAGATCGATAGATGAGATAAATTTTGCGTTACGAAGCCGACTTAAAATTGAGTCAGTTCTTGGTAAAGGATAAGCATCTAAGACAGTCACGGAATTCAACTTTCTGCCATCGAAACAGACACGCCATTCGTCATTCTTTTTCCGAACTAGTAATACGGGAGACGTCCAAGGTGAATTTGAGGGAGAGATAACACCAGATTCTAACATTTTGTCTATTTAAGCATGTAAATGCTTTTGTAATGCAGGCGATAAGGGATATTGACGTTGCTTAAAGGGAAGGGCATCACCTGTAGAGATAACGTGTGTCGCAGTCGTAACGCAACCAAGTTCGGAGGTATTAAGTTTGCGAAATTTGTCAATTGTAGCGTTAAGAGTTACATTTTGGGAGTCAGTAAGAGAAATTTTGTTAGATATTCCTGTAGATGCACAAGAATTCGTTTTAATAAAGGTTTGCCATGAAAATCCTGGAAATAAAGTGACAGATTAAAAGTTTACAGAAATCAACGCCTAGTAGAAAGGGATAAGCTAATGCAGGCACAATCAAAAATAAAACATCACGTTCAAGAGATTCTACTGAATTTTTAACTTAAGGAACCGGTTACATGTATTTGATTATCGTCAGCTAAATTTATGGAAGTTTTCTCGGGAATAATTTGAATTTTGATATTTTGTTGAGATAATTGATGTAAACCTTCGTTATTTATAAGAGAACATGAAGAACCTGTATCCAATAAAGCAATTACATTTAAGGAACCTATTGAAATAGATAAGTGTGGACGGTTATCGAAGGGTTTTTTAACAAGTTGTGAAACGGCAGCAGTCTTTTTATGGTAAAAAGAATTGACGGTTTGTAACCACTTAGACCACTCAGCTAGAGTAGTATAGCATAATTCCTCTAATAAAGGTAAGGCATTTTGTACATTAATAGTAGCGGTATTATTATTAGATAAATTTAATGACGGTACAACGTTAGAAGTAGTTCTATGATTTGAATTTATTGGCGTCTGTGTCCGTTGGATGATTGGTGATGAGGGCGATTTTGGGTCCTTGAGATATTCACACCCTGATTTGAAATATCTCGACGGGAGTTTCCCGATACGTTAGGGTTACAGTTGGTGCAGTTAGATTTGTAGATATTTGAGCGACCACAACTATAACAAAAAATATTTCTAGGGTATGTGCAGACATTATAGTTATGTCCACTTCGCTTGCAGTTCCAACAGGTAAGTGAGTTATTAGTTACGGTAGAAGGAACGTTAAGGGTAGATAGTTTATGGGAAGCTCGAGCTTGGCAAGCTAAATCAGGTTCTAGAAGACCAGATAGTTTCTCGGGTGGTGGTCGATATTTGTTAATTCTTGACTTCACTTCCTGAAGAGAACGACATAAGTCTTTAAAGTGGGCTAACGACGAGATTTGTTGCAATGCCAAACGTTCTGAGAAGTAGGGGTTTAAATTTCTAAGTAATTGATCGATAATTTCGGGTTCTGAAGGTTTTTTGTCGAGTCTGCTATATAAAGCTTCTAGTGAGGTAATAAAAGAAACAACATTTTCGTCAGGACCTTGGGTTCGGTTACGTATTTCGTTCCAAAGGTCGTTAATATAGCCATAAGGTAGGAAATCTAGTTCTAAACACGCAACTAACTCCTCCCAGGTAGAAATTTGGTCTCGTATGTTTCTGGCCCATTCTAACGCTGAGTTTGCGAACAAGTCACCTGCTGAGACAAATAGGTCCTGGTCGGTACACCCACGAGAGATTTTGAAATCATTAATACGATCAAGAAAAGATGATAAAGAGACCTGCGAATCAAACCCTTCGAAAGTGAGACCCCATTTGTATACAGGTATAGATTTTCCTACAGGTTTGGGTGAAGCGATTACAAGATTTGAAAAGGGTAACGATATATCTACGTCTGCATTAGGATTAAGTCTTTCCAGAACAATCCCTTCAAGCAATAACACCTCGGACAACAAACTTTGTTTAGATTGAGTCGCTTGGGCATCGTCATATAAAGATAATAATTCGACACACTGTTTGACGTGCGTTATTCTCAAAGCCAATCTCCCTAACTCGATATCACTAGCACCAGGATCTGTTCTATTTATTATACCCGATATGTCATCTAAAGATAATTTAATTTCTGATACGTTAAGGGGCCAGTCGCCAACGGGTTTCTTTAAGATAGCCACGCCTTTGGTTTCCTGTGCTAAAATAGCCCTGAGCTGAGATCTCCTGTCATTTTGATTACTAGCAGCGATAATATTCCTACACTCCAGCTCGTAGATCAATTCGAGGGATTTTAAATGAGAAACGTTCATGGTGAATAGAATATTCGAGATACGATATATGAGATATGCGATATTAACGGAAATCAGGAAGTTTAACCACAAGGTTTTCTTGTAAAGGTATAATCCATAATGCAGTTTTTTAGAATGTAACATAAAAGTTTCAAAAAAACCTGTCTTCTAAAGTTAAGAAAACAACAAAAGTTATATTTTAATAGATAATCTTGTAATAACTGTATTTAAAGGTATCTAATCAATGTAAATGCTTATTTGTAATACTGACATGAATAAAAGTACGGTTCCTTAAGTGAGAAAGCTGTTTAAATAACATCTGTTAATACATCGAATGATTATATAAAAACAAAGGAAAATTCCCCGGTTCCTAACCTCCACATTTAAAAGGCGCCATTCTTATAGACTATCACTGGTGAAAGTTTATATGGTCGGTAAAACAGTTAACGAAATATTACACTTAGATGGTGGTACATTTATATGGCGATAGATGGTTCTTAAAAGCCTGTAATACAGTTACCAAAGTTCATAAAATACACCGCGCAAGCGCAATAAGGAAAGCGAATGACGCCTCTAGCGGAGGACAACGCGAACCCCTTTTACAGGTTTCACGTGGCCAACCACCATGACGTAATCATTGCCCAAATTATTGCGTCATAACCGGAAATATAAAAATTAAATAAACAATTACAAAAGTTCACATTCGTGAACCATTTAAACACGGTATTACTCACACCGGAATTCCGAACTCGGCGGGGTTGAACCAAAGTTGGCCTCTATCAGGGTTCCATGTCGGAGGGATTAAAGATGGCTGTTTCTCCGGAGCGGCTAACGGAGCATGTCCCTCAGGGTCGTCTCGGGTCCAGTAGCCGAAGGTTGCTGTAAATTTACCTACGCAGGGAATGACGGAAAAAAGGTAGAAGGTACGACAAACAAGGATAATTAAGCATGGAAACTACATAGGTAAGCTACGATACGTCACCACAAAACCTCCACTTAACTCCACTTCACTCGAAGATCCCCAGAAAACAGCCACGATTCCGAGCGTCACCAAAACTCGACCCCACTCTTTGTCTAGTATTGCCATACCCCTATAGGGATATGCACTCTGCGCAACTCACTACTCTGACGTATCGGAAGTACCGCCTAGTCCATTTAAAAATTCCCGCGTCTCGCGTATTTGAAAATATGGCGGGAAACTTCCGTACATTAAAAACTAACCTACTAACAATGTTAAAGTGCAAATTGCACGTAACAGGTTTTCGCCACTGAAGGGGTGAGGCGGAACACGTGCGCGGTATATGCAACTGCTGGCAGGCTCCCATACTGTGCGGGTTCTATTCACATCATTCGTAAGTGTACGTTCAATGACGACGATGTTTGTGAATTGATTTTAACGTCTGAATTGTCTGTATTATATGTTTCCAGGTTGTCTCTAATAATTCGCAAATTTTTTAAAGTCATTTTTGATTACAAAAATATAACCACACAAAACGACATGTCTGAAGCAGGACCAAGTAAACGGCCACGGTTTTACATCTTCCAAACGACTGGGAAGAAGAATATTGTTTTGTGGAAGTAAAGTAAAATGTCGTATGTCTTCTGTGCAATCGCAGCGTAACAACTAAAAAATATACATTATAAATTAGAACATAAAAACTTTCATCAACAATATATTCTCAATAGTACCCTAAGAAAAGAGAAAATAAATACTTTAAAAAAGGCAATAGTGGGTCAGCAATCATTGTTTAAGAAAGTGAGGGACAAATCAAAAAATGTTACTATGGCATCGTTCAAAATTACACATTTTCTTTTAAAGAACAAGAAATTGTATTTAACTGGAGAATTATTTAAAAATGCTTTACTTGCTGGTGCCGATTATCTTTTTGATACTTTTTCCAATAAACAAGAAATAGTTAGTGCAATAAATGATTTACAATTGTCACGTAATACAATTAAAAGAAGAACTCTTGCAATATCGAACAATCTTAATAATCAACTTGAATCTGATATGGAAAAGTGATCTTGGTTTTCACTTCAAATGGAGGAATCATCGGATATAACAGGGACATTTCAATTAATAATAATAACGAGAATAGTTTTTGAGGACTACTCTGTGAAGGAAGAAATGTTATGTCTATTGTCAATGAAAGAGAGAACAAGAGGTGAAGATATTTATCAAGATTTTAAAAATTTTATTTTGGAACGAAAACTTCCCCTACATAAATTATTTCAATCACAACTGATGGAGCTCCAGCCATGATCGGTAAAAACAAGGGATTTATAACCTTGTGAAGAAAATATGAATCATTTACAATTTTTTTTGCTTATCGTTGCATAGTACACCGGCAAGTTCTGCGCTCTAAAATTCTTTCACTTAGCCATGTTTTGGATCCCATAACTAAAATAATAAATTCTATAAAAGCTGCGCCATTGCTGCACAGACTTCAAAAAACTACTAGAAGGTAATGATACTGAGTATTCTGGTTTACTAACTTATACAGAAGTGAGGTGACTTAGCAAAGGCAAAGTATTAGAACGTTTCCTTAATTTGATTGTTGAAATAAAAGCATTTTTTGAACATGTCACGATATTCTCGTACCGTAACTAAAAGGATGTGCCAGCTAGGTTGCAGCCGAAGATTGGAAGTGGGGGGGAGTAAGCTAAAACTGAAGGAGAAAATTAATCATTGAAATAAAATAAGGTTTGTACCTGCAACAGAAAAGCAATAATTAATGACAGGACGCCAGTCCGTCCAACCAAAACATATAGGTAATAGAAAATAACTTTGTTAAAAAAAAATCAAGTTAAAAATATACTTTATTTGCTTATCATAAGACTTGTAATCAATAATCATTTCAGTAATAAATATATATGATTGGTAAAAGCACAAAATAAACTTTTAAGGAACGATCACTAATCAATAAGTACGTTTGTGCGTATGTGACACTTGTCGTTATGATAAAATATTACAAGTACGCCCCTGACGTAATCAGGATAAAGAAAATAATTTATAATTGATAACCCTAACGAGCTCGTGTAATTACATTCTAACACATTTATAGAAAAAAGCAAAAATGGAATCTTATTTTTATACAAAGGGGTCCACCCAAAGCACTGATGTTAACTATGTTCATAATGGAATATTAGTGATGCATAAAGAATGTGAGAGTATCTCAAAAGTAACTACTATAGTAACTATAACTTATTAGTATTGAAGGGTTGTAGATGATTCAAACTTATTAAACATTACAGTAAGATTTGTAACTATCAGAGCTATAGTAAAGCACTGCTGGTGAGGAAAGTGTTACGCTATTATTAACATATATGTGGGAAATAATTTATTGTATGGACTACTAGTAAAATATAATTTAAAAAAATAGTCTACTTTCGTCTACGTACTTATAACGAGACAAAGAAATGTTTAACATACCAGTAACTAGCCAAGATCCGGAACAATGTCTTTTATTTTACAGTCACAATACCTGGTAGCTCGACGATTCTGGTAGACCAAAAAGAGTTGTGAGTAGTTAGCAATCCACGTGGTCCAACATCAAACTTGAACATACAATCAAATCCATACGATAGAATTCTACACGTACGGGAAAGTTTTAAACCTTGGGTAGAGTAGTATTATTATCTCATGGCGGGTGACGTCAGATGCGCAATAGATTCAATTTAAACTTAAACCTCAAAATTCACAACGCTACAGTACAACCCACAAACATCTTGCTAGCAATGTGGCTTTAATACGTCGTCACGAATATCCCATTTATTACGTTAAGTAAAATATTGTTGGTAAGGACCCCGTTCATGCTGGCGGTATCTAGAAATTCATAAATATATGAAATAAATCCAGACCTCCATATACTATCGGAGCTTTTGCTTGTTTTTACTTATAAACAATTCTAGGTTTGTAGTTTCTTTATCCGTAAATATTTGCTGTGGCAACAGTGCACATACTCAGCGGATCCCAATACTGTATATACCGAATGTGAATCGTAACTGTCATTGTTATTCTCGCTCTTATCAAGGTCTTATTGTTTTCAGTTTTCCGTTTTAATATTTATATCAAGTTATAGTCATCAAAACAGTTTTTTTCAAAACTAACTGATAGTTAATTTCTTCAGCAAAGTAAGTATTTAAAAAGAATGTTCGTTCAATGATTAATTATGATATTTTTTAGAGTAATATTATAAATAAGAAGGAGGTGATTCATAGTCAAGGACGACAGATTGTTTTTAATGTGTTTCAATATTTGAAACGCATAAAACTACTTAAAACACATTCCTTGATTGCTCGACAATTTTTGCTCTGGCAACACTGGACGTGCAAGCAATCGATGTTTTCTAGTCTCACTTTTTTATTTTGATTATTAATATAGCTCCTTCTCGCGCAAGTTTTTTCAAGGTCACCCGCCATGAGATAATAATACTACTATACGAACGACCTTTAATTCCTACGCTATGACCATACGATACGAGCTAGAAAGTTAACATGAAAGTCTGTAATTTATCAACCAAATACACAAGAAGTAGAAACAGAAAGGAATGTGCGTGTATTTGCTCGTTCAGAATTAAGAACTGTTCAAGAGGATTTGTTCAACGTGCAATAAAGTACTAAGTAAAAATGAATTAATTCCCAGCAGAACAATTTAGAATCTCCACTCTGATAACATCATAGGGTAATACCGTTAAAACAAGAAATTAACAGGCGTTCATAAGGACAATAATTTGGATACTAAATTACAGTATAGGTGATAAGAAATTAATATAAATAGAGAAACCAAACTGCTTTATGAATAAACTGATATGTTAATGTGCTTTATCTATAATAGGCATAACTTTGAAAATAGTCAAAAAGAGCGAATTAGGATATTTATTTAAACTGGTAATAATTTATCAATGAAGGGTATTAGAAATAAGCAAATGCAGGAATTGAACGTAACAAACAAAAAGGGAAAATTTATAATATTCTTGAAGATCCTAACTGGCTATGTGATTTATTTTTTTTTCGCTGATATTTGTCAGAAATTGAATCAGTTAAATCCTGAACTGCAAGATGAAAATAAAGATTTGGTAGATATGGTAAGTGCTATTAAAGCATTTAATGCTAAAATAACCCTTTAGATTTAACATTTTCAAAACAAATCGTTGACTCATTTTCCTGAAATGTCAAAAATATTTCTAGAAAATCAAATAGATTGCCGAATATATGTTAATTATCTAACTAAATTAAGTAATGATTTTAATGAAAGATTTAAGCAATTTGGCGATTTGGAATTGATTTTACTTTTTTTTCAAAATCCTATGAATAACATTGATGTTACTATTTTAAGTGTGGAATTAAATAAATTTAATATAACAAATATAGAAAATTTAGAATTAGAAATTATAGAATTACAAAATGACATTGCTTTGAAAGCTGTTAACATGGATAAAACCTTTTGGAAATTTGTTGATTCACATAAATATCCAATATTAAAAAGTTGCGCTCTTTTTTCGGGTCGACTTATTTAAGTGACACCACGTTTTCTTCCATGCAATTTATTAAAAATAAATTTAGAGCAAGTGTTACGGATAAAAATTTGAATAATTGCTTAAAAATAGCAGTATCAAATTACAGTCCTGATTATGAAAAATTGTGTGAAGAAATACAGTATTAACCTTCTTATTAAAGAAGACAATAGCTTTTTATGTTTACTTCTTATTTACCATTTATGTATTATTATTACCATTTACCATGTACTATAATCATTTTTTTATATTATTGTAACGCTAATATGTGTTTATTTTTATTCTCTGTCCTACTCACATAAAAAAACATGCGCCCACCGCTCTGTAAAAATTTTTCATTGCGCACTTGCTACGAAAAAGGTTGGATACCGCTGCCCTAGGAGATGTCATCAGATTAAATAACAATTTAAGTACGCTGTGTGCTTGGGAGGTAATGTGGTGGTTTCCCGTTGCACTCCGCATTGCAGTAGTGTAGCTTAGGATACCGTTCCGATCCTTATGGTCTCTGTCACCTAAGTACCGCAAGAGTTGCTGCTCTCTTTCGGGGACCTGTCTTAGTCTGGTTCCTCACTAAAGACCCCACTAATTTGGTTAAACTTTTACTTCGGCTCATTAACTCACTGGGAGATTCATTCCGTTCCACCCGTTAGTAATCTAGAAATTCTTCAAGGTTCAGGTCCATTCGGAATGGTTTAAATAGTTATTAATTTTATATATGAACAAGTTGATTATATGTAAAGTCGACAGTTGGTTAGGTGTAAGAGTGCACTTTATAGTCTAAATCTCGCCAGGGTCGCACATTGTATTTATTTACATTTCAATAAAGGTATGACCAACTAATTAACTTCCATGTGGTTGGTTACCCATTGTGCGCGTCTCCAGGTGACGGATAGGGGAAATCCCAGGATATATGGCCAAGAGTTTGGCTATCTACTCTGGGAAGGATAGCGATAAGTTTAACTCTTTCAGCGACCCAGTAAACTGAGTGGCATAAGATCCACAACATGGTGGAGAGCAAGAGACTGTGCTGATGCGGGATAAAATCCGCTCCCTAGCCAAGTGAAAACGATCCCGTAGACCAAGCCCCTCAGCCCAAGGTGTAGTTTCGTGGCGAATGGGTCAGCACTGAGGTAAACGAAGCCGGTGAGGCAATTCTGCAACACCGTCATACCGTGCCTTCCCTGCCGTCGTGGTCATGCCCCACGGGTAAGAGGGTGTGATTTAGCCGCCCGGACCAAGGGGAGACAACCTCGTTAATAATTCCTAAATCCCGTGATGTAGGACCGAGCCCAGGGAATGCGTGGCTAGATAGTTGACCAGTCTCAATCGGTTCAAAACTCAAGGGAACAGTGCGGCACCCCGTTTTATTCAAGCCTTTCATGCCAACAGGGAGCACCTGACATGGCGCCCATTTACACCCCCCTTACTCGTGGGAACAATCATGAATAATATTGGTACCACTAGTTAAACTGAACCTGAAGAGGTGAAACCAGCAATGGGGGATTCCTCAGGTAACCAAAATGTACCCATGGAGGTGGGGCAGATCCGAGATGCAAATCCGCTTGCAAGACCGATGTCTGAAACACCAGACGTGGAGAATACTATAAAGAAACTTGCAGGTACCGGACTGCAAGCAAAGAGGCTTTTGGGAGCTCAGCGTAGAAAACTGAGGAAAACCAAGAAAGCCGAATCTGGGACTGGGACGAAGTCACACCGGTCCACTATGTAAGCTGATGGGGACTGCGCTATATCCCTTATCCAGGAACCAAGAATTTGCAAGAGAAGGGTGCTAGGACTGAATTCGATCAGTAGGGCATTTGTATATAGTAGATCCACTGATAGACCCAGTACTTGTATACTAATCAACTTAACCAGGGTCAGCACAATAAGCCTTTTAGGCTGCAGTGCGGCGGAGCCGTTTGGCAGACGCACCCGCCAGGGGAGAGTGGTTTTAGTGAGTATACCGCAAGGAGAGTCCCACACTTTGGCTATAAAAGTTTTCCACTCCACCGGGTTTGGATAACTATCAAAAAAACTAATTAACTAACTATTGTCGACATAAATTTTGGAGGCGTCCTCCTTTATTCCGTGACACAGCAAGCAGTTCCTTCGTTAGTACGCTTCTAAAGCATCAGTGTTTTCCGGGACGTAACCAGTCTATTAAGGTAGCGTTTAATTATAGATATGCAGTCGATAATGTCATTTTTGAAGCCACGAAATTCAATACACAAACACATAAAATCAATTACCTTAATTGCCTCTGCTGAAGTAACGGAACATCAAATAAATTTTGATTTGGGATAATATTATTGCATCGCGTATTTTTTTTGGTTTAATATATATATATATATATATATATATATATATATATATATAATGCTGTGATAAGGGGTTGTTTATGGGTGTATTGTATAGCAAGGTTCGTATAGTAAACATAAATTGCGATAGGAAGCAGAAAACTGCATTTATTTAGCAGGAAATTAAAGTAATTCTTAGATTGAACACCCTCTATATAGATCATAGTTAGCTTTAAACAATGCGAATAAGCATATCTTACAACAATAGTACTAATATTTAGCAGGAAAATAGGTAATTCATACATTAGGTAAATAACAAGTATTCAACACTCGGTATATAGATCTTTATTAATATTAAGTAATGCAAAGTAAGAATATTTTTCAGTAAAAGTACGCTTATTCAGAGAAAATGATAGTAAATGTAATTAAACACGCGATGAGAATTGTTCTAATTAATTATAATATAATACGAAAGTAAGAGATAAAACCCAGCAAAGCTTTACGCAATTACGCAGAAATAATAAACATTTTTATAAGAAAACGCAGTTTCCAAAGATAAATAAACGAAAGTAAAATTGAAGTTACATCATGTATTTTTGTATAATATGGAAAAGACGATACCTAAACAAAACAACGTATGGTCAAGATAGCAAATAATAAGGTATCAAATAAACACAATACACAGAAAGTCAAGTATATTACATCAGAAACCACTTCAAATGCATGGAATACAGAGACCTTGTTTGTTAAGATATCAACAAGACTTGTTGAAAACCCAGCCCACATGCAAGCAATGATAAGAGAGCTCAGTTTAAACTCAAGCAGGGCAAAACTGCGTTATTGTAAATCAAAAAAGTCACGCGTAATTTTTTAATATTTAAATAAATATATCAAGTGATAATAGTGCTACAAATATGAAAACTTCTTTTGCCGTTTAACGTGAGTAGAATTTGGGGTAATTTATTTAAACTAATAATATAATAATAGGTCTCCTAACTGGTGGAGAATAATTCCGAATGTATGGTACATTTTTTATAATCCTAATCCTAGTTGGATAATAATAATTTCGAATGTGATGACAATAATTTCTAATTGGTTCATAATAAATCCGAATGTGGATAGATATAATAATTCTAATGGATGATACATTTTTTTATAATTCCTAATGTGTTGATGACAATTCTAATTGATGGTATAATACTTTAAATGTGTGGATAGATATAATAATTCGAATGTGGGGATATTTTAAATGGATTAATATAATATTTCAAATCAGCTTTGACGATTTTGGTACAATTCTGGTACAATTTTGAGTTGCGAAAATCAATAAAAAAAAAACGAAGTAATTTATGGAAAACAGAGCAGTGATATATGAATGAGGACAACAAAGGATTGTTGATACACAAGCCGATGAACAACCTGTAACAGGTCAGATCTAATTAGTTTCAAGATATTTTTTTAAATTTGAATTTCAATCCTGAATTTATTCAATTTATATAAAAAGTGTAACAAAGTCAGCAATAAACATTGCATACGTTAAAAGTACGTAAGATAATAAAGGGATCTAGAACGTTGAAGGTTTCTTTGGGAAAAAGGGTAGTTTTTGGTGACTTTAGATTGGTTGCAAAGCATATAAATTTGGGGATAAATAATACTTATGATATTGATTGATTGAGGACTTGTAAATAATATTTCTTTTCATTATATGAAATTAATTAACTTCGTTCTATAATTCAAACAAATAGGTAATCAAAAAGGTCGAAAAAGAAAAAAATTGATCATCGTAACGTTATACATTCTGTGTAGAGTAGTAAAAGCTAGCCGTGGCATAATAATAAAATTAGTGAGATTTAAATTTGATTGGAAAACACAGAAAGGAGGAGTTATAGAAAACGTCATTGACACCGAGTACGGCGTTATCATATCAATATATTTATATATATATATATATATATATATATATATATATATATATATTGACGTGGATTTATAGGTTAAGTAGGTCTAGACAATATAATTTTAACAACTGTGTATATAGGAAATAGGAACAATTTATTTACGCACCAAATTAATCAGTATAGATAGTGAAGACGGACAGTTATTAACATATTTTGTATTTCTAAATTAGAATGTTAAAACTGCATAAAGGGAAGAAGCTTTAGGGTACATAAAACTCAAGAATACGCATGATTAGTTGTAATAAGTTAAGATCAAGCGCATGGAATCAAAAACGGAGCTTTCAAGTATAGAAAATCAATAATTTAAACGCATATTCCCATTTAAATAAACGAAAACGTTCGTTTATTAATCCTAAGAAGGGGATAAACTGGGAATTGTTATTTTAAACAACAAGTGGCTTCGAAAAAGCACCTTTTAGTTAAATGTCAAGTTCATACAACTTAAATAAACGTTGGCATAAAATTCTAAAAATTGTTTGCAACGGTCGGTTTGACAAACTGCTAAAAATAACAAGTGCTTTGAAGACTAAGCGAAATGAACGATCTATAATGTAAAACAGACAGAGAAACGTATAAGAAAGCGTTGGTTACAAGTCACGCTTAAAATACACGGAGATGTGAAGGCCAACAACAATATCGATTTTCTGTAACTTGAGAGGGGTTTCTAAAAGAGACAATAAATATGGGTGGAACGGAGAAAGATAGCTGAGAGGTGGAGCGTTATAACGGGGGAAAGCTATATCATTGGTCTAAAGCTAGCAGTTTTGAGAAGCTCGCATCCGTTGAGGTATTAAACGAATTTCAGTGTATCATTATAATAATCTCGGAATTTTTCAGACGTTACGTTCAAAATTTGTAAAATTGATTTTAAAAATAAGCTTTTCGATGAAGAGACGTTCCGTGAGGGGTGTGAAAAGCGTATAAATACTCTGAGAAAGATATTAAAGCTCTCTTGCTCTTAGATCTTAGATCGCGCTTAGATCTCCAACGTAATTGCTAGTACGTGATCTTAAGTTGTATTAATTATTGTAATGAAAATTGTAATGAAAACCGGACCACCCTGTATATCTAAATATATATATATATATATATATATATATATATATATATATTGCTGTGATATACTCCTTTGAATGCGGGAACTGGGTCCTTTCAACAAAAAATTCTAGTCCCACAGATTGGGCGTCATAAACGGCTGTGATCCTCTTTTCGCCTCGGCTGCTCACCTAATGTTATAAACCTCCTCATTCAAAAAAAAAACAACACATTCCTACCAAAAACATCAACGTTAACTCTATTTACATCAATATTCAGAATACATTAAAATTTCAAAATTAAAACTCAGCATAAATTTCAGTTTTAAAAGAATTTCAAGATTAATTTTATTATCATTTTAATGTGCATCCAAAATTAAAGTCCTTGTTGGATGCCTACTAATTAATATAACAATATAAGCAGACCGGAGTCTGAGTATAAAGGAGCATCTACCACCCTTTACGTTAATTAACCAGGTTCGTCTAATTGAGCTCAAAGACATACCCAAATTTTCATCATATTACCGAAAATCAAAACTAAATACCCCTTTCTACTTCAACAAGCAAATTTCATCTTAAAATTAAAATTTTATGGTTAGTACCATTTCACTAATGTCCATTTAAAGTAAATCAATTATAAAGTTATTCAACACACACAAAAATGTCAAACAAAATAGTATAATTTACCTGAAGGTTACTGTCCTCGTAGCTTCAAAGTACATCGTCCCTTTAGTTAATCACACCATTCCAACAGGATTATATTTACAGCTTCTAATTCTCAACGCTTTTAAAATTTTCTCCATCACCATTTATTTAAAGTTGTTGCTGGGCTTTTCCGGAACTCATCTATGTATATCTGACCCTTGTTTCGTGGATCCAGACACGTATTTGAACCATTTAATTATTAACACCCCGAAAAATAGCAAATAACTTCATACTTCTTTCACCAATATACGCCAAAACTGCCTACTTTTGTGTATACATTTGTCGTTGTAAATTTTGCTAATTGGTACAGTGAAACTAAATTTTATTACCTTGTATCTAAGTGCACTGAAGTACATTCATGTTAGCACGTAAATAACCAACTATTTTGAATCACTAAAATATACGAGCAAAATTTTAAATTATTTTCTCAAACTAAAATGCACTGTTTAACATCTTCAATCAAGTCGCGGATGTAAGAGCTTTTAACGCATCGAATCGTCAAAAGTCTAAGAGGGCTTGTTTATATTCATCTCGGTATATATAGCAAAAAGCCGGCACGTCGCTTTTGTCCTCAAAACGGGTAATTCTCAAGAATTCCTCATTCTATGTTCCCAGTCTGTCGCTCGCGCGTCGATTTTTACGAATTTAGTACTCACCCCAGTTAAATTTCAACATCCGTTAACGCAAAAGAATTCGGTTATAATAGGCATGGCTGATAGGGCTATAAAATTGTCAGATCTGGAATACAGGCATGAAGCTATAACAGAAGCTAAGAACATCCTACTTGAAAATAATTATTCATAGCTTCTTATAAACAATATTTTCAAAAACCGTATCATAAACTATTATAATTGCAGTCAGATAGAAAATTCAAAAATAAACAATCCTAACATAAAATACATAACCATGCCATATATACCAAACCTATCCGAAAATTTTCAAAAATTACTAAACAAGCACAATCTTAAAATAGCCTATAAGGGAATCAATCTAATAAATAAATCCTACAGTAAGCTAAAAGATGAAACACCTCAAAATAAAAACACAATAAAAGAAAAACAGAGTACCTATAAATGATATATACTGGGTGCTTCAAAAAAATGTATACACACTTTGAACTTCCATAAAAAATTTATTTACCGTTCTACAAAGTTAAATTTCAGGAAAATAGAAAGCTGAAAGTCCAATGTAAATGAAACATGAATAACAAATGTTAATACTGTTCAAATTGGTGACCTGCAGCATCAATACAATTCTGAGTACGAGTCACCACAGATTCTGTACATCGTATCAAAACGTTCAATGAGATTTCTCTACACACTGCTTGAATCTCATTCCAAAGAATGTCTAGGTTACGTGGTTTACGTTTGTACACCTCATCTTTTACTGTGACCCACAAGAAGAAATCCAGTGGTGTAAGATCTGGAGAGCGTGCTGGAAACTCGATTGGCCCCCTGCGTCCTATCCACTGGCCCGACAAATTTTGATCCAGGTAAGCTCGTACGTCCCTGTGATAGTGCGGCGGAGCACCATCTTGTTGAAAATAAAAATCATCATTACCGTATAATGCACGAATGGCAGGAAATATGGAGTCAGCAAGCATTGTTAGGTAATTAATACCAGTTACAGTGCCTTCAAATCGAAAAGGTCTAATGAGTTCCCTTGAAGACAAACCGCACCACACATTTACACCAGGCAAATTCACAGCTTTTTCAATTGTAATGTGAGGATTTTCTTCACACCAGTAAACACAATTGTGCCTATTGACAGTTCCATTAAGTTTGAATTGGGCTTCATCCGACCAAATGATGCTACCCATAAATCCCGGTTCACGTATCACCATCTCCTGAATCCATTCACAAAATTGCAACCTTCGATCTGGATCGTTGTCATATAGCTGTTGCACCAGCCTTGGAATGTAAACACGATACTTGCCTCTCTTCAGAATGCGTAGCACGCTGCTAGCGCTTACATCACTTTCACGTGTCCCTTGCCTTGAAGATTTGTTAGGAGAGCGTTGAAACAGTTCCAAGACTGTCGTTGATGACTCATCACTTGTAGCTGTTCGAGGCCGACCTGAATGACCTTTATGCACATCACACACTGTTCCATGAACTTCGAATTTGTCTCGTATGCGTGTAATTGTTAATCTTGAAGGTGGTTCTGTATCATACTCTCTTCTCCACTATCTTTGAACATTTACATTCTCAAACTTCCAGTTTAATAACCTGCTTACGTTCTTCAAAACTCAAACGTACGTCCGCCATGTTGATATTACAAATTCCAACTGATAATATAACATAGAGGGACGATTATGCTGGCACCTGGCGAAGAAATATAACATTAGCTTTGTAGTGCGGGAAAACTACAATAGTTTAAAGTGTGTATACATTTTTTTGAAGCACCCAGTATATTAAAACATCCCACTGCTATTAATGACCGCTCAGATGTACAAAATCTAAGTAAAATATATTACAATATCATCAAATAAGGGGGTAAAAACAAAAAAAAAGACAAAAAAACAAAAAAAGCAAAAAAATTAAAATAAGGTTCAAATTAATATATCCTGTATAAAAAATAAACACACAAAGGTATACCTATAAATAATGCTAACTCAATGTGCAATTTATAAGGACAAACTAAAATATGCTGATATTAAATATTTCAACTCATTTGTTATCATACAACACCTTAACTAACACAGAGTAATTTATAGTTTAGAAATTATATGTGTACAAGTTTAAATATTACCTAGTATTAAAATTCAATAATAAATACAAAAAAAATTTTAGCATTTGACAATATAGCTGTACTATAAAAATATATAAGAACCATTCAATGTATACAAACCAAATGGTGTACATAAATAAAAAATTTTAAACTGCTTGTATAATCCTAGCACGATATGGATTGACATTATTGAAACCAAATGATTGTGTAGGCAACTTAATTATTGGTAATCTTATATTTGAGGTAAGAAACTGTTTGCATCAAACAAAAATATGATATATATATAAAAAAGTTTGGTTAGTTATGTAATTCTACTTTCAGACATGAATATTCATTGAAAAAGGCTAATATGTTCAGCCGAAAAGTTTGGAGTATAATATAAAAAAATAATCATTCTATTGAATATTTACATAGTTAATTAGACCTTAATACCCAAGAAAAAAATTTAAATTCTTATATTATCATAATAAAAGATAAGGATATATACGACTGAGCTTGTATGTGCTTATTTCAATCATTTGATGCCATTTCCCTTTAAATTACAAGGAAATACATATGCGTACTTGAGTAAGCACTTGTAGACTAGAATGGTAGAGTTCGGTGGTAGACACAACACTTAAATTAAAATTGATTTAATTCACAATAAACTAAATATATTTGCACTTCACTTACTTATAATTTGAGTATTACAGCGCCATCTTAAATGAACGGTAACTTTTCCTCTAAAGTTTACTGTAAAACTATAATAAACAATTATGAAGAAACTAGTAAATCAAGAACCTTCGTTCAGCTTTCACTTTCAGTGCTAACGGTCTTCAACAACATTAAAAGTTGTCAAGGTACTTAATATTCAGTATAGCTGTGTATATTAAACGATAAAGAAGAACCAGTTATTTAATAATTTTTTAAATGTTAACTATTTCCAGTAATTGGAACGGTACATAGAGTGGATTCTTTTAGTTTAGATATCATACATAAAGATTGAGAATTCCTGTTATGTGAGTATTTATTATTTTCACTTTTTCATGTCATGTTTATGAAAGACTGTTACTAAAATCACCCAATCAAATTGATGTTTAAGAATAGACGAAGGAATTTTAACTCTATAAATTGATGTTATATACTAGATCAAATATAAAAACTATGTATTAGACATTTGCGCTTAATCAAAACTTTATATCATTGCTCTTTGTATAAAAATTACAGATAGTGACTATAATTAACAAATTTTAATTAATGAGGATTAAGCTACATTCAATTTATCATAACATAAACGATTAAATGATATCGAATAGTGTGTGACCCAAAATACTTTGTACCTAGAGATTGCCAACATCTTTTTAGAGTGTTGCGTACAGTTTTGACCCGCAGAAAATCTATTCTCCTTACCTGTGATTTTCCAATGCTCCACCCGAAGGTACTACACTGGCCAGGAAGCGAGTTTTTTTTACCTGGAAAATTTGGAATTTTACCGAACTCTTGCTGTTCCAAGCAAGATAAGGATTCTGAACGTGCATGACAATAATCACACATGGGACCTCCATTTTACCTGGGATTCGAACTCGGGACCTTGGGCGTAGTAGTCACACGCATACCACTACGCTGTAACAGTTTGTTTTCCTCTTCTACAATAACGCATAAAAATTGTGTTGTGTTACAAAAATTTTATATTTACTTTTATAATTCATAATGAATCATACATCTACAACTAAAACTAAATTAAAAGAAGGTATTATAATTTCGAAACACCCCAATTATTCTCCTTGTATTCTAATTATCTAGTAAATAAAGTGCATAGTTATAAATGCTCCAGTTTGTATTTTAAAACCATGCTAAAACTCGGATAAGCTATTCAGAATTTCCATAAAGTATCAAAAGGTAATATCAAATAGCGTCATTTTGCGCATCTGGTTGTTCCATACTCAAGTGTTGAGATCGCGGTTGTTGTCGAGTCGAACCAGTCGGCCCTTTATCATTCTAGAATCAACATAGGGAAATTGATATCAAAGGGTGACTTGCGAGTTGCAATCTATTTTCATGCAGTCCTTCGATCTGTAGGTTTAGAAGCTCATCATGCGCAGCATTAAAGAACTGAAGTAATAATGGTTGTACGAAACCGTTAATTTATTGCGTATAAGGTATATACGTTTCTCATTTTCAACATGGAAGCTCTGTTTTAATACAGAAACAACCCTAATGAACAGATTAATGGCTATAAGAAGAAGTTAATTTATGTCGTATAAAACGTTTACGCATTGGAAACTTACAAGGATTCCATCCTTCATTTTTATAATTTTAATTTACGAATCGTTGTTATAACAATGTAGACAACTGCTTTTTCCTGTGTTTGTTCAATGTTAGAAGTCCACATATGGGTCGAGTTTGTTTGCTAATTTGTTTGTGACCAGCCGTACTCCATGCTCAAGGTCGGTAAGTAATTCTCTTTCGTTAAGACAATCATCTGTTTGACGTACAACGTCGTGTTGTAAACTAGGTAGTTTGAACCCATAGAAACTAACATCTTAATGATAATATTTAATTATGAATTTAGATTTTCAAAATTTGCTCTAGATTAAAATTATGCTTTATAAAATTGTTTACCTAACAAACTCTTCATAAATTTACATTATGAATAATATAATCGAGTACTTGCTTACACATGACAACTATTTAACAAAGTTTAAGTTAACTAATTAAAAGATCTTATTATAAAACTAATTTTTTAAATATGTACATCCTTTAGTCAGTACTGAAAAAAATGACAAAAAAGCTCATAATTTTGTTAATTATATTTATAATGGCTAATTTTTGTGAAAAATGCTCACCTGCCATTTTTCAAGCAGTCGGCCGTGTCGGGATTCGAACCCAGGAGCTTGGGGTCCGTAGTCTTACCCTTACTATATTGATCCACGGCGACGCCTTGAATTTGTCTACCGCGCACATAATGTACTAATGTTTTGATCTGCTAATAGAAATTGAAATCTAACTTTTGTAAAGGTTCTGTGTTTTTTTAGTATGTAGAGCACTGTCACCGTTACACCGTTAACTAAATCTCTTACAACCACATTTGAAAGGTGAATTTTGTAACCTTGCATTTATAATTTGTTTTTATACTATTAACTATCTGAACCCCCATAAATATTAACTTACAGTTGGTTCGTGCGATTGATTATATATTTTGAAATACCATTCTATGATGCAGATGTAAGCTTATATAACTAACAGTTATTTTGCAAAAATGCAAAGTAATAATGTAACGTATTTTTTTTTGCAGTTACACTTCGCTTATTAATCTAAAATAATATCGCAATAAAATAAAAATATAATTTATAAATTTTCGATCACTAAAATAATTCATAAAATTTACAATAGCATATGCGCTCCTTTGCTCTTGAGGTCTAAGTTCCTACAATAAGCTTCGTCGAGTTGTCATTTCGAGTCACTTTTCTATCAGCGTCTGAACAGGTAAGCTGCTATCTGCAGCATAGAAAGGTCAAGATGGTGGTATCCAGGCACGTGGCCTGTAATACAGTCCGCAAGAAAGTATAACTGATTAAATCTTCGTGTCTGAATGTGGTTCCTAGCGGCTTTAGCGTGATGGTATTATTTTGCGTTCCACCTAGAGCAGATCAGTTGATTCTTGCAGGCCAATGAAGATAGAAGCTCCCCCTCATCATTAAAACAGTTGGTATAATTAATTAAATAAATTTTACTAATATTTTCCTCATAGTGCAATATCTTGGATCTAGAAAATATGAAGGAAGTAAGCAATATCATATAATTATATCACGGATTTCGTTAATATCGTAATTGCCGTATTTAATACTGAAAAGAAAATTTAGTTTGAGATTTGGAATACAAAATTTATAGGATGTACTTTAGGAGGAGTTGGTTTGGTTAATAATGTTTTGTTCAGAAGATTTCTCATAGTTCCACCGATAAATTCGTTCGTAATCATGTGTTTCCTGTTTGTGCTTCGCAGAACGCAGATGTTTATGGAATATCCCACATCTGATGTCATAGTTCAATTTCTTTTGGTCGTACTGTACTTCGACACGTGAGTGATATCTAGTATTTAATCACATTTATAATTATCTAAACATAATACGAAAGGTAGAAGGTTGAAACCTTACCTTGATTAAAGTAACTTAAAATTTATTTAGTAAAAGAAAGATTCCGTAATAAATTTGTAACCTTGCTTAATTTTTAAAGATGGCTATGCAGTTTGCTTATCATAATTATTTCACAAACAGATAGCGTTAACTAAACTGAAAAAGTTGTTAGTGACATATGATGTCAAAAAATATTCAGCTGTCCAATTTAAATATCGCATGCTACTTTACGCTAATTTAAAAATATATTTAATAATGTTGAGGTCATGCACTTTGATTCTTAAACAACGTGATGAATTCTTTTATACACATTAAGTAAAACTAACTCTATGTTGAAACATGCTATTTTATGAGAACTTAAATAATTAAATTTTATTGTGAAGTCAACGTAGTACTACTCATGGCTAAAAAATTAAAATATGTAATATGAATTATTAAGAGAGCTCAAACTTTTTAGAAAATTTATGATGAAATATTCAATTTAGAGATATTATTAAAAATTCAAGTAACAACTTATAGGTCGTTCATGAGCAGACATTGTGTCTAATGATAACAAATACCCTGGGTGTATAATTTTGGAACTTAAATTCTATTATATTATTTTTGGTAAATATTTTTGAGGACACAAACGGTGTCCATGTTGTGCATTTGTTTGTTCACAGGTTGAGTCGAGACATCTTTAAGACATCAAGTATTTGAGATTTTGGTAAGTGCTTTACGAAGGTGAAATTCAGGTTTTGTGGCTATATTAGTGGTGCAGATTTAAAGTTTCCGCATTCCCCTAATACAAGCACGGATAATTTTTGTAGGTTGTTGTATTGAAAAATACGGTGGTGCTCATTATCTATATTGTTGGTCATTTGACAACCCATGACCCAAGCTCATGATCTACCCAGAGCTAACACTCTACTAGCCGTTTATGTCTAAAGAGTTTTTCTTTTCCTCAAGCCGTTTACCATCCAACTTTACCTTGGGCTTTCATTGTTAATAAGAAATTCTCGACCTTGTGATATCAGGTAAGGGTTTATGATATATAATTGTGCAATTTGTTATCTGATATTCACGAAGGATTTTTTGATTTTTAGAGTTTCATTTTTGTTACAGTTTGATGTGGGCTCTCAATATTGTTAGGACATCTTTTTGTTTGTGAATTTATCTTCAAAGATTATATTATTAGGATATTTCAGAGAAATAAAAATATTTAATTATGGCAGAAATTTATAGCATCGTTCATTTACTTAAAAACGAATTAGAATATGAATTGAACATTAGAGGCATAGAAAATTCAAGACCAGTTTCAGATAAAATGCAAATTTTAGCTAGGTTGTTGGCCAAGGAAACAGATAAACCAGGTTGTTTAATTGATCTTTTAAGTTATTAGGTGGATTTCGATATAGAAAAAGAAGAAATTGAGTCCAGTATTGAGTCAGTAAAAAATGTTTTGTTAGAATTTATAGATGATCCCCCCGATTCTATATTTAAAAGGATACGGTCAAGATTAATACATCTTACAGGTAGAATTCAACGGTTAAGGCTCCCTAAAGAAAATTTTGAGGAAGTGGTGGTATTTAAAAATGAAAGTTTGGCTACTATTCTTGTTGTGGAGGCAGATCTTCATGAGAGATTAAATAAAGATTTAGGTTCGAATCAAAATGATATAAGTATAAATTCTAATGCTGCATCTAATGTGCCCATTCCAACGGTCACATATGTCACACAGACAGTTCCTCTTGGATCTTGATCTATAAAATATTCTGGAAACCCATCCCTCTTATATCAATTTTTGGATAATATTAGTGACACTGCACAGTCACGAAAAGTATCTGAAGTGGAATTGTTTAATTCTGCGGTTGAATTGATTACTGGTGATGCATTAGTATGGTATCGTTGCGTTCGTAGTTCATTAACAGATTGGAATTTGTTGGTTAGTAGGTTAAAGGAAGATTTTTTACCAGCACATCCTGAGGACGATATTTGGGAAAAAATTAAAAATAGATTTCAGAAAAACGGTGAATCAGTTGTCTTATTTATTGCTAATATGGAAAGTTTATTTAACAGATTACCTATTATTTCCGCAGAACATACTAAAGTTAGAATGGTCAAGAAAAATTTACTACCATATTTTATTCAGCACCTTGCTCTCATAGAGATAGAAAATGTTCGTACGTTAGTTAAACTATGTAAGAAGTTAGAAGAAGCTTCCTTAAGTAAACAAAAATCTGTTTCTGTCGTGTCATATAGTAACATACAGCCTATTAATAATTTTAAACCTCATTTTAGAAGTAAACCCCCTATTTCATTTGAGAATGCATCATCGTCGAAAAGTCGTGTTTATACCCCTAAGTCTTCGCATTCTCCAGTTCAAGTTCTCAATTCTACTACCTCAATATGAGTAACAAGTGGAGTAGGTAGCCCTTCTTTTGAACATAAATTGGTATGTTGGAATTGTTCACGTTATAGACATACTTTCAGTGTTTGTAGATTTTTTAAAAGATTATTTTGTTATGGTTGTGGTCGTAAAGGAGTGACTAGTATCACTTGTCCGTCGTGTCCATCAAAACGAGTAAAGGAACAGAAGTTGAGTAGCGAATTTCCTGTTTCTAGACAAAGAGCTACAATTATGTTGTGTGACCAAAAAGGTCTATGTTGTAAGAAGGAGTGGTCACAATGGCTTCAGGTAGTTAGAAATTTTTGCAAGACTAGAGTTCAACCTAAAGCTAATGCATTATTTGAGAAAAAGCCTTATGATAATCGCCCGTATGTGATGGCAAAGCTGTTTGATATAGATATTACAGGTTTATTTGATTCTGGATGTACTACATCAATAGTAGGTTACCTTGCCATTCCATTAATTGAAAAAATGAAGTTAAATGTTTTTAAATCTGAAAAGAAAGAAGTATCGAATGCAGATGGTTCGTTAAAATTAGTAGAAGGTTCAGTTGATTTACCTTTGTTGCCTCATGCATTTATCTTTGGAAGTGATTTTGCTAAATTGTTCGGTCTAATTGCTGATTTTAAAAACAATTCTTGGTATATTACTGATGATGTGGGAAATCATATTTCTTATGTTGGACAGTTCGTCCTTGCCTTTAAGTTGTAAAGATAGTTTGCTAAGTTTGGAAGAATTGTCCATCGAGCAAAGAAAGCAAGCTCAAGTGATTAGTCGTAAAAAAAATTATTACAACAGTACAGATAGTGAAAGTGTATATATTGATAAGTTAAAAATTGATAATGTTAATACTGATGCGAGTAACAGAATTTGGTCAGTTGAAGTTGTTATTAATAATGATACTATCACTTTTAAGTTAAATACTGGTGCAAATTGCAATTACATGCCTATTAATGTTGTTAATAAGTTAAACTTAGATAAGAATAGCATACGGAACAATTCAGGAAATATTATTGCTTATGGTAACAATAAAATTGATACTTTAGGTACTGTTATTATTATTATTTTTGCCTTATTCAAGAGTACAGCTGCATGCAAGTTAGGTGTAAGACAGGGCCTATGGCCCTAATTGCGCTTGATGCAGTTTGTATCAAAACTTTATATCTTATAATATATATTTAATTTAATAATAGAGACGTTTCAATTCAATTCAATTCAAACTTTATTTCAAAATGTAAAGCATGTCTTAAATTTTTGCGTGCCCCAGTAAAGGAACCATTAATTCAACATGGAAGCTTAAATATTCCATTTCACAAAGTAGCCGCTGATATACTAACTTATCCAAATAATGATTATTTCACAAACTGAATAGAATTAGTTTCACTTAAATATAAAACTGCTTCAGAAATTATCAGAAAATTAAAACGAATTTTTTGTACCTTAGGAATACCAGTTATTTTTGTATCTGATAACAATCCTTTTAACAGTGTGGAATTCAAAGAATTTGCAGATGCATGGGATTTCAATTTAATAACAACCAGCTCCAGATATCCTAAATCTAACGGTCTTTCCGAAAAAGCTGTTGAAATTTGTAAAAATTTATTGGGAAAATGGAATGAATCAAATACAGATATTTTTAAAGCGTTATTAGACTATAGAACTATGCCACTTGCAGGACTAGAGGTTTCACCCTCGGAATTAATAAACAAACTCATCTACGGATAACATTGCCTGTTTCAAATAAAATTTTAAATAAACATCCCAAAATTAAAATTGAAAAAATAGCTAAAATAAGAGTCAAGGGAAAAAATTACTATGATAAATATTCAAAATTTCAATTTAATTTTAAAGAAGGTGATAGTATTATGATACAAAATAAGTATGAAAAATATTGGGTTCCGGGTGAAGTAATTAGCAAATGTAATACTCCTCGCTCATATTTATTAAAGAAAAAGTATCAAGTACAGAAAACAAAGTTTTTAGAACTAAATCTGGCAGAACGGTAACAAAGCCTTTGCGATACAGAGAATAGCTTTAGTTGTAGTATTAATGAGATACATTTATATTTTGTAAAGCGTTCAGGAAAAGGGAGATGATACAAATAATATCTGTGTGTTTTCTAATTGTATTAATATTTATGATTATGGTCAAGTTGCCACTTGTACTTGAACATTCGCCATTATTAAGTTGTACGTCACCTCATGCTAAAGCATCTTGTAATAAAGTAAACATTAAAATTGTTTGTTTTCCTTCAATTATAACATGGTGTCAGGATTGACTGGGTAATAGAAGAATTCACATTCGATAAAGTGAAGTCAAGGGATTGCAACATAATACATAACAAAAAATAAATAAATGGAGGGAAGCTTGAAACCGCCATGGACTTTGGAATTTGATAAAGACGTCCATCAGAATTTAGGAAATTTCCTTAGAAGTCTAGATATTTATCTAAATGCAACTGGTTTGGATAGTAAAGAAGGAGAAACAAAGGTAGTAATTTTGCTTATTCATGCAGGTGAAGAAGCTCAAGTTAAGTTCCAAACTTTTAATTTAACATCAGAAGACAAATAAGAGTTTACTAAAGTGGTAGAAGCATTTAAAAATTATTGCAAGCCTTTGAAGAATGAAACCTTCGACAGGTATAAATTTTTTACTAGAACACAACAAGAAGGTGAGAGTTTTGATCATTTTCTTACTGAAGTGAAATTATTAGCTGCAGGTTGTAATTTTGGAGATTTACAGAATTCGTTAATCAGAGATAAATAAAGACATCTGGTTCCACCTATAATTGTTTGAAGTGTGGACGTAAACTTGGTTATATGAATTGTCCAGCATTTGGTAAAATGTGTAAGATTTGTGGTAAACCAAATCATTTTGCAATCGGCTGTAAAAATAGTGTTTCAGTAATGGAAAGCAAGGCCAGTATAATACAGGCAGTAATAATAAAAAGTCTAATAATAAAAGGCAAGTAAATGAAATTGATGAGGGAAACAGTACAGATAGTGAAAGTGTATATATTGATGGGTTAAAATTTGATAATGTTAATACCGATGCAAGTAACAGAATTTGGTCAGTTGAAGTTGTTATTAATAATTAGGCCATCACTTTTAAGTTAGATACTAGTGCAAATTGCAATTGCATGTTTAAGTGTTTAATGTGCGGGGGTCTTATAATTTTATATATGGACTTACCTCCGCGTTGTTTTATTGTTCTAAGTGTCGTTCCTATTCTTCAACTAAGTGAAACTGTATGCAAATTGTAGTATGTGTTACTTTTGTACTTTCACTGTGTTTTTTAGGGGTTTATCGACAAATTGACATTCAGTGGCACTAATGACTAAGTCACGTGCCAAACGAAACGACCGTTTCGCTCGGATATCAATGAGAGAGTGTTTTTGTCACTACCCTTAGTCCAACTTAATTTCCACAAGCACAAAGGAGGTTTTATGACAGGATATAACGGGACAAGGGCTGACAGCTTTACTATTTGATTTACAACTATGAATTTACGACTTAAAATTAAACACGACATCGTGCGACAAAGAGACCGAACATCCCGCCCACCAAAATAAGTATGAACTAACTTATTTTATATTTAAAAATAATTAGAGCTATTAACTAAGAAACCTAAATCGACAACTTATATAAGTGAATATATGTATATATATATATATATATATATATATATATATATATATACCATTATTAAGTATCTGGCAGTAAACATAGTTTTACCAGAGGACGTTAAACTAACCCTTGGACTGTCTTGACCATAGCTACATGAACGGTACCATCCCTACCAGAATGAACCTCCACTACTCTTCCTAAACGCCACTGTAGAGAGGGGTTATTTTCTTCCTTTAAGAGGATAAGCGAATCAATAGGCAGGCTAGCGGAATTCCTCGACCACTTACCTTTCTGTTGCAACGTGTGCAGGTATTCAGCACTTCATTTTTCCAAAACCCTTGTTGCATTTGCTGCAATAGTTGCCAGCGATTTAAATGAGGGGGTTTATGGACAGCAAATCCGGGTCTGGTAACACCGAGACTGGTTCAACATTAAGAAAATGACCCAGGGTCAAATACGAAAAGTCATGCGGTTCGCAACTCAGTGCGCATAGTGGACGTGAGTTGCGAATCGCTTCGATTTGAATCAATACCATCGAGAATTCTTTAAATGACAAAATTTGTTCACCGATAATTCTTTTCAAATGGGATTTCACCGATTTAATCTCGGCCTCGCACAACCCACCGAAATGAGGAGCAGCAGGAGGGTTAAATACGAATTCGATTCTCTCACCGCCTGCAAAATGGCGCATCAATTGAGAGAATTCACGAAAGGCCCCAATGAAATTGGTGCCATTATCACAATGGATTTGAATACATTTGCCTCTTCGAGCAATAAATCGACGTATAGCAACTAAGAAAGTGTCTGTCGACAAGTTAGACACTAATTCCAAATGGATAGTTTTAGTGCTGAAACAAATAAATTGACAAATGTACGCTTTTAATGATTTTGCGCCACGACACCCATTCATCGTGACAGAGAAAGGTCCCCAAAGTCGACTCCCATATGTAAAAACGCCTTACCTGGAGTTAACCTAGAAGCTGGTAAATCCCCCATAGAGGGACATAAAGCCACGGGGTTTACACGAAAGCAACGAATGCAGGATTTTAAACATTGTCGAATAGGCCTCTTTGCGGACAAGATCCAATAATTTTGAGTTAATAAAAATTGAGTTGTTCGATTTCCAGGATGTAAATGTCTTTCATGACAATCTAATATAATAATTTCAGTCAACCGATGCGACCGAGGAAGCAAAATTAGAAATTTTGCATCATGCGACAACTCAGAATTACGCAGGCGACCGCCCACCCTCAACAAATCACGACTATCTAGAAACGGACTAATGCTACGAAGTTGTTTACTAACAAGTTTCCAGGTTTAATATTTGTAAAGTCTTGGGCGAAAACATTTGTTTGAACTCTTTTAATCAATAAATGTATAGCCTCTTGCTGCTGAGCTAGAGACAAACCATCAGAATATTTTGAACGCAAATCTGCAGGACATTGAACATTACGAATGAAATGACGAATACATGTAATAATCCTACAAATTTTCTGCAGTTTTGAAAATTTATCCAACAACAAATCTAAAGAAGTCTCAGACATAACGACTGTTAACGACAGAGTACGATGTTCGACGTCCATCTGAGATGAGTCGATAAGTTTTGGCAGCGACGTTACTTTATTTTTTTTTTTTATTTATTTTATTTATTTATTTTGACATTCAAAAATTTACAGGAAAACAATCCCAAATAGTAAAAAAATAACCTAG
The DNA here is from genome assembly GCA_036346225.1 of Platerodrilus igneus. Classification (NCBI taxonomy): domain Eukaryota; kingdom Metazoa; phylum Arthropoda; class Insecta; order Coleoptera; family Lycidae; genus Platerodrilus; species Platerodrilus igneus. The sequence continues at coordinate 12,106,337 of JARFIW010001469.1, read as the reverse complement.
AACTATTATAACAATAATGCATTCTTAAGAGTAGAAAACTGAACTGTAAAAATATCGATTTCACTTGGAAAATATCTGTTATAGCTTCTCATTAAATTGTCAACAAAGGCATTCATACTGTAATTGGTACGGTGACGGTTTACATAAAAAAGAATAGTATTTCGAGTAAAATGTGGCAACACACGAAACCTAATATCACTGAGTAACTCACTACAGTTGATAACATTGTGAAGAACTTTATGAAGAAATAATAAAAGGGAAGTGTTTCGTCTGGTATGTAACACCAGGTAGCCAGCTAATTGTAGCCTAACATTGTATGACACATCACTGTATGAAAAACTAAGTTTCCATAGAATGAACTATACAAATTTGTGCTGCACACCCTCAATTTGATACAAAGGTTTTTAACCTTTACCACCTCAAATCTTTCTTGAGAGGTTTTATCGAAAAACTGCTTACATCTATAAATAGGATGCACAGCTTGACAGAAACTACAATTTTTACCATCATTGGTGGTACTAACTAAAGAAGTTTTAGCCGAAGTGCTAACAGACCTTCCTTTTTCTCTTTCTTGAGATTTTAAGCATGTTCCTGAAGCAATGTCATTTATTTCCAACACTTTACATTGTTTTTCAATGTACGACCTTAAATTTTTAAATGAGGGAATCTCGTCACTATTTCCTAATTCGAAACACTTTAAAATGTTTGTATCTAATTTTTTCGATAACAGATTAAACAACATGAAATCTAATAAATATATTTCCATCTGCTTTAACGCAAATATATTTTTATCAAAACAACTAATTAATTGCATGAGTTTCGTGTGCGAGTTTGAAGAACTGACCTTAGGGCATTTTTCGAGAGCTTAAAAATATGTTGAAAGTAATAACCTCTTGGACTGAAAACGATTAGTAGTGATTTTATAGGCTTCATCGTATGCACAATCGTTTAATGGCAAATGTTTTATTAACGCACGCGATAACTCATTTAGTGTATCAACGAGATAGCAAAATTTTTCAACGAGTGACAAACTGACATTATCATTAATCAATCGCTTATAAATTGCATGATAACTCTCAAAATCCGAAATACGTCCCAAGAACCGCGGGACAGAAAGATGTTTCAAGTGAATATCACAATTTAGCGACAAAGAATTATTCATATTTTCCGCCTTCGGCTTATTTTTTACGCGATCTAATTTCTATTGTTCCGCGAATATACGAATATCTAATAGAAACTCATCGATTTTCACCCTAAGGGCCGAGAATTCATCCAATTGTTCATTCTCTTCATCAAAGAAAATATCCTTGCAAAAAGACTTGAAGTGAGTTTCAATTTGCTCGACACTTTTAATCGATGCTCTAATTAAAGCAATCAATACATTTTCCGGTTGATTAATTTTACTGTATATATGATCCAACCTTTTAATTACAAATCTAGCTTCAAGAATAGCTTTATCAATTGATATAACCATATCTGATTAATGGTTAATGAACGACAATAAAAATTAATGTAAAAACAAAGCGTGCTCAAATACGCAACAACTAATTAATCTACGAAATTAAATTATTAATGGACAAATGCAACTAATTATAGTGCTCGCCCGACAAAACGTTTAAGGTTTCCCATAAATTCCAACCTCTTTGTTATATAAGTTGGATGAACCCAAGTGGTTCCTCGAACTTGACGACGAAAAATAAGGTAAGGATTTTAAAATACAATAACCGTCATAAATTTAGTTTACATAAAGAAAACCGACCGACCACTAATCTTTACGACAAAGGATAAGGGATATATTGTAAAATCTACCATTATGAACAAATGTTTCTACCATTAAATGTGTAAGCACGATGTTAGTCTTTTTGTAACACGCTCAAACATATTCAAAACTACGACAATTATTAAATTTAAGTATAAATGAGGAGCGAATGGTATATGAACTAATTAATTAATTAAATAATCCGGCGTACAAAGGCCATGTTTAATGCGCGGGGGGTCTTATAATTTTAAATATGGACTTACCTCCGCGTTGTTTTATTGTTGTAAGTATCGTTCCTATTTTTCAACTAAGTGGACTGTATGCGAATTATAGTACGTGTTACTTTTGTACTTTCACTGTGTTTTTTAGGGGTTTATCGACAAATTTACATTCAGCGTCACTAATGACTAGCTCACGTACCGAACGAACGACCGTTTCGATCCGAAATCGATGAGAGAGTGTTTTTGTCACTACCCTTAGTCCAACTTAATTTCTACAAGCACAAAGGGGGTTCTATGACAGGATATAACGGGACAAGGGCTGACAGCTTTACTATTTGATTTACAACTATGAATTTACGACTTAAAATTAAACACGACAACGTGCGACAAAGAAACCGAACAATAAGTTAAACTTAGATAACAATAGCATACAGAACAATTCAGGAAATATTACTGCATATGGTAATCATAAAATTGATACTTTAGTTACTGTTGTGGTTAAATGTTTTGTAAAATAGTTGGGTACAATGTCAAGTTTGTACTAGTAGGTGTTAACAGCACTCCAATTTTAGGTCTAAATGCCTGCTCAAAAATGAAGTTGTTTGAAAAAGTAGTCTCTTGCAATGTCGTTTCATACTGAAAATGAATTTACTAATAATAATAAAGAAATTTTTACTGGAATTGGTAAGATACCATTTCAGTATAAAATATTATTGAAACAAAACTCAGAACGTTATGTAAGCAGCTGCAGACGGATTCCTGATGTGATAAAGCCACGGCTTAAAGAAGCATTGAGTGATTTAGTAAACGGTGATACCATATGTAGAGTTGAAGAACCATCTGAATGGGTTAATAATAGAAAAATCTAATAAGAAGTTACGCTTTTGTCTCGATCCGGTACAATAATAAATACGTTTGTGATCATCAGTATCCCTTCCCAACGTTGGATGAATTGTCATCTAAGCTAAAAACAAGTCGATTTTTACAGTTTTGGACCTAAAAGAATGGTTTTATCATGTTCCACTTGACACAGATTCAATGAAGTACACTAGCTATACAGGGTTTTTCACGACGACCGTGCATTAGACATTTCTCAGAAAGTACAGGAGATAGAAGGATGAAATTTTATATGTAGTGATTGAGTTGAACTAAAATATTTTCGTTTTCATAATGGCGCCCATATAAATTTTACTGCATCCAACATTTAAAAGACACTGATTTGCCTCGGAGAGTTCAGTTTTTTGAGTGGTTGCTAACTAAAATTCAAGAGGACGAAAACTTTTTAAAAAACATTATTTGGACAGACGAAGCAAAGTTTACCAAAAATGGAGTCTTTAATAGGCACAACAGCAATTATTGGGCTCCGCAAAATCCACACGTAGTCCGTGAAAGAAATTTTCAAGACAAATGGCAATTTAAAGTATTTTGTGCCATTAATTGCGATTCAATTCTTTATCTCGAATTTTACGATGAAAATTTAACTGGAGAAAGGTATGTTCATATGTTAAGAAATGGAGTGCAGCCAATAATACAAAACCATCCACAAAGAGATTACTTATGGTATCAAATGGATGGTGCTCCATGTCACAATTACCGACTGGTTGGCGATTTTTTAACAAGACCGATGGATTGCAAATAATGGTCCATTTCGATGGCCCTCGAGAACTCCAGATGGTAATCCACTAGATTTTTTCTTTTGGGTTAACTTAAAGAACATCGTCTATTCAAATCCTATCACAACCAAAGCCAATATGAAAGATAGAGTTAGAGCTGCTATAAATTCATTAACACCACAAGCAATAAGAAAAGCAACACACGATAACCTTATTAAAAGAATAAATGCATGTTTGGAAAGAAATGGTGACATTTTCGAGTATATGTTATAGTATAAAGATTAATTATTCTTTTATTCTTTTTCAACTTTCATTAAAGTCTCCTACGAACATAATGCTGATATTTATTTTTATTATCGTAGTAGAACCACTTAATGTCATTAAAATCAAATAACTTAAAGACAATTGAACTTCAGAATAGGACTTGTTACATAAAGTTACCTTAAAAATGATTGAACAATTTGAAAATATCAAAATATACGCGGTGTTCCATTTAGAAAAATTGACCTTTCAGATTTTTTATGTAAGAAACTTTAAGTAAAAATGTAGGACACCTCGTATGGTGTTGAATGGAAACAAATACATTTAAATGTTTATCAAACATTTGAATAGTATATCTGCTAATAATTGGTTTCTAAACTGTAAATTTAAATGTACAGTATTGTTAAAAAGGTATGTCAGTTTTTTTACAAAAAAAACATGAAAAGCTAAATATCTCGAAAACGGTAAAATATTGAGATATTACTTATTAAAGGAATTTAAGTTAAAATTGTGTATAGAATCTAAAAATGTAAAAATATACAGGGTGTTCCATTTAAAATAACAAAGATAATATCAACTTCCGATACAACCGGTACAAATATTAATTTAAGCCTTGGACCTATAATAAAAAGTAACTTCCCAAAAGCATGTGGATTAGTAAATTTAGGCAATACATGTTTTTTCAATTCCATTTTACAATGTCTTAGACAAACACCATACTTATTACAATTACTTCTTGAAACTTCAAAGCCGGGACAATAATTTAAACTTCCTGGCGGAGGTTAAATCCAGATGATAAAGATGCATTGGTGTTAGGCCCGCTTAATGGGACTTTAAAAGAATGGCTACCATTAACACATGTTTTATCACAAACGTTAAAAGAATTACAAAATGATAGACAAGAAATTTATAATCCAAGTACGCTATTTTCAAGAGTCACAGAAAGAATACCACAGTTTTCTGATGGCCAACAACATGGCTCACATGAACTATTACGACATTTATTAGAAATATTGAATGAAAATGACTTTAAAAGATATCAAACCGTAATTTTAGAAAAATGGAGATTTAGTTGTAGAATAGATCCATCATCTTGTGAAAGTGAGTTACAATTACTAGCTGAACAAGTATTCAGAGGAATCTTAGTACATTACAGTGCCAAGACTGTAAACATATTTCACGTCAAAAAGAATTCTTTTTTGATCTAGGTTTGCCAATATCAAAAAGAGAATTTTTACAGACTTTTAATAACAATAAGGAAACCGATGATACATTTGCAGATGAATATTCCATACAATTCTGCTTAAGCCAATTCACAGACTCTGATTTGCTTTTTAGAAATAATAAAATAAGTTACAATTTTTGCACAAAAAAGCATGGTGGAGCTAAAAAAGGATCTATTTATACAGACGCCACTAAACAACTTCTAGTATGTAGTCCTCCAGCTGTATTGATTTTACATTTAAAACGATTTCGGGTTTTAAGACTCGGATCTGCAAAGATGGATAAATATGTTTTGTTTCCCCTGTTACTGGATTTAACGCCATTTTGTTCGATTGCTAATCAAACTAAAGTGTTTTATGCATTATATGGTGTTGTGCAACATAACGGTTCAATTCACAAAGGACATTATGACTCATATATAAAAATAAGAACTGCTTTAGACAACAACAGTTACCGTTGGCAATTTCTATTTCAATATCAAATTAGCGTATTGCCTTCATCTTGCGAAAATAACAAAGCCAATGCTGAAATTCTGCCAGGAAAGTGGTATTATGTTAGCGACTCTTATGTTTTAGAAGTACCCGAAAAAAGGGTACTTAAAGCACAAGCATATTTGCTATTTTATGAACGAATTTGAAACTGTAATTCTTTAAATTTCTATGTAATTTTATTAAATTAGAATTATGTAGTACTTTAAAAAAAACAATAGGCAACATAAAATTAATATTATTACAGCACACTGTAGTAGTTGTCAAAACATTGTCCGACACATAACCCTGGAACGTCGAGACAGGTGGTGCAATGGTATAAAGAACGTTTCCTTATTTTGTTTTGAGAACAAGCTCAACACCGTTTACGCAATACTCTGTTTTTAGAATCCTTTTCATCTGTTTTAGAAAAAACATGAGTAATTTCCCTTTGTGGAGCTTTTGATATAGGAGCTGTTGGAGCTGGAAACGAAACTTCCAAAACCGTTAAGCGATAATTGTAAAATGACATTTTTTTACCTGAATATTTATTGAACAGAAGAAACGAATTATATAACATTTGTAAAATGTGAATTCCCATTTTTTTGTACCATCGTAAGGTTTTACGACCACAAGGGTAGTAAGCCATCATCTGATCAAAACGATCTATTCCACTTATGAATTTATTATATTCAGCAACTGGACGTGGTTTCATTTTTTCCTGGCCTCTTGTTTCTTGTAGTAACCATTTCGTTGGAAAATTCAGTAGAAATATAGGTGACGTCTCGTTTATCTTTCCATTTACCTATCATTATTCCATTTTGATATCCTATACTGATGTCTCCTTTTTTTAATTTTTGGGAGACTGTATTCTTAGAAAGTCCTTTTCTATCAGCACGTACAGTACCAGTACAGTAGGTTTGCTTGTGCAACAAGGTTTCAGCCAGATGAGGGCTGTTATAGTAATTATCCATGTAGAGAGAGTGTCCAGAATCCAACTTTCATTTCATTAGATGAAGGACTACTTTTTCTGCATGCCCGGTACCTCCCAATTCGTCCAATTGTCCTGTATAAATTGCCACATATAAAACAAAAGTTACCTTGGGAACCGGCTACAAAAAACTGATACTGCACAAGGACTATCAGAAATTGAAACGGTTCAGACTGGAGTCCCTCAAAGATCCATACTTGAACCACTACTATTCCTCCTATTTATTGATGACCTACTTCAGAACATAGACTTACATACATGCTTATATGCAGATGATACAACTATCCTGGCAACAGGTGAAAGCTACGAACAAATCATGGCTGATCTAAATGGCGGACTTTTATCAGCAACGGACTGGTTTAATGCAAATAAACTTAAAGTCAATAAAAAAAAAACCAACATACTCATTTTCTCACATCACGTAAATTATCATACTGACACTGAAAGTATAAAATTTCTAGGCTTCACAATAGATTTTAAATTGAACTGGAATATGCACATACACAAAATGTGTGTTACAATAGCCCGATCACTATATGCAGTAAAAAAATTAATGAACATAAGCACACAATCTGCACCTAAATCCGCTTTTTATGCACTCATACACAGCCACCTGAATTATGGGACTATATTATGGGGTGCTTCACCACATGCTAAGCGCGCATTCATTCTACAAAAAAGAACTATCAGATTACTTAGTAATGTACCAATAACCACACTCACTGTAAACCACTATTCCGAGAACTAGGAATATTAACATTGCCGACAATATATGTTCTTCAGTGCATCAAATATGTTGTAGCACTTCAAAAGCATCCATTGACATGCCAAGACATACATAGCTACAACACGCGAAACAACTTTAAACTAGTAGCACCATGGTACCGCATGAACAAAAGTAAAAGTGGAGTAAATTACTGGACTTGCAAAATTTACAATAAAATCCCAAATCAATATCTACAGCAGAAGACCACTGGAGAACTGGTCAACAAAATGAAAGTGTACCTTATGGGCCTTGCACCATACAGCATTGATGACTACCTAAAGAATACCATAATAATATAAAGCATTTTGTATGACATGGTTAAATATCTTGTATATATTATTCCGCAATAAATCTATCTATCTATCAAGGCCATCCAGTTCGGTAAGCATATAACATTTAATTCCATACTTGTGTCGTTTGTTCTTTATATACTGTCTAAATTGTAGTCTTCCTCTCCACAGAACCATCGATTCATCCAGAGACAGATTTTTTCCTGGGTAGTATATCTCTTCCATTTTTAAATTAAAATAGTTTAGAACAGGTCTTATTTTGAATAAACGATCTTCAGGAACTACTCCGGCATCTGGATTTGAAGTAAAATGCAGAAATCTTAAAATAAGCAAAAATCGATCTCTACTCATTAAACTAGAAAAACATTTTAGACCAAATAATCTATGAGTTTTCCAGTAATCTTGTATTTTTGGACATTTTATTGTGCCGGTATAAAACAATAATCCAATAAAAATCAATAATTCTGGAATAGTAATTTCTTTCCAATCACTTACGCATGATCGTTTACTATTGGTTCCTAAAAATAGTACCTGTTCTGCATAAATATTTGTTTCTCTCACCAACATTTCTAAAAAGTTTTTCTCAAGCAATAAACGAAACCATTCGTTAGGTGGCATGTCTTGATGAATATCCACTAAAACCTCATTAGTTTTAGTAAAAATAAAAGATTTTAGGGAACTAGACGCTTCATCCCAGGATTTTTTTTCAATAGGTTCCCTTGTTCGGTTATTGAGTGGATTGTTGGAAAAGTCACATTCTTCAACTTCTTCTGCATTATTTAGTTAATATTAAATTACAACCATAATTCAATGTACAGTAATATTTGCATACCTGCACTATCATCTGATGATGTTTCCTCATTTCCATTATAGGAATTGTCATCATTGTCGGCATTGTCGCTCTGTTCTGAATCAGAATATAATAAAAACTGTTCTAATTCTTCGTTTGTTAGATTATTAGGATTTTTTACATTGATTTTCATACGTTTAGGACGCGACGATCCTGGCTCTGAATCCCCCATATTAAGCGCCCGTAAAAAACACGAAAAAAATGAGAATCTCAAAACTGAACTATATACGTATAAATCAAAGCTGTACCTATATGCGGCACCCGATATAGCACCCTTTACCAGCAAACTGAAAGCATACTAAAGCAATGAAACGATCTATTCAAGCAGCTCACATAGGCGCCAACCGCACATCACTTGAAGAGATCTGTGGCGCCGATGGGAGCCACCTGCATTGAACGTGTTAAACGATTATCATTTGGGTTTAACATCAGCCCGGAGGTATTTCAAAAGTTCAATGAGATAATGTTTGGTGACTTTGGAATAGGAATCTATTTTGATGATTTTATTATAGCAGCAGAAAATGTTGAAGAATACGATAAAATTCTTGAAGCTGTTATTAAAAAGCTAAAAAGTTTAATGTAAAATTTAATATTAATAAAGTTCAGTTTAAGGTGGAGCAAGTAAAATATTTTCAACTAATGGTATGAGTCCTGATCCGGATTATGTCAAAGCAATTAGTAAATAACCTTAATAATAAAAAGGAACCAAATGAGTGCCTTTAATAATATAAAAACTGTAATTACTAAAATACCTAGTCTTAAAATTTTTGATTCTAATAAACCTATTGAAATACAATCAGATGTCAGCTAATTCAGTATACGAGGCTGTCTATTACAGGTGGGTCAACCAGTGACCTTCTGTTCTCGTAGTCTCACTGAAACTGAGACACAATATCCACAAATTGACAAGGAACTTTTAAGTATTTGTTTCACTTTCATCATCATCATTAGGCCTTCAGTCCTGGAACTGATTAGACGCGTACCATCATTGTTTCATATTCTGAACTAACCTACAGATTTCCCTGAAAGTTGCACAGTCTGCATCTATCACTATCTGATCTAGGTCTACATCTACTTCTTTTTTTCTATCTCTGCTTGTAATATATCCCATACTGTTCCCCATAGCCTTAGAACATATTCTGACCTTCCATTTCTCCTATTTTTTCCCCCAGATATCCTTGTTCCTCTACTATTTCTATAACCTATCTGTTATTAACTTTGTCTGTCAATCCTCATACATCTGAAGCACAGCATTTCAAAAGGCTGCTACCGTTTTTCTGTCTGCTTTTCAGACTGTCTGTGTTTCATAGGCATACTGTCCTGTGTTCCACACATATGCTTTCAACAATTTTCTTCTTGTTTCACTTTAAATAAATTTAATAATTTGGTGTATGGCAAAAAATTTTTAATAAAAACTAATCATAAACCATTAATAGCAATTTGTAACAAAGATTTTCATAATGTAAGTGGTCGATTATAAAAACTAAAATTAAAACTGTTAAAATACAACGTTAATATTGAATACATACCAGGAAAAAATATGTATATTGCCGATTTTCTTTCTTGCTTTTTCCTTAAAACTAATAATAAAGATGAGCTTGAAATGCTGTACACAGTACACACTTTAGATGTTGAACTACCAATATCCGATAAAAGCCTAAAAAGTTTAAAACATGTCACAAATTCTGATGTCCTTCTAACAAAAGTAAAACAGTTTTGTAGTGAAGGGTGGCCAAAAATAAAACGTGGATATAATACTGAAACATCCACATTCTCAAAAAACAAGGAATTAACTATTAAAAATGATATGTTTTTTTATAATGATAAACTAGTGGCGCCAGCGTCACTTAGAAACACGATGCTAAAAAAATTACACATTCCTCATTTAGATATAGAGAAAACGAAAGCTAGGGCAAGAAAAATTTTCTTTTGGCCTGGAATGTCAACAGATGTCCACAACTTTATTTCAAAATGTAAAACATGTCTTAAATTTTGCGTGCCCCAGTAAAGGAACCATTAATTCAATATGGAAGATTAAATATGTCATTTCACAAAGTAGCCGCTGATATACTAACTTATGCAAATAAAGATTATTTAGTCGTTGTAGATTATTTCACAAACTGGATAGAATTTGTTTCACTTAAATGTAAAACTGCTTCAGAAATTAACAGAAAATTAAAACAAAATTTTTGTATCCTAGGATTACCAGTTATTTTTGTATCTGATAACAATCCTTTTAACAGTGTGGAATTCAAAGAATTTGCAGATAGATGCATGGGATTTCAATTTAATAACAACCAGCTCCAGATATCCTAAATCTAACGGTCTTTCAGAAAAAGCTGTTGGAATTTGTAAAAATTTATTAAGAGAATGCAATTAATCAAATACAGATATTTTTAAAGGTTATTAGAATATAGAACTATGCCACTTGCAGGCCTAGAGGTTTCACCATCTGAATTATTAAATAAACGCATGCTATGGACAACATTGCCTGTTTCAAATAAAATTTTAAATAAAGATCCTAAAATTAAAATTGAAAAATAGCTAAAATAAGAGTCAAGGGAAAAAATTATATGATAAATATTCAAAATTTCAATTTAATTTTAAAGAAGATGATAGTATTATGATACAAAATAAGAATGAAAAATATTGGGTTCCGGGTGAAGTAATTAGCAAATGTAATATTCCTTGCTCATATTTAGTCAGAGACAACGTTGGTAGAGTTTTGAGAAGAAATTCATCTTTTATAAGACCGTCTCCAAATCCTGTAGAATATCCCAAAACAGAGCAGCATGAATTTCTTAATGACATTGAATGTAACTCCTATTGTAATAAATCTGAATTTAGAGTCGTTAACAAATTGCAGCATCCTAATGGAAATAACCCGAGCCGTCGTATAAGTCTTAGCCCAGTTAAAGAAAATGTATCAAGTACAGAAAACAAAGTTTTTAGAACTAAATCCGGTAGAACTGTAACAAAGCCTTTGCAATACAGAGAATAGCTTTAGTTGTAGTATTAAAGAGATAGATTTATATTTTGTAAAGCGTTCAGGAAAAGGGAGGTGATACAGATAATATCTGTGTGTTTTCTAATTGTATTAATATCTTTGATTATGGTCAAGTTGGCACTTGCACTTGAACATTCGCCATTGTTAAGTTGTACGTCATCTCATGCTAAAGCATCTTGTAATAAAGTTAATATTAAAATTGTTTGTGTTTTCCTTCAATTATAACATGGTGTCAGGATTGACTGGGTAATAGAAGAATTCACATTCAATAAAGTGAAGTCAAGGGATTGCAACATAATACATAACAAACAATAAGAAAATAGAGGGAAGCTTCAAACCGCCATGGACTTTGGAATTTGATAAAAACGTCCATCAGAATTTAGGAAATTTCCTTAGAAGTCTAGATATTTATCTAAAAGCAACTGGTCTGGATAGTAAAGAAGGAGAAACAAAGGTAGCAATTTTGCTTATTCATGTAGTTGAAGAAGCCCAAGTTAAGTTTCAAACTTTTAATTTAACATCAGAAGACAAATAAGAGTTTACTAAAGTGGTAGAAGCATTTAAAAATTATTGCAAGCCTTTCAAGAATGAAACCTACGACAGGTATAAATTTTTTACTAGAACACAACAAGAAGGTGAGAGTTTTAAGCATTTTCTTACTGAAGTGATATTATTAGGTGCAGGTTGTAATTTTGGAGATTTACAGAATTTGTTAATCAGAGATAAAATTGTTCGTGGAATTTTAGATTTGGGCGTACAAGAGTGATTATTGCAATATGTTGACCTTACAGATACGAGGGCAGAGTCAATATGTACAGCAATTAGGTAAGCAAATGTCAAGTCGAGGACCTACAAAAAGATACGGAAGTAGATTTGCTTAAATATAATACAGGTATGTCGCGTGAAATTGGTATCAAGACCTCAGGTTCCACCTATAATTGTTTGAAGTGTGGACATAAACATGGGTATATAAATTGTCCAGCATTTGGTAAAATGTGTAAGATTTGTCGTAAACCAAATCATTTTGCAATGGGCTGTAAAAATAAGCATTTCAATAATGGAAAGCAAGGCCAGTATAATACAGGCAGTAATAATAATAAGTCTAATAATAAAAGGCAAGTAAATGAAATTATTGACATCATAGTCATTCTTAAATTAACCGTACTTGCTGTATCAACAACAACAATCAAATATCCTTGGCGTCACACACTTGACACTCCCCTTGGAAGAGCAAGACAAAGTCTAAGACTATGAGATACTAAAGCCACGGGACCACACAAACCCACGACTTCGATTGGCAACCTAATGCTTCAAATGCAGTTAACACTTTTTGCCACGTACCCACGCACCAAAACTACAAAGTACCAAATCTCAGGCTTACTATCTGGCTACCGTCAACTAGAGTGCCTGTCTCCTACACCCCAACCACTACTCATACCTGTCATGTATTGTATACATGAACTGTAGTGTAGTCTTTACCTATATATATTGAAAGATGTCAATTTTGACATATGTTTTAGTTATAATATAATTCATTATGAACAAGTTGTAAAAAGTACACTTAATAAAGTATTTGGTCTATTTCAATAGTACGACTGTTATTAATGTCTATCAAATAGATATTGTTATAAAACGTTAATATAGTAGAAACCACGAAAGAAGTCTTCTACGTCATTGGTGTCTAACTCAATTCAAAACATGCGTTTAAGATTATTTAAAAGCTTAACTGATATATATGATAAAGATAGTAATACGATCTGTATGTGTTTTAAGTAAAGACATACGGTAACAAGTTCAACTGGGAAAACGACAGAGAAGAGTATGTGCCGTATGTTTTGAATTATATACTTAACAGACTAACCTTGGGTAAAATTATGCCTTTTCTTTAAAATAAAATATCTTTCTTAGTTTTTTTGTAAATGGAATATACTTTTTAAAGTTTTAAAAGCTTGACGGAAACTTCCGAATTGGAATATTTAGTGGGTATTTATGAACTAGATACTACATTGACTTAAAATTTCCAACTTAATTCGTACGAATACAAGAGATTGACGCAGACGACTTCTTTCATGGTTTTGACTATATAAAACGTAACATGGTGGCAGCAGTAAAAATCGTGTGAAAAAATTGCGGTTACGGTGTGAAAAATGTCTGAATGAAAAGACAAAGTACACTCGCAATTTATTACAGTTTAGTTGAAATTAGTAGTTAATACTAAGCATTAAAAAATAAAGTCTTTTTTGTTAAAAAAACGCGTTATCAAAACCTGCATACAAAACAAAAAGCAGCACGGCGAACCAAAGCAAGGTGCCGGAAGAAATGTGCTATAAAGGTGACATCGCTAATAGCTGGAAGCTATGGAAACAAAAATTTGAACTTTATTTGTTAGCAAGTGGGAAAACAGCAAAAGCAGATAATGTAAACATTGCCATTTTACTTAATCTTCTGGGCGATGAAGGAATTCAAATATTTAATACGTTTGAATATACAGCTGAAGAAAATCAGTCTAAGTTAAGTGTTGTGTTATCAAAGTTTGATGCATATTCAAATCCAATTAAAAATTTGGTGTACGAACACTTTAAATTCTTTAAAAGAGACCAACTACCGGATGAAACGGTAGATCAGTTTGTAACTGTATTACGACAACTGTCGTCTACTTGCGAATTTAAAGAAAAAGATGTGTTGATAAGGGATCGAATTGTACTAGGCATAAGAGATGCACGAATCCAAGAGAAGTTATTACAAGTACAAAACTTGGAACTTCATGAGGCGGTTTAAATCTGTCGTTCGATGGAAAGCAGTGTAAACACTCAAAAGGAGATCATTCGGGAAACAGCTACTATTAGTGCAATAACACGTCATGGAAAGCAAAATAAAAGCATAACTGGTGAATCTTCAGTTAGATAGAACAACCCTGATCAAGGTAGATTTGCGACGTCTTCTAGACAGGGAAGTAACTACAAACAAGGTAACAAATGCACAAGGTGTGGTTTAGTACATTTCGATGGTAAGTGCCTTGCTTTAAATCAATATTGTAGTAAATGTAAGCTGAAAGGTCACTACAGGAAATTTTGTAAAACTCTGAATGTTCATGACATTGAAAATTTAGATGTTTTTGACAGTAACGAGTCTGATTCAACCGATCATGTTGTCTGGACAATCACTGATGCAACTGTTAATTCAGTAGAGTGGTTGGAAACAATTCAAATAGGTCATTTAGCTGTAACGTTAAAAATAGGTACAGAGAGTCAAGTTAATATATTAAATCTAAATGACTTTAAAAGTTTAGGTATTGACAACAGCGAGTTAGTCAAAACCACTCCTACACTATGTTCATATACAGGTCATAAGATTGTAATATTAGGTAAAATTAATTTACAATGTAGCTTTAAACAAATGCAGAAGAGTCTTTTGTTTTATGTGGCGGATTCAACATCTGCCTGTTCATTGTTGGGACTTGGTGCTATTAAGGAACTGAAAATAATTAATCATCCTAATGTTAAGAAAAGTCTATTGAAAATCCTGCAGGTGATGTTGAAATAATAGCAGAAACTCCAAAATACATGCCTAATGGTGTCCAGGAAATTGTGGAAAAATATTCATCTGTGTTTTCGAGTATTGGTTGTGTGAATAGAAGCTATAAAATTACATTAGCTGAAAATGCAATACCTCACATTTCAGCTGCTAGAAAAAACCCCTTGGCCTTAAAACCAAAAGTAAAACAAAAGCTTGATGAAATGGTTACTGAAAATATTATAGTACCAATAAGCGAGCCTACAGATTGGGTGAATCTCATTGTTGTAGTTGCAAAGCCAAGTGGTGACATCAGAGTGTGTATGTACCCTAGGGCACTAAACGTTTTATAAAGTGTAAAAAAATTTTAATACCCACTCAGGACGTGCTTTTTAGTCAATTGGCTGGTGCAAAATATTTCTCTTTACTGTATGCATATCTGCATTCTTGCAAATTCCACGTGACGCAGACAGTTCTAAGCTTTGTACCATAGCAACCCCGTTTGGAAGATATAAATATCTTCGCCTTCCTTATACAATTTCATCGGCTCCCGAGATATTCCAAAAATTTATGCGTGAAACCCTAGACGGATTACAAGGAGTAATAGCCTATTTTGATGATATTCTCGTGTTTGGAAACACTGTTGATGAACATAATCGAAGTTTAAACTTAGTTCTTGAGAGAATTGCAAGAACAGGCTTGACATTAAATTTAGAAAAATCTAAGTTTGGGTTGACTCAAGTAAAATTTCTAGGTCATGTGATCAACGAACAAGGCATAGCTCCTGATGGGCAAAAAATACAAGCTATTCAGAATATGAACCCCCCTAGCAATAAAAAGGAACTGCAGAGGTTTCTCGGAATGATTACATACCTAGCTAAATTTATTCCAAACCTCTCGACAGAAACTGCACCTCTTAGGAAATTACTAAGTTTTAAGAATACGTGGCAATGGTCTGCTAATGAAGAAAAATGTTTTGATAAATTAAAACAATTAGTCACCACAATGCCAGTATTGTCATTTTTTAATCCTGAAAAAGATACAGTGGTTTCTGTCGATGCAAGTCCCTATGGATTGGGGCGGTGATCGATCAAGAAGGTTGTCCTGTTGAATATGCGTCTGTATCATTAACAGAGACTCAACAACGATACAACCATATTGAAAAGGAGCTGCTCGCCATAGTTTTTGGCTGTGAACGCTTTCACTATTATCTGTTCGGTAATAAATTCGAGGTTGAAACTGATCATCGTCCATTATTGGGCATATTAAAGAAGTCCTTAGATGAGCTTTCCCCTAGAATACAACGGTTAGTGCTTTGTCTACTAAGATATGAGTTTGAAATAACATATGTCCCAGAAAAACTTATCCGGGTTTCTGATACGCTAAGTCGCGACCCAACTCGTGACACATTAAATACTAATTATTTAGATACGTATCTACGTGTATATTCAATAATATCTACAACACCGGATAATGAGAAACGGTTACTGAGAGCAATTGAGGAAGATCCTGCTTTACAAAAAGTAAAATTTTACGTCATGAATGGATGGCCTAACCATAAATCAAACGTTACTCCTTCTGTAAAGCCGTTTTCAATGGTAAGAAATTATATTTATCTACACAAAGGAGTTTTATTTTATCAAAAAAGAATGATAATACCAACTTCACTTCAGGATTAATTTCTTACTTTGTTACATCGGGCACACCAAGGCGTAGTTTCCTGTAAAAAATTAGCTCAAATATCTATCTATTGGCCTGGAATCACAAAAGCAATAGAAAAACGTATTCTTAGCTGTATAATATGTCAGCGTTACTCTTCATCAAACCCTCGGGAACCATTGATTCCACATGACCTTCCTGAATTGCCTAAGTTTCAAATCGCTTGGCCAAAATCATTTTCTAGTTATGGTTGACTTGTTACGTGCCAAAAAGTTTTAATATGCGGGAATTTCGCGCCATAAATTTAAAAGACTTGTTGCGCGTATTTCCGTCACTTTAGAAGTGCTTGTGCGAGACTTCGCGTCGACGCGTGTGGACGAAAAAGAAAGTGGGGAATTTCCGGAAGACGGTTAGGGACTTGCCTTTGAAACGCCAAGAAGAGGAGTTGGTCTGGTATCGTATTGTATCTTTGTATTATGTAGATTTCCTTTGCCTTTTTTGATTATCGTTCCCCAAACCCGTTCCTTATCGTACCGCTACATAGGAAGAAGATAGCGAATCTGGATACATTACATGTGATTTTCCAATGCTCCACCCGAAGGTACTACATTGGCCAGGAAGCGAGTTTTTTTTTACCTGGAAAATTTTGAATTTTTGCCGAATCCTTGCTGTTCCAAGCAAGGTAGGGATCTTTAACGTGCGTGACAACACTCACACACGGGACCTCCATTTTACCTCTCATCCGAACGAGGGTGTATTTTTGCGAAAAATGCTCGCCTAACATTTTTCAAGCGGACCGTGTCGGGATTCGAACCCGGGACCTAGGGCGTAGTAGTCACACACATACCACTACGCCACGGAGCCGCCTACGAATCTGGATACAACCTGGCCTAACAGCAGTCCACGACCCAAGATATAATAACGAATCTACGGAGCCCCGCAGCCGCCATCATGAAATAATCCTGAAGGGAGCCACGAGTCGCCATCAGGAAGTAATTCTGTAGGAAGCTTTACATATTCACGTAAGTACCCCGTGTGGGTTTTTATAATATATTTTAGAAATTTGAAAATTACGTGTAATAATTTGCATATTGTGTGACGTCATTGACAAATGGGCGCGCTAATTTCCACACTATGTATTATCGTTACCAACTGTCTTTTGTGTCGCTTGTGCGGCGATGACGGGACCGTAAGAGACTACTACAGCAAACTAACAGCAGTTAACAAAATACACAATAAAATTGCAGAAACAGTAATATCCACACTTAAAAATGTATTTCAAACTCATGGCATACCTCAACAATTATTTTCAGACAATAGTCCACCATTCAATTCCTATGAGTTTGAAAAATTTGCAAAAAGATACGATATTACCTTAAAAACTTCAAGCCCTATATATCCTAGATCAAATGGTATGATTGAAAGAGCCATTCAAACAGTCAAAGCTCTTCTCACCATAGCCTATCAAAACAACGAGGACCCCTTCTTAGCAGTCTTAGAGTACAATACTCCGCCTAAGGATGACTTACCTTCTCCTTGTGTACTGGCTATGGGTCGTATGATTAGAACTTCAATTCCTGTAGTAAAACAGCAATTAAAGCCCATGGCATCAAAAGTAAATTACAAGCAAGACAACATAAACAAACAATGTACTATAACAGAGGTGTGAAGGATCTTGATAAACTTAAACTGGGACAACGCATATTAATGCAAAATAACAAAAGAGACTGGAAGCCTGGTATCATTTCAAAACAATGTGGAGAGCGAGATTACTTGGTTGAGGTCGAACATGGACAATATCAAAGAAATCGTCAACATCTAAGACGTCTTCAACTTTCCACCATACCACGTTATTCAAGTAACCAAAGAAATGATAACTCAGTAGAAATATCAATTTCAGAAAACAAAGAAGTAATTCCTGCTGGTGAAACCAATTCCTTAATTCAGAATTCCAATTCGCTTCAGGAACACGGATCTCCGACAAATCCTACTGCACATACGACTGTTACTAGAAGTGGTCGTGTTGTGAGAGCACCACTTAAACTAGATTTATAATATTATTTGTGTAATAATGCTATTTCTTAAGAAAAGGCGTGTCATGTATTGTATACATGAACTGTAGTGTAGTCATTACGTATACATAGAGGACTTGATGTTTTAATATATTGAAAGATGTCAATTTTGACATATCTTTAGTTATAATATTATTCATTATAAACAAGTTGTAAAAAGTACACTTAATAAAGTATTTGGTCTATTTCAATAGTACGGCTGTTATTAATGTCTATCAAATAGATATTGTTATAAAACGTTAATATAAAACGTAACAATACCCACCTCTGAAAGACAGAAATAGTCCACGTGTGCCTATCCAGTACCCAGACCAGCTTACCATGTGATAATAATAGCAATTACGAAACTCTATGTGCTTCGACTCGCTCCACGTCCTTATTCGATATCGATACAAATGTCTTTGCTTGCCTTGCCATGCAACAGCAACAGCACTGAAGACCTCATCCAGTGCTGAGGCTCTCCTGACAAGAGCACTCTTGTAGTCCATATCATCTTTATAATTAAACAAATCTGATGTTTGGAAGCATTGCTAGCTATATACTTTAATAAACATTCTAAGCCATTCGCTACATAAATTAGCATTCGGTTGTCTTCAAATATTGCTAGTGCAATTTTCTCGCTAACCATCAATAATCTATGCAAAGGTACCACTATAATACAGTTATTCGAAATGATTAATAATATAAAGGATTACATTCATCAATTCATTCAAGCCAACACCCGTGAGAATAAAATAACTTACCTTTGATGCTGAAGAGGGCCCTTTATCTAATTATCTCCAATACAGCTTCTACGAAGGGTTTCTATATAAATGAAACGTGCCATAATATTTGTATAATTTTTTTGACGTTTTATTTTTGTCATTCAAAGATAACTACAACTATTAAAAATAAAAATATTTAATCTACTTTCTTACATAAGTAAACTGACAGTTGATGTCTAGATATTTAGGATGGGAAGTGTCAAGTTTCTCTAAACTATTCAACTTTTCAATGACTTACTTCATATTTTTATTTTTAGTTAACCAAGATGCTAATTATTACCTCAATTTTCATTAGCATCCTGATTGTTTGCTTCAAAACCTTCAAACTTCAACGATACTGGAAAAATCGGCAAGTACGATATGTCAAACCATGGCCATTTTTTGGCTACATGGCACCGAATATCTTCAGACTAAAGTCATTTGCAGAAATTGTTCAAGGTTTATATAATACTTTTCCGGAGCAAAGGCAAGTCGCAAGTTGTGAGTCGTGAGTCTTTGTAACATTAACAAAAAAATGATTGCAGATATTTTGGTTGTTATCAATTCTCAACGCCAATATTAATGATTCGTGATCCAGATTTAATCAAGCAGGTTATGGTGAATAATTTCAAAGCATTCCCTCAACACAAAAATTGTGTAGATGTTAATGCGGATCCTATTTGGGCAAAAAATCTTTTTGCCATGGAAGGTGAGTCTCAGATAATGCCTCTGTAGGTCTTCATAGAACTTTTAGGTGGTGAAGAGTGGCATAAAATACGGTCCATGATGAGTTGCATGTTTACCAGTAGTAAGTTGAAAGTCACGTTTGAATTTATGAAAGAATGTGCGAAAACAGTGATTGAACATTACCGAAATGGTAGTGAAGTGGTAGAGGTTAATGTAAAGGATGTTGCGTCTAGATTTGCAAATGACGTAATAGCATCCGCCGTCTTTGGTATTAATTGCAATTCAATGGAAAATCCAGATAACGAGTTTTACCAAATGACGAAAGAAGTTACAAATGTTTCTTTTACTAGAATGCTTAAATTTTTTGTTTACACCATACTTCCGTCATTGGCTAAGGCAAGTTGTTGAGTATATCAGAAGGTGTATTACATCGTTAAATTATTAGTTCTTGCATTTTAGGATTATTGAAAAACGGCACAGAGATTTCTACGAGAATATCATCAAAGAAACCATCAAGGAGCGTACCCAGAATGGTATAATAAGACCTGATATGATTCATCTCCTAGTGCAAGCCCGAAATAATGGTTTTGATAGCGAGAAAAGTACTTGTAAAGATTGTGGTGTCGCTTCAGGGGAATTTGAGGAACCACTACAAACAAACGAAAAGCATACTGAAATTACTGATGAAGATATAGCAACGCAATCCATTATTTTCTTTTTTGCAGGTTTTGACACTGTTTCAACTGCTATAAGTCATCTGATTTATGAACTTGCACTTAATAGCGAAATACAGAGAAAGTTGAGGGAGGAAATTGATAATACCAAGAATGAGTTCACATACGAGCAATTACTAGGGATGAAATACCTTGACATGGTTGTTTCAGGTACGAGCGTATACTACAAGAAACATTAAATGCCTAATAATTACAGAAACTTTGAGAAAATGGCCTTCAAACGCTATCAATGATAGAGAATGCGTTGAAACGTTTACCATACAACCAGAGCGGGTTTGGGAAAAGTCGTTAGATGTAGAGCCAAAAACTTTATGCGCATTTCCAATTTTTGCATTACATAGAGATCCAAAACTTTATGCAAACCCTAGCAAATTTGATCCAGAACGTTTCAGTGATGAAAACAAGATAAAAATTACGCCATTCACATACTTGCCGTTTGGAGCAGGACCTAGGAATTGCATAGGTGGGTTCATAAACTTTAAGGAATAAAGATTTTAATGGATGTTTTAGGGTCACACTTTGCAGTCATGGAAATAAAGACTTTTGTTTATTTTATTATTTCAGCCTTTGAAATTGTGCGAACTGATAAAACTAAAGATGATGTTCCTATTAGTAAAACTGCGATAAATTTGGAATTTGAGAATGGTTTTTGGATTGGTCTTAAACCCCGTCGACGCTGATTTAAATAACCACCATTTTTATACAATTAACATAATTTTTTCACAAAAATTACTGTATATTATTAGGTTTGTTTTAATAATATTGTAACGGTTTTTATTTTTTATATATAGCAAACGAAAATTGCTACACATTTCGTGCCTCAAGGTGTTGGGCGTCGGTGTAACGGTTTTCCTAACTAAAGAGAGCTTTGAGAATTTGTTCCTATTGAGAAAAGAGATCAACAACTCGGACCTTTAAAGGGACTTTTTACACGTACAAGATGAAACTATAAAAACCTGCTGTGCCGGTGGCTAACTTGGCTATTATCCCAAGGGAGGTTATGAGAAGGGCGGGGTTGAAATATTCCTTGTTACACTGAAAATAAAATAAAATGAAGTTGGACGCCACTGTATCTAACTTGTATTAAGAAGATATACTTTTTGGGGTAGATACAGAAACCCTATCAAAGTAGACAGTTCAAAAATTTTTTAATTTGCCCTTGTTAGAAAATTGTACATATTAAAATCAGAAGGTAATTATTATATAGTAATCAATGTGTGACCAATAATGATTATAAAAAGATATAAATAATCTCACACGTGTTAGTCATATCAAAAATTACTGGTTAAACAAAATTACGTCTTAGTATCCATATGAGCATGATAACCACGTACAAATTTAACGTAAAGCTGTAACTCAAATAATCTTAAAATAGTTATTAGTAAGAATTTCAAATATACCAAATTTAGAGCAAATTGGGGAAGTGGAATGCAATTAAATTCCCCAAAGCGTTCTGGTTGTAATTTAATATATATAAATGCAACCTTTGATAGCGGTGAGAATGTTTTGGACCACAAAACACCGGGATTCAAACACTGCAAACCCAAAGCTACTGGTACTTACCTCACTTTGTCTTCTCAAAGTGCTGCTCCAGGCTTGTCGTGGCTGAGATGTGGGACCAACCCTCGCGTTTATTCTGAAATCACTTGGTACTGCAATAGTTATTAGTTTAGTGATAAAAATAACGAAATATACTTTTTCACGTGACAGTTCGGAAACTTCAAACCAAACTTATTGTTTTTTGTTCAAGCTACGCGATTACTTTTTTACCCGAGCGATTGATGGCAGCTTGAAACAGGGCGTCGAAGCGAAACACCGAAGGTACCAGCACCATCAAGGTCGCAGATGTCGGAACCCAACATCCCTGCAACACAAACACAAATAATACTTTCAAGAAAATATATATTCTAAGTAAAATATATTAAATAAACAACAAAGAATTATCATTTTAACTTAGTTGTATGTGTTAGTTTTAATGTCTTAAAATCGTTACGCTAAAGTATATAGTTAGTCCTGTATAGTTAGTTGTTATCTATCAAATAAAATATGAAATGTCAGTAATATGCAATAATTCCTTTTGATATAAAAGGTGTATTAATAGATGAGTAGATCATTCTTTTATCATATAAACAACAGGTTATGGGCCCAGGTTCAAATGATCAATAAGAAAAATCAAGGACTTGCAATTGAAAAGTGATAACAAGCATATTAAAATTAATAAAAAAGGAGCCTAGAAGATGGTAAATCAAGCGGTATCAAGAAGAAATTATAATATTGAACCTTTAAATAGTAATAACTATCATAATTGGAAATTTCGCATTGAGTTAATACTATCTGAAAATAGTGTAAAAAATTGTGTTGAAAATAACGTTGATCCTGGAACACAAGATGAAGTTAAGAAAAATAACAAGGCAAAATGTTTGATAGTGCAGTGTGTAGATGATTCACAATTAGAAAGTTTGAGATGTTGTAAAACGGCGTATGAATGTGGAATGTATTAACACGTTGAAGACCGCATTGCAGATTCATATTTCTCACATATTCACAAATTCATAATCCAAGGTGGCTGGAAGTGCTGATGTCAGCCAACTTGCTCCTCAGAAATTTTGTGTGTATTGCAAAAAAAAATGTGGTTAATAAGTTTGTGCAGTGTGCTAAATGTGGTGAAAGAGCTCACCAGTCATGCAGTGATAGAAAGGGCCAGGTTTTTTCTACTGAGGATGGTATTAAATCCTACCTTTGTGATTGCTGTCTGAAGGCCAACTTTGAACCTTTACAACTGTCTTCAGAGTCCTCAAGTAAAAATTCAGCAAGTGTACAAGCACTGGATGTTGAGAAATCAAACCTGCCTGCAACTGTGATTGATTTCTTAAAAAATCCTGAATTTCTCTTCATTGTAAGGCAAGGAGTTAAATTGGAAACATGTGCTTTGGTTAATGAAATTGCTAAATTACACTTGCAATTATCTGATCTTTAAGCTGAAATTGATGCACTTAAGTGTAGTAATATAGATCTAATCAGGTTACTGTCAAACAATGTACACATTTCTCAAGATCCTAAAAGTGGTATTATAAATAATATACCAGTATCTAACAAACATGATAATATTCCACATGCTGTGATAAGTAATCATCACAACACAAACACAGGTGTTGCCAAGGCAATCACTATTAATCAAAGTAAGCTGACTCCTCTTTATCAAGAGGTTAATTATGCTAATGCTTGTTCAATTGTTAAATTGCCCACTGACTCCCAGGAGCTTGCTGATACTGTAAGAAACTTGCATTTTCTTGACAATACTGCTATAGCAAATGCTACTTCCCAGTTACTTAATGATACTTTAACTCCAGTACATACTGGTAATAAGGTTGCTACTTCTAAACCCGCACATCATGTGCCGAACGAGTGGTCCACGGTGGCCCGTAAAAAGAAGCAGCCTAAAGTCATTGTCGGCACAGCGACTTCTGATGCCGCTGACAATGCAGACAATCTTCATGGTGTGCAGCGGCAAACGTGGATTCACCTTAGTAGGGTTGCGCATAAGGCGGGTGGAAGCCCCCAGGATTCTGTAGACGTCCTTAGGTTTCTGAATACTGATTCTACTGATGCAGTCTGTTATCGTATCAGCACGTCTAAGTATTTTAGTTCTTACAAATTGGGTATACCAGTAAACGTTAAGGAACGCCTTAGGAACCCGCAGTACTGGCCTGCAAATGTTCAGGTCAGAGAATTTGTCTTTAAACCTCCTAAGGACAGAAACGCCAATAACACCAGTCAGAATGATTTTTTAGGCGAGCCCACAGTGCTGAACAAGATAGCAACGTAAACAAGGAAGTGAGCATCATAATCGTTAACTGTCGTAGTTTAGTTAATAAACTAACTGCTTTCAACACGTTATGCGAAAGTTATTGTGCGGATATCATCATAGCATCTGAAACCTGGCTCACCGATGATGTAAGTGACTTGTTAATTTTACCAGATTCCTACCGTATCTATAGGCGTGATTGGCCTTCAAGGAGTGGCGCAGTCCTTATTGCTGTACACAAGAGATTGCCATCATTTCTACATACTAATGATGAACTGTACGAAATTGTCTCAGTTAATATCCACCTTAATGACAAGCTCTTGTGTGTTTTTGCAGTCTATAGACCGCAGTATACTTCCATAAATATTCTTGCCCGGCTCAGAGCTTTAATAGCGCAGGCAAACAGTAGTTCTGGTACTCTCGTTGGGATAGTGGTGGGTGGTGATCTCAACCTGCCTAACGTGACTTGGTCCATTAGACCCTCTCGTTCTTATGTTCAACATCTCATTAATCAACTACTTTCTGAGGATCTTCAACAAATTGTAGATTGTGCTACCAGAGACGAGCATATCTTAGATGTTGTCCTGGTTAACTCTATTGTGGACTGGTCCACCTGCACTGCCCTCGGCCCGTTTAGTGACCATCTACCAGTCCACATTGTCTTGAACCAGTACATTTCATCGCAGGTTATGCACAAAAAGGTGTTTTATTATAAGAATACCAAGGTTATGGATCTTCGCAAGTTTCTTTCGAGCCGTTATCTATGGTGGATTAACCAAGCTGGCTCTGTCAATGATTACTGGGAGTCGCTTAAATACCTATTACTAGCTGCTCGTGATGTGTATGTGCCGTCCAAAGAATTATCCTCCAACCCTGACCCCATTTATTACAACAACGAGGTCAGGCAATTAAGGAAAGCTTGTCGTCGTGCTTACACCAATCGCAAACTATCTCAGCTTCATAGGACACGTTTTCTCGCACTATCCAGGAAACTTCACTGTGCAAAGCTTGCAGCTCTACACCATTTCATGTCTTCTCTCGTTAAGGACAGCAAACCTGGCAATTGGAATGTATTCTATAAATACGTCAATGTTTTAAGGAAACCCAGATCCTGTCACGGGCTTCCAGGCACTTCAACTGAAGCTTTAGCTGTCTTTAGTGACACTTTTAAATCAGCATATACAGATGCTCCCCAAATGAGTATTGGCATGGCAGTATTGGATCCTGTACCGGCCGCCCCATTTGAGTTCGACGACAGCGATGTCCTCAACGTTTTACGAAAAGTTACGGCAGGCTCCTGTGGTCCTGATGGCATCTCAGGTCGGCTGATTCGTGTTTGTGGCAACTCCATCGTGCCGTACTTAACTATGCTATTTAATATGTGCATTAACAACTGTGATATACCGCTTGAATGGCGCAAAGCGTACGTGGTGCCTATTCATAAAAAGGGGTCTAAATCTCAGTCAGGTAACTATCGGCCCATTAGCCTAACATGTGTTATCTGTCGTGTATTCGAGAGGATCCTAAACCGCTATATAATGCGTATCCTAATTTCTACTAATTTCTTAAGCCCGTTCCAATTTGGCTTCAGGCCACAGTACTCCTGTGAGGCTGCTCTGGCCTGCTTTGTACAAGACATAGCTGATCATCGCGACAATGGAATACCCGTCGATGCTATTTTTATCGACATGGCTAAGGCATTTGACACTGTGCCCCACAAACTTCTTGTAGAGCGCTTGTTTAAAATTGGTCTTGACTGGCGAGTACTGTCCTGGTTAAAGATTTTTGTATCCGGTCGCACGCAACAGGTCAAGATTGGAGATTCTTTATCCAAACCAGTTGAGGTTACTTCAGGGGTGCCGCAAGGTTCGGTACTTGGCCCAACTCTATTTTTGATCTTCATTAACACCATTGTAAATAACATATCATCCACTATTAGACTCTTTGCTGATGACATTGTCCTCTATAGGGCAATCAAGACTATAGAAGATTGTAATGTTCTGCAAAAAGACCTGGCCCACCTCACAGCTTGGACAGAAGCAAATGGGATGCTCATTAATTGTACCAAGACAGTCTGGGTTGCATTCGGCTCAACTACATCTGCCTACTCCTACAGACTGAGTCTAACTACCCTCACTCCAACAGACAGTTGTAGATATCTGGGTGTTATTATCAACCAAAACCTGAAGTGGAATGAGCATGTTCTTTATGCTATTTCTAAAGCCAATAAGCAGCTAAACTTTCTCAAGTACTGTCTTCGTGGTGCTTCCTATGAGACGAAGTGACACGCATACATTAGTTTTGTACGTCCTACATTGGAGTACTGCGCATCAGTTTGGAGTCCGCCAGCTAAGTTTCTTGCCTTAGCCCTTGAGGCGGTTCAACGTAGAGCGGCTCGGCAGGTGCTGAATACTTACGACTATGCAGTTAGTTGCACAGCACTCTTACAATTCTTAGAGTGGGAGCCGTTGGTTTTACGACGTGACCGAAGACTGCTAATTTTGATTTACGAAGCCATAACTAAATTGCCCTCCTTAACGGAGATCGATAACCGTCTACGTGTGGCCAACTACATCTCACGTAATGACCATTGGTATAAGATCCAACGTCCGAAATTTGCAAGCTCCTTTGGTGCAAACTCCCCAGTTGGCAGGGGTATTGTATTGTGGAATGTGCTGCCTCAGTGTGTCTTTGACCCTTTCCCTGGAACAAAAGCCCAGTTTACTAACCTGTTAGATTAGTATTTCTTGGTTTGTTTTATAATTGTAATTATATTGCTACCACCGCTGGCAACAGCATTGTATTGATAAATAAATAAATATGGACCGGAATTTTTTTTTATTGTTAATTATGTATATTATTTTTTAAATATTTTTTTAGTGTACAATAGTTTGAGGTAGATATTATTTTACCCCTAGATTTATTTCAATTAAAGTGCCCACGGGTGGTCACCCGGTCCCAACATGTAAATTTACTCTTGTAGACCGCGTGAGTCACCGGTGAGTCATTGTTTATTTTGCACATTCTTCGGTTGTTATAGCTTTGACGAGTTAAAACTTGTTGAACATGTTTATATACGCAGTTACATTTGTGCACTGGCATAAGATAGATGTGCGTAATCCTGTGTTGTATTTGTAAAAATTATTATTATATATAATTATAAAAAAATTATTAAAATGACAAAACGGGGGCTTACTGAGAGTGAACTTGAACGCGAAATTGAACATTTGTTTGATTCGGATGAAGAAAATGTGACTGGTTTTTCTGACGATTCAGTTGGTGACAAGGATTATACAACAGGGTATACATCACCATCATTGGATTCTGCAGAAAGCATTGAAGCATCTGCAAATTCATCAGACATATCAGATTCAGAAAATGAACTTCCTGTGCCTTCATATGTTTTGTCAACGTGGGATTCTGTTAGTGGTAGTAGAAAAATGTTTACGAAAACTCAAAATCTCAAGGTGGATGACGATGTCGCAAAAAAACTTACTGGGAAAGACCCAATTGATTTCTACAATTACTTCATAGATGACGAAGTAATTGCCTTATTTGTGACAGAGACGAATAGGTTCGCTTTGCAAAATATAAAACCAAAGCCAAAGATAAAACCATGGTCAGATACTGACCCTGTGGAAATGAGAAAATTCATTGGAATGATACTATGGATGGGTCTTTCCGCTTCCAAAAATTCGAGATTACTGGTCCACAAATACATTATATGGAAATAACATATCCAAAATTATGACTACAAATAGATTCGAACAATTATTGAATAACCTTCATTTTTGCAATAATATGCAAAGGGATGAAAACGACCGATTATACAAAATATCCGCTATACTTAACATGATTAATAAAAAATTTCAACATGCCGTCGTTCCAGGAGAAGATATTTGTATTGATGAGAGCAACTTACCCTTCCATGGGCAGATATATTTCAGACAATATATTCCAAACAAACGGCATAGATATGGAATAAAATTATTTAAGCTTTGTACTACTGGAGGATACACCTGGAAAAACAAAGTATACACAGGAAAAGAAAAAGCAGATGGTGTTTCTGTTGGAGAAAAAGTGGTGATGGAATTAATGGATGGTCTATTAGATTCAAGAAGAAGTGTCTACATAGATAATTGGTACACTAGTGTACCATTAGCAAAGACGCTGATAAACAGAGACACGCATTTGGTTGGAACTTTACGTTCTAATAGAAAAGATATTCCTAAAGAAGTGATACTAAAAAAGCTAAAAAAGGGAGAAGTAATATCCCGACAAAATGAAGATAAAATTGTAGTATTAAAATGGAAAGACAAAAGGGATGTTCTGAAGTTAAGCACAAAGCACAATGACTCTATGATAAACTTAAATATTAAGGGCAAAGAAATCCGTAAACTAGTCATCGCGATAGATTACAACAAAGGAAAGGCATTTATAGATTTGTCGGATCAAATGGCCGCATATACACCATATTTACAAAGAACTATAAAATGGTATAAACGACTGGTATTCCATATTATTACTGCTACAACTGTAGTTGTATAAAAAAGTTTGTGGTGAAAAGATGCAACTTACCAAATTCAAAGAACTTCTTGTCCCTGCAATGACAATTACAGACTCATCACCGACAATTCCAACTCCCTCAACGTCTACTGCACAAATCTTGAAAGAAGTTGAAAGGCAGAAAAGGTAAACAAGAAAACGATGCCGTCTTTGCTACAAGCAAATGTCAATTTCAAAAGGATCTACATATGCTCGCAAGAATGCCAAAAAAGTTAATACAATTTGCGAAAAATGCAAAATACCAATTTGTATCGATTGTTTTCAAAAAAATCATAAAAATGTTGCATAAAAGATATTTAGTAAGTCGTATCACAAATATTGAATAAAATATATATTAAAAGTTGTTTTTTATTTTTATATCACCTTGAAAATCTTATAAACACATCAATTTTGTTTCAATTTAAAAAAATCGTTTTAAAACGAGGCTATGTCAAATTAACTAAGTCCGCTATATACAGTATCTCTTCGAGGGACCGACGAATCAACTGCTGTACATAAATTGTATTGAAATCATGCCCACCAGTGCACAAGCGATCCCCAAGTAAAACATGTCGTGTGCCTACCCGTGAGCACGCGGGCTGGTAATGTTGTTGAAGAGTGACCCGCCGGTGGGCATGCGGTCTTTAACGTGTTAAAGAATAAATATGAAAAGAAAGACCTACCTAGGCAATTGTATTAAAACGGAAATTGTTGGGGGTGCGTTTAAAAGAAAACGAATGCCTTGAAAAGTATATAGAAGAGTTTGAAGTCATTGTGATACAATTGAAGGCGGCTGATGCTGAATTAAAAGAGCACGACCTGATATGTATCTTGCTGCTTGGTTTACTTAGCTCTCTTGAAACCGTTATCACGGTAATAGAGAGCGTACAAGATGTAACATTTGAAATAGTTAAACAGAAACTACTGAGCAAATCTGAAAAGCGAAAAGTAATTGAACTAGGTAAGAAAGTGCAAGCAACTTCGTGTGAATTTTCCGCCACTCACAAAGCGGAGCATGTTTTAAATATGGTGAGCTGAGACATTTCAAGAAAGATTGCAAAAAAGAAACTGGATGATTTCCAGTTTCTTTTTTGCAATCTTTCTTAAAATGTAATAAATGTAATACAGTACAGAAAGAGGTGGGTTAAGTAAAAGTAGGAGTCGAAAGTCATATAAAGGAAGATCAACTTATCGTGGATATGGTAAAAGCAAATATCAGAGTAACAGTCATAGAAGTAATTATGTTCAACAAGATGAAGGTTAGTTTCCAAAAGAAAACGACGACATAAATAGAAAAGTTCGTTTTATGGGTAACACAGATGAAAATACCTGTAAGATAAATCTAACTTTAAAAACAGGTGAGATCAAATTTTTTATTGACTCGGGATGTACAGATCACCTTCTTAATGATTACTTTTCAAACTTAGTTATGTTAACAAACCTTATACAAATAGCAGTAGCTAAAAACGATAATTACATAACGGCAATAGGAGTAGGGAATATAGATGTAATAAGTTATGTAGGAAAGGATAAGGTAAACTGTACAATTAAGAATATCTTGTATGTACCACAACAAAGGAAGAAAATATTATCTGTAAAGAAGTTAGAATCGTTTCATGTTAAGGTCATTTTTAAAAATGGGAAGCGTTAGGGATAGTATACAGAGATAATCTATATGAAATTATATTTAAATTAGTGACACCAGAATTTTTAATAGTAGAAAATAATAATAGTGATTTTATAAAATGGCATAGACGCCATGCACATATAAGTTCTTCAGGATTAAGGGAAATCATTAAAAATAAAATGGTATTAGGAATTGAAAATGATTTAAAGTTTCAACAAGTTCAGTTTTGTGAGCCATGTATTAGTGGCAAATTAACAAGATTACCATTTGGAACTAGAACAAAAAGCAGGAGAATTTTAGAAATATTTCACACAGATGTTTGTGGCCCAATCACTCAAACACACAATGATTATAAGTACTTTATAACGTCCAGAGATGATTTTTCTAACTTTACAGTCATTTATTTACTAAAAAATAAAAGTGAAACTTTAGAAAAGTTCCAAGAGTTTGTAAATAAGGCAGAATCAAAGTTTCTGGCTAAAATATCAAAACTTAGATGTGATAATCAAGACGAGTATTCCTTTAATAATTTTATAAAATTTTGTAAAAAGAAGGGTGTAATGATTGACAATACTGTGGCCTACACACCTCAACAAAATGGCAAAGCTGAAAGGAAAAACAGAAGTTTAGTCGAACGTGCTAGAACAATATTAGCAAATGCCGGTTTAGATAAAACCTTTTGGGGTGAGGTTGTTCTGACTGTGAATTATGTGATGAATAGGGATATTTCAGCAAATTTTAGAAATATTATACCGTGTGAAATTTGGTACGATAATAAATTAAATGGTAATTTAAAAATATTTGGTTGCGCTGCTTATTGTCACATACCAAAAGAACTCAGAACTAAATTTGATGTAAAAGTAGAGAATTTTGTGATGTAGGATATACTACAAATGGGTATAGACTAAGGAGTTTAGAAAAACAGAAGGTAATAGTAAGTAGAGTTGTTAAATTTAATGAAAATAGTCTTCAATTAAAAAAAATATAGTAGAAGTAGGTTATAATGAGGAAAAAAAAAGAAAACAATCCGGAAATTAGAGAACAGATAAGAAGTGAAAATAATACACATCAAGTATTATTACAAAATAGAGAAAATAAGACAGGTAAAAATTCCTCAAAAATTTTATGATTATTAGATATATATGGCGCTTGAGGCATGTAATTTTGTATATGATGTTCCAAAGTCATATAATAATATACAAAATAGGAAAGATCGAAATAAATGGTTAGATGCAGTTAAGAAAGAATTGAAATCAATTGAAGAAAATGAAACTCCTAAAAATGAGAAAATTTTGGACACAAGGTGGGTTTTGCTTATAAAGAATTAGAAAATAAGGAACAAGATAGATATAAAGCTAGCTTAGTAGCAAGAGGTTTTTTACAAGAAAAAGACAAATTATGTAAACATTTACTCACCAGTAGCAAACATGGCAACAATTAGATTATTGTTGATTATTGAAAATCAATTTAAATATCACTTTCAACAGCTTAACGTAAAAACAGCATTTTTAAATGGAATTATAAATGAAAATGTGTACATTTATGCGCCAGATGGAGTACAGTGTGACTCAGGAAAAGTCCTTAAAATAAATAAGTCTTTATATGGGTTAAAACAATCAAGTAAATGTTGGAATGATAAAATTAATTCTTATATATTAGAATTAAGATTTGAAAGATCTGAAAATGACTATTGTTTATACATAAATAATGTAAGTACTTCTGAGTTAGTTTATCTACTCATTTATGTCGAGGACATAATTTTATTGGGTCCTAATATGGATTCAATTAATTAAGTAAAAGGAAAGTTAATGACAAAATTTAAAATTAAAGACAAAGGAAAATTAAAAGAATTTTTAGGATTAGAAATAGATTATGAAAGAAAAAAAGGGATATTAAGCTCATTTAAAAAAATTTTAAGGCTGAAGAATGCAAACGATCGGTAACACCAATTGAATCAAAATTAAGGATTAGTAATTGTATTGATAAAATAAATTTACAACAAAACCATATCGTGAGCTGATAGGGTGTTTGATGTATTTGATGTTAGGCAGTAGGCCTGATATGTTTTGCGTTGAATTTCTTTAGTGGGTACCAAGATAACGCGACTGAAGTAATTTGGAATTATTTATTTCGAGTTCTAAGATATCTAAATGGCACAAAAGGTGTAGGTTTAGAATATAAGCGACAAACAAATAATGTTAGTGTAGAATGTTTTGTAGATGCTGATTGGGGCGGAAATTTACATGGTAGAAAATCAGTTACAGGTTTTGTGTTTAAATTATTTAGTAACACGTTATTATGAGTTACTCATAGGCAAAGGTACGTAAGTTTCTCAACCACAGAAGCAGAATTAGTAGCTCTTTGTAAAGCATTTGTACTTTTTAGTTATGTGCTTTATATATAGGATTACCAAAAACTTGTTGCCTATTACCTACAATGTAATTTAATTAAGGTTCATGAAATTCATCATCACACCACTCATAATTCATCCAATTTTTATATTTATTCTTTTAAGAAAGCATGTACTGAAAGGTCCTTATTCATTGACGGCATCTGAGAATTTAATGCGCTCTGAGCCAATATTAAACAATCAAAATCTTTACAATCATTTAAACGCCAATTGCGGGCATCGATGTCGAGGATGTGATGTAGATTAACTCTTGTATCAACTATCTATATGGTTGTATTTTCTATGTAATATATTTTATAATATAAGGTATTTTTAATATGTATTATCATACATTTAAATAAAACTTACTTACTTACTTAAAGCAGTTACTGAAGGATTGTGGATATTAAAACTAGTAGGTGATTTTGAATTAAATATTCAAACAATTTTAATACATGAAGACAATTAAAGCTGTATTGCTTTAATTAATAATCCCACCAATAATCGAAGGATTAAACATATGGATATTAAGTTTAATTTTGTGCGTGAATACTTAAATAATCAAATATTAAAGTTATTGTATGTTTCATCTGAAGATCAGGAAACTGACATCTTAACAAAAGGATTATCTTTTGTAATATTTAACAAGTTTAAGCATTGTTTAGGTTTACGTGATTTTAGCGAGGGAGAGTGTTAGTTTTAATGTCTTAAAATTGTTACACTAAAATGTATAGTTAGTTGTTATCTCTCAAATAAAATATGAAATGTCAGTAATATGTAATAATTCTTTTTGATATAAAAGGTATATTAATAGAGGAGTAGATCATTATTTTATTATATAAACAACAGGGCGCCGGTTCTTACAGACTGGAACGATGGAGGTTTTCGCGGCTCGAAACTTCATCGTTTGTAGGAAAGTGGGCTTGTATCACAAAAACAATCCGTTTGGGATTAGACGAAAGTCACTCACCCTTAACCGCTGGCTGCTAGCTGCTAACCTTAGATTTGTTAGGTCCGGTTCCAACTGGTTGCTTGCAGCGACAAAGGCGATGGCCCCAGACTGATGGCATAGTACGCGATGGACAAGCTCGAAGATGATAGTCGGTTTGAGGATGCTTGGATATTAACGATGTCGATTGGCTTAGGGTACATGTAGGTTTGTAGGTGGTTATTGGTTCTACACTACATTTGATTTTCCAATGCTCCACCCTAAGGTTCTACATTGGCTAAGAAACAATTTTT
This sequence comes from Platerodrilus igneus, assembly GCA_036346225.1. Taxonomy (NCBI): domain Eukaryota; kingdom Metazoa; phylum Arthropoda; class Insecta; order Coleoptera; family Lycidae; genus Platerodrilus; species Platerodrilus igneus. Next base: position 12,071,872 of record JARFIW010001469.1, on the reverse strand, counting down.
CTTTGTTTACCTGGAAAATTTTTTATTTTGCCAAATCCTTGCTGTTCCAAGCAAGGTAGCAATCTTTAACCTGTGGACAACACTCACACACGGAACCTCTATTTTACCTCATTCGAAGGAGGGCGTATTTTTGTGAAAAATGCTCGCCTAACATTTTTTAAGCGGACAGTGTCGGGATTCAAACCTGGGACCTTGGGCATAGTAGTCATATGCATACCTACAAAGCCACGGAGCCGCCTGTTGGTTCTACAGCATTTTGTTGGCTTTACTGATTTGTTGGCTCTTCAAGGATTTATTGATAATAGTACAAATTTTTGTAGGATATATGGATTTTTGTTGACCCTACAGGATTTTTTGGACCATACGAAGTTTGTTGGCTTTACAGGGTTTTGTGCTGAAATAAAAATAGATGAAGGCACTCACCATCGACGACTTTACAACCTGCTTGACTCGAAAATGATATGAAAGTGAGCGGATTCAGAAAATTACTTGCAAAGACATTTCTGCCGGGGAAATATCAGAACAAATGTTTAAAGCCCACGCACCACGTATGAAACAAATTGAAAACCTTGAGGTATTTTATGAACAATAAGATATTTACACCGACTTTTGAAAGATGAAATCGCTATTTATGACTACAAACCAGGTTTCAAAACAGCTGAAATGTTTTCTACACGATTGTGGGTACAAAATGTTGAATTTAGCCTTGTAATTGAACCAAACTAGAAAATAACAAATCGCATGTTGTTTTCCATATGAGACCAAGGACTTACCAATAATTCGAAAATCTATCTAAATTTGTAAATATTCTTTGTAAGGGTTATTTTTTTTTTATTGCATTAATACTTCTAAGTTGTTTCGAAAAGCAATTTTTTTACATAGCAAAAAAATTGTAATAAATATCAAAGTTTAATTGTGAAATGTATTCAATTAAAAAAAAGTTGCTTTATTTATGTCCCCAAAGCAATGAGAAACACTAGTAAATGGGCCTAATAAATACAAAAAAAAAAGACTAGTGATGAAGGCACAATCATTCAGACTGTGGTACACTGCTAAAATAAGTACATGAGAACAATTTCTTATTTTTAAGTAATCGATTATGTTTATATACCTCTACATGACATTTAAAGCTTATCAAATATAATTCCAAACCAGTAATGTGTACGGAATATTTAAATTTAAATTGTAAGATAAATGTTATTTTAGTAATTGATTCCTGATGCATACTCGATTTTAACATATAACATTTAACACTTGTAAAGTGTATCACATCACGGATCTTTATAATCAGAGATATAGCGCTTTTTAAACAATTGCAAAAATGCAGGCGTCTCATTGTATACCAACACACTGCAATAAATGGGTGATGTTTGACTTTTTGTAGTCTTTAATAGGTTTGTTCTAAATCTATTTGATATTCTAGTACTGTAGTTATGTATTTTGTCTCCTGTTATTAAGGCACAATTAGATTTTAAGCGTTTGTTTGAGATATTGTGTATTAGTTTTATTTGTTCTAACATACGCAATTTAAAAACAGGATTCAAATAACAAATTGCATAGACAAGTTCGGTAGGAGTGTAATATTCAATCCCAAATAACACTTTGATGACTTTATTGTGCATTCGTTCCAGTGGCTTAATTATATATTTTGAACAGTTTCCCCAGCATGTTATTAGATATCTGGAGAATGGTACTATAAAACTATTATAAATTAATCTCTTGGTTGCAATATTAAAAACAAACTGACATCTTTTTATTGCTCCCGTCATAGAAGTGATCTTTTTAATTATTGTCTTAACATGAAACTTCCAAGTTAACCGGCTGTCTATAATTAGGCCAAGATACTTGTAAGATTCTACTCTTTGAATATGTACATTATTTAACGAAACTGAAATATAACGTTCTTGTTTATTCTTTTGTTTTATCAGCATATACACAGTTTTATTTAAGTTAATACAAAGTTTATTATGGACTAGCCAGCTAGAGTATATTTTTAAATCTTCATTTATTAGATTTTGCAGCTGAGACAAATCATACCCCGAATAGAGGATCGCAGTGTCATCTGCATACATGAAATATTTGCCCCTTAGCTCCACAAATTGTAAACTGTGTACGTAAATCGGATACAGTAATGGGCCGAGAATAGACCCTGCGGCACACCTATACTAATGTTAGAAGTTATACTTTTGTGTCCTTCGTATACTGTAAAGTGATGCCTATTTATTAGATATGCCTTTATTAAATCAAATGCAACACCTCTTATTCCCATTTTATACAATTTTTCCATTAAGATAGGAATGTTTACATTATCAAAAGCCTTTTGTAAGTCAATAAATACCAGAATTGTGTATTTATTTTTATTTAGTTCTTTTATTATTAGTTCAATTAAGTCAGTAGTTGCCCCAAGCGTACTACTCCCAGGCAAAAAACCATACTGAGAGTTGTCAAAATTATAAGAAGTAGCAATGAATTTCATAAACCTTTCTTTTATTGCTGACTATGATTTTTGAAAATATACTTAATAGTGAAATTGGTCTATAGTTACCCATCTCATGCCGACTACTCGCTTTGTATACAAGTATTATTTTAGCAATCTTTAGTGCCTCTGGAAAGATCATTGCAAAAGGAGATGTTAATTAACTTAGCAAGGTTTATTAATAATGCATTACTACAGATTCTAAACAAATCTTGTTTCAAAATATTATCTACACCTGGAGCAGCATTATTTTTTAAATGTTTTATAATATCTAGAACTTCCACTGCTGTTACTGGATATAAGAAAATTGATTTACCCCATAACTGTTCCCTAAATTCTATATTGGTGGTTGTGTTGTTTTTTGAGACAATATCAGACCCAATCCTATTAAAGTAAGAATTGAATTCATTTGCAATGTCTTGAGCAGATTTTATAATCCTGTCTCCTGTGTTTATATATTCAATATTTATGCTAGGTTTAGGGAAGTTGCAATTATTTATGATTTTGTTAATCTGCCAGTTTTTACGAGGATTGTTGTTTGTTTTCCGAAACTCTTGTTCTGCCCATTGTTTCCTTAATTTACGCCCTAAAATATTTAACTCATTTTTTAGTTGTTTAAACTTAGCTACTGCCTCCTCAGAGAATAGCGATTTCATCCTTCTATAAGCCTTATTCCGTTCTTTCATTTTTTGAATGTATAAGGAAGAGATCCAAGTATTGCCTTGTCCTATTTTTATTTGTTTGAATTTTATGCAACTGGCCTTCGTTGTATCTATTAAATGAGTTAAATCTGTGAAAGTACTTATCTGTTTATCATTAGTAATTAGCTCAAATCGGAGACGTTCCTTTCAAATTTCATACTCAATTTTAGATTTTATAATAATAGTTTTATTCCTAGTTTTTACGGGATAATTAATTACAACATACATAATTTTATGGTCCACTCTAGTGGGACAGTTTAAGTCATTAATTATCTTAAAGGCATTCATCTGAACCACATTTGAGATATTATCCAGATTCTACATCCTTCTCTAAAATATCAATGTTCATGTCACCGATCACTATACATATTTGTTTTTGTTTGGATAACAATGCATTAAAGAGTTCTAAAAAAATTTGAAACCCACTAGAAGGTGGTTTGTAAATCACTATTATGTGAATGTGTGTTTGAACTATGTTAATGTGTAATACTTCACAATTATACAAAGACGAGGAGTCAATTATGTTGAATTGAATTCCTTCTTTAATGTACAGAGCGGCACCCCACCTCTAGAGTCTCTGCATGCAAAACTAGAATGATACCCTGGTATATTGTAGTATTGTGTTTCACTAGCATAGAACCAAGTTTCAGTTACTGCTATTATATGAATATTATTTTTTAAATTACAAATAGCTTCAATGTCACAAAATTTATTACGAATACTATTAGTGTTTATATATAAAGAAAAAAGGAAAAAAATTAATTTTCAAATTCCTAGCTTATGATAGAATATTATGGTAACATTTGCTTATTTATTATTTTGAACACACTTGATTGCTCATATCTTTTGGCATATACAAAGCCATCACGTGTCCACAAGAATTTTCAACGTAGCTTATTTTTTTTCTTTCGGGCTAATACAAACAAGTTGCGATTCTTTGCCGTTAAATTTTCGTTAATAAAAACCTGAGTTTTTTCTGCAATTCCACTTCCAATTTCATTTACATAAACACTTTTCCCTTTTCTTCTAGCCAAAAATATCTCCTTAGTAGATCTTCTAAGAAATCTCACAATAATAGCCGATGACCCATTTGATCTAGAAGGTAACCAATGTGAAATGTCTATATCGGTAAGTTCAATATTACAACCAATAGTTTTAACCGCCTTTTGTACTATGAGGTTAGTGTTTTCATTAGTTAGACCAGCAATACCATGTATCTCAACATTGTAAGATCGATTTTTCCACTCAATATCATCCAGCTTCATTTCAATAGCATCATTTAATTGCTTCAACTTAAAATTTTCTTCTTTTACAGCAGCCAATTCTTTAGTGAGTAGTTTTATGCAATTATTGTCTTGACGTTGCTGCTCAAATTGTTTAAATATAAAGTCTATCGAAATTTGCATCTCCTTGATCACAACTATTAAATCATTTAAAGATGGATTTTCAGGAATTGGTAACACAATTTGATTTTTTGATGACTGCAGACAATTACTATTTTCCTGTAAACCTCCGCAGCATATCACACTAACCTCATCAATTTTTTTTAAGTTGCCCACTCGTCTAGCACAGCTGTTATGAAATTTTCTATCACAGTTAATGCATTGAAATCCACCAGTACATTTACTTTTGCAGTAACCACATTTTGATTTTACAGGATCTCCCATTGTAGCATCTGCTGTGTCAATTTCAGTCCTTGTAAGAAATTCTTTTTAGGATTTTCGCAAGTTATTTTATTGAATTCCAGTAGTCAATACTTAGAAATAATAAAATAAAATCAGCCACATACAATGATATGACTTGCACTAATTGTTACTGTTATGAAACACTTAAATTATTTTATAAATAAGGTTGACGTACAAAATTAACCTACATTTCTACTAACAGTATGCTTTAAAATCAATTTCGAAATTTCTTATTTTGCATAATTTTGTGTTACAGATTGAATAAGTCTGTATAGGTCTTTTTAAATCTCACGAACATTCAGCTGCGCATAGGAGCAGCTTAAAATTTAAATGCATACTAAAAGTGAAGCCTATAGGGGCTTTCCATTGGACCGATCGGGTGTAATCCAGGATCACCTAGATCATGCATTTGTTGTTTCATACCACCAAAGCTGAATGAACTGATCCGATCCAAATTACTACCCCCCTTACCCTTGGTGCACCAACCTTTTATTTTGTGCTTAATGATCTGTCAGCTAACTATATAAACATTACTTAACCTACAAATATCTATTTTAAGAAGGTAAACAAATTCAGAGAGATTTTATATAAAATATTTATCTAGTAACGTTGTTTAGAAAATATATATTTTCACCCTTTAATCGTTATATAAGAAGGCGTGATGAGTTTTACATTAGAACTGCATTAGAACTGTTTGAGGCAGAGACTAATACCAATTATAGCCTTCAACTAAGCGATACACTATTTCAAACCAGGTTGGTTCCTTTCAAAACTATTTTTTTTGTGACCTAACGGTGACGTCATATGCCGAATTTTTGAACAAATATTCATGTTTTCAAACCGTTCAGTGGGGAAGATTCAAAATATATTTTAAGAGAAGGGGAAATGTCAACCAATTGTCATTGCAGTTAGGTTAATATTTTTATAAGATACAAGATTGACCCAAAACTTACATCCTTATTTAAAAATGTATCAAGTGCAACTTGGAAATTTTTCTGTAACTGTAGATGAAGAAATAGCCACCAGCTTGAAAGGTAGGTAATGTATTATAATATTTATTGAGAAATGCCTCTCATGTAAGGTGACCAGATTTTTAGATGGGCAAAGCGGGACAACTCTGAAGGAGGGGAGGGGTATCAACAAAAATTTTCATACAGAATAAAAATAATATCATAGTATTTTTTTTATTTTTAACATAAGTACAATTTGCAAATATAAAAAAATGTATAATATTTTATTCCTTGACATATTTTTTATTCGCCGAATTAATTTGCACTAAACATAATTTACATGAACATATTTTATTGTTGTTTATAACGAAATTACTTTGATTGACTTAAAATATTTGCAAAATTTTATTTGTACATTTCTTTCTAAAATTTCTTTTAAGATTAAGATCGGTGATTTACTTTTTGTCTTCAATATAAAATATGAAGACTACGAGTATTTTAAGCTAAGTTTAAGAAAATGTATGTATTTATGAAAGATATAAATAAATTACTTACCTTAATTTTCTATGGTAAGTAGCAGATTTGTAATATTTATTTGTTTAATTAGCTTGCTAGTACGCAGTACGAACACGAAGTGTATCATCTGAGAGACAAACACAATGTAACTGGGTAGCAAAAGCAATATGTTAGTCATCGTAGCCCATAGGATTCTTAGAACGCAAAACAAATTGAAGAATTCTTAGAACGCAAAACAATGATTTTCATAATGTAACGAATATTCTATAGCACCATTTTTGCAAGAATCGCATCAGTATAATTTTATTCTGTGGTATTTAATTTTCGTATTTGATACTATTATATCTAAAAGAAACAATTCTATAATGAAACAGGAAATCATGTTCACTTAAATAACTTAAATGCTTTGCACAGAGATATTTAATAATAATATACATTCAAGAAACGTATTTATATGGGGTCAAGTCGTTTGTGTTGCCTAACTTGCAGGCGGATTATTCCCCTTCATTCGTTAGAATTAGAATAGCGCGTGCGTGAATACGGTCACGGGGTGATGCGCCACGCAGATAAGGTCCCGTACTGGAACGGAACGAACAACGAGGTCGGCCATTGCTTTTGAAAATGTAGTCGAGTTTGCATTGTACTTAACGCATGGGTTTTCAGGCCTTGCATAAGTGGGGCCTCCGGATAGGCGTGCTATGGTAAAGACAGGGGGCTGGTCGCCTTGGGACACAGCGAAGCTTCTCACTCCTGTGACACCGGCAAGGCACTGGATCACGCCGCTCCTTGAATTGGTTTGTGTCGGAACTTGTTAACGGTAAGATCGCATTAACCAAATAATTTGTAAAATATTTTTATTCCTTTAGCGCATGATGGAACAATATATTAAAATGATGTAATAACATAATGATATAATAGGACGGTGATATATTCGAATAAGGAGATTGGAACACTACTCGTTTATCAAGGCAACTACAGCTGTTGTTTAATATTCTGTTACAACTATTTGATAAGCAGATTTCAGAGGACGTGCGTCGCAGTTTGATAACTAGGGATGACGACCTCATCATATACAGGTATCAAACCTTTTTTTGTTATGTTTGTGAGACCTCGAGTATGCTCACATAAATAGTATTCAGGGATTGTTTGGTCAAATTAAATTTTGTGCATAAAGAACAGCGTAAGAGAATATTGTCACGATATGCTATTGTAATAATTTTGTAAGATTTGCAGAAATTCACTTGTTAAAAAGATGAGACTTCAAAGTCCATTTCCTGTTTTCTAGAAAATTACTTGCAGATGTTAAATTTTTATAAGCTCATAATACCTGAATTAATTGAAAAGTTGTTTGTCAAAGTTAACTGCACGTGATTCAAATTTTTTTTAAGAAATAATTTATGAGAAACATATGTGAGCCAACAATCAGATCTGGGTATTTGGTGTCAAAACTTGTTATAAAATATTATTAACTTAAGGTCTTGTTATGTCAAGGCAGATGTATAGAGAAACCAATTTTATTAGTTCATTTTTGTAAACATATTTAAAAAAAATCAAGAAAGAGAAACTATATTAAATTTCATTTTTGGACTCAAGTTTTTTATTCCATGCATAATTAATTTTTACTAAAAGTTTTTTTAAAGAAAATAAATCTTTGAATAATGAAAGTATACGAATGCTGAAGTAATTTAAAAAGCACAGGTATGCTACAACTCATTCGTTCTAGGTATTCATTTTTGATTTAAATATCTTTGGTGTGGTAATCTTAATATTATCCACCTGTAATTATTAGTCTGCCTTTTTATTAGAAAGTACCAACTGTGTCTTTTTAATAGAAAGTTTGTTGTGTATCTTTTTTCCAGGATCATCAAGATCGAAGAGGTCGTAAGTATGTTCCAGAGGTTTCCAGATACATTAGTTCAGCAAGTTGTAAGTTTTTTATTGTGTTTACATCCCGTGAGTTTCTGTATCTTCTCATAGGAGTAATGAATCTTTAGTGTTATCGTTCATGCAGATACAGTGGCGCTCAACCCATTTTCTTTTTGTTAGTTTATTGTAGAGTTTAGACCTTCTCCACACCCTTTCTCATTGCTCACCCTTGGGGTAATTCCCAGACTTAGCCGCGAATAATTAAAGCTTCACTTTATCCAGCGAGTGGAGGCCAAAAAAAAAGGTAAAAAAAAGTAAAAGGAAAGAAAAATTGCTTTAATAAATATAAAATTTAACTTAATTCTAAAAGTCGGGACTTTTGAAAAACGTCGCGGGACGCGGGACAAATTGTGCAAAATCGGGACTGTCCCGCCAAAAGCGGGACATCTGGTGACCTTACTCTCATGGTATTTATACGTTTTAGACCCGAATTATGCTGAGCAGTACTAATTGCCATAAAGGGATATAAAATCGAGTAATAAAGAGGTAACTTTATGGAAATCTTCTAAAAACCCCACTGATGCAGACAATAAGGCTACAGTAGCATTATAAGGATTATGCCAGTAATATCATTACGAGTTTAAAGATAAAATACATCTAAAAATGAACTTTGGCAGAAAATAGCTAATAGTTTAAGTGTAAATGGTTACTTTGTGGGAAATGGAACAGAAGGTAGAGAAAAAATGCGACAAAAATTTGTAAATCAGCAATCCACGCATAAGAAATATTGTGACTTACGTAAACAAACTGCAGATGGTAATATTAAACCCCCAAAATATTTTATAGAATTAGACGACATTTTGGGTGACAAAGACAAAGTCAGTCCATGATTCAGCTACAGAAAAGGTGATAATGAAGCTATCTTCATCAAACTTAACTCCAGAGGATTTTTCTGAACCAAGTACTTCTGAGAGTAATGGAAGTTCTGTAACACAGGCACAGAAACGTGTAGGTCGATTTCGTAATGTCAAAAGAACTGTTCAAGGAAAGTCAACAAAAGAAAATCCTTTACAGGACCTACTGCTTTTATAGAAACAGATTCACAAACACGAAGTAAGGAATTTAATGTTATGGTAGACTTGATGAGAGAGGAATGTACTCGGCGACATGAACAAATAATGGCTCTTATAACAAATTTGGGAAAGAATAAACAGCAAAAGAATTATGAAACCGAAATCAAGGATAAGCAACCACCCAATAGTGATTAGATTAGATCTTTCAGTATAAATACTTAACGAATGATTTTTGTTACGATTACATTTATTCTTTAATAAAATTATGAAATACTATCAAATTAATTTTCGAGTACAACGATACCTAATTATTTAATGCTAATGCAATTCTGTTTCTTTTTATTTCTCCCTGAATTACTTCTAATCTGCCATTATAATATATTTCATCAATGTTGTCGTCATGTAACAATTTATGTGTCCCAATAATCGGTATTAATGTAGCAAAAATTATACCAGACAGAGCAGGCAGTGATAAGGGGAATGGTTTTTTCAATACTGTTAACATTTATGTATTTTAATATTCCCTTACATATTTTTCATGATTCCGAAGGTATGTTCTACCACGATCAGAGTTTTACTATGTACTAAGTTATGGTATCGTTGTAATGCTGTTAAATTCCCATTATCCATAGAAATAATGAATGTGAGTAGGCATCGCATATCTAGCAGCCACTCAACACCTCCGTCAGTTCGGCGCCCTATTCCAAATTTTAGAAGATCTCTCAATACAAGTTCAGAAGATTCAGTATCACGTGGTAGTACGCAGCATCTAGCAAAAGATTATGTAGAAAGTTTGCATCAAAATTCTCGTATTACGCTACTCTTTGGTAAAAACAACGTAATGGTTTCACCTGTGAAAGGTGATCAGACTGAGCCAATGGCAGGATATTTAAGCCTGCATCAATCTGCAAGTTCCTTAACAATTAAATAGACTCCTAATCAACTTATGAATGGATTTAGTGAAAACTATGTACCTGATAAAAGTGTTTACTGGGTATATGCCTTACAAGTACGTTTAGACGAAATTGTTTACGTACACTGTCACCAAGATGTTGAAACTGGCGGTACCGTAATTTTAGTGGGGCAAGATGGTGTACAGAGGCCTCCTATACATTTTCCTAGAGGTGGCCATATGTTGGCATTTTTGAGTTGCCTAGAAACAGGATTACTACCTCATGGTCGATTAGATCCACCCCTATGGTCTCAACAATCTGGAACAAACAAACCTAACAGCAAACGTAAACGTCCCCTTCTGGCTCTTGTTGAAGATGAGAATTAACCTAAAGATTTTGTCTTCCGAATTATTGATAGCACAAATCACAAAGAAATTTTAAAACCACATGATTTAATGGAACGACATATTAATTTGCCAAGTAAAACACGTGTTCAATTAGGAAGTTCTAGTACAAGTTCAGAAAGTTCCACAAAAAGTTTTAGTATTGAACAAAATGGTGTTAATGAGGGACCTCAAAATATATGTATTCAAGCTGTGTGTGATTCTATGAAACGACAAATAATTTCAAGAGCATTTTATGGCTGGTTGGCATATTGTCGACATTTATCAACAGTACGTACACATCTAAGTGGTTTAGTTCATGGGAATATTATACACAATGAAGATGCAAGTGACGGACTGACAGAAGAAAAGTGGACTGAACTGTTTGCAAATGGTATTTTGAGAGATACTGATGAAGTTTATCGACTAACATATTTTGGTGGTATTACTCATGCTTTACGAAAAGAAGTGTGGCCTTATCTTTTAGGACATTACAAATTTGGTAGTACATTAGAAGAACGCGAAGAGATTTCTGAACATACAAGACAATCATATGAAAATACCATGTCGGAATGGTTAGCAGTCGAAGCAATTGTACGACAACGTGACAAAGAAACTCAAGCAACTGCAATAGCAAAATTAAGTAGTGAAAGTACAAGTGCTGAACAACAAGCTCCTTTACCTCTTCAGCGCGATTTGAGTAACGAAGTTTTGAAGATCTAAGTGATTATGAATATGGATCAAATGAAGATATTACCCATAGTTCAGAAAACTGCAAACCGAGAAAGAGTAAGCAAAATACTATAGTTTATGACGGTAGTGATGAAGATGTTAAAAAGAAAAACGATGAAACCAAATCAGTATTAAATGAATTATGTGATAATCTATTCAATAGGCAATCTGATATAGAGAATGAAATTGCAAAGCGCTTTAATGGAAATGTTATTGTAACGAATGTTAGTAGAGTTATTTTGTTTATTATGTAATAAACCTATTTGGTGTCATAGTCCATTTCTGTAGAGGGTAAGCTCGGTCGCCAATTAAATGGTAATATTCATAAAAATAGCGTTGATAACCGCCCTGTTATATATATATCTACATAAACTGCAGAATTATTAAGTATCTGAAACAAAATATGTACAGAAAATATTGTGTATTAATAACTATAGTACAATACCCTACTATCGTGAACAGAACCTGGAAAACCTAGAACAATATTTGTAAATATTTTATCTGTGGTCACAATTTCCTGTAATTTTATAGAATGGTTTGCATTTTTATCGATATAACTATCTTGTCGATCAACGAGACATTTGATTTTTATGTTACACCCATCAACGGCACCAAATACAGCTGTAAATTATTGAATTATTTCAAATACAAAAGTTTTATGCTTTAAAAGTTGTACCAGGATAACCACCTAAAGCACGAAAGTCCATTTCTATTTTCATAGCCACCTGCTTATCAGGCACTACTATATACTTATGTAACAGACCTATAATTTTTGAGACTACATACTCTGCACACCTATGCACAGTAGAGATTACCACACATAACTTGTCGGCTATTGATAGCAAAGTTTCTCCTTTGCATAACCACCACAAAGTCATGAACAACCATTTCACAGACGAAACAGGAATTTTACCGCCACAATATTTTTTTTGATTTGATTTTAACACCCGATGCAGTGTGCGGTAGGTTGTTTTTGTCATTCTAAATAGACTAAAAAAATCTACTGCATTGTATTTTTCACCCAGTTTTCATCAGAAATTTGTGGCTGTGGATGAAAGCTGCTGCAGGCTATCATCATTATTGCAATATCTCCTTCAATATCTTCCATAAATTTCTGATAGTATCGCAATATATTCTCTTCTATATCATTGTTGTAAAACTTGCTCAGTTTTTGTATGATAATAGCTTTGTTAAATCTCTGTCAGATGGCGTCTGTAATTGTTTCGAATATAACATTTTTTGCGAACATGCAATATTGTGACGTCGCACGAAATATGTTTCAAAAACAAGGTTTAACGCTAAAAATATCTTAAATGAAGAAGATTTTGCAAAAGCTCAAAATGGTAAATATATTCATTTAATACCCTTTGAATAATGAAATTGATATTCAGATGTGTTATTTGCAAACTCGCCTTTGCATTATGCAAAAAGAAATAAACTGTCTGGAAATAAACAAAGCCAGGCTGCTAATAGCTCTCACTTGTTTGATGAATATGCTGAATTTTATACCACTAATGAGGTTGAAACGACTGAAGAGCGTTTTGAACAAAAAGTTTTTGAAGGTATAGTTATTGAAAATTTAATAAATATCTTATAACTTTCTATTTGTTCTTTTAGAACAGGATCTTGCAAAAGGTAAACATATATGATCTGATGATACAATAAGCTTAATCAGTAGTATGGAAACTCATTTGGATGAATTAGCACATGTAATAAAACGTAAACATGTGTGGAATAATGTAGCAAATGATCTAGTTAGTGCGGGATATAACGTAACTAATGTAATGTGCCATACTAAGTGGAAAATCTTTTAAACAGTTACAAATTCGCGGACATTAAAACGAAAACAGGTAGACCAAAATCGCGGTTTCTCTTTTTCAATCAAATAGATAACATGCTTGGTGAAAAACCAAGTCATTCGAGTACACGTACTTTAGAGTCGAGCAACTTACTGGATGTTGTAACAACGGTAGCTGGGGATAGTGGAAATAGTAGCTCAAATACTGTGAACTCGCAAAGCTCAAATAATAACAATAAGAACAAAACAGAAATATCAGGAATACGTATAAGAAAAAGGAAAAGAGTAAACGATATGACAGCATACATGAAACTGAAAGGAACAAGAATATAAGAGACGACAGAAAAGATTTGTTCGAAGAGCAGATTCACAAGACCAAAAAATGCAATTGGAAGGAAAAAATAGCATTTTTTGAAAAATTTGTGCACAATATGAATAATTCATAATATTGCGTATAATTATGTTTAGTCGAACGTGCTAGAACAATATTAGCAGATGCCGGTTTAGATAAAACCTTTTGGGGTGAGGTTGTTCTGACTGTGAATTATGTGATGAATAGCAAATTTAAGGAACATTACACCGTGTGAAATTTGGCACAATAATAAATCAAATGGTAATTTAAAAATATTTGGTTGCGCTGCTTATTGTCACTTACCAAAAGAACTCAGAACTAAAATTGATGTATAAGTAGGGAATTGTGTGATGTTAGGATATACTACAAATGGGTATAGACTATGGAGTTTAGAAAAACAGAAAGTAATAGTAAGTAGAGATGTTAAATTTAATGAAAATAGTCTTCAATTAAAAAAAAATAGTAGAAGTAGGTTATATTGAGGAAGAAACAAGAAAACAATCCGGAAATTAGAGAACAATAAGAAGTGAAAATAAGACACATCAAGTATTATTACAAAATAGGGAAAATAAAAGACAGACAAAAATTCCTCAAAAATTTTATGATTATGGGATATGTATGGCTCTTGAGGCATGCAATTTTGTAAATGATGTTCCAAAGTCATATAATGATATACAAAATAGGAAAGATCAAGATAAATGGTTAGATGCAGTTAAGAGAGAATTGAAATCAATTGAAGAAAATGAAACTCCTAAAAATGAGAAAATTTTGGACACAAGGTGGGTTTTGCTTATAAAGAATTAGAAAATAAGGACAAGATAGATATAAAGCTAGGTTAGTAGTAAGAGGTTTCTTTCAAGATAAATTATGTAGACATTTACTCGCCAGTAGCAAAAATGGCAACAATTAGATTATTGTTGATTATTGGAAATCTATTTAAATATCACTTTCAACAGTTTGACGTAAAAACAGCATTTTTAAAAAGGAATTATAAATGAAAATGTGTACATTTATGCGCCAGATGGGGTACAGTGTGAATCAGGAAAAGTCCTTAAAATAAATAAGTCTTTATATGGGTTAAAACAATTAAGTAAATGTTGGAATGATAAAATTAATTCTTATATATTAGAATTAGGATTTGAAAGATCTGAAAATGACTATTGTTTATACATAAATAATGTAAGTACTTCTGTGTTAGTTTATCTACTCATTTATGTCGAGGACATAATTTTATTGGGTCCCTAATATGGATTCAATTACTTAAGTAAAAGGAAAGTTAATGACAACGTTTAAAATAAAAGACAAAGGAAAAGAATTTTTAGGATTAGAAAGAGGTTATGAAAGAGAAAAAGGGAGTTTTAAAAAATTTTAAGGCTGAAGAATGCAAGTGATCGGTAACACCAATTGAATCAAAATTAAGGATTAGTAATTGTATTGATAAAATAAATTTACAACAAAACCATATCGTGAGCTGATAGAGTGTTTGATGTATTTGATGTTAGGCAGTAGGCCCGACATATGTTTTGCTTTGAATTTCTTTAGTATGTACCAAGATAAAGCGACTGAAGAAATTTGAAATTATTTATTTCGAGTTCTAAAATATATAAATGGCACAAAAGTTGTAGGTTTAGAATATAAGCGACAAACAAGTAATGTTAGTCTAGAATGTTTTGTAGCTGCTGATTGGAGAGGAGATTTACATGGTAGAAAATCAACAACAGGTTTTGTGTTTAAACTATTTAGTAACACATTATTATGAGTTACTCATAGGCAAAGGTGCATAAGTTTCTCAACCACAGAGTCAGAACTAGTAGCTCTTTGTAAAGCATTTGTACTTTTTAGTTATGTGCTTTATATATAAGATTACCAAAAACTTGTTGCCTACTTACCTACAATGTAATTTAGTTAAGGTTCATGAAATTCATAATTACACTACTCGCAATTCATCCAATTTTTATATTTATTCTTTTAAGGAAGCATGTACTGAAAGGTCCTTATTCATTAACGGCATCCGAGAATTTAATGCGTTCTCAGCCAATATTAAACAATCAAAATCTTTACAATCATTTAAACTCCAATTGCGGGCATCGATGTCGAGGATGTGATGTAGATTAACTCTTGTATCAACTATCTATATGGTTGTATTTTCTATGTAATATATTTTATAATATAAGGTATTTTTAATATGTATTATCATACATTTAAATAAAACTTACTTACTTACATAAAGCAGTTACTGAAGGATTGTGGATATTAAAACTAGTAGGTGATTTTGAATTAAATATTCAAACAATTTTAATACATGAAGACAATTAAAGCTGTATTGCTTTAATTAATAATCCCACCAATAATCGAAGGGTTAAACATATGGATATTAAGTTTAATTTTGTGCGTGAATACTTAAATAATCAAATATTAAAGTTATTGTATGTTTCATCTGAAGATCAAGAAACTGATATCTTTAAGGATTATCTTTTGTAATATTTAACAAGTTTAAGCATTGTTTAGGTTTACGTCATTTTAGCGAGGGAGAGTGTTACTTTTAATGTCTTAAAATTGTTACACTAAAATATATAGTTAATTGTTATCTCACAAATAAAATATGAAATGTCAGTAATATGTAATAATTCCTTTTGATATAAAAGGTGTATTAATAAAGGAGTAGATCATTATTTTATTATATAAACAACAGGGCGCCGGTTCTTACAGACTGGAACGATGGAGGTTTTCGCGGCTCGAAACTTCATCGTTTGTAGGAAAGCGGGGTTGTATCACAAAAACAATCAGTTTGGGATTAGACGAAAGTCACTCACCCTTAACCGCTGGCTGCTAGCTGCTAACCTTAGATTTGTTAGGTCCGGTTCCAACTGGTTACTTGCAGTGACAAAGGCGATGGCCCCAGACTGATGGCATAGTACGCTTGAAGATGATGGTCGGTTTGAGGATACTTGGATATTAGCGATGTCGATTGGCTTAGGGTACATGTAGGTTAGTAGGTGGTTATTGGTTCTACACTACATTTGATTTTCCAATGCTCCACCCTAAGGTTCTACATTGGCTAGGAAACAGTTTTTTTTTGTTTACCTAGAAAATTTTGAATTTTGCCAAATCCTTGCTGTTCCAAGCAAGGTAGGAATCTTTAACCTGTGGACAACACTCACACACGGGACCTCTATTTTACCTCATTCGAACGATGGCGTATATTTGTGAAAAATGCTCGCCTAACATTTTTTAAGCAGACAGTGTCGGGATTCGAACCTGGGACCTTGGGCATAGTAGTCACATGCATACCTACTAAGCTACGGAGCCGCCTGTTGGTTCTACAGCTATTTGTTGGCTTTACGGATTTTTTGGCTCTTCAAGGATTAATTGACCCTACACATTTTTGTTGGCAATACGAATTTTTGTTGACCCTACAGGGTTTTGTTTTGGCCGTACGAAGTTTGTTGGCCCTACACGATTTTGTGCTGAAATAAAAATAGATGAAGACACTCATTTTTCACTACAAAATCTCACCATCGACGACTTCCCAACCTGGTTAATTCGAAAATGATGTGGAAGTGAGCGGATTAAGAAATTACTTGCAAAGACATTTCAACCGGGGGAAATATCAGAACAGATGTTTAAAGCCCACATGAAACAAATTGAAAACCTTGAGGTATTTTATGAACAATAAGGTTTTTACACCGACTTTTGAAAGATGAAATCGCTATTTATGACTTTACAAACCAGGTTTCAAAACAGCTAAAATATTTCCTACACGATTGTGGGTACAAAATGTTGAATTTAGCCTTGTAATTCAACCAAACTAGAAAATAACAAATCGCATGTTGTTTTCCATATTAGGACCAGGGACTTACTAAAAATTCGAAAATCTATTTAAATTTGCAAATATTCTTAGCGAGTTTTTTATTTATTTTTTCTATTGCACTAATACTTCTAAGTTGTTTCGAAAAGCAATTTTTTTACATAGCAAAAAAATTGTAATAAATATCAAAGACTAATTGTGAAATGTATTCAAATAAGGTTGACGTACAAAATTAACCTACATTTCTTCTAACAGTATGCTTTAAAATCAATTTCTAAATTTCTTATTTTGCATAATTTTGTGTTACAGATTGAATAAGTCTGTATAGGTCTTTTTAAACTCACAAAGATTTAGCTGCGTATAGGAGCAGCTTAAAATTTAAATGTATCTAAAAGTGAAGCCTATAGGGGCTTTTCATTGGACTGATCGGGTGTAATTCAGGATCACCTAGATAATACATTTGTTGTTCCATACTGCCAAAGCTGATTGAACTGATCTGATCCAAACGACTACCCCCCTTACCCTTTTTGCACCTACCTTTTATTTTATGCTCAATGATCTGTCAGCTAACTTTATAAACATTACTTCACCTACAAATATCTATTTTAAGAAAGTAAACCAATTCAGAGAGATTATCTATAAAATATTTATCTAGTAACGTTGTTTAGAAAATATATATTATCATCCTTTAATCATTATATAAGAAGGCGTGATGAGTTTTACATTAGAACAGGCAGAGACTAATACCAATTATAGCCTTCAACTAAAGGTATACTTTAGCGATACACTATTTCAAACCAGGTTCGTTCGTTTCAAAACAATTTTTTTGTGACCTAACGGTGACGTCATATGCCTAATTTTTTTGAACAAATATTTATGTTTTCAACCCGTTCAGTGGGGGAAGATTCAAAATACATTTTAAGAGAAGGGGAAATGTCAACCACTTGTCATTTCAGTTAGGTTAATATTTTTATAAGGTACAAGATTGACCCAAAACTTTACATCCTTATTAAACAATGTATCAAGTGCAACTTGGAAATTTTTCTGTAACTGTAGATGAAGAAACAGCCACCAGCTTGAAAGGTATTATAATATTATAATATTATAATATTTAAATTATAATATTTATTGAAAAATGCCGCTCATGGTATTTATACGTTTTAGACTTGAATTATGCGAGTAGTACTAATTGCCATAAAAGATGCAATGCAAAAGGATATAAAATCGAGTAATAAAGAAGTAACTTTATGGAAATTTTCTAAAAAAAACCCCACTGATGAAGACAATAAGGCTACATTAGCATTATGCCAGCAATATTAGTACAAGTTTAAAGATAAAAGAACATCTAAAAATGAACTTCGGCAGAAAATAGCTAGTAGTTTAAGTGCAAATGGTTACTTTGTGGAAAATGGAACAGAAGGTAGAGAAAAAATGCGAGAAAAATTTGTAAATCAGGAATCCACGTATATGAAATATTGTGACTTACGTAAACAAACTGGAAAGGGCAATATTAAACCTCCAAAATATTTTCTAAAATTAGACGACATTTTAGGCGACATAGACAAAGCCAGTCCATGTATGATAATCGATTCAGCTACAGAAAAGGTGATAATAAAGCAATCTTCATCAAACTTAACTTCAGAGGATTTTTCTGAACCAAGTACGTCTGAGGGTAATGGAAGTTCTGTAACACAGGCACAGAAACGTGTAGGCCGATTTCATAATGTCAGACGAACTGTTCGAGGAAAGTCAGCAAAAAAAAAATGCTTTACAGGACCTACTACTTTTATAGAAACAGATTCAACAAACACGAAGTAAGGAATTTAATGTTATGGTAGACTTGATGAGAGAGGAAAGTACTCGCCAACATGAACAAATAATGGCTCTTATAACAAATTTGGGAAAGAGTAAACAGCAAAAAAATTATGAAACCGAAATCAAGGATAACCAACCACCCAATAATGATTAGATTAGATCTTTCAGTATAAATACTTAACATATGATTTTTGTTACGATTACATTTATTTTTTAATAAACTTATGAAATACTAACAAATTAATTTTCGAGTACAATGATGCCTAATTATTTAATGCTAATGCAATTCTGTTTCTTTCTATTTCTCCTTGAATTGCTTCTAATCTGCCATTAAAATATATATATCATCAATGTTGTCATCATATAACAATTCATGTGTCTCGATAATCGGTATTAATGTAACAAAAATTATACAAGACAGAACAGGCAGTGATAAGGCGAATGGCTTTTTCAATACTATTAACATTTAAGTATTTTAATAATCCCTACCTACTTTTCATGATTCCGAAGGTATGTTCTACCACAATCAGAGTTTTACTATGTACTAGGTTATGGTATCGTTGTAATGCTGCTAAATTCCCATTATTCCTAGAAATAATGAATGTTAGTAGAGTTGTTTTGTTTATTATGTAATAAACCTATTTGCTGTCATAGTCCATTTCTGTAGAGGGTAAGCTCTGTCGCCAATTAAATGGTAATCTTCATAAAAATAGCGTTGATAACCGCCCTGTTATATACATCTACATAAACTGCAGAATTCTTAAATATCTGAAACAAAATATGTATAGAAAATATTGTGTATTAATAACTATAGTACAACACCCTGCTATCGTAAACAGAACCTGGAAAACCTACAACAATATTTGTAAATATTTTATCTGTAGTCACAATTCCCTGTAATTTCTATAATAGAATGGTTTGCATTTTTATCGATATAGCTATCTTGTCGGTCAACGGACATTTAATTTTTACGTTACACCCATCAACGGCACCAAATACAGCTGTAAATTATTGAATTATTTCAGTTACAAAAGTTTTATGCTTTAAATGTCATACCAGGATAACCACCTAAAGCACGAAAGTCCATTTCTATTTTCGTAGCCCCCTGCTTATCAGGCACTACTATATACTTATGTAACAGACCTATAATTTTTGAGACTACATACTCTGCACACCTATGCACAGTAGAGATTACCACACATAACTTGTCGGCTATTGATAGCAAAGTTTCTCCTTTGCCTAACCACCACAAAGTTATCAACAGCCATTTCACAGACGAAACAGGAATTTTACCGCCACAATATTCCTTTTGATTTGATTTTAACCCCCGATGCAGTGTGCGGTAGGTTGTTTTTGTCATTGTAAATAGACTCAAAAAATCTACTGCATTGTATTTTTTCACCCAGTTTTCATCAGAAATTTGTGGCTGTGGATGAAAGCTGCTGCAGGCTATCACCATTATTACAATATCCCCTTCAATATCTTCCATAAATTGCTAATAGTATCGCAATATATTTTCTTCTATACCATTGTTGTTAAATATAAACCCTAACACTTGCTCCGTTTTCCTATGATAATAACTATGTTAAATCACTGTCAGATGGTGTCTGTAATTGTTTCGAATATAACATTTTTTTGCAAACATATAATATTGTGACGTCACACGAAATATGTTTCAAAAACAAGGCTCAATGCTAAAAAATACCTTAAATGAAGAAGATTTTGCAAAAGCTCAAATTGGTTAATATTTTCATTTAATACCCTTTGAATAATGAAATTGATATTCAGGTGTGTTATTTGCAAACTCGCTTTTGCATTATGCAAAAAGAAATAAACTGTCTGGAAATAAACAAAGCCAAGCTTCGAGTAGCTCTCACTCGTTTGATGAACGTGCTGAATTTTATACCACTAATGAGGTTGAAACAACTGAAGAACGTTTTGAACAAGAAGTTTTTGAAGGTATAGTTATTGAAAATTTAATTAAAATGTTCTAACTTTCTATTTGTTCTTTTAGAATAGGATCTTGCAGAAGGTAAACATATGAGGATTTGATGATACAATAAGCTTAATCAGTAGGATGGAAACTCATTTGGATGAATTAGCACATGCAATAAAACGTAAACATGTGTGGAATAACGTAGCAAATGATCTAGTTAGTGCGAGATATAGCGTAACTAATGTAATGTGCCATACTAAGTGGAAAAATCTTTTAAGAAATTATAAATTTGCGAACGAAATTAAAACGAAAACAAGTAGACCAAAATCACGGTTTCTCTTTTTTAATCAAATAGATAACATGCTTGGTGAAAAACCAATTCATTCGAGTACACGTACTTTAGAATCGAGCAACTTACTGGATGTTGTAACATCAGTAGCTGGGAATAGTGATGATAGTAGCTCAAATACTGTGAACTCGCTAAGCTCAAATATTAGCAATAAGAACAAAACAGAAATATCTGGAACACGTATAAGGAAAAGAAAAAGTGCAAATAATGTGACAGCATACATGAAACTCAAAGAAGAAGAATATAAGAGACGACAGGAAAGATTTGTTCTAAGGGCAGATTTACAAGAACGAAAAATGCAATTGGAAGGAAAAAATAGCAGTTTTTGAAAAATTTGTACACAATATGAATAATTCATAATATTGCATATAATTATGTTGTACCTAGTAATAAATATCGTTTGTCTCTAATTTTTTTATTTGGTTGTATTATTTAGTTTAAATGATAAAATATGTGTTTTTGTACAAATTTTTATCAATAACCATTTGTAAACATTTGTTTAGCAATAAAACATCTATATATAAATAGCGTAAGTAGTTAGTTTGTTCCAATTTTAGCTTCAATATTATAAGTGCAATAAACACATATTATACATCAAAAAATTCAGCTTGAAGCATAGATTTGCCAAAAACTATTAATATTGGAAAATATTGTACCACTACGGAGTTATGATATGTCAAACATGCAAAAAAACGCCATAGAGATAATATTATAAATTTTAAGACGCTGCGCGTGCGTGCATTTTTTTTTAAATTCTCTTTTCTTTCTTCTGCTGGCGAAAGGACATATTCGTTCGGCCGGAGGTGGTAAGCGTGGAAAACGCTACTTTCTGGCCTTTTTGTAGCCTACTTCATACCTGCATACTAAAATAAGCAAAGCATAAGACCTAGAGTACGAGCGAGTCAATATAAACCGATAATAAAGTATTTTTAATATTAAAAAACATAAAAATTGCGACAAATCTATGATGAATTTTATTTTTAGGGTGATAGCAAAAAATGCCTGGTGGAAGGCCTAGAGGTGGCCGAACGAGCACCCTAACTGGGCGAAGGGACGCAACAAGAGACAGAAATAGAATGGCAGTTCAACGCTGTCAGCATGAAGCCCAACCTGTAGCCCGCAGGTGGCGCACAACGTCTATGTACAAAATAGCATTGACCACAGATGTTGTCTCTGTCGTTAAACAACATCTTGGTCCCTTGGCGGCTTTGTGTCAGCACTGTTCATCACTTCATTTTGAATGCGAAAAAACTGGTGGTCATTTTAGTAGCTGCTGCCATAATGGAAAAGTGCGACTGGATAAACTAAAAGTTCCTGACTTTTTCAAAGAGTTGTTTACCATCGATCCATTTGGAGAGATGTGTAACTATCTGGAGCACGTACGTAAGTATAACAGTTCGTTTGGGTTTGCTTCCGTTGGTGCTGAAATACCTGACCTCCCGTCGGGAAGAGAGCTGTATTCATTTAAAATACATGGTACTATTCATCATCGTGTCGGAACTTTACATTCTAGCAACGGTACTTTGCCGTTATACGCGCAGTTATACGTCTTTGACACTTCTTATGCAACCGAGTAGCGCTTATCTCGAAATCCTGCATGCTCTGCAAATCTTTAAACGCAAATACATAACGTATTGTTGGATGTTAACCCATTGGCATGTAGTTTCTTGATGATGAAGGATTTTGAAGAACAGGAATATTTGAGAGCAGCGCAAAATAACCGAGTACCGTGCAAAGTGCAGATGGTTATTTTTGAAGATAAAGAAAGCGACCTTCGCCGATTCAACGCCTCTACAGTAAATGAAGTCGCTGTGGTTTTTAGTACCATTGACAAAGAGTCTCCCTGTGAACATGACTTGATAATTTGTCTCACAATACTGGCTTACGCTCAATTTCAAATATCCATCCAATGTGCAATCCATTGGTCTATCCACTCTTATTTCCAAGCGGAGATAGAGGTTGGGATAAAGAAACATTGCATCAGCAAGAACACCGGACTGCAATAAGAAACAAAATAACTCATCTCCAATATGTGTCGTACCGAATGGCGATACGAGCTGATTTCAGTTTACTACACAGTTCTGGAAAATTGTGGCAACAGTACTTGGTAGACCAATACGTTCGAGTTGAAGGTCATCGTTTGGCGTTTGTAATGCAAAATAAAAAAAAATTAGAGCCGAAAGTTACGCAGGTTTGCACGACTTTGTGCATAGAGCAGCAGAGCAGGAAAACACACTACCTGGCAAAGTAGTTATACTACCATCTTCATTTCAAGGTTCCCCAAGAAACATGATGCAACATTATCAAGATGCTATGGCTATAGTTCGCGCACACGGCGAACCGTCTCTTTTCATAACTTTTACGTGTAACCCAAAATGGAGTGAAATTGTTGATAATCTGAAACCCTGGGAGAAGGCGCATTACCGACCTGACTTGATTGCTCGAGTGTTTAACGCAAACCTTAAACAGTTAATGGAAGATATAACCAAAAAAGAAATATTTGGCAAATTAAAAAATCACTTATATGTGATCGAGTTTCAGAAACGTGGCCTCCCCCACCCACATATATTAATCATATTAGTTGATTGCGATCGCCCAAGAGAAATATCTGAAATTGATAGTTTAGTAAGCGCAGAGACTCCTGATTCAAGTATCGATCCACTTCTCTATGAAACGGTTAAACGATGCATGATTCATGGGCCATGCGGTGTATTAAATCTATTGTCTCCGTGCATAAAAGATGGTAAATGCACAAAAGAGTTTCCAAAATTATTACACGAAGAAACTTACCAAAATGTTGAAGGCTGTATTTGCTACAAACGCCCAAGAAATGGTAACAAAGTGAGAGTCTCACTAAATGGTGAAATTCATGAACTTGGAAACGAATGGGTAGTACCTTACAATCGCTATCTAACCAAATGCTACGATGCACACATCAATGTTGAAATTTGTTCATCAGTGGTTTCGGTAAAATATTTGCACAAATACATTTATAAGGGATACGACTGTGCTAATGTAAAAATAACTGTAAACGCATCAGACCGTACAGTTAATTACGATGAAATTGCGATATTTCAAGATATGCGTTACGTTAGTTCGCCCGAAGCCAGTTGGCGTTTACAAGAATTTCCAATGCAACATAAATCTCACACAGTAATTACACTTCAAGTGCACTTGCCGCAAAATGATTTTGTCTATTAGGCGACGAAGTTGAAGCTCTTGCCAGAGCTGAACTTGCACGCACTAAACTGACTGCTTATTTTGAACTTAATGGGCTAAATAATCAGTACTATGACAGTTTAGCAGCTAATCTAACATACCAACAGATTCCTGAATTTTTTGTATGGATACAGGCAAACAAATATTGGAAGAAAAGAGTTAGAGGTGGTGAACAAACTATTGGTCGAATGTTCACTGTAAGCCCGAAAGACAGAGAAAGGTTCGCTTTAAGATTGCTTCTATTATCAATACAGGGACCTGATTCCTTTGTCTATTTGAAAACTTACAACTCGATAACGTATGACACGTTTTTTGAAGCTGCAAGAGCGCGAGGTCTAATGATTGATGATGAACAACTCAAAAACACACTCCAAGAAGCCATATCTTTTCAAATGCCTAAACAATTGCGCGAACTTTATGCATACATATGTGCTTTCTGCAAACCAACAGACGCAAAGACTCTGTTTAATGATTTCAAAGAAGTCTTAATAGAAGATTTCCAAAGAACATTTTCTGATGACGAACGATGCGTTGAATTAACACTTCAACACATCGGGTCAGTATTAGCAACTCATGGCTTAAAGCTAATTGACTTTGAACTACCAGAGGTTGAGATTGCAGTTAACAGCGATCAAATTTTTAACCATTTAGAAGAAGCTCACAACGCCGCGGCGTGTATCCAGAACCTAAATCCAGAAATGCTGTTTGATCACAAACTGCCCATAAAGCTTTCTATTTGGATGGCCCCGGCGGGACAGGAAAACATACCTCTATAAGACACTTTTACATTATTTCCGAGGAAAAAATGTAAACATAATAGCAGTTGCATACACCGGATTAGCAGCAACACTGTTAGCAGGTGGACGGACTGCACATAACAAATTTAAGCTACCAATTCCGTTAACTGAAACATCTGTTTCGTCGATAAAGTCAAACAGCAAAGAAGGTCAAGCGTTAAGAAAGCTAGATGTAATTTTATGGGACGAAGGTTCGATAATACTTGGTGACGCCTTACTTTGCGTTTACTTAGAGAAGTTAAACACAGTGAACTGCCTTTCGGCGGAGTGTATTAGTAATTGGTGGAGATTTTAGGCAAGTGTTGCCCGTCGTTCCTAATTCCTCACGTGTTTAAAAAGATCCTCATTTTGGCAAATTTTTGAAAAAATTTCATTAACTGCCAATATGAGAACAGGCTCAGACGAACAAGCATTTTCAAGTTTTTTACTTAAAATTGGAAACGGTAGTTTTTCAAATAATGATGGGTTGATTGATTTGCCTCCTGATATGCTAAGCTGTGACAGATTATCAGATCTGATTGGATGGGTTTTTGGAAACACATCGAGTCAACTGCAACTGCCATCCATCCATGAAAAGTGCATTTTATGTCCAAAAAATGAACACTGCGATGAAATTAACAATTTGATTGTAAATATGCTCCCAGGAGTGGAACGTGTTTACCGAAGTGCAGACGAAATTGTGTCTGACGACCCGTCTAAGGCAGTTCGTTTTCCGACTGAATTTTTGAATACTATACAAATTAGTGGGTTACCGCCTCATAACCGCAGACTTAAAATTGGTACAACTGTTATGCTGATTCGGAATATAAATACTGCACGGGACTTAGTTAACGGAACTAGAATGAAAGTTTTGGGAATGAATGAAAATAGTCTACCTGTAGTAGTCCTAACTGGAGAATCAGAAGGTGAACAGATTTTGCTTCCTTGGATCAATTGCCAGCCGAGTGACACAAGTTATCCATTTATCTTTAAACGACGCCAGTTTCCAGTTATCGTTGTGTTTGCAATAACGATCAACAAAAGCCAAGGACAAACGTTGCAAAAAGTTGGTCTTTATCTTCCAGAGCTGTCTTTACTCACGGCCAACTGTATGTGGCTTTATCAAGAGTCCGATCACCAAATTGCATTCGTTTTTATATTGCACACTCCTTACCTGCAGGTCAACCACAAGACAACCGCCATACATTTAATGTTGTATACCCAGAAGTTCTGTGAATGAATACATTTCTTTAAAGAATCTTTTCCATACATCAAATACCTTTTAATTGTAAATTTTGCAAAAAAGTTGGTTAATTAAAAATATGAGTATAATCGATAAATTCAATAATCTTTTTTTCGATATCGATATTTTTTGATTCGACCGTTTAAGACTTCAAAGAAAGCAGAAGATTTCCAACCTTATTGTTATTGTTCTTTTCTTGGTAATGGCTGACTACGAAGAAAGAGAGATTGTTTGCCCTGTCGAAATTAAAACCCGTGTACGCAGACCAGTAATTAAATTAAAACGAAGAGAGTTTCGTAAACTTCAACGGGCAACAAAAACTAAGAAGTTGAATTTTCTTGATCACTATTTACGCGAGCAAGAGAGCGAAAAAGCAGATGAAGCCACTCTGCCCCTAGCTTTGCTAAGAACTATCGCATTAATTCAACTGTAAAAGAGTGGCGCAAGTCTAAGCAAACAAAAGTTAAAACTGCTGCAAAGAATGCTGCAAAGTGAGCCTTGGCAAGAAAACAAAACAAGGAACGAAAGAAACGGGAAAAAAAGTTGTTTAAAAATTGAGAGAACAGCTGCCAGTTCCGCCACCAATGTCACCACCAGTTCCTCCCTCACTTCCGATTCAGACTACAACTCAAATTTCTCCATACAGTTTCAGTGATCCATTGTCCGTGATACTCGCTGCTCAAACTAAAACTTTTGCTAAAGTTCAATAAATACTTTAAACATCTTTTATTTCGTCGATTTATCGACGGGTTAGCACTAGTTCTTTTAAATACAATTTCTCTTCTGCTTATTTTTTCAGTGTAGTAGCTCCAAGGTTCTGGCTTGTTTAAGTCGCCAAAGGTATATGGTTCTATAAACGTGTTATCATTATTCTGGAAACAAATATTATGCAACACACAACATGCACAATTTTTACTACAATATTGATATCAAGATTTGATACATGTTTTAAAATCCTAAACCATCCTTTCAGTAAGCCAAAAGCATGTTCCACTACCATTCTTGTAGAAGAAAACCGATAATTAAACAACCTTTGATTTAGTGTTAATCTTCCATTATCTTTAAATGGTGACACCAACCAACCAAGGGAAGAATATGCTGAATCTCCAACTAAAAAGTTTCACCAAAGAAATCAGGATTTTATTGTAATTTTCAGTACAGAGCAGATTTTCTAAGTAACCGAGAATCATGAATGGAACCAGGTTTCCCGCAGTAAACGTCAATAAACTGTTTATCTGCTTTGGCTACTGCTTGAATAGCACTGTAGTATCCTTTTCTGTTCATGTACGAATCTGCATGCTGTATAGGTTTTTCTATTGCTATGTGACATCCGTCGATTGCTCCCAAAACATTGTTTATACCTTATCGTATTGCAGAATGCCTCGATGGTCGATAGGGGAGAGTAGCCTAATTTGAACCACTACCTAAATTGAACCATCTCAATAAGTTCTTATTCTCAAACAGCATGCGCCATCTAGTGTTCAAATCTTAAGGCCGTGTTATCAGAAACTTATAGTTCTTCTATTGGATTGACATTCGTATGTTCCGTTAATCACGTACAGCATATAACTTGTTTTGCTCGTAATTTTTGTACTATTTTTAGGGGAAAAAGTAAGATATTAAAAAAAAATTGTTGAGGTGAGTACTGTATTCTATTACTATCATATATTTGTTACACTATTTTTGATGTGTCTTGCAAATTTCAACTAAAAACACTCGTAAATTTAAATTATAGGATATGTAAAAGTTAAATTGCTGTTGTTCCCTAAGATGAACCTGGTGCGGGATTCAAAAATTGAACCGGTTCATTTTAGGAAACCTGTTCGATCTATTCAATTTGCCAACGTACTTTACCAAAAATTACTTATTCAATAATATCTTAAATGATTTTCCATTAAGAATTTATTTATGCTTATGTTTTTCAGAATAATGCCATCAAAGAAAAGGGGAAGTTATTGTAAATGGTCAGAAAAGGATATGGAGTTTGCCATTAAGGCTTACAAAGATGGGGTTGGTTTAAACGAATGCCTACGAAGATTTAACATCAACAAATCAACCCTTCTAAAACATATCCGGAGACAAAACAAAATTGCAAATAACTGCATTAAAAAATCGGTACTAAACCTACTTTTAATGCTGAAATGGAGGCTTTGTTAGTCAAACATATTCTGAAGTTCGAAGAAGTCTTTTTTGGTTTAACAATCAAAGATATCCGAAGAATTGCATAGCAACTCGCAGAAAAACACAAACTCCTTCATCCATTCAATAAAATAAAATGCATGACTGGAAAGAAATGGTTTTATGGATTTATGGGATGCCATAAGGAGCTCTCTGAGACAACCCAAATCTACTTCGCTTGCTCGTGCAAGAGGCTTTAACCGAGAAAGGGTAACAGAGTTTTATGATATTTTGGAAAAATTAGTGGATAAATATAAAATTGATGCGAATACAATATTTAATATAGATGAGTCTGGGTACTCCATAGTGCAAAAGAGAATGCAGAAAATTATTGCCAAAAAAGGAAAACGGCAAGTGGGTGGAATTGCTAGTGGTGAACAAGGTATTAACACAACCATTGTGTGCTGTGCCAATGCTACTGGTCTTTATATTCCGCCCATGCTAATTTTCAAAAGAAACAGATTTACCATTGAATTAGCAAGAAGAGCTCCTAGTGAAGGTATTTGTGAGATTTCTGATTCAGGCTATATAAATTCTGACCTTTTCCTAGTTTGGCTCAAACATTTTCATAAAATCATAAACAGTGGTCCTAACAAAGACGTTTTATTACTTTTAGATGGACATTCGACCCACAGCAATAACTTGGCTGGTTACATTAGAATTTGCCCGAGAAAATAATATTCACCTCCTTCAGTTACCCGCACATACAACATATAGGCTTCAACCTCTTGATGTGGCATTTTTTAAACCGTTGCAAAGTTATTTTGTGCAGGCACAGGATAGCTGGTTGCGGGCATGTGTTATTTGATCTACTACCAAACGGCCACATTTTCATTTGTTCTGGTGGATATTTAAAACCATCCGTAAGCATTTCCATCAGTTCACCACATGTTGCAGTCTTTTTTATCCTAAAAATTCTATATGATGCTTTTTCAGGATCATGCAAGTCATTGCCTTGATGACCATCAAAGCTGTCTTCCAATAAAATATTTACAGTCATATATAAATGAGCCTCGTTGCATTCTTTTTGGCGTAGTTGTTCAATTAGTTTTTCTTCGGCTAATCTAAATGCTAACTCACTTGGTATGTCAGCATCTGTAACCTCTTGAAGGACATGATGTAGTTCAGAGTCGCGGATATAAACTAACATGTATGCACTTGTACAATGTTTAACAGTCATATTCATGTCATCTTCATGACCACCATAATTATGTTCAATTGCTTCTAGTTTAGAACATCGAGAAACAACATCATCATCAAACTTGCACCATTTACCATCACCTTTAGGATTAATAAAAACAACATAATGGCCACCATGATTATTTCCTGAATGCACTAGAACTGCATGCAGAGTGTAATTTGCAGGATTTGTAGGATCAGGTTTCTGTAGATAACTATCTAGAGATATTTTCTCATAAAACTCAAAGCGGTCATTAAATTTTATTGAACAATCTGTAACAGGATCATACTGAAATCTCATCAAATGTAAATGTAATATTGGTGGATATACTGCAAACACAACACCTTTTTCAGCATCTTGTAAACCATGTTCGCCTGCATCATATTTATTATCACCATCTAATGTTTTGTTAGCAATGTAGTCCTTAAAAGTGTTACGTGCCAATAAATTGGCACTAAACATTCCCTAGTTTTAGCTTTGATGTGCGGAAGTTTTCGCGCCTTAAAATTCAAAAGACTCGGTGCGCGTATTTCCGTCACGTCAATAGTGGGCTGGGCGAATAATTTCGCGCCGACGCGTAAAAGGACAGAAAAGTGGAGTTTTTCCGATGGGCTCTGTAACGTGGCTTTTTTCCTTGGACCTTCGTGAAGAGCGGTTTGGTCAGGTATCGTATCGTGCCTTATCTTTATTTATGTAGATATCCTTGCCGGATTATCTTTGTTTGTCGCCCTTATTCCTGTTCCTGTGTTTCCCTACATAGGTAGAAATTTGATCTCGAATGTTTCGGTACCAGATCAACGCGGAGTCGGAAAACAATTCACCTGCTGAAACAAATAAATCCTGGTCGGTACACTGTCGAGAAATTTTAAAATCGTTAATTCTGTCGAGGAAAGACAATAAAGAGACTTGAAGTCGAACCCTTGAAAAGTTGGACCCCATTTGTAAACAGGTATGGATTTTCCTACTGGTTGAGCTTGGGCAAGTACGAGATTTGATAACGGTAGCGATATATCTATGTCTGCATTTGGATTGAGTCTCTCAAGAACAATCCCTTCTAGTAATAATACATCTGATAGGAAAGTTTGTTTAGCTAGGTTCGCTTGTTCATCGTCATAAAGGGACAATAATTCTATGCGTTGTTTGACATGGATTATTCTCGAAACTAAGCGCCTTAGCTCGATATCACTGGGGCCAGGATCTATTCTATTTATTATACTAGTTATATCGTCTAAAGACAGTTTAATTTCAAATACGTTATGAGGCCAATCGGAAACGATTTTCTTTAAAATAGGGGCGCCTTTCATTTCCTGAGCTAAAATGGCTCTAAGTTGTGATCGTCTATCATTTTGATTAGGGGCAGGGGTAATATTTCTACACTCAATCTCGTAAATGAGCTCCAAGGACTTAAGGTGTCAAATATTCATCTTGAATTTATATTTGAGACACGATATATATGAGACATACAATACTGAGGTAATTCAGAAGGTAAAAAACGGTAGAGCTACTTTAGGTCAGTACGATAAAGATATTTAAGGGTAAAAACTTCCTATAAAAGGCATTCGTAAGGAATAATATTCAAATTTAATCACGCTAAGTATCCAAAACACTAAAGAAACACGTTTAGAACTGTACGAGGGCAAGATTAGTGTTTAATCAAAGAAATATATCATTGAGAAACTACAAAAGACACTCCAAATTATAAAAAAAGTTAGGTAATGTGTTATTTAACAAATGCAACAAGATCCCGTTAATATAGCATTTTCAAAAGATATTCTAAAGGGGCAATTCACTACAATAAACGTTTTTAAACATAAGGTTTCTTTAAAAGTAAGTTCGAAATTCATAATCAAACAGGTAAATGACTAAGACACTTTTTTTTTTAGTGTAAACACACAAGATAATTTATGTACGGTTTTTTTTAAACAAGCAAGGGTTATGTTTTAATCTAATATAACGTAGATGATTTTCGTAATACACAGTGTTTAAGGCATGCATTACTTATTTATTTATTTGATTGCTTAAATGTACTCACGTGTAAAAAGTAGGGTTAAGCGATTGATCTTTCCTAAAAACTTATATATGCATCTAAAAACAAACTAATCACTCACAACAATATAATTAAAGTTAACAAAAGTACACCATATTTAAATTGGGAAAACATTAAATCAGCCAAACATTTTAAATACACAAACTGTATATTTCAATGTCAAAATGGCCGCCTACCTGCAGATTACCATTACAACTGATTTTGACATCTAAAGTAATGTGGTGTGTTCCAAAACACAAATTAGGATTTTAAGGTCATTAGATATTAGATAATTGATTTTTTTAGTGAAAAAGCTATAAATAACATTGGAATACATTGTATAGTCATAAAAAAAAAGAAAAACTCTAATCGCCATATTCACACGTTGAGGGCGCCAAATTCTTACAATTTAAAAGTGCAAATTCTTACAGTTTAAAAGTTCATAATTGCACAATTTAAAGGTTTATAATAGCAATCGCGCAAGCGCGGAAAAAGCGACGACACGGCAGGTGGTAGCTCCAAGCGTACACAGGCTTTAGCGCGGCCATCTGACAATGACGTCACCAATGCACAAATTTAATACACAATTATCGGAAAATATAAATTTAAGACAATAGTTTATAACAGCGAAATACTCACATGAATATATCCCTGGGTTAAAGTTGGCTTCTGTTGAAATCCATCAGGGCTACTGATGGCCCTTTTAAGGCAATTAACGGAGGGTACGCCTACGTCCATCCAAATAGCTTCGACGGGATCTCAGGGCTCCACTCCGGAGTGTTTAAAGATGGTGCTCCGGCGTGGAATGCGGTTCAGCCAACGGCTACAAATTATCTCTACCTATGTAGGGAAAGACAGGAACAGGTATAAGGGCGACAAACAAAGATAATCAGGCAAGGATATCTACATAAATAAAGATAAGGCACGATACGATACCTGACCAAACCGCTCTTCACGAAGGTCCAAGGAAAAAAGCCGCGTTACAGAGCCCATCGGAAAACCCC
Organism: Platerodrilus igneus; assembly: GCA_036346225.1. Lineage (NCBI taxonomy): Eukaryota > Metazoa > Arthropoda > Insecta > Coleoptera > Lycidae > Platerodrilus > Platerodrilus igneus. The sequence goes on along the minus strand of JARFIW010001469.1, from coordinate 12,038,913 downwards.
ACTTTTCTGTCCTTTCACGCGTCGGCGCGAAATTATTCGCTCAACCCACTTTTGACGTGACGGAAATACGCGCAACGAGTCTTTTGAATTTTAAGGCGCGAAAACTTCCGCACATCAAAGCTAAAACTAGGGAATGTTTAGTGCCAATTTATTGGCACGTAACAATCGCGACAAAGCCATAAAAGAAAAAACTTAAAAAAAGAAAAAGTCTGTTAGCACAGTAACAGCTTAAAATCTAAGTCCTAACTACCCTACGTAAAACCTAACTTAAAACCTACAAAATGTTTATATAAGGCGCCACTTTGGCACGTAACAAAAGATTCTTCAATGTTTTTCTTTCCCTTCACATTTAATGAATGTCGTAAAATGTTTCAGTACGTGTACTAGTATAATCCACATTTTTACATCGAATGTACGACATCATTTTACCTTCAAATAGTTTTGGAACAGTACCTTCGACACATGTACCTTTCATTTTACTTTCTAATTTATCCAGTAATATCCGTTAAAATTCTTGTACATCATGTTGCATAAATGAATCTAAGGTTTCCCATCCAAAACTTTTTGTTAGTTTTTTTGTTCCAACTGGTTTATCACTGAATTGTAATTCGTGAAAAACCCTTTGTAATGCTAGAGTAACCGATTTAGTGGAGTCATTAGATTCAGTCGGCATTTTGTAAAAAGCTCTTCTTAAATGATGTGTAAAATATAAAGTTTGCAACAGCGAATTCATATAGCAAGTTGCACCTTGATTTTTAAGTCCTACGAATCCGGTATGCTTTTTGCTATCCCATGATACACCATGAGGCGCGTCAGCTACTACATATACTTCAAAAGTAACAGTATCATTTTTAGCAAAACCCTTTTTTATGTCTAAAACTTTGTGCCATGACATAAAATGGTAAAAACCCCAATAATTTTCTTTTGAGTAAAACAAGTGTTGTATTTTTCTTGAAAAAGTTTTGGCCTGTCAATAGGAATCGTTTTCCTGATGAAATTTTTGCACCATCGCTTGCAGTTGATCGACAAATAGTAGTAGATAATTTGGAAATACATCAAATTCCTGCAGAAAAAACACCACCATATTTAAATAGTCAGATTTGTCTAGCTTCATCAAGCGTATTATCAGAAATCAGTCCAAATAGGTTCAACAAAAGTTTGGAAGAGATATGTACCTTTCCTAAAAATTTCCAAATCAGTGGACAAAAGAAACAAACTTCATCATCGGCTGTAGAACTGACAAGCACACCATACAAAACTGTTTTAGAGACAAAAAAAGAAACAAGGAAGAGTCAGAGAGAGCAAAACTACACAGAAAGCTCATAAGATCTAATAAAGCTATTGAAAATGTTAAATCTGATTTATTCATTAACAGAGAAACTCAGAGTAAAAATAAACAACAAAAAGTAAAACATAAATTACAAAAAAAAAACCAAAAACATTGGAATCAAATGAAGAAGATGAAGATGCCCTGTGTTTTTATTGTCAGGATTTGTATTCGAACTCCGTAACAGAAAAAGCGTGGATTAGATGTCAAGTGTGTGCAGAATGGGCACACGATAAGTGTGTTGAAATTGAAGAAGACGAAATTTTGATTTGCAATATGTGCACAACTTAGTATAATTGGTTCAAATTATGGATACCAGTGGTTCAAATTAACCAACCGGTAGCCAAATTTGAACTTTTCAAAAAAATTGTTTTAGTTGCTTTAATTAACTGTTTTCATTTTTATCCGTTTCTTTTTGTACAAATAAATGCTTGCAGATTTGCCCACTTAGAGTGTATTATCTTTGAAGTTATGGTAAAATTTGTAAAACTGGTTCAAATTAGGCTACTCTCCCCTACACCTTGAACACCAGTTGGCTATCGGATATATTCTGTCTTTAAAACAAAATAAAGTTCAAAACTCTTAAAAGTACTCGATGGGCAGAACTAATGAAACATTAAATCAATCGTAGATTTGCCTAAAAATCTCGTTGTTAGCTAAGTACCATCGGGTAAGTAACAAAGATTCTTCAGCAGAAACTTGATCCCTTCCTCCATGACGACATATAGGTATAAATCTACACGAACCAAATCGATCTAAAAATTATAAGCTGCTGTTGTATGTTTATCGTAAGCCAAATCTGACATTACTTCATCATCATCATTAGGTCTTCAATCCTAGAACTGGTTGGATGTGTACCCTCATTGTTTCCTAGTCTGAACCAACCTACACATTTCCCTGAAATTTGCACAGTCTGCATCTATCACTATCCTTGTGCGAAAGTCTGATCTAGGTCTACCTCTACCTCCCTTTTCCTATCTCTGCTTGTAATATATCTCATACTAAGCCCCAGAAATGCCTTACAACATATCCTGTTCTTCTATTTCTCCTATTTTTTTCGTTTTCCACAGGTATCTTTATTTCCCTGCTATTTCTACAACCTATTTGTTATTAACTTTATCTATCCATGCTACCATCCTCATACATCTGAAGCGCAACATTCCAGAAGACTTCCATCTCCTTCTGTCTGCTTTTCCTACTGCTTCTATTTCATAGATATACTGTGCTGTACTCCACACTATGCTTTGAACAGTTTTCTTCTTGTATCTACGTTCGTTGTCTTTGAACATAGCTGCAGTTCTTTCTAGTTTGATGCAGTTTGGTCACCTTTTGTTTTACAGTTATATACCCTATTTCCCCGATATTCAGTGGTATATGAAGGGAAGTAAACAGCCTTTGGCTGCCAAGTTCCCCCAGCACTTGCACCTTTGTCGAATTAATAGTTTTCCAATTTATCCTTTCGCACAATCAACATTAGTTAAAAATATTTCACAACATTGCTTACTAATTAATATTTCCTCCGTAGGCCTGACTATTCTAAAATGACTTTGAAAGGTTACATCTTACATCAGTATATTCTTTAACAATCAGCTATATACATATGGATTTGCCCTGCATTTTGCTTAAATCTTAACATACCTTAAAAACATCCATCAACGCAAATTATTATATAGGTACCGTACTAAGGTTAATTAACGTGATATGGCAAATGTCATATAGGTGATCCACAGTGTTCCATTGAAATTTATCCCAGATATTAGTGAACCGATCTGTATTGATCTGAGCTGAACTCGTACAAGTCTCAATGGAAAGTGATTAATAAACATAGAGTTCGTTTGACAAATATTTGACATTGTAAATAGTTAAAACATTATCGAAACACACTGATATTGTAATCTAACACAGCAATTTAAATAGCGCGAAAAAGAAAAGGGCACGACTTGGTTTTGGGAATGTGTCAAATTTAACTAAAATAATACGGAAATGATTCAGAAATGCATGCTTTTCAAAATATAATAGGACAATTTGCGGAAAAATGTGGAATTTTTAATAACAGGTGAATTTGGCACCAACCTTTAAAATATAGGGTTAAAGAGGGTGTAGCAACCAATAAACAAACACCAAATGATTCGAACTTTTGTTATCGATCCGTATCCAGTATTGATTTCGTAGCAATATGCAAGTAACCATACCCGAAACTAACTAACTGATAAGCACGCAACAAGCAAATAAGTAGCATGTACGCTTAAAACACCCCTCAAACAATAATAGACTCGTCCGACACCCTTAGAAATATATAATAGAATCGTCAGAACGTAAATTACAAATAAACCCAGGATTTAAAAGAAGCTGCAAACGCTAGACCAAGTTACATCTTAATTATTATCTTCTTAAAGTAGTCACCAACTTTCTTGGCAAGAAATTGAGATTGGTGTAAGACGGAAGTCACCAAGTTCTTTGTACTCTAAGGGATTTCCTTTAGAATATCTCGTTGTGACCACCAAATTTAACGGGATATAATTAAGTAAACTTTTTAACCACACTACAGATGCAGGAGCCCGCCACAACACAGCCTGGATCGGCCCAACCTCAGACGACATTAGGACCACCTCCTGCAGCATGTGACACCAACATGCACGCCAGGATTGACGACATCCAGTCCCTTGCTCGCTCCAATTTCTACAAATCGAGGACGTTGTCCGTATGCACGCAACTATACCCACCTAGGCGCAGTATACTAAATCATGGAATCTTATTTCAGAGACCGCCACTAGGTGTTGCATTGCATTCAACGTAACAATGGACATCATCCGCACACAGCATCAGATCCAGTTGTTTGTTGTGAGCCAGGCTGGGTAATCTAGATACGTTCCCGCCAATTATTGTTTTGTTTGAACACCTACCACAAGAGCGCTACTACCGTTTGTGTGAATAATCGAACACTGATCATTGGCTTTATCTTATGTTGCATTTGGTTTGATTCGGTTGCATTTTCATATATAACCTCCTTCTTATGTTTATTCGTGTTATAAAATATAACTTTCAGACTTTTTGTGTGTACTTTGGTTTATAGGAGTGCATAGTTATTGTATTGTTATTCCATGTCTATTATTAAGTAGTGTTAAATAACCCATATATAAACTAATACCCCGTCTTGGGGACTCCCGCGTCTTTGTGAACTTTGAATATTTTTAATCTTGTTGAACATTTATATGTTAATTTGGAACTGTTTGTGTGCGTTATTAACGAGTGCAACAACACTTCTAAAAATTCGATAATGCATTGTTTTCCGTATTTGCACAAACCGGTAATTATGAAACTATTCTTCATGAAACTTCTAAATTGTTTTGAGACTTGACAAATTTGTAGAAATTTACATACCTTCAGCTTTAAAATAGCAAGTATGCATTTACCTATAATTTTAAGTTTGCTGGGCTGCTTTAAAATTAAGATGACCCAAAATTAGTTTTTAGTTATTTGCTTGTCATAAAAATTGTTATGGTATTGTAATTTATGCCATAAATTGTTTTAAGGTTGATAACATATGGATGGAATGCATTTGCAATGATAGGATTATGGATGTGGACCCGCAAACTGTATATAAGAATTATCGTGTATGTCATAAACATTTTAGTTTTTATAGCACATTGTGTGGTGTTGGTAAGAAAACCCTTAAAGATCGTTCATTACCAACGATTGCTGTTCCAGGTAAGCTCAATAAATTTTTCATAAGTGGTGTAATCAATTTCCTTGCTACGATTTAGTGCACTTCCAAATGAACAGAATTCTGTCTTAACATGGGATAAAATAGAACTAGAACGTCCCAATATTTTGCAAACAACTCAAATACGTGTAGAAGATAATGGCAGGTATTCTTTTCATTCCATTCGATTAATTGTCTGCAAGCGGACATTCTTAAACAATTTTAAATTGATTGCCCAACAAGCACGAAAGCATCTTTAAGATGTTCTAAATATATTTGCCTTATAATTTCAAAAACGTCTCATGCACCGATTCACATCTTAAAAGCATGTTATAAGTCGGATGTTAAAAATCCAAACATCATTAAGATATTTTTAGAGGTGGTTTGATGGTCCAAAAATACTTTAAACAGATCTTAAAAATACTTCTTTCAGACATCCATGTTGTGGGAAATTCACAGTTTATAATACAAAAGTTAATAATGTGTCTTAGGTAAGATAAAAGATGTGGAGAACATAAATTCAGTACTTTTCTATTAATGTTACCAGGGCCACTCGACATTGTATTTATTGAACGTAGTACTTTTACTATATCATCCTTTATAATTTCTTTAAATTTGAGTAAGTTGTCAAATTCACGTATGTGGTTGGACTCGGTATTTATCCAATTCAGTATTTATTGGTACATTATTAGTGGAATTTAGAAAATGCCTGTTTAATGCATTAACATCCAGGGAATTTAGAGGTAACTGTTTTGAACTTGATTTATTATTTATTTCTAGTTTATGAAATACTTTTCAAATAGCAGCAGGGTTTTAATTTTTTAGAAATTTGGGATTGCATGTAAGCTCTGTTCTCTTTGGCTATTGCACTAGTGACAATGTTTCTGACAGGTTTGTACTTATCCCAATGCACAGGAGCTTTTGTTACTTGAATTTTTGTATGGATCTGTCTTTTCGTCTGATCAAGTATTTATATTATCAGTAAATCATGGTTCACAGGTTCTAGCACTAGAAAAATTGAAATTTTTGATAAAAGTATGCACGTTAGAAATCTTGCAATTTCTATCATTTAAAAGTTTTAATTTCGTATTATTATTCACACCATAAATAAGGCTGTGAGGCACTGCATACATTAAAAAATAACGCTTCATCGAATTCTGCAAAATCCCTACAGAGACGAGTGACTGTAGACGTTCTGTGACTCAAAAAAGATTTGATATATGGCATTCAGTGACTTTTACCTGTTCTGCAGTAATTTTGCTGTGATTGGAAATTATAATGATATCTAGTAGGCTAGCACTTTTTTTACTTATTCCAGTTGGTTCTTTTATAACCTGAAGTAAGCCCTTCGCTTCTAATATATTGCTGAAGTGTGTAGTTAATTTATTAATTTTAATAACATCGAAATTAAGGATATTTACTAATCATGATTAATAATGTTGTTTTCTTTGGTGTTGCTGACATATAATCTTTTCTTTTTGTTTTAGATCAGACTGTTGTACGTGATGGACAAGCTTTGGCAGTGGCATCTACAATTTTTTCTAGAACTTGTACAACACTACCTGTTGCTACTCCTATTATAACGACTGAAATGCACATTTCTAAATCGAGACAAGGTAATTTTTCTAGTACTATTTGCGATAATCAATACAAACACTATACTTTACAGATTAAGCTAAATTATTTTCAACTTGCATTAGGTCTCCACCAATTACAAAGTTATTGTAAATGCTGGTGTTAAGTAAGGGTTATAATTCTGTCAACAGCCAATAAAGGTCTGATGTATACTTAATATCGTACATACAGAAATAATTTTTTAAACATCATGTACTGGCGGTTGCTAAGCAGTTAATATTTTTTCCATGTCTTCGTGCTTCTTTGATTGCTTCAGATTTATGGAACTAGCTATATATTTATAACGAACTTCTGCTATTAAAAACTATTGCTTAAAGCTTCATTGTATTTGTCATAAAAAAGTTTCCTGTAATTTGTACTTACATTTTGTATTGTTCATTGTACTGCAGTTCTTGTTAATTCAACAATTAATATGTGTATGGTTTTGTTATAGATTTTCGCAGAAGACTCCCACTTTTACAAAGTGTTTCCGTGAGTAGGTTTTATCATCTTAGTCCAGAGGCTCACAAAATGTACTCCATTGCCAGAAACTTGCAAAAAATTTTATTGCAAATGGATAAAGAATGTGTAGAAAACAAAGCACGATTGAAAAAAGCTGAAGCATTTATGTATACTCCAATGAATCTGCAAAGCACAGTTAATAATAAAATATTTATCTTTATAATGTCACAGTTGCGACTACAGAAAATTAATCCAAAACGTCGGTTTACCTTGGAGGAAAAGATATTTGCTCTGACTATTGTGTAACATTCAGGTAGATGCTACAAGCTTTTAAAGAGGGTATTTGCTTTACCCTCCAAACAAACGCTGTCAAAACTGCTATCAAAATTGCCTTCTAACTGTGGTATTAATTCAGTGCTGATGAATAGTTTAAAGAACACCATAGCAAACTTGACTAGCGAAGACAAATATTGTATAATAATGTTTGATGAAATTGCACTTTCGCCTCATCTTGATTTGGATAGTAGATCATATTCCATTATAGGACTTGATGAAATGTGTGAAAGTAGTAGAGTGCTAAAGTTTGCAGACCACGCATTAGTGCTTATGGCAAGAGGCATCAAAAAGAAGTGGAAGCAACCACTTGCTTTTTACTTTGTTGAAAGTGTAGCCGACCGAACTCAGCTTGTGAAAATAATAAAATATGTTGTATAGTCGGCACGGTTGCTACTGTATATAATCAAAGTTCAAATAATAGGTCAGCTATAAGTGAACTTCTTTACCAAACACAAGAATTTTTACAAGGAACAAAATGGACAACAGGAATTTTGGATTTTTGGTGGATCGTAAAAAGTTATTCCTCTATTTGATCCTCCCCATGTGCTAAAAGGAATTCGGAATAACCTTTTGAAGTATGTCGAATTTCAGTGGAGGGTAGAAATTCAATGGGCATCGTGGAAAGTTGTAGTTGCAGCATATGAGTGGGATGATCCTAATCATGACTACAAAACTTTCTACACACTTACTGATGCCCATGTTTATGAGCGAAAAATTAAGAAAATGAAGGCATCATTGGCTGCTCGAGTCCTAACTCAACGAGTATCATCTTGTTTACGAACGCTTGTGAAAGTAGGCAAGGAAAAGTATCTGTCATAGTACAGTTTCCATAAAAAAATGAGTGCTTATTTCAAACCAATGCATGTTATAAAATGCATTTGCTACAAAGTTGTTTTGCTTGTTTCTTTAACTTTTGTATATTGTTGTGATGTAGTCATAATATTTGTTATTTTTAGGAGTACCTTGCCTAAAAGAAACTGAGGATACCGCAGACTTTTTTTTCTTCAGGGATAAGTTGTTCAACAGCGTAAATGGAACATTTCATCTGCCTATGCATGGTAAACCATTGAGATGTGCAGTTACTGCAACTTCAGAGCATGTGCAGTTTTGGAATGATGCACTAAAAGTTCTCAATTCTATGAAATTTATCAAGTGTAAAACAAAGTCAGTACCACCCTCAGTAATTAATTGGATTCATACGATAAAAGGTTTTAAATATTTATGGGCAAAATTGTAAAATGACAACTTTAAGTTTCTTTCACCTAGAAATTTTAATCAGGATCTGTTAGAAAATTTCTTTGGCAGCATACGTAGTCATGGCATTCGAAATATTAACCTTACCTACATTCAGTTCTGGCATTCATATTTGCCAATACTCGTCAACAATTTAACTGCAACACATTCACCAGGGGCAAACTGTGAAGTTGACGAAACTGATGGAGCATTGAATACATATATCGAGAATATATTGGAATAAAGTGTTCTTCCATCGGTTCCACAATTGGCTACTTGTAACCTACTACCACGAATAGAATAATCATCTGATGAGATAGGTCTATATTCATATGTTGCCGGATTTGTTGCAAAGAAACTTAGAGAAAATAGGTAAATGTGCAATGTGCAGAAGTAACTTAATTTTAAATAAACATAGTGCTATTTCAATCCCTTAATTTAAAATAGAGTATATAATAGAAATGCTTTATTGCTGCCTTCTACTCACTTTAGTTATTTACTTAGAAAATACAGTTATAATTTAAGAAAATATTTGGATATATATGCAACACTTAATAATAATTTGTTTAACGCTTAAACAGCTATTTGTGGATGATGATTTTGTGCAATTTCATTGTTCAGACCATAATATTAAGCTCCTTTTTTTATGGGTATTCAGTACGTTTTTATTTATGGGTGTGGATAAAAAACATTAATGCTTCGCTGAAAGGAAAAGATGAACACGCCCCAAACACACATTATAATAAAGTTCGTTTTCTTGCTTGTAAGAAATATTTGTCGAGCAAAAAAAGTTAGTGTAAAAATATTAGAGGAAGAGAGCTATCTGCGAAAAATACAAGAAATAGAAGGATAGAAAGTTGAATAAAATTATCGAGACAAGTACACATAGTTCTTGGACGCATTAAATTTGGTAGGCATGTTTATATAATTTAATGATATTCATATTCTTTTTTTGGGAAATAAAAGTCTTAACAACTAAAAGGAAACCTTATAAAATGTCTTTATTTAGAAAACCTTTTGAGTACAAATACATTTATGCTTGGGCTGGTATATTAACATAAGTGAAAAGTGTATTTTTGTGTTAATTTTATTTGTTTTCTGTTGTTGTTTAATATTGGCTATTAAACTTTTAAATACTTTTCCCGCAAGATTATTAATGTTATTCTTAGCTTCTGGTTTTATTTATTGCACCTTAATTTATACAGTGATCCACGAACACGAAAGTAATCATCTTATCAGTGACGGAAGTACTTTGTAGCAAGATGATGCACGGGTCATCAAGGGGCCTCACCTTCACCTTGGGTGGACTTTTACATGATCCAATCACTCCTGCTCACAAAAATAACAATAATGAATGTATATGAAACAACATAAAAAGAAATTGTTAAATTCTGGAATAAAACTATAATACCAGGGAAGGTATTGCTTACTATGTACTTATCGTAAAAGGAAAACCAAATATTTACTGACCAAGATATTTATTGAAGCATTTTTTAAGTTATATATAATGTGAATATTTAATTCTATTTAACGCTCCCAGCAAAAATAATTTCATATTTCATTATCGATTCAAGTGGAATGAAACTGCAAGTTGTTGATGCGACCCAAGTTGAATTTTGCGAGATCCTATATTTTAATGTTTCACCGCTGCATCTTATTTATTTATTTTATACTAAATGTGATATTTTCAATTTTAATAATTCCCATTCTGTTGCATTCTTGATATTCTAGTGTTTCAATTACTCCTATTAGGTTTTCACTGTAATTTAGTCTGGTTACTAAAATGGAAAAGTTTAAAAATTCTTAAGAATAAGTTGCTCTAAACAATTTTTAGTAAGAATAAATTTTTTTAACAATTTATAAACCTTCCCAGATTAGTAACTGGATTGAATAACAGTGAAAACTTGTTAATAGTAATTCCAACGCTAGAATTTCAAGAATGCAAGAGAATTGCATTTATTTAAATTTGGTGCTTTTTATTCATTTCCTTTATATTTGAATTTAGCGCTATTTACCTTAGTTAGGACACCTACCACATGGCGCTCTTAGTGTAAACAATTATTTTATAGAAAGAATGAGATTGCCATCTATTTTATATTAGTTATCTATGTTATGAGCTACAAAGTTCATTCTTCAAAATAAAATGGTCCGTTAAGCTCTGAATATATTTCTAAATTTGCATTATTTTTCTTATAAAGAGTTTTACTTTATTTTCAAGTGTTAGTGTTATGTTAATATTTGCTATATATTTGGCACGCCTCACAACGCAGTTCTGGATACAAGAATACCGCACTGTCGCTCTGTATTTCAAGTAAGAATATTGAAGGCCGCTGACGTTTAATATCTGCTATAGCTTATCTACTTCTGCTCCCTCTCCTGAGCATTGCTATATACTCAACATTTATTAAGCTTTCAAGATGTTACCAGAGCGGTCATAAACATTCTACATTGCCACTTTATGGAGCATAATTATTGATAAAGTACCCGCGGTCAAGTTTATGTGCGTTATCACTCAAACATTTGCGTTTATAATACAAACGCTAATATTTTTTGGATTAAGTTCAATCGCATTTATTGTGTTTAATAAAAAGTTTATTTAGTTTGAGTTTATTTACATGCACCTTCGAGTATTTAATTTTTGTTGAAATTTACAACAATTATTTGGCACTAATTTTCCTAAAACATTTTACGAAAATTTGTGTCTTATCTATTAATGGCAGATAAGGTTAAAAAATTAAAATTTTTACGCTATTTGCAAATGCAACGCTTACAGAAAATACACGAAATAGCAAACACCGCTGAGTTTGATGCCGGTTACCATAATTTATTCAAATCTCACCTTGACTCTAAGGACGAGGGAAAAGGCGCCTTTTATGAACATCACATTTCTATTATAACTTTGATCGCTACTGATGAAAAGGCCGACAAACTGTTGGATGTTGAAGATAAAATTCGAAAAGAGTTTCATCGTTCCTTCTATTTTATCAAATCTATCAAACTAAACTCTTTGAATCGAACGCACCTGCCCCAAACGTGGTTTGATTAAATTAATTTACCTTTCTTGCAAGTCCCCCTCTCCCATTTTGAGGTGATTTCGCTATGTTTAGAAGTTTCATAGATTTATATGATTCTTTCATCCATACTAATCCTAATTTTTCCGAGATAAATAAATTTACATATTTAAAATCACAATAGTGTTAAGGTGAAAATAATGTTGAAGTTTCAACTTAGGTTGATTTGTGATATGATCTACTACTAAGACAAAATCATCAAACGGGTACAAGTGCGAAAATCGTCTGGGGCAAAAATAGTGTTGAAGTTTCAACTTTAGTTAGTAGTAGAAATGTTTTACTACTTAGACAAAATAATTGAAAAAGCACATGTGCAAAAATAGTGTTAAAGCAAAAATATTGTTAAAGTTTCAACTTAGGTTAATTGTCGACATGTTCTGCTACTAAGACAAAATAATCGAAAGCGTGCACGTGCGAAAATAGTGTTGAGGCGATAATATGGTTATAAATGCGGCAGATAACTTCGATAATCACATATGGTGAAATAAGTGGACATGTATACGAAAACAATAAGAATAGCGGAAACCTTCAAGTACTTACCTGAGTTATTAGAGTTAGCGGTGTTTGAAGAACTAGTAGTAAAGAACGTCGACTTTTGATCGGAGGTCGTATCTGTCTAACAAAAAACCATTGCGACGCACAGCACACTTTTAACTAAGTTTTAGTGGTTCATCAATAACACAGAGTAGCTTGAAGGCTGAATCGCGACAAATCTAATGACATTTAATGTCCGCAAGGCGGATGCAAGTCTATCTGCAAGCTAACATTGTACTGACGAGCAAATTGGCATTATTGAAACACGTAACAAAATCAATTATCATAGGTTAGATAAGGTTATTGCGAAGCACATTGTGCATTTTTATCAATAATTGATATGCTATAATTATGTTACAACTAATAGTAAATTAACTATAAATACAAACGGAACATACCGTCCACCAAAATGGAAGGCATTTTTGAAAGGAAAAAAATTACCAAGGGTGTGACGGAAATGTAGAAAAGGCGAACAAAAAGAAAAAATTAAATTAATGCGAAAAAAAAATAAAGAAACAATTAGTGCGAACAGAACACAAATTACAAACAAGGTAAAGGACAGAGCTTAGCGACAAGGCGCTTCAGCTCGCCTTGAGTGGTCTTGATGGTGACAATGCAAACGACACCATCAGTTCCCGGATGTACCGCTACGACACGTCCAAGGGACCAACAAAGAGGTGAACGTTTTCGACTTTAATTAGCACTAAGGTATTCAAAAGAACTGAAAGTGACGTTTTGTGCCGTTTGGACCGTTGCTGGAGCATATGCAAATACTTCTTAGACCAACGGAACCAAAAATCTTGTTGAATTTGCTGGAGCAATTGCCAACGAGAAAGGCGGTTGAGCGGAAGATCGGAAAGGGCGGACTCCGGAATGGCGGTTGAAAGGGCCAAAGTTAAAAATGACCGGGCGTACGACCTCGCAAATCATTAAGGTCATTGCTCAAAGAGATGAGAAGACGCGAGTTCAAGATGGCTTCAATTTAAATAAAGACAGTGGCCAGTCCCTCGTAGGCCGATACTTGTTTACATTTGGTACGAAGTAGCAAGGTTTTCACGAACTTCATACCCGCCTTCCACAAACCACCAAAATGAGGCGCAGCGGGCGGTATAAAATGCCAAGAAATCTTTTCTTTAGAAGCAGCAAGTTTGGCGAGATGAATTAACCGTTTATGATCACCCACAAAATTTGTGCCACAATCACTATAGAGATGATCACAACGGCCACGCCTGGCAGGAAATCGGCAAAGAACCGCTAGAAGGGCGTCCGTTGACAAGGCCGATACGACTTCAAGTTGCAGCACCTTGGTAGCCATACAAATAAAAAACCATAAATACGATTATAAAATTTTGGCGCCCCGTAGTCGAGACATTGTAATAGAAAAAGGACCCGCGAAGTCGACACAAGCACTCAAAAAAGGTTTTACTTGAGTAACTCGGCATGAAGGCAGGTTGCCCATAGGAGGTTGCAATACGACCAGGTTGGTTTTCCAGCACGTTAGGCAACGACTCAAAACCCGACGGATAGATTGCCTTCCAGAAATAATCCAGAAGTGTTGACTGACGGGAAAATGTACCATTTGAGCACCCGCGTGGAAGTATTTTAAATGAACGTAAGTAACAATAAGATCAGGAAATCGACTTTTGCTAGGTAGCAAAGCGGGACATTTACGGTCAGAGGACAAAGGCGCGTGAGCCAGGCGACCCTCGACCCGCAAGATTCCATTACGAATAAAAGAAGACAACTTGCGAAAATTCTTTTTTAAAGTGGATCCGGACTGAATGACATCAAGTTCGATAGCAAAATAAGATTGTTGAGTATACGCAAGCAAAGGGATCAAAGCATTGTGCAACTCGGAAGAGGACAAAGGTCCGGAGAACCTGTCGAGTGGGCGACGTAGATTATAACGAAAACGGAGAATCCAAGCAACGATGCGCGTAATAAAAAGAAAGGAAGAGTGATTTTCTAGAATTAATTGAATTCAACAGGAGGATACGACAGCGGATAAAATAATAGAGCGTTGTTCAGTGAGAATTTCAGAAGTATCTGAAGGCGGAATATGTGGACTGTAAGTTTCGAAGGACTGGAACAAGATTGGTGAAGTCGCCCACCATAAAGAACATTGGGACAAGTCGGTAGGGAGTAAACCACGTGACCCGACATCGACAGGATTTTCGGTGGTGGGGATGTGATGCAAAAAAGCGCGAGACGTGTTTTCCTGAATGTAAGCAACACTATTGGCGACGAAAGCCTTCCACCGCTGTGGTGGGAAACGAATCCAAGAAAGAACCACCATGGAATCAGACCAACAAAAATTTTATCAAACGTAAGATAGGAATCAAAGGTTTTGAGGATAAAGATTAATAATTTGAATGCCAATGCGGCAGCCAACAATTCAAGCCGGGGCAAAGAAATTGTACGAAGAGGAGCGACCTTGGACTTGGAGCACACTAAGCGAATCTCCAGCACAGTAGCCACGTTCGGAAGCGTCAGCAAAGCAGTGAACTTCGCACGTAATAAACTGTGGCGGGATTAGCAAGCGGATTAAAGCGAAATCCGAAAGAAGCGGTAACTCATGCAAGTATCTTTCCCACAAATGGAGGAAGTCGGGAGGAGGGGGAGCATCCCATTCTAATTTTAACGACCATAAACGTTGAATTAAGTGTTTTACTAAGAAAGTTAGAGGGGATATAAGTCCCATTGAGTCGAAAATACGGGCTCAGTTAGAAGTAGGTTGCGCTTGGTACAATAGGTACTTAGTGGCTGAACTAGAAAATAAAAATTAACTGAGGTGGGGTTCCATTGAAGGCCTAGAACTTTTAGGGGTTGAGTGTCAGGATCCTCAAAGGAGCGGGGTTGCGCAAATTGTTGCGTAAGAAAAGATCTTTTAATAATTCGGGATGGTTACTTGACCATTTATGAAGTTCGAAACCACCAAGTTTTAAAAGAGCAATTATTTGATTACGTAGATCGAGCGTTGATTCAATAGAATTTCCTCCAGTAGCGATGTCATCAATGTAAGTATGGTGGTGAAGAGCGAAAGCGGCTAAGGGATAAGAATTCCTTTCGTCTACGGCCAACTGCAGAAGCGTGCGTATGGTAAGATAGGGAGCACAAATGATTCCATAAGTAACGGTATTTAATTGAAAATCCTGAATGGGCTCCTCAGGGGAGAAGCGCCAAATAATTCGTTGATAGTCACACAAAAATTTGTCTGTACATCTGACGAAGATCGGCAGTGACAACATAAGGATGTAAACGAAATTGTAACAAAATGGAGGTAATATCTGGTTGCTGCTTCAGCCCAACAAACAAGTGATCGTTTAAAAATGATTGAGAGAGAGTTTTAGCGCAAGCATTGAAAACAATTCGTAATTTCGTACTTATGCTGTCGGGTTTTACAACGTAATGATGAGGGATGTAATAAGAAAAGTTCGAATGAGACCCACTAACAACAGATTGCATATGTTGAGAATTCAGATATTCACGCATGAACGAAACGTACTGTTCGTAAACACGAGGTTGTTTAAGAAACAAATCGTTGTAAGGCAAGATCACGACTACCTGGAAAAAATGATTCTTGATCCCTAAACGGCAGTGAGATAACAAATCGACCTTGTTCATTGCGGCGAAACGTATTAACAAAATGTTTTACAACAAGAGTTTCTTCAGGCGTGAACGGTTGAGCGGCGGGGACAGCTTCGATTTTCCAGAATTTATCGATAATATCTTCCAATGGGGGAAGTAAATCTGTCATACAAAACAAACTAGTTACTTCAGAAGCGGGCGAGGAAGGTATGCTTCCCATTAAAACATATCCAAAAATAATATTAATAGCAACAGCTTGATCGCTAGCATACCTTGGATGCGACCGTCTAATAACACTTGGGGGAAAATATCCGCGCTAAGTAAGAAATCAATGGGCCCTGGTTGAACAAGGAGCGGATCAGCTAGCTTGAGGTTAGCCAGATGATTGAAATGTTGTAAAGAAATATTAGAAGTAGGTAAATTTTCACAAAATTTGGGAAGTACTACATTATAATTTGAATAAGGGGCCGCTATACCTGCAACCACATCCACAATGCTCCACCCCAAGGTACTACATTGGGTTTAAACGCGAAAATATAACGTGCTTCAAATTAAACCTAACTTCAAAATTAATCGATCCTAAATAAAATCTAATAACCTGAAACAAAAACTATAAATAGGGCTTGAATAAAGGTATCCCTAGCGTTGATTTTGGAGTGTGTCCGATCAACAAGACACACGCGAAAGTAAAAGAGCAGGGATCCGTAATATCGGGTAGCAGTCGCCAGCTCTGCTTACCGGTGAGACCTGAAGGGTCGACTTAAAACTATCCAAAGCTAGCTAACTAATTAAAAATGGATTCAAATTTCTAAGCATTCGTCAAATATTTTAATAGTGAATTCAGCTATTTTGCCTGCTCTGTATATTTACAAATTCGACCTCCCTGGTCTAAGTAATTTAGCCTAAATCCCTCCCTAACTTTCCCTATCATACCCTAACTGATTTATATTATAATTACAATCTTCTCAAGTACATTCTTCCTTCCTATTAAAATGCTGCCACCAAAAATGGCGGCAGAACGTCAAAAAAAAACAATTCAAGCCCCAAAATAATATAATACATGCAAATACATATAAAATATAAATATAAATATATATATATATATATATATATATATATATATTGCTGTGTTACTCTCACAATTATTCGTGCGCCATCGTTCGGGCGTTATTTTAATTATTGCTAAGAATAAACAGGAATTTATCGTGGACCGACCTTGTGTCGACCAATAACAAAACTTGATATGATGACGGCTTACTCGATATCAATGGCGTATTCAACTTATAACTCCTCCTCTCTTTTTAAATTATCAAATTACACTCCCATAAATTTTATCATTCGGCCTCGACTAGCTTTTATTTTTGAATTATAAAATGAAGTTAGTTAATTCCATATAATAAAAACAAATATTATGTACAGGTTTTGAAAATTATTAAAATACACTTTTCAATCAATAAATATTGTACATCGTATTTATCTCAAAAATCATATGCTTTTCAATCAATCTAAAGTCACCAAAAAACCTATTGTTTGTATAAAAAGAAGCCTGGAACGTTCAAAACCTTTTTATCATATTACGTACTTTCTACGTATGCAAGATCGTTGTTGACCCCGTCACACTAATTTATATTAGTTAAGCAAATTCAATATTCAATATTTAAGTTCAAATAGAAAAGAAAATGTCTTAAAACTAAAAAATCTGACCTGGTCTGTTTTTTTCGTTATTTCCTTCTCGCAACCAAAATTATCAACGACTCCATTATCAACTAGAATTTTTCATGCATTATACCATCCATTTGGATCATTAACCTCGTATTAAAAATTATTTTATACCTATTTAAAATATTATCTATCCATACGCAGCCTCAGAATATCATTTGAATTATTATTTTACTTGAATTATTATCTTCAAACTTAGATTTATTATCTCCCTCGAATTATTGTCGTCGTATTTAGAACATTTTCATCCGCCTCCAACTTAGAATTATTCTCACCAGACTCAGAATTGGATTTTATTCTCCCCGGCCTCAGACTTAGAATTATTATGCACCCCAAACTTAGATTTCTTATTGTCAGACTTAGAATTGGATTTTATTTTCCCCGGCCTCAGAACACTGTCATTATCCGCCTCAGACTTAGATTTATTCTCACCAGACTCAGAAGTGGATTATTATACTCCCCGGCCTCAGAATATTATTCATTACACCCCCTCTGACTTAGAGCCGTTTAATCGGCAATAGTAATTTTCATCTTCGTCGCACTATCTGTTACTTAAACAAATTTCACTTTTAAATATTATTCTTACGCGTTACATTTAGGTTCAAAGTGACGCACCTTGGCCTTTGTTGAGTTGAAAACCGACTTTGTTATCATTGTCGCTGTTAATATATGATTGATATCCCACTTCGTCTGTGGGCATGGCTTACAAGCCCGTCGCTAATCTTAACCAATCAAGTCTTTCCATTTGCTAAACTTAAAGTAGTTTTCTGATGTAACATTCTCGTCCTCTCAAGTAATTGTTGTTTGCTTGCAGCTGCTTCGTTATCAGCCCATGCGGTGTTTTGAGCAATATTATCGCTTTTCCATATTGTACACAAATATCTGATGCAATTCGACTTTCAATTTTCATATATGCTTATCTATTTACGCATTTTTAATCACCTATACATATCAAAGTTGTTAATTGTTTGTACGCACTTACACTACGCTTCTTTAAGCTTTATTTCTTATCTCCGTATTGTCATAACTGATTGGAATTTTTTTGAATGCGTGTTTAATTACCTTTATTATGCTTACTTATAAATACGCGTGCTTACACTGAAAAATATTGTTATTTGCATTACCTAAATTTACTAAAATTCTATATACCGGGTGTTAAATATCTGTTATCTACTTAATGCAGGTATTACTTATTTCTATGCTAACTATGCGTCTTATTGTCCTATTTGCGTCGCTTAAAACTATTTATACTCTATATACAGGGTGTTGACTGCTTACTATTTACAAACTATCCCAATTTTCTCCTAAATAAATGCAGTTTTCTGTTTCCTATTATGATTTCTAATTCCTGCACGACCTTTGCTATAAAATGCACCCTTAAACAACCCCTTATCACAGCAATATATATATATATATATATAATCAAATTAACATCTAAAAGCTTAAGCAGGCAACAGTGCATTTAGCAGAAGCATCACCCAAATAAATTATCAGATGCACTCGGATAAGCATTATGTCGACTAGCGCAATTACACACAAAAACGTGCGCGTTAAATTATTTTAAAATCTTCTTATTAATACAAATCAATGCTGATGCGAGTACAGTCGCCACAATTTTATTCTTATTTTAATTATAAATTTTCCCAGCATTCGATGACCTGGCCGTCTGTTTGTTTCTTACTTCTAGGGGATGGTTATGCACTGTTATAGTCCTAAACGTTCGGGGGGGGGGGGATGTTTTACAATCACTATCACTTCAAAAGTGGGGGGTTCGCGGTTTCACTCTATTTTATTTCTTTATTTATTACACTGATTTATATTAAAGAGGTTTTCTGATTTAGTTTATTATTATTTATTTGTTTTCGTTTATTACCGATTTTCCGCGCGTAGATGGTAGGATAGCGACTGCTTTAGTGGTGTGGGGATTCGCCGTGCATATTAGACTTTTGATTATTATTTTATATTATTATTATTAATATTTTATTTTTTTTTATCTTCTTTTTTTACAGGTTATGTTTATCATGCTCATATCATTTCTCACGCCAAATCAAAGTTAAAGTTTTCCAATCCTCCCTCCGCCCTCCTTTCACCTTCCGATTTACGCGCGATTATCACCGTCCAATCTCGCGACCCTTCCCGAAGATTCTTTGAATGCGGTCCAGAACGTTTTCTGGTTAGCCACTTCCCCGACTTCCTTTAGTCTCTTTGGCCATGCTAGCCCTGCGATAGCTAATTTCGTATCAGTTAACCTCCTATTTGCCACCTCTAGTGGACAGTCGAAGAGCATGTGCTCTGCGCTTTCTGCGCCCTCACCACACTCGCAGCGGTCATTATCGGTTAAACCGAATCTTTGTGAATACGCTTTTAGGGCGCCGTGCTCTGTTAACAGTTGCACCATTTTATGATCAAGTTTCACCTTGATCTTACCTTTAGATTCTATGCTCGGTATGAATTTGTGGGTCAACCTACCCGTGGCAGCGCTGTTCCACCTCTCTTCCCATTGTCGAATTGACTTTTCGCGCAGTTTTCTTTTAATTTGAGACCTCGGTATCGACGAATGTGATATCCGAAATCCGCCCGTCGCGGCCTCTTTAGCTAATTCGTCAGCCCTATCATTCCGGACGTTGCATCGTGGGGAAATACTACATTACATTTGATTTTCCAATGCTCATCCCGAAGGTACTACATTGGCCAGGAAGCGATTTTTTTTTACCTGGAAAGTTTTTTATTTTGCCGAACCCTTGCTCTTCCAACCAAGGTAGGGATCTTAAACGTGCGTGACAATACTCACACACGGGACTTTCCTTTTACCTCTCATCCGAACAAGGATGTATTTTTGTAAAAAATGCTGGCCTAATATTTTTAAAGCGGACCGTGTCGGGATTCGAACCCGAGACCTTGGGCGTGGGGAAGTACCACAGCTTGAAAATTATTAATCGGCAAGGAAACACCTATTGGTTTGAACGAGACGGCGACAGCGCCATGCAGAGCTGCAGAGCGCATGGAGCCTAAATCACTAAGGGTAAGGGAATGTGGAGTAGTACGAAAACCTAAACGTGTCACACTATTTTGCGAAATAAAAGAAGTCATTCTGCCCGAATCGAGTAAACTACGAAATTTTTGGAAAGAACTAGAGCAATCAGCAAATTCCACTTGAACGGTGGAAAGTAAAATGACGGAAGTTTTAGGAATTAAATAAAACGACATACGAAGTTGACTGATCACTACAGCTAAACGAAGTCGATGATTCCTCAGAGGCAAGAGGAGTGGATGGCTTGTAGCGGTCTTAAATAGCGGGACTAATAGAAGGTAAAACCTTAGAGGCGGCGGTGTCCGGGCTCATGCAAGCCTGGTTACTAGCAGCGAAGACGGGTTTAGACGAAACGCGAACGAAATGCAATAAGGAATGACAACGTTGATTGCATTGGCGGCATGAGAAAGTAGACTTGCATTTATTTAGAATGTGAGAATTGCTAAGGTAATTAATGCAAAGATGTTCGTTTTTTGCAAAGTTGTAGCGATCTTGTGAAGAAAGTTTGACGAAATCATTACAGCGATAAAGATTGTGATCTTGTTTGCAAAGCGGACATTTATTGACATTACGCTTTCTCTGGACTAACATGGAAACGGCGGAGCGAGACTTAGACAGGTTGCTGGAATGAATGACTTTGTTTAAATCAGATTTATGATTGACCCACAAATTTGATAAAGATTTACAAATTTTTTCCAAGTAAGCAATTTACTCTGCATAGGATGGGATAGAAGAGGGATCCTTATGCAACTCAAAATTGCGAGCAGTGTGCACATCCAGGCAATTTAGGATCATTTGCACCAGGATTAAGTCCCATTCCTCTACAGACAAATAAAACTTCTTAAGGGCTTGCAAGTTATCGGTAAAAGTGTCTACTAATTTTTGCAAACCTGATGGATGGTCATAATTCAATTTTGGGGATTTTTCAATATTTTCCAAAGAGCAGACAAGATGCGGCGAATATTACGATATTTTTCGTGAATTTTATTATATGCAAGGGGGTAATTTGAAGCCGTTAGATCAAAATTTTTAATGGTAAGTAATGCGGAATTTTTCAAAGCAGACTAGAGGTAGAAAAATTTATCGACGTCGAAGAGGTTGTCATTATAGTGAACCAGACTATCAAATCCATCAATAAAGGTTTCGAACGTACTGATATCACCGTCAAACGAAGGGAGAATAAACGACGGTAGTATCACTTTGGATTTTGCACTGTGTAAAGGCGCGGATTTACTTTCTACAGGGGAGGCAAGATTGATTGGAAATAACTTGAAATAACGGGCTTTAACAAGAAAAAAGGTATTGTCAAAGCGCTTTCTGATTGAATACTGTATTTCAAATTGATTATCTGCGTCTTCAGCCGAAGCGATTTCACCAATAATGAAATTATATTGCTCAAAAAAGTTTTCCTTAATCGTGCAGCTAGAAAAAGTAGTAGCATGTACAACGGATCAAGGTGCTAATATTGTTAAAGCGGTTAGCTTGTACCTGAAAAAATACAAATAAGTTGTTTTGGTCATACAATAAATTTAGCAGTAAAAGAGTCGTTTCAAATTTTAGAATTATCTTCCGCTATAGAAAAATCCAACAGAATACAAATGTTATTTTCTCACAGTTATAAAATTAATCGCACGTTAAACACTGCACAAAAAAGATTCATCATTCTTTTGAGGAAGTTTCCAAGTTTTTCTGCAACGCGGTGGTGGTCTTTGTTGGATCTTTTAGCAGTATGCATAGAACAGCAATTTGCTTTAACATGGGTACTTAACGATTATCAGAAAGGAAAACACAAAGCACTTATTTTAACGCAGTATGAAATAGATTGTCTCAAAACTAGCGTAGATTCATTGAACTACTTTAAAACAATTAGAACGCACATGGCCAGTGAAAATTTTATAATATCTTTCAGTATAGTTCCTGCTGCGCAACGAATAATTGATAACATACAAAATACTGAACCAGAGTTTCAAATAAGTTTAGACGATTTGCAGCTCATAGATCATACCCAGAAACTAACCGACTTTGCCGTAAAATGGGCTTTAATTAAACCTATAAAGACTCTTTTGCATGAGAGATACTGTGAAGAGTAGGCGGTTAACGGTTTTTTAAAAAAAGCTATGTTTTTTATCCACGATTTAAAAGCAGTCCCATAGATTTTTCTCAAACAAAAAAGGATATTCTTTTTGAAATGGAAGAAAGTTTTACTGAAAGCGAAGAAAATAATAAAATCAATAAGATGGAAGACCTATCATTTATAGTTGCAAAAACTTTAAATCAAGCCGGCCCCACTTCTAAACAGGATAAAATAGAGGCAGAATTAAAACAGTATCAAAAAATGTTTGATTTAGATTATTCTGAAAACCCGCTTCTGTGGTGGAAACTGAATGAATACGAGTTACCGACATTGAGCAAACTAGCTAAAAAATATCTATCATCACCAGCAACCAGTGTTCCATCAGAACAGGTGTTTAGCAAAGGTAGCTTAATATTAGAAAATCAACGATGTTCATTAACCAGTGATCAAGTGGAACAATTGATGTTTTTGTCGATGAACAGCAAATACATATCATATAATAACAAATAAGCTATATTGTTATATATTAGGATTTAAAATATAACATTATGATTATGGTTATTAGATTATTAAATACTAAGTTAACCTGAATTTTTTACCTAAGGTTTTGATTAAATTCTATACATATTTACAGATTTGCATCTTTATGCATCGATATGTGTAGCGATAGACACCGATGCCTATTGATACGTAGCCAGGTGATACATATCTATATGTATTGACGTGTCGATACCTATTAGTTTGAATTGATATATATATATATATATATATATATATATAATGCTATGATTAGAGGGTAGTTTAAGGGTAGATTAAGTCATAGAGGTCGCAGAACTTTAAGAAAATCAAATAATTCCATCAATTATAGGAGTAAATCGACTATTCTACAAAAAGTCAATTGCGAGAACTGTACATAAAGGATATTTGATCTAATGCATGAGAAAGAAGCTCATTTTGTATGTAATAGTAATGTGTACGTCGTATAATATGTTTAAGTATAATTTACGAGTAAAGATTAGGTTTTAGAAGCAACTAATTGCATCAAAATAAATTATCGGAAAACATAGATAAATTGGCATTCAAATATCTAATAATTACGTCGAAAATATTAACGCTTGTATAAGAAGATGAATTCTAATTCGTCACTAAATACGTGACTCGAAAGAATACATTTGTTCAGAAAACCAACATTCTGTAACAAACAAATAAACACCAGGCGGTTCATTATATGATAATTTCTGGACTTTTAAACTAAAAACATAAAATTACGTGATTGAATGTGAGTAATAACTGGGAATCCTAAGAAATAACTATATAATACAGAACGCTTATGTGACTGATAAAGCATTGTCACCAAGAATTAGACAGGAATTTTGAGAAATACCGAGTTCTGCCAGAGATAAGGCAAAGTACAAACCTTGATCAATAAACACGCCAATGGAAACGATTCGTGGGGAGGGCTTATAAATACAATAGGAAATGAATAAAGAGTCAGTTCATATTCAACCAAGCACAAACTATGATCAAATGCAGTAAAAATTTACGCGATGAAATTAATTAGTGGAACGTTAAAATTCAGATTAAGTAAAATTTGAAAGTGCAAAAATTGTGCGGCGAAAAATAAGCCGATCTGCAAATAGACGTAAGTTAGACAATTAATTGAATTAATTTTAATATTTAACAAAACAGGGCTTTTGTTGAGACGGTTTTTTGTTCATGCCACTTTCGTTGATGCCACTTTTGTGGATGCCACTTTCTTTGATGTCAGTTTCGTTGATGTCATATGTACTAAGTTGATATTTAAGTTGACAAGCAAGTCGATGTTCATGTCGAGATGTAAGCCTTAACACAAATCTAAAAATACGTCCGAAAGTGCGATCAAAAGGGTACTCAAAGTTAATTTAACGAAAAATACCAGAAATCAAAAATGGATAATTTTGGCCAATAAGTAGGGCGGACATAGCAAGGGATGTACACCACAGACACTATGAGGCAACTCCAGAGACCGTTCCAGGTTAGCGATTTCTAAACATTTATTATTTAAAGACTGTTTCAAATTTAATATTTGCTATACATTATATATTTGTACGAGTCATCGAAAAGGTCATTTGAAAATATGAAAACAGGGAAAGCATCTTAGGACGTTCGAAGATACTTAAGAGTAGTTAAAAGATATTTTTGCTGGCTTTCAGGAAAGCATAAAGTTGGTAAATGTAAATATTCTATCCAGGGGAAAATTTTGAGGTTACACAATATTGTACATATTATCAATTATTATATTGTGTAATTTTTGAACCGCTTTATTTGAACCATTTAAAGGGTAAAATAAGATTTATTATTAGGAAGTCGAGCATTCAGTGAGCTGGTAGTGGTAAAGAAGAAAGTATAGAAACTTAATAGGGCATATCACAGCAATAAATATAACACACCCAATCGTGGGGCGATTTCATATCAAATAAATATGGTACCCATCGTAGGGGCTTAAAATCATCCCCAAAAAGGCTATTTCATATCACATAAATATCGCCCCCAATCGTGGGGCAATTTCATTTATATATATATATATATATATATATATATATAGTTGTGGATTCAAAGGGGTAAATCAGTGTGAAACAATAAAATTTCAACAACCCTGTATATAGAAAAGAGCAAATTATTAACGTGAAAAATTAATTTAATTCATTTAGGGAAAACGGACGAATATTAGAGTATTTTTAATTTTAATAATTGAAATGTTAGGATCACAGGAAGGGAGAAAGCTTCCAAGCAACTAGAAGTTCAAGAATACGCATAATTAACCATAAAGTTACTTTAATTCAACACATATAAGCAAAAGGAAACGTGCTGCGCAAAAAAACCAATAATCCCAAGGCAATTGTATTCGTTGTAAAAGCCAATGTCAGTTTTATCAGATACGAAGAAGTAGAAAGTTTAGGAATTGTTATGTTCAAACCGGTCGATAATTAACAAAAACACCTACGTTTTAAAAGATTACTTTCAAAGAAGTCGAACCTATGTTAAGATAGGATTTCATAGAAAATATTTTCAACCGTCAGTTTGGTATAAACAACTAGGGTAACAAACATTTTAAGGAGCGAGGGAAATGCACAATCGGTTATATACAACAGATAGAGACAGATATAAAGCAAGCAAAGAATTGAAATGCATGTACCATATACACGTGGAATTGAAATAGGATGTCATCAATATCGATTTTCTGTAACTCAAGTGGGGTTTTGAACGAAACGGCAAACATGTATAAAACAAAGATATATAGAGCTTAGGCGGAGTTTGTGACGGCAGAGAATTTTGTCATTGGTTGAAAGCAGACAGTTTTCCAAACGTAGGCACACGCGAAAGTTGAAAGCGAATTCGGGGTATACGGCAAGTAGAACGGAACAAATTTTACGAATTTAGAGACGGCTATATTCAAAATTTTTGGATATAGCTTTGGAAATAAGTTTTCGAAGGAAGCGCGTCCACTAGGGGGGGGGGGTTTAGAAGAATATAAATACCCTAACTACATTATTAACGTTTTCTTCTCTTCTATTTGCGATTACTTCGATAAAGTGCTGAATACCGATTCAGACCAGCATACAATAAAGTTTTTTTGTGAGTATTTTATGTATGTGATTATGTTACCGTAAATATAGTGGTTGCAAGTGAAGTACGAGTAGTGCGTTTTAATTTAATAAAGGTCCGGCTACTACGACACAAAGATCATTAAATGGAAGCATGTTATTTGGGGGTAAGCACCACAAGTAATCAAGTTTGTATGCATGATATATGAAATGGTACTGTGAGACGAGGCGCATAGTTTACAGAGGTAGCAGACGGTAGAGGCCTGTGAATTCGCTAAGCAGCACAGCAAATGGAGACATTAAGAGGGTTGTTCTGGCACTCATCTCCAACGGGAAGGAAGCCTAAAGAATTCTCCAGGTAATTTATTTGAAATTTCTGTTGTTTTATAAACATTTGTGAAATTTTGTGCTTTGTGGTTGACTTTTTTTGGTGACATATTTATGGTTGTAGAAACTTATGGTAAAAGATACATGTACTGGACAATTTATTTATGTTAAATATTGAAAAAGGGTGTATTTAGAGCATCCAAAATTTAGTCAGGATAAAAATTGAATTGTAAAGAGTAAACGGGTCTGTAAATTTTGGTTTTAATTTATGCAAGGTTTAAAAGGCATATACAAACTGAACTGAGTTATAATGAGCTCACCATACTCCAGTGTGAAGTCAATTTAGGGTAACATGTGGAGCCCATCTACTCATATCTCATTGAATTTGTTTAAAAACCATTAGAATATCAAGGACTTTAAAAACATATCTTAGTGAAAGACATGTTATATATAAAATTAATGTATTGATTGCAATCAAAGTTACATAGGCCAAACTTCACAAAACTTAAAACCACGTATTACCCAACACAAAAGTGATGTTCGGGTAAAGCCTAATGCATGTTCCTTATAAATGCACATCATAAATAAGGACCACCATGTAGACTTCTAAAATGTCAAAATTTTTGATAGAGATAAAAATGAAAATAAAAGAAAATTTTTAGAAATGTTTTATATTTACAAAACTCCATATACAATGAATAAGATGACGGATGTTGATGATCTAAGCTCTATCTATACATACCTTCTAAATTATGAATACATAAATAATAAATTTAGTCACAAAAAAGAAAAATGATCAATTATAGCTTGTTTGTTTTATTACCACAATTAAATTTAAGTGATATACAAAGGTTATTGAAACATTAATAATATGTTTGAATATTTGAATCAATTAATATTTATGAACTCATATATGTATGTGTATGTGTATGTATACGTATTGATAAAGGTTGTATATTTATCAATACATACAGGATGATGTACATGCATACACTATGATATAAAAAATAACAAATGGTATACAAAATAACTGCCAAAATTTAAATGATATACTTCAAAAAAGAACATCTTAATATATACAAAGTAATTTTATAATATGTTTCAACAACCTTTTACATTATTTTATTTATATATCTGATGCCACTTCATATATTTTAAACCTCAATTTAGTGAGTACATCTTAAATGTAATTATTTATTGTTAATGCGTTTGTATATTTTATAGTACCTCTGAAGAAGAATATAAACATATTCGAAAATTTAGGTGATAAAAAAGAGTCTTCTTAATCATCCAGCAGATCTAAAACCCACTACTTATTTATATAACAAAAAATAAGGTCATTAAATAATTACCTGTTGTATAAAACAATCATGTGATTTTATTCCCAAAGAAAGAGTAGATAAAATATCGATTCGTACCATTGCGTACCGATACATATCGCTACATCTCGATACGTATATTTAATCTAAACATCTAAACGTTCCGATACGTATCGCTATATATATATATATATATATATATATATATATATATTATATATATATAAAATAAAAAAGAATTAATGGCAAGTGACTCAAATTCAGCCACGAGGGCATCCTGTCGACGCGTTTCCCCTTATTGGGGTTCATCAGGACAGGAGTAGCAAGTTGTAACATTTAATACAGACACCTTATGGGAAGTACAGCATCACCTCGACAGGATGCCCTCGTGGCTGAATTTGAGTCACTTGCCATTAATTCTTTTTTATTTTACATTAATTTAAGACACATTAAACTAACTTCTCGATTAAATTTTATCTTTGGCTATGGAAAAAGGCAGATGAGCCGGATCTCCTCCGTGCCGACTGTTGTTAAAACCTGCGATATTAGGTGAAACGATACGAAGACACAAATTGTGAGCTAGGTGATGCTGTACTTCCCATAAGGTGTCTGTATTAAATGTTACAACTTTGCTACTCCTGTCCTGATGAGCCCCTATTAGGGTGAAACGCGTCGACAGGATGCCCTCGTGGCTGAATTTGAGTCACTTGCCATTAATTCTTTTTTATTTTACATTAATTTAAGACTCATTAAACTAACTTCTCGATTAAATATATATATATATATATATATATATATATATATATATAAATATGCGTATCGATATGTATCGATACGAATCGATATGTATCGATACGCATCGATACGTATCGATACGCATCGATACGTATCGATACCTATCGTTATATATATATATATATATATCGATATTCGGTATATCGATATAGAATATGTATCGATATTCGATCCGCAAAATCCCGTATCGCCCACACCTTTTTGTTATATTTTCAAAAGTATATCTTTCCAAATCATTTTCATATTTTTTAAATAAAACTTAACAGGTTCCAAAACCAGCCGTACCTGATTTGATTTTCAGTTGATACAAATATTTGATTTATTTCTTATCTTCGAGGATAATGCAGTTACTTATCTTAATCCCGACCTAGTATTGACGGATAGTATTGTTTGAATTATTGAATACAAGTACAGCTACTATGAATATTATTAATTTTGTTTTCTTATAAATAAAGTTATTCATTTATTCTGTTTAGTAACTGCAATACCCTATCATTATTAACACATAAATCGATTTTTACACAATTATATTTTACAGTTTTTTCTGTTTGGAATAAACTTTTGACCCCAAGATCACTATCTCACGGTATTATGTTCAACTGCGAGGATTTTTATTTTGGCTACGCCCATTAGGCTTAAAAGGACTTAGTGTACGCTATTCAATCAACGAGGGCATTCTTCTAATGTCAGATACCTTTAATTGTTGGGTTACAGAAATTTGCCTAGCAAAAAAACCTTTAAAAATATACACATTGCAATTTTCACTGGGTGTTTTACGAAATAAGTTACGGTACATTAATTAGCAAAATAATTTATGAATATTTTTCCTGTTTATTTTTAATAGCGGCTCTGAATGAATTTTGCATGATTTAGGCATAAAAATGAATACATTACATAAAATTAATCGCCCATCAATAATTATTTTAGCACACGCAGAATGTATTCCACAAGTGTTGGTGTTGGAGGTCATTGGCCTTTTTATTATAAACTTTCGAACGTAGCTTTTGCAACGTATAAAATACTCATTTATATTATAAGTACGTAGATATACAAAAATAAACTGGAGTGATTTGAGACGTACACGTATTGATTACTTAATTTACAAAGTTCAGGTACGGTTAATGTCCGATATTTCGAATTTCACATTTTGCAGGACAACTTGTATTATTAAGATTTCTGCTGGTTATTTTATGCAAACGATAAACATTTTAAAATTTATGTGTATATCATTTTATTATATACTATTGACACTTTCCAATTTCTTCTTATTAGTCTTTTTTTGTCCACGCATAGTTGTTTTATGGGCGATTCTATTTTAAGAATATTCTACTTTCTTAGGTGAATACCTTTACAGTTTTTGTATGGTTGGAATAGACTTATCAGGTCTTCCTTGCATGTCCAATTTTTTAGATAAAAATAGAACAATATGGATAGTGATTCAAAAGCATTTAACTAATCAAATATTCATCATTGACATCGATCAGGCAATGCGTTAATTTTTTTATAGAAAAAATTTGCATATCTATGATCTAAAAATGTCTCAATTACAGAATCGTAACTAATAAATCCAAGATTTTGCAAACGGTATATGACAACTCGTGGGAATATGATTAATGATCAAGAACTGTGTACCCTAACCCTTTACACCATGAAAAATTTTATTTGTATGAATTAAATATATTTCATGATAGACATCAAATGTAATCTAGGTAAAGTAGAAAAAATTACAAATATAATACAAGAAACATATTTGAATTTTCCATATTTGGAACAACATGCAGTTACAGTTTTAAATAGCCAGGTGTCAGAATTGGAATATCATGCATTGGTGTCTAAGAGTCCCAAGTTTATTTCTTATCTATATTTATTAATTTATGTTTGTTTATACCCCAAAAGAAGGTAACGGCTCTTTCGGTACTTAGAGTGGCAGAGACCATAGGGGTCGGTATGGCAGTCTAAGACACTACCGCGATGTGGAAGGCAACGGGAAACCGCCACATTATCTCCCAAGTACACAGCGTACCTAAATTGTAATAACCATGATGGCATTCTCTGGGGTAAATGATTCCGGAGTTAAAATAGTCCCCCATTTGGATTTCCGGGAGGGGACTACTTCGGGGGATACGATCCGAAAGTGCAGAATAAAAGTCGAGAACATTTTGCGAGTCGTAGCGTGGAGTGTTAGAAGTAAGAAGCAAGTAGGTAAACTAGAGAACCTGATAATTGAAATGAGTAGGTTAGCACGAGACATAGTACGGATCAGCGAAGTTCGGTGGCCAGAAGCGGGAGATTTTTGGAGTGGAGACTTCAGGGTAATTCATACAGGAGCAGAGCAAGGAAATTCGGGTGTGGGGATAGTTATGCGAAAAAAGATAGGAGTCTGTGTAGAAAATTACTAACAAATGAACGAAAGAGTACTCATGGTTAGATTTGAATCTAAACCGGTAAACACAGTAGTAATACAAGTTTACATGCCCACCTTTACCTACCGTGACGAAAAGGTAGAAGCGATCTACAAAGATATCGAACGCACTAAGATTCGTAAAAGGATATGAAAATTTAATAATAACTGGGGATTTTAATGCAGTGGTAGGTGAGGGTAGGGAAGGGGCGGTAGTAGGTTTATTTGGTTTAGGCACGAAAAACGACAGGGGAAATAAGTTGGTAGAATTTTGCGACAACAATTTAATCATCACAAACACATTATTTCAACATCACGCTAGAAGACGATATACGTGGAAGATGGCAGAAGATATAGGAAGATATCAAATAGATTACATTCTTGTTAGACAACGGTTTAGGAATCAAGTAAAAGACTGTAGAAGCTACCCAGAAGCAGATATAGACTCTGACCACAACATCGTAATTATAAAGGCCGCACTTAAATTTAAAAATTTGAAAAAAGAAACGGAAAAAGCACTTTGACTTTGAAAAACTAAAAGATAAAGATATTCAAGAAAGATTTGAAAAAAGTCAAATGAATTGTTGAAAGATACCGGAAAAATATCTGATACTAAGGAAGTAGGAACAGAATGGAATAACATTAAATCCAGCTTAGATATAGCAGCCAGAGATATTCTGGGGTATACACAAAAAAAAAATAAAAAACTATGGAGAAGTTAGGATATCTTAAATCTAATAGAATAAAAGCGGAAAAATAAACATAGATAAGACGAAACAGAAAAATAGAGATACAAAGCCATAGATTAGAAAATTATTCGCAAATGCAGGAAAGCTATAGAACAATAGATTGATGAAAGTGCAAAGACGTACAAACCTACTTGGAAATATGAAAGACAGATGAAGCATACAAACTAATTAGAAGGAATTTTAGGGATATAAAACCATATAGCAAAAATGTAAGGGACGCGGTAGGAAACATCAGTATAGAAAATGTAGAGAAAGTGGGTAGATGGCAAGAATATGTAGGGAATTTATATGCAGGAGAGGAACTAAGAGCATTAGAACAGGAATCAGACATTGAAAATTATGACTATACTTAGAGATGAGTTTGAATTATCATTAAAGGGCCTGACAAATGGTAAGGTGCTGGGTACAGATAAGGCGCAAGCAGAAACTCTAAAAGCCGCTGGACAAACAGTAACAGAACGTCTCTTGCAACTTGTAAGCTATATGTATGTGACAGGCGAGATACCCAAAGATTTCAAACGTAACATCATAGTAACTACACCAAAAAAGAAAGGCGCGGATAAATGTGAAAATTTTCGAACAATAAGTTTGACAGTACACGTGTCAAAAATATTAACTAGAATTGTACAAAGATGAATGGAAAAACGAGCTGAAGAAATACTAGGAGAAGATAAATTTGGGTTTAGGCGAAACAGAGAAACACGAGAGGCTATTTTAGCTCTGTGAGTGATAATGGAGAAAACACTAAAAAAAGGGGAGAGCGTGTATATAGGGTTTGTAGATCTGGAAAAAGCATTCGATAATGTGATAGGAGAAAAATGTTCGAAATACTCCAAAAGATTGGAATGAATTATAGGTATAGACGAATAGTACATAGCTTATACAAATAGCAAACAGCAGTAATAGAATTAGAACAGGAACGCAGAGAAGTAAATACTAGAAATGGGTTAGACACGGATGTGCCCTATCCACTGTAACGATTTCGATTATCTGCTTTTTAAATACACGCTTTTGTTCCATTTACCTATTCAATAAATATTAAATTCCAATAAAAACAATATATTACGAATTCATACATAGAGCCCCATCTATATTTAAATATTCAAAGTAAAATTTAAGAACTCTTCTATTTGTATGTATCTTGATACAATATCCCCTTTCCTGCGCGTGATCGGATAAGAACGTAGCCTCGTGATCAAGCTCCATTTTTGATATCGGGATGTAGTCAGAATACAAGTGTTAACGTGGGCCTGCAGGTTTTTCGATAAAATATGCCGTCCTAGAAAGTAGTGAAGTGGAGTCGACTAGTACCATGGCTTTATTTTTAGTTGTAGTACGACCAAAGATAGTCAAGATGACGGTAGGTGTATAATTCTCAAACTTACCTTTAAAATCATTTTTCCCCATTTTTTTTCAGCGCAAGTACGAAAGTATGAATTGATACGAATTTATATCGAAGTAAAGTAACGCAAGTAGGAAAGCATGAATAAATACGAATTGATATCGAAGTAAAGTAACGCAAGTAAGAAAGCATGAATAAATACGAATCGATATCGAAGTACAGTAACAGTAAAACAAGTATGCACTTATATTGAAGCAAAGTAAAACATATGGATACGTAAACGCGTAATAAGCCCTTTTGGATATTAGTTGTGATGTAAATGCAGTTTTAAATGTTGCTATGCGAGAGGGTGGAAATTTCCATATATGCTTGGTTAGTATAGAGGTCAAGCTCGGACACATGTATCAGCTGCGCGCACCTATCATTGTAAGTACGTAAATGTTTAAAGAATTTGGTTGCCTAGCGGATATTTAGCGGTGAGTCATCCTCAATTTTATAGCTATATCCATTTCAAGGAACAATCATTTACGATGTACAAATAATTTTTCAAAATATATATGTTTACTTACATTTGATACACGAAATTTTTATGAAAGTTTTATGATAATTTAAATTGATACACCTATAATTTTATTCCAAATTTAATAATCAAATAGTGCATAAATGTTCTTATTATTTACAAGGCATTTCTATAAGATAATTTTGTAGTTACAAGGTTATACTAAAATGTTCGCATAACTAAACATGTGATAGGTTGATATTTCCTTGCCACATTATAGTGTATAACATATTTTGACAATACACCTGAAGTACAGCTTAATAGAGACAATAGGTGTTTTTTGGCCTTTGATTCTTTCAATTATATCAGTTAAAAATATCGTCCTGTAATCTATAAAAAAAAGCTGAGCTTTTAACTTTAAACTCGAACAGGATCATATTCAAGTATCATGATTAAACTGTAATATAAAAATAAAAACCATATATTTCTTATAGAGAATTAACGTAAATCATTCAATTATAAATATTCTATTAGTATTCAGAGATTAATGCTAGATCTTAATAAAGTAATTGTTTCGAAAGTCTCCGTACAGATAACTTTATACAAGCGATGTATATATATTTTTTTAAATTAATAGAAAGAATAATAAGTTGTCGTAAAGCTTTCTTACATTGAAGTCAGCAGTAATTATTCCATAGAAGCAACCAACCACATTTATAAATTTTTATAGTGATGAGAGATATATTATTGGTGTTGGTTTAAATTTTTTTTTTAAGCATAATTTTCGCTATTTGATCTTTCTTTACTTTAATTTTTTTGTGATAAAGTGACTAGGCTCTAACGTAGCCCTAGTCTAAAATTATTTAGAAGTGATTAAATTTTCAGGTTGTACGAGGAAGTCGTTCCCATTCCAGATTGAAGAGTCAAAAGTAAGTATTATTTTTTTATATGTTGCTCGTCTTAAGGATTTTTTTCGAAGATTTCCGTATCTGATCTTCGAACAGATTCTCTTTATAACATTCATCAAGATACGGTGGCGTCCAATAAAATCTCTTTTTTTTTCGTATACCATCCTACGACCCTAGCTCATAGCTCTGCCTTAAGTTGAAGAAGCTTAGCTGTCTGGAAGATCTCATTAGAGGGACCTTTTTCTCTCAAAGCCATTTAACATCCTTTTTACCCTGGGCTTAAACGTTAAACAGGAACCCCTCATAATCTATCGAGGCTCTGCCGCCTATAAGGTAGAGTAGACACACTATTTACCTTTTGAGGAATTTAGTATGTAACACCACATTAATTTTTAACTTGTACATTGAAGAGGCAATGAATACTGTCAAATGCAGAAAGGCATTTGGAATTACTATGCAGCGACAAAAGATTGATATACTTAGATTCACAGATGATATAGCGGTATTAGCATCTAGCAAAAAAGAGTTAGAAGCTGTTCTTGATGAAATGGAAACAGTTCTAACAGAGAGATACGGTATGAAAATTAACAAAAATAAAACTAAAGTACTAGTATGCAAAAGAGGGGAAATAAATCAAAAACAAGAATACAAATAGGTAACAAGAACTTACAAGAGGTTAAGAATTTCTGCTACCTTGGAAACCAAATAACGCAAGATGGGAAAAGCTCAAAAGATATAACACAAAATATTAGCACAAGGTCGTGCTACATTTAACAAGAAAAAGCAACTACTGTGTTCAAAGACAACAAACATAGAAACAAGGAAAGGATTGCTTAAAACATATGTGTGGAGCATAGCACTGTACGGCTGTGAAGCCTGGACAGTAGGAGAAGCGAACAAAAAAAAGATAAGAAGCCTTTGAAATGTGGTGCTACAGACGAATGATGAAGATATCATGGTTTGTCCAAGTTAAGAACAAAGAGGTACTAAAAATGGTAGGGGAAGAAAGAAATCTGTGGAAAGCGATAAAAAATAGGAGAGATAGGATTATAGGCCACATACTACGGCATGAGGGAATAGTGCGGAATATATTAGAAGCGGATATGAAAAAAAAGAAAAGTAGAGATAGACTTAGGTTATACTATTGCACACAAATAGTGAAAGATGTAGGCTGTAGAAATTTCAAGAAAATGTGTAGGCTAGCCCAGAATAGAAATCAATGGAGGTACGTATCCAACCAGTCCAAAGATGGATAAATTAATGACGAAGAATATAACTGTACTTAAGCATGATGATTATTATAAGAAACCACAGGTATTGGTTGTGCAATATTATCGAATAATATTAATTGTGTGAACAGATTTAATGGAAAACTATTAATTCGGCAAATGTCTAAGTGTTGGAGGATGTTGGCAGCCACAGGCTGCTTTACCCCCTGCACATACCACTGAATTTTGGTGAAATAGGGCAAGTAATTGGAAAACAATAGTAGGAAAACCGAGCTGTATATAGGCTGTGGCGTCGCGGTGGATCAATATAGTAAGCGTAAGACTACGGATCCCAAGGTCCCGGGTTCAAATCCCGACACGGCCGACTGCTTGAAAAATGACAGGTGAGCATTTTTCACAAAAATTACACCCTCGTTCGGATGAGAGGTTAAATGGAGGTCCTGTGTGTGAGTGTTGTCAGGCACGTTAAAGATCCCTACCTTGCTTGGAACGGCAAGGGTTCGGCAAAATTCTAAATTTCCAGGCAACAAAAAACTCGCAACCTGGCCAATGTAGTACCTACAGGTGGAGCATTGGAAATGTAAATGAACTGTATATAGGCTGTGTGGAAATTTCAGGGAACTGTGTAAGCTAGCTCAGAATATAAATAAGTGGAGGTCCGTGTTTAACCAGTTTTTAGACGGAAAACCTAATAACGAAAAAATAAGCGCAGATAAATCTGATGATTATTATAAACAACTACAGTCGTTGGTTGTGAAATATCTTCAACTAATGTTAAATGTGCGAAAAGATATCTTGAAAAAAATATTAAATCGGCAAATGTTCAAGTGCTTTGATGATCTGACCTCCACTTCGACAAATGATTGAAACCATCTTCAACAACTTCATTGAATGTACCTCTATGTGCCTTCTACTGCCTTTATTAATATTATTAGTATTGGGGTTCAGTGGACGTCTTTTTTTGCACATATTAAAGGTATACACTCTGACGTCTTGTTGTATCAAGATTTCCGCCAAGTTTAATTTGAAGTACAACAAAAGTATGGTACCACTTCTTGCTACGGATTTTTATTCTATAAATTCCCAACATCGAATCTAACAGATCACCAGCCCCCACCCCCAATGTATTTATTGTATATTGTTATTGATATTGGGGAAAGCACATCCATCTTAGTCTTCTTCTTTTTTATGTACCTGTTCACCATAGCCCTTGGTCCTTTCCCTTCATAGGAAGTACATAGAATGGCGGGTTTCTTGTTGATCTAAGTTGAAACTGGCCGGGGACTCTTCCCCACCTTCGAGCTATAAGACTTCTTTCTTTATACCGGATTAATGAGAAACACTAACCAATCTAAGTAGTCCCAGGGCACCAAATATTTAGTTTATAAATATTAAATAATATTCTACTTATTGGGTTCTCCTACAAAACTAATAATTGATACAAAACACGAATTTCAGTCAAAGACAACTGCCAAATTTAATAAACTCTTCGTTGATAACACAAGAAATAATCTTATATCAAATAATAATCTAATACCAGCCGCGTATTACAATAAACCATGAACTCTAAATAATGTTATGATAATAACTTGTTTAACTCAACCGCAATAAAAATCACAAGTTCAATCCACTCACCCCTTTGGCGTGATGAACGTTCACAAATCCCACGATGTGCCGGCTTACTTCAGCTCCACGCGCCGATGTTAACAGCGCAGCACTCGACCTTCAATCTAATTAAGGAGCGCAAACAACACCCCGTTGTAATTCAGCTGACTACCGTCGCAAACTCGCGTTTGTGTAAGATAATGTTTCTCACTTTGATGCGTGTTTCACGATAAACGATTGTAAAATACTTAAAACCAACTCCAAGGATTCGTTTCAGTTATACTATACTGATAACACACGCGTAATCTTATTCAATCATAAAATACGCATGATTCGCACTATCCTTGCAAATCTACCTCGACAAAACTCCACAAAAATCGTCCGACGTCTTTACCGGGTGAA
Organism: Platerodrilus igneus; assembly: GCA_036346225.1. Taxonomy (NCBI): domain Eukaryota; kingdom Metazoa; phylum Arthropoda; class Insecta; order Coleoptera; family Lycidae; genus Platerodrilus; species Platerodrilus igneus. The sequence goes on along the minus strand of JARFIW010001469.1, from coordinate 12,001,061 downwards.
CGTTCAACCTCCACTCCCTATTCGTTTGCATCTGTCGATCCGCGCGACCCCTACACACCTGCCGTGTCCACATGATGCGAACGTTTTTATGTATGTAAAACGCTACTACCCGACACACTTAAACTTATCATATAACAGGAATAACAAACTTTAAATTAATAACTGCGATTTATTACAGGGCGGCCTGTCACAAAGTAGTTACTGATAATTGAACTTTGTGTTTCACACAGTACCCTCTAAACTAAATATTTTTTTATAAGCCACTTGCTCTTCTGAGTTGTATAGTCCCCATAGGGAGTAGTGCCATTTTTATTCGAAGTGGGTATTAGTGGCAGACTGGTGTATTGGTTGTCCACAAAAACTTTGTAATTCATGTTTTGTGGAACAGTACGTATTAATCTCTGTACTATATTTTCAGAGACATCGAGATCAGAACAGCATTCAGGTGGACCAACATGTTTTCCTGAAAACACCTCAAAATCGCAACTGAACCTACTGGCTCCGCTTAGAACATAATTTGCATATCCCCATTTATGGGGTTTTCGTGGCGTTATATTGTCATATTCCTGAAGTGTGGGCTTTCATGGGTATGATTTGTTCGTCAATGGCTAGAAACACTTCTTTTGGCACTAGTAGCAAACTGTTTCGTAATATCTTAACAAATTGTGTTCTTTTCTTAAGTCTGTCATAATTTGGATTATTCACGCTTTAGTTCTTTGTTTTTATCAAAAAAATGTAAAATCTTTTAATATCTTCTAATTTATTACACATTAATGTGCCAGCCACCTTTCAATATACGTGCTTTTCTTCCAATAATGACCTGTGGTAATTGATGGAGTACTGATGTATCAATTTTTATGCCGATAAATTTTCGTACATCTTCTTGTGTCACCTCTTTAAAATTTTCTGGTGCGGTCTGAGCTGCATAAACGTTGTTTTTCTTTTCTAGTAAATTTAGACCAGATGATGAAAAAAGAAATGTAAAAAATCCATTGATTTATTTAGCTGCATTAATTTTTTTGAAAAATTTGCACAACTTAAAAAAGCCACTTGTGTCTTATCGTATGTGATACTTTTATTAGACCACACCATCTCTGCTTTTTTTATAGTTTTTCTTTTTCTTGTAGAAAAGTAGCTTTAAAGTTGAGGGTTGATTACTAATCTCATCTTTATGCTCTATTACGCTGTCATACCCTACCATGACTTTTTGTTCCACCACGCCTTCATCCTATATCAATTCTTTATGTTCGATCTATTTCCCATCCTCTTCATTCTCACTTTTCCCCTCATCTGAATCTGTACCACTGCTGTAGTTTTTGTCTGCCACGCAAGTTACGTTTCGGGTCTTGGGAGCTGCCTTTTTAAAAATTCTTCTTCCAAAACTTCTTATAACAATTTATTTATTAAACAGAAATTACAATTGGAATTTTGACAAACTTGATAAAATTATACCAAGTCGAAATTTACTATTAATTGAATTTAAATGAGGGCGAGTAGCCTAAGCAAACAACAATGTAAAAGCTGAAATACTCAAGACTGACTGATTAATCTGAGGCTCCCGGGGTATTTATGTTGTTCCTGCTCCTCACATGTCTGTGGAAACTTGCAGAACTCATGTCTGCTTATTTCTTTATTCTATTCATTAAACAATGTAACAATCTTAATTTCCAATAATTAGGGTTTCTTAACCGTCTGTGACCTGCACCTGCAGTATCACTTACGTCTGGAATACAATGTATTCACATCCGTTCTCACAACTTGCTTGTGAACTTTTAATAACCTTTTCTTATTTATCTTTAAATTTACAATTTTGCATGTAACTTACATATCTTAATAACTTCCTAATAATTTCTATTTGATTGTACAAATATGGATTGGGGGATACGTAACTCGCATACCTCTAAAGGTTGAGGAATTGTGTGGTCATTATCGTCTGATATTCCATCCTCGCTATTTTATGGAATACGGGTTTCAGGTGACCATTTTATCTGAAACAAAATAGTAAACAAGTAAGCACATAAGGGTATGTATGTAAGTTGTAAGAACTGCATGGTGTTCTGAATACGACCGTGTATAAATAATCACAACGTGGCATGACGTTACAAATTTTAGATTATCTGGTCTTGGTGGTGGAACAATTCGACTACTAACCTAAGTTGAAACCTCAACACTAGTTTGGCCTCAACATTATTTTCGCACATGTACCCTTTTCGATTATTTTGTCTTAGTAGTAGAACATTTCGGTTAATAACGTAATTTGAAACTTCAACACTAATTTTTCCTCAACACTATTTTCGCACATGTACCCAATCGATTACTATATCTTAGTAGTAAAACATTTCAACTGCTAACCTAAGTTGAAACTTGAACTCTATTTTCACTTTAACACTATTTTCGCACATGTACCCTCTCGATTAATTTGTCTTAGCAGTAAAATGCTTCGACTACTAACAAATTAAAACGTCAACATTATCCTTACTTCGGCACCATTTTCGCATATGAGCCCAATTGGTTAAGTTATCTTAGTAGTAGAATATTTTGATAACTAACCTGTGTAAATCTTAACACTATTTTTGCCCCAATCCTATTTTTACACATGTAACCTTTAGATTAATTTGTCTTAGAAGTAAAACATTTCAACAACTAACCTAAGTTAAAATCTTAACACTATTTTCGTCTCAGCAATATTTGAGCACGTGAGCCTAATGTTTATGTTGTCTTAGCAGTAAAACGCTTTCGACTACTAACCTAAGTCAAAACGTCAACACTATTCTCGTCTCAGCACCATTTTCGCACATGACCCTAATTGATTATGTTGTCTTAGTAGTAGAATATTTCGACAACTAACCCACGTATAAACCTGTTACAGGCGGAAAAGCTACTAAGTAAGTATATTATTATAATTAAAATTAAAAAATGGGGCGGCCTGTAAAACAAAAATTAAAGGGGGTTTACCGGCACTAGCTAGCGGAAGGTCGTGAATCGTATAGAGGGTTAAAATTTTGCAGAAAGGGCTAAATTAATATATATATTATATAACCAAAAAAATTTGGCACTTACCTTTCATAAATATTGTGGGTTAAAACAATTACCAAGGGCGCCAGACAAGTCGAGAATGTCCAAATGTTCATGCAAAACCTTGAGAGACTTGTCATCCCAAGGAGGACAATTCTTTTAATCAATTCTTATCTTTTTAACTATTTATGCAACTTTCATGATCAAAATAATAAAAAAAACTATTGACCTAATCAACGGCAAACAAAAAGTATTTAATCAACAGAACAATAAACGTGAACCTCTTACATTAGGAAATTCATGGATTTTAATTTAGAAATTTGATTGAATGCTTGATATGGAATTTTGATAATTTTACGTACATAAGTAATTCCCAAATACTTTATATAGAAGAAAACTTATTTTATAATTTTTACACTAAATTAATCCTACGGTTTATGGCCAAAACGTCCTAACAAATAAATTACCTATAAATTCGTCATGCTAGCTTAACTATAAAAACTTACTTACTAAAAATCGTCAATTGTTTGATGGCTTGCCTTCCAACCCAAAACAGCTCTTAAATTGGGGGAGAGAATCTCGTTTGTTGCTCTTGTTCTTCGCAACTACTCAAATAATTCAATGGCACACGTACCCGGCAGGATCTTGTTGATAACTTAACTTGTGCGCCACACGCACACAAGCTTTTTATTACATACTTTAATATCACTTATAAATCCGCGAACACACGGGCATAAACCCTCGAGAACTGAATGAGCTAATTAGCCGTTTCCACTTTTACAAAAGTGATACTAAGTGCGATATCATATCTGCTACGGCGAAAAACGCTACCAGTAAACTTCTGTGGCTACGTTTCTTTCTACCTTTTGACAACGGAAAACCCATGAGAACCTCTTTCTTTTGACTAAAGTCTTAAGCTATAAATTAATCCTTCCTTCACCATTATTTACGTAATATACCTGTTATCCAATGACTATTAACAGAACCTACCAAAAACAAAATTTCAGCCCTTTTCAAAATGAGTACCGCGGATAGCAATTATTTTTCTAACGGTTTAAATATGTTGTACATTTTTGGAATTTTAAGTACTAAAATTGTTGACCATGTCTGCCATTGACAAAAGACCGGATAGCCGAACCTAAGCCGAAATGAATTTCAATACAATGGTTGTCTCCAGACTACTTAAAATTACTTGCAATCTTTGAACAAATCAAATTAGAAAATAGTTTGGCTATTTGTAGTGTTTTGTTTTCTACAAACCCTTGTCAATCACTGAAATATTAAGAAAATTAAGTTTTACAAGTGAAAATTGCTTTTCTTTGTTTACGATGAAAGGTAATATTCTATTTAAATTTATCAGATTCGTCAATCTATAACCGACATAAGTTTTAAAAGGGTATTGTATTAGGTTTGCAAAGTAGGACCATTCAATTATTATGACAGCCGCTGCAATTTGTAATATTTAAGGGTAAAGCTATTTCTATACTTGAGGTCTTTATTATAAGGGATGCTTACTAAAATATAACGATAATTTATCATGGAACTCTGCCTATAAGTAATACAAATTAATGAAATTTAATTAATTAATCTGTTAAAACGTTAACATTTCAAAATAATGTTACAAACTTTAACACTATTTTTGCCTCAATCCTATTTTCACATATGTAACCTTTAGATTATTTTGTTTTAGTAGTAAAGCATTTCGACTACTATGTTGAAATCTTAACACTCTTTTCGCCTCTGCAATATTTGTGCACGTAAGCCCAATCGCTAATGTTGTCTTAGTAGTAAAATATTTCGACAACTAACCTAAGTTGAAATCTTAACACTACTTTTACCTCAACACTATTTTCGAACATGTGCACTTTCGATTATTTTGTCTTAGCGGTAGAACATTGCAACTACTAACTTAAGTTGAAACCTCAACACTATTTTTGCTTTAACACTATTTTCGCACATGTATGCTTTCGATTATTTTGTCGCAGCAGTGAAATATTTTGACAACTAACCTCAGTTGAAACCTGAACACTATTTTCGCACATGTGCCCCCACACTGTTGATTAGTAAGAAGAAATACCCAAGAGGGTACATGTATGAAAATACTGTTGAGGTTATGTTACCGTTAGGAATGTCTTACTGCTAAGAAGAAATACCCAAAGTGTGAAAATAGTGTTAAGGTTTCAACTTAGCTTAGTATTCGATATGTCTTACTGCAAAGAAAAAATAAGAAAAAATAATCGAAAGGGTATATGTGTGAAAATAGTGTTACGGCGAAAATATAGTTGAGATTTCAACTTATGTTAGTTGCCTAAATGTTTTACTACTAAGGCAACATTATTTATACAGATAATTGTAAAAGTGCTTACAATTAATTTCAAAAAGTGTAGTTCAAAATATTCAGTTGATTTCAAAAATTTAACGATTTATTTTGAACGTTTGTATAGTTAATGAATATATAATTTTGTATATTAATAAAAATTTTAAATATATCTATTTTCTTATTGCAGTAAAAATAGAAATGCATTCACAATCTTTCACAGCAATCAGTATTACTTATAAACAATTCTTGGCCTGTATAGTTCGCTAGCCGAATTGAAATATTCATAGATAATACCATAAGACCTTGATAAATAGTCGGCTATTTTATTGTGATGAATTTTTCAAAAGTGCAATGCATGTCAATCTCACTAGACCAAATTGCCATTAATAATCTGACTAAAGCCCGAGCGCTTTAGCGCGAGGGTTTTAGTCTTTGATTACACTGGTCAACAAAGATTTTGTTACAAGGATAACATTTGCTGATTTTTATGTATTTTTGAGCGCTGATTCCGAATATGAAGTCAGAAATTCCCTATCGGGCTCAGTTTTTTTTGTAATTGTTATTTTTTTATTTAGCACGTAACATGGGCACTAACTGTGCCTGTTTAATAATAATAAGTTGATTTTTTTTCAATATCTATCTTGCTATTCAAACTAAACATTTTATTTTTGTTCTTAATGTCCAGGATAAATAATAATATAATTTTATTATTTCAACACATTAATGAAATCATTTACAAATGACACACTACTATGATTCATCCAAATTACATAACTAGCAATTATGTCCTGCGTGATTAATCACACTGAAGTGCGCGTACTTTATGCGTGTTTAGTTTTGTCCAGTTTTTACGACTTAGATGACTCAGTCTATATTGAAATGAATCAAACAAACGCAACTAACAAATATCTCCAGTCAGTCTAATGTGAGCTCTCGAGTATTGCAGCTCATTCGTCGGGTACCGATTCTTTTCCTATCAGTTTGTGATTTAATTTTCCGTGTTGTACTGTTCAAATGATCTGTGTTAAGTGTTTGTGAGTGTATTACAGTGAAATTTTCAATAATAATGCCACGTAGTTGTATTAACCACCCAGATTGTTTCTGATATATTTGTGGCGAGGTAACACTAAAGTCTCAGAGGAGAAATATAACTCCATTGATAAAAAAATCGTATGAATTAAATTTTGGATATAAATTGGGTGATCAGGATAAGTCCTGGGCCTCTCATAGTTGTTGTAATTCGTGTGTAACGTTGTTAACTGGTTAGTAGAACGGATCCCGTCACGTGACATTTTCAGTTCCGATGGTTTGGAGAAAACCTATGGATCACTCCACAGACTGTTGTTTTTGTTTAACGAAAATATCAGGGGGTAACAGCTAAGACTCGACACACTGTTAAATATCCTAATATTCCCTCAGCTTTAAGACCAGTGCCTCACAGTCCATAGCTTCCAATTCCGGTAGCACCAAAAACATGGGAATTAGACGACAATGTTGTTGAAGGTTGTACAGATTTATTGGATGATGAGGAAACGAGGGACCAGACTTTTTAGAAAATACAAATACTGAACCGCACTTAATAAATCAGTCTGAACTAAATGATCTCGTTCGTGATCTACATTTGTCCAAAAATCGAGCTGAAATACTAACATCACGACTGAAGGGATGGAATCTTTTACAACGCAACACAAAAATAAGTGGTTTCCGTGACAGGCAGTGTGACTTCGAATATTTTTCTCACAGTGTGCGGACTTAGTTTACTGCAATCATGTGGAATCTATACTGGAAACTTTTGGACATACCCACAATGACGTCTTTTTATAGACTCTTCAAAACGTAGTTTGAAAGTGGCACTTCTTTATGTTGGGAATATATACCCGTCGATTCCTTTGGTTCATGCAGCTGACATGAAGGAGACATATGAAAGTATGAAACTTGTGTTGGATATGATTCAGTACGAGAAACATTCATGGCATGTTTGTGGAGGTCATAAAGTTATAGCACTGTTACTTGGTTTACAACTTGGTTATACAAAATTTTGTTGATTTTTGTGCGAGGGGAACAGCAGAGATAAAAAGAATCATTATCTTAAGAAACAGTGGACAAAAAGAAAAACAATGACTGTTGGAGAGAAGAACGTTGTGAGTCCAGCACTAGTAAAACATGAAAAAGCCCCCCCCCCACACATTAAGAGGTTTTATAAAATTTTTTGTTGAAGCAATGGATCGGGAGGAAAGTAGATTTCAGTTCCTAAAAAGAAGTTCCCCAATTTAAGTGATGCGAAAATAGAAGAAGATATATTTGTTGGTTTGGATATAAGAAAACTAATGAATGATATTGGATTCGAAGGCAGTTTGAATGCCTGTGAACTTGCTGCTTGGAAATCTTTTAAAAATGTTGTTAATAACTTCCTTGGAAATTACAAGGCAGATAACTACAAAGAACTGATAACTGAGCTTCTGGAAAGCTATATAGCACTTGGCTGTAATATGTCACTAAAGATCCGCTTCTTAGATTCATATCTGGACTTTTTTCCCAACAATCTTGGAGCTGTGAGTGACGAACATGGTGAACGCTTCCATCAGGAAATATTCACCATGGAAACACGTTACCAAGGAAAGTGGAGCACCAGAATGCTAGCTGACTTTTGCCGGAATCTTAAGACGGATTTACCTGCAGCAGAGTACGGCAGAAAATCCAAACGAAGCAGATTTTAGGAATGTGTCAATATTACATGTGTATAACAAAGGTTTTCTTTAAATTGAAATTACAAAAAAACTATGCCCGATAGAAAACCCCCACTAACATATTTGAAATTAGCGCCAAAAATACTTTAAGATTCAGCTATTACAGTTCTTGTAACAAACAAAAACTAAAATTGTGTTGTTTAGTGTTATATATATATATATATATATTAGGCGGCTCCGTGGCGTAGTGGTATGTGTGTGACTACTACGCCCCAGGTCCCGGGTTCGAATCACGACACGGTCCGCTTGAAAAATGTTAGGCGAGCATTTTTCGCAAAAATACACCCTCGTTCGGATGAGAGGTAAAATGGAGGTCCCGTGTGTGAGTGTTGTCACGCACGTTAAAAATCCCTACCTTGCTTGGAACAGCAAGGATTCGGCAAAATTCAAAATTTTCCAGGTAAAAAAAACTCGCTTCCTGGCCAATGTAGTACCTTCGGGTGGAGCATTGGAAAATCACATGTAATGTCTAGTGTTATTAATGGCAATTTGGTCGAGTCGGATTGCAGAGTACTCGAGGAAAATTAACACAACAAAATAGCCGCTAATTTATCAAGGCCGCATTGTATTTTGAAAAATTATTTCTTGAACCAATGTGGATATAATAAAGTAAACGCTGTATTTATGTTTAAAATTACCAAAAAAAAAAACAAATTAAGAAATTAGCAAAATGCAACGCTCAATAGCTCTTTGTTGTTAAAAAATATTAAATGTACAGTTATTCTAAATTGCACTTCCTGAACGACGATGTAGTGGAGCAGTTTTTACTGACGTTTCAGCTTTTTTACACTCTCTTAATTTATTTAAAATGTTTCGATGATGCTCTTCATCCATTTGTAAATAGTGCTGTATGGATGAAGAATTGGAGTCCCCTGTTATTTTAATAAGCTGTTGTTCAGGCACTCCAGCTTTTGCTAATTGGGAAACTGCGGTTGACCGGTAGGAATGGTTGGTAATTTTAAAACGCTTAGTGTCTAAACCTATACACTGCGCTACTATTTTCGTCTACCTTGTAAACTCATTCCTTCCAACTGGCAAATTTTTATACGAAAGAGCATCTGCATTTTTCCAATATTGATTAGGAGTTAAAAACAAACGGTTACAGGTAAAGTCGGGTCCACGTTTCTCCATTAATTTTTTATACAATCTCACTAGGCAACGTTCAGGATGATCAATATTCTGAGTTAGAAATTTGCAGTCTGCACATTTTTTGTCTCCTCAATTGCAAGTTTTAGTGAAATTTGGGTATATTCTACTCTATCAGACTCAGTACCATCAATTTTCACTTCAAGTTAAAACCGTCAATTAAACAACTTCACCACTACGCCATGCCAATTCTACAGCAGCTAAATGATAAAACTTTTTTTGGAGCGCGTCAGGAGTTTCCTCGTTACATGTATCAACTAGAGCATATACATTCTGAATACCAAGAGCTGAAGCACTTTGTTTTCGTTTTTTTGTACATTTTTGTAATTCACTATGTTTAGCGTTGCACTTTTAAACTCAATTGTTTGAAATGGATCTTTTTTATTTGGTATTCCTTGAAATATAATTCTTGGAGCGATTTTGCAGTGGAATTCCACATAAGTTTTAGGGAGTATTCTGTATAGTCGTCACCATCTTCTTTTTTCATATTCCATCCCCAGTCTTTTAGAATGATATTCAAATTTTGACTAGATGTATTTGCATTAAAAACGTATTTGCGATATTCTGTTATATTTTGATAAGCATGTATTTGCAAGATTACCAAAATCAAACCGTACCCATAGCATCTTTCACAGTCCTTTAAAGACCTAAACATACAATAGGCGACAACTTACTTAATTTATATTTAACAAGAAAAGATCTCAGTAGACATTCAATGACAGTTGCAGTTACGCAATGTCAATATTCTTTTTGTAACCAAGTATAGATGCTTCTAAGAGTTTGATGGATCCTCTTAACATAAGTAGGATAACCCTGGCACCTTCGACATGTACCCAAACTATCAACTTATTACTTTACACTCACGAGAATAATATTAGGTTTTATAATTTGCGGCTCGTACAAAATCAAGTTTTTGTGAGAACAATGGTTTCACATGTCACTGTCCTATTGAGACGCATTAAACTACATATTTTTTAATGACATTCTTTGTGGAGAAGGATTTTTATTTACAAAAGCAGTGGTTCATTAAAACATAACATTGACATTGTTTGAAATTTTAACAACACAACAAAGGTCTAGCACACTATCAATATTTTAGAAACTGTAGTGTCTTGCAACACTTATTTTTGTATAAAACCTAAAGATAGGTATGGCCTACTTCCAACGTATACCCTTTATCGTGAGCAGTAAGATTATCTAAAATGCATTATTTAACAGGACACTACTTTCAGCATCTAACTAGGCACTTAAAATCTCTTATGGAGATAGAGCAGCTCAACCTATCTATACAAGTTATTGATATCCAGATATACTAGATACTTTAATGGTAGAGTTACCCGTTTATTTGTTATTATCAAGGGAATGCTAACCTTGGTTATAATTTAGTATAGATTTTTGGGCCATATTTTAAGGAATTGTTTAATTTGTAGTTCTAAAATTTGCAGTATTGTTGTGCCCCTGCATATACAGGACTGCATAGTACAGGACGTACAAAAATTACCGTTTTCATATGAAATTAGTAGGGAAAATATACTCAACTAAAATTAAGCCTGCTGCCGCTTGTTTAAAGTTTTATTTTTTATGAATATTTGTTGTATACTTTGTAAATGAAATCAATAAACATAAAAAAGAGTATAGATTTTGTAAAAATCTATTGAGCTCTTCTGTAACAACTTACATCAGCCAGTGCAACGAAGGGAATAACTGGATATTCTAAGAGGAAGCTATACACTGAAGTATCATAACTCTTTAACAGTTTATTCTAATTCCTACAAGGTATATAGGTTTATAAATATTGAAGAACATCCATTCTACTTACAATTTGTCCCAGCCTTTTAGTAAAAAGTTGTTTAAATTTTATTTTTAAGAAAAGTCAAATTGAAAGATTTATAACAAAAAGTGCATCCTACTAGATCGATCACGATTCGTTCTGTCAACTTTTAATTGCTAGGAACGCACACTAGGAAACAAAGATTACCATTAAATACCTTTATTAACACTCCCGCTTGGTACATCATTCACGCTAAGGAGTGCTGTACCCTTCTTCTTTATGTCTAATTGCACCACTTTCACGGTCGGTCGTTCGTACAAACCTGTGGCTGTCTGTACTGATACTGATCTAACTTGACCATCTTTAGCTAATTTTATAAGCACAACTTTACCCTTGGGCCAATTGCAACAAGGTAGATCCAACTATTAGTACAACCTCATCAATCTGAAGTGGATTCGCTTTGTTAAACCACTTGAATCGCAGCAATAAATCGGGAAGATATTCGGGCACAAATCATCGCTTCCACATACGATTAGCAAACTGCTCCCGATACAAGTAATTAAATTTTAAAACCTTAGCATCCGCAATTAGTTCTACTGCAGGTTTTCTCCGTTAGAAAATCCTAATAGGAAATGGTTTGGGGTGAGAGCCTCATTTTCCTCGCTATCCAATGGTAGGTAAGTTAAAGGCTGTGAGCTTACTATGTTTTCCGCAGCAATAACGCAATTAAGTAAATAGGGTCGTTTGGAGTGCGTGTAGGTAGAGCATTATACAACGCTGTTTTCAGAGACTTGACTAGAAGCTCCCATGTTTCTCCCATATGTGGTGACATCGGAGGATTAAAATGAAACGCGGTATATGTACTAACCAATTTCTTTGCAATAGCTTCTGTCATGTTTGCTGGCAGTGCATCAGGTGACATGCTACCACCCTACGTAGTTTACAAAGCATACAACTTGTGGAGTACCCGGTGTGCGAATGGTCCTCGGAAAACAAGATATGGATGAACGAGGAGAGGATGATTTGACTCCTGTGCATTTTCGGACTGTTTTGCGTCTATTTTTGTGCCTGCGGCAAATAAATTACCTGGCCCAAAGACTATTGTAGGGGATAATCTTTCAAGTCATTTTAATAATACAATCATAAACCTTTGTGAAGAAAATGACATTAGATTTATTTGCTTACCCGCAAATACTACTCATCTGTGTCAGCCTCTGGACGTGGCGTTTTATGCGCCCTTAAAAAAATACTGGCGACAAATTTTAGATAGGTGGAAAATTAGTTTGAGAAGAAAGAGCAAAATTCTGTTAAAGGATGAATTTCCTGGGCTTTTAAGTAAATTATATAAGAAGCTATACCCAGACGAAAATGAAACGTCTAACAATATATCTGGATTTGAAAAATATGGGATTTTTCCACATAATCCAGATAAAATCTTAGAACGCTTACCTCACAACATGAAATGCGATAAAAATGAAGTAGAGCAAGCAACATCCACTGCTGTTATTGAACTATTACAAAACCTGAGAGGAGTAGAACAAGTTGTACAGAAAAGAAAAAAGAAAAGATTAAATGTTGCCGCCGGAAAAAGTATCTCCACAGCTGATTTAGAACCTAATGAAGAAATTTTAGATGCGGAAAATTACGATAATAAAGAAAATGAAATTACAGAAATAGAAACTTTGGTCGCTGATAATAGCAGCAGCAGTTCAAGTAACAGTAACTTAGTAAGCGAAAATGAGTCTGATAGTGACTCTGAAAATGATAGTGATAATAAGTACATAAATCTAGAAATTGGAATGTTATATTTAGCGAAATTTGAAGTCAAAAACATTATTAAACACTTTGTGGGAAAAGTAATTTCGATTGCAGAATTGAAAGATAAAACAGTGGAACTTTCTTTTTGCGTCATTCGCGCAAAATAAATTACAAATTTTCCTGACCACATGTCCCAAACGAAGGCAGAATTCCTGTGAATGAAACTGTGAAAGCGCTGCCAAATTCTATCGCCGATCGAAGGGGAGCTTTGGTTTTTTTATCAAAAAACTTAAAAAAATTTTTTGAAGACGTTGGAATAACCTATACCTTATATTTTTCAATTTAATGATACGATATTATTGTTTTTGTTTTTGTATGTAACATTTTCAAAAATAAATATATATCAGTAAATTTGAATTTCAAAAATCTCAGGTTACAATAATAAATTTATTGAAGTATACTCTCGAGTTTACGTGTTCAAGGTAGGCCCTAGAGTGCCATATAATTGAAGATAAATTTAGTTTTCACGTGTAGCCCCGAGAGTGGGGTAACATTGAACACCCATATTTAAAAAACAAAAAATGGAAACAATTATTTTATCAAACTCAAATTTTCTAGATTGCTTCTGCTAGTTGATGCCCAAAATTTAGCGTTTATACGATAAAAAAAAACTTAAGCCAAAAAAGTTATTACAAAATGAACGAAAAAGTGTTCAAAGTAGTCCCATCTTACGGTCTTTCTTGTATGAAGTATAGCTTTTGAAGATCCCCGACCATCTCTCTGCGCTGCCCAGGAATACACCCCTAGCTACTTCGGAAGACTGCCCTTCTTTTAACAACTTCCTTTAGGAAACAGATTTTGTAGTTAGTCACTCTCCCGCCCGAAGTGGGACTACGAAGAAACATTTCAACGTCTACGACCCTCTAAATAAAATTGGTTGCAACTTAATATGGTGTTGGGTACAAATTCGAAACTGACTACCATATTGTATAACGAACATAAAAATTATAATACCATTTCAAATTCAAAATTTGAGTATTGAGGGTTGCTGATATTGATTTCGTGTTAGGGTTGTTCTAAAGACGGTTCATTTACGATGCTGTATATATTCATTTGGTGTATCAACTATTTCGTATGGTTGTACTAGAATTGTACCAATTACCTCGTTCTAGTGACAGAAAACTAAAATTTATCTTCTACCACAAGTTTTGCGCCTAGCTTGCCTATACATAAAAAGCACGTGGCAGTTTTACTTTCAAATTTCTGTTACGAAGTAGGTTTTTAACCTGTTCAATTTTTAATTTAAACGTTTTATTTAAATAAATGACACAATCGTAGTTATTATTCAAGAAGTGGTTGATCTCTGTCAGTTCATCATTATTTACGCTGATATTTTCTCTTCTGAAAACTAAAAATAGCATAAGGAATATTTGTCTTATGTAATTGAACCATGGACTATGTCACCAAAAAATCATTGAATGCAACATTATTGCTTACAATTTTGTAGTTGATTGCAACAGAGACTGCAGTGATAATTATATTAAAATGCAAAAGATATTTTTGTGATAAAAAGTTCTAAATTATAATAAACACTAATTGCAATAGATAGCAATACAAAAATATATATGCAATTTTAGGCTTATTAATGCAACTGCGACATTAATACACATAGTAACGTATTAAACCAGTTTAATTTTAATTTAAATGATAATACTTTGCTATAGTAACTTTTGCACTCTGAAATGATTTATATTATTCATAAGAAAGTGTTATCAATTTCGCTTGCAATACAATTTAATTATCTCAAGATATTTTCAACGTGATAGAAATGGATGGCGTTACTCAATTGTTACATCAGCTACAGCTTACAATTGCGTTTGTAATAAGCCGCAGTGCAAGTGATAATTCAACCTTAGTTCAGGTCGTTAGCCTGCATATCGCTATAAGTATTAATATCGGCAACGTTTTTGATCAGCGATGAGATCATGCTTTGTACTTGGTTTCCAATGCAAAAATGTTATATATAACATCCATTAGCCAATAAAATCTTACCCCTAATAACAACCCATCACAAAAATCGTGTTCAGAGCCTTTGTTGTTATTTTTCTTCCATTGCGGCAAGTTGCTCAATCCTATAGAAACATCTATATTTCATTACTACTAAAATGCAACCTTACAGTATATACAAAGCTTTTTGTTGTGCTTTATGTATACGAAAAGCCTAGTTTAACTTGCAAAAAGCTACATTATTATTAAATAAACGCCATCAGCTCTACCTGAACCAATAAGCTCCGGATTACCGTTCCGACGAGGTAACACTTGAGCTGTGGTTGCCCTAGTCCCTAGTGGTATGGTAGCATTCGTCGGTTGGAATTTGATGTTGATGATTCATCATCATTAGGTCTTCAGTCCTGAAATTGGTTAGACACGTACCATCATTGTTTCCTATTCTGAACTAACCTACACATTTTCCTGATATTTGCACAGTCTGCATCTATCACTATCTGATCTAAGTCTACCTCTACCTCCTTTTTCCTATCTCTGCTTGTAATATATCACATACTATTCCCCAAAAATGCCTTAGAACGTATCCTGTCCTTCTATTTTTCCTATTTATCCCCTACATTTCTATAGCCTATTTGTTATTAACTTTGTTTGTTCATGCTATCATCCTCATACATCTGCATTCCAAAAGGCTGCTACCGTTTTTCTGTCTGCTTTTCCTACTGCCCGTATTTCATAGGCATACTGTGCTGTGCTCCACACATGTGGTTGATTACTAATTTTATTGTCAACTGTGTAAAGTATTTTCCTAAACCGAGCGTAACTTTTTATACACGATTGGTGTTCCGCACACACAGATGTCATTGTATGGGGCTTTTGGTTGTATGTTTCATAATCGACAATATTATAAAATCATCAGCAACAGGTATTTAGTCCTAGAACTGGCTGGACATACAACTCCATTGTTTCCAATTCTAAGCTAACCTACACATTTCCCTGAAATTCACACAGCCTACATATTTCACTATCTTCGTGCAATAGTCTTATCTAGGTCTACCTCTATCTCTCTATTTCTATCTCTGCCTGTAATATATCCCTCACTATTCCCCAAATGCCTTAAAACGTATCCTGTTCTTTCATTTCTCATATTTCTTTCGTTTTCCACAGATATCTTTCTTCCCCTGCTATTTATAGAACCTCTTTGTTATTAACTTTGTCTGTCCATGTTATCATCATTATACATATGAAGCACCGCATTTCAATACTTCTGTCTTATTCCAGTCTACTTTTACTAACTTCCCCTCTTTCATAGCCGTACAGTGCTGTGCTACACACATATGCGTTCAATAATTTTTTCCTTGTTTCTGTTGTTGTCTTCGAACATAGCAGCTGCTCTTTTTCATAGACACAGCTTGGTTCCCCATCTATTGTGTTATAAATATATACCCCATTTCACCGATATTCAGTGGTATGTGAAGGTTGGCGGCTCTGTGGCGTAGTTGGTATGCGTGTGACTACTGCGCTCAAGGTCCCGGGTTTGAATCCCGATACGGTCCGCTTGAAAACTGTTAGGCAAGCATTTTTCACACAAATACGCCCTCGTTCGGATGAGAGGAAAAGTATAGGTCGCGTGTGTGAGTGTTGTCATGCACGTTAAAGATCCCTACCTTGCTAGGAACAGCAAGGGTTCGGCAAAATTCAAAATTTTTCAGGTATAAGAAAACTTGCTTCCTGGCCAATGTAGTACCTTCGGGTGGAGCATTGGAAAATCAAATGTAGGTATGTGAAGGTGCTCAAGCAACTTACAACTACAAAGATCTCCGAGCACTTGGACATTTACCGAATTAATAGTTTTTTAATAAATGCTCTCGCGCAATCAACATTAGTTGAGAATAGGTGCATTCAGCCGACGGAGCAGCTACGGAGCGGCTGGGTATTTTTCTGCTGAAGGTACTTCACTTCAAGTGAGCCGTTCTTGGAGCGGTTGCCATTTTTTGTAGCTAAAATTTTTTTCGCTACCGTTGAAACGCTCCCGCTTCGTAAATGACAGCTAGAATGAGGTTTGAGGTTATATTATATTATTTTATATTATTTATATTTATATTATTGAAATACGTTGAAGGTTTTAGTAAGTAATGGAGAAACTTAATATTAGAGGTAAGTTATGTTATGAGTTAATTTAAAGTTGTAAACAAAAAATTATTATGTTATAGAGGTTCACAATTATGTGGTGTGGATGAGGTGTTAATTAAATACTTTAGTTATTTGTGTTATTTTGTCTTACATACTGTCAGTTAATGTCAAGTAATTAACTAATGTATATGTTGAGTTCTCTGTTCATTAAAATCTTACTACAGGTCTAATTCATTACAATTTAATGAACAGAACTATTATAACTTGTAAAATGGATCAATTGCTACGTCCTGAGAAATTTGGCGTAGATCCTAACTTACAGACTGCCACCCAAGAATGGTTTCAAACATTTCAAAACTTAATTGATTCCCTGACTTTTCCAGCAGAAGGTCCCGAAGCAGATCTTTTAAAACTAAGTATTCTCGTAAACTACGTTCAATGATGGAACGAATTGAACAAAGTTTTGTGTTAAATATAATTTCTCTGTAAATTAAAAGGTATTAAAACAATATCTTGATTAATAATTTTATTATATATTGAACTTGTCACAGGCGGAAAAGCTACTACGTATGCAAAATTATAAAATGGGGGTGGCCTGTAAAACAAAAATTAAAGGGGGGTCACCGGCACTAGCTAGCGGAAGGTCGTGAATCATATAGAGGGTTAAAATTTTGAAAAAGAGGGTTAAATTAATTTATAATATACTACAAAGATTTGGCACTTACCTTTTATAAAATATAGTGGCTTAATGACAATTGCCAAGGGCGTCACACAAGTCGAGAATGTCCAAATGTTCGTACAAAACCTTGAGAGACTTGTCATCCCAAGGAGGACAATTGTTTCTTTTAATCAATTCCTCACTTTTTACTACTTATAAAAAAAATAAGAAAAACTATTGACTTAATCAACGGCAAACAAAACTATTTAATTCACAGAGCAAGAAACGTGAACCTCTTACATTCATTGATTTTAAGTTAGAAATTTAAGTGTATAGGTGACTATGGAATTTATGAAAATTTTGAGTACATAAGTAGTTATCAAACACTTGTATATGAAAGAAAACCTATATTATAAATCGTACACTAAATTAATCCTACGGTTTATGGCCAAAACGTCCTAACAAACAAACTAACTAAAAATTGGTCATGCTACTTAACTATAAAAACTTACTTACTAAAAATTGTCCATTGTTTGAGGGTTTGTTTTCCAACGTAGAACAGTTCTTAAATTGGGGAAGAGAATCTCGCTTGTTGCTTCTGTTTGAAATGTTTAAAGAATTGACTGGCACACAAACCCGGCAGAATCTTGATAATATCACTTACTTGTGCGTCACACGCCTACAAGCTTTTCATTATTTACCTTGTATCACTATAAATCCGCGAACATATAGGTATAACCCTCGCGAAACTGGAAGAGTTATCGCTCCTTTCCAATTTTTAATATCGTGATACGAAGTGAAATATTCTATCTGTGATGCCGGAGAACGCTACCCGCGAACTACGTTTCTTTCTACTTCTTGACCACGGACGGCCCCATTGGAAGAACTCTCCGTCTTTTGGCTAAAGCTTTAAGCTATATAGACTAATTCCTACCCTAATAATTATGTACGTCATTTTCTGTTATCCAATTATTGAACAGAACCTCCCACAAACCAAGATTTCAGAAACCAAATCCAACCACTTTTTAGATGAGGGTCACGAAAGCAATTATCTTCCCAAGGGTTTACATATATTGTATCTTCTACGAATTTCTTAATTGTTGAAATGTGGACCATACCAATGGCGACAGTAGTCTGCTATTAACAAAGACCGGCTAACCTACTTGAGCCGAAATGGATTTTAAAACAATGGATGTCTCCAGACTACTTAAAATTACTCGTACACTTTGAACAAATCAAATTGGAAATAGTTTTCGCTATTTATAATGTTTCGTTTTCTATAGCCCGCTGTCAATCAACGAAAGTATTAAGAAGGTTAAGCTTTTTAAACTAAAAATTGCTTTCCTTTATTACGCCAAAAGGTACTATTACATTTTAATTTTATCACTTTCGTCAATCTGTAACCGACCTAAACTTTAAGAGGTTTATTGTATTTGATTTACCAGGAAGGGTAGAGTTTTAAATTATGACCTGCCGCTGGAATTCTAATAGTTTAGTAGCCTAAAGCTATTTGTAAAGCTGGTCTTTTATTATAAAGGAGCCTAACTAAAATGAGGTAATTTATTGTGGAATTTTTGTCTATAAGTTATGCCAGTTACTGAATTTTTAATTAATTAATTTGTTTATTCGTTAACATTACAAAATAATGTTACAAACTATTCCGAAAGACTTGCATCATGCATTCGACCAGGAGAGCCCACAAAAATATCAATAAACTTCATAGTATGATCTGATATTTCTAAAAAAATACTGTGAAATTATCTTCACAACTGCTTTATATATTTCTCGATGATCGAATGATATTTATTCCTATTGTAATAATCTATGGCATTTTGCGGTGGTTGTCTTATTTTGATGTGACACCCATCTGTTGCTCCAATTACCCCTGGAAAGCCTCTTGAACGTTCCTCAAAAACCTACAGGTAAACGTTTTCTTGGGATAAAATTTTTCAGTTTCGATATACAGGGAATTTTCTTAACAGTATACATATGGGATATGTAAACTTTTATACGAAATACTTCAATGCATTGGTAATGATAATTTGTTGTAATTGTACTAATAAAATAGAATGCTTTGAAAAAATAAATGCCCAAATCATTAACTGTCAAATTAATTACACTTCAGTCAAAGTTTATTATATTTAGTACGAAATAAATCTCTGATATCTTTTAGCCTATTGCCATTCTGATACCACATTATTTTCCTTTCTTTTACCTGTGTTGTACATGATGATTAAATTAATGCAGCATGATAAAGTATAAAAATAAACTCTGGAGTGTAATAAATTAAATCCACAGTTAATGATTGGGGCACTTTTCAAAGCACTCTATTTTATTAGTACAATTACAACATCCCAATATATTGAGGTGTTTTTATAAAAGTATACATAACCCCTATGTATCCCGTTTAATACAATTACCTGTATACATACGTTAACAGATGGTAGGTAGTTAATTGGTCAAACAATATGGTTCGGCAAAATATCCACAAAAACTGCCAATATTTCCTCAAATATACAATAAGCAGTACTACCGGCCAAACCAAACCTATCGCCACAAGCCAAAAAACTTTCCGGTTTAGACAGAATCCATGTCATAAATAGAACTTTCTTTTCTAAGGGCACTACAGTATTTCTGGCAATATTCGGTCTCGCATGTGCAATATTCTGAAGTAATACCTATATTTTAACACATAATTTTGGCTACAACAATACTATTAACTTTACATACTTCGAAAGTTCCTCATGTCATCCGAAAATACTCCTTAAATTGCAAATCAACGTACCTCGGAATGGTCTGTTCAAAAAACAATTCATTTCGAGGAATAACACGTCTATTTCGGGGCCCAATATCTACCACTTGTATAGGATTTGCTAACGCTTCAGCAATTCCCAAAACTTGATTTAGATCTAAGCGATCATCAAGCATCATAATTACCGTATTGTGATGAGTCGTATTAAATAATTATAATAACAGAAATTTTTCGATTTGCACTAGTTGTATCCAGTACAAAAACATAATTATAGTATTTTAAGGTTAAGTACGTTACGAAATTTAAAAAAAAAGAGAATTGCCAGCAGATCAGTAGGCGCTCAAAAGTAGCATAAGTAGTGCTACTATGGAGCTGGTTTTCCGCTGAATGCACACATTCTTGCATAATCAACACCTGTAATTGTTTATAATAAATATCAGGCTTAGGTACAATTTTTTTCGTCATTAGGTTTCCGTCTTGGAACTGGTTGCACGCGTACCTCCATTGATTTCTATTTTGAGCTAATCTAGACAGTTCCCTGAAATTTCCACAGCCTACAGCTTTGACAATAGTGTACAATAGTCTAACCTAGGTCAACCTCTGCTTTCCCTTTTTTCTATCACTGCTTCTACTATATTTTGCACTATTCCCTCATGTCTTAGTATGTGACCTATCATCCTAGCTCTTTTATGTTTTACTGTTTTCCACGAGAATTACTTTTTGAACAATATAAATTTCTATTAAAAACTATACTCTTATAAACTTTAACATTAAGTATACATACACTAAGCATAAAAGAAATTACTTTACCGGTATATTTAAAACACTTACATACATAATAATTACGGCGGAGACCTACACCCATGCCGTAATTAATCACCCACTGCTGCCATAAGCAAAGGTGCTGTATGTAGGTAAAAAAGTGATCTGTTCTGTCTATTATTTTGATGTACATCAAAGGTACTAAATATGTGTTGAAAGTTGTATTTCATACTAGATGGCGCATTATTTGGGAACTCTACTATGTGATTGTATTTAACCCGATTTTGCACTTACTCCTCTTAGGACCGATTGTACAATTAAAGCGTAAGCTTAGTTTAAAAATAAACCGAGGATAAACTTAGGTTCAAGGAATATTGCGATTGTACATTGTCAGTTTAAACCTTGAGCGGTAGTTAATCTAAGGTTTAACTTAAACCACAAAAATAGATCGTTTAAGCGTGGCTCAGGTAGTAGCATTAATTATATACCATTCTAACCTCAAATATCTCTATTTATTTGGAAAATTTGGAGAAGTGCTTTTCAATTATATTTAATATATTATTATGGGTCAGTTTATTATCATTTTAACAGATGATGAAGATATGATAGAATTAGTAGAGATAGTCGGCCGTAGGCGAGCAAGGAAAGTGTATCTCCCTCGAGAGGATCATTTTAGGAAATGGAATGATGCAAAAATTTTTAAAAGATTTCGTCTGTCAAAAAATGCAGTCCGGTTTGTGCTACGAAATATAGAGGGGAAAATTTCGCAAACAACACAAAGGTAAAATCGAATTGGAGTAATGAAATAATCAATGTGTGTATACTTTCAGAAATAACGCAGTATCTGCAGATATAATGTTATTCGTAACCTTAAGATTTTTTGCTACTGGTTCATTTCTATAAGTTGTGGGCGACTTTACTGGAATTGACACTTCAACAGTTTGTCGAATTGTAAATAAAGTTAGCAGAACAATAGCCTTTCTGCATAGAACATTTATACTAATGCCTAGCGCAGAAGAGGAGATGCCCATTAACAGTGCCTAATTCTATGATATTGCACGTTTTCCCAAAACTGTGGGTGCCCTAGATTGTACACACATTAAAATTACATCGCCTGGTGGAGCAGAGCCTGAAATATATAGAAACCGCAAAAGTTTGTTTTCATTAAATTGTCAAATTGTATGTGATGCGAATTGTAAAATTCGAAACATTATGTGTATTAAGTGTACAAAAAGGTTTTGAGCTTTTTCTTGCAAAATTCAATATTTATTTATTTAAAAACAAACAAAAAGATATTAATCAACGAAATATTCCAAGTTTGCATCGATGACCTTTTGCCATCTTTCGGGCAGCTTGCGAATTCCCTAATGATAGAAGCTCACTGGCTTCGAAGCGATAAAATCAATAAACATTTACGTACCTCTTCAAGTGTCACAAGTGATGCTGCAGCGACCGGAGTAGGTAATAATCGGAAGGCGCCATATCTGGGCTTTACACCACATGCGGGAGAAGTTACCAGACTAACGTAAAAATATGGTCCCGAGTCACTTTCCCTACATGTGGCCGGGCATTGTTAAGAAGCAGTATCACTTTACGACGTCCTTTGCCAGTAAATGGCCTTTTTTCTTCAAACGCATCGCTCAAATTGGTCAATTGTTGCTGATAGCGGTTTACCGTAATTTTTTCACCCGGCTGTAACAACTCGTAATACAATACAGCTTTCCAATCCCACCATATGCAAAGCAAAACTTTCTTGCCGTGGATATTGAGCTTTGGAGTCGATGTCGAAGGTTGACCAGGGTCAACCCATGATTTTTTACGCTTCGAGTTAAATAGAAGTAACAAGGAGTCTCTTCCGACTTGTAAGCTATATGTATGAGACAGGTGAAATACCCAAAGATTTCAAACGTAACATCATAGTAACTATACCAAAAAAGAAAGGCGCGGATAGATGTGAAAATTTTCAAACAATAAGTTTGACAGCACACGTGTCCAAAATACTAACTAGAATTGTACAAAGACGAATGGAAAAAGAGCTGAAAAAATACTAGGAAAAGATCAATTTGGGTTTAGGCGAAACAGGGGAACACGGTAGGCTATTTTAGCACTGAGGGTGATAATGAAGAAAATAATAAAAAAAGGGAAAAGCGTGTATATAGGGTTTGTAGATCTGTAAAAAGCATTCGACGATGTAAAATGGAAAAAAATGTTTGAAATACTCAAAAAGATTGGAATGAGTTATAGGGATAGACGAATAGTACATAGCTTATACAAAGGGCAAACAGCAGTAATAGAATTAGAGCAGAAACGTAGAGAAGTAAGCATTAGGAAAGGGGTGAGACAGGGATGTTCCCTATCCCCACTAATTTTTAACTTGTACATTGAAGAGGCAATGAATACTGTCAAATGCAGGAAGACATTTGGAATTATTATGCAGGGACAAAAAATTAATATGCTTAGATTTGCAGATGATATAGCAGTATTAGCATCTAGCAAGAAAGAGTTAGAAGCTGCTCTTAATGAAATGGAAACGGTTCTAACAGAGAGATACGGTATGAAAATTAACAAAAATAAAACTAAAATTCTAGTATGCAAAGGAGGAGAAAATAAATCAAAAACAAGAATACAAATAAGTAACACGAACTTACAAGAGGTTAAGGATTTCTGCTACCTACGAAGCCAAATAACGCAAAATGGGAAAAGCACAAAAGATATAAAACGAAGATTAGCACAAGGTCGCACTACATTTAACAAGAAAAAGCAACTACTATGTTCAAAGACAACAAACATATAAACAAGAAAAATACATATGTATGGAGCACAGCATTGTACGGCTGTGAAGCCTGGACAGCAGGAGAAGCGGACAAGAAAAAGGTAGAAGCCTTTGAAATGTGGTGCTACAGACGAATGATGAAAATATCATGGACAGACAAAAGGCTATTTTTCGCGACATAAACTAACATACTTAATTATGTGTGTATGTGTTAAACTTGCGTTTTGGCGATAAAATTTACTGGAGGGAAAATTGTACGGCACCATTCTGTCAAATAAACGAACATACCCTGATCTGTACCAGGTTATGCTTGTGTTTGTTAAACACTTGACTTTTACCGGGTAATTATTCAAAGCGAGGTTAGGAAACTACAATACGTTTTCGCGGTGCCGCACAAGTAAGTATTTTTTAAATAGTGGGGGGATACTTCAACATATCATACTCGAACAATTCAAGTATGTCGCGAAAAATCGCCTAAAGTTGAGAACAAAAGAGGTACTAAAAGTGGTAGGGAAAGAAAGAAATATGTGGAAAATGGTAAAAAATAGGAGAGGTAGGATAATAGGCTACATACTACGGCATGAGGGAATAGTGCGGAATATACTAGAAGCAGATATAGGAAAAAAAAGAAGAAGAGGTAAACCCAGGTTAGACTACTGCACACAGATAGTGAAAGATGTAGGAGTTTCAGGGAAATGTGTAGGCTAGCTCAGAATAGAAATCAATGGAGGTACGCATCCAACCAGTCCCAAGATGGATAAATTAATGACGAAAAAAATAACTGTACTTAAACATGATGATTATTATAATCAACTACAAGTATTAAGTGGGAAATATTCTCGAATAATGATAATTGTGTGAAAGGATTTACGGGAAAACTATTATTTCGGCAAATGTCTAAGTGTTGGGGGATCTTGGCAGCCACAGATTGCTTAACCCCCTTCACCGAATCTCGGTGAAATAGAGCATAAAATTAGAAAACAATAGAAGGGGAACCGAGCTTTATACATGCTGTGTGAAAATTTCAGGGAACTATGCAGGCTAGTTCAGAAAATAGATAAGTGCAGGTACGTGTCCAACCAGTTTTGAGACATAAAAAAATAAGCGCAGATAAATCTGATGATTATTATAAACAACTAATTGTTGGTTGTGAAATATCTGCAACTAATGTTGACTGTGCGAAAAGATATATTGGAAAAAATATTAAATCGGTAAATGCTCAAGTGCTGGGGGAACTTGGCAGCCACAAGCTGCTTACCCCCCTTCACAATCACTGAATGTCGGAGAAATAGTGTATATTATTGTAAAACAATAGAAAGGGACCGAACTGCATCTAACACGAAAGAACAGCTCCTATGATGAAAGACAACAAACATAGAACAACAAGTTGTTGAAAGCAAATGTGTGGAGAACAGCACAGACAGTATGCCTATGAAATACGGGCAGTCTGAAACGCAGACAGAAGAACGGTAGCAGCTTTTGAAATGCCGTGTTTCAGATGTATGAGGATGGACAGACAAAAGTAATAACAAATAGGTTATAGAAACAGTAGAGGAACAAGGATATCTTTGGAAAAAAATAGGAGAAAGAGAAGGGCGGAATACGTTCTAAGGCATTTTTGAGGAATAGTATGGGATATATGACAAGCAGAGGTAGGAAAAAAGAGGCGGATGAGACCGAGATCAGATAGTGATAGATGCAGACTGTGCAAATTTCAGGAAAATCTGTAGGTTACTTCAGAATAAGAAACAATGATGGTACGCGTCTAACCAGTTTCAGGACTGAAAACCTAATGATGATGATGAGTTAAATATAAAGTATCCACTTTTCATTGTCTGTAATGATTTGGTGCAGAAAATCCTTTTTCCGGAACCTTGAAAGCAAAGTGAGTGCGGTGTAATGCCGTCGATTTTGTTGTCTTCGGACAGTGCATGCGGAACCCATCTGCCTTCCTTCTGAACTTTTCCCATTGCATGTAAACGTGTGAAAATGGCTTGCTACGTAATGCCAAGCTGCTGTGCAAACTCCTTTTAAGTTTGTGCAGAGTTTATATCGAACAATGCTTGCAGTTCGCCGGTTTCAATCTTTTGAGGGTGTTCAGCACGCGGTTCATCTTCAAGACTGATATCTCCTTGGCGAAATTCTTCATACCACCTTTTTCACGTAGCATGACTTACAGCCTTTTCACCATATGCCGCAGAAATCACTTCAGTGGCTTCAGCAGCATTTTTGTTCACATGAAACGCGAAGTGGATGGAAAATCGAATATGCTTTTTTGTTATTGCCATCGTGAACACTATTGATTTTGCAGATTATGTGCATCAAACGTCAAACCGCATTGTATTTTCAAAGACCAAATGTCAACGTTGTTAAACCGTAAAATGGCGAGGAACTAATGAATTTTAAATTGTGGTTTCGGTTGTATAAAATCTAAAGCTCAGAACTTTCTTGTACACCAAATAGATGGCCTGGCTCTGCACACGACAGTACTATTTTTAATAACTCTCGGTTAAAAGCACATTTTGAAAATGATCAGAACAATAGGTATTTGTTAGTTGGAGCCAGCGGATGTGGAATTAAACCATATTTAATTATACCGTTAGGTTGAATTGTCATACAATATTTAAATGTATTTACTAATCCTCATACTTGCAGCCAATGCTGTAACACGAGCGGAACATCTTTTCAATGAGTCACAAATACCTACTCGAAATCCTGTCGAACGAACGTTTGGTATTTGAAAAAGAAGATTTCCATTTCTTGCACTAGGAATTAGACAGCAACTACACAAAGTTGAAACAATTGTTATTGCTACAGCGGTATTTCATAATTTTGCAATGTTATTACACGAAGAAGTACCACCAGTAAATGAAGAGATAGAGGTACAAATAAAATTTGTTAACGATGTCGAGGTTGAAAACTTGAGGGATGTTGTTGGTGGTGTAAATAATGTAATACGATATCAGTTTATCAATAAATATTTTAATGCATTATTAACAAATAATTAGAAGAAACAATAATTTCATGTAGAATATCTGAATGTTTATATGACTTTAATAGGCTATATGTACAAACTTAATCTAACTTACACATTTTCATTTTATTTTTTGCACGCAGTTTTTCTAATTCTAATATTTCAATTCTAAGTTCATGTTTTTTTTAAGCCACTCTATGTCTAACTTGCCCTTGTTCATTTCTTGCTCATGCCGTTCTCTCATTTGCTATAATTTTAAGCGAAATTCCTCTTTCAGAAAAGCAGTCCTAGATTTTTCTACTTGGCGTCTGCCTATTGAGGAATTTGCTCGCTTGTAGAGCTTTCAACATATTCTTTCCTTTTACCTTTAAATATAATAATACTTAACATTTTTCTAAAATTTTTCTTACCTTTGGATTTTCCAGTATTTAATGGGTGGGCTTTTTTTGACCGTAACATGCTGGGTGTGTAATTTGTCCAATCATTTGATTCTATTGCATTATCTATACATTAGTTATGCAGTATACATTTTCTAAAATTAATATACCTGCCTCTTCGTTGCCAATTTTGGAAGTGGGTATGCAGATATCAGCATTGCTTATGTTATAATTATGTTCGACAAGATGAACTTCTTCTTCATTTTGGGGTTATTCTAAAAGATAGTTCTTTTATAACATGATAAAGTAGTTTAATTTAAATTACCATCTCCAATAAAGTCGATTACCTCCACAGTGACTGCAACATTACAAACAGTATATAAAATATACATACAATTTTAAAGCTTACCTTCAGCGTCATCATCAAATTCTGATAGCAATCCATCTATCCTCGCTCCTAAAACATCATTTATCTCCTCGTCTACATCTGTAAATATAATATCTGGAGGAGGTCCTCCCTCATCTGTTCCCTTCCAATAACAATTTTCATCAACAAACTTCTTTTTAACCCTCTTCTTGATGTTATCATATTTCTTCCTCAACACTTTTACAGGACAATGTACTTCACCAGCGGCTGAATTAAATTCTTTTTCAATTGACAGCCAACAGTCCGTTTTCAGGCGATGAGTTTTTGTGTCTGTCAGCTTACATTCAAGCACCCCTTTATATTTTTTTGAAAAAGAAACTAAAACAATTTCCGCTTTAGCGCTGAAGTTTAATGCCCTCTCTTTCTTGCTCATGATGTTCATAATAAAAATAAAATACAACTATAAAGAAATACACAACTTTTCAGGTTACGTTAATAAAAGCATACCTTGGCATAGATAAACAGTTATAATGCGCCGGCGTCGTTATTGCCAACATTAAATCTGTCTTGTACAATCATTCACGGAGTTAAACGTTGGCTTAAGTTGAACTCGAGTTCAGTAGAGCTAAGCTTAAACCCACATATGTGCAATCGGGCCTTAACATCATGTTATTTTGTAGACTAGTGTTGCTAGCTACTATTAGGCAACTCATCAAACACACAAGCGCTGTAGGCTCTGCATAGTCTTCAGGATTCGAGAATTCTTCTAGCAATCAAACACACAAAACGCCGATGTGGATGTGTGGATGAATTAGTACAACAGCAGCCAACTGTAGGAAAAGCTTTGGTTCTTCAGGATAAAAATCGTTATGTTTACTATCTGGTCACCAAAAATTCTTCATTGCAGAGATCTAGTTATGGACATTTATGGGAGGCTTTGCTAAATCTTAAGGCGCAGATGATGGAAAATGAAGTAACGAGACTAGCGGTGCCCAAGCTAGGCTGTGAACTGGATCGCTTAAATTGGAGGATAGTCCGAAATATGCTAGAAGTAGTTTTCCAGGAAATCAACATCCAGGTCCTTGTGTGTTGTTATCAACCGGTTGCCTACCAAGACCAAGAAAAGAGTGTTGACTGTTATTTCCAACGACGTGGTGGATGCACCAGAGGAGATAGCTGCCGATACCGACATCATTCATCGAATTGGCGTCAAAATGTAGTTACAGTTACGAGACGTAACGGTTTTAAAGAGGGGGTAGTGTTGCAAGCTTCTTTTAGGCAACCCATCAAACACACAAGCGCTGTATGCTCTGCATAGTCTTCAGGATTCGAGAATTCTTCTAGCAATCAAACACACAAAACGCCGCCAGCACTGTTTATTATCAATGGACCGGGAAGCTTCTCGTAATTACTAGAGGATGAGTCATATCTTTAACTCAGAGTATATATAAGGCCGCTAATAAATGCAAGGATCAGTCTATACTAGAATGTCTAATATAAATTATATCGTTGTAAAGTAATAGTAGTTGAACTTTTGGAAGTTCAAGTGTATACATAAATGTTATATGCTGTGTCTAATGTACCTGCAGCTTGTAGTATACATAAATAGACAAAGTGTATAATAAATAAATAGTTGTGTTAGTGTTATTAATGGACCTATGGTAAAGAAGTTAGTTTAAGAAGATATTAGTGCTTGTAAATTCATTAGGTAATAGTGCTTCGTTGTTAAGTGGACTGAAAACATCTAGAAATTAGGCATATACTGTTAATTAGACTTGTGAACAGTGAGTAATAAAGACTTTGGTTATTACTTGTTTTAAATTAAAAAAACGCGGTAGCAGTAGCCTGCTTCACTGGTGTCAGGTGCGGGGTATATAGTGATTAATTTAAAAGGAAAGCACACAAGTCTAAAGCCATTTAAGTAGTTTATATATGCCAGTTACAAGAAGTCAAAATAAGATGGACGCAGAAGCTTTAATGAATTTCCTTAAGGATTTTGGTGTAGAAGAAAAGTTAAACGAAAATGCTGAGAAAATAGAGGAAAGGTCGGCTAAATTGGAAGTGACACTAAATGAAAACGTAGTGAGGTCAGTTGAACTGGAATCAAATCTTACCGAAAGGTTAAGTGAAAATGCTAAGAAAATGGAAGAAAAGTTTAGTAAAAATGCTGAGGAAATAGAAGAAAAGCTAAGTGAAAATGCTGTGAAATTGGAAGAAAAGTTGAATGAAAAGACGGCTACGTTAGAACAAAGATTAATAGAAAGCTTCATTGCATTGAAAGAAGTTGTCACTGAACAGGTAAAAACAGTTGAGCAAAAGTTGGACAGTAAATTGGTAAAAATGGAAGAAGAAATGATGAGGCTGTAAGAACAAGTGATTTCACTAACAGCACGGCCACTTGAAATAGCAAACCAAGCTATAAATGAGAACATTCCAGAAATAAGAAGCATGGAAGGAAGCGAGTCAATACCGTCAAAATTTAGAGTGAAACCACCCACATTCGATGGTAAAACACCTTGGCCCACATATTTGAAACAATTTGAAACTGCTGCAATAGCCAACGATTGGTGCAACAAAGAGAAGGCTATCTCTCTAATAGTAGCCTTACGGGGGGGAAGTTGTTAGCATCTTACAAACGATTCCCGATCACCAGCAGAATGATTACGGCCTCTTAACGTCGAAGCTTGAGATGAGATATGGAGACGTTCATCTTGAACAGGTTTACCATGCACAAGTTAAGAACCGCTCGCAAAAGACAAGTGAAAGCCTGCAAGAATTTGAAGCTGACATCGCCAGATAAGTTAGATTGGCATACCTAACGGCACCAGATAGCTTCCTCGAACAACTGGCTGTTCAAACATTTGTGGATGGCATTAAAGACAGCGGAATACAGCAAGCGCTAATACTAGCACGGCCAAAAATGTTAGATAATGCACTGGCTCATGCGCTTGAATTTGAAGCAGCTAAGCAGACGTCACACAGGAAAGTCACAAACTTAGGTCTGCATTAGAAGAACCTGAGCAATCGCAGAACAGCATAGAAGAAATAATCAACAGTGTATTTGAAAAGCAAAAAACGGAAAAGCTGAAAAAACAACGACCGCGGAGATGGGGTCTGCGATGCTGGAACTGCGGTGAAGTTGGTCATATACGCTGTACTCAACCAAAAAAACAACCGGTTGAGCAGCAGGAAAACTAAAACAAGTCAACGTAAGGGGGCGAACGTCGACAGCACAACGTAGTGCCCCGGAGATAATTATCCGTGCTGCATCGTCAATGGGAAGTCTGGACAGCATTTATATCGATGGTAGAATTAATGGTAGGGTTGTCCGATTACTTATGGATACAGGAGCGACAAGAACTATTGTGAGACCAGATTTGGTTGGTCGTGGAAAAGTGTTACCTCTATCGGTCTGTCTCCGAACGGCAAGTGGTGAGAAAATTTGTAAGCACGGAGAGACTGCCGTTAGGTTGGCAATTGGGGACAAACTAATTAATCATCGAGTGTTGGTAGCTGAAATTACAGAAGAAGTGATCTTGGGAATGGATCTCATGAGAGAATATGGGTGTCATGTAAACATGAAAGAAAATGTGCTTCGGATAGATGATGATGAGATTCCATTTCAAGATACGAGTAACCAGACGATGCAAGTTTGAATGATTTGCGATATGAAAAAACCCGAGAAGGCGGAAATGATAGTAATGGGACGCGCGGATGGTACGCTCCGGGAAGGACAAGTATGCATGATGGAAGCAGCTGAATCGGGAATGGGTCAGGAGGGATTACTGATTGGAAAAACGCTGGTAAAGTTTCGAAATATGATACCAGTAAGGGTGCTGAACATTAATCCGCATACGGTGGCCCTGAAGAAAGACATGATTGTAGGAAGTTGCATTCCAGTATGCCATATTAAACATTGTGTGGACGACACGAAAGATAAACCAGCCGACGGTTGCTCAAAGAAATTGCTGGATATGTTGATACCTTCGTGTCAAAGATTAAACGGTGACCAACTGGGCAAGGTAAAAGAACTGGTCGGACGAAATCGAGGTGTGTTTGCAGTGGATGATAGTGAGAAAGGAAGGACGAATGTTGTGCGACATAAGATCAATACTGGAGATGTGCAACCGATAAGACAACACCCCAGGCGGCTTCCTTTGGCAAAACGTAAGGAAGCCGAGCAAATTATTACCGACATGGAAGAACAAGGAGTGATTGAACCCTCGAAAAGTCCATGGGCATCCCCGGTAGTGCTTCTCAAGAAAAAGGATGGGTCGACAGGGTTTTGTGTAGACTATCGGAGGTTGAACAATGTGACAAAGAAAGACAGCTATCCTTTGCCCAGAATTGATGACACCTTGGATACTCTATCCGGATCTAAATGGTTTTCGACCTTGGACTTGAAAAGCGGATACTGGCAGGTAGGCTTGGAGCCAAACGATAAAGAAAAGACTGCGTTTACAATTGGAACTGGATTATGGCAGTTCAAGGTCATGCCATTTGGATTATGCAATGCTCCTGCTACTTTTGAACGATTGATGGAGTCAATACTGCGTGGACTGTCTTGGAAGACTTGTCTGGTGTACCTCGACGATGTGATAGTGTTAGGCCGGTGCTTTGAAGAGCACCTTAAGAACCTAGAGGAGATATTGCAAAGATTACGGGGGGCAAACCTTACATTGAGCTTTAAGAAGTGTCACATATTTGGAAAAGAGGTGAAATACCTAGGACATGTCGTTTTGGAGACCGGAATAAGAGCTGACCCTGACAAAATAAAAACGGTACAAGAGTGGCCTACACCAGCAGATATACACCAACTACGCAGTTTTCTAGGATTGTGCACATATTACCGACGTTTTATACTTGGGTTTGCGAACATTGCCAAACCGGTAACGAAATTAACCGAAGATAGACAAGAATATGATTGGAATGACGACTGCCACAGTGCATTTGAACAACTGAAACGGCTACTAGTTACCGCACCAATTTTGAGTTATCCACGGATGGAGGAGAAATTTGTGTTGGATACCGATGCCAGTAACACAGCTATAGGAAGCGTTCTTTCTCAAGTGCAGGACGGACAAGAAAAAGTTATTGGGTATTTCAGCAAGGTCTTGTCGCGGCCAGAAAGGAACTATTGTGTGACAAGAAGGGAGCTGTTGGCTGTCGTCAAATCCGTAGAGCACTTTGTTACGTGCCAAATTGGCACTAAACATTTTTTAGTTTAGTCTTGATGTGCGGGAATTTCGCGCCACAAATTCAAAAGACTTGGCGTGTATTTCCGTCACGTCAGAGTGCGTTTGCGCCAGATCGCGCGACGCGAGTGGCGAAAGAGAAAAGTGGGAGAAGTTTCCGGGGGACTCTGTAACGTGACTGTTTTGCCTGGGACTTCGAGAAGAGTGGTCGTGTTAGGTATCGTATCGTGTCTGTATCTTTCATTTATGTAGATCCTTGCCTTGTTTATCTTTGTTGTCGCCCTTATACCTGTTTCCTTATTCGCTCCCTACATAGGTAGAGGACAATTTGAAGCAGCCTAGAGCGATCCGGATGTCCATGGCCGCGTAGCTAGTCGGAGCGCTTTGGAAGGACGCTGGGCGTACCCTCCGTCAATTATCTAAAAGGTGGAAGGACGCTATCCTGTGGGACGCCATCCTTGGCGTACTTCGTGGGAAGCTGGACCTATTTATGTAAGTACCTTATTTGTTTATACTGCATTTCAAACATTTATATTTATTCCGCAATTGCGCAATTAAATATGGTTATTGTGTGACGTCATTGACAGATGGGCGCGCCAAAATCTGTAACCAAGATAATGGTTACCATCTGCCGGTGCGTTACGCAATCTCGCGCGTGCGGGATTGTAACTGTAACTTTTAAATTGTAAGAACTTTTATAAGTACTTATACGGCCGTAAATTCCTGTTGAGAACAGACCATGCTGCACTGAAATGGTTACTGCAGTTTCGAAATCCTAAAGGGCAAGTGGCAAGGTGGATAGAGCGGTTGCAGGAATATGACTTTGAAACGGAACATCGGGTAGGAACTAGCCATCGGAATGCAGACGCTTTGTCAAGGAGACCTTGTCCGATAAACTGCAATCGTTGCTCCAAGATGGAAGAGAAAATAAGTGTCCTCCATAAAATGACTGCAACCGATGATACTTGGCAACTCGAAAGAATAAGAAAAGACCAGGAGAATGACGCCAAATTGGGACGTATTATTGAGCGGAAGAATAGAGGACAACGACCAGTGGGAAGAAATTAGTATTTTAAGTAGGAGCCTGAAGGCATACTGGGCACAGTGGGACTCCTTGATGATAGAAAATAGAATCTTGAAACGACGCCTGGAATGTGAAGATGGCACTGAGAGACTTCAAGTGATATTGCCGAGAAGCAGAGTGCCGGAAGTGTTGCAGCACTTGCACGATGGTATTTCCGGAGGGCACTTTGGCGTGAAAAGAACTCTCGAAAGAGTGAGAGAAAGATTCTATTGACTGAACTGCAAAGATGATGTGAAGGAGTGATGCCGGAAATGTGAATTGTGTGCCTCTGCAAATGACCCGGTCACAAAACGGAAAGCCCCAATGAGACAGTATAACGTGGGGAATCCTTTTGAGAGGGTAGCCATTGATATAGCTGGTCCGTTTCCTGAATCAGAGAAAGGAAATAAATACATCTTGGTTGCAATGGATTATTTTACCAAATGGCCGGAGGCATATGCTATACCTAACCAAGAAGCCGATACGGTTGCAGATGTACTAGTGAAGGAGTTGTTTTGTCGCTTTGGAGTTCCGTTGGAATTACACTCCGATCAAGGTCGGAACTTCGAATCAGCAATGTTTCAAAATGTCTGCAAGCATCTTGGAATCAGGGAGACTAGAACCACGCCACTTCATCCCCAATCGGATGGAAAGGTTGAAAGAATGATCAGGACGTTAGGGAAGTACCTGGCCAAAGTTGTCTCTGAACATCAACGAGACTGGGACCAATATTTACATTTGTTCCTACTGGGGTACCGATCTTCGGTACATGACAGCACAGGGTACTCGCCCGCTTGCGTAATGCTAGGACATGAATTGCGGCTACCATGTGATCTGCAGTTTGGATTTAAACCTGGAGAAGAGATCGCAGGAGAAGATTACGTTAGTAAGCTTCGTGAAAGATCAAATAGCATTCACGAAAACGTCCGAAAGAATATCCAGGCAGCAAGCGATCGAATGAAATCACAATATGGCACGAGAGCACAAGAAGGTGGTTATCAACCTGGAGATTTGGTGTGGTTGTATAATCCGCAAAGAAAACGTGGGTTGTCGCCAAAATTACGAAGACAATGGGAAGGCCGTACGAAGTGATGAAAAGGATTAATGATGTAGTGTACCGGATCAGAAGATCGCCCTGTGGTAAACCTAAAGTGGTACACTGTTGACTGTTTAACATCCTACGCTGGCAACAACCAAGAAAGCTCGAATGATGAGAATCGTGTTCGACAAGTTATTAATCATGAGCCAAATGTAGATTTTGAGAGCTTTATGGAGGCGTATGGTGGTTCGGCTAAGGCAAGATTTGGCGTTGTTGTTGAATACAGCAAGAGCACCAGAAGAGTATTCCCTTGCACATTGCGTAGCTCAAGATTTGGCAATCAATGTCAAGGGGAATAGCTGTTGTTTTCAAGAAAAAGTTTGGATGTGTGGATGAATTAGTACAACAGCAGCCAACTGTAGGAAAAGCTTTGGTTCTTCAGGATAAAAATCGTTATGTTTACTATCTGGTCACCAAAAATTCTTCATGGCAGAGATCTAGTTATGGACATTTATGGGAGGCTTTGCTAAGTCTTAAGGCGCAGATGATGGAAAATGAAGTAACGAGACTAGCAGTGCCCAAGCTAGGCTGTGAACTGGATCGCTTAGATTGGAGGATAGTCCGAAATATGCTAGAAGTAGTTTTCCAGGAAATCAACGTCCAGGTCCTTGTGTGTTATCAACCGGTTGCCTACCAAGACCAAGAAAAGAGTGTTGACTGTTATTTCCAACGACGCGGTGGATGCACCAGAGGAGATAGCTGCCGATACCGACACCATTCATCGAATTGGCGTCAAAATGTAGTTACAGTTACGAGACGTAACGGTTTTAAAGAGGGGGTAGTGTTGCAAGCTTCTATTAGGCAACCCATCAAACACACAAGCGCTGTAGGCTCTGCATTGTCTTCAGGATTCGAGAATTCTTCTGGCAATCAAACACACAAAACGCCGCCAGCACTGTTTATTCTCAATGGACCGGGAAGATCTCGTAATTACTAGAGGATGAGTCATATCTTTAACTCAGAGTATATATAAGGCCGCTAATAAATGCAAGGGTCAGTCTATACTAGAATGTCTAATATAAATTATATCGTTGTAAAGTAATAGTAGTTGGCTTTTGTAAGTTCAAGTGTATACATAAATGTTATATGCTGTGTTTAATGTACCTGCAGCTTGTAGTATACATAAATAGACAAAGTGTATAATAAATAAATAGTTGTGTTAGTGTTATTAATGGACCTATGGTAAAGAAGTTAGTTTAAGAAGATATTAGTGCTTGTAAATTCATTAGTGTAATAGTGCTTTATTGTTAAGTGGACTGAAAACATCTATAAACAAGGCATATACTGTTAATTAGACTTGTGAACAGTGAGTAATAAAGACTGGTTATTACTTGTTTTAAATTAAAGAAACGCGGTAGCAGTAGCCTGCTTCACTATTTTCAGATTTTGTTTTGGTTTTGTTGTATGAATTAGTACGATTGGTTAATTATTCTTAATATGTATTGTTTTTGGTTTGTGTTTGTGTTTTTTTTTATGTTCGAGAAAATAAATACTTGCGAGCGTAACACTTGCATTATTTGTGCTAAAATTAAATAGGTATCTGTATCACTTTTGATACTGATGATAAAAAGATAATATTTGATTTGATTTGGGGCCCGGAAGAATTTTCTAACACAGGCGTGTGGCTGTGTTGTTACCCCATCGATTCTAGTGAAAATTTGAGAAATCGTGGTGTGAATTATGACTAACGGTAAAAGTTGTTACAATGCTACTCCATCTCAATAACTTTAGGGTTTTATGTACAGTGACTGATTTATTGTTTTTTTTTTCTGTAGACAGACAATGCTTTCTGTATTTTTAGGTCACCGGTATTTTTGTTTTGTGGCAAAGGTATTAAAAAATAACAAAGGTATGTTGCTTTTTGCTGATGGTTATTATTATACTCCCGATAGTAAACTTTTCGTAACAATGAAATCGGGACCCAAAACTTATTAAAAATTTTAAAGCTCACTATAACAATACCGTTGTAAGGTTTTTAAACACGCCAGTTTTATGAGGTTGTAAATTTTATTGCTGACATTTTGCAAATTTTAAACGGGTAAACTCAAATACATTTCATAAGCCTACATGAATAAATCAGTAATTCAGTTACAAAATATCTCCCTTGGTAATTGTTATGGTTCTTGATTTAACAAACAATTGAATTTATTTGAAGTCTTCCAGTGACTACTTACAGGAAATTGAAACTTTAGTGAGAATGTTTAAAGTACGAAATTTTCTTTTTCAAATAGATATTTTTTACTATTCGGAAAATTCGTCAAAAAGCAATTCTTCAAAGATTTATATTGAAATTGAAAATTTTTTTACAAAATTGGTTACCAGCTAAGACTAGAATAAGTTGTTCAATAACTTTAAAAGAAAAGACAATGACTGGACCGAGATGTTATCTCTACGAAGGCATTAGAGTTTGTCTCGCTTCTTAAATTAACAAAAAACGATAAAAGGTGCCACTGTATCTTTCATACGACTTAAATGAAAACATATGAAAACAGCAATCATACATAATGCTAAAAAATCAACTATCGTAAGTTTTAGATACATGGAACTGCTGCTTCAAATTGAGTATTTTTAAAGATTGCATCGGAAAAATAACTACGCAAAAATCACAACAATTCTGAAAACACTATTTACGTATTGTCACTACAAAGCGCCAAACGTGTACCATCTCATTGATTTAATTTATGAAAAGGTTTTTATCCCGACTGAAGTTACGACTTTGGAAAGGGAGCGCCCACGGTATATGGTCGAACGGAAGGAAGTTGCAAGTCTTAGACATCTGGTAATCGTATGACATTTTTTGTATTTATTTGGTTATGATGTAATTTATAGACTGCCTAAGCTTCTAGTCTAAATTCTAATTAGCAACTTTTACAGATTGT
This sequence comes from Platerodrilus igneus, assembly GCA_036346225.1. Classification (NCBI taxonomy): domain Eukaryota; kingdom Metazoa; phylum Arthropoda; class Insecta; order Coleoptera; family Lycidae; genus Platerodrilus; species Platerodrilus igneus. Next base: position 11,963,268 of record JARFIW010001469.1, on the reverse strand, counting down.
AATTTTAGTATATTTTGATAATACGTGGGTTTAATTAAAATTCCAGTTTAAATAATTAAAGGCAGTAAGAAATTTTATTACTTTATTGCTGGAACCAAAAGTAGGTTAGGTTAAGCATAGTTGGGACATAAGTAGAAATTTATATGGGATATCATTTGACGCATGGATCTTTGCTAGTCCATAAGGGATGGTTTAGAGAAAGATTGTAAAGAAAATTGTAAAACTCTGCTATTTTCAAACTACTTCACTGGCTTACAGAAATAACAGGATTAATCCTTTTACCGTTACTCTTACGGTATATATAACCTTCCATTCAGATTATAAACAATCATGCCTTTAGAAAATTCACTATTACCCCAAATATGAAGCTTCTTACTAGTCACGTAATTTATACCAATACAAAAGCTTTTTTCGTCGAGAGCTTTGATTAATACAAAATCGACTTTCATTTTCGATACATAGAATCCAATCATATTCATTATTAATCTTCAAATGTTGCCTTTATAAACGGAAAATTTGTTTTGATATCGCAGTTCATTATACAAATGTTAGCTTTTATTGAATATAATAACAAGTAACTATATGACCATCTAACTGTAGAGTTTTATATTAAATTAAAACGCAACTCTTCAGTAGAGTAAATAACTCTTGCTTATTGAATTTCTTGTCTTGATAGGGAATGTATGATGTGAGCAAAATATCTATTTATTTAGGTAATATAAAGAGTACTTGTATATACGCAAGCGTATTTAATGAAAGTTTGCGCTTCTATAATTAATTATTATAAATTAGGAACTTGCCCTAATTGACCAAAATGACATCTTTTTCTCTTCATTTTTCTTTTTCGCGATCTAATATAATGTTTCGAATATTTTTCCATGCTACTCTTGTTACAGGCGGAAAAGCTACTAAGTGTATCTTTTCCAGTCAAATTATAACATGGGGGCGGCCTGTAAAACAAAAATTAAAGGGGGGTCACCGGCACTAGCTAGCGGAAGGTCGTGGATCATATAGAGGTTAAAATTTTGAACAAAAGGGTTTAATTAATTTATAATATACTACAAAGATGTGGCACTTACCTTTCATAAAATATTGTGGCTTAATGACAATTGCCAAGGGCGCCAGACAAGTAGAGAATGTCCAAATGTTCGTACAAAACCTTAGGAGACTTGTCATCCCAAAGAGGACAATTGTTTCTTTTAATCAATTCCTCACTTTTTACTACTTATAAACTTCCATGATAAAAAATTAAAAAAAGACTATTGACTTAATCAACGGCAAACAAAACTATTTAATTCACAGAGCAATAAACTTGAACCTCTTACATTCATTGATTTAGAAATTTAAGTGAATAGGTGACTATGGAATTTATGAAAATTTTGAGTACATAAGTAGTTATCAAACACTTGTATATGAACGAAAACTTATATTATAAATCATACACTAAATTAATCCTACGGTTTATGACCAAAACGTCCTAACAAACAAACTAACTAAAAATTGGTCATGCTACTTAACTATAAAAATTTACTTACTAAAAATTGTCCATTGTTTGAGGGTTGGTTTTCCAACGTAGAACAGTTCTTAATTTTGGGAAGAGAATCTCGCTTGTTGCTTCTGTTCATAAATTTTTTAAGAATTGACTGGCACACGATCCCGGCAGAATTTTTTGACAATATCACTTACTTGTGCGTCACACGCCTACAAGCTTTTGTTTAATATTTATCTTGCATCACTATAAATCCGCGAACATATGGGCATAACCCTCGCGAAACTGGAAGAGTACTCACCTTTTTCCAATTTTGATGTATCGTGATACGAAGTGGAATATTCTATCTGTGAGCCGGAAAACGCTACCCGCGAACTACGCTTCTCTCTACTTCTTGACCACGGACGGCCCCATTGGAAAAACTCCCCGTCTTTGGCTAAAGCCTTCAAATATATAGACTAATTCCTACTCTAATAATTATGTACGTCATTTTCTGTTATCCAATGACTGAACAGAACCTCCCATAAAACAAGATTTCAGAAACCAAATCCAACCCCTTTTTAGATGAGAATCACGGAAGCAATTATTTCCCAAGAGTTTAATTTATATTTTTCTTTCTACGAATTTCTTAAATATGGCAATGTGGAATTTTCCTATGGCGGCCGTAGTCTGGCATTAACAAAGACCGGCTAACGTACTTGAGCCGAAATGGATTTTAAATACAATGGATATCTCCAGACTACTTAAAATTACTTGTAATATTTGAACAAATCAAATTGGAAATAGTTTCCGCTATTTATAAAAGGTTTCGTTTTTGTATAACCGCTGTCAATCAACAAAAGTATTAAGAAGGTTAAGCTTTTCAAACTGAAATTGGTTTCCTTTTTTTACGCTAAAAGGTACTATACATTTTAATTTTATCCGATTTGTCAGTCTGTAACCGACCTAACTTTAAGAGGTTTATTGTACTTGGTTTACGAGGGTAGAGCTTTAAATTATTATGACCTGCCGCTGGAATTTAGTAGCCTGAAGCTATCGGTATAAATGTGGTCTTTTATTACAAGGGAGCCTAACTAAAATATGATAATTTATTGTGGGAATTTTTGTCTATACTTTATGCAAGTTACTGAATTTTTAATTAATTGATCTGTTTATTCGTTAACATTACAAAATAATGTTACACTCTATACCGATATCTTCTCTATTTTGCAACTTTATCAAGATAATTTGTTTCTATACTTTACTACAACAATTAATGTATAACTTCACCAAGACAATTTGTTCCTTTACTTCATCAGAACAATTAATTGGATCCAGCCTCATAATTAATATAATCAACCTTATGTAATCAATCTATGTATTGATGTTCATTTCATCACATATCACAATAATCCCCATAATAATAAAAGTTCTGCTCTCGGCGTAAGACTTTATTTTTAATCTATTTACTAGATCCATCACTAACATACTCCCTAACATGAACCCTGGTACAATCAAAATTCATTTCCTCTACAGCACTTCCTACTTTTAGGTTCAATATCACCATACTGTTAATTGTTATCTGTTTATTGTTCGGCGCTATTAATTATTTTTATTTAAAAATATGGTACTTTCTATTAACAAATTTTTATGTTGTATTTTAAAATTTTCTGTAATCAAGCTAGCTTCCACTTCTGTATCAACTAAACGTTGTAACCGCTTTTTTTCAAAAATATTCTTAATCATGAATACATTTTCACAGCAATTTTTGATTCATGTTCCGTTGCTCACTTTCGTTTCCTGCTTCGGAAACTATTGATTCTACATCAGCAAGCAGTTGTGGTACATTAATATTTTTGATTGTAGGGGTTACACTGAATTTAGGACCTAACGATAAGAACTGTTTCATTTCATTTGGAACATTTACATTAGATAGATTTTTAAACCAAGAATCCTGAACTTTAATATTGTTCTTATTTGTGTCCCTGAGAGTTTGAAACTTTTTAAGGTTATCTTATTGTAATAAATCAACATTCTGTTAGAAAATTCAAAAAGAATGTGTTGTGGAAGAAAATTAACGGTTGTTTTTATTTCTTTTAACTGGATTTCTAAATTATTTAGATCGTCATGTGTTATTAAAATTTCAAAATTTAGTATACTCTTTATATTTTCGTTAAATCTACACACAGCATTTTTGATCTTGCCTGAATTAGAAGTTAAAAGATCTTCACAACACTTTAAATTTTGAACTATATGTGAAGGATACAAATTGTTTGAACGGCATGCTAATGAAAAGATTCGTTGATTTCTGATAGCTGCAAGTTTTGTTGTAAGCTTTGACCATCTTTTCAGACTGATGGCAGCTTTATTTCCATACATTGCTCTAATATCTTGATAAAACCCCATATTTTGATACAAATAAGATATATCTACTGTTTGAAATATTATTTTAGTATAGATATCGGGGAAACAGTCAAACTTGTCAAATTAATTAAACACTCTTTTAATTATTCGAGCCCTAAATGCGGTAATTTTGTTGCGCTAGCTTTGGTATGGGGTGCGCCAGGTTGCGCTAAGTCTAAGTAACCTGTGCTAGCAATATAACTAAATACTTTTAACATGGAGGGGGTAACGTTAATCTAGCTCCGCTTCCCAACCGATTTAATTCCCTAAATGCGCTAATTTTGCTGCGCTAGCATTGGTAAGGGGTGCGCTAGGTTGCGCTAGGTCTAATTAAGCTGCGCTAGCATATTGAGCACAATCAGATATTGTGGGAGGCACCAGGTTAACGCACCTGTCTCGCAGTTCATTTCCTTGTACCTAATTTTCAACTTTTTAGTAAAATATTAAGTAATATAATATTTATCATTTGACGCAATTTTGATTCGTCAGACAGTTGATCAGTGATTTTCATTTATATCGGTCATAGATGTAGAAAATGTACATGTAATAGTGTTGGTGTGGCTTTGGCAGTTCATTTCCTTCTACTAGATTTTAAGTTTTCAGTAGGGGAACAAGGATATCTGTGGAAAAAAATAGAAGAAATAGAAGGGCAGAATACGTTCTAAGGCATTTTTAGGGAATAGTATGGGATATATTACAAGCAGAGATAAGAAGAAGAAGGTAGATGTAGACCTAGATCAGATACTGATAGATGCAGACTGTGCAAATTTCAGGGAAATGTGAAGGTTAGTTCAGAATAAGAAACAATGAGGGTACGCGTCTAACCAGTTCCAGGACTGAAGACCTAATGATGAGTGAAGTATTAAGTAATATAATATTTATCATTTGGCGCCATTTTGATTCCTTAGACGGCTGGTCAGTAATTTCTCATTTTGTTGGTCTTAGATACAGTTAATGCACATGTTATCAGCTGGGTTTGCTCCCGACAGTTTATTTTTTTTTTTACTTTTTAATTTTTTGTTGTTTGCGTTTAGGCAATTTTACTTTTTTGAAATTAACGCCAATAATTTATTTCTGGATGGTATTCAAAGGGGCAAGGCTCATCCACTGGTATAGATCTCTGTTACCAAAGGATATTTAGCATAATAATAAGTGAGCGTGTAATGGTAGTTTTAAATTAATTTATCTACGCCACTGAACCTTCGGGAGTTTCCGATGGTGTGTAATGGTAACTTCACGCGGGTGCATTGTTGTATGCTACAATTTTTGTAATAAATGATATATACTTTTGAATTTTATAAGGTATTTTTTTATTTTACTCGAGATGTTCTGTATTTTCCCCAAAAAAGAATGGTCATCGTAATTATAGCTTCTTTTGTGGTCTCTATAATTGAAATAATAATTACGGTACTCAAACTTATAATTCTCATGGTTGAGCAGAACTCATCTTCAGTGGCCATTCTGCGCTTGACTCAACTCAGTAGAGGGCGAGGTGCATCCGAAGGCAGATCCACCTTATGGGATCCACCCATCCACCCATTGGATCCACCCGATTCATATCTAACCTAGGTAAAAGTCTTCTTCAACTCGCTATGTTAGATCCACCTTATAGGATCCACCACTCGGACCGTTTTTCTTAGTATATGATACATTAGTTTGATCTAGAACTTTCTGGGGAACTCGAATCTGCTAGAACTGTTTAAATCAAACCGCCCTTATAAAGTATTCTGCGGGATAATTTTAAGAAACCTAATAAAACGCATGGAATAAGTTTAGAAATTTATTAACTGCAATATTTACAACTGATGCGTGTTGTTAGTCAACCAACATTTTGCAGATTACAAAGACAGCAAAATATTAGCAGTTCAGTGAACACCACGGGGAGGTCACACGCACACTTCGTTCACCAGGATAGAAGGGGGAGGGATTCGAAGAACGGGTAGGTAGGGGGATAGAGCTTAAAAATTATAAAATCTTAAAACTACTATATACAAACATTTAAATAATGTGTAACTTAAAACTAAGTAAAATAAAAATTGTCTATTTTTCGGTGCCCCCAGGCATACGTATTAACAGTTCCGGGGATGACGAAACGTTTGTCATCATCCCCAGATAAGCTAATTTTATTTACGAGTTTAGTATACAAATTGCGTTTGCTGCTTCTAGTGCTCGTCATTGTATGTCTGAGGGCACCTATATTATTCTGTACAATATTTTTAAAACTATTTACATTAATATCATTTACAACAATGCGGCTGACGCCTTTGATCTTTTTAACAATGTCTTTTTCTGTGATCATACAGTAGGGTAGTAGAGGATGGTGTTCGTTCTAGGACAAATCCACTTTATGGAATCCACCTATAGAATCCACCGAATCCACCCAATTCACCAAATCCACCGCGCCACCGATTTAACCTAGGTAAGAGTTTTCTTCGACTAACCACTTTAGTCTGATCTAGAATTTCCCGGGCAATCTAATCCTGTTTGGATTTTTAAAATTGGTCCACCCCTTACAAAGTTACACCCCTTTAAAGCCACAAACCTCTAATTTTTTGCATTCATATCTAACCTAGATAAAATTTCTCTGTGACTAGCCTTATTAACCTTATCTATTAGTTCCCGGGCAATCTAACCCTGTTTGAATTGTTTAAATCAAACCACCCTTACAAAGGTTTCAGCGGGATAATTTTAAGAAACTTAATAAAACGCATAGACCAAGTTTAGAAATTTACTAACTATAATATAACTTCCTCCAGAATCCCTCATTTCATTACTCATTTCGTCCTGCCTTCCTAGCTCATCTTTCGAGATAAATCTATCTTGTTTGGTATCAATTAGTATTAGATTTTTCTCAGCTTTCCGAATTTCTAGGAATTTTTTTAGATAGCATCACTTCCTAAGGCGGTACCCCAATTTTAAGAATTTTTACCAGCCACGATTTCTGACCGTCATTATAAATTTTTTAGCCATGCGATACATTAAATTAGTATAGAATTTTACGCACAATCCATATCTGCAAACAGATTTAAAATCCGACCACCCCATACAAAGTTACACCCCGTTAAAGTCTCGTCCCTGTACAATGCATGGACAACGCCGCTTGAACGCTTCACCCCGTAATACCTCCCGAATGTCTGCAGCCCAACACGCACACACACACACACACACACACTATGGGTGATCTGCTAATTCAGCCTGAACTCTAATTTCCGGACTACCCAGTATTGCGCGGTTTTCAATTTTAGTACTATTTCCCAATAAGATCAACTCTAAAAAGCTATATAGGCAACTAATTATACATAAATTTCTTTCATGCATTAAAATTCAATTTAAGTTTGGAAATATTTTAAAATCCTCGTTAGGATAGATTTTAAATACTTCTACGTCATATTTATGGAATTTATAAATTGCTAGTTTCGAAATAAATTACCAAGCGAAAGTTTATCGATTTACTATCAAAACCACATTAGCTATCATTACGATAATTGCTTTTAAAGCGTACTATTAATATTCAAATAATTATTGTTATACGTAAATACCTTTGGTAAATCCCAGCAAGGTTACCCATTAAGTGTAATTACTAAAGGTACTTTCACAATTAATAGTCAGACGTCATAAACCACTTATAAGCTTATCAATGTTGTCTAATGATCTAGCTATAATTAGTTATACGAGATCAGTTTTGTAAATTATTTGGAAGTGAACTCGAATATTCCTACGAGGCAATTGATTGTATTTACCGGAATTAAAAATTGTCGTCGGCCTTACTGATAATTTTGAAAAAATTCTCACACAACCATCCATAATTCATTTGGAAACTAACAAATCATAAATTCCATAAATATGACGTAGAAGTATTTAAAATTTATGCTAACGAGGATTATAAAATACTTCAAAACTTAAATTGAATTTTAAGGCATAAGAGAAATTTATGTATAATTAGTTGTCTATAGAGCTTTTTAAAGTTGATCTTATTTGGAAATAGTACTAAAATTAATCGCGCATTACTGGGTAGTCCGAAAATTAGGGTTCAGGTTCAATTAACAAATCATTCATAGTGTGCGTGTATGTTGGATTGCAGATATTCAGGAGGTATTACGGCGTGAAGCGTTTAGACGACGTTGTCCATGCATTGTAAAGTAACAAGGTTTTAACAGGGTGTAACTTTGTATGGGGTGGTCGGATTTTAAATGTTTGCAGATTTGGATTCTGCGTAAAATTCTAGACTAATTTAATGTATCGCAAGGCTAAAAAATTTATAAGGACGGTCAGAAATCGCGGCTGGTAAAAATTCTTAACATTGGGGTACCGCCTTAGGAAGTGATGCTATCTAAAAAATTCCTAGAAATTCGGATAGCTGAGAAAAATCTAATATTAATTGATACGAAACAAGATAGATTTATCTCGAAAGATGAGCTAGGAAGGCAGGAGGAAATGAGGGATTCTGGAGGAAATTATTACAGTTAATAAATTTCTAAACATAGTCTATGCGTTTTATTAGGTTTCTTAAAATTATCCCGTAGAAGCCTTTGTACGGCTGGTTTGATTTAAACAATTCAAACAGGGTTAGATTGCCCGGGAACTAATAGATAAGGTTAATATGGCTAGTCGAAGAGAACTTTTATCTAGGTTAGATATGAATGCAAAAAATTAGAGGTTTTTATAGGGGTATAAATTTATAGGGGGGGTGGACCAATTTTAAAAATTCAAACAGGATTATATGCCCGGGAAATTCTAGATCAGGCTAAAGTGGCTAATCGAAGAAAACTCTTACCTAGGTTAGATCGGTGGCGCGGTGTCGCGGTGGATTCGTTGGATTGGGTGGATTCGGTGGATTCTATAGGTGAATTCCAAAAGGTGGATTTGTCCCAGAATGAACACCATCCTCTACTACCCTACTGTATGAACACAGAAAAATACATTGTTAAAAAGATCAAAAGCGTCAGCCGCAGTGTTGTAAATGATATTAATGTAAATAGTTTTAAAAATATTGTACAAAATAATATAGGTGCCCTCAGACATACAATGACGAGCATTAGAAGCAGCAAACACAATTTGTATTAGGGCTGTCAATCGGATCCGGATTCGGATCTAAGATCCGGATCTTAGTGGATCGGGATCCAAAAATTGATTCTGCAAATCCGGATATCGCATCCGAAATCCGGATCTAAGGGGATCCGGATCCAAAATTGTTTCTGTGGATCCGGATCTCGGATCCGAAATCCGTATCTAAGAAAATCCGAATTCAGAATTTGTTTTGTGGATCCGGATCTCAGATCCGAAATTCGTATCTAAGTAAATCCGGATCCAAAAACGTGTTGTATAAATTTGGTACTGGATTCAAAACCCGGATCCCAAAATAGCTTGCATAAATTCGAAATCGCAGCTTCGGATTTGTATATCCGGATCCAAAAATAGGTTGTGTAAATCCGCATCGCGGATTCGCAGTCTATATTCAGATCCCAAATCCGAGTTCGAATTCCAAACTCGGATTTTGGATCAGGATCCCAATTCCGGATACCAGCAATATTTGATCCCTAGCTAGGCGGTTCTAGATTCAAATCTGCATGTAAAATAGATAACTAATATTACTATAGCACTTAGTAAATATAGTAATATATCCTAGTTTTTAATTTTATTTAGTAGACTAGTACACTACACAGCATACGATTACAATTACAATTAAATGGTGTCTATATTTGGACACTTTTGCAAAGTATCTCGCTTATTTTGGAAGATAGAGGGTTGCGGTTTTCGCGACACTGTACTTTTTTTTGTGAAACTAAACATACGGCCAACAAAATTTTCATAGCCCTATTGGTTTTTGTGATACGGGTAAAATTGAAATTATCACTTTTGGGACATTCCCCGTATCTCGGTTATCGTTTAACTTATTAAGAGGTGACAAGGTATTCTTATAGAATTTTTCTTAATCTTCTTGGGGAATTAAACCACTCACAGTTTTTAAAATCATGTTTATTTACGTTTCGATTCACGACAACGATCGTAGATCATGGATCGAAACGTAAATAAACATGATTTTAAAAACTATGAGTGGTTTAATTCCCAAAGAAGCTTAAGAAAAATGCTAAACAAACCACAACAAACATACAGGGAGTATTCTTATAGAACTTTTTTCGTAGAATCCAGTGGAGCAATTTATTTCTTTCTTGCGACATTCGTTTTTTTATCATGTAGCAAACATGATTTTTTAAATAGGACACCCCCATATACTTTTAACTAATTAAATTAATATTTGTATGGGCTTTTCAAAAATATATAACAGTTTATACTTATTTTGAAAAATAACCGAATAAACTACACTTCCTTCAAAATTAATACGTTATTTAATAGTAGGAGTAGGCCATGGCAACGGTAAATACAATAACGTTCAATAATTCTCCTAAATGCCCTACAACAAACAACCAAACTGTGCGAATTGTTTATTATAGAAAATGGTAATCATTTTGAACAATTTCCATAGTTCCCTATAGTAGGAGATAAAGAATACTACTATAGTAAGCCTGCTTATCGTAAAAAGCGATTAAAAGGCGCAGCAAGGGGCAGCAGCCTTGCTGGCTAAAAGATATTGGAGGAGGGTCGGTTGGTCTCGGGCGAATCTCCAATAATTTACAAGCTTGTTGGGGGTTGGCCGTGACGGATACGGCTTTTTGCTAAAATCTTTAAAAACTGCGTTGTGGAAAGATATGGGAACCTACCACAATATTTCCCAGGTGTGCGTGGCCTAAAACACGAAATATATATGATGGAGAGCTCACAAGTAAAATTCTTGTCCGGAGATAAAATACTCCCTCATTCGGATCTCCGGGAGAGGGTACTTGGGGCTCGTCATCGTAAGAATATAAAACAACAGTCCGATTTAGTGATAGGGACTTGGAATGTAAGGTCATTACTTAGAGTAGATAAGTTAACGAATTTATTAGTCGAAATGAGAAAGGAAAAGCTGGACATTTTAGGTATTAGTGAGGTGAGATGGCCAGATAGTAATGACGTTTGGAAAGATAATTATAGAATAATTACAACTTCTTCAACTAATGGACAGGCAGGGGTAGGAATAGTGTTAGGTAAAATATTAGGACATAAATTTAAAGAGTACTTACAATTTAGTGATAGAATAATTATTGTTAGATTGAGTACAAAACCCACAGACACTGTTTTAGTACAGGTTTACATGCCAACAACTCAGTACGAGGATGAGGAAGTAGAAAAGGTATACGAGGATATAAATAGTATAGTGAGAAAAGTAAAAGGAGATGAGAATTTAATAGTTATGGGCGATTTTAATGCGTCAGTGGGAGAAGGTAGTGAGGGAAAAATGGTAGGAAAATTTGGGTATGGCAGACGAAATGATAGAGGAGAAAGATTAGTGGAGTTTTACCAGGAATATAGATTAGTAACTGTAAACACCCTATTTGAACAACATGTTAGGAGAAGATATACCTGGAAAGCGCCAGGTGATAGGGCTAGATACCAAATAGATTATATTTTAGTTAAACAAAGATTTAGAAACCAAGTTAGAAACTGTTGTAGTTATCCAGGGGCTGACATAGATAGCGATCATAACTTAGTTAAAATGAAATGTAAACTAAAATTCAAAAAATTGAGAAAGGTTAAAAGAGAGGGATGGGATCTAGGTAAGCTTAATGATAGTAGGGTAAAAGAAGAATATAAACAAGTATTAGATAATAAGAGCAACGAGATAGCTGTAAGAAGGAACGTAGAAAATAGATGGAAAGAAATAAAACTGACTGTACATGATACAGCAACACAGACTATAGGTAAGAAAAAAATAGAAGCGAGAAAACTCTGGGTAACAAAAGAGATATTAGATTTAATAGAGAATAGAAGAAAGCTTAAACCTTACAAATTAGTCGATAGTGAAAGTAAGCAAAAATATAATACAGTTAGAAATAAGATAGTACATGAGTGTAGAAATGCTAGAAATAAATGGATGGAGGAGAATTGTAAGAGAATACAAGATGATTTGAGAGTAGGTAAGACAGACAGGGCTTACAGGGCAGTTAAAAAGTTTTTTGGGGAAGATAGAAAAAAATATAATGGTATTAGAGACGAGAATAATGAGCTTCTAATAAATAAAGATGAGGTAGCAGATAGATGGAAAAGATATTTAGAAGATTTATATAAGGGAGATATGGATGAGCTAGAGAACGACCAAGAAGAGGATGTAGAGATAGGGTTCTCAATATTAAGAGAGGAATTTGATAGAGCTGTTCGGAATCTTAAACTAAATAAAGCGCCGGGGGATAGACGATATACCCGCAGAATTAATAAAATATGCAAGTCAGAAAACTTTAGACAGATTATATGAACTAGTAAAAGTAATATATGCCACAGGTGAGGTTCCAATAGATTTCGAAAAAAATATTATTATCCCAATCCCAAAAAAGTCAGGAGCTGATAGGTGTGAGAATTTTAGAACGGTTGGTTTGACTTCTCATGCTTCCAAAATACTAACAATAATAATTAAAAATAGATTAGAAGCTTTGACTGAGAATTATTTAGGCGAAGACCAATATGGTTTTCGTAAAGACAGAGGGACTAGAGAACCAATACTAATGATTAGGGTATTTATCGAAAAAAGGTTACAAAAGAATAAAAAGAATCATTTCGCGTTTGTAGATTTAGAAAAAGCATTTGATAGGGTTAATTGGATTGTTATGTTCAGAGTTTTGCGAAAAATAGGAATCTCTCATAGGGATAGAAAAATTATTTACAGTCTATATAAAAACCAAAGCGTAGTAATTAGATTTGATGAAATAGAAAAGGAAGCTAAGATTAGAAATGGTGTTAGACAGGGTTGTATACTGTCTCCCTTAATTTTTAATGTTTATATTGAGGAAGCTTTAAACTTAGCTAGAGAGAGAAAAGAGATAGGTGTTAGTGTACAGGGACAGAAAATAGACATGTTACGTTTTGCAGATGATATAGCCATTATAGCAGAGTCTAGAAAAGAGTTACGAGAGTTTTTAAATATTTTAGATGAGATACTACAGAGTAACTATAGTATGAGAATTAACTCAGTAAAGACAAAGATAATGACAAGTGAGTTACAGCCTAGTTCTAAACCAAAATTAAAAATAGGTAACACCGAGTTAGAGGAGGTAGATGAATTTTGCTATTTAGGTAGTATAATTACAAAGGACGTACGTAGCAGAAGGGATATAGTAGCTAAAATAGCTCAAGCTAGAAAAATGTTTTTAAAAAAGCAAGACTTACTAATAGCTAACAGTATCAGTTTAGATAATAGAAAAAGTTTCTTAAAGTCGTACGTATGGAGCGTTCTACTATACGGTAGTGAGACTTGGACAATTAAAGAGGTAGATAAGAAAAAGATAGAAGCTTTTGAAACTTGGTGTTTTAGGAGAATGTTAAAGATTAGTTGGACAGATAGAGTAACAAACGAGGAAGTTTATAGAAGGATAGGTGAGGAACCCTGTATGTGGAAACAATTAAAGGTCAGGAGAGATAGAATGATAGGGCACCAGTTAAAACATGAGGGACTATTTAGTAAAGTCTTAGATTATAGACTACCAAATAAAAATAGAGTAGGAAGGCCTAGACAAAGCTTTATTAGTCAAATTATTAGAGATTTAGTTTGTGAAGGGTATGTAGACCTTTTTAGACTAGCTCAGAATAGAAAAGAATTTGGAGCTGCGTCAAACCGACTTTAAGTAAGTTCGAAAACAAAACAAAAAAAAAATAATAAAAATCAGTTAACTAAATGTCACCATGACATAACTCACAATTAGGTAGCGGTCTGGCATGTTGGCAGCGATTCGTTGCTTAAGCCTTACCATAACATATAATTTAACACTTTTTTTTTTTGAAGCAGATAACCAGGTTATATTTCATTTCCTTATAAATGGTAACCATGTAAACATGTTAGAGTTCTTTAACAACCATCAGGTTGCTAATATCTATGTAGTGCCAGGTGGATTGGAAAAAAATAGAAGGATATAGGAAGACCTAGACCAACCTATATTAGTCAAATTATTAGAAATCTAGGTTGTGAAGGGTATGTAGAGCTTTTTAGATTAGCACAGAATAGAAAAGAAGTTAGAGCTGTGTCAAACCGACCTTAAATAAGGTCGAAAACAAAATGATGATGTGGTTAATGTATGTTATATAAAAAATTGAAAACGCTATAATTACAAATTATACAGATAACTATTTAGGTACGTTGTTAGATAAATAAAACAAAATTATACAAAAATTACTTTATAGCATTTTCAGAATAAATAATTTGCAAACATATTTCTTTTCTTTTATCGGCGCCATGACCTACTATTAGTAAGGTATTAATTTTGAGAAAAGTGTAGTTTATTCAGTTATTTTTTAAAATAAGTATATATACTATTATATATTCTGGAAAATCCCAGAAAATGATTAATTTAGTTAAAAATATATAGGGTGTCCTATTTAAAAAAAAAGTTTGCTTAATAACTAAAAGGCGAAGGGTGCCAGAAAGAAACAAACTAGGCTAATGAATTCTACGAAAAAGATTCTATAAGAATACCTTGTCACCTCTCTAATAAGTTAAAAGAGAACGGAGATACGGGGAATTTCCCCCAAGTGATAATTTTCAATTTTACCATGTATCTCAACAACCAAGAGGACTATGGAAATTTTGTAGGCGGCATGTTTAGTTCCACAAAAAGAGAGTAGTGTTGCGAAAATCGCATCCTTCTTTCTTTAAAAATAAACGAGATATCTTGCAAAAGTGTCCAAATATGGACACCCTGTACACTGTATTAAAAAGTTAAGTAAAAACTAAAAAGAGAAAGAAACATGTGGGTAATTTATCGGTTAATATCTCTATGCATTTTAGTTTTTAACGTTTTGATGTAAGAACACTAGACATCGAACAGTCTCCATACTAAGACAGGCTCGTTTCTGCGCTATAATATTTCCGGATGCTGAAAATACGCGTTCTCTGACGCAGCTGAGGTTGCGGGAATGCACAAGTATTTTCTTGCGACTTTTGCCAATGTAGGGTAGCGATGGCTGTTTTGCTTCCACCAAATCAAAGGGACTTCATTACGGCCTATTGGTAATTCCAATTTGTAGCAGCTAAATTCAAAGTTTTCTCCAATTCCAGAATCTTCTTCTGCTTCTTCCACTTCTTTGCCCAGAAGAAAATCAAGTGCAGTTGATGACTTTTTAAAATGTTGTTTTGATTTTTGTTTTGAACTCTCAATTTTGAAACAACTTTTAGTTGAACTTTTTCTTTAACATTGTTTGGCAGAAGCTTCAAGTTTTTGAACCTATTGTCTAAGAATGAAGCTAAGATTAATGTTGATAATTGTTCATTACGAAACGATAAATCAAAACGTTTTTCTAGATCGTTGTTAACAGTACATTTAAAGTTTGATGGCATTTCAGAATTAGTAGATTACGGTTTTAAAAACTTCGTTGTTAGTTACACAATGATAGGTATTACGGAGGAGCATGACACATTTTTATCCATGCAGTGTTGTTGTCGCTATTTGAAGAGGCTTTAAAATTGCTAGAAGTTATTCAATTAGCGCCCATTCTTCTTGCGTTATTTCTAGAGCTATGGCCTTTTGGAACGAAGTAACTTTTCTATCATTTAAAATCGCAGCAATAACAGATTTTATTTGAAAATCCTTTCAATCATAAAACATGTCAAATCCCATCTTGTTTTTACACTCTGAACTAATCGTTTAATTGGCATGCCCATTTGTTTTTGTCGTTTTTGTAGTTCTGCAGTTGCAGTTGTAGAATGATTGAAATGACCCACAACGGAACTTACTTTCGAAATTAGTTCTATGGTGAATTTGTCAGTTTCCAATCCTTTATTTATTGACAACTGCAGTGAATGAACTGAACATGAAACACTTTCAGAATCAATTTCTGTCTTTGCTTTAGTAATATTTGCTGCGTTGTCTTGAACGAATGCCGATACCTTTTTATCCAATCCCCAGGCGTGTATAATTTCTTTAATTCTTTCTGCTAGGTTAGTAGCAGTATGAAGCTCGGGCATTGCTGCTGTATCTAAGCAGAAGTGTTGCATTTTAAACCCTCTATCTAGGTAATGGACAGTTTAAGTAATGTAGGATTCAGTATGACATGATGTCCAGGTATTGGAAGTACATGAGACAAATTCACATTCACTTAGCTTTAGTTTTAGCTCATTTTGTACTTCGGAAAATAAAAGATGAATTCTACTCATATTAGTTCCTCGTGATGGCATTACATAGTCGGGAGACAGTAAGCGTAACAATTCACAAAAACCAACGTCTTGTACTATAGACACTGGCAGCAAATCCATACAAATCATTTTTGCTATTTGCCCGGTAATTTTTTCTGAAAACGTAGGAGACGTAGCAGAAGGTTGCAAACAAATTTGCGACTGATCTGCTAAACGTTTTCAATGCAACGGCGCTAATTTTTGTGTTGAGGATTCTGCTGATTTTGTAGGTACCGAATCCGGCGTAGTCTGAACTACGCTTACCATTTCCACATCAGCCTCTTCGAACTCACTCTTCTTTAAGCTGAAATATTATCACGTAATCTTATCATTTACTGATGGGGTTAATTAGTTTGGAGTTATTTTTATATCCCCAAATGTGACCAGTAACCTTTAAGGAAGGATTTCCTTAACATGATGGAACGCAAATATTTTCCGACTATGCTAGGGGTCTATTCTTTGGGCAGAGCTTATGAGGATTGGTCGTGGTTCTTTTTACAAAACATTATTTGATTATTAGGGCTAGATTCTCGACAAAACAGGGGTTTGAATAGGACGCCACCAAGTCATTAACTTTAAACACAGGGTTTCCCTAAGGGGGACTTGGGCGTCCTTAGGGAGTAATATCGTATTAACTGCTAACGCAGGAGCTGTAAAGAAAATTTAATTAAATATACTAAAATGAGGACACAAGAAGTATTTTCTTGCTACCTCATATAAAAAAACAACAAAGATTAATCAGGCAACAATAATATGAACACAGATTTTATGCTTCGAATACTGAAAATGCTATTACAGCTTCCTGTTAAATTGGGTTTACCACTTTACTCTATTTGATCTTATACCTTGTTACCCTACTTCTGAACGTACTTGTTCAGAATAAAACAATTAATTAAGAAAATTAAATGTCGTTTCTTTAATTAAAATTTTCCTTTCATAAAAATCGTAAATATAAAATTCATGTTTAAGAAAAGATAATACAAGTTTTATCTACTCATAGGGTAGGATTATATATTCAAAGAAAAATATCAAAACTTCAAATGTTACTTTAGTTACAAAAGTTTAACTTGAATTTATACCAGAAATATCAGATCTGCTTTTTCTGTTTACATTTTTATAAAACTTTAACTACTTGTCTATTAATTCATTATTTAAAAATCGTAAGTGAACTCATGCATATATAAAACATCAATAGGAACTCTTTAAGTTTGCTTAATTTCATGTACATAGTGCACAATAAAGTAATATTATTATTATTATTATTATTAATATTTACATAATAAAGAACTCTTTAGTTGGCGTAATTTCATAAAATTTAATAACTGTAATTGTACTGAACTAGTATTGACAACAAAAATTTACTAAGGTCCTTCATAATATGTGAAACGGGTTTATCAGAATAAATAGTTACAAAAATATTTTCTGAATCAGCCTTGTATCAAGGTTCGCCAAATGTAGACGTGATGCAAGAATGATTCTAATCTCTTACCTTGGTTCTGCAGGTGTTCTTTACATGTCGTCACAACATGTTCGGGCAGGTGTTAATACATACATTTTTCAGAAAACAAGTGACGTAAAATCCACATGTTTCACAGGACGCAAACAGCTGCTTGACCCTTGGACTGAACCATGCTAACTTCTATGCGTTTTTGTTATACGCACGAACTGGACCAACCAAATTTCAATACTAGACTTATACGTGCTATTGTGTGTAGATATTGAACAAAAGTTTCAACAGTACCATTCCAATCATCGTCGGACTCAATTTACAAACCATAAAATTTTTTACCTACTTTGTAGGACGTTTCCTTTACATTCGAACTTATTGCTTTTCCCATAACATTACACAAAATCCAACTATCCATCGTACGGTTGAAGGACGTTCGTATTGTATCAATCACTTATCGCAAAGTTGACATAAATGAACCATAATTTGATATTCACAGGTGCAAAAGTAGAATTTTATCTTCTTTTAAACTCAGCCTACTCGCTGCTTTAGTTTTGTAATACCAGATAATACAAAACGACTTCTTAGAGTTGATAATTATAATATAAAAATCTAATTGAGGACTTCTACGAAGCGTTGAAAAACATATGTTATCGAACTTTTACGAAATCATTAAAAATATATTTTCTGTGTTATTTACACAAATGTCCAAAAAATTATAAATGAATTTATCTCATTAATGATCGAAACGAAGTTATTTATTAGAAGTCATTTAAAAACGTCTTTTAAAAGGAACGTTATAACAAAAAAATGGAAGGTTATTAAAAGCAAAATTACGAAGAGTGCAATTATGAGAAGGGAAATTTACGAAAAGAAAATCTTCTAAAAGTTAAATTACGGAAAGAGCGCTACAACAAATTATTTAGTTGGTCTAATTAATTATTATTTTAATTCTTACCATCGTTAAAACATCAAGGCCTAGTGTCGAGCGCAATAGGGTTCAACTACCGCACAAAAAGCCAGGCGCAAGTTACACGCCAGAACCCTTATTAGTTCCATTATCTTCTCTACGAGAGCTCTAGCTAATGTGAGCGCAAATGTGCTATGCACTAAACAGGAAAGCTGTTTGGCCTTGATAATAATTGTATTAACTTTCTGCGCCTGATGTTAGCAACCAAACTAGCATTTCTGTATGGCGGTTAGCACATACAATATCAATACCTGTATTTATTTGTTTACTAGAGTTATTAGGACTAAAAATTCGTTGGTGTTCAACTGTGGTCAAAAAAAACTGTTACAATATATAAAAGATTACTCTAAAATTCCAATACAGCGCGATGATTATTCAATATAAAAGATTACGGCAAGATTCAGTTGATAAAAAGTAAATTAATAAAAAGAACTTTACTAAGACAAATACTGCATTATGATAAAATACTTACCAATTCGAGGTTGAAGCTTGTTCTTCAACCACTGCAACTATTTCTCTGTCACATCCCCTGTTGACTACTGCCGTATCGTTATGGTAAGTGCTCTTTCAAGAATCCAGTAGAACTTCATCATTTAATTACTGCTGCACACAAGTTACATTTTGATTTTATTAAGTCAAGTTTTTCAAAATAGTCCCACACTTTACTTTTATGCAAAGGCATGTTTTTAACAGAGCAACAAATTTTATAGTTGATCCTGGCACTAGCTATTGTTTGTTTAACTATTCTAGTTCCCGGTTAAGTTACTGTAGTCGCCAACACTATAAAGAATGCCTACCACACTGACTTAGGTTTAAATAAAACCTTTCTAAATTGACAGATAAAATAAACTATACAATACGTAACAGAAAGGAGAGACAAGGTACATTGTATGAAGGTTTGTAAGTAAATAACACGGTACAAAAGAAAAACAAATGTCTAAGACTAAACTCTAAAAGTTCTAAACTACCTGTATTTTACTCCCTGTATGTTTGTTGTGGTTTGTTAATTATTCTTTTTAATCTTTCTTGGAAATAAAACCACCATTTTAACAAATATAAGTGGTTTTATTCTCAAGAAAGATTAAAAAGAATACCTGTATTAGTAGGGTATTTAGTGACGTTCTGCCGCCACATTTCCACCAGCATCCACATTTCCACACACATTTTGCATGTAAATTCCCATAAGGAGCAAATGAGGAGATTCATCTCCACATTTCCACACACATTTATATGTAAATTCCCATAAGGAGGAAATGAGGAGATTCATCTCCACATTTCCTCACTCATCTAGACCAAATAGTTTTCTTCGACTATATGTAAACCCCATAAGGTGGAAATGTGAAAATGAATCTTAGCGAATCTCCTCATTTCTCTCCTCATTTTCCTCCCTCATTTTCCTCCCTCATTTGCTCCGCCTAGTGGACCGCCTTGTGGAATTTTTACCCCAGCCATTTTGATTACGTCACACCCGCATTCGACTAACCATTTTTATCTTTTGAGATAAATCTATCTTAGCATCCACAGTTCCACACACAATCACATATCTGAACCAAATAGTTTTCTTCATCTAACCATTGCATCTTTCGAGATAAACCTATCTTGTTTGGTATCAATTAATATTAGATTTTTCTTAGCTACCCGAATTTCTAGGAATTTCTTAGATTGCATCATTCCCCAGGGAGCTACCCCAATTTTAAGATTTTCTGCATGCAGCGATTTTCTGATCGTCCTTATAAATTTTTTAACCATGTGAAACATCTTGTTAGTCTAGAATTTTACGCAGAATCCGAATCTGCAAACAGATTTAAAATCGGACCATCCCTTACAAAGTTACTCCTTTAAAGTCTCAAACCTCTTTAAATTGTTTTGCTCATCTATAGCATATGCTTTAAACAACCATTTCGCTAGAAATCTAAAACTATGGGGATTTTATAAATGAGTTCTTTATAAGCCATAAGTGTATAATATTTAAAATCATTTTTTCAAACAGTAATGTTACTGTTTTTAGAATATTCAAAACCGCGGCTTTTTAAAATTTTTCTGGTTTAACATTTTCCTAAATAAGTACGTCACAAATTATGCTCAATGCTAAATAGTTGGAAAATACGTAGACGAGGACAAACTAATTCTTTGTCGAAGTACAAGTGAAAGTAGCCTTTCTTTTTTATTAATTAGCGGCTATACGATTTGAGAAATACAATAGATATGCTCAATGCCATCCATTAGAATCGTCGCATCATTGCTAGAGGGTTTATTAATCATACAATGAGCGCTCTAGTATGGTCGTCCTTATAAATTTTTTAACCATGTGACACATCTTGTTAGTCTAAAATTTTACGCAGAGTTCGAATCTGCAAACAAATTTGCAATAGGATCGGCCTTTACAGAGTTACACTTATAAAGTCCTGAACCTCTAAATTTTGCTCTTTGCTCTATAACATAACAAATAGTTTTCTTCAACTAGCCATTGCATCTTTCGAGATAAACCTATCCTGTTTGGTATCAATTAATATTAGATTTTTCTCATCTACCCGAATTTCTAAGAATTTCTTAGATTGCATCATCCCCCAGAGAGTAACCCTAATTTTAAGATTTTTTGCCGATTGCGATTTTATGGTCGTCCTTATAAATTTTTTAATCATGCAATACATCTATTGAAGACCGCCATATAAATCAAAACCAACTTCTATTATATGGTGGTGAGAATTTGGTAGAAATTCGTCTAACCTATAGGTTGTCTTACCAACTAGTGGGTTGATATTTAATTGTGGTACTCGCACTCTACAATGTTCCAAAAGCTACACTCTATACGAAACTCAGATCAAACGAAAATCGTGTACAAAATTTGGAAACGTATACTACACATTTGTCAATTAAAAGGAGGAAAAAGTGACTTTTGTGTGTGTATTAGTTTTAATGAATAAAAATATATTTCTATGTGTAGTGTACTTGTTAAGTATTTGATTTGAAATATAATTATGGTTTCAAACGTTTTGGTTTTATTTATATATAATGGTATTATTAGGATACAATAAAAATACAATACTTCCGTTACTCGGAAGCAGTAGCAGAATCTTGGTTTATGTAATATCATCGAAGTTAAACAAAAAAATTTTAAACTAAAAGATATGTTTTAAACACGCAGTTGTACTCATTTCTATTAAAATTAAATGTAGCGCTCTTTGTTATAATTCTTTTAATAAGAACTTAGATGCCCATTTCAGTTGCATGGACATTTTGAAAAATCAAACAATACCAATGTATACTTTATATTTTATAACATGAACAAGCTAATATATACAAAAATAATTTCTAAATTCACATCATTCATTTCTTATGATAATAGTTGCGGTGGTTAAATTTTTTACTTTAAAGCTTACAATTTAGTATATATTCCATTTGAATATCTGCCAACAATTTTATAAACCCCAACTCCTCGATTATTTCCATAAAATCATCCAGATCCTCAGGCATTGCTAACACAGCAGTACAGTGCCGTATTGCTTCCTCGTATGACTGACACATAAGACATTTTTCTCCTTCTATCGAAAAGCGTTGCCCACATTCTGCTTTTTTTACTCGTAGAGCATTGCGAAATCTTCGAATAACCTCCCCAAAGTCTTTATACATATTTGTTATATCGTCTCTTTAAACTGTACAATCAACAAATAATAATTTCTACGCGAACAGCCCTTTTATATGAGCTACTCCTATTCCGATATGTACCGATTGTACCCGATTTGTGTGCACGCACGAAACAACTGGTAGGCTAAACAGAAACTGAATTATATTGTATCGCACGGTGTTATTATACCTGGTTGGAATAATTAGGTAGTTTACTTTTAAATTAGGAGAAAGCCAACGTCGTTTTTGACCTCGAGTTACATTTCAAACCAGTCTATTCACGTCGGTGAAAACCAATTAGCTTTTTGCTTACGCACTACAACTATAATTATCGGATGTATCACTTTAACTTTCACTTCTACTATAATTGTTTACAGACCAGTCTATGTACAATGTCCTTAAAACTATTTACATTAATATTCTTAACTACAAACTAAAAAGTTTACTCTTGCGTAGCTTCTTTATGTACCCTATAGAATGCAAACCGAAGGTTTCCGAAGACAGCCGAACAAAGTTGAGGATTCAGCGGGGAACTAAACGACATCATCTTTTATCAATCCTTGCTACTCGTCCAGTACATTTAGCACCATGCGAATGTAGTTAGTAGAGTCATCGGAAACGTCTTCCATGTTATACAGGACAGCAATCGCATCGCGCGCATAATAAAAACCCAAAAGGGTTGTAGCACACGTACACAAATTGGTTGCACTACACTTTGTGAGATTCCTTTAATCTTTTTAATCGTGTCTTTCTTGTCTACAATACAGTAGGACTTGGCCCTACTACCAACGAATTCTAATACTAGACCCCCATTAAAGTTGTCTTTGAATTTCCCTACAACTTTTTGTTGACAAGCGGTATATTGTATTTATTATTCTTGGGGTAGTCACTCTTTTAAAATAAATATATCTTTTTTGGTATCAACTAATATTAGATTTTTCTAGGGAGTCCAAACCTGTAAATAGATTTTAAATAGGACCATCTCAATACAAAGTCACGCCTTTTAAAGACCCAAACCTCTAATTTTTATTCATCTTTATTTAACTACATCTTTAAAAGCCTTTTTTTGCTACCCAAGACATATGCTTTAACCAACCATTTTCCTAGAAATCTAAAACCGCTGTGTCCCGCGAACACAACGTGGAGGTAACACGTATATTCTGTCAACCGAGATAGAAACAGAAAGGATTTGTAAGGTGGGCGAAGAACTTAAAAATTATGGATTCTTAAAACTAATATATACAATAGATTTACAAAATCTATACAACTATCTTAGATTTATATCTTTATGCCCACCATGTGTATGTTGTTATGCTTCCAGGAATGACGTTACGCTTGTCATCTTCGCTCGATAAACTAATTTTATTAATAATCTGCGTGTACAAATCGTGTTTTTTACTCCGGATATATACACCGGCAAGTACTCGTTACCAAATAAAGAATTAGATGCTTGGTGACTGTTAACATCCGCTTCCCTCGTGTACGCCCAAACACATCCCAGCCCATGCGCACCCTTTGCCCATGCGCACCCCTGCCCATGCGCACCCCTGCGCGTGCACACCTTTGCTCATGCGCACCCCTGCGCGTGCGCAACCCTGCTCATGCACACCCCTGCGCGTGCGCACCCCTGCCTATGCGCACTGCCCATGCGCACCCCCTTTTTTATAAATAAAGAACAATGTAATACTATTCTAAAATGTTTATTCTGACATTATACATAACAAAATTTAAAAATATTTAATACTAAGCATGGAGTCATTTAAACTTAATTTTAATACAAAGTTATACACAGAAGACAGTCCTTTCTTTATGTTTGTTTGGAGTGGTTTTAATTTTATCTAATTTTATTCGCAGCTTAAAATTTAAATCGACACCAAAGTCTTCTATCTCCTTTTCTAGCCAATAGTTTGATACATAGAGACCGTCTAGGTTTTCGAATTGTAAAATGTACCGAAGTTTGCCTCTATATTTAAAGTCTTTGATTCTACCGACAACCATATCCATTCCTTCGTGTAATTCTTGCAGCTTGTGACAATCTTTTAATCGCAGCTTTCCCACTATATCCTGCATACGTATCTTGTTAGCTTGATCGACTTCTTTTTGTCGGTATTGGAGGAAATCCTTATTCTCCCACTCACTGTTGCATAGTTGCATGTCCACCACTTTTGGAAATATATGGTTGTTATAGGTTGTAGGACCTTCGGTTTTAAATGATTCGAAAGGTTCTTTACTAGGCAAATATACAATGTTTAACGGACCCCCTTTGCGTGTAGTGTACGCAAAGGTTACGAAACCCGCATCCCTTAGGTCGTCTATGTTATCTGCCATTTCGATAAATACGTTTTTAGAATATCCTTTTAAAAAAAATATACGGATTTAGTACCATCCTTTTCCGCAAGGAGGCCTACATAACTAAAAGGGTCTTTTTTACTAACCACAAATGCATACAACTTGTAGAAACCAGATGTATCTAAGTCAGTCCATCGGCACATAAAATAATCTTTTAATTCTTCCTCATTTTCTCTAATAAGATGTTCTTTGTCTAACACACCTTTGTATTGATCGCGTACTGTCGCAGTGTTTTCCATGTAGTCCAATTTTCGCCTTTTTGCATCCATTTCCTCTAACTCCAGTTGTCTTTTTCTTCCACTTACAGCGTATGGTATGCATAATGGGGCAATTTCCTTTAGCGTAAACGGATAGAGTTTACTACCAATATTTACGCGTTGTCGTACAACCTCTGGACGAATGTTAGGCGTATATATCAACCCCAATTCCGAAATGACTATTTCTTTTGGAATTGTAGAATATGGTGTTGTAGATTATGTAAAATATGTACTACCTGCTTTAATGTAGCACTTGTGTAAGATTTTTATTTTATCTTGGCTGTCTTCCTCCTCTACTATCTCCAAATAATTTACAGGTAAATAGTTAAAACTAAAAGCCGAAAGCACATACTTTATCAATTTTTCCCTTTCCTTTGGTTTTTCGGACAACTTAATTTGCAAGCCCGTCAATTTCTTTGTATTGCCATTCCCCCAATACACGTACCGTAGTAGGTTATTATACGCTAAACAGCAGCTATTTTGTAGCTTGTCCGATAGCTTACTCCACATTTTGGCAAGTGGTACCGAGTACATTGGCGTCTTTAGGAAGTATAACTTGCTATCTTCCAATAATGTTAAACAGTTTTTTAAGGGATTATACACCCGTTTCGCACCGACATAGCTTCCAATTGTACAGTTGTATATTGTCGCTTCCAATTGCGTAATACCATGTTCTTTGGCCAAAGTAGACGCAAATGTTTCCCTTAAACGTACATCTGGGTAACGTAAAAAATCTAGTATATGATTGCCAAGTTGTTTATTAACACCAGGACTTGTTATCTGACACACAAATTTGTTGTATATCTTTATTCTTGCATTGGTTGTTAGCCATGTTAAACAATCAATTCCCACAGTTTTATCGTTGTCAACTATAATATTGCACTTTTCTTCGTATTCGCCCTTATAGCAAAAGTTATGGTTTGTAGTTAAATAATTACACATCTCCATCTTGCTAAATATGCCCGCAAAATCTTGGGTTACATCCATGTCAAAAAGATAGTAATAATCTTTTTGAGTTCGTCTAATATATCTGGTAGTTTCTACAATAAAGTTTCCAACTTGACATCTGCTAGTTCTACTTTGTATGGAACACATATAGGATTTTGGAATTTTTTATATTAATGCTTTCGAGGTCTTCTTTTCCGATAATTTCTTTTATTCTCAGACCCATCTTGTTAGTGCTTTCCAGAGAAAACGGAAGCTTAGCTTTAACACCATGCCTAGCGGAAACAAACCGGTCGAACTTTCTTTGTAGATAGCTGTTAAATGCACCACAAATTTCTTTTTTAGGATAAACATCCTTTTGTTTGCAGATGTTTGCTCGGCGTCAAAAAGGTTGCAAATTTTATGCAACATTATATTGCCACAAAATGGTTCTGTAATTGGTGTGTGTAGTCCACCAGTCAGCATCTGCTCGCATTCGACATAACAAATATTACCATAGCTTGATGCACTCGTACGCAGGTAGCACAACAACATTTCGATCTTTCGCAATTGAATACGAAAATGGCCCTTATGTACCCTACAGAGTGGGGGCGAATATTGCCGAAGATACCCGAATATGTCGGGCACCCTCATATCGCTTACATTCTCTTGTTTAGGAACAGTTTTGTTATCCGACCTAGGTCGGATTTAATCCGACCTAGGTCGAACTGGGCAGGGGTGCGCATCGACTTATGTCCGGATATATGTAGGATGTTAGGTTGGGATGAAATTACCCCATAGGGTAAAATTGCCTCCGACCTAGGTTGGATGTGGACTTGTCGGGGGATAGGTTAGCTAGTGTTGTCCGGAGTTAGGTTAGGTTAGCTGGACTTGTGTGGACTTAGGTTAGATAAAAGTAAAAATTGATAGGTTAGGCCGTTTTTAATGAGTTTTCTCATTAAAAACCCATTAGCACTAATTGCTTTTTAATGAGTTTTCTCATTAGAAACCCATTAGCACTAATTGCTTTTTAATGAGTTTTCTTATTAAAAACCAAGTGTGGACCTAGGTTAAATAAATGGAAAAATTGATAGGTTACGTCAGCGCCGCGGCGCTGACCTAACCTATCAAATTTTCCTTTTATTTGTTTGTCCTCGTCTACGTAATTTCCAACTATTTAGCATTGAGCATAATTTGTGACGTACTTATTTAAGAAAATGTTAAACCAGAAAAATTTTAAAAAGCCGCGGTATTGAATATTCTAAAAACAGTAACATTACTGTTTGAAAAAATGATTTTAAATATTATACACTTATGGCTTATAAAGAACTCATTTCTAAAATCCCCACAGTTTTAGATTTCTAGGGAAATGGTTGTTTAAAGCATATGTTATAGATGAACAAAACAATTTAAAGAGGTTTGAGACTTTAAAGGAGTAACTTTGTAACGGATGGTCCGATTTTAAATCTGTTTGCAGATTCGGATTCTGCGTAAAATTCTAGACCAACAAAATGTTTCACATGGTTAAAAAAAATTATAAGGACGATCAGAAAATCGCTGCATTCAGAAAATCTTAAAATTGGGGTAGCTCCCTGGGGAATGATGCAATCTAAGAAATTCCTAGAAATTCGGGTAGCTAAGTAAAATCTAATATTAATTGATACCAAACAAGATAGGTTTATTTCGAAAGATGCAATGGTTAGACGAAGAAAACTATTTGGTTCAGATATGTGATTGTGTGTGGAAATGTGGATGCTAAAATAGATTTATCTCGAAAGATAAAAATGGTTAGTCGAATGCGGGTGTGACGTAATCAAAATGGCTGGGGTAAAAATTTCACAAGGCGGAGCAAATGAGGGAGGAAAATGAGGAGGGAAATGAGGAGATTCGCTAAGATTCATCTCCACATTTCCACCTTATGGGGTTTACATATAGTCGAAGAAAACTATTTGGTCTAGATGAGTGAGGAAATGTGGAGATGAATCTCCTCATTTCCTCCTTATGGGAATTTACATGTAAATGTGGATGTGTGTGGAAATGTGGAGATGAATCTCCTCATTTGCTCCTTATGGGAATTTACATGTAAAATGTGTGTGGAAATGTGGATGCTGGTGGAAATGTGGCGGCAGAACGTCACTAAATAGCCTACTTGTATTTTATTACGCCGCAGGCGCCGCACGTATTTGTTTCAGTTGCACACTTCTTATTTTATCAAACAGAATCGCTGTTTCCGTTTCTTTTCTTCTAACTCGAAAAGTAATAAATATGTAGTATGCACTACTAGGTTGGGCCATCGGCCCGTGTATAGTTATCAATAAATGATAATGAAAATAAAAAATGAAATGAAATATAAACATGTAAAGAAAGTCATTTTATTTTATAGTAACATGATACACACGAATGTTATTTTGTTACTTTCCGTTTGCCGTGTAATAAAGCAATAAAAAAAATAATTCTTGTGACATCCCAAAAGTGTAGTTGTAATGTCACTGGTTTTAGAATGGCTTTTCTTATTGTTTTAGTACTTCATGCTACTTATAATTATATATTCTTTTATGAAGTTCAATGGGAAATACTTTAGCAAGGATTTCCAAATTATTTACTTAGTTCAAATCTAAAACTAGTATATATTAATATTGATAATTAAAAGAAGTCTTGTGTAATAATTTTCATGGAAGTTCATCTTTGCTATTGGTCATCTGTTAACCTCAAACTGAGAGAGTAATTATAAATCCACAATTCAATACTCTTACTAGTTTATTCTGTGTTTCATACATATCCTAGGAGTTTTAGTATTTCACCATATTACTCCTGCTTCTTTTTGGCGGAAACGCATTGTGGGGCTTCTTGTTCTGGTCAGGGTTTTGGTGGCTCTTCTTGTCTAACCGCCGGAAAGGCCGGATCTAAAATTGTTAAGTGGTAAAGGGAGAATGCTAATTAATTATCCGATCTTATTGAATTATAGTCGGGTCATCCATTAAAGTTTTATGGGATTTCAGTTAGCTAAATCTCCTCGTAATTCCATGTAAGTTTTATTTATGTTGGATATCGACGCAGTCGGATTCACCACTTACAATCACCACGTGCTGTCAAGTTGTTTTATAAAAGCTTTGAATTTTTCATCTCTTAAATTCAGAATTGGAAGCAGCCTAATCCAGAACCGACAAGGAAGCATATTTACTGGAATTATCAGAATAAGACTACCAAAGAAATCCTATCCATTTGTAGTTAATTTCGCACAGCAGTCAAGCTCAGATGAAGATTTTAGTGGAAGCATTATATGGCCAGTCACAGTTCAAGCAAAGTTATTATTCATGATTATTATTAACCTTCAAATACTTTTTATTAGTAATTATATACCTTGCGATTTCGGGGACCTAAGGTCCTTAAGTAATATTGGGGTAAACAGTATACTTGTATTACACGTTGTACACCAACTGCATGCAATTGGCCCACTTGAATGTGTAAGGGATTGTAATTTTAATATTTACCTACCGCGTGAGGGTATCCAATTAACAATAAATAATAAATAACAGGACCTCTAACACTATCGTACCCTCACGTTTCGGGACGTTGCCTCGCAAGCTGCAGCAGTCGGTGAAGGGGGGGTTCATTAAACAAACACACTGAGACGAAAATTCGATTGTTTTATTGAATGAGCTACTAACTAAAACTTCAACTAATTACATATGCATAACAAAATATAAAGTAATTACCTTATGTACAAAAGGGCGCCACCATGGGAATTAAACGGCCCATGGACCAATCGCGGTAATAGCTCTCGTCTCACTTTGTTCGTGGGCGATGAACCAAAATGGCAGAACAGAAAATAAGTCACTTATAGTCTCCGGCTAGCACAAACACAACTTAACTAAACTTAACTAACAAACATATTTTGAATAGATACAGTTCTAGGTGTACACAACCCAATAACAAAAATTTATTAATGCTACCCTAGTCTAATTAATCTTGCATAGTGCGACGACCCTTTTTAACCACGGGGTCATCTACACCATGAAAAATACGACCTTCTCAAGGGTCAAATAGTACCGTAACTTGACTTCGGGCCTGAGCTTTGCATTCTCAGGTAGTCTCGTGGATTAGTGATTAACGGCCTCTGACACCGTCGAAACACAATATAATAGAAGACCCTTCTAAAACGATGCGGTCTCAAAAGCAATAATCAAACGGATCAATTTACTTGAACTGGGCATTCACCCGGAGTTGTATTTTATGGAAGTCGACAAATACTGTTTTCAAACAAATAACTGACTTATGCTGCATAACACAGCCTTGAGTTCATAGTAATATCACATATACTAATTACTTACTCAGAGAAATAAATAACTTAAAACATAACGGCCCGCACTTGACTTCAGAGAAATAAACACATCACTAGTAACCGTTAGCTTTAACCTCTAACGCGTCTGAAATAAACAACCCCGATTCCCACCGGCTGGCATCCTTATATACATTTCAGTTAATTGAAAAATACCCCTTTCTTGGCGCTCTTACTCGGCTTAGGATGCGCCGGTCGTAAATCTTTAAAATTAATTAAAACTGTCAATGCCTAAGATAACCCCACACGTAGCTCTCAGAATTGATTTTAGTTGAGTGCTAAGCTAATTGAAAAATTGCTTTAGACCACCCTGACATAAATAGGATCCTAAAGCATGATTGACATCTAATCATAGATATGGGCTAATCTGACATGTTTAGTGCCCTTAAAGTAAGTGCCTTTAGAGAAATTGATTAACTCTTGGATTAGATCTTTCTGGGAACTTCGCTGAGAAGCTACTTGGGTGATCCTGCAGCCGCTACAATTCTAATAATTAGCATGCTAAAATTAAACTAGAAACTAACTATTTTAGGAATACTAGAACTATTGGAGCTTATTAAAACAGTATGTTACACAGCCCCCTCGAAAAATTGAAATTGCTCTTAGGAATTTCAAGAAAATTGAAAAAAATAAATGTAGAAATTAACACATCCAACCGCAATTATGTTTAAGACAACTGAGTCTTTTCAGAAAATTGGCGGAAGGAAAAATAAAAATTGGAAAAATAAAATATTAGTGAGGTTTTAGGTCTTGGACGTGGAACACCCTAGCGGTTTTCCGTCCATGGAAGATAGTCTATAAGTGGTAGAACCTAAAACTTCCATCACCTTTGCTTCTAGGAACTTCGGGGCTAATTTTTTATTGAAATGTTTAGAAGCATCAGATAATATAAAATTGCGCTTCCACACTAAATCCCCTACTTTGAAATTTAATGGTCTGCGCCTTAAATTGTACGAGTGCGTATTACGTTCATACGCCAAATGTATGTTCTTCTGAACTTCTTTAAAGATGGGCGATAATTCATTAAGGTCTTGAACCAATTGTTCTCGAGTATCAATTGCTAGATCCTCTGGATTTAAATCCTTTAATTTATTATAGAATTCCCCGGACAGAGGAACCGTGCGTCCAAAAGCTAAAAATGTTGGGGAATATTTTGTGGATTCATGAACAGCATTACGAAGCGCATGGGCAATTTTGTGAATATTATCGTCCCAATTCTTATGAGAATCTTGAATGTAACTGCGAATGGCAGCTCAATTACCTTGTTAACGCGTTCTACATAATTAACTTGAGGATGGTAGCTGGCGTTAAACCAAACCGAAGGTATTTTATAATTTGTCATGAGATTGGAAAATAAATTACTTTTAAATTGGGGCCATTATCTATCATACAAATTTGAGGTACCCCATATACCAAAAATACAAAATTTTCCAGGTAATTACAAATTTGTTTTGTTGAAGCGCTGCGCATGGGATGCAATAAAGTGAATTTTGTAAACCAGTCAGTAACAACTAAAAGGTAAGTATTCCCCAATTTCGAGCGCGGAAAGGGCCCCATTAAATCAATCGACAAACATTGAAACGGAAATGAAACTTTTTTCTCTTTGCCCATAAAACCATAATGGTTGAACGTGCTGGATTTGCTTTGACAGCACGTAACACATTTACTAATGTATTTAGAAATATATGACCGCATTTTAGGCCAGTAATAGAGCTCTTTGATTTTTGTATATGTTTTAAATACACCCAAATGGGCCGAAACTGGATCATCATGGCATTCTTTTAAAATTTGTGCACGGCATGATTTCGGCACTACTAACTTCCACTCAATTAAATTGGCTTTGATATTCAAATTATTCGGAATAAACTTATACATTTTATCATCTTCTACTCTCCAATCGGGATATAGATCTGGCTTTTCCTTAATATTATTTAACATGTTTTTGTACCAATCCTCGACCTCGTCTAAAGAAAAATTTAAAGAATTAATAGCATAGGCTCCACTAGGAGCTCGGGATAATGTATCTGGTACCACATTAAATTTACCCTTCCTGTGGATAACTTCGAAATCAAATTGTTGGAGTTTCACACTCCATCTAGCTAAACGTCCCGCAGGATCTTTTAAGTTGTGGAGCCAAATTAAAGAATGATGGTCCGTAATGACCTTAAAATGAGTTCCTTCAATATATGGTCGGAATTTTTGAATAGCAAAACACACCGCCAAAAGTTCCCGTTCTGTGACTGAATAATTTTCTCTGCTGAATTTAAACTGCGAGAAGCATAAGCAATTACATGTTCTTCGTCTCCTTCTCCTGAGTTAAAACACAACCAACGCCGTAATTTGAGGCGTCACATTGTAAAGAAAAACTTTCGAAAAGTCAGGACTCCTTAAAATAGGAGCCTTTGTAAGAACATCTTTAATTTTTCAAACGAAATAAGAGCCTCGTCCGTCCATTTAATCGCTTGCGATTTTCTCTTTCCTTTAGTAAATCATTAATAGGTGCTATAATTGTGGCAAAATCCAAAACAAAACGCCTATACCAAGAACACATACCGGTGAAACGTTTTATTTCAGTGGCTGTCTTGGGTTGAGGAAAATTTACAATTGCGTCAATTTTGCTGGGTCAGTTCGGAGACCATCTTTATTCACAATATATCCCAGATATTGTAACTCTGGTTTACAAAACTCACATTTTGAACTGTTAATTGTTAAATTAGCGCCTTTCAACTTCTCATACACTTCGTTCAAAATTCTAATATGCTCCTTAAATGTGCTTGAAATAATAATTATATCATCTAAATAAACAAATACTGATTGGGATAATGAAAAATCAAAAATAGAGTCCATGAGCCTCTGTAATGTGCCTGGAGCATTGGCCAAACCCATCGGCATTACATTATATTGAAATAATCCGCGCCTTGGGACAGTAAAGGCTGTTTTTCCTTGCTTTCGTCACTCAAGGGCAATTGCCAGAAAGCTTTTTTTAAATCGATTGAACTGAGATATTTCGCATTGCGTAATCTATCAAGAATGTCATTTAGAAACGGAATGGGATACGCGTCTTTTTTTGTAATTGAATTTAATCGTTTAGCGTCAAAACATACACGAAATTCACCTTTTGCTTTTTTCTTTACTAATAGCATGGGGGAGTTCCACGGGCTATTGCTTGGGCTAATAATGCCTTGTTCAAGCATTGCATCAATTTCTTTATTAGCATGTTCCAGCATCGCCGGTGATAATGGGTAATACCTTTGTTTAATTGGTTCAACGTCTTCCGTTGTAATATGATGTGAAATTTTAGTGGTTCGGCCTAAGGTAGGACGATCCAGGGATTGAAATAAAGAAATAACCTTGTTTAATTCAAATTTCTGGTCTTCATTTAAATCGGCCATGACTTTAATGAAATTTAATTTATTCGTTTCCGCAGAATGAGCATAAAATTCATTTTTTGAAAAATCTACTTTCAATTCAAATAATTGACAAAAATCAATCCCTAACGTTAGGGTACACTCTATTGAGTCGGAAACTAAAACATTTAAAGACCGAGTAACCCCGTTTATAGTCAAGGGCAAATTAATTGAACCTAAAATTGATTGTGCAGTGCCATCCGCGGTTGTTAATATAGACGTTTTACATTTTAATTAATTCTAACTTATATTTATCCAATAAACACAAACCATGTCTGCCTAAAATAGAGGTATTCGCGCCGGAATCCAACAGTGCAGTATAAGTTTCCTTAAATATCTCGATATTAATATAAGGTCTTGTATCATCTTTTACTTTATAAAAATTTGAAAAAACCTTAGATGATTTACAAAAATTCTTAACTTTTACTAACCAATCCGACCACGTCTTTTTGTCAGCAGCAATATTATTAAACGAAGAAAAGCAACGGCTGACTACGCGCTTTCCTGTCCTTAGTTTTTTGCATTATTTGAGCAGTTTGGACAATTTGTGGACGTAACTTCCAACTGCCCACAAGAATAACAAAATATTCCGCGTTTCTCCGGACAAGTATGAAACGAGTGACCTCGTCTTTTACAGTTGAAACAAATAGTCGAAAATTTTGCTGTGTTTTTAAAATAATTCGAAACGCCGGACCGTGGTAAATTATTATTAGAAAATGAACTCTGTCGAACTTGACGTTCTAAGATAACTGGTACGTTGGCAGAATCCGAATGTTCCTGTTTAATAAAATTTGTAGGCTTAATGTCTTCTAAAAGCTTACAACGAGAAATCAAATGGAAATGTCAGTCACTTCAATTAACGCCAGTTGCGTGGCATAAAAAGTCTGTAAATTTCTTTTAATAATTTTTATTTGTTCCTGATTGGAATGGAATCTTCTAATTGAGAAAATAAATTTACCATCTTTGAAATATAAATGGTAGGTGATTCATCGGCGCCTTGCCGTCTGGATTTAATTAACATTAAAAGATTCTCTGCATAATCGGCTGAAAGAAAATCTTGTTTCAATTTAAAATTAATTGTTCCCATGAATTTACTGTACACCGCGTTGCTCTATACCAATCCAATGCTGAACTGGTGAAAGATCAATAGCCCCTTCGAAAAGGTCATCTGACGAAAGTTTTCTTGCAACTTGCAGTTCTTTGACGCGTTGAATAAAATCTAAAACCGATATAGAATCAGATTCACCCGAAAATTGTAATCCCCACTTGTGGATCGGGACTGATGTCGTTGTTTTATTCAAGGACTTAATTAGCGTACCTAAATCATTACTAGAAATCGAAACCGATGGGGTATTAATGGAAGAAACCGCTGATGCTTCAGGGCATGAACCCTCTGCTGTTGGTGTTATTGTAGGATCTTTATTACTGCTAGCCGAACAATAAAGAGGGTTATCGTTAATCTCATTTTCCCCGTTTACCTGTTCTAAAATCTCAAAAGCTCTAATGCATTTGGAATGCAATTCTTTGTGTACTTCTAAAATTCAATATCGAAATTGACATAATTTAGTCTCTGTGTTACATGCATTAATCTCGTGTTAAGTTTAATATATTCTGTCCTTTTAGGAAGAATGGTAAAAGAATTTAAACAGTTTTCTAATTCAAAAATCTTAAGTTTTAATAATTCAATTTCGTCCTTTTGAACGATTTCAATTTTCTCATACTTAGAAAAACATTACTGTCGACTTTCTCAACAATGAGTTTTCTACGCAATAATTTTCGCTTTTCTAACACACTTAACTTTGTTGGTTCAACGTTCCTAATTAAAAGTTCATAACTAAGCTCATCAATTCTTAAAGCTTCTACCACATACATGACTAAATAAAAGGTAAAGCCAACAATAACGAAACTTGTTCCTAAATCACTAATATTAAACTGTAATTCTGCCTAACACTAAATAGAAACAAAACAATCTAAAATTCGTCCGTGTGTTGTTTACCATATTTACAATTTTAACCACGTTAATGCGCCAGTGTAATTTTAATATTTACCTACCGCGTGAGGGTATCCAATTAACAATAAATAATAAATAACAGGACCTCTAACACTATCGTACCCTCACGTTTCGGGACGTTGCCTCGCAAGCTGCAGCAGTCGGTGAAGGGGGGGTTCATTAAACAAACACACTGAGACGAAAATTCGATTGTTTTATTGAATGAGCTACTAACTAAAACTTCAACTAATTACATATGCATAACAAAATATAAAGTAATTACCTTATGTACAAAAGGGCGCCACCATGGGAATTAAACGGCCCATGGACCAATCGCGGTAATAGCTCTCGTCTCACTTTGTTCGTGGGCGATGAACCAAAATGGCAGAACAGAAAATAAGTCACTTATAGTCTCCGGCTAGCACAAACACAACTTAACTAAACTTAACTAACAAACATATTTTGAATAGATACAGTTCTAGGTGTACACAACCCAATAACAAAAATTTATTAATGCTACCCTAGTCTAATTAATCTTGCATAGTGCGACGACCCTTTTTAACCACGGGGTCATCTACACCATGAAAATACGACCTTCTCAAGGGTCAAATAGTACCGTAACTTGACTTCGGGCCTGAGCTTTGCATTCTCAGGTAGTCTCGTGGATTAGTGATTAACGGCCTCTGACACCGTCGAAACACAATATAATAGAAGACCCTTCTAAAACGATGCGGTCTCCAAAGCAATAATCAAACGGATCAATTTACTTGAACTGGGCATTCACCCGGAGTTGTATTTTATGGAAGTCGACAAATACTGTTTTCAAACAAATAACTGACTTATGCTGCATAACACAGCCTTGAGTTCATAGTAATATCACATATACTAATTACTTACTCAGAGAAATAAATAACTTAAAACATAACGGCCCGCACTTGACTTCAGAGAAATAAACACATCACTAGTAACCGTTAGCTTTAACCTCTAACGCGTCTGAAATAAACAACCCGATTCCCACCGGCTGGCATCCTTATATACATTTCAGTTAATTGAAAATACCCCTTTCTTGGCGCTCTTACTCGGCTTAGGATGCGCCGGTCGTAAATCTTTAAAATTAATTAAAACTGTCAATGCCTAAGATAACCCCACACGTAGCTCTCAGAATTGATTTTAGTTGAGTGCTCAGCTAATTGAAAAATTGCTTTAGACCACCCGGACATAAATAGGATCCTAAAGCATGATTGACATCTAATCATAGATATGGGCTAATCTGACATGTTTAGTGCCCTTAAAGTAAGTGCCTTTAGAGAAATTGATTAACTCTTGGATTAGATCTTTCTGGGAACTTCGCTGAGAAGCTACTTGGGTGATCCTGCAGCCGCTACAATTCTAATAATTAGCATGCTAAAATTAAACTAGAAACTAACTATTTTTAGGAATACTAGAACTATTGGAGCTTATTAAAACAGTATGTTACAGGATTGAATACTTAATCGTTTCATAACTAACTATATAAACATATGTTGAATTACTGTACCTCTGTATCCCTATCAAGGTGTATTAAATTGGGCTAATTGTGTTAACTCTTTCAGTTATTCATTCACTTGTGTTTACAGGGCCAGAGTATCCACGGAGGTTTAGTCTCAAGCTCCACAACAGTTAGCGGAATTGTGACGGCAGTTCATGGTGGCGAGTAAGCTAATATTCATGTATAAGTGGGAGTTGGTAAGATCTGATATTGACTGAACTGTGAATAGCAAATCGTAATAACAGTGTTTCAATCAATTGTTACACGCTAGTGTTTAAAGCCTTAATTTTAATAGACAGGTTATGTGTTGTCATACAAATCTTATTTGAAGTAAGGTGTAACATTCTACAGTACGCAACACCTACAGGATATTCAAATCGGCGCTCCATAGTATTAGTAGATGCTCTGATTTTATGTAGCCTACGACAATATAATACACATTGTAACAACAATCAAAAAGTTCTTGATTTGGTATTAACAAACGCAGATGTTAAAATTAACATAATTAAAAGTCCGATGGCGTTAGTCCCAGAGGATATACATCACCCTCTCTTGAAATCTTCGTGACATGTAATATCAAAAACAATTTACCTATAAATCCGTTAATTATGTACAATTTCACTAAAGTTAACTTTATACAAATTGACAATGACTTATTATCAACTGATTGGGATGAATTGCTCTCTGGCAGAAATATAGAAGATGCGGTGCATGTATTTTATAGCAAATTAACCGAAAAATTTGAACTAAGAATACCAAAAATAAAACAGAACCATAATAAACGTTTTCCAAGATGGTACACAAGAGCAACCATTAAAGTAATCAAGAAAAAGAAACGGTATCATAAACGGTGGAAAAATTACAATAATACACTTGATTACTGCTCATTTTCAATACTTCTGCGCCGCAGTAAAACTCTTATCGAAACCGATTATCAAAATTAGATGAAGCGTGCGCAAGATAACATACTTACAAACCCTAAGTATTTTTGGCAATTTGTGAAACCAAACCAATCGCATAGATCAAATATTCCACACTCTTTAAACTATGATGGTAAAACTGCTTTTAAAAGCGAGGACATTGCTGAATTATTTGCTTTATTTTTTCAATCCGTGTATGAATACGATGTGAATGCCAATATTAATTTTGACTGTGACTCCAGTAATCACAATAGTTATGCCGAACACATAATCAATACATGTGGTCTCCATCGGCGTCTACGCACGCTGAACATAAACAAAGGTCCAGGTTTAGACGGAATACCACCAATCTTATTAAAACAATGCTGCAACGGAATAACCCACCCTTTATCCATTCTATTCATTAAATCGTTAGCAACGGCGATATTTCCATCGGTATGGAAAAAGTGCATTGTAGTTCCAATATTTAAATCTGGCGATCTCTCAGATATAAAAAACTACAGACCAATTTCTATACTGTCCGCTATCCCAAAACTATTAGAAAAAATTATATTTGACTTACTATATTTTTCTGTAAGCTCCGAAATCATTCCACAACAGCATGGTTTTATTAAAAGGAAATCTGTAGAGACAAATTTATTATACTATTCCAACTATATACTTGAGTGCATGGGGCGGCGATGTCAGGTTGATGCCGTGTATACGGACTTTAGCAAGGCATTTGATAAAATCAATCATATGATAGTAGTCCGTAAACTTGTCGAATCCGGGGTTCATGGCATTTTATTGTGATGGGTCTGTTCCTATATAAGAAATTGATCACAAGCAGTCTCTGTAAATGGATTTCGTTCTAAATTTTATTCAGTAACATCCGGTGTTCCGCAAGGTTCTCACTTAGGTCCGTTATTATTTGTGTTCTACATAAACGATATACATAGGTGTTTCTACTTTAGCAATATACTACTCTATGCTGATGATCTGAAGGTTTTCAAAGAAATCACTTGTAAAGATAATTGTCAAAAACTTCAATCGAACTTACAGCGACTTGCTCACTACTGTGAGAAGAATAAATTATTTTTAATTTTGCTAAATGTTATAGCATCTCATTTACAAGAAGCATCAACATAACCGATTGCACGTATAGTATTAGCAATCATATTCTAGTCACAACAGCTAAAATCACTGATTTAGGTGTCACGTTTGACTCTAAAATGTTATTTTCAACGCACGTAGATAACATATGCAAAAAAACTAATAAGATGTTGGGGTTCATAATGAGAACCACAAGATACTTCAACAACATAAACACTACATTAACGCTTTACAATGCATACGTATTATCAATTTTAAGTTACGGAAGCTCGGTTTGGAATCCAACTTATCAAGTTTATACTAAAAGAATAGAAAAAATACAAAAAAGAATGATCACTTACATAATGAAAAAAACGCCATCAACTTCTAACTCATACCTCTCTACCTGCAAATATCTTAATATGCTAACTCTAAAAGATAAACGAACTCTGTCAGACAATGTTTTTTTTGCTAAAATTTTAAAATCAGTCATTGACTCTTCCCACCTTTTAGCACTTATTAACATATACACCCCTAATCGTACATTGCGTAAACCCCTTACATTTTATCCGACAACATCAAAAACTAATTATAGTCGCAATTCTCCTATAAACCGCATGTGCCACACCATGAACTTAACAATGCAATTATCAAACATCGATTTGTTTCATGACAGTGTTATTTTAATAAAGCGCCATATCAAGAACAATTTTTTAAAAATGTATTTTTAGGGAAATATTGTAATAATTGTATTAATTGTATTAATTGTATTAACTGTATTAACTGTTTTGCTTACTTCACTACAAGTTCAAACTGTATATATATGTATGTAGGTATTCTGGTAACAACCTTATTTGAAGTTTATATAATTGCTTTTTCACGGCTGACCTAAAAACCTGTGAAAAAGCAATTACATATATATGTATGTATATGTGTGTATGTGTATGCAAGGGAGGTGTAGGTGAGGGTGTAGGTGCATCTGTATCCTTATGTATGTATATGCGTACGTGTATATATGTATGTGTATGCATACATGTATGTTTGTATATAATGCACATAAAACGTTAAAAATCAATCAGTATCTCTACACTGTATTTTTTATATTTTTTATCTTTAGTTTTTATTTTGATTTTTTTTTTCTCTCCTTAGTTGAATTATATATCGGAGCTACTATTTTGGGCTCTGCCTGTATGTAGTTCAATAAATTTAAATAAATAAATAAATAAAAGATGATGGATGCGGATTTCGGATCCAAATCCGGATCTGAAATTTTGGATCCGGATTTTATGAAATCCGGATCCTGACAGCAATAATTTGTATACTAAACTCATAAATAAAATTAGTTTATCTGGGGATGACAAACGTTTCGTCATCCCCGGAACTGTTAATACGTATGCCTAAGGGCACCGAAAAATAGACAATTTTTATTTTACATAGTTTTAAGTTGCACATTATTTAAGTGTTTGTATATAGTAGTTTTAAGATTTTATAATTTTTAAGCTCTATCCCTCTACCTACCCGTTTTCCGAATCCGTTCCTTTTCTATCTTGGTGAACGAAGTGTGCGTGTGACTTCCCCGTGGCAGCAGCGGCCTTTGGGGGGGGGCGAACTGGGCGACTGCCTAGGGCCCCGCGAACAAAAGGGGCCCGCGCACCGCAATGCATATTTTAAAAATCTGTGTTACACTTTATTTAAAACGATAGCAAAACTGTTAAGAGTATAGCTTTATGCATCATATATCTATACAATACCTAATACATATTGTGTAGTTTACAGTTATAATCCTAGTCACCTTTTTCGAGCGGATGAATCACTGTAAGAATAAGAAACTTCCATGCTTACAATAAGAAACAATGAAAGGTCCTGTTAAGGTCAAAGATAAATATAAGAAAGCACTAAGCAGTTACATTGTGTACCTAATACTTTTGAAACTTCTTAAGACTGCACACTTTACATACTTCATTATCTTTTGTAGGGTGCCATGCCATTGTAATATTTCTTTTGTTGTTGGTTGTTTTCCCCATAGATAATCAGTGTTCAAACTAAGTACGGGTTACTTCCATATCATATCAGTAAATTTAGAGTCTTCAGAATAATAAAACTTTAAGTTAGTTCAGTTGTCATTGAGCATTGAGCTTTTCATATTCAACAACCTTTTGACTTTTGAGTTTTACTAATTTAGTTTATGTGCGTGTAAATACATTGAATTAATATTGTGGCGAAAAAGGACGTATTTTTAATAGTGTAATTAGTTTTATAGTGAATTGAATAATAGTTTTGTGCAAGTTCATGCAATAAATAAATGTAATGAACTAATGAATTATTAAGTATCACGTGATTTGATTGTAATTGTAAATAAATTATTAGTGTTTTAAATTAAAATGAAGTCCAATAGCAAATAGCATAAACAGCAGATACACTGATTAATGATTATCTTCTGAAGGAAAATAATTAGGTAAGTTACAATACCTATAGGAATAGAATGGAATTAATCATTCACTTATGTTTTGAAATTTTGGTTCAATAACAGACAAGTTTGAATTTTTTTGCATCAATCTATTAACGAAATCGATATTGTTAAAGTGTTTATTATTGTCTAAAATAATGCATAAAGTGAAAAATATTTTTATTCCATCGGTAACTTAGTAACTTCCACACTGTGTAATATATATATTTTTTAAAGTGATGGCATCGCGCGAACGAGACGTTGGTAGAAAATATAAGTCTGGAAGTTCGAAAAGAAAAAGATCCGAGAAAAGGAAGGAACAAGCTGGGCAACTAAGCGGATCTCTCGTAAAATATTTGAAAACAGGAAATTGTTCAAGACAAACGGATATGGAATCGTCATTGACATTGACATCAATCGATTTGACAAATTTAGCACCTGTTGAAGAATTACATTCAACAATGCTTCCCTCCGAATCTTCACCGGAGCCTGATGAGTCACCCAAATCATCATCTACGCTTGGGTCACATACTTCATTGTTTTCAGCAGCCTTAGAGTATGAATCAGCTGAAAATTTCAACATGCCGCTCAATATAAATATAGAAAATGATCCAGGAATGTGGCCTACGTAAATTACTGATGCAGCACGGTCTGTTATTGTGCTCAAAGGTCCAAGTGTCGTAGATATTAATTTTCCTACTGATGCTAATGGGCGACATTTTAGCAAGTTTTACTATACCCGCACCTTAAAAAACGGCGAAGAGCAAAACAGAAGTTGGTTGGTATACTCAAAGCTGAAAGACGTTATATACTGTTTCGCTTGCCGACTATTTGGTGATTGCTCATCAAAATTAAGCTCTTATGAAGGATTAAATAAATGGAAGAATGTAGGTGATCTCTTAAAAGGACATGAAATTTCTAAATCACACAAGGAATGTCTTTTAAAATGGTTCGATTTACAAAAAGCTTTAACATGCAAAACAGGTATTGATGATTCATCAAAGTCTGAAATTGAATCTATAAAACAACGATGGAAAGATATTTTAGAAAGGCTACTTGCTGTAGTGCAATTCTTAGCCTCTCATAATTTAGCATTCAGAGGACACTCTGAAAATCTAGAAGATACGTCCAGCGGTAACTTTCTAGATATCGTTAAGTTAATTGGTCGATTTGATCCTATTTTAAAAATCCATTTGCAACAAGTAACAAAAAAAAAAAATTAGCGATCACTACCTCGGAAAAAACATTCAAAATGAACTCATACAACTGATTGCAAATCACGTAAAATCTAAAATTATAGAAAAAATACAAAAGTCTAAGTACTTTTCCATAATTCTTGATTGTACACGAGACACTGCTCGAATTGAACAAATGTCAATGATATTCAGATTTGTCGATGTAGATAGTGGTGACATCGAAGAACATTTTATTGGTTTTATTGCCGCAGAAAAAAATACTGCAGAATATTTAACTACCTACATTTTAACTGCACTGGAAAGCTTAAAGTTGCCATTAG
Source organism: Platerodrilus igneus (assembly GCA_036346225.1). Lineage (NCBI taxonomy): Eukaryota > Metazoa > Arthropoda > Insecta > Coleoptera > Lycidae > Platerodrilus > Platerodrilus igneus. The sequence continues at coordinate 11,920,356 of JARFIW010001469.1, read as the reverse complement.
AAAACTCCCTGGGTCAAAGATATGATAACGGTGCAAACATGCGTGGAGAAAAAAGTGGGGTTCAAAAAAGAATTTTGACTGCAAATCCTTTGGCGTTTTTTGTACCCTGTGGCTGCCATAACTGGAATTTAGTATTAGGTGATGCTGCATCCTCTTGTGTACAAGCTCAATCCTTCTTTGGATTTTTACAACGGCTTTATACGCTTTTTTCTGGTTCTAGTGAACGGTGGGCTATTTTAAAGGAAAATGTTAATATTTCACTAAAACGTTTATCGGAAACGAGGTGGGAGTGTAGAGTAGAATCCGTAAAGGCTGTGAAATATCAGCTAAATGATATATGCAGTGCTATACAAAGTTTAGCCGAAAATACAACAGATTGTGCTTTGATTAGTGAATGCCAATCAATCGAAAAAGAAATAACTTCTTTTGACTTCGTAATGTCTTTAACAATATGGTACGATATATTACACAAAATAAATTTAATTAGCAAGATGTGGCAAGTAAAAAATATGCATTTAACTGTCGCTTTACAACATTTGCAAGGTTTTATTAAATGGATAAACGAATACCGAGATACTGGCTTTCAGTCGGCATTAATTGATGCAAAAGAACTTGCTGAACAAGCGGAAATTGAACCAACATTCAAATGTAAAAGAAGCAGGCAAAAGAAACGCTTTTTTGATTATGAAGCAAAAGATGTGAGTTCCCAGACACCAGAAATTAACTTCAAAAATAATTTTTTTAATGTGATTGTTGATACGGTTCGAGGAAGCGTTGAGCGTCGATTTGAAGCACTTAAAGAGCACAGTAATATATTTGGCTTTATGTATCAAATTCGAAATTTAATACATATGACCGATGAGTCTATTCTAAAACACTGTAAAGATTTGGAGATATCATTAAGCGTTGAAGGAAGCAAAGATGTGGATGGATTAGAACTATATGAAGAGTTAAAACTATTTATAAGAGCGTTTGATGGTGAAAACAGTGCCATTTCTGCATTAAAATATATAATTGAAAAGAATTTAAATGAAGTTTACCCAAATATAAGTGTTGCTTTAAGAATATTATCTACAATTCCAGTGACCGTTTCGTCTGCAGAAAGAAGCTATTCCAGGTTAAAATTAATAAAAACATATTTGCGGACTACAATGACTCAAGACAGGTTGTCTGCTCTTGCATTAATTTCTATCGAAAACGACGTTGCTGCCTCGCTTAATTATCAACATTTGATACAAGATTTTGCTACAATAAAAAGTAGAAAAGTTTGTGTCTGAGAAGTTTAAAAAACTCTCAACATTTTTCTTATTCATCGAATTGTTAATTGATGGTTTTTTTTTATTTTCATGTTTTCTTCATTTCCTACATTTAAATATAAGTTACTTTTAAATATTAAATTAAAATCCATTTGATCCTGATTCTAATCCTAATACAGTTCATGTAAAACATTTTATTGTGTTAACAATAAAAAAATCAGTATTTTTGGTAATATTAAAATTTTTAGGCTTTTACCAAAAAACTTAAGTCCGCATTTCAGTAGCTTTAAATTTTGATTTTACGATAAAAAAGCCCCGCAAAAACTTTTTGCCCATGGCCCCGCAGAGTCTAAGGCCGCCGCTGCCCGTGGTGTTCACTGAACTGCTAATATTTTGCTGTCTTTGTAATCTGCACAATGTTGGTTGACTAACAACACGCATCAGTTGTAAATATTACAGTTAATAAATTTCTAAACTTACTCTATGCGTTTTATTAGGTATCTTAAAATTATCCCGCAGAAAACTTTGTAAGGGCAGTTTGATTTAAACAATTCCAGCAGATTCGAATTCCCCCAGAAAATTCTAGATCAAACTTATGTATCATACCCTAAGAAAAACGCTCCGAGTGGTGGATCCCATAAGGTTGGTTCTAATATAGTTAGTTGAAGAAAACTTTTATCTAGGTTAGATATGAATCAAGTGGATCCAATGGGTGGATCCCTTAAGGTGGATCTGCGTTCGGATGCACCTCACCCTCTACTCAACTCCTACTATTTTAACATTCTTGTGAAATATACTTTTTATATTACCATTATCAAGAAATTATTATTGGTTCAGATCAATAAATACAGCAGATCATGCTCATTATAAATAGAATTCTTTCCTAACAACAATTAGCAATAAATAAGGAGCACACAGATTATTGAATCGAGCAAATGTATAAACAGAATGTGATAAAAGAACGTGTTGAAGTTCAAGTGACAAAGTCCATAACTGTTTTCTTTGTATCGGTTACCACTAGTTTGCGAATGAAACAAACAAGCGTGCAAAAACATAATTAACCATGCGAATACCTCTTACATAAGACTGCATTTGAATTCTAAGTACATTTTATATCACGAGAGTTCATTGAGCCCGTAAAATAGCTTAAGTAAATACGTCAGTGGTTCAATGGTTCAATGTATCTCGAGCTTCGACCGTCCGTGAACCCTTGATACTACTCCTACATAACCTCAGTGTTATTATACAACACGATACGATATGACTGTGTCATTGTGTCAAGTACAACCAGAGAGCATTGACTTTACTACGCCACGCCATTTAAAAATATAATAGGAAGGTCGTTAACAATACGATAACACGTAGTAGTATATTGTAGTAAATAATAATTGCTGGATCCGTTTTATCACTCATTCCAAAAATTATTTCGGTGCTATCAGAGAACCGCTTAAACTGAAATCATTACGTATGATTTGTTAGTTATATAACAGGCGCGCCTAATTTTGCATATTAATTACGGTATTATTATGTAAACGTAGTTTTAAATACCAACAGGTTTTAGAATATTTTATATACACTTTGTAGATGTAAAGATGATTTTGATTTATACAGAGTGATCAACTTTTATGACAAAATCCGCTAGATTTGTTATTATGGAAGATACCAAAAAAATACATTTATAAAAGATATATACAGCTTTACACCAAACATAAAATTAATTAAAAATATTCTGGGTGGTTTCCCAATATGATGCGGCAACAAAATTATGATTTTTAAACTGAAACACTATATCAACACCTGATGTGAAAAACATTGTAACTCATTGTTGCTTAGTTTACTGGACAGCATTTTAATGAAATTTGCACAACATTTTTTAGTTACTTTTTGTTTTATATATTTCGAGTTTTTGAAATCATTTTTTGGAATTTTTCAACTTTTCCCCATTATGTAGTAAGTTTTTGTTAAGCTACTGCAAGTCTTATTTTCATCGAGTTACAATACCACCTTTTTTGAAATGTTTACGTGTAACTAAATAAAACAATGATATTTCAACAAATGTTTGTTTAATGAATAATTTTGCCTGAAATTGAGAAAGTAATTCGAGCATACAAGAACGAAAATTAATGTAAAACTTATTGGTTATTTTGCAAAAAAAGCCCGTGAACGGTTTCGCTGTTCTTGCAGCTCGTCAGACGAATGCATCTCTTTTTGCAAAGCAACCTATAAGATTTTAAATTATACACAAATCCTGGTGTATTTATAAGTAGAAAATATTTCTCATGCGTCCTATATACCCGAATGTAGCTAACCAACTATCGGCGACCGTTCAAGTTTTCGACTTGTTAATACAGATGGCATTACCAGACAAAATTTTAATAACCAATCATTTATTTATTTTCATTTTTGTTAGCTTAATATACACGTAATTGGTAACTATTGGAAAAATATCAAAATAAGGAAATCATTTATAAAGGTTCTTTTAATTATTTTATTAAAAATTTCTTTATATTATGAAACAAGTACGTTTACAAATATTACAAACTAAAAAAAAGTACATATTAACAAATGTTGCATTCCTTCGATACGAAATGAATAACAGAATTTATAGAACAAACTTAAACAATATATTCTAAAACAACAACTCATACTTTTAATCACTCTCGTCAGTCAATTCTAAAATTTTATGAGAATAAGGAAGATTTAAATAGAAGCTCCGGTATTGCTCTGGAATAGCTTTGCTAGAGCACAAATTAGATATTGTGCTCGCAATTTCTAAATAGACCTCGTCATCCGCGACGTCACACAAGTACTAACTATTATATTGATGTTTGTCAACTTAATACCATACAATATTTATGTTATAGTTTCGGTTTGAATAATAGCAGTTTACGACAGTTGAATAGGTATAGTTGAAATCAAATAAAGTCAAGCATGACTCATCGTTGCGCATATGAATAAAACACAGCCACAATATTGTTATGCTACTCTATTATCTGTCTCTCCCTCCAACTAAAAAGGATAGCTAGATAAATATTCGTCGACTGTATAATTCAATGCAACCACTCTGAACGTATGTCCATAAAATATTTACGTATGTAATTAATTTTCAAACATTTTTAAGGTTAGGTTAGAATTTGTGCTTTGTTATTTAACTTGCGATTTTCTACTTTTCTTTTAAAGATAATTCTGATATACAACAAACAGTTTTTTTTAAAACTAAGAACATTCTACACATTGAATAGTGTATGTTCAACACATCAAAATGAACACGCTTCGTAACAAACATTTGAACTCTCAAGCTCAGTTGTTGGTGATGAATGTTCTAACATATTGGCCCCATTTGAGTCAGTATTGCAGGTATAATCAAATTTTCAAGTGATATGTTGTGTTTTAACTGTTGCTTATCGTTAGCGAACATCTGAGGCTTGTGGGATAGGACTAAGTTCTCTTCGTTCCATTAAAAAGAGAGTTTTAGAAGCCCTAAAAGAAAATAAAGTTCCAGAGTCACCGAGCAAGCACCGAAAATGCAACAAGTCTAAATCGTCTGATGTAGATGGTTTTGTAATAGATGCGGTTAAACGAAAAATTTACGAAATGTATCCAAACGTAATATAGTTTTTATAATAATTTTATTTAGTGTTTTTAGTATTATGCTTTTAGGGCTCCATGTAGCTGTTAAAACTTTACGACAAGAAATTGTAACCGCTCAAATTTTTAACTTCAGCCATTCTAGTCTGACGAGACTTCTATCAACAATTGGTTTTTCTTATAAATTGAACGATGGTAGAAGGACTGTGCTTGAACAGGAACATATAGCTGCTTCACGAGTGAAGTTTTTAAGAGCATATGAAATATACAAACAATTGGAACTTTGTGATCCTGTTTTCTTGGATGAGACGTGGATTTTTAGTCGAGGTTCTGTTAAGATGAGTTGGCATGAAGGTTCCAAGCTCAGTGTAAAGAGAAAACCTTTTGGAGAAAGAAAACGGTTAGTTTTTTTAAAGTTAAAATTACATTTTTTATTACAGGTTCATAGTCGTACATGCAGGCAACAAAACTGGATTCATCCCCAATGCAGCACTTTTGTATTCTACAAAATCTCCAAGTGCTGACTATCATGGAGACATGAATGCAGCATTATTTACAAAATGGTTTGAAGAACGTTTAATTCTTAATTTAAGCGAACCCAGTGTAATTATTCTAGACAATGCTAAATATCATTATAAACTAATTGAAAAAGTTCCAAACAAGTCAACAACTAAAGCTGAAATCATTTGCAAAGAATAGATGGGTCATAATGGCAAAAATGTATCACACATGCAGAAAAATGTATGATGGAATGGTGGGCTATAGAACAGCAGTTTGATGTTGTCGAACCTTTAATTATCAAAGTGGACGATACAAATAGTGATAGCAGTGGCAGTGATACTGATCAGAGCAGTGGAACAGAATAACCAGTATTACCTACACGGTAATTTTAGTTGGTTTTGTTAGCACGGTACCAACACAAACACAATACACAAGTGTATGATAACGGTCACCAATTTGCATTATTTATTGTTCATTATTTATGTTAACAAATTACTAATGTTTAGCGATTGATGTTTAACCATTCATGACCTGCTAGAATTTTTATACAGAAATTTAGATTTAAGTTTCATTGTCATTATTATTTGTGCAATAAATTTATATCGACTCGTTTACAGAAAACTTGTTTGCTTTCAAAAGTTAAAAAAGGATACAATCATTACATTATTACCACCAACGTGACAATTTAAATCGGCCAAGTGTGTTGGCTACCACAAGGAAAGGAATACGTTAGGGCTTTCTGTAAACTGAAAGTGTTTTCGCTATTCCAGTAAATGCAGTTTGTTCTGCATTAAACTCTCATTCCAATGATTTCGATAATAACAATAAAGGGCTTGATGTTGATGCAATATATACAATAAACCAGTTATATAGGACAAACTTTGAAGGCGAACAATATATTGAAAGTTCATCATTTAGAAAACTAAGAAGTGGAAGTTCATTAGTAGTTACAAAGGTCTCAATAAATCCAAAGCTTCTCATCAAACAAAAGTTGTAGCATCAACATTTCTTCTACGCATTGATAAAAAGCAAAGCAATGTAAAATCTGAACCACATGAGGTAACTTTGAAGCAGTGGTTGAAACCATATATTTTCAGTAAAGGGGTTAAAACCATTCCTGGTACTAAAAGTATTTCAACTTTAAAGTTCAGCTAGTAGCAGTTTACAAATTATCGAAAACCTTCAAAACGTTCTGCGGATTTTCCAAAAACACTGAGTTTCTCCAGGACTACAATTACACCAGATAAAAAGAATTGTCTTAAAAAGTACTCATTTTGAAATTTGTGATTTTTTAAAGAAAATGTTGCAAAATTGTTGTTGTCTAGTTTAACAGGCCCAGTGTAATGCAAAACATATAAACATGTTAGGGTAGAGGAACACAGAAGAACCTGCTAAAAGAAAGCATAGTAAAAGGGTTATTTTTCTCTTCAACTGATTGTACAACTAGTCAGATTTCCAGAATTTCTACCTGTTATATCTGAAAAGAAACTAAAATCAGATATAACACCTTTGGTTTATGAACTCTGTAACATGAAGTTAAATCGTTTTTAAACAAAAACGGAGTTGCAACCAGTAGAGCTACCCCGTACAATCCGAAATACAAAGGCCTAGTAGAATGTTATAATGGGATCATTTGGAGAGCTGTGGAGCTGTCGCTGAAATCACAAAATAAGAATATTGGTAATTGGGAGTTTGTAATATCTGATGTATTCTATACTACTAGATTCTTACTATGTACAGCTACTAATGAAACTTCTCATAAAAGAATATTTTGTCGCCCTATAAGATCAGGAAATGAACAATCTAAACCTGCTTGGTTGCTTTGACCAGGTCCTGTTTATGTAAGAAATGTGGAGTGAAAATCAAAATTTGTCCCTTTGGTTATTGAAGTCTCACTTTTGGATGGTAATTCTGAGTATGCTCACGTAAAATATTTTTTATGGAAGTGAGACGACAGTTGTTAGAACTGCTTCACGTTGTCTTCAATGTTCCAATGTAAGAAATGATCGATGTAAATAAGAATCTTTATTAACTCAAAACACAATACCAATATTCTCTTTCACAATGGAAAAGTATAAAAACATAAATTGTAAATCGGCAAGTCATAAAACCCCTAAATTATTAGCCCTGTACGTATTCAAAAACAAAATTTCTCAACCAGACAAACTACAATATGGAATTTTATTTGAGATATTTTGCACACACACGCTCGATGTTTTAATATTGTAATAAATTTAACAGTTTGATTCTTGCATACTCTTCAATAAACCTTTGCATTGCTTTGTTTATAATCTAAATATAATTGTTCACGGAATAAAATATCCAATTGGGTAATTAAATAAAAACCTAACATAACCTATAACTTGTTCATGGACTGACTGAAGTGTAGAGATGAATCGCTCTTTCAATAATATTTTTCAATCCAGGTATCACGAATCACTTTAAAGCGCGTTCGTTTAATGTATTTAACGTGTTCTTTAATCGTTGCTATTATTCCCACCTCTAATAAAGTTTAACCGACAACTGTATAAAGTTAAGAAATACCTTGTACTACTATTAGTTCTTACAGATTTGAATAATGAGTCATGCTTGACTTTATTTGATTTCAACTATACCTTCGTACGAGGTCAAAAAGTGCAATTTTTCCATGTATTTTCTTATGGAAAAATCTAAGGTCCGTTTTGCACCTTTTTGGTACCAAGCATTAAAATCCCCATAAGGAGGATCTTAAGATCAATTCAGGTTACTTGTCAACCAACACCCACGACGGGGGAGTCTATTACACTCAGTTTTTAAGAATAGGATAACACTAATATAAACTATATAAAATTATATTGAAGATAATATATCTACAATCAATATTTTACATTTGTAATAAGTGTTATATTTCCTCTTGCTCCATAATGGAATAATGTCCAACAGGTAGTGTTGCATATGAAACAGGAAGTAAGTGGCGTTTATCATCGTGCGGGCTTAGGGCAATCTTCTCCTGAGCGATGGTGTACACCTGATACTTGGATGTTTGAATTAGATTCTGCGTTACAAATACTTCCTTGTAATCTTCTATACAATCGATATAATCTTCAAACGTAATTCTATTTTTTATTACTGATCTTTTAATCCCTTTTATCTTCTTTGTATCACCAAAGTCTTGGACATCGGGTAATTCCTCTTCTTCTATTAATCGTAATAGTTCAGTTTCTTCTTCCTCAATTGTCTGAAGAATTCTTATAGCATACATCTTTGATCGTAGGCCAATTAAATCTGTCATAAGGCGTCCATTATTTTCAATCGTCATCATACTCAATACTTTTTTTGTTAACTAACGGAATTCCATAATGGTTGTTGGCAGGATAGTCCGAAGTATCGATACGTTGCTGACAGTCCCGCTTCATAGTTTCATAAGGATCCTGATTTACTATTTTATAGATTAAGCTATCGGTATCCAAGTAAAGAACTCGGCACTCATCTCCAAAGGTGGCGTTCATACATCCATAGTGAAAATCCTAGATTATCAACTTGACTATGTCGAGAATGCACATACCAACATATATAGGTTTGTTAAAATATATTTCAGATTTAAGAAGTTCCATTGCAGCAAGGTTTTTATCGAAGATTGTAACATTTTTGAATAACGGGCTGGATATCCTGGCTTCGGCTCCATATCTTCTTTTCCAGTTTCGTACCCGTTTCATATTACAATGTTTGCGTTTATTCTCCATTTTCTTCCCGAAGACAGCATTATTCATCAGCTTGAACAAGTTCTTCTCAAACTCGTTCCTTGATCGTTTCCGAAGCTCAGTATTCAAATCAATGTAAGATTTTCAGCAGCTTTGTTTAAATTCAAGTACCCTGTGAATAGCCTTTAATCCAAGTCCATTTTCCAAAGCCTGCTTCAGATTTCTGTAGTGTATCACATATTTACGTTTAGAATTCCACGTAGCCATTAATTTGATGCTTTGAGTTTTCGATACAGGCGGTTTTCCAGTCTTTGCGTCAATGTGCTCTGAACAGAATGGAATGTCCTTATGCAACTCGTGGATAGATTTTGGATATTTCAAATCAACTTTCAAGATATAACCTTCGTTAGCATTATCAGGAACTGATATTAGGTCAACGTTAGTGTCCACCCGTTCAAATCCTCCATAGGGTAAAGGTTGACTCATTGCACACACGTATTGATTATTAACATCATAGTGCATAAGATGCACATCCGGTTTAGAAGGATCATACGTAGGCAAATATTTATTATTCGCAGAAGCACGTCGTTCCGAACACACTTGACTAAGTCTTCCTCGTATGTCCTTTTCAATGAACAAGAGCTGATCAATGTCAGTCAGTAATTCAGATTCTTGTCGTGTATGCTTTTACATTGCATCCCAAGTGAACCCTGGAATGGTATAATAGTGGGCGGGATTTCGTCCGTAAGTTAAATGACAACTCGTACGAAATTGCTCAAAAACTTCAGCCAATAGGATCACATAGGTTTTGAGGTATAAGTCAGAATACTGTCCCAGGTTTTGAATATTAAATGCTCCCCACACTTTTTTAGCATGCGATTACTGTTTCTTGCTAATTCCTTTACCTTCCAGCTTATTGTAAAACTCTTCGTGATTAGGTAGTGAAGTATAATCTAGCTTTTCAAAAGAATCTATAAAATCGTATGGGTATACCCTTTTTAGTTAATTATTCAAATTTCTCATTACTCAAACCAGAAAATTCATTTCTTAGTAACGGATATTTGTTTAGATAGGAAGCCAATGGTTCTAAGGAGGAACTCTTAAAGCTGAAACTATGGATGAATATGTAGTTGATTAAGTTCTCAGGTATATATTTTGTGAAGGAGATATATTTTTCTTTTGTTACCGGCAGCACCTCCACACGGCCATCCAAATCTACAGCAAAACTTTTAATTATGAAATGGGCATTGTAACCGCTCAAGTTATGGAAAACTATAGGAATGGTATAAGAATCTTGGTACTCGATATTACAATTCTCGTGTGCTGGCCCTCTATAATTACTGATAGGCACTAAATGATTATGATCGCGAACTTTTTTATCTTCTGGACTGAACGGCTTCCCACAGATATAACAATGTGTTGCGGTCTTGAAAGCAGCTTCCTGTTCTTGTGTCAAAGGATCCATATCATATGGACATAAAGATACCATTTCTACATCTTGCGCAAACTGCTGAAGCTCCATTGTAAGCCATTTTATACATTGTTCATCTCGATATGATTGCTAAAACGATAATGAATCATCATAGTCACACTTCACATAATACCAACACTGTATGGCATGTGTTGTTGATACTTCTTCGCGCTTCCGGTAGATTTTAGTATACATTCCAAATCGGCATATATAACAAACGGGACTTTAACTTTATTCTTAAAATTTTTGAAGCGGAGAATATTGTGTTCTTCTGTAGGCAGTTTGTTTCATTTTGCAGTCATTAATATAATTATACAATTTTTCTTCTGTATTAAAGTAGTGTAGACATCGATCACAAAAGTTTTTTTCGCATGATCAAAATTAAGTTGTGATTAAACCAGTCGACTTAAGTCTTTTATCCATACATAATTGGATGTTGAAATTTTCTTGTCAATCGACGTTTTTAAAGCATTCCATATCCTCCTCATAATATTGGTTATGAATCATCAGGAGATTCACACGTATATTTTTTCTGTTTCTGATATTGACAGCGGAACAGTAATAAACTTATGTTTCTTTAGCTTCAAAGTGTAAATATTATCGGAGATATAATTTTGCGATTCAAAGTTCTTGAACAGAGTAGTGTGGGTATGATGTAATCCTATAGCTATGCTGCTTAACAGGAAATAGCGCGGCCAATATGGACCATGCAAAGCATGCCAGATCGTCATTCTTCACATTGACGCACGCTTACTTCCGTTTGATATCAAGCGGCAGCTCTATGTACGAAGATGCTCGCATAGGATTATATTTGTTAATGTTAATCCCCAAGTTAACAATATTTTATTAACTTTATTACAGCGTTTTGTGGAGAATTTGAAATTGCAACTGGTTCCAAGCTTATGCAAGAACACTAATATTTTACGACGTTTAATGGCACCATTTTTCGGGGCACTGATTTAGACCGATGGTTTAAGGCAAATATTATGGACAGAGTTGAAAGAGTTTCCAGAGCGGGATAGTAGATGATGTTTGAAAAATATCGTTAATTTGGGAATTAATATTAACAAATATAATCCTATGCGAAGATCCTCGTATATAGAGCTGCCGCTTGATATCAAACGGAAGCAGGCGTGCGTCAATGTGAAGAATGACGACCTGACATGCTATACATGGTCCATAATGGCCGCGCTATATCCTATTAAGCAGCATAGCTATAGGATAACATCATACCCCCACTACTCTGGAATATTGACCTTAAAAAGAATACAATTTCCGATGACAAGAACTTTGAATCGCAAAATGGTATCTCCGTTAATATCCACACTTTGAAGCTAAAAAAACATATGTTTATTACTGTTCCGCTGTCAATATCAGAAAACAGAAAAAATATAAGTGTGAATCTCCTGACAAGAAAATTTCAACACCCATTATGTATGGATAAAAGACTTAAGTCGACTGGTGTCATTAGAACTTAATTCTGATCATGCGAAGAAACACCTTTGTGATCGATGTCTACACTACTTTAATATAGAAAAAAAATTGTGTAATCATATTAATGACTGCAAAATGAATCAATTATGTTTACCTAGACTGCCTGCAGAAGAATACAATATTCTCCGCTTCAAAAATTTCAAAAATTAAGTTAAAGTCACGATTGTTGCCGATTTGGAATGTATACTGAAATCTACCGGAAGCGCGAAGAAGTATCAAGGACACGTGCCATACAGTGTTGATATTATGTGAAGTGTGACATTATCGTCTTACCGATCATATCGAGGTGAAGAATGTATAAAATGGTTTACAATGGAGCTTCAGCAGTTTGCGCAAGATGTGGAAACGGTTTTTTTTATGTCCATATGATATGGATCCTTTGACACAAGAACAAGAAGCTGCTTTCAAGACCGCAACACATTGTTATATCTGCGGGGAGCCGCTCAGTCCAGAAGATAAAAAAGTTCGTGATCATAATCATTTAGTGCCTATCAACAATTATAGAGGAGCTTTGGAAACGATTAAGGAACGATTTTGAGAAGAAGCTGATGAATAATGCTGTCTTCGGGAAGACGATAGAGAATATACGCAAACATTGTAATGTGAAACTTGTATGAAACTGGGAAGGAAAATATAGAGCCGAAGCTAGGATGTCCAGCCCGTTATTCAAAAATGTTACAATCTTCGATGAAAACCTTGCGGCAGAAAAACTTCTTAAATCTGAAATATATTTTAACAAACCTATATATGTTGGTATGTGCATTCTGGACATAGCCAAGTTGACAATCTACGATTTCTACTATGGATATATGAACGCCACCTTTGGAGATGGGTGCCAAGTTCTTTACACGGATACCGATAGTCTAATCTATAAGATAGTAAATCAGGATCCTTTTGAAACTATGAAGCGGGACTGTCAGCAACGTATCGATACTTCTATCCTGCCAACAACAATTATGGAATTCCGCTAATTAACAAAAAAGTATTGAGTGTCATAAAGGATAAAAATAATTGACAACTTGTGACAGATTTAACTGGCTTACGATCAAAGATGTATGCTACAAGAGTTCTTAAGACAATTGAAGAAGAAGAAGCTGAACTATCACGATTAATAGAAGAAGAGGAATTAGCCGATGTCCGAGACTTTAGTGTTACAAAGAAGATAAAGTGGATTAAAAGATCAGTAATAAAGAATAGAATTACGTTTGAAGATTATGTCGATTGTATAGAGGATTACAAGAAGTATTTGTAACGCAGAATCTAATTCAACCATCCAAGTATCTGGTTTACACCATCGCTCAGGAGTAGATTGTCATAACCCCGAACGATGATAAACGCCACTTGCTTCGTGTTCCTTATACAACACTACCTGTTGGACATTATTCAGTTATGGAGCAAGAGGAAATATAACACTTATTACAAATGTAGAATATTGATTGTAAATATATTATCCTCAATATAATTTTATATAGTTTATTTTAGTGTTATCCTATTCTTAAAAACTGAATGTAATAGACTTCCCCGTCGTGGGTGTTGGTTGAAAAGTAACCTGAATTGATCTTAAAATTCTCTTTATGGGGATTTTAATGCTTGGTAGAAAAAAGTGCAAAACGGACCTTAGATTTTTCCATAAGGAGATACATGGAAAAATTGCACTTTTTGGCCTCGTACGAAGGTACCTATTCTACTTATGACGTTGCCAATAATTTTAAAGCCAAGTATTAAATGTTGACATTTAAATTTTAGGTTATATGCCATTCCTTGTTCAGTTGGTGTCAACGACCTCGTGAATTTTTCCGTTTTTATATATTGATATTTGACTGGTTTTTGCTTCAAATAGTGCTATTCAGAACTCATATTAGTATTAAACTGAACTCTAATAACCAAAGAGGATAAGCGAGATTCATTTAGACCTATAACTAAGCTACTTGTTGCTCGTTTGATTACCTTTATAGGTTGTGTGAAAATCGTTAGTATCCGTTTTCCAGTTAAATTTATAGTGCAACATGTAATTATTTTACATTTATCACGTTTCTGTTGATAGTTGATGGTTGAATTTAAAACATGATGAATTTTTTAATGATAGTGAACGATCCCTGAATAAAGACTTGGATTTAAATGGTTGAAAGATAATCCAAGAAGAGGTTTAATGGAACTGTTAAATATTATGAATAAATGGAATTCGATTCTGGAAGATATATGAAAATAAAAGAAGACAATCTGTAGCATTTTTGTGTTTTTAGACGAAACATGGCTTTTTCAGAATAGTGCCGTAAGCCGTACCTAGCAAAGCGTGAAATAAGAACAGTTAGAGCACACAAATTGATCGAAAAAGGTTAATACAGTATAATATAATTAGTCTTTTAGATACATAGTATTACATGCCCGAAATGTAAATGAATTACTAAATGGGGCTGAAATAGATTTTTCTTTTCTTCCACAAAAAAACCTAAATTACTGCAGAGAAGTGAATGAACAAAATTTGAAAATTAATTATTAAAGAATTTGGAAAAATCATTTGCAATAATTTTATACAATATGTCGTATTATTATACTTGTTAAATAAAACATCTAACAGTTTTTAGAAAAAAAGTAACATTGTAGAACGACTTGCTAAATAAGCAATTTCTTATGGAACTAATGCAAAGCTTATTTAACTTGTCACGATGTAAGTCAAAATTATGTGCTTTATAACATATCAGAGATTTTTAAAGCAGATTTACTGGCCGAACAATATGGACATAAGGTGTAAGGAGTGCCTCCGTATCACCGCATATTCTATGCAATTGAAAATGTATGGGGTGTTAGTAAGAGCTACTACAACCGATACGCTGGAAGAGATGGGAGGTCTGTTGAAAACTGTTTACCGATGTGGAAAGAAGCATTAGAAAAAATAACACCAGAGATTTGGGCACATTCGATAGAACATGCAGAAAAAATTATCAAAGATTGGTGGGAACGTGAGATCAAATTTGATCAAACAGATTATGCACCTCTAATTATTAACATTGGTGATGGTGATGACAGTGATTCAGATTTTCAATCAAATTGAACTAGTCAACCAAATGCATGGCTACTTAGAATTAAAAAGCTTTTTACACGATGTACTTCTAATTTAATTATAACTATCTTAAACTTTGTGTATAATAAACAAGTACTACCATATATATATTTTATTTTTAAATTACAAACTTCTAATACTTGTTAAATTCTTGAGTGACTTGTCTTTAAAACATGAGTTGTAAATTCATCTTCAGGATATTGGATTTTAGGTATCCTAACAACTTCTACAGCTTTCAATTTCAATGGATGTAATAAACACACTGGTGACGAACTGGTCAATACTAAACTAGCTTAAACTTTGCAGGTACAAAATACAGGTAAGGTCAAAGTCTTTAAATTACACTAATCTACAAAAAATGGTAAATTCTATATTGAATTATTTGTTTCAAACTACTCCGTTACCTACAACAATTATATGGTCTCGAAGAGTAATAAAGCATGTGCCTATTTTTTGGAAAATTTTTGCCCCTTCATGCTTTTGAATATTTAACAAACTGCTGTTTATGTCTTTAAGAATTCCATCGAAATGATTAGTGGTTGAACCTTTTGGTTATAAGGTTTTCATTTTTAGCTTATGACACTGACTGTGGAAATAACTTGCAATTTTGGATTTTTACTGGGAACATAAACAATACTCTAACAGTTATTCTTTTCTTAAATAATGGCATACTTCAACAACAGAATTCAAAGTTGGTTCATTTAAAGCCTTTATCTTAATATGTAGATTGTTTTAGTTGTAGAAAATGCTGTGAAAGCATGACCTATTCAATCTAGTTGCATATTAATAATCGGAAGCAAACTGATCACCATAAATTTTTGGGGTGACTAAGGACCATATGCACCGTTTAAACGTTAAGCGTAGCTTTGTTAAGCGCGCTTATTTAATAAAGCTCGGCTTAGAAATTTCTCTTATGCACCGCAGCAATAATTATCAATCTTAGTTAAGCTATTGTGCAGTCGTTTCGAAATGTGGCAACCTGGTCATTCCGGTTTTTTTTACTGTCAAATATTTAAAAATCTGTCAGTTTTCAACTGTCTACGTCCAGTTACGGTTTAACAGGTGGGGTATAAATAATTCAGTATTAATTTTGATTTTATTGTACTTCTTTTTAAGTATTTCATTAAAAACCATTAAGGGATAATGCAGCAGGTACATAAATAAAGAACACCAAACTTTTCCTATTCCGAAAAGTGCTATTTGTTAAAGATTATCGTTGATGATAAATACGCGTCAATTTTGGAAGACAAAAAAACAGACAGAACTACTACAATTCAGAAGCAAAATGCGTGGATTAAAATCGAAGCCGATTTTAATTCAACATCAGTCACTGGTATTTTCCGAAGTGCAACTTCGTTGAAGAAATGTTATGAAAATAGGAAGAAAGAGCTTCGTAAGACTTTGGCAAATGAAAGGCAAGAGGCGAATTGTACAGGAGGGCGCCTTCCTTCAAAAATAAAAAAAGATGAAACCGACGACGTGTTAATGAACATAATTAATCAAAAGACTTTGCTTGGGCTACAAAATACATTTGATGACGATGCTGAAGCTATAGTAGTATCACAAGCAAACAATTCGGGAGTAGTTAATGAATCACTGTACGAATTTCATTTTGAAGAAGGAGATGTCATAAAAGAAACTGACGAGATGCCATTACCTGTAAGTATATAAAAAATCATTCTGTTTTACCACTTTACTAATTATTACTCAAATATTTTGATTAAACAATGCCATTATATGACCCAATTTATATAAATTAAAGCATTTTACTATTAAAAATTGTTTGTAGATAAATTATTTGTTCTTTTTACAGGGCCCCAACACTGGAACACTCCAATTGCATGAAGATGATACGTCGATTTTAGATTGAACAAAATGTTCTTCCAAGAAACTTCGAATGCCTATTAGCAAACTATTGACATTCCATAAAAGTATTGAAAAAACAACCCCGGACATAGAGGTTAGTTTTAATAGTAGTCAATTTCCTATCTTCAAATGAATTTTTTTGCAGAAAACTTTGACCCCAAAAAGAACATCTCGAAGACGGCCAGCTACCGTAGTGAAAGCGTTGACCTCTTCTGACGTGGCTAAGAAATATAACTTGCTTCTAGATAAAAGACTGTCCCTTGTGGAAGCTCAGCTTCGTCATATAGAAAAAGAAAGTTCGCTCATTATTAAAAAACGTCAATTAGAGGTCGAAATATTAGAATTAGAATTACAAGCTAAAAAGAAGTGAACTAATAGGGGTAATATGTACACCCTTTGTCTTTTTTGTTTAGCTTTTTTGTGTTTTTTTGTTTTCTTTTGATGTAGATATTTGCCTGTAATTTGATATAAAGACTTTTGATAATAAATAAACAAGGGTATTAATATTGTATTTATTTATATTTATACATTGAAACGTCATAAATGTGCAAAATAATTATTGATAATTTCATTTCTAAAATCGTACTGCAAATTTTGGCGTGGATTAACTTGGCCTATTTGACCTTGTTCAATTAAATATTCAAGTTCATCGGCATTAATGCCAATTGGAGGTGGTGGAACATCGATACTCATCCTACGAGCAATATTGTGTAGCACTGCAGTAGCAATAATTTTTGTTAGCGTGGTTTCCACTTTACATCTCATCCCATAACAGAGTGCAGGAAATCGCCTTTTCCAAATACCAAATGTACGTTCGGCTGTGTTCCGTGTTCTAATATGTGCTTCATTATATAGTTGTTGTGCTTGTCCAATAGGATTTGCTAGTAGTGTTAGCAGATATGATTTCAGAGGGTATGCGCTATCACCTGAAAATGAATACCTATAGATGATAGAAATGACAAAATTATTGGTGGTAATTCATGTTCACATTAAATTTAAAAATGCACAACTTATTAGTAGCCGCCTACCAAGAAGAACACTTGTTCCAAATTCACCAGCCTCAAATCTTGTCCTCAATCGGCTGTTGTTAAAAATAGTAGCATCGTGACTTGAACCTGGCCATCTAGCAACGATATTAACAATTTCCAAATTACTATTACAAACTACTTGCACGTTTATAGAAAAGTATGATTTTCTGTTTCTGAATACTTCCCCTTCCTCTCCTCCTACAAAAAAACTAACATACTTGATGCTATTAGTTTTTATTTACCTGGAGAACGTATTTTGATGTGTGTACAATCAATGGTTCCAATGACCCGAGGAAAACGTGCCACACGGTAAAAATTACTTTGAATCACTGTGCTTTCTCTGGGAGTTCTGGGTGATGTGATAAATCTATTATGTAAACCAGCAATTGCTTCAGATACTTTTTTTATTATACGAGACACTGTACTCTGATCCATTCTCATACAATCTCCAACATTTATTTGGTGCCCATTACTAGCATAATATAAAAGGACTGTTAGCAGTTGATTCATAGGGGATACACAATTGTTTCTAAAACAAAATATTTTTTCACATATTATACACTATTTATATTTTCTATATTACAACTCTATATCATATTCCAGCCTATCTTGAATCAACTCGAAAATAGTAATTGCACATTCCTTTGTAAACCTAATCTGCGAAAAAACGCCATATCACTCAATTTCTGTATATAATCAACCCTGTTGTAAATCTGCTTTGGAAATCCAAACTCAATTATATCTAGTATTTCGTTGTCATGTTCAACCACAATTTCATCTTCAATTTCCATTTTTTATATAACTATAAATGACACGTTTTTAAAAAACTAAACTTTTGGGCAGTCAGGATTAAAAACAGGTGATGTTATAGATTATGTTATATATATATATATATATATATATATATATATATAGTATATAGGCGGGCCGCTGCTAAAGAACCGTCGTGTATAATTTATCAGTATTAAAATATTTAAGCTCAGCTTATATACTTAAGCCGTCAAATATCTAGGTTTAAGTAAAGCCAGGCTTTAATCTTGTTTTATGAACGGTGCATATGAAATTAATACTTTAAGCAAGCTTAACACTTAAGCTCGGCTTATTTTTCTACGGTGCATATGGTCCTTAAAAGTGTTAAATCCTTCGTTTGCATTGTACATAACATAACTTTAGTCTTTGTAGATGGTTTCAGGGAAATCTAAAAGATTATTTTAAAGTGACATATCTTATTTATTTAAAGTTAATGAGAATTTTATTTACAAATGAAATTGTAATTGTGTTCCTTTTCTTTTTCGATTTGTGTAATCAAAACGCTTAAATTATAATTCCAATAACATAACCTCTTGAATAACTGTGGTTATTATTCCGTGTCTGGTGTAATATACTAATGGCCATAAAATTAGGAGTAATAGAAGTACGCAACTATATTTAAAATATGCTCAGTGGTAAAAATATAGAAGTGAATAAAATATATTGTTAATTAATAACTTTAATCTGCAATATTGTCGATAGAAATTTATCCTAAAAAATACTTTTATAAAAAGCAACAAATCACACTCGTCATCTGCTATTAAATATTTTCAATCTCTGTATTCTACCGATGGCGCTATTATAGTCATGTGGCAATAGGATTTTGGTTGTGGAAACGTTGCTACAATTTGACGTCACAAATGGTAATGACGTAGGTCTATTTAGAAATTGCAAAGACTATAAATCCTTATATTTTGAAGTTGTTATGGGAAGTAATCCATGATGCGCTACAGGAATTTGATAGTTCTTTTGCTAACTTTCGGTTTGCATTCTAGATTTATAAAAAATATTTTGTCACAAATCAGATGATAATGAAAATTAAGAACATGAAGTTGCTCTTTGCATATTTTTACATATTGTCTTTTAGACCAGGAAGCTTTGCGTTTGTTTGTGTCTAACTCCCAATTTGGTATTTTTCTTAAAAATGATTTAAAGTCCAGAATAGCATTTTGACTTAGTTCTTTTAAATCGTATGGTTTTCCTGTGATTTTAGTACACCTTATCAGTGTATACCACTGTTGTGGAATGTAAATGATTTGATTTTCCCCTCTTTGTTTGATAAGGGCATGCATAGAATCACTCTCAGATCGAGAGTAACCTACCCCAAAAAACGTATGTGTAATATTAATATTCATTGACTTAGAAGCATAAATATTCATTAAAAACATTATTCGATTGTGTCCTCCACAACAATCTGATTAAATCTATACTCTAGTGTCCCTTCAGCAACCTTCCTTTTTATAAAATTGACCGTATACTTGAAACAATTCAAAGACGTTAACGAACGATAAAGTCAACTATTTGAAAACAAGCGTGGAAGTATCTCAAATGAACAAAATTGATATACAAATTCGTAAATCGACTTTTACTAGGTAAAAGAGCGAGGCACTTCCTGTCGGAGGATAAGGGTGCAGGAGATAGGCGACCACCAACCTGTAAGATTACCTCTGTAATAAAGGGGGCAACTTAGAACTGCTTCTGACTGAATGATGTCTAACTCAATAGGAAAGTGAGTCTGTTGAGAATATTTAATCAGGGCGCTCAAAGCACTATGGAGATCGAAAAAGGACAAAGGTCCAGTATATTTTACCAAATGATTTTGTATGTTATGGACAAAACGGAGAATTCAAGTAAATCCAAGAAGAGGATGCGACATCGGTCAAAACAACAGAACGTTCCTCGATGAGAACTTCCAAAAAATTTAAAGGTGAAATCTTCTGTTTTCACCATTTGGAGGTCCATTAATAGTACGAAATGAACATACTCGTCCTGCTACCGCCGCTAAAAGTTGCAGATTATTACTGGTAAGTACTTGAAGATTCCACTTTTATAAATTTTTTTCATATTTATACTTCCAATTTTTCCACCATCTGTGGATATCGAAGTTTAAATGAAAAACATTGCTCCTACACGAGCCGGGTGTGAATATTCTACCTGCAAGCTAATTCCGTAGTAACCGCATTATTTGTCAAAAAAATCTGTCGCAAATAATCGTTTTGTATATTAAAGTAATTGTTGTCAGTTTTAATTAGGTGATATTTAACCTTTAGCTTTATTTGAGTTGATTACGGACTTAGTTTACGTTCGCTTTCGTTTCGGTAGTATAATTATAGCGACAATTACTAACTTTTTAATTAGTTATGGCGGAGAAATTGAAATGCATGCAGTTTGATTCGGTCACTGACTCTGCGATTCGTAAACAGTTCGATACTAATTTTTTTCTATCTAAAACTTTGCGCACTTCGTATCTCAATTATTAAAAATTGTCTGTAGATTATAATTTTTTTGTTTGTTTATCATCATCATCATTGGGTCTTCAGTCCTGAAACTGGTTAGACGCGTACCATCATTTTTTCCTATTCTGAACTAACCTACAGATTTCCCTGAAACTTGCAGTCTGCATCTATCACTATCTGATCTAGGTCTACATCCACCTCTTTTTTCCTATCTCTGCTTGTCATATATCCCATACTATTCCCCAAAAATGCCTTAGAACGTATTCTGCCCTTCTATTTCCCATATTTTTTTCCCAAAGATATCCTTGTTCCCTTACTGTTTCTATAACCTATTTGTTATTACCTTTGTCTGTCCATCCTCAAACATCTGAAGCACGGCATTTCAAAGGCATCTACTGTTCTTCTGTCTGCTTTTCAGACTGCTCGTATTTCGTAGGCATACTGTCTGTGCTGTGCTCCACACATACGCTTTCAACAACTTTTTGTTCTATGTTTGTTGTCTTTCATCATAGGCGCCGTTCTTTCTTGTTAGATGCAGTTCGGTCACCTTCTATTGTTTGACAATTATATACCCTATTTCTCCGACATTCAGTGGTTGCGAAGGGGGGTAAGCAGCCTATGGCTGCCAAGTTCCCCCAACACTTGAACATTTACTGATTTAATATTTTTTCCAATATATCTTTTCGCATAGTCAACATTAGTTGCAGATATTTCACAACAAACAACTAGTTGTTTATAATAATCATCAGATTTATCTGCGCTTATTTTTTCGTCATTGGGTTTCCCGTCTCAAAACTGGTTGTACATGTACCTGCACTTGTTTCTTTTCTAAACTAACCTACATAGTTCCCTGAAATTCTCACACAGCAATACGGCTCGGTTCCCCTTATATTGTTTTCTAATATTATGCCCTATTTTACAGAGATTTATTGAAGGGGGTTAAGCAACCTGTGGCTGCCAAGATCCCCCAACACTTAGACATTTGCCGAAATAATAGTTTTCCAATAAATGCTTTCACGCAATTACCATAATTCGAGAATATTGCCCATCCAATGCTTGTAGTTGCTTATAATAAATATCATGTTTAAGTGCAGTTACTTTCTTCGTCATTAATTTATCCATCTTGGGACTGGTTGGATGCGTACCTCCATTGATTTCTCTTCTGAGCTAGCCTACACATTTCTCTGAAACTCCTACAACCTACATCTTTCACTATCTGTGTGCAGTAGTCTAACCTAGGTCTAACCCTTCTTCTCTTTATTCCTATCTCTGCTTCTAGTATATTCCGCACTATTCCCTCATGCCGTAGTATGTGGCCTATCATCCTATCTCTCCTATTTTTTTACCGTTTTCCACATATTTCTTTCTTCCCCTACCAGTTTTAGTACCTCTTCGTTCTTAACTTTGTCTGTCCATGATATCTTCATCATACGTCTGTAGCACCACATTTCAAAGGCTTCTACCTTTTTCTTGTCCGCTACTCCCACTGTCCAGGCTTCACAGCCATACAGTGCTGTGCTCCACACATATGTTTTGAGTAATCTTTTTCTTGTTTCTATGTTTGTGGTCTTTGAGCACAGTAGTTGCTTTTTCTTGTTAAATGTAGCACGACCTTGTGCTAATCTTTATTTTATATCTTTTGTGCTTTTCCCATCTTGCGTTATTTGACTTCCTAGGTAGCAGAAATCCTTAACCTCTTGTAAGTTCGTGTAACATTTTTGTATTCTTGTTTTTGATTTATTTTTCCTTCCTTTGCATACTAGTACTTTAGTTTTACTTTTGATAATTTTCATACCGTATCTCTCTGTTAGAACCGTTTCCATTTCATTGAGAGCAGCTTCTAACTCTTCCTTGCTAGATGTTAATACCGCTATATCATCTGCAAATCTAAGCATATCAATTTTTTGTCCCTGCATAGTAATTCCAAAAGTCTTCCTGCATTTGACAGTATTCATTGCCTTTTCAATGTACAAGTTAAAAATTAGTGGGGATAGGGAACATCCCTGTCTCACTCCTTTCCTGATGTTTGCTTCTCTACGTTCCTGCTCTAGTTCTATTACTCCTGTTTGCTCTTTGTATAAGCTATGTACTATCCGTCTATTCCTATAACTCACTCCAATCTTTTTGAGTATTTCGAACATTTTTTTCCATTTTACATTGTCAAATGCTTTTTCCAGATCTACAAACCCCATGTACACGCTTTCCCCTTTTTCTATTGTTTTCTCCATTATCACCCTCAGAGCTAAGATAGCCTCCCGTGTTCCCCTGTTTCGCCTAAACCCAAATTGGTCTTCTCCTAGTATTTCTTCAGCCCGTTTTTCCATTCGTCTTTGTACAATTCTAGTTAATATTTTTGATACGTGTGCTGTCAAGCTTATTGTTCGAAAATTTTCACATCTAGTTGCGCCTTTCTTTTTTGGTATAGTTACTATGATGTTATGTTTGAAATCTTTGGGTATCTCGCCTGTCTCATACATATAGCTTACAAGTTGGAACAGACGTTCTGTTACTGCTTGACCAGCGGCTTTTAGAGTCTCCGCTTGCACCTTATCTGTACCCGGCGCCTTACCATTTTTCAGACCCTTTAATGCTATTTCAAATTCATCTCTAAGTATAGGATATCCCAAGTCATCATTTTCAATGTCTGATTCCTTTTCTAATGCAGTTAGTTCTTCTCCTGCATATAAATTCCCTATATATTCTTGCCATCTACCCACTTTCTCTACATTTTCTATAATGACATTTCCTCCCGCGTCCCTTATATTTTTGCTATAAGTTTCTATATTCCTTAAATTGATTCTAATTAGTTTGTATGCTTCATCTGTCTTTCCTACTTCCTACTTAGTTTGTACCTCTTTGCACTTTTCATCAATCCATTGTTCTTTAGCTTTCCTGCATTTTCGAATAATTTCCCATGTTATGGCTTTGTATCTTTGTTTTCCTGTTTCGTCTGATTTATTTTTGTATTTTCGTCTTTCTTCTATTACATTCAGAATATCCTTTGTTATCCATGGTTTCTTATTTACTTTTTGTGTATACCCCAGAATATCTCTGGCCGCCATGTCGAGGTTGGATTTAATGTTATTCCATTCTGTTTCTACTTCCTTAGTATCAGATATTTTCCCAATATCTTTGAGCAATTCATTTGACCTTTTTTCGAATCTTTCTTGAATATCTTTTTCTTTTAGTTTCTGTAGGTCCAAGTGCCTTTTTCCGTTTCTTTTTTTCAAATTTTTAAATTTAAGTGCGGCCTTCATAATTACGATGTTGTGGTCCGTGTCTATATCTGCTTCTGGGTAGCTTCTACAGTCTTTTACTTGATTCCTAAACCGTTGTCTAACAAGAATGTAATCTATTTGATATCTTCCTATATCTCCTGGCATCTACCACGTATATCGTCTTCTAGCATGATGTTGAAATAATGTGTTTGTAATGATTAAATTGTTCTTGTCGCAAAATTCTACCAGCCTATTTCCTCTGTCGTTTCTAGTGCCTAAATCAAATAAACCTACTATCGCTCCTTCCCTACCCTCACCTACCACTGCATTAAAATCCCCCGTAATTATTAAATTTTCATGTCCGTTTACGTGTCTTAATATGTCTTCGATATCTTTGTAGATCGCTTCTACCTCTTCGTCACTGTAGCTAGAGGTGGGCATGTATACTTGTATTATTACTGTGTTTACCGGTTTAGATTCTAATCTAACCATGAGTACTCTTTCATTCTTTTGTAAGTAATTTTCTACACAGTATCCTATCTTTTTCCGCATAACTATCCTCAAACCCAAATTTCCTTCCTCGGCTCCTGTATGAATTACCCTGAAGTCTCTACTCCAAAAATCCCCCGCCTCTGGCCACCGAACTTTGCTGATCCCTACTATTACTAATGATAACCTATTTATTTCGATTTTTATGTTCTCTAGCTTACCCACTTGCTTCATAGTTCTAACATTCCACGCTCCGACTCGCAAAATGTTCCTGACTCTTATTCTTAACTTTCCGATCGCATCCTCCGAAGTAGTCCCCTCCCGGAGATCCGAATGGGGGACTATTTTAACTAAGGCGGCTCCGTGGCGTAGTGGTATGTGTGTGACTACCGCGCCCAAGGTCCCGGGTTCAAATCCCAACACGGTCCGCTTGAAAAATGTTAAGCGAGCAATTTTCACAAAAATACACCCTCGTTCGGATGAGAGGTAAAATGGAGGTCCCGTGTGTGAGTGTTATCACGCACGTTAAAGATCCCTACCTTGCTTGGAACAGCAAGGGTTCGGCAAAATTCAAAAATTTTCCAGGTAAAAAAAACTCGCTTCCTGGCCAATGTAGTACCTTCAGGTGGAGCATTGGAAAAAAAAATCACATGGACTATTTTAACTAGGCGTCGCCGTGGATTAATGTAGTAAGCGTAAGACTACGGATCCCAAGGTCCCGGGTTCAAATCCCGACACGGCCGACTGCTTGAAAAATGACAGGTGAGTATTTTTCACAAAAATTACGCCCTCGTTCGGATGAGAGGTTAAATGGAGGTCCCGTGTGTGAGTGTTGTCACGCACGTTAAAGATCTTTACCTTGCCTGGAACGGCAAGGGTTCGGCAAAATTCTAAATTTCCAGGCAACAAAAAACTCGCCTCCTGGCCAATGTAGTACCTACGGGTGGAGCATTGGAAATGTAAATGAACGGACTATTTTAAATCCGGAATCTTTTACCCCAGAGAATGCCATCATTTTATTATAATTTAGGTACGCTGTGTACTTGGGAGGTAATGTGGTGGTTTCCCGTTGCCTTCCACATCGCGATAGTGTGTCTTAGACTGCCATACCGACCCCTATTGTCTCTGCCAATCTAAGTACCGAAAGAGCCGCTGCCCTCTTTCGGAGACCTGTCTTAGTCTGATTCCTCACTAACGACCCTACTACTTTGGTTGGACCTGTAGTTTGGCTCTTTAGCTCATTAGAACACGCAAGCCATTCCACCTGTTCTAGTAATCTAGAACTTCGGCAAGGTGCAGGTCCATTCGAAATGGCTTGTTTGTTTAAATAGAAATTTTTGAATGATTGTAAATAAAAATTCAATGGCGATGTCCTTTCTTTATCTATGTCAACTAACCTACTCTACGCATTTCTAGTTAACACGACATCTTTAAGTTACCTTTATCTTTTTATACCTTATCGTGACTCGTACGGGTCCTTATTTGGCCGTCCTTTGCATTTTACGGTTACAATTTATTACTTGGCGCGAATATTTTCCCTAAAGTCATATTAAATAGCCTTATCCAAGGTTCATGTGATCAACTTGTTATTCTAAACACTATTTTTGAATATGCTTTAATGGGAAGCATATCGGCCTCGCCCGCTTCTGAAGTCACTAGTTTGTTTTTTATGTCCGAGACTACTCCCCCCCCCCCCGAAGATATTACTGCGAAATTAAGGGAAGTTAAAGAAGTTCCTGACGCTACACCTTATAAATTGTTAGTTGAAATATTTTACGTTGATACTCTCTGTCGCAATGAGCAAGGACGGTATGTCGTCTCTCTGCCCTTCAAAGATTCAAAACCTTATTTCCTGGTAGTCGTAATCTCGCTCTACAGCGCTTTGTTTCATTAGAAAATCGTCTAACTAAGCAATCTTCGTTTCGTTTCGTTCATGCGCGACTATATAAATTCCATACACAGGCAACTTGTTCAAGTCTATTTCTGACTTTTCTTATTATATCCCGCATCATTGTGTTGTAAAACCAGAAAACGTAAGAATCAAACTACGTGTAGTTATCAACTCGTCCGCTAAAGCTCTATCTCGGTCGTCTTTAAATGATCATTTGCTTGTTGGGCATAGATTTCAACGAGATATTACCCTACATGTGATTTCCCAATGTTCCACCTGAATTTACTACATTGGTCAGGGAACGAGTTTCTTTACCTGAAAAATTTTGAATATTTGCCGAGCCCTTGCTGTTCCGAGCAAGGTACGGATCTTTAATATGCGTGACAACACTCACACACGGAACCTCCATTTAACCTCTCCTCCGAACGAGGGCGTATTTTTTAAAAAAATGCTCGCCTAACATTTTTCAAGCAGACCGTGTTGAGATTCGAACCCGGGACCTTGGACGTTGTAGTCTCACGCATACCAACTACGCCACGGAGCCACCAACGAGATATTACCTTACATGTGATTTTCCAATGCTCCACCCGAAGGTACTACTATGGTCAGGAAGCGAGTTTTTTTTACCTGGAAAATTTGGAATTTTGCCGAACCCTTGCTGTTCCAAGCAAGGTAGGGATCATTAACGTTCGTGACAACACTCACACACGGGACCTCCATTTTAC
This sequence comes from Platerodrilus igneus, assembly GCA_036346225.1. NCBI lineage: Eukaryota > Metazoa > Arthropoda > Insecta > Coleoptera > Lycidae > Platerodrilus > Platerodrilus igneus. The sequence goes on along the minus strand of JARFIW010001469.1, from coordinate 11,892,822 downwards.
CTCTCATCCGAACGAGGGTGTATTTTTGTGAAAAATGCTTGCCTAACATTTTTCAAGCGGACCGTGTCGGGATTCGAACCCGGGACCTTGGACGTTGTAGTCTCACGCATACCAACTACGCCACGGAGCCGCCAACGAGATATTACCGCAATTTTGTTACAATTTCGTCTTTATTCTTGTGATATAACTGCAGATATTCGTGCGATACACACTCTTCTGCAGTTGGCTGAGGACGAAGGGAATTCCTTTCGTTTAGCCTCTTTTGCCATTCGCAACCATCGATGATAATGCTTCACTTGGAGACTCTATTGAGTCAACCTTGGCTTTACGGAATCAATTATGCGTTCTTTCAAAACTTGGCGGTTTTGAACTGTATAAGTGGTCTAGTAATTATTGGGAATTATTAAAGAATCTTCCCATTTTGCAAGAATTCGTACTACCTCGCTCCTCTACAGATCCTGATACACACTATAAAAGTTCTATGTGTTCAATGGAATCCCACCGTAGATACCTTTTGTTTTCTAATGCAACCACAGTGTACCGCTTTTACCAAGTGCAACTTACTTTACAACTTAGCCAGTATTTTCGATCCTATAAGAATTTTAACTTGTCTAATTTTTTTTTTGGTAAACATTTAATTTAGCGTTTGTGGTCTTTGAAATTAGACTGGGATGATACCCTCCCCCAGATTTATTGCGTTAGTGGAAGAGATATCTGTATAAATTACTACTTCTTTCCGCCTTTACTTTACCACACTTGCTACTTCCGCCACAATTTTCTATGTGTGAAGTTTATTGTTTACCGGACGCTTCCGAAAGCGGCTATTGTGCTGTCGTTTATTTCCGTTTTCTTACCCCTTCCTCAGTTCGGGTTTGCTTGGTTTGTGCTAAGTCCAAAATTGCTCACCTTTGTACTCTCTCTTTGTCTGGACTCGAACTGTTAGTCGCTTGCTTTCGTCTCAAAATTATTAACCTGAATCCTCAAAATTTTGGATCCCCATATTACCTTTAAAAAAATTGTTTGTTGGTCTGACTTCATGGTCGTTTTTTCTAGGATTCGTTTCCCACCGCAGCGTTGGAAGACACTCATCCTATATTCAGAAAAATGCTTCTTTATTAGTAATTTTTTGTGTGTAAATTTCATATTTTTAATGGACCTCGGAATGGTAAAAACAGAAGTTGGAAAAGTTAGTTGATCGTCATTTCCAAGTAATTGGGATTTACATAATGTCGTGTAACGCAATTTGGGAATCTAGTGCAATGAAATGGTAGTATTACTTTCGATTTAAGGTTTCTTTAGGAGGAGGTTCGATTAGGTTTTTTTTCTTTTAAAGCTAATGGAGGTGTAATGATATGTTTTGAAGTTTACTATTAATAGTCTAAAGTTAAATGGCATTCTATCTACAGTTAATTATAAGATAGGTAACATGATCATTGTGAGGGGATTTTCAGTCCCTCACAATGATAAAGTTATATTTGGGAAAGGCCGTTATTTCGAGAATTTATGTTATTGGATAGAAAGACCGGAAATGTTTTAAAGTAAGGTACAAAAGGTAGCAGCTGAGGAACATCGAGAGCAAAGAGAGCTATTTGTAATAACCGTCTTGTGGGTAGACAAAACAACAACGATATTGCTAGGATCTGATGGTTTGGTGCCCTTTAATCTTAACAGTCAGTAAAACCTTTCAAGGTAAGCAGTATCTTTTAACGTAGTCTTATAATTCGACCAATTTACCTTTTTAGATTTTTATTATTTTTTAAATATTTTTCATAGCAACCAACTCTCGTATCACAGAAAGTTAGCCGGTGCACCTTTAAACTTGTTACGGGGTTCTCGCCCCTTGTGGGCGATTCTTAATTAATTTGTAACGCCATTTTTTTTGTAAGAAAGTTTGAGAAAACTCTGTGGCTTGCAGTTCAACGCTATGATAACCGTCTAAACAACAATTACACCGCAATTGAAAACTTTATAAAATGAAGTGTCAAGTTTATTCTACTTCCATGAACTACATCTACAATCCAGAAAAGGGAGGATTTTTACAGCTGGCTGGGTTTAAAATTCCAGCAAATGACTATCGATCGTTTAATTATTACAACTGTATGTATTCATCACATAACAACGGCAAAAGTGCCAAATGCGATGTCACAACGATGTCTAATGTCTACAACAAATAACTGTTGTAGAAATTATAATAAAAGTTAGTTCTCTTTGATATTGTTGCCATCGAGATGAAACAATAGCTACCGAATTTTCGTCCCAATCCAATCGTAATATTCATATACAGTGGTACCTCGACATACGAGTTTAATTCGTTCCGTAACCTTGCTCGTATGTCAAATTGCTCGTATCTCAAAGCAATTTTCTCCATTGTAATTAATTGAAGTGCAATTAATCAGTTTTAGCTCCCAAAATACAACCTCAGTTGTTTTTGTTAGGTGTTTTTAAAAAAGAAAAATGTATTTACAAGAAGACTTATTTATTTATAAATAACAAATACATAATCTATAAAAACATAATAAAAGAAAAAGTAAAGTGCTTACGGAAGCGCTTAATTTTCGTCACTGGTTTTCGCTTTTTTCGTCACACTTTGCTAATTTTCACCTTCAGATCGTTTAAAAAACTGTCCAAAGAGATTTGTTTCTTCCTCCCTTTCAGGAAATGAGTTAGGTAAGTTTTGTTGAACAACTTCGATGCACGACCAGTTGCAACTTTTTCGGGGTGATTTTTACCTACGAACTCTACAACTTTCTCCCACATTCCCAAGATCTCTTGTATATCACCTGTAGAGATAACCTTTTCCATCTCTGGCCCCTCTACAAAACTAATTTTTCGTTGAACCACCGTATGCTGCTGCGAATGTAGATCGTGCAACTCCTCAGTTGTCGGCTCCTGAGACTGTTCCTCGACGAGTTCGTTCACATCTATCTCATTCACCTCCAGACCCATGGATTTTCCCAGAAAAACAATCTCCTCTACCACTGACACTTCGGGTTCCAATCCTTCAAAGGCCCTTTCAGCTACAGCCTCAGGCCACACCTTCTTCCATGCAGAAGTTAGGGTCTTCATTGTAACACTTAGCCAGGCCTGATCAATAATTCTTAGGCATATCACGATGTTAAAGTGGTCCTTCCAGAACTCTCGAAAGGTAAGGTTTGTGTTCTCCGTCACCTCGCCATTTGCATTGGCGGAAAGTGCTAGAGTTAATCTATCCTTCAGGAGTTTGTGACCTGGCATCGTATTCTCCTCTGCCGTTATGTAAATCCAATTCGGCATCCTTTTCCAGAAAAGCCCTGTCCCGTCACAGTTGAAGACTTGCTGGGGAGTGTATCCTTTGGCTTCTATCAGTTCAAAAAACGTTTTGATGTAAACCTCAGATGCCTTCACATCCGAACTTGCTGCCTCACCATGCCTGACGATGGAGTGAATGCCGGTCCTTTTCCTAAAGTTGTCAAACCAGCCCCGACTGGCTTTAAACGAGTTTTCCAATTCCTCGTTTGTGGAAGTGTGTGGAATCTGCTTCAGCAAATCACCGTAATTCGCTCGTGCCTTCTCACATATGATTCTCTGTGTTTAGGTTCCTCCTTGAAGCTGCTCCTCTGTCACTTACACCATCAGTAGTTTCTTCATCTTTTCATGGAGAGAGGTCCGGAGCTTAGAAATTATTGTAACGCCCTTAGCTGGCATTATATACTTTATCAACTCCTTCTGTTTAAGCACAGTACATATCATTGATGTGTACATCCTCACCAAGTCAATTACTCGCACACCTTGCTCATGTTTCTCAATGATTTCACGCTTTAATTCAATAGACATCATATTCTTCTTCGGACCCATGGTTATAAAAATAAATGTGATAATATTTTGTAAATGTACTAAAAGCAAAAAGCGCGAACCCAACTTATCAAAAATGCTTTGAAAACTAGGGAAACAAGAACACAGACTGAGGTCTAGTCTGAGATGGGAGAAACTGTTAGACGCTACACACGACACCAACATAAGCCCGCATGTTGGAGTCGTGTGCAGTGGTGTAGTGTGCGATTCCTCGTATCTCAAATCTTGCTCTCATCTAAAAGCAAAATATCTCTCGCTCGGCGGCTCGTATAACAAAACACTCGTATATTTAGGCACTTGTATTGTAACATAAAAATTTTCGGTAAATTTATTTATTGACCTTAGCGCGGTGTATCTGTTATTTTAGTTGTTATCTAACAACACTTATATAATTCATTCAGTCATTATTGCATATTTAATAACCAAGAAACTCACAAAGCACATTTTAATCCTAATTACAATTAAAATGTACATACTACATATTTCTTTTTGATAACATTTATATATACAAACTTGTTAACGTGTTCCTACATCTTAAAGTATCTAAGATTTTAAATTGTTCCGACGATTGGCGATCGTTTGGCACTTTTCGTTTCTTAGTTGAACTGGAAGGTCGCTCCGTGTTGAAAACATGCAACATGTGCAGGAAACTCAAGTTTTCCTGACGACGACGTCGTAAAAGACGAGCAGACTGTTAACAGTTGACCATGACAACTATTGTAGTAATGTAGTCTACAAATCCCTTGGCGAAGGTGCAACTTTGATACCGTACAACTTTACAATCACGAAATAATGAAACTTTGAATTTTAAATTTCTGTAACTCTGGAAATATGGTTGGTCTTGTGATAGTTTTGGAGTGGTTTCGCTTCAATTTATGGAACTCGTTTAGGATGCAAAGCTGTAGACTGCTGTGATCCACACGTGGCCGACGTCGCTTGTGACCGGCGTGTTCTACTGATGCACAGGTCGTATCAAGGTTACAGGTCGTTGCCGCTGTCGGTAAGAACGTATTAGTTTATAAAGTAATGCTGACGTTACAAAGTCCATTGCGTAAATTCTGCATGCAATGATTTGCTTTTGAAACTTGTTTTACATTACGTTGCTGTATGCAACTTATTATAACTTGTATAAATGTTTTGTCAATTAATTTTCAAAAATCCCTTTGTAAAGTATAAAGTACAATGAGTACCATAACCTATTTCTAATTAATAGTGTGTTCAGCTTAAAATATCATATCTCACCGATTGTACAGGTGTGAATATACCTCGTCAGTTATCTTGTTTTTGACGAATTGAAATATTTATCTGTTAAATTATAACAATTGAAAGCTATATCATGTAAATTAGAATTTAAAGTAATCTGACAATTGTTGATTTTTGCTAAAAATTTAATAAAGAATATTTACACATTGTGAGGTCGCGTAGCGCTACAATGACTATCTTATAAAAATATAAAATGTCCATAATTAAATTTTTGACTTACAAATCATTTAATTTTTAGTAATGTTATTTATCATGATGTTATTTACTTTTCTATAAAGAGAATACAGAATTATTTTTATTGGACTTCTGTTCATTTTTCAATAATATTAAATTCTCCAAATTTAGTACGGTGTTTACAAAGTAAACTTATGCCAAAAAGTATCAAGATAGTAGAGACAATTGAACTTAATTCAAAGATACTATATTCATATTGATCCGTAATATATATAGGGTGTCTATGTTGGTAGAAACAATGTTTCAGAGTCACCCCACTCATCGTTAGATCTTTGAAGAAGACCAACAGATGTAAGTATGATATGTGTGACTATCAAACTTTATATTTAAAGTGGTTCATGATAATATAGGTTTCCAAATTTTCCCTTAAGCAAATTCATTTAGTCACTCGCTTTATAAAAAATTTAGGTGGCGTCCTTTATTCTGTTTCTTTCAATTCAAATATACCCACTGACCCAATCTCATGCGACCGTGGGCCAAAAAACCCAGTTAGCTAAATGTCTTAAGAGTGTTCTTTTACTATAAGCCAATTTCCATCCAAACCTTACCCTGGGCTTGATACAAGTACATAAGAATTCTCGATAGGTAATGTTAATCTACCACAATTCATTGTGGAATAGATTGATAGAAAAAATATAGATAATAGTATATCGAGGTACCACTGTACATTGGAACCCAAAAGGTTATAAATTCTGACAACTTGAGAGAGTATGTTGCGGTTTGTACGAACTGAGTCCAACGGTTTGGTTCGAAATGAAAAAACATCTTCTACAGGCGACCACTGATGGTCTAATATTTTAATAGACTCATCAGAATGAAAATGGAAGAATTAGACTGGCAAAAATCGACAGGAGTGCCTTTCAAAATGCAAGCGAAATTTGAACTACACTTGCAAAGCTCAAACCTGGCAGATTTCAGAAGTTTCATAAGTTCATTGCAAATAGTGCGGTCGACCAACACATTCGGCGCTACTAACAAAATCATCGATATAAAGATTTGATCGATTAGTTTCAACTGCAAACAGACTTTTCACCTTCGTCACTAGCTAGTTCTTGAAGGGTTTTTATCACAAAATGAGGTGATGATTTGAATTTAAATGAAATGTTTGAATGTGCTCCTCAGGTAAGAAACGCTACAAAATTAATTGATACCTGCGATGTTGTTTGGTAATAAAAATTTGACGTACGTCAACAAGTTGAGTGTCGTTAATTGACATATCATTTTCTTATCTGAGGCGTCATAATTAGCATGAATTTTTTGGTATTGCTTTGATTCTTAAAAATTGTGTAATGGCAATTTACCGACGTCAACGTGACGTTTCAAGTAGTTACAAGTTAATCAGGGTGTAGGTACTCTAAATGGATCGGCTGTTGGTGTGTTTTAGTTTTATCACATCTCTACAGTTGGCTCTGTAGGTCTATTTTCATGGACGACTTTATTATATTGCTTAATATTTGCGAGGTTTTGTTGATTGTTGCTAACCTAACTTTTTAGCGTTCTTTTAGTTGCATTTTTGCAGATTGCTCTTTAATAACATTTAATAAAAAATTGAATTCATTCAAGGTGAAAAATAATGCACATCGCCAATTACTGAAGAAGTTGGCTGCCTGAGACGTAGTCCTCTAGCTTATAGAAAATAATTTTGCCCGGAATCAGGTAAGTGTTGTACAAGTACCTATATAGTAGACAAAAATGACTTAATTTGTTTATTGTTCTGTATATAAAATTTAGTTTTATCTATTATGCTTGTAGAACGCTTACCTGATACCAGACAGAATTATTTTTTATAATTGGAATTTTTAGTTTTATGTAAAATCTTCAGAGTCTGGTTTACAACCTTTTGAACAGAGAAGTCGCAAACCTTGGTAACAGATTTTAACGTCGTTTAGTTTCATAACATTTCAATAGTTGGCGCTAACTTGCCAACAGTTGTTATGCAGAGAGTGGCATATCTATTCTAACTCTATTTAACCTATAGTTAATTGTATGCCTACTACATGTTATACCGCGCCGGCCAAGCAGCGGTATAAATCAGCGCTTTTTCGAGAGAGACCAGTCGGCTTTGCCGACTCGCTCTGAAAAATTAAAAATTCTTTTACTACTGTGCCTATAGCCAGTGTTAAATAGCTAGCACCTACCGTACCGTGTCCATAGCCGATGCTCCGAACCCACAGACGTCGTGCCCATAGCCGACGTCTACTCTCTGTTCTCGGTGCGTCCAAAGCCAGCTATTATCACTGCCGTGTCCAGAGCAGGCATTAAGCATCGCCCGGTGTCGCGCCCATTGTCGACGCTTATAACCCCGGTATAGGTTTCGCCGTGCCACCTGCCGACACCTTTATATCTTCGTCTTGTCACAGAGCACGTCGGCAGACCTAGACTCGCGTAACGGAGCCGGTAGGTCTATCAACGGCTAGACCACTGTAGTATCATACCATTGTTCACTGCCACGCCGGTAACTTAGGGCAGACATAACAATTGCATGGTGAGGTACAAAGTAATGATCATTTCCAACCGAAGTAGATTTTAACAATGCCATGTGACCAAAATCTCAGAAATTTTGAATAAAGTTATTGCACTGAGCGTCCACCTCAGATTGAGTTTTCAGTTTACGTTCAAGCGAAAAGAGTCGTCTTTGAACAACGTCAAACAAACAAATAAAAATAGATAAAACTTAATTGAAAGGTAGTGACACCGTAAAACTTAGCCATATCACGCATGAGTTCAAACTTATATGAATTAACATGCCAAGAATCGTAACGCTGTTCTTATAAGACAATTTGATAAAAATGCTACATTTTGTAAACAGAATGTTTTCGAGATAATATTACTTTGTAAGGTGCTTAAAGTGCCAACATTTTCAAGAATGAGGTTTGCTTTCCTCCTAAGGTAGCCACAAACTTGCTTTTTTTAAAAATACGCTTCTTTTATATAAATTTTATTTGAAACTTCTAATTCATGTGGCTGAAGTATGTAATCAAGATGCTGTGTCCAAAAAATAATACCAGAAAAACGAATATAGTTTGCTTTTATTACATTGGTAAGATCATAGAATTGCACAAACAAAATCATATTAAAAATTAGTTCTACATCTTTCCTCTACTACAACTTAACAATATTGATGACTCAGTATCATTACTTGATGTGTCTTAAACCTAACCAAAATCCTTCTTCTGGAAACGGATTTATACTAGACTTCCCGAGGATTAGCGGAATTTGTGTTTTCTTAGTTGGCACTAATTCAAATTTCTTCAAAATTTGAACCAAAACGATTTTAATTTGCAACAATGCAAATCGTGAACCTATAAACAATAGTATTGATAATAGCAAATCAAGTCCCGGCAAACTTACCAATGCAATTTCGAGGACCACCGCCAAAAGGTAAATATGAAAATGGTTTAATCTTGTGCTTGTTTTCATCGCTAAATCGTTCCGGGTTAAAATTGAGTGGTTCTGGATAGTATTCGGGATCTCTGTGAATTGCGTATATAGGTATTTGCACTACGACTCGATAATCAATTTTCAGATGCTTTTCGGTCATTCCTTGACCCTCAATTACGAATGGACGAATTGGTCTCCTGTCAGTAACAGCAAATGGTGGCCATTTCCGCAAGGATTCTATAAACACACTAGTAAATGAAGCGTATGGTCTAGAAAGAAAAATGACTATTGCACAAAGTCTCATACATCTAATCCTTTTGTAGGTGGGTATCTTGACACCTGTGGCTTATTTTAGCTTGCGCATGCGCTTCTTACATGAATCAATTTTTTATTATGATTTCCCCATCCCTTTGTCGCGCTAGCTTTAGAACAACTTCAAATAGCTCTCCATATATTTTGGATATCAATCATTTTTTCCAAAATTCCAAAGAACAAAATTTTGAAAACACGTTTTCACGCTACTATAATGAATTGATTGCAAACTAAAGCATGATTACAGAATAATTAGTTTAATATCGTATGCACCATCTTTGAGAAGGATCGGTAGAACATGAGTTAGGAAATAACCAATATGATTTTAGAAAACATTTGGACACAAGTTTAAGATCCATTAGTGGCTAAGATGGAAAAGAATAATCCGACATATTTTGCCCTAGAAGATTGTTACGTTTATTTTCGGCATAAATTAATTACCCTACTTTTCTCCCTTGTTAATTCAATTCCCGCTCGAATAAATTCTGTTTCTACTGTTAAATCCTTCAATGTAATTAATAGAGACACGCCCTCGAATAAATACCTCAACTTAAATCTAGTTTCTGTGAAATGACAAGTTTATGCTACAATTTAATAGTTTATATTCTGTGTTGGGTACCTGTTATATTGGTATACATTACGAGCGCGTATAATGGTTATCTCTATTGTTCCAATGTAAAGACTTGTTGAAATAAGGTCGCGTACTATCCGATAAAACCGTATTTTCCAGTTTTAATTGCGCTTCGATAAGCGATGATTTGGAGTTCGAATTCGTGTTATTTGAATCATTGTTGAATTTGATTCTGCAGCTTGTGCGTCAAAATTTTTTTCTACATTATTCGTCACCGTATTTCAAAAGCAATGCACGTTTGTCTTTTTTCTGTTCGACAACTAGGAGGTGTCTTGCGTGGATTGGCGAGTTTCCTCGCGCGTACCGATTCTACTCAGATTCTCTTTTTAGCTTCTTTAGCTAGAGGCAAATGAGTTCTTTTTTTTGTAGGCCCACCTGTTCGTTGCCGTGGATCAGCTGCTTTTGTCTGTGGACCGCTGCTGTAGTTACGATGACAGGGTGAATGAATCCTTAATACCACGGCGTTTCCGTGTTGGCTCACCCCCGACGGCTTGCGAGCTAAGTATCCGGACACCTACAGGTATGCAACTCGTTTTCCTTTGTGTTTGTCAATGGCATATTCCGTATCAACGTTTGATGTAGTTATATGACAAGAAACGTGACATTGTAGAACTATTGTTCGTTGCTGCTTATCGTTATTATCTCTCTACAGGTGTGATGTACCTTTGTTAAAAATAGTGGTAAGACACACGCTTATTTCTTTATACTGATTGGTTTATTTTACAAACGGTACTATGTACGATTTAAAAGATGTCTGACAAAAGCTCCCACACGTTAATTGTTTCCTACTAATTAGTTATTTTATTAGGTGAAATTTTAAAACGCTTGACAAAAGCTTTCACAGGTTTATTTGCTACTGATTAACTTTATTTTGTATGAAATACGAGATGCGCACTTCGTATCTGAAGTCCTAAAATGTCCGTACGATATAATTGTTTGCTGTGAAATAATAACATTTAATTTATTGTTTTTTTGCTTGTTTGAACAGAATCCTTTATTTATTTTTATGTGTAAATAGATAATCATGGTTGATGTGTTTTTTTGTTTTTTTTTTGTATTTAGTTGAATCGCCCCACTCTCCGCGTTTAATAGTTAGCCTGGTATTTACTTTTCGTCCGGCTACGTCTAGGTACGTAGCATAATTTCTGACGCCCTGGCGTGGGGCTGCGAGTTTGTTTTAGTGAATTGTTTTTAGCTCCGATTTTGTCTTGGGTAATGTTTGCTTTGATTTTGGTTTTCATTAATTTGGGCTTCGACTTTGGCTCCGATTAGGTTTCGCTTAATTTCTGACCCAATTTTTGTTTGTTGATACTGCCTAATTTCCAACATTACCCGCATTTCTCGGCTACTAGTTTTTCTTTCCTTTTCGTTCGAACTGTTATTTCCTTTTTTCTTTCGGCTCTTTGCTGTCCCCCCCACATACGGTTCGATCTTCTTAAATTTTAGATTTGTTTTCTTTCTTAATTGCTCAATATTATCGGTTGGTTAATTTCAGATTATTGGACTTATGTTTTCGCTAATAATTCTAGTCTATTGAAAAAGCTGGCGCCTAATATTTTTCTTTTTCTTCCTTCCCTTTCGGTACATTTTGTTCTCCCCGTCAAGTATAGAGTTAGTTTTGTCTTTCTCCCATTGTTCTTTTATTCTACAGCCCTAGTCTAATTTCTATTTTGTTGTTTCGCTCCTATTGGTGTTCCTGAAGTTTATCCGTCGGATATGTTTTAGACTGTCCTGTATCCGCAATACTTTTTTTTGCTTCTATTGAGTTACGGTAAGCCTTTATTTAGTTACTTTTTACCAATTTCTTTCTTGTTCGTATTCAAAATGACTTCTTTTTCGGCTTTCTACCAAGGTCTTCCTATGTGGGAGTGGAACGTGAAATTTTCTGGTGTCCCGAACACTCTTACTGTATGATTTTTGAGACGGGTACAAGAACTCCGATGAACTCACCATGTGTTAGAATTTCAGTTATTTGAGTCGGCAGTGGACTTGTTCGAGGCTAAAGCGTTACTTTGGTATCGTGGTTACCGATATAGGTTTTGACTGGAAGTCGTTGTCTAATTTACTGATTCAACATTTTGAACTGCAGAATTTTGCTTATAAGTTTGCTACTATTGAGGAAAATACTTTTGCTTCACATGACCGAGTTGTTAAGATTTTTCCTACGCCTATGGATAGATCCAATACTTCTTTCGTACGTTCTACTGTTCTTCTTCCTACTTTTACTCCTACTCGTCAGGTTCTATGGTTTAATTGCGATAAACCTGGTCATGTTTCGACACGTTGTACTCGTCCTCAAATACTTCATTGTTATGGCTGCGGATATAAGGAAGTTTCTCGCCGCAACTGCCCAAACTGTCTTCTTACTACTAATAGGTCTTTGAATTATACTTCAAATACCTGTCCTCACTTCTAGCTGCCAATTTTCTTCTGCTTCTCACTCTACGTTCTCTTCTGTCTCTCATCCAGGTCATCCGGCTCCTACTATTAAAACATGCCCTTCTACGGTAAATATAATTTCGAACAAAATTTCTTGCGTTTCTAGTTTTACATCCTATTCTACTCCTCCTTCTGCTCGCCCTACTTATTCACATCTGCCCCAAACTGTACCTCCAACACCAGTGCAACACATACTTCGAATTATTGACTTGTAGGTAGCTTCTCAAGGGTTTGTTCCCACTTTCTTAAATTATTCTAGTCAAGAAATTCCTGTCGTGTCTGCAAGCACACATGTCGCTGAAGTGACGATAATTTCTAATTTAGTCAGCAAAGGTCCTGTTGAAGTTCATGGACCTGAATCTTTAATGTCTGTAGCTGCTGCTGTCAAAATTTTACATGTTCCTGCTTTCTTAAATTGTTCTACTCAAGAAATTTCTGTCGTGTCTACAATAACAGTTGGAGCTGAAGTGACGATAATTTCTAATTCAGTCTGCAAAGGTACTCTTGAAGTCCATAAACCTGTATCTTTAATGCTTCCTCCCGTTTTTGTCAAAATTTTACCTGCTCCTGCTTTCTTAAATGCTTCTACTCAAGAAATTTCTGTCGTGCCGGCAATCACAGCCGTAGCTGAAGTGAAGATAATTTCTAATACGGATAGAGAAGGTCTTATTGAAGTTAGGAAACCCGTAGCTGTGATGCCTGTTGCTGCCATCGTCAAAGTTTTACCTGATCTTGTTTCGTTATCTACTATTGTTAAGGAATCAGTTCTTATTGTGGCTGAATCTTTGTCTGTTTCTACTCCGTTGTCTAACAGTGATACAGTCCTGCTTGATTCTGCTTCCTTATCTATTGTTGATGAAGTTCTTCTTGATGCTGTTTGTTCCTGTAAAGTTGATAAAATTCTGTCTCGCGCTGCTCCTTTGTTTCATGTTGATAAACTTCATTCTACTCCTTTATCTAACAGTGGCGAAGTTTTACTTGATTCTGTTTGTTCTTGTAACGTTGAGGAACTTCTATCTGATTCTGTTCCTTTATGTAATATGGTGAAAGTGTAAGCGGATTCTGCTCCTTTTCCTAAGGTTGATATTCCTACAGCCAAAGCTGTTTTCTGTCCTAACTGTGATACTTCTAGTTCTTTAACTAACGTCGTTGAAATTTTATCTACTTCCGTCCCTCTAGTTAACGTAACTGAAGTATGCTCCGCTTGTGTTTCTCTTCGTAAGGCTGATTCTCATACAGCCAATACTTTTTCTATTTCTACCGTGGATATTTTGACACCCCATGATGTTTCCTTTTCTACCGTTGACTTTCTTACCTTCAACCCTAACAACAAACAATTTTCTTCCTTACCTCGTTTCGAGTTTCCTAAACCATCCTCGTCACCTCATAAACCGCGTGCTGCAACTGCTATATCCCCTGCTGTTCCTGTTTGGCAGAGAGCTGCCCAAAGGAGGTGGACATCAGTCTATGCTCTTTCCAAACCGGAAGATGTATGGCGGAGAAGTCACAATGTCTTTGACCTCGTTTCGTTTTCCTTCTAGTCCTCGTGCCCCAGATTCTTATGCCGATTTTGCTCCCCTTAGGTTTTGATTTCTGAACTTTACGATTCTTTTAATTACTTTCCTGTTAGACTGGGTTTTCTTTTTTCTTCTTTCTTTATCTTTCACCCGTGTGGGTCCGGGAATAGAATAGCCCCACGGTACAACCCGCCTGTCGTAAGAAGCGACTACAGCGGTCCTACACAACACATATACACACGCACTTTATACACGTCCAATCCATACACACACACACATACACCCATACACTTCATAAACATACAGTTTTACTTGGTTCTCCCACAGTTTGTAGAACACCGTTTCCTTTTACCAGCTTTCCTCCTCTCTCTCTCTCGTTCTCCCTTGTTGTCTCTTTGTTTACTTGAGGCTTAAACTTTGGGTGGCACTGTTGGCTTGCTTCCTCGTTCCTTTTCTTCTTTTAAGAAACATCCGTCCGTTGACAACTCCGCAGTTTTGAGACCGTTCCACCTTAGTCCTCCTTGTTTGTGTATTGCCTGTCTTCCTTTCCTTCCTTCATTTTTTCTCTCTTCTATTTTTGGCCCTTCGAGCCGGACGAGAGTTTTTTGTTTTTATTTTGGGGTGTTGCTTTTTTTCCCTTTTTTGTTTTCTTTTTGTTTGGTTTTCGTAACAAATTTCCTTTTAGTTTTTAAGCAAATATTTTTGGTTTGAGTTTTTTCCTCTTTGTTTTTTTGGTCCTGTCCACTCCATTTACTTTGGTTTTCTTACCTCGACATGTTAATTTTGCTGGGGAGGAGAAGGGAGAATTTGTTACGTTTATTTTCAGCATAAATTAATTACCCTATTTTTCTCTCTTGTTAATTCAGTACCAGCTCGAATAAATTCCGTTTCTACTGTTAAATCCATCAACATAATTAATAATAAACACGCTCTCGAATAAATTCCTCAACTTAAATCTAGTTGCTTTGAAATGACAAGTTTATGCTACAATTAAATAGTTTATATCCTGTTTTGGGTACCCGTTATCTTGGTACACACTACGACCGCGTATAATGGCTTTCTCTATTGTTCCAATGTAAAGACTTGTTGAAATAAGGTCACGCACTATCCGATAAAACCCGGGTTTTCTAGTTTCAATCGAGCTTTGATAAGCGAGGATTTGCAGTTCGAATTCGTGTTATTTGAATCATTGTTGAATTTGATTCTGCAGGTTGTGCGTCGAAATTTTTTTCTACATTATTCGTCACCGTATTTCAAAAGCAATGTACGTTTGTTTTCTTTCTGTTCGACAACTAGGAGGTGTCTTGCGTGGATTGATAAGTTTCCCCGCGCGTACCCATTTTAATCAGATTCTCTATTTAGCTTTTTTTAGCTAGAGGACAAATGGGTTCTTTCTTTGTGTAGGCCCACCTGTTCGTTGCCGTGGATCAGCTGCTTTTGTCTGTGGACCGCTGCTGTAGTTACGATGACAAGGTGAATGGATTCTGAATACCGCGGCGTTTCTGTGTTGACTCACTCCCGACAGTTTGCGAGCTAAGTATCCGCACACCTACAGGTATGCAACACGTTTTCTTTTGTGTGTGTCATTGGCATTTTCCGTATCAACGTTTGGTGTAGTTACGTGATACGAAACGCGACATTGTAAAGCTATTGTTCGTTGCTGCTAATCGATATTATCTTTCTACAGGCGTGATGTATCTTTGTTAAAAATGGTGGACAGACACACGCTTATTCCTTTATACTGATTGGTTTATTTTACAAACGGTACTATGTACGATTTAAAAGATGTCTGACGAAAGGTCTCACACGTTAATTCTTTCCTACTAATTAGTTATTTTACAAAAAGTATTAGGTGAAATTTTAAAAACGCTTGACAAAAGCTCTCACAGGTTTATTTACTACTGATTAATTTTATTTTGTGTGAAATACGAGATGCGCACTTTGTATCTAAAGTCCTAGATTGTCCGTACAATATAATTGTTTGCTGTGAAAAACTAACACTTAATTTATTTTCTTTTTGCTTGTTTGTACAGAATCCTTTATTTTTATGTGTTAATAGATAATCATGGGTGATGTGTTTTTTTTTGTTTTTTGGTATTTAGGTGAATCCCCTTACTCTCCGTGTTTGATAGTTAGCCTGGTATTTACTTTTCTTTCGGCTACGTCTAGGTACGTAGCATAATTTCTGACGCCCTGGCGTGGGGCTGCGAGTTTGTTTTAGTGAATTTTTTTAGCTCCGATTTTGTCTTGGGCAATGTTTGCTTTGATTTTGGTTTTCGTTAATTTGGGCTTCGATTTTATTTCGTGTAACTTTGGCTCCGATTTGGGTTCGCTTAATTTCTGGCCCAATTTTTGTTTGTTGATACTGCCTAATTTCCGACATTACCCGCATTTCTCGGCCTTATGCTACTTGTTTTTTCTTCTTTTACGTTCGAACTGTTATTTCCTTTTTTCTTTCGGCTCTTTGCTGTCCCCACACACACGGTTCGATTTTCCTAAATTTTAGTTTTGTTTTTTTTTCTTAATCGCTCAATATTAGCGGTTGGTTAATTTCAGATTATTGAACTTGTGTTTTCGCTAATAATCTTAGTCCATTGAAAACGCTGACGCCCAAGATTTTTCTTTTTCTTCCTTCAAAATTTAGTTAGCGAAGGTCCTGTTGAAGTTCATGAACCTGAATTTTTGTGTCTGTTGCTGCTGCTGTCAAAATTATACATGTTCCTGCTTTCTTAAATTGCTCTACTCAAGAAATTTCTGTCGTGTTTACAATAACTGTTAGAGCTGAAGTGACGATAACTTCTAATTCAGTCTGCGAAGGTACTCTTGAAGTCCATAAACCTGTATCTTTAATGCCTCCTCCCGTTTTTGTCAAAATTTTATCTGCTCCTGCTTTCTTAAATACTTCTACTCGAGAAACTTCTGTCGTGCCGGCAATCACAGCCGTAGCTGAAGTGAAGATAATTTCTAATACGGATAGAAAAGGTCCTGTTGAAATTAAGGAACCCGCAGCTGTGGTGCCTGTTGCTGTCATCGTCAAAGTTTTACCTGACCCTGTTTCGTTATCTACTATTGTTAAGGTATCAGTTCCTATTGTGGCTGAACCGTTGTCTGTTCCTACTCCGTTGTCTAACAGTGATGAAGTCCTGCTTGATTCTGCTTCCTTATCTATTGTGGATGAAATTCTTCCTGATGCTGTTTGTTCCTGTAAAGTTGATGAAATTCTGTCTGGCACTGCTCCTCTCTTTCATGTTGATAAACTTCATTCTACTCCTTTATCTAATAGTGGCGAAGTTTTACTTGATTCTGTTTGTTCTTGTAACGTTGAGGAACTTCTATTTGATTCTGTTCGTTTATGTAATATGATGAAAGTGTAAGCGGATTCTGCTCCTTTTTCTAAGGTTGATATTCCTACAGCCAATGCTGTTTTCTGTCCTAACTGTGATACTTCTGGTCTTTTATCTAACGTACGATTTAAAAAATGTCTGACAAAAGCTCCCACACGTTAATTTTTTCCTACTAATTAGTTATTTTACAAAAAGTATTAGGTGAAATTTTAAAAACGCTTGACAATAGCTCTCACAGGTTTATTTACTACTGATTATTTTTATTTTGTGTGAAATACGAGATGCGCACTTCGTATCTAAAGTTTTAAATTGTACAATATAATTGTTTACTGTGAAATAATAACACTTAATATATTTTCTTTTTGCTTGTTTGTACAGAATTCTTTATTTATTTTTATGTGTTAATAGAAAATCATGGGCGATGTGCTTTTTTTGTTTTTTTTTTAGTACTTAGGTGAATCCCCTCACTCTCCGCGATTGATAGTTAGCCTGGTATTTTTTTTCTTCCGGTTACGTTTAGGTATGTAGTAAGATTTAGAAAAAATACTTGATAACATTGTATGGTGAAACATGTTTGAGATAGTTGGAAAAGATGGGTAAATATAAATATTGAAGGATAGTTGCAAATATCTACAAAAACAAATAGCTAAAATTACAATATTTGAGCAAAAGAAGGAGTCAAATGTGAAGAAAGGTGTCAAATAAAGATATTCAAGATATTCAAAATTTTCAATTTATACATAAGCAATCAATTAGAGAAATTATAAAAGAATTGAAAAAATATTTGGACAAAAAGTATTATTGTTAGAATTTACAAATGACCGATACTTTTAGTCAATAGCACAAGGAACCTATAAAGCATGTTATTTAGGATGAATAGAATTTTTAGAAGGAACGAAAACATAAATACAATTAAAATTAAGTAAAAGTAAGGATACACAATAAACACAATGAAATTGACTATTTGCATGTAAAAGTATGGTGAAAGAGATTTGTAAAGTCTAGGAATTTTGTAATTTAGAATCAAAAATTTTCAAGGATGGGAAAAGTAAAAGCTATATAAAGTGGAGAATTGCACTAACAGAGGACGCATTCTTATACAAATATAACTTGTTCGCAAAAGAAAAAAAATTTATGAACAGTTGTACGGAGTGTGAACACAGACCATGGGGAGAAACAGAGAACAGATTGAAGATTTTGTAGCGAGGTGCTATCGGAAAATGTGAAAATTAAGTGGGCAGAAAGGATAACAAACAAAAAGGTACTAAAACGAAGTGTTATAAATTGAAATAATTTGAAAGATATAATAATGTGAGGAATCGACTGATAGGCTATTACTTACGAAGTACGGTACTAGAATCAAAGATTTTTGAAATGAAAGATGTATGGGAAAAAAAAAGAATGGGTTACTGAAGGACCTACACAAGCTAAAGAACGCATGGTAGTTGATATGATAGACTAGATCATAGAAAACTAGAAGAGTGTTTTGATAAAAATAAAACATGTACTAACAATTTATTAAACAAGAATAGAAAACTTCTATATAACAGTAAGGAAATTTTAAAGAGAAAGAAATATTATATGAAGCTATATAGAAACAATGAGTTATATGTATACATACTAGAAACAGAAGAAGATAGTAAAATGGACGAGAAAGACGATGTGACTTTGAGATTTAGAAAAGCATTAAAAGGTTTAACTATCGGTAAAGCAGAAGGAAAAGATGATACACCTGCGGACTTAGGACTTAGGGTTCAAATCCCGACACGGCCGACTGCTTGAAAAATGACAGGTGAGCATTTTTCACAAAAATTACGCCCTCGTTCGGATGAGAGGTTAAATGAAGGTCCCGTGTGTGAATGTTGTCACGCACGTTAAAGATCCCTACCTTGCCTGGAACGCCAAGGGTTCGGCAAAATTCTAAATTTCCAGGCAACAAAAAACTCGCCTCCTGGCCAATGTAGTACCTTCTGGTGGAGCATTGGAAATATAAATGCACGGACTTAGGACTTAGCACGATATATCGTCGGTGTTTTGTTAAAAGGGCGACTTAGCCATTTTTAGCAGAATAGAGATTTTTTGATGTTATTTTGTTATGCGAATAGCTACAGTTGTTATGACCAAACGGCGTATTTGTGTCGCGATACGAAAGCTGAAAATACGGCAAATATCCACGAAGTAGTTATTATAAAGGGCAAATTTGACATATTTGCCTTTTTATGTTTCTGTCGATTAATTACTTGTATACAAATTTAATTTGTGAAATGACGAATATCCATTTTTCGTCTGTAAAGCGTAAAAATACTATTGCTTTACTTTGCACGTTCGCCCTTATCTAGCATTTTTGATGTAGGAAGACCAACCTGCTCCAATAGGAAAGTCGGGATGACCTTCTAACTTTCACACTCGTGTGTAAAGAGCAGAGAAGTTGAAAGCAAAATAAGCTTACTTTTGCAAAGGCCACAATAATAATGTTTTGTTATTTCAGTTCTCAGTAATTTCTTGTGCATGCACCTGGAAATATATAACCTATACGCAGATTATTGAAATTAATTTGTGTGAATGCGTGTGTGCATGCATGCGTGCGCGTGTATGCGTGTGTATGTGTGTGTGTGTGTGGTATTGACAACATAGATAAATAATTTACAAATTGACAATAAAGCAGCTTAATAGTTCAAAGTATAATTACAGTGAATATTTACACTTTTAAAATCGATCGGAGCAGGTCAGTTTAATTATACAATTTTATGAATGCGTTTATTGTTCCCTGTGAAGTATAATATGATCAATTTCTTTTCAACCAACTTTTTGGAATGAACATTATCTAATTGTATATGTAAAAATTATATTGAAACAAGATTAATTTGAATTTGTGCTCTATTCATTTTACAATCATTGTAACCGAATTCAAATGCCAAAAAGAGTCACAGAACTTCTTCTTAATCTAGTATTGACAAAAGTTATTTATTTCAGATTGCGGCGAACACAATTACTTCTAGACCTGTGTCGAGAACAGTCATCACCATAATTGCTAGGTGTCGCGATTACCCTGTCGAATTTACAACCGTCATCATCTAAAAATTGTTCTATGTCGTAGTATGAACAAGTTTCACCTTCAAATTCCAATTTAAATAATCAATTTGAACATCGAGTGTGTTTCTCTGACACTAGACTCACATAATATAACTTACGAATCTACCATGGTTGTATCGGAAATTAATTTACATACGCCTTCCCATGCATTCGACTTTATGACAGAACCGGACTTGTACTTAAGTGTGACACATTAGCATCTAAAATGGACTTGTCGGTGATTGATTACGAATATAATATTATGAGAATTATCTATTCCAGAACCTGAAGAACCAATAATTCTGCCTAAATGTAACACAGTTGCGCTTCGAGCTGACTCTCCCGTGATAGTTTACTGAAGTTGACAACATGTATGGCCTTCAGCACACTTACTTTTGATTTTTCCCGAACATGAGGACACTGTTGTAACTCCACTGAATGCAGATGTAACTGTGAATATAAATAAAAGAAGTCAAACGGGAAATATGCTATACATGTTGAAAGACACTTTACTAAAGAGCTTGTGCAGCGGAACTGTGATCATGTAGTTTTAGATGAAGTATCTGGTGAGTTGCTAAAAGCATTTATTTTTGTCATAATTGTGAAAACAAATCATCATCATAATCACTAGGTCTTCAGTTCTGGAACTGGTTAGACGCGTACCCTTATTGTTTCCTATTCTGAACTAACCTACACATTTCACTGAAATTTGCACAATCTGCATCTATCACTATCTGATCTAGGTCTACATCTACATCCTTTTTTCTATCTCTGCTTGTAATATATCCCATTCTACTCTTCAAAATGCTTTAGAACGTATTCTGCCCTTCTATTTCTCCTATTTTTCTCCACAGATATCCTTGTTCCCCTACTATTTCTATAACCTATTTGTTATTAACTTTGTCTGTCCATGCTATCATCCTCATACATCTGAAGCACAGAATTCCAAAGGCTGCTACCGTTTTTCTGTCTGCTTTTCCTACTGCCCGTAATTCATAGGCATACTGTGCTGTGCTCCACAACTATGCTTTCAACAATTTTCTTCTTGTTTCTAATGTTTGTTGTCTTTCATCATAGGCGCTGTTCTTTTTTGTTAGATGCACTTCAGTTACCATCTATTGTTTTACAATTATATACCCTATTTCTCTGACATTTAGTGGTTGTCAAGGGGTAAGCAGACTGTGGCTGCCAAGTTCCCCAGCACTTGAACATTTGCCGATTTAATGTTTTTCCAATATGTCTTTTCACACAGTCAACATTAGTTGCAGGTATTTCACAACCAACAATTGTAGTTGTTTATAATATTCATCAGATTTATCTGCACTTATTTTTTCATCATTAGGTTGGTTCTCTTTCTTAAAACTGGTTGGTCACGTACCTGCACTTATTTATATTCTGAACTAGCCTACACAGTTCCCTGAAATTCTCACTCAGTATATATACAATTCGGTTCACCTTCTATTGTTTTTTAATTTTATGCTCTATTTCACCGAGATTCAGTGAAAAGGGTTAAGCAGCCTGTGGATGCCAAGATCTTCCAGCGCTTAGAGATTTGCCGAATTAATAGTTTTCCAGTAAATCCTTACACACAATTAATATTATGCAAGAATATTGCCCAACCAATACTTGTAGTTACTTATAACAGTCACCATGTTTAAGTATAGTTACTTTTTTCGTCATTTATCCATCTTGGGACTGGTTGGATGCGTACCTCCATTGATTTCTATTCTGAGCCAGCCTACACATTTCCCTGAAATTCCTACAGGCTACATCTTTCACTATCTGTGTGCAGTAGTCTAAACTAGGTCTTCCTCTACGTCTCTTTTTCCTCTCTCTGCTTCTAATATGTTCTGCACTGTGCCCTCATGCCGTAGTATGTGTCCTATCATCCTATCTCTCCTATTTTTTTACCGTTTTCCACATATTTCCTTCTTCCCCTACCATTTTTAGTACATCTTCGTTCTTAACTTTGTCTGTCCATGATATCTTCATCATTCGTCTGTAGCACCACATTTCAAAGGCTTCTACCTTTTTCTTGTCCGCTTTTCCTACTGTCCAGTCTTCACAGCCGTACAGTGTTATGCTCCACACATATGTTTTAAGCAATCTTTTCCTTGTTTCTATGTTTGTTGTTTTGAGCAAAGTAATTGCTTTTTCTTGTTAAATGCAGCACGACCTTGTGCTAATCTTTGTTTTATATTTTTTGCGCTTTTTCCATCTTGTGTTATTTGGCTTCCTAGGTAGCAAAAATCCTTAACCTCTTGTAAGTTCTTGTTACCTATTTGTATTCTTGTTTTTGATTTATTTTCCCCTTCTTTGCATACTAGTACTTTAGTTTTATTTTTGTTAATTTTCATATCTTATTCTTCTGTTGGAACCGTTTCCATTTCATTAAGAGCAGCTTCTAACTCTTCTTTGATAGATGCTAATACCGCTATATCATCTGCAAATCTAAGCATATCAATTTTTTGTCCTTGCATAGTAATTCCAAATGTCTTCCTGCGTTTGACAGTATTCATTGCCTCTTCAATGTACAAATTAAAAATTAATGGGGATAGGGCACATCCCTGTCTCACCCCTTTCCTAATGTTTACTTCTCTACGTTCCTGCTCTCATTCTATTACTGCTGTTTGCTCTTTGTATAAGCTATGTACTATTTGTCTATCCCTATAGCTTATTCCAATCTTTTTGAGTATTTCTTACATTTTTTCCATTTTACATTGTCGAATGTATATACAGGCTCTCTCTTTTTAATATTGTTTTCTCCATTATCACTCTCAGAGCTATAATAGCCTCCTGTGTTCCCCTGTTTCGCCTAAACCCAAATTGATCTTCTCCTAGTATCTCCTCAGCTCGTTTTTCCATTCGTCTTTGTACAATTCTAGTTAATATTTTTGATGCGTGTGCTGTCAAACTTAATGTTCGAAAATTTTCACATCTATCAGCGCATTTCTTTTTTGGTATAGTTATTATAATGTTACGTTTGAAATCTTTGGGTATCTCGCCTGTATCAAATATATATAGCTTACAAGTTGGAAGAGACATTCTGTTACTGCTTGTCCATCGGCTTTCTAATACAGTTAGTTCCTCTCCTGCATATAAATTCCCTGTATATTTTTGCCATCTACCCACTTTCTCTACATTTTCTATAATGACGTTTCCTCCCGCGTCACTTATATTTTTACTATACGGTTTTATATTCTTAAAATTGATTCTAATTGGTTTGTATGCTTCCTCTGCCTTTCCTACTTCCATTTAAGTTTGTACTTCTCTGCACTTTTCATCAATCCAGTTTTTTTTAGCTTTCCTGCATTTGCGAATAATTTCCTATTTTATGGCTTTGTATCTCTGCTTTTCTGTTCCGTCTGATTTGTTTTTGTATTTTCGTCTTTCTTCTATTAAATTCAGGATATCTTTTGTTATCCACGGTTTCTTATTTTCTTTTTGTGTACACCTCAGAATATCTCTGGCCGCCATGTCTAGACTGGATTTAATGTTATTCCATTCTGATTCTACTTCCATAGTATCAGAAAATTTCCCGATATCTTTGAGCGATTCATTTTTTTTCCAAATCTTTCATGGATATCTTTATCTTTTAGCTTCTCAAACTCAAAGTGCCTTTTTCCGTTTCTTTTTTCAAATTTTTAAATTTAAGTGCGGCCTTCATAATTTCGCTGTTGTGGTCAGTGTTTATATCTGCTTCTGGGTAGCTTTTACAGTCTTTTACTTGATTCCTAAACCGTTGTCTAACAAGAATGTAATCTATTTGATATCTTCCTATATCTTCTGGCATCTTCCACGTATATCGTCTTCTGGCATGGTGTTGAAATAATGTGTTTGTGATGATTAAATTGTTCTTGTCGCAGAATTCTACCAGCCTCTTTCCCCTGTCGTTTCTCGTGCCTAAACCAAATAAACCAACTACCGCTCCTTCCCTAACCTTACCTACCACTGCATTAAAATCCCCAAAATTATTAAATTTTTATGTTCTTTTACGTATCTTAATATGTCTTCGATATCTTTGTAGATCGCTTCTACCTCTTCGTCACTGTAGCTAGAGTTGGGCATGTATACTTGTATTATTACTGTGTTCACCGGTTTAGATTCTAATCTAACCATGAGTACTATTTCGTTCTTTTGTAAGTAGTTTTCTACACAGTATCCTATCTTTTTTCGCATAACTATCACCACACCCAAATTTCTTTCCTCTTCTCCTGTATGAATTACCCTGAAGTCTCCACTCCAAAAACCCCCCGCCTCTGGCCACTTAACTTCGCTGATCTTTATTAGGTCTAGTGCTAACCTATTCATTTCTATTTTTAAGTTCTCTAGCTTAGCTACTTGCTTCACACTTCTAACATTCCACGCTCCGACTCGCAAAATGTTCCCGACTCTTATTCTGGACATTCCGATCGCATCCTTCAAAGTAGTCCCCTCCCGGAGATTCGAATGGGGGGACTATTTTAACTCCGGGATCTTTTATCCCAGAGAATGCCATCATGTTTATATCAATTTAAGTACGCTGTGTACTTGGGAGGTAATGTGGTGGTTTCCCGTTGCCTTCCACATTGCGGTAGTGTGTCTTAGACTGCCATACCAACCCTTATAGTCTCTGCCAATCGAAGTAACGAAATAGCCGCTACCCTCTTTCGGGGACCTGCCTTTGTCTGGTTCCTCACTAACGACCCTACTACTTTGGTTAAACCTGTAGTTTGACTCTTCAGCTCATTAGAACACGCAAGACATTTTGCCTGTTCTAGTAATCTAGAACTTCGGCAAGGTGCAGGTCCATTCAAAATGGTGAAAACACATATCCAGATAAAAATAATCTGCCTACACATATTCAACAGCATTCACTAAAACTGGCACAAATCCAGGAACCAATCAATAGGAAAGGAAAGAAAAAATTGAAAGCTGCAGGGAAACAGTATAAAACTACTAAAAGTAAAGATTATCTTGCCCCCCATTTCTGATTTGAATGTTGCGATAGATTCGCGGAAGTAGAAAAAGACACAGTTTTTTATCAGTTTTGGAATCTTGGTGAAGATACTGGCAATCAAGATCAACAAAGGCAATTCATATTATATCATTTGATAGTTAGAAATTCAGAAAAACGACGCACTGGAAAACATTCGAAAAAACAGAACACACTGGAATACCATGTATCATACAATAGCAATAGAGTTAGAGTGTTGTCGTTCATTTTTTGTATTTGTTCATGACATATCAGAAAAATTTGTTCGTATGTACGTGAAGAAACGTGAACGATATCGGATTAGTAGAGCCAGACAAACAAAGCCGTTATTTTAACTAACATAAAACGCTAGTCACAGATGAGGAATTTACAAGGAATACCAGTCGCACTGCTGTAAAAAAATCAATCACAAAGAAAAATCTGCCGGTAAAATTAAATTTGAACAAAATGCATCCACCGTATAAAGATGAACATGTTACCAATAACAAGAACACAATAACATATCTCTGTATAAAAAAAGACTTTTTTCGTATAATCTGAGCTTACATAAGCCAAGAAAAAATACTTTTAACGCTTGGTGGAATCGGATGCATAGAACAATCATTTAAAGCTCAAGTACAGAGCACGTGAAATTAAAAATGAAGCTGCGCAAAACAGGAATGGAATCAAACCAACACTGCGTACCAAATTTTGACATGCAAGCTGTGTTAGAAAGCCCTAAAGGGAAAGTTTCATCAATTTTTTAGAAATGAAAATTAGCAATGTACAATCTAACAATTTACAACATTGTTTCCCATTATGACACGTACAACTTATGGACAGAAGTAGAAGGCAAACGTGAATCTAACGAAGTTGCCACTTGCGTCTATAACTACATAAAAAAACAGTTAAATAGTAAAACTTCCTTTTTATGACTGACAGCTGTGGAAGTCAAAATCGTAACTAATTCTTTGCTACTCCTTGCCTCCACGCTGTGCAAAATATAAAACATATTGAATCTATTGACGCTATTTTTTATTAACCAGGCCATTCTCAGCAAGAAGATAATTCAGTACATTCTACAATCGAACGTGCTGCTAGAAATATAACCGTCAATGCTCCAGCTGAATGGATGGTTGTCTGTCAAATGTCAAGGAGAAATCCTTCGCCTTATTAAGTAGTTGAATACAGCCATAATGATTTTATCGATTGGAAAGCAATTGCTTCGATGAAAAAATGTTTTTGAAGATAACGTAGCATGGTTGAAAATAAAATGATAGCGGTTTGAGAAATCGAACTCTTTCATTACGACTATGACGAAGAGTTTAAAACTATTTCGCTGTACGTTAGCACACGAAGATTAAGAAAAAACAGACCTGATGCAATCTCCCTAGACTTATATTACAAGATTGCCGATCTCTGATTCCAAATATAACGATATCTGATCAGTTTGCCACTAAGTTGTTATATCCCGAAATTTTCATAATTGCTATGAAGCACGTCCACATGCAATTGCCACAAGATAATGAAGATGCAAAATTTAATGTTTTTGTGTATTTTCAATTACAAGTTTAATGTAATGAATTTAATTTAAAAAACTCAATATTAAACATTTTTCACCTAGTGTGTTATAAAGGGTTTTCCAATAAGAGGTGTTATTTTGAATAGCCCGCTATTTCGGTAGATGTCACTTTTGAAGCTGTCATTTTTTGACATTTGACAAGTAGAAACTACGCCATTAATAAAAATGGAACGATACACGCTTCAACAACGCATTGAAATTATTAAAAAGTTTCCGGAGTTAAAATAGTCCCCCATTCGGATCTCTGGGAAGGGACTACTTCGGGGGTTGCGATAGGAAAGTTACAAATAAGAGTCGGGAACATTTTGCGAGTCGGAGCGTAGAATGTTAGAAGTATGAAGCAAGTAGGTAAGCTAGAGAATCTAAAAATCGAAATGAATAGGTTATCACTAGACATAGTAGGGATCAGCGAAGTTCGATGGCCAGAGGCGGGGGATTTTGGGAGTGGAGACTTCAGGGTAATTCATACAGGAGCAGAGGAAAGAAATTTGGGTGTGGAGATAGTTATGCGGAAAAATATAGGATGCTGTGTAAAAAATTACTTACAAAAGAACGAAAGAGTACTCATGGTTAGATTAGAATCTAAACCGGTAAACACAGTAATAATACAAGTATACATGCCCACCTCTAGCTACAGTGACGAAGAGGTAGAAATGATCTACAAAGATATCGAAGACATATTAAGATACGTAAAAGGACATGAAAATTTAATAATTACGGGGGATTTTAATGCAGTGGTATGGGAAGGTAGGGAAAGAGCGGTAGTAGGTTTATTTGGTTTAGCAACGAGAAACGACAGGGGAAATAGGTTGGTAGAATTTTGCGACAAGAGCAATTTAATCATCACAAACACATTACTTCAACATCATGTTAGAAGACGATATACGTGGAAGATGCCAGGAGATATAGGAAGATATCAAATAGATTACATTCTTGTTAGACAACGGTTTAGGAATCAAGTAAAAGACTGTAGAAGCTACCCAGAAACAGATATAGACACTGACCACAACATCGTAATTATGAAGGCCGCACATAAATTTAAAAATTTGAAAAAAAGAAACGGAGAAATGCACTTGGACTTAGAGAAACTAAAAGATAAAGATATTCAAGAAAGATTCGAAAAAAAGTCAAATGAATTGCTAAAGATAACGAGAAAATATCTGATACTAAGGAAGTAGAAACAGAATGGAATAACATTAAATCCAGCCTAGACATGGATAACAAAAGATATCTTGAATTTAATAGAAGAAACAGGAAAACAAAGATACAAAGCCATAAAATGGGAAATTATTCACAAATGCAGGAAAGCTAAAGAACACTGGATTGATAAAAAGTGCAAAGAGGTATACAAACTAAGATGGAAGTATGAAAGACAGATGAAGCATACAAACTAATTAGAATCAATTTTAGGAATATAAAACCGTATAGCAAAAATATAAGGGTCGCGAGAGGAAACGTCATTATAGAAAATGTAGAGAAAGTGGGTAGATGGCAAGATTATATAGGGAATTTATATGCAGGAGAGGAACTAACTGCATTAGCACAGGAATCAGACATTGAAAATGATGACCTGGGATGTCCTATACTTAGAGATGAGTTTGAATTAGCATTAAGGGGTCTGAAAAATGGTAAGGCGCAGGGTACAGATAAGGTGCAAGCAGAAACTCTAAAAGCCGCTGGACATGCAGTAACAAAACGTCTCTTCCAACTTGTAAGCAATATGTATAAGACAGGCGAGATACCAAAAGATTTCAAACGTAACATCATAGTAACTATACCAAAAAAGAAAGGCGCTGATAGATGTGAAAATTTTCGAACAATAAGTTTGACAGCACACGTATCAAAAATATTAACTAGAATTGTACAAAGAAGAATGGAAAAACGTGCTGAAGAAATACTAGGAGAAGACCAATGTGGGTTTAGGCAAAACAGGGGAACACAGGAGGCTATTTTAGCTCTGAGAGTGATAATAGAGAAAGCAGTAGAAAAAGGGGAAAGCATGTTTTTAGGGCTTGTAGATGTGGAAAAAGCATTCGACAACGTGAAATGGAACAAAATGTTCGAAATACTCAATAAATTGGAATGAGTTATAGGGATAGACGAATAGTACATGGTTTATACAAAAAACAAACAGCAGTAATAGAATTAGAGCAGGAACGTAGAGAAGTAAACATTAGGAAAGGGGTGAGACAGGGATGTACCTATCCCCATTAGTTTTTAACTTGTAGATTGAAGAGGCAATGAATACTGTCAAATGCAGAAAGATACTTGGAATTAATATGCAGGGACAAAAGATTGATATGCTTAGATATGCAGATGATATAGCGGTATTAGCATCTAGCAAGGAAGAGTTAGAAGCTGCTCTTAATGAAATGGAAACAGTTCTAATGGAGGGATATGGTATGTAAATTAACAAAAATAAAACTAAAGTTCTAGTATGCAAAAGAGTGGATAATAAATCAAAAACAAAAATACAAATAGGTAACGAGAACTTACAAGAGGTTAAGGATTTCTGCTACCT
Organism: Platerodrilus igneus; assembly: GCA_036346225.1. Classification (NCBI taxonomy): domain Eukaryota; kingdom Metazoa; phylum Arthropoda; class Insecta; order Coleoptera; family Lycidae; genus Platerodrilus; species Platerodrilus igneus. Next base: position 11,863,741 of record JARFIW010001469.1, on the reverse strand, counting down.
AAGAAGTCAAATAAAGCAAGATTGGAAAAGCACAAAACATATAAAACAAAGATTAGCACAAGGCCGTGCTACATTTAACAAGAAAAAGCAACTACTGTGTTCAAATACAACAACCATAGAAACTAGGAAATATTGCTTAAAACATGTGTGGAGCACGGCACTGTACGGCTGTGAAGCCTGTACAGTAGGAGAAGCGGACAAGAAAAAGGTAGAAGCCTTTGAAATGTGGTGCTACAGACGTATGATGAAGATAACATGGACAGACAAAGTTAAGAACGAAGAGGTACTAAAAATGGTAGAGGAAATAAGAAATATGTGGAAAACTGTAAAAAATAAGAGAGATAGGATAATAGGCCACATACTACGGCATGAGGGACTAGTGCGGAACATATTATAAGCAGAGATAGGAAAAATGAGAAGAAGAGGTAGACCTAGGTTAGAGGACTGCACACAGATAGTGAAAGATGTAGGCTGTAGGAGTTTCAGGGAGATGTGTAGTCTAGCTCAGAATAGAAAACAATGAAGGTACGGATCCAACCAGTCCCAAGATGGATAAATTAATGACGAAGAAAGTAACTGTACTTAAACATTATGATTATTAGAAACAACTACAAGAATTGGTTGGTCAATATTCTCGAATAATGTTAATGGTGTAAAAGGATTTACTGGAAAACTATTATTTCGGTAAATGTCTAAGTGTTGGGGGATCTTGGCAACCACAGGTTGCTTAACCCCCGTCACTGAAATCTCGGTGAAATACGGCATAAAATTAGAAAACAATAAAAAGGGAACCTAGCTGTATACATGCTGTGTGAGAATTTCAGGGAACTGTGTAGGCTGGTTGAGAATATAAATAAGTGCAGGTACGTGTCCAACCAGTTTTGAGACCGAAAACTTAATGTCGAAAAAATAAGTGCATATAGATCTGATGATTATTATAAACAACTACAGGTGTTGGTTGTGAAATAACTGCAACTAATGTTGACCGTGCGAAAAGTGATATTGGAAAAAATATTAAATCGGTAAATGTTTAAGTGCTGGGGAACTTGGTAGCCACAGGCTGCTTAGCCCCCTTCACAACCGTTCATTTACATTCCCAATGCTCCACCTGAAGGTACTACATTGGCCAGGGGGCGAGTTTTTTGTTGCCTGGAAATTTAGAATTTTGCCGAACCCTTGTCGTCCCAGGCAAGGTAGGGATCTTTAACGTGCGTGACAACACTCACACACGGGACCTCCATTTAACCTCTCATACGAACGAGGGCGTAATTTTTGTGAAAAATGCTCACCTGCCATTTTTCAAGCAGTCGGCCGTGTCAGGATTTGAACCCGGGACCTTGGGATCCGTTGTCTTACGCTTACTACATTGATACACGACGACGCTCCCATTCACAACCACTGAATGTCTGAGAAATAGGGTATACAATTGTAAAACAATAGAATGGGACCGAACTGCATATAACAAGAAAGAACAGCGCCTATGATGAAAGACAACAAACAGAACAAGAAGAAAATTGTTGAAAGCATAAGTGTGAGGCACGGCACAGTATGCTTATGAAATACGGGCAGTCTAAAAAGCAGACAAAAAAGGTAGCAGCCTTTTGAAATACCGTGCTTCAGTTGTCTAAGAATGATAACATGGACAGACAAAGTTAATAACAAATAGGTTATAGAAATAGTAGGGGAACAAGAATATCCGGAGGAAAAAGATAGAAGAAATAAAATGGTAGAATACGTTCTAAGGCATTTTTGGGGAATAGTATGAGATACATTACAAGCAGAGATAGGAAAAAAGTGGTAGATGTAGACCTAGACCAGATTAGTGATAGAAGTATACTGTGCAAATTTTAGGGAAATGTGTAGGTTAGTTCAGAATAGCAAGGGGTACATGTCTAACCAGTTCCAGGACTGAAGACTTAATGATGATGATGATGAGAAGTACATTACTCGTCTGCCAACGATTACTGATAGAAGGTAGGATTAAAAAAGAATAAACCGACATATTTCATCTTTATAGAAAAATCGATTCGTTGAATGGAATTTGATGTTTGTGTTATTGTAGATGACGTGTTTTAGATATAAAGATAGAAGAATCCTTACTTACAAATAGCTGAATATCTTACACAAATAAAAACGATGTTGGTTGTGCTAGACATGTTGGCATAAAGCAACTGGTGCAGAATTTGATGACTGGTATGTTGCATTAAACCTACCAACTAGTTGATGCCAAAAAACAGATTTTTGAAAATTATCCGTATAATAAATAGATCTGTTTTCAATTAAAAAATAACCGCGAGCATTAGCTCAAACTTGTCCAGTTTTTAGACACTAAGTACTAACCTGATACCACCATGTCCAAGTATTTCATTCCTAATAGTGCATCGTACGTCATTTTTCCATCACATTCATCTAACGTTTCCAATATTTCTACTCGCAAACGTTTCTGAACTTCGGGATTGATAGCCAATTCATAAGCAGTAAATGACATTGCTCGTGATGTTGAATCAAAACCTGCTAAGAAAAAAACAACAGCTTGCGCTATAATTATATCCTCTGTTATTGGAGTTGTCCCTGGTTTACTACATCGGACAACATCAGCCTCCGATACTTCTGCAAAACTTTTATATATTTCGTTTTCTTCATTCTTTAAACGACCCTTGCGAGCCTCAAGCATTAAATGAAGCATATCTGGACGCATTGTCCCATTCTTTTCTCTTACTGAAATTGTTTCTTTAATAATATTTCTGAAAAATGCTGAAGTTTTTTCGTCTATCAAGCGTACACCTAGCAGCTGAAAAGAAAATTTTGAACCGCGTTTTTAATTACAAAGAATACCTTTATTAAAATTGGGCTTATAGAGGCAATGAAAAATTTTAACATCTTAATTCCGGAGAAATCAGATGCGTCGGTGCCCATTAAAAAGAATTCATTTTTCCTATCTTTCCAAGAATCGCATGTAATTCCAAAGGCCGTAGTAGCAATAATGTCTGTGGTTACTCTTCTAAAAGCATCGTTCGTATCAAGTTCATTGAAATCACCTTCATGGGAAAAGTGTCGAGCAAATCTTTCTGCACAATCTATTACAAGTTCAAACATAATTTTCAGCTTATTAGCCGTGAAAGTTGGACTTAACACGCTTCTTATTTCTCGCCACTTTTCGCCTCCTAAAAATTATATACAGTAAGACCTAACACACCTGTTGCAACAACCTCTCATGCTAAACAAGTTGTTAGCCCAAATCGGATCATAATCTTCTGAAGCAATCATGGTGTGTTCCGGAAATGAATCGAAGTCCTTAACAAGTATTTGTTTAATTAAATCTAGGTCCCTTAGCATTATTGTTGGGGTGAGAAACTGATACAACAAGGCGTACCTGAAAAGAAGTTGGTACTCGCTGGTAGAGTTTTAAGCGTCTTACCGTTCTTTGCAGTGGCGATTGTAAATGTTTTGTACAAAATCTGCTATCGACTCCCTTTGAAAAATTGTTGAGACCAAACTACCAAAAAACGGCCACGGTTTTTCGTATACAGCGCCTTGCTCCTTCCAATAATTATGAGGTTTGAGTAACCCGTAGTAAATCAGGACAACTCCAATGCAGATAAGAATTATCAGCAACATTGTCTTCTGTTAGTATCTTTCAGAAGTGTAGCGCGAGTCGTTCTTTTTGTAAAAGACGTGAATTATACTGTAATATTTTGCAAAACAGCTCAATTATTTATACTTTGACGTGTTTGTTCAGTACGAAAATTTAAAGATAAATTAGTGCATTTACCTTGCCATTCTGAAGGACATCTCGTACTTTACATGTCGTCGTCCTAGTGAACTGTCAAAGGTTATTTAAAATATCGGGCAATGACCGTCAGTACTTCGACCAAGGTAATTCCTACACTTTGGATTAGGTTGTTGATATCTGCTCGTTTGCTTTAGAATTGATAAACGGTTTTGCAACAGGTCACTTATACTATTAAATATTTAAATTCCACACGATTTCTTAATTAATTCAAGTAATATTTTTAAAGTATTATTTTCTAAACTCCAAATTGCAAAATAAATTACAATACCATCGGAAAGTAAACTGAATTGCGTCAAACGTTTCATAATTGATAAGCCTTATCTTTATCAAAATAGCTGTATTTGAAAAAATATGGTAGCAAAAAATTGGAGCAAAATAGTCAACAGTTACATAACTTTGTATATAAACAAAGGATATAAACAGTAAGTTAAAAATAAATTAGTCTTGTTAAATAACTGCAGATAACGTTCATTGTATGTGCTTCGCATATCATTAATTTTAATTATATAGCATGTTCGTTTGCAGTAAATGCGTATAGAAACGTTATTAATAGAAAGTGGGCTAAATGAATTGTGAGACTTGCTAATTCCGAGTGCGAGTTATGCAGCTGTAAAATTTCATAATTAATTCATACAATCAAAAATAAATTAAGACTTCTTTATTTACGATGTTAACTCTGAATAGGGTCAATATTTCCAGATTAGCCAAATAAAGAATAAATTTTAACAATTAACTTTGCAAAAACTGGTCCAAACTTACGGTTTAAAGCGCTACGCTAAGCAGGACCCAGACCAGCTTTTATGCGCCCTGGGGCAGCGATTTAGAGCGCCCTCTACCTATAAATCTCAATTATACCAAGACTTTTTAAAATTCTGTCGTCGCTTAAAAATTAAATAAAAATCAATTTTATTGGCTTACCTCAGAAGTAAAGGACAATGTCTGAAGATATGCATAATTATTAATTATATAGTGCCACCAAGCTAACATAGGACTTGGCAGGTGTGTCCTTGGTGTCACTGCCTGCTAAGAAGTACACTCAAAGTAGAAAGCTTTTATTTGTCAAATTGAAATATTTGTAAGGTTAGATTAAATATTCAACATTAATGGCATTTTTGTATTTTTAATCTCTAATAATTTTAGAAGATTTCATTACCAATGACATGTGTAACACTCCCCCCCCCCCTCATCTGACCTATCTGTATCAGTCAAAGAAACAAGGACCGAGTTACCTAATACATATATAATCGAATACCAATTCTATATCACTTTTTATGGTTCAAAATTGCAATATAAGGGTCCACTTACCTATTCCAATAGTATTTACTCTACTTTGTTCAAACGCCTTGGCTACTCTACAGCGGAGAATACATGGACATGTCCCGGGTGGGTAGGCCTAGAATTCTGAAACCGATACTGGTGAGTTAACTTACCCAAAAGTTTACAAAGTATCTGTACCTTAAATGTATTTCAACAAACCTCTTTAAATTATAGATCTCAAAATTATCAAGTAATGAATTTAATAACCTTTAATGTGGTGATATAACTATATACATCTACTATATTGACATACTTGAATGCAATAAACTCAGTATCTCTTATTTAAATAAAGCCCCTTAAATTGGATAATTACATTCTACTAAACATTGCAAATTTTACCTTTAAACAGATTGGCTTCCAACTAAAACATAGCCAATAACTCTTAATATTCTCTACAAAACTCATAATAAAAAGTAGTAACGCTAATAAAGTCCAAGAAATTCAATCTTAATCTAGCAACAACATATTCATTTAAAAGCACATATACATATATATAATTATATATAAATTCATACTTACAAACCCCGTGTATGCATGCAAATACACGTCCGTTATCTCGAAACATGTATGCAAAGATTCACTCAATACCTGTGTTGAGTATGCAATACCCACTATTGCTTCATCCTAAACAAGACCCTGAGGTAATTTATTCTCACCAGGGTTGACACCGTTAACACGGTTATTGACAACTTTCGTGCTTGGAACGCTGGATATCTCCCTATTTCTATACCAACTTACGGTTTGGAGTCAAACTTCCAAAATACAAACGTCCATCAATCAATCAAACTGAGCCATAAAAGTGTGTTGAGTTATCATCTTCTATGCCGTTAACAAGGCGGCGTCTCTAACCATTAACCGCCCTACAACTTAACCCTTTTGCCGTCTAATTATACTGTCCTTTATTCATTATTTAAATCCACTAATCGTCCCGTAATAAACGTATTCACTTCTTATATTTATTACATGTACTTCACTTTAATTTACGCGGTCAAATAACCACGATAGTTACGCGCCATTGCAGCGTAACTGCCCCTAACTATGGGCGAATTACTTTTTTTAATTTTATTTCGTACATCTTTTGCCTTTGTGTATTGTCTTTTTATCTTTGTGTGTTGGGTGTGTCTTATTTTCTTCATTCCACTATTTATATACCTTTTATCACGTGACTGTGCTAGCCAATTACAAACCTTACATATTGCACAATTGTGTACCATTCCTACACGTGTTTTTAGGTTAATGGTTAAATCCATTTTTATTATTGCAATTGCTAATTAAAACTGCCCTATAATTAAATTTAAGTTATTCTGCAATATTCTGAACTAATTCCTGTTAATATTTTTATAGATATCACGAAAAATAACATTTTATTACGTATTTCCGGTTTTGGAATTTTCTAGAACAAATTAGTATTTCCCTGTGGCGCCTAATTTAAAATCTTCTACATTTCACGGGATGTTAGAGTTCAGTTGATAGGTTATGTTAATTTAAAGTGTCAATTGTCACCCCAAAGTTGAACTAGAATTGGAATATTGTATTAATTCATGGTTATTGATGTTGATACTAAAATTCTTTTATATACTCAACGAAGTATATTCTTTCAATTTATTGAACCAACTATTACAAAGACAGGTCGTTATCAAGCACAAGCAAATTTGTAATTGAACTTGAAAGATAACAAACAAGTATTCTAATACTATTGGTATTTTGCCTTTTGTACATGATATAATAACACCCCCACTTACAAAAAAATCACAAAATACAATTGATTATTCATTGATATTAATAATACCCAACAGATTCAATAAACTATGATGTTTTTCAGCTGTTAATCCTTTCGTAAGTAAATCAGCAGGCATCATATCAGAGGGTACATGCTTTAGCAAAATCAATTTGTTCGTAACTGCCTCGCGAACAAAGTGATGCCTTATATCAATATGTTTGGAGCGCTTATGATATGAATGGTTATTTGACAAGTTTATGGCGCTTCTATTATCACTAAAAAGCGTAATACAATGGTCATTTCCGGTGAGCTCAAAGAACAGATTTTTCAAATATATAGCTTCCTTAGTTGCCTCTGAAATTGCCATGTATTCCGCCTCCGTAGTCGAAAGTGCCACGGTCCTCTGTTTACTGCTCTCCCATGAAATCACCGAGCTGCAAAATTTGAATACGTAGCCTGTATATGATTTTTGGTCTATCGAACTACTGCCCCAATCGGCATCAGCAAAACCAACCAGCTCCGTGTTTTCCCTAGAGAACCTTAAGCAGTAGCTTTGAGTAGCTTTTAAATACTTAAGTATACGTTTTGCATATTTCCAGTGAACTTCAGTATGCGACTGATTGAATTGGCTCAAAAAACTTACACTAAACGAAATGTCAGGCCCTGTAAGTACGGCTAAATACATTAAGCTCCCTATTAAATTCTGATAGGGTACAGAATCAGTAGCATGCTGATCACCAGGAACAAGCTTTAAATTAGTTTCAATTGGAGTCTTAACTAAATTACAATCTTTCATATTAAACGTTTCCAACAATTGATTAATGTAACGTCTTTGGCTTAAACGTAAAATCCCTCTTTTTTTTGTTGTAACTAACATCAATTCCAAAACACTCTTTAATATCACCTAAATCTTTGATATTGTGTAAAATATTACAGGCCTTCTGCGTGCGTCGATGGACTTAAGGGTAGTAGAGGGAGTAAGTAAGGAGTTACTGTAACTAGTTGTTTAGAACGTAAGAAGCTCTCAAGATGAGTAGTCGCTTAGCTTGATTTATATTTAAATAAACCTTTCTTTAAACTTGATGTTGTTTATTGCATTACATCAACTTTGGTGCCGAAACCCGGGAAGATCTGGTGATAAATATAAACGAGCTTTAACGTAAATATTCGAAGAAATAGCGGAACGTGAACGCGAATATTTAACAGACGGCTATACTATCGAGGCTTCATGATGGAACAAGTAAAACGGACAATTTGTAGAACGCACTTAACTAAAACAGTTAATAATATAAATTCTATGCTAGAAAATAGTCTCAGTGTTGAAGACATTTATACAGCTATGTCAAAGTTAAAGCTTGCGAGTGACAATCTGAAAGAAATTGATAAGCAAATTAAACCTCTGTTTAAAGAAAATCTAGAGGACGAGTTAATGAAAAGGTATGAATATGAGGAAGTTGCTGTAACTACGATGTCTAAGTTGGAATTTAGATTAAAAGGCCCAGAAAAATCGCAGATAGAGGTTGACTCGAATTTAACGAATATGGTACCAGTAAGTAACGAAACAAGTAGGCCATCCTTTACGTCAGTGAAGCTTCAACGTGTACAGTTAGCGAAGTATGATGGTACTGTAAAGGGCTGGCTTCCTTTCTGGGAACAATTCAGAAGTATGATCCACGACAATCAACAATTAACGAACGGAGATCGATTCAACTACCTGCGAATGTATGTCACGGGAAGGGCCGCTGAAGCAATTGAGGGATTTCCTCCATCTGGAGCAATTTATGAAGAAGCTTTAAATATATTAAAAGATCAATTTGGAAATGGGAACGGCTAATTGAACAATATATTGATAGCATTATGGAAATCGAACCTGTAAAATCCAAAAATGACGTAAGCACTTTAAGTAAGAATTACAATCTAATTACTTCAGCTATGCGTGCTCTTGAAATATTAGAAGTATCTAGTTTTCAGTATAACATAATCGTAAAGTCGACTCTCATTAAGTCGTTGCCAACGGAATTGCGTTTAGGATTTTATTGACAAATGAAAATGAAATCATCCAATCATCTAGAAATTATTGCGAATAATTTAGAAAGTTCATCATCAAGGTCAGAGGAAGAGGCAGATCGCCAGGTAAAGGATTTATTGCAGTTTCTTAAAAACGAAATCGAGTCTTTGGAACAAGCTTTAATACCGGATGCAGATTGTAAAGAAAAGATGCTCCCTACAGAAAAGAGAACGCATTATAAAGGAACTGCGTCTAGTTTATTAGTCACGCCGAACAAACGTCTTGAATGTTTTGCTTTCTGCAAGAAAGACCATAAAACCGAAATGTGTGACTCAGATGTACCTTTGGCAAGGAAGAAAGAAATTCTAAAGGCAGCAGGAAATTGTTACCTTTGTACGAGAAATAACCATAGTGCTAAGTATTGTAAAAATAGATTCTTAAGATGTAAGGAATGCAGAGGCAGGCACGCAACAACAATGGGCGACCCAAGCTTTAAGCCAGGTAAAGATAGACACAACGCTGAGACGACAGGTATTACAATGAAATTAACGAAAGGCGAGAGTTCAATGAACACTTCGGCGCCGGCGGTGTCCAGTTTGATGACAAACGTAAACAAAAATGTGCTATTGCAAACGGCTTGTGTTTATGCCTTTGGCAAAAATTCAAAGAAGTTAATCAGATTAGTTATGGACGGCGGCAGTCAACTTTCATTTATTAAGGAGAATCTATCAAGGGTATTAAATTTACCTGTTGTTGGACAACATAGGGTGCGTATTGCCGCGTTTGGAAATAGTGCATCGATACCCTCTAAGCTTTACAACCGCGTTTTAATTACTTTGAAGGGACAATATACAGATGAAATTTTAGCGATTGAGGCTGTGGAAGTTCCAGAAATTTGCATGGATGATTTACATATACCTAAAGAAAGCGTGGTAGAGTATCAAAACTTGCAGCTTGCGGACAATATCCCGTTTAATATAGATCGAGCGTTAATTGTTGATGGAATTAGTATCCTTATTGGGGCAGACAATTACTGGACAGTAGTGACAGGAAAGAATATTTGTCTAAACAAAGGTTTAGTAGCGGTGGACACGAAATTTGGTTATGCTTTGCATGGCCCCATACCAGTTGATGCTACAACCATAGGATCTGCAAACAGTGTTACATGCGACAGTTATAAAAACAGAAGCCGCGATTGAAAGTATGTGGGATTTGGAAACAATAGGTATAACCAAAGAAGCAGACGACGATAAGAAATTTTTTGATAATTTTTTGAAAAATAACGTTCATAAATGTGATGATCGATATTTAGTAGCGTTACCGTGGAAGAATGAGGATGCAGTGATTGAAAATGATAATTTAATTAGTGCCCGAATTCGTGCTCAAAGGTTAAAGTTTAAATTGACCAATATTAACAAAATATGTGAATATAACGCTGCTATCAAAGGAATGTTGGATAATAATTATGCCGAGTTAATTTGCCGCGGTGATGCTGAAAAAACAAATGGCGATCGTGTTTACTACATGCCACACAGGCCGGTTTTTAGAGAAGATAAACAAACAACGCGTTTACGAGTGGTTTTCGATGCGTCTTTACATGCCCCGGGACAAAAATCGTTGAATGACTTATTAGAAAAGGTGCCTAATTTAAGTCCAGATTTAATTAAGATTTTGCTTAATTTTCGTGTAGGCGAGATCGGAATTACGGCTGACATTGAGAAAGCATTTCTACAAATTTATTTACATTCCGACGATAAAGACGCACATCGATTCTTATGGTACAATAACGACAATGAACTGGAAACGTACCGTATGAATAGAGTAACATTCGGAGTTACATGTAGCCCGTTTCTTTTAAATTCCGTGATACGAACACATTTAATCAATAATCGAAAACAAAACCCTGAATTTATTGAAATCTTAGAAAGTGAACAAACGTGGCCAGATAATACAATAGAGACAGCTACGTCAACGATAGATATCGAAAATGTCTTTACTAATTAACGACACTATAAAAGGTAGCAATCAATTTATAGATTCCTCCAGATACAGTGATTTTGATCGTTTAGTGCGGATAACGGCATATGTTTTACGATTTATAGGAAATTTAAGAACCAGAAATAATAAAGAAATAAAGAGCTTAACGGTAAACGAATTTGAAAGGGCCGAAATAGCTCAGCGGGAGGTTTATTATTCGGAGATTAACAGTTTACAAAAGGGTCAGGGCATTGAACGGAAATCGAGTATTTCAACTTTAAGCCCTTTCTTAGATAAACATGAATTGATGGGTTTGGGTGGACGTCTTCAAAATTTAAGAGAAGATTTCGACCTCAAGCATCCCGTTATTCTATCGAAAAATGCACATTTAAGTAAACTACTAATAATGAAGTTTCATAAAACTTTTCATCATAGTGGTGTTAATGCGACACTTTACGAATTACGTAAAGGATTTTGGATTGTACGAGGACGGCAATTAATAAAGTCCGTTTTAGCAAGATGTGTCATCTGTAAACGACTTCGTGGAAAGTGAGGGTCACATCCTTTCGCGCCGTTACCTAGAGATCGAATACAGCAAACAAAACCCTTTGAAGTGACAGGTTTAGACTTCGCCGGACCGTCGTATTTTAAAGATAGTTATCATTCAAAGCCATGTTATGTGATTTTATTTACCTGCGCTGTTATACGAGCACTTCATCTAGAGATTGTTTTGAAAATGGATGTTGCGTCTACAATCAGTGCATGTAAACGGTTCTTTGCCCGTAGAGGAATTCCTAAGGTCATTTACTCAGATAACGCTAAAACATTTAAAAGAATATCACGTGAAATATCGACTTTAAACGAAGTAATGGCGAGTACAGAATTGATCGAGTTTGTAAACAGTCACCAAATTAAGTGGAAATTTATAGTAGAGCGAGCGGCTTGGCACGGAGGATTTTACGAGCGACTTGTAAAAAGTGTAAAAGACGCCCTTAGGGCTACGATAGGACGTTCTTTACTAAATTCCGATCAACTAAATACACTCATTACCGAGGTTGAAGCAACAATAAACGCCCGCCCGCTCACATACCTAGGTAGTGAACCTATGGATTTAATGCCATTAACCCCTTCGCATTTTTTATTGGGACCCGCTTTAGCTACTATTCCTTTTGTTGACCGTGTTATTAATGGAGATGAAATTCGTAGGCTATGGAAGCAGAGAACAAACGTTATCGACTACTTTTGGAAAAGATAGAGCGCAGAATATTTACAATTATTGAGAGGAGCTCATCATAACGTGAATGTGCGTGAGTGTGCGATTAAGCAAGGGGATGTCGTATTAATACATGGAAATGATAAGCGACGGTTATTGTGGAAATTAGGGTTGGTGAACGACGTTATAAACGGCCGTGATGGCAAAGTGCGTGCCTGTTACGTTAAGATTGCGAATGGCACCGTAATTAGGCGCCCAATACAATTATTGTATCCTTTAGAAATAAGAAGTGATAAGCTAAGTTGTACCGCCGCGCCGGAGGATGTGTAAAATTACAGGCCTTCTGCGTGCGTCGATAGACCTAAGGGTAGTAGAAGGAGTAAGTAAGGGGTTACTGTAACTTGTTGTTTAGAACGTAAGAATCTCTCAAGATGTGTAGCCGCTTAGCTTGATTTATATTTAAATAAACCTTTCTTTAAACTTGATGTTGTTTATTGCATTACAAATATCAAATTTACTACTTAGTTCCTCCCTTAAATAATCACTTTCGGTACTATCATTTGAAAAAACGAAAAAATCATCCACATATACTGTAACGACTGTTTGTTTATCGTTAATTCGTTTAATGAACACGCAAGGTTCATGCTTAGATTTTTTATATCCTAATTCTAACAAAACCGTGTTGATTCAGTCATTCCAACATTTGGAAGATTGTTTCAAACCATAAATAGCTTTATTAAGCTTTAATACTTTATTTGACTCTTTACATGTAAAACCTTCAGGTATTTTCATGAAAATTTTTTCTTTTAAATAACTATTAAGAAATGCCGTTTTAACGTCGTAATGCTTAATGTCTAAATCTAATTTTACAGCTAAAGCAAATAACAATTTTAAAGTCGAATATTTAACTACAGGTGAAAAAGTTTCCGTATAATCAACACCTGGCTTCTGACTGAAACCCTTAGCAACTAATCGCGCACGATATTTAATTTCACCAACACTATTTACCTTTTTCTTGAACACTCACTTACAACCTAGCACGGTAGAATTTTCTTCAATGTCGGCAAGCTCCCAAGCGTTGTTCTTCTCAAGCGACTTCAATTCTTCTTCAATAGCGTCGTTCCAGAGTGCAGCGTCCGGCCTTGACAAAGCGTCTGAAACACTAACCGGATCACTCAATATGACTCCGGTCGCTTTGCTAACATAAGATACCGAATCGCTTTTAATGACTGGTTTGTGGGTTCTTTGAGTCCTTCGTAACGGTGCTTGAGGCAAGCTTACATTTATTGACGGTTCATAGTCGCTATCGTCATCACTGCTAAAATCTATAGTGTTTTCCTCTCCTGTACTTAGGTTTCTAGTTTCAGTAGCGATAGGTACTTCCCTCCACTGAAACTGATGTCGACTCTTCAAACTCACAATCTATAACAATACTTTTTTCTTTAGTATTTTCCATTACAGTCACATCTCGACTGATTATAATTTTTTGTGTGTTTGGGTTGTATAACCTATAACCCTTGACGTGGTCCGCATAACCTACTAAGATGTGCTTTACAGCTTTAACGTCCCATTTCTGCCTATTTGCTTTAGGAACATGCACGATCGCCGGGCTACCAAATACCCGTAAATGCCCCACTTCTGGCTTTTTACCCGTCCATATTTCATAAGGGGTTTTTGAAATGCCTGAGGCCACAGAGCGATTTTTTAAATAGCACGCGGTGTTGCATGCTTCTGCCCAAAAACATTTACTAAGTTTCTGGTCAAAAGCAAACATCTAGCCTTTTCAACAATGGTGCGGTTAAACCTTTCAGCCATCCCGTTTTGTTCTGGTGTATGACTATTAGACGTTTGGTGAATAATCCCATTTCCCTTTAAAAAATTCTCAAAAGCTAAGCTACAGAATTCACCACCGATATCAGTTCTAAGGATCTTAATTTGTTTGCTAGTTTGTTTTTCCACTAATTTTTTATAAACCGTAAACTTTTCAAAAGCTTCAGCTTTGGTTTTAAAAAAATAAATATGAGACATCCTACTATAATCATCGATAAATGTCACAAAATATTTGGATCCGGCTATGGAATTCTTTTCCATTGGACCGCAAATGTCACTGTGAGTAATTTCCAGCAAATCGGTAGCTCTACTGCCCTTATCTGGAAACGGTAAGCGTGTTTGCTTCGCTTCACAATATACTTCACAATTAGATGTTAGATCTTTTGGCGATCCTTTGTAAACTAATCCGTTTACAATCGTGGTCATTTTTTTTAAATAACTTGCGTTTATATGACCTAAACGCCTGTGCCAATGTCCGCTTGTAATATCAGGTGCTACTAAAAATGCACCTTGCTTACTTACATCTAATTTATATACATTATTTACTTCTGTTACCTCAGGTTTTCTTTCGTTTCTTACCCAATCCTTTACAGCTGTTAGGTGAAAACTGGCTCCACTATCAATATATCAATCTGTATCTTGAAATTGTCCGTTTGCAAACACTGCGCTTAAAGCAACAACACAATTATAATGTGCCTTATCAGGACATTGCGATTTGAAATGTCCAGGTTTTCTACACCTAAAACAAATAATGTTACTTCGATCTTTGACCGACTTATTAACATCCCAATTGGACATTGTCGTACTACCTGAAAATTTATCTTTCGCTTTCTTTGCACGTGGTTTACCTTTAGCAACAAACGCATTTCCTGCATTTATTTTTGTACTGCCGTCGGTATCCATATCAAGCAGCTTAGTTTTTATAGAATCTGTGGTGATCGAAATTCCGGAGTGCTCGTCTGCCATTATCATAGGTGCAAATCTCTCTGGCAAACCGGCAAGAAGTAACGATCCCACCCATTCTTCGTTTATATCAAAACCAGTACGACGTAGCTTTTGCGAAGTTTCCAAAACTTGATTTATATATGTCTCCATGGATTCGCAATTTTCCAATCGTAAAGATATTAATGCACGTAAGAGTCCGATTTTTCTTGTAAAACCATTGTCAGCGTATAGATTTTTTAAGGTTGTCCAAAGGTCAATCGCCGTTTCTGCATTCCTGATGTGCACGTACAATGATGGGTCTAATGTCAGTACCAATTTAGCTTTAGCTTTTGCGATTAGACCGGCATCTTTTTCGGTACCATCTATGCTTTTGGTTAAACCTTCTACAACATATACGTTTTCCAGGGCAAACGACCAATCCTCGTAATTTTCGCGGCCCAATAATTTTGGAACACTTGCCAAATAATTAACTGCCATGTTACTACTAACTGTTTTAAAAATATAAATGCGTAATCAAAACGACTGTTAGCACGTGGCATTCGCCTGGGTCCATAACCTGTTGATAATAAAATTCTTTTATATACTCAACGAAGTTTATTCTTTCAATTTATTGAACCAACTATTACAAAGACAGGTCGTTATCAAGCACAAGCAAATTTATAATTAAACTTGAAAGATAACAAACAAGTATTCTAATACTATTGGTATTTTGCCTTTTGTACATGATATAATAACAATTGATAGGTTATATTTTAGATAGAACTATTAGTGATTGGCCGAATATATTATTTGAAATTTGGATTAATTTAAAAAGGTTCTTGGGTGTTACACATGACATAACACACACTATGGAATTTTAAATTTGCTTAAAAATGCTTTGTTCCGGCAGTGTAATTTGAAACAAATCGCTTTCTGATTGGTTCCATATGTTGTTGTTGGAAATTAGTTCACATATTTTCCGGGTCCATGTTTGCTTGGTGGCATTGTATACTGGTTAGTAGAATATTTATTCATACGTATGTTCCTTTCTTAACTACAAAATTTAAAACTTAAAATTAAAAATTACTTTTAAGCTATATTATTTGCAAATTCATTAATAACACTAGTTACGTTTTGGGCCTTGGGAGCTGCCTTTTTAAAAGTCTTCTTCCAAAGACTCTTGTAACAAATTTTTATTTAATCAGAAATTTACAAGTAGAATTTTACAAAACTATATCGAAATTACTGTTAAATAATTTAATTTATGGCGAATAGTCTGAACAACCAACAATACAAAAGCTGTGAGGCTCAAGACTGACTGACTATCTTGGGGTTCCCGGGGTATTTATATTGTCCCTGCCCTTCACATTTCGGTGGGAGCTGCAGAGCTCATGTCTGCTTATTTCTTTATTCAATTATATAATACAAGGTAATAATCTTAATTCTAATAATTGCGGTTTTATAACCGTCTGTGACCTGTACCTGCAGAATCACTTACGTTTGGAATACATTGTATTCACATCTATTCTCACAACCTGCTTGTAAACTTACATTAACTTTTTCTTTATTTATTCTTGAATTGCATTGTTGTATCTAACTTAAGTTTCTTAAAATTTCTATTGAATTATACATATATTGATTTGGAGAATATGTAACTCCTCCCAACGTAGATGAAAAATTAAGGGTTTCGCTCAATTTTTAAAATTCATTGTCCCTAATGGTACATTTATTTTTTCTTTATTTACCTTTGTTTCCTTATGACTAAATTTTTTTTCTTTGTTTTTATATCTAAGATACATTTTACACAACACATGCATAGTTAATAAAATGATTAAAACGATTAATAAAATTGTTCAAATTTTGACACTTTTAACTCACTTAAGCGTTCTTTGTAATTGTCCATTAGTTTTACAGCTTGGTTGAGATCATCTAGGTCTAGGTGCTCTAGTTGCATTGGTTTCTTGATTATTTCGTCGTCTTCGGGTTGTGTAATTTTGAACTGTAGTTTTGGTAAATTTGCGAACTTCTTGGTTACTCTTGAGTCTTGATATACTCGAATAATTTCGTTCTTCAATTTTAGATAACAGTCTTCCTTAAGAGTGAATACTTTATTTTCAGTTAATGCTAGATTGTTTTCGTCTTGGTTGCAGTGGGCGGTTGATAATACCTCTTGTGAAAATACAGCAATACATTTGTTTTCCGTAACTTTTTGAATTTTCATATTGTTAATTTGTACTGGTTTTGCTTCACAGTTGTCGTAATGATTTGAAAATTTTAATAATTGTACTTCACAAGGGCTATTTGCTTGAATAGCTGTTGTTGTTAATGGAATAAATATTGACTTGGTGTTACTTTGTTACATTTTTCGTTCGTGTAGCAATATCTATGTTCATTTAAGGAAAGAAACTTGGTTGTAGGGATTATAACTTGATACCTGCTAGTAATTTTCATGGGGAAAGCAAATAAATGATAATAATTATAAGTGTTACTCACTACTATGGGGGATTTCTATTAAAGATGTGATTTTATTGTTCTTTACATAGCCTTTCACTATGGCTATTTTTTCAAATATGAGTATGTTTGATTCTACTACTTCGAAGGGCAATTTATAGTTATAAATGATCTAATTCTTAATAATTCCTTTAATAAGTCAGTTGGTTCTATAATACTATAGTGTAATGTGTTTAGTTTTGCAAATGTTACAGCGTTTTCTAATGTGGCTAACATTTGTTGGATTACTGTAAGGGTTGATATTATTTGAGTGAATATCGTATTGAATCTGATTAAGTCTCGCATTCCTAACATAGTGGTTTGCATATTAGTTTCAAGGGTTTGTATTCTATTGGCTATACTGTCTTGATTTTTACTAGTTTTCTTAACGTATTGTTGAATTTCATTATAATTGACTGGATTACAGATATTTGACTTCTAACAATGGTCTTTATGTCGCTTTGGTTTTCAATTAACTATTGTATGGCGTTGTCATATCGTTCTACATCTTGGTTGTCTAAATTGCCTGTGATAGCTTTTATAATGTTACCTAGTCCGTTAATAAGTCCTCTTTTTCGTCTTGTAATTTGTTCTGTTGGTATTATTCTATTAAATTTATCTTCTATGTTTCTTAAAATGTTTTCTACTATGCTGTTGTAATTTAGCATTTCTATTGCGTATTCTTTTCCGAATTTGGTTGTGTCCATTGATTGTTTCAGTTTGTAATAGTTGTCTTTAATTATGTGAAACTCTTGTCTTAATTCTGTTAAATCAAATTTTTGTGCGAATGTCCAATAATCTATTGTATTTTGCATACTTCCCAATTTTACTGGTAGTATACCGGGTTCGCTTTTAATGTCTTCAATTAATATGTCGTTGTCCGTTCTACCTGGGCAGAGGTTGACGGCAAGGGTGATGGCTGTCCATCTGAAATTATATGATGTCTTAGGTTCAAATGAATATATTTTACTATTTTTCCGTTGTTTACTACGGTTATGTTTTTGTCTGTTATCTTTTTGATTTTAAATGGGCTTAAATTTCTAGGGGCCGTTTTGTGTCTTTTACTTTGAAAGTTCTTCTCATATACGGTTTGTCCCTTTGAAAATTTATTTATGTCGTTATTCTTATTGCGGATTGTTCTAATACGTACTTTGTCGTTATCTAGTTTACTTTTTATATTATCATAAGTTATTTTTAGTTTTTCTATATGGTCTTTAGCATACTGTTGATATACTTCTTTGTTGTAATGTATGTCGTAAGGATTATGGGAATCTGAATATCCTAATGTTAATTTTAGGGGTGTAAAATTTGTTGATGAGTGGATCGTGTTATTGTAAGCAATTAGTGTGTATGACATTAAACTGGTAATGTGCCCTTTCTTGTAAGTTAATCTTAATAATCTGGTCTGCTCTAATAGGGTGAGGTGTAATCTTTCAATTAATCCGTTTGATTCAAGGTGGTTTTCGGTTATAAAATGAATTTTTATTTTATAGAGTTCTAGGGTGTTTTGTATCGTTTCATTTCTAAATTCGCTGCCATTATCTGAAGTTATGATTTCGGGTGTACCGTAAAATGGAAAATATTGTAAGAATCCTTGGGTTACGTCGATACTATTTTTGGAAGTGATAGGTATGGCTTGGCCTACTTTGGTGAATGCGTCTACGATTGTTAAAAAGTTCTGTGATTCTACTACTAGAGTGTCTACATGTAATTTTTTGAAAACTTTATCGAGTGTTTTGGTTAACATTAAGAGCCCTTTTGAGGGTGTCCTGTCGTATTTTGCTTTGTCGCATAATTCACATTGGTTGATAAAATCTGGAGTTAACTCTTTCATATCTTTAAACTAGTATTTTCTTATGAGTTGTTTTAGTCATTGATTCCACGATGGTTGGTTTTGTTTTCATGTTGATTTCTAATTACATGGTTTATTTCGTAGGGGTCATCTAGAGTTATTAATTTTCTTGTGCATCCAATTATTTCAGGGCCAGAGTTATTAAATAATTTAATATATAATTCTGAAAATCGTTTGTATAAAAGTTCAGTGGTAAAATAAAAGTAAAACCGTTTTTTCTCTGGGGTATATTTTTTTAAAATTTTTATTATCTGCTCTTCGTTATCATCATTATTTATTTGGATTTGATATATTTTCTTATTGTCTTTTTTGTATATTTTACGAGATTGGGGTTAGTTGAAACTCGGTGATTATGAATTGATTTGGTTGTATGTCTATCGCTTTGTATAAAATTTTATTACGGTTTTTGGTTCTTCGTTTTGTGTCGAGTGAATGGTGTCTATTTCTTCTGGGTTTTCCCTTATTTCTGTTTCCTTTACGTTACCCATAATTGACTCCATTTCTATTGCGTTGAGTTGTATTCTGCTTAGTGCGTCTGTATCATTGTTATAAATTCCTTTTTTGTATACAATTTCGTAATCATACTCCTCTAGTCTAACTCTCCATCTCTGTAATTTTGTATTCGGTTCCTTGAGTTTGCATAGCCATACTAATGGTCTATGATCGGTGTATATATAGAATTTTCTTTCATAAAAGTATGGTCTAAAATATTTCATTGCCCAAATAATTCTTTTTCGATTGTGCTGTATTTTTGTTCCGTCTCGTTTAAGGTTCTAGATGCGTAGCTGATTGGTTTATCGCTATCTACTTTTTTTTAGCTCAATACTGCGCCTAGTGCAACGTTCAATGCGTCGGTTGTCAATATAAATGGTTTCGCAAAGTTTGTGTATTCTAATACAGAGTGATTTGTAAGTATGCATTTAATTTTTTTTTAGGATTATAATAAATTCTAAGGTGTTCAATTTTATTTCCCTTTTTTAAACAGTTTGTTAATAGTTTGGTAATCTGTGCGTAACCTAAAAATCCTTTGATTTCTTTGTTAGTTTTGGGTAAGGGGTAATTTAGTACTGCGTTTGTCTTGTCTGGATTTGGCATAATTATTATGTCGTCTTGGTACACAGGACATTTTTCGTTGTGTATTCCTCGTAAAATGTTATCCATAACTCGCTGAAAAGTGGCGGGTGCGTTCTTTAATCCAAATGGCATACGTTTGTATTCGTACTGCGCTCTAGGTGTGCTAAATGAGGTTTTCGTTGTGTCCTTCTCGCCAATCTCTACTCGGTGATATCCTGAAGCGAGGTCTAATGTTGAAAAATATTGACGCTTTCCTATTTTGTCTGAAATCTCGGCGATATTGAGTAATGGGTATTTGTCGTCTACCGTTTTTTCGTTTAGCATTATATAGTCTATAACCATTCGATATTTTCGCTTGCCTGAGGCGTTTAATTTTTTTGGTATTATTAATAGAGGGCTGCTGTATGGTGAGTTTGAGTGTTGGATTATATCCTGCTCTAATAAATCTGCGACCTGTCTATCTGTTTCTTCTTGGCTTGCCTGAGGTAGTCTGTATGCTTTGGTGAAAATTGGCTTGCTATCCGTTAATTCTATATTGTCTTTGACTGTGTTAGTAAAGGTTAAAGGTATTCCTTCGTAATGGAATATATCACGGTATTCAAAAATAATTCTTTAATTGTTCTCTCCTCTTCGTTATTAATGTCGTTATTGAAACGAATGTTAATTAAATTCACTCTTAACATCTTGTCGTTTTCTATTGGGTTGTAATCGTTTTCC
Source organism: Platerodrilus igneus (assembly GCA_036346225.1). Lineage (NCBI taxonomy): Eukaryota > Metazoa > Arthropoda > Insecta > Coleoptera > Lycidae > Platerodrilus > Platerodrilus igneus. The sequence goes on along the minus strand of JARFIW010001469.1, from coordinate 11,842,826 downwards.
AAGTTTTCGTCTATTTCCATTTCGTTAAAGTTCACTTCTTTTACGTTAATTGGGTTTGCAAGAGATAGTTCTATGAGGCAGTCATTTGATTTTAAAATAGTTGTAGTAGCGTAATTGTCCTTTATTTGTACTAATGCCGTGGGTGTTTCTACTCCGGGTGGAATGACATGTGGTTTACAATGCCTACGTCCTTTTTGAATTTACTAAAGTTTTTATTTGTTTCTCTGTCCGGGGTTCTATGGTGTATTTTTGCTTGGTTTGTATATAACGATTTTGGAATTTAATGGGGATTTGTCCGTGTTTTGTTCTTAATAAGTGGTTTTTTTATATCGATGTTTGCTCCTAATTTTCTTAGAAGATCCATGCCTATGCCGTCGTATTTGTCGTTAAATATAAAAATGCAAAATTTATGTTTTATTCTTACGTTGAAGGTTTTTGGTAAAGGTATGTTCGCTATGAATTGATGTAATATCGTTAAGGCTGTCTTGATTTTAAAGGGTTCTCTTTCTACAAAATCTAAATAATGTTTTTTTAGGATTTGGGGCTAATTAGTGTTTTTGAAGATCCGGTATCGATTAATAATTTAACTTCTGCGTGGGGTATTTCTATGTATAGCAATATTTGTTGATTGATATTATTTAAATTAATTATGTTTGGTCGTATTTGAATCGGTCTAAATGAAAATTTGAGCACACATTTTCCTCGTAGTCTTTGAAGTTTCGTTTTTGATTATAATTTGGTTTGATTTGTGATATTTTTGTATTTTGTCTGGTGTTACCAGATGAAGTGTCTATGGGAGAGTTAGTTTGTAGTAATTCTTGGGGTTATTGCTGTTATTTATCATCGGTGTATTTCGGTTTGAGTTTGCGCCGAATGTTTGCCATGGTTGGTTTATGTTTTGATTGAACCTTGGTGTAAATGTGGGTTTTGTAAAATTTGAATTAAATGTTGGTCTCGGAAATTGTCTAAATTGATTGTTAAAATTTGTGTTATTAAAATTTGAGTTGTTAATTCGCGGTTGATTCATTTGTGCGTTGCGTTAAATGGTGTAAATTTTGGTTGTGTGGTTATTTTCTCTCGCGGCTGGTATGGTTTTTATTGGTGAGTAGTTTTTATTTACATTAGGGTTATATAGTCTGTTTCGGTAATACATATAGTTTTCTTCTTCTATAATCATATTCATTGCCTCCTCTAAATTTTGGGGATGCTGGAATCTTATCTTGTCCGATAACCGTTCAGGTAGTGCGTTTATGTAGGTGTCTAATGCCCGTCGTACATTTTTGTTTTCAATTATCGGATATTTTGGTCGGGTTCTTCAATTTTTAGTTTTGTCAGAAGTAAACTTGACAAGTCTTGACATTTCATTCCGAATTGATATGGTGATTGGTTACTTTCCATTCTTAGGTTTATTAAATCGCGGATTAGACATTTGATGCTTTGTTGGTCTCCGAAATATGCAATTAGGATGCGTTTAAAGTCTTCCCATTGTTTAAGGTTGTCGCGACTGGCAATTAGCGTTAATGCCCGTCCGGTTAGTTTGCTTATTATTAGGCGTAAAAGTAAAACATTGCGTTCGTTATATCCTGATTTATAGAAGGTTTTTAAAAATATTTTGTACGTGGTAATAAATTTGATTAGCGGCGCTTGATCTTCGTTATATTGTGAAATACTCTCAATATAGAGCTTCATGTCTGAATTCATGGTTGTTCTAATAATTAATGGTTGCTTTCATTTCTAATTTATATCAGGTTTTTGTATAAATTGAGATTTATTTTTCGGTTTGGTTTGTATTAAGTTATTTAAAGAATCGCTTTACTTATATTTTATCTGTAGTTATACGGTGTTATATAATTACATTAAAAAAATTTTGCTTGGTATTGTCTCATCAATTACTGTAGCCTTAAGTGTATTTTTATACTTCGCACGTTACAGTTGTTGCAAATCGCGTTTTAATTTTCTGAATGGTTATATGTTAGTAATAATCTCTTGCAAAAACTGTGATATAAGTATGCTTTTGTTCAAATTTGCGATGGTAATTAAGTGTTCGCGATGATAAAATTGCTATAATTGTCTTGGCAGGTGTTGCCTTAATAAATGCTTAAATGCTTCCTTTACAATTGTACAGTTCGTTACCTTGAATTGTCTAATTATAAAGTTTTAGTTTTTCTGAATGGTTTTATTTCAGTCTCTGTGATAAGTAAAGCGTTTTGTTACAATAATGAATGGCGTTTGTTTATAATTATATACTTCGTTAATTTGCCTTGCTGAAGTTCTTAATTATAGCTTTTTCTTATACTGCTGTGGTCGTTTCTGTTTTATCTTTCATTCCGTAGACCTGTTCTTGTCCCGGAACACCCGTCTACCACATAAGAGTATTTTTCCCTCACTCCAGGCTACTGACCACATTGTCTGGTTGAGTAGTGCTTTTCTATCCACCTTTTCTGTCTCTTTTGCTCAATGCGAGCCCTTCCTCTATTTTCTTCTACCTGGAAGTGCCTTTTATGCATTTCAAAATGCCCACCTCCCTCTTCTACCTTTCCTATATCTCTATTGTCTTTTAATTTCCGTTAGTCACCGTGTGGTTGCGCGGGGGGTTTTCACAGACACCCGGAACACGTCTCTGGGAATCTTTCGTGAGGTCATGCGGTGCCACTGTCAGCGCACATGGCCGCTAACAGTGCATGTATGTATGAGTGTGTGAATGTGTGAGTGTATGCACAAAAGGGTGGATATCTTTTTGATATCATTTAACGCCGGGTGCAGGAATGCACCCAAATGCAATTTCCGGTCCCTCGTACCGTTTTTCATAAACGGGCCTGCTTCACAGGTCGCTCTTTTTAGGGGGTACGAGTTTTTCCCTATATAACGGCTCCAAGGAGCCACTCTATCGTGTGTCTTGGGGATGGATGACGAAACTGCTTGGTGAGCGAGGAATTCTACGCTATATCTTTAGTGTATGTAGTCGTAGCGTGCCTTAGCGTGCTGGGACGTTTTGGATCCATTTATTGTTATCTAGTTTTATCTTAATATCGTTATCTTACCTATTATCTTTGATAATAACTTTATCTTAATATCGTTACCTTACCTATTATCTTTGATAAGAACTCGAGTTAATATAATAACTTGAGACTTTGTCTTATTTTTCTTTATCTTCCTAACGTTTGGTATTTACGATCAGACGTAGGAATTATTTTTCAAATATTGAGTGAAGAAGCTAACCTGATAGTAGCCATGTAATTTGTTAGGTTAGTAATATAAGGAATTAATAAGATGGTACTGTTGGTAAATTTGTTGATTCACAACCATGTCATAAACAAGTTTTGATGTGTATTGTTTATTAAACCGGAGTACCAGTACCTAAAAATTTGCTAAAGTGTATAGTAACTTGCTCTTTTGAACATTTTAAAATATGGGCATGTTCTTGCCAAAGAAGAAACAGTCTAGATGCAACGCTCATGTGCGTATGCACTTAGAAAACTGTTATGTTAGCTTTAGTTATAGTATTTATGTTAGGCGACTTGTCGCATTTATTCTAGTTTTAGTAGTGTCTCGTGCTTCGCGACAAATTTATGCTGTCAAATATAACTGCGCCACATTAAAGACTCGTGTGTGCACTTTAAATGTAGTTTAAAAACAATGGGGCTACACATTCCGTTTCCTGGTAATCCGGAAGACTTGTTATCGGTTGGAAAAAACCAGGTGACGCCTAAAATAAACATTTTGTAGAATTTAAGTTAGGGTTTATGTAGGTTAGTTAGGATTTAGATTTTAAGCTTTTACCGTGCTAACAGTCATTTTCTTTTTTTAAGTTTTTTTGTTACATGCCAAAATTGGCATTGAAAGTTTTTAATTTGCTAGTGAATTCGCTCCAATATTTTAAAAAACTTGTGCGTGCATTTCCGTCACTTCAGACAGTTGCGTCAGCGCCCGAGATTGCGCAGACGCGGAGTGTGGAAGGAAGTGGTGATTTCCGTCACGTCATGGACGAGTCAACGAAACGTCGAACAGTGAGGTTGATCTGTGTGCCTTTTATCTTGTGTTCTCTTTCAGATATGTAGGTTTCCTGTCTCGTACCTGTTATTGTTCCTCCTACCTGTATCTTTTATCGTACCGCTACACAAGAAGAGAGAGGACAGCCCAATTTAACTTCGACGAGAGGGCAAAGCCTTACCCACGCCCACAACGCCCAACAACGCCCAACTAACGCCAAAATGCTGCAATGTTGTGAAGAATTCCACAGTTTACGTGAGTACATTTTGTCTTTTCCTATAATCGCAATAAACATTTTTTGCATGTGATACAGTAATTTGAAACATAAATATGACGTAACACCTTATTGCGCAATATTACGTATGTGTTTATTATGTTGTCAACTTTCGTAGTGGCTCTTATCAATTACACCGGGACTTTAACGAGTAGACCTTAGAATATAGAACGGCGTAGAGTATAATAAGATTTGGTTTAATTAAAAGAGTTTATAATTTATCAAATAATGCTATACAAGATTTCGTAATGCAAAATGAGGCAGTCTTTAAGGGGCAAGGTAAATTTAAAGATAAATATACTATTAAAATAAAAAAGGATAGTATTCCTATAACAATGCCACCGAGAAGAGTTACACTAGCTATAAGAGACAGTTTAAAATTGAAATTAGATGATTTAGAAAAAAGAGGCGTTATTACTAAGGTAACTAAACCAGTCGCATGGTCACATAATTTAGTGACAATTGAAAAAAAAGATAAATCATTAAGATTATGTTTAGATCCCCAGGAATTAAATAAGGTAATAGAAAAAAAATATTGTTTAATACCTAGCCTAGAAGAAATCGCTGTTAAATTGAAAGGGAAATCTGTTTATACGATATTAGATTTAAAAGAAGGGTTTTATCAAGTAGAATTAGATGAACCATCTAGCTGGTTATGAGCATTTAGTAGTCCCTTTGAATCATATAAATTTAATCGGTTACCGTTTGGTATATTTTTAGCACCAGAATTTTTCAAAAACTTAATCAAAAGAATTTCGGGGATATAGACGGAGTTACTGTTTACATAGATGATGTGATAATAGCTGCTAGTACTCCTGCAGAGCATGATGTTATTCTAAAAAAGGTAGTTGCTAAGGCTAAAACTTTGAATATCAAATTTAACAAAGACAAAATACAGTTCAAAGTTGTTATACTCTACGGTTCTATACTCTATGGTATACTTTTAAAGTCCCGGCGCGTAATGTATAAGAGCCACTACGACAGTTGGTATCATAATAAATACGTGAGTAATATTGCGCAATAAGGGGTTATGTCATATTTATGTTACAAATTATTATCACATACAAAGAGAAAAGATAAAGGTACTCACGTAAAGTGTAGAGCTCTTCACGGCATTGCAGCTATCTTGGCGGCAGTTGTGGGCGTTGTTGGGCGTTGTGGGCGTGGGTCGTCTTTTGTCCCCTCGTTGAAACCAAATTGAATTTGTTTTTTCTCTTCTTGTTGTAGAGATACGAAAGGAATAAGGTAGGGACAACAATAATAGGTACAACAGAGGAAACCTACATTACCTAAAAGAGAAAAGACAAGATAAAAGGCACCGGTGAACTTTCCCGTTTGACGTTTCGATGACTAGTCCTGATGTGACGGAAATCACCACTTTCTTTCTCCTCTGCGTCTGCACAATCTCGAGCGCCAACGCAACTATCTAAAGTGACGGAAATGTACGCACAAGTCATTTAAATTATTGGCCCGAATTCACTTACAAATTTAAAACTAAAATTAGAAATGTTTACATTCCGATTTTTGGCATGTAACAAAGTAAATAGGGTCAAATATCTAGGGCATGTTTTTGAGGATGAGGGTATGAGCCCTGATCCTGGTTAGGTTGATTCTATTCGAAACTTGGCAATACCAAGAAATAAGACATAGTTACAAAACATACTAGGCATGATAAATTATTTAAGGGCATTTATTCCTAATTTAGTGAAATTAACAGCTTCATTGAGACAGCTACTTAAAAAAGACAAAATCTTTGAATGGATTGAGTGCCATACACTGGCATTTAATAAAATAAAAACGACTTTGAGTAGAGCACCAATATTAGGAAATTTTGATGATAAAATAATGCCCGTAAGTCAAGCAGATGCATCGAAGGATGGTTTAGGTTGTTCTCTGATGCAAAACAAACAACCTGTTGCATATGCTTCAAGAGCATTGACAGATACAGAAAAAGAATATGCCCAGATAGAGAAAGATTTTTTAGCTGTGGCATATGCATAAAAAAGTTTCACTATTATGTTTATGGCAGAGAAGTTAAAGTAGTAACTGATCATAAACCCCTTATTTCAATTACAAAAAACCTATATCAAAAATTGATAATTCTAGATTACAACGTATAAAATTAAAACTATGTAAATATAATTTTGATTTAATGTACACACCTGGAAAGGACATGCATATAGCTGACTTATTGTCTAGAAATTTTGTTAATAAAGTTGACAAGAGTCAAGAATATGTAAATGAAATTATTCATTCAGTAGTAGTTAATTTGCAAGTAAGCCAAGCTAGAAAAGATGAGTTCAGAAAGTGTATATTAGAAGATCAGGAAATGAGCGAATTAAAAAAAACATGTTATGGAAGGTTGGTCTAAAAGGTACAAACAACTTAATAATTTAATTAAACCATACTGGAAGTTTAAAAATGATATTCATGTTGCCGATAACTTATAGTCTTATAAAACTAGAATGATAGTTCCAAAAAGAAAGATAGTAGAAATGTTAAAAATATTGCATGAAGGTCACTTTGGCATGACAAAGACAAAACTAATAGCTAAGGAGGTTTTGTTTTGGCCACAGATGTACAATGAGATTGATAACATGGTAGCTGAATGTAAAATATGTGAAATGTACAGAAATGGTAACGCGAAACAAGGTTTGATACCTCATGAAATTCCCAAATATCCTTTTCAAAAAATAGGAATGGACTTATTAGATTTTGGTAGTAAAAGTTACGTTATTATTTTTGATTTTTATTCTAAATGGTTAGAGCTGATACTAATAGCAAACAAAAGAGCAAGTGAAGGTATTCAAAACTGAAGCATGTTATTGCTACACATGGGGTACCAAGTGTAATCATGGCTGATAATATGCCTTTCAAGTGTTATAAGCTTAGAGAATTTGCCAGATTTTGGGATATAACTATAGTAATACGTAGTCCACATTATAAGAGGTCAGTCAAATGAACTTGTGGAACGAGGAGTTCAGATAGCAAAAAACATTTTGCGTAAAAGTTGTGACATTGACATAGCGCTTTTGGAATACTACACTACACCATTACCGACGTTCAATGTTGCACCATGCCAGCTGTAATTCAATAGACGTGTAACAGCTAGGTTACCCATTATGGACAAGTTATTAAAACCAGAATTACAAAATACTAATGATATAGGTGAAAAGATGAAAATTAAACAACAGTTGTATAAAAATTATTATGACAAGCACACTAAGGAGTTGAACGATCTTGAAATAGGTAATAGTGTATTAGTTAACATAGATAGGTCATGAAATAAAGAATGGAAACGGGGTGTTATAGTTGGTAAGGTAGAAACACCACGATCATACTTTGTTAAAAATGAAAAAAATAAATTGTGCTCCGGAACAGGCAGCATTTACGGAAGTCCGTAAATGAACCAAAATTTGAACATAACATCGACAAGGAAAGTGTTACTGATACTTGTGATTATGAGAAGCGTAACGTAAGTTTAGAAAATAATAATAGTGATAGGTCGCAAGTTACCAATTTGGATATAACAGATTGTAAGAGGGTACCTAAAATTAGCTCACGTTTTAATGATTATATTATGTATTAAAATTATATTATTTTTCTTAAAAAAAAAGAAGGTGTTGTTTACCAGCCTTAATAAATGTAGTTGGTGAACAAGACACAATGAGATTATTATAAAAATTGACATTGACGGTGATCAGTCTGTCAGAACCCGCGTGTAATAAAAATGGAAAGTTATTTTTTAAATAAACCGATGTTAAACAATTAATAGTGTTATTATTATTATTATTAAAAGCAACAACACAACAAAAACTATTCACAAGTTTTTCATGCGAGTTGTATACTTCAAAGTATCTATAGGTATAACAAGTATACAACTTTTAGAACGAAATAAAAAACCGAGGCAAGCCCTTGTCCAATTCAAAAATTATCCCTAGGAAGAAAAGAGTTTGAAGGAACGCCCTTCCAGAAATTTGAAGAGATCTGAAGTGGTCAATATCTAACGAACCAACATAAAATCCTTCACGATCTTGCAGTAAAAATTGTTTCGAGAAAACATGCTACACTTGCAAAAAGTACTATAAAGGTATTTGCTAGAATGTATGGGATCATTCCATTCTAAAATAGCAGAAATAGCTATGTCTAGATTTAATTTAAAACTATCCACAAGTTTTTCACGTCACTTGTAGACTTCAAAGTATCTATAGAAATAACAAGTATACTACTTTTTGGAACGAAATAAGAGACCGAGGCAAGCCCTTGTCCAATTCAAAAATTATCCCTAGGAAGAAAAGAGTTTGAAGGAACGCCCTTCCAGAAATTTGAAGAGATCTGAAGTGGTCAATATCTAACGAACCAGCCTAAAATCCTTCACGATCTTGCAGTAAAAATTGTTTCGAGAAAACATTACTCTTGCAAAAAGTACTATGAAGATATTTGCTAAAATGTATAGCATCATTCCATTCTAAAGTAGCGAAAATAGCTATGCCTAGATTTAATTTAAAACAATCCAAAAGCTTTCCATGTCACTTGTAGACTTCAAAGTATCTATTTCAGTAACAAGCATACAACTTCTTAGAACGAAATGAAAAATTGAGGCAAGCCCTTTTCCAATTCAAAAATTACTCCTAGAAAGAAAAGAGTTTGAAGGAACGCCCTTCCAGAAATTAGAAAAGTTCTGAATTGGAGAATATCTAACGAACTAGCCTAAAATCCTTCACGATCTTGCAGTAAAAATTGTTTCGAGAAAACAAGTTACACTTGCAAAAAGTACTATGAAGGTACTTGCTAAAATGTATGGGGTCATTCCATTCCAAAGTAGCGGAAATAGCTATGCCTAGATTTAATTTAAAACTATCCACAGGTTCCCACGTCACTTGTAGACTTCACAGTATCTATAGGAAAACAAGTATACAGCTTCTTAGAACGAAATGATAAACCGGGGCAAGCCCTTTTCCAATTCAAAAATTACCCCTAGGAAGAAAAATGTTTGTAGGAACGTCCTTCCAGAAATTTGAAAAGATCTGAAGTGGACAATATCAAACGAACCAACCTTTTTCAAAAAAGTTATTTCAATGTCGAATAATCAAGAAGTTGGTTAAAAATAATCGTCTTTCGATTATTCAATTAATCGATTAGTCTTATAATCGAAAATTTTTACTAGCTAGCACCAATCTGAATGCGTACTTTGTGAATATTTAGAAACCTAATCTTCTTTGCCAAAAACTAGTACAACACGCGTTTCCTTCTTGCAGAAGTTGTAAACCTCATAAATATTAAATTAAATCAAATACTCCTAATTAATTATAAATTCTATACAAGATCTACGTCTACAACCTTCGCGAATTTTAAGGCGCAGTAAAAAGTCAATGATCTCTCAAGCTAGGAACTTGCTGCAATCATCATACCATTGTCAAATATACGAAATTACGTTAAGCACGAATGTAGAAAGTTAATGGACACATATTCAACCAACCACGTGTTAAAATGTAGTCCCCTAAAGTAAACTTAAATGTCAATGTACTTTTAAATACACATTCGTTGAGCTTGTATGAACCATACAGAAGAATGTAGGTATATTCATATTACTTACGATATGTAGGTATATGGAACCCGGAACTTGCTTTTCACCCGGAATAATATAGAAATCAAAGTATTTGAAATGTATATTTTAATATTATATTAAGCGCAGGAAATAAGGGTAGCTGGTATCTTAGCGTAAGTAGTAAGTAACTTGCTGTTTTTGTTAAAATACGGAGTTTATTCCATATGAGTATATGCTATATGCACTTAGTATTACCAGAAATTGTTTATAAACGACAAACGACCTTCACATAGTTTTAAATTTAGAGGAATAAGTCAATGATCGCTGGTTTGTTGAGCTTTTATAATAATTATACCTTATGCGCATCAGTATGTTATACCACGAGTTCACGGACGGTTGTGGAAAGTGCATGGAATAAATTTCTATCACTGTGTTAATGGGTTCATCATATTAAAAACGAGTTATAAGTTTATTACAAGTGTAAAATGAAAATGCAAGTAGATGGAAAGGTCTTTGAACCTGGTATAATCCACCGAGAAATGTTACATGATGGGGCAACAACACCGTACATCGAGCACGTCCACTGGATACTGCGTATATTTTATATGCATAAAAAATAAAAAGAAACGAGAGGTGAGTGAGTAAATGCATTTTTAAAAACACAAAATTCCAATATAAAAAGAAAGCGACCAAGCAACAAGAAAGAAATGCTGTAAGTAATAAAATTTAAACATACATCCTACCAAAAATAAATAAGCTACTTTCTACTTTTGATGGTACTGAACAATAAAACTTTTCTTATACACCTTGTAAGTGTGTGCAGGTTACCCAATTTTGAAGAATCGTTATACTAAAAGGATTTTTGAACTGTACTACTTTGCGGTCAAGCTCAGAAGAGTATAATTCTCTGGGAGTATTAAACTGTATTGATAGAACATTATATAATGGTATAAATTTTAATAATACCCGCTTGTAGTTTAAGTATCACTTCCGTCAAAATGTTGCATAAACTGTTTAGGTCAACAACGCGTTATGCAAAATTTAAATTTTTGCAGATTTTATATAAGCGAAGTCATTGGCTTTTGTCACATTTTTTAAGCAATATTAAAAAAACCTTAGCATCCAGCGACCCAATTGACACGGTCGTAAATTGGGTTGCATATAAGAAAGGCTTTAGGTTTGATCTTACGTGGAATTTTTAAGTCAGAAATTGAACACCAGGTGCTTGGCAGTTGCAGGCGATGTCAAAATGTTCCACCGATAGTACTTCAATAGGCAAAGTTCTTGATGGAGTCTAAGTTTTGAAAAAAAATACGCAAGGATCCCAACAAGGCTGAGGGATTTACACTAGTTTAAAATATAAAGGATACTTGTAAGCAAATGTGATAATGGCACAAAACAATTTCAGCTGGTTATAAAAACGATAGTAATTACCCACAAAAGCACTAAAGATGTTTTAGAAAAAGTTCTTACACAAAACTCAGTATTCTTCTTAATCTTCTTTGGGTATTAAACCACTCGTAGTTTTTAAAATTATCTTTATTAACGTTTCGATCCATAACCTAGGATCGTTTTCAAAATATAAAGATAATTTTAAAAACTATGAGTGGTTTAATACCCAAAGAAGATTAAGAAGAATACTAAACAAACCACAACAAACATACAGGGAGTATTTACAAAACTCAGTCACAAATTGACAAGCTTGATCTTGAATTGACCATAATCGACCTAATGTCCAAAATATTTTCATGTAGATATAGAAGCAAAACATCAGGGACCCACTCACCAGCTAATTACACTGATGTCGTTTTACAAAAAAATTGGTTACACAAAAACTAACCATACATTAATCGGTCATACCATCAGAAATTTAGATTACCATATTTTCCCACATAATTGGTAATTTACCAATAAACAGACAGTTAACGATCTAATAATACAAAGTATCACATAACTATTAAGGCAGAAAATGATCTGTGGTAATAAGTTGAACCGACAACGCTTTACAAAAAACAGTTATACCGAAATGAATTATGGATTAACCAAACACACTAATAGAAAACTGGGCATTCCATTCATTGGTAGTTGCTCATATATTTCCCATAGCTAGTTCTACCAATCTTGTTACTTTCCAAATTTGGATATGTACACTTTTAAATTTGTGAGTGAATTCCCATCATTATTTTTTAAATAAACTTGTTAAATTTCCGCCATCCCGGACATTTGCGTCGGCGCAAAAGAATGCACAGACGCGGAGCGATGGTGCAAGTGCGCGGTGTGACACGACATTATTAGCCAGCGAGACGTCGAACGGTAACGTTTGCCTGTGTCTTTTTTGTCTTTTCTCTTTTAGATTGTAGGTTTTTTCCTTATCTTGCTTTATCGTTCCTTACCTGGTTGATCCTTCGTCCTGCCTACAAACAGAAGAAGAAGGAAGACGTTAAATCTGGTTTCAACGAGGGCATGACGTAACCCACACCCAACAACTCTCAACAAAAGAGATACCCGGAGTAGCATGGCCCCTGCGCAAGGATGACCCGCAAAATTGTGAAGAGTTCCGCATTTTTAAGTGAGAACTTTTTATCTTTTTAAGAGGCAACTTGTATCATTGTAAACGAATTTGGCATGTGATACAATTTGACACATAATTATGTCGTAATATCTTTGTTGTGCAATAATGTGAACGTGGATAGTACCAGTGTTGTCAACTGTGGTGGTGGCTCTGAACACGCGACGCCGAGGTTGTAACAATCTAAAGCATTTTCATGCAGTTGTAGAAGTAAACATCAAGGAGCAACTCTAGCTGATAACACCGACGACCTTACACTAAAGAAAAATATTTTCACAGATCATCATCATCATCATTAGGTCTTCAGTCCTACAACTGGTTGGACGCGTACCCTCATTGTTTCCTAGTCTGAACCAACCTACAAATTTCCCTAAAATTTGCGCAATCTGCATCTATCACTATCTGTGTGCGAAAGTCTGATCTCGGTCAACCTCTACCTCTCTTTTCCTATCTCTGCTTGTAGTATATCCCGTACTATTCCCCCAGAAATGCCTTAGAACGTATCCTGTCCTTCTATTTCTTCTATTTTTTCATTTTCCACAGATGTGTTTATTCCTCTACTATTGCTACAACCTATTTGTTATTAACTTTGTCTGTCCATGCTACAATCCTCGTACATCTGAAGCACAACGTTCCAGAAGGTTTCTATCTCTTTCTGTCTGCTTTTCGTACTGCCCCCATTTCATAGATGTACTGTGCTATGCTCTACACTATGCTTTGAACAGTTTTCTTCTTGTATGTATGTTCGTTGTCTTTGAACATAGCTGCTGTTCTTTCTTGTTTCATGCAGTTTGGTTAACTTCCTTTGTTTTACAGTTATATACCCTATTTCCCCGATATTCAGTGGTATGTGTAGGGGGGGGGGGGCGCCACCGTGGATCAATGTAGTAAGCGTAAGACTACGGATCCCAAGGTCCCGGGTTCAAATCCCGACACGGTCGACTGCTTGAAAAATGGCAGGTGAGCATTTTTCACAAAAATTACGCCCTTGTTCGGATTAGAAGTTAAATGGAGGTCCCGTGTGTGAGTGTTGTCACCCACGTTAAAGATCCCTACCTTGCCTGGAACGGCAAGGGTTCGGCAAAATTATAAATTTCTAGGCAACAAAAAACTCGCCTCCTGGCCAATGTAGTACCTACTGGTGGAGCATTGGAAAAGTAAATGAACGGTATGTGAAGGGGGTAAGCAGTCTTTGGCTGCCAACTTCCCCCAGCACCTGAATCTTTGTCGAATTAATAGTTTTTCCAATTTATCCATTCGCACAATCAACATTAGTTGAAAATATTTCACAACCAACACCTGTAGTTGTTTATAATAATCATAAGATTTAAGAGTACTTATTTTTTCGACTTTGGGTTTTACATCTTAAAACTGGTCGAGCTTGTACCTCAGCTTATTTATGTTCTGAGCTAGCCTACACCGTTCCCTGCAATTCTCACAACAACCTATATACAGCTCGATTCCCTTCTATAGTTTTCTAACTATATGCCCTATTTCACAGAGATTCATCTTACGACTGGATGGAAGCGTACCTCCATTGATTTCTATTCTGAGCTAGCCTTCACATTTCCCTGAAATTCTCACAGCCTACATCTTTCACCATCTGTGTGCAATAGTCTAACCTAGGTCTACCTCTAATTCTCTTTTTTCCTATCTCTGCTTTTAATATATTCCGCACTATTCCCTCATATCTTAGTGTATGGCCTATCATCCTATCTCTTCTATTTTTACTGTTTTCCACATAGTTCTTTCTTCTCCTACCATTTCTAGTACCTCTTTGTTTTTAACTTTGTCTGTCCATGGTATCTTCATCATACGTCTGTAGCACCACATTTCAAAGGCTTCTACTTTTTTCTCGTCTGCTTCTCCTACTGTCCAGACTTCACAGCCCTACAGTGCTGTGCTCCACACATATGTTTTAAGCAATCTTTTCTTTGTTTCTATGTTTGTGATCTTTGAACACAGTAGTTGCTTTTTCTAGTTAAATATAGCACGACCTTGTGCTTATCTTTGTTTTATATCTTTTGTGCTTTTCTCATCTTGCGTTATTTGACTTTCTAGGTAGCAGAAATCCTTAATCTCTTGTACGTTCTCGTTACCTATTTGTATTTTTCTTTTTGATTTATTTTCCCTCTTTTGTATACTAGAACTTTAGTTTTATTTTTGTTAACTTTTATACCATATCTCTCTGATAGTACTGTTTCCATTTCATTAAGAGCAGCTTCTAACTCTTCTTTGCTAGATGCTAATACTGCTATATCATCTGCAAATCTAGCATACCAATCTTTTGTCCCTACATATTAATTCCAAATGTCTTCCTGCATTTGACAGTATTCATTGCCTCTTCTATGTACAAGTAAAAAATTAATGGGGATAAGGCACATACCGGTCTCACCCCCTTCCTAATATTTACTTCTCTACTTTCTTGCTCTAATTCTGTTACCGCTGTTTGCTCTTTGTACAAGCAATGTACTATCCGTCTATCCCTAAAACACATTCCAATCTTTTTGAGTATTTCGAACTCTTTTTTCCATTCTACATTGTCAAATACTTTTTCCAGATCTACAAACCCTGTATATACGCTTTCCCCCTTCTCTATTGTTTTCTTTATTATCACCCTCAGAGCTAAAATAGCCTCCCCGTGTTCCCCTGTTTCGCCTAGTCCCAAATTGATCTTATCCCAGTATTTTTTCACCGCGTTTTTCCATTTGTCTTTGTACAATTCTAGTTAATATTTTTGAAGCTTATGCTGTCAAGCTTATTGTTCGAAAATTTTCACATCTATCGGCGCCTCTTTTTTTGGTATAGTACTATGATGTTACGTTTGAAATCTTTGGGTATTTCGCCTGTCTCATACATATAGCTTACAAGTCGGAAGAGACGTTCTGTTACTGCTTGTCCAGCGGCTTTTAGAGTTTCTGCTTGCACCTTATCTGTACTCGGCGCTTTACCATTTTTCAGACTCTTTGATATCTTCCTATATTTCCTGGCATCTTCCACGTATATCGTCTTCTAGCATGATGTTGAAATAATGTATTTGTGTTGGTTAAGTTGTTCGTGTCGCAAAATTATACCAACCTATTTCCCCTATCGTTTCTCGTGCCTAAACCAAATAAACCTACTATAGCTCCTTCCCTACCTTCCCCTACCACCGCATTAAAATCCTCCGTAATTATTAAATTTTCATGTCCTTTTAGGTATCTTAGTATGTCTTTGATATCTTTGTAGTTCGCCTCTACCTCTTCCTCATTGTAGCTAGAGGTGGGCATGTATACTTGTATTATTACTGTATTTACTGGTTTAGTTTCAAATCTAATCATGAGTACTCTTTCGTTCTTTTGTAAGTAGTTTTCTACACATCGTCCTATCTTTTTTGCATAACTATCCCCACACCCGAATTTCCTTCCTCTGATCCTGTATGAATTACCCTGAAGTCTCCACTCCAAAAATCCCCCGCCTCTGGCCAGCAGACTTCGCTAATTCTTACTATGTCTAGTGCTAACCTATCCATTTCGAGTTTAAGATTCTCTAGCTTACCTACCTGTTTCGTACTTGTGACATTCCACGCTCCGACTCGCAGAATGTTCACGGATCTTTTTCTATTTTTTCGGATCACATCCCCCAAATTTGTGCCCTCCCGGAGATCCGAATGGGTGACTATTTTACATCCAGAATTTTTTACCCCAGAGGATGCCGTCATGTGTAACAGTTTCTGTACGCAGTGTACTTGGGATGTAATGTGGTGGTTTCCCGTTGCCTTCCACATCGCAGTAGTGTATTTTCACAGATACCAACCACAAATTAATCGAAGATTCTAATCAAAACTTTAACGTACCCCCCATTTATTGGCGGTTGAGCCATGAACTGGTCATAGCTAGTCCTAAACTACAAAACATTTCACGTAGTTATCAAAGAGAAAAACGAAAGATTTAGTTATCAGCAAATTGCACTTGCAGTCTTATACAAGAAAGCAGTTGCACAGAAAATACCACAAATTAAACGAGAAACTAATCGAAATTTTTTTGGCAAATTACCTCAGACATCACATCGATTGGTCGTTGTCGAGAATTAACAAAGAAGTATTTTCATATTGATACAAAAACAGAAAATTAAGAACCCGATTAGACGCAAATTGCACTGACAACCATTTAGGATAAGTCGGCTGTAACATTGGTCGTTTTATTTTTTCCTTTCATTTCTTGACCGTTTGACGATGAACTAGCTACAACTAACTACTCTAAATTTTTAAAACATTTTGCTAGTTATAAAGTCAATGCGAGACAGTTTTATAGATAGGAGGTGTGAGTCGTGAGTATGAAAGACTGAGGATGTGTCGATGCGTAAAAATTAAGAAACAAACAAACTCAACATAATGAAGTCATCATTTATTTGTAAAATCATGTTTCTCAGAGCTAACTAACTCTGGATTGTGGTTTAGGATGTCATTAAAGTCTTCACAACTACTCATATTAAATTTTACAATAAGCATTGGTTGCAACGTTTCAACTTTGTGACGATTTTTCCGATGTCCATATGGAATTCATCAACGAAAATACTCGTATTATGGGTGCGTTCGTCCCTGGGAAACAGAGAAGATACTGGACGATGGCCAGGCAATTGTTGTATGACATTTGATTTTCTCTAAAATTTTGGAACACCTCCAACCATCGCTGTTCCGTATTGCTTTTCCTCTCCTTCTCTCTCTTTAGGACATTGGGGTTCACGAATTTTGAGACAAAGCTTATTTCGTTGAATAAGCTATCTTCGTTTAATATTGTAGCCACCGTAGGCATATATAATAATAAATGTTGGTATGTGTGCTTTGTTTTAATTGAATCCAAATATATGTTTGAAATTCATTGTATTGATAGATATACTTTTGCAGATACTGGATGCAGTTGTGATCATCATCATTTCATCATTTTGTTTTCGATAAATAACAGTAGTTGAACTTCAATGGAAGTCTAGCACTACCCATCTAATATGCTCATACTTCCAGTACCGCATAAATATTAACACATATTTGCACCACCTGGACAACATCAGATCTCCACATCCAAAACACGCCCTCGTTCATTCCCATCTGAGAATTCCAAAACTATAACTCTAACATATTCCTAACATTCACTACCGCAACGGTCTCCAACATATTTGGTTCTTGGAAAGTATCAAACATCCTCCAGACCAGCGATCATAACCCCATAACCTTCAAAATCCTTCATAATCTTTCTCCGAGTACCCATCGGAAGACTCCACCTTTCAATATCCAAAAAGTTAACTTGCTCTTTTACCTAGAAACTCTAGCTAAACTTATCCCAACCTCTCAACCCCACTCCCTGAAAGCTGGACTAACAACGGCTCCTACTTTCTAGCCAGCGGCATAGTGCAAACTTCCTCATCGTATCCTAAGATTCCATCCCGTGAAGATATTATATTTCACGAACGGAATCGTGATGGACACACGAACATACATTGCAAGATACAAACTGTCACAAAATCGTTACAGACTGTAAAAGGCTCGCAGAGCCAATATAGACCCAATACTAGCTCACAACTTGTTTCTCGTCTACACAACACACAGACAACGTTATAAAGACTCGATAACAAATATTAGGAAACCTAAACTAATCTAGGATCAACAAAGAAACAATTGGAGCATCTGCAGAAAACTCATAGGACCTCCACAAGCGCTCATCGTAACTGCTCCAACCCTCTCAAACCCTTTCAAAACACACTGACCATCTTATTAGACACGACAAATCCTTTTTCACCACGAGATGTTCCTACATTAGAATTACAACAGCTAAATGAAAATTTTCTTACCCCGTCGAACCTCTTTCTCTTAATAAAACCGTATTTCATCTTCCGTTCAGCCACACTAATATCAAACTTCCATTCCACCATAAAACTATTAATCCAAGGTTACCCTCAACGATCCCACTTATCTCTCATCCTTTGGAACCTATCAATCAATTCGCTCCTAGATCGAAATATGCCATATACAGCCACCTTCACCTACGCTGATAATATCGCTTCCTTGAATCATGTTTTTCCGCCCGTCTCTCGAATCCACCGCCGCTCTCCTAATGAACTACATAGAGTACTACTCATCCCTAACCAAACAATCCATTTCACTTTCCAAGACAAAACTGACCCTTCTCAAAGGTTTCCTGGACCTCCGCCGCAGCCCAATAATCCACATCCTTAAAAAATTCATAACTTATTCACAAACGGCACATGTATGCTTCTTGACATCTACCTGAAAACTAATTCCCATCACAAAAATCTTCGTGCCACAACAAAGATCGTTATCTATAACCTCCATTGCGCGCTTCAGAAATCTGTTTAACTTTTTAAACCCATTCGCAGATTAATTATTTATCAAATCATAATACCCATCATCAGATTCGCCGTTGATTTCTGGCTCCCTTAACCCTCCATCGTTCAGACGCTCACTTAACACCATAATCAGACCTTTCCTTCTATATACCTCAAGAGCACACATAACCATTTCCGCCGCCGCGCTGTATACCTTCCTTTTTTGTTCCATCGCTAGAGATGTTTCTCCATTCAATAATTCAAATCCTCAAGCTCTAGCAACTCATTATTCTGCATGACAGGATACTACAACTCGATGAGTACAACACCCTCCCAAACCGAAATGAACGGAATCAAATCCCACCTTTCTATGTTTCTGGCAATAGCAATGGGCCATGTCCTTCACCGTTGTCACACATACGACATATTCCTGACATAACCAACATCCCTCCCACATACATTTCTTCAGCTGCCCTACAATCAAATTCCTAACTGGACATGGTAATTTCTATCAAAAGCTTTCCCAATGCAACCTTATTCATTCGCATTACTGTCCCAGCTCTGAGCAATCACATCTTGAAACTCCTATGCACCTTATATACTTCTATGCGTTATCAACTCCACTTCAAATCCACCCCAAGACAGCCTTACATCTCAACCAATTCTCCCCCTACCGAGAATACATTTCTTAGCAACTCAACGTCCACAAGAACTCAATTCTTTCTAAAGAAGGTTGTTCTCACAAAACTCGCGACACTAGCACGCCCCCACATACAGATACAAACACATGCTCACTCATTCATACATATACGGGAATAGGTTTTTGTATTATATGATGTTCTTCAACGTCTTCCCGTTTTGTAGGTCGTTGTTGATTCTGTCATGTTCTTGTTATGTGTTGTTTGGGTTCTGCGGCTCTAGTAGATCCCAATATACCAACAGTATATGTTCAGTTCTACCAATTGCTCCGCATGAACACCTGTTCGTATCCGTTAAGTTGAATCTGTATTTGTATATGTGATAGGGTCCGCGTCCTGTTAAGAAGTGTATTAACCCTGACTGTGTATGGATGGTTTTGTCTTATGCCGTGTGGCTATATTTCGTATGAATTCGTAGGTGCTTTTCCCTTTCCTTGAGTGGTCCCATCCTTCTTGCCATAAAGTGATGATTGCCTCCCTTACGTGCTTCTTCGTGTGTGTTTCCGTTCGTAATATTTCTTGTACCATGGTGGCGTTCCCCTTCCTCAGCCAGTATGTAGCTTCCCGTTCTTTAACCACAAATTCGGGTTGAGTTATTCGTAATGCTACGGTTAATGCTTCGTGCGACGTTGTTCTATACGTACCCGTTAGCTGCATCATGAGCCCCATTTGTGCAGAGTTGATGCACTGCTTGGGCTTCACTAGTTCCACCCGATGTGACCACGTGCTTGCCGCGTACGTGATTATGAACGCCATCGTATTGTTGATGTATAATTTGACGCTGTTGAGTGGATTTCTATAATCCATCTGAGCTAAGCTGGCGATATTTAGTGTTAAATTCTTTGCGTTTAGGCAGGTTGTTTTAATGTGTTGATCATAATTCTGTTTTTCATCCAGAATTACGCCAAAATATTTTGTGTTGAGTGATCTTTTAACGCTTTGACTGTGCAGCTTGATGATGAGTCTCTCGAGAGTTTGCTCTACATCATCAGGTATGTTGTTTTTGATGTTGTAATGTACATTTTGTTGATTTTGCACCAGTCACTTATTTTATTTAATAAGATTGTCGCTCTTCGTTCTATCTGTGCTCTCGAGTTTCCCTCCGCTATGACCATGACATCATCCGCGTATGCTACGACTGACATCGTCGCAGGCTTAGCTTTAAGGCTACTCAAGAGTTCGTCCACGAGTATATTTCAAAATAAGGGATCACAGACGGACTCCTGTGGGTAACCTTTGTTTACCCTTTTTGTAATAGTTTTCGGTCCTTTGTATTGTTACGTATCTGTCCTGGCAGTAATTTCTGAAAGTTTCAGTTGCTTCGGGCAGTTTTGCTCCTCAAGTCTCTGAAATAAGGCTGTCTACCATTACTGCCGCGACATACTTACTTCCGACCTTTTCGTGTCTTCACCAAGTAATTGATAGCGTCTTGGGTTGATCTTTCCTCTCTAAACCCATACTGACGTCCGTTCATGTTCTGCGTTTTTAGGTTGTCCTGGATTTTATTGTATAATAACCGTTCTTAAGTTCTGTTTACATTTGGGCTATTCTCCTGATACATAGGTGTGTACGTTGAATTCTGGCAATTTCGTAGTATGATCGAACGCGACTCGTCCGTGTATAGTTGTGAACAGTGTTACGTTCACTTTCCAACGGTGAAATTAAAACGTACCTTTTTTGTCTTTTATTATTTGTTTACGTATATTCTGTTTCAATGTTCCAACACCATCCTGTATATTTTGCCTTTCTACAATAAGTATACTTGTCAATAACTTCATTAAAACCTATTTATCTTGAATTAGAAAGTTTCTGCGATAAGTAACATCGTCTGTACCTTGTTTTAGGTGTCCGTTGATTTAATGCACATTGCTATAGAGCGTAATTACTCTGTATACTACTTCAGTCTAGAAACTCGTTGAAATAATGTATCGTACTCTTTGATAAAGCGTGTTTCGGGTTTCTAATCATATTTTGTATGTTTGATAACGTAGGATTAAATTTTGAATTCTTGTTACTAAACGAATGAAAATTCATTTTCTTTTCTGCATACGACTGCGAAAAATTGACGTTTCCATTCTTGCTAAATTTTCGTGCACACACTGTGTGATGAGTAGTGTTAGTTTTAAAAAAATATATATATGCTTTTCTTCGTGAAGGGTTTAATCTGTAACTACACTCTACACTTATTATAGCTTCTTTCCGGTGGAGAGAACCGTCCATTACCATTACTATTAACGAGGCGATTTCTGTTTCCTTTGGGGTGAAGGACACTTGCATGGCGTCATCCTAAATTTATCTGTTCCGCTCTGCCGTTAGGGAGGGTGTTGTGGCAAAATCTACGCCAAGAACAGGCGGGTGAGTCTTTATTCGTTAGTTTATATATGAACCCTATGGAATTGTTCGGGGCAACATATTTATCAGTTCCTATTGGATGACTAAATCTTATAGTTAAAATGATTATCGTTACGGGAGATGATATTTATTAATAATATTGTACTTATTATGGCCATATTGTATATTTAATTGTATATTTACGATGACGATTTAGAGCTGTTGCTTTTAGTGTTGTAATTTTGCAGTTTTTTTTCTTGGTAATTAATTTAGGGGAGTAACCTAAAAGCTACAGCTCGCCATTTTAAGAAGTAAGGTTTTATTGTTCTTCCTGATATGTGTATTGAGGTTATTGCTATTGATTTTTTTGTATACTATTTATACTGCCCTGTGATGCCTCTCCAAAATGTCACTGAGAGTAATTATATGTATTAATAAGCACTGTCAGTTTTTTATTTATTTTTTTTATTTCAGGCTTTCCTATATGTGTTTTCTTGCATTTCTAAGACCCCCGCCTATTCACCAACTGAGCTCGGATATTCTTTTTTTGTCTTTCAGGCTACGTCGATGTACGTAGCAACTGCTTGTAAAGCGAGCTCAGATCCAGAGTCTCCTTCCGTCGGTTGAAGAACAGCTGAACTAGTTCCACAAGCGGGTTCGTGTCTATAGTGTATTGCGTTTAAGTTGAATTCGGTCCACAGCCTTCGGCACAGGAAACGTGATTTTTCGGTTGTTGAGGTTTCCTATTCTTACAATATGCCTTAGTGCGGGTGTTAAGCTTGATGCTTCCTCTATTTTTGCAAGTTGCATGCTGAGGACAATGCCCACGTACAACTCCCGTATTGGGCACGGTTCAAGTTCGGTCTGGATATTCATGGTTTTGAGAGTGTACATGTACGATGTCTTGCTTTGTCAGTTGTATCGATTTCAATGTCATCAGTATTCTTCTCCACGGGAGCCATTTTGAGTTCATTTTAATAGTGTTTGTATTTTCCTGTGTTGTAGTTTGTAGGTGTGGTTTGTTGTTATGTAGTCATTGTGTTTTTGTGTCTTGTTTTTGGGGTTCGGGTGTTATTTGTTTTCAGTTTTCTTCTTTGTTGTGTATGATATGTATATATGTGTATATATACAGGGCGTTCCTAATTATCATGCACGTACGAAAGGATGTGATTCTTTGGCAAATTTTAAGACTAAAAATTTATATAAACATAGGTCCGCAAACGCTACGTTTTTGAAGTACAGGGTGTTGAAGTATCGAAATTTTATTGGCTTTCTTTTTATAGCTGCAGCTTTTGAAATATTAACATCAAATTTGGAATATAAGTTACGCTGTAGGGCTTACATCATTGGGCATGTCGAATGGTTGTGAGAATCTACAGGGTGGTTGTTTTTTGGGGGTTATGTCCCCTTTTCTCTCCCTAAACTTTTTTGAGGTGCGCCGCTGGTAGATTTTAAAACACAAAGTTAATTTTCTGTTTTGTTAGGAAACTTTTTGATCTCTTGCAGTTTTTTCGTATCTGTAATCATTATTTAGGAAAATAATAAGAAACTATTTTCTGCGACTTAGCAAGTATTTACAATACAAAAATACTAATTATAACAAGGAAATTATGTTAAAGCAAATGTTGAAAGTGACCTCCTCCAATCCTTATGCATGCGCCCACTCTTCTTTTCATTGATGCCCGTACTCTTTCGAACACCCACAGAGTATTTCTTACTGTTTCAAATGCAGCTGTAATTCGATTTTGTAAATCATCGTCATTCACTGGTGTTGTATACACTAGAGATTCGCTAGGCTATTTAAGTCAAGGGATCTAGGGGGCTACGACTGAGGTACAACCCGTTCTACAAATTATTGTATGCGTGCGCAAGCACGCAGCTACGCACGCGTTCACGCGCAAATACCCAACGCACTTGTTCTCATACACATACACATACAGATACGCCATCGTGCATATACCAGATTTCATTTTTCATCAAAAGAGGTAAGTTTTCGGGTAATAAAAGCAAAAAGTACCTGTATGAGTGACCATTAAGTCGACCGGGCAAAAAGAAAGGATCGATGAAATGATCTCCAATTATACCATCCCATACATTTGATGAGAACTTGCACTACGCTCCTACAGAAAGGTCAGACCTTCCCGGAGGCGTGAACACGAGTGGATGCCCTGATGTCGGCCCGGACTAGCGGCACCCCTCGCATGCTGTATTGTCGTGAAAGGCGGCTCCGTGGCGTAGTGGTATGTGTGTGACTACTACGCCCTAGGTCCCGGGTTCGAATCCCGACACGGTCCGCTTGAAAAATGTTAGGCGAGCATTTTTCGCAAAAATACACCCTCGTTCGGATGAGAGGTAAAATGGAGGTCCCGTGTGTGAGTGTTGTCACGCACGTTAAAGATCCCTACCTTGCTTGGAACAGCAAGGATTCGGCAAAATTCAAAATTTTCCAGGTAAAAAAAAAAAACTCGCTTCCTGGCCAATGTAGTACCTTCGGGTGGAGCATTGGAAAATCAAATGTAATGTATTGTCGTGATCCTTTTCGTTTTATCTGTTACAACCTGTGAATATTTAATAATAACTCGTAGATGAATTTACGTAGTTTAATGACTTGTAACCAATATTATCACATAGAAAACAAACAAAGAAATAATACTACGCTACTACTTATCTGTAAGTACAATCTAACGGATCATTAAACATTAGCATCCTCTCATTGCCACACTCTTACGGAACACTTTACGATTTAATTTCAACGCAAAATTCACAAATTAACTATAAGTTCTAAGCAACCGACACGCACCCCGTGCGCGCTTCAACTCGACTCCCTGTTACCTACCGGACCATTTAAACATTACTAATACTTCTCCCTCTTATTATAGGGGCGGCCTAGTACATCACCCCCCTATAAGTTAAACTTAATTGCTAAACATATTTTTGTAATGAAATTGAACTTATACTTAATAATTACAGTGTTAAATTTTGATACGGTACAACATACGGTTTTAAATTCCTAACATTCTGTATACCCAACAAGAGACCCCTAGTGTCGTCCCGTACTTCATAAGAATTTGGCCCGCGCCTAGCCACAATCGTAGCAGGCCCGGAATAAAGCAAAAAGAATTTCTTAATCTCCTTGTTTTCCGCAGAAGACTGGGGATGAGTACGAACCAGTACTTTATCACCAATCTTAAAATCAATACAATTTTTATGGATCCTTTGATGACGTAATTTACGTTTTTCAGCCTTAGATTTTAATTTATTAATCGAACTCTTCGCCTTCTGGCACAAATCGCAGCTTGAAATAATTTTTCGAATGAAATGTTTCATCCTCTGAAATTAATAATCACGACGCAGCATCTGGAAACTCTTTTCCGCCCCAAAATGCCCATTATCTACATGTTCTTGCCAAACCAATATACTTATTTGGGAAGCAGGTACACATACTTTACTCTCTGGCGAACCTTCGTAGCCTCGCCTAAATAAAACTCCCTGATACACAACAAACCAATCCGCGCACCTTTTCGGAACTTCCTCCTTCAATAATCTAGACATTATTCTACAACAGAATTCGTCTTTCCCTTGCTCCTCAACAATATTTTTCATACCTAACTGGACCCCTTTACATAGTTCCGACTTCTTTACTGCACAAATTTCTGTCGGCATACTCTCAATTTTTTCAAGTTTCTCCTTTCCCTTGATTGGATAACGCGATAGAGCATCCGCCAGAACATTCTCCTTCCCAGCACAATATTTAACATTAAAAGCGTATTCTTGAAAATACAACACCCACCTAGTCAAACGCGAATTTAATAGTCTGCAGGACATTAAAAACGATAGAGATTTATGATCGGTGATCACAGTTAATTCTCGACCTAGCACAAATACCCGCCACTGCTGCAAACAATGCAATACGGCTAATGTCTCTTTTTCTGTGACACAATAACCAATTTCAGGGCCACGCAGAGTCCGACTGGTGAATGCCACAATATCTCTTTCTGAAGTTTGCTCATTTATTTGAAATAAACAACCACCTAAACCCACATCAGATGCATCTGTTTGGATAACAAACGCACGGTCAAAACACGGATGCTTCAACATAGAAATCGCTAAAAACCTCGACTTAATTTTCTCAAACGCTTCTTGTTGGTTCGAAAATATCGACCTATGTGACAACAGCAACTCGTACAATTAATTTTTTTCTTCTTGAGAAAAGTTTTCTGCGCGATCCACTACCTCTTTAATTTCAGACACCTTACACGGCACTATCTCCTTTTTTAATTGAATTTCCTCATCTTTCTCTTCCGACACTGGACAAACAGTCAACCGACCATCAGGTTTTGGTCCCATACTAAACCCTATGCTTATCGCCCTTCCTTCAAAAATACCCGATAAACGATTTTTTGAAAAATCGATTTTAATTTGATGATCAGCAAAAAAATCGCATCCGAAGATGACATCACGAATTAAATTCGGAACTACCAGACAAGGGTAAGCCAATTCGAAATCATTGAATTTAAAATTCAAATAAAATTGATCCTTAACAATAGAATTCTTGCCGGTCGCACTCACCAAAATAGTTGATGTAAACGGCAAACGTAAAATATCGCTATTAATTTGCATTATCTTTAGTAAAAAATCTTTTGAAATGCAGGTAACTTGACTACCCGAATCTACTAATATTTTTACCACAACAGTCTCAACTGTCGCTTCAATGGTCGGTGCCAAAGCAACCGACTTATTATTATTTTGTGCTTCCAACAGAAGCTCATCCCCATTTTTATTAAATAAAGTGGCCACAGCCGGTGGTCGACTTCCCCCTGGACTACTAACAGTTTGAGATTCACGACGCCCTTCATCCCTATCATTATTATTGTAATTACTATTAGTATTATTTTCCCTATTTTCAGAGCGGGCACTATTACCGCCTCCAGAATTTGACGTATTTGATCTAAAATTGTAACGGGCGCTCCCGTTTTGTTCACTATTCGTCCCTCTACCACGCCAATTCGTGTAGGAACTGTTATTATTATTATTTGGGTTCCGATTATAAGTTTCATCAATTTCCCTTAGGTAAGCTTCTACCTCATCAAAAGTTCTGGGCATGCAATTTACAATACCTCGTTGAATTTCACTCGGAAAATGATTTTTTAATAAAGAAATAAGCGCACCTTCCTCAAGAGGAGTAGTTAAGAAATTTGCTTCTCTCACCAACTTTAAAAAATAATCAGCCCTTGACCCCCTTTCGTAACACCCAAATTTAATTTTTGGAAAAAGTTTCCTCTCTTCGTCAACCCCCCAATACCGACTTAGAAATAGCTCTTTAAATTCTTGGAAATCCCTTACTTTTTCTTCCTTTACTACACCCCAATCCTGAGCTGAATTACGTAAATTACTAACGGTCAAAGGAACTTTTCTACTTTCAGGAACTCCAGCTTCCAAAAATATTGTTTCCTGTTTTTTAATGAAAGATACCGGATGCACAGATCCCTCCGGCACAAAGCACAAATTCGTACCCCCCAGATCCTTGTATAAACTCATATAATTATGATACCCAAAAGCCTCGGACGTGACGCCCCTGGTCTCTGGTTGGTGTACAGGCACAACACCTTCATCTTTAACGTATTCAACATCGCTAGCTTCTACCTGTTCTTTAACCGATTCAGAAACACGATTTACATCAACACTTAATTTGCTAATATTTGCAGCAATATTTACGTTCATTTGTTCAATCGATTCCTTTAGGATGACATTGTTACAATTCATACTATTAACGGCTGCAACTAGTTGTTTCAACGCCTCTGCGATATCAGGCTCGCCCATTTTACAGCTTTTTTTAAATTACTTCGATCTTTACTACGCGTATTATACTTATGTGACATTGAATTTCAACAACAATTAAAAACATATTTCACCTTGCGGTGCGATCATTAATTCTTAAGCTCTAAATTACTCTATTTATTTTTGTTCCAAACTAACACAATAAACCCAATGAATTTCTCTGAATTGTCCGCTCACACTTAATACAACTTGGAATGTTATACCTCAATATCCAAACATCGACTATTGTCCGTAAATACAATTAACATGGGCCTGGTTGTTGAATAACCGTTAACCCTTATTAGAAATTAAAAAGTAATGTTCGTTTCCATAAATGTCCTTCAATGTTATCTGAACCTTTTTAACTTCTACGTAAACAACTCGAATCATTACAGTTCCAGGTATTTGTGTAACAACAAAACGCTCCCGTTGGCGCCAAAAATGCACTACGCTCCTACAGAAAGGTCAGACCTTCCCGGAGGCGTGAACACGAGTGGATGCCCTGATGTCGGCCCGGACTAGCGGCACCCCTCGCATGCTGTATTGTCGTGAGGCGGCTCCGTGGCGTAGTGGTATGTGTGTGACTACTACGCTCAAGGTCCCGGGTTCGTATCCCGACACGGTCCGCTTGAAAAATGTTAGGCAAGCATTTTTCACAAAAATACACCCTCGTTCGGATGAGAGGTAAAATGGAGGTCCCGTGTGTGAGTGTTGTCACGCACGTTAAAGATCCCTACCTTGCTTGGAACAGCAAGGGTTCGGCAAAATTCCAAATTTTCCAGGTAAAAAAAACTCGCCTCCTGGCCAATGTAGTACCTTCGGGTGGAGCATTGGAAAATCACATGTAATGTATTGTCGTGATCCTTTTCGTTTTACCTGTTACAACCTGTGAATATTTAATAATAACTCGTAGATGGATTTACGTAGTTTAATGACTTGTAACCAATATTATCACATAGAAAACAAACAAAGAAATAATACTACGCTACTACTTATCTGTAAGTACAATCCAACGGATCATTAAACATTAGCATCCTCTCATTGCCACACTCTTACGGAACACTTTACGATTTAATTTCAACGCAAAATTCACAAATTAACTATAAGTTCTAAGCAACCGACACGCACCCGTGTGCGCTTCAACTCGACTCCCTGTTACCTACCGGACCATTTAAACATTACTAATACTTCTCCCTCTTATTATAGGGGCGGCCTAGTACAAACTGCAATTAAAAATGCGTGTCTACAATACCATGTGGATTGTCTTCAGCCCATATGTGGTTGTTGTGAAAATTTATAATAGAATTCCTTGAAAAATTGACATCGTCAGTAAAAAGGATTTTACAAACAAAATTGGGGTTTGCTGCTAGCCTATTTAGGTACCACTG
This sequence comes from Platerodrilus igneus, assembly GCA_036346225.1. Taxonomy (NCBI): domain Eukaryota; kingdom Metazoa; phylum Arthropoda; class Insecta; order Coleoptera; family Lycidae; genus Platerodrilus; species Platerodrilus igneus. The sequence continues at coordinate 11,813,893 of JARFIW010001469.1, read as the reverse complement.
GCAGAAATTAATCCTTAAATGAAAATCTCGAGGAACGAAGGTCTGCTGGTAAGGGTATAGGAGAGAATCACGCAGGATGCGCCAAACAACTTGACGACTAACATTTATATGTTCGCCACTTTTTCTGGTGCTAGTGTCTGGATCGTTCAGGGTATTCAGTCAACACAGGTGGCACCTTTTAATGGACGGCACTATTTTGACGAAACAGATTCCTAATATATATGTTTATTTTATAAAATATCTTTAATCAACAGCTCAATGCTCAATATAGATTCTAAGTAAGGTAGTGATTTACCTATCTATGACATATTATTCTGTAGGGGCTCATCAGGACAGGAGTAGCAAAGCTGTACTTCTCATAAGGTGTCTGTTTTAAATATTACAACTTTGCTACTCCTGTCCTGATGAGCCCTAATTAGGGCGAAACGCGTCGATAGGATGCCCTCGTGGCTGAACTTGAGCCACTCGCCAATAATTCCTTTTTACTTTGTATCAATTTAAGACTTATTAAACCTACTTTTTTTTTTAAATTATAACTTTTGGCTATGGAAAAAGGCAGTTGAGCCTGATTTCCTACGTGCCGACTGTTGGTAAAACCTGCGATGTCAGGTAAAACGACACGAAGATACAAATTGTGAGCTAGGTGATGCTGTACTTCCCATATGGTGTCTGTTTAAATATTACAATTTTGCTACTCCTGTTCTGATGAACCCCAATTAGGGCGAAACGCGTCGACAGGATGCCCTTGTGGCTAATATTGAGTCACTTGCCAATAAATTTCATTGTTTGATATATATATATATATATATATATATATATATAACAGATTTACAAAATCTATACAAATGTAAACAGGATGCTCTCGTGGCTGAATTTGCGTCACTTGCCAATAATTCCTTTTTACTTTGTATATATACAGGGTGTCCACGTCCTCCGTGAAAGTTCTATAACTTTTATGTTATTCAAGATATCAACTTCCAGTTTTTTTAAACGATAGCCACGGCTAGGCTGCACAATTTACAAGTATGTTCACCTATATACAGGGTGTGCCAATATGGTTTCCAACCCAAAGTTATGTTTTTTTAAATGAAACACCCTAGATTTGATACCATATTCTAATAGCCCTTTTGATGCTGATCAAAATCATACAGAGGTACTATAGGTCTACAATGGACGGTTTGCATGTTATGAGTCATTTTATGTCAAAACCATGTCAACTTTGAAAAATTGCAGAAGTTTTCGTATTGAACTTGGAGAGTTGATTCTTTCACGACATCATTTTCCACATCCTGTTGTATTATTATCCATAGCGCGATGTGCTTGTCTTTACTTTTTATTGTACAAGGTGAAGCAAAACGCAAAATGAACAAAAAGTAGACCTGTAGTACCTCTGTACGATTTTGATCAGCATCAAAAGAGCTTTTAGAATATGGTATCAAATCTAGGGTGTTTCATTTAAAAAAACATAACTTTGGGTTGGAAACCATATTGGCACATCCTGTATATAGGTGAACATATTTTTAAATTGTGCAGCCTAGCCGTGGCTATCGTTTAAAAAAACTGGAAGTTGATATCTTGAATAACATAAAAGTTATAGAACTTTCACGGAGGACGTGGACACCCTGTATATATATATATATATATATATATATATATATATATATATATTGCTATGCACTACTGGAATTATCGTTCTCCGACGTTGGGCTGTTATATTAATATTGCTATGCTCCCTAAATTATTCGCGCTCCATCATTTGGGCGACCATATTTATGTTGCTATGTTTAAACAAGAACTGTAATTATCTCCTCCGACGTTGGGCTGTCTTATTAATATTGCTATAAATTCCTTCCAGAAACTTAACTGGATTTTATCTTGAACCAACCTTGTCTACCAATAACAAAATTTGATACGTTACCGCCTTACTTGTTATCAATTTCGTATTCAACTTATAACTCCTCCTTGATTGTTTATTATCAAATCACTCCCATTAACTTTATCTTATGACCTCGACTAGCATTTATTTGGAATTATAAAATTCAGTTAATTCGATTCTATATAATGAAACAAATATTATGTACAGTTTTTGTAAATTATTTGAAATACACTTTTCAATTAATTAATGTTGTAAATCTCATTTATTAAAAATCATATACTTTTTACTCAAAACCCAAAGTCACCAAAAAAAAGCTATTATTTTTATAAAAGAATAAGTGAGGAACGTTCGAAACCTCTTATCATATTACGCACTTTATACGTTTTCAAGTCCTTCTTTTGTTGAATTTTTCACATTCATATCATATTAAGCAAATTCAATATTCAAATAAAAAATATAGAAAAATAAAATGTCTTATAACTAAAAATCTGACCTGGTCTATTTTCTTCGCATTGACGCATCCATAACTAGTATTTCCCATGCATTAAGCCATCCATTTGAATAAAAATTATCATCCCCCAATTCAGGATTATCACATGCCCATTCGAAGAATTGTCTATCCACACGCTTGAACCATTGCATTTAAATTGTTGCCACCATCCTCTGGACTACCATTATTAACTTATACTTATGCACCCCAATTTATTGTCGTCTCATTTCAGACTTAGAATTACTTCTTATCAATTTCCCCAAACTTAGAATTGCATTATCATCATTTATTTTCCCTTGACTTAGAAATTGTATTATTCTCCCCCAGGACTCAGAATTACATTTATTCTCCACGGACTCGGAATTGGAATTCTTATCATTTATTTTCCCCTGACTCAGAATTGCATTATTCTCCCCAAGACTCAGAATTACATTTATTCTCCACGGACTCAGAGCCGTTTAATCGGCAATCATAATTTTCATTTTAGCACTTATACTATTTTTCACTTTGAATTATTATTACGTATCACTTTATTTCATAGTGGCGCACTTCGGCCTTTGTTGAGTTGTAAAACTGACTTCGTTATCACTGTACCTGTTAATATATCTTTTCTCCCCTACTCCGTCAGTGGGTATGGTCTACAAACTCATCGCTCATTATAACCAATCAAATATTTGCATTTAAAGTAGTTTCTGATGTAATTTTCTATTCTTTCAAATAATTGTGACCTGCTCGCAGCTGTCGTCGTTATCAAACATGCGGTGTTTTGATGAATCTAATTGCTTTTCCATAAACAACTGATGCAATTCGACTTTTAATTTTCATATCTGCATGTTATTTTCGCAATTTTTAATCTTCTTTCTTATCAAAAATGGCTAACTATTTGTACGCATTTATATGCTTCCTGAAGCTCTATTTCTTATCTCCGTATTAACCTAATTGTTTGGACCTCTTTTGAATGCGTGTTTAATTACACTTTATTATGTTTACATATAAATACGCGTGCTTCCACTGAAAAATATTATTATTTACATTACCTAAATTAACTAAAACTTTATCTACAGGGTATTAAATATTTACTATTTACCTAATGCATGTGTTCCTGGTTTCTACGCTAACTATGCGTCTTCCTATGTGTATTTACGTCGCTTAAAACCACTTATACTTTATATACAGGGTGTTGACTGCTTACTATTTACAAACTATCTCCATTTCTCAATTCTTTACTGAATAAATGCAGTTTTCTGCTGCCTATGTTAATTTCTCATTTCTAAACGACCTTTACTATAAAGTATTCCCTTAAACAACCCCTTATCACAGCAATATATATATATATATATATACAGGGTTGGGATAAAGTATAGAACCAAGTGAATATCTTTAAAACGCAAAAGGACGATATTTATGAAACCTTGTAGATAAATGCAATGAGGCAAAATGCATCTGATATGAATTTTTTTGTTAATAATGTACTTTCGATTTAGCCGGAAATGCCCTCGATTTTTTTTAATTAAATGGGACACCCTGTATATTTTTGCAGATCTTGATAGATCTTGTTATTTCGAATTCATATATACCAGGGTTAATGGAAATAATATGTAAAAACAAGATACTAAAGCACTTTACATTTACTCAATAATAAATTTTATTTATAAGATTAACGAGAATGAGAATAATATTGAATTTAATTTAAACAAAATCATTTTAAATGTTCAAAATGCTCGCCGTTTACTTCCTGACAATATGCAAGTCTATTAATAAATTCCTGAATTACTCTTTCCAAGGCTTCTCCATGGATGAGTTAACATTCATCGATGATTCTTTGTTTCAATTCCTGCAGGGATGTTGGTCGTCTAACGTAAACATGTGATTTCAGGTAACCCCAAAGAAAGAAATCTAACGGACCGAGGTCTGGAGAACGAGCAGGCCACTCTACAAATCCTCTACGTCCAATCCATCGATTTTGAAAATTTGCATCTAATAAATTCAAAACCCGTCTATCATAGTGAGGAGGCGCTCCATCTTGTTGAAACCAAACATTTTGTGGTAACTGCCCATTTTGATGGAGTGCAGGAATAATTTGGTTATTTAGTAAATCTAAATACTTGTCACCATTCAAGTTTCCGTCTATAAAAAATGGGCCTATAAGCCTATTTTTCACAATTCCCATCCAAACATTCAACTTTTGTGGATGTTGGGTATGGTCTTCATAAATCCAATGAGGAGTCTCATTTGACCAATACCTTGAGTTATGGCGATTAACTGTTCCATTTAAACAAAAAGATGCCTCATCCGAAAACACTACATTATTTGCAAAATGTTCGTCGACATTACAGATGTCCATCATTCGTTCCCAAAACTCCAGCCGTCGATCAAAATTATCATCAGACAATTCTTGAACTAATTGTATTTTATACGGATGATATTTTTCACTTTTTAATATCTTCCCTACAGAACGTCGACTTATACCGTGGTTTAGTGCCAAATCTGTGGTAGAAATTTGAGGTTTCCTTTAATTCAATAGCAATGTTTTGTCTAATAGCTTCGTTCGTTGCGGTCCGTGGTCTTCCAGTTTTTGGCAAATTTTTGACCATCCCTGTTGCATTAAAACTTTGTAATGTTTTAGTAACTGTTGAACGTGATATAGGATTTCTTTCAGGATGCAAATCATTAAAAATATGACAAATTTCTTCCCTAGTTCTAACACGATCGCCAAAACCAATCATCATTAATATTTCAAGTCGATCTTTCTCACTTAAATGTACCATTTTTAACCGTACAACTTATTACCGTAAATTACAATTAACTTGACAGTGTGTCTTGACATTTTTCCAACAGCTACTTTACTAAACAGTACACGTTTAATACAAAGTAAACATCAATTTGCTAATCTAAATGGTTTTTATTCTAATGCGTAAAAACTTAAAAGTGATTGTACTAAAGTGCTTTAGTGTCTCGTTTTTACAGATTATTTCCATTAACCCCGGTATGTATGAATTCGAAATAACAAGATCTATCGAGATCTGCAAAAATATACAGGGTGTCTCATTTAATTAAAAAAAAATTGAGGGCATTTCCGGCTAAACCGGAAGTACATTATTAACAAAAAAAATCACATCAGATGCATTTTGCCTAATTGCATTTATCTACAAAGTTTCATAAATATCGTCCTTTTCGTATTAAAGATATTCACTTGGTTCCATACTTTATCCCAACCCTGTATATATATATATATATATATATATATATATATATATATATATAATTATTATTATTTTCACTTCTTGACCTGCAAAATATATAAATATACTTTTCTTGGCAATAGGTCAAATTAAAAACACTAATTCAATTCATTTAATTTATCACTTCAAACGTTTCAACCCTAATTGCGGGTCTTTTTCAATGACATAGTTCTAAAAACATTACATTAAAAGTTTAAAAACTAGCAGTATCATCCCACCTTTTGAATACAAAAAGTTGTATGTTTCCATTCAAAAGGTGGGATGATACTGCTAAGTTTTTAAACTTTTAATGTAATGTTTTTAGAACTATATCATTGAAAAAGACCCGCAATTAGGGTTGAAACGTTTGAAGTGATAAATTAAATGGATTGAAATAGTGTTTTTAATTTGACCTATTACCCAAGAAAAGTATATATATATATATATATATATATATATATATATATATATATATAAAATATCTATAATAACAGGCTATTAGGTCTGCTGGTTAATAAAATAAACTCTTTATTATAGTCCAAGCTTTCGGTTTTTATTTTAAACATTTTTCAAGAATACTAAAAATTGTGAAACGTTAGTATGGGCGTACAATAATTAAATACTTACTAATGTGAGGTTTTAAATCAGAATCGTTGACATAGATAAAATTCATAAATGTAAATAAAAGTGATGTATAAAGCTTTAAACAAAATAAAAATAATGTGGTATTCTTATTTACATTTGAATGTTTCAGAATGACAATTCCTTTATAATTTTGACAATTGCTGAGATAACTTTCTAGATGTAACTATTTTTCTAATAAGTTGATCGAAATTAACTATATATATTTTAATGATGTATGCATGTATGTATTTATATATATACACATATATGCAAATATATACATATGCGAGCGTGTGTGTGTGTGTGTGTGTGTGTGTGTGTGTGTGTGTGTGTGTGTGTGTGTGTGTGTGTGTGTGTGTGTGTGTGTGTGTGTATGTGTATGTGTGTGTGCATGTGTGTGTGTATGTGTAAGTGTGCCTATGTTGCGATTTGTTAAGTGATGTGTCCATTTACATTGAATTTGTTTTTTGATTTAAAATGAAGTAGATAGGTGTATATGGAGCTTAGTGCGTTGATATCAGTTTTTTTATTAATAGTGTTAGCGTTTTTAAATATGTAACACATTTCTAAGAATTCTCTTTTGGATCGTTTACTTTCAATTTGTAGTATTATAGGATTATCGAAATCTATTTTATGTTTGTTTGTATTTGCGTGTATGGTTAAAGCACAAGCGTTTGGTTTAACACGAATGTCACTTTTGTGTTGAGTTAAGCGTTGTTTTAAGTGTTGTGAGCTTTGACCAATGTAGGTGAGGTTGCAGTCTGAACATTTTATTTGGTATATAATATTCCGTCGTAGAAGGGATGGTGTTTTATCCTTTAATTTAGAAAAAAGACTGTTTAAACTTAAAAGGTTTCGTTTAGCAATTTTATGTTGAATTTTTTGAAGAGGTTTTCGAATTTTATACTTAAGTTTTCGATGTAAGGAATTACATGGTATGTAGGTATATTTGTAGAAGACACAGTATTATTATTCAAGGGTTCATTAGAAAAGTCGGTGTTTATTGGTGTTTTATGATTGTATAAAAGGCTTTTTATTAGTTTTGGGGGATAGCTATTGTTTTTTAGAATCATAAATAATTTGTCTAAATTTTTTGATATAGTGATGGATGGCATATTTTTTTGATTCTATGTTTTAGGCCTAAAATGAAATTTATTTTAATTTTATATTGATGATATGAATGATAATTTAGATATCTGCCAGGTCGTTACACCACATAATTATTATATATATATATATATATATATATATATATATATATATATATATATATATATATGGATAATTAACAAGGTCGTTGTTTATAGCTGAAAAGTTAAGTAATGCAATTTTGATAGAAAAACGTTATATGATATTTAATTTTAAGCATTTTAACAGAAATTCAGTGTGCACAAAACAAATTACTTCATGACATGGGATTATAAATATCCAAATGTCGCGAAAATTACAATAATAATTCCTGCAACTACCGATAATACACATAAATCAGAAATTATGTAAAATATAGTATACAATATTTTTTATTAATGCTGATTATGTATTTTAAGAATGTTTACTATTCTTAATATTTTCGAATTATGTAAACACTTTAACAGTTCCACGGCCTTTATCAAATTATTAAAACCGCATGATTAATGTGTTAATAAATATTCCATTAGATAACATTACATTTTTTCAGTTATGTGAAATACAGATAGATTTATTTCAATAAAATACACGCTTGGAAGTTATTGCTCTGGAACTGTTTAGTATTATACAGTAAATGCCTGGTGATACCAGTGTACTATTAGTAACTTACAGGACATACTACTACAACAGATTATACACTTAAAATTAATGTCTTACATCTAAAGATATATACAACACTATGAATAATTTATTTACAGGATTAACGCTGGTGCGTGTTAATGCGCACAAACAAGAATAACGTTCATATATTGCTATATATGGGTATATATATATATATATATATATATATATATATATTGCTGTGATACCACCAAAATCCGGGTACTCCGCTTTTCGAATCGAGCCCCTACGAATTGGATGTCCAGATTTGCTGTGATTCCTACGAAAAGCTATTCATTACTTTAACTGTGTTGGTCCATTGACTTTCTTCTGTTAATCGCCTCGGCTGCTCCCCTAGATAACTTTCATCCTCATTCATAAAAAAAAACAAACACATTCCTACCACAAACACGAACGTTAACTCTATTTACATCAATATTCACAATACATTAAAATTTCAAAATTAAATTTTGGCATAAATTTCAGTATCAGAAATTTTCAAGATTACATTTATTATCATTTAAATGTGCATCCTGAATTAAAGTCCTTGTTGGATGCCTACTAATTAATATAACAATATATGCAGACTGGAGTCTGAGTACAAAGGGAGCATCTACCACCCCTTTACGTTAATTAACCAGGTTCGTCTAATTGAGCTCAAAGACATACCCAAATTTTCATCATAATTCAGAACATCAATACTAAATACCCCTTTCTACCTAAACAAGCAAATTTCACCTTAACATTAAAATTTTATGGTTAGTACAATTTCACTAATGTCCATTTAAAGTAAATCAATTATAAAGTAATTCAACACACACAAAAATATCAAAGTTCAAACAAAATAGTATCAATTACCTGAAGGTTACTGCACTCGTAGCTTCAATGTACATCGTCCCTTTTGTTAATCACACCATTCCAACTGGGTTATATTTACAGCTTCTGATTCTCAACGCTTTTCAAATTTTCTCCATCACCATTTATTTAAAGTTGTTTCTGGGCTTTTCCAGAACTCATCTGTGTATATCTGACCCTTGTTTTGTGGATCCAGACACATTTATGAACTATTTAATCATTAACACCCCCGAAAAATAGCAAAGAAATTCATACTTCTTTCACCAATATACGCCAAAACTGCCTACTTTTGATGTATTCATTTGTCGTTGTAAATTTTACTATTTGGTACAGTGATACTAAATTTTATTACCTTGTATCTAAGTGCACTCAAGTACCTTCATGTTAGCACGTAAATAACAAACTGTTTTAAATCACCAAAATATACGAGCAAACTTTAAATTATTCTATCAAACTAAAATGCACTGTTTAACGTATTGAATCAAGTCGCGGATGTAAGAGAGCTTGTTTATATTCACCTCGGTATATATAGCAGTTAGCCTGTCTGTCGGTCGAGTTCTCAAAACGGGCAATTCTAAAGAATTTCGCATTCTCGGTTCCCATTCCGTAGTCTGTGCGTCGGTTTTTACGAATTTTGTACTCGCCCCAGATAAATCTCAGAAATTCTCACACGGCACGCAAACATGTCCGAGAATAACTAATTAAATTTTATACCGAAATGTTATTTTTACCTCTCAAATTTTGCCTTTTACTTTCAACCAATCGCAACCCTATGACGTTGCTCTACTCACGCCTTTTACTATATGTGCCTCGGTCTTGCGCATATTATCTGTCTCTATCTAACCTGTTCTTAGTGGTGCAAATTGATATTCCTTATTATCGATTATTTCAGTCCATGTGGACTATCTGGGTTAAATAACCCCGTATCGCGCCTTCCCGTGAATATTAAGCCCCGGTTTCTCCAAGATTCTTTGTAACCATTAATTATCTGCAAAATTTACGCAGAATGAGCTTTTAAACTACGCAGGTGTTCAAACATAATATTAATTCTCAGAGCTTTATTTTCTGGTATTATAATCCTGGATTTTCACAGACTTTTATGCTTATTATTAATAATGGTTTGATTAACTCCAACTAAAATTGACTTCTATCCTTTCATTTTTAGCGAATACAAATTAAATATTAATTATTATTTGTACACTTTGTTTAATACCGGTTACTTAAAATAGGGTTAATTAATATAAATTTTGCACGTAATTTCCATTTGTTTCTTTCCTCGGAATAATTACATTACACGTAGAGCTTGTTAATACTGTTTCTTTTGATATAAAGCGTCTTGTACATGATTTAACTCTCTTATTTTTACTGAAACGACCGAATTTATTTATGCTTCTTGGTTTTAATAAAGCGTACCTTTTCCCAAAGCTTCTACACGGTGATTAAAATTATTTGATGTGATTATTTAATTTTCTACCCTGGTCTAAATATGAGTAATATATATATATATATATATATATATATATATATATATATATATATTATATATTGCCGTGGAACTCGGGTAAAAGCCTCACCAACAAAAATATATTCGAAATTTTTATTAAATTTTCAAAACTCGAAAATTGCACATAATAGAAAATTTTTCAAAAAATACATAATTCAAAAAATATAATTTCTTACCCGTTTTCCTTTCTTCCTAGGTTGAATTGCTTTTTTCAACTGCTTCCGGCTAGCTCAGTTGGACCTCCTCTTGGAGATCTAGATTCACTCTCATATTCTATCGTTCACGCACACTCCCAATAAAACCACAAAATACAACAAACATACAATCTTTTATTTTTCACTATTTACAAATAAAATTCAATATTATCCACATTTCAGTGATCAATAAATCCTATTTTGTAATGTCCTGTATTTTAATTTAAATTATCAAACACATAGAATGTACCCGGAGTAAATGGGCCCTGAATAATACCTTATTTCTCATTCCTTCTTTATAATTTATTTTAAATCTACGTAACTTTGGAGTAAGGTGAGCTCATGATAACCCAGTTAATTATGAATAATGTATGCCCTTATACTTTGCATACTCTTACAACAAACTAAAAAAACAACCCATGTACTCTTTACAAAATTTAACTTCCTGATGGAACGTTAATAAGCTTTATATACACCTTCAGATTTCTATTTAAATACCATAATAAAGTTACTTATACGTATTATGTTCAATACGCAAAATAATGCACAATACCTTCAAAATCACTCTCATACGTCACCCAATATTCATAGTTTATAACAACACAATTTCAAAGCGTTACCTGGAATTTCTAGAAAATCTCTGCTCCGTGGACGATGCCCTGTATTTGCTTCTTTCTGTTCTGCAGGCCGCTTCTAGCTATTAGTAGAAGAGCCCCATGTAAGTTGAGCTGCTAGCGCTACCTTCCCGGTGTATCCAATTTCCAAATCCAAATTAATTATACGTCTTTTATCATTATTTAATCTAATCCGCTTTACATAACGTCACTACACGAGTTTGTTAAAAAAAATATAGGTGATACCTCAATGAATTTTAAACTCGGCACAAGTCGCGTACAAATTATGAGGCTAACACCGTGCAATATAATTTAAAATAATTTTATTCTACTTACAAACTCGTGGTAGCTTTCATACGTAGTCTGAAGCGATCGAAACATTAAGGGCTTTCATTATATTTGCGAAAAGTATTTATACAATTTAGGCTGCCACCTCCTGGCCGCATTCACCCGAAATCCTACATCTACAACAACACGTTCTTAAAATTTTGAGCTCCACCGATTTCTAAGTCCGCGAATTTCAGCGTATCCTTACGATCTGTTCTGAAAATTAATATACACTATGCTCGTATTTGTTTCATGTCCAACTAACAATATCGACCAATCGTCTATCCACCGACGTTCCAAAAATTCCGCCTATACTACCGTTGTCCTTTGCTTATGCATTTTCTACGTCTCTTTCTAACCTTGTTTGAGTGGTAGAAAATCAATATTCGTGCCGCGTTCTACAACACCATGTGGACCCCAAAATACGTTTTAAATAACCGCTCATTAGCGTTTAATGGGAAAACATCCTACCGTTTACCCGATATTTGTTTGTTATCTACAAAAATAATTGGAACTTGACATTTAGAAAACACGCAGGTGCTTAATTAACCGACGTTTTAACACAACACTTCTAGGAGCTTCTTTTCATGGTATTTCAACCCAACCGATTTATTTGTTTGTTATAACGAACGCTATTCGCCTTGGATTTATTGATTTTTCATGCTTTTATGCATGTTATACGTAAATAACCGTTTAATTAAACTCAATTAAATTAATAAATTAATTGCATTGGCTTCTACCATTTATTTTCTTTGCAAACCTACTAAATTTTAATCATTATTTGTAAAATTTTGTTAATACTTGTTACTTAAAAATGAACTAACTGGAATAAAATTCGCCCGTAATTCTGGTTGTTTCCTTTATACAGGGTGTTTTGAAATTGCTTCATTTATATTTACTTTTAACCCTTTAAAACATTATTAACATCATTAGTTTATATATATATATATATATATATATATATATATATAGCAGCGGTTCAGGTATCAACCTCTGGAACTCCCTAAAAATCATTCGAGTCTCACGTTGGACGCCATAAGAGTGCTGAGGATCGGGAATCAGTCTCTGGAACTCCCTAAAAATCATTCAAGCCCCAACATTGGGCCGTCCATAAGATTGCTGTGGATCGTGGACTTAACGTTTAAGATAGTCGAGAATGAGTCATTTGCCAAATACTTTTCAAAAAATAAAAATTTCACAAAAAAATTTGTTACCCGGATTCTTCTGCTGCAACAAAATATCTTCAGCAGCTTCCCTGGCTAGCTCAGCTGTGCCTCTTCATGGATACCTAAATTTACAATCGTTCTTTCTTCCCATTCACACACCATTCAATAAAATCACAAAATAATACAACAATCATACAATTTTTATTTACTGCTATTTACAAAAATTATTCACAGATATGTACATTTCGGTACTCTAGTTATAACTCAATAAGTGCTCTTTTGTAAAGTCCTTGTTTTAAACTTTTCATTGCAAACACATTTAATACAACAGGAGTAAATGGGCCCCAAATAATTTCCTATATTTATTATTACACACTGGAGTATGGTGAGCTTATAATAACCCAGTTGATTAAAGTATGCTTTTCACCTAGCATAGAATTACTACAATTAATAACCCATGTACCCTTAACAATCTAATTTAAATTCGTAATGAAATTTAGTAAACTTTACATACACCTTTTTCTTTTAATATTTAAAATAACCTCATCATAGTCAAGTACACGTATGTTTTCCAATACGTTAAAAAAAACATAAATAACCCCCAAAGTTCACTCACACGTCACAAATAATGCCAACAGTTTATCAAATAACAGCAAATTCAAATGATTTACCTGGAAAATGCTTCAAGGCTCCATCTCCGTCGATGATGCTGTCCTCGAAATCCCTTGGCCTCTCGTCTATGCGCTCTGATCCATTAGATATTTATAGATGATAACTCAGTCTATACTGAGCTCCGTGCTACCAATTACCATACATCCCAGCATCCAAATTCACGAATATTACACTTGTGTTTATTGCTTTATTAATTTACTAGCTTGACATTGTATTGGTTGAACCTCAGTTTAATTTAAATCATTCGCCACTACTCGCGTTAATAACTATAAGGCCCCCAAATACCAAGTTATAAGAGCTAGTACTACCTTACTATATTACAAATAAATTTTAATACTCACAAAACTTTACTATAACGTCGGTTTGTTGTTATACGTAGTTAAAGCGATGCGAAAATCAAGAGTAGTAAAGAGAATCAAAAAGAGAGCGATTTTAATTTTGTTTCAGTATTTATACACTTAAAATGCCCCACTTGGCTACTCTTTACGCGAAATACTTAATTGAAAATAATATTTCTGCAAATTTTGGATATAACCGCTTTAAAACTTCCAGAAATTTAGCTTGTGAACACGTTATATAATCCGAAAACCCGCATTTACCTGCCGCGTGTTCGTCTGTTGTAAAACTATCTATTTCGACCAATGACACAGTCCTATGTCAACATAAAACTCCGCCTGTAATATTGTTATCCCTGTCTTATGCATATTTGATGTCGCGTTCCAACCCTACTTGCGTTGTAGAAAATCGATATTGCTGACCGCGTCCACGTGGATTGAATACGTGCTTTAGAAATCGAATGATTTTATACCCGTCTCTATCTGTGGCATCTTATTGATTGTGCATCCCTTCCGCTCTTAAGAAACTTTTGTTAGCTTTTATGCGAAGCCACTGACTGTTGAACAATATATTCTATGAAACCCGCTTTATTATGTTCACAAATCCAAAGAAGCTGATCTTTCAAACATGCAGGTGTTCCTAATTATTGACTCGTTTAAAATAACATTTCTTGGAGTTTATATTTCATGGTATTCAACCCAACCGATATACTTGTTTGTTACAATGAAAGCTTTCGTCTTGGAATTATTGATTTTATATACCCTGGTGCATTTTCTGACGTTATTACACTTTGAATTAAAATAAATTAAATTAATTATGCGTTTTTGTTTGTTTTAAAACTGGTTTTCCTTTATGAACCTATTACTTTTCAATCATGAATTATAAAAATACGGCAATATTTGTTCATTTGAATTAAATAAATGAAATTAATTTTGCGCGTAAATAAATTGTTCCTTTCTCTATACAGGGCGTTTGAAATAGCATTGCTTACCCCAAATTTAACCCTTTAAATCTACAGTATATATATATATATATATATATATATATGTGGATTGTATGTTCACGGAATGGTGCTAAATGACCTATACATGGCCCCTTATCACATCATTTTTCCTCATAGAACAACGTTCATATATTCATATATATATATATATATATATATATATATATATATATATAATTAATAGAGAATAATCCACATTTGGAATGCAAATGAATGCTTAATATATATTAATAGTTATTAAGATGAAATGAAAACACAACCTTGTATTTAAAGTTGAATTACCATTTCAAATCGAACTAGTAATTGAAAACCACTAAAAGAACGGCTACAGCAGGATTTGAACCCGCAACCTCTGATTCACCGGATCAGTGCTCTAACCAATTGAGCTATCTAGCCTAATTGATTAGATGATGTTATACTTAATACTACTGAAGCTTGGTCCTTGTTAACGATTTTCAATTACGTCGTGCATTTAAGGAAATTGAATCTAGTTATATACATAATTCATGTATTCTCTATTAATAATAATATAATTACATGTTTGTATTATTCCGAACGTTGCAAAAATGGAGGATCAAGTTATTAGTACATGAATTATGTATATAACTAGATTCAATTTCCTTAAATGCAGGACGTAATTGAAAATCGTTAACAAGGACCAAGCTTCAGTAGTATTAAGTATAACATCATCTAATCAATTAGGCTAGATAGCTCAATTGGTTAGAGCACTGATCCGGTGAATCAGAGGTTGCGGGTTCAAATCCTGCTGTAGCCGTTCTTTTAGTGGTTTTCAATTACTAGTTCGATTTGAAATGGTAATTCAACTTTAAATACAAGGTTGTGTTTTCATTTCATCTTAATAACTATATAATATATATATATATATATATATATATATATATATTGTTCTGAAGTTTGCCTGTACTGCTGTGCTGATTTGGTAATTCGAGCTCTACCTTCTTGGGACGTCATATTGTCCTGAAGTTTACCTGGATTGAAGCCCCCCTCTCTATGTTGGCCTAAATACTTCTAGCTTTTTCAGTGAAGTTCGCCACGGCTGCTCTGCCGCTTATACCTAAAAAATACTACTACCCTACTATTCTACCAAAGAAAACTCGACTACAGAAATTCACCACGATTTATTCAGACAGAAAATTCAACACCAAAAATCTTTATCAACAGTAAATTACATCCATCCTCGGTTTTGAAATAATTCATTTTCTTTCAAATATTTTCAAAATAAGACTTTGTCCATAAAAACAACAATTTAAAGTAATAGGGCTTAACCATGAACCTTACGTTATCCTGGTTTAATACGAGCTCTTAGTAAAACCTTTTAAATACTCGTGCTAAATTTTGCACTGCAAATTACCTAAAAGTCGCTCTTACCTTGTATATAACCAAATATTATAAAAATTATTTTATGATTATAAATTCCTACAAGAATTTGTCAAATAATAAATCATCAACGTTCAATAGGTAACTCTTTAGTCTACATAGTTTATAAAAATATACCTATAAGGCACAAAATGTCATAACACACCAAATAAACACATAAAAGCAATGGTTCACAAAAATCTGTTACCTGGAATGCACTACCGCACATGGATCAGCAACCAAACCATCAATGACGTTGCCCTCATCAATGACTGCACGTGCTGGAACCACCCCCAAGTTGAATCACACTATCCGTCACGGCAATCTGCTACTCAGTTCTCTCAAACCAATTTCCGATACCTCCAACTTCTCCACTTACTCTACTGGTCTATTTACCATTGGTAAACCACCAAATCGATCGATCAATAACCTCTATTTCATTTGTGTGCATAACTTGCACTAATAACCAAATTATAAAGCAGTCTGTACCTACATTACTTACACAAGTTTCGCATTTTTCAAAATATATTTCAACAATTTGTCAGACTGTTAGTACAACATTACACCCAATTGTGTATGTTTTTATCAAATTAAAATATTAAAATTATTTGTTAAGAACCAACAGTAATTCTATTTACCAATTCAAGTGTACACGTCGATGACCAGGAAAAGAGCGCCCTATCATCACCTCCTCGTGGTTATATAGCCAAAATCTGCCTCCTTACTTGAAATTTCTCGTAAATACACTACCACTAACAAACTAGCCTTCTTGGTAATTTTCTAAATGGTCACAACACTTCCCCAAAACTAAATTTTCAACCGCCACTCAATTCTCACAACACACAAGCTAATCTTCAATAATGCCCTGTAATTTTTCTATCCGTGCACCAACCGTCTTCGAAATCTTGGAATTTTGAACGATACAAACAAACCATTACTACGAAAATATTCGTTTAGCTTCGCAACGGATCTTATGTTCGCAGAATTCTAATCTCCACTAAAATAAGTTTAGCGTCTAAAGCACTTCTCCATAATACGCGAATTAATGTTGTCTCACTCTGACCTATCTATGAACATTTTCCCTTTCTTACTTTGTACTCACACCCTATTTCATATCCCGACCACAAGTTGTCTCCATCCAGCCTAACCTGTGTCTTACATTCTCTATCCTTTTTACACCATGTTGGCAAGTTTGTTTATCCCTTAAAATAACATCTATCCCTTTTAAAGAATCTTAAAACTATCGCCTGTCCCCCAATAGTCTATCACCGTTCCTCTTATGCAAGCTTGTCTATAACCTCGATATCTATTCCCTACTAAACACATTTCAAACGAAGTATATACAAATATGCGGAATCTCACTCGTACCTAAAAACTTTACTCTTTCCTTGTCCCACAGTTTCTTTCAAAGTCAAACGAGTCCTTAACATATATCTTTTATCCCACTCTTATGCATGCTAAAAATAATCTCTCCTTATCTTATATCGATCCCTGCCTGTTTATCTGCCAACTATCATTCGTAGAATAGACATGTTATATAAAACACAAACATCTATATGTTTAACAAATTAGCTAATGACAATTACAGTTGAATAGGATTAACACGAGTGTGTGCTAATGAGCACAAACAAGAGCATACGTTTAGATTTTTATCACATCTGTATAAAGCATATCAAGTCGGTTAATGCACATATGAACATCTACAGAATTAACACGAGGGGGCGTGTTAATATGCACAAACAAGAGCAAACGGTCGTATATCCCTATGAATAATAAAAGCACAAACATACCGATAACAACCGCATTGTCAGTCAGGGCAAATTACAGTATGAACATGATTACCACGAGTGCGTGTTAATATGCACAAACAAGAGCAAACCTTAGCTCAATTAAGCCAAATACAATATGAGCAATGCGTATTAATAAGCACAAACAAGAGCAAACCTTAGTTCAATTAAGATAAATACAATATGAATACAGTATTAACACGAGTGCGTGTTCTTAAACACAAACTAGAACCAACTGGAACTAGACGTTTAGTCTATTAACACGAGGGCGTGTTAATATGCACAAACAAAAACAAACGGTCGTATGTCCCTATATATAATAAAAGCACAAACATACAGGTAACAACCGTATTATGTCAGTCGGGACAAATACAGTATGAACATGATTACCACGAGTACGTGTTAATATGCACAAACAAGAGCAAACTTTAGGTCAGTTAAGCCAAATACAATATGAACAAAGTATTAACACATGTGCGTGTTAAGCACAAACGAGAGCAAACCTTAGTTCAATTAAGGTAAATACAATATGAATATAGCATTAACACGAGTGCGTGTTCTTAAACACAAACAAGAACAAACTGGAAATAGACGTTAAGTTTATTTCGCTATATAAACTTAACCTAATGAAATGCTACTATAGACTAATGAAGGATTATTATTAGCCAAAACAAGATACCGACACTTAAGAAGTGCCTGTTGGTAGCGGTGCGAAAGCTGATGTGTCCACGACTCATGGTGGTAGGTCTCAATGGCGTGGATCCGCTGAGAAAATTTCGCTAGCTGACGGCGTCGACAACGTGGTGCACCAGTATCTCCAGCTGTAAGCGAATAGTGGATATTTGGTCAGGAAGTCTATCACTGACCGTGTAAAAATAGAGTAATTGGGTTCTGTCAGGATATCAATCACAGACGTAAAAAGTTCGAGTCGGGATAATAATCAAAGACTGTGTAACGATAGAATAAGTGTATTTTTATCAGGATAACAACTGATTGTGAATTGAGTGGTTGATTCACCTAACTTGCGGAACGTAATACTAGACGATTCTTGGGTATCGATCACAAGCATATACTGCCACCAAGCAAACATAGGACTTGGGAGGTGTGTCCTTGGTGTCACTGCTTGCTAAGAAGTACATTCAAAGTAGAAAGCTTCTTTTGTCAAATTGACATATTTGTACGAGTTCACATACGAGGGTGCTCGATATATCGAGAAATGACAACACTAGTGTTGCTAGGTGCGATCTGCGTTTCTAACCTAAAGTTTGACATTTTGGGCAGTATGCATACTTATAACATTTTGCCATATGAACACTATTTGTTTTGTTTTGATCGAGTTGAAAATTTCGTCTCGGCCAAAAAATGTTATAACTCGTGAATCAATTTATTTCGACTTTTGGGGAAGAAATTCCAACTAAAACCACTGTATATCGTTGGTATAGTGAATTCAATCGTGGTCGTATTTCGCTAGCGGATGAATTTAAAGAAGATCGTCCAAAATCGGCTGTTGTGCTGGAAAACATCGATGCTATGCGCGAATTGGTAATGCAAGATTGTCATGTGACTTATGGTGAAACCTAGGCACTCCTAGACAATTATACATTCGATATTACATATACATTTAGCTGTGAAAAAGCTATGTGCGAGTTGTCTCACACATACTTTGACAATCGCTCAAAAGAATCGTGTCGACTAATGTAAAGACATGCTCAAAAAATACGATTGCGGTACATCAAACACAGTGTATAACATCTACCCCGGTGACGAATCTTGGACATATTCGTATGAACTCGAAGTAAACAGTAGTCGACTGTATGGGTATTCCAAGGTGAACGAAATCCAACAAAAGTTGCTTGCGCTCCAAGCACTTTGAAGAAAATGGTTGCCTGTTTTTTTGGGAATAAAGGACATGTCACGACCGTTGCTTTAGTGGATCGTAGAACAGTTAATTCTGCTAGGTATACAACCATTTGTTTTCGGATAAATAAGAAAAATTAACCGACGACGCCGAATCATTCTCTATCATGATAATGCGAGCTCTCGCACATCGGCTCAAACAAGTGACTATTTGAGCACTCAAACCATCGAATTAATGGGTCATCCACCGTATAGTCGAGATTTGACACCTACTGATTTCTTTTTGTTCTCACACGTGAAGAACAAACTACGTGGACAACGATTTTCGACACCAGAAGGGGCGGCTGATGCGTTCAAAACATATGCTTTGAGATATCTTAATCGGAATGGAAAAATGCTATGAAAATTGGTTCTAACGTATGCAAAAGTGTATTAATCATCGTGGAGAATATTTTGAAAAACAGTAAAAAAGTTTTCACACCTTAAGTTTTGTTTTTGTTACTTATTCTCGCTACATATCGAGCACCCCTCTTATTTTTTGGGTCCTATGTTTGCTTGATGGCACTGTATTACTAATACTGGTCTTTGGATATCGATCACAAGGACTGAGTTCCTGCTAGGTTCTGAGCTGCTTATATGTGTTTACCCTTTGAAAATCGTGATCGAGGAAAACGAAGTAAAGTTTGATCCATTTTTGCATGTGTTAGCGGCAGAACAAAAGCATGTAAATTTTCGGTTGCACTCACAGGACAAAATGAATTTAATTTCGTTTGAGGGTTGTTGTCTGGTAACATTCACCTACCCTGAAGAATTCATTTTGGTCAGGTTGACTGCGAATGGTGGTGGGTTGTGCGAGGTAGGTCTCATGCCGTCGACATGGATCATAATTGGTCCGCCATATGAATGCTGAACTCGATATGTATTTGGTTCCTCGACCTGGGTGATAAACCACGGTTCCGTCCATTTCGTCTGGAGTTGGGGGTGGGCTGGTTGGTTTCTGGTTATTACCAAGTCGCCGATGCCAAATCGAGCGACGTTGGAACCTTGTTTGACGTAGCGGTTGCGAAAGTTCCTTTCAGTTCAGTGAACTCTTTGGATATGGACTTTCATAGCTGGTCCGTGGATCAGCATCGGCCTCTGGTTTATATTCGAGATTTTGATTGTTCGTATTCTAGGAACTCTTTGCTATGGGTGGTGCTCGTAGCTGCGTTCTAGCGTATCCGTATGGTATGCAGTATATTTGGTAGAGCGGTGTCCCAGCTGTTTGCGATGTGTAGGTGCAAACGCTTTGCGATCTCTTAGTTGCGTTTTTCCACGGGGTTGACGCGGGATTAGTTGATGGGTATTGTATAGTATTGAGCACCCTATATTTATAGATAATGCCTGGAGTGGAACTCGGTGGCATTATCGGTGATGATGGTTTTTGGATAACCTAGCGTACTAAATTTCGTATTATAGAGTCTTGCAGATGATTTCTATATCTGTTATGGATAGGGCGGAGGTTTCTGTCCAGTGACTGAAACACGTTGGTGATGACAAGAATGTATTCTGGGGGTTTCTGTGTAAAGTCTCATTAAGTCGACTGGGGTCTGGTTTGTGTGGTCTTAATGGACCTTTGGACTGCAAGGGGCCTCGCTTGATGGCTGCGCTGGTCCAACACTGGCGGACATATTTATTAATGTCATTACCCATTTTTTTGTCAGAAATGGTTAAATTTCTTCTGTCTCAAGCTGTCCAGCGGGTTTGTCGTCAGGGTAAGCTTGAAGTACTTCGGGTGGTATCTCGGTGGAAACCACTAGTCCATTGTGGTTTGTGTTCCTTCGTCATAAAAAACCGTCTTCCACTGCGAAGTTGTCCAGAATGTGGCGTTTGTTGTCAGTTTGTTAGACTTGGTGCATTACTTTTGTGTATTGCGGGAACATTTGTGGTGCCGGTGGATGGTCGCGCTACGCCGCTTGAACTTGTGACAGTAGGTGGCTTGATGGATATAGGACACTTGGTTGAGCCTGTCCAGCTTATGCGGGAGGTGGCAGTAATCTGGATTCGTTCATAGCTGCCTCGGTAATATTGGTGTTTACCTGATTGGGAGACAAAATCTGGGAGCTCGTTTTTCTTTTTTGGCAAGTTTTCGAATAGGAAGTTATATGTACTAACAGGGCTCATCTCGTAAATGTAGACTTGGTGTCCTTTATCCGGTTTAAGTATATTACGAATCGGCTGGTAGTGTGTAATGTGAATTTCTTGTCTTCTAGGTGTGGACGGTACTTCTAGACGACCCAAACCACTGCGAGGCATTCTTGCTCGTTTATGTGGTAGTTCTTCTGTGTGCCATAGAGTTTGGTGCAGGCATAGCTTATAATGTGCCGGTGGTTGCCGACCTTGTGGCATAGAACGACGGAGATGCCGATGCCATTGGCATCGGTTTGAAACACAATAATCCTGCCAAAACATGACCTGTGGAGAGCCAAGGGTAGTTCCATCGCCCGCTTGATGTTATGCAAAGCTTCGTCAGTAGCTGGGGTTCAAGGAGGGGTCAGTGGGTTGCTAGGGTTGCTTGGAACAGCAAAGGTTAGGTAAAATTCAAAATTTTTTAATTAAGAAAACTCGGCTCTGGTCAATGTAGTACCTTCAAGTAAAGTATTGGGAAATCAAATGTAGTGTAGATGCACGTGACCACTAGGCCCAAGATCCTAGGTTCCAATCCCAACAGGGACCGCTTGAAAAACGTTGGGCGAGTATTTTTCACAAAAATGCGTTCTCGTTCGGATGATAGGTAAAATGTGGGTGTCGTGTTTAAGTGTTGTTACGCACGCAAAAGAATTCTACCTTGCTTGGAACAGCAAGGTTTCGGTAGAATTAAAATTTTCTAACTAAAAAGGTCGCTTCCTGACCTTCGGGTGGAGCATTGGAAAATCGAATGTAGTATAGGTGCTAGCGGGAGGCTCCGTGGCTTAGTTGGTTTCCGTGTAACTACTAAGCCTAAAGTTCTGCGTTCGGTTCCCGACACGGACCGCTAGAAAAAAGTTTGACGAGCATTTTCACAAAAGCACGCCTTCATTCGTATAAAAGGTAAAATGTAGGTTCCCTGTGTGATGTTGTCGCGCACGTTAAAGATTCCTACCTTGTTTAGAACAGCAATGGTTCTGCAAAATTCAAAATTTCCAAGAAATAAGAATTTTGATTCCTGACCAATGTAGTACCTTTGAGTGGAGCATTGTAAAATCAAATGTAGGGTATTCTGTTTGAATGGTCTGGTCTTACTACGTTCAATTTCCTTTCTGCTGCGTGAGTGAAGAGTATTTTTTTGCCTTAGTTGTCTGTTGTGGAGCCACGTGAAGTGGTGTTGAGATCACGTTCGATTAATGTTGTTGTTTCACCTCCAATTAATAAGTCCATGTCATCAACTTTTAGTTGCACGCTTTCAGGGCTTCCGTAGGCGGCTACTAGACTTAGAAGTGAATGGTCGGTTTGAATTTGTACTGAAACGGACTCCATTAAGGTCTGGGAGGTGCGGTATGCATTTGTACTTCAGGATGGCTACTCCTTCATGATCATGCTGTCCCGGTTGGAACGTTTTGTTCTTTCTGTAAGTCTTGTTGTTAGTTACTCTTAGGTACTTTGGCATCGTGAATTTGGTTTTTACAATTAGGGCTAGGTCCTCGTCGTACTCTTTCAAATAGTGCTTCAGCTCCGGTCTGTTGCTCTGGATTCCGTTAGTGTTCCAGTAGAGGGTAGTCAAGTTTTTATTTCGGGTCATATTATCCTTTAAAGAACGAGAAATGTCAATCAGTACAGTCCAGCTGATGGAAGTAACGGGTTTGCCAGCGATATAGGCGCGATACCATTGTCTTGAAGGTGAAGTAACCTTTTGGTTAACTTGCAGGACTGCGGTGTCTGGAGTGGTGCGGTTGGCGGAGATTGTTGGCACCTTCAGTTTGGTTTTTACTGTTGGTTTAGTGGCTTTTCGTTGAGGACATCGGGTTTGTTGGCGATTGGTCGTCCTGGGATCTTGCTCGGAGTTTGCATTCGAGTCGGTGTCGCTCGATGCTGAAGGTATCGTTGGTTTGACTGGTTGTTGTTTGAACCTCTGGTGGACATAGGTTGATGGGTGGGATTCTGCTCGATCTACGCTCGGCAGTGGTTGCTTCGGTGCTGGTATCGCGCTCGTCGGTGGCTAGTTAGTTTGGTGTGTGGCAGACATAGGTCGTCCACATCCTACTTTGGTTCATCATCCTTCCTCCTTGGTGTCGGTATCGGTAGCTAATCGTAGTCGGGCTGTATTGGAAGTGTTATGTTCTTTAGCTGTAGCTGACGCTGGCACGCAGAACAACTTCAGTAGTTGGCGGCATTCGGACCATTGCAATTTACACATGTGGCTGCTTCTTCTCTGTCCTTCTTGCATAGCTCGCTGCGAGATGCTGTCTAGTATACTTCACACACCGGGGACTGAAACGATAGTAGGGCTTGGCATTTGAGGATTTCCACTCTAGTTTCAAGGGCAGCAATATGAAAACGGCTGTTGTAGATGAGGTTGGCAATCTAGTATATTTCCTTGGAGATGTACTCATTCTTCAGGATTACCGAGAGAGTGTTGTAGTAGTTTCAGTTTTTGTTTTGTAGTTTCGTCACGTGGGTCACTGGGTAACTTCTGTTGCTGAGTTTGTCTTTAGCGTTGTCAATAAAACTATTGTTAGCAAGTCCTCGAATGGCTACTTTAATTTCAGGTTCTGCCTTCATGATGTAGGTATGAAATTCGATATAATTTTTCTTTATGCAGTCCTACAGGAATCGGAACTCAGCAACGGCCATTGTGCACGCCTTGTGCCAAAGCCCGTATGTCTACCTTCTTGAGAAGGTCGTTGATGATCTTGGTGTGGTTCAGGAAGTTTGGGAATTTCTTCACGTAGATGGGGGTATCTTGATACTTGTTGTCGGCTGTGAAGCTGGTGTAGCGTCAACGATTGATTGTCTTTGATTCTGCTTATGGAATTTGTCGGTTTTACAATGGTTTAATTCTTCTATAGCGTTTACGTCACGTGTGAATGTCTTATCGGTATTTAGGTTTGTCGTTCTGTTTACGTTCCGTGCAGGTTGGTTGGTGACGTCCGTTGTAGTTTTTCTTTTTTTTGGTGCCGTTCTCGAAAGTCGACGATAGCTGGTCTCTGCGACGGCCGTTACTCACAGGGCCGATCTCCATGTCAGTTTCGTCAGTGAATGTGACTGTAAATCATGTGTATATATAATTTTATGATAACTAATGGTTTCAGCCGTACGTGCTCATAATAGCAGCAGTATTTGACGTATATTTCAATTTGGGCGTTTTTTGTCTATATCTGACAGAGGGTAGAAGACTCAACACTGTCTGATATGATTGATAAAAATGGAAAACTAATTGAAATTTAGGTACAGCTCATAGTTGCGGAAGCGATTTAAATTTATTCTACTTTCCAATTGAATTACTAGTCACGGGGCCTAAGTTGGTAAAACGTCCGAGTTCACTCTGAAGGACCTGCCTTCAAATTCCGTCCGCGAATTTATTTTTTCCTACTTTTACTAGCACTATTTGAAATGATAATTTAAGCTTTTCTATACTATGAGACACGTCAATAAAATATAGTAAAAATCGCTAGGAGTGATTCTTTACATACTTAAATTATTCATCCACCCGATTCCTACTGGTATTGTAACCTACAATACCTCAAAATTAACTGCTTCACACTCAATGGAACACACGTGGAATCAATCACACATTATACAAAAATTGATCTGACGATTATTTTAAATTACGCAACACCAATAAAATGAACTTGGAAAAGAAATAAAATTAAGCAATGTAATACTGATAAGAAATTTTAATTCCCGCCTCCACTTGTTATGCATTAATAACCGCCTAGGTCTAGTTTGTGTTTACTCAAACTTGCCGTTGCTGTTACGACGTACCTACTTAATATTGCACAACCCTTGAATAATTGTCTTTTCGCAGTTTATCAAATTATGTATTATTATTTTAAGCCTGTTTTATTCTGAATCTTATTTACTTTATGTAACTAAATATAGCTCTTTACGATAGCATTTTTATTTAAAATTGACAGCTTCTTCGTGTGGAAAATTTGTCAAGGTTTTTGATTGCATTAGTTCCTTTACAATATCTTGAAAAAAAGCTGAAGAGCAGATGTAGGTATCACTTGGA
Source organism: Platerodrilus igneus (assembly GCA_036346225.1). Taxonomy (NCBI): domain Eukaryota; kingdom Metazoa; phylum Arthropoda; class Insecta; order Coleoptera; family Lycidae; genus Platerodrilus; species Platerodrilus igneus. Next base: position 11,788,012 of record JARFIW010001469.1, on the reverse strand, counting down.
ACTTGAAACCTTAACGTTAGTCTATCCTAATAAATTTTGCTAGAAAACTTAGGTCAACGTAAAGAAAACTAGACGGCCTCTTCGAAAATAATGGCTAAAATAAATAGATTTTTTGTTATTCTATTCAATTATACCCCAGTTAAGATTAGAGCGTTAGCAGCCTTCAGAGTACTAGATGAGAGTGGTTCTGTCTCGGACCTAACATGTGATTTTCCAATGCTCCAACCGAAGGTACTACATTGGCCAGGAAGAGAGTTTTTTACCTGGAAAATTTTGAATTTTGCCGAACCCTTGCTGTTCCAAGCAAGGTAGGGACCTTTAACGTGCGTAACAACACGGGACCTCCATTTCACCTCTCATCCGAACGAGGGTGTATTTTTGTGAAAAATGCTCGCCTAACATTTTTCAAGCGAACCGTGTCGGGAATCGAACCCGGGACCTTGGGCGATCTCTCTGTCTCAGACCCGGATACTTCGAATTCTCGGACCCTCTCGACACCTTTTGGTTAGAACTGGTCATAATTGGAGTTTGTTTAAGCTTTTTGTTGGTGAGTTTTACTTATGGTGGAATTTTTACCCGAGGAATCAACTTTTCACTCCAAGCATCGACAACACCCGTTAATTTTTTTAACATGAGATATATCGTTCCTAAAAATGTATGACCGTGATTGCATTTTCTGGCGGAAGTTTTAACGTTGGAGTAAGTCTGATCGCCATTTTTACCCTGGGCCTCCCATAAAATGGAAAGTCTGTTCGGTCTGTTTGTCGCACGTTTGCGTGGTTAATTTTAAGTTATCGTAAATTCATAGTTGTAAATCAAATAGTAAAGCTGGCATCCTTGTCCCGTTATATCCTGTCATAAAACCTCCTTTGTGCATGTGGAAATTAAATTGAAAAAGGGGTAGTGACAAAAACACTCTCTCATCGATATCGGAGCGAAACGGTTGTTCGTTTGGTAAGTGAGCTAGTCAATAGTGCCGCCGAATTTATCGATAAACCCCCTAAATAACACAGTGAAAGTGCAAAGGTAACACGTACTATAATTCGCATACAGTCCACTTACTTGAAAAATAGGAACTACACCTTAGAACAGTAAAACAACGCGGAGGTAAGTCGATATATAAATTTATAAGACCCCCGCGCATTAAACATGGCTTTCGTAACCGGATTATTTAATTGATTAAGTAGATCCTATTCCTTTTGCTCATCATTTATACTTTAATTAAATAATTGTCGTAGTTTTGATTATGTTTGAGCGTGTTACAAAGAAACTAACATCGTGCTTACACATTTAATGGTAGAAACATTTGATTGTAACGGTAGATTTTACAATATATCCCTTGTCCTTTGTCGCAAAGAATTAGTGGTCGGTCAGTTTACTTTAAGTAAACTAAATTTATGAGGGTTATTATATTGTAAATCCCTACCTTATTTTTCGTCGTCAAGTTCGAGGAACCACTCGGGTTCATCCAACTTATATAACAAAGGGGTTGGAATTTATGGGAAACGTTAAACGTTTTTTTCGGGCGAGCACTGTAATTAGTTGCATTTGTCCATTAATAATTTAATTTCGTAGATTAATTAGTTGTAGCGTATTTGAATACGCATTGTTTTCACATTAATTTTTATTGTGGTTCATTAATCATTAATAAGATATGGTTATATCAATTGATAAAGCTATTCTTGAAGCTAGATTTGTAGTTAAAAGGTTGGATCATATATACAGTAAAATTAATCAACCGGAAAATGTATCGATTGCTTTAATTAGAGCATCGATTAAAAGTGTGGAGCAAATTGAAACTCATTTCAAGTTGTTTTGCAAGGATATTGTCTTTGATGAGGAGAGTGATCAATTGGATGAATTTTCGGCTCTTAGGGTGAAAATCGATAATTATTTATTAGATATTCGTATTATCGCGGAACAATGTGAATTAGATCGCGTAGAAAATAAGCCAAAGGTGGAAAATATGAATAATTCTTTGTCGCTAAATGTTGGTATTAGCTTGAAACATCTTTCCGTCCCGCGGTTCTCGGGACGTAGTTCGGATTTTGAGAGTTATAATGAAATTTATAAGCGATTTGTCACCCGTTGAAAAGTTTTGCTATCTCGTTGATACACTAGATGGGTCGTCGCGTGCGCTAATAAAACATTTGTAATTAAACGATTGTGCATACGATGAAGCCTATAAAATCATTACTAATCGTTTTCAGTCCAAGAGGTTATTACTTTCAACATATTTTAATGCTCTCGAAAAATGCCCTAAGGCAAGTTCCTCAGACTCGCATACGGAACTACGGCAATTAATTAGTTGTTTTGATGAAAATATATTCGCGTTAAAGTAGATGGAAATAGATTTATTAGATTTCATGTTGTTTAATCTGTTATCAAAAAGAAAATTAGATACAAACATTTTAAAGCGGTTCGAATTAGGAAATAGTGACGAGATTCCTTCGTTTAAAAACTCTAGGTCGTACATTGAAAAACAATGTAAAGTGTTGGAAATAAATGACATTGCTTCAGGAACATGCTTAAAATCTCGACATTCCGTGAAACAAAAGGGAAAATTCGTTAGCACTTCGGCTAAAACTTCTTTAGTTGGTACCACCACTGATGGTAAAAATTGTAGTTTATGTCAAGTTGTGCATCCTATTTATAAATGTAAGCAGTTTCTTGATAAAACCCCTCAACAAAGATTTGAGGTGTTAAAGCTTAAAAACCTTTGTATCAAAGTTTAAATACTTCACATTCGGTGAAAAATTGTAAGTTAGATTGGTCGTCTAGAAAATGTCATCAGTCACACAATTTGTTACTTCACTTTGATATACGAGAAAAATCGGTATCTCCACGCAGACTAACTCATCGTCAAAGGTCAGCATCTCCTCGGAGAGCGGCACCTAGACTTACTTCTACTAGTAGACCCAGTGAAGATAATCTGTCGTCGGCGGCTGTGCATGATCAACCTGCCACTAGCTCGTTAATTTCGACGTCATTAGAACATACAACCACGCTATTAGCTACGGCAATGGTGTCGGTGCTAGATTATACAGGAAAATTGCAACGGATCCATGGAAAGTTTCATGACTGAAAGGTGCCGTCAGAAATTGATGTTTAAAGAAACGGAGAGCCAACGTCACTGTTCAAGAACTTGGCTTGAATTCGTCGTTGGTGTCTGGTACGCTATCGTGTGTAGTCAGCCCCTCGGGAGCAAGGTCTCCAGCATATGCAATTAATTGTTATATTTTACCTAACATTTGTAATCAATTACCTTCGTCGTCTATAGGGGTCAAGGATTGGTCGCAAACTCGAGGTTTGGCCTTAGCTGATCCTAATTTTAATATTCCTGGTAAGATTGGCATGCTACTCGGAGCGGAAATCTTCGCTCAGGTTTTGTTGAACGAATCTCGTTGGGGTGTCGCCAACGAGTCAGTTGCTATTAAATTTAACGGGAAAAGTCGTTTTCCCGAATAATTCCATTACGTCGTTGTGTGCTTTCGTTGAGCCCTTAGACATTAACATTCGTCGATTTTGGGAATTAAAAAATATTCCCTTCAAGAAACACATTTCTCCTGAAAAAGAAAAGTGTGAAAAGAAATTTGTGGCAAATTATAGACGTAACAAGGACGGTCGTTTTGTAGTGTCCTTGCCCTTTAAAATTTCTGAACCCTCATTCGTGGGTATGAGATCGATTTGTATTAAAAGATTTTTGTCTTTAGAACGTCGTTTGTTAAAAAATTCTGAATTGTATTCGGATTATAAAAAATTTATGGAGGATTATTTAAAAAGCGGTCACATGGTTCAAGTGGAATCGCCTGATAATTCGTCGGTTCATGAGAAAATGTATTACCCCATCATACTGTACATAAGCGTGATAGCACTACCACCAAATTGCGCGTGGTTTTCGATGTTTCGTGTCCGGATCAATCAGGAAATTCGTCAATGATAGCTCGGCTATTGGCCCTGCTTTGCAGAAAGACATTGCGGTTTTGTTATTGCACTTTCGTGTACATCCTATTGTAACTACAGCTGATATTAAACAAATGTATCGGCATATTTTGATTAAAGATACTCATCGTGATTATCAACGTATCGTCTGGAGATTTTCTCCGTCGGATCCTATTACGGATTTTAAATTAAATACTGTGACTTATGGAGTTTCGTTGTCGCCTTTTTTGGTCTTGCGTACTGTTCAAGAATTGGCAAGGTTAGAATCGATTAATTTTCCTTTCGCGTCATCGGTATTGTCGAGCGATACCTATGTTGATGATTTAGTCACTGGATGCAATTCGATTGAAGCTGCTAATCAATTAATTGGTGAGTTGAATAGTATTTGCACTAGTGGTGGTTTTCAATTAAGAAAATAGAATAGTAATTGCCCGGAAGTGATGTCCAACTTGAAGGAGTCCCTGTCCAGTTCGGAAGCAATTACATTTCAAGATAAAGATAGTGGTTCAACAAAAATTTTGGGCCTTTCGTGGTGCGCTCTTACAGATGTATTTTTATACAACTTAAACGCTGAAGAGCGTATTTGCACTAAGCGTAATGTTTTGTCAGCTATCGCAAAAATTTTTGATCCTCTCAGTTTTATAGCGCCTTTAGTACTGTTCGCTAAACGTTCAGTTCAAGATCTTTGGCTTTCAGGCCTCGGTTGGGACCAAGAGCCGCTATTGGAAATCGTAGAAAAATGGAAACATTTTTTGGGTGAATAACCAGCTGTTTCGAATATTAAGATTTCGCGTCGCATCGTATGTAATAATTTTAAAAAGGTGGAGTTGCATGGGTTCTGTGATGCTTCTGAAGCCGGGTATGCAGCCGTCGTCTATTTTTGTTCGTTCGATTTAGAAGGTAATATTGCCATGCCATTAGTATGCGCAAAATCTAAGGTTGATCCTACTAATTGCGTTTCACTGCCCCGTCTCAAATTGTGTGCTGCCGTACTCTTGGCAGATTTAGTAGATTTCGTCAAAAATACTTATACAAATATTTTATCATTTAGTAATATTTTTGCGTGGTCAGATTCTACTGTTGTTTTGTCTTGGATTCGGTCTTCCTAGCACAAGTGGAAGACATTCGTTAGCAATCGCATTTCACATATTCAAGAACGTATTCCTCCATCTTCGTGGCTTCATATTAAGTCCCAGGATAACCCTGCGGATTGTGCCTCACGTGGACTTTTGGCTTCACAGTTGGTTCATTAACCATTATGGTGGACAGGGCCTTCCTGGTTAGTGCGTCGTAGCGAAGAATGGCCAGTAACGTCACTGCCAAACTTTATCTGCTCATCTCAGATGAACGTCGAACATCGTACTCTGTCGTTAATAGTCGTTATGTCTGAAAATTTGTTAGAGTTGTTGTTGCATAAATTTTCAAAACTGCAGAAAATTTTAGGATTATTACATATATTCGTCATTTCATTCGTAATGTTCAATGTCCGGCAGATTTACGTTCAAAATATTCTTATGGTTTGTCTTTATCTCAGCAGCAAAAGGCTATACATTTATTGATTAAGAGAGTTCAAACAAATGTTTTTGCCCATGACATTGCAAATAATAAAACTGGAAAACTTGTTAGGAAACAAATTTGTGGCCTTAGTCCGTTTCTAGATAGTCGTGATTTGTTGAGGGTGGGCGGTCGCCTGCGTAATTCAGAGTTATCGCATGATACAAAATTTCCAATTTTTCTTCCTCAGTTGCATCGGTTGACTGAAATTATTGTATTAGATTGTCATAAAAGACATTTACATCCTGGAAATCGAACAACTCAATTGTTATTAACTCAAAATTATTGGATCTTGTCCGCAAAGAGGGCTATTCGGCAATGTTTGAAATCCTGCATTCGTTGTTTGTGTGTAAACCCCGTGGCTTTATGCCCCCTATGGGGGATTTACCAGCTTTTAGGTTAACTTCAGGTAAAGCGATTTTACTTAAAGGGAATCGACTTTAGTGGACCTTTCTCTGTCACGATGAATCGGTGTCGTGGCGCAAAATCATTGAAAGCGTATATTTGCTTATTTATTTGTTTCAGCATTAAAGCTATCCATTTGGAATTAGTGTCTAACTTGTCAACAGACGCTTTCTTGGGTGCTTTACGTCGATTTATTGCTCGAACAGGCAAATGTATTCAAATCCATTGTAACAATGGTACTAATTTCGTTGGACTCGTGAAATCTCTCACTTGATGCGCCATTCGGCAGGCGTTGAGGCAATCGAATTTGTGTTTAATCCTCCTACTGTTCCTCATTTTGGTGGGTTGTGGGAGGCCAGGATTAAATCAGTAAAATCCCCTTTAAAATGAATTATCGGTGAACAAATTTTGTCGTTTGAAGAATTCTCGGCGGTATTGATTCAAATCGAAGCGATTATCAACTCATGTCCACTATGCGCACTGAGTTGCGAACCTCATGACTTTTCGTATTTGACCCCGGGTCATTTTCTTAATGTTGAACCAGTCTCGGTGTTACCAGATCCGGATTTGTTGTCCATAAACCCATCTCGTTTGATCGCTGGCAACTGTTGCAGCAAATGCAACAAGGGTTTTGGAAAAATTGGAGTGCCGAATACCTGCACACGTTGCAACAGAAAGGTACGTGGTTGAAGAATTCCGCTACCCTACCTATTGATTTGATTATCCTCTTAAAGGAAGAAACTAACCCCCCTCTACAATGGCGTTTAGGAAGAGTAGTGGAAGTTCATCCTGGTAGGGGCGGTATCGTTCGGGTAGCTACAGTCAATACAGCCCAAGGGTTAGATAAACGCCTTCTAGTGAAACTATGTTTACTGCCAGTTACCTAATATTTAATGGTATGTATACATATATTCACTTATATAAGTTTGTCGGTTTAGGTTTGTTAGTTAATAAATCTAATTATTTTTAAATATAAAATAAGTTAATTCATACTTATTTTGGTAGGCGGGATGTTCGGTCTCTTTGTCGCACGTTTGCGTGGTTAATTTTAAGTTATCGTAAATTTATAGTTGTAAATCAAATAGTAAAGCTGTCATCCTTGTCTCGTTATATCCTGTCATAAAACCTCTTTTGCATGTGGAAATTAAATTGAAAAAGGGGTAGTGACAGAAACACTCTTTCATCGATATCGGAGCGAAACGGTTGTTTGTTCAGTAAGTGAGTTAGTCAATAGTGCCGCCGAATTGATCGATCAACTCCCTAAAAAACACAGTGAAAGTGCAAAGGTAACACGTACTATAATTCGCATACAGTCCACTTACTTGAAGAATAGGAACTACACCTTAGAACAGTAAAACAACGCGGAGGTAAGTCGATATATAAATTTATAAGACCCCCCGCGCATCAAACATAGTCCATTCACACAACTAAATTTTGAACATTAGGTTCACTTTACCCGCTAGAAGTGGAAAAAGGCCCACTCGTGGTGAAATATAGTTTATCTATTTTTCCGTCCACGTTGACATACGTATTGTCCGCTTTGGTGATAAACAGGCGTTTATCATTATCTCCGGATAATCTAATTCTTTTGATAAAATGCGATTGTAATGCGTACTTGCTACTCTTAATGGTGGTTGTCGTATGCTTGAAAGCTCTTATACATGGTGTTCCTAAATATCATGTACATACAGAAGAGTATAAATCTTTTACTTCATGACTAAAAATTCTTATAAACATAGGTACGCAAATTCTTCGTTATCGATCTACAAGGTGTTCAAATTTCAAAATTTTTTAGTTTTTTCCTTAGGGCTCCTACGTTTTCGAGATACTTAGATCAAATTTGGAATATAAGTCACGGTCTAGGTCTTACATCATTGGGCGTGCCAAATGGTTGTAAGAATCTATGGGGCGATATTTTTTCAATGGTCATGCTTCCATTTTTACCCCAAAATGTTTCTTCGGTGCACCGCTGGTAGATAAATTTTCTGTTTTATTTAGAAACTTTTTGTTCTTTCACAGTTTTTTGTACCTGCGATCGTTATCGAGGAAAAAATAGAAGACGATTTTTCTAAATCGCTAAATAAAATAAAAAATTTTAATATGGTTAGTTAATAGGTTGGTTTTATTGTGGATCTCTTGTTTTTATTAATTTTGACAGTTCGCATTTGAAATAGTAACTTACATATTTTTATAAAATTAAAGGTTGCTACGTACCTAAACGTACCCGGAAGACAAGTAGATATCAGGCTATTTACCAGACGCGGAGAGTGGGGGATTCGCTTACATACCAAGAAAACAAAACAAAATAAAGTACATCGCCCACGATTATCTATTAACACATAAAAATAAATAAAGGATTCTGTAGAAACAAGCAAAAAGAAAATAAATTAAACGTTACTATTTTACCGCGAACAATTATATTAACGGACAATTTAGGAATCTAGATGCGAAGTGCGCATCTCGTATTTACACAAAATAAAATTAATATGTAACAAATAAAAACTAGGAGAGCTTTTGTCAAGTGTTTTTAAATTTTTACCTAATAATTTTTGTAAAGTAACTAATTAATAAAGCAAATAAACATGTGCGTTTTTTTGACACACATCTTTAAAAAGTACATCGCACCTGTAGAGCGATAAAATCGAATCGCAGCAACAAACAATAGTTCTCCAATGTGACATTTCTTGTCACGTAACTACACCAAACGTTGATACGGAATATGCCATTGACGCACACAAAAGGAATCAAGTTGCATACCTGTAGGTGTCCTGATACTAGCTCGCAAGTCGTTGGGGGTAATTCAACACAGGAACGCCATGGTCGTCAGCATACATTTACTCTGCTACCATAATTGCAGCAGCGGTCTACGGACAAAAGTATTTGTTCTACATAAAGAAAGAACCCATTTGGCCTCCAGCGAAAAAAACTAAACAGAGAATCTGGTTTGAATGGGTACGCGCGGGGAAACTCACCGAATACACGCAAGACACCTTCGGGTTGTTGAACAGAAAGACGTGCATCGCTTTTTGAAATACAGTGACGAATAAAATGTAGAAAACACTTCGACGCACAAGCTGTAGAATCAAACTCAACAATGGTTCAAACAACACAAATTCGACTTGCCAATTCTAGCTTATCGAAGCGCGGTAACTGGAAATCCCGGCTTATATCGGATAGTGCGCGACCATTATTTCAACAAGTCGTTACCTTGTAACAATAGAGAAAACCATTATACGGCTGTCGTAAGGTATACCAAGATAGCGGGTACCTAAAAACAGGATATAACTATTTACTTGTAGCATAAACTTGTCGTTTCGAAATAAATGAGTTCAAAATGAAAATTTGTAAAAAGCGTATTTATTATTGTAAACAGGATGTTATTGAAGAATTTAGGAGATTACGGGATACCTAACTCAAGGCATAGAATACATTTTCGTTGTACAAGAAAAAGGGATTTGAGTTAAGGAATTTATTTGAGAGCGTGTTTATTATTAATTAAGTTGAAAATCAACGTAGCTAATCCCCTCCAGCAAAATTAACAGGTCTGGGTAAGAAAACAACAGTAATGGGAGTAGGTAGGACAAAAAACAAAGGGAAAAAACCCAAAGAGAAAAAGAAACAAAAACCCAAACAAAAAAAATTAAGCACTAAAAGAAAATTCGTCCCAAAAACGAAACAAAAAGAAAACAGAAAAAGAAAAAAAACACCCCAAAATAAAAAAGTAGAACTGTCGTCCGACTCGAAGGACCAATTATAGAAGAGGGAGAAAAAAAGGAAGGAAGGAAGGAAGGGAAACAAGCAATGAGGACTAAGATGGAACGGCATGAACACTGAAAAAAAGTCGTCGGAGGACGGATATTTCTAGTAAAGAAACCGGAAGGTTATCAACCTCAAGAGAAGAGAAGGAACGAGGAAGAAAACCAACAGTGTACGCCAAGACAGGACCCAAAGGTCAAGCCTCAAGTAAACAAAGGGACAATAAGAGAGAACGAGAGGAGGAGAGGAGGAACGCTGGTAAAACAAAATGGTTTACTGCAAACTGTGGTAACAAAAAATCACAACAAACGAAGGACCAAAAGAAAAGAAATGCTAACTAGTCCTAAAGTCGACTAAGTGGTGATTTCCAAAGAGCGAAAGACGGACTTGAAAGCACCTACCACAGGAGCGGATTGGCGAAACACAATCGGTCTAGGAACCGACAGCAAAGAAGACCAGCAACAGGAAAAGAAGGAGGAATGTGGAACGAAAGGAACGAGAAAAAAGAAAAACCAAAAAGAATAACACCAACACCAAGTACAAAACCCAAAAAACTAAAATTGTACAAAAGAAAATAAAACAATCCCAGTATAGTTCTGTATGAGTAGGTGTGGGCGTGTGCATACGGGTGTGTGTATGCGTTTGTGTGTGCGTGTGTAAGAAGGGTGTGTGTATGTGTTATGCGTGTGTAAAGTGCGCGTGTGTATATGTGTTGGACCGCTGTAGTCGCCTCTTACGACAAGCAGGTCGTACCATGGGGCTATTCTATTCCCGGACCCACACGGGTGGAAAAGCAAGAGAACGAAAGAAAACCTAGCCAAACGGGAAAGTAAATAAAAGGAATCGTAAAATTCAGAGATCAAGTCGTAAAGAGAGCATAATCGGCATAAGAAACAGGCGCGAGGACTAGATATTGGGCTTAAGACGTTTGCGCCGCCAAAATGAAAACGAAACGAGATCAAGAACATTAGGATTTCGTCAACCAACATCTTTAGGTTCTGCATCAGTATAGACAAATTTTTGCCTCTTATGGGCAGTTTTCTGCCACACAGGAACAGCAGGGGATGTAGGAGTCGTAGCACGCGATATAGGAGGTGGCGAGGATGGTTTAGGAAACTCGAAACGAGTTAAAGAAGAAAGTTGTTTGTTGTTAGGGTTGTAGGTAAGAAAGTCAACGGTAGAAAAGGAAACATCATGGGTTATCCGAATATCAACGTTAGAAAACGAAAAAGGAGTGGTTGTAAGAGAATCAACTTTACGAAAAGAAACATAAGCAGAGCACACTTCAGTTACGTGAGATAGAGGGACAGAATTAGATAAAATTTTAACGATGTTAGATAAAGGACTAGAAGTATCACAGTTCTGACAGAGAACAGCATTGGATATAGGAATATCAACCTTAGGAAAAGGAGCAGAATCCGATAACGCTTCAACCATATTGCATAAAGGAGCAGAACCATGTAGGAGTTCATCAATGTTAAAAGAACAAATAGTGACAAGTAGAACTTCGCCAATGTTAGATAAAAGAAGAGAATGAAGTTTATCAACATGACAGAAAGGAACAGCACCAGACAAAATCTCATCAACCTTACAAGAACAAACAGCATCAGGAACAACTTCATCCACAATATATAAAGAAGCAGAATCAGGTTGACCTTTGTCAACGGTAGATAACAAGACATCAGCTAGAATTTCACCAACCTTAGTTAAAAGAACAGAAACAAGTAGCATTTTGTCAGCATGAGAAAAATGACTAAGAGTAGGTAACCAAACAGGATCAGGTAAGCCTTTGACGACAACAGCAACAGGCATCACAGCTACGGGTTCACTAACTTCCACAGGACCTTCTCTATTCGTATTAGAAGTTATCGTCAGTTCAGCTACAGCTGTTATTGCAGACACGACAAATATTTCTTGAGTAGAACAATTTAAGAAAGCAGGAACATGTAAAATTTTGACAGCAACAGCAACAGACATTAAAGATACAGGTTCATGAACTTCAACAGGACCTTCGCTGACTAAATTAGAAGTTATCGTTAATTTAGCGACATTTGTGTTTGCAGACAAGACCGGAAAATCTTGGGTAGAATCGTTTAAGAAAGCGGTAACAAACTCTTGAGAAACTACCTGCAAGTCACTAATTTGAAGTTTGGGTTTTAATGGTGGTGGTGGCACAGTCTGGGGTGAGAGTGAATAAGTAGGGCGAGCAGAAGGAGGAGTAGAATAGGATGTAGAACTAGAAACTGAAGAAACTTTGTTCGAAATTATTTTTGCCAGAGAAGGGTATGTTTTGGTAGTAGTAGCAGGGTCACTCGGATGAGGAACAGAAGAAAACGTAGAGTGAGGAGCAGAAGAAATTAGGCATATAGAGGTGGGGGTAGAATTTGAAGGATTATTCAAAAACCTATTAGGCGTATGATGACAGTTTGGACAGTTGCGGCGAGAAACTCCCTTATATCCGCAACCGTAGACGAGTACAACGTGTCGAAACATGACCAGGTTTGTCGCAATTAAAGCAGATGACCTGACGAGTAGAAGTAAGAGGAAGAACAGTAGAACGTACGGAAGAAGTATCGGATCTACTCGTAGGCGTCGTAGAAATTTTAACAACTCGGTCTTGTGAAGCAAAAGTATTTTCCTCAATAGTAACAAACCAATAAGCAAAATCCGAGGGTTCAAAATGTTGAATCAGCAAACTAGACAACGACTTCCAGTCAGAAAACCTATGTCGGTAACCACGATACCAAAGTACCGCTTTAGTCTCGAACAAGTCCACTGCACAACCCAAATAACTGCAATTCGGACACATGGTGCGTTCGTCGGAGTTTTCGACCCGTCTCAAAAAATCATGTACAGTAAGAGTGTTCGGGACACCAGAAAATTTCAAGTTCCATTCCCATACAGGAAGACCTTGGTAGGAAGTCGAAAACGAAGTCATTTTGAATACGAACAAGAAAGAAATTGGTAGAAAGTAACTAAATAAAGGCTAACCGTAACTCGAGAGAAGCCAAAAAAAATAAAATTGTTGCGAATACAGGACAATTTCAAACATACCCGACGGATAAACTTCAGAAATACCAATAGGAGCGAAAGAACAAAATAGAAATTAGAATAGGGCTGTAGAATAAAAGAAAAGCGAAGGAAAAAAGAACTAACTCTAGAGGTGACTGGTACAACAACATATACAGAGAGGGAAGGAAGAAAAAGAAAAATCTTGGGCGCCAGCGTTTTCAGTGGTCTAGGATTATTGGCGAAAACACAAGTCCTATAATCTGAAATTCAAGAAGATCGAACCCACACAGTAAATAAAGAAAAGAAATAAATGCAAGTTTGAGCGTAAGGAACGAAAGCATAAGTATTATCAGGCCGAGAAAAGGATACGGTAGTAACTTGGGTCGCAAACAAAAAAATCAGACCAGAAGCAAAACAGAAATTGGGCCAGAAATTAAGCGGAACTAAATCGGAACACCAATTAACGAAAACCAAAATTGAAGCAACAGAAAAATTAACTACAACAAAATCGGGGCCAAAGTTGCACGAAACAAAATCGGAGCACAAGAAAATTAACTAAACAAACGCGCAGCCCCACGTCAGGGCGTCAGAAATTATGCTACGTTCAGCGACGTAGTAAAAAAAAAAATAAAAACGAGAATGAAAAAAAAGAAGTTGACCGGGCCCAATCGACGAGTGGGCGAGGCATTATACCTACAAAAAAAATGTAAGGGAGGCCTGAAATAAAAATATACTCACTCACGCACAATCAAACATTTACAAGCTAAAAACCTCTAATTTTTAAAAAACAAAATTATATACAAAACACAATAGTACCAAAAATGAACAATTCAAAGGTACACAATATACATATTTATGAATAAAAAAAGAATCATTTTTAACATGGCGAGCTGCAGTATTTAAGTCACCCCCTATATTAATTTTCAAATAAGAAAAAAGAACAAAATTGCCCCACTAAAAACCACAGCTCGAAATCAGCATTGTAAGTACGGAATTCTATACATAAAATTATCCTAATAAAGAAATCAGCAAACATTATAATATCCTCGCATATACAAACAACCAGTCATTTTACCACCAACAAGGTGATGCATCCGTAGACCCGTGTACATATGTTGTTTCCAACAACTACCGGGTACCCATATAAGAAAATTAGTGTAGAAACACTCACCCTCGAGTCACCACCCTCGGGTTGGCTCCTACCGTCTGTAAAAAACGGTGCGGAACAGCGGTGCGCATAACTCCGCCTTTGGGTGGTCTCCCATTACAACAAGGGGCGACCATTCATTGTGGCTTTAAGGGCCACCGGAAGGAGCACGTTGTAAGGCGTGCGCGAACTTTTCATACAGAAAAACGGAAACAACCAACCATTGTACACGCGTTTTCGCTGTGTAGATTGAAAAGGAAGTCAATATTAATTTCGTTTTACTAATGACCAGAGCTCAAAGTAATATTGTTGTTAAGGAGATAAAACTGGAAAAACACGGTTTATTGGGATAATACGCAGCTTTAATTCGACGAAGCTTTCAATGGAAAACACATAAGATTCAATTATCAAATACCTAGAACCAGTTATCGCCTGTTTAATTTTAGCATAAACTTTACGTTGAGGAATTCTTAGAAGGAGTATTTATTATTAATTAGGTTCTAGGATGTAACAATAGGAATCGAATTTATACAAATAGATAAATGAATTAACACCTGAAAGGGTTATTTTAATTTACTGAATTAATTTTCGTTTTTAACGCCAAAGGGATTTGAGTTGAAAATTATTAGACCGCGTATTTTCTATTAACAGAAAAAAAGTGTACGGGATGTTCCAAATAAACGCAACAGATGATTGCGAATTAACGATTTGGGTTGATTGTATCAAGAAATCAAGGTTTGAAAAAATATTTTGTAATTGTGAGGTAGAATCACGTCCGGGTTCATCATGTGTTGGAAAGATGTCTAGAGATGGTGCGTGCCGTTCAAAAGGAAAGCAGAGCTTGTTCGATCTTTGCCCGTATGGCTAACATCAAACGCAAAATTCAGCGTGATGTTTGCAAAGAGTTGTTTCAATAATTAAGTACCCATACAGTGTCTTGGTTTTCAAGGTTTTTCTTAAAAAACTCTTTAATTACCATAAAGGCAATCTTCTAAGAGCAATTGAGATGATTTTCACATTTGATCCAATTTTGCAAGAGCATTCTAATCACGTGGAAGTTTCAAAAGCACTTAGTTTGGATGCCATATTATTTAGGAAACCGAATTTAAATTGAGCTTAGATTTGCTATTTTCTAAGTATAACTTTTATAAATAATTTGTAATTTAAAATGTTTTTCAATAATTTTGTATCGTACACCGGTGTTATAGTACTTGCTAGGCTTTGTATTTCCTTACCTGTATTTGTACTCGTACAGAATTGTTAAACTGTTACAATATAGCCCGAGTTGATTGCCATTCTGGAACTAACTGTTGAATACATATGGAAGTAATCAAAACAATTTTTCCATCACATCGCAAGTTCAATTCTACTTTCTTAATCCACTAATTTGGATTAATTTAATAACACGAATAAAAACCCAAGCGGCATTCCACACACTTCTTTGATATCATTACAAAATATCGGAATTGTTGGCTAATAATAGAGTTCTACATTTGGTTCAGCAAGTCCGACTGCTTCATTGTTGCAAAAACTGCTTTACGAAAATTATAGTTAACTCGCGGCACGTGCGCCCTTGTAACATATCTGCATCGTTTACATTTGCCCGTAACCTACATACCTAAAACTAGTAATTGGCGAAAGAATTATTCCTAAGCTGAAGATTAAGTGTTGCGAATTTGGTACCGTAATTCACCGTTGTTGTAGTAGATTTCGGTGGAAATATTTGAGCGAGAAGGGGTACAAAATCACCAAGTTAATCATCAAAAGGTATGTACGGGGTAGACTGCAACATTTGACGAATGGTTATTTTGTGATTATTGGCATAAATTACTAAGTTTGTAATATAGTTGCTTGCTATTCAGAATGTATAATTATAAAAACAATTATTGAATTCTGATAAATTCCATCGTTCACCTCGATGCATGCGCCAGGTCGTTTGTAAGCTACAAAACTGGAATGTTGAAGTTAGTGTTGAATTTAGGGAGGGTGACTCGGGTCGAAGCGCCTCCGGAGGTACAGAAGTCCCCTCGAAATATTACATATTCGGAAGCTTAGATGGAATAAATATTGTCGATAACAACAATTTCAGTCCTTCATTTTAAAACTTAAATGATGAAAAAATTAAAACCGTATTCCTACACGTAATCTAAACCTTCATTCGGTGCTTTTGCCTGATGGGAGTTATTAGGTAGGGTTATATTTGATTATTGTGAATGAATAAACACTGATCAGACACGCACACTGTAACTATAGTGTTCCAGGCTGTAATCAACGTCATGAAATAAAACAAGTTAAAGATAGAAATATTGAAAGAAGTATAGTGTTAATTTTTAATATTTGTGAGATTGACATAATTTTTCTTCAATTATCAATTTCCTAACTAAATTTTAGTTTTATTAGTGAATTTTAGATAAGAAAGGAACTCGCGCGCTATTAAAGATGCAATAAAATAAAACCGAGATAGATAAGAACTAATTTATAGCTTTCCAGGTTACTATAAGATAATCAGACGTGACCATTAACCTTGTGCATTAGACAAGGATAAATGGCACGTTTTAAGATAAAACATAAATCATGAAATTAATGCTAATTGGATCGTTAAAACGCATAAACGCTGTAAATTCTTACATCAGAGATGACTAATTTTCTACGTAAATCCGAAAGAATTTCGAATGTGACGCATTGAGATTATTATGTATATAAAACCGGAACTTAATTAGAACGATTTTTTCAGATGTCAAATAACGTGAAAGATTTGCGATTCGTCATTTTTTTTAAATCAAACAATGTGTAACATTCAACGTTCGTCATGTAAGATTTAAAGCGGGTAAAATGCTCTAAATTAATTTTACGAGTAACATAAACGTTCTCAACTGCAATATATAAATGGAGCAGCATTATCTTGTAAAATACAATGAAGATTGAACGTTCTTCGATGCAAGAGCTAATCTAAAGTGAATTAATTAAAATTAGAAGATGCACTTTTGCAAAAATAATATGGATGATCTTGTAAAATGGTATATGACCGTCAATTTAAAATAGAAACAGAAAGTATTTAATACCGTTGAAGGTAATGAGAAGAAGATTTGAAGAATTGCTATAACTACACAATTTTGGATTTCTTTGTTTATTAATTGATACTATTTGAATATTTTGTAATTTAAGTTTAAAATAAGTTCTTAATTTTGTTGAGAAGCGAATAACTTACTGCAAATTTTGAGGTTGATGTTCGAAGCACCTTGACTTTAATGAGTTATCTGTAGAGTATCATTGGCCAATTGTATATTCACAAACGTGGTAATAATAAAAACTTAAGAAAATTACCCAAACATCAATTAAAAAGCATTTTGTAATTGTTAGAGGAGATATTTGAGTTTTTGATAAGGTAAGAATTATGTTAATAAATAGGTAATTGTTAAGAATAAGTTTATGTATGAACTTAAGATGTAAACTGTTTTATAAGTTCTTTTGTATGAAAGAAAAATGTTTTTGAATGTATAGATGTTTGTTTCTTGAGATTGCTGTATTTCATTTCATTTTGTAAATTGCACAATATAATTTCCGTTGAGCTAGTTAAGCAAAGCAAAAAAATAAAAGAAAAGTAAGATAATAATTTTAAATTTCCCACCGCTATTTTAACGTCCGCGTTGTAAGCGTCACTAAAAGAGTGCTGTGATACAGATACAGCAATTTGTAAAACTTGAAATTGTTCTCTTACCTTCCTTTCTAACTTTGCCTGGCTAGCTCAACGGAATTGACGGACTTTTCAAAATGAAATAAAACACAGCAATATCACAAAGCATTTATACAATATGAAATATTTTCTCTCGTATAAAAGCATTTACAACATCGTTTCTTTCAAACAAAGTAGTTACTAAAAAAAAATTGTTCTTTACCTTTTCTAATTTACAGGAATAAATTTCTTTTTTTATGGACGCTTGTAAGGTTTGTTTGGCCAAAAATCATTGACAAATAATTTATGAAAAGGTCTAAGTATTTCGAACTCTAATCACAAATTTTCCTGGTAAAAATCCCTTACATAAAAATTATTAGGACTATCTTAAACTAAATATAAATACTCCAATATTAGTAAAAATAAGTCTATAAGTAATACTTGCAGAATCCACAAAAGTATTCCTCGTAATTAAATATCTTTTTATTTTAAATTGATGCTCAAATCAGCTTACAAGATTTTCCATATTTAAAATTCTCGTTTCAAATATGTTTGCGGTCTCATTCTATCCTACAGTGAATGCGAAGCTCATAAATATTTCTTATCAATTTCTGTATTTTCTTAGTGTTCCGGGCCGTTTCTTGTAACAAACATTTATTTATTAATGAGTTCATACGAATTCTAAATGCGGATGACTCATCGTTTTGTATTCCTAATATTCTAGAAAATTCTTTATTTAAAATAAATTTCAGTAATCCGTGGATAATTAATTTAAACTTAAATTGCTTTTTAATGCAAAAGGAGTTGCATTTTATAGAAAATTTGCTTTCAACATTAAAACGTGGTTTTTTAATACACCTATTAAGGTTAGAATTCGTTTTTTAACAAGATTGTAGTTTTTTATGCTAAATGCGTAAAGTTAGTACTATTCTATGCTATTTATAGCAAATCAAAAGCATTTTCATTAAAAATCTATTGATAATTATTAAGTGAAAATAAATGGCTTTGTATTTATCTTAAAACGACCGATTTGCGTTCGCATTGAATGCGTTTTACGGTATCTTACATTTAATTATTTTTACGTTACAACTTACGTTACTTGCTATTTATTTACAATATGCTTATATCATACAAGATGATTATTTACACACACGCAATTGTAATTTTGGCTTGTACATCAAAGAATGAAAGTTCGCTTGTATTATACAGGGCGTAAGCATAAATTTGCAGAAATTTCTATTTTTCCGGATTCTATTATATTTTAGTGGGATTTATTTGTGCATTTGGGTTTCAATGACCTCTCATGACCCCATATCACGTCATTTTATATATCTTGGATTTAGTTCATTGTAGAATGAAACTCTAAGGTGGTTTAACCCATTTAACACGGTTTACGCGTTTCGGTCATTTAGGATCGTTTTCAACAATCATCTGCAAATTGATAATATCAATTTTAATTCAGTTTGTTTAAAATACTACAGTGCATAAATTGTTAAGACTTATCTACAAACAAAACAACATATTAGAAATTCTTTTTTTCACCCTACATATTAGGAGTTAGTTACGGTTAGTTACGGATTAACTCTTAGTAGATACTGTAAACTGTATTAAATGGGAACCATCTTAGAATCTTATTCAGGAATTATCTAAATCCGAGGTTGATAAATTTATTAAACATATTAGTCAAGAAAAATTATGGTAGATGATATATATAGCCTTTCGATTGGGCGTTATATAAATTTGCTGTGAAATAGCTCTTACGTTTGGGCGTTATATAAATTTGCTATGAATCGCACCTACGTTGGTTGCCATATAAATTTGCTGTGAAATCTTACCTTTCAAGCCCCAATGTTGGACGTCATATAAATTGCTGTGAAATAGCCCCACTATCAGATTGCCAAATTTATTTGCTGTGAATCACCCCACGATTAGATGTATTAATTTTGCTGTCACAGCCCCTCACGTTGCCGTCGCCATTTAAAAACTTTACTGTTGTTTTCGTACTCGGCCTCTTTCATCTGCGTCCCTAAATCCTATAATTCCATGAATTTGCATGCCTCGGCTAGCTAAATCTATTAAACCCAGAGTGTCCTTCGTCACGACAATAAAGATTGTTTTAACCCCTTTTCTTTCTATTACCTATCTGTTAGAATAAATCAAATTGAAAATGAAGCAATCCAAAAATATACAATATAATATTCGATAATATGTATACTTTTATGTCAAGAACTTATTAATTTGTTTAATATTCAAAAATTAGCCCCTGAATAAAATATTGATATTTATCTGATTCCACCAAAATTTAGGTTCCCTAATAGCCAGCAAAAATACTACTATAATTACTTTTAAGTACCTTTTGAACGTTCAAAACGATCCTTCTTCTATTTTTCAAATTTTCAAATGATTTTTGATGTCTCTTACAGATATTTGATATAGCAAATATTAAATGTTAAAATTAAAAAACAGTCTTATACTAATAATGATAAAATCTCTGACCTGTGTTTTCCCTGCGTGTTTCTTGGAACTGGAATCCTGAATATCGATGGTCAGCACTCCTGGATTGTTACAGATTGACTTGTTAGCGTACTTTCTTCACTTGTTGACCAGAATGATTAATTAATTGTTGTTTGAATTTACCTTTAGATTCTTGTAATGACTTGGAGTTTTCTTGCGGTTTAATTTGAGTATCTTGACGTTTATTTTATGCTTCCTTGCACGTTTATTTAGAATTTCTTTGAAGTCTGTTTGTAGTTATTTATTTAGACGGATATTTAGAAATACATTCAGAAGTACATTCAGAGCCCTAAATTCTTACATATTAGAATAAAATTTAATGAATAGTTTATCTTACGTTTTAATATCAAAACGGCTATTTCTCGTTATATAAATTGGCACTTTTAATTTTCACTATTTAAATAAATTATTAATTTTCACTCATTTCAATTTTACGTAATATTTTACTTTAAATTTATGATGTTAGTGCCTTAGTTGAACAGATACTGAATCCTTACGAAGTCTTCATAATATTTATAGACTCCTCCTATCTATTTTTCCTATTGGTGTTCATCGTGTGTTTGTTGATAAAGGCGTCGTACCTTGCGCTTATCTTTGAAGAACTCTGTATTTCTAAAAATTCCCTGTTCCGATTTTTGTTCAGACGCTTCATTTCACACGTAGACGTTTAACTAATGTGTAGCATATTCCGCAGAAAGTCCAAATTTTATTGCATTTTGGTCAGGTCTTTGTGTTTGTGTCGACTGTAGTTCAAACTTTTATCGTATCGCGAACCGCCTGTTATTTATTGTGTGTTGCTTCAAATATGTTGGATTTTATGCAATACAATGTCTTTGGTCACGTATTCATATTTTTAAGTAAATAGGAACTTGTTAGAAATAATTTGAAGTTTGTAAGACACTATGCTGTAAATGTTCTGTATGATTTTTTATAAGAAAAAATATTTTATACTGTATAGATACTTTATGAAATTGCTATGTTTGATTTCATTTTGGAAATTCCGTCAATCCTATTGAGCTAGTCAGGCAAAGTAAAGTTAGAAAGGAAGGTAGGTCAATAATTTCAAATTTTACAATTTGCTATATCTGTATCACAGCACTCTTTTAGCGGTGCCCAACGCTGGCCACTGTCTTTCTCGTTAGAGTGGGAACTAAAAGAGTGCCGTGACAATGGTACGTACAGCAATGAGAAATTTGAAATTATTATCTTAGCTTCCTTTTCTTTTCTTTGCGTGGTTAGCTCAACGGAAGTTATACTACAAAATGAAATAAAACATAGTAATCTCAAAAAAATATCTATACATTCAAAAACATTTTTCTCTCATACAAAACAGTTTGTAAAACAATACACAGTTCTAATCAAGTTTCGAAGTTCTTCCGTATACACCTAGAAAATTATTTATCTACGTGATGCAATATTTCCGCGAATTACACGGTTTTAATGATCTAATTAGCGTCATGCTATGGTTTATGTATGTAGTAATACGTGCCGCTTATCCTCTTCTACCGTATGAAATTAATGGTCGCGCCTCATCCTATCTTATAGTAACCCCGAAAAGTCATAAATTATTTTTATCTCGATTTTATTTTACGACTTTTTATAGTCACAGGTTTCTTTGTATCGGTATTTATTTATTTAATAACTTATCAAAACATTTCTAGTAAAGATTACGCAACTATGTATTTTCGACGTTTGTAAGTATTCTTTTGGCATTGTAAGTTCTCCTTCATGTGCGTAATATAAATTTCTTTGTTACTGATGTATCCAATTTTTTCTGTCTAGGTCACCCACCCCACTCACTGACGTTTTTGAGATAACCGGAACTCTGATTCTTTTGAAGTTCGATTCTGTCCCTGTGTTTTGTTGCGGTATTCGGTGTAGGCGATTCTTTCTACTGCTTACTATGCGTTGTTTCTTCCTTGTCTGCATGGAATACCGCAAAATATAACAAGAGAATACAGAAGTACACGTTCTGCAATTAACGCGTACTTGTGTTTGTTACGACTATATCCACGGTAATTGACGGTTAAGTCCTTGTTTAAAATGCGTTTATTCCATGAACTTGTCCCCACCATAGAAACGTTTCTCATTGGCTAAACGCGATAACCACACATTCCTTTGTCTTGGGAAAAATATGGACTTAAAGAACGAATCATCATCATCATTAGGTCTTTAGTCCTAGAACTGGTTGAAGGCGTACTCTCATTGTTTCCTGGTCTGAACCAACATACACATTTCCTGAAATCTGCACAGTCTGCCCCTATCACTATCTGTGCGCTAAAGTCTGATCTCGGTCTCCTCATACCTCTCTTTTCCTATCTCTGCTTGTAGTATATCCCGTATTATTCCCCAGAAATGCCTTAGAACGTATGCTGTCCTTCTATTTCTCCTAGTTTTCATTTTCCACAGATATCTTTATTCCTCTACTATTTCTACAACCTATTTATTATTAACTTGGTCTGTCCATGCTACTATCTTCATACGTCTGAAGCACAACATTCCAGAAGGCTTCTATCTCTTTCCGTCTGCTTTTCCTACTGCCCCTATTTCATAGATGTACTGTGCTGTGCTCCACACTATGCTTTGAACAGTTTTCTTCTTGTACCTATGTTCGTTGTCTTTGAACGTAGCCTTCTATTGTTTTACAGTTTCATATCCTATTCCCCCGATATTCAGTGGTGTATGGAGGGGGGTAAGCAGCCTTTGGTTGCCAAGTTCCCCCAACACCTGAACCTTTGTCGAATTCATAGTTTTTCCAATTTAGCCTTTCACACAATCAACATTAGTTGCAAATATTTCACAACCAACACCTGTAGTTGTTTATAATAATCATCAGTTTAAGAGCACTTGTTTTTTCGTCATTGGATTTTACATCTTGAAACTGGTTGGACTTGTACCTCAGCTTACTTATGTTCTGAGCTAGCCTACACCGTTCCCTGCAATTCTCTTAACAGCCGATATATAGCTCAATTCCCTTCTATTGTTTTCTAATTATATGCCATATTTCGCCGAGATTCAGTGGTATGTGAAGGGGGTTAAGCAGCCTGTGGCTGCCAAGCTTCCCCGAACACTTAGACATTTGCCGTATTATAGTTTTCAAATAAATCCTTTCGCACAATTAATATTAGTTGAGAGTATTGAAAAACCAATATCTGAAGTTGTTTATAATAATCACCATGTTTAAGTGCAGTTATTATTTTTGTCATTAGTTTTTCCATCTTGCGGCTGGTTGGAAGCGTACCTCCATTGATTTCTATTCTGAGCTAGCCTACACATTTCCCTGAAATTCTCACAACCTACATCTTTCACTATCTGTGTGCAGTAGTCTAACGTAGGTCTACCTCTACTTCTCTTTTTTCCTATTTCTGCTCCTAAAATATTCCACATGTCTTAGTATGTGGCCTATTATCCTATCTCTCCTATTTTTTAGTGTTTTCCTCATAGTTCTTTCTTCACCTACCATTTCTAGTACCTCTTTGTTCTTAACTTTGTCTGTCCATGGTATCTTCATCATACGTCTGTAGCACCACATTTGAAAGGCTTTTTCTTGTCTGCTTCTCCCACTGTCCAAGCTTCATAGCCATACAGTGCTGTGCTCCACATATATGTTTTAAGCAATCCTTTCCTTGTTTCTATGTTTGTCGTCTTTGAACACAGTAGTTGCTTTTTCTTGTTAAATGTAGCACGACCTTGTGCTAACTTTTGTTTTATATCTTTTGTGCTTTTCCCATCATGCGTTATTTGACTTCCTAGGGAGCAGAAATCCTTAACCTATTGTAAGTTCTCGTTACCTATTTGTATTCTTGTTTTTTATTTATTATTCTCTCTTTTGCATACTAGAACTTTAGTTTTATTTTTGTTAATTTTCATACTATATCCCTCCGTTAGAACTGTTTCCGTTTCATTAAAAGCAGCTTCTAACTCTTCCTTACTAGATGCTAATACCGCTATATCATCTGCAAATCTAAGCATACCAATCTTTTGTCCCTGCATAATAATTCCAAATGTCTTCCTGCATTTGACAGTATTCATTGCCTCTTCTATGTACAAGTTAAAAATTAATGGGGATATGGCACATCCCTGTCTCACTCCTTTTCTAATATTTAGTTCTCTTCTTTCTTCCTTTAATTCTATTACTGCTGTTTGTTCTTTGTATAAGCTATGTACTACTCGTCTATCCCTATAACTCATTCCAATCTTTTTGAGTATTTCGAACATTTTTTCCATTTTATATTGTCGAATGCTTTTTCCAGATCTACAAACCCTATATACACGCTTTCAACCTTCTCTATTGTTTTCTCCATTATCAACCTCAGAGCTAAAATAGCCTCCCGTGTTCCCTGTTTCGCCTAAACCCAAATTGATCTTTTTCCAGTATTGCTTCATCTCGTTTTTTCATTCGTCTTTGTACAATTTTAGTTAATATTTTTGACACGCGTGCTGTCAAACTTAATAGGCGGCTCCGTGGCGTAGTGGTATGTGTGTGTCTACTACGCCCAAGGTCCCGGGTTCGAATCCCGACACGGTCCGCTTGAAAAATGTTAGGCGAGCATTTTTCACAAAAATACACCCTCGTTCGGATGAGAGGTAAAATGGAGGTCCCGTGTGTGAGTGTTGTCACGCACGTTAAAGATCCCTACCTTGCTTGGAACAGCAAGGGTTCGGCAAAATTCCAAATTTTCCAGGTAAAAAAAACTCGCTTCCTGGCCAATGTAGTACCTTCGGGTGGAGCATTGGAAAATCAAATGTAATGTCAAACTTATTGTTCGAAAATTTTCACATCTATCCGTGCCTTTCTTTTTGGTATAGTTACTATGATGTTACGTTTGAAATTTTTGGGTATCTCGCCTGTCTCATACATATAGCTTACAAGTCGGAAGAGACGTTCTGTTACTGCTTCTCCAGCGGCTTTTAGAGTTTCTGCTTGCACCTTATCTGTACCCGAAGCCTTACCATTTTTCAGACTCTTTAATGCTAATTCAAACTCATCTCTAAGTATAGTATATCCCAGGTCCTCCTTTTCAATGTCTGATTCCTGTTCTGATGCTGTTAATTCCTCTCCTGAATATAAATTCCCTATATATTCCTGCCATCTAGCTAGTTTCTCTACATTTTCTATAATGACGTTTCCTCCCGCATCCTTTATATTTTTGCTATATGGTTTTATATACCTAAGATTTATTCTAATTAATTTGTATGCTTCGTCTGTCTTTCCTATTTCCATCTTGTTTCCACCTCGTTGCACTTTTTATCAATCCATTTTTCTCTAGCTTTCCTGCATTTGCGAATAATTTCCCATTTTATGGCTTTGTATCTCGGTTTCCCTGTTTCGTCTGATCTATTTTTGTATTTTCGTCTTTCTTCTATTAAATTCAGGGTATCCTTTGTTATCCATGGTTTCTTATTTTCTTTTTGTGAATACCCTAGAATATCTCTGGCCGCCAGCTTGATTTAATGTTATTTCATTCTGTTTCTACTTTTTTAGTATCAGAAATTTTCCCGATATCTTTCAGCAATTCATTTGGCTTTTTTCAAATCTTTCGTGGGTATCTTTATCTTTTAGCTTCTCAAAGTCAAAGTGCCTTTTTCCGTTCCTCTTTTTCAGATTTTTAAATTTAAGTGCAGCCTTCAAAATAACGATGTTGTGGTCAGTGTCTATATCTGCTTCCGGGTAGCTTTTACAGTCTTTTACTTGATTTCTAAACCGTTGTCTAACAATAATGTAGTCTACTTGATACTTTCCTATATCTTTTGCATCTTCCACGTGTATCGTCTTCTAGCTTGATGTTGAAATAATGTATTTGTGATGGTTAAGTTGTTCTTGTCGCAAAATACTATCAGCCTATTTCCCCAGTCATTTCTCGTGTCTAAACCAAATAAACCTACTATCGCTCCTTCACTACCTTCACCTACCACTGCATTAAAATTCTCTGTAATTATTAAATTTTTATGTCCACTTACGTATCTTAGTATGTCTTCGATATCTTTGTAAATCATCTCTACCTCTTCCTCACTGTAGCTAGAGGTGGGCATGTATACTTGTATTATTATTGTATTTACTGATTTAAATTCAAATCTAACCATGAGTACTCGTTCGATCTTTTATAGTTAGTTTTGTACACGTTGTCCTATATTTTTTCGCATAACTACCCCCACACCCGAATTTCCTGCCTCTGATCTTGTATGAATCACCCTGAAGTTTCCACTCCAAAAATCCCCCGTTTCTGGCCAGCGGACCTCGCTAATTCCTACTATGTCTAGTGCTAACCTATCCCCTCGAGTTTCAGGTTCTTTAGCTTACCTATTTGTTTCATACTTCTGACATTCCACGCTCCGTCTCGCAGAATGTTTACGGATCTTCTTATATTCTTATTGATCACATCCCCCGAAGTAGTCCCCTCCCGGAGATCCGAATGGGGGACTATTTTACCTTATGAATTTTTACCCCAGAGGATGCCATCATGTTTAACAATTTTATACGCAGTGTATTTGGGAGATAATGTGGTGGTTTCCCGTTGCCTTCCACATCGCAGTAGTGTGTCTTAGAATGTCATACCGACCCCTATGGTCTTTGCCACTCTAAGTACCGAAAAAGCTACTGCCCTCTTTCGGGGACCTGTCATAGTCTGATTCCTCACTAAAGACCCCACTAATTTGGTTAAACCTATAGTTCGGCTTTTTAGCTCATTGAAACGCGCAAGCTATTCTTCCTGTTCTAGTATTTTAGAACGTCGTCAAGGTGCAGGTCCGTTTAGAATGGAAAAAACGAATACATACAATAAAATTATAGTTTATTCTCTTGCAATGCGCGAGAGCGGGAAACCGCAATTTTATCGTACTAACCTAATTTATACATACAATAATAATGATGCAAAGATTAATCTATCCTTTTCGGATTACAACATTACTTATTCCTAATTTTAAAATAAAAATTTTGTGCAGCCAAGAGACGTAACAAACGATTGAACGAAATTCTTATGCAACAAATAATCGACACTAGCTATTGTCAACTGTAGCAAATAGATAGCGAAACCGAATTTATTACGTTTCTTGATCAGAAAAGAAAGAAATATACAAAACAAACTAAAACAAACATACAACGAATTTATTATTGTTTGAATTAAAGAAATAGAGCACATAAACAAAGTCATTTATTTATCGCAGTTAGAAAATAGGAAAATCTGTACTTTTTAATTAGTAGCTACGAAGGCATTACAGTAAGACGATAAGGATATAAATAGTAAAATAAGAATTAAATTGAAGTTGAAAACAACTCCAAGTAAACATACGGAAACGGAAGTCTTTTGCGTGTATATATATATATACATATATATATATATATATATATATATATATATAAAGTAAGATGTATCTGTAAACAACCTCCTATGAAAATAATAAGAGCCATTGATAAATACAAATCGGGCTGGTAGTTATATAGCCATTAACAAAACATTAGCTTTATTACTTCTCAGGGGAGGAAACATCCACTGACCGACGGTTTCGGCTTGTTTAGCCTCATCAGAGTGCAATAGTTTCCAAGAACCCTATGAAGTAATTGAAGCTATTATAATGATATAATTTCGAAACAATCACTGTACTATGGCAAAAGTAAATAAAACCGCCATCAGGTGATAAAACACCAACACTACTAAAGTGTGGGAGTACAGAATTGAACCGAAACTACATAATAAATTTTATAAATGACTATAAAAGTATGTCTGGCCTTTGAGATTTGCGGAATGTTACAGCAAAATTTATTTGCAAACGTAACAAACCTTCTCGTGGCGACACCCGGGTTCATGCCCCAAAGGCAATTCAAATAAACAAAGACAAGTTATTTGCAGTCCGCAATAAGAAAATTGTATATAAAGTAAGACTTACTAAGTAGTGAATTTGTATAAACAACAAATTTGAAAATTTTAAGGTGAAATTTTCTTGTATAAGTAGAAAGGAGTATTTATCAGGTTTATGTTTTTAATTATGATGAAAATTGTATATAAAGTAAGTCTTACTTTATATACAATTTTCTTATTGCGGACTGCAAATAACTTGTCTTTCTTTATAAATATATATATATATATATATATATATATATATATATATATATATATTACTCATATTTAGACCAGGGTAGAAAATTAAATAATCAAATCAAATAATTTTAATTACCGTGTATAAGGAATTTCATTAAATAATACGCTTTATTAAAACCTTGAAGCATAAATAAACTCGGTCGTTTCAGTAAAATAAGAAATTTAAATTATCTATAAGACGCTTTACATCAAAAGAAGCAGTATTGAAAAGCGCAGTGGATAATTTAATTATTCCTAAACAAATGGAAATTACGTGCAAAATTTATATTAATGAACTCTATTTTAAATAACTGGTATTAAACAAAACGTACGGATAATAATTTGTATTCGCTAAAATGAAAGGATGGAAATCAATTTTAATTGGAGTTAATTGAACCATTATTAATAATAAGCATAAAACTTGTAAAACCCAATAATAGTCAAATCGTAGGAAGGTTATTTAAAATGTTACGTTTGAACACCCTGCGTGTTTTAAAAGGCAATTTCAAGTTAATTTGTTTGGATAAACATGTTGATTCTAAGGATATTGGAAACGATCAGATGCTTTAGCAGGAAATACAGAACACCTGCGTATTTTTAAAAAGCTCATTCTGCGTAAATTTGGCAAATAATTAATGTTTCAAAGAATCTTGGAGAAACCGGGACTTAGTATTCACGAGAATGTGCGATACGGGTTTATTAAACCCAGATAACAGTCCGCGTGGACTAAAATATAATCGATAATAAAGAATCTAAATTTGCACCAATACGAACAGGTTAGAAAAGGAAAGAGAAAATGCGTCAAGCAAAGACACATATTGTAAAGGGCGGGATTTAAGCAACGTCAAGGGGTTGCGATTGGTTAAAATAGGATGCATATATCAGAGGTAGAACAACAATTTCTGTATAAAAGTAATTAGTTTTCTCGGACAACTTTGCGGGCCGTGTTGAAATTTTCTGAGATCTCAATGGGGTGAGGACTAAATTCATAAAATCGACGTGCAGGCTACAGACTGGGAACGTAGAATGAGGAATTCGTTGGAATTACCCGTTTTAGGAACAAAGCGACGTGTCGGCTATTCGCTATATATACAGGCGGGAATATGTGTTTCGCTCTCTTAGACTCTTAGACTTTCGACGATTCGATGCGTTAAAAGCTCGTGCATCCGCGACTTGATATTAAACAGTGCATTTTAGTTTGATTAAATAATTTAAAGTGTGCTAGTATATTTTAGTGACTCAAAATAGTTGGTTATTTTACGTGCTAACATGAATGTACTTCAGTGCACTTAGATACAAGGTAATAAAAGTTTATTATCACGGTACCAATTAGTAAAATTTACAACGACAAATGTATACCCAAAAGTAGGCAGTTTTGGCGTATATTGGTAATATTGGTAAAAGGAAGTATGAATTTCTTTGCTATTTTGCGGGGTGTTAATGACTAAATGGTTCGTAAATGTGTCTGCATCCACTGAACCAGAGGCAGATATACACAGATGAGTTCCGGAAAAGCCTAGAAACAACTTTAAATTAATGGTGATGGAGAACATTTTAAAGCGTTGACAACTTGAAGCTGTAAATAGAATCCGGTTGGAATGGTGTGATTTACAAAGGGACGATTACACTGAAGCTACGAGGACAATAACCTTCAGGTAAATTGTACTATTTTGTTTGACATTTTTTGTGTGTATTGAATGACTTTATAATTGATTTACTTTAAATGGACATTAGTGGAATTTTTCTAACCATAAAATTTTAATATTAAGATGAAATTTGCTTGTTTAAGTAAAAAGGGGTATTTTGTTTTGATGTTCGGGAATAGGATGAAACTTTGGGTAGGTCTTTGAGCTCAATTAGACAAACCTGGTTAATTAACGTAAAGGGGTGGTAGATGCTCCCTTTATACTCAGACTCCGGTCTGCTTATCTTGTTATATTAATTAGTAGGCATCCAACAAGGACTTTAATTTTGGATGCACAGTAAAATGATAATAAAATTAATCCGGAAATTCTGTTTAAAACTGAATTTTATGTTCAAATTTAATTTGAAAATTTAATGTATTCTGAATATTGATGTAAATAGAGTTAACGTTGATGTTTGTGGTAGGAATGTGTTGTTTAATTTTATGATTGAGAATGGAAGTTATCTAGAAGAGCAGCCGAGGCGATTAACAGAAGGAATCAACGGACCAGGTGATTTAAAGGTTTCACAGCATTCTTGACGCCCAAACTGTGGGGCTCGAATGTTTTTTTAAAGGGCCAGTACCTAGAGATATGAGAAGATTCACAGCAATATATATATATATATATATATAATATATATATATATATATATATATATATATAGATATATATATATATATATATATATATATTACTCAAATTTAGACCAGGGTAGAAAATTAATTAACGACATCAAACAATTTTAATCACCTTATATAAAGAAACAAATAGAAATTACGTGCGAAATTTATATTAATTAATTCAATTTTTAATTCGCTAAAAATTAAAGGGTAGAAGTCAATGCCATTCATTATTATTTTAATTGGAGTTAATTGAACCATTAGTAATATATGATAAGCACAAAAGCCTGTGAAAATCCAAGTTTGGTTAAAATACCATGAAAACAAAGCTCGGAGAATTATATTTAAAACATTCATTAGAAGCGCACACCTGTAAACTTTTAAATGTCAAATTCTAATAAATTTGAATAGATAAACATGCAGATTCTACGTATATTGGAAACGGTCGGATGTTTGGTTATTTTACTCACGTACGAATCCACGTGGAGGTAAATAGCAGATAGTAAAGAATATCGATTTGTACCACTCAGACCAGGGTAGAAAGGGATGGATAAAACGCGTAAAGCAGAGACACTGATAATAAAGGCGTGATTTGCGAAGCTTCACTAGGGCTACGATTGGTTGATATAAGATGCAGATATGAGAGGTGTAAACGTAACGATTTCTGTATAAAATTAATTAGTTGTTCGCAGACGCGTTGCGTGTCGTGTGAAAGATTCTTAGATTTTCAACTTGGACGTGTGCAAATTTTAGTAGAATCGCTGCGCCGGACTGTCGAAAAGGGAAAAGAGAATTCGAATTTCTGAAAATTGTCCATCGCGGGACAAATTAGACTTGCAAGCGGGCTATTATATAAACCCGTGTTTATAGGAGTTTCGCTCTCTTAGATTTTTGATTTTATTGAATACTTTAAACAGTTTTCTCTCTTTATTTTTTGATGTTATACGATACTGCAAGCAGAATACGTGCTACGATACAAGTTATTATGCATTAGTGCACTTAGAAAAGATAGATAAGGTAATAAAGTCTAGTTATATTTGCGGGTATTACTGTACCAATTATCAAAATTATTAGCGATAAATAAATACATTTAAGTATGCAGCTTTGTATAGCGTGAACGAATTATGAATTACTTTGCTAATTTTCGGGAGTGAGTAATCAAGTGTTATTGGTAAACGTGATTGGATCCACAAAACAAGATTTAGATATACATAGATGAGTTCCTGAGAAGTCCTGAACCAATTTAGACGAATGGTGGTGTACAAAAATTTTAAAAGCGTTCAGAATCTGAAGCCGTAAACATAAACCAGCTGGAATGGTGGAATTAGCAAGTCCGATGTGCATTGAAGCCACGAGTGCAGTAACCTTTAGGTAAATTATACAATTTTGTTCGATCTTAGATGTTTTGGTGGGTTTTGGATATCTTTATAATTTGTGTGATAAAAAATGGACAGTAGTGAATTTGTATAAACAACAAATTTGAAAATTTTAAGGTGAAATTTTCTTGTATAAGTAGAAAGGAGTATTTATCAGGTTTATGTTTTTAATTATGATGAAAATTTGGGTCTGTCTTTGAGCTCAATTAGACTAACCTGTTTAATTAACGTAAAGGGGTGGGAGATGCTCCCTTTTATTCATAATTATTCATACTAATTATATTTTCCTTCTTTCAATTACTAGCTCGATTTGAAATGATCATTTGGGCTTTACTTAAAAAGTCTATATTATTTCATCTTATTAATTTCAATACGTAAGTATTTATCAACTTACCTTGTGTAAAAAACTACTATAATATATATTACTCATATTTAGACCAGGGTAGAAAATTAATTAATTATAGCAAATAATTTTAAGCACCGTGTATAGGGAATTTTATTAAAAAATACGCTTTATTAAAAAACCGTGGAGAATAAATTCGGTCGTTTCAGTAAAAATAAGAGATTTAAATCATGTACAAGACGCTTTATATCAAAAGAAACAGTATTAAAAAGCTCTACGTGTAATTTAATTATTCCTAATAAAGAAACAAATGGAAATTACGTGCAAAATTTATATTAATTAACCTTATTTTAAGTAACCGGTATTAAACAAAGTGTACACATAATAATTAACATTTAATTTGTATTCGCTAAAAATGAAAGGATAGAAGTCAATTTTAGTTGGAGTTAATTAAACCATTATTAATAATAAGCATAAAAGTCTGTGAAAATCCAAGATTATAATACCAGAAAATAAAGCTCTGAGAATTAATATTATGTTTGAACACCTGCGTAGTTTAAATGTCACGTACGGCGAAAATTTTGTAGATAACAAATGGTTTCAAAGAATCTTGGAGAAACCGTGGCTTAATATTCACGGGAAGGCGCGATACGGGGTTATTTAACCTAGATAGTCCACATGGACTGAAATAATCGATAGTAAGGAATATCAATTTGCACCACTAAGAACAGGTTAGAGAAGGAAAGATAATGTGCGTAAGACAAAGACACTAATAATTAAAGGCGTGATATGAGCAACGTCACGAGGGTCACGATTGGTTGAAAATAAGATGCACATATGAGAGGTAGAAACAACAATTTCTGTACAAAATTTAATTAGTTATTCTCGGACATGTTTGCGTGCCCTGTTGAAATTTCTGAGATTTAACTGGGGCGAGTACAAAATTCGTAAAAACCGACGCGCGGGCTACTGAATGGGAACCGAGAATGCGAAATTCTTTAGAATGGTCCGTTTTGGGGACCCGACCGACAGACGGGCTAACTTATATATACCCAGGTGAATATGAACAAGCTCTCTTACATCCGCGGCTTGATTCAATACGTTAAACAGTGCATTTTAGTTTGATAAAATAATTTAAAGTTTGCTCGTATATTTTGGTGATTCAAAATAGTTTGTTCTTTACGTGCTAACATGAATATACTTTAGTGCATTTAGATACAAGGTAATAAAATTTAGTATCACTGTACCAATTAGTAAAATTTACAACGACAAATGTATACACAAAAGTAGGCAGTTTTGGCGTATATTGGTGAAAGAAGTATGAATTTCTTTACTATTTTGCGGGGGTGAATAATTAAATGGTTTATAAATGTGTCTGGATCCACAAAACAAGGGTCAGATATACACAGATGAGTTCTGGAAAAGCCCAGAAACAACTTTAAATAAATGGTGATGGAGAAAATTTGAAAAGCGTTGAGAATCAGAAGCTGTAAATATAACCCAGTTGGAATGGTGTGATTAACAAAAGGGACGATGTACATTGAAGCTACGAGTGCAGTAACCTTCAGGTAATTTATACTATTTTGTTTGAACATTGTTAATTTTGTGTGTGTTGAATTACTTTATAATTGATTTACTTTAAATGGACATTAGTGAAATTGTACTAACCATAAAATTTTAATGTTAAGGTGAAATTTGCTTGTTTAAGTAGAAAGGGGTATTTAGTATTGATGTTCTGGATTATGATGAAAATTTAGGGTATGTCTTTGAGCTCAATTAGACGAACCTGGTTAATTAACGTAAAGTGGTGGTAGATGCTCCCTTTGTACTCAGACTCCGGTCTGCATATATTGTTATATTAATTAGTAGGCATCCTACAAGGACTTTAATTCTAGATGCACATTAAATGATAATAAAATTAATCTTGAAATTCCTTTTAAAACTGAAATTTATGCTGAATTTTTAATTTGAAATTTTAATGTATTGTGAATATTGATGTAAATAGAGTTAACGTTGATGTTTGTGGTAGGAATGTGTTTTTTTTTATGAATGAGGATGAAGGTTTAACTAGAGGAGCAGCCGAGGCGATTAACAGAAGAAAGTCAATGGACCAACACAGTTAAGGTAATGAATAGCTTTTTGTAGGATTCACAGCATTCTTTGGCATCCAATTCGTAGGGGCTCGATTCGAAAAGCGAAGTACCCGGATTTTGGTGGTATCACAGCAAATATGACGCCCAATCTGTGGGGCTCGAATGTTTTTTTTAAGGGCCAGTTCCCGCATTCAAAGGAGCATTACACAGCAATATATATATATATATATATATATATATATATATTGTGCTGTGAAACCTTTGTTGACACCTTTGGTCACGGGAACTGACGCTTTCAAAAAAAAAACATTAGAGCCCCACAGATTGGGCGCCATGTATGCTGTGAAACCTCCTAAATTAACTGGTCCGTCGACTTTTTTCTATTACTCGCCTCTTTACTCTTTTCCGCCTCGGCTGCTCACCTAGTTAAACCTTCATCCTCATTCATAAAAAAAACAAACACATTCCTACCACAAACATCAACGTTAACTCTATTTACATCAATATTCACAATACATTAAAATTTCAAAATTAAAATTCAGCATAAATTTCAGTATCAGAAAATTTCAAGATTAAATCTGTTATCATTTTACTGTGCATCCAGAATTAAAATCCTTGTAGGATGCCTACTAATTACTATAACAATATATGCAGACCTGAGTCTGAGTACAAAGGGAGCATCTCCCACACCTTTACGTTAATTAACCAGGTTCGTCTAATTGAGCTCAAAGACATACCCAAATTTTCATCATACTCCAGAACATAAATACTAAATACCCCTTTCTACTTAAACAAGAAAATTTCACCTTAAAATTAAAAATTTGTTGTTAGTACAATTTCACTACTGTCCATTTTAAGTAAATAAATTATAAAGTTATTCAACACACACCAAACATCAAAAATCGAACAACAAAGCATAAGTTACCTGAAGGTTAATGCACTCGGGCTCCAATGTACATCGTCCTCTGTTAATCACACCAATCCAACTGGGTTATGTTTAGGTCCTCGTATTGCTGGTCGCCTTTAAAATTTTCTACACCACCATTCATCTAAAGTTGTTTCAGGGCTTTTCCGGAACTCATTTGTGTATATCTGAAGCTTGTTTTGTGGATCCAGACACGTTTACGAATCATTTAATTATTAACACCCCCGAGAAATAGCAAAGAAATTCATACTTCTTTCACCAATATACGCCAAAACTGCCTACTTTTGTGTATTCATTTGTCGTTGCAAATTTGACTAATTGGTACAGTGATACTAGACTTTATTACCTTGTATCTTCTTTTCTAAGTGCACTAAATTACATTCATTTTAGCACGTAAAGAACAAACTGTTTTAAATCACCAAAATATACGAGCAAACTGTTTAAATTATTTAATCAAAATCGGAAAACTAAAAAGCACTGTTTAACGCATTGAATCAAGTCGAAAATCTAAGAGAGCCCACTCCTATCAACACGGGTTTAAATAGTGGTTAGCCTGTCTGTCGGTCTTGTCCCCAAAACGGCCAGTTTCTAGAATTTCGTCATTCTATGTTCCCATCTCGACCGCCTGTGCGTCGGTTCTACAAAACTTGCATACGCGCCAGTTGAAAATCTCAGAAATTCTCACACGGCACGCAACGTCCGGGAATCACTAATTAATTTTTATACAGAAATGTTATTTTTACTTCTCAAGTTTGCCTCTTATTTTCAACCAATCGCAACCCAGTGACGTTGCTCAACTCACGCCTTTTACTATATGTGTCTCTGTCTTGCGCATATTATCTGTCTCTATCTACCCTGTTCTTATTGGTGCAAATTGATATTCTTTATTATCGATTATTTCAGTCCATGTGGACTGTGAAATAACCCACCTTATTAGCATTTCCCGTAACTATTATGCGACGGTTTCTCCAACATTCTCTGTAACCATTTGTTATCTGCAAATTTTACTCAGAACGATACTTTTAAAAATACGCAGGTGTTCAAACATAATACTTCTACGATCTGAATATTATTGGGTTTTTACTAGCTTTTATACATATTATATGTTGCTAATGGTTCAATTAACTTCAATTAAAAATAATACCCTTTAATTTTTAGTGACTCCTAATCAAATATTAATTATTATCTGTACATTTTGTTTAATACCGGTTACTTAAAATAGAGTTAATTAATATAAATTTTGCACGTAATTTCTCTTTGTTTCTTTACTCGAAATAATCAAATTACACGTAGAGCATTTTACTACTGCTTCTTTTTATAGAAGGCCTCTTGTAAATAAATTAAATCTTTTCTTTTTAATAACACGAATGAAATTTTATGCTTCACGGTTTTAATAATGCGTACCTTTTCCCAAAGCTTCTACACGGTGATTAAAATTATTTTATGTGATTATTTAATTTTCTACCCTGGTCTAAATATGAGTATTATATATATATATATATATATATATATATTAAAGTGTCAGAAAGAGCTAAAAGGGTATAAAGAATATTTTGTTGAAGGTAGTGTATGCCAAATAACGCCAAATATCAGATCCCATAACTGAAAGTTTTATGTTTGCCGTACTTTACAAATGTTAAAGTATTTGAAATATATTAGTCAAAGTATAAGTGCCAAGACGTAAAACAATGACTTGATGACGTGAGAAAGCACAGTATTCAAGGATTACACTGAGTTGTATGTTAATAAGCCATAGAATGTACATTTGCTGATCGAAAAACCGGATGCGTCTGTAGAAATTCCACTATTCACCACACAGATCCAGGTTTATATGTGAAACATTTCGGCACTTATTTTAGTAGAATCAACCTTTGGACAAGCTTGTAGTATCAAAATTTTAAGTGAAAAATATTGTCAAATGTGATTGAAGGGTGATACAGTATTAGGAACCAATGATTGAACATTTAGATATAAAATAGTGAAGTGTAAAAGAAGGATTATAAGGTATTAGTGACACAACTTTGTTGGGACGATTTTATTGGATGGCGAATGTAAAAAATGTATAGAAGAGTAGGCATTTTTTAAATATTATAATCACCTAGGAAAACATAAATAAGATTCGATAAATATATTTTTGGTAGTAAGACGTTTTTTGTGTATACTGCGCTAAATTTGGAATATTATAAAGATAAATAAATTTTTTTGAAAAGTGTAAGATTTTGATTTATACAAAGAAGAATACAGTTAAGCGAGAGAAAGGATTAATATAATAAATAGTACGACGAGTGGAAAGTGTAAGAGTGGATTTGAACAGTGAAACAGGAGGAATAAATAGAGGGATATTGGAACGAGTTGGTTAAAGGCAGAAAGGTATTGAATGGGATTTATGAAACTGAAGGAGAAATTATTGGAATGGATTTGGATTGTATGATGGATTGAATGGTATTGAGTGGAAATAAGACGGAAGCATTGGATTGGAACGAGCGGAATTAAGGAACAGGAAAGCATTGGAGTAGCAGGAGTAGTAGGATTAAAGAAGAAACAACATCAGGAAAATTAGCGCGGGGGAAGTAAAATAGAAAGATAGTCAAAATTCTAAATTTGGTCATATTTTTTTATAGATTTGGGGAGTATCAAAATTAAATATAACGAAACCTGGAGTCTGGACAGCAGAGTATTCATAGTGATAGTGCCACGCAGTGTGAAGACTCATCCGGTGATTTAGATTTTGAGCCAGTTTTCAGAGAGGCCGACAGCGACGTGTAGATCGGGTGAGCACTGTGTGTTTTGAACGTCAAAGTCAAATTTGGTAATAGAAATTGATTTGGCACAAGGCTACGTGGATCTGTTATAAAAATTTTGGCATATACAAGTATAAGGTTACAGGTACAAAATTAAAGGTAGTGCAGTTTGGTTGGTGTAGTGCACATCTACTTATCACTGAACCCACGGTAAGTAGGTGTGGATACCCTGAGAAGGCGAGTTCAATAGTCGAGGCATATTAAGATAGTTTTGTTTTGTAGACCGACCAAACTTAGATAAAGCACGAAATATAAAGTAAATATTTTCATATCATATATAAAATTAATAAAAAGGGGGCGGTGAGCATAAGAATATATATATATATATATATATATATATATATATATATATATTGAATAAGATGTTGGTATTTTTGGGCGAATTGCTTATATAACTAAAGGTTTCAATCAATTTTACTTTATTTACTTTACTAGTTTCGGAGAATTTGTCCCCTTCATCAGAAGCTAAAATAGTACATAACAGTTAAATTAATAATTGGACAATAGTTACTTACTTTAAGTAAATGCGTAAAAATACCTTAAAAGTAACTAGCAATGAATATAAAACCATATCAAGCTTAAGACTAACATTTTAAAAGTGTACATTCTTTTGACATTTAGAAATTTGGAAATCATGATGACATATGTCATATTTAGAATGTTGTTGCTAGATAATTTTTGAAACTGTAATACTATTAATAAAACTATTTATAATTAGATTGAGTGATGTTTGGTAACTATATAAACTATATATTTAATATTATAAAGATAAAATAAATTTTAGAATTAAGAATTCTTTAAAATTTAAAAAAAAAAATTAAAAATGTTTAATATTGGTATAATAAGGAATAAATGTTACTTAAATTATCTATGTCGGTTTTGAGTTTAAACTGTTTTAATTTTGTTAATATAATATGATTCTAAAAATAATCTTCTTTTATAGTTTGGTTCAATTTCGAAAATGGTAACTTCTTCAAAATTTGGTTGATGGCCAGTTGTATATATATGTGTGGATAGTTTACATGATGTTTTGCCTAACTTTCCATCACTTTTATGTTGGGTCAGTCTTCTTTTAATATATCGTTTAGACTGTCCAATGTAAGTGCCTCCACAAGAGCATTCAATACTATAAACAGTATTGTTAAGTAGCATTTTTGGAGTTTTATCTTTCAACTTATCAAATAAAAGACTTAGTGATTTTGTGTATTTATAAGTTATTTTTGTATTTTCTTTCTTTAACGTAGGTATAATTTGTGGAGATAATTTTCGAATAAATGGAATGGTTTTGTAAGTGTTGGGTTCTAACGGATGTGTTTGATGTGTATGGTTATTGTATTGATGTTGATATAAAATTTTATTAATAAGGTGTTTCGGAAAGCCATTATTAATGAAAATTCTTTGTAATTTTAATAAATTTTTTTGGAGAAATTGTGGATGTGAGATTTGATAAGTTGAAAGATAAAACTCCAAAAATGCTACTTAACAATACTGTTTATAGTATTGAATGCTCTTGTGGAGGCACTTACATTGGACAGTCTAAACGATATATTAAAAGAAGACTGACCCAACATAAAAGTGATGGAAAGTTAGGCAAAACATCATGTAAACTATCCACACATATATATACAACTGGCCATCAACCAAATTTTGAAGAAGTTACCATTTTCGAAATTGAACCAAAATATAAAAGAAAATTATTTTTAGAATCATATTATATTAACAAAATTAAAAACAGTTTAAACTCAAAAACCGACATAGATAATTTAAGTAACATTTATTCCTTATTATACCAATATTAAACATTTTTAATTTTTTTTTTTTTAAATTTTAAAGAATTCTTAATTCTAAAATTTATTTTATCTTTATAATATTAAATATATAGTTTATATAGTTACCAAACATCACTCAATCTAATTATAAATAGTTTTATTAATAGTATTACAGTTTCAAAAATTATCTAGGAACAACATTCTAAATATGACATATGTCATCATGATTTCCAAATTTCTAAATGTCAAAAGAATGTACACTTTTAAAATGTTAGTCTTAAGCTTGATATGGTTTTATATTCATTGCTAGTTACTTTTAAGGTATTTTTACGCATTTACTAAAGTAAGTAACTATTGCCCAATTATTAATTTAACTGTTATGTACTATTTTAGCTTCTGATGAAGGGGACAAATTCTCCAAAACTAGTAAAGTAAATAAAGTAAAATTGATTGAAACCTTTAGTTATATAAGCAATTCGCCCAAAAATACCAACATCTTATTCAATATTTATTAAATATCGCTTATTAAAGAAGACTCAGTATATATATATATATATATATATATATATATATATATAATATGTTGTTGAATAATTATGCTATTTAGTTCGATACGAAATGCTTGTAGAATGTATTTATACTCGACGTGAATCCTTTTTGATTTTTTCGAAGGATATAATTTACATCAGCATTTAACTTTAACCAGCAAAATCTTAAATAATTTAAACTTTAACAACATTAAAACTATAAAAAAGAGAATAAAACTAGATATTAACAATTAATGTACAAAATTTTGATTGAAACTTGTCGAAAAATTAATATAAATGTCAAATTTATATTAATTTTTCGACAAGTTTCAATCAAAATTTTGTACATTAATTGTTAATATCTAGTTTTATTCTCTTTTTTATAGTTTTAATGTTGTTAAAGTTTAAATTATTTAAGATTTTGCTGGTTAAAGTTAAATGCTGATGTAAATTTATATCCTTCGAAAAAGAATCAAAAAAGGATTCGAAACGTCAGGAGTATAAATAAATACATTCTACTACAAGCATTTCGTATCGAACTAAATAGTTCCCAATAATTCTATTCAACAACAAGTATTGTTTATTTAAAGCAGTTCGTAATTTATCAAATCATATTTTATATATATATATATATATTTATATATTGTAACTAAAAGTGTTTGAATGCATATCAAAGTTCTTTTATCAACCATGATTGTGAACATTTCTTTTATATAAAAACTACAAACATTTCAACGGAAATGCGTCAATAAGTTCAAATTGTCTTCCTCACCTACACATTAACTATAATTAAGAGTTTATCATGTTTGAAACTACACATACATATTAAATGTACGAATGGAAAATCACCTTGTTTATATAAAAATTACTCAAAGCCGTAAAATTAAGGCACGTCTTAGACGATTTATGTTACCTTATGCTATATGCGTTAAAAATACAAGTGGAAGTCCGATATGCATTCATTGCTCGGTTTATCAATAAAAAAAGCTTAGAAATTTGGATTTAGAGTTTTGAGTCCCTGTAAGTGAGTCTTGTAAGTTGTGTCCTAACTCTTTGGAAAATATATTGAATCTGTTTTAGTTTAGATCTCAACAACCAATCCGAAATCTAAACGTCGCTTAGCCTTTGGTTTAAACCTGATTTAGAAATTCTAACAAATTTGGATTCCTTAAAATATTCTAATTAAATACATGTCTTAGGTCTCCACAAAACCCTTCGGGAAGCGAGATAAAACGCAATGTGCAAGTAATTCCTGCTTGTATTAACAGACAACTTCAAGAAATTTGAGTTAAAAATAATGAACAGGTGTAGAAATAACAGACACTTGTAATAAACACTTGTATTATAGAGAATGTAGGCATACGTTGTAGGACTATATTTTATCAAGAGGAAAATTTCTGTGCAAGTTTTTATTATACATTTGTTTATGTAAATTTATATACTTAATAATATACTAAACAAATCATTACATTTTATTTAGGAATATTTGGTGATTAAGATTAATTTGTTTACTACAGTCCAATAATTAGCTAATTGTTGCAATCTATAAAAATTTACCACTATTTACAATTCGAAGTATTATCGTAAACAGTACTTTGCTGTACATGGCAAATTACTAAATTTGTTTCATTTTATTTAATAATTGAATATAACTAAAAGCAAGTGATTAATAAAAATGACTCATAAGACAAATATCATTAATGAATTGATATTGTTATCAGCGGCGGCCTTAGACTCTGCGGGGCCCTGGGCAAAAAGTTTTTGCGGGGCTTTTTTATCGTATAATCAAAATTTAAAGCTACTGAAATGCCTAAAAATTTTAATATTACCAAAAATACTGATTTTTTTATTGTTAACACAATAAAATGTTTTACATGAACTGTATTAGGATTAGGAAGCAAAGATGTGGATGGATTAGAACTATATGAAGAGTTAAAACTATTTGCTCTTATAAATAGTTTTAACTCTTCATATAGTTCTAATCCATCCACATCTTTGCTTCCTTCAACGCTTAATGATATCTCCAAATCTTTACAGTGTTTTAGAATAGACTCATCGGTCATATGTATTAAATTTCGAATTTGATACATAAAGCCAAATATATTACTGTGCTCTTTAAGTGCTTCAAATCGACGCTCAACGCTTCCTCGAACCGTATCAACAATCACATTAAAAAAATTATTTTTGAAGTTAATTTCTGGTGTCTGGGAACTCACATCTTTTGCTTCATAATCAAAAAAGCGTTTCTTTTGCCTGCTTCTTTTACATTTGAATGTTGGTTCAATTTCCGCTTGTTCAGCAAGTTCTTTTGCATCAATTAATGCCGACTGAAAGCCAGTATCTCGGTATTTGTTTATCCATTTAATAAAACCTTGCAAATGTTGTAAAGCGACAGTTAAATGCATATTTTTTACTTGCCACATCTTGCTAATTAAATTTATTTTGTGTAATATATCGTACCATATTGTTAAAGACATTACGAAGTCAAAAAGTTATTTCTTTTCGATTGATTGGCATTCACTAATCAAAGCACAATCTGTTGTATTTTCGGCTAAACTTTGTATAGCACTGCATATATCATTTAGCTGATATTTCACAGCCTTTACGGATTCTACTCTACACTCCCACCTCGTTTCCGATAAACGTTTTAGTGAAATATTAACATTTTCCTTTAAAATAGCCCACCGTTCACTAGAACCAAAAAAAGCGTATAAAGCCGTTGCAAAAATCCAAAGAAGGATTGAGCTTGTACACAAGAGGATGCAGCATCACCTAATACTAAATTCCAGTTATGGCAGCCACAGGGTACAAAAAACGCAAAAGGATTTGCAGTCAAAATTCTTTTTTGAACCCCACTTTTTTCTCCACGCATGTTTGCACCGTTATCATATCCTTGACCCCGGCAGTTTTCTAATGGCAACTTTAAGCTTTCCAGTGCAGTTAAAATGTAGGTAGTTAAATATTCTGCAGTATTTTTTTCTGCGGCAATAAAACCAATAAAATGCTCTTCAATGTCACCACTATCTACATCGACAAATCTGAATATCATTGACATTTGTTCAATGCGAGCAGTGTCTCGTGTACAATCAAGAATTATGGAAAAGTACTTAGACTTTTGTATTTTTTCTATAATTTTAGATTTTACGTGATTTGCAATCAGTTGTATGAGTTCATTTTGAATGTTTTTTCCGAGGTAGTGATCGCTAATTTTTTTTGAAATTACTTGTTGCAAATGGATTTTTAAAATAGGATCAAATCGACCAATTAACTTAACGATATCTAGAAAGTTACCGCTGGACGTATTTTCTAGATTTTCAGAGTGTCCTCTGAATGCTAAATTATGAGAGGCTAAGAATTGCACTACAGCAAGTAGCCTTTCTAAAATATTTTTCCATCGTTGTTTTATACATTCAATTTCAGACTTTGATGAATCATCAATACCTGTTTTGCATTTTAAAGCTTTTTGTAAATCGAACCACTTTAAAAGACATTCCTTGTGTGATTTAGAAATTTCATGTCCTTTAAAGAGATCACCTACATTCTTCCATTTATTTAATCCTTCATAGGAGCTTAACTTTGATGAGCAATCACCAAATAGTCGGCAAGCGAAACAGTATATAACGTCTTTCAGCTTTGAGTATACCAACCAACTTCTGTTTTGCTCTTCACCGTTTTTTAAGGTGCGGGTATAGTAAAACTTGCTAAAATGTCGCCCATTAGCATCAGTAGGAAAATTAATATCTACGACACTTGGACCTTTGAGCACAATAACAGACCGTGCTGCATCAGTAATTTACGTAGGCCACATTCCTGGATCATTTTCTATATTTATATTGAGCGGCATGTTGAAATTTTCAGCTGATTCATACTCTAAGGCTGCTGAAAACAATGAAGTATGTGACCCAAGCGTAGATGATGATTTGGGTGACTCATCAGGCTCCGGTGAAGATTAGGAGGGAAGCATTGTTGAATGTAATTCTTCAACAGGTGCTAAATTTGTCAAATCGATTGATGTCAATGTCAATGACGATTCCATATCCGTTTGTCTTGAACAATTTCCTGTTTTCAAATATTTTACGAGAGATCCGCTTAGTTGCCCAGCTTGTTCCTTCCTTTTCTCGGATCTTTTTCTTTTCGAACTTCCAGACTCATATTTTCTAACAACGTCTCGTTTGCGCGATGCCATCACTTTAAAATATATATATATATATATATATATATATATATATATATATATATTGCTGTGAAACCACCAAAATCCGGGAACTACGCTTTTCGAATCGAGCCCCACAGATTGGGCGTCAAAGAATGCTGTGTATCCCTGTATTAGATTCGAGCCTCACTAATTGGGCGTCATGTATGCTGTGAAACTTCCTAAATTTACTGGTCCGTCGACTTTCTTCTGTTCATCGCCTCAGCTGCTCCCCTAGATAAACCTTCATCCTCATTCATAAAAAAAAACAAACACATTCCTACCACAAACATCAACGTTAACTCTATTTACATCAATATTCACAATACATTAAAATTTCAAAATTAAAAATTCAGCATAAATTTCAGTATCAGAAAATTTCAAGATTTAAATTTGTTATCATTTTAATGTGCATCCAAAATTAAAGTCCTTGTAGGATGCCTACTAATTAATGTAACAATATATGCAGACCTGAGTCTGAGTACAAAGGAGCATCTACCACCCTTTACGTTAATTAACCAGGTTCGTCTAATTGAGCTCAAAGACATACCCAAATTTTCATCATAATCCAGAACATAAA
Source organism: Platerodrilus igneus (assembly GCA_036346225.1). NCBI lineage: Eukaryota > Metazoa > Arthropoda > Insecta > Coleoptera > Lycidae > Platerodrilus > Platerodrilus igneus. The sequence continues at coordinate 11,743,023 of JARFIW010001469.1, read as the reverse complement.
TACTAAATACTCCTTTCGACTTAAACAAGAAAATCTCACCTTATAATTAAAAATTTGTTGTTAGTACAACTTCATTACTGTCCATTTTAAGTAAATAAATTATAAAGTTATTCAACACACACGAAAACATCAAAGTTCAAACAAAATTGTATAATTTACCTGAAGGTTACTGCACTCGTAGCTTCAATGTACCTCGTCCCTTTTGTTAATCACACCATTCCAACTGGGTTATATTTACGGTTTCTGATTCTCAACGCTTTTAAAATTTTCTCCACCACCATTCATCTAAAGTTGTTTCAGGGTTTTTCCGGAACTCATCTGTGTATATCTGAACCTTGTTTTGTGGATCCAGTCATGTTTATGAACCATTTAATTATTAACACCCCCGAAAAATAGCAAAGAAATTCATGCTTCTTTCACCAATATACGCCAAAACTGCCTACTTTTGTGTATTCATTTGTCGTTGCAACTTTGACTAATTGGTACTGTGATACTAAACTTTATTACCTTGTATCTTCTTTTCTAAGTGCACTAAAGTACATTCATTGTAGCACGTAAAGAACAAGCTGTTTTAAATCACAAAAATATTCGAGCAAACTGTTTAAATTATTTAATCAAAACCGGAAAACTAAAAAGCACTGTTTAACGCATTGAATCAAGTCGAAGATCTAAGAGAGCTTGTTCATATTAACCTCGGTATATATAGCGGTTAGCCTGTCTGTCGGTCTGTTCCCCAAAACGGACAATTCTAAAGAATTTCGCATGCTAGGTTTCCATTCCGCAGCCCGGCATGCGATTTTTACGAAATTGGCACTCGCGCCAGTTACATCTCAGAAATTTTGACACGGCTCGCAACTTCTGGAAATAACTAATTGAATTTTATACAGAAATGTTATTTTTACCTCTCAATTATGCCTTTTATTTTCACCCAATCGCAACCCAATGACGATGCTCCACTCACGCCTTTTACTATATGTGTCTCGGTCTTGCGCATATTATCTGTCTCTATCTACCCTGTTCTTATTGGTGCAAATTGATATTCTTTATTATCGATTATTTCAGTCCATGTGGACTGTGAAATAACCCACGTTTAGCATTTCTCGTAACTATTATGCGACGGTTTCTCCAACATTCTCTGTAACCATTAATTAGCTGCAAAATTTACGCAGAATGAGCTTTTTAAAAATACGCAGGTGTTCAAACATAATAACACTTCTACGATTTGCATTTTATTGGGTTTTTACAAGTTTTTATAGATATTATATGTTACTAATGGTTCAATTAAGTTCAATTAAAATTAATACCCTTTAATTTTTAGTGATTCCTAATTAAATATTCAATTATTATCAGTACATTTTGTTTAATACCGGTTACTTAAAATTGAGTTAATTAATATAAATTTTGCACGTAATTTCTCTTTGTTTCTTTACTAGGAATAATTAAATTACATGTAGAGCTTTTTCATACTGCTTCCTTTTTTATAGCAAGCGTCTTGTAGATGATTTAAATCTCTTATGTTTAATGCAACGATTGAATTTTTATGCTTCACGGTTTTTTTAATAACGCGTACCTTTTCCCAAAGCTTCTACACGGTGATTAAAATTATTTGATGTGATTATTTAATTTTCTACCCTGGTTAAATATGAGTAATATATATATATATATATATATATATATATATTATATATATATATATATATATATTACACAGTGTGGAAGTTACCGATGGAATAAAAATATTTTTCACTTTATGCATTATTTTAGACAATAATAAACACTTTAACAATATCGATTTCGTTAATAGATTGATGCAAAAATATTCAAACTTGTCTGTTATTGAACCAAAATTTCAAAACATAAGTGAATGATTAATTCCATCCTATTCCTATAGGTATTGTAACTTACCTAATTATTTTCCTTCAGAAGATAATCATTAATCAGTATATCTGCAGTTTATGCTATTTGCTATTGGACTTAATTTTAATTTAAAACACTAATAATTTATTTACAATTACAATCAAATCACGTGATACTTAATAATTCATTAGTTCATTACATTTATTTATTGCATGCACTTGCACAAAACTATTATTCAATTCACTATAAAACTAATTACACTATTAAAAATACGTCCTTTTTCGCCACAATATTAATTCAATGTATTTACACGTACATAAATTAAATTAGTAAAACTCAAAAGGTTGTTGAATATGAAAAGCTCAATGCTCAATGACAACTGAACTAACTTAAAGTTTTATTATTCTGAAGACTCTAAATTTACTGATATGATATGGAAGTAACCCGTACTTAGTTTGAACACTGATTATCTATGGAGAAAACAACCAACAACAAAAGAAATAATACAATGGCATGGCACCCTACAAAAGATAATGAAGTCTGTAAAGTGTGCAGTCTTAAGAAGTTTCAAAAGTATTAGTTACACAATGTAACTGCTTAGTGCTTTCTTATATTTATCTTTGACCTTAACAGGACCTTTCATTGTTTCTTATTGTAAGCATGGAACTTTCTTATTCTTACAGTGATTCATCCGCTCGAAAAAGGTGACTAGGATTATAACTGTAAACTACACAATATGTACTAGGTATTGTATAGATTTATGATGCATAAAGCTATACTCTGAACAGTTTTGCTATCGTTTTAAATAAAGTGTAACACAAATTTTTAAAATATGCATTGCGGTACGCGGGGCCCTTTTGTTCGCGGGGCCCTAGGCAGTCGCCCAGTTCGCCCCCCCCCCAAAGGCCGCTGCTGATTGCTATGTTCATATTCTTGTGGGGAAACATGTTTTAAGCGTTGTATATTTTTCGCAATAGCTTATAGTGGAGAAGAAGACCGATCCAAACGCCAGTATCACATAGCAAAACGCAGTTCCATCACTGGTTGCACACTATTGTTTTTAGATTTAAATCTAATACCCGTGAGCGAAAGCCTAGTTATCTGAGAATTTTATTTTTAGCACAATTGTTACCCTAGGACCAACTGTTTAGTGTTAAAAATCTTAAAAAATTTCTACGATATGCTATTTCTCAAAAGGCAAATATCTAGATAGTATTTTCTGAAGTCATTGCTCTAAGTATGCCTTCTTCTCGCTATCACTGGAGGTACGTTGTTATTCACACATTTAAAGTAAGATTTTTCACAGATGCGTTGTGATTAATAAGTAACTTCTAATTATAACATTTATCTACTGAATATTTAATACGTTAATTTTTACGCACAAAAACAACCATCTCTTTATTTTTGCTTGGAGTTGTTTTTAACTTATTCAATTTAATTTTTATTTTATAATTTAGACTTCTTGCATTGCTTTTCCAAACCAATGACTCCATATATACAGTATGTCCTGATCTTGGAATTGCAAAATAATATTCAATTATCTTATTTTATGCGTTATTCTATGAAAATTACTACATTATATTAAAAACACTATAATATTGTTACCCTAAACTCGGGCCGTTTAAGAATTTCGTCTGTAATGAAAATGTTAAAACCTTGTTATGCGAACAACAGGCAAGACAAATTAAAGGAGTACATTTAAGAAACAGATCCAGAGAATATAATAGGAAAACACGAGCGCATTCCAGTAGCTTCTAGAATGTTGCGGAAAATATGTTACCGACGCGTAACGACGGTAGAACAAAGTTTTGTAGAACATTGCACTGTGGATGGTATTAAAACCTAATTTGTAATTTTAAGTGAGACAAGAAAAGTTTTTATTTGAAGTGCAAAGGAATAATTAAAAATATTCCAAAATAATACATTTACAACTTAAAAATTAGCAAAAGATTAATAATATATAAGAGCTCTAGGCTAACACGAATTAATAATGTACAAAAACTACTTAAAAAAATTAAAAACTTAAAAAATTTGAAAAAAAAGGAAAAGAAAAAGGCACTTAGATTTGAAGAAACTAAAAGGCAAATATACCCACAAAAGAATTGGAAAAAGTGTAATGAATCGTTGAAAGACACCGGGAAAATTTCTGATACTAAGCAAGTAGAAACTGAATGAAATAACATTAAATCCAGTTTAGCATGGCCGCCAGAAATATTTTGGGGTATAAACAAAAATCAAATACGAAACCATAAGTGATAAAGGATATTCAGAATTTAATGGAAGAAAGGCAAAAATACACAAACACACCAGTCGAAGGGAAACAAAAATACAAAGCTATAAAATGGAAAATTATTAATAAATGCAGGAAAGCTAAAGAACAGTTGTTAGGGTAACTTTCTGAGATAGAGAGATTCTGCATTAAAGTGCAACTACCTTAATTTAAAAAGGTTAATCTAATTCCTTTTTATGTTATTCTCAAATTATAAAACTTAACAAATACGTCCTGTATAAATGTCCCTCAGTACGTGGAAAATATTTTATAACTGTTTAGAAAGTCCTTAAAACAAACAGGCATTTGCTTCTACTAAACACTTATAATTCTATGAAGTGTTTGCTCCTCAAAGGACTTTAAATAATGTCTGGTTTCTTGAAATACAGGTTTGTTATTTCAAATAGTTATTAGTCAAAATGTTGACTATCGTAAACCACCTCTAAAACCTAGCAGCTCGCCTTTAGCAATTCTTCGTAAAACATTCTAACCGCTGCTTGTTATTTCAACAGTCAATTCATTAAAACAAGCAAACATTTTGCTTCTAAAATTTTTTCTCATTAAATACTTTAAATACTTTAATACTTTAAATATTTTGGTTATTTCGTGGTATATTTGTAGTATATAAATCTATATTCTTTTCTAAAAAGTCAGACAACTTACTTGCATAGCCGTGTTTCTGGTGGTATAACTCGCAGGAATGCTTTAAAATGTATTTTGCTTTTCGCTTGGAACAACGAAATTTAATGGAATTAATTATTGTATTTTTGTTTGCATTCTAGGAAGGTGTGTCGTCTGGAGCATAATTTTGCTTGCTTTCGTAGAATAATTCTACACCAATATCGGTGAGAGTGGTTCTTTGTTTCGAACCCCCCCATCGTTTTCTAAGTTGTATAAATAAACGTTCAACTTTTGAAAAGCTCTCTTACTTATTCGACTTCGCTTTTATTTATTCGACTTCGCTTTTATTTATTCGACTTCGTTCTCTTACTGTTAAACAACGACCTTTGAGCGTTGTAAAGTCGCGCTTTGAAAATGCGTTTGTGCTAGTACAGTTACATTAAGTTGCTTCGGCGCTCAGCCGTAGACGAATACTGCCGCATTTTCTAAGATGGCACCAAAAGGAAGATAGCTCCAAATACAATATATTTTTCTTTTTGTTTTATTTTGTGTTGTTGTTTTGGAAGATAGACACTTTTTTGATTGATTTCGCAATAAATTGCAGACCGACGTTAACGCACGCTCACAACATGAACAATTATGTACTTATTCGTAAAACTTGCTATTTAAAATTTTAATGCGTTGGAGCGCTTTTCTACTGTTTACTTTCTATTGTATAAATTATGGTTAACGTTAGCAACTGGCTGTTTGAAATTTTTTGTACATATTTAAGGTTGGAACATATTCTAAGTATTTTCATATATATATATATATATATATATATATATATATATATATATAGTTAGATTTTGTGATATTTTTAAACGTGCAGGATTATATAGTGCTATATGTAAATCGACGCTTTATGTACATCACGTCGTAAGGAACAATTACGTAAATGCGTTTCCGACGTTTATAAATATTCTTTTGGGACTGTGTTTTCTTACAAGTTCGTAATATAGTTCTTTGTTACTGAGGTTTTCAATTCTTTTCTTTCTAGGTCACCTACCCCACTCTATGATGTTTTTGGGCTAGCACGAACTCTGATACTTGTGGAGTTAAATTCTACTATTCTGCTCCTGTGCTTTGTTGCGGTATTTGCTGTAGGCAATTTTCTACTACTTACTGTGCTGCGTTTTTTCTTGTCTGTATGGAATACCGTAACACAAAGAATTGAAAAAGTGTAAAGAGGTACGAACTAAGATGGAAATAGGAAAGGCAGACAAAGCATTCAAATTAATTAAAATGAATTTTAGGGATATAAAGTCGTATAGCAAAAACATAAGGGACGTGGGAGGCGACATCGGTATATATATATATATATAAATTGCTGTGATATTCTCCTTTGAATGCGGGAACTGGGTCCTTTCAACAAAAAAATTCTAGTCCCACAGATTGGGCGTCATAAACGGCTGTGATCCTCTTTTCGCCTCGGCTGCTCACCTAATGTTATAAACCTCCTCATTCATAAAAAAAAAACAACACATTCCTACCAAAAACATCAACGTTAACTCTATTTACATCAATATCCAGAATACATTAAAATTTCAAAATTAAAACTCAGCATAAATTTCAGTTTTAAAAAGAATTTCAAGATTAATTTTATTATCATTTTAATGTGCATCCAAAATTAAAGTCCTTGTTGGATGCCTACTAATTAATATAACAATATAAGCAGACCGGAGTCTGAGTATAAAGGAGCATCTACCACCCTTTACGTTAATTAACCAGGTTCGTCTAATTGAGCTCAAAGACATACCCAAATTTTCATCATATTACCGAACATCAAAACTAAATACCCTTTCTACTTCAACAAGCAAATTTCATCTTAAAATTAAAATTTTATGGTTAGTACAATTTCACTAATGTCCATTTAAAGTAAATCAATTATAAAGTTATTCAACACACACAAAATGTCAAACAAAATAGTATAATTTACCTGAAGGTTACTGTCCTCGTAGCTTCAAAGTACATCGTCCCTTTAGTTAATCACACCATTCCAACAGGATTATATTTACGGCTTCTAATTCTCAACGCTTTTAAAATTTTCTCCATCACCATTTATTTAAAGTTGTTTCTGGGCTTTTCCGGAACTCATTTATGTATATCTGACCCTTGTTTCGTGGATCCAGACACGTATTTGAACCATTTAATTATTAACACCCCGAAAAATAGCAAATAACTTCATACTTCTTTCACCAATATACGCCAAAACTGCCTACTTTTGTGTATACATTTGTCGTTGTAAATTTTGCTAATTGGTACAGTGAAACTAAATTTTATTACCTTGTATCTAAGTGCACTGAAGTACATTCATGTTAGCACGTATATAACCAACTATTTTGAATCACTAAAATATACGAGCAAAATTTTAAATTATTTTATCAAACTAAAATGCACTGTTTAACATCTTCAATCAAGTCGCGGATGTAAGAGCTTTTAACGCATCGAATAGTCAAAAGTCTAAGAGTCTAAGAGGGCTTGTTTATATTCATCTCGGTATATATAGCAAAAGCCGGCACGTCGCTTTTGTCCTCAAAACGGTAATTCTAAAGAATTCCTCATTCTATGTTCCCAGTCTGTCGCTCGCGCGTCGATTTTACGAATTTTCACTCGTCCCATTTAAATCTCAGAAATTTCAACACACGGCACGCAAGCATGTCCGAGAAAAACTAATTAATTTTATACAGAAATTGTTGTTTCTACCTCTGATATTTGCATCCTATTTTCAACCAATTGTGACCCTCGTGACGTTGCTTAAATCCCGCCTTTACTATATGTGTCTTTGCTTGACGCATTTTCTCTTTCCTTTTCTAACCTGTTCGTATTGGTGCAAATTGATATTCTTTATTATCGATTATATTTTAGTCCATGTGGACTGTTATCTGGGTTTAATAACCCCGTATCGCACATTCTCGTGAATATTAAGCCCCGGTTTCTCCAAGATTCTTTGAAACTATTAATTATCTACAAAATTTACGCCGTATGTGATATTTAAACTACGCAGGTGTTCAAAATAATATTAATTCTCAGAGCTTTATTTTCTGGTATTATAATCTTGGGTTTTTACAAGTTTTTATAGATATTATCTGTTACTAACGGTTCAATTAACTTCAATTAAAATTAATACCCTTTAAATTTTAGTGCATCCTAATTAAATATTCAATTATTATCTGTACGTTTCGTTTAATACTCGTTGCCCAAACTTGAATCAATTAATATAAATCTTGCACGTAATTTCCATTTGATTCTTTACTTTGGAATAATTAAATTACACGTTGAGCATTTTAAAACTGCTTATTTTTATATAAAGCGTCTTGTAAATAATTTTAATCTCTTATTTTTAATAAAACGAATGAATTTTTCTTCTCCACGGGTTTTTAATAAAGCGTATTATCTAATAAACTTCCTTATACACGGTGATTAAAATTATTTGATGTAATCCATTAATTTTCTACCCTGGTCTAAATATGAGTAATATATATATATATATATATATATATATATATATATTGCCGTGGAACCTGGGTAAAATCCTCGCGGAGTAAAAAAAACATTCGAGCCCCAACGTTGGGCCGTCATAAATTGCCGTGGAACCTAATAAAATCGAGCAATCGATAACAAAAATATTCGAAAATTTTATTTATTTTCCAAAACTCGAAAATAAATGACAAAAGACAAAAAAATTTTAATAATAAAAAAATTATTCTCTTACCCAGATTCCTCTCTTCATCACCTTAATTCTTCTTCAGTTCCCAGGCTAGCTCAGTTGGGTCTCCTCTTGGATACCTAGATTCACTATTATACTCTGTATCATTCACGCACACTCTCAATAAAACCACAAAATAATACAACCATCATACAATATTTATTAAACACTATTTACAAATAAAATTCACGATTATCAACATTTCAGAGATCAAGTTACACCTCAATAAATCCTATTTTTGTACTGTCCTGGATTTTAATTTAAAATATCAAACACATTGAATATACCCGGAGTAAATGGGCTCTGAATAATACCTTATTTTCGTTCTTTATTTATAATTTATTTTGAATTTGTATACTCTGGAGTATGGTGAGCTCATAACCCAGTTAATTATGAATACTGTATGCTTTTGTACTTCGCATACTCTTACAACCAACAAAAAAAAACAAACCCATGTACTCTTCACAATAAAAATTTTAAATTCCTGATGGAACGTTAATAAGCTTTCTATACACCTTTAGATTTCTATTTAAATACATTAATAAAGTTAGTCATACGTATTATTTTCAATACACAAAATAATGCACAATCCCTTCAAAATTTACTCTCACACGTCACACAATTTTCATAGTTTTATAGTTTATAACAACAACAATTTTAAAGCGTTACCTGGAATTTCTTGAAGACCTCCACTCCGTTGACGATGCGGTAAAGTTGTTTCGCTTTGCTCTGCTGGCCGCTTCTAGCTATTCGTAGAAGAACCCCATTTAAGTTGTGCTGCTTTCCCGGTGCATCCAATTTCAAATCCAAATTAATTCCACTTCTTTCATACTTGCGTACTTTCGTTTAATTTAATTTTAAATTTACGTTACTTCACGTCACTTCCCGAGCTTGTTTAAAATAAATGTTGCACCTCAAATTAAAATTTAGACTCGCCACTTATTCGCGTATCAAATTATGAGGCCAACACTGTACTATTTAAAATAAAATAATTTTATATACTTACAAGCTCGTTCGTAGTCTGAAGCAATCAAAGTACTAAGAGAACGATGAAATAAGAGAGCGAGCCGTGCTAATTCATCCAGTATTTATATGATTCGACTGTAACCTCTCCAGATCCTCTTACCGTGAAAAATCTAATGTAAAATAACACTTCCTCAAATTCTGTTTCAACCGTTTTCGAAATTTCCGAAATTTAGCGCGTCGTTACGATATTTTCCAATAAACCCGACTTCAAATATCCCCGTGTTTGTCTGTTTTTAAAACTAATGATATCGACCAATAGTATATGCATTGACGTCTTCAAAATCCCGCCTATCTTAACGATGTCCCTTTCTTATGCATATTATATGTTTTCTTCTAACGTTGTTTGAGTGTTAAAGAATCGATATTCCTGTCCGCGTTCTATTTACCCCATGTGGACTGAATACGTGCTTTTTGAAATGCACTGTCCGTATGCCTGTCTCATTCCGACGTACTTCATTGACCCTCTATCCTTTCTGCACTTTAAGGAAACTTTTAGTTAACATTTACGCGAACCCTCCAACCGCTTACCCGATATTCTTTGAAACCTTTTTGTTATCTATAAAAATAAGAGGAACCTGACATTTAGAAACATGCAGGTGTTTAATTAACCGATGTTTTAACACAACATTTCTAGGAGCTTCTTTTCATGGTATTTCAACCCAACCGATTTATTTGTTTGTTATAACGAACGCTGTTCGCTTTGGATTTATTGATTTTTCATGCTTTTATGCGTATTAGACGTAATTAAACTCTATTAAATTAATAAATAAATTGCATTGGCTTCTAAAATTTATTTTCTTTACGAACCTAACTAAATTTCATTCGTTAATTGTAAATTTTTGTTAATACTTGATACTTTAAATTGAATAAAATGAGATAAATTTCGCACGTAAATTTTGGTTGTTTCCTTTATACAGGGTGTTTTGAAATTGCTTTGTTTATATTTACCTTTAACCCTTTAAAACCACTACAAGACGTTCTGTTACTGCTTGTCTCTAACTATAGGATATATTATGTCATCCTTTTACAACTAACGCTGAAACAGGGAGAAAATTGTTGAAAGCATATGTGGAAAATAAAAAAAAAATAGGAGAAATAGAAGGGCAGGACATGTTCTAAAGCATTTTTGGGCAATAGTGCGGGATATATTACAAGCAGAGATAGGAAAAAAAGAAGTAGAGGTAAGCCTAGATCAGACTATTGCACGCAGATAGTGAAAGATGCAGATTGTGGACATTTCAGGGAAATGGGTAGGTTAACTCAGAATAGGAAACATTCCTAATGATAATGATACATATATATATAAATTGCTTCGAATTTCCTAGGACAACAAGTTGGTAAATTCGTTGGAAGCAATAAATTATTGCGAATTTATCTCAGTACAAACTCGTGCCTTACAATTTGAGAGTCATTCTGCACTGAAATCTACCTGAAATAAAAAAAAAACTTAACTTGCTTTTAACTTCAATACGTATTTTATCCTGTGAAGATGCTACTCTTTTTGAACGCAAAAATTTCTAGATTTTTACATTGCTTAAAATGCTGCTTCCTCGGGGATATACACCAAGGCTTCTCATCGGCTCTCTGAAATTGCTGCCCTGCTCTTTGAAGAAACAAACCTTGACCACAAAAATTATCACCATTTATTCCAATAGAAAATTCAATATCAAAAAAATAATACTTTTATTATTATAGATTCTCCCCTAGATTACATAATAACCATTCTCACTTTAGAATAATTCCTTTTAAAACACATTTTCTAGATTTAATAATTATTGAAAGTAACTAGGCTTAACCATAACCTTACTTTAACATCCTGGTCTAATAAGAGCTCATAGTAAACCTTTTTGAATTTGTACTAAACCTTATTTTGCACGGAAAAATACCTAAAACTCATTTACCTCTTACATAAGTCGTTAATACACAATTATTTTATGATACAAATTTCGACCTCAACATATTTTTAAAATACTTCATTATACATATTAAATACTCAATTTCTTTGTCCAGAGAATTCACCAGAATGTCATAACACCAAATAATCACAAAAATAAATATTTTTACAAAAATTCAGTTACCTGGAATGTAGCACAAACAGATATCTGCCATTAAACCATCGCTGATCTCAACGACTGCCCGTACTGGAATCACCCCAAGTTGACTCACACCATTTGGGACAGCAACCATCTATCCAAATTTTTATTTCTCCAATCTTCCACACATAAGCTAAGTTCCATTTACATCCACTATTCCATTTGAGTGTTCAACAAGCACCAGCACCCAAATTAAGGCAGTAATTTCTACTTACAAGTACATCATGCCTCGATTTTTCAAAATATATTTAACAAATCAAAACTGTTAATTCAATAGTACACCTGCTTGTGTACGTTGAAATAATTTCAATAAGATATCAAAACTTACTAGTCGCTTAACTCATGTACTAAAGTTGTTCGAAGCTTGAAGCTTGAAAGAAATTTATCAGAGAGCAACCCGCCGTTTCCTGGTAGCATGTATAGACCAAAATTACCCCCCCCCCCCTTCCACGCTTAGGTTACTTTCCTAAAACATATCACTACTACCAACAAACTGTCCGAGTAAATTTGTATAACGGTTCACAGTTCTCAGAAACAATCCTTACAAACAACACTCAACCGTCGTCGATTCTAAAAATCGTATCATTAACTTTCAACAATTCTGTGGAAAACTGGCAACCGTATGCCAACCGTCTCGAAAATCTCAGAATTTTGAATACAAAATAAACGCTTTACTTCGAAAATCTAATTAAAATTTGCAACGGCCGTCGAGTTCGTTGAAGTCCCTCGCCAACTGATACAAACACGCGCATCTAAAACACTCCTCACGAATACATGTATATACAGTCACCTCGCTTTATCTTACCTACAAAAATGTTCTGTCTTCTATTTTGTACCCTACCTATTTTCCCCATGCCAGTTATCAGTTTATTAGGTCTTTGTCTAACCCGTATTTTATATCTTTTCCCAAGTTTACAAGTGTAATAATATTCTAACAATATCTACCCTCTCTCGAATATCATCCATCTCCTTTCTATATGTGTATTCCTATCAACTATCTCCGTTTCTCATATGTTTATTATATTAGTCCTTATCTCCCCTAGTCGTTTCAAAGTCAATGCACACCTAAACCTTGTCTTACCCCAATACATGTTAAAACACGGTCTCTATTTAATATAGATCCATTGGTATACAACCTTCAATACCCCAGCTCAAGCACCGTTTATAACGATCCTGAGTGTTTAACTATAAATCCTTGTAATAAACTATCTTCCCTCTTTTTAAATTAATACCAGGAACATTTTCAACGTTCACTTTTGCTAGAAATGAATTGTTTGCTTGCACGTTCTTTCTTAGAACCTTTAGACGTTTATAAGTTGTTTATCGACAACATTTTCCTATCGAAAAGCTACATCTTTGCAAGGTTAACCAATACTAAGGCTCTACACTATGCTAAATTTATGTACACTTTATGCAGTTAGACAATGCACCCTCCTAAATTATCGATTTTTACTATACACAGAAACTGAAAGTTTTCGTATTACTAAACCTACAAGCTACTTCTTTAAAAATACAAATCTTTTACCCTACGCCTTACGAAACTACGTTTCCTATCTAATATTAATAATAAATATTTAGTTATTTTACACCGACGTAAAAATTAACCCTAAAGTTTAATATACATTTTAATTCCTATACTAACGTTTAGAAAAACGTCTTATATTCTAATTGATTTTTATAGTTATGGTTTACCCTGCCATAAATATATATATATATATATATATATATATATATATTACTGTGATACGGGGTTGTTTAGGGGTGTATTGAGTAGTAAGGGTCGCGTAGTAACTGTAAATAGCAATGGGAATAAGAAAACTGCATTTATTTAGCAGGAAAATAAATAATTCGCACATTATGTAAATATGGACCGTAATTAACTTTAATCAATGCTAGCAAGCATATCTTCCAAAAATAGAACGCGTATTCAGCAGAGAAATAATCATACATGTAATTAAAATACGTCGAGAAGTGTTCACCAAGTTTATAAAACAGATACGCGGAAGATAGAGTAAAACCTAGCAAATCTTCATGCAATTACGCTTGTAATAAAGAATAAAAATAAAGCGCTTTTATAAGAAACGCACTTCCAAAGATAAATTGTAAATAAATACATAAACGAAAACATCAACCATGTTACATCATTTATTTTGTTCAATTCTCCAAAAGTCTTATCTACATAAACAACAGACATAAGCTAAATAAAAGTCAAACGATTATCACAAAAAGGACGGTCAGAGATCGTAAAATGATAGGAAATACCAGCATGATACGGGATTACAGAATGGTTTCGTCAGAAATCAGCTTAAAAATACTAGGAATGCCCAAGACAAATATGGTTGGTTGCAACACTTTGTAAGGCTGTTTGGAAAACCAATCCAAATGTAGATAGCAAAAGCTATATAACGCCCAGAGTTGATAAGAAAAGGTCAGTCTTAATTTGAAGCACGTCGAAACTGAGATACTCTTGATCAGATATTTACGCGTCGAATAAATAAATTTTATATTATAGTGAAAAATAGTGTTGTATAATCAGAAAACTGGAGTAGAGATTGGTTAATTAATTTGAATTAAATGTTTATAATGATATAGGGCTTCTAATTTGAATTCACGAATATAAGAAATTCTAATTCATGGTCTTAAGAACTTCTAATTCTAATTTATGATACTAAGGTGTATATAAGAAGTCCAGTTTGTAATTAAGTGAAGAGGTCCAAGGCGCATCCAGTAAAATATCGAATAAAGCACAAGGTAAATTCTGGGATCAAGAGGTAACCGTACTGAATTATTGGTTCAAACGCACGTGAAGGAGTACAAAGCAGAGCATTGGTTTTCGATTAGATAATAGATTAGATAATAAGGGGGTGTTAATCCACAACACGCAACAACTCATCAGAATATCACATGTCAGGGCTAACTAATTTTAAGGAATCTTTTCAAATTTAAATTTTAACATTGAATATTCTAATCTTCTCAAATTTGTAAGGAGTCAACAAGAATCTTGAATACGTTGAAATTTACGTGATAATCATAAAAAGTTCTTGAACGTTCCAGATTTTTTTGTAAAAGGTGTTATTTTTGGTGACTTTAAATTAAATTAAAAGGATATAATTTTTGGGATAAATGATCCATATAATATTAATTGATTAAAGGGTGTATTTAAAGGATTACAGAAATTGTGAAGTGTAAATATTATTTTCTTTCATTATACGAAAATTGATTGACTTCGTTTTATCAATTCAAACAGGTAAGAATTAAAGGGGTAAACTAAACTGATCATCGTAACGCTGTGCACTCTGTGTAAATTTAGCTGGGCTAGCCGTGGCATAATTAAATTAGAAGATTAGAGAAAAACATAGAGGGGTGGCGTTCAACTGGACGTTTATTACATCGGTGAGCGGCGTTATATATATACTGCTGTGATATACTCCTGTGAATGCGGGAACTGGGTCCTTTCAACAAAAAAATTCTAGTCCCACCGATTGGGCGTCATATTCTGCTGTGATCCTGTTTCGCCTCGGCTGCTCACCTAATTTTATAAACCTCCTCATTCATAAAATTAAACAACACATTCCTACCACAAACATCAACGTTAACTCTATTTACATCAATATTCAGAATACATTAAATTTTCAAATTAAATTTCAGCATAAAATTCAGTTTTAAAAAGAATTTCAAGATTAATTTTATTATCACTTTAACGTGCATCCAGAATTAAAGTCCTTGTTGGATGCCTACTAATTAATATAACAATATAAGCAGAGTAAAAAGGGAGCATCTACCACCCCTTTACGTTAATTAACCAGGTTCGTCTAATTGAGCTCAAAGACATACCCATATTTTCATCATAATTCAGAACATCAATACTAAATACCCCTTTCTACTTAAACAAGCAAATTTCATCTTAAAATTAAAATTTTATGGTTAGTACAATTTCACTAATGTCCATTTTGAGTAAATCAGTTATAAAGTTATTCAACACACACCAAAATGTCAAACAAAATAGTATAATTTACCTGAAGGTTACTGTCCTCGTAGCTTTAATGTGCATCGTCCCTTTAGTTAATCACACCATTCCAACAGGATTATATTTACGGCTTCTAATTCTCAACGCTTTTAAAATTTTCTCCATCACCATTTATTTAAAGTTGTTTCTGGGCTTTTCCGGAACTCATCTGTGTATATCTGACCCTTGTTTCGTGGATCCAGACACGTATTTGAACCATTTAATTATTAACACCCCGAAAAATAGCAAAGAAATTCATGCGTCTTTCACCAATATACGCCAAAACTGCCTACTTTTGTGTATACATTTGTCGTTGTAAATTTTGCTAATTGGTACAGTGATACTAAATTTTATTACCTTGTATCTAAGTGCACTGAAGTACCTTCATGTTAGCACGTAAATAACAAACTATTTTGAATCACTAAAATATACGAGCAAAATTTTAAATTATTTTATCAAACTAAAATGCACTGTTTAACATTTTGAATCAAGTCGCGGATGTAAGAGCTTTTAACGCATCGAATAGTCAAAAGTCTAAGAGTCTAAGAGGCCGAAATTCATATTACCACCGGTATATATAGCAAAAGCCTGTCTGTCGGTCTGTTCCCCAAAACGGGTAATTCTAAAGAATTTCTCATTCTCTGTTCCCAGTCCGTCGCTCGCGCGTCGGTTTTTACGAATTTTTCACTCGCCCCATTTAAATCTCAGAAATTCACACGGCACGCAAACATGTCCGAGAAAAACTAATTAATTTTGTACAGAAATTGTTGTTTCTACCTCTGATATTTGCATCCTATTTTCAACCAATTGTGACCCTCGTGACGTTGCTTAAATCACGCCTTTTACTATATGTGTCTTTGCTTGACGCATTTTCTCTTTCCTTTTCTAACCTGTTCGTATTGGTGCAAATTGATATTCTTTATTATCGATTATATTTTAGTCCATGTGGACTATCTGGGTTAAATAACCCCGTATCGCACCTTCCCGTCTATTAAGCCCCGGTTTCTCCAAGATTCTTTGAAACCATTTGTTATCTACACAATTTTCGCCGTACGTGATATTTAAACTACGCAGGTGTTCAAAATAATATTAATTCTCAGAGCTTTTTAAATAAACCCTGTTTTGTATTTCGTGCTAAAGCATCTGACCGTTTCCAATATCCTTAGAATCGACATGTTTATCTAAACAAATTAAACTGAAATTGCCTTTTAAAATACGCAGGTGTGTTCAAACATCCTACTTCTAACTAACACTTCTAGGATTTGCTTTTTATTGGGTTTTTACAAGTTTCTATAGATATTATCTGTTACTAACGATTCAATTAACTTCAATTAAAATTGACTTCTATCCTTTCATTTTTAGCGAATACAAGTTAAATATTAATTATTATCTGTACGCTTTGAATTACTACCTGTTACTTAAAATAGGGTTAATTAATATAAATTTTGCACGTAATTTCCATTTGTTTAGGAATAATTACATTACACGCAGAGCTTTTTAATACTGCTTCTTTTGATATAAAGCGTCTTGTACATGATTTAAATCTCTTATGTTTAATGAAACTAATAAATTTTTATGCTTCACGGTTTTAATAACGCGTATTATCTAATAATATTCATTATACACGGTGATTAAAATTATTTGATGTGATTATTTAATTTTCTACCCTGGTCTAAATATGAGTAATATATATATATATATATATATTGCTGTGATAAGGGGTTGTTTAGGGGTATATTGAATAGCAAGGGTAGTGTAGTAACCATAAATTGCGATAGGAAGCAGAAAACTGCATTTATTTAGCAGAAAAATAGGTAATTTATACATTATGTAAATATCAAGCATTTAACACTCTGTATATAAACCGTTATTAATTTTAAGTAATGCCAATGAGCATACCTTTCAACAATAGAACGCGTATTCAGAAGAAATGATAGTACATGCAATTAAACACGCGTTGAATAGTGTCTAATTAGTTATAAAACAAGTACGAAGATAAGAGATAAAACCTAACAAAGCTTTATGCAATTACGCTGAAACAATAAACATTTTTGATAAGAAAACGCAGTTTCAAACACGCATAAAAATACATAAGCGAAAACAGCATAGAAGTTACATCATTTATTTTGTTCAAAAGGCAATATCTATACAAGACAACAGGCTTAAAGTTGAAAGTTTGGCAAAGATAACAAGGTATCTATAGCAAATAAATATTACACGGAAAACCAAAGGGAATATTAAAGATCTGATTGGTTGAGATATCTGCAAGACTGCTTGAAAACCCAGCCCACATGTAAGTGGAAAGAGCCTATATAGCACAGAACAATGATAAGACGAGTCGGTTTACAACTCGTGCAGAGCGAAGCTGCGTCACTGTTAACCCAAAAATCACGCGTAATTTAAATATAATAGAATATCAAGTGCATGTTACAGTGATAATAGTGCAACGATTACGAAGACTTCTTTTGCCGTTTAACGTGAGTAGAATTTGGGGTAATTTATTTAAACTAAATATTTGTAATAACAGGGCTTGAGTCTGCATTGACAAAACTTCGATTCTATGATATAACAATTCGAATCTATGGTACATTTCTGAATATTTCGAATGTGTTGATGATAATAATTCAAATTTGTGGTGTATTTCTGCATAATTCGAGTATTTGCCGACAAGAAGATTAATTTAAATATAGGTCAATATAATGTTTAAAATCAGCGTCGAGAATTATATTTTGGTACAATTCTGGTACAATTTTGAGTTGCGAGATTCAAGGCATATAGAATAAAGAAGCACGAAGTAATTTATGGAAAACGAAGGGTTCAACTAAGCAGAGCAGTGATAAATGTATAAGGACAACAAAGGGGTGTTGATCCACAACCCGAACAAACATATCGCAGGTCAGATCTATTTAATTTTAAGGTATTTTTCTATTTAAATTTCAATACTGAATTTATTTAATTTATATAAAACTTGTGATGAAGTCAACAACAAACACTGCATACGTTAAACTTACGTGGTATATTATAAAGGGGTCTAGAACGTTCCAGGTTTCTTTGGTAAAAAGGTAGTTTTTGGTGACTTTAGATGGAATTCAAAGCATATAAATTTTGGGGTAAATGATACATATGATATTGATTGATTGAAAGGTGTATTTAAATATTTTTTAAAATTTGTAAATAATATTTCTTTTCATTATATGAAATTAATTGACTTCGTTTTATCAATTCAAACAAATAATCATAAAAAGGTGGAGAAGAAAAAAATTGATCATCGTAACGTTGTGCACTCTGTGTAGATTAAAAAGGGCTAGCCGTGGCATAATAATAAAATTAGTAAAATTTGAAGTGAAAACACAGAGCGGTGGCGTTAAGTAAAAACGTCATAACACCGAGTACGGCGTAATCATATCAATATAGATATATATATATATATATATATATATATATATATATATATTATGTTATGGGTTAAATGGGTATGTTAAGGGTTAAATTTGGGGTAAGCAATTCAATTTCAAACACCCTGTATAGAGAAACAAACTAATTATTTACGCGCAAAATCTATTTAATTTATTTAATTTAAACGACCAAGTATTGACGTATTTTTATAATTAATGATTGAAAAGTAATAGGTACATAAAGAAAACCAATGTTAAAAATAAATAGAAATGCGGCGTTATATATATATATATATATATATATATATATATATATAACGCCGCTCACCGATGTAATAAACGTCCAATTGAACGCCACCCCTCTATGTTTTTCTCTAATCTTCTAATTTAATCATGCCACGGCTAGCCCAGCTAAATTTACACAGAGTGCACAGCGTTACGATGATCAATTTAGTTTACCCCTTTAATTCTTACCTGTTTGAATTGATAAAACGAAGTCAATCAATTTTCGTATAATGAAAGGAAATAATATTTACACTTCACAATTTCTGTAATCCTTTAAATACACCCTTCAATCAATTAATATTATATGGATCATTTATCCCAAAAATTATATCCTTTTAATTTAATTTAAAGTCACCAAAAATAACACCTTTTACAAAAAAATCTGGAACGTTCAAGAACTTTTTATGATTATCACGTAAATTTCAACGTATTCAAGATTCTTGTTGACTCCTTACAAATTTGAGAAGATTAGAATATTCAATGTTAAAATTTAAATTTGAAAAGATTCCTTAAAATTAGTTAGCCCTGACATGTGATATTCTGATGAGTTGTTGCGTGTTGTGGATTAACACCCCCTTATTATCTAATCTATTATCTAATCGAAAACCAATGCTCTGCTTTGTACTCCTTCACGTGCGTTTGAACCAATAATTCAGTACGGTTACCTCTTGATCCCAGAATTTACCTTGTGCTTTATTCGATATTTTACTGGATGCGCCTTGGACCTCTTCACTTAATTACAAACTGGACTTTATATACACCTTAGTATCATAAATTAGAATTAGAAGTTCTTAAGACCATGAATTAGAATTTCTTATATTCGTGAATTCAAATTAGAAGCCATATATCATTATAAACATTTAATTCAAATTAATTAACCAATCTCTACTCCAGTTTTCTGATTATACAACACTATTTTTCACTATAATATAAAATTTATTTATTCGACGCGTAAATATCTGATCAAGAGTATCTCAGTTTCGACGTGCTTCAAATTGAGACTGACCTTTTCTTATCAACTCTGGGCGTTATATAGCTTTTGCTATCTACATTTGGATTGGTTTTCCAAACAGCCTTACAAAGTGTTGCAACCAACCATATTTGTCTTGGGCATTTCTAGTATTTTTAAGCTGATTTCTGACGAAACCATTCTGTAATCCCGTATCATGCTAATATTTCCTATCATTTTACGATCTCTGACCGTCTTTTTTGTGATAATCGTTTGACTTTTATTTAGCTTATGTCTGTTGTTTATGTAGATAAGGCTTTTGGAGAATTGAACAAAATAACTGATGTAACATGGTTGATGTTTTCGTTTATGTATTTATTTACAATATATCTTTGGAAGTGCGTTTTTTATAAAAGCGCTTTATTTTTATTCTTTATTACAAGCGTAATTGCATGAAGATTTGCTAGGTTTTACCCTATCTTCCGCGTATCTGTTTTATAAACTTGGTGAACACTTCTCGACGTATTTTAATTACATGTATGATTATTTCTCTGCTGAATAAACTCTCTATTTTTGGAAGATATGCTTGCTAGCATTGATTAAAGTTAATTACGGTCCATATACCGGGTGTTAAATGCTTGCTATTTACATAATGTGCGAATTATTTATTTTCCTGCTAAATAAATGCAGTTTTCTTATTCCCATTGCTATTTACAGTTACTACGCGACCCTTACTACTCGATACACCCCTAAACAACCCCGTATCACAGTAATATATATATATATATATATATTTATGGCAGGGTAAACCATGACTATAAAAATCAATTAGAATATAAGACGTTTTTCTAAACGTTAGTATAGGAATTAAAATGTATGTTAAACTTTAGGGTTAATTTTTACGTCAGTGTAAAATAACTAAATATTTATTATTAATATTAGATAGGAAACGTAGTTTCGTAAGCCGTAGGGTAAAAGATTTGTATTTTTAAAGAAGTAGCTTATAGGTTTAGTAACACGAAAACTTTCAGTTTCTGTGTATAGTAAAAATCGATAATTTAGGAGGGTTCATTGTCTAACTGCATAAAGTGTACATAAATTTAGCATAGTGTAGAGCCTTAGTATTGGTTAACCTTGCAAAGATGTAGCTTTTTGATAGGAAAATGTTGTCGATAAACAACTTATAAACGTCTAAAGGTTCTAAGAAAGAACGTGCAAGCAAACATTTCATTTCTAGCAAAAGTGAACGTTGAAAATGTTCCTGGTATTAATTTAAAAAGAGGGAAGATAGTTTATTTCAAGGATTTATAGTTAAACACTCAGGATCGTTATAAACGGTGCTTGAGCTGGGGTATTGGAGGTTGTATACCAATGGATCTATATTAAATAGAGACCGTGTTTTAACATGTATTGGGGTGAGACAAGGTTTAGGTGTGCATTGACTTTGAAACGACTAGGGGAGATAAGGACTAATATAATAAACATATGAGAAACGGAGATAGTTGATAGGAATATACATATAGAAAGGAGATGGATGATATTCGAGAGAGGGTAGATATTGTTAGAATATTATTACACTTGTAAACTTGGGAAAAGATATAAAATACGGGTTAGACAAAGACCTAATAAACTGATAACTGGCATGGGGAAAATAGGAAGGGCACAAAATAGAAGACAGAACATTTTTGTAGGTAAGATAGAGCGAGGTGACTGTATATACATGTATTCGTGAGGCGTGTTTTAGATGCGCGTGTTTGTATCAGTTGGCGAGGGACTTCAACGAACTCAACGGCCGTTGCAAATTTTAATTAGATTTTTGAAGTAAAGCGTTTATTTTGTATTCAAAATTCTGAGATTTTCGAGACGGTTGGCATACGGTTGCCAGTTTTCCACAGAATTGTTGAAAGTTAATGATACGATTTTTAGAATCGACGACGGTTGAGTGTTGTTTGTAAGGATTGTTTTTGTGAACTGTGAACCGTTATACAAATTTACTCGGACAGTTTGTTGGTAGTTGTGATATGTTTTAGGAAAGTAACCTAAGCGTGGAGGGGGGTAATTTTGGTCTATACATACTACCAGGAAACGGCGGGTTGCTCTCTGATAAATTTCTTTCAAGCTTCAAGCTTCGAACAACTTTAGTACATGAGTTAAGCGACTAGTAAGTTTTGATATCTTATTGAAATTATTTCAACGTACACAAGCAGGTGTACTATTGAATTAACAGTTTTGATTTGTTAAATATATTTTGAAAAATCGAGGCATGATGTACTTGTAAGTAGAAATTACTGCCTTAATTTGGGTGCTGGTGCTTGTTGAACACTCAAATGGAATAGTGGATGTAAATGGAACTTAGCTTATGTGTGGAAGATTGGAGAAATAAAAATTTGGATAGATGGTTGCTGTCCCAAATGGTGTGAGTCAACTTGGGGTGATTCCAGTACGGGCAGTCGTTGAGGTCAGCGATGGTTTAATGGCAGATATCTGTTTGTGCTACATTCCAGGTAACTGAATTTTTGTAAAAATATTTATTTTTGTGATTATTTGGTGTTATGACATTCTGGTGAATTCTCTGGACAAAGAAATTGAGTATTTAATATGAATAATGAAGTATTTTAAAAATATGTTGAGGTCAAAATTTGTATCATAAAATAATTGTGTATTAACGACTTATGTAAGAAGTAAATGAGTTTTAGGTATTTTTCTGTGCAAAATAAGGTTTAGTACAAATTCAAAAAGGTTTACTATGAGCTCTTATTAGACCAGGGTTTTAAAGTAAGGTTATGGTTAAGCCTAGTTACTTTCAATAATTATTAAATCTAGAAAATGTGTTTTAAAAGGAATTATTCTAAAGTGAGAATGGTTATTATGTAATCTAGGGGAGAATCTATAATAATAAAAGTATTATTTTTTTGATATTGAATTTTCTATTGGAATAAATGGTGATAATTTTTGTGGTCGAGGTTTCTTTCTTCAAAGAGCAGGGTAGCAATTTCAGAGAGCCGCTGAGAAGCCGTGGTGTATATCCCCGAGGAAGCAGCATTTTAAGCAATGTAAAAATCTAGAAATTTTTGCGTTCAAAAAGAGTAGCATCTTCACAGGATAAAATACGTATTGAAGTTAAAAGCAAGTTAAGTTTTTTTTTTATTTCAGGTAGATTTCAGTGCAGAGTGACGCTCAAATTGTAAGGCACGAGTTTGTACTGAGATAAATTCGCAATAATTTATTGCTTCCAACGAATTTACCAACTTGTTGTCCTAGGAAATTCGAAGCAATTTATATATATATGTATCATTATCATTAGGAATGTTTCCTATTCTGAGTTAACCTACCCATTTCCCTGAAATGTGCACAATCTGCATCTTTCACTATCTGCGTGCAATAGTCTGATCTAGGCTTACCTCTACTTCTTTTTTTCCTATCTCTGCTTGTAATATATCCCGCACTATTCCCTAAAAATGCTTTAGAACATGTCCTGCCCTTCTATTTCTCCTATTTTTTTTTTATTTTCCACATATGCTTTCAACAATTTTCTCCCTGTTTCAGCGTTAGTTGTAAAAGGATGACATAATATATCCTATAGTTAGAGACAAGCAGTAACAGAACGTCTCGTCTAAATTGTAAGTTATATGTATGAGACAGGCGAGATACTCAAAGATTTCAAACGTAACATCATAGCCGCTATACAACAAAAGAAAAGTGTGGGTAAATATGGAGATTTTCGAACAATAAGAATGACAGCATACGTATCAGATATATTTACTAGAATTGCACAAAAACGGATGAAAAAATGGGCTGAAGAAGTACTAGAAGATTAATTTGGGTTTAAGTGAAACAGAGGAACACGAGAGGGTATTTTAGCTTTAAGCGTGATAATGGAGAAAGCAATAGAAAAGGAGAAAGCGTGTATTTAGGGTTTGTAAATCTGGAAAAAGCACGAACAATGTAAAATGTGAGAAAACGTTCGTTATACTCAAAAAGATAGGAATGAATTATAGGGATAGACGGATTGTAGATAGCTTATACAAGGAGCAAACAGCGGTAACATAATTAAAGCAGGAACGTAAAGAAGAAACTATTAGGAAAGTAGTGAGACAGGAATGAGCGCTATCAAAAGACATTTTGTTTATTATGCCTTATTATGCAGAGACAAGCTCAAATTTACAGATGATATTTCGAATGGACCTGCACCTTGACGAAGTTCTAAATTAATAAAACAGGTGAAATGGCTGGCGTGTTCTAATGAGCTAAAGAGCCAAACTACAGGTCCAACCAAAGTAGTAGGTTCGTTAGTGAGGAACCAGACTAAGACAGGTCCCCGAAAGAGGGCAGCGGCTCTTTCGGTACTTAGATTGGCAGAGACCATAGGGGTCGGTATGGCAGTCTAAGACACACTACCGCGATGTGGAAGGCAACTGGAAACCACCACATTATCTCCCAAGTACACAGCGTACTTAAATTGTAATAAACATGATGGCATTCTCTGGGGTAAAAAATTCCGGAGTTAAAATAGTTCCCCATTCGGATCTCCGGGAGGGGACTACTTTGGAGGATGCGATCGGAAAGAGAGTCGGAAACATTCTGCGAGTCGGAACGTGGAATGTTAGAAGTATGAAGCAAGTAGGTAAGCTAGAGAACCTAAAAATCGAAATGAATAGATTATCACTAGACATAGTAGGGATTAGCGAAGTTCGGTGGCCAGAGGCAGGGGATTTTTGGAGTGGAGACTTCAGAGTAATTCATACAGGAGCAGAGGAAGGAAATTTGGGTGTGGGGATAGTTATGCGGAAAAAGATAGGATACTGCGTAGAAAATTACTTACAAAAGAACGAAGATTAGAATCTAAACCGGTAAACACAGTAATAATACAAGTATATTTGCCCACCTCTAGCTACAGTGACGAAGAGGTAGAAGCCATCTACAAAGATATCGAAGACATATTAAGATGTGTAAAAGGACATGAAAATTTAATAATTACGGGGGATTTTAATGCCGTGGTAGGTGAGGGTAGGGAAGGAGCGGTAGTGGGTTTATTTGGTTTAGGCACGAGAAACGACAGGGGAAATAGGCTGATAGAATTTTGTGACAAGAACAATTTAATCATCACAAACACATTATTTCAACATCATGCTAGAAGACGATATACGTGGAAGATGCCAGGAGGTATAGGAAGATATCAAATAGATTACATTCTTGTTAGACAACGGTTTAGGAACTAAGTAAAAGACTGTAGAAGCTACCCAGAAGTAGATATAGATACTGACCACAACATCGTAATTATGAAGGCCGCACTGAAATTTAAGAATGTGAAAAAAAGAAACGGAAAAAGGCACTTGGACTTAGAGAAACTAAAAGATAAAGATATTCAAGAAAGATTCGAAAAAAAGTCAAATGAATTGCTCAAAGATATCGGGAAAATATCTGATACTAAGGAAGTAGAAACAGAATGGAATAACATTAAATCCAGTCTAGACATGGCAGCCAGAGATATTCTGGGCTATACACAAAAAGAAAATAAGAAACCATGGATAACAAAGGATATCCTGAATTTAATAGAAGAAAGACGAAAATACAAAAATAAATCAGACGAAACAGGAAAACAGATACTAAGCCATAAAATGGGAAATTATTCGAAAATGCAGGAAAGCTAAAGAACAGTGGATTCATGAAAAGTGCAAAGAGGTACAAACGAAGATGGAAATAGAAAAGACAGACGAAGCATACAAATTAATTAGAATGAATTTTAGGGATATAAAACCGTACAGCAAAAATATAAGGGACGCACAAGAAAACGTCATTATAGAAAACGTAGAGAAAGTGGGTAGATGGCAAGAATATATAGGGAATTTATATGCAGGAGAGGAACTAACTGCATTAGAACAGGAATCAGACATTGAAAATGAGGACTTTGGATATCCTATACTTAGAGATAAGTTTGAATTAGCATTAAAGAGTCTGAAAAATGGTAAGGCGCCGGGTACAGATAAGGTGCAAGCAGAAACTCTAAAAGCCGCTGGACAAGCAGTAACAGAACGTCTCTTCCAACTTGTAAGCTATATGTATGAGACAGGCGAGATACCCAAAGATTTCAAACGTAGCATTATAGTAACTATACCAAAAAAGAAAGGCGCGGATAGATGTGAAAATTTTCGAACAATAAGTTTGACAGCACACGTGTCAAAAATATTAACTACAATTGTGCAAAGACGAATGGAAAAACGGGCGGAAGAAACACTAGGAGAAGACCAATTTGGGTTTAGGCGGAACAGGGGAACACGGGAGGCTATTTTAGCTCTGAGAGTGATAATGGAGAAAACAATAGAAAAAGGGGAAAGCGTGTATATAGGGTATGTAGATTTGGAAAAAGCTTTCGACAATGTAAAATGGAAAAAAATGTTCGAAATACTCAAAAAGATTAAAATGAGTTATAGGGACAGACGAATAGTACATAGCTTATACAAAGAGCAGACAGCAGGAATAGAATTAGAGCAGGAACGTAGAGAAGTAAACATTAGGAAAGGGGTGAGACAGGGATGTGCCCTATCCCCAATGATTTTTAACTTGTACATAGAAGAGGCAATGAATATTGTCAAATGCAGGAAGACATTTGGAATTACTATGCAAGGACAAAAAATTGATATGCTTAGATTTGCAGATGATATAGCAGTATTAGCCTCTAGCAAAGAAGAGTTAGAATCTGCTCTTAATGAAATGGAAACGGTTCTAACAGAGAGATACGGTATGAAAATTAACAAAACTAAAACTAAAGTTCTAGTATGCAAGGGTGGGGAAAATAAATCAAAAACAAGAATACAAGTATGTAACACGAACTTACAAGAGGTTGAGGATTTCTGCTACCTAGGAAGCCAAATAACGCAAGATGGGAAAAGCACAAAAGATATAAAACAAAGATTAGCACAAGGGCGTGCTACATTTAACAAGAAAAAGCAACTACTGTGCTCAAAGACCACAAACATAGAAACAAGGAAAATATTGCTTAAAACATATGTGTGGAGCACAGCACTGTACGGATGTGAAGCCTGGACAGTAGGAGAAGCGTACGAGAAAAAGGTAGAAGCCTTTGAAATGTGGTGCTACAGACGTATGATGAAGATATCATGGACAGACAAAGTTAAGAACGAAGAGGTACTAAAAATGGTGGGAGAAGAAAGAAATATGTGGAAAATGGTAAAAAATAGGAGAGATAGGATGATAGGCCACATACTACGGCATGAGGGAATAGTGCGGAATACATTAGAAGCAGAGATCGGAAAAAAGAGAAGAAGAGGCAGACCTAGGTTAGACTACTGCACACAGATAGTAAAAGATGTAGGTTGTATGGGTTTCATGGAGATGTGTAGGTTAGCCCAGAATAGAAATCAATGGAAGTACGCATCCAACCAATCCCAAGATGGATAAACTAATGACGAAAAAAATAACTGTGCTTAAACATGATGATTATTATAAATAACTACAAGAATTGGTTGGGCAATATTCTCGAATAATGTTAAGTGTGAAAGGATTTACTGGAAAACCATTATTTCGGCAAACGTCTAAGTGTTGGGGGATCTTGGTAGCCACAGGTTGCTTAACCCCCTTCACTGAATCTCGGTGAAATAGGGCATAAAATTAGAAACAATAGAAGGGGAACGAGCTGTATACACATGCTGTGTGAGAATTTCAGGAAACTATGTAGTCTAGCTCAGAATATAAATAAGTGCAGGTACGTGTCCAACCAGTTGTGAGTTGGAAAACCTAATGACGAAAAAATAAGCGCAGATAAATCTGATGATTAGTATAAAGAACTAGTTGTTGGTTTGCGAAATATCTGCAACTAATGCTGACTGTGCGAAAAGATATATTGGAAAATATATCAAATCGGTAAATGGTTAAGTGTGGGCGGAACTTGGCAGCCACATGCTGCTTACCTCCCTTCACAACCACTGAAGGTAGGAAAAATAGGGTATATAACTGTAAAACAATAGAAGGTGACCGAACTGTATCTAACAAGAAAGAACAGCACCTATGAGGAAAGACAACAAACATAGAACAAGAAGAAAATTGTTGAAAGCATATGTGTGGAGCACAGCACAGTATGCCTATGAAATACGGGCAGTCTGAAACGCAGACAGAAAAACGGTAGCAGCCTTTTGAAATACTGTGCTTCAGATGTATGAGGACGATAGCATGGACAAACAAAGATAATAACAAATAGGTTATAGAAATAGTAGGGGAACAAGGATATCTGGGGAAAAAGAGAAATAAAAGGGCGGAATACGTTCTAAAGCATTTTGGGGAATAGTATGGGATATATTACAAGCAGAGATAGGAAAAAAGAGGTAGATGTAGACCTAGATCAGATAGTGATAGATGCAGACTGTGCAAATTTCAGGGAAATCTGTAGGTTAGTTTAGAATAGGAAACAATGATGGTACGCGTCTAACCAGTTCTAGGACTGAAAACCTAATGATGATGATAGCGGTATTAGTATCTATCAAGGAAGGTTTAGAAGTAGCTCTTAATGAAATGAAAACAGTTCTAACAGAGAGATACGCTATGGAAATGAACAAAGGTAAAACTAAAGCACTAGTATGTGAAGGAGGTGAAAATAGGTAAAGAACCAGAATACAAATAAAGAACGAGAATTTACAAGAGGTTTATGATTCCTGCAACCTCGGAAGCCAAATTAACGCAAGTTGGGAAAGTGCAAAAGATATTAAGCAAGATTTAGTACAAGGATATACTTCATTTAACAAGAAAAAGTAAATACTACTTCGAATACAACAAACATGAAAACAAAAAGAAGATTGCTGAAAGCAAATGCATCAAGAACAGCACTGTAAGGTTGTGAAATCTGGACAGTAGGAGAAACGAACACGAAAAAACAGTAAAAAATAGGAGAGGCGGGATTATAGGACACGTTCTAAGGCACGAAAAATAATGCAGAATATATTAGAAGCAAAGAAAGGGTAAAAGAGAGGTAGAGATATACCTAAACTAGACTACTGCACACAGATAGTGCAAGATGAAAGCTATTGGAATTTCAGGGGAATGTGTGGGTTAGCTCACAATAGGAAACTTTGGAGGTACGCATCCAACCAGTTCAAGGACGGAAAGCTTAATGATGACGTTCTGGTTCCACTATAAATTCAGAGCCACAGCATGCAAGTATACACAGTCCAGGAAAACGTCAAACGCAGGAATTAGAGGCGATAATCCCTTGCATTTTATCGCAAGCCACTTGTACATAAAATATCGCACCACATCTGTCGAACTTTTAAACGACACTGGTGGAGATCTCTGTGTACAGGAAAAAGGTCCGTGGTATGCTCAAACGGACACACTATCAATTGTTTGCAGCACACGAGACGATCATAAACGTATGTGATACTATCGCATTAACATTAAATTTGAGACCAAGGCGACCACTTACTTGCCAAATCGCTATCACCGACATTAAGAAACCCATTATTGGCATGGAATTTTTCGAACACCACGAATTACTAGTTGATGCAAAAAGCAAGAAACTTGTTGACTCAGAGATCAAATTTTGAACAAAAGCCAACTCGCTAGTAATAAACAGTGCGATATCAACCACGGTATCCAGTTCAAAATACAACAAAACCCTAATCAAATACCCGGACATTACTCGTCTGAGAGGTCTTCTTGCGTTAATAAAGCACAGTGCTGAACATTACATCAAAATCCCCAAAGGAGTACCAGTATACAGTCGTCCATGCAGGTTCGTTCCTGAAAACTCAAAATCGCAAGACTGGTTCACTACAATGATTCAGTTAGGAATAGCAAAGCCATCCAAATTACCATTGACTGCATCCTTACATTTAGTGGCCAAACACAACGAAAAGTGGCGTTCCTGTGGAGATTGCACAACTTTAAACACTCGCACTATTCATGATAAATATCCCATTTGTGGAAGGTTTTGCATAAAAACTGCAAGGCAGAAAATTTTTTTTCAACAAAACCTATCACAAAATGCTGAAAAAGGCATAGAGAAGACAGCTATAACAAAGCGGTTTGGCTTATTCGAATTTCTATACATGACCTTTGTATTACAAAACACCGTACACAATTTTCAATGATTCATAGACGAAGTTTAAGCGGATTAGAATGCTATTATAGTTACATCGACGACATTCGGGTAACATCTTAGTCTGAAGAAGAATACGACATACATTTGGAAATTCTCTTCAGCAGATTAAAAAATTACCGGATAGTCACAAATCCTGGTAAATGCATCTTCCGAGAAGATGTAGCCAAATTTCTTGACTACCTCATGACCAAAAATGGCATCAAACCACTACCAAAGAAAATCAGCATTATACAGAATTTCACAAAACCTAAGACAACCGAAAAACTCAGACGATCATTAGGCATGTTGAATTAATACTGACGTTTCATAACACCAGCAGTTGATTCACAAGCAACACTCAACAACCTACTAAAAGGCAAAATAAAAATCTTCGCGCCTATCTATTGGACAAGAGAAACAGATGTAGTTTTCAGAAAGTGTAAAGAACAGCTAGCATAAGCCGTTCTGCTCGTACATCCTTTTCACTACAGAAAACTATCTATGGCAACAGATGCCTCAGACTTTGCTGTCGATGGAGTACTCCAACAATGGATCAGTTGGCAACCTTTAGCTTTTTATTTCAAAAAACTAACTAATGCACAAACAAAATATTCAACACACGACTGAAAACTTTTCGCAATTTACTTAACCGTAACACAGTTTAAACAAGTGTTAGAGGGTAGATACTTCCCGCTCTACACAGACCATAAATCCATTTCGCTTTCTAGCAGAAAATAGAAAAATATACCTCCTGGAAATTTAAATGACTAGATTACATAAGCCAATATTCGACACAAATCAAACACACTTTGGGGAAAGAAAACATTGTCGCAAACGCACTCTCGAGAATGGAGTGTATCGACTTCAAACAGCTATTCAATTCACAGCAAAACGATGAGTTCAAAAGTCTCAGGGAAATAAAACAACTCAAATTTGACCTACAGACTGATATAAATTCTAAACTCTGACCAAACAATTTTCTGTGACATTTCAACAACGATAGTTCGCCCCTTCGTAACATAATAATTACGAAAAGAAGCTTTCGCAAGCTTAGCATAGCCTGGAATAAAAATAACACAAAAGCTGGTAAGTTATAAATTCGTTTGGTTTGGCATTAAATCAGACTGCCGCAACTGGACACGAAGTTGTATCTAATGCCAAAGTCACAAGGCATGTGATCACAGAAATGCAAAATTTCAAACCACCATCTTCAAGATTCGAGCATGTCCATACAGACTTTGTCAGACCATTACCCATATTAGAGTGGCGCCGATACATATTCGCATGCATTGGCGCTTTACAAAATGGCTAAAGGAAATACCTCTGCAAAACATTGAAGCTGAAACAGTAGCCAGAGCATTCATAAAACAATAGATCGTACGCTTTGGAGTAGCACACAGAGTCACAATAAATCAAGGCCGTTAGTTTGAATCACAGCTACTTAAGCAATTAGAAACCTTGATCGGATTCGCTAGAATTCGTAAAACAGCATATCATTCGCAGTACACTGGCATGGTGGAACGATTTTACTAACAACTGAAAACTGAATTGACGACACAAAAAAATGGACCGAAGCATTATCTTTAGTACTGCTGGGAATCAGAAATGCTTGGAAAGAAGAACTAAACGCTACAGTTGCAGAACTTACATTTGGCGAAACGCTACGTCTTCCAGGAGAAATTTTCCCAAATTCGAGCATATCAACGGAACAGACACATCCTGAAGCACTTGCAAACCAGATACGTTACCACTTTCAACGACTACTACAAGTGCCAGTCACTAAACATAGTAACAGAAAACAAACTTTCATATTCAAAGAATTAAAAAATTCAAGCCATATTTTCCTTCACTGCGGATGCAACATAAATGCTTTACAAAGTACATTACTATGAACCATACAAAGTAATCCACATGGGCGATAAAACGGTCATCATTCACAAACAGGTCAACAAAACGACTCTTTCAATCTACAAAGTTTAACCAACATACATGGAAAAGGAACCATCAGAAACAGGCAACACGAGTGCAACAGAACTAAGTTTTCTTTTTCAATGAAAATTACCAGAAGCAGTAGAAGAGTACACTTCCCAAAGAAATATATCACTTTTTAACGTGATTAACGCAGTCACTAGAAAGAGGGTATGTAGGATTATGCAACAAACCATACTCCTAACTAGCTTGCTAATGAGCACGCAACATTAAAATAAATAACACGCACCCATAAAACACCCAACTAATAATAGACTTGTCCAGCACCCTTGAATACAAAATAGAACCTTTCAAACGCGCAATACAAACAAACCCATGGCATAAAAGGTGCTCCAAACGCTTGAGCAAATCACTCTTTATTGTGCTCTCTTTAAGAAAGTCACCAACCTGTGCACTAAGGTTTTCCTTCAGATTATATCGTTGTGACCACCAAATCTAACGGGATAAAACGAAGTGAACTTCATCACTATGGATAACTTTCCATCATAACTGAGGCCGATCCACCTACGCAGTCATCACTGCATCACGTCAACCTCGTAGAACACGTGACGCCAACAAGCACGCCAGGATTGAGAACATTCTGCCATCAAACCGCTTAAATTTCTACTAGCCTAGGAAACCGCCCGTACGCCAGCGACCACCCACTACCCGCTAAGTACTAAAGCTTATGGACATCAAACTTCCATGAGGTGCCGCTTGTATTCAGCGTATCACTCATCAGGGTTACTTACTACCATGAACATCGTCACCTAACACGACTGTCGTAAAGCTGCAAGATAGAAACTCGTTCTGCAACGTTACAAACTAAAGTGATTTCAGTTCTAGTGTTAATGACATTTGCAATTGAACTACGCACACAAAGACTTGCAAATATTTCCTGCGCGTGCCATGCCTTTAAAGTTAATATAGCATAAGTTCATTTAACTTGTAAATAAATGCTGCCTCTATTGCTACGAAACATTAACAAGGTGACCCCAGACAATCAGAACACCACACAGTGATACGTTAAGGACATGTAGACACGTTAAGTACTTGCTAAAAAATTAATTTTTTTGAATTTCTGTTCTGCAAACTTTTTGATTTTTTCATGACATTGTAGACATAAATACCTCTTCCACCGAACCGAAGGCCTTACGTAAGTGCTGTTTATTTTAGAATCTTTGGTAAATCTACTTTTTTCTAGTTCTCATGTTTTATCTTTGCCATTAATACATATCCTTGGTAGTTTGCTGTTATCTGTAGAACGAAGTACGGTTACCTACCTATTGTTATATATTACACACGATAAAAACTTATCTCAAATTATGTCAGCCAGGGATTAATGCTAATACCTGTAACTGCCATTATTGTTTACTTAAATAATTTAATTTGCTACTTACTATCGCCAAATTATTATTACCTAATGGGTTGTTGAACCTGAAACAAAATAAAGTACTACTCAGTTGTAATTTTCTTTTTGAAAATTCCTAAAACTGCAGTATAAAAGAGGAGAGGTTAGATAAAGAAATAAATAGTTGTTTCTATACTTATAAAGATAAGACAACAGTTGTTTCTAGCCGGGCTGCAAAGTTTTTAACTGTATATACAGCATATGCTCCACCAAATGCATGTATATTTTGCCGTAGACTATAGACTCAAATTATATAATCCAAGATAGGTATTATCACATACAACTGCCATAATTGTTTGCTTAAAATTTATTTGGTTCATCATTTACCTTCGCTAATCTATGATTATTTAATGTACAGATTGTTGAACTTGTGGTGAATTGTCAGCTTTATGTTGTGCATATCTGCAACCGTAATGGGGAGAATTTCAATAAGGTTATCGGGTATTCGAAACAACATAAATAAAATGTCTGTGAAAACGTTTCACTTTAACCAGCATGTTGAGAAAAGTATCAAAAGGGTTTTTGAACAACTCTTTATTGTAGTTGTCCTTCTACCGACAATGTATGACGTTCCTTTGAAATGTTTCGTTTTAATAGGTTCTGTATTACTAAATCCCACCAATAGGGTTAGATTATTTCCTTTAAGTAATATAATTTTAAGGTTAAATGCACTTTTGATCTACGGAACAATTATTTTTGTACCTAATACTGTTCATATTCTAAGCTTGTCACGTTCATCATGGCGCTTTTTAAAGATTAGAAATAATACGATTCCTACTTTGTATATAATCATTAGAGTTTCACTCTTTATTTGTTTTGATCAATAATGCGCTGGTGCTTATGATCTCATCGTCTGATCGCAAAGAAAGTTCACATACAATTTGTGCTGATATAAAATATAAAAAGGTCCCTTTCTCTGGCTTTAGTTAACCATCCCGTAAGTTATTTACACAAATATATCAGATAGAGGAAACAACACCCAGTCTCTTCAACTTGCAGTTTTAAATCACTTTCGAAGTTTGCCGAAGATACCCGAATTATTGTATGGAGGGAAGATCGATTTTTTATAGAGCCCATTGTAACTAACATCCAAAGAAACAACATGTAGCTTGAGTAGGTTAGTTTACCTTGAAGAATAGGTATCGAACAGACTGATAGCAGTCAGTAAAGTTCGGATAATACCCTAACAGATTGGTTGCTTTCAATTTTAGGGCACATTGGTTCACGAATCGAAAATTTTATGCTGGACATAAGCATGTTGAGAACAACCAGTCTGATGTTACCATAGATAAAGGCATTTAGTGGTCTCCGAGTTAGCGACAGGCAAAACACTCATCAGAAATTTATGAATACCTCTGAAACTAAAAACTAGAAAAAAGTGTAAACGAACATTTTTAATTAATTACGTGAAATTTATAGCCGTATCCCAGGATCTTTTTTTGTTATTAGGTTAAGAATTTATGTAGTGATTTGATTCGTCGAAAGCGTTTTCCAATAAGGTTGGTACTTTTCGATATATTTGATTTTTAATATTTGTTTAAGAATATCTATCATGTACTTGTAATAAAAACTAATCATTAAAAATAGTTTAAAACATAATTGTGTAATAGCGTTAGAACCTTTTTTTTTATTGGCGTTTTTCACATGTACAGGTACTAGTTCCAGCTTTGCTCAAAAAAAATATTTTACCATCACCTAGAGGTGTGATTAAAATTCAGGTCATCTAACATTTGATTTTAAAAATCTTTCTTTCAGCTAACCGTTTTGAATAGGTATATTATGTTCTTTTGATTAACGTTTATGCTAGGTTTACTTTAACAATAGTGTACTTTATGGCTTCTCGTGAGAATTGTACGTCAATACCACTCTTCCGATCTCAGATTATGAGCGCCCTCTTGTTATTCTTTCTGGGGTCTTTCCATAGAAACCCTGCGAGATTAGGTGACGTCCAAGATACGTATTTCATACACGATAGCATTCCGGGATCCTCTTCAAACACACCATTTTTGTTAATACATTCGAGGTATTGGGTATTTTACCGAAACAAAATTTTTAACGGAATGCTTCACCGAGTATCTTCTGTAGATTACGGGCTAAAGTTTGTGGTGCCAAGACTGTACGTAACAAATGGTTGAAATTCATATTTAGTTTTGTAAATAATTTTGTGGTTAGGGGTTTTAATTATATTTTGTTTGAATCGTGTCACAGTTTTCTTTCTTATCGCGTAATTAGTATCAATAAAGATTTTGGATTTGTTTAGTTTTTACCTACATTGAACAGTTTATAACTACTTCTATTATGAATAGCATGAAAAGATGATTTTGTTTTCTTTGGGCCCTATCAGAAAATGGGAAAAACACGAACTACCGAACTTGATTCAATCAAAGGTATGGAGAATCAAGTATCGAAAAAAGGAAATGGCGAGATAGAGAAATATTATCTAGACAAAACTTCTAATAAGTATCTAATGGCTACAGCAAGTTTAAAGACTCGCCCGTGTTTCTGATTAATTGCCGTTCACCAATTTGAAAGTATCAAGATGGATTTGAGAATGAAAATGTAATAGTCAAGAAACTTTGAAGCATCGATGAAGGCTTATGCTTTAACCATACATGATTCCAAAGATGGTAAATGGATTTATTCACAATTAAATAGTACTGTTTACGTTTTCAATAGAAATTCTATTTGTTTTAATAAAGTTTTTAATAAAAAAATATTTACATAATAATAAAAGAAATTTGAGGTTGCTGGCGCATACCCGGGCGTGGGGGCACATACCAGCTCGTAGAGTGCTTTTTCCGAGTATGCAATCGGGTCATGTTCAGAAGTGGGACGCTTTTTCGAACACGAAGGTGGTCGCAGGACTTTGTAAGGCCGTTGTCAATATCCGTTTAAACTAGAGAATGAGTTTAAACCGATGTTTAAACGAAGGACGAGTTGTATACTCTTGGCTTAGTCATAATCTAAAGCTTAGTTGCTAGTTTAAACTTAACCCAAGGCAATCTATGGTTTAAAGAGGAAGTTAGGTTTCCAGTTGTGATTGTCATTCATCACTTAACCTAAATTTTGTATCATTAGGTCTTAAGTCCTGGGACTGGTTAGACGCGTACAATCATTGTTTCCTATTCTGAACTAACCTACATATTTCTCTGAAATTTTCACAGTCTGGATCTATCACTATCTGATCTAGGTCTACATCTATCTCCTTTTTCCTATCTATCTCATTTTTCTTATCTCTGTAATGTATCCCATACTATTCCCCAAAAATGAACTTAGAACATATTCTGCCCTTCTATTTCTCCTATTTTTTATTCCACAGGTATCCTTGTTCTCCTACTATTTCTATAACCTATTTGTTATTAACTTTGTCTGTCCATGCTATCACCCTCATACATCTGAAGCACAACATTTCAAAAGGTTACTACCGTTTTTTGTCTGCTTTTCCTACTGCCCATATTTTATAGGCATACTGTGCTGTGCTCCACACATATGCTTTCAACAGTTTTCTTTTTGTTTCTATGTTTGTTGTCTTTCATCATAGGCGCTGTTCTTTCTCGTTAGATGCAGTTCGGTCCCCTTCTATCGTTTTACAAATAAATACCCTATTTCTCCGACATTCAATGGTTGTGAAGGGGGGTAAGCAGCCTGCGGCTGCCAAGTTGCCCCAGCACTTGAACATTTTCCGATTGAATATTTTTTCCAATATATCTTTTCGTACAGTCAACATTAGTTGCAGATATTTCACAACCAACAACTGTAGTTGTTTATAATAATCATCAGATTTATCTGCGCTTGTTTTTTCGACATTAGGTTTTCCGTCTAAATCTGGTTGGACATGTATCTCCACTTATTTATATTCTGAGCTAGTCTACACAGTTTCCTGAAATTCTCACACAGCCAGTATACAGCTCGGTTCCCCTTCTATTGTTTTCTAATTTTATGCCCTATTTCACCGAGATTCAGTGAACGGGGTTAAGCAGCCTCAGGCTGTCAAGGTCCACAACACTTGCACATTTGCCGAATTAATAGTTTTCCAGTAAATCCTTTCACACAATTAACATTATTCGAAAATATTTCCCAACAAATACTTGTAGTTGCTTATAATAATCATAATGTTTAAATACAGTTACTTTTTCCATCTTGGGAATGCCTGGATGCGTACTTCCATTGATTTCTATTCTGAGCTAGCCTACACATTCCCCTGAAATTTCTACAACCTACATCTTTCACTATCTGTGTGCAGTAGTCTAACCTATGTCTACCTTTACTTCTCTTTTTTCCTATCTCTGCTTCTAGTATATTCCGCACTATTCCCTCATGCCGTAGTATGTAGCCTATCATCCTGTCTCTCCTATTTTTTACCATTTTCCACATATTTCTTTCTTACCCTACCATTTTTAGTACCTCATTGTTCTTAACTTTGTCTGTCCATGATATCTTTATCATACTTCCGTAACACCACATTTCAAAGGCTTCTACATTGTTCTTGTCGGCTTCTCGTACTGTCTAGACTTCACAGCCGTATGGTGCCGTGCTCCACACATATGTTTTAAGCAATCTTTTCCTTGTTTCTATGTTTGTGGTCTTTGAGCACAGTAGTTGCTTTTTCTTGTTAAATGTAGCACGACCATGTGCTAATCTTTGTTTTATATCTTTTGCGCTTTTCGCATCTTGCTTTATTTAGCTTCCTAGGTAGCAGAAATCATTAACCTTTTGTAAGTTCTTGTTACATATTTATATTCTTGTTTTTGATTTATTTTCTTCTTCTTTGTATACTAGTACTTTAGTTTTAGTTTTGTTAATTTTGATACCGTATCTCTCTGTTAGAACCGTTTCCATTTCATTAAAAGCAGCTTTTAACTCTTCCTTGCTAGATGCTAAGACCGCTATATCATCTGCAAATCTAAGCATATCAATTTTTGTCCTTGCATAGTAATTCCAAATGTCTTGATGCATTTGACAGTATTCATTGCCTTTTCAATGGACAAGTTTAAACTTAATGGGGATAGAGCACATCCCTGTTTCACCCCTTTCCTAATGTTTACTTCTCTACGTTACTGCTCCAATGCTATTACTGCTGTTTGCTGTTTGCTGTTTGTATAAACAATGTATAATTTATCTATCCCTATAACTCATTCCAATTTTTTTGAGTAATTAGAACATTTTTTTCCATTTTACATTATCGAATGCTTTTTCTAGATCTACAAACTCTATATACACGCGTTCCCCTTTTTCTATTGTTTTCTCCATTATCACTCTCAGAGCTAAAATAGCCTTCCGTGTTCACCTGTTTTGCCTAAACCCAAATTGGCGTTCTCCTAGTATTTCTTCAGCTCGTTTTTCCATTCGCCTTTGTACAATTCTAGTTAATATTTTGGATACGTGTGCTGTCAAACTTATTGTTCGAAAATTTTCACATCCATCCGCGCCTTTCTTTTTTGGTATAGTTACTATGATGACATGTTTAAAATCTTTGGGTATCTCGCCTGTATCATACATATAGCTTACAAGTTGAAAGAGACGTTCTGTTACTGCTTGTCCAGCGGTTTTTAGAGTTTCTGCTTGCACCTTATCTGTACCCGGCGCCTTATCATTTTTCAGACCCTTTATTGCTAATTCAAACTCATCTCTAAGTATAGGATATCAAAAGTCATCATCTTCAATATCTGATTCCTGTTCTATTGCTGTTAGTTCTTCTCCTGCATATAAATTCCCTATACATTCTTGCCATCTACTTACTTTCTCTACATTTTCTATAATCATGTTTCTTCCCGCGTCCCTTATAATTTTGCTATACGATTTTTTATCCCTAAAATTGATTCTAATTAGTTTGTATCTCTTTGCACTTGTCATCAATCTATTGTTCTTTAGCTTTGCTGCATTTGAGAATAATTTTCCATTTTATGGCTTTGTATCTCTGTTTTCCTGTTTCGTCTGATTTATTTTTGTATTTTCGTCTTTCTTCTATTAAATTCAGGATATCCTTTGTTATTCATGGTTTCTTATTTTCTTTTTGTGTATACCCCAGAATATCTTTGGCCGCCATGTCTAAGCTGGATTTAATGTTATTCCATTCTGTTTCTACTTCTTCAGAATCAGAAATTTTCCCGATATCTTACAGCAATTCATTTGACTTTTAGCTTCACAAAGTCAAGGTGCCTTTTCCGTTCCTCTTTTTCAGATTTTTAAATTTAAGTGCGGCTTTCATAATTACGATGTTGTGGTCAGTGTCTATATCTGCTTCCGGTTAGCTTCTGCGGTCTTTTACTTGATTTCTAAACCGTTGTCTACCAATAATGTAATCTATTTGATATTTTCCTATATCTCCTGGCATCTTCCACGTGTATCGTCTTCTAGCATGGTGTTGAAATAATGTATTTGTGATGGTTAAATTGTTCTTGTCGCAAAATTCTACCAGCCTATTTCCCCCGTCGCTTCTCGTGCCTAAACCAAATAAACCTACTACCGCTCCTTTCTTATCCTCACCTACCACTGCATTAAAATCCTACGTAATTATTAAATTTTTATGTCCTTTTACGTATCTAAATATGTGTTTGATATTTCTGTAGATCGCTTCCACCTCTTCGTCACTATAGCTAGAGGTGGCCATGTATACTTGTATTATTACTGTGTTTACCGGTTTAGATTCTAATCTAACCATGAGTACTCTTTCGTTCTTTTGTAAGTAATTTTCTACACAGTATCTTTTTCAGCATAACTGTCCCCACATCCAAACTTCCTTCTTCTGCTCTTATATGAATTACCCTGAAGTTTCTACTCCAAAAATCCCCAGCCTCTGGCCCACGAACTTCGCTGATCCCTACTATGTCTAGTGCTAACCTATTCATTTCGATTTTTAGGTTCTCTAGCTTACCTACTTGCTTCATACTTCTAACATTCCACGCTCCGACTCGCAAAATGTTCCCGACTCTTATTCTGACCTTTCGATCGCATCCTCTGAAGTAGTCCTGTCTCAGAGATCCAAATGGGGAACTATTTTAACTCCGGAATGTTTTACCTCAGAGAAAGCCATCATTTGATTACAATTTCGTTACGCTGTGTACTTGAGAGGTATTGTGGTGGTTTTCCGTTGCTTTCAACATCACGGTAGTGTGTGTTAGACTGCCATATCGACTATAGTCTCTGCCAAACTAAGTACTGGAAGAGCCGCTGCCCTCTTTCTGGGATTTGTTTTAGTCTGTTTCACCTGTTCAAGTAATCTAGACCTTCGACAAGGTGCAGGTCTACTCGAAATGGTGAAAAATGTTAAGCTATCATTTTTTGCAAAAATACGCCGTCGTTCGAATGAGAGGTAAAATGTAGATCTCGTGTGCAAGTTTTGCCATGCATGTTAAAAATCTTTACCTTGCTTGGAATAGCATGGGTTCAAAATTTGCAGATAAAAAAACTCGCTTCCTGGGCAATATTAGGTGGAGCATTCGAAAATCAAATGTAGTGTTGAAGCCACCCATGCCACAACTACGCAATATGTGGATCAAACAAACAGATAGACATATATCCACTTTGTAGACGCTTATACAGTTTTTCTTATATAGTTAACACCCATGTTCGATACAAACGTGAAAGGGGTCTTGCGCTGTCGTCGATTTACGATGCAGCACTTGCAATTGTTAGAAACAAGTGCTACAAGTCAAAACTTGAGCTTACATCAAAAGTGCAACTAGATAATGACGCTCCGATTAGTTTAACATTGCGAAGAAATGAGTAAAGATACAATTGTATACGAATTATGAAAGTCAACACGTAACAATTTTGTACGTCGGTGTACAACTATAGAACATGCGAAGTGAGTTCTAACCTATGCAGATTTTTCAGAATTTCAACCTTAGTCTCACGTGAACAATGAGCACAGACATATTTTAATTGTAATAAAACTGGAATTGAAGTCGCAAATGCATTGAAAAGTATACTAAAGGAGCTACCTGAAAATTAATCTGCAAACAGACAACGGATTAGTGTTTTATAATAAACTATTTAAAAACCAACAGCAAGACAATAAAATAAACCACAACAGTACATTTTCTGTGATCAAAGTCAGCTTTTGTATGAGATTGATGAGGAGAATCAAAAACAAATTGTACAGAAGATTTTATATACAAGGTACTTACAGATGGCTGAATATTTTACCTAAAGTTATTGATGAATACAATAACACATTAGATCGAGCTATTAAAATGACTCCAGTGGAAGCTGAGAAAACTATCCAGAAAGAGTAAAATTCTTCAGTCGACGATGATTCTGCAAACCGAAAGAAATTATATCGCGCTGGTAAGATCTTTGAAAAAGTTCCATCCCAAATGGGATACGGACCTCTATAGAATAGTAAAAGTGCACACAATTCCAATTACCCATCTACTGGAGGTTCTGGATAGGAATCCAATTTTGGGTTGTTTCTATACCGATCAGATTTATTCTACGTAAACCCCTGATACTTAGCTAGTAGAAAAAGTATACCGAAATGGAATCATGGGCGGGAACTTTTACTTTCCTGGCAGGGTGGAGGGAAAAGTTGAATTAAGAAAGATTTGCAAGGGTTTATTCCAAGCTTGATCATTTAAGAATCTACCCTTGCATCGGCGAGCACCATGTATTACATTTTGGATATACAAGGATTTCAGTGCAAAGCCAGCGATTTCTTTGTTAAATAAATAGCTATATTCACTATGGAAACCCACGAATTATAGCATAAAATTTAGGGTACGTTTTTGAACTTGAACAATCTAAACGAGGACTCCAAGAAACACAACGCATGACTCCACAAACATGTTTACGGACTTACTACATCACTCAATAAGTCCGTAGGATGATACATAGATGGCGTTGCTATGTAATAATCCATATGATTTGTAGGAAGTACTAACCTTAAAAAGATATCTGTCAAAATTTCATGACAATCCGACGATTAGTTTACAAGTTACAGAGGTTCAAGTGACGATACTTTTGAGTTTTTCAAAAAAATGAATTCCAAGCAATTTCGCGTGTTGATTTATCATTGCTTTTTGATGGGTAAAAATACCATCGCAGCCAAAGCATGGCTTGATAAGTGTTATCCGGGCTCTGCTCCATCGAGGCAAACGGTGGAGAAGTGGTTTGCTGATTTTAAACGTGACCGTACAGACACTGACGATGCTGAACGCTCTGGAAGGCCAATTGAGGTGGTTACACCGGAAAACATCAAAAAAGTCCACCGAATCGTTTTGGAAAACAGAAAAGTGAAATTGCGTGAGATAGCTGACACCTTGAAGATATCAGAAGGCAGTGTGCACACTATTTTGCATGAACATTTGTCCATGAGAAAGCTGTTCTCAAAGTGGGTGCCGCGTTTACTCACAGTGGACCAAAACAACAACGTGTCGATGATTCTGAGAGCTGTTTGGAGCTGTTCAACCGGAATAAAAGGACTTTTTGCGTCGGTATGTGACAATGGATGAAACATGGATCCACCACCACACTCCAGAGTCTAATCGGCAGTCAGCTGAGTGGACTGCAGCCGGAGAACCACGTCCAAAGCGGCCAAAACCGCAAAAGTCGGCTGGTAAGGTTTTGGCGTCTGTATTTTGGGATGCGCACGGAATTTTGTACATCGACTATCTTGAGAAAGGAAGAAGAATCAACAGCGAATACTACATGGCATTATTAGTGCGTTTGAAGGAAGAAATTGCCAAAAAACGGCCACACATGAAGAAGAAAAAAATTCTCTTTCACCAAGACAATGCACCGTGTCACAAGTCGATCGCAACGATGGCCAAATTGCACCAATTGGGCTTCGAATTGCTTCCGCACCCACCGTATTCTCCAGATTTGGCCCCCAGCGACTACTACCTGTTCGCAGACCTGAAAAAAATGCTCGCCGGAAAAAAATTTGGCTCGGATGAAGAGGTGATCGCTGAAACTGAAGCTTATTTTGAGGCCAAAGACGAATTGTTTTACAAAAAAGGTATCGAAATGCTAGAACGGCGTTGGACTGATTGTATCACTCTTGAAGGAATGTATGTTGATGAATAAAATCGAATTTCGCCAAAAAAATGTGTTTTTCTTAGTTATCCTACGGACTTATTGAGTGATGTGTTAATTGGAAATGTCCATCAATAGATGGCATTTTTCTGCTTATTTAATAGTATACGTGGAGAAGTGAAAACATATCGTCAATGCAAAGGGATTTTAAAAGCAAAATATGCTTTCCAGATTCTTACCTACATGTGATTTTCTAATGCTCCACCTGAAGGTAATCCAGATTCTTACCACACCTTCATGTTTAAAATCCGAAGCTTAAAGTGTTTAAGAAAATGTAGAGGACTTTCAAGCCGTTGTTTGTAACATGCAGAAAGGGGGTGATAAGGCTTCGGGTTGTTTTGTTTAAGTATAAGAATTTTAGTGAATGTTGTTGAGGATGATTTTAATTTTATTTCACTGTTTGGAAAGGTGGGTACTTGTTTTTAGTCGTGTTTCTTAGTGTAGTCCAAGGTATGGAGTGGTGAACGAGAAGGTAATGGGTATGTTTAGAATACGTACCGTAAAGCTTCTTCGAAGATCAAGGAAGCCCTTAAGGAGGATCATTTTGGTTTTATAAGGAGATATGGTTATATAGGAGGCACCGTGATTGAACTTTGTTTATAAGGAATGCTTTTGGGAATTCGAGGGATACGTTGTAGTTTCGGCCGAGGTCGTCTGCATAGGCGAAAGTTGAGGTAATAAGGATATTCATATCGAGAAGCGTGTTGATGGGCAGGATCTATAGAGCGGGATAAAGGCGGGAGCCTTAGGGGACAACTTTGGGCGACTGGTCTGGAAATAAAATGGAAGTCTAATGACGGGATGACAGTTTCGGGAACAGAGAAAGTATTTTAATATAAGAAAGAGGTTAGATGCAAATTTGGCTCGTTTAATTTGGTTGAGGAGATTAAGCCACCGCAGGAGGTCAAAGGCTGAGCAGAAGTCGATACATAGGGCTATAATGTATTTGGAAAGAGAGAATTGAACTGTTGTAATTACTGATGTTATTGTTTTCTCTCTGATATGACTTACCCGGAAGCCTTGTTGGTTCGGCAAAAAATGGAATTACATTCAACATGGGAGTTTAGTTGTAAAGCATGATTTGTTCAACGAGTTTGGCAAGGTTTGGTAGGAGCTATGGGCCTATATGAACCTTGATCGTAAGAAGGTTTGCTGCTTTGAAATTAGGGTTTTAAATGGGTTTGGAAGTGGACAGGTATTTCAAGAATAAAAGGT
The DNA here is from genome assembly GCA_036346225.1 of Platerodrilus igneus. Lineage (NCBI taxonomy): Eukaryota > Metazoa > Arthropoda > Insecta > Coleoptera > Lycidae > Platerodrilus > Platerodrilus igneus. Next base: position 11,698,055 of record JARFIW010001469.1, on the reverse strand, counting down.
GATGATGGGTCAGAATTTTTGCAGGATCGGGTTTGTTATATTATTCGGACCATGGGTCCATTAAGGTTTAATTTGGAAACTAAGGAATCTAAGAGAGTGCTGTCAAGTTCAGGGTCCGAGTCTGTGGGTGGCGTTGTTTGTGTTTTATCTATAACTTGTTGTATAAGTGCGTGATTGTCCAGTGATTTTGGTTATGTTACAGTATTCAGAAGTGTAGTGCTTATGTGGGATCAGAAGGGTAAGTTTTAATGGCAAATTAGGAATATGAGTTTTCGGTATGTTTTCCAAATATTTGACTGCTGTTCGTGGTTTAAATTGTAGTAAATTTGTTTTTTGCTTGTTGTGTTCTGTTCTTTGTATAATCGTCTTGTGAGGGTATAGGTATGTGCCATGTTGTTGATTATATTGGGATCAGCAATTGTTCTGCCTGCTCTTTGAAGCGTGTGCCTGACTTCTGTAAGAGATTGTTTAGTCTGCGTCAGTTCTACTGTCCACCACATTCGCTGGTGGGTTATAATGTTTTTTAGGAATGATAGTGGAGGCGAAAGTGATGATGTTGTTTGTGATGGAGAAACCTAATTGATGGTGATCTACATCTGCATATGTACTTGATGAAAATATTTGAACTAGGGTTTCAAGGTAAGCTGTTCAGTTGGTTTTTGTGTTGTATGTGAGGGTTTTATGGTGGAATCTGGGAGGGAAATGAGGTGTAATGTCAAGGTTCGAGTAATGCATTTGAGATTTCCAGGTTGAGATCGGAGAAGGGGTGTTTTGCATGTGCAAGTAATGCTGGTGTATAAAGTCCCCGAGTGTTTGTCTTTTATGGTCTGTAGTGTAATTAAACCAAAGAGTGGATTTGGCGTTGACGTCGGCTGCAGTGGTGGTTCTTTTATCATACTGAGTATCTGGCTAGGTTGGTGGAGAAATATATCAATACGGTTACTGAATTGTATGTGACAGGAGAATATGAAAAGGGTTCCGGTTTTGCAGTGCAATTCAGTCAGTATTGTGACGGGTGGATAATGAAGGGAGACAGGTGACGTCCATTAGGAGATCGGTAATAATAATGGCGGAGCTGTATTTTAGATTTGGTGGGAGGGAGTGCGTTAAGTTCTGTAGTTGGGAGAGCTATGGGATTACATTTTAGATAAGATAGGGTTCTTGGACTAATGCATAGGTATTTGATTTATTCGGAGGATGTGAAATAGTTCCGGGGTTCAATTCAGAAGTATTGCAGGTATATTTGGATTGATCGATGGAGAGGGGAACTGCTACAGGTAGGAATATGTATTTATCTTCTTGTCTGCTGTTTAAAAGCCACAATCTGTTCTTAGTTTAGTCATGTTTAGGCCTTGTTTGCGTACGGGACAGTCAGGGCTAGTTACAGAGTGATAGTGCAGGTGGTTTCTTCATAGGAAGTTTATACAGGTGATGTCCGATACAGCGGCCACAGTAGGATTGGCATCGGCTGGTTTTTGCCGAGTAACCGTAACGCTGACAATTAAAACATGGAGACGGGCGCTCTACAAGATTTGTTGCCACTAAAGAAGCGGGAATTGGTTGTTGGAGTTTTGGAGAAACGTTGTCGGAATGGTAAGTTTTTTTCCGTCGGATGGCAATGAATACTTCTTCTCTGTAGGCGTCTTCGGTAATAAGTCAGTCAAGTGAGTTTTGATTATAAATTAAATTAAGGGTATCGGTGGAAGAGATTTCCTTATCAAGGTCGAAGATTATGATTTGGGGAAGTTTCGGTACATGGACACTGCAAGAGGAAGGCGTGAGGAATGAAATTAGGCTTATTGGTTCGAATGGTATTTGGCACGTTCTCGTTCACACTTTTACTCAAAATTTAAACTAATTTAAGATGTTCGTACAAACTATGATAGAAGTAATATTCGCCGAAAACAGTTTTAAAAAATACTCTTTAAGGTGGCTCTTTCTCTCAAGCAAAAAATCTTTAATGTAAACTGATCTCGTTACCATCGATCTGCTAAAACGTTTAACTAAGTGAGATTAATCTCGAGGTAAAAATTTCCTCTGGATTTACTCGTTTGTCTAGATTATATCTACATTTTAAATTTTAACAAACAATATGGAACTTGAAATCAAGTACATTTCATGCTGTAGGAGTCGAAACTCGCTAAGAATAGCTCATCATTGTTTTCGACCTTACTTAAGGTCGGTTTGACGCAACTCTGACTTCTTTTCTATTCTGTGCTAATCTAAAAAGTTCTACATACCCTTCACAACCTAAATTTCTAATAATTTGACTAATATAGCTTGGTCTATGTCTTCGATACTCTTCTATCTTTTTCCTATCTACCTGGCTCTACATAGCTGTGATTTAAAAATTTAAAAAGATTTAGATTCCCTTAAAAATTATGGAGTAAATACATGTCCTATATGTCTAGAAATTCACATCTTACATCTAGAGAAAGAGTAGAAATCTATGTGTAAAGTAATTTTGAATTTTAGAGCACATAACTCGGTAACGATAGCTCCGATTTGGAGAATTACAAAAGATTTGAATTCTCCAAAAAATACTAAATCAAAGTACATATCTGTGTAACTAGAAGGGTTTCGGCAATGGAGTTAATCAAGGTGTGCGCAATTCTTGGGGTTCAAGTGTTTAAAGGGCTGTAATTCCAAAGAACTTTGTCCAATTTCAAAAATGCAAAATGGTTTGGTTGTTCCAGGAAATTCTAGACCATATGCATATCTTACGCTACTCGAATTCTCCGAAACCGGGATAACGAGCAAAAAGCACAAATTGCTCCAGTTCCGCTTCAAGATATCCCGTCTGGAATCGTTGTATGTGGGAAGGATATAAAAGATGTTCCTCTAGTGCAGTGTTTCCCAACCTTTTTTTTCCTAGCGAACCAATAGAAAGGTCCGATAAAAATTTGACGAACCCCCTATGTAGTCGTTAATGACAGGTAAAAAAAGCAATAAAATTTGATAGAATATATATATTTTTCATATTGCAGAATAATTGATTATATTAATCGTGAAATATTTAAATAAAACATTAATAAGACTAAAATGATGGCTATAAAAGTTGAAAACAAGATAAATTTTACAAACTGGTTCTTATGTTTTACATTTGGAAAAACTCTTAATAAGATATTTGTGGCTGTTTGATAGAATAAAACAATTCAAAGTTAGGCTCAATATCTGACAATTTCAGTCTTAGATAAGGTTCTGCATTTAGCCTGTTTCTGTATTTATCTTTCAGATAAGCATATGTTGAAAATCCTTTCTCGCATAGATATGTTGTGCAAAATACTAATAGAACTTCAATGGCTTTTTTTGACAAAACAGGATATTCATTTTGTATATTGAGCCAGAAGTCAATTAAAGATTGATCTTTAAAAATTGCTTCTAGAGACCTATCACAAGATAACTCTATGAGTTTTTCTTTTTCCAGTATATTTAGAGAGGTTTCTGAACTTACATTTCTTTGAAATAGATTACGTATCCAGTTGTTTGAGATGGATATATTGCATCTGTTGGGAAAATAGTCATCGAAAGTTAATTGAAGATAGTTCGGATGTTCACATATATTCCTTTTAATGTTTTCGTCAAGTTTAATTGAATTTTCTGATAAAAAAGTGCTGACAGAATCGAAACATCCATACTCATTCATCTGCAGGCATTGAATCCAAAAATTGATCTTTTTCAACATAGCCTCAATTTTATCATGTACACTGAAAATGGTGACGCCCTGGCCTTGTAAAGACATATTTAATTCATTCGCTTTACAAAAAATGTGAGCCAAATATGCAAGCTTTTGCTGCCAAAGAACATCGGATATACAAGAAGACAAAGGAAACGGATGATCAATAAAAAATGCTTGAACTTCAGACTTCAAACAAACGCGTCAAAACTTTACCACATGAAGGCCATCTAACTTCTGTTTGTAGTAGTAAAGAAACGTGGAAACTTACGAAGCGTACGGAATAGACGGCAATTTGTAGCACGCCATTTTATAAAGTTTACAATTTTCACAGCATCACTTAAAGTAGTAGATAACTCTGCAGGAATACGCTTACATACTAAAGCTTGTCTATGAATATAACAATGAGTCCACTGAATTTTTTCGTTGATCTTCTTCACCCGTACCACAAAACCAGAAAATTTTCCTGTCATTGATTTTGCACCATCTGTACACACACCCACACAATAAGACCAGCTTATTCCATTCTTTTCAAAATACTCATTGATCATATCGAAAATCGCTTCTCCAGTTGTGTAGGTTTTCAAAGGTTTTGCAAGTAGTACATCTTCTTGAACAATATTCGTAAAAAGATATCTAACGTAGAGAAGCAAGACGGCGGCATTTGTTACATCCGTCGATTCGTCAAGTTGAAATGCAAAATAATTCAATTTTAATCTTTTTAGAAGTTCGTTCTCCACATAATTAGCCAAGTCATTAATTCTACGCGATACCGTATTGTTTGATAAGGGAACTACCTCAATTTTCTTTGCTGCCTTTCCCCAAGCATACATTTGGCGATATCTTTGGCACATGGTTCAATTAAATTTTCTGTTATTGTATGCGCTTGTCCAGATCTTGCAATTCTATAACTTACTCGAAATGATGCTTCAAGGGCCATTTTACTATCTTCGTTTGAAGTCAAGAAAGAAGAAAGGCTACACTTTTTGATATCTGCTAATTTTGTTTTAAAATATTCAAGAGGTTTATCTTTGTGTGTCGGATGTTTTGTTTCAATATGTCTACGAAGAAGTGGTTTTAAACTGCTGTTGGCAAGAACTTCGTTACATATAACACAAAGCGGTTTGGATTCTGACTTATCCCCAGTAAAATGAAAACCCAATTGTAGATAGTCGCTGTCATATTTTCGCTTTTTCCCTTTTCTATCATCATTTCCTTTGTTTTTTGTCTGGTGCTTTCAGTACTTTCAGTACTATCATCCCGATTATCATGTCTCGTTTCTAAACGACCCGTTTTTAACCATCGATCCATAATAAAAATAAGAGCTATAATAATAATTACTTTAATAATTATTAAATCATTTACACGAAAACTTGACAGTCACAGTATCACTATCACTCAAGCTTTTCAAGTGCTAAGCCTATGTATGAACGTCGGTTACTACAAGACTACTCCCCCAGTTCCCTGTTGTGAACAAGTGTCTAATTCTAAAATCTGTAGTAAACTGTATTAATTGTATATTTATTTCTAATTGTATTGCAAAAAAAATATTACATAGATGTTACATGCCGAAAATCGGCTATGTATCATTTTTGGTTTAAGTTTTAATTTGGACTGAATTCGCGCCAATATTTTAAAAAATAAACTTGTTCATTTCCGCCATCCCGGACAGTTGCGTCGGCGCAAAAGAATGCGCATGCGTGGAGTGATGGGGTAAGTGCGCGGTTTCCGACACGACCGGACATGGGGGGATTAGCCAACGGGACGTCGAGCACTGACGTTCACCTGTGTCGTGCCTTTGTCTTTTCTCTTTCAGATAATGTAGATTTCCCTTTATCTCTACCTGATATCGTTGCCTTGACCTTATTCCTACCGTACCGCTACAGACGACGAAGAGGGAAGACAAATTAATCTGGTTTCAACGAGGGCATAGCGCCACCTACGCCCAACAACACCCAGACGAAGAAGATTATGTCCCCTGCGCAAGGATGACCGCAAAATCGTGGAGAGTTCCACATTTTAAGTGAGTACATTTTATCTTTTTCTTTAAGGCGCTTTTGTATCACTGTAAACGTTTTTGGTATGTGATACAATTTGAGACGCAATTATGACGTAATATCTTGTTGTGCAATATTGTGTACGTGGTTAGTATGTATTGTCAACTGTGGTAGTGGCTCTGAACACGCGGGCGCGGGACTATAACAGTTGCGCCGGGAGTATATCACGCAATTATGACGTAATATCTTGTTGTGCAATATTGTGTAGGTGGTTAGTATGTGTTGCCAACTGTGGTAGTGGCTCTGAACACGCGGGCGCGGGACTATAACAGTTGCGCCGAGAGTATATCAATAGAAGGGAAAACTACTGCAAGCAGAACATGATACTAATCATATTGATAAAATGTTTTAAATATAAATAAATGTTTGTAATAAAAAGAGAATAGTATTTGATTACTTGTATAAGAGGAATAAATTATAATGTATAAAATTGTTGATATAGTTTGACATTGATGAAGTAATTTTGAAAAACAAATAATGAAAAAAGAAATGAAAATATTGAAATTTGTTATAGATTTCTTAACAAATAGACAGCGAGCAATCTGTTTTGCAGTGGGTGTGTTCTTTAATTTTTGTGTTTTTGTTTTGTTTTTTTTTGCTTTTGATTTTAATGGCGTTTTAAAAATCCGCCATTACACTATTATTTTCGCGAACCCCCTCTGCAAACACTGTGAACCCCCAGGGTTTCGCGAACCACCGGTTGGGAATCACTGCTCTACTGGAAAATGCTATGATTCATATGCAACAACAAAACAATTTTTCTAGTACTGATGTCCGGTTGCTCGTCGACTAAGTTCAGCACTGCTTCATCCAGAGCTGGTGTTTTAATTTTGCATTGGCGACTAGAATCATATTTTCTTTTTGTAAATGTTCCAGTTTCTCGTAATTTAAGTAGTTTCGTTAATTTGTTAGGGATTCAATTTTGGGGTAGTTTCCGTATTGTAATGTTGCCGTTTTTGAGTTTGTTATTGATTTACTCCTGCTTGTTTCTTTTGGTTATTTTTTAATTTTTATACGTCTGAACTGTAGTATTTGTTGGTAGCGTTTTCGGGTATTGTAGTTATACAAAAGCGCGGTAAAGGGTTTTTGGGGGTCATGGAACCTCATTTCCTCTAGAGTCCTTCATTTCCTCACACATTCTGGACCAAATAGTTTTCTTTGACTAGTCATTTCATCTTTCGTGATAAATCTATCTCTTTTGGTATCAATTAAAATTAGATTATTTGCAGCTATCCGAATTTCTAAGAATTATTTAGATAGCATCACCCCCCAAGGAGCTACCCTCATTTTAAAACTTTCTACCAGCAGCGATTTCTGAACGTCCTTATAAATTTTTTAGTCATGCAATACATCAAGTTAGTTTAGAGTTTTACACAGAATCCGAATATGCAAATAGATTTAAAATCGGGGCAACCCCTTACCGTTTTACACTCATACCCTCTAGCCAGCATATAAAAGATAATTTTTGTTTCTTTCGAGATAAATCTATCTTGTTTGGTGTCAATTAATATTAGATTTTTCTCAGCTACCTGAATTTCTAAGAATTTTTTAGATTGCATCATCCCCCCAGGAGTTACCCTCATTTTAAGATTTTTTTCCAGCAGCGATTTCTAATCACCTCTCCTTTATAACATCTAGAATTCTTTAACCAAACACTTAGAGGTATTAACACAAAGAAATTAAGCACACAAAAGTTTAATAATTTATTTTTTCCGATTTGCAGTTTAATAAACTAATAGAATACAATTTTTTTACATTGCAAAGTATAACATTATTTTATTTCCTTCGTGTAGTCGAATCCAAGCAGCTAAAAGTAACCTGTAACAAAAAAGAGATTAATGTGTTGTTTTAAAAGAGACGAAACGTATTTTCGGTCAATAAGACATATTGTCGTTAATCTAACAATATGTTTTACCGCCCAGCGACACCGCGTGGTGGTAAACACTTGTCGCCGGGGACGAGGGGATTATTAAGTATGGGAATGATGGGTATGTCTTATAACTAACTTACATGCTATTATATACATACACAGTAAAATATATACATATATAAGTAACTATCCTATATCTTTATACTCCCATGCGTAGGTTGATATGCTTCCGGGGATGACGTAACGCTTGTCATCTTCCCCCGAATGACTAATTTTATTAATCAACCGTGTAATAATTACAACTGGTACGCGTTGTTAGTCAACCTACATTTTGCAAATTACAAAGACATCAAGATACTGGTTGTCCAGCGAACACCACGTGGAGGTAACACGTACACTCTGTCCACCAGGATAAAAGCAGGAAGGATTTGGAAGAAGGGAAGGTGGGAGAAGATCTTAACAATTATAGAATCTTAAAACTAATACATACAACAGATTTACAAAATCCATACAAATATAAACAACTATCTTAGACCTATATCTTTATGCCTCCATGCATAGGTTAATACACATCGAGGGATGACGTAACGCTTGACATCTTCATCCGATAAACTAATTTTATTAATAAGCTGCGTGTACAAATCGTGTTTTTACTCCGGATACATACGCCGCCAAGTACACGATACCAACCAAATGAAGAATTCTATGTTTGGTGACTGTTAACTTCCGCTTCCCTCATGTACGCCCAGGTACATCCCTGCCCATGCGCACCCTTGCCCATGCGCACCCCTGCCCATGCGTACCCTTCTCTGTGTGACTGCTATTTCGTGATAACGTCATATAAAGAGCAATGTAATACTATTCTAAACTTTTTATTCCGACATTATACATAACAAAATTTAAAAATGTTTAATACCAAGCATGGAGTCATTTAAACTTAATTTTAATACAAAGTTATACACAGAAGACAGTCCTTTCTTTATGTTTGTTTGGAATGATTTTAATTTTATCTAATTTTATTCGCAGCCTAAAATTTAAATCAACACCCTAGTCCTCTATCTCGTTTTCTATAGTTTGATACTTTGATACATAGAGACCGTCTAGGTTTTCGAATTGTAAAATGTACCAAAGTTTGTCTTTATATAAAGTCTTTGATTCCACCGACAACCAGATCCATTCCTTCGTGTAATTCTTGCAGCTTGTGACAATCTTTTAATCGCGGCTCTCCCACTATATCCTGCATACGTATCTTGTTAGCTTGATCGACTTCTTCTCGTCGGTATTGGAGGGAATCCTTATTCTTCCACTCATTGTTGCGTAGTTGCATGTCCACCACTTTTGGGAATATATGGTCGTTATAGGTTGTAGGACCCTCGGTTTTAAATGATCCAAAAGGTTCTTTACTAGGCAAATATACAATGTTTAGCGAAACCCTTTTACCTGTGGTGTATGCCAAGGTTACGAAATCCGCATTCCTTAACTCGTCTTTGTTATCTGCCATTTTGATAAATACGTTTTTAGAATAACCTTTTAAAAAGTATACGGAGTTAGTGCCATCCTTTTTCGCAAGGACGCCTACATAACTAAAAGAGTCTTTCTTACTAACCACAAATGCATACAGCTTGTTGAAACCGGATATATCTATGTCAGTCCATCGGCATATAAAATAATTTTTTAATTCTTCTTCATTTTCTCTAATAAGATGTTCTTTGTCTAACACATCTTTGTATTGTTTGCGTATTGTCGCAGTATTTTCTATGTAGTCCGACTTTCGTCTTTTTGCATACATTTCCTCTAATTTCAGCTGCGTTTTTCTTCCACCTACAGCGCATGGCATGCATAATGGGGGCAAATTCCTTTATCGTAAACGGATAGATTTTACTACCAATATTTACGCATTGTCGTAGAACCTCTGAGCGAATGTTTATCAACCCCAATTCTGAAATGACTATTTCTTTTAGAACTATAGAATATGGTGTTTCAGATTGTGTAAAATATGTACTACCTGCTTTAATGTAGCACTTGTGTAAGATTTTTATTTTATCTTGGCTATCATCCTCCTCTACTATTTCCAAATAATTTACAGGTAAATAGTTAAAACTAAAAGCCGAAAGCACATACTTTATCAATTTTTCCCTTTCCTCTGGTTTTTCGGACAACTTAATTTGTAAGCCAGTCAATTTCTTTGTATTGCAATTTCCCCAATACACGTACTGTAGTAAGTTATTATACACTTTACAGCAGCTATTTTGTAGCTTGTCCGATAGCGTACTCCACATTTTGGCAAGTGGTACCGAGTACATTGGCGCCTTCAGGAGGTATAAGGTTAAACAGTCTTTTAAGGGATTATACACATGTTCCGCACCGACATAGTTTCCAATTGTACAGTTGGATATTGCCGCTTCCAATCGCGTGATACCACGTTCTTTGGCCAAAGTAGACGCGAATGTTTCCCTTAAATGTGCATCATGACAACGTAAAAATCTTGTATATGATTTCCAAGTTGTTTATTAACACCAGGACTTGTTATTTGACACACAAATTTGTTATATATCTTAATTTTTGTATTGGTTGTTAGTCATGTTAAACAATCGATTCCCACAGTTTAATCGTTGTCAACTATAATATTGCAGTTTTCTTCGTATTCGCCTCTGTAGCAAAAGTTATGGTTTGTTCTAAAATAATTACATATCTCCATCTCGCTAAATATGCCAGCAAAATCTTCAGCTACATCCATGTCAAAAGGATAGTAATAATCTTTTTTGAGTCCGTCTAATATATCTGGTAGTTCTTGTAGTACAGTTTCCAACTTAACATCCGCTAGTTCCACTTTGTACGGAACACATATACGATTTTGGAATTTTTTATTAATGCTTTCGAGGTCTTCTTTTCCGATAATTTCTTTTACTCTCTGGCCCATTTTGTTAGTGCTTTCCAGAGAAAGCGAAGATTTGGAGATAGTAGAGGAGGAAGGCAGACAGCCAAGATAAAATAAAAATTTTACACAAGTGCTACATTAAACAATCTGCAACACCATATTCTACTATTCCAAAAGAAATAGTCATTTTGGAATTGGGGTTGATAAATAGGCCTAACATTCCCCCAGAGGTTGTACGACAACGCGTAAATATTGGCAGTAAACTTTATCCGTCTACGCTAAAGGAAATTACCCCAATATGCACGCCATACGCTGTAAGTGGAAGAAAAAGACAGCTGGAATTAGAGGAAATGGATGCAAAAAGGCGGAAGTTGGACTACATGGAAAACATTGCGACAATACGCGAACAATACAAAGATGTGTTAGATAAAGAACATGAGGAAGAATTAAAAGATTATTTTATGCGCCGATGGACTGACTTAGAAACTTGCGGTTTCTACAAGCTGTAGGCATTTGTGGTTAGTATGAACGACTCTTTTAGTTATGTCCTTGCGGAAAACGATGGTACTAAATCCGTATACTTTTTAAAAGGTTATTCTATAAACGTATTTATCAAAATGGCAGATAACAAAGACGACCCTTGGAATGCGGGTTTCGTAACCTTGGCGTATACCGCACGCAAAGGGGTTCCGCTAAACATTGTATATTTGCCTAGTAAAGAACCTTTTGGAGCAATAAAACCGAGGATCCTACAACCTATAACGACCATATATTCCCAAAAGTGGTGGACATGCAACTACGCAAGAATGAGTGGAAGAATAAGGATTCCCTCCAATACCGACGAGAAGAAGTCGATCACGCTAACAAGAAACGTATCCAGGATATAGTGGGAGAGCTGCGATTAAAAGATTGTCGCAAGCTGCAAGAATTACACAAAGGAATCGATCTGGTTGTTGGTGGAATCAAAAATTTTATATATAGAGACAAACTTCGGTACATTTTACAATTCGGAAACCTAGACGGTCTTTATGTATCAAACTATTGGTTAGAAAAGGAGAAAGAGGACTTGGATGTTGATTTAAATTTTAAGCTATGAATAAAATTAGATAAAATTAAAACCACTCCAAACAAACATAAAGAAAGGACTGTCTACTGTGTATAACTTTGTATTAAAATTAAGTTTAAATGGCTCCATGCTTGGTATTAAATATTTTTAAATTTTGTTATGTATAATGTCGGAATAAAAATTTTAGAATAGTATTACATTCCTTTTTATTTACAATAGGCTATGACGTTACTACGAAATAGCAGTCACACACAGAGGGGTGCGCATGGGCAGGGAAGTTAACAGTCACCAAGCATCTAATTCTTTATTTGGGTGGTATCGAGTACTTGTCAGCGTATGTATCCGGAGTAAAAAACACGATTTGTGCACGCAGCTTATTAATAAAATTAATTTATCGAGCGAAGATGACAAGCGTTACGTCATCCCTCGATGTGTATTAACCTATGCATGGAGGCATGAAGATATAGGTCTAAGATAGTTGTTTATATTTGTATAGATTTTGTAAATCTGTTGTATGTATTAGTTTTAAGATTCTATAATTGTTAAGATCTTCTCCCACCTTCCCTTCTTCCAAATCCTTCTGTTTCTATCCTGGTGGACAGAGTGTACGTGGTGTTCGCTGGACAACCAATATCTTGTTGTCTTTGTAATTTGCAAAATGTTAGTTGACTAACAACGTGTACCAGTTGTAATTATTACACACTAGCTTTATACACAGTTGATTAATAAAATTAGTCTTTCGGGCGAAGATGACAAGCGTTACGTCATCCCCGTATGCATATCAACCTACGCATGGGGGTATAAAGATATAGGATAGTTACTTATATATGTATATATTTTATTGTGTATGTATATAATAGCACGTAAGTTAGTTATAAGACATACCCACCACCCCCATCCTTAATAATCCCCTCGCCCCCGGCGACATGTGTTTACCTCCACGCGGTGTCGCTGGACGGTAAAACATATTGTTTGATTAACGACAATATGTCTTATTGGCCGAAAACATATTTCCTCTCTTTTTAAACAACACATTAATCTCTTTTTTTGTTACAGGTTACTATTTGCTGCTTGGATTCGGCTACACGAAGGAAATAAAATAATGTTATACTTTGCAATGTAAAAATTGTATTCTATTAGTTTATTAAACTGCAAATCGGATAAAATAAATTATTAAACTTTTGTGTGCTTAATTTCTTTGTGTTAATACCTCTAAGTGTTTGGTTAAAGGATTCTAGATGTTATAAAGGAGAGGTGATTAGAAATCGCTGCTGGTAGAAAAATCTTAAAATGAGGGTAACTCCCTGGGGGATGATGCAATCCAAAAGATTCCTAGAAATTCAGGTAGCTGAGTAAATCTAATATTAATCGATACCAAACAAGGTACATTTATCCCGAAGGGAACAAAAATAGTCTTTTATATGCTCGCTAAGAGGTTATGTGTGTAAAACGGTAAGATGTCGTCGGACTTTAAAGCTGTTTATAGATTCGGTTTCTGCGTAAAATTCTAGACTAATTTGATGTGTCGCATGGTTAAAAAAATTTATAAGGACGGTCAGAAATCGCTGCTGATAAAAAATCTTAAAATGATGGTAGCTCGGGGGTTGATGCTATCTAAAAAATTCTTCGAAAGTCGGTTAGCTGAGAAAAATCTAATATTTATTGATACCAAACAAGATAGATTTATCTCGAAAGATGAAATGACTAGTCGAAGCAAACAATGTGGTCCAGAATGTGTGAGGAAATAAGAGATTCTGGAGGAGATGACGTTCCAGGACCCACAAAAACCCCCTACTAAAAGTTGTTCCGATTATACAATTAGTATAGTGAATGGACGACAAACGGTAAAATCTAGTGTCAACCGTGGAATCGATTTTTTTCAAATCTCTTATTAACTTGTACATTTCGAATTTACTAAATTTTTTACAGATTTATTTTCAAAAACTTGTACTTGAATAATAACTTACAACAAATTGACTGAAAAATGTAGTTCAAGAATGGTCTAGAATGGGAATTAGAAGAGCGATGAATCCCAATGTCGATTTGGATCAGTATTTTCTAAACTTTCATTTCAGCCGTTTATTAGCTGCACAATATGAAAATAATTCATGCAATAATTTAATATAATCAGCTTGTTTATCCAAAACAAAAATAAGAAAGTTAGCAATGGTGTCGCGTTACAACTGTTTATAAAGATGCATTTACCATGACTCACACCAGTCCGATTATATTGCACATCAATGAAAATAAATCAATCAACGTTGAAGGTAAATGATGTATCCTGTGCGTGAAGCGTGGGTATAAATACTGTAATAAGAAGTACGATTATACCTCTGGCAGTTTTGTGACACATTGCCTGCATATGTAGTACATTGCATAATCTTAACTGTCTGCTATGCCGCTACAAAACACCAGACCTTATATGGAATTTGCACGATAATGATTTTGGAGCAATAACTGGCTTACCATACACAAAACAAAGATATAAAATGTTAATTGAGGTCAGTTCGGTAGTTTTATGGGACACTAAATGTTATTGAACGTGTAACAAATACGTACGTTTTGCAGGATTTTGACCTGCGAGAGCATTCATTAATTCCATAAATCTAGTTACCATAAATAATGCATGTATTCTTAAGGGATCTCGTAAAATGTTAAGAACCTAGGAACATTGACCGACCCTCAACTCCTTTATTACCTTCTCGGCAGCCAAATCGATTAAATTCTCAGGTGCTACTTATCACATCGTGCAGCGAGAACGACATATTTAAGTACCTAATTAATTTGCAGAAATCCTACCCTACAAAGACGCCCCTAAGAAATTTACATTTTTCTGAACGTAAAGAGGTTCTTGTCTTTTCTTAGTATCGGGTTCAAAATTTTCTTAATGGCATTTTCTAATTTTTTTTTCCATTCCGTGAATATATATATTCATTATTAATGATACAGATTGTAAAATGTCTAGACTTCATGTGCAATATCTAACATTAAATTACTCTGGACGTCGTTTAAACTTCTAAACTTGACGATCATTTGCAATTTTATATATACAAGGTGACTTTTTTATACTGCTTTTGTGCTGTGCTTGTAAGTCGATCTGGATAAAGAACCCGTTATTGTTAAAAATAAAATTAGGACGACAACCTCCAACAGAGACTGAAAGTGTCCCAGTCGTTCTGTTCAATGAACCTGTAACAATTCTTCTTTTTCTAGACGCCTTTATCGTTCGTTATACCTGTCCAATGACTATCTTCCACAACTGGTTCCATAGAATTTATCAATTGAAGAAAAGGCGACGATATTAAACGAGTTTGTTAAGATGATGCGAGATATTATAAATAACAAAGATTATTGCACTCTGGATCATGCACTTTTTGAATCTACAAATCATTACACTCTTTTTCAGATGTGTTTTGGATGTGCGCTAACTGATCTGCCTAACCTTACGCAATGAAATTAGACAAATTTAGGCGTACGTACATTTTTCTCGTCCATATTAATAATAATTTTGTAATTTTTTCCTCTAAATAGTAAAATTTGATTATCTTCCAGAATATAATTAGCCTCTCGATGCTAAGCACCGCTATCGAAAATAAAATACAATTTTGCCGTCTTATATAATAAAGTTAAAATCTTTAAATAATACGTTCCATTTCTTATACGCCAATTATAGTTTTTTGGCTCTACTGTGGATTATTCGCACTGTTTAATTATATGGGGTTGTCCGGGTTGGGCTTCTGGTAAAAAAAAAGGATATAATACGCTAATTGCAACAAATCTTGAAGTTGAGGGTAGTCAATGTGTTAAGGGCCTTTGAAAGAATGCGGTTTTAAAACAAGGCACCGTGAAATTCTTCTGTACATAGTTCATCTTCTATGTTGCTGCCTTCATTAGGAACCCGTTGAAAACTGAAAAATGAATGAGATTTTACGGGAACAAAAATACTGGAAAAGAATGCGGCTGCACCCACTGGTTATCAAAATCACCCACTTGAAAAGAATACTATCACCTTTGCCAAAATGATGGTATTGTTTCTGAAATTTGGGTCTACTTGATCTCAAACCAATTCCATTGCTGAATTTTTAAAGCTATTCAAAATATTGGCTAAACCAGAGAATTCTAGCCAAGCTCAAGGAGAAATTCCGCCCGATTCAAAGTCCAGGTCAATTTCATGAACGCATTCAATTGGGGTGGGGTTGAAACTTGAACTTGAGTTCATTCGTATTCGTAGTAATTCCATGTAGTAATTTTTAGATACGTCGCAACTGAATGTTGCATTATCATTTGTTTTTAATTACAATGACACAACCTTAATCATTTCCACAATTCAAGATGTTTGACGTAATTATGTACACATCTTTTTAATCGTCATTATCAGTTTTATAGAATAATTTCACTCAGTTGTCCGAATTGTTTTCTATACATTTAATATAAATCATTTTGGACAGTTGAGATGATCTAAACCAGGCTTACAAGCATTAAAGAAAAGGATATTACCTAATTGTCGTTTTGTATAAGTATCTGATTTACGTCCCTTATTTATACATTTAGCTCTAACAAGAAACGCCATTAGAATTCTATAGTCCACAGATATTTTAATTGTACGTTTATAAACTTGGAATATCATTTAAAAAATATACAGACAATTTCAAAATGCGTTAACAATCTACAGCTTACATTCTTTGACTTACCACACAGGATGAACAATTGAAAACTATTTCTTTACATTTCCATGTTTATGCAGCAACTCGAGTATTGTTATTAATTCTGCAAATTGGTACATATGATGTAATTGTTCACACAAAGTTTTCATAAATTTGAGGGGAATTAAAGAGTTATTGGCTTTTCTGCGGAATAGAGTACATTTGATTTTCCAATGCTGCACCCGGAGTTACTACATTGGTCAGGAAGCGAGTTTTGTTTACTTGGAAATTATGACCATTTCGAATGGATCTGCACCTTGCCAAAGTTCTAGTTTACTAGAACAGGTGAAATGGCTTGCGTGTTCTAATGAGCTAAAGAGCCAAATTACAGGTCCAACCAAAGTAGTAGGGTCGTTAGTGAGGAACCAGACTAAGACCAGGTCCCCGAAAGAGGGTAGCAGCTCTTACGGTACTTAGAGTAGCAGAGACTATAGGAGTCGGGATGGCAGTCTAAGACACACTACCGCGATGTGGAAAGTAACGGGAAAGCACCACATTATCTCCCAAGTACACATTTCACTTACATTTCCAATGCTCCACCCGAATGTACTACATTGGCCAGGAGGCGAGTTTTTTGTTGCCTGGAAATTTAAAATTTTGCCGAACCCTTGCCGTTCCAAGCAAGGTAGGGATCTTTAACGTGCATGACAACACTCACACACGGGACCTCCATTTAACCTCTCATCCGAACGAGGCTCACCTACCATTTTTCAAGCAGTTGGCCGTGTCGGGATTCGAACCCAGTTCCTTGGGATCCGAAGTCTTACGCTTACTACATTGATCCACGGCGACGCCTCTCAAGTACACAGCGTAGTTAAATTGAAATAAACATGATGGCATTCTCTGGGGTAAAAGATTTCGGAGTTAAAATAGTCCCCCATTCGGATCTCAGGGGGGGGGGGACTACTTCGGAAAGTTCAGAACAAGAGTCGGGGACATTTTGCGAGTTGGAGCGTGGAATGTTAGAAGTATGACGAAAGTGGGTAAGCTAGAGAACCTAAAAATGAAAATGAATAGGTTAGCCTTACACATAGTAGGGATCAGCGAAGTTTGGTGGCCAGAGGTGGGGGGACTTTTGGAGTAGAGACTTCAGGGTAATTCATACAGGAGCAGAGGAAGGAAATTTGGGTGTGGCGTAGTTATGCGATATAAGATAGGATACTGTGTAGAAAATTACTTACAAAAGAACGAAAGAGTAGTCATGGTTAGATTAGCATCTAAACCGGTAAACACAGTAATAATACAAGTATACATGCCCACCTTTAGCTACAGTGACGAAGAGGTGGAAGCGATCTACAAAGATATCGAAGACATGTAAATTTAATAATCACAGGGGATTTTAATGGTGCAGGTAGGGAAGGCGGTAGTAGGTTTATTTGATTTAGGCACGAGAAACGACAGGGGTAATAGGCTGGTAGAATATTGCTCAAGAACAATTTAATCGTCACAAACACATTATTTCAACATCATGCTAGAAGACGATATACGTGGAAGATGCCAGGAGATATAGGAAGATATCAAATAGATTACATTCTTGTTAGACAGCGATTTAGGAATCAAGTAAAAGACTGTAGAAGCTATCCAGAAGCAGATATAAACACATCGTAATTATGAAGGCCGCACTTAAATTTAAGAATTTGAAAAAAGGAACGGAAAAAGGCACTTTGACTTTGTGAAAGTAAAATATAAAGATATTCAAGAAAGATTCGAATAAATGTCAAATGAATTGCTAGAAGATATCGGGAAAATATCTGATACTAAGGAAGTAGAAACAGAATGGAATAACATTAAATCCAGCCTAGACATGGCGGACAGAGATATTCTGGGCTATACACAAAAAGAAACCATCGATAACAAAGGAGATCCTGAATTTGATAGAAGAAAGACGAAAATACAAAGATAAATCAGATAAAACAGGAAAACAGAAATACAAAGCCATAAAATGGGAAATTCTTTGCAAATGCAGGAAAGCTAAAGAACAATAAATTGATGAAAAGTGCAAAGAGGTACAAACTAAAATGGAAGTAGGAAAGACAGATAAAGCATACAAACCAATTAGAATCCATTTTAAGGATATAAAACCGTATAGCAAAGATATAAAGGAAGCGAGAGGAATCGTCATTATAGAAAATTTAGAGAAAGTGGATAGATGGCAAGAATATATAGGGAATTTATGTGCAGGGGAAGAACTAACAGCATTAGAACAGGAATCAGATATTGAAAATGATGACTTGGGATATTCTATACTTAGAGATGAGTTTGAATTAGCATTAAAGGGTCTGAAAAATGGTAAGGCGCCTGGTACTGATAAGATGCAAGCAGTAACTCGAAAAGCCGCTGGGTAAGCAGTAACAGAACGTCTCCTCCAATTTGTAAGCTATATGTATGAGACAGGCGAGATACCCAAAGATTTCAAACGTAGCATCATAGTTACTATACCAAAAAAGAATTGCGCAGATAGATGTGAAAATTTTTGAACAATAAGACAGCACACGTGTCAAAAATATTAACTAGACTTGTACAAAGACGAATGGAAAAACGAGCAGAAGAAATACTAAGAGAAGATTAATTTGGGTTTAGGCGAAACAGGGGAACACGGGAGGCTATTTTAGCTCTGAGAGTGATAATGGAGAAAATAATACAAAAAAGTGGAAGGCGTGTATATAGGGTTTGTAGATCTGGAAAAAGCATTCGACAATGTAAAATGGAAAAAAATGTTGGAAATACTAAAAAAGATTGGGATGGATAGACGAATAGTACATAGCTTATACAAGGAGCAAACAGCAGTAATAGAACTAGAGCAGTAACGCAGAGAAGTAAACATTAGGAAAGGGGCGAGGCAGGGATGTGTCCTATCCCCATTAATTTTTAACTTGTATATTGAAGAGGGAATGAATACTGTCAAATGCAGGAAGACATTTGGAATTACTACGCAGGGACAAAAAATTGATATGCTCAGATTTGCAGACGATTTAGCGGTATTAGCATCTAGCAAGGAAGAGTTAGAAGCTATTCTTAATGAAATGGAAACGGTTCTAACAGAGATACGGTATGAAAATTAACAAAAATAAAACTAAAGCACTAGTATGCAAAGGAGGGGAAAATAAATCAAAAACAAGAATACAAGTAGGGAACTAGAACTTACAAGAGGTTCAGGTTTTCTGCTACCTAGGAAACCAAATAATGCAAGATGGGAAAAGCGTAAAAGATATAAAATAAAGATTAGCACAAGGTCGTGCCACATTTAACAAGAAAAACAACTACTGTGTTCAAAGACAACAAACATAGAAACAAGAAAAAGATTGCCTAAAACATATGTGTGGAACACAGCAATGTACGGCTGTGAAGCCTGGGCAGTAGGAGAAGTGGACAAGAAAAAGGTAGAAGCCTTTGCAATGTGGTGCTACAGACGTATGATGAAGATATGGACAGACAAAGTTAAGAACGAAGAGGTACTAAAAATGGTAGGGGAAGAAAGAAATATGTGGAAACCGGTAAAAAATACGAGAGACAGGATGATAGGCCACATACTACAGCATGAGTGGATAGTCCGGAATATATTAGAAGCAGAGATAGGAAAAAGAAAAGTAGAGGTAGACCTCGGTTAGGCTACTGCACACAGATAGTGAAAGATGTAGGCTGTAGAAATTTCAGGGAAATGTGTATTCCCCTAACTTGGCGTCCTCAAAATTCTATTTGTTCCCAAACTTGAAGAAAATTTGTTTCTGGGAAGCGCTTCATGTCCAATGTAGAAGTTGAGAGGACCGTAGACGAATATTTTCACAGCCTTTTAGACTCTCACTTCCGGGAAGGAATACTGATGCTGGAGAAACGCTGGACCAAGTGAGTTGAAGTTAAGGGGGATTATGTAGAAAAATAAAATCTTTTTTTACTGAAAATTGCAGTCTTTCATTGTAGGCCGAGAACTTTTCACATTACCCTCGTACATTGGTGGTGAAAGCATCAATATAAGACTATTATAAAATTATGTTTTCATTAAAAGTACGCATAAATATTATTAAACAAAATTACAATTTAAATTTTTAATCTAACCACAATAACGTACTGTAGATATATCTGAGGTGCATAGAATAATAATGGGCTAACTCCACTACTGCAGATCTTGAGATATTGAAGGGTTTGTGAAATATTAACAATAAAAAAATCAAGGATAGATTCTAATTGTATTTTAATTATTTGTTGTCAAAAATAAATATTGTTTTATAAAGACCTCATGAAAAGCAGATACTAGTATTGTAAATGCAAAAAAATTGGTCTAACAAAGAAAATTAGACTTGGACCATTGTTACACTGACTGATTTTGAGATTCATGTTCAGCAAATTAAAACATAGTGTCACTATCTGATCTAGGTTTACATCTACCTACTTTTTCCTATCTCCGCTTGTAAGATATCCCATACTATTCCCCAAAAATGCCTTAGAACGTATTCTGCCCTTCTATTTCTCCAATTTTTTTCCACAGATATCTTTATTCCCCTACTATTTCTATAACCTATTTGTTATTAACTTTGTCTGTCCATGTTATCATCCACATACATCTTAAGCACAACATTCTAAAAGATTGCTACCGTTTTTCTGTCTGCTTTTCCTACTGTCCGTATTTTATAGGCATACTGTACTGTGCTCTACACATATGCTTTCAACAACTTTCTTCTTGTCTCTATGTTTGTTGTCTTTCATCATAGGCGCTGTTCTTTCTTGTTAGATGCAGGTTGGTCCCCTTCTATTGTTTTACAATTATATACCCTATTTCTCCGACATTCAGTGGTTGTGAAGGGGGGTAAGCAGCTTATGGCTGCCAAGTTCCCCCAGCACTTGAACATTTGCCGATTTAATATTTTTTCTAATATATCTTTTCACACAGTCAACATTAGTTGTAGATATTTCACAACCAACACCTGTAGTTGTATATACTAATCATCAGATTTATCTGGGCCTATCTTTTTGTTATTAGATTTTCAGTATCAAAACTGGTTGGACACGTTCCTACAATTATTTATGTTCTGAACTAGCCTACACAGTTACCTGAAATTTTTACAAAGCTTATATACAGCTCGGTTTCCTTTCTATTGTTTTCTATCAATATGCCCCATTTCAGCGAGATTCAGTGGTATGTGAAGGGGGTTAAGCAGCCTGTGGCTGACAAGATCCCCAACACTTAGATATTTGCCGAAATAATAGTTTTCCAGTAAATTCTTTCACACAATTAACTTTATTCGAGAACATTGCCCAACCAATTCTTGTAGTTGCTTATAATAATCATCATGCTTAAGTACAGTTATCTTTTCGTCATTAGTTTATCTATCTTGGGACTGGTTGGATGCGTTCCTCCATTGATTTCTATGCTGAGCTAGCCTACTGATTTCCCTGAAATTTCTACAGCCTACATCTTTCACTATCTGGGTGCAGTAGTCTAACCTAGGTCTACCTTATTTCTCTTTTTTTCTATCTTTGCTTCTAATATATTCCGCCCTATTCCCTCATGCCGTAGTATGTGACCTATCATCCTATCTCTCCTCTTTTTTACCGTTTTCCACATATTTCTTTCTTCTCCTACCATTTTTAGTACCTCTTTGTTCTAAACTTTGTCTGTCCATGATATCTTCATGATAAGTATGTAGCACCACATTTCAAAGGCTTCCTACCTTTTTCTTGTCCGCTTCTCTTACTGTCCAAGCTTCACAGCCGTACAGTGCTGTGCTCCACACATATGTTGTAAGCAATCTTTTCCTTGTTTCTATGTTTGTTGTCTTTGAACACGGTAGTTGCCTTTTCTTGTTAAATGTAGCACGACCTTGTGCTAATCTTTATTTTATATCTTTTGTGCTTTTCCCATATTGCGTTATTTAGGTTCTTAGGTAGCAAAAATTTTTAACCCCTTGTAAGTTTTTATTACCTATTGGTATTTTTGTTTTTGATTTATTTTCCCCTCCTTTGCATGCTATGACTTTAGTTTTATTTTTGTTGATTTTCATACCGTATCTCTCTGTTAGAACCGTTTCCATTTTATTAAGAGCAGCTTCTAACTCTTCCTTGCTAGATGCTAATACCGTTATATCATCTGCAAATCTAAGCATACCAATTTTCTGTCCCTGCATAGTAATTCCAAATGTCTTCCTGCATTTGACAGTGTTCATTGCCTCTTTAATGTACAAATTAAAAATTAATGGGGATAGGGCACATCCCTGTGTCACCCCTTTCCTAATATTTACTTCTCTACGTTCCTGCTCTAATTCTATTACTGCTGTTTGCTCTTTGTATAAGCTATGTACTATTCGTCTATCCCTATAACTCATTCCAATCTTTTTGAGTATTTCGAATATTTTTTTCCATTTTACATTGTCGAATGCTTTTTCTAGATCTACAAACCCTATATACACGCTTTCCCCTTTTTCTATTGTCTTCTCCATTATCACTCTCAGAGTTAAAATAGCATCCCGTGTTCCCCTGTTTCGCCTAAATCCAAATAGATCTTCTCCTAGTATTTCTTCAGCTCGTTTTTCCATTCGTCTTTGTACAATTCTTGTTAATAGTTTTGACACGTGTGCTGTCTAGTTTATTGTTTGAAAGTTTTCACATCTATTCTCCCCTCTCTTTTTTGGTATAGTTACTATGATGTTACGTTTGAAATTTTTGGGTATCTCGCCTGTCTCATACATATAGCATACAAGTTGGAAGCGGCTTTTAGAATGTCTGTTTGCACCTTATCTGTACCCGACGCCTTATTACTTTCAGACCCTTTAATGCTAATTCAAACGCATCTCTAAGTATAGGATATCCCAAGTCATCAGTTTCAATGTCTGATTCCAATTCTAAAGCGGTTAGTTCCTCTTCTGCATATAAATTCTTTATATATTCTTGCCCTCTATCCACTTTTTCTACGTATTCTATAATGAAATTTCCTCCCGCGTCTTTTATATTTTTGCTATAAAGTTTTATATCACTAAAATTGATTCTAATAAGTTCGTATGCTTCATCTGTCTTTCCTATTTCCATCTTAGTTTGTACCTCTTAGCATTTTTCATCAATCCATTGTTTTTTAGCTTTCCTGCATTTGCGAATAATTTCCCATTTTATGGGTTTGTATCTCTGTTTTCCTGTTGCGTCTGATTTATATTTGTATTTTCGTATTTCTTCTATTAATTCAGGATATCCTTTGTTATCCATGGTTTATCTTCTTTTTGTGTATACCCCAAAATATCTCTGGCCGCCATGTTTAGGCTTTTTTAATGTTATTCCATTCTGTTTCTACTTCCTTAGTATCAGATACTTTCCCGATATCTTTCAGCAATTCATTTGACTTTTTTCAAATCTTTCTTGGATATCTTTATCTTTTAGTTACTCAAAGTCAAAGTGCCTTTCTCCGTTACATTTTTTCAAAATTTTAAATTTAAGTACGGCCTTCATATTTACGATATTGTGGTCAGTGTCTATATCTGCTTCTGGGTAGCTTCTACAGTCTTTTACTTGATTCCTAAACCGTTGTCTAACAAAAATGTAATCTATTTGATATCTTCCTATATCTCCTGACATCTTCCACGTATATCGTCTTCTAGCATGATGTTGAAATAATGTGTTTGTGATGATTAATTTGTTCTTGTCGCAAAATTCTACCAGCCTTTTTCCACTTTTGTTTCTCGTGCCTAAACCTAATAAACCTATTACCGCTCCTTCCCTACCCTCACCTACCATTGCATTAAAATCCCCGTAATTATTAAATTTTCATGTCCTTTTACGTATCTTAATGTCTTCGATATTTTTGAAGATCGCTTCTACCTCTTCGTCCCTGTATCTAGAGGTAGGCAAATATACTTGTATTATTACTATGTTTATCGGTTTAGATTCTAATCTAACCATGAGTACTCTTTCGTTCTTTTGTACGTAATTTTCTACACAGTATCCTAGCTATTTCCACATAACTATCCCCACACCCGAATTTCCTTCCTCTGCTCCTGTATGAATTACCCCGAAGTCTCCACTCCAAAAGTCCCCTGCCTCTGGCCACCGAACTTCGCTGATCTCTACTATGTCTAGTGCTAACCTATTCATTTCTATTTTTAGTTTCTCTAGCTTACCTACTTGCTTCATACTTCTAACATTCCACGTTCCGACTCGCAAAATGTTCCCGACTCTTATTCTGAAATTTTCGATCGCATCCTCCGAAGTAGTCCTCTCCCGGAGATCTGAATGGGGGAGTATTTTAACTCCGGAATCTTTTAGCCCAAAGAATGCCATCATGTTTATTACAATTTAAGTAAGTTGTGTACTTGGGAGGTAATGTGGTGGTTTCTCGTTGCCTTCCACATCGCGGCAGTGTGTCTTAGACTGCCATTCCGACCCCTATGGTCTCTGCCAATTTAAGTACCGAAAGAGTCGCTGCCCTTTTTCGGGGACCTGCCTTAGTCCGGTTCCTCACTAACGCCCCTACTACTTTGGTTGGACCTATAGTTTCACTCTTTAGCTCATTAGAACACGCAAGCCATTTCACCTGTTCTAGTAATCTAGAACTTCGGCAAGGTGCACAGCCATTCGAAATGGCCTTTACATACATGTACCCTATTTGATTATCCTCACAGTGTATATTTAGATTAAATAAATATAAATTCTTTTATGATAGGAAACAGAAACGGTAATCTTTGAATACGGAAAAGTTTTTTATAAATCGTAAGTCACAATGTAGGCGTCATTCACTTTTTTTTAATCCTTCCTGAGACTCTCTCATTGCCTCTGCTTTTCGCAGATGTAATTCTCTTTGCAAGCCTAATTCTTTTTTTAGCTCGTTGTTATCTGTAGTTTTAGCTTAAGTTCAAACTCATCACACAGCTTACAAGGATCTTGATACGGAGGCTTAAATGCAAATTAAATTTTGTGTTGAATACTTGGTATTAATACTTAAGTTTCTTTGGTGAATTTTTTTAACAGTTAGATCACTATTAAGATATTTGTGATTAGGATTTTTCAGTCTGGAATAGTGACTTTGATACACAGTAAAACTTTTTATGTGCGCCACAATATCCACGTCATCTAATTTTCTTGAACTCATCGTTCCACGTCGTCCGTTACACCCAGATGGCTCTTTTTTGGAAATGCACCTATATAGTCGTCCGTTGCTTATTTGGAATGTAGTCAAAAATATTTCTTGCACACAACCTGGGTTTTGTTCAAACTCTATAGGAAGTATTTAAAACTAGTTTGAGCCATCCTTTGGACGTTTTCTATTCACTCTATTTGATTTAACTAGACCATAGAGATGATACCTATTTCATGCGACATAATTTTGGAGCTCCCGGAATAACTGAAACATATTCTTTCTTTCACATTCTGTAAATAGAATATAACATTTTTTCGGACATTCGCAATCTGCGTTATTAAATTGTTTTCTAGGTACTAAGACACTTTTTTTGGTGATGTATTTTTTTCCAGAATTTCTGTGGATTTTCGTTTATTAACTTGTCTGTGTTTTTCATTTCGTATATGTTTTCTAGATCTATTCGGCGGCGACACAGCCACAGACACTGCTTGTGGTTCTGGTAAAATACTGGACTGGTTTAATGTATTATTGTCTATAAGTAGTTCATCAACGGGAGTATAGGGACCAGTAGCTGAAAATCGATGAATAAGTGTCAGTAAATAATATGGAAAGGTATTAACACTTCCAGTGCCCTAGCACCAAAATATTATAACATATATCCTCTATATGGTCTTGTTGCTCGCAATCAACAATACAGGACTTAGTAAAAGGTTCAAATTATAACGCCGATAAACGTAAACAGAAATTCATATTTATACTATACACACAAAGGTGTACATAGCCAACCTATGGAATTGAATATATATATTGTATAATCGGTACTGAATAGGTTAAATTATAATATTTGTAAATATTTGATAGTGTTGGTTGGAGGTCCTGTATATCGTCAACATCTCCCATTAGTGGGTGTTGGTCAGAAATATTACTGGTATCTAAAAAAGTTAAAATATTAAGTTTAAAAAAATTTAGTGGTTATAGTTTCATTATCTTATATAAATGCTCTTACCACTTATACCGCGACTATCATTTTCTGAGCTCGATAGGTATTTTGAAACTAAATCACTAAAATCATTAAATTTTTCACAATATATCACATCATCATCATTTTGTTTTCGACCTTACTTAAGGTCGGTTTGATGCAGCTCTAACTTCTTTTCTATTCTGTGCTAATCTAAAAAGCTCTACATACCCTTCACAACCTAAATTTCTAATAATTTGACTAATATAGTTTGGTCTAGGTCTTCCTATATCCTTCTATCTTTTTTTATCCACCTGACTCTACATAGATATTAGCAACCTGATGGTTGTTAAAGAACTCTAACATGTTTACATGATTACCATTTATAAGGAAATAAAATAGAACCTGATTATCCGCTTCAAGAAAGGAGAAGTGTTAAATTATACGTTATGGTTAGGCTTAAGCAACAAATCGCTACCAACATGCCAGACCGCTACCTAATTGTGAGATATGTCATGGTGACAATTAGTTAATTGATTTTTATTTTTTTTTGTTTTGTTTACGAACTTACTTAAAGTCGGTTTGACGCAGCTCTAAATTCTTTTCTATTCTGAGCTAGTCTAAAAAGGTCTACATACCCTTCACAACCTAAATCTCTAATAATTTGACTAATATAGCTTTGTCTAGGCCTACCTACTCTATTTTTATTTGGTAGTCTATAATCTAAGACTTTACTAAATAGTCCCTCATGTCTTAACTGATGCCCTATCATTCTATCTCGCCTGACCTTTAATTGTTTCCACATACAGGGTTCCACACCTATCCTTCTATAAACTTCCTCCTTTGTTACTCTATCTGTCCAACTAATCTTTAACATTCTCCTATAACACCAAGTTACAAAAGCTTCTATCTTTTTCTTATCTACTTCTTTAATTGTCCAAGTCTCACTACCGTATGGTAGAACGCTCCATACGTACGACTTTAAGAAACATCTAATACTATTAACTATTAGTAAGTTTTTCTTTTTTAAAAACATTTTTCTAGCTTGAGCTATTCTAGCTACTATATCCCTTCTGCTACGTCCATCCTTTGTAATTATACTAGCTGAATAGCAAAATTCATCTACTTCCTCTAACTCGGTATTACCTATTTTTAATTTTGGTTTAGAACTAGGCTGTAACTCACTTGTCATTATCTTTGTCTTTACTGAGTTAATTCTCATACTATAGTTACTCTGTAGTATCTCATTTAAAATATTTAAAAAATCTTTTCTAGACTCTGCTATAATGGCTATATCATCTGCAAAACGTAACATGTCTATTTTCTGTCCCTGTACACAAATACTTATCTCTTTTCTCTCTCTAGCTAAGTTTAAAGCTTCCTCAATATAAACATTAAAAATTAAGGGAGATAGTATACAACCCTGTCTAACACCATTTCTAATCTTAGCTTCCTTTTCTATTTCATCAAATCTAATTACTACGCTTTGGTTTTTATATAGACTGTAAATAATTTTTCTATCCCTATGAGAGATTCCTATTTTTTGCAAAACCCTAAACATAACAATCCAATTAACCCTATCAAATGCTTTTTCTAAATCTACAAACGCGAAATGAGTCTTTTTATTTTTTTGTAACCTTTTTTCGATAATTACCCTAATCATTAGTATCGGTTCTCTAGTCGCTCTGTCTTTACGAAAACCATATTGGTCTTCGCCTAAATAATTCTCAGTCAAAGCTTCTACTCTATTTTTAATTATTATTGTTAGTACTTTGGAAGCACGAGAAGTTAAACTAACCGTTCTAAAATTCTCACACCTAGCAGCTCCTGACTTTTTTGGGATTGGGATAATAATATTTTTTCGAAATCTATTGGAACCTCACCTGTGTCATATATTACTTTTACTAGTTCATATAATCTGTCTAAAATTTTCTGACTTGCATATTTTATTAATTCTGCGGGAATATTGTCTATCCCTAGCGCTTTATTTAGTTTAAGATCTCTAACAGCTGTATCAAATTCCTCACTTAATATTGAGAACCCTATTTCTACATCCTCTTCTTGGTCGTTCTCTAACTCATCCATATCGTCTCCCTTATATAAATCTTCTAAATATCTTTTCCATCTATCTGCTACCTCAACTTTATTTATTAGAAGCTCATTATTCTCGTCTCTAATACCATTATACTTTTTCCTATCTTCCCCAAAAAACTTTTTATCTGACCTGTAAGCCCTGTCTGTCTTACCTACTTTCAAATCATCTTGTATTCCCTTACAATTCTCCTCCATCCATTTATTTCTAGCTCTTCTACACTCATGTACTTCTTATTTCTAACTGTATTATATTTTTGCTTATTTTCACTATCCACTTCTCTGAAAGGTTTAAGCTTTCTTCTGTTTTCTATTAAATCTAATATCTCCTTTGTTACCCAGGGTTTTCTCGAATCTATTTTTTTCTTACCTATAGTCTGTGTTGCTGTATCATGTACAGTCAGTTTTATTTCTTTCCATCTATTTTCTACGTTCCCTCCTACAGCTATCTCTCTGCTCTTATTATCTAATACTTGTTTATATTCCTCTTTTACCCTACTATCATTAAGCTTACCTAGATCCCATCCCTCTCTTTTAACCTTTCTCAATTTTTTGAACTTTAGTTTACACTTTATTTTAACTAAGTTATGATCGCTATCTATGTCAGCCCCTGGATAACTACCACAGTTTTTAACTTGGTTTCTAAATCTTTGTTTAACTAAAATATAATCTATTTGGTATCTAGCCCTATCACCTGGAGCTTTCCAGGTATATCTTCTCCTAACATGTTGTTCGAATAGGGTGTTTACAGTTACTAATCTATGTTCCTGGCAAAACTCAACTAATCTTTCTCCTCTATCATTTCGTCTGCCATACCCAAATTTTCCTACCATTTTTTTCTTACTACCTTCTCACACTGATGCATTAAAATCGCCCATAACTATTAAATTCTCATCTCCTTTTACTTTTCTCACTATACTATTTATGTCCTCGTATACCTTTTCTACTTCCTCATCCTCGTACTGAGTTGTTGGCATGTAAACCTGTACTAAAACAGTGTCTGTGGGTTTTGTACTCAATCTAACCATAATTATTCTATCACTAAATTGTAAATACTCTTTAACTTTATGCCCTAATCTTTTACCTAACACTATTCCTACCCCTGCCTGGTCATTAGTTGAAGAACTTGTAATTATTCTATAATTATCTTTCGAAAAGTCATTACTTTCTGGCCATCTTACCTCACTAATACCTAAAATGTCCAGCTTTTCCTTTCTCATTTCGACTAATAAATTCGTTAACTTATCTACTCTAAGTAATGACCTTACATTCCAAGTCCCTATCACTAAATCGAACTGTTGTTTTATATTCTTATGATGGCGAGCCCCAAGTACCCCCTCCCGGAGATCCGAATGAGGGATTATTTTACCTCCGGACAAAAATTTTACTTGTGAGCTCTCCATCATATGTATTTCGTGTTTTAGGCCACGCACACCTGGGAAATATTGTGGTAGGCTCCCATATCTTTCCACAACGCAGTTTTTAAAGATTTTAGCAAAAAGACGTATCCGTCACGGCCAACCCCCAACAAGCTTGTAAATTATTGAGGATCGCCCGAGACCAACCGACCCTCCTCCAATATCTTTTAGCCAGCAAGGCTGCTGTCCCTTGCTGCGCGTTTTAGTCGCCTTTTACGATAAGCAGGCTTGCTATAGTAGTATTCTTTATCCCCTACTATAGGGACAATATATCACAGCAAAACCTAATTTTAAGTTAAAAACACGATTTTATTAAGTTGCACATGGTTAGAATTTTGCAATTTGTCAAAATAAAAATGAATCAACACAGGATATGTTGCAGTGACATTGACCCTTGTTTCATTTTTGCACTGAATTATTATGACTTCTTGTGACTATTTCAGGACAAGTGTCTCCATCTATAGATTTGTACTAGTATTATGGAGCTGAACCAATTTTATTCTGAAAAAAAACAAAAATCTATGCCTTTTAATGTAAGAGCGCGATGTTTGAAAAAAGTGGAGTTGGATCATTGTTATTCTATGTGACTGATTTATTAGTTCATGCAATTTATTAAAAATGTTCATTTATGTAAAAAAATTTTAGGTTAGTAATTCAGATGTTTTCATAATAGCCTGATGAGGGATTTTTGCCCGTAGATAAACTCAGACACCACAAAAAGCATTTATCTTCAAGGACTTAAAAAGAAACTAGCAGTACTCAACTTGTCTATGTCCAACATGAAATTGTTAATTTAATAAAACCAAGCTGACCCTAAAATTAAGAGTAGCCAACCTGGTAGGATATTATCCAAACTTTATTGACTATCATCAGTCTGTTGGATACCTTCTCTTCAAGGTAAACTAACCTACTCAAGTTACGTGATGTTTCTTTGGCTATTAACTATTTCTTTATTTATCTATTTATTGGAAATATACAGCCTTTTGCTTAGTTACGAAGGTAAGGTGAAAAGTTCTCGGCCTGACACTGAGATGGCGTTCCAATCAGCAAACATTTATGCTTCTCGCCTGCGTGCACATGTCATTAGTTCCTATGACAAGTTTCAAATTGCTATCTCAAGTAGTTTGTTTACACAAATTTTTTCAAGCAGACGTCTTATGCGTGTTTCCTTAAGATGAATAAACTTGAATATCGTGCGGTCATAAAATTCTTCGTTTTGGACGGATTAACCCATCAGGAAATTCATCCAAAGTTGACAAAAGTTTACGGTGACTCTGCCCCTTCCATGTCAACCGTTAAAAAGTGGGTAGCTGAATTTAAACGTGTTCGCGCGTCTCTCGAAGATGGCCCACGTAAAGGACGACCAAAAACCGCAACCACACCGGAAACGATCAAAAAAGTGCATGATATCGTGTTGGACGATAGGCGAGTGAAAGTGAAGGAGATATCTGAGGCTGTAGGGATATCGGACAAAAAGGTGCGAAACATCTTACACAAGGAGTTAGGGATGCGAAAGCTCTGCGCAAGATGGGTGCTGCATTTGCTGAATGCCGATCAAAAGCAAATGTGAAAACGAGTTTCTCAGCAATGTTTGGCCCGGTTCAATAAGGATCTAAGCGATTTTGTGCGGCGATTAGTCACTATGTATGATACATGTGTCCACCATTACACGCCAGAAACGAAACAGCAGTCGAAGCAGTGGGTGGAAGCCGGTTGTTCAGCGCATAAAAAAGCGAAGTCGATCGCATCTGCCGGAAAGGTGATGGCCAGCGTGTTTTGGGATAGGAAAGGGATCCTGTTAATATATTACCTTGAAAAAGGCAGAACAATTACATGCCAATATTACTCCACCCTTCTTGACCAGCTGGATGCCCAAATTCGTCAGAAGAGGCCTGGCTTGAAGAACAAAAAAAATCATTTTTCACCAAGGCAACGCACCTGCACACAAGGGTGCGTTGGCGATGGGAAAATTGACGGATTTGTGGTACGATATGCTCGGCCATCCCCCTATTCCCCTGATTTAGCGCCCTCAGACTTCTATCTGTTTCCAAACTTGAAGAAATTTGTTTCTGGGAAGCGCTTCATGTCCAATGAAGAAGTTGAGGGGGCCGTAGACGAATATTTTCACAGCCTTCCAGACTCTCACTTCCGGGAAGGAATACTGATGTTGGAGAAACGCTGAACCAAGTGTGTTAAAGTTAAGGGGGATTATGTCGAAAAATAAAATCTTTTTTTTTTACTGAAAATTGCAGTCTTTCATTGTAGGCCGAGAACTTTTTATCTTACCCTCGTACTACTCCACCACTAAGCTATATAAATATAAATATAGAGTTGTGCTTATGTCTAAAAAATATTCTCTAACCGAATATATAAACATATAACATTCTTTTATGACTGAAAATGCATGTGTCTATAAACGGGTAGGGAGGGGATATTTGTGGTTCTGTGAGGACATGTGTTTGTGTGCATGTGGTGTATATGTTTTGTATATGCATTATGTAATTAAATCATGAGTTATTTATTTGATAACTTCATACATGTTGTATGTTATTGTACAGTGATAACATTTTAATAATTAACGAATTTTTTCTAAGCTGTATACGACATTTCGGTATATGGAAAAGTTTTTAACTGTATTTTTAAATAATAGGGCAGTCCACGAGATTGTTGATAATTTATAAAAAAATGTGAGTTTGATCACTGTCTTCGGTTGTTCTAATTTATCAACTAGGCCTTTGCAAATGCATAGGAGTTGAACCCGATAAACATTTTGTATTTTTATAATATAAGTACGAAATGAATTTATCTTGCACTGTTTC
Source organism: Platerodrilus igneus (assembly GCA_036346225.1). Classification (NCBI taxonomy): domain Eukaryota; kingdom Metazoa; phylum Arthropoda; class Insecta; order Coleoptera; family Lycidae; genus Platerodrilus; species Platerodrilus igneus. The sequence continues at coordinate 11,665,467 of JARFIW010001469.1, read as the reverse complement.
GATCAATTATGAATATTTGAGGGTCTGTGGATCCCAAACTATGATGACAAACTCAAGCTTTCAACTAGGGTATCAAAGAAAACTTTAATATTTTTATATTCTTATATACCCTTGTATTACCGATAATAAATTACAGTATTTTGTATGCAGATAAACACCTACTTTCATACTTTCAATATGGTTGCCAAATTGCAAGTTGCTACTAAAAATAACTGCCAGGTCTGTGATGCTGTCCGCATCAGTTAGAGTACGATCAAGCAAAGTGTAATTAAAATTAATTTTTTTTGTTTTAAGCGTGTAAGTCATTTTGAAGCATTTTTAAACATTTAACTGTAATTTATTTCTTTCTCATAATTGTTGAACCTTATTTAATTCAACCTGCAAGGAGCAACAGTTGTTCATGTAACCCCATTAAACAGTTTTAGGTCATCTGCATACAATAAATATATAGAAATATTCAGTTCTCGCGAAAGATCATTAATGAATATCAGAAACATTAATGGCCCCAAGTTGCTACCTTGTGGGACTCCAATGTCATAATGAACTGCTTGGATGGCATACCCCTATAGCATACATATGATTGCCTCTCTTGCAGATACGACCAAAAAAATTGTAGCATTGTTGTAGAAAAACCAATCATTGCTAGTTTTAAGTAACACAGTACGACAGTCTTTGTCAATCTTTGTAAAACCAGTATAGATAACATCTACCTGTCTACTGTTGTTCAACACTTCGCTTACGTAGTCCACAAAAACAGGTTAGTTTGTACTGATCGTTTTAGAATAAAACCATGTTGACCAATGTTTAATACCAACGACACATAATGAAAAATCTTTAGATGTTAAAATATTTTTGCTTGAGTAGATATTATCGAAATAGGTATGTAATTACGAATATCGTTTAAAGCTCCAGATTTATGAATTGGAGTCACTTTTACCAATTTCCACTTTGTGAGAAATGTTTCTGTTTTTAGTGATAAATTATACAAAATAGTAAGAGGTTGTATAAAAATTTCCAAACATACTTTAAATATGTAGGGTGAAATTGCATCTGGTCCTGAGGACCTGTTGCGTTTCAACCTTTTTATATCTATGTCTACCTCATCCTTGGTTATTGATCTTAAATGAAAAATATCTAGTTTACTATTGTTGAATACAAACTCATGGTTTATGTTGTAACTAGTTTTTTATTGTAGACAGATGAAAAGTACTCGGGAAATCCATTCACGATGGAATATAACTTGTTTAGATTATTATTTCATATAGAGGCTTTGAGCTTCATTATTATTTCTTTTATTGTCTGATACGTATGCCTAAAAAGTTTTAGGGTCTGATATAGCTCTCTTTTCAAGGTGTTTTTCAAATATTGATGCAATACATTTTTTTAGTTGTTCCATAGTTACATAAACTATTTATTGTGGTAAGCTGATGTACTTCTATACGTGTGAAGAAAATTTTTAAGTTTAATATCTTTCAATAATATCCCGTATAAGCTAGATTCCGTTCTGAATGGACCTGCACCTTGAAGAAGTTCTAGATTACTAGAACGGGTAGAACGGCTTCAGAGTTCCAGTGATCTAAAGAGTCGCACTACAGGTTTACCAAATTAGTAGGGTCTTTAGTGAGGAACCAGACTAAGACAGGTCCCCGAAAGAGGGCAACAACTCTTTCGGTATAGACTGGTAGAGACCATAGAAGCGGTACGGCATTCTAAAACACACTAGTGCGATGTGAAAGGCAACGGCTAACCACCACATTACCTCCCAAGTACACAACGTACATAAATTGCTATTTAAGATGACGGCATCCTCTGGAGTAAAAGATTCTGGAGTTAAAATAGTCCCCGTATGGATATCCGGGAGGCGACTACTTCGGAGGATGTAGTCGGCAAGTTTAAAAGTAGAGCAGGGAACATTTTGCGAGTCGAGGGGTTGAATGTTAGAAGCATTGAACAAATAGGTAAGCTAGAGAATTTAAACATTGAAATGGGTAGATTAGCATTACAGATAGTAGGAATTAGCGAAGTTCGGTGGCCAGAGGTGGGTAATTTTTTAAGCAGATACTTTACGGTAATTCATACAAGATCGGAGGAAGGAAATGTGGGTGTGGGAATAGTTATGCAAAAAAGGTATGACATTGTGTAGAAAACTATTTGCAAAAGAACAAAAGAGTGCTCATGGTTAGATTGGGATCTAACCCTACAATCCCGCGATGAGTATCCGAGGTACCAACTAATTAAAACGAAACGTAAACAAAAGCTTATATTTACATACATAAACACCATACTACATATAGATAAAATTGAATGTTACAATATTATAATGTTGATTGACGAGTATAAATATTGCTTGTACTTTTACTTGTACTTAAGTTGTTTAACAGAAAATTGTTTAAAATATTGAGGCATTTAGTTGTACATTTTAGCAATTTCATATGATGCTGATCTATAGGCAGTCAAAGTAAGGAGACCCTTGAAGCGTAGATTGAGTGCGTATACATCTGTGCAAAACCTGATCTTATTATACAAATATGGCGCTTCTCCCTGAACAACTATTTGATGGCAAAATATAGAAAATACTGTATTAATACAAGCTTATATGTCCAACTCTAGCTACAGTGACGAAGAGGTAGAAGCGATCTACAAAAATATCGAAGACATACTAAGATACGTAAAAGGACATGACAATATAATAATTACGGGGGATTTTATTGCAGCGGGAGGTGAAGGTAGGGAAGGAGCGGTAGTAGGGTCATTGGTTTAGGAACGAGAAATGGTACAGTAGAATTTTGCGACAAAACAATTGAACCATCATATACACATTATTTCAACAGCATGGTAAAGACGATACACGTGGAAGATGCCAAGAGACAGAGAGATACCAAATAGATTATATTCTTGTTAGACTACGACGTATTATCAATTTATTGTCAATACCAATTCATCGTACACACGTCTACCACTCACCTTTCTTGTTGCAAGCACACTTTTTTGGAATTCTATATCGCCGGAAATTTGGAAAGCATCTTCCATTTCTACTTTTCGCAAATTCTATCAGGAGTATCTGTTAAGATCGTAGAAAACGAAACACGTACAATAGCCGAGTAACTGAAGTGAATCTCCATTTTTTAGCATGCTTGTGAATGTTGAATGAGAATGTGCATGTGTGCATGTGTGTGTGTGTATGTGTGTGTGTGTGTGTTTGTGTGTGTGCGTGTGTGCGTGTGTGCGTGTGTGTGCGTATGCGTATGCGCGCATCTGTTTGTGAAGCTTATTACTTCCAGGATTATTAATTATCTAGATTTTGAAGAAAATACTTTATTTTACTTTATTCTGGTAATTTTATGATTATTATTATTGTAAGCATTTTCTTCATTTTGGATTATTTTAGTATCTAGACGTCAAATTCGGTGTAAGAACGGGCCCTATGGCCCTAATCTCGCTTGTACGAAACTAAATAATAAATAATAAATAATAATAAATAAAATAAATAAATATAGGAATCAAGCAAAGGATTGTAGGAGCTACCCGGAAGCATATATAAACACTAACTACAACATAGTAATATGATAGAAGCGCTTAGATAAAACAATTTGAAAAAAGGAACGAAAAAAAAGACTTTGACCTTAAGAAACTAGAAGATAAAAACATTCACAAAAGATTTAAAAAAAGTCAAACGAATTGTTGAAAGACATCGGGAAAATTTCAAATATTAAGGAGTAGAAGCAGAATAACATTGTGTGACAGATGATATCTTGAATTTAATAGAAAAGAAGATGAAAATATAAAAACAGACCATACGAAGCAAGGAACAGAGATACAAGGCTATAAAATAGAAAATTATTTGCAAATGCTGGAAAGATAAATAACAATGGATTGAGCAAAATGCAAAAAGGTGTTAAGTAAAATGGAAATTGGAAAGGCAGACGAAAGAATGAATTTTAGCGATATAATGCCGTATAGCAAGTGCGGTAGGAGGCATCCTTATAGAAAATGTAAAAAAAGTGTATAGATGGCAAGAATATATAGGGAATGATCCGGAATTAGAAGCAATAGCACAGGAAACATGCATTGCAAACGATGACTTGGGATATCCTTATAGCTAGAGATAAGTTTGATAAAGTGCAAGCAGAAACTGTAGAAGCTGCTGGACAAGCAGTAACAGAACATTTCTCCCAACTTGTCGGCCATACGTATGAAACAGACGACGTACCCAAAGATTATTCAAAAGCGCATAGAAAAACGGACTGAAGAAATACTAGGACAAGATCAATTTGGGTTTAGTAGCAACAGGGGAACACGGGAGGCCATTTTAGCTTTATAGGTGATAATGGTGAAAACAATAGAAAAAGCGTATATATAGGGTTTGTTAATCTGAAAAAAGTATTCGGCAATGTAAAATGGGAAAAAATGTTCGACATACTAAAAAAGATAGGAATTAGTTAAAGGAATAGACGAATAGTGCATAGGTTATACAAAAGCCACTAAACGGTAATAAAATTAGAGCAAGAACGTAGGAAACTAAATAGTAGGAAGAGGGTGAGACAGGAATGTGCCCTGGCCCCATTAATTTTTAACTTGTATGTCTAAGGGCCAATGAATACTGTCAAATGGAGAAAGAGATTTGGAATTACTATGCAGGGACTAACGATTAATATGCTCAGATTTGCAGACGATATAGCGGTATTAGCATCTAGCAAGGAAGAGTTGAAGCAGGTCTTAAAGACATGGAAACGGTACTAACAGAGATACGGTATAAAAATAAACAAAAATAAAACTAATGAATTAGTATTCAACGGAACGGAAAGTCAAGCACCAGAATAAAATTGGAAACCAGAATTTACCAAAGGTTAAGGATTTCTGAACGATGAAGCATAATAACGTAAGATTGAAAAAGTGCAAAAAATATAAAATAAAGATTAGTACAAGGCCGTGCTGCATTTAACAAGAAAAGGCAACTATATGTTCAAATGTAACAAACATGGCAATAAGGGAAAGACTGCTGAATGAAAGCATACGTGTGGAGTACAGCACTGTGCGGATGTCAAACGTGGGCAGTAGGAGAAGCGAACAGGAAAAAGAGTTTTTGAAGTGTGGTACTACAGGGGTTTGTTGAAGATATCATAGACGGACAAAGTTAAGAACAAATAGATACTAAAAATGGCAGAGAAAAAAGAAATATGTGAAAAACGGTAAAAAGTAGGAGGGGGTAGGATGATAGGATACGTTCTAAGGTATGAAGGAATAGTGCGAGGCATTTTAGAAGCAGGGAAAGCAAAAGATAGGTGGAGGCAGATCTAGATTCTATTGTACACAGTGTACCAGGCCGTGCTTATAGATATAATAATAATGAAACCAATTCCCTTTATGTGTTTTATATTTCATAATAATCTACGCCTAAGGGTTTGTAGCATAAAATTTAAGATAAGTATTTAATTATGTTGCGATTCGAATATTATAACAAGAGGACGAATGTAGGGTGCGTGATAGACTTGTGTGAAGGACAGAAACGTAGTTCGGAGTTGGTTGCAGTTAGACGTATAAATTATCAGCTGCGCTGTAAAATACTGTTAAGTGCCTGCCCCTAAATGGATGTTTTAAGATAGGTTCTAATATAATTATACTTGGAAGCTTGATGTTATTGGTTTGAGGATTTATCTCAACATTCAACATATTATTAATTATTATGACGTATTATCATTACGATTGATAATCGCGAAGGGTGCAATAAAATCCACTGTGGTTATCATACCATAAATTTTATACTACGTCGTCGTAATAGCAAGTGTGGTGCGTTGTCCTCGTTAGAAACATTGGGCTTTACCGTACATTCCGATGTATGAACGCAGTCGAAGGGATTCGTGCATTATCTTTTTTTGGGGTCGTTTGAATAATTGAACTTAACGGGTACGTTAGCTGCCGTCGGTGATATTACTTAGGTTATCCACGGAAATTAGTTTTAGAAGGACGCTGTTTCTCTGTTTCCAGTATGTCTAAGGATCTTAATTACTTTTAGTATTTCTATTTTATATAAAAAGGATTTGGTATAGAATTAAGTTTAATTAGAGCATTGGTCATAATTTACGGGACGTTTCCTGAAATGAGTCTGCTGCATTGTATGTAAAGAACATTAAATTCATTTATTAAAGTTAGTTAAGTTCTCAAGACGGTTTTATTGTAGTTTAGATTTCAAATACCCCTTCCACCCGAACCCCTCATGAGAAAGAGCCTGTTTATTGGCAGTGTTCAACAGATAGTGAAGGATGTAGGCTGTAGGATTTCAGAGAAATGTGTAGGAAACAATGGAGGTGTGCGTCCAACCAGTGCATGACTGCAAATCTAATGATGAAAATGGTAAAGTTTTAGGCAGAGGTCTTTAGAATAGGAAAGCATACCGTACTCGTTTCCGTTTTTACACAAATAAGATATTCTAATACACTAACGCCACTTTTTACATTAGTGCCTAAGTGACCCAAAATAGTCAATAGTATTTTAATCGATAAAATATGGAATTACTTACATCTCGGACCGCATCTAAGGGAAGTATTGCTTCTCCCTTCCTTATTACGCTCAATCAAAATACGCGTTAAGTCCCAAGTCCCAATACCGTTTCTTTAAACATTTGTTTAAAACCTTAGGCATATTATTCACTGTTAGTACGAAATAACAATACAAACAACGAAATTTGTTCTAAAGAAAATGGTTTTAATACAAAATAAACATGAAAAGTTCGTAAGATTGCTAAATACAACAAAACGTAAATAACAGCCGACATATGTAAAATTAAATAGAATTTAGCAAAAGTGCTAATAACAATAGCCCACAATGATGCCAACCCGTAGCATTTACTTTCTTCTAAATATTACACGTACATAGTTTTGGATTACATTTGGCTAAAAGATTACTGTCTGTGACGTCACTACAATAATTCGTGAAATGAACTATAGCATTAAATATACAACGGTCAATATTCGGAAAACATATTGTATAGTAGTATTATTATCTCATGGCGGGTGACCTTGAAAAAACCTGCGCGAGGAAGAGCTATATTAATAATCAAAATAAAAAAGTGAGACTAGAAAACATCGACTGCTTGCACGTCCAGTGTTGCCAGAGCAAAAATTGTCGAGCAACCAAGGAATGTTTTAAATAGTTTTAGGTTGATTGTTGCTCTTCTATAAAAATGATCTGAGCTTATTGTTAGATGTGATACCCCAGATTATTGATTGATTGGATCAGTGTACACAAGATATTTTATCACTTATAGTCACTAGTAGAACAAAAACATAACAAAACAAAACAAAAACAATATTTAATTAATACCAAAAGTTTTTTATATCATTTGTATATTAATATTATTATAAATTGCATATATCTCGTGCTTTACTTTAATGGATCATAGAATCAACAATTCAGTGCTGTAGAATTGAAAGAAGAGGAACAGTTATAGTATGAAAAGAAAGGTAATTAAGGTTTGCATCTTGTCAGGTTATATATTTTTTACATAACCTCATTTATAGTTTAGAAATATTTGCTAAATTAATATATTTTTACGCACTTCATCGATAATCTAGCTATAAAATAATTCCTTGAATAATTAATAATCTTAACCTTTCTGACTAAACAAAAGCAATATTGCTTATACGACTGAAGTTAGATATACTACACCAGCCTGATCAAGTGCTGTTGATATTATAATAATAAATTATTTAAATCGTCAAGCCTGCATAATGTCGTCGAATGCGGAATTCAGATCCGATCGAGTAGTACAATCCACTTGTTTTAATGGATTGACTGGAGACGCTGCATCGGATCGAAAACTGGTTTATGTCGCCAAACTGAAGCGGATTAACACGATCGGATAGAAGCGCCGAGATAAATACAGTCAATAAGAATCCCTTTTGGAGACAAAGAATGGACATGCTTAACAGAATTGACTATGATTGGATTAAAATGTAAAATGATTCAATCACTTTGAAAGCCAATCATTGATTGTTTCAGCTTTAAAAGTGATCGATTGTCACAGCACTACTGAACATAATTTGATATAAAGACTGCTTGCCTCTTTAAGCAAGTTTTATTTTAACACCTCAGTAATAAACAATAATGCACAAACAAATGTATTTATGACACATATTTTCTACAACGCTAAATAAAGACCATCCTTCAACTATTTTACATAAATTATATTTTAAATGGGTTCACATCCTAAACTTTCATCCCCATCATCAAACTCATCGCCTGAGGATAAGTATCCATCTGAATTATCGCTATTATCATCAACCCGTATAATTAGGTCTTGAACTTTGTCTATTAAAGTTTCTCGTTCCATATAATCCTTTTCAATTTTTTCTACGTGCAGACATACTTTAATCCACTCGTTGATTCCAATATTTTTATATGTTCTTCTGCCAACTACCATACATCATCTATTTTGAAGGTTACATTACATGCAGCGACACGGTTTTTAAGTAACGCCCAAATCATCTCGATAGGATTTAGTTCTGGGTGATATGGAGGTAAACGCAATACTACATGACCATGTTCTGCCAGTAGCTAGTCAATTACAAACAGCTGATGAACAGGTTTATGTGCCTTAATTTTGGAATACAATTCAGGCTTGGTTTCCTTACATTCAAAGAGGATATTTAGTTCCTTCAACCATTTCTGCATATCTATTTTCTTCCAACTTGAAGTAGGACTAGGTTGCACAAGAACATTATGATATGACGCATTGTCTATCACAAACACTGAATTTGGTTCCAAATTTAGTATTAACTTTTCTTGCAGCCACTTTTTATAATTGCGATGATTCATGTCATCGTGATAATCCCCAGTTTTCAAACTTAAATATCAATTCTGCATTTGGAACGAACCCATTTTTTTTACCTGCATGAACAATTATCAAACGCTTCCTTTTGAAACTGGCGATTTCAAACCCTTGGTGGTGCCATCATATCAACACTTTGTTACACTGTGAGAACTGTGCAGATATGTTTCATCGTTATACACAATGCTTCTGCCCTCTTCTTTATACTTACTAAGATTTTTCAAAAATATGGTGCGCTTTGCCCTTATATTGCTTTGTTCAACAAGAATTTTCCTGTTATCTACAGTTCTCTTCCAACGAAACCCTGCTCTTACAACAATTTTTCTGAACGAACCTAATTTTCCCGTGTAATGAGGGCAATCATTTTTAAATTCGTCAAACACTAACTTCAAAGTCGGTCTACGTTTATGTATTGCTGCAAACCGATACATAACGGTTCTTAGAATCTCTTCGTCAAATCCATTCACCGTTGACTTAGGGCTTGGTTTATTTACGGTTTTATTTGGTGAACTGAACTTGCTGCAGGGTGGTTTGTTTGTACCTTCCTTTACAATTCTTTGCACCGTCCGCAATGACACACCTGTTGCTTCAGCCACGCACTCTTGCAAATTGTTCAGGTTGGAGGCGCCCGAATCTTTTATGCGTTTCAAATATTGAAACACATTAAAAACAATCTGTCGTCCTTGACTATGAATCACCTCCTTCTTATTCATAATATTACTCTAAAAAATATCATAATTAATCATTGAACCAACAATCTTTTTAAATACTTACATTGCTGAAGAAATTAACTATCAGTTAGTTTTGAAAAAACTGTTTTGATGACTATTACTTGATACAAATATTAAAACGGAAAACTGGAAACAATAAGACCTTGATAAGAGCGAGAATGACAATGACAGTTACGGTTCACATTCAGTATATACAGTATTGGGATCCGCTGAGTATGTGCACTGTTGCCACAGCAAATATTTACGGATAAAGAAACTACGAACCTAGAATTGTTTATAAGTAAAAACAAGTAAAAGTTCCGATATTATATGGAGGTCTCGACTTATTTCATATATTTATGAATTTCTAGATACCGCCAGCATGAACGGGGTCCTTGCAAACAATATTTTACTTAACGTGTTAAATGGGATATTCGTGACGACGTATTAAAGCCACATTGCTAGCAAGATGTTTGTGGGTTGTCCTGTAGCGTTGTGAATCTTGAGGTTTAAGTTTAAATTGAACTTATTGCGCATGTGACGTCACCCGCCATGAGATAATAGTACTACTCTAACAGTTTTTTTGACCACTGCAGAACGTCAATAAATTTTTAGTTTCACAAACCTTTTGTCTAGTCCATTACATCACGTAAACAATTTTTAAGTAAATAAATATCTGTATTGGTATTATGAGGTCTAACCGCTTTACAGAAATGCTAGTTTGGTTGCTAACATCAGGCGTTGAATGTTAGTATGAATATTATCAAGGCCAAACAGCTTTCCTGTTTCATGCATATTGCATCAGCGCCCACTTTAGCTAGAACTTTGGTGAAGAATTAACATGGAAATTCAAAAGGTTGTAGCAAGTAATTTGCGTGTAGCCTTGTGCCGTAGTGGAGCCCTGGTGTAGTGAACACTAGGCTCAGTGTTTTTAATAATGCGCTCTTTAGATAGCTCTTTACATATTTCTTTAAATATTTTCTTAGATATCTTTTTAGATATCTCTTACAATTGTTCTTTAAATAACTTCGTAAAAGTTTCAATTAAATATTTCTTACAACACTTCGTTAAAAATTTTCAATTAAATACTACTTAAAATGCTCCGTAAAAATCTTCAATTAAATATTTATTTTATAATTCTCCTACAAATGTAGAGGAAGAGCTTTTAAGAAATCGTTTTGTATATCAATTGTAATGCTTTTTCGTATATTCATTTGCTAGAATGATTCCGCCTTATCTGGTTTTATAAAAATAAGGCCGTTTAAATGTTGTGTTTCAAGATGATATTAATTCTATTTTCGCATCTACGAGTACCAAGTTATAATTCGTTCACGTCAACGTTGCGATAAGAAAATATCGATCTAGTATGACCGTCTTTCAACCTTACTAGAATAGTTGGATTAAATGAAATGTTCTGCAAGGAAACAATATGTTTTGATTTTAAAAAGAAACGTTCTACAAAGTACGTAGAAATTTTATGGTTTGGAACTAAAGTTCGATAATGAATTGAAATGGTCTTTTTGAAGTTGCAAGTGTGAAATTACAAGTAATTAGGAGGACAACTACATGATGGTAATTATTTTGGTAACGATCTACACATATTGGAACGTCTAAGTTTTGTATTGGATTTTGGTTGGTCCCGTTTGTGCGTATCAGAAAACGCTTTAAGTTTATATCGTCTGGTCCAAGGATCCCGCAGCTAGTTGTGTGCTGTATAAATGTGGAGCCTACGTCAATTGTTTGCCGAAAAACGTATGTATTAACACCTGTTCTAACATACTGTAACACCTTCACGTAAACAACATTTGTTGAATCGATGTAAGAGATTAGTATTATTCTTACATCACGTCTACAATTGGCGATCTTTGATACAAGGCTGCTTCAGAAAATAACTTAGTGATGACTTATTACCATTAATCTGTTTAACAAACTAAAAAGGATTTTGATAAATTTTTATTGCCAATATAATTTCAGTGTAATCACAGTTACTATTTTTAATGAAATTAAGCAAACCTAAAGAGTTCGTATTAAAGTTTCATTTATGCATGATTTCACTTACAGTTTCTGAACGTTGAATTAATAGACAACTTAGATAATTTTTTGTACATATATGTAAACCGAATAACAGATCTGGTATTTTTGGTATAAATTCAAGTTAAATTTTGTAACGAAAGCGACACTTAAAGTTTTTGATATTTCTTTTGAATTCAGAATCCTACCTCAGGGTAGATGAAATTTGTATAATCTTTTCTTAAACATAAATTTTATATTTACATTTTTTATGAAGGAACGACTTTTAATTAAATAATCAACATTTAATTTTCTTAATTAATTGTTTTGTTCTGAACAAGTAAGTTCAGAAATAAAGTAACCAGGTATATGAACAAATAGCATAAAGTGGTAACCCTATTAAGCAAGAAGCTTTAATAGCCTTTTCAGAACTTGAAGCATAAAATCTGTGTTCATAATATTGATTGTCTGATTAATCTTTTCTGTTTTTTTATATGAAGTAACAAGAGAATACCTTTTGTGTCCTCAATTTTGTTAATTTAATTAAATTTTCTCTACAGCTTCTGCGTTAGCAGTTAATACGAGATTCTTCTCTAAGGACTCCCAAGTCCTCCTTAGGGAAACCCTGTGTTTAAAATTAATGACTTGGTGGTGCCCTACTTAAACCCCTGTTTTGTTAAGAATCAAGCCCTAGTAAGAAAATAATGCTTTGTAAAAAGAACCACGACCAATCCTCATAAGCTCTGCCCAAGGAATAGATCCCTAGCATAGTCGGAAGATATTTGCGTCCTATCATTTTAAGGAAATCGTTCCTTAAAGTTAACTGGTCACATTTGGGGATATAAAAATAACCCCTAACTAGTAAACAACCAGTAGCATACATTTTAATATTATCAGGGAGTTCCATTTACCAGAATTTCATTAGGATTTTAGAGATTATATACACATAAATCTTCCTTTAACTCTGTAAAATTCAAAGTAAATTCTTCAGAAACATTGTTTATCAAATTTTCTAAATTTTTTATCATAGGATAGCTTCATTAATTTAGACTGCATTACTTCAGGTTTATCCAAATATTTCACTAAGATCTAAGGGACCTGTAACTAGTTTTCAAAGTTTACTCAAAATACGTGTGGTAGTAACAGCAAATATTTTTCTCTCAATTCAAAGTATCGTTGGACGAATTCTAAGTTGGTGCTAACTAGAAATCTGAACTCAAATTCAGTCTTATTGACAATTCCCTAAAATAAGTTTCTGATGCTTCGCAGTTGTTTGTCGTATTATCACGGTACTTTAATATTGTTTTTTGCAATTCAAGATATTTGACACAATTTTATGCAATCGTTTTTTATCGTTGTTTATCAGTTTTGTCTTCAAAGTTGCAACAGAATAATTTCGTACCGTTGGTCAAATTCTGTTTTACAAATACGTAATTTAAGACATTCTGTAAGAGTAGGCGTGATGGAACCAATAAGATTCCATATTAAAACAGGTGTGAAGCCTTGACTTATTCTGCCGAATTAAGACAAAGTTGAAGGTTAGTTGTGACTTAATTACAATAAAAATTTATCGTAAACAAGACGCCTGCACACGACTATGGCGTCAGTATTGAATTTTGGTAATAGATTTGATATACTAATCGCTGTAAATTATTGCCTCCATTACAAACTAGTTGTACATTTGAGAACGCAAAATTTTAACAAGTAATTTACAGAGACTTTTGACCTAAACGTCATCTTTGCATATATGCCAAACTCACTTATCCTTTATATTGCATTTGTGTCTAGCGAAAAAAGGTCAAGGTTTGGTAATTTTATAATCCAAAAATATTTTAATCGTGCCATTTATAAACTTTGAATATTATTTTAAAATGCTTATCTAATATATTGCTAATTTACATAATGCGTCGAGAATTTACAGCTTACAAACTTTGACTTATTGCAACAGAAATCATATCAGCAATAGCTTTAAAAGAAAAACATTAGAAAACGTGCTCTGATTTTAATCATTCTTGGGTAATAGTATCAATTTTAAAGTACGCTTTATATGTCAATTGAATGTGACTTGATTATGGTTATCATTCGAGTTGTAATAAAAGTCAAATTATCTGCTTGATGTTCTCCTCTTAGTCACAAGCTCAGGTTTTATTTGACATAACTTTCTACCGTTTCAGATTCTGAGCAAAACATTTTTACCTGGATTTTTCTTTAGCTGAACCTTCGTATCCCTCCCTATATCTTACTTTCCGCTTGCTCAGTGTTCTATTACTGTTCGAGTCATATCTTCATGTCTCAGGTACACTATAATCTCTACCTGTACCTCTCCGGCACGTCCTCAAATTTTAGTTCTAATTTGCCTAATATCCATGTTTCACAACAGTATCGCGATGCGCTCCAAATATAAACTTTCAACAGTTTTTCGTAACAGCTACTGATATCTTAGAATTTAGTACTTCGCCTTGCACTTCAAAGGTTTTCTTTAGCTGTTCTACTTCTTCATCCCCTTTTACTTATTGTGTCATTAGTTATCCAACTTCCTAAGAGTAAAACCAGTTGCTTTTTCTTGTCTTTATGACCTTAGTTTTACTACCAACCTTCAACCGCTATCCTGTTTACTACATCATACTATCATTGTTTTGGTATTCTTGATTTTTGTGTTTCAATATCTAAAATGTTTTTTTATTTAGTCCTTCTAATCTATTTCTGCTGATGTAACTATATCATCAACATTTGAATTTTCTGTCATTGATTTGTGTCTCATCTCTCTCCTTTACTTCTTTGATTTAATTTCCTATGTAATGTGTTTTGTACTGTTCTACCTCTAACTATCGCTGCGGGCAGTTGGCTTATAACAAAGAATATAGTTTAGTGATTTTTGAAATTTCGTTCTTAGTAATTTTTGTTCTGTTTTTTGATATTCAATTTTATCAAATCTTCCATCATCTTCATTAGGTCTTCAGTCCTTAAACTGGTTGGACGCGTACCCTCATTGTTTCCTAATCTGAACCAACCTACACATTTCCCTGAAATTTGCACAGTCTGCATCTGTCACTATCTGTGTGCTAAAGTCTGATCTCGGTTTACCTCTACCTCTCTTTCAAATCTCTGCTTGTAGTATATCCCGTACTAGTCCCCAGAAATGCCTTAGAACGTATCCTGTTCTTTATTCCTCTACTATTTCTACAACCTATTTGTTATTAACTTTGTCTGTCCATGCTACCATCTTCATACATCTAAAGCACAACACTCCAGAAGGCTTCTATCTATTTCTGCCTGCTTTTCCTACTGCCCCTATTTCATAGATGTAGTGTGCTGTGCTCCACACTATGCTTTGAACAGTTTTCTTCTTGTATCTATGTTCGTTGTCTGTGAACATAGCTGCTATTCTTTCTTGTTTGATGCAGTTCGGTCACCTTCTATTGTTTTACAGTTATATACCTTATTTCCCCGATATTCAGTGGTATATGAAAGGGGGTAAGCAGCCTTTGGCTGCTAAGTTCCCCAGCACCTAAACCTTTGTCGAATTAATAGGTTTTTCAATTTATCCTTTTGCACAATCAACATTAGTTGAAAATATTTCACAACCAACACCTGTAGTTCTTTATAATAATCATCAGATTTAAGAGCACTTATTTTTCGTCATTGGGTTTTACATATTGAAACTGGTTGGACTTGTACCTTAGCTTATTTATGTTCTGAGCTAGCTTACACCGTTCCCTACAATTCTCACAACAGCCGATATACATTACATGTGATTTTCCAATGCTCCACCCGAAGGTACTACATTGGCCAGGAAGCGAGTTTTCTTTTACCTCGAAAATTTGGAATTTTGCCGAAACCTTGCTGTTCCAAGCAAGGTAGGGATCTTTAACGTGCGTGACAACACTCACACACGGGACCTCCATTTTACCTCTCATCCGAACGAGGGTGTATTTTTGTGAAAAATGCTCGCCTAACATTTTTCAAGCGGACCGTGTCGGGATTTGAAAACGGGACCTTGGGCGTAGTAGTCACACACATACCACTACGCCACGGAGCCGCCAACAGCCGATATACATTACATGTGATTTTCCAATGCTCCACCCGAAGGTACTACATTGGCCAGGAAGCGAGTTTTCTTTTACCTGGAAAATTTTGAATTTTGCCGAACCCTTGCTGTTCCAAGCAAGGTAGGGATCTTTAACGTGCGTGACAACACTCACACACGGGACCTCCATTTTACCTCTCATCCGAACGAGGGTGTATTTTTGTGAAAAATGCTCGCCTAACATTTTTCAAGCGGACCGTGTCGGGATTCGAACCCGGGACCTAGGGCGTAGTAGTCACACACATACCACTACGCCACGGAGCCGCTTCACAGCCGATATACATTATAATTTGAATAAGGGCCGCTATACTTGCGGCCACGTCCCCAATGCTCCACCCGGAGGACAGCCGATATACAGCTCGATTCCCTTCTATTGTTTTCTAATTATATGCATTATTTCACCGAGACTCAGTGGTATGTGAAAGAGGTTAAACAGCCTGTGACTGCTAAGGTTTCCCCAACACTTAGACATTTGCCGTATTAATGGTTTTCAAATAAATCCTTTCACACAATTAACATTAGTTGAGAATATTGTAAAACCAATATCTGTAGTTATTTAAATACAGTTATTATTTTTGTCATTAGTTTTTTCCATCTTGCTGCTGGTTGGAAGCGTACCTCCATTGATTTCTATTCTGAGCTAGCCTACACATTTCCCTGAAATTCTTACAACCTATATCTTTCACTATCTGTGTGCAGTAGGCTAACCTAGGTCTACCTCTACTTCTCTTTTTCCTATCTCTGCTTCTAATATATTCCGCACTATTCCCTCATGTCTTAGTATGTGGCCTATCATCCTATCACTCCTATTTTTTAGTGTTTTCCACATAGTTCTTTTTTCCCCTACCATTTCTAATACCTCTTTGTTCTTAACTTTGTCCATGGTATCTTCCTATGTAATTTATATAAGCAAATAATATATTTTTTAATATTTTGTAACTGATTGTATTGTTTCATGTCATATATATTTATTTAACTCGAAGGGCGCAATTTTTAACTTATGCTCAGGGCACATCTTATCTTGGTCCGCCTGCTTCTTGCGAATGCAAAGCTTTTAATAACTTAGTAGTTTATAAATTAGACATTTATGTTTTACAAATACAAACGTTGTATTATATTGGAAAAAGCAGACACTCCCAATTCTTCAACGTAACGCTAATCTTGTACGTGTTACGGTTTGACAGGCGCCTGATTTCTACGTGATCAATCACACCGGTGATGACTACTTGATTCAAGCGACATTTAACACCTGCATTCTACTGGAAGACGCAATTTCGACTCTGCTAATGCAACGCTTATCTTATCTGTCACCCGGCAGGCGTTATTGGGCGCGTTCAGGGAACAAAAGCGCTGCAGCGCTACAATTCAGAATGTTGCTGAACGGTATCGCTAACTGCCATTTTTTACAGCGCTGCATTACAGCACTCCGCCATTAATCAAGCGTATAATTTTTTCGCTGTAATAAAGTGCTTGATTGTAGCATTAAAATAAAAAAGTATTAGGTTTAGTGATGGAGTCGAACCGAACCGAACTTTGCCCTAGGTTCGGTTCGGTTCGAAAACTTTTTAGTGCGGTTCGGTTCGAGGTTCGGTTCGAAAAAATATATTCCGGTTCGGTTCGGTTCGGTTCGAAAAAAACGAACCGAACCGAACCGGTTCGACATTTTGATATTTTAAACAACTAGTACGTTCAACTACAACAATTTAAACGTTTAATGTAGTTTTTATATTTAGTAGCTGCTATTTTCAAATAAACCCAACATTAATGTTTTAGTTTTAGTATAGTATAAATCATATTAATACTATTTGTCCAGGTTTGATTTTTCAATACGTACTCTCTTTAACAAAGCGTAATTACAATTAGGTTGATAGTAAAAACCACCTCTAAAATTTAGCATGTGTTAATAATTGATGAATTTTACAAGTGTCATTTTACCGTGAAAGAACGATATCACACGATCTTTACGATTACTTTTATTTTAGTTTTAGTTAGTATAAAAAAAGTATCAAGGCAATAAATAAGGTGTTGCTGATTTCTTATACAGTACAAACAAAAAGCTGTTTGTCAGTTTATCTTTATTATTATTTATTTAGAAGACAATATCAGATGGTTCTCGGAAAGAATCGTAAATCTACCTAAAACAGTGCTTACGTTTTTCATAATAAAATATAACAGTATTTATGGCACGGGCATTATGTTTGCTTATTATTTGCATTATAGTGTGTTATTTTATGTCGGCATTGATTGAAAAGTTTATGCCCCTATGAGCTATAAACTTCAACCCTTGGTCGTGAGAAAAAGTTTGGGGTCATTCTTTTGGAGTATCGGCTACTTCTAAGGACGTTGGTAATGGCCACAATAAATAAACCGTAAATAATATCGTACCATGCGTTTTGTAACACCATTTGTTGAGCGATTATGTACAAAAGAAAAGGAGATTAGTTTTTGCTACAAGGTCACATTTTTTAATATTAATAGAGAGCTGGTTTTCATATAAAAGTAAAAAATTCAAAATGATGGATTAGTAATACATACTTAATTAAAAATTAAATTGTTTGGTTTATTCTGAAAACTTTTGTAGTCTCTAGACCGTGACCTCGGCTAGTACATGTTTAAGATGGTTTTCAACACGACTTCTGTTCATTAAATAAAATAAACTTGTTTTTAAAACCAAATTTTCAAAATCATTTCGAGTTTCTCCAATATCTAATACTAGCTATAAACAAACAACAATTTGAAATAAGGAGCATTAAACAAATCGAACTAATCTAGAATTTTTTGATCTACAAACGTGGCTCGATGACAAAATTTATATGTATCACTAATACCTATTAGATTATTTACCTATTGCCTTAAAACTCAATGACCATGTACATTACAAAATCGTTCTAATTCTTATATGCTTGCTACTAGAGATTTTTAAAATGTGCGTTTGTGAGAAATTAAGGTTGACATGTTTTTAGTGAAAATTAAATTTTTAAACTGAATTTTTATTTAAAAAAATCGAACCTTTCGAACCGAACCGGACCGAACCTTGAGCTAGGTTCGGTTCGGTTCGAAAAATTTGGCGGTTCGGTTCGAAAATAAAATGTCCGGTTCGGTTCGGTTCGGTTCGAAAAATCGAACCGAACCTCGAACCTGTTCGGTTCGTGTCCATTCCTAATTAGGTTAAACTAATATAGTTTATAATTTAATGTATAGTATGGAAAGGAATATTGAAATGATGTTAGAATTTGAGAGCGAACTTTTTAGAGCAAAAGAACAACAGAGAATCGTAAATGGTAAGAAATTTGGTTAATTTTATATTTGACTTGCCTAATAACAGATTTAAATATGCATTCCCTATTTCTACTGTTTCTATGGTTTCAGACCCTAACTATGCATATGCATATACAATGAACTTAAAAGAAAATCTTGGGGAACATTTTAATGAAGTCTCAGCTGAGGATGGTGCTTCAACTTCAACTGATAAGCAGGAAAACAATGCACTAGGTAATGTTTATATTACAACTATATACTTTTATTCTTGATACGTAAATTTAAAACATTCAGTGCAATAGGCATATTATAATAAGTATATTTTTAGATTCTACATGGACCGATGCAAAAATGTATCTTATATTAGAAGAATATAATAAATGTAAGGATGCTTTTAAAAATCCAAAATGTAAAAAAAGAGATATATGGGCGAAAATACAATCTACCTTTCTGAACCACTCCTACGTCGTGTCTATTGATACTTTGGGTAACAAATTTAGGAACCTGAAGCAAACGTTCCACTGAATTAAAGATTTACAAAATGTAAAAGCTCAGTCCGGACAAGGAACTATTAAATGGAAATTTTATCGCTTAATGGAGGATATATTTTGTGTTGATCAAAATATAACTATAGTTCAACCCCTGGAGTCATCAAGTCAGACACACAATCAACCTGTTTCAACATATATTGCTGAACCAATGGCTACCAGTGATGAAAGGGGTCATGGGTTACTGGGTCCAAGTGGGTCACTTTTTGTTTGGGTCCCGTGTATTGACCCGGATTGACCCAGTGACTCGCATTGACCCAGTGGCCCACATTGACCCAGTGACCCACATTGACCCAGTGGCCCAAATTGACCCGGTGACCCAAACTGACCCAGTGACCCAAACTGACCCAATTGATTCAGTAATAAATTGAATTATTGAAGTCATAAAAATCTTTTTCCCATACTTTCAGCTCAATTTATTAACTATTTTCACAAATGCATAAACTTATTGGTGCCGTTAGTTGCTAGCATTCGTTTCATATATCAAGCAAACGCTAAAATGTTTTGTAATCAATACATCGCTTTTTATATAATATGAAACGCATTTTTACATGTTTTTCAAGAAACGTGCTGTGGCGCTGTACCGCGAGAATGCAGTGTTATGAACGTATACAATTTTGTATGTTCAAATAATAGTATTCTTTCACATAAGAACTGAAATAATTTGTAGCAAAAATCTTAATATTATATACCCGGTTATTTTCAGTGTCCATTATTTTTGTAATTTGTATATCATTATCATTAAGCATGGATAAACATCACCTTAATTGTAATTTAAACCTTATACATAAGTGCTGACTTTTAAAAATCTCCGTGAGACCGAGTTTTCTTGATAAGACTAATTAACTAAAAGAATGATGAAGATCATATAAAACAATTTCCTGTATCAACTCGAAGTCAAAAAACATGATTATTCAATTTATATTTTATTACGTCTGTCATTGAAAAATATTTTGATCATTTAGTATATTTAATTGTTAAACATTCTCACACTATTTAAAATTGTCTCGGACAGCAGCTACTCCTACTGCCAGATAGTTCAGAGATTTATTTTGTAACTGTAATTCGTAGAACAGCACATATTTAATAAAAATTAATAATAAAATTTTCAAATTTCATAATCGGTTATTCGATAAAACTCGCCCACTAATTGAAGACATCACAGAGGGCCAATTTGAGACAGTAAGAAAATTTTTGCGACTGCATCAATTTGGGTCAATTTAGGTAACTGGATCAATTTGGGTCACTGGGTCAATGTGGGTCAATTTGGGCCACTGGGTCAATTTGGGTCACTGGGTCAATGTGGGTCACTGGGTCAATTTGAATCACTGGGTCAATATGAGACATGGGTCACAGAGTGGTGGGCCACATCCTCATTTGGGTCACTGTGTCATGGGTTACATTTTAGGTGACCCATTTCATCTATGATGGCTACATCACCAAACCCATCTATTATTGCTAATAGTATCACAGAACCGATGCTCGCCACAGCTTTGCCACTGCAAGGTGAATTATTGACAGTGCTTCAATCACAGCCAGCATTTGAGAATGTAAAAATACGAGCAATTACTATGAAACAAAATAAACCTACTCGTAAAAATTTATTGACATTTAGGACTGAACAAATACGCATAGAGAAAGACAGAGTAGCTGCTATTGGTCGTTTAGAAAATGCATTACAAGAAAATACTAATGTCCTTAAAACATTAGTAAATATTCAAAAAGAGCGAAACGAACTCTTAGCAAAATATCTAAAGGAAAAAACTAACTAAGTATATATTTTATTATTATGTAACCTATTTTTTACAATATTGTTTGTATTCTTATGTAAATATAAACATTAAAACTTATTGTTTAAATTTTTACATTCCTAAATCTATTCATATATACAATAGAGGATGAAAAAACAAACCCGGAATTTACAATTTATTCAATGAGTGTGTTCACAATGGTATTCCTTTATGCTTCTCCAAGTGCATAGCGTATTCTTTCATTCAGCTCAATATTTGCATCTACATCATCGTCTTCAACATCGCCTTCTTGCTCATCATAATCATCTTCATCCCCTTCACTATCGTTATCCAGCAGTACATTATGCAAGACACAGCAGGCCATTATAACGTGATTAAGCAATTCCATATTTGACATATCCAGATATTTCAACCTTCGCCATTTACCTTTTAAAAGTGCAAAAGCTCTTTTAATAACTGAGCGAATTGAACTAAGTCTAGAGTTATATCTAAGTTGAGCTGGAGTCAAATGACCATTGTTCCGAAAAGGTGTTATCAGTTCTTGTAGTAATGGATAAGCACAATCACCAATTATATGTTCATGAGTTTTAATTAACGGATTTTGAGGATTAATAACATCAGCATATAAACTACTTTTTCTAAAAGCCCTAGCATCGTGCATGCGTCCAGGATGGCCAATGCTGACATTTAAAAATTTCTTTCTTGGATCGCAGACTCCTTGGATTATCACAGAATGACTTTGATAACGATTATAATAGTCAAATGTGTTACCAACAGGTTGTTTTATTAAAATATGACTCCCATCAATTGCACCAATTACGTTGAATATTCCGCGTGATTTTTCGTAAAATATCTGCAATATTCATATTAATTATTTAATATATTATTATGACTCTCAACAGTCACTTCTGAATTTTGTACACGTTGGGCTGAATTGGGCCAAGTAATACAATCATTAACCATACTTGATAATACCTTAATAATTTCATTAAACATATAATGAGCAGTTCCTTTAGAAACTCCAAATCGGTCACCGCAGGCCAAAAATGTTTCTGGCTTTGCCAGTAACCATACAGTCAGTAGGAGTTTTTTTTTCAACTCAATTATTGGGGCTCTTAATGAAACTAATTGATTACCTACCGCTTGTAGTACAATCTGTAACAAAAAAAGTTAATTATTAATTCAGTGTTCCAAGATAACCTGTTGCTTAGTGTTTTATGGTCAGTTGTAAAGGTATTATATGCTTACCTCCATAACATATCCACTCATTCGGAAATGTGCTTGAAACTCTTCTAGTGTATATGCTGGAATTGTTATTTCATAATAATTGGTGTTACGCGAGGGATGATGTCTGTCCTGGCATTGTTCGATTTGGGGCATATCTTCAATTACATATTGTATGGCGTTTTGAATGACATTGTTATTAGCTATGATAATTTGCATTACATCATCCTCAAACAATTCAAACTGTATAATTTTAAATAAATAAGAACTCAAGCACTGTATTGTAAACAAACAATTTAGTCGTCTAAGACATAATCTCTTATTCCTCACTCGAAAGGCGGATTTTCAGAAACTTTCTTTATCATATCAAGATACCAGGCATCAGGAATTAGATCTGGGAGGTTAAGAGAAGCGACATCACGAGATAAGGCATCAGGCACGATATTTAGTTTACCAGGTCTAAGTCGAACATCAAAGGTAAATCGAGAAATACGCAAATTCCATCTTGCCAACCAACCTGCCGGTTGTTTTAAGTTATTCAACCACGTGAGGGCTGCACAAACAGTAATTACTATAAAATGTGCACCTTCAACATACCCTCTGAATTTTTCGATGCCAAAGATAACCCCTAATAATTCAGGTTCGGTAGCTGAATATTTTTGTTTAGCAAAAGTTAAAAGCACGACTAGCACGAGCGATAGGGTGTTCTAGTCCTTTGTTTACTTGAAACAACATAGCGCCTAGACCAGTAAGTGAGGCATCGGTCTGAATATAAAACCTTTTGTCAAAATTTGTCGAAATGAAGATAGGTGCGGAGGTGATTAGCCGTTTGATCTGTTCAAAAGCCTGCTGAGCTTTTAGATTCCATTCAACAAATTGACTTTTCTTTTTATTTTTAATTAGGGCAGTAATGGGTATAGATACAGTTGAGAGAATAGGTAGAAAAATTAAACGTTTAATCTCGGTAACAATCTTTGGTGTTTTAAATTTAGTAATAGCGTCGACATTAGCAGGATCTGCCCGAAGACCAGTTCCATCGATTATAAAACTAAGAAATGTAAGAGAGGAACAGAAAAATTGGCTCTTCTCCCAATTTATTGTAAAACCTGCTGCATTCAGGCGTTCAGCGACTTCATTAAATGTAGCGATACGTTCTTCAAAGGAACTTGAAATAACCAATATGTCGTCTAAAAATACAAAGGCACGTTCTTGGTGTAAGATAGGACCTAACGTTTAATCTATAGTACGTTGTAAAGTCTGTGGCGCATTGCAGCGACCAAACGGCAAGAAATTATATTCAAACAAATCCCGACCTGGAACACCAAAGGCAGTTTTTGAACGTGAAGATAAATCAAGAGGGATGTGATAAAATGCTTGTTTAAGATCGATAGATAAGATAAATTTAGCATGGCGAAGCCGACTCAAGATAGAATCAATACGAGGTAAAGGATAGGCGTCAGCCACAGTTACAGAATTGTTTTCTTCTGTCAAAACAAACACGCCATTCACCACCTTTCGTACGAACCAATAGCACGGGAGACATCCATGGCGAATTTGAAGGAGAGATAACACCGGATTCAAGCATTTTATCTATTTCGGAATGTAGATGTTTTTGTAATGCAGGAGATAACGGATATTGACGTTGCTTGAAAGGAGCAGCATCACCCGTAGAGATAGTATGTGTTGCGGCAGTAACACAACCAAGTTTAGAAGTATTCAATTTAAGAAAATTGTTAATTATAGAGTTAAGATTTTTGTTCTGAAAATCGGTAAGAGAAATTTTATTAAATATACCAGCCGATGCACAAGAGTTTGTCTTGATAGAAGCTTGCCAAGAGAAATCTTGGAAATATAAAGACAAATTAAAAAGTTGGCAAAATTCAACACCAAGTAAAAATAGATAAGCTGGTGTAGGGAAATTTAAATTGCACTGAATTTAAAATTGCATGATCAAGGTAAGTAGAAAGTAAACAAATAATTACTTAAAGTGACAGTTTCAACAACAGTTCAATTGACATAAAGCTAATGGCAGGGCTGCTAACAAAATGAGGTAGATATAACTAGAGTTAACTATAATTTGGTTATTGCCAAATCAAATTTTTAAAGGTCACTAGAATTCAAATCTTTTAATTACAAATAATTGAGTGAAAAACCAATTTTTCAATAAAAGTATATTTTTTAAGAGCTAATAATTTACAAGTTACAATGAAGATTAGTTATAAAGGAATTTTAAATTTCAACATAACACGCAAGGGCGCCACTGTTACCGTTTTGCGCGGCGACTCTAACGCCGTTATATAACCTGTACAACCACATTTTTACCGGATGATGCAATCGCAATGTCTATGTCAATCTACATGCACATTTTAGGTAATGTTCAAATTACTTACGTGATATGTATATCTCGGAATCTCATCTCTGGGTTCACCACGTAGCAAAAAATTTGCATGTGTATTCCTAGATACTGTTATTAAGTGTGAAGACCTTATACAAACATTTGTTAATTTTAAAAGTGTAATTTATTAACTAAATGCGATATGATAATACTGGTAATACACATAATAATAATAATTTAATACGGTTATTTTGTTTCTGTTTGCAAATAAAATTTTTATTTGTAAGTAAATGATTTGTACGTAATAAATACTCTTGAGATGAGATCTTATAAAATAACCGATTGATCTATTCAGTATAATAAATTCATAACAATTAATATTCTTCGTCATCAGTCTCATAAGTACTATAATTGTGTTCGCTCTATGGGTGAGTGGGAATAACGGATGTTTCCACGTATTCGCATAGAAAAACAGATTTTAGGTACCTCGTTCGATTCCTGCTTGGGCCAACTTTTTTCCGGCTGTTTGTAAAAATGGCGAATAACAAAATATGTTAAAGTGGTATGTGATGTTAGTGGTTGAGGATTGGCGGTCATATGTGACGAGGCGTCGCCGTGGATCAATGTAGTAAGCGTAAGACTACGGATCCCAAGGTCCTGGGTTTAAATCCCGACACAGTCGACTGCTTGAAAAATGGCAGGTAAGCATTTTTCACAAATATTACACCCTCGTTCGGATGAGAGGTTAAATGGAGGTCCCGTGTGTGAGTGTTGTAACGCACGTTAAAGATCCCTACCTTGCCTGGAACGGCAAGGGTTCGGCAAAATTCTAAATTTCCAGGCAACAAAGAGCTCGCCTCCTGGCCAATGTAGTACCTTCGGGTGGAGCATTAGAAATGTAAATGAACGGTCATATGTGACGTCATATTGTTCCATCGGATGGGTGCCGAGGTTCAGTGGTCCAAAGCCGAGATGTTGAGGTTTAGTGGACCATGGCAGAGGCTAAAAAATGGCTAGTTGAAGAAAACTAGTAAGTCCTGATGATTTAAGATAACAATGTTATTCAAATGCGAGTCAAATTTATGATGACAATGTTATTTAAATGAGAGTCAAAATGTTTCCAGTTTATACCTTATCGTACTACTGTAGGGCTCTGTTATGCTACTATAAATTTCTTTTTTTGTCAGGAAAAAATTTGACATTTAATTTTTCTTGACAGGTGACAAAATGTCACTTTTTATGAATTTATTTTTTAAGGGGAAAAAAATGAGTACTTTTTCCTGGGTATGTGCAAATAAGTAAGAACACGAAGATATTCAATTTAAAGCCAGGTCCATACTTGTATCATTTGGGTGTAACATAACGTCGTATCATTACTTCGTCGCGTTCAAAACAACCCATATAAACAACTTAAGTAAGCAATTTTTGAAACCACTCGCAGAATTAAATTGACAAATATTTGATTACTTAAACGTTTTCTTAACAACGCAAGTCTAGCTGTCCCTATAAGTACAACCTACTTGTTTGAAACTTCAAATTTGACATCGATTGATTTTTTTGACTTTAATATATTGTCTACGACTCGTCTATTGTCAAAAACTGCAGCGGTGTTCAGATAACCGTTCAGGGAATATAAAGCGCTGCAGCTAAGCGTAAAAAATCTAACGCTGCAGCGCTTTTGTTCCCTGAACGCGCCCATTGATACGAATAATTCCATAGACATCAGACGTTTAGCAGACTGAAGATAATCGACAAAAGAAGCAGTACGTTAGAAACTCCATGACTGATACACTTAACTTTGCTAGTTTTTGCTACATACATTTTTTTTTACTGATGTAAGATTGGTTTTAACAATTTAAATTTGAGATTTATGTTCACCAAAAACACGGAATTGTTCTGCTTGCCGCAAAACTTTTTTCGGCGGCTAACATACAGAGTGGTAGAAAAGTCCAGGAACGGTCAAATATTTTGGGAAATACTCATCGCATCAAAAAAAGAAAAAATACGTGTTCAATATTTTTTTAAAAGCTATCCAATGACACCATAATTGAACCCCCACCCCCACCCCCTGGGGTAGGGGTGGGGCAACTTTAAAAGTTTAAGTGGAAATCCCCATTTGCTATTGCAGATTCGGATTCCGCAGGATAAATTACCCCAAACTGACCTACGATACAAGCCATTTTGGATGATAGAAGGCGTTGAAATTGACAAAACCAAAATAGGGTACAAAAACATTTGAAATCGAAAAATGTCAGAATTACATTCATTTTTAGTATTCATTTCGTTACTAGCTTTTGATATTATTTCGTGATGTCTCTGTCTGAAAGAGAAAGAATAATTGTCCTGATGATGCGGGGGTAGGGAGATAAAGAAAGATCATTGCAGCAAGTCGCAGATTTATTCAATGAAGTCAATGCGGAACGTCAACCGATTTCTAAATCTACTGTGAGTCGAACAGTGAATCGTTTTGAGCGAACTGGTTCGGTGAATGATGAACCAAGATCTGGAAGACCTAAAAGCGCGACAAATGGTCAATTTGAACACCTTCGACGGTAATTTCGTTATGTATGATATAAATAATTTATTATTTTACTTCTTTTATTTTCTGATCCATCAATTCTTCTAGAAATAGTTAATTTTTGTCGATTGCAGCGCCATCTGCAAAAAACCTAAAAAAATTATGATTAACATTTTGTGGCCAATCCGAATCTGCAATAACAAATGGGGGTTTCCACTTAAACTTTTAAAGTTGCCCCACCCCTACCCCCAGGGGGTGGGGGGGTGGGTTCAATTTTGGTGTCATTGGATAGCTTTTAAAAAAATATTGAACAAGTATTTTATCGTTTTTTGATGCGATGAGTATTTCCCAAAATATTTGACCGTTCCGGGACTTTTCTACCACTCTGTATGGGAAAAGCCATAGGAAGAGTGTAGCTAAAGACTATTACGCAAATGGTTCCCCTATGAAAAAAATTAACAAAATTAACGTGATTGTCTAAATCAAGATGCAACATGCATCTGCACGTATGTCAAAATGTTCATAAATTGAACTACAACACAATAGTTTAAGCTTTTATTGGCCTCGTCTTGGCCCTTGTGAACTGTGTATCCAAAATGGGATTCGTGTCTGTTGGACTCGTTTTGAATTTGAAAATGAGTTTACAATACGTTAAATAATCGTTGAAAATGGCTTTAAGGGTGCTTGGATGGGTATATGAAAAAGAAGCGAGTTTGATTTGAAGGATAGTAAATAATTGATAGTTTAAATAAATAAGGTTTGATTATTTTTTGGCGTGTACAATTATCAATCTACATATAAATGTGTTACGACGGTGTCGTATTCAATTTGATCTCGATGTTCCAACGACCAATTGCGAATACACTTGTACTTCCCTTTTAACCTACTTAAAATGAAGAGTGGTACGTAGGAAAAGGATAAAATCTAAGCAACCACATGTCAATGAATACTTTGTATAGTCTCTTATATTGGTAGTCAGATGTGAAGTAGTAATTTGAATAAACTGTTCTATGTTAATTGGATTTAATGAAGTATACAATTTAGAGCCTTAGTCACATCAGAAGAAATCCTTAACGTATAAGTTGGTCAATGTCTGTCCTTGAACCGGATGTGTTCATACTATTTACAATAATAGTTGAACCACTTGACAGCTAGTGCACTTTAGATACGTTATTTATGAATAGTGTTATTTCAAAGTTGAGGTATAGGTAGAAAAATAAATACTTATTATTGCTACAACTTTGAAAACCTGTATCTAGTTTATAACGATTAATTGTTTCAACTTAACCCCTGACTTCAGCGGGCCTATAATCCCTTTATCGAAATGAAAAAGCACGCTGAATAATTCCCTTCTTGAAAACCCCCACGAACTTCTACTCAAAAGCCAAAAAATTAAAAAAAGAGAACGGAATTTTCCCTAAAAGACCCTTTCACGATTGAGAATCTCGAAAAAGAGAAAACAATCCTAAATACATTTACAAATGCATACCAATGATCATGTGTTCAGTCCTGGAACTGGTTGGACGCGTACCTGCATTGTTTCCTATTCTGAGCTAACCTACATGTTCTTTTCAAATTCCCACAGTGTACATCTTTCACTATCTGTGTGCAGTAGTTTAATCAAGGTCAATATCTACGTCTCTTCTTTCCTTTCTTTGCACTATTCCCTCATGTAATAGAATGCATCCAATCATCCTATCTCTCATATATTCTATTGTTTTCCAATTATTTCTTTCTTCTTACATCTTTTCTAGAACCTCTGTTCATAGTATTTTTTATCATACGGCTATAGCGCCACATTTCAAAGGCTTCTTTCTTTTTCCTGTCCGCTTTATTTACTATCCACGTTTTACAGCCGTATAGTTTATGCTCCACGCATATGCTTTCAGCAGTCATTTCCTTATTTCCATGTTTATTGTCTTCGGACATAGTAGTTTTCCATCTTGAATTATTTGGCTTCCTATGTAACAAACATTCTCAACCTCCTGTAAATTTTGGTTTCCTATTTGTAATCTAGTTTTTGACTTATTTTCTTCTCCTTTATATACTAATACTTTAGTTTTATATTTGTTAATTTGCATACTGTATCTTTTTATTATTTCATTAAGTGCTGTATGTAACTTTTCCTTGACGAATGCGAATTCCGCTATATCGTGTGCGAGCCTGAGCATATTAAACGTTTGTCCCTGTATAATAGTCCCAATGCATTTCTGCATTTGATAAACAAGGTAAACGTTAACTTGGATAGTGCACATCACTATATTAGCCCTTTCCTAATATTTACTTCTCTGTTACATGCCGAAAACCGGCTATGTATCATATTTAGATTAAGTATAAATATGTGAGTGAATTTCCGCCACTATTTTAAAATAGACTTGTTCATTTCCGTCATTTCGCACAGTTGCGCTTGCGCAAAAGAATGCGCAGGCGCGGAGTGATGGGCAAATGTGCGGTTGACGACACGACAGGACAGGATTATTAGCCACGAGACGTCGAGCGGTAACGTTTGCCTGTGTCGTGTTTTTTTGTCTTTTCAGGATGTAGGTTTCCTTTTATCTCTACCTTTTATCGTTACCTCTACCTGTATCCTACCATACCGCTACAAACGACGAAAGAGGAAAGGCGAATAAATTTGGATCAACAATGGCGTGACGTAACCCACACCAAACAACAACAAGGAGATGCCCTGAGATAACTGCATGGCGCGTTGAAGTGAGTACTTTTGCTTTACTTTTGTGTAAATATAATAATTGTATCATTTTAAACGTGTTTGGCATTTGATACAATTTGACACGTAATTATGTCTTAATATCATTATTGTCCAATATTGTGAAACGTGGATCGTATCAGTGTTGCCAACTGTAGCAGTGGCGCTGAATACGGACACCGGAATTTTAACAGTGACGCCTATACGTGTGTTGAAAATTTGTCTTCACCTCTGATTTATCTTACAATATGCTAGCTTTGAATATATTTGTAGAAAATTAGGTTCTTCATTTAAGCAATATAATAAAAAGTAATTTTTTAACTTATTATGTGTCTTTTGGGTACAAAAAATACAACTTGGCAACATTGTATTTGGTAACTTTTATCTTATGTTGCCGTCATTTAATGCAGTTTGAAATGTCAATCTGAATGATTAAGTCGGCCATTTTGGAATAGTGATTGTTTACCTTTTATATATGTTATTTTAAACTTAATTAATTGGCATTTTTCCTTTACAAAAACAGTGTATTTATATTTTAATTCCCTCAAATAATTACCTAACCTAATTTAGGATTAAACTAAATCATATACCTTGAGGTGTTTAACAAATTATCTTAACCTCACTTCTAAGTGGAAAACATGTGCTTTGGAATTAAATAATTCTATTCGTAAGTACCTTAACATATAATTAATTAACTGCATTGTTTATTCGTTATCCCGTATGGAAAATTTTTTTGATATCACATTAAATTTGATTATATACCTGGTTTAACAAACTTGGTTTAACTTATTAAAAGCGTGGTTTAGATAACTCATATATTATCTTAGTTTGCCATGATTCTAAAGTGTTCCCTTACATCTAGATAATTAACTATAGGTTACGAATCCTTGCTCAAGGAAATTTTGTTTTTAACACAGCTATCGTAATTAACTACAATTATCTTAGTATATCTATACCTTCTAAAACACTATAGTAAACTTGATTTCGTTATATCTGCTTTCTTAAACACTAGAATAGTGAGGTTGAAGATTATGTATTGTATTTAAGTTCATTTACTATCCCCTTTAGTTACGATGGTTTTTTGATAAATTCCTCGATTTAAAAGTAATACTTTAATAATTTAGTACACTGGTTTTTTCTGTAGATGTATCGCTAGAATATTGCTCTTGTGTAGTGAGCATGATTTTGTTTTGATAGCAATTTTTTTTTATTTAAATCGGTATTGCAACGCAGCATTTTAAGATCTATTTGGTCTAGGCGAGATTTGTCGTCGTGGTTGGTGGCTCAGCAGTATGTTCGTCTAGACGAGACTCATGAAGAATTGGTCGCTCAGCATTACATAAGTCTAGACGAGACTCGTGATGTTGAAGTTTTTGTTTACTAGTCTAGGTGAGGCTCAAAGGAGGGCTTGTCACCCTAGCAATTATATGCGTTGTAAGATATATTGTTTTTGCTCTTCAACAATTTTGTTATGAGTAAATCGAGTCTTAATCACTGCTATCTCTTCATATATCGATTCAGACCACACTAGGTGGGATGAAAATATTTTTAAAATCGCTCAAGCTTTGCGTATTTCTATACACGAAGCAACGCAATTTACTACTTCATTTCTTGCTTTTGGAAGATATACTCCAATCGATGGTAGTTATTATGGTTCAGTTCCTGACGATACTAACGTAATTGAATTTGACGAAAAAGTACGCTGGGACAAAGACCAACAATCATTACCTTCTACCTTTAACGACGTTAGAAAAAATTTGTTAAAAGCTTACGAAAAAATAAGGATCACTATAATCTGCGAAAACGAAATATTTCTTTTGCTTTAGATAAACATGTCTGGATAAAGAATTATGTCGTATCAGATGCTACAAAAAAATTCTCTTCGAAATTAGCCCCTAAATTCATTTTATGTAAGGTCACTCGTGTTGTTAGTCCACTTATCTATGAACTTCAACACACTGATGGAAAACGTCAAGGAAGGTGGCATATCAAAAACCTTAAACCATTCTCTGCTGACCCAAATGCTAATTAATTTTTCACGTTTCATTCCTTTAACGGTTTACCTAATGTTTTAGTCCCTACTATGAATTAGTTAACTTTATTCAGCCATTTCTTTTCTTATACAGCACTTACCTTCTACACTTTTGCCTTATTTACATTAAAGTAGCTATCTTTTTGCTACCTGTTTGATTTTCCCTTGAATTTATTGTTAGTCACATATCTGTTTATTATCTAGGTCCCCCAGTACAACTTTGTTGCTTCATTTAATTAATCCTAGCACCTTTTCTACAACTGATTATTTTGTTTTTAGCATTTATCTTACATTGTTTAATTTCGTGGTGATTGTCGTAACTTTGGTTGCAATAACTCATTGAATTTTTATGATTTGTTTTAGCTGATGTTGAGTGAATGCTTTTTCCTTTAGGCTCACATAGGAGACGCGGCATATGCTTTTGTAAGAAATGGTCCATATTCGCAGTTGCAAAAAACTAGGAGTTTCTATTCCATGCGTTTTCCTTCTGAATTATTACAGTCGCACACTTTATCCTTTATCATTACTTGTTTTCTTCTTCTATTAAGTCATCAGAACATATAAACATTTTTTTGTTGTTTTTTATTGAACTTTGTGGTGAGGTGCTATCGCTTTTTATTGATATCTTATCGAATTCTCGGTTGTTTTAGCATATTGGGACAGTATGGTTGTATTTAACTGCTTTTAGTTAGGCATTCTTGTGTGTTTATGGCGTTACCGTTTCTAAAAATTACCTTGGAGCAGTTGGTTTTTTGTGTGAAGCTATCTGCAGTGATACTTTTAAGTTGTTGTTTCAACTTTTGTCTGATTTTCTTATCGCAGTGGATGCACTCGTTAGGAAAATGATTGTACTAGTTTTCATCAAGAGTCTAGTAATTTTTTTAACTTATTATGTGCCTTAACTTGTCTGATTAATATAGCAGGTGGTCCTTCGGACCGATCTGTGCTTAATAGGGACAACTCTCTACCTTCTCTCGGACGCTTGTCCAAAAACTCTACTTTTTCTTATCCTGCTGTCTCCGTTTCCGCCTTATTTTTCATTCGGTAGACCTGTTCTTGTCCCGGAACACCCGTTTACCACATAAGAATGATTTTTCCCTCACTCCGGGCTGCTGACCACATTGGTTGGATTAGTAGTGCTCGTCTATCCACCTTTTCTATCGCTTTTGCTCAATGCGAGCCCTTCCTCTATTCTCTTCTACCTAGAAGTGTCACTTATACGTTCCAAAATGCCTACCTCCCTCTTTTTACCTTTCCTATATTTCTATTGCCTTTTCATTTCCGTTAGTCACCGTGTGGTTGTGCGGGGGGTACAGACACCCGGACCACGTCTCTGGGAATCTTTCGTGAGGTCATGCGGTGCCGCTGTCAGCGCACATGGCCGCTAACAGTGCATGTATTTATGAGTGTGTGTATGTGTGAGTGCAAGAAAATAATGTATCTACATATAAGTATGGATATCTTATCGATATCGTTCAACGCCGGGTGCAGAATGCACCCATATACCTTTTTTCTGTCCCTCATACCGTTTTTCATAAACGGGCCTGCCTCACAGGTCGCTCTTTTCTAGGGGGTA
Organism: Platerodrilus igneus; assembly: GCA_036346225.1. Classification (NCBI taxonomy): domain Eukaryota; kingdom Metazoa; phylum Arthropoda; class Insecta; order Coleoptera; family Lycidae; genus Platerodrilus; species Platerodrilus igneus. Next base: position 11,631,884 of record JARFIW010001469.1, on the reverse strand, counting down.
TGAGTATCTTACCTATATAACGGCTTTAAGGAGCCACTCTATCTTGTATCTTTGGGATGGATGACAAAACGGCTTGGTGAGCTGGGAAATTCTACGCTATATCTTTAATGTATGTAGTCGTAGCGTGCCATAGCGTACTGGGACGTTTCGGATCCACCTATTGTTATCTATTTTTATTTTAATATCTTTATTTTACCTACTATCTTTGATAATAACTTGGGACTTTGCCTTATCTTTTTTTGTCTTCCCAACGTTTGGTATTTATGATCAGACGCAGGAATTATTTTTTGAGCATTGAGTGAAGAAGCTAACCTGATGGTAGCAATGTAATTTGTTAGGTTAGTAACGTAAGAAATTAGTAAGATGGTACTGTTGGTAAATTTGTTAATTCACAACCATGTCATGAAAAAGTTTTGATGTGTATTGTTTATTAAGCCAGATTACCAGTACATAAAAATTTGCTAAAGTGCATAGTAACTTGCTCTTTTGGGAATTTTGAAATTTGGTCATTTTCTTGCCAAAGAAAAAAATAGTTTAGATGTAATGCTTATGTGCGTGTGCACTTAAAAAACTGTAATGTTTGCTTTAGTTATAGTATATATGTTAGGCGACTTGCCGCATTTGTTTTAGTTTTAGTAGTGTCTCGTGCTCTCCGACAAATTTGTGCTGTCGATTATAACTGCGCCACAGTAAGGATTCGTGTGTGCATTTATAGATGTAGTTCATAAACAATGAGGCTACGCATTCCGTTTCCTGGTTATTCGTAAGACGTGTTATCGATTGAATAAAACCAGGTGGCGCCTAAAATAAACATTTTCTAGAATTTAAGTTAGGGCATATGTAGGTTAGTTAGGCTTTATTAAGTTGTTACCGTACTAACAGTCATTTTCTTTTCTTAAATTTTGTTCTTTTTGGCTTTGTCGCGATTGTTACATGCCGAAAATCGGCTATGTATCATATTTAGATTAAGTATAAATATGTGAGTGAATTCCCGCCACTATTTTAAAATAGACTTGTTCATTTCTGTCATTTCGGACAGTTGCGTTTGCGCAAAAGAATGCGCAGGCGCGGAGTGATGGGCATGTGGGCGGTTGGCGACACGACAGGACAGGATTAGTAGCCACGAGACGTAGAACGGAAACGTTTGCCTGTGTCGTGTTTTTTTGTCTTTTCTCTTTTTAGGATGTAGGTTTCCTTTTATCTCTACCTTTTATCATTACCTCTACCTGTATCCTATCGTACTGCTACGAACGACGAAAGAGGAAAAGCGAATAAATTTGGATCAACAATGGCGTGACGTAACCCACACCAAACAACAACAAGGAGATGCCCTGAGATTAACTGCATGGCGCGTTTAAGTGAGTACTTATGCTTTACTTTTGTGTAAATATAATAATTGTATCATTGTAAACGTGTTTGGCATTTGATACAATTTGACACGTAATTATGTCATAATGTCATTATTGTGCAATATTGTGAGACGTGGATCGTATCAGTGTTGCCAATTGTAGCAGTGGAGCTGAATACGGACACGGGGGGCTATAACATCTCTACGTTTTTCCTCCAGTTCTATTACAGCTCTTGCTTTTTATAAAAGTAATGTACTAATCCGTCTATTCCTACACCTCATTCCAACTTCCATGCGAACTTCTCGGTTTCTGATTTCCGGCTGCCGACGGTCGGAAGCTGGGAAGGAAAGCAGTCCCAAGGGCATTACCACAGACAGAAACACAAACACAAACACACACTCACGCACCCACACGCGCGCACAGACACAAACACACACACACACACACACACACACACGAGTTTTTCCAAACGCAAATAATATAAAACTAACTAATATAATTTAAGGTGGCAAATAATTCTGTTAGATTTCTTAGGAGTAACAGGTTTGCTGTAATTTTTAGGTAGCAGACTAATTGTAATGTTAGAATAAATATAAAAAAAATGAAACCTCATTCCAAGCTTTTTGAGTAGTTCGAACATTTTTTACAATATACGTTGTCGAATACTTTTTCAAGATCTACAAACCCTGTATAGCCTCCCGTATTCGCTTGTTTCGTCTAAACCCAAATTGATCTTCTCCTAGTATTTCTTCAGCTCGTTTTTCCATTCGTCTTTGTACAATTCTAGTTAAAAATTTTTACACGTGTGCTGTGAAATATATTGTTCAAAACTATTTACATCTATCCGCGTCTTTCTTTTTTGGTATAATAACTATGATGTTAAGTTTGAAATCTTTGGGTATCTCGCCTATCTCATACATATAGCTTACAAGTTGGAAGAGACGTTCTGTTACTGCTTGTCCAGCGGCTTTTAAAGTTTCTGCTTGCACCTTATCTGTGCCCAGCGCCTTACAATTTTTTTGCCCCTTCAATGCTAATTTAAACTCATTTCGCAGTATAAGATATCCCAAGTCATCATTTTCAATGTCTGATTCCTTTCTAATGCTGTTAGTTCCTCTCCTGCATCTCCCAATATATTCCTGCCATCTAACCACTTTTTCTACATTTTCTATAATGACGTTTTCTGTCGCGTCCCTTATCTTTTTGCTATACGGTTTTATATCGCTAAAATTCATTCTAATTAGTTTGTATGCTTCGTCTGTCTTTCCTATTTCCATCTTAGTTTGTACCTCTTTGCACTTTTCATCAATCCATCGTTCTTTAGCTTTCCTGCATTTGCGAATAATTTTCCATTTTATGGATTTGTATCTCTGTTTTCCTGTTTCGCCTAATCTATTTTTGTATTTTCGTCTTTTTTCTATTAAATTCAGGATATCTTTTGTTATCCGTGGTTTCTTATTTTCTATTTGTGTATACTTCAGAATATCTCTGGCCGCCATGTTTAAGCTTTATTTAATGTTATTCTATTCTGTTTCTACTTCCTTAGTATCAGAAATTTTCCCGATATCCTTCAGCAATTCATTCGACTTTTTTACAAATTTTTCGTGGATATCTTTATCTTTTACTTTCTCAAAGTCAAAGTGTCTTTTTCCATTCCTTTTTTTCAAATTTTTAAATTTAAAAGCGGTGTTCATAATTACGATGTTGTGGATAGCTTCTATAGTCTCTTACTTGATTCCTAAACCGTTGTCTAATAAGAATGTAATCTATTTGATATCTTCCTATACCCCTGGCATCTTCCACGTGAATCGTCTTCTAGCATGATGTGTTTGTGATGGTTAAATAATTTTTTTTATCGCAAAATTGTACCATCCTATTTCCCCTGTCGTTTTTCGTGCCTAAACCAAATAAACCTGCCACTGCATTAAAATCCTCCGTAATTATTAAAATTTTATGTTCCTTTACGTGTATCTTAGTATGTCTTCAATATTGTTGTAGATCGCTTCTACCTCGTCCTCACTGTGGCTGGAAGTGGGCATGTATACTTGTATTGTTACTGTATTTACCGGTTTAGATTCTAATCTAACCATGAGTACTGTGTTGTTCTTTTGTAGGTAGTTTTCTACACAGTGCCCTATCTTTTTTCGCATAACAATCCCCACACAAGAATTTCCTTTCTATATGAATACTATATGAATTGCCCTAAAGTCTCCACTCCAAAAATTCCCCACCTCTGCCCAACGAACTTCGCTGATCCTTACTATGTCTAGTGCTAATCTATCCATTTCAATTTTTAAGTTTTCTAGCTTACCTACTTGCTTCATATTTCTGATATTCTACGCTCCGACTTGCGGAATGTTCCCGATTGTTTTTCTGAAATTTTTGATCACATCCTCCAAAGTAGTCCCCTTCCAGAGATACGAATGTGGGACTATTCTACCTCCGGAATCTTTTACCTCAGAGGATGCCATCATTTTAAATACAATTTAAGTACGCTGTGTACTTGGGAGGTAGTGTGGTGGTTTCACGTTAGGTACCTTCCACATCGCGGTAGTGTGTCTTAGAATGCAATACCGACTCCTATGGTCTCTACCAATCTAAGTACCAAAAGAGTCGCTACCCTCTTTCGGGGACCTGTCTTAGTCTGGTTCTTTATTAAAGACTACTAATTTGGTTGAACCTGTAGTTTCGCTCCTTAGATCACTGGAAAGCGGAAGCCAATCCACCTGTTCTAGTAATCTAGAACGTCTTCAAGGTGCCGATCCATTCGGAATGGCCTTTATTGTAATAAATAAAAATAAATAAATATACCTTAAATCCCCCATGTTGAAGACTAAGTTATACTTCTGGCACAGATTACCTGGTTTATTGCATCTTAGCGCACAACAAGAAATAGCTAGTGCATCCTGAGAAATGGCTAGCGCATGCAACAAAACTTAATTATAGTAGCTTTTTTGTGGTCGGTCTGAATCAACGTTCGACTGCCCCCCATGCTGAAGTAACTCAGTGTAGATCCCGCGTGTGTCTTGTCACGCACGTTAAAGATCCCTACCTAGCTGGAAATAGGCAAGGATTCGGTAAAATTGAAAATTTCCAGGTAAAAAGAAACCCGTTTTCTAGCCAATGTAGTACCTTCCGGTTAGTGATGGATTTGAACCGAACCGAACCGAACCTTGCCCTATGTTCGGTTCGGTTCGAAAACTTTTTAGTCCGGTTCGGTTCGAGGTTCGGTTCGAAAAAATAAATTCCGGTTCGGTTCGGTTTGGTTCGAAAAAAACGAACCGAACCTCAAACCGAACCGAACCGATTCGATATTTTGATATTTTAAATAACTAGTGCGTTCAACTACAACAATTTAAATGATGAATGTAGTTGCTACTTTCAAATAAACCCAACATTAATTTGCTTTAGATTTTACTAGCATAAATCATATTAATACTATTTGTCCAGGTTTGATTTTTCAATACGTACTATCTTTATCAAAGCGTAATTACAATTAGGTTAATAGTGAAAGCCACCTCTAAAATTTAGAATGTGATAATAATTGATGATTTTTACTAATGTCATTTTACCGTGAAAGAACGATATCACACGATCTTTGCGAATACTTTTATTTTAGTTTTAGTTAGTATAAAAAGAGTATCAAGACAATAAGGTGTTGCTGATTCCTTATACAGTACAAACAAAAAGCTATTTGTCAGTTTATCTTTATTATTATTATTATTTCTTTTAAAAGACAATATCAGATGATTCTCGGAAAGAATCGTAAATCTACTTCAAACAGCGTTTACGTTTTTCATAATTAAATATAACAGTATTTATGGCACGGGCATTATGTCTGCTTATTATTTGCATAATACTGTGTTATTTTATGTCGGCATTGATTGAAAAGTTTATGTCGCTATGAGTCATAAACGTCAACCCTTGGTTTTGAGAGAAAGTTCGGGGTCATCCTTCTGGAGTATCAGCTACTTCTAAAGACGTTGGTGGTAATGGCCACGCTAAATAAACAGTAAATATTGTGGTACCATGCGTTTTGTAACACCATTTGTTGAGCGATTATGTTCAAAAGAAAAGGAGATTAGTTTTTGCTACAAGGTCACATTTTTTAATATTAATAGAGAGCTGATTTTCATACAAAAGTGAAAAATTCAAAATGATGGATTAGTAATACATACTTAATTAAGAATTAAATTGTTTCGTTTATTCTGAAAATCTCTGTAGTCTCTAGACCGTGACCTCGGCTTGTATATGTTTAAGATGGTTTTCAACACGACTTCTGTTCATTAAAAAAAATAAGCTTGTTTTTAAAACCAAATTTTCAAAATCATTTAGAGTTTCTTTAATATCTAATATTAGTTATAAACAAACAACAATTTGAAATAAGGAGCATTAAACAAATCCAACTAATCTAGAATTTTTTGATCTACAAACGTGCCTCGATGACAAAATATTAGATATGTAACACTAATTAATACCTATTACATTTTTTACCTATTGGCTTAGAAGTCGATGACCATGTACATTAGAAAATCGTTGTATTTCTTATATGCTTGCGATTAGAAATTTTTAAAATGTGCATTTGGGAAAAATGACATGTTTTTAGTGAAAATTAAATTTTTAAACTAAATTTTTATTTAAAAAATCGATCCTTTCGAACCGAACCGGACCGAACCTTGAGCTAGGTTCGGTTCGGTTCGAAAAATTTGCGGGTCCGGTTCGAGGTTCGGTTCGAAAATAAAATGTCCGGTTTGGTTCGGTTCGGTTCGAAAAATCGAACCGAACCTCGAACCGAACCTCGAACCTGTTCGGTTCGTGTCCATCCCTACTTCCGGAGGAGCATTGGAAAATCAAATGTAGGAGGTTCCTCTTCTCTATGCCGTCCATCTATCAGCCTGTACATTGTATTCTATGATCTGACCACCTCATTACAAGGCGTTCTCAAAATCACATTTCATCGTCCTGTTTCAATTGGAAAAAATATTTTTAAAATCTTTTAATTTAAGATGATTGTTTCACCTTGTATATAAGTCAAAACGTAAAATTTTCAGGTACTGTATTTTTAACAAGGCACTTTACGTAGGTTTTAATATATGGCCTTTGCAGAAAAGGAATGATATCTAAATGACTATTGCGTCAATGAATACTTTGTAGTTTTAATTGAACTGGTAATAATATACAAGCTGGGCAATTTATATGAATATTTCTCTGATAATGAGATTCAATACATGTTATAAATTAGAACAATCATAGTACTCTAAGTCGGTCTATGTCTGTCCTTGAACCAGATGTGTTCTAGATTTACAATAATAGCAATATTACATGATAACGAGTACACATAATAATGTTTAAATGGTATTTGTTAATGTCGCTTTAAGGTCGATCCTGCAAGTTGATGACTCCTTTTGACGTCTTTATTTTCAAAAGCGCTTCTTTAATTGCATGCCGCTTCACATGCAATTTACCGGGGTTAACTTTGCCTTGCCAAATTATAGTATTTTCCAGTTTGCTTAATCCTAGTAGACATACAATGTAAAATGCACGTTAGAGAACTTAATGTCCCTGACACATCATACGAGGAAAATTGAGGACTTGATTGGAGATCCGGTATTATGGCATAAAATTTTTTTGCACACACGCCAAATCTCTTCTAATTTAAAAAATCACGCTATTTAGGTCAGGAACAACTGGTTTTTAAAAAATTAAATTAAGTAACTAGGTTATAAATTTAACCATGAAAATCAACCTGCTCTTAGTAGCATTAAGTATAATATGTATTTAAATTGCAAAGGTATACGATGAATCAAAGCTGATTTAATATTTATAGACGTATTTTGCAATGTACATTTGCAAAATTTTTATTGATAAAATATCCTTGACTCTTTAGAATCATCGAAAGTTTTTTTTTGCAATAGAGGTGGTGCAATTGTCTGGATTAATTTTAACGAGGTTAAATTTGTTTTTAATTCACGTAGGCATGTGTAAACATTTATTACCTAACTTTAGCGTAATAGGCCATTTATAAACTGCAAGGTTTAATTTTATAAGATATGAGGAAGAACCTTTAATCATGTGTTTTAATAGAACATCAAGGTTTAAACTATGAACGGTTTAAATACGTAATAGTGAAGTTGGTAATGGCATTAATAAATATTAGTAGGAAATGTTGAATTTAAGGCCAATTGCTGATTTAAATATCTGTCGGAAAAACTATTAATATAAACTAAAATGTCTGTAATAAATAAGACATTGAAGAATAACAACTACAAATCAATTTACTTTCTTAAATTATTTCGGGTGTATATAAATATAATATTAGCAAATATCTCCCCATACTTATGTAGTAACCTTTGTTTGTTGTGTTATACAATCTGCAATAATTGCACAAATTTTCCACAGGTATTTATTACCAATAGAGGACCTTGCGGTGTGTACTATTTATTAAAAAAATTAATATATGTGCATAGGTGCAATTTAATCTATACATCCATACAACATCGAACCACACAGCTTTGTGAAAAATTAGTACAAACATTGGCTTAGTGAACAACGAAGCCACAAGTTCTTGTTACGCGTTATAATGTAAAATTCTGTTTATGGATGAACAAATTGTATACTGACAGAAAAAAATTGCAACATCTTTGGAAATATGTAAATAATACATTACAAATATATATATTGCCGTGGTACTCTGGTAAGATCCTTACCAACCATAAATATTTTCGAAAATTTTATAAAATTTTCAAAACTCGAAAATTCAAAAATTAAATAATACAAAAAAATATTTATTTCCCGGTTTCCTCTCTTCCTCGGTTGAACGGCCTTCTTCAACTGCTTCCGGCTAGCTCATTTGGACCTCTTTTTGGATATCTATATTCACTCTCAAATTCTATCATTCACGCATACTCCCAATAAAACCACAAAATACAACCAACATACAATCTTTTATTTATTCCTATTTACAAATGCAATTCAACACTGTCCATATTTTATTGTTCACGTTACACTTCAGTAACTCTTATTTTGTAATGTCCTGTATTTACCTTTTTAAATCATCAAACACATAAAATGTACTCGGAGTAAATGGACCTTGAATAATACCTTCTCTAAAATTCCTTCACTATAATTTATTTATTCATTTTAATAAATTAAGTAAACTGTGGGGTATGGTGAGCTCATAATAACCCAACTAATTCTGCATAATGTATGCTCTTCTACTTTACATAAAAATAAAAAAAAACAAAGTCATGTTCTCTTCATAGAAATTTCCCGTTCTGATGGAACGTTTAAAAGCTTTCTAGACACCTTCAAATTTCTAGTTGAATACCGTAATAAAGTTGTTTACACATATTCTGTTCAATACGCAAATAATTCACACTACCTTGAATAACACTCTCATACGTCACCCCAATATTTACAGTTTATAGGAATCACAATGTTAAATCGTTACCTGGAAATTGTGGAAGATCTCCGCTCTTGTAGATGATGCCATGTATTTTTTCTATCTGGTTTGCAGGTCGTTTCTCGCTATTACTAGACGAACTCCATCCAAGTTGATCTGCCAAGGCCACCTTCTCGGTATAACCAAATTCCAAATTTCATTTCAATTACACTTCTTTCACCGTAATCTACGTTATTTAATGTCCCGACACGAGTTGATTAAAAATTATAGGTGATACCTCAATAAAAAAAATTTTAATCTCGGCACACAAACCGCGTTTTTAATTTAAGAGGCAACCACTATACAATACAATTTAACTGATTTTATAATACTTACAACTCGTGTTAACTTTCATACGTGCTTTTGGGACGATCGAAATAATAAGGGCTTTAATAATATTCTCCTAAACTATTTATATCTTTCCAATGTAACCTCTCCTGGCCACAGTTATCCGAAATCCCCTGCTCACAACAGCACATTCTCACAATTTTGCACTCAACCCTATTTTTAAATCCGCGAATTTCAGTACCTCGTTATAATATTTCAAGAAAATTACGCTACACTATCCTCGTGTTCATATCAAGTCATACTAAACATATCAACCAATCGTAGCTCTAATGACGTTTCACAAATCCCTCCTATACTATTGTGGTCTTATGCTTATACGTTTTCTACGTCTCCTTCTAACCTGGTTTGAGTGGTAGAAAATCAATATCCTTGTTTGTGCGCTGTCTAACTACACGTGGACTTTCTCCTTAAATATTTCATGCTAAAACATCCGACCGTTTGAACAATCCGTAGAATAATTTGTTCGTTATCTACAAATTAAACAGAACTTGACATTTCGAAAATACGCAGGTGTTTAATTTTACACGAACGTTTTAAATACATTTCCACGATTTAGAGTTCGGCGTATTTCTTCCCCACTGATATATTTGTCAGATAGCAACGCGTTTCATCTTGGTATCATTGGGTTTTTACACGCTTTTATGCAAATTTTACATCAATAATCGTTCAATTAAATTCAAATTAATTAATAAATTAATGGCATTGACTTCTACCATTTAATTTCTTTGCAAACCTACTTAAATTTCATTAATTATTTATAAAATTTCGTTTAATACCTGATACTTAAAGATGAATTAACTAATATAAATTTCGCACGTAATTTCTGGTTGTTTCTTTATACAGGGTGTTTTGAAATTGTTTCCTTTATATTTATTTTTGATCTTTTAAAACACTATAATATATATATATATATATATATATATATATATATATATATATTGCAGTGATTCCTCGTATTAGTATCGAGCCTCACGAATTGGGCACCAAGATTTGCTGTGATTCTCGCCCTGTTGAATCTCTTCTGATAATCGCCTCTTTACTCTTTCCGCCTCGGCTGCTCACCTAGTTAAAACTTTCATCCTCATTCATAAAAAAAACACATTCCTACCACAAACATCAACGTTAACTCTATTTACATCAATATTCATAATACATTAAAATTTCAAAATTAAATTTCAGCATAAATATCAGTATCATAAAATTTCAAGTTTAAATTTGTCATCATTTTAATATGCATCCAGAATTAAAGTCCTGGTAGGATGCATACTAATTAAGTTACAATATGTGCAGACCTAAGTCTGAATAAAAGGGAACATCTCCCACCCCTTTACGTTAATTAAACAGGTTAGTCTAATTGAGCTCAAAGACAGACCCAAATTTTCATCATAATCAAAACATAAACTGCTAAATACTCCTTTCTACTTATACAAGAAAATTTTACCTTAAAATTAAAAATCTGTTGTTTATACAAATTCACCACTGTCCATTTTATCAAACAAATTATAAAGATATCCAACACACACCAAAACATCAAAGTTCGAACAAAATTGTATAATTTACCTGAAGGTTACTGCACTCGTGGCTTCAATGCACATCGGACTTGCTAATTCCACCATTCCAGCTGGTTTATGTTTACGGCTTCAGATTCTGAACGCTTTTAAAATTTTTGTACACCACCATTCGTCTAAATTGGTTCAGGACTTCTCAGGAACTTATCTATGTATATCTAAATCTTGTTTTGTGGATCCAATCACGTTTACGAATAACACTTGATTACTCACCCCCGAAAATTAGCAAAGCAATTCATAATTCGTTCACGCTATACAAAGCTGCATACTTAAATGTATTTATTTATCGCTACTTATCTATCTTTTCTAAATGCACTAATGCATAATAACTTGTATCGTAGCACGTATTCTGCTTGCAGTATCGTATAACATCAAAAAATAAAGAGCCAAACTGTTTAAAGTATTGAACAAAAATCGAAAATCTAAGAGAGCGAAACTCATATAAACACGGGTTTATATAATGGCTCGCTTGCACGTCGGATTTGTCCCTCAACATACAATTTTTAGAATTTCGCATTCTATGTTCCCTTTCGACAGTCCGGCACAGCGATTCTACAAAATTTGCACACGTCCAAGTTGAAAATCTAAGAAATTTTCACACGTCGCGCAACGCGTCTGCGAACAACTAATTAATTTTATATAGAAATTGTTGTTTTCACCTCTCATATCTGCAACTTATTTCAACCAATCGCAAACCCAGTGATGTTGCTCAAATCACGCCTTTTATTATCCGTGTCTCTGCCTTGCGCATTTTATCCGTATTTTTCTAACCTGGTCTTAGTGGTGCAAATCGATATTCTTTACTATCGGTTATTTCAATCCACGTGGATTCTTACTTGAGTTAAATAACCACTCAACTAGCCTTCCCGTTAATATAAGCTACGGTTTATCCGACCGTTTGCAATATATGCAGAATTTTCATGTTTATCCAAACAAATTAAACAGAACGTGATATTTAAAAATACGCAGGTGTTCAATCGTAATATTTCTACGATTTGGATATTCCACGTATTTTAACCTTCTTGATATATTTGTATGCTAGCAACGCGTCTCATATTTGGTATTATTGGGTTTTTAAAAGCTTTTATGCATATTATACCTTAATAATCGTTCAATTAACTCCAATTAAAATAATAATGAATGGCATTGACTTCTACCCTTTAATTTTTAGCGAATACTAATTAAATACTAATTATTATTTGTACACTTTGTTTAATACCCGTTACTTAAAAATTGAATTAATTAATATAAATTTCGCACGTAATTTCTATTTGTTTCTTTATACAAGGTGACTAAAATTATTTGATGTCGTTAATTAATTTTCTACCCTGGTCTAAATTTGAGTAATATATATATATATATATATATATATATATATATATATATATATATTGCAGTGGATTCCTGTAAAAAACTCTTTTTCTACTAGCCCCACGAATTGAGTGCCATAAAAGTGTAATGGTTAAACCTCTAAAATCGCGCCCCTCGCTTGGGCCAACGTAAAAATTGCTGTGGATTACCTCTAGGCTCAATTTTCGCCCCATGAATTGGGCCGTCATAAAATTTGCAGTGGATTTCTCTGTTAGGTGCTCCTGCATAAGTTCCCTAAATATTTTTCTGAAAATAAAAAAAATTAAAAAAAATCTTCCAATACTTCTGGAAAGCCTCCTTATTTCTGCACACACCAGCTAGCTTCACAATCTGTTTCTTGATAGATACTTACCATCTTAAGTTCACCCTTTCTCGCATATACTGTCAAATAAAATTACCACTTAAATAATGCAACGAAATATACAACCTTTTATTTATACAAATTAAAAGTTTCCATTCCAAATAAATATTTACACATTCGTATATACAGCTTCATAGAATATTACAATCTCATCCTAACATCCTTTTAAAATTTCATGATTTCAATTTATTTCAACAGTTTTATTTTATAGGAGTAGATGAACCCGTCGTGAAACCCTAAATTGACTTTTATTCTGGTCTATGGTGAGCTCAGTATAAACCCAGTTACTCTAAATGCTTATATACATCGCATTTTTGTTTAAACCAAACCTAAAGACCCGTTTACTCCTTACATCAAAAATTTTATGTCATTTATTTACACTTTTAAATAAAAAAATACAACTTGTCCTTTTCATATTCTCTTTAAATGAGTTTTTATGATCATAAAATACACCCCCAATGTGTCAAATCACTCAAAGCATAAAATAACAGCACAAAATGTTCAAGCAAAAGCAATAGAAATTGATTTCGTTACCTGGAGTAAGCTTTTTCCATCATCACCTCTGAAGATGTCCAAAAAAAACCTCGTCGTTGCTTCCACACACTTCTCTGTTATACGTAGACCAAACTCATTTCCATTTGCTATCCAAATCTCTGCAGACGCCTTCAGTGTTTCTACCCCGATAATTGTCGAGACCAAGCTTAATCACCTTCCGTAACTATCCAACCTGAAGCATCCTCGTTCCAAACATTTCTCATTTCGCTTACCCTAGTAACATCCTTCCGTTAGTTTATTGAATGTAGTAACAGCACCGTCTACTAACAAGCACCCACTTGTGCAATTCACACGTTTAATTACTTATCGACGGATTGTACTAACACCGTTTTATACACTTTTAAACTTGGAAGTTATAATGCAAGCTAAGCGACGTGAAACGGATAAGCGAAGTAAGAGAGCTTTACCTCGTCTCCTTGTGTATTTATAATCGTCAATCCACACCTCCTGTAACCTATTTCAAACGAAAAGCTCCCCTACCGTAAATAATTCTGAAAATTTTGCACGTAACGGACTTGTGAAACCGAGAATTCTCCTTCCATCCTCGCACTACTCCGAAAACTGGTCAACAGTCGCAATCTTCTTGAAAATTTCTAGCATTCGACCAATCATACACCTTTCCCCCATTCTTAGGTCCAGTCTTTAGCTATCTTCCTCGTTTAACCCATGTTCGTTGTCTCTTCTACAATCCCACTCAAACAACAGAAAATCGATATTGTGGTTGACCTCCAAACCTGTCGCGTACTTTAAACGCGTGTTTTATCCAAAGTCTGCTATATGTGATCCCTGTCTGCTTTACGCTATGAATATTCCATCGCACTCTGCTTTCAAACCATCTGTTGTTTTAGTAGCTTTTGCATCGACCGTTAAATACAATTCTACAGAATTATATTCCAACGTTCATTTCAATTACCTGAACCTGTGTATTTATTTGTCTAGTTTCCTATGAAGCAACAGTCCGTTTAAACTCGTATTTCCAAGTTTTAGAATTTCTTAGGATTTGTATTTAACGAACGTTTTGTTTAGTTAAATGAAAAATATGCGTTTACATTATTGATTTTATATACCCAAAAGCTCTGTTTATTATCTGATGCGTTTGATTTACAACTTTTTTAAAATGTTAAAGCTAATTATGCGCATCCTTGAGTTTCACATACCTCAAAGCTTCTACACGTTATGCAAATTTAATATTTCGATTTATAAATGCAAAATATGCTATTATCTGTCCGTTTTCCTATATTTACTATCTTGACTTATTTATCCATCTTAACCTATAATTTCCACGACAATATATATATATATATATATATATATATATATATATATATTGTTGTGGATTGAAAGGGGCAAATCAGTATGAAACAATAAAATTTCAACAACCCTGTATATAGAAAAGAGCAAATTATTTACGCGAAAAATTCATTTGATTCATTTAGTGAAAACGGACGAATATTAGAGTATTTTTATATTTAATAATTGAAATGTTAGGATCACAGGAAGAAAGAAAGCTTTCAAGCAAATAGAAGTTCAAGGATACGCATAATTAACCATAAGTTATTTTAATTAAACACATATAAGCAAAAGGAAGCGTGCTTGCGTAAAAAAATCAATAATCCCAAGGCAATTGTATTCGTTGTAAAAGTCAACGTCAGTTTTATCAGATACGAAGAAATATAAAGTTTAGGAATTGTTATGTTCAAAACGGTCGATAATTAACAGAAACACCTGCGTTTTAAAAGGTTACGTTCAAAGAACTCGAGGGTATATTACGATAAGATTTCATAGAAATTATTTCCAACCGTCAGTTTGGATAAACAGCTAGGGTAACAAACATCTTAAGGAGCGAGGGAAATGGACGATTGGTAATATACAACAGATAAAGACAGATATAAAGCAAGAAAGGAATTGAAATGCGCGTACAATATACACGTGGAGTTGAGATAGGATGTCAACAATATCGATTTTCTGTAAATCAAGTGGGGTTTTGAACGAAACAACCAACATGCGTAGAAATGAGATGCATAGCGTTTAGAAGGAGTTTGGTGACGACAGAAAACTCTATCATTGGTCGAAAGTCATCAGTACTAGAAACGAATTCACACGCGAAGGTTGTAAGCGAATTCGAAGTATACAACAAGCAAGGCGGGAAAAATTTTCAGAAACAACCGACGGTTATGCTCAAAATTTGTAGAATTAGATTTGAAAATAAGCTTTTCGCTGGAAGCGCATCCAGTAGGGTGTTTGAAAAATCATATAAATACCAGAGCTTTAATATTCAAGCTCTTTCTTTTCCATTACTTGGATAAAGTGCTGAATACCGATTCAGAATAAGATAATAAAGCTTTGTGTGAGTATTTTATGTTTGGGTAATAATGTTACTGTAAATATAGTGGTTGCAAGTAAAACAGTAGTAGCGGCTTCTAATTATTGACGTGAAGTACGAGTAGTGTATTAAATTAATAAAGGTCCGGCTACTACAATACAAAACACAAAAATCAATAAATGGAAGCATGATATATGGGGGTAAGCATTACAAGTATCGAGTTTGTATGCATGATATATGGAATGGTACTGTGAGACGAGGCGCATAGCTCGCAGAGGTAGTAGATGGTAGAGGCCTATGGATCTGCTGAGTAGCACGGTGAATGGAAACAAAGCCGAGGTGTTCTGGCAATCATCTTCGACGGGAAGGAAGCCTGAAGAATTCACCAGGTAATTTATTTGAAATTTCTGTTGTTTGATAAACATATGTGAAATTTTGTGCTATGTGGTTGACTTTTTTTGTGGCATATATTTGGTTGTAGAAATTTATTTGTAAAAGATACATGTACTGAACAATTTATTGAGGTCAAATATTGAAAAGGGGTGTATTTAAAACATCCAAAATTTTAGTCAGGATAAAAATTGAATTGTAAAGGGTAAACGGGTCTGTAATTTTTGGTTTTAATTTATGCAATGTTTAAAAGGCATATACAAACTAAACTGGGTTATAATGAGCTCACCATACTCCAGTGCGAAGTCAGTTTAAGGTAACATGTGTGGCCCATCTACTCATATCTCATTGAATTTGTTTGAAAATAATTAGAAAAATCAAGGACTTTAAAAACATACCATAATTTGAGTTTTATAATTAGTGTATCAAACTGTTTTAACACATGTGAATATAATTTATCTGTTAATAGCTGTAAATAAAAGGTTGTATGGTTGTTGTATTATTTGGTAGTTTTATTGAATGGTGTGCGAGTGTGAAAGAGATATGTCCGTAAATTTAAGTATTCGAGAAGAGGCACAGCTGAGCTAGCCAGGGAAGCTGAAGTAGTTTGAAGTTGAAATAAAGAGGGTACGAAATCTTTAAAATTTTTATTATTTTTTTTTTTCGAAAAATTTTATGCTGACCCAGGTGAAGGCTCGATGTTAAAATCTTAGTCCTCGACTTCCATGGCAATTTTATGACGGCCCAACGCTGGGGCTCGATGTTAAAGCTTTGTCCCAGCTTCGTTCCCGAATTTGTGTAAGTTCCACGCCAATATAAATATACATATTTTAGATTAATGCAATATTGGGGTATCAGTCAGATCTTTTGTTGAAATAAAACTTCTTCTATACTAATTTGAGCTTTCGAAAATTATTATTTTCTTCTTCAGGAAAACTGTAGGTACAAATTAGGCTTAAAATCTAGCATCTAAAATTAATTTGAATTTGTATAAATTGAATTTGACATGTTTTGATTAAAGACAACTGTAAGTGTATTTTAGGTTATAATAAAATTAAATTATGTGTGTCTTGTATAGTGAATTGTAAAGTATGCTGTTTGAATTGATATCAAGTGTTGGTGTGCCTTTTGTAATTATTAGAATTTTTAATAACGGTGAGAAGATATGAGTAAATGTTGTTGTGATTTTCTGTATCTGTTTTTCTATCTAAAGGTGTTTTTTGTAAAAAAAAAAGGCAATCATTTCTAAAAATAATCGTTTTTTCTAGTTGATTTCATTTATTTCATTTAAATACATCCCCCTCTCTGGCTAGACAGAGGAAGAGGTAGAAGCGATCTACAAAAATATCGAAGACATATTAACATACGTAAAAGGACATGAAAATTTAAAAATTACGGGAGATTTTAATACAGTGGTAGTTAAGGGTAGAAAAGGATCAGTAGTAGGTTTATTTGGTTTAGGCACGAGAAATGACAGGGGAAAGAGGCTGGTAGAATTTTGCGACAAGAACAATTTAATCATCACAAACACATCATTTCAACATCATGCTAGAAGACGATATACGAAGATATAGAAGATGCCCGGAGATATAGGAAGATATCAAATAGATTACATTCTTGTTAGACAACGGTTTAAGAATCAAGTAAAAGACTGTAGAAGCTACCCAGAAGCAGATATAGACACTGACCACAATATCGTAATTATGAAGGCCGCGCTTAAATTTAAAAATTTGAAAAAAAAGGAATGGAAAAAGACACTTTGACTTTGAGAAACTAAAAGATACATATATTCATGAAAGATTTGAAAAAAGTCAAATGAATTGCTGAAACATATCGGGAAAATATCTGATACTAAGGAAGTAGAAACAGAATGGAATAACATTAAATCCAGCCTAGACATGGCGGCCAGAGATATTCTGGGGTATACACAAAATGAAAATAAGAAACCATGGATAACAAAAGATATCCTGAATTTAATAGAAGAAAGACGAAGATATAAAAATAAATCAGACGAAACAGGAAAACAGAGATACAAAGCCATAAAATGGGAAATTATTCGCAAATGCAGGAAAGCTGAAGAACAATGGATTGATGAGAAGTGCAAAGAGGTACAAACTAAGATGGAAGTAAGAGAAAGACAGATGAAGCATACAAACTAATTAGAATGAATTTTAGGGATATAAAAGCGTATAGCAAAAAAAAGGACGCGGGAGGAAACGTCCTTATAAAAAATGTAGAGAAAGTGGAGGATGGCAAGAATATATAGGAAATTTATATACAGGAGAGGAACTAACTGCTTTAGAACAAGATTCAGACATTGAAGATGATGACTTGGGATATTCTATACTTAGAGATGAGTTTGAATTAGCATTAAAGGGTCTAAAATATGGTAAAGCGTCGAGTACAGATAAGGTGCAAGCAGAAACTCTAAAAGCCGCTGGACAAGCAGTAACTGAACGTCTCTTTCAACTTGTAAGCTATATGTATGAGATAGGCGAGATACCCAAAGATTTCAAACGTAACATCATGGTAACTATACCAAAAAAGAGAGGCGCGGATAGATGTGAAAAATGTAGAACAATAAGTTTGACAGCACACGTATCAAAAATATTAACTAGAGTTGTAGAAAGACGAATGGAAAAACGAGCGGAAGAAATACTAGGAGAAGACCAATTTGGGTTTAGACGAAACAGGGAAACACGAAAGGCTATTTTAGCTGTGAGAGTGATAATGGAGAAAACAACAGAAAAAGGGGAAATCGTGTATATAAGGTTTGTAGATCTAGAAAAAGCATTCGACTATGTAAAATGGAAAAAAATGTTCGAAAATTGGAGTGAGTTATAAGGATAGACGAATAGCACATTTATACAAAGAACTAACAGCTGTATTAGAATTAGAGCAGGAACGTAGAGAAGTAAACATTAGGAAAGGGGTGAGACAGGGATGTGCCTTAACCCCATTAATTTTTAACTTGTACATTGAAGAGGCAATGAATACTGTCACATGCAGGAAGACATCTGGAATAACTATGCAGAGACAAAAAATTGATATGCTTAGATTTGTAGATGATATAGCGGTATTAGCATTTAGCAAGAAAGATTTAGAAGCTGCTCTTAATGAAATGGAAACGGTTCTAACAGAGAGATACGGTATAAAAATTAACAAAACTAAAACTAAAGTACTGGTATGCAAAGGAGGGGAAAATAAATCAAAAACAAGAATTCAAATATGTAACACGAACTTACAAGAGGTTAAGCGGCATGTAACACTAGGAAGCCAAATAACGCAAGATGGGAAAAGCACAAAAGATATAAAACAAAGATTAGCACAAGGTCGTGCTACATTTAACAAGAAAAAGCAACTACTGTGTTCAAAGACAACAAACATAGAAACAAGGAAAAGATTGCTTAAAACATATGTGTGGAGCACAGCACTGTACGGCTGTGAAGCCTGTACAGAAGGAGAAGCGGACAAGAAAAGGTAGAAGACTTTGAAATGTGGTGCTACAGACGTATGATGAAGATATCATGAACAGATAAAGTTAAGAACGAAGAGGTACTAAAAATGATAGGGAAAGAAAGAAATATCTGGAAAACGGTAAAAAGTAGGAGAAATATGATGATAGGCCACACACTACGGCATGAGATACGAAAATAGAGAAGTAGAGGTAGACCTAGGTTAGACTACTGCACACAGAAAGTGAAGACTGAAGGAATTTCAGGGAACTGTGTAGGCTAGTACAGAATAGAAATCAATGGAGGTACGCATCCAACCAGTCCCAAGATGGATAAATTAATGAATAAAAAGGTAACTGTATTTAAACATGACGATTATTATAAGCAACTACAAGTATTGGTTGGGCAATATTTTCGAATAATGTTAATTGTATGAAAGGATTTACTGGAAAACTATTAATTCGGCAGATGTCTAAGTATTGGGGGATCTTGGCAGCTACAGGCTGTTTAACCTCCTTCACTGAATCTCGGTGGAAAAGGGCATAAAATTAGAAAACAATAGAAGAGGCACCGAGTTGTACAGAGGCTTTGTGAGAGTTTCAAGAAACTGTGTAGGCTAGCTCAGAATGTAAATAAGTGCAGGTACGTGTCCAACCATTTTTGAGACGGAAAACCTAATGACGAAAAATTAAGCGCAGATAAATCTGATGATTATTATAAACAACTACAGATGTTGGCTGTGAAACATCTGCAACTAATGTTGACTGTGCGAAAAGATATATTGAAAAAAATATTAAATCGACAAATGTTCAAGTGCTGGAGGGAAATTGGCAGCCACATGCTGCTTATCCCCCTTCACAACCACTGAATGTCGGAGAAATAGGGTATATAATTGTAAAACAATAGAAGGGGATCGATCTGCATCTAACAAGAAAAAACAGCGCCTATGAAGAAAAACAACAAACATAGAAACAAGAAGAAAATTGTTGAAAGCATATGGATTGAAAACAGCACAGTATGCCTATGAAAGACGGGCAGTAGGAAAAGCAGACAGAAAAACGGTGGCAGCCTTTTGGAATGCTGTGCTTCAGATGTATGGGGATGATAGCATGGACAGACAAAGTTAATAACAAATAGGTTATAGAAATAGTATGGATAGCAAGGATATCCATGGAAAAAAAATAGGCGAAATAGAAGGGCAGAATACGTTTTAAGACATTTTTAGGGAATAGTATGGGCTATATTACAAGCAGAGGTAGATGTAGACTTAGATCAGATAGTGATAGATGCAGACTTGCATATTTCCGGTAAATGTGTAGGTTATGTCAGAATAGGAAACAATGATGGTACGCGTCTAACCAGTTCCAGGACTGAAGAACTAATGATGATGATGTTTAGAAATAAATATGGAGGTCTGGATCAACTTCGCCGACTACAACCAGAGGTTGGAAAGGAACATGACTAAACAATGACCTTCTGGTAAATCGAATTACCAGAATCTGTAGAAGGCATTAGTGTACTTCAAGGCTCAGAAGATCAAATTTGAAGGTGGCCATACCCAAGATAGGTAGTGTGTCGATGGGTTGGGTTGAAGGGTGATACGAAATATGCTAGAGGTACTGTTCCAGAAAATTAGGATCCAGATTTTGGTGTGGAGTTACGATTTAAATGGCACCGCACCTGCTATAAAAAGTGTTGTTTGCTACTTCTATCAACATGCAAACTGCAGAAATGGTTTCGATTGTCCTTACCCTCACAGAGATTTCGAACCTCCGGGTCACAGAGTGTTCTGGGACAGAAGAGTATTAAGACAAGGGCAGTGTAGAGCCTATTGCTCTGCCGTGCCTGTGATCAGAATAATTACATTTGAACGTAAACGAAGCGTTTGTACACAAAAGATCGTTTATAGGCCCTGCGGCGCAGAGCTCTTGATTGATAGGTACGAGACTGCATTTAAAAGATTGCAACGGGTACTTTGAAAATGTTATTTACATAATTTGTGGTATATTTTAGAATAGTCTAGGGATTTTGAATATGTTCAGTTCCGATTGAGGTTTGTTACATTTATTTTCGACTCAAATTAAAAACTATATTTTGTTTGCTGATAACTAATCATTCATGCAAATAGAGTCCGCTTAAATCTTTCGAACATCATCCTGTATTTTTACCTCTTTCTATCAGTACGCTTTCTAATAATTTTCAATTAAAATCTAGTTGCTTGAAACGAAACATTTATTCGATAAATTAAATAGTTATATCTTGTTTTTAGGTACCTGCTATCTTGGTATACCTTGCGACCGCCGTATAATGGTTTTCTCTATTGCTCCAAGGTAACGACCTATTGAAATAATGCTCGCGCACTATCCGATATAAGCCGGGTTTTCCAGTTACCGCCCTTCTATAAGCTAGAATGTTTGCTTTGAGAGTTCGTGTTATTTCGAACTTATTTTAACACTTGATTCTGCAGCTTGTGCGTCGATGCACTTGTAAAAAAACTTCTCGTTCTGTTACTCCAAGAGTGATGTACCTTTCTCCTCTATCAAATGTGTAGATTTGGTGTGGATCGCTCTTAGCTGGAGGCTAAATTGCTTGTTGCGTAGCCCGATTATTCCTTGATGTAGATCATATTACATCCTTGCCGGCGCGGTACGCGAGCCACTGATGACAGTCGGTAGCGATATTAGATAAAGTAAAAATGACGCGCAAATTATGAATGACGTCACACAATATGCAAATTATTGCAACACATAAACAAAAGACGAAAATACTACTCACATGAATTGCCGGGTTGCTTGCGGAATTACTCCATGACGGTCGGCCGTGGCTTCGCTAGTCTTCCGGGCGTCGGCTACTTCGCTAATCTTTCGGGCGTGGGAATTCTTGAGCCAGGTTGAATCCAAATTCGGATGTCTTCTTCCTATATGTAGACAAATAAGGTAGGGAAGGCAGGTAGAGGCACGATAATTGGGATCACACGAAACCTACATATCAGAAAAAAGACAGGGTAAGATACCCCACAACTACTCTTGTTCACGTTTCGGAGGTTAGTTCTTCCGCGTGTCCCGGATATCCCTCACTTCCTTCTTCACCCACCGCGTCGGCGCGAATCTCGCGCAACGCGCTATCTGAAGTGACGGAAATACGCGCAACAAGTCTTTTAAATTTATGGCGCGAAATTCTTACATATTAATACTTAATTGAGAATGTCTAGTACCGAATTTTCGGCACGTAACAATCAACTGCTCTTGCATGTAGACCGCCGTTGCTGGTTGTTGTTGACTACCGCGGCGATGCTGTGTCAATTCGCTTCCGAGGGATGACCAGATAAGTATCCCGACACATGTATGTGACTTGTTTTCCTTTTCTAACATACCCAGAGATAAACCCAAATTTGAAATTAAATACACTATTGTTTGTTCTGGTATATTTACGTTTAGTTCCGGCCACGTTATGGTACGTAGCAAGTTTTCATTTCAATATATTCTAGTTTAAAGCTTTAAGATGCCATATAAATAAGTGCAAATATAAATTATAGTAGTGATTATATAAACTAATAATTAATGCTTGGATAGTTAATTATAGTGCTTTGATAGTAATTCAGAAGATACCATTGTAGCTTGAGAAGATAATACTTTTACTGTTAGCGATTAGTTCTGAAATAAAATTGTCGTGAAAGCTTTTCGGAAATGCCATTGTAACTACGAGTTGTTAAAAGACTTGTATAATCAGTTTGAAAATAAAGAACTGTTGTTTTGCAAATAGAGTTTTCGTTGCAGTATAAATTTCCCATCAAATCTGCTCCTGAAGTATTTTAAACAAAAAATTATGAAATGTTTGGTATTTGTTGGGCTATATATGTGTGCTATGGTGATATTTTAATAGGTGGTTCTACTGAACAAGAACGTGATACACATTTAAGAAATATATTAGCTTATACCAAAGTTTAATTTAAAGAAAATGCAATTTAAACAAAGTACAGTTAAGTATATGGGGCAAGTATTTTCTGAAAATTGCATCATTTCAGACAAAGTGTATATTCAGTCAATATGTAATGTGCCGAGTACCAAAAACAACAGAATTTTTACGCATTCTAGATATGGCTAAATTTGTATCAACATTTTTAGTTAAAATGTCTGAATTTACCGGTATACGAAGAGATTTAACTGAAGATACAACACAGTATCAGTGGTTGTGCATACATAAAAAAAACATCATCTAGCTTAAAACACGCTATTACTAGAGCACCAATTTTAGCTTATTTTGATATGAGAAAAATATAGAAATACATTGTGATGCTAGTCACAATGGATTAGGTGCTTGTTTACTACAAGATGTTGCGTGTTTATCTTGAAGCATGACTATAACTGAAGAAATGTATGCAATCATAGAAAAAGAAATGCTTGCCATTACATTTACATGTTCTAAATTCCATAATTATATTTAATAAATTTATAATATTCTTCATATGCAAACTTCTAATTTTAAAAGATGTACTAGCGGAATTTACAACTTAAAAACACATGAAGCAAACAACACAACATTGTCACGGCCAACTAGATATAAAATTAAAGAAACATTTAAAAACGTCAGTTTTTGCATAGAAACTGTCAATTTTACGTACTTTTGGGGTGTTGTTGGAACGGAATTTTTGTGCTCTATCTAAAAAAATAAAAACACAATATGGCCGCCATAAGAAAAAGGTTGTAGTGCATTCCAAAAAAATGACGATCGCGACTTGTGCGACGTGAAAAGTGCCCTAATAATGTTACACTTTGACAGCTGTCAGATTAATAATTTGTTAAATAAAATTAAATAAAAACCTTTAACCACAAAAAATATTTAAATTACTAAATACGTATTTCGACCACTATGTGGCCATCATCAGTAGAAAAAAAAAAAAAAAGCTGTTGTTCTGGAACACTTCAGAGGATATTCTCCTCACCACTTAGGCTGAAGTGAACCATCCCAACCTATAATTTACTATATTGTTGCTTTAAACACTATCGAGGATATTCTCCTCACCCGCAGGCTGGTGTTCTCAACAACAAACAAGTGAATTGTCACAATTCACTTGTTTGTTGTTGAGAACACCAGCCTGCGGGTGAGGAGAATATCCTCGATAGTGTTTAAAGCAACAATATAGTAAATTATAGTTTGGGAAGGTTCACTTCAGCCTAAGTGGTGAGGAGAATATCCTCTGAAGTGTTCCAGAACAGCTTTTTTTTTTTTCTGATGATGGCCACTAGTGGTCGAAATACGTATTTAGTAATTTAAATATTTTGTGTTAGTTATTAATTTTATTTAAATCGTGCCACAGTGTTCCTATAGATTATTATTATTAATAGTTTGTTACGTTTATTTTCGGAAATAATTAGTTAGTTTATGTACAATAATTTTTAACCAAATCCCTTTGGCGTTAAACACGAAAATTAATTTCCTAAATTAAAATAACCCTTCCACGTGTTCAAAATTGCATTGTATTTAATAATAAATATACTATATACTTTACTTGATAAATCTTTTTGCTAATTAAAAATAAATATGCTTTCTAAGAATTCCTTAACGTGGAATTTACGCCATAATTAGATAGGCGAAAACGTCTTTCCAAGTATCCGATAATTCATGCTTATGTTTTCCCTTTGAAAGAATTCGTCGAATAAAAACTGCATATTATTTTAATAAACTTGGGTTTTCCTGTTTTATTTCCTTGTCAACAAGATTACTTTGAGCTTTGTGCTTTAGCTAAACAAATTTAATATTCACTTTCTGTTCGAATAGCAACACGAAAACATCTGTCCTGTTTTGCTTCGTTCTGTTTTTCATTATACGAATTTTGTGCACGCAATGCGGCGTGGTAAGTATTTAGGGTTTTTATAAAACGGTACTTGTCGGCTTCAATAAATTAATTTATTGTTCGTAATTATTCTAGGTTCCTGCTGGGGATACGCTAATCCCTTGAGTTGCCGCTTCTTGTTGTAATTTAAGACTTAAATTGTCTTAAACCGGAAATAAGTTCATCACTAAATTCTCTAAAACTTTCCACATTTAACTTTTGCTGTATCTATTATAATAAGCGAGATCCCATGTAAAGAAACGAATTTGGGACACACTATATACCGTGTGTTCTACAAAATGGGCCCAAAGTTATAGCGCCTTCAATTGTGATTTAACCTTTAACAAACCATATATATTTTGAAATGAGGCAGTCTTAGCTACAACTTACTGAGGAAATCTTTTTTATATACCTTAATGAGTTTGTAGTGACGTCATGGCTATTTTTTTAAATTGTCTGATATTAATTTTTTTGGTGTACTTTTGTAGAAAATTTTTTATACTATTTATCAGTTGAGACGTTTTAGTATGAATTTTTGCAAAATATGCAAAAAATTGATTTATGCAGGTAGGCCATGAAATCGAATCTTCTGTAAAATAGTAAAAACCATCAAGAAAGCTTACTTCAACTGAGTCAGTTGTTTTACGTTTTAAATTACATAAACAATATTCATTATTTTTAGGGTTTATTTAATAATAATAAAATGGAAAATACTATTAATTCTCAGGTATGCGTGGCCTAAAACACGAAATATGTATGATGGAGAGCTCACAAGTAAAATTCTTGTCCGGAGGTAGAATAACCCATCATTCGGATCTCCGGGAGGGGGTACTTCCAATACAGAACAGACATTAATACCTATTTACACTAACTAGACCACATATTTACAACGATTGAAGACAATCCAATCATCATATCTATTGACACCAATTCCAAATCCACACTATGGTTTAACGATTTCACTGACGAAAACGGCACTACTTTAGAGGACTTTACACTCCAACACCATCTTAGAATCCACAACTCCCCATCCCTTATCCCTACTTGGGAATCCCAATACGGCAAATCCAACATCGACATTACTCTCACCAACTCCCCAGCCTCAAACCTAATTAGTTCCTGGACAGTTTCTCACATCCATCAATCCAGTGATCATAATCCAATTACATTTGATATCCTACCCAATCTTCCCCCCAGAACACACCAGAAGATTCAATCCTTTAACACCCGAAAAGCAGATTGGCCCTTATTTCTAGAATCCCTAGCTTCAATCATCCCTGCTTTCCCATCAGTCTTTTATGCAAACTTCACACCTTATTCCCTCGCTAACGAAATAACCAACAATGTCCTCACAGCTGCCTCTAAAACTATCCCACGGAAACATTACACCCCACGAGCCACGCCGTGGTGGACACAACGACTTACTCATGCCAGACGCTCACTTGCAACTACTAGACACAGACTCCAAAGAGCGAAACGTACCAATGCAGACCCTATTGCTATTAATACATTATCTAACAAATATACCACTGACAGACGACAATACAAAATCCTCATCAACACCACGAGAAAACAGCACTACCTTGACATAATTCACGATCAACACACAAATCCCTGGAGTACGTACCGTAAACTAATCAAACCTCCTTCCACACACATCCTTACAGCCATTTCAACTACAATCCCTTCCACATTTAAGCAAACAATGTTTACCCTCCTAGATACAGCAATACCTTCGGCTCCTCTTGACGTACCAACCCAACCGCAACAACGCATAATTGACAACACTCTAACCCAACCAGACACGGACCCAGACACAGACCTAGAACTCTCCTCTTAGATTCCTACGTTAACAAGCTATACCCCCATAAAGCCCCCGGCCCAGACCTCATCACCAACCTGATCCTACAAAAATCCAGGCCCCTGACCCATTTAAATATGCTTCCATCTCCCTTATACTCAAACCCAATAAACCTCCCGAAGACCCCAAATCCTACAGACCTATTGCACTCCTTCCAACACTTGGCAAACTGCTTGAACAGACCATCCTATACAAACTAAACTCACACATATAACGTCATTCCTTACTCTCACCTAACCAACACGGCTTTCGTTCTGGACGTAGCGCCGAACGTACAATCCGCTCCCTAATTCAAACGGTCCAAACATCCCCTTATACATACGTAGTATCCTTATTCCTCGACTTCCACTCAGCCCTCGATCTCCTTTGGTGGCCCAGCCTTCTTAATTAACTTAAACAAGCCAATTTTCCTTGCAACCTTTACCTCTTAATAAAATCCTTCCTCTCATCCCGAACAGCCATCCTAACCTCCAATTTCCACTTGCTTACTAAACCTCTCACCCAAGGATGTCCACAAGGTTCCCGTTTATCACCTACCCTATGGAACCTCGCAATCAATCCTCTCTTAGCTTTCCTTATCCACGGCAATACTCTTGCCTTTATTGAATCCACCGCTGCCGTTCTAATTAATTCAATTGAATCCTGGTCCTTTTTAAACAGACAACCACGCTCCCCATCTAAAACAAAAATGCTTCTGCTCAAAGGCTATCTCAGCCCAAACCGAAATTCTAAGATTCACATCCTTAACACACCAATTCCCCTCTCAACAACAGCTCCCTACCTTGGACTCCACATTGACATACGCCTAAAAATGAACTCCCATCTCTCCAAACTTCGAACCAAAACACAAATCATACTTCATAACCTACTTCACGCACTCCCAAAGTCAGTCCACCTCACCAATCCAACACCAAGACTAATCATTAACCACATCATAATCCCGATCATCAGATACGCAGTAGATTCTTGGCTCCCTCTTACACCCCCCTCCTCCAGACGTACGCTCAACACGATCATAAGACCTTTCCTACTCTACACCTCAAGCTCGTACAGAACCACCTCCACAGCGTGCTTGTATACCCTGCTTCAAATCCCTCCGATCGAAATCCAACTAAACTCCTCACTTCAAATCCGAAACCTCAAACATAACCTACCAATCATCCTACACGACAGAACACTTCACAATGACGAATACCGTACTCTCCCTAAAACTGACATAAAATCGCGAATACATAACTCCCTACTCCATTCCTGGCAAGATCTTTGGTCCCGCTCCACCACCGGCAGATATACATTTGATATCTTCCCTGATATCACAAACATCCCTCCACATATTCCTTTCTCTAATCCACCTACAATACAATTTCTGTCCGGCTATGGAAACTTCCGTAATAAACTACATCAATTCCATTTAACTCCTTCTCCTCACTGTCCTTGCAACAATCAATCTCTAGAAACCCCACAACACCTGATATACTCCTGTCCCCTAACCTCTCTACTACAAATCAACCTCAAGCAAACTACAAACTTTGACACGTTCTCCCCACTTTCTAACATATACTTCCTAGTCACTAACTACCCTCAAGAATTCAACCATTTCCTAAATGAAATCCTTTTAAGCAAACAGACCACCCACAACCAGCGGCACTAACACACTTAATATACACTCTTGCAATTCACTACCACATCACATTTACACTCGCACTATGCACACAATCAGCCCCACTTTACGTGCACAGTCGACGACAAAGGTAGGGGCACAAATCCCCTTCACCAAATCTTCAAGAACCCCGGTTGTCAGGAATTATGGATTCTAAGGTCTTAAACACATGTAAATAATATAATGTACGGCTAGTATGGGCTCTGGCCTAGGTATAGTCCACAATAAAGTAATTTATCTATCTATCTATCTATCTATCAGGGGGTACTTGGGGCTCATCATCGTAAGAATTTAAAACAACGGTTTGATTTAGTGATAGGGACTTGGAATGTAAGGTCATTACTTAGAGAAGATAAGTTAACGAATTTATTAGTCGAAATGAGAAAAGAAAAGCTGGACATTTTAGGTATTAGTGAGATGAGATGGCCAGATAATAATGACGTTTGGAAAGATAATTATAAAATAATTAAAACTTCTTCAACTAATGGACAGGCAGGGGTAGGACTAGTGTTAGGTAAAAGATTGGGACGGAAAGTTAAAAGAGTACTTACAATTTAATGATAGAATAATTATGGTTAGATTGAGTACAAAACTCACAGACACTGTTTTAGTATACGTTTACATGCCAACACTTTAGTACGAGAATGAGGAAGTAGAAAGGGTATACGAGGATATAACTAGTATAGTGAGAAAAGTAAAGGGAGATGAGAATTTAATAGTTAAATTAATACTAACAGTAAATTGAGGTGTTTTATTTGCTACCTATGGTAACAAAGAAAAATCTAATGCTTTTGAATAACGAAATTCGCGCCAACAATGATCTATTTTAGATTCTCTGTGGTTAGAAAATTTAGAAACTACAGTATCAACTGTCTTTACATGTGAATGAGATACATGTTTATAAGAAGCAACCTTTTTTTCTACTAAACCTGCTACAACTGTATCATCATTGTTTTTTTTCTTTTAGAAACACTCAAGCTTAAAACTGTATTTGGATAATCCAAAGTATGCACTACTCTGATAAAAAGGACCACGAAGACTAGATCGCACACACAGTTCAAATATAAAAAGACAAATCAACTAAAAAACACAATCAATAAAGCAACGCGTATCACTAAGTCAATGTTCCGTAAAACGCACGTGCAGGTCGAGTACAACACGTTCGCCTATCAAGCATACTTCCTTCAAATGTAATCAGAACTACACTTTATACAGTTAAAATACAACTCTTATTTCACAAGAAAACAACTAAAAACGTGCCGCGCTTGTTCAGGAACAATACGAAAATTAATCCCGCATTAATTCTCACGACTGTCAAAAGCAGAAAGAAGCAGTATTTTTAACGTACTTCATATATCGGAACAAAGAACAAAACTCAACTCCTCATTTGTTTATTCAATTCGTCGTTATTCCAACCGCTTATCGTCTCTTATCTAGACTTGTATATCCACATAAGCAACAAAATTTATACGAACGGCAAGACAAGGACCATGCAATCCACTCATTATAGTACGATGCACTCGCCTAAGGAGTTAATAAATATCAAATATAAAAATAGTAATTTGTAGAAATGTATTTATGAATTGAGGATAGCGTAAAATGTTAAATTACAAAAAATGCACGTTACAAATTCCCCCCTAGCAAAATAAAAACGTCGGGGTGAAAGGAAAAAAAACCGACAGACAAGGAACCAAACAAAAAAAATTATTTTTATCCGGTTCGAAGGACCAACACCAGTATAAGAAAAAGAACATTTTTTTTTCAAAAGAAGACAAAGTCATCTATCGTAACCAACAATGACAGAATAGGGAAAGAAAGTATTAAGTAAACACCCAATGAGGATTAAAGGTTTTAGCTACTTTCAAAAGCGTCAAAAGACGGATGTCCCCAAAAGGGACATTTCTGTTCTCCACCTCGAAGAAAAGTTTTGGTTTCCCGCGGAGAAACCAAGAGAAAAGAAAAAAAACGAGGAAGAAAACTCGTAGCAAACCAACTAGACGACACAACTGTCAACCTCAAGTGTGCAGCAAAGAAAGAACCAAGACAAAGAAAAGGGCAAAGGCAAGCTAGTACACAATCTAGAATACTTCCAACTGAGGTAACACAGATTCGTATAAAACGATTACTCAAGCAAAGTATGGCTAACAGACCTACAAAAGCGACCAAGTCGAAATTCCTAAAGGAAAAGAAAATAGATCTGAAGCCTACCTCAAGGAATGGATGTAGCAAGCGACTATAATAGTCAAATAGTGAACAAATGGTAGAACTAGCCAGAAGAAAAGTCACGGGATGGGCTAGCTACAAAAAGATGAATAGGAATACGAAATGGGCGCCAGTGTTTTCGGACACAAGCTTATCAGAGAAAACACAAGACCAATAAGCCACAGAAAGAATACTTAAGAACAGACATAGTGAGAGAATAAAAATGACATAAAAAGATGCAAAGACAATTAAGATTAAGTTTAGGATTAAAATACAATAAACAGAGACAGATGAAAAATTAAGATAAAAAATGTTGTAAGAAAGAACCAAAAATGTATTAGAATAGGTAATAAGTAGTAGAGAACAGAAGAAAACGATTCAGATTTAGCTTTGAATGGTAAATAAAGTAATAATGATAGATAGAAACAAGTAGAAGTACAAAAGAATTAGAATTTCAAAAGAAGCGTATTTAATTTATTTTCTAAAGAGAATGGTTATTTGAAGATAAGGGCCCCACGTTTATCGAGCCCCGCGTTTATCGAGCCCCACGTTTATCGAGGCTCCACGTTGGGCGCCAAAGATTTATATGTTACGTTGTTCGGGGCAGTCCCTGTTCGGGCGCCAAAGTTATGCTACGTTGGCTCGTAGCCGTGCGTAACAAAAAGAAAATCAAAGAAGTGACCGGGCTCAATCGGAGATTAGGGGGGGGTTGTAGAAAGCAGACTGACATATAATGTATGCGGCGGTAAGGAGTTAGTGATAATACCTGCAAGAAAAAAAAATAGTTAAGCAAACCTGAAATAAAGAAAAGAATAAGCATAGCAGCAATGATAAGTCTAAATTATTCAGTACTTTGTAGAATGTAAGAAAAAAAACTGTTTAGATAAACTATATAATATAATCACGATAAAAGCAATACAAAAAATTTTTAGTACAAAGTGAGGTAATATTGGGGAGTAGCAGAAACGTTTCCTCACACACCAATTAAACATAAATCAGACAAAATGTTAAAAGAAAATAAATAGGTAAGACACAATTGATATGAGTAATTCAGTAGTATTGATCTTTCTTTCTTTCTTTCTCTTTTTTTTTATTATGTTTTAAAATAGCATGCAAGTCTTTTGTAAAAGGTATCAGAACGACAAAGATATGGTAAAGCAACGGATAGATATTTAAAGTAATAACAAGTAGGGAATAGTTCAACTTACAAAAGTCCTTCAGCAACGCTTCCTTGCAATTGAAGTGTGGGATTCACGATGTCCTGCACTAACGAAGCACTTTACCCTTGACTGTGAGGGTGTTGATGGAACTTACTTACACTTTACACTAATCACACCTACGTATTTCACTAGTGTTAGCAGCAGACATTATCATGCTGATGGAACTATGTAGCATTGATAAATTTCTTGTTAATTCCATTTCCTGAGACAATAATTTCGAAATATTTTGTAACACAAATCGAAAAAAAAAATGGTAATAAAAATTTAGAATCACGGGCCTTCAAGGCACGATGTAATGCATTAAACTAACAGTAACGTGAGGTGTTTTATTTTCTACCTATGGTAACAAAGAAAAATCTAATGCTTTTGAATAACGAAATTCGCGCAAACAATGATCTATTTTAGATTCTCTGTGGTTAGAAAATTCAGAAACTACAGTATCAACTGTCTTTACATGTGAATGAGATACATGTTTATAAGAAGCAACCTTTTTTTCTACTAAACCTGCTACAACTGTATCATCATTGTTTTTTTTTTCTTTTAGAAACACTCAAGCTTAAAACTGTATTTGGATAATCCAAAGTATGCACTACTCTGATAAAAAGGACCACGAAGACTAGATCGCACACACAGTTCAAATATAAAAAGACAAATCAACTAAAAAAACACAATCAATAAAGCAACGCGTATCACTAAGTCAATGTTCCGTAAAACGCACGTGCAGGTCGAGTACAACACGTTCGCCTATCAAGCATACTTGCTTCAAATCTAATCAGAACTACACTTTATACAGTTAAAATACAACTTTTATTTCACAAGAAAACAACTAAAAACGTGCCGCGCTTGTTCAGGAACAATACGAAAATTAATCCCGCATTAATTCTCACGATTGTCAAAAGCAGAAAGAAGCAGTATTTTTAACGTACTTCATATATCGGAACAAAGAACAAAACTCAACTCCTCATTTATTTATTCAATTCGTCGTTATTCCAACCGCTTATCGTCTCTTATCTAGACTTGTATATCCACATAAGCAACAAAATTTATACGAACGGCAAGACAAGGACGATGCAATCCACTCATTATAGTACGATGCACTCGCCTAAGGAGTTAATAAGTATCAAATATAAAAATAGTAATTTGTAGAAATGTATTTATGAATTGAGGATAGCGTAAAATGTTAAAATTAGAAAAAATTCACGCTACAACTCTATTTGAATAACATTTAGAAGAAGCTATACCTGGAATAAGGTGATAAGGCTAGATACCAAATAGATTATATTTTAGTTGAACAAAGATTTAGAAACCAAGTTAAAAACTGTCGTAGTTATCCAGGGGCTGACATAGATAGCGATCATAACGTAGTTAAAATGAAGTGTAAGCTAAAATCAAAAAATTGAGAAAGGTTAAAAGAGAGGGATGGGATCTAGGTAAACTCAATGGTAGGAAGGTAAAAGAGGAATATAAACAAGTATTAGATAATAAGATTAAAGAGATAGTTATAGGAGGGAACGTAGCAAATTGATGGAAAGAAATAAAAAGGGCTGTACATGATACAGGAACACAGACTATAGGTAAGAAAAAGATAGAAGCGAGAAAACCCTGGGTAACATAGGAAATATTAGATTTAATAGAGAATAGAAAAAAGCTTAAACCTTTCAGAGAATTGGATAGTGAAAGTAAGCAAAAGTATAATAGAGTTAGAAATAAGATAGTACATGAGTGTAGAAAAGCTAGAAATAAATGGATGGAGGAGAATTGTAAGGAAATACAAGATGATTTGAGAGTAGGTAAGACAGACGGGGCTTACCGGGCAGTTAAAAAGTTTTTCAGGGAAGCTAGGAAAAAATATAATGGTATTAAAGAATACTGAGCTTCTAATAAATAAAATTGATGTAGCAGATAGGTGGAAAAGATATTTAGACGATTTATATAAGGAGATGATATAGATGAGTTAGAGAACGACCAAGCAGAGGATGTAGAAATAGGGTTCTCAATATTAAGAGAGGAATTTGATAGAGCTGTTAAGCATCTTAAACTAAATAAAGCGCCAGTAATAGACAATATACCGGCAGAATTAATAAAATATGCAAGTCAGAAAACTTTAGACAGATTATATGAACTAGTAAAGGTAATATATGACACAGGTGAGGTCCCAATAGATTTCGAAAAAAATATTATTATACTAATCCCAAAAAAGTCTGGAGCTGATAAGTGTGAGAACTTTAGAACGGTTAGTTTAACTTCTCACGCTTCCAAAATACTAACAATAATAATTAAAAATAGAGTAGAAGCTTTGACAGAATTATTTAGGTGAAGACCAATATGGTTTTAGTAAAGATAGAGGGACTAGAGGAGCGATACTAATGATTAGGGTAATTATCGAAAAAAAGGCTACAAAAAAATTAAAAGACTCATTTCGCGTTTGTAGATTTAGAAAAAGCATTTGATAGGGTTAATTGGATTGTTATGTTCAGGGTTTCGTGAAAAATAGGAATCTCACATAGGGATAGAAAAATTATTTACAGTTTATATAAAAACTAAAGCGTAGTAATTAGATTTGATAAAATGGAAAAGGAAACTAAGATTAAAAATTGTGTTAGACAGGGCTGTATACTATCACCCTTGATTTTAATGTTTATATTCAGGAAGCTTTAAACTTAGCTAGAGAGTGAAAAGAGATAGGTATTAGTGTACAAAGACAGAAAATAGACATGTTTCGTTTTGTAGATGATATAGCCATTATAGCAGAGTCTAGAAAAGAGTTAGGAAAGTTTCTAAATATTTTAGATGAGATACTACAAAGTAACTATAGTATGAAAATTAACTCAGTAAAGACAAAGATAATGACAAGTGAGTTACAACCTAGTTCTAAACCAAAATTAAAAATTGGCAATACAGAGTTAGAGAAAGTGTATGAATTTTGCTATTTAGGTAGTATAATTATAAAGGACGGACGTAGCAGAAGGGATATATTAGCTAGTATAGTTGAGCTAGAAAACTGTTTTTAAAAAGAAAGACTTACTAATAGCTAATAGTTTAGTTTAGATAATAGAAAAAGTTGCTTAAAGTCGTACGAATGGAGCGTTCTATAATACGGTAGTGAGACTTGGACAATTAAAGAGGTAGATAAAGAAAAGATAGAAGCGGTTGAAACTTGGTGTTATAGAAGAATGTTAAAGATTAGTTGGACAGATAGAGTAACAAATGAGGAAGTTTATAGAAGAATAGGTGAGGAACTCTGTATGTGGAAACAATTAAAGGCCAGCAGAGATAGAATGATAGAAAGTTAAGACATGAGGGACTATTTAGTAAGGTTTTAGATTATAGACTACCAAATTAAAATAGAGTAGGAGGGCCTAGACAAAGCTGTATTAGTCAAATTAATAGAGATTTAGGTTGTGAAGGGTATGTAGACCTCTTTAGACTAGCTCAGAATAGAAAATAATTTAGAGCTGCGTGAAACCGATCTTAAGTAAGTTCGGAAACAAAAACAAAATAAATAAAAATCATTTAATTGAATGTCACCATGACATAACTCACAGTTAGTTAACGGTCTGGCATGTTGGCAGCGATTCGTTAGTTAAGCCTTATCATAACATATAATTCAACACTTTTCCTTTTTTGGAGGGGATTACCAGGTAATATTTCATTTCCTTATAAATGGGAATCATGTAAACTTGTTGGAGTTCTTTAACAACCATCAGGTTGCTAATATCTATGTAGAGCCAGCTGGATAGGAGAAAGATAGAAGGATATAGGAAGACCTACACCAAGCTATATTAGTCAAATTACGAGAAATTTAAGTCGTGAATGGTATGTAGAACTTTTTAGATTAGCACAGAATAGAAAAGAAGTTAGAGCTGCGTCAAACCGACCTTAAGTAAGATCGAAAACAAAATGATGATATTAATGAATTCGCAGATATGCGACAACTTTATTTTGAGTGCCACAAAAATAGTGTTTGAGCGTGGAAGGTTTATGATATTCGTTTTCCCGACGGAATTGTTCCCAACCGTCGCGTCGTTCGGAAAATTAAAACAAGGTTTAAGAGGCAATGGATCGTTACTAAAAGCGAAAGGAAGTCCTTGCATTCAAAATAAAAGTTTAAAATTGGACGTGTAGCTAAATGTTGAAGAAAAATCACAAACATCAATTCGTGAAATTGCACGTAAGACTGATGCATCTAGCACGGTTCACCACATTCTAAGAAAATATAAATTACGTTCATGTACGGTAAGTTACATCTTGGCGTATTTTGAGCGCAAGAAAATAGCAAAAATTTTGACCAATTCCATATGTATTTCAATACCTTTGGAGTTATCTGAGGATGACGTTAGCAGCATCCAATTAATTATATTGTTTATATTTTTTTCTACTTTTGTTGTTAACTATTTTTTATATTTTGGGTACATTGGTTATATGTTCTGTGATCCTACCCTATGTGTGATAGGCCTAGTATATCTATCTGTCACTCCTTGTCTTATTTTAGAGCCTTGTTGAGTTATGCCACAAAATTTATCTTTAAATATTTAACACGGCTGCTGCACATATACATTTCACAGGGCCGTCAACTACGTAGCGGAATCTACCTAGGGTGGGTCCGTCCTAGGCAAACCCCTCTCAACTAGACACCCAAACAAATATCCAAGGAGTTTTCAAAATAATTTTAAAAGCCAAAAGTATCCCCAAACACTAGTTCCACTTTTATAAATTTGATTAAAGCACTGCGTAGATATTAAATACTAATACCTGGAATTCAGATACAGGCGCCGCCTTCCAGCCGTCCTGAAGCCAAGTGACCAACTGCAGGCACCTCCTGAAAAAATAAGTAACTCGAACAACTGGTAATCTCGGGACTATAAAACTACTAACATTTTTACAAATTCTATGTTATACAAATACTCGGATAACTTCAATTCCACTATTCTTTTCTCTTCAAAACAATAACGGTACAGACCAGCACTCCCTCTTCTAATTTATTTTTTCTTCGCCACAAAACTGCTACCTTAGACATTTTTTACTGCATTCCAGTACCACTGAATCTACTTCTCTTCACTATTTGCTACCTCCAGGTACAACTTGACTTTCAAAATTTACTCGTAACTTTTTAAATGAAATAAAACTCAGAACGGTACAAAAACACGTCTATTTTTCAGTAATACAAATTTGAAGTCCTTTTATAAATACAACCCGTCTTCCCTTGTTTTCGTTGCCATAACAGCTACGTCTACGCACACTATGCAATTTATAATTATTAATAATTGATTAATAATACAGTTCTTTTCTCTAGATACATTCATTTTCTAGATGGTTTGATAATCCAGTGATTTATGTATATTGAACTTTTTACAATATTGAAAATAGCTAACAACTTCGGTTCAGCTTTTAAATGATGCGTAACAGACATTTATGTCTTATTCGGTAAACGTCCTGTCATTACATAACCATTCTTTAATTGTTAAAACATATTCAAACTGAAATTGATTTACAAATATTTCAGAAGTATCACTTAACTCCTGAAATTTTTAAAAGCGTGTTGAATACCACACAATTATGATATTTGTTTTTACATCCAAAAGTTCTGAATAGGCTAACTCCAAATTAAATTTAATATAAATGCAACTTTAATAACAACTAGCCTAGCCTGGTATCTGGCCGGTATACGTTGTGAAATGCAATGCAGTTTTAAAAACTTTATAAATTTATAAACGTGGAATAGTTGTTAATTTATAAACCAAAAATACCTGAAAGAAAATACTCAAACAAAACCAAATATACCCCCATTCTAGCAAGTCGTTTCGAAGCCCTATTTAAACATTTTATAAGCCCACCCACCCCCTTCTTGACAGTATAATTGGGTACATCTGCAAAATTTCGAAGAACGTATTTCGAGATGTTTGTTGCTTGTTGAGATTAAGTTGCTATTTTTGATGTATGACTCGAACATTTTTCGGAAACAAAATTTTGAAACATCTGATATTCCATTTCATTTGTTGCTGAACCAAAAATTTCCAAAAACTACCATAACTTTTTAATACCTTTTGGTTCATTGAAATTTTTATGGCACACTTGCGAACATTTTGAGCGCATTAGCACAACAGGTTTAAAAAAATGTAGTGCCAATTTTAGCCACGATGTTTTTTAAATCTGCAGCTTTTATCTCTCATGCAAAACTTTGATTAGAGTCAGATCCCATAAAAGAGATTTATATGCCTATGTTAGTAAAATCAGGAATCGACCGTTGCTCTTTTTCTTTTTTTATATTTGAATTGTTGATGTGGAAAATTATGCCATCCAGAGTAATGTGCTGATGGCCCTGATCCAGCCTACGCAAAGGTGAAGAATTCTTGACACGCTTGATGCGTATAAACGAAACGATGATTCATTATTATTATCCTCAGAGTGTTTTGTATAACATTTATTAGAATTTTGCTGGATCTTCATTTCCTTATTTATTTTTCTAGTTAACTGGAAATACGTAAGTCATTGTTTATTTCTTATAAAACAATTCAAAACATGCTGTAGAATGGAAATTTACGCCTGAGTACGTAAAATAAAAATTATTGATACAAGAAAATAACCTTGAAATAACAAAATAATTCTTAGAAGATTTAATTATGGATGCATGTGAAATACAACAAATTATTTGTTGTTCGTTTGGCTAATTAATATATATTACTCTTATCGGATTTCCTTTGAAAGTTAATTGCATTCGGCGAGAGATAATTAATGTTTTGCTGTGTGAATCATGCCGCTAAAACAGCTTTATTTCTAAACTTCCACTAATCTATGAAAAACTGAAATCAGCCTCAAATATCGAGTTATAAATTTATACAATTTTAGAATGTTACAAAATCTGATATATTTTTACGTCCATTCAACATGTAGTAAGCTGGGAATTCAACATTGTTAAATATGGCACTTCTGGGATTCTGGAAATTAATGTTTTGTGATCCAAAGATCCAAAATGGTACCTAGAAATAAAACATGTACAAGGAAAATTATTTTTAGGCTTTTATTTTACAAATTAGCCCTCCTGTTTTTTCCCGATAAAAATGAAGCTTTTTTATCATCATCATCATTAGGTCTTCAGCCCTAGAACTGGGTAGACCCGGCCAGTACCTCTGTTGTTTTTTATTCTGGGTTAACTTACACGTTTTCCTGAAATTCCCAGAGTCTACATCTTTCCCTATCTGTCTAGATCTACCTCTACCTCTCTTTTTCATTTCTCTGCTTCTAATACACGAGGATAAGGTGAAAAGTTCTTGGCCTACAAAGAAAGACTGCAATTTTCAGCAAAAAAAATTCTCCTTAACTTCAACACACTTGATCCAGCGTTTCTCCAACATCAGCAGTATTCCTTCCCGGAAGTGAGAGTCTGGAAGGCTGAAAATATTCGTCTACGGCCCTCTAAACTTATTCATTGGACATAAAGCGCTTCCCAGAAACAAATTTCTTCAAGTTTGGGAACAGATAGAAGTCTGATGGTGCCAAATCAGGTGAATAAGGGGGATGGCCGAGCAAGTCGTACCCCAAATCCGTCAATTTTCCCATCGCCAACGTACTCTTGTGTGCAAGTGCATTGTCTTGTGAAAGATGATTTTTTTCATCTTCAAGCCAGGCCTCTTCTCGCGAATTTTGGCATCCCGCTGGTCAAGAAGGGTGGAGTAATTTGCCTGTAATTGTTCTGACTTTTTTAAAGTAATTTATTAACAGGATCCTTTTCGAATCCCAAAACACGCTGGCCATCACATTTCCGGCAGATGCGATCGACTTCGCTTTCTTTGGCGCTGAACAACCGGCTTCCACCTACTGATTCGACAGCGGTTTCGTTCTGGCGTGTAATGGAGGACCCATGTCTCATCCATAGTGACAAATCGCCGCACAAAATCGCTCGGATCATTATTGAACCGGGCCAAACATTGTTGTGAAACTCGTTTTC
Source organism: Platerodrilus igneus (assembly GCA_036346225.1). Lineage (NCBI taxonomy): Eukaryota > Metazoa > Arthropoda > Insecta > Coleoptera > Lycidae > Platerodrilus > Platerodrilus igneus. Next base: position 11,592,002 of record JARFIW010001469.1, on the reverse strand, counting down.
GCATTTGCTTTTGATCGGCATTCAGCACATGCGGCACCCATTCTGCGCAGAGCTATCGCATCCCTAACTCTTTGTGTAAAATGTTTCGCACCCTTTCGTCCGATATCCCTACAGCCTCAGCAATCTCATTTACTTTCACTCGCCTATCTTCCAACACGATATCATGCACTTTTTCGATCGTTTCCGGTGTGGTTGTGGTTTTTGGTCGTTCTTGACGTGGGTCATCCTCGAGAGACGTGCGACCACGTTTAAATTCAGCTACCCACTTTTTAACGATCGACAAGGAAGGGGAAGAGTCTCCGTAAACTTTTGTCAACTACAGATGAATTTCCTGAGGGGTTAATCTGTCCAAAACGAAGAATTTTATGACCGCACGATATTCAAGTTTATCCATCTTAAGGAAACACGCATAAGACGTCTGCTTGAAAAAATTCGACAAACTACTTGAAATAGCAAGTTGAAACTTGTCATACAAACTAATGATATGCGCACGCAGGCGGGAAGCACAAATTTTTGCTGATTGGAACGCCATCTCTGTGTTAGGCCAAGAATTTTTCACCTTACCCTCGTATACCGCGCTATTCTCTTATGCCTTAGTATATATGTCCTATCATTCTATCTCTCCTATGTTTTACTGTTTTCGACGCACTTCTTTCTTGCCCTACCATTTCTGGCACTTCTTTGTTCTTAACTTTGCCTGTCTATCATATTTTCATCATACGTCTGTAGCACTACATTTTAAAGGTTTTTATCTATTTCCTGTCGCTTCTCCTACTGTCCACGTTTCACAACCGTACAGTGCTGTGCTCCACACATATGCTTTCAGCAATCTTTTTCTTGTTTGTATGCTTGTTGTCTTTGAACGTAGCAGTTGCATTTTATTTTTAAATACAGTACAGCCTTGTGCTAATCGTTTTTTTACACTTTCTTCTTCTATTTCTAAACATATACCCCATTTCACCGATACTCAATGGTACGCGAAGGAAGTTAAGCAACCTGGCGGCTACCAATATCACCCACTACTCGGAAACTTGTTGAAATAATATGTTTGTGATGGTTAAATTGTTTTTGTCGCAAAATTCTACCGGCCTATTTCCCATGACATTTCTCTTACCTAGACCAAATAAACTTACTACCGCTCCTTCCCTACCTTCACCTACCACTACATTAAAATCTCCGGTAACTATTAAATTTTCATGTCCTTTTACGAAACCTAATATGTCTTCAATATCTTTGTAGATCATTTTCACCTCTTCATCTCTGTAGCTAGATGTGAGCATGTATACTTGTATTATTACTGCATTTACACCGGTTTAAATTCTAATCTAACCATAAGTACTCTTTTGTTCTTTTGTAAGTAGTTTTTACACAGTGTCCTATCTTTTATAGCACAACTATCCCCACACCTGAATTTTCTTCCTCTGATCCTGTATGAATTACTCTAAGGTATCAGTTCTAAAAATCCCCCGCCTCTGGTCACCATTCGCTAATCCCTACTATGCCTAATGCTAACCTATCCGTTTCAATTTTCTGATTCTCTAGCTTACCGGCTTGCTACATGTTTTTAACATACCATGTGCCGATTCACAAAATGTTCCCGGCTCTTTCCAATCACTTCCTCCTAGGTTGTCTCCTCCCGAAGATCCGAATGAGAGATTATTTTAACTACGTAATCTTTTACCTTAAAGAATACTATCATTTTAAATAACAATTGTAGTACGCCGTGTACTTGGGATATATCGTTGGATTCCGTGTTGCAGTAGTGCTTTGAATTTCATACAGAGTCCATAGTTTTTGACACTCTAAATACCGAAAGACCTCTCTTTCGGGGACCTGTCTTAGTCTGGTTCCTCATTAAAGGTCCCACTAATTTGGTTAAATCCATAGTTAGACTCTTTAGATCACTGAAACACGCAAGCCATTCTACTCGTTCTAGTATTCTAGAGCTTCTTCAATGAGCAGGTCTGTTCAGAACAGATGAAGTCTCTTATGTATTCTAAACAATTAATCATATACAAACAGAAGACTATCAAAATTGAAAACTATTTTTGTAAATATATTTGTTTTGAAATTAGAGTTCTGGGTGTTTTATTTTGTACAAAAGATAGAAATTTTGTTACGATCAAACACCCTTTGACGTACTGATAAGGAAACAAATTTTATTATGGTCGTACAATTATCAGACATATGGTCCATAGTTGTATGTGCAGTAAGGATGAGTTTTTAATAATTAAGTGTTATTTATTTATTTATTTATACATATTGGGGTGTGCAACAGAGAAAAAACTACAATAACAGCACACCTCGAATAAAGAATACAGTAAAAATATATACAGCAGTTATACAGAAATGAACAATTCATATGCAGCATTGCACAAAACAATATTACTCATCATTATTAAGTTTTAAGTCCTGGAACTGGTTAAACGCGTACCTCCATTGTGTCCTATTTTAAGTTAACTTACACATTTCTCTAAAATTCCCACAGTCTGCATCTTTCACTATGTGCGTGTAATATTCTGATCTAGTCTACATGTACTTCTCTATTCCTATATCTGCTTGTAATATAGCCCGCGCTATTCCCCAAAAACGCATAAAACATATCCTGCTCTTCTATTTTACCTACTTCAATTGTTTCAGACAGATATCATTATTCCCCTAGTATTTATATAACCTCTTAATAATTAACTTTATCTGTCCATGTTGAAGCATAACATTTCAAGAGCTTCTTCCTTTTTCCTATTTGCTTTTCGTACTGTCCCTATTTTATAGACGTACAGTGCTGTGCTCCACACATATGCTTCAAACACTTTTGTCCTTGTGTCTATGTTTGTTGTCTTCGAACATAGCCTTGCTCTTTCTTGTTATATACAGTTCGGTTCCCCTTCTATTGTTTTGTAAATATATACCCTATTTCACCGATATTTAGTGGGCGTGGAGGAGGTTAAGCAGCTGTGACTACCAAGATCCCCCAAACACTAGACATTTGCCAAATTAGTAGTTTCCAATAAACCCTTTCGCACAGTCAGTATTAGTTGAGAATATTTCAAAACCAGCACCTGTATTTGTTTATAATACTCATCAGGCTTAAGAGCAATTATTTTTTCGTCAATAGGTTTTCCGTTTTGGAACTGGTTGGACGCGTACCTTCACTGATTTCCATTCTGAGCTAGCCTACACATTTTTCTCACATTCCTACAGCCTAGATATATATATATATATATATATATATATATATATTATATACATACACACACTCACGCACGCACGCACGCACGCACGCACGAACGCACGCACGCACGCACGCACACACACATATATATTTTTTATTGCGAACCCCGTTCTCAAAAAGCCTATAATTACTGCGTATTCAAATATTCCTCGTTCTGGAACCTTTGCTTATAAAATGTGCCACGGTTTTTTGCTCACTTTCCTGAAAATAAGCTATCTATCTACTCGAAAAATTATGCTACGGGAAATAGACAACATTTATTTACACTCCAACTAAATTGAAACAACATTAGTGTCCTCTTTCTCTTTTTCACCTCATTTACAAATTATATACATTCTCTTTAATATACGCCCTTAACAGTACACTTCGAGATCAATGTTTACAGCATATATCTAATTAATGTAAAAAGGACAACCCATAATTTAAATTATTTTCTTTTTCAAACCTTATGTAAAATTATATACACCTCCCCCCTTTTATACGTTTTTAACGGTACATTTCAAGATCAATATATACACCATATAATATCCAATTAATAAAAAAATAATAAAAAAGAGTAATAGGGCTACAACACACTCCGTTTCAATACGAGCTCATAGTAAATCCTTGATTTCTTAGTGCTAAAATTTGCACACCAATATTCAAACAAACCCTTTTACCTTGTACATAATATAAAATACTTACAATACCATAAATTATTCACACAGAAATATTAAAAATAACCCCAAATTAAAATATTCCCTCAGAAACCTTCCCCAATTTTGTCCTTTTAGGTTAATATACAATTATACACCCAATCTACAAAGTCATTAATTAACATATTTACACATGTACAACAATAAGGCACAGTTACCTGAGATACATATTTACACAAGGAGTCTGCTGCCGGGAATTGTTGCATGCATGAAAAACTCTACTTCGGATTGCTTCATTCAACTTCTGCTGTACCCAGATTTATCACGAAGTCCTCTATCGTCAACCAAACTACTGCGGTACTTCAAACCTCTTCTTCTATAACCATAGTTTTCGATCATAAACCAAATTAATCAGGCGCCGACATTTTACTCCATACTAATTGCATTATTTTTAAAATAAGTACAAAATAAAATCAAGTTGCTTTCACTTAAAAGCTTTTATCGTAATTCAAAAGGATTATGCAATCGTATAAGCATATCGGAGTCTCAAATTCGTAGTATACTAATAGATTAAAAGCGTAAGAACCTTGAAAATTAAGAGCTTTTCATTAAACTTCAGCTGTTTATATTTAAGTTCCCACACCTCCAAAGATGCCGCATTTCCTGAAAATTTCTACATCCACAAGGCCTTGCACGTACACAAATTCCGTGTATTCCTCCAACCACCACTCTTAGTTACACAATTTTAAAAATACTTCTCTGAACATCACTTGCAACGAACAGCAACCCGCACGTGTACTAAAGTCTTCGTAATATTTTTAAAAATCGATACCCAAAACAGTATTGACATTTACCCCAAGTCAACAAGTTACATCTAAGCTATACCTGTAACAAACACGTGTTATCTCTATCTCACTTCTACCTACGCACTCAAATTACCCTTCTCTGTTACCTAGTTTGCAATATTTGTATAACGAACGATCACTAACCCCATCCAATTCTGCTTGTACTCAAGTTTGTCCTTTTTAGAAGTCATAAATCTGTTTCTCGGCTCACTAATTGACGTCGGTAGCTTACTACCTAGAATCCCTGATGTTTGTCCAAGTCTTATCGCCCCTATTTAATACAAGGAAAAATACAACGGTTTGAAATCGAGCATAAAACCTTTGAAATATTCCTATCAACTTGTCTGTAATTTAATAAAAAGGTTAAACTTGTGTTTAAAAGTATAAAATTTAAATGCCATATTATACACGGGATGTTTCTTGTATATTCTGCGCTATATTTTCTGAATAGTTATCTGAACGATTATGGAAATTAAATTTTAACTTTCTAAATTTTACGGAATAATTAATACATTCTAAACTATTTACCTTAAAAGAGTTATTCGATGTATTTTCACATGCTAAATGCTAAATCAGTTTTAAAATGAAAAATAACACGCTTCCATCTCCCAAATATCACAGTAATATATTGTACTGTCCGCTCCTACTTATTTTGTGATTTATTTCACGAAGCTACGAATTTTTTTTAGTTTATAAATCTTGTCTGTCAACTTTCACGTTTCGCCTTCTATTTTTGTTACTTTCAGTTCGCACTCCTTTGCTATTTTCAAACTACGGCTACCTCCCATGAATACTCTTATTTTAGGGCTGTGACTTAGGCCTCCGCTTCTACTATGATGTTACTTTTGAAATCTTTGGGTATATATATATATATATATATATATATATTACTATGTATTTATCTATAAATACTATGTAGTTTTCGCCCCACGTTGTTGCGGCATATAAATACTATGTATTTATCCCCCCCCCCGGTTATTGCGTTATTTAAATATAGATGATAACGCCGTACTCGGTGTAATAAGCGTTCTACTGAACGCCACCTCTCTGTGTTTTATTATATATAGTTTTTGATTCTATTACGCCACGGCTAGCCCTTTATTTACACATAGTGTACAACGTTACGATGATCAATTTTCATTCACCTCTTTATGATTACCTGTTTGAATTGATAAAACGAAGTCAATCAACATTCATATAATGAAAGGAAATAATATTTACACTTCACAATTTTAGTAATTCTTTAAATACACCTTCAATCAATTAACATTATATGGATTATTTGTCCCAAGATTTATATACTTTTAATTTAATATAAAGTCACCAAAAACAACACCCTTTACAAAAACAATCTGTAACGTTCGAGACCTCTTTATGATTTTTTTCGTAAGTTTTAACGTACTCAATGTCCTTGTTGACTCTTTTAAATTAGTGAGAAAATTAATATATTCAATGTTAAAATTTAAGTTAGAAAAGGTTCCTTAAAACTAGGTAGGTCTGATCTGATTTGTTTCGTGTTGTGGATCAACACCCTCATTATCTTCAATCGAAACCAATGTTCTGCTTTGTACTCCTTATGTTTGAACCAATAATTCAGTACAGTTACCCCTTGTTTCCACAAATCGGCTCGTGCTTTATTCTATACTTCTCTGTATACGCCTTAAATACCAATTGGAATTCGTGTGTTTCTTTCAATTATGAATTTCTTATATTCGTGAATTCGAATTAGAACCAGAATTAGAATTGTTTTCGACGCAGATTAGAATTAAATTGTTTTCGACGCAGATTAGAATTAGAATTTCTTTCGACGCAGATTAGAAGCCCTATATCATTATGAATATTTAATTTAAATTAATTAACCAATTTCTCCTCACGTTTTCTGAAAAAAACGGCAAAAACTCTTCATGTATTCTTAACGCAGCACTATTTTCACTATAATATAAATTTTATTTATCTGACGCGTATATATTTGGTTAAAAGTGTTGTGGATTCGATGTGCTTCAAGTTGGGACTGATCTGTCTTATCACCGGTGGGTGTTATATAGCTTTTTCCCACTACCTTTGGATTGGTTTTCCAAGCAGTTTTACAGATTGTTGCAACCAACTACGTTTGTCTTTAATATTCCTCGTATTTTCAAGCTGTTTTTTGATGAAACTCTTTTGGATTCTCATATCATGATGTTATTTGCTATCGTTATCGTGGCCGGACTTTTAACTTATGTCTATTGTTTTGTATAGATAAAGCTTTTGGAGAATTGTACAAAATAAATGGTGTAACACGATCGCTGTTTTCGTTTGTGTATTTGCTTAAACTGATATTTGAAAGTGCGTTTTCTCATCAAAGCGTTTATTGTTCCTTCTTTATTACAAGCGTGATTGCATGAGGATTTATTAGGTTTTTTGTTATCTTCTGCGTATTTATTTTATAAACTTGTAGAACACTCCTCAACATAGTCTAATTACATGTACGATTATTTCTCTTCTGAATACGTGTTCTATTATTGAAAGATATGTTTACTTGCATTGATTAAAGTTAATTAAGGTCTATATACAGGGTGTTAAATGCTTGCTATTTACATAATGTACAAATTACTTATTTTTCTGCTAAATAAATGCAATTTTTTGATTCCTATTGCCATTTACAGTTAGTACACGACCCTTACTACTCAATACACCCCTAAACAACCCCTTATCACAGCAATATATATATATATATATATATATGTGCTAATTAAATCTCATTTCTAAGTATAGGATATCCCAAGTCATCATTTTCAATGTCTGATTCCTGTTCTAATGCTGTTAGTTCTTTTCCTGCATATAAATTCCCTATATATTCCTTCCATCTAACTCCTTTTTCTACATTTTCTATAATGACGTTTCCTCTCGCGTCCCTTATATTTTTACTATACGGTTTTTTATTCTTAAAATTCATTCTAATTAGTTTGTAAGCTTCGTCTGTCTTTCCTATTTCAATCTTAGCTTGTACCTCTTTGCACTTTTGATACATCCATTGTTCTTTAGCTTTCTTGTATTTGTAAATAATTTCCCATTTTTTGGCTGTGTATCTCTATTTTCCTGTTTCGTCTGATCTATTTTTGTATTTTCGTCTTTTTCTAATAAATTCAGAATATCTTTTGTTATCCAAGTAAAATACGTCGATCATTTAAAAAGCCTGGAAAGGGTGAGCCGAGACAAAAATTTCAATGTGCTGAAATAACGGAGCAGCAGACACAGCATTTGTTCACTTCTTTCTGGAATTTAAATACATGGAAGCCAAGAAGTGATTCGTTAAAGGACAAGTACTGCCTGTTACACCAGTGCATGAATGAAATACAACCCAAGCTATACGGAAGAACTTTACTGCTAATGATATGAAAGGAAACGTTATTAAAAAAATAAAGGCAAAAAGATTTGTCTGCTAAACAATGTTTTTGGCAACATTAGGTATTGGAGAAGAGACTATTTAAAACCACGTCCTGGGTACAAAACCGGATAATACGATTGTTGAGTCTGCTGAGTGGCTACCACTACATGAAGGTGCTTATGACAAAGGGGCTGCAGACTTTGTGTCAAATTTATCAAAATTTGAATACCACTATTGTAGGATATCATCTGCAAAACCCTACTAAAAGGACTTTTACAGTCACGTGCGCTGGATATACCCTACATTTGATTTTCTAATACTCCACCCAAAAGTACTACATTGGCCCGAAAGCGAGTTTTTTAACTGTCAACTTTGAATTTTGCGCAACCTTTGCTGTTCTATGCAAGGTAGGGATTTTTAACGTGTGTGAACAACACTCACATACGGGACCTACATTTTACCTCTTATCCGAAAGGGCGCATTTTTATGAAAAATGTTTTCCCAACATTTTTAAAGCGGTTCGTATCGTGAATCGAGCCCGAGATCTTGGGCTTAGTAGGCACAGGATATACTCTATATTTGATTTTCCAATACTCCTCCTGAAGGTACTACACTGGCCAATAAGCGAGTTTTTTTTCCTGAAAATTTTGAATTTTGCCGTACCCTTGCTATTCCAAGCAAGGAGAGATCTTTAAAGTGCGTTACAGCATACAGGACTCGAGGATCTACAATGAACATATAATCCGAACGAGAGTGTATTTTTGTGTAAAATACTCGCCTAACATTTTTCAAGCGGTCCGTTTCGGGATTGAAACCCAGGACCTTGGACTTAATAGTCATACGCGAACCACCTAAGCAACAGAGCCTCCGGCACAGGATATATATATATATATATATATATATATATATATATATATAAAAATTTCAACACGATAGCAAAAAAGTCTGCGTTTTGAACATTTATAAAAGTTTTTAGAAAACTTAATTTAGAAATCTGGACCCAATAATAACACCAATGCGATACGATACGTGCACTGCTTATAAAAATAGTCCAATATCATAATCTTTACAACTTTCACATCCATAACTAGGAGACATTTCGAGCAGAAAAGAAAAGGACAAATCCGAATCCTAGAAAGATGACAAAGTTTTTAGCATACTCTGTAAATTTCCAAGTAGTTCCGCTAGCGCCCAGATTGAAAGTAATATCAAATTATTACAAAACGAAATTAAAAGTTCCTTAGCTTACTAAGATATGAAAAATAAGGATATCACCTGCTTCGTCTGGTATGAGGGAGAGAGCGACCTTGAAAGCGATGCGTTTGCTCCATAGCAACCATATTTTTTTAAGAAAAAATTATCAAACACAATTTCACTAAAAATGTAATTTGGAGTGATGGCTGTTGCTACCAAAACCGGAAGTCCAAATTGTCCAGCGCACATTCTAAAATTACTAAAGATAATATTTTTGTCATAATCGAACATAAGTATCTTGTGGTGGGTCCGTGGCGTAGTTGGTATGTGTGTGACTACTACACCCAAGGTCCCGGGATCGAATCTCGACACGGTCCGCTTGAAAAATGTCGAGCATTTTTCACAAAAATACACCTTTGTTCGGATGAGAGGTAAAATGGAGGTCCCGTGTGTGAGTGTTGTCACGCACGTTAAAGATCCCTTTCTTGGAACAGCAAGGAACAGCAAGGGTTCGGCAAAATTTCAAATTTTCCAGGTAAAAAAACTCGCTTCCTCGCCAATGTAGTACCATCGGGTGGAGCATTGGAAAATCACATGTAAGGTGGGTCATACCCAAATAGAGGTAGACTTTGTTCATAGTTTAGTTGAACGTAAATTAGTCGTAGGAAGGAAATAGACCTTTCTGTTGATTATCTACGCATATTCACAGAAACACGTCAAAAGCATTTCCTTTATGAGGCTGTAGCTTTGTCATATTTAGCTTTCTTTAGTTTTGAGCTTAAATATTATTCTAGGATCAGACCTGGAAAGAAAACCGGCGATACTGTTGTGACGGACATTTGTTGGCTTACAATACACAACGAACAGGATAGTTTAATGTAAGCTGAAATTTTCAGATGTCTGTACGGAGCTACTTCATCGTCAAAAATGCACAATATCTACGACTGCGTGTGGACTTCGCTTTATAATTGACACTTGCCCATTAGAGGTATCAAAATTTGTTCGTCTAAGAGATTGCAAGATATTCTATGAAAATTTGCTTCACACCTAATAATTATTATTGCAATTATTATTGTAAAGTTGTTACTGTTTTTTAAAAATTCTGTTCATTATTCGTTGCAAAAACGGAATAGTTGTGAAGCTTGTAATAAAATTAAAACAGTATTCGTTTATCTTAATGTTGTATTTGTTTGAATTTAATTCCAAATACAGAATTCAACGATATAATGAAATTAAAGATTTTTTTAATATAATCCGTCAATTTTTGTTTGCAAAACATCGTATGTTAAAAATGGTAACCACGTTAGGAGCAATATTCGCATGTGAACACAACTCAGTTTCTGGATAGCATTTATTGTAACGCGGCGTCATTTAGTCTACTTTTGAGACCAGAATAATACAGAGGAATGTAAGAAAAGCATCTAACACAACGAATAATTGATTTTCACTGTGCGACGCGACATCGTCAGATGGACTTGATCGACAGGTTACAGGGGTTTGCATTTAAGAGCTTTGTTGATTTTACAATAGCTAGCTTCTGGATGCTATTTACATAATTCTGATACGCTCTCGAAATAATCTAGAACAATAAAGTTAAAACATAAATTGTCGTTTAGGAATTTTGAATCAGTTGAAATTCAAGGTTTGAGTATAATACTAACTATAAAGTCATGATATGAAATAAATTAGCGGTAACAACTATTTAAAGTAAATTATTACTCTATGTGATATAAATTATTGTAGTGATCGATATAAATTAATTATAGTGCTTACATATAAATTAGTTCTAGTGCTTAGATAGTAATTAAAAAAATAGCATTGTAGTTTTAAGAGTTAGTATCTGTAGCGTTAGCGATGAGCTAGAAATAAATTGTCGCTGGTACTTTTGAATTTCATTGTAGTTATGAGTTGTTGAAAAAGTTTGTGTAATCAGTTGATAATAAAAAAACTGTTGTTATTGCAAAAGAATTTTCGTTACAATACAATAAAATGTACTAAAATGAAATATCTCTTAACTTCCAATTTGAGAAAACAAAAAAGGTTGAAAAATTGTAACGTTTTATTTGACTTCTCAATAATGTATGTTTTTGACAAACGATCTATTGCAGTAACAACTATGAAATATGTATTTCAAAAATTGTTGCTATGTACAAGAGTGGACTACGTTTTCTTTAAATGATCCACAAAGGATTTAAGAACTCTTCAGCTGAGTTGTCATAACTTGAAAAAAAGAATATCAACCGTGAGTGAACTATTAATTCCCTAGCTATTAAAGAGTTACTTTAGAGAAGATAAACAAAGAATAAAATGCATATTTTTAATGTGGAAAGTCAATAAACGTTTGTTTACTCCCTTGTTTACGCAGAAAGTTAATTATTTGTCTATTTGTAAATCATTACTAATGACAAATGAAGCCAAAGTATTATACAAAATTACAGGAAAAAGTATTATTGGCTAATATTTATGACTGGTACAAAATGTGCTTTTGTAATTTTCAAAGGTGATCTGTAGTTTTCTTCATTTCTGAAGATTGTATCAATTATATGTAATTACTACAGCAATATTTTCATGTGTATTTCCTTCGAATGACTAAAATCGTTCATTTCGTATTTGACGTAAAATAAAAGTTTGCAATATTCAGAGAAGTATCAGATGTAATTGCAAAATTAAATAATGACTATCATTACGTATGTGGGGAAAAAGAAAGCTTGTAAATCATTATTAATTGTTTTATTAATAAACGCTAACGATTTGGAGGTAATTTTACGTGAGTCAAGAGGTTTTTTTTGCGATTACTGTTACTATTACTGTTCTCAATACTTAATTAGCTAATTTGTTCAATCAATTCAAAGTCCTCAAATATTGGGGAAAAAAGAAATTCAGCAACGCTAAACTGTGTCGTGTTTTGAATATAATATAAACTCGATTTTTCTACAACACACTTGTATCAGAACATAAAACGTAAAATTGAAAACTTTAATTTTTCTGCGTCCAAAGTACACTCATAAGTGCCTCAGAAATAAACTACATTTACGAACAAAAAAGTTTTGAAAAAATTAAGTTGGTTGGTATTTACTTCGAACCCATTAGCAAACTAAGCAAAAATATTTTATTTTTTAATTTTTAATTGGTCGTTTTGTTGCGCCCAAAATTGACGTTTATACGGCCAAAAATTAGAACGCTTAAGAACAAAAATAAAAGATTATAAACAACTATGATATTGCAGGATCCTTTCACAGGTGAAGTCAGAATAAATACTTTCATTACTAGGTTTTGTAACGCACGATTAGTTGAGTTAAAATTTTGTATACCGATATATAAATCAAAATTTACAATTAAATACCTTTTATCTGTACAACCCGTTCTAAATGGATCTGCAGCTTGAAGAAGTTCTAGATTACTAGAACGGGTGGAACGGCTTCAGAGTTCCAGTGATTTAAGAGCCGAACTATAGGTTTAACCAAATTATAGGGGTCCTTAGTGAGGAACCAGACTAAGACAGGTCCCCAAAAGAGGGCAGCAGCTTTTTCGGTATTTAGAGTGGCAGAGACTATAGGGGTCGGTATGGCATTCTAAGACACTACTGCGATGTGGAAGGCAACGGGAAACCACCACATTACCTCCAAAGTACACTGCGTACTTAAATTTATATGTAAGATGATGGCATCCTATGGGTTAAAAAAATCCCGAGTTAAAATAATCTCCCTTCCGGATCTCCGGGAGGGGACTACTTCGGAGGATGTGATCGGAAAGAATAAAAAAATCGTGAACATTCTACGAGTCGGAGCGTGGAATGTCAGAAGTATGAAGCAAGTAGGTAAGTTAGAGAACTTGAAAATTGAAATGGATAAGGTAGCATTGGACATAGTAGGGATCAGCGAAGTTCGATGACCAGAGGCGATGGATTTTTTGAGCGGAGACTTTAGGGTATTCCACACAGGATCAGAGAAAAGAAATTCGGGTGCAGGTGTGGGTATAGTTATGAGAAAAATTATAGGACAACGTGTAGAAAACTACCTACAAAAGAATGAAAGAGTACTCATGGTTAGATTAGATTCTAAGCCAGTAATAATACAAGTATACATGCCCACTTCTAGTCACAGTGAGCGATCTGCAAAGATATCGAAGATACATAAAAGGACATGAAAATTAATAATTACAGTGGATTTTAATGCAGTGGTAGGCGGGGGTACGGAAGGAGCGGTATTAGGTTTATTTGTTTTAGGCACGAGAAACAACAGGGGAAATAGGCTGGTAGAATTTTGTGACCAAAACAATTTAACCGTCACAAACACATTATTTCAACTTCATGCTAGAAGACGATACACGTGGAAGATGCCAGGCGATATGGGAAGTATCAAATAGATTACATTCTTATTAGACAACGGTTTGTGAATCAAGTAAAAAACTGTAGAAGCTACCCTGAAGCAGATATAGACACTGACCACAACATCGAAATTATGCAAGCCGCACTTAAATTAAAAAATTTAAGAAAAAGAAACGGAAAAAGACAGTTTGACTTTGAGAAACTAAAATATAAAGATATCCAAGAAAGATTTGAAAAAACGTCAAATGAATTGCTGAAAGATATCGAGAAAATTTCTGGTACTAAGGAAGTAGAAACAGAACGGAGTAACATTAAATCCAGCTTAGACATGGCGGCCAGAGATATTCTGATGTATACAGAAAAAGAAAATAAGAAACCATGGACAACGAAGGATGTGCTTAATTTAATAGAAGAAAGACGAAAATATAAAAATAGATCAGACGAAACTGGAAATCAGAGATACAAAGCCATAAAATGGGAAATTATTCGCAAATGCAGGAAAGCTAAAAAGAATAATCCATTCTTTTTAGCTTTCCTGCATTTGCGAATAATTTCCCATTGTATGGCTTTGTATCTCTGTTTTCCAGTTTCGTCTGATCTATGAAAAGTGCAAAGAGGTACAAACTAAGATAGAAATAGGAGAAAAAGACGAAGCATAAAAACTAATTAAAATGAATTTTAAGGATATAAAAAAGTATAGCAAAAATATGAAGCACGGAAGGACACATCATTATAGGAAATGTAGAGAAAGTGATTAGATGGCAAGAATATATAGAAAATTTAGATGCAGGAGAGGAACTAGCAGCACTAGAACAGGAATCAGACACTGAAAAGGATCACTGTGGATATCCTATACTTACAAATGAGGTTGAATTAGTATTAAAAAACCTGAAAAATGGTAAAGCACCGGGTATAGATAAGCTGCAAGCGGAAACTCTAAAACCCGCTGGACAAGCAGTAACAGATCATCTCTTCCAACTTGTAAGCTATATGTATGAGACAGGCGAGATACCCAAAGTTTTCAAACGTAACATCATAGTACCTATACCAAAAAAGAGAGGTGCGGATACATGTGAAAATTTTCGAACTATAAGTTTGACAGCACACGTGTCAAAAATATTAACTAGATTTGTACAAACACGGATGGAAAAATGGACTGAAGAAATACTAGGAGAAGATCAATTAGGCCAAACAGGGGAACACTGAAGGCTATTTTAACTCTGAGGGTGATAATGGAGAAAACAACAGAAAAAGGATAAGGGTTTGTAGATCTGGAAAGAGCATTCGACAGTGTAAAATGGAAAAAATGTTCGAAATATTCAAAGAGATTGGAATCAGTTTCAGAGATAGACCTATAGTACATAGCTTATGCAAAGAGCAAACAGCTGTAATAGATTTAGAGCAGGAACGTAGAGAAGTAAATATTAGAAAATAGGTAAGACAGGGATGTACCCTATCCCCGTTAATTTTTAACTTGAACATCGAAGATGCAATGAATACTGTCAAATGCAGGGACACATACGGAATGCAGGGACAAAGGATTGATATGCTTACATTTGCAGACGATATAGCGGTATTAGCAACTAGCAAGGAAGATTTAGAAGCAACTCTTAACGAAATGGAAACAGTTCTAACAATACGGTATAAAAATTAACAAAAATAAAGCTAAAGTACCAGTATGCTAAGTAGGGGGAAATAAATCAAACACTAGAATACAAATAGGAAACGAGAACTTACAAGAGGTTAAGGATTTCTGCTACCTAGGAAGCCAACTAACGCAAGATGGCAAAAACGCAAAAGATATAAAACAAAGATTAGCACAAAGTCGTGCCACATTTAACAAGAAAAAGCAACTACTGTATTCAAAGACAACAAACATAGAAACAAGGAAAAGATTGTTTAAAGCATATGTGTAGAGCACAGCACTGTACGGTTGTGAAATTGGAACAGTCGGAGAAGCGGACAGAAAAAGATGGAAGCCTTTGAAATGTGGTGCTGCAGATATATGATGAAGATATGGACAGGCAAAGTT
This sequence comes from Platerodrilus igneus, assembly GCA_036346225.1. Lineage (NCBI taxonomy): Eukaryota > Metazoa > Arthropoda > Insecta > Coleoptera > Lycidae > Platerodrilus > Platerodrilus igneus. Next base: position 11,576,370 of record JARFIW010001469.1, on the reverse strand, counting down.
AAGAACAAAGAGGTTCTAGAAATGGTAGGGGAAGACAATAAAAAATTGGAGAGGAGAGAGAGAGATAGGATGGTAGATCACATACTAAGCCATGAGGGAATAGGGCGGAATATATTAAAAGCAGAGATAGCAAAAAGGAGATGTAGAGGTAGACTTAGGTGAGACTATTACACACAGATAGTCAAAGATGTTAGCTGTGGGAATTTCAGGAAAATATGTAGGCTAGCTCGGAATAGAAATCACTGGAGGTACGCGTCCAACCAGTTCCAAAACAGAAAACCTTATGATGACAAAAAAATAATTGTACTTTAACCTGATGATTATTATAACCAACTACAGATGTTGGTTTTACAATATTCTCAACTAATGTTAATTGTGTGAAAGAATATACTGAAAAACTATTAATTCGGCAAATGTCTGTGTTGAGGGATCTTGGCAACCGCATGTTGCTTAACCTCCTTTACATACCAAAGAATATCGATGAAATAGTGCATACATATCTAGGATGTAGGAATGTCAGGGAACTGTGTAGGCTAGCTCTGAACAGAAATCAGTGAAAGTACGCGCCCAACCAGTTCTAAGACGGAACACCTAATGACAAAAAGCCTGATAAGTGCTATAAACAAATACAGGTGTTGGTTTTGTATTCTCAACTAATGCTGAGTGTGCGAGAGGATTTATTGGAAAACTACTGATTCGGCAAATGTCTAAGTGTTGGGTGATCTTGATAGCCACAGGTTGCTTAACCCTCTTCACATGCCACTGAATATCGGTGAAATAGGGTATATATTTACAAAGCAATGGCAGGGGAACTGAGCTGTATCCATGCAGTGAGAATTTTGGAGAACTATGTTGGCTAGCTCAGAATAGAAATCAGCGGAGGTACGCGTCCAACCAGTTCGAAGACGGAAATCCTAATGACAAAAAATAATTGCACTTAAACCTGGTTGTTATAATATACAACTACAGTTTTGCAATATTTTCAACTAATCTTGATTGTGCAGAGTGATTTGTTGGAAAACTATTAATTCGGCAAATGTTCAAGTGTTGGGTGATCTTGGTAGTCACCGGCTGTTTAACCCTCTTCACATCGACGGAATATCGATGAAATAGGGTACATATTTACTAAACAATAAAAGGGGAACCGAACTGTATCTAACAAGAAAGAACAGCGCTATGTTCGAAAATAACAAACATAGAAACAAGGACAAAATTGTTGGAAGCATATGTGTGGAGCACAGCACCGTACGTCTATGAAATAGGGTCAGTAGGAGAAGCAGACAAGAAAAGGAAGAAGCCTTTTGAAATGTTATGCTTCAACATGAACAGATAAAGGTAATAACAAAGAGCTTATAGAAATAGTAGGGGAATAAAGATATCTGATTGAAACAAAAAAAAAATGGGACAAATAGAAGGGTAGGATACGTTTTATGGCATTTTTGGGGAATAGTGTGGAGCTATATTACAAGCAGATATAGGATTAAGAGGTAAATGTAGATCTAAATCCGAATATGGCACTCAGATAGTGAAAGATGTAGACTGTGGGAATTTTAGGGAAATGTGTAAAGTTAACTCAGAATACGATACAATGGAGGTACGGGTCTAACCAGTTCCCGGACTGAAGACTTAATGATGATGACGATGATGATCTGTTCAACCTCGCATAGGAATGAAAAAGTCAGATATGTAGTGAAACAAGTTTAACACACTTTTCCGTTTATTACTGCTTACGGTTGACTATAATCTTCTATAGTTGAGCTTACAAAACTCATGGTCGACATTGGTTTTATCAGCCATAACTGCCTAAACAACAATACAGATACGTCAAATATCCATTAACGGCTTCACGTGCACAACATAGTTTTTAATCCTACCAGTTAATCTTGCCTAATGAACTCTGCTACACACTGTTCAGCGCGGGGGGTCTTATAAATTTATATATCGACTCACCTCCGCGGTTTTTGTTGTTCTAAGCTGCAGTTCCTTGCTCTTCAACTAAGTGGACTGTATTTGAGATTACAGTACGTGTTACTTGCACTTACACTGTGTTTTTTAGGGGTTTAACAAATTAATTCACATTCAGCGGCACTATGACTAACTCACGTATCGAACGAAAAACCGACTGTTCTGCTTCGATATCAATGAGAGAGTGTTTGTTCACTGCTACCCTTAGTCCCACTTATTTACACATGCACAAGGAATTTTTACGACAGGATCCAATAATTTTGAGTTAGTAAAAATTGAGTTGTTCGATTTTCAGGATGTAAATGTCTTTCATGACAATCTAATATAATAATTTCACAGTCAACCGATGCGACCGAGGAAGCAAAATTGGAAATTTTGCATCATGCGATAACTCTGAGTTATGTAGGCGACCGCCCACCCTCAACAAATCACGACTATCTAGAAACGGACTAAGGCTACGAAGTTGTTGACTAACAAGTTTTCCACTTTTAATATTTGTAATGTCTTGGGCGAAAACATTTGTTTGAACACTTTTAATCAATAAATGTATAGCCTCTTGCTGCTGAGCTCGAAACAATCGATCAGAATATTTTGAACGCAAATCTGCTGGACATTGAACATTACGAATGCAATGACGAATACATGTAATAATCCTACAAATTTTCTGCAGTTTTGAAAATTTATCCAACAACAAATCCAAGAAATTCTCAGACATAATGACTGTTAACAACAGAGTACGATATTCGACGTCCATCTAAGATGAGTCGATAAGTTTTGGCAGCGATGTTACTGGCCATTCTTCATTACGACGCAGTAACCAGGAAGGTCTTGTCCACCATAATGGATGATGCACCAACTCTGAAGCCAAAAGTCCACGTGAGGCACAATCCGCAGAATTATCCTGGTACTTAACATGACACCACGAAGATGAAGGAATACGTTCTTGAATATGCGAAATGCGATTGCTAACGAATGTCTTCCACTTATGCGAGGAAGACCGAATTCAAGACAAAACAACAGTAGAATCTGACCACGCGAAAATATTACTAAATGATAAACTATCTATATAAATATTTTTGACGAAATCTACTAAATCTGCCAAGAGTACGGCAGCACACAATTCGAGACGGGGCAATGAAACGCGATTAGTAGGAGCAACCTTCGATTTCGATACTAATGACATGGTAATATTACCTTCTAGATCGAACGAACGAAAATAGATGACAGCTGCATACCCAGCTTCAGAAGCATCGCAGAACCCATGCAACTTCACCTTTTTAAAATTATGACATACAATGCGACGCGAAATCTCAATATTCGAAACCGCTGGCAATTCACCCAAAAAATGTTTCCATTTTTGTATGACTTCCAATGGAGGCTCTTGGTCCCACCCGAGACCTATAAGCCAAAGATCTTGAACTAAACGTTTAGCGAACAGTACTACAGGTGCTATCAAACCGAGAGGATCAGAAAATTTTGCGATAGCCGACAAAATATAACGCTTAGTGCAAGTGCGCTCTTCAACGTCTAAGTTGTATAAAAATGCATCTGTAATAGCGCGCCACTAAAAGCCCAAAATTGTTATTGAACCACTATCTTTATCTTGAAATCTAATTGCGTCCGAACTGGACAGGGACTCCCTCAAGTTGGACATCACTTCCGGGCAATTACTACTCCATTTTCTTAATTGAAAACCACCACTAGTGCAAATACTATTCAATTCATCAATTAATTGATTAGCAGCTTCAATCGAACTGCATCCAGTGACTAAGTCATCAACATAGGTATCGCTCGCCAATACGGATGACGCGAAAGGAAAATTAATCGATTCTAACCTTGCCAATTCTTGAACAGTACTTAAGGCCAAAAAAACGACGACGAAACTCCGTAAGTCACAGTATTTAATTTAAAGTCCATAATAGGATCCGACGGAGAAAATCTCCAGACGATACGTTGATAATCACGATGAGTATCTTTAACCAAAATCTGCCGATACATTTGTTTGATGTCAGTTGTAATTACGATAGGATGTACACGAAAGTGCAATAACAAAACTGCAATGTCCTTTCGCAGAGCAGGGCCAATAGCCAAGCTATTATTTAACGAATTTCCAGATTGATCCGGACACGAAGCATCAAAAACCACACGCAATTTGGTGGTAGTTCTATCACGCTTATGTACAGCATGATGGGGAATGTAATACATTTTCTCATGAACCGACGAATTTTCAGGCGATTCCACTTGAACCATGTGACCGCTTGTCAAATAATCCTCTATAGAATTTTTATAATCCGAATACAATTCAGGATTTTTTAGCAAACGACGTTCTAACGACAAAAATCTTTTAATACAAATTGATCTCGTACCCACAAATGACCGTCCTTGTTACGTCTATAATTTTCCACAAATTCTTTTTCCCACTTTTCTTCTTCAGGAGAAATGTGTTTCTTGAAGGGAATATTTTCTAATTCCCAAAATCGACGAATGTCGCTGTCTAAGGGCTCAACGAAAGCACACAACGACGTAATAGAACTATTCGGGAAACGACCTTTACCGTTAAAACCCAACCAAAGGTTGTTTTAATAGCAACTGGCTCGTTAGCGACACCCCAACGAGACTCGTTCAACAAAACCTGAGCAAAGATTTCTGCTCCGAGTAGCATGTCAATTTTACCAGAAATATTAAAATTAGGGTCAACTAAGGCCAAAGCTCGAGTATGCGACCATTCCTTGACCCCTATCGACGACGAAGGTAATTGATTACAAATGTAAAAATATAACACTCAATTTCATATGCTGGAGACCTTGCTCCCGAGAGGCTGACTACACACGAAAGTGCACCAGACACCAACGACGAATTCAAGCCATGTCCTTGACGGTGACATTGGTCTCCGTTTCTTCAAACGTAATTTCTGACGGCACCTTTCAGTCATAAAACTTTCCATGGATCCGTTATCTAATACTACACGAACAGATTGCAATGTTCCTGTATAATCAAGCACCGACACCATTGCCGTACCTAACAGCGTGATTGTGTGTTCTAATGACGTCGAAATCAACGAGCTAGTGGCAGGTTGTTCATGCACAACCGACGACGGCAGATTGTCTTCACTAGGTCTACTAGTAGAAGTAAGTCTAGGCGCCATTCTCCGAGGAGACGCTGACCTTTGACGATGGGTTTGTCTGCGTGGAGTCACCGATTTTTCTCGTTTATCGAAGTGAAGCAACGAATTGTGTGACTGATGACATTTTCTAAACGACCAATCTAACGTACAATTTTTCATCGAATGTGAAGTATTTAAACATTTAATACAAAGATTTTTAACCTTTACCACCTCAAATCGTTTTTGAGGAGTTTTATCGAGAAACTGATTACATCTATAAATAGGATGCACAGCTTGACATAAACTACAATTTTTACCATCATTGGTGGTACTAACTAAAGAAGTTTTAGCCGAAGTGCTAACGAGCCTTTCCCTTTGTTTCACGCAATCTCGAGATTTTAAGCATGTTCCTGAAGCAATGTCATTTATTTCCAACACTTTACATTGTTTTTCAATGTACGACCTTAAATCTTTAAACGAAGGAATCTCGTCACTATTTCCTAATTCAAAACGCTTTAAAATGTTTGTATCTAATTTTTTCGATAACAGATTAAACAACATGAAATCTAATAAATCTATTTCCATCTGCTTTAACGGGAATATATTTTCATCAAAACAACTAATTAATTGCCGGAGTTCCGTGTGTGAGTCTGAGGAACTGACCTTAGGGCATTTTTCGAGAGCATTAAAATATGTTGAAAGTAATAACCTCTTGGACTGAAAACGATTAGTAATGATTTTATAGGCTTCCTCGTATGCACAATCATTTAATGACAAGTGTTTTATTAAGGCACGCGACGACTCATCTAGTGTATCAACGAGATGGCAAAATTTTTCAACAGGGGACAAACCGGCATTATCGTGAATCAACATTTTAACTCTCAAAATCCGAAATGCGTCCCGAGAACCGCGGGACAGAAAGATGTTTCAAGCGTAAGCCACTATTTACGGACAAAGAATTATTTATATCTTCCACCTTTGGCTTATTTTATACCCGATCTAATTCGCATTGTTCAGCAATAATGCGAATATCTAATAGATAATCATCGATTTTCACCCTAAGGGTTTCAATTTGCTCGACACTTTTAATCGATGCTCTAATTGAAGCAATCGATACATTTTCCGGTTGATTAATTTTACTGTATATATGATCCCACCTTTTAACTACAAATCTAGCTTCAAGAATAGCTTTATCAATTGATATAACCATATTGATTAATGATTAATGAACGACAATAAAAATTAATGTAAAAACAATGCGTACTCAAATACGCCATACTAATTAATATACGAAATTAAATTATTAATGGACAAATGCAACTAATTACAGTGCTCGCCTGACAAAACGTTTAAGGTTTCCCACAAATTCCAACCCCTTTGTTATACAAGTTGCATGAACCCGAATGGTTCCTCAAACTTGAGACGACAAATAAGGTAAAGATTTACAATGCAATAACCCTCATAAATAGTTTACATAAAAGACACCGACTATCACACTAATCTTTACGACAAAAGATAAGGGATGTATTGTAAAATCTACCGTTAGGACCAAATGTTACTTCCATTAAATGTGGAAGCAGGATGTTATTCTCCTTGTAACACGTTTAAACATACTCAAAACTACGACAATTATTAAAGTAAAGTATAAATAAGGAGCTTAAAGGATAGGAACTAATTAGTTAATTAAATAATCCGGTGATGAAGGCCATTTGTTCAGCGCGGGGGTCTTATAAATTTATATATCGACTTACCTCCGCGGTTTTTGTTGTTCTAAGCTGCAGTTCTTTGCTCCTCAACTAAGTGGACTGTATTGGAGATTATAGTACGTGTTACTTGCACTTGCACTGTGTTTTTTAGGGGTTTAACAAATTAATTCACATTCAGCGACACTATGACTAACTCACGTATCGAACAAAAAACCGACTGTTCTGATTCGATATCGATGAGAGAGTGTTTGTTCACTGCTACCCTTAGTCCCACTTATTTACACATGCACAAGGAATTTTTACGACAGGATATAAGGGAACAAGGGATGACAGTTTTACTATTAGATTTACAACTACAAATTTACGACTTAAAATTAAACACGACAACGTGCGACAAAGAGACCGAACACACACACACACAATAACTAAAATAAACAAATTTTACAACACTGTTCCAAAATAATATAATACAATTTCAATCTAATTACATCAGTTAAATTACAAAATCATAAACACAATCAATTCTCATATGTCATACTTCCCTAGAGGTCTAGTTTAGTTGTGATCTAGTACCATAATTTGTATCCCTTTAGGATGCAGGATTTTTGGTTTAAATTAAGAAATCCCAGTACGTTTCAAGATAGACGGTTACATACAAATACAGCATTATGCTGATTAACACCAAAATTACTCAGATAAAATTGGCATAATCAGAGTCGCTTCTAACTAATCCCGACACACACCATCGGAAGACTGCATTGTCAGAATAATTCTATTGTCATTGGAGCCAGCAATACATTTTTTACTCTTGAAAGATTTCAATTAAGGGGAAAGCGATTCTCGATAATTTTTTACACGCCGTGGGATGACATAACCCTTCCTTTCGAGAATTATAATTAAAAGGGAGCACCTTTACTCTTGGTGACTACAATTAAAAAGAACAAAAACTTCACTACAATTGTTAATCAAATCGTTCAATTGGAAAATAATTTACACAGGGCCGATCATTTTTTAACAATCATAATCGAGCATGAAAAACAAATATGAATATACAATTTTCGAAATAGAGCAAGCGTGTACCCAAACTTAAAATAAACAATCCTTCAGGGATTTAAAATGACTGGACCTACTATGGAAATTATCTACACTGGCAAAGTGAAAACGTCTCTGAGTTTTTTTGCCCGAAATCAACTTAAACAAAATGTTTGATCAATAGTAAAACTATATGCACAAGAATGATAAATTTTGTATGTAAGCAAATTAATGGAATCATAAAAAACAGAAAATAAAACCTACATTGTAGTATTTTGTAAACCTATCTCAAACGTTAAAAACATTTTTACATATTAAAAGACAATCTTGATATAGGCATGACTAAAAATCACTAAAGCGACACTTGGAGACTCCAATCATAAATACACAGCTCATATCCAACGAATCCAAAAAAAGTTTATCGATAGTTTAAATTATAGGTTTTACAGGTATTTATTCCATGCGCCTTACGAATCAAACTTCAGCTTTTATAAATTATGTCCGCTAACAAAAAGAAGACTGATGGCTGAGCAAATTTTTCTTAAAAACTTTGCATGGTATTGTAACGAGTTCTTTAATGGTCCTTTTGTCTTTATTTCTAATAAATACAAATTATTCTTCGCTATCACAAATATTTACAGTCTTCTTTACATTAACATTAAGCTTAATCACTATTTGTATGCAGTAACTTAATCTTCTAAATACGATGAAATAAATATTATTGTAGCGCTAATCTTACTGGTAATTTATTTATCTAACACATTCATATTACGTAAGAGAATTTATATTTACGTCACATGAATTTATCTATACACTAATTTAGGTAAATCAAAATTTATTAGGACCGAGTTCAAGCTAATACTGATCGATCGCAACGAGGCTAGCGCTTATATCCAATAATACTTTTCAAGTTAAATTGAGAAAACATATAGAATAAGTATCATCAAACCTTTTATATTACGATACATATTAATCATCCTTCTTATCGATAGACAGGTATGATTGTATAATGATGTCTATATATCATCGCTTCTTATTGATACACGGATAATACTTTTCTAGTTAAATTGAAAAAACATTTAGAATGCACATCATCAAACCTATCGTATTACGATACCTATTAATCATCCTTCTTATCAATAGACAGGTATGATTGTAATATGATGTCTATATATCGTCGCTTCTAATTGATACACAGATATAAAGCGGTTTTAGTAAAAACCGAATAAGCATAATTTCCAGAGTGTTCTATATACTTCATAATTATTACGCTGCCCCCTCTTAAAACTTCTGTCCAAAGACAATTCCCGGGCCAGGAGCTGAATGTCACTTGACGATAGAAGCAACCACAGCCATTGTTAGGTTTGTCATATTATTGAAAATAGCAATCGGCACTTTTAATAGCGGGTGCCGTTCCATTTGGTTTCAAACTGCATACTAAGAATTGGACCCTTGTCTACTTGAATAGTGCCTCCAGCATGTTTTGTACTACCCTGTAGTCCAATCTATCGAGTACAGAGACAATCCTATGTATGGCCAATTTCTGTTCCCAAACTGCACCATTTGGTCTTTGAGAGCCATTAATGCCCTCACAGGTGCTGGTAACTAAGTTTACCAGAAAACAATTGCTGTGTCACTAGCTTATAAATGCGACTACGTACATCGCTAAGGTAATGGTTTTGCCCACCTTTGCTTACTGTTGGCAAAGCTGGTTAAGACCACCGAATTTACTTTTGATCACCGTGCAGTCCTTTGGTTCATATTGAGATTTACCGCTACACAATGTGCAAGAGAGTATTTCGACTGTACATTAAATAGATCTCTGTTTTGGACTCTTTGGTAATCCCAAACCTCGCTTTGCCAGAACCGATGTATACGGACATAAACCATTTATAATCTAAACCAGGCCTTGGTTCGTTTTCCTGGCTTCTTACTCGCTTTCCTTTATCATGTTCTCCGGCTATGTCGTAATAGTCACTGTCGTTTAGCGCCAGTCTGTTCATTAATTAATTAATTCGTTTCGGTACTTCATAAGAACCCTTCAAATTTCTTAGTAACCTTGGCGATAATCCACGCCTCCGTCTGGGATTGTACAACCATACGCGGTGTCCCGTTTAAAAACAAGACTCTAGCGCTTTGATGCCATACCTGGTCTTCATCCAATTGCTTGAAATCTGGATATTCTCTCTTATGTCTTCACGGATGTCATGCATTTTCCACTTGAGTCTCTCGACATAACCTTCACCCACAACATCTTTTCCAGGTTTATTGCTGAACTCAAGCTCACAAGTTAAACGTATCTTACGGCCCAGCAGAGCATACGCAGGGGTCTTCCAGTAATCTCGTGAACCACAGATCGATAGGCCAATAAAAATAGATGTATGTATTGGTCCCAGTCACGTTGATGTTCAGAACTACATTGGAGAGGTATTTTCTCAAGGTGCGGTTCATGCATTCTATCATACCATCCGATTGAGGGTGCAACAGCGATGTTATGAACTTTCTCAGCCTGAGTAAAACCTCAAACTTCTTGAAATAGCGACGATTCAAAACTCTGTCTTGATTAACGTGCAGCTTCATGTATTCCAAGTCGGCAGAAAAGCTCTTTGACTAATACGTAAGCAACTGTAATAGTATCAAGTTGAGGCAGCTTCAGTGAAAGATTTATACTTCTGGTATAGAGTTTTTTATTATAAATAAGTAAATAAATAAATAAAACTTTCTACACTTTTCTAATCGAGCCAATATAAACCTGATTATTCACAAATTGTTAACTGATATATTGCTGCAGAAACGCCGGTAATAATTATGACAATATTTGTAACACTTAATTCTTTTTTAACACGACAATTACGCTATACTCATTATTCACTTCGAGTACGTATCACTAATTTATGTACATAAGAATTAATAGCCTTATAGACTAATTTATATAGACATTATAGTGTATTTTAGCAACTCGTCGTAATTCCGTATTACTTGTATAGTCGGAACTCTCCGTCGGGTCGACGGTTTATATATCGAATTATAAAGCTTCTACATTATACCAGATTCTACGAAATCATGATACAATCGCCCCTTTTGTTTGCTTTAGTGGGTTCTTTAGACACGCCGTTGTAACTGTCGATCAATGAATTGTTCGTTTAATGACTTTCTTGATTTCGGCGTCATTTTTACAATATAATTTATTATATATCTAATTAGTTATTTGTTCTCTATACAAAAATTGCCAGATATTTGTGGAAAACCGGAAAATTTCCGACAATGCTAAATGGTGCCGTGCAGTTGACTTTTAAATAATATAAACTTATTTTTTTTACAACCGGAACAGACTCCGGTTGTGGCCAAAACTGACCCTTATACACCTAAAAATAGAAATAGAAATCTATAGATTAAAACTAAGGAATTATAAACAAGTTAGTCTATATTGTCGGAAGGCTTCATGTTTGGTGTCTTCATTAATGATTTGTGTACTGGGTTTGGATCGTGTCATTCATATCAACTGAGAAATATAGGTGCAATAACCTAATATTGTTTTGTCCTGTGTCCCAGTTGACACCTTAGACAATATGGATACCCTAAGGACCACTGATAGAGTAGACAAGGGCTTGAGTAACTTACACAAATTATAAATCATACAAGTTCTGACACCTTATATTGACATGAAGCTATTAGCGCAGAATAGGAAGGCCTGTAAACTTGCACCAAACCAGTTCAATAGCTGGTAACAAGAAAAAAAATAATTACTGCAAGAATTCTTATTTTAGAACGATATAAATATAGCTAGACAGTCGTGGTGCATTCAAAGGCGGTACAGATCTATTATAGCCTTTATCTTTCTTCCTGGTTGCACTTGCAATACGATCATTTCCTGTTTTTAACTATAAATCAATTTACTAAAAGAGTTCTTGTATCCAGATGCTATAAATTCCGATTTATTTTATCACCGAATGTTAAAGGGCAGTGTCTGTCATATTTTGACCTTGTTCTTTGTTACGCGAGATACTACAGAAATCCCAGTCTATAATTTCTCCATCAGAAAGTTATGATTTATACTTCATAGAAAATTAAATAACGATAACAAAAACGTACCACCGACTGGCAAGTAACACTCCCACCGGGATTTTTTTTTAATAACTTCTTATCACATACTCAGAACTTAATTCATTAAAATTTGAATACTTTGTACTCATTGTGAAATTAGATAATACAAATCAAGAACGTTTTCAAGGTTACTGTATATCGGGGTTAATGACTTTTTCAATAATTGCTTGACTTACAATTTAGCGTAATTTCATTTTTTGATTAAAAATTTGACGCAGATATGATTGGCGCTTTTTAGCCCTTATCATGGTCACGCTACGAGCAGCTTCTTTAGGTTTAGTTTCGAGTTTATCTGTTTTAATGACAAAATCGTAAGTGATTTAGGTTTTTAAATATGACGTAAAACAACAGACTTCGTATGTTTATAAGCATGTAGTACCTTATCTGTCATTAAATAAATATTAAAATGTGTTAAGGCCAAACAAGTAAGAAAAGTGTTTCCAAAAGGTCAAGCTAGGCGAGTCATAAAACTGCTGGAGTTGATACATACAGACTTATGTAGACCGATGTCTGAACCAAGTTGGGGAGGATCAAGACATGCGTTAATGATTACAGATGATTTTTCCCGAAAAACATTTGGATATTTCTTAAAGTACAAATCAGAAACTTTCAAGAAATTCAAAGAGTTTAAGCATCATCATTTTGTTTTCGACCTTACTTAAGGTCGGTTTGACGTAGCTCTAACTTCTTTTCTATTCTGTGCTAATCTAAAAAGCTCTACATACCCTTCACAACCTAAATTTCTAATAATTTGACTAATATAGCTTGGTCTAGGTCTTCCTATATCCTTTTTTCCTATCCACCTGGCTCTACATAGATATTAGCAACCTGATGGTTGTTAAAGAACTTTAACATGTTTAGATGATTACCATTTATAAGGAAATGAACTATAACCTGGTTATCCGCTTCAAAAAAGGAAAAGAATTAAATTATATGTTATGGTATGGCTTAAGCAACGAATCGCTGCCAACATGTTAGACCGCTAACTAATTGTGAGTTATGTCATGGTGACATTTAGTTAACTGATTTTTATTTATTTATTCTTTTTGTTTTGTTTTCGAACTTACTTAATGTCTGTTTGACGCAGCTTTAAATTCTTTTCTATTCTGAGCTAGTCTAAAAAGGTCTACATACCCTTCACAACCTAAATCTCTAATAATTTGACTAATATAGCTTTGTCTAGGCCTCCCTACTCTATTTTTATTTGGTAGTCTATAATCTAAGACTTTACTAAATAGTCACTAATGTCTTAACTGGTGCCCTATCATTCTATCTCTCCTGACCTTTAATTGTTTCCACATACAGGGTTCCTCAACTATCCTTCTATAAACTTCCTCGTTTGTTACTCTATCTGTCCAACTAATCTTTAACATTCTGCCATAACACCAAGTTTCAAAAGCTTCTATCTTTTTCTTATCTACTTCTTTAATTGTCCAAGTCTCACTACCGTATAGTAGAACGCTCCATACGTACGACTTTAAGAAACTTTTTCTATTATCTAAACTAATACTATTAGCTATAAGTAAGTTTTTCCTTTTTAAAAACATTTTTCAAAGCTTGAGCTATTCTAGCTACTATATCCTTTCTACTACGTCCATCCTTTGTAATTATACTACCTAAATAGCAAAATTCATCTACCTCCTCTAACTCGGTAATACCTATTTTTAATTTTGGTTTAGAACTAGGCTGTAACTCACTTGTCATTATCTTTGTCTTTACTGAGTTAATTCTCATACTATAGTTACTCTGTAGTATCTCCTCTAAAATATTTAAAAACTCTCCTAACTCTTTTCTAGACTCTGCTATAATGGCTATATCATCTGCAAAACGTAACATGTCTATTTTCTGTCCCTGTACAATAACACCTATCTCTTTTCTCTCTCTCTAGCTAAGTTTAAAGCTTCCTCAATATAAACATTAAAAATCAAGGGAGACAGTATACAACCCTGTCTAACACCATTTCTAATCTTAGCTTCCTTTTCTATTTCATCAAATCTAATTACTACGCTTTGGTTTTTATATAGACTGTAAATAATTTTTCTATCCCTATGAGAGATTCCTATTTTTCACAAAACTCTGAACATAACAATCCAATTAACCTTATCAAATGCTTTTTATATATCTACAAACGCGAAATGAGTCTTTTTATTTTTTTGTAACCTTTTTTCGATAATTACCCTAATCATTAGTATCGGTTCTCTAGTCCCTCTGTCTTTACGAAAACTATATTGGTCTTCGCCTAGATAATTCTCAGTCAAAGCTCCTACTCTATTTTGAATTATTATTGTTAGTATTTTGGAAGCATGAGAAGTTAAACTAACCGTTCTAAAATTCTCACACCTATCAGTTCCTGACTTTTTGGGATTGGGATAATAATATTTTTCGAAATCTATTAGAACCTCACCTGTGTCATATATTACTTTTACTAGTTCATATAATCTGTCTAAAGTTTTCTGACTTGCATATTTTATTAGTTCTGCGGGAATATCGTCTATCTCTGGCGCTTTATTTAGTTTAAGATTCCGAACAGCTTTATCAAATTCCTCTCTTAATATTGAGAATCCTATTTCTACATCCTCTTCTTGGTCGTTCTCTAACTCATCCATATCGCCTCCTTTATATAAATCTTCTAAATATCTTTTCCATCTGTCTGCTACCTCAACTTTATTTATTAGAAGCTCATTATTCTCGTCTCTAATACCATTATATTTTTTCCTATCTTCCCCAAAAAACTTTTTAACCGCCCTGTAAGCCCTGTCTGTCTTACCTACTCTCAAATCATCTTGTATTCCCTTACAATAATCCTCCATCCATTTATTTCTAGCGTTTTTACACTCATGTACTATCTTATTTCTAACTGTATTATATTTTTGCTAACTTTTACTATCCACTTCTCTGAAAGGTTTAAGCTTTCTTCTATTCTCTATTAAATCTAATATCTCCTTTGTTACCCAGGGTTTTCTCGCTTCTATTTTTTTCTTACCTATAGTCTGTGTTGCTGTATCATGTACAGTCAGTTTTATTTCTTTCCATCTATTTTCTACGTTTCCTCCTACTGCTATCTCTTTGTTCTTATTATCTAATACTTGTTTATATTCCTCTTTTACCCTACTATCATTAAGCTTACCTAGATCCCATCGCTCTCTTTTAACCTTTCTCAATTTTTTTAATTTTAGTTTACACTTCATTTTAACTAAGTTATGATCGCTATCTATGTCAGCCCCTGGATAACTACGACAGTTTTTAACTTGGTTTCTAAATCTTTGTTTAACTAAAATATAATCTGTTTGGTATCTAGTCCTATCACCTGGCGCTTTCCAGGTATATCTTCTACTAACATGTTGTTCGAATAGGGTGTTTACAGTTACTAATCTATGTTTCTGGCAAAACTCAACTAATCTTTCTCCTCTATCATTTCGTCTGCCATACCCAAATTTTCCTACCATTTTTCCCTCACTACCTTCTCCCACTGACGCATTAAAATCGCCCATAACTATTAAATTCTCATCTCCTTTTATTTTTCTCACTATACTATTTATATCCTCGTATACCTTTTCTACTTCCTCATCCTCGTACTGAGTTGTTGGCATGTAAACCTGTACTAAAACAGTGTCTGTGGGTTTTGTACTCAATCTAACCATAATTATTCTACCACTAAATTGTAAGTACTCTTTAACTTTATGCCCTAATCTTTTACCCAACAATATTCCTACCCCTGCCTGTCCATTAGTTGAAGAAGTTGTAATTATTCTATAATTATCTTTCCAAAAGATATTACTATCTAGCCATCTCACCTCACTAATACCTAAAATGTCCAGCTTTCCCTTTCTCATTTCGACTAATAAATTCGTTAACTTATCTACTCTAAGTAATGACCTTACATTCCAAGTCCCTATCACTAAATCGAACTGTTGTTTTATATTCTTACGATGACAAGCCCCAAGTACCCCCTCCCGGAGATCCGAATGAGGGAGTATTTTACCTCCGGACAAGAATTTTACTTGTGAGCTCTCCATCATATATATTTCGTGTTTTAGGCCACGCACACCTGAGAAATATTGTGGTAGGTTCCCATATCTTTCCACAACGCAGTTTTTAAAGATTTTTAGAAAAAAGCCGTATCCGTCACGGCCAACCCCCAACAAGCTTGTAAATTGTTGAAGATCGCCCGAGACCAACCGACCCTCCTCCAATATCTTTTAGCCAGCAAGGCTGCTGCCCCTTGCTGCGTCTTCTAATCGCCTTTTACGATAAGCAGGCTCACTATAGTAGTATTCTTTATCCCCTACTATAGGGATAGAGTTTAAGCAAATGGTTGAAACTCAAACTTATTTAAAAATAAAAAGCTTAAGCTCAGATAATAGTTCAGTGTACTGTAATTTAAACTTGTTATCTTTTTTAAAGAAATGGTATTGTGCAGGAACTAACCATACCTTACACTCTAGAACAAAATGGTGTTGAAAAAAGATGTAACCGTACAGTTATTGAAAACACTAGAGCACTAAAACCACATTGGGTTGAGGCCGTATCAACTATCATCTACCTTAAAAACAGAACCTCACAGCTGCAGTTAAAGGTACAAATCCTGAAGGATTATGGACTGGCTCCAAAGTTAACCTAAATCACCTTAGATTATTTTATTTGGTTATTGTGCTTATGCACATATTCCGAAACAATTGAGAAAAAAATTTGACCCTAAATCTAAAGCTTTGATAATGGTAGGGTACTGTGAACACAGTAAAGGATACAGGTTAGCAGATCCTGATAATCCTGGTAAAGTTCAAAACAGTAAGGATGTTATATTTCTAGAAAATGTCATGCACTATGCAAAAATTTCAAGTGATGAAATGGGTTCAGGAGGCCGAATATGTTAATAGTCCAATGGTAGGTGATCAAATTACTGATGAAGGAATTGCTCCCATTGTAACATACTGTTTTAATACGCTCTAATTAGTTCTATGATTTCTAAAAATAGTTATTTTCTAGTTTAATTTTAGCATTCTAATTATTAGAATGAAGGTCTGGTAGCATAAATATGTCTGTAATTGTAACGGTTGCAAGATTACCCAAGTAGCGTCCTAGCGAAGTTTCCAGGAAGATCTAATCCAAGAGTTAATCAATTTTTCTAAAGGCACTTTACTTCAAAGGCACTACACATGTCAGATTAGTTGCTATCTATGATTAGATGTCAATCATGTTTTAGGATCCTATTTATGTCAGGGTGGTCGGAAGCAATTTTTCAATTAGCGGAGTACTCAACTGAAATTGGTTCCGGGATCTACTTGTGTGGCTATCTTAGGGCAATTGGCAGTTTAATTAATCTTAAAGATTTACGACCGGCGTATCCTAAGCCGAGTATGAGAGCCAAGAAAGGGGTTATTTTTCAATTAACTTAAATGTATATAAGGATGCCAGCCGGTGGTAATCGGGGTTGTTTATTTCCAGACGCGTTAGAGCCTAAAGCTCGCGGAATTGCGAGATTGAGTAAGTGTTTTATTTCTCTGAATTCAAGTGCGTGCCGTTATGTTCAAAGTTAGTTTATTTCTCTGAGTAAGTAATTATTATATATGGTATTACTATGAACTCAAGGCTATGTTATGCATCATAAGTCATTTATTTGTTTAAATACAATATCTGCCGACTTTCATAGCATACAACTTCGGGTTAAAGCCCCGTTCCAGTAATTTAATCCCGTTAGGTTATTGTTAAAGACCGCATCTTTTGAAGAGTTTCTTATTTTATTGTGCTTCGACGTTGTCCGAGGTTTGTAATAACTAAGCCACGAATTCCGTTACTGTACTATTTGACCCGTGTGAAGGTCATGTTTTTCCTGTTATTGATGACCCCGTGATTAAAGGAAGGTCGATTCAGTATGCAAGTTAAGTAGACTACGGTAGCGTTAATTAATTATATGTATTGGGGTGTTTGCACCCAGAACTGTTGTTAATATTCATAAAATAAGGACTTTAGAATTGTTTAGTTAAGTTGTGTTTGTGCTAGCCGGAGACTTTATAAGATTTGCCCCTGTGAAGTGAAGTATTTTCTGTCCTGCAATCTTGGTTCATCGCCACGAACAAAGTGCGACGAGAGCTATTACCGCGATCGGTCCATGGGCCGTTTAATTCCCATGGTGGCGCCCTATTGTAAATAATGTTAATTACTGTATAATTTTGTATGCATATGTAATTAGGTTAAGTTAGTTAGTAGCCCATTTAATAAAACAATTGGAATTTTGTCTTAGTGTGTTGTTGTTTAATGAACCTCCCCTTCTCACCGACTGCAGCAGCTTGCGAGGCAATGTTCCGAAACGTGAGGGTACTATAGTGTTAGAGGTCCTTCCCATTTATTATTTATTGTTAATTGGATACCCTCACGCGGTAGGTAAATATTCAAATTACACCATGCCAAGTGAGGATGAACATAACGTCACTCCGAATACTCCTAGTTCTTCTGAACTGAAACAGGAAACACTTCCAACTACCTCTGTTTGGATGGGAGACTATGCAGGTAATGAATCATGCTTACAGCTTTCTGTCACTAAATCACTTAAAGAACCTATATCAGTGGATGAAGCACTAAATTGTTATTATAAGGATAAATGGATTAAAGCAATGAAAACTGAATATGATTCCTTAATCAAAAATGATGTATGGGCTTTAGTCGACCGTCCTAATGATGAAAACATAATAGCTTGCAAATGGATCTTTAAATTGAAGAAAGACAGCAAAGATAATATTTGATATAAGTCTAGATTAGTGGTCAAGGGTTTTTCACAATCATATGGTGTTGATTACCTTGACACTTTTTCGCCTATAGCTCGTATATCTACCCTGAGGATGCTAATTGTATTGTCAATGGAACTGGATTAGTTAATAGAATATGTTGATGTGACTACAGCATTTTTACACGGTAAATTGGAACAACAACAACAACCCAAGTATTTTGAAAATCTTGGTGATGCATCTAAAGTATGTTTATAAAGAAAGCCATATGTGGCCTTAAGCAATCATCCAGAACGTGGAACAAAAAGGTAATTAAAGTCCTAGTAGATGCTGGTTACAAGAGCTCATATAATGAGCCATGTTTGTTTTTAAAGATAGAAAATAATTCTATAGTCATTGTTGTTTTCTACGTGGACGATTTTTTTATGTTTGACATTGATTACAAGAGAAAACCCGTCTATTCAAAATTTTTATAAATCATTTTGACATTAAAAATCTAGAAATAGCTCAAAATATATTACGTATGCAAATTTCTGAAATGACTCAAATGATGCGACATACCTTAATCAGAGGTCATATATTATTGACATTCTGAATAAGTTTGGTTTTCTGAATCAAAAGAAGTTTATACTCCAATTGAACGTATTATAAAAATAAAAGTATCTGAATACAATGCGGATGTACCCTATTAGTTGTGTAATATATTTGGCAATAACTTCAGGTCCAGATATTGCTTACGCAGTCAGTTCTCTAAGTCAATTCAATAATGGACATTCCACTGAACACTGGAATCTTGTAAAACGAATGTTTCGCTAGCTTAAAGCTACCATTGATTTGAGTATCATTCACAGAAGACGTAATACCACAGATGTAGAAGGTTATGTTGATGCCACGTGGGTAGATGATACACATGATAGAATACCTCAAACCGGCTTTGTTTTTAAATTAGCTGGAGGTCCTGTTAGTTAGGAGAATCGCAAGCAGCAGACTTGTGAGGCCGAATGTATGGCGGCATCAGATGCAGTAGTAAGCGTAAGACTACGGATCCCCAAGGTCCCGGGTTCAAATCCCGACACGGCCGACTGCTTGAAAAATGGCAGGTGAGCATTTTTCACAAAAATTACGCCCTCGTTCGGATGAAAGGTTAAATGGAGGTCCCGTGTGTGTGTTGTCACGCACGTTAAAGATCCCTACCTTGCCTGGAACGGCAAGGGTTCGGCAAAATTCTAAATTTCCAGGCAACAAAAAACTCGCCTCCTGGCCAATGTAGTACCTACGGGTGGAGCATTGGAAATATAAATGAACGGCATCAGATGCATGTAAAGAAGCTCTATATCTGCGAAGACTTATGATAGAAATCTTAAACGCTCCGATGAAATCCCTCAACCTCCATATGGACGATCAAAGCACCATAAGTATTGCAGAGAACCCGGTGTTTCATAACCGTACAAAACACATCGACATTCGCTACCACTCTATACATGAGGCTGTTAGTGCCGGAAAATTGAAATTAATTTTTAAACCTACTAGTGAAATGACCGCGGATGCACTCACAAAAGGCTTGGGAATTTGTGAGAGGCACGGGTCTTATAAAAGTATAAACCTGTTTTTTAGTTCAAGCTTATGGGGTAGTGTTGAAACTGTAATCTTGATCTACCACGGTTGTAAATTAGTACTGACACTGCTAAGTAACACAGTTTTTATGTTTATCATTAATTATACTTTTGTTACAAAAACGTTATGACCTTTCAAAAATAAGTTGTTCTATTTTTGTAACATTTGTTCGTAAAATCAGATATTAGACGACTGCTACTCATTTAACATTTTTCACTGCACACTGTATCCATATATTTGTATATTATTTAGAAACAATCAAAGATTTTTGAAAAAAAAATGAATGTTCTGGGTTAACTTTATAATTACACGATAAGAAAAGGCACGTAATTTATATATACTGAAAAAATTATCGCTAACTGCCCAACTTGTAACTTCCATTTTGTATTTCCTATTAAGAATTCTCAATAATACAATCAGATATTATGATTTCCAATTTAGTTTCAATTGAAATTTTTGAATTTTAGAAAAAGCCTTTCGTATAATGATACAATCAATCGAAAGCTCTTCTGAGTTAAATCAATTGTTATCTTTCTTGGCACATGAAAAAGATCTATAACCGAACAATTAATATAAATCTAAAAATTATTCTTCACTAAAGTGATGATATATATGAAACAAACAAATTCTTTCATTTATGGCTATGCAAATTACTAGCTTGCTTTGTATAATTAATAACTTCCTTTCGATTTTTCGTAAAGGTTGTGATTATTTATACATCGTATATACTTGTTTTATTTATTTAAATTGCTATAAGCAATAATTTTTCATTTTACAAAATTAAAAGATAAGACTGAGGTACCACTATGTAACAATGTAGTATATAAGATCAAATGCAGTTGCTTGCTCAGTTATGTGGGACAAACTAATCAGTGGTTACGCAATAGAATGACACAACATCGCAGTGACGCAAAACTTGGTAAAAACAATTGCGCCTTAGCTAGACATGTGTATGCCACCAAACACAATCCGGAGTATAACCAAGTTAAAATCATGTAAACAGAAGAAAATTATAAAAAGCGCTTGTTCTTGGAATCCTTCCACATACTCAAAGACACCAGCTCTATGAATAACAAACAAGATATGGAAAATTTAAGCATCGTATATTCTCGTTTTTATAATCAATAATATTACTGAACTTTTTATTTTTATCTTACAACATCTATGTTAGTCATGTGTCACTGATTATGCCAATTTATCAATCGAGATCTAGCAGTTTTATATCAGTTTATTGTGTATACTACTTTCAATTAAATGAAGTAGTGTCACTGTCATTAACTAAATAATTATATATTTATGAACAACAGTTAATGTAAGTTATCATGTTTGTAATTGAGTGACTACATCTTTTTTTTTATTTTATAGACTTATGATTATGGCAAAAATGTGTTGCCGAAACGTTAAGTAATAGAAAAAATATTTCAAATTACTATTTATTTTGACCAAAATCATCCCAAGAAATTTATAACATCTTATCTAAATTATATATATATATATATATATATATATATATATATATATATATTGCTGTGAAACCTTTGGTCACGGGAACTGGCCCTTTCTAAAAAAACATTCGAGCCTCACAGATTGGGCGTCATATAATGCTGTGAAACCTACAAAAAGCCTCACCAGAGTAAAAAAAGATATTCGTGCCTCTCGAATTTGGCACCAAGATTTGCTGTGATTCTCGCCCTGTTGAATCTCTTCTGATAATCGCCTCTTTACTCTTTCCGCCTCGGCTGCTCACCTAGTTAAAACTTTCATCCTCCTTCATAAAAAAAAAACAAACACATTCCTACCACAAACATCAACGTTAACTCTATTTACATCAATATTCATAATACATTGAAATTTCAAAATTAAATTGTAGCATAAATTTCAGTATCATAAAATTTCAAGATTAAATTTGTCATCATTTTAATTTGCATCCAGAATTAAAGTCCTTGTAGGATTCCTACTAATTAATTTAACAATATTTGCAGACCTGAATCTGAGTACAAAGGGAGCATCTCCCACCCCTTTACGTTAATCAAACAGGTTAGTTTAATTGAGCTCAAAGACAGACCCAAATTTTCATCATAATCAAGAACATAAACTGCTAAATACTCCTTTCTACTTAAACAAGAAAATTTTACCTTAAAATTAAAAATTTGTTGTTTGTACAAATTCACTACTGTCCATTTTTTAGCAAACAAATTATAAAGTTATTCAACACACACCAAAACATCAAAAATCGAACAACAAAGCATAAGTTACCTGAAGGTTAATGCACTCGTGGCTCCAATGTACATCGTCCTTTGTTAATCACACCATTCCAACTGGGTTATGTTTACGGCTTCTGATTCCGAACGCTTTTAAAATTTTCTACACCACCATTCATCTAAAGTTGTTTCAGAGCTTCTCAGGAACTCATCTAAGTATATCAAAATCTTGTTTTGTGGATCCAATCACGATTACGAATAACATTTGATTATTAACACCCCCGAAAAATAGCAAAGAAATTCATAATTCTTTCACGCTATACCCAAAACTGCCTACTTTTGTTTATTCATTTATCATTACTAATTTCGATAATTGGTACAGTAATACTCGCAAATATAACTAGACTTTATTACCTTGTATCTTCTTTTCTAAGTGCACTAATGCATAATAACTTGTATCGTAGCACGTAAAGAGGAAACTGTTTTAAAGTATTCAATAATCACCAAAATATAAGAGCAAACTGTTTAAAGTATTGAATCAAAATCGAAAATCTAAGAGAGCGAAACTCATATTATCACCGGTTTATATAAGAGCGAGCTTGCCTGTCGGTTTTGTCCCGCGACGGACTGTTTTTAGAATTTTGTCATTCTATGTTCCCTTTCGACAGTCCGGCACAGCGATTTCACAAAATTTGCACACGTCCAAGTTGAAAATCTATGAAATTTTCACACGGCTCGCCACGTCTGAGAACAACTAATTAAATTTTGTATAGAAATTGTTATTTTTACCTCTCATATCTGCAACTTATTTCAACCTATCGCAAACCCAGTGATGTTGCTCAAATCACGCCTTTTATTATCAGTCTCTCTGCCTTGCGCATATTATCCGTCTCTATCTACCCTGTTCTGAGTGGTACAAATCGATATTCCTTATTATCGGTTATTTCAATCCACGTGGATTTGTAAGTAAAATAACCCCGTATCTAGCTTTCCGTTTAAACCTCCGACCGTTTCCAATATACGCAGAATTTTCATGTTTATCCAAACAAATTAAACTGAAATTGACTTTTAAAAATACGCAGGTGTGTGCTCCTAATTAACGTTTTAATATAATTCTCAGAGCTTTTATTTCATGGTATTTTAACCTTGGATTTTCACAGGCTTTTATGCTTATTATATTATTAAGAATGGTTCAATTAACTCCAACTAAAATAATAATGAATGGCATTGACTTCTACCCTTTAATTTTTAGCGAATACGCACTAAATATTAATGTATTATTTGTACACTTTGTTTAATACCCATTACTTAAAAATAGAATTAATTAATATAAATTTTGCACGTAATTTCTATTTATTTCTTGGAACAATTAAATTAAATGCACGTTGAGCATTTTAATTCTGCTTCTTTTTATAGAAAGCGTCCTTATACACGGTGATTAAAATTATTTGATGTCGTTAATTAATTTTCTACCCTGGTCTAAATTTGAGTAATATATATATATATATATATATATATATATATATATATATTGTTGCAAACGCGCCTCATATGTATTAAAACTTAAGTAGTAGGCGATTTATTATTATTATGAATTGTTACATATATGTCAAGAGTTTTTTATGTCTCGTCTAAAAAGATATATTTTATGCCAGTAAATTGCACAGTTTAATACAAGTTGAGTATTACTTTTGATAAACATAAAGTGTTCCTGCGCAAGGGTGTTTGAAGCGGGTAGCTTCTCATATTCTTGCACCCGTCACTAAAAAGGGCAGCGACGTAAAGCGGCGTTTACTAATTTCAGTGGCGGTTCTACATTTAAATATATATATATATATATTGCTATGATAATAGGGTAGTTTAGGGGTAGGTTAAGTCATGGGGGTCGAATAAAGAAATACAACTTCCACATTAAGAAAAGCACACAATTTCAGCAATTATAAAAGTAAATCGATCACCCTACATATTGTTAATTGAGAGCACACTGTAAATAAAATACACGGGATTAAATGCATTAGAACATGAGGTCTAAGAGTAGTTTACAAGTAAAAATAAGATTTTAAAACGCAACAAATTGCATCAAAATTAAATCACCGGGAAACCTAGATAAATTGACATTGCACAGATGTAACAATTACTTTAAAATATCATCGTACACGCATTCTAAATAATTCATTATTAGAAAATCGTACGTGACTGGAAGAAATCACATTTGTTCAAAAATCCAATATTCTGTAGAAATAAACAAACACCAGGCGATTCAATTTAGATGATAAAATGTAACAAACATTCGAATACGTGACTTAATAAAAAACAAAAGTTGTAATTTCTCAAATAATACGACAATATGCGGGAGGCGTACGTGACAGTCAAGGCATGCATAGCAAGATTTGAACTGGATAATTGGTGAAAATCCCGAAGTATTCAAGATAAAGATAGAAGTATCGTCCCATAACGTAAACACGCGAATGAAATCAATTGGAGGTAGGGCTTATATATACGATAATGGCGAAGCGACAAGTTAGTCTATATTCAAACTGAGATACGACTATGTTCAAAAGTGTTAAGAATTTACGTAACCAGTGAATTAAAAATCAAAGTATATAAGAATTAAAAAGTGCGAGAATATATGCAACGAAAATAAGCCGATCTATAGATAGACGTAAGTAAAACGACTTAATTAAATCCTTTTCTAATATTAATGAAATAAGGCTTTTAATTTCAATCTGGATAAGTAGACGACGTTTAATTTCAATCTGGATAAATAGACGACTTTTAATTTCGATCTGGATTTTAATATCGACTTTTAATTTCAATGTGGACTTTAAGTTTGGCTTTCAATATCGACTTTTCATTTTCGACTTTTAATTGGAAACATATTTTGATTGAGATGGCTCTAATTTGGGATATTTAAGACGATTTTAATTTGGGACTTGAAACTTTGAACATGCTCAAACTTTGGAGATAGTTTAAAAAATGAAAGTATTCTAATTTGGACATATTTTGACCTGGTTCGATTGTAATTGGAAACAACGATATGGGGCAGGCACAGTAATAAGAAAAGAGGACACAAAAAGGGGATGCAGATCACAGACTAGGAAGGAACTGCAGAACCCATTCCAGGTTAGCAATCTTATTACACTGTATTATTGAAAACTGTTTTTAATTTAATATTTATCACATTGTGTATTTGTAAGAGTCAACAAAAAGGGTCACTTAACAATTTATGACAAGGGAATAGGCATCTTGGAACGTTCGAAGGTCCCTGAATAAGTAAAAAATATTTTTGCTGACTTTCAGAAAACCATAAATCTAGAATATGTAGATATTCTGTAAAAGGGAAAATTTTGAGAGTTGTAAATATTATCAAACATTATATTGTGTATTATAGAATTGCTTTATTTGATTCAATAAAATTTATTCAGGGCAAAAGCCTAATTTAACACTTCATAAGGGCTTAAATTAATAAAGGAATCAGACAGCTAATATCACAGCAAATTTAGTAGCACACCCATCATAGGGCAAAACATAGCAAATTTTATGGCATGCCCAATTGTGGGGCTCAATAATAATATTACGGAAAAATATAACAGCAATTTTATGACGCCCATCGAAACGGGGTTCGTTAATCCCAAAAATAATAATAGGGCAAAACACAGCAATTTTATGACGGCCTAACTGTGGAGTGAATAACACAGCAATTTTATGGACGGCCCAACGCTGGGGCTAAAAACATAAAATTTTATGCCGCCCAACGTGGGGCACGAGCACCAAAAAAATAGAAATTTAGAAATTAAAATTTGTAGAGGCACGAATAAAAATTTAATTCAATAAGGGTTAGGAAATTTAAAATCTGCAAGGAATTTGAAATATTAAAAATTTTAAAAATTTAAATAAAATGGATAAACGAATAAAGGAAACCAGAAAAGTATTAAGGAACCAAAGGGTAGAAATAGGGTCCCAAGAAAGCGTAATTTTACAGGATGTATCGATGTAAGTGCAAGGACGACAATTGACGCGAAGTCAAAGTGAAGAACAACAGATATCGCAACAATCGGAAATGATGTCAATTTTATTAGCGTCAACGTGGAAAATGGACAAAAGCGAAGAAGCCATCAAGATGCAGATCAAGGAAAATGGGGAAAAGTTAGGTGCCGAAATAAAAAATATGAGCGACGGATTAAAAGAAACGAATCAAACAATCGCGGAAATGCAGGTACAATTTGAAAATAAATTCATTAGAATGATGGACGATGTGGATAAAGTTAGGGACGAGGTTTGGAAAGTTAAATTAGATCAGGAAATGTGTGAAAAGGAAACTAATGATCGGATTGCAGATTTAGGTAAAAAGATGCGGGAAATTCAGGGAAATTGTGAAATAGGACTTAATGATGTAAATAGAGAATGAGGAAAATTTAAAATCAGAATTCGAAAATGCGGGTAGGAATCAGAGGCACTACACCAAGATAAATAGACCTGAAATATCAGTTGAGCCATATTCCAAATTTTATGGAGACAACAAGGTGAATCCAAAAGTATTCTTGAACAATATAAGAAAATTAATACAGAGAGCAACTGATGAATGGTACAATCTAAATTTTGTTAGATCAATGTTGAAAGGAAGCGCGGAAATATGGTTTGACTTAATAGAAAATAAGATAGGAACATTTCAGGAGTTTGAAAGTAGATTTTTAAGAAAATTTTGAGTGGACACTCAACAATACAAGGCGCGAGATAATTTAATTACAGGAAAATATAATCAGAACTTAGGGATGACACGAGAACTATACGCCATACAAAAATTCAGTATAGCGAAGCAATTAGATCCGCCGATGGAAGAAACACAAACCATAAAGTACTTAGCGGGACATTTTGGAAAAGAGATACGACATTATGTGATGATGCAAAATATTGTAAATAGGGAGATCTTCCTGGAATATCTACAACGTTGTGATGAGTTAGGACAGAGTCGTGTGGCGGAAGGTAGGATGATACAAAGACAGCGAGAAATCATAGTTAGAATGCAAAGAAGCACAGAAAATAATAGATTGAATAATAGGGGAAATTATAGAGGAAATTTTTATAGAAATAATCACAATAACTGCCACGATAATAATTTTAGAAGGGATTGGAACACAAAAGACAGAGCAAACCACGACAGAAACATAAATCAGTATACACCACAAGCACGACATCGAGAACAATCAGCACAACCAATAAGAACAAACCGTACCTATGCAGACGTTACGAGTCAGGCAAGACCATCTACGTCGAATCAGGATTTTTGAATGAGGAAAAACCAAGTAAGCCCTTAAGAATTAATGGATATGAACACCAGCGCGAATATATAAAATGTGAAATGGAAAAGGATTTGAATAACAGCTTATTATCGATAATTAAATTGAAAATTGGAGATAGTAGAGGTGGAACACTCATTGATACGGGAGCAGAAGCGTCGTTAGTGTCTGAAGATTTTGTTAAACGGGAAGAGTTAATGGGGAGAATGATGCCTATTAGGAAGTTTAATTTTATAGCGCCAAATAGCAAGAGATTTGCAAGTGTGAATAAGATAATAATTCTGTAATGTGAAGTGGGTAAGATGAAGTTTGAGAATGAATTCATAATAGTGCCGGGGTTAAAAGTAGATATAATATTTGGTATGGACATAATTAATAAGTTGGGATTAAAAATAAATGCCGAAGGAAAGGTAATAGATGTAAAAGGGGAATGTATAAAATGGGATAATGAGGAAAGTATTGAAGTCGAAGGAGACTGCTTAAATATTAATCAATTTGAGGGTGAAGTTGATGTAAAGAAGGATATTGTTGATGAAATAAAATGCCCAGAAGGATAGTTACTTCTAGATGGGTAGATTTATTCGCCTTATCAGGTTAAAAGGTGTCTGTTTACAGAGTAACTGGAGAATAATGGGAACATCACGATTTACATAGTCATAATCACTTGAAGCATGGTTGTTCAGCGTGAGTCACGGATAGAAGGAAGTTGGTAACGTTTATCTCTGCTACTCTTATTGAGATTCTTACTAGAATCCATTCTTTGATTTTTCTACTGTATAAAAAAATGAGTTACTATAATTTTTTTCGACAAAGCATCCCTGCCTGGCACCTTTCTTTAAATATACCTGCTTTCTTTGATCATCTACTATAATTTTAAGTATTTGCTTTTATAATTATTTACAATTATTCTTTTCTTTTTATATTTGGAACATATTTTGCAATATTTCAGACATCTCATTTTATACGACCAAGGCCAAACATATCAATTTATTTAGTTAATCTTTTCGACGTAAGACTACTCCTTCTGCATATTCATTCCCTTCAAAACTAAAAGGACCTCTCCTGCCTTGTACACTTTTTTCCTTTCTGTATTTCTATAAAGAATGCGAGTTAAAATTATTGACTTATGTGCGATTAAACTAATTATTATATAATCATACTGTCTGCTTGCTTTAACTTTCTTTGGTATCATTAACAGAACACTTTTTCTAAACTCTAACAGCTTTTCTCTGGTTTTGTGTATTTTAGTAACGAATCTAAAGATTCTATTTTATGCAATTTTCTTTAAAGTTCTAATCATTTCGTTGATGTATAACTTGTCGCTTTTCTGCAGAGCCTCGTTTTTCATCTATATTAAGGTTTTCTTCTTCTTTTAGTACGTCAAACTGTAACTCATTTTCTCTTGATAGCTTTTTAGTATGTGGGCATTATAAATTTCATACGAATAGCGGTAACAAAAGATGATTTTGATAAAATTCTCGTTAGTGCAAAAACCTACTACGAATCGGATTTTCCAGACAAAAAGAAATTCACATACAGAAATTTAATAATCTATTAATAGTGAAAAGTAACACATAAATTAAAACGTTAAAAAAACAGCAACACCATGTTAAACAAGAAAAATACAAAACAAACACAACAGACATACAGGGTATATATATATATATATATATATATATATATATATATAAATATTTTAGGTAGTTAATTACACAAGATAAGTTGATAAATACTATCGTATTATAGTGAATAAGATGAAATAATAACTTAGACTTTTATGCAAAGCCCAAATGATCATTTCAAATCGAGCTAGTAATTGAAAGATGGAAAATATAAGGTCTTGGACAGGACTTGAACCTGTATCCTGGTTTTGCCGGAACCATGCGTTTACCAATTACGCCACCGAGACCGATGACGACAATTGGGAAATTTACAAATTTAAATCGTGTACACGACGATACATCAACCTAACTTTCAATTACGTTCGGCATTTTTGTCAATCATATCTGACATTGTCAAGTTTTTGACTTATGTCAGTTATAGACAGGAAGCTACGCTCAAAATTATAGCTATAAGCCAAGTATTAAATATATAAATACTTTAGGTAGTTAATTACACAAGGTAAGTTGATAAATACTATCGTATTATAGTGAATAAGATGAAATAATAACTTAGACTTTTATTCTAATTTTCTAAAAACATTGTGGGTTTTAGGTCAGCTGGATTATTTAAGAAAACTCTTTTTTATAAACCTGAGCTTTCGGATTTATTTTAATCTTTTTTCAAAGGTACTACAATTACAAAAAGTTTTTTTGCTATAAATCTTCTAAAATGTACATAACAACGTCAAAAAACAACAAGATGTAAAATTATTATGTATATAAAGCATTATGTATGAGTCTGTATGTGTGTGTGTGTGGGAAGGGGAGTGTGTGTGTGTGTGTGTGTGTTTGTGTGTGTGTGTTTTTTTAATATTATATAGTATTTTTTGTTGGTAGATGTGGTACATTTCTAGAAACTCTCTTTTTGCCGGACGAAAACGTAAATATACCAGGCTAACTAAAAGGAACTAAAAAAAAGGAAAATCTTACTAATACTAACAACTCAGGAGCGCTTACCGATCCACACCAAATCTACACATTTGATAGAGGAGAAACGTGCATCGCTCTTGGAGTAACAGAACGAGTAGTTTTTACAAGTGCATCAACGCACAAGCTGTAAAATCAAAGTTTAAAAGGAGTTCCAAAATAACACCAACTCGAAAAGCAAACATCCGCGTTATAGAAGCGCAATTCAAACTGAAAAACACGGTTTTACCGGAGAATAGTAGGATATATTATTTCGACAAATTTTTAGGTGGGAAACCCACTAGAACGAAATTATACGTTATCGGAAGGTATAACGCGCTCACGGATACCTAACAGGATATTGACATTAAAATTTTATCATAAACTTGTCGTTTTTAAAGCAAAATGCATTTGAGTGAAAAGTATTAGACAGCGTATTTATTATTAATTAAGTTGACGGATGTGAGAATAGCAATGTAGTTGATTTAATAAAATTATCATAAGCGGACTTATGAATTAACAAGGGAAATTTCTACAGCAAAATTGGAACGTAACAAACCCCTCTCCCCCTCCAGCAAAATTAACATATCGGGGTAGGAAAACAAAAGTAATGGGAGTGGGCACGACCAAAAAAACAAAGAGAAAAAATGAACCTAAACAAAACGAAGAAGAGAAAAAAAATTCGCTTCAAAGCTAAAAGAAAACTCGTTGCGAAAACGAAACAAAAAGAAAACAAAAAAAGGAAAAAAAGAAACACCTCAAAATAAAAAAGAAGAACTCTCGTCCGGGTCGAAGGACCAATAATAGAAGAGGAAAAAAAAAGGAAGGAAGGAAAGGAAGCAAGCAACGAGGACTAAAATGGAACGGCATTGACACTGCAGAAAAGTCGTCGGAGGACGGATATTTGTAGTGAAAAAACAGGAAAGTCTTCGACCTTAAAAGAAGAAAAGGAACGAGGAAGAAAACCGACAGTACAAACCCAAACAGGGCCCAAAGGCCAAGCCTCAAGTAAACAAGGAGACAACAAGGGAAACGAGAGGAAGAGAGGAAGAGCGCTGGTAAAAGGAAACGGTGTACTGCAAAACTGTGGTAACTAAAGATCTCACCAAACGAAGGACCAAAGAAAAGAAATGCTGACTAGTGCTAAAGTCGCCTAAGTCGTGGTTTCCGAAGAACGAAAGACGGACTACTAAGCGCCTACCACAGGAGCGGATAGATGAAACACAATTGGAATGGGGACCCACGGCAAAGAAGACCAGCAACAGGATAGGGAAAGGAAAGTAGAACGAAAGGAACGAGAAAAAAAGAAATATTCGTTGTATAACGCACGACTGCTACCCCATCCTATTCTGCTTATACTCAAGTTTTACGTCCTTTTTAGAATTCATTAATTTATTTCTCGTTCCACTAATTGACGTCTTGACTAAACTACCTGGAATTGCTGTTGTTTGTTCAATTTTATATCCTATATTTAATAATACAAGGAAAAATAAAACGGTTTGAAATGGAGCTAAATTTTTTAGAAATATTCCTACCAACTTGTCTGTAATTTAATAAAAAGACTAAATTTGTGTTTAAAAATATGAAATTTAAAAGCCGTTTGATACACGGGATGTTTCTTGTATATCATGCGCTACATTTTCTGAATAATTATCTGAAAGGTTATGAAAATTAAATTTTAACTTCCTGAAATTTACTGAAAATTTGTTACTTTCTAAACTATTTACTTCAAAAGAGTTATTTGATGTATTTTCACATGCTGAATGCCAAATCCGTTTCAAGATGAAAAATAACACTTTTTCTGCCCCCAAATATTACAGTAATATAATTTAATTCTTCTGTCAAACTTTATGTCTGTCAAAAAGATCTTTCAATAGTTTTAAAAATAGTATTAATCAAATTTAAATACTTATGATTAAGGTCTGAATAATGGACCGAAACATCAAGTAATTTTAAATAAATGATTGATCGACATTTACATCTATTCTTGACCAAAACTGTCCCAAAAAATAATTACAACTTACTATCGAACATTGATTCCTGGTCAATAAAGTGGAAGTATATTAATAATATATATATCAAATGACTCTAGCTTGTTCATTTCAGCAGAGTAATTGTGATTAAGTTGGAAAACCAACGAAAAAAGTGCATTCTGAAACTTCTCAGATTCATAATTGTGTGTATATATATATATATATATATATATATATATATATATATATATATAAACATTCCTAACACTTTGTTGGTGATAGCAATTTATTTCTAAAATGCAAAATTGACTGCAATATTTCTATTACCATTAACCTTTGTTCCTTTTCTATTTATAAGTAATATATCGCTTCTGAGATTTATGCATACTAGTATTTGCAAAATATTAGCTGGCCTTGAACTGAAAAAGGCCCTACTCCTATATGCTATCGATCGCCTGTCGTACATCGACAAATATATCAAAATAATTTATTTTTTATGTTCCTGGCATCGAAAAGATTTCACCATTCTCAACGCGTTCGGGGTACAAAACTCATGGTATAAATCTTAATATATCTTGTTGGAATAAACAAGCTTATCGAAGCTCTGGAAATTTCGATATGCTTAGATAATTCAACGTATTTGTATTTATTACTACCCGAAAACTACTTGCGTCATACTTCCAAATCAGCGATTTGTGTTCGTCCCACACCAGTTATTTTGGAGAAAAAAGAATTGCAATAAATTTTCTTACTGTCAAATTTTATAGATTGCAAACGAACCCGTTTCGAGAAAGGATGGCAATGAGGAGCTTACGTTATTTATTGCGAATGTGAATGAATGGACATCGAACCTCTTTAGTCTTGTTACCTATTTAAATTTATTCAGTAAAGTGTTTCGTAAACAGCAGGAAATTGACTCGGAGTTCTTGTTTTCTAGTACATTTTCTTTGTGCATTATCTTCGTGAAAACGGCTAAATAGTTTTATTTTTAGACAGGGTACAGTCATTGCTTGAGGTAATATAGCTGCACTAATTTTAAGTCAAAAATGTTTAATGAAAATATTCCATTAACTCAATCATAACCGAGCTACAGTAATTTTAAATCTGATGAAATATAAGCTCCATTTCGAATGGACCTGCACCTTGCCGAAGTTCTAGATTACTAGAACAGGTGAAATGGCTTGCGTATTCTAATGAGCTAAAGAGCCAAACTACAGGTCCAAACAAAGTAGTAGAGTCGTTAGTGAGGAACCAGACTAAGACAGGTCCCCAAAAGAGGGCAGCGGCTCTTTCGGTACTTAGATTGACAGAGACCTTAGGGATCGGTATGGTAGTCTAAGACACACTACCGCGATGTGGAAGGCAACGGGAAACCACCACATTACCTCCCAAGTACACAGCGTACCTAAATTATAATAAAATGATGGCATTCTCTGGAGTAAAAAATTCCGGAGTTAAAATAGTCCCCCATTCGGATCTTCGGGAAGGGACTACTTCGGAGGATGTGATCGGAAAGTTAACAATAAGAGTTGGGAACATTTTGCGAATCGGAGCGTGGAATGTTAGAGGTATGAAGCAAGTAGGTAAGCTAGAGAACCTAAAAATCGAAATGAATAGGTTATCACTAGACATGGTAGGGATCAGCGAAGTTCGGTGGCCAAAGGCGGGGGATTTTTGAAGTGGAGACTTCAGGGTAATTCATACAAGAGCAGAGGAAGGAAATTTGGGTGTGGGGATAGTTTTGCGGAAAAAGATAGGATACTGTGTAGAAAATTACTCACAAAAGAACGAAAGAGTACTCATGGTTAGATTAGAATCTAAACCGCTGAACAAAGTCATAATACAAGTATACATGCCCACCTCTAGCTACAGTGACGAAGAGGTAGAAGCGATCTACAAAGATATCGAAGACATATTAAGACACGTTGAAGAACATAAAAATTTAATAATTACGGGGGACTTTAATGCAGTGGTAGGTGAGGGTAGGGAAGGAGCGATAGTAGGTTTAATTGGTTTAGGCAGGAGAGAATAGGCTGGTAGAATTTTGCGACAAGAACAATTTAACCATCACAAACACATTATTTCAACATCATGCTAGAAGACGATATACGTGGAAGATGCCAGGAGATATAGGATGATATCAAATAGATTACATTCTTATTAAACAACGGTTTAGGAATCAAGTAAAAGACTGTAGAAGCTACCCAGAAGCAGATATAGACACTGACCACAACATAGTAATTATGAAGGCTGCTCTTAAATTTAAAAATTTGAAAGAAAGAAACCGAAAAAGCATTTTGTCTTTGAGAAACTAAAAGATAAAGATATTCACGAAAGATCCGAAAAGAAGTCAAATGAATTGCTCAAAGATATCGGGAAAATATATGACTCTAAGGAAGTGGAAACAGAATGGAATAACATTAAATCCAGCCTAGACATGGCGGCCAGAGATATTCTGGGGTATACACAAAAATAAAATAAGAAACCATGGATAACAAAGGATATCCTGAATTTAATCGAAGAAAGACGAAAATACAAAAATAAATCAGACGAAACAGGAAAACAGAGATACAAAGCCATAAAATGGGAAATTATTCGCAAATGCAGGAAAGCTGAAGAACAATGGATTGATGAGAAGTGCAAAGAGGTACAAACTAAGATGGAAGTAAGAGAAAGACAGATGAAGCACACAAATTAATTAGAAACAATTTTAGGGATATAAAACTGTATAGCAAAAATACAAGGGACGCGGGAGGAAACATCATTATAGAAAATAATAATCTATAGGAACACTGTGGCACGATTTAAATAAAATTAAATAAAAACCCTTAACCACAAAAAATATTTATTTAAATATTCACTTGTTTGAGAACACCAGCCTACGGGTGAGGAGAATATCCTCGATAGTGTTTAAAGCAACAACATAGTAAATTATAGGTTGGGAAGGTTCACTTCAGCCTAAGTGGTGAGGAGAATATCCTCTGAAGTGTTC
This sequence comes from Platerodrilus igneus, assembly GCA_036346225.1. Classification (NCBI taxonomy): domain Eukaryota; kingdom Metazoa; phylum Arthropoda; class Insecta; order Coleoptera; family Lycidae; genus Platerodrilus; species Platerodrilus igneus. The sequence continues at coordinate 11,541,094 of JARFIW010001469.1, read as the reverse complement.
CAGAACAACACCTTTTTTTTTTTTTTTTTTTTTAATTACAGGTTTTCTACTGATGATGGCCACATAGTGGTCGAAATACGTATTTAGTAATTTAAATATTTTTTGTGGTTAAGGGTTTTTATTTAATTTTAATTATAGAAAATGTAGAGAAAGTGGGTAGATGGCAAGAATATATAGGGAATTTATATGCAGGAGAAGAACTATCTGCATTAGAACAGGAATCTAACAAAATGATGACTTGGGATATCCTATACTTAAAGATGAATTTGAATTAGCATTAAAGGGTCTGAAAAATGGTAAGGCGCCGGGTATAGATACTCTAAAAGCTACTGGACAAGCAGTAACATAACGTCTCTTTCGACTTGTAAGCTATATATATTTGAGACAGGCGAGATACCCAAAGATTTCAAACGTAACATCATAGTAACTATACCAAAAAAGAAAAAGCGGATAGATGTGAAAATTTTCGAACAATAAGTTTGACAGTACACGTGTCAGAAATATTAACTAGAATTGTACAAAGACGAATAGAAAAAAGGGCTGCAAAAATACTAGTAGAAGACCAATTTGGGTTTAGGCGAAACAGGGGAACATGAGAGGCTATTTTAGCTCTGAGAATGATAATGGAGAAAACAATAGAAAAAGGGGAAAGCGTGTATATAGGGTTTGTAGATCTGGAAAAAGCATTCGATAATGTAAAATGGAAAAAAATGTTTGAAATACTCAAAAAGATTGGAATGAGTTATAGGGATAGACGAATAATATATAGCTTACACAAAGAGCAAACAGCTGTAATAGAATTAGAGCAGGAACGTAGAGAAGTAAACATTAGGAAAGGGGTGAGACAGGGATGTGCCATATCCCCATTAATTTTTAACTTGTACATTGAATAGGCAATGAATACTGTCAAATGCAGGAAGACATTTGGAATTACTATGCAGGGTCAAAAAATTGATATGCTTAGATTTGCAGATGATATAGCGGTATTAGCACCTAGCAAGGAAGAGTTAGTAACTGCTCCTAATGAAATGGAAACGGTTCTAACGGAGGGATACGGTATGAAAATTAACAAAACTAAAACTAAAATACTAGTATGCAAAGGAGGAGAAAATAAATCAAAAACAAGAATACAAATATGTAACACGAACTTATAAGAGGTTAAGGATTTATGCTACTTAGGAAGCCAAATAACTCAAGAGGGGAAAAGCACAAAAGATATAAAACAAAGACTAGCACAAGGTCGTGCTACATTTAACAAGAAAAAGCAACTACTGTGTTCAAAGACAACAAACATAGAAAAAAGGAAAAGATTGCTTAAAACATATGTGTGGAGCACAGCGCTGTATGGCTGGGAAGCCTGGACAGCAGGAGAAGCGGACAAGAAAAAGGTAGAAACTTTTGAAATGTGGTGCTACAGACGTATGATGAAGATATCATGGACAGACAAAGTTAAGAACGAAGAGGTACTAAAAATGGTAGGGGAAGAAAGAAACGTGTGAAAAACGGTAAAAAATAGGAGATATAGGATGATAGGCCACATACTACGGCATGACGGAATAGTGCGGAATATACTAGAAGCAGAGATAGGAAAAAAGAGAAGAAGAGGTAGACCTAGGTTAGGCTACTGCACACAGATAGTGAAAGATGTAGGCTGTAGGAGTTTCAGGGAAATGTGTAGGCTAGCTCAGAATAGAAAGCAATGTAAGTACGCATCCAAGCAGTTGCAAGATGGATAAATAAATGACGAAGAAAGTAACTGCACTTAAACATCATGATTATTATAAGCAACTACAAGTATTGGTTGGGCAATATTCTCGAATAATGTTAATTGTGTGAAAGGATTTACTGGAAAACTGTTGAGGGATCTTGGCAGCCACAGGCTGTTTAACCCCCTTCACTGAATCTCGGTGAAATAGGGCATAAAATTAGAAAACAAAAAAAGGGGAACCGAGCTGTATACATGCTGTGTGAGAAATTCAGGGAACTATGTAGGTTAGTTTAGAAAATAAATAAGTGCAGGTACGTGTCCGACCAGTTTTGAGACGCAAAACCTAATGACGAAAAAATAAGCACAGATAAATCTTATAATTACTATAAACAACTACAGGTGTTGGTTGTGAAATATCTGCAACTAATGTTGACTGTGCGAAAAGATATATGGGAAAAAATATTAAATCGGTAAATGTTCAAGTGCTGGGGGAACTTGGCAGTCACAGGCTGGTTACCTCCCTTCACAACCACTGAATGTCGGAGAAATAGGGTATATAATTGTAAAACAATAGAAGGGGACCGAACTGCATCTAACAAGAAAGAACAGCGCCTATGATGAAAGACAACAAACATAGAACAAAAAGTTGTTGAAAGCATATGTGTGGAGCACAGCACAGACAGTATGCCTATAAAATACGGGCAGTCTGAAAAGCAAACAGAAAAACGGTAGCAGCTTTTGAAATGCTGTGCTTCAGATGTACGAGGATAGACAAACAAAGGTAATAACAAATAGACTATAGAAACAGTAGGGGAACAAGGTTATCTTTGGAAAAAAATGGAGAAAGAGAAGGGCAGAATACTTTCTAAGGCATTTTGGGGAATAGTATGAGTTATATGACAAGCAGAGATAGGAAAAAGGAAGTGAATGTAGACCTAGATCAGATAGTGATAGATTCAAACTGTGCAAATTTCAGGGAAATCTGTAGGTTAGTTCAGAATAGGAATGATGGTACGCGTCTAACCAGTTTCAAGACTGAATACCTAATGATGATGAAATATAAGCTAATACCTCAATTGTAGAAATTGCTCAAAATGTCCACCCGATCCTTACATACACACAACCTCCAGAAGTGGTACAAGTTAAAAGATTTAATAACATCGTCATCCTCAAGTCTACTTAGTAGTTTGTTGTTGTAGCACACTCGACAGTGGTCAAACTTGAGCAAACTCAGTTTTTCCAGACGTGTAAGATACACCACTACTACATCGATAGAGCGGACGTTACTTGAAGGTTAAAATCCCAATTATAATAATTCAATATATACAAAAGCTGATTACGTATAATTTACAAGCTGCTAAAAATACTATTTAGCTACTAAAACGGAGCATTCGAGATTTGCTCCAACCTGAAGTCCTACCTCTTCTACACCATCGATAATTCCAAAAGGTAGTTTCAGTTTTAGATTTTCTGATTAAACAAGTTTTTCCACTTTCTTAAAATCAGGGTAATTAGGTCGGATAATTTTGTTGGTTAAACAATTGTACCACCTTTTCCAATCAAACGGTTTGAAAATTTAGAACAAAATGATCGGTTATTTGTTCTTTGGAAAACCAGAGAAACGCGCCTTTGTGTTGTAACCACATTCGTCGTCTTACATTAAAATTCGTTTCCTCTATAGATATTACAAGCTCATTTTCAAAGAAAGTAAAACCCTTGTACTCTTCGCGCGTTATTTAAGCATACATTTATAAATAGATAAACATTTATCAATTTTTAACTTGTTCAGGAGCTTTGGTAAGAAAAATACCCTTAAAAAGTTCTTAGAAGCTCGGCTAATTTACAGTTTAGAAAGGAACTATTTCAATGTATTGTCAAATCGGGACAAGCAAATACACCAAGAAGTACCTAGTGCATTTTTGTATAAACAGCAATAACGGTAGGGATTTTACATTCTTGGTAATCAATTAGATAAACTACCGATAAAAATCAGGGAAATTTTTCGATTCACATGGAGTTCAAGAAATCTCAATAACCACAAACCTATGAAACGTTATAAACTTAATGCGTTGTCACGATCTGAAGACATTTAACTGACCATACTAAAGCATTAGATGCATAAAGTGTGAGAACAGAATGTGGAATTTTAACAAAAGGTGAGAGATTAAATGGGCAATAGAATGAAATTAATAAACAGAGTAAACAAGTACAAAATTATGCGTGAATAACATGTGAACGTATCAAGGACGGTGGTTTTCGACAAAAAAAGGAAAATGATATATGAATGACGGTAAATGTGTCGTTGGCGTCAAAGCACTGGGTTCTCAGGGGCCTATATCGAATTATTTTGAGCTTTAGTGGATCGAAACCAGAAGTTTAAACACGTGAATAGCGAATTTATTTTCGCGTCGGTTGTGATGATTAACCAGGAAAGGATGATAAATTGGTTTCACTTGTCAACGAAAGTTAGAATATTGAGGTGACCTGTCGTGCCAAGGAAGTCCATACCAGGTATATCATTTGTATCCCTGGACATTCTGCATCATTAGTTTTAAGAATAAATTGTAATATGAAAACCGTGAGAACTCTGAGCTTTTTATGTTTGTGTATGATATATAATTATGTGCTTGTGGATTTCAAATAAAAATGGGTTCATTTATGTAGTGGGAAATTAATATTCCGTTATCTAAGTATTTTGTTGAACTATGAAATAGCGACGGAAATAGTTTTGCTTTAAGCATAGAATTATTAGCGAAGGAAGTTTGACTATTTCAAGGGAGTACGGAATATGTACACGCATCGTAAACGTGGAGTTATAGTTAGTTAAAGACTGTTAACTTAGTTTTAAATGAACAATAGAATGGTTACTGGAAAAGTTGGGATGACGCTGGTTTTTTCTCTGTATTGTTGTTAAAGGCATTTCCAAAAAAAAATGGAATTCTAAAATGTCATATAGATCAATCGGGGAAAAATTAGTAAAATAGATGGTAGTATTACTTTCAGACAAAATTTTTTCTTGGAGTTTTGCTAATAATATCTGGCCAGTATGATATAGATTAGGTTTGTTGTTTTTAAAGTTAGTTTATGTGCAATAATACCTGGAAATTTACTGTTACAGAATCTAAATCAGGTTTATTTGCGGTTAGTTACAATATAGGTAAAGGTCAGCCTTAATAAAGGATATCCAACCACTCCAATGATGAAGTCGTATTTTGGGAGAGGTCTTTATTTCGAACAATTGTTTTAGTTTGATGTAAAAAAATTAATGAGTGTCTTTAAGTTGTGATTACAGAAGCTAAAAGATGAGGACACGAGATTGTAACATCGAAATCAAGGAATAACCGTCTTCCAGATAGCTAATATAGCGACGATATTGCTAGAGTGTGACGACTTGGCGCCCTTAATTTTGACAGTTAGCACCAATGAAAGTTAGTCGGTGCACCTTTAAAATTGTTACGCAGTTCTCGCACCTTCTGGGCAATTCAAAGTTAACAACCTCACCTTATTTTATTGGTAGCGCGCTGAGTTGTTATAAACGGCCCAATGAAATAGTCACCAATAATACCACAAGTATTCAGCAAAAATCTAGCTGGTAAATAAGTCTCTCTGGTTTCCTTTGAATTTTGCACAATAACGTTAATTACGGGTGTTTTGATGCCGTTTTCGGTGAATGCGCTTTCATCACTAAATTTTATATACCGCCGAAACTTTTTATTTCTCAATAACCAGCGGCTAAACTCAAGTTTTGCTCTTTGTTATAAAGATAAGATATGAAACAAGTACCAACTGAACTGTTAAAGTTCGTCATTTTATCATGCTCGTAACGACAAGAAGTACGGATTGCTTGCAGAAAAGGTTTTGTCGCACCGAGCTGAAGCATACTGTTTGTGCGTAGAGTTTTAACAAAGAAATAGCTCTCAGACTTATTCAACGTTAATTTTACCAACATTATCGATTTCATAACATAAATGCCGCCACATCTATGCAAAAAATAAAAAGTTGGGTAGAAAAGTTTGAGAAGAATGGTTTAACCACAGCTAAACGGCAGTCACTTCGACCCTGAGCAATGAATACGGCAAAGTGCAAACATTGATTTGCGAAAATCATATATCGTCTACCCGTAAAGTTCCAGAGCCGGTAATTTGCTTTGATAGTCAATACAAAGTATTCTGCATACAAATTTATACTTATACCCATATAAAATTCAGGTGGTACAGGAATCAAAAAACCTGGTCTTGCCCTGAGATGAATTTTGTTACCATATAATACATATTTTTTGCGTTCAACAATATTTTGTTCTCCAATGAAGTCGATTTCCATCTGCACGAACACTCGCATAGGCGAAACATTCGTTATTGGAATGACAGAAATCCGAAAAACAAGCACCTTAGGTCATTGCACTCTCTTGGGGGATACAGTTTGGACCATACATGTGGTTTTCCAATGCTCCACCCGAAGGTACTACATTGGCCAGGAAGCGAGTTTTTTTTTACCTGGACAATTTGAAATTTTGCCAAACCCTTGCTGTTCCAAGCAAGGTAGGGATCTTTAACGTGCGTAACAACACTCACACACGGGACCTCCATTTTACCTCTCATCCGAACGAGGGTGTATTTTTGTGAAAAATGCTCGCCTAATATTTTTTATGCGGACCGTGTCGAGATTCGAACCTGGGACCTTGGGCGTAGTAGTCACACACATACCAAGTACGCCACGGAGCCACCGATACAGTTTGGATCTTACATGTGATTTTCCAATGTTCCACCCGAAGGTACTAAATTGGCCAGGAAGCGAGTTTTTCTTTTGCCTGGAAAATTTTTTGGAATTTTGGCGAACTCCTGCTGTTCCAAGCAAGGTAGGGATCTTTAACGTGCGTGACAACTCTCACACACAGGACCTCCATTTTACCTCTCATCCGAACGAGGGTGTATTTTTGCGAAAAAATGCTCGTCTAACATTTTTCAAACGGACTGTGTCGGGATTCGAACCCGGGACCTTGGGCGTAGTAGTCACATACATACCAACTATGCCACGGAGCCGCTGATACAGTTTGGATCTTACATGTGATTTTCTAATGTTCCACTGGAAGGTACTACATTGGCCAGGAAGCGAGATTTTTTTACCTGGAAAATTTTTTTGAATTTTGCCGAACCCAAACAAGGTAGGGATCTTTAACGTGCGTGACAACACTCACACACAGGACCTCCATTTTACCTCTCATCCGAACGAGGGTGTATTTTAGGGATGGACTCGGGCTCGGGCTTTCGGGCCGGCCCGGCCCGAGCCCGTCCCGATTTCGGGCCGAATCCGGGCCGGGCCGTTGACTACTTTATTCGGGCCGGGCCCGGGCCGGGCTTATCTTTTTTCGGCCCGGGCCGGGCCAAACGACTCGGGCCGGCCCGAACTTTTCGGGCCGAAAAACGCACGAGTAGATACTCCATCGTCCCTTCACTTCTATCTTACATTAAGTAAGTAAACGTTCTTAACTATATTTTCACATAGTGTCTTCATGAACCCATTAATAATCAGTTTTTCGTCTTGTTTAGTGTAAAGGAAACGTGATATTATAACTCGCTTCTTATACCGAATATTTTTTTCTAGTCCTATTTAATGTTCCTTATGTTGTATTTTAGGCAAGTTAAAGATGCTCAGGAACATCAAACTAGGTGATTTATTCATAATTCAAAAGTTTGCACGATTTATATTATGTATATGTATATACTCTAAATCTCAATCATGTGGCGAACGTCGATATTATCAATCCGTGTATAATTTATGTCTACCGCCTAAAACACTAGAGAGTTATTGCAAAGTTCATTTTACCAATTTTTTAATAAAGTTTTCCCTTATTTGACATTTACACATGCGAAATTACACCTTTAATATTCTTCTTAATTTTCTTTGGGAATTAAACCACTTATATTTTTTAAAATCAACTTTATTTACGTTTCGATCCATAACCTAGGATCGTTGTCAAAATAATAAAAACTTCAAGTTTGACATTTATGACATAAATATAAGTGGTTTAATTCCCAAAGAAAATTAAGAAGAATGTTAAACAAACCACAACAAACATACAGGAGTATTTACACCTTTAATGTTTGTACTTTATTAAAATACAGGACACCTTTATTTAATTTAAACACAGGCAGGAAATGCTTTTATTTAAGGCGCCTTAATTTTGACATATGCCAAATGCCTAACGTACAAACTTACATTTAATTGTCTGCTTTGTGTATAAATATAGCGAAATAAATGGTTTTGTAGTGTTGTTTCTGTAATTAAATTTAGAAATATAATGTCCAAGTTTATAACACGAAAAGATATAAAACGTCAACGCTCTAAATACGAGGATGCTGTTTTGTAATGCTTTTACTAGAAGTTAACTGTAAAAATCCTTTTGAAAACGGATATGCTATATGCTTGGAAAGAAGTAAAAACAGTGTCTTGAAGTAAACTCAAAAGTATTCCGTGAAAACACTTTGACAACACATACAAATGTCATCGAATCAGTGGGAAATAAAAGACTCAAATAATAAAAAAAGTTCATCTTTGTGTGAATACAATTTCTTTGATTTTTTCCAATATAGTTAAACATGTAGATAACCTTATCACAAAGAGATTAATTCTTTATTCATTTTAAAACATAACCTATAGATATAGAATACTAAACATATATGTCAGAATAAAGTGTAAGGGAAAAAACACTTGCACTAACACTCCTTTAGATTGGATGCAGACTTTTAAAAAAGGATACTTTATTTGAAGATTCTTTTAATAAAGTCTGCTTGGAATGAGTTTGCAACAACTCTTTAATTTCAAGTAGGTAATTTTAGTAAAATTCTTTGAAGTAGAAACGACAAAATAAAGCGGACGCAAATTTATTATAAAGGTTATAAGGTGCGTTTAGCGTACAATTTCATAAACATTGAAAATTGCTAAACATTTTGTACCTTTGTTACCTATTTTTAGGATTTTTTAAAGAATTGTTACGTTTATTTTCAGCATAAATTAATTACCCTATTTTTCTCCCTTATTAATTCAATACCCGCTCGAATAATTCTGTTTCTACTGTTAAATCCTTCATCATAATTAATAATAAACACGCTCTCGAATACATTTCTCAACTTAAATCTAGTTGCTTTGAAACGACAAGTTTATGCAACAACTAAATAGTTATATCCTGTTTCAGGTACCCGTTATCTTGGTATACATTACGACCGCCTATAATGATTTTCTCTATTGTTTCAATGTAAAAACTTGTTGAAATAAGGTCGCACACTATCTGATAAAACCCGGGTTTACCAGTTTTAATCGCGCTTCGATAAGCGAGGATTTGCAGTTGGAATTCGTGTTATTTGAACCATTGTTAAATTTGCTTCTACAGCTTGTGCGTCGACATATTTTCTACATTATTCATCACCGTATTTGAAAAGCAGTGCACGTCTGTTTATTTTCTGTTCGACAACTAGGTGTCTTGCGTGGATTGCTTCTTTTAGCTGGACACCAAATGCGTTCTTCCTTTCTGTAGACCAACTGCTTTTGTCCGTAGGTCGTTGCTGTAGTTACGATGCCAGGGTGAATGAATCCTGAATACCGCGGCGTTTCTGTGTTGACTCACTCTCGACGGTTTTCAAGCTAAGTATCCGAACACCTACAGGTATGCAACTCGTTTCCTTTTGTGTGTTGTGTCAATGGGATATTCCGTATCAACATTTGGTGTAGTTATGTGACAAGAAACGTCACATTGTAGAACTATTGTTCGTTGCTGCTAATCGATATTATCGCTCTACATGTGTGATGTACCTGTGTTAAAAGTATTGGACAGACACACGCTTATTCCTTTGTACTGATTAGTTTATTTTACAAACGGTACTATGTACGATTTAAAAGATATCTGACAAAAGCTCCCACACGTTAATTCTTTGCTACTAATTAGTTATTTTACAAAAGTATTAGGTGAAACTTTAAAATGCTTGACAAAAGCTCTCACAGGTTTATTTACTACTGATTAATTTTATTTTGTGTAAATACGAGATGCGCACTTCGTATCTAATGTACTAAATTGTTCATATCACCTAACTGTTTGCTTTCAAATAGTAACGCTTAATTTATTGCTCTTGCTTGTTTGTACAGAATCCGTTATTTATTTTTATTTGTTAATAGATCATCGAGGGCAATGTGTTTTTTGTTTCCTTTTGGTATGTAGGCAACTCCCCCACTCTCCGCGTTTAATAGTTAGCCTGGTACTTACTTTACTTCCGGCTACGTCTAGGTACGTAACAGAATCAAAAATCAAATGATATACTACAATATGTTCCACAAGTATCTTGATTGTAATTCAAAATCATATACTCTTAAATTAAACAAAAGAATGATAGTTACTTGTTGAACACAACAGAAAAAAATATCTTCTCATTCGCCGAATAAAAGTCGGGCCGGCCCGGCCCGGCCCGGCCCGGCCCGCCGGGCCGGTCCGTCAATTTTCATTTCGGACCGGGCCTCGGGCCGGGCCGGTTACCTTTCTGCGTCGGGCCGGGCCGGGCTTATTAAAAGCCCGGCCCGGCCCGGCCCGAGACCATCCCTAGTGTATTTTTGTGAAAAAATGCTCGTCTAACATTTTTCAACCCGACCGTGTCGGGATTCGAACCCGGGACCCTTGGGCGTATTAGTCACACACATACCAACTACGCCGCGATACAGTTAGTACCACCACATTAAAGTGTAAAATAAACTACTAAACTTTTTTGAAAACGCAATAGGCGCAAATACACAAAACATAGTTACATAAAAACGGAGCAACCACCTATACTTCCAACACCTACATGATGATGATTCGACAACTTTTTTCAGGAAATTAATATCCAGAAAGCTTCTGATAGTACGAATTTAAAACATATTAATTATTTTCTATGGGGATGCTTTTAAATATATGGGTTATGAAAATAATCTGCGCTATATTGATGGATTAAGAGGGAATTATCCGTGAACCATAGACGAAGTAATTTGCTGTGTAGCTTTAATTTATTTCCGAGCCTAATTAGTGTCGTTGCCGTAATGGTGCTCATATAGACGACGCTTTAATTACGACTATATTTTTTTTTAAGTTTATGAACATATTTTTAAGAACGTATAGTTCACCGTGTATAAAAACGATACTGATTTACTGTCACCTGAAAATTGGAAAATCATTGTTGCGATGATTTTAAGAGGGAATTGAATGGAATGAATTCTATTCTCTTCACATCATCATTAGGTCTTTAGTCCTGGAACTGGTTAGACGCGTACCCTCATTGTTTCATACTATGAGGTAACCTTCACATTTCCCTGAAATATCCACAGTCTGCATCTTTCACTATCTGTGTTAAGGATGGACTCGGGCCCGACGCAGAAAGGTGACCGGCCCGGCCCGAGGCCCGACTCGAAACAAAAACTGATGGCCTGGCCCACAATTTCGGGCCGGGCCGACTTTCATTCAGTGAATGAGAAAATATTTTTTTCAGTTGTATTCAACAAGTAACTATTTTGCAATGAATTTTAGTAGATACTCCCTGTATGTTTGTTGTGGTTTGTTTAGCATTCTTCTTAATTTTCTTTGGGAATAATTATTTTGACAACGATCCTAGGTCATGGATCGAAACGTAAATAAAGTTGATTTTAAAGAATATAAGTGGTTTAATTCCCAAAGAAAATTAAGAAGAATTTTAGTAGCAGCCAACATAAAAACTGTAACTTTAGTGATGTTTATTTAATCTAATATAAACCAACGGCTATATAGCAGATATATTTAAAGCATTGTTGATATAGGTGATGAATCTCTACAATTTCGCATTTTGAATCAGTTTCAAGTGGGAGTTTTTAGGTTTTAGATTTAATGGTTTTCAAATTCATCTTAATCATCTTGTATAATTCTGCAAAAGGTTTCAAAGAATTCTAAGATATAATTTTAAGAGATCTGAAATCTTTTTTGAGAATTGACAGAGAAAACCTTAATAAAACTTAATCAAAATTAATATAACAGTTTTTAGTTTTTTTTAATAAGAGTTCTCTAAAACATACTGGAAACTGCTCAAGCAAGTACATTAGAATAAGTAGTAAATCACCTACTTTCTGACAGTTGAATAGCGTGATTGATAGGAACAAATGTGCGGGTACATATTGGTGTAGGTAAGGTACCTACTATTTGGCATTTTAGTGAGGTAAACTTTCACTTTCGTTTAAATGCAATTGAGAAAGTTCAACGATCAAACATAGTACTACCATCTGCATCATAATCTCTGTGACGTTATATGGAAGAAATACCTGAAGGGTTGGACACCTCTGAGAAGCTCTAACAGCTGTTGCGTTTATTCTAAATTTGTTTCATTGAATAGGTGTGAGCACATATATTATTTTTGGCATACATGTATTATGAATAATTTTTAATGCTCACAAGACTCTACTATAACGTCGGTCTATCGTTGTAAGTAGTTAAAAGCGATGAGAATATAAAGAGAGAGCTCCCAATTCTCTCAGAGTATTTATATCTTTAAAATGCAACCTCTAGGCCACACTTCACGCGAAAAACTTATTTTAAAATAACACTTATGCAAATTTTGATATAACCGACTTAAAGCCTCCAGAAATTCACCTCGTGGACGCGTCGTAAAATCCGAAAAATTGCTTCCACCTGTCGCATGTTTGTCCGTTTGTAAAACTATCCTTTTCAACCAATGATTCTGTTCTGTGTCGTCATAAAACTCCGCCTGTAATATTTTTATCTCTGTCTTATGCATATTTGATGTCGCGTTCCAAATCCCACTTGAGTTGTAAAAAATCGATATTGCTGACAGCGTCTCATCACTCCACGTGAATCAAGTACGTGCGTTTTGAAAACCAATGCTTTTATATCCGTCTTTATCTGTAGCATATTACTGATCGTGCACCTTACCTACTCTTTAAGAAATTCTGTTAGCTTGTTACTCGAAGCCACTGACGGTTGAAAAGTATTTTCTATGAAGCCCGCTTTATTATGCTGATAATTTCGAAGAAGGTAACCTTTTAAACATGCAGATGTTCTTAATTATAGAGCGTTTAAAATAACAATTCTTGGAGCTTATATTTCACCCTATCCGATACAACTGACGTCCCTGTTTGTTACCAAGAAACCTTTTGCCTTGGGATTATTGATTTTCTATACCCTGGTGTGTTTTCTAATGCTATTACACTTTGAATTAAAATAAATTAAATTAATTACGCGTTTCTATGTGTTTTTAAAACCGGTTTTCTCTATGTACTTCTAACTTTTCAATCATTAATTATAAAATTACGTCAATACTTCTCCGTTTAAATTAAATAAACGAAATAAATTTTGCGCGTAAATAATTTGTTCGTTTCTCTATACAGGGCGTTTGAAATTGCATTGCTTACCCCAAATTTAACCCCTTTGAATCCATAACAATATATATAATATATATATATAGATTGCTGTGATTCCTTATAAGAATCGAGCCTCACGAATTGGGCGTCAAGATTTGCTGTGATTCTCGTTACTACGGTGAAATCTCCTCTGATATTAGATCTCTTACCTGAATATCGTCTCTTGACTCCTTCCGCCTCGGCAGCTCACCTAGATAAAACTTTCATCCTTTTTCATAAAAAAACACATTGCTACCACAAACATCAACGTTAATTCTATTTACACCAATATTCACAATACAGTAAAATTTCAAAATTAAATTTTAGGATTTATCATCATTTTAATTTGCATCCAGAATTAGAATCCTTGTAGGATGCATACTAATTAAATAAACAATATTTGCAGACCTGAGTCTGAATAAAAGGGAGCATCTCCCACCCCTTTACGTTAATTTAACAGGTTAGTCTAATTGAGCTCAAAGACAGACCCACATTTTCATCATAATCAAAAACATAAACCTGATAAATACTCCTTTCTACTTATACAAGAAAATTTTACCTTAAAATTAAAAATTTGTTGTTTATACATATTTACTACTGTCCATCTTTATCAAACAAATTATAAAGATATTCAACAAACACCAAAACATTTAAGATCGAACAAAAATGCATAATTTACCTGAAGGTTAATGCACTCGTGGCTTCAATGTACATCGGACTTGCTAATTCCACCATTCCAGCTGGTTTATGTTTACTTCTTCGGATTTCTGGCCGCCTTTAAAATTTTTCTCCACCACCATTCGTCTAAAAGGTTTCAGGGTTTCTCAGGAACTCATCTAAGTATATCGAAATCTTGTTTTGTGGATCCAATCACGTTTACGAATAACATTTGATTACTAACACTCCCGATAAATAGCAATGGAATTCATAATTCTTTCACGTTATACCAAAAACTGCCTACTTCTATTTATTTATTTATCGTTATTAATTTGGATAATTGGTACAGTAATACCCGCAAATATAATTAGACTTTGTTACCTTCATTTATCTTCTCTAAGTGTACTAATAACTTTTATTGTAGCACGTAATCACCACGTATTCTACTTAAAGTATCGAATAATCAAAAAATAAAGAGCAAAACTGTTTAAAGTATCGAATAAAAGCAAAAATATAAGAGAGCGAAACACCTATAAGCACGGGTTTATATAATGGCCCGCTTGCAAGTCGAATTTGTCCCGCGACGGACGATTTTAAGAAATTCGCATTCTCGTTTCCCTTCCGACGGCTCGGCACAGCGATTCTACTATAAATTTGCACACGTCCAAGTTGAAATCTAAGAATTTTCCACACGCCTCGCAACACGTCCGAGAACAACTAATTAATTTTACACACCAACTGATATGCTTCCCCTCTCATGTTTGCATCTTATTTCAACCTTAATTGCCAATCTAGTCTGTTCGTTCTATCTACAACCTGTGCTCTCGTTTTACATTTCCCCTCGTTTAACTGTTAATGCATTCCATCTCGCTCGTCTCTATACCACAAACTTGCTTTCTTACTTGCACTCATATAGCTTGAAGTTTATCGACTAACATATACATCGTTATTCTTGCAAGTGTTCTGCATTCTAATACGCCGAAGTCTTTTGCGTGCCTTTCTCATGTCTTTATAATTTCTCGATAGTTTTAGTACTTGGAAAGATTAAATTTTATGCTCCACGGTTTTAATAACGCGTATTATCTAATAAAATCCTACATTACTTCTTTTTAAACGTTGATTATGATTATATAAAAACCCTACATTCTAATTAAATGATTTAAATCTACACAGTAGGCCTTTAATTAAGCGTACTATTTCCACTGCTTTAATATACACGGTGTTTAACATTATCTAAACAATATAAACCCTATGTTTAGAAGTAAATAACGAATTTACCCAATATGCCTTTAAATGAAGCGTATTATTGCCCAAAGCTTTCTTATACACGGTGATTAAAATTATTTGATGTCGTTTATTAATTTTTCTACCCTGGTCTAAATTTGAGTAATATATATATATATATATATATATATATATATATATATATATTATACTCGGTAGTCTATATATTATACTAGAAATAAGTGTTATTATTAAATTCAAGTAAAGAGTTTTGAGTATAAAGTTGTCATCAACGAACTGAGACTGGGAGACCTGATCAAAAATTCTAAAAATCTAAGGAACTACAATAAACAATTCCTAGGACGTACAATTATCATAAAAACCAACTGTTTTCCACACGGACTTGTATCTGCACTGAAAATATTACATACAAAATGTACGAGGAATTATAAGGAATGGGTACATCCAGCTTTTCAGCAAACTACCAATTTAGTGAAGATACGCAATGTTTTTAAACAACCTTACCACATTTTTAACTTGTATCTATAAAACTATAAATTTAAACTACAAAAGCTATTAAAGACAACATGTGGCTGCAAAATTTGCGCATATAAAACAGGCGTATGATTTTATGGGGTGAGTAAATCAACAGGCAATTTTTGAAAAAAGAGTCGACAGTAAATCCTACAATAAATTGAAAATAGAAATTTGTTGCAAGAACACATTGACATCAATTGGACTTTTATGTAAATTGAGTGGTCGCTTAATCTACCTTATAACCTTGTCATAAATTTGCGCCCGCTTTATCTTCTCGTTCCTACTTCAAAGAATTTTATTAAAATTGCCTACTTGATATTAGAGAGTTATTGCAAACTCATTCCAAGTAGACTTTGTTAAAAGAATCTTCAAATAAAGTATCCTTTATTAAAAGTTTGCATCCAATTTAAAGGAGTGTTACTGCAAGTGTTTTTTCCTCTACTCTTTACTTTGACATATATGTTTAGTATTCTATATCTGTAAATTATGTTTTAAAAATGAATAAAGAATTAATCTCTTTTGTGTTAAGGTGACCTATAATACATGTTTAACTATATTGGAAAGGTCAATAAAATTGTATTCACACAAAGATGAACCTTTTTTTATTATTTGAGTCTTTCATTTCCCACTAATTCGATAGCATTTGTATGTGTTGTCAAAGTGTTTTTACGGAATACTTTTCGAGTTTGCTTCAAGACACTGTTTTTTACTTCTTTCCAGGCATATAGCATATCTGTTTTCAAAAGGATTTTTACACCTTACTTCTAGGAAAAACATTACAAAACAGCATCCTCGTATTTAGAGCGTTGACGTTTTATATCCTTTTTGTGTTATAAACTTGAACATTATATCTCTAAATTTAATTATACTACAGAAGGCATTTAATTTCACAATATTTATACAGAAAGCAGACAATTAAATGTAATTTGTAGGTTAGGCATTTGGTATATGTCAAAAGGCGCCTTAAATAAAAGCATTCCCTGCCTGTGTTTAAATTAAATAAAGGTGTCCTGTATTTTAATAAAGTACAAACATTAAAGGTGTAATTGCGCATGTGTAAATGTCAAATAAGAGAAAACTTTGTTAAAAAATTGGTAAAATGAACATTGCAATAACTTTTTAGTGTTTTAGGCGGTAAACATAAACTTTACACGCGATTGATAATATCGAAGTTCGCCGCATGATTGAAATTTGAACTATATACATATACATAATATAAATCGTGCAAACTTTTGAATTATGAATAAATCACCTAGTTTGATGTTTCTGGGCATTTTTAAGTTGCCTAAAGTACAACACGAGGAACATTAAATAGGACTAGAAAAAAATATTCGGTATAAGAAGTGAGTTATAATATCACGTCTCCTTTACACTAAACAAGACGAAAAACTGATTATTAATGGGTTCATGAAGACACTATGTGAAAATATAGTTAAGAACGTTTACTTACTTAATGTGAGATAGAAGTGAAACAACGATGGAATACCACTCGTGCGTTCTTCGGCTCGAAATTTCGGGCCGGTCCGAATTGTTTGACCCGACCCGGATCAAAAAAAGATAGGCTCGGCCCGGGCCCGGCCCAAATAAAGTAGCTAACGTCCCGGCCCGAATTCGAGCCCGAAATCGGACCCGAAAACCCGAGTCCGAGTCTATCCTTAATCTGCGTGCAATATCTGATCTACGTCTACTTTTAGCTCTTTTTTTCCTATCTCGCTTGTAATATATCCCGCACTATTTCCCAAAAATGCCTTAGAACGTATCCTGCCCTTCTATTTCTCCTATTTTGTTCTTTTCCACATATCTTTATTTTCCTAATATTTCTGTAACCTACTTGTTATTAACTTTGTTTGTTCATGCTATCTATCATACTCAAACATTTGAAGCACAACATTTCAAAAGTCTGCTATCGTTTTTCTGTCTGCTTCTCCTACTGCCCCTATTTCAGAGACGTACTGTGCTGTACTCCACACATATGCTTTCACTCTTCACACTGAAAAACTGTTCCGATATCCTAAAAATACATTGTTTTTTACTTTTTTACGAGGTTTCCATAAAGGAGACCAATGAACACATGATCAAAGAAACAAAAATACTTTAAATCAATCACATACTATTTACTGGTGTTTTTCCTAACCTCACAGTAGGGTTTATACACAACGACCTCTAACGTTACGAGTTAGTTTGATATACAAACGTTTTACTACCGAAACTTGCTATGCGTTTCATTATTCCCCAAAACAACTTGTGTGGGATGACAACAGTACATTAAAAAGGCGACCCAGGTAATTCAAGCTAAAGACATTAATTGACTGTCATCTCAAAATTCTTGATCAGCTTATTATTTTCAATCACACGAGACTAAATTTTCTATTTTATGATTTCAGTCCCTAGAGATGAAAACTAATGAAACTACTTCCGTGCTATAAATATAGCTATAGAAACCAAACCAACGTGTTTGCCAAAGTGCGACAGTCGCGGAGTACCAAGAAACGTGCATCCAGTTCTGAAAATGGTACTATTTTCATTTGAGGTTCAGCTCAGGCTTCAACATCCAGTAGAATTTATTTATTTTGTATGTAGTCAAAAGACAATAAATTAACGAACAATTTTCTACAAAGTTGTACGTAATTATTTAATTGTATAACGATTGGGGTATCAACTAAAAGAACACAAACACATTTGTCTCATGTCTTTTAACCATGCAGGTAGCCACTGATGTATATTTTCAAGGTTATATTCTGACTATCTGCTTTAAAATATCAGGCAATTAACTGCACGAATTTAAAATAAATTTAAAAAGCTACAACCATTAATAACATCAAGTAATAAATCAAATTTAGAACATATTTAAATGCATCAATTACAAATAATTTATTTTTTCCCTGCAATTTTTTATTATATTTTTCAACAGTCAAATTAATTGTACTACACAGGTAGGAACCTGTTTGTTGTTCCTAGAAGTTTAAAATAACTAACCTATCTCAATTTGACAGAGTGACTGTTTATGCTGAGTCGGTATGCATCAGTTCTGAAGGTATTAAGATGGCAACAATGTGCCTAAAATGAATGGTTCCATTAACCTAGATTTGTGAGGATATTATAGGGTCACTCACACTTTTGGCAAATTTGGTACAGATTGTTATTTTTATGTCAAATGCATTCAATGACTAAATTTAACAATTAATCGATAACTGCCACAAAATCATTATGGTATTAAATTGATTGCAGTTGGTACCACTTATAACATTCTTCTCAAATGTATATAATCATATATCATTTTAATGGTATCTGTATTGATAAATCTCACCAATCGGATTAGGATTACTTCTTTTTAAGACATACAATCTTAGTTTAAATTCACACCAGCAAGCCGAAAAACTCGCGAGAGTTAAATGGCCTTCAAAACGACACTGAGAGTGTCTCGTTCAGCTTTTGTAGTGTTAAATTCATTCTTGATCTAAGGAAGTATTATTTTAGTTTACCATTGTAATCTAAATTATTCATATTCAAAGGTTGTCAAATTCATTAAGGTAGTTTTATGGTTAGAAACGATATCATCGTTACTTTGTATTCTAAATTATTGCAATTTTATTATTCAGTTGTTTTTAATAATAATTTATAACGTTGGCGCATATGACATCATCGTCATGGGAGGAAGAATGTTCACACGCTAAATTATGCCGATCCAGGAAATGGTAAAGCATCTTCTTTGGTTCAGGTTAATGTTTTAAAAAGATAATATTACATATGTTAGATAGTGAATTGCAACAAAAGTAATTTCTATTTGCAGACAATACATTTTTCCACATTTTGCCGAAAATGCTTTCGACTTCGTTTTATGAAAGAAAAAGATACGTATTAATGCGGCGTTTAACTTAGATAACCCCAGATGGTGAGATCAATGGACATACTTAACAATAAGAATAGCGGAAACCTTCAAGTACTTACCTAAGTTATTAGATTTAGCGGTGTTCGAAAAACTAGTAGTAAAAAACGTCGACTTTTTGACAGAAGATCGTATCTGTCTAACAAAAAAGCCATTGCGACGCACAGCACACTTTTAACTAAGTTTTCGCGGTACATCAATAACACAGAGTAACTTGAAGGCTGAATCGCGACAAATCTAATTACATTTAATGTCCACAGGGCGGATGCGTGTTTACCTGTAAGCTTCATCTTATGTTATAACTAACAGTAAATTAAGTATAAATACAAACGGAACATACCAATCACCAAAATGCAAGGCATTTTTGAAAAGAAAATAATTACGAAGGGTGTGACGGAAACGTAGAAAAGGCGAACAAAACGAAAAAATTAAATTAATGCGAAGAAAAGCTAAGAAACAATTAATGCGAACAGAACACAAAACTACAAACATGGTAAAGGACAGAGCTTAGCGACAGGGCGCTTCAGCTTTCCAATGAGCGGTCTTGATGGTGACAACGCGAACGACACCATCAGTTCCCGGATGTACCGCTACGACACGTCCAAGGAACCAACGAACAGGTGGAACGTCCTCGGCTTTAATTAGCACTAAGGTATCCAAAAGAACTGGAGGAGACGTTTTGTGCCATTTGGACCGTTGCTGAAGCGTACGCAAATACTCCTTAGACCACCGGGACCAAAAATCTTGATGAATTCGTTGAAGCAATTACCAACGAGAAAGGAGGTTGAGCAGAAGGCCGGAAAGGACAGATTTCGGAATAGTGATTAAAGGTGCCAATGTCAGTAAGTGACCTGGTGTAAAGCAAGTCAAGTCATTGGGGATCACTGCTCATGGGTGTGAGAGGATGCGAGTTTAAGATAGACTCAATTTGAACAAAGACAGTGGCCAATTGCTCCTATGTCAATACTTGTTCACCTATGGTACGAAAAAGCAAGGTTTTAACGGACTTCACACCAGCCTCCCACAAACCACCAAAATGAGGCGCAGCGGGCGGTATAAAATGCCAAGAAATATGTTCATTAGAGATAGCGGACTTTGCAAGGGAAATTAGCTGTCGGTAGGCACCACCAAAATTTGTGCCGCAGTCACTGTAGAGATTATCCCAACGGCCACGCCTGGCAATAAATCGGCGTTAAGCTGCGAGAAATGCGTCAGTTGACTGATCAAAAACTAATTCAAGATGCAGCACCTTGGTAGCCATGCAAATCAAGAGACATAAATACTCTTTTAACACTTTGGCACCCCTTACTCGAGACATGACAATAAAAAAGGGACCAGCAAAGTCGACGCCCGAACGCAAAAGGGGCTTGACTTGAGTGACTCGACATGCAGGAAGGTTGCCCATAAGAGGCTGCGACGCGGTAAGAGCAGTCTGGCAGCTCCGTGGCGTAGTGGTATGTGTGCGACTACTACGCCCAAGGTCCCGGGTTTGAATCCCGACACGGTCCGCTTGAAAAATGTAAGGCGAGCATTTTTCACAAAAATTGACCCTCGTTCGGATGAGAGCTAAAATGGAGGTTCCGTGTGTGAGTGTTGTCACGCACGTTAAAGATCCCTACCTTGCTTGGAACAGCAGGGGTTCGGCAAAAATCCAAATTTTCCAGGTAAAAACTCTCCTCCTGGCCAATGTAGCACCTTCGAGTGGAGCATTGGAAAATCACATGTAAGGTAGGAGCAGTCTTCCAACAAATCATACACCGACTCAGAACACGACGAATTGACTGTTTACTAGAAACAATCGAAAATTGTTGTCGGACGATAAAATCAACGATTTAAACATCCATGTGGAAGTATTTCAAATGGACAAAACTGATATACAAATCCGTAAAGCGACTTTTACTAGGCAAAAGGACGGGAAATTTCCTTTTAAAGGATAAGGATGCTCGAGACAAGCGGCCACCAACCCGTACGATTCCTTCTCTAATAAAGAGGGACAATTTGCGAAAATTCTTGTTTAGAACTGATCCAGATTCAATTAAAAAATGAGTTTGTTGAGTGTACTTAATCAAAGGGATCAAAGCATTATGTAGCTCAAAAGAGGACAATGGTGCGGTGAATTTTGATAAAGGATGCTGTAGGTTATGGACAAAGCGGAGGATCCAAGTGACAATGCGAATAATGAATTGAAAAGAAGAATTATTTTCCAAAACTATTTCAATCTAAGAAAAGAACGCGACGGCGGTCAGAACAATAGAACGTTCTTCGATGAAAACTTCAGGAGAATTAAAATGTGGTATATGTGGACTGTATTTTTCGAACAAACGGTATAAGGCAGGGGGTGCCGCCCACCATAATGAACACTGGCACAAGTCGCTAGATAGTAAACCACGTGACCCGACAGCGGCAGGATTTTTATTGGGGAGGGGATATGATGCTAAGAAGCGCAAGAAGTGTTTTTTGATTATAGGAGACTCGATTGGCTACAAAGGTCTTCCAGCGCTGTGGTGGGGAACAAATCCAAGAAAGAACCACCGTGCAATCAGACCAACAAAAAATTATATCAAACGTATGATGGGAATAAAGGTTTTGAGGATAAAGGATAATAGTTTTGAT
The DNA here is from genome assembly GCA_036346225.1 of Platerodrilus igneus. Taxonomy (NCBI): domain Eukaryota; kingdom Metazoa; phylum Arthropoda; class Insecta; order Coleoptera; family Lycidae; genus Platerodrilus; species Platerodrilus igneus. The sequence continues at coordinate 11,519,072 of JARFIW010001469.1, read as the reverse complement.
GCCAAGGTGGCGGCTAAAAGTTCAAGTCTGAGCAAAGAAAGGGTACGAAGAGGAGCAACTTTAGATCTTGCACAAACTAAGCGAACCTCAATAGAAGAATAGGTGACAAAAAGAAAATAAACCACAACGGAATAGCCGCGTTCAGAAGCGTCAACGAAGCAATGAATTTTGCACGTAGAAATATATGGCGGACTTAGCAAGCGCGGCAAATCTAAGTCGGAAAGAAATGTCAATCCATGAAGGTATCTCTCCCAAAACACAGTATGTCGGGGGAAGGGGTATCACCCCATTCTAATTTCAAGGACCAGAAACGCTGAATTAAATATTTTACTAAGACAATTAGGGGGGATAAAATACCCATAGGGTCGAAAATACGGGCTAAGGTGGAAAGTAAGTTACGTTTGGTACATGCTATCGATTGTGGTTGAACTAGAAAACAAAAAGTATCTGAAGTGGAGTTCCATTGAAGACCTAGAACTTTCACATATTGAGTGTCAGGGTTCTCAAAGGATCGAGGTTGTGCGAGTTGTTGCGAAGCGGAAAGATCTTTGAGTAATTCAGATTGATTACTAGATCACTTATGAAGTTCAAAACCACCCAGTTTTAGATGAGCAATTAATTGATTTCGTAAGCAAAAGTTGACTCAATATTCCACACTAGAAAAGACAAATCTAATGACATTTAATGTCCGTTCATTTACATTTCCAATGCTCCACCCGAAGGTACTACATTGGCCAGGAGGCGAATTTTGTTTTGTTGTCTTGAAATTTAGAATTTTGCCGAACCCTTGCCGTTCCAGGCAAGGTAGGGATCTTTAACGTGCGTGACAACACTCACACACGGGACCTCCATTTAACCTCCGAACGAGGGCGTAATTTTTGTGAAAAATGCTCACCTGCCATTTTTCAAGCAGAATCACCCACGTGTTAACGAAGTCCAGATTTTTCAGTAGGATCTTGTTAAAATACTGGATTGAGTCTGAGATAGTTGGTTTTAGTTATTTTCGAGGTATTTACAGTCAAAGTTATTCCTTAGATATTTATAATACGAATTTTGAAACTATAACCTACAGTCACTTTTAATTAGTAGATATTTTTACCTGTATAAATTTATAAATGTACCCACAGTACGTTTTTGTTACTAGTTTTATTGAGAAATTAAAAAGTAACTTTTTCGCCGAAAACGTTTTCTATTAAGATAAATATTTTGATATTTTTGGCATTTGCTCAAGAATGTTTGTACGTAGTCGTTTTTAAGCTTTTAATTATACAATAGAGTAAAGAGGTAGACCTAGGTTTGACTACTGTACACAGATAGTGAAAAATGTAGCCTGTAGGAATTTCAGGGAAATGTGTAGGCTAGCCCGGAATAGAAAGCAATAGAGGTACGCGTTCAACCAGTCCCAAGACGGATAAATTAATGAGGAAAAAGTAAATATACATAAACATGATGATTATTATAAGCAACTACAAGTATTGGTTGGACAATATTCTAGAATAATGTTAATTGTGGGAAGGGATTTACTGGAAAACTATTAATTCGGCAAATGTCTAAGTGTTAGGGATCTTGGCAGCATAGGCTGCTTAACCCCCTTCACTGAATCTCGATGTACTGGGGCATAAAATTAGAAAACCATAGAAGGGAAACCGAGCTGTACACAGGCTGTGTGAGAATTTCAGGGAACTGTCTAGACTAGCTCAGAATATAAATTAGTGCAGTACGTGTCCAACCAGTTTTGAGACGGAAAACCTAGTGACGAAAAAATAAGCGCAGATAAATCTGATGATTATTATAAACAACTACAGGTGTTGATTGTGAAATATCTGCAACTAATGTTGACTGTGCGAAAAGATATATTGGAAAAAATATTAAATCGGCAAATGTTAAATTGCTGAGGGAACTTGGCAGCCACAAGCTTGCTTACCCCCCTTTACAACCACTGAATATCGGAGAAATAGGGTATATAATTGTAAAACTATAGAAGGGAACCGAACTGCATCTAACAAGAAAGAACAGCGCCTATGATGAAAGACAATAAACATAGAAACAAGAAGAAAATTGATGAAAGCGTATGTGTGGAGTACATTACAGTATGCCTATGAAATGTAGGCAGTAGGAGAAGCAGACAGAAAAACGGTGGCAGCTTCTTGGAATGCTGTGCTTCAATTGTATGAGGATGATAGTATGGAGAGACAAAGTTAATAACAAATAGGTTATAGAAATGTAGGGGAACAAGGATATCTGTGGAAAAAATAGGAGAAATAGAAGGGCAGAATACGTTGTAAGGCATTTTTGGGGAATAGTGTGGGATATATTACAAGCAGAGATAGGAAAAAGGAGGTGGATCAGATAGTGATATAAGCAGACTGTTCAAATTTCTGGGAAATGTGTAGGTTAGTTCAGAATAGGAAACAATGATGGTATGCGTCTAACCAGTTCCAGGACTGAAGACCTAATGATTATGATGATGAGAGTATAGAATTTTATATATTTGTGGTTTCACAACTAATATAAAGGTAATAGTTTCCAGTCCTGATACACTAGAAGTTATTGCCATTATCTACAGGCATGATTAACATACGGGTAGTTTAGGATTCTATTTTGGGAACCTTTTTTTCTCACATCTACCATTTTTAAATAGTATATGAGTGTCCTTATCATTACGTTTATTTTAGGTTTGTTTTAAATTAGTGTACTCTATTATATCTAGTGTCAATTTTAGGCCAGAATCACTTTCCCGATCTCGGGGTTTGGTATTCTCTTGTTACTTTTTCTGGAACCCCGTATTTCAAGATTAGGTGGCATCGAGTTTCTCTTAAGATTACCAGCTAGATTTTCGGGGTCAAACTGTGCGTAACACACTTTTTTCATACCCACTGCTACTCTTGATTTTGGTGCAGTTTGCTTCTTCTATGTTCATTTGATGTAAAGTGAATAAGTAAACATACCTTTTACGTAAGGACTAAAACACACTATTGCTTATACTAGTCGTGCTTTAACTTCTGCTGAACAAAAATATTCAGCTACCGAACGTGAATTATTAGGGGTTATTTTTTGGCATTCAAAATTCAAAGGATGTGTTGAAGGTACACCTTTTACTGTAATTGCTGATTGTGCAGCTCTCACATGGTTGAATAACTTGAAACAACCAGCAGGTCGGTTGGCAAGATGGAATTTGTGTATTTCTCAATTTACCTTTGATGTTCGGCATAGACCTGCTAAATTAAATATCGTGCCTGATGCCTTATCTCGTGAGGTCGCTTCTCTTAACCTCCCAGATCCAATTCCTGATGCATGGTATCTCAATATGACCAAGAAAGTTTCTTAAAATCCTGATAAATTTTCCACCCTTTGTGTGATGAATAATAGATTATGTAAATTTGTATCTTCCTTATCTCATAAAATTTCTAATATCTCTGAATGGAAACTTATAGTCTCTACCGCTAACCACATTGAAGTTCTTAATTTGTGTCACGACGACCCTATAGCTGCTTACCTTGGTGTTACAAAAACTTTAGCTAAAATATCTGAATTATATTATTGGCCTACATTAAAACAACCAGTCTGCCGTAAAATTTGCGGGGCTCAAAAGAGTTCTCAAGAAGCTCGTTCTGGTTTGATGGGTAACTTCAAACGTGTATCTTACCCCTTTCAGTTAATATCACTTAACTTATTAGAACCTCTCCCTCGATCAAAAAGAGGTAACCAATATCCTTTAGTCGTCACGGACTAGTTTTTTAAATTCGTTATTGTACAACAATTAACTAAAGCCACATCTTCTGCTATAATTAAATTTCTAGAACAATATGTATTTCTTATCTTTGGTGTTCCTCAGATTATTCTTTGTGACAATGGGGCGCAATTTATCTCAAAAGATTTTAAAAATTTCGTTACAAGTTATAAAGTACACAAAATTTGGTTCAACGCCAAATACCATCCACAGGTAAACCCTACAGAAAGAGTAAATAGAGTCTTAATCACAGCTATCTCTTCATATATCGATTCAGACCACGCTAAGTGGGATGAAAATATCTTTTAAATCGCTCAAGCCTCACGTTGGGCGCCATTGTTATAATTACGCGGCAAATTTACCCGCCATTGTTATATTTTTACAAATCACGTTTTACCGATGATGCAATTGCTGTCTATGTCAATTTTACATGCACTGATTTAGGTAAAATCGAATTACTTACGTGAGGTGTATCTCGGAACTTCATCAAGGTCCAGCACGTGGTTGTTGGGTTCGATTACGCCATGTTGATCACCAAATTTGCTATCCGTCCTAAACTTTCTAAAAAAACACACACTCCACTCAGATACTTGTTTCTTGGTTCATGTCTCGTGGCTTAATCCTCGCTTTCGATACTTGCGTACATCAGCATTCTTTCTGCGCAGTCGCGACTGTCAGCGACGACGAAAGTTAGCGTTATTTATTTAAAAATACGCGACAATTAACTTACAAATTATATCTAAATCTGAAAATGATACATAGCCATCTTGGCATGTAACAAGGACTGAGGTTAGTTTTAATTACTTTTAGGACTTGGGTAAGGGTTAATTCGATGAAGGTAGGTTTTAGGGTTATAACTTTGGAAGGTGGTCTGGTAAGTGGGGCATGTTGTGAAACTGGTTTGGAGATGATTGCAGCGGCTATATTGTCTGTGGTGCTGTAGTTGGTTATTTACTACTTATCTGTTTTTGACTCTTTAATATGTTGTTAAGAGTTCATTCTGTTGTTTTGAGGCTCGCGCTTGAAACTCCGCTTTTACGAATTGCCTTGTTAGCAATCATTTGTAAGTTCTTCAAATTTGAGGAGGATGAAGGTGGGGCGTGCTTCACTAATTTTGTTGGATTTTCTAACAAAGAAAATCATTAATTTTCGCTTTTATGGAACTGATATTTTGCAGATAAATTCTTTTGTAGGTGTCTGGTTCATTCCCTTAGTCTCGGAGTCTCTTGCATTTTTGTATTTCGGATGAGCTAGAACCCATTGATAAAGATCTGGGTATGAATGTGCTACGTTCATCGACGTAGTTTAACACAAAGAAAAACCAAACAAAGACTGTCCGGGCTCAATCGGTAAGTTGGCGGAGTATTACATATACAAAAGTTAAAGAAAGGCCTGAAATAAAAATACCCACACTCATTCACAACTAAACATACACAAAGGAAAACCTCTAATTAAAAAAAAATATACAAAAGCGCATTAGTACCAAAAAATAGACAATCAATAATTACAAGCTACACATATCAACAAAATAAAAAAAAAACATTTTCTTTAAATGGCGAGCTGCCGTTTTTAGGTAACTACCCCTTACATTATTTAGCAACAAAAAAAACCAAACATAACACTAAAAACCACAGCTGTAAATCATTGTAAATATAAAATCAAACATATAGGATAGCCACGATAAATACAATATTAATAATAAATATCATCTCATTTGACGATAATCATTTAAAAAATTTTAAGTTTATTCAACAAGTAGAGCCTGATAAATATACTCTTTCGACCAATCTCACAGGACCCATACAAGAAAATAGTGCATAAACACTCACCCGAGCCTCCACGGTGTAAGTTTGGGTCACACCTTCCCTAATGACAGGGCAGCGCAGAGGAGCTCGAGATCCCGCAGTTTGAGTATCCTTTCATAACAAAAGGAGCGGTGAAGCAATGGGTCGTTAGGTTCAGCAGAGAAAGAAGCACGCTGTAGGGTGTGCGCAAAATTGTCATAAAGAAAAACGGAAACAACCAAAAATACAACACGTTTTCGTTGTGTATATCGAAAAGAAAGTGAATATTAATTTCGTTTAACTAATGACCAGAGCTCCAAGTAATATTGTTGTTATCAAACGTGATTAGCAAACTTGAAAACACGGTTTATCGCATAGTACGATACCTTATTTCCAAGAGTTTTTGATTGAAACAATAGAGAAAGTAATTACACCCTATTGCAAGGTATAACGAGTTCACGGATACCTAAAACAGGATATAAACTATTTCATCTATATAATAAATTTTTCATTTTAAAACAAATAGATTTGAACTTGAATATTATCAGAAAGCGTATTTATTGTAGGAAGGTCTAATTATACTGGGTATTGTTGCAGGATCTGAACAGGATCTAAATAAATATATAATGAAGTGAAAGGATGTAGATTTTAATTTAGTCGTAAAATGAACGTAACAAATTCCTCCCAGCAAAATTAAAAGGTCAAGGTAGGAAAGCAAAAGTATGGGAGTGGGCAGTACCAAAAAAAAAACAAAAGACAAAATTTGCTTAAGAAAAACACTAAAAGAAAATTCGTTTACGAAAACAAAAACCCAAAAAAAAGAAACAACCCAAAATCAAAAAAGAAGAACTCTCATCCGGCTTGAAGATCTAATATATAATAATAGAAAAAGAAAGAAAAAAAAGAATTTGCTTAACGGAATAAAATTTAAAAACCCAAAAGAAAGCGTTTCGAAATGAAAAAGGCTCGACGAATCAAGGTACCAGATAAAGAAAAAAAAATTAAAAATTGAAGGAAAGTACAGAGAAAGATAGGTAGGTAGTAACAATGAGCGAGGACAAAAGTAGAATGGCGTCAACAGTGCTAAAGTAGTCAAAGGTCGGATGTTTCTTCAGAAAAGAAATAGGAAAGTCTTCAACCTCAAACAAAGATTGGTTCCCTGCAGAAAACCAACAGTAAAGGAAAGAAGCGAGGAAGAAATCCAACAGTAATAGCCAAAATGACAAAAGTATCAAGCCTCAAAATATGCTCGGGAACAACAAGAATGCTGGATAGATAAAAAATGAAATTACTTCAAGCTGTGGTACCCAAAGACTCGCCACAAACGAAGAACCAAAGAAACGAACAGCTAACTAGACCTAAAATCGACTTAGTCGTGGTTTCCGAAAAAAAGAAAAACGGACTACCACAGGAAGTGGATCGAAAAATATATCGAGCCAGCAGCAAGACCGACAGAAAGTAAAACCAGCCACAGGAAAAAGGAAAGAAATGTGGTATGAAAGGAACGTGGAAAAAAACCAAAAAGAGTAACACCAACATGACAAATACCAGAACCACAAAAAACTAAGAATCGCACAAAAGAAAAGAAAACAGAATCCCAGTGTAATTATGTATGAGTGTGTGTTTGTGTGTGTGTGTGTGTGTGTGTGTGTGTGTGTGTGTGTGTGTGTATGTGTGTGTGTGTGTTGATGTATGAGTATGTGAGTGTGTGTGTGTGTGTGTGTGTGTGTGTGTGTGTGTATGAACTGTGTATGTATATATTGTGCGTGTGTGCATGTGTTGGGCCGCTGTAGTTGCCTACTACGACAGGCAGGCCGTACCATGGGGCTATTCTATTCCCGGTCTCACAGGATGAACGAAAAAGAAAGAAAACCCAGGAAACAGGGAAGTAAATAAAAAGAAAACCTAAAGTCCAGAAATCAAAACCTAAGGAGAGCAAAATCGGCATAAGAAACGGGCGTAAGAACTAGATATTGATCTTAAGACGCCACCAGCAAGAAAATTAAACAAGATTAAGCACATTGGTACTTCGCCGACATACATCTTCCGGTTCGGAAGGAGCATAGACTAATGTCTTCCTCTTTTGGGCAGTTTTCTGCCAAACAGGAACAACAGGGGATGTAGCAGTTGCAGCACGCGTTTTAGAAGGTGGCGAGGGTGGAGGTAGTAGTGGTTGTCGTAGTTTATGGAACTCAGAACGCGTTATGGAAAGTTGTTTGTTGTTATGATTAAGAAAGACAACGGTAGAAAAGGAAATATCATGGGTTGTCAGAATATCAACGATAAAAAAAGAAAAAGTATTGGCTGTAAGGGAATCAACCTTACGAAAAGAAAAACACAAGCAGAGCACGTTTCAGTTACGTTAGATAAAGGGGCAGAAACAGATAACATTTTATCGATGTTAGGTACATGACTAGCAGTATCACAGTTAGGAAAGAGAACAGCATTGGCTGTAGGAATATCAACCCTAAGAAAAGGAGCAGAATCCGATAACACTTCAACCATATTACATAAAGGAACAGGATCAGGTAGAAGTTCATTAACGTTACAAGAACAAACAGCATCAGGAAGAACTTCATCCACAATAGATAAGGAAACAGAATCAGGTTGACCTTCATCAACATTAGATAATAGGACATCAGCTAGGATTTCACCAACCTTAGTTAAAACAACAGAAGCAAGTAGAAGTTTGTCAGCACTAGATAAAAAAACATAATCAGAAAGAATTTTGTCAACATCAGAAAAATGAGTAAGACCAGGTAACGTTTCACCAACGTCCGATAAAGAAGTAGAATCAAGTAAGGTTTTATCAATGTTAGACAATGGACTGGGAACAGACAAAACTTCAGCCACAATAGGAACTGATTCCTTAACAACAGTAAATAACAAAGTAGCATCAAGTAAAACTTGGACGACAACAGCAACCGATATTAAAGATACAGGTTCATGAACTTCAACAGTACCTTCGCTGACTAAATTAGAAGTTAGCGTTACTTCAGCGACATTTGTTCTTGCAGACACGACAGGAATTTCGTGGGTAGAATCGTTTAAGAAAGCGGGAATAAATTCTTGAGAAGCTAGCTGCAAGTCACTAATTGGAAGTATGAATTGCAATGGTGGTGGAGGCACAGTTTGGGATGAGAGTGAATATGTAGGAGAGCAGAAGGAGGAGTAGAATAGGATGTAGAACTAGGAACGGAAGAAAGTTTGTTCGAAGCTACATTTGCCGAAGAAGGCTTTGTTCGATAGCAGTAGCAGGATGATTTGGATAAGGTACATAAGAGAACGTAGAGTTAGCAGCAGAAGAAATTTAGCTCCTAGAGCTGAGAACAGAATTGGAAGTATGATTTGAAGACCTATTAATAGTAGGATAACAGTGTGGACAGTTGCGACGAGAAACTCCCTCATATCCGTAACCATGGCAATGGAGTACTTGAGGACGAGTACAACGTGTCGAAACATGACCAGGCTTGTCGCTATTAAAGCATATAACCTGACGAGTAGAAGCAGAACTAGGAAGAAGAACAGTAGAACGTACGGAAGAAGTATCGGGTCTACCCGTAGGCGTAGGAGAAATTTTAACAATTCGGTTATGTGAAGTAAAAGTATTTTCTTCAATAGTAGCACACTTATAAGCAAAATCCGGGGGTTCAAAATGTTGAATCTGTAAATTAGACAACGACTTCCAGTCAAAAAACCTATGCCGATTATCACGATACCAAAGTATCGCTTTAGACTCCCACAAGTCCACTGCTGACTCAAATAACTGCAATCCTGACACATGTTGAATTCGTTGGAATTCTTCGACCCGTACCAAAAAATCATGTGTTTGGGTAACCAGAAAATTTCAAATTCCATTCCCATACAGTTGGACCTTGATAGGAAGCCGAAAAAGGAATAGCGACTAATTTAGGCATTGTAGCAAGGGTTGATTCCGGTTCAGCAGTAACAGTATGTTGGTCGTGACCAGGTGATACGGAAATATCGGCCAAAATCATTGCCGGTTCTAACTTCATACATTCATTTTGTAATTCTTGCAAGGAGTGGACGGTAGGCAAATAGGTTCTATAAAATGCATCGAGGTTACGAAGCAAAATGGACAATTGATCATCCTCATTAAAAGAATCATACTACTCAAACAGGCCCGTCATACACGCGAAATAGTTAGTAATGCTTTCGGATGACTTCTGCCGTCTCTTACAGATCATATTAAACACCACCAACCTATGATCAATCATTTTGAATAAGAATAAAAAAGGGAGAAAGTAACTAAGTAAGGGCTAACCGTAACTCGATAAAAGCTCAAGAAAAAATTATTGGGAATACAGGACAATTTAAAACACCCGATGGATAAACTTCAGCAACAAAATAAAAACCAGGAACAAGAACAGGGCGCCAGCGTTTTCAATGGACTAAAAGTATCAGCGAAAACACAATACCGATAATCTGAAATGAGCCAACCAACTGATATTTAGCGATCAAGGAAGAAAACAAAATCAACATTTAAGACGATCGAACCCACACAAGAAATAAAGAAAACCGATCCTCATGTGAGGAACACTAAAGAACTGAAAGAAAAATAAATAACAGTCCGAACGTAAAGGGAGAAAAAAAATAAGTATCCTTAGGCCGAGAAAAGTGGATAATGTCGGGAATCGGGCAGTAACAAACAAAAATTGGGCCAGAAATTAAGCGAAACCAAAATCGGAGCCAAAAATTAACTAAAACAAATTCGGAGCCCCACGCCAGGGCGTCAAAATTTATGCTACGTTCATCGACGTAGTCTAACACAAACAAAAACCAAAGAAAGAACTCACCGAGCTCAGTCGGTGAGTAGGCGGGGTATTACACATACATAAAGTAAAGAAAGGCCTGAAATAAAAATACACACACTCATTCACAATTAAACATACACAAAAGAAAACCTCTAATTAAAAAAAAATGTACAAAAGGGCAGTTGCATCAAAAAATAGACAATCAATAATTACAAGCTACATCAACAAAATCAAAAGAAAACTTTTTTTAAATGGCGAGCTGCCGTTTTTAGGTATCTACCCCTTATATTATTTAGGAATAAAAAAACCAAACGCAACACTAAAAACCACAGCCCTAAATCATTGTAAATATAAAATTAACTTATAGGATGGTCACGATAAATACAATATTAATAATAAATATCATCTCATTTGACGATAATCATTTTCAAAATTCTAGGTTTATTCAACACGTGGATCCTGATAAATATACTCTTTCGACCAATGTCACAGGACCCATACATGTGATTTTCTAATGCTCCACCCGAAGGTACTACATTGGCCGGGAGCGAGTCTTTTCACCTGGAAAATTTGGAATTTTGTTGAACCCTTGCCGTTCCAAGCAAGGTAGGGATCTTTAACATGCGTGACAACACTCACACACGGAACCTCCATTCTACCACTTATCCTAACGAAAGTGTATTTTTGTGAAAAATGCTCGCCTAACATTTTTCAAGCGGACCGTGTCGGGATTCAAACCCGGGACCTTGGGCGTAGTAGTCACACACGTACCAACTACGCCACGGAGCCGCCACAAGACCCATACAAGAAAATAGTGCATAAACACTCACCCGAGCCTCCACGGTGTAAGTTTGGGCCACACCTTCCCTAATGATAGGGCAGAGCAGAGGAGCTCGAGATCCCGTAGTGTGGGTATCCTCCCATAACAAAAGAAGCGGTAAAGCAATGGGCCGTCAGGTCCAGCGGAGGAAGAAGCACGTTGTAGAGCGTGCACAAAATTTTCATAAAGAAAAACGGAAACAACCAAAAATACAACAACTGTTTTCGTTGTGTCTATCGAAAAGAAAGTGAATATTAATTTCGTTTAACTAATGACCAGAGCTCCAAGTAATATTGTTGTTATCAAACGTGATTAGCAAACTTGAAAACACGGTTTATCGCATAGTACGACATCTTATTTCCAAGAGTTTTAAATTGAAACAATAGAGAAAGTAATTACACGCTACCGCAGGGTACAACGAGTTCACGGATACATAAAACAGGGTATAAACTATTTCATTTATAGAAAAAACTTTCCATTTTAAAACAAATAGATTTGAACTGGAAAATTATCAGAAAGCGTATTTATTGTAGGAAGGTCTAATTATACCGGATGTTGTTGCAGGATTTGAACAGGATCTAAATAAATGAATAATGAAGTGAAAGAATGTAGATTTTAATTTAGTCGTAAAATGAACGTAACAAATGTTTCTGGTGTGTTATTCGCACTTCCAGGCCTACTACATCGAGTTGGTGGTTTTTGCATAATATTTGAATATAGTTTTACGTATAGGATACATATAGGGCTGTTGTTTTAATTTTTGTTATTCGATAAACTAACTAATGTTACACGTCTGTTTTATCGCTTATTGTTAATTTCGTATTTTGTAGTCTGATGTTGCTTTGAGGTACTTTACTTACTATTCTAAGGAAGTGTTAGATGGTCTGATCGCCCTTCAGGATTGCGCTCTTTACTAAGAGCTTTTATGCACCCTCGTGCTTTGATGTTCTTTCAAGGATTGGAATATCTCTACTGCTTGCGCTTTCTAAATATTCAATTCGGAGTGTTTAAAGGTTTCCGATAACGTTCACTTTACACTAAAAAAATATGTATTTATTTGCTTAACTAGAATTAAATTTTTAAGCCAAAAGTCAGCTGAAATGACTGAAAACCGATCTAGACCTTGAACTAAGAAACATGTGAAACACGTCTAGCCTCTACGATTTTCGAAGAAGTATTATTCGAATTCTGTATCCACTTTACAATACGAAAAAGTAAGAAAAGATTGGAAATATTGAGCGAAAATTGTGTTTTTAAAACAATGCGCCACACACAACCCATGCATTTCAATGAAAATATCATCATCTGGGATCAAATGAAAAAGGAGCCTGAAACGTTGTAAATCTTCTGCAATCAAAGAGGTAATCAACACCGGGCAATGATTTCTTTACAGAGCAACATAAACTTTCTTCTTGAAGGTTGTCCAAATGCTGCATAATAAATGTATTTTATTAAAAGGTAATTATATGAATAACATCTCGTATATTGAGCGTTAAATTTTTATTACTTTTATATTTGACTAACTTAATAATATCAATTCACCCTCATATTACAGGAATATTGTGGAATAGAACCGGTCTTGGTATATGTTATGGCCTGTTACAATGTGACAAACGTTCTGAATTTTAAATTATTTTTTTTAGACATTCTTAGTATTAAAATTACGAAATATTTTCGTTTTCTTAGATGTTAGTCATGCATGCCTGATGGAAGAGTAGACAAGCGTGTAGAGATCGTGTTTCAGTCGATGTGTAATAGTCTCTTACATCATTTTAGGTAAACTACCTGCATTACCCTTAAATTTAACGATTAATATTCATCCCACGCAAGTTCTTCTGAAGAAGAATAAAACGCCCAATGGTTTGTTGGTAAGCAATAAGCAGTCTGGTAGACCTTGTGACGCAAAAGATCGTAAAGAGAATTTTGTGTCCGTCATCATTTATTAATGTGTGCATCAACCCCATTCAACGCCGTCAATGGAAAAATTTAATTAATAAACAAACTAACATAAGAATTGGTTATATTTTATTGATGTTATGACGCGTTCTTTGAGTCTTAATACTTTTAAGCTGTTCATTATGCAAAAAAGAAAATGAGTCTATTCTGAACTAATAAAAGTTAATTGTCTTTTATGTTTGTGGGCACAAAATGTGACAAAATTACAAAGTATTATTATACTCACGAATGCATTTTAGAGATTTGAAACCGAAAAGGTGGTTTTTAGTTAGTTTTACATATTTTTAAAACAAAGCAAAAATAGCGAAAATTATAAGAAAAATATTTTGTCGCAAATTAAATTTTTAAATAGGTCAAGAAAATTTATCATCTTTTGCATACAATAATGGAACAAACGAGTTCAAGATTAGTATCAGTTTCTAAAAAAATCTTTTACATTGTCGCGTATAACTTACTGTTTCATTAAGTTTAGGTCAATTTCCTTCTCAGAGAAATAAACCCTTCTGGGACCGGACTAGAATAGCCGTGGGAATTCTCCTGACTGACGTAAGAAACCACTACCCGAAAGAACTGCTCCTTCCTCACCCCTAATATTCGTGAAAATATCTTTTGCTATTTTCAATGAGAACAACGTACAATCATCACTATTTTATTTTACCAGAAGAAAACAAACATAAAGCTCATGTATACTCGATGTAGGTTGGCATACTACTTTGGTAGGTCGTTTCCATTTGTATTCTGGTGAAGGAAATAAGTTCTAGAGAAAATAGAAACACCTAATAGAAGATGCTATGATGAATGTTTCAAATTGCTTGTCGGCTAATTCTAACTCTCCAATTCATAAAACCGCTGTAAACATACATCAGACTATAAATATGTATGGTTTCGGGTTGGGACCGTGTAATTTTATAAACTAAGGTCGACTTTTCTTCCACTTTTTTTAGGGACTTCGACAGGACACGAAAAGAAAATAAATAATAAAAATATTAAAAATAAAAATAATAATACAGATAAGAATGATAACATTAAGTAGACAAGTTAAAGTGTAAAGAGTATGTAAAGTTACTTCTGAACTAGCAGACTCACCAGCCCATTTAAGCCAAAAGGTGTCTTGTGGCAACGAACTGGAGTTACTTTGCCACAACACACCTTTTGGCTTAAATGGGCTGGTGAGTCTGCTAGTTCAAAAGTAACTTTACATACTCTTTACACTTTAACTTGTCTAATTAATATTATCATTCTTATCTTTATTATTATTCTTACTTTTAATATTTTCTATTATTTATTTTTTTCTTGTCCTAATGAAGCCCCTTACAAAAGTGGGCAAAACATCGACCTTAGTTTATAAAATGACACGGTCCCAACCCGGAACGATAAATATTTACGACTCCGGCCGTGAAAGCCTTCGACAATGTCACATACATCAGATTTATAATAATACGAAATATCCTCTTACATTCAATTTTTCAAATACAAATTAATACATCCACAACAGCTTTTTCTTAGGAACAATATTTTAAATATAACATCCATGAAAAATAACTTCCTCTCAATACAAATCTTTACTAAAAATAGAGTCTTGTATTTTTTATAACTAAGATGATCACTCACTTATTCTACACAAATCTTAATATCGTAATTATCATTTATAAAAAACTCCTTAATTAAATTTTCCTTAATCTGTACATTAGTAAGACATGTAATTTAATATCCTCCCATTTAAACACATTTAAAATTGTCTGAATTCTTCAGCTAGGTTCAATAATCATCTTGTATAAGGGCGAAAACATGTATCGTAGATTTGCCAACCCTTTTAAAATTACATTATATTTTTTTAAATTTAAACAAGATATATTTATTTTGCCGTATCCTTTGGGATTAAATTCGAGCCCTACCGTTGGAAGCCATAAAAATGCAGTGTCCTCCTATTTGAAAATCATGCCTCACGAATACTAATTCGTGCCCCAATGCTGGGTTGACATAAAAATGCATTGGTCATCTAGATAAAAATATAACTCCAGCAATTTGCAGCTTAATAAAACTTCGTTACAAATTCCGTGTTTGATTATGATATGTTCTAGTTTAAATAAAATTAAATAAAAACCCTTAACCACAAAAAATATTTAAATTACTAGATAGGTATTTCGACCACTATGTGGTCATCATCAGTAGGAAACCTCTTAAAAAAAAACACAATAATAATAATTAGCCGTTGTTCTGGAACACTTCAGAGGATATTCTCCTCACCACTTAGGCTGAAGTGAACCTTCCCAACCTATAATTTACTATATTGTTGCTTTAAACACTATCGAGGATATTCTCCTCACCCGTAGGCTGGTGTTCTCAACAACAAACAAGTCACTTGTATCTAGTAATTTAAATATTTTTTGTGGTTAAGGGTTTTTATTTAATTTTATTTAAATCGTGCCACAGTGTTCCTATAGATTATTATGTTCTAGTTTGATATTTACAAAAATTGCTTCTTCAAGTTGATGTACCACGGCTAGCTCTGGGCACTACCTCCTAGGATATACTTACCCCAACTACACATTCTTTTAACACCTTTACACACAACAAAATACAAAAATTAAATTAAATCATTGGACAAACATGCACTCATTTGTTCATATGACATAAATGATTTTTCAGACAATTTCGATATTTACATTGTTATATTTACAATAAAACATTTCACCCTTTTTTTAATCTAAATTGTTTGTGAGTTATTGCACTTCAACCTTTTTATTTTTCAAAGTAGATGGGCCTATCGTGAAACCCTAAATTTACCTTTACTTGGTCTATGGTGAGCTCAGTATAAACCTTTTTCCTTGATATGCATAAAATATTGCATGGTCAAATTACTCTAAAGACCCGTTTACTCTTTACATCAAAAATTATTACTCCTGTTTTTACCTACTCAAATAATAATGGAAAATTGTCTTTTATATACGGTAATCAAATTAATGTTCAGTTCTTCATAAAATTTTCACCACATAATTCTAAACACACCTAGCTGTATAACACAATGCCAGCACCACAGTTCAACAATAAAATAAAATTCGTTACCTGGTGTGTTCTTCGGACGCACCACCTCCTCGGATGACCTCCAAACTCACGTGCTTGGATTTTTCCCACGTTCTCACTCCTACATGGACAACAACTTCATCTCAACTCGTTCATCCAGTTCCCCAAGTTATTAGTGGATGCTTTTCACTACCATCCATCCAAATCCAAATTTATGTCTCCATCTCAATTTAACGTGCCACGAGCACTCTTGTTCAAGAAATACTTGGTTCGCTTACCTCAGTAGCATCCTGTTGTACTCGTACAATTATTTATACTAATTTATTTTCAGCCCGTTTAATTTGTTAGCACCAACTCGTGCATTTACAACACTTGATAGATAGATAAAATTAATTTATTGTGAGCCATACCTAGGCCAGAGCCCTTACTAGCCGTACATTATAGGTATTTACATATATTTAATAACTTAGAATCGATAATTCAGGGACAACTGGGGTTCTTGAAGTTTTGGTGAGGGGGATTTGTGCCCCTACTTTTGTCGTCGACTGTGCACGTGGAGTGGGGCTGATTGTGTGCATGGTGCGAGTGTAAGTGTGATGTGGTAGTGAATTACAAGAGTGTATTAAGTATTACAACACTTGTAAAAATATACATCGGACTGCACTATGTCGCGGCTTTTAATTTTAAAGTCGGACGTCTTCTTGATGCTACTTAATGTACTCGAAGCGTATCAGAAGATTAAGAGATCCCTTCCACCTTTGGCAAGAGCTTTAATAATCTTCAAACCCCTTCTCTAGTCACGTATTTCTGTAGCTTTCGCTGAACTATCACATTCGTTACAAACAATTCTCCAAATTCCTCCACTTAAATACCCAACGAACTTTTAAAACTCAGAATTCACTCCTTCCGCCATGGCATTACCACAAAAAACTAACTATCAGTTGCAACTGTCAACGCGTACCTAGAATCTCCATTTCCTTTAACCACCTGCAAAACACACCCATAGTGCCTGCGTCTCTATTTTCCATGCAGTCATGCGTAAATAAACACTATTTTCTGTCTCACTCGTGTTTTCCTTACTTTCATCGAGCCCCACTCTCGCCGTGCTAACTACGGTTACCATTCCCTCGCTAAATGTGCGCCTTGAAAATCGATATCGTCGACAAACATCTTGCATCTTTATTTCACCCATTTGTCTTTTAAAATATACTCGTCTGTCACGCGCTTGAAAACCCTTTGTCCTTCTACCAACTGATGTATTCTGTCTCACTTGGTTGCCTTCAAACGATACTCTGTTCCTTAAAATTATTGATTTTTGATCCAAAAATAACATATTTGTTCGTTAACCTGGCTTTTCCGTTGTACAATACCGTAAAATGTTATCGCATCGTCTTGTAGCTTTCAAAGAAATATTTATTTATTTGAAGCTTCTATTCCCTGAACTCCTCGACCGTTTGGTTATGTTGTTCTTCTACGAATTAAGTTAACGTACCTTTTAGTTTACAATGCTAAATAAATATCCGCTGCATCAGTTATTGATTTTTATTTACCGCGAATCTTTAATATTTGCCTGCAATAGTCAACCTTGTATTAAATTAATGTATACAAATTATTGATTTTTCCCTACAGCGAAACTACATAAAAATATCTCATTTAACATTAAAAATTTCTGTCTAGCTTGTCTTATACTAAAGTATGCAAATTATTGATTTGAAGCGTAATAAATAAATTATTATTTTTCTATCTACAGGGTCGTTATAAAAATACTTTCTTGGCCTATTTACACACACAATATATATATATATATATATATATATGTATATATATATATATTTGCCCTCTCTAGAAGTTAATTACAATCCGTGCTCCAAAATCGTTTAAATCGTTTCATAAAGTAAGTCTTTTCGTGCAAATTAATCCATATAACGTATAACAAAACATTCCAATAATATATACGTTATTTCAATTAAGAAAACTTTATCTTGTGGTAGGTTTAATTATTTTTAAATGTCTATTTTCTATTTTGAGACAACTGTAAGTACGTTAAATAATTTACTCAGGTCCGAGTGTCAATGAACACTTTGATATCGGCAATTCGAGTAACACCGATCTTCCATTAATTTTTAATATACGAAAATCTTCAGGTAAATTCTGTTTTACAATAGTTTTTACCATCGTCTACCTTGCATAAACATTCTACGCATTGTATTATCTAATCTCATCAATAGCATCTTAACGTCAAAGCTTCTATCAAGACTGCCTTTCTTTGACACTTCAGTGGCTTATATAGGCGATCCCCTTCTTATGTACGTTTCGAGAATTTACGCGGTTTATCTAGTGTGTTGTTTTCACGTTCTATTTGGTCGCCTAGGTGGGTGTTTTATTTTATTACCATTTCGTTTATTCTTGAAGGTCTCGTATTTACATCTACTGTCGGTTTTCAAGAATATATTGTTTCACTAGCTGTTATTACCACCTTGGGCTATATTGGACTATATATATTGCTATGATATTGCTGTACGCCGATGTAGTTAACGTTTAGTTTCCTGCTGCCTGCCGCCGCTCTGTCTCTAAATCACCTGAACTTTAAATTTTAAATACAATTCTTTTTATATGCCTCGACTAGCTCAGCTCAATCCACACAGAGTGCACGACGTTACAATAACAAAGAAGTTTCTAACCCCCCCCCCCTCCCTTTTCTGTAGCACTTTCCTACTTGAATGATATAAACGAAATTAACCAAAATTTGTATAATGCCCAAGGATATATACACTTTACAGCTTTATAACTTTGATAATGTGATTCACTATTCAAAAATAAACCCCCTAAATCAAAGTAACAATATCAATTTGTTTGTACTCAAATTGTAACTCCCTTTAATCAAACTAAAACCAGCAAAAATAACACTAATTACTACTGGAAAAACCTTTGAACGTTCAATGACCTTCCTCTTTCGCTCTACGTAATTTTTTTTTTAAATTTTGATGACCCTTTACATAAATATTTCAATATATGAAAAATGTAAATGTTCAAACTGAAATTAATGATTTATGCTATTAAAAATTGTTGTTATTTCTGACCTGTGTATTTCCCGAGTGTTTTCAATCATTCGAACTGCTGCTGCGTGCGGTTGACCAGTACCCCTGAATTATTTTCGGTTGAGTACACTTGTTGAATTTGTAATACAGCTTGGCCAAACACCCATTCAATGTTTAGAATAATACTCCGTTTACTGCTCCGATCCAAATTTAGGTCCTTATTTAGATTTGATTTTAAAGTTCCAGAACAATGTTTAGATTCGTATTCAGATAAAAATTTAGATGATTTTTTAGAAGGTACTGTTTGGATGATTATTTATATGATAATTTAGATGTTTGATTATTTAGATGTTAATTTAAATGATAATTTATATGATGATTTAGAGCTCTAAATTATAAATATTAAAATTATGTTTAATTAAAAATTTCTAACTTACGTTTTTCAGTCAACGGATAACAGCTATTGTATATTTGAACTATTACTATTATCTTTAACTTTTGTATCACGACTTCCAGAAAATATAATTATATAATTTTACTATGTCCACTTCGCGTGATTTTCTGACTTGAACTGCTATAGAGCGTGCCTTGGTTGAAGAAAGACTGATTGTTTATCAAATTCGTGTGTTATTTAAAACAACGCCTCCACTTGACATCATTGGTCCATTTGTCTCCTTCGGTCAAAGTTTGAGGCGTGCTCTAGGTTATTGTCCATACCTTGGACTTTCTGTGGTATTAACTTGATAATAGCTTGTTGAATTGCTGGTGTGGGCCACGTATACATCCAGTTTGTATAGTGTATTCCTAGAGCCATTGTACTTTCACCCGTCATGCCTTGTCTTGATGTAGGAAATTATAATTCGACTCGCACGTACGCAACGTATGGCTTTTATTTTTGTCAAGATAATTTTTGGTTTTTGTGTTGACCCTATGTTATAGATCGCGTAGGCGAAATTTTTACACTGACGTAAATTTAAAATGCGTTTATTTACTTTCCTTGCGTTTATGAAACATGTTTGTTTTGAAAGATGTGTTTATTGCGAGAATGCACGGTTATTTCCTTACACTAATACGTATTTATTTCAATAAGACTCGTTGCGTTTAAAATGTTATTCATGCGTATTTATTTTCATATTATCCTTTTTTTGTTTTAAAATGAATCGTGTGATGTACTTATTAAATGTGATTTGAAATTTGAAGAATGAGCTTCCTTTCAATAATTAAAGATTGTTGTGATTTATATACAGTGTGCTTGATATTAGCTTTCTGCATAATTTGCGAATTACTTCCATTTTATGATGAAATCGTTTAGTTTTCTAAACTTTAGTGCTATTTACATATATTGTACGACCCTTATGACAATATATAATATAATATATAATATAATATATATATATATATATATATATATATATATATATATAGCTATGAGTCGGTTGTCTAAACGTTGGGAGCCTCAAATTTATACTGTGAATCGGGGTACAACCGCCCTGACCAATATTAGGGTGTAATTGATGCTTGTTCAATAGACAATGTGAATTCTTGCCTATTCATGCACTTTTTCCTCTTTGGCTAGCTCGGTGGGAATATGAAATATAAAATATGAAAATGAAATGAAACACGAAAACTCAAAAAACATCTATGAACAATCTTCTATACATTCAAAAACATATTTTTTTTACATACATTATCTAAATAATCTCTTACATACGCAGATATAAATAACGCTTATAAATGCAATTTACCGCTTAAATGAAGAAAAAAATGTATATATATATTCTTACTACTTACGTATTAATACCATATTCACTTAATTCTCGTTAATCATTTGAAGCCTCCTAAACATTGCTTATATGAATCACAAGACATTCATTAAATTTTTTGGATAATTCAGGTATTTTTTATTATTATTATTATTACCCGGGTCAATGTAGTTGGTCAACGACGCAGTTGCTAAATCTTTGTAAGAGTCAAAAACGCTCCGAGCTCTAATCTCAAACTTGCTAAAATCAAATTATCCATTTCGAAGTAATTTTTATACGTAAAAATAATGAAAACTTATTCTAGCTTAATCTACTTAATCGTATTAAAGTGTCTTTTCAGGTTTAAAACAAATTTATACTTGCTCTCTTTGTATCGTCAAATTTCCGCAGATATTATGACCACCTGTTTTTTCCTATAATTACTATTTAAAATATGGTTTCTATTGGAATTGCATTGAAAATTTCCTGGTTCCAAATTTCTATATCCCCGTAATTAATTTTTATCCATCGAAGTATTCGTTTTTCGAAAGCACTTTTACAGATTAACGTAATTTGTAATCTCGCACCAAGATAGTGTATTTTGAAGCGGAGAATTTTCATTGTACTTTTTAAAATAATTACATCTCATAACTTATATTTAAACTTCTGTCACATGTGGAACACCGACAGAATGAATTACAATCTTGAATTAATTAAAAATTACTCGAAACTCACATGTTGCATGCCGTTAGAAGAAATCAATGTATGAATAACCGCACTTCGTAAAATCTCCTCCCTATATAGTAAAATGATCTCAATACATGATCCTTCTTTGAAATTCCATTATATTCTCCAAGAACTAGTCACTGCATGATGTAATAATCTACCATGATTTCGTGTTTAATAAGCTGTCCGTATAAAAATTATAGCGGTAGTATAATTCTTCCATTCTTTGTTGACGACCTCTGTAATATAATTAGAGCTATTAAAACGCGTCACTTTATCTATTTTTATAGCCCTTCCAATAGTAGCGCGTTCCTTGAATTGACGTATATTCATTGATAGAAAATAATTAGCTAATTGACGTAGATGATTTATGACTTTTTCTAAGACTCTCGAAATCGTAGTTTGTTCTGTTAATATAATTTATTATAGAATCATTCCGAAATGGGTTTCTTTGAAATAATGCTACTCTTTATTAAAAACGGTATTTTTAACGAGGATGTACTTTAGGCAATTTACCATTCAGAAAAGTACGAATTGAAATTTATTTAGTATATTTAAGCTGATTGAGACTCGTTTTAGGATGCAATAAAAACTTGTTATTAAAAGGTTTATTGTGGTATTCTTTAAAGAAGATTCAACTTATATTTTGGATTAGTTTTATGATCCTTTTTTAATCTGCATAGCTATGAAAACTAAAACTTTTATTTTTTAGGAGAATAAATGTTTATACACGGATTTTTATATTGATACTATGAATGAATGCATTATGGCACCTTGTTTTTAAACGATATTTTGACACTGAAATTTATTTAGTACTTTTAAAGTGGATAAATGTAAATTAGCGTATTACGTTTATTAAATAATAAAGTATTTTTAAAGTGGACGTTTTTAAGTCTGTATCAACGCATTAAAACTTTCATTGTCCAGGAAAATAGTATTTACACACGGATTTTGAAGTTGGCCTTCTTCTTAAATGGTGTTTGTCCTCAAGCGTTTTATTTTTGTTTGAGGATAAATTTATGAGGGAATACGCTTATACAGGGTAAAATTTAAATAATGGGAAATTTTACTTTTCTCTGCTTTGGGCCGGTTTTCTCACAGAATTCGGTGCTCAATGACCCTCATGACCTCATTATCACATCATTTTCACCAAAATTAAAGTATAAAATCCAAAATCAATCCCGCTGAGTTTACGTTGAGCGCAATATTTCTGCATTGATGAGAAATTTTTACTTTTGTTTCTAACTATATACTATATACAACTATTTCTATAAGACTTATAATACACACCCATAATGCTTTTCTTATAGTGGCCTTTCTCTTCAATCATATGTTTCTTTCACAAAATCTCAACTTCAATTGCACATTCCTCAACTCTCTGCTTTCATCACCTGACTTTTCTCATTGTCTTTCTTTACTTCGTATTTACTTCTATTTACACACAATCTCATGAAGTTAAACAAAATGTTTCTCCTTCATACCTTCCGAAATTGGGCTAGAATCCCCCAATCTATACTATTAACGTCATTAAGCACATAGACAAAAAGAAGGGGACTTCCTTCCATTTACAAATACACCCGTCTAATAAAAGTACTTTATACCTTCTCTCCAAATCTCGCAAAAATACTGTCAACCGAAGTTGACTATCTATCATATCTGAATTTTATTTTTTATAGACATCGCTTTTTCTTATTATAATTACATGATTTATAAAACAGGTACTTGATTTCTCACAGATACCTTCAAATTTTCTCTCATTTAAATTTTTTTATCATATCAATATATATATATATATATATATATATATATACATATATATATTGCTGTATTATTTTTTTTGCCCCTTTGATATTGTTATAACATTTAGTCCCACGATTGGGCATGTCATAAATTGCTGTGTTACTCCAGCCCCACGATTGGGTGTACATAAATTGCTGTGATATCCCCATTTATCAATCAAGCACCAATGGTGTGAAGTGTTAAGTTATGGGTTTTTGCCTCAACTAGCTGATTTAATTAAATAAAGCAATTCTACAATACACAATATAATGATTAAATATTTACAACTTTTAAAATCTCCCCCTTTTTAGAATATTTACATATACCAGATTTATGAAATTGAAGCTAGCAAAACTAGCCTTTTTGCTTATTTTTAGGGACCTTTGAAACGTTTCAAGATGATATTACCTTTTTCATAAATTGATCAATGAAACTACTGTGTTTTGTTGACTCTTACAGATACGAAAAATATTGAATTAAAACAGTTTTCAGTAATAAATTATATCAATATCGCTAACCTGGAATGCTTCTGTAGTTCCTCTGCATCTCCCAAGAGTTTTCGTGCCAAGTCTCAATATTGAGAGTCAAATTTGGAAGTCGATGTCAAAACCAAAATACAATCCAAATCGTTATTAGAATCCAATTCAATAAATTAAAATCCCAAAGCCAGTATTAAGATACCAGTAATAAATTAATCTAGTTTAAACTACCATTATTAAGATCCAATTTAAATATCAGTAATAGAATATTTTTATGTCGGTATTAAAAGTCAGTAATTGAACATTTTCCATGTCAGTAATAAAACCTTTTCCATGTCAGTAATTAAAAGCCCTGTTTTATTTATGTTAGAAATGTATTTTTATTAAGTAGGTCAGCTCACCCGTTGCACAATTCGTACACTTTTCAAAATGATTTTACTTTAACTTTCGTTTCACTGGTTACGTAAAATAATTTAGCACTTTAGAACATAGTCTTAGCCCAGTTTAAAATGTATACTAAACTTGTCGCTCCATTCATATCGTATTTAAAGCCGTACCTCTCTTGCTTTTAATTCGTTCATTCGCGTGTTGGGACGACACCTTTTGTCTTTATCTTTGTGTACTTCGGAATTTTCACCAATTATTTAGTTCAAATATTCGGATGAATGCTTGACTTGTCACGTATTACATTCACACATCATAGTATTAATTGAGAAATCCCAACAATTTCCTTTTATTAAATCACGTATTCAGTGTTTGTTATTTATTGTAATCTAAACCGAAATAATCTGGTGCTTGTTTATTTCCTAGTTAATATTGGATTTTTGAACAAATGTGATTCTTTATGTCACGTACGATTTTCAAATAATGCATAATTTAGATTGCGTATACGATGATATTTTTAACGCACTTATTAAATATTTATAAAGCCAATTCATATAAGTTCCCGTTGATTTAATTTTGATGCATTTTGTTGCGTTTTCAAATCTTATCTTAACCTGTAACTACTCTTGGATATTTCTATATTATTATGCATTTAATTTCATGTATTTTTATATACAGTATGCTCTCAACTAACAATATGTATCGTGACCTATTTACTCTTATAATTTCTGGAGTTATGTGCT
The DNA here is from genome assembly GCA_036346225.1 of Platerodrilus igneus. Lineage (NCBI taxonomy): Eukaryota > Metazoa > Arthropoda > Insecta > Coleoptera > Lycidae > Platerodrilus > Platerodrilus igneus. The sequence continues at coordinate 11,494,092 of JARFIW010001469.1, read as the reverse complement.
TTTGTTAATTGGAAGTTGCTTTTATTTGTTCTACGACCCCTGTGACTTAACTTACCCCTAAACTACCCTATAATTATAGCATTAAATATATATATATATATATATATATATATTGATATGATAGTGCTGCACACCGATGTAATTATACGTTCAATCTCCTGCTGTCCGCCACCGCTCTGTCTTTTAATATCCTAAAATTTAAATATGCCTCGGCTAGCTCAGTCTAATTCACACAGAGTGCACAACGTTACGATAACAAATAATTTACCTTCCCTTTTATCTAATACTTTTCCTGCTTTGAATGAAAAAAACGAAATCGACTAATATTTGTATAATGAGAAAGAAAAAAATCATATACGCTTCACAGCTTAATATGTTTTACTGTATGACAAAATAAACCCCTGAATCAAATGATAATAATTTTTAAATTGTTTTATCCCCAAAATTATAACTCCCTTTCTTATTTTAAAGCCAGCAAAAATGACACTGTACTCTACTAGAAAATCTTGGAACATTCAAGGCCTTTCCCCTTTTTACGTAAATTTTCACGTATAAAAGAAATTTTGTTGGTATAATAAATATAGGCAATGTTCAAAATAAAGAGAAAATAATGCCTTGTGCTAGATAGTACTGACCAGTAGTTTTCCTTGTGCATCTTTCTTTTGTTTTCCCTGGATCTGCTGCTGCGTGCTATGGATCAGTACCATAGGATTATTTTTAGTTGAGTTCCTCCATTCAATGCTTATAACAATCCTCTGTTTTGTGCGGCTTTGCATAGATTTAAACCAATATTTTTAATCGGATTTCTTCCCAGTATTATCAACTTATTTAGTTTCCAAATTTTACCCCGTTTAATCAATAGTCTAGTATTTTCTTAATTTACTTAGTATTTGCTCAGTCTTTTCTTAGATTTACTTAGATTTTCGTAGTCTCACTTATATTTCTAGTCTTTTCTTAATATTACTTGAATTTTCGTGGTCTCACTTAGATTTCTAGCCTTGGATTTACTTAGAGCCCTAAATTATAAATATTTAAAAATAATTAATTAATAAACTTTTACTCACGTTTTCCAGCAAACAGCGAAACTTGTCTCATTTATTTCGCACTACTATTTACTTTAGAATTCTCTAACACCACTTTCGCAAATATTTAATTATTATAATTTTAATATTCACTCGTTGCGTAAATTCTTGACTATAAGTGATGTGGAATGTGCTCAGTTTGAATGAACACTGCCTGCTTATCAAATTCGCGTGTTATATAAGCAATGCCCTCATCTAAAATTCATTGGTTATCAGCGTTGTTTGTTCAAAGTTTACGATCAGCCATAGAATGTTTTGAATACTTTGGACTTTTACAGGTATCTGTCTGATAATAATTCGCCGGAACGATGTTCTTGGTCACGTAGGATACCAGTGGATTTCTATTCTGTATTTATTTTAGACCGTCTGTTTTGTTGTTGTTACAGGAATTTCTAATTCGCATTGGCACGTAGTTAATCTTTTGGCGTTTATTTGTCTAGATAATACTTTGGGTTTTGTGTTAACTCGATGTAGAAAATTACGTAGATGAAATGACGTAAATTAACATATTTCTGTTTACATCCTGCGTTTCCAAAACGTATTTATTTCGAAAGATGCGTTTATTATCAGAACGCTTTGCTATCTCCTTTCACTATCGCACGTTTAATTTTAATAGGAATTGTATCGTGATTTTCTAGCTTTTACTGCATTTAACGCGTATCTATTTACAATTTATGAATGCTTTTTGGTTTAAGACAAGTTTGATTGCGTGTAGAGTTATTTCTTTTGCTGAATGTGTGTTTATTGTTGAAGAATACGCTTCCCGGCATTAATTAAAGTCAACTGCAATCCTTATACAGGATGCTAAATGTTTGCTCCTTGCATAATATGCAAATTATATATTTTTGATGATAAATAAATATAGTTTTCTAACTTCTAGTACTATTTAAGGTTCAAACAATTGCTACTATGACCTTTTTTTTATAATTATTATCCTGATTTTATACTACTCTAAACGTTTCGATCATATGTGCAATGCAGGCATTTCTCAGAGGTATTCTTTGAGCGAAAAATTTTCATTGAAATATATTATATATCCAATATTGAGAAAAATTCTAACAAAATGTTCAAACAACTAAGAAAATTTTCTGAATACTAAGGAGGTAAGTAGGAGCAGAATGGAATAAATTTAATCCAGTTTGGAAGTTACAGCATGAGATAATCTAGGGTATAAACAAAAAGAAAATAAGACACAATGGGTGACGAAAGATATTTTGAATTTAATAGAAGAATGGTGAAAATACAAAACAGACCAGACGAAACAATAAAACACAGATACAAAGCCATAAAATCGGAAATATACGCAAATGCTGAAAAGCTAAGAAATAATGGATTGAGGAAAATGCAAAGAGGTACAAAGTAAGATGAAAATTAAAAAGACAGACGAAGCACACAGACCAATTAGAATGAATTTAAGAGATATAAAGTCATATAGCAAACACATAAGAGGCACATGAGGAGACATCATTATAGAATATGTAGACAAAGTGGATAGATGACAAGAATATATATAGGCAATTTCTATACAGGATCAGAACTAGAAGCCCTAGAACAGGAAACAGGCATTAAAAAGAATGACTTTGGATGTCCAATACTTAGAGACGAGTTTGCATTAGTATTAAAGGGTCTGAAAAATAATAAGGCTCCGGGTACAGATAAAATGCAAACAGAAACTCTAAAAACCGCTCGACAATCAGTAACAGAACGTCTCTTCCAACTTGTAAGCTAAATGTATGAGATAAGTGAGATACCCAAAGATTACAAACGTAGCACCATAGTCACTATACACAAGAATGAGGGGTGCGGAAAAATGTGGAAATTTTCGAACAATAAGTATAATAGCACACGTATCAAAAATATGAAATAGAATTATACAAAAGCGGATGGAAAACGGGCTGAAGAAATTCTCATCATCATTTTGTTTTCGACCTTACTTAAGGTCGGTTTGACGCAGCTCTAACTTCTTTTCTATTCTGTGCTAATCTAAAAAGCTCTACATACCCTTCACAACCTAAATTTCTAATAATTTGACTAATATAGTTTGGTCTAGGTCTTCCTATATCCTTCTATCTTTTTCCTATCCAGCTGGCTCTACATAGATATTAGCAACCTGATGGTTGTTAAAGAACTCTAACATGTTTACATGATTACCATTTATAGGGAAATGAAATATAACCTGGTTATCCGCTTCAAAAAGGAAAAGTGTTAAATTATATGTTATGGTAAGGCTTAAGCAACGAATCGCTGTCAACATGCCAGACCGCTACCTAATTGTGAGTTATGTTATGGTGCCGTTTATTAAATTATATGTTATGGTAAGGCTTAAGCAACAAATCGCTACCAACATGCCAGACCGCTACCTAATTGTGAGTTATGTCATGATGACGTTTATTAAATTATCTGTTGTGGTAAGGCTTAAGCAACGAAACGCTACCAACATGCCAGACCGATACCTAATTGTGAGTTATGTCATGATGACGTTTATTAAATTATCTGTTATGATAAGGCTTAAGCAACGAAACGCTACCAACATGCCAGACCGCTACCTAATTGTGAGTTATGTCAAGGTGACGTTTATTAAATTATATGTTATGGTAAGGCTTAAGCAACAAATCGCTACCAACATGCCAGACCGCTACCTAATTGTGAGCTATATCATGGTGACGTTTATTAAATTATATGTTATGGTAAGGCTTAAGCAACGAAACGCTACCAACATGCCAGACCTCTAACTAATTGTGAGTTATGTCCTGGTGACATTTAGTTAACTGATTTTTATTTTTTTTGTTTTGTTTTCGAACTTACTTAAAGTCGGTTTGACGCAGCTCTAAATTCTTTTCTATTCTGAGCTAATCTAAAAAGGTCCACATACCCTTCACAACCTAAATCTCTAATTATTTGACTAATATAGCTTTGTCTAGGCCTTCCTACTCTATTTTTATTTGGTAGTCTATAATCTAAGACTTGACTAAATAGTCCCTCATGTCTTAACTGGTGCCCTATCATTCTATCTCTCCTGACCTTCAATTGTTTCCACATACAGGGTTCCTCACCTATCCTTCTATAAACTTCCTCGTTTGTTACTCTATCTGTCCAGCTAATCTTTAACATTCTCCTATAACACCAAGTTTCAAAAGCTTCTATCCTTTTCTTATCTACTTCTTTAATTGTCCAAGTCTCACTACCGTATAGTAGAACGCTCCATACGTACGACTTTAAAAACTTTTCTATTATCTAAACTAATACTATTAGCTATTAGTAAGTTTTTCTTTTTTAAAAACATTTTTCTAGCTTGAGCTATTCTAGCTACTATATCCCTTCTGCTACGTCCATCCTTTGTAATGATACTACCTAAATAGCAAAATTCATCTACCTCATCTGTCTCGGTATTACCTATTTTTAATTTTGGTCTAGAACTAGGGTGTAACTCACTTGTCATTATCTTTGACTTTCCTGGGTTAATTCTCATACTATAGTTACTCTGTAGTATCTCATCTAAAATATTTAAAAACTCTCCTAACTCTTTTCTAGACTCTGCTATAATGGCTATATCATCTGCAAAACGTAACATGTCTATTGAAGAAATTCTAGGAGAAGATAAATTTGGTTTAGGAAAAACAGGGAATACAAAAGCCATTTTCATTTTAAGAGTTATGGAGAAACAATATAAAAAGGAGAAAGTGTGTGTCTGAGGTTGTAGATTTGGAAAAAGCATTCGACAATGTAAAATGGGAAAAATTTTCGAAATACTAAAAGATATACGAATTGGAAATAGACGAATGGTACATAGCTTATACAAAGAGCAGACAGCTGTAATAGAATTATAGCAAGAACGTAGACAAGTAAACATTAGAAGAGGGAGGAGATAGGAACGTGCGCCAGCCCCATTAATGTTTAAGTCGTATATAGAAGATGAAACGAATGCTGTTAAATGCAGAAAGACGTTTGACATTCTGATACAGGGACAAACGATCGATATGATCAGATTTGCAGACGATATAGCTGTATAAGCGTCTAGCAAGGAACAGCTAGGAGCAGTTCTTAAGGAAATGGAAACAGTACTAGCAGAGAAATACGGTATGGAAGTTAATAAAATAAAACTAAAGTGCTAGTGCGTGAAGGAGAAGAAAATAAGTCAGAACTCAGAATACAAGTAGGAAACCAGAATTTACTAGAAGTTAAGGATTTTTACTACATGGAAAGCCAAATAACGCAGATATAAAACAAAGATTAGCACAAGGCCGTGTTGCATTTATCAAAAAAATTAAATTACTACGTTCGAAGGCAATAAACATGGAAACAAGAAGAAGACTGCTAAAAGCAATTGTGTTCAGCACAGCACTCTACGGCTGTGAAACGTGGACAGCAGAAAATGCGGACAGAAAAAAGATTGAAACTCCTGAAATGTGGTGCTACAGACGTATGGTGAAGATATCATGAAAAGTCAAAGTTAAAAACAAAGAGGTACTAGAAATGGTAGTGGAAGAAAAAATATGTGAAAATAAAAGATAGAAGTAGGATGATAGGACACATTTTAAGGCATGAGGGAATAATGCGGGATATATTAAATACAGGGAAGGAAAAAAAAGAGGTAGATGTACCTAGATTAGACTATTGCGTACAAATAGTGAAAGATGTAGGCTGTGAGAATTTCATAGAAATGTGAAGGTTAGCTCTAAATATATAACAATGGAGGTGCGCATGCAATAAGTTTCAGAACGGAAAACCTAACGATGAAAAAGTAAAACCTAATGATTATTGTAAACAACTACAGACGTTAGGATTGCAGTATTCTCAATAATTGTTATTTGTGCGAAATGAGTAATTGGAAAACCATTTATTCGGCAAATATATGTGGGAGAGTATCTTGGTAGCCGTCACGTTGCTTAACCCGTTTTACTTACCACTGAATTTTGGTAAAATAGGGTATATTTTTAGAAAACAATAGAAAAAATAGAAAACCTGTATATAGGGTTTGTCGATTTGAAAAAGTATCAACAATGTAAATTGGGAAAGAACGTTTGAAATACTGAAAAAAGTAGATTGAGTAATTGGGATAGACGGATAGTACATAGCTTATACAAAGAACAAACAGCGGTAATAAATTTAGAGCATGAACGTAAAGAATTAAATATTAGGAATGGGGTGAGGCAGGGATGTGTTCTATCCCCATTAATTTTTAACTGGTATTTCGAAGAGACGATGAATAGTATCAAATGCAAGAAGACATTTGGGGTTAATATGCAAGAACAAATATTTGATTTGCTAAGAAATTCAGATGATATAGCGGCGTTAGCATCTAACGAAAAAGAGCTAGAAGCAACTATTAATTAAATCTAAACAGTGCTAACAGAGAGATATGGTATGAGAATCAACAAATATAAAGCTAAAGTATTAGCATGTAAAGGAGGGGGAAATAAGTAAAAATCCAGAATGCAAATACGAAAGGAGAACTTGCAAGAGATTAAGGATTGCTGCTACCTAGGAAGTCTATTAATGCAAGACGGGAAAAGAGCAAAAGATATAAAAAAAAGATTAGCTCAATGCCGTGTTGCATTTAACGAAGACAATAAACATAGAAACAAGAAAAAGATTGCTCAAAGCATGTGTGTAGCACAGCCCCTACGACTGTGAAATGTGGAGTGTAGTAGGTAGGATAGGAAATAGTAGTCCCTGAAATGTGGTGTTACAGACGTATGATAAACATTTCATGGACAAAGTTAAGAACAAATAAGTTCTAGAAATAGTAAGGATAAAAAAGAAATATGTGGAAAGGGTTAAAGATGGTAGAGATACAATGATAGTACACGTTATAAAGGATGGGGGAATAGTGCAGAGAAAGGAAAGAAGATGGGTAAAGAAAGACCTAGATTAGACTATTGTACACAGATTGTGAATGATGTGGGCTCTAGGAATTTCAGCGAAATGTGCAGGTTAGTTCAGAATAGAAAACAATGGAGTTATGCGCCCAATCAGTTCCAGGACTGTGGACCTAATGATGATGATATATCCAATACATTACATAAGAATTTTAAATATCTTTTTATATACATACATACAATTAAATTTTTTGCTTATGTACAAATTTACCACCATTAGTCAACATTTGTAAAGTACTTTTACATTAAGATCACAAACGAGTTCCTTGTGACACAAGAGGGTCCATACCTAAACAATTGCAATTTTTTATATTATATCTAAGAATGCGCATTTTACTGCGCGCGAGGATATTAATAAGTTACTGTCACATCCCTCAAATGCGTTTCTCTTCTCAATGTGGATTAGTATTGATTACAGCTTGTGAACAGTAGGAGCGACAGACCATCATAGCGTATTACCTGCACTCAATTTGTGAGGCCTATAGACTCCTTGCTTTTACGATTTATGTGCAAGTTCCTACCACTTCACTGTCCCTTACTATTTCTGTAAATGTAGGAAATTACAAGGAGCAAAACGAATACGATATAGCAGGGGTTTTTATTGTTAAACCCAGGAGTATCGCGAAGCTCCATGTGCGAAGCGCCAAAAGCAAAGCGCTAAACGCGATGCGCTAAGCACGAAGCGCCAAGCACGAAGCGTCATAATTATGATACTAAACCATTAAAGACAAAATATTGCCAAGAGCACAAACATCCCGATTAGCAAAATACGTTTAAATTGGCTTATTACACATTTAATATTCATTAACGATGTAAAAGCGATACAATAAACTACATTTGTTTTATCCGTTTTCGTATATCATCATCATCATCATTAGGTCTTCAGTCCTAGAACTGGGTGGACGCGTACCCTCATTGTTTCCCAGTCTGAACCAACCTATACATTTCCCTGAAATTTGGAGTCTGCATCTATCACTATCTGTGTGCTAAAGTCTGATCTCGGTCTTCCTGTACCTCTCCTTTCCTATCTATGCTTGTAGTATATCCCGTACTATTTCCCAGAAATGCCTTAGAACCTATCCTGTCCATCTATTTCTCCTATTTTTCCATTGTCCACAGATATTTTTATTCCTCTACTATTCCTACAACCTATTTGTTATTAACTTTGTCTGTCCATGCTACCATTTTCATACATCTGAAGCACAACATTCCAGAAGGCTTCTATCTCTTTCTGTCTGCTTTTCCTACTGCCCCTATTTCATAGATGTACTGTGCTGTGCTCCACACTATGCTTTGAACAGTTTTCTTTTTGTATCTATGTTCGTTGTCTTTGAACATAGCTGCTGATCTTTCTTATTTGATGTAGTTCGGTCACCTTCTATCGTTTTACAGTTATATACCCTATTTCCCCGATATTTTTTTTATTTATTACCATACTTATAGCTTGTAATCTTGTAAACCTAATACAAGCCCTATTTGCCCAATTGATTATATCTAACATATTTATTGTTCTGGCGTTTGATGCCTTACATTTCTTAACCTAACTTAGTCTACTTAAAAGCTACCCTTCACCTACACTTGTGTGTGTGTATGAGTGTTTTGTGTTGTGTGTATGTTTGTTGGACTTGTGTTTGTGTTTCTTGTGTGTTTGTGTGTCTGTGTGTTCTTGAGTGATCTGACCATCGGCAGCCGGAAATCAGATCTTCTCACGTGTTCCAGTGACGTTTTCCCCCTCGGCCATCTGCAGCCGGATACCGTAGGATTCTCCCGTCCCTGGCTGTCTTGTGTTTTGTGTGTGTGTGTGTGCGCTTGTTTCTTGTTTTATGTATTTGACCAATTTGTGGTGTGTTCTTATGTTTTGTGGTGATTGTCTGACCATCGGCAGCCGGAAATCAGACCATCTCACTTGTTTCCAGAAGTATTCACTTTCCCTGGCCATCGGCAGTCGGAAACCATGTAAAGTTCCCACTTCTGGTTGCGCGCATGTTTGTGTTTTGTGTGATTGGTGTGTTGTGTTTTATTTGTTTGTGTTTGTGTTTCTGTTTGTTTTTCTGTTTTCCTGGGCACCGACCATCGGCAGCCGGAAATCGGAGCCCAGAGCGACAGTGTGTTTTTTCGTCTTACGACGGGGTTCGGTCATCGGCAGTCGGAAACTGGTTTCCTCGTAGTAAGCGTGTGTTGTGTTCCTCAGCTAAAAACCCCTAAAAACTATGCTTAACCTAAGTTGGTAAACTGCTTGTCTTGATTTGATTGTTGTTTGTTTGTGTTTATGTTATTGTATACATGTGCACGCACACACATGACATATGTGCGCGCGCATATACGTAAGCGCTCGTGTACGCACACTGTGCATACACTCACGTGTTCGTCATGTTAGTTGTTTGCATGGTATGTTATTTTCCTAATCTACTATATTGCTTTTTGGTGCTGGAGGATTGAACCTTGTTGTTTGTTTTCTTTAGTACTTCTCTGGTCTCAGCAGAGATAATCTGCTGGAATTCCAGAGAAGTTATGCTTTATCTTCTTTCGATTGTGTTGATTTTTTCCTCTCTGATTGTAGTAATTAGTAATTCCGTTGTCGTCTTTTTAGAGTTGTTATATATTGTTGTTTCATGATATGGGTAATTCTGTTTGTTGTAATGTTAAGGATATTAACGGTATGTTCTGATCTTATATAGTTATATATTGTATCTCTGCTCAAATCTCTTAGTTCTTTTGCTTCGAACTCAAAGATTGGGCATTCGAGTATTATATGCTCCGGTGTTCCCTGATGGCCACATTCACATTTGTCGTATTCTTGTAGATCTCTGATATGTTTGTAAGTGTCATATGGTCCATGCTCCGTGAGGAATTGGACCATACCTTCAGATGGATTAAAATGTTTCGTCTGTGTCCTTTCTATTATGTTCGGTAAGAAAGTGTATGTCCTTCTTCCGTAGGTGGCTGCACTCCATCGTGCCTGCAATGTGCGGAGTGTGTTATTGTGTATGTCTTTAATTGTCTGATTTTCGCTCTCTATCAGCTCGTTCACGTGGTTGAGCTCTCCCTTCCTCGTCCAGTAGATTACTGCTTTCTCTTTGACATGCAGATCATACGGCATTATGCCCAAGATTACCGACAGCGCATTGAACGAAGTTGTCCGATACGCTCCGGACAGTCTAAGCATCGCTGTTCGTTGCGCCTGATTTATTTTGGATTTCATCTTAAAGGTGTTTAGTCGATGTGCCCACATGCTGACTGCATGTGAGATCATCGCTAGCATTACCGAGTTCGCGTATGTTTCTATACTTTTCAGGGGAATTCGGTATTCGTTGTGCGCTAGATTCGCTAAGATGTTTATTGCGACCTTCGCGTTGTAACATTTTTCTTCTATATGCTCTAGAAAGCTGGTTTTTTCGTCTATCTGTACCCCTAAATATTTTATTACTTTGCTTCTCCTAATGGTGATTCCCTCTACTTTGAAAATGGACCTACTTTTATAGCTCCCTTTAACACAGCGTAAGTTGTCTTTTCAGTGGAAATCTGTAATTTGTTCGATTTACACCAGTTCGATGATGTCAGTTTCTTTTTTTTTAATTGAATTACTGAGTTACCTATAACCGCCACAGCTATGTCATCGGCATATGCCGTGACCGAGGCAGTATTTGAATTGTCGTTTATTAGTAGTAGTAACTCTTCGATTGTTATGTCCCATAAGAGCAGACCACAGATTGATCCCTGTGAACAGCCCTTTGTTATAACTATATTGTGTATATCATTTGCAATTCGGGTATATGCATATCTGTCTTGGCAGTAATTTCTAATACTGCGATAAAGCAGCTTTGGACATTTAATTTTTTGAAGTCTTCTGAATAAACAGGGCCACCATAGATTATCTAAGGCCTCTTTTATATCTATAAACATGGCTATGCAGTACTTCTCATCTGTTTGTCGCACAGTGCTCATAAGATAATTTATTGCGTCTTCGGCTGATCATTCCTTTCTGAAGCCAAATTGAAGGGAATTTTCCCCAGTTACTTCCGATGTTGTTTAAGTCTCTTATATAGTAATCTTTCTTGCACTTTTGCCATGGTATTTATGAGGCAGATTGGTCTACATGAGTCTGTTTTTGTTGGGTCCTTCGTTTTACCCTTATCGATGATTGCAACATTTGCAATTTTCCAGCAGGTTGGAACCGTGCCCTGTTTCAGACATGCATTTATCAAGGTTGTTAGGATTAGTGTAAGTTTGTATTTTAAGGTTTGAATAACTTCCATTTGGATACCATCAGGCCCTGGAGCTTTTTTGATCTTCCCCTCTTGATCAGTGAATTCATTTACTTCATAGTTAGTTTCATATCTTGTCCCAATCTGTTGTCTTTGAGGTGTATGATATGCCGTTTCGTTGTTGTCGTCGTATCCTGGTAGCAGTTCGTTTAGTAATGTAGTAATTGTTTCTTTCAATGTGTTTGTGTATATTCCCGATTGGTTTGGAATTTCTATTGTTGTGAAGGTTATAGGTGGACGAATTTTCTGCCTGATAATTTTGTAGGGCATCCCCCACATGTCGAGAGTCATGTTACAACTATTCTGGCGTTCTTTTGTGATTTCGTCCTTGTATATCTTTTTTAATCCTTTATACGTTTGTAAGTTGTTTTGTCGGTCCTCAAATGGTATGGATCTCTGATATGTCTTTCTTGCTTTCCTTACGTTGGTCTTAAGGATTTTTAGTTCTCTGCTCCATTTGAAATTTTTTGGTTTTGAAGCAGTATTTGTATGTGGGATGGATTTCTCCATTGCTTGTTGTATTTTAACTGTTAGATTACTTGCGTATTTATTATATCTCCGTTGTGTTGGATATGTTCTAGTGTAATGAAGCTATCCAATAACTTTCCCCAGTCTGCTCGCCTTAGATTGTACTTGTATGTACTCTCTAATGGTTGTTTTGGTTTAGCGTCATGCTTTTTCTGTGTTGTCAGGCTAAAAATAATTAGGTTATGATCGCTTAGCGTCAAGTTTTCATGTACCTCCCAGTCGTGAATTTTTCCGTGTCCTTTTTCATTTGTTATAGTGACATCTATATTTGTGGCTGCTCCCGCTCTTCCAGCGAAAGTTGGTATCTGTCCTGCTTTGTTCTCTATATATAGTCCCAATTCGTTTATTAAGTCCTCCATTTTCTCACCTTTTTCGTCGGTTATGTTACTATGCCATAGACCTGATTTTGCGTTTATGTCGGCCATGATTATCATCTGTTTATTGTTGTACTCTGTTATGATGCTGTGTAATTCGTTCAGGTATTGCTCTATTGGGTCTGCGAATTGGAAGTACATGTTTATCAAAATCAATGTATCTCCATCTTTTGAACTTATTTCTACGCAGGTGCAGTGCGTATTTGTAAATTTGTTAATAACGGTCGCTGTTATCATTTTGTTAAGTATTATGATTGCAGATTTGGGGTTTTCTCCGCTGCAAATACATCGTGCCATAGAGGGCATACCTCTAACTTGCTTTTTAAAAGTATATGGTTCCTGTAGCACTAAAATGTCAATATCTTGTGTGTCTGCAATGGACCTCAGCTCCCCATTAACTGTTTTATTTCTATTTGTATTGATCTGGGCTATTTTTACGTTCTTATCCATTTGGATCTTTTGTTATAGATATTGCTTGTGACCACGGTTTGCTAAGGTCCACAGTGGTATATGAAGGGGAGTAAGCAGTCTTTGGCTGCCAAGATCTCCAGCACCTGAACCATTATAAAATTAATAGTTTTCCAATTTATCTTTTCGCACAATCAACATTAGTTGAAAATATTTCACAACCAACACCTGTAGTTGTTTATAATAATCATCAGATTTAAGAGCACTTATTTTTTCGTCATTGGGTTTTACATCTTGAAACTGGTTGGACTTGTATCTCTGCTTATTTATGTTCTGAGCTAGCCTACACCGTTCCCTGCAATTCTCAGAACAGCCGATATACATTATAATTTGAATAAGGGCCGCTATACTTGCGGACACGTCCCCAATGCTCCACCCGAAGGTACTACATTAGGTTTAAACGCGAAAAATAAACGTGCTTCTAATTTATTCTAACTTCATAATTAATCCACCCTAAATAAAAATCTAACAGACTGAAATAAAAACTAAAAACAAGGTTTACATAATGGTATCCATAGCGTTGACTTTGGAGTGTACCCGATCAACAAGACGAGCAAAAATGAGAGGGGGAGGGATCCGTAATACCGGATAGCAGACGCCGGCTCTGCTTACCAGTGCGACCTGAAGGGCAGACTTAAAACTATCCAAATCTAGCTAGTTAATTTAAAATGGATTCAAATTTCTAAGCATTTGCCAAATGTAATAATAGTGAATCCAGCTATTTTGCCTGCTTTATAAATTTACAAATTCGTCCTCCCTGATCTAAATATTTTATCCTAAATTTGTCCCTAACGTTCCCTATCATTCCCTAACTGACATATTATATATACAATCTTCTTTTCTATTTATACTGCGACCAAAAATTGGCAACAGAACGTCAAACGAATTAAACCAAGCCACAAAACAATATAATGCAGGCAAAAATATAAGTGTAAAAATATATATAAATATAATATAAATATATAAACAAACATATAATAAATATATAAAAAATTTCTGAATAAGCAAAAGCATGTAACAGTGCATATATTAGCAAAAGCAAATGCATTATCAGGTGCACTCGCATGAGCATTATATCGACTAGCGCCATTACACAAAAACGTGCTTGTTAGCTTATTTCAAAATCTGTTTAAAATAACAAATCAATGCTCATGCGAGTACAGCCGCCACAATTTTATTCTTACCTCCAATATAAATTTCTCCAGCATCGGAAGTTCTGGTCGTCTACCTACATCTATTGGTTTTCTACTTTTATGGGGGAATTGAATATGCACTGTTAAAGTCCTTGTGGATATGCACTAAACGTTCTGGGGGGATCACAATCACTATCACTTCACTTGTAAGTCCTGGGGGGATGCGCGGTTTTACTCTATTTTATTATTTCTTTATTTATTACACTTATTTAAATTAATAAGGTTTCCTGATTTAGTTTGTTAACAGCCGATATACATTACATGTGATTTTGCAATGCTCCACCCAAAGGTACTACATTGGCCAGGAAGCGAGTTTTTTTTACCTGAAAAATTTTGAATTTTGCCGAATCCTTGCTGTTCCAAGCAAGGTAGGTATCTTTAACGTGCGTGACAACACTCACACACGGGACCTCCATTTTACCTCTCATCCGAACGAGGGTGTATTTTTGCGAAAAATGCTCGCCTAACATTTTTCAAGCGGACCGTGTCGGGATTCGAACCCGGGACCTAGGTCGTAGTAGTCACACACATACCACTACGCCACGGAGCCGCCTACAGCCGATATACAGCTCGATTTCCTTCTATTGTTTTCTAATTTTATGCCCTATTTCACCGAGATTCAGTGGTATGTGAAGGAGGTTAAGCAACCTGTGGCGGCCAAGGTTCCCCCAACACTTAGACATTTGCCGTATTAATAGTTTTCAAATAAATCCTTTCGCACAATTAACATTAGTTGAGAGTATTGCAAAACCAATATCTGTAGTTGTTTATAATAATCACCATGTTTAAGTGTAGTTATTATTTTTGTCACTAGTTTTTCCATCTTGCGGCTGGTTGGAAGTGTACCTACACTGATTTCTATTCTGAGCTAGTCTACAAATTTCCCTGAAATTCTCACAACCTACATCTTTCACTATCTGTGTGCAGTAGTCTAACCTAGGTCTACCACTACTTTTTCATATCTCTGCTTCTAATATATTCCGCACTATTCACTCGTGTCTTAGTATGTGGCCTATCATCCTATTTCTTCTACTTTTTACAGTTTTCCACAAAAAATTTTCTTCCCCTACCATTTCTAATTCCTCTTTGTTCTTAACTTTGTCTGTCCATGGTATCGTCATCATACGTCTGTAGCACCACATTTCAAAGGCTTCTACCTTTTTCTTGTCTGGTTCTCCTACCGTCCAGTCTTCACAGACATACAGTGCTGTGGTCCACACATATGTTTTAAGCAATCTTTTCCTTGTTTCTATGTTTGTGGTCTTTGAACACAGTAGTTGCTTTTTCTTGTTAAATGAAACACGACCTTGTGCTAATCTTTGTTTTATATCTTTTGTGCTTTTCCCATCTTGCGTTATTTGACTTCCTAGGTAGTAGAAATCTTTAACCTCTTGTAAGTTCTCGTTACCCATTTGTATTCTATTTTTTGATTTATTATCCCCTCTTTTGCATATTAGAACTTTAGTTTTATTTTTGTTAATTTTCATACCGACTCTATTTGTTAGAACTGTTTCCATTTCATTCAGAACAGCTTCTAACTCTTCCTTGCTAGATGCTAATACCGCTATATCATCTGCAAATCTCAGCATATCAATATTTTATTATATTAATTCCAATTGCCTTCCTACATTTAACAGTATTCGTTACCTCTTCTATGTACAAGTTAAAAATTAATGGGGATAAGGCACATCCCTGTCTCACCTCTTTTTTAATATTTACTTCTCTACTTTCTTGCTCTAATTCTATTACTGCTATATATATATATATATATATATATATATATATATATATATATATATATATATATATATATATAGGGTTTGTAGATCAGGAAAAAGCATTCGACAATGTAAAATGGAATAAAATATTCGAAATACTCAAAAAGATTGGCATGAGTTATAAGGATAGACGAATAGTACAAAGCTTATACAAAGAACAAACAGCAGTAATAGAAGAAATACTGGAAGAAGATCAATTTGGGTTTAGGCGAAACAGGAAATGCGGGAGGCTATTTTAGCTCTGAGGGTGATAATGAAGAAAACAAAAGAAGGGAAAAGCGTATATATATATATATATATATATATATATACGCTTTTCCTTCTCTTTGTTTTCTTATATATATATATATACGCTTTTCCCCTTCTCTTTTGTTTTCTTCATTATCACCCTCAGAGCTAAAATAGCCTAACGCATTTCCCTGTTTCGCCTAAACCCAAATTGATCTTCTTCCAGTATTTCTTCAGCTCGTTTTTCCATTCGTCTTTGTATAGTTCTAGTTAATATTTTTGAATCGTGTGCTGTTAAGCTTATTGTTCGAAAATTTTCACATCTATCGGCGCCTACTTTTTTAGTATAGTTACTTTGATGTTACGTTTGAAATCTTTGGGTATCTCTCCTGTCCATATAGCTTACAAGTCGGAAGAGACGTTCTGTTACTGCTTGGCCAGCGGCTTTTAGAGTTTCTGTTTGCACCTTATCTGTACCCGGTGCCTTACTATTTTTCAGACTCTTTAAGGCTAATTCAAACTCATCTCTAAGTATAGGATATCCCAGGTTATCCTTTTCAATGTCAGATTTCTGTTCTAATGCTGTTAATTCCTCTCCTGAATATAAATTCCCTATAGATTCCTGCCATCTAGCTGCTTTCTTTACATTTTCTATAATGACCTTTCCTCCCGCATCCCTTATATTTTTGCTATCTGGTTTTATTTCCCTAAAATTCATTCTAATTAATTTGTATGCTTCGTCTGTCTTTCCTATTTCCATCTTAGTTTGTACGGCATTGCACATTTTATCAATCCATTGTTCTTTGGCTTTCCTACATTTGAGAATAATTTCCCATTCTATGACTTTGTATCTCTGTTTTCCAGTTTTGTCTGATCTATTTTTGTATTTTCCTCTTTCTTCTATTAAATTCAGCATATCCTTTGTTATCCATGGTTTCTTATTTTCTTTTTGTGAATACCCCAGAATATCTCTGGCTGCCATGTCTAAGCTGGATTTAACGTTATTCCATTCTGTTTCTATTTCTTTAGTATCAGAAATTTTCTTTCAGCAATTCATTTGACTTTTTTTCAAATCTTTTGTGGATATCTTTATCTTTTAGCTTCTCAAAGTCTAAGTGCCTTTTTCGGTTCCTCTTTTTCAGATTTTTAAATTTAAGTGCGGCCTTCACAATTACGATGTTGTGATTAGGGTCTATATCTGCTTCCGGGTAGACTCTACAGTCTTTTACTTGATTTCTAAACCATTGTCTAACAAGAATATAATCTATTTGATATCTTCCAATATCTCCTGGCATCATCCCCGTGTATCGTCTCCAAGCATGATGTTGAAATAATGTATTTGTGATAGTTAAGTTGTTTTTGTCGCAAAATTCTAGCAGCATATTTCCCCTGTCATTTCTCGTGCCTAAATCAAATACACCTACTATCGCTCCTTTCCTACCCTCACCTACCACTGCATTCAAATCCCCCGTAATTATTAAATTTTCGTGTTCTTTTACGTATCTTAGTATGGCTTCGATATCTTTGTAGATCGCCTCTACTTCTTCCTCACTGTAGCTAGAGGTGGGCAGGTATACTTGTATTATTACTGTATTTATCAGTTTAGATTCAAATCTAACCATGAGTACTCTTTCGTTCTTTTGTAAGTAGTTTTCCACACGTTGTCCTATCTTTTTTCGCATAACTATTACCACACCCGAATTTCCTTCCTCTGATCCTGTATGAATTTCCCTGAAATCTCCACTCCACAAATCCCCCCTGGCCAGCGGACTTCGCTAATTCCTAGTATGTCTAGTGCTAACCTATTCATTTGGAGTTTCAGGTTCTCTAGCTTACCTACTTGTTTCATACTTGTGACATTCCACGCTCCGACTCGCAGAATGTTCACGGATCTTTTTCTATTCTTTCGGATCACATCTCCCTAAGTAGTCCCCTCCCGGAGATCCGAATGGGGGACTATTTTACCTCCGGAATTTTTGTATATATAGTTTTATATTAAATTTAAAATGAGTCCATTTATGTCGTTTTTTTCATTCGTTTTCATCAGTTGAGTTTCCGAAGCAGCAACAGTGATCTACCACCGCCTCCGGGCGAACAAAGGTGATCAACGGAACGGTGACAACTTGGGGGAGTTCTTCAGCTATGCGGGGCGCCGAGGAATGGGTACACAAGTGAAGTCGTTGGGGGTGCACATCCGTCAGTCCTGTTAGACGAGCTACCTGATGATGGAGCGGCCTGTGGCGAATAGCCATCGTGTCGGTCGAAAACCACAGGCCAGTAGACCCAGGATCCGGATATCGTGTAGTTGGAGAGCAACCAAGGGGAAGATTCGGGAAACTGCTCACTGCATCAAAACAAGGGGATTCCAAGAGCAGGCCTCGAGGAATCCAGACCAACAATTTATTAAGAACATCAACTAACACCACAACAACTCATCAGAGAAAAAACATCAACAAGCCATAAAACTCTCACGAGTTATAAGGCATAAACCGAAGCTGAGAAAGTCGGGTCCAGCTTCTATAGTCGTTTTCATATTTACACGATGGTTTGATGTCGTGATTATAGATATTTTTTTGGATACCAATAAAAATCTCTGCCATCTTGTACCTGTCTTGTTCTTAGTAAAAACTACTTGCTCTTAGATTGTGAAAGCAATAAGACGACAGTCCTAGGAAATTAAGTGTAGGTAATACGTTGTGACAGTTTTTTCGGCCCCTACAGTTCACAAATAGTATACACTCTAATTCACAAGGAAAAGAGAAACGTGTTTGAGGTATATGACAATAAGTTTGTTAATCTTCTCGCGTGCAATACATGCACATTCCTGGAAATAATTTATAATAAATGACGTACATTTTTTGCCATAATCTTGCGTCACAGGTACTCGTTTGTACCAAATGTTTTACTACAGAACTTGTCAAGCCGTTTTTATTCTTCTTGCGTGGGTTGAATACAATCTCAACAAGAGTAGCTCAGGTAGTTTAACTTAAAAGAATACAAAAACTAGTTATACTAAACTAAATTCACGTGAACTCCAACATATTCTAACCAGACAATCTGTTTACTCTACCAGACACGATAAATTAAAATTTATAATGTGAACTTTGTCCCTATAGACGCTACGACTACAAGCGACTTTGGCACTAAGATAATGAATGGAAAATCTATTCAAATTATTTGTCATACTATAAGGGGCAATAACATTTACAAATAGTTGTAAGTCATCAGCGCAAGTAGACTAATAATTGAACAGCGGATTGTAACTTTTGTGTACGGGGGAAAAACAATAATTACCGCAATTCGTGTAACTGTAAAAATTCATTGTGATTTAAATCGTAGCAATTTGTTTATTGTTTCTATTTGCTCTGTCGATTTTCAAGGTTGTGTTCCGCTAGTTCCGATTTGCAATACAACTTAATATGAGTTTAAAACAAATTTTTTAAATGTTTACTGGCTTAGTCATACAACTAACCTTGAAATTGGGCAAATTGATATGATATCCTACGGAGATTCTGAAGAGCATAGGCGCCATTTAATAAGAATGATATACTGAACCAAATTTGTAAATTAAATATCTGCATAAACCTGATAAACTAGACAAACGATGTTTTTCGATAGCTCCTAAAAGTCGCTCTAATTACACCTTAGGAATTTAAACCAGTTTGATGGTCGCAGGAATTTAATGTACCTAACCTATCTCAATCCACCAGCGCAGCCATAAATTTCAAGTATGTATGTATACATCAATTCTAAAGGCACCAAAATGGTAACTGTGTATATTAAACGCAGGAATATTAACCCAGATTTGTCAGGGTATTGAGGTCGCGCTCTTAACTTCAAGTTTTCTTTAAAGATTCGATGTAGATTGTTATTTTTTCGTTATCTTAGATTATGTAATACCATTGCACTGAACTTAACCAACAAACCAATAATTACCACAAAGTCAATGTAGTACGTCGCTTTTCCTCGGTCTATGACCGTCCTTCAACTACTAACACATACTTTAGTAGTAGTTATCTGTCAAAATAACGAGCGAACATTGACATTTAATTACATTTAAAAATACCTGAAGCCTGAAGGTTTCAATTAGTTGAAAAATTTATTAATTGATATAGCTAATCGCTTATTAATAAGCAACGGCCCCGTCGTAAATCGCCATCGGCTCATGGGGGTTTTCTAGTCGCCTTTGAACAAACCTAAAGCAACTCAAACACCCTCAGCGTGTCTAATTTGTTCTAGATAATAGTAAGGTCAGGAACGACTGGTTTAAATATATTGGTAAAGTACCCGAAGCCGGATTTGTGGTAACAATTATAAATTTTAAAAGGTTTATGGTTCCTATTGGTTAACATAAATTATGCGCTTAAATAAACCGCCTAAAATGGCCCAAAAACATGTACGTTTAACCACACACCTTTGAAGTACAAAAATTCTTAAAAAGACCCTGAGAATTAAATAAATACATTTTCCTGGTGTTAACAACACCGCCCGCCGCACGTGTAAATTACCAACATTCTTGTATTATTGTATGAGCTCGTATCTTCAAGTGCACTCACTCACTTTCCTGGGATTTTACTAAGAATGCATTTTCATAGATGAGGTCGTCGCCCTGCGCATAATAAGGAAAATAAGAAAAATAAGCTATGTATGTGAAACGTGAGCAGGCCTTCAAGTGAGAAAAATCGTAAGAATTAAAAAAATATGCAACTTCTTATATTTTACTACAATGAACAATTACCTGAAGTACAGCGGTTAATGTCCGATATTCAAGATAACCTTTGATGTTGTATCAGGCCGATGACATCGAAAATCACATCTAAACTGAGATGTCCTTCGATGCGCAAAATTTGCGTTCACTTTTTCGCACCGCACATATATAAGTACTCGGTGCCAGTGATAACTCCGAGTCAATTTTCTTTAGCTTTCGGTAAAAATACGTCGCTCCTCCGATAATGTTGTTACTTCTAATCGGAATATTTACTATGCTTGTTTATTATATGTTTATTAAACCGCATAAATATTGGAAAGAACGTTGTGCCTTATATGAAAAACCAGTGCCATTTTTTGGAAATTTAGCACCTGCTATTTTACAAAAACAATCGTTAACTGAACTTATACAAGATGTTTACAACAGGCATGTTGATCAAAGGTAAGTTTTAGTATTTTTTAGCATGTATTTAGATCATACAAAACTTGGCCATGCGAATTTCTGACCCAGTTTTTTATAAGTGTTTGGGATTCGCATTACACGTGCTCTGTGTTACAGTCAACTTTCTAAAATTAGTCTAGCTGTTGTTTTAAAAAAAATTTTTGCATTTTTATAAAATAATTTTTAGTTCAACAGTCACAGAATTTTTAATTTTTTTTAAAAGACAGCCGGCCATTTCAGTTTTTCACTAAAACCACGTTTTTAATCAATCTCTAGATTGATTTTTACGACCTAGAATTCTTAATCGGTTCAAGTGCTCGCTCTTATGATAAGAAAAACTGCAAGGAATTATGCGATTTATTATTAAAAATCGAATTTAGTAATTTATAACCTTGAGAATTCTTTAATTTCTGATATAATCATAATTGCTGTTTACAAGAATACTATCACTTTTTAATATGTCGAAGCTGTACCCCGCTTATTTTTATTTTCAAACCATATCATTTCGGTAATCCAATATTCTTAAATCAATCCTAACAAGACGAGGTGTTTGTCCTTTCTCATCTATGGAAAGTTTCTTAAACAAATTAGATAGTGAAGAAGTAACCGCCCGGACCAAGCAGGTGCTTGTATATCATCCTTTTTCTTGTTCCAGGATCGTATTTTGAAACACCGCTTTCTGTATGACCAAAATCCAATTCTATAATGTAAAAGTTGCAGGTAAAATGCTGTAAATTACTAAATAATACCAAAAGGTGAATGACAGACAGCCCGGTATTTTTAGTCAGGAAAGTGACATTTACTTGGCATATTAGCACCTGCACGGTAATTAATGTAAATAAATAATTATTTCATAATCAAAGCAACGTCAATACTGACATATATACCAGATTTTCCGTTACCTGAGGAAAGTGATGGTCGCCCAATCCTAGAACCTGTTAATTTTCGTCAATTTATGTTTTTACACCTACTACTATTACTTCCTTGGGAAAATCCTGATTAGTTATAAATAATATAATAACAATGTTGATAATGTATGTAAATTTATTAAGCACACGCCACAACCCACAACCTTAGGTGGTTTTTTTTGCAGACCTTGCTTCTGTTCCACTTAAATAAATGTAGGTAATGAATCTTTTAAGTGGTTTTTATTATGAGCATCACTGGTGATCCTTTCTATTTATAATAATTAAGGCTTCTATAGATTTTTTAATGGTTTGTTGGTATGTAGGTATAATCAGTGCTCTTGTATGTAGGTATAGTATTTCTAAATAATTCTTGGGCTACGGTGAATGCGAAATGCAGAATGAAAGTTGTAGGACTAAGAGTAGGCGCCAGGAACAAAGTAAACTCGAGACCTGAGGCTTCTTTTAGAATACGATTTATAACAGTTCCTTTATTCCAATGAACCATAAATTTTAGTACTACTTTTGTTATCGCTAGTCACAATTTAAACCCACAATGCGCGTGATGAATGTCTTGTAAGTCTAGCAGTTATGCGAACCGTCCATGCCTTTGCTAAAACGCCTCTGGTTGATTGCAAATTTTTTGTATACATAACTGTCGAACTGTGACTTACTTAGAATATTCAATAAACTTGAAACTTGATTTCATTAAGTTTGAAGTCTAAAGAACCGATTCGATTGGATGCTGCTGGTAGCATTCTTCTCCTCGCTGTTTTGCTTTTGGTATGTGTAGTCGCAAACAGTAAATAAACAACAAATATCTCTTTACAGATGCACGACTTCGCTCCGAAAATATTTTAAAAATTCCCAACATACAAAAATTATCATTTTTGTAACGAGCAAACAAATCTTCAGAATTCGATAGACCTTTTATCATTTGCACACGCGTTTTGTGTTTTCTTAAAGTATACAAAACAGTAATAATGTATAGACTAAACGGTTTAAGACTAGCAAGCCTAAAATCGTATAAAAACAAAAAATCAAAATCTTTTTGCAATTGAAATTGCACTGAATGATTTTTCTTTAATTGGCTATTTGGTTGATTTTATGTAACTCTCCAATTCTCCCTATTGGCGACCGGTTGAATACCGAAACGAATTGTTTTGTAAAAACGTGACGGTTACACTTCAACAGCTGCCGGTAGAAGTACTTTCTTAAGCGATTACATTTCACCAGGCGCAAAAATGTTTTAGAATCCAGCACTTATTATTAACTAGGACAAGAAATTACTACAGCTGTGCGCGTCCAGAACGATCCAAAAATCTTGATTTTAATGACAAGGATCGGTGAATAAACTTCGCGTCATTTTAAAATAACAAAATATATACTATATACTTGCTCATTGCAACTAAACTCTTAGTTCATAACTTTAGAGTATTCCAAGTGCTTTTGAATGCACGATTTCAGTTGCTAGGATTTCATTAAACGATTTTGAAAAGGACAAAATCTTTCTCGAAGATTAACTCAATTACACTACTTTCAATCGCGTCCTCTAAATGAATATTAATTGTCGTGAATGCCAAAAAGAATTCTTGAATTCACAAAATTTGTACATTTATTGCTAGAGAATATAAATTTACCGCTGTTGCTTATGCAACATTCCATACACGAGTGTATATAAGAACGTTTAAGTTAGTTTCTTTACACTCGAATTGTATTTATATCAAGGGCGAGTAATTGTTTTGGCTTTGGGGTCACTGTGTGGGAGCGGAATTCCGCACCTTTTAGCAGCCTAGTGAATAATATGGTCGCGTATGGAAGGAAATCTCGGTTTAAGGCGGATTGTCCTAACTGTCTTGGCGGGCCACAAAAAACTATATGGTGCAAGTGGTCCGCGCCTGATTAATATATTAATAAATCACGCATTAAAATATTAATTGTGTTTGTTGGCAATTACTCTAAGAAATAATAACCAATGACCGACTTTGTTGTATTAGCAATACATTAGAGTGGTGATTTTTTCTCACATTCCTCCCTATAGCAGTTCTGAAATTACAATACACTTCATCAACGTCATTAGGTCTTCATTTCTGGATCTGGTTAAACGTGTAGCTCCGTTGTTTTCTATTATGAACTATCCTACACATTTCCCTAAAATTCCCACAGCCTACATCCTTCACTATCTTCGTACAATAATCTGATCTACCTCTTTGCTCTTTCATATCTATGCTTGTAATATATCCCGCACTAATCACCAATTGCCTTAGAACGTGTTCGGTCCTTCTATTTTTCCTTTTTTTTTTGTTTTTCACAGATATCTTTCTTCCCCTACTGTTTCCAAAACCTCTTTGTTAAGAACGTTGTCTGTCCATTCTATCATCATCATACATCTGAAGCACCACATTCCAAAAGGCTTATAACCTTTTCCTGTCTGCTTTTCATACCGTCCCTCTGTATTTTATAACCACACAGTTCTGTGCTCCACACATATGATTTCAACAATTTTTTCCTTGTTTCTATGTTTGCTGTCTTCTAACATAGCAACTGCTCTTTCTTGATAGATACAACTCAGTTCTCGGCTATTGTTTTCTAAATACATACCATATTTCACCTATATTTGAAGAGGGTAAGTAACCTGCGACTACCAAGATCCCCAGCACTTAACCGTTTGTTGAATTGATAGTTCTCCAATAAATCCTTTGGAACAATCAACATTAATTGAGAATATTGCAAAACCAACAACCAACAGGTTCAGGTACATTTATTTTTTTGTCATTAGGTCTTCCGACTTGGAACTGGTTGGACGCATATCTACATTACTTTCTATACTGAGTCAACCTACACATTTCCCTGAAATTCCCACAGCCTACGTCTTTGACTATCTGTGTGCAATAGTATAACCTAGGTCTACCTGGGTGCGTCACATTGCACCCACCCCCGGTACGCCAATGTTCTAGATATTTTAGCGCTAGAATTCTTACACCTAGCACTAGCTAGCACCCGAATTGCAAAGCTAGCACCACTCAAATAGCGTCGATATCGCTTTTGATAACCGGGAGAGGGGTAATGTGACGCTAGCAAACCCCCCTCCCCCGTACTCCAATTGACTTCAAATTTTAGCACTAGATAGCCTATACCTAGCACTAGATAGCACTCAAATCTTAAAGTTAGCACCACTTAAATGGCCCCAATATTGGTGTTGACAACGGGGGCGGGGGCTAAAGTGACGCTAGCCCCCGCGGTACTCCAATTGACTTCAAATTTTAGCACTAGATAGTCTATACTTAGCACTAGCTAGCACCCAAATCCTAAAGCAACCACCACTAAAAGGGCCCCAATATTGGTGTTGACAACCGCGAGGGGGCTAAGGTGAGGCTAACACTCCCCCGGTACTTCAATTGACTTCAAATTTTAGCGCTAGATAGCCTACACCTGGAACTAGCTAGCACCCACATCCTAAAGCAATCACCACTAAAATGGCCCCAATATCGGTGTTGACAACCGCGGGGGGCTAAGGTGAGGCTAGCCCCCGCGATACTTCAATTGACTTCAAATTTTAGCTTTAGATAACCTATACCTAGCATTAACTAGCACCCAAACCCTAAAGCTAGCACTCTTCAAATGGCCCCAATATCGGTGTTGACAACCGGGGGTTGGGGCGCTAAGGTGACGCTAGCCCCATCGGTACTCAAATAGCATTAGCTAGCATCCAAATCCTAAAACTATCAGCACTTAAATGGCCAAAATATCGGTGTTGACAACCGGAGGGGGGTTTAAGATGATGCTAGCCCCCGGCCCCTCCTCTAATCAAATTGACTTCAAATTTTAGCACTAGATAGCCTATACCTAGCACTAGCTAGCACCCAAATCCTAAAGCTAGTACCACTCAAATGGCCTCAATATCGGTGTTGACAACCGGAGGGAGTGGTGGTTAAGGTGACACTTTTACCCCAGAGGATATACCATCATCTTAAATAACAATTTAAGTATGCTGTGTACTTGGGAGGTAATCTGGTGGTTTCCTGTTGCCATCGACATCGCAGTAGTGTATCTTAGAATGCCATACCGACCCTACGGTATCTGACACTCTCACTACTGAAAGAGCTGCTGCTCTCTTTCGACGACCTGTCTTATTCTTGTTCCTCACTAAAAGACCCCCCTAATTTGGTTAAACCTATAGTTCGACTCTTTAGCTGGCTGGAAGATACAAACAGTGCCACCTGCTATAGTAATCTAGAGCTTCTTCAAGATGCAGGTCCATTCAGAACGGATAATATACTTAATTCAGATAAATAAACAATGTGAAAGTTTTAAACAACACCCTCTAATCCAATTCAACAAAGAATGTTGTAGGGAACTGTTAAAAATACGAACCACAGTTCTGAAACCTGCTTTCAAGGTTGATTACAAAACTGATAAATAAATCTACATCATCTTCATCATCGAGTCCTCAATCCTAGGACTGGTTGGACGCATAGCTTTATTGTTTCCTATTGTGAGCTAACCTACACACTTCCCTGAAATTTCCACAGTGCGCATCTTTCACTATCTGTGTGCAATAGTCTAATCTATATTTATCTGTACGTCTCTTTTTCCTTTTTCTGCTTCTTATATATTCTGAACTATTCCCTCATGCCCTAGTTTGTGTCCTATCATCCCATATCTCATATTGTTTTACGGTTTTCAACATATTTCTTTTGTTACTTACCATTTCTAGTACCTTTTTGTTATTAATATTATTTGTCCATGATATCTTTGTCATACGTCTGTAGATCACATTTCAAACGCTTTTTCCTGTCTGCTTCTCCTACTATCCACGTTTCACAGTCGCACAGTACTGTGCTGCACACATATGCTTTCAGAAACCTTTTCTTTGTTTCTATATTTGTTGTTTTCGATCATAGTAGTTGCATTTTCTTGATTATTCAGTTAAAACGCAAAAATTTTACCAAATGGTCTATATAAAGCACTAACAGAAAAAGGTAGATAACCGACTCTACTAAGCGCTGTACAAATCATATATAGTCTCAGTACAGATCCATTTCGAAAAACAATAGACTTGTACGAAAAATGAGCTAAGCAGTTGACTGTAGTAATCAACTCAGACTAATTCAAAACACATTTATAACATTAAATCCTTAAATTATTCTGTAATAATTAACGCAACCCCACTTTATTTATCTATTGAAAATGATTTTTTGATCTAATTAATTAAAAGCAATTGTATGAATTATAGCCCAAGTAAGCATTTGAATAATTATAAAGTTTTGTATTAATATAAATATACCAATCTGCAAACCTGTCAAAACGACAAAAGATTCTGCATGTTTCATCTAAGTTCTGATTTATATCCCCTGAATTTAATTTTCCAATGCTTCGCCCGAAGGTACTACATTGGTAAGAAGCGAGCCTTTTACTTGGAAGTTTTGAATTTTGCAGAACTCTTGCTGTTCCAAGCAAGGTAGGGATCTTTAACGTGCGTGACAACACTCACACACGGGACCTCCATTTTACCTCTTATCCGAACGAGGGCGTATTTTTTTGAAAAATGCTCGCCTAACATTTTTCAAGTGGACCGTGTTGGGATTCGAACCCGGGACCTTCTCAGTTTCAACATCGCATGTCGTGTCTACTTTTAAACCGCACGTTTTGCATAATTGAAGAATTCCATAATCTTCGCATATAGAATACATTGCGGCACTGGATACTGCACTGGTGATGTTTTCTTCCTCTTTGTGGTCTGTTCCGTGTGCCATCTCTACCACGATTTTTTCTAAATCTTTTTGAGTTTCTAAAGTTTCGTATGTTTCTTTTTCCAGAGAAGAATCTGCAAGTCCGATTCTTTGTTTGCCACCAAACATGGGACCTTGGGCGTAGTAGTCACACACGTTCCAAAACTCTGATTTATATCACAGAAATTTCTCGTTCTTTAGCTATTTTGAAATATTGTTGCAAATTAGATAGGGAATTAACATATTTTTTAAAAGTATACTGCGAGAGAGGTGATTCTTGGTTCAACTATTTCAATTATAATTCTTCAAACATTCTCTAAACAACATTTAGCTTATTTTAGTCATCTCAGTGTAAGGTATCAACCATATCACACTTGTTAATTCTCTAAAGACTGGTAATTCTTCATTTCTCACATACTATTCATGTATGCTTAGCAAGTTCACTTCATAATAGTACCAATGAAATTATATGATTTGGTTACTTATACTATATTCAAAAGAGATCAAGAATATCAATGTAATTCTTTATTTTTATCTTGGACTTATGTTTCACTATTACTGTTTTCATGATTAACCCTTTGTATGTCCAACAACATAGTACGTAAAATTTTTCGAAGTTATGCAAGTGTGATTTGTTTAAAAATGTGCAACAGTTTTATGATGTGGAATCCAACACAAATTAATATATTTAAACTATACACGTATGAGTTTCATCAAGTCTCTACGGTGGCTGTATGAATACTGGCACTCTCATGCATGTAAAATGTTATTCAGCAAAGTTGCAAATACAAAAATAGGTCTATTGTCAAGTTTTATCAAATCTATTCAATTGTAGTGAGGAGTAAATTTATAAGTCAATCTCAAATAGTAACTTCGTAACACTTGTATTTGTTTTTCGTGTACCTCATAAAAAATTAAAATATGCTGCACTTACATAGTAAACTAAACATAGTCATAAAGAGTTGCTTAAACTATTTCACAATTTTTGGTAGCGCATGTCTGAATTTCCTCAACTTTTTTAGTTTTACTTATGATTCGAAAGAGGATCCTCCCATAATCTATAGAAGAAATTTCTTGTATTCGCTAAAAATAAGATCGTTCATTTATTCACATATGTTTAAAATCGTTCCATCCATAACTGTATCACTATTTTCCATTTGTAAGAATTTGCTATATTGGGGTCGAGTTTAGTTATATGACGTTGGTTTTGTTGGGGTTAAACTTTATTCCATTCCTTTGCATCCGTTTTTGTATACTTTCCAGACTAACACGAGTTGTTTGTCATCTGCGTATATATGTATGTTCCACTCTTATCGGATGACATTTGATAAGTCAGAAATGAAAGCTGTGAATAGCATGGATCCAACTCACTCCCTTATGGTACACCCTCTCTTATGTTAAAATTATTTTGAAATATTGTCATCGATTTCCACCATTTGTAATTTATAATATTGCGCTATATACGTAGTTTGTAATCTTTTTGTTGAATTGAATGCACACCGCAGTTTAATATATAATTATTTCATACAAACGGTTAACTGCGTTGTTGCCAAAGATTCCGATAAAGCAACTTCTTTTGGTTTATAAGCAAACCGCACGTAATGCTGTCTAAAGGACCACACATTATTACAAACTTCTAGATAATATAGAAATGGTGAATACAAGAGTGCTTTCTTAATTTGTAAATTTTATTCATTTTACATTGGACACTTAATATCTCTTCTATATTTACCAAAAGTATAGTTATTTCGTAAGACACTAGTCATATTTTCGGAAAACTAACTTCTTACTCAAATACATGATGCAGTTCAAATGATTGGCATAGGAATAGTTAAAAATGTTTAACTTTTAGGGACAATTAATAAATTCTATATCAAATTGCTAAATTAAAATGTGCTTTAAACTTTGAAAAACAGATTCTATTAGTCTGATTAAGATGTATTACCAATGCAATTGCTGATATTTTTAAATGGTCACTATTTTTGCAATAATAACATAATATCTGGCGCAAGTTATTGCTGATTCCGCAATGTTTATTATACTAAAGTATTTATCAAGCCTTGAGCAAAGAAATGTTATGTAAGTTAATTTTTTATTATAAACGCAAAAGCTTGCACAGAATTGCAACATATACATTGCAAAAAAATTTTGACCTTTATAACATTTTTTGACTTAACCGTATTTTGTAAGTTACAGTATTATCATACTTTATATTTATCACTTACTATATTTCTTTATTTTTGCAGATATATTGGAATTTACCAGTTCTTGGTGCCAGCCCTTATTTTAAGAGATCCTGACCTTATCAAGCAAATCACTGTTAAGGAATTTGATTCATTTCCAGAGCATAGAATGTTTGCGTCAGAAGAAGCCGATCCACTTTGGGCAAATAATCTTTTTGCGATGCCTGGTAGGTGTTATTCCTTTATTGATAAGCAACCTCTAACTGACATACATTATAGGTGGCGAACAATGGCGTGACGTGCGAGCAGTCCTAAGTCCAGCATTTACAAGCAGTAAATTACGTGCTATGCTTGCTCTAATTACTGAATGTGCAAAGCAGTTCACGGATTACTTGGAAAAACAAGGCGGAGATGTAACAATGGAAATGAAAGACACTTTCACCAGAGTTACTAATGATGTAATTGCAACGACAGCATTTGGGGTTGTTTGTAACTCACTTAAAGATCGAGATAACGAATTTTATTTAATGGGAAAGGATGCTACCGATATCACAGGAATAAAAAGTCTTAAATTTTTTGTTGCTGCAATAAGTCCAATGCTGGCAAAATTTTTAAAAATAAGATTTATTAGTGAAAGATCATCGACATTTTTCAGAAGAGTAATAAAAGAAGCCATAACATTTCGGAGAGAAATGCGCATTGTACGACCCGATATGATTCATTTATTAATGGAAGCTCGTAAAGGACGTTCGACACAAGAAAAAGTAGTTAAAAGTGGCCAAACAGAAATTACAGACGATCTCATAACGGCACAAGCCTTAGTATTCTTTTTGGGTGGCTTTGATACGATTTCAACAGCTATGTGTTACACTGCTTATGAACTGGCTGTAAACCGTCAGATACAGGAACGACTACGAAAAGAGGTTGATGATACTATGGAAAGGTGTGGGGAAAATTTAACTTATGAAAATTTACAAGGGATGAAATATATGGAAATGGTTGTATCAGGTGAGATTTATTTTCGTCTTTTATTAGATTGGTACTAATAAAATTATTTGTTTTTAGAATCACTTCGTAAATGGCCACCCATAGCCGTCACTGACAGGAAACCAACTAAATCATTCACAATTGAACCACAGTTACCTGGAGAAAAACCATTATTACTAGATGGTGATGTTATGTGCCAAATTCCTATTTATGCTATACATAGAGATCCTAAATACCATCCAAATCCGGATAAATTTGATCCAGAAAGGTTTTGTGACGAAAACAAAGCCAATATCAAACCTTTTACTTATTTACCATTTGGAACAGGACCAAGGAGTTGCATTGGTAAGTTTAAGACACCCAGAAATTAAATATCCATTACAAAAATTTATTTTGCAGGTTCACGCTTTGCTCTCCTGGAACTTAAAATAATAATTTTTTATATCTTGAATAAATTTGAAATTGTACCTGTTGAAAAAACACCAATTCCTTTAGTATTAAGCAAATCAAATGTTAATCCATTACCAGATGAAGGTTTTTGGTTGGGTCTTAGACCTAGACGTAGGAGTGCGCCATCTTGCTGATCATTTTGATTAGCTAGATTTTTATAAAGAATGCAGAGACATAATGTGAACTTTTTGTAGTTATTATTAGTTTTAACCTCTAAGTACAAATATTGTTATAGCTAGTATTATTAAGAATTGTTGTTTTAATTCATTGTAAATATTTATATCACTTCGCATCGTTAGTTGTAGGTAGTTAATTTTTAAAAGATATGAAAAGACTCATCATGAAAATGCCATTTTACCCGATCGAAAATAAATCGTTGTTTTCTTTTCTTGTGGTTTCTTTTTGTATGGATGTGACTTGTAAGATTAGTTCAGTTTGAATAAAAAACACAGTTATATTACAATGTAAATTATGGTATGCCGTTTTGTACAATCATGTATTCAATTTTGGCGATTTATTGTGTATCCTTTTGTTGTCCCAATTTGCTTGGTGCAAATTTGGAATTCCTATCATCATCGTTAGATCTTCTGTCTTGGAACTGGTTAGATGCATACCATCATTGTTTCCTATTCTAAACTAACCTGCACATTTTCCTAATTCCACAGTCTGCACCTTTCACTATCTGCGTGCAATAGTCTGATCTAGATCTACCTCTGTCCCTTTTTTCCTCTCTCTGCTTGTAATATATCCCGCACTATTGCTTGGAACAGCAAGGGTTTGACAAAATTCAAAATTTTCCAGGTAGAAAAAACTCGCTTCCTGGTCCATGTAGTACCTTCGGGTGGGGCATTGGAAAATCACATGTAAGGTATCTGAAGGGGGTTAAGCAACCTGCAACTACCAAGATCCTCATCACTTAACTGTTTGTCAAATAAATAGTTTTCCAATAAATCCTTTGGAACAATCGACATTAGTTGAGAATATTTCAAAACCAACAATCATCAGGTTCAGGTACAATTATTTTTTTGTCATTAGTTTTTCCATCTTGGAACTGGTTGAACGAATATCTACATTAATTTCTATTCTGAGTTAACTTACACATTTCCTTGATGCTCCCACAGCCTACATCTTTGACTATCTGTGTGCAATAGTTTAACCTAGATCTACCTCTAAATCTCTTTTTTCCTATCTCTGTTTCTAATATATACCGCACTATTCCCTTATGCCTTAGTATGCGACCTATCATCCTATCTCTCCTGTTTTTTATTGTTTTTCACATATTTCTCTCTTCCCCTACCATTTCTAGAACTTCTTTGTTCTTACTTTTGTGGATGATACCATCATCATATATCTGTAGTACCACATTTCAAACTCTGCTGTCTTTTTCATGCCTGTTTCTCCTACTGGCCAAGTTTCACAGTCATAAAGTGCCGTGCTCCACACATATGCTTTCAGCAATTTTTTCCTTGTTTCTATGTTTGTTGTTTTGAACATAGTAGTCGCTTTTTATTGTTAAATGCAGCACGATCGTGTGCTAATCTTCATTTTATATTTTTTGCATTTTCCCCATCTTGCTTGATTTGGTTTCCTAGCTAGCAGAAATCCTTAACCTCTTGTAAGTTCTCGTTTTCTATTTGTATTTTGGTTTTTGACTTATTTTCCTTTTCTTTACATACTAGTACTTTAGTTTTATTTTTGTTAATTTTCATACCGTATCTCTCTGTTAGAACTGTTTCCATTTCATTAGAGCTGCATCTAACGCTAACTCTTCCTAAGCATGTTACGATTTTTTTTTTCTAATTGTTGGCTCCGCTAGCCTCACGCATGGGCGCCAGTGAAACGATTTTTCTAACTAAAGGGCCTGACGTTGCCGGCACCAGTGAAACGAATTTTCTGACTTGCTAAAACACCAGCCTGGCACTACTTTATTAACACCATACTTCAAGTTAGGTGTCTGCAAAACTAAGTCTTCCGACGTAACTAGGGGTCTATTCCTTGGGTAGAGCTATGAGCAATGGGGGTAAGTCGAAATCTGTGGGGTCACACTCAAACTAAAACAAACAGGCGCCACCAAGTCCAGATTGATTTATATTAATGGCATAGCAAATTTCTAAGGGCGGACGTGGAGACCCAAAGAAAAAAAGATCGCCTTCGCTGATATACAAACTTGTCTTAACAGAATAAGACACTGCTCCTGTAAGAAAGAATAATAGTTAAGTCACCTAAAAAAATGGGAACACTATTTGCGTCCCTCAAGTATACCTAAAATGCATAGAGAATATTTTCTACATAATGGAATCATAAAATTTAACTCTTGCTGTCTTTTGTTTATCAGGTCTGATCAAACCAGATCAGAATAAAAACTTTAAAGGTAGATTATTAATTTACTAGAAAGAATTTTCTTTGTTTCAGTAAATAAAATTTCATTATAATTAAATAAAATAAATATTTGATATTCTTGCAAAATTGTTGTAAGGTTTATCAACTGATCCTTACTCAAATATATTACAGTTCAGTGTAACTAACAATATTAAGGTTTTTTATAACCCAACCAGATCTGTGTAGGTCACTTACAAATGAATATACGAAATTTTCTCATTAATTTAACAAAATTAATAATCGTTTGAAGTCAAAAGAATCACCAAGATATTCTCTAATTTTATCAAAAGTGGCGGTACTATAATGCTAAACATCTGTTAGCCATTGTGCAATTGTTGACGGCATTGTTCAAACAAACAGGTGACGTAATAGCAGCTGTTAATTTACGGTGTAGCCACGTGTAGTCACATATTTACGGAACTAAGTGAAATCAAACCCGATACTGGGGAAAACCAGTCTAATCACAGGTAAAGTGAATAATAATTTTGTACATCCAACAAACAAAATGAAATAATGTACTTTCAGAAGGAAGTACTGAGGAAATTCTTAATTCTATTACGAACCCAAAACCGGCTGTCGTCTTTGGTTGCAATGGAAACAACTTCGCAGTGCGGGGCCTGCAGCTAAATATGCTTGTTTTCCATGCTTTAATACAGATGTAGGAGCGAAGCGGATTTCTCACATTGGTTCACGGCAGCACTACTTCATAGCGTAATCTTCCGTTTTCTAATTTTATTTACAAATATAATCTTTCATTGTGTAGTCCATAAGTTAAGGTTTCTACATTGTAATTTCAAAGTGGTCGTGCGGTTTCTAATTTATCGTTGCAGTTTCTGACGTGTTGTTGCGGTTTCTGACATATCGTTGCGCTAAATAAATTTTTAAATTAGCTAATATGATAACGAATATGCAAAATGTGGATTAAGTACTAACCGTTACTCAGGAAGTGTTTCACCAAAATAAGGCGACCCGGAGGTCACTCGCCATTCTTTTTGAATGCATCTTCACGCTGCCTTTAACTATCGACGAGTGCGCTCGCTGCGTTCTTGCATGGTGGGAGGATCATAAGTGGGGTTCTCGAACCTTTCACGCGCGCGCCAGTGGCTGTGGAATTGCACCGAACTCCGAAACAAATAGACTACTAATCCTAGATATAGTAATACTATAAAAATTTGATTGTTACTCGAATCTTTATTTTAGTTAATAAAGGTATTTCAATATTCATTGTACGTTTAATGAATAGGTTCTTTTACTGCTAAAATAAAATTGTTACACTACCCTTTCCTAAAAGAAAAAATTTTTTTTTTTAGAAAAACTTCAAATATAACAAATACAAAAAATTTTTATAACAATACTAGCCTTTCCTACCTTCCTAACTAACTATGCAATTTTATAAATTTATTCAAATGGGGGACAAATATTTACAAATGAGTGTGTTGGTAACTACGCGTACCTGACGTCCATCGGGAGACAAAATCGGGGAGTCACAATCGGTAATAATCAAAATTGGGAGGGTCAAATTAGAAAGTCAAACACTCCACGGGACAAAAAATTCAAATTTACAATATTTCCTGACTTGAGATTCATACTTCTAACAAGGCTAATATTTCTTACCTATAAGCAAACACTTACGATTTACTTCTAATTTCAAAAAAAACTTCACTTCCAGGAGCTCATTTAGCTCTATCTACAAAAAAAAGGAATGCTTCCTCATCAAGACAGCATAACTATTCAAAACATCATCACTACAAGGTGATAATCAAAAGTACGACCCTACTAATAGGTCTATATTTAAACACCATCATCACAAAGTGATAATCAAAACAAAAGTGACCTAACCAAAAGGTTAGTTATCTAATCCAAATACAAAATATTATCACTTTATCGCAAAGGGATAATCAAAACAAAGGTAACCTAACCATAAGGTTACTTATCAAATTCAAATACAAAATATCATCACTTCATCGCAAAGGGATGATCAAAACAAAGGTAACCTAACCATAAGGTTACTTATCAAATGCAAATACAAAATATCATCACTTCATCGTAAAGAGATGATCAAAACAAAGGTAACCTAACCATAAGGTTACTTATCTAATGCAAATACAAAATTGAGCCAGTCAGGGCTGTACTATCCTACACCCTACTGAATATCCTATCACTGAGTTCCAACAAACAACTGATCTCATTAGTGATGGACCAAATGGTGAGACTCACCAAGCCAACTTTGACCTTATCAAATCAAAGAACTTCGAACGGTCAAAAGGAACAAGGGAAAGAATAATCTAATATTCTCTCTACCTCGATATGTAGAAATCAGGACCAACAATCAAATAGCCCACCTACTTCTACATTGTAAGGATATCTGTCAAAGACATCCTTCAAACACATCTCTGAGCAACGCGCGAGCAAAATGACCAGCGTGCACACCAAGGCACACCTCAAACCTACAAAATTTACAAAATCTCTAACCACTTATTTCACTTCTCAAATAAAATACTCAGAATTAGTGAAACGACACTAAATCAAAAATCGGAACAAAACAAAACAAACCACTACGTCATTACTTAATATCAAAGAGATGATCGGACCGGAATTAATCGTCAGGTTCATCATTTTCCTTTGGATACAACGCTTCAACTGGTTTCAAGTCTTTTACGTGCCATTTCCCTGCTCTTGTCCCATCTTCGTTCTCTAACTCATATACTAAATTGGAATGTTTTTTCCGAACTTTACTCATAACGAACTTAGGTGCTAACTTAGCGGAAAATTTATCACTAGCACTCGAGAGGACCTTATTAGCTCTCCAAACGCTTTCTCCGACTCGGAATGAAATGTCTCTTCTCCTAAGATTGTAGCGTTTACTCGAACGTTGGTAAGCTACATGCAAATTTTCACGGACATTTCCAAAAATATTAAACAAAGGTTGACGATCCAAAACATACGAAGGTCTACTACTGGAGACGACATCAACATCTTCACCAGGTATAAAATTATCATTATAAGCTTTTCCACTTAACTGCCTTGAGGAGCATACACAGCATTGTACCACATCTCTTGGATCTCGTACCTTGCACACAAAACTTCAAAAACATGTCCAATCAACTGTGGACCATTATCACGAATAACAAATGGTGGTATTCCGTATGCAAAAAATACTTTTCTTCTAAAACTTCTCAATCAAATGTGCTGTGGCACTTCGCAAAGGTTGCAAAATCGAATATTTCGAAAACCAATCACCAACAACTAAAAGTCATTTACCTGCTTATGAGTCATCAGTAAAAAAACTAATCATGACGATAGCTAACAAAAAAAATCAGTGTTCAGGTACACTCACACCCTACTACCAATTGAACTGTCGAAACAACTACAATGCTTCACAACGCCTAAATATGCTAGAGTGACAAACCCTCTACGAGTCTCACCTAGACTAACAATACCAAAATTTACATCAAATCAAAAAAAGATGCAAAAAAAAAAATTCTAGAGCGCCTAACTCACCTCGAGTCTCGTCTAGACTTACGCAATGCCGAGCGACCAACCCTTCCTGAGTCTCGTCTGGACTGACATACTGCTGAGCGACCAACCACGACGACAAGTTCCGCCTAGACTAAATTGCGTTGCAATGCTGATCTAAACAAAAATCTGCTAACAAAATCAAAAACGTGCTTATGCACAAAGAGCAATTCTCAAATGACACGACGACAGCTCACTCCAATGTACCTTCAAGATAGAATCTCTAGCCTTATAATCAAATTTGGACAAAAATGTTCTTTATTGACTCAAACAAATCAAACAACAGGCTTATCAGCTTCTTTAGCTGACAGTCTTCCAAAAATTTTTCTCAAAACTGGTTTCTCACTCACTACTCCCGTTCTTCTTTAAGCAGACAAACAATTCGGAATATCCGACATGATTACAAAAGCCTAATGGAATCAAACTGAAAGATCTAAATGATCTGAACCTTACAAAAGTGATCAAAACAAATTCGTACTGCTAAAGGTAAAATCAAAAAGTTTTTGGTAAAATTATTTTTGCCAAAACAATATCAAAAAAAATTTAAGGGGTCAAAACAGAATGAAAGTTAAAAATAAATTTAACTAAGTTAATTAATTGATTGACTGTGGTTTAACGTTACAACCAATCTTTTATCAAAAGCGAACAAACAAATCTAAATGTCAAATAAACTTTAAGCAAACAAATTTTGGAGCAAAATAATTTTTGGACAAATGGACTTCAAAGCAAAATAAATTTTGAGCTAACAAATTTCGAAGCAAATTACTTTTCGAACAAACTAATTTCGAAGTAAAACAATTTTTGAACAAACAAATTTCGAAGCAAAAATAAATTTTGAACAGACTATTTCAAAGTAAAATTATTTTTGAACAAACAAGTTTCAGAGTAAAAAATAATTTTTGAACGAACGAATCTCGAAGTAAAATTAATTTTGAACAAATAATTTTCGAGGTAAATCAAATTATGAACAAACAAATTTCGAAGTCCCAAACGTTGAACAAACAAATTTCGACGCCTCACACGTTGGGCGCCAGTGTTACGATTTTTTTTTTTTTTTTTATTTGAACTTTACTCAGGAAGTGTTTCACCAAAATAAGGCGACCCGGAGGTCACTCGCCATTCTTTTTGAATGCATCTTCACGCTGCCTTTAACTATCGACGAGTGCGCTCGCTGCGTTCTTGCATGGTGGGAGGAACATAAGTGGGGTTCTCGAACCTCTCACGCGCGCGCCAGTGGCTGTGGAATTGCACCGAACTCCGAAACAAATAGACTACTAATCCTAGATATAGTAATACTATAAAAATTTGATTGTTACTCGAATCTTTATTTTAGTTAATAAAGGTATTTCAATATTCATTGTACGTTTAATGAATAGGTTCTTTTACTGCTAAAATAAAATTGTTACAAGCATATCAATCTTTTCCTTGCATAGTAATTCCAAATATGTTCCTGCATTTGAAAGTATTCGTTGCCGCTTTGATATACAAGTTAAAAATTAACGGGGATAGGACACACCCCTGTGTCACCCTTTTCCCATATTTGCTTCTTCACTTGCTGCTGCTCTAATTCTGTTACCACTGTTTGCTTTTTGTATAAGATATTAACTATCCGTGTATTTCTAGAACTCATTCCAATTTTTTTGAGTATTTCAAACATTGCTTTCTATTTTACATTGTCAAATGCTTTTTCCAGATATACAAACCCTTTATACACATTTTTTCCTTTTTCTATTGTCTTCTCCATTATCACTTTTAGAGCTAAAATACTCTCCCGTATTCCACTGTTTCGCCTAAATCCAAA
Source organism: Platerodrilus igneus (assembly GCA_036346225.1). Lineage (NCBI taxonomy): Eukaryota > Metazoa > Arthropoda > Insecta > Coleoptera > Lycidae > Platerodrilus > Platerodrilus igneus. The sequence goes on along the minus strand of JARFIW010001469.1, from coordinate 11,455,195 downwards.
TTAGTATTTCTTCAGTTCGTTTTTCCATCCGTCTTTGTACAATTCTAGTTAATATTCTTGACGCGTGTGTTGTCAAACTTATTGTTCGAAAATTCATCTATCAACGCCTCTCTTTCTTGGTATAGTCACTATGATGTTAGGTTTGAAATCTTTCGATATCTCACTTTTCCCATACATGTAGCTTACAAGCTTACAGCGGCCTTTAGAGTTTCTGATTGCACCTTATCTATACCCGGTGCCTTAACATTTTTCAAACCCTTTAATGCTAATTCAAACTCATCTCTAAGTATAGGATATACCTAGTCATCCTTTTCAATGACCTATTCCTGTTCTAGTGCTGCTAGTTCTTGTCCTGCATATGAATTTCCTATATCTTCTTGTCATCTAACCATTTTCTCTACATTTTCTATTATAGTATATTCTTCCATGCCCTTTATATTTTTGCTATACCGTTTTATATTCCCAAAATTTATTCTAAGTAGTTTGTATACTTCGTCTGTCTTTCCTAATTTGCGAATAATTTTCCATTGTACTGTTTCCCTGCTTTGCTTGGTATGTTTTTGTATTCGCATTTCTTCTGTTAAATTCAAAATAATCTTTTCATCCATGATTTCTGATTTACTTTTTGTTTATACACAAGAACTGTCTCATTTTATTGCTTTGTACCTTTGTTTTGCCGCTTCGTGCGGTATATTTTGTATTTTCGTCTTTCTTCTATTAAATTCAAGATATCCTTGCTATCCATGGTTTCTTATTTACTTTTTGTGTATATCCCAGAATGTCTCTAACCGCCATGTCTAAGCTGTATTTAATATTATTCCAAGCTGTTCTACTTCCTTCGTATCAACAATTTTTCTGATGTCTTTCAGCAATTCATTTGACATTTTTTCCAATTATTCGTAGATATCTTTATCTATTAGTTTTTCAAAATCAAAGTACCTTCTTCTGTTCCTTCTTTTTTCAAATTTTTAAATTTAAGCACAGCGATTTTGTGCTCACTGTCTATATCTGCTTCCGAGTAGCTTCTACAGTCTTTTACTTGATTCCTAAACCGTTGTCTAACAAGAATGTAATCTACTTGATATCTTCCTATATCTCCTGGCATCTTCCCCGTGTATCGTCTTCTAGCATGATGTTGAAATAACGTATTTGTGATGGTTAAATTGTTTTTGTCGCATAATTCTACCAGACTATTTTCCCTGTCGTTTTTCGTGCCTAATCCAAATAAACCTACTACCGCTTCCTCACTACCCTCACCTACCACTGTACTAAAACCCCCCGTAATTATTAAATTTTCAAGTCTTGGTGCGTTATTTTAGTATGTCTTCTATATCTTTGTAATTCGCATTTACCTCTCAAGTTTAGACTCAAATCTAACCACAAGTACTCTTTGGTTCTTTTGTAAGTAGTTTTCTAAACAGTATCCTATCTTTTTTCGCATAACTACACCCACACCCAAATTTCCTTCCTCCTTAGTCTCCGCTCCAAAAATTCCCTGCCTCTGGCTACCGAATTTTGCTAATCTCTACTATGGGTAATGTTAATCTATCCAGTTCAATTTTCAATTTCTCTTGCTTACCTACTTGCTTCATACTTCTGACATTCCACGCTCCAACTCGCAAAATGCTCTCGGCTCTTTCTTTATACTTTCTAATCACATTCTCTGAAGTATTCTCCTCCCGGAGATCCGAATGGGGGACTATTTTAATTCCGTAATCTTTTACCCTAGAGGATACCATCATCTTAAATAACAATTTAAGTACTTTGTGTACTTGGAAGGTAATGTGCTGCTTTCCCGTTGTCTTCCACATCGCAGTAGTGTGTCTTAGAATGCCATCGATCCCTATGTTATCTGCCACTCTCAGTACTGAAAGAGCTGCTGTCCTCTTTTGATGACCTGCCTTAGCCTTGTTCTTCACTAAAGATCTCACTAATTTGGTTAAACCTTTAATTTGACTCTTTAACTCGCTGGAACATGCAAACAGTTCCACCTGCTCTAGTAATCTAGAACTTCTTCAATGTGCAGGTCCATTCAGAAAGGATAATACGCTTAATTCAAATAAATAAACAACGTGAAAGATTTAAACAACACCTTTTAATCCAATCCAACAAAGAATGTTGTAGGGAACTGTTAAAAATATGAAGCACAATTCTGAAACCTATTTTTAAGGTTGGTTACAAACTGATAAATAAATCTATATCATCATCATCATCATTAAGTCCTCAGTCCTAGAACTGGTTGGACGCGTACCTTGAGAATGTAGACTGTTATCAACAGGATGAATAATTAATCAGGGGTTCTTGTAAGTAGTTACATGCAGAATACAAACGAATAACATGCGTTTTTATGGATTTAATTCAGTGGTCAAAGCAATACATATACAAATATTAAACAGTAGTGATATTAAAATAACCATCACTACAAATAAACTCTTAAATTAGAACAAGCTCACCACATTCAGCTACAATAACTGTATCACGCACTGCGATTTTAACTTAGAGAGCATGTCCTTCTACTACCACAACACTCACGCGTCTCCTCTTCTTAGTACGGGCGCTCACTCTACGTCCCCACCACCTTAACCCTAACGTAAAATACATATTTATATTTACAAGAGTTGGGCCTGTCACAACCTTTATTGTTTCCTATTCTGAGCTAACCTACACACTTCCCGGATGCATCTTTCACTATCTATGTGCAGTAGTTTAATCTATATCTATCTGTACGTCTCTTTTTCTTTTTTCTACTTCTTATATATTCTGTACTACTCCCTCATGCCTTAGTATGTGTCCTATCATTCCATATCTCCTATTTTTTACGGTTTTCTACATATTTCTTTCGTTACCTGCCATTTCTAGTACCTCTTTGTTATTAATATTATTTGTCCATGATATCTTTATCATATGTCTGTAGATCTCATTTCAAAGGCTTCTATCTTTTTCCTGTCCGCTTCTTTTACTGTCCACGCTGTACACACATATGCTTTCAGAAACCTTTTTCTTGTTTCTATATTTGTTCTTTTCGAACATAGTAGTTGCATTTTCTTGTTAATTCAATTAAAACACAAAAATTTTACCAAATGGTTCACATAAAGCAGTAACAGAAAAAGGTAGATTACTGACTGTACTAAGCGTTGTACAAATCATTTATAATCTCAGTACAGATCCATTCCTCAAAAACAATAGATTTGCAGGAAACCTGAGCAAATCAGTTGAATGTAGTAATCAACTCGGACTAATTCAAAATACAATTATAACATTATATCCTTAAATTATTGTGTAATAATTAACACAGACCCGCTTTAAATACATATTGAAAATCATTTTTTTCTCTAAATAATTAAAAGTAATTGTACTATGAATTACAGCCCAAGTAAGCAAAACGAAAAAAGATTCTGCATGTTTCATCTAAGTTCTGATTTATATCCCCTGAATTTAATTTTCCTATGCTCCACCCGAAGGTACTACATTGGCCAGAAAGCGAGGATTTTTTTACCTGGAAAATTTGGAATTTTGCCGAACTCTTGCTGTTCCAAGCAAGGTAGAGATTTTTAACGTGCGTGACAACACTTACACACGGGACCTCCATTTTACCTCTCATCCGAACGAGGGTGTATTTTTGTGAAAAATGCTCGTCTAACATTTTTCAAGCGGACCGTGTCGGGATTCGAACCCAGGACCTTGGGCGTAGTAGTCACACACATACCAAAACTCTGATTTATATAACAGAAATTTCTTGTTCTTTAGCTATTTTGAAATATTGTTGCAAATTAGATAGGGAATTAACATATTTTTTAAAAGTATACTGCGAGAGAGGTAATTCTTGGTTCAACTATTTCAATTATAATTCTTGAAACATTCTTTAAACAACATTTAGCTTATTTTAGTCATCTGAATACATGATATCTGCCATATCACACTTGTTAATTTTCTAAAAATTGGTAATTTTAATTTCTCACATACTTATTCGCGTATGCTTAGCAAGTTCACTTCATAATAGTACCAATGAAATTATATGATTTGGTTACTTATACTATATTCAAAAGAGATCAAGAATATCAATGTAATTCTTTATTTTTATCTTGGACTTATGTTTCACTATTACTGTTTTCATGATGAACCCTTTGTATGTCCAACAACTTAGTACGTAAAATTTTCGAAGTTATGCAAGTCTGGTTTGTTTAAAAATGTGCAACAGTTTTATGATGTGGAATCCAACAAAAATTAATATATTTAAACTATACACGTATGCGTTCCATCGTGTCTCTACGGTGGCTGTATTAATACTGGCACTCTCGTGCATGTAAAATGTTATTCAGCAAAGTTGCAAATACAAAAATACGTCTATTGTCGAGTTTTAGCAAACCTATTCAATTGTAGTGAGGAGTAAATTTATAAGACAATCTCAAATAATAACTTTTTTTTTCGTGTACCTCATAAAAAATTAAAATATGCTGCACTTACATAGTAAACTAAACATAGTCATAAAGAGTTGCTTAAACTATTTCACAATTTTTGGTAGCGCATGTCTGAATTTCCCCAACTTTTTTAGTTTTGCTTATGATTCGAAAGAGGATCCTCCCATAATCTATGGAAGAAATTTCTCGTGTTCGATAAAAATAAGATTGTTCATTTATTTACATATGTTTAAAATCGTTCCATCCATAACTGTATAACTATTTTCCATTTGTAAGAATTTGCTATATTGGGGTTGAGTTTAATTATATGACGTTGGTTTTGTTGGGGTTAAATTTTATTCCATTCCTTTGCATCCGTTTTTGTATACTTTCCAGACTAACACGAGTTGTTTGTCATCTGCGTATAAATGTATGTTCCACTCTTATCGGATGACATTTGATAAGTCAGAAGTGAAAGTTGTAAATAGCATGGATCCAACTCACTCCCTTATGCTACACCCTCTCTTATGTTAAAATTATTTTGAAACATTGTCATCGATTTTCACCATTTGTAATTTATAATATTGCAGTATACACGTAGTTTGTAATCTTTATGTTGAAATGAATGCACATTGCAGTTTAATATATAATTATTTCATATCAAACGTTAACTACGTTGTTGCCAAAGATTCCGATAAAGCAACTTCTTTTGGTTTATAAACAAACCGCACGTAATGCTGTCTAAGGGACCACACATTATTACAAAGTTCTAGATAGTATAGAAATGGTGAATACAAGAGCGCTTTCTTAATTTGTAAATTTTATTCATTTTACATTGGACACTTAATATCTCTTCTATATTTACCAAAAGCATAGTTATTTCTTAAGACACTATTAATATTTTCGGAAAACTAACTTCTTACTCAAATACATGCAGTTCAAATGATTGGCATTGGAATAGTTCAAAATTTTTAGGGACAATTTATAAATTCTATATCAAATTGCTAAATTAAAATGTGCTTTAAACTTTGAAAAACAGATTTTATTAGTCTGATTAAGATGTATTACCAATGCAATTGCTGATATTTTTAAATGGTCGCTATTTTTGCAATAATAACATAATATCTTGCGCAAGTTTTTGCTGATTCCGCAATATTTATTATACTAAAGTATTTATCAAGCCTTGAGCAAAGAAATATTATGTAAGTTAATTTTTTATTATAAACGCAAAAGCTTGCACAGAATTGCAACATATACATTGCTAAAAAATTTTTGACCATCATAACATTTTTTGACTTAACCATATTTTGTAAGTTATAGTATTATCATACTTTATATTTATCACTTACTCTATTTCTTTATTTTTTGTAGATATATTGGAATTTACCAGTTTTTGGTGCCAGCCCTTATTTTAAGGGATCCTGACCTTATCAAGCAAATCACTGTTAAGGAATTTGATTCATTTCCAGAGCATAGAATGTTTGCGTCAGAAGAAGCCGATCCGCTTTGGGCAAATAATCTTTTTGCGATGCCTGGTAAGTATTATTCCTTTATTGATAAGCAACCTCTAACTGACATACATTATAGGTGGCGAACAATGGCGTGACGTGCAAGCAGTCCTTAGTCCAGCATTTACAAGCAGTAAATTACGCGCAATGCTTACTCTAATTACAGAATGTGCAAAGCAGTTCACGGATTACTTGGAAAAACAAGGCGGAGATGTAACAATGGAAATGAAAGACACTTTCACCAGAGTTACTAATGATGTAATTGCAACGACAGCATTTGGGGTTGTTTGTATCTCACTTAAAGATCGAGATAACGAATTTTATTTAATGGGAAAGGATGCTACCGATATCACAGGAATAAAAAGTCTTAAATTTTTTGTTGCTGCAATAAGTCCAATGCTGGCAAAATTGTTAAAAATAAGATTTATTAGTGAAAGATCATCAACATTTTTCAGAAGAGTGATAAAAGAAGCCATAACATTTCGGAGAGAAATGCGTATTGTATTGTATTAATGGAAGCTCGCAAAGGACGTTCGGCACAAGAAAAAGTAGTTAAAAGCGGCCAAACAGAAATTACAGTCGATCTCATAACGGCACAAGCCTTAGTATTCTTTTGGGCGGCTTTGAACGATTTCAACTGCTATGTGTTACACTGCTTATGAACTGGCTGTAAACCGTCAGATACAGGAACGACTACGAAAAGAGGTTGATGATACTATGGAAAGGTGTGGGGAAAATTTAACTTATGAAAATTTACAAGGGATGAAATATATGGAAATGGTTGTATCAGGTGAGATTTATTTTCGTCTTTTATTAGATTGGTACTAATAAAATTATTTGTTTTTAGAATCACTTCGTAAATGGCCACCCATAGCCGTCACTGACAGGAAACCAACTAAATCATTCACAATTGAACCACAGTTACCTGGAGAAAAACCATTATTACTAGATGGTGATGTTATGTGCCAAATTCCTATTTATGCTATACATAGAGATCCTAAATACCATCCAAATCCGGATAAATTCGATCCAGAAAGGTTTTGTGATGAAAACAAAGCCAATATCAAACCTTTTACTTATTTACCATTTGGAGCAGGACCAAGGAGTTGCATTGGTGAGTTTAAGATGCCCAGAAATTAAATATCCATTACAAAAATTTATTTTGCAGGTTCACGCTTTGCTCTCCTGGAACTTAAAATAATAATTGTTTATATCTTGAATAAATTTGAAATTGTACCTGTTGAAAAAACACCAATTTCTTTAGTATTAAGCACATCAAATGTTAATCCATTACCAGATAAAGGTTTTTGGTTGGGTCTTAGACCTAGACGTAGGAGTGCGCCATCTTGCTGATCATTTTGATTAGGTAGATTTTTATAAAAAATGCAGAGACATAATGTGAACTTTTTGTAGTTATTATTAGTTTTAACCTCTAAGTAGAAATATTGTTATAGCTAGTATTATTAAGAATTGTTGTTTTAATTCATTGTAAATATTTATATCACTTCACATCGTTAGTTGTAGGTAGTTAATTTTTAAAAGATATGAAAAGACTCATCATGAAAATGCCATTTTACCCGATCGAAAATAAATCGTTGTTTTCTTTTCTTGGAGTTTCTTTTTGTATGGATGTGACTTATTGTTCAAAGTATTGTTACTTGTTTGATTAGTTGAGTTAGAACAAAAAAGACAGTTATATTGAAATGTAAATTATGGTATGCCGTTTTGTACAATCACCTACTTAATTTAGGCGACTTATTGTGTATCTTTTTGTTGTCCCAATTTGCTTGGTACAACTTTGGAATTGCTATCTTCAAATTCAAAATTCAAATTCTATTAGTCGGTAAATAATGTATACATTGGTCATGTCATTTACATTAAAACAATAGTGTAATATTCCAGACTACCCTACAGTACAGAATTTGTTTGTCAGAACACTACATTTAAATTATTATTTACTAAATTAGTAATAAAGTATATAAGTCATCATAGTACCCAATTTTCTTTTTTTTACTTTGGTTCTAAAAATTCCTTGATAGAGTATATGGTGTTATTTAATAACAACTGTTTTACAGCAAATTTGAACTTTGTAAAATTGTGCAGAGATTTAATAAATACAGGTAAGTTGTTGTAAACCGTAAGAGGTGTCACAGTACTACTTTTTTGAATCAGTGTTCTTTGATGTTGAGGAATACGTAGCAGGTCAGAGTTTCTTACATTATATTTAACAACTTGATTTGTTTGAAGATAATTGTGAATATTCTGTTTAACATACAGGATAGAATGCAAAATGTAAATGGATGGAACAGTCAGGATATTGTGAGTTTTGAATAGCTCACGACACGAATAATTGAATGGTTTGAAAAATAATAGTCTTAAGATTCTTTTTTGCAACAGTAATAGTTTTCAAGAGTTGATGAGTTACTCCATACCACAACCCCATATGAAGAGATGGATTGAACATTAGCAAAATAGTAGAGTTTTAATATACAGTATTAATAGCGCATGTCAACCTCCAAATAATAGAACTTTGTTTCTTGAGTTTATTTAAAGTTGCATTAATATGGTCATGCCATGATAAGCAGTGATCCACATTTACCCCTAAAAACTTTACACTATTTAACTGTTTTATGGTGTTATTATTCGGGCCCCTAATTAACAAGCTACGATCATTTTTCAATGTTGAGAAAAGAAGAAAATTCGATTTGTCAAAATTAAGTATAAGACCATTTTCTGAACAATAATTGCTCATGTAATGAACACTATCATATGTAATTTGGATTAATTCATTCCACTTTTTGGCGGATAAGACCATAGTGGTGTCATCAGCAAACAGTGTAGTCTTATTTGGTTTTGTAATGTTAAGATCATTAGTGAATAATAGAAATAAGAAGGGACCCAGTACACTGTCTTGTGGTACTCCTATAGGTACATTCTTATCCGATGATATACTATTATTTATTTTTGATTTAAGAGATACACACTATGTCCTACCAGATCAATAGGATTTGACCAAATCAAAAGGCACTCCTCTAATACCATATACAAATAATTTAGCCAAAAGATTTTCGTACTGCACTGTCTCGAATGCATGGCCAAAATCAAAAAATATTCCAACAGTTAATAATTTCCTGTTGATTTTATTGTAAATCTCATTGATTGTACTAATAATAACATCTTGAGTAGAAAAACCCTTTATAAATCCATACTGATTTGTATTTAATATTTTATTAGTGTTAAGAAACGCCAATATAGTTTAATGTAGAAAGTTTTTCGATTATTTTAGACATGGCAGATAAAATAGATATAGGTCTATAATTACTAATAATATTTCTTTTTCCCTTTTTGTGAATCGGAACTACAACTGTCTTTTTTAGGGAATCCGGAAAGATTCCGCTAGAAAATGACTCATTAATTAGATTTCTTAACACAGGTGCAATTATGTCCACGACATCAGCTAATAGGGATTCAGGTATATTATCATAACCTGATGAGCCTTACAACCATTTCTAATTATAATGGATTTAATCTCTTCTGAGGTAACAGGAGCTAGAAAGAATGAAAGATAGTTAAAGTGGCAAATAGTTGCAGTGAATTCTGATTTAGATGTAAGTTTGGCAATAGAATCCAAAAAATAATTATTAAAGGCTTCTGCAGCATCCTTAAAGTTTAAAGAATACGGACAATTGTCATCCTTAAACACACTTGGATAAGGAAGTATAGAATAATTAACTTTCTGTTTTATTGTGCTCCAGCCTGCTCGAGTATGATTCTTGGCATTTATTAGTCTGTTCCCATAATAAACTTTTTTTAAATACCTAATGTCATCTTTGTGGTATTTTAATAGTAATTTATAGCAATTAGTTAGTTATTGATTTTTTGATGTTTTGATGTCAGTATTTAATTCCCTTAGGTATTTCGACTGATTTCGTATTTCAGTAATAAACCAAAGGTTACTCTTAGTTAATCTACTGTTTTTTCTAGTAATTAATGGAAAAGCTATATCAATGTATTGCCAAATTTTATTCAAAAAAATACAAAACTTATTATTTATATCGATTGAATTAGAATAAAGTAGACTCCAGTCTGCGGCACTTAAAACCACCTAAATACCTTTAACTTATCAGGATTTTTGAAGTTTCTACTTAATAAACTGATGTTACTAATTGGGTTTGGTTCAATTTTATAAGAAACTAATTGCATATAATAATCCGAGATGTTAGACAAAATCATCTTGCAAAAGATACTATCAATAGGTACATTAGTAAAAATATTATCTGTGATAGTGTTTGTAGTAATGTCTGATCTACGTTGTACTCTCGCGTAGTCATTAAAACATTTAACTAAGCCATCACAACCAAATAAAGTCACAATTTGAATAACATAATTATCTTGTATGGCTTCATCAAAGTTTACGTTGAAATCGCCACATACAAAGTGTGGGTGATTATTAATGTTGATAGAGCTTAACAGCTCCTCAAGATTTTTTACGAAAATTCCGAGATTCTTAGTGTCAAGAATTCTATATAAACAGGTTACAATATAAATTTTGTTTTTAATTATTATTTTGGTAAAGGCACATCCAAATTGCTTTTCTAAGGAATTAAGAGTTTGACCAATTTCCTGGAAGCTAATTTTCATATTTATAAAAATAGCAATACCACCACGTTTTTGTTCAGAGCGACAGAACCAACTGGTCAGCGTTTAGTTAGCAAGAGCTATAGAAAGTAACTCCTCCTCTAGACAAAAAATTTCTGTCAAGCATACAACATCTGGGTATTGTAATGACTCCAAAATAATTGATAATTGGTCTGTTTAAAAGCAACTACGTAAACTTCCTACATTTAGGTGACACACTTTAAAATATTTACTTATAGTAGACTTTAGTTGATACTTAATATTATGACAGGATTTTAACTTAATTTCTGTATTAACAGTCTGCTGCGAAAAAACCGATTTACACAGCAGCCCTTAGGCCAAATATCAGGATTACATACCGCTTTATAATTACATGCATGAATTGTAATATTAAATGACGAATAATATTTAGGATACCTGGATTGAATTTTTTCACAAATAGCCTCTGGAAAACTAATTTGAAGTTGATCCATGATCTCTCTCTTCGTTGTAGATGGGTGTAACTTATAAACATGTACAAAAGTATATTTATTAGCAGTCTTAAAATCACATTTAGTTGAAGTTCCTATAACAGATTTGTTTAGTTTCGATGTTCGCTTTTTATAATGATTATTACTAATTACTTTAGTCCATCCAGCATTCAGTTCAGATGACTGATTAATCAATTTATCGCCACTCCGGCAATAACTTATATTATTAGACATTGTCGGTATCAGTGGTTCATTAGATCTTCTGTTTTGGAACTGGTTAGATGCGTACCATCATTGTTTCCTATTCTGAACTAACCTGTACATTTTCCTGATATTTCCAGTCTGCATCTTTCACTATCTGCATGCAATAGTCTGATCTAGATCTACCTCTGTCTCTTTTTTTCTTCTCTCTGTTTGTAATATATCCCACACTATTCCTCAAAAATGTCTTAGAACGTATCCTGCCCATCTATATCTCTAATTTTTTGCTTTTCTACGAATATCTTAATTCCCCTACTATTTCTATAAACTCTGTTATTAACTTTGTTTGTCCATTCTATCATCCTCATACATCTAAAGCACAACGTTTCAAAAGGTTTCTAATGTTTTTCTGTCTGCCTGTCCTACTACCCCTATTTCATAAACATAATGTGCTGTACTTCATACATATGCTTTCAACAAGTTTCTCCTTGTTTCTATGTTTGTTGTCTTTGAACATAGCCGCTTCTCTTTCTTGTTAGATGCAGTTCAGTTCCCCTTCTATTGTTTACAAATATATACCCTATTTCGCTGATTTTCAGTGGCATGCGAAGGAGAGGCGGCTCCGTGGCATAGTTGGTATGTGTGTGACTACTACACCCAAGGTCCTAGGTTCGAATCCCGACACGGTCCGCTTGAAAAATGTTAGGCCAGCATTTTCCACAAAAATACGCCCTTGTTCGAATGAGAGATAAAATGGAGGTCCCGTGTGTGAATGTTGTCATGCACGTTAAAGGTCTCTACTTTGCTTGGAACAGCAAGGATTCGGCAAAATTCAAAATTTTTCAGGTAAAAAGACTCGCTTCCTGGCTAATGTAGTACCTTCGGGAAGAGCATTGGAAAATCACATGTAAGGTATGTGAAGGGGGTGAAGCAGCTTGTGAATACCGCGGATCCTCCAATGCTAAGATATTTGCCGAATGAATAGTTTTCCAGTAAAGCCTTTCGCACAATTAACATCAGTTTAGAGTATTGCAAAAACATTACCAGTTGTTGTTTATAATAATTATTAGCTTCAAGTACAGTTATTTTTTTCGTCATTAAGTTATCCTCCATTTCGAAAGGACCTGCACCTTGCCGAAGTTCTAGATTACTAGAACAGGTGAAATGGCTTGCGTGTTCTAATGAGCTAAAGAGCCAAACTACAGGTCCAACCAAAGTAGTAGGGTCGTTAGTGAGGAACTAGACTAAGACAGGTCCCCGAAAGAGGGCAGCGGCTCTTTCGGTACTTAGATTGGCAGAGACCATAGGGGTCGGTATGGCAGTCTAAGACACACTACCGCGATGTGGAAGGCAACGGAAAACCACCACATTACCTCCCAAGTACACAGCGTACCTAAATTATAATAAAATGATGGCATTCTCTGGGGTAAAAGATTCCGAGTTAAAATAGTCCCCCATTCGGATCTCCGGGAGGACTACTTCGGAGGATGCGATCGGAAAGTTAAGAATAAGAGTCGGGAACATTTTGCGAGTCGGAGCGTAGAATGTTAGAACTATGAAGCAAGTGGGTAAGCTAGAGAACCTAAAATCGAAATGAATAGGTTATCATTAGACATAGTAGGGATCAGCGAAGTTCGGTGGCCAGAGGCGGGGATTTTGGAGTGGAGACTTCAGGGTAATTCATACAGGAGCCGAGGAAGGAAATTTGGGTGTGGGGATAGTTATGCGGAAAAAGATAGGATACTGTGTAGAAAATTACTTACAAAAGAATGAAAGAGTACTCATGGTTAGATTAGACTCTAAACCGGTAAACACAGTAATAATACAAGTATACATGCCCACCTCTAGCTACAGTGACGAAGAGGTAGAATGCAATCTACAAAGATATCGAAGACATATTAAGACACGTAAAAGGACATGAAAATTTAATAATTACGGGGGATTTTAATGCCGTGGTAGGTGAGGGTAGGGAAGGAGCTTGGTTTAGGCACTAGAAACGACAGAGGAAATAGGCTGGTAGAATTTTGCGACAAGAACAATTTAATCATTACAAACACATTATTTCAACATCATGCTAGAAGACGATATACGTGGAAGATGCCAGGAGATATAGGAAAATATCAAATAGATTACATTCTTGTTAGACAACGGTTTAGGAATCAAGTAAAAGACTGTAGAAGCTACCCAGAAGCAGATATATACACTGACCACAACATCGTAATTATGAAGGCCGCACTTAAATTTAAAAATTTGAAAAAAAGAAACGGAAAAAGGCACTTGGACCTACAGAAACTAAAAGAGAAAGATATTCAAGAAAGATTAAAAACAAAATCAAATGAATTGCTCAAAGATATCGGGAAAGTATCTGATACTAAGGAAGTAGAAACAGAATTGAATAACATTAAATCCAGCCTCGACATGGCGGCCAGAGATATTCTGGGGTATACACAAAAACTAAATAAGAAACCATGGATAACAAAGGATATCCTGAATTTAATAGAAGAAAGACGAAAATACAAAAATAAATCAGACGAAACAGGAAAACAGAGATACAAAGCCATAAAATGGGAAATTATTCGAAAATGCAGGAAAGCTAAAGAACAATGGATTGATGAAAAGTGCAAATAGGTACAAACTAAGATGGAAGTAGGAAAGACAGATGAAGCATACAAACTAATTAGAATCAATTTTAGGGATATAGAACCGTATAGCAAAAATATAAGGGATGCGGGAGGAAATGTCATTATAGAAAATGTAGAGAAAGTGGATAGATGGCAAGAATATATAGGGAATTTATATGCAGGAGAAGAACTAACTGCATTAGAAAAGGAATCAGACATTGAAAATGATGACTTGGGATATCCTATACTTAGAGATGAATTTGAAATAGCATTAAAGGGTCTGAAAAATGGTAAGGCGCCCGGTACAGATAAGGTGCAAGCGGAGACTCTAAAAGCCGCTGGTCAAGCAGTAACAGAACGTCTCTTCCAACTTGTAAGCTATATGTATGAGACAGGCGAGATACCCAAAGATTTCAAACATAGCATCATAGTAACTATACCAAAAAAGAAAGGAGCAGATAGATGTGAAAATTTTCGAACAATAAGCTTGACAGCACACGTATCAAAAATATTAACTAGAATTGTACAAAGACGAATGGAAAAACAGGCTGAAGAAATACTAGGAGAAGACCAATTTGGGTTTAGGCGAAACAGAGGAACACGGGAGGCTATCTTAGCTCTGAGGGTGATAATGGAGAAAACAATAGAGAAAGGGAAAAGCGCATATATAGGATTTGTAGATCTGGAAAAAGCATTTGACAATGTAAAATGGAAAAAAATGTTCGAAATACTCAAAAAGATCGGAAGGAGTTATAGGGATAGACGGATAGTACATAGCTTATACAAAGAGCAAACAGGAGTAATAGAATTAGAGCAGGAACGTAGAGAAGTAAACATCAGGAAAGGGGTAAGACAGGGATGTTCCTTATCCCCACTAGTTTTTAACTTGTACATTGAGGAGGCAATGAATACTGTCAAATGCAGGAAGACATTTGGAATTACTATGCAGGGACAAAAAATAGATATGCTTAGATTTGCAGATGATATAGCGGTATTAGCATCTAGCAAGGAAGAGCTAGAAGCTACTCTCAATGAAATGGAAACGGTTCTAACAGAGAGATACCGTATGAAAATTAACAAAAGTAAAACTAAAGTACTAGTATGCAAAGGAGGGAAAAATAAATCAAAAACAAGAATACAAATATGTAACACGAACTTACAAAAGGTTAAGGATTTCTGCTACCTAGGAAGCCAAATAACGCAAGATGGGAAAAGCACAAAAGATATAAAACAAAGATTAGCACAAGGTCGTGCTACATTTAGCAAGAAAAAGCAACTACTGTGCTCAAAGACCACAAACATAGAAACAAGGAAAAGATTGCTCAAAACATATGTATGGCTGTGAAGCCTGGACAGTGGGAGAAGCGGACAAGAAAAAGGTAGAAGCCTTTGAAATGTGGTGCTACAGACGTATGATGAAGATATCATGGACAGACACAGTTAAGAACGAAGAGGTACTAAAAATGGTAGGGGAAGAAAGAAATATGTGGAAAACGGTAAAAAATAGGAGAGATAGGATGATAGGCCACATACTACGGCATGAGGGATTAGTGCGGAATATATTAGAAGCAGAGATAGGAAAAAAGAGAAGAAGAGGTAGACCTAGGTTAGACTACTGCACACAGATAGTGAAAGATGTAGGCTGTAGGAGTTTCAGGAAATGTATGCTAGCTCAGAAGAGAAATCAATGGAGGTACGCATCCAACCAGTCCCAAGATGGATAAATTAATGACGAAGAAAGTAGCTGCACTTAAACATGATATTTATTAGAAGCAACTACAAGCATTGGAGGGGCAATATTCTCGAATAATGGTAATTGCGTGAAAGCATTTACTGGAAAACTATTATTTCGGCAAATGTCTAAGTGTTGGGGGATCTTGGCAGCCACAGGTTGCTTAACCCCCTTCAATAAATCTCTGTGAAATAGGGCATAATATTAAAAAACAATATAAGGGGAACCGAGCTGTATTACTGTGTGAGAATTTCAGGGAACCATGTAGGTTAGTTTAGAAAAGAAATAAGTGCAGGTACATGTCCAACCAGTTTTGAGACGAGAAACCCAATGACGAAAAAATAAGCGCAGACAAATCTGATGATTATTATAAACAACTAGTTTTTGTTGTGAAATATCTGCAACTAATGTTGACTGTGCGAAAAGACATATTGGAAAAAATATTAAATCAGTAAATGTTCAAGTGCTGGGGGAACTTGGCAGCCACAGGCTGCTTACCCCCCTTCGCAACCACTGAATGCCGGAGAAATAGGGTATATAATTGTAAAACAATAGAAGGTGACCGAACTGCATCTAACAAGAAAGAACGGCACCTATGATGAAAGACAACAAACATAGAACAAAAAGTTGTTGAAAGCGTATGTGTGGAGCACAGCACAGACAATATGCATACGAAATACGAGCAGTCTGAAAAGCAGACAGAAGAACAGTAGCGGCCGTTGAAATGCCGTGCTTCAGATGTTCGAGGATGGACAGACAAAGTTAATAACAAATAGGTTATAGAAACAGTAAGGGAACAAGGATATCTTTGAGAAAAAAATATGAGAAATAGAAGTACAGAATACGTTCTAATGCATTTTTGGGGAATAGTATGGGATATATTACAAACAGAGTTAGGAAAAGGAAGCTAGATGTAGACCTAGATCAGATAGTGATAGATGCAGACTGTGCAAATTTCGGGGAAATCTGTAGGTTAGTTCAGAATAGGAAACAATGATGGTACGCGTCTAACCAGTTTCAGGACTGAAGACCCAATGATGATGATGAAGTTATCCATCTTGTAATTGCTTGGGCGCGTACCTTGATTGATTTGTATTCTGGGCTAGCCTCACATTTCCCTGAAATTCCCACAGTCTACATCTTTCACTATCTGCGTGCAATAGTCTAACCTAGGTCTACCTCTACACCACATTTCAAAGGCTTCTATCTTTTTCCTGTCCGCTTCTCCGACTGTCCAAGTTTCACAGCCATACAGTGCTATGCTCCACACATATGCTTTCAGCAATCTTTTCCTTGTTTCTATGTTTGTTGCCTTTGAACACAGTAGTTGCTGTTTCTTGTTAAATGTAGCATGACCTTGTGCTGAATTTTGTTTTATATCTTTTGCACTCCTCCCATCTTGCGTTATTTGACTTTCTATGTAACAGAAATCCTTAATATCTTGTAAGTTCTTGTTACCTATTTGTATTCTAGTTTTTAATTTATTTTTCCCTCCTTTGTATACTAATATTTTAGTTTTATTTTTGTTAATTTTCATACCGTATCTCTCTGTAAGAACTGTTTCCATTTCATTAAGAGCAGCTTCTAAGCAAATGTCTTCTTGTATTTGACAGTATTCGTTGCCTCTTTGATGGCACATCCCTGTTTTACCTCTTTTCTAATATTTACTCCTCTACCTTCCTGCTCCAATTCTATTACCGCTGTTTGCTCCTTGTATAAGCTATGTACTATTCGTCTATCCCTAAAACTCATTCGAATCTTTTTGAGTATTTCGAACATTTTTTTCCATTTTACATTGTCGAATGCTTTTTCCAGATCTACAAACCTTATATATACGTTTTCTCCTTTTTCTATTGTTTTCTCCATTATTACCCTCAGAGCTAAAATAGCCTTCTGTGTACCCTTGTTTCACTTAAACCCAAATTGATCTTCTCCTGTATTTCTTCAACTCGTTTTTCTATTCGTCTTTGTACAATTCTAGTTAATATCCTTTACATGTGTGCTGTTAAACTTATTGTTGGAAAATTTTCACATCTATCTATGCCTCCGAGTTTGGTAACTAATGATTAACTTTAATCTTAGGTTAAACACAGTAGGCATTGTATGAACTACAATTAGACTTAAGTTAGCTAATCTAGTGTGTCACGATATGCTCGTATCGTAACTAAAAGAATGCCGATGATGGGGGGGAGTAAGCTAAAATTGAAGTAACTCAGCAAGGAGAAAATTAATCATTGAAATAAAATAAGGTTTGTACCTGTAAAGGAAAAGCAATAATTAATGACAGAACGCCAGTCCGCCCAACCAAAATATATAGGTACTAGAAAATAACTTTGTTAAACAAAATTTAAGTTAAAAATATATATTTTTTGCTTATCATAAGACTTGTAATCAATAATCATTTCAGTAATAAAGGTACATGATTAGTAAAAGCACAAAATAAACTTTTAAGGAACGTTAATTAATCAATAAGTACTTTGTGCGTCTGTGACACTTGGCGTAATGATAAAATATTACAAGTACGCTCCTGACGCAATCAGGAAAGGGATGTGACAACATATATCAAGAAGATTGTTTTGATTCTCACAAAAATTTATACAATTATTTCAAATTAACTGACACGGTTTGTTCATTTTAAATACCATTTCCAACCCCATAAATGATAATTGATATATTCCAGCATTGGGCAGATAAAGAAATAGGTAATCAGTTATGATTATGCATTTAGTGGTACAAATGCACATGAAGGTTCTCAGCCGTTGTTACGTGCCAAAGTGGCACTAAACATTCTTTTAGTTTAATTTTGATGTGCGGAAGTTTCGCGCCATAAATTCAAAAGACTCGGTGCGCGTATTTCCGTCACGTCAAAAGTGGGTTGGACGAATAATTTCGCGCGGACGCGTGAAAGGACAAAAAGTGGGAGAAATGTTTCCGTGAGACGCTGTAACGTGGCTGTTTTTGCCTGAAACTTCGAGTGCAGTGGACGTTTTCGGTAACGTATCGTTATCTTTATTTATGTAGACTTCCTTGCTTTTGTTTATCTTGTCTGTCAACCTTATACCTGTTCCTTGTCGATCCCTACATAGGTAGAGATAAATTGCAGCAGCCTAGGGAGAACCGGAGGCCACGACCCTAGATAAACGAGTCCTGGTAGCCACCGCGACTGCTGGAGCTGGTCCGAGCGCTTTGGAAGAGCGTTGGGCGTACCCTCCAGCAATTATCTTAAAGGGGGCCATCAGCAACCCTTATGGACGTGCTGACGCCATCTTTATCTATCTTAAAGGACACTTGGCGTACTTCGTGGAAATCTGGACCTATTATGTGAGTACCTTATTGACATAATTGTTGCTAATTTAATTTATATATTGCGTAATTAAAATTGCTGATTGGGTGACGTCATTGACAGATGGGCGCGCCAAATCTGTATAAGATTAGCGCTACCAACTTTTGTGGTGTCTAATATACCGCGCTTGCGGGTTTGTATTTGTGAACGTTTTAAAATGTAAGAATTTGAATTTTAAATGTAAGAGTTGACGTTTAAACTGTAAGACCGTTTATATATAAATAGTCGTCAAAATGAAAACTTTTCCACTGCAAGGTCATGCAACTTTAAATTTGTTTAGTAATTAAAATTCACACACATTTGCGTTTATAAAGCTTATGCAGGTAGCAGTAATTTTTGCATGTTTGCGTTTATTACGTTTACACAAGAGAAAGTAATTTATAAGCATTTGCATTTATTAAGCTTGCGTGGACAAAATCTAATCTTGTCAAGTTCAGTCATTGTGTAGCAATTAACAACTAGCAAAATAACACAATAAATTCTGTAACAGTGTCTCGTATTAGCTGTTAAATTATAACGTTGATTTTACAATGCTTCAAATTTTTTGATATTGTTGATGAAATTAACCATCACATTACCATTGTTACCAAAAATATACGCCTGCCGAAAGTTGCAATTAAAAATAGAATCCATGAGGAGATACCTTACATTTAATTTGCCAATACTCCATCCGAAGATACTACATTGGCCATGAAGTGAGTTATTTTGTTACGTGCCAATAAATTGGCACTTAAACATTTTTTAGGTTAATTTCGATGTGCGAAAGTTTCGCGCCATAAATTCAAAAGACTCGGTGCGCGTATTTCCGTCACGTCAGAGTGCGTTTGCGCGAGATCGCGCGGGAACTTCGCGCGGGAACTTCGCGCGGGAACTTCGCGCCGACGCGTGAAAGAACAAAGATGGGAGAAGTGTTTCCGTGAGACTCGGTAACGTAGCTTTTTTCCTTGGACCTTGGTGAAGAGCGGTTGGGTCAGGTATCGTATCGTGCCTTTATCTTATATCTATGTAGATCCTTGCCTTGCTTATCTGTTTATCGCCCTTATACCATGTTTCCTTATCCGTTCCCTGCATAGGTAGGTGATAAATCTGTAGCCGTTGGCTGAACCGCATTCCACGCCGGAGCACCATCTTTAATCACCCCGGAGTGGAGCCCTGAGATCCCGTCCGAGCGATTTGTATGTACGTTATGCGTACCCTCCGTTAATTGCCTTAAAAGGGCCATCAGTAGCCCTGATGGACTTCAACAGAAGCCAACTTTAACTCAACCCCGCAGGACGTCGGATTTCTTATGTAAGTACTCAAATTGCTTAATTTGTTCGCTGTTATAAACTATTGTCTTAAATTTATATTTTCCGATAATTGCGTATTAAATTTGTGCATTGGTGACGTCATTGTCAGATGGCCGCGCTAAAGCCTGCGTAAGCTTGGCGTTACCACCTGCCGTGGCGTCGCTTATTCCGCGCTTGCGCGATGTATTTATCGACTTTTAAATTGTAAGAATTTAAACCTTTAAATTGTGCAAATATGATTTAAACCGTAAGAATTTGACTTCTTAATTTTGAATTTTGTCAAACCCTTGCTGTTCCAAGTAGGGTAGGAATCTTTAACATGTGGAGAAACACATACACGAGACCTACATTTTGCCTCAAATTCGAACGACGGCGTATTTTTTGTAAAAAATGCTCGCCTAACATTTTTAACACGTTCAATGCGGGTGGCTCCCATCGGCGCCACAGATCTCTTCAAGTAATGTGCGGTTGGCGCCTATGTGAGTCGCTTGAATATATGGTTTCATTGCTTTAGTATGCTTTCAGTTTGCTGGTAAAGGGTGCTATATCGGATGGCGCATATAGGTAGAGCTTTGATTTATACGTATATAGTTCAGTTTTGAGATTCTCATTTTTTTCGTGTTTTTTACGGGCGCTTAATATGGGCGATTCAGAGCCAGGATCGTCGCGTCCTTAACGTATGAAAATCATTGTAAAAAGTTTTAATAATCTAACAAACGAAGAATTAGAACAGTTTTTATTATATTCTGATTCAGAACAGAGCGACAATGATGACGATTCCTATATTGGAAATGAGGAAACATCATCAGATGATAGCGCAGGTATGCAAATATTACTGTACATTGAATTATGCTTGTAATTTGATATTTACTAGATAATGCAGAAGAAGTTGAAGAATGTGACATTTCCAACAATCCACTCAATAACCGAACAACGGAACCTATTGAAAAAAAAATCCTGGGATGAAGCGTCTAGTTCCCTAAAATCTTTTATTTTTACTAAAACTAATGAGGTTTTAGTGGATATTCATCAAGACATGCCACCTTACGAATGGTTTCGTTTATTTCTTGACGAAAACTTTTTAGAAATGTTGGTGAGAGAAACAAATATTTATGCAGAACAGGTATTATTCTTAGGAACCAATAGCAAACAATCACGCGTAACGTGTAAGTGATTGGAAAGATATTACTATTCCAGAATTATTGATTTTTATTGGATTATTGTTTCATACCGGCACAATAAAATGTCCAAAAATACAAGATTACAGAAAACTCATAGATTATTTGGTCTAAAATGTTTTTTTAGTTTAATGAGTAAAGATCGATTTTTGCTTATTTTAAGATTTCTGCATTTTACTTCAAATCTAGATGCCAGAGTAGTTCCTGAAGATCGTTTATTCAAAATAAGACCTGTTCTAAACTATTTTAATTCAAAAATCGAAGAGATATACTACCCAGGAAAAAATCTGTCTCTGGTTGAATCGATGGTTTTGTGGAGAGGAAGACTACAATTTAGACAGTATATAAAGAACAAACGACAAAAGTATGGAATTAAATGTTATATGCTTACCGAACCGGATGACCTTGTTTTAAATGTGGCAATTTATACAGGACAATTGGACGAATTGGGAGGTACCGGGCATGCAGAGAAAGTAGTCCTTCATCTAATGAAAGGAAAATTGAATTCTGGACACTCTCTCTACATGGATAATTACTATAACAGCCCTCATCTGGCTGAAACCTTGTTGCACAAGCAACCCTACTGTACTAGTACTGTACGTGCTGATAGAAAAGGACTTCCTAAGAATATAGTCTCCTAAAAATTAAAAAAAGGAGACATCAGTACAGGATATCAAAATGGAATAATGATAGGTAAATGGAAAGATAAACGAGACGTCAATTATATTTTTACTGAATTTTCCAACGAAATGGTTACTACAAGAAACAAAAGAGGCCAGGAAAAAATGAAACCACGTCCAGTTGCTGAATATAATAAATTCATGAGTGGAATAGATCGTTTTGATCAGATGATGAATTACTACCCTTGCGGTCGTAAAACCTTATGATGGTACAAAAAAATGGGAATTCACATTCTACAAATGTTGTTATATAATTCGTTTCATCTGTTCAATAAATATTCAGGTAAAAAAATGTCATTTTACAGTTATTGCTTAGCGGTTTTGAAAGTTTTGCTTTCAGCTCCAACAGCTCCTATATCAAAAGCTCCACAAAGTAAAACTACTCATGTTATTTCTAAAATAGATGAAAATGATTCTAAAAACAGAGTATTGCGTAAACGGTGTCGAACTTGTTCTCAAAACAAAATAAGAAAACTTACCTTATACCATTTCACCATCTGTCTCGACGTTTCAGGGTTATGTGTCGGACAATGTTTTGACAACTACCACAGTGTGCTGTAATAATATTAATGTTTATGTTGCCTATTGTTTTTAGTTTAAGTTTATTCATATAGGTCTGTGTCATAATTTTCAACACACACACACACACACACACACACATGTCTTTATTCTCTAAATGTATTTATATAACTGGCTCACATAGGCGCCATCCGCTCATGCATTAAAAATTTCTTTCAGTGAGCTGATGGCTCTCATGAGAGCCACGCTAACAAAAAAATTGTATATTGTCATTTTGAATTTGTTGTTATGGCTCTTGTTAACTTTTAGGTTGAAATTTAGTAAAAGTTGCTATCAGCATATTACAAAGTATTTTTAATTTTGATCCGCAGCCAACGTGTTAAGCAGTTTGTGCCTGAAATGGAACCCAGAACCTTGGGATTAGTAGTCACATGCAAACCAACTAAGTCACGAAGCCGCCTTATAAAGAGAAACGTTTTCAAATCCGCTGCAGCTGGAATCTAATTTAGGTCAGCTAAAATATTTTTATTCTAAATTAAAGCAACTAAAACATAAATCTGAGAAACAAAGTAGTAGCTTTAGCACATGTAATCTAAGCAGACGTGAAACACATATATTACAATGGGAAACTAAAATCCTGTTTCTATGGTAGAATTTCTACGGTGTAATAATAAACTTGAGCATAATAGATCCAGAGGACTGTTAAATAAAGTATTTAGAAGCTTTAAGGCAGAAATCTCTTAAGAAATGTATATTAAAAGTAAATGTATTGGCTGGAAACTTTATTAAGTCTCAAACAAATGAAGCTGAAATGAAGACGTTTTGCACTGTCAATTATCTAATAAATTCCAGTACAAGCATTAAGATGTGGTATAAAGAACACGTAGTAGATAAGGTAAAGGCAAAATTGGAGAATTTAGTGGAAAAGTCTCTGGATGGGATTCTTAAGAAATATTACACCTTAAGGTAAATATAAACTGCCATTCACTGATAAAACAAGAATATTTAGCATTTGTCAAGATGCCGTACAACATAGCACAAAAACAAACAGATTAAATATAGGGAACAATGATCAATTGCATTGCACGAAATCAAAATGTTTGTAAAACTTAACCATTTCTCAATAAATTATTTTCTAAAACGTAAGAAAATTTTGCCTCTCTGTCTTAGTAGAAATGTTAAGACTAATATACAACTGTTAAATATATTACCTTTACCGAATAATTTGAAAAGTAAAGATTTTTGAAAGGAAGCATATTATCATTTTACGTGGATTAAAAATATCAGTTTTATTCTCACAGCAACTGTCATCATACGGACGCAAAACATTTATGTGTAATAGATGCTTAAATCATTTTTACAGTGGCGACGTACTTCAATTATTGTCAAAGACAAAACACATATTCTGTTAAACTGCCAGCCGACACAGAAAATCTAAAATTTAAAAATCATTATTATCAGGAAAATTCACTTTTGTAAAATATGCCAACCTTAAAAGCATTTTAGATCAATATAATTTAACCAACAAAGAAGCTACTCTAAATATACTTAAAAATCAGATACATATCCCTTATAGTGTCACCTTCTATCTAAAATGTTCCTCCTATGATGATACTCTATCAGAGTTTCAATCGTATCGCGGTATTGACCATATAGACTTTTGTATCAGGACATATTTTAAGCTATAAACTAGGCGGTACTAGTGCTCCCTAATGGAGGACTTAGTGTCACCTAGTGGCAGGTATTGGTGCCGGTGCAGGGTGCCGAAAAGTGAGAATTAGAGATGAGTTTTTCGCGAATGACCCGTTTTTATAATCGACTACCAACTGAGAGCCGTTCTTAACGTCAAAAACATCGACACCTGATGGCGATGGATTGACAATGTTTCGATTTCTGTTGCGGTTAAAATTCTGTAAAAAGTGAAATTTACTCCAAAATTGTTAATTGCACTCATATAAAATTTTGGAATAATGCATTATGTAATCAACACTAAATGAATTCTCAATAAAAAATTAATTAAAAATTGTTGGCATTTCCTTTTAAATGAATTGATTAAAGAACTGGAATGCAACAGAAAATTTCTGACAAAATATTCTAGAGGGAGGCTATTGTGTCTGAAACTCCCATATAAAATTAGCAACAATACTTACGTAGAAACTTCACGCATTTACAATGGGCTTCAGGTCAATTTTGATACAGAAGTGGATTAGGATTCTTTTCGTCATACCACCTCAACCAGAATTATTTACAAAATATATAACTTCTTTTAACAACTAGTATCAAACTAAATATGCAATAATAATATTATGTAATGTATATATAAACTAAGGGTCTGAAAAATTGTAAGGCGCCGGGTACAGATAAGGTGCAAGCAGAAACTTTAAAAGCCACTGTACAAGCAGTAACAGAACAGTCTTCCAACTTGTAAGCTATAGGTATGAGACAGGCGAAATACCCATAGATTTCAAATGTAACATCATCTATACCAAAATAAGTTTGACAGCACATGTTTCAAAAATATTAACTAGAATTGTACAAAGACGAATAGAAAAAAGAGCTGAAAAAATACTAGGAGAAGATCAATCTGGGTTTACGCAATTTTAGCTCTGAGGGTGATAATGGAGAAAACAATAGAAAAGGGGGAAAGCGTGTATATAGGGTTTGTAGATCTGGAAAAAGCATTCGACAATGTAAAATAGAAAAAAATGTTCGAAATACTCAAAAAGATTGGAATGAGTTCTAGGGATAGACGGATAGTACATAGCTTATACAAAGAGAAAACAGCGGTAGTAGAATTAGAACAGGAAAATAGAGAAGTAAATATTAGGTAAGGGGTGAGACAGGGATGTGCCCTATCCCCATTAATTTTTAACTTGTATATTGAAAAAGCAATAAATACTGTCAAATGCAGGAAGACATTTGGAATTACTATGCAGGGACAAAAGATTGATATGCTTAGATTTGCAGATGGTATAGCGGTATTAGTATCTAGTAAAGAAGAGTTAGAAGCTGCTTTTCATGAAATGGAAAAAGTTCTAACGGAGAGATATAGTATGAAAATTAACAAAAATAAAACTAAAGCTGTAGTATGTAAAAGAGGGGAAAATAAGTCAAAAATAAGAATACAAATAGGTAACGAAAACTTACAAGAGGTTAAGGATTTCTGCTACCTAGGAAGTCAAATAACGCAAGATGGGAAAAGCACAAAAGATATAAAACAAAGATTAGCACAAGGTCGTGCTACATTTAACAAGAAAAAACAAATACTGTGTTCAAAGACAACAAACATAGAAACAAGAAAAAGATTGCTTAAAACATATGTGTGGAGCACAGCACTGTACGGCTGTGAAGCCTGGACAGTAAGAGAAGCAGATAAGAAAAAGATAGAAGCCTTTGAAATGTGGTGCTACAGACGTATGATGAAGATATCATGGACAGACAAAGTTAAAAACGAAGAGATACTAAAAATGTTAGGGGAAGAAAGAAATATGTGGAAAACGATAAAAAATAGGAGATATAGGTTGATAGGGCACGTACTAAGGTATGAGGAAATAGTGCGGAATATATTAGAAGCAGAGATAGGAAAAAGAGAAGTAGAGGTAGACCTAGGTTAGACTACTGCACACAGATAGTGAAAGATGTAGGCTGTGAGAATTTCAGGCTAGCTCAGAATTAATAATCAATGGAGGTACGCTTCCAACCAGTCGCAAGATGGAAAAACTAATGACAAAAATAATAACTGTACTTAAACATGGTGATTACTATAAACAACTACAGATATTGGTTAATGTTAATTGTGCGAAAGGATTTACTGGAAAACTATTAATACGGCAATTGTTTAAGTGTTGGGGAAACCTTGGCAGCCACAGGCTGCTTAACCCCTATCACATACCACTGAATCTCAGTGAAATAGGGCTATAATTAGAAAACAATAGAAGGGAATCGAGCTGTATATAGGCTGTTGGAAGAATTGCAGGGAACTGTGTAGGCTAGCTCAGACCATAAATAAGCTTAGGTACAAGTCCAACCAGTTTGAAGACGTAAAACCCAATGACGAAAAAATAAGTGCTCTTAAATCTGATGATTATTATAAACAACTACGGGTGTTGGTTGTGAAATATTTTTAACTAATGTCGATTGTGCTAAAGGATAAATTGGAAACACTAGTTGTTACTTCATCATCGAACAATTTGGTAGTGGTGACAATAAATACCATTAGTGCGGGTACACTACAGTTTAGTGAAACATTTATGCCGGCAGTGGGAGTGCGTGAAGTGACACAGTCGTACTCGAACCGTTACAGAAGACAGTTGTATGAGAGCTTTTGGAAGCGACACCACACCAAACGTGCGTGTTCTTGGTTGTCCGCTAACCTTTTGTGTGTGATTTTTATTGCCCAGAGCGGCACAGGCTTTAAGGTATTTATATCCTTTATTAAGTAGTTTGTCGTAGTTGCTTTATTTATTACATAACCGCTACACTGCTATCAGTATTGCTACATAAAAAGCAATTGGTCCTTCCCTATAATTAACATATATAGATCACCTTATCATCATCCCACAACATTTATTGGTCCATACGATTCGAATTTAACTAGTCCTATGGTTTTATACGCATGTCCTAAACTGAATATTATTTTGCATTCCAGCGAGCGTGTTTTTAATCATTTACTTTAGCTTTAAATTTGTGTTAAACCTCATATTTAGCGGGTTAAAATGTGTAAATATTAGCTATTTACTTTCTTTAAATTAAATTAAGCGATTTCGCCGTAATTAAACCAGCAAGCGGTTAATTACAAACAAATCCTTTAATATAAAATTTGCTAATTTGCATTAAAAGCCATTGCGCGTTTTAGTATCACATACAACCCTTCAGTCGGTTTGCAGTAAAATACATCTGCAAAGGGTAATAAAGTTGTAAAACTGCAACCTTTCTTACAATATGTTAGCCACATGTTCCTGTGATCTTTCATGTTAAAGGCCGCCCGTTGTAAACTGTAAATTTTATCTAAACGCTTTGTAAGAATTTGACAAACCGCTAGGTTTTCGACGTGGTTCTTAAGACCCATTGCAGGCTAATAGTCATAAACGTGATTTATTGATTTATGCGCTATTTTACATTTTCGTGCCTTGAACAACCCATAATATTTAATATTTCTCAGCGCACAACTGAGCAGTTACCGTTTACAGCATTTTATTGTAGGTCTTTCAGAATAACAGTGTCATTATGGCTCCGAGAAAGACATTTAGCACAACTCGAATTATTTAAAATAAGGATTATCGAGATCTTGGAACTGGGCAACGCTATACAAAGTGATTCAAGTTTAAAAACGTTATTCCATATTCAAACAAGGGGAGTAAATGACATTTACCCAATTTTAATAGAGTTTTAATTGGTGTCTTAGCGTCATGTAACGAGGCAGAATTATTAAATTACAACGCTTTAGGAAAGAAGTAGATGCCGCTTATTATTGCATACTGCTTCATCTTGAAAAGATGCAAGAAATGCGGGCACCGAAAATTACGGTAGTGCTCCAAGCAGTACAGGATCAAAATTGTTACCGTTAAAGCTCCCACATTTTAATAATGAGGTAACTTAATTCTCATCCTTTATTGATTTATTTGACAGTCTGGTTTATAATAATGCGTCATTGACCAATATTGAAAAATTAAATTACCTTATTAATTGCTGTAGCGGGGAGTCTTTGAAAATTATTAAATCTGTACCTGTTTTGGGGGATAATTTTATTATTTCATATAATGCCTTGCGTGAGCGATTTAGCAATCCACGTTTATTAGCCACTTTGCATTGGAAAGCTATGAAAGACTTTCCACCTTTAAAATCAGAAGACCCTAAGAAACTTAGGGCACTTATTGATTGTTTTTCAGAGAACCTTGCTGTTCTAACTAATTTAAAATTTCTTACTGAACATTGGAACTTCATTCTGGTCGATTTTCTTTTAGAAAAACTCGATCCGTTTACTAGAAAACGCCTTGAACTACAATCGGATCCGAAGCAAATACCTAATTTCGATGATTTGAGATATTTTTTAACTCAACAATATGCAGCGTTGGAAATCTTTTCTTCAACCGCACCTGTTTCTTATTCGACGACTGTCCATACATCTCACACATCAGTGCCTAAGAAATCCTCAGCGTTTCAATTTAAACCAAGGGTTTCTTCTAACGTAGTTTCACTGGATACACCAAGTAGCTCCAGTGACTCAAATAATTCCTTTTCGCACCATTGTCCATCTTGCAAAGGCAATCACTTAATTTACAGATGTCAATCGTTTCTAAAGAAAACTCCGACAGAACGTTTCGACATTGTCAAACGCTTACGCCTTTGTTTAAATTGCTTACGAACAGACTATGCGTCCATGCAATGCAAATCTTATAATTCCTGTCGAACTTGCGCCAAGCCGCATCATACCTTGCTACATTTTGAACCGCAACCTGCTTCTAGCCGTTCAGCTGAACCGACCGCTACACCTATGCATAAAAATGCCAATAGGACGCAGTCAGCCTCTCCTATTGCGGCAAATGTTTTGTCTTCACAGACGAATTTAAATCTTGGAGTTACTGTCTTACTCTCCACTGCTGTTGTGGAAGTTCAAGATCGTTCTGGTAGATACAAACCGATCAGGGTACTCTTAGACCCTGGCTCCCAAGCTAGCTTTATTCGAGACGATTGTGTGAGCAAACTTTGGCTTCCACGCATACGTTTTCAAGTTCCGATTTATGGACTTAGGCAGACAACTTCAGCGGTCAATAGGGGTGCCGTCAGCTGCACCATTCACTCTATTTTAGACTCTGAAAAATCTCTAGAAGTCACAACTTTTGTGCTTTCGTCAATATCTGGCAAATTACCTAGCGTTGAAGTTCCTAATAATTGGGAACACTTATGCGGCCTGCACTTTGCAGACCCGACCTGGAACTCTCCAGGAACTATTGACATGCTCCTTGGAGCAGATGTTTATCCGTTCATCATCAATGGCGGTGTTATACATGGCAAATTTCTTCAGCCTGCCGCCATAAATACAATTTTTGGTTGGACTATTATTGGTCCCACAAAAAGCTTGCAGTCTGATACTGTCCAAGCATTTTTTAGTTCTGTAGAAGATCCTATCAACCAGACCCTAAGGCGGTTTTGGGAGATAGAAGAGTTGCCATCCAAGCCTTATACTTCTCCAGAAGAAGAAAAGGCAGATTTGATTTTTGAAAACACGTTTTCTCGTGACCCTAGCGGTCGTTTTATTGTTGCGTTACCGTTCAACGATACTTTGCCAGTTTTTGATAATTGCTTTGAGATGGCTAAAAAAATACTATTTTCGTTGGAGCGCAAATTGCATGCTCAACCAGAGCTACGCGCCGAATACAACAATTTCATGCAAGACTATCTTGATGCGGGTCATATGGCATTACTCGATTCTCCGCCCGTTGGGAACGATAATTATTTTTTACCCCATCACCCTGTTTTTAAAGAGAGAGGTCATACTTCTAAAATTCGTGTGGTTTTTGACGCCTCTGCAAAAGCTAAAAAGAACGAGTCACTTAATGACACTCAATTGGCTGGACCTAGTCTCCAAAACGACATTTCGTCAATCTTACTGAAATTTCGTACTCATCGTTTCGTTTTTACTTGTGATGTTCGCCAAATGTATCGACAAATTTTGGTTACCGAAGAACATCGAAACCGGTATTTTAATTTTATTTTATGTTTAGATGTATATACACATTTCTTACATGTATGGTAGTATATTATTTTTAAATATTTGTTTATTTTCATATATATTGCTGTGAAACCTCCCTGTATAAAAATCGAGCCTCTGCTAATTGGGCGTCAAGAATGCTGTGAAACCTACAAAGTTATTAAATTACCTGGTCCGTTGACTTTCTTTTGTTAATCGCCTCGGCTGCTCCTCTAGATAGCTTTCATCCTCATACATAAAAAAAAACAAACACATTCCTACCACAAACATCAACGTTAACTCTATTTACATCAATATTCAGAATACATTAAATTTTCAAATTAAATTTCAGCATAAAATTCAGTTTTAAAAAGAATTTCAAGATTAATTTTATTATCACTTTAACGTGCATCCAGAATTAAAGTCCTTGTTGGATGCCTACTAATTAATATAACAATATAAGCAGACCGGAGTCTGAGTATAAAGGAGCATCTACCACCCTTTACGTTAATTAACCAGGTTCGTCTAATTGAGCTCAAAGACATACCCATATTTTCATCATAATTCAGAATATCAATACTAAATACCCCTTTCAACTTAAACAAGCAAATTTCATCTTAAAATTAAAATTTTATGGTTAGTACAATTTCACTAATGTCCATTTAAAGTAAATCAATTATAAAGTTATTCCACACACACAAAAATGTCAAACAAAATAGTATAATTTACCTGAAGGTTACTGTCCTCGAAGCTTCAATGTACATCGTCCCTTTAATTAATCACACCATTCCAACAGGATTATATTTACGGCTTCTAATTCTCAACGCTTTTAAAATTTTCTCCATCACCATTTATTTAAAGTTGTTTCTGGGCTTTTCCGGAACTCATCTGTGTATATCTGACCCTTGTTTCGTGGATCCAGACACGTATTTGAACCATTTAATTATTAACACCCCGAAAAATAGCAAAGAAATTCATGCGTCTTTCACCAATATACGCCAAAACTGCCTACTTTTGTGTATACATTTGTCGTTGTAAATTTTGCTAATTGGTACAGTGATACTAAATTTTATTACCTTGTATCTAAGTGCACTGAAGTACATTCATGTTAGCACGTAAATAACAAACTATTTTGAATCACTAAAATATACGAGCAAACTTTAAATTATTTTATCAAACTAAAATGCACTGTTTAACATCTTCAATCAAGTCGCGGATGTAAGAGCTTTTAACGCATCGAATAGTCAAAAGTCTAAGAGACCGAAATTCATATTACCACCGGTATATATAGCAAAAAGCCTGTCTGTCGGTCTGTTCCCCAAAACAGACAATTCTTACGAATTTCTCATTCTATGTTCCCAGTCCGTCGCTCGCGCGTCGATTTTTACGAAATTTTCACTCGCCCCATTTAAATCTCAGAAATTCTCACACGGCACGAAAACATGTCCGAGAAAACTAATTAATTTTGTACCGAAATTGTTGTTTCTACCTCTGATATTTGCCTCCTATTTTCAACCAATTGTGACCCTCGTGACGTTGCTTAAATCACGCCTTTCACTATATGTGTCTTTGCTTGACGCATTTTCTCTTTCCTTTTCTAACCTGTCCGTATTGGTGCAAATGGATATTCTTTATTCTCGATTATATTTTAGTCCATGTGGACTATCTGGGTTAAATAACCCCGTATCGCACATTCTCGTGAATATTAAGCCCCGGTTTCTCCAAGATTCTTTGAAACCATTTGTTATCTACACAATTTTCACCGTACGTGATATTTAAACTACGCAGGTGTTCAAAATAATATTAATTCTCAGAGTTTTTTAAATAAACCCTGTTTTGTATTTCGTGCTAAAGCATCTGACCGTTTCCAATATCCTTCGAATCGACATGTTTATCTAAACAAATTAAACTGAAATTGCCTTTTAAAATACGCAGGTGTGTTCAAACATCCTACTTCTAACTAACACTTCTAGGATTTGCATTTCATTGGGTTTTTACAAGTTTCTATAGATATTATCTGTACGTTTTGTTCAATACCGGTTACTTGAAATAGAGTTAATTAAGATAAATTTTGCACGTAATTTCCATTTGTTTAGGAATAATTACATTACACGCAGAGCTTTTTTAATACTGCTTCTTTTGATATAAAGCGTCTTGTACATGATTTAAATATCTTATGTTTAATGAAACTAATAAATTTTTATGCTTCACGGTTTTAATAACGCGTATTATCTAATAATATTCATTATACACGGTGATTAAAATTATTTGATGTGATTATTTAATTTTCTACCCTGGTCTAAATATGAGTAATATATATATATATATATATATATATATATATATATATTTTATATTTTGCATAGTTGATAATATCGCTCGCTGTAGTGTACCACCCTATCTTTCGTTACCTGTTTTCCTAGCAAGGTCAAATCCCATGTGATTTCCTTCACCCAACCTACTTCACTCCTTTTCAAAATTCTATGAATTTGGTGGGCGGTATGTTACGTCATCATCGAACAATTTGGTATTGGTGACAATAAATACCATTAGTGCGGGTACCTTACAGTTTAGTGAAACATTTATGCCGGAAGTGGGAGTGCGTGAAGTGACACAGTCGTACTCGAACCGTTACAAAAGACAGTTGTATGAGAGCTTTTGAAAGCGACACCACACCAAACGTGCGTGTTCTTGGTTGTCCGCTAACCTTTTGTGTGTGATTTTTATTGCCCAGAGCGGCACAGGCTTTAAGGTATTTATATCCTTTATTAAGTAGTTTGTCGTAGTTGCTTTATTTATTACATAACCGCTACACTGCCATCAGTATTGCTACATAAAAAGCAATTGGTCCTTCCTTATAATTAACATATCTAGATCACCTTATCATCATCCCACAACACTAGTAATTCGACAAAAGTTTGGGTGCTGGGAAACTTGGCAGCCAAAGGTTCCTTCCCCCCCCCCCCCCTCACATACCACTGAGTATCAGGAAAATAGGGTATATAATTGTAAAACAATAGAAGGTGACCGAACTGCATCAAACAAGGTAGAACAGCAGCTATGTTCAAAGACAACAAACATAGATACAAGAAGAAAACTGTTCAAAGCATAGTGTGGAGCGCAGCACAGTACGTCTATGAAATAGGGGCAGTAGGAAAAGCAGACAGAAAGAGATAAGAAGCCTTCTGGAATGTAGTGCTTTAGATGTATGAGGATGGTAGCATGGACAGACAAAGTTAATAACAAATTGGTTGTAGAAATAGTAGAGGAATAAATATATCTGTGAAAATGGAAAAAACAGGAGAAAGAGAAGGGTAGGATATGTCCTAAGGCATTTTTGGAGAGTAGTACAGGATACATTACAAGCAGAGATAGGGAACAATAGGTATGGGTAGACCGAGATCAGACTTTCGCACACAGATACGGATAGATGCAGACTGAGCAAATTTCAGCGAAATGTGTAGGTTGGTTTAGACTAGGAAACAATGAGGGTACGCGTCCAACCAGGTTTAGGACTGAAGACCTAATGATGATGATGACAAACCTATCAACTTACAAATTAAAATATAAGTGTATATATTAGTCACATCATAAATGGCAACAAATCTAATTTCCAGCCGCGGCTACTCCATGGGGGATTAAAGGCTAGAGCCCCCCAGGTTATTTTAAGGAATAGGTACCGTAAATAAACTTTTCAGCATAAATTAATTCATCGTAAAATGATTACTCAAAACTAGAGATCGAATGCATAAATGCTTTCAGTCCGGCATTTTTAAGTGGTCTCAATAAATAAATTATAAATGCTACGTTTACAATGAAAATGATGTATGATGTCGGAAACAGATATGAATAGTAAACATATCCCACCGTCGTCCTTTCGTAAGCAACCATATCTAACCGTTTTAATGAAAATTAACACCAAAATGCATATAATTCTTTTAAGATTTGTGGTTTAAATGATCAAATGTAACACTGATATTAATATTTTAAAATTATTTAAAACAATTACGTTTCTCACTATATTCATTTTACATCCTAGTATCCTACATTTAAGCAATAATAAATAAATACCTGTCCTAGATATTTCGACAGTGCTCTCTTCACGTAAACAAAACTCGTTGATTCTCCTTAGGACATAAGTGAGGGCTCAATTCTATTGAGCCCAGCTTCAATGTAAATCTTATAGGAAATCGAACGACGGCGAATTCAGTCGAACGCAAATAATAACAGCTTCAGATAGCTTTAACAGGGCTCTCGTCATTAGAGCCCTTACTTTCAGTACTGTTGGTATTTCAAGGCGTGTGTGTTGTTGTCGGGTACTAATTTGCGTGAGCGTAAAGATTATTTCACTTGTTTTCGTTGAAAGTAAAGACCATGTCTTGTTCTGTGAGTGTAGTCGTAGTGTATAATTTTTCAACCAAACTTACGAAGTAAGTTAGGTTAATATAATCGTTACGTCGTCGTCGTCGCTGCTGTCGTCCGTTGTCATATTCCCATAATGATACAATAAATGATATATAATATATATATATATATATATATATATATATATATATATAGAAATTAATTATATATAAATATATATATATATATATATATATATATATATATATTATTAATAGAGAATAATCCACATTTGGAATGCAAATGAATGCTTAATATATATTAATAGTTATTAAGATGAAATGAAAACCCAACCTTGTATTTAAAGTTGAATTACCATTTCAAATCGAACTAGTAATTGAAAAACACTAAAAGAACGGCTACAACAGGATTTGAACCTGCAACCTCTGATTCACCGAATCAGTGCTCTAATATATATATATATATATATATATATATATATATATATATATATATATGTACCTTGTTTAGTTTTTTACGCTGATTACAAATATGCTATACACTTTTCGATATCTCATTTAGTTTTCGAGATAATCGAATTTATTTGAGAAATGTTAACAGTACAAATTAATATAAACTTTAATAGATATCCAAATGATTCTTATTATTATTTCGGTTTCAGTATCACATTATATAATTTTTGTGCAAAAGAAGATCAATTAGTTCGCGAGCCTTTAGCTGTAGTTTATTGCGCTGAAAATGGCAGGGATGTGATACATGGAGATCACTATAAAGCAATCATTCCTAATTCGGCTGAAGATATTCCAACCGTACATCAAACTGACTTATTCGGAGGAATTACAATACCCGGGACTAATCACAGAATATATGTTAACATTTTTAATTAATTATTCTCTATTTTTCTGTTTGTTTGAGTGGTACTGGGAGCTTATATCATTAAGTAGTCCGACTCAAACCTGATTAAAACAATAAAATTTATTAAATTATATTTATAATAATAATAACATTTTGTTTAACATTTAAGTACTAGTTATTTAATTTAAAATATATAATTTCCTTTTATAAAATTTCCGTAAGTTTGGTTGTAAGGCGTACATGCGTCTTAGATTTTTTTGATTATTATTTTGAATTATTCAAGATGACTGAAAATAATATTCGTAATATAATCGAAATAAAATTTAAAACTCTTCCATTAGCAGAAAAGGTGAAAATTAAGAACATAGGCCGTCCGACACCGGATTGATACAGGTAGATAAGGTTGGAAATCGCAGTTTCACAAGGCATTTTTTAAAAGAAATTTATAAAAAATGTCAGTGGATTTCTGGATGCTCTCAATCGAATGCTCTATTTTGTTTTCAATGCCATTTATTTTATTGTGACGGAATGGACAAAACATAGTCGGAATAAGGATTTAGAGATCTGAAGCATATAAACGATAAAATAAAAAAGCATGAAATTAGCAAGCACCATATAAAGTCTTGCACGGATTTGGCCATGCTAGGTTCCGTGAACATTGCGGTTCAGTTAAATTCCGCATATAAGCAGAACATTATGAAGCATAATGAGCAGGTGACTAAAAATAGATACATTTTAAAAAAAATTATCAATTGTATTAAATTTTGTGGAAAGTTAGAATTGTCATTGAGAGGACACAATGAAAAAGAAGATTCCGAAAACCGTGGAATTTTGTTAGAATTAATTAAAACAGCTAACGGTTTAACGGAGTGTATTGAGCAGGAATTAGATAAATTAATATTAAACTTGCCATCTAAACTAATCGCTCAAACTTATGACGGTACAAATGCTATGAGTGGTTCTGCTAGTGGAGTTCAGTCAAAAATAAAACTTAAATATAAAAATGCCCATTTTGTTCATTGTCATGCCCATCAATTAAATTTAATTTTGCAGAAAGCAACTAGTCAAAATGCTAAAGTTAAAAATTTTTTTCTAATTTATCCGCAATTCCTGCTTTTTTCTCATTCTATTCACACGTGTGATGTGCTAAAAGAAATAGTGAAGCAAAAATTGCCCACTGTTGCTGCCACACGTTGGAATTATAATATTCGTATTGTGAACGTCGTATATGAGGATAGAGAAAAACTAATCGAATGCTTTGAGGAATTAGGAGAAAAATGCAATAAAACTATTACCTGCAGGTAAGCATATGTTTTGCGTGGAATTCTGGAAGATCCTGATTTTGTGTTTTTTTTCAATTTATTTCATAAAATTTTTCCACATGTTAACATATTATTTAATCAGTTTCAAGCTAGAAATACAGACAATGTTGCACTGAAGAGAAAAATGGAAGACTGAATGGATAATAGCATCTGCTAGAAATTCAACTGATGAGATAGAAAATATATAATCTGTAATGATACTAAACGAAGAAAATTTAGTAACGTGGAAAATCGGAATTTGATTGCTAAAGAAGTGTGCGATGCAATAGTTGTTCAGATGAAGGACAGGCTCTCATACCGAACTCATTTAGAAGCCGCATTTTTAGTAGACGTAACTAATTTTGATACTTACTCAAAAAATTTCCAACATCGCATTTCCAATCGATTGTTAAGTGTTATCCGATGTTACAGCCAGACAAATTGAGGACTGAATTGGAAGTGATGTACTCAAAAACGGATTTTAAAATTATTTTAGGCGGCCGAAACATGCTTTCTGATTGACCCAAAATGGGTTAAACGAAACATTTGGCGAAACAATAAAATTATTAAAAATTATAGTCACGACCCCAATGTCCACTGCCAAATCTGAAAGATGTTTTTCAATTCTTAATAGGATTAAAACTTATCTAAAGAACACAATGACCGAAAAACGTCTTAATGCCTTAGCAATGATGTCAGTCAACAAAAACTTAATACATAACATCAACAAATTTGACGAAAAAGTTATAGACCATTTTATTGCTCAGAAAGACAGAAGGCTTGATTTCGTATACAAGCAGTAAAATTATTATTACGTGACAATTAGAGTACAGTGTGACTTTTTGTACATAAATCTATAAACAAGTATACAAAAATTAATGGGTCTGTGTGAGTGACTAGGCTGAATACACCAAACCACTGAAGGTGAGTGTTGCTTATGTTATCTTGTATTATATTTATGCCATAAGCTGTTAGAGCCCCTCAAATAAAATCACCACGAGCCGCCACTGCTAATTTCTCAAAATTTTAAACATCTAAGAGTTTAGTTTACTTTCAAAGTTTGGTTGAAAATGTCAGTTATATATGGAAAAATAGGTAATCCTATAATATACTGTTTTGTGCAATCAGAACTATAATTTAGGAGGTCAATTGTAAATCCGTTTGTTGTTATTATTTTTTATAGATTAACACCGTATCTGATTTGTGAATATATATATTTAAGATTTACTAGTTTTAAAACACGAAATTTAAAACTATAGGCAACCTATCAAGCGACCCGCTTGGAATTCGCGT
The DNA here is from genome assembly GCA_036346225.1 of Platerodrilus igneus. Lineage (NCBI taxonomy): Eukaryota > Metazoa > Arthropoda > Insecta > Coleoptera > Lycidae > Platerodrilus > Platerodrilus igneus. The sequence continues at coordinate 11,417,115 of JARFIW010001469.1, read as the reverse complement.
ACTATATAGTCTCATACTCCTATAAATATCTTTGCAGGATAGTTAAATGTGTTTAAAATGTAAACAAGTTAAACAGAAGAGCATAAAATGTGTTCATAATAATGATATTTTACATTATAGTTTTACGTAAAATTTAGGGTTAATGCAAACATGAATATGCCAGATCACTTTATGTGATAAAAAAAAAGTTTAAAAGTGTCTCTTAGTGCGCAATGATCCCTTCCTGGTTAAAATTATACCAGATAAATTTCAAATTTCAGATACCAGATAACACAAAACAGTTTTGCTAGCTAACAATATGCATCCTTTAATTATGTCTGTGTTTGTTGACGGTGTTTAAAATTTCTTAGATCTGGTAGATTTAAAATAAAGATCAGCAAAGAGCAAGGTTAGGGTTCGCGCTGCCAAAGAAATGTAGAGATTCGAAACTCACTTTATCCGGCGGAAGAACTTGGAAAACTTTTTTGTACATAAAGGTAGCTATGGGTTAAGAGTCCCACCATCAATGCAATTAAGGCGTTTAGTTTTTGAGAAACTGTATGCCGCATGCTAAGAAATTTTTTTAGTGGGCTATTCTAATTTGAGGGGAGAGTTGGTCTTAGGGTAACAAATTTTACCAGAAATAACACTCTCAGACAAACTTGTAAGAAGAGCACAAAAGCGATTGCGTTATTTTGCTAAAAAAAAGAGGGAAATTTTATTTCATCGACAGCCCAGAACTGTCCAAACCACAGTTGTAGGAAGAACTAGGAGCAGGGAAATGGCAGTTCGAGGATATACTTCTCTTCTGCCCAACATATATTAACATCGTATATTGAGATCCATTCTAAACGAACCTGCACCTAGAAGAAGCTCTAAAATACTGGATAGGATAGAATAGCTTGCGGGTTTTATAGACCTAAAGAGCCGAACTATAGGTCTAACCAAATTACTGGGGTATTTAGTGAGAAACCAGGCTATGACAGGCCCCCGAAATAGGACAACAGCTCTTTAGGTATTTAGAGTGGCAGAGACTTTGGGGGTCGGCATGGCACTCTAAGATACACTACTGCGATGTGGAAGACAACGGAAAACCACCACATTACCTCCCAAGTACACAACGTACTGAAAATATTTATAATGATGGCGTTCTCTGGAATAAAAAATTCCGGAGTTAAAATAGTCCATCATTTGGATCTTCGAGAGGGAACCACGTCGGAGGATGTGATCGACAAGTTTAAAAGAAAGCAGGAAACATTTTGTCAGTCGGAGTACGGAATATCAGAAGCATGAAGCATGTAGGTGGGCTAGTGAATTTGAAAATTGAAATGGATAGGTTAGCATTAGACATAGTAGGGATTACGGAGTTAGGTGGCCAGAGGCGGGAGATTTTTGGAGTGGAGACTTTAGGGTTATTTATCCAGGATTAGAGGACGGAAACTTTCGTATGGGGATAGTCATGCGGAAACACTGTGTACAAAACTACCTACAAAAGAACGAAAGAGTGCTCATGGTTAGATTAAAAACTAAACCGATAAATACAGTAACAATACAAGTATTGTTGAGTACATAAAAAAATACTCAGGAGAGAAAAGCGGGAGTATAACCAAACAGATATTAAACAAATGCGGCCTTCAATATTTTTACCTGATGTCCAGTTTGAGCTGTGAAGATTTTTGGATCTAGAACTCTTATTACTACACTCGAAAAAGTAATATAATGCGGTGATATAGTCCTATACGGGAGACTGACCTACGAAACAGAAACTTATTGTTCAAGCGATGACAATAGACTGTGTTAGACCGCGCAGTCACCAAACATATTGCAAACAAGATAGAACATTGAAGGTAAAAACGCGACCGAGTTTATCAAATTTAAATAAAAAGGCAGATATTACTATTAACAAATAACTTAAATTTGGTTTAGGCAGATAAATAACATGGGAAATAGGTTGATAGCATTTTGTGACAAAAACAATTTAACCATCAGAAACATAATATTTCAACATCATGCTAGAAGACGACACACGTGGAAGATATCAAGAGACGAGGAGATATAAAATAGATTATATTGAAACGGGCTACTTCTACCGCGTTTCTTTAATTTAAAACAAGTAATAACGAGAGTCTTTATTACTCACTGTTCACAAGTCAGTATATGCCTTATTTATAGATGTTTTCAGTCCAATTAACAATGAAGCACTATCACACTAATGAATTTACAAGCACTAATATCTTCTTAAACTAACTTCGTTACCATAGGTCCATTAATAACACTAACACAACTATTTTTATTACACTTCTATTTATTTATGTATACTACAAGCTGCATGTACATTAGACACAGCATATAACATTTATGTATACTCTTGGACTCTTCCAAAAGCTCAACTACTTTTACTTTGCAACGATATAATTTATATTAGACATTCTAGTATAGACTGAACTCTTGCATTCATTAGCGGTCTTATATATTCTCTGAATTAAAGATATGACTCATCTCTCCAGTAATTACTAGAAGAATTCTCGAACCCTTGAGAATAAACAGTGCTTGCGGCGTTTTGTGTGTTTGATGGGTTGCGTACTAGTAGCTTGTAACAATATTCTTGTTCGACAACGGTTTAGAATTCAAGTAAACGACTTTAGAAGCTACCCAGAAGTAGATATAAAAACTAACCACAACATAGTATTTATGAAAGCCGTGCTTAAATTAAAAAACTTGAAAAGGGGAACGGAAAAAGACACGTTGACTTTGAGAAACTTTAATGATAAAAATATCCACAAAGGATTTGAAAAAGAGTCAAACGAATTACTGAAAGACATCGGGAAAAATTTCTGATACTAACGAAGTAGAAACAGAATAAAATAACATTAAATACAGCCTAGACATGGCGGTCAGAGATATTCTGGGGTATACACAAAAAGAAAATAAGAAACCATGGGTAACAAAGGATATTCTGAATTTAATTGAAAAAGGTGAAAATACAGAAACACACCGAATAAAGCATGAAAACAGATACAAAAACAAAATGGGAAATTAATCGCAAATACAGGAAAGTTAAAGAACAATGGATTGATGAAAAGGGTAAAAAGGTACAAACTAAGATGGAAAAAGGAAAGACAGACGAAGCATAAAATATAATTGGAATGAATTATAGGTATATATCAGAAATATAAAAAGCGCGGGAGGAAACGTGATTATAGGAAATGTAGAGAAAGTGGTTAGATAATTTATATGCAAGACAGGGACTAGAAGCTCTAAAACAGGAATCAGACATTGAAAAGAATTACTTAGAGATGAGTTAGCATTAAAGAGTCTGAAAAATAATAAAGCACTGGGTGTAGATAAGGTGCAAGCAGAAACTTTAAAAGTCGCTGAACAAACAATAACAGAACGTCTCGTCCAACTTATAAATTATATGTATGAAACAGGCGATGTACCCAACGATTTTAAACCTATCACCATAGTCACTATACCAAAAAATAAAGATGCGGATAGATGAGTTTGACAGTACACGTGTCAAAAATATTAACTAAAATTGTACAAAAGCGGATGGGAAAACGGGTTGAAGAAATATTAGGAGATCAATTTGGGTTTAAGCAAAACAGGGGAATACGGGAGGTTTTTTTTAGTTTTAAAAGTGTTGATAGAAAAACTAATAGAAAAAAGAGAAAGCGTATATATAGGGTTTGTAGATCTGGAAAAAGCATTCGACAATGTAAATGGGAGAAAATGTTCGAAATACTCAAAATGATTGCAATTAGTTATAGAGATAGGCAAATTGTACATAACTTATACAAAGAGCAAACAGCAGTAATAGAATTGGGACAGAAACGTTGAGAAGTAAATATTAGGAAAGGGGTGAGACAGGGATGGTTAAGTGGCTATAAATAACATTCTCTGGGGTGAAAGATTCCGGAGTTAAAATAGTCCCCCATTCGGATCTCCGGGAGGTACTACTTTGAAGGATGTGATCGGAAAGTTTAAAGAAAGAGCAGGGAACATTCTACGAATCGGAACATTGAATGCTAGAAGTATGAAAAAGTAGGTACGCTAGAGAGCTTAAAATATATAGGTTAGCAGTTTAGTACTAGACATAGTAGGGATCAGCGAAGTTCGCTGGGCAGAGGCGGAGGATTTTTAGAGTGGAGACTTTAAGGTCATTCATACAGTATTAGAGGAAGGAAATTCGGGTCTGAGGATAGTTATGCAAAGAAAATATAGGACAATGTGTAGAAAACTACTTGCAAGAGAACGAAAGAGTACCCATGGTTAGAATAGAATCTAAACCGGTAAATACAGTAATAATACAAGTATACATGCCCACTTCTAACTACAGTGAGGAAGAGGTTAGAGGTGATCTACAAAAATATCAAAGACATACTAAGATACGTAAAAGGACAGAAAAATTTAATAATTACAGGGGATTTTAACGCAGTGGTAGGTGACGGTAGAATAGGAGCAGTAGTAGGTTTATTTGGTTTAGGCACGAGAAATGACAGGGGAAATAGGCTGGTAGAATTTTACGACAAGAAAAATTTAACCACCACAATCACATTATTTCAACATCATGTTAGAGGAAGCTACACGAGGAAGATGCCTGAAGGTATAGGAAGATATCAAAAAGATTATATTCTTGTTAGACAACGGTTTAGGAACCAAGTAGAAGACTGTAGAGGCTACCCAGATGCAGATATAGACACTGCCCATAACATCGGAATTATGAAGGCCGCTCTTAAATTTAAAATTTGGAAAAACTTAGAGAAACTAAAACACTCAAATGAATTGCTGAACGATATCGGGAAAATTACTTATACTAACGAACTAGAAACAGAATGGAATAAAATTAAATTCAGCTTAGACATGTCGGCCAGAAATATTCAGGGGTATACACAAAAAGAAAATAAGAAACCATGAATAACAAAGAATATCCTGAATCTAATAGAACAAAGACGAAAATACAAAAATAGATCAGATGAAACAGGAAAACAGAGATACACAGCCATAAAATAGGAAATTATTTGCAAATGCAGGAAAGCTAAAGAACAATCGATTGATGAAAAGTGCAAAGATGGAAATAGGAAACACAGACAAAGCATACAAACTAATTAGAATGAGTTTTAGGGATATAAAAGCGTACAGCAAAAATATAAGAGACACGGAAGGAAATGTCATTATAGATAATGTAAAGAAAGTGGTTAGATGGCATGAATATATAGGGATTTATATGCAGGAGAGGAACTAACAGCATTAGAATGGGGATCGGACATTGAAAAGGATGATGTGGGATATCCTATACTTAGAGATGCGTTTGAATTAGCATTAAAGAGTTTGAAAAATGGTAAGGCACCGAGTAGAGGTAAGGCGCAAGCAGAAACTCTAAAAGCCGCTGGACAAGCAGTAACAGAACGTCACATCCAACTTGTACGCTATATGTATGAAACAGGCGAGATCCCCAAAAATTTCAAACGTAACATCATAGTCACCATACCTGTTTGGACCAGTGCAATGTGCTACAAAATTTGTGATAAAATTAATTATTTAATTGCACTGATTGCTATTTGTCTCTTATTTGGATCAACTGAGGTTGACCATTTCCATATAGCTGATATACGTGTAGTGAATAAAAAATCTCCTTGTTGTTGACTGTTTATGTAATAATCAGAGAAAAAAATGTGTACATAAAATTGACAGAACTTGAATGACATTTTTTACAAACTATTATTGTTTTGTTACAAAGCACTCTAGAAAATAAATTATGATGCACTTAGCAATTTATACATTTGAGAAGTATTCATCATTAGGTCTTCAGTCCTGGAACTGGTTAGACGCGTACCATAATTGTTTCATATTCTGAACTAACCTACACATTTCCCTGAAATTTGCACAATCTGCATCTATAACTATCTGATCTAGGTCTACATCTATCTCTTTTTTCCTATCTCTGCTTGTAATATATCCCATACTATTCCCCAAAAATGCCTTAGAACGTATTCTGCCCTTCTATTACTCTTATCTTTTTCCCCAGAAATCCTCGTTCCTCTACAATTCTATAACCTATTTGTTATTATCTTTGTCTGCCCATGCTATTGTCCTCATACATCCGAAGCACAGCATTTCAAAAGGCTGCTACAGTTTTTCTGTCTGCATTTCAGACTGCCCGTATTTCATAGACATACAATTATATACCCTATTTCTCCGACCTTTAGTGGTTGTGAAGAGGTAAGCAGCCTGTGGCTGCCAAGTTCCCCTAACACTTAACCATTTACCGATTTAATATATTTTCCATTATATCTTTTCGCATAGTCATCATTAGTTGCAGATATTTCGCAACCAACAACTAGTTGTTTATACTAATCATCAGATTTATCTGCGCTTATTTTTTCGTCATTAGGTTTTCCGTCTCAAAACTGGTTGGACACGTACCTGCACTTATTTATATTCTGAGCTAGCCTACATAGTTCCCTGAAATTCTTACACAGCATGTGTATACAGCTCGTTCCCCTTCTATTGTTTTCTAATTTTATGCCCTATTTCACCGAGATTCAGTGAAGGGGGTTAAGCAACCTGTGGCTACCAAGATCCCCCAACACTTAGACATTTGCCGAAGTAATGGTTTTCCAGTAAATCCTTTCACACACTTAACATTATTCGAGAATATTGCCCAACCAATTCTTGTAGTTATTTATAATAATCATCATGTTTAAGCACAGTTATTTCTTCGTCATTAGTTTATCCATCTTGGGATTGGTTGGATACGTACCTCCATTGATTTCTATTCTGGGCTAGCCTACACATCTCCCTGAAACCCCTACAGCCTACATCTTTTACTATCTGTGTGCAGTAGTCTAACCTAGGTCTGCCTCTTCTTCTCTTTTTTCCTATCTCTGCTTCTAATATATTCCGCACTATTCCTATCATGCCGTAGTATGTGGCCTATCATCCTATCTCTCCTATTTTTTTACCGTTTTCCACATATTTCTTTCTTCCCCTACCATTTTTAGTACCTCTTTGTTCTTAAATTTGTTTGTCCATGATATCTTCATCATACGTCTGTAGCACCACATTTCAAAGGCTTCTAGCTTTTTCTTGTCCGCTTCTCCTACTGTCCAGGCTTCACAGCCGTACAGTGCTGTGCTCCACACATATGTTTTAAGCAATCTTTTCCTTGTTTCTATGTTTATGATCTTTGAGTACAGTAATTGCTTTTTCTTGTTAAATGTAGCACGACCTTGTGCTAATTTTTGTTTTATATCTTTTGTGCTTTTCCCATCTTGCGTTATTTGGCTTCCAAGGTAGCAGAAATCCTTAACCTTTTGTAAGTTCGTGTTACATACTTGTATTCTTGTTTTTGATTTATTTTCCCCACCTTTGCATACTAGAACTTTAGTTTTAGTTTTGTTAATTTTCATACCGTATCTTTCTGTTAGAACCATTTCCATTTCATTAAGAGCAGCTTCTAACTCTTCCTTGATAGATGCTAATACCGCTAATCTAAGCATATCAATTTTTTGTCCCTGCATAGTAATTCCAAATGTCTTCCTGCATTTGACAGTATTCATTGCCTCTTCTATGTACAAGTTAAAAATCAATGGGGATAGGGCACATCCCTGTCTCACCCCTTTCCTTATGTTTACTTTTCTATGTTTCTGCTCTAATTCTATTACTGCTGTTTGCTCTTTGTATAAGCTATGTATTATTCGTCTATCCCTATAACTCATTCCAATCTTTTTGAGTATTACAAACATTTTTTTCCATTTTACATTGTCGAATGCTTTTTCCAGATCTACAAACCCTATATACACGCTTTCCCTTTTTTCTAGTGTTTTCTCCATTATCACTCTCAGAGCTAAAATAGCCTCCCGTGTTCCCCTGTTTCGCCTAAACCCAAATTGGTCTTCTCCTAGTATTTCTTCCGCCCGTTTTTCCATTCGTCTTTGCACAATTCTAGTTAATATCTTTGACACGTGTGCTGTCAAACTTATTGTTCGAAAATTTTTACATCTATCCGCGCCTTTCATTTTTGGTATAGTTACTACGATGCTACGTTTGAAATCTTTGAGTATCTCACCTGTCTCATACATATAGCTTACAAGTTCGAAAAGACGTTCTGTTACTGCTTGTCCAGCTGCTTTTAGAGTTTCGGCTTGCACCTTATCTGTACCCGGTACCTTAACATTTTTCAGATTTTTTAATGCTAATTCAAACTCATCTCTAAGTATAGGATATCCCAAGTCATCATTTTCAATGTCTGATTCCTATTCTAATGCAGTTAGTTCCTCTCCTGCATATAAATTCCCTATATATTCTTGCCATCTACCCACTTTTTCTACGTTTTCTATGATGACGTTTCCTTGTGCGTCCCTTTTATTTTTGCTATACGGTGTTATATCCCTAAAATTCATTCTAATTAATTTGTATGCTTCGTCTATCTTTCCTATTTCCATTTTCGATTGTACGTCTTTGCACTTTTGATCAATTCATTGTTCTTTAGCTTTCCTGCATTTTCGAATAATTTTCCATTTTATGGCTTTGTATCTCTGTTTTCCTGTTTCGTCTGATTTATTTTTGTATTTTTGTCTTTCTTCTATTAAATTCAGAATATCCTTTGTTATCCATGGTTTCTTATTTTCTTTTTGTGTATACCCCAGAATATCTCTGGCCGCTATGTCTAGGCTGGATTTAATGTTATTCCATTCTGTTTCTACTTCCTTAGTATCAGATATTTTCCCGATATCTCTGAACAATTCATTTGACTTTTTTTAGAATCTTGTGTTGAATATCTTTATCTTTTAGTTTTTCTAAGTCCAAGTGCCTTTTTCCGTTTCTTTTTTTCACATTCTTAAATTTGAGAGCGGCCTTCATAATTACGATGTTGTGGTCAGTATCTATATCTGCTTCTGGGTAGCTTCTACAGTCTTTTACTTGATTCCTAAATCGTTGTCTAACAAGAATGATATTTGATATCTTCCTATATCTCGTGGCATCTTCCACGTATATCGTCTTCTAGCATGATGTTGAAATAATGTGTTTGTGATGATTAAATTGTTCTTATCGCAAAATTCTACCAGCCCATTTCCCCTGTCGTTTCTCGTGCCTAAATCAAATAAACCTACTACCGCTCCTTCCCTACCCTCACCTACCACGGCATTAAAATCCCCCGTAATTATTAAATTTTCTAGTCTTTTTACGTATCTTAATATGTCTTCGATATCTTTGTAGATGGCTTCTACCTCTTCATCACTGTAGCTAGAGGTGGGCATGTATACTTGTATTATTACTGTGTTTACCGGTTTAGATTCTAATCTAACCATGAGTGCTCTTTGGTTCTTTTGTAAGTAATTTTCTACACAGTATCCTATCTTTTTCCGCATAACTATCCCCACACCCAAATTTCCTTCCTCTGCTCCTGTATGAATTACCCTGAAGTCTCCACTCCAAAAATCTTCCGCCTCTGGCCACCGAGCTTCGCTGATCCCTACTATGTCTAGTGATAACCTATTCATTTCGATTTTTAGGTTCTCTAGCTTACCTACTTGCTTCATACTTCTAACATTCCACGCTCCGACTCGCAGAATGTTGCCGACTTTTATTTTTAACTTTCCGATCGCATCCTCCGAAGTAGTCCCCTCCCGGAGATCTGAATGGGGGACTATTTTAACTCCGAAATCTTTTACCCCAGAGAATGCCATCATATTTGATACAATTTAAGTACACTGTGTACTTGGGAGATAATGTGGTGGTTTCCCGTTGCTTTCCACATTGCGGTAGTGTGTCTTAGACTGCCATACCGTCCCCTATGGTCTCTGCCAATCTAAATACCGAAAGAGTCGCTGCCCTCTTTCGGGGACCTGTCTTAGTCTGGTTCCTCACTAACGACCCTACTACTTTCGTTGGACCTGTAGTTTGGCTCTTTAACTCATTAGAACACGCAAGCCATGTCACCTGTTCTAGTAATTTAGAACTTCGGCAAGGTGCAGGTCCATTCGAAATGGTTGAGAAGTATTAACATGGTTTAATTCAACATTAACAATGAGGCTATTCAAGACCAAACAATACCAAAAAGGTGAGGCCCGGATAAATGTGAAAATTTTCGAATAATAAGTTTGACAGTACACGTGTCATGAATATTAATTAGAATTGTACAAAGACAAATAGAAACACGACCTGAAGAAATATTATAAAAAGATCAATTTGAGGTTAGGCGAAACAGGGGTACACAGGAGGCTAATTTAGCTCTGAGGGTGGTAATGGAAAAACAATACAAAAGAGGAAAGGGTGTATATACAGTTTGTAGATCTGGAAAAAGCATTCGACAATGTAAAATGGAACAAAAATGTTCGAAATACTAAAAAAGATTGGAATGAGTTTTAGAGATAGACGAATAGTACATAGCTTATACAAGGAGCAAACAGCGGCTATAGAATTAGAACAGGAACGTTAGAGAAGTAAATATTAGGAAAGGGGTGAGACAGGGATGTGTCCTATCTCCATTAATTTTTAACTTGTACATCGAAGAGGCAATGAATACTGTCAAATGCAAGAAGACATTTGGAATTATTATGCAGGGACAAAAGATTGATATGCTTAGATTTGCAGATAATATAGCGGTATTAGTATCTAGTAAAGAAGTGTTACAAGCTGCTTTTAATGAAATGGAAACGGTTCTAGCAGAGATACCGCATGAAAATTAACAAAAATAAAACTTAAATACTATCATCTAAAGGAGGGGAAATTAAATTAAAAACTAGAATACAAATAGAAAACGAAGAAAAAATTTCTGCTACCTAGGAAGCGCAATAACGTAAGACGGGAAGAGCGCAAAAGATATAAAACAACGATTAACACAAGATCGTGCTACATTTAACAACCAAAAGCAAATATATACTGACAACAAAAACGGAAACAAGGAAAAGATTGCTTGAAACCTATGTGAGAAGCCGAGACTGTACGGCTGTGAAACCTGGACAGTAGGAGAAGCGGACAGGAAAAAGATGCTTTTGAAATGTAGTGCTACAAACGTATACGGAACATATCACAAACAGACAAAGTTAAGAACAAGGAGGTGCTATAAATGGTAGGGGAAGAAAGAAGTATCTGGAAAGCAGTAAAAATAGAAGAGATAAGATGATAGGCCACATACTAGGGCATGACGGAATAGTGCGGAATATATAAGAAGCAGAGGTATAAAAAAAAGATGTAGAGGTAGACCGTAGATCTAAGTTAGACTATTGCACACAAATAGTAAAAGATGTTGGCTGTGGGAACTGCAGAAAAATGTACAGGCTAGCTCAGAATAGAAATCAATGAGGGTACGCGTCCAACTGGTTTTAAAACGCAAAATCTAATAACGAAAAAAATAATTGCACTTAAATTTGAAGATTATTATAAACAACTAAAGGTGTTGGTTTGAAAATATTTTCAACTAATGTTGATTGTGCGAAAGAATATTTTGGAAAACTATTATTCAGCAAATGTTCAACTGTTGCGGGATCTTAGTAGCCGCAGACTGTTTAACCCCTTCACATACTACTGAATATCGGGGAAATAGGGTATATATTTGTAAACAATAGAAGGGGAACCGAACTGAATCTTACAAGAAAGAGCAGCGGCTATGTTCGAAGAGAAGAAATATAGAAACAAGCAGAAAATTCTTGAAAGCATATATATGTGTGAAGCACAGCACAGTAGGTCTATGAAATAGGGGCAGTAGGAGAAGTAGACAGAAACACGATAGAAGCCTTTTGGAATGTTGTGCTTCAAATGTATGAGGATGATATGTAGGACATGGACAGATAAAGTTAATAATTGGTTATAGAAATAGTAGGGGAATAAAGATATCTGTGGAAAACAAAAAAAAGTAGGAGAAACAGAAGGGCAGGATACGTTCTAACGCATTTTAGGGAATAGAGCGGGATATATTACAAGCAGAGATACAAAAAAGAGGTAGAGTTGGACCGAGATCAGCCTTTCGCACTCAGGGAAAGATGCAGGGAAATGGTGTAGGTTAGCACAGAATAGGAACCAATGCGAGCACGCGTCTAACCAGTTCCAGGACTGAAGGCTTAATGATGATGTAAACAATTATAATCATATTAGGTATACACACTAAATACTAGCCACTTTAAGCGATACTTAATAACAACTGGCTCGATATCTCGTAAACCTCATACACAATCGCTTTATATTTGTCTGCTTGGCGCAGCAATATCTCCTAATCCCCAAAAGTAGCGGAAGCGTGAGGTTTACGTGATATTGAATTTACATTAGAAGGATACGAAATTTGTATTTAATGAAATACTGATTGTATTACACCTTTAATGTGTATAAGAATCGTAGATGCGCTACATCATATCCCACACGTATGTATGTCAAAATCTGATTTTGACCAATAATGTGGGTTACGAGTTATTGCACCTTAAACGTCTATATATTACTTTATTACCTAGTAATCATTATTCGAAATGCTCGTCCTTGTAATGATAAAAATCCCTATATTTGTAATAATGTAGAATACTGGCGGAGCGATATGATAACGTACAATGAAATTTTTATGTGCTACAGAACGGTTCACGATGTGTTCAAAGTGGTTATCAATTTAGTGTAATAAACACGAGTAGTTATATATCATAAAACTTATTTCGTGTTGCACGATTTAGAATTTATTACCGGCACGTATCCATATAAATACTCACCATACACCTAACCTAGTTAATGTGCAAAATGTTCACATTATGTTACCTCGTACTAAGCTTTACATCTGGTAAATCAATTTTTTTAAGTATAGTCTAACCTTTCTTTTTGCAGTAATCTATGCAGATGGTTTTGAACGGATCATCGGAGGTAACAAAGTTGAAAAGAACGATTTTCCTTACGTCGTCTCAATATCTAGTTACTATGGCGAACACATGTGTGGAGGTGCAATTTTAAGCAAGTGGTGGGTTATATCAGCCGCTAGTTGTTTCCCAAAACAAAGGTGTTTAAAGAAAATGAAAGTAACAGCTGGTGTTCTTAATTTAGACGAGAAGAGTAAACATAAACAGGTTCGAAAGATATCTTTGATTAAGATTTATCCCAAGTACGAAGGGGGTGAGTAAGTAAAAATTTTCTTCTTACGAGTCAGGGTTAAATTTTAGGTGACCACAACGACATAGCGTTAGCTAAAGTTCAATTCAAATTTAAATTTAACAGTTTTATAGACAGCATTAACGTACTATCTCAAGATTTCAATCCAACTAACGAAACGCATGTAACTGTCTTGGGATGGGGTTCAACTGGATTCGTTTCATCTGCTTCTACCACTCTACAATATACTGAGTTGACAGAGATTCCAAATACTGGTAGGAGTTGTTTTAAATTTTATTTTGATAATATTATTGGATTTTAGTTTGTAAAGACAAATTACAATCTGCTAATGTAACCAAAACTATAGAAGTAAGTCATATTTGCGCAGAAGGAACGACGGTTACTAGTAATATTTGCGAAGGTGATATTGGTGGTCCTGTTATTGGAAACAAAGTTTTAGTGGGCATTGTGCCAAATGGTTATAAAGTGTGCAAAACTGAACAGAAGAGAATAATTCCTTACATTTTTACAAGAGTTTCCTCGTTTTCTGATTTTATTAGCTATTGTTTGGGAATGTAATTTCAGTTAGTATAAGCTTTGAGAAATAAATAGGATCTTTTCTCTAGTCCTAATTTTGTATAATTTGAACAACATAACTGTATCATTGTCCTAGCGATACTTAATAAATATTTTAAATTTACTACTGTCAAATAAAGTAGAACCAGGTTCTTAGAAATCTTTGATGTGCATATTTATCGATTAACGCGAGTTAAGGTTCGTGGCTTCGAGCGGTCCTTTTTAAAAAAACTTCTTTGAACTTTAACAAATTTATTTGATTTAAACAGATTTGAACAATGGAATTTTACAATCTTAAATTAAATTATTCTAAGTCGAAATACATTAATTAATTGTACAATGAGTTATCTACGAACTGCAATGCAAAAGCTGAACGTTTGATGAACTGCCTGCGAGTGGAGCTCCCGGACCTTATATAATCTCCCTACCCCCTCACAGTTCTGTGGGAACTTGCAGATCTAATGTCTGCTTACACTTGACTCTATTCATGATACATAGTTGCTATCTTAAAAGCTATTCATAATTACTTTGTTGCAGGTTTACTTCTGCGTAATCTCGGTACGTGACTTCTTACGACCGTCTGTGACCTGTCTGCAGTGTCACGTATCCTTGTGCTACTTTGTAGCGCTTCCGTTCCCATGAACGTTTATAAACTGAAATAAATTGTAACAATTTGTCTTTTATGACATTGTTGCACATTTTCTAATATTTCCTAATAACTTTCTTAAGTATTAGTTTTATAGGTATAACAAATGGGGGATCACATAACTCGCGTTAAGAGAAACTTTTTTGTGCAACATAATTCAATCATCAAGTCCATAGTAGTTGCTGATGATGCTGAAGAACAATATAAAAAGAGAATTCTAACAGGATTTGATAACTCACTTTTCTAATTAAAACGTTTAACTGGAAATACTTTCTTACCGGTAAAAATGACTTTACAAATTTTCCTGAAGGGGCAGGAACCCCGTAACAATATTAGTATACGCTACTTTTTACTGGTGCGGGATTGGGTTCCTATAGCAAAATGATAAAAAGAACAATAACACCTGCAATTTAAAATGGCCGAAGTGTAAAACTACTTTAAAGTACCCACTTACCTTGAAAGGTTTTATTTGTTATCCAAAATTAAGAGCGCAAAACCGTATTGACCCAGCAAGTTCGTTGAATGTTTTAAGTATCCGGAAGACAGTTATTCCGAATAGGCTTCTTTGTTTTCGGCTCCAAACTTTCATCACTTCAGCTGATACTTTTTGTATACCTACATAAAAACACTTCTTGACTTTATATCCATTTATGAAAATTCTCGAAATAGCAATCTCTCCCAAACATGACTTTATCATTGGGGTAACTTGATATCCTCTCAGAATAATAATTTTATCTATCTAATAACTAACTGTAAATAAAATTCCATGCAAATTTAGATTCTATTAACAGTATACTTCAAAACATTTCATTATTTGTAAATTAGCCTTAAAAGAAAACAAAACCTAATCTAACCTCCACTAGCTAGGTATTATTAACAAAATTTCTAAAGAAAAATTAATCTGAAAGTAGTACCACCAATCCATTGCACTAGATTCCTAAATTGCCTAATACATTTTGTAAATCTCAATTACTTGGAAATGTCCTTAACAACTGATTTAGAAATAGGTAGCCCAATCCCAACTTATGTTTCCACCATTCCGAAGTTAATTAAAAATATGAAATTTAGCACAAGAAATTTACTAGCAATACATCTTATAATTAAACTTTGTGTTTCAGTTAATACGCACGTCCTTTCTAGCAAATCAAAAGCTTCAACCTTCTTTTCTACTACACTTATACTTAACTCAACATAACTAATTCCGTCTCTCTACGAACAAATTACAATTAGATTTACAAGTTCGCATGTACATATTTTTCAAGCGTTTACCAACATGCAATAAAAACTCAGAACAGTACTCGCAATTTTGCAATTAAGGGTATCCAGGGTACTTTACTGATGAATCGATTATTTCTTTGGCACGTTAGGACATCACATTCCATTGATTTATCCAACACATATTAGTACGTTAGTTTTGGTTTTGTTAATTTTCATACCGTATCTCTCCGTTAGGACCGTTTCCATTTCATTAAGTGTAGCTTCTAACTCTTTCTTGCTAGATGCTAATACCGCTAAATCATCTGCAAATTTAAGCATATCAATTTTTTGTCCTTGTATAGTAATTCCAAATGTCTTCCTGCATTTGACAGTATTCATTGCCTCTGCAATGTACAAGTTAAAAATTAATGGGGATAGGGCATATCACTGTCTTACCTCTTTCCTAATGTTTACTTCTCTGCGTTTTTGCTCTAATTCTATTACTGCTGTTTGCTCTTTGTATAAGCTATGTACTATTCGTCTATCCGTATAACTCATTCCAATTACACCACTACAACAATTATAAACTCAAACGATTACCCTATAGAATTATCATTGACAAACCCAATAGACGTAGAAGAAGTAAACTTTAGCGAAATGAAAATCGACGAAGAATATGCAAGCGATTCCAACCCTACAAAACACGACAAAATGTTAAAAGAAAATTTAAATAACATTTTTTTCAATAACGACATTAATAACGAAGAAGAGAGAGCAATTAAAGACTTCTGTTTCGAATTCCGAGATTTATTCCATTGCGAAAAAATACCTTTAAGTTTCACCAACACAGTGATACATAACATTGAATTAACAGACGATAAACCAATTTTTGCCAAAGCATATTAACTACCTCAGGCAAGTTAAGAGGAAGCAGATAGACAGGTAGCAGACCTATTGAAGCAAGATATAATCCAACACTCAAATTCACCATGGAGCAGCCCCGTTCTAATAGTCCCGAAGAAATTAGACGCCTCAGGCAAACGCAAATATCGAATGGCTATCGATTATAGAAAACTAAATGAGAAAACGTTAGACGACAAATACCCACTACCAAAATCAACAAAATTTTAGACAAACTAGGAAAGTGTGTTACGTGCAAAAGTGGCCCTGTAACATTGTTAAGTTGATGTACGGAAGTTTCGCGCCATAATTTCAAAAGACGCGGCGCGTGGAATTTTAATAGACTAGGCGTGTACTTCCGTTACGTCATAGTGCATTTGCGCAGATCGTGCCACTCTAGAGGGTTGGACGAATAACTTCGGCGGATGTGTAAAAGAAAAAGAGTGGGGACAAGTTTTCCGTGACGCTCTTAAAAACGGGGTTTTTTACCTTTGATCTTCGAGTGAAGTGGTCGTTTTTTGGTAACGTATCGTTAGCTTTACCTATGTAGATATCCTGCTTGCTTATCTTTTGTTTGTCGACTTTTACCTGTTTTTTTCCCGTCATTCCCTGCCTAGGTAGGTAATCAGCAACCTTCGGCGAGCCGTACCCCACGACCCGAGATTGACGAGTCACCATCTTTAACCCCTCCGGGATAGAGCCCTGATGGACTTGAAAAGAAGCCAACCTTAACGCAGGGGCATATCCATGTGAGTATTCTTTCCGTTAAAATTATTCGCTTTTATCTTGTATTGTTTTAAATATATAAATTTCCGATTATTGCGCAATGTAATTTGGCAGTGGTGACGCCATTGGTAGATGACCGCGCCCCAAATCTGTATAAGGTTCGCGCTTTCATCCGCCAGAGGCGTAGCCCGCTTTTCTCATTGCGCTTGCGCGATGTATTTATGAACTCTTAAACTGTATTACCGACTTCGTAAACTGTTTTATCGACTTTTAAATGGTAAGAACTATCACCAATTGAATTGTAATACGTAATACGTAATGCTATTACGTAATACGTAATACGTACAGTTAAATTGTAATAAGTGTCAATATTTTTCGACATTAGACCTCGCCTTAGGATACCACCAAGTGAAGATGGACGAGAAAGACACAACTAAAACAGCATTCAGTACACCTAGAGGACACTATGAATAAAAACGCATGCAGTTTGGATTAAAGAACGCACCCGCTACCTTTCAAAGGATAACATTTTAAGAGGGATACACAACGAAAAATGTCTTGTGTACCAGGACGATATAATAGTATAATCGACATCACTCGTAGAACACAGCGAAAGATTAAGAGGTCTTTGACGGATTGAGTAAGGCTCAATTCAAGGTCCAATTAGACAAAAGTGAATTTTTACAAAAGGAAGTATTATTTTTAGGACACATAATAACCCCACAAGACGTTACGCTGAACCCAAACAAAACAAACGCAGTACTAAATTACCCCTTACCCAAAACTAATAAAGAACTTGAAGGATTTTTAGGACTCGGTGGTTATTACCGAAAATTCACCAAAGGTTAAGCACAAATTGTTTAAAGAAAGGCAATAAGATCAAACACACCCCAGAATTTATCAAAGCAGTAGTGAAAATTAAATGTATCCTTACAAATCACCCCATATTAGAATACCCCAATTTTTTAAAACCATTTATACTAGCAATCGTAGACGCATTCACTAAAGTAGGCCAAGTGATAGCCATCACTTCAAAGAACAGTATCGATGTAACCCAAGGATTTTACAATATTTTACATTTTACGGTACACCAGAAACAATAACTTTAGACAATGGCAGCGACTTAAGAAATAAAACAATACAAAATATCCTAGAACTTCATAAAATAAAAATTCATTTTATAACAGAGAATCAGCCGGAATTAAACGAATTAATTGAAAGATTACACCTAACCCTGTTAGAACAAATTAGACTATTAAGATTAACCTATAAGAAAGAACATATTACTAATTTAATGTCATACGCATTAATCGCTCACAACAACACGATCCCCTCATCAATTAATTTTACACCCCTCGAATTAACATTAGAACACTCAGATTCCCGCAACCCTTACGATATACATTACAATAAAAAAGTATACCAACAGTATTCCAAAAACCATAAAGAAAAATTAACAATAACTTATGATAATGTAAAAAATAAATTAGATAACGATAAAGAACGTATTACAACAACCCGCAATAAGAATGCCGATATAAATAAATTTTTAGTAGGACAAACCGTGTATGAGAAAAATTTTAAAGGTAAGAGACACAAAACGGCCTCCGGAAACTTAGACCCGTTTAAAATCAAAAAAAATATCAGATAAAAATGTAACCGTAGTAGATAACGGGAGAATAGTATAATATATTCAATTAAAGAATTTAAGACACCCTGTAATTTCAGATGGACAGCCATCACCCTTACCGTCAACCTCCACCCAAGTAAAACGGACGACAACGACATAGTAGTCGAAGACATTAAAAACCCCGGTATACTACCAGTAAAATTGGGAAGTATGCAAAACGCAATAGATTATTGGACATTCGCTCAGAAATTTGATTTAACAGAACTAAAACAAGAATTTTATATAATTAGAGACAATTACTACAGACCAAAGCAATCAATGGACACAGTCAAATTCGGAAAAGAATACGCGATAGAAATGCTTAATTACAACAGTATAATGGAAAACACCCTAAAAAACACAGAAGATAAATTTATTAGATTAATACCAACAGATCAAATCACAGGACAAAAAAGAGGACTTATTAACGGATTCGGTAATATTATAAAAGCGATCACAGGCAATTTAAACAATCAAGATGCAGAACGATATGACAACGCCATACAACAATTAATTGAAAACCAAAATGACATAAAAACCATTGTTAATAACCAAATATCTTTAATCCAGTCAACAAAAATAAAATTTAACGATTCACTAAGAAAGCTAGTAAAAAACCAAGACAGTATAACAAACAGAATATTCACTCTTGAAAGTAACATGCAAACCACGAAGCTAGAAATGCGAGATTTAATCAGATTTAACATGATATTTAATCAAATGATATCAACCCCTACTGTAATTCAACAAATTTTAGCCACATTAGAAAACGCTGTAACATTTGCAAAACTAAACACATTACACGCTAGTATTATGGAACCAATGGATTTATTAAATGAATTATTACGAATCAGATCACTTATAATTAATAGTAAACTACACTTTGAAGTAACAGAAGTTAACATACTCATATTTGAAAAAATAGCCATAATAAAAGGTTATGTATAAAACCATGACATTACGTTTTTAATAGAAATCCCCATTGTAGAGAGTAACACATAATTATTATCATTTATTTGCTTTCCCTATGAAGGTTATCAGCAAGTATCAAGTTATTATCCCTAAAACCAAGATCCTTTCCCTAAATGAACTTAGGTATGGCTTCACTAATGAAAAATGCAAAAAAGTAGCACCAAGTCAATATTTATGTCAATCATTAACGACTACAGATATTCAAGCAGATAGCCCCTGCGAAGTACAGTTGTTAAGATTCTCTAGTCACTATGAGAATTGTGATCCAAAACCAGTACAAATTACGAATATGAAAATTCAAAAAGTTACGGACAACAAATGGATTGCTGTATTTCCACAAGAAGTAATAGTAACCGTCCATTACAACTAAGACGAAGACAATTTAGCATTAATTGGAAGTAAAGTAATCACCATAAAAGAAGACTTATTTAAATTAAACAACGAAATTATTCGAGTATACCAAGACACATCAGTAACGAAGAAATTCGCAAATTTATCTGAAGCACAGTTCAAGATTACACAACCCGAAGACGATAAAATCAGCAAGCAACCAATGCAACTAGAGCCTTTAGACCTAGACAAACTTAAGCAAGCCGTAAAGTTAATGGCCAATTACAAAGAACATTTAAGTGAATTAAAAGTTCTAAAAGTACATTACGATAACATAAGTGTGTGGACAATTTTATTAAATATTGTAATCATTTTATTAACTATGTATGTATTGTACAAAATGTATCTTAGATATAGAAACAATGAAACAAATTTTAGTCATAAGTAACAAGAAACAAAGGTAAATAAAGAAATAATAAATGAACCATTAAGGACAATAAGTTTTAAAAATTAAGTGAAACCTTAATTTTCATCTACGTCGGGAGGAGTTACATATCACCCAAATCAATATATATATTGCCGTGGAACTTGGGTAAAAGCCTCACCAACAAAAATATATTCGAAAATTTTATTAAATTTTCAAAACTCGAAAATTGTACATAATAGAAAATTTTTCAAAAATTAAATAATTCAAAAAAAATATATTTCTTACCCGTTTTCCTCTCTTCCTCGGTTGAATTGCTTTCTTCAACTGCTTCCGGCTAGCTCAGTTGGATCTCCTCTTGGATATCTAGATTCACTCTCATATTCTCTATCGTTCACGCACACTCCCAATAAAACCACAAAATACAACAAACATACAATATCACTATTTACAAATTCAATATTATCCACATTTCAGTGATCAAGTTACACCTCAATAAATCCTGTTTTGTAATGTCCTGTATTTTAATTTAAATTATCAAACACATAGAATGTACCCGGAGTAAATGGGCCCTGAATAATACCTTATTTCTCATTCCTTCTTTATAATTTATTTTAAATCTAAGTAAACTCTGGAGTATAGTGAGCTCATGATAACCCAGTTAATTATGAATAATGTATGCCCTTATACTTCGCATACTCTTACAACAAACTAAAAAACAACAACCCATGTACTCTTTACAAAATTTAAATTCCTGATGGAACGTTAATAAGCTTTATATACACCTTCAGATTTCTATTTAAATACCATAATAAAGTTAGTTATACGTATTATGTTCACTACGCCAAATAATGCACAATACCTTCAAAATCACTCTCATATGTCACCCAATATTCATAGTTTATAACAACACAATTTCAAAGCGTTACTTGGTATTTCTAGAAGATCTCTGCTCCGTGGACGATGCCATGTATTTGCTTCTTTCTGGTCTGCAAGCCGCTTCTAGTTATTAGTAAAAAAACCCCATGTAAGTTGAGCTGCTAGCCCTGCCTTCACGGTGTATCCAATTTCCAAATCCAAATTTATTATACGTCTTTCATGATTATTTAATTTAATCCGCTTTACATAACGTCACTACACGAGTTTGTTAAAAAATATAGGTGATAGCTCAATAAAATCTAAACTCGGCACAAGTCGCGTACTAATAATGAGGCTAACACCGTGCAATATAATTTAAAATAATTTTATTATACTTACAAACTCGTGATAACTTTCATACGTCGTCTGAAGCGATCGAAATATTAAGGGCTTTCATTATATTTTCGAAACGTATTTATACAATTTAGGCTGCCACCTCCTGGCCGCATTCACCCGAAATCCTTCATCTACAACAACACGTTCTTAAAATTTTGAGCTCAACCGATTTCTAAGTCCGCGAATTTCAGCGCGTCGTTATGATATTTTCTGAAAATTAATATACACTATGCTGGTATTTGTCTCATGTCCAACTAACAATATCGACCAATCGTCTATCCACTGACGTTCTACAAATCCCGCCTATCTCACGCTGTCCCTTGCTTATGCGTTTTCTACGTCCCTTTCTAACCTGGTTTGAGTGGTAGAAAATCGATATTCCTGTCCATCTGCTATCTAACCCCACGTGGAGTTCCTACGTGCTTTAACTAACCCCTCATTAGTGTTTAATGCAAAAACATCCGACCGTTTGTACAATTTACGTAGAATCTTGAGCTTTATCTACACCAAATAAGTGTAAGTTGACATTTAAAAAATACGCAGGTGCTTAATTAACCGACGTTTTAACACAACAGTTCTAGGAGCTTCTTTTCATGATATTTCAACCCAACCGATATATTTATTTGTTATAACGAACGCTATTCGCCTTGGATTTATTGATTTTTCATGCCTTTATGCATATTATACGTAAATAACCGTTTAAATGAACTCAATTAAATTAATAAATTAATGACATTGGCTTCTACCATTTATTTTCTTTGCAAACCTACTAAATTTTAATCATTATTTGTAAAATTTTGTTAATACCTGTTACTTAAAAATGAACTAACTGGAATAAATTTCGCACGTAATTTCTGGTTGTTTCCATTATACAGGGTGTTTTAAAATTGCTTCGTTTATATTTACTTTTAACCCTTTAAAACCACTATAATATATATATATATATATATATATATATATATATATATATAATCAAATGAAAATATTAAATCTTAAGTTAGACTGTTACAATGTATAAATTGAAGAACACAATACAAAAGGTTAATAAAAGTTCACAAGCAGACATGAGAACGGAAACAGACATTGTATTCCAGACGCAATATGATACTGCAGGTGCAGGTTACAGTAGGTTACAAAACAGCAATTACTAGAATTAAGATTTCTAAGAAATAATACATTGTATTGTATAAAGAAATAAGCAGACATGAGCTCTGCAGTTCCCACAAGCAATGTGAGGGGCAGGAATAGCATAAATACCATCGAGAGCCCAAGATGACCAGTCAGTCTCGAGCTTCACAACTTTTACATTGTTGGTTGTTCAAGCTACTCAATTTAGTTTTAATTAATTAATTTAAAGTGAAAATCAATTTAGAATATTTTAGAACCTAATACGTTACTGTATATAACGTACCAATAAACTAAATTTAATATTGTAATTACTGTTACAAATAAATTGATAGAAGAGTTTTTTGAAGAAGCTTTTTTAAAACAGCCGCTCCAAGAGCCCCAAAACCTATCTCCCTTATACCCAAACATAGATTTTGGTATGGACTACAAAACCACTTAATAACTCAGTTTGCTCAAAATGATGATTCATCCACTTTTATCTTGGCACTGCTGAATGTTCATCAAAGCATATAGACTACTTCAAGACAGTCAAAAGGAAGCAAACATGCAAGTAGCAGACTTACTAAACCAAGACATTCAACATTCAAATTCACCGTGGAACAGTACTGTACTAATTGTACCCAAAAAATTGGACGTTTCAGGGTAACGAATGGCTATCAACTGCAGGAAACTAAACGAGAAGACTCTAGAGGATAAGTACACATTACCAAATATCACAGAAATATTGGATGAGCTAGAACAAAACCAATATTTTTCGATGTTAGACCTAACATCTGGTTATCATCAGGTGAAAATGGATGAGAAAAATATGACCAAAACAGCTTTCAGTACACGCAGAGGGCACTATGAATACCAACGTATGTCGTCTGGCTTAAAAAACAGACCCGCTACACTTCAGAGGGCGATGGATGATATTTTGAAAGGAATACTCAACGAGAAACGTCAGGTATATTTTGCTAATATAATTGTATACTCAAAGTCACTCAAGGAACACATGGCAAGACTAAAAGAAGTTTTTGAACGCTTAAGAAAAGTTCAGTTTAAAGTACGGCAAGCAAATTTTTGCAAAAGGAAGCAGCATTCCTAGAACACATAATAACGTCACAAGGTGTAATGCCAAATCCAGACCAGACAGATGCCGTACTAAACTAGCCTATATCAAAGACAACCAAAGAAATAAAAGGCTTCTTAGGACTCGGTGGATATTATAGGAAATTCACTAAAGATTATGCGCAAATAACTAAACAGCTAACGAATTATTTAAAGAATGGTAATAAGATCGAACATACAACCTACACCGAAATTTATAAAATCAGTGGAAAAAATCAAGTGCATTTTTACGAATCACCCTTTGTTGGAGTACCCTGACTTTTCGAGGCACTTTATATTAACAACACTCATCTTGTGTCACCTTAGGCGCAGTGTTAAGTCAAGGCAAGGTAAGAAGCGACAAAACAATTACTTACGCATCACGAAGATTAAATGAAACAGAACAAAAATATAGCACTATTAAGAAAGAATTATTAGCCATAGTTTAAGCAATAAAATATTTCAAACCGTACCTTTACAGAAGAAAATTTTACATATACAAAGACCATAGACCCTTAGTGTGGTTATGTAAATTAAAAGAACCTAACTCAAAATTGCAGGATTAGATTAGAGGAATATGATTATGAGATAATATATAAAAAGGAAATGTATAACAATAAATCGGACGCATGGAGCCGAAAACAAATAAACGCAATAGAGACAGAATCAGTAGTAGGTATAGTGGACAAAGAAGAAACGATGGAAGACTTTGACGACTCAAAAGAAATCGACTCCTTACGTTCGCTTTAGAACAACGAACCAAAAACCGTAATTAAAATTCTAAACGAAACCAAATCAAATTATAATTACGGAAGTCCTAACCAACCACGAAGAGGCGATATACACAAAAATAAACAATAAAAAATATATCACTTTCAAATAACTAAAGATGACAACAATGTTCAAATAATCAAAATGTTGAAAGAATATACCCCGGAGAAGAAGTGCTTCTACTTTTACTTCACTATGTATCAAAGATTTTTGGAAATTAATAATTCAGGTCTAGAAATTATCAGATGCACACAAAATTAATTAATTTAGATAAATATCCCGGAACTTCACAAAATAAAAATTCATTTTATTACGGAAAATCATCCAGAATCAAACGGGTTAACAGAATGACTACATTTGACGTTATTGGAACAAGGACTTTTAAGACTAACGTACAAGAAGAAACCTATTACCACTTTAATGTTCTACGCCCTAATTGTTTATAACAATACAATCAATTCTTCAACAATCCTTACGCTATTCCAAGTAACATTATGACATTCAGATTCTCCAAACCCTTATGACATACACTACAACAAAGAGGTATACTATCAATACGCCAGTGGAGGATGGTGTGCATCCGAACGCAGATCCACCTTATGTGATCCACCCATTAGATCCACCCGATCCACCCAATTCATATCTAACCTAGATAAAAGTTTTCTTCAACTAAGCTTTTTTTTGCAAAATATTCGCACATCTTGTAAAAGTATTAAATAACATTGTCATCTTAAATCTGCACAATAGTTTTCTTCAACTAAGCATTTTTAGCTCCAGGCATGGATCTTGCTCTCGACACCCTGATCTGAACCGTCACCCCTAATATATGCCAGAAACTTGCATGCATTGGAATTTAAAATTTTGATTAATTAAAAATTGAAAATACAAACATTTTACTTTAAACAACAAATTAACAACAACGGAAAAAATTCGAATGCATGCTTAACGATAATCGACAAATGGGAACGTCAATTAATTTCGTTCAATGAATAATAAATACAGTCCATCTGATTTTCACTGTCCATTACAAAGTAGACAGTCATATCAGACTTTCTCCAATGCAACCTGCCTGTTTATTACCAATATTTATGTTTTTGTAGAAATTTATATAATAAAACCAAGTAGTCAAAAAAATTTATTAAACTTAAAATATATTACAATGCATTCTGAATAAGTAAAACATATTGTTTGGCACATGCCAAATGGTTGTCCATATCCATAAAACAATGACCAAATCCTCCACGGGTCATCCTTAATGTTGTTACGTACATTGACGTAACATAAAAAAATCAAGAGAAAGAAAGGCAAAGAAAGTCCGGGCTCAGGCGGCGAGTGGGCGGGGTCTTATACCTATAAGTAAAGGAGAACCTGAAAAAAAAACTAACAACAAAAATATATAAAAACACTCACTCATTCACACACAGAACAAAACATACAACAGAAAAGAAAGAACTTATCATTAAAACCAAAATATATATATACAAAAACAGTACTCCCGAAACCCAACCCCAAAAAAATCAATGTCCCCAATTTATAAATACATTATTACAACCCCTTAAATATTCAAAAAAAAAAATTACCCAAAAAAAATGGCGAGCTGTAGTTTTTAGGCAACTACCCCTTGACAGTAATTAGAAAAAAAAAGAACCACACGCAACCCTAAAAACCACAGCTCTAAAATATCGTAAGTATAAACTTAAACTAAAGTTACAAACATATAGCAGATTTTTAGAAATTTAGAAACAAATGGTAAGATAGTAACCAAAAAGCAGTAAATGCCAAAATAGTTCAATAATTTTAATCTATGATAATTAAATTTAGAAATGCCATCTTAGAATGGTAAAACCCCAGGCGTTCTTGTTCCGCGGTAAGAAGCGGATACAAAGAAAAAAAGAAGGACTCACCCGCGAGTTCCTGACATCGGGGGGAAGGCTGTCGCTAGTCTGCCTCAGCGAACAGGCCAGCTTACGGCCAAGCGAAGCGCATTGGACTTCGCAGTCCCCCAAAAGAAACGCAGCTCCAGGGATCAACGTGTTCTCCGCAGGAAGCTAGAATAGTTACAAACAATAAATTAATTTATTGAAGCCGAAACGTATGGTTTTATACAAACTCTATATACTTACCACGCTAAGTAATGCGTGCCGGAAATTTACATAACAATAACGAACAAAGCCAACCAACTTGTTGTCTAGTTGATTATCGAACAGCAAATGAATATTACATGTGTTAGGCACCAAAGCAAGAAAATAAACCAGGAAACCCTAATTTTATTAAAATAAATTCACCGAATTCTTTTAAAAAGGGAAAACACACCAGCATTTAAGTATTAAAACACTTGGAAAGTCGTCTATCTACTTAAGGCGTAAATTCCACGGGACGAAATTCTGAGAAAGGATATTTATTTTTAATTACCATACAAATTTTAATATACGAAAAGGTTATTCTTAATTAACGGAATTAATTTTTGTGTTGAACGCCAAATGAATTTAAGATAAAAATTATTGTACCTACACTAATTAATAATTTACGAAAATGAACGTAACAACGTTTTCAGATTTGGAACTTTAAATTCTTCAATATTTTCAATATGGTTGTGCAGTAAATATCTGGATACGATATTTCGTTTTTGTAACCTCTTCACATACACTGTGGCACTTGGCGGGATTATCTCTTCTAAATATGAAGTTAAGTGCAATGAAGATAGTCCACTGGTCGACTGGTTTTCCCAACTAAGTCCATGCAGATTTTTCAGGAGCCATGCGTTATGTTTCTTGAGGTTTTCGTTCAAGTGGGTGGACTCTAAAGGCAGAGCCAATATTTTGTGCCACAATTTATTATTTTTCACATCTAAAATAGCTATTTCCTTTATAAAAAAATGACTGCTTTTGAATTGGATGCTTGAATATTCAGGATATAAGCCATGGTGCACGTTCATGGTTCCGTTTCCGTAAAACTTTTTCTACTAGGTACGTGTCGTGTACCGCTGTGAGCTGAATCTCATCACCGCAAAAAGCACCTAAGATTGGTTGACCTCCCAAATCTTCGAGTAGATACGTGATTGGATTGCTTTGTTGTACTTTAGCAATTTTGAACAGTTCTGTACTCCAGTTTGGATGAAATCCTCGGTCAAATATTGCTTTATATTTTGACATACGTACAATCTGGCCAACCCGGGTAGCTGGGATGCACGTTTCAGAGCATCCTCAAAGCGAGGTGCTCATGTGCGAAATATGTCGCTCTACGTTTACTAGAATCGATGCTTTTCAGCGTCATCGACGTAACGTGCATGGTATGGTAATATCGAGCGGTGTTAAACGTAAAGCTTTCCTTCCAGAGGAAGAAGCTACAACATCGAGCAGCATTAGACCTAATGCTGCACGCAATGATGGACCGTCGATATCCAAGCAGCCGCATATCGCTGTGGTAAAGTGTGACGTGTGCGACATCGAAGTGGCAAAAACTGCGTATACTGCACATTTACGCAGTAACGCACACAAATTGGCTGCAAGTCGTGCGGTAGGAGAGGCAGTAGAAACTATAGCCACCGCATTCAAGACTAGGATCAAAAATACCCATGACGTTGCTGGAGTTGACGAGTTTCTAAGCCAGCAACAAGATTGTTTCGCGCGGTTGGTGAGAGAAAAACTGGGGACCCACAATACGTTAAAGTCAATGTAGAACTTTACGGACTTTACACCAAGATGAGTAGTCTGTAATGGCAGCGCTGTATCCAGCTGATCGGGACCCTCAAAGAGTAACTAAATACCCGCACTACAGTACCGCTCTAAACTTTGATAGAATTGAATTTCCTGTTAAGATGCCTGACATACAAAGATTTGAGCTGATGAACAACGTCAGCATTAATGTTTTTAGAGTGGAAAGCAAGTCGATTGTGGGGCCGTTGCATTCCACAAAGAACAGAAGAGCCCCACACATCAACTTATAGTACTTGAAAGATGATGGAAACAGCCACTATTGCTACATAAAAAACCTGGGGAAATGTCTAAAAATCATATGCATAAGTGGTTGTGCGATGGTTGCTTGATCCACTTCCGGACGAAAGAGGAACTTTGGAAACATTCTCCATTTTCAATTTATGCTGATTTCGAGTCGGTGCTTAAACCTATAAGTTCAGTTGTTCTAGACACCTCAACTTCGTTTACAAACAACGTGCAGGAGCATACCCCTTATAGCTTTGCATACTACATTAAATGTAGTTATGATGACAGTTTATTGAAGTTTGAGATATACAGGGGTTCTGATGCAGCCAGAGTGTTTGTGGAGAAGATGAAGTTGGAGGGTCGCCGGTTAGGATTTATATTAAAACTAACGTTCCCATGGTACCATTCGAACCGATTTTTTATATGGTTGACGACTGTGATATCTGCAAAAAGCCTTTAGGAGAAAAGAGGGTACAAGACCACTGCCACCTAACGGGTAAATTCCGCTTTGCGACTCATAGCCATTGCAATTTCCATTATAAAGTACCCAACTTCATCCCAGTGAGTTTCCACAATTTAAGTGGGTATGATGCCCATTTCATAGTTAAGGAGCTTGGATGCGATCAAGAAAGTGTTAGCGTCATACCGAATAATAAGAAGAGGTACATTTCTTTCACGAAAAATGTTAAACTGGATGACGATGATCATATGGAGGACGATGAAGAAGAGAATGATGCAGGCTCCATTCAACTCCGATTTATTGACTCGCTGCGGTTCATGACGTCGTCCTTGGACAAAATGGCAAAAAATTCGGAATCTGATCAGTTTGTGGAACTGCGTAAGTATTTTCCCGAGGAAGAAACATTCAAACTGGTTAAAGAGAAAGGTATGTACCCGTACGATTATATTACGGATGCTTTCGTGTTGGATGAGAGATCGTTTCCGCCTAAGGAAGCTTTTTACAACAAGCTGTCATCCACCGATATCTCCTTTACTGAGTACGGGCGCGCGCAGAAAGTGTGGCAAACTTTCCAGATGGATACTCTTGGGGAATACAGCGATATATATTTAAAGACTGACGACTTGCTGTTGGCCGACGTGTTCGAGAACTTTAGAAACGTTTGCCAGTACATTACAGCCCCAAGCCTTAGTTGGGACGCGATGTTGAAGTATACCAATGTGAAATTGGAATTGTTAACCGACATCAGCATGCACAATTTTGTGAAAGCTGGCACAAGGGGAGGTCTTACACAATGCAACGAAAGGTACGCCAGAGCCAACAACAAATACATGCAGGATTATGATGCTACCACTCCATCCAGCTATCTAACGTACCTCGACGCTAATAATTTATATGGTTGGGCTATGAGCCAATATCTTCTCATTGGCGGGTTTAGGGTTGTGCGATACCGAGTTGATCGCATCAGATAGGAAATTATAAATATCCTTGACACCTACGAGATGAGTTACATTTTTAAAGTAGACCTCGAGTACCCGGAAGAACTGCACGGCTCCCATAATGATTTACCCTTCTGCCCGGAAACTAAAACTCTCCCCTATAAAAACTCTAAAAGCCCAAAACAACTCGCCACGTTGGAAGACAAGAAAAATGATATCATACATTACCGGAATATTTAGCAGTACTTAAAAAATGGACTTCGGCTCACGGCGATTCACCGAGTTATGGAATTCGAGCAGTCTCCATGCTTGAAACACGGGTGAAAAGTGCGTTTGAAAAAGACTCCTTTAAATTGATGAATAACGCGATTTTCGGGAAAACCATGGAGAATGTGGACAATCGCGTGAATGTGAAAATTGTAACTCGCTGGGAGCCGGAAGGAATTTATTTGTGTGCAAGTAGTTTGATCGCCCGCCTGAACTTTCATAGCTGTACAGTGCTCAGTAATAATTTGGTTATCATACAAATGGACCGGGTGAATGTGACTTATGATAAACCCATTTATACAGGATTCTCGATATTAGACCTCTCAAAAACACTAATGTATGACTTTCACTATAATGTGATGCGGTCCATGTATGACGATACTTTATACAGATACTGATTCCTTAGTTTATAGTGTGAAAACCGAAGACTTATATGTCGATATGAATAATAAGTTAGAATATTTTGATACAAGTGACTATCCTGTAGATAATAATTTTAATATTCTCTTAGTAAATAAGAAGGTGGTGGGTAAATTTAAGGACGAGTTCAGCGGAAATTTGGTTCTCGAGTTTGTCGGTACTAGAGCTAAATCCTAATGTATGATCACAAAAGAAGACATTGTTAAAAAGATCAAAGGCGTCAGCCGCAGTGTTGTAAATGATATTAATGTAAATGGTTTTAAAAATATTGTACAGAATAATATAGGTGCCCTCAGACATATAATGACGAGCATTAGAAGCAGCAAACACGATTTGTATACTAAACTCATAAATAAAATTAGTTTATCTGGGGATGATGACAAACGTTTCGTCGTCCCCGGAACTGTTAATACGTATGCCTGGGGGCACCAAAAAATTGACGATTTTTATTTCACATACTTTTAAGTTGCGCATTATTTAAGTGTTTGTATATAGTAGTTTTAAGATTTTATAATTTTTTAAGCTCTTTCCCCTTCCTACTCGTTTTTCCGAATCCCTCCCCCTTCTATCCTGGTGAACGAAGTGTGCGTGTGAGCTCTATGTGGTGTTCACTGGACTGCTAATATTTTGCTGTCTTTGTAAGTAGAGTAAAATCAAGAATACTGGGCCCACATTTCCACCAGCATCCACATTTCCACACACATCTGGACCAAATAGTTTTCTTCGACTAGCCATTTTCATCTTTCGAGATAAATATATCTTAAATTTTTCATCTTTCGAGATAAATGAGCATCCACATTTCCACACACGAGATAAACCTATTTTTAAGATTTTTTTACCGCTAACATTCTGAACCAAATAGTTTTCTTCGTCTAACCAATGCATCTTTTGAGATAAACCTATCTTGTTTGGTATCAATTAATATTAGAATTTTCTCAGCTACCCGAATTTCTAGGAATTTTTTAGATTGCACCATCCCCAAGGGAGCTACCCTAATTTTAAGATTTCTTACCTGTAGCGACTTTTGAGCGTTCTTATAAATTTTTTTAGTCATGCGATACATTAAATTAGCTTAGAATTTTACGCAGAATTTGAATCTGTAAACAGATTTGAAATCGGACCACGCCCTGCAAAGTTACACATATACCCTCTGCGAGATAAATCTTTCTCCACATTTCCACCCACGAGATAAATGTACTTTGTTTGGTATCAATTAATATTAGAATTTTCTCAGCTACCCAAATCGCTTTAAATTTTTCACATAGCACCACCCCCAAGGGAGCTACCCCAATTTTAAGATTTCTTACCTGTAGCGACTTTTGAGCGTTCTTATAAAATTTTTTAGTCATGCGATACATCTTGTTAGTCTAGAATTTTATGTAGAATCCGAATCTGTAAACAGATTTAAAACAGGATCACCCCTTACCATTTTACACACACCCTCTAAATTATAACTTTCCTGCAGCTCACATCTAAAAGAAAATCTAAAAACCATTCTTAAAACTTTTTATTACAGACAATTTTTACTAATACAGTTTAAATTTTGTAAACCACATTTCTAAATACATATTCACAAATTTATTCTTAACCTAGAACTTCTCATATCGGGGTATACTTATTAATATTTATTTCTAAATAGAGCACTTTTTCCAAAGACCAACCGGACTCACATGCTTCAAATTCCTCTGATTTTGTTCTTATGGTTTCGCTTAAGATCTCGTACATATTTTCCGGATTACTAGAAGACGTTATAACCATATTTTTTGTGTTAAAGGATTTCACATCGGTAGTCTCTTCTCCCATTTTGGTGTAAACGCTGTAGAGTTCGCAATTGACTTTAATTGCTGTATGTTGTATTCTTTTTTCATTTATTAATCGAATAAATCGCTCTTTCTGCTTCCAAAGAAACTCGGACACTCCATCGTCGACACTGGCGTTCTTTATGCGATAGCTAGCCATACGGTTGTTAAACGCTGTGCTAACCATTTCTACACCATCGTCGTTAGTAGCGGTAACTGATGCATTTTTATGTTTGTTGCTCCGTAGATGACTAGGGTATGCAGACTTTAACACCTCCATGTCGCACACTTTACACATAGTTCGTGGTTGTTTCGTACAAGGCCCTTTAACAGCTGGCGGAGTTGAACGTTTACGACTTAATGACATGCCGTGCTGTTTTTCCTTGTGTCGCTGTAAGCTGTCCATTCTCGTAAAAGCGATACCGCAAGTCCCACAGTTTAAGTACTTTGCTGCCGACGGATGTATAAGCTTAACCGTAGACGATGTTACACCACGACATTTCTTCTGGTGCCGTTTGAGAGCATTTTTCCAGGTATAGGAAGCACCGCAAGAGTTGCACTTAAAAACGTTTGCAGGTACCATTTTAATACAAAACAAAATCCACACTATAAGACTTGACTTGTAAGCGAACTAACTTATAACTAAAGAGTTTACTCTTACGCACCGGCTTTATGTACCCTATAGAATGCAAACCGAAGGTTTCCGAAGATACCCGAACGAAGTTGAGGATTCAGCAGGGGACTAAATGACGTCATAATCCTTGCTGCTCGTCCAATACATTTAGCGCCAATGCATGCACCTGGTTCGCATCGTCGATGGTGCGAGTGCAGTTAGTAGAAACACCGGAAAACGTCTTCCATGTTATACAGATCGCGTGCATATTAAAAATCCAAAAGGGTGGTAGCACACGCACACAAATTGTATGCAAGTCGTGCTGTAGAAGATGCAGTGCTACTATAACCAAAAACACTTTAAACCATTACTAAGGAAATACCAACTTGTTGTCTACAGGATACTTACTAATAAAGCAATTTAATTTTAAATAACTTCTACGTCATATTTTAGGAAATGGAGGGCTTGAATATTTTCTTTGGAAACAATCGAAGATTGCCGAAGACACTCGAAGAGTGCACGAGCGCGGTCACTAAACCAATTAGCATTAATATCAAGTATTCCGTACTTTCGTAGGTTGCTCATTTCCTAGAAACAAATCTTCCACATAGCGGTCGGTAGCACGTAATGATTTCTAGAACCGGTAAGTACTCGATATCGCCCAAATAGAGAATTAGATGCTCGATGTCTGTCAACTTCCAATTCCCTCGTAAAAGGTAGCAAAAGCTCGGTCAATCATCCATTATACTTCGACTCGCTCCTGTTCTGATAATTTACAAACATTTTTCAAACGACAATGGGCCAGAATTTTTAAACCTCCGAGGATCTATAAGTCGTGATCAATTACACTTCGAGCTACCGTAAACTAACATATTTTGTAGCAACGACTGTATAATACATGCATACCCTCTCTGCGCTACTGCTATTCTTGTAGTTGCTTAAAAAGTCAGTCGCCCTTTTTACTGCTAGGGCCGCTAAAAAGCACCATTCCATACTTTCTTTATAAGTGTAGCACATCGCGCACTTTTTTGTCGGATAATTAGATTTTGTTTATGTAGGCCTTTACACTTTCGCTTATTTAAACATTTAATACGATCGATTAACCACTTTCGATTATTCTAACGGAGGCCACCATACATCCCGCCGCATCGTTCTTTTTGAATCCAACGATCCTATGGGCTTCCGCACACTAACACCTGACGTATCTTTCCTACTATTTGTTAAACAAAAACTACCGGCATCGCCATTGTGGACGTAAACAGATGTTTGTGGATTGTCGAGTATGTTATACATTAATCACTTTAAGCTATTTTATTTAGTCCACGAAAACTACTATTTTCTAAACCACAATTAATAATCGCCTTTATAGGTTTAACATTTCTACCATTACCCAATGACTGGTGCTACGTACATGGAAACTTTAATTTCTTATTAGAGAGAATTCTTATTCTCCCACGCACTGCAGCGTAGTTGCATGCCCACCCCTTTTGGGAATATATGCTCGTTATAGATTGTAAGACCCTCGGTTTTACTTAACTACAATTCTGAGACACCTTTAATCTTTTAATCGTATCTTTCTCGCCTACAATACAGTAGGACTTAACATTTACCAACAAATTCTAATACTGGACCCCCATTAAATACGTCTTTAAATTTCCATACAAGTTTTTATCGACAAGTGAATTGTATTTATTATACGCGGTAGTCACTCTTTTAAGAAAATGTATTTTGTTTGGTATCAACTAATATTAAATTTTTCTAGGGACCCCAAATCTGTAAATAGATTTTAAATAGGACCACCCATACAAAGTTATGCCTTTTAAAGACTAATTTTTACCCATCTTTATTTAACTCCATCTTTAAAACCCTTTTTGCTAACCAAGACATATGCTTTAACCAACCATTCCTAGAAATCTAAAACCGATGTGCCCGCGAATACCGCGTGGAGATAACACGTATACTCTGTCAACTAGGATAGAAGCAGAGAAGGATTTGGAAGGTGGGCGAGGAACTTAAAAATTATGGAATCTTAAAAATAATACAATGATTTACAAAATCTATACAACTATCTTAATTTTACATCCCCATGCGTAGATTGTTGTACTATTAGAATGATGTACCTTTTGTCATCTTCCCTCGATAAACTAATTTTATTAATTATCTGCGTGTACAAATCGTGTTTTACTCCGGATACATACACCGGCAAGTACTCACACCAAATAAAGAATTAAATGCTTGGTAACTGTTAACACGCATCTCCGTGTGCACCTCCCATGGCACCCTGCGCATGCACCCCCATGCGCACCCCTGCGCGTGCAATTGGCCCTTTGCGATGCATTTCGGGTAACGTCACAGCCTTTTTAAATAAAGAACAATGAAACTATTATAAAAATTCGACAAACATAACAAATTTAAAAAAATAATGCCAAGCATGGACCCATTTAAACTTAATTTTAATACAAAGTTATACACAGAAGACAGTCCTTTTTTATGTTTGTTTGCAGTGGTTTTAATTTTATCTAATTTTATTCGCAGCTTAAAATTTAAATCGACACCCAAGTCTTCTATCTCCTTTTCTACCAATAGTTTGATAATAAAGACCGTCTAGGTTTTCAAGAAAAGACCAAAGTTTGCTCTTAAAAGTCTTTGATTCCGCCGACAACCAGATCCATTCCTTCGTGTAATTCTTGCATTGTCAAAATCGCAGCTTTCCCAACCCATCGTATCGAGCTTGATCGACTTCTTCTTGTCGGTATTAAACCTCCCACACCGTTGCATTGTTCCACCACTTTTGGAATAAGGGATAGGTTGTAAGACCCTCGGAAATGATCCAAAGGTTCTTTACTAAAAATAAATGAGGGAACCCCTTTACGTTTGGGTGTACGCCAAATTACAAACCCGCATTCCTTAGTTCGCGAACCATTTTGAAAATACGTTTTAGAATAACCTTTTAAAAAAGTATACGGATTTAGTACCATCCTTTTCCGCAAGAACGTCATAACTAAAAGAGTCTTTCTTACTAACCGCAAATGCAAACAGCTTGTAAACCCGGATGTATTAGTCACCATCGGCACATAAAAAATCTTTAATTCTTCTCATTTTCTCTAATAAGATGTTCTTTGTATAACACATCTTTGTATTGTTCGCGTATTGTCGCAGTGTTTTCCATGTACTCAATTTTCGTCTTTTGCATCCATTTCCTCTAATTCCAGTTGTCTTTTCCTTCCACTACAGCGTATGGCACATAATGGAGCAATTCCTTTAACGTAAACGGATAAAGTTTATACCAATATTTACGCGTTGTCGTACAACCTCTGGACGAATGTTAGCGTATCTATCAACCCAATTCCGAAATGATTATTTCTTTTGGAATTGAGGGTTGTGTAAAATATGTACCCTGCTTTAATGTAGCACTTGTGTAAGATTTTTATTTTATCTGAGTGTCTTTCCTCTACTATCTCCAAATAATTTACAGGTAAATAGTTAAAACTAAAGCCGAAAGCACATACTTTATCAATTTTCCTTTCCTTTTGGTTTTCGGACAACAATCTGCAAGCCCCAATTTTTTGTATTACCATTCCCAATACACGTACTGTAGCAGGTTATTAAACACTAAACAGCAGCATTTTGTAGCTTGATAGTTAACATTTTGGCAGGGCACATTGGCGCCATTGAAGTATAACACCATCTTAATAACGTTAAACAGTCTTTGGATTATACAGCCGCACGACAGCTTCCAATTGCACTTTTATTGTCGCTTCAATCGCGTAATACCAGTCTTAGCAAAACGCAATGTTTCCCTTAAACGCTCGACAACGTAAAAATCTAGTAATGATTCCTTGTTTATTAACACCAGGACTTGTTATCGACAACAATTTGTTGTATATCTAATTCTTGCAATTTTACCATGTTAACAATCACCCCATTTTAGTTGTCAACTATAATTTCATTTTGTATTCGCCCTTATAAAAAAGTTATGGTTTTAAATAATTACACATCTCCATCTTCAATATACCCGCAAATCGGTTAATCCATGTCAAAGAAGAAATAATCCGACTTCGTCAATCCAATCGGTATTCCTCCAATAAAGTTTCCAACACATCGCATTCCATTGTATGGAACACATAGATTTTGGTTTTTTTTTTTTTTAAATTTTTTTTTCGGCCCATTTTGGGGTGGAAAAAGGAATTTTTAAACCATCCCAGTGAAAAATGCCACCTGTCATTTTCAGTCACCGGGGATTTGAACCCAGGACCTTGGGATCCGTTACGCTTACTACATTGATCCACGGCCGCCTTGTTCTACTACCGCCGAATACTAAATTGGATACGAAAAATTGTCCTTATATATCCTACAGAGTGGGGGCGCATATTGCCGAAGATAGCCGAATATGTCGGACACAACCATATCGCCTACATTCTCTTGATTAGAACAGTTTTGCTATCCGATCTGGTCGGATTAAATCCGACCCAGGTTGGATTAATCGATCTGGTCGGAAAATCCGACCTAGGTCGGAGGAGATCTCACCCTATGGCAATTTCACCCTATGGCAATTTCACCCTATTCTGATGGAGGTAAATTCAAAGAACTTTGCCATTAATACACCC
The DNA here is from genome assembly GCA_036346225.1 of Platerodrilus igneus. Classification (NCBI taxonomy): domain Eukaryota; kingdom Metazoa; phylum Arthropoda; class Insecta; order Coleoptera; family Lycidae; genus Platerodrilus; species Platerodrilus igneus. The sequence continues at coordinate 11,379,344 of JARFIW010001469.1, read as the reverse complement.
CCACAACCAGACTTAGATCCGATTATGCACATAAAGAAATAGTTTAATATTATTGTCAATATCACAAGGCTTATCGTCAACAACCAATTGATTATTGGTTTAATGAATCAAAATATATTTCTATGTGTAGTGTACTTGTTGCATCCGTCCTAGGCTAGATGTGGAGTTGGGGATAGGTTAGCTAGTGTTGTTCGGAGTTAGGTTAGTTAGCTGGGCTTGTGCGGACTTAGGTTAAATAAAAGTAAAATTGATAGGTTAGACTGTTTTAATGAGATTTCTCATTAAAACCCATTAGCACCTAATTGTTTTTAATGAGTTTTATAGGAAAAATTAATAGGTTAGTTCTTAGCGCGCGCGCTGACATAACCTATTAATTTTCCTTTATCTAACCTAGGTCCGCACCTTGGTTTTAATGGAAAACTCATTAAAAAACAATTAGTGTTAATGGGTTTTAATGAGAAATCTCATTAAAACAGCCTAACCTATCAATTTTACTTTTATTTAACCTAAGTCCACACAAGCCCAGCTAACCTAACCTAACTCGAACAACACTAGCTAACCTATCCCCAACAGCTCCACATCTAACCTAGGACGGATGCAACAAGTCCACACATAGAAATATATTTTGATTCATTAAACTAATAAAATTGTTGTTGCGTATAACCTTGTGATATTGCAATATTCAACTATTTCTTTATGAAATCGGATCTAGGTCTGGTTGTGGGGTGTATTAATGGCAAAGTTCTTGAAACCCATCAGAATAGAGTGAAATTATAGGGTGAAACTTGGGGTTCTCCGAAGGTCGGATTACCGACCTAGATCGGATTTTAACCAACCTAGGTCGGTTTAATCCGACCCAGATCGATAGCAAACGTTCCAATCAAATGAGGCGAAGGTGTAAATTGGTATCCTATGCGCCCACCTGTAGGATAATAACAATTTTTAATTTGTTTCCAAAACAATCGCCGTGGTCTGTAAAAAAACGATCCCAAGTCTGGTTAACCGCTACTCTTGAAAATGACAAGCATTTAAAAATTGCCTGTGGATGGAGGTTAAATGATCCTTGGTTTGTCGATGCCACCCTGCGGCAGGTCGGAAACAAATTCGGCAAAAAATTCGGCAATTAGACCTTGAACATGGAAAATAATAACGAGTAGAACAGTAAACATAAGCTCCAAGGTGATTAACGTTCTCAACTTTTGGAATAAAGTGAAACCAACAAATGAGCGATTTGGATTGTGGCTTTGGTAGAAAATATGTGCAACAATAATCTGGTAACAGATATTGGTAATATTTGTTATGTCGAAGGCGAACAGATGCTGACTGGGACACACACACCAATTACAGAACCATTTTGTGACAATATAATGTTGGTTAAAATTTGCGATCATTCTGACACCGAACAAGCATCTGCAAACAAAAGGATGTTTATCCTAAAAAAAGAAATTTGTGGTGCATTTAACAGCTATCTACGAAGAAAGTTCAACCGATTTGTTTCCGCTAGGCATGGTGTTAAAGCTAAGCTTCCGTTTTTCCTGGAAAGCACTAACAAGATGGGCCAGAGAGTAAAAGAAATTATCGGAAAAGAAGACCTCGAATGTATTAATAATAAATTCCAAAATCCTATATGTGTTCCGTACAAAGTGGAACTAGCAGATGTTAAGTTGGAAACTTTATTGGAGGAACTACCAGATATATTAGACGAAGTCGAAAAAGATTATTTCTATCTTTTTGACATGGATGTAACCCAAGATTTTGCGGGTATATTTAGCAAGATGGAGATGTGTAATTATTTAACTACAAACCATAACTTTTGTTATAAGGGCGAATACGAGGAAAAGTGTAATATTATAGTTGACAACGATAAAACTGTGGGAATTGATTGTTTAACATGGCTAACAACCAATGCAAGAATTAAGATATACAACAAATTTGTCTGTCAGATAACAAGTCCTGGTGTTAATAAACAACTTGGTAATCATATACTAGATTTTTTACGTTGTCCAGATGTACGTTTAAGGGAAACATTTGCGTCTACTTTGGCTAAAGAACATGGTATTACGCGATTGGAAGCGACAATATACAATTGTGCAATTGGAAGCAATGTCAGTGCGGAACGGGTGTATAATCCTTAAAAGACTGTTTAACGTTATTGGAAGATAGTGTTATACTTCCTAAAGGCGCCAATGTACTCGGTACCACTTGCCAAAATGTGGAGTAAGCTATCGGGCAAGCTACAAAATAGCTGCTGTTTAGTGTTTAATAACCTGCTACAGTACGTGTATTGGGGGAATGGTAATACAAAGAAATTGACGGGCTTGCAGATTGTTGTCCGAAAACCAAAGGAAAGGGAAAATTGATAAAGTATGTGCTTTCGGCTTTTAGTTTTAACTATTTACCTGTAAATTATTTGGAGATAGTAGAGGAGGAAGACAACTCAGATAAAATAAAAATCTTACACAAGTGCTACATTAAAGCAGGCAGTACATATTTTACACAATCTGCAACACCATACAATTCCAAAAGAAATAATCATTTCGGAATTGGGGTTGATAGATACGCATAACATTCGTCCAGAGGTTGTACGACAACGCGTAAATATTGGTAGTAAACTTTATCCGTTTACGTTAAAGGAAATTGCTCCATTATGTATGCCATACGCTGTAAGTGGAAGGAAAAGACAACTGGAATTAGAGGAAATGGATGCAAAAAGACGAAAATTGGAGTACATGGAAAACACTGCGACAATACGCGAACAATACAAAGATGTGTTATACAAAGAACATCTTATTAGAGAAAATGATGAAGAATTAAAAGATTATTTTATGTGCCGATGGAGTGACTTAGATACATCTGGTTTCTACAAGTTGTATGCATACATCCGGGTTGTACAAGCTGTTTGCATTTGCGGTTAGTAAGAAAGACTCTTTTAGTTATGTAGGCGTTCTTGCGGAAAAGGATGGTACTAAATCCGTATACTTTTTAAAAGGTTATTCTAAAAACGTATTTATCAAAATGGTAGATAACAAAGACGAACTAAGGAATGCGGGTTTCGTAACCTTGGCGTACACCACACGTAAAGGGGTTCCGCTAAACATTGTATATTTACCTAGTAAAGAACCTTTCGGATCATTTAAAACCGAGGGTCTTACAACCTATAACAACCATATATTCCAAAAGTGGTGGATATGCAACTACGCAACAGTGTGTGGGAGAATAAGGATTTCTCCAATACCGACAAGAAGAAGTCGATCAAGCTAACAAGATACCTATGCAGGATATAGTGGGAAAGCTGCGATTAAAAGATTGTCACAAGCTGCAAGAATTACACGAAGGAATGGATCTGGTTGTCGGCGGAATCAAAGACTTTAAATATAGAGACAAACTTCGGTACATTTTACAATTCGAAAACCTAGACGGTCTTTATATATCAAACTATTGGCTAGAAAAGGAGATAGAAGACTTGGGTGTCGATTTAAATTTTAAGCTGCGAATAAAATTAGATAAAATTAAAACCACTGCAAACAAACATAAAGAAAGGACTGTCTTCTGTGTATAACTTTGTATTAAAATTAAGTTTAAATGGGTCCATGCTTGGCATTAGTTGTTTTTAAATTTGTTATGTATAATGTCAGAATAAACATTTTATAATAGTATATAACATTGTTCTTTATTTATAAAAGGCTGTGACGTTACCACGAAATAGCAGTCGCACAGAGAGGGGTGCGCTTGGGCAGCGCGCATGGGCAGGGGTGCGTACGCGCAGGGGTGCGCATGGGTAGGGGTGTGCATGCGCAGGGGTGCGCATGGGCAGGGGTGCACACGAGCTGAGATGCGTAAGTTAACAGTTACCAAGCATTTAATTCTTTATTTGGTGTGGAGTACTCGCCGGTGTATGTATCCGGAGTAAAAACACGATTTGTACACGCAGATAATTAATAAAATTAGTTTATCGAGGGAAGATGACAAAAGGTACATCATTCCTAATAGTACAACAATCTACGCATGGGGGCATAAAGATATAAATCTAAGATAGTTGTATAGATTTTGTAAATCTATTGTATATATTATTTTTAAGATTCCATAATTTTTAAGTTCCTCGCCCACCTTCCAAATCCTTCCTCTGCTTCTATCCTAGTTGACAGAGTATACGTGTTATCTCCACGCGGTATTCGCGGGGCACATCGGTTTTAGATTTCTAGGGGAATGGTTAGTTAAAGCATATGTCTTGGTTAGCGAAAAAAAGGGTTTTAAAGATGGAGTTAAATAAAGATGGGTAAAAATTAGTCTTTAAAAGGCATAACTTTGTATGGGGTGGTCCTATTTAAAATCTATTTACAGATTTGGGGTCCCTAGAAAAATTTAATATTAGTTGATACCAAACAAAATACATTTTCTTAAAAGAGTGACTACCCCGCGTATAATAAATACAATATAACACTTGTCGATAAAAACTTGTATGGAAATTTAAAGACGTATTTAATGGGGGTCCAGTATTAGAATTTGTTGGTAGTAATGTTAAGTCCTACTGTATTGTAGGCGAGAAAGATACGATTAAAAAGATTAAAGGTGTCTCGCGAATTGTAGTTAAGTAAAACCGAGGGTCTTACAATCTATAACGAGCATATATTCCCAAAAGGGGTGGGCATGCAACTACGCTGCAGTGCGTGGGAGAATAAGAATTCTCTCTCTAATAAGAAATTAAAGTTTCCATGTACGTAGCACCAGTCATTGGGTAATGGTAGAAATGTTAAACCTATAAAGGCGATTATTAATTGTGGTTTAGAAAAATAGTAGTTTTCGTGGACTAAATAAAATAGCTTAAAGTGATTAATGTATAACATACTCTCGTACACATCCACAAACATCTGTTTACGTCCACAATGGCGATGCCGGTAGTTTTTGTTTAACAAATAGTAGGAAAGATACGTCAGGTGTTAGTGTGCGGAAGCCCATAGGATCGTTGGATTCAAAAAGAACGATGCGGCGGGATGTATGGTGGCCTCCGTTAGAATAATCGAAAGTGGTTAATCGATCGTATTAAATGTTTAAATAAGCGAAAGTGTAAAGGCCTACATAAACAAAATCTAATTATCCGACAAAAAAGTGCGCGATGTGCTACACTTATAAAGAAAGTATGGAATGGTGCTTTTTAGCGGCCCTAGCAGTAAAAAGGGCGACTGACTTTTTTAAGCAACTACAAGAATAGCAGTAGCGCAGACGAGGGGTATGCATGTATTATACAGTGCACAGTTGCTACAAAATATGTTGGTTTACGGGTAGCTCGAACGTGTAATTGATCACGACTTATAGATCTCTCGGAGGTTTAAAAATTCTCGGCCCATTGTCGTTTGAAAAATGTTTGTAAATTATCAGAACAGGAGCGAGTCGAAGTATAATGGATGATTGACCGAGCTTTTGCTACCTTTTACGAGGGAATTGGAAGTTGACAGACATCGAGCATTTAATTCTCTATTTGGGCGATATCGAGTACTTACCGGTTCTAGAAATCATTACGTGCTACCGACCGCTATGTGGAAGATTTGTTTCTAGGAAATGAGCAACCTACGAAAGTACGGAATACTTGATATTAATGCTAATTGGTTTAGTGACTGCGCTCGTGCACTCTTCGAGTGTCTTCGGCAATCTTCGATTGTTTCCAAAGAAAATATTCAAGCCTCCATTTCCTAAAATATGACGTAGAAGTTATTTAAAATTAAATTGCTTTATTAGTAAGTATCCTGCAGACAACAAGTTGGTATTTCCTTAGTAATGGTTTAAAGTGTTTTTGGTTATAGTAGCACTGCATCTTCTACAGCACGACTTGCATACAATTTGTGTGCGTGTGCTACCACCCTTTGGATTTTTAATATGCACGCGACCCGTATAACATGGAAGACGTTTTCCGGTGTTTCTACTAACTGCACTCGCACCATCGACGATGCGAACCAGGTGCATGCATTGGCGCTAAATGTATTGGACGAGCAGCAAGGATTATGACGTCATTTAGTCCCTGCTGAATCCTCAACTTCGTTCGGTATCTTCGGAAACCTTCGGTTTGCATTCTATAGGGTACATAAAGCCGGTGCGTAAGAGTAAACTCTTTAGTTATAAGTTAGTTCGCTTACAAGTCAAGTCTTATAGTGTGGATTTTGTTTTGTATTAAAATGGTACCTGCAAACGTTTTTAAGTGCAACTCTTGCGGTGCTTCCTATACCTGGAAAAATGCTCTCAAACGGCACCAGAAGAAATGTCGTGGTGTAACATCGTCTACGGTTAAGCTTATACATCCGTCGGCAGCAAAGTACTTAAACTGTGGGACTTGCGGTATCGCTTTTACGAGAATGGACAGCTTACAGCGACACAAGGAAAACAGCACGGCATGTCATTAAGTCGTAAACGTTCAACTCCGCCAGCTGTTAAAGGACCTTGTACGAAACAACCACGAATTATGTGTAAAGTGTGCGACATGGAGGTGTTAAAGTCTGCATACCCTAGTCATCTACGGAGCAACAAACATAAAATGCATCAGTTACCGCTACTAACGACGATGGTGTAGAAATGGTTAGCACAGCGTTTAACAACCGTATGGCTAGCTATCGCATAAAGAACGCCAGTGTCGACGATGGAGTGTCCGAGTTTCTTTGGAAGCAGAAAGAGCGATTTATTCGATTAATAAATGAAAAAAGAATACAACATACAGCAATTAAAGTCAATTGCGAACTCTACAGCGTTTACACCAAAATGGGAGAAGAGACTACCGATGTGAAATCCTTTAACACAAAAATATGGTTATAACGTCTTCTAGTAATCCGGAAAATATGTACGAGATCTTAAGCGAAACCATAAGAACAAAATCAGAGGAATTTGAAGCATGTGAGTCCGGTTGGTCTTTGGAAAAAGTGCTCTATTTAGAAATAAATATTAATAAGTATACCCCGATATGAGAAGTTCTAGGTTAAGAATAAATTTGTGAATATGTATTTAGAAATGTGGTTTACAAAATTTAAACTGTATTAGTAAAATTGTCTGTAATAAAAAGTTTTAAGAATGGTTTTAGATTTTCTTTAGATATGAGCTGCAGGAAAGTTATAATTTAGAGGGTGTGTGTAAAATGGTAAGGGGTGATCCTGTTTTAAATCTGTTTACAGATTCGGATTCTACATAAAATTCTAGACTAACAAGATGTATCGCATGACTAAAAAATTTTATAAGAACGCTCAAAAGTCGCTACAGGTAAGAAATCTTAAAATTGGGGTAGCTCCCTTGGGGGTGGTGCTATGTGAAAAATTTAAAGCGATTTGGGTAGCTGAGAAAATTCTAATATTAATTGATACCAAACAAGGTAGGTTTATCTCGTGGGTGGAAATGTGGAGAAAGATTTATCTCGCAGAGGGTATATGTGTAACTTTGCAGGGCGTGGTCCGATTTCAAATCTGTTTACAGATTCAAATTCTGCGTAAAATTCTAAGCTAATTTAATGTATCGCATGAGTAGGGCATAATTGGCAATCCTGGAACCTCATTTGCTCCCAAATCCCTCATTTGCTCCCAAATTTACATGTAAATTCGCACTATAAAGTCTTATTTTTTAAGAATCTCCTCATTGCTCTCCTTTGCTCTCCTCCTTGTTCGGACACCCCCACAACCATTTTCATTACGTCACACCCGCATTCTTTTCACCCGCGAGATAAATCTTTCTCCACATTTTCACCCACGAGATAAACCTATCTTGTTTGGTATTAATTAATATTAGATTTTTCTCAGCTACCCGAATCTCTAGGAATTTTTTCGATATCATCACCCCCAAGGGAGCTACCCTCATTTTAAGATTTCTTACCTGTAGCGACTTTTGAGCGTTCTTATAAATTTTTTTAAGCTGCCCAAATCTCTTTAAATTTTTTAGATAGCGCAATCCCCAAGGGAGCTACCCCAATTTTAAGATTTTGTACCAAGATCAATTTCTAATCACCTCTCCTTTTTAATATCTACAGTCCTTTAACCAACAATAATAAGAACACAAAAGTTTAATAATTTATTTTACCCGATTTACAGTTTAATAAACTAATTACAATTTTTACAAAGTATTTCCTGTGTGTAGCCGAATCCAAGCAGGTTAACCTGTAACAAAAAAGAGATTAATAGGTTGTTTAAATAGCCCTGTAATAAAAGAGATTAAAGTAAAAGAGAGGAAACATGTTTTCAGTCAATAAGACATATTGTTGTTAATCCAACAATATGTTTTACCGTCCGGCGAGACCACGTGGAGGTAAACATATATCGCCGGGAACAAAGGAATTATTAAGGATGGGGGAGGGTAGATATGCTTATAACTAACTTACATACTATATATACACAATAAAATATAAACAACTATCTAATATCCTTATGCCCCCATGCATATGTGGAAGTACTACCAGGGATGACGTACCTTTTGTCATCTTCTGCCGATAAACTAATTTTATTGATTAATTGGGTGTACAAAACGTGTTTTTTACTCCGAATACATACCATGCTATGCATAAGGGCACCAGAATTATTATACACAATGTCCTTAAAACTATCCACACTAATCCCAGCCACCACACTACGCGATACCCCCTTGATCTTTTTAATCGTGTCCTTCTCACTAAGAATGCAATACGACTTGGCCCTAGTTCCAACAAATTGTAACACCAAGTCGCCGTTGAACTCGTCTTTGAACTTGCCGGGGATCTTTTGTTCACAAGAGGCATATTGTATTTATTGTCTCGAGGGTAGTCACTAGTATCGAAATTGTTAATGTTTGCACTAATATCACTATACAAGTCTTTTGTTTCTATACTATACACTAAAGAGTCAGTGTCTGTGTAAAGTAGTGAGAGTTTGGTTCCATACAAATGTTTCATGGTGTTATAATGAAAATCATACATGAGGGTTTTTGAAATATCTAAAACTGAAAAACCTGCATATATAGGCTTGTTGTACGTGACTTTTACCCTATCCATCTGTATAATAACCAAATCCTCTCCTAGCACTAAACTACTGTTAAAGTTCGGGCGGGCGATAAGTCCACTCGCGCACAATTTTTGTCCATCGTGTCCCCACCGGGGTACGATCTTTACATCCACCCTCTTGTCGACATTCTCCATCGTTTTTCCAAAGACTGCGTTATTCATTAATTTGAAAAAGTCTTTTTCAAACGCATTTCTGGCAGATGTCCTAAGGGTGGTGTTCAAATCGATGTAGGGCTTTAACCATGGAGACTGGTCAAATTCCATGACCCGGTGGACTGCTGTGAGCCGGAGACCATTACGTAGCGCCTGCTGCAGGTTTCTGTAATGTATAATGTAACGAATCTTGTTGAGCAACGTGGCGAGCAGCTTCGGAGTCTTGGAGGATGGTGTTGGGGGTACCATGGTCTGCGGACAAAACGGTAAATCGTTGTGCTGTTCGTGTAGGTTTTCTGGATACTCCAGATCTACTTCCAGGATGTACCCCTTGTCCCCTGTTACAGATATGTCATCGATGTGGGCTTTCAGGAGGTTAAGCTCTTTCTCTTTCATCCACCGGAATCCGCTTATCGGTAACGGTTGTGACATGGCCCATCCATACAAATTATTGGCATCCAGATACGTCAAGTACCTTGAGGGCTCTTCAGAATTAAAATTGTGCATGTACTTATTGTTGGCGTGAGCGTATCGTTGACTGCACTGAGTTAGACCACCACGAATCCCTTTCTTTACAAAGTGATGCATTTCTACATCAGTGAATAGATCCAGTTTAACCCCAGTGTGTTTCAGCATGGCATCCCAGCTTAGACTAGGCGCTGTCATATATTGGCAGGGATCCAAGTCGTAGGTTTTCAAGCACACACCCCGGAAATTTTCGAACACGTCAGCTAATAATAAAACGTCTGTTTTCAAATAAAGATCGCTGTATTCGCCGAGTGTACATATGTTGAAAGCGTTCCATACATTCTGAGCGTGATCGTACTCCGACAACGAAATCACAGCATTCGTGAGATCATTATAGAAATCCTCTCGGGGTGGTAGACTTGACCTATTTAACGCTGAAGCGTCTGTCACATACCTGTACGGGAACACACCCTTTCTGCGTAGAAATGAAAACTGTACGTCGTCGGGGAAACACTTCCTCATCTCAACAAACTGCTCGCATTCCAAATTTTTCACCAACTTATCCAGGGACGATGCCATGAAACGCAGCGAATCTATGAATCGCAGCTGTACTGTGCAATTATCGGTTTCATCATCATCTTCCTCTACGTCTGGTTCTTCACCATATAACCTCACATACTTTGTGAACGATACGAACCGCTCCTTATTATTTGGGATCACTGTAACACGCTCCTTATCGCATCCCAATTCCTTCACAATAAAATGGGAATCATACCCACTTAAATTGTGGAATATGACCGGTATGAAATTTGGCATCCGGTATTGGATGTTGCATTGGCGATGTGCTGCGAAGCGGAATTTCCTGTAAGATGACAGTGATCCCTCACTCGATCGTCTCCCAATGGTTTCCTGCAGATGCCGCAATCGTCAACCATGTGGAATAACAATTCATCTAAAGGCTCCAACGCTGTCATCGGCACATTGTTTTTTAAGATAATCCCCAATCTGCGGGCTTCCTCCTTTAACTTCTCCATAAAAACTTTAGCAGCTTCAGGCCCCCTGTACAATTCAAACTTATCCAGATTCTCATCGTAGGAGCATTTAATATAATATGCGAAGCTGTATGGTTCGTGTTGGTGGGTGCTGTTAGTAAAGGAGCCGGAAGGATCCTGTGCTGCCGAAGAAATAGGCTTCAACACGCTTTCAAAGTCCGCGTATATAACAAACGGCACCCTCATTTGCTTGTGCACGCTCGTAAACTCGAGGATGTTGTTAAAGTGGTTGGGCATCTTTGTCGTAACGTGGTTGCAATCTTGTTCGGAGTGTTGTCGTAATTTATCTTCGGATGGGAAGAACACCAAGCATCCATCGCAAATCCATTTGCGGGTGCGCTCACGAGAGATCTGCTTACCCACTAGCTTCCCAAATCTTTGATCAAACAGTAGTGTGTGTTATTCTCATTCTGGATGTAAAGGAGGTTGACGTGCTGATCCCTCTTTCTTTTGGTGAAGTGAAGCGGTCCCACAATCGACTTCCTTTCCACCCCAAACACGTTGATGCTAATAGCATTTAATTCCTCGAACTTGGCTATGTCCTTTATGGGCATCGGGAACTGTAGTCCTGTCACGTCGAGTACAGTCGAGTAGTGCGGATATGATGAAGGTCGTAGGGGGTTTCCGTTTTCTGTGGGGTGTAGGGCTGCTACAACGCTCCAGGCAAAGCATGCATTGTCTTGGTTCTGCACGTTAACAACGGCATGTTTCTCCCTTATCCACTTGGGGAGCTCAATGTAGGACCCCCCACGAAGAGGTTTATACTTGTTTATATTGACCTCCAAGTATAGCACATTTTTCAGACTCCATCCTAAAATTTAATAATTAGAAAAAAAAATTAATAATTGTAGAAACTAACCAGAATCACGTTCTTGGAACTCGTCCGACTTAGCAGACATCCTCTCCACAAAGGAGTTGTAGACATTTCCTAGGTTGCTGGATGAGGTGACCACAACATTTCGGGTGTTGAAAGATTTAACATCTTCAACACCCTCTACCGCAGCCATCTTGATGTATCCACCAAACACCTCCAGGTTCACCTTTAGGGAGGTGTGGATTGCCCGCTGTTTCCCGACTAAGCTTATGAATCTCTCCCTCTGGTTGCGGAGAAAATCCAACAGATCTAGAAATAACTAAGTTAAACACTAAATACTTATAAAAAAAATACGTACTTGTAGAGTCGACATTACTAATTCTGTATGTAGCGATTCGACTTTTAAATGCCGTGCTCACTACTTGTACACCCCCATCCAGGACACGGCTAGCATTAGCTTTGTGCTCGTTCGAGCGTTGGTGGGCTACCAAGTTGGTTACATCCACATCGCACTCTTCGCATCTCCGCAATCTCTTGGGGGCGGGTACTCTCAACTATCGACGTAGCCGGTCGTTTGACCCCGGATGGGCCGGCAACTGGTTCCACCACACCATGCTTGGTGTCCTTATGACGTTTTAGGCTGTCCTTACGGGTGAAGGATGCCGGGCACACTTCGCAAACAAAAAGGCCGGTGGATTTCGATGCTACGTCATGCTGCTGGAGCAGATGTCTCTTCAAACTATCGCTTCTCGAGAAGACAACTCCACACACATCACAAGTAAAGGAAGCCATTTTTCTATAAAGAAATTAAAACTGGTCAAAGACTTTTAATAGTTGTGACTAGTCAAAGACTAAACAGAAACTAAATGATATTGTAACGCACGGTGCTTTTATACCCGGTTGGTATAATTAGCTAGTTTACTTTTATAAACCCAGCGTCGTTTAACCTTGAGTAACATTTCATACCAGTCTATTCATGTCGGTGAAAATCAATTAGCTTCTTGCTTACGCACTACATCTATAATTATCGGATGTACTACTTTAACTTCCACTTTCGTGACTTCCCATAAAGAGCAAATGAGGAGATTCATCTCCACATTTCCACACACATCCACATTGCCACACACATTTACAAGTATATTCCCATAAGGCGGAAATGAGGAGAATCCCTCAATTCCACACTCATCTGAACCAAATAGTTTTCTTCGTCTAGCCAATGCATCTTTCGAGATAAACCTATCTTGTTTGGTATTAATTAATATTAGAATTTTCTCAGCTACCCGAATCTCTAGGAATTTTTCAGATATCATCACCCCAAGGAGCTACCCCAATTTTAAGATTTCTTACCTGTAGTGACTTTTGAGCGTTCTTATGAATTTTTTTAGTCATGCGATACATCTTGTTAGCTTAGAATCTTACGCACAACCCGAATCTGCAAACAGATTTGAAATCGGATCACGCCCTGCAAAGTTGCCCCTTTAAAGCTCTCAAATCTTATTAAAATTTTGCTCGTCTATGACATATGCTTAAACCAAACATCTCCAAAAATCAAAAACCGTGGAGATTTTAGAAACGAGTTCTTTATAAGCCATAAGTGCTTAGTATTTAAAATCATTTTTTCAAACAGTAATGTGCTTCTCTCAGAATATCGCAAAAACCCATGACTTTTCTGGTTTTAACATAATTACATGTACAATGCTAAATTGTTGGAAAATACATAGACAAGGACAAACTAATCGCTTTACAATTATGTGACGTATAGTGAAAGTAGCCTTTTCTTTTTTATTAATTAGCAGCTATATGATTTGAAAAATACAATAGATATGCTCAATGCCACCCATTAGAAAATTCCGTATAATTGCTGGAGGGTTTATTAATCATACAATGAGCGCTCTAGTATGGTCGTCCTTATAAATTTTTATACATGCAATTCATCTTGTTAGTCTACAATTTTACGCACACCCCGAATCTGCAAACAGATTTAAAATCGGACCATCCCTTGAAAGTTATAACCCTTTAAAGCTCTCAAACCTCTAAATTTCGCTCTTTGCTTTATAAGCAAAACTAACAAATAGTTTTCTTCGTCTAACCAATGCATCTTTCGAGATAAACCTATCTTGTTTGGTATCAATTAATATTAGAATTTTCTCAGCTACCCGAATTTCTAGGAATTTTTTAGATAGCATCTCCTCCAAGGGAGCTACCACAATTTTAAGATTTTTTACCTGCTGCGATTTTATGGTCGTCTTTATAAATTTTTTAACAATGCAATACATCTATTAAAGACCGCCATATAAATCAAAACCAACTTCTATTATATGGTGGTGAAAATTTGGTGGAAATTTGCCTAACCTAGAGGTTGTCCTACCAACTAGTTGGTCGATATTTAATTGTGATACTCACACTCTACAATGTCCCACGAGCTACACTCTATACAGAACTCAGATCAAACGAAAATCGTACACAAATTTGGAAATGTATACTACATATTTGTCAATTAAAAGGAGGAAAGAGTGACTTTTGTGTGTGTATTAGTTTTAATGAATAAAAATATATTTCTATGTGTAGTGTACTTGTTAAGTATTTGAATTGAAATATAATTATGGTTTCAAACGTTTTGGTTTTATTTATATATATTAGTATTGTTAGGATACAATAAAAATACAGGGGTGCTCGCGCGCAGGGTGCGCATGGACACAGACGTGCTTAGACGTACATCAGAATGCATAAAAACTGCGTTGGATCACCAAAAATCTTATTAATATTAAAACAACATAGATTTTATACTGTTTTATTATGTTGGAGCGCTGGTGGGATGCCAAGACATTTTGAAATCTAAGACCGTTCTCATGCAAGATCAGAGATATTAAAGCGTTGGTCTTCCCACAACTCGATAATCCCACGAATATAACTCGTATGTTAGACGGGAACAATGAACCATGTTTACCATCATCTTTTGCATTAGCAATAGCAAAGTTATCATAATTCTGTATAGGTATTTTAACTTCTGGTATAACATCTCTGGATGCATCGTTGGAATTATGTAATTTCTTCACGTTCTCCAACCTTTTAACATATCTGCATAACGTTGTTCTAGGTATATTATATTTTTTACTAGCAGCGTAGAAACTCGAGCCATCCAGGATATCCTCTACTGCTTTTGTAATAGATTGTTTGGAGCACCACTGATTGCTTGAATGCGCCATCTTTCGAAAAATGTCTTACTATAACTAAGCTCAACCCAAAACTACTTCCTTATATAACAAATTTAATCTCCCTGCTCACATGACCATATGACCATATGACCATATGACCACATGACCACATGGCCATATGACCACATGACCATATGACCACATGACCACATGACCATATGACCACATGACCATATGACCACATGACCATATGACCACATGACCATATGACCACATGACCATATGACCACATGACCACATGACCATATGACCACATGACCATATGACCACATGACCATATGACCACATGACCATATGACCACATGACCATATGACCACATGACCACATGACCATATGACCATATAACCACATGACCATATGACCTAATTGCTTTTTAATGAGTTTTCTCATTAAAAACCCATTAGCACTAATTGCTTTTTAATGAGTTTTTCCATTAAAAACCAAGTGTGGACCTAGGTTAGATAAAAGGAAAAATTAATAGGTTAGGTCAGCGCCGCAGCGCTGACCTAACCTATTAATTTTTCCTGTTAACGTGCAGAACCAAGACAATGCATGCTTTGCCTGGAGCGTTGTAGCAGCCCTACACCCCACAGAAAACGGAAACCCCCTACGACCTTCATCATATCCGCACTACTCGACTGTACTCGACGTGACAGGACTACAGTTCCCGATGCCCATAAAGGACATAGCCAAGTTCGAGGAATTAAATGCTATTAGCATCAACGTGTTTGGGGTGGAAAGGAAGTCGATTGTGGGACCGCTTCACTTCACCAAAAGAAAGAGGGATCAGCACGTCAACCTCCTTTACATCCAGAATGAGAATAACACACACTACTGTTTGATCAAAGATTTGGGGAAGCTAGTGGGTAAGCAGATCTCTCGTGAGCGCACCCGCAAATGGATTTGCGATGGATGCTTGGTGTTCTTCCCATCCGAAGATAAATTACGACAACACTCCGAACAAGATTGCAACCACGTTACGACAAAGATGCCCAACCACTTTAACAACATCCTCGAGTTTACGAGCGTGCACAAGCAAATGAGGGTGCCGTTTGTTATATACGCGGACTTTGAAAGCGTGTTGAAGCCTATTTCTTCGGCAGCACAGGATCCTTCCGGCTCCTTTACTAACAGCACCCACCAACACGAACCATACAGCTTCGCATATTATATTAAATGCTCCTACGATGAGAATCTGGATAAGTTTGAATTGTACAGGGGCCTGAAGCTGCTAAAGTTTTATGGAGAAGTTAAAGGAGGAAGCCCGCAGATTGGGGATTATCTTAAAAAACAATGTGCCGATGACAGCGTTGGAGCCTTTAGATGAATTGTTATTCCACATGGTTGACGATTGCGGCATCTGCAGGAAACCATTGGGAGACGATCGAGTGAGGGATCACTGTCATCTTACAGGGAAATTCCGCTTCGCAGCACATCGCCAATGCAACATCCAATACCGGATGCCAAATTTCATACCGGTCATATTCCACAATTTAAGTGGGTATGATTCCCATTTTATTGTGAAGGAATTGGGATGCGATAAGGAGCGTGTTACAGTGATCCCAAATAATAAGGAGCGGTTCGTATCGTTCACAAAGTATGTGAGGTTATATGGTGAAGAACCAGACGTAGAGAAAGATGATGATGAAACCGATAATTGCATAGTACAGCTGCGATTCATAGATTCGCTGCGTTTCATGGCATCGTCCCTGGATAAGTTGGTGAAAAATTTGGAATGCGAGCAGTTTGTTGAGATGAGGAAGTGTTTCCCCGACGACGTACAGTTTTCATTTCTACGCAGAAAGGGTGTGTTCCCGTACAGGTATGTGACAGACGCTTCAGCGTTAAATAGGTCAAGTCTACCACCCCGAGAGGATTTCTATAATGATCTCACGAATGCTGTGATTTCGTTGTCTGAGTACGATCACGCTCAGAATGTATGGAACGCTTTCAACATATGTACACTCGGCGAATACAGCGATCTTTATTTGAAAACAGCCGTTTTATTATTAGCTGACGTGTTCGAAAATTTCCGGGTGTGTGCTTGAAAACCTACGACTTGGATCCCTGCCAATATATGACAGCGCCTAGTCTAAGCTGGGATGCCATGCTGAAACACACTGGGGTTAAACTGGATCTATTCACTGATGTAGAAATGCATCACTTTGTAAAGAAAGGGATTCGTGGTGGTCTAACTCAGTGCAGTCAACGATACGCTCACGCCAACAATAAGTACATGCACAATTTTAATTCTGAAGAGCCCTCAAGGTACTTGACGTATCTGGATGCCAATAATTTGTATGGATGGGCCATGTCACAACCGTTACCGATAAGCGGATTCCGGTGGATGAAAGAGAAAGAGCTTAACCTCCTGAAAGCCCACATCGATGACATATCTGTAACAGGGGACAAGGGGTACATCCTGGAAGTAGATCTGGAGTATCCAGAAAACCTACACGAACAGCACAACGATTTACCGTTTTGTCCGCAGACCATGGTACCCCCAACACCATCCTCCAAGACTCCGAAGCTGCTCGCCACGTTGCTCAACAAGATTCGTTACATTATACATTACAGAAACCTGCAGCAGGCGCTACGTAATGGTCTCCGGCTCACAGCAGTCCACCGGGTCATGGAATTTGACCAGTCTCCATGGTTAAAGCCCTACATCGATTTGAACACCACCCTTAGGACATCTGCCAGAAATGCGTTTGAAAAGACTTTTCAAATTAATGAATAACGCAGTCTTTGGAAAACGATGGAGAATGTCGACAAGAGGGTGGATGTAAAGATCGTACCCCGGTGGGGACACGATGGACAAAAATTGTGCGCGAGTGGACTTATCGCCCGCCCGAACTTTAACAGTAGTTTAGTGCTAGGAGAGGATTTGGTTATTATACAGATGGATAGGGTAAAAGTCACGTACAACAAGCCTATATATGCAGGTTTTTCAGTTTTAGATATTTCAAAACCCTCATGTATGATTTTCATTATAACACCATGAAACATTTGTATGGAACCAAACTCTCACTACTTTACACAGACACTGACTCTTTAGTGTATAGTATAGAAACAAAAGACTTGTATAGTGATATTAGTGCAAACATTAACAATTTCGATACTAGTGACTACCCTCGAGACAATAAATACAATATGCCTCTTGTGAACAAAAGATCCCCGGCAAGTTCAAAGACGAGTTCAACGGCGACTTGGTGTTACAATTTGTTGGAACTAGGGCCAAGTCGTATTGCATTCTTAGTGAGAAGGACACGATTAAAAGATCAAGGGGTATCGCGTAGTGTGGTGGCTGGGATTAGTGTGGATAGTTTTAAGGACATTGTGTATAATAATTCTGGTGCCCTTATGCATAGCATGGTATGTATTCGGAGTAAAAAACACGTTTTGTACACCCAATTAATCAATAAAATTAGTTTATCGGCAGAAGATGACAAAAGGTACGTCATCCCTGGTAGTACTTCCACATATGCATGGGGCATAAGGATATTAGATAGTTGTTTATATTTTATTGTGTATATATAGTATGTAAGTTAGTTATAAGCATATCTACCCTCCCCCATCCTTAATAATTCCTTTGTTCCCGGCGATATATGTTTACCTCCACGTGGTCTCGCCGGACGGTAAAACATATTGTTGGATTAACAACAATATGTCTTATTGACTGAAAACATGTTTCCTCTCTTTTACTTTAATCTCTTTTTATTACAGGGCTATTTAAACAACCTATTAATCTCTTTTTTGTTACAGGTTAACCTGCTTGGATTCGGCTACACACAGGAAATACTTTGTAAAAATTGTAATTAGTTTATTAAACTGTAAATCGGGTAAAAATAAATTATTAAACTTTTGTGTTCTTATTATTGTTGGTTAAAGGACTGTAGATATTAAAAAGGAGAGGTGATTAGAAATTGATCTTGGTACAAAATCTTAAAATTGGGGTAGCTCCCTTGGGGATTGCGCTATCTAAAAAATTTAAAGAGATTTGGGCAGCTTAAAAAAATTTATAAGAACGCTCAAAAGTCGCTACAGGTAAGAAATCTTAAAATGAGGGTAGCTCCCTTGGGGGTGATGATATCGAAAAAATTCCTAGAGATTCGGGTAGCTGAGAAAAATCTAATATTAATTAATACCAAACAAGATAGGTTTATCTCGTGGGTGAAAATGTGGAGAAAGATTTATCTCGCGGGTGAAAAGAATGCGGGTGTGACGTAATGAAAATGGTTGTGGGGGTGTCCGAACAAGGAGGAGAGCAAAGGAGAGCAATGAGGAGATTCTTAAAAAATAAGACTTTATAGTGCGAATTTACATGTAAATTTGGGAGCAAATGAGGGATTTGGGAGCAAATGAGGTTCCAGGATTGCCAATTATGCCCTACTCGCATGACTAAAAAAATTTATAAGAACGCTCAAAAGTCGCTACAGGTAAGAAATCTTAAAATTAGGGTAGCTCCCTTGGGGATGGTGCAATCTAAAAAATTCCTAGAAATTCGGGTAGCTGAGAAAATTCTAATATTAATTGATACCAAACAAGATAGGTTTATCTCAAAAGATGCATTGGTTAGACGAAGAAAACTATTTGGTTCAGAATGTTAGCGGTAAAAAAATCTTAAAAATAGGTTTATCTCGTGTGTGGAAATGTGGATGCTCATTTATCTCGAAAGATGAAAAATTTAAGATATATTTATCTCGAAAGATGAAAATGGCTAGTCGAAGAAAACTATTTGGTCCAGATGTGTGTGGAAATGTGGATGCTGGTGGAAATGTGGGCCCAGTATTCTTGATTTTACTCTACTTTTGTAATCTGCAAAATGTTGGTTGACTAATAATACGCATCAGTTGTAAATATTACAGTTAATAAATTTCTAAACTTATTCTATGCGTTTTATTAGGTTTCTTAAAATTATCCCGCAGAAAAGTTTGTAAGGGCGGTTTGATTTAAACAATTCCAGCAGATTTGAATTCCCCAGGAAATTCTAGATCAAACTATGTATCCTATCCTAAGAAAAAACGCTCCGAGTGATGCATCCCATAAGGTAGATCTAATATAGCTAGTTGAAGAAAACTTTTATCTAGGTTAGATATGAATCGGGTGGATCGGGTGGATCCAATGGGTGGATCCCATTAGGTGAATCTGGGTTCGGATGCACACTATCCTCTACTTACGCCAAAGATCATAAAGAAAAATTGAAAATCACGTACAAAAAGCAAACTAGACAGCAACAAAAAACGGAAAACAAAAGTGCGCAATGCGAACGCCGACATGAACAAATTCATTGTAGGACAAACAGTTAATGAAAGAAATTTTAAAAGTAAATGATACAAAATGGCGCTTAGAAATTTAGGTCCGTTTAAAATAGAGAAAATATCGAATAAAAATGTAGCTGTGGTAAATGATGGGAAAACCAAAAGGTATATCCATTAAAAGAAATTAAGACAACGTTTAAGATGGACCGCCATCGCCTTTGCCCAGGTAAATCAAACGACAACGGAATAGTGACTAAAGAATTAAAAAAAAAACCTCGGTATACCACCAGTAAAATTGGTAAGTATACAGAACACAGTTGAATATTGAACTTTCGCACAGAAATTTGACTTAATCGAATTAAAACGATAGTTTTGTGTACTAGAGATAAGTACGACAGACTGAAATATCAATGAATACCGCCAAATTTGGAAACGATTACGCGATTGAAATACTTAAATCTTAAAGCATAATGGAAAATATCATAAAGAACACGGACGACAAATTCAATCGAATAACACCGACAGATTAAACCACGAGACAGGAAAGAGGAGTTATTTAAGGATTAGGTAGCATTATAAAAGTTACCATAGGTAACTTAGATAACCAAGATGTTGAACGATACGACGATGCAATACAACAATTGATTAACAACCAAAATGAACTAAATGACCTTAGATATGGATTCACAAATGAAAAATGCAAAAAGTTGCACGCGGCCAATACTTATCTCAATCAATCAAAACGAGAACTATTCAGGTAGATAGCCCATGCGATATACAATTATTACGATTCTCTAATCAATACGAGAACTGAGTACCAAAACCAGTACAGATTACAGACGTGAAAATTCAAAAGGCTACGAATAACAAGTGGATTGCGGTGTTTCCTCAAGTGTGACTACTACGCCCAAGGTCCCGAGTTCAAATCCCGACACGGTCCGCTTGAAAAATGTTATGCTCTTACATTTTAAAAGTTCATAATTACATCGCGCAAGCGCGGAATAAGCGTCGCCACGGGCAGTTGGTAACGCTAATCTTTGTACAGATTTTGGCGCGCCCATCTGTCAATGACGTCACCAGTATACAAATTAAATACGCCATTGACGGAAAATATGCCAATTTTCGTACAATAGTTTATAACAGCGAAATAGTCACATGAATATGTCCCTGAGTTAAAGTTGGCTTCTGTTGAAGTCCATCAGGGCTACTGATGGCCCTTTTAAGGCAATTAACGGAGGGTACGCCTAACGTCCATCTAAATGGCTTCGACTGGATCTCAGGGCTCCACTCCGGAGTGTTTAAAGATGGTGACTGCTACGGTGCTGTTGGCGGAGCATGGCTTCCAATTTGTTCCAGGGGTCGTGGACTCGGATGCCCTAGGCGGCTTCAAATTGTCTCCTACCTATGTAGGGAATAAACAGGGAAAACCAGGTATAGGAGCGACAAACAGTTAAACAAGGCAAGGAAATCTACATAGATACAAGATAAGGCACGATACGATACCTGAACAAAACCGCTCTTCACGAAGGTCAGAGGCAAAAGAGCCACGTTCAAAGACCACCGGAAAAAACCCCAATTTTTGTCTCCTTTCACGCGTCGGCGCGAAATTATTCGTCCAACTCACTTTTAACGTAACGGAAATACGCGCACCGAGTCTTTTAAATTTAAAGGCGCGAAAACTTCCGCACATAAAAATTAAGCTAAGAAAATGTTTAGTGCCACTTTGGCACGTAACAAGGCGAGCATTTTTTTTTACAAAAATACGCCCTCGTTCGGATGAGAAGTAAAATGGAGGTCCCGTGTGTGAGTATTGTCACGTACGTTAAAGATCCTTACCTTGCTTGGAACAGCAAGGGTTCGGCAGAATTCAAAATTTTTCTGGTAAAAAAATACTCGTTTCCTGGCCAATGACCTTCGGGTGGAGCATTGGAAAATCTCATGTAGGGTGTCTCCTCAAGAAGTGATAGCAACTGCCAGCTGTAACAAGGACGGAAACAGTCTAGCCCTAATTAGAAGCATCACCATTAAGAAAGAGTGCTACCTAAATTAAAAATGAAATCATCCAAGTGTATCAAAACCCAACAGCGACGAAGAAATTTGCAAACCTACCTGAACTACACATCAAGATTCCCCAACCGAAGATAACGAAGTTATCCAAAAGCCGATGCAACTAGAACATATGGAATCAGACAATCTCAACCACGCAGTGAAATTAATGGACAATCACAAAAAACATTTAAATATCCTGAAACTGACAAAGTTACACTACAATTAATAATTTTAATACTGTTAATAGCCGCATACTCAGTACGCAAAATGTTAATTAGATATAAGATTAAAGCAACAATAGGAAAATGTGTAGGTTAGCTCAAAGCAGGAAACAATGAGGGTACGCGTCTAACCAGATCCAGGGCTGAAGACCTAATGATGATGATAAAAAGCATTGTACGATTTATTTATTTATTTGTTCCAACGATTCAGTAGTCTGCTACCTGAAATTTTAGCAGACCTGGCTCCCCAGAAAGTAACCGTGAGTATGGTGTGTGTGCGCTCGCGCGCTTGAGGGCATGTGTTACGTGTGTGTATGTGTATGGGTGAGGTTGTGTGTGTGTATATGTGTTGTGTGTGTGTAGTGTTGATATCCATGTTACGTTCTCCTTCTAGGACCAGGACCATCGGCAGCCGGAAAACAGGATAAATGCAATTTTGCAGTTTCTCGGAGAACGATGTGAAACAGAACTTCATATTAAATGTAAGAAGCTCTGCCAGCCAGTTAGTCTTTGAATCTCATAACTTTCGTATTGTTAGAAATAAAGCTACTCACTATTAATTATTAATCATTAAAAATAGTAACTTGTATTAATTTAATTCAGTTTAACTTGTACTTAAAGAATATAAGTGTTCAAGTTGTGAATAAAACAAGTCTGTTGGTAAGTGAAATAATAAAATTAATTTCAATAGCTGTAGTTCTAGAATAAAACTTTTTAAGAAGACGCTTTTATGGACTCAAAATCTATCTCGCGCAGCTCTATAGGGATTAAACTGAGCACATTCAAATAGGTTTATAAATTGTATTTTATTTATATTTACATTTTGTTATTGCAATTCATATAATTAAATAATATACTTCTAATATATGAAATTGATCGTATTATTTTAAATCCCGTCACTTCTCCCAGTCACAAAAATTTAATACAATTAGAAACTTAAATCATCAAAACTGATAAAGATACACAATTTTTAGTCTCTTACAATACATACAATTTTTGTTTCAGCTCACTGAGAATGTTGTGTATAGTATTGTTTATTTAGTTTATGCTTTGAAAGCATAGATGCCTGCACAAGCAACTACTGAAAAATATTTGCAACATTTATGCCCTTTTTTCTGAAACATGTAAAAATATGTAGACAATTATAAGTATCTATGGTGCCGGGTTAAAGCCATGCTATTTTATAAACTAAGATCGACGTTTCGCCCACTTTTGTAAGGGGCTTATCGCGACAACAAAGGAAAATGAAAATAAATAATAAAAATAATAATAATAAAGAGTATGTAAAGTTTGTTACGTTTATTTTCGGAAAGAATTAAATACTCCTTTTTTCCTTGTTAATTCATTACCCGTTCGAATTTCCGTTTCTATTCTTAAATCCTTCAACAACACCCTATATATTTTACCTGTTCAGAATAAGCCCGCTTTACAATAATTTTTAAAGCAAATCTATTTGCTTGGAAACGACAAGTTTATGATAAGATTTAAATCAGTCAATACCTTGTTTTAGGTATCCTTTAATTTGTTAAACATTCCGATAACGTATAATTGTTTTTTTTATTGTTCCAGCTTACAGACTAGTCGAACTAAGGTCGCGCACTATCCGATAAAACCGGGTTTTCCAGTTTCTTAATCGCTTCTTGATAACAATACGACTTGGAGCTCTGGTTGTTTAATTAAATGGATTTATGTTCACTTTCTTTTCGAAAATGTTAAAAAGTACTTGTCGAAATTGCTAGATTCTTCGTTCAGTTTCCTTTATGAAAATTTCGCGCACGCCTTGCGGGGGACACGATTGTCCTTGAATTGTCGCTCCTGAGGGCATAGAAGGCTGCAACAATGGCATGGTCTCAGGTTCACGTGGCCCTCTCCGGTCCAAGGAGCGAACGAGAGATCCAACACCTTGAACACGCTGGTGAGTGTTTCGTCCCTACTTACGTTGAGTCCTTATATATTTGGACTTCCCTGTTTAAACTCATGCATCCACAAAATTACCTAGCGTTTACGTAAATTTTGAAACTATTTTGGAGCTCTTTGCCATGTTCTGAATGTAGTACTATCTGTTTTAACTAACTACAAAACAAAAGGGTATACTACTTATTACTGTGTAACTGGGTTAAAATGTTAATGGATAACTGATTTAAAATGCTTACTTTTATGCGAGATGATGCTTTTTTTGTTAATAATATTGTATTTATTGCGGCACGTTTATGTAATGAATTAGCTATTTACATTGAAGATTTAGAGCTGTGGTTTTTATCGTTGTAGTTTGGTAATTTTCTCTGGGTCAGTCAGATGGGGAGGGACCTAAAAATTACAGCTCGCCAGTTTAAGGGGAAATTTTTTTCTTTTTTGTGGGTCTCTCTTGATATATGTATATTGGGGTTATTGATTTTTTTGGGTTGGGAATACTGTTTTCTATATATATTTTGTTTAATTATAAGTTTCTTTTGTATGTTTTGTTATGAGCGTGAATGACTGCGTGTATTCTTATTTCAGACCTTCTTATTTACTTTTGGTATGTATAATACCTCGAACCCTCACCGAATGAGCCCGGTCAATTTCTCTTTTTTTCTTCTTTAGCTTTTAGGTTACGTAAATGTACGTAGCATAAATTTTGACGCCCTGGCGTGGGGCTCTGATTTTGTTTCGTGTAACTTTGGCCCCGATTTTCTTTTAGTTAACGGTTACTTCGAATTGGTGTCGATTAATTTCTGCTCCGAGTTTGTTTTAGTTAATTGTTGGCTCCGAGTTTGTTGTAGTTAATTTTTTTTTGCTTCGATTTTGGGTTTTCTTAATTTGTGTTCCGATTTGGTTCCGCTTAATTTCTGGCCCAACTTTTGTTTTGCCTCTGGCCTGATTTTTTTGTTTGCGGCCCAAGTTACTATATTATCCTTTTTCTTGGCCTGATACTTTTTATGCTTTCTTCCCTTACGTTCGAAATTTTATTTATTTCTTTTCTTTATTTACTGTGTGGGTTTGATCTTCTTGAATTTTGATTTTGTAGTATTTCTAAATCGCTCAATATTATTGGTTGGCTAATTTAAGATTATTGAACTTGTGTTTTCTCCAATAATCCTAGTCCATCGCAAACGCTGGCGCCCAAAATTTTGTCTTTCCTTCCCTCTGTACATTTTGTTCTCCCTGTCAAATCTAGAGTTGGTTTCTTTCTCCGATTTTTCTTTTATTCTACAGCCCTATTCTGATTTCTAGTTTGTTGTTTCGCCTCTATTGGTGTTTCTGAAGTTTGTCCGTCGGTTATGTTTTAGAAATGTTTTGTATTCGCAATAATTTTTTCTTTTGGCTTCTATCGAGTTACAGTTAGCCTTTACTTAGTTACTTTCTCCCAAAATTTTTTTATTCTTACTAAAAATGACTGATCATAAGTTGGTGGTGTTTAATATGATCTGTAAGAGACGGCAGAAATCATCCGAAAGCATTACTAATTATTTCGCGTGTATGACGAGTCGGTTTGAGAACTACAGTTCTCTTAGTGAAGATGTTCAATTGTCCATTTTGTTTCGTAAACTTGATTCATTTTATATAATCCATTTGCCTACCGTCGATTCCTTGCAAGAATTAAAGAACGAATGTCTGAAATTAGAACCGGTAAAGATTCTGGCCGATAATTCCGTATCACCTACCCACGACCAACATACTGTTACTGCCGAACCGGAATCAGCCGTTGTTATAGCGCCTAAGTCAGTTGTTACTCCTTTTCCGGCTTCCTATCAAGGTCTTCCTGTATGGGAGTGGAATTTAAAATTTTCTGGTAACCCAAACACTCTTACGTACATGATTTTTTGGGACGGGTTGAAGAACTCCGACGAACTCAATTTGTGTCAGAATTGCAGTTATTTGAGTCTGCAGTGGATTTGTTCGAATCTAAAGCGTTACTTTGGTATCGGAGTAATTGGCATAGATTTTCTGACTGGAAATCGTTGTCTAATTTACTGATCCAACATTTTGAACTCCCGGATTTTGCTTATAAGTCTGTTACTATTGAGGAAAATACTTTTACTATACATGACCGAGTTGTTAAGATTTCTCCTACGCCTACGGGTAGAACCGATGCTTCTTCCGTACGTTCTACTGTTATTTTTTCTAGTTCTGCTTGTACTCGTCAGGTCATATGCTTTAATTGCGACAAACCTGGCCATGTTCTGACACGTTGCACTCGTTCTAAAGTACTCCATTGCTATGGTTGCGGGCATAAGGGAGTGACTCGCCACAACTGTCCCAACTGTCATCCTATTACTAATAGGTCTTCAAATAATACTTCAACTTCTTTTCTTAGCTCTAGGAGTCAAACTTCTTCTGCTTCTAATTCTACGTTCTCTTCTGTACCTCATCCAGATCATCCTACCACTACTATCAAAGCTTACCCTTCTTCGGCAAATATAACTTCGAACAACATTTCTTCCGTTTCTAGTTCTACATACTACTCTACTCCTCCTTCTGCTCGCCCTACTTATTCACTCTCACTTCAGACTGTGCTTCCACCACCATTACAACCCATACTTCGAATTAGTGACTTGCAGCTAGCTTCTCAAGAGATTGTTCCCGCTTTCTTTACCGATTCTACCCAAGAAATTCCTATCGTGTCTGCAAGCACAAATGTCGCTGAAGTGACACTAACTTCTAATTTAGTCAGCGAAGGCCCGGTTGAAGTTCATGAACCTGTATCTTTAATGTCTGTTGCTGTTGCTGTCAAAATTTTACATGTTCCTGCTTTCTTAAATGGTTCTACTCAAGAAATTTCTGTCGTGTCTACAATAACAGCTGTAGCTGAAGTGACGATAACTTCTAATTTAGTCGGCGAAGGTCCTGTTGAAGTTAGGAAACCCGTAGCTATAATGCCTGTTGCTGTTGTTGTCCAAATTTTACCTGATCCTGTTTCGTTATCTACTATTGTTAAGGAATCAGTTCCTATTGTGGCTGAAGTTTTGTCTGTTCCTACTCCATTGTCTAACAGCGATGAAACGATACCTACTCCTACTCATTTTTCTAATGCTGACAAAATGCTACTTGCTTCTATTTTTTTAGCTAAGGTTGGTGAAATCCTAGCTGACGTCCTGTTATCTAATTTTGACGAAAGTTAACCTGATTTTGCTTCTTTATCTATTGTGGATAAAGTTCTTCCTGATGCTGTTTGTTCTTGTAACGTTGATGAACTCCTGCCTGGTTCTGCCCCCTTTCCTAAGGTGGATACTTCTACAGCTAATGCTGTTTTCGTTCATAACTGTGATACTTCTAGTCCTTCGTCTAACATCGATCAAATTTTATCTGTTTTTGTCCCTTTATCTAACGTACCTGAAGTGTGCTCTGCTTGTGTTTCTTTTCGTATGGTTGATTCTCGTACACCTCATACTTTTTCCTTTTCTACCGTTGACTTTCTTACCACCAATTCTAAAAATAAACAACCGTCTTCCATAACGTGTTTTGAGTTCCATAAATTACGACAACCACTACTATATCCACCCTCGCCACCACTTTCTCAACCTCGTGCTACAACTTCTACACCCCCTGCTGTCCCTGTTTTGCGGAAAACTGACCATAAGAGGCATAAATTTGTCTATACTGTTTTAGAACCTCAAGATGTAGGTCGACGAAATCCTAATGTCCTTGATTTTGTTTCATTTTCTTTCTGGTGGTGTAAAAGTCTTAAGCCCAATATCTAGTCCTCGTGCCCCAGATTCTTATGCCGACTTTGCTTTCCTTAGGACTTGGTTTCTGGACTTTACGATTCATTTATTTACTTCCCTGTTTGGCTAGGTTTTCTTTCTTCTTCTTTCTTTCTCTTTACCCGTTTGGGTCCGGGAATAGAATAGTCCCACGGTACGACCTGCCCGTCGTAAGAGGCGACTACCGTTGTCCAACACATACACACACGTACACTTTATACACGCACACTACATACACACACACTGTTCATACACACGCACACACACACAGACACACTCATCTACTCGTACATCAACAACACACCCACATACACACACACACGCACGCATACACATACTCACACATAACTACAATGGGATCCTGTTTTATTTTCTTTTGTACGATTCTTAGGTTTTTTATTGGTTCTGGTACTTGTACTAATGGGTGTTATTCTTTTTGGTTTTTTATTCTTTGTTCTCGTTCTTTTCATTTCTATCGTTTCACGTTCATCTCCCAATTCTTTTGCTGGTCTCCTTTGCTGTCGGTACCTATGCCGATTGTCTTTCGTCCATCCGCTTCTGTGGTAGGTGCTTTCTAGTCCGTTTTTCTTTCTTCGAAAACCACGACTTAGTCGACTTTAGATCTAGTTAGCTATTCTTTTCTTTAATACTTCGTTTGTTAAGATTGGTCACCACAGTTTGTAGTACATCGCTTTTTTACCAGCGCTCTTCCTCTCTTCCTCTCGTTCTCTTTTGTTGTCCCTTTGCCTACTTGAGGCTTGACCCTTGTATCCTGTTTCGACTTGTACTGTTGGTTTTCTTCCTCGTTCCTTTTCTTACTTTGGTTTTATCGCAAGAAACCAATTTCTTCTCTTGAGATTCAAGACTTTACCGTTTCTTCAGAAGAAACATCCTTCCTTTAACGACTTTCTCAGTGTTAACGCCATTCTACCTTTGTCGTGAATAATTGCTACCTTCTACTTTTCCTTTTTTTATGTCCTTTAAACTTCTTGACTTAGGTCGGTATACTAGTTCTTCGAGCCGGATGAGAGTTCTTTTTTTATTTTGGGGTGTTTCTTTTTTTGGTTTTTTGTTTTCGTAAACGAAATTTTTTTTAGTTTTTTTTCTCAAGCGAATTTTTTGTTGGTTTTTTTGGTACTGCTTTTCAACCTCGACCTGTTAATTTTGCTGGGAGGATTTGTTACGTTTATTTTCAGGATAAATTAAATACTCCTTTTTTCCTTGTTAATTCATTACCCGTTCGAATAAATTCAGTTTCTATTCTTAAATTCTTCAACAACACCCTATATATTTTACTTGTTTAGAATAAGCCCGCTTTACAATAATTTTTAAAGCAAATTTATTTGCTTGGAAACGACAAGTGTACGATGAAATTTAAATCAGTCAATACCTTGTTTTAGGTATCCTTTAATTTGTTAAACATTCCGATAACGTATAATTGTTTTCTTTATTGTTCCAGTTTACAGACTCGTCGAACTAAGGTCGCGCACTATCCGATAAAACCGGATTTTCCAGTTTCTTAATCGTTTCTTGATAACAATACGACTTGGAGCTCTGGTTGTTTAATTAAACGGATTTATGGTCACTTTCTTTTCGAAAATGTTAAAAAGTACTCGTCGAAATTGCTAGATTCTTCGTTCAGTTTTCTTTATGAAAATTTTGCGCACGCTTTGCGGGGTACACGATTGTCCTTGAATTGCTGCTCCTGAGGGTATAGAAGGCTGCACCAGTGGCGTGGTCTCAGGTCCATGTGGCCCGCTCCGGTCCAAGGAGCGAACGAGAGATCCAACACCTTGAACACGCTGGTGAGTGTTTCGTCCCTACTTACGTTGAGTCCCTATATATTTGGACTTCCCTGTTTAAACTCATGCATGCACAAAATTATTTCGCCTTTACGAAAAATTTGAAATTATTTTGGAGCTCTTTGCCATGTTCTGAATGCACTATCTGTTTTAACTAAATACAAAACAAAAGGGTATACTACTTATTACTGTGTAACTGGGTTAAAATGTTAATGGATAACTGATTTAAAATGCTTACTTTTATGCGAGATTATGCTTTTTTTGTTAATAATATTGTATTTATTGCGGCACGTTTATGTAATGAATTAGGTATTTACATTGATGATTTAGAGCTGTGGTTTTTATCGTAGTACTTTGGTAATTTTCTCTGGGTAAGTCAGATGGCGAGGGACCTAAAAACTACAGCTCCCCAGTTTAAGGGGTAATTTTTTTCTTTTTTGTGGGTTTCTCTTGATATATGTATATTGAGGTTATTGAATTTTTTTTTGGGTTGGGAATACTGTTTTGTATATATATATATATATATATATATTGCTGTGATACCTCCATCTTTGGGGTACTCCTTTTTCTAATCGAGCCCCTACGAATTGGGCGCCATAAACTGCTGTGTTTCCCTGTATTTGAATCGAGCCTCACGAATTGGGCGTCAAAGACTGCTGTGATATGCTCCTTTGAATGCGGGAACTGGGTCCTTTCAACAAAAAATTCTAGTCCCACCGATTGGGCGTCATAAACTGCTGTGATCCTGTTTTCGCCTCGGCTGCTCACTTAATTTTATAAACCTCCTCATTCATAAAATTAAACAACACATTCCTACCACAAACATCAACGTTAACTCTATTTACATCAATATTCAGAATACATTAAATTTTCAAATTAAATTTCAGCATACAATTCAGTTTTAAAAAGAATTTCAAGATTAATTTTATTATCATTTTAATGTGCATCCAGAATTAAAGTCCTTGTTGGATGCCTACTAATTAATATAACAATATAAGCAGACCGGAGTCTAAGTATAAAGGGAGCATCTACCACCCCTTTACGTTAATTAACCAGGTTCGTCTAATTGAGCTCAAAGACATACCCAAAGTTTCATCATAATTCAGAACATCAATACTAAATACCCTTTCTACTTAAACAAGCAAATTTCATCTTAAAATTAAAATTTTATGGTTAGTACAATTTCACTAATGTCCATTTAAAGTAAATCAATTATAAAGTTATTCAACACACACAAAAATGTCAAACAAAATAGTATAATTTACCTGAAGGTTACTGTCCTCGTAGCTTCAATGTACATCGTCCCTTTAGTTAATCACACCATTCCAACAGGATTATATTTACGGCTTCTAATTCTCAACGCTTTTAAAATTTTCTCCATCACCATTTATTTAAAGTTGTTTCTGGGCTTTTCCGGAACTCATCTGTGTATATCTGACCCTGGTTTTGTGGATCCAGACAGGTTTTTGAACCATTTAATTATTAACACCCCCGAAAAATAGCAGAGAAGTTCATGCGTCTTTCACCAATATACGCCAAAACTGCCTACTTTTGTGTATACATTTGTCGTTGTAAATTTTGCTAATTGGTACAGTGATACTAAATTTTATTACCTTGTATCTAAGTGCACTGAAGTACATTCATGTTAGCACGTAAATAACAAACTATTTTGAATCACTAAAATATACGAGCAAAATTTTAAATTATTTTATCAAACTAAAATGCACTGTTTAACATCTTGAATCAAGTCGCGGATGTAAGAGCTTTTAACGCATCGAATAGTCAAAAGTCTGAGAGGCCGAAATTCATATTACCCCCGGTATATATAGCGAATAGCCGGCACGTCGCTTTTGTCCTCAAAACAGACAATTCTTAAGAATTTCTCATTCTATGTTCCCAGTCCGTCGCTCGCGCGTCGGTTTTACGAATTTTCACTCGCCCCATTTAAATCTCAGAAATTCTCACGGCACGCAAACATGTCCGAGAAAAACTAATTAATTTTGTACAAAAATTGTTGTTTCTACCTCTGATATTTGCATCCTATTTTCAACCAATTGTGACCCTCGTGACGTTGCTTAAATCACGCCTTTTACTATATGTGTCTTTGCTTGACGCATTTTCTCTTTCCTTTTCTAACCTGTTCGTATTGGTGCAAATTGATATTCTTTATTATCGATTATATTTTAGTCCATGTGGACTATCTGGGTTAAATAACCCCGTATCGCACCTTCTCGTGAATATTAAGCCCCGGTTTCTCCAAGATTCTTTGTAAACATTAATTATCTGCAAAATTTTCGCCGAATGAGCTTTTAAATAAACCCTGTTTTGTATTTCGTGCTAAAGCATCTGACCGTTTCCAATATCCTTAGAATCGACATGTTTATCTAAACAAATTAAACTGAAATTGCCTTTTAAAAATACGCAGGTGTGTTCAAACATCCTACTTCTAACTAACACTTCTAGGATTTGCATTTTATTGGGTTTTACAAGTTTCTATAGATATTATCTGTACGTTTTGTTCAATACCGGTTACTTGAAATAGAGTTAATTAAGATAAATTTTGCACGTAATTTCCATTTGTTTAGGAATAATTACATTACACGCAGAGCTTTTAATACTGCTTCTTTTGATATAAAGCGTCTTGTACATGATTTAAATCTCTTATGTTTAATGAAACTAATAAATTTTTATGCTTCACGGTTTTAATAACGCGTATTATCTAATAATATTCATTATACACGGTGATTAAAATTATTTGATGTGATTATTTAATTTTCTACCCTGGTCTAAATATGAGTAATATATATATATATATATATATATATATATATATATATATATATATATATATAGTTTAATTCTAGGTTTCTTTTTGTATGTTTTGTTACGAGTGTGAATGACTGCGTGTATTCTTATTTCAGACCTTGCTATTTACTTTTGGTATGTATAATACCCCGGTCCCTCACCGAACGAGCCTGGTCAATTTCTTTTTTTTCTTCTTTGGCTCTTAGGCTACGTAAATGTACGTAGCAAATTATTTCTGAACTAGCAGACTCACCGTTCATTTACATTTTCAATGCTCCACCCGAAGGTACTACATTGGCCAGGAGGCGAGTTTTTTGTTGCCTGGGAATTTAGAATTTTGCCGAACCCTTTGCCGTTCCAGGCAAGGTAGGGATCTTTAACGTGCGTGACAACACTCACACACGGGACCTCCATTTAACCTTTCATCCGAACGAGGGCGTAATATTTGTGAAAAATGCTCATTTGCCATTTTTCAAGCAGTCGGCCGTGTCGTGATTTGAACCCGGGACCTTGAGATCCACTAGCAGACTCACCAGCACATTTAAGCCAAAAGGTGTTTTGTGGCAAAGTGACTGTTACTAGGAGTTGCTTCGTCACAAGACACCTTTTGGCTTAAATGGGCCAGTGAGTCTACTGTGTTACGTTCATTTTCGTAAATAGTTGAGTAGTTTGTACGCAATAATTTTTACCTCAAATTCCTTTGGCATTCAACACAAAAATTAATTCCGTTAATTAAAAATAACCCTTTCGTGTATTAAAATTTGTATTGTAATTAATAATAAATATCCTATCTATGGCAGTTGATAAATCTTTGTGCTTCATTAGAAAAATAAATATCCTTTCTAAGAATTTCGTTCCGTGGAATTTACGCTTTAATTAGATAGGCGACTTTCCAAGTATTTTAATAATTAAATGCTGGTGTGTTTTCCCTTGTTAAAGAATTCGGCGAATTTATTTTAATAAAATTAAGGTTTTCCTGGGTTATTTCCTTACTTTGGTGCTTTAACAAATGTAACAATTCATTTGATGTTCGAATAGCCACAAGAAAACACGTTCTATTTGGCTTCGTTCGTTATCTTTATGTGAATTTCCGGCACGCATTATTTAGCGTGGTAAGTATATAGAGTTTGTATAAAACAATACTTTTCGGCTTTAATAAATTAATTTATTGGTCGTAATTATTCTAGCTTCCTGCGGGGGACACGTTCATCCTTTGAGCTGTCGCTTCTTCTGAGAATGCGAAGTCAAATGCGCTCTACCTTGACGTAAGACTGCCTGTTCGCTGACGCAGACCAGCGACCGGTTCCACCCCGATGCCAGTAACTCGAGGGTGAGTTCTTTTTTTTTTGTTTTCTCTGTATGCGCTTCTGACTTCGGAACTAGAACGCCTGGGGTTTTACTATTAAAATATGGCATTTCCAAATTGAATTCTTAGGTACGAAATTTCTTGATCTATTTTGGTATTTACTACTTTTTTTTTTTTACTAATGCTTTACTATTTGGTTATAAATCACGAAAAATATACTACTTATTAATGAAAAATTGTTTAAAGACTTGCTGGCACATTTGAAAATGTTGTTACTAATGTTTGTAAATATAGGTTAAGTGTATATTTACGATATTCTAGAGCTGTCGTTTTTAGGGTTGCGTTTGGTTCTTTCTTTTTGTTCTAATTACTGTCAGGGGGCAGTTGCCTAAAAACTACAGCTTGCCATTTTTCTTGAATAATTTTTTTTTACTGTGTTGTGTAAATAATTTTTTTTTTAAATTATAAGTTCTTTCTTTTCCGTTGTATGTTTTGTTCTGAGTGTGAATGATTGAGTGTTTATATATATTTTTTCTATTTATTTCAGGTTTCTTTTTTTTATTTAGCTGTAGGTATAAGACCCCGCCCACTCGCCGCCTGAGCCCGGACTTACTTATTTCTTTCTTTTTCTTGTTTTTTTTATGTTACGTCAATGTACGTAGCAACTGGTTCAGAAGTAACTCTACATACTCTTTACACTTTAACTTGTCTACTTAATATTATCATTCTTATATTTATTATTATTTTTATTAGTGGGCGAAACGTCGACCTTAGTTTATAAAATGACACGGTCCCAACCCGGGACCATAAATATTTATAATAACTCCGGCCGTGAAAGCCTCCGACAATATCATATGTAGACAAATTTACATTAAAAACATTCTCGTACTCGCCTCTACTTTTTTCTAGTATTTTAATCTTTCATTGGCCATAACTTCAAGTTATTATTTAATTGCGTTCTATAAAAAGTGGTTCTATCAAATTGTTGTTCTTCATAATATAAACTATATAGTGAGCATAAAATTACAATCTAGTTTTAATTTTTTTTTTGTGGGAATATTTGAACGAGTATTCTTGACTATTAATAAGACGTCACAAATTTAATTAACGTTACATTCATCTAAAACAATATTTTCTTTTATCGCATTTACAATATCGCCAGTTCTAGAGGTAGTTATTTATATTATAATAGTTTTTCTTGATAAGTAAAAAAATTATCAGACATTGTCGGGTAATTTGCGAATATCGAAAAGCTACGTTTTTTACGATGTATAATGTACAA
The DNA here is from genome assembly GCA_036346225.1 of Platerodrilus igneus. Lineage (NCBI taxonomy): Eukaryota > Metazoa > Arthropoda > Insecta > Coleoptera > Lycidae > Platerodrilus > Platerodrilus igneus. The sequence continues at coordinate 11,344,236 of JARFIW010001469.1, read as the reverse complement.
AATTTTTTCTTTTAAAACATTTTCCATAAGTATAATTTCGGGAGTTAGATAGGTTTTGGGCCTCTTGGAAAGTCTTTTTAAAGCCTTTTTAGGCTTCTTCCAAAAAACTTTTCTATCAATTTTATTCAAACAGAAATTACAATATGAATTTAATAATAGGTACGTTATGTTCAGTAACGTATTGAAATCAAAAATATTCTAAGTTGACAATCACTATTTAATTTAACTAAAATTAGGATGAGTAGCTTGAAACATATTTAATTTGCTCAGTATTTATTCGCATTGAATTACAAGTATAATGCGCTAAGCGTGCCTTATTCTTTATTAATGTTCCATATAGTAAATAATGGAACGCTTCGTTTTAATAATCTTCTTGTAGTAAAATATCTGTGTGACATAAAGTTATTTTGTCGAGCATCTCTAGCAATCTTGTTGCCTTCGTATTTCCCCACCTCTAACGGCGAGTCTTCGAATCGTCGCTATCGTCCGTTTCTCGTTGGTTCGTGGTTGCAGCCAAGCTATCAATTCCTCAAGATGTTTTCCGGACAAGAGGCTTGCGACCTTCGATTAAATTATTTGTGTGAGTGGTTCAAGTCATGGTAGACTTGAATAAATATCTATAACTTCTACTAACGCGCGCATACGAAAAACAATAGAGAAGTACAAGTGAGAATTTTGTTTTTGTAACTTGTATGGTTCTGTACAAGGATTGGTGATTGCTGTTACCCCAAAAAATAGTTTATGGTTTTGTTTGGAGCTGATGAAATTTCTGATGGAATTTGTCTATAAAAATCAGATGCGGTTTGGTTCGTTATTAAATTTAAGAAATTTTGCATGTATTTAGAATGTCGTTTGTCTTTGATAAACAGACGGTCATATAAAAACGCGAAATTTGCTATCATGTTTATGACCATATGACCTGTTTCACTTTCGATTATTGTTAAACTGGTTTTACAAACCGCAGAAAAATTGTTTTGTTAGGTTAGGTTTAAATATATTTGTAGGCTTTGTTTACGTTTGAACTTCAGTGGGGCGCCAGTGAAACCTATTTTTTTGCAAGATGCGCGCCAGTGAAACGTAATTTTTTACTGTTTCCTTCACAGAGAATCGAAGAAAGGGCCATCTTCCGACATAGCTAATGGTCTATTCCTGGGTAGAGCAATAAGAAGTGCGGGGGTGTCAAATTTTGTTTTCAAACAAAAATTAAACAAAGTTTGCCAAGTCAAATAGGCGCCACCATGTCCTGAGATAATCACGATAAGAGCAAAGCACAATTCTAAGGGCGGACGTGGAAACCCAAAGATAAAATGATCGCTTTCGTTAACAAAAACCTGTCTTATAAAAATAAGACGCAGCTCCTGTAAGAAATTACGAAGATTAAATAAAAAAAATTTTGAACACCATTTGTGTCCTATAAAAGTATCAAAAATAAAAAATGCATATTCAATATGATATTGGCCCAAAATTATTCCCCAAAAATTTTACCTTTATGTTATCAGATTTGATCGCATTTGACCAAAATAAAACTCTCAAAGTTTAACTAATTGTTTACTGAAGTAAAAGAAAACTTTCCTTTAAAAATTAATAACTTTTTAACATGTAAAAATTCTCAACAATAATGTTTATAACAAAATCAAAATTTTGTCTTATTAAAGCAAAAGACTGCTCTCTAAACATAAGCTTGTTTTAAATATTTAATCAAAAAAATTTGTAAACACAATGCATTGAACTATCATTTCTATCCTGGGCAGATCTTATCAGGTAGATTACAGTTTCATAACCATTACGCAGCGTGTATTTAAATTCTGCAATGAAGTGAAATAAACTTCCATGTACATAACAAATTAAAAGTAAAAAAAAGTTCACTGCTATCACTTATCAAGTACTCCTTGTATTAAGTATATAAATTTTCATAACCTCAAAATTTTGTATGAACACAAATGCAAACACTTTGCAATTGTCACTAAACGAATTAAAATTTTATACTAAGTTTTTATAATTTATATGTGAATAAAAGCTAACTTCAAGATTGAAGAATGTTTAATTTGAATTTTAGGAAAGCTACACGAAGCATCAGCTTTCACGGCAAATATCTTTAAAATGTTACTACATCACAAACAAATATAACGTTGAAAATATACTTCGAAATTTATCTGAAGTTCGAACGTAAACAAAGCCTACAAATATATAAACCTAACCTAACAAAAATTTCTTTCTGCGGTTTGTAAAACCAGTTTAACAATAATCGAAAGTGAAACAGGTCATATGGTCATAAACATGATAGCAAATTTCGTATTTTTTATATGACCGTCTGTTTATCAAAGACAAACGACATTCTAAACACATGCAAAATTTCTTAAATTTAATAACGAACATACTGCATCTGATTTTTATAGACAAATTCCATCAGAAATTTCATCAGCTCCAAACAAAACCATAAACTATTTCTTGGGGTTACAGCAATCACCAATCCTTGTACAGAACCATAAAAGTTACAAAAACAAAATTCTTACTTGTACTTCTCTATTGTTTTTTGTAGGCGCGCGTTAGTAGAAGTTATAGATATTTATTCAAGTTTACCATGACTTGAACCACTCTCACAAATAATTTAATCGAAGGTCGCAAGCTTCTAGTCTGGAAAACATCTAGAGGAATTGATAGCTTGGCTGCAACCACGAACCAACGAGAAACGGACGATAGCGACGATTCGAAGACTCGCTGTTAGAGGTGGGGAAATACGAAGGCAACAAGATTGCTAGAGATGCTCGACGAAATAACTTTATGTCACACAGATATTTTACTACAAGAAGATTATTAAAACGAAGCGTTCCATTATGTACTATATAGAACATTAATAAAGAATAAGGCACGCTTGGCGCATTATACTTGTAATTCAATGCGAATAAATACTGAGCAAATTAAACATGTTTCAAGCTTGAACAACCAACAATGTTAAAGTTGTGAAGCTTGAGACAGGGTATTTATGGGATCCCTGCTCTTATATCACTTGTGGGAAACGCAGCTCTCATATCTGCTGTTTCTTTATTCAGTACAAAGTATTACTTCTTAGTAATCTTAATTCTAACAATAAGTTTCTTATAATCTATTGTGACCTACATCTGCAGTGTCATGTTACGTCTGGAATACAAAGTAGTTGCATCCGTTTGCATGCCTGGTTTATGAACGTTCATTAGCCTTTTATAATAAGTTCTTTAGTAATACATTGTAACAATCTATTCTTTAGATTCAATAGTTCCATTTAATTATACCTATATACTAATTTGGGGATATGTAACTAGTTGCATTCTTAAAATAGATTTCTGAGTTAATTTTGCTTCATTTTAGAATAAGTGTTAATACCAATCACAAATACTAGGTGTAAGAAATCTAGATCCTTAATGTGCACTGTAAACACATGTATCTTATTTAGAATAGAGTGTATAGGAGTCTGAAAAGCTTCAATTTTCTCTAGTGTAAAAAACAATAATTTAAGACTGTTATCAACGAGGATGAATAATTAACGGATATTCTAAGTGTAAACATACTTTGCATGCATCTTTATTAAATTTTAGTAGGAAGTTTTAACATTTGTATAAATTTCAAGGTTATAGCAGGAGCGAAACAAATATTGTTGAAAACAAGTTCTTAGTAGTAGTTTATTTTAAGGTTTTCTCGATAGCTTGGTGGTGTTGAAAGTTTTCTGAATAGCGTTGTAAACAAAATAATTGTTGCTAAATTTCTCGGTAGGCAGACAGAGGACGTGCTGAAATTACATTTATTTTCTGCGAAGGTAGTGACGGGTGGAACAGCCAGGGATCGATATAAGATAAAGACAGTTTATTTGTAGCATGCATTCGAGTAGGATAAAAGATATTATATGTCAAAAGTTTGTTTGACTTTGTAAGAAACTGTGGTACAAAGAAAGATTAAAGTCTATAGGTACAAGTGAGAGGCAGCATGGGTGTATAGACATCGTGTTGAGTAGGAAATAGATATCGAGGTTATAGACAAGATTGCATAGGAGAAACGGAGATAAATGATTGGATCTCATATATAGAAGGGGATTGACGATAATTGAGAGAGGGATAATGCTAGTTAGGGTAATCGTGATTGTAAACAGGAAGTAAAACGGAAAAGGAGATAATGAGTGCAGGTTAGACAAGGATACAGCGAATGGGTAGTAGGAATAGAAAATATAGAAGGGGTACAAAGAAAGAAATCGAAAATTTTCGTATGTGAGTTAGAGTAAGACAACCTGAATATGCGTATTTTGAAAGCGTGTTTTAGAGTGTAGAACTTGTATTAGTTGAAGCGAGGGTTTCGGCAAATTTATTATCGGTTGTATATTTTCGTAGTAAATCGTTTATTTGTTTTAAAAATTTCTTATATTTAAAGACGGTTGGTGCACAGCTGCAGGTTTTAAGTAGAAATAGTGAACGTTATAAGAGGAGTTTTCAGAGTTATCCACAGTACAAGTTGTCTGTGAGCGTGTGGTTTGTAGAATCGTGTTGACGATTTGAAAATTTACCAAGGTCTATTTGTTTGTAGTGGAGTGTTTTAAGAATTACAACTAGACAGAGGGACAGGATGTCTATATAAACACTGAGAGGCTCTCTTTTACTTCTCATTCAAGGTTCGAGTAATATTAATAAACGAATTATGTAACTAGTAGTTTTAATAAATTATTTCAAGTTAATTAAAACAAGCACAAGTTGGTGTATTGTTGTATAAGCAGTTCAACAATTTTATGCAGTACATTTGCGTATACGAAACTTGCGTCAGAACAGTAAGTGGTTGTTGGTGCAAGATAACAATTTTAACGGAGTAGAGGGTAATAAATGGATCGATGTGATGGTGTACTGAGGCTAGTTAGATCCGTAAATGAAATCTAAAGTTTGGAAGTACCGTAATTTGGTGGACGAGAGAATTGGATAGCAGATTGCCGCCGAAGAGGGCATGATTCAAATTGGAGGTTGGTTCCTGAACGTGGGGTCATAATCGAGGGCAACATCTTCGATGTTTAGTTGCAGATGCTTGTGAGGTGGTGCTTACCTGGTAACAATCTTTGTGAAACTTTATTCTGTTGTGCGCATTTGGTGCGTTGTGGCATTTTGGTGCCGTATTGGCATAATTTTAGAAATATTAAGGAAAAAACCTACTTTTGAACTGTTATATAGTACTTTTGACCATATATTCATGTGAAGACTTATATTTATAAAATAATTTTTCAGTATCTGTTTATGTACAAAGTAAAAGGGTTTATTGGTGATTTCAGTGCAAATATTAGCACATTTGTACAAAAAGAGTTTGTACTATAAGCTCATTTTACATCTGGGGTTACAGTAAGGGTATGGTTAAGCCCAGTTACTTTACTGGGTTTATTGAGTAAAGTTGTAGTGCAAATCGTGCGAGTCCAGAAAACTAGACATTTTACCAAAAAAAAATGCGATATTCGATGATTAGGCAAAAAGGCAAACACCAGCGCCCTGTATATAAACTATAATTATAATTATATTCAAAGAAAGGAAGAATATTCGTAAAGATTCAACTAAATAAACAACCTTGCAAGACAAAACCACATAAACAAAAGCTATAAAACAATACGCGTGAGTAGTACATCATTATTATACAAGGAATTCCATTTAAACGAGCAGGTTTGTCAATGCGTAAAACAAATAAACGCATATAATTTCGTACATCAATAAATATAAAGCTACGTGACCAAAAAGTATAAAAATCGAACACCTTGATAATTTGAAAATAATAACAGCATGAGGATAAAGCCAAGTTTAACAAATTTGCTGTATAAACAAAGCGTACGTGATTTAAAAGACAATGGAAGATGTCAAATTTGAACAAATAAACTGAAATCCGACGGGCCATGAAGAGCGTCTCGACTTCGTTATTCATGGAAATTTCATAGAAATACCCAAGCCTGCATGTGAAAATCAAAGTACAAGGCGGTAATCAACGAACTATGCGCTTGATCGACCTATTACAAACAGATGGGCCTTTTCCTTAAATACCACAGGATTTCGTAAACAAATCAGTTTGACTCTAATGAAGGCATGATCCACATCACCTGATATAAGATATTAACGTGAAATAATTGCAAGTGATTTTATAATTAATCATTTAAAAGTGATAGTGAATAATTAAACAAAATTCGTAGTTTAATCCTCAAAAACGTAAGTTATAAAAGGTTGCTTTAGATAGGTTTTAAGATTTATCTTAACGAAGAACTCCAAACAATTTCTGGATCCAACCGGGAGAAGTTCAATAAGTATATCCAAGTAATTTCTGGATCCGACCTGAAGAAGTCGAACGAAGGACTCCAAGTAATTCCTTCATCCGACCTAGAGAAGTTTAATAGAGGAATCCAAATATCCGACCTGGAGAAGTTCACTAAGTATATCCAAATAATTTCTGGATCCAATCGAAAGTATTTAAATAAATACTTGAAGAATCCACCTGGCGCAAAATTTCTAAATCCTATTTGGATATTTCAAAGAGTAACTATAAACTGAAGCTGAACTAGCGAATAATTGGAGCAGAAACTTGGGGGAACGAGACATCCAAATAGGGACAACAGGTTAGCCATTATGAATATTTTGTTGCATTGATGATTTTATTTATGAATATTTAAAAATATTACATTCAGGACAACAAAAATCGTTTTGGCATACATTATAATTTACGTAAAAATTTAAGGAAGACTGATGAACGTTCATACAAATTCAAGTAATAATAAAAAGGGTGATATTTGCTGACTTTTTGATCAATAAAAAGAAAAACGGTTTGTTTCTTTAGCAAACACCAATAAAATATACATGAACTTTACATGTTGATAACGGAAAAATTAAGCTGTATATAAAGAAAAGGAGTACTAACATTGTGACATAGGAAACGACTAAGGAAGAATATGGCGTAGTCGCGGAGGTAAACTCTACATAACAATTTTAATATGTAAAAAGTGTGTGTAAAATGTTGTTTAAATTTGTAGTCTGTTAAATCGCTTCTAGCCATCACAGTGTTAAACCATCCACCTTATTCTCCTGATCTGGCATCAAGCAACTTTTACTTGTACCCCAAGGTAAAGTCTGCATTAAAAGAAACTCGATTTCAGATAGCAGACGCTGAAAAAGAGAAAGTCGTATGTGCCGTGAATGAGTTTAGGAAGACAACTTCCAGCACTGTTTTGAATTATAAAAAACTCGCATGTAAGTTGGGATCGCGGAGGGGGAGGGCATGTTAAATGGGATAATAATTAAATATGTATAAATTTAAAATAAAACGACTTTTGCTTTACAAAAGACTGAAACGTCTTTTTATTCTATTGTACTGAAAGCACCACTGAAACGTTATTTCTTTTACATTAAGGCGCTAGTGAACCAAAAGTCTTTCGACATAGCTAGGGGTCTATTCCTGGGTATAGCAATAAGAAATGGGGGGGTAAGTCGAAATCTGTTTGCAAACCAAAGCCAAGCCAAGTCAAATAGGCGTCACCATGTCCTGAGATAATTACGATAATTGCAAAACACAGTTCTAAGGGCGGACGTGGAAACCCAAAGATAAAATGATCGCCTTCGTTAACAAAAACCTGTCTTATAAAAATAAGACGCAGCTCCTGTAAGAAATTGCAAAGATTAAATAAATAAAAAAGTAGAACACCATTTGTTTCCTATAAAAGTATATAAAAATAAAAACTGTATATCCAATATGATATTGGCACCAAATTATTACTCAGAAAAGTTTTACCTTTGTGTAATTAGATTTGATCGCATTTGACCAAAATAAAAGCCTTAAATTTGAACTAATTGTTTACTAAAAAAACTTTTTTAAAATATCGGAACTTTTTAACAAGAAAAAAATTGTCATTATCAACTACATCAAAGTTAAAGTTTTGATTTTTCTTTAAAACAACCAACTATACTTTAAACATGAACCTGTTATAAATATTTGAGTGATAATAATTTGTAAGCATAACACACTGAATTACGTTCTAACCTGGGCAGATCTTTTCAGGTAGATTACAATTACTAGAATCTTACATATCATGGATTTGAACTTTCATATTTACGTTTAATAATTTATGTATAGATAAAAACTGATCACAAAAATAGGAATGTTTTGTTTAAATTCCATTACAGCTGCACAAGGCATCTGCTTTCAAGACAACATCTGTCAACTGTGCAAAACAAAAAAATATGACGTCCAAAACATACGTTAAAATTATCGTAGGTTCATATGAAACAAAACTTGTTATTATAGAAGCTAATCTGACAAAATTTTGTTCTACGGCTTATAAAACCAGTTCAACAATAATTGAAATTTACACAATTTACATGTTGTAAACATAATAGCAAGTTTACGTGCTCTAACCTTTAAAACACATGCATGAAATATCTTATAACTAATAACGAACCAAAACTGCTTTTGTTGCTGCACGATAAATCGAGATGGAAATTTCGTTCTCCAAACAAAGTTACCAGCCATTCTAATTAGATACGACTGCATCCAAATTAACATCCATAATTTCTTACTAGACAAATTTTTTATTAGACAAATTTCAAATCGACTTTTCCTAAATAACGGTAATTCTAAATTTTTGGATCCTACTTGACGAATTCTACATGTTTCATTCTACGTGTCGCGCTAAATAAATTAATTCAAATTAAATTAGTTCCTAAAATATATACTTTACCAACCGTTAGTAGAAGATATCTCAATAGTTAATAATTGATGCGAAGGTTGCCAGCCTCTAGCCGAAAATACATCTTAATAAAGCTGTTGCCAGCGGCCGACTAACTTGTCGAAACTAGAACTGAGTGGTCGCGACATTAGAGGCGTGGCATACCAAATAAACAACTAGAGATGCGCTTGGAAATAGCTTTATGTGACACAGATATATTAATATAAGTAGATCAATAAGGAACAATGCACGCTTAGCGCATTATTCTTGTAATTCAATGCAAATAATTATTACTGAAAATAAAAATGTTACACAGTTTCACAGTATCAATATTGCTATTTTATAGTCACGCCAGTTACATATCACCTATACTAATATGTATTTAAAATTAAACGTTATATTTGTGTCTTGGATATACAATGATACATTGTATAAAGAAATGTAGTATACAGAGTGTCAACGAGGTTTGAACTAGGGATAGGATAAGAGTCGATTACTTTGTAACACAGACGCAAGTTGACACAATAAGATAAAGAACACTGAACTACTACCAAGCGGACTTATTTAAAATTTAAAATTAACTAGAAATAAAGATATTGTATGATTGTCAAAAAACAGCATAAAAGCAATACTGTAGTTTCCCACAGAACGATGTGAGACCACAGGCTTCATGTTAAATGTAAGAAGCTCATCTAGTCAGTCAGTTTTTGAACTTTATAACTTTAGCATTGTTAGGCATTCAAGCTGCTCATTCTTAATTATTAATTATTGATTAACTTAAATATTAACTTGTAATATTTTCAATTGCATTCGCTTTGCGTTTAAAGAATATAAGCGTTCAAATCCATTGTATACGAAACAAGTTATTTTTGTAATTAACGATATAAAATAGATTTGTTATTTGTGTTTCTTGAAATAAACTTTTTAAAAGGAAGCTTCTAATGACTCAAAATCTATCTCGCCTCGTATAATTATTATTATGGATCGTCTATAAGAAAAAGTATTTAGTAAAATCTACATCTTTTGCGTTTTTAAATCAAGCTGAAGCAATGCTTCACCTGCATTACTCGACAAGGAGCCTGCACGCTCTATGTCTTGCCTTTGATGCTTTTGTAAGTTAGGCGAAAAATTTAATTTCAAAAGTATTTAGTGATGTAACAACAGCGTCAAAGAGTCTAGAATTGGACGAGATAAAGCCATTAGGTGAACAATGATATGATTGACAGTTACATGGTTGTATTAAAAAACTCAATATAAAGCAACCAAAAGGGACGAATCTACAAAACACCTAATTTTTATAATAATGCGAAAGTTTATGTGCATATATTAACCGTACGAACCGGCATGAAAGTCAGTGTGGATATGAGTCCGCAAGTATCCTGTAATTCCATCGTTGCATGAAAAAATAAATTATAGTATTATTAAACATCGTAGTAATCAGGGCCGCGTCAAACCCGTGTTCAGGGTATTCAGTAAAAACGGGCGGTACCCTTTAATGGATGGCACTATTTAGACGAAACAAATTCCTAATAGATACATTTATTTTATACAATATCTTTAACCAACAGCTCAATGCTCAATACAAATTCTGCGTAAGGTAGTGATTTACAATGGAAATACGCTTCTTGTAAAAAGACGAAGATGTTATTTTTGTTGGGATTGGTTTCAGGTATCTACCTATGACATATTATTCTATTGGGTTGACCGCCTTGACTTTTGAACATTGTAAATCATTCAATGGGTATTCCTTAAAGTATAAAATTTGTTGGTTCGATACATTAGCTAATTTTCTGATGTTTACAACATTTATTGTTATTTGGATATTCCTGAAACAGGTGTTTGGTGTTTACCTTTGTGTTGCCAAAGAAAAGAAAATTATTATTATCGTTTGAACATCTAATTTGTCGAGCAAAAACTCGAGAGCTGCATATCAAAAGAGCAAATAATTCATATAGTTGTGCCAGCAATTAATTTCTTTGATGTATTTTATTTTTGTAGATTCAAAGTGGCTGGATGGTCTTTTATCGTTTTTTATATTAATTTCGTAAGCAAAAAATTCAGCATTTACATAATCTAAGAGCAAATAATTCAAGCTACATGATGATGTGATTATGATAAAAGCAATTAATTTTTTAAAAGCATTTTACTCCTGTAGTCTCAGGCTAATTTATATTAGTATTATCATTGGAACATCTAATTTGGCGAGCAAAAAATTCGGGAGCTGTATATCTAAAGAGCAAATAATTCATAAACATTGTAAATGCTATAGTTGTGTCAGCATTTAATTTCTTTAATGTACTTTACTCTTGTAAAAGTCGATGTTTATTTCATTATTCGAGATAATTGATTTTTTTTGTTTGAAAATGGTAGCAAAAATAGCAAATTATGTATGAATTGTTAATTTTTATTTTATTTTGTGTAGGTATTTTTTTTAATTGGTTAAATAGTTTAATATTAAGCTATCCAGCCAATCACAAAATAGACGTACACAAAATAAAATAAAAAATTAACAATTCATACATAGTTTGCTACATTTTTACTACCATTTGCATACGAAAAAAATTTAATTTTCTCGAATTATGGAATAAACATCAACATGTTCTACACCATCTCATCATCATTAGGTCTTCAGTCCTAGAATTGGTTAGACGCGTACCATCATTGTTCCCTATTCTGAACTAACCTACAGATTTCCCTGAAATATGCACAGTTTGCATCTATAACTGTCTGATCTAGGTCTACATCTACCTCTTTTTTCCTATCTCTGCTTGTAATATATCACATACTATTCCCCAAAAATGCCTTAGAACGTATTCCGCCCTACTATTTCTCTTTTTCCCCAGATATCTTTGTTCCCATACTATTTCTGAAACTTATTTGTTATTATCTTTGTCTGTCCATGCTATCGTCCTCATACATCTGGAGCATTTCAAAAGACTGCTACCGTTTTTGTGTCTGCATTTCAGCCAACATTTTTTAACATGTTTCTATTTATACAATTGAGAGGATGGTTATTAAAGAAGTGTGCGATTGCATTATTGAAAGGCTTAAGTAGTCGTTTTTTTATATTTATTTTGAGGGGGAAAATTCATTATGATTTAAGTTACCTCTTTGGTAGATTTTAACATGGTTCTGAGGCGACTCTATGGCGGGTTTACACTTGTCAGATACCAATGTTGTTCTTATGAAGATTGTATATGGAATCTGAGGCGACCCTATGGCGGGTTTACACTTGTCAGATACCAATGTTGTTCTTTGAAGATTGTATATGAATCTGAGGCGACCCTATGGCGGGTTTACACTTGTCAGATACCAATGTTGTTCTTTGAAGATTGTATATGAATCTGAGGCGACCCTATGGCGGGTTTACACTTGTCAGATACCAATGTTGTTCTTTGAAGATTGTATATGAATCTGAGGCGACCCTATGGCGGGTTTACACTTGTCAGATACCAATGTTGTTCTTTGAAGATTGTATATGAATCTGAGGCGACCCTATGGCGGGTTTACACTTGTCAGATACCAATGTTGTTCTTTGAAGATTGTATATGATTCTGAGGCGACCCTATGGCGGGTTTACACTTGTCAGATACCAATGTTGTTCTATGAAGATTGTATATGGATCTGAGGCGACCCTATGGCGGGTTTACACTTCTCAGATACCAATGTTGTTCTATGAAGATTGTATATGGATCTGAGGCGACCCTATGGCGGGTTTACACTTGTCAGATACCAATACTGTTCAACGGAGATTGTATATGGTTTTGAGGTAACCTTATTGTGGATTTATACTTGTCAGATACCAATGCTGTTTTACAAGGATTGTTAATATGCTTATTTTTATGTAATTAGTTATTTTATGTATAAATAGAAATCATGTATATAGGCTGTATTTCATGTTAATATTGCAAGGAAAACCCAGGAAAAACTTGCAATGCTACCTAGATATTGTGGGCATTTGATTTTCATTTGTTATTTCTTTTGTTATTTCTTTTAGTAATGGAATCCATTGTTTACTGAAAGTCACGGATTCGTTTGCAACGCAGTTATTTTTATGTAGGGTTATATAGGCAGCTTCATTGATTTTGCGTTTTTGGTGGTTTTCTTCTTTTTCTTCTTTTCTTCTTTTCAGGGAGTACGTGTATTCAGCTCGTTCCCTTTCTATTGTTTTCTAATTGTATACCCTATTTTACCGAGATTCAGTGAAAGAGGTTAAGCAACCTGTGGCTACCAAGACCCCCCAACACTTAGACATTTGCCGAAATAATGGTTTTCTAGTAAATCCTTTCACACACTTAACATTATTCAAGAATATTGCCCAACCAATTCTTGTAGTTACTTATAATAATCATCATGTTTACGCACAGTTATCTTTTCGTCATTAGTTTATCCATCTTGGGATTGGTTGGATGCGTACCTCCATTGACTTCTATTCTGGGCTAGCCTACACATCTCCCTGAAACCTCTACAGCCTACATCTTTTACTATCTGTGTGCAGTAGTCTAATCTAGGTCTGCCTCTTATTCTCTTTTTTCCTATCTCTGCTTCTAAAATATTCCGCACTATTCCCTCATGCCGTAGTATGTGGCCTATCATCCTATCTCTCCTATTTTTTACCGTTTTCCACATATTTCTTTCTTCCCCTACCATTTTTAGTACCTCTTCGTTCTTAACTTTGTCTGTCCATGATATCTTCATCATATGCCTGTAACACCACATTTCAAAGGCTTCTACCTTTTTCTTGTCCGCTTCTCCTACTGTCCAGGCTTCACAGCCGTACAGTGCTGTGCTCCACACATATGTTTTAAGCAATCTTTTCCTTGTTTCTATGTTTGTGGTCTTTGAGCACAATAGTTGCTTTTTCTTGTTAAATGTAGCACGACCTTGAGCTAATCTTTGTTTTATATCTTTTGTGCTTTTCCCATCTTGCGTTATTTGGCTTCCTACGTAGCAGAAATCCTTAACCTCTTGTAAGTTCGTGTTAAATACTTGTATTCTTGTTTTTGATTTATTTTCCCCACCTTTGCAAACTAAAACTCTCTGTTAGAACCGTTTCCATTTCATTAAGAGCCGCTTCTAACTCTTCCTTGCTAGACGCTAATACCGCTATATCATCTGCAAATCTAAGCATATCAATTTTTTGTCCCTGCATAGTAATTCCAAATGTCTTTCTGCATTTGACAGTATTCATTGCCTCTTCTATGTACAAGTTAAAAATCAATGGAGATAGGGTACATCCCTGTCTCACCCCTTTCCTAATGTTTACTTCTCTACGTTCCTGCTCTAATTCTATTACTGCTGTTTGCTCTTTGTATTAGCTATGTACTATTCGTCTATCCCTATAACTCATTCCAATCTTTTTGAATATTTCAAACATTTTTTTCCAATTTACATTGTCGAATGCTTTTTCCAGATCTACAAACCCTATATACATGCTTTCCCCTTTTTCTATTGTTTTCTCCATTATCACTCTCAGAGCTAAAATAGCCTCCCGTGTTCCCCTGTTTCGCCTAAACCCAAATTGGTCTTCTCCTAGTATTTCTTCAGCTCGTTTTTCCATTCGTCTTTGCACAATTCTAGTTAATATTTTTGACACGTGTGCTGTCAAACTTATTGTTCGAAAATTTTCACATCTATCCGCGCCTTTCTTTTTTGGTATAGTTACTATGATGCTACGTTTGAAATCTTTGGGTATCTCGCCTGTCTCATACATATAGCTTACAAGTTGGAAGAGACGTTCTGTTACTGCTTGTCCAGCGGCTTTTAGAGTTTCTGCTTGCACCTTATCTGTACCCGGCGCCTTACCATTTTTCAGACTCTTTAATGCTAATTCAAACTCGTCTCGAAGTATAGGATATCCCTACACCATCTAAGAGTAAAATATATTAAAGGAATTAATTGCTAGCATGAATACAACTCCTGAATATTTTGCTAGCGAAATTAATATAAAAAACGACAAAAGGCCATCCGGCCACTTCGAATCTACAAGAATAAAGTACATTAAAGAAATTAATTGCTGGAACAACTATAGCATTTACATTGTTTATGAATTATTTGCTTTTTAAATATGCAGCTCTCGAATTTTTGCTCGATAATAATATAATTTTTTTTCAACCTCCGATCGCTCCGTGCAGAGGCTACGCGGGTAGCAGAAAGCGGGCATGCACTGTAGGCGACTGCGCAGCTCTTGCACTACACACTCCGCCATGTATTTATTTTATCAGCAAAAAAAGCAAAGAACTAGCAAATAATTCCTATACATATTTTGATGTGTTCTGAAAATTTGGGAGTTGCATATTTTAAGAGTAAATAATCCATAAAACGTAGCTATTCTTTAGTCATGCCAGCAATTAATTTTTTTAATGTACTTTACTCTTGTAGATATTGATCTTTATTTTATTATTTGAAAATTTGATTTTTTTCTTTTGCAAATGGTAGTAAAAAAATAGCAAATAATTTATATATTGTTAATTTTTTTATTGTATTTTGGGTAGATTTTTTTTTTAGTTGACTAGATAGCTTAATATTAAGCTATTTAGCCACTTGTAACTTTTTTACAGATATAGCAAAAAAATTAGTTTTATCAGCAAAAAAAGCAAATAATTAGCAAATAGTTCCTATATATATTTTGATGTGTTCTGATAATTTGGCTCAGACAACTTAATAGACCTCAACTTCTATTAGAATTTTATTGACAATGCCTGTATACGCTGCCGAAGGGAAACAGTCTTTTTCAAAACTTAAAATTATAAAAACTATCTCCGTTCCACAGTAGGTCAGGAAAGACTGCCAAGTCTGGTCACTATTTCTATCGAATCTGACCTTAGTAACGAACTAGACATAGAAGAAATAAATAATTAATGAATTTGTACTAAAAAATGCAAGAAAACCTATTTTTTGAATGTACATAGTGTTACGTGCCAAAGTGGCACTTAAACATGTTTTAGTTTAATTTTGATGTGCGGAAGTTTCGCGCCACAAATTCAAAAGACTTGGCGCGTATTTCCGTTACGTCACAGTGCGTTTGCGCCAGATCGCGCGACGCGAGTGGAGTAGGGAAAAGTGGGAGAAGTGTTTCCGTGAGAGGCTTGAACGTGGCCGTTTGCCTTGGAACATCGAGGAGGGCGGTCGTGTCAGGCCGTTTTTCCTTTGAACATCGAGAAGGGCGGTCGTGACTGGTATCGTATCTTTATTTTTATTATGTAGATTTCCCTTGCTTATCTGTGTTTCTCTTTCCCAAATTAACTTATTCCTTATCGTTCCGCTACATATAGAAAGCCCACGACCCTAGAACGAGCCGGATGTCCATGCTCCGCCAACAGCACCGGAGCAGTCACCATCTTTAACTGCCTTAAAAAGAGCCCTCCGTAGCCCTGATGGAATTCAACAGAAGCCAACTTTAACTCAACCCCGCAGGACATCGGATTTCCTATGTAAGTAAACTATTGTCTTAAATTTATATTTTCCGATAATTACGTATTAAATTTGTGCATTGGTGACGTCATTGACCGATGGGCGCGCCGAAATCTGTACAAGATTAGCGTTACCAACCGCCCGTGACGTCGCTTATTTCGCGCTTGCGCGATGTATTTATCGACGTTTTTTTAAACTGTAAAAATTGGTTTTAAACCGTAAGATTTGGCGCCTTTAATGTGTGAGGTTGTGAACTAAATAGTTTTTCTTTTGTTTTTATAAACATACAATGTATTCCAATGTTATTTATAGCTTTTTCACTAAAAAAATCAGTTATCTAATATCTGTTAACCTTGAAATCTTATATTCGTGTTTTGGAACACGTCACATTCCTTTAGATGTCAAAATCAGTTGCTATGGTGTTCTGAAAGTAGGCGGCCATTTTGACATTGAAATATACAGCTTGTGTGTTTAAAATGTTTGGCTGATGTAATGTTTTCCCAATTTAGATATGGTGTGTTTTTGATAACTTAAATTATCTGAAATATGTGTTTAGTTGTTCTAAACAGAACTGCAAGTTTTTAGGATTTATACCTTCACCCTGCTTTTAAATTATACAGGTGAGTGCCTCATTTATATATGAATAAATACATAAACATTTAAGTAATTGCATGCTTTAAACACGGTTTACTATGAAACTATCTACTTTATATCAGATTAAAACATAACCCTTGTTTGTTTTTTCGACTTTAAAAAACTGTTTTGAAACCAAAAATCAACACTGTCTTGTGTGTTATATATAGATTTCCTACTTACCTGAGTTTTTAGTGTCTTTTAAAGCGTTATTTTGACTTAACCCTGATATATTTTTTTTTCTTAGATATTATCTTGCTTGGATATAGTTTTAAAAGTTGTTCCCTTAAATGTTTTAAATAGTATAACCTATAAATGCTTTTTATAGAGGTTCTTGCTTTATATATAGTCAACGAAATATACCTAACCATATCTTTTACCTTCCAAAATGTTGTAATAAACTGGATCTCTTTATATCTGCTCCTTTGAATACTGAAATAAAGAAATTGCCGTTAACGTTTTAGTATTTAAACTCATTTACGATAGTTGTTGATAACTCCCGCAATATCGAAAGAACATTCCAATAATTTGGAATACTAACTTTTTGTATATGTATCGTGGAATTTTTCTTTGATGTAGCGAGTATGATTTTGTCTTGATTGCATATTTTTTTTTAGTTATCGATATTTTAACGTACTTTAACACCCATTAAGCGAAATTTACTGTCGGATTTGGTCGTATAGCTCTGTAAGTCTAGAACGAGACCCAAGAGCCAATCGTTAAGCATTATAAGTCTAGACGAAAATTTGGTTGGTAAGTTTGTCGTTTTGGAATTTGTGAATCATTTTTTTAATGATGATGTTGAAATTTTTCGTTATTGGTTTGGGTAGAACTCAAATGAGAGCTTCCCATCCCAGTAAATATATGCTTTATAAAATATCTTTTTGTTTTTCAACAATTTTATTAGTGAATCGAGTTTTGATTCCTCTTATCTCTTTACATATCGATTTAAACCTCATTAAATGCCTTAAAATTATCTTTAAAATCGTTTAACCCTACGTATATCTAAGAGATTTTCACGTTTACTTCTTTGACAATGTACCTAATGTTTTCTGCTCTCACTTGGCTTAATAACTTAAAACAACCCGCAGGTCGTTTGACAAGATGGAACTTGCGTATCTCTCAATTCACTTTTGATGTTAGGCATAGGCCTGGCAAATTAAATATCGTACCTGATGCCATATCTCGTGATGTTGTCTGTCTTAACATTCCAAATTTAATTCCTGATACCTGGTATCTTAATATGATTAAACCCTTACGATTTACCTAATATTTTTTTGTTCTCACTAACAATTAGTTAACTTTAATTACTTATTCCCTCTCTCATACAGTATATAATCTCTTACACGTTTAACTTTACTTACCTTAAAGTAGCTATCTTTTTCTTTTGGTTGACTTTTCCTTGACCATACCGTTACTTATATGTCACTTCATTCTCTACACCCCCCAATATAACTCTGTTGTTTCATTTAATCAACCCTCGAACTTTTCCTACTGCATATTATTCGGTTTTAGTATTTTTCTTACGTCATTTAATTTTGTGTGGTAATTGTCGTAACTTTGGTTGCAATAACTCATTGAATTTTTATGATTGGTTTTAGCTGATGTTAGAGTGGATGTTTTTCTTCTTTGGGCTCACATAGAACATGCGCAGCCTATGCTATTGTAAGAAATAGTTCATGCTCGCAGTTTCAAAAAACTAGGATTGTCTATTCCATGTGTTTTTCTTCTGAATTATTGCAGTCGCCCACATTATACTATATCATTATTTCTTTCTTTTTCTACTAAATCAACATAACTTATAAACTTTTTTTCTCATTGTTTTTTATTGAACTTTGTGGTGAGGTGCTATCGCTTTTTATTGATATCTTATTAAATTCTCGGTTGTTTTAGCATATTGGAACAGTGTACCTGTATTTAACTGCTTATAATTAGGCATCGTTGTGTGTTTAAGGTGCTACCGTTTTAAAAAACTATCTTAAAACAGTTTGTTTTTGTGTGAATGTATCTGTATTGATACTTTTAAGTTGTGTCAACTTTTGTCTGATTTTCTTATCGTAGTGGATGCACTCGTTAGGAAAATGATCGTACTAGTTCGCTTAAGAGTCTAGTGAATTTTTTTAAACGTGTATACCTATCTTATCAGATTAATATCGCAGGTGATCCTTCAGACCAATCTGTGTTTCAATAGGGACAACTCTCTACCTTCTCTCGGACGCTTGTTCAAAAACTCTACTTTTTCATATCCCGCTGTTTCCGTTTATACCTTATTCTTCTTTCGGTGGACCTGTTCTTGTCCCGAAACACCCGTATGCCACATAAGAGTGATGTTCCTTCACTCCGGGCTACTGGCTACATTGGCTGGTTGAGTAGCGCTTTGCTATCCACCTTTTTCTGTCTCTTTTGCTCAATGCGAGCCCTTCCTCCACTTTCTTCTACCTGGAAGTGCCTCTTATGCATTCCAAATAACCACCTCCTTCTTTTTACCGTTCCTGTTTCTCTGCCTTTTCATTTCCGTTAGTCACCGTGTGGTTGACGGGAGGTTTTCACAGACACCTGGACCCCGTCTCTGGGAATCTTTCTTTTTCTTCTTTTAAGTTTTTTCTTTTGTGGCTTTGTCGCGATTGTTACGTGCCAAAGTGGCACTTAAACATGTTTTAGTTTAATTTTGATGTGCGGAAGTTTCGCGCCACAAATTCAAAAGACTTGGCGCGTATTTCCGTTACGTCACAGTGCGTTTGCGCCAGATCGCGCGACGCGAGTGGAGTAGGGAAAAGTGGGAGAAGTGTTTCCGTGAGAGGCTTGAACGTGGCCGTTTGCCTTGGAACATCGAGGAGGGCGATCGTGTCAGGCCGTTTTTGCCTTTGAACATCGAGAAGGGCGGTCGTAACTGGTATCGTATCTTTATTTTTATTATGTAGATTTCCTTGCTTATCTGTGTTTCTCTTTCCCAAATTAACCTATTCCTTATCGTCCCGCTATATATAGAAATCTGGTACTACCTTGGAGCAGCCCACGACCCTAGAACGAGCCGAATGTCCATGCTACGCCAACAGCACCGCAGCAGTCACCATCTTTAATTGCCTTAAAAAGGGCCCTCCGTAGCCCTGATGGAATTCAACAGAAGCCAACTTTAACTCAACCCTGCAGGACATCGGATTTTCTATGTAAATAAACTATTGTCTTAAATTTATATTTTCCGATAATTACGTATTAAATTTGTGCATTGGTGACGTCATTGACCGATGGGCGCGCCGAAATCTGTACAAGATTAGCGTTACCAACCGCCCGTGACGTCGCTTATTTCGCGCTTGCGCGATGTATTTATCGACGTTTTTTTAAACTGTAAAAATTGGTTTTAAACCGTAAGAATAGTTGTAAGTAATTTGTATTTTAATTTTAGTTCAATATTTAATCACTTTGATTTGTATATAGGTATGTTTATAATGATGTTTGTAATAATTTGAAATTTCATGTCGTTGGTTGATATTAAAACGAAATGCTTATTCAAATGCTATAAAGTTTATTTGATACTAAATTATTCATAAGTTCCAACAAAATATTGTATTTGATGTTCTGATTTATGTATTAACAAATTTCAAAAATCTCTTAAAAAATCCAAAAAGTCATTCGTACACAAGCGGCAAAAAGGTCCGACGCGGCCCTGGTAGTAATTATCTTCGGTGATCTCTGTAGCGGCATTGTAGTACATTTAGGACTCTGCAAAATAACCCTGAATAATTTAACTTTTATTGGACAGAATAAAAACAGTAAAGTAAGTTCGTTACAACAAAATTAGTCGAAAAGCAAAAATCGTATTACTATTAATCGCTGTTTTTGTTAGTCTATTCAAAAATACATTATATAATTTTTTTCAAGGGCCCCTCGAATAATTTAGACCTTGATTAGTTATTGTGCTTTAGCTAATAGTATATTTTCTAAAAGATTAACTTGTTGAACCAGTATAATTAAATTTTTTACGGATTCTAATGATTAATGGCTTTCAAACTTAATAATATCTAATTAATAATAATCTTGTCTAAATTAAAATGCTTTTTTATTTTCTTGCAGGATTGGTAAGAGGACCGATAAAAACCTATCTTCAACTAGGTGTAAAACGATAATCATTTTTATGGATTGATTGAGTTTAAAATTCGATCAATAAGCACCAACAAAGTCTGCACCGTTTTGTTAGCTAAAAAAATCACTTGACTCTTGCAAATGTAATTATTTTCTACGTAACAAAAGGTAATATAGTTTTTGCGTGCTAATAATGGTTCTCTTCTAGCGTTTTATTACTTTTAATAGATTATCTTACGTCAACTGTGAATTGACATTTAGATGCTTATTTGGAATTTTTCTTGTTTGTGCTTCACTGAATAAATACAAGGCACGCACCAGCTATACTTTACAAACGTGCCAGTGGGTGTAAACCAGGTAGGTTTCATAGCCATTTACTTTTAATTTTTTGCATACACATAAGTACTTATAAAATACAAAGTTTATATAAAAATATAAATTTTAAAAGCAGGTTTGTTTACAAATACATACGAACAAAATTCGATTCCTAACAATTTTGAGATTAAAGCAAAATCCATGAAAGCTTGCTTCGGCTTCGTCTCATTAGGCACAAGCATTAATGCAACAGGTTTCAAAGTTTACCAACTGTTGCTATAAGACTGTTGCTTAAAATTTTTGTTGAATATAAAATAAAAAATTTCCAAAACCCCATCTAGCCAGATTCAACAACGAATGCTAAACATGACTAAACAATAAAATTGCCACTTAACAGCCATGCAGAAGACTTTGTCATCGGTTCGAAATGGAAAATGAATCCTATCTTAGTAGTGTTTTTAATTGTTTTGTCCTAAATCAAAACTGACAGCCAATGTAGATAACAACCAGAGCTATTTGACATAGTGTGTAGGTGTAGAACATTTAGGTATATTCTTACAAGTGACATACAAAAAATGTACAGGTGTATTAGAATTAATCGTCAAGATACCATTCTACAAAATATTGTTTGGCGAGATGATCCTTCTTGTCCATTGAAACATATTGAGCTCCAAAGTGTAACGTATGGAACTAATTGTGCCCCGTTTCGAGCCACTCGAACGTTGGTAGAACTAGCCAATCAAAATAAAACAAGGTTTCCGTTGGCTGCAGAAACGTTGCTTAAGCAAACCTATGTTGATGACATATTGAGCGGTGCAAACACTGCTGAAGATCTTTTACAGCTTCAGCTTGAATTAAAGGAATTATTAGAGTCCGCCGGGTTTATGCTACACAAATGGAACTCTAATATTCAATCGTTATTTCCATTTGTACTATCAGAAGGAATTTCAAAGATTTTAGGAATTGAGTGGAATCCTATCTCTGACATGTTTCAAATGTCAATTCGCGAGTTAACGGAGAAGGAATCTTTCACAAAACGAGAAATTCTGGGATTGATTGCACAAATCTTTGATCCCATGGGACTTGTTGCTCCTGGGATAATTATTGCAAAAATGATTATGCAAAAATTGTGGTCGATAAAGGTGGAATGGGACGAAATTGTGCCGCCAGGAGTACTAGATGACTGGCTAAAATTCTACAAACTATTACCTAATTTACGAAAGATCATTACATGTGATTTTCCAATGCTCCACCCGAAGGTACTACATTGGCCAGGAAGCGAGTTTTTTTTTACCTGGAAAATTTTGAATTTTGCCGAATCCTAACTGTTCCAAGCAAGGTAGGGATCTTTAACGTGCGTGACAACACTCACACACGGGACCTCCATTTTACCTCTCATCCGAACGAGGGTGTATTTTTGCGAAAAATGCTCGCCTAACATTTTTCAAGCGGACCGTGTCGGGATTCGAACCCGGGACATAGGGCGTAGTAGTCACACACATACCACTACTTACGAAAGGTCAGCATCCCTCGTTGGATTTTTATTCCAGGTAATATAGTTGCAATGCAATTAATAGGTTTTTCAGATGCGTCTTTTTATGCATACGGAGCTTGCATATATATGAGGGCCATTTATGAAAACAATATGGTTTCTTTTCGTCTTGTTGGTGCAAAATCTAGAGTGGCTCCACTAAGGACAATTTCGTTGCCACGTCTAGAGTTGTGTGGTTTTTTATTGTTAGCTCGTTTATGCGACAAGTTTACATCATGTATAGAGTATAATTTTGACAAGATTGTCATGTTCACAGACTCACAAATCGTTTTGGCATGGCTGCAGTCACCACCATCACGTTGGACAACGTTTGTGGCTAATAGAGTGTCAGAAATTTGTTAAATTGCTCATCATGCAATATGGTTACATATTCCTTCAGGTTTAAATCCCGCAGACTGTATTTCGCGCGGTCTTGACTCAACAAAGTTAATACATAAAAGGTCTTGGTGGGAAGGTCCAGACTTTCTGCTTGATTTTAATTGGAATCCTCAGAAGGATACTGTAAATAAGGAAATAGTTTTCTCTACCCGAGGAACGGCGGGTAGCTTATATTCAGACAAATATTGAAAACATTTGTTCAATATTTCTCAGATTTTCATCATTTGTTCGATTGCAAAGAACCTTTGCTTTTATATTTCGATTCATTAACAACTCACAACACAATACCACAAAGGTTGCTGGTCCCTTGACAGTGGACGCACTAGATCGAGCTGCAACACACATATTTTTATTAGTTCAGAAGGAGCATTTTTCAAAGGAAATATTTTATTTAAAGGAAAATAAGAAATTATCTAAAAGGAGTTCAATTCTAACATTAAATCCGTTTTTAGATTCCAAAGGTCTACTAAGGGTTGGCGGGCGATTGGGAAATGCAATGTTACCTTTTAATGCACAACATTCAATCATTCTTCCAGCAGCTAATCATGTTACTGATTTGTTAATTGAACATGAACATAAATACTTAGGCCATGCAGGCCCTCGTGCAGTGCTATACAGTTTACGCCAGCGAGTGTGGCCTATTCGTGCTTTGAGACGCATTAAGGCAATTGTACTAAGGTGCGTAAAATGCCACAGGTTTAAGGCAGTGGTTGCCAAGCAGCTTATGGGAAACTTACCCTTAGAACGAACCCAATTGATTCGTCCTTTTCTACATGTCGGAGTAGATTTTGGTGGGCCGATTATGGTAAGGGAAACAAGATTGCGCAAGTCAATTATTTCTAAGGCATATGTTGCATTATTTGTGTGCATGGCAACAAAGGCTATACACATTGAGTTAGTGTCAAGTCTCGCAACTGAGACGTTCATACTTACACTAAAAAGGTTCGTGGCTCGTCGAGGCAATCCGATCTCGATCAGCAGCGATAATGCGACAAATTTTAAGGGAGCAAATAATGCTCTGCATGAAGTTTATCAGTTCTTTAATTCTCACGGAACTGACATACAAGAGTTTCTGTCTACACGAAGCATTTGTTGGAACTTCATCCCTCCAAGTAGCCCACATTGGGGAGGTCTATGGGAAGCGGGTATTAAAAGCACCAAATACCATTTAAGACGAATAGTAGGTCGGTCAACTTTAACCTTTGAATGTCTAACTACAGTTCTAGCCCAAATTGAGGCTATTCTAAATTCCAGGCCCCTACAAGACATTTCTGAATCAGTATCGGATTTTGAATGCCTAACACCGGGACATTTTCTAATAGGTCAAGCGTTGACTGCATTTCCTGAAAGGGACGTTTCTTCTATTCCGGACAACAGAATAAATATGTGGCAGCATTGTTCAAAATTAAGGCAGATATTTTGGAAAAAATGGTCTACAGACTATTTAAATCAATTGCAACACCGTCCAAAATGGAGGTTAATGGAACCCAATCTAAAGGTTGGCGACTTAGTGTTAGTGAAAGAAGACAATCTGCCTCCTTTAGAATGGTGCCTGCCAGAGAAACAAATATTAAATCTGGACGAGACAATAAGGTACGGGTAGTTACAATAAAAACAAATAAGGGAGAGTTTATCCGACCCATTACAAAACTTTCCCCATTGCCTGTTCAAAATAAAACTTCCACTGTTGAGGACGAAGCCTCAAGGGGGGGGAGAATGTTGAGGAATAATTTGTTTGGACAGCATGTTTGACTGTCATTGGCTTATTTTCATTCTAATTTTAATTTCTTATTAACTTGTGTGCCTGACTACGCCAAGCCAAGCTACTAGCGTTCTTGTTAGTATTCAATGTTTAATAATGTTTAATAGGAAACTACAGTCCACTTAATTATATAGTAGGTAGTGACTTTTGGATGGTTGCTAAAATAATATAATGTCAAGTTGAAAAACTAGTATAAGAACATTCCGACTGAGTTTATATAATAAAAAGGATAATTAAATTGTGAACCAGCGTTTATTAAGGCATTACATAACACAAAAAATAAGTTTCACCAAGGGAAATATACAACATTTACAAAGAAATTACCTCAGCCTTATGAATCAGCTTAACCAGAAAATTATCGAATGTTCCAGATCTGAGACGTAAAAACTTTAATATTATATAAACCGAAAAATAATCAAGAACGGGATCAGTTACCAATTGTCTGTTTGTCGGGTATTTTACGGATTGCCTTTGTCCTATACGATAAATTTAAATAAATGGAGAAATGCAACATAGATTTTCCAATGCATTTATAGGTAGATTATTTCAAAGAATGGAACGATATAGGAGTAGAAATTTAAACAACGATTTGGTCAGGGGTGATTAGCGAAGGAAGTTTGGTGTACATTAGATAGGAAATCTGAGAAAGTCCCGGGAAGTCCAAGAAAGTTCCGGAAAGTCTGAGGAAGTCTGATGAAATCCCGGAAGTCCGAGGAAGCACCTGAAAATCTGCGAAAGTTATCGGAAGACCCGGGAAGTTCGATAAAGTTCCAAAAAGTTTGAGAAAGTTTGCAGTAGTCCTGGGTTATCAGAGAAATTACTACAATTTATTACAAAAATTCTTGGTTAATTCCAGGAAGTCCTGAGATTTCCAAAAAAGTTCTGGAAGTTTTAACCAGTTTTAGAAAATGTTGAACCATATTAAATTATTTCTTGTTTACTACTATTGTTGGCATTATGCATTATTCTATTCTGTTTTGCTACCTAATTGTAGAGCAAAACTGCTTCGCATATTGCACTTTCAGAGCAACAAAGATAATTTGTGGAACAACTTTTACGCAACGCAATTGCTTTCATGAACTTTGCAAATGCTATACTGAAATTTCCCAGCATTTTTAAGGAATTAAAAAAAATTTTCTACAGAATTTGCAATATACAAGTTCTATGACTGTCTGATTTACAAACTTCATATATTATTTTAATCAAACTCCATCAGAATATAAACCTTCGCGCCGTTTCTTTTACGTTTTTAATTAGGGGTGAACGATATATGACATAAGAGTAAATAATTCATAAAACGTAGGTATTTTTTAGTCATGCCAGCAATTAATTTCTTTAATGTACTTTACTCTTGTAAATATTGATATTTATTTTATTATTTGAAAATTTGATTTTTTTCTTTTGAAAATGGTAGCAAAAAAATAGCAAATAATTTATATATTGTTAATTTTTTTATTTTATTTTGTGTGGATATTTTTTTTTTGGTTGGCTAGATAGCTCAATATTAAGCTATCTAGCCATTTGTACCTTTTTACAAATATAGCAAAAAATTTGGTTTTATCAGCAAAAAAAGCAAAGAACTAGCAAATAATTCTTATGTATATTTTGATGTGTTCTGATAATTTGGGAGTTGAATATTTTAACAATAAATAATTCATAAAACGTTAGTATTCTTTAGTCATGCCAGCAATTAATTTCTCTAATGTACTTTACTCTTGTAGATATTGATATTTATTTTATTATTTGAAAATTTGATTTTTTTCTTTTGCAAATGGTAGCAAAAAAATAGCAAGTAATTTATATATTGTTAATTTTTTTATGTTATATTGGGTAGGTATTTTTTTTTGGTTGGTTAGATAGCTTAATATTAAGCTATCTAGCCACTTGTACCTTTTTACAAATATAGCAAAAAATTTGGTTTTATCAGCAAAAAAAGCAAAGAACTAGCAAATAATTCTTATGTATATTTTGATGTGTTCTGATAATTTGGGAGTTGAATATTTTAACAATAAATAATTCATAAAACGTTAGTATTCTTTAGTCATGCCAGCAATTAATTTCTCTAATGTACTTTACTCTTGTAGATATTGATATTTATTTTATTATTTGAAAATTTGATTTTTTTCTTTTGCAAATGGTAGCAAAAAAATAGCAAGTAATTTATATATTGTTAATTTTTTTATTTTATATTGGGTAGGTATTTTTTTTTGGTTGGTTAGATAGCTTAATATTAAGCTATCTAGCCATTTGTACCTTTACAAATATAGCAAAAAATTTGGTTTTATCAGCAAAAAAAGCAAAGAACTAGCAAATAATTCTTATGTATATTTTGATGTGTTCTGATAATTTGGGAGTTGAATATTTTAACAATAAATAATTCATAAAACGTTAGTATTCTTTAGTCATGCCAGCAATTAATTTCTCTAATGTACTTTACTCTTGTAGATATTGATATTTATTTTATTATTTGAAAATTTGATTTTTTTCTTTTGCAAATGGTAGCAAAAAAATAGCAAGTAATTTATATATTGTTAATTTTTTTATTTTATATTGGGTAGGTATTTTTTTTTGGTTGGTTAGATAGCTTAATATTAAGCTATCTAGCCACTTGTACCTTTTTACAAATATAGCAAAAAATTTGGTTTTATCAGCAAAAAAAGCAAAGAACTAGCAAATAATTCTTATGTATATTTTGATGTGTTCTGATAATTTGGGAGTTGAATATTTTAACAATAAATAATTCATAAAACGTTAGTATTCTTTAGTCATGCCAGCAATTAATTTCTCTAATGTACTTTACTCTTGTAGATATTGATATTTATTTTATTATTTGAAAATTTGATTTTTTCTTTTGCAAATGGTAGCAAAAAATAGCAAGTAATTTATATATTGTTAATTTTTTTATTTTATATTGGGTAGGTATTTTTTTTTGGTTGGTTAGATAGCTTAATATTAAGCTATCTAGCCATTTGTACCTTTTTACAAATATAGCAAAAAATTTGGTTTTATCAGCAAAAAAAGCAAAGAACTAGCAAATAATTCTTATGTATATTTTGATGTGTTCTGATAATTTGGGAGTTGAATATTTTAACAATAAATAATTCATAAAACGTTAGTATTCTTTAGTCATGCCAGCAATTAATTTCTCTAATGTACTTTACTCTTGTAGATATTGATATTTATTTTATTATTTGAAAATTTGATTTTTTTCTTTTGCAAATGGTAGCAAAAAAATAGCAAGTAATTTATATATTGTTAATTTTTTTATTTTATATTGGGTAGGTATTTTTTTTTGGTTGGTTAGATAGCTTAATATTAAGCTATCTAGCCATTTGTACCTTTTTACAAATATAGCAAAAAATTTGGTTTTATCAGCAAAAAAAGCAAAGAACTAGCAAATAATTCTTATGTATATTTTGATGTGTTCTGATAATTTGGGAGTTGAATATTTTAACAATAAATAATTCATAAAACGTTAGTATTCTTTAGTCATGCCAGCAATTAATTTCTCTAATGTACTTTACTCTTGTAGATATTGATATTTATTTTATTATTTGAAAATTTGATTTTTTCTTTTGCAAATGGTAGCAAAAAAAATAGCAAGTAATTTATATATTGTTAATTTTTTTATTTTATATTGGGTAGGTATTTTTTTTTGGTTGGTTAGATAGCTTAATATTAAGCTATCTAGCCACTTGTACCTTTTTACAAATATAGCAAAAAATTTGGTTTTATCAGCAAAAAAAGCAAAGAACTAGCAAATAATTCCTATGTATATTTTGATGTGTTCTGATAATTTGGGAGTTGAATATTTTAACAATAAATAATTCATAAAACGTTAGTATTCTTTAGTCATGCCAGCAATTAATTTCTCTAATGTACTTTACTCTTGTAGATATTGATATTTATTTTATTATTTGAAAATTTGATTTTTTTCTTTTGCAAATGGTAGCAAAAAAATAGCAAGTAATTTATATATTGTTAATTTTTTTATTTTATATTGGGTAGGTATTTTTTTTTGGTTGGTTAGATAGCTTAATATTAAGCTATCTAGCCACTTGTACCTTTTTACAAATATTGCAAAAATTTGGTTTTATCAGCAAAAAGCAAAGAACTAGCAAATAATTCCTATATATATTTTGATGTGTTCTGATAATTTGGGAGTTGAATATTTTAACAGTAAATAATTCATAAAACGTTAGTATTCTTTAGTCATGCCAGCAATTAATTTCTTTAATGTACTTTACTCTTGTAGATATTGATATTTATTTTATTATTTGAAAATTTGATTTCTTTCTTTTGCAAATGGTAGCAAAAAATAGCAAGTAATTTATATATTGTTAATTTTTTATTTTATATTGGGTGGTATTTTTTTGTTGGTTAGATAGCTTAATATTAAGCTATCTAGCCACTTGACCTTTACAAATATAGCAAAAATTTGGTTTTATCAGCAAAAAAGCAAAGAACTAGCAATTAATTCCTATATATATTTTGATGTGTTCTGATAATTTGGGAGTTGAATATTTTAACAATAAATAATTCATAAAACGTTAGTATTCTTTAGTCATGCCAGCAATTAATTTCTTTAATGTACTTTACTCTTGTAGATATTGATATTTATTTTATTATTTGAAAATTTGATTTTTTCTTTTGCAAATGGTAGCAAAAAATAGCAAGTAATTTATATATTGTTAATTTTTTATTTTATATTGTGTGGTATTTTTTTTGTTGGTTAGATAGCTTAATATTAAGCTATCTAGCCACTGACTTTACAAATATAGCAAAAATTTGGTTTTATCAGCAAAAAAGCAAAGAACTAGCAAATTAATTCCTATATATATTTTGATGTGTTCTGATAATTTGGGAGTTGAATATTTTAACAATAAATAATTCATAAAACGTTAGTATTCTTTAGTCATGCCAAGCAATTAATTTCTTAATGTACTTTACTCTTGTAGATATTGATATTTATTTTATTATTTGAAAATTTGATTTCTTTCTTTTGCAAATGGTAGCAAAAAAATGCAAGTAATTTATATATTGTTAATTTTTATTTTATATTGTGGGTATTTTTTTTGTTGGTTAGATAGCTTAATATTAAGCTATCTAGCCACTGTACTTTTACAAATATAGCAAAAATTTGGTTTTATCAGCAAAAAGCAAAGAACTAGTAATTTAATAATTTTGATGTGTTCTGATAATTTGGGAGTTGAATATTTTAACAGTAAATAATTCATAAAACGTTAGTATTCTTTAGTCATGCCAAGCAATTAATTTCTTAATGTACTTTACTCTTGTAGATATTGATATTTATTTTATTATTTGAAAATTTGATTTCTTTCTTTTGCAAATGATAGCAAAAAAATAGCAAGTAATTTATATATTGTTAATTTTTATTTTATATTGGGTGGGTATTTTTTTTTTGTTGGTTAGATAGCTTAATATTAAGCTATCTAGCCACTTGCACCTTTTTACAAATATAGCAAAAAATTTGGTTTTATCAGCAAAAAAAGCAAAGAACTATATATATTTTGATGTGTTCTGATAATTTGGGAGTTGAATATTTTAACAGTAAATAATTCATAAAACGTTAGTATTCTTTAGTCATGCCAGCAATTAATTTCTTTAATGTACTTTACTCTTGTAGATATTGATATTTATTTTATTATTTGAAAATTTGATTTCTTTCTTTTGCAAATGGTAGCAAAAAAATAGCAAGTAATTTATATATTGTTAATTTTTTTATTTTATATTGGGTGGGTATTTTTTTTTGTTGGTTAGATAGCTTAATATTAAGCTATCTAGCCACTTGCACCTTTTTACAAATATAGCAAAAAATTTGGTTTTATCAGCAAAAAAAGCAAAGAACTAGCAATTAATTCCTATATATATTTTGATGTGTTCTGATAATTTGGGAGTTGAATATTTTAACAATAAATAATTCATAAAACGTTAGTATTCTTTAGTCATGCAAGCAATTAATTTCTTAATGTACTTTACTCTTGTAGATATTAATATTTATTTTGATATTTGAAAATTTGATTTTTTTCTTTTGCAAATGGTAGCAAAAAAATTGCAAGTAGTATATATATTGTTAACTTTTTATTTTATTTTGTGTAGGTATTTTTGTTTTTGGTTAGCTAGATAGCTTAATATTAAGCTTCCTAGCCACCTGTACTTTTTTACAAATATAGCAAAAAAATTGGTTTTTTCAGCAAAAAAAGCAAAGAACTAGCAAATAATTCCTATATATATTATATATATATATATATTTTGATGTGTTCTGATAATTTGGGAGTTGAATATTTTAACAGTAAATAATTCATAAAACGTTAGTATTCTTTAGTCATGCAAGCAATTAATTTCTTAATGTACTTTACTCTTGTAGATATTGATATTTATTTTATTATTTGAAAATTTGATTTCTTTCTTTTGCAAATGGTAGCAAAAAAATAGCAAGTAATTTATATATTGTTAATTTTTTTATTTTATATTCGGTGGGTATTTTTTTTTTTGTTGGTTAGATAGCTTAATATTAAGCTATCTAGCCACTTGCACCTTTTTACAAATATAGCAAAAAATTTGGTTTTATCAGCAAAAAAAGCAAAGAACTAGCAATTAATTCCTATATATATTTTGATGTGTTCTGATAATTTGGGAGTTGAATATTTTAACAATAAATAATTCATAAAACGTTAGTATTCTTTAGTCATGCCAGCAATTAATTTCTTTAATGTACTTTACCCTTGTAGATATTAATATTTATTTTGATATTTGAAAATTTGATTTTTTTCTTTTGCAAATGGTAGCAAAAAAATAGCAAGTAATTTATATATTGTCAATTTTTTTATTTTATTTTGGGTAGGTATTTTTTTTGGTTGGTTAGATAGCTTAATATTAAGCTATCTAGCCACTTGCACCTTTTTACAAATATAGCAAAAAATTTTGTTTTATTAGCAAAAAAAGCAAAGAACTAGCAATTAATTCCTATATATATTTTGATGTGTTCTGATAATTTGGGAGTTGAATCTTTAACAGTAAATAATTCATAAAACGTTAGTATTCTTTAGTCATGCCAGCAATTAATTTCTTTAATGTACTTTACTCTTGTAGATATTAATATTTATTTTGATATTTGAAAATTTGATTTTTTTCTTTTGCAAACAGTAACAAAAAAATTGCAAGTAATTTATATATTGTTAATTTTTTTATTTTATTTTGTGTAGGTATTTTTTTTTGTTGGCTAGATAGCTTAATATTAAGTTATCTAGCCACTTGTACCTTTTTACAAATATAGCAAAAAAATTGGTTTTATCAGCATAAAAAGTAAAGAACTAGCAAATAATTCCTATATATATTTTGATGTGTTCTGATAATTTGGGAGTTGAATATTTTAACAATAAATAATTCATAAAACGTTAGTATTCTTTAGTCATGCCAGCAATTAATTTCTTTAGTGTACTTTACTCTTGTAGATATTGATATTTATTTTATTATTTGAAAATTTGATTTCTTGCTTTTGCAAATGGTAGCAAAAAAATAGCAAGTAATTTATATATTGTTAATTTTTTTATTTTATTTTGTGTAGGTATTTTATTTTGGTTGGCTAGATAGCTTAATATTAAGCTATCTAGCCACTTATATCTTTTTACAAATATAGCAAAAAATTTGGTTTTATCAGCAAAAAAAGCAAAGAACTAGCAAATAATTCCTATATATATTTTGATGTGTTCTGATAATTTGGGAGTTGAATATTTTAACAGTAAATAATTCATAAAACGTTAGTATTCTTTAGTCATGCCAGCAATTAATTTCTTTAATGTACTTTACCCTTGTAGATATTAATATTTATTTTGATATTTGAAAATTTGATTTTTTTCTTTTGCAAATGGTAGCAAAAAAATAGCAAGTAATTTATATATTGTTAATTTTTTTATTTTATTTTGTGTAGGTATTTTTTTTTGGTTGGCTAGATAGCTTAATATTAAGCTATCTAGCCACTTATATCTTTTTACAAATATAGCAAAAAAATTGGTTTTATCAGCATAAGAAGCAAAGAACTAGCAAATAATTCCTATATATATTTTGATGTGTTCTGAAAATTTGGGAGTTGGATATTTTAAGAGTAAATAATTCATAAAACGTAGATATTCTTTAGTGATGCCAGCAATTAATTTTTTTTATGCACTTTACCTCTTGTAGATGATATTGATATGTATTATATTATTTGAAAATTTGATTTTTTTCTTTTGCAAATGGTAGCAAAAAAATAGCAAATAATTTATATAATGTTAATTTTTTTATTGTATTTTGCGTAGGTATTTTTTTTTTAGTAGGCTAGACAGCTTAATATTAAGCTATTTGGCCACTTGTAACTTTTTTACAAATATAGCAAAAAAATTAGTTTTATCAGCAAAAAAAAGCAAATAATTAGCAAATAGTTTCTATATATATTTTGATGTGTTCTGATAATTTGGCTCAGACAACTTAATATACCTCAAGTTCTATTAGTATTTTATTGACAATGCCTGTTTACGCTGCCGAAGAGAAACGGTCCTTATCAAAACTTAAAATTATAAAAACTATCTCCGTTCCACAATGTCAGGAAAGACTGCCAAGTCTGGTCACTATTAGTAACGAATTAGACATAGAAGAAATAAATAATTAATGAATTTGTACTAAAAAATGCAAGAAAACCTATTTTTTGAATGTACATAGTTGTAAGTAATTTCTATTTTAATTTTAGTTCGATATTTAATTACTTTGATTTGTATATAGGTATGTTTATAATGATGTTTGTAATAATTTGTAATTTCATGTCGTTGGTTAATATTAAAACGAAATGCTTATTCAAATGCTATAAACTTTATTTGATACTAAATTACTCTTAAGTTCTAACAAAATATTGTATTTGATGTTCGTATTTATGTATTAAGAAATTCCAAAAATCGCTTAAAAAATGAAAAAGGCACGGAAATCATTCGTTCGTACTCAAGCGGCAAAAAGGTCCGACGCGGCCTTGGTAGTAATTATCTTTGGTGATCTCTGTAGCGGCATTTTAGTACATTTAGGACTCTGCAAATAACTCTGAATAATTTAACTTTTATTGGACAGAATAAAAACAGTAAAGTAAGTTCGTTAGAACAAAATTAGTCGAAAAGCAAAAATCGTATTACTATTAATCGCTGTTTTTGTTAGTCTATTCAAAAATACATTATATAATTTTTTTCAAGGGCCCCTCAAATAATTTAGATCTTGATTAGTTATTGTGCTTTAGCTAATAGTATATTTTCTAAAAGATTAACTTGTTGAACCAGTATAATTAAATTTTTTACGGATTCTAATGATTAATGGCTTTCAAACTTAATAATATCTAATTAATAATAATCTTGTCTAAATTAAAATGCTTTTTTATTTTCTTGCAGGATTGGTAAGAGGACCGATAAAAACCTATCTTCAACTAGGTGTAAAACGATAATCATTTTTATGGATTGATTGAGTTTAAAATTCGATCAATAAGCACCAACAAAGTCTGCACCGTTTTGTTAGCTGAAAAAATCACTTGACTCTTGCAAATGTAATTATTTTCTACGTAACAAAAGGTAATATAGTTTTTGCGTGCTAATAATGGTTCTCTTCTAGCGTTTTATTACTTTTAATAGATTATCTTACGTCAACTGTGAATTGACATTTAGATGCTTATTTGGAATTTTTCTTGTTTGTGCTTCACTGAATAAATACAAGGCACGCACCAGCTATACTTCGAAGTTTTTATCAGCAATTTACAAACGTGCCAGTGGGTGTAAACCAGGTAGGTTTCATAGCCATTTACTTTTAATTTTTTGCATACACATAAGTACTTATAAAATACAAAGTTTATTTAGAAATATAAATTTTAAAAGCAGGTTTGTTTACAAATACATACGAACAAAATTCGATTCCGAACAATTTTGAGATTAAAGCAAAATCCATGAAAGCTTGCTTCGGCTATGTCTCATCAGACATAAGCGTTAATGCAACAGGTTTCAAAGTTTTACAACTATCGCTGTAAGGCTGTTGCTTAGAGTTTTTGTAGTAGAAAATTTCCAAAACCCCATTTAACCAGATTCAACTACGAATGCTAAACGTGACTAAACAATAAAAGTGCCGTGCAGAAGATTTTGTCATCGGTTCGAAATTGAAAATGAATCCTACCTTACTAGTGTTTTTTATTGTTTTGTCCTAAATCAAAACCGACAGTCAAGGTAGTTAACATGATGTATCAACTAACAACATTTATGAAGAAATTACCTCAGCCTTATAAATCAGCTCAACCAGAAAATTATCGAGTGTTCCAGACCTTATGACGTAAAAACCTTTATATTATCATCATCATTAAGTCTTCAGTCCTAGAACTGGTTGGACGCGTACCCCCATTGTTTCCTAGTCTGAACCAACCTATACATTTCCCTGAAATTTGCAGTCTGCATCTATCACTATTTGTGTGCGAAAGTCTGACCTCGGTCTACCTCTACTTATCGTTTTCTATCTCTGCTTGTAATATATCTCGTACTGTTCCCCAGAAATACCTTAGAACGTATCCTGTCCTTCTGTTTCTCCTATTTTTTTTTGTTTTCAACTAATATGTTTATTTCTTTACTATTTCAACAACCTATTTGTTATTAACTTTGTCTGTCCATGCTACCATCCTCATACATCTGAAGCACAACATTCCATAAAGCTTCTATCTCTTTCTGTCTGCTTTTCCTACTGCCCCTATTTCATAGATGTACTGTGCTGCGCTCCACACTATGTTTTGAACCGTTTTCTTCTTGTATTTATGTTCGTTGTCTTTGAACATAGCTGCTGTTCTTTCTTGTTTGATGCAGTTCGGTCACTTTTTATTGTTTTACAGTTATATACCCTACTTCCCCGATATTCAGTTGTATGTGAAGGGGGGTAAGCCACCTTTGGCTGCCAAGTTCCTCCAGCACTTTCTTCTATTAAATTCAGGATATCCTTTGTTATCCATGGTTTCTCGTTTTCGTTTTGTGTATACCCCAGAATATTTCTGGCCGCCATGTCTAAGCTGAATTTGATGTTATTCTATTCTTTTCTACTTACTTAGTATCGGAAATTTTCCCGATATCTTTTAGCAATTCATTTGACTTTTTTTCAAATCTTTTGTGGATATCTTTATCTTTCTGCTTCTCAAAGTCAAAGTGCCTTTTTCCGTTCCTCTTGTTCAGATTTTTAAATTTAAGTGCGGCCTTCATAATTGCGATGTTGTGGTCAGTCTCTATATCTGCTTCCGGATAGCTTCTACAGTCTTTTACTTGATTTCTAAACCGTTGTCTAACAATAATGTAATCTATTTGATATCTTCCGATATCTACTAGCATCTTCCACGTAAATCGTCTTCTAACATGATGTTGAAATAATGTACTTGTGATGGTTAAGTTGTTCTTGTCGCAAAATTCTACCAACCTATTACCCCTGTCATTTATCGTGCCTACACTAAATAAACCTACTGTCGTTCCTTCCCTGCCCTCACCTACCACTGCATTAAAATCCCGCGATATTATTAAATTTTCATGTCCTTTTACGTATCTTAGTATGTCTTTGATATCCTTGTAGATCGCCTCTACCTCTTCCTCACTGTAGCTAGAGTTGGGCATGTACACTTGTATTATTACTGTATTTATTAGTTTAGATTCAAATCTAAACATTAGTAACCTTTCGTTCTTTTGTAAGTAGTTTTCTACACGTCGTCCTATCTTTTTTCGCATAATTATCTCCACACCCGAATTTCCTTTCTCTATTCCTGTATGAATTACCCTGAAGTCTCCACTTCAAAAATTTCCTGCCTCTGGTCAGCGGACTTCGCTGATTTCTATTATGTCTAGTGTTAACCTATTCATTTCGAGTTTCAGGTTCTCTAGCTTATTTACTTCTTTCATACTTCTGACATTCCACGCTCCGACTCGCAGAATGTTCACGGATCTTTTTCTTTACTTTCGGATCAGATTCCACGAATTAGTCCCCTCTCGAAGATCCGAATGGGGGACTATTTTACCTCCGGAATTTTTACCCCAGAGGAGGCCATCATCATTAATAACTATTTGAGTACGCTGTGTACTTGGGAGATAATGTAGTGGTTTCCCGTTGTCCTCTACATCGCGGTAGTGTGTCTTAGAATGTCATACCGACCCCTATGGTCTCTGCCACTCTAAGTACCGAAAAAACTGCTGCCCTTTTTCGGGGACCTGTCTTAGTCTGGTTCCTCACTAAAGACCCCACTAATTTGGTTAAACCTATAGTTCGGCTCTTTAGCTCATTGAAACGCGCAAGCTATTCTACCTGATCTAGTATTTTAGAACGTCGTCAAGGCGCAGGGCCGTCCAGAATGGCTTAATATTATATAAACCGAAAAATAATCAAGAACGGGATCATTTACCAATTGTCCGTTGTCGGTCATTTCACCGATTGTCTTTGTCTCGGTCAATTACGAACGACCTTTTTGCATGAATAAAGTCAAGTTCACGCTAGCGGGACTAGACCTTTAAAATATTTGTTGAGAACAATATGTTTTATAGTTATCAAATATAACTATTGTCGGTCATAGTAATTTTTATCTACCAAGGAGGAAGATTGGAAGAAAATTAACGAAGCAAATTCATATACGATGAATTTAAATAAATGGAGAAATGCAACATTGATTTTGCAATACATTTATAGGTAAATTATTTCAAAGAATAGAACGATATGGAAATAGAAATTTAAACAACCACTTAAGTGATGATTCGCGAAGGAAGTTTGTTGTACATTAGATAGGAAATCAGAGGAAGTCCTAAAAATTTCGAGGAAGTTCCGAAAAGTCCGGGACGTCTGTAGAAGTCCTGGAAAGTCTGAAAAAGTCCCAGAAAGTCTGAGAAAGCCCCTGAAAATCTGCGAAAGTTATCGTAAGTCCCGGGGAGTTCGATAAAGTTCCAAGAAGTTTGAGATAGTTTGCAATAGCCCTGGGTTATCCGAAAACTTACTACTAATTATTGCAGGAATTCTTGGTTAACTCCAGGAAGTCCTGAGATTTACAAGGGAGTTCTAGAAGTTTTAATCAGTTTTGGGAAATGTTAAACCATATTAAATTATTTCTTGTTTAGCACTATTGCTTGGCAGTATGTATTATTCTATTCTGTGTTGCTACGTAATTGTAGAGCAAAGCGCTCCGCATATTGCACTTTCAGGGCAACAATGATAATTTGTGGAACAATTTTTACGCAATGCAATTACTTTCATGAACTTTGCAAATGCTGTACTGAAATTTCGTGGCGGCTCCGTGGCGTAGTGGTATGTGTATGACTACTACACCCAAGGTCCCGAGTTCGAATCCCGACACGGTCCGCTTGAAAAATGTTAGGCGAGCATTTTTCACAAAAATACACCCTCGTTCGGATGAGAGGTAAAATGGAGGTCCCGTGTGTGAGTGTTGTCACGCACGTTAAAGATCCCTACCTTGCTTGGAACAGCAAGGGTTCGACAAAATTCCAAACTTTCCAGGTAAAAAAAAAACTCGTTTCCTGGCCAATGTAGTACTTCGGGTGGAGCATTGGAAAATCACATGTAATGTACTGAAATTTCCCAGCATTTTTAAGGAATTAAAAAAAAATTTCTATGACTCTGATTTACAAACTTCATATATTATTTTAATCAAACTCCATCAGAATCGAAATCTTCGCGCTATTTCTTTTACGTTATTAACTAGTGGTGGACGATATATGACATATTTTTAATATCGATACTGGGATATATCGAATATCGATATAACGAATACCGATATATAGATATTGTTTGTGTAAAGTATGTGCATTTGAGAACAAACGTCCGTACTACTCTTTTTTATTGCATATGTCCTGAACCTATTACTAACATTAGTTGTTTATTACAAGAGCTTCTCTGCATTGTTATGTATGCCCATCAAAACGTCAAAACTCAGCACAGGTTTTAATGAACTATAAAAGTAAGTCTTGCTACGTAAAACCCATTTAATAATATTCACTATAATCTGATACATTCTACAATTCTATTGAAAAATATAAGTACAAAAACACAAACAAATGGTGTAGGTTGTTATACTCCCGATAACCACACGTCATTGTCATAATTTAACGCATAATTACGCGGCAAATTTACCCGCCATATTGTAACTTATACCGACCACGCTTTCGAGTGATGCAATCGCTATATAAGTCAAATTTGCATGCTCAATTTAAATCAAAACAAATTACTCACATGGTGGGTATCTCGTAGCTTAATCTTCTTACTTTTAAAAGTGATTCTTACAATCCCGCAAGCGCGGTATAAGTGACGCAACGGCAGTTGGTAGCTCTAATCTTTATACAGATTTTAGCGCGCCCATCTGTCAATGACGTCACACAATATGCAAATTAAAACGCATAAATGACGAAATATATAAAATGCCAGAAATGAAGTATAAACAATAAGGTACTTACATAAATAGGTACAGCTTCCTACAGAATAAGTTAAAGATGGCGTCTCACAGGATAGCTTCCTTCAGGGTTGCTAGGAGCCCTCTTCCGGATTATTTAAAGATGGTGGCTGCTCCGGTTAGCTGCTAGCGGGGCGTGGACTCCGGTTCGGCCAGGTTGCTTCAAATTAATCTTCTTTCTATATAGAGGTAATGACAGCAACGGGTTTAGGGAGCGACAATCGTAGATAAGCAAAAGCAAGGAAATCTACATAAAAAGAAAGATAAAGATACGATACGATACGATACGATACCAGGCACGACCACTCAACTCGAAGTTCA
Organism: Platerodrilus igneus; assembly: GCA_036346225.1. Lineage (NCBI taxonomy): Eukaryota > Metazoa > Arthropoda > Insecta > Coleoptera > Lycidae > Platerodrilus > Platerodrilus igneus. Next base: position 11,304,605 of record JARFIW010001469.1, on the reverse strand, counting down.
AAGGCAAAAAGCCACGTTTCAGCGTCTCTCGGAAACTGACCCACTTTTTGCCTTACACGCGTCGGCGTGAAGTTCGTCCAACCCACTTCTGACGTGACGGAAATACGCGCCAAGTCTTTCAAATTTAAGGCGCGAAAACTCCCGCACATCAAAACTAAACTAAAGGATGTTTAGTGCCAAATTTGGCACGTAACAATCTCAGGGTCCAGCGATCATTTGCAGGTTGAGTCCAGTTACGCCATGTTGAATCAAATTACCATCCGTCCTTCCTTTTACTGCACTCGTAGGGGTCGGAAGGATTAGGTAACGGGTACACAAAGGTAAAAGGTACAAGGAACCTACATACCTAAAGAAAAACACTCACCACACCAAGATAGTTGTTGCTTCTTCGAGGGCTTGTGGCTTAGTGGCGTCATTCTACACCACGCGCGCACTCCGCATCACTTTTGCGCAGCCACGACTGTCAGGGACGACGGAAGTTGGCGTATTCATTTAAAAATTCGCGGCAAATTTATTTACAAATAAAATCTTAATATGGTACATGCCATTTGGCATGTAACAAGGTCCTGGAACGAATATTTGGTTAATGAATAAAAATATTAATTCTTCTAAATATTATACAAATTACTATTATAATTGGATTAAGTACGTCACACAAACGATTCGTGATAAAAAAACAAAGTACAACAAGGTAGCACGTGGATGGAAAGTTGAAAGAATCGTTGAATGCGTGCACTTGAATGGAACAAAATACAGCTGCCTCACGTATGAAGGCGAACTCACACACAATATTTGATGAATTTCGTATCGCAGTTTTGCGATGCATGCTTTTTCTTTTTGGACCATTATGCTGACTTTGATTTCGTTGCATACTCGTGTTATTATTTATAGCAGACGGTGGAAATACAACGAGTGATAGATCCTTCTTTTATTAGTTATCAAGTATATAATACTGTTGACAGATTGATTTTCGGGAGCCCTATATTATGAACTCGCTCGTATTCAAAATTTTACAGCATCAAAGATCAGTATGAATAGTGTTTGACTAGTGTAGTCAGCATATTTAAAACCAAGTGTGACTGTGAAAACCAGCGTTAATAAACAAACAATAGTAATGGCAGTAAATCTTAGTGGTGGGAGCTTTGGTGAGAATGATTCATTTTTCGGTGCTATTGAAGACGCCTTACAAATGCATATACCTGAATATTTAAAAAATCTGTTACGTATTACAGGATATGCGAGTTCTATAGCAATTACATACTTAACTGATGCTGATGTAGCCGAAATTGAAACATTTAAGAGACAAGATTTGAAAGATTTAATACAAGTAGAGGATTGCGAAAAGCATGTAGGTATTTATAAAAACAAATTACATAAATTCAAAATAATGGTTGGCCACAAAAACACTTGTATAAGATATCCAGAATCAATTTAACACCAAAGGGATCGCCAGCAACTTCCATAAGTACTTCGAAAAACAGTACTACGCAAAACAAAACCAGAACATCTGTGTTAGATTTTGTAACCCGAAACATAAAATCCAAACGTTCAAAAGATGAAGTGCCGGGAATATTGGTTATTAGTTGTAACCCGCCTACCTCGACTTTCCTAATGACCTCGGCTACGGCTACCTCTAGCGACGAATTATTGCCAGTGAAGATTACGGTGCGCGGGTGTTACTATCAAACGAAAAAGCGAGGGAAAAGGACAAGACACACACACAAATAGATTTAAAAGAAAAAGAAACAATAATGACGGCAATCTATTACTATCTGATCAAACTACATCCAGAGCTACATCCGAACCTGGTAACCGAGCTAGCAGTACAGAAATCATGGATTTTCCAAGTAGCAATATTATAAATTGGGCATTCGATCCTACTTCCTTTTCAGCTTCGTTAATTCAAGCTGTATCCCAAAATGGGAGCGCAAGTGTTAATCGAACACTAAGTCAGGTAGTAAATAGGATAGTGAAGTGCCAAACTCCCTTACAAAAAGTAAGTGAGTAGATAAGATCGAGGGACAAATGAGCACGTGGGAAAAGTGATACAACTCACCCACTAATAATCAATTTTGTACACTATGTCAATCAAATTTCAAAAATTCTAAAAGAGAATCATGCTCTGAGACAACTCCTTTTTGATAATGTCGAGGAAAAATCAAACGTTTATAATTTCTCAAGTAAAATTCGAGTAAATGGTATCAATCAAAATAATCCCGAAATTGTAAATAAATTTCTTCAATTGTTGCAATCTACATCTGCATCAAACCGTAAAAGATCGCAAAATAATAACGTATTTGACTCATGCTTGAAGCAGTTTTGTACATATTTATTTATTATTCGCAGGAGGATGCTATACGAACCTCTTCGTGCTAATCTGAACGGTTCCTTGCCATCCTCGTTGCTATTTATAAGCACAATTTCAAGACATATTAGTAACCGTGAAAAATTTGGTGAAGATGAATTTAGATTTGAACAACTAAAAAAATTTTTAAACGAGAGAAATTTGCCAAAATTTGTATGGTTAAGCGAAGCAAAAATATCAGGAAGAGTTGAATACTATTCTAAAACCAACAAAAATGTAGGATTTGTGTTACCCCTTGATGAAAATGAACTGCCACTAACTGATTCGTTCAAAGCAAACTACTGTGCAGAAATTCATAGACAATTTTTGAAAGAATCTTGCAGACTATGCCTATGTTACTATGGCGCATCCTCTTTGGGATTAAAGTACTTCATTTTCTGTTACCGTATTTGTAACAGATAATAAGTTTTCCCATATGGATGTGCTTTGAAGATGGAAGTATATGCAAGTAACAGCAAGACGATTTGGCATAGAAATTTTAGAATTCTCGTCAGATGGAGATACTCGCCTAATGAAGTCAATGCGCTATATTACAGAACTTCCACCATAAAGCGAGGTATTAAATAGCCAATCATGAAGTTGCGTAAAGATAAATAAAATTGGTAACAATATTTGCGTACAGAACACTGTACATATCGGTACGAACCTTATAGCTAGGATAATAAAACTATCTATGTATTTCCCATTAGAAATTATGTTGTATTACCTACACCCTATTCGAACAACATGTTAGAAGAAGATTTACCTGGAAAGCGCCAGGCGATAGGGCTAGATACCAAATAGATTATATTTTAGTTAAACAAAGATTTAGAAACCAAGTTAAAAACTGTCGTAGTTATCCTGGGGCTGACATAGATAGCGATCATAACTTAGTTAAAATGAAGTGTAATGTAAAATTCAAAAAATTGAGAAATGATAAAAAAGAGGGATGGGGTCTAGGTAAGCTTAATGATAGTGAGGTAAAAGAGGAATATAAACAAGTATTAGATAAAGAGATCAAAGAGATGGCTATAGGAGGAAACGTAGAAAATACATGGAAAGAAATAAAAAGGGCTGTACATAATACAACAACACGGACTATAGGTAAGAAAAAAATAGAAGCGAGAAAACCCTGGGTAACAAAGGAGATATTAGATTTAATAGAAAATAGAAGAAAGCTTAAACCTTTCAGAGAATTGGATAGTGAAAATAAGCAAAAATACAATAGAGTTAGAAATAAGATAGTACATGTGTTAGGTTTTTTTCGTGGCAGTCCCTGTTCGGGCGCCAAAGTTATGCTACGTTGGCTCGTAGCTCGCGCGTAACACAAAGAAAAATCAAAGAAGTGACCGGGCTCAATCGTAGAGTAGGGGGGGGGTCGTAGAAAGCAGACCAACATACAATGTACGCGGCTGTAAGGAGTTAGTGATAAAACCTGCAAGAAAAAAAAATAGTTAAGCAAACCTGAAATAAAGAAAAGAATAAGCATAGCAGTAATGATAAATCTAAATTATTCAGTACGTTGTAGAATGTAAGAAAAAAAACTGTTTGGATAATCTATATGATATAATCACGATAAAAGCATTATAAAAATTTTTATTACAAAGTGAGGTAATATTGGGGAGTAGCAGAAACGTTTCCTCACACACCAATTAAACATCAATCAGACAAAATGTTAACAAAAGATAAATAGGTTAAACACAATAGATATGAGTAATTCAGTAGGATTGATTTCTTTTTTTTTCCTTTCTTTTTTTTCTTAATAGCAGGCAAGTCTATTGTAAAAGGTATCAGAACGACAAAGATATGGTAAAGCAACGGATAGATATTTAAAGTAATAACAAGTAGGAAATAGTTCAACTTACAAACGTCCTTCAGCAACGCTTCCTTGCAACGGAAGTGTGAGATTCACGATGTCCTGCACTAACGAAGCACTTCACCCTTGACTGTGAGGGTGTTGATGGAATTTCTTACACTTTACACTAATCACACCTATGTATTTCACTGGCGTTAGCAGCAGACATTATCATGCTGATGGAACTGTGTAGCATTGATAAATTCTTGTTAACTCTATTTCCTGAGACAATAATTTCGAAATCTTTTGTAACACAAATTGTAAAAAGAAAATGGTAATAACAATTTAGAATCACGCTTTCAAGGGACGATCGTTACCATAGCAGTAACGCGAGGTGTTTTATTTGCTACCTATGGTAACAAAAAAAAATCTAATGCTTTTGAATAACGAAAATTTGCGCAAACAACGATCTATTATAGATTCGTTGGGGTTAGAAAATTCAGAAACTACAGTATCAACTGTCTTTACAAGTGAATGAGATACCTGTTTATAAGAAGCAACCTTTTTCTACTAAACCTGCTACAACTGTATCATCATTTGTTTTTGAAGCACTCAAGCTTAAAACTGTATTTGGATAATCCAAAGTATGCACTACTCTGATAACAAAAGGACCGTGAAACTAGATCGCACACACAGTTCAAATATAAAAAGACAAATCAACTAAAAAAACCACAATTAGTAAAGCGCGCGTATCACTAAAGTAAGTCAATGTTCCGTAAAACGCACGACAAGTTCTATCACTTTTATTTACAACAGAAAAGCAACAAAAACAATTAGTGGAGTAACGCGCATCGCTAAAACACGCCCGTCAATCAAACACGTTACATCTAAAAGCATACTTCCTTCAAAAGTAATCAGAACTACACTTTATACAGTTAAAATACAACTTTTATTTCACAAGAAAACCACCAAAATCGCGCCGTGCCCGTTCAGGAACAATACGAGAATTGTTACCGCATTAATTCTCACTATTTTCAAAGCAACAGAAACAGTCTTTTCACGTAATTAATATATCGGAAGAAAGAACAAAACTCAACTCCTCATCTGTTTATTCAACTTCTCGTTATTCCAACCGCTTATCGTCTCTTATCTAGACTTGTATATCCACATAAGCAACAAAATTTATATTTACGGCAAGACAAGAACGATGCAATCTATAATTATAATACGATGCACTCGCCTAAGGAGTTAATAAATATCAAATATAAAAATAGTAATTTGTAGAAATGTATTTATGCATTGAGGATAGCGTAAAATGTTAAATTATGAAAAATGCCCGTTACACATGAGTGCAGAAAAGCTAGAAATAAATGGATAGAGGGAATACAGGATGATTTGAGAGTAAGAAAGACAGGCCTTATAGGGCAGTTAAAAAGTTTTTCGGGGAAGATAGGAAAAAATATAATGGTATTAAAGATGAGAATAATGAGCTTCTAATAAATAAAGTTGAGATAGCAGATACATGGAAAACATATTTAGAAGATTTATATAAGGGAGAAGATATGGATGAGTTAGAAAACGACCAAGAAGAGGATGTAGAAATAGGATTCTCAATATTAAGAGAGGAATTTGATAAAGCTGTTAGGGATCTTAAACTAAATAAAGCACCGGGGATAGACGATATACCCGCAAAATTAATGAAATATGCAAGTCAGAAAACTTTAGACAGATTATATGAACTAGTAAAAATAATATATGACACAGGTGAGGTCCCAATAGATTTCAAAAAGATATTATTATCCCAATACCAAAAAAGTCAGGAGCTGATAGGTGTGAGAATTTTAGAACGGTTAGTTTAACTTCCCACGCTTCCAAAATGCTAACGGTCTAGCATGTTGGCAGCGATTCGTTGCTTAAGCTTTACCATAACATATAATCTAACACTTATCCTTTTTTGGAGGGGATAACCAGGTAATATTTAATTTCTTTATAAATGGGAATCATGTAAACATGGAGTTCTTTAACAACCATCAGGTTGCTAATATGTATGTAGAGCCTGGTAGAAAAAGAAGATAGAAGAGTATAGGAAGACTTAGACCGAGCTATATTAGTCAAATTATTAAAAATTTAGGTTGTGAAGAGTATGTAGAACTTTTTACATTAGCGCAGAATAGAAAACAAGTTACAGCTGTGTCAAACCCACCTTAAGTAAGGTCGAAAAGAAAATGATGGTGACCTACACATTTATTGACACTAGTAGAATAGGTACCTTCGTACGAGGCCAAAAAGTGCAATTCTTCCATGTATTTTTTTATGGAAAGATCTAAGGTCCGTTCTGCACTTTTTTTGTACCAAGCATTGAAATCCCCATAAAGAGGCTCTTACGATCAATTCAGGTTACTTTTCAACCAACACCCACGACGGAGGAGTCTATTACATTAAGAATAGGATAACGCTAATATAAACTATATAAAATTATATTGAGGATAATATATTTACAATCAATATTCTACATTTGTAATAAGTATTATATTTCCTCTTGCTCTATAATTGAATAATCCAACAGGTAGTGTTGCATATGAACCAGGAAGCAAGTGGCGTTTACCATTGTGCGGGCTTAGGGCAATTTTTTCGTGAGCGATGGTGTAAACCTGATACTTGAATGATTGAATTAGATTCTGCGTTACAAATACTTCCTTGTAATCTTCTATACAATCGATATAATCTTCAAACGTAACTCTATTTTTTATTACTGATCTTTTAATCCCTTTTATCTTCTTTGTATCACCAAAGTCTTGGACATCGGGTAATTCCTCTTCTTCTATTAATCGTAATAGTTCAGTTTCTTCTTCCTCGATTGTCTTAAGAATTCTTATAGCATACATCTTTGATCGTAAGCCAATAAAATCTGTCATAAGTCGTCCACTATTTTCATCCTTCATCATACTCAATTTTTTTTTTGTTAATTAGCGGAATTACATAATTGTTGTTTGTAGGATAGTCTGAAGTATCGAAACGTTGCTGACAGTAACGCTTCATAGTTTCATAAGAATCCTGATTTACTATTTTATAGATTAAGCTATCGGAAAGCATAGTGGAAATCGTAAATTGTCCACTTGGCTATGTCGAGAATGCACATATCAACATATATAGGTTTGTTAAAATATATTTCAGATTTAAGAAATTCCACTGCAGCAAAGTTTTTATCGAAGATTGTAACATTTTCGAATAACGGGCCGGATATCCTGGCTTCGACTCCATATCTTCCTTCCCAGTTTCGTACAAGTTTCACATCACAATGTTTGCGTATATTCTCCATAGTCTTCCCGAAAACAGCATTATTCATCAGCTTGAACAAGTTCTTCTCAAACTCGTTCCTTGTTCGTTACTGAAGCTCAGTATTCAAATCAATGTAAGATTTTAGCCAGCAGCTTTGGTTAAATTTAAGCACCATGTGAATAGCCTTTAATCTAAGTCCATTTTCCAAAGCTTGCTTCAGATTTCTGTACTGTATCACATATTTACATTAGAATTCAACGTAGCCATTAATTTGATGCTTTGAGTTTTTGATACAGGCGGTTTTCCAGTCTTTGGGTCAATGTGCTCTGGACAGAATGGAATGTCCTTATGCAAGTCGCGGATAGATTCTGGATATAACAAATCAACTTCCAAGATATAACCTTTGTTAGTATTATCAGGAACTGTTAGTGTCCACCCATTCAAATCCTCCATAGGGTAAGGGTTGACTCATTGCCCACCCGTATTGATTATTAACATCATAGTACATAAGATACACATTCGGTTTGGAAGGATCATACTGTTAACCTATTTTTGTTAACTATAAATTCTTCTTAAAGAATATAGTATGTCCGCTCTACCATATATTCGGCAGAGCCTCGATAGATTATGAGGGGTTCCTGTTTGACGGTCAAGCCCAGGGTAAAAAGGATGTTGAATGGCTTTCAAAAAAAAGGGTCCCTCTAAAGAGATCTTCCAGCCAGCTAAGCTTCTTCAGCTTAGAGCAAAGCAATGAGCTAGGGTCGTAGGATGGTATACGATAAAACAAAAGGTATTTTATTGGACGCCACCGTATCTTAATGAATGTTATAATACGAAACTATCCGAAGATCAGATACGGAAATCTTCGGAAAAAGAAAAAAATTTACAACGAGCAACGTAAACAAAAATACTTACTTTAATCTCTGCAACCTGGGATGGGAACGACGATCTCGTGCTATCTGAAAATTTAACCACATCTAAACATGTTCAAACTAGGACTTCGTTAGAGCCTAGTCACTTTATCACAAAAAATTATAAAAAAAATCCACTAGTCAAAATTATTGTTCAAAAAAAACTTTTAACTTTAACACCAATAATACTTTTCTTCAATACTACAATTTCATATTGCTAAACTGTTTGCTTCTGTAGGACAATTACTGTTGACTTTAAAGAAAGAAAATTTTACGACAACTTAAAAATTTACTATTGGTTTCTTAAAAAGAAAATGTTTATGTACATCGTTTATATAAACTTATCTATATGGAGACTTTCGAAATAGTTTTGTTATTACAGTTTAATAGCAATATCTAAACATTCGTGGAATGTTTCTTTTTATTTATTTTTTAGTTACATAAATTACTTCAGTTCTCCACAAGAACTATATGACTTTCATTTTATGTTACAGTGATTTCATGCTACTAGAATAGGATCCTGTTCAGTGTACAAGAAACAAATTACATATTCACAAAAAAAATTCGCAGGTTATGGCTCTATAGTTTTAAGTTATCTCTAATAAACTCAAAGGTCTAAGAAAAATACTTATTGTCGACATTGAACTATACTTCAGGTGTACTAACACAATGGGTTTTACCCAATGCTTTGGCAAACAATTCTTATCATATCATATGTTTTGTAAAGCAAACCTTTTACTACAACTTTGTAACTTCAAACATAATCTTACAAAAATACTTTGAAAATATTAAGCTCAAATATGTCTTATCCAAATACTACATTTTCAAACTAAATTTTATTTGAAGCAAATTAATTGAGCTATGAACTTTTGCAAATATATCAAGAATTAATTTTAAATAAACTTGTGTATAGCTACTTCAAAAATTATTTGTGTTTTTTAAATGAAAGTTGCTTCGAAATAGTATAGGTATCAAAATGGAGGATGACTCACCGCTGGCTATCCGTTTGTCTGCCGGTTTTCTTTCTTTTAAAGATCTTTTTTAAACATCTGCGTCCCTACTCTTACCGTTGTACGTGGCTGACGCAGGGGTCCGGAGTTGACCTTCATTCAAACCAATTCCATGTGGGGGTTTCCACTTTCCTGCCTAGCAACAATTGAAACGGCCTTCCAATTTTGTGCGTGTCTTAGGATTAACGATTGTTTTTTCTTATAATACTTAATTTCCATTGTTTAATAACGTGTTACTTGAATTTAACATTTTAGAACTCGGAATTAAATTGTCTCCATATTCCATAATTAGTATTTTAATCCTTAAAACTATAAACTAATAAAAAAAAACTTGCGCGTAAAAAAATATATTTGCAATCATCTTAGGTCGATGCTGCCATCAAAACTAAACTTATGGAATTCGTTGACTCCACTTGACCCTTCTTTGGGGCGGCATGTTTAATTAAAAACCTGCAGGCCCTGGATAATACTGGTTTAATAATGGCTTTTTCTACGAGGCGATGTTAGCTATTCCAGCATGCGCCGAGAGGGGGAATATTGAATCAAGATACAAGCAAATAGAAGTTCACTTAAAGTTTACTTGGGCTATTCTAATGTAGATGGCCTACTACGTATGAATTCATAATAAAAGATTTCAATAGAAATTTGATATTTATTGACAAGGTGTATTGAATAAAATTGTATATTCGAATAACAGAAAATCGTAATTGTTACAATACGTAGGCAAATATTTATTATTCGCAGAAGCACGTCGTTCCGAACACAGTTGACTAAGTTCTCTTCATATGCCCTTTTCACTGAACAAGAACTGATCAATGTTAGTCAGTAATTCACGTGCCTGTCCTGTATGCTTTAACATTGCGTCCCAAGTGAATCCTGGAAGGGTATAATAGTGGGCGGAGTCTAGTCCGTAAGTTAAATGACAACTCGTACGAAATTGCTCAAAAACTTCAACCAATAGCATCACAACGGTCTTGAGGTATAAGTCGGAATACTGTTCCAGATTTTGAATATTAAATGTTTTCCACACATTTTTAGCATGGGCATACTGTTTCTTGCTAATTCCTCTACCTTCCAGCTTATTGTAAAACTTTTTGTGATTAGGTAGTGAAGTATAATCTAGCTTTTCAAAAAATCTATAAAATCTTATGGGTATACCCCTTTTTTAGTTAGTAATTCAAATGTTTCATTACTCAAACCAGAAAATTCATTTCTTAGTAACAGCAATTTGTTTAGATAGGAAGCCAATATTTCTAAGGAGGAGCTTATAAAGCGGAAACTATTGATGAATCCGTAGTTGATTAAGTTCTCAGGTACATATTTTGTGAATGAGATATATATATTTTTTGTTACCGGCAACACCTCCACACGGCCATCCAAATCTACAGCAATAATTTTAATTATGAATTGGATATCGTAACCATAAGTTATGGAAAACTATAGGAATGGTATGAAAATCTTGGTACTCGATATTACAACTCTTGTGCGCTGGTCCTCTATAATTGTTGTTAGGCACTAAATGATTATGATCACGAACTTTTTATCTTCTGGACTGAACGGCTCTCCGCAGATATAACAATGTGTTGCGGTTTTGAAAGTAGCTTCCTGTTCTTGTGTCAAAGGACCATATCATATGGACATAAAAATACCGTTTCTACATCTTGCGCAAACTGCTGAAGCTCCATTGTAAACGATAATGAATCATCATAGTCACACTTCACATAATATCCAACAGTGTATGGCACGTGTTCTTGATACTTCTTCGCGCTTCCGGTAGATTTAAGTATACATTCCGAATCGGCATATGTAACAAATGGGCCTTTAACTTTATTCTTGAAATTTTTGAAGCGTAGAATATTGTCTTCTTCTGTAGGCAGTCTAGCTAAACATAATTGTTTCATTTTGCAGTCATTAATATGATTACACAATTTTTCTTCTGTATTAAAGTATTGTAGACATCGATCACAAAAATGCCAGGTCGTCATTCTTCACATTGACACACGCCTGCTTCCGTTTGATATCAAGCGGCAGCTCTATATACGAAGATCCCCGCAAGGATTGTATTTGTTAATGTTAATCCCCAAGTTAACAATATTTTTCAAACACCATCCGCTATCTCGCTCTTGAAACTCTTCCAACTTTGTCAGTAATGGTCCCATAACATTTGTCTTAAACCATCGGTCTAAATCAGTGTCCCGAAAAATGGTGGCATTAGACGCCGTAAAATATTTGTGTTCTTGCATAAGCTTGGAACCAGTTGCAATTTCAAACTCTCCCCAAAACGCTGTATTAACTTTAAGATACATGAAAAAATTGCACTTTTTGGCTTCGTACGAAGGTACCTATTCTACTGACACTTATCAATGAAATGTTCAAAAACAAACATTTCTTTACTCTGACATAAAACTTGAGAATAAAATTCATTTTAAGGCTGTAGAGAAAATCTCTTCGCCAATTGTATACCAACTGCTTAATGATAATGTTGCCGACAGTGAAGCTATGCGCGCATATTTATCTATTACGCATTATATCCTTCAATCATATTTATGCAAAGATATTTCACAGTCATGGCGAATTTATTACATCTGGTACAGTATTTTCTTTCTTAGAATTTGGAAATTTTGGTTACAATTACATTCCGATTATTCGGTATGTGACAATTTCCTATCTTCTAATTGCTATTTATTTATTGAGCTAAACGGACTCGCGTTAATTAAATTAGCACAGCGGTTTAGAGATTGTCATGAGAATTTTCATCCCAACATGTTTGTGCCGTGGTTATTTTCCATCCAACTTGGCGAAGCGATATTTAGAACAACCCGTTCAATAATGTCAACATTTTCTACGGTAGTCAACTTTAGTATGTTAGAAATTATAAACAGATTAAATAAAATTCGCAATGTTCATAACATAAACCACGATCTGGCAGAGCAATTTATTTTCTCCAGAGAAGTAAAGAAATTAACTACTGGAAAAAATTCGTCACTAGAAACAAGTTATTTTGAACTTTTAGATGACTCTGTCATAGAAAACATAATTTAAATGCCATAAATGATGCAACAAGGCAGATGAGTGTTCTCGGTGTTAATATGCATGACAATCATTTGTGGAATCATTTAGACGTGCCCGTAGTCAAATAGATGGAGTTGTATGCTCTGATGCAGCTATATGCCCAAAGAAGAGCTGACAGTTAACGATCCAGAGGATGACAACATTGTAATGCATAGTGATGGTGAAAATAACCTTACATACCCTGGAATCATTGATATTTGTAAAGAAGGTGTATTACATGGAAGTATCCGATGATCTGTCTGAAATATCTAATACGGGATATTTTGGAAGCAAGTTAAATTTAAAAGATTATAGCGACCATCGTAAAAAATACTCGCTAAGAGCAGTTGCTGTATCGCTGCCAAACAAAATGTTGTGATGTGGTGTTGGGGTGGTTTCATTAGTTTTCAGTACGTTTTCCAAAAGTCTATATGTTCTTGGTCAGCCTGTGGTAGTGATATTCTTTGTTTGATATGATTTGTTCTTTGTATAGTAGTCTGGTGTTGGTGTATGTTTGGCTCATGTTCATGATTACATTCAGCTCAGCGTTGGCTCGTTGGACTCTTTGTAATCTGCGTTTGGCTTGGGTTATTATTTGTCTTGTCTGTGTGGGTTCTGAAATCTACCACGGCGTTACTCATGGAAAGTAGTGTTTTTTTTTGTTGATTGCAGAGGCTGCGGATACGATACTGTTTGCAACGGAGGATGCTATTGGATGGGAATCTAGGTACGCATATGTGGTCAATGAGATAATAAGGATCTGCTTAGTTGGAGCTTCAAGTTAGGCTGTTCAGTCAGCTTTCTTGTGTGTTTAAGGAAGGTATTTTATGGTAAGTTAGGGAGGGAGGGCCAGTTAGGTAAGATATAAAACGTGATGGAGTTGTGATCGCTGGATAGGTGAATATTTGATGTTGTCCGGGAGGTTACTAATTGTGATGCAGATGAGGTGGAGAGGGTAATGTCTACGTTGAAGTGATAGTGTTCGGATGCCCAGGTGAGAATTCGTAATAGGGTGTTGATTGATAAAGTCTTCTAATGTCAGTCCTTTAGGTCTGTATTGTCATTAAACCACAGAGTGTATTTCGCGTTAACGTTGGTTGATATGGTGGGTTTATTTCCTGTCACTGTGAATAAGTGGCCTAGTTAGTAGAGAAATGTATCGATGTTTGTGCTGAATTGAAAATAACAAGTAAATTAGGAATAAGGTGACAGTTTTCCAATGTAGTTCCATTACAGTGATATGTGGGAGTAGGTGGTGGAAAAGTAAGCAAAGTAGGTGGCGTCTATTTGAGGGCCTCTGATAACGATGGCTGATGTGAGTTTGGGTTCTGGGGGCGAGGGGGTATGTATGTTCGTAAGAGAGGAGGTATAGATTATATTATATTCGAGGTTAGGTTCATGTACTAGGGCAATAGAAATTCGGTGCTTTTGGAGAATGTGCGATAGTTCCAAGGTTGCGGTTTGAGAGGGTTTGTGGTTGATTTGGATAGATCGGAGATACGAGGATATGTTCTTGCGTTTTTCGTTTAAAAGCCATAGTCTGTCCTTAGTTTGGCTATGTGCGGTGCACACAAATAGATTATATTGAAGACGTCGACACATTTGCCATTTCTAGCCGACGGTCGGCAACTGCTGACGACTTCTTTTGCCTTTGGCAGACGCCTACGATTTTTCGGCATCGTTGTGTTTTGAGTGGCTTCACACGTACGCAGAACGCGCACCTAGGATAGACCTTGAAACATCATAAAGGAGCCGTGAATAATCACAGTGAGTACTTTCAGAATTATTCGTTAAAGGTGATTGTGCAACTTATTTAATTTACTGTATATAAAACAAACAACGCGCGCGCGAATACCCTTACTATCGTTTATTCTTGTAACGTCGCATTTATAAAAGGGATTTAATTAAATAATCGGTGATAAAATTTGAACCTTGGGCTAATTTCCTTCTACGCATCTTAAAGGAAACAAAACCCTTAGGTTTGATTTGTTTTGAAATTTGGCTGTATTTATCATTAAATAGATTAATAACTCTATCTTTCCCATTTGTCAATTTAAATCTTCTATACAATGAAGTACTGATAATCTGATACCTTCCTTACAATCTATAAAACTATTAAATCTTTTCAACATAATCGTAGAAATGCAATGTAAATTTAAGCAGTTTATCAAAAAGTTTTGATACGTACAGTATGTTTGATGTTTTATTCTTTTTCCATCTTTGAAAGATATTTGATATTTAAACAATTAAAACAAGGTATGTACATACACCTCTTTTGTAGTTTTAAATATGTGACATGTCGGCATTAAGACACTTCCACCCTTATCAATTTCAGATAAAAAACCCTTTTATATACTATTAAAAAGAGAATCAGATGATTTAATTTACTGATAACACATAGTAGTACAGCTAAGTTGTCATTTATCAAAACAATCAATTTTAAACGTAAATTTTCTTAAGGATATCTAAAATCCGAACAAATTTGATGGATAAAAGGTCATTGGTTCAATTCAGTGACCTCATTGCTCCCACATGACTGATATCTAGGTCACATTGTTTCGCTTAACACATTTTCTATTGCTAAACTATAAACCTTAAGCCCTTTTGGAATATATCTACCACGGTTCGTATGTAGAGTATTTATACATAATTTGTGACGGTAAGCCGTCCGGATAAGGAAAAGTAAAGTATGGCAAGCAAAAGAACAGCAAGCTCACTTCAAGTACCACAACAAAACCAAGAAAAATTCAAAGAAAGCCGTGCTAGCTGGAAAGTCATAGAGTGGAGTGGGTCACACAAAAAGAAAAGGAATCCTCACGAGAAGAATGTTATTCACATAAAAAATACATTTATCTAGAACATTCCGGAGGATTTACGCAGTACACTAAAATCTACACAATATACTATATATATATATATATATATATATATATATATATATATATATATATATAATATGATAACGCCGTACTCAGTGTAATAAACGTTCTACTTAACGCCACCGCTCTGTGTTTTCACTTCAATCTTGCAATTTTATTATTATGCCACGGCTAGCCCTTTTTACATTACACAGAGTGCACAGCGTTACGATGATCAATTTTCTATTTCACGCCTTTATGATTACCTATTTGAATTGATGAACGAAGTCAATCAACATTCATATAATGGCAGGAAATAATATTTACAATTTTTGAAATTCTTTAAATACACTCTTCAATCAATTAATATCATATTTGTTATTTATCCAAAATTTATATTCTTTTAGTTTCAATATAAAGTCACCAAAAACTATACCTTTACAAAAAAATCTGGAACGTTCTAGACCTCTTTATGATTTATTACGTAAGTTTAACGTATGCAATGGTTTTTATTGACTTCTTTACAAGTTTTGGATAAATTGAATAAATTCAGTATTAAAATTTAAATTGAAAAATATATTAAAATTAAGTAGATCTGACCTGTGATATGTTGTTTCGTGTTGTGAATCAACACCCCCTTGTTGTCTTCAATCGTATACCAATGCTCTGCTTAGTTGAACCAATATTTGAGTACAGTCACCCCTTTGTTTTCCAAAAATTACCTCGTGCTTCCTTTTTATATTTTTCTGCATATGCTTTGAATCTCTCCCCTTAAATGCTTTCGACGCAGATTAGAATTGTACCAGAATTGTACCAGAAGCCAATTAAAATTTGATTAGAAGTCAATTCGAATTGTACCAGAATCCAATTAGAATCCAATTAGAATCCGATTAGAAGCCCTATATGATTATAAATATTTAATTAAAATTACTTACCCAATTTCTACTCACGTTTTCTGAGAAAAACGGCAAAACTTTTCATATATTCTTAACACAATTTTTTTATGTAGCACTATTTTCACTACAACATAAATTTGATATATTCTAAATTTTATTTATTTGACGTGAGTTAAGGTTCGGGCCTTTTGAACGATGTTTTTAAAAAACGTTTCCAAAACTTAACAAATTTATTTATCTTAAACAGAAATTAATCTTGAATTTTGACACACTGTTTTTTTTAAACCAAAATAATTAATTAATAGTACTAATATTAGGGCGAGTAGCCTAGGTAAACAACAATGCAAAAGCTGTAATACTCAGACTGATTCAATTGAGTAGCTTGAATAACGAAGTATGGAGTTCGAAGACTGACTGCTGTCAACTAGGGTTCCCGGGCTTTTTATAATATCCCTACCCCCTCACATGGCTGTGGGAACTTGCAGATCTCATGTCTGCTTTACTCTTAATTCTACACTTTGCTACATTGTTTCAATCTTATTTCTAGGTAATTGCGATATCTTAACTGTCTGTGACCTGCCACCTGCAGTGTCACTGTCGTCTTGGATACAAAGTTGCATATCCGTTCTCATGAACTGTTAATAACCAGTCTGGTTTATCCTTGTATTACATTGTTGCAATTGACTTATGATTTATTTAACAATTTCTAATAATTCCTATTAGATTCTATTATTTAATATATATATATATATATATATATATATATATATATATATATATATATATATAGGTAAATTGGGGGATACATAACTTACGTAGCTTTCTGGTTAAAAGTGCGTAGTTTCGACGTGTATCAAGTGTGGACTGATTTGTCTTATCACCGATGGCTGTTAAATAGCTTTTTCCCACTACATCTGGGTTGGGTTTCCAAGCAGTTTTACAGATTGTCGCGACCAATCCAGATTTGTCTTTATTATTTCAAACTGTTTTTTGATGAAATTATTTCGGATTTTCATGTCATGGTTGTTTATTTGTAATCTTTAATTGCCTTATTATTTGTTATCGCGGCCAGACTTTCAACTCCTGTTTTGTATAGATATTGCTTTTGAATAATTGTACAAAAATAAATGATGTAACTCTAGTACTGTTTTCGTTTATGTATTTATTTAAATTGATCTTTGAAAAATGCGTTTTCTTATCAAAGCGCTTATGGTTCCAGCGTAATTGCATGAAAATTTGTTAGGTTTTCTCTTATCTTCTGCGTCTTTATTTTATAAACTTGTATGACATTTCTCAAGGTATATTTAATTACATGTACGATTATTCCTCTGCTGAGCACGCGTTCCATTGTTGAAAGACATGCCTACTGGCACTACCCAAAATTAATTACGGTCTATATACAGGGTGTCAAATGCTTGCTATTTACATAATGTACGAATTACTCATTTTTCTGCTAAATAAATGCAGTTTTCTGATTCCCATTGCTACTTACAGCCACTACGCGACCCTTACTACTCAATACACCCCCAAACAACCCCTTATCACAGCATTATATATATACATATTGTTGTGGATTCAAAGGGTTAAATCAGTGGGAAACAATAAAATTTCAACAACCCTGTATATAGAAAAGAACAAATTATTTACGCGCAAAATTTATTTAATTTATTTAGAAAAAACGGACAAGTATTAACGTATTTTTATAATTAATAATTGGAATGTTAAAATTACATAAAGAAAAAAACAGTTGTGAAGCAAATAGAAGCTCAAGGATACGCATAATTAATTTTAATTTATTCTAATCCAACACGTATATGCATAAGGGAGAGTGCTTGGGAAAGAAAATCAATACTTTCAAAGCAAATGTATTCGGTGTAACAGTCCACCCCAGTTTTATCAAATACGAAGAAATATAAAGTCTAGGAATTGTTATGTTAAACGGTCGATAATTAACAGAAACACCTGCGTTTTAAAAGGTTACGTTCGACGAAGTCGAGAACATGTTACGATAGGATTTTATAGAAATTATGTCCAACCGTAAGTTTGTATAAACAACAAGACTAACAAACATCTTAAAGAGCAAAGAAAATGCACGATCAGTAATATACAACAGATAGAGACCGATATAAAAGCGTTGGGAATTTTTATGCACGTACAGTATACACGTGGAGTTGAAATGAGATGTTATCAATATCGATTTTCTGTAACTCAAGTGGGGTTTTGAACGAGACAGCAGACATACATAAGACAGAGATAAATATAGTTTAGGCGGAGTTTGTGACGGCAGAGAATTTTGTCATTAGTTGAAAGCAGACAGTTTTCCAAACGTATGCACACGCGACGGTTGAAAGCGATTTCGGAATACGGCACGTAGACCGGAACAAATTTTACGAATTTCGAGTCGGTTATATTCAAAATTTTAGGAATTAGATTTGAAAATAAGCTTTTCGGTGAAAGTGCGTCCACTTAGGGGGTTTTGAAATTATATAAATACTCAACCTAGGTTATAGAGAGCCTCTTGTCTTCTCTTCGCTTCTATAAAGTACTGAATGCCGACCACCATAACAGTAAAGCTTTCTGTGAGTATTTTATGTAATTATATTACCGTAAATAGAGTAGTTGCAAGTGTAACACAGTAGTAGCGGACCTCTAATTATTAACGTGAAGTACGTGTAGTGCATTTTAAATTAATAAAGGTCCGGCTACTACAATACAAAGCACGAAAATCAATAAATGGAAGCATGATATATGTGGGGTAAGCATCACAAATAATCAAGTTTGTATGCATGATATATGGAATGGTACTGTGAAACGAGGCGCAGAGCTTGCAAAGGTGGCAGTTGGTGTAGGCCTGTGGATCCGCTGAGTAGCACGGTGAATGGAAACAAAGCCGAGGTGTTCTGGCAATCATCTTCGACAGGGAGGAAGCCTAAAGAATTCGCCAGGTAATTTATTTGAAATTTCTGTTGTCTGATAAACATTTGTGAAATTTTGTGCTGTGTGGTTAATTTTTTTTGGTGGTATATTTGGTTGTAGAAACTTATTCGTAAAAGATACATGTACTGGACAATTTATGGAAGCTAAATATTGAAAAGGGGTGTATTTAAAACATTTAAAATTTTATTCAGGATATAAATTGAATTGTAAAGGGTAAACGGGTGTGAAAATTTTGTTTTAAGTTATGCAAGGTGTAGAAGGCATATATAAACTAAACTGGGTTATTATGAGCTCACCATACTCTAGTGTGTAGTCAATTTAGGGTAACATGTGAGGCCCATCTACTCATATCTCATTGGATTTGTTTAAAAATAATTAGAAAAATTAAGGACTTAAAAAACATACCATATTTGAGTTTATAATTAGTGTATCAAACTGTGTTTAACACAACTGAATATAATTTATCTGTAAATAGCTATAAATAAAAGATTGTATGGTTGTTGTATTATTTGGCGATTTTATTGTATGGTGTGCGAGCGTGAAAGAGTTATGGTTGTAAATTTAGGTATTCAAGAAGAGGCAACGCTGAGCTAGCCAAGAAAGCTGCAGGATTTTGAAGGCGAAATAAAAGGGTAAGGAATTTTTTTGTGAAATTTTTGAATTTTTGTAAAATCTTGTGTTGGCCCAAGGAAAGGCACGAATTTTAAAAGTGAATCTAGAGACTGTCCCGACGTCACGACAATTTTATGACGGCCCAACGTTGGGGCTCGATGTTAAAAGCTTAGTTTCTGACGTCCACGGTAATATATATATATATATATATATATATATATATATATATATATATTACTCAAATTTAGACCAGGGTAGAAAATTAATTAATTACATCAAATAATTTTAATCACCGTATATAAGGAATTTTATTAGATAATACTCATTATTAAAACCGTGAAGCATAAAAGTTCATTCGTTTCATTAAAAATAAGGGATTTAAATTATTTACAAGACGCTTTCTATAAAAAGAAGCAGAATTAAAATGCTCAACGTGTATTTAATTTAATTGTTCAAAGAATCAAATAAAAATTATGTGCGAAATTTATATTAATGAATTCAGTTTTCAAGTAATGGGTATTAAACAAAATGTACAAATAATAATTTAATATTTAATTAGGATTCACTAAAAATTAAAGGGTAGAAGTCAACACCATTCATTATTATTTTAATTGGAGTTAATTGAACCATTAGTAACATATAATATGTATAAAAGCTTGTAAAAACCCAATAATATTCAAATCGTAGAAGTGTTATTTCAAATGTTACGATTGAACACACCTGCGTATTTTTAAAAGTCAATTTCAGTTTAATTTGTTTAGATAAACATGTAGATTCTACGGATATTGGAAACGGTCGGATGCTTTAGCACGAAATACAAAACAGCGTTTATTTAAAAGTCACGTTCTGCTTAAATTCTGCAGATAACAGATGGTTACAAAGAATGTTGGAGAAACCGTCGTTTAATATTCACGGGAAATGCTAATAAAGTGGGTTATTTAACAGTACACGTGGATTGTACACAGCCGATAGGAAAGAGTATCGATTTGCACCACTAAGGCCAAGGAAAGAGAAAATGCGTCAAGCAAAGACACTAATAATTAAAGGCGTAGGTTGAGCAGCGTCACGAGAGCTACGATTGGTTGTAATCAAATGCAGATATGAGAGGTGTAAATGTAACGATTTCGATACAAAATTAATTAGTTATTCTCGGACGTGGTTGCGTGCCGTGTGGAAAATTTCTGAGATTTAACTGGCGCGAGTGCAAATTTAATAAGAATCGCTGTGCCCGACTGTCGAAAGGGAACATAGTATGCGAAATTCTGGAAATTGTCCGTTTGCGGGACAAAACCGACGGGCAGGCTACCTATTATATAAACCCGTACTTTAAACAGTTTCACTCTCTTAGATTTTCGATTTTGATTCAATACTTTAAACAGTTTGCTCGTATATTTTGGTGATTATTGAATACTTTAAAACAGTTTGCTCTTTACGTGCTACCATGAAAGTTATTTAGTGCATTTAGAAAAAAAGATACCAGGTAATAAAGTCTAGTTATATTTACGAGTATTATTGTACCAACTATCGAAATTGTAACGATAAATGAATAAACAAAAGTAGGCAGTTTTGGGTATAGCGTGAAAGAAGTATGAATTTCTTTGCTATTTTTCCGGGGTGTTAATAATCAAATGTTATTCGTAATCGTAAGTGGATCCACAAAACAAGTTCAGATATACATAGATGAGTTCCTGAAAAGCCCTGAAACAATTTTAGAGAATGGTGGTGTAGAGAAAATTTTTAAAAGCGACCAGTAATCCGAGGACCTAAACATCACCCAGTTGGAATGGTGTGATTAACAAAGGACGATGTACATTGGAGCCACGAGTGCATTAACCTTCAAGTAACTTATGCTTTGTTGTTCGATTTTTGATGTTTCGGTGTGTGTTGAATAACTTCATAATTTGTTTACTTAAAATGGACAGTATTGAATTTGTACAAACAACAAAATTTTAATTTTAAGGTGAAATTTTCTTGTTTAAGTAGAAAGGAGTATTTAGTATTTATGTTCTTGATGAAAATTTGGGTATGTCTTTGAGCTCAATTAGACGAACCTGTTTAATTAACGTAAAGGGGTGGAAGATGCTCCCTTTTATTCAGACTCAGGTCTGCAAATATTGTTAAATTAATTAGTAGGCATCCTACAAGGACTTTAATTTTGTATGCAAATTAAAAGGATGACAAATTTGATCTTGAAATTTTATGATACTGAAATTTATGCTACAATTTAATTTTGAAATTTTAATGTATTATGAATATTGATGTAAATAGAGTTAACGTTGATGTTTGTGGTAGGAATGTGTCTGTTTTTTTTTATGAATGAGGATGAGAGTTTTAACTAGGTAAGCAGCCGAGGCGGAAAGAGTAAAGAGGCGATTATCAGAAGAGGATCACAGCAAATCGTAGCGCCCAAAAGTGAGGCTCGAGTTCAAAATAAAATTTTTGTGATTTTATTCCAGGAAACTGGCGAGGCTTTTTGTACGTGTCACAGCAGATAATGACGGCCCAACCTTAGTTCCCGAAGGGTGGTGAGGTTACACAGCAATATATATATATATATATATATATATATATACATATATAAACTTCTTTATAAAGATAACGACCTTAATTTCAATATAAAATGGTATTCTTTTTGTAGGTTTCAGGTCTTCTTAAATAATCAGTACTCTTTTTTATAAATCTAAGCTTTCGGATATATTCAATCCTTTGTCAAAGATACTAAAATATACAGAAATAATAATACTGTAAAATTATAAAGGTATGCTGTTACTTACTAAAGCGAGGCTACAGATATAAATTAAAAATACATTTGTTTCATACAAACATTAAAGATATAAACTTGTTGGAAGTTAGGTAAAGTTTGACATTTGACAGGTGTTTTATTTTTGACTGAAAGCTCCCCTCTGTTTTTTATATGTTTATTTAAATTTTAAATAGCATGTTGTGTGTCGTGTGTGTGTGTGTGTGTGTGTATTTGAGCTGTTGTGTAGATTACTGAATATTTTAATTTATTTGTTAGTGGTTTGAAAATTTAGAAGATAAGTATATATAGAGCTCAAACTATCAAAATCAGTTTTTGTTCATACTGTTAGAATTTTGAAAAAAGTGTAGCACATTTCAGAAATTCTCTTTTCTTTTATGACTTTCAATGTCTAAAATTTTGGTGTGTTGAAATTTATCTCATGATGAGTGCTATTAACGTGAGTGGTTAAAGCACATGCATTGGGTTTGACTCGTATGTCACTTTTATGTTGAGTAATACGTTGTTTCAACTTTTGTGAGCTTTGTCCTATGTAAGATTGGTCAAATTTAAACAATTAATTTTGTAGATAACGTTTCGTTGGTATAATGGAGTTGTTTATCTTTTACTTTAGAGAATAGGTTATTTAGAGTTAAACTATTCCTTTTCGCAATTTTGTAAATTTTTGAAAATATTTTCTACATTTGACGGTTACAATGTTCTATATAGGAGACGATGAAATATTAAAGTAGTATCGTTTTGGTTTTATTATTGAATTGCATGAGGTGTCATGTGATTGTATGAAGACGTTTAATTAAAATGGATGGATAGTTATTGTTTTAGTATGATAAAGAGTTTTTTAAATTTTTTGGTATAACGATGGATGACTAATTTTTGAATTCTATTCTTTAAACCTAAATGAAGTTAATTTTAATGTTGTATAGTGATATGATAAATAATTTAAATACCTGCCGGAATTAATAGGTTTGTACCAATCTAAAATAATGTTGTTTTCTGAATTTTCTAACACTTAGTAGATGTCTAAAGGAATCGAGCGATTATTTTCGTTTTCTAAGCTAAATGTATTTGTTGTTGTAACTAATCCAACTGAAAAGCTCTCAAATTGTTGCTATTATCTTTAGAAAATCAACAAATCTTAAACGAATACAATGTAAAAGATTCTTTTGAATTTGCAACCTTTATAAACAACTTCCAACTACCAAACAATTATATATTAATAAGTTTAGATGTAATTTCACCTTCACAAACATTTCAAAAGAGTTAGTATTACAAAATATTGATAACTTATGGTTAAACATCACAAACAATTGTAATATCTCAAAACCGGTTTTATAGAAATTATTAATTGTCTCTTTGAAACAAGTTATTTTAAATTTAATAATAAATTTTATCTTCAGATATTTGGCTGTCCAATGGGCTCCAATTTAAGTCCTATATTAGCCAAAATTGTCATGGACACCCTACTAGATAATGTGATCCCTAAACTACCTTTCAGTTTACCATTCATAAAGAAATTTGTAAAGACATTTAGTAACAGCTATTCCTAAAGATAAACTCAATGAAACCTACAAATTTTCAATAGTTATAACAACAAAATACAATTTACTATAGAAAACGAAAATAATCGCTCGATTCCTTTTAGACACTCTACTAATTAGAAATTCAGAAAACAACATTATTTTAGATTGGTACCAAAACCTATTAATTCCGGCAGGTATTTAAATTATTTATCATATTACCTATACAACATTAAAATTAACTTCATCTTACGTTTAAAAAATTGAATTAAAAAAAAATTAGTCATCCATCTTTATACCAAAAAAATTTGAAAAAACTTTATCATACTAAAAACAACAACTATCCATCCAATTTAATTAAACGTCTCTATACAATCACATGACACCTCATGCAATTCTCAATAATAACACAAAACCAAAACGATACTACTTTAATATTTCAATCTCCCTATATAGAAGATTTAACCGTCAAATTAGAAAATATTTTCAAAAAATTTAACATAAAAATTGCGAAAAGGAATAATTTAACTCTAAATAACCTATTCTCTAAAGTAAAAGATAAAACAATTCCACTTCTCGAAACGTTATCTACAAAATTAATTGTTTAAATTCAGACCAATCTTACATAGGACAAAGCTCACAAAAGTTGAAACAACGTATTACTCAACATAAAAGTGACATACGAGTCAAACCCAATGCATGTGCTTTAACTACTCACGTTAATAGCACTCATCATGAGATAAATTTCAACACACCAAAAATTTTAGACATTGAAAGTCATAAAAAGAAAAGAGAATTTCATGAAATGTGCTACACTTTTTCAAAATTCTAACAGTATGAACAAAAAACTGATTTTGATAGTTTGAGCTCTATATATACTTATCTTCTAAATTTTCAAACCACTAACAAATAAATTAAAAATATTCAGTAATCTACACAACAGCTGCTACACAACACACACACACACACACACACACACACACACACACACACACAACATGCTATTTAAAATTTAAATAAACATATAAAAACAGAGGGGAGCTTTCAGTCAAAAATAAAACACCTGTCAAATGTCAAACTTACCTAACTTCCAACAAGTTTATATCTTTAATGTTTGTATTGCTAAACAAATGTATTTTTAATTTATATCTGTAGCCTCGCTTTAGTAAGTAACAGCATACCTATATAATTTTACAGTATTATTATTTCTGTATATTTTAGTATCTTTGACAAAGGATTGAATTATATCCGAAAGCTTAGATTTATAAAAAGAGTACTGATCTATTTAAGAAGACCTGAAACCTACAAAAAGAATACCATTTATACATTATATATATAATATATATATATATATATATATATATATATATATATATACAATATACTAATACGGTAAACTACCTTACTGTAATTTTTGGGGTTGCGTACCTTATAAGGTATAACGGAACCTTTATAAGATCACTCTCGTGTCCGTCCGTCCGTCTGTCATAGAGGTTTTTCTCGAAAACTATGTAACGTAGGAGTTTGAAATTTGGCACAATGCTAGGTCTTTATGGCGCGCACATATCGACAGTCAAAAAATAGAAAAAAAATTTTTAGATTAAAACGCTGGAGGTTAATTCGGTCAAAAGAAAAAAAGTTTTAATACATATTTCGTGTGAAGCATCATCTGAAAGAGGATTCTAAGGGGCTTCTAAAAATATCTTTTTTATAATTTTTGGTCCAGTAGTCTTCATGATATAGCTCAAAATGTACCAAAAATGACCGTTCCTCTCCCAGTTCTCCTACATTTCCAAAGCTAAAATTTTGATTTTAATAGGGATAGTAGCTATTAAGTCATAGATTATCGGAAAACTGCAGGTTGTTTTGACAGTGTAGTAGTTGCTGGGAAAATTTTTTTTAAACACAGTAATAGACAACGTATTTACTAATGTACCAGTACAATGTGGAACAATATATTCATTTTTCAGTTATCACAATCAAATTTGGATAAGATTTAAATATACATAAATAATAAAACAAATTAATTTGGTTTATTGATTGCTGACTGTAGTATTGTTACGGAACCCTAATAGTGCGAATTCGACTCGCTCTTGGCTAACTTTTTCTCTTTAAAACTAATAGACCACAAAAATTACTTACATTCTACAGCAATTAATAATATCGGTATACAGGGTAGAACGACTTTCGGCCTGTTTCTGAAACAAAATATGATAGGGAAAAAATGTCACACTTAAACAATGGTGCAACTTTAACCTTGTACAAGCAAAATTTATAGAAACAGTAATGCTATACTATTATCTGGCAAATACTCAACCACTACTAGCTGTCACCGTAACATTTTCGACGAAAAAGAGAATCTAGATAAGAAAGAGAAAGTCTTACAGTTTATTATGACGTTCCTACATCAAGCTTAGAATCTTTTCGTTCGGACAAGTTACGTTCGGGTGACAGCAACTTTTTGGAGTCGACATACGCAATATACATGATACGTCATACTATTAATTCGAATATATAAGAGCAACCACTTGACTGAATCGGAACATATCAACACACGAATTTATTTATCTCCAACCAAAAGACGTTAAGTGTCCAATGTTAGGTAGTATAATTGCCTAGTTAAACGTTTAATACTTCTGAATTGTAAACCAAAAATGAGTAACTATTTAAATTTAGAATACTACTGATATTTGTCAAGGACGTAGCAGGAAAACGTAGCAATGAACGACGCGTAAGGAGAGTTGCCTAACTTTATGCATAAAATTATATAAAATGTAACATCTTAATAATACCGTGTAAGATAAGCAAAAGTTAATAATATCAAATAGCTGTAAAAAAATAAGAAACGTAAGATTTAATTAACTAAGAACAAAAATATTTGCGTGCAGGCCCTGAACATAACAACTTTTAGAAGAAAAAAGATACCTGTAGTGCAATTCGAACCTTTATAGGCTGTTCCACGGAACATAAACCGCTGGTGTTTTTTTGTTGTTTTCCACGAACAGCAGCAAAGCGACCTTTAAAGAGTAATAAGGGCGAGGAAAGGACAATTGCCCCAGGGTATTCGCTCCATATAAGTAAGAAGATGTTGTTTTGCATCAATTAATGAAAACTAAAGCCAGTATTTCGGTTTTTGTTTATCCATTTAATGCAACCTTGTAAATGTTGTAAAGTGACAATAAAAATTTTTTTGTTTGTGACATTTGTAAACATTGCGAAGTCAAAAGACTTTTTCGACTGATTGACGTTCAAAAACCAAGGCATAATTTTGTTGTTGTTTCGGGTAAATTTCTTGCAGCATTGCATATATGATTTAACTGATATTTCACAGCGTTTACAGATTCTACTTTACATCCCACTTTGTTTCCCATAAAGGTTTTAGAGAAAGATTAAAGTTTTCCTTTAAAATATCCCACCTTTTACAAGAACGGGAAAAAGTGTATAAAACGTTATCATATCAATTTTTATATGACGCAATAACGTGGGGGCAAAAACTACATAGTACTTTTTATATGGTTGCCCAAGCCTGGGGCTCGAATGAAATCAAAATAAATTTGAAAATACGACCATGGGATTTAAAATAAATTTATTAAATTAAACTAGAACTATATTTAAAGAGTTTTAATTTGCGAAAAATTACAAAACCAAAAATTAAGAGAAATTTGTACATTAATTAAATTTAGACAGATTTATTTTAGTATTTAAAGTTTAGTATAAATATAATAATTTCAAAAATGGACAAAAGAATACGGGAAACAAGGGAAGCACTAAGAAATCAGGGAGTGGAAATAGGATCCCAAGAGATTGTAATAATCCAGGAAAGAAGTTCTAGCAAGGAAAGGCGGACCTCACAGGAAACTAAAATGATGGAGATTTTAATGGCACTGAATAGTAAAATGGACAGAAATGAAGAGGCCATGAAAAACATGACTACGAAAATCGACGAGAACAGCAAAAAATTAGGTAAAGAAATTAAAATTCTAAGCGATGGATTGAGGGAAACTAACCAAACAATTGCGGAGATGAGAGCGCAAATGCAAGAGAAAATCGTGAGGATTACGGAGGAAATAGACTGTGTATGGGATCATGTTGGAACAGTAAAATCAAAGCAGGAGAAATATGAAAGTGAAACGAACGATAAAATTACGAATTTAAATATCAAATTACGGAGCATTGTAGAAAATTGCGAAACCGAGTTCAGGACAATAAATACGGAAATAAATAATTTAAAAACTAATTCAGGAAATTTTAATAGTAGGCAACCAATTAGGCTAATTAAACCAAATCTTTCAATTGACCAATATACTAAATTTTACGGGGATGGTAAATTAAATCCAAAAATATTTTTGAAAAACATTAAAATGTTGGTACAGGGCTCAACAGACGAGCTATATAAATTAAACTTAATAAAATCGATGCTGAAAAGGGGAGCTGAAATGTGGTATAACTTAGTTGAAAGCGAAATAGAAACATTTCAACAGTTTGAGCAAAAATTTCTACGACACTTTTGGGGGGATAATCTACAAGGTAGAGTTAGGAATGACCTGATTAATAAGCCAACGAAACCGCAATACAATTGTCCACCAACGATGGATAGCATATTAGCGAGAATAGGTAGTAAGAAAATCTATAGCAAATTAGATTTAAAGAATTCATTTTGATTGATTCCATTAGCGCGAGAATCAAGGAAATACACGGGTTTTTCTGTAGAAGGAAGAATATACCAATTTAAGGTGGTTCCGTTTGGTTTGTCCTCGAGTACGGCTGCATTAGTGAAGGCTATGCAGAATATTTTGGGACCGTATGAGGAATTTTGTATCCACTACGTGGATGATGTGTTGATATTTAGCGATAGTGTAGAGCAACACTTTGTGCATTTAGAAAGAATTTTATTAGAGTTAAATATAGCAGGTTTAAGTTTGAATTTAAAGAAGTGCGAATTTTTTCAAGATAAGGTTAAATTTTTAAGATATAGAATAGATAACAAGGGTATAATTATAAAGCAGGGAACTAACAAATATGGGTTAAAAGGGAAAGTTACAAATAAATTTGATTTACCCATACAAAAGAGACACAAATAAATGAGTACATAAAATGTAAAATAAATTTATGAATAGGTATACATAGAGTAGTAAAATAGGATATGGATATAAGAATAGGTATAGATATAAATAGGGTAGTAAAATAGGACATAGGTAGAAGATTAGATAAATGTAAATATGGGATTAATAAAAGGAGAGTTAGATTTCTAAAATAAAATAAAAATATAAGAATTTATAGACCAATGTGAGTTTAACTTCACGTTGAGCGCCAAAAATGTCATTGTTCTAAAATTGTATATTTTAATTTGGGGGTTGTTTAGGGGTGTATTAAGTAGCAAGGGTCATGTAGCAACAATAAATAGCAATAGGAATTAGAAAACTGCATTTATAGCAGAAAAATAGGCAATTCGTACATTATGTAAATAGAAAGCATTTAACACCTTGTATATAGACTGTAATTAACTTTAAACGATACAAGTAAGCATATCTTACAACAATAGAACGCGTATGCAGCAGAAAAATTAAGTAATTCGTACATTATGTAAATAGCAAGCATTTAACACCCTGTATATAGACCGTAATTAACTTTAAACGATGCAAGTGAGCATATCTTTCAAGAATAAAACGCGTATTCAGCAGAAAAATAGGTAATTCATACATTATGTAAATAGCAAGCAATTAACACTCTGTATATAGACCGTTATTAATTTTAAGTAATGCCAGTAAGAATATCTTTCAGCAATAGAATGCGTATTCAGAAGAGAAATGATTGCACATGTAATTAAACATACTTTGAGAAGTGTCTAATTAGTTATAAATCAAATACGCAGTAGAGTAGATAAAAACTAGCAAAGCTTTATGTAATTACGCGGAAACAATAAACGCTTTGATAAAAAACGCAGTTTTAAAGATGCATAAACACAAACGAAAACAGCATTAAAGTTACATCATTTATTTTGTACAATTATCCATAAGGCGATATCTATACAAAACAGCGTATAGCAAAGATAACGAATAATAAGGTATCAATAGTATAAACACCATTACATGAAAATTCAAATTAATTACATCAGAAACCACTTCAAAATGCAGGGAATGTTGAAAACAGGACCTGGTTGGTTGAGATAATCGGCAGAACTGCTTGAAAACCCAGCCCACATGTAGTGGGAAAATGCAATTTAACACCCATTCTGTGATAAGACGAGTTAGTTCACAACTAATGCACGTCAAAGCTGTGACACTGTTAACCAAAAATCCACGCGTAAAATAAATAAAGTATAATAGAATATCAAGTTCAAGATAAAGTAAAAATAGTGCAACAATTACGAAGAGTTTTTGCCGTTTTTTAATAGAAAACGTAAGTAGAATTTGGGTAATGGATTTAAATTAAATATTTATAATGATAGGGCTTCAAATTTGCGTCGACAATAATACTGGACACTTCAAGTCTGTGGCGACCATAATACTTCAAGTTGTTGACGACAATAATATTTCAAACTTCTGGTAAATAAAAATTCTAATTCCAAGTGGACTAAAAGGGGACAATTTTAATCGAATTTTGGTACAATTTTGGTACAATTCTAAGCTGCGTCGAAAGCATTTAAGGGAAGAAATTCATAGAATTTGCAGACAATTATGAAATAAAGAAGCACGAGGAAATTTTTGGAAAACAAGGGGTAACTGTACTCAAATATTGATTCAACTAAGCAGAGCATTAGTAAACGAATGAGTACAACAAAGGGGTGTTGATCCACAACACGAATAACATATCGCCGGTCAGATCTATTTAATTTTAACATATTTTTCTATTTAAATTTTAATACTGAATTTATTCAATTTATATAAAACTTGTAATGAAGTCAACAACAAACATTGCATACGTTAAACTTACGTGATATATCATAAAGAGGTCTAGAACGTTCCAGATTTTTTTGTAAGGAGGTAGTTTTTGGTGACTTTAGATTGAATGCAAAGTACATAAATTTTGGGATGACATTGATTGATTGAGGAGTGTATTTGAGGAATTTCAAAAATTGTAAATAATATTTTTTTTCATTATATGAAATTAATCGACTTCGTTTTATCAATTCAAACAAATAATCATTAAGGGGTGGAAAGAAGAAAATTGATCATCGTAACGTTGTGCACTCTGTGTAGATTAAAAAGGACTAGCCGTGGCATAATAATAATAAAATTAGTAACATTGAAGTGAGAACACAGAGAGTTGGAGTTAAGTAAAAGCGTTCATTACACCGAGTACGGCATTATCATATCAAAATATATTATTTTTTTCGAATGCACCCCCCGAAGCTTCTACATTGGCCAGGAAGCGATTTTTTTACTCAGAAATTTTGAATTTTGCGGAATCTTTGTATTTCAAACAATGTAGGGATCTTCAACGTCCGCGATAACACTCACACACGGAACTTATATTTTATTTCTTATCCGAACGAGGGCATATTTTTGTGAAAAATCCTCTCCTAACATTTTTTAAGCGGTACGTATTGCGAATCGAACCCGGATCTTGGACTTAGTAGTCACACGCGAACCAACTAAGTCACGGGGTCGCCTCACGCCTCGACTCGCAAGATGTTTCCGGTTCTTCTTTTTTTCTTATTGAGCTTACCGATCACAGCTTCCAAAGTAATCTCATCGTAAAGATCCGAATGCGGGACTATTTTAACTCCGAAATCATTTACGGCATCATCTTGAATAATAATTGTAGTACGCTGTGTACTTGAGGTAATGTGATAGTTGCCTGTTGCCTTTCACATCGCAATAGTGCCTTAGAACGCCATATTGACCACTGCTGCCACTCTAAGTACCGAAAAAGCTGCTGCATTCTTTCAGGGACCTGTCTTAGTTTTTTTTCTCACTAAAAATCCCACTAATTTAGTTAAATCTATAATTCGGCTCCGTAAGTTACTGAAATACGTAAGAAATTCTACCCGTTATAGTATTCTGGAACTTCTTTAAGGTGCAAGTCCGTTCAGAATAGAAGTTAGGTCATGGTGGTTGTTAATTTTTGTGGTAATTTCGATAGCTACTGATGGTAGAGAAGTGGACATATATACGAAAATAAATTATAATAAACAAACAACGAATTACTTCAAACATTTACTTTGTGTATGCGAGCGTAGCGAAGCACATTTATATTCATGCGGCCGTTCAAACGAATAACAATAAAACAAACTGTATAATGCGTCTGTCTTTTACGGGAAACAAAAGTCTACTTTTCTAATGATGAAACGTAGAACATGTAGTAATGCGGCCTTCTACCACGAAAAGTCGATACTGCTATGCATCGTGTGTTTTCCAAGGTGATAAAGAATGTTCTTGTACAGGCAAAGACCAGAGTTTATCGATATCGCGGCACCTTGTACAGGCGAGATGCTTGAAGTAAATACACGGTATTTTTCAATAACAATTAATATACCGGGCAGACGCAAATAATCAACAAATTTCAAGGAAAAATAAATTTAGCGGTAACTTATGTACAATATAAAACGGAATATAAATTAAGCGGTAAATTATATACACTATAAACGGACAGTAGTATTATATGGAAACCATACTATTGTACATATATTACATTATTGGAGAAAGTTCAACGCAAATTTGAAAAATTCTTAATTTGAAGTGAAACTGGTTCTTATCCAATTCGTGGAGTATCGCAAAGTATGTTGCTTGTGGCTTTTACTTTTCAGGCACTAGAAACCAGACATGTAATTTTCTCCTTAATATTCTTGTATAAATACATAGTCTAATTGATATCTCCAATTTACTAGCTAAGTTAAACTTCCATACCCCACAAATATGTAGTCATAACAGATGTGCCCTTTATAATGATACATTGCTAGATAGATTTTGAGTCGTTGGGAGCTTCTTTTTAAAAGTTTATTTCCAAAAACACTTCTATCAAATTTGTTTTAATTCTATAATTACATAAATTGTTTATTTTCTTTGACAACAACTTGAACGCTTATGCTCATTAAACATAAGGTAATTGGAAAAATGTTCCTAGTTAATAATTAAATAAATTAATAATTAATAATTACGAATGAGTAGCTTAAACACCTAACAATGTTAAAGTTATGAAGTTCGAAGACTGACTGGCGATCAGGGCTTCTTACATTTAACATGAAGCCTCTGGTCTCACGTATCATTTTGAAGGTAAGTGCAGATCTTGCTGTTTGCTGTTTCTTAATAAATCATACATTGTCTTATTCTTAGTAATTATAAACGAGTCTGCTTCATTGCAGTTCATTGTTTCTTCACCTGTGGTATCAGGTTACGTTTGGAATACAAAGAAGTCGTTTCCTATTTTTATTTATGATTTGAACTCTGTTGATACTTAATATCTAACCTTTATTTAGTACAATGTATCATCATGCTATAACTAAGACATAATAATTACGTTTAATTTTATATACATATTAATATGGGAGATATGTATCTCTTTGATCAATATATATTTAATGAAATCTCCGCTTTACTTAATGCCTTAAAATTTCAATCAGATTAATAACAAATGCAACACATTTTGTATATCTCTGCGACGATTTCTCAATGTCGCGCACAACTATGTAGATTGCATAGTTGTTCCTTAGAAAATGTAAAAATATTGTTTAATTTGTTCTAGTAGGTGATATCCACTATAAACTTGTTACAGGTGGAAAAGCTACTAAGTATATATTTTCCAGTAAAATTATAAAATGGGGTCGGCCTGTAAAACAAAAATTAAAGGGAGGTCACCGGCACTAGCTAGCGGAAGGTCGTGGATCATATAGAGGGTTAAAATTTTGCAGAAAGGGTTAAATTAATCTATAATATACTACAAAAAAAATGGCACTTACCTTTCATAAATATTGTGGCTTAATGACAATTATCAAGGGCGCCAGACAAGTCGAGAATGTCCAAATGTTTGTGCAAATTCTTGAGAGACTTGTCATCCCAAAAAGGACAATTGTTCCTTTTAATCAACTCTTATCTTTTTGAATACTTATGCAACTTTGATGATCAAAAAAATAAAAAACTATTGACTTAATCAACGGCAAACAAAACTATTTAATTCACAGAACAATAAACGTGAACCTCTTACATTTATTGATTTTAGTTTAGAAATTTAATTGAATAGGTGAATATGGAATTATGAAAATTTTGCGTACATAAGTAATTTCCAAACATTGTATATGAAAAAAAACTTATACTATAAATTATACACTAAATTAATCCTACGGTTTATGGCCAAAACGTCCTAACAAATAAATTAACTAAAAATTGGTCATGCTACTTAACTATAAAAACTTACTTACTAAAAATTGTCCATTGTTTGATGGCTTGCCTTCCAACACAGAACAGCTCTTAAATTGGGGGGGGGGGATCTCGCTTGTTGCTCTTGTTGCTTGTAATTTTTAAATAATTGAATGGCACACGTACCCGGCAGAATCTTGTTGAGCTTAACTTAACTTGTGCGTCACACGCATACAAGCTTTTATTATTTACCTTATATCACTATAAATCCGCGAACATACGGGCGTAACCCTCGCAAACTGGAAGAGTTAATTACTCCTTTTCAATTTCACTATATTGATACTAAGTGCAATTTCATATCTGTGATGCCGGAGAACGTTACCCGCGAACTTCCGTGGCTACGTTTCTACCTTTTGACTACTTTAAGTTATATAGATCAATTCTTACTCTAACCATTATTTACGTCATATTTCTGTTATCCAATGACTGAACAGAACCTCCCCAAAAACAATATTTTAGAAACCAAATCCAACCCCTTTTGAGATGAGGGTCACGGAAGCAATTATTTTTCTAAGGGTTTAAATGTATTGCATCTTCTTGGAAATTTAATTATTGAATTGTGGACCATGCCTATTGGCGACAGTGGTCTGCCATTAACAAAAAACAGGTTAATCCACTTGAGCCAAAATGGATTTTAAATACAATGGATGTTCCAGACTACTTAAAATTACTTGCAATCTTTGAACAAATCAAATTGGAAAAATAGTTTGGCTATTTTCAATGTTTCGTTTTCTATAACCCGCTGTCAATCAAAGAAATTATTAAGAAAATTAAGCTTTTCAACAGAAAATTGCTTTTTTTTATTTACGTTAAAAGGTACTATTCCATTTTTATTTTATCAGATTCGTCAATCTTTAACCGACATAAGCTTTAAAAGGGTTATTGTATTTGATTTGCAAGGGTAGAGCTTTAAATTATGATGACAGCCGCTGGAATTTATATTAGTTAAGCCTTAAGCTATTTCTAAACCTGGTTTTTATTATGCGGGATGCTAACTAAACTATAAAAGTAATTTATTATGGAATTCTTGTCTATAAGTTATGCAAGTTAATGAATTTTAATTAATTAATTAATCTGATTATTAGTTAACATTACAAAATAATGTTACAAACTGTAGGCTTGATGTTAACTGATCTGTGCTAAATCGTATTCTATACAGTACACTATAGGCTAAATTTGTAAATAATTTACATTATCTTGCAATTGGATTTTCCTGTTGGATAATAAATAAATAAATAAATATTTCCCTACCTTAGCCGTAAGTGACACTTACGTCACTGAAACGACCTTCCGTAAGTTGCATTTACTAGGATGGCTGTGAAGCGGGACGTAAATTTTTACTTACTTCCCTTGGGACGTAAGTGATTGTCACCCAAATGAAAGAGTCACGGTTACAAATCCATGGTTACGGGTCTAAGCTTACATTAAATAATTCTCTATTCTTATTTGAATTTTAAACTTAAATTAAGGGAATTTTAGGTAAGGAAAAAGATAATATACATATCGCAGGACGTAAGGGACTTACGGTGCCTCGACATTTTGCAGCCCTCGCTTCACTCGGACTGCAAATCGTCTCGTTACCGTAAATACTACTTACGTCCCTTAGTATGTAATATACTATTAATAAGAGCATTTAATAAGAGACGCCTTCGGAACACTTCGAAGCCGTATCAAAGAATTACGTATTCTATAAAGCCCTATACCGCATTAACAGGGCACTAACGATTAATTAAAGTACTTTCGTTGCTACTTTTAACATAACCTGTAGTTGACCTGCACCTTAGAAACACCTAGATAGAGTAGACTGGTAGAATGTTTTAGAAACACACCAGCGAAGTTAAAAAAAATGTGTTAATGCTTTCAACAAAGCGTAAAGTTAGCATGCGCTTTTGAAAATCGAATTTTTCTAAAACGCCTGGATGAAAAGCTTATTTAATAAAACACTATGTATTACTAATAAAACACTAATGGTTACCCGAAAAATGTCCGCTAGAGTTTTTTGTGAAGCGTTAAGTTGGCACGAAAATATTTTGTCGAAGGTAATTTTTTATGAAGCATTGAGAGTATACAAATTTTGGAAAAGTCTTTTGCCAATAAGTGTGTGTGCCCAATTTTTCAGCCGAAAAATATTTTATAACTCTTTCTAACAGATTATGTTTTAGAACCCAGCCTTTGAGTTCTCATTTTGCCTTACAAACAATCTCAAATAATTTTTATTTACGACTGAAACGTCAGCTAATAATCCATGGACCTTCATTTGCTAAATATGGTACTGTGTGTACTATTTTTTTCAACTTTAGTTGCTTGGTATATTCAGTTCCATTTTAAACGAAGAAGACTATACGCTTTAGCAAAAAAATTCGACGGTCCTCCTACATTACCTTTGATAGGAAATTCCATGAAATGTTTGATGCCGCTCGAGGGTAAGTTTAATATTAAACCTATGTTTCTTTTGCAACATATTTATTACAGATATGGCTGACGCACTTTTAAGTA
This sequence comes from Platerodrilus igneus, assembly GCA_036346225.1. NCBI lineage: Eukaryota > Metazoa > Arthropoda > Insecta > Coleoptera > Lycidae > Platerodrilus > Platerodrilus igneus. The sequence continues at coordinate 11,267,783 of JARFIW010001469.1, read as the reverse complement.
TTTCAAAATATTACAAATCGCCAACAAGGTTTTGGCTTGGCCCATACTTAATTGTTTATGTATACAATCCAGAGGATGTAAAACGGTTTTAAATAGTACAAGTAGTTTAGAAAAACCAACGTATTATGCAAAATTGTTGGAACCTTTAATTGGACGTGGATTAGTTACAGCTCCAGGTAAGTATGTTCTTGAATTGTCTTTAATATTATTTTTTTTGATTTTGTTTGTTATTATGAGCTGCATTGGGGAATGCTTTTGGATTTTGATTTGGAAACCTTCCCCCACTAAGTAACTTCAACGAAATTTTTTTTTCTAACATCTAAAATATAGTAAAACAGTTTTATTTTTAAAGAAAACGATTATATATATATATATATATATATATATATATATATATATATATATATATATATAATTGCTATGATGAGAAGGTAGTTTAAGGGTAGATTAAGTCATAGGGGTTGTAGAATAAATGTAAATAATTTTAACGTTAAGAAAATCAAATAATTCCACCAATTATAGGAGTAAAACCAATATTTTACAAATGGTCAATAGCGAGCACACTGTATATAAAGTATATTTAATTTAATGCATAAAATAGAAGCTCATTTTGCAATAATCAAACACTATTTAGCTAAAATAATAATGTATATGTCTTATAATACGCTTTAACTGCAAGAAACGAGTAAAGATAAGGTTTTAAACGCAACAAATTGCATCAATATAAACACATTATTGGAAAAGATAAATAACCTGGTATTCTAGCTATTTAAGAATATCCTCAAAAATATCAACGCATGAATAAATAAACGCATTCTAATACGTCATTATTAGAAAATGAATACGTGACTAGGAATATTACATTTGCTTAGAAATCCAACATATTGTTAATAACAAGTAAATAACAGACGGTTCGTTATACGATAAGCATTGGACTATAAGCTACACAAATATAAAATACGTGACGGAATGAAAAGCATATTTGGAAATTCTAAGAAAATACTATGATATAGTGAATGTCTAAGTTCGAAATTAAATGGAGCAACAACAATTAAAACCAGGGAATTTGAGAATTACCAAGGTTCTACAGACGTTTATCAATAAACACGCGAAAATAGACAGTCTATCTTCAACAAGGCACGAACCACGTCGATATAAAGTAAAGATTTACGTACCAGTGACAATTTGTGAAAAGTCAATAATTTATTAAAAAATGATAGATTGAAAGTGCCAAATTTGTGCGACGAAAAATAGCCGTTCTACGCTTAGACGGCTCCGAATATGGCTCCGAAAAAAAAGTCCAAATAAAGGTCCGAAAAAAGATCTAAAAGTATATTTAAATGTATCTTCGAATAAAGATTTAAATGTACGTCTGAATAAATACTCTATTGCATATTTAAATAATACGTTTGAATATACGTTTAAATAAATTATTACATGGAAATATAAACGTGAAGATACTCAAAGTTACTCCAGAAATCCGAGGGAAAAAATATAAGCAACCCTTAATCCATCATTCTGTGAAGCAAGTCGAGCTGCAACAATTAAGGGGGTGCTGACCACAGATAATATCGGGCAATTCCAGTGACAAGCAAGGAAAACGCAGGTTAGGGATCTTAAAATTTTTATTAGTTAAAGACTGTTTCAATTTTTATATTTGCTATATATTATATATCTGTAAGAGTCAACAAAAAGGTCATTTGAGAATTTGAAAATAGGGGAAGCATCTTTAAACGTTCGCAAGGTACTTAAGAATAATTAAAAATATATTTTGCTGGCTTTCAGGAAATTATAAATTTGATGAATGTTAATGTTCTATTCAGGGGCTAAATTTTGAAATTACATAAAACTGTACATATTATCGATCATTACATTGTGTAATCTTTGGATTGCTTCATTTAAATTAATTTAACAGCTAGGTAGCAGAAGGAAAAGGGGTTAAACAATCTTTATTGTCGTGAAGTAGGGCATGTTGTGTTTTTGACCTAACTGAGGCAAAAAAAATTATAGAAAATTTAAAGAGGTTCACAGCAAAATTAAGTAAGAAACATTCGTAGGTATTTCACTAAAATTTATAAAAGGAATAAAATTGGAAATACCTGTTTGCGTGTTTGGTATGTAAATAGTTGTTGTCGCCTGATTTAAGATGTTGATATCGATGTTACCTAGCGGGCCTCAACTAGAACTTCCTATTATTGATCGAACAAGGTCAACACCTGTGCAGATAAAAGCTTCAAAAACACTATTGGAAAGCGTGCTCGATTAACGGCTTCCCATAATTTATGATTCCATTATCAAAACGCATTTTTGTGGATTCCAGGCGAAATAACCTATTAAACTATAGATTTAGTATACTGAAAATTTTTAAAATTACTCTTCAGAAATAATGGCTGCACTGCAGGGTGCGTTTAGAATGGCAACAAAAAAAATGTTTGAAGTGTTCCAAACTCAGGGGTTAGAATTCACCACGTGCGATAAAAACATATGCACTTCTGATTCCAAAATGAATAAGGCAGGATCAAAATTATTCCCACTTGCTCCCGAGAATAATTTAGTATTGCGTGCTTCTCGCAATAATTAAATGTCACGTGAACCCGTAATTACGAGCCACTTTTGTAAATCCATAAGTAAATTCCACTTTCGTGAATCCGCAATTAAGTGCTAAACTAAAAAACCCCTTATTAGATTTAACAATTTCAAATTAATAAAAGCGAAGTGCACTTACCCACTTTCAGCTTTGCACATTATTGCAAGGTGAACCAACTAACTTGGGAGCACCTAAATACTTGATGCTTTTCAGGCTAAGCTCAAGTTCACAATTAGCAAAACCCATTATTGTGCAGTACTTAAATCAAAAAGGAAGACAAAATTTGTGTATCTAACCAAGTAGATAATATCCCTCCTAAGCACAGATGGTTTCTAAAATGTTGTTTTCAACCAAACACATTCCTACGAGGTCTGTATGTATGTATGGTTGTCTATTTATTTTTTAGAATATATTGCCTAACCAACAGTTTTGGTAACAGAAAAATTTTAACTGCTACAGGGCATGTTTATTCGATAAAGTCCACTTTCGTATCGAATCCCAGTAACAATCACGACTCCATTCCTTGTAAGTTTCAGGTCGTTTTTACCAAAACTTGCGTATTTACCATAATCAGTTGCTGAACCGATTGCAAATAAATTTTTACCAAGATTGGATATTCAATCAGCATTGACCCGAAAAAGTTTAGTATAGGGCTATTCGATATCGTAGAGTGTTATACATCAAGTTGTTTAGTTCGACGAGCTAAACAAGAATAGGTATCTCGTTTTGCGCAGAAATGTATATTAACGTCGAAATCGAGACTTGAATTTTGTGTGCCAAATTGAAGAACAACTAATTTATTGCCGATTAATCAAGTATTTTCAATTAGTTTTCTACATAACTTGCAAACACAATTTTTAACCGATTAAGCAGAAATTTTAATTATTGTCTCCTACATAACGTCAAACACACCCATATAAATGGCGACTTACAATCCACAATTACTAAATATTACCTTTAACTATCCCAATAGCGTTCTGCATAACTTGTCAATACACTTAGGCAAATGGCGACTTTAATACCGTAATTGATTTAAATCAGAGAAGTAGTTACTAGGGCTGGCAAAATTCGAAAAAGTTGTATTCGATTAATCGAATTTTGCAGTATTCGCAAACCGATTAAACCGATTATTCGATTTTCTATCGAATATTCGGCTAATCGGTTAATCGAATATTCGATTAATCGATTAATCGATTTTTTGATTAACTGATTAATGGAATAATCGGTTAATCGAATATTCGATTAATCGATTAACCGATTATTCGATTGTTAACAAATTTTTTAGTTAACTAATTGGCTAGTTCATTAATCGGTTAGTCAATCAATCGTATAGTTGTCTAGATAATCTATTAATCGACTAACCGTTTAATCGACTAATCAACTAGTCAAACAAATTATTTCTAACCAAATAATCGTTTGTCTGATTAATTCACTATCGTGCGGGGTAGTCAATTACAAAATCCATCAAGTCGTGTTTCATTTCATTTTCAAGTATCCTCCATCCAATAGCGAGATCTTGTCCTGAACTTGTACTGTGTATGGTTGTATTTTTGTCTTCCCTCACGTTATAGCTTGCACACATAGGAAAAAGAGAACTTGGGCTCTATATACGTAATACAAATACAGTATTGCCCGAAATAAACAGTACTGAAACTAAGTTGGCGGTGTTTTTATGCGTGCGCTGCTACACTCAAGTTAGCTAGTATAGACCTGTCAAGTAAACCTCAAACAAGTAATTAGTAGGGCCTAATTGTTAAAAATGGTGTTAAGTACAGAGGAGAAAGTGTTTCTGGTAGAGCATTATTTTCGTTCATACGGAATCGGCCGACGTAATGGTGCAAGTTTGCTATACGTGTCTGATCAATTCACACAAAGGTTTAATAAACGTTCTCCAAGTAATGCTGTAATTTTGAAGGTTATTGAAAAGTTTAGAAATACAGGTAGTGTATTGTGTCAACGAAAAGGAAACTCAGGGGCGTCCCAGGACAGTTAACAACAACAATAACCATGAACGTGTTTTGAGCAAATCTTAGAAAATCCGAAAGTCAGCCAGGCAAGGACAGCGTTACAACTTGATTTAAAAAGAACTTCCTTTCAAAGAATCCTGAAGGAGCTGGGTACATTTTCGTATGTGATTCAGGTACATCAACAACTACATCCTCGGGATTATCGCAGTAGAGTGGAATATTGCGCCAGAATTCTCGCGTTACAGTATGAAAATCCTGAATTTTTGAAAAATGTTTGGTTTTCAGACGAAGCACATTTTCACTTGTCAGGCTATGTGAATCGTCGCACAAATCGATTTCTGGGCTTTGCCAGACCTGATGAGGTTCAAGAGGTTCCTTTACATAGTGAAAAAGTGAGTGTCTGGTGTGTTGTTTCCGGACACGGAATCATTGATCCGTACTTTATCGAAGAGAATGGTAGGCAAGTCACACTTAATCAACAGAGGTACAGACAAATTTTAACACGATTTATCCCTGATCTACGTCAATTCTGTCGTGCACGTAACTTGGCATTTCGAAACCAATTTTTTCAGCAGGACGGGGCAACTTGCCATACTGCTGCCGCAATTCGTCAATTTCTTCAAGAACATTTTCCAAGCAAATTCATATCACGATTTACTGACTTCCCTTATCCTTCACATTCTCCAGACCTCACACCTCCAGACGCATACATTTGGGGCATGGCTAAAAATGCCGTTTTCAAACGGGCACCACAAACCATCGATGAATTAAAGGATGCCGTTAGAGTCTTCTTCGCAGCCCTGAGACAACCCTTATTCAATAACATGACCAGAAACTTAGAACATCGTTATGAAGTCTGTCTCGAACGAGGAGGTGCACATTTAGAACATATAATAAAGTGTCAATAATATGTATTTTTTAAATATACAAAACAATTACAATTTCAGTACTGTTTATTTCGGGCAATACTGTATTACGGCTATAATTTAGTTAGGTATTATAAGTTCAAGTTAGAAACAAACTTACAAAATCATTTTAAAATTATGAACTTGCAGTTTAATAAGCAACAACTAAATTATAATCTATAATAGTGGACCCACATAGGTAATCGGAAATCGAACAGCTATTAATACAGGCGTTTCCTTACTATATTATTGTACACTCACGTAGGTAGTTGATTTTAATCTATTAGGTAATCAAACTGAATTATATATACGTCACGGATCATGTTAGTCAATTAACACAATAAAAAATTATTCTTCCAATTGATTCAAGTCAGTTAATCAAATAACAGTGATTATAGGTGTTGGTGGATGTATTTCTAATTTATTTGACAAAAATATATCGTTTGTAATTTTGTGTACAGGTCCGGTTCCTGTACACAGGTCAAAGCACGCTTAAGTTTTATTGGTTTTTGGAAGGTTTAGTTTAAAGGGGATTCGAGATCTTCCTTTGTATTATAAAACCGACGTTGCTCCTTTTCGGATAAATCTTTTACAACATGTTTGTACTGTTATATTTTTAATTTTACTAGAACTTTCGTTCTGTAAGGACTTTTGCTTCTTAATAGAAATAAAAGCAAACCATTTTTCTTTTAACTGTATTTTATTTACCCATAATTTTTAATAGGTGTGTCCTATTGGTCGACTAATCGAATATTCGATTATTCGAATATTTAATTATTCGAATATTCGATTAATCGATTATTCGAATATTCGATTAATCGAATAATCGATTTGTTAATTTTTAAAAACCGCGATTTTCGATTAATCGATTAATCGAATAATCGATTAATCGAATTTTATTGCCAGCACTAGTAGTTACTCATTATCGTTGAATATAACAAACATTAAAACAAAAATATTGATAATTAATAATAGAATTTAATAAATAATATAAAAGAATACTCAAATCATTAATATAAAACTAATCATTAAATGTTCTTACGTCGTAGCTCTGCTGAAGCGTTTTCGACTTCAATTTCGGTTTCTCTTCCACTTGTAGAAACATCATAGTTTTTCCTTTTACCACGCCAGGCTTATTTTGCAAATGTGAGTAATTTTGTGCATGCGACAGAAATTAAAAAGTATTACTAAATTTGCTATGCGCCTACTTGAAAATGCGAGAAATATTTTATACTAAAACAATTTAAAGAATTATTTTTATTTGGCACACAAACTTCAAATTTCGCGACAGAAATTATAAATAATTACTAAATTTGCTCTACGCCAGTTAAGGTTCGGGCCTTTTTAAAAACCAGTTCCAAAACTTCTTAAGAAATTTATTTTAAAACAGACATAATGGAATTTTACAAAACTAGATTTAATTTTACTCTAAGTTCAAAAAGAATTAATTGTACTATTTTGAGTAGTCTAAGCAAACTGCAATGCTAAAGTTGAATACCTTGACTGACTGCCGGATAATTGAGCTCCCTGGATTTTTATAATGTTCTTACCCCCTCACATGGCTGTGGGAGCTTGTAGATCTCATGTCTGCTTACACTTAATACTATTCATAAATACAATGTTGTAATCTTAATTTCTAAGTGATGACGGTACCTGACCGTCTGTGACCTGATATCTGCAGTGTCACTATCGTCTGCGATACAAAGTAGCGCATCCGTTTTCATGAACGTTAATAATCTTTATAACTTGTCCTTGTATTTACTTTGTTGCACTTTACTTAACATTTTCTTTACTCTTTTTAATAATTTTCTAATTATTCTATTTTATAATATATACATCAATTGGGGGTACATAACTCACCTTTTTGAAAATGCGGGGAATATTTTATACTAAAACAATTTTTATTTGGCACACAACTCAAATCTCGATTTCGACGTTAATATGCATTTCCGCTCAAAACGAGATACATATTCTTGTTCAGCTCGTAGAGCTGAACAATTTGATGCATCACGCTTCACGATATCGAAAAGTCCTTATATTAAACTGCAGCCCATTGATCAATGTTTGGCAACAAGTTTTACCATAGACATCAAACTCGGCTATAATTTTACCCTTACCACGTGCGTAGACAATTTCGTTATTTCCAACCATAACAGGAAACGAATCATCATCGATTGGTACAAAGTCGCTAAAGAATTCGCGTCTCGGTGACATATGATTTGAGGCTCCACTGCCAGCATACTACACATCACCCATATTGAATTCTACTGCACATGATTTTGCTACAAGCACTTCATTATTTGATGTTGACATTTCTACTACTGTATAGTTTTTAAGAATCGCTGATATTTACGGCAGTCACGTTTTAAGTGTCCCTTGACACCACAGGAATAGCACTTAAATTTTTTCTTCGAATCTCCGTTTTCATTTGCTTTATGTTTACCGTGCACATTTTTGTGTACTAATGCCACTGACACCTTGTTATTAAATGACGTTTCTGACAGAGAGGTTGTAATCATCTTTTCTTTAAGCAGTCGTGGCAACAAGTTTGCCATCGTCTGTTCTTGGGCGGGTAAAGAATTCAAAGCAGACATTACGTGCCTATACGAAGCAAGCTGTGTAGGGTTTTGGTCACTAATGCTATTTTTACTTGTTTCTGCCCTAAGTTTTCTAGTTTCTTTGCCATTTTTTCAATGTTTGAGACATGTTGCGCAACGCTTTAACCACCCTTTTCCATTCTGTATTCATAAAACTGTGAACCGGATATGAATGCTTACGGAATTATTCATTACATGCAAAGACAGTAAACGATTCCATATTTTATTCGATGATTTTTATCACATTGCCTACCTGATCTGGTTCCAGGATGAATTAGAATGTACAAACAAGCTTTGCGATCTAATTTATCCCAGGTCACTTGCTTTTGTTATCTACAATTGATATATGTATAAAGAAACAGAATAATTAGGAAATTATTAGAAAGTGTTAAGAATACGCCAAGTGAAGTGCGACATTGTAACACAAGGAGAATTTGTAAAGTTTATTAACGCTCATGAGAACGGATGCGATACTTTGTATCCGAGACGATACTGACACTGCAGATGTCAGGTCACAGACGGTCAGGTACCGTGATTACTTAGAAATTAAGATTACAACATTGTATTTATGAATAGTATTAAAAATAAGTAGACATGGGATCTACAAGTTCCCACAGCCATGTGAGGGGGTAGGAACATTATAAAAAGCCCGGGAGCTCAAGGACCCGGTGGTCAGTCAAAGTATTCAGCTTTAATATTGCAGTTGCTTAGACTACTCACAATAGTACATTTATTAGTTATTTTCGAACTTAGAGTAATTTAAATCAAGTGTTGTAAAATTCCATAATTAATGTCTGTTTAAAATAAAATTTGTTAAGAAGTTTTGGAACTGGTTTTTAAAAAGGCAGCTCCCAAGGCGCGAACCTTAACTGGCGCAGCCGTACGGATTCGAAGAACTGGTGGTCTGTAATTTCAATTCTAAATTTGACAGAACCCAAACAGAAGTTGGAGGCGAAACCAAAATCTTTCAAATTCAACAAACCCAAACAGAGACTTGGAGGAGACACAAAAATAGCTCGAATCCAAATACGACGTATAGGACGTACAAAATTCGACAGAATCCATGAAATCAACAAAACAATTAGTGTAAGTTCGTTTCCTTAAATCAATTGAATTTTTTATAAATATTTGATATTGCTAGTATAAAAGAATTTTTTATGATTTTACTACTTATGTACAAATATTCACTATTATTACTATTATTTTATGAAATTTAATGAAAATAATTGACTTAGGTACTAAGGGAATTATTTTCAAATATATTTATTTTTAAAAGAAATTTTTTTTTAAAACTTGAGAACTACAAAGACGCACTACATGCACAACTGAGACAACTATTACAAATTAACTGGCGCAAGAATTAGAGAAACAAAACAAAAACGAATTTTTAATTAACAATACAAAAGTTAACTGGCGCACAAAAATAATTTAAAAATACCAAAAATAAAGCGAAATTAATTTACAATTTAATACCGAAACTTTTGTATATAACGCAACTAAATATCGAAAAAAATTATTCAAATGTAACATTATCGCATCCTATAAATAATAGAAATACTTTGCAATCTATTATTAACTTAAATCATTATTACGAGTTAAAACAATGCGCAAATCCAAACCCAAAATCTCAACATTGAAAGTGAATGACTTAAAACTCAACCTTAAACGCAACGAATGCAAAGCTATTTGAATACAAACATACATATTTAATTATCAAAAACGCATCGCGAAACTATAAATATTCACGCCACTGAAAACGCATATTGCAACTTTATAAAAAGAATAATTACATTCATTCCAAACGTGACATTCAATAATTAAAATACTTCAGTAATTAAAGAAGTAAAAACGCAGAATTCATTCTCATACCAACTGAAAACAACACCTTTCAGACAGGTAACAAATTCTATATTAAATTATAACAAAAGCATTTGCACATTAAAATTATGAAGAGACTGAAAATTACATCTACAGTATGTAGAAAAACCTTGTAATTAAAGTACAAAAGAAACGTTAATGCAGCACAATTAACCGAAAAGCAACAACCTTTCCATAGATTAAAACATTGTAATTAAAACAACTCATTGTATTAATTATAAAAGGAGATTTTCATACAACTTTGAATAACGCAATAGACGGAACCTTGCAAACTTTATATTTAGCACCTAAGTTGACGAGACAGAAAGCATCTTAGACACGGTCATAAATTATACACACCTACGGGAAGAGATAAGTGTAACAGACAATTAAATCAGCAAAAAATTAAAAATAAGTTTTAACTGGCGCAAACGAAGTAAATTAAATTACCACGAAAAATTATTCACATTGAAACCTTTCAGGAATCAAACCTACCATAAAATTAACATCAACGAAGTAAAAATAAACGTATTTAAGGCTACAGCAAGCAACCCGACATTACGAATCATAAACGCCATTAATGTACTACAACACCGTACAACTAAGTACAATACAAGCAACTCAATTCATTAAATAATCTAAAACGACTCAAGCTAGAAACAACAAGCAACCCGACGCAATCTAAACTGAAAATTAATAAACCCATGCAAAGAATAACAATACAAACAGCAAAATAAATCACAATTTTTAAAAAAAATTGAAAGTAATTAAAAACAAAACTAAATATGAATTATTAGAACAACCCCTTAGCACAATGAGTTTAGATATGAAGATTTACCTGGAAACAATTCCAATGTATAATAGGGACCAAGCTTTATTAGGAAATTTTCTAACAGCTTACGAAATACTTTTGAAAACCTTCTCTAAACCCGGAAACAACGAAAGAAACGTATTACTCCTACGTCTAATTATTAGTAAACTAACCGGACGGGCAGTAACACTAATTGCCAGCCGAGATGACTAGAACAGTGGGAAAACTTCAAGTGAATATTGATTGCATATTTTGGCGATTAACGTAACCTAAAATGCCTAATACGCGACATAATAAACCTTAGAATGGAAAATAACAAATGCCCGTACCAATTCGGAATGAAATGCCAAGATGTAAAAAGCTTAATATTAACGAAATTAAAAATTGTAGAACCCGACCAAAATATCAGACTTTTAAAAACAAGTATGTATGACGAAATGGCACTAGACACATATCTAAATGCAGTACCAGAAGGACTCTCAGACAAAATCATATTCCAACGACCCCAAAACTTAGAGGAGGCCATGAACATGATAATAGAAGAAGAAAACGTAATGTATTACAGAAACAGATTATACAACCCCAAGGCGAATAAAAGTAATTCACCAATAAAAACTACACAAGCCGCGAGACAAACAATTCCCCAACAAAAATTTACACCATTCAATGCACAAACAAATCAACTGCGAAGTAATAATCCACATTTTAATAACGCGAATTTTAATAATCAATATAAACAATTTCCAAAACCAACGTTTAACCCGAATTTCACGAAACCCGCATTCATACCAAGATTCAACCAAAACGTAAACCAATAAAAACCAGCATTTAAAGCAAACTCTATTAGAAATTTACCAATGACAAACAATAATAACAACCCTAATAACTATTACAAACCAACACCAATGGATGCCTTATCTGGTAACACCAGACAAAATACAAAAATAACACACATTCGATCAAACCCTCATCGAAAACGAACTTTTACATCGGAAGAACTATTTCATCAAAAAGTACAAGAATTTGACAATGACCAGAATAATTACATTCACCCAAGTACAAACAATGAACCAAACCATTCGAACAATTATGAACGCGAAGAAAGATGCGCAACTTATGACGAGGACGACGAAGAAAACGCGTGCTCAATTAATCAAATAGACCGTTTTGTAAACGACCAAACTTAATAAACTTAAATAATATTAATCACCTAGTACTACCTTATATGGAAATATCCCATGCGAATTTAAATTATTAATCGATACCGGATCCTCGAAACATTAATTAGCCCCGAACCGTAAAGAAACACTATTTAGACTATGTAGAAAGAGAACCATTTAAAATTAAAACAGCCCATCAAACAACCCTACACCAATTCGTAGTTAACATACCCTTACCGAAAACATTCAACGTAAAAATGAAGCATAAATTTTGTATTTTCGAATTCAATGACAAATATGACGGACTAATAGGAATGGACCTTCTAAGAAAATTAGGAGCCAACATTGACATAAAAAGAACAATACTAAGGACAAAATATGGACAAATCCCCATTAAATTTCAAAATACCCAAGTCCAACAAAAATACACAATAGAACCCCGAACGGAGAAAAAAATAAAAATCCCAGTAAATTCAAATAACAAATAAGGAATAATAAATCACTATAACATTTCAACAAGGAATAGAGACCCCAACCGCATTAGTACAAATAAAAGATAATTACACCACAACGAGGATTTTAAACTCGAATGACTACCCCGTAGAACTATTACCAACCAACCCAATTAATGTAGAAGAATTAAATTTTACTGAAATAGAGATAGATGAAAATTTAGAATGCCATTTGGATTAAAGAACGCACCCGCAACTTTTCAACGAGTTATGGACAATATATTACGTGGGATACACAACGAAAAATGTCTTGTGTACCTAGACGACATCATAATTTATTCAACATCATTAGTAGAACATATAGAAAGAACCTAAAGAACCTAAATCAAAATTACAACGATGGAGAATCAGACTAGAAGAATATGACTACGAGATCATATACAAAAGAGGAATTTATAATAATAACGCAGACGCTCTAAGTAGAATACAACTCAACACACTGGAAACGGAATCAATTATAGGAAACGTAGACAAAACGGAAGTAAGAGAAGATCCAGACGATATGAACACAATACATTCAACTCAAAATGAAGAGCCAAAAACCGCGATTACAATTTTAAACAAAGCCATCGATATGAAACCCAATCAGTTTATAATCACCGAAGTTTTAACCAACCCCAACCCTGTAAAATATACAAAAACAGATATCAAAAAAATATACCAAATTTAAATAACTAAAGACGACAATGAAGAACAAATAATTAAAATTCTAAAAGAATACACCTCCGGGAAAAAAGATTTTATTTTTACTTTAACACCAAAAACTTGTATAAACGATTTTCAGAATTATATCTTAAATTATTTAATAACTCTGGCCCTGAACTTATAAGATGCACAATAAAATTAATAACCTTAGACGACCTTGACGAAATAAATGATGTAATCCAAAATCAACACGAAGGAGAAACCAATCATCGTGGAATTATTGAAACCCCAAATCAAATCATGAGACGATATTATTTCAAGGACATGAAAGAATTAACTTCAGACTTTATTAATCAATGTGAACTATGCGACAAAGCAAAATACGACAGAAAACCCCTAAAAATATCCTTAATGTTAACTAAAACACCTGACAAACCTTTTCAAAAATTACATGCCGATACTCTAGTAGTAGAAGCACTAAGCTATTTGACAATTGTATATGCATTCACAAAAATAGACCAAGCAATACCAATCACATCTAAAAATAGTATTGACGTAACCCAATGATTTTTACAGTACTTTACATTTTATGGAACGCCCGAAACAATAACGTTAGATAACGGCAGCGAATTTAAAAATGAAACGATTCAGAACACTTTGGAACTCCACAAAATAAGAATTCATTTCATAACTGAAAACCACCCTGAATCAAATGGACTAATTGAAAGACTACATCAGATAACTAAGAATAACCTACAAGAAAGAACACATTACTAATTTAATGTCATACGCACTAATCGCCTATAATAACACAATTCACTTATCAACCAATTTTACGCCATTAGAATTAACTTTAGGACATTCAGATTCACGCAACTTCTATGAAATACATTATAACAAAGATGTATATCAACAAAATGCCAAGGATTACAAAGAAAAACTAAAAATAACAGATGACAAGGTAAAGGATAAATTTTGATAATCAAGACGCAGAACGTTATGACAACGCAATACAACAGTTAATCGAAAATCAAAACCATAATTAGCAATCAAATATCAGTAGTGATGTAAAGCCGGTCTGAATTTAAAACGGTGTACGCGTATGCTTTTTCCATGTAACATACACGTGCACCGTTCTGAATTCAGACCGGCCTTATATACTTTCAATGTAAAATATGTGTGGGCACGTTTTGAAGTCAGACCGGCTTTATATTACTTTCAATGGAACATACGTGTGTGACTTCAAAACACACGTATGTTGAAAAATGTAAGTGCAGAGAAAATGTGTAGATGTTTTGAATTCGGTTTTCTAGCGAGAAGTTATAAAGTAGGTCAGATGCAAAATATCGGATTCAAGTCAATTGTGTTTAATTAAAGTGGATTCTGATTTATGTTTTTTACTTTTGTTTAGAGACTGCAAATACACATAGGCCGGTTTGACTTCAAAGTGTGCCCAACAGTAGAAAAATCAGCGGTGGTAATTAAGGTAAATCCTATCTAATATAAGTAAAAAATCTTCGACTAGCAATCATAACAACATAAATTAGTTAACGGAGTGTAGTGTGTAAGTTAGAAGCAAGTAATTAAATGCAATATGGATTTTAATACTCTTAATAAAACCACATATCGCAAACCTTATGTAAATTCAAAAGATATTGTAGTGAATAAGAAGTTTGAAGTTTTGAAAGTGTAAACTGTCAAGACAAAATATGGAGAAAGAGTATTAGTGAAAACAGAAGAGTTCAAAAGTATAATGCCATTGAGATATTTTGAATACCTTCAAGCACATGGAGTGAAACAATTAAATGAAAGTATTGGCTCGAACAAACACGTATACATAACTAGTAAGGGATCGATCGGTCTAACTGTCAACATAGAATTTTCAGAATAATATGTCATTAATCTAAGAAATTAGTTTATTATTATAATATACATCTTGTTCTTTACTGTTTATTTTATTATAACACATCTAAGTCGATTGTAGAAAGAATGATGTATTTAATTAAAGTGGGTTCTGATTTATGTGCGTTTTACTTTGAGTTTACTACCTTGTTTAGAGAAAGTCTTGTTTCAAAAGAGAAACTTTTATAAAATACTTTGATTTACATATTGTTGAATATTTTGATCTAACTATTTACAGTTAGAATCTAACTATTTATAAATGAAAAAGTATTTATTAACTCCCGTTCTTGAAGTATCTGCTGCTCCCTTGCCGCCAGTTCCTCTCTTTTTTGCTTTATTATTTCTAGTTCCAAATCTAGACGACGCAGTAGCTTCTCTCCACGCTTTTTAAATGCATTAAGCTACTTTACCGTGTCATCTTCGTAGGATTTGTCATCTTCACAGCAAACAGCTATATTAGGTCCTGCACATAACTTTTTCATAGCCAACACGTTTTTGCCTTATCTGTGAGCATAACATAACAGATTATTGTAGGTACACTTTTTGTTTTGTATACTACCTGATGTTTCTGAGAGGAACAGAATGTGCCAACGATCCAACGATAGCCTCAGAATTTCCAGAATGGTTTTTTGATCCTAAACTAATGTAACTTATAAATTAGTAGTGTTTGCATAAACATATATATATATATATATATATATATATATATATATATATTGCTGTGAAACCACCAAAATCCGGGTACTCCGCTTATCGAATCGAGCCTCACGAATTGGGCGTCATGTATGCTGTGAAACCTACAAAATCCGGGTACTCCGCTTAACGAATCGAGCCTCACGAATTGGGCGTCAAGAATGCTGTGAAACCTACAAAAAGCTATTCATTACCTTAACTGTGTTGGTCCATTGACTTTCTTCCGTTAATCGCCTCGGCTGCTCCTCAAAAATAACTTTCATCCTCATACATAAAAAAAACAAACACATTCCTACCACAAACATCAACGTTAACTCTATTTACATCAATATTCACAATACATTAAAATTTCAAAATTAAAATTCAGCATAAATTTTAATATCAGAAAATTTCAAAATTAAATTTATTATCATTTTAATGTGCATCCAGAATTAAAGTCCTTGTAGGATGCCTACTAATTACTATAACAATATATGCAGACCTGAGTCTGAGTACAAAGGAGCATCTACCACCCTTTACGTTAATTAACCAGGTTCGTCTAATTGAGCTCAAAGACATACCCATATTTTCATCATAATCCAGAACATCAATACTAAATACCCTTTCTACTTAAACAAGCAAATTTCACCTTAAAATTAAAATATTATTGTTAGTACAATTTCACTACTGTCCATTTTAAATAAACAAATTATAAAGTTATTCAACACACACCAAAATATCAAAGTTCGAACAAAATAGTATAATTTACCTGAAGGTTACTGCACTCGTAGCTTCAATGTACATCGTCCCTTTGTTAATTACACCATTCCAACTGGGTTATATTTACGGCTTCTGATTCTCAACGCTTTAAAAATTTTCTCCATCACCATTTATTTAAAGTTGTTTCAGGGCTTTTCCGGAACTCATCTGTGTATATCTGAACCTTGTTTTGTGGATCCAGACACGTTTATGCACCATTTAATTATTAATACCCCCGAAAAATAACAAAGAAATTCATACTTCTTTCACCAATATACGCCAAAACTGCCTACTTTTGTGTATTCATTTGTCGTTGTAAATTTTACTCTATTATACAGTGATACTAAACTTTATTACCTTGTATCTTCTTTTCTAAGTGCACTAAAGTACATTCGTTGTAGCACGTAAAGAACAAGCTGTTTTACATCACAAAAATATTCGAGCAAACTGTTTAAATTATTTAATCAAAACCGGAAAACTAAAAAGCACTGTTTAACGCGTTGAATCAAGTCGAAGATCTAAGAGAGCTTGTTCATATTCCCATGGGTATATATAGAGGTTCGCCTGTCTGTCGGTCGAGTCCTCAAAACGGACAATTCTAAAGAATTTCGCCTGCTATGTTCCCATTCCGCAGCCCGGCATGCGATTTTTACGAATTTTGCACTCGCCCCCGTTAAATCTTAGAAATTTCGACACGGCACGCAACGTCTGGAAATAACTAATTGAATTTTATACAGAAATGTTATTTTTTTACCTCTCAAATTTTGCCTTTTATTTTCACCCAATCGCAACCCCATGACGTTGCTCTACTCACGCCTTTTTACTATATGTGTCTCGGTCTCGCGCATATTATCTGTCTCTATCTACCCTGTTCTTATTGGTGCAAATTGATATTCTTTTTTCTTAATCTTCTTTGGGAATGAAACCACTCATAGTTTTTAAAATCTATTTTATTTACGTTTCGATCCATGACCTAGGATCGTTGTCAAAATAATAAAAACTTCAAGTTTGACGTTTATGACATAAATTGAAGGTTACTTTGATTTATTGATGTTTGAAATATTTGGTTTGAGTACACTAAGCAAAAATTTTTAAAGTTTAAAAGAATGATTGCCTTCAATTTGTGTTGCGACCTGGGATCGACTTTCCTATGGTAGCCAATACGCTTAACGTGAAATCAGCTGATTAATTTTTATTGGTGAATTTTATATAAATTCAATAATTTGGGAAACATTTTTTAACATGTTTCTATTTATACAATTGAGAGATTTCTGATTTTATGTCTTATTTTACCGAGATTCAGTAGAAGGGGGTTAAGCAACCTGTGGCTACCAAGATCCCCCAACATTTATAATTTGCCGAAATAATGGTTTTCTAGTTATTATGCTTATTGTTATGTAATTAGTTATTGTATGTATAAATAGAAATCATGTATGTAGGCTGTATTTCATGTTAATATCGCAAGGAAAACCCAGGAAAAACTTGCAATGCTACCTAGATATTGTGGGCATTTGATCTTCATTTGTTATTTCTTTTAGTAATGGAATCCATTGTTTACTGAAAGTCACGGATTCGTTTGCAACGCAGTTATTTTTATGTAGGATTAATAGGCAGCTTCTTTGATTTTGCGTTTTTGGTGGTTTTCTTCTTTGTCGATAATTTTTGCATCTTCCCATTTTATTTTATGACTGGAGTCCCATGCATGTTGGCAAATCATGGATTTTTCAAATTTTCTATTTTTTATATATGATTTATGTTCTCTTAATCGAACTTCAAATGGTCTGGAAGTTTCTCCTATATAAAACTTATTACATTCGCACGGTATTTTGTAGATACAGTTTTTGAATTTTGTATTGCGTTTTGGGTTTTGTTTTGTTAATTGTGCTCTTAGTGTATTGTTAGTTCTAAAACTGTTTTAATTCTAAATTTGTTTCCTATTCTTTGAATTTTTCGGAGAATCCTTTTATGTATGGTATTGAGAGCATTTTGTGGTGTGTATCGTTGTTTTTGTTTTCTTTTCTTTATTTTTAGGGTTTTATTCATTTCTTTCTCTATTATTCTTTTAGGATATTTGTTTTCTATTAGTGTACATCTGATTAGGTCTTTCTCTTTCTTTAAAATTTCTTCGTTTGATGATATTAATTTTGCTCTATCATACATGGTTTTGATAATTCCTCGTTTGACACATTGTGGGTGGTTTGAATCGAAATTTAAGTATCTGTTTGTGTGCGTTGGTTTTCTATATACCGATGTATTCATTGTTGTATCGTTTTGCTAACTAGAATATCTAAAACGGAAGTTTTCCATGTTGTTCTAATTCATATGTGAATTTAATAGTTGGTTCTATTTCGTTAATTGACTGTATAAAGTTTTTAATTAATTCTATATTATGAGGCCAAATAGCATAAACATCATCAACGTAGCTCCACCAGATCAATGGTTTCAATTCTTGTGTGAATATCACATCTTTTCGAATTCCTCCATGAATATATTACTGAAGATTGGGGATAGTGGACTTCCATTGCCATTCCGAAGCTTTGTTTGTAAAATTGATCATTTATTTGAAAATATGTGGTATTTACGCATAAACCAAGTAATTCCATAATCGATGATATACTTAGTTTTGTTCTTTCTTTAAGATTTCCATCTTTTTCGAGTTTGTTTTTTATAATATTAAGCGTTTTGTTTATAGGGACATTTGTAAAGAGATTTACTACATCAAAGCTTACCATTGTGTGTGTATTTTCAATTTTTATGTTTGATAGTTTTTCTAAAAAGTGTTGGTTGTTTTTAATGAAAGAATCCGTTTTTCCTGCTAATGGATTTATAATTTTTAGTAGAAATTTTGCTAAATTATGGCATGGTGAATCTATTGAGCTTACGATAGGTCTTAGAGGAATGTCTTTTTTATGAATTTTTGGTAGACCGTAAAAGTGGGGTGGTTTACTGTAATGTGGGACTAGTTTACTTCTTTCTTTATCTTCGAATTCATTTTTAAATTTAAATAGAGTTTTGTATATTTTATTTTCAATTGTTTTTGTTGGGTCCGTTTCTAAACTGGTGTAATTCTCAGTGTTCAATAGTTCGTTGACTTTTGTGTTGTAATCGTTTTTATTCATTATTACTGTTGCATTGCCTTTGTCAGCAGGTAGAATTATAATTGAGTTATCGTTTTTTAGATTGCGAATTGCTTTTATTTCGTTATTACTTACATTTGGCTTTATTTTGTGATTCTTTTCTATTTCGATTTTACATCGTATTCTAAATTCGTTTGCTTGATCTTCTTCGAGTTGGTTTGCTGTTTCTCAATACAGCTAATTATTTCAAAGGTTGGTATTGATTTTGGTGTTACTGCAAAATTAAGGCCTTTTGAAAGAATTGATTTTTCTGTGTCGTTAATAGTTCTGTTTGATAAATTTATCACGGTGTTTAGCATGGTGTTCCTGTTTTCTAACGTTTTAGTTTGTGTGTTATTTTTCTCTATAAATAGGTTATTAAATTTCTTTATGTGAATTTCTTTTGTTTGGAAAATACTGATTCGTAGTAGGTTTTGCACTAACGAGAATTTTATCAAAATCATATTTTGTTACCTTTATTCGTATGAAATTTATAATGCCCTCAATATCTTGTTTTAACTTATAAATAATGTGTCGGTGGTTTTGTAGTCTTTCCCTCATCATACTGTAACTTGCTCTTTCGAGAATTCTTGATAGTTTATTGCTTGTCTTTCCAAATTTGATTTTAAATCCTTTTGGTATTATTTCGTTGTTTCTGCACTTTATTAGGAATGTGAGTGAATTTTTGGAATGCGATAGCTTTAGGTTTAGATTGTCCAACTGTCTAAAACAAATACAAATTTCAGGCCCATACCTGACTTGTAAATACTCCCTGTATGTTTGTTGTGGTTTGTTTAGTATTCTTCTTAATCTTCTTTGGGTATTAAACCACTCATAGTTTTTAAAATTATTGCAAGTTTTTCCTGGGTTTTCCTTGCGATATTAACATGAAATACAGCCTACATACATGATTTCTATTTATACATACAATAACTAATTACATAACAATAAGCATAATAACTAGAAAACCATTATTTCGGCAAATTATAAATGTTGGGGGATCTTGGTAGCCACAGGTTGCTTAACCCCCTTCTACTGAATCTCGGTAAAATAAGACATAAAATCAGAAATCTCTCAATTGTATAAATAGAAACATGTTAAAAAATGTTTCCCAAATTATTGAATTTATATAAAATTCACCAATAAAAATTAATCAGCTGATTTCACGTTAAGCGTATTGGCTACCATAGGAAAGTCGATCCCAGGTCGCAACACAAATTGAAGGCAATCATTCTTTTAAACATTAAAAATTTTTGCTTAGTGTACTCAAACCAAATATTTCAAACATCAATAAATCAAAGTAACCTTCAATTTATGTCATAAACGTCAAACTTGAAGTTTTTATTATTTTGACAACGATCCTAGGTCATGGATCGAAACGTAAATAAAATAGATTTTAAAAACTATGAGTGGTTTCATTCCCAAAGAAGATTAAGAAGAATGCTAAACAAACCACAACAAACATACAGGGAGTATTTATTGATATTCTTTATTATCGATTATTTCAGTCCATGTGGACTGTTATCTGGGTTAAATAACCCCGTATCGCGCCTTTAGCATTTCTCGTAACTATTATGCGACGGTTTCTTAAAGATTCTTTGTAACCATTAATTATCTGCCAAATTTACGCAGAATGAGCCTTTTAAAAATACGCAGGTGTTCAAACATAATAACACTTCTACGATTTGCATTTTATTGGGTTTTCAAGTTTTTATAGATATTATATGTTACTAACGGTTCAATTAACTTCAATTAAAATTATACCCTTTAATTTTTAGTGAATCCTAATTAAATATTCAATTATTATCTGTACGTTTTGTTTAATGCCGGTTACTTAAAATAGAGTTAATTAATATAAATTTTGCACGTAATTTCTCTTAATGAAACGAATGAATTTTTATGCTTCATGCTTTTTTTAATAACGCGTACCTTTTCCCAAAGCTTCTACCCGGTGATTAAAATTATTTGATGTGATTATTTAATTTTCTACCCTGGTCTAAATATGAGTAATATATATAAATATTCTAAACTTATTCTAACTATGACGTTGATCATTGGTACATCTAATTTCGAGTAGAGGAACTGGCTGCGGTGGAACAACAACAACAGGAGCGGCATACTCGGACATTTCATTGCTCCTAAAACGCGCAAATCTATCAATATTAAAACACATGTATAAATGTGAAAAAGCACTTACCGTGATATATCTATTATGTCACTATCAAAAATAGCAGCAGTGTCAAGTTGAGATGAAGAACCAAAAACTTCTGTAATCAAGTCTTCGTTAGAATAAAATACAAATTGTTCTAGAACTTTTACGTTGGTACTGCTACCATTTTTTAAAGTTGCTAGTAGTAATAACTAATAATTATACAAGAGATCTGATTGAATACTGTTGGTAAAATCTACGTGAAGTATTTATATTAAATAAGAAACTGACCTGTTAGAAAAGATTAAAAAATTTGCATCGTTTTCCGGAAAAATTGCAAATGTTATATATATTCAGCTATGTAATCTATTCTAATGAATAAAAAACAGTATGTAAGCAAATATAATTGTGCCTCAGCAGAAATAACAAATTGGATTCATTGTCTGAAAAAAATTGCAACGAAGGCACATAGTAAAATAAAAAACCTAAATTAGTTTAATTTCGTTTAAAATAATGCAATGCAAATGGCCTTTAACTAATACAGTAATATATAGAATAAGTTTTAGATTACTGGTGGCATAATTTATTTTTCAGTAAAACTTAACAAAAATTGACTTTTATATATATATATATATATATATATATATATATATATATATAGGTATGTTGTAATTCCGTTTACACGAATCATGCTGCATTATGAAATTCTTTAATTGTCAAGGTACTGCTATATAGCCTCCAATGAATTAAATTGCACGACGTTAATTGTATTATGATAAAACTGCAGAATGTTTTTTAATACTGGTTTTTTAAAAAAAATTAGTGTACCTATCACAACCAGAAAACGGCATTTCTATTTATGATTGGTAGAGGATCGCTTTTTTTAACCTTTTTCATTCGCACATAGCCAT
Source organism: Platerodrilus igneus (assembly GCA_036346225.1). Taxonomy (NCBI): domain Eukaryota; kingdom Metazoa; phylum Arthropoda; class Insecta; order Coleoptera; family Lycidae; genus Platerodrilus; species Platerodrilus igneus. The sequence continues at coordinate 11,245,233 of JARFIW010001469.1, read as the reverse complement.
GAGTGTGTGTAAATTATTAAACAACATTGACAGTTTAATCTGAGATATTTCAAATTTGCTTTATTTTTTCTGAAATTTTTTTATATGTAACCATAGAAATAGCACTGTAATGCTAGCATATTTTCCGTACACACAGCATAAATCAAAGGTCGTATAAGAATATTATTATTACTGTACTGCAAGCAAGCATATTTTCCGTAAACACAGCTGAATGAAATGATGCAAGGTCGTCGTCTCGATGCAAGAGTTAATAAAACGCGAAATCAGATACTTTGCTTATTAAAACTGGATTTGTTTGAAAATTAAAATTTTTCTGCTGAATGTTCTTTAAGAATTATACCATTCAAGCTTGAAAATCATCTTGAATAAAACGTAAATAAAGGCGATTTTAACAATTGCATTCAAAGCAATTAGTTATGCAATTATTTTGATTGCATAGAAATAAATATTATTATTGCATTTTTTTACAGTTGTTTTGCTTACGTCAGATGATATTTTTGTATAAATAGTCAATAAAGCTCTTCATATATTAAGTAGTGTAGTGTAGTGATTGTATAGAATCATGAATTCTGAAACGGTAGTCGCGATTAGTAGTGCTATTTAAAGTTAACAGTGAAATGTATGAATCTGATCAGATCAGCTGATGAAAATTTTGAAACACATGATAATTATAAAACAAATATAAGTTTATTAAAGCTTGCGATTAAAAATAAGGTATACGAAGACAATCGCCAGGAAAATCCTAGTAGGCTGGAATCTAATTTGGCACATCTTAAAAGTTACCTTGTACGATTGAGGCACTTGAAACGCTCTTTGGAATATCAAGGTAAAGGTATTGATGCAACGCTTTCTAGAGGTCATATTCGAAAAAATCTGATTTGGCATGATGTACAATCATGTTTTGGAAGTCGAATAATTACGGGACTTATTACCAATTTAAGTTATAGAGATCCTCTAGTGTTCTTAGACAAGGCGTTCGCTAGTTTTAAACGCAAGATTGTTGCTTGCTTAAAAAAGTCAATGTTGAAAGTTAATGTAATATTTGCCGCTAACTTTGTTAAGCCTACAACTGGTGAAATAGATTTGAAAACGTTTCGTACTGCAAATCGTCACATCGATATAAACACCAATCTCAAGCAGTGGTATAAGGAGAACGTATTGGACAAGATATCGAAGCTATTGGAAGAATTTAGTAAAAAGGATTCAGGTTGGGCAATCCAAGAAGTTTTACACTTGAAGGTAAATATAAACAATCATGATCCGCTTAAAGGAGGGTGTTCAAACGTTTGTTCCGGTTCCGGACCTTATGGCAAAAAACGAGCTGTGGTAAATGTAATAAATAACAACCAACATTGCTTTCCTTGGTCCTTGCTTTCCGCTTTATATCCCGCTAAACAAAATAGTCAGAGAATATCTAGCTATCCACATTTTGATACAGTATTACGCTACAATTCAATTCAGTTTCCAATCGCATTAAAAGACTTAAAAGAATTGAGAAGCTCAAAAATCTCGCAATTAACCTATATTGTATAGAAAATACTAAAATACTGTCATTTTGTTTAAGTGAAAATTTAGGAAAAATAGAACCTATTAATCTGTTAGTTTTAAATAATGATTCCTTATAATAATCTCGTCCGACAAATGCTAATGAGAATCACTTTCATTTTACTTGGATTAAGGATATGTCAAAATTGTTTGCAAAACAGTTGTCTTCACATCACCATAGAAAATTTTTTTGTTATAGATGTTTAAATAATTTTAGTACAGCAGCATTACTTAGGAATCATTCGAATCATTGCGAAAAACAAAATACTTGCTCAATAAGATTACCCCAAGAATCCGATAAGTATCTAACATTTAAACATTTCTACTACCAAGAAAAAGTATCATTTGTAGTTTATGCAGATCTCGAATGTATATTAGAACCATGCAATGAGCCAGAGGTAATATTAAACACAGTCCGTTACCAAAGGCATATACCCTTTAGTGTAGCGTACTATTTGAAATGCTCGTATGATAATAAATATTTCAAATTTTAATTGAATCGTGGAAAGGATTGTATAGAATGGTTTGTTGCTCAATTGAAACTGATTTCAGAAACGACGAATAAAATTTTCTGTAACCCAAAACCTATGAATCCTTTAACAGAAGAACTAAAGTCAGCAATTAAATTTGCCCTTCACTGTCACATTTGCAATAAACCTTTTAGTATAGATGATATTAGAGTTCGCGATTACTGTCACTTTACAGGTGATTTTCGAGGAGCGGCTCATCAAGATTGCAACATCAATTATCATAATTCTTATATGATACCAGAAGTTTTTCATAACTTATCAGGTTACGATTCGCATTTCATTATTAAAAAAATCGCGTTAGGGTTTTCAGGTTCGTTAAGAATTCTACCAATAAATAAGGAAAAATACATATCTTTTACAAAATATGTAAAAGGTACGAAAGTTAGTTTTAGATTTATAGATTCATTCAGGTTTATGGCATCTAGCATCGAAAAATTAGCTTCCTACTTAGATGATAATAAAAAATCCATCACCAGGAAAAATTGTAACACTGATAATGAGTTTCAGTTACTTACGCGTAAAGACACATTTCCCTATAATTACATTAACTCTTGGGGTAGGCTCAATGAAACCAATTTACCCTGTAAAACAGCATTCTTTAATCGTTTGCACAATGAAGAAGTCTCAGATGAAGGCTACAATCATGCTAAACACGTTTGGCAAACATTTAATATAAAAACACTAGGGAACTATTCAGATCTATATTTAAAAACAGATATACTGCTCTTGACTGACATATTTGAAAACTTTAGAAAAACTTGCATGTTCACGTATAAGTTAGATCCACTTCACTACTTTACGGCTCCTGGTTTAGCTCTAGATGCAATGTTAAAAACGACGAACGTTAAACTCGAGTTGCTTACTGATATTGAAAAAATAATGTTTTTAAAACGGGGAATTCGTGGTGGCGTTTCTCAATGTTCGAATAGATATGCCAAAGCAAATAACAAATATATAAATGCAGATTATGATCCGAATTTCGGTTCTAAATATTTAATGTATTTTGATGTTAATAATTTATATGGGGCTGCAATGTCTGAATATCTTCCATATGGAGAATTTGAATTTTTAGATGGCACCAATCCAGATATAGTACGTTTAGACATACTTAATGTTCCCGATGATTCTGATGTAGGATATATTTTTGAATGCGATTTACACTACCCAGTATCTTTACATGAAATTCACAGTGAATTACCGTTGGCGCCTGAACATATGATACCACCAGTACCTTCTAATAAATCAAACCTAAAGAAATTACTTACAACTTTATATCCAAAACTCAACTATATTATTCACTACAAGAATTTAAAAATGTATTTAAGCTACGGTTTAGAACTGAAAAAGATTCATAAGGTTCTTCGGTTTAAACAAGCTCCTTGGTTAAAAGAATACATTGATTTGAATACGAAATTAAGACAACAGTCAAAAAACAGTTTCGATATATGCTTTTATAAAAAATGATAAATTCGGTTTATGGAAAAATTATGAAAAACGTACGGAAATGGAAAGATGTGAAATTAGTGACCAAATGGGAAGGACGGTTTAGAACTCGTAGTTACATAGCGAAACCTAATTTACACAGTTGCACTGTGTTAGACAAAGATCTTGTCTTAATAGAAATGAATAAATTAGAGGTTTATTTAAACAAACCCATGTATGCAGGTTTCTCTATTCTAGATATTTCGAAAACCTATTTATATGAATTTCACAATAGTTATATAAAATCGCAATTTGCTAACAAAGCAAAGCTTCTGTACACAGATACGGATAGTTTGATATACGAGTTTATCGTTGAAGATATTTACTCTTATATCAAACAAGATATTCATAGCTTTGATACTTCCGATTACGAGCCCAATAATAAATATCATATCCCATTATCAAATAAAAAGGTTCCTGGTCTTATGAAAGATGAAAACAATGGTGATATCATGCTAGAGTTTGTAGGGCTTAGATATAAAATGTACACTTACAGAGTTCAGGATAGGGTAATAAAAAAGTCAAAGGGATCTTCCTTAGCAAGTATTAAGCAAATTTCTTTTGATGATTATAAGAATGCTTTGTTTTATAAACGGACTGTACAGAAACAGCAATGTTTAATTAGATCAGTCAAACATGATGCCTTTACTATTAAACAAAACAAAATTGTTTTTAATCCAAGTGATGATAAAAGAATTCTTAGTATCTCAACCACCGATACTAAACCTTGGGGGAATATAACTATACACTCAGAAATGACTTGTAAAGCTTCAACCACTGGCTCAAATAAAGAATGCAATTTATTTTATCCCGATTAACATATAATGTTTTTTTAGTTATAAAAACTTCAGTGTTATATTTATACCTGCACAAGTACACCGTTTTTCTTTTTTGGATGTGTCTAAAAATAGGATACCTTTCAATCTGTCCGAGTTAAACTATATTAGTATAAATGTATTGTAGAGAAAAATAGTAGTAGTAACCGTTCTGTTAAAAAAATCTAGTTTGCTAATAACATACCAGTTAGTTTATTTGAGAAGTGTATAACAAAACTTTTATTTAAATTTGACAATGTTTATGACTGTTTACTAAATCACTCAATAATTCCAACATGTAAAAAATATTTAAGCAAAAATTATTATTATAACCTTGGTTTTTCTAATTGTGTTGTTGTTTTAATGTTCCATGTATGACGTTGCGTTTCTTGTAGAAGTTGATATTCATGCAACTCCCATCCTCTAAACGGAATATGCAAATCCTGATTTTGTGCAACGCATTCTATTAAATTAATTCGTTGAGTATCATCAACGGCTACATGCGGCATTTTCCATAAAACTTTGTTTAAAACAACTTTTATTTCTTCATCGGGTGTAGAATTAATTATAGCATTAGTATCAAAACTAGAACGTAGTAAAACTAACTCATGGCGGAGGTTTAAAATAATTTTTTTAAATTCTTCGCATAATCCGAGAACCATTGAAAGGTTTATTGCAAAGTTAAAATTCCCATTGGCATCAACTATTTGCAAATCATCCATAGGAAACCACCCAGCGTTTTGTAAATGTTTACTTTGATTGCTATTATATGAAACATATCCCTTCATTAGAGACGTTAATCTAGGATTCCGAACACGATCCACAATGACACCACCACTCTCATATCTAATTTCATCAAAAAGCAGCAAAACCCCATTATTTACAAACTTTGCTGTCTGAGACGGCGTTCCATCTGTTTTAATTAATTTGCCTTCTATGTACAGCATACTCTTCGATGGTAAGGTGTATACATCTTGTTGTTGTATAAAGATTCGAATTTCATCATTATTGTTTAAAGATGTGTTAGCATAAGGTTGATGAGTATGTTTTTCAATATTAACAATTGCATTGTCGAAGTAAACTTTTTCACGCACGTTCAGTATTTCACTATTCATTCTACTTTTTAATTAAATAAATGCAGTCCTAACGATTGTAGAAACTGCCGGTTTTGTGTTGTTAGCGGTCTTGAAACCATCAATCGAGTGTCGATTGCTTTGAAATTTCTTACATTTATAGCAATTCTTGACATGTTGCGTGCATTATACTTAATACCCATGACTATTGCAGATTTTTTTAAATACAACCTTACAGTTAGCAGTTCTCCTCTGAAATTAACTAAATTTCCATATTGATCTAACACTATAACTATTATTTTATTTATTATACGTGACTTGATTGATAGATATATAATCGTAGGTGGGCACTCAACAATTTAAAAACCTGCAGGAACTTGAGGAAAAAATTCATGTATTACATGGGCTGGTTTACTATTTAAATAGGATCCACTTGCAATATTACAATCGATTAAAACTGCATTCACTTTACAAATGTTGATCGCGTAGTCTGCTTGATGCGTGGCATATGCTAGCAATTTTCGTAGATTGAAACCGAGTAGAGAACCAATTGAATCCTTTTTGGTAAAATCCACATCTAGACTACATTTAATACTACATTTAAGTGTATTATTGTCAGCTGTAATTTCTATATACACTGGCGTCTTTCTAGCACTTTGTGATTGTTCCATCGACCACGCCATCTTTTATCACTTAAAGCTTTTTGAAGATATTTATTTCTATGAATTCTCCGTTAGGCGTTAGGCGTTAGGCGGATTAAAGTTGCTTGTTAAAACTGAAGTGTTTCCCGTTAGAGTAAAAGTGTACGACATGACAACTTCATACGCAGTTCTATGTACTACTTAGAAATTGTAAGCATAAATGACCACAAAACACAGTACCATACGATTGTTCTTGATTAATGTTATAAAGAATTTTACATTTACCCCCGCTATTCAAATAACTTATCAACTCTGTTGGCGGTCGCAGGTTTCCGTAGCTGTCATAGTAAATAACGCTACTACCGTACTTTTTATAAGAGGTCCAATGCGTGCCTAAACCTTCTATTACATCTAAATTAATTATACCACATTCTTTTAAATTAACTTTCTTGGGAAGATTGTTTCTCATGACCACTTCACGGAAATATGGTACGTCTAATTGCTTAACAAACTCTATTAATTCTACATTGCTTAGTGCTTGATTAGGTAAAATCAAGTTGCGTTTCTTTGAGGTTTTTTAGGGGCTAAAAAAAGACCAAAACCTCTTTTATAAGGTTTGATGTACATGCCGTTTCCGACTGCAATGTTCTCCATTGCCTTGTTATGACGTTGTTTAACGCTAGTTGTTCCTTAGCTATTTTAGTATCTGAAACTGCTTTTGCAACAGCAGCTGCACCTCCAGTAAAACTACCAATAGCGCTTAGGCCTGCAAAAATTGGTATTAGTGGTAGAAAACCTGTTTTAGGAATTGATATAATACGAGCTGATTTAATATGCTTCTTTTGTTTTGCTGTATTGGCGGCCTTAATTGCTATGTTGATTGCATCCATAATATTAGATCCTTTAGCCTTTTTTAAAGCTGTACGTGCTTGTTTGATAATACTTTTAATACCTAGCGTACTTCTTATTTTACGTTTCTTTATCAGTTTTCTTATTTTATTGATATTTTTTGTTCTCAGTGATGCACAGGCACCCATACCAAGTTTTACTTTAGCTTTCATTGCGGTAGCTACTCCAAATGCTGCTACTTTTTCACCTAAAGACGAGTCACCAGAATTTAGTCTTTCTGTAGCTAACTGAGCTAACTTCGAATCTGCTTGATGATGTTTAGATAAATCCTTTTCTTTGGTGTATGCAATATCGTGCTCCTTACAAGCCTCGTCTAACTTGTTTATTTCCTTGTCTCCCCGAGCTAACCGTTTGATTAGTTTTGTACCCGGACCGCAAAATTTGTAACCTGGAATATGCGCTTCAAATGGTAAATTGTTAATTACAGTATTTAACAGTCCGTTCCCAGTAGTTTTAGAATTATTATAGGTAATCATTAGCGGACAACTGTCCTCTCAAGCTGTGCAGTAAATAAATAAAATATTGTGAATTAATGATTCTTTATATACTCGCCGTTTCTTATATATATATATATATACATATATATATATACATATATATATATATATATATAATTCCACTTTTTTACAATCGAATTTAGTGAAACAATCAACACCTTTAACCATAAACAATAATGACATTGGCGTGCAATCCATAGCTAAAAAGAAAAAACATAGCGTTCTTCTGCCTTCATCTATTCGATGTCTAGTTGTTGGTCCATCAAATTGCGGTAAAACCAACGTTATGATTGGGTTGATAGAACAACCTAATGGTTTAAAGTTTGAAAACGTATATGTTTTCTAAATCACTTTATCAACCAAAGTATCAATACCTTGAAAGTCTACTGCGACCAATAAAAGGGATCAAATATTATACATTTTCCAGTTCTGATAATATTATATCACCATCTGATGCTCGAAATAATTCTATATTTGTTTTTGATGATGTAGCTTGCAATAAACAAGGTATCATTAGGGAATACTTTAGTATGGGGCGTCTTAAGCAAGTAGACAGTTTTTACCTTTGTCAAAGTTATACTCGTATACCTAAGCACTTACTACGCGATAAGTTAATCTTTTAGTTTTATTTAAACAAGATGATATAAACTTAAAACACATATATGACGATCACGTCAATACTGACATGAAGTATGATAAATTCCGTGAAATATGTGCTGCTTGTTGGCAAGACAAATACGGTTTCTTAGTTGTAGACAAAGATAGTGATCCAGGTTAAGGAAGGTACCGAATAGGTTTTGATAACTTTATAAATATTTAAACCTTGGGAGACGCAAGTATCGTTAGTATCCAAGAATTTCTTTTTATTACAATAAACTTTTTATGCAATGAACAAGGAGGCGATAAAACTTAAAAGAATTTTAATTAAGAAAAGAAACATTGTAAAAAACAAATTGCGCCAGTTAAAAGATAATGAAGTCGTCCAAGTGGAATCAATCTTACCCATAACATCGCGATTAGAAACTATTGCTAATAAACTGGATGGGGAAAGTGTGGTAAAGAAAGAACAATTTAAAGAAGAAGAACTGCCTCATAGCAGTGTAAAAAACAATTAAACCTAAATTGCTAGAAAGGAACGTTGACTATATTGATTCGCCGGTTATTGCTCTGCATATACCGAATATAAATGATGATGATGATGTTGAGAATGAATACGAAACAGAAGTTAATCGAAATGCTCAAGAAGCCCAGGAATATATACAAAGCTTTGCCGATTCACCTAGTATGACACATTATCTCGAGCAGCTACATCCGCTACCTCGAGAATATATTTACAATATGTTTAAAGATGTTAAGAACGAATTTGATCATAAATATGGTATTAGGTTTAACCCTGATTCAAATGGTCTTATGATAGGCAATTCGAATTTCGCGTTGGATGATGAAAATGTTCTAATAAATGATTTGAAATATAAAGGTACTCCTGGATTATACGAACTACTGTTTAAAAAATATCCTGTCGGGTACAGATCGTAAGATCTAAAGTCGTACCTTGATATTGTGAAAAGAACAAATACTAATAGAAGATATTATTCTGAAACAGAACAAATTCAGGGTAATAATTCATATAAATACAAAAATATAATATCTACATTAAACATACTTCCCCAAACACCCCGTAGACCTAGAACATTACCCTAAAGAAAGCGTCTTGGAGACGGTATGACAATGGAAGTATCAAATAACGCCATAGGTTATTTATATTGGAATGATCCCAATGAACTTGTTGATAGATTACGGCTTTTAGTTTCATCTCAGACTGCTGGACACACAGGTCACGGCAACGAAATAAATTCGATCATTGAAGAATTGCGCGAGGCGAAAGTGATTAGATGATATGACAATTAACAAATTTGGAAAGCATTTAAATAACCGTAAAATAGATATAAGTGAACAGGAATATGAAAACAAAAATGAAGGTTTTGAAACCTTGATTGAGTACAAGTTACATATGCTACATTACACGGTAGTAGCAACGTTTTACTCTAGAACATTCCTCGACGGTGACAAGACCTTCCTTATTTTCAACATTAAACATAATTATGAATTTCCTTATGAGGAAGCAGTCATTGAGAATATTAAAGGATACCCGCAAGACATTGAAATTCTTATAAACGAAAAAAGTTATGTAATTGCACAGTTACAAGGATTTTTGCTTAAACGTATGGATGTAATCAGCTTTCGTGACAGCGGTGCTATCATAAACAATACCACAATGTTTCTTGATTTTATATTAAAAGTTCCTTTCAAAGCAAGTGGAGCCCTCGACATTCAAAGATAGAAGTATTTATTAATTGTATTTAATAAATCCTGATTAGAAAAAGAAAGTATTATAATAGTTGCTCAATCAAAAGTAAAACAGGATATAGTAAATGAACTTCATAAACCAGCAAGAATAAATTTCAAGAGACGCAAAGTGACAGTAAAAGGTTTAAATGACTTTCTTCAGACCGATTTGATTGAAATGCTACCATATTCGCAAACAAACAAAGGATTTAAATACATTTTAGTAGTTATTGATTGTTTCTTCAGATACGTATTGGCTGTACCACTTAAAAGTAAAACGGGTATTGATGTTATTGCTGCAATGAAAACAATTTTAAATAAATTTAAAAATCCACCAAGAAATTTGCAGTTTGATTTTGGTAAAGAATATTATAACAAACACTTAAATCGATAAAAATAATGTTTGCTAGAAGTTGTTATAATAATAATAGTTAATAAGGCTAACATTGTAAAATTATATTAAAATAAATAATACATACACAATCTTTCTCTTGTTTTTTATTATTATCAAACCATTCTTTTAATAACAAGGTATTTTGTTTTGCACATTGCAGATTATTATTGCTGTGTCTACAACAATGGATGTTATATATTAAACGATTGTTGATTTTTAACTCCGATAGCTTAGGACAACCTAGTGCAAGCATATCAGTTACAACGTTTTGCACTAGATAGGTTTCAATCAATTTCTTCTTTTCTAGACCCTTCACAAATACTTCTTTACCGGGTCGGATAATTTGCTTCAAATAAAGCGCTATATATGATGACACCATTCCAGCTGTTGAAGATTTAGCCCAAGAAAGACCATGAATATTCCTTGTCATCCAGTCGTTATGTTTTATATGATTTTGGCTCAAACAACTAGACTGTATTGGCAGTTTAAAAATTTGATGCCAAACATCACCTAACAACAAGTCCAAAACCGCAATTTCTTGGCACACAAACTCGTTTTTCTTGTATTTAAATCCCTGAATATCAATTATATACATGTTTGTATATGTAGGTATGTAAATATATGCAGTAAACTTCGACTAATTAAATTAATATTAGGAGCAATCTCTTTATATAGCAGATTACCACCATCTGCGTACTTTGCCAACCTACTTTTCAACCTATCACAAGAGTGAACACACATTTGGATTGAAACCGGCCCATGTGTATTTGCAGCCTCTAAACATAAGTAAAAAACATAAATCAGAATCCACTTTAATTAAACACAATTGACTTGAATGCGATATTTTGCATCTGACCTATTTTATAACTTCTCGCTAGAAAACCGAATTCAAAACAGCTCCACATTTTCTCTGCACTTACATTTTCAACGTAACATACGTGTGTTTTGAAATCACACACGTATGTTCCATTGAAAGTAATATAAAGCCGGTCTGACTTCAAAACGTGCCCACACGTATTTTACATTGAAAGTATATAAGGCCGGTCTGAATTCAAAACGGTGCACGTGTATGTTACATGGAAAAAACATACGCGTACACCGTTTTGAATTCAGTCCGGCTTTACATCACTACTAATATCATTGACTCAATCAACTATTATAAAATTCAACGAAACGCTAGGAAAGCTAGTTAGAATCCAAGATGGTATAGCCAACCCCAATACAAACCCTTGAAACTAACGTGCAAACTACCATGTTAGGCATGCGAGATTTAATTAGATTCAACACAATATTCACCCAAATAATATCAACCCTTACCTTAATTCAACAAATTTTAGCCACACTAGAAAACGCAGTAACATTTGCAAAGTTAAATACCCTACACTCTAGTATCATAGAACCGATTGATTTATTAATCAAACATTCTAATATTTGAAAAAATAGCTATAGTTAAAAGCTATGTAAAAAATAACGACATAACATTTTTAATAGAGATCCTGATAGTAGAAAAAAACATTTACAATTATTATCATTTATTTGCTTTTCCAATGAAAATTACTAGCACACATCAAGTTATTATACCCAAAACCAAATTCCTATCCTTAAATGAACTAAGATATGGTCATACAAACGAAAAATGTAATAAAGTCGCACCAAATCAATATTTATGCTAATCGTTGACAACAACCACTATTCAAGAGAACAGCCCTTGCAAAGTACAATTATTAAAATTTTCAAATCATTACGAGAACTATGAAGCCAAACCCGTACAAATAATCAATATGAAAATTCAAAAAGTAACGGAACACAAATGGATAGCCATTTTCCCTACAGAAGTAATAGCAGCAGTCTACTGCAATCAAGATGAAAACACCTTAGCACTAACCGGAAGTAAATTAATCACCCTTAAAGAAGATTGTTATTTAAAACTGAAAAATGAAATAATCAAAGTTTACCAAGATCCCGTAGCAATCAAGAAACTAGCAAACTTACCAGAATTACAAGTCAAGACAACGCAAACCGAAGACGAAGAAATACTTCAAAAACCCATGCAACTAGAACATTTAGAATTAGACGACCGCCACCACGCCATGGAACTGATGGAAAATTATAAGGAACAGTTAAGCGAACTAGAAACGCCCAAAGTACACTACGATAACATTAGTGTTTGGACAATTATATTATTTGGATTATTTTATTGATCAATTATGTAACTTACACAATGTATATTAGGTATAAAAATAACGAAAACAGTTTTAGATTTAAGGAAACAAAGAGAAATAAAGAAACAAATGCACCATTAGAAACTATGAATTTTAGGCAATGAAATTAAATGAATTTAATGAATTTTAAATTAAAAATCAAGAAAAGGAAAACTCTTAATTTTTAATGTACGTCGGGAGGAGTTATATATCCCCCAATTAATATATGTATAAAGAAATAAAATAATTAGGAAATTATTAGAAAGTGTTTTAAGAATACGCTAAGTAAAGTGCAACATTGTAACACAAAGACAATTTGTAAAGTTTAGTAACGTTTATGAGAACGGATGCGATACTTTGTATCTGAGACGATAGTGACACTGTAGATGTCAGGATACAGACGGTTAGGTACCGTGATTACTTAAAAATTAAGATTACAACATTGTATTTATGAATAGTATTAAGAATAAGCAGACATGAGATCTGCAAATTCCCACAGCTATGTGAGGGGGCAGTAACATTATAAAAAGCCCGGGAACTCAAGGGCCCGGCAATCAGTCAAAGTATTCAGCTTTAATATTGCAGTTGCTTAGGCTACTCGTAATAGTACATTTAATAGTTATTTTTGAACTTAGAGTAATTTAAATCAAGTGTTATAAAATTCCATAATTAATGTCTGTTTAAAATAAAACTTGTTAAGGAGTTTTGAAACTGGTTTTTAAAAAGGCAGCTCCCAAGGCCCGAACCTTAACTCGAATCGTTTAGTAGTTCCATCCACAACGTCTAGTAACTCATTGACGGTTAGGAAAGATTCCATTAGAAAACGCCATACCGGAGAATCGGTTCCATTAAATTTCATCAAAACGACTTTATCACTCATATTTTTCTGATTGACAATCTTGTATTTGAAATTGGCTAACTATTAACTTATTCAAACTTACCAACTAAATTTTAAGTGAAACCTTCAATTTCCTACTGTACACACTTTTCTGAGCCCATAACCTGTTAGAGTTATCAGTGAATTAGTGTATAAGTTTATTGAAATAGTACAGAATTGAGAACTTAATATAAACACGTCTAACTGTAACGAAGATTTATGAGGCAACTGTAAAACAACTAAGAAACAAAAGCTAAATCTATTGATAATTGGATGAACACTTGATATAATAGTTTATAATCATGCATCTTACTACCCTTCGATAACATGCGGCGTGCATACGCTTCAACAAAGGACAATAGAGAAGAATAAATGTGGCTGAAGTTTTGGGCAGGTTTTCCTGTTTAACAGATTTTTTCATTTTAATAATAACCATTTCGAAAACAAACATTTGCAATAATCTTTGCTCCCTAAAAATAATTTTTGTATTAACGTACTGCATGGAGTGCCCTATTTAAACTAAATGAGAGGAGTGAACACAAAATTGTATTTATCTCCTATAATAACTCTTATGAGAGTAATTCTGGTGCGTTTGACTAACATAAGAGATTTGATAATTGAGATACGGCACTTCATAGACCAAAAATATTGTTGTTTAATAATATCAATTTTGAGTACAGTTAAACAATGGAGACGGCATCGAAAAGTAATAGCACCCATTTTTAATCCAATATTACTGGAAAGTTTTTTCTACATCTTTTCTCGTCATTCGGAAAATTTAGTTGATGTACTTAAAGATAAAGAGGGAACTGGGACGTTTGACGTTCACACGTATTTTATCAAGTATTCTCTAGATACCGTTCTGGGTAAGTATTTAAGCAAGCTTTAGACATATGGTAAATTCGCTTTTTTAGAGTCCTTGTTGGATTTTGATGCAGATGAAAACGGATTAAACGATTTTGATTTTATGGAAGAGTGGTTTAAAGTGTAAAATATTTTGGTTGGAGAGCAGAAATTTAAACTATTTTAAGTGCTAAAGGAGAACATGACCTAGATATTATATGAAATATACCGAGGCTTAAGAAATATTTAAAAATAACGTAGATATATAAAAGCTATAAAGAAGCATACGTAGTAAACCGTAGTTGTAAAAATATTGTGGTATAGAAAAAATAGTCTATGTACAATCACTTTTAATACTGATATGTTTTGCCAGACATAAGGACTTTTACAGTGCACTGAAGAACTTTCAGCAGTTCGCTGAAAAAGTATCTAAAGTGTCATCAATCCTTCGAAGTAGGTAGCTATCCTTTTCGTCGTGTCATTCAAGCGACTGTAGACACAGAAACTTATTTGCCCATTTTTCTTCTTTACAAACACAACAGGCGATATCCAGAGCTGTTCGAGTACTCCATTATTCCTTGCCTCTTCGTGTCACAAATGATTTTCTGTCTCCTCCTGCTTGGACGATGGGGGTCTCCTAGTCTGTTATCTTATAGTTCAAGTGTCTTCAGTATCATTTCTATGCTTGAGTACAGCAGTCTTTCTCAATTAGCCGTTTGCAATCTGCATATCCTAGAGTTAACTATTTAAGTTCTGCCAATTGTTGTCGTTGAAGCTGTCGGCATTGTTTTGTTAACTGATTTAATAATTTCGAGGAATATTCCTTAATGAGTGGTGATGTTAGTGCACCACGCTACGTAAATAACTGAAGAGTATCGCCACATTCTTCTTCAGTACGATATCGTAAATATTGGCGTTTATGATTCTAACAGATACAATGCCCTATCACCTTAGTCATATCCTTGCCTACAAGCATGTCCTTTTAAAGAGATTCCTCGTTAACAGGTTTGATAGTGCGCACAAGGCTTACCTAGAGAGCACCATGCAGGTGTCCTATTAACACACATTTTTTCCTTTCAGGTATAATGATGTTCTTGCAAGAAGTGTCCCAAAACGTCAAACGCTAATACAGACATTTGGGGTTCCAAACAATCAGACATGTGCCTAAATACGAAAAGTTAAAGGACGGCTACAAAATTATAGGAACACTTGTTATTTGCGGGTTAAGCTTAAAAATTAGCTTATGCGGAGAGACATAAGTTAGGGTCATGGGCGATTTTGTTGACCAAAAAAATGTAGGCGCCACTACGTTTATGAAAATACCAACAAAAGATAAACCACAAGGAAAACGCGTAAACCTTCTGGTATATCAAAAAAAATATTCTTTAGTAACTCACCTCATCAATGGACCCACGACTAGAGTTCATGCAACGGCATATCAAACTAAACCAAACCTGAAACATAAAACAATTAAGTTATCACAGAGAGAAACACAATTTGTGTCATATTGTCGGAGGCTCTCACGGCCAGAGTCATTATAAATATTTATGGTTCCGGGTTAAAATCGTGTCATTTTATAAACTAAGGTCGACATTTCGCCCACTTTTGTAAGGGACTTCATTAAGACAAGAAAAGAAAATAAGTAATAAAATAAGATAAGATAAGTTAAGAATGATAATATCATTCTTCTTAATCTTCTTTGGGAATTAAACCACTCATAGTTATTAAATTCATCTTTATTTACTTTTCGATCCATGACCTAGGATCGTTGTCAAAATAATAAAAACTTCAAGTTTGACATTTATGACATAAATTGAAGGTTACTTTGATTTATTGATGTTTGAAATATTTGGTTTGAGTACACTAAGCAAAAATTTTTAAAAGTTTAAAAGAATGATTACCTTCAATTTGTGTTGCGACCTGGGATCGACTTTCCCTAGGTAGCCAATACGCTTAACGTGAAATCAGCTGATTAATTTTTATTGGTGAATTTTATATAAATTCAATAACTTGAAAATTGGAAAACATTTGTTAATATGTTTCTATTTATACAATTGAGAGCTTTCTAATTTTATGTCTTATTTCACCGAGATTATTTTATTATTATTTTTTATTTTATTACTTATTTTCTTTTCTTGGCCTGATAAAGCCCCTTACAAAAGTGGGCAAAACGTCAAACTTAGTTTACACAATGACACGATCTCAACTCGGAACCATAAATATTTACAATTTGTGTCCTCACAAAAAAATATATGCTTGTGTTTTCAAAAATTTGTCAAGTTCAATGATAAAAAATTTAGATGTTTGAAATCAAAGATATGTGTTAATAAAATACAAACAAATTTAAAGATCAAAAGTCTTTTAAGATATTTACAAAAAATTATCTTGGACTCCAATCGCACAGTTCGCGTGTTTGGATCACAAATAAGTTACTTATCAACAACACACGTTGTTTGCATATACGGTCAGAAATAATACAAAAGCTTTCATATGTTAGATATGCATAAAAATTTAATACTCTTCAATATATTCTGTTACGCACGATATTGACTTAAAAAAATGTGATCATGAAAAATATAAGTTTGATTGTGTGCAGATTATGATACAAATAAATTGTAATACATATGAATTTTCTTAATAATAGCATGAAAATGTCTTATTGAATAAGAAAACCTTTTTTGCGATTTTTTTTAAAAATAAAAAATTAATCACCAAAAAGTTAGTTAGTTTTTTAGTTACTTTTCAAATTAAATATAGATAGTTATATAATAACCATGCATGACTGTATAATAATTTAGTAGATTATTTGCAATAATACGAAATGTGTTTTGTTAATAACTATCACAACACCTTAACACACGTGTCCCTCTTCTCTTTGAAGCTAATCAAGTCTCTAATAAAGGTGAATAAGGAACCTGGGAAAATACAGAAATTGGTAATTTAAATTTTTAATTAACTAGTTGTATGCCTTTCACTCAGTGATGCAAATGCATTTGAGATTTACCAGACAACTTCACAAAACAAATATATATTTGCTTTCTTGATACAAACCGCATCGGAACAGACACCGTTCGGCAAGTGTCTCTACAGGTTTCAGCTTTAGAAAAATCACCATATGCTTTGTACAAACATCCATATTGATTTAATACAGATGTACTGCAATTAACGTTATACACTTGTAAACAAATTACTACTAACAAATAAAACGGGATCGTAAATAATTCTTTACATATTATTGTGCTACGTTTATTTTCCACATAAATTAATTATCCTATTTTTCTCCCTAGTTCATTCATTACTCGTTCGAATAAACTGCGTTCCAATCCTTAAATTCTTCAACAACCCTCTATATAGTTTACTTGTTACTTCATAAGCCCGTTTTACCATAAATCTGTTAAATCCTTCAACACAATTCATAATAAACACGCTCCCGAATAACCTCCTCACCTCAAATCCCTTTTTTACAACGATAATTTATTCTATAAATTAAATAGTTTATATGCTGTTTAGGTAACCATCAATTTGTTAAACCTTCCGATGGCATATAATTGCTTCTTATGTGTTTTCCATCTAAACATTCGTCTGCATAGTGTATTGAACTATCCGATAAAACCGTGTTTTCTGGTTTTATCGCGCTTTGCTAGGCTAGGAATTGGCAGTTCGAATTGGTGTTGTTTGTACCATTGTTGAGTTTGATTCTGCAGCTTGTGTGTAGAAGGGTTTTCTACATTTTATTCGTCACCGTATTTAAAAAAGCGGTGCACGTCTTTCTGTTCAACAACTTGGAGTTGCGTGTATTCGGTGAGTTTTCCCCGCACGTACCCATTCTAATCAGATGCTCTTTTTAGCTGGAGGCCAAATGGGTTCTTTCTTCATGTAAAAGAACTTCTTTCTTTATGTAGAACAACTGCTTTCGTCCGTAAACTGCTGCTGGAATTATGGTAGCAGAGTAAATGTATGCTGACGACCATGGCGTTTCTATGCTGACTCAACCAGGACGGCTTGCGGGATAAGTATCAAGACACCTACAAGTATGCAACTTGTTTCTTTTGTGTGCGTCAATGGCATATTCCGTATCAAAGGTTGGTGTAGTTACGTGACAAGAAACGTCACATTGTAGAAATATTGGTTGTTGCTGCGATTCGATATCATCGCTCTACACGCGCGATGTACTATTTTTAAAGATTCGTGTCAAAAGAACGCACATGTTTATTCGCTTTATTAATTAGTTACTTTACAAAAATCATTAAGTAAAAAATTAAAAACACTTGACAAAGGCTCTCACAGTTTTTTTTATATCCTGAATGATTTTGTTTTGTGTAAATACAAAATGCGCATTTCGTAGCTAAATTTCCAAATTGTCCGTAGAATACAATTGTTGGCTGTAAAATAGTAACGCTTAATTTATTATTCTTTTGTTTGTTTGTACAGAATCCTTTATTTATTTTTATGTGTTAATAGATAATCGTGGGCGATGTACTTTAGTTTTTTGTTTTCTTGGTATGTAAGCGAATCCCACCTCCCTGCGGTTGGTAGTTAGCCTGATGTTTACTTTTCTTCCGACTACGTCCAGGTACGTAGCATAATTTCTGACGCCCTGGCGTGGGGCTGTGAGTTTGATTTAGTTAATTATTTTTGTGTGGCCCGATTTTGTTTTGTGTAACGTTGGCTTAACTTTTGCTTCGATTTTGGTTTTGACTAGCGTTCGCTTCGATTTTGTTTCGCTTAATTTGTGCTCCAAGTTTGTTTTAGTTAATTTTTACTGCGATTTTTTTTTATTGTTGGTTCCTAAATTCCTACGTTACCCGCATTTATCAGTCTGATACTACTTATGTTTTCTTCCCTTACACTGGAACTAGTATTTATTTCTTTCCGTTATTTCTTATGTGGGTTCAATCTTCTTAAATTTTAGTTTTGTTTTCTTTCCTAATCGCTTAATATTATCGGTTGGTTAATTTCAGAATATTGGACTTGTGTCTTTGCCAATAATCCTAGTCTATTGAAGACGCTGGCGCCCAAGATTTTTCTTTTTCTTCCTTCCCTCTCGGTATATTTTGTCCTCATCGTCACGTCTAGAGTTAACTTTTTTCTCCAATTTTTCTTTTATTCTACAACCCTATTTTAATTTCTATTTTATTGCTTAGCTCTTATTGGTGTTCTTGACGTTTATCCGTCGGATATGTTTTAGATTGTTCTGTATTCGTAATAATTTTTTTGTGGCTTCTATCGAGTTACGGTTAGCCTTTATTTAGTTACTTCCTACCAATTTCTTTCTTGTTCGTATTCAAAATGACTTCTTTTCCGACTTCCTACCAAGGTCTTCTTGTGTAGGAGTTGAGTTTAAAATTTTCTGGTAATCCAAACACTCTTACTGTACATGATTTTTTGAGACGGGTCGAAAAACTCCGATGAACTCACCATGTGTCAGAATTGAAGTTATTTAAATCTGCAGTGGATTTGTTTGAGTCGAAAGCGTTACTTTGGTATCGTGGATACCAGCATAGGTTTTCTGACTGGAAGTCGTTGTCCAATTTACTGATTCAACATTTTGAACCCCCGGATTTTGCTTATAAGTTTGTTACTACTGAGGAAACTACTTTTGCTTCACATGACCGAGTTGTTAAGATTTTTCCTACGACTACGGGTAGACCCGATACTTCTTCCGTACGTTCTACTATTCTCCTAGCTAATTCTGCTTCTACTCATCAGGTTGTATGCTTTAATTGCTATAACCCTGGTCATGTTTCGACACGTTGTACTCGTCCTCAAGTACTCCACTGTTATGGTTGCGGATATAAGGGAGTTTCTCGCCGCAACTGTCCAAACTGTTATCCTACTACTAATAAGTCTTCGAATCATACTTCCAATTCTGTTCTCAGCTCTAGGAATCAAACTTCTTCAACTTCTAATTCTAAGTCCTCTTCCGTACCTCATCCAGATCATCATGTTACTACTATCAAAACCTACTCTTCTTCGGCAAATATAACTTCGAACAAAATTTCCTCCGTCTCTCGTTCTACATCCTTTTCTGCAACTACTTTTGCTCGTCCTACTACCATTACCTCGTACCCTTTTCAGCCATATGAGCCTTTGAACTGTAATATTGATTTTTACAGCTATCACGCCCCTCCTTACTGACCCTCTACTAACAAGAAACAATTTTTTTCTGTCCTTCGCGAATCCAAAGATAAGCAAATGGATCCTACGTTTTCACTTCCACCCCAGACTGTGCCTCCACCACCATTACAACCCATGCTCGAATTAGTAAATTGCAGGTAGCTTCTCAAGGGTTTGTTCCTGCTTTCTTAAATGATTCCATCTAAGAAATTCCTGTCGTGTCTGCCAGCACACATGGCGCTGAGGTGACGATAATTTCCAATTCAGTCAGAGAGGGTCCTGTTGAAGTCCATGGATCTGTATCTTTAATGTCTGTTGCTGTTGCTGTCAAAATTTTACATGTTCCTGCTTTCTTAAATTGGTCTTCTCAAGAAATTTCTGTCGTGTCTAAAATAACAGCTGTAGCTGAACTGACGATAACTCCTAATACGGATAGAGAAATCCCTGTTGAGGTTAGTAAGCCCGTAGCTATAATGTTTACTGCTGTCGGTCCCGATACCAATTGTGTTTCGTCCATCTACTTATGTGGTAGGTGCTTTCTAGTCTGTTTTTCATTCTTCGGAAACCACGACTTAGTCGACTTTAGAACTAGTTAGCATTTCGTTTCTTTGGTCCTTCGTTTGGTGAGATTTTTGGTTACCACAGTTTGCAGTGCACCGTTTCCTTTTACTGACGTTCCTCCTCTCTTCCTCTCGTTCTCCCTTGTTGTCCCTTTGTTTACTTGAGTCTTGACCGTTGGGTCCTGTTTTGGTGTACACTAATGGTTTTCTTCCTCGTTCCTTTTCTTCTCTTGAGGTTGATAACCTTCCGGTTTCTTTATTAGAAATAGCCGTCCTCTGACGACTTTTATTTTCAGTCTCCATGCCGTTCCATCTTAGTCCTCGCTGCTTGTTTTCCTTCCTTCCTTCTGTTTTAGTTTTCCTCTTCTATTATTGGTCCTTCGAGCCGGACGAGAGTTCTTCTTTTTTTTTTGGGGTGTTCCTTTTTTTCTTTAGTTTTTTTTGGTCCTACCCACTCCCGTACTTTTGTTTTCGTACCTAGATCTGTTAATTTTGCTGGGGGGATTTGTTTCGTTTATTTTCCACATCAATTAATTATCCTATTTTTCTCTCTTGTTCATTCATTACTCGTTTGAATAAGCTTTGTTCCAATCCTTAAATTCTTTAACAACCCCCTATATAGTTTACTTGTTACTTCATAAACTCGTTTTATTATAAATCTGTTAAATCCTACAACATAATTCGTAATAAACACGCTCCCGAATAACCTCCTCAACTCAAATCCCTTTTTCTTTTACATTGATAATTTATTCTATAAATTAAATAGTTTATATCCTGTTTAGGTAGCCTTCCGATAGCGTATAATTGGTTCTTATGTGTTTTCCTTCTAAACATTCGTCTACATAGTGTTTTTCCGTGTTCTTCGGTGTAACCGCGCTTCGCTACGCTAGAAATTGGCAGTTTGAATTAGTGTTTTTTTTGACTATTGTTGAGTTTGATTCTGCAGCTTGTGCGTCGAAGGGTTTTCTACATTTTATTCGTCACTGTATTTCAAAAAGCGATGCACGTTTTTCTGTTCAACAACTATGAAGTGTCTTGCGTGTATTCGGTGAGGTTTTTCCGCGCGTATCCATTCTAATCAAATGCTCTTTTTAACCTTTTTTTTTTAGCTGGAGGCCAAAAATCAAAATATTTCCGGCATCACTAACCCGATATCTTACTAAAAATTAATATAAAAGAAAGAGAGCTCCTTCTGGTCACTTTTTCGTTTTATTGATTCTCCCGACTCCTAGCGCTGGCGTTAACCTTACCAGACGTATAACTAGAAAAGTGACATAGTTGAATATATAATTTAAATTTACCTCAGTTTAGATGCGATAGAAATTATATCCAATAGCAAAAATACGAAATGTGAAACAACCAATTTTGCATAATTTCAAGGTAGCGATATTGTAATTATACGAGGCCCATTTTTTTCAACGTCCGATAGGCTATAAATAAAAGACAAGTTCATATAACACAATAATTTTATTACCAAAAGATTGGTGCACTTACAATTACTTTTCGACATAATCACCGAAAAGATTAAGACATTTGTCATATCTGTGGACAAGCTTTTCAATACTCTGTTCAAAGAAAGTTGCCGCCAATGAATTCAAATAGTGTTTGACGTTGGTTTGAAGTTCCTCATTGGTTTGAAAGCGCTTCCCACCAAGCCACGTCTTCAGGTCAGGAAAAAGATCAGTCAGGACTGTATGCCGGATGATAAAAAATGTCCAATCCAAATTGTTTGAGAAGCCGTTGAGTTGCTCCAGCAGTGTGTGGACGGGCATTGTCG
This sequence comes from Platerodrilus igneus, assembly GCA_036346225.1. NCBI lineage: Eukaryota > Metazoa > Arthropoda > Insecta > Coleoptera > Lycidae > Platerodrilus > Platerodrilus igneus. Next base: position 11,222,626 of record JARFIW010001469.1, on the reverse strand, counting down.
TGGATCAGAACAACTACAGCGGCCAGCTTTCCTCTTCGTTTGTTCTGAATGGCTCTACGCGCCCGTCGTAAAGTTTCACAGTAAACAGCTGCAGTGATTGTGGTTCCGGGCTCCATAAACTCCACAAGCAACACACCTTGTTGGTCAAAAAACACAGTAGCCATGGTCTTTCTGTTGTTGAAGGTTTGTTTGAATTTCTTTGGTTTGTTTGGTGAAGTTGAATGCATCCATTGTTATGATTGTCGTTTTGTTTCCGGTGTGTCGTATTGAATCCAGGTTTCATCCCCAGTCACGATTGATTTCAAAAAGTTGTCTCCGTCATCATGATAATGCTCAAGAAATTCCAACGCTGGCGCCATTCGTCGAATTTTGTGGCCGTCCGTCAGCATTTTTGGAACCCAACGTGCACAAAGTTTTTTGTAGCCTAACCGTTCAGTAACAATAGAGTACAAAACAGACTTTGAAACTTGTGGAAATTCCGTAGACAAAGCAGTAATGGTGAATCTGCGGTTTTCTTTAACCATTCTGTCAACACGTTGAACCAGGTCATCTGAAACGGCAGATTTGCGCCCTTGGCCCCTTCATCATGCACATCATTACGGCCATCTTTAAACTTTCGACACCATTCACGCACAACACCATCACTCATGAAGTTTTCCCCAAATACACGACTCATTCTTCGATGGAATTCTGCAGCACTATGGCCTTCAGCCTGTAGAAAACGAATCACACTTCGCACTTCACACTTGGCGGAAGCATCAATAATAGCGGACATGTTTACGTGGCTGTAGCACAACGCCGACTGATGCCTGAATGTCAACAATGGCGGAGTGTGTAGTGCAAGAGCTGCGCAGTCGCCTACAGCTTATGCCCGCTTTCTGCTACCCGCGTAGCGTCTGCACGGAGCGATCGGAGGTTGAAAAAAAAATGGCCCTCGTATATAAAAATTTGCGCAGGAATTTTAATATGTTACAACGTTGTACATCAGACACACTCGCACGGACTTGTCGTTTGTTTCGTTTCTACTTCCAGGACGTTCTTCGTATTTGAATGGCGTTCGTACTGCAACAATGTGATGCTTGCTTAGCAGCTTCAAATTCCAAAGCATGAGCGAGCGTATTATCTAGTGTTTATCCTGGACAGCCGCAGTGCTTGCTAGAACTCCTAGTGACGTACTTTAGCGACAAAGTTTAGAAATGCCAGTTGTTCTAGAAAGCTGTTCTGTGTTGTTGGATAGGTTAGTCTCCATAAACAAGCAATATCTGCTTCGAATTCTTGAAAATTTTCTATGGACTTTCAATAACTGTTTTTCACTTGCGCGTGATACACTAGTTGCAGATTAAAATGAAGATAAAATAAATAACCATGATTTAAGGTTTTGAAAATTTAGCACTTAGACCGTTTTAAATTTCTACTTTTGATTAGTTTTATATAATTCTATTCTATCGATTTGCAGTGTATTAAGTACAGCTGTACTTAAAGCAACAAACATACTATACAGCATAGATTTTGTGTTTAGTATGTCGTCTGTCGGAAAAAAGATGTTAAAGATTAAAAAAAAATTCGATAAGTTTATTGATTTGGTAAGTTGTTTTTTTTAGTTTAAGCGCTTCTTATTTATCATTTTAGTTAATGGAAAAATGGCAAGAGGATTCCATAAATCAAAATATTATAGACGAGACAGATGAGACAGGTACCGCTAATTTTTGTATTTAGCTATCCCTTGTAATTTTTTTGATTGATCACAGAATTACTACTATAAACGTACTACAATTAATTTATCTCCTGTAGGTCATTCAAAGCCTAAAACACTCGTTGAACACTTACTATCAATATCAGACGGTAATGGAAGATTTACCTTAGAAGAATTAAGAGCAGAGGTGAATTCTATTGTAGTGGCGGTAAGAATATCACAGTTTCTTCTATTATCATTATCATTATCATTGTAATTTATTTATTTGCTTTTTTATTCTTAACATGCATTGAGGCCCATCTAAATAATCAAGAATGCCAATGCAATAGAAGTCCGCGAATATGGTACCCCACAAAAGCTTTACGGTAGCTAGCTTAATCGTTTTTAACGCAACAAAAGGTCATACGTTTCCTTTGCCTGCCAGAAAATATACCTGGTTTTTAATTTAACGCACTTTAGCTATTCAAGTCGATTGATTTTCAAACTATAGAGAACTCAGCTAACGTAATAGATTTACTGCGACACTTCTACACCAAGCTACAGCTCTTTTGGGCATTTTTAAAAATGCTTTAGATTTACAATTATCTATAGTCGTTCTTGAGCGCAGGCGTAGATGTGACCTCAACTAAAGAAATAACATTGACTATTTATGTTAGATATGGGCAATCTTAGAAGATGCTACGAGAATGTAACATTTGATTTCTTGTAAATATATTGTAACGAAGGTACGAAGAGTCTAAAATCAAAAGAGACAAACTTATGGAATCACAAATGGATTGATTGATATTACGAGTATACAATTAAAGAATCAGTAGAAGGTATACAAAAGAGAATAATCTAGGGTGTATCGAAATTTCTAGTAACACCTAGAAGCTTTACAAATTACGTATAAGCAGAAGTACAGCTCGGTGTATATTTCACTTTCAGTCGAAGTATGGATCCGCAGGTACTATAGTATAAAGTATTTAGCAACAGTTAAATAAATGCGCTTGATATATATATATATATATATATATATATATATATATATGTATATATATATATATATATATATGTGTGATATATATATATATGTAGGATAATTTTATAGATAGTAGGTATTCAAATCATTTTCTCTAGAACTAGTTTAAGTAACTTCATACTACAATAGTATAGAACATGCAACGTCACTGCTAGGCCGAATAGCTTCAGGGATTAAGCGGGGAGGTATAAAGGTTGTTCTAAGTAAGGGTTACTGACAAGGGTAACGGCCCAGTCGGTCAAGGAAGTCGGTCCAGAGCATTCGGTCAAGTCGGTCCGTAGCAGCAAGACGAGGTGGAAGCTTAAGACGTAAAGCCCATGACAAAAGTCGATGTCGATGGGGTTATGCTTCCAACGCGTATATTTAGAACTTGTACCGGAAAGTAATTGTGGCACGTATTGTTTATAACAATTATTTCATTAACATCAGTATTGTTAAGTATTAATAATTTCAGGTGTAGTTGGCTCAAATATTATCTTTGTGTTTAGTAAATGATATCTAAAGCACCCGGACCTTTTTATTGAAATAACAACCCTAGACAACGAAAGAAAACCTCTACAAACTTGGGTGCTCGGTTCCGTGATATGAACATCAGTGAATATTCGATGTCAAAGAATGTAGTTAAACTTGCAGTGCAATAAAAAGGCTTTTATTAGTAGTTGGTAAAGTTGCAAGCGAACAACGTGTTTCAGACGAATAACAGAAAATACATTGAACCTGTTTTTGTGGTCGGTGGCCTGCGTTATTCTTGTGAGTAAATAAAAGGTAAAAGCTACTACTACAAAGGGTGGAAATAAGCTATTCAAGCCACAAGCTAATACGGCAGGTAAACTTCAGGTCTCCGTTAGCAACTGGAAGCTTTCAAAACTGGTAAGGACGACGCAGAACCGATTGTATGCTGGGATACAAGTGAAGGTACACGTGCACATCAGATGACCAGAAAGATAGGGATTTGCTCTAATTGTAAACAAACCATCGCAGCAAGGGATTTTAGAAAACTGTAAAGACGTTGACCCTAAAAGGACTTTGATTTTTAACTCAGTCGTACTATTCTTGAAACAAATTTATTTATAGGAATTAAATGTCGAGTTATTCTTGTAAACACTTATGTAAACGTGCACGCAATTAATTTTGTGTTACTGAAAATTAAGGGGTTGCTTTAATTGAGAAGTCAAATCAATATTAATTTAAAGCTTGATTCTGAGTCCTTTAACTTTAATTTTATTTTTTATGTATTAGACTAAGCTGTGCTGGTTTAGTTACGAAAAAGTTTAAATTATTTGTTTGATTATAAAGCTACCGCGCTTATTTATTGGGGTAGTATACATAGCGAATTTTATTTTCTTTTATTTAGATCGAAATTATACGTCAGATTTTTCTTTAAATAAATATGTCGACAATAAAAAGAACGTTAGATAGCAATCTCAAGGTTAGTTATAACATTACTCATAATAATTTGAAAGCAGTTAAGGCGCTGTATGTCATAGTATTTGGTAATGAAGGTGAAAGTAGAAAAACTAGAAAAGCTTTTCGCGGTTTTTCCGGATTTGAATTCGACCGGAATTCTGATGATTATGTAGAGAAAGTTAAAGAGATTAACTTGCGTATGGATATAGTAGACTATATAGCGGTATGTCAGTGCTGGATTTGGACTATACTGGAAGCAAAGATGAATTGGCGGATCGCATTTGTTCCTTTTTAACCGATCTTAATACAAAGCAAAACTCAAATGAAGACGATGACAGATGTAGCGAAAGTGAAGACGAATATGAGACAAGCGACGTTTACGAAGAAGGTGGCGAACTGGTTGAAGAGAGCAATGCTCAAGGAACCATAGCTACGTCAGGACGAAGATCTCGAGATTCGTTTGCTTTAACTTTTCGCGATGTTGAAGATAGTATTAGGGTCTTTGACGGGAAAAACGATTATCCGGTGAGGAAATGGATATCAGATTTTGAGGAAATTGCGGCCATAACACGATGGAACTCCTTACAGAAGTTGGTATTTGCAAAAAAAACTTTAAGAGGTTTAGCAAAGCTTTACATTCAATAAGAAAAGGGTATTACGTCCTGGTCTGTGTTGAAAAAGAAACTAATTGATGAATTCGAAATCAAGGTAAGTAGCGCACAAATACATAAAATGTTGATGTTTCGTAAAAAGAAAAGGGAAGAGTCCGTACAAGAATACGTTTTGGTTATGAGAGAGATAGGTAGCCGTGCAGATATTGAATCAGAAGTCGTAATCCAATATATAATAGACGGGATACCTGACGAAACGTCTAATAAAGTGATTCTATATGGTGCAATGAACTTTTCAGAATTTAAGGAGAAGGTGAAACTGTATGAATGTATCCAAAGCAAAAAGACGATTATGGAAAAAAATGTTCCTAAGTTAAAATATGAAACCGACAGTAGTGTTAGTAAAGAAAAAGAAAGGCGAAGATTTAATTGTTTTAACTGTGGAACAAAAAATCATAAATCGAAGGATTGCCCTGACAAAGAAAAGGGAATCAAGTGCTTTAATTGCGATTCCTTTGGGCACGTTGCAAAGAAATGCCCTAAAAAGATTACGCCACGAGTGGACGAAAGTAGGCAGAACAGACTCGCTATTAATATAATAGAAACGGTGCCAAGAAATTCAGTGAAACTTATAATAAATAATATACAGATGGATGCACTTTTTGACACCGGAAGCGATATAAATGCTATCAGAGAAGATGTGTATAATGTTTACTTCAACAGCATACCACTAGATAAAGATTTCGTAACGGTAAAAGGACTAGGTGGAAGCGTAACGTCTACATTAGGATCCTTTACTAGAAGTGTTGTGGTGAATGACGAAGATTTTATTTTAAAAATACATATCATCTCTACAAATAGTTCTGGCTTCAAGGCAATTATAGGTAACAATTTATTACGATACGCTGACGTCAGTATACGAGAGGATGGACTGATGGTCTATAAAAAACAAGAAGACAATTTTTTGATGAATATAACAGTTGGCGGTGATACGGAAGAAACAGAAATTAAAGTACATCACATAAATAAAGTAGAACATAGGCGGACAGTGGAGCACTTAATTGAAAACTATAAGCCAAAGCAAACTAAGACCGCGGATGTTCAAATGAAAATAGTTTTAAAAGACGAAGAGCCGATATATCAACATCCGAGACGACTGTCAGCGCCCGAAAAAGCTGAAGTGGAAAGGCAGGTAGAGGAATGGTTAGACAAAGAAATAATCAAACCAAGTTCATCTGAATATGCAAGTCCATTAGTACTTGTAAAGAAAAAAGATGGCAGAACAAGACTATGCTGCGATTTTAGGAGACTGAATAGAAGGGTTGTGAAAGATCGTTTTCCTCTTCCACTCATTGAAGATGTGCTAGACGGTTTACAAGGAGCAAAAGTTTTTAGCACCATTGACTTAAAAGATGTTTTTTTTCATGTGTTTGTTGAAGACGGTAGCACAAAATACACAACATTTGTAACACATAATGGACAATATGAATTTTTAAGAGTTCCCTTTGGGTTGTGTAACAGTCCAGCTGTTTTCCAGAGATTTATTAGCCACGTTTTTAGACCCTTAATGGCGAACAACACAGTAATTTATTATATGGATGATTTAATTATACCCAGTAAGGACGAAGAAGAGGGCATAGTAAAATTAAAATCTGTTTTAAAAGTAGCCCAAGACTATGAGTTAGAAATTAGCAAAGCAAAATGCCAATTTTTGAAAGAAGAAGTAAGTTTTCTTGGTTTTATTATCCAAGACGGCAAAGTGCGGCCTTCGGATGAAAAAACGGCCGATATAAGAAAATTTCCAGAACCGAAGACATTTAAGCAAATTTAGTGGTTCCTAGGTTTAACTGGTTATTTTAGAAAGTTTATACCCTCATATGCTACATTAGCAAAACCTTTGAGTGACTTGCTAAGGAAGAATCAGAGTTTCAGTTTTGGAGAACACCAGAGAGCCGCTTTTATGAAACTAAAAGAACGGTTAACGACGGAACCGGTTATTCATATTTATCAACAGGGGTTGGAAACTGAAATACATACTGATGCAAGTAAGTTTGGATACGGCGCTTGTCTAATGCAAAAGTCAGATAGGGATGAGTAATTTCACCCCGTGTTATATATGAGTAAAAAAACAACGCCGGCTGAGAAAAAATTTAGCAGCTACGAGCTCGAAGTACTCGCTATTATACAGGCGGTAAAAAAATTCCGAGTATATGTTTTGGGTATGCCAGTCAAAATTATTACAGATTGCGCAGCATTTTAGCGAACTATGGAAAAAAGAGACCTAACCACTAGAGTAGCGCGATGGGCCTTACTATTAGAGGAGTATGATTATACAATTTAACATAGAAGAGGAAATCGAATGCAACACGTGGATGCATTAAGCCGTTGTCCTGTCACGATGTTTATAATGGAAGAAGACGGTATTATCTCTCGACTCAAATTGGCCCAAGAAAAAGATGAACATCTGTCGATAATAAAAAAATTATTAGAAGCACAAAATGAATACGAAGACTATCTTTTAAAACATGGTATTTTGTACAAATACGAGAAAGGAAGAGAATTAATAGTAGTTCCCAAAGCGATGCAGAATGAGGTAATTCGAAGAGCGCATGAGGTAGGGCATTTTTCTGTTAGAAAAACAGACGAAATAGTTAAAAGGGAATTTTACATTCGGAAAGCAAAAGAAAAAATTGAAGGCATTATTAGAAATTGTATACCTTGTATATTAGGAAGCAAGAAGGAAGGAAGGAAAGAAGGTCTTTTGCACCCAATTTCTAAACAAGAAGGACCCCTTCACACATATCATGTCGACCATTTAGGGCCTATACCATCGACAAATAAGAACTACCAGTATATCCTGGCAGTAATCGACGATTTTTCTAAATTCACCTGGCTCTATCCGACGAAATTTACCACAGCTGCAGAAACTGTCAGTTGTTTAATCAAACAACAAAAGATATTTGGAAATTCATATAGAATTATGACGGATAAAGGAACTGCTTTTACCGCGAATGAATTTAAAGAGTATTGTAGCGAAGAAAATATAATACACATGACAATCACCACTGGAGTGCCTCGTGGAAACGGTCAGGTAGAGCGGATACACGGAACTGTTATACCACTTCTTACGAAGCTTAGTATAAACAACTGTACAAAGTGGTATAAGTATGTAGATCGCGTCCAGCAAGCGCTGAATTCAACATTTCAAAGAAGCATTAATACTACTCCGTTTGAAGTGTTAATAGGAGTAAAAATGCGAAACAAAGAAACTATACGCATAATAGAGTTAATAGAAGAAGAAGTTATAGAGCAAGCTCATGAAGATAGGGAGAACTTGAGAAAAGAGTGTAAACGTCAACTACTAAAAGTACAAGAAGAAAATAGGAAGACTTTCAATTTTAGAAGAAAGACGCCTAAAGTATATAAAGAGGGAGCGCTGGTAGCAATAAAGAAAACGCAGTTTGGATCAGGATTGAAAGTAAGTAGGAAATATTTAGGGCCTTGCAAGATAGTAAAGGTAATGCCCAAATACCGATACGATGTTGAAAAGGTAGGACATGGTGAAGGACCAATACTGACGTCTATTTGCGCAGAAAATATGAAGCCGTGGGTCGAAAATGAAAGTGAATCCGAGTCGGATTCAACGTCGGATAGCCGAATGTAGGATAATTTTATAGATAGTAGGTATTCAAATCATTTTTCTTTAGAACTAGTTTAAGTAACTTCATACTACAATAGTATAGAGCATGCAACGTCACTGCTAGGCCGAATAGCTTCAGGGATTAAGCGGGGAGGTGTAAAGGTTGTTCTAAGTAAGGGTTACTGACGAGGGTAACGGCCCAGTCGGTCAAGGAAGTCGGTCCAGAGCAGTCGGTCCGTAGCAGCAAGACGAGGTGGAAGCTTAAGACGTAAAGCCCATGACAAAAGTCGATGTCGATGGGGTTATGCTTCCAACGCGTATATTTAGAACTTGTACCGGAAAGTAATTGTGGCACGTATTGTTAATAACAAGTATTTCATTAACATCAGTATTGTTAAGTATTAATAATTTCACGTGTAGTTGGCTCAAATATTATCTTTGTGTTTAGTAAATGATATCTAAAGCACCCGGACCTTTTTATTGAAATAACAACCCTAGACAACGAAAGAAAACCTTTATATATATATATATATATATATATATATATATATATAAAGTTGATCTTCCTTTCAATAACGAACGTATTTGTTATAAACTAATTGACCTTTTTTTAAATATTGGGATAAATTTCGTTCGATTAAAGTTAGTGGTTTAGTTTAAAAACATTTATTCAACTTAACGTTTCGGAAAAATTTGTTTCCTTAATCATAAGCTACAAAGTGGATAGCATTAAATTACATATATAAAAGTTATAAATCACTTACTTAATGTGTTTTTAGTAGAAAACCTGTTTTGACATATAACGTCATTTCATTGAAAGTTGTTATTACAAGTGATGTTTGTCAAAACTAGCTTTCTACGTTTTAATAATTTGATTAAAATACAAAATGTTATGATTGTTTAGAAATTCTTGTTTTATCTGACCAACAAATCTTTATTAAGTTTGTATGTGTGTAGATGTGTGTGTGTGTGTGTGTGTGTGTGTGTGTGTGTTTGTGGGCGTGCGTGCGTGTGTGTGTGTAATAGAAAACTTTTGTCTTTGGGTTGTTGTAACTGTGATTCATTAGTTTGATTTAGTTTTGTTTAAAATAGTTAGTTGAGAAAAAAGTTATTATTTATATAAACTTTGTGTGAAGAAATTTTGGAGACTGTATATATGACCTGGTTGTTTAGTTATTAAAAATATTATATTTGTTTTTTAAAATTATAAAGTCCAAAGTATACTGCTTCTAAATTATTAATATCAGTTTTTTCATTTAAACAGTTATTTGTTTTTTGCTGCTGTCCCGAAAATAAAATTCAAGAAATCCTTAATAAATTTAATCAGTTCCACCCAAAATTACAATTTACACAAGAAATAGAAGAAAACAATAGTATCCCTTTTTTAGACTCAAAAGTCATAAGAGATGAAAATAATAAAATAAAATTAGATTGGTATAAGAAACCAACCAATTCTGGAAGATACATAAACTACTTTTCAAATCACTCATACCAACATAAAATCAATACAATATTAGCCATAAAATACAGAATGATAAAAATAAGCGACCCCGAATTTCATCACAAAACTTCATTGAACTAAGAAATATCTTCATAAACAATGGTTTCCTAAAACACTAATAAACAAAATAATATTTAACAACCAAATTCACCACAAAGAAGAAAATACAGTAACACAAAACAATACAGATCATTACCATATATCCAAAATTTATCAATTAATTTAAAAAATTTTAAAACAACCAAATATAGGAATTACTTTTAATTATAATAAATCAACCAAAGAACTTTTCACAAATTTAAAAGACAAAACACAAAACTAAAAATAAGCAATACAATATATAGAATCAAATGCTCATGTGGAGGACAATATGTAGGTCAATCAAAACAATACCTGGGTCACAGGCTTACACAACATAAAAGCGACGCCAAAATAAGAAAAACAACCTGCGCACTTTCGACACATATAAAAAGAAACAATCACACTTTAGGTCTACAAAATGTTGAAATACTTGAAATAGAATCTAATTATTACAAACGATTATTTTTAGAATCCTACCACATTCAAAAAACAAATAACTGTTTAAATGAAAAACTGATATTAATAATTTAGAAGCAGTATACTTTGGACTTTATAATTTTAAAAAACAAATATAATATTTTTAATAACTAAACAACCAGGTCATATATATAGTCTCCAAAATTTCTTCACACAAAATTTATATAAATAATAACTTTTTTCTCAACTAACTATTTTAAACAAAACTAAATCAAACTAATGAATCACAGTTACAACAACCCAAAGACAAAACAGTTTTCTATTACACACACACACGCACGCACGCCCACACACACACACACACACACACACACACACACACACACACACACACACACACACACACACACACACACATCTACACACATACAAACTTAATAAAGATTTGTTGGTCAGATAAAACAAGAATTTCTAAACAATCATAACATTTTGTATTTTAATCAAATTATTAAAACGTAGAAAGCTAGTTTTGACAAACATCACTTGTAATAACAACTTTCAATGAAATGACGTTATATGTCAAAACAGGTTTTCTACTAAAAAACACATTAAGTAAGTGATTTATAACTTTTATATATGTAATTTAATGCTATCCACTTTGTAGCTTATGATTAAGGAAACAAATTTTTCCGAAACGTTAAGTTGAATAAATGTTTTTAAACTAAACCACTAACTTTAATCGAACGAAATTTATCCCAATATTTATAAAAAAAAAAGGTCAATTAGTTTATAACAAATACGTTCGTTATTGAAAGGAAGATCAACTTTAAATTCAAAAATGGGATTCTACAACCACATCAAACAAACATATGGTAGCAATGCAGTTACATTACTAAAGGAATGGGCCAACAATACATCAAAATTGGCAAACCTTAAAAATAGATGCTTGTTTATGGAAAGATGCAGAAGAGAAGGAATCATCCCAAACCATATATCGCATCCAACTAACATAATACAAAATTTAATAGGCATAACACATGGAAAACTAAACAGAAAAATCTAAAATCTAAAAACCAAGTTACAAATCCAAATTCTGAATCTAGAATTAGAAGCAACACACACAAATATAAACTTTTTCAGCAATAGAATTAGACATATCGAAATTTCACTTCAAGCAACCTTACCTGTTATCATTACAAATACCTTCAAACGCAGACAAAGGATATTTTATAACAAACACTTTGCACAAGTAAAAAAAGAAAATATCAAAAAATTCGATAACTTAAAACAGAGTCAATTTAATCAGAAACAACTCTTCATAGATAACAGTAAATGGATAGTTAATCTTAGTAATAAAGATATTCCCACAGATATACTTAACATGTTATCACTAGGACCCAATTTCAATTTACATATAACAAACAAAAATATTCATGTAGGGAAACTTTTGGCTTCTATAGAATCAATTATTAAAAATGACACTTTATCAGACCAACAAAAATCTTTACTACGTACAAAAGTCACAAACTGCATCACCAATTTCATTAACAATCCAAACAACAACACATATCCAGACAAAGAAGAAAGAATATTTCAAAAAACCAAAAAATTTCTAAATGACAATCCAAATATTATCGTTACAAAAGCAGACAAAGGTGCTGTGACAGTTCTACTCAACAAACAATTTTATATTGAAAAATCTCATGAACTTTTAAACGACACAAACACCTATACAAAATCACACAAAGATCCAACAACCTCTATCCAAAAAATCATAAACGAACATATTAAACTGCTATTTAATAAAAATATGATCTCAAAAGAAGAAAAAAACAATCTAATCAAAAATAACTCCACTTCAGGCAAATATTATGGACTACCTAAAATACACAAACCGACCATAGCATTAAGACCAATCATATCATCAATCAATACACCAACTTACAATATATCCAAATGGATAGGAGATATTCTAAGTAAAGCGTTCCCTATTGAAGATGGTTTCAACGTAAAGGACACTTTTGAATTTGTTGATAAATTTAGGAACTTTCAAATACCAAACAATCACATACTAATCTCACTCGACGCATCCTCTTTATTCACAAATATACCCTTAAATCTAACAAAAGAAATTTTAACTAAAAATTGGAATAAAATAGAAAAGGTCTGCAAATTAGATCAAACTATGTTCATAACCACCATAACATTAATTTTCAACAACACTTACTTTTCATTTGACGACCAATACTACACTCAAAAATTTGGTACTCCGATGGGATCTCCTATATCCCCAATACTAGCACAAATAGTAATGGACCATCTTATCAAAGAAGTAATTCCAAATCTTACCTTTCATTTACCATTCATAACTAAATACGTTGATGACATTCTTTGCTGCTGTCCCGAAAATAAAATTCAAGAAATCCTTAATAAATTTAATCAGTTCCACCCAAAATTACAATTTACACAAGAAATAGAAGAAAACAATAGTATCCCTTTTTTAGACTCAAAAGTCATAAGAGATGAAAATAATAAAATAAAATTAGATTGGTATAAGAAACCAACCAATTCTGGAAGATACATAAACTACTTTTCAAATCACTCATACCAACATAAAATCAATACAATATTAGCCATAAAATACAGAATGATAAAAATAAGCGACCCCGAATTTCATCACAAAAACTTCATTGAACTAAGAAATATCTTCATAAACAATGGTTTCCCTAAAACACTAATAAACAAAATAATATTTAACAACCAAATTCACCACAAAGAAGAAAATACAGTAACACAAAACAATACAGATCATTACCATATATCCAAAATTTATCAATTAATTTAAAAAAAATTTTAAAACAACCAAATATAGGAATTACTTTTAATTATAATAAATCAACCAAAGAACTTTTCACAAATTTAAAAGACAAAACACAAAAACTAAAAATAAGCAATACAATATATAGAATCAAATGCTCATGTGGAGGACAATATGTAGGTCAATCAAAACAATACCTGGGTCACAGGCTTACACAACATAAAAGCGACGCCAAAATAGGAAAAACAACCTGCGCACTTTCGACACATATAAAAAGAAACAATCACACTTTAGATCTACAAAATGTTGAAATACTTGAAATAGAATCTAATTATTACAAACGATTATTTTTAGAATCCTACCACATTCAAAAACAAATAACTGTTTAAATGAAAAAACTTATATTAATAATTTAGAAGCAGTATACTTTGGACTTTATAATTTTAAAAACAAATATAATATTTTAATAACTAAACAACCAGGTCATATATACAGTCTCCAAAATTTCTTCACACAAAATTTATATAAATAATAACTTTTTCTCAACTAACTATATTAAACAAAACTAAATCAATCTAATGAATTACAGATACAACAACCCAAAGACAAAACAGTTTTCTATTACACACACACACACGACACCACACACACACACACACACACACACACACACACACACACAAACACACACACACACACACACACACACACACACACACACACACACACACACCACACACATACAAACTTAATAAAGATTTATTGGTCAGATAAAACAAGAATTTCTAAACAATCATAACATTTTGTATTTTAATCAAATTATTAAAACGTAGAAAGCTAGTTTTGACAAACATCACTTGTAATAACAACTTTCAATGAAATGACGTTATATGTCAAAACAGGTTTTCTACTAAAAAACACATTAAGTAAGTGATTTATAACTTTTATATATGTAATTTAATGCTATCCACTTTGTAGCTTATGATTAAGGAAACAAATTTTTCCGAAACGTTAAGTTGAATAAATGTTTTTAAACTAAACCACTAACTTTAATCGAACGAAATTTATCCCAATATTTATAAAAAAAAAAAAAGGTCAATTAGTTTATATATATATATATATATATATATATATATATATATTAAAGACAATGACCTTCTAGTAATATCGAATGTTTTTAATGGGTTTGAGGTCAGCTGGTAAAAAGAAAACTCTTTTATAATGCCTAAGTTTTTGGATGTATTTAATCCTTGATCACAGGCTTCTAAAAATGTTACAAACAACTAGGCTAAATTATACAAATATTAATTGCAACTTACAAGATGAGTTGTTTTAAAAATTAACATCGAAATTAAGTATTAAACATAACTTTTATAGTTTTTCACTTTTAAATGTAGGAAGGATATATAATTTGTATAAGAAGAAATGTAAAAATAAAAATTATGTCAGATTTTGAAATATTTCAAATTTTCTTTTTTAACAGGATACTTGATAGCTTTATTTAATGTATATGTTATGTTGTATGTGATAGTTGTTGTTTGTCTGTATGTGTGTGTGTGTGTGTGTGTGTGTGTGTGTGTGTATGCACGTGCGTTAGGTTGTGTGGTGTGTATGTGTGTATATATTTATAACGTTAAACATATTAACAAATATTACATTAGGTATGTAACTATGTTTTAAAATTAAGTAAATATGTGTAAATCGAGCTCAAACCACTAATATCCGTTTTTTTATTTATACTATCTTTTGCAATAAAAATGTGATACATTTTAAGAAATAGTCTTTTTTTGTTTATATTTCTCTAATTCTAAAATTTTTGGATTTTTGAAATCTATTCTATGATCTAAATTAGTTGAATCACTCGATATAGCACAGGAATTTGGTTTAACTTTTATGTCACTTCTGTGTTGAATTATACGTGTATTTAAGGATTGACATGTTTGTCCTATATACAGGCCATTACAATCTAAACAATTAATTTGGTACACAATATTTTTTGAAATAGTTCGGGTGTTTTATCTTTTAATTTTGAAAACAGATTGTTGACTGCTAAAATATTTTTCTTTGCATACTTAAAATTAAAATTTTTAAATACTTTAATTAGCTTATGAGTTAATTCATTGTCTATATTTGGTATTGTTTTATATGTTTCTAACTTTTTGCTGTTGTTACTACTTATGTTGTTTTTGTTTATGTTACTGTTACTTTTGTTTGTGTTTTTATATGCTTCAGAGGTATATAGTAATTATAATTAATTAATGTTATAAATACATACACACGTACACACCACACAACCTAACGCATGCGCGCACGCACACACACACACACATACAGACAAACAACAACTATCACATACAACATAACATATACATTAAATCCTGTAAAAAAAGAAAATTTGAAATATTTCAAAATCTGACATAATTTTTTTTTTACTTTCTTCTTATACAAATTATATATCTTTACTACATTTAAAAGTGAAAAACTAAAAAAGTTATGTTTAATACTTAATTTCGATGTTAATTTTTAAAACAACTCATCTTGTAAGTTGCAATTAATATTTGTATAATTTAGCCTAGTTGTTTGTAACATTTTTAGAAGCCTGTGATCAAGGATTAAATACATCCGAAAATTTAGGCATTATAAAAGAAGAATTATGTTGGAGATGGTGTCCATGTAGAGAGAACTTGAGACAAAAATCCAGGTAACTCTACTTATAAAACTTTTGTTTGTTTTTGGTTGGTGATTTTCTGGGTGACAATGTAGTGATTTTGTGTATTTATCATGTTATCAAGACATTTAATTGATGAGTCAATTTGAAAAGAACTAAATGAAAATTTGATGTAATAATTTGATATCACTTGAAGGTGGAAACTTTAATTTTTGTAAAAGGTAAAAGGGTTTTAGGAAATTGCAGTGCCGTTGTTAGCATGTAGATAGAAGGAGGTTTACTATGAGCTCGTATTTGACCTGGGGTATAAAGTAAAAGTTGGAAATAAGCCCAGTTACTTTGTCTCAGGATTGATGTAGTATGATTTAAAATTTATTTTCTTTAAACTGAGAAATTATTTACCTCAAGTAATAAAATGTTTTAGAGCTTGAAATACATGAGGGATGTAAATTAAATTGATACGTAACAAATTGGAAATGTTAATAGATATAGATGTACTTTTGGCAGTCAGCGTTATTTTTGGTAGGTTAGGATTTTCAGGGAACGAGTAAGCAGCAATGGTGAGTATCTCTGTGGAAGCTGGAGGTTTTGGCGTTCAAGTGAAAAGCATCTTTAGAGGATATTGTTGTTAGATGGTATAAATTGTAAGTCTAGGTGGTAGGGCTTCAATTTTTGGTAGGTGGAAAATTTTGTAATTACATTAAAAATTTTGGGGAGTTTCCGAAGGTAAGATACGTAGCATTTTGGCACCCTATGTTGTGGGGCAGTGGATTTTAGGGCTTCCTAAGTATAGGGCTTCAAATAGGAAATACACAACATTTTTGACAGCCCAAGCGAGGGGCTCGATTTGTAGAAGCTTCGCAACAGTTTTGGCACCCAATTTGTGGGGCATGAAGTAGAGACGTTACAACGTAAGCATCAAAACAGAGCATTTTGGCGACCCGAACGCGAGGGGCTCGAATTCAAATATATTTTTTTTGTATTATTTATTTCAGGAAACTGACGATCCTGAAGTAAAGAGTTTAGTGTTGTAAATATTTTTTGTAAATTAATTTTAGTGAATCATTTGGTGAAGGCGTAGAAATCGGAATTACCGATAGTGCTATTTGTGAAAAACCCAGACCAGAAATGGAAGAAGCAAGAAGTAGCAAGGATCAGTCGAGGACAGAGTCGGGAGAAGCTGGAAATGAATTGATGATGAGAATGTTAAAGGAAATGAGATTAAGTAGGGAAGAATTAAACGAAAATTTGAACAGATAGGGCAGAAAATTGATAAATCGACAAGGGAATTTGCAGAATTTAAAAATAGTCTTTCCGTAAAAATGGGGGAAGTAGAGATTAGAGTGGACAGGAATGAAAAAAATACAGCTGGTTTAAGGCAAGAATTTGGACAATTGAAGTCGAAAGTTAGGATTTTCTGTGAGGAGGAGATCAATATAAAGATGACAGAAGTGACTGATTCTTGTAGGGATCAATTAGGACGACTAGAGAGAGAGGTTAGCGGAATTAAACATAATATGACGGCTTTAACGGGGGATGATCCGAGGTTCTTTTCTGGAAACATATCGTTGGAACAACAGATGAAATTTTTTGGGGATAATCGGGCCAATCCCCAAATATTTATAAATAGTATCAGAAATTTAATGTGTAATTTATTTGATGAGCAGGCTAAGCTTAATATCGTCGAATCTCTATTAAAGGATAATGCTGAAGCCTGGTACAATTTAGTAGGGCAGGATATAGAATCGTACAATGATTTTGAAGAGAAATTTTTGAAGCACTACTGGAGTGATCATAAACAAGATCAGGTGCGAGATGACCTTATTACGGGAAAATGTAAAGGCGAATTTGCCGGATCAAAGGAGCAGTATGCGATACGCAAATATAGCTTTGCGAAACAGTTAAGTCCACCTTTAACAGACAGGCAGATAATGAAGTATCTGTTAAAACACTTTGAAGTTAAGGTGAGGCAACACGTGGCATTGCAGAACATCGTCGAAAGATAGGCATTTTTAGAATACCTTTAAAGGTACGACGACGTCAGCACTCTTAGACCTAGAGAAGCTAGGGAAAGAAATGTCAACCTCGTGAGATTCGAAAATAGGGAGGATAATTTTCAAAGCGTGGGGACCCGATTCAGAGGGGGACTACACAGCAATATACATAAACTAAGTGTTTCTCTAGATAAATTACATAATCCAATTTAGTAATAAATATAATATAATGTAATCGTCATGTATTTAGTGTTAGTATACGTTGTTATAATTATTATCAGCGATGTTTGTAAGCGAAGTGGATAATCTGCTTGTATTGTACCAAATAAGGAACGGGAAAAAGAAGTTTGTTACAATATTAAAGCCACGGAAAAATTGAAGTCTGTTATTATCCATACAAATTC
This sequence comes from Platerodrilus igneus, assembly GCA_036346225.1. Classification (NCBI taxonomy): domain Eukaryota; kingdom Metazoa; phylum Arthropoda; class Insecta; order Coleoptera; family Lycidae; genus Platerodrilus; species Platerodrilus igneus. Next base: position 11,204,371 of record JARFIW010001469.1, on the reverse strand, counting down.
ATAAATTAAATTATCTGTATTTTACGCAAGCTTCATCATCCTGCACCTCTTTCGATTAAAAGAAAATGTTTTCGAGAACCGTTAAATATAAACGCTGACTACATTTCCAAGTTTTATTAACCTGTACGCCAGTTCGAAAATATGCTTCAAGCACATACATTTCGTGGTCTTTTGGAATAACCTTTAACAGAATGCTTGTGAAATTTTGATAATCAAAAATAATTCGGCTTAATCCAATTTGGGATACTAGCTAGACAGATACTAGATAGACACCTTAGAGTAAGATAATTTTGACTGTCGCCATATTGTGAATTAATTTCATGCTTTAGGAGAGTGAGAACTTTATCCATTTACAATAAAGGAGAAAAATTAGTCTAATTAATTGTTTTGTAGGGAACCGAAACCACATCAGCAGTGCTGGGATTTCTGCTGATTGTTTTGGGAATCTACCAGGAAGTGCAGGTAAGTGTCAATACCTTTGCGTACTAATTTAACAGTTTCACTTTCGAAATGGTGTTACAGGAAACTACACTGACATAACATAATTATTACTGCTGGGTTTAAAATTTGAGTAGTGAATGTTTGAGTATAGGGCTTCCCATTGTATCATTCAGTAAAACAATTATGTATCAGTCAAACGATCCTGGTAAATCATATATTTATAGAGATTACCTTAGATGGAGTATTGTAAGAAACATTCAATTCAACGCAGTTTCTGTTATGATCCTATATTTAGGTTGTTTCTAGATCAAACAACGCAGAATAGCTTACAATAAAAAAATAAACAAACAAAAAAGGTGAATAATGAGCACGCTTCTCTTACATAAAATCGTTACAGAACTAAGGTGTTTGACAAAAGCGAAACCGTCTGCGTAATTTTTTGAAATAGACCAAATACTGATTGATGTGCATAATTGTTTTGAGGTAGTCCACCCGATCAGATTTTGACACAAGCAACCACCCTAGATGATCTTCATGCTCATTTGTTGTATTATAGTGCAATGGTAGGCATGAATGGCCCTCTAGAGACCAGTTGTACTAATTCCATCAGATCCAGAAGCCATTCAGCACTGGTTCTGCAGCCCCTTTTTAGCCGTTTTCCCTTGATTTAACTTTGAGTTTTTGTGTTAGTTATTTGAAGGGTGATTCGTCTATTATGATAGAACCAGAAAAGTGCACCCAAAGTAATTCGGCCAGTGGTTCTTTGTCTGACTGTGTGGATATTTATTGGAATGTTTAGGGTGCCTTTGACATTTTTGCTAAGATCCTTTGAAGTTTAGCGTATTAGTGTCTAACATCGATTGGCTCGAGGCGTTTATTAGTACGGTTTTATACATAATTGAGAAGTTTTTGTAGATTTCTCAGCCTTTCGAAACCTTTACCCTGTTAAAAAGTTCTTCGGTAGACATTCTGTTGAGTTCTGAATTTCATCAGGAGACCCCTCCAGTAGGATGTTTTCGCCATTCAAGGAATTCACTTTAAATGTACTCGCATGAAACACTCCACAGTTATTTTGAGATCTTGCCAATCAAAAACGGTAGTCATTTTCTTTTCAAGCATTCGATCTATTTGCTTTCGTTGTTTGTTTAGCATGGATTTCGAAAGTTTACTCTCGTTTGATTGAAAATAGCTATCTCTCACTGTGTATTATCTGTAGCCGAATTAGCTCAGATACTTACTATTTCTTATCATAGGTACTTATAAAACAAGTGCTTAATGTAAAGTTTATTACCTTATTTAGTATGTTCAAATTGCATGTCATAGTGAATTGTTCTAATAACTTCTATTAAAATTAGTGCTCGTGCGGTGTGCGTTTGCTTCAGCTTTAGATAATCGGATAAAGCACTTTTCCTCGCAAATTCTAACTATTGCTTCTAATTTTGCGGATTGAAGTAGCAAGCGGCTCCGTAGATCGGATACGTTTGCGTATGACTGCTGTTCCCAAGGTCCCGGGTTCGATTTGTTACGTTCCATATCGTACTTCCCTAGTTTCTGAATTTTATACCGTCTATACCTTATTTTAACAAGTGTTTGCCTTCACGTTTGATAAATTGCTCAATTTATACGTTAGTACTTGATATTGTAGTTGCATGACCTAGTTTAATTATGATTAAATAAAGCGCTTCAAATGCTAGAAATATGTTAAAAAGTTGTTGCGATCCTATAATGTGCTTTTCGTGAAGTAGTCTTCAGAAAAGTTTGTGGAACGAGACCTTTATATTTCAAGTGTGTCGCCTCGCGTGGTTTCTTTTGAGATAAAATATTATATAGCCAATCGGGCACTCCTAAAATTTTCAAAGTGGAAACTTGTTTCTTTTAACGTGATTAAAGGTAATCGAGAGATGATGGTTCTTTAATAAAAATATTAAGCTTTTCAGCCCGGCCTGAAACTATATATTCTTGGATTTATATTACCACACATTCTTAAGTTATTTGAACCAATGCTTATTTTGTCTTGACGCAGAGAGTCTCGTTTTGTCGTTACAGCACATAGCGTCTGGTGCCGTTTGTATACAGATCAACTTATAAATTGTCTACACATTGTAGTTACCAATAATTCTTAACTGCCTACGAGAGGGAATGCCAGTAAAAACTTTGCTTATTTATGGTACGCGGGTTTTACGTGTATTACAGAAATATTAAGAAATTGATAAGCACACTGTTTTTGCTTTCTTAATACTGTTATCTACTAGAATAATGATTTAGTGTAGGTTTTGTGTCATATTGTTTTTATATTGATGAATAACCGACTGAATTGGTTTTGAAATTATATATATATATATATATATATATATATATATTGTGATATATGATATTTGAACCTTGACGCACTGAAGTACCACTCAGATATATACTTCTAGTTCGTAAAATGATTGATGAAGAGATGGTGAGGGCAGTTACTTGTTAAAGATATGTAAAATGATATTTCGAAATTGGAGTTTTAAGATTTCAAATTGGGTGTTGGTGATTTCGTAAAGTAAATTTGAAAAGTATGTTCCAATGAAGTGTACTGCTGTTGCTTGTATATCATAAAATTTTGTTTAAATATTTAAAAGGAAACTTCACTGCCATGTGAATATATATGTAAAGCTAAGATTTGAAGTCACTTAGTACGTTTTCGCTAGATTTAAGTTAGGTATAAGATGTCAAACTTTCACTTTCATTTGAATATGTACGTAAAGCCTAAAAAATTAAAGTCAATTAGCATGTTTTTATTAGATTTAAGTTAGTTATAAGATGTAGAAATTTTATTTACTTTTTAGTATAAAGTTGTAAGTCCATTATATCATTGAAATTCACTTCTTGCAACTTTGTAGATACCCAACTCATCTAAAAAGAAATTATTTAGCACATGTTGTTAGGATTAAAATATTAAAACAACAATCAAAATTTATAAATTTTCGGCCAATGACATTTGTGTATTAGTTTACTCCAAATTAGAATTTGACAAGAGCAATAAGATCTGATAATAGAAAAATGGATCATAGAATGTTAGTTGGGGGAGAATTGTAAAGAGTAGGTTGGTTTAATTTTTTGAGAGGGATCTCCAAGGAGATAAGATAAATAAGAAGAAAACTGAATTTGAAAAAGCAAAGACTGTGAAAAAAAAAGCTTTACGAAATATAGAACTAAAAGTATAATCTTTTTTGTAACATTTTACGAATTGTATACCTTTTATTATTATTGTAATCTCCAACATAGAATTCAACGTATGTTAAAAATGTATCTGTGATATTCAAAGTATAAAGGAACTGTTGATATTAAAAAGTGATCAATGCAAGAGTCCTTGTCTTACTATTGACCATTTTATTTCTGGGAGTTCTTTGTGAAGACAGGCGAGTTTCAAAGTGGTGCTATCAGAAACGCTGGGATTGCTGAACCTTCGGTGTCGGGCACGGTGTTGATTTCACGGAGCTAAGATTCCTGATAAGACCAACGGCGATAAGTATAAGTGTATCTAAAGATTTTTTTGCGTACCCTAAACCCTAAAATAAAAAGCGTAAATTCTGTAATTCAAAATTTTAAAACGTACTTATCTTCAGGTATTAAGAACCCACACCTGTTTCGAGTCGTAGCTGTAAGCAGTGGAGCTTCATTGTTCAGCAGCAAGACGTTTCATTGGAAGTTCAGGTTGTATTATTATTATCAGTGTCATATTTTAAACACTTAACCCGTTATACTCGATTGAAATCTTAAATTATTAACTAATATAAACCGTTTACTGTGCGTATTTTTCAAGTAATTGTTTACACTGTCATATTTAGAAATTGCTTATGTAGAATTAACTAGAGGTCATTTGACTGGCAGTGTCACGTACATCTGTATCCAGTTCAGAACCCACGCTGTATGCAGATATAGATTTATTCACAAAATTAACCTGAGATAAGAGTTTCATTGGTCCAGGCGCAGATTTAAAGACCCAATAGAGAAGTTAGTAAATTATTAATTAAAGAAAAGAAATTATAGAGGAATTTGGGGCATTGCTAATTTGCTCATATATTATAATATATATATATATATATATATATATATATATATAAAAAAGACAAGTTATTTGCAGTCCGCAATAAGAAAATTGTATAAGAAGTAAGATGTATCTGTAAACAACTTTTATGAAAATAATAAAAGCCATTGACAAATACAAATTGGGCTGGTAGTTATATAGCCATTAACAAAACATTAGCTTTATTACTTCATAGGGGAGGAAACATCCACTGACCATGGTTTCGGCTTGTTAGCCTCGTCAGAGTGGAATAGTTCCCAAGAACTTTCATAAAAGTTGTTTACAGATACATCTTACTTCTTATATATATATATATATATATATATATATATATAAATTATTATAGTTTTCGACTACTTTGATATTATTTAGGAATTGGTTTCGGGGTTGTAGTCAATTAGGGAAAATTAAGAATTCCTTTTTGATCGATTCGAGCTTTCGAAAATTTTATTTTCTTCTTCAGGAAACTGCAAATATGTATAATTACAAGATGTAATTAAAATGTTTACTTACGATCTAGAGTCTAATCTTAAATGTGAGAAGCATGAAACTATTTTAACTAAAACGACTATTTTAGGGTTGACATTAAAACTATTGACACATACTTGATGAATAATTAAAACGGAATAGTTATTGCATTACAATGAAGGTTGCATTAATAAATAAATCTAAAAATACATTGATGGATATAAGGGGTGTTGTTATGAAAATAAAATAATTAATATGAATTAAATTATGATTGTTGACATGTAATAAACTAAGATAATAGCTGCAAGGAGATTTGTTTAATAAATTAATCAATTGTAGGGGTGTTGGTATTCTTTATTATTGATAGTAAATATGAATAAATGTTATTTAAATTTTTCGTGTCTGTCCTTTTGTTTAGTGGAAGATCTTGTAGTGAAATAGCAACCATTTCGAGAAACAAACGTTTTTGTAATTATCTTCTTTGAAAATAATTTTGGTGTTGTTGTAATTAAAAGTGTGACCGGTTTCTATAGCGTGTGACACTAATGCACAGGTCATGATTTTTCGATTGCAATCACTTTTGTGAGAAGTAATTCTGGCGGAGAGCCATCTAGATGTGTGTCCACATATTTGCCATGACAGTTCTGACATGGTATTTGGTATACGACTCAGATTGTTTATCTTTAGGAGTTCGATTTTTAATTTACTAAAAGCACTTTATCTAAAGTTAAAACGGGTTTACTTGTCAGTTGTATTCCTTCAATGTCTTTAAAATGTGTTTCAATTTGTTTGTAAGTTTATTTATATAAGGAAGAGGAATAAAATTTTTGGGTTATTAGATATCGTCGTAGTTAAACTATGGTTGATATTAGGAATATTGAAAAGTAATTTATTTATTAATGAGTTGGGGTAAGAATTTTGAAGAAGAAGGTTTCTTAAAATAAAAAAGTTTTTGCTCTTTAGGGTGCGATGTGAAAGAAGTTCTATCCTTTTCTTTAAGCCTAAGACAAGATTGATTTTCATACTGGTTGGATGAAACGAATGATAGTTTAGGTATCGACCAGAAGAGCTAGGTTTTCTATACCAATCTGTAATGAGGATATTGTCTTTATGGATGATAAGAGTATCTAAAAACGGGATGGTGCCATTAATTTCTTTTTCAATTGTAAATTGGATGGTAGGATGGTAACTGTTGAAGATTTGAAGTACATGATCTTCATTGAAGGAATACAACTGACAAGTAAACCCGTTTTAACTTTAGATAAAGTGCTTTTTAGTAAATTAAAAAATCGAACTCCTAAAGATAAACAATCTGGAGTCGTATACCAAATACCATGTCAGAACTGTCATGGCAAATATGTGGGACACACATCTAGATGGCTCTCCGCCAGAATTACTTCTCACAAAAGTGATTGCAATCGAAAAATCATGACCTGTGCATTAGTGTCACACGCTATAGAAACCGGTCACACTTTTAATTACAACAACACCAAAATTATTTTCAAAGAAGCTAATTACAAAAAACGTTTGTTTCTCGAAATGGTTGCTATTTCACTACAAGATCTTCCACTAAACAAAAGGACAGACACGCAAAATTTAAATAACATTTATTCATATTTACTATCAATAATAAAGAATACCAACACCCCTACAATTGATTAATTTATTAAACAAATCTCCTTGCAGCTATTATCTTAGTTTATTACATGTCAACAATCATAATTTAATTCATATTAATTATTTTATTTTCATAACAACACCCCTTATATCCATCAATGTATTTTTAGATTTATTTATTAATGCAACCTTCATTGTAATGCAATAACTATTCCGTTTTAATTATTCATCAAGTATGTGTCAATAGTTTTAAATGTCAACCCTAAAATAGTCGTTTTAGTTAAAATAGTTTCATGCTTCTCACATTTAAGATTAGACTCTAGATCGTAAGTAAACATTTTAATTACATCTTGTAATTATACATATTTGCAGTTTCCTGAAGAAGAAAATAAAATTTTCGAAAGCTCGAATCGATCAAAAAAGGATTTCTTAATTTCCCTTAATTACTACAACCCCGAAACCAATTCCTAAATATATATATATATATATATATATATATATATTACTCATATTTAGACCAGGGTAGAAAATTAAATAATCACATCAAATAATTTTAATCACCGTGTATAAGGAATTTTATTAGATAATACGCTTTATTAAAAAACCGTGGAGAATAAAAATTCATTCGTTTCATTAAAAATAAGAGATTTAAATTATGTACAAGACGCTTTAGATAAAAAAGGAAGCAGTATTAGAAAACTTTACGTGTAATTTAAGTATTCCTAGTAAAGAAACAAAGACAAATTACGTGCAAAATTTACATTAATTGATTTAAGTTCTGGGTAACAAGTAGTAGACAAAGTGTACACATAATAATTAATATTTAATTTGTATTTGCTAAAAATGAAAGGGTAGAAGTCAATTTTAGTTGGAGTTAATTAAACCATTATTAATAATAAGCATAAAACTTGTAAAAACCCAATAAAATGCAAATCGTAGAAGGGTATTTAAAATGTTACGTTTGAACACACCTGCGTATTTTTAAAAGGCAATTTCAGTTTAATTTGTTTAGATAAACATGTCGATTCTACAGATAATTAATGGTTACAAAGAATCTTGGAGAAACCGTGGCTTAATATTCACGAGAAGGTGCGATACGGGGTTATTTAACCCAGATAGTCCACATGGACTAAAATAATCGATAATAAGGAATATCAATTTGCACTAATAAGAACAGGGTAGATAGAGACAGATAATAGGCGCAAGACCAAGACACATATAGTAAAAAGGCGTGAGTAGAGCAACGTCATGGGGTTGCGATTGGTTGAAAGTAAAGGCAAAATTTGAGAGGTAAAATAACATTTCTGTAGAAAATTTAATTAGTTATTCTCGGACATGTTTGCGTGCCGTGTGAGAATTTCTGAGATTTAGCTGGGGCGAGTGCAAAATTCGTAAAATTCGCATGCCAGGCTACGGAATGGGAACATAGAATGACGAAATTCTAGAAACTGGCCGTTTTGGGGAACAGACCGACAGACAGGCTAACCGCTATATATACGGAGGTGAATATGAGGAAGCTCTCTTAGATCTTCGACTTGATTGAACGAGTTAAACAGTGCTTTTTAGTTTTCCGGTTTTAATATTAAATAATTTAAACAGTTTGCTCGAATATTATGTGATTTAAAACAGCTTGTTCTATACGTGCTACAATGAATGTACGTTAGTGCACTTAGAAAAGAAGATACAAGGTAATAAAGTTTAGTATCACTGTACCAATTGGTAAAAATTTACAACGACAAATATATATACAAAAGTAGGCAGTTTTGGCGTATATTGGTGAAAGAAGTATGAAGTTCTTTGTTATTTTTCGGGGGTATTAATACTTAAATGGTGCATAAACGGGTCTGGATCCACAAAACAAGGTTCAGATATACACAGATTAGTTCCGGAAAAGCCCTGAAACAACTTTAAATAAATGGTGATGGAGAAAATTTTTAAAGCGTTGAGAATCAGAAGCCATAAATATAACCCAGTTGGAATGGTGTGATTAACAAAAGGGACGATGTACATTGAAGCTACGAGTGCAAGTAACCTTCAGGTAAATTATACTATTTTGTTTGAACTTTGAGATTTTTGTGTGTTGAATAACTTTATAATTTGTTTATTTAAAATGGACAGTAGTGAAATTGTACTAACAATAATATTTTAATTTTAAGGTGAAATTTGCTTGTTTAAGTAGAGGGGTATTTAGTATTGATGTTCTGGATTATGATAAAAATATGGGTATGTCTTTGAGCTCAATTAGACGAACCTGGTTAATTAACGAAAAGGGGTGGTAGATGCTCCCTTTGTACTCAGACTCCGGTCTGCATATATTGTTATAGTAATTAGTAGGCATCCTACAAGGACTTTAATTCTGGATGCACATTAAAATGATAATAAATTTAATTTTGAAATTTTCCGATATTAAAATTTATGCTGAATATTAATTTTGAAATTTTAATGTATTGTGAATATTGATGTAAATAGAGTTGACGTTGATGTTTGTGGTAGGAATGTGTTTGTTTTTTTATGTATGAGGATGAAAGCTATCTAGAGGAGCAGCCGAGGCGATTAACAGAAGAAAGTCAATGGACCAACACAGTTAAGGTAATGAATAGCTTTTTGTAGGATTCACAGCATTCTTGACATCCAATTCGTAGGGGCTCGATTCGAAAAGCGGAGTACCCGGATTTTGGTGGTATCACAGCATTCTTGACGCCCAATTCGTGAGGCTCGATTCGAAAAGCGTAGTTCACGGATTTTGTAGGTTTCACAGCATTCTTTGGCACCCAATTCGTGAGGCTCGATTCAACTACAGGAAACACAGCAATATATATATATATATATATATATATATATATATATAATATATATATTGGCAACAATAAATTTCATGCTATCATATTAACACTGTAAGCATTTTTATTAATTTTTGTACATAAAAACAGAGAAACAAATTTCATTAGACACTAGTCAAGTTTCGTAGCAGTTTTATCTTTAAAAAGTTAATAAGAGAAATACAAAGAAAGAAATTAGGTTACTAAAAAATCTTAATTCAAGCACATGTAATTCCCCTATCTGCGTCTATCCTTAGGACGATAGTTTTTTTTTAATAAGATTTATTGACGCAGTGGCGCCCTAGTTCACTCAAGGACAGGTTACACCTTAGAAAATACCCCGACCATCTCATGCCTCCGCAGGAATAGACCCCGAGTTTAGTCCGCGAGCGTTTTATTTTTCTTCCTTGCAACAAACTTTGGCCCTGTTACATCCTCGATAAAGGCCATCTTCAGAAAAGTAAAATAGTTAAGAAGAAAAATAGGTAACACTGTCACCACTAACGTGAAGCCAAATTGATAACACTGCAGACCGACGTGTAAGGTCGATTGAATTTCGATTAAGTTAAGATACGCTAGCCCCATCAACGTGAAGCGTGATAGATAACATTGTCCAAAGAGTAGGCCTTGATCGAATTTTGACTTGTCCTTGTTAGCTTGATTCTAGTCGCAAAAGTTTGGTTAAGCCTGAAGTTGTCAAAATTTTTAGTATCGCTGAATTTTTAAGTTAATATACGAGGGGTGACAGGAAAGTAAGATCTCCTATTCTTTTTTCATAGAAAATGACATTTATTTACAAAGTGTGATACATCGTTGGAAATGCAAGGGTCTTGGCTATTTTTCAACATAATCGCTATTTTTTTCAACACTTTCCGCATCCGGGCGATGTACTCTTGTATGCCGGTGTCGTACCACTCTGCGCCCGCCTCGCGCAGCTAGGTGTTGACCTCTCTTTTAACCTTCGCGTCAGACCCAAACTTCTTCTTTCCTTCCAAGTCCTTAACAGTCGCGCGGCGATTTCTGAGAATTTCCGCTTCCACTGCCCGAACAATCTCATCCGAGAGCGGCGGCCGGCCACTTTTCTCCTCGTCGTGAACGTTACTTCGCCCGGAATTAAACCCGCGGTACCACTTACGCACGTTTTTAATGTTCATACAGTTTTCCCCGTAAACTTCAACCAATTGACAATGAATTTCTTTTGGTGTCACCTTTTCCGCACTTAAGAAACGTATCACCGAACGCAATTTGCACTTGGACGCTGACGCAAGGGGTACTTCCATTGTTGACGACTGCTTAGCCAAGACTGAGCGATCGGGCAATGACGCGCCCAGCAGTAAAGTTGTAGTGGGGGAACCAGGCAACACGGCACTGTTGCCAGATTTCGCCTAGCGCGGAATCCGGCAAAGTGACAGCGTTGAAGACCTTATTTCCTGTCACTCCTCGTATTTTGCCGATATTGCTGAATTTGTTTGCAGTCATAAGTGAACTTTTGTTTTTGTAAAGGTTGGTTATAATTTTTTAACGTATTAAATTTAAAAATGGCAGACATTTGTCAGATTGTACACCTGCACAAAGAGAAACTGAAATATGAATTAAATATTCGTGGTATAAAAAGTACTAGGTCTATCTCTGAGAAAAGAAAAATTTTGTCGTTTGTTAGCAAAAGAAGTTGAAAAATCCGGTTGTTTAATTGATGTCTTAGAATATACAGTGGAGTTTCCTGTGGAATCGCAGAAATTAATGCTACTATAGAGTCAATAAAAAATATTTTGCCTGAATTTGAAGGAAATTCTTCAGATTCTGTTTTTAAAAGAGTTCAGTCGAGATTGACTCATTTGTCTGGTCGTGTTAGGAGAATGCAAATTCCTTAAGAAAATTCAGAAGAGACCATCACAATTAGAAATGAAACAATAGCTAGTGTCATATTTTAGAGGCCGAATTATATGATAGAGTGAATAAAATTTCAGAATCTAACCTCCCATAATGAAACAATTAATGCATCTTATTCAACAGTTGGCGTGCCTATACACACAGTAACGTATCTTTTGCAGCCAATGTCTCTTGGTTTCTGTTCAGTAAAATTTAATGGAGATCCCAAGGAGCTGTATACATTTTTAGATAGAGTGACTGAGTTGGCACAGTTTCGTAAAGTGTCTGAGTTGGATTTGTTCAGTAGTTCAGTTGAATTTTTTGAAAAAGAAGGACTTCTTTGGTATAGAAGTGTGAAAAATTCCTTGAGAATTCTCTAGTGTGTCGTTTAGATGAAGATTTTTTTACCTGAGGATAACGTATGGGAAGATATAAAATCAAGTAAACAGCAAAAGTCTGTAGCATTATTTATTGCTCATATGGAGAGTTTATTTTGTAGATTACCACAAGTCCCAGCAGAAACTACTAAAGTCAGGATTATTAGAAAAAACTTATTGCCAGATTTGATTTCACAACTTGCACTGTCTGAAATAGAAAACATGTCTATATTGAGAAAATTGTATAAAAACTGGAAGAGGTCTCATTATTAAAAAAAAATTCACTTTCTGCTGTGCCAAGTAATTTTAAAAAAAATAATTCTAATAAAAATAATTTCAATCCTAAACCGCGATTTGGTTATGTACATCTGGTCTTGAATAGAAATTTTTCGGTATCTACAAGCCAGGAGTGTAAAAATAAGTAGTCTCTGCAAGTTCAAGTTCTTGATAAAAATATCCGTAATCCTGTTTCTGTTAATCCTCAATATTCATTAAATCGGAAACGACCTACCTGTTGGAATTGTTCGCGTTCTGGTCATGTGTTTACAAATTGTAGGGCTATAAAGAAGATTTTTGTTATCGTTGTGGTCACAAAGGTGTCACGTTAAATTCCTGTTCATCCTGCTCAAAAAACGAGTAAGAAAGCAGATGCTACGTAGCCGACATCCTGCTCCATTTGAAAAGGCTACTGTTATGTTGTGTAACCAGAAAGAATATTTTTGTAAGGAAAAATGATTAGATTGGCTTAAAGTAGTTAAATAGTTTTTTTGCACGTCCTATACCCCAAAAACCGATTCGTTATGCATAGAGAAGCCCTCTGATAATCGTCCCTATGATATGGTTAAGTTGTTTGATACACACATCACTGGTCTACTAGATTTTGGAATGTATTACATCGATAGTTGGGTCCCTTGCCATCTCTTTAATCGAAGAGTTCAAGTTGAAGATTTTTCGTTCCGATTAAAGTGTATCGACTGCGGATGGAGTTTGAAAGCCCGTGGTAGGTGTTGTTGATTTACCCATCTGCCGAGTCCTTAATGCTTTAGTAGTACCTTTTTTGCCTCATGCATTTATTTTTGGAAGCGATTCTGCAAAATTATTTGGACTTTATGCTGATTTTAAGAATAATTCTGTTACGTGCCAAAAATTTTGGCACTAGACATTTTTTTAATCAAGTTTTAATATGCGGGAATTTCACGCCATAAATTTAAAAGACTTGTTGCGCGTATTTCCGTTACTTCAGAAGTGCGTTGCACGAATTTCGCGCCGACGCGTGTGGTGGAAAGAAAGTGGGGAATTTCCGCGAGACGCTGACGGACTTGCTTTTGAACGTGGACAAGTGTGGTTGGTCTGGTATCGTATCGTATCTTTTAATTATGTAGATCCCTTTTTCTTTGTTATCTTTGATTATCGTTCCTTATAAACCCGTTCCTGTCGTTCCCTGCATATATAGAAAGAAGACCAACGAATCTGTATACAACCTGGTAGAAAATCCACGACCTGAGATATAATAACGAGTCCACGGAGCCCGCAGCCGCTGGCCTGGAGTGATCCTGAAGGAAGCCACGAGCTGCCATCAGGAAGTAATTCCGTAGGAAGCTTTACATATTCACGTAAGTACCCCGCGTCGGTTTATAATATATTTTAGAAATTTGAAAATTATGTGTGACGTCATCGAAATTTGAGCGTCGATTCGCACATTTTGTAATATCGTTACCAACTGTCTTTTGTGTCTCATATACCGCGTTTACGGTAATATAAGAATTCTTGGTATGTACAAGGTGATGTAGGAAGTCAATTGTCGTATACAGGACATTCTTCGGTACCTTTAAAATGTAAGGATTATTTGCTTGATTTAGATAACCTTTCTGATATTCAAAAATTAGAAGCCCAGCTTGTAAATTCCTTTAATGAAATTAATGGTGTAGATAGATTGGGTAGAACTGATAAAATAATAATGTAAATTGATACAGGCGATGCAAAACCTGTTAGAAAGAAGCCTTATGTCATGTTGCCATACATGAATAAAATTATAAATAATGAGTTAGATGGGATGCTTTGTTTGAAAGTGGTTGAGCCGTGTCAGAGTCCTTGGAATTCTTCGATGCTCCTAGTGAAGAAATCTTCTGGCAAATATAGACTTTGCTTTGATGGGAGAATGTTGAATGACATCACGAAACACGATAGTTATAAAATGGCAAATAGTGATAGGATACTTAATTCATTACGTAATGCTAATTTTATATCTACTGTGGACCTTAGAAAAATTTTTTGGCAAATTCCTCTTTTTGAGAGTGCTCAAGGTAAAACTGCTTTCAGCGTGATCTCTAGAGGCAGTATAAATTTGTTACCGTACCTTTTGGGTTGAGAAATATTGCGCAAACGTAACAACGTTTAGTAGACGCAATATTTGGTCCTTAATTTGAACCCAATGTATTTTGCTACCTGGATGATATCATTCTTTGTTCATCGTCTTTTGAAGAACATGTTAAGTTATTGTACCATTGTACCATAAATTTAGAGAAGTGTGAGTTTTTTAAGAAAACATTGAAATTGTTGTGTTATATAGTAGGCTCGAATTCTCTTAGGACAGATCCAGAAAAAGTTTCAGCCATGGTTAATTTTCCGCGTTCAAAAACAACAACAGAAATAAAACATTTCATTGGCATGTGCATCTGGTATCATAAGTTCACATAAAAAATTTCTGCATTAGTTTCATCTATAAATGATTTAGTAAAGAAAAACAAAGAGTCAAATTATTAATTGGTGTCCAGAGGCAGAATCTTCATTCGTTCAAATTAAGCAAGCTTTAGTTTCTGCTCCTTTATTGTCCCAGCCTGATTACTCTGTTCCGTTTATCGTAGAGTGTGACGCTAGTCATACTGGTCTAGGTGCCGTTTTTATTCAAAAAATCGACGATGAAGAGCGTGTAATTTCATACGTAAGCAAACCCCTTAGTCGTGCGGAACGTAATTACTCGGATACAGAGAAGGAGTGTCTGGCAGAAATTTTTGCCATAGAGAAATTTTGCCCTTGAGTTGAGGGTACCCGTTTCACTGTCGTGACAGATCATTTTTCGCTATTGTGGTTAAACAATATCCAAAACCTAACTGGAAAATTAGCTTGGTGGGCTGTTCGCTTAAGACAACACACTTTTGATTTAGTGCATCGTAAAGGGAAGTTTAATGTAGTCCCAGATTGTTTGAGTCGAGCTCTTCCTGCAGAAAAGGATGCTGTTAATCTAGTTCAAGTAAATATAGATAATTGAGATCCGTGGTATCTCTCGTTGCGCGAAAATTTTTGTTGAAACCTGAAGACTATCCACAGTGGAAAGTTGAGAATAATTTTGTATTTAAATTTTTGCATTCTAATTCACGTCTTTCATCGAATATTGTGGAATGGAAGTATCTTGTTCCTAAGCCACAATGAGAGGAAATAATTCGTTCATGCCACTTCGGTTTTTCAAAAACTGGAGCACGAGTACAAGAACATTTTTATTGGCCCAAAATGAACATTGATGTGTTGAGATTTTGACGCAACAGTTTAACGTGTGGTGCGCAAAAATCTTCTAATTTGAGTCCTCTGGGTATGATGGCAAAAAAAAAACAAGGGAAATTTCTATTTTAGACTATTGCTCTGGATCTTATGGGTCTATTCCCTCGTTCCAAGGCGGGACATAAATGGTTACTTGTTATTGGAGATTGGTTTTTGAAATTCACCATATTGAAACCCTTACGAAATGCCAAAGCGCATCTCATAAAATGTTTCTTAGAAGAAACAGTTTTTCTTACGCATGGAGTTCCACAATTCATTATTTGTGATAATGGTCCACAGTTTTTTGGTAAAAATTTTAAGTCTCTGTGTGACAGATATGAAGTTGAAAAGATTTGATACATTGCTGTATATTCCCCGCAGTGTAACTTCGTAGAAAAGTTCAATAGAACTGTTGGTACCGCTATCCGTTCGTATGTTGATGAGCATTTCTCGTGGGAACTTGAGTTTACCACAGATCCAATATACAATAAATCCTATTAAACATGAGTCTACGAGTTATTCCACAAATTTTTTTAACCTTCGGAAGACATGTTCCAGTCAGTGGTAAATTTTTCGGTGATGATCTTACTCCTGAGGAAGATATTGAAGTCGCACCTAATAGTCGTCTTTCGTATGTATCGGACCGTCTAGGTCTTCTTAAGATATTTGAAGTTGTTCGTATATAATTACATTTAGCGTATGAACGCTCGTGTAAACGATATAATTTGGAAAGGCGTGATTTCTCCTTTAAAGTTGGTGATAGAGTGTAAAGCGTGAATAAAGTACTCTTTAGCGCAAGCGATAAGTTTACAGCTAAGCTTGCTCCAAAGTTTGTATTGAATATCATCAAAAAGAAGTGCTCAGGTGTTGTATACGATTGAATAAAGTAGATGGATCAAGAGCCGGTTGATGGCATATTAAAGATTTGAAGCCCTTCTCTACTTTGGATCTTAGTAACGCTTCTGAAGATTAAGTAATATTCCTGGTATTTTAATTAGATATAATAACCATTTTTGCTTTTCTATTGTTTGTACTAGTTAGATAAATTTTCTTTTTACGTTTTATAGAATATTTTTGAGGCTTTCAAGTTTTCACATTTAGTAGCAGTATTGTATGGCTTTAGTCCTTTAGAAGACAGTTTGTAAGGAATGACCTTTGGATCGTTCTTCTTAGTTTTCTAGTGGTTCGATCTTGTCTTTTTCTTTTGTTGTTATTTTACCTTACTAATGGTAAAAATGTTGAGTTGATTGGGAAAATATTCGTTGTAGATGAGTGCACGCATATTTTTGAGCTTGCGTTTTATTAAATCTCAATGTATATTTTTTGTTTTTTGTTGACTAGCATATTTTCGTTAGATGGGCTGCTTTGCAGTAGTTTACTTTTGTAAGTATCAATTTTTATTCTTTCAGTTCGGCGGTTGTTCTGGAATTTAGTATGTACAGTATAGATAAGGAATACCTATCCGTGGGTATGATGACTAGAAACCAATGCCTTTGGTTTAGTTGAACGTGGTCCAATGTCGGTTTTACTACATCCTATTTGGATATAAAGACTATATGATAATATAGTGAGTGGTTTATAGTGGTGTTTTGCTTGGAATACTGTCAAGTAGAACTTTTTTTGAAGTGAAATGCTTCATTATAATGTTGATGTTTTGTGGTGATGTGTAGGAGAGACTAGATAACTACAGCGTTGTGTGATTCAAATTTGTCTAGGCAGAGTTTTGTTCTGAGTAATAATTCTGACCTCAATATCTCATTATTCTTCAGCATTTTGAGATTCCTGTATATAGTAAAGCCGACGAATACATTTGTAATTATGTAAATAGAGTTCATTATCAAGTTAGTATTAGTAGGATTATAAAAATATTGTAAAACTTTTGATATTAGTATCAATACTTATTGATACAAGTTTAGGCATTTTTCTTTAATTTTTTAATATTAACACAAGTATCTTCGACTTGCACTTTCATTTCATCTTACCCTTTTGGTAACTTTTGAGTGTTGGACTTACTTAATTGACATTTCCTGATCGAGTATTCCCAATTATGACTCCTCACGGACGTGTGGTACGCGCAGTTACCGTAGCACTCAATTGGTAAATTTTTGTATATATTAACTATTGTTACGGGCCTGTTTGACACTACGACACCAGGGGACAAAAGGATTGATATCCTTAAGTTGACTAGCTCTAGTCGGCGAGGGGTGGGTCTGACACAAGTCGTAGTTTGGGTGTCTAACAGCCCAAATCTGTAGTAAGCGGTAAACAGTATAGATTAGAGATAGGTTTTAACGATAACAAAATCGGGTGGGCACCACCAGTAATGACACAATGCTAGCTATAATCATAAGAATCTCGTTACTGGTCGAGAAAGCTTTTTAGCACTTGGTAATAATAACAAAGGAACAATAAAGAGAAACTCACGGTGTAGGATGCTCTGATTTGCCCTACTTGCACATGCAATCTTAAGAGAAATGATACACCTTATCTTCGGTTGCTGGCTCTATTTCTACACATAGCTGTAAGGATTACATTAATTGACGCAGATATATATATATATATATATATATATATATATATATATACATATGAACAAACATACGGCGCCTACTAGTACGCCTTAAATGCAACAAACATAAACAGTAACTTATTATTAAATCGACGTTCGCACTGGCCAGAGCTATCAAAATAAACTCTTATGTACAACTTATATTTTTAAACAAAGTAGGGATGGATGTACCTGGATCTCACGCTGATGCGGCTAATCAATTTGACCACGTAGGGTATGAACTGGAACCCGAAGTATCATGCATTTTGATCCGGGTGCATGCAAAACCTGCTGTATCTAGGTGGATACTAAACGTAGGACTAGTTGAATAGGTTTGCTTTACACATATTATGAACTTGCGTCCACGGAACAAATTACACCACGGCTATATTACCTTGAAAAGGCTCGTAGCTTTACAGTTATAAATGCTAACAGTGCGCACACCTCTATTTCTATCCCACGTGGCCGACGGGGCAGCGAGGATAGAGTGAATATACGACACAGCGCACTTTTCTAATGTTGGCTCCACTGACACCGATTGTCAACAACAACGTATAGTTTTGGGGAACAAAATAGCTCAGTGCCAACGTGCGGAACTAGTCAGATCACTAACTAAAAATAGTAACAGTTCAACGCTTACCTTGTGGGGTAAATCAAACCACTGTACATAGTGAGGAGTCTTGTACATTTTACCAAACTACCAACAAGCGTCATTACGGGGTGTGTGCTGTTCCCAAATAGATTGGACAATTACGGCTTACGGCATACGTAATTTAAAGGTCCTATCTTTCTCGTCCAAATTAGAAATTCCCAATATGGATTTGTATTCTATATATATGGATATAGATAACGGCAAATAAAAGTGGACAATGAGTAGACCTGCAACAAATAGATTAACACACCCGCACCACAAAATAACACAAAAACTCTGACGTTACTTAATGTCAATTCCTCGCCTGCTTTAAAATTAATATTCGAAGTGCGTCATTTACTACGCTTGCTATACGATTATAATATAATGAATGGTCATACAATCGAAACGTTACACTATCGTCTAATATATTCCTCCGAATTTAATTTCTAACGTTCTAATTTTTTTTAAGTCAAGTCGTGCTTCGAGTTAAGCGTTATTCTTTTGTTTTTTTAAACTTTTTAATTAATAAAAAAAATGTGTCGGTTATGGTTGTTTAGATTTAGTTAACCTCTCATTTTTTCCTTTCGGAAGGAGGCAATGTAACGTTTTAGTTTTAGGCAAGCCCTAAATCCGCTTTATACTATGTGGTTGCCGGAGTCTACGCTAAACATTGTTTGCGGACGTATATACGAGTCCGCGCAGCTGTCAGGTATCCTTGAACGCGCCGGTCCGATAAAGATACGGTTTTATTTCCCTCGTGGCATGTAGTTGATAAAGACGCTTTTTTTGGTGGAGAGTGGGTACTCTTCTAGCCGTAATGGGTGGTAAAAAGTATCACTCGTGGGAAAAACAAATTGCTTGGGTTGTGAACAAGAACTTCAGGCTATGCTAGCCAATTAACCGAAACAGAAATAGCAGATTTATATAAAACGGTTCGTAAATTTCAGAACATGGCGTACTACTAATTGCTAACTTACTTTTAAATTTTTAGCAATCAAGTTTTAGATAGTAGAATTCTGAAATTATAATGGATACAAGAAAATTGAGTGGAGTTCAAGTCTAGTAATGAGAAATGTGTTTACCTTTAGCAAAAAATGTTGTTGGTTCGTATTAAAGATGGTCAATCCACGTGTCGTCGACTAAATTGGTGTTTGGTAATTTTCTGTTACACTAAAATGTCGTCGAGCTGGTGTGAGTACTATTTTTTTGAGAAACAACAAACATCAACTTGTTCAAGAATTACCTTTTGTTAGAAAATGTGCCTCTCGGGACAAAAAAAATAATTAATTAAATAATGTAAGAAACAGCAAAATTCTTTTAAATAGCAAATATGAAAATTTTCCTATTAAAATACATCAAGTTTTATTTAGTATGGACTAGAAACGCCTTGTAGTACCTTCGGTCCTACATTGGGCGCCAAAATCCCATTCCGCTCAAAACCCCATGTAACCTTTCACGGAACCACCTCACTGAGTTGGTCGCATTAAGACCACTTCGGCCTAGTAGACTTTGTCAAAATTACCTCGGAGAGTCGATCGGATCAAGACCGCTTTGACTTATTAGTCTTTGCCAAAATCACTCCGGGGGAGTCGATCGGATCAAGATCACTTCGCCCGAGAAGACTTTTTCGAAATCACTTCTAGGAGTCGACCGGATGAAGATCACTTCGCCGGAGAAGACTGTCAAAATAACTTCTAGGAGTCGATCAAGACCACTTCGCCCGAGTAGACTGTGTCGAATTCACTTCGGGGAGCCGATCGGATCAAGATCACTTCGGCCTACTAGACTATGTGAAAATGACTCCGGGCGTCGATCGGATCAATATCACTGCGCCCGAGTAGACTTTGTCGACATCATTTCTGGGAGTCGATCGGATGAAGGTTACCTTGCCTAGTCAGCCAGCCAGCCAGCCAGCCAGCCAGCTAGCCAGCCAGCTAGCCAGACAGCCAGCCAGACAGCCAGCCAGCCAACCAGCCAGCCAACCAGCCAGCCAGCCAGTCAGTTAGTCAGTCAGTCTGTCAGTCAGAGTCTCTTCTAGTCCCTTCCAGACCGTTCTAGACCGTTCCAGACCGTTCCTGACCGTTCCAGACCATTCCAGACAACGCCAGTCAGTTCCAGTCAGTTCCAGTCAGTAGAGACAGTAGAGGTAATTTCAATTAGTACAGGCATTTTAAAACAATTTAAAACAATTTAAAACAATTTAAAACAATTTAAAACAATTTAAAACAATTTAAAACAATTTAAAACAATTTAAAACAATTTAAAACAATTTAAAACAATTTAAAACAATTTAAAACAATTTAAAACAATTTAGAACAATTTAAAACAATTTAAACAATTCAAAACAATTTAAAACAATTTTATATTTTTGTATAATATTAATAAATTATCGGTACTAATAATGAATATTAGATGATTTGTAATTTTCAATTTAACAAATTTGAAAGAAATTGTGTCATTATAGACTTTGAAGGTATACTCTCGGGTGTATACGGTGACTTCCGTTACCTGCTGTCGTATCTCGAATTAATTATACACACTTTAATAAGTGTTTTACGAAAATACCATAGCACTAGCTTGCAAACGCTTAATATTTCAGGTTTTAGGATATGGATAGTGTTTATTGATACATATTAGAAATATTTTAAAGGCCTAATACGAATTTTTGAAACCAACTCGATTTTCCTTCTCTCTCGCACCAACGCGCTTCATGTTTTTAGATCGGTTAATTTCAAACGTCCAAACCTTTCTTAATGCATAAGCCAATGCTTTTTGTACAACTTGGAGAATTCCAGAAATAGGTAAGCGATAGTAATGGCATTTTTGTAAACATCTGACAATTTAGAAATTATTGAGCGGAGTAAAGTTTATGTAAAAATGATTTGGTTGTTTTTATGAATAATGTTGAATTAAATAAATGCTGTAGGCTGTTTATGAAGTTGACAAAAAATTAAAAAAGTAAAATAAACTGGGCATCGAACTTTCCAAATTACGAATGTTAGCCAAACATCCTAGCACTACGCTACGGAGGTGGCACTTTTTGGAAATCCGTCAGTAGTATACCTGCATTTTATCGGAACACATACGAAATACACCGATTTCTGATCTAATCACGGTCTATTGCAATTGCTCGGATATCATCGTAAAGAAACGCCAAAAGTAATAATTAATTATTTCTGAAATACATAGCCCGTGTATATCAATAAGCGATGCTTTCGTATAATATTAATCAATTTTCAGTACTAATAGGGCATATTAGATGTATTATAAGTTTAAGTTTAAAAATTTTAAAAAAATGTGTGTCACCTAGATTTTGAAGGTACACATTCGTACTTTTACGGCGTTGCTCGTTACTTGTTTTTGACGTTTGTCGAATAAATGTTGAAAAGTTTTAGTAAGTGTTTTAATAAAAATCCATAGTTTCTGCTCGCAACCCGTTAATTATTCAGGTTTTAGGATACGAATAGTGCTATTTGGTACATATTAGATATTTTTTAACGGCCAAATATGAAATTTGGAAACCAACTCGTTGTTCCTACTCTCTCGAACCAACGGTAAACGTTCTGTTGTTGACCTCGTCGCACGGCTCGTTCGGTTTTTGAGATCGGAATTTTTTGAGGGATCCAAGCTTTTTGAACACGTTAGCGAATACGTCGCTGCAGATTAATCTTTTCCCGGAAAACCCTTATTCCTCCCTATTAACACTGTAAAATATTTTTTTAATTTTTGTACATAAAAGAAAAAAAAACAAATTTCATTAGATACTAGTCAAGTTTTGTAATAGTTTTATTTCTAAAAAGTTAATACGAGAAATAAGTGACCTGTCTGATCCCGGTAGGGATAATTAAATACAAAGGAAGATATTAGATTATTAAAAATCTTAATTTAGGCGCATGTAATTCCCCTGTTTATCTGCGTCTATCCTTAAGACAATATTTTTTTTGAATCAGATTTATTGACGCAGTGGCGCCCTAGTTTATTCAAGGACAGGTTCCATCTCAGAAAATACTCCGACCATCTCACGGAGCAGGCCCCGAGTTTAGACCGCGAGCTTTCTATTTTACTTTTTTGCAACACACTTTGGCCCTGTTACATCCTCGCTAAATCTTCAGAGAAGTAAAATACTTAAGAAGAAAATAGGTAACAATATGTTGCATATATATTAATCATTTTTTAGGGCAAATTGGGTTGCTTGTTGTTTTTTTTTAGTATTTTAGACCCCTCGATCTCCGACTGTGTTGCGTGGCATTCGTTTTATTTCTCTTCCTTCCTTTGATAACGTAATTCGGGCAAATTCATTCCTTATTGTTAGTTCGCTTTTTTCTTAAAGGCCTGCTTGTCTTACGCGTAGCAAATTCTCGACATTCTTGAGCATTTTTCAGAAAAAATACGCCTTCTCGCATGAGAGGTAAAATGTAGGACCCGTCTGTCAGTGTTGTCACGCGCGTTAAAGATTCCTACCTTGCTTGGAATAGCAAGTGTTTGTCAAAATTTAAAACTTTCAGTCAAATGTAGAGAATTAAGATAGCGTAGTATGGTAATATGGAATTAAGATTGATACGAAGATGATTTTGGTCGATCTATTTCCATCCAATTTCATGATGATAGTAACCAAATCATGTGGATAGTGTTCAACTAGTTCTGACATTTCAAAATTTCATTTTTGCTAAAATACAGCCTTTGAGCCTATCAGTGGCTTTGCTATTTGTCCACAATTCATGTATGAGGGCAACGTTACAACTCTCCACCAGCTGGCATACAGCGGTCGAGGTTATCATACTTGTACTGCTTAAAACCCTAAAGTATTTTACACCTATTGAAAAGATAAGGGTATATTCTTTTTTTTTCAATTCTGCGTGACATCAACCGCCTCTGCAGTAACACCTTTCGGATTTTGGCAGGAGTAGTTGAGCCTAAAGGTCTCTTCTTTGAGATCGGTTGGCATTTATATCAGAATTTTAGGTCTTTTTTAATTTATCAGTTTGAATACAGATAATACTCGAGAGAAACTATCGAATTGGATGAATTTGTCATTATTGATTTACAAACGCTCATACTTCAACATTCTATATTATACCGGGTTATCCAAAAGTCCAGCAACCATAAAATATTTTTTCGGGACCGCATTTTTTGAAAAGCTTCTCATACAAAATATTTAGGATTGTCTTCCAGTTATCTGGTTGTGGCCTTAAAGTTGATCTTGACAATGACCTAGAAGGTCAAATCGTTGTCAAGTTCACTTTTTCGAATAGTGTAACAAAATTTTTGTTACATTTCATATCTATAAAGAAAAAACAGTTCTAACTGCTATTATTTTGCGAATCTGTCATTTAGCGTGTAATCATTAATTAATTTAATGAACTATAAAGAAGAACAACTTTTTCCGTTTATGTTATTTTTACCTATAAGGAGTATTTAACAGACTTCTATACTTTCAATATCGAGGATGCCTTGAGCGTGGTTTGTGTTGCATATATTGCGGGCGTTCTGGCGTCCACTAGAGCGTTGTTAAACATAACGCCTGCGCGAAAATGACGCGAAGGCTATGAGCATCGACAAATAAAGAATACGGCCATCTTGCAAGCAACCGTGGGTACGTAGACTTCACTTACAAGGATGGTGAATTCTGCTTGTAAGTGGAAGAGGAGGATAGCTCTAGAGGAATGGTAGGGCTGTTGGATTGTCGCGTGAGGCTCCACGAAGAGCTCTCGTGGAAGCCGCCCAGTCAATTCAAAGCAACAGCTGCAACACGTGGTGAGAAATCCTTAGTGGTAAGGACCGTGTAATTAATTAGCCGTGTTTAATAGTAATACTTGATTCAATCCCTTTAGCACAATTTGAGGAACACGCTAAGCGATGGTGTTGGATTTTGGTCGAGCATTGGGAAGTTGACTGTTTTGGAGCGTCCGAGGAGTTGCGGTTAGTGCAGGCCTGTTTTGTGTCTTTCGAAATATCAAACAGATGGGAAGTAAAGTGTCCGAGCTCATCGATTACATTCGTCAACATCGTTGCTGTAAAAAACTAAATCTACCAGGTACTTATGAACCTTTTTGCTGAAAATCAATTTCGTGTGCTGTTTAAGGTTAAAGCTTTAAATTACTATTTATGAAATCATGAGAAACCTTCGTTAAATAACGTAAATTTCAAATTTGTTTGCTAAATGTATTTATGCTTATATACTACGTAAAATTTAGTTGGAAACATAACCTAAAATTTAATTAGTCAAATATTTTTCATTCGGAACTAGATTGCTTTATAAGAGAATTTTTTAATCTTTAGATGCTCTAAAAGTTGTTATTCAAAGTGCTTTTATGATGCACTTGTCAAGTGATAAAAACATGTATAAAGTCCACCTTTGGATGAAAGATGTTTTCTAGCAATTTGTTGTAATTAGTAGAAGAACTAAGCTGTTTTTGACATATGTTAATCTGAGTTTATTATTTTCATACTTAAACCATATGAACTGTTTATGTAACAAGTTCCTTAGATAAAAATCTTGTAAGCCAAAACAGATCTGTTTCATGGATGTTTAAGAAACTAAACTGTATTAACTAACTTATAAATGCTAATACCTCTCTATGTAGAGAAGTATATTCAGAAACTTCTGAAACTTATTTAATGTTGATTATTTTGATTATAGAGGAACACTCTAAGAAAAGTTTTAAAGTTTATATATTGATTAATGAAATTTATTTACAAGTAATTTTTGCAACAAAAGAGATATATATTTAGATTAAACATTGAATTGATACCTTTGTCTTTTTATTTCACTTATTGAAATTAACATTGATCAAATTAGACCAGAAAATTTTGAATGTGGAAAAAGTTGATACAATATCAGGTAATAGAAATGGAATAAGTAATTTCCAGTAGAGTATTTTCTCATACGTAAGGTGTTATTAAGATTTTGAATTCAGGCTAATCGATCTATAAAGATCGAGATATTTTGTTGCTGTAAGACACAAACGGTGTCTTATATTTTATTTTTGTGTGACATCTTCTTGCAGGTCCGACATCGCGGAAGCTAAAGCAGAGATTTCCAGAGGTATTATATATTGAGGTTTGTAAGTTTTTCTTGTAATCATTTATATCCTATAGGTTTCTGCGTCTTCCTGTAGGATACTTTAGTCTTGTTTATTGTCTGTATAGATGCAGTGGCGTCCATTTATTTTTTGTTCCCGTTAGTAGTCGAGCCCACCATATACCCACGCCCAAACTCATTGCTCACCCTTGGGGTAATTCCCAGACTAGACCGCGAATATAGTAAAGAAGAGAAAACTTCATTTTCAAATAAAATGATATTTCATAGGCGCCGGCAACGTGAGGCGTATATAATTAAAGAACATTTCACTGGCGCACAACGTGTGAGGCTCGATTTCGTTGATGTTTGATTTATAAAAATTAGTTATTTCATTATCCCTTATTGTGTTGGTTTAGTTGGTAAACTCAAAATTAATTTGGTTGTAAATTTTCATAGGATTTATATCGTGTCTGGAACCTCAAGTCTCTTAAGCATTAGTTATTTGAATGTCACAACAGGTTTGACTCGCATTAGAGAAATTTTTGTCATATAGAGTTGGTCAAGAAATAAAATAACTTTAGGTTGTCAAAATAAATTTTTTAAAATGGCTGAAACATTTCAAATTGTTCATTTACTCAAAGAAGAGCTGGAATACGAATTAAAAATCCGAGGAATAGAAAGTGCTAGGCCGGTTATGGAAAAGAGAAAATTCTAGGTAGATTGTTAGCGAAAGAAGTAGGAAACCTGATTGTTTAGTAGATCTGTCAGTATATAGGGTAGAATTTGAGGAAGAATGTAGAGATAAATGCTACCATCGATTCAATAAAACATTTGGTGTTAGAATTTGAAGGTGATTCGGGAGATTCTATCTTTAAAAGGGTACTTTCTAGGCTTGCCCATGTATCATGTCGAGTTAAACGTATGAGACTCCCGTCTGACAAACTGAAAGAAGCTGAACTATCTAAAAGGAATTGTTAGCAACCATCCTTACTGTCGAAGCTGAATTGTACGAGAAGGTGAAGCCGAGCCCAGGGTCAAGCAGTGCAAGTGATGCAAATCACACAACTTCGTTAGCAGTAGCTGCACCTATGCATACGTTTCCATATTTTACACCACCGATCCCTGTTGGCTCTTGGTCAGTTAAATTTTCAGGAGACCCCAAGCAGCTGTATTTCTTTTGGATAGGATAAAGGAGTTGGCACAATCACGTAAGGTATCATATAAAGACTTGTTTGAGTCGTCTGTCGAATTGTTCGTCGGAAATGCTTTAGTGTGGTTTAGAAGTATTAGAGATTCCGTAAAAGATTGGGAAGCCCTTGAGAGTCGTTTGAAAGAAGATTTTTTACCCGCTCATTCAGAGGAAGAGATCTGGGAGACAATAAAAATCGTCGTCAAAAGAGGATGAACCAATTGTTCTATTCGTTGCTCATGTAGAAAGTTTATTTAGTAGATTACCCCATACCCCAGCAGAAATTACAAAAGTGAGGATACTCAGGAAAAATTTATTACCAGAATTCATATCGCAACTAGCTCTTTCAGATATTGAGGATACAGCTACGTTAATAAAACTATGCAAAAATTGGAAGAGGCCATGATGTTGAAACAAAAATCAGTTTTCAGTCAGTCGACTAGCTCAGCTAAATTTCATAATAGTGCTAATTCATTAGTAAAGAGTAAATACCCTATTTATTTGAAAGATTCTTCTACATCAGAAGCTCGTGTTGATAATCAAAAAACGTGTGCTCCACAAGTTCAGACTATAAGTAATAATAAAACTTTTCCAGTACCTACCCAAGCTAGTTCTTCAGGTCCAACGAAAATTATTTCAGGGTGTTGGAATTGTTCGCGACATGGTCATTCATTTCGGTATTGTAGATTCCCAAAAGAATTTTTGCTACGGTTGCGGTTATAAAGGAGTTACGCGTGATAGGTGTCCAGCATGTTCAAAAACGAGTGAGGAGATGGATGTTGCGCGGCCGGCATTCCATTCCTTCTCAAAAGGCGGCAGTTATGATTTGTGAACAGAAGAATTATTTTGTAGAAAAGAGTGGTCTGAATGGTTAAAAGTAGTAAAAATTTTTGTCGTACTAACCTCAGCCCAAAACTGATTCGTTATTTGTTGAAAAATCTGGTGATAATCGGCCATATGTGATGGTTAAATTATTTGACATAGATGTCACTGGTCTTTTGGATTCAGGATGTACTACATCGGTAGTTGGGTCTCTTGCTATTCCTTTAATCAATAGGTTAGAGTTAAAAATTTTCAGGTCACAGAAACAAGGTATTTTACAGCAGATGGAGCTTTGAAACCGGTTGAAGGAATCGTAGATTTGCCCATTTCAGTAGGAAAACAATGTCGTGTTCTTAATGCTCTCGTAGTGCCATCTTTACCACACGCATTTATATTTGGTAGTGATTTTGCTAAGCTATTTGGATTGATAGCAAATTTTAAGAATAATTCGTGGCATGTGCAAGGCGATGCGGAAAGTAGTGTTCCGTATGTGGGTCCATCATCAGTTCCCCTAAAATATAGTGACTGTTTACTCAATTTGGATGATTTGTCGATTAATCAGAGGTCACAGGCGCAAACTGCCATTGATTCATTTCGAGAAATTTCTAGTGCTGATAAATTAGGGCGTACTAATATGATTGAGATGGATATCGATACAGGAGATGCAAAACCCTTCAGGAAAAGACCCTATGTTATGTCTCCCTATATTAGTAAAGAGTTGGATAAGGAGTTAGATGAAATGATTCGATTAAAAGTAGTAGAACCGTGTCAGAGTCCATGGAATTCGCCCGTGTTACTAGTCAAGAAAAAAGATAGTAAAGAATATAGATTTTGCTTCGACGGGAGAGCATTGAACGATGTTACGGTCCATGACAGTTACCCTCTTCCTAATATAGACAGAATCCTAGGGATGTTACGTAATGCTAATTATATTTCTAGTCTTGATTTGCGAAAGTCATTTTGGCAGGTCCCTCTTAGTGAATCATCGAAGGACAAAACAGCGTTTAGCGTTATTTCGCGGGGACAGTATAGATTTGTGACGATGCCGTTTGGTTTAAAAAATGCTGCACAGACTCAACAGCGTTTAGTCGATGCAATTTTCGGTCCGAAATTCGAACCATACGTTTTCTGCTATTTGGATGATATAATTCTGTGCTCATCGACGTTTGAAGAACATCTAAAGTTATTGTACGAAGTCAAGGAACGCATTCGAGAGGCAAATTTAACGTTGAATTTAGAAAAGTGCGAATTTTTAAGAAGTCTCTCAAGTTTCTCGGTTATATAGTAGGGTCAAATTCTTTAAGGACGGATCCAGATAAGGTGTCAGCTATGGTCAATTTTCCACGCCCAAAGACCACCACTGAAGTTAAGAGATTCCTTGGTATGTGTAGTTGGTACCGTCGTTTCATTAAAGACTTTTCATCGTTAGTTTCACCAATCAATGATCTAGTCAAGAAAAGAAAAAAAGGTCAAGTCGTTACGTGGACTTCAGAAGCAGAGGCTTCCTTTGTGTCGATTAAAGAGGCTTTAGTGTCTGCACCACTTCTGGCGCAGCCGGATTATTCTGCTCCTTTTATTATTGAGTGTGATGCAAGTAATACAGGTCTAGGTGCCGTATTAATTCAGAATGTTAGTGGAGAAGAACGTGTTATATCGTATGCCAGCAAAACCCTTAATCGGGCTGAACGAAATTATTCAACGACGGAGAAGGAATGCCTTGCGGTAATTTTTGCCATTGAAAAGTTCCGTCCATGGGTTGAAGGAGTTCGTTTCACGGTCGTAACCGATCATTTTTCGTTGCTTTGGTTGAGTAATTTACAGAACCCTACAGGAAAGTTAGCTAGGTGGGCAGTAAGGTTAAGACAACATTCGTTTGATTTAGTACACAGAAAAGGAAAGTTTAACGTAGTTCCTGACTGTCTAAGTCGTGCAACTCCGGAAGAAAAACATGTTGTAAATTTAATAGAGGTCAAGCTTGATAATTTAGAAAATTGGTATGTGTCGTTACGTGAGAAAATTTTGGCGTCGCCTGAGGATTACCCTCAATGGAAAGTTGAGAACGATTTTGTTTTAAGTTTATCCCATCAAATTTGCCTATGTTGTCAAATGTAGTAGAGTGGAAATATTTAGTGCCGAAGGTTCAAAGAGAAGAAGTCATTAGATCGTGTCATGACCCCTCAGTTGCAGGACATTTTGGGTTCTCGAAGACAAATGCTAGAGTCCAAGAACATTATTATTGGCCCAAGATGAATTTAGATGTGTTGAAATTTTGTCGTGCATGTTTAGTGTGTGGTGCGCAAAATCTTCTAATGCAGGTCCTTTAGGCTTAATGGGAAAGGAGAAAGAGGCCAAGTTTCCATTTCAAATTATCGCGTTAGATCTTATGGGTCCATTCCTCGCTCAAAATTAGGATTTAAATGGTTGTTGGTAGTAGGAGATTGGTTCTCAAAATATACAATTCTACATCCTCTACGCAGTGCAAAGTCACATGTCATAGAACAGTTTATAGAACAGAAAGTGTTTTTAATGTTTGAGTGCCCCAATTTATTATTTGCGATAATGGTTCAAATTTAGCTGGTCGAATTTTTAAGTCATTATGTAATAGGTTTGAAATTCAAAAGATATGGTATAATGCTGTTTATGCGCCACAATGTAATTTTGTTGAGAGGATTAATAGGACGGTAGGGACAGCTATTCGATCCTATCTCGAAGAACATGATACCTGGGATGCTGAGTTAGCGCAGATTCAGTTTGCTATTAATTCTGCTAAGCATGAGTCGACGGGTTATACTCCGAATTTTTAGTTTTTGGCCGACACGTCCCCATGTCCGGTAAATTTTACGGTAGTGGATTTATTCCTGAAGCTGATGTTGAAATCGTTCCTGGTAGCCGCCCATTATATGCTTCAGACCACCAAGGTATATTTAAAGTATTTGAAGACGTTCGTGCGAAGTTGCATGTAGCTTATCGAAGGTCAAGCAATCGATATAATCTAAGGAGGAGGAACATTTCTTTTGAGGTTGGCAGTAAAGTGTGGAGGTCCAATAAGGTGCTGTCGAGCGCGGCTAATAAATTTACTGCTAAACTGGCTCCAAAATTTATTTTGAGTGTAGTCAAGAAAAAGTGCTCGAATGTGGTGTACGATCTAATTAATCTAGATGGATCAAAAGCAGGCAGGTGGCATGTCAAGGATCTAAAACCCTATTCTGTCGTAGATCCAGAATATGTACCAGAGGACTGATTGGTTATCTTTAGTATTTGTGTCGTAAAGAATATAGTATAAATTTGGTTATGGGATAGAGTGGTGAAGACAAATTGAAGGCTTTTGCCAGTATATCGTTGCTGGTAGAGATTGAAAGTTTCTCAACTAGTGTTGTTTTAAATGTGCACTAATGGATTATTCAGTAAAAAAAAAAAAAAAAAAAAAAGGAGTTATTCTGCCCGTGTTGTTGTTATAGCCCGAAGTGGGAGTGAGTCAAATGTTTGTTGCTTCATGTTTGTGGACGTGTTTTGATCGCGTCATGTGTTGTTGTGTCTAGAGTAAGCGAGGAAGGTAGGTGCTGTTTGTTGTCGTAGGTCGGAGTAACCTAGTTGGTGAGGCCATTGTAGTATTGAGTAGTTTTGGGTCGAGATGTTTGGTGTGGCCACAGTAGAGTTGAGGATTTTTTGAGACTGGAGTGTCCCAAAGAAAAGAGTAGCGATTGGGCTATGAATAGCTATAAGCTGAAGAAGCCAAGTATTCATTAGTAAGCTACAATGAGTAGTGGCTTGACGAGCAGTTTATTTTTGGTAGAGGCAATAATCAAATTTTGCTGAATGTATTGAGCTGGAATTTTGAGACCAGCAAATACATAATCATTGTTGGAGCAGTATTGATATTTCTGTATATAGGTGTGAGTTTTGTTTTGCTATTAATATTAGTAAGGTTGTCATGTCAAGGGTAGTAGTAGGAAAGTAAATCTTTTGTTGTTATTTTGCGATAGTTCATGTCAGGCTTTTTGTTTGAATTTCAGTTTATATTTTGAGAAGTGGGTTGTTTTTTGGTCCCCGTTTGGTTGCAACTCGAGTGTTAGACTACAATATTTTGACTTTTACCGATTATGACTTTTTACCGATTACGACATACCTATATTGACTCCTGACGGATGTGTGGTACGCAGAGTTACCTACACACTCATTTGGTTGCACCCCATTTTCCTCTTCTTAATCCAAGAGTTCATTCATGATTTTTTTAGTTCAGAAATCAAAGTGCAAACTTACTTTGTTCATACTTCGATTTGTTGTAATGCTTCTTTTTTTTGTATTTATCTTTTGGTTAAGGCGATAGTTTTCGTCCATATAAAAAAAAAACTTCTCGGTTATGTATATATTAAGATATAATTAACCTCAAAGTTTTTTTCTTTTTGATCGGAGGCAGTGTAACAAAATTTTTGTTACATTTCATATCTATAAAGAAAAAACAGTTCTAACTGCTATTATTTTGCGAATCTGTCATTTAGCGTGTAATCATTAATTAATTTAATGAACTATAAAGAAGAACAACTTTTTCCGTTTATGTTATTTTTACCTATAAGGAGTATTTAACAGACTTCTATACTTTCAATATCGAGGATGCCTTGAGCGTGGTTTGTGTTGCATATATTGCGGGCGTTCTGGCGTCCACTAGAGCGTTGTTAAACATAACGCCTGCGCGAAAATGACGCAAAGGCTATGAGCATCGACAACAAAGAATACGGCCATCTTGCAAGCAACCGTGGGTACGTAGACTTCACTTACAAGGATGGTGAATTCTGCTTGTAAGTGGAAGAGGAGGATAGCTCTAGAGGAATGGTAGGGCTGTTGATTGTCGCGTGGAGGCTCCACGAAGAGCTCTCGTGAAGCCGCCCAGTCAATTCAAAGCAACAGCTGCAACACGTGGTGAGAAATCCTTAGTGGTAAGGACCGTGTAATTAATTAGCCGTGTTTAATAGTAATACTTGATTCAATCCCTTTAGCACAATTTGAGGAACACGCTAAGCGATGGTGTTGGATTTTGGTCGAGCATTGGGAAGTTGACTGTTTTGGAGCGTCCGAGGAGTTGCGGTTAGTGCAGGCCTGTTTTGTGTCTTTCGAAATATCAAACAGATGGGAAGTAAAGTGTCCGAGCTCATCGATTACATTCGTCAACATCGTTGCTGTAAAAAACTAAATCTACCAGGTACTTATGAACCTTTTTGCTGAAAATCAATTTCGTGTGCTGTTTAAGGTTAAAGCTTTAAATTACTATTTATGAAATCATGAGAAACCTTCGTTAAATAACGTAAATTTCAAATTTGTTTGCTAAATGTATTTATGCTTATATACTACGTAAAAATTTAGTTGGAAACATAACCTAAAATTTAATTAGTCAAATATTTTCATTCGGAACTAGATTGCTTTATAAGAGAATTTTTTAATCTTTAGATGCTCTAAAAGTTGTTATTCAAAGTGCTTTTATGATGCACTTGTCAAGTGATAAAAACATGTATAAAGTCCACCTTTGGATGAAAGATGTTTTCTAGCAATTTGTTGTAATTAGTAGAAGAACTAAGCTGTTTTTGACATATGTTAATCTGAGTTTATTATTTTCATACTTAAACCATATGAACTGTTTATGTAACAAGTTCCTTAGATAAAAATCTTGTAAGCCAAAACAGATCTGTTTCATGGATGTTTAAGAAACTAAACTGTATTAACTAACTTATAAATGCTAATACCTCTCTATGTAGAGAAGTATATTCAGAAACTTCTGAAACTTATTTAATGTTGATTATTTTGATTATAGAGGAACACTCTAAGAAAAGTTTTAAAGTTTATATATTGATTAATGAAATTTATTTACAAGTAATTTTGCAACAAAAGAGATATATATTTAGATTAAACATTGAATTGATACCTTTGTCTTTTATTTCACTTATTGAAATTAACATTGATCAAATTAGACCAGAAAATTTTGAATGTGGAAAAGTTGATACAATATCAGGTAATAGAAATGGAATAAGTAATTTCAGTAGAGTATTTTCTCATACGTAAGGTGTTATTAAGATTTTGAATTCAGGCTAATCGATCTATAAAGATCGAGATATTTTGTTGCTGTAAGACACAAACGGTGTCTTATATTTTATTTTTTGTGTGACATCTTCTTGCAGGTCCGACATCGCGGAAGCTAAAGCAGAGATTTCCAGAGGTATTATATATTGAGGTTTGTAAGTTTTTCTTGTAATCATTTATATCCTATAGGTTTCTGCGTCTTCCTGTAGGATACTTTAGTCTTGTTTATTGTCTGTATAGATGCAGTGGCGTCCATTTATTTTTTTTGTTCCCGTTAGTAGTCGAGCCCACCATATACCCACGCCCAAACTCATTGCTCACCCTTGGGGTAATTCCCAGACTAGACCGCGAATATAGTAAAGAAGAGAAAAACTTCATTTTCAAATAAAATGATATTTCATAGGCGCCGGCAACGTGAGGCGTATATAATTAAAGAACATTTCAATAGACACCCCTATTTTTTATTGCGGATTCGGAAAGAACAAAAATTTTTATAAATGACCTTAACCTTGGCTATGACCTTCAAGGTCATTACCAAAGTTATGATAATTTGGAAAATTTTGTGCTTTTTCCGAATCCGCAATAAAAATAGGGGTTTCTATTTGAAAAATTGACCTGAAAAACTATTTGACCTTCAAGGTCACGGTCAAGATCAACTTCAAGGTCATCAACAGATAGGTGGAGCACAATCTTGAGCATCTGTAAAAAAAATTTTTGCAGACAACCTAAAATATTGAAACTACTTTTTTAATTGACTTCAATTGCCTTCAAGGTCATCTCAAGGTCAAGGCCTAGGTTCAGTGCTCTTTTCGAATCCGCAATAAAAAATACGGGTTTCTATTTGAAAAATTGGCCTAAAAACGATTTGACCTTCAAGGTCACTGCCATGGTCAACTTCAAGGTCACAAACAGTTAGGTGGAGCACAGTCTTGAGCATTTGTAAATTCTCCAGAAAACCTAAAATATTGGAAATACCTTTTCTTAATTGACCTCAATTGCCTTCAAGGCCATTTCAAGGTCATGGCCAAGGTCAAGATCATTTATAAAATTTTGTGCTCTTTCCGAATCCGCAATATAAAATAGGGGTGTTTATTTGAAAAAGTGAACTTGACAACGGTTTGACCTTCAAGGTCATTGTCAAGGTCAACTTTGAAGCCACAACCAGATAGCTGAAGGACAATCCTAAATATTTTGTATGAAAAGTTTTTCCAGAAAATGCGGTCCAGAAAAAATATTTTAGGGTTGCGGGACTTTTGGATAACCCGGTATATCGATAAAGTGGATTCCCTTTATCATATTTTTTTTACTCTACCTCGGTTGCTCTATAAACAATAAAAAAAGATTAAAGCATTATTTATTAGTATAATAATTTATAGGAAAAAGTATACGAAGAACTAATAAACACATTAGGAGATAGAAACTACATAGAAAATGGAGATCTGAAAAAACTTGAATACATGGAGAGAGTTATTAAGGAAACGCTCCGAATATTTCCAGCTCAATCAGGATTAGCCCGTTACAGCGATCGAGAAATTCAACTAGGTAACTTTATGCGAATTCTTAATTAATTTAACACTTTCTTTGCAGAAAATTGTAGAATTCCTTCTCATACTCATATTATTGTTGGGATATTAAGCTTACACAGAGATCCCAGTATTTGGCCTAACCCTACTAAATTTGATCCTGACCGTTTTCTTCAGGAAGAAGAGTCAAAGCGCCATCCATATAGCTGGATACCATTCTCAGCTGGACCTCGTAACTGCATTGGTATGTATAATATTTTGAAAGCTTCTCTACAAAAACCTGATTGTAGGAATTAAGTTTGCTAACATGAGTACTAAGATTGTACTGGGTAATTTGCTGCTTAACTACAAGATAGACACAACGTATACAAGTATTGAAGATGTCCATCTTACAACAATGCTTGCGTTTTATCCAACTAAAGGCTACAATATAAGCATTTCAAAGAGAACAGGCAATAAGCTTTAAGCGGATAAAGCACTGTATATGGAAACTTTCAGTATAAGATGTACAAATAAAATTTTTTACGATATGGAAAACCGATACCCTTAGAAATGCTTTTACATTATAACAGCAAAATAATGTTAATAGTTTCTAAATAAAATATATATATAATGCAATTTAAAATTTGCAGTATGTACATATAGTGGAGTCACCTAAGATTTTGACTTTGAAAAAAATTTTCGAAGTCAACTCTGTACTAGGCCGCCCCCTATAATAATAGGTAGAAGTATCCGTAACGTTTAAGTTGGTCCGATAGGTAAGGGTCAGTCGGGGTTAACGTGCGAGAGAGTGCGGCACGTTATCAAAACGCGTGTCGGTTGTTCTAGAACCCAGTTAATTTGTGAACTTTGCGTTGCAAATAAATGATAGATTTATCCGTAAGAGTGTGGCAGTGATAGTCGATGCTAATGAGGATCAGTTTGGATTGTACTTTACAGATAAGTTATAGTTGTAGTATTGTTTCTTTGTTTGTTTTTTTAATGGCAACGCTGCTGGCCACATGGTAGTTACGGTGCGTGCTGCATTTGTTTTATTTAGCTGTGTTTGTTTCTTTATTTTGTGACATTGGTTACAATTCATTAAACTACATAAATCCATCTACGAGTTATTATTACATATCCACAGGTTGTAACAGGTAAAAACTTAAAGGATCACGAAAATACCACATGAGAAGGTTGCCGCTAGCCTGGGCTAACATCTGCAAGGGCAACCACTCGTTTCCGCACCTCCTGGAATGTCTGCGCTCTGAGGGAGCTAATTCAACTCAAAGGAATTCTCTTCTTACACATTAGGAATTCTATTAAAAGAGAGTTTATATATAAATAGCAAGCTGTTTTTATTTAAAAAATAACCACAAAGACCATAATTAAAATCTTGCCATTCAGTCAAGTTCCTAAGAATCGGAGTGGTACAAGTGCGGACTGCTCGAACCCGTTGCTGGTACCTGTTTAACTAAGCAATCGATTTTGATAATACATACTTAAAAATAAAAATTTCATATATTTTTAATATCAAAATATTTTGAATATTAATAACACTGAAAGTAGAGGGATGACAGGGTAATCATGACCACATTTCCACCACCATTCACATTTCCACACACATTCTGGACCAAATAGTTTTCTTCGGCTAACCATTTCATCTTTTTGCGATAAATATATCTTGTGTGATATTAATTAATATTAGACTTTTCTCAGCTACCTGAATTTCTAGGAATTTTTTAGATAGCACCATCCCCCAGGGAGCTACCCTTATTTTAAGATTTGTTTTTCAGCAGCGATTTCTGATCGTACCTATAATTTTTCTAGCCATACGACACATTAAATTAGTCTAGAATTTTACGCAGAATCTGAATCTGCAAATAGAGTTCAAATCTGACCGCCCCTTACCGTTTTACACACATACCCTCTAGCGAACATATAAAAGATTATTTATTTTTCTTTTGCGATAAATATATATTGTTTGGTATCAATTAATATTAGATTTTTCTCA
The DNA here is from genome assembly GCA_036346225.1 of Platerodrilus igneus. NCBI lineage: Eukaryota > Metazoa > Arthropoda > Insecta > Coleoptera > Lycidae > Platerodrilus > Platerodrilus igneus. The sequence goes on along the minus strand of JARFIW010001469.1, from coordinate 11,167,384 downwards.
GCTATCTGAATTTCTAGGAATTTTTTAGATAGCAACATTCCCCAAGGAGCTACTCCAATTTTAAGATTTTTTTACCAGCAGCGATTTCTAATCGCCTCTCCTTTATAACATTTAGAATCCTTTAACCAAACACTTAAAGGTATTAATACAAAGAAATTAAGCACACAAAAGTTTAATCATTTATTTTATCCGATTTACAGATTAATAAACTAATAGAATACAATTTTTACATTGCCAAGTATAACATTATTTTATTTTCTTCGTGTAGCCGAATCCAAGCAGCTGAAAGTAACCTGCAACAAAAAACAACATTAATGTGTTGTTTAAAAAGAGAGGAAACGTGTTTTCGGCCAATAAGACGTATTATCGTTAATCTAACAATATGTTTTACAGTCCAGCAACACCGCGTGGAGGTAAACACATGTCGCCAGGAGCGAAGGGATTATTAAGGATGGGGATGGTGAGTATGTCTTATAACTAACTTACAAGCTAGTATATACATACACAATAAAATATATACATATATAAACAAATATCTTATATCTTTATGCCCCCCATGCGTAGGTTGCTATGCTTCCGGGGATGACGTAACGCTTGTCATCTTCGCCCGACAAACTAATTTTATTGATAAACTGTGCATAAAGCTGGTGTGTAATAATTACAACTGATACGCGAGTTATGTATCACCCAATTTATATAAATATATATATATATATATATATATATATATCGTTATGGATTCAAAGGGTTAAATTTGGGTTAAACAATAAAAAATTCAACCACGCTGTATAGAGAAAAGAACAAATTATTTACGCGCAAAGTTTATTTAATTCATTTAGGGAGAACGTACAAGTATTGACGTATATTTATAATTTGATAATTGAAAGGTTAAAAGTACATAAAGAAAAACAGTTTTAAAGCAAATAGAATACGCATAATTAATTTTAATTTATTTTAATCCTACATGTAAAAGCATAAGAAGACCCACTAGCACAAGAAAATCAATAAATCCAAGACAAAAGTTTTCTTTGTAACAAGCAAACGTCAGTTTTATCTGATACGACGCAATATAAAATTCAAGAATTGTTGTGCTAAACGGTCCATAATTAACGAACACCTGCACTTTTAAAAGGTTACATTCGGCGAATTTATGAGCATATTAAGACAGGACTTCATAGAAAATATTTTCAACCGTCAGTTTGGCTTGAACAACAAGTTAACAAAATTCTTAAAGAGCAAGGGAAATGCACAATCGGTTATACACTACAGACTGAGACAGATATAAAAGCGTTGATATTGAAAACGCACGTACCATATCCACGTGGAGTGAAGATGAGCTGTCAGCAATATCGATTTTCTATAACGCAAGTGGGGTTTTGAACGCGACAGCAGACATGCATCAGACAGAGATAAAGATAGCACAGGCGGGGTTTTATGACGACAGAGAATATGATCATTGATTAAGAACAGACAGTTTTCAAAACATAGACAAACGCGACAGGTGGGACCGCTTTCGGATACGTACGGCACGCAGACGGAGTAAATTTCAGAAATTTTCAAGACGGTTGTATCAAAATTTGTAGAATCTAAATTTGGAAATAAGCTTTTCATGGGAAGTGAATCCGGGGGTAGAATTTTGAACCAATATAAATACGGAATGAAAATTAGGAGGGCTCTATTGTCTTGTCTTTGCTTATATACTACTTTACTACGATAAATGCTGACCAACATTATAGTAGAGTTTTTTTTGTGAGAATTAGATGTCTTAATAATACAGTAAATATAGTGCTAGCACGTGTACCTTATTAGTAACGGCCTTCTATTTATTAACGCGAAATACGTGTAGTGTATATTAAATTAATAAAGGTCTTGCTACTACAATAAAAAGCACTAAAATCAATAAATGGAAGCGTGATATCTGTGGGGTGAGCAGCTATATAGAATGGTACTGGGAGATGGAGGCGCTTGGCTCTCAAATGGTGTTATCGTTTGTGGATCCGCTGAGCATCGCTGCGAACAGTAACAAAGCAAAGGGGTTCTAGAGATCATCTTTGAGGGAATGGAAGCCTGAAGCGTTCTCCAGGTAATTTATTTGAAATTTCTGTTGTCTGATAAACTTTTGTGAAATTTGGTGATGTGTGAGTCAATTTTAGGGTTTATTTATGGTTATATAGACTTATTGGAAAAGATACATGTACTGGACAATTTATTGGGGTTTAAAGATTGAAAAGGGGTGTATTTAAAACTTACTAAATTTTATTCAGAATATAAATTGGATTGTAAAGGGCAAACGGGTCTATAACTTCTGTATTAATTTATGCAAGGTAAAAAGCATATACTAAATAAACTGGGATATTATGAGCTCACCATACTCCAGTGTACAGTCAATTTAGGGTAATATGTGGGGCCCATCTACTCATATTTTACTGAATTTGTTTGCAAATAATAATTAAAATCAAGGACTTTAAAACATATCACATTTGAGTTTGTAATTAGAGTATCAAACTGTTTTTATATATGTGAATAATTTGTCTGTAAATAGCGGTAAATATAAGATTGTATGATTGCTGTATTATTTGGTGGTTTTATTGGTTGGTGTGCGAGGTGAAAGAAGAATGGTTGTATATTTAGGTATCCGAGAAGAGGAACAGCTGAGCTTGCCAGAGAAGCTGCTGAAAATTTTTGAAGCAGAAACTAAGGGTAAGGAATTTTATTTTGAAATTTTTGTAAAATTTTATGTTGACCCTGGTGGGGCACAAATTTTGATAGTGAATTTAGGAGATTGTCCCGACTTTCACGGCAATATATTGCCGTGTAACTTCGCTCTAGCTCAGTACTTTCTCAAAAAACATTCGAGCATTAATTAATTTATCAAAAAGAAAAATTTTCAAAAAAAAATTTTCTTACCCAGATTCTGCTTCCATCAACTTTGATTTCTTCAACCGCTTCCCTGGCTAGCTCAGTTAAGCCTCCTCTTGGATACCTAGATTTACTATCATACTCTTTACCGTTCACGCACACTCTCAATAAAACCACAAAATAATACAACAATCATACAATATTTATTTACCACTATTCACAAATAATAATTCAAGATTATCTACATTTCGGTGCTCAAGTTACACCTCCATAAATTCTATCTTTGTAAGGCCCAGGATTTTAAAATGAATTATCAAACACATTGAATGTAACAGGAGTAAATGGGCCCTGAATAATACTTTACTTTTTTTTATTTATAATTATTTCTAATTAGTACACTCTGGAGTATGGTGAGCTCATGATAACCCAGTTTATTTTATTAATGTATGCTTTTTACTTTGTATACTCTTACTACAAACACAAAAAAATCCATGTACTCTTAACAATAAAATTTTAAATCTATGAGGAATGTTAATAAGCTTTATATGCACCTTTAGATTTATATTCAAATACCATAATAAAAGTTAGTTATACGTATTCTTTTCAATACGCAAAATAACGAAAAAAGTACCATCAAAGCTCACTCTTACATATCACAAATAATTTCCACAGTTCATAAAAACACAGCAAATTCTAATGCGTTACCTGGAAAAACTGAAAGATTCCATCTCTATTGACTATGTATTGTTCCTGAACCCTCGGTCTAGTTGTTCTGCTCTGCTTGCCGCCTCCAGCTATTTATGGATGAACACCATCTAAGTTGTGCTAAATGCTATTCATTCAAGATCCATCGAAATCCAAATCCAAGTATATTACACTTTTTTATTATTGCAGAATTTAATTTACGTTACTCTACTTTACGAGCTTGTTAAAATATCTGTTGCACCTCAGTTAAAATATAAACTCCACACTTTACGCGTTTCAAACTATGAGGCCAACAATCTAACATTGTACTATTTAATTTATAAATTTTAAATACTTACAAACCCGTTAGTAGATTTTTGTACGTCGTAAGAGATGCAAATTAACGAAGTCAAAGAGCGAAGTCAAAAAGAGCCTTAATAACTCATCTTTCATGTTTATACGGTTCAAATGTAACCTCTCCAACCCTCTTAACGCGAAATATTTAATTAAACTAACTCTTTTTTCAAATTTTGGTATAACCGTTTTTAAACTTTTTGAAATTTAGCTCGTCGCTATGCTATTTTCCGAAAAAACAGCATTCAATTTTTCCGTGCTTGTCTGTTTTAAAACTAACTATTTCGACCAATGACACTTTCAGTGACGTCTTAAAAACCTCGCCTATATTAACTCTATTTTTCTCTTATACATATTAAATATTTCCTTCTACCCTCGCTTGAGTGGTAGAAAATCGATATTACTGTCTGCGTGCTATTTAACCCACGTGGATTGAATACGTGCGTTTCGAAGTGAAATGCTATTATGCCTGTCTTATTCCGAAGCATATCATTGATTGTCCATCCCTTCTGCGCTTTAAGGAAACTTTTGGTTAGCATTTATGCGAAACATCCGACCGTTTGCACGATATATCTCAAATCTTGTCTTTTATCTACACAAATAAGGAGAAGTTGACCTTTCAACACCTGCACCTGTGCCTAATTAACAAACGTTTTAAAATAACATTTCTAGGAGTTTGCGTTTCAAGGTATTTTATATTCAACGTCTGTTCGTTTGTTAGTAAAGCTTTTCGCCTTGGCATTATCGATTTTTCATGCTCTTATGCGTATTAGACGTTATAACCCTTTCAATTAAACTCAATTAAATTAATTAATAATTTCCATTGGCTTATACAATTTATTTTCTTTACAAACCTATTAAATTTTTATCCCTACTTGTAAAATTATGGTAATACTTGTTACTTTTAATTAACTATGTGAAATAAATTTCGCACGTATATTATGGTTGTTTCCTCTATACAGGGTGTTTGAAAGTGCCTTGTTCATACCTAAATTTAACCCTTTAAAACCACTACAATATATATATATATATATATATATATATATATATTTTATCGTGTAAATTATATGTTAAGAGGGATAAATAAGTCGAGAGAGTAATTTTGTAAAGAGCGTGTATATAGAAAACAGGAATAAATTATTTACGCTCCAAATTAATTAGTTTTGACCTTAAAACAGACGGATAATAGCATACATTTGTATTAATAAATCGTCATGTTAAATTTGCATAGTGTGGAAGCTTTGTAGTACGTAAAAGCTCAAGGATAATAAGAGTATAATTAGTTTTAATATTCGAAGGTTGTAAATCAAGCACATCAAGTTGTAGTTACTTTATAATTATCTTTCCAAAAGTCATTACTATCTGGCCATCTCACCTCACTAATACCTAAAATGTCCAGCTTTCCTTTTCAGAAAGTACGTTACAGCTTTTATAATTAAATTAAGTACAATAAAATGAAAAGGATTTGCTGCAGTGATTTACTATTTTCTAGAAAAATGATCTTTCGCATGATGACAATATAATCCTTTTAAGCAATCGCTGCCGTTTCTGTCAGCAAATATATTAAAACTCAATCGTTATTTATTTGTGCGAATTAAATGGAATGATGCCGCTATATTATTAAATCTAGAAAGCACGTCTAGGGCAGTGATTAAAAATTGTTAATTTCATGCCAAATCTCTTATAATTATTACAAGCACTTATTTCGATCATCATCATCATTAAGTCTTCAGTCCTAGAACTTGTTGGACGCGTACCCCCATTGTTTCCTAGTCTGAGCCATCTTACACATTTCCATGAAATTTGCACACTCTGCATCTATCACTATTAGTCTGATCTCGGTTTACCTCTACCTATCTTTTCCTATCTCTGCTTGTAATATATCTCGTACTATTCCCCAGAAATGCCTTAGAACGTATCCTGTCTTTCTATTTCTCCTATTTTTTTTCGTTTTCCACAGATATCTTTATTCTTCTACTATTTCAACAACCTATTTGTTATTAACTTTGTCTGTCCATGCTACCAACCACATACATCTGAAGCACAACATTCCAGTACGTTTCTATCTCTTTCTGTCTGCTTTTCCTACTTCCCCTATTTTATAGATGTACTATGCTGTGCTCCACACAATGCTTTGAACGGTTTTCTTCTTGTATCTATCTTCGTTGTCCTTGAACATAGCTGCTGTTCTTTCTTGTTTGATACAGTTCGGTTACCTTCTATTCGTTTACAGTTATATACTCTACTTCCCCGATATTCAGTTGTATGTGAAGGGGGGTAAGCAGCCGTTGGCTGCCAAGTTCCCCCAGCACTTGAACTTTTGCCGAATTAATAGTTTTTCCAATTTATTTTTTCGCACAATCAACATTAGTTGAAAATATTTCACAACCAACACCTGTAGTTGTTTATTATAATCATCAGATTTAAGAGCACTTATTTGTTCGTCATTGGGTTTTACGTCTTGAAACTGGTTGGACTTGTACCTCGGCCTATTTATGTTCTGAGCTAGCCTACACAGTTCCCTGCAATTCTCCCAACAGCCTATATACAACTCGATTCCCTTCTATTGTTTTTAATATTATACCGTATTTCACCGAGATTCAGTGGTATGTGAAAGGGCTTAAACAACATGTGGCTGCCAAGGATTCCTCAACACTTAGACCTTTGCCGTATTAATAGTTTTCCAGTAAATCCTTTTGCACAATTAACTTTAGTTGAGAGTATAGCAAAACCAATATCTGTAGTTGTTTATAATAATCACCATGTTTAAGTACAGTAATTATTATTGTCATTAGTTTTTCCATCTTGCAACTGGATGGAAGCGTACCTCCATTGATTTCTATTCTGAGCAAACCTACACATTTCCTTGAAATTCTTACAGCCTACATCTTTTACTATCTGTGTGCAGTAGTCTAACCTAGGTCTACCTCTTCTTCTCTTTTTTCCTATCTCTGCTTTTAGTATATTCCGCACTATTCCCTCATGCCGTAGTATGTGGCCTATCATCCTATATCTCCTATTTTTTACCGTTTTTCACATATTTCTTTCTTCCCCTACCATTTCTAGTACCTCTTTGTTCTCAACTTTGTCTGTCCACGATATCTTCATCATTCGATTACAGTTAGAACAAAATTAATGGGACTTGAAAACAAAATATTTACAAATACACAAGAAAGTTTACTAAATTTGTAATGATTACACGCTCTAATATTCAAATAAAATCCATGTTTAAAATTTGAACTTTTTATAGCGACTTTTCCACATTCATTATCGCATTCTTTGTAAAATACACTACAATAATAATGATCTTTAGAGATGAAGGTCGCTGTTAATAAGATGACTATACATTACACAACGTACACTAATGGATAAAATGGATTATAAATAGCGACCATCATCGAGAGTATCATAATTTGTTGCGTAAACTACCAAACTCGTAATATTTGCCATGCTGCTTCCTACTACATAAAATTTGTGTTAGTATAAATATATACTTACTTTGATGGTTCAACAATGTGTTTCATAGAAAAAAGTCATGCTGGATTAAAATAATTTTATAATCACTGAACGGAAATCAAATAATTCAATATCTGTTAGAGGATTGATCTCCAAAGATTACAAAATTGAAGAATATGTGGATTGCTAAGACTTTCTTTTAATATGCTGCAATTAAAAATTTTTATCTTGTAACCTTCAAACGTTCCAAAAATTTCTCAATAAAATCAAAATATATAAATTTATATCTAGCTTTAAGAAAATTCATTCGATGTTAGTTTATTTACCATGATAAAAACCAATTTTTAAAATTTTTTGCTGCAACTTTTCAATGCTATGATATGCTATTTTTACTTTTTGCTTTAGTCGTAGCTTCCTATCATCAAAGAAATGTAAATGTTTAGTAAGAAATGGTAATCATGAATACATTTGCCACTTTTTTCCTTGAACTTGGGTTCAACTATCCAGTATATTTGCCTAGAATTATCAATATCATGCGCCTCGTTAACGCGAAATCGTAAATAAGGGTGTGCAATACCACCATTACTTATTTTATGATTAGCAGTGTTGCAAACCATAACTAAAAACCATTAGACTTTTGGTACTAATAGTTCTGTGTGAATATTCTGTAGGAGCACGTATAAAAGTTGCACCCAAAAATAAACTTAAAACGTTTCTGCAAGTAAGTGCATTCTTTTTTGTAAAACATATAAAACATGTTCTTGTATGTAAACAAACTTAATTTATATTTTATAAATTAATTAAGTTATTTATGTGAGATTTTACTTTTATAGTTCATGGAATTTAGGTTATTTACTAGAATGTGTTAGGTTTGTCAATATTTTTCATGATACACCAATGACATATTTGATTGTGGGAAATATAGACAAGTTTTAATGGTGTGCCGTCAAATATAAAAAATCATCCGTGGAGGGAGAAACAAGAGTAAAAGGTCTCTGTAAACAACACGAAACGGCGAGATGCTTGATGTTCGACCATGCAAGGCGGTTATTATTTTAAGACGATATAACTAAAAGACGTTAGTTTCAATATATAAACAACTACGGAGTAGATGTGGCACATGGTTTCCTCGAAAGTGCATCTATATGTATTGTGTGTGTTGTGTGCGCGAGCGTGAGGGTGTGCGTGAATACGCTCGTCTGCGTACGTGCGTGCGCACGTATGTTTGTGGTGCAGACTCGGAAGCAAAAAACTGTTAAAAAACGTATTTATTACATTTTGAAAAACAAATCAAAGCCCCATTCAGCGACTGGTCGAAGGAGGTGGAGTTGACCGCTGAATAGTTGCAATGTGCTTAACTGGCCTCAAATACTTTGACGTAACCAGGATTGTATGTAATCTTTAACATCGGTTTTCGATCATTCTAAAACGTACTATTTGAATAATTAAATGTTTGCTATGGAATGAAATTGTAGTGTTAAATTCGAGACAACACAAGGCTGAGGAAGGTAACCTCTGAATAAAATGTCTAGCGTTGAGGAGGGTAGGTTGGTGTAAATGCAACTGGGGGAAGAAGTGTATTGTAAATCTTCCTATAATTCACTCCGCATATCTTTGCGGCATATGTATGAGGCTTACTGTGTCCACGGTGCAATCAGCGTATAATAAGCTTTTCGTTTTTTTAAAGAAACAACTTACAAAATATAGTATATCACAATGAACGTTTAAAAAGAAAATTAAAAGTACTGTCATTCTGCAAGACTATATATTACAATCATTAAATGTAATATCGTAATATACAGTGTTCTGATAAATCAATCCAAATTTAGATAGCGAAAATTATATAACGCCCAGAGTTGATAAGAAAGGCAAGTCTCAATTTAAACCACGTCAAACCTGAATCACTGTTGCTCGAAAATTTACGCGTCGAAATAAGTTTCAAATTAAATTATCAAGAGTTGTAAAAAGTGGTGTTGTATAATATTTGATGACAGACTACATTGAATATATATGAAAAAGCTTTTGTCGTTTGCTGAAAACGTGAATAGAAATTTGATAATTAATTTAAATTAAATGTTTATAATGATGTAGGGCTTCTAAGTGTGGTATTTAGAATTCTAAGAGGTATTCAGAATCCTAAGAAGTATTCGGAATTCTAAGTGTGGTATTCAGAATTCTAGGAGGTATTCAGAATTCTAAGTGGTATTCAGAAGGATCTGAGTTGTATCTAAGTTAGGATATCTAAGTGGTATTAAAAAGGATCTAAGTTAGGATATCTAAGTCGTATCCAGAAAAATATAAAGTAAAGCACGAGGTGAATTTTGGGAACAAAAGATTAATAATACATTATTGGTTCAAACTTACGTGAAGAAGTACAAAACAGAGCATTGTTTTTCGATTGAAAATAATAAAAGGTTGTTGATCCAATACACGCAACAGCAGACCAAAGGGGAAAGGACTCATCAGAAAATCACAGGTCAGGGCTAACTAGTATAAGAAATGAATTCAAATTTAAATTTAAACACTGAATGTATTTTTCAAATTTGTAAAAAGTCAACAAAAATATTTAATACCTAGAAATTTAGGTAGAAAGGATAGATTTTTTTTCAGTAAAAGGTGTCATTTTTGGTGACTTTAAATTAAAGAAGGGGAGATACAATTTTTGAGGTATATAATCTAAATAATATTAATTGATTGAAGGGTTTATTTGTCAGATTACAAAATTGTGAAGTGTAGATATTATTTCCTTTCATTATACGAATATTGATTGACTTAGTTTTATCTATCCAAACAGGTACGATTTAAAGGGGTACAATTATTTGATCATCGTAACGTTGTGCACACTGTGTGAATTAAACTGGGCTAGCCGTGGCATAATTAAAATTAGAAGATTATAGAAAAACACAGAGCGGTGGCATTCAGCAGAAAACTGAACGTTTATTACATTAGCGTGCGGCGTTATCATATCAATATATATATATATATATATATATATATATATATATATAAATATATTCACGTGATAAGGGACCACGAGAGGTCATTGAAACCCCAATTCTAAAAATAAATCCCACCAAAAATATAATAGCATCTAGAAAAAATGGAATTTTTTGTAAATTCATAGTTAGATCCTGTAATATACAAGCTCACTTTTTTTTCATTAGAGTGCCATGCAAAAACTTTATGTTATTTATCTTTCAGAAAATACTTATGTTAACTACACAATTAATAAATACTTTGTGTTTTCATTTTCTATTTTCAATATTACAAACTTATAAAAATGGTATTTTTAACGCGATGCATTACTTTATGCAATTGGTCTTTGAGAAACGTACGAATTGAAATGTTTTTAGTACTTTATAAGTGTATGCGGCTCATTTCTAGTTTGCAATAAATGCCTATACACGGATTTTATTTACATACGTAATGAGAACTTCGTTTTTATACGTCATAAATGCACTAAGATTTGTTTTACGGTAAATGCAACGTGTTCTAGTGAATATTTACTCACATCGTTAAATGCTTTTATTTTTACGGGTTTTGACTTAACACACAATCAATGAATTTAAAATTGTGCTTTGTTCTTAAATGCTATGTGTTCTTAAAGAGTGTTATTTTACATGGAAATCTTATTTTATGTGCTAATGGAATCCTGAGTTTATGCGTTTGTACAGGATGAAATTTAAATATTGAGAAATTTTAAATTCTTTGGTTTTGAGTGGGGTTAATGTGGCGTTCAATGACCTCTCAAAACCTAATTATCACATATATATATATATATATATATATATATATATACTCATATTTAGACCAGGATAGAAAATTAAATAATCACATCAAATAATTTTAATCACCGTGTATAAGGAATTTCATTAAATAATACGCGTTATTAAAACCATGAAGCATAAATAAACTCGGTTGTTTCAGTAAAAATAAGAAATTTAAATTATTTATAAGACGCTTTATATCAAAAGAAGCAGTATTGAAAAGCTCTGCGTGTAATGTAATTATTTCTAAACAAAGAGAAATTACGTGCAAAATTTATCTTAATTAACTCTATTTAAGTAACCGGTAGTAAAACAAAGTGTACCTATAATAATTAATATTTAAGTTGTATTCGCTAAAATGAAAAGGATAGAAATCAATTTTAATTGGAGTTAATTAAACCGTTAATAACATATAATACCTATAGAAACTTGTAAAACCCAAGATTAAAATACCACGGAATAAAGCTCTGAGAATTAATATTATTTTGAACACCTGCGTAGTTTAAATATCACATTCGGCGTAAATTTTGCAGATAATTAATGTTTCAAAGAATCTTGGAGAAACCGGGGCTTAGTATTCACGAGAATGTGCGATACGGGTTTATTAAACCCAGATAACAGTCCGCGTGGACTGAAATAATCGATAATGAAGAGTGTCAATTTGCACCAATAAGAACACGGTAGAGAAGGAAAGAGAAAATGCGTCAAGCAAAGACACATATTGTAAAAGGCGGGATTTAAGCAACGTCACGGGGGTCACAATTGGTTAAAAATAGGATGCAAATATCAGAGGTAGAACAACAATTTCTGTACAAAATCAATTAGTTTTTCTCGGACATGCTTGCGTGCCGTGTGGAAATTTTCTGAGATTTGAATGGGGCGAGTGAAAATTCATAAAAATCGACGTGCGAGCAACAGACTGGGAACATGGCATGAGAAATTCTTTAGAATTACCCGTTTTGGGGAACCGACCGACAGACAGGCTTTTTGCTATATATACCGAGATGAAGATAAACAAGCTCTCTGAGACTTTTGACGATTCGATGCGTTAAAAGCTCGTACATACGCGACTTGATTGAAAATGTTAAACCGTGCATTTTAGTTTGATTAAATAATTTAAAGTTTGCTAGTATATTTTAGTGATTCAAAATAGCTTGTTATTTACGTGTTAACATGAATGTACTTCAGTGCACTTAGATACAAGGTAATAAAATTTAGTTTCACTGTACCAATTAGCAAAATTTACAACGACGAATGTATACACAAAAGTAGGCAGTTTTGGCGTATATTGGTGACAGAAGCATGAAGTTATTTGCTATTTTTCGGGGGTGTTAATAATTAAATGGTTCAAATACGTGTCTGGATCCACGAAACAAGGGTCAGATATACATAGATGAGTTCCGGAAAAGCCCAGAAACAACTGGTGATGGAGAAAATTTTAAAAGCGTAGAGAATCAGAAGCCGTAATTATAATCCTGTTGAATGGTGTGATTAACTAAAGAAACGATACCTTGAAACGACGGGGACAGTAACCTTCAGGTAAATTATACTATTTTGTTTGACATTTTTGTGTGTATTGAATGACTTTATAATTGATTTACTTTAAATGGACATTAGTGAAATTGTTCTAACCATAAAAGTTTAATTTTAAGATGAAATTTGCTTGTTTAAGTAATAAGGGGTATTTTGTTTTGATGTTCGGGAATATGATGAAACTTTGGGTATGTCTTTGAGCTCAATTAGACAAACCTGGTTAATTAACGTAAAGGGGTGGTAGATGCTCCCTTTGTACTCAGACTCCGGTCTGTTTATATTGTTATATTAATTAGTAGGCATCCAACAAGGACTTGAATTCTGGATGCACGTTAAAGTGATAATAAAATTAATTTTGAAATTCCTTTTAAAAACTGAATTTTATGCTGAAATTTAATTTGAAAATTTAATGTATTCTGAATATTGATGTAAATAGAGTTAACGTTGATGTTTGTGGTAGGAATGTGTTTAATTTTTATGAATGAGGAGATTTATAAAATTAGGTGAGCAGCCGAGGCGAAAAGCGTAGTTCAGAGGATGTTGGAGGTTTCACAGCAATATATATATATATATATATATATATATATATTGCTGTGATATTAGAGAAGTCGTGCTCCACAGATGGGGCGTTAATTTTCTGCAGTGACATTAACAGTTGCGCCCCTACGTTCTGCACCAATTTACTGTCGTAAATCATAAACAAACTTTCCTACGCCCACATTGTCGCAGACTCTTCTATCAAAATAAAAAAAAACACTTTATCAACTAGCTCAGTGGGTTAAACATAAGTACTCTACTGCTTATGAAAATCAGTATATTTACATTACAAAATTTTGAGTATAAGTATTAATAATTAATAATCGTATAAAAAGAAAGTTAAAGCGGTATCAATCTCATTAATAATAAAAAAATTCAATTTATCGACTTACACTTTTACCGTACTTATATGACGTTTCAGGGGTCAGCGTACTATCAGCTCTATGTTTTCTTCTCCAAACTATACCTAAATATACATGTGCATTGCCCTCTGTTATAAATAATTACCTAGATAAATTTTTGGATTAATGAACTCAAACGGCTACTAAATTTTATATAAATTAAATAACATACAATGCTGATCACAAATAGTCCTTTACAGAGCACGCAAATTCTCATAATTAGTCTGACCTTTAAATTCATGGGAGTAGAATTAATTCCTGATACATAACCTCAAAATGATTCCTAGCTTTGATCAGAATCTTCAGTTTCAATACCTCAAAAACCCAAACCAAATCCAAATCAGAAGCCAATTAACAATGAACCCAATTTCAAAGCACAAAACTAAATAGGTTAAAGCTGTCATTGTCCAAATTAATCAGTGAAGTGAAAATTTAAAATTTAGTATTCATTTCTGTCATACACTTGTAATCTAACTCGTATTGTAATATTAAGACAAATATTTGAAGCAATATTCGAATAATATTAGAAGAATATTTGTATAATACTTGAAGCCACACTCGAAATAACACTAGAAGTCTAAGACTTGAAGCCGTATTTAAAGAATACTTAAAGCCAACAAGTTTAAACATAATAATTTACTTATGATATTATTATCGGCTGAACTGGACTATGCTTTCATTAACACAAATTATATTTTCACTATTTAGTGATATTTTGTTATGTTAAAACATTTTACTGGATCACAGAAATTGTAATAATCCTTTAAAAATAAATTGACTCATATTTATAAGATTTAATGCAGAGAAATAAACCATTTGACGCAGAAATTTCATTGTAACGGAGTCTAGAATACTTGGTAAAGATCATATGTTTCTATGTCCATCCAAAAAGCTTTATTTGTAAAACAAAGAATTTTATTCGTCCAACGTTTGGATTATTGTTATTTCGATGTCATATCCGGCATGTACAATCCAGCAATTTAATTTCGAATGTTTCGCCAGGCAAATAACCATTTTTTTAGATATCGCGGTTATCATTAGCATATGTTCATTTTATACAAAGAATTAACCGTGGCCTACATAACAAAATGCTTATCTCAAAGAATTTATACTTCCTCATAATTTTAAGATTTACATAATGATGTAATTTTTCGTTTTGGTTTAATGAAAGTAACTGAGTACTTCTTATTAATAACTCTCTTTGATGAATAAATTCGTAAAAATCCATTTAATGAATATAAAGCGCACCGTTCCATTACCAATATACACATTCGTGTGTCTTTTTAAGATTAATGCAGTTGTTTCTGTTTGGTTTAATGAAAATAAAAAACTTATTTTTATAGATGATTTTCTGTCCAGTTCGAATGGACCTGCACTTTGTCGAAGTTCTAGATTACTAGAATAGATGAAATGGCTTGTGTGTTCTAATGAGCTAAAAAGCCAAACTTCAGGTCCAACCAAAGTAGTAGGGTCGTTAGTGAGGAACCAGACCAAAACAGGTCCCCGAAAGAGGGCAGCCGCTCTTTCAGTAATTAGATTGTCAGAGACTATAGGGGTCGGTATGGCAGTCTAAGAAACACTACCGCGATGTGGAAGGTAACGGAAACCACCCCATTACTCAGTACCCAGTACCCAGTTAAGCGTATTGACTACCTAAAAAAGTCGGTCCCAGGTCGCAACACAAATTGAAGGCAATCATTCTCTTAAACTTTAAAAATTTTTGCCTAGTGTACTCAAACAAAATATTTCGAACATCAATAAATCAAAGTCACTTTCAATTTATGTCATAAATGTTAAACTTGGAGTTTTTATTATTTTGACAACGATCCTAGGTCATGGATCGAAACGTAAATAAAAATGATTTTAAAAACTATGAGTGGTTCAATTCCCAAAGAAGATTAAGAAGAATGGAATAATATTGAATTCAGCCTAGACATGACGGCCAGAAATATCCTGCGGTATACACAAAAAGAAAACCATGGATAACAAAGGATATCCTGAATTTAATAGAAGAAAGACGAAAATACAAAAATTAATCAGACGATATAGGAAAACAGAGATATACAAAGTCATAAAATGGGAAATTATTCGCAAATGCAGGAAAGCTAAAGAACAATAGATTGATGAAAAGTGCAAATAGGTACAAACTAAGATGGAAATAGGAAATACAGATGAAGCATACAAAATAATTAGAATCAATTTTAGGGATATAAAACCGCTTAGAAAAAATATAAAGGACACGGGAGAAACGTTATTATAGAAAATGTAGAGAAAGTGGGTATATGGCGAGTATATATAGGGAATTTATATGCAGGAGAGGAACTAACAGCGTTAGAACAGGAATCAGACATTGAAAATGATGACTTGGGATATCCTATACTTAGAGATGAGTTTGAATTAGCATTAAAGGGTATGAAAAATGGTAAGGCGCCTGGTACAGAAAAAGTGCAAGCAGAAACTCTAAAAGCCGCTGGACAAGCAGTAACAGAACGTCTCTACCAACTTGTAAGCTATATGTATGAGACAGGTAAGATACCCAAAGATTTCAAACGTAACATCATAGTAACTATACCAAAAAGAAAGGCGCGGATAGATTTGAAAATTTTCGAACAATAAGTTTGACAGCACACGTGTCAAAAATATTAACTAGAATTGTACAAAGACGAATGGGAAAACGAGCTGAAAAAATACTAAGAGAAGATCAATTTGGGTTTAGTCAAAACAGGGGAACACGGGAGGCTATTTTAGCTCTGAGAGTGATAATGGAGAAAACAATAGTAAAAGAAGAAAGCGTGTATATAGGGTTGTTAGATCTGGAAAAAGCATTCGACAATGTAAAATGGGGAAAAATGTTCGAAATATTGAAAAAGATTGGAATGAGTTATAGGGATTGACGAATAGTACGTTGCTTATACAAAAGGCAAACAGACGTAATAGAATTGGAGCAGGAACGTAGAGAAGCAAACATTAGAAAAGGGGTGAGACTGGGATGTGCCTTATCCCCCGTTAATTTTTAACTTATACATTGAAGAGACAATTAATACTGTCAAATGCAGGAAGACATTTGGAATTACTATGCAGACCCAAAAAATTGATATGTTTAGATTTGCAGATGATATAGCGGTATTAGCATCTAGCAAAGAAGAGTTTGAAGCTGTTCTTAATGAAATGGAAACGGTTCTAACAGAGAGATAAGGTATGAAAATTTACAAAAATAAAACTAAAATACTAGTAAACAAAGGAGGAGAAAATAAATCAAAAACAAGAATACAAGTAGGTAACAAGAGCTTACAAGAATTTAAGGATTTCTGCTACCTAGGAAACCAAATAACGCAAAATGGGAAAAGCGTAAAAAATATGAAATAAAGATTAGAAAAAGCAACTACTGTATTCAAAGACAACAAACATAGACACAAGGAAAAGATTGTTTAAAACATATGTGTGGAGCACAGCAGTGTACTGCTGTGAAGCTTAAACAGTAGCAGAAGCGCACAAGAAAAATCTAGAAGCCTTTGAAATGTAGTGCCACAGACGTATGATGAAGCTATCATGGACAGACAAAGTTAAAAACGAAGATGTACTAAAAAATGGTAGGGGAAGAAATAAATATGTGGAAAACGAGTAAAAATAGGAGAGATATGATAATAGGCCACATACTACGGCATGAGGGAATAGTGCAGAATATATTAGAGGCAGAGATAAGAAAAAAGGGAAGTAGAGGTAGACCTAGGTTAGACTACTGCACACAGAAAGTGAAAGATCTTCACTGTAAGAATTTCAGGGAAATGTGTAGGCTAGCTCAGAATAGAGATCAATATTGCTGATTTTGTTTTCATTTTATGAAAACTTCGCCATTTCTGTTGAGCTAGCCAAGAAAAGTTAGAAAGGAAGACAAGTGAATAATTTCAAATTTTACAATTTGCTGTATCTGTATCACAGCACTGTTTTAGCGACGCTCCAACGTGGCTTTTTCATATCACTCTTTTAGTGATGTCTCAACGTGCGGCCCTGTTACATCACTCTTCTGGTCACTCCCAAGCGGCGATGTGACATCACTCATTTAGTGGCGCCCAACGTGCAGTCATTTTCATTCCATATATATATATATATATATATATATATATATATATATATATATTAAAAGATTTAAATCCCTAGCGTTTTATCACACTCCCAATCATTATCGCAACAAATTAGAGGACAGGGCGAAACCATGAATAATGGTGGTTTATGTTATAGATACCAGGGGATGTAGAATGTACAACCCCAACAGTAAATTAGCAAGCGCGGTTTGAGTCATGTGTTGGGTTTTCACAGTTTAAAGAATTTCAGAATAAATTTAAGGATTTCTCGATTGTTGAACCTATTATGTTTAGGGATAATTACGATGATGAAAGTCGAGGTATCTAAGAGAAAAGATGACAGTTATAAAGATTTAGCAAGCAATGCAGTTCTCACCCTAAATCCCTTGCTCCAGGATGGAACCTAATTGTATCTACCAGCCAATCCGGACGGTTTAAAGGTTAGCAAAATATCTATTACCAATATAATGGTTTCACCAAATTGAGATCAATACATGATGTTAAAGACTTTTGCAAACACAAAGAAATAACTTTCAAAGAGAATTGTTTTGATTTTAGAAAACCACGGGGTTCAGCTGTTGACCCAATTGATCAAGAAAACGTGACACTTGATGTTGTTGATAGAAACGATGAGCAGACGAACCCTAAAAAACCTCAGGATGATCCGGTTCAGGTAGACTTAACTTTTTTTGCAGATTTAACAAGTATCCCAATCACTTACGAAAAAGCTTTGGCATCGCCTAACCGGAATGAATGAATTGAGGCAATGCAACCAGTCCCAAGATGGATAAACTAATGACGAACAAAGTAACCGTACTTAAACATGCTGATTATTATTAGCAACTACAAGTATTGGGTAATATTCTCGAATAAAGTTAATTGTGTGTAAGAGTCTACTGGAAAACTATTAACTCGGCAAATGCCTAAGTGTTGGGGGATTTTGGCAGCCACAGGCTGCTTAACCCCCTCACTGAATCTCGGTGAAATAGGGCATAAAATTATAAAACAATAAAAAGAGAACCGAATTGTATAAAGGCTGTGTGAGAATTCAGGGAACTGTGTAGGCTAGCTCAGAATATAAATAAGTGCAGCTACGTGTCCAACAAGTTTTGAGACGGAAAACCTAATGACGAAAAAATAAGCGCAGATAAATCTAATGATTATTATAAACAACTACAGGCGTTGGTTGTGAAATATCTGCAACTAATGTTGACTGTGCGAAAAAATATATTGGAAAAATATTAAATTGGTGAATGTTTATGTGCTGGAAAAACTTGGAAGCCACAGGTTGCTTACCCCCTTCACAACCACTGAATGCCGGAGAAATAGGGTATATAAATGTAAAACAATAGAATGGGACCGAACTGCATCTAACAAGAAAGAACAGCGCCTATGATGAAAGACAACAAACATAGAAGAAGAAAATTGTTAAAAGCATTAGTGTGGAGCACAGTACAGTGCGCCTATGAAATACGGGCAGTAGGAAAAGCAGACAGAAAAACGGTGGCAGCCTTTTGGAATGTTGTGCTTCAGATGTATGAGGATGATAGCATTGGCAGACAAAGTTAGTAACAAATAGGTAATAGAAATAGTAGGAGAACAAGGATATCTGTAGAAAAAATAGGAGAAATAGACGGGCTGAATACGTTCTAAAGCATTTTTGGGGAATAGTATGGGATATATTACAAGCAGAGATAGGAAAAAGGAGGTAGATGTAGACCTAGATAAGATAGTGATAGATGTAGACTGTGCAAATTTCAGGGAAATGTGAAGGTTAGTTTAGAATAGGAAACAATGAGGGTACGCGCCTAATCACTTCTGGGACTAAAGACCTAATGATGATGACGATTTTCTGTAGGAAAAGCGTAAAATGACCATTCTATAATTAATAAATAGCGCACTTTTGTATACGTGCGCGTTGTGAAAGTTAAAAATGTGTTGTTGAAAATTTGCAATGCGACTCCGTTGACTAAGATGGCGTCTTTACTGTCTAAATCTTTTGGTCCAGAATTTTTGGATAAAGCATTTAACGCCGTCCCAGATATTTGGTTTTGCCGCTTCAATAACGAAAAGCAGGGTATACTTTTCGGGTATCAAGTAGTATTTACCATTTTGTGATTAATATAGAAATCGCTGTGGCAATATTATTGTCTAACGCGCAGCTTGTCTCAAGTATTTTGTACATGGTTGTATCATATGGGAAGGGACTGATCAAATATTTTTGTAAATTTCAAACATTTGTTGTATAGTTGGAGTTGCTTGATGAATCATAAAAGTAGAAGGTTGTTTTTATCACATATTTTCCCCCATACGCTGTTCATGAATAAAAAATACATTGGCAATATTTTTGTTAAAAAGAATTCAAAAATGAATATGTTAAATTGGTTAATAAGATCAATAAAGTTTTAATGTTGTAAATATCGTATCTAGAATTACGATTTTGCACTTTTTACAATTCTAAATGTAATGTCAAGTAAGATATTTTTGTTTAATCAGTTTTTTCATTGCAAATGTAAGATAACCTTTTAAGAGCTATGACACTTTATCTAGATTTACTAGATATTATTTTAATAAACAACTTGTTTCGCATATTTAACTTGGTTTTTCATGCCTTGTTTTTTGGTTGTATATTAATTAAATCAGTTTTAAATGTTGTTGAATATCCATAGATAGTACTTTTTTTCGTATTTGTTGGATATTTTTAAAAGAACTATGCAAAATGTAGTAAATATCTTTTTACGGCCTCATTATATTTAAGTTCACCAAGGAATGTGACTTTTTTGTTATTTTTAATCTTTTTTAGTTAATTTGCATCTCTATTGCCGGTAAAACTGGTTGGTTAAGGTGTTTAATTAAATTTTACAGAAATAAAAAGTGGGGTACTCTGCAAAAATGTTTATTTTACTTGAAGTTTGTGATTAGCAAAGCAATTTTTGAAAATATTGCATTAATGCATTAGAGCGTTGTCATTAAGCAGTAGTTAGTCAAAAGTTGAAGTGCATCGTAAATTGTGTATTTAAAATAGTGTTCTTTTTCCTAAAAGTGAACAACTGCAGTTACACGTATTCTTATTTCAAAATCACTTCTTGTATAATTAAAGTGCCTATTTTTCTAATTCCTACAAAAATTGACGCCAAAGTTTCCTTTGAAAAATTTGGTAAGTTAATTCTGTCCAATATATTCGATGTTTGGTTGTGAGGGTCTTTTTTAAGTCTTTGCAAACGACCACTAACTAGCTGCCGCTATTGAGAAGTGTCATTTATATTTTCGTAAAAATTGGCGTTTATTATTTTGCAAAGAGTGGCAGTTTAGAAATAGACCAATTAGTTAGTCTACAGTGAGAGTATGCAATTTTGGTAAAAAATGGAAATTGCTTCGGCAGGATAATTTTTTACCATTTTAGCAAGAACCTGCCTCAACAAAGACGCTTGTAATCGCTTCTTTTAACTTTTGGTTTGAAAAATTTCGTTGCGGCCGTCACGCGTCCGTCGGAGATAAATCTCATGAAAGTCGATCGAAATCAGTAGTGGTTCAAAACATTCATATTGTGTGCAGCATTAATAAAGGAAGATCAACATTTAACTTACAACAATATATAGGCATCCCTAGGCATATCGACGACTACAGTAAATTCAATCTTGCATAATTTGACATAAGCATAAAAGGCCCTTGTTAATTAGTATAGGGAAGTGCTAAAAAAATTCGACTGAGGAACTACAAATTCCGTATACAATTTGAATATATTCGTATGCACGAGAAACTAAGAGCAGTGTAAAGTTAGCAGTAAAATTCTAGCAGTAATTTTTACGAGTAAGAAGATGTATAACTAGCAGTAAAATCCCAGCAGTAAATTTTTCGTGCAAACCTTGGCACAACTATTGAAATGACCACCTTTAAACCCCCAGTAGAACCAAATTAACTTTCGACCCGTATGGGTTTCAAAAAGCCTCCTTAAATAATAAAGTAAAACAAATCAAATGGCAGAAGGCCGTCGAGTTACCCTTTCCGCTTTGGCACATATATTGTTACGACCTTTTTTAAGGCACCTTCACAAATAAATTTACTTGCGACCCGTATGGGTATTAAAATCGACCCGTGTACGGGTCGCAAGTAAATTTGATTTTTGCAGGTGCATTAAGGAAGGTCTTAACAATATATGTGCCAAAGCGGAAGGTGTAACTCGATGGCCTTCTGCCGTTTCTGATTGCTTTCCTATTTATATCATTAAAAGATGGTTTTTGAAGCTTACACGGATCGATTTTAATACCAATACGGTTCGCAAGTAAATTTGGTTTTTGTAGGTGCATTGAGGGATGTTCTAGCAATATATGTGCCAAGGAGGAAGGTGTTACTCGATGTCTTCCTGTCAATTTTGATTTTTTTCCTATTTATATCATTAAAAGAGGGTTTTTGAAGCTTACACGGGTCGATTTTGATATCTATACGGGTCACAAGTAAATTTAGTTCTTGCAGGTGCCTTAAGGAAGGTTTTAGTAATATATATCTCAAAGTGCAAGATGTAACTCGATAACCTTCTGCCACTTCTGGTTTTTTCCTATTTATATCATTAAAAGATGGTGTTTGAAACTTACACGGGTCGATTTTGATACCCATACGGGTCGCAAGTAAATTTGGTTTCTGCAGGTGCATTAAAGAAGGTTTTTGACAATGTATGTGTCTAAGCGGAAGGTGTAACTCGATGACCTTCTGCCACTTCTGGTTTTTTCCTATTTATATAATTAAAAGATGGTTTTTGAAGCTTACACGGGTCGATTTTAATGCCCATACGGGTTGCAAGTAAATTTGGTTTTTTCAGGTGCATTAAGAAAGGTTTTAACAATGTATGTGCCAAAGCGGACGGTGTAACTCGATGGCCTTCTGCCACTTCTGATTTTTTCCTATATGTATCATTAAAAGATAGTTTTTAAAGCTTACACGGGTCGATTTTGATTCCAATACGGTTCGCAAGTAAATTTGGTTTTTGTAAGTGCATTGAGGGAGGTTCTAGCAATATATGTGTCAAAGCGGAAGGTGTTACTCGATGTCTTCCTGCCAATTCTGATTTTTTTTCTATTTATATCGTTAAAAAATGGTTTTTGAAGCATACACGGGTCGATTTTGATATCTATACGGGTCACAAGTAAATTTAGTTCTTGCAGGTGCCTTAAGGAAGGTTTTAGTAATATATATATATATATATATATATATATATATATATACATATATATCTCAAAGTGCAAGATGTAACTCGATAACCTTCTGCCACTTCTGGTTTTTTCCTATTTATATAATTAAAAGATGGTTTTTGAAGCTTACACGGGTCGATTTTAATGCCCATACGGGTCGCAAGTAAATTTGGTTTTTTTCAGGTGCATTAATGAAGGTTTTAACAATGTATGTGCCAAAGCGGAAGGTGTAACTCGATGGCCTTCTGCCACTTCTGATTTTTTCCTATATGTATCATTAAAAGATAGTTTTTGAAGCTTACACGGGTCGATTTTGATTCCAATACGGTTCGCAAGTAAATTTGGTTTTTGTAAGTGCATTGAGGGAGGTTCTAGCAATATATGTGTCAAAGCGGAAGGTGTTACTCGATGTCTTCCTGCCAATTCTGATTTTTTTCTATTTATATCATTAAAAAATGGTTTTTGAAGCTTACACGAGTCGATTTTGATATCTATATGGGTCGCAAGTAAATTTAGTTCTTGCAGGTGCCTTAAAAAAGGTTTTAATAATATATATGTCAAAGCGCAAGATGTAACTTGATGACCTTCTGCCACTTCTGGTTTTTATCCTATTTATATCATTAAAAGATGGTTTTTGAAGCTTACACGGGTCGATTTTGATACCCATACGGGTCGCAAGTAAATTTGGTTTCTGCAGGTGCATTAAAGAAGGTTTTTAACATTGTATGTGTCGATGCGGAAGGTGTAACTCGATGACCTTTTGTCACTTCTGGTTTTTTCCTATTTATATCATTAAAAGATGGTTTTTGAAGCCGACACTGGTCGATTTTAATGCCCATACGGGTCGCAAGTAAATTTGGTTTTTTCAGGTGCATTAAGGAAGGTTTTAACAATGTATGTGCCAAAGCAGAAGGTGTAACTCGACGGCCTTTTGCCACTTCTTATTTTTTTCCTATTTAAATCCTTAAAAGATGGTTTTTCAAGCTTACACGGATCGATTTTAATACCAATACGGTTCGCAAGTAAATTTTGTTTTTTGTAGGTGCATTGAGGGAGGTTCTAGCAATATATGTGACAAAGCGGAAGGTGTTAATCGATGTCTTCCTGCCAATTCTGATGTTTTTCTTATTTATATCATTAAAAGATGGTTTTTGAAGTTTACACGGGTAGATCTTGATATCTATACGGGTTCTAATAAATTTAGTTCTTGCAGGTGCCTTAAAGAAGGTTTTAATAATATATATGTCAAAGCGCAAGATGTAACTCGATGACCTTCTGCCAATTTTGGTTTTTTCCTTTTTATATCATTAAAAGATGGTTTTTGAAGCTTACACGAGTCGATTTTAATGCCCATACGTGTCGCAAGAAAATTTGGTTTTTTCAGGTGCATTAAAGAAGGTTTTAACAATGTATGTGCCAAAGCGGAAGGTGTAACTCGATGGCTTTCTGCCACTTCTGATTTTTTTCCCTATATGTATCATTAAAAGATTGTTTTTGAAGCTTACACGGGTCGATTGTGATACCCATACGAGTCGCAAGTAAATGTGGTTTTTGCACGTGCATAAGGATGGTTTTAACAATATATGTGCCAAAGCGGAAAATGTACTCTATGGCCTTCGGCCACTTCTGATTTTTGTTCTCTATTTAAATCATTAAAAGATGGTTTTTGAAGCTTACACGGGTCGATTGTGATACCCATACGGGTCGCAACTAAATGTGGTTTTTGCACGTGTATAAGGATGGTTTTAACAATATATGTGCCAAAGCGGAAAATGTAACTCTATGGCCTTCGGCCACTTCTGATTTTTGTTTTCTATTTAAATCATTAAAAGATGGTTTTTTAAGTTTACACGGGTCGATTTTGATACCCATACGGTCGCAAGTAAATTTGGTTTTCGCAGGTGCGTTAAGGAAGGTCTTAACAATATATGTGCCAAAACAGAACGTATTACTCGATGACCTTCTGCCACTTCTGATTGTTTTCCTATTTACATCATTAAAAGATGATTTTTGAAGCTTACAAGGATCGATTTTGATACCCATATAAGTCGCAAGTAAATTTGGTTTTTGCAAGTGCATTAAGGAAGGTTTTAGCAATATATGTGCCAAAGCGGAAAGTGTAACTCGATGGCTTTCTGCCATTTGATTTGTTTTTCTTTATTATTTAAGGGGGGTTTTTGAAACCCATACGGGTCGAAAGTTAATTTGGTTCTGCTAGAGCTTTAAAAGTGGTCATTTCAATAGTTGTGCCAGGGCGGAAGATGTAAGTGTAACTCAATTTTTGAAATCACATTTTGTCTATTCAATAAGGTCTGCACGAAAAATTTACTGCTGGGGATTTACTGCCAGTTATACATCTTCTTCCTCGTAAAAATTACTGCTAGAATTTTACTGCTAACTTCACACCAATGAAACTAAGCAGCAATTTACTGTTTGGGTGTTTCAACGTGAACTGAAACACATACAAGTAATTCATTTACGAAACACTTTCAAGAAAATGATCACATGTTTTTTCGGTTTATACTATATCATTTCTTTAGAGGACTGAAAAGCAAATAACGCTGAATGGATACAGCAATTTGATTGCTAAACGTCATCGCCAAAATTAGATAAAGAAACCAAGACCGTAATCACGGCAATGCCAACTCGCACAAAGCACGTCAAACAATTGACTATTTGAAAGAGGAAAACAAAAATATTGCGATTGCATTTATTACTAAATTTCTTACATTTATACCCGATTCATACATAACCGTCGGCGCGGTATGAGTGACACAATGGCAGTTGGTAACGCTAATCCAATAAGTGGAAATTAACGCGCATATCTGTTAATGACGTCACTCAATATGCGAATTTAAACGCTCAATTACGGAATATATATATCAAATTCGCAACAATTCGTAAAGGTTAAATACTCACATGAATAAGTCCCGCTTCCTTCATGGTTGCTAGGACCCCCTTCCGGGTTATTTAAAGATGGGGACTGCTCCGGCTAACTGCTAGCGGAGGCTCCTTGGACTCGTTCGTGGTAGGGTCGTGAACTGCGTTCGGGCAGGCTGCTTCAAATTACCTTCTACCTATGTAGGGAACGAATAAGGATCAGGTATAGAGACGACAATCAGATAAGGCAAGGAAATCTACATAAATAAAGATAACGATACGATACGATACCTAAACCAAACCACTCTTCTGGAAGTCCAAGGCAAAAGGCTACGTCTCCTGGAAACTTCCCCACTTTTTTTGTTCCCCCGCCACTCGCGTCAGCGCAATCTGGCGCAAACGCACTCTGACGTGACGGAAATACACGCCAAGTCTTTCAAATTTGTGGCGCGAAATTCCCGCACATCAAAACTAAACTAGAGATGTCTAGTGCCAAATCTTTGGCACCTAACAAATTTAAATGATTTTCACCTGCTCGAGAAGTTCGGGAGATAATAAAAAAGGATGCCTCCGTTATCAAAATGAAAGTTGTAAACATCCTAAGGATAGTTAGGACGTAAGGTTTCCTCTGCATATTTTACGCGTGTACTGTCGAATAGCGAAAAAGTTAAAAGAACAAAAAATTTGGCAATTTGATTCTGTTGTAATATTTTTCATTGTACCGAAAAGTTAGTAAAATGAGTGACGAAAATAGTTTTAGTGATTGAAAATATTTAGGCAAGCATCTAAATGTGCGCAAGAAAGTAAATTACATTTTCAAAATATACGGAAATGGTCGAAATTTTTAAATCGATTAAAATCACGCAAAACTACTAATTTCACCCTTCAAAATTTATTAAGTTCTGTAAATAAAAATTCATGTACAGTTATTGAATGTAGGGATTAAAGTGACAATTGACATTTAGATGACGACTTCTAAAATAACAGAGCGCTAAGGAATTAACAGTATATCAACAAAAATACAAGAGAGGTGATTAAATTAAGTCAGCGATGAATGCTCGCTGGTTCATCATTGGTTGAATTCAACAGAATTTTTAGAAAAAGTAAATTGTTATCAAAATGTTTAATTTCATTGACACGGTGTATCGTTGAACGTTTCCATAAACCGATCGATGTAATTATAGTATTGGAAATAAGATGGACTAAAAATTACAAGTCGGAACATAGAACCTGGGGTGGTTGCCAAAGAAAGTACAACTCACCTCTACATTCACAAAGGCCACAAAAAAGCTGTAAAATAATCCGTTTAAAATAACGACCTTTGGAATCTTCCGGACTAACTTGGAACTCTGACTTCCGTGGTTATTTCAAGTGATTTTCAGGGGGAGAGAGGTATGTATTAACGGATAATACCAAGGCGCCACTACTTTGTTAATTTTTATTTATAACAAGGAAACACTAATAGGAATAAGTTGAAACCACTTAGTGTACAAACGCATCTGAGCACAAAAGCTCGGTTGTCGCACTCCTAACCTTATACCTGCAAGAAAAAGTTAAATATTTAAATTACAAGGGGTCGCTATTAGCGTCACTAGATAACATCAAAAATATGAAAAATATACGTCTTTCTTCAGCTGTGCTGGATCTAAATTTTATACACCTTTTTGTTCTGGAAATACGGCTAAAATTGAAATGACATTTTCCTGCTAGATTCTTGGCCTTTTAAATAAAATTTTAGACTGATAATTCCTCACTTATAAATATCTTGTGTCGTCTAAGACACCAATAATAAGTGTTAATACCAGAATATTTACATTTATTATAACGAAAATATTATCATAACAATTTTTAGTAGATATTTACTAAGTTCAAACTTGATGCTATTTCAATTAAATCTTATAAGCTGACTTTTGATTTTCGGTATCGCCCCTAATCAATTTTTCGGGCATTTTATAAATTTTATTTATATTAATCCTTCATATCGTAGAGAGCAGATCTGATATCTTCGATTTACAATAGTACAGGATTTTATATTAATATGGTACATAAAATTTACGTACGCAATAGTTAGTCAAGTTAACTGTTTATTTAATTTCTATTTAGAATTTTTTTAACTCATCAAGTTCTAGTAAGTTTGAACCCCTATCTAGATTATTCTTCTATTTTAATGAAATTTTTATACTCAAAAAATTTTCAAAAGTAAAATCGCTGGAATTGGACATCAGGAAAGAATTTAATTATCAACATTCGCCATCTGTTATCCTACGTCACGGAATGTGATAAATACTTTAAAGTACGGACCACCATATAACAGCCGAAGCCCATTAGGGCCTCAGCATCAATTTCGGATTTTAACGAAAGGGGTGGAACGAGTTTTCAGACCAATGCTAACCAGTGACATGACGACCAGTTTGCAAAATATGGGGTAGAAATCTTCCATTCAAATCATCACCAAGTTACGCTTTCACATAAGTGTCATAGTAAAAATCTTCATACGATAAACCATCAGTTACATTTGAAACATATTTTAAATGCGTCTTTCAGTTGCAAAAATTTACTACCTTGTTAGCCGTGTTGCTAACAACGCCAATAACAACAATTTAAACGTAACTTTTATTATTAATTAAATTAAATTAATTTAATATAGTTGCGCTGCAAGAAAACGGGAATATTAGACAGGATATTTAAATAAAAAATATACGAACCATTGACTACTTACTACCACCCAAGTTTTTTCTACATAACTGTAATTACGGAGGCCGCCACTTCAATGCGATTCTGCAATCGCCGAAGCTCAAGGTCGCGAACGACATTCTTGCTCTACGACAGATAAGAAGTCACACACTAGTTTTTGAACGTTGTAGACAGGTGCCGCATAGCGAAATAAACATCAGGCTTGACCTTGTGTTGATACTGCACGATTTATGGAGTAACCTTATTTGAACTTGAACAAAACTAATCGTAAATTGAAAGTTTTACGAAAGCGAAATTTTGTTTATGAGGAACAAAAGTATACCGGGTACTTTATAATTATATAGCATTAAATATTTTATCAAAACGAATATTTATGAGACTAAAATTGGTTCTGAATCAAAAGTATTCAGTTATAGGAGTTCTAGAAAATGAACATGCTTCAACAGTTAACAATATTGTGTTTTTTAACCTCTAACATTTCTAAATAATCGAGGTGTAAACTTTTATTGTATCATCATCGATAGGTCTTCAGTTCTGGAACTGGTTGGACGCATACTTCCGCTGTTTCATGTTCTACGCTAAACTTTATATTTCCTTAAAATTTCCACCGGCTACGTCTTCTACCATATACGTGCAATAGTCTAATTTAGGTCCATTTCTACCTCTCTTTTTTCCTTTCTCGGTTTTGAATATATCCCACATTATTCCCTCATGCTTTAGAACGTGTCCTGTCATCCTATCTATCCTACGTTTACTGTTTTTCACAGATTTCTTTCTTTCCTTACTATTTCTAGAACCTGTTTGTTCTTACCTTTATCTGTCTATGATATCTTCATGCTACGTCTGTAGCACCATATTTCAAAAACTTCTGGCTTTTTCCTATCCGCTTCTGATACTATCCACGTTCTACAGTCGTACAGTATTATCCTCCACACATATGCTTTCAATTTTTTCCGTGTTTCTATGTTTATTGTCTTCGAACATAGCAAGTCCATTTTCTTGTTAAATGTAGCACGGCCTTGTGTAAACCTATTTTTTTAATATATTTTGCACTTTTTCCTTCTTGCGTAACCTACTTTCCTAGGTAATAGAAAACATTAACTCATTGTAAACTTTAGTTTTTAATTTTTTATTCTGGTTTTTCCCCCGTCTTTAAATACTGGTACTTTAGTGTTATTTTTTGTTGATTTTCGTACCGTATTTTTCTGTTAGTACTATTTCAATTTCACTAAGAGCTGCTTTTAACTCTTCTTTGATAGATGCTAATACCATTACATCATCTGCAAATATAACCATATTAAATTATTAACCATTTGTCTCTGAATAATAATTCCAAATGTCTTTTTGCATTTGACAGTATTCATTGCCTCTTTGATGGACAACTTAAACATTTTGCTATCTATGAAACCAAATAACACAAGATGAGAAAAGTGCAAAAGATATAAAATAAAGAGTAGCGCATGGCCGTGCTGCATTTAACAAGAAAAAGCAACTACTTTGTTTAAAGATAACAAACATGGAAACAAGGGGCACACTGCCAAAAGCATATGTGTAGAACACAGCACAGTACGGTTGTGAAACGTGGACATTAGGTGAAACGGATAGTGAAAAAGATAGATGCCAATAAAATGTGGTGCTGCAGACGTATGATGAAGGTATCATGAAGAGACAAAGTTAAAAAAAGCAAAGAGGTTCTAGAAATCGTAAGGGAAGAAGGAAATATGTGGAAAACAGTACAAATTTGAAGAGATAGGATAGTAGGGCACATATTCAGACATGAGGGAATAGTGCGGGATATATTGCAAGCAAAGATAGTAAAAAGATAGAGGTAGACCTAGATTAGGCTATTGCACAGATAGTGAAAGATGTAGGCTGTAGAAATTTTAGGAAAATATGTATGTTAGTATCGAATAGGAAACAATAGCGGTACGCGTCCAACCATTTCCAGGACTGAAGACCTAGCGATGATGATATTTCAACATATTATTAGTTTTTAGTCATTTGTTTTTCTTACTTTCTTATTTTATCACTTTGACCAATACATATTTAGTTTTTGAACATTATTTTTTGTTATTTTAAGTTTAATTCCATATTAATTAAGTTTGGGGCGCTACTAAAAGAATGATCTAAAAAAAGACGCACGTTGAGATGCCGCTGAAAGAGTGGTGTGAAAATGGCCGCAAATTGGTGCGCCGCTAAAAAGGAGTGCTGTGATAAGGCTGCACTGAAAGCGTCACTAAAAGAGTGCTGTGATACAGATACAGCAATTTGTAAACTTGAATTGTTCACTTACCTTCCTTTTTAACTCTGCCTGGTTAGCTCAATGGAATTGACGGAGTTTCGAAAATGAAATAAAAGACAGCAATATCACAAAGCAAAATATTTTTTCTCTTACAAAAGCATTTACAACATCGTTTCTTTCAAACAAAATATTTTCTAAGAAGTATAAATTAAATGTTCCTTACCTTATTTTAAATTTACAAAACTAAATTTATTCTTATGGATGGTTTACCTGGTTTTGTTTATTGCCACGCTTGTAAGGTTTGTTTGGTCAAAAAGTCTTTGGAGATAATCTATTAAAAGGTCGGAATATTTCGAACTCTGAACACAAACCTCTGGTAAAAATCCTTTACACAAAAAAAAATATCTTAAACTAGATACAAATACTCTAATATCAGCTATAAATAAATCTAAATATAGTACTTGCAGAATCTACAAAATGTTCTTCGTAATTAAAAATCTTCTTATTTTAAATTGACATCAAATCAGCTCATAAGATTTTCCATATTTAAAAAAATCTTCATTTCAAACAGCAGTTACCAAAGTACATTATGCTTCATTCTTCTTTTCAATTATTTAATAGAATTTTTAAAATAGCGCTATATTGAAGAATTTTCCTTATTCGTTGTAATTAATAATTCCATTTTTGTATGTAATTTGCGTTTAACCCATCACTTCTATATTCATTGCATCAAAATAATTATTAAATTACAGCATGCCTACTGCATACTTCAAATATCATCTTCATAACGCAACAGCTCGCGTTTTAATTAAAATAACATTTCGCGATTTAATTTTAGAATCGAATCAATTGAATTTAATAAATAAATTTCGAATGAATCCTGTTTTTAATAAACGCTTCTTTATATACTCTATATCTAGAAGTTACTAGAAAAATGTGGAACATTATGATGCTAGGATTCTCAGAAAAACCAATTATCGTCTAAAATTGCGGCATTTATCGCCTTGTTGTCTGACTTCAGTAATTCGTAATGCGCTCTATATGTCATTGTCTCATATATACTATTATTTTGGCGTATCTCTTCTCTACACCAGTGATGCGAAAATCATAAATAATTTTTATCAGTTATTCCAGAGATTTCGCAGGTTTTTCGTGTTCCAGCCGCTTCTAGGAATAAAATGTTTATTTATCATTGAGTTATTTACGTAGTTCTAAATGCCGATGACTCATCCTTTTATATTCTAGAAAATTCTTTATTTATAATAAATTGCTGTTATCTACTTTAATTGCTTTTTAATGCAAAAGGGGTTGCATTTTATAAAAAGTATTTACTTTCGTGTTTCAGTACACAAATTTAATATGAAAATTGAGATTTAAAATACACGTTGATTATAATAGTTTATTAAACAAATGCGTAAAGCTAGTACTATTTTATGCTATTTACAGCAAATGTCATCAAAAAATGTATTGATTTGCATTAAATGCGTTTTACGGTATCTCACTATTAATTATTTTTACAAACACAACTTGTCACTTGCTGTTGATTTAGAATATGCCTATATCATACAGGCGCGCAATTTGCGTTTCTGCATGGCACTTTAATGAATAAAAGTACGCTTGTATTTTACAGGGTGTAACCATGAATTTACGGAAATTTCTATTTTTTCGGATTTCTTTATATCTTAGTGGGATTTATTTGTAGAATTTGAGTTTCAGTGACCTCTTGTGATCCCTTGTCACGTCAATATATACATACAAAATTATAAGTCGAAATTGTTTAAATGTAATTAGAGGTTAAATATAAGATTCCGTTTGCAGACAACTCTTACAGCAAAAAATGTTTAAAATATACGGTATCCACATTGTTTAATGAACTGCTGAGGGCACAATATGTAAATATGAAAAGTTTAAAGGAAAATTTAAAGACATTTGTACAATATAAAAAATTAATAAAGCAATAAATCAAATATAATAGAATACACTACTGTAATGACAAAGCAAACTCATCTGACACAAGATTTGTAAAAATACAGACATATGAACTATTTTATTAGAAATTAAATTAAATTTTACAACAGATATACTATCTTTACAAAATTCCCGCAAAATTTAAATCTAGTTTTTGAAATTCCGTAGTTACAGATATACCTTAAGCAGACTAAGTCACCTGTCCAGGCGTTCTACCTAAATAGTATTTCTAATTGTTTAGAAGAACAATTTTTAAATTTATAGTTACTATTAGAGTAATAATTATAATGTTGTATAACCGTTAAAATATTTCAAAGTATTACATCTGATAAACCTTTTGTTACGAGTTATATTCACGCTTGTTATCTGCATAGATTTTCTTTACCAAGGAAAAGTGATAGTAAAATTATGCACCAGCTAGCTTTTAGGAAAGTGGGTTTTATAGAAATGAATGCAAATCTTTCTAGGGGTATACAAACTTCAGCACATTCACTTACACTTGGTACGATCTCTTCACTTTCTGTGTTGTTAAGCGCTAACCCAAATGGACTTCGATCTCACTAGACGATGGTTGGTCAAAAGGCGACTAAATGATTACTTCTTTCTGTCACACCGATTGATGGAGCCTTATGTACTATCTCACCTACCAATTTAAATTAAGCACAAACAATAATGAAACTGCAAGACCTATATTAAAACATTACTATTACAGTATTTAACATACAAACCAAAATAAATAAACTAAACATCCCTAATTCGTCAAGTATGTATGTACCTAAAAGAAAGGGAACATTTAAATTTATTCATTTATAGTTATTCAATTAATTTCACTGGTATATATAAATTCACGCGTATACTCTAGTGGTGCTTGTTTATATTAGAACTTCCTATTACGTTATGCTTGTACCTAAGCATACACCAACGTATAAGTTTGATACCAATAAATTTTATATATATAATGAAATATACATCGGTAAAAAATGTAGCAGGTGGGAAACAAAAATTCTATCACTTACAGATTGTTTATTGAATACAAGGTCCAATCGACCTTTTTGTGCAGGACAAACTGGGTGATCAGTAATCCATTTATCCAACTATCGTTAACGAAAAGTATTCAATTCAGAAACGATTTCACAATGTAACGGCATTTTTATCGAATCGGCGAGTAGCTTTGCGTTTAGGACTTGATTCACTACAAACCCGAATTCAAAGCTACTGTTACAAATTACTTAACCTGTTCACTCGTCCTATGATGATGATTACCAAACGACTAACTGAAGATAAAAGGTTGTATTGAAAGATTTGCTTGAATTTGAATCATCTCTTCTATTATACTATGCCGTTATTTATAAGTAATATTAAGGGATTACCCGATTTACTTTGTTCACACTGTGTGTACAATTTAAACTGTCTTAAAGTTTAGGTTAAGTGTACTTCGGTACGTGACAGTGATTGTGCGTCTTCCCACAGCTGCGTCAATAATTATTCAGTACCTTAAAATTTGATTCTGTGTGTGTGTGTGTGTGTGTGTGTGTGTGTGTGTGTGTGTGTTGTTTGTGTGTTTGTGTGTGTATATGTTATATATATATATATATATATATATATATATATATATATATATATATATATATATATATATATATATATATATATATATATATATATATATATATATATATATATATATATATATATATATATATATATATATATATATATATATATATATATATATATATATATATATATATATATATATATATATATATATATATATATATATATATATATATATATATATATATATATATATATATATATATATATATATATATATATATATATATATATATATATATATATATATATATATATATATATATATATATATATATATATATATATATATATATATATATATATATATATATATATATATATATATATATATATATATATATATATATATATATATATATATATATATATATATATATATATATATATATATATATATATATATATATATATATATATATATATATATATATATATATATATATATATATATATATATATATATATATATATATATATATATATATATATATATATATATATATATATATATATATATATATATATATATATATATATATATATATATATATATATATATATATATATATATATATATATATATATATATATATATATATATATATATATATATATATATATATATATATATATATATATATATATATATATATATATATATATATATATATATATATATATATATATATATATATATATATATATATATATATATATATATATATATATATATATATATATATATATATATATATATATATATATATATATATATATATATATATATATATATATATATATATATATATATATATATATATATATATATATATATATATATATATATATATATATATATATATATATATATATATATATATATATATATATATATATATATATATATATATATATATATATATATATATATATATATATATATATATATATATATATATATATATATATATATATATATATATATATATATATATATATATATATATATATATATATATATATATATATATATATATATATATATATATATATATATATATATATATATATATATATATATATATATATATATATATATATATATATATATATATATATATATATATATATATATATATATATATATATATATATATATATATATATATATATATATATATATATATATATATATATATATATATATATATATATATATATATATATATATATATATATATATATATATATATATATATATATATATATATATATATATATATATATATATATATATATATATATATATATATATATATATATATATATATATATATATATATATATATATATATATATATATATATATATATATATATATATATATATATATATATATATATATATATATATATATATATATATATATATATATATATATATATATATATATATATATATATATATATATATATATATATATATATATATATATATATATATATATATATATATATATATATATATATATATATATATATATATATATATATATATATATATATATATATATATATATATATATATATATATATATATATATATATATATATATATATATATATATATATATATATATATATATATATATATATATATATATATATATATATATATATATATATATATATATATATATATATATATATATATATATATATATATATATATATATATATATATATATATATATATATATATATATATATATATATATATATATATATATATATATATATATATATATATATATATATATATATATATATATATATATATATATATATATATATATATATATATATATATATATATATATATATATATATATATATATATATATATATATATATATATATATATATATATATATATATATATATATATATATATATATATATATATATATATATATATATATATATATATATATATATATATATATATATATATATATATATATATATATATATATATATATATATATATATATATATATATATATATATATATATATATATATATATATATATATATATATATATATATATATATATATATATATATATATATATATATATATATATATATATATATATATATATATATATATATATATATATATATATATATATATATATATATATATATATATATATATATATATATATATATATATATATATATATATATATATATATATATATATATATATATATATATATATATATATATATATATATATATATATATATATATATATATATATATATATATATATATATATATATATATATATATATATATATATATATATATATATATATATATATATATATATATATATATATATATATATATATATATATATATATATATATATATATATATATATATATATATATATATATATATATATATATATATATATATATATATATATATATATATATATATATATATATATATATATATATATATATATATATATATATATATATATATATATATATATATATATATATATATATATATATATATATATATATATATATATATATATATATATATATATATATATATATATATATATATATATATATATATATATATATATATATATATATATATATATATATATATATATATATATATATATATATATATATATATATATATATATATATATATATATATATATATATATATATATATATATATATATATATATATATATATATATATATATATATATATATATATATATATATATATATATATATATATATATATATATATATATATATATATATATATATATATATATATATATATATATATATATATATATATATATATATATATATATATATATATATATATATATGTATGTATGTGTATATATATGTGTGTGTGTGTGTGTGTGTGTGTGTGTGTGTGTGTGTGTGTGTGTGTGTGTGTGTGTGTGTGTGTGTGTGTGTGTGTGTGTGTGTGTGTGTGTGTGTGTGTGTGTGCATCTAAAGCTATAAACAAAGTTGTATAGTTTAAACCTATTACATTTTGATTAAATTATATCTTCAAAGTTATATTGACTCTACTAATTTTCTAATAATTTAATGAACCCTACATTTAATGATGTACTCAAGTTACATAAGTATTTAAATTTTTATTAATGTTTATGAGATTGCATATTAATCTATTAGCTGTAATTTGTATTTAAAAACGTTTAGTTTAATTTTTAAATGTTTTATATTAATAAAGTAGTTGCATTCTGATGACAATTCGTTAAACTCTTGATCATCATCATTAGGTCCCGGAACTGGTTAGACGCGTACCTCCACATATGGAAAAAGTAACAGCACCATTCCTTAAACTACACTCATGCAAGTGTTTTCAATTACAAAAAGGTGAAATGCGTTTGTGTCAAAACGACTGTAAAATAATATCAACTTGTAGACAGTATA
Source organism: Platerodrilus igneus (assembly GCA_036346225.1). Taxonomy (NCBI): domain Eukaryota; kingdom Metazoa; phylum Arthropoda; class Insecta; order Coleoptera; family Lycidae; genus Platerodrilus; species Platerodrilus igneus. Next base: position 11,129,597 of record JARFIW010001469.1, on the reverse strand, counting down.
AATATCTTGGTGTTGAAATCAAAAATTACTTTTTGGCTAATATATTACCGAGGGTGGCTATTAATTAGGATGACATTGAGCCAAACTGTGTTGCCAAAAAGAATTATTAATGTTCGCGGACTAGTCTCGGGGTCTATCCCTGCGGAGCCATGAGATGGGGGGGGTCTTTTTTTATCATTAAATCTGTCTTTGTACAATTTAGGGCGCCACTACGGCAGTTCCATAAACAAAAAATACTCTTCTTAAGGAAAGACGCAGATAAACCTTAAGGGAACTTACTTATGCCTGAAGATGGATATTCAAAACATAACTCCATTTTTTTTACACTTAATTGGATAAATCACTGTTTCTCTTGTTAGATTTCCAGAAAAAAAACTATTACAATAGTTTGCAGATATGTAATAAAATTATTTGCTGTTCTTTTATATACAAAAAATAAAGACAAAATCATAAATATAATAGCATGAAGTGGAATGGTCTTAATAATGTTAAATCGACGAATTAGCAGTTATCAATGGGTGAAGCCTATCATAGAAAAAATATCTCATTACATTAAGCGAATGCTTCAAGCAAAGATCTTTGTTTTCGGCTCACAAGATTTGTTATAGATCAAACTTGAATCTTTATAACATCTGAGTAGCTTTTCAATAAAAGTCAAGGATTATCTTATCATACAACTTGTTTGCAGAATATACGTTTGACTTGTTTAAGTAAACATGTAACTCCAGATGTTTATCTGGCAGATGTTAAACTAAATTGTGCCCTAAACGACTATTTAAAATTAACGAATAATAACAAAAAAATCTAGCCAGATCATCTGACATATTCTAAATAAAGTGTAATTTATTTTAACATGAAAGCTTTCGAATTCATTATTCAAAAATATACTAAAACTATTATAAATCGTGAGGCAAATTATCTTACATGTAATAAATAAAGCATAATTTATTTTAATAAGAAAGCTTTTATAACTTTAATATTTGAAAATATGCTAAGAATTTTAAATCGTTTAACAAGAAAGCTTTTATATCTTTAATAATCGGAAATGTATTGAAATTTTAAATCATTTAGGTAATTATTTATCATCCAATTCGACAACGTTTTACGATGAATTTGCTTCTCGCTTGGATTGATGCTTGTTACAAAAAAAGCGTACTCGCCGTAGGAAAGGTGCTTACAAAAATTTACAACACCTGCAGGATTGCAGCCACGTGCAAATGCCGCCACATTATGAACGGATAGGATGCCGTCTTCAAAGCTTGACCCACTTCCATATACTACAAAACTATACAAATCAATTCCTGAAATGCATTATGAATTTTTTAAAGGTGAAACTGCTTGCTAAGAATTCAAACAAATTAATGGCGATAAAGACGACATATTCTCACGCTTACAAACCGTTCTATAAACCTTGCGTCCACTTCGCTGCTTGGTTTCAACAACAATAATCTTTTCTTATCACGGACCAGGCAACATGCCTTTCCTAAGAATGGAATTTTTTTCCATTCAACATGGTAAAGAAATTTTCCTACCACGTTTTTTAAACTTATCTGAATACATGCTCGTACAAGAATAAAATGTAAGTACATCGGGCAAGCGCCTTTTGCTTTGCGCGCATGACTGCACCGATCGATAATCACGTCAACTAACATTATTACGCTTTGATCGTGGCATTCCACATAACATATAGCAACTTTGAAGTAGTCTATATGTAGAATGTTACAGTGTTATAGTAGATAATCACTTGCGCTGGGATATACACATCAAATATGTATGCACTAGACTAATGACTGTATTGATCAAGCTCTATTACATAGCTAACATGGTCCCGTTCAATGTACGGAAAACTATGTACATAACGCTTGCTGAATCGATAATTAGATATGGATTAGAAGGGTTGGGACGTGCTAGCGATGTATATATGAATAAAATACATTCAATTCAAAAAAGATTATTGAAATTGGTAGTTAACACTAACAATAATGACTCATTTCAAAACATTTTAAATAATAATAACCTATTAACGGCAAAGGGTATTTTCTTACGCTTTAAACCGCGAATTCTTACAGTTAAAAAGTTCATAAATACATCGCGCAAGCGCGAAATAAGCGACGTTACGGGCGGTTGGTAGCGCTAATCTTATACAGATTTGGCGCGCCCATCTATTAATGACGTCACCAATGCACAAATTATATTACGCAATAATCGGAAATATAAATTTAAGACAGTAGTTCATATCAGCGAACAAATTAAACAATGGACTACTTACATCAGAAATCCGAACGTCCTGCGGGGTTGAGCTAAAGTTGGCCTCTATTAAAGTCCATCAGGGCTCCATCCCGGAGTGATTAAAGTGGTAACGGCTCCGATGCTGTTGGCGGAGCATGGACATCCGGCTCGTCTAGGGTCGTGGGCTGCTCCGGCGTGGAAGCGGTTAGGCCAAGGCTACAAATTTATTAATCCTACCTATGTAGGGAATAGACAAGGAAAACCAGGTATAAGGGGCGACACACAAAAGATAATTAGGCAAGGGAATCTACATAGATAAAACAAGGCACGATACGATACCTCAAACGTCCACTCCACTCGAAGGTTCAGGCCAAAAAGCTACGTTAAAGCGTCTAACGGAAACTTCACCCCACTTTTGTCTTTTGCGCGTCGGCGCGAAGTTAGTCGTCCAACCCACTTTTGACGTGACGGAAATACGCGCACCGCGTCTTTTAAATTTGTGGCGCGAAACTACCGCACATCAAAATTAACCTAAAAAACAATGTTTAAGGGCCAATTTATTGGCACGTAACAATTTTACAGTATAACATTCTACTAAATACTTTTATTGATGATAAACATTTGCAAATACAGGAAACGGAATATAAATTGAGAGACAAAAAATATATCACCCCACAAGTAAAAACATAAAACATAAAAATATGTATGTATGTGTAGATGTTAGCATTAGAATTAGAATTAGTTAAACTGTATAAATAGTTATTAGTTAAGGTTTGAGCACTTTGCGAGGATAGGTTCAAAACCATAAACATCCTGGTCAGAGTAATACGATTAAGTTATAATGAGTTACTTATCTTTTCAAATATCAATTTATAGTTAAAAGAAATGTGTTGTAGAGAAAACAATATGATTTAAAACATTAAGGGGTTGAGCCAAAAATGTGTTTAATTGATATTGTTTAATGCGCGGGGGGTCTTATAAATTTGTATATCGACTTACCTCCGCGCTTGTTTTCTTGTTCTAAAGATCGTTCCTATTCGTCAACTAAGTGGACTGAATACGAGTTTAGAGTACGTGTTACTTTGCACTTTCACTGAGTTTTTTAGGGGTTTATCGATGAAGTCGGCGGCACTATTGACTAACTCACTTTACTGAACGAAGAACCGACCGTTCTGCTTCGATATCGATGAGAGAGTGTTTTGTCACTACCCCTTTTTCAACTTATTTACACATGCACAAAGGAATTTTTACGACAGGTTATAGGGAGCAAGGGATGACAGCTTTAGGATTTGATTTACAACTAAGAATTTACGACTTAAAATTACCACAACAACGTGCGACAAAGAGACCGAACATCCCGCCCACCAAAATAAGTATAAACTAAATTATTTTATATTTAAATATAATTATAACTATTAACTAAAAAACCTAACCCGACAAACTTATATAAGTGAATATATGTATACATACCATTAAGTATTAAGTAATTGGCAGTAAATATAGTTTTACTAGAGGACGTTTAACTAACCCTTGGGCTGTCTTGACTGTAGCTACCCGAACGATACCATCCCTCCCCGGAGTTAACCTAGAAGCTGGTAAATCCCCAATAGGGAGGCAGAAAGCCACGGGGTTTACACGAAAACAACGAATGCAGGATTTCAAACATTACCGCATAGCCCTCTTTGCGGACAAGATCAAATAATTTCGAGTTAGTAAAAATTAAGTTGTTCGATTTCCAGGAAGTAAATATCTTTCATGACAATCCAATATAATAATTTCAGTCAACCGATGCGACCGAGGAAGCAAAATTGGAAATTTTGCATCATGCGATAACTCTGAATTACGTAGGCGATCGCCCACCCTCAACAAATCACGACTATCTAGAAACGGACTAAGGCTACGAAGTTGTTTACTAACAAGTTTTCCACTTTTAATATTTGTAATGTCTTGGGCGAAAACATTTGTTTGAACTCTTTTAATCAATAAATGTATACCCTCTTGCTGCTGAGCTAGAGACAAACTATCAGAATATTTTAAACGCAATTCCGCCGAACATTGAACATTACGAATAAAATGGTGAATACATGTAATAATCCTACAAATTTTCTGCAGTTTTGAACATTTATCCAACAACAAATCCAAGAAATTCTCAGACATAACGACTGTTAACAACAGAGTACGATATTCGACGTCCATCTGAGATGAGTCGATAAGTTTTGGCAGCGACACTCCTGGCCATTCTTCGCTACGACGCACGAACTAGGAAGGCCCTGTCCACCATAATGGATGGTGAACCAACTCTGAAGCCAATAGTCTACGTGAGGCACAATCCGCAGGGCTATCCTGGGACTTAACATAAAACCATGTTCATGAATAAGCGAAATGCGATTGCTAACGAATGTCTTCCACTTATGCGAGGAAGACCGAATTCAAGACAAAACAACAGTAGAATCTGACCACGCGAAAATATTACTAACTGATAAACTATCTGTATAAGTATTTTTGACGAAATCTACTAAATCTGCTAAGAGTAGGACAGCACACAATTCTAGACGGGGCAATGAAACGCAATTAGTAGGAGCAACCTTCGATTTTGCGCATACTAATGACATGGTAATATTACCTTCTAAATCGAACGAACAAAAATAGATGACAGCTGGATACCCGGCTTCAGAACCCATGCAACTCCACCTTTTTAAAATTATGACAAACGATGAGACGCGAAATCTCAATATTCGAAACCGCTGGCAATTCACCCAAAAAATATCTCCATTTTTGTACGACTTTCAAAGGCGGCTCTTCGTCCCAACCGAGACTTAAAAGCCAAAGATCTTGAACTAAACGTTTAGCGAAAAATACAAAAGGCGCTATCAAACCGAGAAGATACAAAATTTTTGCGATAGCCGACAAAACATTACGCTTAGTACAAGTGCGCTCTTCAGCGTCTAAGTTGTATAAAAATACATATGTAAGAGCGTGCCACCAAAGGCCCAAAATTTTTATTGAACCACTATCTTTATCTTGAAGTGTAATTGCGTCCGAACTGGAGAGGGATTCCCTCAAGTTGGACATCACTTTCGGGCAATTACTACTCCATTTTCTTAATTGAAGACCACCACTAGTGCAAATACTATTCAATTCACCAATTAATTGATTAGCAACTTCAATCAAATTGCATCCAGTGACAAAGTCATCAACATAGGTATCGCTCGCCAATACCGATGACGCGAAAGGAAAATTAATCGATCCTAACCTTGCCAATTCTTGAACAGTACGCAAGGCCAAAAAAGATGACGACAAAACTCCATAAGTCACAGTAGTTAATTCAAAGTCCATAATAGGATCTGACGGAGAAAATCTCCAGACGATACTTTGATAATCACGATCAGTATTGAAACAAGCTCCTGCTACCGCGTTTCTCTAATTTAAAACAAGTAATAACAAGAGTCTTTATTACTCACTGTTCAGGAGTCTAATTAACAGTATATGCCTATCACACTATCATACTAATGAATTCACATGCACTAATATCTTCTTAAACTAACTTCTTTACCATAGGTCCATTAATAACACTAACACAACTATTTTTATTACACTTCTATTTATTTATGTATACTACAAGCTGCATGTACATTAGACACAGCATATAACATTTAAGTATACTTTTGGACTTCCAAAAGCTCAACTACTTTTACTTTACAACGATATAATTTATATTAGACATTCTAGTATAGACTAAACTCCTGCATCTATTAGCGGTCTTATATATACTCTGAATTAAAGGGATGACTCATTCTCTAGTAATTGCCAGAAGAATTCTCGAACCCTGGAGAATATGCAGCGCCCACGGCGCTTGTGTGTTTGATGAATTGCCTAATAGTAGCTCGCAATACTGCCCCCTCTTTAAAACCGTTACGTCTCGTAACTGTAAATACATTTTGACGCCAATTCGATGAATGATGACGGTATCGGCAGCTATCTCCTCTGGTGCATCCACCGCGTCGTTGGAAATAACAGTCAACACCCTTTTCTTGGTCTTGGTAGGCAACCAGTTGATAACAACAAACAAGGACCTGGACGTTGGTTTCCTGGAAAACTACTTCTAGCATATTTCGGACTATCCTCCAATCTAAGCGATCCAGTCCACAGCCTAGCTTGGGCACCGCTAGTTTCGTTACTCCACTTTCCATCATCTGAGCCTTAAGATTCAGCAAAGCCTCCCATAGATGTCCATAACTAGGTCTCTGCCATGAAGAATTTTTGATGACCAGATAGTAAACATAACAATTTTTATCCTAAAGAACCAAAGCTTTTCCTACAGTTGGCTGCTGTTGTACTAATTCATCCACACATCCAAACTTTTTAAAAAGAACAGCTATTCTCCTTGACATTTCCAGATCTTGAGCTACGCAATGTGCAAGGGAATATTCTTCTGGTGCTTTAAACAGATCTTGCTGTTTTTCAACAACAACGCCAAATCTCGCCTTAGCGGAAACACCATACGCCGCCATAAAACTCTCAAAATTTACATTTGGCTCATGATTAATAACTTGTAGAACACCATTCTCATTATTCGAGCTTTCCTGGTTGTTGCCAGCGTGGGATGTTAAACGGTCAAAGTGTACCACTTTCGGTTTACCACGGAGAGATTTTCTGATCCGCTACACTACATCATTAATCCTTTTCATCATTTCGTACGGGCCTTCCCGTTGTCTTTGTAGTTTTGGCGACAACCTAGGTTTTGTTTGTGGATTATAAAACCACACTAAATCTCTAGGTTGATAACCACCTTTTTGTGCTCTCGTGTCATATTGTGATTTCATTCGATCGCTTGCTGCCTGGATATTTCTTCGGACGTTTTCGTGAATGCTATTTGATCTTTCACGAAGCTTACTAACATAATCTTCACCTGCGATCTCTTCTCCAGGTTTAAATCCCAACTGAAGATCACATGGTAGCCGCAATTCACGTCCTAACATCACGCAAGCGGGGGAGTATCCTGTGCTATCATGTACCGAAGATCGGTATGCCAGTAGGAACAAATGTAAATATTGGTCCCAGTCTCGTTGATGTTCAGAGACAACTTTGGCTAGGTACTTTCCCAACGTCCTGTTCATTCTTTCAACCATTCTATCCGATTGAGGATGAAGTGGCGTGGTTCTGGTCTTCCTAATTCCAAGATGCTTGCAGACGTTTTGAAACAACGCTGATTCGAAGTTCCAACCCTGATCGGAGTGTAACTCCAACGGAACTCCAAAGCGACAAAATAACTCCCTCACTAGTACATTTGCAACCGTCTCGACTTCTTGGTTAGGTATAGCATATGCCTCCGGAAATTTGGTAAAATAATCCATTGCAACCAAGATGGTTGCATTCCAGGCGTCGTCTCAAAATTCTATTTTCAAACACCAAGGAGTCCCACTGTGCCTAGTATGCCTTCAGGCTCCTACTTAAAATACTAATTTTTTCCCAAGCTGGTCGTTGTCCTCTATTTTTCCACTCAATAATACGTTCTAATTCGGCGTCATTCTCCTGGTCTTCTCGTATTTTTTCGGGTTGCCAAGTATCATCGGTCACCGTCATTCTATGGATGACACTTATTTTCTCTTCCATCTTGGAGCAATAATTGCAGTTTACCAGACAAGGTCTCCTTGATAGAGCGTCTGTATTCCGATGGCTAGTTCCTACACGATGTTCTGTGTCAAAGTCATATTCTTGCAACCGCTCTATCCACCTTGTCACTTGCCTTTCAAGATTTCGAGACTGCAGTAACCATTTCAGTGCAGCATGGTCTGTTCTCAATAGGAATTTATTGCCGTATAAGTAGTTATAAAAGTGCTCTACGGATTTGACGACGGCCAACAGCTCCCTTCTTAGCACAAAAATAGTTCCTTTCTGGCCGCGACAAGACCTTACTGAAATACCCAATAACTTTTTCTTGTCCGTCCTGCACTTGAGAAAGAACGCTTCCTATAGCTGTGTTACTGGCGTCGGTATCCAACACAAATTTCCCCTCCATCCGTGGATAACTCAAAATTGGTGCTGTAACTAGTAGCCGTTTCAGTTATTGAAATGCACTGTGGCAGTCGTCATTTCAATCATATTCTTGTCCATCTTCGGTTAATTTTGTTAACAGTTTGGCAATGTTCGCAAACCCAAGTATAAAACGTCGGTAATATGCGCACAATCCTAGAAAACTGCGTAGTTGGTGTATATCTGCCTGTGTAGGCCACTCTTGTACCGTTTTTATTTTGTCGGGGTCAGCTATTATGCCGGTTTCCGAAACGACATGTCCTAGGTATTTCACCTTTTTTCCAAATAGGTGACACTTCTTGGGGCTCAATGCAAGGTTTGCCCCCCCCCCGTAATCTTTGGAATATCTCCTCTAGGTTCTTAAGGTGTTCTTCAAAAGACCGGCCTAACACTATTGTTCACGCCTAAGCGGAACGGTTGGTTCACAATAACAAAAATTAAACGTGTAATAAAATGTGGTTGCATAAAAAACTTACTCCGTGTTCAATTATCACTTTACACTCACCACTAAATACATAATTGGTTAGACAGGAGAGGGTTGGTGAAGGAAGGGAAATAGAGGTGCTCACGTTGTTAATTAATTAATAATTAATGCCGACAAACCGGCGCGAATGTGATATTTAAAAATGGACTGTGTTCTAAGAGAGAGCTGTGTCGACTTATTTATCTTATTGGTTGTAATCAGCGCTCACCTTTGGCGATGCGCGAGTAACAAATCGTAGTCGAGACATAAGAGGAGCATGCTTTTAATTTATATTAGGCAAGACCTAAACATAACCGCCCATCTAAAACTGAATAAGTTTTATACCAAAACAAAATAAATCATTTAAAAATACACCCTAGAAATGTTAAGGTTGCTAGGCAAATTAAAACAAAACTTTAATACAACCTTAAAATTTTTAAAATTAAACGGAACATAAATACGAGAGAAAATAACCAATATAAAATTTATTCATTCAAAGGGAGGATAATAAGCTTACTTATTGGACGTGTAAATAAACCTGCAGCGGTTTTTACAGATGCTACTCGTGGTATACCGTCACGACCAAAAAATAACTTTTCAATACGGCCAAGAGGCCAACACAAGGGGGCAGTATTTAAATTTTTAATTATGATCACATCATTTACCTTGGGCAATATGGTGGAGCAATGCCATTTATTACGTTGGGTGAGTTGGTGAAGATACTCGTTGGACCACCGACGCCAAATGGATTGAGTAACCTGACACAATCGCTGCCAACGGATAGAGATAAAAGGGGACCGCCTATTAAAAAATGACCGGGCGACAGATAATCCGTACCGGCATTATGATCGGAAAACTGGGAAAGAGGGCGACTATTGAGTATGGCTTCAACCCTAGAAAAAATTGTACATAGTTCCTCAAAGGTTTGAGGGCGTGTACCTAAAGTACGAACTAATAAGGCTTTTGCCGATTTCACTCCAGACTCCCAAATTCCGCCAAAATTTGGGGCGTATGGAGGATTAAATTGCCACTTGATATGGCGGGAGGCTAAAGCGGCGAAAATTTTATCGTTGTTGGATTTAAGGAATATGATAGCTTCCTTAAGGGACCGCGAGGCACCAAGAAAGTTTCTACCCTGATCTGAGTAAACAACATCAGGAATTCCTCTACGAGCTGTAAACCTTGTCAGACAAGCTAAAAATGCTTCGGTAGATAACTCTGACACTACCTCGAGGTGCACCGCTCTGGTGCACATACAAATAAATATGCATAAATAAGTTTTAGACACCGGGCATTACGACGATTAGAAGACTTGATCAAAAATGGGCCGGCGAAATCTACTCCCACATGAGTAAATGTTCTGGACAGTTGAAGACGGAAAGGGGGTAAATCGGCCATGAACGGTTGAGCAGTTGTCGCACGGAAGCGCGAACAAACAACGCATTTGTGGATCCTCTGACGAACTAAGGAACGTATTCCCATAATCCAGAAATTTCGCTAAATAAGTGATTGCGTCATGAATGCACCTGAATGCATAGATAAAAGGTGATAATTATCACACAATAATCGCGATAAAGTGGCTTGTTTCGGTAATAGAAAGGGATGTCTGTTATCATAAGACAACAGGGAGTGACGCAAACGTCCGCCCACCTTAACAAGACCTAGCGAATCAATAAAGGGGGACAATTTTTGGAGTTGTTTAGAACAACCCTTGTTTAAATTTAGTTGATTTATTTCTTCGGCGTAGAACTGCTGTTGCGTAACTCTTATGATAGTTATCAATGAGATATGTAATTCATCAGAAGAAAGAGAGCCTGATAATTTTTTATCAGAGTTCTTGCAATTGTAAATAAAACGGTTTACATATGCAACAGTACGCTGAAGCAAGGTGAGAGAAGAAAATTTATCCAAAAATTGAGTGCAATTTTTTTGTGTAGAAGTAACTAAAATATTAGATGGAGTGGTTTTATTTCTGGAAGAATTTCTAGAGAAGGGGGAGATTCCAAATTCCTGGAAGCCGTAATTAGATCGCTACAGTTAGCTGGGCCATGCCACCAGATATCGTTGTCAATCAACTGGTGCGCAATAAGACCACGAGAAGCCATATCAGCGGGGTTGTTTTCACCAGAAATATGGTACCACTGTTGAATGGCAGTGTATTCTAAAATAATTTCCACGCGGTTGGCAACAAATGTTTTTAATAAATAAGAAGGAGTGTTAATCCACGCTAGTACCACTTGAAAATCGGTGAATAATTTTATTTCCTTTAAGGGATAAGGAAATTTATTAGAGATTATAGAATATACTAGACGAGATAACAAAACAGCACCTAATAATTCCATACAGGGTATTGAAAGAAATTTTAAGGGTGAAATTTTACTTTTAGCTTGTAGGAGATGGCAATTCGTGTTATCTGAAGTCGTGCCATGTAGAAAAACACATGCAGCATAACCATTCTCACTGGCATCGCAAAACCCTAAAAGTCGGTACTGTCCCGAGTCTAAAAACAAACAGCGAGGAATTTTCAAATTTGATAATTCAGTAAGGCGGGAACAAATTTTCTCCCACTTCAAACACCAGTCGGTGTCCGGCGTGTCGTCCCAGCCTAAACGTTGTACCCATAATTGTTGTAAAAAATGTTTTTTTAAGAACACCACCGGAGTCAACCAGCCGAGGGTCGAAAATTTTAGCCATATATGAAAGAACGGAACGTTTTAAAATATTCCTTTCGAAAGGAACAACATAGTAGGTGAAATTATCAGAATTCGGGTTCCAAACTAGTCAGAATATTTTGATATCAGAGATTTCATCAGAAAGTGCTACGGAGGGTTCTAATTCAGATTCCTGGAATTGATTTAAAAGAGAGTTGTCATTGCTGGACCACTTTCTTAACTGAAATTGGCCAAGAGACAGCAATTTTATTAATTCAGATCGCAGCTGCTGAGCTGCCGCAACTGACATGGCTCCTGATATCACATCGTCCATATACGTGTGATTCAGCAAGGCCACAGATGCTAGAGGAAATTGTTGTCCTTCGTCGATCACCAATTGTTTTAACACGCGTTGCGCAATAAAAGAGGATGGAGTAAGACCATAAGTAAGCGTGTTCAATTCGTACTCTTGAACTCCGCTGTCGAGGGAGGGTCGCCAGAATATATGTTGGTATATTCTATCTTGTGTACGTACTAAAATTTGGCGGTACATCATTCGTATGTCAGCACAAAGTGCTATTTTGTGAGAACGAAATAAAAATATTATTTCGGGCAAACCTGATTGCAGTTTCGGACCAGCGTAAAGACGTTGATTGAGGGACTTAGCGGTCGAATCATTAGCAAATCCGTTAAACACCACTCGTAGTTTGGTAGTACTGCTTGTGGTTTTATGAATGCCGTGGTGTGGTAAAATATAATCGGAGGGTTGCAGAGCAACATTCATGTGATTTAGAGATAGATATTCCTTGAGAAATGAATCATAAACCTTTTGATTTTCGGTTGAATTCCGAAGTCGCCGTTCTAAATTTAGATAACTGTTATAAGCAATTTCACGATTGCGCTCTAGAGGTTCGGCATTATCCTTGAAGGGTAGGGCTACAATGTAACGACCAGTTTCATCGCGAGAGTGGGAACTAACAAAATGTGCTTCACAATAATTGTCGTCAATATTCACAGCAGGAGGTTGCGAGACTTCTTCGAGCGCCCAAAAATTTTTTACTTCGCTTTCAAGAGGTTGCGACATTATACAAAGCGAAGTAGCGTTTGACGGTCCTTGCGGAGAAGGCACCTGTCCTAATAACACGTATCCAAAAATAGTGTCAATCGCTAGAGGTTTACCAAGACGGTTATTTGCGTTATCCGAAAATAATATTCTACAACATATGTCCGCTCCTAATAATATTTCTACCGGAGCGGATACATGGAAATTAGGGTCAGCCAAGGGTAAATGTTTAAATCGTTCATAAATTCCACGTGGTAAAGAACAACCAGGGATATTACCTGTAAGTTTTGGAAGAATAGAGGCACAAAAATTTATTCGTTGATCTGCATAATTGGAAAGTAGAAAACAATCGACTAGCCCTTTAGAATTAACAGCGGTATTGGCTAGTCCACACACTTTACTGTGATTGCGAACATATTTAAAACCCAACCCTTGCACGCAAGCAGAAGTGATCGCATTGATTTGGGACCCTGAATCAAGAACGCACCTTACAGGTTGAAAATCGCCATTGATGTCCCGAATCTTAGCTTGAATCGTTCCTAAAAGCACTGTATAATTTTTAGGATTATTAGACACATTGCATGTAGAAACTGTCTCTTTCATATCGGATGTGGAAGGGGTCACAAGGGTTATCGGTCCCGAAGTCGAGACAGGCGACGCATTATGCAAAAAGGTGTGATGATATCTGGAGCTACATAACCCGCATCTTCCTTTAGAGTTGCAGCCCTTAATATGATTACCTAAACATTTGAAACAACGCAACATTCTTTTTACCGCGGTGTATCTATCGGAAACATTTAATTTTTGAAAGTTTTTGCACGCGTAAATTGTATGCCCTTCATTACAATAGGGACACGAATTACGATCGCATTTTACTTGCGCATCGTTAGTGAATTCTTTACAAAAAGACTTATTTAGATTATATTTGAAGCGCGGTGGCATATTTACGTTGACGGGTTTTAAAGCTTGAACATCTTCGTGCATTTCTGAGGTTTTATTCTGCGCGGTTAAAATTCGAACAACTTAGCACAAGTCGGCACATTAGAATCCGCGCGTGCATCAAATGCATGTTGTAATTTAGGATCCAAATTACGATAACATAGAGAAAATAAAATAAAGTCCGATAAATCTTCAACGTCGGGGCAGATTTCAAAGTGCTTACTGCGTTGAAATGTGTATTTATGAAATTTGATAAGGAACCAGTAGATTTAAATTGAAGAATTTTATTCAAATAAAAATTAACAATTCTGCGTGGGGAGTCGTAGCGGTCTACAAGTTTTTTAAATGCTTGCTCATACAAATTAGGATCTAACGCTAGATCAGAGACGACACTTAATGCTTCCTTATCGAGATACGATCTAAAATATAAATATTTTAATGAGACTGGAATAGATTTGTTTTCGTGTACAACACTGCGATAAGTAGTAATGAAATTATTCCACTTATCAATGGAACCATCAAAAACAGGAATTTCTAGGGGTTTTAAACATTCAACGGATGGGCCCTTAAATGCCAGAGCATCCGCAGAAACCGATTTTGTCGAAATTTCTTTCAATTCTAAATATTTTGAACGAATTACGTCAAACAGATCATCGAAAGACGCTAGATTTAATTTTACATGTACTTTAGGGTCGGGTTTAGTAGCGTTAAATTCTATTATTGCTACCTGTAGTTTTTCGAGAGCATTTTCAATAATCGGAAGCCTTTGCATTTTGCTTCTAATAAGATTAATTTACTTACATTTGCGGAAATAGCATAATCCCAAATGCCTTGCAAGCGACTAAATAAGGCTTCTTGTTGAGCTTGCAAAGAAATGCTGTCGAAAGACATTTTCAGAATAGCATAAACTACACGTAAATATGTAATTGAATTGAAGTGTATTTTATAATTAAAATTGAATCCAAATATAAACAAACACACCTGTGCTGATAACCGTTTATCAACATGCAGGTCAAACTCAATTACGAGGTTAACATTACAATTCGATAAGAGTGAATTTATTTCAAATACTTTTAAGAGCAAACTTGTAATAATTTAACCTAAAGCAAGCTCCCCTACAACCACGACGACAATTCTATCACGCATACCGGCCGAAGAGACCAAAAAAATAAGGTATGTTCACGTCTAAGCGGAACGGCTGGTTCACAATAACAAAATTTAAACGTGTAATAAAATGTGGTTGCATAAAAAACTTACTCCGTGTTCAATTATCACTTTACACTCACCACTAAATAATAATTGGTTAGACAGGAGAGGGTTGGTGAAGGAAGGGAAATAGAGGTGCTCACGTTGTTAATTAATTAATAATTAATGCCGACAAACCGGCGCGAATGTGATATTTAAAAATGGACTGTGTTCTAAGAGAGAGCTGTGTCGACTTATTTATCTTATTGGTTGTAATCAGCGCTCACCTTTGGCGATGCGCGAGTAACAAATCGTAGTCGAGACATAAGAGGAGCATGCTTTTAATTTATATTAGGCAAGGCGTAAACAACTATCACGTCGTCTAGGTACACCAGACAAGTCTTCCAAGACAGTCCACGCAGTATTGAATCGTTCAAAATTAGCAGGAGCATTGCATAATCCAAATGGCATGACCTTGAACTGCCATAATCCAGTTCCAATTGTAAACGCAGTCTTTCCTTTATCGTTTGGCTCAAAGCCTACCTGCCAGTATCCGCTTTCAAGTCCAAGGTCAAAAACCATTTAGATCCGGATAGAGTATCCAAGGTGTCATCAATTCTGGGCAAAGGATAGCTGTCTTTTTTCGTCACATTGTTAAACCGCCGGTAGTCTACACAAAACCTTGTCTACCCATCCTTTTTCTTAACAAGCACTACCGGGGATGCCCATGGACTATTCGAGGGTTCAATCACTCCTTGTTCTTCCATGTCGGTGATAATTTGCTCGGCTTCCTTACGTTTTGCCAAAGGAAGCCGCTGGGATGTTGTCTTATCGGTTGCGCATCTCCAGTATTGATCTTATGTTGCACAATATTCGTCCTTCCTTTCTCACTATCATCCAGTGCAAACACACCTCAATATCGTCCGACCAGTTCTTTTACCTTGCCCAGTTGGTCGCCGTTTAATCCTTGACACGAAGGTATCAACATATCCAGCCATTTCTGTGAGCAACCGTTGGCTGGTTTATCTTTCGTGTCGTCCACACAATGTTTAATATGGCATACTGGAATGCAACTTCCCACATCATGTCTTTCTTCGGGGTCACCGTATGCGGATTAATGTTCAGCACCCTTGCTGGTATCATATTTCGAAACTTTAGCAGCGTTCTTCCAATCAGTAATCCCTCTTGACCCATTCCCGATTCAGTTGCTTCCATCATGCATACTTGTCCTTCCCGGAGCGTACCATCCTTGCTTCCCATTACTTTTATTTTCGCCTTCTCTGGAATTTTCATATCGCAAATCATTCGAACTTGCATCGTCTGGTTACTCGTACCTTGTGAAATGGAATCTCATCATCATCTATCTGAAGCACATTTTCTTTCATGTTTACATGAAACCCATATTCTCTCTCATGAGATCCATTCCCAAGGTCACTTCTTCTGTAATTTCAGCTACCAACACTCCATGATTAATTAGTTTGTCCCTAATTGCCAACCTATCGGCAGTCTCTCCGTGAGTACAAATTTTCTCACCACTTGCCGTTCGGAGACACACCGATACAGGTAGCACTTTTCCACGACCAACCAAATCTGGTCTCACAATAGTTCTTGTCGCTCCTGTATCTACGAGTAATCGGACAACCCTACCATTAATTCTACCATCGATATAAATGCTGTCCAGACTTCCCATCGACGATGCAGCACGGATGATAATCTCCGGGGCACTACGTTGTGCTGTCGACGTTTGCCCCCTTACGTCGACTTGCTTTAGTTTTCTTGCTGCTCAACCGGTTGCTTTTTTGTTTGAGTACAGCGTCTCTGTATATAACCAACTTCACCGCAGTTCCAGCATCGCAGACCCCATCTCCGCGGTCGTTGTCTTTCCAGTCTTTCCGCTTTTTGTTTTTCAAATACACGGTTGATTATTTCTTTTATGCTGTTCTGCGATTGCTCACGTTCTTCTAATGAAGACCGAACTTTGTGACTTATCCTGTGTGACGTCTGCTTAGCTGCTTCAAATTCAAGCGCATGAGCCAGTGCGTCATCTAACATTTTTGGCCGTGCTAGTCTTAGCGCTTGCTGTATTTCGCCATCTTTAACGCCATCCACAAATGTTTGAACAGCAAGTTGTTTGAGGAAGCTATTTGGTGCCGTTGGGTATGCTAATCTAACTAATCTGACAATGTCAGCTTCGAATTCTTGCAGGCTTTCACTTGTCTTTTGCGAGCGGTTCTTAACTTGTGCGTGGTAAACCTGTTGAAGGTGAGCATCTCCATATCTCATCTCAAGCTTCGATGTTTAGACGCCGTAATCATTCTGCTGGTGATCGGGAATCGTTTGTAGGATGTTAAGAGCTTCCCCCCGTAGGGCCACTATTAAGGAGATAACCTTCTCTTTGTTGCACCAACCGTTGGCTATTGCCGCAGCTTCAAATTGTTTCAAATATGTGGGCCAAGGTGTTTTGCCATCAAATGTGGGTGGTTTCACTTTAAATTTTGACGGTATTGGCTCGCTTTCTACCATGCTTCTTATTTCTGGAATGTTCTGATTTACCACTTGATTTACTAATTCAAGTGGCCGCGTTGTTAGTGAAATCATCTGTTCTTGTAGTCTCATCGCATCTTCTTCCATTTTTAATAATTTACTATCCAACTTTTGCTCAACTATTTTTATCTGTTCAGTGACATCTTCTTTCAATGCAATGGAGCTTTCCATTAATCTTTGTTCTAACGTGGCTGTTTTTTCATTCAACTTGTTCCGTCCTTGTACATAGTTTATAGTTTAGGATTTATTATTACTTGGGCTTGCTTGCTGTTCTAAATTCGACGCGATAGATTTAAATTTTGTTAGTCAAATTTCCCCAATGCGTTTATTTGATGTATATTAACCTTGTGAATGGTGAACGTTCTGTAGTGCGCGTACGCACCAGATTATCGATTTGGAATATCCAAGGAACTTGCTCAACGAATTTGCTCAACGAGTATGGCAGTGCCCGCATTAACTTGAAGTATCGTAGAACCCGCAAATAGTAGAGTATCGTAGAGATCGCATTAGAAAACTGTTGTAGAACCGCCGTAGCAACAAGTCGCTCTAGTATTTTAAACCGCTCAACAAATATCGTTGAAGAAAACCGCATATCCTCGCTTATAAAAAATCCGCTTGAAATGTTATCGTACAAACCGCAGTAGTCGACTATTATAGTGCCGTCTTGTTTTGTGAATTGTTACACACCCCGTTGGTGTTCGCATCGTTTTTTGTCCATGTGCCGCGTCCAGTGTGCACGTGTTACTCCGCTAATTGGATATCATACACTTTGATTGCACCGCCCTAGTTCGTGTGCTGCAAGCTATTAATTGGCTACAACTTTTTTCATCGTTGCCGTCATGCAGGTGAGTACAAAAAATAAACGCTACTTTATTTGTTTGTCATGTGCATGAACATTAATTAAATGTGTTGCTTGTTGAAACACGCTATAGAAAAAATACAGTCCACACATCTCGCTTTTTGAGGTATTCGAAAGTCGCCGCCGTACACAACTTTTCTTTCATTTTTGCAGCATTTTCACTTAACTTTTCTTCCATTTTTGCAGCATTTTCACTTAACCTTTCGGTATGGTTTGATTCCAGTTCAACTGACCTCACTATGTTTTCATTTAGTGTCACTTCCAGTTTAGCCGACCTCTCTTCCATTTTCTCAGCATTTTCACTAAGTGTCACTTTTAGTTTAGTCGACCTCTCTTCCATACTGGATTTAAATTCCTTAAGGAAATTCATTATAGTTTCTGCGTCCATCTTACTTTGGCTTCTTGTAACTGGCATATATAAACTACTTAAATGTCTTTAGACTTGTGTGCTTTCTTTTAAATTAATCACTATATACCCCACACCTGACAACTGTGAAACAGGCTCCTGCTACCGCGTTTCTCTAATTTAAAACAAGTAATAACAAGAGTCTTTATTACTCACTGTTCACAAGTCTAATTAACAGTATATGCCTTATTTAGAGATGTTTTCAGTCCAATTAACAATGAAGCACTATCACACTAATAAATTTACAAGCACTAATATCTTCTTAAACTAACTTCTTTACCATAGGTCCATTAATAACACTAACACAACTATTTTTATTACACTTCTATTTATTTATGTATACTACGATCTGCATGTACATTAGACACAGCATATAACATTTATGTATACTTTTGGACTTCCAAAAGCTCAACTACTTTTACTTTACAACGATATAATTTATATTAGACATTCTAGTATAGACTAAACTCCTGCATTTATTAGCGGTCTTATATATACCCTGAATTAAAAGGATGACTCATTCTCTAGTAATTGCCAGAAGAATTCTCGAACCCTGGAGAATATGCAGCGCCCACGGCGCTTGTGTGTTTGACGAATTGCCTAATAGTAACTTGCAACAGTATCTTT
Organism: Platerodrilus igneus; assembly: GCA_036346225.1. Classification (NCBI taxonomy): domain Eukaryota; kingdom Metazoa; phylum Arthropoda; class Insecta; order Coleoptera; family Lycidae; genus Platerodrilus; species Platerodrilus igneus. Next base: position 11,110,598 of record JARFIW010001469.1, on the reverse strand, counting down.
AACCAAAATCTGCCGATACATTTGTTTGATATCAGCTGTAATTACGATAGGATGTAAACAAAAATGCAATAACAAAACTGCAACGTCTTTTTGCAGAGCAGGGCCGATAGCCAAGCTATCATTTAACGAATTTCCAGATTGATCCGGACACGAAGCATCGAAAACCACGCGCAATTTGGTGGTAGTGCTATCACTCTTATGTACATCATGATGGGGAATGTAATACATTTTCTCATGAACCGACGAATTTTCAGGCGATTCCACTTGAACCATAAGACCGCTTTTCAAATAATCCTCCATAAATTTTTTATAATCCGAATACAATTTAGGATTTTTTAGCAAACGACGTTCAACGACAAAAATCTTTTAATACAGATCGATCTCATACCCACGAATGAGGGTTCAGAAATTTTAAAGTGCAAAGACACTACAAAACGACCTTTCTTGTTACGTCTATAATTTTCCACAAATCCCTTTTCACACTTTTCTTCTTCAGGAGAAATGTGTTTCTTGAAGGGAATATTTTCTAATTACCAAAATCGACGAAGGTCGCTGTCTAAGGGCTCAATAACAGCACACAATGACGTAATAGAATTATTCGGGGAAACGACCTTTCCCGTTAAAACCCAACCAAAGTTTGTATTAATAGCAACTGGCTCGTTAGCGACACCCCAACGAGATTCGTTCAACAAAACCTGAGCAAAGATTTCCGCCCCGAGTAGCATGTCAATCTTACCAGAAATATTAAAATTAGGATCAGCTAAGGTCAAACCTCGAGTATGCGACCATTCCCTGATTCCTATCGACGACGAAAGTAATTGATTACAAATGTTAGGTAAAATATAACAATCAATTTCATATGCTGGATACCTTGCTCCCGAGGGGCTGACTACACACGATAGTGTACCAGACACCAACGACGAATTCAAGCCAAGTCCTTGAACAGTAACATTGGCTTTCCGTTTCTTCAAATCTAATTTCTGACGACACCTTTCAGTCATAAAACTTTCCATGGATCCGTTATCTAAAATTACACAAACATGTTGCAATTTTCCTGTATAATCTAGCACCGACACTATTGCCGTAGCTAACAGCGTGGTTGTATGTTCTAATGACGTCGAAATTAACAAGCTAGTGGCAGGTTGTTCATGCACAACCGCCGACGACAGATTGTCTTCACTGGGTCTACTAGTAGAAGTAAGTCTAGGCGCCGCTCTCCGAGGAGACGTTGACCTTTGAGAATAAATTTGTCTGCGTGGGGTTACCGATTTTTCTCGTTTACCGAAGTAAAGTAACGAATTGTGCGACTGATGACATTTTCTACACGACCAATCTAACTTACAATTTTTCATCGAATGTGAAGTATTTAAATATTTGATACAAAGGTTTTAAGCTTTACCACCTTAAATCTTTCTTGAGGGGTTTTATCGAGAAACTGCTTACATCTATAAATAGGATGCACAGCTTGGCATAAACTACAATTTTTACCATCATTGGTGGTACTAACTAAAGAAGTTTTAGCCGAAGTGCTAAAAAACCTTCCTTTTTCTCTTTCTTTCACGGAATCTCGAGATTTTAAGCATGTTCCTGAAGCAATGTCATTTATTTCCAACACTTTACATTGTTTTTTAATGTACGATCTTAAGTCTTTGAACGAGGGAATCTCGTCACTATTTCCTAATTCGAAACGCTTTAAAATGTTTGTATCTAATTTTTTCCATAACAGATTAAACAACATGAAATCTAGTAAATCTATTTCCATCTGCCTTAACGCGAATATATTTTCATCAAAACAACTAAGTAATTGCCTGAGTTCTGTGTGCGAGTCTGAGGAACTTACCTTAGGGCATTTTTCGACAGCATTAAAATATGTTGAAAGTAATAACCTCTTGGACTGAAAACGATTGGTAATGATTTTATAGGCTTCATCGTATGCACAATCGTTTAATGGCAAATGTTTTATTAATGCACGCGACGACTCATCTAGTGTATCTACGAGCTGGCAAAATTTTTCCACAAGGGACAAACCGACATTATTATGAATCAATCGCTTATAAATTACATGATACCTCTCAAAATCCGAAATACGTCCCGAGAACCGTGGGACAGAAAGATGTTTCAAGTTAACGCCACTATTTGCGGACAAAGAATTATTCATATTTTCCACCTTCGCTTATTTTCTACGCGATCTAATTCGCATTGTTCGGCGATAATACAAATATCTAATAGATAATCATCGATTTTCACCTTAAGGGCTGAGAATTCATCCAATTGTTCATTCTCTTCATCAAAGGAAATAACCTTGTAAAAAGACTTGAAATGAGTTTCAATTTGTTCGACACTTTTAATCGATGCTCTAATTAAAGCAATCGATACATTTTCCGGTTGATTAATTTTACTGTATATATAATCCAACCTTTTAACTAAATATCTAGCTTCAAGAATAGCTTGATCAATTGATATAACCATATTTGATTAATGATTAATGAACGACAATAAAAATTAATGTAAAAACAATGCGTATCTCACATACGCTACAACTAATTAATCTACGAAATTAAATTATTAATGGACAAATGCAACTAATTACAGTGCTCGCCCGACAAAAACGTTTAACGTTTCCCACAAATTCCAACCCTTTTGTTATACAAGTTGGATGACTCGATGGTTCCTCGAACTTGACGACGAAAAATAAGGTAAGGATTTACAATACATTAACCCTCATAAATCTAGTTTACATAAAAGACACCGACGACCAACACTAATCTTTGCAGACAAAGGATATATTGTAAAATCTACCGTTACGACCAAATGTTTCTACCATTAAATGTGTAAGCACGATGCTAGTCTCTCTGTAACACGTTCAAACTTAATCAAAACTACGACAATTATTAAATTTAAGTATAAATGAGAAGCTAAAGGATAGGAACTAATTAATTAATTAACTAATCCGGTGAAGAAGGCCATTGTTTGATGCGCGGGGGGTCGTATAAATTTGTATATCGACTTACCTCCACGCTTGTTTTCTTGTTCTAAAGGTCGTTCCTATTTTTCAACTAAGTGGACTGTATGCGAATTTATAGTACGTGTTAATTTGCACTTTTACTGAGGTTTTTAGGGGTTTATCGATAAAGTCGGCGGCACTATTGACTAACTCAGTTTACCGAACGAAGAACCGACCGTTCTGCTTCGATATCGATGAGAGAGTGTTTTGTCACTACCCCTTTTTCAAGTTATTTACACATGCACAAAGAAAATTTTAAGACAGGATATAATGGGGCAAGGGATGACAGCTTTAGGATTTGATTTACAACTAAGAATTTACGACTTAAAATTAACCACGACAACGTGCGACAAAAAGACCGAACAGATATGAAAAGCTATTTACTTTTTGAAATATTTCTTCTTAGGAATTATTAAACTGTTGTCACCATGTCAAGCAGCCTATACAGGTTAGCTTATGGTGTATGTAATTCACTGTGCAAATAAATGAATTGAATTGAATTGAATTATTATTATTATTTCTATTATTGTTATTATTATTACTGATAGATTGGCTAAAACAATAAATTTTATTTTTAGGTAAAAATTCAACCCCAAAATGTTTATTGAAATTTTAATACTGCTTTTACTCACCTGGTACATTGTGTTTCATATGAAGAGAAGACGATTATACAAATTGGCATCAAAATTCGAAGGACCATCTACTTTACCTTTTATTGGCAATGCTTTAGAGTGCTTGATGTCCATTTCTGGTAAGTTTTTTCGTGAAACCTTTAGTAGTACCATTCTACTTCTTTCAGCAATGCCAAACGCACTTATTAAAAACACCATAAAATACAAATCACCGATCAGATTTTGGTTTGGACCACACCTAGTACTATATATATCAAACCCTGAAGATATAAAAACTGTTCTAAACAGTCCACATTGTCAGACAAAAACACCGTACATATATAAATCATCTCAAATTGTATTAGGACGTGGCCTTGTTACAATTCCAGGTATTAGATGTTTAAATAAATATTTATATTACCATTATATTAGTTGAGGAGTGGAAACGCCACAGAAGGTTAATTTCACCACATTTCAATCAATTTAATTTAGAAAGCTTTTTGGCTGTGTTTATTCATCATTCAAAGGAATTAGTTAAAAGCCTCAAGTATGAAGAAGGAAAAGAATTTTTTAATGCGGAGAATTTATTAAGTAATTGTACTATCCGTATGGTGTTGGGTAAGTAGATATTTAACAGTAACAATACTTTTAATAAAATTGGAAAGTATCAACATATTGTAATGAATTTTTTAGCAACTTTGATCTTTATCTTCAATAAATACAAGTCTATGATTATTCTTCACAATTATAGGTATTTGCAGAGTCCTGTCTACATTAACACTAGCTTAATAACTATTAGTAGGTGTTTTTTGGCAATCCTGCTACCTCATTTCCTCCAGAATCCCTCATTTCCTCACTCATCTGGACCAAACAGTTTTCTTCGACTAACCATTTTTCATCTTTCGAGATAAAACTATCTTGTTTGGTATCAATTAATATTAGATTTTTCTCAGCTACTTGAATTTCTAGGAATTTTTTAGATAGCATCATCCCCCAGAGTGCTACCCCAATTTTAAGATTTTTCTTACCGCTAACATTCTGAACCAAATATTTTTCTTCGACTAGCCATTGCATCTTTCGAGATACACCTATCTTGTTTCGTATCAATTAATATCAATTTTTTCTCAGCTACAAGAATCTCTTTAAATTTTTTAGATTGCATCATCCCCCAGAGAGCTACCCCAATTTTAAAATTTTTTACCGGCAGCGATTTCAGCCCGGCATTATAAATTTTTTAGACATGCTACATATGAAATTAGTCTAGAATTTTACGCAAAATCCGAATCTGTAAACAGATTTAAAATCGAACCACCCCCTGCAAAGTTATACCCCTTTAAAGTCCTGAACCTCTAAATTTTGCTGTTTACTCTATAAGCTAACCTAACATATACTTTTCTTCGACTAGTCATTTCCACCCACAAGATAAACCTATCTTGTTTGGTATCAGTTAATATCAGATTTTTCTCAGCTACCCAAATCTCTTTAAATTTTTTAGATTGCATCATCCCCCAGAGAGCTACCACAATTTTAAGACTTTTTACCGGCAGGATTTCAGCACGGCATTATAAATTTCTTAGACATGCGACATATGAAATTAGTCTAGAATTTTACGCAAAATCCGAATCTGTAAACAGATTTAAAATCGAACCACCCCTTGCAAAGTTATACCCCTTTAAAGTCCTGAACCTCTAAATTTTGCTCTTTGCTCTATAAGCTAACCTAACAAATAGTTTTCTTCGACTAGTCATTTCTACCCACAAGATAAACCTATCTTGTTTGGTATCAGTTAATATCAGATTTTTCTCAGCTACCCAAATCTCTTTAAATTTTATAGATTGCATCATCCCCCAGAGAGCTACCACAATTTTAAGATTTTTTACCGGCAGCGATTTCAGCCCGGCATTATAAATTTTTTAGACATGCGACATATGAAATTAGTCTAGAATTTTACGCAAAATACGAATCTGTAAACAGATTTAAAATCGATCCACCCCCTGCAAAGTTATACCCCTTTAAAGTTCTGAGCCTCTAAATTTTGCTCTTTGCTCTATAAGCTAACCTAACAAATAGTTTTCTTCGACTAGTCATTTCCACCCACAAGATAAACCTATCTTGTTTGGTATCAGTTAATATCAGATTTTTCTCAGCTACCCAAATCTTTTTAAATTTTTTAGATTACATCATCCCCCAGAGACCTACCACAATTTTAAAATTTTTTACCGGCAGCGATTTCAGCCCGGCATTATAAATTTTTTAGACATGCGACATATGAAATTAGTCTAGAATTTTACGCAAAATACGAATCTGTAAACAGATTTAAAATCGATCCACCCCCTGCAAAGTTATACCCCTTTAAAGTTCTGAGCCTCTAAATTTTGCTCTTTGCTCTATAAGCTAACCTAACAAATAGTTTTCTTCGACTAGTCATTTCCACCCACAAGATAAACCTATCTTGTTTGGTATCAGTTAATATCAGATTTTTCTCAGCTACCCAAATCTTTTTAAATTTTTTAGATTACATCATCCCCCAGAGAGCTACCACAATTTTAAAATTTTTTACCGGCAGCGATTTCAGCCCGGCATTATAAATTTTTTTAATACATGCGACACATCAAATTAGTCTAGAATTTTACGCAGAATCCGAATCTGTAAACAGATTTAAATCGGACCACCCCCCTGCAAAGCTAAACACTTACTTTCTAGCGAGCATACTGCCACCGTACCACTACTCGCTTTTAATGTCATACCATACTTTCTATCTTGTTTAGATCATCTTTCGAGATAAATATATTTTGTTTGGTATCAATTAATATTAGAATTTTTTCAGCTACCCAAATCTCTAAAAAATTTTTAGATTGCACCATCCCCCAAGGAGCTACACTCATTTTAAGATTTTTGCTGGTAGCTATTTTTGCCCGTTCTTATAATTTTTTTTAGCAATGCGATACATCAAATTGATCTAGAATTTTACGTAAAAGACGAATCTTCAAACAGATTTGAAATCGGACCACCCGCTGCAAAAATATACCCCTTTAAAGTCCTGAACCTCTAAATTTTGCTTTTTGCTCTATAAGCTAACCTAACAAATAGTTTTCTTTGACTACTCATTTCCACCCACAAAATAAATCTATCTTGTTTGGTATCAATTAATATTAAAATTTTCTCAGCTGCCCAAATTTCTAGAAATTTTTGAGATAGTATCATCCCCGAGGGAGCCACACTCGTTTTAAGATTTTTTGCTGGTAGAGATTTTTGCCCATTCTTAAAAATTTTTTTAGCCAAGCGATACATAAAATTAATCTAGAATTTTACGCAGAATTAGAATCTGTAAACAGATTTAAAATACGACCCCCCCCCCCTTACAAAGTTACACCTACCTCTAAATTTTTGCTCATCTATGACATATGCTTAAACCAACCATCTCCAAAAATCTAAAACCGCGGGGATTTTAGAAATGAGTCCTTTATAGGCTATAAGTGTTTAATATTTAAAATTATGTTCAAACGATAATATACTGTTTTTTAGAATATTCAAAACTATGATTTTTAAAATTTTAAACAGTTATTAATTTTTTTCCTGGTTTAACATTTTTAATTACTAAGCATGTCATAACATAATTATATAGTCTGTGATAAATATGTACTTGGAAAATACAATTCGTTTCCAAACTAATTTCTTGACGATTATGAATTACATGTGAAAGCAGTGTATATCTTTCTTTTTATTAATTATATTATTGACTATATGTTTAAATACAAGAAATATATTTCAATGCCGTACATTAGAAATTGATGCATCATTGTTTGTAGATTATTAATAACACAAGGTACTTTCTAGTATGTCCTCGACTACGTATTTAGGGAAATACAAACTTCATTTTTAAAAGTGTATATCTTCTCCAAACAAATGCGTTAATTTGTTACGTGCCGAAACCGGCCGTAAACATTCTTATAAGTTTTAATTTGTAAGGATTTCGCGCCAATAAATTTAAAAGGACGTGCGCGTATTTCCGTCACTTCAGAAAGTGCGTTTGCGCCAGATTGCGCGAACGGGTGTGCCAAGAAGGAAGGGAGTGGTGGATTTCCGATATACGTGTTAGAACTAGCCTCCGAGATGTAAACAGGTGTGGCTGTCTTGTATCTTATCGTGCCTTTTTTGTGTTATGTAGATCCCTTTTGCCCTTATCTTTGATTATCGTTACTTAAAAACCAGTTCCTGTCGTTTCCTACATATAGAAAGAAGATATTTGAATTGGGATTCAACCGGGCTTAAGAAAGACTGGCGAGGCCGCGACTATCATGGAGTAATCCTAAAGAAAGCCCTACATGTTCACGTGAGTGCCCTATTGGGGGTTTTCTTTAAAATTTGTTTTCCTTTAAAATTTGTGTAATTATGTTGCAATAATTTGCATATTGTGGACGTCATCTATAATTTGCGCGTCATTTTTACATTATCTAATATTGTTACCAACTGACATAGTGGCTCGCGTACCGCGCCGGCGGGGTTGTAATAAATTATAGAAGAAAAGTACGCTGAATGCAACCCAATTAATAGCAATTTAATACGGTTTACTGGCCTACCTTAATTGTTTATATAAGGAAACACAATAAAATATATACAAATATAGCAACTATCTTATATATTTATGCCCCCCATGCGTAGGTTGCTGTACTATTAGGAATGATGTACCTTCTGTCGTCCTCGCCCGACAAACTAATTTTATTAATTAATTGGGTATAACGTTGGTGTTTCATTTTTATGTCTGTTGCTTCTCAAGTGTGCGGCATAGGTAGTCTTTTCCATTTCGAAATCGCATACTTTACACATAATTCGACGATGTTTCGTATAAGACCCTTTAACAGCTGTCGGAGCTGAGCGTTTACGACTTAATGACATACCGTGCTGTTTTTCCTTGTGTCGCAGTAAGTTATCCATTCTCGTAAAAGCGATACTGCAAGACACACAGTACTTTGCTGCTGACGGATGTATAAGCTTAACCGAGGGCGATGTTACACCACAACATTTGTTCTGGTGCCGTTTGAGAGCATTTTTCCAGGTATAGGAAGCACTGTAAAAGTTGCAATTAAAAATATTTTCGGATGCCATTTTAGTACAAAACAAAATCCGCACTATAGGACTTTAGTGAAACTTGTAAGCGAACTAACTTATAAACTAAAAAGTTTACTCTTGCGTAGCTGCTTTATATTCCCTATAGAATGCAAACCGAAAGGTTCCGAAAACAGCCAAATGATATTAGGGATTCAGCGAGGAACTAAATGACGTCATCTTTTGCCAATCCTTGCTGCTCGTCCAGTACATTTAGCACCAATGCATGCATCTGGTTCACATCGTCGATGCTGCGGATGCAGTTAGTAGAAACACCGGAAACGTCTTCCATGTTATACGGATCAACAATCGCATCGCGTGCATATTAAAAATCCAAAAGGGGGGTAGGACACGTACACAAATTGGTTGCAAGTCTTGCGGTGGAAGATGCAGTGCTACTATAAACAAAAACTTAATAAAACACTTTAAACATTTACTAAGGGAATAGCAAACTTGTAAAAATCTATCCAATACTCTTGTGAACCGTAAACCGGTAAACCAATAAAAATAAGTGTATGTATTGGTACCAGTCGCTTTTATGTTCAGAGACTACATTGAAAGGATACTTTCCCAATGTGCGGTTCGTGTGTTCTATCATACCATCCAATTGAGCATGAAACGGTGTTGCTCTGGGCTTTCTAATCCCCAGCAACCGCCAAACTTCTTGAAATAGAACCGACTCAAAATTTTTGCCCTGTTCAGCGTGCAGCTCCAAATGTATTACAAAAAAGCAAAGAAGCTCTTTAAATAATACATCAGCAACGGCTGCTTCCTGGTTAGGTATCGCATACGCTTCAGTCCGTCTTGTAAAATAGTTCATACATACCATACGTATTTATTTCCAGAGTTAGCTTCGCCCAATGGACCTGTGATGTCAGTTGCCACTTTCTCCAACGGACTTCCGCACTCACAGATTCATTTTCCCTTTCCAGAGATCGCACTAAGATCCCATCCTTTAATTTCAAGGAATCTCACTGTGCCTAATATAACTTCAGCGTGCTACTTAACAGGTCGATATTCTACCACGACGGACGTGCTCCTCTGATTATCTAATTTATAATAACGCCTAGATCTGGGTTTCTCTCTTGTTCGGTCCTCAACTGCCGTGGCTGCTAATCGTTGTTAAACATGGTTGTCCGGCAAAGAAGATCACATTTTGTTTCCAGCCTTGAACAACGGCTACAATCTTCAGGAAACGGTTGACGCGACAACGCATCTGCTTTACGTGACTTAAACCCACTCGATGTTCAGTGTCAAAATTGTGCTCCTGTGACCTTTCTATCCATCTTACAAACTGTCTTTTGACTTCTTTGTACGTTGTTGGGTTGCCTGCACTACAGCTGGATATGCCCAATACTATGCCCAATTCGTACATTTTGCTCCTTTCTTCTTTGGTGTCTTGTCACAAAGAACCCGTTGAATCATTTTCTCCATGCTCTTTTGTCTCCTTTCTTACAAAGAGCATCTAATTTTAACACTGCTTCGATGCGATGTCTGCTTTGTTGCTTCAAAGTCCAAAGCATGAGCCAGCGCATCAGTTCATCTTAAGGCGGGCCAATCGTAATGCTTGCTATACCCCTCCATTCCGTATTCCATCAACAAAAATCTCTACTACCAACCGTTCCAAGAAACTGTCCAAGACTATTGGATATGCAAGTCTGACTAAGCGAGCAATATCTGCTTTAAACTCCTGTATATTTTCCTTGGCCTTTTGGTAGCAATTCTTTACTTGAGGGTGATACACTCAAAATTTCGCCCCGTAGTGCAACTATCAATGCAGTTGCCTTCTCATTTTAGCTATTAGCTGGCGCGGCAGCCTCAAATTATTTAAAGCACGTCGCCCAAGGCAGCTTTCTATCAAAAGTAAGTATGTTTTACTTTAAACTTCAATGGAACTGTTTGTTTTCCTCGGAATTCTTAAATTCTAAGATGTGATTTGTCACTGGAGTTGCAAACGATTTAATTCGTTCTTCCAATTTAAGTATTTCTTCCATCTCGAATTTTTTACCGAATTTTTGAAAACTCTGCTTTACGTTTTGTAAATCGCAGGAAAGCTTCCAGTTTTTCCGCGGATGTTATAGTTTCCTGCATAAACTCCTCTGTTAATTAACTGTAATTTCCTATTAAGTTTTGCTCCTGCAGATGGCGGCCATCTGGTTTAGTTTTTCCGCTAGGTTTGCGGCGATTCGTTCTTGTTTCCTTGCATTTTCATTTCATTTCGTGGAATTTATTCTAATTTCGCTACCAGGCTGGTAGAATTTTCCTCCATGCCTGATTTGAAGTGCTTCAATAACAATATAATATTACTGACTATTTTCTTTTATTGACTGCGAATGATAGGCATTCAAAAGAAAATTATTCAAATGTTCTTTTCAGTAAAACCGCACACACGACCCGAGTGAAACAAATTTTCTAACAATTTTGGCCTTTATTTCCAATAAACCGAAGTCCAATAATTATTCTTCACAATCACAAGTATTTACAGAGTCTTGTTTACATTAACACTAGCTTAATCATTATTCGTAGGCACCAATTTAATATTATAGATACGACGAAATAAACACTATCAAGCACTAATCTTATTTGTAATTTATTTATCTAATACATTTATATCACATAAGCGAATTCGTATTCACATTAATTTATGTACATCAAACGTTTATTAGAACCAACTTCAAACTAATACTCCTCTATGGCAGTGGGTTCGCCCTTATATAAAATATCTTTTGTTCAAGAAATATACAGAGAAATCTAGAATGTGAGTAAACAAACTTTCTAGAAAAACCTAAGACAGATATTATTGTAATACGATATCTAAGGATCGTCCTTCCTTATCGCTAAACAGATATGAGACCCCTTAAATAAGAATCGAATAAGCCTACTTTGGAGAATTTTCCATATTCTTTTAAAATACCGTTACAATATAAAAAAAAATCGGATAAATATTATTATAGTTTTCAAGACCCCAATATATCCGGCAAAACTGAGATGCAGGTTCAAATCCTGTCCAAGGCCTTATATTTTCCTTCTTTCAATTACTAGCTCGATTTGAAATGATCATTTGGGCTTTACTTAAAAAGTCTAGGTTATTATTTCATCTTATTAATTGTAATACGTTAGTATTTATCAACTTACCTTGTGTAAAAAACTACTTATAATATTTATATATATATATATATATATATATATATATATATATATATATTGCTGTGGATTCCAAAAAAATTCTCTCCCCACGGATTGGGTGCCATAAAAGTGCCGTGGATTTCGGAAATAATTGTTTCTCTCCCTAAATATTAATCAAGCCCCACGCTCGGGTCAACATAAAAGTGAAGTGGATTTTGCTATACCAATTCGATATTGCCTTCGTTGGGCCGTCATAAACTTTTCTAAAAAAGTAAAAAAATTCTTACTATTCCTTTGGAACGTCTCCTGATTTCTGCACACCCTGGCTAGCTCAGCAATCTGCTTCTTCTTGAATACCTACCATCCGAAGTACATTGCTTTCTCACAAACACAGTCAAATGAAATTACCACTCAAATAATGCAACAAAACCTTTTTATTTACACATATTAACAAGTTTCCATTATTAAGAAAATATTTACACATTGGTACATACAGTTTGATAAAACTGTTATCATCTCAATCTTTAAATCGTTTAAAATTTTGTGATTTTAATATATTTCAACAATTTTATCCAAGACGAGTAGATGGGTCCGTCGTGCAACCCTAAACTGATTTTTATTAATCTGGTATATTTTGAGCTCAGTATCACCCAGTTACTTTAGATGCTTTTAAACTTCGCATTTTTGTTCAAAATAAAGCTAAAGACCCGTTTACTCCTTACAACAACATTTTCATATCATCAATAAACGTTTTTAAATGATCAATATTAATTGTCCTGTACCTATACCCTTTTAAATGAGTTTTTAAGGTAATAAAATACACCCCCAATAAGTCAAAACACTCAAACACAAAAATATCAGCACAAATGTTCAAGCAGAAAGCAAGAAATTAATTTTCTTTATCTGCTTCGTCCATCGTTTCCTCTGAAGATGTGTACCAAAAACCCTCGTCCTTGTGTCCATATACTTAGTGATTGTGCCTGGATCCAACTGATCCCCATTCGCTATCCAAATCTCTGCAACCACCTTTAATATTCTACTCGGATAATTGTCTTGATCAAACATAACTTTCCATACCACTACACTTCACGCATACTAGTTAAGATTTTCGATTCGCTTACCCAAGTACCATCCTATCATTAGATAGTATCGTGTAAATACAGCACCTTTTGTAACGCTAGCATCCACTTGTGCAAACCACTTTTAATACATTCCGGTACGTTACTACCAGCTTTACAGACTTTAAAATAAGATGTGATATGCTACTTCAACGAACAAACAACAATTAGTATAACGTAAAAGCACGCAATAGCCATTACGTTAAAGATCTAAACGCTATAAGAACTAAGAGCAAGAAAGCTTTAATAATTTCTCCCGGTGTATTTATACGCTTTCGTCGACCCCTCTCGGAACCTCTTTTATCGAAAAGCTTATTTTTAAAACCAATTTTCCAAATTTTGATTGTATCGTCTGAAAAATTCCGAGTTTATCCTGCTATTACATTGAAATTCGTCAAATAACATCAACGGACTCGAGCTTCTCAAAACTTCGACCAATGATATTGCTTTCCCCCGTTTTTAACGTTCAACCCCTAGCTATGTTTCTCCGTTTCACACATATTTATTGTCTGTTTTCGAACCCTTCTCAAGCTACAAAAGTCGATATTGTTGTTGGCCTTCAAATCTCCCGTGTATGTTAGACGTGTTGTAACCAACGTTTTATTATACGTGTTCTTTGTCTATTTTACATTATAGAGCTTTCCTTTCACTTAGTCTTCAAAGCTCTTGTTATATTAGCAGCTGGTCGGATCGACCGTTACAAACGATTCCAATGAATTCTGTCTCAACGTATAATTCCGTTCTCTGAACTTGACATTTAACTAGCAGGTGTTTCTTTAAAATAAACTATCCGTTTAAAATAATAATTCCGAGTTTTACCACTTCTTAGGATTTGTATAACGAACAATTTTGTTTATTTAAATGGAAATATGAATTTAAATTATTGATTCTCTATACTTGAAAGCTCCGTTTCTTATCCCATGCGATTGATTTAAACGATTACAATTAATTATGCGTATTCTTGAGTTTTCATGAACCCTAAAGCTTCTTTTCTTTATGCAATTTTAACCTTCTGGTTTAGAAATACAAAATATGTTAATAACTGTCCGTCTTCACTATTTAAACTGATTGATTTAGCGCGTAAATAAACTGTTCCTATTTCCTATATACCCAGTTGTTAAAATTTTATTATCTAGACCTATTTACCCTATAATTCCACGACAATATATATATATATATATATATATATATATAATTAGATTTTAGTCTTAAATTGTCGAGTCTAGTTACAAGAACCGACCCCTATGGTCTCTGCCAATGTAAGTACCGTAAGAGCCGCTGTCCTCTTTCGGGTGCCTGTCTTAGTCTGGTTCGTCACTAACGACCGACCCTACTATTTTGGTTGGACCTGTAGTTTAGCTATTTAGCTCATTAGAACACGCAAGCCATTTCACCTGTTCTAGTAATCTAGAACTTCGGTAAGGTGCAGGTTCATTCGAAATGGCAAAATTATGATAAATGTTATAAATAAATATAACAACCAGGCAGGACAACCTGTAGTCAAAAAATGATACCGTTCAATCTACGACCTACAAACTGTTTTTTTAAATGGTCACGGAAAACGTTTTCCAATAATATAACTCAATAAGCCTTGGTAACAGGATCGAACTTTATTCTTTATTTCATGCCAGGATCATAAATGCAATAGAAATGTTAACGTACAGAGATTCCGTTATTTATTACGTTTATTTCACTACGTTAGAACTTCTCTGCATTGTTCTAAATCAAATATCCCGTTTTCGTCAACATTTCCTTTCGCTGTTGGGAATATTAATAAATTATACGACCCGCCTATAATACTTATAACATTAAATATTTGTTCTAGTAATTTGGGAAAGCCCTCGTGTTATCTTGAATTATTCTTGCATTTCATTTCAATTTAATATTAGTTTTCCGAAAATCCTGATATAAAGCAAATTTTTATTATACTATGTGTATACAACTTCACATTCGCAATACAATAGTCAGTTACTTAGCGAACGTATAATAAAATTCGCTTTATATCAGGATTTTTGGAAAACCCATCATTGTAAATTAAAATAAAATGGATGCATTATTTAAGATAGCACGTGGCTTTATCTAATGACAATTTAATAAAGTCAATTAACTATTACAAATATTGAATGTTAAAGGTATTATAAGCGGATCCCATAATTTATTAATATTCTTAATCGTAAGGCCAATGTTGCCAAAACGATACATTTAATTAGAAGAATGCAGGAAAGTTCTAACGTAGGGAAATGAACGTAACAGCTTGCATACACCATTATTAATTATTTAAACAATTTGCAGCAAACTCAATATTATATGGTTGATTGTCGTATAGCAAAATAGTGTTGCAACTGTTTTTACTTTACTGGGTGTGTGCCAAACGCATTTATACCTGTTTTTGTTGTAACATTGCTGTGTAATAAATATATCAATTTCTAGATGCTCTATTAGGGTATACGCCAGATGACAGTAGTTCATATCGCTCTGAGGATATTGTAAGACTGCTCAAGAGGTAAGAATTGATCTAAATTTGGTATATAGCTAATCTTAATCTTTATAGTATGCAAATATTAATTATAGAACGATTGTCAAATATATTGTATTTTTCGGAATTTATCTACGACAGAACGTCTTCAGGCAAGCAGCTTGCCAAAATTAAAGAAGAATTCTCTGGAATCATGAGTATGGTAAGTAATGCATAAATATATCTATCCAATCACTAAAGAATTTAAATAGTTTGTAGAGAAGTGGACACAGGGTTTGATTGAACAGCGCACAGATGCTGAGGATAGAGTAGATGATTCAGGTAATAATCTAGGAATTGGTTTCTTCTTGTGACGGATTTAGACATTATACAAGAACAAGCAAACAATAATAGTTACAATTGTTTAATCATGATAATATCTTAGTACTTGCGTGTGTTAGTAGATTGTTGTAGAACAATAGTACCATCAACGAAACGTTCATCCTCCGAGAACCATAACGAGGTCTTTAGTGATACTATTTTGAGACTTGGAATAATTGAACAAATCGTTCCTTAAATCTATTCCACAAGTTCTATGGTTTTAACCAAGTGCGACCCATCGCGACCTCTTAGATAACTTCTATTCAATGTGAATAACTACAAAAAATACAACTCTTTCGTCCATGATACTATTCAAATTAGGATAAAGTGCTATTGAAATAATACCGATAAAAGAATATTATGAATTAATCTGAATAACATACAACACTAAACACGTTGTATGCCCAGAAAATTGCACGATTTTAATTAACACATGTTATCAATTTTGAAGTATGAAATGCAATATGTACTCTAAGTTACGTAATGAATTGTAACTCCCATCTAAATGAGCATCCGCTGTGTTGAAATTATTGTTATATTAAAATGCTTCGTACTTTGAGTACGATTTCCATAAATTTTGATTTTCTTATTTAGTTAAATAATCATGCACGCCGTTTTACATATTTTAATGCTATATAAAATTACTGCGTAATCAAATTTAAAAATTTACCTGTAAAAATGATGTCGAACGAGCAATATTAGAACCTTTCAACAAATAGAATTTTAAAGATTTGAAATGAAAATCGCTCTTGGCCATCGAGTAACTGCGATTTGTCAAGTTCTACATCAGGCGTGGTTTCGAAATTTCCTTCATATAAATGCTTTGTTATCGGAGCTAATTTTTATAAATAATGGTATACTTACTACACGCTAGGCGCAAATCAAAGTGGATTTTTGAGATTCTATCGTGAACGTGCACATCTAATGGGCACACATATCGTGTCGTCTTCCTATTTTAATTCTAGAACAGGTTCTATTGCATTTCCAAATTCTTAGCATTCTTTTTCTATAGTTTATATAAGACACAACAAAACTCTTTGAGTGTCCTTTTGTGTTTCAAATAAAACTCGATACCAGTGCACGTCGTATGAAACCTAAATCAATGACAAAGGAATACATTAAATTTTAATTTATAATACAAGGATAGTTTAATACAAACACGTTTAGAGGCTGTAAAGAACTATTCTATAAATTCCATACTGGTAAAATTTTTGCAACTATTTGTGGAACCATTCTATAACAGCAAATTCTACCTCGGCATCCAAATTGAACCGGCATACTTTTGATGATGTTCAATATTTGAGAAACTTGTCTAACTTCGATGCGTCTATTTGCGCGCAATGCAGTTTCTAGCTATCACACATTTTCATCCGATGCTGCAATACGTACAAACCTTTGGTGGTTTTTCCTCTCTATCGAAATTCATTGCACCATTCAACCACTGCCGTATGAGAATAATTATGGTTACCAAACACTGCTTTCATTCTCTTATAAATATTCATTGGTTGACATTATTCAGCGGCCAAGAACTGAATAACTTCGCACAGATTATCTTTATACACAATAGATGATTGGCAGGTCATGCGGTGCGCGGTGTCTTGATTGGCAAGTAGAAGACATTGCATTTAAAGATTACAATAAAAAATCTTGAGAACGACATTTGCATAATTCTGGTATGTGTGAGAGTAATCAAGAAGAATTGAAATGCATATAAATTTGTGGTCATAGATATTGCGAGTTTTGATCGAGCTTTGATCGCGATGTTTAAACATACAATGATTAGGTTTATTTATTTGGCATGGAATAGATAAACTTCTTACTTCCGCAATCCAAAAACATTATGCAAGGAGGATAACCATAAATATTTATTTATTAAAATCTCGAATGGTAGTATCAAAAAAAACTACGTTATTGAAGTTGTTCGGTCCTACAAGACTAATTTTACATTTCCACGTAAATGCAAGCTGCTAAAGCTTATTCATAACTTATTGTGTGCGCTTTGGCAACAGTGCAATACTTGCCAAAAGTGTGCATCATTTTACTAAGTGAGTGAGTGACGAAGGTTCAACGACAGTAGGTGCTCAAGAAGAGACACTTATTACTGCTTTAACAACCACAACCTTAAATTCCACCACACCATGTTAAAAAAGATATTTATCCCAATTAATATATTATAATTGATAGTTTTCATGCATAATAAAGGTACTTCTCAAAACCTCAAATAATTGAGGTAGCCCTAGATTGATGCCTCAAAACAATTTCTTTACAACAAACAGGAGGGCGTTTTAAAAAATAAGTTTTTATGAAAAATCACATTGCTTTTTAAAACCCGCTCCGAGCAGACCTGCACCTTAAAGAAGTTCTAGATTACTAGAACTGGTGGAATGGCTTCCGTGTTCCAGTGATTACAACAGCCGAACTACAGGTTCAACCAAAGTAGTAGGGTCTTTAGTGAGGAACCAGACTATTACAGGTCACCGAAAGAGGGCAGCACATTTTCGGTACTTAGAGTGGCAGAGACCATAGCGGTTGGTATGACATTCTAAGACATACTACTGCGATGTGGAAAGTAACGGGAAACCACTACATTGTCTATCAAGTACTCAAATTGTTACTAAAAATGATAGCATACTCTGGGGTAAAAAATTCCAGAGTTAAAATAGTCCCACATCCAGATCTCCGGTAGGGGACTACTTCAGGGAATGTGATCGGAAAGTATAAAAAAGAACCGAGTACATTTTGCGAGTTGAAGCGTGAAATATCAGAAAGACGAAGCAAGTAGGTAAGCTAAAGAATTTGAAAATTGAAATGGATAGATTAGCACTAGTCATGGTAAGGATCAGCGAAGTTTGCTGACCAGAGGCGAGAGATTTTTGAAGTAGAGATTTAAGGGTAATTTATACAGGATCAGAGGAAGGAAATTCCGGTGTGGGGATAGTTATGAGAGAAAAGATAGGACAACGTGTAGAAAACTACTCACAAAAGAACGACAGAGTACTCATGGCTAAATTAGAATCTAAACCGGTAAATACAGTAATAATACAAGTATACATACCCACCTCTACCCACAATGAGAAAGAGGTAGAAACAATCCACAAAGATATTGAAGACATACTAAGATACGTAAAAGGACATGAAAATTTAATAATTACGGCGTATTTTATTGCAGTCGTAGTTGAGGGTAGCAAAGAGCAGTAGTAGGTTTATTTGATTTTGGCACAAGAAATGACAGGGGAAATACGCTGGTAGAATTTTGCAACAAGAAGAATTTAACCATCACAAACACATTATTTCAACTTCACGCTAGAAGACGATACACGTGGAAGATGCTAGGAAATATAGGAAAATATCAAGTAGATAACATTCTTATTAGACAACGGTTTAGGAATCAAGTAGAAGACTGTAGATGTTACCCAGCAGCAGATATAGACACTGACCACAGCATTGTAACTATGAAGACCGCCCTTAAATTTAAAAATTTTAAAAAAGAAACGGGAAAGGCACTTTGACTTTGAGAAACTAAAAGATAAAGATATCCACAAAAAATTTGAAAAAAGTGAAATAAATTGCTGAAAGATATCGGGAAAATTTCTTACACTAAAGAACTAGAAAAAGAATGGAATAGCATTAAACCCAGCAGAGACATGGCGGCCAGAGATATTCTGGCGTATACAGAAAAAGAGAATAAGAAACCATGGATAACAAAGAATATCCTGAATCTAATAGAAAAAAGACGAAAATACAAAAATAGATCAGATAAAACAGGAAAACAGAGATGTGACGCCATAAAATGGGAAATTATTCGCAAATGCAAGAAAGCTAAAGAACAATGGATTAATGAAAAGTGCAAAGAAATACAAACTAAGATAGAAATAAGAGACAGGCGAAGCATAGAAAATAATTAGAATGAATTTTGGGAATATAAAACTGTATGGCAAAAATATAAGGAACGCGGGGAGAAAAGTCATTATTGAAAATGTAGAGAAACTGGGTAGAAGGCAAAAATACATAAGGAATTTATATGCAGGAAAAGAACTAACAACATTAGAACAAGAATCAGGCACTGAAAAGGAAGACCTGAGATATCCTATACTTAGAGATGAGTTTGAATTAACATCATAGGGTCTGAAACATGGTAAGGCATCGGGTACAAATAAGATGCAAGCAGAAACTCTAAAAAGCCGCTGGAAAAGCAGTAACAGAACACCTCTTCCAACTTGTAAGCTATATGCGTGAGACATGTGAGGTACCCAAAAATATCAAACATAACATCATAGTCATTATACCAAAATAAAGAGGCTCAGTTGGATGTGAAAATTTTTGAACAATAAGTTTGACAGCACACGTGTCAAAAACGAGCTGAAGAGGTACTAGGAGAAGATCAATTTGGATTTAGTCGAAACAGGGGAACTCGGGAGGCTATTTTAGTTCTGAGAGTGATAATAGAGAAAACAATAGCAAAAAGGGGAAAGCGTGTATATAGGGTTTGTAGATCTGGAAAAAGCATTCGACAATGTAAAATGGAAAAAAATGTTCGAAATACTCAAAAAGATTGGAATGAGATTCAGGGATAGACGGATAGTACATAGCTTATACAAAGAGCAAACAGCGGTAATAGAATTAGAACATGAACATAGAGAAGTAAATATTAGCAAAGGTGTGAGACGGATGTGCCCTATCCCTATTAATTTTTAACTTGAACATCGAAGAGGCAATGAATACTGTCAAAAGCAACAAGACATTTAGAATTATAATGCAGGGACAAAAAATTGGTATGGATAGATTTGCAGATGATACAGCGGTATTAGCATTTCGCAAGGAAAAGCTAGAAATTGCTCTAAATGAAATGGAAGCATTTCTAACAGAGAGATACGGTATGAAAATTATCAAAAATAAAATTAATGTACTAGTACGCAAAGGAGAGGAAAATAAATTAAAAACTAGAATACAAATAGGTAACTAGAACTTACAAGAGGTTAAGCATTTCTGCTACCTAGGGAGCCAAATAACGCAAGATGGAAAGTGCGCAAAAGATATAAAACAAAGATTAACACAAGGTCGTATTACATTTAACAAGAAAACGCAACTACTGTGTTCAAAGACAACAAACATAGACACAAGGAAACGACTGCTTAAAACATATGTGTAGAGAATAGCGTTGTACGGCTGTGAAACCTGGACAGTAGAAGAAGCGGACAATGAAAAGATAGAAGCCTTTGAAATATGGTGCTACAGACGTATGATGAAGATATCATGGACCTACAAAGTTAAGAACAAGGAAGTACTACAGATGGTAGTAGAAGGAAAAAGTATGTGGAACACGGTACAAAATAGGAGCTGTAGAATGATACGCCACATACTAAGGCATGAGGGAATAGTGCGGAATATATTTGAAGCAGTGATAGGAAAAAGGAGAGGTAGAAGTAGACCTAGGTTAGACTACTGCACATAGATGGTGAAAAATGTAAGCCGGAAATGTGCAAGCTTGCTCAGAATTGAAACCAATAGAGGTACGTGTCCAACCAAATCCAATTTCTAATGACGAAAAAATAACTATACTTAAACTAGATGATTATTACAAGCAACTGTAGGTATTAGTTTTAAAATACTCTCAACTAATGTTAGTTGTGCGTAAGGATTTACTACAAAACTATTAATTTGGCAAATATCTAAGTGTTTGGGGATCCTTAGTAGCCACAGGCTGCTTAACTCCCTTCACATACCAACTAATCTTGGTTAAATAGGGCATATAATTAAGAAACAACGAAGCGGAACCGAGCTTTATCTAGTCTGTGGAAATTTCAAGGAACGGTGTAGGCCAGCTCAGAATAGAAATAAGTTAAGGTACGTGTCCAACCAGTTTCAAGACGGAAAACCAAAGGACGAAAAAATAATTGCACTTAAATCTGATGGTTATTATAAACAACCACAAGTGTTGGTTTTTAAATATTTTCAACTAATGTTGATTGTGCGAAAGGGTAAATTAGAAAACTATTAATTCGGCCAATGTTCAGGTGTTGGGGGAATCTTGGTAGCCGCAGGCTGCTTAACCCCCTTTACATATTTTACAAGAGATATTCCAATACTCCACCATAAGGTACTACATTGGCCAGGAAGCGAGTTTTTTTTTACCTGGAAAATTTGTAATTTTGCCGAACCCTTGCTGTTCCAAGCAAGGTAGGGATCTTTAACGTGCGTGACAACACCCACACACGGGACCTCCATTTTACCTCTCATCCGAACGAGGGCGTATTTTTGTGAAAAATGCTCTCCTGACATTTTTCAAGCGGACCGTGTCGGGATTCGAACCTGGAACCTTGGGCGTAGTAGTCACACGCATACTAACTATGCCACGGAGCCGCCTTCCCTTCACATACTACTGAATATAGGGAAAATAGGGTATATATTTATAAACAATATAAGGGGAACCGAACGACATCTACCAAGAAAGAGCAGCGGCTGTGTTCGAAGACAACAAACACAGAAACAAGGAGAAAATTGTTGAAAGCATATGTGTGGAGCATAGCACAGTACGTCTATGAAATAGGGGCAGTAAGAGAAGCAGGTAGAAAAACGGTAGAAGCCTATAGAATGTTGTGCTTCAGATGTATGAGGATGATAGCATGAACAGACAAGGTTAATAACAAATAGGTTTATAGAAATAGTAGAGAAATAAAGATATCTGTGGAAAACAAAAAAAAATATAGGGGAAATAGACGGACAGAATACGTTCTAGGACATTTTTGGGAAATTGTGCGGTTTATATTACAAGCAGAAATAGGTAAAAAAGAGATAGAGGTAGTACTAGACCCGATTATTGCACACGGATAGTAAAATATACAGACTGTTGAAATTTCATGGAAATGTGTAGGTTAGCACAAAATAAGAAACAATGGGTACGCGTTTAACCAATTCCAGGACTGATGATTTCTAAAACGGAATTAACATTTTGTAAGTAAGAAAAATTGTACTGAATTTTTAGAATAATTTATCCATAATTAGTAGCAATCACATTTCCATTTCTTTCAATCGTAGATGAAACTTATTCCCGGTCAATATTTTAATTTCTAAGGCTAAACACCCTAATGGACGAGCAGACGAAAATATTGCATACTACATTTTTTTTAATTCGCCTAATATTGGAGAATATAATTTATGATAGCGTTATCGAAATGTTTCTAAAGTGAAAACTATTAGTCTTTGAGTTTTCGGTTAATTCGTTCGTTTTAACTTTAGAATGTCGTCAAATGTAGTAATATAGTGTTGACAACTCTATGCAAAAGAATACTTATAATTCTGTTTGAAGAATATTGTCATGTATTACATCACTCAATAAGTCCGTAGGATGATACATAGATGGCGTTGCTATGTAATAATCCATATGATTTGTAGGAAGTACTAACCTTAAAAAGATATCTGTCAAAATTTCATGACAATCCGACGATTAGTTTACAAGTTACAGAGGTTCAAGTGACGATACTTTTGAGTTTTTCAAAAAAATGAATTCCAAGCAATTTCGCATGTTGATTTATCATTGCTTTTTGATGGGTAAAAATACCATCGCAGCCAAAGCATGGCTTGATAAGTGTTATCCGGGCTCTGCTCCATCGAGGCAAACGGTGGAGAAGTGGTTTGCTGATTTTAAACGTGGCCGTACAGACACTGACGATGCTGAACGCTCTGGAAGGCCAATTGAGGTGGTTACACCGGAAAACATCAAAAGTCCACCGAATCGTTTTGGAAAACAGAAAAGTGAAATTGCGTGAGATAGCTGACACCTTGAAGATATCAGAAGGCAGTGTGCACACTATTTTGCATGAACATTTGTCCATGAGAAAGCTGTTCTCAAAGTGGGTGCCGCGTTTGCTCACAGTGGACCAAAAACAACAACGTGTCGATGATTCTGAGAGCTGTTTGGAGCTGTTCAACCGGAATAAAAGGACTTTTTGCGTCGGTATGTGACAATGGATGAAACATGGATCCACCACCACACTCCAGAGTCTAATCGGCAGTCAGCTGAGTGGACTGCAGCCGGAGAACCACGTCCAAAGCGGCCAAAACCGCAACAGTCGGCTGGTAAGGTTTTGGGATGCTCACGGAATTTTGTACATCGACTATCTTGAGAAAGGAAGAAGAATCAACAGCGAATACTACATGGCATTATTAGTGCGTTTGAAGGAAGAAATTGCCAAAAAACGGCCACACATGAAGAAGAAAAAAATTCTCTTTCACCAAGACAATGCACCGTGTCACAAGTCGATCGCAACGATGGCCAAATTGCACCAATTGGGCTTCGAATTGCTTCCGCACCCACCGTATTCTCCAGATTTGGCCCCCAGCGACTACTACCTGTTCGCAGACCTGAAAAAAATGCTCGCCGGAAAAAAATTTGGCTCGGATGAAAAGGTGATCGCTGAAACTGAAGCTTATTTTGAGGCCAAAGACGAATTGTTTTACAAAAAAGGTATCGAAATGCTAGAACGGCATTGGACTGATTGTATCACTCTTGAAGGAATGTATGTTGATGAATAAAATCGAATTTCGCCAAAAAAATGTGTTTTTCTTAGTTATCCTACGGACTTATTGAGTGATGTGTTAACACATAAAGGTTGACAGTTCTGTACGGGATTGCCACCAATTCCTTTTGCCAATGGGAATATTCGTGTAACTTTCATTAAGTATATTAAAATTTAAACCAACATTGACAATCTAACATTTTATCCAGCTGTGACGTCATCCGAAAGTTAAAGCAAATGGACTATAGATAGTTTTATTTATATCTTTCCCTTAACAGATTAGCAAATTGATGCTCAAGTAATTTAGCGATTTAATTGAGAATCGATTTTAAATTGATCTAAAAGATCGATATTTTCTAGAAAAATCTTTTTTAATAATTATCCTATCGTCATTCTAATATTAACAGCTGCAACTCTCTTTAACTATTGAAGTATGTACTTATTTATTAAAAACTGTAACGTCTAGATTAAGTAGAATTAGAGAGTTAACATTTAATTTTTATGCAGCGTCATCTAAACCGATGAACTTCGTCGAACACTTGCTGTTAACAGTTGATGGAGTGGGTAAACTAACCGCAGACGAGCTAAGAGAAGAGATACACACTTTTATTGTTGCGGTAAGAATAAAATATATATTCTTTTTTGTTTTATTGTTGTTTGAATCGCGGTGTCTTTTGTGATATGGTGAATTGCAAAGAAAAACTTTCATTATACTCACATTATACAAACGAAACAGCCATTAAACTAGTTGTTTTTAGCACAAATTTGAAATACAATTGCTTTTGAAATTTTATTATATCTTAGTTCTGTATTTACCGTCTTTATTATTATTCCTCTATGGCTATTCGTTATTTTAAATTACGCTGAAAAGTTAATAAATTATAATTTTTGTATTGATTGATTCAAACGAAGTGGACTGTTTCAACACAGTATACTGTCTGGGGCCGAAATAAGACAATCCTTAGGAATCTCTAGGTCGGTTAAGAAAGACAATAACTGGGCCAATTATTTTTTCGGTCCCAAATATGTTCTCAGTAAAAACAGGGTACGTTATTTAATAGTATAAAGATATCTTTCAACTCGTGCACTAGGTGATGATCACAAATCTCACATATTTTCGGTAAATCAGCATCCTTGTTCGGATTCTAAGGACCAACAAATGAAGAAAAATATACTACGAATCGAAGTTGTTGTTTCTCGTACTTTCAGTATAAATAAAGTGAAATTAAACTTCCCCGACGTCGATTAATCATGCATAACCTTGACGTTAAAAAAATTACGCCTACAAATTAGGTTGCATGAGTAATCGTCGCGAATAAAGTACACAAATTAATCAAAACAAACCGGGTTTATTACTAAATGCTACGGCTGCTTCCTGGGTCACAGGGCTAGTTTTTGGCTGTGGTTTTTTCGATGCAGCTCATCCGTCCTCGTCGACGACGCACAAAATAATTTGTAGATATACAGGAGGTATAGACAAGAAAAGGCTTCACTTTGCCGAACTGGAACTTCACGCACGTGCGTCCCCATCAAACGTTGATAGTAAAAGTCTCCTCCTTTTATAAGCTTAGTTCTTACGAGCTATAGTCCTCCCACCATTTTTCAACGCTGCCACGGTTAAAACCGCTAAACACAGTTGCATTCTGCATAAAAATAAACATAATAGAACAAAAATACTGTAATGTTTAAAGAATAACGGATTCTCAAAGTAAACATACAGTAGAAAATTTAAGAGATGTAAGGGACTGTCTTCTAGAATATTTAAGAGCATCAGGACTAATAATCTTAGTTAAGAGTAGGTCCCAGAAATGGTCCCTGAGAAAGAAATGTAATTAGTAATTTCAGATCATTCACTTAACAACTTTATGCTATAGTATTTAATCGCGGGTATCATTGTTTCGAAGACATATTAAGTTACGTTAAAAGACATGAAAATTTGATAATTAGCTGGGATTTTAATGCAATGGTAGGTGTGGGTAAGGAAGGAGCGGTACTAGGTTTATTTGGTTTAGGCACGAGAAACGACAGGGGAAATAGGCTGGTAGAATTTTGCGACAAGAACAATTTAATCATCACAAACACATTATTTCAACATCATGCTATAAGATGATATACGTGGAAGATGCCAGTAGATATAGGAAGATGTCAAATAGATTACATTCTTGTTAGACAACGGTTTAAGAATCAAGTAAAAGACTGTAGAAGCTACCCAGAAGCAGATATAGACACTGACCACAACATCGTAATGATGAAGGACGCACTTAAATCAAAAAATTTGAAAAGAAGAAACGGAAAAAGGCATTTTGACTTTGAGAAAATAAAAGATAAAGATATTCAAGAAAGATTCGAAAAAAAGTCAAATGAATTGCTGAAAGATATCGGGAAAATATTTGATATTAAGGAAGTAGAAACAGAATAGAATAACATTAAATCTAGCCTAGACATGGCGGCCAGAGATATTCTGGGGTATACACAAAAAGAAAATAAGAAAACATGGATAACAAGAGATATCCTGAATTTAATAGAAGAAAGACGAAAATACAAAAATAAATCAGACGAAACAGGAAAACAGAGATACAAAGCCATACAATGGGAAATTATTTGCAAATGCAGAAAAGCTAAAGAACAATGGAATGATGAAAGTAGGAAGTAGGAAAGACAGATGAAGCATACAAACTAATTGGAATGAATTTTAGAGATATAAAACCGTATAGCAAAAATATAAAGGACACGGGAGGAAACGTCATTATAGAAAATGTAGAGACGGTGGGTATATGGCAAGAATATATAGGGAATTTAGACGCAGGAGAGGAACTAACAGCATTAAAACAGGAATCAGACATTAAAAATGATGACTTAGGATATCCTATACTTAGAAATGAGTTTGAATTAGCATTAAAGGGTCTGGAAAATGGTAAGGCGCCGAATACAGATAAGGTGCAAGCAGAAACTCTAAAAGCCGGTGGACAAGCAGTAACAAAACGTATCTACCAACTTGTAAGCTATATGTATGAAACAGGCGAGATACCCAAAGATTTTAAACGTAATATCACAGTAACTATACAAAGTCGCGGATGATGTGAAAATTTTCGAACAATAAGTGTCAAAAATATTACCTAGAATTGTACAAAGACGAATGGAAAAACGAACTGAAGAAATACTAGGAGAAGATCATTTTGGTTTTAGGCGAAACAGGGGAGCACGGGAGGATATTTTAGCTCTGAGAGTGATAATGGAGAAAACAATAGAAAAAGGGGAAAGCGTATATATAGGGTTCATAAATCTAAAACAACAATGTAAAATGGAAAAAAATGTTTGAAATACTCAAAAAGATTAGAATGAGTTATAGGGTTAAACAAATAGTACATAGCTCATACAAAGAGCAAACAGCTGTAATAGAATTAGAGCAGGAACGTAGAGAAGTAAACATTAGAAAAGGGGTGAAACAGGGATGTGCCTTATCCCCATTAATTTTTAACTTGTACATTGAAGAGGCAATGACTACTGTCAAATGCAGGAAGACATTTGGAATTACTATGCAGGGACAAAAAATTGATATGCTTTGATTTGCAAATGATATAGCGGCATTAGCATCTAGCAAGGAAGAGTTAGAAGCTGCTCTTAATGAAATGGAAACGGTTCTAACAGAGAGATACGGTATGAAAATTAACAAAAATAAAACTAAGGTACTAGTATGCAAAAGAGGGGGAAATAAATCAGAAACAAGAATACAAATAGGTAACAAGAACTTACAAGAGGTTAAGGATTTCTGCTACCTAAGAAGCCAAAGAGCGGAAGATGGGAAAAGCGCAAAAGATATAAAACACAGATTAGCACAAGGTCGTGCTACATTTAACAAAAAAAAGCAACTACTGTGTTCAAAGACAACAAACATAGAAACAAGGAAAAGATTGCTTTAAACATATGTGTGGAGCACAGCGCTGTACGGCTGTGAAGCCTGGACAGTAGGAGAAGGATAAGAAAAAGGTAGAAGCATTTGAAATGTGGTGCTACAGACGTTTGATGAAAATATCATGGACAAACAAAGTTAAGAACGAAGATGTACTAAAAATGGTAGGGGAAGAAAAAATATGTGGAAAACAGTAAAAAATAGGAGAGATAGGATGATAGACCACATACTACGGCATGAGGGAATAGTGCGGAATATATTTGAAGCAGAGATAGGAAAAAAGAGAAGTAGAGGTAGACCTAGGTTAGACTACTGCACACAGATAGTAAAAAATGTAGGATGTAAGAATTTCAGGGAAATGTGTAGGCTAGCTCAGAATAGAGATCAATGGAGGTACGCAATTAATGACGAAAAAAGTAACTGTACTTAAACATGATGATTATTATAACCAACTACAAGTATTGGTTGTGCAGTATTCTCGAATAATGTTAATTGTGTAAAAGGATTTACTGGAAAACTGTTAATTCGGTTAATTTCTAAGTGTTGGGAGATCTTAGCAGCCACATGCTGCTTAACTCCCTTCACTGAATCTCAGTGAATTAGGGCATAAAATATAAAACAATAGAATGGTAACCCAGCTGTATATAGACTGTGCTAGAATTTCAGGGAACTGTATAGACTAGCTCAGAATATAAATATGTGCAGGTACGTGTCCAACCAGTTTTGAAACAAAACCTAATGACGAAAAAATAAGCGCAGATAAATCTGATGATTATTATAAACAACTACAGTTGTTGGTTGTGAAATATCTGCAACTAATGTTGACTGTGCAAAAAGATATACTGGAAAAAATATTAAATCGGCAAATGTTCAAGTACTGGGGGATCTTGGCAGCCACAGGCTGCTAACCCCCCTCCACAAACACTGAATGTTGGAGAAATAGGGTATATAATTGTAAAACAATAGAAGGGGACCGAACTGCATCTAACAAGAAAGAACAGCGCCTATGATGACAATAAACATAGAAACAAAAGGAAAATTGTTGAAAGCATATGTGTGGAGCACAGCACAGTATGCCTATGAAATACGGGCAGTAGGTAAAGCAGACAGAGAAACGGTAGCAGCCTTTTGGAATTTTGTGCTTCACATGTATGGGGATGATAGCATGGACAGACAAAGTTAATAACAAATATGTCATAGAAATAGTAGGGGAACAAGAATATATGTGAAAAAAAATAGGAGAAATAGGAGGGCAGAATACATTCTAAACCATTTTTAGAGAATAGTATGGGATATATTACAAGCAGAGATAGGAAAAAAAGAGGTAGATCTAGACCTAGATCAAATGATAGATGCAGACTGTGCAAATTCAGAGAAATGTGTAGGTTAGTTCAGAATGTGTTTTATCCATATAATGTTCACAATACCCTTAATAACAAGCCAATTTATTTGTCTTGATGTAGTTATCAGTATGTTTTGCTATTTCTATTCGCTAGGAACTTAGTCATAGCCCCTAAATGCATTTCTCTATCTTCCCTACTTATGTAAACTAATTTTTCCTGGAATCCTTCTTGAAATTATTTTGCATACCACCATTGGTTTTTCCCATTTTTTTCATTTGTCTTTATCATTTTTTTTTGCAACGTTCTACTGTGCTACCAGTTTTCTATAAATTTAACTGTTCTCTCGCATTCCGCTTTTCTATATATTATTCACACATAGATATAACTTTATTTGCGATTTAAATTAGATAGTGGGAGCGCCATGGGTGTTGTTTAGGGCATAGGGATATTGTAGGGAAGAGATTAAATTGAAGAAGTGCAACCCATGGCGATAAAGAAATTGAATTATAGATCGACTGGATGACATATATTCAGGGATTTTCGTGATGGTGGGAAATTTTGTAAGCAAGGAATTGGTTTCAGAATTCTTGCCATACATGTTGTGGAGAAATATTAATGAAGAATTTCGTTTGTGATTCAAAGAGTAGGGGATGCTTTAGAGAATACTTTTCTGTTAGGCTAGTTTGTATAGAATCCAGCCGAAAAACGTATAAGGTGTCAAAGATAGAATTCGAAATGAAAGTAGAAGAATAGCACGTCGAGTTATCTAAAATGATACACATATTTCAAAATTTCTTAATGAATAAGTTTACTTTCAAGGATTTCAATGCATCTCAAGATTATGTAGATTCTACTAATTATGTGTGAATATAGTCAATAGCAACATATAGCAACTCAATACTTTAATCCAAATTTACAATTGGTATTTCGTTCAATAGCTTGTTGGGAAAAGGTTATTCGGAAAATGCACATAGATTCGCATAATCACAGATACATTAATGTTCATCCGCTCGCGCTGTACACGCCTACGTACGCGCATACTTAGCGCACACTCATATGCAGTCAAAAAGCGCAAATTACCATATGTATTATTATATGTATATTATATTGCTAATATAATATATATATATATATATATATATATATATATATATAAGGTCTTGGACAGGACTTGAACCTGTATCCTAGTTTTGCCGGAACAATGCGTTTACCGGCAAAACTAAGATACAGGTTCAAGTCCTGTCCAAGACCTTTTATTTTTTTTCTTTCAATTACTAGCTCGATTTGAAATGATCATTTGGGCTTTGCATAAAAAGTCTAAGTTAGTATTTCATCTTATTCACTGTAACACGATAGTATTTATCAACTTACCTTGTGTAATTAACTACCTAAAATATTTATATATTTAATACTTGGCTTATAGCCGTAATTTTGAGCGTCGCTTCCTGTCTATAACTGACATAAGTCAAAAACTTGACAATGTCAGATATGATTGACAAAAATGCCAAACGTAATTGAAAGTTAGATTGATGTATCGTCGTGTATACGATTTAAATTTGTAAATTTCCCAATTATGGTCATCGGTCTCGGTGGCGTAATTGGTAAACGCATGGTTCCGGCAAAACTAGGATACAGGTTCAAGTCCTGTCCAAGACCTTATATTTTCCTTCTTTCAATTATATATATATATATATATATATATATATATATTCTTATAACGTCCTTTACTAAAACAGTCTGACTCATGATATGCATGCTTTATTCGCTATTTTTTCACTCTACATCTGATCAGTAGTTAAGATGTTTATACTAGTATCCTATAAAGATCTCAATGTTTCACTTATTACATTTTTTTACAGGGATTTGATACTGCAGCAATTACGATGGGGTTTCTTCTGATTATGTTGGGCATGCATCCTGAAGTGCAGGTATGTATTGTATTGTAACGTCTTTATTTACACAAACGAGTATATGGCCATATAGCCCTTTCTTACATCTAAGCCAATGTAGATATATAACATAAAAACAACAGAGAAAAAAAGAAATAAGTAGATAGAAACAAAAATAAAAAATTAGGTATGAAGAATAAACATTCCAAATGAACAATAAACATTCCTAATTGGCCTGATGGGCCTAAAAGCAAACTGAACTACTTACTTTAACACACACGCACGCACACACACAGCACACACACGCACCGCATGCCGAATATGTAGGAACATTACCATGGCACTTATTCTGAAATTTGACTAGTTAATAGATATTCATGATAGAGTTTACGGAATCTGACTAGAGTATATTCGTTTAAAATATTAAAATATACATTTTAAATGAATGCAACTAAATAATTGTAATGGTTGTAATTTACACTGTTAAGATGAGGTGTTTGTTGTTTCAACATATTGTTATGGTATTCCGTGCGGACTTGAAAGAAACCAACGTAAGTAACAAAAATAGTCTGCATCGAGTACCGCAACAAAAAGGAATCCAAACAATGTCGTTCTAGCTAGAAAGTTGTCTAGTGGGGTGGGTCACAAAATAAAAGAAAAAGATATCCTCAAGACGGAAAGTTTATTTACGAAACCTTTATTCAAAAATACATATTACAAAAGGAAAACTAACCCGCGGAGAAAACAATATTTATCAAACATATCCCTGATGATTTACACAATCCAAAAATCTTCATTAAAATAATTAATACACTCTCTAATTAGCTCAAACTAATTTTTAACCTTAATTCTAATATTCCCATAAAACAAATTAACAAATGAATATTTTATGTATCTTGCTGTACTATGCCCCTGCGATTGGACGTAATTATTATTATTGCTGTGAATCTGTTTACGATTGCAATAAGAATGAAAATTTCCTATTAGTTTAACCATTTTCCTTCCTTATAAAATGTGGTTCAAATACTTTTGCGCGTGTGCAAGTAGTGTAGTATAATAACATTCATTGTCTTTTGAAACGTGTTCGTGTAAGTGTGAAAGACCAGGATCCCGTGCCGATCCTGAACTGCACTATCTTCACTGTCTTCATTATAGTTACCCACATCAATGTGCCGGTGAGTACCACAGATTATATAAGTTCCTTTCATATTTCTTTTACCTATTTTACCCGCAATTATTAAGTATACCAACCCTTACAGTCCACTCTTAATACCTAACAAAAGTTCTGGTCGCAATCGAGGCCGAATTATTAAAAGACATTTTGTTTAATTGTGGGTGTATTAAAATATTTGCATTAAATATTAAAATTAAAAATTATTGATAATCTGTGCATGTGTTCAAGTGATACACAAATTATTAGAAACTTACATTTAAGTACAGAAACAGATATGTGGGCATTAACGCTATTTATCTGCACAGCTGTTTTATCACTTCTAGAGAAACCTGAGTTTATCTTAATAAACACAGTGTATTCCAATTTCTATTTGGTAACTAATTCTTGTTTATTTTGATTACAATGTCAGAAAGAGAATTAAAAGTTTTGTTAGCTAATAGAGAAAAATTATATGTCCGTGCACAAATTCTTTTTGATCTGTCAAAAAACGTTTTAAATGATCCAAGTAAAATTGATAATTTCGAATGTAGATATTCCAAACTAGACGATACTTACCGTGAACTTGAAAAAATTCAAAATGCAATTATGGATTTAACCTTGCGTATTTCACCTGATCAAGAAGTTGATATGAAACCTCTATTGTCTTTTGAAGATCTGTATTTTCAAATCAAAGCGGTAGCGAAAAGAATTTTCCCTACTGTAATATCAACTTCGGGACCGTCTCATATATCCAGTAGCAGTTTACCAAAAATTAACCTACCCCGGTTTGACGGTTCGTTACGAAACTGGAAAGTTTTTTATGATAGTTATCGATCTTTGATTCATAATAATCAAAGCCTAACTAAAATAGAAAAGTTTCATCATTTAATTAATGCTCTTTCAGGACCGGCATTGAGTATTGCCAAAAGTTTGCCACTGACAGAAGTAAACTATGATATTGTTTTTGACATCTTGCTTGCAAAATATGAAAATAAAAGAATATTAGCCGGCGATTTGCTAGATAGTATGCTTGCATCTAAGCAATTTAATACGGAAAATCTATACAATTTTACGCAGTTTATCCAAACATTTTATGAAGCAGTAGTGTCATTAAGGGCCTTGCAAATACCCAAACTTGATGATTTTATTCTGTTTCACTTGGCATTCAGAATTCTGCCCAATGACACTAGAAAACAATTTGAAGCGTCTAATATAGACGTGGAAATTCCTACATTTGACCAATTAGTTAAGTTTGTACAAAATCAAATTCAGATTTTTGAGTTGTCAAAATTTCCAAATACTACTCAAAATGTTAAACCTTCACAAACGATAAAAAGTAACACAATTTTAACGCCAAATTCTAATTTGCAGCGGTCGTTTGTTACTACTTCTTATTCGAAACCGTGCCCTTGCTGCAAAAATACGCATACGATTTACAGATGCCCGAAGTTTTTGTCTTTGTCTCTTACCGACAAAAAGGCCAAAGTTCAGGCTCATAACCTGTGTTTCAATTGCTTGAAAGAGGACCACAGTGTCTATAATTGCAAATCGAAAACTAGTTGTTTTCATTGTGGTCGTAGGCATAATTCATTGCTTCATCCTACTTTCGATTCGGATAGCGCAAATAATGCCAATTCTGAACCCAGTATTATGACCCATGCGTCATTCGCTTCTGATAGAGAAAATATTGTTAATTCCGAATCTACTGTTTTGACCCATGCGTCATCTTGTGCCTCAGTACCACTACAAAATCAAATTGTCCTTTTAGGAACAGCTATTGTTCACATAAAAGATTCATCCAACGTCTTTCAACCAGTCAGAGCGTTGATTGACTCGGTGCTCAAACTTCATTTTAACCGCGTCTTGCGCTCAAAAACTTGGTCTACATATTCAAAATTGCAACTTTACTGTTGCAAGCTTGGGTCAAAAACCC
Source organism: Platerodrilus igneus (assembly GCA_036346225.1). Lineage (NCBI taxonomy): Eukaryota > Metazoa > Arthropoda > Insecta > Coleoptera > Lycidae > Platerodrilus > Platerodrilus igneus. The sequence goes on along the minus strand of JARFIW010001469.1, from coordinate 11,076,053 downwards.
ATATTAAATGTCAAAGGTACATCTGATTGTTTAATTAAACCTTACAGTAGCGAGAAACCTCAGTTTAATTTAAAAACTGTATTAGTGCCAAGTATTACTGCCGAAATGCCCTCGGTAGAAATACCTACTAATATTGTAAATCAGTTCAGGTATTTACAATTGGCGGATCCAAAATTTTATTTGCCGTCTAGAATTGAATTGTTACTCGGCGCTGACGTATATCCAGACCTGTTTACCGGCGAGAGGTTGCGTCCCAGTGCTGATTCTCCATGGGCACTTAATAGTGTTTTTGGTTGGGTTATTACAGGCAAAACTAATCTACGCTATAGTGACCCTTCTACACATATTCAAACTGTATTATTTACATCACTAGCAGATTCGTTAGAAAACTCTTTACAAAAATTTTGGGAAATTGAAAATATTCCTGATCGTAAAATTATAAATCCAGATGAAGAGAAATACGAACAAGTGTTTAAAAAATTTTATACTCGTACGAAGGAAGGTGCATTTGTGGTACCCTTGCCTTTCAAAACAAACAATTATCAATTTGGAAATACTTATGATCTAGCACTCAACCGTTTATATAATTTAGAACGTCGCCTTGCTCGACAACCGCATCTTAAGAAAGATTATATAAATTTTCTTCGCGAATATGAAAGTTTAGGTCATATGGAATTTTCTAAAAATAGTGAGGACGCACGATACTTCATTCCACATCACTGTCTCGTAAAGCAGTCCAGCAGCACCACTAAGTTAAGGGTGGTGTTCGATGCCTCTGCTCATTTACCTAAGTGTCAGTCGTTGAATGATGTGTTATATGTAGGTCCCAAGTTACAACGCGGTATTGTTGAAATTATCATGCATTTTAGACTGCATCCGTTTGTGTTTAGCGCAGATATTAGTAAAATGTACAGGATCATCCATTTAAGACAGGAGGATCAACGTTTTCAGTTTATCTTGTGGCGCGAAAACCCCACACAAGCAATTAAGGCTTACCGTTTAAAACCGTAACCTACGGTGTCTCGTCAGCCCCATATTTGGCGCTGAGAACTTTGGAGCAACTCGCTCAAGATGGGGAGGAAAATTTCCATTAGCTGCACAAGTATTACGCAGAGACACGTACGTCGACGATATTTTAACCGGAGCTTCATCAATCGATACCCTTTAGAAATAAAAGAACAATTGTCAAACCTGTTAGCTTCAGGTTGTTTTAGTTTACAAAATGGACTTCTAATTGTCCTCAACTGTTGAAAACAGTTTCACCGGAACACAGAGAAACTTCCGTTTCACTTGAAGAAAGCGAAACACTTTATAGCCTCTTAGGTTTGCAATGGGATGCAAAATCTGATTCCTTTTGTTATAAGGTGCTTTCGTTGTCTCCAGTTTTTTCTAAACGAGCAATATTATCGAATATTGCTGAAATATTTGACCCTTTAGGATGGCTTACTCCAGTTATTTTTAAGGCAAAACATTTTATGCAAAAATTATGGTTAGCCCAATTAGGATGAGATGATCCCATTCTTGGCAACTTAAGGGTAGAATGGTCAGAATTTCTACGAGAATATGACTTCCTAAAAATATAAAATCGACAGATATTTTTCTATACAATCGGTGGCACATAATGTTGTAGTAGGGTTTTCTGATGCGTCGGAATGCGGCTATTGCGCAGCTGTATATTTGGTCATTTTTAATGAAAAGGGTATAGTTGTTAAAACCAATTTGCTTATGGCCAAAAGTCGTGTAGCACCCTTAAAATCTATGACGACACCCCGCTTAGAACTCAGTGGAGCATTGTTGCTATCTCGATTATTTAAATATGTAATTAATTCATTGAATGGTGTACTATCACTTCAACCTAGCCTTGCCTTTACGGATAGTACAACTGTTTTAACATGGATCCGAACAGCGCCTCATTTACTTAAACCTTTGTAGCAAACAGAGTAATTGAAATTAATGAGAATATGCCTCATATAAAATGGCACCACGTCGACTCAAAAGAGAATCCCGCGGATTGTGGCTCCCGTGGCATCTCAGCATCACAATTATTAGATCATCCCTTGTGGTGGGTGGGCCTTTCTGGCTTAAGTACCCTGTTTCTCAGTGGCGGACTTCAACCGCTTATACATTGAATGTGTCAGAAATAAATACGGAATTAAAATCCTACGTGCTGAATAAAGATTGTTATATTGCAGAAATTAAACCACCTGATTGTAACATTATTCGACGCTTCTCTAATTTTTACGTTTGCAGCGGGTTTTGCCTGGTGTTTTCGTTTTATATTAAATTGCCGTGTCAATCCTGCGAATCGTAATTTCGGTTCCGTAACTTCTGAAGAAATACGTATTGCTACGTTTAAAATAGTAAAGCTAACTCAACAAGAACATTTTAGCAATGACATCGTTTTGTTAGCAAAGGAGAACCTCCGTCTCCTTCTCTTCGAAAACTAAGTGTTTGGATAGATCCCTAGGTCTCCTCAGGGTGGGGGGTAGATTACAACATAGCAGTATGACTCAGGATGCTAAGCATCCTTTGTTGTTACAAAAAAAATGTTATTTATCTAAACTTATTATCGATTATTATCACAATTTTTTTTACATGTAGGCCCTCGCAGCTTACAAGCTATTATTTGCCAGAAATTCTGGATTCTAGGCATTAGAAATGCCATCAGGTCTAACTTATCAAAATGCACGGCGTGCATTAGATTAAGAGCTAAGCCTGTAAACCCGTATATGGCAAATTTACCGCCTCCACGTGTAACTCCATCACGACCTTTTTTAAATGTAGGGGTTGATTTTGGAGGACCCTTTATTATAAAAGAAAGCAAACGGCGTAATGCAAAACTACAAAAAGCGTATCTTGCATTATTTATTTGCATGGCCACCAAAGCCGTGCATTTAGAGGTAGTATCCGATCTTACTACAGATGACTTTTAGCCGCTCTTGATAGATTTGTATCTCGAAGAGGTCTATGCAGCAACATATATAGCGACTGCGGTACAAACTTTAAGGGTGCGCAAAGTCATTTATCTGAAGTTTTTGCCTACTTAGCCAAAACAAAGATCCAAGAAGAGATCACTAGTGAGTTAAGTAAAAACCAAATCGTTTGGCACTTTAACCCACCTTCCGCTCCACACTTTGGAGGGCTTTGGGAGGCTGGGATTCGTAGCGCAAAATATTACTTAAAACGGGTAACTAAAGACCAACCTTTAACTTTTGAAGAATTGACTACACTCTTTTCTAAAATAGAGGCAATAATGAATTCACGTCCTTTGTGCGATTTATCTCCTAACCCTAATGAGTATGCAGCTTTGACGCCAGGACATTTTTTAATTGGTTCATCGTTAGTTTCCGTTCCGCATTTAATGACGTCAGCGATGTTTCCAATAATCGTCTTAATCCATGGCAGTTACTGCAAAAATGCAGTCTCATTTTGGCATCGTTGGAGTTTAGAGTACCTTCATACCCTTCAACAACGTGCAAAATGGGATATTCATACAGCCAATTTAAAAATTGGTGATTTGGTTGTGATTATCGATCTAAATCAACCGCCACTAAATTAGAAATTGGGCAGAATCAAAGAAATTATCCCAGGTTCAGACAACATCGTCCGTGTTGTTTCTGTCCAAACTGCAACCGGTGTATTCACCCGGCCTGTAGTTAAGTTATGTCCACTACTCTTAAAGTAAGTGCAAGTATCACATGTAACATTATTATTATTTGATTAAGTTTCTTCGTTTCTTAAAGTGTGAATTTTCTAATTTTTTTTAATTTGTGAAACATGCGATATATGCACAGTATTAATTATAGTTAATAGAAAACTTTTCTTTATTTTATTAGAAATCCTTTGATTTCGGTGGGGGGAATGTTTACGATTGCAATAAGAATGAAAATTTCCTATTAGTTTAACCATTTCCCTTCCTTATAAAATGTGGTTCAAATACTTTGCGCGTGTGCAAGTAGTGTAGTATAATAACATTCATTGTCTTTTGAAACGTGTTCGTGTAAGTGTGAAAGACCAGGATCCCGTGCCGATCCTGAACTGCACTATCTTCACTGTCTTCATTATAGTTACCCACATCAATGTGCCGGTGAGTACCACAGATTATATAAGTTCCTGTCATATTTCTTTTACCTATTTTACCCGCAATTATTAAGTATACCAACCCTTACAGTCCACTCTTAATACCTAACAGAATCCCTTTAAATTTTCTGTAATTTGTTCTGCTTTGACTAGCTCAAAAACACAACATGCCCTACTTCACGATTGGTCCTCAATTAAAATTGCTATGAAATTCCCCTTTCTATCTATCTGTTTAAATAATTTAAATGAAGCAATCCAAAATTATATAGTATAATGAATGGTAATATGTACAGTTTTATGTCAATTCAAAAACTAGCCCCTTAAAAAGTTATTCACATACACCAAATTTAATTTTTTTCAAAGCGAGCAAAAATATCTTTGTAATTACTCTAAAGTACCTTTCGAGCGTTCTAAGATGCTTTCCCTGTTTTCAAATTCGTAAATGACCTTTTTGTTGACTCTTACTGACATACAATATATAGCAAATATTAAAGTTGAAACAGTCTTTAATAAAATATTTAAGATCTCTAACCTGCGTTTAAAAATTAAAGAGAATAACCCTAAAAAGATTAGTGACATATGTCAGTCAAAATTTCCTAAATTTGTTATAATCATGAGACTGTTATAGTCTAAGGTATAACCGTTAAAGTCCCGGCGTAATTAATAAAAGCCACTACGACAGATGGCAACATAATAAACACGTACATAATATTGCGCAAGGTATTACGTCATTATTGCGTCTCAAATTGTATTACATACCAAAAATACTTATTGTAATACGAGAGGCGCCTCAAGGAAAAAGATAAAATGTACTCACGTAAAATGTGGAGCTCTTCACAACCTTGTGGTTATTTTTACGGCAAGAGCCATGCATTTCTTCGTGGATCTCGGTGTTAGTTGGGCGTGGTTTGGCCTTCGCCCTTGTTGAAGCCAGATTTTCTGTCTTACCCCTTCTTTCGTTGTAGGCAGGACGAAGGAATAAGGTGAAGAAAACGATAGACAATAGAAGCAGAGATAAAGGGAAACCTACATTACAAAAGAGAAGACAAAAAGACACAGATTAACCTCACTGTTAGACGTCTAGTTGGCTAATGCCGTCGTGTCGAAAAACGCGCACTTCCTTCCCACTCCACGTCTGCGCATTCTCTGGCGCCGACGCAACTGTCCCAAGTTACGGAAATGCACAAGTCTTTTTTAAAATATTGGCGCGATTTCAGTCACATATTTAAAACTTAAATCAAAAATGATAGCCGATTTTCGGCATGTAACAAATTCAATCAAACTGATATATGGTATAAAAATATTAGCGGTCTAGATATACCTAATAATATTCAAATGAATTTTAGCGTTTGGTCCAAAATTTAGTGTTTCTCCACCAGTTCATAATAAAATAAGTATTAATACAGATTATCTGATAACAGTATCAGATTTGGAAAATATAATAAATAATATAAAAAAATGTAACAAAGATATGCATAGAGCAAAATTAACAAATATAATCACTAATTATATACACGTTAATTTTAATAAAAATTTAATTTTTTGGCAATAATTGAGTGCAAAAAATTCCTAAATAATCATAAAGAACTAATTATTACAAAATCAGATAAAGGTAATATAACCGTAGCTATGTCCAGACTAGATTACAATAACAAACTTAATGAACTGCTGAATGACCACACGACTTACATAAAAATAAAATCCGATCCAACTACAAATTCTTAAAGACAAACTTTAGACATCATTCGAAAGTTAAAAAATAAAACATATTTCTAATATTACTGCAAAACAATTAAATAATTACAGCAGTATATCACCAAAACTATATGGATTATCAAAAATTCATAAAAACGACTGCCCTTTAAGACCTATAGTTGCTTCAAATAACTCACCAACGGAAATACTTTCAAATTTATGTATGATAATTTAAAAAATTCAGTTAATAAAAATAAATACCATATAAAAGATTCATTTGAATTTGCAGATTTCATAAATAACTTCCAAATTCCTAATAATTATGTACTTATAAGCTTAGATGTTTCGCTTTTTACTAATATTCCTAAAGAACTAGTATTGAAAAATATCAAATTACTTTGGAACAAAATGGAACAAAATTGTAAAATACCAAAACAAACGTTCGTAGAAATAATAGTATTTATTTTTGATAGCAACTATTTTACTTATAAAGATAAACACCATTTACAAATTTCAGGTTACCCAATGGGTTTCAATTTAAGTCCCATTTTAGGCGAAATAATAGTGAACTCCTTGTTAGATAATGTTATTCCCTTACTACCCTTTGATCTACCTTTCATAAAAAATTTGTTGATGACATTATTACATGTGTTCCGAAAGACAAAATTAAAGAAACTTTAAAAATATTCAATAACTACCATCCCAAAATTTAATTCACAATAGAAGAAGAACAAAATAGATCAGTTCCATTGTTACGGTATTCCGCGCAAACACGAAAGAAAACAGTAAAAGTAAATAAAGAAATGGTTTACGCCGAATACCGCAACAGAACAGGGACAGAAAGGTAGAATTGGGCTAGCTCAAAAACGTCGTAGAGGGACGTAAGTGAAAATAGAAAAACACGTTGGAAACCTCGGTAAAACTATATTGTTAATATAAAATCTTGATAGAATATTTACAAAACAATAAAATAAATGTTGCGTAATCGTGATTGTCAAAGCGTCATAACATATAAAAATTGGTAAGCAAATATAACATCTTATAATCTAAATACTTACTTAATGATTCACCTTAAATACATATAAAAGAAAAGAAAATAAACTGTACGGTAAATCTAGAAAAAGAAATATACCTAAATTATATGTACATGCTGCTTTGTGAAGTGCACTTTCTCAGAAATAATATAACACTAACATTAGACACCCTAACCTAAATTAATCATATCTTAAATACTTTTAAATTGAGGCATAAGTTCAGAAAGACAAAAGGAACAATAAAAACGGATTCCAACATAAACACTAATTAATTAATTTTTAATTTACAGAATAATAACTTAGTCGTTCGTGCATTGTGCATGTAAGTTTCGTAACGGGGTGGTGCCAATTTATCGGATAATTATAAGCAAGAGCAGCAAATGAAAAGTCTTTTCTTCATAGCAGCGTAAAAAATTACGAAAAGAGAAACCTTGAACAATCAGCTTCATGCTGGTCTCATCTTAAGACTTTAATTTTTAATCGTCTCTTTCAAAGCACGGTCTCTATTTTATAAGACCAGAATCATGTATGGGGGTAGGGTATTTGACTTTCAAAGGTATCGCCGAAGAACCAAGTGTGCAGAATTTTCAGACAGCTGCCGAAATACAAACTGTAACAGCTTGCCACCAAGCAAATAACGCAATCATCAAAGGGTTTTAGACAAAGGAAAACAATCTTATTACTTTGGAACATCTTAGCAGCTGCAGAATACCAGATAACAAGTCCATTGTAAGCAGATGTAGGCAGGTGGTAAGTGGTCTTATCATTTAGAAGAAAGCTGCAGCTTTTAATTAAAATGTAATCACTGCAGGTGCTAGGAAATACTGCAACTACGTTGTAACGCAATGTTTCCTAGGCAGCTGTTTGATTTTATAAAGCAAACCTTTGTATAGAGTAATTGCTTGAAAATTTTTATTAAATAATACTAATTCAAATCCTTTTAATTAGGGATGTTACCAATAAATTAATATTAGACTGGTTCCACAAACCTGTAAATTCCAATAGATACGTAAATTACTACTTACATCACACATTTACAATAAAAGTTAATTTTGTATTAGGTATGAAACATAGAATTAAAAAAATCTCCCATCCATCATTATTTGATAAAAACATTAGAAAACTTTTGAAAATTTTGAAAGACAACAATAATCCAACAAATTTAATTTTAAAATCTTTTATGCAATAGAAGCCATACATCTAACACCAACATCATGAATAACAACAACACTATATATTATAATGAACAAACTCAACTGTTTTATAATTCTATTCCATTTATCAAAAACCTCACTACTACATTAATAAATGTATTTAAAGATACAAATTTGAAAATTGCCTCAAAAAATATATTTACTTTGAATGAATTAGAATCTAAATTAAAAGATAAAACACAAGTGCTGCAACAAAGGAACGTAATTTACCACATTAATTGTTTGGACTGCAACAAAATTTAAATTGGACAAACTTCGCAAAATTTAAAGCAGAGAATAATCCAGCATAAAAGCGACATAAGAATAAAACCAACTGCATGTGCTTTAACACAACACGTATTAACGAATGATCATCAAATAGACTTTCAAAATCCAAAAGTTATTGATATTCGATCGAAAGAAAATAAATAACTATTCCTGGAAATGTGTTATATTTATCAAAATTCCTGTACCATAAACAAAAGACAGACATTGAAAATCTAAGCACTATATATACGTATTTATTAAATTTTTAAAAGAAAAAAGAATAAATAAATAATAAAAAAAAAGAAAAAAATATAAACATAATACTAGATTTATGATCAAGGCTGCAAATCTATGGTAAACTTTTAGAAACTATATATTTGCATAGATACACTACTGGTACAAGTTCACAGACAAACATATTCACACACACTAACACACAATAAAAGGTTGTATGTTTTGTTGCATTATTTGAGTGGTAATTTTATTTGGCAGTATATGTGAGAAAGAGCGAACTTAGGATGGTAAGTATCTATGAAGAAGCAGATTTTAGAGCTAGCCGTGGTATGCTGAAATAAAGGGGGCGTTCCAGAAATTGGATTTTTTTTATTTTTCAGAAAAATATTTATGTAACTTCCGCAGTAGCATAACCAGAGGAATCCACAGCAATATTTATGAGAGCCCAACGGTGGGGCTCAATTTAAGGGTAATTCACTGCAATGTATATATGTGGTTCTGAGATTAATCGAGTCCCACGCTTGGGAAATCATAAAATTTGCAGTGATTATCCTTATATTCTGGCCCCACGAATTGGGTACCATAAATATTTCCTGAAACAAAAAAAAGATTCCAATATCTCTGGAACGCTCCTTTATTTCAGCATACCACGGCTAGCCCTAAAATGTGCTTCTTTAGAGATACTTACCATCCTAAGTTTACTCTTTTTCACTTATACTACCAAATAAAATTATCACTCAAATAATTCAACGAAACATACAACCTTTTTTTATACAAATCAAAATTTTACGTCACCAGTTCAATATTTACAAATTCGGATATACAGCTTCATAAAATATTACAATCTCAATCATTAAATCTTTTTAAATTTCATGACTTTAATTTATTTCAACAAATTTTTTTATATAAGTAGATGGGTCTATCTTGAAACCCTAAATTGATATTTACTCTGGTCTATGGTATAAACCCTGTTACTCTAAGTGCATAAATAAATCGCATCTTTGTTTTCAACAACCGTAAAGACCCGTTTACTCTTTACATCAAATTTTTACGTCATTTATTTACACCCTTAAATAATAAATACAAATTGTCCTTTTTATGTGCCCTTCATATTAGCTTTTATGTTCATAAAATACACACCCAATGTGTCAAATCCCTTTAGCACAAAATAACAGCACAAAATGTTCAAGCAATAACAAAAGAAGCTAATTTCATTACCTGGAGTAAGCTTCTTGCAACGTCGCCTCTGAAGATGTTGTCCGCCCAAAACCTCATCATAGCATTCCATCCACCTTTTCCTCTGTATATTTGTACATCAAACTCATCTCCAATCGCTATCCAATTCTTTGCAGACGCCTTCACTATTTCTACCCATTTAATTGTCCAAAACAAATTAATCACCTTCCGTATCTACCAAACACCCAGCATCTTCGTTCCAAAAATTTATCTAGGCCCGCTTACCTCAGTGACATCATCCGTCCGTTCTTTGTATGCAGCTACAGCACCGTTTACAATGTAGCACCCACTCGTGCTTTCACACTTTTAATTAAGTTCAGACGGACTGCACTATCACCGATTTATAAAATTTTAAACTTAGATGTTACCATTTAAGTCTGAAGCAGACCGACGAAGTAAGTGAAGTAAGAGAGCCCTACTACGTCTTCTAGTGTAATAATAGAAACACACCTCCTGAACCCTGTTTCAGTCGAAAAGCACTCCCACCGTAACCGATTCTAAAAATTTTATATGCAACGAACTTTCTAAACTCAAAATTTCCCTTTCCATCGTCGCCTTAGTCCGAAACACTGGCTAACAAACACAACGGTCGCGATCTTCTTGAAATTTCTCTCATTCCACTCTACTATCAAAAATATTTATCCCATTCGTAGGTCTATCATCCAACTATGTTATCTTCGTCTAACTTATATTTACTGTCTTCATTACAATCCCATTACAGCAACATAAAATCGATGTTGTGGTTGTTCTCTAAAATTTGTCGCGCACTTTAAACAAGTGTTTTATCCAACGTCTGATACTTGTCATCCTCGTCTAACCTATGCTAATGGTATACCGTCTCAACTTGCTTTCGAACCACCTGTTATTTTCAGCCTTCGCTACGACCGTTAACTCAAATTTCTCTAGAATTATGTTCCAACGTACATTCTGGTTCCTTGAACTTGTTTTATTTATCTGTCCGTGTTTCTATGAATTGTTTTGCCAGTTTGAAATTGTATTTTCCATGTTGTTCAACCTGTAGATTTTTTAGGATTTATTATTAACGAACACTTGTTTAGTTAAATAAAAAATATGCGTTTACATTATTGATTTTATATCCAAAAGCTTTCCTAATTATTTGATGTGCTTGATTTACAACTTTTAAAATATTAAAGCTAATTATATTCGTATCATCCTTGAGGTTTCACGTATTACAAAGCTTCTACACTTATGCAAAATTTAACACTACGATTGGAACGTAAATAAATTATTCCTATTTTCTACATACACGGTCCTTACAAAATTATTCTCTTGACTTATCTATCCCTCTTAACCTATAATTTACACGATAATATATATATATATATATATATATATATATGCTATGATAATAGGGTACTTTAAGGTTGGATTAAGTCATAGAGGTCGTAGGATAAATATAAACAACTTTAACTTTAAGAAAATCAAATAATTTTAGAAATTATGAGCAAATCGACTATTCTACGTATTGTCAATTAAGAGGACACTATATAAAAACTAAGTAACTAAATGCATGAGAACATAAATATGTCTAAGTATAGTTTACAAGTAAAGATAAGATTTTAAAAAACGCAACAAATTGCATCAAAATTAAATTACCGGGAAACATAGATAAATTGGCATTCCAAATATTTAACAATTGCGTCGAAAATATTAACATAAACGCATCGTAAATAATTCATTATTAGAAAATCGTTACGTGACTAGGAAAAAACACATTTATTCAGAAAACCAACATTCTGTAACAAACGAATAAACACCAGGTGATTCAATTATATGATAAACTGACAAACATCAAATACGTGATTTGATAAAAAGCCAAAAGTTGGAAATCCTAGGCTAATGCTGCAATATGCTGAATGCGGACGTGAGGAATAGAGCATTCGTCGAAGATTTAAACTAGGTAATTTGTAAAAATTCCGGGTGCTGCCAAATAAGGCAAGGTACCAGTCTTGATTGTAAACACGCCAATGAAAACTATTGGCGGAAAAACTTATATATACAATAGAAACCGAATAACATTTTAGTCTATATTTAACTAAGCAACAACTATGTTCGAGGGTAGTAAAAACTCACGTAATTAGTGAAATGAAAATTAAACAAGTGAAATTTAAAAGTGCAAGAATTTTGTGCAAAGAAATATAAGCCGATCTACAGATAAATGTAAGTTAAACAACTTAATTAAACTCATTTCTAATATTAACAAAACAGGGCTTTGATTTGGGGATGTATTATAATTCTGAACGTACTTTGATTTGGGATGTATTTCGATAGAAAGGCGATTTTTAATTTGGTGATACTTTAATTTGGGACGTATTTTAATTGGAGGCGATAGTTTAATTTTGGACGTACTTTAATTTGGTACGAGTTTAATTGGAAGCGATTTTTATGGGAGGCGATTCTTATATTGGGACGGCATTTTGTTGATGCCATTTTGTGGAGACAAATTTTGTTGATGTCTTAACGCAAACATAAAATACCAATAAGTAAAGCGGACACAGCAAGGGGATGCAGATCATAGACTAGGATGGAACTTCAGAATCCATTCCAGGTTAGCAATTTTTAATAAACTTTATTATTAAAAGACTGTTTTCAATTTAATATTTGCTATACATTGTATATTTGTAAGAGTCGTCAAAAAGGTCACTTATAAGTATGAAAACAGGGGAAGGTATCTTGGAACATTCGAAGGTCCCTGAATGTAATTAAAAGATATTTTTGTTGGCTTTCAGAAAAGCATAAATCTGGTAAATGTAGATATTTTGTATAAAAAGGAAAATTTTAAGTATTGTACATATTATCAATTATTATATTGTGTGTTCTAGAATTGCTTTATTTGAATTCAGTAAGATTTATTCAGTGAGCTAGTCGGAGTAAAATCCTAAAATAATATTTCATATCAATAGGCGGATTTCATAGCAATAAAAATGACATGCACATCGTAGGGGTTCGATAAGAAATATCACAGTAAAAATGACATGTCCAATCGTGGGGCGAATAGCACAGCAATAAAAGGAATAGCACAAAAATAAAATTTAACTTCATAGCAATAAAAATCGCGCACCAATCGTGGGGCGAATTTCATATCACAGTAAAAATGACACCCATCGCAGGGGTATAAAATATAAAATTTAATTTTATAGCAGTAAAAATGGCATCCCATCGTAGGGGCTTGATAAGACATATCACAGTAAAAATGGTACGCCCAATCGTGCGGCGAATATTACAGTAAAAATATCGCGCACAATCGTGGGGCAATTTCATAGTAACAAGGAAATATCACAGCAATAAAAAATCACGCCCAAGCGTGGAGCAAATTTAATACAGCAATGTATATAAGGATTTGTGGGTTTTAGGTCTGCTGAATTAACGAATACTCTTGCTTATCACCTAAATTTTCGGATATATTTCTATCCTCTTTCAAAGGTGCTACAATAAGAAAACGCTATTACAATATTATTCACTAAAATACCCACTAAATCGAGGTTACTAATAAATTGGCATTGTATAAATATAAAAGGTAAGCACAATTCAACAAACTAAAAACATTAAAACACAAGTATAACAAAAAATTTCATTTTTTTTGTATATAGTGACAATTTTTGAAAGTTAGATTTTTTGTATACAAAACTTTGTTTTCTAATTATGTGAGAAAGGTGTTGCTAGATTTTTTAAGTAATAAGTATGTACGTGTATGTGAGTGTATCAATGTTGATTACACCATTTGGTTGCAGTAGGATGTAATAAGTATGCTTATCGTTGTACAGTACTTGTATTTGAAATATCACCATACTGTAAACGTAATAAATATGTGTATATAGTACTCAAATTATTTATATGTTCTTTTATTCATGGTCTTAGGGTATCTGTAAATGTAGCATATAAATTCTCTTTTTTGTGCAACGCTTTATATGCAATTTTTCAGTAAAGTAAATTACTCTTTCTTATTGAAATCTTTTCTTGATGCTGCATGAATGATGCAGGTAAAATATCCATCTATTTAAATGATATAAAACGTACTTATTTACTGAGCATTTTTAAAGAAAGTTTACGCTTTTATGATTAATTACTACGATTTTGAATTTTGCCCTTATTGGCTATAATGGCATCTTTTTCTTAGCAATATAAAAACATTTTGAATTATTATGGGTGTTTCTTTGTCCAAATAAGTTTTCAAAATGTCAACGTCGGTTTTTGATAACTGACGTTTCGGAAAACATGACTTCTTAAACCTATTTCTATCAACTAAATAATTAACAAATTTGGAAAACTTTTATATTTACTTATATTTTTGTTTTTACTTGTAGTGTTATTTTAAGAGAAGATAATTTGAATATCATTTTGTCTTTACAGATAATTCTTTTTAGTTACCTGATTTTGATACTAAAAAAATATGAATAGTAAAGTATAAATAAAAACTTAAAATTAAAAATCTAAATATATGATATTATTACTAATAATAATTTAATTCAAGCAATATATGAGAATTATGATCCATATACAAATGCAAATTCAATTCTAACGTAGACAAGGTTGTCGAAGTGGACCAGTTTTTTTACACAGTACATCAGTCCGGAAATGCTTCCATACCGAGATAAAACCCACTGTATAAAACTGCAAATAATATTAATTTTTTCATTTCTGGTATAGTATTGCAATTAACAGAAATATCCTCCCTATAAGTGGAGCTAAGTTTTATTCTAGGCCTGAAACTTTTTCTTGCCTCATGCCTTGGGCGGTAGTGCAACTTTCTAAAAAATCTTTATTTTTTTTCACAAAAGTCGTACAGAAGATGTAGTTTTATCCGTATTAACACAACTGACTTTTGAAGACTTCCGCACTAGCTCTGAACTCTATCTTCAGCGGTTTAGAGAACCTATCAGGGGGGTCGTTAAATAAATACCGATGGGTAGGGCGCCATTGTACTTCGGTAAGGTGTAAAAACAAAATATATCGTTAAGAAAAATACAGGAACCTCAATGAATATATTCTGTAATCGAAATACAAGATTTTGTATTTTTAGATGGTACTACGTTTATCCTGAAATAAAATAAAGTAAGTAAAATAACATTAGAAACAGCAGTTTGCGTCTCAAAATTAAAAAATCAATAAATCAGACAGGTTTTGTGCATCTATGATATTTTTCTTTTGTGTATTAGTGCATGGACACATTCTTAAGGGCTACTTTGAGTGTAATTAACCTTTTTTAAGTTTATAAAGAAATCAAAGCTCTTAAATATCAACACATATATTAACTAAACAATATTCTGATTTAATTTGACACATTGTAACTAATATATTTTCTGTAGCACTATTTTTGGAAGAATCACATCTGTGCAATTTTAGTCTGTGGTATTTGATTCTTGTATTTGATACAGTTATATCTGAAAGAAACAATTCCACAATGGAACAGGAAATCATGACCGTTTAATTAGTTTAAATGCTTTACCCTGAAATATTTAATAATAATATACTCTCAGAAAACATATTTAAAAGGGAACTATTCGTTTGTGTTGCCTAACCTACAGGCGGATTATATCCTTTTAGTCGTTAAAATTAGGATAGCGCTTGCGTGAATACGGTCACGAGGTGATGCGCTAAGCAGATGAGCCGTCCCGTACTTGTACGGTACGAATAACGAAGTCAGCCATTTGTATTTGAGAATGTAGTCCAGACTGCATCGTATACAGATGGGCTCCGAAGCTTTTCATAAGTGGGGCCTCAGAATAGGCGTACCGAGATAGAGACAGGAGGGCTGGTCGTCTTGGGACACGGAAGATTCATTCCTGTGACTCCGGCAAGGCACTTGATCACGCTTCTTCTTGAAATGGTTCGAGTCGGTATTTGTTAACGGTGAGATCGCATTATTCAAGTAATTTAATACTAATATAAAATATCTTTATTCCCTTAGCGCATGAAGTAACTAGAAATACATGTAAAGAGATTGGGACAATGTTCGTTTATTAAGAAATTACAGCTTTTGTTCGATGTCTTGTTGCAATAAATTGGTAAGCAGATTCCGGAGAAAATGTGCATTGCTGTTCGATAACTAGGGGTAACAGCTTCATTAAAAACAGGTATCAAACCTTTCTTTTGTTATGTTTGTGAGACCTTGAATGTGCTCACATAAATTGTAGTCGAAAATTGTTTAATTATACTAAATTTTGTGCATGAAGAACAACGTGGAATATAATTGTTAAGAAATACTATTAAAATAATTTTGCAAGATACGCGGAGCATTCACATGTTAAAATGTTGAGATTCTAAAGTCCATTTCCTGTTTTTTAAAAAGTTCATTACAGATGTCAAATTTTAATAAGGTCATTATACTTGAATAAGTTGAAATGTTATTTATCCAAGTTAGCTGCACGTGATTTACATTCTTTTAAGAAATAAATTAAACTTATGTGAAACATATGTAAACCAATAAACAGATCTGAGTATTTGGTATCTGAAATTTTGTTATAAAATATTATTAAAATTAAGGTCTTGTTATGCCAAGACAGATTTATAAAGAATTCAATTTTATTATTCCTTATTTGTAATCATATTCAAAAAAAAACGAAAAGAGAGAAACTATATTAAATTTCATTTTTGGACTCAACTGTTTTCTTCCATGCACACTTAATTTTTATAACTTTCTTTAAAGAAAATAAGTTTTTGAATAATGAAATTAGACGAACGCTGAAGTAATTTAAAAAACACAGATATGCTACAACTGATTTGTTCTAGGTATTCATTTTTGATTCAAATATAACTCGCAAGTCACCCTGTAATATCAATTTTTCCATGTTGACGTTAGAAGGATAAAGGGCCGACTTCAAGGACCAGGTGCGCAAAATCACGCTATTTGATATTACCTTGAAGATACTTTATGGGAATTCTAAATAGCTTGTTCGAGTTTTAGCATGGTTTTAAAATACAAACTGGAACGTTTATAACTATGCACTTTATTTACTAGATAATTAGAATAAAGAAGCACAATAATTGGGTGTTTCGAAATTATGATACCTTCTTTTAATTTTGTATTAGTTGTAGATGTACGATTCATATTGAATTATAAAAGTAAATTTAACATTTTTGTAACAACACATAATTTTTATGCGTTATTTTAGAAGAGAGAAAACAAACTGTTACACAGCCTCCTTCCAAAAGAAAAAAACTTGAGGTAATAACAAAATCTTAAACGTAACCAAAAAGTTTTTTTTTTTAAGAAAACCAAATCACTACGTAAATACAAATTAAATGTAGGACTATGTATAATCTTACACATATCAAAAACCATTTGGAGTGTTTTTAACATAAAATAAAATTGAATTGTGAGTGCGCTTGTACCTTCGTGTACAACACGTCCATAATTGGAGACATATTCGGGATGTCAAAATTGGGAAGTCAAAATCGGGAAAAATCATAATCTATTTGTCTAGCACTCAAAAAAATTTTTATAATAAGATATCAAAATGTATAACTCTTCATTATACAACACCAGAAAATATCTTATGCCTTTTTCACAAACAAATAACAACAAGATTAGTAACATAATATGTACAAGGGTTATGTATTCAATACTAACAGCTTTCGTAAAATCTACAGGGAAATTTTCAAATTCCACTACAACCATATATAGTACATCACATAAGTATGCTACAATAGATCTTGAACACTATAAACTGGATAAAAAAGTTTTTATCCATTCGATTATCATGTCATAACAGCATAAATAATTTTTGGCGGTTATTAGACGTGTATTTTTATCACAATATTCTAATAACGGAAAGGGGGGTGGTTTCTCACACAGATACAGAACGTGTACTTATGAGCACAACACAACTCACTAAACATCGATCTTGCTATAACAAACACATTCATCAATACGCAACACTTTAACAATTTTATAAAATATCAAAAAGATGTTTTTTAAGATTTAACAGATGTAACTTTATCTATAAAAATTAAATATTCATCATCATTTTGTTTTCGACCTTATTTAAGGTCGGTTTGACGCAGCTCTAACTTCTTTTCTATTCTGTGCTAATCTAAAAAGCTCTACATACCCTTCACAACCTAAATTTCTAATAATTTGACTAATATAGCTTGGTCTAGGTCTTCTATCCTATTAAATATTAACAACTTGAATTTCTGGATCAATAACAGGGGAATCTAGTGCATGAAATGGCTTCAAATCCTTTACGTGCCAACGACCAGCTCTAGAACCATCTTCGTTTACCAGTTCATATGCTAAGTTCGAAATCTTCTTGCGAACTATACTTAACACAAATTTCGGTGCTAACTTCGCAGTAAATTTATCACCTGCGTGTGGGAGTACTTTATTAGTTCTCCACACCTTATCACCTACTGAAAAAGCTATATCCCTTCTTCTTAAATTATAGCGTTTACTATATCGCTTATATGCTAAATGCAATTTAGCACGTACTCTCTTAAAGATTTTAAACAGACCACTGCGGTCCTTAACATATAAAGGCCTATCTCCAGAGATGATTTCAACATCCTCTAATGGCTCTAGACCACTACCATAAAATTTACCATTAACGGGAACATGACGCCCAAAAACTAAAAAATTTGGCGTATAGCCAGTGGCTTCATGTTTAGCTGAGTTAATCGCATACTGTATGTTTGATAATTCGATCTCCCATGTGTCATGACTATTTATATACTTACATACGCATCGTAGTACTTATAGTTCTCTTGATTCTCTCGACGAAATTGCACTGCGGCGAGTACACAGTGTTATACCAGATATTTTGTATTTCGTAATCTGTACACAAGTTCTTGAAAATATTTCCTGATAAATTGGGTCCATTGTCACATATAATAAATTGTGGTACCGTAAACTAAGAAAACTTAATCTTCTAAAAAAATTTTTATGGCTGGCGCCTTAGCGTTACGCAGCGGACACAGTAACGTAAACTTCGAAAACCAATCTGGCTACAACTAATAACCATTTATGACCTAATCTAGATCGGGGAACGGTCCCATGAGGTCAACTGCAATAATTTGAAAAGGGAACTTGACGTCATTTTCTGCACCCATTAATCCTAGGTGGGCAGCGTTTGATGCTTTTTGTGCTCCGCAAGTTAAACAATTTTCACAAAATTTCCTTACATTACATAAAATTGCAATTTAACACGAGATAGAGTCTAAAATAACCGAAGTGACCAGAAACTGGGGGTTCATGGCAAGAACGAATGATATCTTTCCTTTGAGTTTTTGGTACTAGTTGCTTCCACTCGGCAATGTTCGAAGAAATTGGTAAATTAAATGAAAAAAATTTATAAACAAAGCCACGCTCTACTTTCCATTGGGGATAATTATCTGGAGTTGATAAAATCTATCCCTTAACGACACATACCATGGATCAATATCTTTTAATTCGACTTGCATGATTTCAGAAGGTGGATCTTTGATACAAATTGCATGATTAAGGCAATCAGGAACTACATTAAATTTCCCTTTACGGTGAACAAGTTCAAACGGGTGCTGCCAAAGTCGCATCGCCCATCTAGCGAGTTTTCCGGTTGGATTTTGTAGCTTGCTCAACCATAACAATGAATAGTGGTCCGTGACCACAGTAAAACGTGTTCCTTCAACCCAAGGACGAAACCTCTCGATAGCGAAAATCACCGCTAAACATTCCTTCTCGGTCACTGGGTAATTGCGTTCTGTGCGAGTCAGTGATCTACTGGCATATGAGATGACATGCTCAACATCGTCAACTATTTGAATTAAAACAGTTCCTAACCCTGTATCGCTAGCATCACATTCAACTACAAAAAGAAATGAATAATCTGGCTGGTCCAGTAAAGGTGCAGAAACCAATGCTTGCTTGATTTGAATAAAAGACAACTCAGCTTCTGGGTTCCATTCAATAGCTTGTCCTTTTTTTTGTTTTATTAAATTATTGATAGGTGCGACTAGAGATGAAAAATCTTTAATGAACCGCCTATACCAACTGCACATACTAATAAATTTTTTAACTTCTGTCGTGTTGGTTGGGCGCGGAAAATTGACCACTGACGAGACCTTTTCTGGATCTGTCCGGAGAGAATTTGAGCCTACTATATACCGTAACAATTTTAACGTTCCCTCAAGAAAATGACACTTTTCTAGATTGATAGTTAAATTCGCATCCATAAGTTTCTCTTTACCCTCACGTAATAGATTTACATGTTCCTCAAACGTTGGTGAGCATAAGATCATATCGTCAAGATAACAGAACACGAACGGTTCGAACCGCGGCCCAAAGATTGCATCGACTAAGCGTTGTTGTGTTTGAGCGGAATTTCTAAGGCCAAAAGGTACTACTACGAATCTATATTGACCTCGGCCGATTATACTAAAAGCTGTCTTGTCTTTGGCTTCTTGAGACAAAGGTATTTGCCAAAACGATTTTCGCAAGTCTAAACTAGAGATGTAATTTGCGCCTCTTAATATATTTAATATCCTGTCTACGTTTGAGAGTGGATAACTGTCATAAACAGTCACGTCATTTAATGCACGTCCCTCAAAGCAAAATCTATATTCAGTATTATTTTTTTCTTTACCAAAAGTACTGGCGATGTCCATGGACTTTGACAGGGTTTAAATACGCCTAATCGCAGCATTTCATCAAGCTCTTCATTTTAAAATTTTGTTCATATAGGGGGACAATGCATACGTTTTTTTCTAATGGGAGCGGCATCGCCAGTATTTATTTCCATATGAATTTTATTTGTGCGACCTAGTTTATCTTCGCGGCTAATTTCATTAAAAGATTCAATAACGGCTTCCGCCTGTTGCCTTTGGCTGTCTGGAAGATCACTTAATTTAAATAATTTATTTGCCTGTCCGATATTCGTCTCTGAACAACTAATATCCAAAGCGTTACTTTCCAAATCACCATGAACATACCAGGTATCATCCTTAAAGTTTGATACTAAACCGAATAACTTTGAAAAATCGCTACCAAAGATGAAATATCGAGAGAGAGATGGTACAACTAAGGCATTGGGTACTCGACAATGTTTTCCAATTTGAATGGGTAAATCTACTGAGCATTTAACTAACTTGACTGAGCCATCAGCAGTCGACACACCTCGACGATCAGAGTAAAAAACCCACTATTGTAGTATTACAACCAGAGTCTAATAAGCCACAAAGTTGTTTACCAAATAACTGAACTGTAATGTAAGGACGATTATCACATGTTTTTTTGTTAGAAAACGTATCCGTTCTACACTTGCGAGATGATAAGTAAAATGTTTTAACTTCTTCTAGCTATTTGGACCAACCATCGTCATTAAACAACTTATTTTTATTTTTTTCTGAGAGAGCCTTTAAAGGAATAACAGAAAGCCGGCTATAATACTTCTGCCTCTTTATAAGTTTTTTGAACACTTTGGACAATTTGGTGTAATTACTCCTTTATAACCACAACCCTAACAAAATAATCTTTTAAACGATCTACAAACACTAAATGTGTGTCCATAACGTGAACAATTTCATCAAATATATTTTTCACTTCTGTAACCTTCGATATTTTTTCATTATCAGAACTAGAAGACTGATTATTTAAGACTTGAACTTGTGGCGAAGAATATTTATTCTTAAAAGTACGTGATGAAACTGAAAATTTTTGAATCGCATTAGATGAATTAGTTGGGGTTAACGATTTATTATTATGTATTCTCTTTTGGAAGTCATTAGATGAATCATAAATTAACTTGGTATTGGATACCGAAGCCTCCTCTAATTCCTTGCATAACTTAGTTAAAGTCTGCATATCATGTATTTCGGATAAAGCTAAATGAGTAATATATTCAGGAAGTACATTTTTTCTTGTTAACCTAACTCTAGTTATTTCAGCAGGAAGAACCGGTAGACGCCTAAATAAAATTTCTATATGAGCTACAAATAAAACTACTGTTTCACCTTTCTTTTGTTTACTATTCTTAACAGTTTCCCAGATTTCGTCTTCTGGATGTGGAGTGAGAAAATCTTCTTTTAAACGATCAACTAAGGAGTTCCAATTCGTTAATGAATTTCTAATACTACGATACCAAACAAGAGCACTATTACTGAAAAGTTCTACAGCAGAGTCATATAGGTTTTCATGAGTAACTTTGCATGACAATGCTAACTCCTCTATTCTTTCTAAAAATGAGTATAATTGATTTGGATCACTTGAAAATTTAATACCCCACGCATCAACGGATACGGGTTGCGAAACATAAGTAACTGTCTGTACAGGTACATTGACACTAGTAGGAGAAATTAAAGACACGTCTTGCTTGCCTGTATATTCATCCTTATTGACTTTTTCAAAAAGATCAGCTTCTAATACTAAAACAGTAGCTAAACCTTCATTTTTAAATTTTAAATTTTCGTTTGAATTTTCGACAGGGAGTAACATTCTCTTTATACGACCACTGAGATGAATTATTCTCGACAAAATTCTTTTGAACGTAGAATCTGAGGGATTTCCGTCAAATTCCAATAAAATATTTTGAACAGATTTAATAGAGGTATTTATTTCTGCACATTTAAGCTCAACATTTTCTTGAAATTCCTCTAAATTAATTAAACTACCAGGCTTCATAGGCTCTTTTGCCAATAACCTATTTAACGTTTTTCTTTTCTCAACTATTTCTCTATTACTAATTATACCTCTTATTGGCAATTCATAATTTAATTCTTCTTTATGTAAGTTAACTACTTGAAAAGTTTCAGCCATTTTAAAAAATAATTTTTGTTACTATTTTACTTTATTTATACTAAAAAGTCTTGAAAAGTTAATTTTGTTCTTTGACATAATTTCTTAATTATTACTCAGGGAACAAACATGAACAATTACATTCGCTACTAAAATACTTAATCAACCACTTATTGAGAATCGATGTAAATTAAAACACACCACTTTGGTGCCGGCAGTGAGATGAATTTCGTCCTACTCGTTGGGCGCCAGTGAAACTTTTTCTTGTTTCACGTTGGGCACCAGTGAGACTTTTTCTTGCCCCACGTCTTGGGGGTTAGTGCAACTTTCTAAAAGATCTTTATTTTTTCTCACAAAAGTCGTGCAGAATATGTAGTTTTATCCGTATTAACACAACTGACTTTTGAAGACTCCCGCACTAGCTCTGAACTCTATCTTCAGCGGTTTAGGGAGACTATCAGGGAAGTCGTTAAATAAATACGGATGGGTAGGGCGCTACTGTACTTCGAAAAGGTGTAAAAGCAAGATATATCATTAAGAAAAATACAGGAACCTCAACGAATATATTCTGTAATCGAAATACAAGATTTTGTATTTTTAGATGGTACTACGTTTATCCTGAAATAAAATAAAGTAAAAAAAATAATATTAGAGACAGCAGTTTGCGTCTCAAAATAAAAAAAATTAATAAATCAGACAGGTTTTGTGCATCTATAATATTTTTCTTTTGTGTATTAGTGCATAGACACATTCTTAAGTGCTTCTTTGAGTGTAATTAACCTTTTCTAAGTTTATAAAGAAATCAAAGTTCTTAAATATCAACACATATTATATTAACTAAAAAATACTCTGATTTAATTTGACACATATTTACTATAAGTTTTCTGAATGCTCTAGTAATTTTAGGTATTTATATTACTAATCTTGGTCATTTAAAAAAAGCTTCTAAATCAAATAGGCACTATAAATATCATTAACCCAATTATGAGCTTTTGTCGTCTTTTTAGTACTGACTAAACGACTCACATATGTATAAAATTAGTTTTATAATAATATCTTTTAATTAGTAAACTTGAACTTTGTTAAATAGTTGTCATGTGTAAGCAATTACTTGACTATATTATTCATAATGTAAATTCAAAAAGATTTTGTTAGGTAAACAAGTTTATAAAGCATAATTTTAATCTAAAGCAAAGTTTGAAAATTTAAATTCATAATTAAATATTATCATTAAGATGTTAGTTTCCATGGGTTCAAATTACCAAGGTTACGGTTTAAACATGACGTTGTACGTCGAACAGATGATTGTCTCAACAAATGAAAATCACTTACCGACCTTGAACTCAGGGCATGGCTGCTTACAAACCAATTAGCAAACAAGCTCGGCCTACATGTGGACTTCCAACATTGAACAGACACATAAAAAAAGCAGTTGTCTACATTGTTATAACAACGCCTGGTAAACTAAAACCATAAAGATGAAGGTGGAAATTCTCGTAAGTTTCCAATGCGTAAACGTTTTATACGCAAATAAATTAACGGTTTTGTACAACCATTATTGCTTTAGTTTTTTAGTGTTGTTTCTAAATTAAAACAAAGACTCCATGTTAAAAATGAGGAACGTATAATTCTTATACTCAATAAATTAACAGTTTCGTACAACCATTATTGCTTTAGTTCTTTACTGTTGCGCATGATGAGCTTCTAAACCTACAGATCGATGGATTGCTTGAAACTAGATTGCAACTCGCAAGTCACCCTGTAATATCAATTTTCCCATGTTGACGTTAGAAGGATAGAGGGCCGACTGGTTCGACTCGACAACAACAACGACCTCAAGGACCAGGTGCGCAAAATCACGCTATTTGATATTATCTTGAAGATACTTTATGGGAATTCTGAATAGCTTGTTCGAGTTTTAGCATGGTTTTAAAATACAAACTGGAACATTTATGACTGTACACTTTATTTACTAGATAATTAGAATAAAGAAGCACAATAATTCGGTGTTTCGAAATTATGATACCTTCTTTTAATTTTGTATTAGTTGTAGATGTACGATTCATATTAAATTATAAAAACTGTTACAGACCTACACTTTACCTGTAAAAAAGAAAACTAAAACAACCAACCTTTTTCTAAGAGAAGATTTTTGAAAACTGCAATTTTCTCCATTTATGTTCATTTTATGAATGAATTATTGCAATTATCGTTAACGCAGCAAATGAGGTGACCGGGTTATCTATTCATCAGAACTAATTTTGAAGCACGTAATTGAAAATCGCGCTAAAATTGTTATCAACAGATAAGAAATAACAGCCTTTGATCAGATGTTTGTACAGCTTAGTAGGTTAAAGCACTGAATCTGAGATCCATATTTATCGGGTCAAATCCTACTGCAAGCGATTTTTAAGCGGTGTATAATAACCACTTCTATGGGAATGGTAGCCAAAATTTACGTTTTCTAGATACCATTTTAGCTTACAGACTCTATCAAGTGCTAAGGGTTAAGACCATTTTTCTACCAATGATACTTGGTAAAAATTAAACAAATTATCTTCAGTACTGTTTTTTACATTTGTAAATTAGCTAAGAATTTTCAAGTGATGTTAGTGGGTGTGGGAAACCACAGCTTTTCTATTTTGTTACATTTTTATCTTTTTAACCTATTTAAGGAGCAAATGGCATTAGCCATAAAGTTTTTTTTCTTTTTCTTACTTTACACATTTCAAGGAAAACATTTATCGAGAAGTAGAGAACCTCTTGGACGCAGAAGAGCAACTACGTTATGAAGATTTAAATAAGTTTGAATACATAGAAAGAGTTATTAAAGAAACTCTACGTATGTTTCCAGCTTTAGTAGGAATTGGACGCAAAAATGAGCAAGAGATAAAATTAGGTAACAACATACATTGTAAACCAGACGTTCTAGAATAGTTTTTAGAAAACCATACCATCCCAACTGGAACCAATATTTTGATTGGAATATTGGGTCTACACAGAGATCCAAATATTTGGCCATCCCCTGATAAATTTGATCCCGATCGCTTTTTACCTGAAAAAGAACAACAGCGCCACCCATACAGTTGGATACCATTTTCTGCAGGTCCGAGAAATTGTATTGGTAGGTATCAGCTCTGTATTAGCTTAGCATTATACCTCTTTTTAGGATACAAATTTGGATTAATTGCTATAAAAGTGATGATAATCTATATTGTTAAAAACTATAAAATAAGCACTGTTTATAAAATATAGATGATGTAGGTTTATCTATGTTCATAGCGCTTAGAGCAACCGATGGTTACAAAATAAGTGTCATACCAAGATAAATTAAAGAAAAACAATAGAAATGGGTGTATTGTAATATGAACCGTACGTAAAGAAGACCTTAAATAGATTATTTTAACTGTACTTAGCATATTTATTACTTTAAGCGTTGTGTTAAAACCTAACGTAATTATTATACATTAAATATAAATTGTTACATTTTAAACGTTATTATTAAACTTTAAAGGTACAATTTAACGATTATTGAATTCTACAGAATTGTGCAGCATTTAACATCAAATCAGACAAGAATAAAATGACTAATTAACATCATATCCTACTAAATAGTGTTACTAAAGGCGTACAATACTGCCATGTACCACAATGAAACACTAACAATTTTAAAACCAAGAGTTTCTTCAAAAAATCTTCAGGATTAGATTCGCTCTATCATCAGGCTCCTTTAAACATCTACTGTACAAGAGACTGAGATATCTTAGGTGGGGTTGTTGACCTTTTACCGGGCGGGGGAGGGGGTAGATCTTTTAATAAGACACGAGTATCATTTAGTATCGTATAGTTAAGAGGCCACACGCCGTGCACTCTTATTCATATACTGTAACAATTTTTTTTGTGGTGAGTCGGGTACGCCAATGCAACTATTTTGACGTTGGGCGTCAGTGAAGCGATATTTAATTTTATTATCTGGCAAGAATTTATTCTTGAAGCTGTCACTTCCAATAGACTCACGAACTTCACAATATTCGCGGCTTAGTCTGGGAATTATCCCAAGGGTGAGCAATGGGAATGGGCGTGAATATAACGTAAATTCAATTATGAACAGGCATGGAAAGGGAAATGGGGATTGAGCGCCACCGCATCTATATGAACGATAAATAACGAAAGTATCCTATGAGAAGATGCAGAAACCTACTGGCTTTAATGATTACCAAACACATACAAGTTATACAAAACAAAATCTCTGGAAACCTCTCGAAAGTATCTACTTCAACTCCTGCTATTATGATCCTGAAAGAAAATGTCATACAATAAATTTTAGTTAAAAGACACAGTTTGTGTCTTACAACAAAAGAGTTCAACGATACTTACAAACTAATCATCATACTAAAGGTGTCGTATCTAAAAATAGATATCAAAGAGAAATCACGTACGTCATTTCTATTACCTTATACTGCTTCAGTATTCCTCTAATTTCATTACTCGAAATTTATTTTCTCAATTGTGGTGCCATTAAATTTAACTACTAATTAAATAAAAAACTTAGAATTTGAACCGAAAATGTAATTTAAAGTAACTCCTTTTTTTAAAATAAAGTCACGGGTATAATATTCAAAAGTAAAATTGATTTCTTAAGATTCATAAATTTTCTCTTTACATAAGATCTCAACATTTGGTACTATTTTTAAAAACAAAATCTTTATCACCCAATCGACAGATCTGTTAGATTGGTTCACATATGTTTCAAATATGCCTTGCCTGTAGTATTTGTTACACAAAATTTAAATAGCATGAGAATTACATAAATTAAAAAAATTTTATATTGACATAGTACAGGAATGACACTGCGAATTTACTAATTATCAAGCATACTATAATTAGACATTTATAAGTGAAAGAAAACTTTACAAACCTCTTTATACTGTCACATGTACATCTCACATGTTCTACAGAACAACTTTGAATTACTTAGAAAGAGCAAAGTTTCCCTTTTTTTTATATTTTTAACACTAAATAAGAAAATGAATCCGATATAAGATTATTAGAACAAGTACTGCTACGGCCTTTTATGCTGAAACCTAAATGCAAAATTAATCCGTTCATAAAATTTAGTATCATTACCTTAATACTCTCATAAAATTTAATATCATGAACGACTCTATGAGCATTTTCAAAAATCTAAAAGACGTGGTTACAAAGCTTCCCCCGTAACTAACACAAAATAATCAAACACTCATCAGCAATTAACTCCTATGTCAACGAGTGCTTTAAATACCTAGTCTTTGCATACGTAAGGAAACTCTTGCTTCAAAAGGAAATCCGATCCACAAACTTAGGGGTTCATCTGGTTAACAAAACCTTCCCGATAGGAATCCCACAATAAACGACCGACATCTTCTCATCACGCTTTTCTAAAAAAAAGCTCTACGAACGGCCTCAAATTTATTCTATAACATAGGTGTCCACCAATTATAATTTCACCGAAGCGCGTTAACGGATGTCGAGAACAGGAAACTACGTTGTCCCTACACAGTGTCCCGGTCGCCTGCCCGGAGCCCGGGGAAACTCTACATCTCGGGCCTCCTCCAAAACAACCATGAATAGTCTGCCGACCTAAATTGCAATCCTAAGGCACCAGCTGGCACGTAAACGTGCCAACATCTTTATATACCCTCTTCGCTAACGCGGTATGCGAGCAAGATGGCCAAGTTCTTTGATATCCTCTACGTCAAAAACAAGTGATCTGTTTTATGCGGCACCTCGTGACACTCTGCGCAAGCGCTATATCAAATTAATAATTTTAAAAGTGAGTGCAATCCGTCTACGAATTAAGCCACGCAAGTGACTTGTTCATAACGTATTTTTTTAAAGGCGTTTTGTTCTTAGGACAATTTCAAAGTATTTGTTACTATTGAATGTTTTCTTATGATAAATCTAGAGCTAACTAAATGATAATAACATTCACTTCTATTATGAAATTGTTTCTTCTGATATTATCGTGCGAAATAAAAAAGATCAGATACCACAGAGCTGTAACAAATACAAGTGGCCACAAAAATTAGTACCACAGAATATATTTGTTACAATACCATATATGACTATACTTAACAATCACCGGCGTGTGCCCTGATAACCCACCTGATATATTACAACATAATATAAGGTACAAAACTGAACATATGGGATTATAACCATTTGTTTAAATATCAAAATCTTTGACATAACCCTATTGTCAAATAAGAAAAACAATTCTAAAAATATTTGAATTAACTTAACAATTTTATTCCCTAATATACAAAATTAAATCAACGTATGCGTCGAACAAAATCAACTTCAATGTCAAACAAGATCAACTAATACATCAAACAAAATCAACTTAAATGTTTAACCACCATACCGGTTTCTTAATCCAATCAGGGTATCGTATAGCCATGCGAGAGCCTCCAATGGAACTATCCGTATTTAAGTTACAAAAGTTAACATTTTTATGTCAGGTGATCGTTTGACCGGCTCAATAGAGAAGATTGACTTTCGCCTGATTACATCTGAAGGTTTAATATCTCCAACTACTCATGGTCAGAGATAAAATGGGTCATGGGTCAAGTGGGTCAGTGGGTCCAAGTGGTCATTTTCTGTTTGGGTTACGGGGCTAGTGGGTCATGTGTATCGGCCCAAATTGACGCGGTGACCCAAATTGACCCAGCGACCCAAATTGACCCGACGACCCAAATTGATTCGGCGACGCAAATTAATCCGGTAACCTAAATTGACCCGGTGACCGAAATTGATCCAGTCCCCCATTCGGATCTCCGAGAGGGGACTACTTTGGAGGATGCAATCGAAAAATTCAGAATGAGTCGGAAACATTTTGCGAGTCGGAGTGTGGAATATTGGAAGTATGAAGCAAGTAGGTAAGCTAGAGAACTTAAAAATAGAAATGAACAGGTTAGCACTAGACATAGTAGGGATCAGCAAAGTGCGGTGGCCAGAGGCGGGGGACCTTTGGAGTGGAGACTTCAGGGTAATTCATACAGGAGCAGCGGAAGAAAATTCGGGTGTGGGGATAGTTATGCGAAAACGAAAAAAGATAGGATACTGTGTAGAAAATTACTTACAAAAGAACGACAGAGTACTCATGGTTAGATTAGAATCTATACCGGTAAACACAATAATAATACAAATATACATGCCCACCTCTAGCTACAGTGACGAAGAGGTAGAAGCAATCTACAAAGATATCGAAGACATATTAAGATACGTAAAAGGACATGAAAATTTAATAATTACGGGGGATTTTAATGCAGTGGTAGGCTGGTAGGTGAGAGTAGTGAAGGAGCGGTAGTAGGTTTATTTGGTTTAGGCGCGATAAACGACAGGGGAAATAGGCTGGTAGAATTTTGCGACAAAAACAAATTAATCATTACAAACACATTATTTCAACATCATGCTAGAAGACGATATACGTGGAAGATGCTAGGAGATATAGGAAGATATCAAATAGATTACATTCTTGTTAGACAACGGTTTAGTAATCAAGTAAAGGTCTGTAGAAGCTACCCAGACCCTGACCACAACATCGTAATTATGAAGGCCGCACTTAAATTTAAAAATTTGAAAAAACGAAACTGAAAAAGGCACTTTGACTTTGAGAAACTAGAAATAAAGATATTCTAGAAAGATTTGAAAAAAAGTCAAATGAATTACTGAAAGATATCGGGAAAGTATCTGATACTAAGGAAGTAGAAACAGAATGAAATCACATTAAATCAAGCCTACACATGGCGGTCAGTGATATTCTGGGTTATATACAAAAAGAAAATAAGAAACCATGGATAACAAAGGATATCCTGAATTTAATAGAAGGATAAACGAAAATACAAAAATAAATCATACGAAACCGGAAAAAAGAGATACAAAGCCATGAAATGGAAAATTATTCGCAAATGCAGGAAAGCTAAAGAACAATGGATTGATAAAAAGTGCAAAGAGGTACAAACTAAGATGGAAATAGGAAGGACAGACGAAGCATACAAACTAATTAGAACGAATTTTAGAGATATAAACCGTATAGCAAAAATATAAAGGACGCGGGAAAAAATGTAGAGAAAGTAGCTAGATGGTAAGAATATATAGAAAATTTATATGCAGGAGAGAAACTAACCGCATTAGAACAAGAATCAGACATTGAAAATGATGACTTAGGATGAGTTTGAATTAGCATTAAAGGGTCTGAAAAATGGTAAGGAGCCGGGTACAGATAAGGTGCGAGCAGAAACTCTAAAAGCCGCTGGACAAGCAGTGACAGAACGTCTCTTCCAACTTGTGAGCTATATGTAAGAGACAGGCGAGATAACCAAAGATTTCAAACGTAACATCATAGTAACTATACCAAAAAAGAAAGACCCGGATAGATGTGAAAACTTTCGAACAATAAGTTTGACCGCTCACGTGTCAAAAATATTAACTAGAATTGTACAAAGACAAATGGAAAAACGAGCTAAAGAAATACTAGGAGAAGATCAATTTGGGTTTAGGCGAAACAGGGGGAACACGGGAAGCTATTCTAGCTCTGAGAGTGATAATAGAGAAAACAATAGAAAAAGGGAAAGGCGTGTATATAGGGTTTGTAGATCTGGAATAAGCATTCGACAATGTAAAATGGAAAAAAAAATCTTCGAATTACACAAAAAGATTGGAAAGAGTTATAGGGATAGACGAATAGTACATAGCTTATACAAAGAACAAACAGCAGTAATATAATTAAAGCAGGAACGTAGAGAAGTAAATACGAGTATTATGAAAGGGTGAGACAGGGATGTGCCTTATCCCCATTAATTTTTAACTTGTACATAGAAGAGGCAATGAATACTGTCAAATGCAGGAAGACATTTGGAATTAATATGCAGTGACAAAAGATTGATATGCTTAGATTTGCAGATGATATAGCGTTATTAGCATCTAGCAAAGAAGCGTTAGAGGATGCTCTTAATGAAATGGAAACGCTTCTAACAGAGAGATACGGTATGAAAATTAACAAAACAAAAACTAAAGTACTAGTATGCAAAAGAGGGGGAAATAAACCAAAAACAAGAATACAAATATGTAACACGAACTTACAAGAGGTTAAGGATTTGTGCTACCTAGAAAGTCAAAGAACGCAAGATGGGAAAAACGCAAAAGATATAAAACAAAGATTAGCACAAGGTCGTGCTACATTTAACAAGAAAACTACTGTGTTCAAAGACAACAAACATAGAAACAAGGAAAAGATTGTTTAAAACATATGCGTGGAGCACAGCACTGTACGGCTGTGAAGCCTGGACAGTAGGAAAAGTGCACAAGAAAAAGGTAGAAGCCTCTGAAAGGTTGTGCTACAGACATATGATGAAGATATCATGGACAGACAAAGTTAAGAACAAAGATGTACTAAAAATGGTAGGAAAAGAAAGAAATATGTGGAAAAACGGTAAAAAATAGGAGAGATAGGCTGATAGGCCACATGCTACGGCAAGAAGGAATAGTGCGGAATACATTAGAATCAGAAATAGGAAAAAAGAGAAGTAGAGGTAGACCTAGGTTAGACTACTGCACACAGATAGTGAAAGATGTAGGCTGTAGAAATTTCAGGGAAATGAGTAGGCTAGCTCAGAATAGAAATCAATAGATGTACGCATTCAACCAGTCCCAAGCTGGATAAACTAATGACGAAAAAAGTAACTGTATTTAAACGTGATGATTATTATAACCAACTACAAGAATTGGTTGTGCAATAATAATTGTGTGAAAGGATTTACTGAAAAACCGTTAATTCGGCAAATTTCTAAGTGTTGGGGAATCCTAGCAGCCACATGCTGCTTAACTCCCTTTACTGAATCTCAGTGAAATATGGCATACAATATAAAACAATAGAATGGGAACCCAGCTGTATATAGGCTGTGTGAGAATTTCAGGGAACTGCATAGACTAGCTCAGAATATAAATAAGCGGAGGTAAGTGTCCAACCAGTTTTGAGACGAAAAACCTAAAATTAAAGAAATAGGCGCAGATCATTCTGAAGATTATTATAAACAATTACAGGTGTTGGTTGTGTAATATTGGAAAAAATATGAAATCGGCAAATGTTCAAGTGCTGGGGGAACTTGCCAGCCACAGGCTGCTTACCCCCCTACACAACCACTAAATGTCAGAAAAATAGGGTATATAATTGTAAAACAATAGAAGGGGACCAAACTGCAACTAACAAGAAAGAACAGCGCCTATGATCAAAGACATCAAACATAGAAACAAGAAAAAAATTGTTGAAAGCATATGTGTGGAGCACAGCACAGTATGCCTATAAAATACGGGCAGTAGGAAAAGCAGACAGGAAAACAGTAGCAGCTTTTTGCTGTGCTTCAGATGTATGAGTATGATAGCATGGACAGACAAAGTTAATAATAAATAGGTTATAGAAATAGTATGGGAACAAGAATATCTGTGGAATAAAATAAAAGAAATAGAAGGGCAGAATACGTTCTAAGGCATTTTTGGGGAATAGTATGGGATATATTACAAGCAGAGATAGGAAATAGGAGGTAGATGTAGACCTAGATCAGATAGTGATAGATGCAAGCTGTATAAATTTCAGGGAAATGTCTAGGTTAGTCAGAATAGGTAGCAATGAGGGTACACGTCTAACCAGTTCCAGGACTGAAGCCTTTTGATGATGATGACTTTTTGTTGTAAAATAAATACATATTTATTTATTTTTATTTGATATTAATATAATGAATAATCAGTTATCATTTACTAACTTTGATTTGTTTAGTTTTTATGACGCTATTAAACTAATTAGCATGCAAACATTCTAAATTTCGATATCAAATGAACAAGGTCGTGATCTTTTTATCATTTTTATGTTCTTATGATATGAGCACTATTTAACATCACAAGTTATAAAATTATAATAATAAAATACTACATAAGTTTTCGCTAGAATAATTATTATTTCTAAAATCTAGTTAATCAGCAGTGACGTATTAGAACAGTGTCAAAATCTATTGGTCTACGGTTTGTTGGTAAGTACAAACGTCATCGATAACTACCCTAGTTGATAAAGTGCGTACGAGTAACCTAAAATAAGTGATCAAATGTAAATTAAAAAACTAAATCAAACAAATCGTTATAGTATACTAAAATACAGACACATCAAGGGAAGAAATATTTATAAGATGTTTCGTACAAATCCAAGCGTCAGAGACGAAAAATTAGTGAATGACGGAACTGGGCCGGGTCAAAATTTATAACTTTGCTTCTGTTATAGTTCAAAAGCAAATGCTAAAAAATCATTCAAAACGTTTCTATGTATTATTTGTTTAAACAACTTAAAACGTTTTTATAGGTTTTTGTAACCAAAATATAACGGGAACGACTGCTTAGTAGTAGGATTGCATAGTCCAAACGCAACGCCACCGCCACCGCGCCACTAATCGCTATATCTAATCTAAGTTTTTACATGTAAATTCGCACTATAAAGTCTTGTTTTAAAGGGATTTCCTCCTTGTGGGAGGGATTTCCTCCTTGCTCCCTTCTTGTTCGACTCCTTGCTCGGACATCCCCCACATCAGCCATTTTGATTACGTCACACCCGCCTTTTTTGATTACGTTCCAGCGCCACCGACTCAAATTGCTTCACGTTTGTGGGGAGTCTGGCACAGATACACCTTATGGGATCCAACCATTGCATCCACCCAATCCATCGGACCCACCACTTGGAGCGTACTTTCGCAAGGCATGATAAACTTTCCAAGCCGAAACTTTTTAAAACTAAATTGCAGGAACGCCAATACTATCTCACCATGCGCGACAACTCCAAACTTTTCCTTAGCACCTTAAGATCTCCAAGAATTTTTAACATAACCTTTTCCACACTTTATTTCTTTTCTATTCACTTGTGTTATATCTAGATTCACGCTAAATTATAACTTTCTTGCAGCTCATGCCTAATAGAAAATCTAAAAACCATTCTTAAAACTTTTTATTAGACAATTATTACTAATGCAATTTAAATTTTGTAAACCACATTTCTAGATATATATTCACAATTTTTATTCTTAACCTAAAACTCTTCACATCGGCTTATACTTATTAATATTTATTTCTAAATAGAGCACTTTTTCCAAAGACCAACGTGTTTCAAATTTCTCTGATTTTGTTCTCATGGTTTCGCTTAAGAACTCGTACATATTTTCCGGATTACTAAAAGATGTTATAACCATATTTTTCGTGTTAAAAGATTTCACATCGGTAGTCTCTTCTCCCATTTTTGTGTAGATGCCGTAGAGTTCACAATTAACTTTTATTGCTGTATGTTGTATTCTTTTTCCATTAATTATTCGAATAAGCCGCTCTTTCTGCTTCCAAAGAAACTTAAACACTCCATCGTTGGCACAGTCGTTCTTTATGCGATAACTAGTCATACGGTTGTTAAACGCTGTGCTAACAATTTCTACACCTTCTTCGCCAGTTAGCATAACTGTTGCATTTTTATGTCTGTTTCTCCTCAAGTGTGCGGCATACGCCGTCTTTTCTACTTCCAAATCGCGCACTTTACACAAAATTCGTGGTTGTTTCGTACAAGATCCTTCCTTGTGTCGCAGTAAGTTGTCCATTCTTGTAAAAGCGATACCGCAAGACCCACAGTTTAAGTACTTTGCTGCTGGCGGATGTATAAGCTTAACCGTGGGCGTTGTTACACCACAACATTTGTTCTGGTGCCGTTTGAGAGCATTTTTCCAGGTATAGGAATCACCACAAAAGTTACAATTAAAAATATTTTCGGAGGGCATTCTCCAAGATTCTTTGTAACCATTAATTATCTGCAAAATTTACGCCGAATGAGCTTTTTAAACTACGCAGGTGTTCAAACATACTATTAATTCTCAGAGCTTTATTTTATTGGGTTTTTACAAGTTTTCATAGATTTTATATGTTACTAACGGTTCAATTAACTTCAATTAAAATTAATACCCTTTAAATTTTAGTGAATCCTAACTAAATATTAATTATTATCTGTACGTTTTGTTTAATACCGGTTACTTAAAATAGGGTTAATTAATATAAATTTTGCACGTAATTTCCATTTGTTTCTTTCCTCGGAATAATTACATTACACGTAGAGCTTTTAATACTGTTTCTTTTGATATAAAGCGTCTTGTACATGATTTAAATCTCTTATTTTTACTGAAACGAATGAATTTTTATTCTCCACGGTGTTTTAATAAAGCGTATTATCTAATAAAATTCCTTATACACGGTGATTAAAATTATTTTATGTAATTCATTAATTTTCTACCCTGGTCTAAATATGAGTAATATATATATATGTATATATACATATCCCAAAGCTATTACAAACCCGTTTATATTGCTCAACGCTTATTTAAAAGGCTAAACGACCATAAGTAAGACAAAAATAACCAAACTACATAAACAAAACACGAGAAAAACTGGACACAAATTTGAATACAACCAGACTAAAAACGAATTGAAAATAAAACAAAACGAGAGTTGTAAGAAATGATTTACATTGCAAAGAATCCTGCGATAATAAATAATAAAACAGATGTCATGTACTTAAGTAACATATTTTGTAATTTAATTAAATAAAAATTGTTCACCTTGTACAATGTGATATCCAGAAATATACTTGCTTCTGTTGTCAATAACACCTGATGAGCAAACAATACCGCTAAATAATTTACATTTCATTTTAATTTTAATTGCAAAATTAACAACGTTTAAGTATATTGTATTTTATTTTTATAATATTGTGCAAAAGAATATCAGAGTCGTTGGTTAAAAATGGAATTTGTCTATTTCTAAAAATGGGAAAGGTTTTCAGCTTTTCATAGTCTTTGGACTATTAAGAGTCTTTGTTAAAAACAAATTTTAATATATTGTGCTGATACTTTTATTTTTGTGGTGTATCTCTACCCGTACACCCAAATATTATATGTCAACCTCTATTCTTTTCTAAAACCCCTTAATCTATCTCGGCTAGCTCTACTCTATCTCTGGTTGGATTCGCAATTTTATATTTATTATACAAATTTAGTATGGTAAATTGTTCTAATTAAAGGCGATCAGGATAAAATTTCTATTATAGATTCTAATGTCAAAATGACACTTGTCAAATTTAAGTTATTAATTATGATTTTAATTATAAATATCATTAGTGATATAGCAGCTAATCCTATCTTACTAACGTACTCACTACTTGTGGTCCTGTATCTTCTAAGTCTTATTTAAATTTCTCTCCGTTGTTTCTATTTCGTTCGGTCTTAAATTTCATATACTGTCGTAACGCCCGATGTCAGCAGTTCTCTCTGAAATATTCAAAGGGCATTAATTTTGAAGATTAGGTTCCCTGATATTTTAACTATTACTTTGCTTAATTTTGTCGCTAAACCTGTAAATAGATACTCGATCATAAAAATATTATAAGTGTCAAAATTGATAAATCTGCTACTCCTCTAATCTTTACAAGCGCTATAATAAATGACATTTTACTTTCCTTGATGACAGTCTGGTAAATTTGTTCCTGAATTTCCTTTTCCTTGATCGTTTTGTGTTATGGGTTTGATAGTGGCGTTTCTTCTGAATTTATTTTGTTCATTTCTTGGGCATACCTATATTCGTTAACATCCAAATTTATTTTATAAATAAAATAACTTTCTTTATGTGACTCCTCTATTTCTTCTTAAATACAGAAACGGCACACTGGTAACATAACTCGGTAGTATTATAACTTGTTTTCATAATTCACAATCACGTCTGATAGTTCTCTTACAAAATGGTCCTGGTTTATAAATCTTATTATTCTACTTATGGATAACACATATTCTTCTATAATTATACTCCTATTACATACTAATACAATTCATTTCTTAAACTTGTCTTTTATATAATTAATTGACCGGACTTGTTCTTATATGTACTTCACTATTCAAATTCTATTCATCGACTGTCCTCGTTTCCTTGGTTACATACCGATCTCCATTCTTTTTTATTTGAAATTGACAGAATATGTAACCTACCTACTCTATTTACAATTAAAATTTCTTAATCCTAATGTCCATGTTTATTCCAAAGAAGTTTTGATTTTACAAACCGACTATCCATTCACTGGCTACTTGATTCTACTAAATTAATAAAATACATCACATAAAGCCCCACCAAATTTAAAAATAAAATAAATTTTGAATAGTTTGAAAGTGTAACCTGGGTTTGTCGAGCTATTATTATTTTTTTTTTTTAGGTTTTTTGGCTATTCACGGAAGTATGAATTTGATTTTATTTTTAAAATTTCTACTGACATTTGCTATTACTTCAACAGTATATTAGTCATTACTATCATTTGTTTATACTTTATTTTAATTCTCATCTCTACTCGCTGGATACAGAAGCTGCAAATGATATTTCCCGATTATTTTTTCATCCTGATCCCTTAGTTCATATACATTTCCGTTTGCCAATATCTTATTAATCTTGAACGGACCCTTGTATAAAAAAGCTAATTTCGCACAAATTATATTTTTTTTATCTGTCACTCTCAAAGTCCTCACTACTACTAAGTCACCGATTCTAAAACTAGTCCCTTTTTTTATTTTATTATTTTCGCGCCGTAAGTATTTTTCGCGATTTTTTATTAACCTTGTCTTAGCTTGTTGTAACATTTCTTCTATGTCTACCCTTCTAGGTTCCCTTCTCCATGGTCTTCTTGGTTCAATTGCATTCATTAGTGTAACTGGAGGTATTTCTGTCACAGTGTTGGGTGTCGAGTTGATAAATTCTTCCACTTGTGATACATGTTTTACCCATCCAGCATGATGTTATACTGTTAAGATTCTCAAGTACTTTATCACTTCTTTGATGTACCTCTCGCATGGATTGCCTTGTGGATGACGTATACTACAAAACTTTATGTCTATCTCATTATCCAATAGTTTCTCGGTTAACCTTTGATTCCTGAAGTACGTCGCATTGTCCGCTAGTATGGTTTCCATTTTTCCCACTTCTTCTACAAATCTTTGGATAGATTTTATAACGTT
This sequence comes from Platerodrilus igneus, assembly GCA_036346225.1. Lineage (NCBI taxonomy): Eukaryota > Metazoa > Arthropoda > Insecta > Coleoptera > Lycidae > Platerodrilus > Platerodrilus igneus. The sequence goes on along the minus strand of JARFIW010001469.1, from coordinate 11,037,490 downwards.
ATTAGTGTTGCACTTTTTTGCTGGAAACAATTTAACAAATTTTGTGAACACATCTATCATTACCAGTATGTGTTCGTATCCGTATTGCCCTGGTATGAGATAGCTGATGTAATCGATAGCCACTAGTTCGAGCGGTCTCTCGATGTGCATACTCATCACTGTATTCTTATGAAGTTGTTTTTTTCTTTTGCTAATAGGGATGTGTTACACTCATTTATCCTTCGTTTTATAATTTTGATATCATTTTTTATGTAAAATGTTTCTCTGAATATTAAGAAAGTTTTTCTAATCCCTATGTGGTCGAAACTTGTGTGAATTTCTGAAATTAGTTCTTTTGCTGCTTCACTAGTAAGGACTAATAATTCCTTTCCTCCCATTCTTTTCGTCAATACTCCATCTTGAACGGCATATCCTCTATGTCCCTGCGTTCTGGCTTCTCTCACTTGTCGTCGTATTTCTTTCATCTCATCTTCTCTTTGCATTCTCTCGAAACGTTCATTTGTCCAACTTCCTTCATCCTCAAATATGTTTATGGCCAATAAATATCCTTTCTTCTTTGCTTCGTAGCCTCTATCTTTTCTACTCAAGAAGTCAGCTGTAACATTTTCTTTCCCAGGTTTATGCTTTATTTCGAATTGGTATTCGTGTAGATACAGTGCCCACCGATATAATCTACTATTGGCAAATTCTTTCCTCTTCAAAAAGGTAATTACAATGTTGTCTGTTTCAATTATGAAGTGGTTCGCTAAAAGATAGAAACGTAGCTTCTTCATTGCATATACTATAGCTAGCATTTCCTTTTCCGCTGTACTGTACCTGGTTTCACATTCCTTTAGTACTCTTGAAATGAAACAGATTGGTACCTCTTTATCCTTTTGTATTTGTATGAGTTCTGTTCCCACTGCATAATTTGAAGCATCCGTTCTTAATATGAACTTGTCTTGAAAGTTTGGATATTTTAGTACCAATTCTTCATAAAACCTTTTCTTTAAATCTTAAAATGCCTTCTCACGTCTCTCAGTCCACCTCCATCTTTCTCCTTTTTTTAACAGTTCGACTAATGGAATACACAATTCCGAATATCCTCTTATAAATCTTTTGTAATAATTTAATACTCAAGGAATCCTCTCAATGTTCTTAGGTTCTTTGGTTGTTTTAAGTTTTTTAACTCATCTAATTGTTTATCACAAATTTTTACTCCCTCGTCGCTGATCACATAACCCAAGTATTCAACTTTTTTTGAAAAACTCACATTTCTTTTCGCTAATCTTCAAACCTCCTTCATCCAACCTTTCGATTATCCTTTTTAAATGCTGGAAGTGTTCTTCTTCGGTCTCCGAAAAGATCAGAACGTCGTCGACATAGTGTGTTGAAAACTCTTCTAAATCGTTTAATAGTTTTTGCGGCGCTCTCACTAATTCAGCACTGGCCGTAGACAGACCAAATGGTACAACATTATACGTGTATATTTCTTCCTCGATGCTGAAACCTGTGTATTTACGACTGTCTGGATGTAACGGTATTAACCAAAATGAATTTTTGAGATCCACTTTACTGAAGATTCTTTTGTTACTTATTTTTGCCAAAAAGTTTTCCGATCCTTGCGGTTGCTCAAATTGTGGTTTAGTTATCTCATTTAATTTTCGCGCATCTAAACAGATCCGGATTTCCAACTTATCTGCTTTTGGCACCACAACTACCGGATTTATGAACGATGTTCTTGCTGACTCAATTGTCCCGTTCTTCAACATCTTTTTGATTTCTTCCTTAACTTTGTCCCTTAATTTATATGGTATGGGATACACTTTAGTGTAAAATCTCTTTTCGTCCGTAATTTCAAGTTTGTGTGTATAATTTTTAGCTACTCTAATCTCATCATTAAACAATCCAACATGTCTGGTTATCAGTTTACTTAATTTCTTTTTTATCATTTCATCCTTCGTTCCTATTTGTTCCTCATTAAATACTGCTTCCATTATATTACATATTATTATTGCATCTTCTTCCATCATTTCATTATCCCCACTGGCAACTTGCCTTATACCATTCTTATTCTTAACTTCCTCTTTTATCCATTCCTTATGATACTGTCCTTTTAACTTCTCTTCCTTCTTATTATCATTATTATTATCACTCCTATGAACCACCCTTGTACTTATCTCGCCTTGTATTTCTATAAATTTTTCACTTTCATTTATTATAATTCCATATTTCTTTATAAAATCTAAACCAATAATACAAATCATATATAAACCTCTTGCGATTAAAAACTCAACTTCTCCTAAAAGCTCATTCCCAATATGTATTTGCACCACCACTACTTTTTCAATTACTGATAACCTTTTCTTCATTGCAGACCATAAGCTAATTCTCTTCACATCATGCACCTTATTTTGCATAATGTTTTTATGTCGGAGAACAATTTCCTCCCGAATCAATGATAATTCTGATCCGGTATCAACTAATCCTAAATAATAACTATTATCTATTTTTAAACGAATAAACGGCAAACTTTTATTAGTATTAACACATAAATTCCTAATTAACAAATCCCTATAATTCCCCGATTCTGTACTTAAGAACACTCTCTCTGATTTTAATACATCGAAGTTTTTTTGTCTTAGATCCAAGCGTTCTTCATGTACTTGGACCACTTCGATCCTATTCTCGGCATCGTTTCCTACTGGTCTAACCATTATTTGTGGTACCCTTTTTTCTTCTTCTCTCCTATCTCCCACTTTATTTTGATAATAGGTATTGTTTCTTCCTTCCCAGTGTCCTTGATGATTGCTTCTTATTGCCGTCGTATTTTGTCTGTAAGTGTTTTCTGCCCTATAGTTCCTGTTCATAAATTCCCGCTTCTGCCAAGGTTTGTCATATTTGTCCTGTCCGTCATACCTTCCCCGATTGTTTAATGGTACCCTAAAATTACTGCACTCGTATCTCGAGTCTTGTTTGATCCGTCCTCTGTCGTAATAGTTACTTCTCCTCGGTCGTCCCTAAATTTTTCTCATACACCTCTATCCTTAAAATTGTCTCGATAACCTCTGTCTCGCTCAAAGGATTCTGCCATCTCATACTTTCGCACTATTTCCAAGAATTCTCTCAATGTCTTTATATTCTGTATGGCGACGGCTCGATTTACGTCGTTGTCTAAGTGTCTCGCGAGTAATTGTATAATGTCTTGTTCCTGCATTTTTGGTGTCAAATGTCTCGCTTGGTTAAAATTTTCGATTATATACTCTTTTCGTGTTCCTCTGTCTTTACAGTATGTCCCCGAAATTAAGTCCATTCGTATCTTCATTTGTTGAACACTACTCCAATATTGGTCCACAAACAAGTTCCTAAATTTGTCATATGTCTTATAATTTTCCTTGACAATACCATGCCACTTTCCGGCATTTCCTGTCAATGTCAAGTTTATGATGTCTAATTTATTGTTCTCTGTCTCCTGTCTCACTATTTCGTCTAGCTTCCCCAAAAACGTCATAGTTTGTTCTGTTCTACGTCCCTCAAATTTAGGTAGTGTGTCTCGGTTAAATTTCCACTCATGCCTGCTCGAACATGCATTCGGTTGTCTTTGTTCGAGGTCATTTAATCTCTCTTGGGTTAAGTTTAATTTCCTTCCTACTGTCTCAAGATTCTGATCTAACCTTAATTGTAAGTTGTCCGTCAGCTCTTGTCGTATGCTTTATTCGTCCTGTTTGCTTTCCCTAATGCTTTCAATCGTCTGAGCGTATCGTCGTTTGTGCCTATCCTCGTTTTCTAGCGCTTCGTTTCTTATTTCTGTCATTTGTCCTTTAATTATTCCTTCGCTCCTTCGGATTTTACCGTCAATTCGTCTTTGTATTTTGTAGTAATTTTCTTTCATTTTGTCCCATAATTCCGTTTGTAATCTTCGTGCTTGTTCGCGTATTTCTAACTTGAAATTTGTTCACTTAAATTTTGTTGGTTTACCCATAAGTCCTTTAATTGACTTTTTATTTCTGCTTTGGTGTCTATTAATTGTTTTTCTATGTTGGCTTGTGTAGTTGTTAATTGGTTTATGTTTGTTTGTGTATTTGTTAGTTGTGTTTCAATATTTGATTGTGTGTTTGTTAATTGTAATTCTAAAGTCGTTTGATTATTTTTAATATCAGTTTTTAGGTCTCTTAAGAGTTGAAATAACATGTCCCTTTCGTTCGTTTCTTCTGTCAGTGTTGATGGTAGTTGTGGTACGTTTGTTGTCTCGGTTATAACTATATTGGGTTCCAGTATGTTGATCTGTGGTTCAATATGTCCGTGCATTTCTACTGTCGTAGTTTCCATTTCTCCTTTTGTTTGAATCATTTCTTCTCGTCTCGCGTCAGTATTGTCGCATGTAATGCCGGATGTCCTCCCTGATCTCGTTTGAAATTTTTCTGGTCTGCTCATGTTTGGGCCCCACCTGTCTTTCTTGTTTTTATAATTAGATTCGTCTATTATTCAGTCGTTTATAACGTTGTAGGGTATTTTTTTGATGGTTGCTTATTTATTTTGATTGCCCCCTTTCCTGTCGCTCCTACGTTTGCTGCGTCACTTATTTAGCCTCGCGTTGGGATTGCCACTTATTTATGTGCTGATACTTTTATTTTTGTGGTGTATCTCTACCCGTACACCTTGTATCAACTCAAATATTATATGTCAACCTCTATTCTTTTCTAAAACCCCTTAATCTATCTCGGCTAGCTCTACTCTTATCTCCGGTTAGGTTCGCAATTTTATATTTATTATACAAATTTAGTATGGTAAAATGTTCTAAATAAAGGCGATCAAGATAAAATTTCTATTATAAATTCTAATGTCAAAATGACACTTGTCAAATTTAAGTTATTAATTATGATTTTAATTATAAATATAATTAGTGATATAGCAGCTAATCCTATCTTACTAACGTACTCACTACTTGTGGTCCTGTATCCTCTGAGTCTTATTTAAATTTCTCTCCGTTGTTTCTATTTCTTTCGGTCTTAAATTTCATATACTATCGTAACACCCGATGTCAGCATTTCTCTCTGAAATATTCAAAAGGCATTAATTTTGAAGATTAGGTTCTCTGATATTTTAACTATTACTTTGCTTAATTTTGTCGACAAACCTGTAAATAGATACTCGATCATAAAAGATATTATAAGTGTCAAAATTGATAAATCTGCTACTACTCTAATCTTTACAAGCGCTATAATAAATGACATTTTACTTTCTTTGATGACAGTATGATAAATTTGTTCTTGAATTTCCTTTTCCTCGATCGTTTTGTGTTATGGGTTTGATAGTGGTGTTTCTTCTGAATTTATTTTGTTCATTTCTTGGGCATACCTATATTCGTTAATATCCAAATTTATTTTATAAATAAAATAACTTTCTTTATGTACTCCTCTATTTCTTCTTAAATACAGAAACGGCACACTGGTAACATAACTCGGTAGTATTATAACTTGTTTTCATAATTCACAATCACGTCTGATAGTTCTCTTACAAAATGGTCCTGGTTTATAAATCTTATTATTCTACTTATGGATAACACATATTCTTCTATAATTATACTCCTATTACATACTAATACAATTCATTTCTTAAACTTGTCTTTTATATAATTAATTGACCGGACTTGTTCTTATATGTACTTCACTATTCAAATTCTATTTATCAACTGTCCTCGTTTCCTTGGTTACATACCGATCTCCATTCTTTTTTATTTTAAATTGACAGAATATGTAACCTACCTACTCTATTTACAATTAAAATTTCTTAATCCTAATGTCCATGTTTATTCCAAAGAACTTTTGATTTTCAAACCGACTATCCATTCACTGGCTACTTGATTCTACTAAATTAATAAAATACATCACAATATATTGTAAGTAGGATATAATTTGCGTGGGTTTGATTGTGTAATTTATAAATGTAAGTAAGAAATAAACTAAATTGTTAACACTAAAGCCTAAATTTGCATAATCATTTTGTTTGTGGTAGTAATACCATTGAAAAAGCAAAAGATATTACCGAAACTCATCGGGCGTTTTAAGCAACAAAGGAGAGCTTTTTTAATTTATTTTTAAATACAAAATTATTAACTTCAGAACAACAATATCTAGTATTTTCAGATTCATATAACATAAATATGTTAACTATTTATATTCTTTTGGCTATAACTTCACTTTCGCTTATTTGGTATTTGAATTATTACATGAAGCGACGTAGATTATATGAATTAGCATCTAGATTCCACGGGCCTTCCGGCTTGCCAATCATAGGAAACGTTTTAAAATTCTTGCTACCGCCTGAGAGTAAGTACATTTTTGGTTGTCTAATTTTCACTATATATAAATTTCAGAAATACCAGCCGCCATTTTAGAAGGACTAAAATATTACAAATCGCCAACAAAAATATGGTTTGGGCCAAAACTCGCCATTTATGTTTGGCATCCCAAGCATTTGGAAGTTGTTTTAAACAATCCTCACTGTCTTCATAAAAATATATTTGTTTATAAGCTTACAGAGTCTTTTCTTGGTAAAAGTATACTTAACTTGCCTTGTAAGTAATTTTGCAGTTTGCTAGTTAGGATGCTATATCGATTTCTGTATAGTAGAACAATGGAAGAAACATAGACGTATGATCGCACCAGCTTTCAATAAAAAAAATTTTGAAGGTTTTTTTGATGTTTATCAGAAACATTCAAGCACGCTTATTAAAGAGTTGAAAACCGAAGAAGGTAAAGGTCTGTTTGACATTGAAAAGTATCTATTAGAAACAACTATGAAGATTGTATTAGGTATAGAATCGATTTGATAAATGTTGATTATAAAGGGTAATATGTTTAGAATCATTTTTAAACTACGAAGATCACAAGAAACAACCTAGTAGCAAGGAAATTTTAGAATGGCTTTTTGAGTAAGTATAAACGTTTATAACTATGAATATATTTGTTACAGGCGGAAAAGCTACTAAGTATATATTTTTCATTAAAAGTATAATATGGGGGGCGGCCTGTAAAACAAAAATTAAAGGGGGGTCACCGGCACTAGCTAGCGGAAGGTCATGGATCATATAGAGGGTTAAAATTTTGCAGACAGGGCTAAATGAATATATAATATACTACAAAAAAATTTGGCACTTACCTTTCATAAATATTGTGGCTTAATGACAATTACCAAGGGCGCCAGACAAGTCGAGAATGTCCAAATGTTCATGCAAAACCTTGAGAGACTTGTCATCCCAATGAGGACAATTGTTTCTTTTAATCAATTCCTAACTTTTTAACTACTTATGCAACTTTCATGATCAAAAAAATAAAAAACTATTGACTTAATCAACGGCAAACAAAACTATTTAATTAAGAGAGCAATAAACGTGAACCTCTTGCATTCGGAAATTCCTTGATTTTATTTTAGAAATTTAGAATAAATGGTTGATATGGAATTATGATAATTTTACGTACATAAGTAATTCCCAAACATTTTATTTGGAAGAAAACTTATACTATAAATTTTACACTAAATGAATCCAACGTTTATGGCTAAAACGTCCTATCAAATAAATTAACTAAAAATTGGTCATGCTAACTTAACTATAAAAACTTACTTACTAAAAATCATCAGTTGTTTAATGGCTTGCCTTCCAACGCAGAACAGCTCTTAATTTGTGGGAAAGAATCTCGCTTGTTGCTCTTGTTCCTTCGCAATTATTAAATAATTCAATGGCACACAAACCCGGCAGAATCTTGTTGAGCTTATCTTAACTTGTACATCACATGCATACAAGCTTTTTATTATTTACTTTATATCACTATAAATCCGCGAACAAACGGGCGTAACCCTCGCAAACTGGAAGAGTTAATTACTCCTTTCTAATTTCACTATTGTAATACTAAGTGCAATATCATATCTGTGATTCCGAAAACGCTACCCGCGAACTTCTCCGACTTTCTACCTTTTTACAACAAACAACCCCATTGGAATCTCCGTCTTTTGGCTAAAGCCTTAAGTTATATATTAATCCCTACTCCAACCATTATTTACGTCATTTCTGTTAGCCAATGAATTAACAGAACCTCCAAAAAACAAGATTTCAGAAACCAAATCCAACCCCTTTCAAAATGCGGGTCACGAATAGCAATTATTTTTCTAGTGGTATAACTATGTTGTATCTTCTTGGAATTTTTAATTACTGAATTGTGGACCATACCTATTGGCGACAGTGGTCTGCCATTAACATAAGACCGGTTAACCCACTTGAGCCGAAATAGATTTTAAATACAATGGATGTCTCCACACTACTTCAAATTACTTACACTCTTTGAACAAATTAAATTGGAAATAGTTTGGCTATTTATAATGTTTCGTTTTATATAATCCGCTGTCGATCAACGAAAGTATTAGGAAGATTAAGTTTTACAACTGAAAATTGCTTTTCTTTGTTTACGTTTAAAAGGTAATATTTCATTTAATTTTATCAGATTTGTCAATCTATAACCGACCTAAGCTTTTAAAGGGTTATTGTATTTGGATTTGCAAGGTAGGACCATTAAATTATGATGACTGCCGCTGGACTTTATAATATTTAAGCCTAAAGCTATTTGTAAACCTGGTCTTTATTATGAGGGATACTAACTAAAATATAAAAGTAATTTATTATGGAATTTTTCCTATAAGTTATGCAAGTTATTAAAATTTAATTAATCAATTAATCTGTTTAGAAGTTAACATTTCAAAATAATGTTACATATTATGTACAACATTAAATTTGATTAAACATTTCTCGGTTTTATAACAACTTAAGCCCGTGTGCAACATCTGGCCGTCAAGTAATTTTACACAACCGTCGACATAGTTATGCGAATTCGCCAGATGAAATAGTTTCCTAACGTATGATAGATTTTAAATGCATATCCCGCAGTTATTATTAAAGCTTATTCTATGCATAAACCCATACTAGAACTACAACAATGATTGTTGAATGAAAGGACAGTCCTGATTCAAACGTCACCATGCAAATTATATTCTGTGACTCAAGTACAAAGTGTCTTCCTTAAATTGCGAATGAAGCTCAAAACAGAAATATGGTAAACAAGAGAACGCGTCGGAGCCTTTCACCGCTCAATGCGAATGATTGCTGCTTGCCACAATAAACTTTTTACTTTTTTTGAAACAACTTTTTGAATATTTTAATACATATGACATTTTCGTAGGCTCGTACCAATTAATAATTTAATAACAAATCAACTTTACAGCATTTTAATATTGTATATATTGTGGTGATGAGTAAGGCTAACCATGTGTAAATAGGTCAAGCATGTAGTTATGTAAGCACCCTGTATATAGAAAACAAGAATTTATTTATTACGTTTCAAATTAATTAAAATGTAGGTTCAAATCAATAATTTATTTATTACGCTTAAAATTAATTAGATTGAGATAAAAGGGCATATTTTAATGAAGGTTCAAATCAATAATTTGTATACGTTAATTTAATGCAAGGTTGAAAATTACGTACAAAAGATTTGCAGTATTAAAGCTCTGCAGGGTAAAAATTAATATTTAGTAACGTATATTTATTAAATTCGTAGAATGCTACAATGTTTGAGGCAGCAAAACAAGTTGAAAACAGTCAAGGATTTCATGGAACAAACTCGAGGTAAATAAACAATTCTTGTAAAATCTAGTATACGTTGAGGATATAATTCGAAGTAAATTGTCCAACGGAAAGATACAAGGTTAACAAACAGGCCACTAGTCTGCAAACAAATAATTGTTATAAAGTAACAGAGTAAAATGGAAAATATAGCAAGTGACTATATGACAAACAGTTTTTAAGCGGGCGACAGAAGAGTGTATTTTAAACAATAAATAAGCGGGACGGAAATGCAACATGTTTGTGAACGTTATTAATTTATTACGGTGCACGTGTAGAAAGGGTACTAACCGTAGACGACATGACAATAGTGAAACTATAATAAGGATGGAAAATATGCGGTAGATAAAGATACCAGTAGAGTGGAAATAACGTCGACTTTGTAAGTAGGAAAACAAGACAAAGACAAGACAAAGTAATTATTAGAGCGTGAGTACAATAACAATATAGACGCGGACGTAAGAGGTGTGTTCAGGATTCGTTAGAAAGAATAGTAGAGGGACGGTTTTATACGGAAAATACGAACAATTGACCAGTTTAATGAATTTTTTGAAGTAAAGTGTCGTTAGAGTGGTGAAATTCGTAGTTTTGAAAGTTCGTTATGTTGTTTGTACGGGAGAATTTTGTGGCATTGTGTGGCTGTTGCTATAGTTCAAGGAAAGCTAAGTGAAAATACGTCACAAAAGGAGGTTTTAAGCTAATATAAGCCTTGCCGGATATGGCAAGGAGTCTCTTATTTTTCGCTTATTTTCTGATTCACTTCACTTACATTGAATACCGTTGAAAAGAAATCCTAGCTTAAAAACCGGGTGATAGTGTAGTCCGCCAAATGTATTTTTCAGTGTTATAAAAGCACAAGTAGGTGTAATTGAAGTAAACGGGCTGAACATATTTGTATAAATAATTATATCGAGTAATGCTGGATGTTACTGAGCTATGCGATTGAATTACATCTGGAACGAGAGTGCTGGTTGGACGTTAAGTGGAGTTTAGACTCCGGATGGGGAGCTGTATGGAAGGCATCCACACATCGTTGGGGAATTGGATGAACGAGTCGAGATGGACTGGTTGTCCTAGTTAGAAAGCAGAAATTGGGTGTAGTCCAAGAACGTGAGCTTGGTGGACGTCATCTACTGAGGTGGTGGTTAAAACACTCCAGATAACGAATTCTTTCAATTGAACTGTTGTGCTGATATTAAATTATAAAAACTTTGAGTGATTTGAGTTATTTGGTGAAAATTTTATAGACTGAAAATTAATTTGATTTGCATGTGGAAAGACACTTTTCCATTTTAAATCTCAGCGTGTAAATACATGAATAAAAAAGTTTATTTAATGTAAGAAATAAACGGGTCTCTAGCGTAACTTGATAATGCAATAACTTATGCATACAGAATAAAAGGGGTTTATACTGAGCTCATCAGAGACATGGGAAAAGTAAATTTAGGGTTTCAGGATAGGCCCATCTACTTTTAAATGAAATGTTGAAGTATAGAGGAGCCTCGAGAATTTTGATTGAACTGCAGTGTGAAATATTTTATTGTAAATAATTTGTAAATATTGAGATTGTGTGAAACATAATTTATATCATATGAATAAAAAGGTGTACGTTTTGTCGAAAGATTTTATTTTTGAATATTTTTTTTTAATATGAAGGTGTTGAGAGAGATGAGTAGCCGTGAAAGATTAGCTTGGGGAAGCATAAATTGTTTTATTTAGGTAAAGATTGGAGGAGTTTGGTTTTGAGTTCAGTTAAGGTAAGTAGAAATTCATAAGTGGGGCAAGATTCCAAAGATCCACTGCATTTAATATGGTCACCCAACATTGGGGCACGCTTTTTAGGGCTTCTTTCCAGGCAAAACACTGCAATTTTATAACGCCCAAAGTGGGAGACACGAAGTAGCGAGCCAATTCCATAAAGGGTCATTTAGAGGTAGTTAGGACCAAGAGTATAGCGCACTCCACATAAAATACATAAGGGCTCAGAAAACTGTACAGTTTTATGAAGAAAACAAGAAATACGATTATTAGACTAGAAAATAAATGACAATATAATAATATATAATAAATAATATAAATAAATAATAATCATAATTAATTCATTTAATAAATGATATTTTGAAGATTTATTTGATAAAGCAAATCCGCAATTCGTTAAATAACATAATTGCAAGCTGAAACGCGACACGCAACATTATTACATCAAGAATCCTAATTAATACAAGCAGGTTTAATAATGCGTAGGATAGAAAACGCATATAATTTAATGCATACATTGTATTCGTCTACGTGACTAGAGAATTAAAATCGACACCTGATTTATTGGAAACAAACAAAGCATGGTAATTAAAAATCAAAGTTTACCAAATTTATTTAAACAAACAATAGTTTACTTATCAAGTATGAGAATCCAAGCGAATCAATGCTATTAACTTGAAATCGTACGTGACAAGAAGAACGCGTTGATGTTAATATACAACAGGATATCAGAAAACCTCGTATGAAAGTTTATACAAACAACGAACTTTGCGCTTGTCAGTAGATAGACGGTGCATTTAAATATGACCAGATTTGTAAACACATCAGTTCATCATGGAGTAAAGTGTAGTTCTCGTCTTTGAAAACAAAAATATTCACATAAAATGAGTAATTGTGAAGTGTAAAATAATACCGCTGAATATGGAAAATTGATGGGTTTGTCGTTTTCTCCTTAAATAGAAAAACGACTCTAAAGAATCACTGGAGACAAATCTAAATGATTGCGAGAGACGGCTTTAAATAATTACTGGAGTCCAGTCTACATAAATACGGGAACAAGTTTAAATAAATGCTGAAGCAATTATTACTGAAACAAAAGAGGAAATGCAACATACAATTACCTCAATGATTAATGATGAAGGAGTTTAATGGAGTACGCTAGTGTATGTAAGGCGATGCTATGAGGGATGCACACAACGGTTGGCCCAGAGACTGATTTAGGCTGAAAAACAACAGGTTGGTCAATCTAAATGTTTATTATTTGATTATTTTATTTGTGGATATTTCACTGCACTTTGCTAAACTGAATAATTTAAAATTTAACATTTAATTAAATATTACTAATTTAAATACTTTAAAAATTGCTTCCATGATAATTCATGTGAGAGGTCGACAAGATTAAATTTTGTGAGTATATGTTGTAAATTACGTAAATAATAAACGAGGTTAAATAAACGTTCATCAGGCTTCAATTAATAATTAATAATACTAGTGTTTTTGCAGACTTTTTGACCATCTTTGGTAATAAGAATTATTAAATTTATTGATTTAATTATTAGAAGAAAATTCCAGTTAAAGAATTTTAACCTTTTCATACGTTGTAAATATTTTTGAGAACATTATAATAATTTGTGCTTAATGGTGTTTTGGTTTAAAGATTAAAACAGGAAGGAGAGGTAGATGGTAGGTTTAAAGGCTTTGTTTGTCGTATTATCGCAAGCTTCGTGCGTAATTTAAAAACTGAGCTAACCGACGCAATCAAAATTATATATTAAAAATCAAAAATTGAGAGATTAAAAATTTTTACCTTTTAATTCAGAAAAAGGGCGCATAAGGGTATTGCTACAGTATCACAACAATATATATATATATATATATATATATATAAAGTAAGATGTATCTGTAAACAAACTCTTATGAAAATAATAAGAGCCATTGACAAATACAAATCGGGCTGGTAGTTATATAGCCATTAACAAAACATTAGCTTTATTAATTCATAGGGGAGGAAACATCCACTGACCAATGGTTTCGGCTTGTTAGCCTCATCAGAGTGGAATAGTTCCCAAGAACCCTATTAAGTAATCGAAGCTATTATAATGATATAATTTCGAAACAATCACTGTACTATGGCAAAAGTAAATAAAACCGCCATCAGGTGATAAAACACCAACACTACTAAAGTGTGGAAGTACAGAATTGAACCGAAACTACATAATAAATTTTAAAAATGACTATAAAAGTACGTTGGGCCTTTGAGATTTGCGGAATGTTACAGCAAAATTTATTTGCTAACGTAACAAACCTTCTCGTGGCGACACCCGGGTTCATGCCCCATAGGCAATTCAAATAAACAAAGACAAGTTATTTGCAGTCCGCAATAAGAAAATTGAATATAAAGTAAGATGTATTTGTAAACAAACTCTTATGAAAATAATAAGAGCCATTGACAAATACAAATCGGGCTGGTAGTTATATAGCCATTAACAAAACATTAGCTTTATTAATTCATAGGGAGAAACATCCACTGACCAATGGTTTCGGCTTGTTAGCCTCATCAGAGTGGACTGTTCCCAAGAACCCTATGAAGTAATCGAAGCTATTATAATGATATAATTTCGAAACAATCACTGTACTATGGCAAAAGTAAATAAAACCGCCATCAGGTGATAAAACACCAACACTACTAAAGTGTGGAAGTACAGAATTGAACCGAAACTACATAATAAATTTTAAAATGACTATAAAAGTACGTTGGGCCTTTGAGATTTGCGGAATGTTACAGCAAAATTTATTTGCTAACGTAACAAACCTTCTCGTGGCGACACCCGGGTTCATGCCACGAGAAGGTTTGTTACGTTAGCAAATAAATTTTGCTGTAACATTCCGCAAATCTCAAAGGCCCAACGTACTTTTATAGTCATTTTTAAAGTTTGTTATGTAGTTTCGGTTCAATTCTGTACTTCCACACTTTAGTAGTGTTGGTGTTTTATCACCTGATGGCGGTTTTATTTACTTTTGCCATAGTACAGTGATTGTTTCGAAATTATATCATTATAATAGCTTCGATTACTTCATAGGGTTCTTGGGAACAGTCCACTCTGATGAGGCTAACAAGCCGAAACCATTGGTCAGTGGATGTTTCCTCCCCTATGAATTAATAAAGCTAATGTTTTGTTAATGGCTATATAACTACCAGCCCGATTTGTATTTGTCAATGGCTCTTATTATTTTCATAAGAGTTTGTTTACAGATACATCTTACTTTATATTCAATTTTCTTATTGCGGACTGCAAATAACTTGTCTTTGTATATATATATATATATATATATATATATATATATTATATACATTGCTATGATATCGTTGCAATAACCCGGTGTCCTCCTTTTATCTCAAAAAGATTTATTTTTTATCAATTTTAATTGTAATGCCTCGGCTAGCTCAGTTTTAACCACGCACGGAGCTTGCGACGATACGACAACAAAGAATTCTTAATCTTCCTTTTTATCTCTACTTCCTATGTATTTGAGCTAAACACAATTAACCACAATTTATACAATGTGCTCAATATATACAATGTACAAAGCGTTTATAATGTTGTTGAATAGAACCCTTTTAATAAAATTGAATTAATTTCTCCCAAAATTTATAACTCCCTTTAATTGATCAAAAATCCAGCAAAAAATCACCCTTTTTATTATTGCTTAAAGCCGTATGAACTGTCATCAGTCTTCCTTAAATTTGTACGTAAATTATAACGTATGCCAAAACGATTTTTGTTGACCTTCATATAAATTTTCGTGAATGTAATATTTTTAAATATTCATTCATAAAATCATCAATGCACCAAAATATTTATAATGGCTAACCTGTTGCCCCCTTTTGGAGTGTCTCGTTCCCCCAATTCAGACCAGTTTCTGCTACAATAATTCGCTGGTTTAGCTTCAGTTTATAGTTACTCCTCGAGTTATCTAATATGATTTAGAAATTCTGCGTCTGGTGAATTCTTCAGGTATTTATTTAAATACTCCAGGTCTGATCCAGAAATTATTTGGATGTACTTGTTCGACTTCTCCAGGTCGGTGATTTGGATTCCTTTGTTCAACTTTTCCAGGTCGAATCCAGAAATTATTTGGAGTCTTTCGTTCGACTTTTCCAGGTTGGATCCAGAAATTACTTGAAGTCCTTTGTTAATATAAATTGTAAAACCTATTTAAAGCAACCTTTTATAACTTACCTTTTTGAAGATTAAACGACGAACCTTGTTTAACTATTCACTATCATCACATTTAAATTATTATTTATACACATCACTTGCAATTATTTCACGTAAATATTTTATATCAGGTGATGTGAACCGTGCCTTCATTAGAGTCAAACTGATTTGTTTATCAAATCCTGTGGTATTTAAAGAAAACGTCTATCTGTTTGTAATTGTTCAGTCAAGCGCATAGTTCGTTGATTACCACCTTGTACCTTGATTTTCACATACAGGCTTTGGTATTTCCATGAATTTTCCAAGTATAACGAAATCGAGACGCTCTTCATTGCACGTAGAATTTCAGGTTATTTGTATAAATTTGTTGGATTTTAAAATCTTTCACAGTCTTTTAAATCACATACGCTTTGTTTGTACAGCAAATTTGTTGAACTTTGCTTTATTCTCATGCTGTTATTATTTCCAAATTATCAAGGTGTTGGATTTTTATACTTTTTGATCACGTAACTTTGTATTTATTGATGTACAAAATTATATGCTTTTATCTGTTTCACGCATTGACAAACCTGTTCGTTTACATGGAATTCCTTGTATAATAATGATACATTACTCACGTGTATTGTTTTATAGCTTCTGCCCATATGGTTTTATGACTTGCAAGGTTGTTTATTTAGTTGAATCTTTACGAATACTCTTCCTTTCTTTAAATATAATTATAATTATAGTTTATATACTAATTGTTGAATTTCGCATTTTTCCTTGGTAAAATGTTTAGTTTTCTGGCTCTTATGATGTTCATATAAAGTGTACTATCCTAGTGACCCTATATACTCATAAATGACCCTATTATCATAATATATATATATATATATATATATATATATATATAGTTAATATAATAGTTGTTCAAATCTTGGGATGCAATCGTTCATACCGCAATAAAAACTACAGTGTCAAATTGTAATTCTATTCTAACGTTTCGGCACACGAATTATGCCTTCTTCAAAGACTAAAATTTGCTGAAATAGTTACAAGGTCTGAAACAGTACTTTTTATCTACTTACATGATTACTTTGACTTTATATCATGTAAGTAGATAAATTATACTGTTTCAGACCTTGTAACTATTTCAGCAAATTTTAGTCTTTGAAGAAAGCATAATTCGTGTGCCGAAACGTTAGAATAGAATTACAATTTAACACTGTAGTTTTTTTGCTATGAACGATTGCATCCCAAGATTTGAACAACTATTATATTAACTACTTACTTGCGTTCGAGGATTTAGTATTATATATATATATATATATATATATATATATACACACACACTATATATATATATATATAACGTGCGGCCGTTGTCATATCAATATATATATATATATATATATATATATATATATTGATATGACAACGGCCGCACGTTGTAGCGCCGCTAAATGAGTGATATGTCAACGGCCGCACGTTGGAACGCCGCTAGAAGAATCATATGACAACGGTCGCACGTTGGATTGGCGCTAAATGAGTGCTGTGATAACAGGTACAGCAAATAGTAAATTTGAAATTACTAACTTATCTGCCTTTTTAACTTTTCTTTGCATGAGTAGCTCAACAGAAGTTATGGGATTTACAAATGAAATCAAACACAGCAATATCATAAGGCATATATACATCCAAAAACAATTTTCTCTCATACAAAAGAATATAGAACATTTACAGCATAATTTTTTTCAAACAAAATTATTCCTACCAAATACCTATTTCATAAATTATCAAAATGTTCCTCACCTAATTTTGGTTAAAATTTACAGAACTCAAATCTCTTTTTTGTGGATAGTTTACCTGGCTTTTATTCCCACGTTTGTAAGGTTTTGGTCAAAAAAATTCTTGACAGATAGTCTATTAAAAAAGTCAAAGTGTTTCAAACTCTGACCACAAACTTTCTGGTAAATATCCTTACAAAAAAAATATTATAGAATAAGACAAAGCAATCTAAAATTTTATACTTATGGTTATATGTTAAAGAGCGCTTATCCAAATCTTTTTTCATTATCCTCAACGGTATAAATCCTTCATGGTTTTATTTTAAATTGACGTTCAAATTCCACTCTACAAAATTGTATTCGCTTAAATCTCCATTTAGAAGATCAGTTACCAAAAGTGCGTCTTTCTTTTAGTTAATTAATTTGAAGTAGCTTTTGAATCGAAGAATTTTCAATTTACGTAGTGTCTTGCAAAATAGTCATATTTCACCATATTAACATTTTCCATATTTCAAACAATTGAAACGTTTACATTTCATATGTAAACTCTGCATGACATTTTGGATTTATAAGCAACGTTACATTTTACTAGGTTTAGAACCAAAATTATGAATCTAATAGATTGTCGATCGCGTAAATCAAAATGAATCGAATTTAATCTAATGTCGATTGCTTCTGCTTATACATAAAATTATCTCCATTCTAAAATTTTCCTATTCCGTTTAGAACATAGTACACCGTGATGATGCAAGATTTCTAAGCATTCCACAGTTTATTGCCTCATTTGCGTCGAATTGCCGCGTGCTGTTTGTCCTTCTCTAACACAACAAGCTGATCATGGCGCCGCATACTATCCAGTAGTAACACGGAAAGATAAAATAGATTTTACATTCAATGGCTTTTAAAAACATTTCTCGATAAAAAAAGTCGTATTAGTTTCTAAATTAATAAAATTCTAAAGTTTGTTTATTTAATTAATTCATAAATGAATTTAAATGATATTTTGATACACACACTGAAGTCACTTTCTACGCTTAATTAAAGCTTTAGTTGGTTTCTTTATGCTTTGACGATGCAATAAGATTTGCATTGTTTTACACGGATATTTTTCATATGGGGTAATTATTTTATATATAAATAACCAAGGCTTTTAATTGCTTTCAAATGCAACGAAATTTGTATTGTTTTTAATATAAAGGAAAGTGCAGATATTACGTTTCCGCTGTTTCTTGATCAATCATACAATGTCTTTATTCGGAGTAATTACAAATAAGTTTGCATGATCGCAGTTTATTATTTCTTAACTTGTGGTATAAGGTTGCGTCTTGCTTACAACGGAGTCGTTTCTTATTCTTATTTCTGATATGAACTCTGTTGACACTTAATATCTTACATGTATCATGCTATATCTAAGACATAATTATTACATATAATTTTATATACATATTAATATAGGGGATATGCAACTCACGTATAGAGTTATAATTCATCGTTATTGTTTATCAAATTCAAAAACTAGTCTAATTTTATTTTTTTAGATTACAATCAACGACTATAAAAAGATGTACCTACGTATGGTTGCTAGTAGACTTCATATTTAATAGAACAAATATAGGAAAGCGTTTTAATAAAGTACACCAGCAGTTTCATAACTTTTTAGATACGGTATGTATAAAATGCAACTTTATTTTTAAAAAAATTTCATATAGGTGATCGACGAATGGAAGAAAGATGTTTTGAATAAACAATTGGACAATAATGAAGGAATCGATGTTACTGGTAAGCGTTTGAGTTGTTCTAGAACAAAATAGGTCATTTAGGAGATTTACAATATTATTCCTGTCCAAAAGTTCTAAAGCAATAACATACTGTTTGTTGTACACATATTGATAAAAGATTTTTATCTAAAATAATTTTTAAAATGATATTTTTTTCTGAACAAATTCATAGCACAGGTCCCGCACAGTAGCATCCTGATTAAATAGCCTTGGACTTGTAATTACTAAAATATTTAAAAATGAAGCTTCAGCAACCTTATTTCACTTAACATTGTCATCGATAAGCAACATACTTTTACAAGATAATTCACAACTTCATAAAGATGTTTTAACTGATGCTTAAAGATTGGTATTTATGAAAAAAAGCGAAACTAAATAAACATTAGACAACGATTTGTGTACGAACAAATGCTACTGTCATTTGATTCTTCTAAATTTAAGACTACGGTCTTACTAGCGGAAAAACAACTAAGCATACTATTTTCATTAAAATTTTAAATTGGGGACGGCCTGTAAAACAAAAATTAAAGGGGAGTCACCGCACTAGCACTAGCTAGCGGAAGGTCGTGGATCATATAGAGGGTTAAAATTTTGCAGAAAGGGTTAAATTAATATATAATATACAACAGAAAAATTTGGCACCTACCTTTCATAAATATTGTGACTTAATGACAATTACCAAGGGCGCCAGACAAGTCTGGAATGTCCAAATGAGAGACTTGTCATCCCAAGGAGGACAATTGTTTCTTTTAATCAATTCCTACCTTTTTGACTACTTGTGCAACTTTCATGATAAAAAAAAGACTATTGATTTAATCAACGGCAAACAAAAACTATTTAATTAATAGAGCAATAGACGTGAACCTCTTACAGTAGGAAATTCATGGATTTTAATTTAGAAATTTATTAGAATGGTTGATACGGAATTATGATAATTTTACGTACATAAGTAATTCCCAAATACCTTATATAGAAGAAAACTTGTCTTATAAATTTTACACCAAATTAATCCTACGGTTTATAGCCAAAACGTCCTAACAAATATATTAACTAAAGATTCGTCATGCTAACTTAAGTATAAATAACTTACTTGCTAAAATTCGTCAATTGGTTGATGTCTTGCCTTTCAACCCAGAACAGCTCTTAAATTGGGGAAGAGAATCTCGCTTGTTGCTCTGGTTGTTTGCAACTATTCAAATAATTCAATGACACACGAACCTGGCAAGATCTTGTTGATAATTAACTTAACTTGTGCGTCGCACGCCCACAAGCTTTTTATTATATACTTTAATATCACTTATACATCCGTGAACACACGGGCGTAACCCTCGCGAACTGGAAGAGTTAATTACTTCTTTTCAATTTTACTGTCGTGATACTAAGTGCAATATCATATCTGTGATGCCGGAGAACGCTACTAGCGAACTTCTCTGGCTACAGTCCTTTCTACCTTTCGACAACGGACAACCCCATTGAAATCTCGGTTTTTTGACTAAAGCCTTAAGTTATATATTAATCCTACTTTAAACCATTATTTTACGTCATATTTCTGTTATCCAATGACTATTAACAGAACCTCCCAAAAACAAGATTTCAGAAACCAAATCCAACCGCTTTCAAGATGAGGGTCACAAATAACAATTATTTTTCTAATGATTTATCTACGTTATTACAATTTTTTCTACTGGAGGGGGTTATTTTTATATCCCCAAATGTGACCAGTAACCTTTAAGGAAGGATTCCCTTAAAATGATGGAATGCAACTATCTTCCGACTATGCTAGGGGTCTATTCCTTGGGCAGAGCTTATGAGGATTGGTCGTGGTTCTTTTTACAAAGCATTATTTTATTACTAGGGCTAGGTTCTCAACAAAACATGGGTTTAAACAGGGCGCCACCAAGTCTGTAATTTTAAACACAGGGTTTCCTTGAGGGGGACTTGGGCGTCCTTAAGGAGGAATACATATTAACTACTGACGCAGGAGCTGTAAAGAAAATTTAATTAAATATTTTAAAATAAGGACACAAGGAGTTTTCTTTTGCTACCTCATCTAAAAAAAACAACAAAGGTTAATCAGGCAACAATAATATGAACACAAGTTTTGTTCTTTAAATACTGCAAAGGCTATTAAAGCTCCTTATTAAATTGGGTTTACTACTTTACCCTATTTGGTCTTATTCTTTGTCACCTTACTTCTGAACGTACTTGTTCAGAATAAAACAATTAATTAAGAAAATTAAATGTAGTTTCTTTAATTAAAAATGGTACTTTGATAAAAATTGTAGATATAAAATGTATGTTTAAGAAAAGATAATACAAGCTTCATCTACTCATAAGGTAGAATTATATATACAAAGAAAAATATCAAGACTTTAAATGTTACTTTGATTACAAAAATCTAATTTGTAATTATACCAGAAATGTCAGATCTGCTTTTTCTGTTTACACTTTATAAAACTTTAACTACTTCTCTATTAATTAATTATTTAAAAATCGTAAGTGAAATCATGCATAAATGAAACATCAATAAGAACTCTTTAAGTTCACATTATTTTATAAAATTTAATAACTGTAATTGTATTGAACTAATATTGTCAACAAAAATTTACTAAAGTCCCTTTTTAATAAGCGAAATGTATTTGTCAAAATAGATAGTTACAAAAATATTTTTTGAAGCAGTCTGGTTTTAAAGATCGCCAAATGTAGACATGATGCAAGAATAATTTAATCTCTTACCTTGGCTCTGCAGGTGTTCTTTACATGTTGTTTTCACAACATGTTTGGGCAAGTGTTTATACATACATTTTCAGAAAACAAGTGACGTCAAATCCACATGTTGCAGCAAACACGAACAGCTGCGTGACCCTTGGACTGGACCATGCTAACTTCCATGCGTTTTTGTTATACGCACGAACTGGACCAACAAAATTCCAATACTTTCAAAAGCGTCTTCGGACTTTATTTATAAACCATAAAAATTTCTACCTACTTTGTAGAACGTTTCTTTTACATTCCAACATAGTGCTTTTCCATAACATAACACAGAATCCAACTATCCATCGTGCGGTTGAAGGACGTTCATATTTTACTTTCACAGATGTAAAAGTAGAATTTTATCTTCCATTAGACACAGCCCTGTAACGTGCATTTTTATAGTTTAACATTTTACGCTTTTTCCCAATTAGTAAATACATTTCGGTAACTACTATTTCTATATTTTATATTTATTAACTCCTTAGGCGAATGCGTCGTATTATAATGAGTGGATTGCATCGTTCTTGTCTTGCCGTTCGTATAGATTTTGTTCCTTATGTGGATATACAAGTCTAGATAAGAGACGATATGAGGTTGTAATAGCAACGAGTTGAATAAACAGATGAGTAGTTGTAGTTTGTTCTTGGTTCCTATATATTAATTACGTTGAAAATACTGTTTCTTCTTTGCTTTGACAATAGTGAGAATTAAGCGGTATCAATTCTTCGAATTGTTCATGAACAAGCACGGCACGATTTTAGTTGTTTTTCTTGTGAAATAAAAGTTGTATATTAACTGTAGTAAGTGTAGTGCTAATTCCGATTGAAGTAGTATGGTTGATAGGCGAACGTGTTTGGTCGACGCACGTGTTTTACGGAACATTTGACGGACTTACTTTAGTGATACACGTGCTTTACTCATTGTGGTTTTTTTTTGGTGCTTTGTCTTTTGATATTTAAACTGTGTGTGCGATCTAGTTTCGCGGTCCTTTTCTTTTTTATCAGAGTAGTGCATACTTTGGATTATCCAAATACAGTTGATACTGTAGTTTCTGAATTTTCTAACCCCAAAGAATCTAAAACAGATCATTGCTTGCGCGAATTTCGTTATTTGCGAAATATAACAGATTACCGGTTTACAAAGGTATTGGTTGAAGTTTCTCACTGCTTTTTGAATGTTTATGAAAATAATTTACATTTGGTCCCAGTTGAAATTAAACTAGTGCTACAGAATATTTCGAAATTATTGTCTCAGGAAATAGAATTAACAAGAAATTTATCAATGCTACATAGTTCCGTCGCGTGATAATGTCTGCTGCTAACACCAGTGAAATACGTAGGTGTGATTAGGGTAACGTGTGATAAGTTCCATCAACACCCTCCCAGTCAAGGGTGAAGTGCCGCGTTAGCGCCGGACATCGTGAATCCCACACTTCAATTGCAAGGAAGCGTTACTGAAGGACCTTTTGTAAGTTGAACTATTTCCTACTTGTTCTTACTGTAAATATCTATCCGTTGTTTTGCCATATCTTTGTCGTTCGGATACCTTTTACAATAGAATTGCATGCTATTAAGAAACAAAAAAAAAGAGAAACAAAACAAATTAGTTTGAGTAATTTGAATATTTGGACAGGAAAGGAAAAAAAATCAATGCTACTGGATTGCTCATATCAATTGTGTCTTATCTATTTATCTTTTGTTAACATTTTGTCTGATTTATATTTAATTGGTGTGTGAGGAAACGTTTCCGCTGCTCCCCAATATTACCTCACTTTGTACTAAAAATTTTTGTATTGCTTTTACCGTTGTTATATTATATAGATTATCTAAACAGTTTTTTCTTACGTTCTATAAAGTACTGAACAATCTATGCTCGATCAGCATGCTATGCTTTTTCTTTATTTCAGGTTTGCAGGACTAATTTTTTTTATTGCAGGTTTACTATTCTAATTTTTTTTATTGCAGATATTGTTACTAACTCCTTACAGCCGCGTACATAATATGTTGGTCTGCTTTCTACAACCCCCCTAATCTCCGATTGAGCCCGGTCATTTCTTTGATTTTCTTGGTGTTACGCACGGCTACGGGCCAACGTAGCAGCCTGTTCGCTGCTTTAGTTTTGTAAAACCAGATAATACAAAACGACTTCTTAAAGTTGTTAATTATAATATAAAAATCTGGTTGACGAATTCTAGGAAGCGTTGAAAAACATATCTTATCGTACTTTTACGAAATCATTAAAGAATAGTTTTCTGTATTATTTACACAAATGTCCAAAGAATTATTAAATGAGTTTATCTCAGTAATTATTGAAACGAAGTTATTTATTAGAAGTCCTGTAAGATCGACTTTTAAACGGAACGTTATAACAAAAATATTGAAGGTTATTAAAAATAAAATTACGGAGAGTGTAATTATGAGAAGGTAAATTATCAAACAAACATCTTTTATAAGTTAAATTATCAAAGGAGCAATTACCAAAAGACAAGATATGATAAAATAAAATAAGATAAGATAAGAGCGCTACAACAAATTATTTAGTCGATCTAATTCATTATTATTTTAATTCTTACCATTGTTAAAATCACAAAGCCTAGTGTTTTAGCGCACTAGGGCTGTACTCCGCACAAAAGCTAGGCGTAAGTTACACGCCAGAACCTTTAGTGGTTCCATTATTTTCTCTACGAGAGCTCTGGCAAAAGTGGGCGCAAATGTGCTACGCACTAAACAGGAAAGGTGTTTGGCCTTGATAATAGTTGTATTTACTTGCTGCGCCTGATGTTAGCAACCAAACTAACATTTCTGTATGGCAATTAGCACATACAATGTCGATACTTATTGTTTTAAAAATGGTTCGCATAATTAAATGACTTTACCTGAATTATTAGAACTAAAACTTGATGATATAGTGTAGCGGTCAAAAAACTGTTACAACGTTGTACATTCTTGGAATTTTAATACTGAAATTGTTGACCATACCTATTGGCGATAGTTGTCTGCCATTGACAAAAGACCGAATAGCCGAAATGGATTTTAATACAATGGATGTCTCCAGACTACTTAAAATTACTTGTAATCTTTAAAAAAATCAAATTGGAAAATAGCTTGGTTATTTGTAATGTTTCGTTTTCTATAACCCTTGTCAATCAACGAAATATTAAGAAAGTTAAGTTTTACAACTGCAAATTGCTTTTCTTTGTTTACGTTATCAGATTTGTCAATCTATAACCGACATATGTTTTAAAAGGGTTATTGTATTCGGTTTTGCAAGGTAGGGTAATTAAATTATTATGACACCCGCTGGAATTTATAATATTTAATCCTAAAGCTATTTCTAAACCTGGTCTTTATTATAAGGGATGCTTACTAAAATATAAGAGTAATTTATCATGTAATTTTGCCTATACGTAATACAAATTAATGAAATTTAATTAATTAATTTGTTTATAAGTTAACATTTCAAAATAATGTTACAACGGTTATTAGGTATTTCCGACACTGATGTTTAAAATAGATTGCAACTGCCAACTTCTAAAGTAGAGTTTTACAAGCTCGCTACCTGTAAGAATACCCATTATTTGTATCGAAACTAAAAAATGCAGTTTATTAATAAATAATAAATATACATTATTTGAAGCGTTCTAGCGGTGTCATTTGCATTGCTTATAATAAAATACAACAATTAGCGCATGTGGTGGGTAGTCTCTTTATTTTTTATAAATACCCTAAAAGCATTCGTTTCAATTTTAGTTTTTAAAAAATAATTATTTTTGCATAAATTCCAATCTATGCCTATTCTTAAATACCAATTAAAAATATTTCTATAAAGTTGCAATAAGGTATCAAATTCATCTTTATATTAATAAAAGGTTAAATTGTTAAACATGGCTCTAGTAAGAATCATCAACTACTATATTTATAAAAAATTTAAGAACTAATTTTAGTTTCGTTTGCGACTTATCACTCAAAATAGAGACGCAACATCGATCCACCATGCAATCAGTGGTTTGGTGATCTCTATGGCGTATGGTTATGAAAAATAAACTACAAACGGATTTAAGTTTATTGATAAAAGTATTACATTTTTGTTTTAATAAAAAATAAAGTTAGTATTTGTCGTATAGGAACAGAAATAAATCTAATATTGGATTTAAAACACTGAAAAAATATTATTTTGTTAAATATTATATTATTAAATTATATTATATTATCCATATTTATACACAAAAGGCAAAAAATTCGTATTAACCTATTAAAAAAGTAAGGGTTATCTAATACATTTAATAAAAAACACTATTTTCGGAATATATTAAACCAGACTCTAACCAACTAAATGATATAGCTGAAAACGGTTTTTACAGTAATACAACTAATCAGCCACGCAATTATAAAAAAATTTCATACATTCAACGTCTATCACTCAAAGGTTTTTAAAAACGAAAAAATAAGGTTTTGTAACAGTTTTGTAACATTGAGAAAATTGATATCAAAAGGCGACTTGCGAGTTGCAATCTATTTTTATGCAGTCCATTGATCTGTAGGTTTAGAAGCTCATCATGGTTTGTAATTTCTATTTTTAAATAATTCAAACTAATTTTTATTTGGTTTTCCTTAGCGCAACACTAAAGAACTGAAGTAATAATGGTTGTACGAAACAGTTAATTTATTACGTATAAAATATATACGTTCCTCATTTTCAACATGAAAGCTTTGTTTTAATACAGAAACAACTCTAAGGAACTTTATGGTTCTAATTTACGAAGCGTTGTTATAACAATGTAGACAACTGCTTTTTCCTGTGTTTGTTCAATGTTGGAAGTCCACGTATGGGTCGAGTTTGTTTGCTAATTGGTGTGTAACCAGCCGGACTCTGTGTTCAAGGTCGGTAAGTGGTTTTCTTTTGTTAAGACAATCATCTGTTTAAAATACAATGTCGTGTTTAAACCGTTACCTTTCTAGTTTGAACCCATGGAAACTAACATCTTAATGATAATATTTAATTGTGAATTTAGATTTTCAAACTTTGCTCAAGATTAAAATTATGCTCTATAAAATTGTTTACCTAACAAACTCTTCATGAATTCACATTATTAATAATATAGTCGAGTACTTGCTTGTACATGACAATTATTCAACAAAGTTTAAGTTTATTAATTAAAAGATTTTATTATAAAACTAACTTTGTAAATATGTACGTCGTTTAGTCAGTACTGAAAAAATGACAATAAAAGTTCATAATTTTGTTGATAATATTTATAATGCCTATTTGATTTAGAGACTTTTAAAATGACCAAGATTATTAATATAAATTCAGAAAACTTATAGTAAATATCTGTCAACTTAAATCAGAAATATTTTTCAGTTAATATGTGTTGATATTTAAGAACTTTGATTTCTTTATACTCTTAGAAAAGGTTCATTACACTCAAAGAAGCACTTAAGAAAAAGTGTTTATTCTATTCATACTTATCTTTGGATTCTATAAATTATATATCAACCAGAAGTGCATAATTTCTATAAGTAGAGTGTCCATGCACCAATACACAAAAGAAAAATACCATAAATGCACAAAACTTGTCTGAATTATTGACTTTTTTATTTTGAGGCGCAAACTGCTATCTCCAATATTATTTTATTTACTTTATTTTATTTCAGGATAAACGTAGTACCATCTAAAAATACAAAATCTTGTATTCCAATAACAGAATATATTCGTTGAGGTTCCTGTATTTTTCTTAGCGATGTTTCTTGTTCTTACACCTTACCTAAGTACAGTGGCGCTCTACTCATCCGTATTTCTTTAACGACTCCCCTGATAGTCTCTCGAAACCGCTGAAGATAGAGTTCAGAGTTAGTGCGGAAGTATACAAAAGTTAATTGTGTTAATACGGATAAAACTACATCTTCTACACGACTTTTGTGCGAAAAAATAAAAGATCAGTTATAGAAAGTTGCAGTTTGCTAAATGAAACGTATTAACATTATTGCATAAAAATCGAAGTTATTATTTCATCTTATTAACCAATATTTTAGTATTAATCAACTTGCCTTGTGCAATTATCCAATATGTATATTTAATAGTTGCCATTAGCCGTAATTTTGAGCGTTTTCAATAGAAACGTGAATGGAAACGTGAACAGTTCGCTATAGGATAGTATAATAGTATTCGATAAAGAATTAAAATTTACATGTCATTGACATAAAATACAAGGTGTTCTATTTAAATTAGAAAAGTTGTTACCGTTCAAAGTTTGCGAATATTTACTAATGATTTTCGTACACCCAGTAAGCATTAGTCAATGTTTCACAAGCGTTAGACAAAGCTTGATCAATTACTAAACCCCAAATCAAATTTGACTTAAAAAAATCAAAAATGATGTTGAAAATATAATTGTTAAAATTGTTGCTACATTTTTATAAAATACATAATATTCCAAAAACCGTAAAGGTTTAGGCTTCGGAAACCTAACGAAACTCGCGTTTAGTTTTATAGTAGAACCTTAAATTAAAATAATATAGAGAGTGTTCCATTTAAAAAAACAACTATGATACGTTTTGTGTTTCTTAGACACCCTGTATATGACAAAAATAATTTTACAATGTAGCTACACTAGGCACCTATTCATCCCAAAATGCAAACTTCTTCCGAATTAGGCCTATAACGTGAATAACCCTGTGATATATATATATATATATATATATATATATATATATATATATTGCCGTGGAACTCGGGTCTAAATTAGTACTCTCTCAAAAACATTCGAGCCCCAACGTTGGGCCGTCATAAGATTACCGTATATCCTTTATTAGAATCGAGCCTCACGAATTGGGCCGTCATAAGGTTGTCGTGGAGCTCGGGTAAAATCCTCACCAACAAAAATATATTCAAAAATTCTATTAAATTTTCAAATTCGAAAATAGAAAAATTTCCAAAAATTTAAATAAGTCAAAAAATATCTCTTACCCGTTTTCCTCTCTTCCTCGGTTGAATGGCCTTCTTCAACTGCTTCAGGCTAGCTCATTAGGACCTCCTTTTGGATAGCTATATTCATTCATAAATCCTATCATTCACGCACACGCCCAATAACATCACAAAATACAACAAACATACAATCTTTTATTTATTCCTATTTACAAATGCGATTCATTATTATTTTATTGTTCACATTACACTTCAGTAAATTTAACTTTGTACTGTCCTGTATTTAATTTTAAAATCATCAAACACATAAAATGTACGCGGAGTAAATGGACCTTGAATAATACCTTCTCTAAAATGCCTTCATTATAATTTATTTATTTATTTTAATACTCTAAGTAAACCGTAGGGTATGGTGAGCTCATAATAACCCAATTAATGTATGCCCTTCGACTTTGCATACTCTAAAACAAAAAAAAAACAAAGCCATGTACTCTTCACAAAATTTCACGTTCTGATGGAACGTTTAAAAGCTTTCTAGACACCTTCAATTTTTAGTTGAATACCGTAATAAAGTTATTTACACATATTCTGTTCAATAAGTAAATAATTCACACTACCTTGAAAAACACTCTTATACGCCACCCCAATATTTACAGTTATAGAAATCACAATTTTAAATCGTTACCTGGAATTTCTAGAAGATCTTCGCTCTGTAGATGATGCCATGTAATTTTCTACCAGGTCTGCAGGTCGTCCTCGCTATTACTAGACGAACTCCATCGAAATAGATCCGCCAACGCCGCATTCTCGATGTAACCAAATTCCAAATTTCATTCCAATTATACGTCTTTCACAGTAATCTACGTTATTTAATGTCCCGACACGAGTTGATAAAAATTATAGGTGATACCTCTATTAAAATAAGTAATATCGGCACACTAACCGCGTTTTAATTAATTTAGAGGCTACCACTAAGCAATACAATTTTAAATTTTTTGTTAATACTCACAACTCATGTTAACTTTCATACGTGCTTTTGGGACGATCGAAATAATAAGGCACGAAGTTAAAAGACAAAAGAGAGCGAGTCCTCGTTCTCTAGAGTATTTATGTGTTTCGACTGTAACCTCTCCAGGCCCCCAGTTATCCGAAATCCCGCTCACAACAACACATTCTCACAATTTTGCACTCAACCCCAATTTCAAATCCGTGAATTTCCTTACCTTGTTATAAATTTTTAAGAAACTTACGCTACACTATCCTCGTGTCTATATCAAGTCGCACTAACATATCGACCAATCGTAGACTTAATGACGTTTCTCAAATCCCTCCTCTACTATTGTGGTCTCATGCTTATACGTTTTTTACGTCTCATTCTAACCTTGCTTGAGTGGTTAAAAAATCGATATCCTTGTTTGTTCACTGTTTACACACGTGGACTCTCTACGTGCGTTAAATAAACCCCTTGTTAGCATTTCCCGTGAATATAAGCGACGGTTTTACAATATACGTAGAGTCTTTGTTGATTATCTACAGAATTTATTGGAACGTGACATTTAAAAATACGTAGGTGTTCAATCGTAACATTTTAAATAACACTTCTACGAGCTGGATTTTCCACGTATTTTAACCCTCCTGATATATTTGTTCGTTAGCAACGCGTCTCATCTTTTGTATTATTGGGTTTTTTAACACTTTTATGCATATTATACAACAATAATCATTAAATTAAATTCAAATTAATTAATTAATTAATGTCATTGGCTTCTACCATTTAATTTCTTAGCAAACCTACTTAAATTTCATTAATTATTTATTAAATTTCGTTAATACCAGATACTTAAAAATGAATTAACTAATATAATTTCCGCACGTAATTTTGGGTTGTTTCTTTATACAGGGTGTTTTGAAATTGTTTCGCTTATATTTATTTTCGATCTTTTAAAACCACTACAATATATATATATATATATATATATATATATAAATATATATAAATATATATATATTGCTATGATACTCTCTAAATTATCGTGCCCCTACGTTGTGCGCTTTATTAATTTGCTATGAACTGCCGGAATTATCGAACCCCTATGTTGGGCTGTTATATTATTTGCTATGTACTCTAAATTATTCGCGCTCCATCATTTGGACGACCATTTTAATATTTACTATGAATAAACAAGATTGTAATTATCTCCTCCGACGTTGGGCTGTCTTATTAATATTGCTATCAATTCCCTCCAGAAACTTAACTGGATTTTATCTTGAAGCAACCTTGTCTGCCAATAGCAAAATTCGATACGTTACCGCCTTACTTGTTATCAATTTCCTATTCAACTCGTAGCTCCTCCTTGAACTATTTAAATCTTACGACCACGGCTAGCATTTATTTGGAATTATAAAATTCAGTTAATTTCGATTTTATATAATGAAACCAATATATTATGTACAGCTTTTGTAAATTATTTGAAATACACTTTTCAATTAGTTAATGTTGTAAATTTCATTTATTAAACATCATATTCTATTTACTCAAAACCCAAAGTCACCAAAAAAAAAACCTATTACCTTTATCAAGAAAGCGTAGAACGTTCTAAACCTGTTATCATATTACTCATTTTATACTTATGCAACTTCTTTTGTTGACTTTTTCACATTCATATTATATTAAGGAAATTCAATATTCAAAATAAAAAATATATAGAAAAATAAAATGTCTTATAAGTAGGGTAGCTAAGCCGGTTTGGCAACAGAGATCCACAGCAAGATATGTATACGCCGGTTCGAGAACAATATGAACAGCTAAGCCGTTTTGGGAAACAAAACGTGCAGCAAGATATGTATACGCCGCTTTGAGAACAAAATTGTCTTTGTGTGTAAATTTGTTGCGTCGGGGGTTCGTTAGGTCTTTGGGGTGTGCGTTCGGCGGGGTCGTTAGATTTTTGTCGTGGGGTGGTGCGCGTGCGCTGGGGTGGAGATATTTTCTTAAGAAATTTTTTAGCAGCGTTCCCGACGTTAAATATTAAATATTAAATTTTAAAAAAATGTTGTGTGTGTAGAAAATGGAGTTCACGTGTTGGTTCGTATTTTTCTGGGGTAGGTTAAGCTAAAAATTAAAACGCCGCTGTGAAGAATTTTTTAATATTAGGCAAACGCGTGCAAGTGGTAAAGAGTGTTTTAGCTCTCCTCATAAGCTGCGTTTTGTACGAAGTAGCAAATAAAATTAAGAAAATATACGAAATGTTATATGATGGAGGTCAAATTTTAAACGTTTGCAGGTAAAATCTTGTAAAAAGAAGTCGTTCACATCTCGCAGTTTCAATGTCACGATAAAATACTAAGAATTTGCATGCAGTCGAATATAACCTCGTGCTTTTATCTGGTAATATATATGTAAATCACGTCGACATTCGACTTTTAATATAATGTATTTAATTAACATAAGGTGTGTTGCAAAAACATTTCAAGACAGGTATGCCGTATATTTCCTTATTGGTATGCAAATTATACCACCTTGCATCACGATTTATTTGACTTTTAAATAAAAATTAATTTAATCTTATATCAAGGATGTCTTGCTTACAAAGAAGTCGTTCACTTCTCGCGATTTCAATGTCACGATAAAATAACAAGAATTCGCAGTCGAATATAACCTCGAGTTTGGAATTATAGCTCTCTGGTAATATATATGCAAATTATTCAACTTTTAATATAATGGATTTAATTAACATAAGGTGTGTTTGCAAAAACATGTTAAGACTATTTCCTTCTTGGTATGCAAAATATACCACCTTTCATAACGATTTATTTGACTCTCAAATAAAAAATTAATTTAATCTTATATCAAGGATCTCTTGCTTACATTTTAGCAATTTGAATATATTTAAATATTTAAATGTAATTATACATTTAATTTATGTGGCAAGAAAAATTCTTTTACTTTTAGCGGTTTGGTGATTGTATGTAGATGACGTATTAGACATTGTATATATATAACTCGTTTAATTGCACAAACGTGATAAAAATTTATAGGTTATGCAAAAACGTGCATGTAGTGAAGAATTTAGCGGTGATCTTTAGAGCTTCGTCATTGTTTTATTCTCGTTGCTTTAGTTAATTAAAGAGAGATTTTTAGGTTAAGCAAAAATAGGAAATGTGGTAGATGACATAATCACTCTCAAAATGATGAATGGTGGGGAAGGAGCTTCTAAACGTGCCCTAAACGGGGCTCTGCCCCATTATTTTTGTATTAAATATCAAAAGAATAGGAGAAATTATTCGACTCGTATTTTATAATGGTTTTAATTTAAAATATTGGTGTGTGTGCAAAAAAACATGTTAAGACAGGTCACTCGTCATTTTATTCATGATTGCACCACCAAAATAATTTATACAACCACACTGAACTCGTACCCGGATCTAAAATTTAACCTTTAAATGTATGCAAATAATGTCGTTATTTAAAACGTGGTGAAGAATTTGGATAGTGATGTAATCATTCTCAAATGCGGAATGGTACTCCATAAATTCTAAAAATATATGCATATCTATGGCAGGCAACCCAGCATACACCAATTATATATTCTTAGTGTAAAATTTTATTGTTAGGTGAATAACCAGCAATTTATTATGTAATATTTATTGCTACAAGCATGGTAATAATAATTTGCAATGTGCAAAATACCTCTTTTGTTGTTAAAAGACCGATTTAATTAAACTCTATAAAAGATTGTGAATTATTTATTCTAGTTAAATTTTACAGTGCTAGAGACACTAATTATTATTAGTACTAGATATAGGTATAACAAAATTTGTATTCCAGATGATAGTATGTTCAAAGGATATTATTATTTAAAAGACTCTGTAAACATGATTAGTGAAATTATTAAAGTTAAGGAATGTAAAGCAAAAATTTGTCCATAAAAGCAAATATGTTTTCTAAAAGATATGCATAACTTACGGATCTAAACGTTTCAACATCTCGCAAACTGAGATAAATATTACTTATTTCTTTGCAAAAACGTTCATATAACGCCCTTTAACAACCGCGTTCAGTAAAGTGCATGGTAGTTAATGACCTCGGCGATTGGGCTATTTATAGTATAAATATAACAACATATCTCCATATGTAAATTATATGGTTCTGGTTTATACCTAAAACAACTATTTTGCATTATATTTTGTTGATCCTGGTAGAATAAATTACAAGTATAGCTACATTGTCAATACATTTTTATTTTCAAACTCGTTTTAATTATTGTAGAATTTAGTGCTTATAAATAACTTACTTTAATTCAATAAGTTATTCTTAAATTAATAATTATTGTCAAGAGAAATATATACACATATGGTAAATAATTGCAAGAATGTCTATAATATATCTGAGTTTTAATTCTGTTAAATGGAACATATGGCAACAAGGTAACTTCAAAACATTTTAGCATAATTGTCAATTACCAAAATTCACAATTTTCATCTTATATCAACAAATGTTATTAAATTGATGCTAAACAATAAAAATAATACCGTTATATTTCAAATCATTTTAATAGAATTACGCAATGTTAAGTCGTTATTAAAAATTAATTTAAACAGAGTTTTTATTGTTATCTGTTGTTGTCTGTTGAAGAATCGTAGCAGAATCTGAACTATATCGCTTTTACAAAGCATGTATTCAAGATCACATTTAGTTAGTTTCAAAAAACTTTTCATCATTGTATACGACTTGTTTTAACTTGCAGTAGGTATCAATGACCGAATCAACATTACCACCCGAACATGGTTGACAACTTTAAATTTTATTTTCACTATTACTTTCAAGTTATTAATCATTGGTATATATATATATATATATATATATATATATATATATATAGATTTAGCGACATCAGACAACCTTTTTCTTAATCTTCGTTGGGAATTAAACCACTCATAGTTTTAAAATCATCTTTCTTTACGTTTCGATCCATGACCTAGGATCGTTGTCAAAATTGTCAAAACCACAACAATCATACAGGGAGTATTTATCAGGCAACATATTTCTCGCATGGCTATGACAGCTTTTGTGCTCTATGTAGAGTAATGATTAACGTTATACTCTTTTGATTAATTTGCAATTTACCGGGCATGCATCCTTCGTTAAAAGTAAAGGATATTCCCATAGATAATTTGAATAACAATCTATCACCATCAAAACACCTCTAATTGGATTTTCCTTAAATATATTGCTCAAATTCAACAGAGTCGCCTTGCCAGAGATCATCTCAAGGTTGTTGATTTATTAATGCTGTTACAAAAACTAGTGGGGGGTTTATCAGACGAATAACTAGGTGATGCTCAGTATCACAACACTTTAGCATTACCTATTTTGATGAATGTGCCATAAAAGCTAGGTACTTGGATAGATCTCGCAGTGAGTGGAACAACAACGATAGTGGTGCGAAGTTTTCAAGTTAACATGGACAATGTACTGTACGATTTGTTCGAGAGTGAACAACGCATTTTACACCAACATCTGAAACATGCCATAGTATTGAATGATGTAGACAAAATCAAACGTATACTGTTCAGAGTAGGTGTTCATGTTCCTTTAAAGCCTTCAAATGGCTAACGCTGACCAATGATACATCCATTGATGTAATGGACATGCTGTTTAAACAACAGAGTAGGTGCGATCAATTTGTATCAAACTTCATTGATGCTTGCAACGGCAAAACAGAGTTAAAATGTCATCAGGTGCGCGGTGTACTAGACGCAATAGAGAGTAATTATAGTTTGAGCGATGTATATTTCCTTGAAGAATTACTAACCAACCGAGCTGTATTGAGTACGAAGGCATTTCCTATCATGAATATAAAATGCAACTATAAATCACTGGTCACAGCGATTGACGATATGATTGTAGATGTTGTATATTTCGCACAACCTATGGTATTAAAAAAAGTATTGAAGTTAATTTTAAAGTATAAGGTAAATTATAAGTACCAACCTAATGTAGTTGGCCCTCATAGAACAACATATAACTGGCTCCTCAAGAATTTGGCAATGGAGGGCTCAAAACAGCAACCAGGATGGACGTGTGGTCCGGATTCGGGAAAATGGCCATCAAATAGTATAGATGATTATAAAAAGTGTATATGCTATTAAAGTTATTGTTTTAGTTTAATACTATTTTTGTATGTAAATTATGTCATCTTGGTAATCCTACCTGATGCGCTATAGATAGCACTTATTAGATATAATGGAGGATGCTATTGTACGTGTCGCATACCTTTTACAATAAATATATATACCTCGAGTGTTGGTCAAGTACGGGGAGAAATTGTTAGCTGAGAAGGTAATGTGTTTTACCTGCTTGTTATTTACACATATTCACGGACATCAAAATACTCAAGTTCAACCAAAACAGCGAAAATCAACCTACATCAACGTTTTGCGCTTCGGGCATGAGGAATTATAAACAACTTTCTTGACGTAGAACTAGTGTAGTAATTAGTAGTACATAGATGTAATTTGTGTGTGTGTGTGTGTCGCTATAATAAAGCATATAACAGTAAAAATTTTTATTGATGAATGACATATGATGGTAAACAAACACGTAACAGCAAATCTACAAAATATGATTTTGGATATCCAACTATTATGGCTAGAATCTAAATTTAACCATTTCACATATACTTGATTTTAACTCTCTTCAATACTTTTTCCACTAAATATACATCCGGATAGTGTGTTCGTTGAAGTTCTTCTGCATAGAAGCCGCCTAATATTGGTTGTCCTCGACTATCGCGCAACAGGTACGTTAAAGGATTAGTCAAATGCACTTTGTACACCGTAAAAATTTCGTTAGACCAATTTGGTGTGTATCCCTTGGTAAATTGACTTCTATGTTTACTAATGCGAACATGATCTCCAACAGAAAATTTTTTACTCTTTAAGTTAACTGTTTTGATCGTACTGTACACTGTATTGAAGAGTTTGCGTTCATTGCGTTTTGACACATCTACAGGTCGCATGCCGATTGTTCGATGTTTGGTGTTGTTATATGCAGTCACGAGTGAGGATAGTATATTCAGCCATCGATACGAACCATTCAAACTAAATTGTTTCCACATTTTTGACTTTAAGGTACGATTAACGCGTTCTACTACGCAAGCTTTTTATTGCTGTACACACTATAATGTGTAATCTCATATTTTTCCATTAAAGCCTTAAATGTTGAATTATAAAATTCTTTTCCCAAATCCGTTTGAATGTACCATGGAATACGATGGTCTTTGTTGAAAATTGATTGAAAAGCGTTTGAAACAGCCTTACCCGTCTTGCGCTTAACCGGTACGGCCCATAAGTATTTAGAAAATACATCGATAACAACTAGAATGTATCTAAATCCTTTATTTATCTTTGCATATGGGATCATTTCCACCAAATCGGCTTGAAACAGCTCGTTTAATCCTTTTGTGATTACATGTCTTCTAGGAAAGTTAATGCGAGCAGGCTTATGTAACTCGTGGACGATTTGCTCCTTTACAGACATATTGCTAATATATGTGTGTGTATGGTTGACGGCTATATGCGTGCGTTTTAAGTTTCTCTTGCAACTGTTGAATATCTGCTTGAATTCGTGCAATGTCTATTCTAAATTGTGCTTTCACTTGTTGAATAGCAGCGTCTAATGTCTTATATATGCTATTCATAGAATCATCTATCCGTTTGGTTACGATTTGTGCAACATTAGCGTTCACAGTGGCTGGAACAAGGTTACGCATCATCTCTTCAAAATGGTTAAAGTCTGATCTTGTAACATACTCGCTCGAGAATTGTGTTATCATACTGTTTGTTGTCTCCTTCACAAGCGTGTCTATATACTGCTGAATAGTGGAACCACTTCCAAGCGTTGGTTCGCCCTCTTGCTGGTGTAGCGTTGCTAACCGCGATTCTAAGTACGCTTTCGTGACTGCATCATCATCTTCTTGTGGTGTAGCGACGCGCGCTAATCTCATGTTGTCAAAATCGTAGTAATCATCATAAGAAATATATGAAGCACAGTCAGACGCATGTCCAAACTTGTCGATAACCATCGTGATAATGAATAACAAGTCGCACAATCTACGCTATTATACGCAATTCGCGTAATTCTTCCATAATCGATGTAATTTCGTTTGTGTGACCGGTGTTACCTGCATCTTGCGAGGCGACCAGAAGCTTGAGCCGTTCGCACAGTTCGTTGGGATCATCAAAGTATACATACTCTAGTGGCTTCTCGTTATAATCCATGAGTAGACCACGACCACTCGGGTTTATAGTTTGCTGTCGTAAGCTATA
This sequence comes from Platerodrilus igneus, assembly GCA_036346225.1. NCBI lineage: Eukaryota > Metazoa > Arthropoda > Insecta > Coleoptera > Lycidae > Platerodrilus > Platerodrilus igneus. Next base: position 10,999,311 of record JARFIW010001469.1, on the reverse strand, counting down.
CATTGCATTACTTCTTTTTAATGTCCGCATAATCGTTAATTTCTTTAAGTGAGAATTTACCCAAAGGATTGAGAAGGAACAGCTGCTCGTACAACCCTTTGCTACCGTTGTAGCAAAATCGTTCTACACACCTTTTCACCAATCCCGAAGATAATGTCCGAATCACCAATCATTAATTTTCCTGTCTCCGGATTAAAACGTACTTTATCCCTGCGCAAGTGCTCCGTGTCATTGTTATAAATACCAGTAAAGTTGGAAAACAGATTATCGACATAGTATCTTACCGATGGTAAGAATCGTTGTAAGTAGGCCTGATGTTCTTCGCTGTTTAGGTACCGTTCGTACTCTGTATGGGTCTCTGGAGTGTTGCCGCTACTCTCCGATTCTTCGAAGGTGGACTCCACAGACTGGACTGGGCTATGAGGATTGTGTTCCCATGCCTCCTCTATTGGTGGTGCGGCGATTGGTGTTGAACTGCGCACCTGATCGAGAAATTTAGGGCGTCTTTTAGGAGTAGATTGTACGTCATGTTGTTGTGGTAACCAGTGCTGGCTTTCGATCTTGGACTCCTGTTTAATATCTTTCAGCAGACCGGTCTGAAGTGTTTGTAAACGTTTTGTAATAGGTGCATAGACTTTACTTAATGCAAGCTCCTTTTCAACCACACCTGCTTTTAGCGCTTGTAATTTCCTCTTGACTGCCTTTCGTACTTTTATGAGTTCTTGTTTGGTTTTCACGTCGTCTGCCATCGTCTAGAAACGGGTAGGAAGTGATATGCTATTTATGTGCTTTATAAGTATATATAGGTGTCAAAACCTTTTCGGTAACGACCGCTCTGCAAATCGCCATCTTTATTGATCACCAGGAACCCATACCGATCTCGCCAGCATACGCCGCACAATTCTTTAAACCGGTTAAACGACATATCCGTGTTTACATGGTCAGCGTATACGTGTTTTAAATTGAGTTCGTCTTGTTTGAATAGCACTAGGACATTAGCATTGTCTCTAATCAATTGTTTAGGTATTTTGGAATAGGTCTGACATAGATAAAACAATCAATGGCCTTATGTCGACCTAAAGAAAAATATTCTCGCATTACATTTTGTTTATCGCACGACACGTCATCGAAAATAAATATCGAATTAGGTTTTGCATCCGCTGGAGTAACAATTGCATCCCATTTGTTAAACGCAAAATATCCTATTTCTTTTATTGGTTGTAATAACCTCTCTAGGTACTGATACTTTGGTTGATACAAGGATTTTGAGTAGAGATAAACGTTTTCAAAGCGTACACCATTCGGATGTTTCAAGAGACCGATGACTACATTAGTTTTACCACAATTGGATGGACCTGTAATGATACACCGTATTGTTGATGGTAATAGTAGTCCATGCTTTTGCACGTTAGTGTTGTTGCTGCAGTTGTGGTCCGTAATTGGCAACGCCAATTGTTGCTTTACCAGACGCATTCTATCCATATACTAAAACGTAATTGCAGTATGGTAAGCATTTAAGCGAGTAATTCTACACGCATGACCAGTCTCCTTTAAACCTTTCGACTGACAAGATTAATGAAATCCTATCGTGGCTACGGGTTACTCAATAGTGCTATCAATCGTTTACCGGTAGAATTACATTTACCAGGCTATCGCTTCTGTGGACCGGGTACTAAGCTTCAGAAACGCCTCGAGCGTGGTGATATAGGTCGTAATCCCTTAGACGAAGCCTGCAAACTACACGACATCGCCTACGATCTTTCTACAGACTTAACAACCCGACACCAAGCTGATCGACGTCTTGCCGAAACAGCACAAAACGTCGTACTGCACCCGACGCTTCGTTAGGTGAAAACTTGCTGCGTTTGCTGTTGGTTCTGCAATGAATGCCAAAGTTAAATTTGGTATGGGTTGTCGCAAAAAAACGATAAGGTGTAAAGGAAAACGATGTGGTCAGCGTCTACGTACAGGAAGTGGTATACCATTCAAGCGTTTAATTCGCACCATTTGGGAACGCATTAAAAACGTTCGTCCGACTGATCTTATTAAAACTGCTAAACTTGCAGTGGCACCGATTAAAGAAATAACAGATGAAATTCGTGGCATCCCACGTGTAATCCCTGTACCCAAAACTGGTGGTTTCCTACCTTTGATACCTATTTTGCAGCCCTTTCCGCAATTGGAGCGTTGTCGGGTGGAGCAGCTGGGATTGCAAAAGCTGTCAACGATGCTAAACTTGGACAACAACAATTAGATGAAGCGAAACGACATAATATGGCACAAGAGGCAGTGACACTTGGAAAGGGTCTCTATTTGAAACCTTATCGCCGTGGACATGGACTGTACCTAAAGCCTTTTCTTACACACGGGCAAGGTTTGCGTAAACAAAGACAACAAAAAAAACTCAACGCATTCGTTAAATCTACCTATGCGAGCGTTGACCAATGTTGACTTGAACAAATACATAAAACGTTTACCAATATCCCACTTTCGTGGAATATTCATGCGCAATTCACTTCCAAACACAATTCGTTGGCGAGAATGTGGTATTCTTAATCATGATACTACACGTGGTGTGGGAACTCATTGGACCGCGTACAAAAAGATGGTTCAAGGGCAGTCTATTATGATAGCATTGGTAATCTACGACCTCCGAGGGAACTTGTCAAATACTTAACCTCATCAGGACCATGCACTCTCTATTATAATTATGAACAATTTCAACCGCTTAACACTGTTACCTGTGGACACTTCGTATTGAAATTTTACTGCAAAATAGTCCTCCGCTAAGTTTCTAACAACGTTATATATTATTTGATTTTAGTGTATTTTTAACTGTTTTGTATAAAAAGTGTTTAATTAAAACCATATATTGCAAGTGTTTCAGGAATTTGCTTTTATTACCCCATCCCAACTACGAATACGACTAGTTGTTAGTTTATCGTCAACCACCGAACATGTACACATTTACTTTAACTGGAACTGAATCTACGCTCACCGCAATCATCAACCCACCAATTGTTCTCGATGATGACCATGAATACGTTATTGGTCTTACAAACTTTGATACATATTTTCAATTCCCAATGTAACGGAAGCGAACAATAAATTTTACATTGATGACATCGTGCTTACTTTACCAGAAGGAACTTATGAAGTGGCAGATATTAATAAGTTCGTACGACGTAATCTGAACGATCCCCGTGAACGCACTTCATCCAAACGTTATCTTATTGATATTCGAGCCAATAATAACAGTTTACATACAGAAATCAAAGCATCAGGTATAGTGGACTTTACACAACCAAATTCACTTGCTTCGTTGCTGGGTTTTGAGAAACGTAAACTACCAGCTCTCACTACTGCTATTTCGGACCATCCGGCACAAGTCTTTCCAATCAATTCAATATGTATTGAATGTAATCTTGTGGTCGGATCGTATCGGAATAACAAACCTGTACACATTTTGCATCAATTCTTTCCTGCAGTTGCTGCAGGGTACAAGATTATTGAAAACCCCGTGAACGTCACCTATATGCCACTTAATACACGAATCATCGATCGCATCATTGTTAAAATAGTTGATCAAAACGGTAATCTCATCACTTTTCGTCGGGAAACCATCACGATTAGACTTTATCTAAAGCGTCTTTAAACAATGGTTTTGCGCTATGAGCATAAACCACCAAAACCTATTAATAGATGCATTATCAGCACCTTTACCAGTTACAAGACACCAGTGCACCGATTAACACCGGAAAACGTTAAATTTCTGCAAACATTAGGACTCAAAGTGCTACATAGCTAAAATGGATAGTAATATTTTAAATGTTACGCAACGTGCTATATTTGATACAACCATCATCAATGCCGACAAACATATGCATACTCCGTACTCCAATACCACGTATGAGAAGAACGATGTTATACGGATTCCAATAGAAAACGAAGATGTCTATACACTACCATGGGACAGCGTAATTTATATTGAGGGTACAATGAATAAGTCAGATGGTGGCGTTTCGCTTACCGCCGATTTTGTCAACAACGGAGTTTTATTTTTATTTGATGAAATTCGTTATGAACTTGGTGGAAAGACTATTGACCGCGTTCGTAATCCAGGTATAACTACGACTATTAAAAATTTCCTATCCTACGATTATAGCGAAAGTCGTCGCTTTAGAAACGCCGGTTGGTCCCCATCGATAAGCTTGATCTCGTTGATGCTAATGGTCATTTCAACGTATGCATTCCCTTGCGCATGGTTTTAGGATTTGCGGAGGACTACCGAAAAATTCTTTTGAATATCAAACAAGAGCTTATTCTTATTAGAAGTAGTGCTGACGATGCAGCTATATCGAATTCTGATACCAAAGAGTCAATCAAAATTACTATTACACATATATCATGGCGGATTCCACATATAACCGTTGCAGATGCAGAGCGCTTAAAACTACTCAAACATATTCAACGCAATGCCACCATGGACATAAGCTTTCGCAGTTGGGAACTACACGAATATCCAGAATTACATACAACACACACGCATACGTGGGCCGTGAAGACGGCTTCTCAAGTGGAGAAACCACGTTTTGTTATTGTCTGCTTTCAAACCGATACATCGCGCAAAAGGGGCGCAGTCAGTTCGACCACTGTAAGTTGACCAATATGAAATTACATCTGGGTTCATCTATGTATCCTTACGATAATCTTAACATTGATTTCGATACCAATCGCTATTCTATACTATATGAGATGTATGCACAGTTTCAACAATCGTACTACGGGGTATCAGCGAGCCGATATTAACACCCAATGAATTTCAAACGCACGCTCCACTTGTAGTCATCGATTGTTCCCATCAAAACGAAATAGTGAAAGTGGGAGCGGTTGACGTACGATTAGAATTTCAAATGAAAGAAGCGCTTAAAGCTCACACTACAGCGTACTGCCTCATTCTACACGATCGTTTGGTCCGCTACAATCCTGCAACCAATATTGTGAGTGAAGTCTAAAATTAATAGTCCATTAGTTGTCGACGTTCAAAAGTTTAAAATTGCACATAATAACTTTGTGTTTAAAGAAATGGCTGTTTTACAACTATCCCTATCGAATGGAGTTGCAATAACATATGTGCTGAAACCACCATATTCTTGGAACTGTCTATCAGCTCGCTTCAAATACCAAAAGATATGGTTAAGCAACTTTCACGGTATATCTTGAGATGATGGCAATTTACAATGAATTTCCACACCTAAATGTTATTAACCTAGAAGATTTAGGTGTACTCCTCTACATAAATTAAAGTATTACACCAATTCACACAAGTGTTTCTAGCATACCACACAACATTCGTCATTCAATTGCGCAACCACAGATGTAATTGTACTCAAAACTGGTTTGTACATATAACCAATTATTCATTTTTAATAAAGAATAATGTTTACATTAAGTAGTGTTTTTATTTGTATATTTTATACCTACATACATACATATTCCTTGAGACTAGTAAGATATGTTTCAAAAAATGTCTTGAAATAAGTTTAATTGTAAAACTTACTAACGAATCTGTAAGTATCATATTGAAAAATTCCTCTTAACGGATATGTATTTTGCATTTTTATGCAAACTTTATGTTACAATAATACAATTAAAAATTATATTCTACTACCGAGGTATTAAATTTTAAAGTATGTTATAGTTGTGTAAACATAAAATGCATTGCATAGGTTTTATCATCAAAGTAGTACATTTTTATTTAATCCCACCTGTAAAATGATTAATTTCTTAAACCTAAGTTTCATAAAATTTATTCTCCAAAGATCAACCAACTATAAACCAGAACTATTAAATTTACATAAATTTCGGTGTTATTTTAATTTAAACTATGCTCATAAAAAGTCGTTTATATATATAGCACCAACATTGTTACTACCTATGAATATCAAATCTTTAAAGGAATTTATAGTCATGATTAATTAATAAGTGGTCTTTTCATTTGTACACATTTTGTATATGTTGTTTTAGTTCCATTGACGACCTATTATTAGTAATCTGTTTATTATTTTATTGACGATATAAATTTTAAGATTGGAAGGGAACGATAAGAAATCTTCCTCTGACATTTATATGCACTCCGCATAGTTGTTTAAGGTAGCAAATATAAATAAGCTGTTTAATGTGTTGTAGAAGAATTTTTACCATTGTATTATCGGTATGTATAAACTTACTTACTTAATGTGTTTTTAACGGAAGTAGAAATTATGAATTTTGGTAATTAACAATTATGCTAAAATGATTTGAAGTTATGCAGTTTCCATATATAATTTACATATATCGATATGTTGTTATAAATATCACAACCTCGAGGTCATTAACTACCATGCACTTTACTAAACTATAATTAATAAAATCCCGTACATTTAACTAAGATACATTTTTCTTAATGTGGAAGTCTTATCTATATTTTATTCAAATAAGAATCTGCTACCGCCACCTACAAAAGATAGGGACAATTAAAGAATGTAAGTTTTGTAAATAAAACATTAAAATATTGTGTGTTTCTTTTAATATTATATATTTAATACAAAATAATTTTTGAAATTCTCGGGAGATTCGTCAACACGTGCATGTTTTTGCTTAACCTAAAAATCTCCGAAGTATTCAATCACCTAATGCGTGCAAAGCCTCCGTTCAGAACGCCTTATGGAGTACCATTCCGCATTTGAGAATGAGTACATCCCCATCCAAATTCTTCACCACCTTTTAAATAACGACATTATTTGCATACATTTAAAGGTTAAATTTTAGATCCGGGTACGAGTTTAGTGTGGTTGTATAAATTATTTTGGTGATGCAATCATGAATAAAATAACGAGTGACCTGTCTTAACATGTTTTTACATATACACACACATATTAAATATATATTGAAATTGCTAAATATAAGCAAGAACACCTTGATATAAGATCAAATTAATTTTTTTATTTGAGAGTCAAATAAATCGTGATGAAAGGTGGTATAATTTGCATACCAAGAAGGAAATAGTCTTAACATGTTTTACAAACACACCTTATGTTAATTAAATCCATTATATTAAAAGTTGAATAATTTGCATATATATTACCAGAGAGCTATAATTTCAATAAAAAACACGAGGTTATATTCGACTGCGAATTCTTGTTATTTTATCTTGGTAATGAAATCGTGAACAACATGTTTTACATGCAGACTTTATAATTTGATCCATTATATCACATTTCGTATATTTTCTAAATGTTATTCGCTACTTCATACAAAATACAGCTTTTGAGGAAAGCTAAAAAATTCTTTACCACTTGCACGTTTTTACTTAACATAACAAAATTCTTCATATAGGTAAAATCACCACTTCGCTATGCTCTCAGCTACCTAGTTTCGGCCACTTTTCCAAGGTCGTTGTGACGTCATAGCCTTTTATAAATAAAGAACAATGTAATACTATTTTAAAATTTTTATTCTGGCATTATACATAACAAAATTTAAAAATATTTAATGCCAAGCATGGAGCCATTTAAACTTAATTTTAATATAAATTCGATTGTTTAACATGGCTAACAACCAATGCAAGAATTAAGCAATACAACAAATTTGTGTGTCAGATAACAAATCCTGATGTTAATAAACAACTTGGAAATTATATACTAGATTTTTACGTTGTCCAGATGCACATTTAAGAGCAACATTCGCTAATCCCTTAAAAGACTGTTTAACCTTATTGGAAGATAGTAAGTTATACTTCCTAAAGGCGCCAATGTACTCGGTATCGCTAAAATGTGGAGTAAGTTATCGGACAAGCTTCAAAATAGCTGCTGTTTAGTGTATAATAACCTGCTACAGTACATGTATTGGGGAACGGCAATACAAAGAAATTGACGGGCTTGCAAATTAAGTTGTCAGAAAAACCAGAGAAAGGGAAAAATTGATAAAGTATGTGCTTTCAGCTTTTAGTTTTAACTATTTACCTGTAAATTATTTGGAGATAGTAGAGTAGGAAAACAGCCAAGATAAAATAAAAATCTTACACAAGTGCTACATTAAAGCAGGTAACATATTTTACACAATCTGTAACACCATATTCTACAATTCCAAAAGAAATAACCATTTCGGTATCGGGGTTGATAAGTACGCCTAACATTCGCCCAGAGGTTGTACGACAACGCGTAAATATTGGCAGTAAACTCTCTCCGTTGACGCTGCAGGAAATTGCCCAATTATGCACGCCATACTCTGTAAGTGGAAGAAAAGACAGCTGGAATTAGAGGAAATGCATGCAAAAGGCGAAAGTTGGACTAAATAGAAGACACTGCGACAATACGCGAACAATACAAAGATGTGTTAGACAAAGAACATCTTATTAGAGAAAGAGGAAAGGATTAAAAGATTATTTTATGTGCCGATGGACTGACTTGGATACATCCGCGTTCTACAAGCTGTATGTATTTGTGGTTAGTAAGAAAGACTCTTTTAGAATTTTAGAATAGTATTACATTGCTCTATATTTATAAAAGGCTATGACGTCACAACGACCTTGGAAAAGTAGCCGGAACTAGGTAGCCGAGAGCATAGCAACGTGGTGATTTTACCTATATGAAAATGAAAATAAAGAACTTTTAAATTTTTGAATAAATTTTGGTAGGAAATATTTAATAAATAAGTATATGTTAATGAAACACATATTTTCTAAATGATATTGGTGCTAAGGAAAGCTATTTTATTAAGTTCTATAGTTTGAGAGTGACGTAAAACCTTGATGCTACACCTTGAGTTGTAAAAGTTAATACATAAGCCTTGATATAAGATCAAATCAAATAATTTGAGAGTCAAATAAATCGTGATGAAAGGTGGTATAATTTGCATATATTTTAAATTCATACGGGTATAATTAAAAGATTATAAGTTAGATCCGACTGCAAGTTCAGTGTACTTGTATAAATTATTTTGGGATGATGTAACCAAAGGAAATATACGACATACCTGTCTTGAATGGTTTTTGCAACACACCTTATGTTAATTAAATACATTATATTAAAAGTTGAATAATTTGCATATATATTACCAGATAAAAAACACGAGGTTATATTCGACTGCATGCAAATTCTTAGTATTTTGTCGTGACATTGAAATTGCGAGAAGTGAACGACTTCTTTTTTACAAGATTTTACCTGCAGACGTTTAAAAATTTGACCTCCATCATATAACATTTCGTATATTTTCTCAATTTTATTTTCTACTTCGTACAAAACGCAGCTTATGAGAGCTAAAACACTCTTTACCACTTGCACGCGTTTGCCTAATATTAAAAAAATTCTTCACCTCGGCGTTTTAATTTTTAGCTTAACCTACCCCAGAAAAATACGAACCAACATTTTTTTAAAATTTAATATTTAATAGTTAACGTCGTGAACGCTGCTAAAAAATTTCCTAAGAAAATATCTCCACCCCAGCGCACGCGCACCACCCCACAACAAAAATCTAACGACCCCGCCGAACGCACACCCCAAAGACCTAACGACCCCCGACGCAACAAATTTACACACAAAGACAATTTTGTTCTCAAAGCGGCGTATACATATCTTGCTGCACGTTTTGTTTCCCAAAGCGGCTTAGCTGTTCATATTGTTCTCGAACCGGCGTATACATATCTTGCTGTGGATCTCTGTTGCCAAACCGGCTTAGCTACCCTACTCTTATAACTAAAAATCTGACCTGGTCTATCTTCTTCACATCGACGCTTCCATTTGCATAAAAATTATTTTCCCCCAATTCAGGATTACATTCAAATTATTGCCATTACCCTATGGACTACCATTATTAATTTATGCACCCCAATTTATTGTCGTTTCATTTCAGACTTGTTACTTCTTATCAATCAATTTCCTAAAACTTAAAATTGTATTATTCTTCCCCCAGACTTAGAAGTTGTAGTTTGTTTTCCCCGTACTTCGAAATTGTATTACTGTTCCCCAGACTTCGAAATCGTCGTTCGTTTCCCCCGGACATAGAAGCTCTATTATTTTTTATGCTTTAGTTTAAAATAAATTCATTAAAATGTACTTTCGTTTAATCGGCAATTATAGTTTTCATATTAGCACTTATTTTATCTTTCACTTTTAAAATTATTACGTATTACTTTATTTCATAGCGACGCACTTCGGCCTTTGTTGAGTTGCAAACTGACCTCGTTATCACTGTACCTGCTAATATATTATTCCGTTCCTACTCCGTCAGTGGGTATGGTCTAGAACTCGTCGCTTATTTGTGACCAATCAAATAATTACATTCAAAGTAGTTTCTGATGTAATTCTCCACGATTCCCAATAATTGCAACCTGGTCGCAGCTGTCTTCGTTATCAACATGCTGTGTTTTGATAGATCTAATTGCTTTTTCATAAACAACTGATGCAATTCGACTTTTAATTTTCATATTTACATGTTATTCACGCAATTTTTAATCTACTTTCTTATCAAAAATGGTTAGCTATTTGCACGCATTTACCTATGCTACCTGAAGCTCTATTTCTATCTCCGTATTAATCTAATTGTTTGGAACTCTTTTGAATGCGTGTCTACTTACACTTTATTGTTTACTTATAAATATACGCGTGCTTCCACTGAAATATTATTACTTGCTTTACCTAAATTAACTAAGCTTTATCTACAGGGTATTAAATATTTACTATCTACTTAATGCATGTTTTCCTGGTTTCTACGCTAACTATGCGTCTTCCTATGTTTATCTGCGTCGCTTAAAACTATTTATACTTTATATAGAGGGTGTTGACTGCCTACTATTTACAAACTATGTCTATTTCTCAATTCTTCACTAAATAAATGCCGTTTTCTGCAACCTATGGTAATTTCTCATTTCTAAATGACCTTTACTATAAAGTACATCCTTAAACAACCCCTTATCACAGCAATATATATATATATATATATATATATATATTGCTAGATAATAGGGTGATTTAGGGGTATATAGAGTCATAAGGATGGTACACTCCATGTAAACGGCAGAAAGTCCAGAAAACTAAACAATTTTATCATAAAAAGTAGGCAATTCGCCAATCAAGCAAAAAGCTAATATCAAACACAGTGTATATAAATGACAACTAACTTTAATTAATGGAAGGAAGCTCATTCTTCAAAAATCAAATCACATTTAGTAATATAAATAACTTGTACGCCATACAATTCATTTTAAAACAACAATGCAAACATAAAACCGAAAATAAATACGCATTAGTGTAAGGAAATAACCATGCATACTCGCAATAAAAGAATCCCATTCAAAACAAATACGTTTCATAAACGCAGGAAGTGAATAAACGCATTCAATTTAGGTTATCATAAATATTTGGCTACGTGATCTTTTAATTGTAAACATGACAAAATTCGAATAAAATCCAATAGATTAGGAAAACAACACAAGAAAACAGACGTTTGGTTACGTGATAAATTAAACGGAAAGTTTGAATAAATTCCTATACAAACAAGCGGTAAAAATAATAAATTGTAATTTACATACTCTTCTGTAAGCTTAGTGTAACTTATTGAATGTTACTTATATTTATTTTCTAAAATAAGTTAATCCTAACATTATGTTTTTTTCTTCTTCTACAGAAGTAAAGCAGAATGCGAAGTTTGTGGAACATCTACTTTCGACAGACGAGGATGGAAAATTCACAGATGAGGAGCTACGCGACGAAGTCAAAACGCTTATTGTTGCGGTAATAAAACTAACCTTTTGGATTTATAATATGAATATTTTAGTTAATAATAAGAATTTATAAGTGAAACTTTTATGAAAGTAGAGCTAGTAGTTGAAAGAAACATCGTAAGTAAATTAACACTAAGATTGACCATAATTTATCTTTTCAAAACTAAATGATTTACTACATTAGCTCAATTTTCTAGGTAATTGCGATATCTTGACCGTCTGTGACCTGTCACCTGCAGTGTCACTATCGTCTGGATACAAAGTATTGCATCCGTTCTCATGAACTGTTAATAAACTTTATTAATTGTCCTTGTATTACAATGTTGCACTTCACTTAGCACTTTCTTAATAATTTTCTAATAATTTCCTATTAGGTTGTATCTCGTTATACATACATAATTGGGGGATATGTAACTCGTGTAATACCTTAAGCATATAGACCACATTTAACTCTTGTAAGTTAACCGTTATTAAAATTAATAAAATCACGAATATTCAAATTAAATACTTCTTTAATAAATAGTTGGTGATTAGTCACGCAGATCTTTTTCTTATATAGAATTAGGTATTCTGTTACGAAAGCTTTCTCGGAGGGAATGGCGAACTAGTATATTATCGTGGCATACTGACTGAGACCTTCCCTCTTTTCCTGCTAGTGACAAGCACTTCCGATACCACCGTTGAGTACTTCGTCGGAGTGCGCAGTGTAGTATTTCTCGCTCCTTTAGGATCCTGTTTCACCTTCTAACATTCTGCAGATTTGGCGCAATTGGGATTCTCTAATAAGCAGTTTGTGCACCAGATGTGGTGGAATCATTCTGTATTCCATTTCGATTTCTGCTTTAAGCCTGCTTTCTTTTCATTGTTTGCGGACAAATACAGTGTGTTCTGCAATGCCTGCTTGTTTTTTACAGTACCTGTACTGACTTGTGTCCACGGTCTCTATTCATTTATGGTAATTTCCAAAAGAACCATGCTCCGTTAACGCCTGCGTTATGTAGTATGTTAATTCGTCTTGTGATCTATAGATCCATAGGATGAGATATCTCGCCAATTTTCCTATAATCTTGCTATCGCGTTTGACTTTTTTTCTGCTTTAGCCATATTTTTGTTTCGGTCCCGTACCAATAGATCTATGAATACCTAATGTTTGGATAGTCTTATGACTTACGCTTCAATAGCCTCTACATATGCGAAGGCTATAAACTATTCGACTTCCTAATAATTTTTTGTATATATTTGCATATTACACGTCCTTTTTCATACCGGTGCAGCGTAAAGTATTATTGACTCAACTATTCTACTAAACACATTTTTTTACTTTTAGTTGCTCTTTTAGCTACTGGCAGTACCGATTTTTGGATTGTTGATGAACACCATTTCCACGTGTTATTTGTAAGAGAAATTTTTATCTAACACCGCCCCTAGGTATTTACTATGAGTTTTGTGTTCTAAATAAACCCCTTCAACCCGACAGGTCTGTACTTAAGAAGATAGCATCGTAGATTTAGAAATTAATATTTGTTGTGCAAATAGAGGTTTTGTTACATTATTCTCAAATAGAGGAGTTTAGTGAAAAAGACATTTGAATGATTCCTATTTGCATGCTTGTAACTCGAAGTCAGCAACAGGAAATAAACAACGATATCTTTTCATTCTTGAAGGCTTTCAAGTCAGGCGTACAAGAACACGTAAAGAAACAATACCAATACTCTGCGAACTTGGCAGCAAAGTTAGAAGAAAATTCCACAAAATTATTTAAAAATGCAAAAAATCTTGAACAGACCGCAGCAAAATTAGAAGAAAGCAACACGAGTTTTACAAAGAAATTACAGCAAACCGCTGCAAACCTTGCGAGAAACTTAACAAAACCGCCGTAAATTTACAGAAAAATTTTACAGCGTAATTAGACCAGAATGTAAAAATCGGCTAAACAAAAATTAATGGAAAATTAAAGACAATTAGAAAGAGTTTATACAAGAAACTACAAATACCGCGAAAAAGCTGAAAGCCAAATTTCGATGGTTTACAGACATTAGAACAAAGTTCTCTGAAAACTTAATTACAATGGAAGAAAATATGTTGCAGCTAGAGGAACGGACAATTCCCTAACGGTACAAGCAGCAAAGTCCTCAGCGCCGGTGGTACGACAAAAGCGCCCCAGAATTTAAGAATGTCTGGGAATACGAACTGGCGTCAAGGTTCAGGGTAAAGTCACCCACATTTGATAAAAAGTCACCTGACAGGCATATTTCAAATAATTCGGGACTACCGCGACAGCTAACGGTTGGAACGATGGTGAAACAGCAATCACGTTGATTGTTACATAACGAGGTGATGCTTTGAACATTCTGTAGACCATACCAGACCATGAGCAATAAAGCTAGGAGACCTTAACATCAAGGCTGGCAATGGGGTACAGCGATTTTCATCTGCAACAAGTGAAGAACCGTTACTAAAAGGTCAACAAAAATGTGCAAGAGTTTGAAGTAGATATTGCTCTTTTGGTGAGATTAGCCTACCGGATAACTTTCTAGAACAGCTAGCAGTACAGAGCTTTTATTGACAAAATACGCGACGAAAAGATTCAGCAAGCACTACGACTATCTCAACCATGGACCTAGCTGATGCGCTAGCTCATACTTTGGAATCCAAAGCGGCAAAACAACTTCGCATCGTAGAAGTGGCAAAGTAGGATGCTACGTAGAGTAGCAAGACCTAGTAAGCATAGAAGAGGTGATTCGACGGGTACTTCGTAAACACCAACCAAAGAGAGACAGAGAGAGGGAGAGAGAGAGAGACCCCGATGTTGGTATTGTGGTAAGTTTGAACATATACAGTTCAAAATTATACAGTTCAAGAAGAAAGCAGTGAAGCCAGAAAACAACAGGAGTCGACATGAGAGCGCGAAAGTTAACCTGAACAGATTCTGCTCCGAACACCATCATCCGCAGAGCACAATTTAATCATGCAAGCAGCATTTACAGATACTGACAGTTTAACTGCAGAACTGTGAAATTCTTGGTTGACACCGAAGCCGCAAAGATAACTGCTGATCAAGGTGTAGTGCCCGGCCGTGGTAAAGTATAGCCCGCGACAGTACGTCTTCGAACCTTAACCGATGAGGATACTCAAACACACGGAATGCTAGATGTACAAATCGAAGTTGGGAGCAAAATATTTGACCATCAGATTGTAATAATGAACATCACCGAAGAAGTTATCTTGTAAAAGGATGTCTTGAAGAAGTATAGATTCCATGTAGATATAAAAGAGGATGTTTCGAGAGTGGGGAACGAGGAAGTGCAGTTTAGCTAAGCAGATGACGTATCCGTGCGAGTTTGTCTGTCAGACGACGTTATGCTACTTGGAAGGATAGAAAGTGTGGTGAAGGAACGTTTGGATAGTGCTCTGCAGCAGGGTTTTGAGCGCGCCATCGAACCGATTACTGAAAAATTCCTCGGAATAGGCGTGCTTAAGAGAAAGTCTTTGACTACAGTGACTAATGGTGTACCTGTTAGGATTTTAAACAGCCAGTAACAACGATATTGCATTGAAAAAATGCAATAGTTGGGTAGTATTCTTCGGTCGTTCGTGTGGCGAGGTTTACCGGTGTTAAGAAAGAACCACCCACCAAAGAGTGCTCTACAAAGTTAATGGACTAGTAGACGAAACCATGCCATCATTTTGAACAACTGACAAGATTTAATTCAACGGTACTCGAATTTGTTCGCGGTCAAGAACCATACATTTGATTTTCCAATGCTCTACCAAAAGTTACTACATTGACCAGAACCTTGGAAGCCGCCTATATTAGTAAAAACCGCATTAGACAAGCATAGGACCGGTACAGAAGATGCCCGGTCAATAAGACACTAGCTGAGAAGGCTCCCATTGGCCTAACGAGGAGACCGAAAACATGTTTGGCAATATAGAGGGGCGAGGAGTCAATGAGCAATCTGATAGACCCTTGGGCATCGTCAGTTGTGCTGGTAAATAAGAAGGGCGGATCGACGGATACTACGTGAATTACAGGTGATTGAATGATGCCACCAAAAGAGATAACTACGCACTTCCAAGGATTACTAACGACACCCTAGATACACTTTCAGAGTCGCGATAGTTCTCACCCTTGGATTTAAAAAGTAGTTACTGGCAAGTGGAAATGGAACCCAAATATCGGAAAAGATTACTGTCACTATTGGTATTAGCATGTGGTGATTGAGAGTCGAGCCATTTGGGCTCTGCAACGCTCCTGTCACCTTTGAGCGTTTAAAGGAAAAATCTTGCGAGGGGTATCGTGGAAAACGTATCTTGTACATTTTGATGACGTGATCGTGATTGAGAAGACGTTTGGCGAACACTTGGGAAATTTGGAAAAAGTGTTTCGAAGATTCTGAGAAGCCAATCTGAAACTGAGTTTAAAGAAGCATCGCCTGCTAGGCAAACGGGTGAATTATTTAGTGCACGTAGTTTGACGTAACGGAGTCAGGTCAGAAACGGAAAAGGTTAAGACGTTACAAGATTGGCCGATACCAAATGGCAGACATCAGCTACGCAACTTTGTGGGGTTGTGCGCTTATTATAGAAGATTCGTTACCGGATTTGCAAATATGACCAATCTCTTAACGAAGTTGACTGAAGAAGGGCGCGATTATGTTTAGAATAACTATTGCCAAAATGCATTCCAACAGCTAAGGCATTTGTTGACAGAGCTTCGATCCTAAGTTATCCTCACTCGCAAGGCAAATTCATCTTTGATGTGGACGCAAGCAATCCATCAGAAGTGTACTGTCCCAGATACAAGGCGGGCAAGAGATAGTCATTGGTCACTTAAGCAAGGTGCTCTTGAAACCAGAACTAAATTATTACGTTACGAGAAAGGGAACTGTTGGGTGTGGTCAAATTCGAAGAACACTTCCATAAGTTACGCTACGAGAGAAAATTTCACCTGAGAACCGACGACGCCGCCCTGAAGTAGCTATTACAGTTTGGAAACCACAAATGGTCAGTCGCCAGATGAATAAAAAGGTTGTATGAGTATGATTTTGACACAGAACATCGTGCTGGTTCAAGGCATCGTAATGCGGATGCGCTGTCGAGACGACTTGGCCTCGAAGATTGAAGCCACTGCTCACGGTTAGAAACAACGAAGGCGACTCTATGGCTTAGTTGGTTTAAGACTACTGAGTAATAGGTTCCAAGTTTGATTCCGAACACGAACCTTTTGAAAAATGTTAGACGAGAATTTTAGCAAGAATACGCCCTCGTTCGGATGAGAGGTAAAACGTAGGTCCCGTGTGGGTGTTGTCACGAACGTTAAAAATCCATACCTTGCTTGGAATAGCATGGGAAAAAATTAAAAGTTGCGAGTTAAAAAACTCGCTTTCTGGCCAATGTAGTACCGTCGGGTCGAGCATTGGAAGAAAATCGAATGTAGGGTTAGAAACAAAGTGTGACCCACTTGGTCAGACTGCCGTGATTAATGACGATTAGCAACCTCTACAGATGCCAACTGAGCAGGAGGATGACAAAGACTTAGGTGTCGTTCTGGGTTGGAAAGTCAGAGGAGAACATCCATCCTGGCAGGATATTACCCCGGTGAGCCCTAAAGTTGTACTGGGCACAATGAGATTCCTTGAAGGTACAGAACAGATCATGGTGCGATTCTTGAAGAATAAAGGTTGATCCGTGAGTACGCTTCAGGTGACTGTTCCTAAAAGCCGACTGTTGAAGGTTTGACATCTACACAGTAGATCCTCGAGAGGACAATTCGGCGTTAAGAAAACTTTGGAGAAAATCCAAGCAAGGTTTTACTGGGTAGGCTGCAAAAGCGATGTTAAATAGTGGTGTCGCAAGTGTCAGCTGTGTGCACCATTGGAAAACTGTAAGGCTGCAATGAGGCAATAAAACATGAAGAGGCTGTTAATATTCTAGATTCATTTCCGGAGACCAACTCCATGAACTATTTTATGAAATGGACCTAAGTGTATGCTATACCAAACCAAAAAGCTGCAACCGTCACTAACGTGCTGGTAAAGGAACTGTTCTGCCGTTTTCGAGCTTCTATGGAGATGCACGCCGATCAGGGCAGAAATTTTGAGTCATCGTTATTCCGAAAAGTTTGCCGGTTCTTTGGGGATGAGAAAGACCCGAAATTACCATTGCACTCGCAGTCGGATGGTACGATAGAGCGCATGAACTGCACCCTGGGCAAGTACCTTTCCAAACTTATCTCCAAATATCAAAGAAACTAGGACCAATATTTACATATATTTTTATTGGCCTATCAGTTTTCGGTTCATGAAAGCACTGAACAGATACTTGTATGTGATATGTTGGGACGCGAAAAATGTGACCATGTGATCTTGAGTTTGGATAACATTATTGGCGATAGCTATGGTGATAAGACGCTTAAGCGTAAGATGCATGACATCCGTGATACTGCTACGTAAAATATTCAGATGGCAAGCGATCGGATGAGGTCCAGGTATGGTTCAAGGCGTAAGAACCTGATTTTTAAGAGGGCGACCGCGTCTGGTTATACAATCCCACACGGAAGCGTGCACTGTCGTCAAAGTTACAGAAACATTGGGAGGGTCCGTACGAAGTTGTAAAAGGGATCAACGGCGTGGTAATTGGATTCGTAATCTCCTACAAGGAAGAACAATAGTGATACACATTATCTGATTAGCACCCTACGAATGATAACGTCGGTAATGCCAAAGAGTGGCAAACAGTGAGACGAACAAAGAGTTACACAAGTCAGGATAAACGAAGCTCTGGACCAAGTTATGATTGGTATATGTCTCTTTACAACGGCACAGACAAAGCGCGATTTGAAGTCAAGGAAGAGATTCAAGGTGACTTATTCGATGTACCATTGAAATACCTCTTGACAAATTGCGAAGCAGCGGATCTAAATATGGCCTGAGGACTTCTCGGGTGTTTAAAAATAAATTTGGTGGTCTAGATGAGGTTCGAAAGACCATACAGCTAAAGGACTGACATCGTAGCATCTACTACCTGGTGACTAAGCAACTGTCTTCTGATAAAACGAATTAACATGAGCTGTGGAAGGTGTTAGTCGACCTCAAGGGTCAGACTTCAAATTTGGAGACAAAAAATTGGTCATATCCAAGATTGGTTGTGAGCTTGATGAGTTGGACTGGAGGGTGATACTTAATATGCTAGAGATACTGTTCCAGTAAACCGGGTTCCAGATTTTGGTGTGTGTGTGTACAATCCAAATGGTATGGCGCCTATTATGAAGAATGTTGATTACTATTTCTATCAACATGAAAACTTTCAACGTCCTGATCACAGTGTTCTGGGACAGAACAGCTTTAAGACGGGGGCAGTGTAGCTATATTTAGCCTACCTCTGACTAGAATAATTATAATAAAATGTAAACGAAGATTTGTACACCAAGAATGATTGATGGACCCTGCAGCACCACATCTTTCAGATGAGCTTGATTGACAAGTACAAAAGTTTTGCATTTAAGAGTTATTTAGATTACAATAGAAAATCTCTAAAATGTTATTTGCATAACTTCGGGTATGTACTCGAAATAACTAGTGAAATTGAATAAGGTATAAATAGCCGTTATGGGTTCTGCAGCTCAGTTCTAATTGAAGCTTTGATTATAATACGAGTTCTGATTTAAAGCTCTCAAAGCCGTGATATGAAATAAATTGGTGGTACATACTGTTTAAAATAGATTGCACTATATGATATAAATTACTGTTAATGTAAATTGCCCTATGTAATATAAATTACGGAAGTAATCGATATAAATTAATAATTAATGCTTGGATAGTTAGTTATGGTGCTTCGATAGTAATTAAGAAAATGGCAACGTAGTTTATAGAAGTTACTATTTGTAATGTTAGTTATTAATTAGAGCTGAATTGTTGTGAGAGCGTTTAGAATTTTGTTGTAGCTGCGAGATGTTGAAAAGGCTTGTATGAACTGTTATGCAAATAGAGTTTTCATTACAATAGCTGTTGTCAGTGAAGAATTGCCTTTCTTTATCAATGACTATTCTATGCTGTATTCCATTCCTTACCTTAGATTTAATATGTTAGTTTCTTTAAATAGCATAGAGATCGTTTTAATTATGCTTTTGTAATTGCAGGGTATGGAAACTACAGCAACTGAAATAGGATATACGTTGCTACTTCTTGGAATGTTTCCAAATATTCAGGTAATTTCGGGTTATAACAAAGTGTAATATTAAAGGGTAGTTAAATGTCAAGAAACGTTTGAGAAAAATCCCATGTAAGATTTGTATTTCAAGGAGATGTTATAAGCTGGCAGTGGGTTGAAAGAATTGCTACGTGCATTCACCTAGCCTAACACAAAAAAAAGAAAGAAAAAGAAAATAAAGAAATTCACTGGTGAGTGGGCGGGGTATAATACATACAATAATTAAAGAAGGCCTGAAATAAAAATACACGCACTCATTCATTAAAACCACACGCAACATAAAAAAATTATAATTAAGCAAACAGAAAAATAAACATGTTATATCAGTACAGTAGTATCAAAAACAAATTAAAACAAAAATAAGTAGTAATCACAATATGCATGTCACAAAAAACCAAAAATAAAATCAATTCTTGACATGGCGAGCTGCCGTTTTTAGGTATCTACCACCATATTAATTCACAAAAAAAGAAAAAGAAATCACAACTCTAAAGTCCGCAGCTCTAAATCGCCATCTCAAATATAAAATTAAGTATATACAATCGTTACAATATCAATAATAAGAGTCAAACACACTCCTCCCCCTCCCTCGTACAAATGATAATCATTTTAGAACCACAAGGTGTAATTATCCAACAAAACTGACATATACTGGTTCAACCAGTTCATAGAGCCTATACAAAAAAATAGTGGATAAATACTCACCCATGTGTCGAATATGTTGGACCTATCACACCATCCTTAGGGCCACAGCGGGGCAGCAGGACCTAGGACCACGCAATTTTGCAATATAAAAAGGGGCGGCCATCGCCTCATCAATTAGGTCCAAGGTAACAGGTAGGCCTATCCACCGTAGAAGCATGCTGTATTGCGTGCGAGAAATTCCCACGAAGAAAACGAAAACAGCAAAAATATAACGAATGTTTTCGTCGTGTATAAGGAAAAGCAAGTGATAATTAATTTTGTTTAACTAAATAACCAGAGTCCAAAAAGTAATATTGGTGTTATCAAGCGATTAGAAACTAGAAAACATGATTTTATCGGATAGTACGCGACCTTAGTTCGACGAGTCTTTAGATGGAAATCACATAAGAATCAATTATACGCGGTCGTACTGTATAACAACTTAACGGATACCTAAAACAAGGTACTGACTATTTAATTATAGCACAAACTTTACGTATCAAAGCAACTATATTTGAGTTAAAAGTTATTGTAAAGCGGGCTTATGATGAACAGGTAATATAGATAGGATGTTGATGAAGGATTTAAGAATAGCAACGAAATCGATTAACAAAATTATTGTAAAGCGGGCTTATGAATTAACAAGGAAAAAAGAAGTATTTAATTTATCTCGAAAATAAACGTAACAGAATGTTAATCTAATTATTCAAACCTAGTATAAATTGTCACGCCATAAAAAATAACGCGAATAATGTATTCTATGATTGATCGGTTATTTAACAAAAGTATGTTACATTTTCCATTTTTTCAACAATTTTTTTCTAGTTATGTTTGTTGCCTTTCATCATAGGCGCGGTACCTTCTTGTTAGATGCAGTTCGGTTTTCTTCTATTGTTTTGCAATTATATACCCTATTTCTCCGACATTCAGTGTATGTGAATAGCGGGGGGACTCCGTAGCGTAGTTGGCATGCGTGTGACTACTACGCCCATGGTCCCGGGTTCAAATCCCGGCACGGTCCGCATGAAAAATATTAGACGAGCATTTTTCACAAAAATACGCCCTTGTTCGAATGAGAGGTAAAATGGAGGTCACGTGTGTAAGTGATGTCACGCACGTTAAAGATCCCTACCTTGCTTGGAACAGCAAGGGCTCGGCAAAATTGAAAATTTTTCAGGTAAAAAAAACTCGCTTCCTGTCCAATGTAGTACCTTCGGGTGGAGCATTGGAAAATCACATGTAAGGTTGTGAAGGGGGGTAAGCAGCCTGTGGCTGCCATGTTTCTCCAGCACTTAAACATTTACCGATTTAATATTTTTTCCAATATATCTTTTCGCACAGTCAACATTAGTTGCAGATTTCACAACAAACACCTGTAGTTGTTTATAATAATCATCAATTTGTCTGCGCTTATTTTTTCGTCATTAGGTTATCCGTCTGAACTAGCCTACACAGTTCCCTGAAATTCTCACTCATCATGTATACAGCTCGGTTCCCCTTTTATTGTTTTCTAATTTCATGCCCTATTTCACCGAGATTCAGTGAAGGGGGTTAAGCAGCCTGTAGCTGCCAAGATCTCCACTTAGACATATGCCGTATTAATAGTTTTCCAGTAAATCCTTTCGCACAATTGACATTAGTTGAGAGTATTGCAAACCCAATATCTGTAGTTGTTTATAATAATCACCATGTTTAAGTACAGTTATTATTTTTGTCATTAATTTATACATCTTACGACTGGTTGGAAGCGTACCTCCATTGATTTCTATTCTGAGGTAGCCTACACATTTCCCTGATATTTTCACAGCCTACATCTTTCACTATATGTGTGCAGTAGTCTAACCTAGGTCTACCTCTTCTTCTTTTTTTCCTATCTCTGCTTCTAATATATTCAGCACTATTCCCTCATGCCGTAGAATGTGGCCTATCATCCTATCTCTCCAATTTGTTACTGTTCTCCACATATTTCTTTCTTCCCTGCCATTTTTGGTACCTCTTCGTTCCTAACTTTGTCTGTCCATGATATCTTCATCATACGTCTGCAGCACCACATTTCAAAGACTTCTACCTTTTTTGTCCGCTTTTCCTACTGACCAGGCTTCACAATCGTACAGTGCTGTGCTCCGCACATATGTTTTAAGCAATCTTTTCTTTGTTTCTATGTTTGTTGACTTTGAACACAGTAGTTGCTTTTTCTTGTTAAATGTAGCACGACCTTGTGCTAATCTTTGTTTCATATCTTTTGTACTTTTCCCATCTTGGGTTATTTGGCTTCCTAGGTAGCAGAAATCCTTAACCTCTTGTAAGTTCTTGTTACCTATTTGTATTCTTGTTTTTGATTTATTTTCCCCTTCTTTGCATACTAGTACTTTAGTTTTAGTTTTTTAATTTTCATACCGTATCTCTATGTTAGAACTGTCTCCATTTCATTAGGAGCAGCTTCTAACTCTTCCTTCCTAGATGTTAATACCGCTGTATCATTTGCAAATCTAAGCATATCAATTTTTTGTCCTTTTAAATTTACTTATTTTTATAAATTCAGAATTTTAGTGAAATGTACGAACTATATGCATATTATATTCTAGACTCTAAATTTATTCGATTAGCAATAATTAAAATCTCAAAATCAAACATCAAACAAATTGCTGAGTTCTGCCCTATCGATCAAAATGTAATTTCTAAACACAAGGAGATGGCTGTCCTCTACCATGTGAACAACGACGTATTCATGCCCAAAAAAATAGTAATCTACTCACCATGAATTCTTTCTTCGTAATGGGTATAGGTGTAAACACGTTACCTACGTCCCAATAGAAGCGAACCTTGACCTGATGCTTTGTCCCTACGCTTGCGGATCAAAACATGTTTCCCTCGTACTCCATACGGCGAAATTTATTTAACTGTACCAATATATTTGTTCCAACATAACTTTAACAAATGGGATATCTTCCGTTGGATGTAACAACGACCAATTTTATTACATATTTCGAATTTCACCAAATATCTGCTGTAAAATATTGCGGCGTAAATTTCGAATAGCTCTGTGGTAAAGAGAAGTAGACATGTATACAAAATTTAAGTGATAATTAACAAACAATATATAATTACTAGTTTTAACGAGATCAAGCGTTTACTTATAGCACGCACCTGTTGTTTACGAAGTCGTGCCAACAAAGAAATGATGTAAACAAAAAACTACTCTTCTCGTTGGCGGGTGTAGCGAAGCACATTTATGACGATAGCGGTGGCTCTGAAGAAAAGCGGTTTGTCTACTTAGGAGTTCTACGTAAAACATGTAAGCAGCGATGCGGTCTGTTCGAACGACAAATCGATACTCTGGGTTGCTTTGTGGTTTTCAACTTACTACACTGTGCTTGCGCATGTGGAATAACAAAGTTTTATCACTCGCGGCACTTGTTGGCGCGTGCTTCAAGTAAAAACATGGAAATTTACTTTAACAAATTTAAATATACCGAGACGAACGTAAATAATCAACAAACTTACCGAAAAATAAATTTAGCTAGAAATTATTTACAATATAAACGGAACAGCTGCATTAACTAACAAGAACAAAGGATTTCTCAGCATATCATATTTATTTTCGTTAAATAAAATTGCAAAGGATATCAAAAATTGCAACAAAAAATCTTCTATCGAAGTTCGATAAGCTCCAATGCTCACAAAACTGACAAGGCTCGCATCAGCTCATAAACCAAAAGAAAAAAAACTCGCTAAAACAAATTTGAATAAATTTTCTTGTTTTAATACATTTATACCAAGCAATTTTAAACTAAAGTATGTGTACATCGACACCTATTATAGTAGCACATCACCCCTATTTTAATAGCAATTCTCATTGCCCACGCCAAACACAAAATCATTATCTTTCTTGCACGAAATTATTATCGCTTATCCTGACTACATCTGGAATGCAAGTCCTCGAAAATACGTATATCTGGTAACGTTATTTCCTGAATGAGTGGGGGTATAAGCTATCTGCAACATTGGCAGCGCCTATACGTTCTGCAGTGTGCTTTATTGTGGCGTTTTCCATTGAATAAATATTTTTAATGTGGTCGTGGACGCATAACAAAGTTTATTGAAATAAACCGTGGAAATTTGACACGGTGCAATACATCTCGTTTATTGTAGTAATTGATTCATCCGCTTGCAATTGTTATGTACTTACAGTTTGAGTGTTTAATGCAGCTGGATTTTAACACATTTATTAGTAATACACATAATATACATTCATGAGGTACTAGGCACTCTTAAACGATATATTTTATATATTACAACAGACAGCTATCAATCTATTAAAAGAACCATTTGTCATCTGCCTGAACAATCACCATGGCAATCATTGATAAACTATTCCAAGTTACCTTTTACATCTTTTACATAACACTTCTCCCCTGCCAAAGAGAGAGCTTACTTGGAGGTTTAATGACTTTTCCAAATCTGATCATTGTTCGTGATGATGACTGTAATCCCTCATGGGGAAAAGGAACAGCGCTAACAGGAACTTTAACAGGACTCTTATTATCCACACTGGTATTGAACTCTTTACCAGCATTATAGACTTTGGAACGAGAACTAGTATCAAGACTATGCTCCTTCCCCTGAGGTATTACTTGACTACTATCAACTAGGCGGTTGCCTACCGGATTCACTAGAGTCCCCACTGTGTAACGCATTTTTGGACTGTTCTAAAACTTTCGGTATCATTACTGTGGCTGACCTAATGAAATCCGCGTGAACAAACCTAATGGCACTATTTACACTTACTAGGTATGTACTATAGCTAATGACTTTAACTATTTTCCCTAAGTCCCATACATGTGTATGAACATTCTTAATATATACTGCATCATTAACATTATATAACTTATTATTTTTAGTTTCCTTTTTCAGAATTGTAGAATGACTATTTTCACCGGGTTTTAGTAAATCATACCTGGTTCTAGGTCTAATTTTAAACATGCATTGAGCTGGTGAGATTCCACTTACTGTTGAAGGTGTGTTTCGATAAGAGAAAAGGAAATTGGTTAATTTCATCTTCATGTCATGCAGCGATACCGGACCCATACTAGTAAATAAGTTACGTTCTAGTGCCCGTTTTACTATCTGTACACCTCTTTCTACTATACCGTTTGATTGTGGATGGTAAGGTGGTGATTTAATCGGTTTTATGCCATTTCTCAAACAAAATGATACAAACTCAGCTGAAGTAAAGGGTGGTCCATTATCGGAGACCAGCTCCACTGGTAAGCCAAAAACAGAGAAAATATCTCTAAGGGTTGTTATAATTTCCTTAGCGATAGTACCCTTTTCCATTATTTTTACTTCAATCCATTTGGATTTATTATCTACCAATATTAAAAACACGAAATTATTTTTTTTTAAAGAAATCAACATTTACTCTATGAAAGTTATGTGGTGCTGAAAGCCACGCTAGACCATTGCTATGGTTAGAAAAATTTTGGGTGGCTTGACAAATGAAACAGGACTGGACAAGCTGTTCAATATCTTCATTTATTCCGGGCCATCAACAATATGAACGCAACAACATTTTCATTCGCACTATACCTATGCTGTTCGTGAAATAGACAAAGGACTTTATCCCTTAACGTCGCAGGTATTACCACCTTTGTGCCTAGTATTAAACAATTTTGTTCAACTGATAACTCATTTTTGTGCTTAAAGAGAGGTTTTAAATCTTGAGAATCTACAGAATTTGGCCAACCTAATAAAGTCAATTCAATGACTTTTGATAATACCACATCACTTCTGGTTGCACGTGCAACATCGGCAAAATCCAACGGCGCTTCATTAAACATATTAAATGAACACATATCACAAGTTACATTTGTACCACTTTCCGACGGAAAACGTGAAAGTGCATCCGCATTAGAAATAGAACTACCTTTCTTGTACACTATATCATAGTCATGGGCAGATAACGTAAGAGCCCATCTCGTAATTCTAGATGCAGTAGTAACAGGTATCCCTCTATTATTCCCAAATATGTATTGTAAAGGCTGATGATCACTTACAAGGGTAAATTTACGACCATAAATATATTTATGGAACTTACGCAGGGCAAACATAATAGCCAATGCCTCCCGTTCGATGTTTGAATAGTTCTGCTCGGCCATTGTTAGAGTACCAAATGCAAAACAAACTGGTCTATCTTCATTATTTATTTTGTGACTTAGAACGGCCCCACTCCAAACCCACTACTGTCACAGGTGACATAAATAGGTAATTTAGGGTTGTATATAGTGAGCACTCTATTTGATAAAAGCAGCTCTTTACTACTTTCAAACACCTTCTGACATTCTGATGACCATGTATATGGTACTTACGTCTTACACAATTTGTACAAAGGGCCCAATTCTGAAGAAAGCATGGGAACAAACTTTGAATAATAATTAAGTAGACCTAAATAAGACTTTAATTGGGTTAAATTATTTGGTGGTTTTGCATTTTTAATGCACTCAACCTTTTCTTCTGTAGGATGTATTCCCGTTTCATCTATTTTATGCCCTAAAAATTCTATACTCGAATCATAGAATTTACATTTTTTTTCGTTGATTTTAACATTAAACTTCGTGAGGCGTTCACAAACCTTTAAGATATTTGCATGACAATCTTCAACTGTTGCCCCATAAACTAAAATGTCGTCGATGTAATATTTTGTGTTAACTAAACCCGCAAGAATATTTTCCATTATTGTTTGAAAAATTCCGGGTGCTGAACTGACGCCATACGTTAGTCGGTTAAACGTAAACAAACCCAAATGAGGTTAATTGTCAAAAGCTCTCTGGCACTTTCGCTCACCTCTAGCTGCTGATAGGCCCCTTTCAGATCTAGGACCGTAAAAAATTTATTGCCAGACAATCCGGAAAATATATCTTCCGGTAAAGGTAAAACACAATGATCTGTTTCAATAACTCTATTAATAGTTTTTTTAAAATCTACACACAACCTAAAAGAACCCTTTTCCCTTTTTGGCACTACCACATTGAGACTAGCCCATTTACTTGTGTTTACTTTACTTATAATTCCTGCTTCCACCATTCGTCTTAACTCTTCCTCTACTTTAGGTTTTAGAGCATATGGCATCTCATAAGCTCTATGGAAGATGGGTTTCACATTTTCTTTTAGTTTAAATTCTACTTTAAACCTTTTTATAGCAGACTTTGGGTCATCTTTAAATAAACTGGGAAAAGTTAGTTTTACTTCAGACACATTACGATTTTTACTGCTAGACTGGTGTTCCATGATATGACTTAATTTAAGTTACTATCTGGTACTAATAAACTATTTGCTAATTTTTGTTGGGGCTGCTTCTCGTTTACGTTTACTACAGGCATCAAAATATCTGAGTTAGCTACTAAAGACTTAAAAAAAGTGTTTTCCACAACGGGTTGAAAACTTTAAACCAATTTCTTCCCATTAAGGGTACAACTCTAGTTAAGCATTGAACGACTATTAACGGCAGTAACACTAATTCATTTTAAATAACACATGAACCTCAATTTGACCTAATACAACAACTTTGTCTCCAGTTACAGCTCTTAACTTAATATTTGTTTTGAATAGTTGACAATGGTTAAAATGTTCTCTAAAATCTGCTACATGAACAACTGATTTGCATGCCCCACTATCAACTTCCATAACTAAAGGCTTACCTTCTATATGAACTTTAACCTTCAAAGGTTCATCCACCGATCCGCTGATTGATGAAATGTAACCTAATTCAAGGTACTCTTGAGTGTTATCTTCCAATGCTTGCTCAACTTGCTCCTATTGATTAACATGACGGGTTCTGCACATTCTACTAGTGTGGCCGTCTCTTTTACATTTGAAGCACTCCCATTTTATAGCTGGACAATTTTCAGGCTTGTGCCATCTTCCACAACGAAAACAGGGTTTTAGCTTTGTATATCCTGCATCATTGTTAAACGTTTTTGTCTTGGCTTGGTTGAAAGGTTGCTTTTTGGATGTATGTTCCTGTAACTTACATAGTGACATAGCTGGAAGCCCAAGAACTAATTTACTTTGAGCTTCAGCTGCCTCTTGACTTAGTGCTTTGTTGCAAGCCTCGTCAAATGTTAATGCTTCTGATTCCACGCTACACTTCCATATAATGGCTGGCTCCAATTTATTGAAGGTAAGTTTTTTTTATATGTAATCGAACCTCTTGAAACCGAATCTTAAAGAATTTTTTGGCGAAAATTAATTTTTGACCTTTAAAATGACATTTTGAGGTCAAGAAGTCAAAAATATAAAAATTCGAACTAGAAATGGTTTTATAGGTTTTCAACCATGGGGAATCCGATTTTGAGGTCCATTTGACCATACGTGGCCTCTTTAACCTAATAAAAATCTTATTTGACCGAAATCTTACCCTCGAGAGTTCGCCAGCAGCACAAATTTTGATGCACCATGCAATGCTACAAAACACGCTTTTTAAAACATTATTTAGCTTATTGGTAACGAAATATGATCAGCTGTTCAGCAAAATAGTTTTTAAAAAAATAACAATTTTACAATTTTAACTTATTAAAAATGATCTCATTACGTGAACTCTCAAAAATTTGTGAAACATTTGATTCATCGTTAAAATGGTGTCAAGAAATCGGACTTTACCTCAACAAATGTGCTGCAAGGAGTGCCAAAGGTACAAAAAAAACAAAACTTCATGCAAATTAGTTTTGAGTGTGGAATTGCTGTCTTTCGATGCCAATTATTGAAAAACCACCGGGATGGGAAAGCAGTTAATGTTCCAATGGCACAAAATACGTGGTTTTCAGGTAAAAAATCAATTTATTTTTTATATTTTAACCTAAAAATGGTTTTTATGCTAGGGTCAAAGCTGTCAATTGACCGAATCATGTTCATGACCTACTGTTTTGCCTGGAAATTCAACTATGAAAATACAATCATACAAACTTCCATTCCCGGAACAACAACTTCATCTGAGACGGTGTCAGACTGGTTTTCCTATGCACGAGAAGTTTGCATGGTTGATTTAGACCGGTATTTTGAACAAAATGGTAAAATTGGTGGTGAGGGAAAAATAGTTGAAATAGACGAATCGAAGATAAGTTTTTTCATGTGATTTTTTAGGTTTTTTTAAAAAAAATTTCTACATTTCCTCTTTTGAACGATCTTACAAAGGTTAAAACTATTTTATTGTTTTAAATTTTGACTTAATTGATCCCGGACAATTCCAAATTGACAAATTGACCCATAACACTTAATTTTAACTGATTATGGGTATACATATATATTATAGAATTAAAAGCTTAGGTTATAGGTATTCAAATTTATTTTTTTTACGAAAAATTTACGATACATGGCCTTTTTTTCGGCGCGGCGCCGATTCCATGGGATTCCCCATGGTTGAAAACCTATAAAACCATGTCTATTTCGAAATTTTATATTTTTGACCTTTTGACCTTAAAATGTCATTTTAAAGGTCAAAATCTAATTTTCGCCAAAAAATTCTTTCAGATTCGGTATCAGGGGGTTCGATTACGTATAAAAAAACCTACCTTTAATAAATTGGAGCCAGCCATTATATGAAAGATTTTCCCTGATTCCGTTAACAATCTGGTTTGCATACTGCTGTTACTAAGCCCACACACAAGTCTATCTCTCAATGCTTGGTCTAAAAAATTTTCAAATTTGCACAATTTAGATAGAGATTTTATTTCTTTTATATATTGCTCCACCGATTCTTTGGAATTCTGTTTCCTATTATGAAATGTATACCTTTCAACAATGATACTGGAGGCTGGTGCAAATTTTGCTTTTAAAATTTTTACTAATTCATCATAAGATTTAGACGCTGGAGTAGTAGGAAATAGATATGTTTTTAAAGTATCATAAGTTTTTGCTCCCATGAAGGTTAAAATATTCGCAACTTTTTTGTTGGTTGTAATTTCATTAACTATAAAATATTGTTGTAGGCGTTCTTTCCACGCTTCAAAAGACTCCTTTGTGTTATCAAATTCATCAATCTTTGACATACTAACTTTATGCAATATTTACTGTATGATGGTTTATCCTCGTCGCCAAAATATGTTATGTATTTACGGTTTGAGTGTCTAATGCAGCTGGATTTTAACACATTTATTGGTAATACACATAATATACATTCATGAGGTACTAGGCACTCTTAAACGATATATTTTATATATTACAACAGACAGCTATCAATCTATTAAAAAAACCATTTGTCATCTGCCTGAACAATCACCATGGCAATCATCGATAAACTATTCCAAGCTACCTTTTTACATCTTTTACATAACAGGAATAAGCGATACAATGGATCTGCAATAGCATTTTTGCCTTTAGCATACCTAACAACGAATTTAACGCCTTGGAGTCTAAGAATCCATTTTTCCAACCGAGCACACGGTTTCAAACATGCTCCAAAAATTGTTTGTAGAGATTTATGCTCTGTAACCAATTCGAACTCACGTCAAGTAAAGATATTCGAAGTCTTTCTTTTGCAAAAGCTAATGCAAGTGTCTCTTTCTCAGTCTGTGAATATCGACGTTCGACTGAAGAAAGCAAATGACTAACGTAGCAAATCGTATGAATATCATTTCTTTTTCTTTGTAATAATACTGCCCCCAGTCCCACTGGACTAGCATCTGCCATAACTATGGTAGGTAGATCCGGGTCAAAAATTTCTAAACTGCTTTTATTAGACAGCAGTGACTGGGCATGTATAAAACCTTGTTCCGCCGTACCAGTCCATTGAAATGGTGAACAAGGAGCAGTTTGCTGCAAATAATCTAATTCCGTAGAAAGGTTAGGAATAAATTTTCCGGCGTAAGTCACCAGACCCAGAAATGACCGAAGCTCTTTTGCTGTAGCTGGCGAACGGAATTTTTAAGTGCTTGAATTTTATTAAATGTAAGTCGTAGTGAATTATGACTGATAATGAGTCCTAAAAATAAGACGGCTTCCTTTCGAAATTGTGACTTCCCAGGATTAATAACTAAGCCAAGTTCTTTTAAACGACGGAGTACTGCTTGTAAATTAGCATCGTGTTCTTCTGTCGTTCTTCCAACAATTAGCAAATCGTCTAAATATTTAAAAACGCCCGAAAGCCTAGACAATACGCTTTCAATAATTCGTTGAAACATTTTAGGTGCACATTTTAGTCCGAACATTAACCTACGATACCGAAAACAACCAATATGTGTACTAAAAGTAGTTAATTCAGGTGACTGCTCATCCAATTCAATCTGATGATAAGCCTGACGGAGATCTATCTTGCTATACACTTTAGCATCCTACAGCAATGGGGCAACATCCTCCATCATCGATATGAGATGCTTCTCGTTAAGTACAGCTTCATTGACACGGCGCATATCTACACAAATGCGTAAAGTGTTGTCCGACTTAGGATCAGGAACTACAGGCGATATCCATTCGCTTGCTCCTTCGACCTTCTCGATAATTTCTAGATGTAATAGTTCTGTAATTTGGTTTTCAATCCGCTTTCGTCAGCTGTAAGGTACACGACAAATGGGTTGAATGCATGATGGAACATTGTTACATTCCAAATTTGGATATGTACACTTTTAAGTTTGTGCGTGAATTCCTGCCAGTATTTCAAATAAACTTGTTAAATTTCCGTCATTTCGGACAGTTGCGTTTGCACAAAAGGAATGCGCAAACGCGGGGTGATGCCGCAAGTGCGCGGTGTGTGACACGACATGATTAGCCAACGAGATGTCAAACGGTGACATTCACCTGTGTCGTTTTTATGTTTTTTCTCTTTGAGAATGTAGGTTTTTCCTTGTCGTTCCTTACTTGGTTTTTTCCTTCGTCCTACCTACAAACAAAGAAGAGGGAAGACGCGAAATCTGGTTTCAACGAAGGCATAACGTAACCCACCCCAAACAACCCCACACAACGCACAAACGAGATACATGGAAATCGCCCCTGCGCAAGGATGACCGCAAAATCGTGAAGCGTTCCACGTTTTTAAGCGAGTACTTTTTATCTTTTTTTAAGGTGCAACTTGTATCATTGTAAACATATTTGGCATGTGATACAATTTGACACGTAGTTATGACGTAATATCTTTGTCGTGAAATAATGTGAACGTGGATAATATCAGTGTTGCCAACTGCAGAAGTGGCTCTGAACACGGTCGCCGGGGTTGTAACAACATTTGACTGAATAGGAATGCTCAGTTGAAAATCTTTCAGCGTACCTAAAGGCACAGTTGGGGTCATAGAAATTGTTTGTACCTGAACTCTTGTACATGCATACAAACCATCACGTAAGACTTTAAACTTCTTCGCATCATTACGACCAAAAATTGTAGTAAAATTGTCTTTAATGACAACGACAGAAACTCTATGCGAGATATTATTACAAACCACATCTACACTTGCCGTAAACATTGCAGTATACTGAAGTTGATCAGAGCCATCAAAAAAATTTAACTCAGGATTAGGTTCGTAACAGTAAAATTGTAAGCCATTTTGACGCAGGTTTTCCCAGTTTTCTTTCGACATCATAGTATGTAGTGCACCAGAATCCACGAATGCAGAATGTGTTACTCCTCCGAATTTACATGCAACTATTTCTTCTGGTTGACTACCAGCTTCAGAGTTAAGTACGCAAAAAATGGATTCATCTGTCACTTGCTTGACCGTCGAACCTGCGCCCAAATTTGAATTACCACTTAAGCGACACATACGTGCAAAATGACCAGTTTTCTTGCATTTATTACACACAACGTTAAGCGCCGGGCACCTACTGCCTTTCGGAACATACCCTCAGTTTCACAGCAAATGCATATTAGTGTTTTCGATTCACTAGCTGGAACTTTATTTGGTTAGTCTTAACTAAATTTACCTTTTCTCCCATCTTCTTCTTATGCCGTTCTGTAGTTTTGCACACGGTAGTCGAGTTTGTAAAAAATGGTGAACTACCAGAAACAGTTACGTTATTAGCCATTATTTAGTATACCCCCGTCGGCGAGGTACGCGAGCCACTACAGTCAGTTGGTGGCAATGTTAGATAATGTAAAAAAGACACGCAAATAATAGATAACGTCACACAATTATATAAAATTACTCCATCACATAAAAAAGAAACGAAAATGCTACTCACATAAATTGCAGGGCTTCTTGCAGAATTACTCCATGATCTCGGGCGTGGGTGATCGCTGGGCCCTGGTCGAATCCAAATTGAATTGTCTTCTTCCTATTGTAGGTTAAAAATACGGTAAAGAAAACAGGTAGAGGTATGGTAATTTGGTATCACAGGAAACCTGCATATCAAAAAAGACACGATAAGATACAAGACAACTACACTAGTTCACGTCTCGGTGGCTAGTCCGTCCCGTATGCCGGAAATCACCCTCCTTCCATCTCGGCACACCGCGTCGGCGCAGTCTCGCGCGCGCGAAATTCTTACAAATTAAAACTTAATTGAGAATGTTTAGTGCCGAATTTTTCGGCACGTAACATATTCCAGCTTGTGATAACAATGTTTCAAATGTATGTTCAAGCCTTACAGCCTCGTCCAAGGTCAAAGTTTCTTTTTCCATTAACCGGGAACGGAGTTCGTTTGATGAAATACCATTAACCAACTGACCTTGGATAGCTTCGTCAACAGCTGGCCCATTAAAACTACACCGTTGAACTTACTTTAAAATACGAGTCAGAAATGTGGTAATGGTTTCGTCGTTTTCTAGACGCATTTTGTACTTTTAAGCCCAATTTTGACTCCAGACATTCTGAAGTGTATGTGTAAGCATCCGTACCATTAGGAAACTCGGTAAGGTAGGGAAAAATAAACATCTTGAAGAGCCGGATCGCCTAACAGTAAAAGTTTTGCTTATTTGACCTTCGTATCAGTTATTTTTTCACCGATGAAGTAAAATTCAAGAGTCTGTTTCCATCTCTGCCAGTCATGAGGTGAGCCGTTTGATGTGCAAATGACGGAATATGCATTTTCCCCATGTTGCAATGATTTCTCAAATTATTTTACCTGAACCCAAAATCCTCGTCGCCACCTACATTATTTGTATATTTAGCAGATATATTACTACTTTATTGAACAATATTAATGCTATCCTGCCATTCAAATACATATTTAATTACTCTAATTTCCACTTTCTTCAAAGTCCCAGCTACCCTGATGTTGTATATCAATATCCGTAACCTTAGCAACACCACACCAACTGAACTATAATTCTGTACTTTATAGGAAAAACTCTATGAAGAAGTAATGGAGGTTGTAGGACCTACAAGGGACATTCAAACCGAAGACATTAAGCGCCTGAAATATTTAGATCTTGTACTAAAAGAAAGTGTGCGTATATTTCCAGCCGGTGTTGGATTTTTGCGTACAACTGACGAAGAAATACAATTAGGTATCTTCAATAATTAAACCAAATAAAACGCTATCTATTTTTAGATGAGTACATTCTTCCTGCAGATTGTACTATTCTTATTGGCTTACTCAGTGTACATCGCGATCCTGAAATATGGCCAAATCCTACAAAATTTGATCCAGAACGCTTTTTACCGCAAAATGTCGCTAAGCGCAACCCGTACAGTTGGATACCTTTCTCAGCTGGTCCTAGAAATTGTATTGGTAAGGGCATATTCATTTTAAGCACTGGATTAGAAAGACTTGTTTTAGGTCTGCGCTTTGCTATGCTCGTGATGAAAGTACTCGTGATGAATTTAGTAAGAAGCTACGAAATAAAAACCTCTTACAAGAACATCAATGATGTGGAGTTAACATTGGCGACTTTACTCAAACCAACGCACGGTTATAATGTGAGTTTAAAATTAAGAGACCACCTAAATTGAAGGTAGACAATCTTTAGAAATACAAATTTTGTTAAATAATAGATTGTTTTCAAATTTTCTATACATCTCTGAATAAAGATAAATGTGTAAAATAGCTTTTCCTTTTAATTATTTTACAGATATTGGAACCACCAAATATTATTCAAAACAGAATACAATGCTAGCCTGATTATCAAAAATTTTAATTAGTTCCAATACTAGCTTGGCTTTCAATCTTTTAGAATTCGAAAGTTTCAGGCTCTAATAGAGGAATTGGCCGATCCTGGGACAAATTCACCTTATGGAATCCACCTATAGAATCCACCGAATCCACCTGCTTATGGGAATTTACATGTAAAAATCCACTGTAAAGTCTTATTTTAAGGGATTTCCTCCTTGCTCCCTCCTTCTAGACCTCCTTGTGGGATTTTTACTCTCATTTTAAGAATTTTTACCGGTGACATTCTGAACCAAACAGTTTTCTTCGACTAACCATTTCATCTTTCGAGATAAATCTATCCTGTTCGGTGTTAATCAATATAAGATATTTCTCAGCTACCTGAATTTCTAGGAGTTTTTTAGATAGCATCATCCCCCAGGGAGCTACCCTCATTTTAAGATTTTTTACCAGCAGCGATTTCTGACCATCCTTATAAAATTTTTTAGCCAAGCGACACATCAAATTAGCCTGAAATTTTACGCAAAATTCGAATCTGTAAACAGATTTAAAATCCGATCACCCCTTACCGTTTTACACACATACCCTCTGCGAGATAAATCTTTCTCCACATTTCCACCCACGAGATAAATGTACCTTCTTTGGTATCAATTAATATCAGATTTTTCTCAGCTACCCGAATTTCTAGGAATTTTTCAGATTGCATCATCCCATGGAGCTACCCTCATTTTAAGAATTTTATACCAACTGGTTTTTTAATCACCACCTATATACTTTTTAGGGAGTTCGAGATACGGATTCATCTTGCTGTGTTACGCAAAATCCGAATCTGCAAACAGATTTAATATCGGGGCAACCCCTTTCCGTTTTCCACACATACTCTCTAGCGAGCATATAAAAGATTATTTTTGTTTCTTTCGAGATAAATGTACCTTATTCTTAAGCATTATAGAAAAATTCGAAACCTGTTCTTTAATAAAACATTCTAAACCCAACACACTTTATCAAAACATGAGAGACTTTAAACAGAGTAAAAATTTTATCAATTTCCTAGTTTTACATTTTAATTTCTAAATGCATGTCATAACATAATTATGTAGTTAAGTCAATGCTAAACTATGTACATTTTATCTATACAAGTTACAACTAACACCTAACCTATATCTTTATGCCCCCATGCATAGGTTGCTGTAGTATTAGGAATGACGTACCTTTTGTCATCCTCGTTTGACAAACTAATTTTATTAATTAATTGGGTATAACGTTGGTGTTTATGACTTCGAATACACACCATGCTATGCATAAGGGCACCAGAACTATTATGTACAATGTCCTTAAAACT
Organism: Platerodrilus igneus; assembly: GCA_036346225.1. Taxonomy (NCBI): domain Eukaryota; kingdom Metazoa; phylum Arthropoda; class Insecta; order Coleoptera; family Lycidae; genus Platerodrilus; species Platerodrilus igneus. The sequence continues at coordinate 10,962,283 of JARFIW010001469.1, read as the reverse complement.
ATTTACATTAATATTCTTAACTACACTTCGTACGACCCCTTTAATTTTTTAATCGTGTCTTTCGCGCTTACAATACAGTAGGACTTAGCCTTACTACCAACAAATTCTAGTACTAGATCAATATTAAATTCGTCTTTAAATTTCCCTACAACTTTTTTGTTGACAAGCGGTATATTGTATTTATTATCCACGGGGTAGTCACTCTTTTAAGATAAATATATCTTGTTTGAAATCAACTAATATTAGATTTTTCTAAAACCTTTTTTTCGGTACCCAAGGCATATGCTTTAACCAACTATTTCTTGAGAAATCTAAAACCACTGTGTCCACCGAACACCACGTCGAGATAACACGTATACTCTGTCCACCAGGATAGAAGGAAGGATTTAGAAGAAGGGAAGGTGGGACAAGAACTTAAAAATTATGGAATCTTAAAACTAATATATACAATAGATGTACAAAATCTATACAAATATAAACAACTATCTTATATCTTTATGTCCCCATGCGTAGGTTGATATGCTTCCGGGGATGACGTATCGCTTGTCAACTTCGCTCAATAAACTAATTTTATTAATAAGCTGCGTGTACAAATCGTGTTTTTACTCTGGATACATACACCAGCAAGTACTCGATACCACCCAAATAAGAATTAGATGCTTGGTGACTGTTAACTTCCACTTCCCTCGTGTATGCCTAGGCACGCCCTTGCCCATGCGCACCCCTGCCCATGCGCACCATTGCACGTGCTCACCCCTGCCCATGCGCACCCGTCTCTGTGTGACTGCTATTTCGTGGTGACGTCATAGCCTTTTATAAATAAAGAACAATGTAATACTATTCTAAAATTTTTATTCTGAAATTATACATAACAAAATTTAAAAATATTTAGTACCAAGCATGGAGTCATTTAAACTTAATTTTAATACAAAGTTATACACAGAAGATAGTCCTTTCTTTATGTTTGTTTGGAGTGGCTTTAATTTTATCTAATTTTATTCGCAGCTTAAAATTTAAATCAATACCCAAGTCATCTATCTCCTTTTCTAACCAATTGTTTGATACATAGAGACCGTCTAGGTTTTCGAATTGTAAAATGTACCGATGTTTGCCTCTATATTTAAAGTCTTTGATTCCACCGACAATCAGATCCATTCCTTCGTGTAATTCTTGCAGCTTGAGACAATCTTTTAATCGCAGCTCTCCCACTATAATTTCAAGGATATTTAGAAGCAATCACGCGTCTGTTAAAAGGTGGGAGAATGGAGCCAAGCAAGGTGATTGGTGTAAATTGTACAAGAAGGACAGAGATGCAGCTGGTGGAGGCATATGTGTGAGATAAAGCTATAGATACAAGGGGAATGAAAGATGTTTGTTCGAGTTGGAGGCGTAGACAAATAGAAATGTAGAGGCTAAATTAGAACGGCGGTTAACAGTTTGGAAGCAGTTTAACGAGAAACCGATGTTCGTTAGGGATTTTTCGCTGGAACAACGGACGGTTGGAAAAGAATTTTCAAGAATTATAGGAACGGGTATACAAACGTTCGTGCCAATTTGAAAAGTGGGGGGGGGGGCAAATTTTGCTTATTTAATCACTGGCAGAGATAGGCAAAGCTCTCTTTTGCTCTTTCTTTTTGCATAGCAGATATAGCAATTCGACCGAGGAGTTAGCTGATGGACTGGGAATCTACTAGACGGCAGCATCTCCAAGGAGCTAGGAGGTGGAGCACATTTAGAAGATAGAAATCAGGTAGGCGATAAAATAGAACATTGAGTGGTGAATATTTTTATGGTGTTTGTGATTATTTAGATTTGAGTTTGATGTGTTTTTATTATTATTTGATATTTTATGAACAGATATTTATGGGACTTTAAAAGAAAATTAATTTTGAAAATAATTAATGAATTTACAGATAACCAAATGTTGTAAAGAGATATAGAGGGCTTATTGATATTTGGTAGTGCAGGAAATTTATATGCACAATTGTAGAGTTTTACTATGAGCTCATGCTAAGCCAAAGGGTAACGTAAGGTATGAGGAACGCCCTCTTACTTTAATAAAAATTTATGTGTTTATAAGGTTATCAATTTGCATGATTATTGTTATAAACTTATTAACCTTTAGGATGTACCTAAAGGAATGGTGTTTTAATATGTACTATGGATCTAATTTAAATAGAGTGTGATACATTTGGTTAATTGAGCTATTTTTGAGTGTGTGATTGGTGTGAATTTCTATTTAGGTTTCAGCATGGGGATATTGAGAGGAAATTTTTTGATGTAACAGGTAGGTGTCAATATTGTTTTAAGGAATTTGAGCTAGTCGGAATAAACAAGCGAGCCGCCGAGGGCGAGTATACAGGTAAGGGACACAGTATTAGATCGACCCAACAGTGGGCGTGATTCCACAATGATATATATATTGCTAGGATAATAGGGTTATTTAAGAGTATATAGAGTCATAAAGGTCGCACACTACATATAAATAGTACTAAAAGCTAGAAAACTAATCAACTTTATCATAAAAAGTATGTAATTCGCAAATTATGCTAAAAACAAACATTTAACACCTTGTACAAGGATCAGAATTGACTTTAATTAATACCGGGAAGCACATCCTTCAATAATACAAACAATATTCAGTAAAATAAATAACTCTGTAAGCAATTAAATTCATTTAAATCAGAAAAGCATTCATAAATTCTAACAAACACGCATTAAGAGCATTGAAAGCTAGAAATCATTTTTAGAATTTTGGTAAAATAAGACATGCAATGGTACAAAGAAATAACAAAGCATGTTCGAAATAAACGCACATTTAAAAACAAATACGCAGGATGTAAAGAAACGCATTTCAATTTACATCATTTCGCGTACGTGATTTTAACATGAAAATAAATTCAAAACCCAAAACATTTTCTTGACAAAAATTAAGCCATAAGTTTGTCTACTTGAGACATCAAATTTAAATTTCCTACAACAAAATAAAACAGATGGGTGAAAGTACAAGAATTATAGAAACCCGCCATACAGAACTGGTATACTACGTGACCACAGCATTGTTCGGGCGGGCTATTATCAAATTCATACCTGAGAAAGCCCAGAGTGTTGACAATATTCTATAACATGCCTTAAACCTTGACTGTAGTACGCCGATAACCAATGTGTCAGATGGAGGTGGTGCTTTATATATCACTCAAACTTGATAAACAGACAGTCTTCTTTCAATCCGAGTACGCTCCACATCAGTTTAATTAAAAATTTACGTAAAAATGAACGTAGAAAATTAAATAATTGTATTTCGTGAAAGTCGTACCAGAAAAAGTTGAAACTAACATAATAGTGAAAAATAAGTGAAACTGGGAAATCTGGGGAAATCTAAGCAAGTGGTAAAAATTTAAGTAATTGGTCGAAATCTAAGTAACTGATAGAAATTTGAGTGACAGGTAGAAATCAAAGTAATAAATAAGAAATCTGGCATAAATCTAAATTTGCAAATAAGTTCGAATTTAATGCATTTTTTATTTTTATTTTATTTATTTGTTCCAACGTTTCAGTAGTCTGCTGCCTGAAATTTAAGCAGACCTGACTTCCCCACAGAAAGTAACCGTCAGTAAGGCGCGTGTGTGTGTGTGCGCGCGCTTGAGGGCATGTGTTATGTGTGTGTATGTGTGTAAGGGTTGTGTGTGAGGGTTGTGTGTATGTGTGTTATGTGTGTGATGTTGATGTCCGTCTTACGTTCCGCCTCTAAGACCAGGACATCGGTAGTCGGATATCCCAGTCGTCAAGAAAGAAGGCCTTGTCAGTCCGGACCATCGGCAGCCGGAAATCCAGATGTTGAAAAGGCAATGGAAGTGTGTGAATAAGCATGTGTGTTTGTAAGGTGTTGGGGGGGGGTGTTTAAATAAATCTAAAATTGCATAAAAATATTGGTTTGCATCTACGCATTGGAGCACAAAACGGAAGATTTATTTAAGCATTGAATGGGGTTTGGCCAAGCGGTATAATAAAATCAACAAGCGAACTCAACTGCAAGTAGTCCAGGTCCACAGCAAGCAGTAGCAGAACAAAAAGACACTCAAGGAAAACTGCAGGTCAGAACTTTATCTAAATAGCATAATGCATTATTTCCTTTTTATTAAACATTTTCTATATTCTTTTATTATACCAGAATATTTATGAAAAGGGTCATCAAGAATCTTTTTATACGTGAAAATTTACGTAAAAAGGGAAAAGTTGCTGAACGTTCAGTTTCCAATAGTGTACAGTGTCATTTTTGCTGGCTTTAAATTAACTAAAGGGAGCTATAATTTTGGGGATAAACAAATTGATATTATTATTATTTGATATTCAGGAGTTTATTTTTTCGAATAGTGAATCATGTTAAGCTGTAAAGTGTATATATTTTTTTTTGTCAATATACAAATCTTGGTCAATTTCGTTTGTCTCATTCAAGTAGGAAAGTATTAGATAAAAAGAGGGGTAATTTCTTTGTTAGCGCTGTACACTCTGTATATATATTGTGTTTTATTTTTATAATTGTGTGCCATCAAATTTTTAATACGGTGCCGTAAAATAAAAATTTTAAAACAGAATTTAAACTAAATAAAAACTAAATAAATCGCGTTGTCCTTGTAATTTAAACTAAATTCGCGTTTTAAAATAAACTAAATAAATTTCGGGTTAATAAAACAAAAATATACTAAACTAATACTCAAAAATAATTTCGAAATAACTTAAAGAGGCATTTTAATAATAAATTTAAAATAAAAACCGCGTAAATCGAGTAAAAACCGGGTAAAACAACCAAAAGTGTGTGTAATTTTATAGTGCGCGTATAATCAAATAATAACCAAAAACAAAAATCTAACCCTTTTAAATCAAATAAATAACTCAAAACTGTAAATTTTAAAACAATTTTAATATAAATTTAAGTACAGGCGTACTTATAAGTGCTTTTAAAATCGATTTTGGTGTAATTAAGCGGTGTATCAGTTACGGGTTGTGCTAGTTACCAAGCGATAAAGTGAAAGGTCATTTCCGGTTACCGCATTCCGATTGCGCTCGACCTTATTTTGTTAATTACACATTTAAAAATAAAGTGTTCTTATTTATAAATTAGATATTTTAATATTTTGAAGTAATTAGTTTATTTAAATTTGATTTGGCGGTTTAAAAATTTAAAATAAATAAATAGCGTTCTTTACAGTACATTTCAAATCGAGATATTTTTATTGCGTTAGGGAATTTATTTGATTCTAGTTGTTATTTTGACGCTTAGTGCTTGTTGTATTTTTGTTAAAATTTGATATTTAATTGGGCGGTTGAAGTTTTAATAAATACAAGGTTGTTTACGGTTCACCTTTAAACAAAACATTTTTATTGGACCAACGTTTTGCGTTCTTCTAGCGTCGTTCTTTTAGCGTCGTAACGGTTAGGACGTTTTTTGAGCTGCGTTTTAGGTGTCATTTTTATTGCTAGTTTTGTCAGCATGGTGGTCCACCGCGATGAGGAGCAGATGCCCAGGAGGAAGAGGGCGATCGGTCGGAGTCTGCTAGGTCGGCGGCGGAGGGCGCTGTTGGGGGGAAACAGCTTAAGGTAGTGCTAAAGGATTTCTTGTTAGAAACTCAGGAGGAGGTACAGGAGGTAGGGAAGTAGCCTGCGTCTGCGGCGGTCGTGTCTGGGGAGTCAGGGCCTCCCGTGGTGGTTGCGGCGCCAGAATTGCCCTTCACTTCGAGAGCCCAGCGCACGATGTCGACTAGCAGCAACGGTAGCGTTGATGCTAGCGACCTCGATGAGCTGGAACTCTTAAAGTTTAGAGTGAGGAAGGCGCACGCTGCCGTCTATGGGAACGTGCCGACGACCTCCGCCACTATCGTCGTGGAGGATAGGAAGATGGTTCGGCACGCCGTAGATGATATCCGCGACGTGACGAACCAACTGATTGGTATGGTTAGGGCGCTGCGTCTTTGTTTAGATGGTTCAGGAGAGCAAGTGTTGTTGGGGGAAGTCCGGCGGTGAATTCTGTCGTTTCAGGAGGCCAGAGTCAGGGTGCGTCGGTGCAGCGCAAGGTCTCCTACGCCGCTGCAGCTTCAGCATCTGCCCCTACGTTTGCTGTAAGGGTCGACGCCAGGCCAGGCCAGAAGGACGACGTGATGACGACCCTGAAGCAGAAGGTCGATCCCGCTCGAGATGGGATTGTTGTTGTCGGAGCTCGTAGGACGCGCCGGGGCGGTGTCGTTGTGGAGTGCGCAGGTCGCGACGACGCCAAGAAACTGCAGTTGAAGGTCGGCGGGAACTGCAAGGAACTCGTGGCGAAGACCATCGAGAAGAAAAGTCCACGGGTCGTTCTTCCGGGGGTCGAAGCGGGGATGAAGGCTGAAGAGCTCGTGCGGTTGATTGCGAGCCAGAATCCCGTTTCGGCGATTTGAAGCTAGAAGACCACCTGAGAGAGAAGTTCAGGTTTGGCGGAAAGGGCTCTAGAGATCCCTTCGCCAACGTAGTCTTCGAAGTGACCCCCACACTTCGAAGACGTATATTAGCTGATGCTATTAACCTCAGGTGGCGAAGAGTATGGGCCCGGGACCACTTCTCGATGACCCAGTGTTACCGGTGCTACGAGTACGGCCATCGATCGATGGAGTGCAGGAGAAGGTACAGTGGTGCGGTAACTGTGCCGAGGTCGGGCATGAATTCAAGAATTGCCGGAAGGCAGTCCCCTGCTGTGTGGTTTGCGCTAGGGCAAACGACAGAACTGGCGGTGGCGCGAAGGCCGATACGCGCCACGACGCCAAGTCGAGTAGATGCCCCACGATGCAACGTCTGAAGCACGCAATCACACGAAACATCGATTATGGACTGTGAAGATAAAACAAAGTCCATAAGAAGCAAGAAGATTAAATTCGCGCAACTAAATCTCGGGAAAGGTAGAGGGCAACAAATAACTTCATAAAGTTATTCATCGAAAATAATATCGACATCGGGTTTATACAGGAACCGCACCTGTATGGCCACAAAATAACAGGTTTTGGGAGAGGGTTACCGTCTTAAACGCGAATAGTGAACGACCGCGTAGCGGATAATAATAAATAATGGAACGTGCGCCGGAATTATATTAAATAATTTATCGAACGAATTTGTAACGACGGCCGAAATCAAATCAGGGAAAATGCGTTCTATGTAATAAGCGTGTACCTCCCGCCGGTCGATTCCCGGCGGAAAATCCAAACCGAAGACTTGATAAATGAAGTAGATAATATTATTCGTAAAATCAGCAGAAATAAAATCTAGTCATCGGGGAGATTTTAATGCCAAGTCGCCACTATGGGGCAGCCCTATCGAAGACGATAGAGGCTCGCAGGTTGCTGATCTTTTTACGGAATGGGATCTTAGTGTGATAAACACTAATGATTTACCTACGTTTGAGACGCATAGAGGCAGCAGTTTTATAGATATTACTGCAGTCTCGCACGAAATGTTAGAAATGATTTGTAATTGGAAACTAAGGTCGGACGAGGAAACGCTCTCTGACCATAAATTAATAACATGGGACGTTGAAACCAAAACAAGTGCAAACGAGCAGCTAACTGTATTTCCGCGGTTCTGTAATAAAAAGCAAATTGGGAGCGATTTAAACAAAATTTGGCGAAAGTATCCTGTGCTCGAAAATGAGCTATTTAACTGCCGAGAGGCAGACGAAGTAGAAACACTCGCGAAAAAATTAAACGACGCGGTGGTAGACGCGTCGTCGTATTCCATGCCGAAAAAGAAAACATTTAAAGACAGCGTACCCTGGTGGACCCGGGAACTAACCACCAAGCGGGCAGAAACGCGTAGCCTAAGGCGCCGCTATCAACGCGCCTCGGGAGATATAAGAGAACAACGGAGAATAGAATATAATCAAAGTTACCGCGAATATAAAATATTAATAGAAGAAACGCGAACGAATAAATTTAAAGAATTCTGCACGCGAAACTCAGAGAAAGAACCCTGGGGAACCGCATACCGCGTAATTAGAGGAAAACAACAAAAAATTGCGCTCAGTAATATAAAGAAAACAAATGGCGAATACACGGAAGGTTTTAAAACCACGGCGGAATATGTACTAGAGAAATTTTTCCCATCGGATAATCCGAGGGGATGAAGGGTCGCACGATTTAGTACGTCGGGTAGCTGCAGAAGCGCAAGGAACAGGTGCCGATAAGGCAATCCTAGTTCACGAGGTCGTCAGGGCTCTTAGGAGGATGAACCCTAAGAAAGCACCGGGGCATGATGGAATCACTTCAGACGCAGCTCTGGAGGCGTGCCTGTTAGCCCCGTGTGTCTTTGTCGGGTTGTTTAATCTTTGTTTAGAAAGGGGCGTTTTTCCGCGTTGCTGGAAAATCCAGAACGTGAAATTTATACCCAAACCTAAAAAGGCGGATGCCTCAGATCCGGGCAGCTATCGTCCAATTAGCTTGCTACCGGTGCTGGGGAAAGTTTTAGATCGCGTTATGACTACGCGTGTTGAGCACCTAGTGCGAGACAGCGGCGGTTTTAATAACCGACAGTTTGGTTTCGTGGAGGAAAGTCGACTATCGACGCGTTAGAGTTTGTTGTCGGAGAAATAAAGTAGGCGAGAGATGCTAAAGAGTACTGTGTCGTTGTTGCTTTGGACATTTCAGGAGCATTTGATGCTGCCTGGTGGCCATTAATCGTTTGCGAGTTAGATCGTAGGGGTTGTCCGCGAAACTTGATGTCTTTGGTCAAGAGTTATTTCTCGGGCGATTGGCACAGGTTGAAATTCCGGGTGAGGTTCTGTCGCGTGAGGTGGAAAGGGATGCCCGCAGGGTCATGTTCTGGTCCCACATTTTGGAAGTTGTTGTATGAGAGCATCTTTAGGGTCAAGTTGCCCGCAGGATGCTCAATCGTTGGGTTTGCGGATGACACGCTTTTAATTGTAAGATCGAGATTGTTAATGGATATGCGCACAAAACCGAACGAGGCGCTTAACAAATTACACGAATGGTCGCAGGCGGTAAAACTAAAATTTAACACGGCGAAGTCAGAGGCGCTTTATTTCGGCACGAAACCAGGACAGAGACCTCCTAGGCTAGAGCTAGGAGGAGAAAATCCGTTTAAAGATTGTATTACCTACCTCGGCGTCAAGATCGACGATAAAATAAATTGGAAAGCGCACGTACAATACGTAAAAAGTAAGGGCCGCGAAATATCAAACAAAATGATGGCGGCGGCTAAAATAAAGTGGGGTTTCAGGGGCGAATCGCTGAGGACGGTTTATGCCGGAGCAATTGAGCCGGCAATACTGTACGCAGCTTCTGTATGGGCAGAAGGTTGTAAAGTCCGGGAGATGCGTCAATTGACGAGCGTACAAAGCATAACCGCGGTAAAAGCGGCGAGGGCGTACAGGACCACCTCCACGGAGGCTGTCCTGGTGATCAGTAGGACTCTCCCTATCGAATATGTCGTTAGGGAGATTAGAGATAGGCGATTAATAAATATAGGAAAAGGGCGCGAAATTATCGAAGACCTTAATCTTGGTAATAGGGAAATTGCAAAAAAGATCGTTGTATCTGAGTTGGGGCACCCGGCTGATATTAGGGAATCGAGTTTGTCGAAGGTGATGAGGACGCGATGGGTATTAAAATTTATACGGACGGTTCACGTATGGACGATGGACAAGCAGGCGCGGCGTTTGTCGTGTTTAAGCAGGAAAGGGAGGTGTTTCGGTTTCAAACCAAACTTGCGAACTGGTGCACTATCTTCCAGTGCGAATTGGTAGCCATACGAGAGGCTATCGATTACGTAATAAATCACACGGGCAGAGACGAGTATTATATAATCAGCGACAGTAAATCAGCGCTGACGGCATTAACTAACATGAACACCTCGACAGACCTCCAAGCGGACGTCTGGAGGATAGCGCGTACGGCGCTCGGGTTTCGACGTTTAAAGTTCTGTTGGGTCAGGTCGCACAATGGCAACGTAGGAAACGATAGGGCTGACGAATTAGCTAAAGAGGCCGCGACGGGAAACTTTCGGATATCACATTCGTCGATACCGAGGTCTTTAATTAAAAGAAAGCTGCGTGAAAATCAATTCGACAATGGGAAGAGAGGTGGAACAACGCTGCCACGGGCAGGTTGACCCACAAATTCATACCGAGCTTAGAAGATAGAGGTAGGATTGAGGTTAAGCTCGATCATAAAATAGTTCAGTTGATAACAGGACACGGCGCCTTGAAGGCGTATTTGCAAAGGTTCGGTCTAACCAACAGCGACCGCTGTGAATGCGGTGAGGGCGCGGAAAGCGCAGAGCACGTGCTCTTCGACTGCCCGCTTGAAGCGGCAAATCGAGGGTTGGCTGATAGCAAATTAGCTATCCTAGGTCTGGCATGGCCAAAGAGCCTAGAGGAAGTCGGGGAAGTGGTCAACCAGAAGGCGTTCTGGACAGCCTTAAAAGAATTTGCGGGAAGGGTCGCGAGATTAGACAATCAATGATAACCGCGTGTAAAATTCGGTGGGGTTGGTGGGAGGATTGAAAAATTTTAGATTGACTTGGCGTGAGTAAGGATACGAGCATAGATATAACCAAAACCTGATAAAAAAAATAAAATAAAAATAAAAAAAATGAATAAAATAAAATAAAAATAACTTGATAATTATACCCAAATGTCCAATATGCACGAGAAACCTCCACACCATTAATACAATCACTGCCTATCTTCATAATTATGCGCGTAAAATCGGGAAATCGGGAATAAATAACAACAAATAAACAATAACAAATAAATCAGAAACCCTCATTAAATTAAATCAATAAAATAAACAAATATATTAAAATAGAGTGAAACCGCGCATCCCCCCCAGGACTTAAAAGTGAAGTGATAGTGATAGTGATTGTGATCCCCCCAAGAACATTTAGTGCATATTCACCAGGACTTTAGCAGTGCACCCCATCTTCCCCTTAGAAGTAAGTTACAGTTAGATGTAAGCAGACGACCAGAGCTTCGGATGCTGGAGAATTTTATTATCGAGGTAAGGCGTAAATTGTGGCGGCTGCACTCGCACAAGCATTGATTTACATTAATTAGTAGTTTTTGAAACAATTTAACAAGCACGTTTGGTGTGTAAAGACGCTAGCCGACATAATGCTTGTGCGAGTGCACCTGATAAATGGGGTGATGCTTTTGCTATTTTGTGCACTGCTATATGCTTAACGCTTATTAAACATTTATTTACATATTTATATAATTATATTTATTTATATTTTACATACACTTTATATTTATTTATTTATTAGCAGGTATTGCAGTATTATGTGGCTTATTTGTTTTGTTTGACGTTCTGTCGCCATTTTGGTAGCAGTATATATTCGGGAAGGAAGAGTATAATTGCGAAGATTGTAATCATAATATAAATCAGTTAGGGAATGATAGGGAAAGCTAGGGATGGATTTAAGTTAGTTAGCTAGATTTGGATAATTTTAAGACGACCCTTCAGGTCGCACTGGTAAGCAGAGCCGGCGTCTGCTATCCGGTATTACGGATACCTTCCCCTCTCATTTTTGCTTGTGTCTTGTTGATCGGGTACATTCGAAAGTCAGCGCTAGGGATACCATTATTTACAACCCTGTTTTTAGTTTTTGTTTTTAGTTTTTGTTTCAGTTTGTCAGACTTTTAGATTTGTAGATTGTCAGAGTTTGTTAGGTTTGTTAGATTTTTAGATTTGTTAGATTTCTATTTAGTTTTTATTTAGGGTGGATCAATTATGAAGTCAGAATAAATTAGAAGCGCGATAATTTTTCGCGTTTAAACCCAATGTAGTACCTCCGGGTGGAGCATTGGGGACGTGGCCGCAAGTATAGCGGCCCTTATTCAAATTATAATGTACACTCTGTATGGATTGTATGGATTAGACTGAGCTAGTCGAGGCATATTTAAATTTTAGGTTGTTTAGAGACACAGAGCGGTGACGGGCAGCAAGAAACTGAACGTTAATTACAACGGCGTGCAACGTTATCATAGCATATATATATATATATATATATATATATATATATTATAATGTATAAGGAAGCTACCAAGAGTTCTGAGGGTGGTTTAGTACAAGGTCGTATATGCCAAGCAAAATAATCCACATATTTGATCATATAAACTTAAAAATGTATGTTTCCCGTATTCTACATATGCTAAAATACCATTCAAAATGGTAGTTGAAATTAAGTGCCAAAAGGTAATATCGAAATGACTAAATGACGTAGTGAGATGTGCAGTGCTCAATGGTTTATACCGAGTTTGAATGTTAAAGGCCTTTGAAAGTACATTTGCCGTCCGGAAACCGGATGCGTCTATGAATGTTTAATATCGATTACGCATCCAGGTTCTAGTGTAATTTATTTTGGTTTTGCATTTTAAATAGAATCAACTTTTGGACAATGTTTGTAAATTCTAAATTATTAGTTATAACAACATCAAATGTGATTGATGAACTGTAATTATTTTGGACCAATGATAGAATTTAATGTGATTTATAAAAATGTAGAAAGGACATTAGGATGTATTGGACGATTTAGTTATGGGGTAGTAGGCGAGAAAAGTTAAAATGGTTGCCGTGGAAAGCAAACAACGGGAGATTATTTTCGAACTTTATTGGTAAAAAGACGTGTTTTTTCATACTGTGCTAATTTGTAACGATTTTGAAAAAAAGTTAATAAAAGTATTTGTTTCTAAAAGAGTTTTGATTTAATAAAGTGTGGTAAAGAAGCAACAGCAACAAAAGCATAAAGTAAAGATTGGTAATTGTGCGACGGTGAAACGACGGATAAGTTAGATCAGGAAATCGAGTGGTTATACATAAAAAGGAAAGAAAGTTGGATTTGGATAGCGTGTTAAAGGTAGCAGGACATTGGGAAGATTTATATAAAGGAACGGAGTTTGAGTTTGGATAGCGATTTAAAGCGAGTTATAGGTAGCAGGAAATCGAGTGGTTATACATAAAAGGAAAGAAAGTTGGATTTGGATAGCGTGTTAAAGGTAGCAGGACATTGGGAAGATTTATATAAAGGAACGGAGTTTGGATTTGGAAGCATTTAAGGAGACATGAAGATTTATATAAAGGAACGAGTTTGATTTGGATAGCGATTTAAAGCGAGTTATAGGTAGCAGGAAACCGAGTGGTTATACATAAAAGGAAAGAAAGTTAGATTTGGATAGCAATTTAAAGGTAGCAAGGACATCGGGAGGACATATAAAGGAACAGTAGTTGGATTTGGATAGCGAGTTATAGATTGGTAGCGGAGCAGCGGGCAATTTGTAAAAGGACAGCGAGTAGATTTGGATTAATTAAGAAGAAGCGGACGGATTTATTGAATACACGACGAGCGAGATTAAGGAGAACAATAATTGGTAGTGGAGGATTCGAAGCAGAAATTAGCACAGGGGAAGTTATAGCACTGGGTATTCAAAATTCTAAATTCGGGTTAATTATTTCAGGTATTGGGGAGCAGCTTAAAATTTCAAGAACGACACCTGGAGGCGGTACAAAATTCAACCAAATAGGACATCAGTGTAAAGACGCATACGGCGACACGGATTTTGAGCCAGCAGTCAGCGCGGCCAACAACGAAGTGTAAACCAGGTGAGTGCTGAAATATCTTAAACGTCAAAAATAGTCATAAATTTTGGTAGTAATTTAATTTGGCACAAAGCGTCGTTGATCTTAATAGAAATTTTGGCATATACAAAAATACAGTAAAAATTTAGTACTAAAACAAAAGAGTGCACTTTGGTTGGACTTGGTACATCTACTTATAACAGAACTCACTATAAGTAGTTAAACACCCTGAGATTAAGAGCTTAAATAGTCGAGGCATTGAAATAAATAATTTAATTAAAGAACCAACCAAACGTTGCAAATACGGGGTGTGCGTTAAGTGTGCACATTTCACAAAAAGCGCTACAAAAAGGGGCAAAAAGAGAGTGAGTGACTGACAGTGAGTAGTAATAAAAAGGGGGGTAGTAATCATACAGATAGATAGATAGTAATAGTAATATATATATATATATATATATATATATATATATTGTAGTGGATTTAAAGGGTTGAATTTGGTGGTCAACAATGCAATTTCAAACACCCTGTATAGAGGAAGGAACATAATATTTACGTGCAAAATTTATTTCATTTATTTAATTTAAATTAACAAGTATTGACATAATTTTATAATTAGGGATTAAAAGGTAATAGATTCATAAAAAAATCAATTGTATAAGCCAATCAAAATTAGTAATTAATTTAATGTACTTTAATTTAAGGGGTTATAACGTCAGAAAACGCAGCAGAGCATGTAAAATCAATAAATCCAAGGCGAATAGCTTTCGTTGTAACAAACAAATATATCGGTTGGGTTGAATACCATGAAAAGAAGCTCCGGTAATTATTATTTTAAACGTTTGTTAATTGAACACCTGCATGTTTTGAAAGATCAACTTCTATGTATTTTGGAGCATAACAAGGCAAGTTTCAAGGAATATTGTTCAACCGACTGTCGCAAAGCACGTACTCATCCACGTGGACGCGGGCAGCTATATCGATTTTCTACCACACAAGCAAGGTTAAAATACGACATCAAATATGCATAAGACGGGAATAGAGATATCACAGGCGGGGTTTTAAGACGTCACTGGAATGTATGATTGGTCGAAATAGTTAGTTTGAGAATAGACGAGCACACGAGACGTGGATGTAATAGTTTGTTGAGATAGCGTGTGACGCGAGAATATTTCTAGAAGCTTAAAACGGTTAAGCAAAATTTGGAGAAATACTATTTTACAATTAGGTATTTCGCGCAAAGTGTGGCCAAAGGGGCCTAGCTGGATGATATAAATACGGGAACGAAATTAATAGGAGGCTCTTTTATTCTTTAATCTTGCATTGCATAACGACATACAAAAATCAACTGACGAGGCTTGTAAGTATTAAAATTTGTAAAGTTCAGTATTAAATTGGTTGTGACCTTATAGTTTGAGACGCGGATAATGTCGAGTTTATTTTTAACTGAGGTCCAACGAATACTTTAATAAACTCGTAAATTAATAATGCGATAATAAACAAGTGTAATATACATGGATTTGGATATTGAAATTGATATTGGATGGGTAACAGGAAGCGCAACTTAGATCGTGGTCATCTTTAAAACATCTTGTGGAGCCGCATGCTTAACCACTTGACCGAGGGGTTCAAGAACATAATACATCGTCAACGGAGATGGAATCTTCAACTTTTTCTAGGTAACGCATTTGAATTTGCTGGTTTTTTTTTGTTATAAACCTTTGAAATTGTGATGTGTGAGAGTGAACTTTAATGGGTATTTTGCGGTATTTTACGTATTGAAAAGGATACATATAGCTGACTATTAATATGATATTTTGAATATAAAACAAAAGGTGTACGTAAAGCTTACTGAATTGCTTGTTGAATTTAAATTTAATTGTTAAGAGACATGGGTTTTTTTTAAGTTTGCAGTAATAGTATGCAAAGTGGAAAGCATACATTTATAAACTGGGTTATTATGAGCTCACCATATACCAGTGTAGCAATAAACAAAGAGAAGGTATTATTTGGGGCCCATTTACTCCTGTTGCATTAAATGTGTTAGAAATTTCAATTTTAAAAACCAGGTCTTGACAAAAATAGCATTTATTGAGGTGTAACTTGAGCACCGAACTGTAAATAACTATGAATATTATTATTTGTGAATAGTGGTTAATAAATATTGTATGATTGTTATATTATTTTGTGATTTTATTTGAATGGTGTGTGAACGGTAAAGAGAATGGGAGTAAATTTAGGTATACGAGAAGAAGCACAGCTGAGCTAGCCAGGGAAGCTGCTGAAGAAATTAATTTGATAGAGCAGAAAGCGGGTAAGGAAAATTTTGTGAATTTTTAAATTTGTAAATTGATTTTTTTTGTAACTGGCGAGGTACCAGCAGAGCATGAGCTCGAACGATTTTTAGGAAGTTCCAGAGGCTGACCAGAAAGTCCACGGTAATTTATGACGGTCCAACGTTGGGACTCGAATGTTTTTTACTCTGGCGAGGCTTTATAAGGATCCCACGGCAATTTATGACGCCCAATTCGTGGGGCTTGAATGTTTTTTAGGAAGTTCCAGAGGCTTATATCCACGGCAATATATATATATATATATATATATATATATATATATATATATATATGTAAGATAAATATACTAATTTTATATATATAAATTGCTGTGAATTAGCCCCTACGCTGGGTGTCTTATAAATTTCTGTGCAATAGCCACTTGTTGGTCATTATATTTTGCTGTAATATCTGCGTACGATTATTTCATTATACAACCTTGCTATATCGCAGCCGCTAACGTTGCCGTCGCCTTTTCAAACTTTACTGTTATGTTCGTACTCGGCCTCTTTCCTCTGGGTCTCTATATCCTACGTCACAACAATAAAGATTGTTTAACCCTTTTTCTTTCTATTATCTAAATGAAAATGAAATTGAAGCAATCCAAAAATATACAATATAATAATCGACAATATGTACACTTTGAATGTCAATAACTTATTAATTTGTCTAACATTCAAAAATTAGCCCCTGAATAAAATATTGATATTTATCTAATTCCACCAAAATTTATGCTTCCTGAAAGCCATCAAAAATTCCACTGTAATTTCTTTTAAGTACCTTTTGAATGTTCAAAACGATCCTCTTTCTATTTTTCAAATTCTCAAATAATTTTTGATGACCCTTACAGATATTTGATAAAGCTAATAGTAAATGTTAATAATTAAAATAACTGTCTTATACTACTAATGAATAAAATCTCCGACTTGTTTTTCCTGCTTGGTTCTAGGAACTGCCTCTGAATATCGATGGTCAGCACCCCTGGATTGTTACAGCTTGACTTGTTAGAAAATTTCTTCACTTGCTGACCAGAATGATTAATTAATTGTTGCTCGAATTCTCCCTTCGGATTTTGAAATGACTTGGAGTTTACTTGTAGTTTAATTTGAGCAACTTGACTTTTATTTTTTTGTTTCCTTGCAAGCTTATTTAGAAGTATTTTTAGAATATTATCGAAGTTTATTTAGACATTTATTTAGACGTATATTTGGAGTATATTTGGAGATACGTTCAGACGTTAATTTAAAAGTATGTTTGGAGGTACACTCAGAGCCCTAAATTGTTAAATATCGGAATTAAATTCAATTAATAGTTTACCTTACGTTTTAAGATCAAAACAGCTACTTCTTGTTGTATAAATTGGCACTTTTAATTTTCACTATTTTGATAAATTATTAATTTTCACTATGTTCACTTTTACGTAATATTTCACTTTTACTTGACGTGGTTGGTGTCTTGGTCGAAGAGATACTGAATGTTTACGAGATCCCTATAGTATTTATAGACTCCTATCTATTTTTCCTAATGGTGTTCATCGTGTGTTTGTTGATGAACGCGTTGTATCTTGCACTTATCTCTGCAGAACTCGGTATTTTTAAAATTCCATGTTCCGATTCTTGGTCAGACATTCCATTTCACACGTAGATGTTCAATTTTTTGTAGAATATTTCGCAGAAAGTCCAAATTTTTACTGCATTTTGTGACGTCTTAATTTTTGTCGTCGACTATTAGTAAAAACTTCATCATATCATGGACCGTCTGTTATTTATTGTTTGTTACTCCAAATATTTTGGATCCTATCAAAATACAATGTCTTTGGTCACGTATTCATATTCCTATTATGACGTATTTGAACGCGTTTACTTATTTATGCGTTGATATATTTAATGAAATTACTAAATAGCTAGTATGCCAAGTTGTTTATCTTCATCGATTACGTGTTTATTTTGATGAAGCTTGATGCGTTTAAAACCTTATTTTTGTTCGTTTCTTTCCAGTTCTGGACTTGTATATTTAACTTAGAATGCATTATACGACATACACATTATTACTTTTGATAAATAGTATCTGCTTATTGAATAATGAGCTTCTTTTTTATGAATTAATTTGTTTGTAATTTATATATAGTGTACTCGCTATTGACTTTATGTAGAAGTCGATTTACTCCTATTTAATGGTGGAATTGTTTGGTTTTCTTAACGTTAATAATATATACATTTATCTTAGGACCCCTATGACTTAATATACTCTAAAACTACCTTCTTATTATAGCAATATATTGCTGCGAATTACCTTTGTACTAAAACCCGACGCTTGGGTTCGACATAAATGCTACAAAGTTAAGGAACTGTTAACTCTCGCACCTTATATGTGATTTTCCAATGCTCCACCCAAAAGTACTACATTGGCCAGGAAGCGAGTTTTTACCGAGCACCACCGTTGAGTGTGAAATGCTACAAACTTACGCTCTTCGTGGAAGACTGCTCGATAAAAAAAAACCTTTAAATAACTTACTGGGTACCTTTGATTTGCTGCTAACTCAGAAGCTGATGAAGCGTTGATATGCTGTGCTTGAAAACGCTCAACAGAAATACATGCCACGGCTACTTAGCTTCTTTCTACCATTTATCTAACACCCAAAAAAAATGCTACGAAAATCACATACATTTATTACAGACTCTTAATAAAAATTATACACGCCAAATCACAATGAAAAATCCACCTTCACACATTTTTAATCCATTATGTACAATGTCTTTATGAAAAAATACCTTTTGTAATTTATTTTGAATCAAAAATTACTCAGATCAATAATTACAAACAATATTACTCTATAAAGTAACAGGGCCTTCCATCCGTAATTACTTCACCTCAGGTTTAGTACGAGCTCATAATAACCCTAAACTTTCGTGCAAAGACACCACATTCCCACAAAATACCCATTTACCTTGTACATAGTTAACATAATCATTTTAAATCAAAATTTCCAAATAAAAGTACAATAAAAAAAGGAAAACTAAGAATTTTATCAGTCTTGTTTCAAATATGTCCTTTTTTAGTCCTAATTTATACACTTCATGCACCAAAGGCCATTGAACACTAGTTCATACACGTAGAAAATAAAAAAAAACACAACCAACACTTAAAACAACAGTTACTCGGAGACTATTACAGGATACGACTGCTTTCATTCCCATCTCGACTGCTGCATACTGGAAAACCATCTTACATTGCCATAACCATATTCTCCAACAGTAACCATCTAACCATAACAACACTCATCTACCATTATCAAATAAATCCACCTCAAGCTCCTCGACAAATACTATTAAATGTAGATGCACACTCGATTTAACAACCACTGATATTTATTTCATCTCCATACGTACGTTCTTATTGCATACTTATTGCAAATTCAAATTAAACAAATTTTTACTTGCTGAACTTAGTTAACATATATCACTTTCTTAGTCATCAGCTGGTTTTATGCTATTAAAACTTGTAGTCTAGCATCACTTTGATCTAAGGACTCAGATCGAACTAGAAGAAAACTTTCAGCGATCGAAATTTTAAAGAGAACTTCCCATCAACCGCTGGAGTTTATATATTATTTCTCACTCCCCAAAACTTGTCAATACAAACATAGCCTTCCACGTAATAATGCTCAACAGTCTTCGCTTCTCACAACTGCACAATACAAACAAACACCAACGGCCACTATTTTCTAGAAATTTCGTAACGTGTGCTTAAAATTGCGAGTAAAATCTGCCAACCGTCACGATTTTTCGAAAATATTTCCTTGAAAAGCTAATTTAACGCTCGCAACCCTACTCTTGCTTGATTTCTTATCCCGTATTTAAACATCAGTCACCAGTCACGTTGAGTCTCTCAAATTCCCAACTTGACAAAGTTAACCCTCAATCCGTCTCTTTTTTTTTTCGTTAGCAACTTGAACTTATAATGTCCAACGGTTATCTACACACCTGAGCTATAAATTTAATATAATTGACGTCAGTAACCACCCTAATTGAAATTTGCTGCTTGTTTGTTCAACGTTATCTCAAAATACCGGGAAAATAAGGACGGTTAAATTCGTTTTTTATTTACATGTTATTAGAACAGCGTTGACAAACAGTTTTAAAACTTTCAATATCTATAATTGCCTCTTCGCTTTTATGCACTATACTAAAATGGTGTCAAATGCTAGCGCTTTTGAAATTAAGCATCTTCTTTGCTGAGATTAAATACAAAGTTTCAATTGTTATGGAATTTAGATGCTCGCTTCTCCCCTACACAAATTTGAACTGTTACCTTATACACTATCTTTACGAATATCTATACCTGCAAGATTATGAAAATAAACCTTTAGCTTCCTACGTATTCCCGTCGGATTACTAACTTCTAAACTACCTTTTAAAAAGCGTTTTCAAAGCGTACTGTTGTTTTATATGCTAGAATAACGAAATAAACTGTACAAATAACTACCAATACTATTCTAACCCATCAATATCACAGTAAAATATATATATATATATATATATATATATTGTAATGTCAGTAGGAGCTTCAAGGGTTCTAAGGGTTGTTTTGAGTAGAAGGTGGTGTATGCCAAATAAAATAATCCATATATCAGATCCAGTAATTTAAAAATGTATGTTTGCCGTACTTTACATACGCTAAAGTATTTGAAATGTTAGTTGAAATGTAAGTGCCAAGATGTAAATTAAAATGACTTGATGACGTGATAAAATACACAGTGCTCAAGGTTTTATACTGAGTTATAATTTAATAGGCCATTGAACGTACATTTGCCAACCGAAAACCGGATGCGTCTATGGTTGTCCACTATTAACCACGCAGATCCAGGTCATATGTGAATTATTTTGGCTTTTATTTTACTAGAATCAACTTTTGGACAAACATGTAATCTCAAAATTATAAGTAATTGCAGTGTCAAATATGATTCAAGGGTTGTGAAACATTTAGGACCAATAATAGAATATTATGTATAAAATAGGAAAGTGCTAAAGACAAAACTTAAGGTATTTGTGACACGAACTCAGTGATAAAATGTTATTGGATGGTTTTATTTTATATAATATGTAATAGAGTAGGCAGAAAATGTTGTAATTATCACCTAAGATAGTAAACAAAGGGAGTTGATTTCGAATTATTTTTGTGGAAAGACGTGTTTTATGAAACTGCGCTAAATTGTATAAATATTTTTGGGAAGAGTAAATAAATGTTTGAATTGCAAGAGTTTGATTTATAAAGAAGGAGTAAAGAGAAGCATCAGTGTAAAGAATTAATAGCGGCGACGAATAAAAGTGAATATTGGAATTAGTGCGACAGCGAACCGGCGGATAATAAGATTGGATTAGAACGAGATTATATAGGTAGAAAGGCATCGAGTGAGAAACATAAGAGTGAAGAATATAAGGATTGATTTGGATATGGATTTATATGTAGCGGGGCATTGAGTGGTAAACAGGATAGAAGATAGATTTGGATTGAGTGGTTAATAGGAACGAGCATAGATTTGGAACGAGTGAACGAGAGGAGCAGAATTAGAAAGCAGCGTAAGAACAGCAAGCGGAAGTGTACAATTCAAGGAAGAAATTACTACGGAAGAATTAGCGCAGGGGAAGTAGACAAAAAGGGCATTCTAAATTCTAAATTCGGGTTATATTTATTTTAGATTTGGGCGCAGCAAAATTACAGAAAAGTTACCTGGAGGCTAGACGGCAGTTCAAGGTGAGAGTGAAACCTTGTGAAGGCGCATACGGCGAAAAGGATTTTGAGCCAGCATTAAGAGAGGCCAGTAACGACGTATAATTCAGGTGAGTACGGTGTATTACAACGTCAAAGTCAGTATTTTGTGGTATTAATTAATTTGGCACAAGGCGACGTAGATCACTTAAAATTTGGCATATACACAAGTAAATTCTAAAAACAGGTACTAAAACAAAAGATAGTGCAGTTTGGTTGGGCATTGCACATCTACTTACCACTGAACCCACGGTAAGTAGGTGGATACCCTGAGAAGAAAGAGTTCATATAGTCGAGGCATATTAAAAACAATTTTGATTTAATTAACCAACCAAATGTTGCTAAAATACGTGGAGTGAAATAAGTATTTGCACATCATATAAAATCATAAAATTAATTAAAAAAGGCGCGCAACACAAAGAAAGAGTGTGGGGGGGCAGTATTAGAATATATATATATATATATATATATATATATATATATATATATATATATATTACTGTGATATTGGATTTTGGAGTTTGTTGTTTAGTTTTGTTACAAGTGTGTTGGCGTTGTTGTGGTTTCCGCTGAGGAAGATTAAACAGTCATCTACGTATCTGAACCAATTGTATATGTCTTCGTGGTTGGGTATTTAATTTAAAAAGATCGGAATTGCAATACATGCACTCTATCTACATTTGACTCTACTAGCATATTCACGGTTCCAGACGCTTTAATTAATTTACCCCATTACAATTTCTGGGCTAAATTCACTCCAACAAGGTGTCGTTTGTATAGTTGTCGTAATTGATCCGTGAATTTGATAGTACTGATAATTTTAAGAGCAATTATTCAATTCGGTTTTTTTAAAACATTTTATATCTCTGTACGTTTATATGAGTTTATGATCCATACCGATTTAGCTGGCAGATGATTCACTGCAGCACAATACGAAAAATCTCAGATAAAATTTATCTGTTATTATCTGTGTATGTATCCACTCCAGGCTAGAACAAGATGGTTAGAAAAAAGGAAGTCGCTGAATTTCATATAGAGTAATATAAAGACGTATGTCTAAGTATAATATGTATAGTATCCATGTAATCTACAATTTATTGTAATCTGTCACTTTATATTTTAGATGATTCTTGCTTTATTATTGTTTGTTTGTACAGTTTTCTTTTAATTTACTTAAGTTTACGTAAAGTTATTTTTAAAACTAAAAGGATTGGTTAAACGCATTAAAAGGTAAATAATATTCTCATCTGTCAACAATAACTACATAGACTAATTTAGAATGCTAGAAATACGTTCACTTTGTGTTAATTCAAACAACTAACATAAGACGATTTTTCGCGACATAAGCTAACATACTTAATTATGTGTGTATGTGTTAAACTTGCATTTTGGCGATAAAATTTACTGGAGGGGAAATTGTAGCGCACCATTCTATCAAATATGCTTGTGTATGTTAAACGCTTGACTTCTACCGGGTAATTATTCAAAGCGAGGTTAGAAAATTACAATACGTTTTCGCGGTGCTGCACAAGTAAATATTTTTTAAATAGTGGGGGGATACTTTAACATACCATACTCGAACAATTCAGGTATGTCGCGAAAAAAGTCGCCTATAGTGAATCAATACGCCAGCTTAAACGGTTACAACTATAAGTGTGCATTTTAAGAGATTGCTTGAAAGAATGCCATTGTTTTAAAGAAAAGTGGCATTATGTATTTTCAAACATCAAAATCAGCTTAAAAAAATTACTGTAAAATAGGTAAATATAAAGTTTCAATTTTAATATGTAAAATACAACAGCCATACTTAAAAAATCAGCTTTACATATCCTCATACGCCAAAGAATACGAGCGTCTCGCGCCACATCTGATCTCGGCTGCCGTCAAGGCCATAGCTTACTTGTTTTCATTACGTTGTCATGTGCCTGGATAGTTATGTTATGTTTGTTGGTGGTTTTAATTTAATAATTCTAATTCTGTAAATGAACAAGTGGAAACCATATCTTCATTACATTATAGAAAAAATTAAACCACTTATAGTATAAGATTGGATCTCACAGAAAGGAGAATAATTCTTGGGGCATATAAACAAGGATTTATTAGTAACTGAAGGCTAATAAGTCATTTATACATAATATATTTGGTAAAGTCTTCACAAGTGTAATTTTAATTGCTGAGAGTGCCATCAAAGTTTTGATGTTTAATCTTCACCATGTAAACAAGTTTCACAATTGTCAACTGAAAACTATGATGACCTTAGCGGCAGCCAAGATCAGATGTGGCGCGAGACGCTCGTCAAAGAATAACTTAATCACCAATTGTTGTGATCAAATTGTAGTGCACACTAAATGAACAATTTACTATAAACTAGACACATCCTGCCCATATACCGTTTGACAATTATAAGTAGGGTTACGTAACGTTTCGGTATTTGATGTGACGAAGAAACTTGAAATGTTTTATTAAAATTATAGAAACTTATAATGCAGTATATTTTACTGGCATTTTTATAAAACTACAAGCAGTGGAATATTTTAAATATTAATCAAGATGAAATCTACATTGGAAACTTCTGCTTTATCTTTCAAACCTTCTAAACGTTTAAATAAATATCTTAGTTCAACGAAGCTGGCATCTATTCATCTAAAAGAACCTGTTAGTGTTTTAACTAGTGATGATTATAGTTTTCTTAAAACACTAGATCTACAGGAGGTATCTCTAACTCCTTCACATGACGACCCCACAGTTCTAAACAAGGGTAAAGTGCTAAATTTGCAAGACGTGCTACAGATATGGGATCAACTTAAACTAGAAAACAGTGGCAGTTACTTACATGAACTGTTATCAGATACTGCTATTATACTTCCTCAAAATCCAAACGTTCCTCGTAGTGCAGAATTAGAAAAGAGGTGTAAATTGTTAAAAATACAACAAGAAAATCGTGAATATAAATTGATGACTAAAAGTGTAGATAGTGTACGCAAAACACATCCTGAAGATACAATTGCATATCAGTTAAAGCAAATGAATCGGCAGCTTATAGGGGTTTTACAGTTTATTATATCTGTGATTGTAGGTTTTGTATTTGGTTTTATAGGAATCGAAATGATGGTGGGAACTCTTGATATTGGTTTTAGGCTCCTTTTGGGTATTACGTGTAGTTTAATTATAGGTGTGGCCGAACTATACTTTTTAGCAAAGAAACTTAACGAATGACCTACAATGTTTAAGTATATTTTTAGTTGGTTCGTGGGAACTGTGATTATATATGTATATTATATAATTTTATAATTCTTTTTAAGAACTTCTAATGCTAGTGAAATAAAATTTTATCATTTTGCTACTGTTGCAAATGGTTTTCATTATTTATCAATGATATAATTAGATCACTGCTACAACATGCCTTAACTCTTTATGCCAACAATACTGCTAAAATATTCGCATAAAGAATTAGACATGAATACTAGTAAAAATTCTCGACAACTGGTACACTGATTAAACAATAACTCAAAATTGAATACTGAAAATACACACAATGTGAAGTATAATATTAGCAGTGAATCTTGTAACTAGATTTAACACCATTAACTTCAAAATGCTGGGATCACAATCGACTCGAAAGTACTGTGTCTATCAGACATCAATGAAATGAGCAAGAAACGGCGCTCATAAAGTGATTTTTTTTAATTTGGAATAGTTTATTAGTCCAAAAATGCATATTTGTATATCTGATTTGAATTTCTATTGATAACAAACTCTTCTTTAACCTGTTGTTTATTCTCCTAATAGTTTAGTATGTAAAAGGTCAATGAACGCAACATTTTTGTTTAATCATCCTATGATCAGCCAAAACAACCAAAATGACAATAAAAACAACTGTTGCAAGGCAAATTTTATGGTTTGCCTAAGACCCATAAATTTAATGTACCTATACGACCAATTATCTCATGTATCAATACGCGTACTAATAATGTGGCTTCCTTTTTGTCCAAAAATTTAAATAAATTCCTTTCCTTTGGATGGATGGAACATTACTGACACTTATTCATCCATCGATACCTACAGACAGTATCAATTACCTGCCGACCATATACTTATTTCTTTAGAAGCCTCCTTTTTATTAATTAAAATCCCCATTGAGTTGGTTGTGAAGATAATTACAGAAAAATTGAGCTCCATTCAATATTGTAATCTTGATTTGAAATCTTTTTTATCAACTCTACTTAATCTTCAATAACAGGTATTTTCCTGTAATTCAACATTTTATATTCACAAATTTGATACCTCCATGGGATCCGGTTGTCCCATATCATTGATCAATTGGTTATAATTCCTTGTTAGAGTCCGTCATTAATTTATTTCGCTTTGAAATACCTTTCATCGTCAAATATGTTGATGACATTTTATATTGTGTTCCCGAGCACTTGATGGAGTATATGGTGCATATTTTCAATAGCTACAACTCTAATCTAATTTTACCTATTAAAAAACCCACCACTTTCGTAGATAGGTAAGATGCACGAGTCACTTAATCTTGGGTTATTTTCAGACTATTTATCTACAGATACACCTCCCTTAATTTTGTTTTTCCACGGCCACCAAGTGACTTTCGCTGCATTATCTGTTATTACTTTGGCTATTGCTGTTAGTTGCCGTGTTTTAGATTTAAATTTATCAGATTCAAAATTGCAGTTATTTTAATTATTTGACATTGCAACCTTTTTAGTTGTATGATGTTTTTATCATTTTATATTAATTTATCATCACAGTTTGTTATGGAAACATTTCTTTACTAGTCATCCTGGTTCAATTAATAAAATAATATAATACGGTTCACCCCGTTTACTAACTGCACCTACTTGTGCATTAAAGACACTTGTAATTTTAAATTCGGACTGCACTAGTAGCATAGTAAGAAGCTAGGATGAGTTTCTTCCGTAGACTTGTAAACTAAAGGCGAAAAAGCAAGAGCGAACGCTGGCTCCAACAACGTTTATATAATCTCAACCCCCCTTAGGTTGCACGTTTGTTTCTGGAATTGAGTGGTCATTTTCAAAGAATATTTAACAAAAATACGTGCAACCTAGGGGTGAGGGGGGGTGACATTATATAAACGTTGTTGGAGGTAGCATACGTGCTTGTTTTTTCGCTCTTTAGTTTACAAGTCTACGGAAGAAACTCATCCTAGCTTCTTACCATGCGACTAGTGCAGTCCGAATTTAAAATTACAAGTGTCCTTAATGTATAAGTAGGTACAGTTAGTAAACGGGGTGAACCGTATTATATTATTTTATTAATTGAAATAGGACGACTAGTAAGTTAAAATTATTTGCACATTGAATGAGGGTGCTTGTTGCACACTGTGTGTGTAAGAAGAGATTATGAATGGATCTGTAGCAGCAGTCCTGAGGGTTTGTTGATGATTTGGATGCCCAGCGGGTTCGAGACGTAATTGTTGTTCCCAATGGAAGGCAGCAATGTGGAGTAATCCTGGTACGTGCAGTCGATAGGGGAAAGTACTTTCAGAGGTGGTGATCTGGAAGAAGAATACTCTCCAGGTAATGAATTTTTTTGAAACTGTTGTGCTGGTGCTTATTTGTTTAAACTATTAGTGATTTTGAGTTTTATTTAGCGACAAATTTATGAACCGAAAATTAATTTTATTTACCTATGTAAAGGATATTTTTTGAAATCTGAGGGTGTAAATACTTGTATCTAATAATTATGAATATTTCACAGATGTAAGAGGTAAACGGGTTTTTGTATATTTTTTTCAGTGCTAAAATTTTGCACACAAATATCAAAACGTTTATACTGAGCTCACCATAGCCCAGGGGAAAGTAAAGTAAGGTTCCGGGGTAGGCCCATGTAAACGAGCAGAAAATTGTGGGTGTATTTTTACTATCGAATGGGAGTATGAAATATTTAAGTTAGATCAAATTTGTAAATATTGAGATTGTGCGAGTTTAAATTTTATCTGTCAGAATATCAAGTAAGTAATATCAATCCAAGCTAGGGGCACGAAGTAATCACCCAGGTTCCAGAGTATCCAAAATAAATTTTGGCACCCAAAGCTAGGGGAACGAAGTTTTAGGGTTATATATATATATATATATATATATATATATATATATATATATATATGTATTGCCGTGGAACTCGGGTAAAATCCTCACCAACAAAAATATATTCGAAAAAGCTCATTTGGACCTCCTCTTGGGTATCTAGGTTCACTCGCATATTCTCAATCGTACACACACACTCGCAATAAAACCACAAAATACAATCCACCATACAATCTTTTATTTATTACTACTTACAAATGAAATTCACTATTGTCCATATTTCATTGATCACGTTACACTTCAGTAAATCTTATTTTGTAATGTCCTGTATTTTATTTTAAAATCATCAAACACATAAAATGTACCCGGAGTAAATGGGCCTTGAATAATACCTTCTCTAAAATTCCTTCTTTATAATTTATTTTGTTTTTTAATCTAAGTAAACTCTGGGGTATGGTGAGCTCATGATAACCCAGCTAATTCTGCATAATGTATGCCCTTCTACTTTGCATTAAAAAAACAAAGCCATGTACTCTTCACAAAAATTTCACGTTCTTATGGAACGTTAAAAAGCTTTATAGACACCTTCAAATTTCTAGTTAAATACCATAATAAAGTTTTTTACACGTATTATGTTCAATACGTAAATAATCCACACTACCTTGAAAAACACTCTCATCCGTCACCCAATATTCATAGTTTCTTAGAATCAAAATTTCAAATCGTTACCTGGAAATTTCTAGAAGCTCTCCGCTCTGTAGATGATGGTATTGTTGCGAGCTACTACTAGGCAACCCATCAAACACACAAGCGCTGTAGACTCTGCATACCTTTCAGGATACGAGAATTCTTTCAGCAATCAATTACATACAAACGCTCGAGGCACGGCGTATTCTCAAGGATTCCAGAATTGTTCTAGAAATTACGGGAGCATGAGTCATCCTTGTAATCCAGAGTATATATAAGACCGCTAATGAATGCAAGAGTTAGTCTATTCTTGAATGTCTAATATAAATTATATCGTGTAAAGTAATAGTAGTTTGGAGCTTTAGAAGTATATATAAACGTGATATGCTGTGTCTAATGTACATGCAGCTTGTTGTAGTATACATAAATAAATAGAAGTGCATAAACAAATAGTTGTGTTAGTGGACCTATGGTAGAGAAGTTAGTTTAAGAAGATATTAGTGCTTGTCAATTCATTAGTGTAGTAGTGCTTCATTGTTAAGTGGACTGAAAACATCTATAAATAAGGCATATACTGTTAATTAGACTTGTGAACAGTAAGTAATAAAGACGTTTGTTATTACTTGTTTTAAATTAAAGAAACGCGGTAGTAGTAGCCCGCTACACTGGTGTCAGGCATTTGTGGGGTATATAGTGATTAATTTAAAACACAAGTCTAAAGACATTTAAGTAGTTTGTATATGCCAGTTACAAGAAATCGAAGTAAAATGGAGGCAGAAAGTTTAATGAATTTCCTTAAGGATTTTAAATCCGGTATAGAAGAAAAGTTAAACGAAAATGCTGAGAAAATGGAGGAGAGGTCGGCTAAACTGGAAGTGACACTCGGTGAAAATTTAGTGAGGTCAGTTGAACTGGAATCAAACCTTACCGAAAGGTTAACTGAAAATGCTAAGAAAATAGAAGAACGGTTTAGTGAAAACGCGATGAAAATGGAAGAGTTGAATGAAAAGACGGCCACGTTAGAACAAAGATTAATAGCAAGCTCCATTGCATTGAAAGAAGATGTCACTGAACAGGTAAAAACAGTTGAGCAAAAGTTGGACTGTAAATTGGTAAAAATGGAAGAAGATATGATGAGGCTGCAAGAACAGGTGATTTCACTAACAACGCGGCCACTTGAATTACCAAGCCAAGTTGTTAATCAGAACATTCCAGAAATAAGAACCATGGAAAGAAGCGAGTCCATACCGTCTAAATTTAAAGTGAAACCACCCACATTCGATGGCAAAACACCCTGGCCCACATATTTGAAACAATTTGAAGCTGCTGCAATAGCCAACGGTTGGTGCAACACAGAGAAGGCTATCTCCTAAATAGTGGCCCTACGGGGGGAGGCTCTTAACATCTTACAAACAATTCCCGATCACCAGCAGAATGATTACGGCCTCTTAACATCAAAGCTTGAGATGAGATATGGAGATGCCCACCTTCAACAGGTTTACCACGCACAAGTTAAGAACCGCTCGCAAAAGACAAGTGAAAGCCTGCAAGAATTCGAAGCTGACATCGCCAGATTAGTTAGATTGGCATATCCAACGGCACCAGATAGTTTCCTCGAACAACTGGCTGTACAAACATTTGTGGATGGCGTTAAAGATGGCGAAATACAGCAAGCGCTAAGATTAGCACGGCCAAAAATGTTAGATGACGCGCTGGCTCATGCGCTTGAATTTGAAGCAGCTAAGCAGACATCACACAGGATGGGTCACCGGTCTGCTTTAGAGGAACCTGATCAAGCTCAGAACAGCATAGATGAAATAATCAACCGTGTGTTTGAAAAGCGAAAGGCAGAAAGGCTGAAAAGACTACGACCGCGGAGATGGCGTCTACGATGCTGGAGCTGCGGTGAAGTTGGCCATATGCAGAGACGCTGTACTCAACCAAAGAAACAACCGGTTGTGCCAAAGCTGGTCCATGTAAGGGGCGAACTTCGACAGCACAGCGTAGTGCCCGGAGATTATCATCCGTGCTGCATCGTCGGTGGAAAGTCTGGACAGCATTTATATCGATGGTAGAATTAATGGTAGGTTGTCCGATTACTTGTGGATACAGGAGCGACAAGAACTATTGTGAGACCAGATTTGGTTGGTCGTGGAAAAGTGCTACCTGTATCGATGTGTCTCCGAACGGCAAATGGTGAGAAGATTGGTACTCATGGAGAGACTGCCGTTATGTTGACAATTGGGGACAAATTAATTAATCATCGAGTGTTGGTGGCTGAAATTACAGAAGAAGTGATCTTGGGAATGGATCTCATGAGAGAATATGGGTTTCATGTAAACATGAAAGAAAATGTGCTTCGGATAGATGATGATGAGATTCCATTTCAAGGTAGGAGTAACCAGACGATGCAAGTACGAATGATTTGCGATATGAAAATACCCGAGAAGGCGGAAATGATAGTAATGGGACGCCCGGATGGTACGCTCCGGGAAGGACAAGTATGCATGATGGAAGCAACTGAATCGGGAATGGGTCAGGAGGGACTTCTGATTGGAAGAACGCTGGTAAAGTCTCGAAATATGGTACCAGTAAGGGTGCTGAACATTAACCCTCATACAGTGACCCTGAAGAAAGGCATGATTGTGGGAAGTTGCATTCCAGTATGTCATATTAAACGTTGTATGGACGACACGAAAAATAAACCAACCAACGGTTACTCACAGAAATTGCTGGATATGTTGATACCCTCGTGTCAAGGATTAAATGGCGACCAACTGGGCAAGGTAAAAGAACTGGTCGGACGATATCGAGGTGTGTTTGCACTGGATGATAGTGAGAAGGAAGGACGAATGTTGTGCAACACAAGATCAATACTGGAGATGCGCAACCGATAAGACAACACCCAGGCGGCTTCCTTTGGCAAAACGTAAGGAAGCTGAGCAAATTATCACCGATATGGAAGAACAGGGAGTGATTGAACCCTCGAATAGTCCATGGGCATCCCCGGTAGTGCTTGTCAAGAAAAAGGACGGGTCGACAAGGTTTTGTGTAGACTACCGGCGGCTTAACAATGTAACAAAGAAAGACAGCTATCCTTTGCCCAGAATTGATGACACCTTAGATACTCTTTCCGGATCTAAATGGTTTTCGACCTTGGACTTGAAAAGCGGATACTGGCAGGTAGGCTTGGAGCCAAACGATAAAGAAAAGACTGCCTTTACAATTGGAACTGGATTATGGCAGTTCAAGGTCATGCCATTTGGATTATGCAATGCCCTGCTACTTTTGAACGATTGATGGAGTCGATACTGCGTGGACTGTCTTGGAAGACTTGTCTGGTGTACCTGGACGACGTGATAGTGTTAGGCCGGTCTTTTGAAGAACACCTTAAGAACCTAGAGGAGATATTCCAAAGATTACGCGGGCAAACCTTACATTGAGCCCCAAGAAATGTCACCTATTTGGAAAAGAGGTGAAATACCTAGGACATGTCGTTTCAGAGACCGGAATAAAAGCTGACCCTGACAAAATAAAAACGGTACAAGAGTGGCCTACACCAGCAGATATACACCAACTACGCAGTTTTCTAGGATTGTGCACATATTACCGACGTTTTATACTTGGGTTTGCAAACATTGCCAAACCGTTAACGAAATTAACCGAAGATGGACAAGAATATGATTGGAATGACGACTGTCACAGTGCATTTGAACAACTGAAACGGCTACTGGTTACAGCACCAATTTTGAGTTATCCACGGATGGAGGAAATTTGTGTTGGATACCGATGCCAGTAACACAGCTATAGGAGGCGTTCTTTCTCAAGTGCAGGACGGACAAGAAAAGTTATTGGGTATTTCAGCAAGGTCTTGTCGCGGCCAGAAAGGAACTATTGTGTGACAAGAAGGGAGCTGTTGGCCGTCGTCAAATCCGTAGAGCACTTTTATAAGTACTTATACGGCCGTAAATTCCTGTTGAGAACAGACCATGCTGCACTGAAATGGTTATTGCAGTTTCGAAATCCTGAAGGGCAAGTGGCAAGGTGGATAGAGCGGCTGCAGGAATATGACTTTGATACAGAACATCGTGTAGGAACTAGCCATCGGAATGCTGACGCTCTATCAAGGAGACCTTGTCCGGTGGACTGCAATCATTGCTCCAAGATGGAAGAGAAAATAAGTGTCATCCATAGAATGACGGTAACCGATGATACTTGGCAACCCGAAAGAATGCGAGAAGACCAGGAGAATGACGCCGAATTGGGACGAATTATTGAGTGGAAAATAGAGGACAACGACCAGCTTGGGAAGAAATTAGTATTTTAAGTAGGAGCTTGAAGGCATACTGGGCACAGTGGGACTCCTTGATGATGGATAATAGAATCTTGAAACGACGCCTGGAATTTGAAGATGGCACTGAGAGACTTCAAGTGATAGTGCCGAGAAGCAGAGTGCCGGAAGTGTTGCAGCACTTGCACGACGGTATTTCCGGAGGGCACTTTGGCGTGAAAAGAACTCTCGAAAGAGTGAGAGAAAGATTCTATTGGGTGAACTGCAAAGAAGATGTGAAGGAGTGGTGCCGGAAATGTGAATTGTGTGCCTCTGCAAATGGCCCGGTCTCAAAACGGAAAGCCCCAATGAGACAGTATAACGTGGGAATCCTTTTGAGAGGGTAGCCATTGATATAGCTGGTCCGTTTCCGGAATCAGAGAAGGGAAATAAATACATCTTGGTTGCAATGGATTATTTTACCAAATGGCCGGAGGCATATGCTATACCTAACCAAGAAGCCGATACGGTTGCAGATGTACTAGTGAAGGAGTTGTTTTGTCGCTTTGGAGTTCCGTTGGAATTACACTCCGATCAAGGTCGGAACTTCGAATCAGCATTGTTTCAAAATGTCTGCAAGCATCTTGGAATCAGGAAGACTAGAACCACGCCACTTCATCCCCAATCGGATGGAATGGTTGAAAGAATGAACAGGACGTTAGGGAAGTACCTGGCCAAAGTTGTCTCTGAACATCAACGAGACTGGGACCAATATCTACATTTGTTCCTACTGGCGTACCGATCTTCGGTACATGACAGCACAGGGTACTCGCCCGCTTGCGTAATGCTAGGACGTGAATTGCGGCTACCATGTGATCTTCGGTTTGGATTTAAACCTGGAGAAGAGATCGCAGGTGAAGATTACGTTAGTAAGCTTCGTGAAAGATCAAATAGTATTCACGAAAACGTCCGAAAGAATATACAGGCAGCAAGCGATCGAATGAAATCACAATATGACACGAGAGCACAAGAAGGTGGTTATCAACCTGTAGATTTGGTGTGGTTGTATAATCCACAAAGAAAACGTGGGTTGTCGCCAAAACTACAAAGACAATGGGAAGGGCCGTACGAAGTGTTAAAAGGATTAATGATGTAGTGTACCGGATCAGAAGATCCTCGTGGTAAACCGAAAGTGGTACACTTTGACCGTTTAACATCCTACGCTGGCAACAACCAGGAAGACTCGCATAATGATAATGGTGTTCGGCAAGTTATTAATCATGAGCCATATGTAGATTTTGAGAGCTTTATGGCGGCGTATGGTGGTTCCGCTAAAGCGAGATTTGGCGTTGTTGTTGAAAACAGCAAGATCTGTTTAGAGCACCAGAAGAGTATTCCCTTGCACATTGCGTAGCTCAAGATTTGGCAATGTCAAGGGAATAGCTGTTGTTTTAAGAAAAGTTTGGATGTGTGGATGAATTAGTACAACAGCAGCCAACTGTAGGAAAAGCTTTGGTTCTTCAAGATAAAAATCGTTATGTTTACTATCTGGTCACCAAAAATTCTTCATGGCAAAGACCTAGTTATGGACATCTATGGGAGGCTTTGCTAAATCTTAAGGCGCAGATGATGGAGAATGGAGTAACAAGACTAGCGATGCCCAAGTTGGGCTGTGGACTGGATCACTTAGATTGGAGGATAATCCGAAATATGCTAGAAGTAGTTTTCCAGGAACCAACGTCCAGGTCCTTGTTTGTTGTTTTCAACCGGTTGCCTACCAAGACCAAGAAAAGAGTGTTGACTGTTATTTCCAACGACGTGGTGGATGCACCAGAGGAGATAGCTGCCGATACCGTCATCAGTCATCGAATTGGCGCCAAATGTATCTACAGTTACGAGACGTAACGGTTTTAAAGAGGGGCAGTGTTGCGAGCTACTACTAGGCAACCCATCAAACACACAAGCGCTGTAGACTCTGCATACCTTTCAGGATACGAGAATTCTTTCAGCAATCAATTACATACAAACGCTCGAGGCACGGCGTATTCTCAAGGATTCCAGAATTGTTCTAGAAATTACGGGAGCATGAGTCATCCTTGTAATCCAGAGTATATATAAGACCGCTAATGAATGCAAGAGTTAGTCTATTCTTGAATGTCTAATATAAATTATATCGTGTAAAGTAATAGTAGTTTGGAGCTTTAGAAGTATATATAAACGTGATATGCTGTGTCTAATGTACATGCAGCTTGTTGTAGTATACATAAATAAATAGAAGTGCATAAACAAATAGTTGTGTTAGTGGACCTATGGTAGAGAAGTTAGTTTAAGAAGATATTAGTGCTTGTCAATTCATTAGTGTAGTAGTGCTTCATTGTTAAGTGGACTGAAAACATCTATAAATAAGGCATATACTGTTAATTAGACTTGTGAACAGTAAGTAATAAAGACGTTTGTTATTACTTGTTTTAAATTAAAGAAACGCGGTAGTAGTAGCCCGCTACAGTATGTATTTCTTCTATCTGGTCTGCAGGCCGTTTCTAGCTGATACTAGACGAACTCCATCTAAGCCGATCCGCCAACGCCGCCTCCACGTTGTAACCAAATTCCATTTAAACATACGTCTTTCTCAATTAGTTGCTTCAAACCACGTTACTTAAGTGTCCCGACACGAGTTGGTTAAAAATTATAGGTGATACCTCAATTACAATATGTAATCTCGGCACACTAACCGCGTACTAATTAAGAGGCTATCACCATGCAATATAATTTAAATGATTTTATACTTACAACTCGTGTTAACTTTCATACGTCGTTTGGAGCGATCGAAATCTTAAGGGCTTTAATTGTTTCCGTAAAATATTTATACCTTTAGACGGACACCTCCTGGCCACATTTATCCGAAATCCCCTGTTAACAACAACACATTCTTACAATTTTGCACTCAACCAATATTTAATCCCGCGAATTCCAGTGCGTCATTATAATATTTTCAGAAAATTAATATACACTATGCTTGTATTTGTCTCGCGTTCAACTAACTATATCGACCAATCGTATATTTACTGACGTGCTACAAGTCCCTCCTATACTATCGTTGTCTCTTGCTTATGCGTTTTCTACGTCTCTTTCTACCCTGGTTTGAGTGGTACAAAATCGATATTTCTGTTTATTTGCTATCTACACCACGTGGACTTACTACGCGATTTAAATAACCCCTCATTAGTATTTCCATAGAATGCCTGCGACCGTTTACAATATACGTAGAATTTTCATGTTTCTCTACACAAAATTATTGGAACTTGACATTTAAAATTCTGCAGGTGTTCAATCTTAACGCGTTTTAAATAACACTTCTACGAGTTGGATTTTCCACGTATTTCCACCCTACTGATATATTTGTTTGTTAGCAATGCGTCTCACCTTGGTATTATTGGTTTTTTTTACACGCTTTTATGCATATTATACATCAATAATCGTTCAATTAAATTCAATTAAATTAATAAATTAATGGCATTGGCTTCTACCATTTATTTCTTTGCAAACCTACTTAAATTTCATTCGTTATTTGTAAAATTTCGTTAATACCTGATACTCAAAATGAACTAACTGGAATATAACTTTCGCACGTAATTTCTGGTTGTTCCTTTATACAGGGTGTTTTGAAATTGTTTCTTTTATATTTATTTTTAATCTTTTAAAACCACTATAATATATATATATATATATATATATATATATAGCTGTGATAAGAGGTTGTTTAGAGGTGTATTAAGTAGTAAGGGTCGTGTAGTAACTGTTAATAGTAATGGGAATCAGAAAACTGCATTTATTTAGCAGAAAAATAATCATAAATGTAATTAAATACATTGAGGAGTGTTCAACAAGCTTATAAAACAAATACGCAAAAAATAAGATAAAATCTAATAAATCCTCATGCAATTACGCTTGTAATAAAGAAGGAACAATAAACGCTTTGATAAGAAAACGCACTTTCAAAGATCAGTTTAAATAAATACGCAAACAGCATTCGTGTTACATCATTTATTTTGTACAATTATCCAAAAAGCTTTATCTACACAAAACAACAAACATAAGTTAAAAGTCCGGTCACGATAACAAATAATAAGGCAATCAAAGATCGTAAATAACAGCCCGACACGGAAATACAAAAGAGTTTCATCAAAAATCAGCATGAAAATACTGGAAATATTAAAGGCAAACGTGGTTGGTCGCAACAATCTGTAAAACTGCTTGGAAAACCAATCCAAATGTAGTGGAAAAAAGCTACATAACACCCACCGGTGATAAGACACGGTCAGTCTCCACTTGAAGCACGTCGAATCCACAACACTTCTAATCAGATATCTACGCGTCAAATAAATAAAATTTGTATTATAGTGAAATAGTGCTGTGTAACAATTGTGTTAAGAATATATGAAGAGTTTTTGCCGTTTTTTCAGAAAACATGAGTATAAATTGGGTAATTAATTTAAATTAAATATTTATAATGATATAGGACTTCTAATTCTTGACTATTTCTTGTTCACTTCTAATTCTGGTTCTAATTCGAATTCACAAATATAAGAAATTCATAATTGAAAGAAACACACGAATTCCAATTGGTATTTAAGGCATATACAGAGAAATGTAGAATAAAGCACGAGGTGATTTTGGAAACAAGGGGTAACCGTACTGAATTATTGGTTCAAACATAAGGAGTACACAAAGCAGAGCATTGGGTTTCGATTGAAAATAACAAGGGGGTGTTGATCCACAACACGAAACAACTTATAAGGAAATCGCAGGTCAGACCTTCGTAGTTTTAAGGAATCTTTTCAAATTTAAATTTTAACATTGAATATATTAATTTTCTCACTAATTTGTAGAGAGTCAACAAGGACATGAGTACGTTGAAACTTACGTAATAATCATAAAAAGGTCTTCGAACATTGCAGATTTTTTTGTAAAAGGTATCGTTTTTGGTGACTTTATTTTAAATTAAAAGAATATACATTTTGGGATAAATAATCCATATAATATTAATTGATTGAAGAGTGTATTTAAAGAATTACAAAGTTTGTGAAGTGTAAATATTATTTCCTTTCATTATATGAATTTTGATTGACTTCATTTCATCAATTCAAACAGGTAATCATAAAGGGATAAATAAAAATTGATCATCGTAACGTTGTGCACTCTGTGTAAATTAAAAAGAACTAGCCATGGCATAATTAAATCAGAAGATTGAGAAAAACACAGAGTGGTGGCGTTTAGCTAGAACGTTTACTACATCCGGCTGCACAAGTAAGGGGGAGGGGGGTACTACAGCAAATTTATGACGCAACAACATGGGGCTAAAAATACATAGCAATATATATATATATATATATATATATATATATATATATATATACAGGTTGTTTCAGAATAAAGTACCGTAAATTAGGGAATATATAAAGTTAGATAACAGTTTCCTGTAAACTCACCAGTTTTCATTATACAGGGTGATGAAGTGATGTTGAAAAATATATGTTTTTTAGAATATCTTCATTTAGGGTAGACACTTTAACTTGTAAATAGGTACACGTTAGTTGTTTACTAATACGAATTATTAAGTTTCATTTCGACAAAATTAGGATAATCCATTGCTGTAGAAGAAGTGAGATTATCAAACAATTTTGACCTATACTTTTGGCACACCCTGTATTTCATGAAAAGTAAAGCACATAATTATTCCTCATACAATTTGCCACAAAAAAGGTACTCTTGGTTAATCTCTGTAGAGCTTTCCATTTTCGAAATATTTTAAATTAAGTCATACTCAGCTCATGCATGAAAACAACGTATTATTAATTCTTTCAAAAATGTAAAGGTTTGTTTATGAAATCGAAACTGGTATCTGATTTAAATCAAATACAGTAAGTTGACATACATGTACATATTTCATAAAAATAATGTTTCATTCATATTAGTTTTACTATTAAAATACAAATAATTACAAACTGTTGCTAAATCTAGTAGGCTCTTACTCGGTGTAGTTGGCAAAAGTTATACTCCTTCAATATGTAACTACAGCTTGCTTATTTCTTATTATTTTGTTAATAAACAACACAAAAATGGTAACATCCACATTCTCTTAATATGCTGACATGCATTTAGTACTAGGAGAATGCCAAGGCAATTCTGAAAAGGCGATACGAAGATATGCAGAGAAATATCCAGGACGCATTGTTCCCAATAGAAAAACTTTTGTGCCAGTAGATAGACGGATAAGGGAAACTGTAACTGTTTTACCTGTTGCTCAACATCGTGGAAGTGAAAGAGTAAAACGCGCATTGATAAATGAAGAAAATGTTTTAAATTTAGTAGAGGAGAACCCAGTAATAAGTACCAGAAGGCTTTTATAAATGGGAGTTTCTCAGGTAACATGTTGGAGAATTCTAAAAGATCAATAGCTGTATCCCTATCGCAACAAGTTCGGAACATTTTAGAAACCGACTACCGACCTCGAGTCGAGCTTTACGACTGGCTGCTAAGACAAATTAGAAGAAATAATGAATTTGTTAACAATATTCTTTTTACTGATGAAGCAACCTTGAGCAGAAATGACATATTCAACATGCATAATGAGCATGTGTGGTCAGATGAAAACCCACATTTCACAAAAACCAACAGTTTTCAGCATAAATTTACAATAAATGTTTGGACTGGAATAATACACAATCAGCTGATAGGACAATTTATTTCAGAAAAAAATTTAACTGGAAAACCATTTACAACTGTTTAAGAGAACATTTAATAGGTTTATTTGAAGAAGTTCCTTGTCATCGAAGACTTAACACGTGGTTCATGCATGATTGAGCAACAAACACCTCATTTTGCATTAACTGCAAGAGAGTGGTTAAATAACAATTTTCCTGGCAGGTAGATTAGTCGTGGAGTAAATGCTCCGGTTAGTTCGCCGCCTCGGTCCCCTGAGTTAAATCCCATGAACTATTGGGCAACACCTCATTTTGCATTAACTGCAAGAGAGTGGTTAAATAACAATTTTCCTGGCAGGTAGATTAGTCGTGGAGTAAATGCTCCGGTTAGTTCGCCGCCTCGGTCCCCTGAGTTAAATCCCATGAACTATTGGGCAACACCTCATTTTGCATTAACTGCAAGAGAGTGGTTAAATAACAATTTTCCTGGCAGGTAGATTAGTCGTGGAGTAAATGCTCCGGTTAGTTCGCCGCCTCGGTCCCCTGAGTTAAATCCCATGGACTATGGAATTTGGGGTAGTTTAAAGCAAAAAGTTTTTCTGAACCTATTAATACTGTTCAGGAGTTGAGAGAGAGGATGGAAAATGCTCTTAGGGACTTAGCCAATTCTAGGTTTATTCTGCAAAAAAATACTCACCAGATTAAGAAATGAGCCCAAAAATGTATTCAAGTTGGAGGATGTCACTTTGAACATTTACTTAAATAATGAGCGAGTTTGTAGTGGCTCTGTAAGTAAATTTTAGCTTGTAGTCAAATATTCTTCAGTTTATAAACACTGACAAGTTTGTTAAATGGGTTTTGTTCTTTACAAAATGTATTTGATTTAAATCAGTTATCAGTTTCGAATTCATAAAATAAACCTTAGCATGTTTGAAAGAAATAATACGTTGTTTTCATGCATGAGTTGAGTATGACTTAATTTAAAATACCATGAAAATGGAAAGCTCTACAGAGATTAACCAAGAGTACCTTTTTTGTGGCAAATTGTATGACGAATAATTATGAGTTTTAATTTTTATGAAATACAGGGTTTGCAAAAAGTATAGGTCAAAATTGTTTGATATCACCCATATTCTACGCCAATGGATTATCCTATTTTGTCGAAATGATGTGTAATAATTCGTATTAGTAAACAACTATTGTGTAACTATTTTCAAGTTGAAGTCTCTACCCTAAATGAAAATATTCTAAAAAACGTGTATTTTCAATATCACTTCATCACCGTGTATAATAGAAACGGGTGGGTTTGCAGGAAAATGTTATCTAACTTTTCTTGATAACTCATCAAGTTAATTACACAAGGTAAGTTTATAAATACTAACATATTATAGTTAATAAGATGAAATAATAACTCGGCCTTTTTGCAAAACCTAAATGATCGTTTCAAATAGAACTAGTAATAGAAAGATATAAAATATAAGGTCCCGGACAGGATTTTAACCTGTATCTTGGGCTTTTCAGGCCCATACATTTTGCAATTATGCCACCGGAACAGGTGACGACAATCGGAAAATTTACAAATTTAAATCCTGTACACAATTATACATCACCTAATTTTCAATTACATTTGGCAAAAATGCCAAAAAAGGACGTGTGGAAAACTACTTACAAAAGAACGAAAGAGTACTCATGGTTAGATTAGAATCTAAACCGGTAAACACAGTAATAATACAAGTATACATGCTCACCTTCGGCTACAGTTAGGAAGAGGTAGAAGCGATCTACAAAGATATCGCAGACATACCAAGGTACGTAAAAGAACATGAAAATTTAAAAATTACGAGGATTTTAATGCTGTGGTAAGTGAAGGTAGGGAAGGAGCGGTAGTAGGTTTATTTGGTTTAGGCACGAGAAATGACAGGGGAAATAGGCTGGCAGAATTTTGCAACAAGAACAATGTAACCATCACAAATACATTATTTCAACATCATACAAGAAGACGATACACGTGGAAGATGCCAGGAGATATAGGAAGATATCAAATAGATTACATTATTGTTAGACAATGGTTTCGGAATCAAGTAACAGACTGTAGAAGGTACCCATAAGCAGATATAGACACTGACCACAACATAGTAATTATGAAGGCCGCTCTTAAATTTAAAAAATTGAAAA
Organism: Platerodrilus igneus; assembly: GCA_036346225.1. Classification (NCBI taxonomy): domain Eukaryota; kingdom Metazoa; phylum Arthropoda; class Insecta; order Coleoptera; family Lycidae; genus Platerodrilus; species Platerodrilus igneus. Next base: position 10,920,670 of record JARFIW010001469.1, on the reverse strand, counting down.
AAGGAACGGGAAAATGCACTTTGACTTTGAGAAACTACAAGATAAAAATATCCACAAAAGATATGAAATAAAGTCAAAAGAATTGCTGAAAGACATCAGGAAAATTTCTGATACTAAGGAAGTAAAAACAGAATGTAGTAACATTAAATCCAGCTTAAACATGGCACCAGAGATATTCTGGAGCATACACAAAAAGAAAATAAGAAACCATGGATAACAAAGGATATCCTGAATTTAATAGAAGAAAGACGAAAATACAAAAACAGACCGAACTATTAATTTTTTTTGAATTAAAAACTACTAATTCGACAAATGTCTAAGTGTCTGGGGATCCTTGGCAGCCACAAGCTGTTTATTAACCCCTCTTCACAAGCCACTGAATCTTTTTTAAACAGTATTTATTAGTAAAATTAGATAGACGTCTATGCATAAATTCTATTAGTTTCATAGCCTTCATCATCGTTAGGTCTTCAGTTCTAGAACTGGTTAGACGCGTACCATCATTGTTTCCTATTCTGAACTAACCTACACATTTCCCTGAAATTCCAACAGCCCACATCTTTCTATGTGCAATAGTCTAATCTAGATGTACCTGTACCTCTTAATTTTCCTTCTTTGCTTCTAATATATGCCATGGTATTTACTCATGCATCACCCTATCTCTTCTATTTTTTTACTATTTTTTGCATATTTCTTTCTTCCATTTCTAGTACCTGTTATTCTTAACTTTGTCTGTCCATGATACCTTCATTATACGTTTGTAGCACCAAATTTCAAATGCTTCCACGTTTCACAGCCGTACAATGCTGTGCTCTGCACATATGTTTTCAGCAATATTTTTCTTATTTCTGTTTGTTGTCTTCGAATATGGCAACTGCTTTTTCTTTTTAAATACAGCACAGCCTTGTACTATTCCTTTTTTATCCTTTATGCGTTTCGCCTTCGTATTGTTTTCTAAAAGTATACCCTATTTCGCTAATATTCAATAGTACGCGAGGGGAGTTAAGTCACCTGACAGCTACCAAGATCCTTCAACCACTTAGACACTTGCCGAATCAATAGTTTTCCAATTATTCCTTTCGTGCAATCAACATTTGTTTAACATATTATAAAAGCAATGACTGTGGTTGTTTGCGATAATCATCAGGTTTAAATACAACTACTTTTTCATCACTAGGTTTTTCGTTCTGGAACTGTTTGAATGCGTATCTCCATTAATTTCTATTTTGGGTTAACCTACATATTTCCCTGAAATTCCTACAACCTACATCTTTCACTCTATGCGCAATAGTCTAATCTAGGTCAACCTCTACCTTTCCTTTTTCCTTTCTCTGCTGCTAATATACTCCGCACTATTCCATCATGCCTTAGTATATAAACCTATCATCTCACCTGTCCTACTTTTTACTGTTTTCCACATATTTCTTCCTTCTCCTACCATTTCTAGAACTTCGTTGTTCTTAACTTTATCGGTCCATGATATCTTCATCATGCATACGTTTGTAGCACCACATTTCAAAAGCTTCTATCTTTTTCTTGTCCGCTTCTCCTATTGTCCATGTTTCACAACCGCACAGCCACGATATGATTTCAGCCTTATTAGCAATAAAATCATAATGATATCTAAAGTTCGGGCTATGGTCAAAATAGATGCCCAAGTATTTAATAATATTTGGCTTATCAAGAACATATCCATTGATTTTGTAGTTAAGTTGAATAAGATTCCTTTTCTTACAGTAAGTTCATAATGTTACATTTTTTTATGTTATGGAAAAGCACAATTTAATCACACCATTCAGATAATCGATCAAGATCTTTTTGTCCTAGTTTGTAATCATTATCATTTTTTATGATATTGTAAATTTTTCCATTTCGAATGGACCTGCACCTTGCCGAAGTTCTAAATTACTAGAACAGGTGAAATGGCTTGCGTGTTCTAATGAGCTAAAGAGCCAAACTACAGGTCCAACCAAAGTAGTAGGGTCATTAGTGAGGAACCAGACTAAGACAGGTCCCCGAAAGAGGGCAGCGGCTCTTTCGGTACTTAGATTGGCAGAGACCATAGGGGTCGGTATGACAGTCTAAGACACACTACCGCGATGTGGAAAGCAACGGGAAACCACCACATTATCTCCCAAGTACACGGTGTACTTAAGTTGTTACAAACATGATGGCATTCTCTGGGTTAAAAGATTCCGGAGTTAAAATAGTCCCCCATTCGGATCTCTGGTAGGGTACTACTTCGGAGGATGCGATCGGAAAGTTAAAAATAAGAGTCGGGAACATTCTGCGAGTCAGAGCGTGGAATGTTAGAAGTATGAAGCAAGTAGGTAAGCTAGAGAACCTAAAAATCGAAATGAATAGGTTATCACTAGACATAGTAGGGATCAGCAAAGTTCGGTGGCCAGAGGCGGGAGATTTTTGGAGTGGAGACTTCGGGGTAATTCATACAGGAGCAGAGGAAGGAAATTTGGGTGTGGGGATAGTTATGCGGAAAAAGATATGATACTGTGTAGAAAATTACTTACAAAAGAATGAAAGAGTACTCATGGTTAGATTAGAATCTAAACCGGTAAACACAGTAATAATACAAGTATACATGCCCACCTCTAGCTACAGTCACGAAGAGGTAGAAGACATCTACAAAGATATCAAAGACATATTAAGATATGTAAAAGGACATGAAAATTTAATAATTACGGGGGATTTTAATGCCGTGGTAGGTGAGGGTAGGGAAGGAACAGTAGTAGGTTTATTTGGTTTAGGCACGAGAAACGACAGGGAAAATAGGCTGGTAGAATTTTGCGACAAGAACAATTTAATCATCACAAACACATTATTTCAACATCATGCTAGAAGACGATATACGTGGAAGATGCCAGGAGATATAGGAAGATATCAAATAGATTACATTCTTGTTAGACAACGATTTAGGAATCAAGTAAAAGACTGTAGAAGCTACCCAGAAGCAGATATAGATACTGACCACAACATCGTAATTATGAAGGACGCACTTAAATTTAAGAATCTGAAAAAAAAGAACGGAAAAAGGCACTTGGACTTAAAGAAACTAAAAGATAAAGATATTCAAGAAAGATTTGAAAAAAAGTCAAATGAATTGCTGAATGATATCGGGAAAATATCTGATACTAAGGAAGTAGAAACAGAATGGAATAACATTAAATCCAGCCTAGGCATGGCGGCCAGAGATATTCTGGGGTATACACAAAAAGAAAATAAGAAACCATGGATAACAAAGGATATCCTGAATTTAATAAAGGAAAGACGAAAATACAACAATAAATCAGACGAAACAGGAAAACAGAGATACAAAGCCATAAAATGAGAAATTATTCGAAAATGCAGGAAAGCTAAAGAACAATGGATTGATGAAAAGTGCAAAGAGGTACAAACGAAGATGGAAATAGGAAAGACAGACGAAGCATACAAATTAATTAGAATGAATTTTAGGGATATAAAACCGTATAGCAAAAATATATGGGACGCACAAGGAAACGTCATTATAGAAAACATAGAGAAAGTGGGTAGATGGCAAGAATATATAGGGAATTTATATGCAGGAGACGAACTAGCTGCATTAGAACAGGAATCAGACATTGAAAATGATGACTTGCGATATCCTATACTTAGAGACGAGTTTGAATTAGCATTAAAGAGTCTGAAAAATGGTAAGGCGCCGGGTACAGATAAGGTGCAAGCAGAAACTCTAAAAGCCGCTGAACAAGCAGTAACAAACCGTCTCTTCCAACTTGTAAGCTATATGTATGAGACAGGCAAGATACCCAAAGATTTCAAACGTAGCATCATAGAAACTGTGCCTAAAAAGAAAAGCACGGATTGATGTGAAAATTTTCGAACAATAAGTTTGACAGCACACGAATGGAAAAACGGGCGGAAGAAATACTAGGAGACGACCAGTTTGGGTTTAGGCAAAATAGGGGAACACGGGAGGCTATTTTAGCTCTGAGAGTGATAATGGAGAAAACAATAGAAAAAAGGGAAAGCGTGTATATAGGGTTTGTAGATCTGGAAAAAGCATTCGACAATGTAAATTGGAAAAAAATGTTTGAAATACTCAAAAAGATTGGAATGATTTTTAGGGATAGACGAATAGTACATAGTTTATACAAAGAGCAAACAGCAGTAATAGAATTAGAGCAGGAACGTAGATAAGTAAACATTAGGAAAGGGGTGAGACAGGGATGTGCCCTATCCCCATTGATTTTTAACTTGTACATAGAAGAGGCAATGAATACTGTCAAATACAGGAAGACATTTGGAATTAATATGCAGGGACAAAAAATTGATATGCTTAGATTTGCAGATGATATAGTGGTCTAGCAAGGAAGAGTTAGAAGCTGCTCTTAATGAAATGGAAACGGTTCTAACAGAGAGATACGGTATGAAAATTAATAAACTAAAACTAAAGTTCTAGTATGCAAAGGTGGGGAAAATAAATCAAAAACAAGAATACAAGTATGTAACACGAACTTACAAGAGGTTAAGGATTTCTGCTACCTAGGAAGTCAAATAACGCAAGATGGGAAAAGCACAAAAGATATAAAACAAAGATTAGCACAAGATCGTGCTACATTTAACAAGAAAAAGCAACTACTGTGCTCAAAGACCACAAACATAGAAACAAGGAAAAGATTGCTTAAAACATATGTGTGGAGCACAGCACTGTACGGCTGTGAAGTCTGGACAGTAGGAGAAGTGGACAAAAAAAGGTAGAAGCGTTTGAAATGTGGTGCTACAGACGTATGATGAAGATATCATGGACAGACAAAGTTAAGAACGAAGAGGTACTAAAAATGGTAAGGGAAGAAAGAAATATGTGGAAAACCGTAAAAAATAGGAGAGATAGGATGATAGGCCACATACTACGGCATGATGGAATAGTGCGGAATATATTAGAAGCAGAGATAAAAAAAAAGAGAAGAAGAGGCAGACCTAGGTTAGATTACTGCACACAGATAGTAAAAGATGTAGGCTGTAGGGGTTTCAGGGAGATGTGTAGGCTAGCCCAGAATAGAAATCAATGGAGGTACGCATCCCACCAATCCCAAGATGGATAAACTAATGACGAAAAAATAACTGTGCTTAAACATGATGATTATTATAAGTAACTACAAGAATTGGTTGGGCAATATTCTCGAATAATGTTAAGTGTGTGAAAGGATTTACTGGAAAACCATTATTTTGGCAAATGTCTAAGTGTTGGGGGATCTTGGTAGTCACAGGTTGCTTAACCCCCTTCACTGAATCTCGGTGAAATAGGGCTTAAAATGAGAAAACAATAGAAGAGAACGAGCTTAATGCACATGCTGTGTGAGAATTTCAGGTAACTATGTAGGCTAACTCAGAATATAAATAAGTGCAGGTACGTGTCCAACCAGTTTTGAGACGGAAAACCTAATGACGAAAAAATAAGCGCAGATAAATTTGATGATTAGTATAAACAACTAGTTGTTGGTTGCAAAATATCTGCAACTAATGTTGACTGTGCGAAAAGATAAATTGGAAAACATTAAATCGCTAAATGGTTAAGTGTTGAGGGAACTTGGCAGCCACAGGTTGCTTACCTCCCTTCACAACCTTACATGTGATTTTCCAATGCTCCACCCGAAGGTACTACATTGGCCAGGAAGCGAGTTTTTTTACCTGGAAAATTTGGAATTTTGCCGAACCCTTGCTGTTCCAAGCAAGGTAGGGATCTTTAACGTGCGTGACAACATTTACACACGGGACCTCCATTTTACCTCTCATCCGAACGAGGGTGTATTTTTGTGAAAAATGCTCGCCTAATATTTTTAAGCAAACCGTGTCGGGATTCGAACCCCGGACCTTGGGCGTAGTAGCCACACACATACCACTACGCCACGGAGCCGCGCTCCCTTCACAACCGTTCATTTACATTTCCAATGCTCCACCCGAAGGTACTACATTGGCCAGGAGGCGAGTTTTTTGTTGCCTGGAAATTTAGAATTTTGCCGAACCGTTGCCGTTCCAGGCAAGGTAGGGATCTTTAACGTGCGTGACAACACTCACACACGGGACCTCCATTTAACCTCTCATCCGAACGAGGGCGTAATATTTGTGAAAAATACTCACCTGCCATTTTTCAAGCAGTCGGCCGTGTCGGGATTCCCTTCACAACCACTGAAGGTCGGAGAAATAGGGCATATAACTGTAAAACAATAAAAGGTGATCAGACTGCATCTAACAAGAAAGAACAGCGCCTATGAGGAAAGATAACAAACATAGAATAAGAAGAAAATTGTTGAAAGCATATGTGTGGAGCACAGCACAGTATGCCTGTGAAATACGGGCAGTCTGAAACGCAGACAGAAAAACGGTTGCAGCCTTTTGAAATGCTGTGCTTCAGATGTATGAGGACGATAGCATGGACAGACAAAGATAATAACAAATAAGTTATAGAAATAGTAAGGGAAAAGGATATCTGGGGAAAAAGAGAAATAGAAGGGCGGAATACGTTCTAAGGCATTTTTGGGGAATAGTATGGGATATATTACAAGCAGAGATAGGAAAAGAGAGGTAGATGTAGACCTAGATCAGATAGTTATAGATGCAAAATGTGCAAATTTCAGGGAAATCTGTAGGTTAGTTCAAAATAGGAAACAATGATGGTACGCATCTTACCAGTTCTAAGACTGAATACCTAATGATGATGATGATATAAATTTTTAAGTCATTAGTAAAGATAAATATCATACTATATTTGAAACAACCTTTAATGTCAATTATAAAGCAGTTAAAAATATAGTTGATAAATGCCCTCCCTGTTCAACTCCAGATAATACATTGATGGTTTTGGATATATTTTGGATTTTAATAGTTTGCATTCTCCCAAGAAAACTTTCAGTCCATTGAATTGTTTCCCTAAATCCCGAATCGTAGCAACTTGGAATCCAAAATCTTTATTAGAATTTTGTTAAATCCATGTTGCTCATTTACAAGTACTGTAGACAGAATGGGAGTTATTTTTAGCCACAACTATGGCTTCAAAGACCTATAGTAAAAATACAAAACTTTGAAATAGACATAATTTTCCACAATAACCTTATCTTCACTTTTATGTATCGGTATGACATAACTTGACTTCGGTACGATACAAAAAATGCCAGAATTTAAAGATAAAGCATAAATTGAGTGAAATATCAGTGTTCCAAGCATTTTCATCTACAGTTGTAAATGAAAATGCTTGGAACATCATCGGACCCACTACTATTTTTAACGTCTAGACAACTAAGTTGGTCAAAAATGTCGATTTCTGTTATTATGCAATTATTTATTAATGTGGTTTCATTATTTTGTATAACATTGGTCAATTTATCTACTTTCGAGTAAACAGCAAATAGTTCAGCAAAAAAATTTGCTATTTCCTTTGTGTCTTGGGTTTCTACTTTGTTGTAAATCATTATGGTCGAGAGATGACTATTTTTCTTTATGCTATTAACCCTTTAACGCCCAAGTTATTTTTTTTAATTGAAATTTAATAACACTTATAATTTAAGTTAGTATTGATATTATATTACTAAAAAAAAATAATAAAAAATAGGATGAGTCATTGCTGAAATATGACCCGTGATCATATGAACACGCTAAGCATTAATAAGTACAAAAGCTTAATATAAGAATATATTCAACTAATTTGAATGGAATGACTTAAAACAAGATAAACAAAGACCAACATTACACTTGCTGCAACTAGATCTTACGGTACTGCTACAATTAGGTCCTCTACAACGACACCTATTGCTAGGTTCTACAAGATGACCATGGCCGTCAAGCCTAATGTCATCACTTACATCCGTATGGATAGCACTTTTTGAAGTTTGTGGTCGACCTCTGCCAGATGGTAAAACTCCATATGTTTTCAAATATGTACACACTACGTTTCTTCTAAATTCTAACTGTGATAAGTCCGATCCTGAATACTTTGACAGCAACCATGCATTATTCATAGCAGCATCTAACATCCAAGTGAATAGTGACCAGTACCATTTCTTTCCACGAAAGCCTATTCGATAATAAGCAATATTTTCGTTCATTCTGTCTGTGCCACCCATAAATTTGTTATATTTCCCTATTACTTTAGGTTGTGAAACACTAATTTTCTTCTTTTCTGCTTTCAAGTACCTATTAGCTTTTGCAACTGGATACACACCATGGCACGTAGAAGCTACTGTGACAGTATTGTTGTCTACCCATCTTACTAGTATAATATTATCTTCAACGCTAGTTTGGAAATCGAAACTTCCTCTTTCCATTTTTTTCATCGCGTTTGTGGTAGTTAGCGGGCAATCTTTTGGAACACGATTTTGCCTAATTGTTCCGGTTGCATGGTAACCTTTAGATTTTAGATGTGCAAGTAGTGGTATTCCGGTAAATAAGTTATCAGAGTATAGTTGAAATGGCAAAGCGGCTACATTTTCTTGAAAACTATCAAGCATCTGTACCAATGGAGCAGGTGCTTTTCCAAAATTAATTTCATATTGATCATTTCCGCATGGATTTTTACCTTGATACACATCAAAATTGACCAAGTATCCAGTTGGTGTGTTCAGACACAAAATTTTATATCCGAAGCGGATAGGCTTATTTCAAATGCACTGCTTACAGCTGTGGCGTCCAAAATATGCCACCATACATTCATCAAAATCCAAGTGTTCTATCGGTTGAAAATTGTCACTGCACCTTTGTTGCAGCAGCGTGATCAATGGACGTAGTTTCCACATTTTGTCTTTTTTATCAATTTTATTGCTGTCAGCAAAATGTATAAACCGATTTATTTCTAGAAACATAGACCTCCTCATAGCATTTACCACCAATTACGCAAATCTTAGAATGTTTTCCAGTACAACCTCTTAGATGGAACAACATTATATCCTGATAAATATAAAATGGCTATAAATACTTTCATTTCTTGGAAAGTTATTTGTGGGTCCTTACAATTATTGTAAACTGCATATTTGGATGATTCACTAATGAGTAAATTCAATACTTCTTCATCTATAAATAGTTCAAATAAGTCAATTGGCAAAAGTCCTCGATATTTAGAATAATTAGCTTCGGGAAATATAATATTACGGCTTACTGATAAATCTTTGTGTTCCCATGAATAAGTTTGTTTTGCTTTCTTACGCCTTTTTTGATTATTTTCTTGTACACACTCATCTAATGTATCAATGCGGTTATTGTTTCTAAGTACTATTTCAGCTGCACATCGTAACTGATTCCCAGATAGGTTATCAACCAGGCCACGACCATCTTCATCAGCAGAGTCCTCATCGGAATTGATATGTGCATCCGGCGGTTCAATAAATATATTTTCAGCATCTATTTCTTCCTCGTCTAACAAGTCCAAAGCTTGTTGGAGTGTTATTCCACTGTAAATAACAAAAAATAATGTTAGAACACAGAAATGGCTAAGTAAGAATTTTGTCATCATACATGCTTTGTGTGTTCATATGATCACGCCCCAATATTGTGGCATACTGTCATAAATCTTTATTATAAAATTAAATATCACTCATACTGCTTAAATCTGAGGTATTTACTTATTGGAATTTAAATTAATTATAACATAATTACAAAAGTAGTAGTTTGCTTACACAAACGTGATTTCCTCTGCACGTACGTGGTCAATTTCACGGCTACTACCTGCTTCCATATTTCGTAAAACCTTAAAAGTTTAAAACTGGATCGAACATACAGCTGGAAGTTTTAATACTGATTGTATTTAGAAATTTGCAGTTGCTAGCGGCTTCCATACGTAGCAGTAGTAGTGGTGGGGAGAGAAACTATAAACCCCTGTTTTGTGTGATCGTATGATTACGCTAAGCGTTAAAGGGTTAATATGAGCCCAAAATTGTTTCTTGATATTTACTGTACTTCCCAAATTTTCGATATGTTTTGCATATGTTGACTTATAGATAAATTTACATTGTTTTCTTAAGTTAGAAAACTTTTTATAATTTTGTGAGGAGCTCATCATCATCATTAGGACTTCAGTCCTGGAACTGGTTAGACTCGTACTTCCATTGTTTGTTATTCTGAGCTAACCTACACATTTCCCTGAAATTCCCACAGTCTGCATCTTTCACAATCTGCGTGCAATAGTATGATCTAGCTATGCCTCTACATCTCTATTTCCTATCTCTGCTTGTAATATAGCCCGCGCTACTCCCCAAAAATGCCTTAGAATGTGTCCTGCCGTTCTATTTCTCCTTTTTTTTTTATTTTCCAGATATATTTATTCCCCTACTATTTCTATAACCTGTTTGTTATTAACTTTGTCTGTCCATGCTATAATCATCCTACATCTGATGCATAACGTTCCAAAAAGCTTCTACCTTTTCCTGTCTGCTTCTTCTACTGTCCCTATTTCATAGACTTTCAACGCTCTGCTCCACACAGATACTTTCAAGAATTTTTTCCTTGTTTCTATGTTTGCTATCTTCAAACATAGCCACTGCTCTTTCTTGTTAGATACAGCTCGGTTTAGAAATAAATACCCTATTTCACCAATATTCAGTGGTTTGTGAAGGGGGTTAAGCAACCTGCGGCTACCAAGGTCCCCAACACTTGAACATTTGCCAAATTAATAGTTTTCTGATAAATCCTTTGGGACAATCAAGATTAGTTGAAAATATTGCAAAACCAACACCTGTAGTTGTTTATAATAATCATCAGGTTTAAGTACAAGAATAGTACTTGCAACACTGAAGCCTCTCAATCTTGTGGCTCACATTCATCCTCTGTTAATAATGATTCGAGATCCCATATAGAAAGTCACAACCTCGTCCTTTGATTATTCATAACCTGGTAATCCTTAATGTTGTGTGGCAAATCGTTGCAGTTACTGTTATCAATCTTCTTTAATTCAGTTCCAAATCATACAAAATTGTCGTTATCTACTTTTAAATCTGAGATTAAAAATGGACACAGAACCAACAACTTGGTTCAGTGTATGTCAGAGCTGCATTGTAATAAATTTAATAGATATATCTCACCATACCTACTTCACGACTAAAAATATACTCAATAAAAGCATTTTTTAATTTTCACAAACAGTACAGAATAAGTTACAGTCATTATTAATTCAACGCTGATATTTTTAATTTCAAACAAAAATTGCAACACCCTTCAGCAATTTTTCATTGATTTGCATTATGTTAGTGACTCGAATCATATTGTGCCCGAAGCACAACCAAACGTTTAATTGTCAGGTGTTCACTTGGTTAACAGTAGCGAATTTTGCATTTTCTTTCAATAAAGATATAACTTATACTTATGCATTTAATACCTCTTCTTACTGTCTGTTAGAATTTTAAACTGTCACGAAAGAGCATTAATAATTGACCACAAATAAGAGCAAAAATTGCACTGTTTTACCACTAAAGAAAGTGCAACAGTGTCACAGCTCAAGAGAAATTTTTTAATTGAATGACTTCTAAATTTGGAGGAGTGTATGTGAAACCCCAACAAACGTGGTAATAGGGGTGCATATATATATATATATATATATATATATATATATATATATATATATTACTCAAATTTAGACCAGGGTAGAAAATTAATTAACGACATCAAATAATTTTAATCACCGTGTATAAGGAAGCTTTGGGAAAAAGTACGCGTAATTAAAATGCCTAGTGTGAAGATTTAAATCATTCAATTAGAAACTAAAGTTTGTATAGAATTTTATTAGATAATACGCGTTATCAAAACAGTGGAGCATAAAAATTTATTCGTTTCATTAAAAAAAAGGGATTTAAATTATTCACTAGACGCTTTCTATAAAAAGAAGCAGAATTAAAATGCTCAACGTGTATTTAATTTAATTGTTCCAAGAAACAAATAGAAATTACGTGCAAAATTTATATTAATTGATTCAATTTTTGGGTAACGGGTGTTAAACGGAGTGTACAGATAATGATTGATATTTGGTTAGTATTCGCTAAAAATTAAAGGGTAGAAGTCAATGCCATTCATTATTACTTTAATTGGAGTTAATTGAACCATTAGTAATACATAATATGCATAAAAGCTTTCAAAACCCCAATAATACCAAATATGAGAGGCGTTGCTAGCATACAAATCTATCAAGAAGGTTAAAATACGTAGAAGTATTATGATTGAACACCTGTGTATTTTTAAATATCAAAGTTCTAATAAATTTGAATAGATAAACATGAAAATTCTGCGTATATTGCAAACGGTCGGATAAACCGTAGCTTATATTAACGGGAAGGCTAGATACGGGGTTATTTAACTCAAGTAAGTCACGTCGCGAATCCACGTGGATTGAAATAGCCCATAATAAAGAATATCGATTTGTACCACTCAGGTAAGGGTAGAAAGAGATGGATGAAACGCGCAAAGCCGAGACACAGATAATAGAAGGCGTGATTTGAGCAACGTCACTGGGTTTGCGATTGGTGGAAATAAGATGCAGATATGAGAGGTGTAAACGTAACGATTTCTATACAAAATTAATTAGTTGTTCTCGGACGTGTTTGCGAGCCGTGTGAAAATTCTTAGATTTTCAACTGGCGCGAGTGCAAATTTTGTAGAACCGCGTGCCGGACCGTCGAAAGGGGGAACAGAGAATGCGAAATTCTAAAAACTGGCCGTCGCGGGACAAAACCGACGTGCAGGCAAGCTATTATATAAACCCGGACTTTAAACAGTTTCGCTCTCTTAGATTTTCGATTTTGATTCAATACTTTAAACAGTTTGCTCTTATATTTTGTGATTATTGAATACTTTAAAACAGTTTGCTCTTTACGTGCTACGATACAAGTTATTATGCATTAGTGCACTTAGAAAAGAAGATACAAGGTAATAAAGTCTAGTTACATTTGCGAGTATTACTGTACCAATTATCCAAATTTGTAACGATAAATGAATAAACAAAAGTATGCAGTTTTGGGTATAGCGGGAAAGAAGTATGAATTTCAGTGCTATTTTTCGGAGGTGTTAATAATCAAATGTTATTCGTAAACGTGATTGGATCCACAAAACAAGATTAGATATATAGATGCGTTCCTGAGAAGCCCTGAAACTTTTTAAACGAATGATGTTGTAGATGAATTTTAAAAGGCGACCAGGAATCTGAGGACGGAAACATAACCTAGTTGGAATGGTGAAATTAGCAAGGACGATGTACATTGAAGCCACGAGTGCAGTAACCTTCAGGTAAATTATACAATTTTGTTCGAACTTTGATGTTTTGGTGTGTGTTGGATATCTATATAATTTATTTGATAAAAAATGGACAGTAGTGAATTTGTATGAACAACAACTTTTAATTTTAAGGTAAAATTTTCTTGTTTAAGTAGAAAGGAGTATTTAGCAGTTTATGTTTTGATTATGATGAAAATTTGGGTCTGTCTTTGAGCTCAATTAGACTAACCTGTTTAATTAACGTAAAGGGGTGGGAGATGCTCCCTTTTATACAGACTTAGGTCTGCACATATTGTAACTTAATTAGTATGCATCCTACCAGGACTTTAATTCTGGACGCAAATTAAAAAATGATGACAAAATTTGAATTGAAATTTTATGATACTGAAATTTATGCTGAAATTTAATTTTGTAATTTTAATGTATTATGAATATTAATGTAAATAGAGTTAACGTTGATGTTTGTGGTAGGAATGTTTGTTTTTTTTATGAATGAGGGTGAAAGTTTTAACTAGGTGAGCAGCCGAGGCGGAAAGAGTAAAGAGGCGATTATCAGAAGAGATTCAACAGGGCGAGAATCACAGCAAATCTAGGTGCCCAGTTCGAGAGGCTCAAATTTTTTTTTTAACTCTGGTGAGGTTTTTTGTAGGATACACAGCAATATATATATATATATATATATATATATATATATATTGTTGTGGATTTAGAGGTTAAATAGGCATAGACAATAAAAATTTAGCAACCGTGTATTTAGAAACAGAAGCAAATTATTTATGCGCCAAATTAATTAATGTATATAGTAAAAATGGACGGTTATTAAGGTATTTTTCTATATTTAAATTGGAATGTTAAAAGTTCATAAGGGAATAAAGTTTTAGAGTACATTAAGGCCCAAGGATACGCATAAGTAATTGTAATAATCTAAATCAAACGCATAGAAGCAAAAAGGGAGCTTGCATGCATAAAAAATCGATAAATTCAAATGCAAATGTTTTCATTTTAAAAGCCAACGTTCGTTTATACAAATTCTAAGAAGGGAAGAAACCGAAAATTGTTATTTCAAATGGTTGGTTATTTCAAGAAACACCTGTTGGTTAAATGTCAGGTTCATAGAATCTTAAACGAACGTTAGCACAAAATTCCATAGAAATTGTTTGCAACGGTCGATTTGTATAAGCTGTTAAATATCGAATGCCTTGAGGAGTGAGTGGAATAAACGATCGATAAGGTAAAACAGACAGAGAAATGTATAAATAAAGCGTTGGGGTAGAAGTCACGTAAGATATACACAGGTAATTGTGAAGGCCAGATACAATACCGATTTTCTGTAACTTAAGAGGGGTTCTAAAGGAGACAACAAATATGCGTAGAACGGAGATAGATAGCGGATAGGTGGAGCGTTATGACGAGGGAAAATTATAACATTGGTTGATGAGCGCGTACGTTACGGTAGTAAACAAAATTCTTAGTAACAGCACTACAAAAGTGGATTTTTGGAGAAGTCAGTGTTCGCTACGTTCAAAATTTTAGGAAGCAGCTTCGAAAATAAGCTTTTCGAGTGAAACGGGTTCCACTAGGAGGGTTTGAAAATGATATAAATACACGAACAAAGATATTAAAGCTCTCTTTCTTTCGATTTAGATCTGAATACGGGTTTAGATCCACAACATAATAGTAGTAATTGCTCTTACGGTTATCAATTATTGTGTGTTAAGTAAATTCGCATTAAACATCCCGTTTAGAAATTATGAAAGCTGTAGTAGCGGACCACAAGTTGTAAAGTGATATTGCACAAGTTGGTGCTTGTTTAGATAAAAAGCGCCGTTACTACAACAAAGCTATTAAATGAAGGGATGATATTTGGGGTAAGCGAAGCTGAAAGCGTAATATGTATGCATGAAATATTTGGTATGGAATGTTACTTTTGAGACAAAGCTAATATCTGGGGATAAGAACAGTAGTGGTAGCGAAGATTTAGATGGTGGGGATCTGTAGATCCTGGCATCATCGTAGTAGATGGACATAACGACGAGGGTTTCTGGTAACCATCTTCAGCAGTGACGAGGAACGAAGGTGACTCCAGGTAACGAACTTTAAATTTCTGTTTTGTATAAACATTTGTATTGATATTTTTGGTGTTTGTGTGTTTTGACTTATTGGTGGCGTATTTATTACCTATAAAACTTGTTTAAAAAGGTACATGTGCAGGACAATTAATGTTGATTATTAAAAAAGGGTTTATTGATGATATATAAAGGTTTATTCAGGCTATAAATTGTTGTTGTAAAGAGTAAACGGGTCTTTAAATTTTGTTTTCAATAAAATGCAAGGTTTAAAAAGCATTTACAAAAACTGGGTTATAATGAGCTCACAATAGACCAGTATGAAGTCAAACTAGGGTTGCATGTGGGGCCCATCTACTCATATCATGTAGAATTTGTTAAAATAATTTAAAAACCAAGGACTTGAAAGCATTTAATAATTGAGCTGGTAACAATTGTACCAAACCGTTTGTACCCAAGTGTATATATTTTATCTGTTAATATGTGTAAATAAAAGGTTGTATGGTTGTATTATTTTGGTAATTTCATTTGACGGTGTGTGTGTGTGTGTGTGTGTGTGCGAGAGAGATATGTACTTACAATGATAGGTATTCTGGAAGAAGCCGATTGCTGAGCTAGCCAGGGTAAGCAGAGAAATCCGAAGGCGTCCTAAATAAAAGGTAAGAAATTTTTGTTAATTTATTTTTTTGAAAATTTATGTTGGCCCAATGCTGGGGCTCAATGTTAAAAGCTTAATCACAAGCTCCACGGCTATATATATATATATATATATATATATATATATATATTGTAACAATTTTATTTTCGAATTGATCAATCTCTTCATTAAAGGTACAAAAATAATAAAGCACATTTATTAAGTAAAGTAGTAATACGTGTAACAATTAAATATTACATTGAAACAGTATCTAGACTCGTTAGTCTATTTGTTTTGGATGTTGGTGTATTCCACAGCCAGTCGCAAAGACGCTTGGAAGTGTGACAACCCCCTTGTACGCTCCGATCGTCCAAGAGCGCAGATAAGCACTCGGCCATAGGTAGAAGTAAGAGTAACATGTATAAGAGGACGATGGCGAGTGACCTACGGGTCGGTTTGAATGCGTAAGCACAGTCTTAGAGTAACGCGCAACAACGACATGAATGTACGCAACCAATATTAGACGACGAAAGATTACGCAACAAAACTTAGGCGATGAGAATTTAAACGTCAAGAACTTAGAACTTTGAATCAACGTTCGGAAAACCACTTCAGTTTAACACGTGTATTTAGAGGATGGAAAGCAGATCTAAATAACAGGAGATCGTTTGTTGGTCCGAGCCAAGATGCTACCTTGATAGGATGTAAGCAGTTAATACCGCATGGCGATGCACGTCCTAATTCAGTCTAGGAAAGCAGTTTTGTTTGGTTCGTACTAGCTTTAAGAAATTCAATTGTGTTCCATTCAGGAAGCACGCTATTTTGTTTCGATACGTAGAAATATGATTTTGTTATTCACTTTATCTGTTACTAAGCTGGATTTCCCAGTACCAAACTTAAAATTCACTCAGTTTATTTTGTCAGAACAACACGTTGCTTCAGTATAAAATAACAGGTGTAATTACGTCATTTGTTTGTTTGAAATATGCTGCTGACACTTGTATTTTTGAAAGCAGATGCTTAGATTATATTACTACCAATTTTGAAAACGAGAATACCTTTGTGAACGTTTTCATTTTAAACTGAAATTAGCACATTTAACTTAACGAGAACGTTTTGTATTTTAATTTTGACAATGTAATAGACCTAATCAGATCTGAATGGGTTAGAAAATATTAGTGTAACAAGTTACACTTTGCTGTAATTTATTTGATAAAGAATCAGGTTGATAAACCTTATCTGAAATTTACAAACTACTTCAAGTAATTATTTAATTTTGTTGCATTAAATTTTATTTAAAGTTAAAGGAATTCTTTCTAGTAAATTATTAACCCAAGCTTAAAGTTTTTTATTTTGATCAAGTGTGATCAAACCTAACAACCAAAAAGCAATAGGAGTTGAATTTTGATGCCACCCTTATGTAGAAAATATTCTTTTTATTTTTTTTTAGGCATATTTGAGGGACACAAACAGTGTTCCCATTTTCTATGTTGACTTAATTATTATTCTTTCTTACAGGAACAGCGTCTTATTCTGTTAAGACAGGTTTTTGTCACCGAAGGCGATCTTTTTTTCTTTGGGTCTCCACGTCCGCCCTTAGAAATATGCAATGCTATTAACATGAATCAATCTGGACTTGGTGGCGCCTATTTGTTTTAGTTTGTGTGTGACCCCCCAACAGATTTCGACTTACCCCCCCATTGCTCATAGCTCTACCCGAGGAATAGACCCCTAGTTACGTCGGAAGACTGCGTTTTACTGACACCCAATGTGGGGCTGGTGTTTTAGTAGATCAGGAAAAATGTTTCAATATATATATATATATATATATATATATATATATATATATATATATATATATATTGCATTCCACAATGAAGTATAACCTTTATCAAGTTTAATTTGTTCAAAAAATAATCACATGAGGTCAATCGATAGACAAAACTTCCATATGTTAACAGACTTAATAGAAAAATAAAATAGCTAGCCTATGTACCTAGACAACTTTAAAGTTGGCTTGGCAGTTCTCCACCATTTTCATTCTGAGTTAGTTATTTCAGCACTCCCAAAATACTCTTTCCTTAATCTGGTCTATGTACTACTTGAATGTCTGCCCTCCTCTACAGTAACACTATTATGGTTTAAAGCAAAACCTTTATAGTTATAAAATGAAATTGAGCACTTTGTCTGTTCATTCACATGCATTTTTAATTATTAAATTATTTGAAAATATGTCAGTTTTTAAATCCACTTTATGAGTGTTTTTCAGATAGTTTCTTAGTAACAAAAAATATTCTCATAAATAACGAATCTTGAAATATATATTTGCTAGTGAAACATTATTTCTAGGAGGGGCAATGAGAGATGGTTGTGGGTGTTCAAAAGCTATACTTCATATGACACTCTAAAAAGGGAGCCACCCAGTCCTAGCCTAATAAAAGCAAGATATGCTCTAAAGGAGAACTTGGAAACCCGCAGAAAAATATCTCACCTATTTAGCAATATCGATTATGTTTACCTGCATTTCGATGCTTTTGTTCAGAATAAAACGGTAAAAATCATTTAAATTACTCGTTTAATACATCCGCATTTTTTTATGCTTAATTATTTTATTTACAAAATATACAACAAATATTCAGTCAAAACAAAAGATTTTCAGAAAGCAGCAGGAAATTTAATTAAAGTGGAGTAAATTTATAAACAAAAATAATTTTTTAAACAACATAACTTACATAGTCCTTTAGTATGCAGATCTAAATAATTCAGGCTCACAAGATTATTGATACAAGTACTAGTAGTTTAAATTTTAGGTTAAAAATGTTTGCTTAATTTTTTAGGCATTAATTCATAATAATAATTCGCTTAGCCAGAACAACGCAAACCAGTTTAGGTTACTAATATTACTTGATATTTCAAGTAATATTAGTAACCTAAACTGGTTTGCGTTGATAATTTCTGTGGAAATTCGGATTGCGCTTTATCCAAACTTCAAAATGAGCTGGTGGTAAGATAACAAGCTTACAGCTAACCACTTACCTTAACTCAGCAAACAAATGTTGAAAATTCACTACATAACTCAAAGGAGCCATATGTTTCAAATCAAAAGAAACAAACCTCTTGGGAATTTTAAGAAACTGCAAAATTCCAAAGAATTGAATTCTTATACAGCTTTCCTGTACTCTTTGAGATAACTTGCTAATTGGATTTTTTCTCATCATCTGCAAACCAATAAATCGAAACGACATAAATCAGTAAATACTCCATGATGTTTGTTGTGGTTTCTTTGGGAATTAAACCACTCATAGTTGTCAAAATCGTCTTTATTTACGTTTCGATCCATAACCTAGGTTCATTGTCAAAATAATAAAAATTTCAAGTTTGACATTTATGACAAATTGAAGGTAGCCTTCAATTTATGTCATACATGTCAAAAGTGACCTTTAATTTATGTCATAAATATCAAACTTAAAATTTTTATTATTTTGACAATGAACCTAGGTTATGGATCGAAACGTAAATAAAGACGATTTTGACAACTATGAGTGGTTTAATTCCCAAAAAAGATCAAGAAAAAGACAAATCAGAACGCCACATATTTAGAAGTAGCGGATCGTGTGGCACAGTAATCTCCTAAAACTATCCGTACAAAATTAACACATTAATAGGGAAAGCTAATCTTACTTGGGACCAATCAAGTAACCACATCTAGTAACGGTGCATCGGATCGGTTGCCTAGTTATAATGTGTCATGCATTTAGATTAGGTGAAAACAAATAGTTATATTCAGAATACAGGCAAGATAACAGTAGCACGTGCATAAATATATCAAAGTAGGGAATTGTACGTAACAACTTATTGCACATTTATGTGTAGATAAACAATAAACAGCAGGTACACTGATCTAAAAGTGCTTCACTTTTTGATAAAATCCAAAAGAGAGTATTTTGGTGTAAAAATTTAATATTAAAAATATCTTTATAAAATTACAACAGAGCGCTTTCAGTGTTAGCCATCTTCGGTGCCATGTCAACTTAAAAATAAATATTCCATCAAACTATTACATTACATATAGGACATTTTAAGTAATACTTAAGTAATACAGATGGGTAACATTCTTTTAATTAATACAGAACACAATGCATTTCGTGATAAATATATAGTTGCATTAAATGTAGAGAGAGTACAATTACAATTTGAAATAGATTCTGGTGCGGCAGTTTCAGTAATTAACCTAGAGTATTTCAAACATAACTTTAAAAATACAAAACTGCATGATACAAGTTTAGATTTAGTTACATATTGTGGTAGCAAATTAGAGGTTATAGGTTACATACGTGTAAATGTTACATACGGTATTACAAAATTGCTTAATTTGTATATTGTTGATTCAAATAGGAAACCTTTAGCAGGTCGAGAATAGATTTGACAGTTAGGATTAACTTTGCCGGATCTACCTAGCGAATTAAAAACTATTAATTCATGTGCAAATCAACGATTTACGACATTATTAAAGAAATACATCACACCCTTTAACGATAGCATTGGAAAAATTACAGGCATACAAGCCAGGCTTAATGTAAAGCCAAACATTCAACCTTATTTTATTAAAGCACGTAAAGTGCCAGTTGCACTATTACCAAAGGTCGAAATGGAATTAGATTACTTAGAAAAAGAGGGTATTTTTAGAAAAAGTCAATAGTTCTCAGTATGCAACCCTTATTGTGCCTGTCATTAAAGTTGATGGGAAGGTGTGCATATGTGGTGATATTAAATGTCCTTTAAATCCTAGCCTGATTATTGACGAACAATTTGGCAACGTATCCTTAGAAAACATCTTAAAAGACATTCCGGAAGTGTCAGTTTTCTCAATGATATTAAAATTACAGGTCCAGATGATAATACACGTTTTGAGCGGTTACAACTAGTTCTTAAAGCTTTAACTGACCACAATATTCGAGTAAATTACAATAAATGTCAATTTTTCACTGACGAAATACAGTACTGTGGATATAAAATTGATAAATTTGGTATTCACAAAACTAAAGAAAAGATGGAAGCAATTCTACATGCTAGAATTCCATCAAACAAAACTGAAGTACGCTCATTTGTCGGCTTAATAAATTATTATGGTAGATCTTTACAAAATTTAGGTCATACGTTACAACCAATTTACCATTTATTACAAGATGGAGTACAATTTACATGGGTTAGGAATTGTCAAAATGCATTTGATACAGTCAACAAAGAAATCTTGTCTGAAAGAGTTCTTGCTCATTTTGATCCTAAATTACCATTAGTGTTGGCTAAGGATGTCAGTCCGTATGCCGTGGGAGCAGTACTTTCACACATCTATCCTGATGGTACAGAGCTTCCAATACAGTTTGCTTCGCAAACGCGCAACAAAAATACGTGCAGATCGATAAAGAGACACTATTATTGTCGGTATTAAAACATTTTATTACTACCTATATGGTTCACATTGTTGGTGGATAATCAGCCTTTAATGCAAATACTTTCACCTTCAAAAACATTAAATACGCTTACAACTACACGCATGCAGCATTATGCTATAGTTTTACAAGGGTTTTCGTATAAGATTAAATACAAGAATATGCAACACCATGCAAACACGGATACATTGTCTAGATTGCCCGTGAATACAACAAATCAGAGTCAATATGATGTTGCTAATAGTTTTGAAATTTTACAAATTGAAATGCCGCCAGTAACTTTTAAAGAGTTACAATATGAAACATTAAGAGATCAACAACTAAAACCATTGTTAGATGGATTGCTAAAAGGTAAAAAAGTTGATCCCATAAATAGATTTAATATACCACAAACAGAATTCTCGTTACAAACCAGTTGTATACTAAGACAGCAGATAGTTGTAATTCCTCAAAGTATGCGTAAAAGATTTTAGACGAATTACATGAGATGCATTTTGGAGTTAATAAAATGAAATCCTTAGCTCGAGGACATTGTTGGTGGCCAGACATAGCAAAAGACATAGAAAACCTATGTCATAATTGTGCAGTCTGTAACCAGCTTAAAAATGAAGCTTCATGTATATCTACACATTCGTGGGAAAAACCATCAGCACCTTTTGAAAGAGTGCACATTGATTTTGCAGGACCTATTGTGGGTAGTTACTACCTGATCGTGGTTAGATGCCTATACCCGATGGCCTGAAATTCATCGCATTAAAAATCCTATTAACCTAACTTACTTTGTAAGTTTGGTTGAAAAATATAACATCTCAAAATACAATTGAAATGTTACGAAAAATTTTTAGTACGTTTGGCATTCCAAACATTTTAGTTTCGGATAATGCTCAAACATTCATGTCCTACGAATTTAAAAAATTCTTATAATTAAATGGTATTATACATAAACTAAGTGCACCATATCACCCCGCTACAAACGAACTTGCAGAAAGGTATGTGCAGACGTTTAAGCAAAGTTAACAAACCTTTAAAGGAAATGAAAGCGATAGAGATTGTCAACTAATTAAGTTCTTATTAACTTACAGGATTACACCTCATTCCATAACAAGTATAATTCCATCTTATTTAATGTTTGGACGAGAAATAAAAACACGTTTAGATTTCATCATCATATTGTTTTCGACCTTACTTAAGGTCGGTTTGACGCAGCTCTAACTTCTTTTCTAATCTGTGCTAATCTAAAAAGTTCTACATATCCTTCACAACCTAAATTTCTAATAATTTGACTAATATAGTTTGGTCTAGGTCTTCCTATATCCTTTTATCTTTTTTTCCTATCCATCTGACTTTACATAGATATTAGCAACATGATGGTTGTTAAAGAACTCTAACATGTTTACATGTTTACTATTTATAAGGAAATGAAATATAACC
Source organism: Platerodrilus igneus (assembly GCA_036346225.1). Taxonomy (NCBI): domain Eukaryota; kingdom Metazoa; phylum Arthropoda; class Insecta; order Coleoptera; family Lycidae; genus Platerodrilus; species Platerodrilus igneus. Next base: position 10,897,847 of record JARFIW010001469.1, on the reverse strand, counting down.
TTCAAAAAGGAAAAGTGTTAAAAATATATGTTATGGTAAGGCTTAAGCAACAAATCGCTACCAACATGCCAGACCGCTAACTAATTGTGAGTTATGTCCTGGTGACATTTAGTTAACTAATTTTTTTTTTCGAACTTACTTAAAGTCGGTTTGACGCAGCTCTAAATTCTTTTCTATTCTGAGCTAGTCTAAAAAGGTCTACATACCCTTCACAACCTAAATCTCTAATAATTTGACTAATATAGCTTTGTCTAGGCCTTCCTACTCTATTTTTATTTGGTAGTCTATAATCTAAGACTTTACTAAATAGTCCCTCATGTCTTAACTGGTGCCCTATCATTCTATCTCTCCTGACCTTCAATTGTTTCCACATACAGGATCCTCACCTATCCTTCTATAAACTTCCTCGTTTGTTACTCTATCTGTCCAACTAATCTTTAACATTCTCCTATAACACCAAGTTTCAAAAGCTTCTATCTTTTCTTATCTACTTCTTTAATTGTCCAAGCCTCACTACCGTATAGTAGAACGCTCCATACGACGACTTTAAGAAACTTTTCTATTATCTAAACTAATACTATTAGCTATTAGTAAGTCTTTCTTTTTAAAACATTTTTCTAGCTTGAGCTATTCTAGCTACTATATCCCTTCTGCTACGTCCATCCTTTGTAATTATACTACCTAAATAGCAAAATTCATCTACCTCCTCTAACTCGGTATTACCTATTTTAATTTTGGTTTATAACTAGGCTGTAACTCACTTGTCATTATCTTTGTCTTTACTGAGTTAATTCTCATACTATAGTTACTCCGTAGTATCTCATCTAAAATATTTAAAAACTCTCCTAACTCTTTTCTAGACTCTGCTATAATGGCTATATCATCTGCAAAACGTAACATGTCTATTTTCTGTCCCTGTACACTAATACCTATCTCTTTTCTCTCTCTGGCTAAGTTTAAAGCTTCCTCAATATAAACATTAAAAATCAAGGGAGACAGTATACAACCCTGTCTAACACCATTTCTAATCTTAGCTTCCTTTTCTATTTCAACGTTTAGATTTACTAAAACCAAATGTTATGGGTAAAAATCAATTAATTCCAGAGAAACCCACATGCGAATTCACAGTCGGAGGGAGAGTTGTGGCCCGATATTATATCCATGATAGTAAGTGGGAATTTGGGTATATTACAAAGCGATTGGGAATATTACATTATTTAATTCAGTTACCATTCTGAACAGACCACCTTGACGACATTCTAAAATACCAGAACACGTAGAATGGCTTGCGTGTTTCAATGAGCTAAAGAGCCGAACTATAGGTTTAACCAAATTACTGGGGTCTTTAGTGAGGAACTATACTAAGACGAAAGAGGGCAGCAGCTTTTTCGGTACTTAGAGTAGCAGAGACCACAGGGGTCGGTATGACATTCTAACTATTCTCACTACTGCGATGTGGAAGGCATTATAATTTGAATTAGGGCCGCTATACTTGCGGCCACGTCCCCAATGCTCCACCCGGAGGTACTACATTGGATGTGGAAGGCAACAGGAAACCACTACAATATCTCCCAAGTACACTGCGTACAAAAATTGTTAAACATGATGGCATCCTCTGGGGTAAAAAGTTCCGGAGGTAAAATAGTCCCCCATTTGAATCTCCGGGAGGGAACTACTTCGGGGATGTGATCCGAAAGAATAGAAAAAGATCAGTGAACATTCTGCGAGTCGGAGCGTGGAATGTCAGAAGTATGAAGCAAGTAGGTATGCTGGAAAATTTGAAATTCGAAATGGATAGGTTAGCACTAGACATAGTAGGAATTAGCCAAGTCCGCTAGCCAGAGGCGGGGGATTTTTGGAGTGGAGACTTCAGGGTAATTCATACAGGATCAGATGAAGGAAATTCGGGTGTGGAGATAGTTATGCGAAAAAAAATAGAACAACGTGTAGAAAACTACCTACAAAAGAACGAAAGAGTACTCATGGTTAGATTTGAATCTAAACCAGTAAATACAGTAATAATACAAGTATACATGCCCACCTCTAAGTACAGTGAGGAAGAGGTAAAAGCGATCTACAAAGATATCGAAGACATGCTAAGATACGTAAAAGGATATGAAAATTTAATAATTACGGGAATTTTAATGCAGTGGTAGGTGAGGGTAGGAAAGGAGCGATGGTAGGTTTATTTAGTTTAGGCACGAGAAATGACAAGGGAAATAGACTGGTAGAATTTTGCAACAAGAACAACTTAACCATCACAAATACATTATTTCAACATCATGCTAGAAGACTATACACGTGGAAGATGCCAAGAGATATAGGAAGATATCAAATAGATTACATTGTTGTTAGACAACGGTTTAGGAATCAAATAAAACAGTCTCACTGGCCTGACCATCATTGGCAGAGTTCAATTGGTGCCCAAAGCACGGGAGGAATAAGTACGAGGGTTGAGAATATCGCATAATTTAATTAATAGTTAGGTTAGGGTGTAAGAACGTTTATATCCATTTACACATTTAAATTGTAGTAAGATGAGTGATAGTGAAGAATGTGATGGGGACAAATCCCTTAAGAAATTTATGAAAGAAGTTAATAGTAATTTATCCAGTGTTGTAGGGCATTGTTTAGATGATGCATTTGGGAATTTAAATGTAAATTTAAATCAAGGGTTTCTAAAATTGTCTTCAGTTTTAGCAGATAAAAAGGGACATTTTGAAAAAGCAGAAGTAGGAGATAGCAGGAATTCTAGTACCTCGGAATATGCAGGACCTGTGTTTTCTGATAATAATAGAGGATATACTTCAGCTTGGAAGGATGTGGTGGGTACCAACCTACATTTCTCTCCTAATGGGATATTGCACCCTATAGTATTCATAAAGAAATTAGAGGGTATGTTTGAAGAAGCGGGAGTACCCCAGGGGAAAAGGTTATTCTTAGCAGTTAATTGTCTCAGGGGATCTGCATAAGATTGGGCAGAAATTAAAGAGTTTGCATCTTTTGAGGTATTTAAAACCCAATTTTTAGCACGTTATTGGAATGGAGACCAGGAAAGGGAAACATTTTGTAGGGTAAAGTACGGAGTCTACGAAAGTGGTTCTCGTGCGGATTATTTTTTACGTACCGTTAAGGAGGCGAAATATCTAACACAGCCGTTGACCGATAAAGAGATTATCGATATGGTTATAGGACATTTTGATCTTGAAACCAAACGGGGAATTTTAAATTCGGGGGTTTTGCACGGTTGAAGATGTAGAGGCCCACTTAAGGCGAATTGATTCGACATACGTTGAACGATCGAGTAATTTAAGTCAGGGCAAGGAAAATAGTAACAATAATAGGAATTTTAGGTCACCAGGAAACCGGGGAATGCAGGTTAGTAGAAATGTGAGTCAAGTTCAGGATCACCGAGGGGAACGCTCGAGGGAAGATTGGAGGCAGGGAAATCGTAGCGAACCTGTTCGTACTGAAGGTAGTCAATCTGATTCGATAGAAGTAGCCACAATTTTTAATTCAAGTGGGAATTCTGATGAAGGAGAAATGGAAAATGTTAGTTTGAAATCGGTGGTAGTTGTGCGCACTATCAGGGTAGTTTTGTGTGGTTCAATTGAAGTAGGAGCATTGGTGAACTCTGGGTCCCAAGTTACGGGAATATTAGATAGGTTGTGGAAAAGTTTGGCTGAGCTTGATGTGAAAATTCCTAGTATACCCGGTAGGAATGTTGTGCTTATAAGCGCCTGGGGAAATAAGAGTGTAGTGGTTAATAAGCAGGTCTATCTAACAATAAGGATAGGCGATGTGGAAATTGATTGCCCGTTCTTAATTGTCCCGAATTTAGTACGGGATATGGTTTTGGGTTGCGATTGGATGCGAGACCACGCAGTGGTAGTCGACTTTTTGTCTAGAACTCTCGGGGGGTCTTTTGATGAGGTGCTTCAACAATTTAGTTTTGCAGGAGAAAGTAACGGGGATGCAGGTATTGCGATAAACGAAATAATGGAGGAAGAGTGGGACATAACCCGTTCAAAGCCTATACCAGTGGAGTATTCTAAACAGGAGATAGCTGAAGCGGCAAATAAAGCTGAGTCTTTTACGAGCTCCGAGAGGGAATTGTTAAATAATTTATTAATTCGGTATCGGGATATTTTTTCAAATCAGCCGGGTTTGATGAAGGATTATTGTCATGAGATACATTTGAAGGATGAAACACCCTTTTATCACAAGCAATATCCGATCCCTTATGTGTTTCGGAGGCCAGACGACAAATAAAAGAGATGTTAGATTGGGGGGTCATTGAGATGCGCCAGACAGAGTACGTTAGCCCCTTAGTTACAGTAAAAAAAAGGATGGGTCGGTGAAGGTTTGTCTTGATGCTACCCATTTGACTAAAAGGATGGAAAAGGATAGGGTTACACCACCCAATCCGGGTGAATTGTTGTTTGAATTTTCTCCAGGTCAGTGTTTGAGCACTATTGACCTGACAGCGAGTTATTGGCAAGTCCCGATAAGGGCCAGTGTAAGAAATATACAGGTTTTGCTTTCGAAGGGCATACTTATGTGTTTCGGGTACTTCCTTTTGGACTTTCCACATCGGTAGGAAGTTTTATCCGGGCACTTCATATGGTCTTAGGGTCAGAAGTAGGCGAGTGGGTAATTCCCTATGTAGACGACTTGTTGGTATACTCACCTGATACCAACACTCACCTAGAACATCTTGCGAAAATCTTTCATAAATTCAGAGTGGCGGGGATTACAGTCAAGTTAAAGAAGTGCCGTTTTGCTAGAAATTCAGTGCAATTTCTGGGTCACTTTATATCGCCAGAAGGAGTTTCAGTGGACCCAGAATGGGTGGAGGCGATACTCAAGTTTCCGGAACCTAGAAATGTCAAGCACTTGAAATCCTTTTTGGGTGTGGTAAATTTCGACCGGCAGTTTTGTCCTAAGTTTGCGGAATTATCAGTGCCGCTTCTAAAGTTGCTAAAGAAAGGTCAGCCATGGGTTTGGGGTGAGCAGGAAGCTGCTGCCGTCGGTAATATGAAAAGGGCATTTGTGGATGCCACGTTTCTCAGGCATCCTGATATGGAAAAAGCACTCTACGTACAGACGGATGCTTCAGGGTATGCTCTAGGCACAAGTTTGTTTCAGAGGGATTCTGAGGGAGCTCCCGGTATAATAGCGTTTGCGAGTAGGTCCCTGCATAGGCCTGAGTTACGTTATGCAGTGACAGAAAAGGAGGCCCTTGCTGTAATATTTGCTCTGCAAAAATGGCGGGTGTTTATTTTAGGAAGACGAGTGATTGTGTTCAGCGATCATAAATCTCTGGCTTTTATAAGAGCGTGTAGGCTCCTGAATGCGCGTCTTACGCGCTGGGCCTTATTAAGTCAGGAATACGATGTTAAATTTGAATATTGTCACGGATCGGAGAATGTGATAGCGGACGCATTGTCTAGATACCCACTTAAAAACGATAAAGAGGAGATTGAAATTCCAGAGCAGACGTATTTAGAGGTAGCGGCTGTGGTTAAACAATCTGAGTTGTATAAGGTGTTAGATAATTTCAAAGACATAAGACTGTCTCAACAAGGTGATGAGGCCTGCCAAACTATTAGGCATCAGTTACAGCAAGCGATTAGGGCTGAAGTGGGGAAGTGGTATATGCTATTAGATGGAATTGTGTATCGTAAAGGTAGTCAGCATTGTCTGGAATCTAAAGTTTATATCCCTTTAAGAAATATCGTGTCATTGGTTCAACAGGAACACGAAGAAAATGGTCATTTTGGAGTGGAAAAAGTATACCGGTCCTTACGAGATTTTTACTATTTTCCACGAATTCGACGTCGAGTCCGTATAATTGTTGCCGGTTGTGGCTTGTGCCAACAGGCCAAAGCGTCTCCTCGGTTGGTTGGAGAAATGAATAGCGTTTTGCCTAAGGATATCAACCAAATTGTCTGTCTCGACTTAATGAGTCCTTTACCTAATTCTAGATTCGGGAGTCAATACCTGTTGGTATTTATTGATGGGTTCAGCAAGTTAGTTACCATGTTTCCGCTTAAGAGGGCTACGGCGGCAATAATTTTAAGAAAATTAAAGGGATATATGGAAAATATAGGCAAACCTGAAGTGGTATTAACTGACCACGGCAGTCAATTTACGAGCCAGTTATGGTTATCAACGGTAAAGAATTGGGAGATTAAAGTTCTACATACGTCAGTGTACTACCCTCAGGGTAATATGACTGAACGTATAAACAGAGAGATAGGGCGCCTTTTAAGGACCATGTGTTATAGTAAACATTCACGATGGGCTTATCATATTGAAAAAATTCAAATATGGTTAAATGAAGTTTATCACGGGAGTACCAATTTTACGCCTAATATGCTTCATTTTGGAGTTGAGCGATCGAGTCGTTTCAGTGATGTTTTGAATTACCCGAAGGACGAGTTTCCTAGAATGAGTAGGGAATATAGGGTATTTCTAGCACGGGACTGCCTGTTAACAAAAGCAGAAAAACGTAAAATTAGGCATGAGAGTAGAAAGAAGCCAGTAGTCAATTTTGAGGTTGGAGAGAAGGTGTGGGTTCGTACTCATCCGCAATCGGAGTTAGAATCAAAGGAAATAAAAAAGTTTTTTCTGCTTTTTCACGGTCCCTGCACAGTAGTAACTAAGCAGGGAGCAAATTCTTACGAAGTGGAAGTTGATGAAGGAGGCGATAAGTTAGAGGTACAGAACGTGTATAATTTAAAAAGGTATGTGCCTCCAGTTGTAAGTCTGACTTTGTGAGGGGTAGTGGGGAGTTATAAGTTGAAGGGATAGCGATAGGAATTATTATACCTAGTATCAATATTGAATTTATTTCCATTGTTAATTAATTCAATAGGGGAGTAATGTAGTAGGCCCGCCTAATTTTCCTAGTATTAGAATATTTAAATTTAAACGATTCGTCAATTTTCGTGATTGTTCGAGTAGACGGTGGTAGGATGATGAACACTTTTGACAGGAAACGGGGACTTGACATTTAGAAAGTGAATGATAAACATTAATAACAATGGTAGTTTAACCTATAGTGAAAGGTCATATGGTTTGTGGTGTTTAAATCTTATTTTAGGAGATAGGAGTGTATTACCGCCCCTCTAAAGGCAGCCAGAATATACGTAAAGAACAGGGCGCTTAGTCATGCACGGCACCACATTGTAATTCCAGCCAGCTATTACACAGTTACCGGTTATAAAGGTAACAAAAACAAACTTCGTTCAGCATTTGAATGGACGCTTGCAACCTGCAGGTTCTTCTATCTGTGCAAGTAAGTGTTATTATTAAAATTAAGTTGATTTATGAACTATTGTTCCCTAATTAACTTTGAAGTGTCACCGGGAAGTGTCTCTCGTAGAGGATTCATTGTTTTTCAAGTACTTTTCACGCAGCGTGTTTGGAAACTGGGGTTCGGAATTACGCGGCACGGGAGTAATTTAGTTATTAGCAATAAATTGCCTGATTATAATTCAAATAACATAAGTAATGTGCGTTTATGTTTAAGGTTTGTTGTTAGTTTTGCAAACAAGTAATAGAGTTATTTTTAAATGTTCCAACCTGCGTTTTATTTGTCAATCCACCCCTGTGCTGAAATTAATCAAAAATAAGAGTCTTACTGGCCTGACCATCATTGGCCGAGTTCAGCGTGGAGCACAGCACAGTACATCTATGAAATAGGGGCAGTAGGAAAAGCAGACAAAAAGAGACAGAAGCCTTCTGGAATGTTGTGCTTCAGATGTATGAAGATGGTAGCATAGGACAAACAAAGTTAATAACAAATAAGTTGTAGAAGCTGTAGAGGAATAAAGATATCTGTGGAAAATGAAAAAATAGGAGAAATAGGACAGTATATGTTCTAAGGCATTTCTGGGGAACAGTATGGGATATACTACAAGCAGAAATAGGAAAAGAGAGGTAGAGGTAGACCGAGATCAGATTTTCGCACACAAATAGTGATAGATGCATACTGTACAAATTTCAGGGAAATGTGTAGGTTAGTTCAGACTAGGAAACAATGAGGGTACGCGTCCAACCAGTTCTAGGACTGAATACCTATTGATTATGATGATAATTCAGTTAGACAATGCTCAAAATTGGGAGACACGTCAACCAAATTTGTAAAATAAGTGAACATACTCCAATCATAAATAATACAAATAGTACATACATACACCCTACTGAAACTGTTCCTGGGTCTTCTTCAAATGTTATACAGTGTCCGCATAATACTCAAAGACCAGATAATTAGTTCAGGGAGCTTGCAAATTGTTCAAGTAGTGGTAATGATACTCATTTGAACGATTCTTTGCAGAATGATTCACATAATGCAACCAGAAAATCAGGGTTTACCATTGGAACAACCTGCTGAGCCTGCATTAAATTTGCCTCATCCTGCTATCAATTTACATGTTACTTCTCCAGTTGGTCTTAGGTGATCAAAAAGAACTAATAAACCGCCTAGTAGGTTGGATTTGTAGATTAAGAGTTGAATTTCCTAAGAAGGGAGAGAACTGTTATAAATGTGCATTTAACTTCTATAGAATTGTATCTATGTTACGAAGCTATCTGTATTCTATGTTCTATGATTAGGGTACATACTTCACTTGTAGGTTAGCTGTCAGTAGGTTAGTATACCACATCATTACATTGTAAAAATGTTAATCAATAAACATCCATTATAATATGCGTTATATTTACTTTATTACGTACAATTACAACAGTTCTAACCATCTCACATTAGAATCACAAAAAACTTTGTCACAGTTCAGGAAATTGTATTCCATTGGTGGTGCTTGCAGTAAGTCGATCTGTCAACACATACAAGTATGGAGATGGTTTTTTAATTCTACGAAAGGTAAAAGATGATGGGATGAGATTGGAACACCATGAGCAAGGAGAGCTATTTAGAATAACCCTCTTCGGGTAACAAATATATCCCCAAAATTGCTAGGATAATTTTGGACAGCTGGTAAAGCTCATCAAGATAAGTCGTATTTCTAAAGTAGTTTTATATTTCACCCATTGTACATTTTATTATTTTTTATCATTTTGTCACAGGAGCCCACATCCCACACCATTGAAAATTAGCTGGCGCATCTTTGAAATTGTTATGAGGTTTCTGCTTCTTCTTGTCAGTTCAAAATTATTAACGTAATGCCATTTTTATCCATAACAGTGTTTAACCTTACAGTCGTGGTACAAAATCATTTTAAATTCTTTAAAACCCTGAATATAATCATCAATAAACATGTCGACAACTATGTAAATAGTACACTGCAGTCATCAATTTATGATAATAAAGATAAGAAAACCAACTTAAAATAATATAAGTATATTTAATGTTATACTACATTCTTAGTACAATTTTTGTTGCGATAACTTAGGTGTCCCGTTTCAATCATGTCTTACTTTGTTCTAAAATATAATTTACTTTTTCTGATACCTTACACATACACTTTTATTGAAATTTTGCTGTTCTTGAACATAACTCCCACAACTTTTACGATCAAAGAACTACAGATTTTAGACTTCGCAGTAATATCCCAAAGTAACCTCCTATGTATATAGGCTTTGGTTACCATCCCAACTGGTAGGACGACTTTTGTTCTCTTGCATCATGCTCAAAAATACTAAAACTGGATTTATGTAGAAATAAATGCATCATAATCTACATATTGTCTTACTATACCAGGTAACTTTTTTTGGTAAAAAAAATCATACACAAAATTTTGGACTGCTTACAATGACCCTATCTGACCAGTATATCTGAACAACGTATATTACTTGAGTATTCTTAAATCCAGCACCAACATGACTAACCAATCACAGTATTACTTTCAATATTCTGCAAATTAGAATACTCCACATAGACACCTAAGTACCTCCCATTCAGTCCTGTACAATAATATATTATACCATACAATATATTTTCGAGATTTCTTAACCTAAATAGAATTCGAAATAAAGCAAAATGAAAGCATACATACATCACATACATATTCGAAAATTATAAGTCTAATTATTGTCATTGTCCGGAGGTTCAACAATTCTTAAACACGCATCAGCAAATTCCACAAAAATAGGTTCCAACATAGCTTTTTGCATAATACCCTGAGGATCTTCTGAATTATCTATATTCACTAATAAGTTCCGTAAATGAGGATTATCCAAAATATTTTTTAAATTTTCATCCTTATCTACAAGTACATATGTTACTACAAATAAAGGAATCATACAACTTGTACAGACCCATTAGTTTCAGTCTTTTGGTAGGTATTGTATCACCTGTTTCATGTTCATTGGTTGCAACCTTTTCTTTCAATGGAGCTGTAGTTGCTGCAGCTGGTTTTTCTACTAATTTACACTTATTATTCCTGTGTTTATTGCAACAATCAACAGAACAACTGAAAAAGTAATGATCAAGTCACATTAAACATCTAAAAAAATTTAACTTACTAATAGACCAGGCACATCGGGCACTTGTACTTGCCATCTTCTTTCTTACAAATTATACAATGTTTCATTTTTATTTTGAAAATGTGTTTTCATTTGACACGCAACACAAAAATATACAACAAAAGTAAGGTTAAGTAAGTGACTGACATGATAGGGTCATTGAAATTCCGTTGGCTGCAATTCAGTGGTCAGCGACAGATCATATCCTTGACTTAGAAAACGAGAAATATAAAGCCCAACAATCCTTAATTTAATTAAATCACTATTTTTTTGATAAAAAGCAAATAATTTGGTTCTCCCTCGAATACTCTAAGCTGTTCTGATAAGTACATTGCGTTTAAGAAAAAAACTGTAACTTTGTGGAGTGCCAAGATGTTTAGTAAGTTAATGCCTAAGGGCACATTGTACTGTTAGCGTTTAAACCCGCTGAGGCCTAATGCGCCGTTCACGTTTAAACCAGCTTAACCATTAAAGTCAGTCTAAGCTGTAAAATCTATATGCATGTATGTTTAAGCGCGTTTTAAGATATGCTCCCAATTTTGGCGGCTTAAATCTTAAGCCCATTTCGAATGGACCTGCACCTTGCCGAAGTTCTAAATTACTAGAACAGGTGAAATGGCTTGCGTGTTCTAATGAGCTAAAGAGCCAAACTACAGGTCCAACCAAAGTAGTAGGGTCGTTAGTGAGGAACCAGACTAAGACAGGTCCCCGAAAGAGGGCAGCGGCTCTTTCGGTACTTAGATTGGCAGAGACCATAGGGGTCGGTATGGCGGTCTAAGACACATTACCGCGATGTGGAAGGCAACGGGAAACCACCACATTATCTCCCAAGTACACAGCGTACTTAAATTGTAACAAACATGATGGCATTCTCTGGGGTAAAAGATTCCGGAGTTAAAATAGTCCCCATTCGGATCTCCGGGAGGACTACTTCGGAGGATGCGATCGGAAAGTTAAAATAAGAGTCGGGAACATTCTGCGAGTCGGAGCGTGGAATGTTAGAAGTATGAAGCAAGTAGGTAAGCTAGAGAACCTAAAATCGAAATGAATAGGTTATCACTAGACATAGTAGGGATCAGCGAAGTTCGGTGGCCAGAGGCGGGGATTTTGGAGTGGAGACTTCAGGGTAATTCATACAGGAGCAGAGGACGGAAATTTGGGTGTGGGGATAGTTATGCGGAAAAGATAGGACACTGTGTGGAAAATTACTTACAAAAGAACGAAAGAGTACTCATGGTTAGATTAGAATCTAAACCGGTAAACACAGTAATAATACAAGTATACATGCCCACCTCTAGCTACAGTGACGAAGAGGTAGAAGCCATCTACAAAGATATCGAAGACATATTAAGATACGTAAAAGGACATGAAAATTTAATAATTACAGGGATTTTAATGCTGTGGTAGGTGAGGGTAGGGAAGGAGCGGTAGTAGGTTTATTTGGTTTAGGCACGAGAAACGACAGGGAAATAGGCTGGTAGAATTTTGCGACAAGAACAATTTAATCATCACAAACACACTATTTCAACATCATGCTAGAAGACGATATACGTGGAAGATGCCAGGAGATATAGGACGATATCAAATAGATTACATTCTTGTTAGACAACGGTTTAGGAATCAAGTAAAAGACTGTAGAAGCTACCCAGAAGCAGATATAGATACTGACCACAACATCGTAATTATGAAGGCCGCACTTAAATTTAAAAATCTGAAAAAGAGGAACGGAAAAAGGCACCTGGACTTAGAGAAACTAAAAGACAAAGATATTCAAGTAAGATTCGAAAAAAAGTCAAATGAATTGCTGAATGATATCACGAAAATGTCTGAAACTATGGAAGTAGAAACGGAATGGAATAACATTAAATCCAGCCTAGACATGGCGGCCAGAGATATTTTGGGGTATACACAAAAAGAAAATAAGAAACCATGGATAACAAAGGATATCGTGAATTTAATAGAAGAAAGACGAAAAAACAAAAATAAATCAGACGAAACAGGAAAACAGAGATACAAAGCCATAAAATGGGAAATTATTCGAAAATGCAGGAAAGCTAAAGAACAATGGATTGATGAAAAGTGCAAAGAAGTACAAACTAAGATGGAAATAGGAAAGACAGAAGAAGCATACAAATTAATTAGAATGAATTTTAGGGATATAAAACCGTATAGCAAAAATATAAGGGACGCACAAGGAAACGTCATTATAGAAAACGTAGAGAAAGTGAGTAGATGGCAAGAATATATAGGAATTTATATGCAGGAGAGGAACTAACTGCATTAGAACAGGAATCAGACATTGAAAATGATGACTTGGGATATCCTATACTTCGAGACGAGTTTGAATTAGCATTAAAGAGTCTGAAAAATGGTAAGGCGCCGGGTACAGATAAGGTGCAAGCAGAAACTCTAAAAGCCGCTGGACAAGCAGTAACAGAACGTCTCTTCCAACTTGTAAGCTATATGTATGAGACAGGCGAGATAACCAAAGATTTCAAACGTAGCATCATAGTAACTATACCAAAAAGAAAGGCGCGGATAGATGTGAAAATTTTCGAACAATAAGTTTGACAGCACACGTGTCAAAAATATTAACTAGAATTGTGCAAAGACGAATGGAAAAACGAGCTGAAGAAATACTAGGAGAAGACCAATTTGGGTTTAGGCGAAACAGGGGAACACGGGAGGCTATTTTAGCTCTGAGAGTGATAATGGAGAAAACAATAGAAAAGGAAAGCATGTATATAGGGTTTGTAGATCTGGAAAAAGCATTCGACAATGTAAATTGGAAAAAATGTTTGAAATACTCAAAAGGATTGGAATGAGTTATAGGGATAGACGAATAGTACATAGCTTATACAAAGAACAAACAGCAGTAATAGAATTAGAGCAGGAACGTAGAGAAGTAAACATTAGGAAAGGGGTGAGACAGGGATGTGCCCTATCCCCATTGATTTTAACTTGTACATAGAAGAGGCAATGAATACTGTCAAATGCAGAAAGACATTTGGAATTACTATGCAGGGACAAAAATTGATATGCTTAGATTTGCAGATGATATAGCGGTATTAGCATCTAGCAAGGAAGAGTTAGAAGCGGCTCTTAATGAAATGGAAACGGTTCTAAGAGAGGATACAGTATGAAAATTAACAAAACTAAAACTAAAGTTCTAGTTTGCAAAGGTGGGGAAAATAAATCAAAAACAAGAATACAAGTATTTAACACGAACTTACAAGAGGTTAAGGATTTCTGCTACCTAGGAAGCCAAATAACGCAAGATGGGAAAAGCACAAAGATATAAAACAAAGATTAGCACAAGGTCGTGCTACATTTAACAAGAAAAGCAACTATTGTGCTCAAAGACCACAAACATAGAAACAAGGAAAAGATTGCTTAAAACATATGTGTGGAGCACAGCACTGTACGGCTGTGAAGCCTGGACAGTAGGAGAAGCAGACAAGAAAAAGGTAGAAGCCTTTGAAATGTGGTGTTACAGGCGTATGATGAAGATATCATGGACAGACAAAGTTAAGAACGAAGAGGTACTAAAAATGGTAGGGGAAGAAAGAAATATGTGGAAAACGGTAAAAATAGGAGAGATAGGATGATAGGCCACATACTACGGCATGAGGGAATAGTGCGGAATATTTTAGAAGCAGAGATAGGAAAAAAGAGAAGAAGAGGCAGACCTAGATTAGACTACTGCACACAGATAGTAAAAGATGTAGGCTGTAGAGGTTTCAAGGAGATGTGTAGGCTAGCCCAGAATAGAAATCAATGGAAGTACGCATCCAACCAATCCCAAGATGGATAAACTAATGACGAAAAGATAACTGTGCGTAAACATGATGATTATTATAAGTAACTACAAGAATTGGTTGGGCAATATTTTCGAATAATGTTAAGTGTGTGAAAGGATTTACTAGAAAACCATTATTTCGGCAAATGTCTAAGTGTTGGGGGATCTTGGTAGCCACAGGTTGCTTAACCTCCTTCACTGAATCTCGGTAAAATAGGGTATAAAATTAGAAAACAATAGAAAGGAACGAGCTGAATACACATACTCCTGAAAAGAAGAAAAGAAGAAAAGAAGAAAACCACCAAAACGCAAAGTCAAAGAAGCTGCCTATATAACCCTACATAAAAATAACTGCGTTGCAAACGAATCCGTGACTTTCAGTAAACAATGGATTCCATTACTAAAAGAAATAACAAATGAAAATCAAATGCCCACAATATCTAGGTAGCATTGCAAGTTTTTCCGGGGTTTTCCTTGCAATATTAACATAAAATACAGCCTACATACATGATTTCTAATTATACATAAAATAACTAATTACATAAAAATAAGCATATTAACAATCCTTGTAAAACAGCATTGGTATCTGACATGTATAAATCCACAATAAGGTTACCTCAAAACCATATACAATCTCCGTTGAACAGTATTGGTATCTGACAAGTGTAAACCCGCCATAGGGTCGCCTCAGATCCATATACAATCTTCATAGAACAACATTGGTATCTGACAAGTGTAAACCCGCCATAGGGTCGCCTCAGATCCATATACAATCTTCTTAGAACAACATTGGTATCTGACAAGTGTAAACCCGCCATAGGGTCGCCTCAGATCCATATACAATCTTCATAGAACAGCATTGGTATCTGACAAGTGTAAACCCGCCATAGAGTCGCCTCAGAACCATGTTAAAATCTACCAAAGAGGTAACTTAAATCATAATGAATTTTCCCCCTCAAAATAAATATAAAAAAACGACTACTTAAGCCTTTCAATAATGCAATCGCACACTTCTTTAATAACCATCCTCTCAATTGTATAAATAGAAACATGTTAAAAATGTTGGCTGAAATGCAGACACAAAAACGGTAGCAGTCTTTTGAAATGCTCCAGATGTATGAGGACGATAGCATGGACAGACAAAGATAATAACAAATAAGTTACAGAAATAGTATGGGAAAAAGGATATCTGGGGAAAAAGAGAAATAGTAGGGCGGAATACGTTCTAAGGCATTTTTGGGGAATAGTAGGTGATATATTACAAGCAGAGATAGGAAAAAAGAGGTAGATGTAGACCGAGATCAGACAGTTATAGATGCAAACTGTGCATATTTCAGGGAAATCTGTAGGTTAGTTCAGAATAGGGAACAATATTGGTACGCGTCTAACCAGTTCTAGGACTGAAGACCTAATGATGATGAAATCTTAAGCTTGACTTTTCTTGACGTTATAGTGATAGAAATTGAAGTCAAAATATTTATTGATGACGATTCAGGTATATTAAATATAATAAAGTTTTGACTTCCAAAACAGTTTTACGATCCAATTGGTTAATTTGTCGACATAGATGATTGATCTCTTTTTAGACGTTTTCGTCTGACCATTTTATAACAGTTTGAGCAAGAATTAAAATCGTCCGCTACCTTTACGCAAGTTTGTAATTTTCCAGCTAAAGAAGTTCTGTCCGTGATCATCTTCTATAATATGCAAATATTTCGCAATTATATTAAGTAAATCTTTGCTTTCGTTGTGTAGCGTGTTACTTTAAATACCAACAAGATAAAAGATATAGTTATTAATTTAGGATGTACAGAATGAATGTATTATGAATTAAATAAGAATTGAATAAGAACAAGAACGTATAATAAGGTTTTACAAACAATAAACGCTAATTAAGCATGATATTTTAAGTCTTTTATTTCTAGAAATTAATTTACATTAGGGCTGTTAGTTATAACCAAAAGCAATAAAATTATTTCTTTTACAATACATTAAAGAAGCGTAATAACCAGAGACACTAAATTATTTAAAAACTGCGAACGGAAACATGACGCATTGAGTATTGTTACGCCTTATTGCCCCCTCAAAATTTTATTTTAATATTACGTAAAAGGATTTTTTTAATTCAAAATGGAAAGACTTGTTTCCCCATCGTTATTTTTGTATTATAAATTAGGTTATTTCGCAAAAAAATTGTATGTTTAAGTTCTCATGTACTATAGATCAAGAATATAAATTTTATTGTATGTAACCGCTTTTGAAGAATGTGTGGTTATTGCACTAACCAACGAAAACGTCCGGCGGTTGGTGGAACGATGACGAGTTCATGCGAAAGCCCGTGTTTTAAAGACATTTATCTTGAACTACATTACTGTATCGACGTGTCCAGTAAGAGACTGTTGAAGATACAGTGAAATTCACTTGTGAATTTTTACCGTTCCTTGTAATTATCTTAATATCTTTTGTGTTCTCCAAAACTGTAGGCTCAACAACTTCACTGCGAAATTGGTAAAAAACCGCCGTCGATCTTAAGAAAGCTTTGCTGTAGATTTAGACTCCAGAACAGGTTTACCGGAAAGCAAGGGACGGCTACAAAGTCGTAAAATGGAACCACGATAAGATATATAGATAGAGGGATAACTAAATTTATTGTTTTAGACCATACCTAGGCCAGAGCCCATACTAGCCGTATATTATAAGTATTTACATCTATTTGAAGAACTTAAAATAAATAATTCAAGGACAACTGGGATTCTTGAAGTTCTGGTGAGGAGGATTTGTGCCCCTACGTTAGTCGTCGACTGTGCACGTGGAGTAGTGTTGATTGTGTGCATAGTGCGAGTGTAAGTGTGATGTGGTAAAGAATTGCAAAAGTGTATATTAAGTGTGTTAGTGCTGCTGGTTGTGGGTGGTAGGTTTGGTTAAGAGGATTTCATTTAGGAAATAGTTGAATTCTTGAGGATAGTTAGTGACTAGAAAGTTTATGTTAGGAAGTGGGGAGAACGGGTCATAGTTTGTAGATTGCTTAAAGTTGTTTTGTAGTAGAGAGGTTAGGGGACAGAAGTATATCAGGTGTTGTGGGGTTTCTAGAGATTGATTGTTGCAAGGACACTGAGGAGAAGAAGTTAAATGGAATTGATGAAGTTTATTACGGAAGTTACCATGGCCGGACAGAAATTGCATTGTAGAGGGATTAGAGAAAGAAATATGTGGAGGGATGTTTGTGATATCAGGAAGATACTGTTGCGAGCTACTATTAGGCAACCCATCAAACACCCAAACACGCCGCAAGCACTGTATATTCTGCATGGGCCGGGAAGCTTCTAGTAATTACTGGAGGATGAGTCATCTCTTTAACTCAGGGTATATATAAGACTGCTTATGAATGTAAGAGGTTAGTCTATATCAGAATGTCGAACACAAATTTATATTGTGTAAAGGGAAATAGTTGAGCTTTTGGAAGTCTAACAGTAAACATAAATGTTAAGTGCACGTATCTAATGTACATGCAGCTTGTAGTATACATAAATAGATAGAAGTGTAATAAATAATAGTTGTGTTAGGGTTATTAATGGACCTATGGTAAAGAAGTTAGTTTAAGAAGATATTAGTGCTTGTAAATTCATTAGTGTGATAGTGCTTCATTGTTAATTGGACTGAAAACATTTATAAATAAGACATATACTGTTAATTAGACTTGTGAACAGTGAGTAATGAAGACTCTCGTTATTACTTGTTTTAAATTAGAGAAACGCGGTAGTAGTAGTAGCCCGCTTCAATACCAAATGTATATCTGCCGGTGACGGAGTGGGACCAAAGATCTTGCCAGGAACGAAGTTGGGAGTTATGTATTTGGGATTTTTGTCAGTTTTAGACTATCGAATGCACATCGACTGACTCAGGAATTAAATTTACAGAGAACTGCTCTTCTGGATGAACAAATGGTGATAACTCCGGAGGAATGGTGTAATATTGACGTTCTATCTGAAATATCGCGGCTAGAACATCATCATGATTTGGTAAAAAAATGCAAGTTCAAGGTAAGAGATTAGTTCATGAAAAAATTATACCAATAACAAAATCGGCGAATAAAATAGTTGTGCTGGGTGCAAACGCGCTTAACGGGTATAAAATCGTATGTAGATTAATAACCGGAGCGATGTCATTCACGATTGATTTCAATGTTAGCAAGTTTAGCAATTTCATGTCCAAACTACCATGTATTATAGATAATATTCGACATTCCGAAGCTGGTAATGATCAGTTGCTATGCATGGTTAATAGGTTTATAGTATACTTAAATAAAAATGTTTGGTTAAAATAGTGGATCCTGTAAAATATACTTATTTAATCTACAGAAAAGACTCACTAGAACTCTTAGGTGGAATGGAGGATTATGTTAAAAAATGTATTGAAACATTAATAATTGTCTTAAAAAAGATGGATTTCCAAATATTGATGCGATTATACTAGATGTAGCCCTCCAATAACTTCATTCCTGCTTGAATGTAAAACAACCAGCATCTCATATTATTAAAACAAAATACAGTGATTTGAACACGTTATGTTAAGTTTTACTAAAATACCCATGCTACATACATTATAATGTTAGTAAAAACTTAGATTTATGGAGGAATATAATAGATATCCTTAATGAATATACGAGGGTCATTTTTTTCACCCTCCGATAGGCTATAAATAAAAGACAAGTTCATATAAAACAATAATTTTATTACCAAAAGATTGGTACACTTACGGTTACTTTTCGACATAATCACCGAAGTGATTAAGACATTTGTCATATCTGTGGACAAGCTTTTCAATACCCTGTTCAAAGAAAGTTGCCACCAATGAATTCAAGTAGTCCTTGACGTTGGTTTGAAGGTCCTCATTGGTTTGAAAGCGCTTCCCACCAAGCCACGTCTTGAGGTCAGGAAAAATATGAAAATCGCTTGGTGCTAAGTCAGGACTGTGTGGCGGATGATCGAAAATGTCCCATCCAAATTGTTCGAGAAGCCGTTGAGTTGCTCCAGCAGTGTGTGGACGGGCATTGTCGTAGATCAGAACAACTCCAGCGGTCAGCTTTCCTCTTCGTTTGTTCTGAATGGCTCTACGCAACCGTCGTAAAGTTTCACAATAAATAGCTGCAGTGATTGTGGTTTCGGGCTCCATAAACTCCACAAGCAACACACCTTGTTGGTCCCAAAACACAGTAGCCATGGTCTTTCTGTTGTTAAAGGTTTGTTTGAATTTCTTTGGTTTGTTTGGTGAAGTTGAATGCATCCATTGTTGTGATTGTCGTTGTATTTCCGGTGTGTCGTATTGAATCCAGGTTTAATCCCCAGTCACGATTGATTTCAAAAAGTTGTCTCCTTCATAATGATAATGCGCAAGGAACTCCAACGTTGACGCTATTCGTCGAGTTTTGTGGCCGTCCGTCAGCATTTTTGGGACCCAACGTGCACAAAGTTTTGTGTTGCCTAACCGTTCAGTAACAATAGAGTACAAAACAGACATTGAAACTTCTGAAAATTTCGTAGACAAAGCAGTAATGGTGAATCTGCGGTTTTCTTTAATCATTCTGCCAACACGTTGAACCAGGTCATCTGAAACGACAGATTTGCGCCCTTGGCCCCCCTTCAACATGCACATCATTACGGCCATCTTTAAACTTTCGACACCATTCACGCACAACACCATCACTCATGAAGTTTTCCCCATATACACGACTCATTCTTCGATGGATTTCTGCAGCACTATGGCCTTCAGTCTGTAGAAAACGAATCACACTTCGCACTTCACACTTGGTGGGTGCACCAATAATAGCGTAGCGTAGCGTAGCACAACGCGGACTGACGTCTGAATGTTATCAATGGCGGAGTGTGTAGTCCAAGAACTGCGCAGTCGCCTACAGCGAATGCCCGCTTTCTGCTACCCGCGTAGCGTCTGCACGGAGCGATCGGAGGTTAAAAAAAATGGCCCTCGTATTAAGTATTTAAAAAATGTATTATTTTAGAATAAGTTTTACTAAATTTGAATTGAAAATTAGAATATATACGTGAATGTCTAAGTATAAGAATATTTTAATTAATGTTACCAATAAAGAAAATTAAAAAAAATTTAGAATGTAATTGACTCGAGTTTTTCGTTGTAAAAGAACGCTTTTTTGATACACTTGAGATTTTTTTACACCATTCGCTGGATTCATATCAGACAATTTAATTATCACCAACGTTAAATTCAACTAGCGACATCACCTTAAATAATAACGTTTACCCCGGTACTAGAGGTCCATACAATCTGCTAACCTTTAAAAACATCGACCCCGAAGACGGTGATTTCAGTCTAAAAGAAGATTTACTGAAGTACTTGGACATAGTCAGATCAGCATCGATTATTAGAAGAACGTTTGAATCCATACGCATTACAAGATTTAAACGAGTTTCTGATAAATAACAAGAAGTTTGAAAAATATGTCTACTGGAACTACATTCGCGAACTAATCGACCGGTTAAAATTATTGAATGCATCCAACCGAGCTGGAAATACAAGCAAGAAAACATAAACGAAATGGTATCTATAATAGAAGAATTAAGAGAGCAGGGTATAATAGAATAAACCTGATAAAAAGTCGATCAGTTTTGAAAAATATCCGTCGATCGCTTCGGACGTTCAGAGCGTAAAGATGGTGATATTCGACGTGGGCCTCCAGGTCGAAGATTTCTGCTAACACCGAATGATGGTGGATCCGATATGCGGCAAAGAAGGTTAGTGAATGTAACTGATTCCAAATCCGACTCTGATCTGGTTACTCAAGGAAGCACAATAACATTTAAACCTGATGAAGAAGCAATTCGTTTTCGTAAAAGAAAGCTAGTTGATATAATGGTACCTAAGACGATAGTAATTGTGTAAATAAGAACTCTGCAATCAAGGTATTTACTAATAAATTAGTTATCACTTGCAAGTTTAATTAATTTACAATCTCCAATGCATCATCTTGTAATTTGAATATTTACCTACCGCGTGAGGGTATCCAATTAACAATAAATAATAAATGGGAAGGACCTCTAACACTATAGTACCCTCACGTTTCGGGACATTGCCTCGCAAGCTGCTGCAGTCGGTGAGAAGGGGAGGTTCATTAAACAACAACACACTAAGACAAAATTCGAATTGTTTTATTAAATGGGCTACTAACTAACTTAACCTAATTACATATGCATACAAAATTATACAGTAATTAACATTATTTACAATAGGGCGCCACCATGAGAATTAAACGGCCCATGGACCGATCGCGGTAATAGCTCTCGTCGCACTTTGTTCGTGGCGATGAATCAAGATTGCAGGACAGAAAATACGTCACTTCACAGGGCAAATGTTATAAAGTCTCCGGCTAGCACAAACACAACTTAACTAAACAATTCTAAAGTCCTTATTTTATGAATATTAACAACAGTTCTGGGTGCAACCACCCCAATACATATAATTAATTAACGCTACCGTAGTCTACTTAACTTGCATACTGAAACGACCTTCCTTTAATCACGGGGTCATCAATACAGGAAAAACACGACCTTCACAACGTCGAAACACAATAAAATAAGAAACCCTTCAAAAGATGCGGTCTTTAACAATAACCTAACGGGATTAAATTACTGGAACGGAGCTTTAACCCGAAGTTGTATGTTATGGAAGCCGACAGATATTGTATTTAAACAAATAAAAGACTTATGATGCATAACACAGCCTTGAGTTCATAGTAATACCATATATAATAATTACTTACTCAGAGAAATAAACTAACTTTGAACATAACGGCACGCACTTGAATTCAGAGAAATAAAACACTTACTCAATCCTGCAAGTCCGCGAGCTTTAGACTCTAACGCGTCTGGAAATAAACAACCCCGATTACCACCGGCTGGCATCCTTATATACATTTAAGTTAATTGAAAAATAACCCCTTTCTTGGCTCTCATGCTCGGCTTAGGATACGCCGGTCGTAAATCTTTAAGATTAATTAAACTGCCAATTGCCCTAAGATAGCCACACAAGTAGATCCCGGAACCAATTTCAGTTGAGTACTCCGCTAATTGAAAAATTGCCTCCGACCACCCTGACATAAATAAGATCCTAAAACATGATTGACATCTAATCATAGATAGCAACTAATCTGACATGTTTTAGTGCCTTTGAAGTAAAGCGCCTTAGGAAAAATTGATTAACTCTTGGATTAGATCTTCCTGGAAACTTCGCTAGGGCGCTACTTGGGTAGTCTTGCAGCCGTTACAATTACAGACATATTTATGCTACAAGACCTTCATTCTAATAATTAGAATGCTAAAATTAAACTAGAAAATAACTATTTTTAGAAATCATAGAACTAATTAGAGCGTATTAAAACAGTATGTTACAATTTTTTTTAAATCCCTATTTACAATTTAAAAAAGATCCTCTATAATTTGAAGATATCAAAATTTTCATGTACGCGCTTTGTTAAGTTAATAATTTGAGAATCATTTCTCCTTTGCATAAAGAACAACGTTCACTAATAATTACAAATAGCTTGAAGTGTCGACTCATAAATTACCTATACTGTAATATTTAAATTTTTGCATATTTGCTTATTAATTTCAGAGTATCTATGCAAATTATTTCTAGGAAAATTCTATACTAATTTGATGTGTTGCATGGTTAAAAATTTATACTGATGGTTAGAAATCACTGCCGGTAAAAATCTTTAAATGAGGGTAGCTCCCTGGGGGATGATGCTATTTAAAATTTTTTTAGAAATTCGGGTAGCTGAGAAAAATCTAATATTAATTGGCACCAAACAAGATAGATTATCTTAAAAGAAATAATCTTTAATATGTCTGCTAGAGGTGTTACAGGCGGAAAAGCAACTAAGTATATATTTTTCATTAAAATTATAAAATGGTGGCGGCCTGTAAAACAAAAATTAAGGGGGGGGGGGTCACCGGCACTAGCTAGCGGAAGGTCGTGGATCATATACAGGGTTAAAATTTTGCAGAAATGGCTAAATTAATATATAATATTGAAGCGGACTACTGCTACCGCGTTTCTCTAATTTAAAACAAGTAATAACAAGAGTTTTCAGTCCAATTAACAATGAAGCACTATCACACTAATGAATTTACAAGCACTAATATCTTCTTAAACTAACTTCTTTACCATAGGTCCTGTTCGGTTAACTCGCGTATAAATCCGGTATATTAGTGAGATCGGTAACAATAGGTTAGTTCGCGAATAATTCCGATATATATTAGTGAGAGTGTATTCCCACTCTTTTGTTATTTTAAATAAAGTTACTTTTCATACTTGGTGGAAGTAACATGTAAATATATTATTGACGGGTTAAATGTGTGTACCGCCCTTTTTTTGTATGTAACCTATGTAGTGGTTACTGTGTGATTTGGAGTCAGTGTTTATATTTTGGTTTATGGCTGTATATTAAAGAACAGGCAATTCACGTTTAACCTGTCCATGTGTCCGCAAGAACGAGCGCTCGTATATGCAGTCAACTGGAAGGACAAGGTGAGTGTTTGTTTGCTTTATTATATAGAAACTAATTGTTTGCATTATCTCCAACTCTAAATAATTTAATTTATTTAGTTATTGAAAATCCTATGTAATTACAGTCCTACTTAAAATTTCTATATCGTGGAAAGTGATTGAAACCCGTCCAGGTCCATTAATAACACTAACACAACTATTACTTATTACACTTCTATTTATTTATGTATATTACAAGCTGCATGTACATTAGACACACATCATATAACATTTATGTATACTCTTGGACTTCCAAAAACTTAACTACGTTTACTGTACACGATATAATTTATGTTCTACATTCTGATATAGACTAACTTCTTACATTCATAAGCGGTCTTATATATACCCTGAATTAAAGATATGACTCATCTTCCAGTAATTACTAGAAGCATTCTCGAATCCTTGAGAATAAACAGTGCTTGCGGCGTTTTGTGTGTTTGATGGGTTGCCTACTAGTAGCTCGCAACAATATACTACAAAAAAATTTGGCACTTACCTTTCATAAATATTGTGGCTTAATGACAATTACCAAGAGCGCCAGACAAATCGAGAATGTCCAAATGTTCGTGCAAAATTTCGAGAGACTTGTCATCCCAAGGAGGACAATTGTTTCTTTTAATCAACTCTTACCTTTTTGACTACTTATGCAACTCTCATGATAAAACATAGAAAACTATTGATTCAATCAACGGCAAACAAAAACTATTTAATTAACAGAGCAATAAATGTGAACCTTTTACATTCGGAAATTCATTGATTTTTATTTAGAAATTTAGATTAAATGGTTGATATGGAATTATGATAATTTTACGTACATAAGTAAATAAATAAATTAACTAAAAATTTGTCATGGCAATTTAACTATAAAAATTTACTTACTAAAAATCGTCAATTGTTTGATGGCTTGCCTTCCAACTCAGAACAGCTTTTAAATTGGGGGAGAGAATCTCGCTTGTTGCTCTTGTTCCTTGTACTTATTAAATAATTCAATGGCACACGAACCCGGCAGGATCTTGTTGATAATTTAACTTAATTTGTGCGTCACACGCATACAAGCTTTTTATTCTATACTTTATATCACTGATAAATCCGCGAACACACGGGCATTAACCCTCGCGAACTGGAAGAGTTAATTACTCCTTTCCAATTTCACTATCGTGATACTAAGTGCAATATCATATCTGTGATGCCGGAGAACGCTACCCGCAAACTTCTCTGACTACCTTTCTTTCTACCTTTTGACAACAGACAATCCCATTGGAATCTCTGTTTAGGCTAAAACCTTAAGTTATATATTAATCCCTACTCTAACCATTATTTACGTCATATTTTCTTATCCAATGACTATTAACAGAAAGTCCCAAAAACAAGATTTCAGAAACCAAATCCAGCTCCTTTCAAGATGAGGGTCACGAAAGCAATTATTTTTCTAAGGGTTTAAATATGTTGTATCTTCTTGGAATTTTAATTACTGAATTGTGGACCATACCGATTGGCGACAGTTGTCTGCCATTAACAAAAGACCGGTTAACCCCCTTGAGCCGAAATGGATTTTTAATACAATAGTTGTCTCCAGACTACTTAAAATTACTTGCAATGTTTGAACAAATCAAATTGGTAGATAGTTTGGCTATTTATAATGTTTGGTTTTTTATAACTCTTGACAATCAACAAAATTATTAAGAAAATTAAGTTTTACAACTGAAAATTGCTTTTCTTTGTTTACGTTAAAAGGTACTATTCCATTTAAATTTATCAGATTTGTCGATCTATAACCGACCTAAGTTTTAAAAGGGCCTATTGTATTCGGATTTGCAAAGTAGGACTATTAAATTATGATGACAGCCGCTGGAATGTATAATATTTAAGCCTAAAGCTATTTCTAAACCTGGTTTTTATTATAAGGGATGCTTACTAAAATATAAAAGTAATTTATTATGGAATTTTTCCTATAAGTTATGCAAGTTATTGAAATTTAATTAATTAATTAATCTGTTTATTAGTTAACATTACAAAATAATGTTACAGAGGGTATGTGAGTAAAGTGATTAGGGGTGGTCGGATTTTAAATCTGTTTGCAGATTCAGATTCTGCGTAAAATTATAGACTTGTTTGATGTGTCACATGGCTAAAAAATGTATAAGGACGGTCAGAAATCGCTGCCGGTAAAAAATCTTAAAATTAGGGTACCGCCTTAGGGAGTGATGCCATCTAAAAAATTGCTAAAAACTCAGGTGGCTGAGAAAAATTTAATGTTAATTGACACCAAACAAGATAGATTTATCTTAAAAAAAATAATCTTTAATATGTCTGCTAGAGGATATGTGAGTAAAATGGTTAGGGGTGGTTGGATTTTAAATCTGTTTGCAGATTCGGATTCTGCGTAAAATTCTAGACTCATTTGAGGTGTGGCGCATGGTTAAAAAATTTATAAGGACGGTCAGAAATTGCTGCCGGTAAAAAATCTTAAAATTGAGGTACCGCCTTAGGGAGTGATGTCATCTAAAAAATTCCTAGAAATTCCGGTAGCTGAGAAAAATCTAATATTAATTGACACTAAACAAGATAGATTTATCTCGAAGATGAGCTAAATAAGATATATTTATTGCGTAAGATGAAAATGGCTAGTCGAAGAAAACCATATGGTCCAGATGTGTGTGGAAATGAGGATGCTGGTGGAAATGAGGTTCCATACTTTCCCAAAACACTCTACTGTCGTCTGTGTCAATATCTGATTCTATAGATGATTCATCTTTCAATGTACTCACGTATTCATGTATTCACACGATTTTCTTAATTCTTCTTCAGTTAAATTAAACATTTTATAAACAAATCCAAAAATATTATTAAACTGCTCCAACCTCTTAAACCTCTTATTAAGAGACGATAAGGTCTGGTCTAGTATGGAGAAGAACACACACCTTATAATAAATTTTCGGGTCTGGTATTGATTCGTCATTGCTTTCGTAATGAAACTGTTTTATCTTTTTTCTTTGACGAGCAATTTGCGTAGATGAAAAACTAGGCTCAATTTCTAATTCTTCGGCTAGTTTTTTTGCGTCGACAGGAATTTAATTAAATCCCTTATTGTTTCTTAAGTCCGCGAAGAAAATTTTTATATTGTTTATGCAGGTAACGTCGCTTGTAAGTGTAACTGCTCATCTTTATATTTAGCGATCTTTTCTATTTTGTTATTTGTTTCTATAGGGACCCACTCCCTCATCACTGTAGTTAAATTGTGGACCATTAATTTGTTACTGGATTTCCTTCTCTCTGAGTAATTCAAAATTTAACACTTCATTACCGGTAACAATTTTGATGTTGAATTTGTATGTTTAAAGCTGAAAAGCTTTTCAAAATTATTTTCTCAATAAATTTTTCTTATTATTTGCCAAAGAAATTTTTCCTAATACTCGCATTTTAGATTATTTCCCCGCAGCTAAAAATATTTCCTACGCCAAGGATAATGTTTACCATTCTAGGGTAATAGATTCATCCAGCAGTGCAACCAACCTTACGTGTTGTTTCCGATATTTGTTATCAAATTCAAATTATGATTTAAACTTGAACATTTTTCATTATTTACTTGAATAAATTGATGATATGGACATTCTCTTACTTTAAATGCTAAATCTGCATCAGTTACTAGTATCCTGTGAGTACTAAAACAAACGAGGTTGATTTTCAAAATGACAAGAATGACGTTTATAACGTAAATCATTCAAAATCCAAGTAGAAAGGCTATGAAAATAACTTGTGGACAATGCAAGTCTTTGAAACAGAAGCGAATACCTAATCAATCTGTTTATTTCATTATTCAAAATTCCGAAAAAATACGTTCAGAAGAAAACGATTATATATGTCTATTTACCTTGATTTTAATAACATCCATCTTGTACCCATTTTTGGCAAGAGTTTCCATTGTAGTATTGTTGGCACGTGATGCATTTAAAACCATAATTACCATAATCTATTTTACATCAGTACTACTGATCGCACTGCCATTAATGATTGTACTTCAATTAATAGATGGTGTTTGTGGTTCTACTAATATCAAACGTTTGAGAAGGAATAGAAAATTTTTTTTGTAACATCGCAGAATGAATTCAACATACAGCACTGAAAGAGCATCTGCAACTTTTATCCCAATAACGATCAAAGTTTTATTTGTGAGAAAATATATAACGACCATTAATAAAAAAGTGCTATTGTAAAGGAGAACCCTGTTACTATACTGTAATGTTATTTTAATTTATTTGCAGAATAGTTGGTAACAGAGTTGGTTTAAAAGATCTTTCTTTGGGTGGTTCCAAAAAACAAACATGGAGCCATACAAGGGTTTGTTGTTTCATAACGAAACTACGTA
Source organism: Platerodrilus igneus (assembly GCA_036346225.1). NCBI lineage: Eukaryota > Metazoa > Arthropoda > Insecta > Coleoptera > Lycidae > Platerodrilus > Platerodrilus igneus. The sequence goes on along the minus strand of JARFIW010001469.1, from coordinate 10,869,612 downwards.
TAAATTTTAGAAGCGTAAAACTAACACAGGTATTGGCCGAATATAAATTTAACCATGTTTATCTAAATCATGTGTATAAATAAATAATCTGGATGTTTTCTCAAACGGTGTAGTAGTAATAGTATAGTAGTAGTATTAGTAGTGGTTCAATTCAATTCAAATATTTGTATTTCACATGTATCTAAAGAAATCACCTTAAGCTCGCAAAATGCTGCTTGTCAGGGTGATAAATGATTATATATTTTACATTTGTTTTAAACAAAACAAATTTTTAATTATGTCAATTTTTATATCTAAATTGAACTACATAAATAAAATTAATTATATAATCTAATTTCATTTGTATCTAAATTATTCTACCATTCAGAAAATTTTGGCCAACCCTCTTTATTTTATTATTGTTGCGAGCTACTAGTAGGCAACCCATCAAACACACAAAAACGCCACAAGCACAGTTTATTCCCAATGGACCGGGAAGCTTCTATGAATTATTGAAGGATGAGTCATATCTTTAATTCAGGGAATATATAAGACCCCTTATGAAAGTAAGAAGTCAGTCTATACTAGAACGTCTAATGTAAATTATATCGTTGTAAAGTAAAAGTAGTTGAGCTTTTAGAAGTCCAAGAGTATACATAAATGTTATATGATGTGTCTAATGTACATGCAGCTTGTAGTATACATAAATAAATAGAAGTGTAATAAAAATAGTTGTGTTAGTGTTATTAATGGACCTATGGTAAAGAAGTTAGTTTAAGAAGATATTAGTGCTTGTAGATTCATTAGTGTGATAGTGCTTCATCGGTAATTAGACTGAAAACATCTATAAATAAGGCATATACCGTTAATTAGACTTGTGAACAGTGAGTAATAAAGACTCTTGTTATTACTTGTTTTAAATTAGAGAAACGCGGTAGCAGTAGCCCGCTTCACTGGTGTCAGGTGCGGGATATGTAGTGATTAATTTAAAAGGAAAGACACACAAGTCTAAAGCAGTCTTTAAGCAGTTTATATATGCCAGTTACAAGAAGCCAAAGTAAGATGGACGCAGAAACTTTAATGAATTTCCTTAAGGATTTTAAATCCGGTATGGAAGAGAAGTTAAGTGAAAATGCTGCGAAAATAGAAAGGTTAAGTGAAAATACAGCCACGTTAGAACGAAAATTAATGGAAAGCTCCATTGCATTGAAAGAAGATTTCACTGAACAGGTAAAAACAATTGAGCAAAAGTTGGACAGTGAATTGGTAAAAATGGAAGAAGATGTGATGAAGCTGCAAGAACAAATGATTTCACTAACAACGCGGCCACTTGAATTAGTAAACCAGGTTGTGAATCAGAAGAATCCAGAAATAAGAAGCATGGAAGGAAGCGAGTCATTACCGTCAAAATTTAAGGTGAAACTACCCACATTTGATGGTATAACACCTTGGCCCACATATTTGAAACAATTTGAAGCCGCTGCAATAGCCAACAGTTGGTGCTACAAAGAGAAGGCTATCTCCTTAATAGTGGCCCTACGGGGGAAGCTCTTAACATCTTACAAACGATTCCCAATCACCAGCAGAATGATTACGACCTCTTAACATCGAAGCTTGAGATGAGATATGGAGATGCTCACCTTCAACAGGTTTATCACGCCCAAGTTAAGAACCGCTCGCAAAAGACAAGTGAAAGCCTGCAAGAATTTGAAGCTGACTTCGCCAGATAAGTTAAATTGGCATATCCAACGGCACCAGATAGTTTCCTCGAACATTACATGTGATTTTCCAATGCTCCACCCGAAGGTACTACATTGGCCAGGAAGCGAGTTTTTTTTTTACCTGGAAAATTTTGAATTTTGCCGAATCCTTGCTGTTCCAAGCAAGGTAGGGATCTTTAACGTGCGTGACAACACTCACACACGGGACCTCCATTTTACCTCTCATCCGAACGAGGGTGTATTTTTGCGAAAAATGCTCGCCTAACATTTTTCAAGCGGACCGTGTCGGGATTCGAACCCGGGACCTAGGGCGTAGTAGTCACACACATACCACTACGCCACGGAGCCGCCTAGTTTCCTCGAACAACTGGCTGTTCAAACATTTGTGGATGGCATTAAAAACAGCGAAATACAGCAAGCGCTAAGATTAGCACGGCCAAAAATGTTGGATGACGCACTGGCCCAAGCGCTTGAATTTGAAGCAGCTAAGCAGACATCACACAGGATGGGTCACAAAGTTTGGTCTGTCTTAGAGGAACCTGGTCAAGCTCAGAACAGCATAGATGAAATAATCAACCGTGTGTTTGAAAAGCGAAAGGCGGAAAAGCTGGAGAGACAACGACCGCGGAGATGGCGTCTGCGATGCTGGAGCTGCGGTGAAGTTGGTCATATGCAGAGACGCTGTACTGAACCAAAGAAACAACCGGTTGCGCCAAAGCAGGTCAATGTAAGGGGGCGAACGTCGACAGCACAGCGTAGTGCCCCGGAGATTATCATCCGTGCTGCATCGTCGATGGGAACTCTGGACAGCATTTATATCAATAGTAGAATTAATGGTAGGATTGTCCGATTACTCGTGAATACAGGAGGGACAAGAACTATTGTGAGACCAGATTTGGTTGGTCGTGGAAAAGTGCTACCTGTATTGGTGTGTCTTCGAACGGCAAGTGGTGAGAAAATTTGTACTCACGGAGAGGCTGCCGTTATGTTGGCAATTGGGGACAAACAAATTAATCATCGAGTATTGGTACCTGAAATTACAGAAGAAGTGATTTTGGGAATGGATCTTATGAGAGAATATGGGTTTCATGTAAACATGAAAGAAAATGTGCTTCAGATACATGATGATGAGATTCTATTTCAAGGTACGAGTAACCAGGCGATGCAAGTTCGAATGATTTGCGATATGAAAATACCCGAGAAGGCGGAAATGATAGTAATGGGACGCCCGGATGGTACGCTCCGAGAAGGACAAGTATGTATGGTGGAAATAACTAAATCGGGAATGGGTCAAGAGGGATTACTGATTGGAAGAACGCTGGTAAAGTTTCGAAATATGATACCAGTAAGGGTGCTGAACATTAATCCGCATACGGTGACTCTTAAGAAAGACATGGTTGTGGGAAGTTGCATTGCAGTATGCCATATTAAACGTTGTGTAGACGACACGAAAGATAAACCAGCCAACAGTTGCTCACAGAAATTGCTGGATATGTTGATACCTTCGTGTCAAGGATTAAACGGCCACCAACTGGGCAAGGTAAAAGAACTGGTCGGACGATATCGAGATGTGTTTGCACTGGACGACAGTGAGAAAGAAAGGACGAATGTTGTGCAACACAAGATAAATACTGGAGATGCGCAACCGATAAGAAAACACCCCAGGCGGCTTCCTTTGGCAAAACGTAAGGAACCCGAGCAAATTATTACCGATATGAAAGAACAGGGAGTGATTGAACCCTCGAATAGTCCATGGGCATCCCCGGTAGTGCTTGTCAAGAAAAAGGACGGGTCGTCAAGGTTTTGTGTAGACTACCGGCGGCTTAACAATGTGACAAAGAAAGACAGCTATCCTTTGCCCAGAATTGATGACACCTTGGATACTCTATTCGGATCTAAATGGTTTGTGACCTTGGACTTGAAAAGCGGATACTGGCAGGCAGGCTTGGAGCCAAACCATTAAGAAAAGACTGCGTTTACAATTGGAACTGGATTATGGCAGTTCAAGGTCATGCCATTTGGATTATGCAATACCCCTGCTACTTTTGAACGTTTGATGGAGTCGATACTACGTGGACTGTCCTGGAAGACATGTCTGGTGTACCTAGACGACGTGATAGTGTTAGGCCGGTCTTTTGAAGAACATCTTAAGAACCTAGAGGAGATATTCCAAAGATTACGCGGGTTTACATTGAGCCCCAAAAAGTGCCACCTATTTGGAAAAGAGGTGAAATACTTAGGACATGTCGTTTCGGAGACCGGAATAAGAGCTGACCCTGACAAAATAATAACGGTACAAGAGTGGCCTATACCAGCAGATATACACCAACTACGCAGTTTTCTAGGATTGTGCACATATTACCGACTTTTATACTTGGGTTTGCAAACTTTGCCAAACCGTTAACGAAATTAACCGAAGATGGACACGAATATGATTGGAATGACGACTGCCACAGTGCATTTGAACAGCTGAAGCGGTTGCTAGTTACAGCACCAATTTTGAGTTATCCACGGAATGGAGGGGAAATTTGTGTTGGATACCGATGCCAGTAACACAGCTATAGGAAGCGTTCTTTCTCAAGTGCTAGACTGACAAGAAAAAGTTATTGGGTTTCAGCAAAGTCTTGTCGCGGCCAGAAAGGAACTATTGTGTGACAAGAAGGGAGCCATTGGCTGTCGTCAAATCCGTAGAGCACTTTTATAAGTACTTATACGGCCGTAAATTCCTGTTGAGAACAGACCATGCTGCACTAAAATGGTTACTGCAGTTTCGAAATCCTGAAGGGCAAGTTGCAAGGTGGATAGAGCGGCTGCAGGAATATGAGTTTGATACGGAACATCGTGTAGGAACTAGCCATCGGAATGCAGACCCTCTGTCAAGGAGACCTTGTCCGGTAGACTGCAATCATTGCTCCAAGATGGAGGAGAAAATAAGTGTCATCCATAGAATGACAGTGACTGATGATACTTGGCAACCCGTAAGAATACGAGAAGACCAGGAAAATGACGCCGAATTGGGACGTATTATTAAGTGGAAAAATAGAGGGCAACGACCAGCTTGAGAAGAAATTAGCATTTTAAGTAGGAGCCTGAAGGCATACTGGGCACAGTGGGACTCCTTGATGACGGAAAATAGAATTTTGAAACGACGCCTGGAATTTGAAGATGGCACTGAGAGACTTCAAGTGATAGTGCCGAGAAGCAGAGTGCCGGAAGTGTTGCAGCACTTGCACGATGGTATTTCCGGAGGACACTTTGGCGTGAAAAGAACTCTCGAAAGAGTGAGAGAAAGATTCTATTGGGTGAACTGCAAAGATGATGTAAAAGAGTGGTGCTGGAAATGTGAATTGTTTGCCTCTGCAAATGGCTCGGTCACAAAACGGAAAGCCCCAATGAGACAGTATAACGTGGTGAATCCTTTTGAGAGGGTAGCCATTGATATAGCTGGTCCATTTCCTGAATCAGAGAAAGGAAATAAATACATCTTGGTTGCAATGGATTATTTTACCAAATGGCCGGAAGCATAAGCTATACCTAACCAAGAAGCCGAGACGGTTGCAGATGTACTGGTGAAGGAGTTGTTTTGTCGCTTTGGAGTTCCGTTGGAATTACACTCCGATCAAGGTCGGAACTTCGAATCAGCGTTGTTTTAAAATGTCTGTAAACATCTTGGGATCAGGAAGACTAGAACCACGCCACTTCATCCCCAATCGGATGGAATGGTTGAAAGAATGAACAGAACGTTAGGGAAGTACCTCGCCAAAGATGTCTCTGAACATCAACGAGACCGGGATCAATATTTACATTTGTTCTTATTGGCGTACCGATCTTCGGTACATGACAGCACAGGGTACTTGCCCGCTTGCGTAATGCTAGGACGTGAATTGCGGCTACCATGTGATCTTCAGTTTGGATTTAAACCTGGAGAAAAGATCGCAGGTGAAGATTACGTTAGTAAGCTTCGTGAAAGATCAAATAACATTCACGAATACGTCCGAAAGAATATCCAGGCAGCAAGCGATCGAATGAAATCACAATATGACACGAGAGCACAAGAAGGTGGTTATCAACCTAAAGTTTTAGTGTGGTTGTATAATCCACAAAGAAAACGTGGGTTGTCGCCAAAATTACAAAGACAATGGGAAGGCCCGTACGAAGTGATGAAAAGGATTAATGATGTAGTGTACCGGATCAGAAAGTCTCCTCGTGGTAAACCGAAAGTGGTACACTTTGACCGTTTAACATCTTACGCTGGCAACAACCAGGAAGACTCGAATAATGATAACGGTGTTCGACAAGTTATTAATCATGAGCCAAATGTAAATTTTGAGAGCTTTATGGCGGCGTATGGTGGTTCCGCTAAGGAGACATTTGGTGTTGTTGTTGAAAAACAGCAAGATCTGTTTAGAGCACCAGAAGAGTATTCCCTTGCACATTGCGTAGCTCAAGATTTGGCAATGTCAAGGGGAATAGCTGTTATTTTCAAGAAAAAGTTTGGATGTGTGGATGAATTAGTACAACAGCAGCCAACTGTAGGAAAATCTTTGGTTCTTCAAGATAAAAATCGTTATGTTTACTATCTGGTCACCAAAAATTCTTCATGGCAGAGACCTAGTTATGGACATCTATGGGAGGCTTTGCTAAATCTTAAGGCGCAGATGATGGAAAATGGAGTAACGAGACTAGCGGTGCCCAAGCTGGGCTGTGGACTGGATCACTTAGATTGAAGGATAGTCCGAAATATGCTAGAAGTAGTTTTCCAGGGAACCAACGTCCAGGTCCTTGTTTGTTGTTATCAACCGGTTGCCTACCAAGACTAAGAAAAGAGTGTTGACTGTTATTTCCAACGACGCGGTGAATGCACCAGAGGAGATAGCTGCCGATACCGTCATCAGTCATCGAATTGGCGTCAAAATGTATTTAGAGTTACGAGACGTAACGGTTTTAAAGAGGGGGCAGTGTTGCGATCCACTATTAGACAACCCGTCAAACATACAAACGCCGGAGGCACATCATATTCTCAAGGATTCCAGAATTCTTCTAGAAAATACTAGATAATGAGTCATATCTTTAATTCAGGGTATATATAAGGCCGCTTATGAATGTAAGAGTTAGTCTATACTTGAATGTCTAATATAAATTATATCGTGTACAGTAAACGTAGTTGAGCTTTTAGGAGTTCAAGAATTTATACATAAATGATATATGCTGTGTCTAATGTACATGCAGCTTGTAGTATACATAAATAAATAGAAGTGTATAAATAAATAGTTGTGTTAGTGTTGTTAATGGACCTATGGTAAACAAGTTAGTTTAAGAAGATATTAGTGCTTGTAAATTCGTTAGCGTAATAGTGCTTCATTGTTAAGTGGACTGAAAACATCTATAAACAAGGCATATACTGTTAATTAGACTTGTGAACAGTGAGTAATAAAGACGTTTGTTATTACTTGTGTTTAAGTTAAAGAAACGCGGTAGCAGTAGCTTGTTTCAATATTAAGCCAAGCCATAAATCTTGATCGTTAAAAATCGCAATATTATTGGGTACTTTCAATTTGTTTATGTATTAGAAGTATTTGTTTGAGCCGTAGATACAGCATCTTCATCTGAATCAGAATATTTGCAGATGCGTGAATTATTTGATGCTGTTGATCCTTTCTCTTTTTCATATTTGTTTTTGGATTATAATGAGGAGCGCGACGTTGATGCAGATGGTAAAATCGCATTGGATCAGCGACAAAATTTTGTGTGTGGTAATTAATTGACGCATATATAGTATTTTTAATTGTTTCGTCTTTAATGCGGAAGAATCTGTTTAAAACCATTTTCTCTCTTACTTATTGCTTAATTTTTTTGTTGACAAAATTTTCTACAAAAAAATTTGGTCGTTCTGAATGGACCTGCACCTTAAAGAAATTCTAGATTACTAGAACGAGTAGAATTGCTTGCGTGTTTCAGTGAGCTAAAGAGCCGAACTATGTCCAATTAACTTAGTGGGGTCTTTAGTGCGGAACCAGACTAAGAAGAACTTCGAAAGAGGTACTTAGGGTGGCAGAGACCATAGCGGTCGGTCTGGTACTCTAAAACACAATACTGCGATGTGGAAGACAACGGGAAACCGTCACATTACCTCCCAAGTAACAGTGTACCTTTGGGATAAAAAATTCCGGAGTTAAAATAGTCCCCATGCGGATCTCCAGGAGGGAACTACTTCGAAGGATGTGATCGGAAAGTTTAGAAAAAGAGTCGAGAACATTCTGCGAGTCGGAGCGTGGAATGTCAAAAGTATGAAGCAAGTAAGTAAGCTATAGAATTTGAAAATTGAAATGGATAGGTTAGCATTAGACATAGTAGATATCAGCGAAGTTTAGTGGCCTGAGGCGGGCTATTTGTGGAGTGGAGACTTTAATGTAATTCATACAGGATCAGTAGGAAATTCGGGTGTGGAGATAGTTATGATAATGTAAACTTATTTTTGTTAACTATAAATTCTTCTTAAAGAATATAGTATGTCTGCTCTACCATATAGGCGGCAGAGCCTCGATAGATTATGAGGGGTTCCTGTTTGACGGTCAAGCCCAGGGTAAAAAGGATGTTGAATGGCTTTCAGAAAAAAGTGTCCCTCTAAAAAGATCTTCCAGCCAGCTAAGCTTCATCAGCTTAGGGCAGAGCTATGAGTTAGGGTCGTAGGATAGTATACGATAAAACAAAAGAAATTTTATTGAACGCCACCGTATCTTAAAGAATGTTATAATACGAAACTATCCAAAGATCAGATACGGAAATCTTCGGAAAAGAAAAAAAATTTACGACGAGCAACGTAAACAAAAATACTTACTTTAATCTCTGCAACCTGGAATGGGAACGACGACGACGACGACGTGCCATCTGAAAATTTAACCACACCTAAACATGTTCAAACTACGACTTCGTTAGAGCCTAGTCACTTTATCACAAAAAATTATAAAAAAATCTACTAGTCAAAATTATTGTTCAAAAAAAACTTTTAACTTAACACCAATAATACTTTTCTTCAATACTACAATTTCATATTGCTAAACTGTTTGCTTCTGTAGGACAATTACTGTTGACTTTAAAGACAGAAAATTTTACGACAACTTAAAAATTTTCTATTGATTTCTTAAAAAAAATGTCTATACACATCGTTTATATAAACATATCTATATGGAGACTTTCGAAATTGTTTTGTTATTACAGTTTAATAGAAATCTCTAAACATTTGTGGAATGATTTTTTTTTTTGTATTTATTATTTAGTTACCTAAATTACTTCAGTTCTCCACAAGAACTATATGACTTTCATTTTATATTACAGTGATTTCATGCTACTGGAATAGGATCCTGTTCAGTGTACAAGAAACAAATTACATATTCAAAAAAAATTCGCAGGTTATGACTCTATAGTTTTAATAGTTATCTCTAATAAACTCAAAGTTCTAAGAAAAATACTTGTTGTCCACATTCAGCTATACTTCAGGTGTACTAACATAATGGGTTTTACCCAATGCTTCGGCAAACAATTCTTATCATATCATATGTTTTGTAAAGCAAACCTTTTACTACAACTTTGTAACTTCGAACACAATCTTACAAAAACACTTTGAAAATATTAAGGTCAAATATGCCTTATCTAAATACTACATTTTTAACTAAATTTTATTTGAAGCAAATAAATTGAGCTATGCACTTTTGCAAAAATATCAAGAATTAATTTTAAATAAACTTGTATATAGCTACTTCGAAAATTATTTGTGTTTTTTAAATAAAAGTTCCTTCGAAATAGTATAGGTATAAAAATGGAGGATGACTCACCGCTGGCTATCCGTTTGTCTGCTGGTTTTCTTTCTTTTAAAGATCTTTTTTAAACATCTGCGTTCCTACTCTTACCGTCGTACGTGGCTGACGCAGGGGTCCGGAGTTGACCTTCATTCAAACCAATCCCATGTGGGGGTTTCCACTCTCTTGCCTAGCAACAATTGAAGCGGCCTTCCAATTTTGTGTTTGCCTTAGAATTAACGATTGTTTTTTTCTTATAATACATAATTTCTATTGTTTAATAACGTGTTACTTGAATTTAACATTTTAGAACTCGGAATTAAATTGTCTCCATATTCCATAATTAATATTTTAATCCTTAAAACTCTAAACTAAAAAAAAGAACTTGCGCTGAAATCAAACGAGAGAATAGAATTTTTGAGGTACGTTTGCGAAATACTTTCTTACCGTAAAAAATATATTTACAATCATCTTAGTTCGATGCAGCCATCAAAACTAAACTTAAGGAATTCGTTGACTCCACTTGACCCTTCTTTGGGGCGGCATGTTTAATTAAAAACCTGCAGGCCCTGGATAATACTGGTTTTCGGACTACATCTTATATCAAAATGGCTTTCTCCAAGAGGCGATGTTAGTTATTCCAGCATGCGCCGAGAGGGGGAATATTGAATCAAGATACAAGCAAATAGAAGTTTACTTAAAGTTTATTGGGCTATTCTAATGTAGATGGCGTACTATGTATGAATTCATAATAAAAGGTTTCAATAGAAATTTGATATTTATTGACAAGGTGTATTGAATAAAATTGTATATTTAAATAACAGAAAATCGTAATTATTACAATAAAAACGATAGGGCATTGTGTAAAAAACTACCTTTAAAAGAACGAAAGATAACTCACGGTTAGATTAGAATCTAAACCGGTAAATACAGTAATAATAATACAAGTATATATGTCCACCTCTAGCTACAGTGAGAAAGAGGTAGAAGCGATCTACAATCTACAAAGATATCAAAAAGATACTAAGATACGTAAAAGGACATGAAAATCTAATAATTACAGGGGATTTTAACGCAGTGGTAGGTGAGGGTAGGGAAGGAGCGATAGTAGGTTTATTTGGTTTAGGTGCGAGAAACGACAGGGGAAATAGGCTGGTAGAATTTTGCGACAAGAACAATTTAATCATCACAAACACATTATTTCAACATCAGGTTAGAAGACGATACACGTGAAAGATGCCAAGAGATATAAGAAGATATCAAATAGATTACATTCTTGTTAGACAATGGTCTAGGCATGAAGTAAAAGACTGTAGAAAAAATATATTCTTAGCAAAGATAGGAAAAAAGAGGGGTAGAAGTAGCCCTAGGTTAGACTTTTGCACACAGGTAGCGATAGATGTAGGCTATGGGAATTTCAGGGAAATGTGTAGGCTAGTTCAGAATAGAAATCAAGGGAGGTACGCGTCCAACCAGTTCCAAGACGGCAAACCTTGTGACAAAAAATAATTGTACTTAAATCTTATGATTATTAGAGTTGGTTTTGCAATATTTTCAACTAATGTTAATTGTGTGATAGGAATTACTAGAGAACTATTAATTCGGCAAATGTTTGTGTTGGGGAATCTTGGTAGCCACAGGCTACTTAACCTTCTTCGCATACCACTAAATATCAATGAAATAGGGTATATATTTATAAAATAATAGAAGGAGAACCGAACTTTATCTAACAAGAAGGAGTTGCGGCTATGTTCGAAAACAACAAACATCAAAACTTCAAAAAATTGTTGGAAGCATATATGTGAAGCACAACACTTCGCACCTAAGAAATAGGGACAGTATAGGAGTAGCATACAGGAGAAGAAAGAAAAGAAGTCTTTTCAGAATGTTATGCTTCAGATGGATAATGAAGATGGCATGGACAGACAAAAAGGTTATAGAAATAGTAGGGGAATAAAGGAATCTGTGGGAAGCAAAAAAAATAAGAGAAAGAGAAGGGCAGGATACGTTCTAAGACTTTTTTGGGGAATAGTGCGGGCTATATTACAAGCAGATATAGGAAAAAGAGGTAGATGTAGACCTAAATTAAATTATTACGCGCAGATAGTGAAAGATGCAGACTCGGGGATTTTAAAGAAATGAGTACGCGCCTAACCAATTCCAGGACTGAAAACTTAATGATAATGGTGATAAAGTGGGGGGGGGGAGGGGGGGAAGAAATTAATTAACTGTTCCACAGATATTCAGTTTTTAAGACTATTATATTTAATTAAATGTTTAAAATTTTTATAAGAAATTATAACATAATAAAATAAAAATGGAAATTGTTTTATAATGAAAACTGTTAAATTGGCTAAAATTTACATCTTCTAGCGATCCAATTCAAAGTTGATAGATTAATATAAAATTATTCAAATTTATAGAAAAAAGTTAAGGACCAACACACCAATTCATTTTAATTTATATGATCGTTATTAATTCACAACTAATGCAACTTTTAACACTCACATAAGTTTAGCAGTATTTGTTGCATCAAATTTAACTCTGAATTTCAGTACACTGCGGTATGTATCATCATCATTTTGTTTTCGACCTTACTTAAGGTTGCTTTGACGCAGATCTAACTTTTTTTCTATTCTGTGCTAATCTAAAAAGTTCTACATACCCTTCACAAACTAAATTTCTCATAATTTGACTAAGATAGCTTGGTCCAGGTCTTCCTATACTCTTCTATCTTTTTCGTATCTCCTGGTTGTTAAAGAACTCCAACATGTTTACATGATTCCCATTTATAAGACAATCAAATATTACCTAGTTATCTCCTCCAAAAAAGGATAAGTGTTAAATTATATGTTATGGTAAGGCTTAAGCAGTGAATCGCTGCCAACATGCCAGACCGCTAACTAATTGTGAGTTATGTCATGGTGACATTTAGTTAACTGATTTTTTTATTTTTTTTTCGAATTTACTTAAGGTCGGTTTGATACAGCTCTAAATTCTTTTCTATTTTGAGCTAGTCTAAAAAGGTCTACATACCCTTCACAACCTAAATCTCTAATGATTTGACTAATATAGCTTTGTCCGGGTCTTCCTTTTCTATTATTATTTGGTTGTCTATAATCTGAGACCTTACTAAATAGTTCCCTATGTCTTAACTTGTGCCCTATCATTCTATCTCTCCTGACATTTAATTGTTTCCATATACAGGTTTCCTCACCGGTATATAGGTGCAAACAAAATACTATTTCTAATTTAATATGCAACAGCTTTTATGGGCTAGAATGCAAGAAAATCAACATAAATTGACATGAAAAGACGTCAGCACGATGCGCACCGATATGCTAAGACGCAATTTGAGCTCCTCGTTTTGAATTAAAAGAGACTATAATTGTTTAGAAGCTCTAAAATAATTTATCTATTATAATCTATTATGCGTAAGCATAACTATGTAAAGTAATATATCACTATAATTCTCATTAAATGCATTAATTTTTTATCTTAAATAAAATTAAGAAAGTGAAACGTGCACCGTGGTTAAGACGCTATTTGTCTCCCCGTGTGCACTACAGGCTTTGCATACATGCTTACAGAGTCCTGTACGAGGACCTTAAATTTAGCTAATGATGATCACCATTTAGCGGTCAAAATACCTAGGCGGCTCCGTAGCGTAGTGGTATGTGTGTGACTACTACGCCCAAGGTCCCGGGTTCGAATCCCGACACGGTCCGCTTGAAAAATGTTAGGCGAACATTTTTCACAAAAATACACCCTCGTTCGGATCAGAGGTAAAATGAAGGTCCCGCGTGTGAGTGTTGTCACGCATGTTAAAGATTTCTACCTTGCTTGGAACAGCAAGGGTACGGCAAAATTCGAAATTTTCCAGATAAAAAAACTCGCTTCTTGACCAATGTAGTACCTTCGGGTGGAGCATTGAAAAATCACATGTAAGGTCAAAATACGTAGGCGGCTTTGTGACTTATTGGTTTGCGTGTCCAAGGTTTTGGGATCGCTCCCCGACACGGACCGCTAAAAAAACGTTAGGCGAGCATTTTTCACAAAAATACGCCCTCGTTCGGATGAGAGGTAAAATATGTTTCGTGTGTGTGTGTGTGTGTGTTGTCACGTACGTTAAAGATTCTTACCTTGCTTGGAATAGCAATGATTCGGTAAAATTCAAAAAGTTTCCAGGTAATAAAAACCCCCTTCCTGGTCAATGTAGTACTTTGGGGTGAAGCATTAGAAAATTAAATGTAGGGAACGGAATACGTAGGCGGCTCCGTGGATTAGACAGTTCTCGTATTACAGTTGATATTAAGGTCGCGGGTTTGATACCTGCAGCTTAAAAATGTTAGGCCAGCATTTTTTACAAATATATGCCCTCGTTCGGGTTAGAGGTAAAATGTAGATCCCGAGTGTGAATGTTGTCTTTCACGTTAAGGATCCCTACCTTGCTTGCAACAGCAAGAGTTCGGCAAAATTAAAAAAATTTCCGGGTAATTAAAACTCGCTTCCTGGGCAACATAGTACCTTGGCGTGAAGCATGGGAAAATCAAATGTGGGGGCTGAAATACATAGACGGCTCCGTGGATTAGACGGTTTAGGTATCTCTGTTGAATCCAAGGTTCCGGGTTCGAATCCTGACACAGACTGCTTGAACGATGTTACGCGAGCATTTTCCACAAAAAAACATGCCCCCGTTTGGTTGGAAGGTAAAATATAGGTCCCGTGTGTAAGTGTTGTCACGCACGTAAAATATCCTTATCTTGCTAATAAAAACTCGCTTTCTGGGCAACATAGTACGTTGGCGTGGAGCATTAGAAAATCAAATGTAGGGGCTGAAATACATATGGAGTTCCGTGGATTAGACGGTTTGTGTATGCTTACTAACCCAAGGTCCGGGTTTGATTCCCGGCACCGACCGCTTGAAAAATGTCAGACGAGCATTTTTCACAAAACACGCTCCCGTCTGGCTGAGAGGTAAAATGTAGGTCCTGTGTGTAAGTGTTGTCACGCACGTTCAAAAAATTTTCAAGTAATAAAAACTCGCTTCTTGACCAATGCAGTACTTTGCGTGGAGCATTGGAAAATCAAACGTAGGGACCGAAATACGCAGGCGGTTCCGTGGATAGAGGTTTGCGTATGACTGCTAAGCCCAAGGTACCGGGTTTGATTCCACATACCGGCCATTTTAAAAAATGTTAGATGAACATTTTACACAAAAGTACGGCCTTCTTTGGGCGACAGGTTAGATTTCCGGGTAATAAAAACCCTCTTTCTGGCCAATGTGGTACCTTCGCGTGGAACATTAAAATATCAAATGTGGGGACCGTAATACGTAGGCGACTCTGTAGATTAGACGATTCGTGTATGGCTTGATTCCAAGGTCCCAAGTTCGATTCCCGACACGGGCCGTTTGAAAACTGTTAGGGTAGAGTTATGAAAATAAATCAAATATAGGGATCTAAATTCGTATTTAGTTTTTAAAATAATTTGTGGTTAAGGATTTTATCAGAAGTATGAAACAAGTAGGTAAGCTAGAGAACCTGAAACCCGAAATGGATAGGATCAAAGGGGGTCGGTATGATATTCTAAGACACACTGCGATGTGGAAGGCAACGGGAAACCACCAGACTACCTCCCAAGTACACTGCGTACAGAAATTGTTAGTAAACATGATGGCGTCCTCTGGGGTAAAATAGTTCCCCATTCGGATCTCCGGGAGGGGACTACTTCCGGGGATGTGATCCGAAAGTATAGAAAAAGATGCGTGAACATTCTGCGAGTCGGAACGTGGAATGTCAGAAGTATGAAACAGGTAGGTAAGCTAGAGAACCTGAAACCCGAAATGGATAGGTTAGCACTAGATATAGTGGGAATCATCGAAGTCCGCTAGTCAGAGGCGGGTGATTTTTGGAGTAGAGACTTTAGGATAATTCATACAGGATCAGAGGAAGGAAATACGGGTGTGGGGATAGTTATGCGAAAAAAGATATGACGACGTGTAGAAAACTACTTGCAAAAGAACGAAAGAGTACTCATGGTTAGATTTGAATCTAAACCACTAAATACAGTAATAATACAAGTATACATGCCCACCTCTAACTACAGCGAAGAAGAGGTAGAGGCGATCTACAAAGATATCGAAGACATACTAAGATGCGTAAAACGGCGATTTTAATGTAGTGGCAAGTGAGGGTAGGGAAGGAGCGAAAGTAGGTTTATTTGGTTTAGGCACGAAAAATGAAAGGGGAAATAGGCTAGTAGAATTTTGCGACAAGAACAACTTAACCATCACAAATACTTTATTTCAACATCATGCTAGAAGACGATATACGTGAAAGATCCTAGGAGATATAGGAAGATATCAAATAGATTACATTATTGTTAGACAACGGTTTAGAAATCAAGTAAAAAACTGTAGAAGCTACCCGGAAGCAGATATAGACACAGACCACAACATTGTAATTATGAAGACCGCACTTAAATTTAAAAATCTGAAAAAAAGGAACGGAAAAGGGCACTCTGACTTTGAGAAGCTAAAAGATAAAGATATCCATGAAAGATTTGAAACAAAGTCAAATAAATTGCTGAAATATATCGGGAAAATTCCTGATACTAAGGAAGTAGAAACAGAATGAAATAACATCAAATCCTGCTTAGACATGGTGGCCAGAGATATTCTGGGGTATACACAAAAAGAAAATAAGAAACCATGGATAACAAAGGATATCCTGTATTTAATAGAAGAAAGACGAAAATACAAAAATAGATCAGACGAAACAGGAAAACAGAGATACAAAGCCATAAAATGGGAAATTATTCGCAAGTGCAGGAAAGTCAAAGAACAATGGTTTGATGAAAAGTGCAAAGAGGTACAAACAAAGATGGAAATAGGAAAGACAGACGAAGCATTGTTATACTTCGTGTCTATACTCTAAGGTATACTTTTAAAGTTTCGATGCATAATGTATAAGAGCCACTACGACAGTTGGTAACAATAATAAATACATGCATAATGTTGTGCAATAACATGTTACGTCATATTAATGTTTAAAATTACTATATCACATGCAAAAAATGTTTATTTTAATTATAAGAGAAGACAAAAGGTACTCACGTAAACTGTGGAGTTCTTCACAACATGGCAGCTACTCTCGCGGCAGTAGGGCGTTATGGGCGTGGGTCGTCCTTGGCCCCCTCGTTGAAGTCAGATTTAAATTTGCCTTCTCTCTTCTGTAGCGGAACACAGGAATAGGGTGATGAACGATAATAGATACAAGAGACAAAGAAAAACCTACATCCTAAAAGAGAAAATACAAGATAAAAAAGCACACAGATAACCACACTCGTCGACGTTTAGTTGAGGAGTCCCGACGTGACGGAAATCATCACTTTCTTTCCACTCTGCGTCAGCGCAATCTCGAGCGCCAACGCAACTATCTAGAGTGACGGAAATGCACACACAAGTCTTTTAAATTATTGGCGCGAATTCACTTGCAAATTAGAAACTTACAGAAAGGTTTACAGACAGATTTTCGGCATGTAAAAGCATACAAATTAATTAGAATAAATTTTAGTGATATACAACCATATAACAAAACAATAAAAGACGCGGAAGAAAACGTCATTATAGAAAATGTACAGAAAGTAGCTAGATGGCAGGAATATATAGGGACTTTATATTCAGGAAAAAAACTAACAGCATTAGAACAGGAATCAGACATTGAAGGTGATGACCTGGGATATCCTATACTTAGAGATGAGTTTGAATTAGCATTAAAGAGTCTGAAAAATGGTAAGGCGCCGGATAAAGATAAGGTGCAAGCAGAAACTCTAAAAGCCGCTGGACAAGCAGTAATAGAACGTTCCCTTCCGACTTGCAAGCTATGAGGCAAGCGAGATACCCAAAGATTTCAAACGTAACGTCATAGTAACTATGCCAAAGAGGCGTGGATAGATATGAAAATTTTCGAACAATAAGTTCGACAGCACATGTGTCAAAAATATTAACTAGAATTGTACAAAGACGAATGGAAAAACGAGATGAAGAAATCCTGGAAGAAGATCAATTTGGGTTTACGCGCAACAGGGGAACACGGGAGGCTATTTTAGCTCTGAGGGTGATAATGGAGAGAAAAATAAAAGGAGGAAAGCATATATATAGGGTTTGTAGATCTGGAAAAAGCATTCGATAATGTAAGATGGAAAAAAATGTTCGAAATACTCAAAAAGATTGGAATGAGCTTTAAGAACAGACGGACAGTACATAGCTTATACAAAGAGCAAACGGCGGTAATAGAATTAGAGCAAGAAAGTAGAGAAGTAAATATTAGAATAGGGGTGAGACAGGGTGTGCCTTATCCCCATTAATTTTTAACTTGTACATAGAAGAGACAATGAATACTGTCAAATGCAGGAAGACATTTGGAATTAATATGCAGGGACAAAAGATTGATATGCTTATATTTACAGATAATATAGCAGTATTAGCATCTAGCAAAGAAGAGTTAGAAGCTGCTCTTAATGAAATGAAAACAGTTCTAATGGAGAGATATGGTATGAAAATTAACAAAAATAAAACTAAAGTTTTAGTATGTAAAAGAGGGGAAAATAAGTCGAAAACAAGAATACAAATAGGTACTGAGAAGTTACAAAAGGTTAAGTATTTCTGCTACATAGGAAGTCAAATAACGCAAGATGGGAAAAGATTAGCACAAGGTCGTGCTATATTTAACAAGAAAAAGCAACTACTGTGCTCAAAGACCACAAACATAGAAACAAGGAAAAGATTGCTTAAAACATATGTGTGGAGCACAGCACTGTATGGCTGTGAAGCCTAGACAGTAGGAGAAGCAGATAAGAAAAAGGTAGAAGCCTTTGAAGAGTGGTGCTACAGCCATATGATGAAGCTATCATGGACAGACAAAGTTAAGAACAAAGAGGTACTGGAAATGGTAGGGGAAGGAAGAAGTATGTGGAAAACAGTAAAAAATAGGAGAGATAGGATGATAGTCCACATACTAAACATGAGGGAATAGTGCGGAATATACTAGAAGCAGAGATAGGAAGAAAAAGAAGTAGAGGTGGACCTAGGTTAGACTATTGCACACAGATAGTGAAAGATGTAGGCTGTGAGAATTTCAGCTAAATGTGTAGGCTAACTCGAAATGGAAATCAATAGAGGTACGCTTCCAACCAGTCGCAAGATAGAAAAACTAATGACAAAAATAGTAAATGTACTTAAACATGGTGATTACCATAAACATATAGATATTGGTTTTGCAATACTCTCAACTAATGTTAATAGTGCAAAAGCATTTACTGGAAAACTATTAATATGGTAAATGTCTAAGTGTTGAGGGATCCTTGGCAGCCACTGGCTGCTTAAACCACTTCACATACCACTGAATCTCTGTAAAATAGGGCATATAATTAGAAAACAATAGAAGGAATCGAGCTATATATAGGATGTTGTGAGAATTGCAGGGAACTGAGTAGGCTGGCTCAGAACATAAATAAGCTGAGGTACAAGTCGAACCAGTTTCAAGACGTAAAACCCAATGACGAAAAATAAGTGCTCTTAAATCTGATGATTATTATAAACCACTACAGGTGTTGGGTGTGAAATATTTTCAACTAATGTTGATTGAGTGAAAGAATAAATTAGAATAACTATTAATTCGACAAAGGTTCAAGTGCTAGGTGAACTTGGCAGCCAAAGGTTGCTTACCCCCCTTCACATACCACTGAATATCAGGGAAATAGGGTATAAACCTGTAAAACAATAAAAAGTGACCGAACTGCATCTAACAAGAAAGAACAGCAGCTATGTTCAAAGACAATGAACATAGATACACGAAGAAAACTGTTCAAAGCATAGTGTGGAGCACAGCACAGTACATCTATGAAATAGGGGCAGTAGGAAAAGCAGACAGAAAGAGATAGAAGCCTTTTAGAATGTTGCGCTTCAGATGTATGAGGATCGTAGAATGGACAGACAAAGTTAATAATAAATTGGTTGTAGAAATAGTAGAGGAATAAAGACATCTTTGGAAAACGGAAAAATAGGAGAAATAGAACGACAGGATACGTTCTAAGGCTTTTTTGGGGAATAGTACGGGATATATTACAAGCAGAGATAGGAAAAGATAGGTAGGGGTAGACCGAGATCAGACTTTCGCACACAGATAGGGATAGATGCAGACTGAGCAAATTTCAGCGAAATATGTAGGTTGGTTCGGACTAGGAAACAATGAAGGTACGCGTCCAACCACTTCTAAAACTGAAGACCTAATGATGATGATGATTTTATCGTATTTAGGGTAGATATTAAGCACAAAAGTCGTTCAGCGTCATATATGTGTTAATTCACATATACTTCATCAGATTGATACAGACTTTTTTTCAAAAAAAAACTTTGTTTTGAAAAATTTGACATTTTGAAATTTATACAATGTATACAATTACGGCGAGCAATATCTTGAATAACTAGCGTAGCGTTGATGAGGTATTTCAAACGTAATAAGTAAATTAGAATTCCCAAATTGTTACGATCTATTCATTACATTCTCCGATAGGGTCAATTATCTTTAAATAGAAACTCATTGCAAGGTGCACAAGTTTCAAACATTTACTACTTTAAGTGATTAAGTGCTAACACTTCGACACTATAGTTTCTTATCTCTTTTTAAAATGCAATTCCACTGCAATCAAGGAATTTCTTATTTTTCCACACGCAACAGAGAATTCCTTTACCTTATCTTACATG
This sequence comes from Platerodrilus igneus, assembly GCA_036346225.1. NCBI lineage: Eukaryota > Metazoa > Arthropoda > Insecta > Coleoptera > Lycidae > Platerodrilus > Platerodrilus igneus. The sequence goes on along the minus strand of JARFIW010001469.1, from coordinate 10,849,348 downwards.
AAATTTTTTTACTTTGATTTACTCACAATAGTTTTGATCGTTCTAAACCACTAATCTCAAGATTAATTGATAAAATTCAATATCAAGTCTCATGTTTCAGTATCACAATGTGTGGCGTCATCGCGTGATTGTTATTTCGCCCACATTCAATAACAATTTGGACGGTGTGAATGACTGACTGACTGACTAGGTACCTTTAATAAATGTATCTCATAAAATCTAATTGTGCAGTGCGCAGTGTCCGGTCATTTTATCCAATTCAGGCTGAACTATTTGTTGGCCTCGAAACGCAATAATTGAAACGATTCAGTGCAGAAAATAAACGTTTACTGATGAAAGTGAATGAAAATCTGTGCGTAAGTACTCTTGAACTTTAAAATTATTTATAAATATTATAGTTTGAAATATTACTAGAGCAAATTACAATGTCGCATGTTTCGTTCTCAAATGTTTTGTAATTATTGCCTTAGTTTGATTTAGAGCGTATTTATTAATAGCATTGGCATAAGCCCACGTGTCCGTGCCAGTCGGTGACGGCGATTATTTTGATATGGCCTTTTTGGGCTTCTGCACCAACTACTAAACAAGAGTCTTGGTCTTAGTGTTGTGCTGGCTCCACCCAAGTTTTGTTCTCTGTATTCAGTCTACTTTTAGCACACTTTTTCATCTGCACAACGTTAATATTATATAAAAAAGTTCACCTTGAAAGTAAACAAGTTGAAAGCAAAACAAATATTTTCCGCAAAGCAATCGTTACTCATCCGATCGATTTCATGTCTTTTTGAGTGTAAGGCGAGATTATCCCAAAACAGTTTATTCAATATCAAGTTAGAGAAAAAATTAAGTAAATAATAAGTTCAGCTTTACCCCATGGTATTTTTTGTTTACATTGTTGATGAATAATATAGGATTAAAGGATTTAAAAGCCTCATATAAACTGGTTATCTCATTGATTATAATACCGTAGGAACGAGTAACTTTGTAATAGTTTTAAGGTGTTTCATACCGTCGAAAGTTGCAAAAATATATTGTCCGTCTAAAAGTAGAGCACATTAAATCATAGAAGAGAGTTTGAGAAAAAATCTATTTAGTGCCCAGTGGCAAATAAAGCTGCCCTGCCTTTTTTTTATTCCTTTATTATACATTAATTATGTTTAACTTCATAATTATAATACTACTATATCCTTGCTTTCTGCAGGTAATTTACGAACAATCACTAATTATTAAACCTAACCCTGTAATTAGAATTGAATTGTCAACAAGATCATTAGAAGTAATTTGTCTTTGATGGTGTACCATTGTTCATACATTTACCTTATCTACAGAACACTAAATAAGGTGCGTGAAGTTAGCCGCAACATTTTTGAATTTTTCAAAAATATTTGTCTTAATTAGGCGCCAATTAGGCGCCATTTTACGCCGCTAAAAATAAATCCTGCGTCGTTTTGGCAAACAAGTTATTAATAAAATAAAATTTTTCCGGCCAAGTTCACGAAGCTGCACTTTTTTTCAATATTCAGAAAATCTTTATTCCATAATTTAGCGCCAATTAGGCACCATTTTGCGCCGTTGTTTGCGCCCTCCGGTGTAACAAGTTATATGAAAAAAACTATTTTTCCGAACTACCTAAAAGCATGAAGTTGGCCGCGACTTTTTTGAATATTGAAAAAAATTTTATACCAAATTTAAGCAGTAATAATGCGCCATTTTGCGCTGTTGAAGCAAAATTTTGCGCCCTTCCGTGCAAGGAGTTATTAAAAAAAACTATTTCTCCTAACAACCCAAAATCGTGAAGTTGGCTGCGACTTTTTTGAATTTTGAAAAAAATTTTGTACCACAATTAAGCGGTAATTAGGCGCCAATTGCGCCGTTGAAACGAAATTTTGCTCTTTCCTACGTAAAAAGTTATTTGAAAAAACTGTTTTTCCAAACTACCTAAAAGCGTGAAGGTGGCCGCGACTTTTTTGAATTTTGAAAAAATTTTTGTACCACAATTAAGCGGTAATTAAGCGCCATTTTGCGCCGCTGAAACGAAATTTTGCTCCCTCCTACGTAAAAAGTTATTTGAAAAAACTATTTTTCCAAACTACCCAAAATCGTATAGTTGGTCGTGCATTTCATTTCCAATGCTCCAGCCGAAGGTACTACATTGGCAGGTAGCGAGTTTTTTTATGCCTGTAAATTTAGAATTTTGCCGAACCATTGCAGTTTCAAGCAAGGTAGGGATCTTTAACGTGCGTGACAACACTCACACATGGCACCTCCATTTAATCTCTCATCCGAACGAGGGCGTAATTTTTGTGAAAAATGCTTACCTGCCATTTTTCAAGCAGTCGACCGTGTCGGGATTCGAACCCACGACCTTAGGATCCTTAGTCTTACGCTTACTACGTTGACCCACGGCGATGCCCGTGAAGTTGACCGCGACTTTTTTGAATTTTAAAAAAAAATTTGTACCACAATTAAGCGGTAATTAGACGCCATTTTTGGCCGTTGAAACGGAATTTTGCTCCTTCCTACGTATCAAGTTATTTGACAAAAACTATTTTTCCAAACTACCTAAAAGCATGAAGGTGGCCCCGACTTTTTTGAATTTAAAAAAAAAAATTATACCAAATTTAAGCGCTAATTAGGCGCCATTTTGTGCTGTTGAAACAAAATTTTGCGCCTTTCCGTGTAAGAAGTTATTTAAAAAAAACTATTTCTCCAAACTACCCAAAATCGTGAAGTTGGTCGTGCATTTCATTTCCAATGCTCCAGCCGAAGGTACTACATTGGCAGGTAACGAGTTTTTTGATGCCTGGAAATTTAGAATTTTGCCGAACCATTGCTGTTTCAAGCAAGGTAGGGATCTTTAACGTGCGTGACAACATTCACACATGGGACCTCCATTTAATCTCTCATCGGAACGAGGGCGTAAGTTTTGTAAAAAATGCTCACCTGGCATTTTTCAAGCAGGACCTTGGGATCCTTAGTCTTACGCTTACTACGTTGACCCACGGCGACCCCCGTGAGTTGGCCGCGACTTTTTTTTGAATTTTGAACAAATTTTTGTACCAAAATTAAGCGGTAATTAGGCGTCATTTGGCGCCGTTGAAACAAAATTTTGCACACCCCGTGTAACAATTTATTTGATGAAAACTGCTTCTCTGACTATCTTAGACGCGTCTTCAATGTTGAAATTAAAGTTCTTTACAATAAGTATCGTAGTGAGAGATAATTGTATTATTTTAAAACGTTACATAGAAGGTATATGCTATAGAAAATATTATTGTAGTCTTAACAAATAAATGCATTATAACCAGTGGCGTTTTACATTTTGCTGAGTACACAAGATTTATTTAAGTATAATATAGAGTGAAGAATTAAATAAATAAAAGTGAAATACAATTCGCTGCTGACTTTCACAAAATCTCAGTTAGAGAATTAGAATCGGCATTTAGGATCTTAGTCTTAAATAATAAAATACTTGTATAAGCGTTTTTTTAAGAAACAACGCTTAAGCGTGTAGAATAGAGAATGAAAGTTGGTATAAAAATTGTATTTCCTGTTATTAACTTTAAACTTCATAAAAATATATTATTAATCAAGTATTTAAATTATGTAAAACTACTCCATGGTAATACTTTCAAATATGATAAAAAATGATAGATTAGAGATTCTTTTACTTGTAGACCAAGAGCTGTATCAGTACTTCATAAGATAAAAAAATCAATGAGTCATAAAGTTGAGTGGCAAATAATTTTATTGCTGAGCTCTAACAGTTGCACGTTGTAAGTCTTAGGCACTGAATTTATCTTGTTAGTATAGTATTTTTAGTTTTTATTTCTGAATCGCTATTTGTTGAAAAATATGGATCAAAATTTGTAAGTACTACTTTGTTTATGTAAACGATACTTAGTTTTTTTATTATATCTAGATATACTCGGAGATGTGATAGAAAAGGCATGTTATTACTTAAGCTTTTAGAGGAATTAGAAAATGTGAAAGACAATTACAGTGTTCCGGACCAAATTATTTTAGAGCCTCTTACTGAAGAACCGAATGTCAAAACAGATAAAGATTCAGATCAATCTGATAACGAAGCTTCCGGTAATATGGATCACCTACCTAGAAGGATTTTATTAGCTCTGTGTTCAACAAACAAGCAAAATCCTGAAAGTGATGATGAAAGTAATTGAGCATGTGAAGCTTCAACATCCACATCTGCAGTATCTTCACCAAGACAAGCGGCTAATAGAAAAAGCTTGTAAACGTTATAAATTGGATTGTAAGAGAATGGTCAAACTTACAATTACCTAACATGTCAAACAATGACCGTTTGGATGATACTGTTCTTTTGGAATTGGTAGATACTCTCATTGATGCTTTTGAAATATTTTCAAATGAACTTCATAAAGTTATAGCACGTGAAATCGACTTATATGTTGGCCAAAAAATTGTCACAATTTGAAACTACTAAAAATGAAATAAGGGTTGTAATTGGCATCATGTTGTACTCCGGATATAATATTTTACGGAGTAAGCGAATGTACTGGAAAAACGATACGAATTGTCATTTACATATTATTGTGAATGCTATGAGGCAAAATCGATTTGATGATATACTGCGATACCTACACTTTGCTGACAATTCAAAAATTGACAACAATGACAAACTGTATACCAATTTTTTGTTTTCTAAATAAATCATTTGAACTACTACTGATAAGTGACTGCTGCAGTATAGATGAAATATTATACCATATTACGGCCACCGTGGTGCTAAACATTCTATTCGAAGAAAACCAATAAGGTTTGGCTACAAATTGTGGTGTATAGCAGTGCAAATGGGTATCTTTACCATGCGGAACCATACTGTGGTACACACATTCGTTTGGCCAAAACCAGCTATGGATAAAGTGGCAATGTAGTTCCTGGACTTGCTGACTTTGCCAAATTACCTAAAGGTACAAAACTATTTTTTGGCAATTTGTTTACGGCAGTTGGTTTGCTCGAAGAACTTAGTAGATAGTCTTACAGTGGTACCGTCACCTTATGCATGGAACGTGTTAGTAAGGATATGAATTTAACAGAAAATCTAATTTTGAATGCAACCACGTGGGTCGTAACGAAAGTTTGGTATCAAACAACTTACTTGTTGTTGTTGGAATGACAATTCAGTTATAACAGCACTTACAAACTGCATCCCTCTGCACCCCATGTCAACAGCGACTCGTTACAACCGGACGCATTGAGTAAATGTTACAGGTCTTATAGCAGCATATAGTAAGAATATGGGTGGAGTTGACCTTTCAGACCAATTTCTGGCAAAATACCGGACAAATATAAAAATAAAAAAAAAAAATGGTGGTGGGCATTTTTAGTTGGGCTGTAGATATTAGTTGCGTCCAGGGCTGGTTACTTTACCGCAGGAAAGAGATGACACTGTCGCTTCTTGATTTTCGACGCCAGTGTGTTCTTCACTATTTACTGATGTATGGAACAGAACCATCTAAACAAGGACGACCATTGGGATCCCTAACATTTTTACCAACATTGGAAGATATGCGACGCGATCAAATTGGACACACTGTTGTAAAAAGTACAGTAAAATATCATAGGTGTAAGGTTTGTGCAGGAAGAACTTGCTATGAATGTAATAAGTGTTCTGTACCTTTACATCCACAGAATTGTTTTCATACAGTTCATTTGTAAATAATAAAATAATTTCTAATAACATTATAATCAATATTGAAAAACCAGTTTTATTTTATTGCTTCTGCTACTTACCTGCAATTGCAAAGCATAAGTTAGCAATATGCTACTCTAATTGCCCACTGGCAAATTTATTGGCCGCCTTGTTTTTTGAACATACTATAGGTACATTTATGGATTTCAAACTTTGGTAGATTAATTTAGAGTGTTATTAAGTCAAACTTTTATGAAAATCAACTAGTCAAAAACAAAGCAGTAATTTGGGCACTAATGGGTTAAAGTTGGAAGATTAGCAAAACTTTTTTGATCAAAACGTTATTATTTTAATTTCATAACATCGATAGTCCTATTAAACATTTCGTTGATCCAATATTTAGTTTTTATGTTCCAGGTTAACTTACGTTTGAATAATTTATTAGTAAATATATCTCATTAACTTAATGTTTTTAACCTGTAGTGATGCTTAGAACAGTTCCGGTTCCTGCTTTTATAAAAAAGCAGGCAAATCCCTATAATAATAGTGTAGCGGACTACTATCAACTCGTTTCACCAATTTAAAACAAGTAATAACAAGAGTCTTTATTACTCACTGTTCCCAAGTCTAATTAACAGTATATGCCTTATTTATAGCTGTTTTCAGTCCGATTAACGATGAAACACTATCACACTAATGCTATTTACAAGCACTAATATCTTCTTAAACTAAATTCTAAACCATAAGTCTTTTTAACAACATTAACACTACTATAATTTATTTATTACACTTCTGTTTATTTATGTATTCTACAAGCTGGCGGTACAATATACACGTTCACATCACTCAAATCTATATTTACTCTTGGACTTCCAAAAGCGTAACTAATTAACTTTACACGATAAAATTTATATTCGACATTTAGATATAGACTAACTCTGTACTTCATCAGCGGTCATATATATATATATATATATATATATATATATATATATATATATTGCTGTGATATTCTCCTTTGAATGCGGGAACTGGGTCCTTTCAACAAAAAAATTCTAGTCCCACAGATTGGGCGTCATAAACGGCTGTGCTTGCTCTTTTCGCCTCGGCTGCTCACCTAATGTTATAAACCTCCTCATTCATAAAAAAAAACAACACATTCCTACCAAAAACATCAACGTTAACTCTATTTACATCAATATTCAGAATACATTAAAATTTCAAAATTAAAACTCAGCATAAATTTCAGTTTTAAAAAGCATTTCAAGATTAATTTTATTATCATTTTAATGTGCATCCAAAATCAAAGTCCTTGTCGGATGCCTACTAATTAATATAACAATATAAGCAGACCGGAGTCTGAGTATAAAGGGAGCATCTACCACCCCTTTACGTTAATTAACCAGGTTCGTCTAATTGAGCTCAAAGACATACCCAAATTTTCATCATATTACGGAACATCAAAACTAAATACCCCTTTCTACTTAAACAAGCAAATTTCATCTTAAAATTAAAATTTTATGGTTAGTACAATTTCACTAATGTCCATTTAAAGTAAATCAATTATAAAGTTATTCAACACACACAAAATGTCAAACAAAATAGTATAATTTACCTGAAGGTTACTGTCCTCGTAGCTTCAAAGTACATCGTCCCTTTAGTTAATCACACCATTCCAACAGGATTATATTTACGGCTTCTAATTCTCAACGCTTTTAAAATTTTCTCAATCACCATTTATTTAAAGTTGTTTCTGGGCTTTTCCGGAACTCATCTGTGTATATCTGACCCTTGTTTCGTGGATCCAGACACGTATTTGAACCATTTAATTATTAACACCCCGAAAAATAGCAAATAACTTCATACTTCTTTCACCAATATACGCCAAAACTGCCTACTTTTGTGTATACATTTGTCGTTGTAAATTTTGCTAATTGGTACAGTGAAACTAAATTTTATTACCTTGTATCTAAGTGCACTGAAGTACATTCATGTTAGCACGTAAATAACCAACTATTTTGAATCACTAAAATATACGAGCAAAATTTTAAATTATTTTATCAAACTAAAATGCACTGTTTAACATCTTCAATCAAGTCGCGGATGTAAGAGCTTTTAACGCATCGAATAGTCAAAAGTCTAAGAGAGCTTGTTTATATTCACCTCGGTATATATAGCAAAAAGCCTGTCTGTCGGTCGAGTCTCAAAAACGGCCAGTTTCTAGAATTTCGTCATTCTATGTTCCCAGTCCGTAGCCTGTGCGTCGGTTTTTACGAATTTTGTACTCGCCCCATTTAAATCTCAGAAATTTCAACACGGCACGCAAAGTCTGGAAATAACTAATTGACTTTTATACCAAACTGTTATTTTTACCTCTCAAGTTTGCTTTTTACTTTCAACCAATCGCAACCCCATGACGTTGCGCTACTCACGCCTTTACTATATGTGTCTTTGCTTGACGCATTTTTCTTTCCTTTTCTAACCTGTTCGTATTGGTGCAAATTGATATTCTTTATTATCGATTATATTTTAGTCCATGTGGAGTGTGAAATAACCCACCTTTAGCATTTCTCGTAACTATTATGCGACGGTTTCTACAAGATTCTCTGAACCATTAATTATCTGCAATTTTCGCCGAATGAGCTTTTAAATAAACCCAGGTGTTCAAACATAATATTAATTCCCAGAGCTTTATTTTATTGGGTTTTTACAAGTTTTTATAGATATTATATGTTACTAACGGTTCAATTAACTTCAATTAAAATTGACTTCTATCCTTTCATTTTTAGCGAATACAAGTTAAATATTAATTATTATGTGTACACTTTGTTTTACTACTGGTTACTTAAAATAGGGTTAATTAATATAAATTTTGCACGTAATTTCCATTTGTTTAGGAATAATTACATTACCCGTAGAGCTTGTTAATACTGTTTCTTTTGATATAAAGCGTCTTGTACATGATTTAAATCTCTTATGTTTAATGAAACTAATAACCTTTTATGCTTCACGGTTTTAATAAAGCGTACCTCTTCCCAAAGCTTCTACACGGTGATTAAAATTATTTGATGTGATTATTTAATTTTCTACCCTGGTCTAAATATGAGTATTTTCCCCCTATTTGAATACAAATAATCCCACTTATTTGAATGCAAATATAAAGCATTTAGACAAAAAATTACAAAAAATTGCCTATCTCTCTCTACCCTTATCTATCTAACTTACCTACTTTGTCTCCAATCCAAAAAATATTTACACCTATCCTATATCCCTATCCTATTCCTAACTCTCACCTAATTCTATAAACTGAAATTATCCCTAACTTCATCCTACTCATCCATCTAATCCTATATACATCCTATATACCTATCCTATTCCTAACTTTTAACTAATCTTCACTATACTTTACTTCCCCCTACCTAATCCTATATGCCTATCCTACTCTTACTCTATTCCTAACTCTCCACTAATCTTATATGAAATATCTATACTTAACCTATCTTCTTTTCTTCCTACATTTACTCTTTATTCTCATCCTAAACCTATTTCTAATTATCTCCCATATTTATCCTATACCTAGCTTTATTTTCTATACACACCTACTTCTATTCTTCTATATACACCTATTCTATCCCTATCCTATTTAAATCTAACTCTCTTCTTGACCCTCCAAGTCTTTCTTCTCACCATCTTAATACTCTTCATCCCTATCTCTCCCCCTTCTATATCTATACTTATCGTCCTTATTATCTCACATACAATAAACTTATCATCCCTATTATCCTGACTTTTAAATATTACTTCTTCTTCAGTCCCTACACTTGCCTGTTTCTCATTTATTATTGTTTCCTTTCTGCCGACAAACCAAACGATACTACTTTACAATTATCGATTTTTCCCTCTATGGAAAATCCTATGTACCTTCTAGAATTTTTGTGTAATGGAATCCGCCAGAATGAATTCCTTAAATCTACTTTATTAAAAACAAACTTGCCACTTAACCTCATCAAAAATAATTCTGCTTTCACCTGCTCCCGATATGCTGCTGTTGCTTCTACCCCCACTAATTCTGCATGTTTTTGTAATAAAGCTTGAACCTCTACTCTCCTATCCTCTGGACATCTTATTGTGTTGATCTGTTTACCTTCATCATCCTCCACCTCTACTACATTAATACTAAACCCCGTGTCATTCTCTGTGACTTCATAACTGCCCTTCCATGGCACTACCCTATCTTTAATCCTTACTACCTTCCTTTCCATATCTATCAAAACCCCTAACTTCATCATACAGTCAACACCTAAAATGCTCTGAAACTTCAGTCCAGGTACAATTACAAACTCCTGTTCACAGCTAAAACCTCCTATATCTATCCTAAGCACCACAACACTATTTACTACAGCAAACTTCTTTTTATTTGGAGCTACTAAATGGCTACGTTTTATAGGCATAATTCTATCACAAACCTTATCCCTAATTTTGCTGACGAATTCCTCCGATATTAAACTCGCCTCTGCCCCTGTATCAAGTAATACTTCTACATTATTTTCAAAATTTCTAAATTAATAATTGGCAAACATAATTTTCTACAGTTTCTGGCTCTACTTCCTCCTCAATTTTGAAAAATTCACGTGGATGTTCATATACATTTACACAGAAATCTAGTGGTCTGTCGCGTTCTAAAAATCCTGTCCCATCCTGTTTTCCGTGCTTGGTCCTGGTTGTCCTTCTACAACCTGTGCGTACGTCCTCCTCGTGTTAATATCCGTGTCCCTGTCTCTATTCGGCGTGCTGGTCACAGTCCTGTTTACCTCCGGTAAACTGTTCTGTCGCGTGTAACTAGGTCTTGGTGTCGGTCCCCTAGTCGCACTATTGCTCCTGTATTCCTGTCCTCGTCGTTCCCAATTCGGTCGAAAATTTCTGTTGTAGTCAGGCCGTCTCGGATAATTCGGTGTCCTGTTGTCAAACCTAACTGTGTTAACGTTTCGTTCTCGTATCTCTCTTGTCCGTCCAACACATACATCGTCATATCTCTGTAAGTATTCCAAAAACGTCTCCCGTTCTGTGATGTTTTGTAAGGCCACGTGTTGTCTAATTTCCAGTTCAAAATGTCGTGATAGGTACTTGATTATCTGTCTGTCCGTCAATGGTGGATTCAGTTGTTTGGCCACACTGTATTTGCGGATGGCATATTGCTCCTAGAACCTGCAAACTCTCCCTTAAATTTTCCTGTAATCAAGTCGTCCCTAATCTGATCCTGTTTGTGATCACTCCAGTAATGTTGTAAAAATTTGTTTTCAAAGTCCTGATACGTGTCTATGTCCTGTCCTACTAAATTGTACCATGCCTCCGCATTGTCCTTTAATAAAGCCTTTATCGTATTTAGTTTAGTCTGTTCGTCAAATAAATTTCCCACTAGATTTCTTACACTATTAATAAAAATTTGTGGATTTACCCTGTTATCGCCATAAAACTTCATGTGTTGGTCCAATGATACTCCACCTGTAGAAAATCTGGGACCATCCCCCGTTAAATTTGACATGTTGTATTTGATACTACTAACTTCGCGTTCTACCCTGCCTAACTGATCCCTACATGAGTCCGTCACTTCAGTCATTTTACATTAATCTCTTCTTCACAGAACATGCGTACTTCGGACCTTAAATGTCCCATTTCCTGTCGAAGACCTGTAATATCACGCTCATTTTTTTCAACCCTATTTTCTACTTCCCCCAGTTTCACGGTAAGACTATTTTTAAATTCTTTAGTATTTTGTTCAATTTTCCCGCTAATCTGCTCTAATTTTTGGTTGGACTCCTCCTCGCTCTATTCGATTCTTCTCTAGCTCTATTAGATTCTTCCCTAGCTAATCGCATTTCCTCTAACATTCTCATCATTAACTCATTTCCTTGATCCCCTGATTCCGTCCTCGACTGATCTCTACTGCCTCCAGCTTCTTCCATTTTAGAATTTTTCTCACACAATGCACTATCGTCACTTCCAATTTCCACTCCTTGACTCCTTAACCACTCTTTTCTCTGCATACGTTCTAATCACTCACACACACTCTAAAAATACTCTTAAATTTATACACAAACAGAAACTCTCTTTCTCAGATCGCCAGTTTCCTGGAATAAAATAACAAAAATTTTATTTGGAACTCGAGCCCTCACGTTGTGGTCGCCAAAATTTGCTGTGATATTCTCCTTTGAATGCGGGAACTGGGTCCTTTCAACAAAAAAATTCTAGTCCCACAGATTGGGCGTCATAAACGGCTGTGCTTGCTCTTTTCGCCTCGGCTGCTCACCTAATGTTATAAACCTCCTCATTCATAAAAAAAAACAACACATTCCTACCAAAAACATCAACGTTAACTCTATTTACATCAATATTCAGAATACATTAAAATTTCAAAATTAAAACTCAGCATAAATTTCAGTTTTAAAAAGAATTTCAAGATTAATTTTATTATCATTTTAATGTGCATCCAGAATTAAAGTCCTTGTTGGATGCCTACTAATTAATATAACAATATAAGCAGACCGGAGTCTGAGTATAAAGGGAGCATCTACCACCCCTTTACGTTAATTAACCAGGTTCGTCTAATTGAGCTCAAAGACATACCCAAATTTTCATCATAATCCAGAACATCAAAACTAAATACCCCTTTCTACTTAAACAAGCAAATTTCATCTTAAAATTAAAATTTTATGGTTAGTACAATTTCACTAATGTCCATTTAAAGTAAATCAATTATAAAGTTATTCAACACACACAAAATGTCAAACAAAATAGTATAATTTACCTGAAGGTTACTGTCCTCGTAGCTTCAAATTACATCGTCCCTTTAGTTAATCACACCATTCCAACAGGAGTATATTTACGGCTTCTAATTCTCGACGCTTTTAAAATTTTCTTCATCACCATTTATTTAAAGTTGTTTCTGGGCTTTTCCGGAACTCATCTATGTATATCTGACCCTTGTTTCGTGGATCCAGATACGTATTTGAACCATTTAATTATTAACACCCCGAAAAATAGCAAATAACTTCATACTTCTTTCACCAATATACGCCAAAAACTGCCTACTTTTGTGTATACATTTGTCGTTGTAAATTTTGTTAATTGGTACAGTGAAACTAAATTTTATTACCTTGTATCTAAGTGCACTGAAGTACATTCATGTTAGCACGTAAATAACCAACTATTTTGAATCACTAAAATATACGAGCAAAATTTTAAATTATTTTATCAAACTAAAATGCACTGTTTAACATCTTCAATCAAGTCGCGGATGTAAGAGCTTTTAACGCATCGAATAGTCAAAAGTCTAAGAGAGCTTGTTTATATTCACCTCGGTATATATAGCAAAAAGCCTGTCTGTCGGTCGAGTCTCAAAAACGGCCAGTTTCTAGAATTTCGTCATTCTATGTTCCCAGTCCGTAGCCTGTGCGTCGGTTTTTACGAATTTTGTACTCGCCCCATTTAAATCTCAGAAATTTCAACACGGCACGCAAAGTCTGGAAATAACTAATTGACTTTTATACCGAACTGTTATTTTTACCTCTCAAGTTTGCTTTTTACTTTCAACCAATCGCAACCCCATGACGTTGCGCTACTCACGCCTTTTACTATATGTGTCTTTGCTTGACGCATTTTCTCTTTCCTTTTCTAACCTGTTCGTATTGGTGCAAATTGATATTCTTTATTATCGATTATATTTTAGTCCATGTGGAGTGTGAAATAACCCACCTTTAGCATTTCTCGTAACTATTATGCGACGGTTTCTACAAGATTCTCTGAACCATTAATTATCTGCAATTTTCGCCGAATGAGCTTTTTAAATAAACCCAGGTGTTCAAACATAATATTAATTCCCAGAGCTTTATTTTATTGGGTTTTTACAAGTTTTTATAGATATTATATGTTACTAACGGTTCAATTAACTTCAATTAAAATTGACTTCTATCCTTTCATTTTTAGCGAATACAAGTTAAATATTAATTATTATGTGTACACTTTGTTTTACTACTGGTTACTTAAAATAGGGTTAATTAATATAAATTTTGCACGTAATTTCCATTTGTTTAGGAATAATTACATTACCCGTAGAGCTTGTTAATACTGTTTCTTTTGATATAAAGCGTCTTGTACATGATTTAAATCTCTTATGTTTAATGAAACTAATAACCTTTTATGCTTCACGGTTTTAATAAAGCGTACCTCTTCCCAAAGCTTCTACACGGTGATTAAAATTATTTGATGTGATTATTTAATTTTCTACCCTGGTCTAAATATGAGTAATATATATATATATATATATATATATATATATATAACCTGAATTAAATAGATGATTCATACTCCGGTATGTGCTTGAAAGTTCGAGGCTTCTGTAGAAATATATATTGCTTACGGCATTTGTGTGTTTGATGGGTTGCCTAATAATAGCTCGTAACAATAGTTTCTATAAGAATGAACTTGTTTTTGTCTGGGATTCACTTCAAATTATTTTACCCCTTTTATGAACTTACCATGTTTTACAACTGACGGGCCCAGTCTCATTTGTATGGACCAAAAGAAAAATGCAACCCAATACTATTTTTGCGAATTAGTATTTATTTGATGTTAATTACTTCACTAGAGGCAATTATGCTTAATTGATTCCATGTATTTTAAACAATTAATTAATAATATCTAATACTTGTATTGTAATAAAAAAAATTTGATACCTGGGGGAAATTGAAGTTGGACCTGAAACACCTTTATCTATTCCTTGTACTGGTAGGTCAAAGGCATATTAGTTACCACAAAACAAAGCCAAGGTGTTAAAAGATAAACGGCTTTAAATGAAGATACAGCGCAACCACGGCATAGCTCGAGCACGAGCCCTGCAGTGGGCATGAGAGTGGTCGTAGGCTTATTGTTTACATTGCTAGCTAACAAGTGTATGGAGGAAAGGGAGGTCGCCTATACCCTACATGTGATTTTCCAATGCTCCACCCGAAGGTACTACATTGACTAGGAATCGAGTTTTTTTACCTAGAAAATTTTGAATTTTGCCGCACCCTTGCTGTTCCAAGCAAGGTAAGGATCTTTAACGTTCGTGACAACACTCACACACGGAAGCTTCATTTTACCTCTCATCCGAACGAGGGCGTATTTTTTAAAAAATGCTTCCTAACATTTTTCAAGCGGACCGTGTCGGGATTTGAACACGGGACCTTGGACGTAGTAGTCACACGCATACCAATTACGTCACAGAGCCGCCGGTCGTCTATGCCTCTAATACTCCTACATATTAGATGGAATAATGCACAACAGGAGAGATAGAAACCCTAATGTTTATAACAACAAAACAAACACCCTGAGAACCCTCATTAAGGGTTCCCACTAGGAGGGACTGCACCTGAAAAGGAAAGCCACAATTAGTAAATACAACGGAATCACTATTTATGACCCAAAACAAGTAATAATGGTATTAGAATAACTAAAACTTACTAACTTTTATTTCTGAAATAAATCAAAATTTTGATTTTCAATTACAGGTCTCAATAAAATATACATATACTAGAATAATCTAAACAGGTCGAGTCTAGATTTAAAATAACGGCTGAGTTCATTCGCTTAATTTAATTATTAACATTGTAATAATTTTTTTGTTGAAGGGAAAAAATTGCTAGTTGAAACAAATTAGAAATCTACAGGAATAAGCGGAATGGTCAAAACTATGTATTTACAGGATTGGGTCGATCCTCAATTTTTAATAATTCCTTGGTCCCATATGGAAAACAAGCTCGTTGTTATTTTCTAATTTGGTTCAATTACAAGGCTAATTTCAACATTTCGTACCCACATTCTTGCAGAAAACAATCCAGCTGTTATGAAACCTGTTTTGTAAAGTCACAAATAACTATTTAGTTATCCAAAACAGGTATAAACACCTTATTGTTCAAGATATACCTCATAGCTTCCAACTTGTTTCATACACAGTCGCGTGGGTATTAAAACTTTTGTTCTGATAAGACTTCTCCCGCTGGAACGGTCCTGGCAAATAATTTTCTAAATGCGCTCACTTCCACAATATCTTTACGACAAGCGAGTTAAAAAGTCATTGATGCGTATACTACCTGTAGGGTTAACAACCACAATAATGAGACAGTCAGACAACAGGACGTAGGGGTGGAAATCACTTGCCCGTCTTAGGGTAACTTCTAAACGACCAACAAGTTTGTAATCTTGATGGTACCATCAGGTACAATACTAGCCTAGTGGTGAAGGTAACTGACTTTTGCTGGACCCCAAAAGTGTCTATTAATTGCTTTTGTAGCTCTTTCTTCTACTACAGCTATGTCCCGAGCCGCAAAGTTCAAGGTTGTATGACTTGGTACCCCATTGTCAAACATCATAAGCTTGTGCTAATTAATTAAATTTTTTACTTGAAGTATATGATTTCTAGAAAGTATCAATTGATCCAAATTGTATACACTTAAAATTTTCAGCAATAACCATTGTAAAATAATTTAAATTATAGTATGTACGTGATTATCAGATCTGATGCTTATTTAAGTCTTGAGCGACAAAATGTTCTTTGAATAATAATTTTTTTAACATCACTAAGTCTTGTGAATTGATTTAATTTTTTATTGAATAAAAGTTATTTGTTATACAATAGATACTTTCTGATTTTAGTAGATTTAATTTTCTACGAAAGGTAAATTAAAAGTTTTGAGTGATCCATTCCAATAAGGTTTCTGTATCTACCTTAAAATCACCTCTTTTTAATACTTGCTAAATACAGTGGCGTACAACTTCACTTTATTTAATTTTCCGTGTCACAAAGAATATTTCAAACCTGCCCTATCTCATGATCTCCCATGGGATAATAGCCAAGCTAGCCGCCGGAGCAGCAAGTTTTTATAGTTCCAACTAACACGCGTAAAAGGTTCAAGTCCCTTTCAGTTCCGAATTGTTGTTCTATCTCTTCCCTAAGGGCCTAAGTGAGAAATATTAAAAATAAAAACCGCTATAACATAAAAGAAGCAAATATCGTTGGTACGATCTCTATGTTAGCTTTTAGATCTGAATACTTTACTTCACTGGTTATTAAAATTTAAAAATTTTTAAGGTCATCATCAAAAGTTAATAAATACCTGCACTGAATTTTCATTTAGTATAAATCTGATGACTAAAGTAATCATTTCAAGCTTATGCATGTCAAAATAATCTAACTTAATTCTAAGTCAATTTAATATTTGTTGGAGCAAGTAATTTAGTTATTTAAAAACAACTTTTGAATGACGACAGCTTGTTACAATATTCCGTGCGGACAAGAAGGAAAATAGTAAAGTAAGCAAAGAAAATTAGCCCGCACCCAGTACCGCAACAAAAAAGGAATTGAAAGAAGTCATGCGGTGCTAGCTAAAACGTCGAAGAGTGGGGTGGGTCACACAGAAAGAAAAAGGAAACCTCAAGAAAGAAAATTTATGTAGAAACCCTTAAGAAATCAACATGTTATAAAAGGTAAACCAACTCACATACCAAACAACATTTATCCAGCGCATCCCAGAGAATTTAAATAGTGCAAAAATCTTTGCAAAATAATGAATACCGTTCTTAAATTGCCTTAACCTAATTTTCTTAATCCTAGTAGTAATATACAAAATTTTTAAAATATATACAGTGAACTGTTTTTAGTCCTGTGGTTAATCAATGTTATAACGTTGATATAAAGAAACACAATATCACATATGTACGTTGCTACGTGCATCAACGTAGCCTAAAAAAAAGAACAAGGAAAGAAGAAAGAAAATGACCGGGTTCAATCGGCAAGTAGGTGGGGTTGTATTAATACCAAAAATAGAGGCAGGCCTGAAAAATAAAAGAAAAAATGCACTCACTCATTCACAACTTACAACAAAACATACAAAAAAGAAGCCTTTAATTAAAACAGAATATGTACATATCTATCCGGCAGAACAACCAAATTATTTCAAAAATGGCGAGCTGCAGTCTATAGGACGCTACCCCTCTGAAATAGCAATAAAAAGAAAGAAAGAAGAAAACCACAATTCAACCCTAAAGCCACAGCTCGTAATTCTCGCAGTAAACCTAAAGTAAACCTAATGTTTAAGTATAGGTAACTTTTTTCGTCATTAGTTTTTCCATCTTGGGACTGGTTGGATGCGTACCTACATCAATTTCTATTCTGCACATTGTCCTGAAATTACCATATCTTACATCTTTCACTACCTGTGTGCAATAGTCTAACCTAGGTCTACTTCTACTTCTCTTTTTTTTTCCTATCTCTGCTTCTAATATATTCCGCACTATTCTCTCATGCCGTAGTATGTGACCTATCATCCTATCTCTCCTATTTTTTACTGTTTTCTACATATTTATATCCCCAAAATTGATTCTAATTAGTTTGTATGCTGCGTCTGTCTTTTCTATTTCAATCTTAGTTTGTACCTCTTTGCACTTTCTATCAATCCATTGTTCTTTAGCTTTCCTGCATTTGCAAATAATTTCCCATTTTATGGCTTTGTATCTCTGTTTTCCTGTTTCGTCTGATCTATTTTTGTATTTTCGTCTTTCATCTATTAAATTCAAGATATCTTTTATTATCTAGGGTTTCCTATTTTCTTTTTGTGTATACCCCAGAATATCTCTGGCCGCCATGTCTAAGCTGGATTTAATGTTAGTCCATTCTGTTTCTACTTTCTTAGTATCAGAAATTGTCCCGATATCTTTCAGCAATTCATTTGACTTTTTTCAAATCTTTCGTGGATATCTTTATCTTTTAGTTTCTCAACGTCAAAGTGCCCTTTTCCATTCCTTTTTTTTCAAATTTTTAAATTTAAGAGCGGCCTTCATAATCACGATGTCGTGGTCAGTGTCTATATCTGCTTCTGGATAGCTTCTACAGCCTTTTATTTGATTCCTAAACTGTTGTCTAATAAGAATGTAATCTATTTGATATCTTCCTATATCCCCTGCATCTTCTTCCACGTGTATCGTTTTTTAGCATGATGTTGAAATAATATGTTTGTGACGGTTAAATTGCCTTTGTCGCAAAATTCTATCGAACTATTTCCACTGTCGTTTCTCGTGCCTAAACCAAATAAATCTACTACCGCTCCTTATCTAGCCTCATCTACCGCTGCATTAAAATCCCCCGTAATTATTAAATTTCCATGTCCTTTTACGTATCTTAGTATCTTTGTTGATCGTCTATTTCTCACTGTGGCTGGAGGTGGGCATGTAAACTTGTATTATTACTGTATTTATACAGGTTTTGATTCTAATTTTTTGTAAGTAGTTTTCTACACAGTGCCCTATGGAATTTCGCATAACTATCCCCACACCAGAATTTCCTTCCGCTGATCCTGTATGAATTACCCTGAAGTCTCCACCCCAAAAATCCCCCGCCTTGGGCAACCGAACTTCAATGATCCCTACTATGTCCAGTGCTAACCTATCCATTCAATTTTTAAGTTCTCTAGCTTACCTACTTGCTTCATACTTCTGAAATTCCACGCTCCGACTCGCAGAATGATCTCTATAAAAATAATATCCATACAGATTAAAATGTTTTAGAGATCGATTGTACTATTGTCTAACTGCACCTAGACAAAGGTAAATTTGCAATATAACATTTTCATCATCATTAGGTTTTCAGCTCTTGAACTGGTTGGACACATGCTAATTTTATTTAAAATAGATAATTAATTCATTTAAAGTTCAAAGAGTGATGATAGACTTTACCAAACTATTTAGTTTTAGTTAAACCCGTTTACATTTAATTTTGTTTGTTTTAAAAATAATGATTGTTCCGATAAAATCTTTTAAGGTTTCTAAATGTGTGGTGTTACATAAGTACTTGTGTAAAATTGCACACCTTTATATAAAGTGCAAACAAAGGCGTTTCCTTTCAAATACGATAAAGCCAGTAGTAGTTAATGAGTGTATTCATATTTCCTAAATAAACATTGCTGTCTTTCTACTTAACCGACGTATTTTTTTGAAACCCAGTGACATGTATATTTTGCACTGCTCTAGATAAAGGTATCTTAAATGTTTTGTTACAAATGACTTTTAGTGGAATGTTTAAAATAAATAATAGTCTCAAGACATTCCATGTTTGTTTTAAATTTCTTTTAATTTTAGAAATTCCTTTTCGTTTGTGTATATATATTGCTGTGGTTTTCCTGGAAATTTGCCCTAAAAATCGTGCCCTTCTTATGAATTTCTACATACCCCAGCTGAGCTCAAAACCAAACTCCTCCAATCTTTACATAAATAAAACAATTTATGCTTACTCAGGCTAATCTTCCACGGCTACTCATGCTCTCAACATCTTTATATATAAAAAAAATAATTCAAAAATAAAATTTTTCGACAAAACATACACCCTTTTATTCATGTCACATAAATTATGTTTCACACAATCTCAATATTTACAAATTATTTACAATAAAATATTTCACACTTCAGTTCAATCTAAATTCTCGTGAATTATATGTTCGTCTATACTTCAACATTTCATTTAAAAGTAGATGGGCCTATCTCAAACCCCGAATTTGCTTTTCCCAGGTCTATGATGAGTTCAGTATAAACTCCTTTTATTTTGTATGCATAAATTATTGCATTATCAAATTACGCTAGAGACCCGTTTACTCCTTACATCAAAGAAAATTTTTATTCGTGTATTTACACGCTCAGATTTAAAATACAAAAGTGTCTTTCCATATATCAATCAAATTAATTTTCAGTTAATACATTTTTCACCAATTAACTCAAATTACTCATAGTTTTTATAATTCAATGCATGCACATCAGTTCAATAAAAAGAATTCGTTACCTGGAGTGTTCTCCGGAATCACCACTTCAGTAGATGACGTCCACCAAGCTCATGTTACTGGATTACACCCAACGTCTGCTTTCTAACTAGGACAACCATTCCATTTTGACTCGTTCATCCAATTTCCCCAACGATTCGTGGATGCCTTCCATACAGCTCCCCATTCAGAGTTCAAACTCCACTTAACGCCCAACCAGCACTCTCGTTCAAGATGTAATTCAATCGCTTACCTCAGCAACATCCAGTATTACTCGTCATAATTATTTATACAAATATGTTCAACCCGTTTACTTCAATTGCACCTGCTTGTGCTTTTATAACACTGAAAAATACATTTGGTGGACTGCACTATCACCCGGTTTTTACGCTAGGATGTCTTCTCAACGGTACTCAATGTAAGCAAAGTGCATCAGAAAATCAGCGAAAAATAAGAGAGCCTTACCACCTCCGGCAACGCTCATACAAGCTCAAACCCCCCCCCTTTTGTCACATATTTTTACACTGCTTTTCTCGAACTCTAGCAACCGCTCACAATTTCACAAAATTTTCCCGTACAAACAACATAACGAACTTTCAAAACTCAGAATTTTACCGCCCCACCGACACTTTACTCCGAAAAACTAATAGCCAACCTCCGTATTTTCCGTGGAATCCGTCACTCTACTATTCCCTCTAACAAATCCTTAGCACACCTCTTATGTCCGCGTCTATATTCTTATTGCACTCACGATTTAATACCCACCTTTTCTTGTCTCTGTCTTGTTTTTCTACTTACTAAGTCGACATTATTTCCACTCTACTGCTATCTTTATCTAACGCATATTCTCCGTCCTTCTTAGAGTCTCACTATTGCCATGTCGTCTACGGTTAGTGCCCTTCCTACACGTGCGCCTTGATAAATTAATAACGTTCACAAACATGTTGCATCTCCGTCCCGCTTATTTGATTTTAAAACACACTCTTCTGTCACGCGCTTGAAAACTGTTTGTCATATAGCCACCTGCTATATTCTCCATCTTACTCTGTTAATTTATACCGATTCTTGATTTGTTTGCAGACTAGTCGCCTGTTTGTTAACCTTGTATCTTTCTGTTGGACACAACTTTGAAATGTTTTTGTAACGTATTCTAGCTTTTACCAGAATAGCTTATCTCCCCTAAGCGTTTATTCCTTGAACTCCTTGGTTGTTTTCAACTTGTTTTGCTGCCTCAAACTTTGTAGCATTCTACGAATTTAATAAATGTATGTTATTAAATTATTGATTTTACCCTGCAGAGCTTTAATACTGCAAATTTTTGTACACAATTTTCAACCTTGCATTAAATTAACGTATACAAATTATTGATTTGAACTTTCATTAAAATATGCCCTTATATCCCAAACTAGTTAATTTTAAGCGTAATAAATAAATTATTGATTGAAATCTACATATTATACTGTCCGTTTTTATACCAATTTAATTAATTTGAAGCGTAATTAATAAATTTTTGTTTTCTATATACAGGGTGCTTACATAAATACATACTTGACCTATTTACACATGATTAGCCTGACCCGTCACCGTAATATATTATATATTGTAACGCGCTACTACTACCGCGTTTCTTTAATTTAAAACAAGTAATAATAATGGTCTTTATTACTCACTGTTCACAAGTCTAATTAACAGTATATGCCTTATTTATAGATGTTTTCAGTCCACTTAACAATGAAGCACTATTACACTAATGAATTTACAAGCACTAATATCTTCTTAAACTAACTTCTTTACCCTAGGTCCAATAACCACACTAACACAACTATTTGTTTATACACTTCTATTTATTTATGTATACTGCAAGCTGCATGCACATTAGACACAGCATATCATTTATGTATATATTCTAAAAACTCAACTACGTTTACTTTACAACGATATAATTTATATTAGACATTCAAGAATAGACTAACTCTTACATTCATAAGCGGCCTTATATATACCCTGCATTAAGATATGACTCATTATCTAGAACTTTGTAGAAGGATTCTCGAATGCTGAAGAATACGCTGTGCCCCGGGCGTTTGTATGTTTGACGGGTTGCCTAATAGTGGATCGCAACACTGCCCCCTCTTTAAAACCGTTACGTCTCGTAACTGTAAATCCATCTTGACGCCAATTCGATGACTGGTGACGGTATCGGCAGCTATCTCCTCTGGTGCATCCACCGCGTCGTTGGAAGTAACAGTCAACACTCTTTTCATGGTCTTGGTAGGCAACCGGTTGATAACAACAAACAAGAACCTGGACGTTGGTTCCTGGAAAACTACTTCTAGCATATTTCGGACTATCCTCCAATCCAAGCGATCCAGTCCACAGCCCAGCTTGGGCACCGCTAGTCTCGTTACTCCATTTTCCATCATCTGCGCCTTAAGATTTAGCAAAGCCTCCCATAGATGTCCATAACTAGGTCTCTGCCATGAAGAATATTTGGTGACCAGATAGTAAACATAACGATTTTTATCTTGAAGAACCAAAGATTTTCCTACAGTTGGCTGCTGTTGTACTAATTCATCCACACATCCAAACTTTTCTTGAAAACAACAGCTATTCCCTTGACATTGCCAAATCTTGAGCTACGCAATGTGCAAGGGAATACTCTTCTGGTGCTCTAAACAGATCTTGCTGTTTTTCAACAACAACGCCAAATCTCGCTTTAGCGGAACCACCATACGCCGTCATAAAGCTCTCAAAATCTGCATTTGGCTCATGATTAATAACTTGCCGAACACCATTATCATTATTTGAGTCTTCCTGGTTGTTGCCAGTGTAGGGTGTTAAACGGTCAAAGTGTACCACTTTCGGTTTACCACGAGGGATCTTCTGATCCGGTACACTACATCATTAATCCTTTTAACACTTCGTACGGCCCTTCCCATTGTCTTTGTAGTTTTGGCGACAATCCACGTTTTCTTTGTGGATTGTACAACCACACTAAATCTCCAGGTTGATAACCACCTTCTTGTGCTCTCGTGTCATATTGTGATTTCATTCGATCGCTTGCTGCCTGTATATTCTTTCGGACGTTTTCGTGAATACTATTTGATCTTTCACGAAGCTTACTAACGTAATCTTCACCGGCGATCTCTTCTCCAGGTTTAAATCCAAACTGAAGATCACATGGTAGCCGCAATTCACGTCCTAGCATTACGCAAGCGGGCGAGTATCCTGTGCTGTCATGTACCGAAGATCGGTACGCCAGTAGGAACAAATGTAGATATTGGTCCCAGTCCCGTTGATGTTCAGAGACAACTTTGGCCAGGTACTTTCCTAACGTTCTGTTCACTCTTTCAACCATTCCATCCGATTGAGGATGAAGTGGCGTGGTTCTAGTTTTCCTGATTCCAAGATGCTTGCAGACGTTTTGAAACAACGCTGATTCGAAGTTCCGACCTTGATCGGAGTGTAATTCCAACGGAACTCCAAAGCGACAAAACAACTCCCTCACTAGTACATCTGCAACCGTCTCGGCTTCTTGGTTAGGTATAGCATATGCCTCCGGCCATTTGGTAAAATAATCCATTGCAACCAAGATGTATTTATTCCTTTCTCTGATTCAGGAAACGGACCAGCTATATCAATGGCTACCCTTTCAAAAGGATTCCCCACGTTATACTGTCTCATTGGGGCTTTCCGTTTTGAGACCGGGCCATTTGCAGAGGCACACAATTCACATTTCCGGCACCACTCCTTCACATCTTCTTTGCAGTTCACCCAATAGAATCTTTCTCTCACTCTTTCGAGAGTTCTTTTCACGCCAAAGTGCCCTCCGGAAATACCATCGTGCAAGTGCTGCAACACTTCCGGCACTCTGCTTCTCGGCACTATCACTTGAAGTCTCTCAGTGCCATCTTCAAATTCCAGGCGTCGTTTCAAGATTCTATTTTCCATCATCAAGGAGTCCCACTGTGACCAGTATGCCTTCAGGCTCCTACTTAAAATACTAATTTCTTCCCAAGCTGGTCGTTGTCCTCTATTTTCCACTCAATAATACGTCCCAATTCGGCGTCATTCTCCTGGTCTTCTCGTATTCTTTCGAGTTGCCAAGTATCATCGGTTACCGTCATTCTATGGATGACACTTATTTTCTCTTCCATCTTGGAGCAATGATTGCAGTCCATTGGACAAGGTCTCCTTGATAGAGCGTCTGCATTCCGATGGCTAGTTCCTACACGATGTTCCGTATCAAAGTCATATTCCTGCAGCCGCTCTATCCACCTTGCCACTTGCCCTTCAGGATTTCGAAACTGCAGTAACCATTTCAGTGCGGCATGGTCTGTTCTCAACAGGAATTTACGGCCGTATAAGTACTTATAAAAGTGCTCTACGGATTTGACGACGGCCAACAGCTCCCTTCTTGTCACACAATAGTTCCTTTCTGGCCGCGACAAGACCTTGCTGAAATACCCAATAACTTTTTCTTGTCCGTCCTGCACTTGAGAAAGAACGCCTCCTATAGCTGTGTTACTGGCATCGGTATCCAACACAAACTTTCCCTCCATCCGCGGATAACTCAAAATTGGTGCTGTAACTAGTAGTCGTTTCAGTTGTTCAAATGCTCTGTGGCAGTCGTCATTCCAATCATATTCTTGTCCATCTTCGGTTAATTTTGTTAACGGTTTGGCAATGTTCGCAAACCCAAGTATAAAACGTCGGTAATATGTGCACAATCCTAGAAAACTGCGTAGTTGGTGTATATCTGCTGGTGTAGGCCACTCTTGTACCGTTTTTATTTTGTCAGGGTCAGCTCTTATTCCGGTCTCTGAGACGACATGTCCTAGGTATTTCACCTCTTTTCCAAATAGGTGGCACTTCTTGGGGCTTAATGTAAGGTTTGCCCCGCGTAATCTTTGGAATATCTCCTCTAGGTTCTTAAGATGTTCTTCAAAAGACCGGCCTAACACTATCACGTCGTCCAGGTACACCAGACATGTCTTCCGGGACAGTCCACGCAGTACCGACTCCATCAATCGTTCAAAAGTAGCAGGAGCATTGCATAATCCAAATGGCATGACCTTGAACTGCCATAATCCAGTTCCAATTGTAAACGCAGTCTTTTCTTTATCGTTTGGCTCCAAGCCTACCTGCCAGTATCCGCTTTTCAATTCCAAGGTCGAAAACCATTTAGATCCGGATAGAGTATCTAAGGTGTCATCAATTCTGGGCAAAGGATAGCTGTCTTTCTTTGTCACATTATTAAGCCGCCGGTAGTCTACACAAAACCTTGTCGACCCGTCCTTTTCTTGACAAGCACTACCGGGGATGCCCATGGACTATTCGAGGTTCAATCACTCCCTGTTCTTCCATATCGGTGATAATTTGCTCAGCTTCCTTACGTTTTGCCAAAGGAAGCCGCCTGGGTGTTGTCTTATCGGTTGCGCATCTCCAGTATTGATCTTGTGTTGCACAACATTCGTCCTTCCTTTCTCACTATCATCCAGTGCAAACACACCTCGATATCGTACGACCAGTTCTTTTACCTTGCCCAGTTGGTCGCCATTTAATCCTTGACACGAGGGTATCAACATATCCAGCAATTTCTGTGAGCAACCGTTGGTTGGTTTATTTTCGTGTCGTCCATACAACGTTTAATATGACATACTGGAATGCAACTTCCCACAATCATGCCTTTCTTCAGGGTCACTGTATGGGGATTAATGTTCAGCACCCTTACTGGTACCATATTTCGAGACTTTACCAGCGTTCTTCCAATCAGAAGTCCCTCCTGACCCACTCCCGATTCAGTTGCTTCCATCATGCATACTTGTCCTTCCCGGAGCGTACCATCCGGGCATCCCATTACTATCATTTCTGCCTTCTCGGGTATTTTCATATCGCAAATCATTCGAACTTGCATCGTCTGGTTACTCCTACCTTGAAATGGAATCTCATCATCATCTATCCGAAGCACATTTTCTTTCATGTTTACATGAAACCCATATTCTCTCATGAGATCCATTCCCAAGATCACTTCTTCTGTAATTTCAGCTACCAACACTCGATGATTAATTAATTTGTCCCCAATTGTCAACATAACGGCAGTCTCTCCGTGAGTACAAATTTTCTCACCACTTGCCGTTCGAAGACACACCGATACAGGTAGCATTTTCCACGACCAACCAAATCTGGTCTCACAATAGTTTTGTCGCTCCTGTATCCACGAGTAATCGGACACCCCTACCATTAATTCTTCCATCGATATAAATGCTGTCCAGACTCCCCATCGACGATGCAGCACGGATGACAATCTCCGGGGCACTACGTTGTGCTGTCGACGTTCGCCCCCTTACGTCGACTTGCTTTAGTTTTCCTGCTGCTCAACCGGTTGTTTTTTTGGTTGAGTGCAGCGTCTCTGTATATGACCAACTTCGCCGCAGTTCCAGCATCGCAGACCCCATCTCCGCGGTCGTTGTCTTTCAAGCTTTTCCACACGGTTGATTATTTCCTCTATGCTGTTCTGCGCTTGATCAGGTTCCTCTAAGGCAGACCGAACTTTGTGACTCATTCTGTGTGATGTCTGCTTAGCTGCTTCAAATTCAAGCGCATGAGCCAGTGCGTCATCTAACATCTTTGGCCGTGCTAATCTTAGCGCTTGCTGTATTTCGCCATCTTTAACGCCATCCACAAATGTTTGTACAGCCAGTTGTTCGAGGAAACTATCTGGTGCCGTTGGATATGCCAATCTAACTAATCTGGCGATGTCAGCTTCGAATTCTTGCAGGCTTTCACTTGTCTTTTGCGAGCGGTTCTTAACTTGTGCGTGGTAAACCTGTTGAAGGTGAGCGTCTCCATATCTCATCTCAAGCTTCGATGTTAAGAGGCCGTAATCATTCTGCTGGTGATCGGGAATCGTTTGTAAGATGTTAAGAGCTTCCCCCCGTAGGGCCACTATTAGAGAGATAGCCTTCTCTTTGTTGCACCAACCGTTGGCTATTGCAGCAGCTTCAAATTGTTTCAAATATGTGGGCCAAGGTGTTTTACCATCGAATGTAGGTGGTTTTACTTTAAATTTAGACGGAATTGACTCGCTTCTTTCCGTGGTTCTTATTTCTGGAAAACTTCTGATTAACAACTTGGCTTGGCAATTCAAGTGGCCGCGTTGTTAGTGAAATTACTTGTTCTTGCAACCTCATCACATCTTCTTCCATTTTTATCAATTTACTGTCCAACTTTTGCTCAACTGTTTTTACCTGTTCAGTGAAATCTTTTTTCAATGCAATGGAACTTTCCATTAATCTTCGTTCTAACGTGGCTGTATTTTCACTTAACTTTTCCTCTATTTTCTCAGCATTTTCACTAAGTGTCATTTCCATGCCGTATTTAAATTCTTTAAGGGTCGATTCCAGTTCAACTGACTTCACTAAGTTTTCGTTTAGTGTCACTTCCAGTTTAGCCTACCTCTCCTCCATTTTCTCAGCATTTTCACTAAGTGTCACTTGCATTTCGGATTTAAAATCCTTAAGGAAATTCATTAAACTTTCTGCCTCCATCTTATTTTGACTCCTTGTAACTGGCATATATAAACTACTTAAATGTCTTTAGACTTGTGTTTTAAATTAATCACTATATACCCCACAAATGCCTGACACCAGTGTAACGCGCTACTACTACCGCGTTTCTTTAATTTAAAACAAGTAATAATAATGGTCTTTATTACTCACTGTTCACAAGTCTAATTAACAGTATATGCCTTATTTATAGATGTTTTCAGTCCACTTAACAATGAAGCACTATTACACTAATGAATTTACAAGCACTAATATCTTCTTAAATTAACTTCTTTACCCTAGGTCCAATAACCACACTAACACAACTATTTGTTTATACACTTCTATTTATTTATGTATACTGCAAGCTGCATGCACATTAGACACAGCATATCATTTATGTATATATTCTAAAAACTCAACTACGTTTACTTTACAACGATATAATTTATATTAGACATTCAAGAATAGACTAACTCTTACATTCATAAGCGGCCTTATATATACCCTGCATTAAGATATGACTCATTATCTAGAACTTTGTAGAAGGATTCTCGAATGCTGAAGAATACGCTGTGCCCCGGGCGTTTGTATGTTTGACGGGTTGCCTAATAGTGGATCGCAACAATATATTGCTGTGATACCTTTAAAATCCGTGAACTACGCTTTTCGCCTCGGCTGCTCACCTAATGTTATAAACCTCCTCATTCATAAAAAAAACAAACACATTCCTACCAAAAACATCAACGTTAACTCTATTTACATCAATATTCAGAATACATTAAAATTTCAAATTTAAAACTCAGCATAAATTTCAGTTTTAAAAAGAATTTCAAGATTAATTTTATTATCATTTTACTGTGCATCCACAATTAAAGTCCTTGTTGGATGCCTACTAATTAATATAACAATATAAGCAGACCGGAGTCTGAGTATAAAGGAGCATCTACCACCCCTTTACGTTAATTAACCAGGTTCGTCTAATTGAGCTCAAAGACATACCCAAATTTTCATCATATTCCCGAACATCAAAACAAAATACCCTTTTACTTAAACAAGCAAATTTCATCTTAAAATTAAACTTTTATGGTTAGAACAATTTCACTAATGTCCATTTAAAGTAAATCAATTATAAAGTCATTCAATACACACAAAAATGTCAAACAAAATAGTATAATTTACCTGAAGGTTACTGTCCTCGTAGCTTCAAAGTATCGTTTCTTTAGTTAATCACACCATTCAACAGGATTATATTTACGGCTTCAAGATTCTCTACGCTTTTAAAATTTGCTCCATCACCATCCATTCAAAGTCGTTTCTGGGCCTTTCCGGAACTCATCTGTGTTTATCTGACCCTTGATTCATGGATCCAGACACGTATTTGAACCATTTAATTATTAACACCCCCGAAAAATAGCAAAGAAATTCATGCTTCTGTCACCAATATACGCCAAAACTGCCTACTTTTGTGTATACATTCGTCGTTGTAAATTTTGCTAATTGGTACAGTGAAACTAAATTTTATTACCTTGCATCTAAGTGCACTGAAGTACATTCATGTTAGCACGTAAATAACAAGCTATTTTGAATCACTAAAATATACTAGCAAACTTTAAATTATTTAATCAAACTAAAATGCACGGTTTAATATCTTCAATCAAGTCGCGTATGTACGAGCTTTTAACGCATCGAATCGTCAAAAGTCTAAGAGAGCTTGTTTATATTCATCTCGGTATATATAGCAAAAAGCCTGTCTGTCGGTCGGTTCCCCAAAACGGGTAATTCTAAAGAATTTCTCATGCCATGTTCCCAGTCTGCCGCTCACGCGTCGATTTTACGAATTTTCACTCGCCCCATTCAAATCTCAGAAAATTTCCACACGGCACGCAAGCATGTCCGAGAAAAACTAATTGATTTTGTACAGAAATTGTTGTTCTACCTCTGATATTTGCATCCTATTTTAACCAATTGTGACCCCGTGACGTTGCTTAAATCCCGCCTTCTACAATATGTGTCTTTGCTTGACGCATTTTCTCTTTCCTTCTCTACCGTGTTCTTATTGGTGCAACTTGATATTCTTTATTATCGATTATTTTAGTCCACATGGAGTGTGAAATACCCAGCTTTAGCAATTCTCGTAACTATTATGCGACGTTTTCCCCAAGATTCTTTGAAATATTAATTATCTGCAAAATTTACGCCGAATGAGCTTTTTAAATAAACCCAGGTGTTTAAACATACTATTAATTCTCAGAGCCTTATTCCGTGGTATTTTAATCTTGGGTTTTACAAGTTTCTATAGGTATTATATGTTATTAACGGTTTAATTAACTCCAATTAAAATTGATTTCTATCCTTTTCATTTTTAGCGAATACAACTTAAATATTAATTATTATAGGTACACTTTGTTTTACTACCGGTTACTTAAATAGAGTTAATTAATATAAACTTTGCACGTAATTTCTCTTTGTTTAGGAATAATTACATTACACGCAGAGCTTTTCAATACTGCTTCTTTTGATATAAAGCGTCTTATAAATAATTTAAATTTCTTATTTTACTGAAACAACCGAGTTTATTTATGCTTCATGGTTTTAATAACGCGTATTATTTAATGAAATTCCTTATACACGGTGATTAAAATTATTTGATGTGATTATTTAATTTTCTACCCTGGTCTAAATATGAGTAATATATATATATATATATATATATATATATATATATATATGTTTTAACGAATACAAAATCGTTCATATATGACTCCTATAGTAGAACTCACGAAAAAAAAATGTACGTCATCACTTGGATTGAATTGGATCGAAGTGGGAAGGATGGCAAACGCCAAACACACTTAGGCCTTCGGGTGGGCCCATTGTACTGCCATCCTTGTCCTAATTTAGTCCATCACTCATCCACCCGATCTTGCAGGTGAACTTGAAGACTTCAGACTATGAATCGTTTCTGATTCTGTTCTTATCAGTCCAGAAATGTTCCAGCATAGATCCTCAAAGTTGGGCGAGTGCCGAACATGTGCACCGTCATCTCGTTTTCCTGCTGGCAGCCGCGACAGGTGGGGTCGGCTGATAGATTCATCCGGTGAAGATGTTTCTTTAGTTTGCAGTGACCAGTCAGAATATCAACTCACAACCGTACTTTCCGTCTCGGCAAACGCAAGACAAGTTATGCGACCTTAATCATGGGATACCTAATAAACATTTTTACCAGCCGTACAAGACCACCTATCCTTATGACCGAATAGGTTGTTTGCCTTATCATGGAGAACATCGCTGATGGTGATATAGGAATCGATGTCTCGAGGCCAAGAAGGCTCCGAACCGATCCCTGTCGCGCCAACACGTCTGCTAGTCCATTGCCGTGTACTCCTGAACGCCCCTTGTCCCAAAATAGCTGAAGGGCATTAGTGTTAGAAATGAGTTCAATGTTGCGATGGCATTGTAGTACCAACCCTGAGATAAGCTTCTGCTTATTTAGGCTCAGAGGAGCTGCTCTACGATTGCTCATAATGCGTCTCGTTTTATTTTGGCCTCTACGTTAGCACCGTGCATGATGGTTACGATTTCTGCTTGGAAAATGGTAGTCAGCTTGCCGAATGTGACACTTCATGATGGCCTAGATCATATGGAAAGATGCCTACTTCAGTACCTTCATTTGTTTTGGATCCATCTATGTAGATGGTTACCTCAGATGGAGACGCGTCTTTGGAGTTAAGACAAATCCCAAAGCACTCCTGAAAATCATTGTAGATGTGAATGAGTCCATCACTCCTCCCAGGCGACTTATAAAGTTGGAGGGTTGAGATAGTCCGTTTGAGTTTTTCTTAATCCACACGCGGTTGAATAATACCCAGTCAGCTTCATTTGGAGCTGGGATGGGTCGATCCACCACCAATGTGAAGAGTGTGATAAACTGCATGAGAAGTGCATGTGCGCGAGTAGTTCCGCTTACGTCATCACCTGTCACATTATGTATTAAGATATAACTTGTAAGTCAATGTAGTATTTAATGAATCAAGTAAATATTTGAATTCGGTATTTTCTAACAAGCTTCGCCCATATACAAATCTTAATGAAGCGAGGTTGGCAATACTATTTTATTTTCACACAGATAGTTGTTTGTACTACTTTAAAGTTGTCTTGACAGGAGCGATTTATCAACACGTGCAACCTGTGCGAGGCACGAGGGTGCTATGAGATAAAAGGCGGCATTCCTGTGAATCAATTTGAAAATATAAAGTAATGTTTAAAATAAGTATCAAATTGCATGGGAAAAAGATAAAAAACTGAAACATCCATAAAAATCACACAAACACTAATAGAGCATTTTGTTTGTAATTGAATAGGTTAGTAAATAATATATAAATAATTACGTATTGTCAAAGCATTCTATTTTATACACAATAAGAAGAAGAAACAACTAATCTCGACACAGCAAGTATGAAGTCTGACATAAGTCTGCTTTTCCTACTGTCCCTATTTCATAGGCATACTGTGCTGTGCTCCACGTCTATGCTTTCAACAATTTTTTCTTGTATCTATGTTTGTTGTCGTTCATCACATGCGTTGTTCTTTCTTGTTAGATGCAGTTCGGTACCCTTCTATTGTTTTACAATTATATATCCTATTTCTCCAACATTCAGTGTTTGTGAGAGGGGGCAAGCAGCCTGTGGCTGCCAAGATCACGCTGCACTTGAAGATTTACCGATTTAATTTTTTTTTTCCAATATTTTTTTTCGCACAGTCAACATTAATTGTAGGTATTTCACAACCATAGTTGTTTATAATAATAATCAGATTTATCTGCACTTATTTTTTCGTCATTAGGTTTTCTGTCTCAAAACTAGCTGGATACGTACCTGCACTTATCTATATTCTGAACTAGCCTACACAGTTCCCTGAAATTCTCACACAGCCTATATGCAATTCGGTCCCCTTATATTGTTTTATAATTTTATGCCCTATTTTACCGAGATTCAGTGAAGGGGGTTAAGCAGCCTGTGGCTTAAGCAGCCTGTGGCTGCCAAGATCCCCCAGCACTTAGAGATTTGCCGAATTAATAGTTTTCCAGTAAATCCTTACAGACATTAACATTATTCGAAAATATTGCCCAACCAATACTTGTAGTTGCTTATAATAATCATCATGTTTAAGTACAGTAACTTTTTTTTTGTCATTCGTTTATCCATCTTGCGACTGGTTGGAAGCGTACCTCCATTGATTTCTATTCTGAGATAGCCTACACATTTCTCTGAAATACCTACAGCCTACATCTTTCACTATCTGTGTGCAATAGTCTAACCTAGGTCTACTTCTACTTCTTTTTTTCCTATCTCTGCTTCTAATATACTCCGCACTATTCCCTCATGCCGTGGTATGTGGCCATCATCCTTTCTCTCGTATTTTTGACCGTTTTCCACGTATTTCTTTTTTCCACTACCATTTTTAGTACATCTTCGTTCTTAACTTTGTATGTTCATGATATCTTCATCATGCGTCTATAGCACCACATTTCAAAGGCTTCTATCTTTTTTCTTGTTTGCTTCTCCTACTGCCCAGGCTTCACAACCGTACAGTGCTGTGCTCCACACATGTGTTTTAAGCAATCTTTTTTTTGTTTCTATGTTTGTTGTCTTTGAACACAGTAGTTGCTTTTTCTTGTTAAATGCAGCACGATCTTATTCTAATCTTTGTTTTATATCGTTTGCGCTTTTTCCATCTTGCGTCATTTGTCTTCCTAGGTAGCAGAAATCTTTAACCTTTTGTAAGTTCTTGTTACCTATTTGTATTCTTGTTTTTGATTTATTATCCCCTCCTTTGCATACTAGTACTTTAGTTTTATTTTTGTTAATTTTCATACCGTATCTTTCCGTTAGAACTGTTTCCATTTCATTAAGAGCAGCTACTAACTCTTCCTTGCTAGATGCTAATACCGCTATATCAACTTTCACAGTAATTCCAAATGACTTCCTGCATTTGACAGTATTAATTGCCTCTTCAATGTACAAGTTAAAAATTAGTGGGGATAAGGCACATCCCTGTCTCACCCCTTTCCTAATATTTACTTCTCTACGTTCCAACTCTAATTCTATTACTGATGTTTGCTCTTTGTATAAGTTATGTACTATTCGTCTATCCCTATCACTCATTCCAATCTTTTTGAGTATTTCGAACATTTTTTTCCATTTTCCATTGTCGAATGCTTTTTTCCAGATCCACAAACCCTATATACATGCTTTCTCCTTTTACTATTGTTTTCTCCTCAACCTAAGAGCTAAAATAGCCTCCCGTGTTCCCCTTCTTCTAGTATCTCTTCAGATCGTTTTTTTCCATTCGTTTTGTACAACTCTAGTTAATATTTTTGACATGTGTGCTGTCAAACTTATTGGCGGCTCCGTGGCGTAGTGGTATGTGTGTGACTACTACGCCCAAGGTCCCGGGTTCGAATCCCGACACGGTCCGCTTGAAAAATGTTAGGCGAGCATTTTTTCACAAAAATACACCCTCGTTCGGATGAGAGGTAAAATGGAGGTCCCGTGTGTGAGTGTTGTCACGCACGTTAAAGTTCCCCTACCTTGCTTGGAACAGCAAGGGTTCGGCAAAATTCAAAATTTTCCAGGTAACAAAAACTCGCTTCCTGGCCAGTGTAGTACCTTCGGGTGGAGCATTGGAAAATCACATGTAATGTCAAACTTATTGTTCGAAAATTTTCACATCTATCTGCGCCTTTCTTTTTCGGTATAGTTACTATGATGTTGCGTTTGAAATATTTGGGTATCTCGCCTGTCTCGTACATATAGCTTAGAAGTTGGAAGAGACGTTCTGTTACGGCCTGTCCAGCAGCTTTTAGAGTTTCTGCTTGCACCTTATCTGTACTAGGCGCCTTGCCATTTTTCAGACCCTTTAATGCTTCTTCAAACTCATCTCTAACTATAGGAGATCCCAAGTCATCATTTTCAATATTGTATCACACTCTCCCTTTTGTTATCTTCCGGGCTACAAATTCATAAGATTTCATATTTTTAAAACGCGATAAATTTATTTGACGGTTAGGCATTTATCAACGGATGTCGAGCATTAACACTCTCATCCAAGGTTGTTATAATTTATACGATAATTTATTAATATTATTTATTAGTGACCACGGCTAGCGGTAGAACATGTATAATCTCTTCCAGGTAGCACCAATTTTGAATAAGAAAGAAATTTTGAATTACCTTAAACGGGATAATTTTAGATTATCTAATATTACCTTTTGATACTAGGTTGCTCCTACAGCTGATGTACACCTGCCCTGTAACATATCATCAACACATATTACACTAGTCAAAAAGCTGCAAAACTCACAAAGTAAACGTATATTCCATAAGCTTTACAAAACAATCATAGCCCATAGTAATTGGGGAAAATAGAAAAAAAAACAAATTCTCCTCTAAACAAAGATTAAGTCAATACCTGAAGGATAATTTGGCCAAATATCAACCTATATACAGCACTAAAAAATAACTTACCCTATCCTGAAGTTACTTACATCTAATTAGGTTAGACATTTCCATAAAATGTTCTGCGCTCTCTTTGACTTAGTCTTCAACTGGTTCTGGACACAAATTGCATTCACAGGACTGTACAACTGTAAGAGTCTCCTTGCATAGCAATTGAATCAAGGGTTGGATCAGCAGGCATTCTCAAATGCGATACTAAACAACCATAAACTCCCTCTTTGATGAAGTGTAATAATCTTCGTTAACTTTTAATTGATTTCACTCTCATCAAGAAAATTACAGCAGTAAACAATCCCTTGGTTCCGCTTCCAAGATGGCTTCCCCCTTTTTACGAACCAACACGTTCGTCGTGAACAAATTATACACAAATCATAAAATTTTAATAATCTTCGTTAACTTCAAAACAGTCGAACGCACAAGACAATCTTGTTTAATTATTATTAATTTTTATATGTAGGTAGATGCATCAGCACCCATCAATCTACAAATTAGTTCCTTTGTTCAACCACTTGGGCTCAGCTGTAGCAAGCAGCTGCCCAAGAACGCGTCAAAGTCAAGAATGTGCTGTTGGCGTCCTTTACTGGTATATATAACCTTTCTTATTTTGGCGCGATTAACAAGTCCCTTAAAGTTGTTGACCAATCAGTGAGAGCGTTACTGCATTCTACACAAATACCTATTTCACTAACGGAATTTTCCATAGAATGAAACAAACAATAACCTAACTCTAAATGCATTGGAATTTTCCACAAACCCCTTTTTCAAATATAATTATAATTCAAAATTCCTTACCCTACTCAAATTATTATACATTATTTATTGTACTTAAAAATTATTATGAAAAAAAATAAAATCTGAATTGCTATTGTAATTCAAGCATTACAATATCTGATTCCTGTTCTAATGCTGTTAGTTCCTCTTCTGCATATAAATTCTCTATATATTCTTGCAATCTACCCACTTTCTCTACATTTTCTATAATGACGTTTCCTCAGGCGTCCTTTATATTTTTGTTATATGATATTATATCCGTAAAATCGATTTTAATTAGTTTGTATGCTTCATCTGTCTTTCCTATTTCCATCTTAGTTTGTACTTCTTTGCACTTTTCATCAATCTATTGTTCTTTAGCTTTCCTGCA
Organism: Platerodrilus igneus; assembly: GCA_036346225.1. Taxonomy (NCBI): domain Eukaryota; kingdom Metazoa; phylum Arthropoda; class Insecta; order Coleoptera; family Lycidae; genus Platerodrilus; species Platerodrilus igneus. Next base: position 10,812,629 of record JARFIW010001469.1, on the reverse strand, counting down.
TTTGAGAATAATTTCCCATTTTATGGCTTTGTATCTCTGTTTTCCTGTTTCGTCTGATCTATTTTTGTATTTTCGTCTTTCTTCTATTAAATTCAGGATATCCTTTGTTATCCATGGTTTCCTATTTTCCTTTTGTGTATACCCCAGAATATCTCTGGCCGCCATGTTTAGGCTGGATTTAATGTTATTCCATTCTGTTTTTACTTTCTTAGTATCAGATTTTTTCCCGATATCTTTCAACAATTCATTTGACTTTTTTCGAATCTTTCGTGGATATCTTTATCTTTTAGTTTTTCAAAGTCAAAGTGCCTTTTTACGTTTCTTTTTTTTCAAATTTTTAAATTTAAGTGTAGCCTTAAGTTTTATTTTAAAATTGTTGCTTCGTTGAATTCTACGTTTGAAAATACTTTCTTATGTATCCTATTAAAAAATTTATTGGGAATTCTTTATCTAGTGCTTTTTGAGTTGTAACAAACTATCAACTCGAATGTAAAACATCTCAATTAAATCAATCCAGGAAAGTCTGTATGCTTTTTTCGAGTCTGTTGAGTTCATAAATTCTGAAAATTTTGAATTGTGTATTTTAACTAAATTTGTTAGCGTTAGCTCTGTATTTAATACTGGCAATGTTTTAAAGCCGGTATTTTAGTAAAACTTATAAAGGTTAGATTTTTATAAGGGAATAAAATATTATACACGCGGAGCTTTTTTCTGGAAATGTTTTATGCTGGTTTCCTATCTGCATTTTTTCACAATGGTATACTCCTATGACCCGTAGGTATGGTTAAGTGTGGTATGTGAGTTACGTTTTAAGCATTGGGAGCTGCCTTTTTAAAAAGTCTTCTTCCAAAAACTCTTGTAACAAATATTTAATTAACAGAAATGACGTTTGGAATTTTGACAAACTATATAATTTTACACTAAGTCGAAATTAATAATAATTGAAGTTAAATTGGGCGAGTAGCCTAAGCACCAACAACGTAAAAGCTGAAATACTCAAGACTGACTGATTTGATTTGGCGCTCCCGGGGTACTTATGTTGTCTCTGCTCCTCCCATTTCTGTCGGAACTGCAGAGCTCATGTCTGCTTATTTTTTTATTCAATTCATTATACAATGTAACAATCTTAATTCTAATAATTGCGGTTTCTTAACCGTCTGTGACCTGCGCCTGCAGTATCACATTGCGTCTGGAATACATTGTATTCACATCCGTTCTCACAAATTGCTTGTGAACTTTCATTAACTTTTTCTTTATTTATCCTTGAATTACAATGGTGCAGCTAACTTAAGTTTCTTTATAATTTCTTAATAGTTCCTATTTAATTGTACATATATAGATTTGGAGGATATGTAGCTCCTCCCGACGTAAATGAAAAATTAAGGGTTTCTTTACTTAATTTTTAAAATTCATTGTCCCTAAGGGTACATTTATTACTTCTTTATTTACCTTTGTTTCCTTATGACTAAAATTTCTTTCTTTATTCTTATATCTAAGATACATTTTGTACAATACATACATAATTAGTAAAATGATTAAAATGATTAGTAAAATTGTCCAAACGCTCATATTATTATAATGTAATTTTGGCATTTTTAACTCACTTAAGTGTTCTTTGTAATTGTTCATTAAATTCATGGCGTGGTTGAGATCGTCTAAGTCTAGGTGTTCTAGTTCCATGGGTTTCTTGATTATTTTGTCGGGTTTGGGTTGTGTAATCTTGAATTGTAGTTCTGGTAAATTTCTTGGTTACTACGGGGGTCTTGATATACTCTAATAATTTCATTCTTCAATTTTAGATAACAGCCTTCCTTAAGGGCGATTACTTTGCTTCCGGTTAATGCTAGATTGTTTTCGTTTTTGTTGCAATGGGCGGTTGCTATTAATTCTGTTGGAAATACAGCAATCCATTTGTTTTCCGTAACCTTTTGAATTTTCATATTGGTGATTTGTACGGATTTGGCTTCACAGTTGTAATGATTGGAAAATCTTAATAATTGTACTTCGCAAGAGCTGTCTTCTTGGATAGTCGTTGTTGTTAATGATTGGCATAAATATTGACTTGGTGTTACTTCGTTACATTTTTTGTTCGTGTAACCATATCTGAGTTCATTTAAGGAAAAGAACTTGGTTTCAGGAACGATAACTTGATACATGCTAGTAATTTTCATGGGGAAAGCAAATAAATGATAATAATTGTAAGTGTTACTTTCTAGTATGGGGATTTCTATTAAAAATGTGATTTCGTTATTCTTTATACAACCTTTCACTATGGCTATTTTTTCAAATTTGAGCATGTTTGATTCTATTACTTCGAAGAGTAATTTACTGTTAGTTATAAATGATCTAACTCTTATAATTCTTTTAATAAGTCAGTTGGTTCTATGATACTAGAGTGTAATGTGTTTAATTTTTCAAATGTTACAGTGTTTTTTAATGTGGCTAAAATTTGTTGGATTACAGTAAGGGTTGATATTATTTGAGTGAATATCGTATTGAATCTGATTTAGTCTCGCATTCCTAACATTGTGATTTGCACGTTAGTTTCAAGGGTTTGTATTGTATTGGCTATGCTGTCTTGATTTCTTACTAGCTTTCTTAATGTATCGTTGAATTTTATTATAGTTGACTGGGTTATAGGTATTTGATTTCTAACAATGGTTTTTATGTCGTTTTGGTTTTCAATTAACTGTTATATGGGGTTATCATATCGTTCTAAATCTTGGCTGTCTAAATTGCCTGTGATAACTTTTATTATATTATCTAGTTCGTTAATTGTTTCAGTCTGTAATAGTTGTCTTTAATTATGTGAAACTCTTGTTTTAATTCCGTTAAATCGAATTTTTGTGCGAATGTCCAATAGTCTATTGTATTTTGCATACTTCCTAATTTTACTGGTAGTATACCGGGGTTGTTTTTAATGTCTTCAACTAATATGTCGTTGTCCGTTCTACCTGAGTGGAAATTGACGGTAAGGGTGATGGCTGTCCATCTGAAATTACATGGTGTCTTAGTTTTTTCATATGAATATATTTTACTATTTTTCCGTTGTCTACTACGGCTATATTTTTGTCTGATATTTTGTTGATTTTAAGCGGATCTAAAATTCTGGGGGCCGTTTTGTGTCTTTTACTTTGGAAGTTTTTCTCGTATACTGTTTATCCTATTGAAAATTTATTTATGTCTGTATTCTTGTTGCGGGTTGTTGGAATACGTTCTTTGTCGTTATCTAATTTATCTTTTACCTTATCATAGGTTATTTTTAGTTTTTTTTATGGTCTTTAGCATACTGTTAGTATACTTTTTTGTTGTATGTCGTAAGGGTTGAGGGAAACTGATTGTCCTAATGTTAATTCTAGGGGTGTAAAATTGGTTGATGAGTGGATCGTGTTCTTGTAAGCGATTAGTGCGTATGACATTAAATTGGTGATGTGCTTTTTCTTGTAAGTTAATCTTAATAATCTGATCTGTTCTAATTGGGTTAGGTGTAATCTTTCAATTAATCCGTTTGATTCAGGGTGGTTTTCGGTTATAAAATGAATTTTTATTTTAAGGAGTGTTTTGTATCGTTTCATTTCTAAATTCGCTGCCATTAACTAAAGTTATTGTTTCGGGTGTGTCATAAAATCTAAAATATTGTAAAAATCCTTAGGTTGCATCGATGCTATTTTTAGAGGTGATGGGTATCGCTTGGCCTACTTTGATGAATGCGACTAAAATGGTTAAAAAGTATTGTGCTTCTACTACTAGAGTGTCTGCATGTAATTTTTGAAAAGGTTTGTCGGGTGTTTTGGTTAACATTAAGGGTATTTTTGGGGGGTGTTCTGTCGTATTTTGCTTTATCGCTTAATTCACATTGGTTGATATAATCTGTGGTTAACTTTTTCATATCTTTAAAGTAGTATCGTCTTATAAGTTGCTTTAGTGTTTCATTGATTCCACGATGGTTGGTTTTGCCTTCGTGTTGATTTCTAATTGCGTCGTTTATCTCGTCAGGGTCGTCTAAGGTTATTAATTTTCTTCTGCATCTATTAAGTTCAGGTCCAGAGTTATTAAATAATTTAATATATAATTCTGAAAATCTATATAAATGTTCAGTAGTGAAGTAAAAGTAAAATGGTTTTTTCTCTGGGATATATTTATTTAGAATTTTAATTATTTGTTCCTCGTTATCGTCCTTGGTTATTTGGATTTGGTATATTTTCTTATTGTGTATTTTACGGGATTGGGGTTGGTTAAAACTTCGATAATTATAAATTGATTTAATTTTATATTTATTGCTTTGTTTAAAATTTTAATTGCATTATTTGTGACACGGAGTACAATTTCGCAGCCACCAATTTATAGACATTGTCAAAAATTATGGAAGTAGGTTATGTTATACAACGAATTACCATCCCCAGACGAAACCTACCGAACGGGTGAACTAAAGACCATGCTTGTCGCTTACGTTTCCGATAAACATAAGGAATAGGATAAACTCCTTCTTTAAGGTATGACCCCTTATTATAATAATTTTGGCAGAGAAATGCCTCTGAACATAACCAAACCCTCTGTCCCTAATGATATCGACCCAGAACCCGATTTGGAATTTAAAAGAGATGAGGTTCTCTACGCCCGCTCACGCACCTTAAATAAAGCGTATGTTGAAGTCAAGAGAGGGTTAGCTAAATCTTATGAAAGATCCAAACATTACTATGACTTGCTTAGACGTCTTATTGAGTTTAATAAGAAGGTCTGGCGTTGCAACTACGTTATCTCCAATGCAGTTCAACAATTTTCCGCCAAACTGGCTCCCAAATTCGTCGGCCCCTTTACCATGCAGAAAAAGTTGTGTATATGGGTTTATCAGCTTAAAGACCCTGACAGACACATAGTAGGTAATTGGCATGATAAGGACCTTAAGTTACTTTCTGATGTGAGCGAACTTGATGATTGATTGGGTACTCTCTTCGTAGTGTTCTGTTTTTTTTGGCCCTCTATGTACGTTTGTTTTAATTATTTTTGACGTGGTGTTCCATTTTCGGTTGAAGAAGCTTCTGCCGTGGACTGGTTGTTGTCGCCTTATAGGACTTTTGAGGTGGCATTTGCTTCGTTGAGAGATCGCTCTGATGAGGTTATCTTCGAGATTCGGATGTATTGGTTTTCCTTACTACTCGAGAAAATTTTCCTTGGAATTTTTTTTAGCTGGGGTGGGGTGGGGGATGCGTTCAATTTCTCATTTTAGATATTTTTAAAATTTATGTGCAAAAATGCTTACATGTTGAAACGTTTAGTATATTAGTTCCATATTTCTATTAATTGATTTCGCGCGAACATGTTACTTTCAATTTCACCCTACCTAATCGCGTTTCTTATATTCAGGACAGTTCTCGCGCTTCTTAGCATTATATGCCTTCTACTTAGAATTCTGCCGATGTCGAATCACATGGTTTGCTACCTTCTGAATTGTGTCATTGTTCTTTAAGGTGGGCGGCATCGTCTGCCTTGCATCGGTTCTTCGACACTTTCAGTCCGCTCATTCTGCCTTTTAATTTTTCGAAAGTTTTCATTGGGGAATGTTCTATTGTTTTGTGCGCTGTCGCATCCCCTTAGATTGAAACGATTTTGGACAATCATTTATCATTTCAATTTATCATTCGCATTGTCGATTTTTGGCTCTTCGTTTTGTGTCGAGTGTATGGTGTCTATTTCTTTCGGGTCTTCTCCTATTTCTGTTTCGTCTACGTTTCCTATAATTGACTCCGTTTCTATTGCGTTGAGTTGTGTTCTGCTGAGGGCGTCTGCGTTATTGTTATAAATTCCTTTTTTGTATTTAATCTTGTAATCATACTCCTTTAGTTTAATTCTTCATCTCTGTAATTTATAGTTTGGTTCTTTGAGTTTGCATAGCCATACTAATGGTCTATGGTCGATGTATATATAGAATTTTCTTCCATAAAGGTATGGTCTAAAATATTTCGTTGCCCAAATTATTGCTAATAATTCCTTCTCAATTGTGCTGTATTTTTGTTCAGTCTCGTTTAGGGTTTTAGATGCGTAGCTGATTGATTTATCGCTACCTACTATTTTTTGGCTCAAAACTGCGCCTAGTGCTACGTTTGATGCGTCTGTTGTCAATTTAAATGGTTTCGAAAAGTCTGGGTATTCTAATACAGGGCGATTCGTGAGTAGTCATTAAATTTTTTGTACGGCTTTAATAATGTCTGGGGTGTGTTCAATTTTATTTCCTTTTTTAAACAATTCGTTAGGGCTTTGATTATCTGTGCGTAACCTTTGATGAACTTGCGGTAATAACCTTTGAGTCCTAAAAATTCTTTGATTTCTTTGTTAGTTATGGGCAAGGGGTAATTTAGTACTGCGTTTGTAAAGTCTGGGTTTGGCATAACTCTTTGTGGGGTTACTATGTGTCCTAAAAATGATACTTCTTTTTGTAAAAATTCGTTTTTGTCTAGTTGAACTTCAAAATGTGCTTTTCTTAGTCTTTCAAAAACTTCTCTTAATCTTTCTGTGTTCTACCAGTGATGTTGAATATACTATTATATCGTCTAGGTACACAAGGCATTTTTCGTTGTGTATTCCTCGTAAGATGTTATCCATGACTTGTTGAAAAGTGACGGGTGCGTTCTTCAATCCAAATGGCATTCGTTTGTATTCGAAGTGTCCTTACAGTGTGCTAAATGCGGTTTTCGCTGTGTTTTTTTCGTCCATCTCTACTTGATGATATCCTGAGGCGAGGTCTAATGTTGAAAAATATGAGACTTTCTTAATTTATCTAAAATCTCGGTGATATTGGGCAGTGGGTATTGTCGTCTGCCGTTTTTTGGTTTAGCTTTCTATAATATATAACCATTCGCTATTTTTGCTTGCCTGAGGCGTCTAATTGCTATTAGTACGCGTTTAGAATCTTTATATTGCACAAGGTCATCTCGGCTGGATATTAGCGTTAGTGCCTTTTCGGTCAGTTTACTTATTATTAGGCGTAAAAGTAGAACATTTCGTTCGTTATCTCCTGGTTTGTAATAGGTTTTCAAAAATATTTCGCACGCAGTAATGAAGTTGTCTAATTGTGCAGGGTCTCCGTTGTATTGGGGGTTTCGAGATAAATCTTCATGTCTGAACTCATGGTTGTTCTAATAATTTAATGGTCGTTTTCAGTTCTAATTAATATCAAGTCTTTGTATAAATTGAGATTTACTTTGCAACTTGTATTGTCAATTTCCAGTTTGGATTGTACTAGTTATTTAAAGTGTCGCTTTACTTATATTTTATACGTAGTTATACGGTGTTAGAATTACATTAAGGGATTTCTGCTGGATAATGGTTAGTCTATTGCTGTAGCCTTGGATGTATCTTTATACTTTGTAGATGTTTCAGTTGTTGCGAATTATCCAATAAAATTGTGTAATTACAAAGTTTTAAATGTCCCGAATGGTGCTATTTTAGTCAATAAATTGCATAAATGTTTCGTTACAATTAAATACTTCCGTACTGAAAATATCCAATTATAACTTTATAGAATTGGATTTTCGGAATGGTTTTTATTCAGTGATGGTTTTCGGTAATAATTGTATGAAAATTTGCGTTGTAAATTTGCACCCTTTTCTGAATAAATCTTTTCCGTAATAATTACAAAATGCTTGTACAATTATACACTGAAGTGTTTAATTTATAGAATTTGATGAAGGTTAAGTTTTGAATAAATCGTTTTCTGTAATTAATTGCTATGCTAAGAATTGCGTTTTATTTATACATTAAGCTTTCGGTAATAATATTTGCTCAACATAACATGATAAAAGTAATTGCGTTCTATTTTTATACTTTAATTTCAGTTTTGCTGAATTAAATCGTTTCGTTTTGTATTAATAATTCCTAATAATTTGTACTAATTTGCGCATAAAAATGCGTCTTTTCAGTTCTCTTGTTTAAAAATAATTTCTCGTATTTAAAAATAATTTCCCGTATTTAAAAATAAGTTCTCGTAGTAAATGAGTAAATTCTTTTCATAAATGATATAAATTGCGATAATAATAATTTGTACATACATAAAAACTGTTCTTACTATCTAGCATCAATAATTTGTAAAAGAATAATCGGTTAGGATAAATGAACTTACATAATTCTCATCGTCGATTTCATCTGTTTTTTTCTTTGGGCTCGGTCGATTTGTGTACCTTGTCTAAATTTGTTTCGTTTTTCCAGATTGGGAATTGAAATTATTGGTCACCAGTTCTCCGATTTTTGGATTCATAGTGCCTTTCTCGATCCTACTTGCTGCGCCAGTTACGTTTTGGGCCTTGGGAGCTGCCTTTTTAAAAAGTCTTTTTCCAAAAACTTTTGTAACATATATTTATTTAACAGAAATTACATTTGGAATTTTGACAAACTTGATAGATCGCATTCCTTCTGAACTAGAGAGGGAAGATTGGTTTATTAATTGCGTATTTCCTCTAAAAGTATCGATACTGCAAGGGATTTAAGGTACAACGGTGCTTAGAATTTATTCATACGTTGCGTGGAAGGTTTTTTGTAGCACTTTTGGTTACGTTACACGAGAAATTTCAGGTTTTCAGTAATTATCCATTTTTATGCTACGAACCAGTTGACGTGTTAAAAAAACTTTGGGCGTCTGCATTTCCCCGAAGCTGCTATTCGAACACAAACGCCAACGCATGCGACTTATTACTAGAAATTCTTTAACTGGTTCTTCGATGATTATCCCACATATGCGACTATTAACTTTTCGATTGCAAGTGTCTAGATAGCGTAGCGGCTAAGCAGGACGGTTTCGGTGCTTTTTCTTCTTGGGTGTAAGGTTTCATTGCTCAGCAACGGCTATTTTTTTATTATTAAAATGGCGTTTATTTTTTATTTTTCGTCTTCTGAAACGCACGAAGCGGGCGAAAGGAACTTTTTCAAGGTCAGTGCTGTTTTGCATCGCTAAATTGTACTTTGCGTTTGGTTGGATGTACATATTCTATTTTTCTAATTACTTCAAAAGCTTTTGCTGCACCTACAACTACATTATATTATACTTTCTGTGGATCCTTTTAGAGCTGACAAACGTCCGTCATTTACTAGCTTTGGCAAATTCTTGGTATGCATTTATTCGTTTCTTTGTTTACTATATTTTTAGCAAACGCAAATGCACTTGTTTTTTATTCCCGGGAGATTGACAGAGCAGGGTGCAGTCTGAGACATGCTTTGGGTTGGCACGCGCAATTGGTCAAGCGTTTTTCTCATTATTTCACCAATGGGTTTTTTTCTGGTTTTTTTATATTTGCATTGCGCAATCTGGACATTCTGTTTTCATTCTTAGAAAACATTCACATCCGTTCGTTTGTTGATATTCAATTTTTAAGGAAATTAATAATAATTGAATTTAAATTGGGCGAGTAGCCTAAGCAACCAACAATATAAAAGCTGAAATACTCAAGACTGACTGATTTAATTTGGCGCTCTCGGGGTACTTATGTTGTCCCTGCACCTCACATTTCTGTGGGAACTGCAGAGCTCATTTCTGATTATTTCTTTATTCAATTCATTATACAATGTAACAATCTTATTTTCTAAGTAATTGCGGTTTCTTAACCGTCTGTGATCTGCACCTGAAGTATCACTTACGTCTGGAATACAATGTATTCACATCCGTTCTTAGAACCTGCTTGTGAACTTTCATTAACCTTTTCTTTATTTATCCTTGAATTACAATGTTGCATCTAACATAAGTTTCGTAATAATTTCTTAACAAATTCCTATTTAATTATACACATATGGATTTGGGGGTTAAGTAACTTGTGTAATTTTTTAAGAGTTAAGACACTACTTCTTGGAGTTGGGAGTAGAGATAAAATAAAACCTTGTGTGGCCCTGGGAAACTCACAGCTTACTTACTTACCACCTAAACTTCTTATTTAATTAAAAAATGGTGCTACAAATAATTTGTTTGTTATTTCCAGATCAATTTGTATAGAAACTATTCTAATAACTCGTTATTTTTTCAGCTCCAACATGGAAGAAAATGTTCTGGACTTGATGTTGGAGATCCTACGATGTTCCATTTGCAAAAACTATCTATCATCACCCCCAATAGAACTACTACCAGATGGCAGCAGCATTTGCAGCTACTGCTCTCCAAAAGCTGATGATGGTCCAACTTATAGAGAATTCACATTAGAAGCCATTTTAAGCAAGATCACATTTCCATGCAGATTTGACCGAAATGGGTGCACCGAGCGATTAATATTTTGTAACACAAGGACCCATGAAGCGATGTGTAATTATCGTTCCTTCAACTGCCCTGCTTACACAAACGAAAAAGAATGTTCCTGGTCTGGACCCGTTTTAGATTTTCTGGGTCATTTTGCACATAAACACGGCGAACTGATAGCTAAAAATGTTGCAATTAAACTCGATATGGAGCATGATCAACGCGGACTTCAAATGATAACGATTGATAACAACACAACGTTTATAGTAAAACACTTTTTCAATCACGCTACCTGTACCCTTCGATACGATATCAGATATTTGAACTCTGACGTACAACGAGCGTACAATAAGATTAAAATATCAAACTACGACGATATTGACTGTAGCGTAACTTTAAAGAAAAACAAATGTATTGTGTTCAAAGAAGCCTTTTATAATGCAGAAAACTCAAAAATTTTAAAGCTTAAAAATTATCTAAAAAACTTGGACAATCCAGAAAATCTATTAATAGATATTGACTTATTTGTATCAAAGCGTAAGAGTGTAAAAAGTGAGGTTAACTACGAGGTTTTAGAAACATTGCGTTGTATAGGCTGTAAGGATTATCTCGTTCCCCCAATTTTTGAATGTAAACGTGGGACAATTTGCTGCTTCTGTAGTAAACGTATAAAAGATTGTAGACCCTCACAAAACGAAGAATTAAAAAGTTGTGTATATAATGCAATTTATCCCTGTAGATGGCGCAACTGTGATTTTGTCACTAAATCGGCAGAAATACGAGAGCATGAAAGGGTTTGTCAGCATCGTATTTATGATTGTCTTAGCTGTAACTGTGATGTAACGTTTAACACGCGGGACGCTAGGAATCATTTAGAAAGTCATGGCTATCGGTATTTCGATGACGTATACGTCTACGAGGTTGAACTTCTACAGCCCACGGACATGAAGACTATTTTTACTATTAAGTATAACGAAATTGTTAGTCTCAACCACAGAACTTATATTTCACCACATCAAAGTGAACACAAATATTTATTATCCTTAAATGTTTCAAACAACAATTCTGCCAACATATCTGCCAGAGTTCAGTTTGAACATCAGCACTGTAAAATTAAGTCTGAAGCGTTTAATGTACGTATTTCAATGTGTTTCGGGATTAATAACTTTCCTCACTGCTACAAACTTGAAGACCGATTAAAAATAACGTTGAGTGTTTAAGTTATACAAATTTGTAACACGCCATTTTGAATTAACGTTAGCAAATCCTTTATATTGATTTTAACGTAAAGTAAATTAGGTTTAATAAAATGTACTACAAAATAAATGCGAATTACGAGAGCTAGCAATTTTCAACTGTAAGAAGTTACTACAATGATTCGGTTAAATTGTATACCTAGCATGATCTAACAGTATGTTTCTTTTTCTTGTACATATTTCCAATCAGTCAATCCTAATGGACCTGCTGCTTGAAGAAGAAGATTACTAGAACGGGTGAAATGGCTTCCGCGTTACAGTGATCTAAAGAACCAAACTACAGGTTCAACCAAATGAGTGGGGTCTTTAGTTAGGAACCAGACTAAGACAAGTCCCCGAAAGAGAGGGCAGCGGCTCTTTCAGTACTTAGATTGGCAGAGACCATAGGGGTCGGTATGGCAGTCTAAGACACACTACCGCGATGTGGAAGGCAACGGGAAACCACCACATTACCTCCCAAGTACAAAGCGTATTTAAATTGTATTTAAAATAATAGCATTCTCTGAGGCAAAACAGTCCCCCATTCGGATATCCGGGAGGAAACTACTTCGAAGTATGTGATCGGAAACTTAGAAAAAGAATCGGGAACATTCTGCGAGTCGGAGCGTGGAATGTCAGAAGTATGAAGCAAGTAGGTAAGCTACATAATTGAAATGGATAGGTTAGCACTAGACATAGTAGGGATCAGCAAAATTCGGTGGCCAGAGGCGGGGGATTTTTAGAGTGAAGACTTCAGGGTAATTCATACAGGAGCAGAGGAAGAAAATTCGGGTGTATGTACAATTATGTGAAAAAAGATACGCCAACGTGTAGAAAATTATCTATAAAAGAACGAAAGAGTACTCATGGGTAGATTAGAATCTAAACCGGTGAATACGGTAATAATATAAGTATACATGACCACCTCTAGCCACAATGAGGAAGAGGTAGAAGTGATCTACAAAGATATCGGAGGCATACTAAGATACGAAAAGGGACACAAAAATTTAATAATTACGGGGGATTTTAATGCAGTGGTAGGTGAGTGTAGGGAAAGAGCGTTAGTAGACTTATTTGGTTTAGGCACGAGAAACGACAGCGGAAATAGGTTGGTGGAATTTTGGGACAAAAGCAATTTAACCATCACGTATATATTATTTCAATATCATGCTAGAAGACGATACACGTGGAAGATGCCAGGGGATATAGGAAGATATCAAATAGATTACATTTCTTATTAGACGGTTTAGGTATCAAGTATAAAACTCTAGAAGCTATCCAGAAACAGATACAGACATTGACTACAACATCGTAATTATGAAGTCCGCTCTTAAATTTAAAAATTTGGAAAAAGAGAATGGAAAAATGCACTTTAACTTTGGGAAACTAAAAGATATAGATATCCACGAAAGATTCAAAAAAAGTCAAATGAATTGCTGAAAGGTATCGAGAAAATTTCTGATACTAAGGAAGTGGAAACAGAATGGAATAACATTAAATCCAGCTTAGACATGGCGGTCAGAGATATTCTAGGGTATACACAAAAAGAAAATAAGAAACCGTGGATAACAAAAGATATCATAAATTTAATAGCAGAAAGAAGAAAATACAAAAATAGATCAGATGAAATGGGAAAAAAGAGATACAAAATCATAAAATGGGAAATTATTCGCAAATGCAGGAAAGCTGAAGAACAATAAATTGATGAAAAGTGCAAAGAGGTACAAACTAAGATGTAAATAGGAAAGACAGCCGAAGCATACCAACATATTAGAATGAATTTTAAAGCTATAAAAACATATAGCAAAAATATAAGGGACGTGAGAGGAAATGTTATTATAGAAAATGTAGAGATGGTTAGATGGCAGGAATATATAGGAAATTTATATGCAGGAGAGGAATAACAGCATTAGAACAGGAATCAGACATTAAAAATGATGACTTGGGATGTCATATGCTGCGAGATGAGTTTAAATTAGCATTAAAGGATTTGAAGAATGGTAAGGTGCCGGGTACAGATAAGCTGCAAGCAGGAACTTTAAAAGCCGCTGGACAAGCAGTAACAAAACGTCTCTTCCAACTTGTAAGCTATATGTATCAGACAGGCGAGATACCCAAAGATTTTAAACGTTACATCATAGTAACTATACCAAAAAAGAGGGACGCGCTTATATGTGAAAATTTTCGAACATTAAGTATGACAGCACACAGGTCAAAAATATTAACTAGAATTGTACAAAGACGAATGGAAAAACTAGCTGAAGAAATACTAGGCTAAAATCGATTTGGGTTTAGGCGAAACAGGAGAACACAGGAGGCTATCTTAGCTCTGAGTGTGATAATGGAGAAATAATGTAAAATCAAAGTTTCTGTGACCACATCCCCTCCAGCATCCACATTTCCTCACACATCTGGACTAACCAGTTTCATCTTTCAAGATAAATGTACGTTGTTTGGTATCAATTAATATTAGAATTTTCTCAGCTACTTGAATATCTAGTAATTTTTTAGATAACATTATCCCCCAGGGAGCTACTCTCATTTTAAAATTTTTTGCTGGTAGCGATTTTTTGGCCTTCCGCATAAATTTTTTAGCCATGCGACACCTCAAATTAGTCTAAAATTTTACTCAAAATCCAAATATACAAACAGATTTTAAATAGGACCGCACCTGACCGTTTTACTCATATGCCCTCTGCGAAATAAATCTTTCTCCACATTTCCACCCACGAGATAATTGGACTTTTATTGGTATCAATTAATATTAGAATTTTCTCAGCTAACTGAATTTTTAGGAATTTTTTAGATGGCATCATCTCTCAGGGAGCTACTCTCATTTTAAGATTTTTTGCTGGTGGCGATTTTTGGTTGTCCGCATAAATTTTTTAACCATGCGAGACAAAATTAGTCTAGAATTTTACGCAGAATCCAATTATGCAAATAGATTTAAAATCCGACCACCTATTACAAAGTTACACTTTAAAGCTCCCAAACCTCTAAATTTTTGCTCATCTATGACATATACTTTAACCAACCATTCCTGAAAATCTAAAACCGTGGGAATTTTAGAAATGAACCTTTTATAAGCCATAAGTGTTTAATATTTAAAACCATTTTCAAACAGTAATGTACTGTTTTTATAATATTCAAAACCACGACTTTTAAAATTCTAAACAGAGTAAAAATTTTATCAATTTTCTGGTTTTACATTTTAATTTCTAAACACGTCATTACATAATTATGTAGTCAATGTAGTCAATGCTAAATAGGTACTTGGAAAATACAATTCGTATTCGAACTAATTTCTTGACGATTATGGATTACCCAAATTACATGTGAAAGTAGTGTATAATTCTTTTTAAAGCGTATTTCTTCTCCAAACAAATACATTAGTTACAAAAGGAAAGTACGCTGAATGCAAGCCAATTAATAGCTAATTTAATACTGCTTACTGACCTACCTTAATTGTTTGTAGAAACCTCACTCAGAAGTCAAATTATTTATTCCCAATGAGCGGTTAGAAATTGAGATAGTCACCATGCTATGCATAAGGGTACCACAATTATTATATACAATGTCCTTAAAACTATTTACATTAATATTCTTAACTACACTTCGTGAGACTCCTTTAATTTTCCTAATCGTGCCTTTCTCGCTTACAATACAGTAGGACTTAGCCCTACTACCAACAAATTATAATTCTAGATCCCCATTAAATTCGTCTTTAAATTTTCCTACAATTTTTTTGTTGACAAGCGGTATATTGTATTTATTATCCGCGAGGCAGTCACTCTTTTACGATAAATATATCTTGTTTGGTATCAAGCAATATTACATTTTTCTAGGGAGCGCAAATCTGCAAATAGATTTTAAATAGAACCACCCCTTACAAAGTCACGCCTTTTAAAGTCCTAAACTTCTAATTTTTGTCCATCTATATTTAACCCCATCTTTGAAACCGTTTTTTTCGCTACCCAAGACATATGCTTTAACCAACCATTTCCCGAGAAATCTAAAACCTCTGTGCCCCGCGAACACAACGTGGAATAACACGTATACTCTGTCAACCAGAATAGAAGTAGGAAGGATTTGGAAGAAGGAAAGGTGGGAGAAGAACTTAAAAATTATGGAATCTTAAAACTAGTATATACAATAGATTTACAAAATCTATACAAATATAAACAACTATCTTAGACCTAGATCTTTATGCCACCATGCGTAGATTGATGTGCTTTCAGGGATGACGTTACGCTTGTCATCTTCGCTCGATAAACTAATTTTATTAATTAGCTGCGTGTACAAATCTTGTTTTTTACTCCGGATACATACGCCGGCAAGTACTCCATACCACCCAAATAGGAATTAGATGCTTGGTGACTGTTAACTTCCGCTTCCCTCGTGTACGCGCAGACACATCCCAGCCCATACTCACTTCTGACCATGCGCACCCCTGCCCATGCGCATTCCTACCATGCACACCCCTACCCATGCGCGCTTCTCTCTGTGTGACTGCTATTTCGTGGTGACATCACAGCCTTTTGTAAATAAAGAGCAATGTAATACTATTCTAAAATTTTTATTCTGAAATTATATATAACAAAATTTTAAAATATTTAACACCAAGCATGGAGCCATTTACACTTAATTTTAATACAAAGTTATACACAGAAGACAGTCCTTTCTTTAGGTTTGTTTGGAGTGGTTTTAATTTTATCTAATTTTGTTCGCGGCTTAAAATTTAAATCGACACCCAAATCTTCAATCTCCTTTTCTAGCCAATAGTTTGATACATAGAGACCGTCTAGGTTTTCCAATTGCAAAATGTACCTAAGTTTGTCTCTATATATAAAGTATTTGATTCCACCGACAACCAGATTCATTCCTTCGTGTAATTCTTGCAGCTTATGACAATCTTTTAAGCGCAGCTTTCCCACTATACCCTGCATACATATCTTGTTAGCTTGATCGACTTTTTCTTGTGGGTATCGGAGGGAATCCTTATTCTCCCACTCTCTATTGCATAGTTGCATATCCACCACTTTTGGGAATATATGCTCGTTATAGGTTGTAGGACCCTCGGTTTTAAATGATCCGTAAGGTTCTTTACTAGGCAAATATACAATGTTTAGTGGAACCCCTTTGCGTGTGATGTACGCCAAAGTTACGAAACCCGCATTCCTTAGTTCGTCTTGGTTATCTGCCATTTTGATAAATACGTTTTTAGAATAACCTTTTAAAAAGTAGACAGATTTAGTACCATCCTTTTCCGCAGGGACGTCTACATAACTAAAAGAGTCTTTCTTACTAACCGCAAATGCATACCGCTTGTAGAATCCGGATGTATTTAAGTCAGTTCATCGGCACATAAAATAATCTTTTAGTTCTTCCTCATTTTCTCTAATAAGATGTTCTTTGTTTAACACGTCTTTGTATTGTTCGCGTTTTGTCGCAGTGTTTTCCATGTAGTCCAACTTTCGCCTTGTTGCATCCATTCCCTCTAATTCAAATTGTCTTTTTCTTCCACTTACAGCGTATGGCATGCATAAAGGGGCAATTTCCTTTTGCGTAAACGGATATAGTTTACTGCCAATATTTACGCGTTGTCGTACAACCTCTGGGCGAATGTTAGTCGTATTTATCAACCCCAATTTCGAAATGACTATTTCTTTTGGAATTGTAGAATATGGTCTTGCAGATTGTGTAAAATATGTACTACCTGCTTTAATGTAGCACTTCTGTAAGATTTTTATTTTATCTTGGCTGTCTTCCTCCTCTACTATCTCCAAATAATTTACAGGTAAATAGTTAAAACTAAAAGCCGAAAGCACATACTTTATCAATTTTTCCCTTTCCTCTGGTTTTTCGGACAACTTAATTTGCAAGCCCGTCAATTTCTTTGTATTGCCATTTCCCCAATACACGTACTGTAGTAGGTTATTATACACTAAACAGCAGCTATTTTGTAGCTTGTCCGATAGCTTAGTCCACATTTTGGCAAGTGATACCGAGTACATTGGCGCCTTTAGCAGAAAAATTAATACGTTAGGTCAACGCCGCGGCGCTGACCTAATCTATTAATTTTTCCTGCTATCTAACCTAAGTCCGTACAAGTCCAACTAACCTAACCTAACTTCAGACAACACCGACTAACCTAACTCCAAACAACGTAAACTAACCTAAATCCTTCTCCCTCCGCCCTAATTTGTCCTTCTCTCCTCTCCCATTCGTATGACATACATCCAAACTATATCCGACATACATCCGACATATGTCCAGTATACATCCTACATATATCCGACATATAGTCCATGCGCACTCTGAGCTTGCGCTGGTGCGACCTAGGTAGGATTAAATCCGACCTAGGCTAGATAGTAAACTGTCTCTAAACAAGGGAATGTAAGCCATATTATGAATTGTGGTTGCTGGCAGAAAATATTTGTAACAATAATTTGGCGACAGATATTGGTAATATTTGTTATGTCGAAGGTGAACAGATGCTGACTGGTGGACTACACACACCAATTTCAGAACCATTTTGTGACAATATAATATTGGTTAAAATTTGCGACCTTTCTGACACCGAGCAAACATCTGCAAACAAAAGGATGTTTATCCTAAAAAAGAAATTTGTGGTGCATTTAACAGCTATCTACGAGGAAAGTTCGACCGATTTGTTTCCGCTAGGCACGGTGTTAAAGCTAAGCTTCCGTTTTCTCTGGAAAGCACTAACAAGATGGGCCAGGGAGTAAAAGAATTTATCGGAAAAGATGGCCTCGAAAGCATTAATAAAAAATTTCAAAATCCTATGTGTGTTCCGTACAAAGTGAAACTAGCAGATCTTAAGTTGGAAACTTTATTAGAGGAACTACCAGATATATTAGACGAACTCAAAAGAGATTATTACTATTTTTGACATGGATGTAACCCAAGATCTTGCTGGCATATTAGCAAGATGGAGATGTGTAATTATTTAACTACAAACCATATCTTTTGCTACAAGGGCGAATACGAACAAAACTACAATATTATAGTTGACAACAACAAAACTGTCGGAATCGATTGTTTAACATGGCTAATAACCAATGCAAGAATTGAGATATACAACAAATTTGTGTGTCAGATAACAAGTCCTGGTGTTAATAAACAACTTAGAAATCATATACTAGATTTTTTACGTTGTCCAGATGCACGTTTAAGGGAAACATCCGAGTCTACGTTGGCCGAAGAACATGGTATTACGCGATTGGAAGCCACAATATACAACTGTACAATTGAAAACTATGTCAGTGCGGAACAGATGTATAATCCCTTAAAAGACTGTTTAACCTTATTGGATGATAGTAAGTTATATTTCCTAAAGGCGCCAATGTACTCGGTACCACTTGCCAAAATGTGAAGTAAGCTATCGGACTAGCTACAAAATAGCTGTTGTTTAGTGTATAATAACCTGCTACAGTACGTGTATTGGGGGAATGGTAATACAAAGAAATTGACGGGTTTGCAAATTAAGTTGTCCGAAAAACCAGATGAAAGGGAGAAATTGATAAAGTATGTGCTTTCGGCTTTTAGTTTTAACTATTTACCTGTAAATTATTTGGAGATAGTAGAGAAGGAAGACAGCCAAGATAAAATAAAAATCTTATCCAAGTGCTACATTAAAGCAGGTAGTACATATTTTACACAATCTGCAACACCATATTCTACAATTCCAAAAGAAATAATCATTTCGGAATTAGGGTTGGTAAATTCGCCTAACGTTCGCTCAGAGGTTGTACGACAACGCGTAAATATTGGCAGTAAACTCGATCCCTTTACGCTAAAGGAAATTGCCCCATTATGCACGCCATATGCTGTAAGTGGAAGAAAAAGACAGCTGGAATTAGAGGAAATGGACGCAAAAAGGCGAAAGTTGGACTATAGGGAAAACACTGCGACAATACGCGAACAATACAAAGATGTGTTAGACAAAGGACATCTTATTAGAGAAAATGAGGAAGAATTAAAAGATTATTTTATGTGCCGATGGACTGACGTAGATACATCCGGGTTGTGCAAGCAGTATGCATTTGTGGTTAGTAAGAAAGACTCTTTTAGTTATGTAGGCGTCCTTGAGGAAAAGGATGTTACTAAATCCGTCGTGCGGTGCCGATAGGCACCGAGAGGTATCTCGAAAATTTTAGTGCTTAGGGTACCGATTTTTTAGGGTTAGGATGGTGGGGGTAAAAATGAAGCAAGGCAAAAATCCCCCACAGGAAGGAAATCCCTCCTCACAAGAAGGAAATCCCTTTAAAATAAGACTTAGCAGATCCTCCTTATGGGAATTTACATGTAAAACCTAGGTTAGATATGAATCGGGAAGATCGGTGGCTCGGGAGGATCGGTGGCTCTGTCCCAGGATCGGCCGCATCCCCTACTGCTCCCAATCCATAAGGTTGGATCTTATTTAAATTTAAAGACGTTTTAAAAAGTAAACAATATAGTATTTCGGCAATTCATTAAAACTAAATATTTTAGTGTGAAGCATCCATTTCCATGGTAAGCTTTCTATGTGAATGGCGATCTCTTTTTATTAACATCCAGTCATAAACATAGTCCCTTTGGTACCCTAAGCTCTTAAATAACATCCAAAAATATATCTTAAGTACTCATAATCGGGAGTTTCTTCAAATTTAAGTTTACGACAATAATTTAGGTATGTATAAAATTCCTGAGGATAACCGTGACATAAAACTTCTAGTGGCGTTGAAATTTTCTTTTCGCATATTTTTTCGTATTTTTGTTCCATTGTTGCTGCTTTCACACTTTGCCATGGTAGGAAACCTTTATTGAGGTATACAAATAAGTAACCTAAGCTTTCTAAGTCGTCTCGCCGAGACTGTTCGATACCTAAGTGGGTATGAATAGACGCATATCTTGCTGTTCCTGTTATTCCTTTGTCTTCTCTGTATAGAATATGACGCGCACCATTATTTTCTAAATACTTTTTTGCCAGGCCAAAATCAATTATATACAATTTATTATAGTCGGTTCCATTGCCCATTAAGAAATTTTCTGGTTTTACGTCGCGGTGTATAAGACCCTTAGAATGAATATACTCTACGCGCTTTATCATTTCATTGGCTAACATTAGCACGGTTTTCAGTGAAAATTTCTGCGAACAAAATGTGAATAGAACTTCAATTGAACTGCCCAACATATCCATAACCAGCACTGTGTGGGACTTATTACGTTCAAAGTATCTTATGTTAGGAATGCCAAAACCGCCTCTTAGAATTTGATATACATTCATTTCGTAATGAAGCTTCGTATGCTTTGAATCTGCAGATTCAATTTTGACAGCTACCGATTCTCCCGATACCATATCAACAGCCATATAAACGTTTCCAAAGGAGCCACCTCCAATATGTTTTAAAACACGATATTTTTTTGCAATAACTACATCTCCTTTTCGGGGAAGCGTATCTCGAAACATCAATCACGTATAGTATAAACCGATATAACATTGAATTTACTTTAATTTTTGTGTAGCTTGTGTCACGTCAGACAGATCATTCAATATGAAATTTTTTCAGAGATGACTTTAACCTAAAATTTATACACATTACAGAAAGTCAGAATGATAAAAATCTAGGGTGTACAACGCACGACCGTTAGAAACTTTCCTACTTTGTGACAAACATTTACCAGGATATTCAAAATAATGATTCAATGGAATAAAATGAATAATAAAAAATAAATTAAGCCATTATCAATGTAGCAGTCATATTAATAGGTGTCCTATAATTTCAAACAGTTTATTATCTAGGACATGGTTTTTGGAAAAAATATAAAAGTTGGGATTACAAATGCACCCGTGAAACGTCTCGAATAGGATTGTAATTATACTATTTGGAATAATTATAAAAAGTCGCCTGCTCTTCATAACTTGAGTACCCGTCTGATTTGTGTATGATGTTTTCCACAGATAACCTACATGTTTAAATACTTCAATGCCATACAAACGTTTTTAATTTTTCACACTACTGCCCTCTTTTGGTTGTTGAGAGCTAAATTCACTATACGAGGAAATTTAAATTACAGTAATTCAAATTCCATTCCGAATGGACCTGCACCTTGAAGAAATTCTAGATTACTAGAACGGGTGAAATGACTGACATGTTCAATGAGGTAAAGAACCGTACCACACGTTTTATCAAATTGGTGAGGACTATAGTGTGGACCCAACCTAAGGTAGGTTCCCGAATGAGGGCAGCAGCTCTTTCGGTACTTAGATTGGCAGAAACCATAGGGGTCGGTATGGCATTTTAAGACAAACCACTGTGATGTGGAAGGCAACGGGAACCTGTTATTATATCATGTACAAGAAGGCAAAATACCAATAGTATTAGAATACTTGTTTGTTATCTTTGAAGCTTAATTATAAATTTGCTTGTGCTTAATAACGCCTGTCTTTTGAAAAATAGTTGGTTCAATAAATTGAATATATAGAAAAATTTTATTATCAACAGGTTATGGGCTCAGGCGAATGCCACGTGCTAACAGTCGTTTTGATTACGCGTTTATATTTTTAAAACAGTTAGTAGTAACATGGCATTTAATTATTTGGCAAGTGTTCCAAAATTATTGGGCCGCGAAAACTACGAGGATTGGTCGTTTGCCCTGGAAAATGTATTTGTTCTTGAAGGTTTAACCAAAAGCATAGATGGTACCGAAAAAGATGCTGGTTTAATCGCAAAAGCTAAAGCTAAATTAGTACTGACATTAGACCCATCATTGTACGTGCACATCAGGAATGCAGAAACGGCGATTGATGTTTGGGCAACCATAAAAAATCTATATGCTGACAATGGTTTTACAAGAAAAATCGGACTTTAACGTACATTAATATCCTTACGATTGGAGACATATATAAACCAAGTTTGTAACAAAAACTTTTGTTATATTAAAATCTTTAAAGAAAAACATTTCTAGCCATTGTTATTCTACAGCATACGAAATTGTCATTTAGCGTGAAATCGTTAAATAGTTTAATTTACTATAAGGAAGAACACCTCTTTCCTTTTTTACATTATCTTCACCTGTATAAAGCATTTAATAGTGACTCCTACGCTTTTGATATCTGCAAATATCCTGAACGTAACTTGTGTTGCATAAGCTACAAGTATTTTTAAGCCCACTTGTGCGATTGCTGGACAGACACAACGCCTGCGCGTAAGGTGACGCTACAGGTAGGGTGTTGGCTGGTTGACAGCAAGGCGAGGGAGAGTGCGGCCATCTTGCAAGCAACAACGAGCAGGTACGGTTCGTTTTTAAGATGCGGAGTTTTCCAAGCTCCAAGTGGGGTATTAGGATTGCCCTACTATCGAAGAGGGTGTAAAGGTTGTCGTGTGGGGGGCTTTGCAAAGGAGCTCTTGTAAAACCGCCCCGGACAATGAAGAAGAGAATGTAACAACACGTGCTGGTGTGAAGTCCTTTAATGGTGAGATTGTGTAATAAAACTACCTTATATAAAACTAATAGATGCTTTAATTTCCTTAGCACATCTAAGTAGACACATCTAAGTATGCTCATCTAAAGAATAAAAATTTTAAGAAAGCACGTTTGAGCATGGTAGAATTGAGAATTCAAGTGGTTTGTATGTCGAGCAGAATTCTATGTAATGTTATTGGAACGTAGTTATGTATTGTGGAATCACTCGTTTTGAAGCTGTCTGTGGGGCTGTTCATGTAAGAATGCTGTATCTAGCAAATGCCAACTTCGTACCTTTTTTAAAACTTCAATAAGATGGAGTATAATGTTGTTTTGGTTGGTCTAGAGTGTTTTGCAGCATCACCATCAAGCAGTTAAAACAAAACCATCCAGGTACTTATAAAACTATTTATTGAGTGAATTAATTTTATGTATTAATTACGGTCAAAGCTTTGATTTAACGTTTTACAAATTATAAGAAACTTTTATTAAATGAATGTTAATGTTAAATTTTTTTGCAAGATATGTTTATGCTTAAATCCCAAATAAAAATCAGTTAGAGAATTATATCCTAGTAACTTAATAGGTCAAATACCTTTTTGTTCAGAACTAAATTTTTTTGACATAAGAGAAATTTTTGAACTTTTAGAATAATTAATTTAAAGTTGTTATTCAAAGCACGTAAGGAATGCACATGTTAATTAAGAAAAATAAGTATAAAGTTCACTTTTAATTGAAAGATGTTTAACTACAATATGCCATATGATGAGTAGAATATCAATGCTGCTTCTAACATATGACAAACTAACTTTCTTTAATTTCATATAATGTTTGAGCCATATGAACTTTTTGTATAATAAATTCGTTAGAGAAATTTTGTAAGCCAGAACAGATCTGTTTTATGGATGTTTAAGAACACGACTGTACTAAAGAATTTAATAATGTTAAGATTTCTCTATGTAAAGGAAAAAATTTAGAGATTTTTGAAACTTATTTTATATTGATTATCAGATTTTTTATATATAATTTTTGCAACAAAGAGAATTACATTTAGATTATACTTTAGTTTAAAACTTTCGTCTTTTTATTTCACTAATTGAAATTAATATATCCAAATTAGATAAACAAAATTTTGAATGTGAAAACTAGAAAAAAGTTGATACAGCATTAGGTAATAGAAACAGAGTAAGTAATTTTTAGTAGAGTACATTTGCACAGGTAAGGTGTTGTTGAGATTTTGAATTCAGGACAGCCGATCTATAAAGACCGATATATTTTGTTGTCGTAAGACACAAACAGTGTCTTATATTTTATTTTTTTGTGTGACATTTTTTTGCAGGTCCGACATCGCAGAAGCTGAAGCAGAGGTCCAAGAGGTTTCCAGAGGTATTGCTTATTTTAATTTGTATGCTTTTTGATAGTCATTATATCCTATAGGTTTCTGCGTCTTCCTGTAGGATACTTTAGTTTTATTTATTGTCCATATAGATGCAGTGGCGCTCATTTCGCCTTTTTTTTAGTTCCCGTTTGTAATCGAGCCCACTCTATATCCACGCCCAATCTCATTGCTCACCCTTGGGGTAATTCCCAGACTAAGCTGTGAATATAGTAAAGCCCGTGGGTCCACCGAGGTTTTGTTCACTAATTGACTCACTCCCCATTAAGGAAATTTAAAAAAGGCTCAAGTTATGGAAACTTCGCAAAAGCTACGTCGTACTAGTTTTGACATCAACGAAGAATGAGTGGGATCGTTACTTCTTGTCGGTTTGCCTGAGAGATTTGCACCTATGATAATAGCAGTCGAGCACTCCAGAATTTCGATCACCACATATTCCATAAAAAAACTAAGCTGCTTTATATGGATACCGACGGCAGTACAAAAATAAATGTCGGAAATGCGTTTGTTGCTAAAGGTAAACCACATGCAAAGAAAGCAAAAGATAAATTTTCAGGTAGTACGACAACGTCCAATTGGGATGTTAATAAGTCGGTCAAAGATCGAAGTTGCATTCTTTTTTAGGTGTAGAAAACCTGGACATTTCAAATCGCAATGTCCTGATAAGGCACATAATTATTGTGTTGTTGCTTTAAGCGCAGTGTTTGCAAACAGACAATTTCAAGATACAGATTGGTATATTGATAGTGGAGCCAGCTTTCACCTAAAAGCTGTAAAGGATTGGGTAAGAAACGAAAGAAAACCTGAAGTTATGATAGCTAATAAGTCAATATTACGAGGGCTATTTTTTTTCAAGGTCCGATCGGTCGCAACATAAAAACCACAGTACAAATCAAAAATTATTTATTTGTAACAAGTACTTACATAATTACTCTATTTTTCTACATAGTCGCCACTCAGATTTAGACATTTGTCGTAGCGTGGTACCAACTTCCCAATACCCTCGTTGTAGAACGTAGCCGCCTGTGTGTTCAGCCATGTTTGTACGCTGGTTTGCAGCTCAATGTCTGTGCCAAAATGTTGTCCTCCTAACCAGCGTTTCATGTGAGTATACAGGTGAAAATCAGATAGAGCCAAGTCCGGGCTGTATGGTGGATGACCAAACACTTTCCATTGAAAAGACTGTAGGAGTGTCTTTGTTGACACTGACTTCCTTCCCTGACTGCCTGCATCATGAACATCTGTACGTCCTGCTTTAAAGTTTCTGCACCATTGTCGCACTTTGCTGTTACTCATTGAAGTTTTACCGTACACAGTACTTATTCGTCGATGAATTTCGGCTGCATTACACCCCTCAGCCTGAAGGAACCGAATTACCGCACGAACTTCACACTTGGCGGGAAATGCTATTGTTGTAGACATGTTTACGTGCTACCTACGTGAACACAACTAAACGGAAGTGAGGCGACGCGATTGACAGCCATACTAGTGACGCTGCGCAACACATCTGCGCACTGGTTCATCCGATTTTTAGGGGAGTCTTTATTTCGCGACCGATCGGACCTTGAAAAAAAATAGCTCTCGTATCTGTCAAATGCGCTAGTGATATCACATTAAAAACTATGATAAAAAAACCGCTTAATATAATTTTAAAGAATGTACAGTATGTCCCTGGTCTTACTACAAATTTATTATCTGTAGGCCAACTTATCAACAATGGTAACAAAGTTCTTTTTAATAAAACTGGATGTGAAATTTATAATAGCGATAATTTATTAGTGGGAATGGCCCATTTAGTAAATAATGTATATAAATTAGATGTAAGCAAGCAAGGTGCATTTTTGGTAGCACCTGATATTACAAGCGGACTTGGGCACAGGCGTTTGGGTCATATAAACGCAAATTATTTAAAAAAAAATAACCGCGATTGTAAACGGATTAGTTTACAAACGATCGCCAAAAGATCTAACAACTAATTGTGAAGTATGTTGTGAAGCGAAGCAAACACGCTTAGCGTTTCCAGATTAGGGCAGTAGAGCTACTGATTTGCTGGAATTTATTCACAGTAACATTTACGGTCCAATTGAAAAGAATTCCACAGCCAGATCTAAATATTTTGTGACATTTATCGATGATTATAATAGGATGTGTCATATTTATTTTTTGAAAACAAAAGTTGAAGCTCTTGAAAAGTTTACGGTTTATAAAAAATTAGTGGAAAAACAAACTAGCAAACAAATCAAGATCATTAGAACTGATATCGGTGTTGAATTCTGTAGCTTAGCTTTTGAGAATTTTTTAAAAGGAAATAGGATTATTCACCAAACGTCTAATAGTCATACACCAGAACAAAACGGGATGGCTGAAACGTTTAACCGCACCATTATTGAAAATGCTAGATGTTTGCTTTTTGACCAGAAACTTAGTAAATTTTTTTGGACAGAAGCATGCAGCACCGCGTGCTATTTAAAAATCGCTGCGTGGCCTCAGGCATTTCAAAAACCCATTTGAAGTATGGACGAGTAAAAAGCCAGAAGTGTGGCATTTACGGGTATTTAGTAGCCCGGCGTACGTGCATGTTCCTAAAGCAAATAGGCAGAAATGGGATGTTAAAGCTGTAAAGCACATCCTAGTAGGTTATGCGGACCACGTCAAGGGTTATAGGTTATACAACCCAAACACGCAAAAAAATTATAATTAGTCGAGATGTGACTGTAATGGAAAATGTTAAGTAAATAAATTAGTGGAATTTGAGTAATATATTTTATTAGAATACCAGTACATAGAAAATAAACTGTTTACATTTTTATGACATTACCCGATTGTTTTTACGACTACTGCGTCTGCCTACTACGCCACATTCGTTACCTTTTTCAACAGCCTTGACAGGATTGCCAATTCTATTAATATTAACACCCTTCCTCAAGCCTGGCATTCTACAAGAAACTATTATTATTAAGATAATCCTAACATTTTAATAAAATTCGAAAACTTCACCTGACCCAATGATTTTGTAAAAATGTCTGCTAATTGTTTGTCTGTACAAATATAATTAACCTGTATAGTGCCCTTAATAATTAAGTCAAACACAAAATGCTATTTAACATCTATATGTTTACATCTTTTATTATTTTCAAAATTCTGCAAAAGTTTAATTGCACTTTGGTTATCTTCGTACAATATAAATGGTAACTTATAATCTAAACACAAATCAGTTAACAAATTTTTAATATGCAATAGTTCGCATGAAGCAGCACAAACAGCAACAAATTCTGATTCAGTACTTGATAATGCTACAATACATTGTTTTTTCGAACTCCAAGATACCAGATTATCAAATAATTTGAAACAGTAACCACTAACGGATTTTCGATCTTCAATATCATTAGCCCAATCTGAATCCGAATAACCTACCAGACCAGTATTGGAATAGTAAAAACGTAACTTATAATTAATTGTAGACTTTAAATACTTTAAAACTCGCAAAAGGTGTTTAAAGTGTTCATCAGTCGCACAATCTTGAAAACGACCAAAATAACTAATACTAAAACAAATATCCGGCCTAGTACCCATCATTATATACATTAACATCCCAGCAATTCTTTGTAAGGTAATTTCGTATTTAATTTATAATCACAATTTCTTTGCAAATTTAAATTTTTCTCCATTGGAGTATTAACACGTTTGCAGTTTTCTATATTAAATCTTTTAACCAAATTCTCAATTGAATGCATTTGATCAATAGTGATAACATGATTATCTAAGTCTTTTAAAATCCTCAAACCTAAAAAATTATTTACATTATCTAACGATCTTATTTTAAAATTTTTACACAATTTTAACTTAAGCAAGTGTGAAAATTCAGTACTATTACTCGATATTGAAATATCATCCACGTATAGGAGTAAATAACATCTCACATTTTCATCAACAAAACTATATAAGCAGTAATCTGATTTTGAACGAATAAAACCCAAACTAGACATAAAATCATTAATTGTTTGGTTCCATATTTTAGGTGCTTCTTTGAGACCATACATTGCTTTTTTTAATAAGCAAACTTTAGTTTTGTCAGTACATTTAACCTCCAACCCTTCTGGTATTTTCATGAAAACAGTTTGCTTAAGACAACCATTTAAACAGGCATTCTTAACATCTAATTGCTCCAATGCTAAATTGTAATAATTACTAACTGATAACAAAATTCTTAACGTTGAAAGTTTGGCAACTGGAGCATGCAACTTAGAAATGTCAACAAAATTATTTTGTTCAAAACCTCTTACTACCAACCTTGCTTTATAAAGTTGTCCATTTCCATTTTATTTAATACGAAATACCCAGCGATTTGTCAATACTTCTGAATTGCCTGAATTTTCAACTAACTGCGAAGTCTCATTTTCCTTTAATGCTTCCAGCTCGTTCATGATCGCCTGTTCCTATAAATTCCATGCTTTAGATGCTTTTGCTTCAGCATAGGACTTTGGTATATCTGTAACACTCACTCAATAATGCTAAGCAACTTATGTCGACCTCATAATCATTAAATCTGGATGATAATTTTCTATTACGTTTTGGTCTTTCAGAATCATTTTTAACTTCCTGATCAGTCACACCATTTTCAATATCATAATCGCTCTCATAATTATCTTGGTTGATGCTATTTATGGTATGTTTTAATTCATTTTCATCTGGCTTGATTATATTAAAATTGCATTCATCAAATACTACATTCCTGCTGTGAATGAGTTGATTTTCATCTTCTTGCCATAGGCGATAACCATTTTCAGCATAACCAATAAATCTGCATTTCACGCTTTTATCATCTAGCTTATTCCTCAACGAATCTGGTACACGAGAATAAGCTGTGCACCCAAAAGTTTTCATGTTTGAAACATTTGGCTTTTTACCTAGCCATAATTCATAGGGAGTTTTATCATAAACAACACACGATTGTGTTCTATTAGTTATGTATGCCGTAGTAAACACCGCATCTTCCCAGAAAGTTCTGTCCATGCCCGATTGCATGATCATTGATCTTGCTTTATCTAATAATGTTTGGTTCATCCTTTCGGCAACACCATTCAACTGTGGAGTGTATGGTGGAGTGTAACAAATTTCAATTCCTTTTTCAGTACAAAATGTTTGTAGTAATTTTGAACAATATTCGCCACCATTGTCACATTTTAATCTTGATAGTTTCTTGTCACAAAGTGCGGATACCTTTGCTTCATAATCCTTAAAACAGTTTAAAACTTCGCATTTGCTTTTAATTACATAAATTATTACAAATCGAGAATAATCATCTACAAAGGTAACAAAATACCGATTTTCATTATGTGACAGCGGTGTAATTGGCCCACACACGTCGGTATGAACCAATTCTAACACTACGCGACCGTGTCTTTTTGGAATAATGCGGCAAACATTTTTGCTTAGATTTCACACAAACTTCACAGATTTCTTTACTTCTCTTATCAGTAAAATTTAACCCATCAACTAAATTTAAAGTATTAATTTTTACCAACGAATTATAGTTCAAATGACCGTAACGTGTATGCCAAAGTTCAATATCAGGTTTCATAGCTAAATTTGCACTTTCTGTTTTATCAGCCACATAAAACGCCAACTTGTACAGATTATTTACACGTTTACCTAAGGCATAAATCATTTTACGCTTTCCAATCGACACATTACCGTTACAATAAACAATCTTGTAACCGGCTTTTTCTATAGTTGAAACTGACAACAAGTTCACTCTTAAACCAGAAACACACATTACATTTTCCAAAGTAACTGGTATTTTCTTATTTTCAACAAGTGATATAACATTTATATCACCCACACAGGTTGTAGTCATAGACTTGCCCTGAGCAGCTAATTTAATAAGCTTGGAATCTTCAAAACTTCTTTTATTAAATAAAAGACTCTCATCATTCGTATAATGATGCGTAGCGCCCGAATCGGCATACCATTCTATTACTTTTGTTGATTCCAGTTTTAGTGCGGCACAAAAAGCAATAGACTGTCTTGAAGATTCACCACTTGATGTAATTTCATTCTGCATAGCTAGCTGTATCTTTCTTAATATCCTTCCTTTTCTGGTTGCATTGATTTGCCTTATGTCCATACTTATGACAAGTATAACTTTTAATTCCACAAACACTTTTCATATGGCCATGCTTGCCACATTTAAAACATTTTATAACTTTTTCTGCTGAAAAGGATGACGCAACACCGTTTTCACTTTTGCTAGAGTTTTTATTCACATTGAATTCTAATAATCTACTTTAACAAACTCCAGCTTCAAATCGTTTTCATATAACGTTCTAATTGCAGTCACAACATTTTCATAATCAGGCGGCATAGACAATAACAAAAAACATGCCATGTCCGATTTACTAAAATTGCTTCCAAAACTTTTCAGTTCACGAAATATTTTATCAGATTTTGCAAAGTGATCTTGTAAATTTGTATTACAGACGTATTTTAAAGAAATTAATTCCTCTAACAAATAGAACTTTGAACATGTGCCGCGCTTAGCAAATATGCATTCCAGCTTAGCAATCATCTGTGCAGCATTCTCTATACCTTTCACGTATTCTAAATGCGAACCTGCTACACTTTGCACAATCACCATCATCGCTTTGTTGTTCTTTTTGTGCCATGCATCATATTGCGCCCCCAGCTTAACATCTTTCAAAACTTCATCCACCTCCATCGCCTTCAGCACTGATTGCATTCTAAATTTCCAATTGTCGAAATTAATTCCCGCAAAAGGTACAATGCCGTGTTTATTTTCTAGTCGAGATTCCATTTCAAAATTAAGTAGAAAAACGAGGCGGCAGATAAATTGTAACTTAACCTCAACACGATTCCACGTGTTTCTTGCAACTTAAACGCAGCTAATTATATATATATATATATATATATATATATATATATATATATATATATATTACTCTTTCCTGGGCCCATAACCAATGTTAAGTAAATAAATTAGTGGAATTCGAGTAATATATTTTATTAGAATACCAGTACATAGAAATTAAACTGTTTACATTTTCATGACATTACCCGATTGTTTTTACGACTACTGCGTCTGCCTACTACGCCACATTCGTTACCTTTTTCAACAGCCTGGCAGGATTGCCAATTCTATTAATATTAACAGAAAATACTAAAGAAAAACGTATTGTTATAGATTGTGAGTTTGAAGAGTCGACATCAATTTCAGTGGGGGAAGTACCTACCGCTACTGAAACTGGAAATCTAAGTACAGGAGAGGAAAACACTATAGATTTTAGCAGTGATGACGATAGCGACTATGAACCCTCAATAAATGTAAGCTTGCGTCAGGCACCGTTACGAAGAACTGTCATTAAAAACGATCCAGTATCTTATGTTAGTAAAGCGACGAAGTCATGTTGAGTGATCCGATTAGTGTTCCAGATACTTTGTCAAGGCCGGACGCTGCACTCTGGAACGACGCTATTGAAGAAGAATTGAAGTTGCTTGAGAAGAACAACGTGTGGGAGCTTGCTGACATTGAAGAAAATTCTACCGTGGTAGGTTGTAAGTGGATGTTCAAGAAAAAGGTAAATAGTGTTGGTGAGATTAAATATCGTGCGTGATTAGTTGCTAAGGGTTTCAGTCAGAAGCGAGGTGTGATTATACGGAAACTTTTTCGCCTGTTGTTAGATATTCGACTCTAAGATTGTTAGACATTAAGCATTACGACGTTAAAACGGCATTTCTTAATGATTATTTAAAAGAAAAAATTTTCATGAAAATACCTGAAGGTTTTACATGTAAAGAGTTAAATAAAGTATTAAAACTTAATAAAGCTATTTATGGTTTGAAACAATCTTCCAAATGTTGGCATGATAGAATTAACACGGTTTTGTTAGAATTAGGGTATAAAAAATCTAAACATGAACATTGTGTCTTCATTAAACGAATTAACGATAAACTCACAGTCGTTACAGGATATGTGGAAGATTTTTTTGTTTTTTCAAATGATAGTACTGAAAGTGATTTCTTAAGGAAAGAACTAAGTAGTAAATTTGATATTAAAGATTTAGGTGATATTAAAGAGTGTTTAGGAATTGATGTTAGTTACAACAAAAGCCAAAGACGTTGCATTAATCAATTGTTAGAAAGTTTTAATATGAAAGATTGTAATTTAGTTAAGACCCCAATTAAAAGCAAATTAAAGCTTGTTCCTGGTGATCAGCATGCTACTGATTCTGTACCCTATCAGAATTTAATAGGAAGCTTAATGTATTTAGCCGTACTTACAAGGCCTGCGTTTTTTAAGCCAATTCAATCAGTCGCATACTGAAGTTTACTGCAAATATGCAAAGCGTATACTTAAGTATTTAAAAGCTACTCAAGGCTACTGTTTGAGGTTTTCTAGAGAAAACACAGAGCTGGTTGGTTTTGCTGATGCCGATTGGGGCAGTAGTTCGATAGACCAAAAATCATATACAGGCTACGTATTCAAATTTTGCAGCTCGGTGATTTCATGGGAGAGCATTAAACAGAGGACCGTGGCACATTCGACTACGGAGGTGGAATACATGGCAATTTCGGAGGAAACCAAGGAAGCTATATATTTAAAAAATCTGTTCTTTGAGCCATAATTTGTTTAAAATTTAAAACTGATCATGTTTAGTAGACCAGTTATGTGTGTTTTGATGGTCGTACCGCCGTTATTTAGCCTGCAGTGATATTATGGACTGGCGTTCTAGGCAGACGACTATACAATGATTCGATCGCCTTCTATTGTGGTCCATACCGAAATAAACAACTTAATGTAATGGAATATGGCCAAAATAAAAGTGTAAATAATTAATTTCGAAGTTTTAATAAATACATATCAAAAATAACTGTTAACGCTTAAACTAATAGATGTTGAAATAATTCATCACTTGCTGCTAAACAAAAGCCAAGTCTATCATAGAAATTTCTTCTCATGTTAGCAAGTTGCCTATTAGTTATTTTCCTGCATTCTACGACAATTTTGCTTTTTAGGAAATCAATATTAGGATGTCTCTGACCATAAACTTTTGATTTTAAATGACCCCACAGGAAAAAGTTATTTGGTGATAAATCGGGTGATGAGCTGGTCAATTTATCGTCCCAACGCGTTCTATCCATGAATTAAGAAACGTTTCATTTAGCCAAGCAATTACATCTTTTGTAAAATGAGCAGGACAACCATCCTGCTGAATGTTTTGTTGCTCTCTCATTGTCTTCTCCTTTTAGGGCACTAACAGAGATGATTTGCAGGCAACAACAATATAAAATCTGAAAACCGAATCACCTCGACCCCGAGAAGAGTTCCGTCGCAGGATGCCTTAAACCGTGTTTTTAACTTTATAGCTTGTTAAAAAGTACTGAAATTTGCACGATTAAACCTTAATACTTAATTAAGAATGTGGGGGTGTTGAAGTAACTAAATTTATCATAAGAAAAATGCCAATAAAAGATAAAAAAAAATCGTCGGTAAAAGCAAAATGTAGAACAAGTAGTATACAGTTGTAGATGCAAAAAGAAGTAACCAAAAGACCTCATCTATTTCAGCTCATTTATGTAGAATTTTAATCCATGCATAATCCAAGTTTTATTTTTCAAGAAACATAAAATGTACATTTTTCCAGAGATTTAACTTTTGACAGAATTCTTAATCTGAAATCCTGTAATCCCAATAAGATTAAAAACGCCTTTTCAATCTAGCTTTTACTATTTAAGATCTTCCCTTCCAATAAGTAACCGTTTAAAATAAACACTCTTGCTAACTTAATTTTTGTTAAATTTTTAACTTGCCGCACCTCCCTAATCAAAAACTCCGACCTTCAATTTTCTGAGCTTGTAGCAGACCATTCCTGGAAAGCTTGCGTTTGCAATATTGTAGAAATTTTTTTTTACATTTACATTTTTGTGCCACTTCCTCTTTTCAACAGAAAATGTTCGACCTATATGCATTAATAAAATGCTATTGTGAAACAGTTTATAATTTAAAATTTTTTACGTATATCCAAACAAGGCAAATCTACCCCCGACTTGATTTTCCAAGCGAATAACTTGCACATTTTATTAACGTCCAGTCGTAAATGAAATCCATTTCATAACCTAAACTGTTAAATAATATACGAAAAATGTACTTTAAATAATCATAATTTGGAGTCTCTTCAAACTTAAGTTTTCTACAGTAATCCAAGTACGCATAGAACTCATGTGGATAACCTTGACATAACACTTCAAGCGGCGTAATCATTTTTCTTTCGCTCACTCTTTCGTACTTTTGTTTTTTTGTAGCTCCTTTAATACCCTGCCAAGGTAAGGAACTTTTATTGAAGTACATTAGCACGTAACCCAAACTTTCCAGGTCATCCCTACGTGACTGTTCGATTCCCACATGGGTATTAACAGATGCGTACCGAGCGGTTCCTGTTAATCCCTTATCTTCTCTGTATGGAATGTGCCTACCACTAGCCTCAACGTACTTTTTCGCCAAACCAAAATCAATTAAGAAGAGTTTATTGTAGTTACTACCAGCACCCATTGCAAAATTTTCAGGTTTTATATCTCGATGTATAAAATCTTTGGAATGTATGAATTCAACTCGGCTAATCATTTCAATAGCAAGCATAAGTACCGTTTTCATTGAAAACACTCGGGAGCAAAAGATGAATAAGTCTTCAAGTGAACTGCCTAGCATGTCCATAACTAACGCAGTACGGAGCTTATCACGACCATAATATCTGATATGAGGAATGCCAACGCCACCACTTAGAGCTTCATACACTTTCATTTCATAGTAAAGTTGAGGTCGTCTTCTGCCTATGGGTTCAATTTTAACTGCTACCATCTCTCCTGATATCATGTTGACAGCCCTATATATTTCGCCAAAGGAACCACATCCAACTTTCCTTAAAAGTCGATAGTGTCTTGCGATAATTATGTCACCCTTTTGAGGAAGAGTAATGGACATTAATTAGCTTTAGTTCCATATAATTCTTGAAAAAAATATTGAAATTACATTGACGCGGTTTACTGTAATGTCATTTTTGACATACTTCAAATTATTATGACAATATAGCTTCACCATATCTTTAAAACTAACAACATTGGCTACAAAGATTATTAGTTGCTACCTTATAGCACTTATGTCCTACATTTTTAGAAATTAAGTAAAAATTAATAAGAGTACTAATTACGACATATATTAGTGTACTGCTGATGAGTAATCGTATCGAATACTAAGGCTACATGAAAATGCCACCACTTATGAAAATTCAGTTTAAAAAATAATCTTATTACTTTATAAAAATTTAAAATGTCCCCAGACTGCATTTAAAACCTGCAAGTTGAAAAGAAACGGTTCATGAAATTTATCAAGTTGACAAATACAATAATAAGATATAAAAATCTTTCTAAGATTTAACTAATTGGGTTTCACACGCTCACTCGATGAAATTCCTACTAAAGTTGTAACATGTCAATTCACTGTTCCCTTGACATGTCACATTGTGGTCCCACTTCCTTCAATATAAAAGTAATTATTCGTCTTAAGTTTATACTAATACCGTTTACAATCACAAGTTAGTTTTGATTTGTGTAACATTTCTCTTTAGTATTATTAAATAATACACTATATACATCGATCTTTAGTTTTAATTTAATATTATTTCTTTTGTACAAATAATATAAATAATTAAGATCTAATGTAATTTTCCAATTGGTAAACCTTTGAATAATGTTCATAAATACACAACTGGTGTATACTTGCGTTTTCGTGGAAAACTCGAGTTTTTGTGGAAAACTCGAGTTTTCTTGGAAAATTCGAGTTTCCGTGAAAAACTCGAGTTTCCGTGGAAAACTCGAGTTTTCGGGGTAAACTCGAGTTTTCGTGGAAAACTCGAGTTACGTGGAATAATCGAGTTTTTGTGGAAAGCTTGAGTTTTCGTGTAAAACTTGAGTCTTCGTGGAAGCTTGAGTTTTCGTGGAAAACTTAAGTCTTCGTGAAAAACTTGAGTGTTTGTGAAAAACTTGAGTTTTCGCGGAAAACTTGAGTCTTTGTGGAAAACTCGAGTTACGTGGAATAATCGAGTTTTCGTGGAAAACTTGAGTTTTTGTGAAAAACTTGAGTTTTCATGGAAACCTTGAGTTTTAGGGGAAAACTTGAGTTTTAGTGGAAAACTTGAGTTTTTGTCGAAAACTTGAGTTTTCGTGGAAACCTTGAGTTCTCGGGGAAACTTGAGTTTTCGCGGAAAACTTGAGTTTTCGTGGAAGCTTGAGTTTTCGAAGAAAACTTGAGTTTTTGCAAAAAAAGTTGAGTTTTTGTGGAAAACTTGAGTCTTCGTAGAAAACTTCAGTCTTCGTGAAAAACTTGAGTCTTTGTGGAAAACTTGAGTCTTCGGTGAAAACTTGAGTCTTCGTGAAAAACTTGAGTCTTTGTGGAAAACTAGAGTCTCCGTGGAATACTTGAATTTTCGTGGGAAACTTGAATTTTCGCCGAAAACTTAAATTTTCGTCGAAAACTTTAATTTTCGTGGAATTCCTAAATTTTCGTAGAAAACTTGAATATTTCGTGAGAAACTTAAATTTTCGTGGACAACTTGAATTTTCGTGAAAAACTTCAATTTTCGGGGAAAACATGAATTTTCATTGAAAACTGGAATTTTCGTGGAAAACTCGAATTTTCGTTAAAAACTTGAATTTTTATAGAAAACGAATTTTCGTGGAAAACATTAATTTTCGTTGAAAACTTAAATTTTTATAGAAAACTTGAATTTTCGTGGAAAACATTAATTTTCGTAAATAACTTGAATGTTGAAGTGTGTTCCGCTTGTGTTTCTTTCCGTCAGGTTGGTTCTCGTACAGCCAATACTTTTTCCTTTTCCACCATGCATATTCTGACAACCCATGATGTTTCCTTTTCTGCCGTCAACCTTCTTACCACCCATCCTAACAATAAACAACATCCTTTTATAACGCGTTTTGAGTTTTCTAAACTACCCTTGTCACCTCCTACACCGCGTTCTACCACTACTACACCCCCTGCTATTCCTATTTGGCAGAAAACTGCCCAAAAGAGGCAGATTGTATTCTATGCTCCTTCCGAACCTGAGGATATAGGTCGACGAAACCCTAATGTCCTTGATCTGATTTCATTTTCCTTCTGGCGGCGTAAACTCCTTAAGCCCAATACCTAGTCCTCGTGCCCCCGATTCTTATGACGACTTTGCTCTCCTTTGGATATGATTTTCGAATATTGCGATACATCCCGGTTTTGCTGGGTTTTCTTTCGTTTGCTTTCCTTTTTTTCTTTTTCACCCGTGTAGGTCCGGGAATAGAATAGTCTCATGGTACGACCTGCCTGTCGTAAAAGGCGACTACAACGGTCCAACACATACACATACAGACTTCATACACACATACACACACTCCATACACGCACACATTTCATGTATCCACTCATTTCTGTTTGGTTCTCCTTCGTTTGTTCTCGTGTTGGGTATGTTTTTCTTTTTCACCCGTGTGGGTCCGGGAATAGAATAGCCCCATGGTACGACCTGCCTGCCGTAAGAGGCGACTACGGCGGTCAAACACATACACACACACACACACACACACTTTATACACGCATAACACATACACACACCCTTCTTACACTCCCACACACACACCCACATACATACACACACACGCACACACACGCCCACACCTACTCATACCTAACTACACTGTGATTTTGTTTTATTTTCTTTTGTACGATTTTTGTTTTGTTTTTGGGTTTTATACTTGGTGTTGGTATTACTCTTTTTTAATTTTTTTCTTTTTTTTTTCGTTACTTTCATTCCATTTTCCTTCCCCTATCCTTTTGCTGGTCTTCTTTGCCGTTGGTCCCTATACCGATTGTGTTTCATCCATCCGCTCCTGTGGTAGGTGCTTTCTAGTTCGTCTTTCTTTCTTCAGAAATCACGACTTAGTCGACTTTAGGACTAGTCAGCATTTCTCTTTTTCAGTTTTCGTTCGTTGCGATTTTTCGTTACCGCAGTTGAGAGTACATCGTTTCCTTTTACCAGCGTTCCTTCTCTCTCCTTCTCGTGCTCCCTTGTTGTCCTTTTTTCCTTACTTGAGGCTTGACACCTTTGTCTTTTTAGTTTACACTGTTGGTTCTCTTCCTCGTTCCGGTTCTTTGTTTGAGGTTGATAACCTTTCCTGTTCCTTTTGGAGATACATCTGACCTCTGATGACTTTTTCAGTGTCGATACCATTCCATCTTTGTCCTCGGTGATTGTTACCTTTCCCTTCTCCTTTTCCTATGTTTTTTTCATTTTTGGTTTTGATCCGGTTCTTTGGTCCGTCGAGCCGGATGAAAACTCCTTTTTAGCTTTTTTTTGTTTTTTGGAGTGTTTCCGTTAGTTTTTTTTTGTAACGAGTTTTCTTTTAGTTTCCAAGAAAATTTTTTTTTGTTGATCCTACCCATTCCCATTATTTTGCTTCCCGACCCCAACCTTTTAATTTTGCTGGGGAGGGATTTGTTACGTTCATTTTCCTAAATCATTAGTTAGTTATATACAATAATTTTTGTCTTAAATTCCTTTGGCGTTCAACGCAAAAATTAATTCCGTTAATTAAAAATAACCCTTTCGTGTATTAAAATTTGTATGGTAATTAATAATAAATATCCTATCTATGTCAGTTGATAAATCTTTGTGCTTCATTCGAAAAAATAAATATCCTTTCTAAGAATTTCGTCCAGTGGAATTTACGCCTTAATTAGATAGGCGACTCTCCAAGTATTTTAATAATTAAATGCTGGTGTGTTTTCCCTTTTTAACAAATTCGGCGAATTTATTTTAATAAAATTAGGGTTTTCCTGGTTTATTTCCTTGTTTTGGTGCTTTAACAAATGTAACAATTCATTTGCTGTTCGATTAGCGACCAGAAAACACGTTGTTTTGTTTTGCTCGTTTTCTTGATGCGAATTTCCGGCCCGCATTATTTAGCGTGTGAGTATATGGAGTTTATATAAAACCATACGTTTCGGCTTCATTAAATTAATTTATTGTTCGTAACTATTCTAGTTTCTTGCGGGGGACACGTTAATCCTTTGAGCTGCGCTTCTTTTGGGGACTGCAAAGTCAAATGCGCTCCGCTTGGACGTAAGCTTGCCCGTTCACTGACGCAGACCAGCGACTGGTCCCACCCTGATGCCAGTAACTCGAGGGTGAGTTTTGTTTTTGCTTCTGATTTCGGAACCAGAACGCCTGTGGATTTACCGGTCAGAGATGGCATTTCTAAATTTAATTATCATCGATTAAAAATTACTGAACTATTTTGGTACTTACTGCTTTCTTTTTTTGGATGAATGCTTTACTATTTGTTTTAAATAACTAAAAAAAAAAACTTACTACTTATTAAAAAATAAAAAATTGTTTAAAGACTTGCTGGCACAACTGAAAATGTTGCCATTATGCGTGTAAATTTAGTTTAAGTTT
Organism: Platerodrilus igneus; assembly: GCA_036346225.1. Classification (NCBI taxonomy): domain Eukaryota; kingdom Metazoa; phylum Arthropoda; class Insecta; order Coleoptera; family Lycidae; genus Platerodrilus; species Platerodrilus igneus. The sequence goes on along the minus strand of JARFIW010001469.1, from coordinate 10,772,807 downwards.
ATATTTACGATATTCTAGAGCTGTGGTTTTTAGGGTTGCGTTGGTTTCTCTTTTTTCTCTAGGTACTGTCAGGGGGTAGTTGCCTAAAAACTACAGCTCGCCATTTTCATGGGTAATTTTTTTTTAATGTTTAAGGGGTGTTCATAATGTAATATGTAAATTGGGGACATTGACTTTTTTGGGGTTGGGTTTGGGAGTACGGTTTTTTTTGTATATATATTTTGTTTTTTTAATTATAAGTTCTTTTTTTTCCGTTGTATGTTTTCTTCTGAGTGTGAATGAGTGAGTGTTTATATAAATGTTTTCTATTTATTGCAGGCTCTCCTTTATTTATCTATAGGTATAAAACCCCGCCCACTCACCGATTGAGCCCGGTCATCCTTCCGTTCTTTCTTTTTCTTGGTTTTTGTTTTTTTATGTTATGTCAATGTACGTAGCAGCTGTGCTTCAGGTGTACTGTCAAAATATGTTATACATTATAATGAGGCAATCAAATATCAACCTATCACATGTTTAGTTATACGAACATTTTAGTATAACCTTGTAACTACAAAATTATCTCGTAGAAATGCCTTGGAAATAATAAGAACATTTATGCACTATTCGAAAATTAAATTTTGAATAAAATTATCAATTTAAATGACTATAAAAATTTCACAAAAATTTCGTGTATCAACTTTAAGCAAACATATATAGAACTTTCAAAAAGTATTTGGACATCTTAAATGATTGTTTCTTGCAATGGATATAGCTATAAAATTGGGGATGACTCACGGCTAAATATCTGCTAGGCAACCAAATTCTTTAACCATCTACGTACTTACAATGGCAGGTGCGCGCAGCTGACACATGCGTCCGAGCTTGACCTCTATACTAACCAAACATATGTGGAAATTATCACTCTCTAGCATAGCAACACTTAAAACTGCATTTCCAGCACAACCAATATCCAACAGAATTTATTACGCGTTTGCATATCCATATGTTTCCACTTTATTTCAATATAAATCCATACCTGAGCACCTCGTTTAATACTTATTCTTACTTTAATACTTGTTTCACTTAATACTTTACTTCATACTTTACTTAATACTTTACTTGATACTTTACTTGATACTTTACTTAATACTTGACTTAATACTTGCGCGTAGAAATGTATTTTTGACTATACTTAGGTCGATGCTACGCTAAAAATAAAGCCATAGTATTCGTTGATCCCACTTTACTTCTTTCTGGGACGGCATGTTTTATCAAAAACCTGCAGGCCCACGTTAACACTTGTATTCGGATTACATGCTGATATCAAAATGGAGCTTGACCACGAGGCTACGTTGCTTATCCTATCTACGCGCAGGAAGGGGGATATTGTATCAAGATACATACAAATAGAAGAGTTCTTAAAGTTTACTTTGACTATTCAAATGTAGATGGGGCTCTATGTATGAATTCGTAATATATTGTTTCTATTGGAATTTAATATTTATTGAATAGGTATGAGGAACAAAAGCGTATATTTAAGAAGCGGAAAATCGTATTCGTTACAATGATTTAGTTAAGCTGGCAAATAATAACGTATTTACTTTCAAACTTTTCATTAACTGGTTGACTTCGTGCGAAGATAGCTTGAAAGCATGTACAATATATTCCCATTTCTTATCGCATCATATTCCAAAGCGCATTGCGGACTCATGCGTTATCGCCCTAAATAGCATATAGAAAGAACATAAGTAGAGTAAAAGGAGATAAGCATTTCGAGATATTTAAGCAGGTTTTTATCGGTTTGTTCGTGCTTGTTCTTTGTATGCACATTGCTACGAAAATACAATAGTTACACGTAAACCCGAGAGACGAATAAGCATCATTTCGCAATAGGGCGAATGAAATGAGAGATGAATGTCAAAAATAAAGTCATTTGACTCGATTGAAAAAATACAACATTTGAAAATTACATGGAGAATTATTAGTACTACTCGTAACCACGGTACCCTGAGAAATATATTTGTTTTGAAATAATAAACCCTTTTGAACGGAGTGTATCAAATTCGGTTTAACCAGCCCCAGACAGCGCGCAAACCCCCATAACAAAAGTCACTAAAAACGTCTCTTATTAGAATCCGATAAAACACATTTGATGGCCAGACATATACGACCCACGGGGTCTATAAGATAGTGGATTTGATGCCAAGTTCCTTGATAGTACAATCAGAAAACGATCTTATATCGAGTCTTTTGATAAAAAAAAGTTCGTCAAGTTGGTGTCACGCACGCTCCCGGGACACCCTCACCCCCGCCGTAAAGAGTTGACGCAAAATGATCAGGCCCGCATTCCATATCTTATTCCGCAATATACTTATCGAATTCTGATTATTTTCAAAAAAAATGCCATAAGAATGGTACTCATAATATAGCAAGTGTGAATTTCGAAAACCCGAAAGTGCCCTTGGAACACGAAATCTGAATATGTGCGCAGCAGCACTTTTGTTTCACTCGTTGAAATCTATCTAATGGCATAGGTCTCGGTTTTGGCAGGCTTGGGCCCACTTTGTACTTACTTGTGAATATGACCTTTTACTAAACATTATAGGTGTGATAGCATTCGTTACCCTAGCACGCAGTAAATGCTTACGTTGATTAATTTTAAAAATAACTAATCAGCGTAGGCATTTACTTCGTGCTAGGATAACAAATATGATCACTAATTTTATCCAAACTCCCTTCAACTATAACACTGCAAGCAAGGAGCACGTGCGGTTTTACAAGATCAATAAGTTTTTGAAAGATCGCCATAACGTTTACGTGATAAAAGCTGACAAGGTTTCCGCTATTGTGTTACGGGACCATCAAGACTATTTAAATAAATCCTTTGATTTATTATCCGATGAACTCACCTATATTACCCTAAATAGGTATCCTAACTTCGCCAGTCAAACAAAAGTCAATGACCATTGACCATGTCAAATTGTTACATGCCCGTGACACGATCACTAGTGAAGAAAAGAAATATCTAATTTGCAATCCCTCAATCCGGGGATATTATGGGTTACCCAAGATTCACAAACCTCCGTCCTATTATATCGTCAATAAACAAACCAACCTTCAGTAAAAAGTCTTTTCTGTCTGAAATTTTACAACAGTCTTTCCCTTTGGTAAGCTACAATACCATTAATATTTTTCTTATTGTTCACTCATAGAAATTTTTAGTTACCGCCAAACCACATACTTATTTCTTTAGGTGTGACTTCACTTTTCACGAACATTCCTTTGGAGTTGGTTACTCACATCGTTGAATTCAAATGGAACATTACTTCTCAGAATCGTAAAATCAATAACAAAATGATTTTGGCTACGTTAAATCTTGTTTTTAAAAATACTTTTCATTTGTCGGGGCAAATACTACCTTCAAATTTTTGATACTCCGATGGGGTCGCCTTTGTCTCCCGTTATTGCCCAGTTGGTCATGGGTCATTTGTTCGATAAAGTTATTCTCAATTTGTCATTTCAATTTCTTTTTTTGGTCAAGTTTGTTGACGAGATCCTTTGTTCTATTCCGGAAGGAAAAGTTGTTGGGGTATTGATGGCATTCAATAATTTCAACTTCCATTCACAATTCACTGTCAAGTTAGAAGTTAATAAAAACATTCCGTTTTTTAAAACCATTATCATCAAAAATAATGATAACCGGTTAATATCTGACTGTTATAGCAAACCTAATTACTCTGGTAGGTGAATCAATTATTTCTTTGACCATTTTTTAAACACAAGGTTAACACCATTGTGGCACTAAAACAGAGTTGATTCGTTATATGAATCTGAATTTAAAAATAAGAACTATATGAAATCTAACTACCACGCTACTTAATAATGGCTATCCTAAACAATTAATTTTGAGGTGTATTGACGGTATTTTTTATCGTCCAGGTCAGGACAGACAGAATGCTCTTATGTTTAAAGTGCTTCCGCATGTTCAAAGCCAGTTAAAGTTCGGGCCTTTGGAGCGGTGTTTTTAAAAACAATTCCAAACTCTTAACAATTTTTATTTTAACTTAAAACAGAAATTAACATGGAATTTTGAATAACTTGTAAAATAACTTTAATTCAAAAACATTTAATTAATTGTAATAAGGTGAGTAGCTTGAACAACGAAGTATGGAGTTCGAAGACTGACTGCCGAGCCTTGAACTCCCGGGCTTTTTATAATAACCTGCCCCTCACACGGCTGTGGGAACTTGCAGATCTCATGTCTGCTTTTCTCTTAATTGTACACTTTATTACATTGTAACAATCTTATTTCTAAGTAATTGCGGTATGTTAACCGCCTGTGACCTGCCACCTGCAGTATCACTCCCCTCTCGGATGCAAAGTTGCATATCCGTTCTCATGAACTGCTAATAACCTCTCTGGGTTAGCCTTGTATTACATTGTTGCAATGAACTTATACTTTATTTAACAATTTCTAATAATTCCTATTAGATTCAATATATTCAATATATATATAGATAATTGGGGGATACATAACTCCTCCCACCGTAAATGAAAAATTAAGGTTTTACTTAATTTTTAAATACATAAAATTCATTATTCACTTTTATTTAAAATTCATTGTTTCTAAGGGTATACTTATCGTTTTTTTATTCGTCTTTGTTTCCTTAAATCTAGAATTGTTTCCTTCATTCTTATATCTAAGGTACATTTTGTAAAATACATATATAATTACAAAATTATTAAAATGATTAACACAATTGTCCAAACGCTTATATTATCATAATGTAACTTTGGCGTTTTGAGTTCACTTAAATGTTCTTTGTAACTTTCCACTAATTTCATGGCGTGGTTGAGGTCGTCTAAGTCTAGATGCTCTAGCTTCATGGGTTTCTTGACTATTTCTTCGCTTTCTTGTTGTTTTATCTTGAACTGTAGTTCCGGTAGGTTTGCAAGTTTCTTTGTTGCTATGGGATCTTGATAAACTCTGATTACTTCGTCTTTCAATTTCACATAACAGTCTTCTTTAAGTGTGATTAGTTTGCTTCCGATTAATGCTTGGTTATTTTCATCTTAATTGCAGTGGATGGTTGCTACTACTTCTGTTGGGAAAATGGCTATCCATTTGTTTTCTGTAACCTTTTGAATTTTCATGTTGTTTATTTGCACTTGTTTGGCTTCACAGTTTTCGTAATGATTTGAGAATTTTAATAGTTGTACTTCACAAGGGCTGTCTTCTTGAATGGTTGTAGTCGTCATAAATTGGCATAAGTATTGGTTTGATGTTACTTCAGTACATTTTTCGTTTGTATAACCATATCCCAATTTATTTAGGGATAGGAATTTGGTTTTGGGTATGATAACTTGGTATGTGCTAGTAACTTTCGTTGGAAAAGCAAATAAATGATAATAATTATAATTGTTACTTTCTACTATCCGGATTTCTATTAAAAATATTATTTCGTTATTCTTAATTTAGCCTTTTACTATAGCTATCTTTTCAAATATTAGAATGTTTGATTCTGTTACATCAAAAGGTAATTTACTGTTAATTATAAGTGATCTAATTCTTATTAATTCTTTTAATAAATCGGTTGGTTCAATAATACTAGAGTGTAGGGTATTTAATTTTGCAAATGTTACTGCGTTTTCTAATGTTGCTAAAATTTGTTTCATTAAAGTAGGGGTGGATATTATTTGAGTAAATATTGTATTAAATCTAATTAAATCTCGCATGCTTAACGAGGTAGTTTGCATGGTGGTTTCAAGGGTTTGCATTCGGTTGGCTATACTGTCCTGATTTCTTACTAACTTTCTCAATGTTTCGTTGAACTTTATAATCGTTGATTGGGTTAATGATAGTTGGTTGCTGATTATGGTTTTTATGTCGTTTTGATTCTCAATTAATTGTTGTATTGCGTTGTCATAACGTTCTGCGTCTTGGTTATCTAAATTGCCTGTGATAGCTTTTATTATGTTACCTAATCCGTTGATTAGTCCTCTTTTTCGTCTCGCAGTTTGTTCGTTGGGTATTAGTCTATTAAGTTTATCTTCTATGTTTCTTAAAATGCTTTCTATTGTACTGTTGTAATTCATCATTTCTATTGCGCATTCTTTTCCGAATTTTGCTGTGTCCATTGATTGTTTTAGTCGGTCATAATTTTCTGTGATTGTTTGAAATTCTTGTTTAAATTCTGTTAGGTCGAATTTTTGTGCGAATGTTTAATAGTCGTTTGTGTTTTGCATACTGCCTAATTTAATTGGTAGTATACCGGGATGGTTTTTATATCTTCTATTATTACTTGGTTGTCCGTTCTACCTGGGCGGAGGTTGACGGTAAGGGTGATGATTGTCCATCTGAAATTACAGGGTGTCTTAGGTTTTTCAAATGAATGTACTTTGTTATTCTGCCGTTGTCTACTACTGCTAGTTTTTTATCTGATATTTTCTTAATTTTGAATGGTCCTAAATTTCTGGGTGCCGTTTTATGTCGCTTGCTTTAAAAGTTTTTCTCATACACGGTTTGTCCTATTGAAAATTTATTTGCGTCGGTATTTTTATTTCGGGTTGTGGTGATACGTTCCTTATCGTTCTCTAATTTATCTTTTACCTTGTCGTAAGTTATTTTTAGTTTTTCTTTGTGATCTTTCGAAATTGTTGATATACTTCCTTGTTGTGGTGTATGTCATAGGAGGCGGCTTCGTGGCGTAGTGGTATGTGTGTGACTGCTACGCCCTAGGTCCCGGGTTCGAATCCCGACACGGTCCGCTTGAAAATGTTAGGCGAGCATTTTTCGCAAAAATACACCCTCGTTCGGATGAGAGGTAAATGGAGGTCCCGTGTGTGAGTGTTGTCACGCACGTTAAAGATCCTACCTTACCTGCAACAGCAGGGATTAGGCAAAATTCAAAATTTCCAGGTAAAAAAAAACTCGCTTCCTGGCCAATGTAGTACCTTCGGGTGGAGCATTGGAAAATCACATGTAATGTATGTCATAGGTATTTCGTGAATCTGAATGTCCTAAGGTTAATTCTAAGGGTGTAAAATTTGTCGATGAGTAAATTGTATTATTATAGGCGATTAGTGCGCATGACATTAAATTGGTTATATGTTCCTTTTTATAATTTATTCTTATTAATCGAATTTGTTCTAACAGGGTTAAATGTAGTCGTTCAATTAGTCCGTTTGATTCAGGGTGGTTTTCCGTTATGAAGTGAATTTTTATTTTGTGAAGTTCTAATGTGTTTTGTATTGTCTCATTTTTAAATTCGCTACCATTGTCTAGAATTATTGATTCGGGTGTTCTGTAAATTGTGAAATACTGTAAAAATCCTTGGGTCACGTCGATGCTATTTTTGGATGTGATTGGTATTGCTTGGCCTATTTTTGTGAATGCGTCTACAATTGTTAAATAGTTTTGCGCTTCTACTACTAGAGTATCGGCATGTAGTTTTTGAAATGGTTTGTCGGGTGTTTTGGTTAACATTAATGAGTATCCTTGGGGGTTTCCTGTCGTATTTCGCTTTGTCACATAATTCACATTGGTTAATGAAATCTGTGGTCAATTCTTTCATGTCTTTAAAATAATAACGTCTTACAAGTTGCTTTATTGTTTTGTTAATTCCACGATGGTTGGTTTTTCTTTCGTGCTGATTCCTAATTACATCGTTTATTTCGTCAGGGTCGACTAGTGTTATTAATTTTCTCGTACATCAGATGAGTTCAGGGTCAGAGTTATTGAATAGTTTAACGTATAATTCTGAAAATCTTTGGTATAAATGTTCGATGTTGAAATAGAAATAAAATCGTTTTTTCTCGGGGGTGTATTTTTTTAGAATTTTAATTATTTGTTCCTCGTTGTCATCTTTGGTTATTTGAATTTGGTATATCTTTTTGTTATCTCCTTTTGTATATTGGGCATTGGGGTTATTTAAAACTTTGGTCATTATAAATTGGTTGGGTTTCATATCGATTGCTTCGTTTAAAATTTTAATCTCGTTTTTAGGTTCTTCGTTTAGTGTCGAATGTATCGTGTCGATCTCGTCTGGATCTTCCCTTATTTCTGCTTCGTCTACGTTTCCTATAATGAATTCCGTTTCTAATGCATTGAGTTGGATTCTACTTAAAGCGTCTGCGTTGTTGTTATAAATTCCCTTTTTATATATAATTTCGTTATCGTATTCTTCTAGTCTGATTCGCCATCGTTGTAATTTTGAATTCGGTTCTTTAAGTTTGTATAGCCATACTAGTGGTGTATGATCGGTGTATATGTAAAATTTTCTTCCGTATAAGTATGGTCTAACATATTTTGTTGCTTAAATTATGGCTAATAATTCTTTTTCTATGGTGCTAAATTTCTGTTCGGTTTCATTTAGGGTTCTGGATGCGTAGCTGATGGGTTTATCGCTACCTACTTTTCCTTGGCTCAATACTGCGCCTAATGTGTCTGTCATTAGTATAAATGGTTTTGAAAGGTCTGGGTATTCTAACACAGGGTGATTCGTTAGTATGTTTTTAATTTTGTCTACGGCTTTAAATTCCGAGGTGTGTTCAATTTTGTTTCCCTTTTTTAAACAATTTGTCAGGGGCTTGGTTACCTGAGCGTAACCTTTAATGAATTTGCGGTAATAACCACTAAGTCCTAGAAATCCTTTAATTTCTTTGGTTGTCTTTGGTAGAGGGTAATTTAGAACTGCATTTGTTTTGTCGGGATTTGGCATTACTTCTTGGGGTGTTATTACATGTCCTAAAAATGATACTTCCTTTTGTAAAAATTCACTTTTGTCTAATTGTACTTTGAAATGTGCTTGTCTTAGTCTTTCAAATACTTTTCTCAATCTTTCTATGTGTTCTACCAATGATGTGGAATAAACTATGATGTCATCTAGGTACACAAGGCATTTTTCATTGTGTATTCCTCGTAATATATTGTCCATGACTCTCTAGAAAGTAGCGGGTGCGTTATTTAATCCAAATGACATTCGTTTATACTCTTAATGTCCTCTAGGTGTGCTGAAGGCTGTTTTTGATATGTCCTTTTCTTCCATCTCTACCTGATGGTATCCTGATGCTAGGTCTAATGTTGAAAAGTATTGGCATTTGCCTAATTTGTCTAAAATTTCGGTTATATTTAGTAGTGGATATTTGTCATCTACCGTTTTTTCATTTAACTTTCTATAGTCTATTACCATTCTCTACTTTCTCTTTCCGGTTGCGTCTAACTTCTTAGGTACTATTAACACGGGGCTGCTCCATGGTGAGTTGGAGTGCTGGATTATGTCTTGTTCTAATAAGTCTGCTACTTGTCTTTCAGCTTCTTCTTGGCTTGCATGAGGTAGTCTATATGCTTTTGTAAAGATTGGTTTATTGTCTGTTAGCTCGATATTATGTTTTACTGTGTTGGTAAATGTTAGGGGTATTCCTTCGCAATGGAATATGTCGCGGTATTCAAAACATAAGTTTTTAATTGCTCTTTGCTCTTTTTGATTGATGTCGGTATTAAAGCGGATGTTACTTAAATTTTCTCTTAACATTTTGTCATGTTCTATTTGGTTGTAATCGTTTTCTAAATTTTCGTCTACTTCCATTTCGTTAAAATTTAATTCTTCTACGTTAATTGGATCTGTCAATGATAATTCTACGGGATAATCGTTTGAATTTAATATCGTTGTAGTGGCATAATTATCTTTTATTTGCACTAAGGCAGTTGGAGTTTCTACTCCTTGTTGAAACGTCATATGATTTATTATTCCTACTTTTTTGTTAAAATTTACTGGAATTTTTATTTTTCTTTCCGTTCGGGGTTCTACTGTGTATTTTTGTTCGATTTGTGCGTTTTGAAATTTAATGGGGATTTTTCCGTATTTCGTCCTTAATAAACGGTTTTTAATGTCAATGTTGGCTCCTAATTTTCTTAGAAGGTCCATTCCGATTAGTCCGTCGTATTTGTCGTTAAATTCGAATACACAAAATTTATGTTTCATTTTAACATTAAATGTTCTCGGTAAGGGTATATTAGCTACGAATTGGTGTAGTGTTGTTTGATGGGCTGTTTTAATTTTAAATGGTTTTCTTTCTACATAATCTAAATAATGTTTCTTCACGGTTCTGGGACTAATTAATGTTTTTGAGGATCCGGCATCGACTAATAGTTTAAATTCGGCGTGGGGTATTTCTATGTGGTAGTACTAAGTGATTTATGTTATTTAGGTTTATTAAGTTTGGTCGTTCATGAATTGAAAATTTGAGCACGAGTTTTCTTCGTCGTACTCCTCGTAAGTTTCGTATTGTTCGTCGCGTTCATAAGTTTATGCATGGTTTGATTCATCGTTTGTACTTGTCCGAATGTAATTATTCTGGTCAGTGTCAAATTTTTCTATTTCTTGGTGAAATAGTTCTTCCGATGTAAAATTGCGTTTCTGATGAGGGTTTGGTCGGATATGTGTTATCTTTGTATTTTGTCTGGTGTTACCAGATGAGGTATCCATTGGTATTGGTTTATAATAATTATTAGGGTTGTTATGATTATTATTCATTGGTGTATTTTTACTGGGGTTCGCGTTGAATGCTGGTCTTTGTTGGTTTAGATTTGGATTGAATCTTGGCTGGAATGCGGGTTTCGTAAAATTTGGGTTAAACGTTGGTTTTGAAAAATGTTTATATTGATTATTAAAATTCGTATTGTTGAAATTTGGGTTATTAATTCGCGGGTGATTTGTTTGTGTGTTGAAGAGTGTGAATTTTTGTTGAAGGATTGTTTGTCTTGTGGCTTGTATAGTTTTTATTGGTGAGTAACTTCTATTCGCGTTGGGGTTGTATAGTCTGTTGCGGTAATACATTACATTTTCTTCTTCTATTACTAGGTTCATGGCTTCTTCTAGATTTTGGGGACGTTGGAATCTGATCTTATCCGATAGCCGTTCAGGTAAAGCGTTTATGTATGTGTCCAGTACCATTTCGTCACACATTTTTGTTTTTAAATGTCGAACGTTTTGATTGGGCTTTTCGATTTTTAATTTTGTCAGGATTAAACTTCTCACGTCTTGGCATTTCAGTTCGAATTGGTAGTGGGATTGGTTGTGTTCCATTCTGAGGTTTATTAGGTCTCGTACCAGGCATTTTATGTTACGTTGGTTTCCAAAATATGCGATTAGTATCTGTTTAAATTCTTGCCATTCCTATGGATCGTCTGTACTGGCAATTAAAGTTAGTGCCCTTCCGGTTAGTTTACTTATTATCAAGCGTATAAGCAATGAATTCCTTTCGTTATCTCCGGGTTTGTAGAAGGTTTTTAGGAACATTTTGGCTGCTCCAATAAAATTCACAAGATAGGCTTGGGTGCCGTCAAAGATCTGGATTGTTTCCAAACAAAGCTTCATGTCAGCGCTGCTCATTTTGGTTAAGGGTTGCTTTCGCTTTTGGGTAATTTCAAAAAAAAAATTTTTTCAATTGATTTTTTTTGCTATTTGTATCGTTAATTTTGCTTTGGGCTTATTAATTTTTCGTTTGGGTTGTGTAATTTCAAATTTTGTAAAAATTGATGTTGACTTTGCTATTTGTATCGTTAATTTTGCTTTGGATTTATTAATTTTCAGTTTAGATTGGATAATTTTAAATTTTGCAAATATTAGGGTTAATTTTGCTATTTGTATCGTTATTGAATTTGTTAATTTTCAGATTAGACTGTGTCGGGTTATTTTTAGAATCGTAATTGCTGTTATTTGTACTTAGTTACACAGTGCGGTAATGAATCTGTAAAATTTATACTCGATACTGTTGGTTTAATTACCGTATCCTTGAATTTGCCTGTTTCTATTTCGCGGCGTTAATTTGTCATAAGTTTTGCTTGAGTTTCTGTTTTCTGAAGAATCTGGAGTGGAAAGATTTGTTCTTGCGGTATTTAATTCGCTTTGTGTTAGTTCAGTTCTGTTAATTTGTAATTATGTCTTTTTCCGTGGGTTTTAATCAAGTTGCATAAACGTATAGTTTGTCTGTCTTGTCTCCTTGTATTCTAAATTTAACTTGCAGGTTAATTACTGGTTACAGTTTATCTTGGTAATTTTAATCACTAGAAGATGCAGTTCAGTTTCTTAGTAATTGCGTACGTGCTGAATAGCATACACTTATACTCGTTGAGGTAATTAACACTTATTCACAGGTGTTAGTTTCGGTTTATGGGAATTAAATAATTCGCTTTTTTACTCGCTAATTGCTTTGCATAAATGTTACGTCTGTTTATTTTTAGATATCTCCGTATTCAATTATAATGCACGTTTGTAATTGAATCTCCCGTAATGTAGGTTTTAAGTTTCTTATTATTAGCGTTTTTAATTAAAACGTTTAGCTTTATTACGTGTTTGTACTAGGATAATTACTTTTTCGTAATGCAATTTATTTATAAATGATAAGTGATTTTAATGTCGGTTGTAATTTTATGCGCTTTTCTACTTCGTGATGGATTCAATTAGTTGTAGATCTTAATGCAAAAATGCGTTGCTTTAGTTCTGAAAGTTAATTGTTTGAAATAGCTGTTGCTCTGAGGTTTTTAAGTTTGTAATAAATGATGCTTCCTTCGCAAACTTTGCTTAGATGCGGATTGCACGCTGGTTTTAAATTACAGTGGTTTAAGTTACTGATATGTTTGCAGAGTACTTTGCTGTAATTTATAAAAGTCAATGTTTTAGATAATCTTTTCGTAATTTTTTGTTTAGAAGATCACGTTTAGCTTTGGTGTTGGAGTTAATTTGCGTTCTGTTTTTTTAGTTTGCCGGATTAACCGTACGTTTTGTATCGAGCTAGTTAATTTTTTGTATTTCAGTTTTAATGGATGTATCTCCGTTATTTTTGGTTTATTTTTGAGTGTGTTCTAATAATTGTAATAAGAATCTCTTAAACATCAAATCTTTTTTGCTTTTAAAAGAAAATCTTTTTTACTTTTAAAGAAGGTCTCTTTAAACATTCAAGTCTCATAAAGTTTTCTCAATATAGAGTCTCGTTTTGAAAATAATTTCTTTGTAAACTACTTTCAAAAAAAAATATTGTTATAAAATAAAAATAAAATAAAATGGTAATCAAATAATAAAATAATAAAACTAGCATATATCAATTATAGTTTGTGAGATCAATTGGATTAAACGGAATGAACTTACATTAATTTCTTCATCTGTTTCTTTTGTGGGCTCGATCGATGCTGTATCTTGTCCCAGTTGGTTTGTTGCTAGATTCGGTGGATTTTTGCACTTCCTCCAACCTGGTTTGGGTTCTGTCAAAATTGCGAATTGAAATTCTTGGTCACCAATCTTCCGAATTTGGATTTTTAGTGCCCTTTTGACATCCGTTACGACTGCGCCAGTTAAAGTTCGGGCCTTTGAAGCGGTGTTTTTAAAAACAATTCCAAACTCTTAACAATTTTTATTTTAACTTAAAACAGAAATTAACATGGAATTTTGAATAACTTGTAAAATAACTTTAATTCAAAAACATTTAATTAATTGTAATAAGGTGAGTAGCTTGAACAACGAAGTATGGAGTTCGAAGACTGACTGCCGGGCCTTGAGCTCCCGGGCTTTTTATAATAATTTGCCCCGCACACGGCTGTGGGAACTTGCAGATCTCATGTCTGCTTTTCTCTTAATTGTACACTTTATTACATTGTAACAATCTTATTTCTAAATAATTGCGGTATGTTAACCGCCTGTGACCTGCCACCTGCAGTATCACTGCCCTCTCGGATGCAAAGTTGCATATCCGTTCTCATGAACTGCTAATAACCTTTCTGGGTTAGCCTTGTATTACATTGTTGCAATGAACTTATATTTTATTTAACAATTTCTAATAATTATTCAATATATATAGATAATTGGGGGATACATAACTCGCCTTGCTCCACAATTTACAAGAATTTAAAAATTACCTGGTACTTCCCGTTGCTTGTTAGTATCAAAAATTTATTAAAAAATTGTTTAATGCCCTTAAACACAAAACTCCTAAGTCTTTAGTCAGTAATATGTCTACAGGATTACTTGTAGTTGTAGCAGCTCGTATGTTGGTCAAACCTAACAATGGTTGCGTAATCGCTTCACCCAACATCATAGTGATGCCAAAGTTGATTAGTCTTGTTGCACTTCATCCTCGCATGTTTACCTAACTACCACTTTCATAATAACGATAAAGTTGAAATTCTAGAACGAGAAGATTGTTACAAACAGAAACTTTTTCTAGAAAATTACCATATTGAACGTCAGGTCAACTGTATTAATAACTAACATGACATTCAAAATTTATTTACTACTTATGCTTTACTTTATAGTTTTAATAAACTTATGTGATCCAATCTTAGGCTGTATAATTAAATAGGTCTTTGAACTTACTTTACAATATTTTTAGGATTTGTAACACATCCACATCTAGAATTTGTAACACATACATGTCTTTGTAACAGCTATATGTCAGGTTTTCTACATGTTATCTATCATCTGGCGTATTTGTTAGCTCTGTTATAAAATTACTGTGTCCTTGTAGTGTCTTTACTTGCTACACGTTAGTTTTAGTCTGTGTTCGTCTGTGGTAGTACGGTGTTTTTAGTCTTAATTATATTTTTACTTTAAAAGTTTTCGCTATTTGTTTAGTCTCCTCCTTCATGTTGAAGCAGTCCATACATTAGTATCAAATTGTGTGTAAGGTTTTTTATTTTATTAAGTTAATAACTGTGTTTTCACTATACATTTTTAGATCTTGAAACGTAGGTGTCACAATAAATGTTTACTTTATAATAGTTGTTTTTTGGTTACGAACGACAATCCCAATGTGTTCCGTTCTTGTAAATATTTTATAGTTAAAATTTATTATATTATTGAGCTTGTTGCTTATTTTAACTTCGTCGCGGTAGATTAAACTTTTGTTATTCCAAAATCCTATGTGTTTGCTATGCACACTAACCTGTGCCGTGAATGGTAAACGTTGTGTTAGTGCGCGGCGGCAAACATTATCGATTGGAATATCTAAGAAGCTCGCTCAAGTATTAGTATTGTATAAGCCGCCGTCGCATATAGTAGTTTCGCATAGACCGCAGTCGCCTACAGTCGTAGTTATACCGCTATCCATTACCGCATCGATCGTAAAAGTTAGTGTCGTCCTGTGCATTGTACACACCGCTTTGTGTTCGCACTGCTTTGTGTATGTGCCGCGTCGAGCTTTGCACGTGCTGCATGCCGTTAATTGGATGAACGGCTTTGCTGTGCGCCGCCGCTATTATAATAAGTATTACACTTATGAACCGTTTGTTTGTAGAAAACCTTTAAGGTTTATGGTGTGTGGATCCATCCGCCAAAGAGAGGAGTAGAAACGACATCGTTGTTTGCACGGCCGCCTCATTATTAAAAGGTAGGTGCTAATAGTGAACGATGCTTTGTTTGTTTGTTTTGTTTAAGAATCTTTAATCATGTTGCTTGCATGTTAAATTAAATACAGTCCACTTTTCTCTACAAAAAGAGCTTTTCGAAATTTACGTCGCATTTTACACAATGTATGATGTAAATATTATTGATCTGCATAAATATTTATATTTGAAACTTTATGTTGCAGAAGTTACTAGTACATGATAGATAAACGAATAAAGTGTAAGGAGGAAGCTTACTTCTGCATATTTTAAGGTATCGATAAACGGTGTTTACTTTACCTCCGAGATACTATCACATCTCCACTTACGCTAACGGGCCAATTAACAGCCAACCACATAATTTCCAACTGGAAGTCGCATAAATGTTCAGAAAAAAAGTGCTTAATTTAAACTTAAAATTATAAGGAAGTTACACATATAAATTAAATACTAAAAGGAACCTGATACGCTTTAAAATGAGACAGCATTCTACCAAGTGATAATAAATTATACGCCATTTTATAGAAATCTTTCACTATTAAACGCTTAATAGTTTGCAAAAAAAATTTTTTATAATTATTTAAATCGCTTTTCTTAGTAGTGCTTTTAGATGCCAGCTGTACTTTTCCGAAATTAAAAGAATTATCTGAGACTTTATTATAGCAAGCAAATTCTGTGTTTCTGTCTTTTTCTATTTCTTTATTATTTATTCTCTCAAATTATGCAAGTAACGTACCTACCACAATGCAAGAACATCATAATAACTGTTATTACGTATCAGAAATCGATCTTTATATTACAGCTCTATTTGTGTTTTGTTAATCCTTTCACAGTTGTGATTTCAGTTGCTTGCTCAAGCAAACCATGTCACGAAAATCGTTTCTACAAGAAACTTTGTTTTATTTAGATTTTTCTGGAATGCATCCTAGCAAATCTACAGTTTTCAGTAAAATTCGTGCTGCATTTGTAATATTTGGTACTGCCTCATTAACCATCTCAATTTATTTAGACACTTTTATTAATTGGAAAGGTGTAATTTCTATTAAACAAGGCACTAATGCTGCTATGGCTTTTACACAGGTAAGTCATAAAACCCAATGAATAACGATGTTGTGGTATGCATCTGTAGTTATAATAGTTATTTATAGTGTAAGTGGCATTATTATACACGAGTGGAACACTTGTAATATAAAAATATTTTCTTATAATGAGATACTTTCTTTATTATTCATTATAAGCTTTATCCTCGTGACTATCAGCTATAAATTAAACCTCCTAATTTTCTAACCCTTAATCTGATATCACAAGGTCGAGAATTTCTTCTTTTTAATGTAAGCCCAAGGTACTGTTGGATGGAGAATGGCTTGAGACAAAGAAAAACTCTTAAGATGTAAACGGCTAGTCGAGTGTTAGCTCTGGGTAGATCATGAGCTTGGGTCATGGGTGGATAAAAGACCAAAAATATTTTTAATGAGCGCCACCGTATTTTTCAATACAATAACCAACAAAATTTAACTGTGCTTGTATAAGGGGAATGCGGAAACCTTGTAACGAATATATATTCTATAGCACCATTTTTGCAAGAATCGCATCAGTATAATTTTATTCTGTGGTATTTAATTCTCGTATTTGATACTATTATATCTAAAAGAAACCATTCTATAATGAAACAGGAAATCATGTTCGTTTAAATAACTTAAATGCTTTGCACAGAGATATATAATAATAATATACATTCAAGAAACGTATTTATATGGGGTTTAGTCGTTTGTGTTGCCTAACTTGCAGGCGGATTATTTCCTTTCATTCGTTAGAATTAGAATAGCGCGTGCGTGAATACGGTCACGGGGTGATGCGCCACGCAGATAAGGTCCCGTACTGGAACGGAACGAACAACGAGGTCGGCCATTGCTTTTGAAAATGTAGTCGAGTTTGCATTGTACTTAACGCATGGGTTTTCAGGCTTTGCATAAGTGGGGCCTCCGGATAGGCGTGCTATGGTAAAGACAGGGGGGGTGGTCGCCTTGGGACACAGCGAAGCTTTTCACTCCTGTGACACCGGCAAGGCACGGGACCACGCCGCTCCTTGAATTGGTTTGTGTCGGAACTTGTTAACGGTAAGATCGCATTAACCAAATAATTGATAAAATATTTTTATTCCTTTAGCGCATGATGGAACAATATATTAAAATGATGTAATAACATAATGATATAGTAGGACGGTGATATATTCGAATAAGGAGATTGGAACACTACTCGTTTATCAAGGCAACTACAGCTGTTGTTTAATATTCTGTTACAACTATTTGATAAGCAGATTTCAGAGGACGTGCGTCGCAGTTTGATAACTATGGATGACGACCTCATCATATACAGGTATCAAACCTTTTTTTTTGTTATGTTTGTGAGACCTCGAGTATGCTCACATAAATAGTATTCAGGAATTGTTTGGTCAAATTAAATTTTGTACATAAAGAACAGCGTAAGAGAATATTGTCACGAAATGCTATTGTAATAATTTTGTAAGATTTGCAGAAATTCACTTGTTAAAAAGATGAGACTTCAAAGTCCATTTCCTGTTTTCTAGGAAATTACTTGCAGATGTTAAATTTTTATAAGCTCATAATACCTGAATTAATTGAAAAGTTGTTTGTCCAAAGTTAACTACACGTGATTCAAATTTTTTTAAGAAATAATTTATGAGAAACATATGTGAGCCAATAATCAGATCTGGGTATTTGGTGTCAAAACTTGTTATAAAATATTATTAACTTAAGGTCTTGTTATGTCAAGGCAGATGTATAGAGAAACCAATTTTATTAGTTCATTTTTGTAAATATATTTAAAAAAAAATCAAGAAAGAGAAACTATATTAAATTTCATTTTTTTATTCCATGCATAATTAATTTTTACTAAAAGTTTTTTTAAAGAAAATAAATCTTTGAATAATGAAAGTATACGAATGCTGAAGTAATTTAAAAAGCACAGGTATGCTACAACTCATTCGTTCTAAGTATTCATTTTTGATTTAAATATCTTTGGTGTGGTAATCTTAATATTATCCACCTTTTTATTAGAAAGTACCAACTGTGTCTTTTTAATAGAAAGTTTGTTGTGTATCTTTTTTCCAGGATCATCGAGATCGAAGAGGTCGTAAGTATGTTCCAGAGGTTTCCAGATACATTAGTTCAGTAAGTTATAAGTTTTTTATTGTGTTTATATCCCGTGAGTTTCTGTATCTTCTCATAGGAGTAATGACTCTTTAGTGTTATCGTTCATACAGATACAGTGGCGCTCAACCCATTTTCTTTTTGTTAGTTTATTGTAGAGTTTAGACCATCCCCACACCCTTTCTCATTGCTCACCCTTGGGGTAATTCCCAGACTTAGCCGCGAATAATTAAAGCTTCACTTTATCCAGCGAGTGGAGGCCAAAAAAAAAAGTAAAAAGAAAGAAAAATGGCTTTAACCTTATCTTAACACCACTAACATAGCCATAAAACCTGAATTTCACTCTTTAGGACACATTTACCAAGACCTCAACCACCAGATATCATACAGATGTCTCAGCTTTACCTGTGAACAAACAAAAGCACAACATGAACACCATTTGTGTCCTCAAAAATATTTGCCAAAAATAAAATACTAGAATTTAGGAATCTAAAATATACTGAGGGAATTTGTTTTCATTTCACACTCTTTCTATTCCGGGAGGACTTGCAATTTTTGAATGTTAAATAATAAAACGTCTTTCAAAAACAAAAAGGATTCTTTTTGGATAAATTTCTGATTATATATGTACAACTGCAATGTTTAAGTTTGTATCTTTATAAAATTTTCTCATAATAATTCTAATGAAGTTTTGCATTCAAAAGTAAGATCTCTGAATAGATCTTTTCTATAAAATTTAATTAGATAGACGTATAATTTATAAGTTATTCATAATACATAAATTTCTTTTAATCAGCGAAGTACTTCCTTGATCATTACAACAGAAATTAATTATCAAAGTGCAGACTTTGTAAAATGTAATTATTCTAATTTATTTATATTCTATAATAAATACGCGAATTTCATATGTCGATGAAAGTGCCTGTACATGACCTCAAAATCTTTAAACATATTGTAAATTAAATCAAGACAGCATATGGCGTCTAGATAGGAAAACTATATATTTTTTTATCTGACATAGGTTGTCATTCAGAACTTTATAAAATACACTATTTGCGTACATGTGCAAACATTCTGACAAGCAAGCAACATATTATTTAATTTACTGATTTCTCAAAAACTATTTTCTCTTTACGTTACTCAAATATTTAATGTTAGATAATTCATAGTAATTTACTGTATTTTCAAAGTTATTAAATGCTAAAGAACACTCACGTGCATCGAAAATGAACTAAAAGTGCTGGACCTTGACCTCAGCTGTCGGAAATTTCCATCTTAATCTCCTGGTTTAATATTGTTCATCGGTAAGGTTGAAATATAAGGAACACATGTGAAATCGGCTTCCACGTTACTGCATGTTATATTAAATAGAACGAAACCATAAATTCTTGTTTTAAAATAATGCCTTCAGAAGTTATTTTAATTTATTATCGGAGATATTATTCAAGATATGTCCTTAAGATATTGCATGTCTAAATGATGTCCAAAAGGGGTTCCATCTTAATCAATTAATCTTGTTTCTAACTTTGTTAGAAGCCACGTGTTTCCACAGGGCCGTCTCGACTTCACCTCCTCTGCAAAGCAGCTTGCCCTTTCGAACGCTGAGAATGAAGTGCCGACTGACAACTTGACAGAGCTTAGTAACGAACTTTAGAGTATAAACGTATAAGAATCCATGCGTTATTATGAATATTATATATTAATTTTTAATGGATGATAATTCACAAGTTAAATATTTTAAATTATAGCTGTTTTATTTTTATTTTATTGTACTAAATGTAACTAGAAAAAAAATACGTTACACACTTGCACGACGAGGACGTAGTCCGAGTCGTATAATCTCACGAATATAATAAAAAATACCATTGCCCATGTGTACTATATACAAAATTTTATCTTAAACTGCGAAAATTTTTATCTACAACTACCTAGAATTAAGCAAAATTTAAATTCAAAGCCAGTTTCTAAGTTTTAATTCAAAATCAAGAAGGAAAGGCAATATTATGGTAACCAGACAAATTTGTTACGAACAAAATCAAGTTTTCGTTTTTAAATTTTCTTGTGAAAGTAGTAGTATTCGGTGTCTCAAATCAGTTATATTTTTCTCATTCCTATCTACCCTTGTTTCTACTTCCCCCATTTTTACTGAAAGACTATTTTTAAATTCCGAAATTCTTTTGTTAATTTGTCTATTTTCTCTCTTAATTCCTGACTTAATTGTTCAACTTTTCTTTTAGACTCCGCCCATTTCCCTAATTTCGCCAGACTTCCTGTTTGATTCTTCATTCATCCTTCTGACATTCTCAAAATTAACTCATTTCCAGCTTTTCGCGACACTGTCCTCGACTGATCCCTACTACCTCCTGCTTCTTCCATTTTTGGTCTGTTTTTTTCAAAAAGAGCACAATCGTCATTTCCAATTTCTACGCCTTCACTTCTTAGCCACTTCTTCCTCAACATTCGTCCACACCACACTATTTACACACTAACAATTCCCACACACTCACTAAAATTAATTGCAACAAATATTTACAAACACTTAACTCTTTACCTCAGGATCGTCAGTTTCCTGAAATAAATATAAAAAAAATCTATCGGACTTCGAGCCCCTTACGTTCCGGTCGCCAAAATGGTGCGAGTCTTTCTTACATCTATTGAGCTCCACGTTGGGCGCCAAAATGTTGTGTAGCTTTAGGCTCTAACTACTCAAACCCCTCCGTTGGAAAGCCAAAATGTTATGTAGTCTTGCTCGTAAGGAATCCCTACAAATTCGTGCCTCACACTTTGGGCGAGAAAATGTTGTGTAGCGTACCTGATTCGACCCGAAATTAAATTTTGTATCATCACAAAATTTTGCACCTACCTGAGAATGAAGGCCTATCACCTAGACTTGCAATTCATGTCACCCTATACCAATATCCTCTAAAGATGCTTTCTAATTCGGACGCCAAAACCTCCAGCTTCCTCATGGATATTCGCCACGACTGCTCACTCGTACACTGAAAATCCTATCTTACTATTTAAATAAAAATTGTCTGCCAAAAGTACATCACGATTTATTTGCACATCCAAATACTTTTCAAAAACTTTCGTTTACATTCCTCATATGTTTTAATACTTAACAAATATTATCAAGAAAAATCATTTTAAAGAAAATAATTTTGAAATTTTTCTAATTACATCGTTAATATACCAAAATAACTGGGCTTATCCCCAAACTTTACTTTAAACCTCCAGGTCTAATACGAGCTCATAGTAAAAACCTTCCTTTACTTATGTGCTGACTACGGCACTGAAATTACCAAAAATCCTTTTACTTTGTACAAAAACCCAATATTACACCTTCATTTTATACCACCAAAATATTACATAAATAAGTTTTTATATATTCCTTTCTCAAAGCAAATCATCAAATAAAATGTCCTTGCAATACACTAAAATACACCAAAAATCACCAAATGACCATAAACACCCACAAAATCACAAAAAGCAAAAGTTTTAGAAAGGTAGAGTTACCTGGATTGTAGCACTACCAGCCCCTCTACGTGGAAACCATCTCCAACGTAGTCGTCCCTCTAGACTGCACGTTCAAAATCTTTCTCCAGGTGGCCTCTCATCATCCGGAACAGCACGCTTCTACCCAGATTCCTCCATACAAATGCACGGTATTTCCATGTTCCGTACATCTGCTGCTGGTCCATCCATATACTCGACATGTACCCAGGGTACACCAAGCGCCTCCAACCACAAGTAGTAAAATTGTACTTACTTTGTATTCAGCTTTGTTTATTTACAGCATTTTATTTACTTCAGAATTGCCATATAAGTTAGCACCCACTTGTGCTTCTTAAATTTTATTGAATTTTAAACTTAATTATATTTGCATTTGTAAGTAACTAGGTTGGCAATTAAAAGTAAAAAAGAGAAAGAGAACCATCTCCGGTGGGTTTATATAGCCTCTCAAAGTACTTCCTTGAAACTATTCTCACCACCCCTATCACATACTTCCTTGGTAACGTTTCCAGCCGTCCATCGGTTCCAGAAACCAATACACAGCACAAATAACAAACGGTCGCTCAATTCTACAAACACGCCATTATCTTTGAGTTATTCTAGGTAAAACTTCCTAACCGTCGCAAAAATTTTCAATAACAAACAAGCCCTTTACAAAGAAACGCTCCTTAAAATTGTCAACGGCCGCCGCTTTCTGTGAATTCTTCTGATAACTGTCGTCTATTCTAGCCTCCAAATACGCCTCTAATGCACGCGCATGTTTGTTTTTCCCTCTAACCTACACTTAAAATCTTCCATCTTTTGTCATTTTTTTTCCTTAATTTTCAACATTAGCTGTGCCTTTCTCTTATCTTCGTCTAACCCGTATGTAATATCTGGTTATTTTTATCCCCCTTATTCAAAAGCTCTGTTCTCTCTTGCTTTTGTTCACCTAATCTAACAATCGTACTCTGTTTGTACCCTTCTACAGATTTCTCATTACTATTTCAACCAATGTCTTCAGAAAACACATTACGTCTTTGTTTCGCGTGTTTGCTTCTAAATTTCCTTGTCTAATAGACGTTTCAAAGTCAATGATCACTAAACATATGCTATTTTCCTTTCTTTGCTTCTTCATGTAAAATATTGTTTTTCCAACAACGATGATACTTGTTGACAAGTTTTATACTGGATACCTAGAACCTGTTTACAATGTTAAATCTTCCTAGAAATATTATCCGTGCTCAAGCTTTATATTTTAAGTTACACAAATAAATAACTGACGCTTTGAATATGCGTTTACTAAATAATTAAAACCCTCTTCAATTATCAATTTTTATGCTACAAACATAAAAGCTTTCGTATTAATACATTTATACGCTATTTCATAACTAAACTTAACTATGCTTTACGGACCTACGTTTCCCATATATTTATGCAACTATGCTCCACGAAATTAAGTTTCCTACCTAATTGTAATTAACATTTACACTGAATTTTACAACTATGTACAGTTAACCCTGATATTTATTGAAGCTTGCTAAATTATTATCCGATCTTTCTGACAAATGTCTCAAACTTTGCTTGACCCTTATATATACATGCTTTACCTTGCAATAACTAATTATTTGCCCTTGCTAATACCTATTATGACCTATAAAACCACATTAATATATATATATATATATATATATATATATATTACTCATATTTAGACCAGGGTAGAAAATGAAATAATCACATCAAATAATTTTAATCACCGTGTATAAGGAATTTTATTAAATAATACGCTTTATTAAAACCTTGAAGCATAAATAAATGCGGTCGTTTCAGTAAAAATAAGAAATTTAAATTATGTACAAGACGCTTTATATCAAAAGAAGCAGTATTAAAAAGCTCTGCGTGTAATGTAATTATTCCTAAACAAATGGAAATTACGTGCAAAATTTATATTAATTAACCCTATTTTAAGTAACCGGTAGTAAAACAAAGTGTACACATAATAATTAATATTTAACTTGTATTCGCTAAAAATGAAAGGATAGAAGTCAATTTTAATTGAAGTTAATTGAATCGTTAGTAACAGATAATATCTATAGAAACTTGTAAAAACCCAATAAAAAGCAAATCCTAGAAGTGTTAGTTAGAAGTAGGATGTTTGAACACACCTGCGTATTTTAAAAGGCAATTTCAGTTTAATTTGTTTAGATAAACATGTCGATTCTAAGGATATTGAAACGGTCAGATGCTTTAGCACGAAATACAAAACAGGGTTTATTTAAAAGCTCTGAGAATTAATATTATTTTGAACACCTGCGTAGTTTAAATATCACGTACGGCGAAAATTGTGTAGATAACAAATGGTTTCAAAGAATCTTGGAGAAACCGGGGCTTAATATTCACGAGAATGTGCGATACGGGATTATTTAACCCAGATAGTCCACATGGACTAAAATATAATCGATAATAAAGAATATCAATTTGCACCAATACGAACAGGTTAGAAAAGGAAAGAGAAAATGCGTCAAGCAAAGACACATATAGTAAAAGGCGTGATTTAAGCAACGTCACGAGGGTCACAATTGGTTGAAAATAGGATGCAAATATCAGAGGTAGAAACAACAATTTCTGTACAAAATTAATTAGTTATTTCCAGACTTTGCGTGCCGTGTGGAAATTTTCTGAGATTTAAATGGGGCGAGTGAAAAATTCGTAAAAACCGACTCGCGAGCGACGGACTGGGAACATGGCATGAGAAATTCTTTAGAATTACCCGTTTTGGGGAACAGACCGACAGACAGGCTTTTTGCTATATATACCGAGGTGAATATAAACAAGCTCTCTTAGACTTTTGACTATTCGATGCGTTAAAAGCTCTTACATCCGCGACTTGATTCAAGATGTTAAACAGTGCATTTTAGTTTGATAAAATAATTTAAAATTTTGCTCGTATATTTTAGTGATTCAAAATAGTTTGTTATTTACGTGCTAACATGAATGTACTTCAGTGCACTTAGATACAAGGTAATAAAATTTAGTATCACTGTACCAATTAGCAAAATTTACAACGACAAATGTATACACAAAAGTAGGCAGTTTTGTCGTATATTGGTGAAAGACGCATGAATTTCTTTGCTATTTTTCGGGGGTGTTAATAAGTAAATGGTTCAAATACGTGTCTGGATCCACGAAACAAGGGTCAGATATACACAGATGAGTTCCGGAAAAGCCCAGAAACAACTTTAAATAAATGGTGATGGAGAAAATTTTAAAAGCGTTGAGAATTAGAAGCCGTAAATATAATCCTGTTGGAATGGTGTGATTAACTAAAGGGACGATGTACATTGAAGCTACGAGTGCAAGTAACCTTCAGGTAAATTATACTATTTTGTTTGAACTTTGAGACATTTTTGTGTGTGTTGAATAACTTTCTAATTTGTTTATTTAAAATGGACATTAGTGGAATTGTACTAACCATAAAATTTTAATTTTAAGATGAAATTTGCTTGTTTAAGTAGAAAGGGGTATTTAGTATTGATGTTCGGGAAAATGATGAAAATTTGGGTATGTCTTTGAGCTCAATTAGACGAACCTGGTTAATTAACGTAAAGGGGTGGTAGATGCTCCCTTTATACTCAGACTCCGGTCTGCTTATATTGTTATATTAATTAGTAGGCATCCAACAAGGACTTTAATTCTGGATGCACGTTAAAGTGATAATAAAATTAATCTTGAAATTCCTTTTAAAACTGAATTTTATGCTGAAATTTAAGTTGAAAATTTAATGTATTCTGAATATTGATGTAAATAGAGTTAACGTTGATGTTTGTGGTAGGAATGTGTTGTTTAATTTTATGAATGAGGAGGTTT
The DNA here is from genome assembly GCA_036346225.1 of Platerodrilus igneus. Lineage (NCBI taxonomy): Eukaryota > Metazoa > Arthropoda > Insecta > Coleoptera > Lycidae > Platerodrilus > Platerodrilus igneus. The sequence continues at coordinate 10,746,920 of JARFIW010001469.1, read as the reverse complement.
ATAAAATTAGGTGAGCAGCTGAAGCGAAACCAGGATCACAGCAGTTTATGACGCCCAATCGGTGGGACTAGAATTTTTTTGTTGAAAGGACCCAGTTCCCGCATTCAAAGGAGTATATCACAGCAATATATATATATATATATATATATATATATATATATAGCTGTGATATTGAAGCCTCACCCTTCAACACAACAGACTTCCTCGACTATTTCGGTTAGAAGAACATTAAAAAGACTCTTCTGCATAGATTAATACACTGAGCCTTTACTACTATTTTAAAGTAGAAATATTCACATATAATAAAAAATATATAGAACATAAAAATGTTTACAGTATTAAATCAAATGAAGAATAAAAAAAGTATGAAAATATTGACTTATATCAAGATTAATTTTTATAATTTTTATATTACTCTTACAGCGTTTTGAGTATACTCACACCATCGTTTTTATTCTTCTAAAATATACTTTTACTAAACAATACGCCTAAATTGCCTTTGACCTACCTACAAAGAATAAATTTCCAAAGTTAAGCTCATGAGATTTTTAATTGATCAAACCTAAAAGTTACTACCACTTATGATAAATTTAGCAAATTATGAAACACTATACAAATTGCAGATTAAATATTGTCATAAAAGTCTGTTATAAAAATCACAAATCTTAAAAGCTACTTTTGCCTTTATTTATTGTGCATAGAAATATTTCCAGATCTATCAGCCTTTCAAAAATTCCATACAATCCAACTACTAAAGCTCTAATAATAAGGGTTTCCTCCACGAGAGTTACCATCAAATTTATTTAGCGTCAATATTATTTTGACTTGAATACGACCTTATTAACACCAAGTCGAGAAGACGAACAGGAGAATCAAATTGAATTTGTTCGAATTAGAATTAAATTGAAATCGAATTAAAATCAATCTAATCAAATTAGAATAGAACTTGTACAGAATTTAAATAGAATATGAAACCCTAAAATAACTCTCAATTACTAAAACTAATACAAAAATACAAACATGCGTACAATTTTTCTCAAAATTGGTGAGAATCATTTAACTGTAGATATTTTGTATCAATTTCGAATACTTTCAACTTGCACTAATTTTTATTTTATTACTTACAGTTTTATTCTACAATAGCTTTGATTGTTAACAGAGTTAACATAATATCAGTAATCATCCGTTTTAAAATTACTCTCGTAATATAACCTATCATCCAGATTGTAAACAACAATATCTTTCAGGAAATTTTATATTTTATAGAAGTACAGACTTGCTAAAAATCACGTAGCGCGCGCCAATAATAATGGTTTGAGCTCACAACAAAGTATCTGATTGGTTCTATGCGCTCAACAATGCAAAATCGACTTAATTTACTAAATGTTGGAACAAATTTTTTTTAATCACTAAAACACCAGCCCCACGTTGTGTGCCAGTGTTACGTATTTCTTAAATGGGCACCAGTGAAGCGTTTTTCTTATTATTATATATATCTGACTCTAGATGTTGGGTGTCAGCAAAACGAAGTCTTCCGACGTAACTAGGGGTCTATTCCTTGGGTAGAGCTATGAGAAATGGGGGGGTAAGTCGAAATCTGTTAGTGGGTCATACTCAAACTAAAACAAATAGGCGCCACCAAGTCCGGACTGATTCACGTTAATGGCATGGCATATTTCTAAGGGCGGACGTGGAGACCCAAAGAAAGAAAGATCGCCTTCGATGACAAAAACCTGTCTTAACAGAATAAGACGCTGTTCCTGTAAGAAAGTATAATAATTAGATTAATAAAAAATTGGAACACTGTTTGTGTCCCGCAAAAATACCTAAAGAAATATTAAAAAGATATTTTCTATATAAGGTTGGCATCAAAATTCAACTCTTAAAGATATTAATTTCCTGTGGTTAGGTTTGATCACATTTGATCAAAATAAAAAACTTTAAGCTTGGACTAATAATTTACTAAAAAGAATTTCTTTTTTTTTAAATAAAATGCAATGCAACAAAATTGAATAAATATTTGAATTACTTCGTAAATTTAAAGTAAGGTTTATCAACCTTATTCATGATCAAATATATTACAGCAAGGTGTAACTTATTACACAAAGATACTCTAACCCGTTCAGATCTGTTCAGGTCGATTACATTACAAAAGTTACTATAGAAATTTTCCTCTTTAATTTAAAAGTACTAGTTTTAGTTTCTAATGAAAATGATCACAAAAATATTTTTGTTTTCAAAAGTGGTAGTAACGCAGTGCTAAGCATTTGCTTTCAAGGATACGTGTGTCAGCAGCATATTCCAGACAAACAAGTGACGTCAGGAACATCTGTTGTTGTAACTAACAGTTTATACTGAAGCAACGTGTTGTTTCTTACAAAATCAAATGAGTGAACTTTAAGTTTGACACTGGGAAATCCAGCTTAGCAATAGTTGAAGCAAATATCATATTCGTACTTCTACACATCGGAACAAAATAGCGTGTTTCTAAAGTGAAACACAAAAGAATTTCTTAGAACTACTACGAACCAAACAAAACTGCATTCCTAGCCTTGATTAGGTACTTGTTTTACCATGCGAAGTTTACTGCCTATATTCTACCAAAGTAGCATCTTTACTCTGTGTAACAAACGATCCTCTTTAAATTATATCGACTTTCCATCTTCCAAGTACACCGTACACGTCGTAAAATGAAGTGGTTTTCTTAAAGTTGATTAAAGTTTTCAAAATTCTAAGTGCATCGTAGATTGTAGGGATGTTCCTCGTCGTCTAATCTCTCGTCGCGCGCTATTCAGAAAATGTGCTCACTCATTAAAATTGATACGCAGATTACTCGCCATCGTTCTTTCATACATCTTGTTACTTCTTCTACGTATGGCCGAGTGATTATCATACTCGCTCGGACGATCGGAGGATCCAAGGGGGAGGTTGTCACACCTAAACGCGCCTGCGACTGGATGTGGTATACACCGACATCCAACCACAAATAGACTAACAAATCAAGATGCTGTTTCAATGTATTATTTTACTTTTTAAATGTATTACGACATTATTTAATAAAAGTGTTTTATTATTTTCGCACTTTTAATGAAGGGATTTATCAACTAAAAATAAAATTGTTACAATGTAAGACCCGACCATTCAAATTCCTACTCTGTTCAAGTGTTACTTTATAAATGGAAAATTTGCTTGTTATATTTCGGGTTATCACTGCAAATGTTATGTACAAGAGTTGAAATTTCAGGATTTTTGTAGTTTTTTCTTTATAGCTCCTGCAATTTTGAGATATGTAACGTTTATTTAAATATAATACTTGCAAATTTATCTAAGATTAAATTCCTTCGCGTCGTCAAACCTGCAAACTTGACGTGAAAAGCATTATGCCTCAAATTGTGGTTGCATGAATAACGTTGCAAGTAAAGTACGCAAATTATAATACAAAGATTTACCCGGTGTAAATCATGGGCCTGTGCGTTCCTCAGGGACGTTTCTTTAATGGCGTCCTCGTCGACGAAGCACAGGTGTTTTTCTCTTCGATATGAGGAAAACGTAACAAAGGAAGGATCACTTACTCCGTCGACTCGAACTTTTACTTCCGCACGTCTGTATTCGATAATGGTTGATAGTAAACTTCCTCTACCTAATTTTTATACCCCCGCGCTAAAACCGAAAACGCAGCAGCGTTTTCATGGTCGCAGAACGCAACATTTGCGGTTCTTTACACCACAAATCGTAGGCCAATGTCCTGAAAAACGCGAGAACCGAGTCTTCGTGGGATTTACACGTGAAGCTTAAGTTAAGAATGATAAAGAAAAACTTTCCCATGCGAGGTTTAAAAATTCCCTGAGCTTAAATAGTAAAATAAAATGTAAAACCCTTTAAAAAAATGCAACAGATACTTAGATCAAATTTGGAATATAGGTTATTCTATAAGGCCTGCATCAAATGGTTGTGAGAATCTACAAGATGATATTTTTCTCCGCCTGAATTTTTTTGCGGCGCAAGATAGGTTTTTGGCCTTTGGGAGCTTCTTCGTAAAAAGTTTTAATTTCCAAACAACACTCTTATCAAGTGTATTTTATTTTTAATTGTTTAATTACAAAAATTAACTTATTTCTGTTACAACAAAATAGACGTTTATTTTCACTAAACATTAAGTAATTGAAATTGACAAAAATACCTGAAGTTAATAAATCAATAATTAATAATCAAAAATTACAAATGAGTAGCTCGAACAACCAACAATGTTAAAGTTATGATGTTCTAGGACTGACTGACCATCATGGGCTCCTCAGGGTATTTATGCCTTTGCATCGTCTTGTGGGAAGTGCAGATCTCATGTCTGCTACTTTTTAATCAAATACATTGTATTGCTTCTTAGTAATCTTAATTCTAACAATTGCTTTCTTATAATATATTGTGACCGTCAGCTGCAGTATCATGTTACGTCTGGAATACAAAGTAGTTGCTTCTTTTCTCACGTTTGATTATGAACTTTCATTAACCTTTTGTAATGTGTCCTTCAATTATACAATGTAACAATCTATTTCTTAAGATTTAATAATTGCATTTAAATATACATATATTAATTTGGGGGATATGTAACTCGACCGCTCGTAGATTTTAAAACACAAAATAAAGTTTCTGTTTTATTTAGAAACTTTTTGTCTCATGCAGTTTTTAAATACCTGCAATGAAAACGATTTTCTGTAAATCGTTAGATAAAGTAAAAATGTTAAGATAGTCTAGAATGCTGCGGCTTTATTGTGGACGATCTCTTGTTTTTATTAATTTTGACAGTTCGCATTTTACATCGTAACTTGTGTCGGCATATGTTTATAAAATTAAAAGTTTAAGTTGTAACAGTAAGGTATAAACATGTATGGAATACTCGTTTTAATTTCATAACGATTCCAAATTTTAAGAATTCTAAAATGACTGAGATGCATTTCATCTATGGCCTTGCGAATGGAAATGTAAGAGCAGCCAGACGTCTGGACGTGGAGCACTTTCCCCGTAGAATGATACCTGATCAACGAGTATTTTTGGATATTTATGGGTATCTTTTACTAACTGGAACTCTCTCGTACTGTTAGAACACCACAGATCGAAGAAACTGTTCTAAATGAAGCAAAAGAACTTCCGGATACTAACACTAGAAAAATCATTAAACATTTAATATGTTGTAACGTATTTTTTTTCGCAGTTACACTTCGCTTATTAATCTAAAATAATATCGCAATAAAATAAAAATATAATTTATAAATTTTCAATCACTAAAAATAATTCTTAAAATTTACAATAGCATATGCGCTCCTTTGCTCTTGAGGTCTAAGTTCCTACAATAAGCTTCGTCGAGTTGTCATTTCGTGTCACTTTTCTATCAGCGTCTGAACAGGTACGCTGCTATCAGCGGCATAGAAAGGTCAAGATGGTGGTATCCAGGCACGTGGCCTGTAATACGGTTCGCAAGAAAGTTTAACTGATTGAATCTTCGTGTCTGAATGTAGTTCCTAGCGGCTTTAGCGTGATGGTTTCATTTTGCGTTCCACCTAGAGCAGTTCAGTTGATTTCTGCAGGCCAATGAAGATAGAAGTTCCCCCTCATCATTAAAACAGTTGGTATAATTAATTAAATACATTTTACTAATGTTTTCCTCATAGTGCAATATCTTAGATCTAGAAAATATGAAGAAAGTAAGCAATATCATATAATTATACCACGGATTTCGTTAATATCGTAATTGCCGTATTTAATGCTGAAAAGAAAATTTAGTTTGAGATTTGGAATACAAGAATTTATAGGATGTACTTTAGGAGGAATTGCTTTGGTTAAATAATGTTTTGTTCATAAGATTTCTCATAGTTCCAGCGATAAATTCGTTTGTAATCATGTGTTTCCTGTTTGTGCATCGCAGAACGCAGATGTTTATGGAATATCCCACATCTGATGTCATAGTTCAATTTCTTTTGATCGTACTGTATTTCGACACGTGAGTGATATCTAGTATTTAATCACATTTATAATTATTTAAACATAATACGAAAGGTAGAAGGTTGAAACTTTACCTTGATTAAAGTAACTTAAAATTTATTTAGTAAAAGAAAGATTTCGTAATAAATGTGTAACCTTGCATAATTTTTAAAGATGGCTATGCAGTTTGCTTATCATAATTATTTCACAAACAGATAGCGTTAACTAAACTGAAAAAGTTGTTAGTGACATATGATGTCAAAAAATATTCAGCTGTTCAATTTAAATATCACATGTTATTTTACGCTAATTTAAAAATATATTTAATAATTTTGAGGTCAAGTACTTTGACTATTAAACAACGTGATGAATTCTTTTTATACGTATTAAGTAAAACTAACTCTATGTTGAAACATGCTATTTTATGAGAACTTAAATAATTAAATTTTATTGTGAAGTCAACGTAGTACTACACATGGCTAAAAGATTAAAATATGTAATAGAATTATTAAGAGAGCTCAAACTTTTCAGAAAATTTATTATGAAATATTCAATTTAGAGATCTTTATGTTTTTTGAATACAAAACCTTATTAATTTTCTGTTCTATAAAAAAATTTTAGTTGAAAATGATTATGTTAAAACAAATCAAAGAATTTAATCAAATAGAATCCATTTTTGTCTATCTCTTTTATTATTCAAAATACAAGTAAATCTTATAGGTAATTCATGAGCAGACATTGTGTCTAATGATAACAAATACCCTGGATGTATATTTTTGGAACTTAAATTCTATTATATTATTTTTGGTAAATATTTTTGAAGACACAAACGATGTCCATGTTTTGCATTTGTTTGTTTACAGGTTAAATCGAGACATCTGTAAGACATCTAGTATTTGAGATTTTGGTAAGTGCTTTACGAAGATGAAATTCAGGTTTTGTGGCTATATTAGTGGTGTAGATATAAGGTTTCCGCATGCCCCTAATACAAGCACGGATAATTTTTGTAGGTTGTTGTATTGAAATATACGGTGGCGCTCATTATCTATATTTTTGGTATCTGACAACCTATGACCCAAGCTCATGATCTACCCAGAGCTAACACTCTACTAGCCGTTTATGTCTAAAGAGTTTTTCTTTTCCTCAAGCCGTTTTCCATCCAACTTTACCTTGGGCTTTCATTGTTAATAAGAAATTCTCGACCTTGTGATATCAGGTAAGGGTTTATGATACATAATGGTGCAATTTGTTATCTGATATTTACGAAGGTAATTTTTTTTTGCTTTCAATGTCATCAAATTGTTTGCCGTATGCTGCGCGATTCTTTGCTCTACCATTACGATATTCAAATGGTGCAGGCGTTCTTTACGCGAGATTTCCATTTAAGGATTAAAATCTGTCAGTGCTACCGTAATAGGCTAGCAGCAAACACCAATTTTGAGTGTAAATTACGTTTTAACAACAAAACTATTTTTTTCAAGCAATTCAATTCTTACAACAACCGCATAATGGACTGAAAAAAATTCACATGAAATTGTCGACACGAATTTTCAAGAGCAGTTCTCATTATACGTATGGCGTAATATAATTGGGGATTATTTGATCGGTCCTTTCTTTTTGCCTAGTTGACTTACTGGTCACTCGTCCAGGCATTTTACGAATTGTCTGTAATACTTGAAAACTTACCCCTTTCCTGAAAAATGAAATGTGGTATATGCATCATGGCGAATTCCATATCCCCCAAATTAGAATATATATGTAAATAATGGAACTATTAAGAATTAACAATTATTAAAACTTAAGTTAGATGCAACCATGTGAAATTGCAAACAGTGAGAACGGAAACAGACATTGTATTCCAGACGTAACGTGATACTGCAGGTGCATGTCACAGTAGGTTATAAGACAGCAATTATTAGAATTAAGATTGTTACATTGTATTGTATAAATGAATAAAGAAAATAGCAGACATGAGCTCTGCAGTTTCCACAAGCAATGTGAGGGGCAGTGATAGCATAAATACCCTCGAGAGCCCAAGATGGCCAGTCAGTCTAGAGCTTCTCAACTTTAACATTGTTGTCAGTTCAGCTACTCGCCGTAATTTTAGTTTAATTAATAAAAATGAATTTCAACTTACAATTATTTCGATCTCATACGTTGCTGCATATAACGAACTTGTAATCAAAATTAAAATTGTAATTCAGTATAAAATAAATTTATAGAAGTTTTTTGGAAAAACCTTTTTAAAAAGCCGCTCCAAGAGGCCCAAAACCTATCTACCGCCCCTGCAAAATTTTCTATTTAGGCTGGTGAGTATTTAAATGAAGTGTGTGAGAACATGTGGTACAACCTTTAAGGTATATTAAGGGATTTTTCCTATTAGGTTTTTTCTATGTGACCAGCTGAAAGGCACAAGAAAAATTTTACGAGGATTTCCAGTAAGCGGATAGAGCCCACGGCAAGTTCCGATGGAAAATGACTCGTAGTTGAGAAAATCTCAAAAGGCTAAGCGGCTAGTCGAACTATTTGCTCTGGGTAGAACATGAGCTGTGGGTCGGGGTTGGACTGCGGCCAAAAATATAAAGAATATGGCGCCACCGAATTTTTCTATACGAAGAAGACCTTACCCTTGTACAAGGCGAATGCGGAAACCTTTATTCAATTACTACTATATAATTTATTAAAAACAACTCAATCCCTAAAGTTTCTTACCTTATGACTCGACTTCGACCTTTATACTTCACTGCTACACCTGTGAACAGATTAAACAAAGAATAGCACTGTTTGTGCCTTTATACCCAAAATTTAAAAACTTAATTCGAATCAACTTTCATTCATTCCAATTAAAAAGAGTAGTCTTGACCAAAATAAAAATCTATTCCTTCAGTATTTAGTTATTGTGCTATTTACAAAACATCTTTTTCCTTTAATATAATTTTGATTAATTTAAATTCTTGAAAAACATATACATAAGTACTTGGTATAATATGTACTTTTCACCGTTAAAATATGGTCATTTCTATTAGAAATATCTAGCCAAATTTTACTTAAAAATGAGTGAGCCTGAGTTTACTTTCTGAATAATTAACTTACATATAACAATTTCGGTTGGTTTGAGTAGATCTACTATAACCTCACAAAAATACTCCACTCAACTATTAGTGAAATATGAAACGTATAAGTTTAATTTCTAATGATTCGAGTAAATCATGTTTCAAATATTTATATCAATTTTCATAAAAGGTAGAATTTAACTTTCCTTATCTCATAATGACATCTTCCGTAATTTCAATGTATTAATAAAAAGATTTAAAAATGAAAAATTTACAGGTTCCTGTTGCTTAATATGAAAAATATATAGTCTGAAATTCACCTACTTTGAAGTTCAAATCACGTGATTAAACAAAAAAATTATTTGTCTGCTACATCCATGCTACAGCGGACATACGAAAGCAAATTTACATACCAGATGTTCATCTGACGGAAAAATACCTGCTAGGCGTCTTGCTTCAGCACTTAAATAAAGGAAATCTCCAATTCAGTACAAGCAAATTTGCTGCTTGTTGAAGCTCCAAACCATATCACGGCGTCCATATTAACTAATTGATACTCGTCAAATACACATTCGTACAAAGGTCAAATTCTTAAATTTTCTAAAATTTCCTACTTGTATGTTGATTAAATTTACGTTAAACAAAAGTTCTGTTAACTAAAAGTTGCATATTATTTCAAAGTTACATATTATTTCAAAGTTGCATGTTAACCAAAGGCCCTTCAAACAAAATAATTCCTCGTCATCTGCGAGCTATTTTCCAGCAAGTGGACAACAAAAGTGAGCGTCGCCGAGACGATATTATATGAAGAAAACAATTTTAAATTTTACGTGCTTCCAACACGTAGATTCCTCAAACGTCATCGTCCTTGTGTTCAAGGAACAATTCGACTTCTTCTGACGACAGCTATATTGGAAGTGATCATATCACGCGGGTTACCGCCTGGCAACAAGCTTATTCTTACAATTGTCTAACAGAGGGAGCTCTACGAATGACACTAATTGAAAAGTATCTTTTGTCACCTGATAATTTAAAATTTGAATTGAAAGCTAATATTTTATTGGACAATATGTAATATTTATTTAGTGGATTGTGTAGCATTATTATGCATCAAATTGGTTCTTATTAAATAAATAGATTAAATTTCTGTAGACATAATGATAGAAAATAAAATCGTTACAATGGATAGGACGGAGTGGGCCTCAGGCCATGACCCCTTACGTCCCTTGATTTAAATAGCGCAGTACCCGTGAACTCACTCCAAAGCTTAGTGTGTGAACTTGTCCAAAGGTTTACATACGACTGTTCTTTGTTGCTCTGTGTGTTGCGATCTCGAAGTGAGTTTCACAACCACAAACGTTCGACAATACAGAACTACCAGCACAAACTACTCTGTCATGACATATATGGCTTAGTATCTCTGTTTTCCTGTTTCGTCTGATTTATTTTTGTATTTTCGTTTTTCTTCTATTAAATTCAGGATATCCTTCGTTATCCATGGTTTTTTATTTTCTTTTTGTATATATCCCAAAATATCTCTGACTGCCATATCAAAACATTGTAGGTATCAATTAATTAATTATGTATTATGCGCAGAAAGTACATTACTGCCAATTACAAATCTTTACGTCTTTAACCATTGTTTAGACTATTAATTATTATTCATTCCCAAAGAAGATTAAGAAAAATATATAGCGGTGACGGAACACTTTCAATAACATTAAAATGTTAATTGGAGTTAAGAAAACACTTTTTAATGATAAGTTTAATTATTTTGCTCTTAACTAACAACAAAATATTTTTTTCAGATTTTGGTGGAAATTGCAATACTTGCAACCTGCAAAAAACAATTGCTCAGTTTGATGGATGATCTTGAATCGTTTAGCCATTTCAACATCGTTAATAGTGCACTGCATATAGAAATTGAACAAATACATGCTTTTATGAGACGATTTTTTGTTTGTATAAAAATTTGCTATTTTTGTACAAACACGGTTTATTTTTGTAAGCCGCTATTAGAAGGATCTAGAACTTTTCCAGTAAAAATGTACCAACCTGTTGACCTTTCGATAGCTCCGTACTACGAAATTATTTTCTTTCTGCAGTTTTTCAACGGATATTTTGCACTTGCCATAATGATGGGATTTGATTATTTGTTTTTGACACTGATCTTTCATGCATTGTGTGAACTGAAAATAATTAAATATAGGTTAAAGAGTTTAAAAATCTTACCATCATCAAATGTAATGGATGATGGCATATGTTTAAAAGAATTTGTTCAAATAATTAAGCATCACGATTCTATTTTAAGGTATCTTTTTTTTGAAAACTATTTATTTCATATCTTGTTAACACATAGAACATAAGCGAAAACTTTGACATACTATAGGTTTTATATGTTTAAATTCAAATTAAACTAATTGCTACGTACCTAGACGTAGCCGGAAGAAGTAAATACCAGGCTAACTTCCAAACGCGGAGAGTAGGGGATTCACCTTGTAACGTGCAATTTTTGTAGTTTTAAACTTTTACGCTGTTTCCCAATTTATAAATGCATTTCTGCAAATTGCTGTTTCTGTATTTGATATTTATTAACTCGTGTGTGGTAATTTAAAGATAGATAAATTGAAAATTATAAACCGCTTATAATAAATAGATTACATCGTTCTTGTCTTGCCGTAAATGTAAATTTCGTTCCTTATGTGGATTATTCGTAAATTGCTTTCCAACTTATCGGAAATGATAAACCGCTGTAATTAATTATTATATATGATTGCGGCATTCACGTTTTGGATGTTCCTGATGTTATTAACAGGTCTAGATAAGATACGATAAGCGGTTGTGATAGAACGAGTTGAATAAACAGACGAGGAGTCGAGTTCTGTTCTTGGTTCCTATATACTAATTACGTTGAAAATACTGTTTCTTTTGCTTTGAAAATAGTGAGAATCAATGCGCTCTCAATTTTCGAATTGTTATGAACAAGCGCGGCACGATTTTTAGTTGTCTTTCTTGTGAAATATCGTGATGCGCGTTGCTTTACTAATTGTGTTTTAGTTGATTTTCTGTTGGAAATAGTACTTGTTAAACTCGACCTGCACGCGTGTTGTACGGAACATCTGACGTACTTACTTTAGTGATACACGTGCTTTACCCATTGTGTTTTTTTTCTGTTGGTGCTTCGTCTTTTTATATTTAATGTGTGTGCGATCTAGTCTAGTGTACCTTTGTTTTATCAGATTAGTGCATACTTTAGATTATTTAAATACAGTTGATACTGTAGTTTCTGCATTTTTCTAACACCAAAGAATCTAAAATAGATCATTGCTTGCGCGAATTTCGTTATTTGCGAAATATAACAGATTACCGGTTTACAAAGGTATTGGTTGAAGTTTCTCACTGCTTTTTGGAGGTTTAGGAAAATAATATACATTTGATCCCAGTTGAAATTAAATTAGTGCCACAAAATATTTCGAAATTATTGTCTCAGAAAATAGAATTAACAAGAAATTTATCAATGCTACATAGTTCCGTCGTGCGATGGTGTCTGCTGCTAACCCCAGTGAAATACATAGGTGTGATTAGTGTAAAGTGTCATAAGTTCCATCAACACCCTCACAGTCAAGGGTGAAGTGCTTCGTTAGTGCAGGACATCGTGAATCTTACACTTCCGTTGCAAGGAAGCGTTGCTGAAGGACTTTTGTAAGTTGAACTATTTCCTACTTGTTATTACTTTAAATATCTACCCGTTGCTTTACTATATCTTTGTCATTCTGATACCTTTTACAAAAGACTTGCATTATATTTTAAAACATAAGAAAAAAAAAAGAAAGAAAGAAAGAAAGATTAATACTACTGAATTACTCATATCAATTGTGTCTTACCTATTTATCTTTTGTTAACATTTTGTCTGATTTATGTTTAATTGGTGTGTGAGGAAACGTTTCTGCTACTCCCCAATATTACCTCACTTTGTACTAAACATTTTTCTGTATTGCTTTTACTGTTGTTATATTATACAGTTTATCTAAACAGTTTCTTTTATTTACAAAGTACTGAATAACTTAGATGTTTCATTGCTGCTATGCTTATTCTTTTTTTTTCAGGTTTGCTTAACTAATTAATTTTATTGCAGGTATTATCACTAACTCCTTACGGCCGCGTACATGGTATGTTGGTCTGCTTTCTACACCCCCTACTCTCCGATTGAGCACGGTCATTTTTTTTTCTATCCTCTTTGATTTTCTTTTTGTTACGCACGGCTACGAGCCAACGTAACATAACTTTGGCGCCCAACGTGGCTGCCACAAAAAAAAAAACGTAACAAATTTTTGGCGCCCAACATGGGGCCCGATAAACGAGGGGCCCGATTTTTTTTTCTCTTGCTCGATTTTTTTATTTGCTCTTGATTTTTTTTAATTTTTTTATGACCTTGATGTTTTTTTGACATTGAGTTTTTTTGTTGTGTATCGGCTCGAATTATTTTTTTCCCTTCTCGTCTGAACTGAATTTTGTTTAGTATTCAGTCATTTCGTTAATTTGGTTTCTCTGTCGAACCAGCCTAATAATTCGGTTTTGTGTCTTTAAATATTTGGGTGTTGTTTGTCGATTCTGTAATAATGGGTGACTTTTGGAGATTAAAAGTTGATCGGTTACATGAAGCTGAACTCAAATATGAAGTCGGTTCTCGTGGGTTCGATGCAAAGATACCTGTATCCGAACTTCGTAAATCCTTGAGGAATATTTTGAAAATGGAATCTTCTGAAACTCTAAGTCCTTTTAAATCTGGTATCGATTTTCAGACGGATAATAAAGCCGTGACTGAGGGTTTAACTGAATTAACTACGAAGAGTAAAGATTTTAATAGTGATATTACAACTACCGACGGCCAACGTATTATTAGCCTGGCTATGCATCTCAAAGGGAGAATCCAACGCATGAATGTTACTTCTAACGCTGAAACCGTAATACAGCGAAAGTTGTTACTACGTGTCAGTAATTTACGCAGTGATTGCGATAGATTATACCGTCGCTTTAGACGTTCTCCCACTTCACCTAGGGTACCACTTGTTTCTACGGCTACTATTAATCCGACTACTACTGATACTGAGGATGATCTTACTTCTGCTGAATCTTCTGATGAATTACCTATACCTATCTCTATTTCTAAACCAATTGCTACGTCTGGTTATGGACAGCTGGTGTCTAAATGGGACTTAAAATTTTCGGGTGATGACCGTATGTCTTTAAATGCATTCCTATTACGCGTGGACGAATTATGCTCGGCACGCAACGTTTCTGCTTCTCAACTATTTTCTTCGGCATCAGACTTACTTTCGGGAAAAGCTTTAATTTTATTCAGAGCGCATAGAAAATCCCTAACTAATTGGCAGGATGTTATTCGGCTATTAAGGGAAGAATTTCAACCCGTTAATTACAACGAAAAACTTTTGGAGGAAATGTACTATGGGTCCCTCAGAGTCTATTGGTGTATATTTAGCGACGATGGAAAATTTATTTGCTCGTCTAACAATCTCTCTCTCTGAACTACAGAAACTCGATATTATTTTACCAAATCTTACCCCTTTCTACCAAACCAACTTAGCTTTGCTTGATCTGAATACTATTGCCGAACTTTTGCGTGTAGGTCGCAGACTAAAACAGCGCAAAATACAAGCCGATAATTTCAAGTCTCCTCCTGCTCCGAACTTTTCTCAACTCCTAGAGCCTGACTTAGCTTATACAGGTCCTGTGGTCCGCAGCAAACTTACGTCCGCTTATGTCCCTTCCCGTTCTGGTGTTACAACTTCGAAAACCCTTGCACCTGGTGCAAGTGATGCTCCTAAAAATATTTCTAATTCTTCCGTTACTTGTTGGAACTGTGGCCAACGAGGACACAAGTCTCCTTCCTGTAGTAAACCACAAATACTTCATTGCTATGGTTGTGGTAAACCTAATGTTACCCGTACCAATTGTACGAGTTGTAACAAGAATTTAAACTACCGATCGAGTCGCTAAGCCGAGAAACCGGCCCGATTCCTTCTACAGTTGTCTCGGTACCTATTATTTCCTCAGAAAATCCCTTCTCTGGTCTTGATGACCGATCTAAATATGTTCTGGATTTTATTTTAGCTAGTTCTCGTGAGGACGACAGACCTTATCTTACTGTTACTATTTTCGACATCGAATTTAAGGGTTTACTTGATTCTGGCGCTTCTCGTACTATTATTGGTGGTCCTGGTTGGGATATTCTCTATTCTCTTTCTTTGCCTTTGTCCCAAACGGAGATCCACAGCTGTACGGTAGCCAATGGTCAAGCTTGTGACATTCTCGGGTCACTTACTTTACCCATGTCGATCGAAAATAAAACTATTCTTCTTGACGTCCTAGTCGTTCCTTCTATTTCTCAGTCTCTGAGAAATACAAAAAATACAAAAAAAGCACGTCGCCCACGATTATCTATTAACAATAAAAATTAATTAAAAGGATTTTATACAAACAAGCAAAAGAAATTAAATTAAGCGTTACTATTTCAAAGCAAACGATTAGGCGATATGAACAATTTAGTGTTTTAGATACGAAGTGCACATCTCGTATTTTACACAAAATAAAATTAATCAGTAATAAATAAACATGTGAGAGCTTTTATCAAGAATTTTTAAAATTGCGCCTAATACTTTTGTAAAATAATCTAATCAGTAGGAAAGGATTAATGTGTGTCTGTCAAACATTTCTAACAATAGTATAACACACCTGTAAAGCAATAATATCAATTCGCAGCAACAAACAATAGTTCTACAGTGTTACGTTTCTTATCACGTAGCTACACCAAACGTTGATACGGAATATGCCTTTGATATACCCAAAAGAAAACAAGTTGTATACCTGTACATATCTGAATACTTAGCTTGCAAACCGTCGGGGGTGAGTCAACACAGAAACACCACGATCGTCGGGATCTGTTTACCCTGTTAGCATAACTGCAGCAGCGGTGTACGGACAAAAGCAGTTGGTCTAAATAAAGAAATAACCCATTTGGTCTCCAGCTACAAAAAATCTATAAAGAGAATCTGATTACAATGGGTACGCGCGGGGAAACTCACCAATACACGCAAGACACCTTCTAGTTGTCTAACAAAAAAAGCAAACGTGTATTGCTTTTGAAATACGGTGACGAAGAATGTAGAAAATAATTCGACGCCCAAGCTGCAGCATCAAATTCAACATTGGTTCAAATGACACGAATTCAAATTGCAAATCCTGGCTTATCAAGCGCGATTAAAACTGGAAAACACGCTATCAAATAATAGTAGAATCTATCATCTCGACAAGTCTTTAAATGGGAAACACAAGAGAAGCAATTATACGCGGTCGTAATGTAAACCAAGATAACGGGTACCTAAAACAGGATATAAACTATTTAATTGTAGCACAAACTTGTCGATTTAAGTTGAGGAATTATTAGAGAGCGTATTTATTATTACTTATGTTGAAGGATTTAACAGTAGCAAAATTTATTCGAGCGGGTATTGAATTAACCAGGAAAATTTTAAAAGTCAAATTGGAACGTAACATAATATAAAAGCAAATCTTACCAACGACCGATAAACGCCCTCAGAAGCCCTAAACACTGAAACATTTTGTTTTCACCGAAAACAGCAGCACAACACATCATTTATTGGACTCCTCTTAGTTCCTCCTATTTCAAACTGACCACGTTTAGCCTGTATTTAAAGCCCTTATTCATGAATTTTGTTTGTGACAAAATGTTTATTTTACATTTACGTGTTAAGTAAATTAAGTATCACGCCTTGTGTAATTACTGTATAAACAGTTTCTGTTCCTTACAGTATTAAATTCACTGTATTGAGTAAAAAAGTAAAGGAATTCCTTTTGTCTCCTGAATCCGGTCCTGGTTATTTTATAAATTATTAGTAACATTAGTAATACAGCTCCCAGAGCAAACATGAGCCCCGGAAAATATGCGAACTAAAACGCGTCATAAGCATATGTAGCAAACCAGAGAACCGCTCAAGTTGAATGTACATTGCGAGACAGAAATTAATTTTTCTGATATTCAGTGACGTGTAAATTATGTTACGTGCCGAAATCGGCACTAAACATTCTCAATTAAGTTTTAATTTGTAAGAATTTCGCGCCATAAATTTAAAAGGACGTGCGCGTATTTCCGCCACTTTGGATAGTGCGTTGGCGCGGGGTAAAAGTGGGGATTTTCCGGCATACGTGTTGGACTGGTGATCTAGAGGCCAACGAATGGAGTTGTCTTTTGTGTTTTATCGTGTCTTTCTTTGTTATGTAGGTTTCCTGTTATACCAAATTACTGTACCTCTACCTGTCTTCTTTACCGTACTTTTACCTACATATAGGAAGAAGACCAACTGAATTTGGATTCAACCGGGCCCAGCGAATTACCCACGCCCGAGAAAGATCAACGGAGCCCCGCTGTAGTCATCATGGAATAGCGCTGGAGTTGCCGTACATGTTTACGTAAGTACCCCTTTGGGGGTTTCTTTAAAATTAGTATAACTTTTTATTGTGTTGCATAATTCGAATATTGCGTGACGTAATCTTTATTTGCACGTCAAATCGCAATTATCTAATATTGCTACCAACTGACTGTACTGGCTCGCGTACCCGCACGGCGGGGCTATAATAATTAATAGTCTAAACAATGGTTAAAGACGTAAAGATTTGTAATTGGCAGTAATGTACTTTCTGCGCATAATACATAATTAATTAATTGATATCTACAATGTTTTGATATGGCGGTCAGGGATATTTTGGGATATATACAAAAAGAAAATAAAAAACCATGGATAACGAAGGATATCCTGAATTTAATAGAAGAAAAAAGAAAATACAAAAATAAATCAGACGAAACAGGAAAACAGAGATACTAAGCCATAAAATGGGAAATTATTCGCAAATTCAAGAAAGCTAAAGAACAATGGATTGATGAAAAGTGCAAAGAGGTACAAACTAAGGTAGAAATAGGAAAGACATATGAAGCATACAAACTAATTACAATGAATTTTAGGGAAATAAAACCGTATAGCAAAAATATAAAGAACACCGGAGAAAACGTCTTTATAGAAAATGTAGAGAAAGTGGGTAGATGGCAAGAATATATAGGGAATTTATATACAGAAGAGGAACTAACAGCATTAGAACAGGAATCAGACTTAGAGATTAGTTTGAATTATCATTAAAGGGTCTGAAAATTGGTAAGGCGCCGGGCACAGATAAGGTGCAAGCAGAAACTCTAAAAACCGCTGGAAAAGCAGTAATAAAACGTATCTTCCAACTTGTGAGCTATATGTATGAGACAGGCGAGATACCCAAAGATTTCAAACGTAACATCATAGTAACAATACCAAAAAAGAAAGCCGCGGAAAGATGTGAAAATTTTCGAACAATAAGTTTGACAACACACATGTTAAAAATATTAACTAGAATTGTACAAAGACGAATGGAAAAACGAGCTGAAGAAATACTAGGAGAAGATCAATTTGGGTTTAGGCGAAACAGAGGACACGGGAACCTATTTTAGCTCTGAAGGTGATAATGGATAAAACAATATAAAAAGAGGAAAGCGTGTATATAGGGTTTGTAGATCTGGAAAAAGCATTCGACAATGTAAAATGAAAAAATGTACGAAATACTCAAAAAGATTGGAATGAATTATAGGGATAGACAAATAGTAAATAGCTTACGCAAAGAGCAAACAGCAGTAATAGAATTAGAGCAGGAACGTAGTGAGGTACACATTAGGAAAGGGGTGAGACAGGGATGTGCCCTATCCCAATTGATTTTAACTTGTGCATTGAAGAAACAATGAATACTGTCAAATGCAGGAAGACATTTGGAATTACTATGCAGAGACAAAAAATTGATATGCCTAGATTTGCAAATGATATAGCGGTATTAGCATTTAGCAATGAAGAGTTAGAAGCTGCTCTTAGTGAAATGGGAACGGTTTAACAGAGAGATACGGTATGAAAATTAACAAAGTATGCAGTAGAGGGGAAAATAAATCAAAAACAAGAATACAAATAGGTAACAAAAACTTACAAGAGGTTAAGGATTTCTGCTACCTAAGAAGCCAAATAACTCAAGATGGCAAAAGCGCAAAAGATATAAAACAAAGATTAGCACAAGGTCGTGCTACATTTAACAAGAAAAAGCAACTAACTGCTATGTTCAAAGACAACAAACATAGAAACAAGGAAAAGATTGCTTAAAACATATGTGTGGAGCACAGCAGTGTACGGTTGTGAAGCTTAGACAGTAGGTGAACCGGGCAAGAAAAAGGTAGAAGACTTTGAAATGTGGTGTTACAGACGTATAATGAAAATATCTGGACAGACAAAGTTAAGAACACAGAGGTACTAAGAATGGTAGGGGAAGAAAGAAATATGTGAAAACTGTACAAAAATAGGAGAGATAGGATGATAGGCCACATACTACGGCATGAGGGAATAGTGCGGAATATATTAAAAGCAGCTACGAAAAAGAGAAGTAGAGGTAGACGTAAGTTAGACTATTGCACACAAATAGTGAAAGATGTAGGCTGTAGAAATTTCAGGGAAATGTATAGGTTAGCGCAAAATAGAAATCAATGGAGGTACGCATGCAAGCAGTCCCAAGATGTATAAACTAATGACGAAAAAAAAACTACTTAAACATGATGATTATTATAAGCAACTACAGGTATTGGTTGTGCAATATTCTCGAATAATGTTAATCGTGTGAAAGGATTTACTGGAAAACTATTAATTCGGCAAACGTCTAAGTGTTGGGGGATCTTGGCAGCCATAGGCTGCTTAACCCCCTTCACATACCACTGAATTTCGGTGAAATAGGGAGTATAATTAGAAAACATTAGAAGGGCAACCGAGCTGTATATAGGCTGTGTAGGAATTTCAGGTGACTGTGTAGTCGAAATATAAATAAGTGCAAGTACGTGCCCAACCAGTTTTGAGAGGGAAAACCTAATGACGAAAAAATAAGCGCAGATAAATCTGATGATTGTTATAAATAACTACAGATGTTGATTGTGAAATATCTGCAACTAATGGTGACTGTGCGAAAAGATATATTGGAAAAAATATTAAATTGGCAAATGTTCAAGTGCTGGGGAAACTTGGCAGTCACAGACTACTTCCCCCCCTTCACAACTACTGAATGTCGGAGAAATAAGGTATATAATTGTAAAACATTAGAAGGGGACCTAACTGCATCTAACAAAAAAGAACAGCGTCTATAATAAAAGACAACAAACATAGAAACAAGAAGAAAATTGTTGCAAGCATATGTGTGGAGCACAACACAGTATGCCTATGAAATACGGGCAGTAGGAAAAGCAGACAGAGAAACGGTAGCAGCCTTTTGTAATGTTGGACTTTAGATGTATGAGGATGATAGCATGGACAGACAAAGTTAGTAACAAATAGGTTAGTAGTGGAACAAGGATATCTGTTGAAAAAATAGCAGAAATAGAAGGGCAGAATACGTTCTAAGGTATTTTTTGGGGAATAGTATAGGATATATTGCAAGCAGAGATAGGAAAAAGGAGATAGATGTAGACTTAGATAGATGCAGACTGTGCAAATTTCAGAGAAATGTGTAGGTAAGTTCAGAATAGGAAACAATGAGGGTACGCGTCTAACCAGTTCCAGGACTGAAGACCTAATGATGATGATGAAAATTAGCAGTTGCCTTTATACCAAGATTATTTATATCAATGATCGTAGTATTCTTCCAAGTAGTTATACTTCCTAATTATGCAAACTTCTATGTTACTTGTGGAACGCCGACAAAATAAACTATAAGTTACTCGAAACGTATATGTTGCACGTTGAAATATAAATTAAAGAATTAATCGTTACTCGAAACTTACATGTTGCTTGACGTTATAATGAACGAATGGCCCCATTCGAATTCAAATTCCTGTTTATATCATAAATAATGTAAATACGTCATTTTTTCATGGATTCTAGATCATATTCCCTAAGATTAGTCCCTTATGATTTAGTAATTACGCTAATTTCACGTGTTAATGGGCTGTTTGTGTAAAGTTATCGCGGTCGTAAAATCTTCCATTCTTTGTTAATGCACGAAATTAATAATGACTATTTATTTCTTGCGGCATTATTATAACCTATTAAAACGCCTCCTATGTATTTTATTATTTTCGGACAGTAGCATTTTTTGAATTGAAGCGTTTATTCATAGATATAACTTAATTAGCTTTTTTATTGGCTCTTAGAATATTTTTAGTAAAAATGACATATGATTTATGACTTTTTTGCATTTTCTCAAAAGAAATGGCGCGTTCTTTTATTAAATAACGTAAACATAATTTATTCTAGAACTAATTCAAATTAACTTTTTTGAAAGAAAGCCATTCTTTATTTAAAAGTGGTTTTTTTAACGAGAATGAATATTTTCTTTTTGTTTTAAATGATATATCTACTCACGGAAAATATGCTTTGCTTCATAAATGTGTCAAATTGACATTATTTTATACGCCTTCTACGGTAAATTTAGTGAAAACTTGTTATTAAAAGGTATAGAATAATTATTTACAGACGGTTGTGATGAATGGCTTTTGTAGTTACATTTTATATTCGTTTTCGATCCTTCCATTTTGCATAAATGCAACACAGCTTTCATTGTTCAAATAAAATATCACGGATTAATAAAAGAATGCTAAAGTATTCTTTAAGATAGGGCTTCTTTTTTAAATGGTATGTGTTTTTACATGGGAATCTTATTTTATGTGCTAATAGAATACGCATATATTTATACCGAGTAGAAAAATTAAATATAGTGAAATTTTACTCTTTTCCGTTTTCTTCCCTTTGGGTGGTTTTTCATAAAATTTGATGTTGAATGATTTTGGTGAACTCATTATCACATCACTCTATACCGACAAAATATAAGCAGTTAAAAAGTTAAAGCTTTTTTCACTTAAGGCGTGCTAGTTAACCGACAGGATTCGACCACCCTTCTTTGAATCAAGACAACTCCTGGTGTAAAGTAGTTATCTCTTAATCCAACAAATGTTGCTAAAGCTTCCACTCACTCAGATTACTTTCATTTATCTACGGCAAGCTATTTATTTTGCACTTTCTAACGCGTTTCGAGAGTACTACCAAAACCACATTAAAATAAAATATTGCATTTTTAATTACTTAACACTCGTTATCGCTCAAACTAGTTGATGATCGATTTCTAACCGCTGGAAAAACACGACTAATGTAATCGATTGTTTTTTAAATGCTCCCTACTATTTTGATTCGGTGGTATATATAAGTTAAAATGTCCCCCGGGAGATTTATGTGTAGTACCAATTCACATTGAGTTCTTTTATTTGCGGTGCATAAGGAAAATATGCTGCGCCGGGGTTTTGTTCCTACGCAATTAAATTTTACGCGCTCTTGCATATTTAAATAATTTACAATGGTCTTGGTAACGTAGCAATGCATAAGAATGTTTTCGCTTCCATACTTGTAAAATCAAATATGTTGATGTTTGTCATGTTTATCATAAAGCCCCGATTTTTAATTGCTGGTCGAGAAAAAGTGTACTACGTATTTTCTTTAATAATATGATGCAATAGTACCATTATAAACTGTAAACAACCTAAGCGTCTATAAAATTGTTTATGTAGTTTTTTACTACGATTCCTAAACTAACTAAAATTTGAAATATTTTCTGTGTACCCAGTTTGCATAGTTATTGCGCGAGTGTTACATACGCTAGCTCGACACTTTGGAAAATCCTTCAAATAAATCGCTTCAAAAGATAAAAGAATTGCATATGTACATCATCATCATTAGGTCTTCAGTCTTAGAACTGATTGTATGTGTACCCTCATTGTTTCCTAGTCTAAACCAACCTACACATTTCCCTGAAATTTGCACCGTGTGCATCTATCACTATCTGTGTGCGAAAGTCTGATCTAGATCTCTACCTCTACCTCTCTTTTCCTATCTCTGCTTGTAATATATCCCATACTATTCCCCAGAAATGCCTTAGAACGTATCCTGTCCTTCTATTTCTCTTATTTTTTTTGTTTTCCACAGATATCTTTATTCTTGTACTACTTATACAATCTATTTGTTATTAACTTTGTCTGTCCATGCTTCCATCCTCATACATCTGAACCACTACATACCAGTAGGCTTCTATCTCTTTCTGTCCGCTTTTCCTACTGCCCTTATTTCATAGACGTACTATGCTGTGCTCCACACTATGCTTTGAACAGTTTTTTTCTTGTATCTATGTTCGTTGTCTTTGAAAAGAGCTGCCGTTCTTTCTTGTTTGATGCAGTTCGGTCACCTTCTATTGTTTTACAGTTATATACCCTATTTCCCTGATATACAGTGGTATGAGAAGGGGGGTAAGCAGCCTTTGTCTGCCAAGTTCCCCCAGCACTTGAACCTTTGTCGAATTAATAGTTTTTCCAATTTATCCTTTCGCACAATCCACATTAGTTGAAAATATTTCACAACCAACACCTGTATTTGTCTATAATAATCATCAGATTTATGGGGCACTTATTTTTTCGTCATTGGGTTTTACGTTTTGAAACTGGTTAGACTTGTACCTCAGCTTATTTATTTTCTGAGCTAGCTTACACAGTTTCCTGAAATTCTCACAACAGCCTACATACAGCTCGATTCCCTTCTATTGTTTTCTAACTTTATGCCCTATTTCACCGAGATTCAGTGGTATGTAAGGGGGACCCAAGGTTCCGGGTTCGAATCCCGACACGGTCCGCTTGAAAAATATTAGGCGAGCATTTTTCACAAAAATACACCCTCGTTCGGATGAGAGGTAAAATGGAGGTTCCGTGTGTGTGTGTGTGTTGTCACGCACGTTAAAGATCCCTACCTTGTTTGGAACAGCAAGGGTTCGGCAAAATTCTAAATCTTCCAGGTAAAAAACTCGTTCTGGCCAATATAGTACCTTCGGGTGGAGCAGTGGAAAATCACCTGTAAGGTATGTGAAGGGGGTTAAGCATTACATTTGATTTTCCAATGCTCCACCCGAAGGTACTACATTGGCCAGGAAGCGAGTTTACCTGGAAAATTTGGAATTTTGCCGTACCTGCCGTTCCAAGCAAGGTAGGATCTTTAACGTGCGTGACAACACTCACACGGGACCTCCATTTACCTCTCATCCGAACGAGGGTGTATTTTGTGAAAATGCTCGCCTAACATTTTCAAGCGGACCGTCGATTCGAACCTGGACCTGGCGTAGTAGTCACACACATACCACTACGCCACGGAGCCGCCTAGGGGGTTAAGCAGCATGTGCCAAGGATCCTCCAACACTTAGACATTTGCCGAATTAAAAGTTTTCCAGTAAATCCTTTCGCATATTTAACATTAGTTGAGAGTATTGCAAAACCAATATCTGTAGTTGCTTATATTAATCACCATGTTTAAATACAGTTATTATTTTTGTCATTAGTTTCTCCATCTTACGAATGGTTGGAAGCGTACCTCCATTGATTTCGATTCTGAGCTAGCCTACACATTTCTCTGCAATTCTTACAAGCCTACATCTTTTAGTATCTGTGTGCAGTAGTCTAACCTAGGTCTACATCTACTTCTCTTTTTTCCTCTCTCTGCTTTTAATATATTCTGCACTATTCCGTCATGTCTTAGCATGTGGCCTATCATCCTATCTCCCCTAATTTATACTGTTTTTCACATATTTCTTTCTTCCCCTACCATTTCTAGTACCTTTTGTTTCTTAATTTCGTCGGTCCAGGATATCTTCATCATACGTGTGTAGCACTCATTTCAAAGGCTTCTAGCTTTTTTGTCTGCTTCTTCTACAGTCCAGGCTTCACAGTCGCACAGTGCTGTGCTCAACGCATACGTTTTAAGCAATCTTTTCCTTGTTTCTATGTTTGTGGTCTTTGAATACAGTAGTTGCTTTTTCTTGTTAAATGTAGTGCGGTCTTGTGCCAATCTATGTTTTATATCTTTTGTGCTTTTCCCATCTTGCGTTATTTGTCTTCCTAGGTAGCAGAAATCCTTAACCTCTTGTAAGTTCGTGTTACTTATTTGTATTCTTGTTTTTGATTTATGTGCTAATCTTTGTTTTATATCTTTGTGCTTTTCCCATCTTGCGTTATTGGACTTCCTAGGTTGCAGAAATCCTTAACCTCTTGTAAGTCCTCGTTACCTATTTATATTCTTGTTTTTGATTTATTTTCCTCTCTTTTGCATACCAGAACTTTAGTTTTGTTTTTGTTAATTTTCATACCATATCTCTTCGTTAGAACTGTTTCGATTTCATTAAGAACAGTTTCTAACTCTTCCTTGCTAGATGCTAATACCGCTATATCACCTGCAAATCTAAGCATATCAATCTTTGTCACGCATATTAATTCCAAATGTCTTTCTGCATTTAACAGTATTTATTGCCTCTTCTATGTACAAGTTAAAAATTAATGGGGATAAAGCACATCCCTGTCTCACCCCTTTCCTAATATTTACTTCTCTACTTTCTTGCTCTAATTCTATTACCGCTGTTTGCTCTTTGTATAAGCAATGTACTATCCGTATATCTCTAAAACTTATTCCAATTTTTTTGAGTATTTCGAACATTTTATTCCATTTTGCAGTGTCGAATGCTTTTTCCAATTCTACAAACCCTATATACGTTTTCTCTATTGTTTTCTCCATTATCACCTTTAGAGCTAAAATAGCCTCCCGAGTTTTCCTGTTTCGTCTGAACCCAAATTGATCTTCTCCCAGTATTTCTTCAGCTCGTTTTTTCATTCGTCTTTGTACAATTCTAGTTAATATTTTTGAAACGTGTGCTGTCAAACTTATTGTTCGAAAATTTTCACATTTATCCGCGCCTTTCTTTTTTGGTATAGTTACTATGATGTTATGATGTTATGTTTAAAATCTTTGGGTATCTCGCCTGTCTCATACATATAGCTTACGAGTCGGAAGAGACGTTCTGTTACTGCTTGTCTAGCGGCTCATAGAGTTTCTGCAAGCACTATTTGTATCAGGCGCTTTAACATTTTGCAGACTCTTTAATGCTCATTCAAACTCATCTCTAAGTATAAGATATCCCAGGTCATCATTTTCAATGTCTGATTCCTGTTTTAATGTTGATAGTTACTCTCCTGAATATAAATTTCCTATATATTCCTGCCATATAGCTACTTTCACCACATTTTCTATAATGACGTTTTTTCCCGCGTCCCTTATATTTTTGCTATATGGTTTTATATCCCTAAAATTCATTCTAATTAATTTGATTGCTTTGTCTGTCTTTTCTATTTCCATCTTGGTTTGCACCTCTTTGCACTTTTCAAAAATCCATTGTTCTTTAGCTTTCCTGCATTTGCAAATAATTTCCCATTTTATGGCTTTGTATCTCTGTTTTTCTGTTTCGTCTGATTTATTTTTGTATTTTCATCTTTTTTCTATTAAATTCAGGATATCCTTTGTTATCCATGGTTTCTTTTTTTTTGTGTACACCCCAGAATATCTCTAGCCGCCATGTCTAAGCTGCATTTAATGTTATTCCATTCCTTTTCTACTTCCTTCAAATCTTTAGTGGATATCTTTATCTTTTAGCTTCTCAAAGTCAAAGTGCCTTTTTTTGTTCCTCTTTTTCAGATTTTTAAATTTAAGTGCAGCCTTCATAATTACTATGTCGTCAGTGTCTATATTTGCTTCCGGGCAGCATCTGCAGTGTTTTACTTGATTTTTAAACCGTTGTCTAACACCAATGTAATCTATTTGATATCTTACTATATCTCCTGGCATCTTCCACGTGCATCGTCTTCTAGCATGATGTTGAAATAATGTATTTGTGATTGTTAAGTTGTTCTTGTCGCAAAATTCTATCAGCCTATTTCCCCTGTCATTACTCGTGCCTTAACCAAATAAACCTACTATCGCTCCTTCTCTACCCTCGCCCACCGCTGCATTAAAATTCCCCGTAATTATTAAATTTTCATGTCCTTTTACGTATCTTAGCATATCTTCGATATCTTTGTAGATCGCCTGTACCTCTTCCTCACCATAGCTAGAGGTGGGCATGTATACTTGTATTATTACTGTATTTACCAGTTTAGATTCAAATCTAACCATGAATACTTTTTCGTTCTTTTGTAAGTAGTTTTCTACACGTCGTCCTATCTTTTTTCGCGTAACTATCCCCACCCCAAATTTCCTTCCTCTGATCCTGTAGGAATTACCCTAAAGTCTCCACTCTAAAAATCCCCCGCCTCTGGCCAGCGGACTTCGCTGATTCCTACTATGCCTAATGCTAACCCATCCATTTTGAGTTTCAGGTTCTCTAGCTTACTACTTGTTTCATACTTCTGACATTCCACGCTTCGACTCGCAGAATGTTCACGGATCACATCCTCCGAAGTAGTCCCCTCCCGGAGATCCAAATGGGAGACTATTTTACCCGTCCAAGGTCCCGGGTTCGAATCCCGACACAGTCCGCTTAAAAAATGTTAGGCGAGCATTTTTCACAAAAATATACCCACGTTCGGATGAGAGGTAAAATGGAGGTTCCGTGTGTGTGTTGCCACGCACGTTAAAGATCCCTACGTTGCTTGGAACAGCAAGGTTTGTTACGTGCCAAATTGGCACTAAACAATTTTTAGTTTAGTCTTGCTGTGCGTGAGTTCGCGCCATAAATTCAAAAGACTTTGCGTGTATTTCCATCACATCAGAGTGCGTTTGCGCCAGATCGCGCGACGCGAGTGCCGGGACAAGAGTGGGGAAGTGTTTCCAGGGGAATCTGTAATGTAGCTGTTTTGCCTGGGACTTCAAGAATTGTGGTCGTGTTAGGTATCGTATCGTGTCTGTATCTTTTATTTATGTAGATCCTTGCCTTGCTTATCTTTGTTTGTCGCCCTTATACCTGTTTCCTTATTTGCTCCCTACATAGGTAGAAAACAATTTGAAGCAGCCTAGGGCGAACCGGATGTCCATGACCGCGTAGCTAGTCGGAGCGCTTTGGAAGGACGCTGGGCGTACCCTCCGTTAATTATCTAAAAGGGGGCTCCAGCCAACCTCAAGGACGCCATCCTGTGGGACGCCATCCTGGGCGTACTTCGTGGGAAGCTGGACCTATTTATATGAGTACCTTATTGTCTATTCTGCATTTGTAATGTTTATTATGATATCTATTGCGTAATTGCGCATTTAATTTTGCATGTTGGGTGACGTCATTGACAGATGGGCGCGCCAAAATCTGTATAAAGATTAGCGCTACTAACTGCCATTGTGTCTCGTATATCGAGTTCACGGGAAGATAATAGGTTTCGGAAAAATTCCAAATTTTCCATGTAACAAAAACTCTCTCTGGCCAATGTAGTACCTTTGGGTGGAGTATTGGAAAATCACATATAAGGACTATTTTACCTTTGTAATTTTTTACGCCAGAGGATGCTATCATGTGTACTAACAATTTCTGTACGCAGTGTACTTGGGAGGTAATGTAGTGGTTTCTCGTTGCCTTCCACATCGCGGTAGTGTGTCTTAGACTGCCATACCGACCCCTATGGTCTCTGCCAATCTAAGTACCGAAAAAGCAGCCGCCCTCTTTCGGGTACCTGTCTTAGTCTGGTTCCTCACTAAAGACTCTCACTAATTTGGTTAAACCTATAGTTCGGATCTTTGGCTCATTGAAACGCGCAAGTCATTCTACCTGTTCTAGTATTTTAGAACTTCGTCAAGGTGCAGGTCCGTTCAGAATGGCGCATATGTACATTTCAGGTTTTATCGTAAAAAGACAGGATACTGTGTGTTTATATGAATAATATACCTAAAAATTTAAAAATGTTGCTTAAAACTATAGGTGCGCATTCCGCGCGGGAATATACAGTACATAAAATCTTCTACTATAGTTGTGGAAGTGTAATTCAAAACCTATTTCTAATTACAAAATTTCTCCAAGATTGAAACATTTTGATATCGATTATCGAAGTTGCAATAAGACAATACCATGTTGGTTGTACATACATTCTTAGAACTTTTTTAAAGTTTTTCAATGCTTGATTAATGTCTATTTACTATACAGATTTATCAAGAAAATTAGCAACTTTTTTTCATTCCTAATGTTAAGTACATTTTTACTTATTACGTTCTCTGTTTGCTTGGCACTTCTGAGTTTAACTGCTGAAGGGTAAGTAGCATATTTCAATTTAACCTTTAATACTATAGTTTTAGATTTCCACCTACAGTATCAAATGCTTTTAAGTACGGTTTATTTATACTGTGTCAAGTAACTGAACTGTTTATGTACTGCACAGGGGGGAGTTACATAACCGCTGAGGTTAGCGTAAATATGTTGTTTATATTACTTTATTCAATAGTAATTATAGAGCTTAAGCGTTGCTAACACAGCTTTTGAAATAGACTGGTGGGTCAAAACTCAACCAGAGTTTCGTAAGCGTGTTAGATTTCTAATCCACAGAGCCCAACAAGAGGAATATCTTCAGGCTGGCGGGATGTTTGTTCTGCGTTTCAACAGTTTCAAGAAGGTTAGTTAGTGTTAAGGGTCTATGAATAATTATAACAAGCATTCGAATTAAGCATTGTAAAATTTTTTGTCTTGGTCAACAAACGTCTGAAGGGTTTAGTTAATTCTTAATTCTATACCAAAGACTATCAAAATCCCTTTTTAAGATTGCAAAAGTATTTAAAAAACGTTGTTTAGAATCTTGAAAAATTTTGTTTTCAAGCCGTTGCATTATTTAAGAATTTGTAATTAGATTTTAATTTAACATAATAAGGTTCACTTGCTCAATAGTATTTTACTGTTGCTTGGATAGCGTCATTAATTTCAACTATTCTTAAACTAATTTTTACGTGCCAAAAATTTGGCACTAAACATTTTTTAGTTTAGTCTTGATGCGGGAGTTCGCGCCATAAATTTGAAAGGCTTGGCGCGTGTATTTCCGTCACGTCAGAGGGCGTTTGCGCCAGATCGCGCTGACGCGAGTGGCGAGAGAACAAAAGTGAGGAAGTTTCCGGGAGACGCTGTAACGTGGCTTTTTGCCTCTGAACATCGAATAGAGTGGTCGTGTCAGGTATCGTATCGTACCTTTATCTTTATTTATGTAGATTTCCTTGCCTTTATCTGATTGTCGTTCCTATAAACCTGTTCCTGCCATTTCCCTACATAGGTAGAAGATAAACTTGAAGCAACCCGGGCGAACCGGAGTCCATGACCGCCGTAGCTAGTCGGAGCCATCCCGAAGGACGCTAGGCGCACCATCCGTAAATTGTCTTGAAGGGGGCTCCAGCAGCCCTGATGGACGTTGCAGACGCCATCTTTAACAATTCCGTAGGAAGCTGGACCTATTCATGTGAGTATTCAATCTTTACGAACTGTTTGCGAATTTGATATATATTCCGTCAATTGCGCATTTAAATTTGCATATTGTGTGACGTCATTGACAGATGGGCGCGCTAAAATCTGTATGAAGATTAGAGCTACCAACTGCCGTTGTGTCGCGTATATCGCGTTCACGGGACGATAATATAATAACGTCGGCATAATACAAAGATCTAGTACCAATTAATATTTTGCCTGCAATATGAAAAATTATCTATAAACAATTTAAATTACATGTAAAACACCATCATGTAGTGCCTCAAATCCAATCTAGTTTCCTAGAAAGTTATAATTGGGTCAACTTTAACCCTTTATAGGATGGTGGCTTCTATAAAAGCCACTTACATTTAGGTTGACTATTAGCATGCTTCACATGGGACTGTCATTCTTAATGCGAATAGTCTTATAGGTTGTTTGTAAACTTTAGGTGTGCTCAATTGAAGCCACTACTAAAACTAGCGGTATAAGTGGGAGGTACTGAATAAGTGGCTTCAAGAGTAGCCACTAATCATTAGTGCAGTGACTGAAATTATTTACAGAAGCTATAGTGAAGTGGAAGTTGCAATTTGTTTTTATTTAATTTTCTATTAATAATAATTTATTGTAAGTATTATAATTCTTGATAATAGCACTCTTTACCACATACAACAATGAAAAATTTACGGCTTAGAAGAAACAAGAGTTTTCATTCAGAGTAAACAAGCTAACCTAAAAATGCAACTTCTTTTGCATTGTGTATGCATAGGATAATATATTTCAGAGGGCATGCCAATAGTGAAGTGGGTTTAGAAATGCTTAATGATTGACAAAATTCCATAACTTACATGTGCTATAGTGTTATAGTTGTTTCATTATTTTTTTTTTGTTTTTTTTTAATGTTTTTTTGTTTGTCTTTTTATAATTTTTTTGTTTTTTTTAAATTTTTGTAATTTTTACTTTTGTTTTTTGTTTTTTATTTTTGTTTTTGGTTTTTTGTATTTTTTTAGTTTTTTTGTTTTTTTTTAATTTTTCTTTTTTTAATTTTTTCTTTTTTTAATTTTTTTTATTTTTTCGTATTTTCTTTTTTTGTTTTTCCTTTTGTTTTTTTTTTATTTTTTCTTTTTGGGTTTTTTATTTTTTTTGTTTATTAATTTGTTTTAATTTTTTTCCATTATTTTTACAGGAGATGGAGCGGTATCTTTTTGCCGATTTACAACAAATGGATTCTGATAAACTCCTGGATTTCATAGATGGTATATCAGCGAAGTAAGCTAATGATTCTGATATAGGTGGTGATAGCGACGGAGAAGATCAGATCATTCATCATACACAACCACAAAAAGAATCAACAGAGCATCAAATTCAACTAAAGAGATGGCAGATGATTTTGATTCTGATGATTCTACACATGATCCGGATTTCATTCCTGAGGAACATGCATCAAGAACAAAACGTAAACAATGGGAGCAGCAAGAATATTCTTCTGATAGTGACAATGATAATGACACTGATGTGAATGTTTATAATAGTGAGCATCATGTGCAGCCCGATAGCGGCACCAATGATTCCACTCAACGTACCTTCAACATAAACTGGGGTAAAAAGAGCCGTACCCCTACAAAGTATGAAAATTTTGAATTCAGAGAGAAGTTTGGCGTAAAAAAATTGTTAAAAGAAAAACTCCCTTCTGATATATTTTCGTACTTTTTACCAGATAGTTTTCTACAGAGTATGGTGAACGAGTCGCAGGTTTATGCTCAGCAACATGGAGTAAGGTTTTCAACTACTGTCGAAGAAATTAAAGCATTTTTTGGAATTCTGATAATCATGGGGTTCCATAACCTGCCAAGTATAAGACTTTACTGGTCTAATGATATAAATATGTTTGTTCCTAGAATAGCAAATATTATTTCTCTAAAAAGATTTTTAACAATATTACGTTATCTCCATATCAACAACAATAACAATGCTCCAAAAAGAGATGATCCTAATTTTGATAAAATATTCAAAATCAGGCCTATAGTGGACCATCTGAATCTAAAGTTCAAAGAGGCTTTCTTTCTTGCGCGACAATTATCTACTGACGAAAGTATGGTAAGCTTCAAATGGCATTCGTCATAGAAGCAATACATGGCAATGAAGCCAATCAAGCGTGAGTTCAAGATTTGGGTAATGACTTGTGCAAAAACTGGATATATGCTTTCTTTTAAGATTTATGAAGGAAAAATTCTAGGAGACACGGAGGGCACACTGGAAGAACAAACTGTTCTACTACTTGCTAAGGATTATTTCAATAAACGCTGTTGCCTCTTCTTTGACAATTTTTTTCAATTTTCTATTTACTAAACAAGCTTTTGAATAATGATACTTTTGCTTGTGGAACGTTCCGCTCAAATCAAAAGAATTACCCGAATCATCTTTTGACTGATGAAAAATGTATAGAGAGCAGCGATTTTGCCATGAGTGAAGATACTGATCTGTCTGTAGCAAAATGGCGTGATAGTTGCAAAAAACCTGTTTGAAAACAGATGGATCGTGAAAAGACCCATCTGTTTTCAAACAGGTTCTAAGAACCACTAAAATTGGAAGTAAGGATTCTGTAGAATGTCCTCATCCTATAGCAGATTATTATGCGTTTATGGGTGGTGTTGATCTTCCTGACCAACTTCATGCTTGCTATTCAATATCCTGGAAATCTTGCCGTTGGTGGCTAAAAATATTTAACTCCTAATAGATGGTCGTAAAAAGGAAAAAGCCAATTTCTCACCTTCAGTTCAGATCACGACTAGCAAACGAGCTTATTGAAAACTATTTTGGAAGAAAGAAGATTGGAGCGCCAGTTACAATAAACAAAAACATATTGAAAAAAGTGGATGGACGTTCAGTTTCAGTAGTAACTTGTCAAATAACAACCAACGTTGGAATTTATATGCCAATTGAAAAGCATAAGTATAGACGGTGTGGTTATTGCAGTACAAAGAAGCATGTGAAGCGCTCGAAATTGATTTGTGAAGCATGTAATATTGCACTATGTAAATCTTGTTTTCAACCATTTCATAAATGACTTTATTTCTATCCTATATATATTGTTGTGATACTGTAGCAATACCCTTATGCGCCATTTTTGTTAATTAAAAAGATAAAAAATTTTAATCTGTCAATTTTTAATTTTTAATGTATAATTTTAATTGCGTCGGCTAGCTCAGTTTTTGAATTACGCACGGAGCTTGCGACAATACGACAAACAAAGCATTTGAACCTATCATCTACCTCTCCGAACTGTTTTAATCTTTAAACCAAAACACCATTAAGCACAAATTATGTTCTCAAAAATATTTACAACGTATGAAAATTTTAAGAATTCTTTAACTAGAATTTTCTTTTAATAACTGAATAAGAAAATTTAATATTATCATTCCCAAAGATGATCGAAAGGGTCGGCAACATCACCATTATTATTAATTATTAACTGAAACCTGATGAAGGTTCATTTAACCTCTTTTTTATTATTTACGTAATTTACAACGTATACTCAAAAATTAAATCTTGCCGACCCCTCACATAAACCATTATGAAAGCAATTTTTAAAGTATTTAAATTAGTAATATTTAATTAAGTGTTAAATCTTAAGTTATTCGGTTTAGCAAAGTGCAGTGAAATATCCACAAATAAAATAATAAACATTCAGATTGGCTAACCTGTTGTTTTTCTACTTAAATCAGTCTCTGGTCCAACCGTTTTCGGTATTGTGCATTCCTCATAGCATCGCCTTAAACACACTAGCGTACTGCATTAAACCATTAATCATTGAAGTAAACGCTTGTTGCATTTCCTTATTTGTTCCAGTAATAATCGCTTCATCATTTATTTAAACTTGTTCCCGTAATCATTAAGACTTGTCTCCAGTGATTCTTTAGAGTCTTTTTTATTAAGGTTAAAATTAGAATTTAAAATTAAAACACTTTAGGTACTTACGCTTTTTTCTATTTAAGGATAAAACGACAAACCCATCAATTTTCCATATTCAGCGGTATTATTTTACACTTCACAATTACTCACTTTACGTGGATATTTTCATTTTCAGAGACGTGAACTATACTTTACTTCATGATGAACTGATTTGTTTACAAATCTGGTCATATTTAAATGCACCGTCTATCTATTGACAAGCGCAAAGTTCGTTGCTTGTATAAACTTTTATACCAGGTTTTCGGATATCCCATGGTATTATTGTTGTATATTAACATCAACGCGTTCCTCTTGTCACGTACGATTTCGAGTTAATAGCATTGATTCGCTTGGATTTTCATACTTCTAGAGAAGTAAACCATTGTTTGTTCAAATAAATTTGGTGAACTTTGATTTTAATTTCCTTGCTTTGTTTGTTTTCCAATAAATCAGGTGTTGATTTTAATTCTCTAGTCACGTAGACGTAATACAATGTATGCCTTAAATTATATGTGTTTGCTATCCTACGCATTTTTAAATCTGCTTGTTTTAATTAGGATTCTTGATGTAATAATGTTGCGTTATACACGCGTGTCGCGTTTCAGCTTGCATTTATGTTATTTAACGGCTTGCGGATTTGTTTTATACAAATAAGTCTTCAAAATATTTTTCATTAATTAAATTAATTATGATTATGGTTTGTATACAGGGGTTGTGATTTACTTTTCAGTCTAACCATCGTATTTCTTGTTTTCTTCAGAAAACTGTGTAGTTTTCTGAGCCCTTATGTATTTTATGTGGAGTGCGAGTTATGTATCCCCCAATTACCTATATATATTGATATATTGAATCTAATAGGAATTATTAGAAATTGTTAAGTAAAGTAAAGTATAAGTTCAATGCAACATTGTAACACAAGGATAACCCAGAAAGGTTATCGACAGTTCATGAGAACGGACATGCAACTTTGGATCCGTGAGGGCAGTGATACTGCAAGTGGCAGGTCACAGGCGGTCAACAGACCGCAATTACTTAGAATTAAGATTGATACATTGTAACAAAGTGTAAAGCAGACATGAGATCTGCAAGTTCCCACAAGCCGTGTGAGGGGCAGGTTATTATAAAAAGCCCGGGAGCTCAATGCCCGGCAGTCAGTCTTCGAACTCCATACTTCGTTGTTCAAGCTACTCAACCGAGTCAGTCTGAGTATTACAGCTTTTGCATTGTTGTCTACCTAGACTACTCGCCCAGTACAATTAATTATTTTTTATTAAAGTTATTATGAACCAGCTAGTCTAAATTTCATTGTAATTTCTGTTTAACTTATTAAATTGAATTTGTTAAAGTGTCGACGTTTTTTTAAAAAACCAGCTCCAAAGGCCCGAACTTTAACTGGCGCAGTCGTAACGGATGTCAAAAGGGCACTGAAAATCCAAAAATCGGAAGATTGGTGACCAAGAATTTTAATTCGAAATTTTGGCAGAACCCAAACCAAGTTGGAGGAAGAACAAGCATAGTCTAAATCCAACAAACAGACCAAGGTGGACAAGATACAGCATCGATCGAACCCACCAAAGAAACAGATGAAATTAATGTAAGTTCATTTCCATACCTTTTTGTTTAACCAAAAACTATAATTGATATATGCTAGTATTATAATTATTGATTACCATTTATTATTATTGTTTTATGAATTTTATTTTTATGAATATTGTTTTGAAAATAATTACAAAGTGAATTATTTCCAAAAAAAACGAGACTGTAAAACATTTTATGAGACGAATGTTAAAGAGATATTTTTTTCTTTAAAAAGCAAATGAGACTTGAATTTAACAAAGATTTTCTTCAAAAAGTAAATGAGAATTGATATTAAGAGATTCTTACCACAATTATTAGAACGAAAATAATCCAAAAAATAACGGGCGCACATTCACTAACACCAAAATAAGAAACAGTAACCAGCGCGATTCAAAAGCACGTTTTCAATCCGGTAAAATAATAACACAGAACGCAAAATTAATTTCAAAGTTAAAGCTAATCCTTTAAAGCAATCACAAAAACGATTATTTAAAACATTGACCTCTACAAAACTATATGAACCGCAGCAAGAACATTCTGCATTAACTAAATCTACGGTAACCTAAAACCACTGTAATCTAAAACGCCATACGAAGAAAGCAAGAAGCATCCTTTATTACACATTTAAACTTTGCATAGTATAAAAGCAACGCAGTTTTGCATTTAATTAACCCATAAAAGCAGCATTATAAGTAATTAAATCCATCACGGAATAATAAACGCGTAAAATTGCAGTACAAAGACGGTATAAAATCTAAACGTTTTTCAATTAATTAATCAGCATTTATAAAGTGCATTACTCCAATACGAATACAGAATAACGCTAAACGTTATCATACGCTCATAATTGTAACCTGAAAACGCACATAACGGAGAGTTCAATTACAAGTCGTGAACACCGAGATATTTAAAAATAAATAGACGTAACACTTTATGCAAGCAGTTAGCAATTACAGAAGCGAAGTATCTAATTTCTATTAACACCTGTAAGTGTTAATAATCTCAACAAGTATAGTCATATGTACGCAATTATTACAAAGTAACAAAGATTACATCCTTTAGTATTCAATTTCAACAATAAAGTGCAGAAGTAATTAACCTCAAGTCATAATTACGCAACTCAGTAAAACCCACGGAAAGAATATTAATTACAAATTAACAGAATTTAACTAAAACAACGATAAGCAAGAATAAATCCTTCTATTTCAGATTCCTTAAGAAGCAGAAACTCAAGACAAATTAAAAGCTGCATAAAAACAAGCAAATCTGAGACTACGGTAATTAAATCAACGTTATTAAATACAAATCTCACGAGTACATCACCGCACTGCGTAATTAAATACAAGTAACAGAGACTACGATTCTAAAAATAACCAGACGCAGTCTAAACTTAAAATTAATAATCAAAATTAATATTACAAGTACGAAATTAACCTCAATTTTTACCAAATTTTTTACTTACCCAATCTAAACTGAAAATTAACAAATCCTGACCAAAAATAACGCTGAAAAATAGCAAAACTAACCCCAATTTTTACAAAATTCAAAATCAATCTAAAAGGAAAATTAATGAAACCAAAGCAAAATTAATGTCACAAAAAGCAAAACCAACCCCAATTTTTACAAAATTCGAAATTATTTAATCCAAAAGAAAAATTAATACATCCCAAGCATAATTAACGTTACAAATAGAAAATCAACCCCAATTTTTACAAAATTTGAAATTTCACAACCCAAACGGAAAATTAGTAAATCCGAAGCGAAAATAACAATACAAATAGCGAAACAAAGCTTAATTCAAAAAAAAAAAAAAATTTTTTAAAATTTCCCAAAATCGAAAACAACCCTTAACCAACATGAGTAGCACAGAAATGCGACTCTAATTGGAGACAATACAGACATTTGATGGCACGCAGGCCCATCTCTGAAATTTCATTGGAGCATCTGAAATGTTCCTAAAAACCTTCTACAAACCCGAAGATGACCAAAGAAATTCATTGCTTATACGCTTGGTAATAAGTAAACTAACCGGAAGGGCACTAACCTTAATCGCCAGTAGGGACGATTTACAGGAATGGGAACAGTTTAAACAGCTACTAATTGCATATTTTGGAGACCAACGTAACATAAAATGCCTGGTACGAGACCTAATAAACCTTAGAATGGAACACAATCAATCCCCCTACCAATTCGGAATGAAATGCCAAGACGTGAGAAGTTTAATTTTAACAAAATTAAAAATCGAAGAACCCGATCATAACGTTAGACACTTAAAAACAAACATGTATGACGAAATGACACTGGACACGTATATAAACGCTTTATCAGAACGACTATCGGATAAAATCAGATTCCAACGACCCCAAAATCTAGAAGAAGCTATGAGCCTAGTAATAGAAGAAGAAAATGTAATGTATTACCGCAACAGACTATACAACCCCAACGCAAATAAAAGCTATTCACCAATAAAAACTATACAAGCTACAAGACAAACAATCCCTCAACAAAAATTCACACCCTTTAACGCACAAACAAATCAACCGCGAAGTAATATCCCAAGTTTTAACAATACAAATTTTAATAATCAATATAAAAATTTTTCAAGACCAACATTCAACCCAACTTTTACGAAACCCGCATTCCAAGATTTAATCAAAACTTAAACCAACAAAGACCAGCATTCAACGCAAACCCCAATAGAAATACACCAATGACTAATAATCATAACAACCCTAATAATTATTATAAACCAACACCAATGGATACCTCATCTGGTAACACCAGACAACATACAAAAATAACACATATCCGACCAAACCCTCATCAGAAACGCAATTTTACATCAGAGGAATTATTCCATCAAGAAATAGAAAAATTTGACACTGACCAGAATAATTACATTGAGACACCTACGAACCATGAATCAAACCATGCAGAAACTTACGAACGTGACGAACAATACGAAACTTACGAGGAGTACGACGAAGAAAACTCGAACTCAAATTTTCAAATGGACCCATTCATAGACAACCAAACTTAATAAACTTAAATAACATAAATCACTTAGTACAGTATTGCCCGAAATAAACAGTACTGAAATTGTAATTGTTTTGTATATTTAAAAATACATATTATTGACACTTTATTATATGTTCTAAATGTGCACCTCCTCGTTCGAGACAGACTTCATAACGATGTTCTAAGTTTCTGGTCATGTTATTGAATAAGGGTTGTCTCAGGGCTGCGAAGAAGACTCTAACGGCATCCTTTAATTCATCGATGGTTTGTGGTGCCCGTTTGAAAACGGCATTTTAGCCATGCCCCAAATGTATGCGTCTGGAGGTGTGAGGTCTGGAGAATGTGAAGGATAAGGGAAGTTAGTAAATCGTGATATGAATTTGCTTGGAAAATGTTCTTGAAGAAATTGACGAATTGCGGCAGCAGTATGGCAAGTTGCCCCGTCCTGCTGAAAAATTGGTTTCGAAATGCCAAGTTACGTGCACGACAGAATTGACGTAGATCAGGGATAAATCGTGTTAAAATTTGTCTGTACCTCTGTTGATTAAGTGTGACTTGCCTACCATTCTCTTCGATAAAGTACGGACCGATGATTCCGTGTCCGGAAACAGCACACCAGACACTCACTTTTCACTATGTAAAGGAACCTCTTGAACCTCATCGGGTCTGGCAAAGCCCAGAAATCGATTTGTGCGACGATTCACATAGCCTGACAAGTGAAAATGTGCTTCGTCTGAAAACCAAACATTTTTCAAAAATTCAGGATTTTCATACTGTAACGCGAGAATTCTGGCGCAATATTCCACTCTACTGCGATAATCCCGAGGATGTAGTTGTTGATGTACCTGAATCACATACGAAAATGTACCCAGCTCCTTCAGGATTCTTTGAAAGGAAGTTCTTTTAAATCAAGTTGTAACGCTGTCCTTGCCTGGCTGACTTACGGATTTTCTAAGATTTGCTCAAAAACACGTTCATGGTTATTGTTGTTGTTAACTGTCCTGGGACGCCCTGAGTTTCCTTTTCGTTGGCACAATACACTACCTGTATTTCTAAACTTTTCAATAACCTTCAAAATTACAGCATTACTTGGAGAACGTTTATTAAACCTTTGTGTGAATTGATCAGACACGTATAGCAAACTTGCACCATTATGTCGGCCGATTCCGTATGAACGAAAATAATGCTCTACCAGAAACACTTTCTCCTCTGTACTTAACACCATTTTTAACAATTAGGCCCTACTAATTACTTGTTTGAGGTTTACTTGACAGGTCTATACTAGCTAACTTGAGTGTGACAGCGCACGCATAAAAACACCGACAACTTAGTTTCAGTACTGTTTATTTCGGGCAATACTGTATTACCATACATAGAAATACCCCACGCCAAATTCAAACTATTAATCGACACCGGATCATCAAAAACATTAATTAGCCCCAGAACCGTACAAAAACATTATTTAGATTACGTAGAAAGAGAACCCTTTAAAATCAAAACAGCCCATCAAACGACATTACACCAATTCGTAGCCAATATACCCTTACCGAGAACATTTAATGTTAAAATGAAACATAAATTTTGTGTATTCGAATTTAACGACAAATATGACGGATTAATCGGAATGGACCTTCTAACAAAATTAGGAGACAACATTGACATTAAAAATCGCCTATTAAGGACAAAATACGGAAAAATCCCAATTAAATTTCAAAACACACAAATTGAGCAAAAATACACTATAGAACCCCGAACGGAAAGAAAAATAAAAGTCCCAGTAAAATCTAACAAAAATTTAGGAATAATAAATCATATGACATTTCAACAAGGAGTAGAAACCCTAACTGCCTTAGTTCAAATAGAAGATAATTTTGCAACCACAACAATATTAAATTCAAACGACTATCCCGTAGAATTATCACTGACAGACCCAATTAACGTAGAAGAACTAAATTTTAACGAAATGGAAATAGACGAAAATTTAGAAAACGATTACAACCCAATAGAACATGACGAAATGTTAAGAGAAAATTTAACTAACATCCGCTTTAATACCGATATCAATCAAGAAGAAGAAAGAGCAATTAAAAACTTATGTTTTGAATACCGAGACATATTCCATTGCGAAGGAATACCATTAACATTCACCAACACAGTAAAACATAATATCGAGTTAACAGACAATAAGCCAATTTTTACAAAAGCATATAGACTACCTCATGCACGCCAAGAAGAAGCTGACAGACAAGTAGCAGACTTATTAGACCAAGACATAATCCAGCACTCCAATTCACCATGGAACAGCCCCGTGTTAATAGTACCTAAGAAATTAGACGCAACCGGAAAGAGAAAGTACAGAATGGTAATAGATTATAGAAAGTTAAATGAAAAAACGGTAGATGACAAATATCCACTACCAAATATAACCGAAATTTTAGACAAATTAGGCAAATGTCAATATTTTACAACATTAGACCTAGCATCAGGATACCATCAGGTAGAGATGGAAGAAAAAGACATATCAAAAACAGCCTTCAGCACACCTAGAGGACATTACGAGTACAAACGAATGCCATTTGGATTAGAGAACGCACCCGCTACTTTCCAGAGAGTCATGGACAATATACTACGAGGAATACACAATGAAAATGCCATGTATACCTTGATGACATCATAGTTTATTCTACATCATTGGTAGAACACATAGAAAGATTGAAAGAAGTATTCGAAAGACTTAGACAAGCATATTTTAAAGTACAATTAGACAAAAGTGAATTTTACAAAAGAAGTATCATTTTAGGACATGTAATAACACCCCAAGGAGTAATGCCAAATCCAGACAAAACAAATGCAGTTCTAAATTACCCATTACCAAAGACAACCAAAGAAATTAAAGGATTTCTAGGACTTAGTGGTTACTACCGCAAATTCATTAAAGGTTACGCCCAGATAACCAAACCCCTGACAAACTGTTTAAAAAGGAAACAAAATTGAACACACCCGGAATTTATTAAAGCCGTAGACAAAATTAAAACATATTAACGAATCACCCTGTATTAGAATACCCAGACTTTACAAAACCATTTATACTGACGACAGACGCATCGAATGTAGCATTAGGCGCAGTATTGAGCCAAGGAAAAGTAGGTAGCGATAAACCTATCAGCTACGCATCCAGAACCCTGAATGAAACCAAACAAAAATATAGTACCAAAGAAAAGAATTATTAGCCATAATTTGGGCAACAAAATATTTTAGACCTTATTTATACGGAAGAAAATTTTACATATACACCGATCATAGACCACTAGTGTGGCTATGCAAACTGAAAGAACCGAATTCAAAATTACAAAGATGGAGACTCAGACTCGAAGAGTATGATTACGAAATTATATATAAAAAGGGAATCTATAACAACAACGCAGACGCTTTAAGCAGAATCCAACTCAATGCATTAGAAACGGAATCCATTATAGGAAACGTAGACGAAGCAGAAATAAGGGAAGATCCAGACGAGATCGACACAATACATTCGACACAAAACGAAGAACCTAAAAACGCGATTAAAATTTTAAACAAAGCAATCGATATGAAACCTAACCAATTTATAATAACAGAAGTTTTAAATAACCCCAATCCAGTAAAATATACAAAAGTAAATAACAAAAAGATATATCAAATTCAAATAACAAAAGATGACAACGAAGAACAAATAATTAAAATTCTAAAAGAATACACCCCCGAGAAAAAACGATTTTATTTTTATTTCAACACCGAACATTTATACCAAAGATTTTCAGAATTATACATTAAACTATTCAACAACTCTGGACCTGAACTCATCAGATGTACTAGAAAACTAATAACATTAGACGACCCTGACGAAACAAACGATGTAATTAGAAATCAACACGAAGGAAAAACCAACCATCGTGGAATTAACGAAACAATAAAACAACTCATAAGACGTTATTATTTTAAAGACATGAAAGAATTGACCACAGATTTTATTAACCAATGCGAACTATGTGACAGAGCGAAATACGATAGGAAACCCCAAAAGATACCCTTAATGTTAACCAAAACACCCGACAAACCATTTCAAAAACTACATGCCGATACTCTAGTAGTAGAAGCGCAAAACTATCTAACAATTGAAGACGCATTTACAAAAATAGGCCAAGCAATACCAATCACATCCAAAAATAGCATTGACGTGACCCAAGGATTTTTACAATATTTCACATTTTACGGAACACCCGAATCAATAACTTTAGACAATGGTAGCGAATTTAAAAATGAGACCATACAAAACACTTTAGAACTTCACAAAATAAAAATTCATTTCATAACGGAAAACCACCCTGAATCAAACGGACTAATTGAACGACTACATTTAACCCTGTTAGAACAAATTCGATTATTAAGAATAAATTATAAAAAGGAACATATAACCAATTTAATGTCATACGCACTAATCGCCTATAATAACACGATTCACTCATCAACAAATTTTACACCCTTAGAATTAACATTAGGACATTCAGATTCACGAAATCCCTATGACATACACTACAACAAGGAAGTATATCAACAATATGCGAAAGACCACAAACAAAAACTAAAAATAACTTATGACAAAGTAAAAGATAAATTAGAGAACGATAAGGAACGTATCACCACAACCCGAAATAAAAATACCGACTCAAA
Source organism: Platerodrilus igneus (assembly GCA_036346225.1). Classification (NCBI taxonomy): domain Eukaryota; kingdom Metazoa; phylum Arthropoda; class Insecta; order Coleoptera; family Lycidae; genus Platerodrilus; species Platerodrilus igneus. The sequence goes on along the minus strand of JARFIW010001469.1, from coordinate 10,703,232 downwards.
TAAATTTTCAATAGGACAAACCGTGTATGAGAAAAACTTTCAAAGCAAGCGACATAAAACAGCACCCAGAAATTTAGGACCATTCAAAATTAAGAAAATATCAGATAAAAACATAGCAGTAGTAGACAACGGTAAAATAACAAGGTACATTCATTTGAAAAACCTAAGACACCCTGTAATTTCAGATGGACAGTCATCACCCTTACCGTCAACCTCCACCCAGGTAGAACGGACAACCAAGTAATAATATAAAAATAAATAACAACCCCGGTATACTACCAATTAAATTAGGCAGTATGCAAAACCCAAATAACAATTGCAAAATTAAATACTCTACACTCTAGTATTATTGAACCAACCGATTTATTAAACGAATTAATAAGAATTAGATCATTTATAATTAACAGTAAATTACCTTTTGATGTAACAGAATCGAACATTCTAATATTTGAAAAGATAGCTATAGTAAAGGCTACATTAAGAATAACGAAATAATATTTTAATAGAAACCCGATAGTAGAAAGTAACAATTATAATTATTATCATTTATTTGCTTTTGCAACGAAAGTTACTAGCACATACCAAGTAATCATACCCAAAACCAAATTCCTATCCCTAAATGAACTGAGATATGGTTATACAAACGAAAAATGTACTGAAGTAACACCAAACCAATATTTATGTCAATCGATGACGACAACAACCATTAAAGAAGACAGCCCTTGTGAAGTACAACTATTAAAATTCTCAAATCATTACGAAAACTGTGAAACCAAACAAGTGCAAATAACTAATATGAAAATTCAAAAGGTTACAGATAACAAATGGATAGCCATTTTCCCAACAGAAGTAATAGCAACCATCCACTGCAACCAAGATGAAAATAACCAAGCATTAATCGGAAGCAAACTAATTACCCTCAAAGAAGATTGTTATGTGAAATTGAAAGAAGAAGTAATCAGAGTTTATCAAGATCCCATAGCAACAAAGAAACTTGCAAACCTACCGGAACTACAGTTCAAGATACAAGAAGAAGACGAAGAATTAATCAAGAAACCCATGAAGCTAGAGCATCTAGACTTAGACGATCTCAACCACGCCGTGAAATTAGTGGAAAGTTATAAAGAACAATTAAGTGAACTCAAAACGCCAAAGTTACATTATAATAATATAAGTGTTTGGACAATTGTATTAATCATTTTAATAATTTTGTAATCATATATGTATTTTACAAAATGTACCTTAGATATAAGAATGAAGGAAACAGTTCTAGATTTAAGGAAACAAAGAAAAATAAAGAAACGATAAGTATACCCTTAGAAACAATGAATTTTAAATGAATTTGAATAATGAATTTTATGTATTTAAAATTAAGAAAACCTTAATTTTTCATTTACGGTGGAGGAGTTATGTATCCCCAATTGCCTATATATATTGATATATTGAATCTAATAGGAATTATTAGAAATTGTTAAGTAAAGTAAAGTTCAATGCAACATTGTAACACAAGGGTAACCCAGAGAGGTTATCGACAGTTCATGAGAACGGACATGCAACTTTGCATCCGTGAAGGCAGTGATACTGCAGGTGGCAGGTCACAGGCGGTCAACAGACCGCAATTACTTAGAATTAAGATTGATACATTGTAACAAAGTGTAAAGCAGACATGAGATCTGCAAGTTCCCACAAGCCGTGTGAGGGGCAGGTTATTATGAAAAGCCCGGGAGCTCAATGCCCGGCAGTCTGTCTTCGAACTCCATACTTCGTTGTTCAAGCTACTCAACCGAGTCAGTCTGAGTTTACAGCTTTTGCATTGTTGTCTACCTAGACTACTCGCCCAGTACAATTAATTATTTTTTATTAAAGTTATTATGAACCAGCTAGTCTAAATTTCATTGTAATTTCTGTTTAACTTATTAAATTAAATTTGTTAAAGTGTCGACGTTTTTTTAAAAAACCAGCTCCAAAGGCCCGAACTTTAACTTGCGTTATACACTAACACACACACGCATGTGGCTATAATACTGGATACCAAACAATAGCATTTGTTGTATATTATAGATGGTTGGTGGCTATGATATGTGCCGCCCAAAATATCAAAATTCAATAAATTTTTCTGAAACATAAAGTTGTAAATTTTTAAGTTGTTAATGTAAGAGTATATATTGCTAAAGATCCGGATCACAGTATTATAGGAAATAGTTGCCCTATAAAGGGTTAACAAATATAACAGATAACATAATATAACCGCTAGATGACTCAAAAAAGTACTATGTCATTCTTCTTGATTACTCCGAAACATTTAACACTATAAATCATGAGTTAGTGCTATCTATATTGTATTTTGTTGAGTGCTCAGAAAGTGTAATAACCTATTTTAAAAAGTTACTTAAATAATGGATACCATTATCAAAATTGATAATTTTTTTTTTGTAATACTAATGGCTAAAGGAGTATCTCAAGATAGCATCTTAGGTCCCTTAATGTGCACCTGATACGTTCCAATTCATATTAGTGCCTACTTACTTTAAAAACTATTTCAGTTTCTACTCATTTGAATTTACGGTTGCTACACTTCTGTGATTTCAATCCTCATAGTTAGGTAGTCAACTTTGCTCGTCCTTTATTAAATTCACGAGTTTCTTCTTGGCCTCCTTGTTTAAACATGTAATCTTTACTAATTATGACTTTCCTTAATGTTGCTAGTTTAATGGTAATTCGATAAAGCAGCGGTGTTATCTTGGCAAGATAAACACCTCCACAATGTTATTTCTATTACATATGGAATTTTCGTGATTATTTATTTGTAAAAAAACTATACAACTACATTTGTTAAACGAGTTTACTAGATATTTAGCGCTTAGTCGCGTTGGTTCATCTCTGCTAAATCAAGCAGTTGCAAATTCTTATCATGAAAGTGATTTCCCTTTTTACGTGACTGGTAGATAATTGAAAGGTGAGATTTCTTTAACAAAATTGTTAATATTTCTAGCCCAAATCTGTACTCAGCATTCGATTTTAGAACTAAGGTTTGCTTCGTTTGTGCCACAGTAATTAAGTTTATCAGTATAGCATATTTTGTCTTGTTATATGTAGATCAAGTTATGATGAGATGACTAGTCATTGTACCTACCAACACCCTTCACAGCCTGTGGGAAGGAATACTAAATGGTGGTGACCGACAGCCGTTTGCGTTACTCCTGAATGCTATGTAGTTTGCTTACTTTCTAACAATGTTAAGAACAACGTTTTAAACTAAGATTGATCTAATAATTTGTGACTTCGTCTTTAAATGTACTATTGTAAATATGTGGGTTTTGTGTGTACTTATATGTTTCACTAGCTCTAATCAGAACGATTTCGGTCTGCATTAACATAGTAAGTTTATGCTCCTGTATATATATATATATATATATATATATATATATATATATCTAGACTTTACGACCTACAAGTTTAATAATTATGCAGTATTTGTAGGTTATAGGTCTCTAATAAAAGTATACTCTTTTTATACCATCTGAATTTTCGAGTTTATTTTTACTCTTGATCACAGATTTCTAGAAATTACACGTTGTACAAACACATATCTTAAAACAAATGTATACTTACAATATTTGAGATTTCAAAGAACAAAGTTGGGGTAAATAAACGATTCTTGTAAAATTGAGTATACGTTGAGAATATAATTCAAGATAAATTATGTTAAAGGAAAACGCAAAGCTAACAGCAACGGTCGACTAGTTGAAAACAAATCAATAAAATTAGGAGACAGACAATGTTTAATACGTAACAGAGGCAGATGAAAGATATCAGGTGTTTAAGTGACAAACATTTACAAGCGCATGTCAGACAAGAATACTTTAAAAAGCAATAAGCGGGACGAAGATGCAACATGTTTGTGGACGGTATCGATTTTTTAAGACACACATAAAAGAAGGGAGAAATAACCGTGAACAATAATGTAATAGAGGGGCTACAAGCGAGACAGAATACACGCGATAGAATGAGGTGCCAGAAGGGCAGAAGTAACGTAGACACTTTGGGTAGGAAAGAAAGACAAGGTTGAGAGATGTTATTATGAGGGTGCAAGGGAGATAATTGGATGAACGCGCAAACGATAGGCGTGATTGTATTTGTGTGGTTGACAGAAAGGGAGAAATTTCAAAAAATATTTGGACGGTTGGCAGGTGTAGACAGTTTTTCGCAGTAATGAAGTGTTTGTATTGACGATTTCTGAGTTTTAAAAGACCGTTGTGTTTACGTGCAGGTGTATTTTGTGGAATTGAGTGGCCGTTTGCAAATTTACAAGGAATGGGTAACAAAAATACAGGCAACTGTAGTGGGGTTGTGGTTATATAAGCGTTGCTGGAGGCGGCATTCGCACTCTTATTTTTCAAGTCTACAAGAAGATCATCCTAGCTTCAAACCACGTGACAAGTGAAGTCCGACATAATATTTACAACTGTTTTTATGCACAAGTAGGTGTAAGTTAGTTTAAAACGTAGTGAACCGTAGTAAAACGTTGTAATAATTGAAGCAGGATGACTTGAAAGTAGAGAACTTTTGCATATTGAACGAGGGTGCTTGTTACACATTGCGTGGAAGAAGAGGTGATGTTTGGATCTGGAGCGGCAGGGATTGTTGGTGATTTGGATGAACAAAGAGTTCGAGATGGAGTTGCTGTTCACAATGGAAGGCATCTACGTGGAGTGATCCAGGTACGTGCAGTCATTTTGGAGGCATCTACAGAGGTGGTGATCAGAAAGCAGAATACTCTCCAGGTAACGATTTTTTTTGTTAAAACTGTTGTGATGATGTTGATTTATTTAAACTGTTAGTGATTTGAGTTTTATTTGGAGAAAATATTTATGAACTGAAAATTAATTTATGGACATTTGTAAAGGACAATTTTTTTAATTATAAATCTGAGGGTGTAAATGCTTGTATAATATTTTACTTATAAAAGAGGTAAACGGGTCTTTTCTATAATTTTACAATGTTAAAATTTGTGCACAGAAATACAAAAAGGTTTATACTGAACTCACCATAGACCAGGGAAAATAAATTAAGGTTCCAGGATAGGCCCTTTTATTTTTAACTAACATAATGAAATGTAGAGGAGCATAAAATCGGGGGGGATTAAGTTGATTTCTTTTAATATCGAGTAGGGTTATAAAAATATTTAACGTGGATACATATTGTAAATATTGGGATTGTGTGAGTTTATTATTTATGTTGTCAGAATAAAAGGGTTGTATGTTTTTGTCGAATTATTTTTTTATTTTTTTTTATTAATTATCAAGGTTGTTGAGAGAATGAGTAGCTGTGGTGAGTATCAGTGAAGAAGCAGTGAGCAGAGCTAGCCGTGGAATATCAGTTTGAAAAGCCTCTTCAGAGGGTACTCAACCAAAACATTTCGTAATCAAAGCTTGGACTCAAAATTTTATTTAAGTGAAAATTGGTGAAGCTGTTTTATCAATTTTAGCAAGTGTTATAGCAACTCAAATAGGGACACGAATTTTGGAACCCTTCCAATAAGGAATTCAGTGCGATTTTATGTGTGTGTATAGGTGTGTACTTGTATTTTTTTGGTTTTCAAATCACCCTCCGATTTGTTTATTACTAGAAATAATTAGTATTTAAGAAGTTGAGGATATAGATGTGAAAGTGTATGCAACTATCCCTGCCATATTTCGGAGAGACAGTTATTTTGAACATTGTTTCAATTTGACAAAAAACTAATTTTTTAAGGTAAAGCACGGATATCTATCCGGAATAACCGTCTTCCAGGTGTAGATAATATCGAAGACATTGCTGAGACAAGACGGTTTGGCGTCCTTAATTTTGACAACTAGTAAAGCCTTCCAAAAAACTGGTATTTGTAAAGCAGTTTTGTATTTCGTCCAATTTACATTTTATTATTGTTATAATTTTTTCCACAAGAACTCACTCGCGCACTACTGTAATTAATCGGTGCACTCATAAAATTGTTACTGGTAAAAATGATATTACGTTAAAAACTTCGATTTGTCCAGAGGAGGCGGGAACCCATAACAATTTTATGGGTGCATCAGCTAACTACAGTGGTGCAGGAGTGGAAAAATGATAAAAATAACAAAGGTATTTCATCTATTCAAATTTCAGCGTTTGCTAAATTAGTGAAAAGCCACTTATCACCCTTGTATGGACTAATGCCCTTTTCCGATGCTCGACTGACGCAAATATAATTCCACGATACCACGTGCGTAAACTTCCTGGCCTGCTTATCCAGGAAAGTTCAAAACAATTCAACATTGACCGCTCCGTGGAGAAACTTGTCTACGGTCCGTATCCATTTCCATTGTTACTCACCCTTCGTGTTTTTCGTAACTTATCTTACTGATTTCGAATTTAATCGTTGTATCCCACTGTTCCATTTCTTTTAAAAATTCCATTCTCACATTTTATACGTTAAGAGCTATTTTTATGGCCAAGTTCACTGTCTTCAGCTCGTGTGAACTCATAAATTTTATGATGTTTTACGATTCTGTGGTTTCCTGAACCGCATTTGAATTTATACAAATATTATTCTGAACGTTGGTATCCCTGATTTTATTGGTAATTTTCTAATTGAATACGACGGGTGTAAAATCCCGGGCGTTATTGCGGTTTATAAATAATGTACTAGGTGCTTTGTCCTAACTTAATATACTATTGAAATAGTCATGTTACTAAGTTTCTACACCCTAATGTATACTTAAGTAATGCGCAAGGGCTTGTAGCTTTCAAAACCTATTTATAAAAAAATTATTTTTATGGGAGGAAGAAACGAATTTGCAATAATGTTACTTGCAATATATATATATTAAGACTCAATTTGTTACTAGATCTACATCCTGTTTCCTACTAAATGAATTTTATTAATAATTTTTAATCAACGTAATCATATGTTAATTTTAAATTTTGACAATTTTGCTATTTTTCAAATTTGACAAATATTGATTTTATACAGCAAGGAACTTATCTATTGTATTATGTTAGTTTTATATTACAACACTTCTAATTGTAGATGCTTTTGACAAAGGCAAAAAGTTTTGCTGAAACGTTAAGCAGAAGAAATTAAATTTTGAATTTTACATAAACTATTATTATTTGGACTTCATACCCAGTATACTACCATCTTGTTACCTAAATAATTAAGCTAACCAGTGCATTAACGATTTATATTATATATATATATATATATATATATATATATATATATATATATATTGATATGATAATGAGGTAACGACAGGTCATTAAATGCCAAACTCTGTCATAAAACCCAAAAGAGTGTATGTGAACGCGTGCGTGAGTACGTGCGCGTGTTTGTGTGCTTATGTGTGTGTGTGTGTGTGTTTGTGTTTGTGTGTGTGTGTGTGTGTGTGTGTGCGTGTGTGTGCGTGTGTGCGTGTGTGTGCGTATGTGTGCGTGTGAGTGAGTGTGTGTGCGTGCGTGTGTGGGTGTGTGTGTGGATGTGTGCGTGTGTGTGCGTGTGTGTGTGTGTGCGTGTGTGTGCGTGTGTGCGTGTATGCGTGTGTGTGCGTGCGCGTGCGTGCGCGTGCGTGCGTGCATGTGCGTGTGCGTGTGTGTGCATGTGTGCATCTGCGTGTGTGTACGTGTGTGCGTGTGTGTGCGTGTGTCGTGTGTGTGTGTGGTGTGTGCGTGTGTGTGTGTGTGTGTGTGTGTGTGTGTGCGTGTGTGCGTGTGTGCGTGTGTGTGTGTGTGCGTGTGTGTGCGTGTGTGTGCGTGCGTGTATGTGTGTGTGACCCTTGTGGTTCACGACGCACTGATTGGGCAATATTGATCTAAACAAAGTAAGTTACGGATCCCTACTTGTCTCATTTTCGTACTGTCTACATAAACAAAAAGGAATACTTTGTAGATTTGCATGTTCAAAAATAGCGTAAGGCAAACCCCATTAGAAACCTTGTTTATGCGAACTTCGAGAGGTATTAAGAACGCTTCATATTTAGAATTTCATAAAACAATCTTGTACAGCCATTATTTATTACATTTATTAACAGTTTTTATATTTTTAGGTTATAAACACCGCTTTCTCGTTTTACACTTTTTAAACACTGTCAAATAAAGAAACGAGAAGAATTTGCACTGTATGAATATTTCCTTCAACACGTCGATACAAACGTGTTTCTAGTTTTTGTAATAACACAGCTAAGCACAATTGTAACTTAGATTATAGTGCATCTGCTTATGTAATAGGCGCATCTAAATTAAGCAATTAACTTCTAAATAAAACAAAAAATAAAGAAAATAGAATTCATTAATTAGTTTTTATGACAGTAACTGTAGCTAATAAATAATACTAACAATAATAAATGTTAAGAAATGTTATTTTTATTATTAATGCAACTATTATTATCATTAGAATCTTTTCACAAATTCTTTAATTTGCTGTTTCTTATTCGACTAAAACAATTCCTCAATGTTTAATTATTTGCAACTGTATGTCATAAATGGCACTTTTAATATTTTTACAATTCTATCTTTTAATAAACATGTCCTTGAATTTGTTAGCTGAACCCTTTTTATTCTAATACTTTGCTTTCGACTAATTTGATTCATAAAAATATGTTATTAAACTGCTTGTTTTGGTATCCTTTTTTTATTCTTTCTGAGACTTTTCAATAGAAATCTTTGTAGTTCGAGATTTCACATACGATGGCATTCCGATACCCTCTTCAAATACACCGCCCGTCCCACTGAATTAGCTGGAAATCATTCTTGTTAGTACAGTCGAGGTTATCGATTTTATATCGAAACGGGATTTTTAGTGGAATACTTCACGGAGTTTTGTGAATTACCGGCTAGATTTTTTGGAGTCAAAACTGTACGTAACAAATGGATTTTACTAATAGCTAATGTTAATTCAATATATTTTGGTTCTAGAAAATATAATTTCAATTAAGGTAGTTAGTACAATTAAAGCAATAAAAAATTTAATTGTCTTAAAATAAATTGATACACGTTAATAAAATATGAAGTTAACGTATGATTCATAATAGAATATACGTTGCATCAATAAAAACCGCTGAAAGGAAATTGCCATAAATCATACAATGCAATAATCATGTAATAAGGAAGGCGTCGTGCAATAAACTCAAACCACGAAATCAGAAAGTTATTCACGAGAAAATATAATACAAACAATACAACAATAAGCTCAGGTTCATAAATTAATTTAAAGCACAAAATGCTGAAACTAGTAATAATTTCAATAAACTTTGATGGCGGAAGCATGTCATTTAAAGAAAGCTTTAAAATTAAAACATAAATAACTATTAAACAACGAATATAAATATTTCCTACCATATTTATTCTAAATGTAGATGAGATTTTACCCATTTGTAATTGAATAAACTAGGTTTAAATTTAAATAGTTGCAAAATGAAGAAACCCTAAACATACTGTAATGATAATACAATGTAAAAACGTCCAAGTGCTTAGCAGCGAATTCTACCGGTATTAAGTTTAAATAATTAATTAGAGCGTTAAATACAAAGTTGGAAACTTTCAATGCATCTATAATAGAATAACTTCAATTGTACGGTTTTTGCATAATAGGATCAAATTAGTTCACGCTTGCTTCACTTATTAGAAAAAATCAGACATAATTCCCATTCAAAACACCAGAAGTAAAAATATATAACAGCAATTAAACCTAACGGAAAGAGAAACGAATTAATAAGTTGCGAGCCATAAATACAGGCATACGTGCGCATAAACAGTGGTGAACACGGATTTCGACATTACTTGCAATATTAAAATATATTGGAATGGTTTGATTCCCAGCAAAGTCATGTTTGGAACTAAATACCAGAAAATTGGATAAAGTACCTTTAGCCCCAATGGACTATTTTGTAGTCACTTGAAGACAACCCAAGATTTATCCTAATCTCTTAGTTTGTATCCAAAATACAGCTCATTAGCTTTTTTGATTAACGCAGTTATTGTCTTTTTACGAGATTTATCGTAAACCCATCGCTTACGTAACAAATGGTATCCATTTGATTTACACACTTTCGCAACATTTTATAAAATCTATCAGCAACATATACTGTGCAGTAAAATATAAAATTTTTAATATATTTTATATCAATCTATACACCCGTTTCCGTTCCGAATGGACCTGCAGCTTGCCGAAGGTGAAATGGCTTGCGTGTTCTAATGAGCTAAAGAGCCAAACTACAGGTTCAACAAAAGTAGTAGGTCGTTAGGGAGAAACCAGACTAAGAGAGGTCCCCGAAAGAGGTCAGCAGCTTTTTCGGTACTTAAAATTGGAGAGACCATAGGGGTCGGTATGGCATTCTAAGACACACTACAGCGATGTAGAAAACAACGGAAAACCATCACATTACCTCCCAAGTACACAGCGTACTTAAATTGTAATAAACATTATGGCATTCTTTGGGGTAAAAGATTCTGGAGTTAAAATAGTCCCTAAATACAGATCTCCGGAAGGGGACTACTTCAGAGGATGCGATCGGAAAGTTCAGGATAAGAGTTGGGAACATTTTGCGTGTCAGAGCGTGGAATGTTAAAAGTATGAAGAAAGTAGGTAATCTTGAGAACCTGAAAATTGAAATGAATAGGTTAGCACTAGACATAGTAGAGATCAACGAAGTTCGGTGGCCAAAGGCGGGGGATTTTTGGAGTGGAAACTTCGGAGTAATTCATATAGGAGCAAAGGAAGGAAATTCGGGTGTGGAGCTAGTTATGCGAGCAAAGATAGGACAAGAAAAAGATAAAAGCCTTTGAAATGTGGTGCTACAGACGTATGATGAAGATATCATGGACAGACAAAGTTAAGAACAAAGAGGTACTAGAAATAGTAGGGGAAGAAGGAAATATGTGAAAAACGTAAAAAACAAGAGAGAAAGAATGATAGGCCACATACTACGATATGAGGGAATAGTGTGGATATATTAAAAGCAGAGATAGGAAAAAAGAGAAGTAGAGGTAGACCTAGTGTAATATTATTTTGTATTAATTAAAAATTCAGTAACTTGCATAAAGTATAGACAAAAAGTCCCACAATAAATTACCTCATTTTAGTTAGGCTCCTTTACAATAAAAGACCAGCTTTACAAATAGCTTCAGGCTACTAAATTCCAGCGGCAGGTCATCATTTAAAGCTCTAGACCCTCGTAAATCAAATACAATAAACCTCTTAAAAGTTTAGGTCGGTTACAGACTGACAAATCCGATAAAATTAAAATGTAATAGTACCTTTTAGCGTAAATAAAGGAAACCAATTTCAGTTTGAAAAGCTTAACCTTCTTAATACTTTCGTTGATTGACAGCGGATTATACAAAACGAAACATTATAAATAGCGGAAACTATTTCCAATTTGATTTGTTCAAATATAACAAGTAATTTTAAGTAGTCTGGAGACATCCATTGTATTTAAAATCCATTTCGGCTCAAGTAGGTTAGCCGGTCTTTGTTAATGGCAGACTACTGTCTCCATAGGTATGGTCCACATTTCCAATAATTAAGAAATTCGTAGAAAGTAAAATATAATTTAAAACCTTGGGAAAATAATTGCTTCCGTGATTCTCATCTAAAAAGGGTTTGGATTTGGTTTCTGAAATCTTGTTTTGTGGGAGGTTCAGTTCAGTCATTGGATAACAGAAAATGCGTACATAATAATTAGGGTAGGAATTAGTCTATATAATTGAAGGCTTTAGCCAAAGACGGGGAGCTTTTCCAATGGGGCCGTCCGTGGTCAAGAAGTAGAGAGAAACGTAGTTCGCGGGTAGCGTTCTCCGGTATCGCAGATAGAATATTCAACTTTGTATCACGATATTAAAAATTGGAAAGGAGCGATAACTCTTCCAGTTTCGCGAGGGTTATGCCCATATGTTCGCGGATTTATAGTGATGCAAGATAAATATTAAAAAACTTGTAGGCGTGTGACGCACAAGTAAGTGATATTGTCAAGAAGATTCTGCCGGGTTCGTGTACCAGTAAATTCTTTAAAAATTATAAACAGAAGCAACAAGCGAGATTCTCTCCGCCAAATTTAAGAACTGTTATACGTTGGAAAACAAACCCTCAAACAATGGACAATTTTTAGCAAGTAAGTTTTTATAGTTAAGTAGCAATTTTTAGTTAGTTTGTTTGTTAGGACGTTTTAACCATAAACGGTAGGATTAATTTAGTGTAAGATTTATAGTATAAGTTTTCTTTCATATAGTGTTTGAGAACTACTTATGTACTCAAAATTTTCATAAATTCCATAGTCACCTGTTCACTTAAATTTCTAAATCAATGAATGTAAGAAGTTCACGTTTATTGCTCTGTGAATTAAATAGTTTTGTTTGCCGTTGGTTAAGTCAATAGTATTTTTTTTATTGTTTTATCATGGAAGTTTTATAAGTAGTAAAAAGTGAGGAATTGATTAAAAGAAACAATTGTCCTCTTTGGGATGACAAGTCTCCCAAGGTTTTGTACGAACATTTGGACATTCTCGACTTGTCTGGCGCCCTTAGCAATTGTCATTAAGCCACAATATTTTATGAAAGGTAAGTGCCAAATCTTTTGTAGTATATTATAAATTAATTTAACCCTTTTTTCAAAATTTTAACCCTCTATATGATCCACGACCTTCCGCTAGCTAGTGCCGGTGACCCCCCTTTAATTTTTGTTTTACAGGCCGCCCCCATTTTATAATTTTGCATACGTAGTAGCTTTTCCGCCTGTAACACTAGGTTAGACTATTGCACACAGATAGTGAAAGATGTAGGCTGTAGGAATTTCAGAGAAATTTGTAGACTAGCCCAGAATAGAAATCAATGGAGATACGCGTTCAACCAGTTCCAAAATGGATAAACTAATGAAGAAAAAATAACTGTATTTGAACATGATGATTATTATAAGCAACTCCAGGTATTCGTAGTACAATATTCTGGAATAATGTTAATTGTGTGAAAGGATATACTGGAAAACTATTAATGCGGCAAATGTCTAAGTGTTGGGGGATTTTGGCAGCCACAAGCTGCTTAACCCCCTTCACATACTTACATGTGATTTTCAAATGCTCCACCCGAAGGTACTACATTGGCCAGGAAGCGATTTTTTTTACTTGGAAAATTTGGAATTTTGCCGAACCCTTTCTGTTGCAAGTAAGGTAGGGATCTTTAACGTACGTGACAACACTCACACACGGGACCTCCATTTTACATCTCATCCGAATGGGGCGTAAAAAATGTTCGCCTAAAGTTTTTCAAGCAGACCGTGTCGGGATTTGAACCCGGGATCTTGGGCATATTAGTCACACCCTTACCAACTACACCAAGGAGCCGCCCCCCCCCTTTCACATACCACTGAATCTCGGTGAAATAGGGCACATAATTAGAAAAGAATAGAAGGGGAACCGAGCTGTATATAGACTGTATGTGAATTTCAGGGAACTGTGTTGGCTAGCTCAGAATATAAATAAGTGGAGGTATGCGTCCAACCACTTTCGGTACGGAAAGCCTAATGACGAAAAAATAGGCGCAGATAAATCTGATGATTATTATAAATAACTACAGGTGTTGGTTGTAAAATATCTGCAACTAATATTGATTGCGCAAACGGGTATATTGGAAAAAATATTAAATCGGCAAATGTTCAAGTGCTGGGGGAACTGGGCAGCCACAGGCTTCTTACCCCCCTTCACCACCACTGAATGTCGGAAAAATAGGGTACATAATTGTAAAACAATAGAAGGAGACTGAACTTCATCTAATAAGAAAGAACAGCGTCTGGTCAAAGACAACAAACAGAAACAAGAAGAAAATCGTTCAAAGCATATGTGTGGAACACAGCATACAGAACAAGAGCATACAGAAAAACTGTAGAAGCCTTTTGAAATGTTGTGCTTCAGATATATGAGAATGAAAGCATGGACAGACAATGTTAATAACAAATAGGTTATAGAAATAGTAGAGGAATAAAGATCTGGGAAAAAATAATAAAATAGAAGAGCAGAATACGTTCTAAGGCATTTTTAGGGAATAGTACGGGATATATTACAAAAAGAGATAGGAAAAAGGAGGTAGATGTAAACCTAGATCAGATAGTGATAGATGCAGACTGTGCAAATTTCAGGGAAATGTGTAGGTTAGTTCAGAATAGGAAACAATGAGGGTACGCGTCTAACCAGTTCCAGAACTGAAGACCTAATGATGATATAGACACGTTTAGGATATCAATTGCTGCTCATCCTGTCTGCGACCGGTCTTTCCAGAGATTTCTAGAACCTTCGCCAGACATTATGGCGTTGTTTACATTCCAATGATGAGTTAGAATATGTTATACAACATAAACCTGAAAGTGATACAAAGATTCTGAGCGCAGACTCGGTTTCCGCGATCAAAAATACATAATGGACATCCATCAGACGTCAGGAAACAAAAATTCTGTTGGTTTGTGTAATTGTCTCTTTAACGAAGCTTAATGTAATTCTATTATGAGCTTGCATTGAAGATTATTAAAACGCATTGAAACCAAGTCAATCTAAAAAAGAAAGCTAGTGCTTCGCGAAGTCAATACGAAGTGGTTCACGGTATTGGACTCGAAACGTACAAAATGCCCCATGTACGTTTCTTGTTCCCTATTATGTTTCTAAATTCAAATAAACATTAATTTAGGTAAAAGGCCCGAGTCTAAGACATATGTTCTTAGATGTGATACAGTGTTCTATCAGCGATAGAACCGATATATTTTTCTCAACCCTGAGGCGATATAACTGATGTTGTTTGTTCATTGATTTCTAGAACATTTCTACTTCGGGTCATACTTTTCATTCCTACGCCTAACAAAACGTGTTTTCTCAATCTTCTATTGCTTATGAAGAATAGCATCTTGTACATAAAGGGTGTTTCAAAAAGAGCGCAAGATTTGAATTGCGCACCACGTTTGACAGTGATAATGTCACATGATTATGACGTGACAGATCGGAAGCTGACAGATGGGAGTTAGTAAACATGGAGCATTACACCGTAGAACGACGCGTCCTGATTGTCAAAAATTATTATCAAAATGGTGAAAGTTTAATTGCCGCTATTCGTAAAGTGCGACCAATATTCGGTCGAAATAATGTGCTTAATTCATCTACTGTGAAAAGAATAATAAAAAAAATTTGAAAGTACTGGTTTTGTTAGTGATGTGAAACACACGATACGAGCTCGTAGAGGTCGTTCAAAACAAAACATTACGGCAGTTCACGAAAGTGTTACAGAAAGGCCAGAGACGTCAATTCGTCATCGGTCCGAAGAATTGGACATTTCAACAGGCACTCTTTAGCGAATTCTGACGAAAGATTTACAACTGCATGCCAACAAAATCCAACTGACTCAACAACTTCTGCCAAGAAAGCATGTGCAGCTAAGAGAATTCACCAGTTGGATCCTTGATTTTGCAAACAAAATCATTTTCAGTGATGAGGCCCATTTTCACCTCGATGGCTTCGGTAATAGGCAAAACTGTCGCATTTGGGGCTTAGAAAATCCACGAATGGCTCACCAGAAAGCAATGCATCCACAACGGGTCACTGTATGGTGTGCATTATGATCTGGAGGAATAATTGGACCGTTTTTCTTCGAAAACGAAGAAGGAAATGCAGTAACGGTGAATGACGAACGTTATCGTGCAATGAAAACACAGTTTCTTTTGCCTTTTTGGAAGCTGTTGATCTTGACGACATGTGGTTTCAGCAGGACGGTGCCACATGTCATACCGTCCGTGAAACATTGACGATCCTGCACAACTTTGCTCCTGGTCGCGTTATTTCCAGATTTAGTGACCAGAATTGGCCTCCATGCTTTTGCAATTTAACGCCTTTAGACTTCTGGCTGTGGGGTTATCTGAAGTCACAGGTTTATGCCAATAAGCCTGCAACCATCAAAGCATTGAAAGCCGAAATTAGACGCTGTATCAATGTAATCAATAAAGTTTTTGAAAATTTCGTCAAAAAAGTACGCAAATGCCAGCAAAGCCGTGGCGGCCATTTACAAGATATTTTGTTTCCTACATAATTTCAAATGTATATTTTCTAAATCAATAAATATTTCAATACTTTGCTACAGAAAACCACGTTTTATTAAACACTGAAATCTTACGCTCTTATTGAAACACCCTTTATATCCTCCACTTTTTCGCTTGTAGATTTAGAAATGTTTTTCTGTAAAAGTTCTAAAGGAAACTTTAAGAAGTTCATGGTTTTTAAACAGTGAAAATTATATTTGAAAAAATGTTAAATAAAAATTGAAGTCAACTATATCGTTAGAAACGTTAGAAACTTGCAAACCTAAGAATCGGATAATTTGATCGTTAATTAAACGCAAAACAGAATTGAAAACGAATTACATGGTAGCAAATTGGTGTAGTTTTCATTAAGCACAATTTTTATAATAACCTTCATTATCATGAAAGTGATACGTTAATATCAAACCGTAATTTAATGCTAAAAATTTTTAATAGATCATTAACTTAGTACAACTGTTTATACTCGTGGCATCATTGCATAGGTAGACATGTCTGATAGCAGTCTTATAAAAGAGGCGTTGTTCTATTTAAACATTTCCGGCACAAATCCCAAAAATCAGAATGTGCTCAGTAAGATTCGAGCCGGATTTTTGGTAACTGTAGCATGCTTGGTCGTTGTTTCAGTTAGCCTAGAGACATTTGCCAACTGGAATGGAATTGCATCATTGATGGAAGGTGTTGATGCTGCCGTAGCACTAATACAGGTAAGAAATCCTTCAAGCTTACAAAAACCTTGAAAGAAACATTCTTAAATTTCAGATAGTGGTAAAAGTCATGGTTTTTAAGATGTCAAATGATAAGTTGTTAACTGTACTTGAAAGTCTTCAAAATTTTGGCCTCAGTACAAGATTGACTTGAACGTCCGTTTAGAAACAGATAAAATATTTGCATTTGCAAAGAAATTTTTTTTATGTCTGAGAATTTGCTTCTTGAGCACAAGTGTATCTTATTTCTCAAAACCGCTGTTTGAATCAACACGAATTTTCCCTACCAAAACCTACCAACCAGTTGATCTAACCGTAACACCCTGGTATCAAATTATTTATTGTATGCAATTGGTAAACGCTGTTAATGGTGTGTTTTTCATGTTGGGGTTTGATTATTTATTTATTGCTATGTCGCTGCATGTAGTTTGTGAATTGAAGGCAATAAAAGAAAAATATCGTCGATTAAAGATTTCGTTATCTCAAAACACTGAAGCAGAATCGAAGTGTTTTAAAATGCTTGGACAGTTGGTTGATCATCACAACTGTGTCTTGGAGTAAGTTATTAACATTTTAATGATTAGGGTTGTGCAAATATAACCTTTAGTTAAATATTAGTTTGATGATAATCCGATTACGCTTTTCATATATTTTTATTCTCAGTCATTCTTTCATTTCGAATAATAAATTAAGGTCGTTCCATAGTGAACAAAAGCGGGTCGATATAAATTAAAAACTTATTGGTATAAATCTTAGAGCCTAACACGTAAAAGAAATTCTTACACTGCATTTTTTGTTCTTGCCACCCGTAACACTGTACATGGCTCGACTGGGTGGAAATAAATTTCTCTAGAACATACAATTTCATTCAGTCTCCAGTTTCGTTTCTTCTCTTAAACTGTAAAGTTCTAAGTCTTTCCTTATAAGAAAAACAATTTAATTATTCTTTTCCTGACGCGGTTTTCTTTTCTAGTAGGCACAACTATGTATTATTAAACATACAAAAATTGTTATAGGTATTAAGTATTCTTTGTTCGCGACAATAAAGAAAGAACGAGTGAACTTGTGGTTAAACACAAAATTATACGTAAGCACACCGATGAGTTGTAACAGTTTCGTTTTTAAATTAGAGTGTCATTCGCCCAATTTCTGGTGTTTCGTTACAAGCTAAAAATCAGACGGTCCATTGAAATGTAAACTTTAACACACACCTAGTTCAAAAATACTGTAGTAGGCTACTATTAACGCGTTTCACCAAATTAAAACAAGTAATAACAAATGTCTTTATTACTCACTGTTCACAAGTCTAATTAACAGTATATGCCTTATTTATAGATGTTTTCAGTCCACTTAACAATGAAGCACTATTACACTAATGAATTTGGAAGCACTAAAATCTTCTTAAACTAACTTCTTTACCATAGGTCCATTAATAACACTAACACGACTATTATTTATTACACTTTTGTCTATTTATGTATTTTACAAGCTGGTGGTACAAGAGACACGTTCATATAACACAGATTTATATTTACTAAATGACTTTTAGAACGTAACGAGCAACTAACTATCATCTCGTATATACGAGATGATTTATATACGACATTCTGATATAAACCACTCTTACATTTATCAGCGGTCTTATATACACCCTAAATTGAAAGGATGATTCATACTCCAGTATATGCTAGAAAATTCCAGACTTCTGTAGTATATACATTGCTTACGGCGCTTGTGTGCTTGACGGGTTGCCTAATAGTAGCTCGTAACAGTGCCCCCTCTTTAAAACCGTTAGATCTCGTAACTGTAAATACATTTCAACGCCAATTCGATGACTGATGGCGGTATCGGCAGCTATCTTCTCTGGTGCATCCACCACGTCGTTGAAAATAACAGTCAACACTCTTTTCTTGGTTTTGGTAGGCAACCAGTTGGTAACAACAAACAAGGACCTGGACGTTGGTTCCCTGGAAAACTACTTCTAGCATATTTCGGACTATCCTTTAATATAAGCGATCCGGTCCACAGCTGAGCTTGCGCACCGCTAGTCTCGTTACTCCATTTTCCATCATTTGAGCCTTAAGATTCAGCAAAGTCTCCCATAGATGTTCCTAACTAGGTTTCTGCCATGAAAAATTTTTGGTGACCGGATAGTAAACTACGATCTTTATCCTAAACAACCAAAGCTTTTCCTGCAGTTGGCTGCTGTTGTACTAATTCATCCAGACATCCAAACTTTTTCTTAAAAACAACAGCTATTCATTCTTCTTAACATTTCCAAATCTTGAGCAACGCAATGTGCAAGGAAATACTCTTCTGGTGCTCTAAACAGATCTCGCTGTTTTTCAACAACAACGCCAAATCTCGCCTTAGCGGAACCACCATACGCCGCCATAAAACTCTCAATTCCACATTTGGCTCATGATTAATAACTCGTCGAACACCATTCTCATTATTCAAGCCTCCCTCGTTGTTGCCAGCGTAAGATGTTAAACGGTCAAAGTGTACCACTTTCGGTTTATCACGGGGAGATCTTCTGACCCGGTACACTACATCATGAATTCTTGTTAACACTTCGTACGGGCCTTCCCATTATCTTTTTAATTTTGATGACAAGCTGCGCTTTCTTTGTAGATTATACAACCACACTAAATCTCTAGGTTGATAACCATCATCTTGTGCTCTCGTGTCATATTGTGATTTTATTCGATCGCTTGCTGCCTGGATATTCTTTCGGACGTTTTCGTGAATGCTATTTGATCTTTCACGAAGCTTACTAACGTAATCTTCACTTGCAATCTCTTCTCCAGGTTTAAATCCAAACTGAAAATTACACGGTAACTGAAAGCGGAAGAGTATCCTGTGCTGTCATGTACCGAATATCGGTACACCAGTAGGAGCAAATGTAAATATTGATCCCAGTCTCGTTGATGTTTAGAGACAACTTTGGCTAGGTACTTTCCTAACGTCCTGTTCATTCTTTCAACCATTCCATCCGATTGAGGATGAAGTGGCGTGGTTCTAGTCTTCCTGATTCCAAAATGCTTGCAGACGTTTTGAAACAACGCTGATTCGAAGTTCCTACCTTGATCGGAGTGTAATTCCAACGGAACTCCAAAGCGACAAAACATCTCCCTCATTAGTACATCTGCAACCGTCTTGTCTTCTTGGTTAGGTATAGCATATGCCTCCGGCCATTTGGTAAAATAATCCATTGCAACCAAGATGTATTTATATTCTTTCTCTGATTTAGGAAACGGACCAGCTATATCAATGGCCACCCTCTCAAAAGAACTCCCCACGTTACTCTGCCTCATTGGGACTTTCCATTTTGTAATCGGGCCATTTCCAGAGGCACGCAACTCACATTTCCAGCACCACTCCTTCACATCTTCTTTGCAGTTCACCCAATAGAATCTTTTTCTCACTCTTTCGAGAGTTCTTTTCACGCCAAAGTGCCCTCCGGAAATACCATCGTGCAAGTGCTGCAACACTTCCGGCACTCTGCTTCTCGGCACTATCACTTGAAGTCTCTCAGTGCCATCTTCACATTTCAGGCGTCGTTTCAAGATTCTATTTTTAATCACCAAGGAGTCCCACTGTGCCCAGTATGCCATCCGGCTCCTACTTGATATACTAATTTCTTCCCAAGCTGGTCGTTGTCCTCCACTTTTCCATTCAATAATACGTCCCAATTTGACGTCATTTTCCTGGTCTTTTCGTATTCTTCCGGGTTTCCAAGTATCATCGGTTACCGTCATTCTATGAATGACACTTATTTTCTCTTCCATCTTGGAGCAATGACTACAGTCTGCCGGACAAGGTCTCCTTGACAGAGCATCTGCATTCCGATGGCTAGTTCCTACACGATGTTCTGTGTTAAACTCGTATTCCTGCAGCCGTTCTATCCACCTTGCAACTTGCCCTTCAGGATTTCGAAACTGCAGTAACCATTTTAGTTCGGCATGGTCTGTTCTTAAAAGGAATTTACGGCCGTATAACTACTTATAAAAGTGCTCTACGGATTTGACGACGGCCAACAGCTCCCTTCTTGTCACACAATAGTTCTTTTTGGCGCGACAAGACCTTGCTGAAATACCCAATAACTTTTTCTTGTCCGTCCTGCACTTATAGCTGTGTTACTGGCATCGGTATCCAACACAAATTTTCCCTCCATCCGTGGATAACTTAGAATTGGTGCTGTAACTAGTAGCCGTTTCAGTTGCTCAAATGCGCTGTGGCAGTCGTTATTCCAATTATTTTCTTGTCCATTTTTGGTTAATTTCGTCAACGGTTTGGCAATGTTCGTAAACCCAAGTATAAAACGTCGGTAATATGTGCACTATTCTAGAAAACTGCGTAGTTGGTGTATATCTGCTGGTGTAGGCCACTCTTGTACCGTTTTTATCTTGTCAGGATCAGCTCTTATTCTGGTCTCCGAAACGACATGTCGTAGGTATTTCACCTCTTTTCCAAATAGGTATTTCTTAGGGCTCTAGATAAGGTTTGACCCGCATAATCTTTGGAATATCTTCTCTAGGTTTTTAAGATGTCCTTCAAAAGACTCGCCTAACACTATCACGTCGTCTAAGTACACCAGACATGTCTTCCAGGACAGTTCACGCAGTACCGACTCCATCAAACGTTCAAAAGTAGCAGAGGTATTACATAATCCAAAGGGCACGACCTTGAACGGCCATAATCCAGTTCCAATTGTAAACGCAGTTTTCCTTTATCGTTTGGCTCCAAGCCTACCTGCCAGTATCCGCTTTTCAAGTCTAAGGTCGAAAACCATTTAGACCCGGATAGAGTATTCAAGGTGTCATCAATTCTGGGCAATAGATAGCTGTCTTTCTTTGTCATATTGTTAAGCCGCCGGTAGTCTACACAAAACCTGGTCCACTTGTCCTTTTTCTTGACAAGCACTACCGGGGATGCCCATGGACTATTCGAGGGTTCAATCACTTTCTGTACTTCCACATCGGTGATAATTTGCTCGGCTTCCTTGCGTTTTGCCAAAGGAAGCCACCTAGGATGCTGTCTTATCGGTTGCGCATCTCCAGTGTTTATCTTGTGTTGCACAACATTCGTCCTTCCTTTCTCACTATCATCCAGTGCAAACACACCTCGATATCGCCCGACCAGTTCTTTTACCTTGCCCAGTTGGTCGCCGTTTAATCCTTGACACGAAGGTATCAACATATCCAGCAATTTTTGTGAGCAACCGTTGGCTGGTTTATCTTTCGTTTCGTTCACACAACATTTAATATGGCATACTGGAATGCAACTTCCCACAATCATGTCTTTCTTCAGGGCCACCGTATGTGGATTAATGTTTAGCACCCTTACTGGTATCATATTTTGAAACTTTACCAGCGTTTTTCCAATCAGTAATCCCTCTTGACCTATTCCCGATTCAGTTGCTTCCATCATGCATACTTATCCTTCCCGGAGCGTACCATCCGGGCATCCCATTACCATCATTTCCGCTTTCTCGGGTATTCTCATATCGCAAATCATTCGAACTTGCATCGTCTGGTTACTCGTCCCTTGAAATGGAATCTCCTCATCATCTATCCGAAGCACATTTTCTTTCATGGTTACATGAAACCCATATTTCTTCATGACATCCGTTCCCAAGATCACTTCTTCCGTAATTAGTTTGTCTCCAATTGTTAACGTAACGGCAGTCTCTCCGTGAGTAGAAATTTTCTCACCACTTGCCGTTCGAAGATATACCGATGCAGGTAGCACTTTTCCACGACCAACCAAATCTGGTCTTACAATAGACCTTGTCACTCCTGTATCCACGAGTAATCGGACCACCCTACCATTAATTCTACCATCAATATAGATGATATCCAGACTTTCCAACGCCGATGCAGCACGGATGATAATCTTCGGGGCAGTACGTTGTGCTGTCGACATTCGCCCCCTTACATTGACCTGCTTTAGCTCAGCCGGTTGTTTCTTTGGTTAAGTACAGCGTCTCTGTATATGACCAACTTTACCGCGGCTCCAGCATCGCAGACGCCATATCCGCGGTCGTCGTCTTTCCGGTGTCGCCGTGGATCAATGTAGTAAGCGTAAGACTACGGATCCCAAGATCCTGAGTTCAAATCCCGACACGGCCGACTGCTTGAAAAATGGCAGGTGACCATTTTTCACACAAATTCCGCCCTCGTTCGAATGAGAGGTTAAATGGAGGTCCCGTGTGTGAGTGTTGTCACGCACGTTAAAGATCCCTACCTTGCCTGGAACGGCAAGGGTTCGGTATAATTCTAAATTTCCAGGCAACAAAAAACTCGCCTCCTGGCCAATGTAGTACCTTCGGGTGGAGCATTGGAAATGTTAATGAACGGTCATCGTCTTTCCAACCTTTCCGCCTTTTGTTTTTCAAACACACTGTTGATTATTTCTTCTACGCTGTTCTGCGATTGACCAGGTTCTTCTAAGACGGACCGAACTTTGTGACTCACCCTGTGTGATGTCTGCTTAGCTGCTTCAAATTCAAGTGCATGAGCCAGTGTGTCATTTTTAGCGGTATTAATCTTAGCGCTTGCTGTATTTTGCCGTTTTTAACGCCATCCACAAATGTTTGAACAGCCAATTGTTCGAGGAAGCTATCTGGTGCCGTTGGGTATGCCAGTCTAACTAATCTGGCAAGGTTAGCTTCGAATTCGTGCAGGTTTTCATTTGTCTTTTGCGAGCGGTTCTTAACTTGTGCATGGTAAACCTGTTGAAGGTGAGCGTCTTTATATCTCATCTCAAGCTTCGATGTTAAGAGGCCGTAATCATTTTGCTGGTGATCGGGAATCGTTTGTAAGATGTTAAGAGCTTCCCCCCGTAGGGCCACTATTAGAGAGATAGCCTTCTCTTTGTTGCACCAACCGTTGGTTATTGCAGCAGCTTCAAATTGTTTCAAATACGTGGGCCAAAGTGTTTTATCATCGAATGTGGGTGGTTTCACTTTAAATTTTGACGGTAATGACTCGCTTCCCTACATGCTTCTTATTTCTTGAATGTTCTGATTTACAACTTGGTTTGCTAATTCAAGTGGCCGCGTTGTTGGTGAAATCATTTGTTCTTGCAGCCTCATCACATCTTTTTCCATTTTTACCAATTTACTGTCCAACTTTTGCTCAACTATTTTTACTTGTTCAGTGACATCTTCTTTCAATGCGATAAAGCTTTCCATTAATCTTTGTTTTAACGTGGCCGTCTTTTCAATCAACTCTTCCATTTTCACCGCATTTTCACTAAACCGTTCTTCCATTTGCTTAGCATTTTTACTTAACTTTTTTTTCCATTGACTCAGCATTTTCACTTAACTATTCTTTAAGGGTTGATTCCAGTTCAACTGACCTCACTACGTTCTTACTAAAGTGTCGCTTCTAGTTTAGCAGACCTCTCTTCCATTTTCTCAGCACTTTCGCTAAACCTTTCTTCCATACTGGATTAAAAATCCTTAAGGAAATTCATTAAAGTTTCTGCGTCCATTTTAATTTGGCTTTGTGTAACTGGCATATACAAACTACTCAAATGTCTTTAGACTTGTGCGTTTTTTCTTTTAAATAATCATTTTATACCTTACACAGTTTGACACCATTGTATCGGGCTACTATTAACGCGTTTCACCAATTTAAAATAAATAAAAACAAAAGTCTTTATTACTCACTGTTCACAAGTCTAATTAACAGTACATTCCGTATTTATATATGTTTTCAGTCCAATTAACAATGAAGCATTATCACACTAAAACTATTTACAGGCACTAATATCTTCTTAAAATAAATTCTTAACCATATGTCTATTAACAACACTAACACTACTATTTATTTACTACACTTTTGTTTATTTATGTATTATACAAGCTGGTGGTACAATATACAAGTTCACATAACACACATTTATATTTACTAAATGACTTTCAGAACGTAACGAACAACTAACTATCATCTCGTATATACGAGATGATTTATATACGACATTCTGATATAGACTACTCTTTACATTTATCAACGGTCTTATATGTACCCTGAATTAAAAAGATGATTCATGCTCCAGTATATGCTAAAAAATTCCAGGCTGTTGTAGTATATACATTGCTTACGGCGTTTGTGTGTTTGAAGGGTTGCCTAATAGTAGCTCGTAACAATACAGTTCCCTAAACTCCACGCACGAGAAATCAACTTATGGGCTATCCTTTCTCACAGAACCAGGGACTTTCTCCTCCAAGATGAATATAACTATTACTATTAATTAATAAGTTTCTCTTCTCCATCATCTACGAGGGCCTGCCAACAGTGCCAATCTTATCGATTTCACAACTAAGGTCACCTACTGGTCCGCAATTAAAGAAATCGCCAACCAAGTTTCAATAGCATTTTACCTTTCAAAGGAGTTATCTTGCAAACTGTTGAACAGAAGGCAATGTGATAGTCGGAGGACGCAACATCAGAAAAACAACAGAGGAGTGAATAGACTTTCCAACAAAACTCTTTTATGTCTTTTTTTATAAGTATGCGGGCGCATAAAAGTTTTACGTTATAAAATTTGCTTGGACGTTTTTTTAATTGCGCCTACAAATCGTTCGCATTTGTAAGAATAAGTGTTAGCAGTGAGGGTCACATTCCCGGAAAGCAATTAATAGTACACAAGCCCACTACGTTCTACCAGATGTGTAACATCGTTTCCTGTGGATAAGCATCGACTTTTGTACGAGAAGTTGCTTTTTGTTAAAATTAGGTCATTCCTTTCTTTTCTTGATGCCGATAGAAAGGCACCCTTGGTTGTCACCAGTAATGATGTTGAATAGGAATGGTTGATGTTCACGAGTCAATCGATATGAACAACAAAAATGTAGATATAATCACCACCTGATACCAAGATTGATGACTGAACGAAAATAGACTTAACAGATGACTTCGATGGACCGTGTCTATATTTTATTTTATTTAATTCATTTATTGATTCGAAGTTATACCTAGGACCACGACCTATCCCAGCTTGTACAGTCTCAAATATTTAAGATAATATTTACAAAGAAATATATACAAGAAGAAAATATACAAGTTGACTTCTGGTAGTGTTGGTTTCTCTGGAGCTATCTTTGTCGCCTTTCTTTAATTTGTTTTTAATAATAGCAAAATATAGTTGGTCTTGAGTGCCGTCTTCTTCGCCATAAGGAACCGGTCGCACTTGGGGCGTGAATTGTATAGTGCTGTTGAATGTTTTGTGTGCGAAGTGGTAGACGGAGTCTGTGTTGAAGGAAACGTAGGATCAGTTAGTGATAGTGAGTTTATCGATTAGAATGCCTTTAAAAATGTACCAAGTTTATACTGGGTGGTTGGGAGGAGGATCGAGGTTGATTGCAAGTTTCAGATCTTGTTGGAGAGAAGTTTACTTAGAACAAGTGTATATTAGGTGATGTGGAGTTTCAAGATTACCTACTGTTGAGCAGAGCATAGTGGAGAGGGGATAAAGTTAAAGAAACGAAGTCTCCCTATGAGGAATTAGATGGTAGAGCGGCTAGAAAAGGGAATGCGATCGGGTAGATAGTGGGGGAAAAGTCAAAGATGTGTCAGCCAATAGGAAAAGTATTCTTCTTGCTAGAAATGTATTAATGAGTTTTGGATTAGGGATTTTAAGTTTGTTGTTGCCAATTCTGGTAGTCAGCGTGGTATAGTATACGGTCATGTAGGTGGATAGGGCGGTTGTGGGTGGTTGGGAGAAGGATCGAGGTTGATTGCAAGTTTCAGATCTTGTTGGAGAGAAGTTTACTTAGAACAAGTGTATATTAGGTGATGTGGAGTTTCAAGATTACCTATTGTTGAGCAGAGCATAGTGGAGAGGGGATAAAGTTAAAGAAACGAAGTCTTCCTATGAGGAATTAGATGGTAGAGCGGCTAGAAAAGGGGATGTGATCGGGTAGATAGTGGGGAAAAAGTCAAAGATGTGTCAGCCAATAGGAAAAGTATTCTTCTTCCTAGAAATGTATTAATGAGTTTTGGATTAGGGATTTTAAGTTTGTTGTTGCCAATTCTGGTAGTCAGCGTGGTATAGTATACGGTCATGTAGGTGGATAGGGCGGTTGTGTTTTAGATTACAGAGTAGGATTGATGCATGCAGGATTTCTATGAACGGAATTTTAAGTAGGGTATATATTACAGAGGTGGGGATGGTTCTAAAGGCTCTTGTTGAGAAGAGAAGGGACGAATTATACGATTTAATATTTTTTGCGAATGGATGGTTGTTTGGGAGTATCAAAAGTCAACCTCGTATCGGATAATGGAAATAATTATTTGATTTAGGATGATTTCCGGGTAAGGCGGGTAAGATGGGTGGATTTTAGTAGGGAGTGGTGCAGGTTGCTTAAAATCGATTTAGTTTTAGGGCGTAGGCTGGATAAGTGGGAGTGCATTTTTAGTCTGGTTTTTAGACGGATGCCCAAGTAGAAAACGGAATCAGAGATGATTGACGGAGTTTCTGAGAAGCGTATTTTAGGACTATGTCGAAGGTTAAGGTAGTTTTCTAGGAGTGGTTTGAAAAGATTTGCTTGGAGAGACTAGAATCCAATGAGATTTATTAAGATCTTTGCAGTAGATGCAAGTGAGAGCGAATTGCTGTGAATAAGGTAGGTAAGATCGTTAGCATAAGCAAAGGTTCCGGCGTTAGGAATGTTGAGGATTAATAGGAGGTTGATAGCAAGCTTTCATAGGGTCTATAGCTTACGCTGATTTTTGTATTTTACGCTTAGGACATACCGTATTCACGCACCCCATTGTTGAATCCTACCCATGCAATACAAATGCATCGGCATGGCGGAGTGGTCACAGATCATCACATTTGTCAATTCCCAATTACATTAACGTAAACCATTATAAATTAAAGCAGTTATATGTCATTGATCAAAATCCGAAAACTTTCCTGCACGTGAAACACCACTCAAGTTAAAATTATTTTCCTTAAATTGAGGAAATCATTCTTTGTGGTGGTATTTCGATGGCATTTTCTCCGTATACGGTATTAATCTTTCGACTCGTCTTTGATGTCTTAGCACCTCTATTGAACTCAAAACCCTAATATGCTGACAGATAAGAAACGTGGATGCGCTTATGAAAAATCAGAAGACAAATCTGATAAAAAACCTACACGAAAATCTACTCAGAAGAGTAAGCAGATCTAAGCATGTGGCAGTAAAGGAATGTTTAAAAAAAACAAGAAAACTTTCTTTTATAAGAATGGATATAAAATTTGTTCGAGCGCATTTTCGCATTCGAAATTTTTTTTACTGCCGCGGTTGTTGAATCTTTATATTTCTTTTTCCAGGATTACCATCACCAGCGGCGTTGATTAAACCCGACTTTAGGAAAGACAACTGCACCAGGTGGCTAAACACTTCTATTTTCTAACTGCCATTTTGCCACTCAGATTCTTCCTTTTTTTATATTTGCAGAAATTTTTTCAACATATACTGGATTGGTGTCAAATTATACGGCGTTTATACTGCGCATTTTTTGTGTGTGAAAATATGCACTTTAATTTACTTTTTGGCATAAAAATATTATACTATTTTAGGTAATCAAAATTCCTGTAGATAATTATATTCGTATTCGTCATGCTATGCATCACTACCAAAAAAAAAGGGAAGCGGTATGTTTATTTCGGAATATCGACAATTCTTTTTTTTTAAAACAACCAAGTGAAATCAATATCGGGAATTGTTTGTTTTTTTCAAATTTTGCAACATAAATTATACAACTCATGAAGAGCACGGCTATGAAATATTGACAATTCGGCACTGCTGAAAGCTGTAGATGAAGAGGAATTTCCACAAAATGAATCATTATCATCACCATCATTAGGTCTTTAGCCTTGGAACTGGCAAGACACCTGTCTCTATTGTTTCTTATGCTGAGCCTATCCAATAGCCTACATCCTTCACTATCAGAGTGCAATAGTCTAATCTAGGTATACCTCTACCTTCCTTTTTATCCTCTCTGCTTCTAATATATCCCGCAGTATTCCCTCGTGCCTTAGAACGTTGTTTTATCAGTGTATCTTCTGTTTTTTACTGTTTTCCACATATCTTTCTTTCCCTACTATTTTTAACCAGATCTGTCCATATTTTCATCATACATCTGCACTACCACATTTCAAAAGCATCTACCTTTTTCCTGTCTCCTTCTCCTACTGTACATATTTCACAGTCGTACAATGCTGTGCTCCACACATGTTCTTTCAAAAATTGTTTTTTGTTTTTATGTTTATTGTCTTCGAACACAGCGCCTGTATTTCCTGTTAAATACAGTACAACCTTGTGCTAGTCTTTTTTATATTTTACACTTTTTCCTTTTATTGTTTTCTAAAAATATATCCTATTTTACCGATTTTCAGTGGTACGCGAAGGGGAAAGTCCCGGGTTCGGATCCCGACACGGTCCGCTTGAAAAATGTTAGGAGAGCATTTTTCACAAAAATGCACCGTCGTTCGGATGAGAGGTAAAATGGAGGTCCCGTGTGGGAGTGTCGTCACGCACGTTAGAGATCCCTATCTTGCTTGAAACAGCAAGGGTTCAGCAAAATTCCAAATTTCCAGGTAAAAAAAACCCACTTCCTGGCCATTGTAGTACCTTCAGGTGGAGCATTGGAAAATCACATGTAAGGTACGCGAAGAGGTTAAGCAACCCGACGGCTACCAAGGTCCCTCGCCAATTAGAATTTTGACGAATCAATAGTTTTTCGATTACTCCTTTCGTATGATCAACGTTTGTTGAAAATATTGCAAAACCAACACCTGGAATTGTTTACGATAATCGTCATCGTTAGGTTTATGTCAGGCAACTGGTTGGACGCGTACCTTCATTGGTTTCTATTCTGAGGTGATCTACACATTTCTCTGAATAAAATTCCCACAACCATCTTTCACTATCTGTGTTCAATAGTGTAACCTAGGTCTACCTCTTCTTGTCTTTATATATTTCTCGGTTTCTAATATATCCCGAATTATTCCCTCATGCAATAGAACGTATCCTACGATCTCCTATCTCTCCTATTTTTTACAGTTTTCCACATATTTTTTTCTTGTTCTACTATTTCTAAAACCTCGTTGTACTTAAGTTTGTCTGTCCATGATATCTTCATCATATGTCTATAGCACCACATTTCAGAGCTTCTCTTACAGTCCACGTTGAACAGCCGTACGGTGTTGTGCTCCACACATATGCTTTCAGCAATCTTATCCTTGTTTCTGTGTTTGTTGTCTTTCTTATTTATACAGCACGACCTTGTGCTAATCTTTGTTTAATATCTTTCGCACTTTTCCCATCTTGCGTTATTTGGCTTCCTAGGTAGCAGAAATCCTTAACCTCTGGTAAGTTCTAGTACTCTATTTGTATTGTGGTTTTAACTTATTTTTCCCTACTTTATATACTAGTATCTTAGTTTAGTTTTTGTTAATTGTCATACCGTATCTTGTTACATGCCGAAAATCGGCGATGTATCATTTTGATTTTAGTTTTAAATATGTGACTGAAATCGCGCCAATATTTTAAAAAAGGACTTTTGCATTTCCGTAACTTGGGACAGTTGCGTCGGCGCCAGAGAATGCGCAGACGTGGAAAGTTGATAGAAGTGCGCATTTTTTCGTCACGTAGGGGACTAGTTTACAAAACGTCGAACAATTTAGTTGATCTGTGTCGTTTTTTTATCTTGTCTTCTTTTTCAGATATGTAGGTTTCCTGTATCGTACCTTTTATCGCTCCCTACCTTATTCTTATCGTATTGTTACAAACCTAAAAAGAGGGAAGACAAATTAATTTGGTCTTAACGAGTGCGAAGGCCGACCCACGCCCAACCAACGCCGAGATCCTGCCGCCAGAATAGCTGCAATGTTGTGAAGAGCTCCACATTTTACGTGAGTACATTTTATCTTTTTTTTTTGTATGTGATATAAATTTGAGACGCAATAATGACGTAATACCTTGTTGCGCAATATTATGCACGTGTTTATTATGTTGCCAACTGTCGTAGTGGCTCTTATCAATTACGCGCGGGACTTTAACGGTTAGATCTTAGACTAGAATAGACGTAAACTATAACAATCTCTCTGTTAGTTCTGTTTCCATTTCATTAAGAGTTGCTTCTAACTCTAACTTGCTACATGCTAATATCACCATATCATCTGCAAATCTAAACATACCACTCGTTTGTCCTTGCATAATAACGTCAAATGTCTTTCTGCATTTGACAGTATTTATTGTCTCTTCGATATACAAGTGAAAAATTAACTGGGTAGGATAGATCTCTGCCTCACCCCTTTCCTAATATTTACTAATCTACATTCTGTTTTAATTTTATTATATCTGCTTGCTTTTTGTATAAACTATGTACCATCCGTTTATCCCTATAACTCATTCCGATCTTTTTGAGTATCTCGAACAATCTTTCCCATTTTACATTGTGGAATGCTTCTCCAGATCTCAAACACTATATACGCGTTTTCTCCTTTTTCTATCGTTTCCTCGATAACCACCCTTAAAGCTGAAATGGACTCCCGTGTTCGCTTGTTTTGCCTAAACCAAAATTGATCTCCTTTGATTATTTTTTCAGCCCGATTTTCCAAGCGTTTTTGTACAATTCTAGTTAATATTTTTAAAACGTGTACTGTTAAACTTATTGTTCGAACATTTTCACATCTATATATTCTTGTCATTTTTCTTTAAATTTTCTGTAATGATGTCTCCCTCCGCGCCCCTTATATTTTTGTTATACGGTTCTATATCCCTAAAATTCATTCTGATTAGTTTATATGTTTCGTCTGTATTTCCTTTTTCCATCTTTGTTTGTACCTCTTTGCACTTTTCATCAATCCATTGTTCTTTAGCTTTCTTGCATTTGCGAACAGTTTCCGATTTTATGGCTTTGTATCTCAGTTTTCCTGCTTCGCCTGGTCTGTTTTTGAATTTTTGCTTTTATTGTATTAATTTCAGAATATCCTTTGTTATCCATGGTTTCTCTTTTTATACCCCAAAATATCTCTGACCGCTATGCCTAAGCTGCGTTTAATGTTGTTCCATTCTGTTACTACTTCCCAAGTATAAGAAATTTTCACGATGTCTGTCAGCAATTCGTTTGACTTTTACTCAAATCTTTTGTGGGTATCTTGATCTTTTAGTTTCTCAAAGTCAAAGAGCCTTTTAAATTTAAGCGCGTTTTTCATAATTACGAAGTTGAAGTCAGAGCCTATACCTGTTAGAACGGTCAATGGATTTCAATAAGGAATATCAACAATCTTCAACTTGAAAGAAGGGTGACATACATATAGAATATTTTATTCAGTAACAAAAACTTAGATTATGACATTATTAATTACAAAACAGTATGGTAACTTGATACACAAACATCATGATAATTTTATAATAAGCGTTGTGTATCTAACAATACCTGCTTCTATGTAGCTTCTGCAGTCCTTTATTCTAAATCGTTGTCAAACAAGAATGTAATGTATTTGATATCTTCCTATCTCTCTTGGCATATTCCACTTGCATTGTCTTCTAGCATGCTGTTGAAGTAATGTGCATGTGATAGTTAAATTGTGTTTGTCGCAAAATTCCATCAGCATATTTCCTCTGCCATTCCTCGTGCCCAAGTCAAATAAACTTACTACCGCTCCATCCCTACCCTAAACTACCACTGCATTAAAATCCCCGTGACCATTAAATTTTCATATCTTTTTACGAATCCGAATATGTTTTCGATACCATTTTAGAGCGCTTCTAACTCTTCCTCGCCGTATCTAAAGGTGGACATGTATAATATTATTACTCTATATACATGTTTAAATTCTAATCTCTAACTGTGAGTGCTTTTTCGTTCTTTTATAAGTAGTTCACAGTGTCCTATCTTTTTTCGCAAAACTATCCCCACACCCGAATTTCTTTCCTCTGTTGCTGTACGAATTATCCTAAAGTCTCCGCTCCAAAAATCTCCCGCACCTGGCCACCAAACTTCGCTAATGTATACAATATCTTGCTAGCCTATTCTTTTCAATTTTCAAATTCTCTAGTTTGACGACTTGCTTCATGCTTCTAACATTCCTTACATGTAATTTTCCAATGCTCCACCCGAAGGTACTACATTGGCCAGAAGGCGAGTTTTTTGTTGCCTGGAAATTTAGAATTTTGCCGAACCCTTACCGTTCCAGGCAAGGTAGGGATCTTTAACGTGCGTGACAACACTCACACACGAGACCTCCATTTAACCTCTCATCCGAACGAGAGCGTAATTTTTGTGAAAAATGCTCACCTGCCATTTTTCAAGCAGTCGGCCGTGTCGGGATTCGAATCCAGGACCTTGGGATCCGTAGTCTTACGCTTACTACATTGATCCACGGCGATGCCTGTTTCTAACATTCCACGTTTCAACTCTCAAGATGTTGCTGGTTCTTTTTTTCTTCTTAATAAACTTGTCGACCACATCCTGCGAAGTAGTTCCGTCCCGGAGATCCGAATGGGTGACTATTTTAACTGCGGTACGTTTTATTCCAGAGGATGTCAGCATTTTTTAAAACGTTTTTGGTGCAATGTGTACGTGGGAAAGTAATGTGGTGGTTTCTTATTGCTTTCCACATTCCGGTAGTGTGTCTTAGACTGATGTTACACACTTTTTTTCAAAAGGTAAATAGTGTGTCTACTCTACCTTATAAGCGGCAGAGCCTCGATAGATTATGAGGGGTTCCTGTTTAACGTTTAAGCCCGGGGTAAAAAGGATGTTAAATGGCTTTGAGAGAAAAAGGTCCCTCTAATGAGATCTTCCAGCCAGCTAAGCTTCTTCAACTTAGGGCAGAGCTATGAGCTAGGGTCGTACGATGGTATACGAAAAAAAGAGATTTTATTGGACGCCACCTATCTTGATGAATGTTATAAAGAGAAACTATCCGAAGATCAGATACGGAAATCTTCGAAAAAAAATCCTTAAGACGAGCAACATATAAAAAAATAATACTTACTTTTGACTCTGCAATCTGGAATGGGAACGACTTCCTCGTACAACCTGAAAATTTAATCACTTCTAAATCATCTTCGCCTAGGGCTACGTTAGAGCCTAGTCACTTTATCACCAAAAAAATTAAAGTAAATTTATAAATGTGGTTGGTTGCTTCTATGGAATAATTACTGCTGCCTTCAATGAAAGAAAGCTTTACGACAACTTATTATTCTTTCTATTATTAAAAAATATATATATATACATCGCTTGTACAAAGTTATCTGTAGAGAGACTTTCAAAACAATTACTTTATTAAGATCTAGCATTGATCTCTGAATACTTATAGGATATTTATAATTAAATAAGTTACGTGAACTCCCTATAAGAAATATATGGTTTTCATTTTTATATTACAGTTTAATCATTATACTTGAATAGGATCCTGTTCGCATTTACAAGAATTAAGTTAAATGCTCAGCCTTTGTTATATATATTACTAAACTATATTTTTAATTGATATATTTGAAAGAATCAAAAGTCAAAAAACCCTTATTCTGTATTAGCTGTACTTCAGGTGTATTGTCAAAATATGTTATACACTATAATGTGGCAAACAAATATCTACCTATCACATGTTTAGTTATACGAACATTTTAGTATAACCTTGTAACTACAAAATTATCTTATAGAAATGCCTTGGGAATAAGAAGAAGATTTATGCACTATTCGATTATTAAATTTGAATAAAATTATAAGTGTATCAATTTAAATGACCATAAAAATTTCATAAAAATTTCGTGTATCAAATCTAAGTAAACATACATAGAATTTTCAAAAATTATTTGTACATCGTAAATGACTGTTTCTTGAAATGGATATAGCTATAAAATTGAGGATGACTCACCGCTATATATCTGCTAGGCAACCAAATTCTTTAAACATCTACGTACTTACAATGGTAGGTGCGCGCAGCTGATACATGTGTCCGAGCTTGACCTCTATACTAACCAAGCGTATGTGGAAATTTTCACCCTCTCGCATAGCAACATTTAGAATTGCATTTACAGCACAACCAATATACAAAAAAATTTATCACGTGTTTGCATATCCATATGTTTTTACTTTATTTAAATATAAATTCATACTTGTGTTACTTTACTTCGATATAAATTCGTATTAATTCATATTTTCATACTTGCTTTAATTTACTTCTGCATAATTTCCGTATTTCGTTATAAGTTCCAACTTTCATACTTGCGTTATTTTACTTCGATATAAGTTCGTACTTATTCTTACTTGCGCTGAAAAGAAATGGGGAAAAATGATTTTAGAGGTAAGTTTGAGAATTATCCACCTACCGTAGATATGTATTCTTGACTATCTTAGGTCGATACTACAACTAAAAATGAAGCCATGGTACTTTTTGGGACGGCATGTTTTATCGAAAACCTGCAGGCCCACGTTAATACTTGTATTCTAATTACATCCCGATATCAAAAATGAAGCTTGACCACGAGACTACGTTGCTTATCCGATCACGCGCAGGAAGGGGGATATTGTATCAAGATACATACAAATAGAAGAGTTCTTAAATTTTACTTTGAATATTTAAATATAGATGGAGCTCTATGTATGAATTGGTAATATATTGTTTCTATTGGAATTTAATATTTATTGAATAGGTATATGGAACAAAAGCGTATATTTAAGAAGCAGATAATCGTATCCGTTACAATGACATACCGATCCCTATGGTCTCTACCACTCTAAGTACCGAAAGAGCTGCTGCCCTCTTTCGGGGACCTGTCTTAGTCTGGTTCTTCACTAAAGACCTCACTAATTTGGTTAAACCTATAATTTGGTTCTTTAGCTCACTGAAACACAAACCATTCTGCCCATTCTAGTATTCTAGAACTTCTTAAGGGTGCAGGTCCTGTCAGAACGGACAAAATGAATATTAGCCAAAAATTATTTCAACGTCGATCATTCAGCAATTACTTAACACCCTACTTCTTTCTTAATACCTTAAATACCTTAACATCTTAAAAAGCTTGGCGAGATAATGAAAATGGCAGGATGGATACCACCTCAAACTAGCACCACAACAAAGCCGAATAAGTTCGAGTAATTAGCACTCTTTGTGTAAAAAAAACAAGAAACAAAAACGGACTTAAAAAATCTCGTCGGTGAAGATAAATTTTCGATACTCTTTCATCAAAAAAGAAGTTGTGTATATCTCTAAGCCTGTTTTGGTGCGAAGGTTATTGACAGATAATGCCATGTTACAAAGATTATATTTATAAATGAAAAGTTGTTTACAATTAAAACTTAATCATAGTGTTAAGCATTTTTTAACGAAGCTTTACATACTCTATTATGAGCTCGCGTCAAGGGTTGTTAAAACGTAATGAAGCTAAGGTAATTTCTGAGTAAGGAGGTTGGTGCTCTGTAAATTGGATACTTAGTGCATGCTTTTATGCTTTAACACATGCAAAATTTGTCGTGTAAATTCCCCGTTTCATACTATGAATATAAGTTCGAAGCAATTATTCTTTTAGCTTGCGTTTATCCCCAATTAAAAATTAATCCATATTTACTGAACATATCATCATTAGGTCTTCAGTCCTGGAACTGGTTAGACGCGTACCATCATTGTTTCCTATTCTGAACTACCCTACAGATTTACCTGAAATTTGCACAGTCTGCATCTATAACTATCTGATCTAGGTCTACATCTACCTCTCTTTCCTATCTCTGCTTGTAATATATCCCATACTATTCCACAAAAAATGCCTTAGAACGTATTTTGCCCTTCTATTTATCTTACCTTTTTCCCCAGATATCCTTGTTCCCCTACTATTTCTATAACCTATTTGTTATTATCTTTGTCCATGCTATCGTCCTCATACATCTGAAGCACAGCATTTCAAAAGGCTGCTACCGTTTTTCTGTCTGCGTTTCAGACTGCCCGTATTTCATAGGCATACTGTGCTGTGCTCTACACTTATGCTTTTAACAATTTTCTTCTTGTTTTATGTTTGTTGTCTTTTCTCATAGGCGCTCTTCTTTCTTGTTAGATGCAGTTCGGTCACCTTCTATTGTTTGACAATTATATACCCAATTTCTCCGACCTTCAGTGGTTTTGAAGGGAGGTAAGCAGCCTGTGGCTGCCAAATTCCCCCAACACTTAACCATTTACCGATTTAAAGTATTTTCCAATATACCTTTTCGCACAGTCCTCATTAGTTGCAGATATTTCGCAACCAACAACTAGTTGTTTATACTAATCATCAGATTTATCTGCGCTTATTTTTTTGTCATTAAGTTTTCCGTCTCAAAACTGGTTGGGCACGTACCTGCACTTTTTATATTCTGAGCTAGCCTACATAGTTCCCTGAAATTCTCACACAGCATGTGTATACAGCTCGTTCCCCTTCTATTGTTTTCTAATTTTATGCCCTACTTCACCGAGATTCAGCGAAGGGGGTTAAGCAAACTGTGGCTACCAAGATCCCCCAACATTTGCCGAAGTAATGGTTTTCCAGTAAATCCTTTCACACACTTAACATTATTTGAGAATATTGCCCAACCAATTCTTGTAGTTACTTATAATACTCATCACGTTTAAGCACAGTTATTTTTTCGTCATTAGTTTATCCATCTTGGAATTGGTTGGATGCGTACCTCCATTGATTTCTATTATGGGCTAGCCTACACATCTCCCTGAAACCCCTACAGCCTACATCTTTTACTATCTGTGTGCAGTAGTCTAACCTAGGTCTGCCTCTTCTTCTCTTTTTTCCTGTCTCTGCTTCTAATATATTCGGCACTATTCCCTAATGCCGTAGTATGTGGCCTATCATCCTGTCTCTCTTCTTTTTTACCATTTTCTACATATTTCTTTCTTCCCCTACCATTTCTAGTACCTCTTCGTTCTTAACTTTGTCTGTCCATGATATCTTCATCATACGTCTGTAGCACCACATTTCAAAGGTTCTACCTTTTTCTTGTCCGCTTCTCCTACTGTCCAGGCTTTACATCCGTACAGTGCTGTGCTCCACACATATGTTTTAAGCAATCTTTTCCTTGTTTCTATGTTTGTTGTCTTTGAACACAGTAGTTGCTTTTTCTTGTTAAATGTAGCACGGCCTTGTGCTAATCTTTGTTTTATATCTTTTGTGCTTTTCCCATCTTGCTTTATTTGACTTATTAGGTAGCAGAAATCCTTAACCTCTTGTAAGTTCTCGTTACCTATTTGTATTTTTGTTTTTGATTTATTATCCCCTAAAATAGCCTCCCGTGTTCCCCTGTTTCGCCTAAACCCAAATTGGTCTTCTCCTAGTATTTCTTCCGCTCGTTTTTCCATTCGTCTTTGTACAATTCTAGTTAATATTTTTGACACGAGTGCTGTCAAACTTATTGTTCGCAAATTTTCACATCTATCCGCGCCTTTCTTTTTGGTATAGTTACTATGATGCTATGTTTGAAATCTTTGGGTATCTCGCCTGTCTCATACATATAGCTTACAAGTTGGAAGAGACGTTCTGTTACTGCTTGTCCAACGGCGTTTAGAGTTTCTGCTTGCACCTTATCTGTACCCGGCGCCTTACAATTTTTCAGACTCTTTAATGCTAATTCAAACTCATCTCTAAGTATAGGATATCCCAAGTCATCATTTTCAATGTCTGATTCCTGTTCTAATGCAGTTAGTTCCTCTCCTGCATATAAATTCCATATATATTCTTTCCATCTACCCACTTTCTCTACGTTTTCTATGATGACGTTTCCTTGTGCATCCCTTATATTTTTGCTATACGGTTTTATATCCCTAAAATTCATTCTAATTAATTTGTATGCTTCGTCTGTCTTTCCTATTTCCACCTTCGTTTGTATCTCTTTGCACTTTTTATCAATCCGTTATTCTTTAGCTTTCCTGCATTTTCGAATAATTTCCCATTTTATGATTTTGTATCTCTGTTTTCCTGTTTCGTCTGATTTATTTTTGTATTTTCGTCTTATTTCTATTAAATTCAGGATATCCTTTGTTATCCATGGTTTCTTATTTTCTTTTTGTGTATACCCCAGAATATCTCTGGCCTCCATGTCTAGGCTGGATTTAATGTTCTTCCATTCTGTTTCTACTTCCTTAGTATCAGATATTTTCCCGATATCTTTGAGCAATTCATTTGACCTTTTTCTCATCTTTCTTGAATATCTTTATCTTTTAGTTTCTCTAAGTACAAGTGCCTTTTTCCGTTTCTTTTTTTTAAGTTTTTAAATTTAAGTGCGGCCTTCATAATTACGATGTTGTGGCCAGTGTCTATATCTGCTTCTGGATAGCTTCTACAGTCTTTTACTTGATTCCTAAACCGTTGTCTAACAAGATGTAATCTATTTGATATTTTTCTATATCCCCTGGCAGCTTTCACGTGAATGTTGAAATAATATGTTTATGATGATTAAATTGTTTTTGCCACACAATTCTACCAGCCTATTTCCCCTGTCGTTCCTCGTGCCTAAACTCAATAAACCTACTACCGCTCCTTCCCTACCCTCACCTACCACTGCATTAAAATCCCCCATAATTATTAAATTTTCATGTTCTGTTACGTATCTTAGTATGTCTTCGATATCTTTGTAGATAGCTTTTACCTCTTTGTCGCTGTAGCTAGAAGTGGGCATGTATACTTGTATTATTACTGTGTTTACCGGTTTAGATTCTAATGTAACCATGAGTACTCTTTCGTTCTTTTGTAAGTAATTTTCTACACAATATCCCACTTTTTCCGCATAACTATCCCCACGCCCAAATTTCCTTCCTCTGCTCCTGTATGAATTACCCTGAAGTCTCCACTCCAAAAATCCGCCGCCTCTGGCCACCGAACTTCGCTGATCCCTACTATGTCTAGTGATAACCTATTCATTTCTATTTTTAGGTTCTCTAGCTTACCTACTTGCTTCATACTTCTAACATTCCACGCTCCGACTCGCAGAGTGTTCCCGACTCTTATTTTTAACTTTCCGATCGCATCCTCCGAAGTAGTCCCCTCCCGGAGATCCGAATGGGGGACTATTTTAACTCCGGAATCTTTTACCCCTGAGAATGCCATCATGTTTGTTATAATTTAGATACGCTGTGTAGTTGGGAGATAATGTGGTCGTTTCCCGTTGCCTTCCACATCGCGTAGTGTGTCTTAGAATGCCATACAGACCCCTATGGTCTCTGCCAATCTAAGTACCGAAAGAGCCGCTGCCCTCTTTCGGGGACCTGTCTTAGTCTGGTTCCTCACTAATGACCCTACTACTTTGGTTGGACCTGTAGTTTGGCTCTTTAGCTCATTAGAACGCGCAAGCCATTTCACCTGTTCTAATAATTTAGAACTTCGGCAAGGTGCAGGTCCATTCGAAATGGACTGAACATATAGGTAAACATAATTTAGAAAAACATAATTTTCTCATGGTTTAACTTTATCTGATAAGGACTTTTAGGTGACATAATTACAACGACAAAGTTATGAAATAACTGGCGTGCAGTGTTGCTGCTTTTATAGTCAGAGACTCCGTGGCATAGTTGGTATGCGTGTAGCTACTAAGCCCGTGTTCGAATCACGACACAGACCGCTTGAAAATGTTAGGCAGCAATTTTCACAAAAATACGCCCTCGTTACCATATAGGTAAACATAATTTAGAAAAACATAATTTTCTCATGGTTTAACTTTATCTGATAAGGACTTTTAGGTGACATAATTACAACGACAAAGTTATGAAATAACTGGCGTGCAGTGTTGCTGCTTTTATAGTCAGAGACTCCGTGGCATAGTTGGTATGCGTGTAGCTACTAAGCCCGTGTTCGAATCACGACACAGACCGCTTGAAAATGTTAGGCAGCAATTTTCACAAAAATACGCCCTCGTTCGGATGAGAGGTAAAAGTTAGGTTCCGTGTGTGGGTGTTGATACGCACGTTAAACACCCCTACCTTGCTTGGAACAGCAAGAGTTCGGTATAATTCAAAATTTTCCGGTAAAAAAAACTCGCTTCTTGGCCAATGTAGTACCTTCAGGTGGAGCATTAAAAAATTTAATGTAGTGTATTACTCCTTTTATAATCGCTAATTTTCAATTTAGAAAGTTCGAGACGCGCCAGTATCTATCGTCACAATCAGATAACCAAGAGCAAATTGTAATGACAATTTACCGACGTCAACGTGACGTTTCAAGTAGTTATAAGTTAATTGTGTGCCTACTACATGTTATACCGCTTTTTGATTAATAAATACACAAATCGAGTCGGCCAAGCAGCGGTATAGATCAGCTCGCTTTTGCGAGAGAGACCAACTCCGACAGCAAGCCTCGAGGAATGAATATCTATCTAACTTCGCCTCCGGGCGAAACAAGGTGAGCAGCAGAACAGTGACAACTCGAGGGCGTTTTCCAGCTATGCGAAGTGCCAAGAAATGGGGACACAAGCGAAATCGTTGGGATGCACATCTGTCAGACCTGTTCGACGAGCTACCTGACGATGGAGCGGCTTGTGGCGAATAGCCATCCTGTCGGTCGAAAACCACAGGCCGGTGG
Source organism: Platerodrilus igneus (assembly GCA_036346225.1). Classification (NCBI taxonomy): domain Eukaryota; kingdom Metazoa; phylum Arthropoda; class Insecta; order Coleoptera; family Lycidae; genus Platerodrilus; species Platerodrilus igneus. Next base: position 10,661,882 of record JARFIW010001469.1, on the reverse strand, counting down.
ACCCAGGATTTGGGTATTGTATAGTTGGAGAGCAATCAAAAGAAAGATCCGGGAAGCTACTTACCGCATCAACCACCCGCCAAAACATGGCAAAATCTGTAACAATAGATAGCGACGAGACAGGCAAAATCATTTCATGATTAATGCTGTAAGAGGAAGTTGGACCTGAGATTTCCAGGATCGACCAAGCTGAAAAGAGAGACCAGTCTGTTTTGCCGACTCGCTTTGAAAGGTTATAGACTCTACTACTGTGTCCATATCCAGTGTAGAATAGTTAGTACTACCGGACCGTGCCCATAGCGGGTGTTCCGAACCAATAGACGTCGTACCCATAGCTGACGTCTACTCTTCCTTTTCTTGCTGTGTCTAAAGCTAGCTATTATCACTGCCGTGCCCATAGCCGAAATTCAGCATCGTCCGGCGTCGTGTCCATTTCCGACGCTCCATAACCCAGGTATAAAGTTTTCCGTGCCCACTGTCGGCGTTCTTATACCGTCTTCATCTTTTTTTTCTCCTGTCACAGAGCACGTCGGCAGCCCTAAACTCACGCTCTGAAAAGTTATAGATTCTTTTACTACCGTACCCATAGCCAGGGTAGAATAGTTAGTACCTACCGCACCGTGCCCATAGCATGTGTTCGGAACCCATAGCCGACGTCTACTCTCTCTTTTCTTGGTATGCCTAAAGCCAGCTATTACCACTGCCGTGCCCGTAGCCGGCATTCAGCATCGCCCGGCGTCGTCTCCATTTCTGACACCCCATAACCCAGGTATAAGGTTCGCCGTGCCTACAGTCGGAGTCGTTATACCGTCCTCAACTTGTCTTATTATTTTCCTGTCGCAGAGCACGTCGGTAGCCCTAAAGTCACGTAAAGGAGTAGGTAGGTCTAGCAACGGCTAGACCACTGTAGTATCCTACCAGGTACTAGTTTGTGGCCACTGTCCACTGCCACGCCGGTGAATTAGGACAGGGCTATTAAAAGAGTAAATGATTGAAGCACAACTTTTTCACTTCGACAACGTAACTAACTAAATCCAGTTAATGTACTGGATATCCGTATTGGGTTATTCTCGCGATACAATTAACATGGGGAAGATATTCATTGGACGAAAATATATCCAAAACCTCGTGAACATTGACGTTATCAGTATTTTCGTTCACGAGATTTATAAAAATTAAAACTTATTTAATTGCTTCCATGCATAGAAAATACTGTACATGTGATTTTCCAATGCTCCACCGGAAGGTACTACATTAGCCAGGAAGCGAGTTTTTTTTACCTGAAAAATTTTGAATTTTGACGAACCGTTGGTGTTCCAAGCAAGATATGAATCTTTCACGTGCGTGACAACATACTCACACGGGACCTCTATTTTACCTCTCAGCCGACCGAGGGCGTATTTTTGTGAAAAATGTTCGCTTTTTCAAGCGAACCCTGTGGGGATTTGAACCCGGGACCTTGGGTCACAGTAGTCACAAATGATAGAATACCGCGACACCACACGCGAATCATACCATAGTTTGTTGTATCATTCCTTATTTTCAGACTTACTCCGGCTAAAAAGCGTAGAGGGGGAGGTGGAGGTAAAGAAATATTTGTACAATTGGTATCTTTTTTTATTACTGAACACCTAGTATATATTTTCATCACTTGATTATAGGTTCATTAAGAAAATGAGTGAACTGTTCTCCGGCATAATGTTAAGCGAATTTTTATTAAGCACATTCTCTATTTGTTTAGGACTTCTAAGCTTAAACGGAGAAGGGTAAGTAACATGTAGAAATTTTTTCTTTGATCGCAACTTTTACAGATTTCCCCCGAAAATGACTGTTGTTTTTAAATATGGACTTTTTCTGATGAGCTATACAACAGAACTTCTAATATACTGCGCTGGCGGAGACTTTATAACAATTGAAGTAATTAAAAAATAATGCACGTCAACATATCTTAATAAAAATGGTTGCAGAGCTTAAGTGTTACACACGCAATTTTTGAATCCCAATGGTGGGTTAAGACTCAACCAGAACTGCGCAGATATTTAAGTTTTGCAATCCAAAGAGCTCAGCGAGAAGAAAATTTGATTGCGGGAGGCATGTTTATCTTGAGTTTGCAAAATTTTAAAAAGGTAAGGGTTTAATTACAAAGACCATTTTGTTTATTGCTCTAAAACAAATGATAGTGTTTAAGGGTGTATACAAAGTAGACCGCGCCCACCCCAATAATTTTGGAACAAAACGAGATAGGTTTTGGGTCTTTGGGAGCTTCTTTTTAAAAAGTTTTGTCGCCAAAAACATTTCTATCAAATTTACTTTTAATTGTATAATTACAAAAAATGACTTATTTCTGTTACAACAATTTAGACGTTTATATTCATTAAACATTAAGTAATTAAAATTAACAAAAATACTTGAAATTAATAAATCATTAATTAATAATTAAAAATTACGGTGAGTACCTTGAACCACCAACAATGTTAAAGTTATAAAGTTCAAAGACTGACCGACCATCAGGGGGTCCTCACGGTTTATATATAATCCCTGCTCTCACATCATCTTGTGGGAAAGTGCAGATCTCATCATCTGCTACTTCTTGATAAATATACAATGTTTTATTCTAAGTAATTTTAATTAAAACTGCTTTGTTGCAGTTCATTGTTTCTGCACCTGCAGTATCAGGTTGCGTCTGGAATACAAAGTAGTAGTTTCCTTTCCTATTTCTGATGTGAACTCTATTAAACTTTAATTATAACCTACATTTAATACAATGTAACATGCTATTACTAAGGCATAATAAATGCGTTTAATTTTACATACATTTTAATATGGAAGATATGTAACTCCTCCCTACTTAGATGAAAATTAAGGGTTGCACTTAATTTTTAAAACTCATTGCCCTAAAGTTTTATTTGTAGTTTTTTTTGTTCACTTTTGTTTCTTTAATCTTATATCTAATATACATTTTGTATAATAAGTATACCGCTAATAAAAATAATACAATAATCAATAAAATTGCCCAAGCACTGATGTTGTCATAATATAACTTTGTCACTTTTAACTCGTTTAAATGTTCTTCATAATTGTCCATTAATTTCACTACGTGGTTGAGATCGTCAAGGTCTAGGTGTTCTAGTTGAATTGGCTTCTCGATAGTTCCGCTGTCTTCGGTTTGAATCTTGAATTGTAGTTCTGGTAGATTTGCAAATTTTTTCGTCACTGCCGAGTTTTGATATACTCGAATAATTTCATTTTTTAATTTCAAATAACAATCTTCTTTTATGGTGATTACTTTGCTTCCAATTAGGGCTAAACTGTTTACGTCTTTGTTGCAATTGACGGTTGCTATCACTTCTTGAGGAAATACATCAATCTATTTGTTATCCGTAACTTTTTAAATTTTCATGTCCGTAATTTGTACTGGTTTTGACACACAATTCTCATAATGGTTAGAAAATCGTAATAATTGCACTTCACAAGGGCTATCTGTTTGAATATCCGTTGACGTTAATGATTGACATAAGTATTGGCCGGGTATCAATTCTTTGCCTTTCTCACTTGTGAATCCATACCTAAGTTCATTTAGGGAAAGGAACTTGGTCTTGGGGATAATAACTTGATATTGACTATTAATTTTCATAGGGAAAGCAAATATATGATAATAATTGTAAGTGTTAATCTCTACAATTCGAATTTTTATTAAAAATGAAATTTCATAATCCTTTACATACTTTTTACTATGGCTAGTTTTTCAAATACAAATATGTTAGATTCTGTTACTTCAAAAGGTAATTTACTGTGAGTTATAAGTGATTTGATTCCTAATAATTCGTTTAGTAAATCAAGCGGTTCGATAATACTAGCATGTGAAGTATTTAATTTAGCAAATTTTACAGCATTTTCTAATGTAGCTCAAACTTGTTGAATTTCAGTGAGGGTTACTATCATTTGATTAAATATCGTGTTAAATCTTATTAAATCTCGCATTCTTAACATTGTGGTTTGCAAGCTACTTTCAAGAGTTAGTATTCTATTTGTTATACTGTCCTGGTTCTTTACTAATTATCAGATTGTATCATAAAATTTTACTATGGTTGATAAGGAAGTTTGGTTTATAACAACAGTTTTTTTGTCAATCTGGTTGTCGATCAATTCTTGTATTGCATTGTCGTATCGTCCAGCATATTGATTGTCTAAGTTACCTGTGATAGCTTTTATAATATTACCTAATCCATTAATAATTCCTCTTTTCTGTCTTGTGGTTTGGTCTGTTGGTATCAATCGATTAAATTTGTCGTCTGTGTTCCTTAGGATAGTTTCCATTATATTTTTGTAGTTAAGCATATCTATCGCATAATCTTTTCCAAATTTGGTTGCGTCCATTGATTCTTTCAGTCTGGTATAATTGTCTCTAATTATATAAAATTCTCGTTTTAATTCAGTTAAATCAAATTTTTGTGCGAAGGTCCAATAGTCTACAGTGTTTTGCATACTTCCTAATTTTACTGGTAGTATACCGGAGTTGTTCTTTATATCTTCTATTACTATTTCGTTATCGTCCGTTCTACGTGGGTGTAGATTGATGGCAAGGGTGATAGCTGTCTATCTGAAATTACAGGATGTCTTAAATTCTTTAAATGCATGTATCTTATGGTTTTTCCGTTGTCTACTACTGCTACATTTTTGTCTGTAATCTTTTTGATTTTAAACGGCCTAAATTTCTGGAGGCCGTTTTATGTCGTTTACGTTTAAAGTTTCTTTCATAAACGGTCTGTCCTACTGCGAATCTATTTATATTGGTTTTTTCAATACGGATTTTTGTAATACGTTCCTTATCGCTGTCTAATTTATTTTTGACGTTATAATAAGTGATTTTTAGTTTTTCTTTGTGATCTTTGGCGTACTGCTGATATACTTCTTTATTATAATGTGTATCATAAGGGTTGCGAGAGTCTGAATGTCTTAATGTTAATTCGAGGTGTGTAAAGTTAGTTGAAGAATGAATAGTATTGTCATAAGCAATTAGGAAATCATCATCATCATTAGGTCTTCAGTCCTGGAACTAGTTAGACGCGTACCCTCATTGTTTCATATTCTGAACTAACCTACACATTTCCCTGAAATTTTCACAGTCTGCATCTATCACTATCTGATCTAGGTCTACATCTACCTCCTTTTTCCTATCTCTGCTTGTAATATATCCCAAACTTTTCCCCAAAAATGCTTTAGATCGTATTCTGCCCTTCTATTTCCCCTTGTTCCCCTACTATTTCTATAACCTATTTGTTATTAACTTTGTCTGCCCATGCTATCATCCTCATACATCTGAAGCGCAGCATTCCAAAAAGCTGCTACCGTTTTTCTGTCTGCTTTTTCTACTGCCCGTATTTCATAGGCATACTGTGCTATGCTCCACACATATGCTTTCAACAATTTTCTTCTTGTTTCTACGTTTGTTGTCTTTCATCATAGGCGCTGTTCTTTCTTGTTAGATGCAGTTCGGTTCCCTTCTATTGTTTTACAATTATATACCCTATTTCTCCGACATTCAGTGGTTGTGAAGGGGGGGCGTCGCCGTGGATCAATGTAGTAAGCGTAAGACTACGGATCCCAAGGTCCTGGGTTCAAATCCCGACACGGCCGACTGCTTGAAAAATGACAGGTGAGCATTTTTCACAAAAATTACGCCCTCGTTCGGATGAGAGGTTAAATGGAGGTCCCGTGTGTGAGTGTTGTCACGCACGTTAAAGATCCCTACCTTGCCTGGCAAGGGTTCGGCAAAATTCTAAAATTTCCAGGCAACAAAAAACTCGCCTCCTGGCCAATGTAGTACCTTCTGGTGGAGTATTGGAAATATAAATGCACGGTTGTGAAGGGGGTAAGCAACCTGTGGCTGCCAAGTTCCCCCGGCACTTGAACATTGCCGATTTAATATTTTTTTCAATATATCTTTTCGCACAGTCAACATTAGTTGTAGATGTTTCACAACCAACAGCTGTAGTTGTTTATAATAATCATCAGATTTATCTGCGCTTATTTTTTCGTCAATAGGTTTTCTGTTTCAAAACTGGGCACGTACCTGCACTTATTTATATTCTGAGCTACCCTACACAGTTTGAAATGTATATTTTTATTATCTATTATTGTCTTTTATAGAAAATAATTATACCCTCCCCAATAAAGGCAAAGAGATTCGCAGAAAAAACTAGTTAGACTCTTATTACACGTGGGATGTAAATTTTTCGTCAAAGGTCCTTTATGGGGTCCTCGGTTTAACTGTGAACTCTAACTTCAGCGGATTTTAATAAGACACAGGGAAGTCTATAAAAGGATGGATTTGTCAGGCGCCACTACATCTTTAATGTAACAATTTGTGATAGAAAAACCTGATAGGAAAGTGCAGAAACATAAACATAAACATAAACACGTTGGTTGTTACTAGCGTAACGGTTAGTATCTGTAATGCATAAATATATTAAAACAAATTAATGGGGACAGCTGTTTGTGTCTCAAAACCAACTAAGGATACTTATGTTAAGATATTCACTGGATTTTAACATCATACTACGTTCATCTCTTTAAATCAGTCTCACTAAATAAAAATGACCAAATTGGTTCATCATTTATAATAAAAATAAATAAATATTCTCTTGGTTTCATAAGACAGATATGTAGATAAATATTTTATCATGAGTAATTTTCAAAGTTATAATTATCTACTTTTTAAATAATCAAAAATTAATTTTCTTTTTATAAAGTAACAACTAATAATTTCAAAATCCCAAAGAATCAGATCTGACAAATTGGTTCACATATGTTTCTGTTAATTATCTAGTTTTTTAGTTGAAATAACAAATTACTAAATAAGTGCAACATTAACAACTAAACATTCAGGTCACTGAAGGTTAAATTATTTCAAACCAGTCAACAACACATGTAACTTGTTTGTTAAGCAAACAAGCTTTTAGATTTATTTATTTAAATTTCACTCATTGTTTTGCTTTTTGTATAATTGACATTTATGATAACGGCCGAACAGGTATTAATATTATAATTTAAATCTTCATTTAGCAAAATTTGTTTAGTGAAATGCTTTAGCAATATTTTTCAAAATTATCTACCGAACGTAATAAAAAGAGATATTAAATTTTTAAGCTAACCAACATCAATACAAACATTATCGCACGTGACATTTTAAAATTCAAAATAACTTCATCATTGTACGTTACCGATATAAAAAAATCTTCGTCAGCTGTTTATACTTAACACATCATCCTCATAGCATATCAAACTAACCATCGACATAAAATTCAATATTCTAGCTTCACCAAACGAATCCTTAAACAGTAGTTGCCATCTTGCATTTCGATACCTCGTGTAAAACGCCTAATGTGGTTCCGCCATGTTGCGTTGCTAAGGTAGATTTTCTTTAAATGTAGGAATTTATTACATTCTGTTACCCAAGTTTATTTTATTTTAGTTTAACATTTGATAATTTTCTTTCTTATTTTTTGCGCATTGATAAATGCCCTGTAGCTGGAGTGGAAACCCTGCCACAAGCATTTAAGGAATGTGAAAGTCACATCGTGGCTGTCTGTTCGACCGGAACTCGTTGTGCATTAGCGATGAACTTGCGCAAGCTCTATTGTATCAGTATCGATGCGTTCAGAATTATGATTTGGTTATGAAATACTCAGTATTTTTATTTTTAACTGTGAGAATATTCCCTCAATTTAATTTCGCACCAATAAAATTATAACTGTTTACTTTAAACTATTTTACATACAGCCTTGAAACTTTATTTTATTAAACGACAAAAAATTATGTTTCAAGTTTCCTGAAATTCTCATACAACCTATATGCAGCTCGGTCCCCCTTCTATTGTTTTATAATTTTATGTCCCATTTCAACGAGATTCAGTGAAGGGGCTTAAGCAGCCCGTGGCTGCCAAGATCCCCCAACACTTTGACATCTGCCGAATTAATAGTTTTCCAGTAAATCCTTTCACACAATTAACATTATTCAAGAATATTGCCCAACCAATTCTTGTAGTTACTTATAATAATCATCATGTTTAAGTACAGTTACTTTTTTCGTCGTTAGTTTAATCTTGGGACTGGTTGGATGCGTACCTCCATTGATTTCTATTCTGAGCTAGCCTACACATTTTCCTTAATTTCCTACAGCCTACATCTTTCACTATCTGTGTGCAGTAGTCTAACCTAGGTCTACCTCTTCTTCTCTTTTTTCCTATCTCTGCTTCTAATATATTCTGCACTACTCCTTCATACCGTAGTATGTGACCTATCATCCTATATCTCCTATTTTGTACCATTTTCCACATATTTCTTTCTTCTCCTACCAATTTTTGTACATTTTCGTTCTTAACTTTGTCTGTCCATGATATCTCCTCATACGTCTGTACCACCACATTTCAAAGGCTTCTACCTTTTTCTTGTCCGCTTCTCCTACTGTCCGGGATTCACAGCCGTACGGTGCTGTGTTCCACACATATGTTTTAAGCAATCTTTTCTTTGTTTCTATGCTTGTTGTCTTTAAACAAAGTAATTGCTTTCTTTTGTGCTAATCTTTGTTTTATATCTTTTGCGCTTTTCCTATCTTGCGTTATTTGGCTTCCTAGGTAGCAGAAATCCTTAACCTCTTGTAAGTTCTTGTTACCTCTTTGTATTCTTATTTTTGATTTATTTTCCCTTCTTTTGCATACTAGTACTTTACTTTTATTTTTGTTAATTTTCATACCGTATCTCTCTGTTAGAACCGTTTCCATTTCATCAAGAGCAGCTTCTAACTCTTTCTTACTAGACGCTAATACTGCTATATCATCTGCAAATCTAAGCATATCAATTTTTGTCTCCACATAGTAATTCCAAATGTCTTCCTGCATTTGGCAGTATTCATTGCCTCTTCAATGTACAAGTTAAAAATTAATGGAGATAGGGCTCATCCCTGTCTCACCCCTTTCCTAATGTTTACTTCTCTACGTTCCTGCTCTAATTTTATTACTGCTGTTTGCTTTTTGTATAAGCTATGTACTATTCGTCTATTTCTATAACTCATTCCAATCTTTTTGAGTATTTCGAACAATTAGGGCATATAACATTAAATTGGTGATGGGTTCTTACTTATATGTTAATCTTAAAAGTCTGATCTGTTCTAATAATATCAAATATAATCGTTCAATTAATCCGTTTGATTCTGGGTGATTTTCTGTAGTAAAATGATTATTTATTTTATGAAGTTCTAAGGTATTTTGTATAGTCTCGTTTTTGAATTCACTTCCATTATCTAAAATTATTGATTCAGGTGTACCTTAAAATGTAAAGTATTGTAAAAATCCTTGAGTTACATCAATACTGTTTTTCGAAGTAATGGGTATCGCTTGTCCTACTTTTGTGAATGCGTCTACGATTGATAGAAAGTTCTGAGCTTTTTTTACCAAAGTATCTGCATGTAATTTTTGAAAGATTTGTTGGGTGTTTCCGTTAAGGGTACTTTTGGTGCTGATCTGTCGTGTTTTGCTTTGTCACATAGTTCGCGTTGATTAATAAAATGTGTTGTTAATTCTTTCATGTCTTTAAAATAAAATCTCCTTATGATCTTTTTTAGGCTTTCGTTTATTCCACGATGATTTGTTTTACCTTCGTGTTGGTTGCGGAGTACGTCGTTTATTTCATTTGGGTCATCTAAAGTAATTAGTTTTTGTGTGTATCTGATAATTTCTGGTCCTGAGTTATTAAACAATTGAATATATATTTCTGAAAATCTTTGGAACAAATGTTCCGTTGTGAAATAAAACGTTTTTTCTCCGGCGTATACTTTTAAAATTTTAATTATCTGCTTCTCGTTGTTATATTTTGTTATTTGGATTTGATATATCTTCCCTTTGTATATTTTACCGGGTCGGGGTTGGCAAAAACTTCGGTAATTATAAATTGATTTGGTTTTGTATTTATCGCTTCGTTTAGGATTTTAATTGCAGTTTTTGGTTCGTTATTTTGGGTTGAATATATAGTTTCTATTTCTTCTGGGTCTTCTCTCATCTCGGTTTCGTCAACATTACCTGCAACTGACTCTGTCTCTATGGCGTTGAGTTGTATTCTGCTCAATGCGCACGCATTATTGATATACATTCCTTTTTTGTATATGATCTCGTAGTCGTATTTCTCTAATCTAATCTTCCATCTCTGTAATTTTGAGTTTTGTTCTTTGAGTTTACATAACCTTATTAATGGTCTATGGTCTGTGTTCTAGATATCAATCCGTGTCGAGCACGAAGAAAGACGTGATACTCGTAATTGTTCTCAGGGGTTCAGGTTAGAAAATATACAACAACAGGCCGAGGACAATATAACATTTATTATTAACTGTGGAAATACATACAGAAATTATTTCATTCGTCGTACCGCTGGTAATAAAAAGTCAACTTAACAATGTTTATAATGTTTTATAATACGCCCAATTGAACACCCCTTAATGCAAACCGATTACAGCACGTGCTAGCGCACAAATTATACAAATTTTCTTGTTAACTAAAAGGTAAACACTTACGTTCTAGAAGTCCTTGCAGGTGCAAGTGTATAAATACCTGCCGGTGCGGCGGATAGTTTCACCGCGTTATCTTTCACTTGGAGTTTACACTAACACCATCGTGAACACCTTAAATTACGCTACGAAAGCATCTTCATTACTCGTAACGCTTTACATAAAACTTTGATAAATCTCTAAAACACAACTAGCAAACATCTGCAATTGATATTTACAGAGTAAATATCAAAGCTTTTATATTAGTGGTATGTGAACATCCGACTATCATACATAATAATTAATAAACCTGATACATCCTCGGCATAGACAGCTGGCATAGCCACCTGTATCCACGCGCATCTAAACATCAACTAACTACTCGTCCCCCCGATTAACCTTCCCAGCTAAGCACCCTATAGTTCATCAGCACGGCTAGAAATACCAAGCTGATGTATTCACCGCGCAGTGACCATATTTTAAATAAACTTATGAAATATAAGATTAATATATTGCTGTAATTATAGGGTTAATTTAGGGGTAGGTTAAGTCATAGGGGTCGTAGAATAAGCAAAAGAAACTCCCAAGTAACAAAAGCACAGAATTACAAATATTAGAAGAGTAAATAGGTCATTATAAATATTATTAGTTGAGAGCACACTGTATATAGCAGTACAAGCGATTAAACGCATATCCAAGAGTAGCTACGAGCAAAGATAAGAATTTAAAAATGTAACGAAACGCATTGAAATTAAATCAGTAAAAAACCTGCATGAATTGTCTAGATAAATATTCAAAAAGTTGGTTAATACATCATCTTAAACGCACGCAGAAATTATGCATTATTTGAAAAGCGTACGTGATCTAAAAGTATCACATTTGTTCAAAAATCCAATTTAATTAGGAAATAAACAAACACCAAATTTATTCCATTCAGATTAGAATAAGGCCAACAACAATAGTACGTGATTTGTTGGACGAAGATTCCTGGGATTTCTGAATTAAATGTGAGGTATAGTAATGAATTACGTGACATTTTTAACATCGTTTCATGCAATTGAACTACACAATTGGTAAAGTTTCTCAAAATAACAAGAGATAAAACACTTGGTCTCGCCCAGCACGTGGAGTCAACGAATCGCAAACAAAAGGGGCTGATCCTATAAGTATGATGACATTTGAATATCGAGTTAGTATACTTTTGAAACTGGGCAGTCCCTATACTTGAAAGTGCTAAATATTTACGTGAACAGTAAATTAAATTAAAGTGAAAATTAAAAAAGTGTATAGTTGTGCAAGCGAACCGTACTTCTAAAAACGTAAGTAGATCAGATTTAGTGAAGTTATACCATTTCTAATAATAAATAAAACAGGGCTCTTAATTACCATCTTAATTGCCATCTTAATTACCATCTCGATTACAATCTTAATTACAATCGAAATAACGATCCTAATAAAGGTCTTGTAACGATTCCTGTTAAAACTTTTAATAACGATCAATTACGATCTTAAATACAATTTTGGATACGAGATTTTGGAGAATGCTGCCTGTTCAAGCAATTTGATAATCTCTGAAAATGGTAAATATTCTATTACGGAAATGAAAACCTTTCATTGGAATAAACTCACCAATAACGATTTGGATACTAATTTGGTTGGATGTCGACTTCAATTCTTGGGAATGCAGAGCACCTACTGAATTAGATATTTTGATATGATTTATTTCTAAAAAACTGTTTTTATCTCAATAATAATTCAAAGTGTAAGAGCCGACAAATTGGTGTTTCTTGTATAAATTTATGAAAAGTAATAGACATCCTGAAACGTTTCAAAAAGTCTCTATATGTAATAAAAAGCTCGTTTTGATGGCTTGATTTTCTAAAAATCTGACAGATAATAATTTAAATAATTTAATAATTTAAAAAGGGAGAAGATATTTAAAAAGGTTGTAAATATTTAATCATTATACTGTGTATTGTAGAATTGCTTTATTTAATTGAATCAGCTAGTCGAGGCAAAGAAAATTATAAATTAACATTTCTACAAGTGCTTGAGTAATAAAAGAATAAATCACAGCATAAATATTGCGTCCAAGCGTAGGGGCTAACAGGGGTTAACACAGCATAAATATATGTGCCCAACCAGGGGGCGAGAATAACAAAGGTTCTTTATTTTTCCTACAGGAAGATAACACGACATAAATATGTACAGCAATATGTTTACATATATACCCCTATTGAGTTTGAATAACTAATTATGAAAATTCAATATAAAGTTGAAATCGCAACTAAACTAATCAAAAAAACTTATGAACTAACTCTTAGAAAAAGACATCCGCTTGCTATATCCCCAGCTTACAGAAACTGAACCGGTGGCACATATTTCTTCAGGTTAAATACATTATGTATACCTAAATTAATCTGCCCTTCATCTAAACACACTTCATACGCATTATGTACCTTTTTACTAACAATGGTACATGGACCCTTAAATAACAAGAAAAACTTTTTAATTTCACTACTACAGACGCAGATTGAGGATGAGCACGCACCCAAACATTTTCACCCACGTCGAAAGAAGTTTTGAATTTATGTTTTATATCATGGCAAAGGCGTCTCTTTTCAGCTTTTGTAATAAATCGTTCGCGAGCCAGGAGCACCATTTTCTCACCGCTATCCCCCGATTTTTCACTTTCAGGAAAATTAATAAACTTTGAAAACTTACTTGCTCTTCCAAAAATGAAGCATTTCTGGAGAATAGCCAGTACTATCATGACATACGCTATTCAGAAACCCTTCAATCTCTTTTACATAATACACCCCCCTAGGAGAAATAATATGTTGTAAAAAACGAACGAAATTTATCGCAAAAAAACATTTTTATAACTTTACGGTTACTCCAGCCGCCTTTAATTTACGAAAAATAATAGCTAAATGCTCCATGTGACGGTTACGATTTACAGAAAATACCAATATGTCGTCCACATATGGAATTGCAAATTCCAATATCTCAGCACCCAAAACATTATACAAGGCCCTTATAAACCTGCCCACCGACGTTGATAAGCCAAACGGCAGAACCCGAAAAACATGGATCTGTCCGTCAAATAGAAAACCCGTATATTTTTTATGTTTCGCAGATATGGCTACCTGCCAGTAAGACGCCATCAAGACAAGCGTACTAAGACACTGACCGGACTGAACTCGTACACCAACTCACAAGGATTCGTTGGAATTGCCCAATCCTTCTCTATTCTTTTATTTAGATAGCTTGCATCAAGGCAAACCCGAATGGTTCCATCCTCCTTTTTAACAGTTACCAGCGGACTGATATATTCAGTTCGACGCATTTCTTCGAACCCCCATTGTTCCATCTCTTTTATTTGTTTCCTAGCTTCCTCACGAAAAGCATAGGGAATTGGATATTGTTTACAGACAAAAGAGGAATAATCACTTAAATGGATTTCGTGAACGTAATCCTCAATTAGTCCGGGATGATTTGAAAATATGTCCCTATATTCAAACAACAAATTTTTTAACACCCCTTTTTCTTCGACAGTCAACGACTCGGCCCTATCGGCAACTTCTGCAATGTCCTGCGAAGAGTACAACGCCGAAAATTTCGTTCTATTATAATGACTTATACGATCCTCTTTTATCTCGCTTATTAAGATATGTACGCCCGAATTTGGTTCACCCACAAACTTTAACTCTTGTACCTCGCCACAAAATTTACCTCTCAGTGAACCCTTGGAAAAATCAATAACTACTTCATAATCATTTAGTCGCATCCCAAGATCACATCTCTTACCAACCCCGGAATCACCAAAAATGGGTAATCAATTACATGTTCACCTATTTTTAGGGTTAAACAAACCCGTTCCCTAACAATCACACTTTTTTCCATATGCTCCCGTTAATTGAGCGTTTCTACATGACACCCTAGGCACTGTAAAACTATTCTGCGCCACCCTCTTTAGAAAACTTTCCAAAATTCCCGTTATCTGAGACCCGGAATCTACCAACGCCTTTACGCCAATCATATCATTAACCAAAATATCAACCGATGAAATTAGCGCGCCAGGTTTCAAATGCACATCCCGCGCATCTTCCTCAATAACTTCACCGAAAACTGAATTGAAAATAGTCATAACCTCCCTTTCATCCCTTTGGCTAAACTCAGTTTCTGATCGGTCCTGCTCGACACGATTTTCCCTACGCCAATCCATCTTATTCTGACTGCTATTTTGAGCGGCATTATTAATATTGCTCGAACGAAAATTAGCGATTCGATAAGAACCTCTACTATTAGAACGAGGAGCTTGACCCCTGTTATTTGGGAGTACCTCGTACGAAGCATCAATTTTTCTTAGATGAGCTTCTACCTCTTCGATAGTAGCTAAACCCGAATTCAAAATGCCCCTTTTTATTTCCATATCAAAATGGTTTATTACCTAATTGATAAGCTCTCTCTCTCTCTCTCTCTCTCTCTCTCTCTCTCTCTCTCTCTCTCTCTCTCTCTCTCTCTCTCTCTCTCTCTCTCTCTCTCTCTCTGACAAAGATGAGCTAAATATAAATAAAATAAAAATAAAGTGTGTCCCTTTCCTGTTCTATGCTCCAGTAACGCAAGAGAAATTGTTATTTAAAATTTTCAAATGACGAAGCCTTTTTTATTTCAGCCCAATCTTGAGCCGAACCTCTTAAACAATTTACCGCAAAAATACTCGCTTTTCATACGGTACCCCTGCCTCGTTAAATATACTTTCCAATCTTTTTATAAATAGCACCCGGTGTAATTTCCCGTTTGGTGAAAAGTGTAGGTTCGTACCCCCCACATCTTTCCAAACTGTCATATATTCCCGATTCTGAATCGCTACCGACGCCCCTGCATTTATATCCTCTAAACCCCCCACATTCTCCGTGTTTTCTATCTTCTTGTTCTAAATTACTTTTTCTCTTTTAATGCCGGCGAGAATTGCGTAAATCCCTCGCTTAAGTTTACGTTTAAATTTTTAAAAGCATCGCTTAAACAATTTCCGACTACCGTCGACAAACTGTTATTTACTTCGCCCCTTAATTTTCCCAATGAGTCTTCTAGTGCACTTTTCTACGTCATTCTCTACCGTCCTGCTTTTATATTAGTGGTATGTGAACATCCGACTATCATACATAATAATTAATAAACCTGATACATTCTCGGCATAGACAGCTGGCATAGCCACCTGTATCCACGCGCATCTAAACATAAACTAACTACTCGTCCCCTTGATTGACCTTCCTAGCTAAGCATCCTATATTTCATCAGCACGGCTAGAATACCAGACTGATGTATTTACCGCGCAGTGACCATATTTTAAATAATCTTATGAAATATAAGATTAATATATATCTACATATATGGCTCGTTACATTGTATATATAAAATTTCCTTCCATAAAGATATGGCCTAAATAATTCTGTTGCCCAAATTATGGTTAATAATTCCTTTTCAATAGTACTGTATTTTTGTTTAGTTTCGTTTAATGTTCGTGATGCGTAGCTGATCGGTTTATCGCTACCTACTTTGCCTTGACTCAATACTGCGCCTAAAGCAAAATTGGATATGCCTGTTGTTAATATAAACGGTTTTGAAAAGTCGGGCTACCCTAGCAATGGCTGATTCGTATGAACACACTGCTTTAATAAATTCAGGTGTGTGTTCAATTTTATTACCTTTCTTAAGTCTAAGTTATTATTTCATCTTATTAACTGTAGTAGGTTAATATTTATCAACTTACCTTGTGTAATTAACTACCTAGAATATTTATATATTTAATACTTGGCTTACAGTCGTAATTTTGAGTATTGCTTCCTGTCTATAACTGACATAAGTCAAAAATTTGACAATGTCAGATATGATTGACAAAAATACCAAACGTAATTGAAAGTTAAGTTGATGTATAGTTGTGTACACGATTTAGATTTGTAGATTTCCCAATTATCGTCATCGGTCTCGGTGGCGTAATTGGAAAATGCATGGTCTTAAAAAGACTAAGATGCAGGTTCAAATCCTGTCCAAGACCTTATATTTTCCTCTTTCAATTAAGAGCTCGATTTGAAATGATCATTTGGGCTTTGCATAAAAGTCTAAGTTATTATTTCATATATAACTATATATAACTAAAAATATCAAAAGAATATCAAAAAATGGATCATAAATGGAATACAGTCCTAATGAGTATTTTATATTAATTTTGTGTTATTTTTCAGGTTATGAATGCTGGTTTTTCTTTCTACACCTTGTTGAAGGCAGTTTAGCAAATAGTGCTGCAGCAATAACATGTGTCTGAATTTTATTTAATAAATAAAGAATGTCATGTAAACAACCAAAAATAATAAATAGAGACGCTTTTGTCCTCTTTTGATTTAGTTTTAAATTCTGGATTCTGATTAGAAAGGTAGACAAAAATAAAGATATTTTTCCCTAATTTGTTATATTTTCTTTGTTAGGTCGGGTACTTCTGGGATTGTCCTCGTATGTGTGGTGCCATCTAGTCTAACATAGGCGCTATTACATACATCGTGGACAACAAAATTTAATTAGTTTTTTTTTAAGGTTATCCATGATGCAAGTTGTCTCAAAGTATCGAGTTCTCCCCTCAATTAAGTAGAAAGCTTTCCTGACCAGCGTCGCCTTATCCATTAGACAAAATGAACATTTGTCCAGGTCCCACTGGTAACAAGTATCCATCCACCAAGCGATTTTTCTATACCATAAAATTAAATACAGAATTGGTTATAATACGAATTGCCCTGCTAGCTTAGTAGCTTATAGCAACATGTTCCTATAACACACCTGTTGAAAACGATATGGTTCCACAGTATGAGCAAATTTGACACGATAAATTTTTCTAACAAAAAATTGAACCCTCTGGATATCTATTATTATATTTAGTTTGTTGCCCTAGTTTCTGGATACCGATACCATTTTGATTACGCTTTTAAAACACAGCGCGATTAATACAATTACATTATAGTACGGGGTTGTATAATATTTATTGTATTAAGTTTTATCAAAAATATTGTAGTGATCGGTGGTTTTCCTAAGTCGATTTCTGCTTTGGTTAATACTTATTAAAAATATTATAGTGTACATTTCGATATTTGAAGGTATTTGTTGGAATAGCTCGATAACCACTTTCAGGTTTTTGAACGCATTCCGTTATGTCAGAATTTATGTTATAAGGACGCATGTGTAGGAACGATCGATCGAATCGACAGTGTTAAAAGACTTTGTTTTGAGATTTCAAGATGAATGATTGAAACATTTCACTTGGCGGTTTTTTATTAAAGTTAATGTTTTTAAGTTTATAATGTAGTGGTTATTTTAGGTAATCTCATTACATCTTGTAATCAGAGCGTTGTTTTGAGTGTGATGTTGGTACTTATTGTAAAATCGTTAGTTATTTAATTATTGAAGGAAATATTTATGTGCTACTTGTTGCTTTTGGCTTAGAATTTGATGCTGGTTTTATTGCACGTTTTATGTATAAATGAGTGTGGTTTGGTTTAAATCGAAAACTAATAGGTATTTATTTATTTGAATTGTTTATTTAGTATCTGAGCTAGAGTACTAATATTTATTTATTTGAAATAATGTTAGTTTAGTATTTAATACAGAGTTCGAACTACAATTGCATTGCACTTGTTACAGAACAATAGTGAATGTACCCTTACTGTGATTTTACGAGCAATTAGTACCAATACAGCAATCCTTAAATATATTAAATCAAATTATTAGGCAAGTTTGAATATGAACAGTATTATATTTCTATGTTATATTTGTTTTGGTTTTAAGATAGAAATTGAATTAACCGCAACGTTGTTGTGTATATTTTTGTTTGTAATTTGTAATGCTACGAAGTGCTTAATTATTAAAAGTACGTTTTAACCAAAGCAATCATAATGAATAATTTTACATTTGCTTACTGGAGTTAATATATTTAACTAACATGCATTTATATAAAGATTTAGCGCCTGAATCTGAGCTTGTTTTTATGCTGTAGAATTTTTGGATATGTATTTGCTGCCAACATATTTTGTATTTGTTTGATATTTTTATGTTTCATTTGACATTTTTATCATGTGTAATTGTTTTATTCCAGCATATGAACCACATATTCCACTGCATCGTTTATATCTTGGTTTAAACGTAATTATATGTTTGTTGCTTTGGTTATCCTATTATCTAGCCGATATTCCTATATAATTAACTAGTATTTAACGTTTGCGATAATTGTTGTGATGTAATTAAATTTAATCTCTGGTATGATCGACCATTTCGTGCATTTCGCATTTGCATTTATGACTATGTTGTAGATAGTCTATTCAATAACCAGCGCCTTTTTAACTTTGCACAATCATACCATAAGTTCATTTCAGCGATTCATGTCGTCTTGTCAAGGTACTTGTAGTGGTACACTTTTGCAAACAATAGGAAGTCGGCTAGCCTTTGTAAAATATTTTGTAACACGGGTTGAAAACTGTTAATGTATGTATGTGGGCGCGTGTGTTCGAGTCTTGTTGAATATTACTAACATTTTATGTCCGTGCGGAAAGGAATATTAGTACTCAAGATGCAGGTCAACTTCCTAGTGTTCCCCCTCTTTAACTTTAGCTGGGTAGTATTGACCTAGCCGACCTCAGTACCTACCAGAAAAACTAGCTGGTTTACACTAACGTTTCTTCAGTTGTAATGTGTGGTTTGTCTGGGTAACAGTTGGCATCCCGTCAATTTCAATGTAGGTGATCTGGGGTGCTTGTACGTCACTTGTCCTTGTCGAGATGTTCCAAATGCAGTTGAAAGTGTGAGGGTAGTTTGAGGTTTTCTCTGCCGTGCTCTTTCCTTAATCGCCCAGGCTGAGTACGGCACTGTTTGCTTTGAATGTCATTTTTCTATGCTTTCATGCGAATGACCTATTTAGTGGTTATTGTTTTGATTAAAAGTGGGGTTAGGTAAATGCTGTAGTTTTATTTCAAACCTTCCCACCTTAACGCCATCTTTCCAGTGTAAATTCGGGTTACATTATAACAACACAAGGTAGGTGTCGTCGAGCTACAGCCACTAGATGTTAGATCATGGAGCCCGGTGTGCTGTTTAAGAGGGCGTTTAGGTAAGTATGCCTTCAGGTCGGTTACACTACAGTATGGAACTTTATTTTTTTTGTACTTGCAAGAAAACTAGGAAATGTTTTCACTGTCACCGCCATGACACCAGATTCTTGAATTCTTGGTGCCAGCGCATCCCACCCTGCCGCGTATATCATGATCATAGCTTGCTAAGCTTGTATAATACTTCCCAAAACCACAGCTGCAGTTAGTCTGAGTTTGGTATTTATATCTTTCAATCGTACACTCCTAGACAAAGTGCTTGGTGTCTATAACTGTTCTGATTACAAAATATGGTCTCGACCCCGCCTCCTACAAAAAGTATAAATCAGCATCAAAAACTGCAAGAGCATCTAAAGCAAGAAGAAGTTAGAAACAAAATTAAAGAAAACGCACAAAATTCTAAGTAAAGTTCGAAACAAATACTGTCGAATTACCAATCATGTCTAAAATTACAAGTAAAAATTGTTTTTTTGATAAACCTGATAACCTTTTTACACTGTTTTTTCAGTATAGCCTTCAATAGTCAGCACAACAATGATAGAGTAGTGGGAGGATAGAGAAAAGAAACTGATTATTCTAATGTTTCTAATTCTAATGATGACGTATTACCTAATTAAGTCGCGTTTTGCTCAGCAGATTGAAGAAAGAGAAATTAAAGAGTTTTGCTATTTCTACAGATCCTGGATTGTGGAGTGACAAACAGAATAAGAAAAATCTTTACAAGATTATTGGTGTGATAAAAGACCTGGTTTATGTAGAAACTTAGATGGAGTTACAGTGCATCCAAATGAAGAAAAGTTTCTGGAGTAAAACGTCAATTGCCGAAAACGTAATTCAATGAGTTATGCACAATGGAGAAGTGATTTATTCTCCATCAAGAGGCCCGATTTACTGTTTTTATTGCGTTGTTTAAAAAAAAACAGCGCGTGCGTTGTCACCTAAAGAAGGATTCACTGATTGGAAACATGCTAAAGTTAACCTTAAGCAGCACGAAAGTTCGAATGAACACCATCAGTGTATCACTGCTTATCGCGCTGTAAATGTCACATATAGATACTCCGTTAAAGCAGCAACTACAACAGAAGAGACATTATTGATATGAAGTTTTAAAACGAGTTATAGCTATAGTTAAATATTTTGCTGAACGAAGCTAACCTTTTCGAGGAAGTACTTAACAATTTGGATCACCAGACAAGAGTAATTACATGGAATTGCTTTAACTCATTGTTCTAAGCGATCCAGTCCACGGCCTAGCTTGGACAACTCTAGTCTCGTTACTTCATTTCCATCATCTAAGCCTTAAGATTCAGCAAAGCCTCCCATAGATGTCCATAACTAGGTCTCTGCCATGAAGAATTTTTGGTGACCAGATAGTAAACACAACGATTTTTATCCTAAAGGACCTAAGCTTTTCCTACAGTTGGCTGCTGTTGTACTAATGCATCCACACATCTAAACTTTTTCTTGAAAACATTTCCATAGCTTGAGCTACGCAATGTGCAAGGGAATACTCTTCTGGTGCTCTAAACAGATCTTGTTGTTTTTCAACCACAACGCCAAATCTCGCCTTAGCGAAACCACCATACGCCGCCATAGAACTCTCAAAATCTACATTTGGCTCACGATTAATAACTCGTCGAACACCATTCCCATTATTCGAGTCTTCCTTGTTGTTGCCAGCATAGGATGTTAAACGGTCAATGTGTACCACTTGCGGTTTACCACGGGGAGATCTTCTGATCCGGTACACTACATCATTAATGATTTTGTAATTTTGGTGCCAATTCACGCTTTCTTTGTGGATTATATAACCACGCTAAATCTTCAGGTTGGTAACCAGCTTCTTGTGCTCTCGTGTCATATTGTGATTTCATTCGATCGCTTGCTGCCTGGATATTCTTTCGGAGGTTTTCGTGAATGCTATTTGATCTTTCACGAAGCTTACTAACGTAATCTTCACCTGCGACCTCTTTTCCAGGTTTAAATCCAAACTGAAGATCACATGGTAGCCGCAAATCACGTCCTAACATAACACAAGCAGGAAAGTATCCTGTGCTGTCATGTACCGAAGATCGGTACGCCAGTAGGAACAAATGTAAATATTGGTCGGAGTCTCGTTGATGTTCAGAGACAGCTTTGGCTAAGTACTTTCCTAACGTTCTGTTCATTCTTTCAACCATTCCATCCTATTGAGGATTAAGTGGCGTTCTTCTAGTCTTCCTGATCCCAAGGTGTTTACAGACGTTCTGAAACAACGCTGATTCGAGGTTCCGACCTTCATCGGAGTCTAATTCCAACGAAACTCCAAAGCGACAAAACAACTCCCTGACTAGTACATCTGCAACCGTCTCGGCTTCTTGGTTAGGTATAGCATACGACTCCGGCCATTTGGTAAAATAATCCATTGCAACCAAGATGTATTTATTTCCATTCTCTGATTCAGGAAACGGACCAGCTATATTAATGGCCACTCTCTCGAAAGGATTTCCCACGTTATACTGTCTCAATGGAGCTTTCCGTTTTGTAACCGGGCCATTTCCAGAGGCACACAACTCACATTTCCGGCACCACTCCTTCACATCTTCTTTGCAGTTCATCCAATAGAATCTCTCACTCTTTCGAGAGTTCTTTTCACGCCAAAGTGTCCTCCGGAAATACCATCGTGCAAGTGCTGCAACACTTCCGGCACTCTGCTTCTTGGCACTATCACTTGAATTCGTCTCTCAGTGCCATCTTTACATTCCACCCGTCATTTCAAGATTCTATTTTTAATCATTAAGAAATCCCACTGTGCCCAGTATGCCTTCAGGCTCCTACTTGAAATACTAATTTCTTCCCAAACTTGTCGTTGTCCTCTACTTTTCCACTTAATAATATGTCCCAATTCGGCGTCATTCTCCTGATCTTCTCGTATTCTTCCGGGTTGTCAAGTATCATCGGTTACCGTCATTTTCTTCCATTTTGGAGCAATGATTGCAGTTTGCCGGACAAGGTCTTCTTGACAGAGCGTCTGCATTCCGATGGCTAGTTCTTACACGTTGTTCTGTGTCAAAGTCATATTCCTGCAACCGTTCTATCCACCTTGCAACTTGCCCTTCAGGATTTCAAAACTGCGGTAACCATTTTAGTGCAGCATGGTTTGTTATTAACAGGAATTTACGACCGTATAAATACTTATAAACGTGCTCTACGGATTTTACGACGGCCAACGGATCCCTTCTTGTCACACAATAGTTTCTTTCTGGCCGCGACAAGACCTTGCTGAAATACCCAATAACTTTTTCTTGTCTCTAATGCACTTGAGGAAGAACGCTTCCCATAGCTGTTGCTGG
This sequence comes from Platerodrilus igneus, assembly GCA_036346225.1. NCBI lineage: Eukaryota > Metazoa > Arthropoda > Insecta > Coleoptera > Lycidae > Platerodrilus > Platerodrilus igneus. Next base: position 10,638,865 of record JARFIW010001469.1, on the reverse strand, counting down.
TATCGGTATCCAATACAACTTTACCCTTCATCCGTGGATAACTCAGAATTGGTGCTGCACCTAGTAGACGTTTCAGTTGTTCAAATGCGGTGTGGCAGTCGTCATTCCAATTATATTTTTGTCCATCTTTGGTTAACTTTGTCAACGGTTTGGCAATGTTTGCACACCCTAGTATAAAACGTCGGTAATATGTTGGTGTATATCTGCTAGTGTAGGCCATCTTGTACCGTTTTTATCTTGTCAGGGTCAACTTTTATTCCGGTCTCCGAAACGACATGTCCTAGGTATTTCACCTCTTTCTCAAATAGGTGACATTTCTTAGGGCTCAAGGTAAGGTTTGTCCCGCGCAATTCTGGAATACCTCCTCTAGGTTCTTAAGGTGTTCTTTATAAGACCCGCCTAACACTATTACGTTGTCTAGGTACACCAGACATGTTTTCCAGGACAGTCCACGCAGTAGTGACTCCATCAAACGTTCAAAAGTAACAGGGGCATGACCTTGAACTGTCATAATCTAGTTCCAATTGTAAACGCAGTTTACTCTTTATCGTTTCGCTCCAAGCATACCTGCCAGTTTCCGCTTTTCAAGTCCAAGGTCGAAAACCATTTAGATCCAGATAGAATATCCAAGGTGTCATCAATTTTGGGCAAAGTGTAGCTGTCTACCTTTGTGACATTGTTTAGCCGCCGGTAGTCTACACAAAACCTTGTCGACCCATCCCTTTTCTTGACAAGCACCACCGTGGATGCCCATGGACTATCCGAGGGGTTATTACTCTCTGTTTTTCCATATCCGTGATAATTTGCTCGGCTTTCTTACGTTTTGCCAAAGAAAGCCGCTTGAAATGTTGTCGAATCGGTTGCGCATCTCCAGTATTGATCTTGTGTTGCACAACGTTTGTCCTTTCTTTCTCACTATCATCCAATGCAAACACACCTAGATATCGTCCGACCAGTTTTTTTACCTTGCCCAGTTGGTTGCCGTTTAATTCTTGACATCAACATATCCAGCAATTTCTGTGACTGGTTGGCTGGTTTATCTTTTGTGTCGTCCACACAACGTTTAATGTGGCATACTGAAGTGCAACTTCTTATAATCATGTGTTTCTTCAGGGTCACCGTATGAGGATTAATGCTTAGCACCCTTACTGGTATCATATTTCAAGTTTATCAATGTTCTTCCGATCAGTAATCCCTCCTGACCCATTCCCGATTCAGTTGCTTTCATCATGCATACTTGTCCTTCTCGGGGCGTACCATCCGGGTGTCCCATCGTGATCATTTCCGTCTTCTTGGGTATTTTCATATCACAAGGTTACTAGTCCCTTGAAATGGAATCTCATCATCATCTATCTGAAGCACATTTTCTTTCATGTTCACATGAAACCCATATTCTCTCATGAGATACATTCCCAAGATAATTTCTTCTGTAATTTCAGCTACCAACACCCGATGATTCATTAGTTTGTCGCCAATTCCCAACGATACGGCAGTCTCTCCGTGAGTAAAAATTGTCTCACCACTTGCCCTTCGAAGACATACTGATACAGATAGCACTTTTCCACGACCAACCAAATCTGGTCTCACAATAGTCCTTGTTGCTCCTGTATCCACGAGTAATTGGACAACCCTACCATTAATTCTACCAACAATATAGATGCTGTTCAGACTTCCCATCGATAATGCAGCGCGGATGATAATCTCCGGGGTACTACGTTGTGCTGTTGACCTTCGCCCCCTTACGTCGACTTGCTTTAGTTTTCCTGCTGCTCAACCGGTTGTTTTTTCGGTTGAGTACAGCATCTCTGTACATAACCAACTTCACCGTAGCTCCAGCATCGCAGACCCAATCTCCGCGATCGTGGTCTTTCCGCTTTTGTTTTTCAAACACACGGTTGATTATTTCTTCTATGCTGTTCTGCCATTGACCAGGTTCTTCTAAGGCAGACTGAACTTTGTGACTCACCCTGTGTAATGTCTGCTTAGCTGCTTCAAATTCAAACACATGAGCCAGTGTGTCATTTTTAGTCGTGTTAATCTTAGCGCTTGCTGTATTTAGCCGTCTTTAACGCCATCCACAAATGTTTGAACAGCCAGTTGTTCGAGAAAGCTATCTGGTGCCGTTGGCTATGCCAATCTAACTAATCTGGCAATGTCAGCTTCGAATTCTTGTAGGCTTTTATTTGTCTTTTGCGAGCGGTTCTTAACTTGTACATGGTAAGCCTGTTGAAGGTGAGTGTCTCCATATTTCATCTCAAGCTTCGATGTTAAGAGGCTGGTGATCGGGAATCGTTTGCAAGATGTTAAGAGCCCCCCCTGTAGGGCCACTATTACGGAGATACCCTTCTCTTTGTTGCAAGTTATGAGAATAGAAATAGCAAGCTATGCGAATAGAAAGAGCATTAGACAGAAAGCAATAAATAGAGGTAGCATAAACTTTAGTAGTTAGATCGTTACGCGCATTGCAAATTGTAAAACGTATTAACGTTTCTACTGTGAATAAAAATTGTTTCAATCTTTTGTGAACTTTTTTTAAAAGGCGTTTTTGAGAGAGGCCCACATAATTTGCACCAACCGTTGACTATTGCAGCTTCAAATTGTTTCAAATATGTCGGTCAAGGTGTTTTACCATCGAATGTGGGTGGTTTTACTTTAAATTTTGACGGTATCGACTCGCTTCCTTCCATGGTTCTTATTTCTGGGATGTTCTGATTTACAACTTGGTTTGCTAATTCAAGTGGCCGCGTTAGTGAAATCATTTGTTCTTGTACTCTCATCACATTTTCTTCCATTTTTACCAATTTACTGTCCAACTTTTGCTCAACTGTTTTTACCTGTTCAGTGACATCTTCTTTCAATGCAATGGAGTTTTTCATTAATTTCTGTTCTAACGTGGCTGCCTTATCTTTCAAATTTTTTTCCATTTTCTCGGTATTTTCACTTAACGTTTTTTCCATCTTCTTAGCATTTTCACCTAACCTTTCCAGTTTCTCGGCATTTTCACTAAACCTTTCTTCTATTTTCTTAGTATTTTTGCTAAGTGTCATTTCTAGTTTAGCCGACTTCTCTTCCATACCGGATTTAAAATTCTTAAGGAAATTCATTAAAGTTTCTCGTCCATTTTTCTTTGGCTTTCTGTAACTAGCATATACAAACTACTCAAATGTCTTTAGACTTGGGTTTTTTTAATTAATCACTATACACCCAACACAGCCTGACACCAGTGTAGCGGGCTACCGCTGACGCTTTCGCTAATTTAGAACAAGTAATAACAAAAGTCTTTATTCACAAGTCTAATTAACAGTATATGCCTTATTTATAGATGTTTTCAGTCCAATTAACAATGACGCACTATTACACTAATGAAATTACAAGCACTAATATCTTCTTAAACTAAATCCTTAACCATAAGTCTTCTTAACAACACTAAACACTACTATAATTTATTTATTACACTTTTGCCTATTTATGTACAAGCTGGCGGTCACATAACACAAATTTATTTTTACTATAGGACTTTCAAAACGTATTGACCAACTAACTGTATCTCGTGTATATGAGATGATTTATATACGACATTTTAGTATAGACTGACTTCTACATTCATCACCGATCCCATATATACCCCATAATTAAATAGATTACTCACATTCTGGTGTTTGCTAGAAAGTTCAAGACTTCTGTAGAATATACCTCGGTTATGCAGCTTGCGTGCTTGATGGGTTGCCTAATAGATCGTAACAATAACAACGATATCGCATGGTAGTTGACCAATCAAGTCTTTATTTATAACCGGTTTTTCTCATGAACTCATTGTCCTCACCATAAAAACACTTCTCATTGACAAACCACGATAACCACGCGGTCCTTTGGTCTGGGAAACCGCAATTTTATTGTAATAAACTAATTAATTAATGAAGAGAAAAGAGCTTGTCCTTTTTGGTTTAAAAGAAAATCCTATGAAAACTTTGTGCAGCAAAAAGCGTAACAGATTCTATGCAAGGTGTGGAGTAAAATTTTAAACAAGACTAATAAAGTTAGTGCGTATTTGCAGTCCCAGTCCGTAGTGTTCGATACAGTAATTTCTTTATTAGAAGATCTTGTAAAATATGTGGCTATTTTGCAAAATCTATTTGAGGAATTTGAATCTACTACCAAATGAATTTTTCCTGAAAATGACTACAAATTCGGTAGAAAACATAAGGCAATTATATTATTTGATTAAACTGCAAGCAATGAATTTTGTCTAGAAAGACGAGAAAAATTTCGAACTGAATCTATCACAGTTATCATAGATAGTTTGATGGTGTGCCTAAAAGATCGAAAAAATAATTACAACCTATTATATCGCCGATTTGGATTTTTAGACAAACTACATTTGATAGGGAGCGCAAATGACGAGTATCTACAAGAAAGATGTGATATACTACAGAATTCTTATTCTTTCGTTTAAGAAAGAGATTGTAAGGTTCAGAAGTTTGCTAGTGCCAAAGTGGAACATTTTGCCGACCATGGCCGTGACGATGGTGTATTTAACTCTGCATACTTTTGAAACTGTTGCGGGAAAAATGTGTAATTTTAGCTATTAAGCAATTTCCATCTTTATTTGACTTTACGTGTGTCAGTTGCCAAAGTCAAACGTTTCTTTTTCAAAATGAAGTTGATCAAAAATAAAATGCGTGCTACTATGGAACAGCCTTTGCTTTTTGGTGACATTTTTCATGATTTTGTGCGCCTCAAATGCAGTTTGCTACAGTTTGAATAGTTACATTTAATTATTGCTAAATGTTGTACAGAAAATTCACTTTGGGGCATGTTAATTTGCTGACCAACTAATAATATTTTAAAAAGTATGTATAACTTTTTTAATCAAATGCGGCCAGAATGTGTGATTGCGGGAGCGAGGGTTCAATCATATTACTCTCAAAATGTTTATTTTTTGCCACCCCTTCCACCTCCTTTTCCAAAAATATCTAAAAAAACTCAACCAATATTGTGTGGCCACTCAGTATAAGCGAGCCACATGAGATCTATTGTAAGAACGTAAAATTTTAATTTTCTCCCTCCTCATCCCCAATTAAAAAAATTGAAGAAAACCTGAAACAGTAGACCAATATTGTGCGGCCACTCAATATAGATGCGGCACATGTGTTTTATTTGAAGAACGTAAAATTTTAATATTCTAGGACCCCCCGCCCAACCCAACAGCTAGAAAAAAAGACCTGAAACAGTCGAAAAATATTGTGCGGCTTCTCAGTATAGGTGCGGCCACATGCATTCTGTTGTAAGAACGTAAAATTTTATTTTTCTAGCCCCGTCCCCTCCTCAACACCAGCTAGAAAAAATTGTAGAAAACTTGAAACAGTAGACTAATATTGTGCCCCCCCCCCTCTCAACCCCAACTAGAAATAATTGACAAAAACCTGAAACAGTCGAAAAATATTATGCGGCCACTCAGTATAGGTGCGGCCACCTGCGTTTTATTGTAAAAACGTAAAATTTTATTTTCTAGACCCCTCCCCAACTAAAACTAGAAAAAATTGAAGAAAACCTGAAACAGTAGACCAATATTGTGCGGTCACTCAATATAGGTGCGGCCACATGCGTTCTATTGTAAAAATGTAAGCTTTTAATTTTCTAGAGCCCTCTCCCAACCCCAACTAGAAAAATTTGAAGAAAACTTGAAACAGTCGACCAATATTTTGTGGCCACTCAGTATAGGTGCGACCACATGTGTTCTATTGTAAGAACGTAAAATTTTAATTTTCTAGATCTCACCCCCCACCCTAGTTAGAAAAAATTGAAGAAAACCTGAAATAGTCGACCAATATTGTGCGGTGACTCAGTATAGGTGCAGCCACATGCGTTCTATTGTTAACAACGTAAAATTTTATTTTCTAGACCCCCTCCCCAACTAAAACTAAAAAAAATTGAAGAAAACCTGAAACAGTCAACCAATATTGTACGACCACTCAGTATAGGTGCGGCCACATGCGAGCATTGCCCCTGGTCATGGTCACTTTGACCAAGTCCACGGATGCGCAGCAAACCTTTGAGCTCCAGCATGTGCTGCACCTACGAGTACAGGTGGAGATACCGCACTAGCGTTTTGAAGTAGGATAATGCCATCGGTGCCAGCAATTCGGGCATACGCAGACTAACTGCAAGGCCACGCCTAAGTGTGTCAAGTGCGCCGGCAACCACCTTAGCGGCACCTGCCCCAAAAGCAGGAAAGTTCCTGCGGTGTGCGTCAACTGCGGTGGCGCGCATCTAGCGAGCTATAGGGGATGCTCTGCATTCCCGAAGCCAAGGGTGGAAGCCAAGAGCATCACGAGACCGCACCAAAAGCATCGGTCAGCGTCCGTCCTGCGAAGTCGAGAGAGACGCCTGCCCAGTCATCCCAATCCACCCCTAGCGGTAGAGCGGCAACCAGTGAGACATCGTCCTGTGGGGACGTGCAATAGGGTTCAATGATCGGACTCCTCGCTGGAATCGACTTCCAGAAGCAGACTGCGATTGCCAGAAACCTGCTGCCTATAATCGCCGAAGCCAAAAACTTCGGCGATTTAGTCATGGGTTTAATTGCCTGCGGCAAGGATCTCAGCGAACTCTTCTATTTTAATGGATAGACGTCGCGGGAATCCAAGAACCCTGCTGATATTGTTCTGGAACGCGCGAGGGCTGATGGGAAAGCGATTTGAGTTGCTGGAGTTTGCGTTGCGACACGATCTAGACGTTGTGCTGGTAAACCAAACGTTCTTCATCGCACGAGACAAGCCTAGGCTTCACAACTATAGGCTGTTTTGGAACAATCGAGATGGCGTCGGAGGAGGCACAGCGGCGTACGTCAAGGCACGCCTGGAGCACTACGTGATGGATCTGACAGACCTAGGCTGTCGACTGCCGACGGTCGGAAGCTGGGAAAGAAAGCAGTTCCAAGGATATTACCACAGACAGAAACACACACACTCACGCACCCACACGTGCGCACAGACACAAACACACACACACACACACGAGTATTTCCAACCGCAAATAATATAGAACTAACTAATATATCTTAAGGTAGCAAATAATTCTGTTAGATTTCTTAGGAGTAACAGGTTTGCTGTAATTTTTAGGTAGCAGACTAAGTGTAATGTTAGAATAAATAAAAAAAAAATAATAAGACCTAGAACAACTTGAAGCGACTGCAGTATGCATAGTACTAGAGGGTTTTGGCCCTCTACGTCTGATCTCGGTTTATAACCGGCCAGGTGGCGAACCGCTTAGCACGCAGGACCTGGACGCGTTGTTGGATGCGAGAGAACCTGTACTTTTAGCAGGGCATCTAAACTCCAAACATCCGTCCTGGAACAGTCGGGTAGCGAATCGCAATGGACGCATACTTTGACAGTTTGCTGACGGACGTGAGCTCGAGGTATTAGGACCAGCAGAACCCACTCACTACGGCAATAGAGGCAGGCCAGATGTACTAGACGTCGCGATACTCCACCAAGTGACGCTGAATACGGAGATCCGGGCCGTCAGCGACCTCAGTTCTGACCACAACCCGGTGCTACTTCATCTCGAAGGGGCAGAGCCCCGACCACAAACGAAACCCGTAGGGTTTCGTGGCCGGCATTTGCCGCCCTTTTAGCTATGTCGGTCGAAGGGATGTCTAATAACATACCAACGACTGACGCGCTGGAGGCGCAAGTGAACCAACTCGTGGAGTGCATACGGACCTCGGTCAGTAGAGCTACTTCCATGAAACCGGTATCGGATAAGAGAGACATTTCTCCTCTGCACATCCATGACCTCATCCGAGAGAAGAACCGCGCCAGACGTCAGTGGCAAAGAATCTGGAATCCTGCGGAACGACTCCGGTATAAACCATTGGTCGCCGAAATGCGATTAGCAATTCGACGGCACCGAAACAAGGCTCGGGAAGCCAAGGACAGCTCTCTATAGAGGATGTCGAAAGTACTGAAGAACAACACGTCCCCAATGCCTCCTATCCATGGCGAAACAGGCTTAGCCTATTCAGTCTCTGAAAAGGCAGAAGCCTTCGCAGAAAGCATGGAGCGTCAGTTCGAGCCGAACTATGCTCACGCAGACCTTCGGCATATCGAAAAGGTTCACCGCGACGTTCAACAGAGGCTAAGAGAGGACGAGCCTCAGGAACTTGACCCTACCACGGTTGAAGAAGTCAAAAACCTTATCAAGGCCTTAAGGGTCAGAAAGGCTTCTGGACCGGACGGAATCTCCAACCGGGTTCTGAAAGCGCTACCGGAAAACGCCCTCGGAGTGTTAACCGGAATCACCAATGCCATGTTGAGACTCTGCCACTTCCAATCCACGTGAAAGACGACGGACGTCGTAGTGCTCGGAAAGCAGGCAAATCTGCGATTTTCCCACAGAACTACCGGCCCATTAGCTTGCTATCGGTGGTTGGAAAGATAGCGAAAGCCGTTTTCCTAAGGAGACTCCAGGCAGCGATGCAGGAACACGACGTGATCCAGGACGAACAGTTTGGGTTCCGTACGGGGCATTCCACCGTTCACCAGATACTGCGAGTGGTGGAGCACATTGCGAAAGGCTTCAACTGGCGACAGTCAACAGGCGCAGTGTTCCTGGATGTGTCTATAGCTTTCGACAAAGTCTGGCATTACGGCCTACTCTACAAGATGCTGGTGAGGGGTTACCGTGCATTTATATTTCCAATGTTCTACCAGAAGGTACTAATTTGGCCAGGAGGCGAGTTTTTTGTTGCCTGGAAATTTAGAATTTTGCCGAACCCTTGCCGTTCCAGGCAAGGTAGGGATCTTTAACGTGCGTGACAACACTCACACACGGGACCTCCATTTAACCTCTCATCCGAACGAGGGCGTAATTTTGTGAAAAATGCTCACCTGTCATTTTCAAGCAGTCAACCGTGTCGGGATTTGAACCCAGGACCTTGGGATCCGTAGTCTTACGCTTACTACATTGATCCACGGCGACGCCTGGTTAGGGGGTTACCACGGGCTTTCGTCCAACTGACAAAATTTTATATTCACGATAGATGGTTTTGCATCAGGCTGGACGGAGTGCGGTCGACGAGGCGGAGAATCAGGGCTGGGATTCCCAAGGCTCTCTCCTCTCGCCGGCACTCTTTGGCATATTCGTGAGCGACCTACCAAAAAAGGGAGACACCAGAATGGCACTATACGCCGACGACACAGCCATTCTAGCCAGGTCCCGTGCTCCACACCTCATTATGCAGAGACTGCAAACGGCGATGGACGCTCTCGAGGAGTGGTTAAGTCTCTGGCGAGTCGAGTTCGATCCAGAAAAGAGCACGGCTATTTTCTTCTCGAAGCGACGTCACCGACCTGGAGACGATGTCAGAGCGTTCGACGAACCGATACCTTGGCGTTCAGACGTCAAGTATCTAGGGGTGATCCTCGATTCTAAGCTCACTTGGAAAGCTCACATCGAGTATACGGCAAACAAGGCCAAGGGTGTTATGACTCAGCTGTACCCCTTGACCAATCGCCGAAGTAGGCTGAACGCTTCAAACAAGCTTAGACTCTACCTGGCGATAACCAGACCGACGTTTGCATACGCATCAGCGGTGTGGGGTAACGCAGCGGAAACGTGCATGCGGAAACCCCAGATGATCCAGAACAAGGCCCTAAAGGGAGTCTTCGGAGCTCCCTGGTTTATTCGAAACGCTCAGCTTTGCAGAGAGCCAAATCTGCAAACCGTATAGGAATGGCTCCGGTCGGACGCAGAGAGGTTATACGGATCTCTGGAAGATCACGAAAACCAGCTCATACGAGCTCTGGGCGGGCATGAAGATGCCCTATAGCAACGTCATAAACACCCTAGAGCGATGCTCCGGCAATGATCTTTGCTGCGATTCTATCAGACGTCCAAAAGGAATCAACTGCGCGTAACGTCATGGTTTTTCCAATTCGCGACGGCGGTGAAGGACCTAGTCCAGGTACGCTAGTCACGGGATCTCTATAAACGTCTATGACAAGGAATCTCAAGCCCGACACCAAAGTGGATTTTTAGTGGGTATGTCCTTGCTTCGGCAAGGAAGAGTCCCACACAGCGGATATAAAATCTTTTACCACTATAAAAAAAAACCCAGTAACTTGTTTGTCTAGGGCCCACAGACATTTTAAAGCGGTCCTGTTCCTGAAAAAGATTTTTATGAAAAAAGGTTTTTTACAGCTATTGAAGGCGTTTCTACTTTCATTGTTTATGTTAACTTTCCTAGAATTTTACAAAACCAACAATAATTATGAATCTATTAGTATGAAAACTCGGACTTTGACTGTAATAGCTTTGATTTTTCTGTAACCAAAGCGCCCTTTAAATTTTTATAAGTTCTCTAGACTACCTCGAGTTATTTCTTTCAATGCTAAAAATTGTATAGCTGTACTCAATGAATGCTTTAAAATGACACACCCACGATGACAGCTAGAACGTGACAAATATTATGGTTCTCGAGCGAAGAAAATAGGATCCGCCATACGTGAATGATGCTTCTCTTTAATCTAATTCTCGAAGAAAGCCATGCTCGTTTCATCTGAAATTCACTGTAATTCCTGACGCTGTGTGAGTAAGAAAACCGCAACCGTCTTGATAATGGATCGTTATTTGCGATCATGCGCTAGCGCACAAAACTGCAAGACAAATTAAATCAGGCGTTTAAAGGAAAATGCAGGACGTCGATGTTAGCTCCAAATAACGAATAGTTGCTCAAGTATTAACAGAAATACCAACTAAATTAAGTAGTGTCAAATTTATTAATACGTGATAGTGATATTTATTTTTTTACTAAAGTGATATTTTGTTTTAATTTTACGGTTCTGTGTTTTAAAGCAACTCAACAGGTACGTATTGATTCCATTTAAAGGAATTTTACTAATGTAGCTATTAAAAATATGCATTCGGTGCTTTTTATAGAATTCACAGTATAAATAACGCTTCAGAATGTTCTCTTTGAAATTTTCACTTTAGAATGATTTTCAGGGGTTAATTGTATCAACCCTACACCGCCCTTATGCTAGAGAAAATAGGTCAGCGTATGTTCATTCGGAGTATTCGCTTCAATTAACTTTATAAAGGGGCGTTTATAACCCTGTCATTAATTTTCATCGTTCAGTATCAGTTATACGATGCTCTTTATAAGACGTATGTTTTTAATTCTCAGCAATCGATTGTGTTCGAAGTTCCGCCCAGACTTTGAGTAAATTTCTTCTAAGCTACAGATACAAAAAACATCATCAAGGTAATTGAGTTTGTTTAAACTTAAATCACGTTTGTGAACTTCCTTTTAATTTTAAGAAAATAAACAATTTTTGAATCATTGCATCTGTCAATCGATCGATTTTTTTAATATTAAGTAAAGGATGTATGCTCATCGGTACGCATATATACTTCCTGTGTATGTCATCATCACCTTGTTTATTTTTTTAGTTCATTCACATAACGACGTTTTGTTCTATATCGTAATATATGTATGACTTTCCCTGTGGTTTCATTTAGGCTGAATTTTTTTGACGCAACATTTTTGCTGTTGTGGTTATTGTATACGTATGAGAATTCAAACTAATTGCAAATGATAAGCGAGGAGAATGTAATTTAAAAATTGCTATAAGATTTTTAATTGGTCTAAACTTGCACAATTAATAAAATATTTTGATTACATTTATTAATCCTAAATACAACAGCAGTCTGAAAGTTCTCGGCTTGACGCATAGAGGACGCTAAAAACTTTGACTTTGGAAAGTTAGTTCCTTCTTATAAACACATGTACAATTTTATTTCAATCTATCAGTTCATTCGAGTAGAGCAGTTAATTTTGACGTGTTAGGGTACCTTTAGTGCTATGGAGATTTGGCGATTTGGATATTTGGGGAATTAGATATTTTCGCTTTTAATCATCTAGGGTATTTTCTGCTTCGGGTATTTGGAGAAGTTTGACAGATGATATTTGTTATTGTTTTGGGTTACTGGATGTTAAGTTTTCAATGTTTGTTACTAAGCTATGAGTATCTAAAGAAATAACAGAATTCCTATTCATTTCCAATATGTTTAATAGGCAAAACGCAAACTATATAACGTCGAACGAAAAGGTAAGGTTAAGGTTGTAACAAAACAAACAAATCACGTGCTTTTCTGAACAAACGCGCATGCTCCGATCTCAAAATAGCCAGAAAAGTTGAACTTGAACCAACTTTTGGGAGATTGGAGATTCGGTGATTTTGACTTTTCTCGGCGGTGTCACGTGATCAGTTTAACCAATAGGATCATTCTCCAAATATCCAAATCGCCAAATCTCCATAGCACTAAAGGTACCCTTATTGATTTTTTTAAAATGGAGAAACCTGTATATCGTGCAGTGATTGCACTCTTTATTTTGGATCGAGAAAAATTGATCCGAGATTGTTAAAATGGTATAAGCAGACTCGGGCCTGGATATCTTTTGGGAGCGGTGGATGGAATGCTAGAGAGAGCTTGGGGGTATGAAATAACGTCCCAGAAAAACAACACCTTATTCTTGCTTAGAGTAACGAACGTCTTATCAGGACTATAGTCAGAAAGGAAAATAAAAGAATTTTTTGTGACAAAATACTGTAGCGGGCTACTGTTATGCGTTTCACCAATTTAAAACAAGTAGTAACAAAAATCTTTATTACTTACTCACTATTCACCAGTTTAATTAACAGTATATGCCTTATTTATAGATGTTTTCAGTCCAATTAACAATTAAGCACCGTCACACTAATGTTATTTAAGGCACTAATATCTTCTTAAACTAAATCCTTAATCATAAGTCTTCTTAACAACACTAAACACTACTATAATTTATTTATTACACTTTTGTCTATTTATGTACAACTGTCGGTACAATATGCACGTTCAGATAACACAAATTTATATTTACTCTTTGACTTCCAAAAGCGTAACTAATTAACTTTACACGATATAATTTATATTCGACATTCTCATATAGACTAACTAACACAAGAAAATTAAACATAAACTTTATATTAATTCTAGGAAAAGCAATATACATAATTTATACATTCTGCATTGTGAAGTGCACCTCCTCAAGAAATAGTGAATCATTAAACTTATACACCTAACTTAAATTAATCAAGTGTCAACTACTTTTAAATTTATAAAAATGTTTGCATTAAAAAGACAAAAGAATAGAATGATAACATAGTCGCTGGTGCATTGTGCATGTAAGTTTTGTAACGTGGTGGTGCCAATTTATTGGCTAATCATAAGTAATAACAGCAAATGAAAAGTCTATTCTTCACAACAGCATAAAAAAAATTACGAAATAGAAAAACTGTACCTTGAGCAATCGGCTTCCTGCTAGTCTCATCTTAGGGCTGGGAAAATGCAGCTGCATTTCTCTATGGGCTGGCTGCTGAAACCACTAACTCAACTCGTGCTAGCACAGAAAGCATTTTAGTAGCGCGACTTTACAACATGTCTCTTCGGTAAGAAGATGTTGTATTCAATCTTGTCTTTCAAAGCACGGTTTCTATTTTATAAGGACAGAATCATGTAAATTCGTTTAAGAAAACTAGAAAAATAACTTAAAAAACATCAATAGGATTTTTATCCGGCTTGAAAGACCAATAAACCGTACCAAGTCCAGAACTGTAAAGGATATAGGAAAAGGAAAGGTCTAAGGTAGCAATCATCGGGGATAAAGATGGAATGGCTTAACACTGCAAAAAGTCGTCGCATGACGGATATCTGTAGTAAAGAAACAGTAAAGATTTCCACCTCAAGTAAAGAAATAGGTTTCTCGCTAAAAAAAACCCCAAAATAAGAAAAGGAACAACGAGAGAAACTAACAGTGCAAGCCAATGCGAGACAATAAATGTCAAGCCTCAAAGTATGCAAGGGAACAACAAGAATGCTGGATCGAAAAGTTGAGATACTTCAATCTGTGGTAACAAAGAATTGTATTAAACGAACAACCGAAGAAAAGAATAGCTAACTAGGCCTAAAAGTCGACTAAATCGTGGTTTCCGAAGAAAAGAAGAAAGATCTAGAAAGCACCTACCACAGGAAGCAAAACGAAAAAATTTAACTAAGTTCGTAAGAGAACTAGCAGTAAGAAAACCAGCAGAAAGATAGGGAAATGAAGGTAGACCAAAAGAAATGGAGAAGCTAAACTAAAAAATTCTAACCTAAACATAAAACTATAAGTAAGTAGTACCAAAACCAAAGAAAAAAGAACAATGAGGGTGAGCAGGTGTGTACGTCTGTGTTTATGAAGTGTGTAAGTATGTAATAGACCGCTTTAGTGGATTGGGGTACAAGAAGGGAACGAAAGAAAGAAGAACCAAACAGAAATGTGTGTGTGTATAAAGTGTATGTGTGTGTGTGCGTGCGTGCGTGTGAGTATGTGTGTGTGTGTGTGTTGGGCGGCTTTAGTCGCCTCTTACGACTAACAGGTCGTACCGTGGGAATATTCTAATCCCGAACCCACACGGGGTTGGAGTTCAAGAAGAGAACGAAAGAAGGGAAAACCAAACAGAAATGTGTGTGTGTCTGAGGTACGTGTATGTGTCGGACCGCTTTAGTCGCCTCTTACGACAGGCAGGTCGTACCGTGTGAATATTCTGATCTCGGATCCACATGGGGTTAGGTGAGCATGGGAAGCAAAAACGAAAGAAGAGAAAGAAAACCAATCAGAAGAATAAAATTATGTAAAAAAAACAAGAAATCGTAAAGTCCAAAAGTCAAGTCCTAAGGAAGGACGGAGTCAGCATAGAAATTGGGGACGTAGAGGACTAGTAATGGGGCTTAAGACGTTTGCACCGCCAGAAGGAAAACGAAGCAAGATCAAGGACATTAGGGTTTGTCGATCTATATCTTCGGATTCGGAATCAATATAGAACATTTTTTTCTTCTTATTTCTTTTGTTAACCGGTTTCGTTGGTTGAGATACCGGAGCAAGAAGTAGTATTGGTTGGGCGGTTTCTCACAAAACAAGATTAACAGGGGGTGTAGTAGTTGTAACATGCAGTTGAGAAGATCGTGGCAATGGTGAATGTAGTTTACGAAACTTAGTACACGTTCTGGAAGAAAGCTGTTTGTTTTTAGTATTAGTTGTAAGAGTATCAACGTCAGAAAAGGGGACAGCATTGGCTGTAAAAGTATCTATCTTAGGAATAGAAGTAGAATCTCGTAGAACTTCTTCAACATTAGATAACAGGTTAGAATCACGTAGAATTTTATCGACTTTAGATAAAGGAACAGAATCGATATAAGTTTATCAACATTAGATAAAGGAACAAAATCAAGTAAAATTTCTTCAACATTTGATAAAGGAGTAGAAGCAGGCAAAACTTCAGACACAATAGGAACCGATTCCCAGACAACAGCAGATAAAGAAACAGGATCGGGTAAAACTTTGACAACAACAGCAATAGGCATCATAGATACCTGTTCACTATCTTCAACAGGACCTTTTCTATCAGTATTGGAAGTTATCGTTACTTCAGCTACATCTGTTATTGCTGGCACGACAGGAATTTTTTTGGTAGAATCATTTAAGAAAGCAGGAACACACTCTTGAGTTGCTATCTATAAGTCAGTAATTTGAAGTGTGAACTCAACTCCTGGAGGAGGTACAGAGGAGAACGTTGGACTAGAAATAGAAGAAATGCGTCGAGTAACTTCCTTAAATCCGCAACCATAGCAATGAAGTACTTGAGGATGAGAACAACGTGTCGAAACGTGACCAGGTTTGTCGCAATTAAAACATATGATCTGACGAGTAGAAGTAGACACAGAAATAGGAACAGCAGAAATCACAGAAGAAGTATTTGATCTATTTTTTTCAATCGAAGGGAATTTGTAGGCAAAATCCGGTTCACCAGTAAAAGTATATTGGTTTTGGTCATGGACTACATAATTATCGGTTCGAATCTTTTTCAGTTCCAACTTCAGACAGTCGCTCTCTAATTCTTGTAAGGAGCGTACGGTAGGCAAATGGATTGCATAGAATGGAGCAAGGTTACGAAGCACAATATCCAACTGAAGATCCTCGGATATAGCAGCGTGCCGACGAAACAGGGAAGTCATATATGTTAAATAGCCAACGAACCTTTCCAACGGACCTTGCGTCCTACGTAAGATATCATCAAACAGTCTTCGTTTGTAATCAGGTGGTTTAAAATGACGTACCAGTAAATCAGCTAGAGTCCGCCAATTAGAAAACCGATGACGGTTACTCCGATACCATAGTAAGGCTTTCGACTCGAAGAGCTAGACTGCTTGTTCAAATAATTGGGGTTCTGACACGTTACGGGCTGATGTAAGCTGTTTAACCCTGTCAAGAACGTTAGGGTCTCTACTAAATTTCAGATTCCATTTTACTACAAGTTGCGAACAGGATTTACCAAGTGGACTAGGAACCGTAGAGTGAGAGTTTTCTGATCGAAGGGTGGTCGACATATCAGGAGGGTTTACGTCCGGAGCTATGGCTGCAAGATTCAACGCTGCAACCCTAGCCTCCAGATTATTGGGTTCGGAAAGGAGTTGCTCCAAATTATTCAGTAAAGTAAGGAGTCTTGTTTGTAAGTCGTCGTAAAAAAACTCGCTGTTCTGTCGGGAATATTACAGGAGAAAGGAACTGGATACGTCCTAATACGTGTAGGAGTCGTGAGCGGTTGGTAACAACGGGTGAATCTGAATTCACAAAGTTGCCACTCAATTCTTCCAATTTGGTCTTAATGGTTGTTAATTCGACCTCAGGGTTTATCACATAAAGTAGATCAATAAAGGATTTATCGACTGATTCGATCTTGATCAGAACGCGAAGACGTGCTCTCAGGTGTTTGATGGTGTCTGTGGTCAAAACAGGTGTTCTTCTAATCAAAAGTTTAAAGGTAAGTTCGTCTTTGGGTAACCGATTTATGTTCATTTTAAAGTCTGCCATTTAAATACGATCAATAAATATTACAGCCAAAAAATACGTTAGAATATACGCGCAGGAGGAAATTGCAATCCTAACGCACCGAATTAAAACAAGATATGTTAGCTTTCATCACACTATAAATTAACATGCAAGCATTTGTGATTATTACTTTGTATGCGTACTTACAACAGCTGGAAAAGAAATGTGTGAAATTTAATCCTTTTAGAAGCATAACGCTTATTGTTAATTAGTGATTACAAAGTATCATTGTAGTATCCTTAAAGTATTGAATTACGATGTCGGGTTTGAGCTTTGTATATTTTTAGTTGAAAGTGCAGTGTACAAGATTTTTAATCAGAGAAAAGTCTACGGATAAATCTTGCTTAACCAACAATAGTTAATTAGTCGAAGTAGTTTTTAGAAGTGTAGACGTTTGTAATAAACACCGTTGTTTTAATTTTTTTTCAAAGAGCATTATTTTGCATCTTCAGAAAGCTTTATGTATAAGTCGGATTACGTGAGATAGCAACCTTTAAGTATTGAATAACAGTTGACGCGAGTTATGTATCCCCAATTGATGTGTATATTATAAAATAGAATAATTAGGAAATTATTAGAAAGTGTTAAGAATACGCTAAGTGAAGTGCAACAAAATAACACAAGGACAATTTATAAAGTTTATTAACAGTTCATGAGAACGGATGCGATACTTTGTATCGCAGACGATAGTGACACTGCAGATATCAGATCTCAGACGGTCAAGATACCTTGATTACTTAGAAATTATGATTACAACATTGTATCTATGAATAGTATTCAGAATAAGCAGACATGAGATCTGCAAGTTCCCACAGCCATGTGAGGTGGTAGAGACATTATAAAAAGCCCGGGAGCTCCAAGACCCGGTAGTCAGTCAAAGTATTCAGCTTTAACATTGCAGTTGCTTAGGCTACTCATCATAGTACAATTAACTAGTGTAATTTCAATTTAGAGTAATTTTAAATCAACATGTCAAAATTCCATAAGTAAATTCTGTATTAATTAATAAATTTGTTAAGATGAAACTGGTTTTTAAAAAGGCAGCTCCCAATGCCCGAACCTAATTGCAAATGATCAGCGAGGAGAATGTAATTTAAAAATTTGCTATAAGATTTTTAATTGGTATAAAGTTGCACAATTAATAAAATATTCTGATTACATTTATGAATCCTAAATACAACAGCAGTCTGAAAGTTCTCGGCTTGACGCATAGAGGAGCTAAAAACTTTGACTTTGGAAAGTTAGGTCCTTCATATAAACACATGCACAATTTTATTTCAATCTATCAGTTCATTCGAGTAGAGCAGTTAATTTTGACGTGTTATTGATTTTTTTAAAATGGAGAAACTTGTATATTGTGCAGTGATTGCACTCTTTATTTTGGATCGTTTAACACCGAGAAAAATTGATCCTAGATTGTTAAAATGGTATAAGCAGACTCGGGCCTCGATATCTTTTGGGAACGGTGGATGGAATGCTAGAGAGAGCTTGGGGGTATGAAATAACGTCCCAAAAAAACAACACCTTATTCTTGCTTAGAGTAACGAACGTCTTATCAGGACTATAGTCAGAAACGAAAATAAAAGAATTTTTTGTGACAAAATACTGTAGCGGGCTACTATTAGGCGTTTCACCAATTTAAAACAAGTAGTAACAAAAATCTTTATTACTTACTCACTATTCACCAGTTTAATTAGCAGTATATGCCTTATTTATAGATGTTTTCAGTCCAATTAACAATTAAGCACCATCACACTAATGTTATTTAAGGCACTAATATCTTCTTAAACTAAATCCTTAATCATAAGTCTTCTTAACAACACTAAACACTACTATAATTTATTTATTACACTTTTGTCTATTTATGTACAACTGTCGGTACAATATGCACGTTCAGATAACACAAATTTATATTTACTCTTGGACTTCCAAAAGCGTAACTAATTAACTTTACACGATATAATTTATATTCGACATTCTCATATAGACTAACTCTGTACTTCATCAGCGGTCTTTATATATATATATATATATATATATATATATATATATATTGCCGTGGAACTCTCAATTTTAAATTTCGTGCCCACTTCTGGGCTAACATGAAATTTTCAAAAAAAAATTTAAAAATTCTTCTTACCCTTTATTTTGGAAGCCTTTGAATTTCTCTGCTCACCCTGGCTAGCTCAGCAATCGGCCTCTTCTTGAATACCTATCTTTACATGCATACCTCTCTCACACTCACACACCATCAAATGAAATTACCAAAATAATACAACAACCATACAACCCTTTATTTACACATATTAACAGATAAAATATTTACACATGAGTACAAACGGTTTGGTACAATTATTACCAGCTCAATTTATTGAGTGTTTTAAAATCCTTGGTTTTTAAATGATTTTAAACAAATTCAAGTAAATATGAGTAGATGGGCCCCACCTGTAACCCTAATTTGACTTCATACTGGTGTACTGTGAGCTCATTATAACCCAGTTTTTATTAAATGTTTTTTAAACCGTGCATTATTGAAAACAAATTTACAGATCCGTTTACTCCTTACAACCACAATTTATAGCCTGAATAAATTTTTATATATCATAATTTTGAGAAATCAAAATTATTAAATTGTCTTGCGCATGTACCTTTTTAAACAAGTTTTAAAAACAAAAAATACGCCACCAATAAGTCAAATACAATAATATCCACAAATGTTTATATAAAAACAAATTTCAAATTTATTACCTGGAGATACCTTCACTCTTTGTCACCGCTGGAGATGGTTACCAGAAACCCTCGTCGTTGTGTCCATCTACCACGCTGATGCCAGGATCCACAGATCCCCACCATTTAATATCTCCGCTACCACTCCAGATATTTCACGCATACAAATTGCTTTCAGTTCGGCTTACCGAAAATATCATCCATCCATTTAATAACTTTGTCGTAGTAACGGCACCTTTTATTTAAATAAGTACTAACTCGTTCAATCACTTTTATAACTTGCGGTCCGGTATTACAGCTTTTATAATTTCAAATAGGATGTTTAATGCAACTGTACTGAACACACAAAAATTTATACCCGAAAGTTTTTACTGTTATGTTGTAGATCTGAACCCGTATTTAGATCTTGATGGAACGAAAGAGAGCTTTAATATATTCGTTCGTGTATTTATATTCTTCTCCAACCCCCTAGTGGAATCCGTTTCATGTGAAAAGCTTATTTTCGAAGCTATTTCTTAAAATTTTGAACGTAACTGACTATCATTTCTGAAAAATTTCTCCCGTCCGTCGTGCTGTTTACGTAGAAATTCGTTTCCTGCCTTACCGTATGCGCACTTTTCGAAAATTGTTGGCTATCAATTAATGATATAATTTCCTGTCGTCACACCGCTCCACCTATCAGATCTCTATTCCACGCATATTTGTTGTCTCCTTTAGAACCCCACATTAGTTACAGAAAATCGATATTACAGTCGTCCGTCACAAATACCCATGTATATCTTACGTGACTTCAATCCAATGCTTTATTTATACATTTCTCTGTCTGTTGTATATTATCGATTATTCATTCCACTCACTCCTTAAGGTACTGGTTATTGTAGCAGCTTGTAAACTGACCGTTGCAAACAATTTCTATGGAATTCTATATTAACGTTTGTTTAATATTCTCTGAACGTAACATTTAACCAACAGGTGTTTCTTGAAATTATCGACCGTTTGAAAATAACATTCCTAGATTCTCCCCTTCGTAGTATTTGTATAACGAATATTGGCTTTTAAAACGAACAACCTTTGCGTTTGAAATTATCGATTTTCTAATGCATGCAAGCTCCCTTTTTGCTTTCATGCGTTTGATTAAAAGAAATTATAATTACTTATGCGTATTCTTGAGTTGTTATATACTATAAAGCTTTTCTTTCCTTATGTAATTTTAACATTCCAATATAAATATAGAAATACCTTAATAATCGTCCGTTTTTACTATATGAATTAATTAATTTGGCGCGTAAATAATTTGCTCTTATTTCTATGTACACAGTTGCTAAAATTTTATTGTCTACACCTATTTACCCTTTAAATCCACAACAATATATATATATATATATATATATATATATATATTGTTATATTTTTGTATATATTGAGTTATAGAGAACCCTTTTATAATCAATTACCACCTATTTTGTATTGTTTATTCATGATTACAGGATTGATCTTTCTTTTTTTTTTTATCTTAGGACAATTATGACAATCTGTTATATTCTGTTATATATACTGTGATCCTACCTTATTAGTGATAGGCGTAATATATCTATCTGTCACTCCTTGTCTTATTTTAGAGCCTTGTTGAGTTATGCCACACAATTTATCTTTAAATATTTTACACGGCTGCTGCACTTAAATATTTTACAGGGCCGTCAAACACGTGGCGGAATCTACCTAGGGTGGGTCCGTCCTAAGCAAACACCTCTCAACTAGACACCCAAACAAATATTCAAGGATTTTTCAAAATAATTTTAAAAGCCAAAAGTATTCCCAAACACTAGTTCCACTTTTATAAATTTGATTAAAGCACTGCGTAGATATTAAATACTAATACCTGGAATCCAGATACAAGCGCCGCCTTCCAGCCGTCCTGAAGCCAAGTGACCAACTGCAGGCACCTCCTGTAAATAATAAGTAACTCGAGCAACTGGTAATCTCCAGACTATAAAACTACTAATATTTCTACAAATTTTATGTTATACAAATACTCAGATAACTCCAATTCCACTATGCTTTCGTCTTCAAACAATAACGGTACAGACCAGCACTCCCTCTTTTAATTAACTTTTATTCGCCGTAAAACTGCTACTATTTGCTATCTCCAGGTACAACTTGACTTTCAAAACTTTCTCCTAACTTTTTAAATGTAATAAAACTCATAACAGTACAAAAAAACACGTCTATTTTCAGTAATATAAAATTTTGGAGTCCCTTATAAAATAAAAACCGTCTTCTTTTGTTTCCGTTGCCATAGCAACTATCTCTACGCACACTATGTAATTTATAATTATTAATAATTGATTAATAATACAGTTGTATTCTCTAGATACATTCATTTTCTAGATGGTTTGTAATCCAGTGATTTATGTATATTGAACTTTTTACAATATTGAAAATAGCTAACAAACTTTGATGGTTCAGCTTTTAAATTGTACGCAACAGACATTTATGTCTTATTCAGTAAACGTCCTGTCATTACATAACCAATCTTTAATTGTTAAAACATATTCAAACTGAAATTGATTTACAAATTTTACGGGAGTATCACTTAACTCCTTAAAATTTTAAAAGCGTGCAGTATACCAAGCAATTTTGATATTTGTTTTACATTCAAATGGTTCTGAAAACGCTAACTCAAATTAAATTTCATATACGTGCAACCATAACAATTAAAATACGTATACAATGCAAACTTATAACTAGCTTAGCCTGGTCTATGGCCGGTATATGTTGTTGAATGCAATGCAGTTTCAAAAGCTTTATAAATTTATAAACGTGGAATAGTTGTTGTTAATTTATAAACCAAAAATACCTGAAAGAAAATACTCAAACAAAACCAAATATACCCCCATTCTAGCAAAGTCGTTTCGAAGCCCTATTTAAACATTTTATAAGCCCACCCCCTTCTTGACAGTATAATATATATATATTGCTGTGTAACCTCTCATCTTTGCAGGTACTGGCCCTTTAAAAAAAAACATTCGAGCCCCACAGTTTGGGCGTCAAGAATGCTGTGAAACCTCTTGAATTACCTGGTCCGTTGATTCCTTCTGTTAATCGCCTCGGCTGCTCTTCTAGATAACTTCCATTCTCAATCATAAAATTAAACAACACATTCCTACCACAAACATCAACGTTAACTCTATTTACATCAATATTCAGAATACATTAAATTTTCAAATTAAATTTGAACATAAAATTCAGTTTTAAAAAGAATTTCCGGATTAATTTTATTATCATTTTACTGTGCATCCAAAATTAAAGTCTTTGTTGGATGCCTACTAATTAATATAACAATATAAGCAGACCGGAGTCTGAGTATAAAGGAGCATCTACCACCCCTTTACGTTAATTAACCAGGTTTGTCTAATTGAGCTCAAAGACCTACCCAAAGTTTCATCCTATTCCCGAACATCAAAACAAAATACCCTTTTACTTAAACAAGCAAATTTCATCTTAAAATTAAATTTTATGGTTAGAAAAATTCCACTAATGTCCATTTAAAGTAAATCAATTATAAAGTCATTCAATACACACAAAAATGTCAAACAAAATAGTACAATTTACCTGAAGGTTGTTGTCCTCGTAGCTTCAGTGTAATCGTCCCTTTTGTAAATCACACCATTCCAACCGGATTCTATTTACAGCTTCAAGTTGTCAACGCTTTAAAAATGTTCTCCATCACCATTAATTTAAAGTTGTTTCTAGGCTTTTCCGGAACTCATCTGTGTATATCTGCCTCTGGTTCAGTGGATGCAGACACATTTACGAACCATTTAGTCATTAACACCCCGCAAAATAGCAAAGAAATTCATACTTCCTTTTACCAATATTACCAATATACGCCAAAACTGCCTACTTTTGGGTATACATTTGTCGTTGTAAATTTTACTAATTGGTACCGTGATAATAAACTTTTATTACCTTGTATCTAAGTGCACTGAAGTACATTCATGTTAGCACGTAAAATAACCAACTATTTTGAGTCACTAAAATATACTAGCACACTTTAAATTATTTAATCAAACTAAAATGCACTGTTTAATATCAAGTCGCGGATGCACGAGCTTTTAACGCATCGAATCGTCGAAAGTCTAAGAGTCTAAGAGAGCAAACACATATTCCCGCCTGTATATATAGCGAATAGCCGACACGTCGCTTTGTTCCCTAAAACGGGTAATTCCAACGAATTCCTCATTCTACGTTCCCAGTCTGTAGCCTGCACGTCGATTTTATGAATTTAGTACTCACCCCATTGAGATCTCAGAAAATTTCAACACGGCTCGCAAAGTTGTCCGAGAAAAACTAATTACTTTTATACAGAAATTGTTGTTCTACCTCTGATATATGCATCCTATTTTTAACCAATCGCAACCCCTTGACGTTGCTTAAATCCCGCCCTTTACAATATGTGTCTTTGCTTGACGCATTTTCTCTTTCCTTTTCTAACCTGTTCGTATTGGTGCAAATTTAGATTCTTTATTATCGATTATATTTTAGTCCACGCGGACTGTTATCTGGGTTTAATAAACCCGTATCGCACATTCTCGTGAATACTAAGTCCCGGTTTCTCCAAGATTCTTTGAAACATTAATTATTTGCCAAATTTACGCAGAATGAGCTTTTTTAAAAATACGCAGGTGTTCTGTATTTCCTGCTAAAGCATCTGATCGTTTCCAATATCCTTAGAATCAACATGTTTATCCAAACAAATTAACTTGAAATTGCCTTTTAAAAACACGCAGGGGTGTTCAAACGTAACATTTTAAATAACCTTCCTACGATTTGACTATTATTGGGTTTTACAAGTTTTATGCTTATTATTAATAATGGTTCAATTAACTCAATTAAAATAATAGCCTTTAATTTTAGTGAATCCAAATTATTATCCGTACGTTTTGTTTAATACCAGTTATTTAAAATAGGGTTAATTAATATAAACTTTGCACGTAATTTCCATTTGTTTAGGAATAATTAAATTATCCACTGCGCTTTTCAATACTGCTTCTTTTGATGTAAAGCGTCTTATAGATAATTTAAATTTCTTATTTTTACTGAAACGACCGAGTTTATTTATGCTTCAAGGTTTTAATAAAGCGTATTATTTAATGAAATTCCTTATACACGGTGATTAAAATTATTTGATCTGATTATTTAATTTTCTACCCTGGTCTAAATATGAGTAATATATATATATATATATATATATATATATATATATCCTGAATTAAATGGATGATTCATACTCCGGTATATAATAGAAAATTCCAGGCTTTTGTAGTAAATACATTGCTTACGGCGCTTGTGTGTTTGCCGGGTTGCCTAATAGTAGCTCGTAACAATAGGAAGTGGAAAAATTTCTCTCACATCATTAGATTTCTAACAATCCCTTCGTTTCTGAGGGGGTCTGATAGATTTTGCTTATTATCCTGTCATTGTTAATTTGACTAAAAATTTTCTTCTCTACCCTCATAAGGATAAGGGATTCTAAATTTTCATTTGTCAACCTTAACCTTGTTTTTATTATTTTAAGTTCGAGAATACCCGCTCCAAGTCATATGAGTCATTAGTATCGTCAACAAATACTTATGAGTTTTGTACAACTCAGTGTATACATATTGTATTCAAAAGTAATTAGAAAAGCACATTTGGTACAAGAACACTTTTTTGTTATTAAACATTTTACAAAGACTTTGTGTGCTAACGAATTTTTTACACATGTCTCAGATCCTTGTTCTTTAAAGTCTTACTGTTCGAATTCTTCATCTCATCTACAATCTCGATCACTTTTCTAATTCTCAGTATAGTCATGTTGAGAAATGTTTTCGTTTAGCTTGTGCCCAACGTCTTTGTCCATGCCAAGCAACACTTCACATACTTTTTCTAAGGCTTGAGGAGGTATAGTTTAGTTTTCATTGAACCTTTGTATTGTTTTTATGAAGAATTTACTACTTAATAGAGCTTTGGGGTGGGTTCTGCATGACCATTTGAAGCAAAGCCAAATACCAGTACAACAATATATAATTCCAAAAATATAATTACATTTCGCAACTTACCATGTTCTAATTTTATGATTTTAGCTTTTAAAATCAACTTGACCTCACGTATCGCGACTACATCAAATCTTATATTTAACAATAAGGCAATGTTCGATACAACAAAATGGTCGCGAATCTCGTCTGATTGTAATCTAATATAAAGTTAGCCAAGAGCAAGTCGAGCTCGCACTATTACGGTTCCGTCCCAATACTACAGTGAGCAATAAATAAACCAAACTAAACTGTTTTTATTTTTTATGTGTATTTAAATCTTATCCAAATTTGATTGTGATAACTGAAAAATGAATATATTGTCCCACATTGTACTGGTACATTATTAGTATTGTAACGGGTTACTGCCACCGCGTTTCTTTAATTCAAAACAAGTAATAATAAAGGTCTTTATTACTCACTGTTCACAAGTCTAATTAACAGTATATGCCTTATTTATAGATGTTTTCAGGACACTTAACAATGAAGCACTATTACACTAATGAATTTACAAGCACTAATATCTTCTTAAACTAACTTCTTTACCATAGGTCCATTAACAACACTAACACAACTATTATTCAATCCAAGCTGTATCTATTTATGTATACTACAAGCTGCATGTACATTAGACACGTTTAGCTCATATAACATTTATGTATATATACGCTTAGGCTTCCAAAAAGCTCAACTACATTCACTATACACGATATAATTTATATACGACATTCTTATGTGGACTAACTCTTACATTCATAAGCGGCCTTATATATACCCTAAATTAAAGACATGACTCATTATCTAGTAATTTCTAGAAGAATTCTGGAATGCTTGAGAATATGATGTGTTTCGGGCGTTTGTATGTTTGACGGGTTGCCTAATAGTGGATTGCAACACTATATACGTTGTCTATTACTGTGTTTAAAATTTCTTTTTCCAGTAACTATTACACTGTCAAAAAACTTGCAGTTTTTGATAATCTTTGACTCAATAGCTACTATCCGTATTAAAATCAAAATTGTAACTTTGGAAATGTAGGGGGGGAGGACGGTCATTTTTGGCAAATTTTGAGCTACATCATGAAGACTACTGGACCGAAAATTATAAAAAAAAATGTTTAGAAACCTTTTAGAATCCTCTTTCAAATGATACCTCACACGATATATTTATTAAAACTTTTTTTTGACCGAATTGACCCCCGCCATTTTAATCTATATTTTTTCTATTTTCTGATTGTCGACATATGTGCCCGCCATCAAGGCCTAGCATTGTGCCAATTTTCAAATTCCTGCGTTACATAGTTTTCGAGAAAACCCTCTGTGATAGACGGACGGACGGACACGAGAGTGATCTTGTAAAGGTTCCGTTATACCTTATAAGGTACGGAACCCTAAAAACATATGCTTGGAAATTTGATTTTCCTAGCGCAACCGTAGCGACCTTGGAATCATTTGCAAATCTATTCTTTTAATCACCAACTTATTGATTTCTTATCATTCCCAGACAAAATGATTACTGAAAAGCCCGCTAGATCTTGTAAACGGTGTTACGGTAAACCGTGCAGGTCAGGAAGAACAAAAAAACCCATTAAAGTAAAGACTCGCACGAAATTACGTAGCAAAAGGAAGAGATGCCGGGTAAACATCAATCGGAGATGGGGCGTGGGAAAGTAATCGAAAACAAAACCCAAGAAGAAAAAAAACCGAGTCGTCTCTCTGAAATAAAAATTAGCTAATTAGTACAAACAAAGACAGAACATTAGTCTGTCAAAAAAAAATAAGAAGAAGATATGATATAAATAATAAAGAAAACACCTTTCTGGTATAAGTAATTGCTTTTCTATATTATAATTTCAAAATATGGTTACAAATGGGACAAAGATTAAACTAGATAGTGTTCGTACGCAGCACGCAACCACGTAACCGTAGACTTAACACGTACAACAAACATATCACTTAATAGTAAATGAGAGCCTAGATGAATGATTGTAAATCAGTACTAATAATTAAATATCCTACACTTTTAGGTAGTATAAGTCGCGTGATAAGAAACACACGATCTCGTGTCGGTATTGGACCATGCATTTACATTTCCAATGCTCCACCCGAAGGAACTACATTGGCCAGGAAGCGAGCTTTTTGTTGCCTGGAAATTTAGAGTCTTGCCAAGCACTTGCCGTTCCAGGCAAGGTAGGAATCTTTAACGTGCATGACAACACTTACACACGGGACCTCCATTTAATCTCATCCGAACGAGGGCGTAATTTTTGTGAAGAATGCTCACCTACCATTTCTCAAGCAGTCGACCGTGTCGGGATTCGAACCCAAGACCTTGAGATTTGTTGTCTTACGCCTACTACATTGATCAACGGCGACGCCGCCGGTATTGGACCTTACATGTGATTTTCCAATGCTCCACCCGAAGGTACTACATTGGCCAGGAAGCCAGTTTTTTTTTACCTGGAAAATTTAGAATTTTGCCGAACCCTTGCTGTTCTGAGCAAGGTAGGGATCTTTAACGTGCGTAACAACACTCACACACGGGACCTCCATTTTACCTCTCATTCGAACGAGGGTGTATTTTTGTGAAAAATGTTCGCCTAACATTTTTAAGCGGACCGTGTCGGGATACAAACCCGGGACCTTGGGCGTAGTAGTCACACACAAACCAACTACGCCACGGAGCCTCCCTTCCGGTATTGGACCACATTTTAGTTATTTAAAACTTGCGTAGTTAAATTATATCAGACTGAAGGCTAGATGATAAAACGTATCGACACCGCTGGGGTGTTCTTAACATTAATCAGTATTAGTAATGTCGGTTAGTAACAATATACAACGTGACAGCCGTAGAAAGTTTAAGAAGTCACGGGATTTGTAAAGTGTGAGATTTTCAAAACTCGCGGTTTCCTTCACGGGGATTAAATGGCTAGTAGCAATACACAGCAACAAAAAATTTTAGCTAAGCGGAACCGGAGAAGTCGGCGTCACCAAACTTGTTTCTTAGTCAGCAGTCTTGGTTGCAAACCCAGTGTACGGGAAGTGAGTCATCTCACCTAGCGTCGAGGAGCGAGAATGTAGGCGGAAAACCAACCAACCAATCTAGAAAATTTATCCTAAAACGAGCCGATACACACAAGAGAAAGTAGTTTGAAAGGAGGATGCATGTACCAACTCATGTAATTTCTTGTACAATCCCCGCGGTAATTGTATAAAGGCAGAATCAGTACTCCAACGACAACCTTGGTATTAGAAAACAGAATCAATAATTCATAAATAAAATTCAATGCAACGAGTGTTGATAGCCTATCTGTGTTACAAATGGTCAACGAAAGTACACGCGAAACTCGTATCAAATTGATAGTATAATCCAGTATGAAAGGGACCGCTTAGAATAAATGATTTAAATGCACATAACTATAATTAGAAGACCTAAGCTTAATGTTCAAACACTATGCTCGCCAGAATAAGATATGAACTAAAGCAATGATTTTATTCGGAATATTGGCGAGATAATAATTAATGACTTATCTTAATCAAGTAAGTTTTAAAAGCAAAACTGGAACGTAACAACAGTAGTCAAAGAAAGTATAACTCAGGCACGGCTACTCCATGGGGGCTCAAAGGCTAGAGCCCCCCAAGTTATTTTAAGGAATAGGTACCGTAAATAAACTTTTCGGCATAAATTAATTCATCGTAAAATGATTACTCAAAGCTAGAGATCGAATGCATAAACGCTTTCAGCCCGGCATTTTTAAGTGGTCTCAGTAAATATATTGTAAATGCTACGTTTACAATGATGTATGATGTCGGAAACAGATATTGATAGTAAACATATCCCGCCGTCGTCCTTTCGTAAGCAACCACATCTAACCGTTTCAATGAAAATTAACACCAAAATGCATATAATTCTTTTAAGATTTGTGGTTCAAATGATCAAATGTAACATATAATATTATTATTAATATTTTAAAATTATTTAAAACAATTACGTTTCTCACTATATTCATTTTACATCCAACATTTATGCAATAATAAATAAATACCTGTCCTAGACATTTTAACAGTGCTCTCTTCACATTAACAGAACTCCTTGATTCTCTTTAGTACATCGGTGTAAGGGAGGGCTCCATTCTATTGAGCCCGGCTTCAATGTAAATCTTATAGGAAATCGAACGACGACGAATTCTGTCGAACGCAAATAATAACAGCTTCAGATAGCTTTAACAGGGCTCTCATCGTTAGAGCCCTTAGCCGCAGGTATTTCAAGGCGTGTTTGTTGTTGTCCGGAACTAATTTGCGTGAGCGTAGAGATTATTTCACTTGTTTTCGTTGAAAGTAAAGACCGTGTCTTGTTATGTGAGTGTAGTCGTTGTGTATAATTTTGAGTGTTATTTTGAGTTATTCAAGATGACTGAAAATAATATTCGTAATATAGTCAAAATAAAATGTAAAACTCTTCCATTAGCAGAAAAGGTGAAAATTAAGAACCTAGGCCGTCCGACATCGGATTTAAATCTGAAACAGGTAGATAAGGTTGGAAATCGTAGTTTCGCAAGGCATTTTTCAAAAGAAATTTATAAAAAATGTCAGTGGATTTTCGGATGCTCTCAATCGAATGCTCTATTTTGTTTTCCTTGCCATTTATTTTATTGTGACGGAATGGACAAAACATGGTCGGAAAAAGGCTTTAGAGATCTGAAGCATATAAACGATAAAATAAAAAAGCATGAAATTAGCAAGTACCATATAAATTCTTGCACGGATTTGGCTATGCTAGGTTCCGGGAACATTGCGGTTCAGTTAGATTCCGCATATAGGCAGAACATTATGAAGCATAATGAGCAGGTGACTAAAAATAGATACATTTTAAAAAAAATTATCAATTGTATTAAATTTTGTGGAAAGTTGGAATTGGCATTGAGAGGACACAATGAAAAAAAAGATTCCGAAAACCGTGGAATTTTCTTAGAATTAATTGATTTTACTTCGGAATTGGATGTAATTTTAAAAGAACATTTACACAAAGCGAGTGTGTTTAAAAGTACATCTAAAACTATGCAAAGCGAGATTTTAGAAAGCATGCTTGCAGTGTGTCGTCAAGAAATTCAAGATCAAATTAAAGGTAGTGAATTTTTGGCAATTCAGTGCGATGAGACGACTGACATTTCAAATCAATGCCAATTGGTAATTATAGTTAGATATTTCTACAGTGGAAATATTTATGAGAGATTTTGGACATTTCTACGAGTAATAGATAAAACAGCTAACGGTTTAACGAAGTGTATTGAGCAGGAATTAGATAAATTAATATTGAACTCGCCATCTAAACTAATCGCTCAAACTTATGACGGTACAAATGTTATGAGTGGTTCTGCTAGTGGAGTTCAGTCAAAAATAAAACTTAAATATAAAAATGCCCACTTTGTTCACTGTTATGCCCATCAATTAAATTTAATTATGCAGAAAGCAACTAGTCAAAATGCTAAAGTTAAAGAATTTTTTTTCTAATTTATCCGCAGTTGCTGCTTTTTTTTCTCATTCTACTCACAGGTGTGATGTGCTAAAAGAAATAGTGAAGCGAAAATTGCCCACTGTTGCTGTCACACGTTGGAATTATAATATTCGTATTGTGAACGTCGTATATGATAATAGAGAGAAACTAATCGAATGCTTTGAGGAATTAGAAGAAAAATGCATATTACCTGCAGGGAAGCATATGGTTTGCGTAGAATTCTGGAAGATCCCGATTTTGTGTTTTTTCTCAATTTATTTCATAAAATTTTTCCACATGTTGACATATTATTTAATCAGTTTCAAGCTAGAGATACAGACAGTGTTGCACTGAAGAGAAAAATGGAAGACTTTGAAAAGATAATAGCATCTGCTAGAAATTCAACTGATGAGATAGAAAAAAATATAATCTGTAATGATACTAAACCAAGAAAAATTAGTAACGTGTAAAATCGGAATTTGATTGCTAAAGAAGTTTGCGATACAATAGTTGTTCAGATGAAGGAAAGGTTCTCATACGGAACTCATTTAGAAGCCGCATTTTTAGTAGACGTAACTAATTTTGATACTTACTCAAAAAAATTTCCAACATCGCATTTCCAATCGATTGTTAAGTGTTATCCGATGTTACAGCCAGACAAATTGAGGACTGAATTGGAAGTGATGTACTCAAGAACGGATTTTAAAAATATTTTAGGCGGCCTAAACATGCTTTCCTGGTTGACCCAAAATGGGTTAAACGAAACATTTGGCGAAACAATAAAATTATTAAAAATTATAGTCACAACCCCAATGTCCACTGCCGAATCTGAAAGATGTTTTTTAACTCTTAATAGGATTAAAACTTATCTAAGGAACACAATGACCGAAGAACGTCTTAATGCCTTAGCAATGATGTCAGTCGACAAAAACTTAATACATAACATCAACAATTTTGACGAAAAAGTTATAGACCATTTTATTGCTCAGAAAGACAGAAGGCTTGATTTCGTATACAAGCAGTAAAATTATTATTACGTGACAATTAGAGTACAGTGTGTGACTTTTTGTACATAAACCTATAAACAAGTATACAAAAATTAATGGGTCTGTGTGAGTGACTAGGCTGAATACACCAAACCACTGAAGGTGAGTGTTGCTTATGTTATCTTGTATTATATTCATGCCATAAGCAGTTAGAGCCCCTCAAATAAAATCACCACGAGCCGCCACTGGTACAACTAGACAGAATTTCTGCTTTAACAAGCGTTCTATTTTTGTATCAGTATTACGTTAAAACCGGTAAAACAATTTCTTTACAACATCTGGCTATAGGCCAAACCTCCTAATTCAAATATTCGAAATATACCTCAGCTAGAACCACTATATAGCTCCCCAAAAATTTTGCACTTGAAGACACCACGATCCATGAAAATCTAAACATCTCCCTTAACAGAAAAACACATTCATTTTTTTTCATTTCTTAAAGTATTTTGTGTGGATGGCAACTGGAAACCACCACATTACCTCCCAAGTACACAGCGTACCTAAATTATAATAAAATGATGGCATTCTCTAGGATAAAAGATTCCGGAGTGAAAATAGTCCCCTATTCGGATCTCCGGGAAGGGACTACTTAGGGGGATGCGATCGTAAAGTTCAGAATAAGAGTCAGGAACATTTAGCGAGTCGGAGCGTGGAATGTTAGAAGTATGAAGCAAGTAGGTAAGCTAGAGAACATAAAAATCGAAATGAATAGGTTATCACTAGACATAGTAGGGATCAGCGAAGTTCGGTGGCCAGAGGCGGGGGATTTTTGGAGTGGAGACTTCAGGGTAATTCATACAGGAGTACAGGAAGGAAATTCGGGTGTAGGGAGTTATGCGGAAAAAGATAGGATACTGTGTAGAAAATTACTTACAAAAGAACGAAAGAGAATGCATGGTTAGATTAAAATCTAAACCGGTAAACACAGTAATAATACAAGAATACATGCCCACCTTTCGCTACAGTGACGAAGAGGTAGAACCGATCCACAAAGATATCGAAGACATATTAAGATACGTAAAAGGACATGAAAATTTAATAATTAAGGGGGATTTTAATGCAGTGGTATGTGAGGGTAGGTAAGGAACAGTAGTGAGTTTATTTGGTTTAGGCACGAGGAACAACAGGGGAAATAGGCTGGTAGAATTTTGCGACAAGAACGATTTAATCATCACAAACACAATATTTCAACATCATGCTAGAAGACGATGTACGTGGAAGATGCCAGGAGATATAAGAAAATATCAAATAGATTACATTCTTGTTAGACAACAGTTTAGGATTCAAGTAAAAGATCGTAGAAGCTACCCAGAAGCAGATATAGACACTGACCATAACATCGTAATTATGAAGGCCGCACTTAAATTTAAAAATTTGAAAAAAAGAAACGGAAAAAGGCACTTTGACTTTGAGAAACTAAAAGATAAAGATATTCACGAAAGATTTGAAAAAAAGTCAAATGAATTGCTGAAAAATATCGACAAAATTTCTTATTCTAAGGAAGTAGAAAAAGAATAGAATAATATTAAATCCAGTTTATACATGGCGGCCAGAGATATTCTGGGGTATACACAAAAAGAAAATAAGAAACCACGGATAACAAAGGATATCCTAAATTTAATAGAAGAAAGACGAAAATTCAAAAATAAATTAGACGAAACAGGAAAACAAAGATACAAAACCATAAATGGGAAATTATTCGCCAATGCAGGAAAGCTAAAGAACAATGGATTGATGAAGAGTGCTAAGAGGTACGCACAAAGATGGAAATAGGAAAGACAGATGAAGCATACAAACTAATTAGAATGAATTTTAGGGATATAAAACCTTATAGCAAAAATATAAGAAAACGTCATTATAGAAAATATAGGGAAAGTGGTTAGATGGCAAGAATATATGGAAATTTATATGCAGAAGTGGAACTAACATCATTAGAAAGAATAGGAATCTGATATTGAAAAGATGACTTGGGATATCCTATAATTAGAGATGAGTTTGAATTATCATTAAAGGTTCTGAAAATTGGTAAAGGCGGGTGGTACAGATAAGGTGCAAGCAGAAACTCTAAAAGCCGCTGGACAATCAGTAACAGAACGACTCTTCCAACTTATAGGCTATATGTATGAGACATGCCAGATACCCAAAGATTTCAAACGTGCCATCATATAGAGCGGATAGATGTGAAAATTTTCCAACAATAAGTTTGACAGTTCATTTACATTTCCAATGCTCCACCTGTAGGTACTACATTGGCCAGGAGGCGAGTTTTTTGTTGCCTGGAATTTAGAATTTTGCCGAACCCTTGCCGTTCCCGGCAAGGTAGGGGTCTTTAACGTGCGTGACAACACTCACACACGGGACCTCTATTTAACCTCTCATCCGAACGAGGGAGTAATTTTTGTGAAAATGTTCACCGGCCATTTTCAAGAAGTCGGCCGTGTCGGGGTTTGAACCCGGGACCTTGGGATCCGTAGTCTTACGCTTACTACATTGATCCACGGCGACGCCAATAAGTTTGACAGCACACCTTCCAAAAATATTAAATAGAATTGTACAAAGACGAATGGAAAAACGAGCTGAAAAAATACTAGGAGAAGATCAATTTGGGTTTAGGCGAAACAGGGGAACACGGAAGGCTATTTTAGCTCTGAGAGTAATAATGGAGAAAACAATAGAAAAGGGAAAGCCTGTATATAGAGTTTGTAGATCTGGCAAAGGCATTCGACAATGTAAAAGAAATGTTCGAAATACTCAAAAAGATTGGAATGAGTTATAGGAATAGACGAATAGTACATAGCTTACACAAAGAGCAAACAGCAGTAATAGAATTAGAGCAGGAACGTAGAGAAGTAAATATTAGAAAGGGGTGAGACAGGAATGTGCCCTATCTCCGTTAATTTTTAACTTGAATAGGCAATGAATACTGTAAAATGCAAGAATACATTTGGAATTATTATGCAAGGACAAAAGATTGATACGCTTAGATTTCCATATGATATATCGGTATTAGCATCTAGCAAGAAAAAGTTAGAAGCTTCTTTTAATGAAATGGAAACAATTCTAACAGAGAGATACGGTATGAAAATTAACAAAAATAAAACTAAAGTACTAGTATGCAAAAAAGGGAGAAATAAATCAAAAACAAGAATGCAAATAGGTAACGAGAACTTAAAAGAGGTTAAGGATTCCTGCTACCTATAGGAATCCAAATAACGCAAGATGGGAAAAGCACAAAATATATTAAACAAAGATTAGCACAAGGTCGAGCTACATTTTCAAGAAAAAGCAACTACTGTATTCAAAGACAACAAACACTGTAGCGGGCTACTATTAACGCGTTTCACCAATTTAAAACAAGTAATAACAAAAGTCTTTATTACTCACTTTTCATAAGTCCAATTAACAGTATATGCCTTATTTATAAATGTTTTCAGTCCAATTGACAATGAAGCGCTATCACTAGTGCTATTTACAAGCACTAATATCTTCTTATACTAAATTCTTAACCATAGGTCTATTAACAACACTAACACTACTATTTATTTATTACACTTTTGTCTATTTATGTACTCTACAAGCTGTCGGTACAATATACACTTTCATATAATACAAATTTATATTTACTCTTGGACTTCCAAAAGCTTAACTATTTAACTTTACACGATATAATTTATATTCGATATTCTGATATAGACTAACTCTTTACTTCATCAGCGGTTTTATATATACCCTGAATTAAAAGAATGAATCATACTCCAGTATATGCTAGAAAATTCTAGGCTTCTGTAGTACAAACATTGCTTACAGCGGTTGTGCGTTTGATGGGTTGCCTAATAGTAGCTCGTAACACTGCCCCCTCTTTAAAACCGTTACGTCTCGTAACTGTAAATACATTTTGACGTCTATTCGTTGACTGATGACGGTATCGACAGCTATCTCCTCTGGTGCATCCACCACGTCTTTGAAAAAAAAAACAGTCAACGCACTTTTCTTGATCTCGGTAGGCAGCCGGTTGATAGCAACAAACAAGCACCTGGACGTTGGTTCCCTGGAAAATTGCTTCTAGCATATTTCGGACTACCCTCCAATCTAAGCGATCCAGTCCACAGCCGAACTTGGGCACCGCTAGTCTCGTTACTCCATTTTCCATCATCTGAGCTTTAAGATTCTGCAAAGCCTCCCATAGATGTCCATAACTAGGTTTCTGCCATGAAGAATTTTTGGTGACCAGATAGTAAACATAACGATTTCTATCCCGAAGAACCAAAGCCTTTCCTACAGTTGGCTGCTGTTGTACTAATCATCCACACATCCAAACTTTTTCTTGAAAACGACAGCTATTCCTCTTGACATTTCCAAATCTTGAACTACGCAATGTGCAAGGGAATACTCTTCTGGTGCTCTAAACAGATCTTGCTGTTTTTCAACTACAACGCCAAATCTCGCCTTAGCGGAACCATCATATGCCGCCATAAAACTCTCAAAATTTACATTTGGCTCATGATTAATAACTCGTCGAACATCATTCTCATTATTCGAGCCTTCTTTGTTGCTGCCAGGACGTTAAACGGTCAAAGTGTACCACTTTCGGTTTACCACGGGGAGATCTTCTGATTCGGTATACTACATCATTAATTCTTGTTAACACTTCGTACGGGCCTTCCCATTGTTTTTGTAATTTTGGCGACAACCCACGTTTTCTTTGTGGATTATACAATCACACTAAATCTCCAGGTTGATAACCACCTTCTTATGCACTCGTGTCATATTGTGATATCATTCGATCATTTGCTGCTTGGATATTCTTTTGGACGTTTTCGTGCATGCTATTTGATCTTTCACGAATCTTACTAACGTAATCCTCGCCTGCGATCTCTTCTCGAAGTTTAAATCCAAACTGAAGATTATATGATAGTCGCAATTCACGTCCTAACATCACGCAAGCGGGAGTGTATCCCGTGCTATCATGTACCGAAGATCGGTACGCCAGTAGGAACAAATGTAAATATTGATCCCAGTCTCGTTGATGCTCAGAGACAACTTTGGCTAGGTACTTTCCTAACGTCCTGTTCATTCTTTCAACCATTTCATCTGATTGAGGATGAAGTGGCGTGGTTCTAGTCTTCCTGATTCCAAGATGCTAGCAGACGTTTTGAAACAACGCTGATTCGAAGTTCCGACCTTGATCGGAGTGTAATTCCAACGGAACTCTAAAGCGACAAAGCAACTCCCTCACTAGTACATCTGCAACCGTCTTGGCTTCTTGGTTAGCTATAGCATATACCTCCAGCCGTTTGGTAAAGTAATCCATTGCAACCAAGATGTATTTATTTCCATTCTCTGATTCAGGAAACGGACCAGCTATATCAATGGCCACCCTTTCAAAAGGATTTCCCACGTTATACTGTCTCATTGGGGCTTTCCGTTTTGTAACCGGACCATTTCCAAAGGCACACAACTCACATTTCCAGCACCACTCCTTCACATCTTCTTTGCAGTTCGCCCAATTGAATCTTTCTCTCACTCTTTCGAGAGTTCTTTTCACGCCAAAGAACCCTTCGGAGATACCATCGTGCAAGTGCTCCAACACTTCCGGCACTCTGCTTCTCGGCACTATCACTTGAAGTCTCTCAGTGCCATCTTCACATTTCAAGCGTCGTTTCAAGATTCTATTTTCAATCACCAAGGAGTCCCACTGTGCCCAGTATGCCTTCGGGCTCCTACTTAAAATGCTAATTTCTTCCCAAACTGGTCGTTGTTCTCCACTTTTCCACTCGATAATACGTCCCAATTCGGCGTCATTTTTCTGGTGTTCTCGTATTCTTTCGGGTTGTCAAGTATCATCAGTTACCGTCATTCTATAAATGACATTTATTTTTTCTTCCATCTTGGAGCAATGATTGCAGTCTGCCGGACAAGGTCTCCTTGACAGAGCGTCTGCATTCCGATGGTTAGTTCCTACACGCTGTTCTGTGTTAAAGTCGTATGCCTGAAGCCGTTCTATCTACCTTGCAACTTGCCCTTTGGGATTTCGAAACTGCAGTAACCATTTTAGTACGGCATGGTCTGTTCTTAAAAGGAGTTTACGGCCGTATAAGTACTTATAAAAGTGCTCTACGGATTTGACGACGGCCAACAGCTCCCTTGGGGTCACACAATAGTTCCTCTCTGGCCGCGACAAGGCCTTGCTGAAATACCCAATAACTTTTTCTTGTCCGTCCTGCACTTGAGAAAGAACGCTTTCTATAGCTGTGTTACTGGCATCGGTATCCAACACACTGTAGCGGTATACTATTAACGAGTTTCACCAATTTAAAACAAGTAATAACAAAAGTCTTTATTACTCACTTTTCATAAGTCCAATTAACAGTAAATGCCTTATTTATAAATGTTTTCAGTCCAATTGACAATGAAGCACTATCACTAGTGCTATTTACAAGCACTAATATCTTCTTATACTAAATTCTTAACCATAGGTCTATTAACAACACGAACACTACTATTTATTTATTACACTTTTGTCTATTTATGTACTCTACAAGCTGTCGGTACAATATACACTTTCATATAATACAAATTTATATTTACTCTTGGACTTCCAAAAGCTTAACTATTTATCTTTACACGATATAATTTATATCCGAAATTCTGATATAGTCTAACTCTTAAAAGGATGATTCATACTCCAGTATATGCTAGAAAATTCTAGGCTTCTGTAGTACATACATTGCTTACGGCACTTGTGTGTTTGACGGGTTGCCTAATAGTAGCTCGTAACAATAGCAACACGGAAAAGATTGCTTAAAATATATGTGTGGAGCACAGCACTGTACGGCTGTGAAGCCTGGACAGTAGGAGAAGCGGACAAGAAAAAGTTTTTGAAATGTGGTGTTACAGACGTATGATAAAGATATCATCGACAGACAAAGTTGAGAACAAAGAGGTGCTAGAAATGGCAGGGGAAGAAAGAAATATGTGGAGAACGGTAAAAAATAGGAGAGATAGGATGATACGTCACATACTAAGATATGAGGGAATAGTAAGCGAATAGAAGCAGAGATAGGAAAAATGACAAGTAGAGGTAGACCTAGGTTTGACTATTACACACAGATAGTGAATGATGTAGGCTGTATGAATATCAGAGAAATGTGTAGCCTAGCTCAGAATAAAAATCAATGGAGGTGCGCGTCCAACCAGTGCCAAGATGGAAAAACTAATGATGAAAAAGTAACTGTACTTAAATATGATGATTATTATAAGCAACTACAGGTATTTTGCTGTGCAAAATTCTCGAATAATGTTAATTGTATGAAAGGATTTACTGGAGAATTATTAATTCAGCAAATGCCTAAGTGTTGGGGATACCCTATATTTGATTTTTTTCCCAATGCTCCGCCCGAAGGTACTACATTGGCCAGGAAGCGATTTCTTTTCTACCTGGAAATTTTGAATTTTGCCGAACTCTTGCTGTTGCAAGCAAGGTAGGAATCTTTAACGTGCGTGACAACACTCGCACACAGGACTTCCATTTAATCTCTCATTCGAGCGAGGGCATTTTTCAAGCGGACCATGTCGGGATTTGTACCCTGGATCTTGGGCATAGTAGTCACGCGCATACCAACTACACCAACGGAGCCCTCCCCCTCACAAAACACTTAATCTCGGTGAAATAGGGCATATAATTAGAAAACAATAGGAAGGGAACCGAGCTGTATATAGGCTGTGTGAGAGTTGCAGGGAACTGTGTAGGCTAGCTCAGAATATAAATAAGTGGAGGTACGCGTCCAACCAGTGTCGAGACAGAAAAACTAATGACGAAAAAATGAGCGCACACAAATCTGATGATTATTATAAACAACGACAGAAGTTGGTTGTGAAATATTTGCAACTAGTGTTGATTGTGCGAAAGGATATATTACAAAAACTATTAAATCGGCAAATGTTCAAGCCACAGACTGTTTACTCCCTCTTCGCAACCACTGAATGTCGGAGATAATTGTATAACAATAGAAGGGGACCGAACTGCATCTAACAAGAAAGAACAGTGCCTATAATCAAAGACAACAAACATGCAAACAAGAAGAAAATTGTTCAAAGCATATGTGTGAAGCACAGCACAGTACGTCTATGAAATAGGGGCAGTAGGTAAAGCAGGCAGAAAAACGGTAGCAGACTTTTGGAATATTGTGCTTAAGATGTATGAGGATAATAGCATGGACAAACAAATTTAATAACAAATAGGTTATAGAAATAGTAAGGGAATAAAGATATCTGAAAAAGAAATAGGAGAGATAGAAGGGCAAAATACGTTCTAAAGAATTTTTGGGGCACAGTACGAGATATATTACAAGCTGATATTCATTTGAAACTAATTGAAAGGTAAATGCTTGAATCCTCTGATGTTATTATTATAAGAATACAATAATTGTTTAATTTATAATTGAAACATTGAAACGTAATTTACAAAATTTTATCAAAATCCAGCAATTACGAGCTAAAATCGTTTTATTATGTTTTTGTAAATGTTTAAGTTTTGATTTACAGCCAGAGATTGTAA
Organism: Platerodrilus igneus; assembly: GCA_036346225.1. Lineage (NCBI taxonomy): Eukaryota > Metazoa > Arthropoda > Insecta > Coleoptera > Lycidae > Platerodrilus > Platerodrilus igneus. Next base: position 10,597,993 of record JARFIW010001469.1, on the reverse strand, counting down.
ATTCCAATAAACAATAGTGTATAGTTACAAGTAATTACAATACTATTTCTCATAACTTTTAAGCCTGCAGATGAGGTATGTGAGAAATGATAACAAACACGGGTGCAATTTAACCTATAATTTACGCCCCTGCCCCTCTGTAAATATTTGAGATCTATGGCAAAGATGCAGCTAGGAAATGAATTAATGTCCCGCTATTGATAGTTTAGTCACGTGGTGTTTACATATTTTGTTTACAAAATTAACCTTATTTTTTATTTGACGAATATAATTAAATTACACAGTAATTTTATTAATCCTATAAAAATACCGTTGAAAAATGGATATGAATTCACATTAAATCAAGACCTCTCTGAATTATATGAAGGAGATAAATCAATTATGAACCGTTAAAAGCGGTAACTTCCATACACCAGCCAAGAATTGATTAGAGATCCCATGCTTAATGAACAAGACATCAGTGATATGATATCAAGATTAAGAATAATCTATGCCGAAAGGTATGCAAACTTCTTGCCTACATATTTGATATCAGGATTCTAATTATAGCTTAATGAATGGTCGCAAAAAAGGACTAAATAAAACTTTCACATTTAATGTTTTAGATATTTTGAAATTGTAGTATTACCAGAAAAAATAACGAGGGGTTATTTCAAAGTTCTTATTAATTCTTTTTTGTTTGAGCGTATTTTTGAGTTTCTAACTACATTGTAGTATGGTTTCATGATGATGTGACGGGAAGAAATAGTAATTTAACGCCATTGTTGTGTCATCTCCCATCAATTTTTACCGACTATGTATAGATTGTTCCGTGAAGAAATAGTCATTTGAAATTATACGATTCTATAATTCCTTATCAATTTTATCGTACTTGTACTGATTTATAGAATTTTGTCGACATAGGAAGCTGTGGGGTAGATTTTACTCCTGAATGAAAATTTGTCATCAGGGTTACTTGGCATCGAATATATAGTATTGTATTCTCTATAAAACAGAATTAGTAACATTGCCAGCATGGTACGATATTTTGATCAGGGTAATGTCGTAGTAATATCACATTCCTAATATCAGATAATCTTTGTAGCCATAAAAATATATGTAGAGCAAAACTGATTGTAGTGCAAGTGCAGGATCCAAACTATCAACTTGGACATTGTCATGCATACCTAAAATATCACACGGAACTAAGTATTTTATATAAGAAATTTTTAATTGAATATATTTATAATTCTATTCTTATATACACTAAGATAGGTATTGTTATTTACAGACTGCCTTGGTTTTTAGATCTTAGGCGCAGGTTAAGTGGTAGAACAGCCTTTGGCTGAACTTCGCCTGTTATACTACATTCTTTTTTTTTTGTTATAGAACTTATCAATAATCAATAAAGATGATATTATTATTATTATTATCGTAATAACTGGTGTTTATTTAAATATCACGTTGGACATGCATTATTCTATCTTTATATCATTTATTTTGAATAAATATTAGTTATTAACTTTCAGAAATCAACAACATATGAGTTTATGTATGTATTGAGTTGAGAAGGGTAGCTGCTATCACATGCACTTCAGCCATAGAGTGGGCTTGTTTGTGCCGTCTTGCTCGCACTAACTTGCTCCTCCCTCATTTAGCCACCTGACTTTGCAAGCGAACTTGAAGATGTCGGACCTGGGCATGTTGCTGATTCTGGCCAGGTAAAGCCAGAAGTCACCCAGCAAGGATCCCTTGAATCTTGCAAATGCCAGACAGATGCACAGCGTCTGCGCTGCTTTCTCATTCTCGTGTTGACAACCGAGGCAGATATTTATCTGACAGACCGATTTGTTACGTTCATTTTTGGCAATAATTGGTTATTTTATTTACATAAATTTCTTTTCTAGTATTAAATTCTCTAACAATATCTGATATATTGTACCTGTTCAGATAAGCTTGCTTTACCATAATTTTCAACTCAAATTCCTTGTTAATTCATTATCCGTTTGTATAAATTCCATGTCTATTGTTAAATCCTTCCGCATAATTAATAATAAATACTCTTTCTAAGAATTTCTCAACGTAAATCTAGTTGTTTTAAAACGACAAGTTTATGCTACAATTAATTAGTCAAGATCCTGTTTAGGTATCCGTGAGCGCGTTATACCTTCCGATAACGTATAATTGCGTTCTAGTGGGTTTCCCATCTAAAGATTTGTCGAAATAATATATCCTACTATTTTTCGGTAAAACCGTGTTTTCCAGTTTCAATCGCGTTTCGATAACGCAGATGTTTGTTTTTCGAGTTTGTGTTATTTTGAACTCCTTTTAGACTTTGATTCTGCAGTTTGTGCGTTGATGTACTTGTAAAAACTACTTGTTCTGTTACTCCAAGAGCGATGCACGTTTCTCTTCTATTAAATGTGTAGATTTGGTGTGTATCGGTAAGCGCTCCTGAGTTGTTAATATTGGTAAGATTTTCCTTTTTTAGCTCTTAGCTGTAGACTAAATTGCTTGTTGCGTAGCCCGATTATTCCTTGATGTAGATCAACTGCTCTGGCATGTAGACCGTCGTTGCAATTACGGTAGTAGCATGGTTGTTGCTGACTACCGCGGCGATGCTGTGTCAATTAGCTTCTGAGGGCTGACAAGATAAGTATCCCGTTACATGTATGTGACTTGTATTCCTGTGCTAACATATCCAGGGATAAACTCAATTTGAAATTAGATACACTGTTTATTCTGGTAAAATCCTTACTAGAAAAATTTAGAACTTTAATGCTTTTGCTTTTTCTACTTAACCCATCTGTTTATACGAAGTATCAGCAGTATTTTTTTTACTGATTAGAGTTATAACAAATGCTTCGTATGGTGAAATCCTTACTAGAAAGGTTTCTAAATTTAATGTTTGTTTTTTTAATTAACCCATCTGCTTAAACGAAAGTATCAGCGTTATTCTTTTTGGTACTGATGAGATTTATTGCATGTTAGCTACGAATTGCGCACTTCGTGGAACAATTAGTGAATTTGTCCATAGACTAAAATTGTTTTATTAAATAGTAATCTTAGTTAATTTTGTTGTGCTGTTTCGATAGAAATATCTATATTTGTGTTTTTTATTGTAAAGAGACATTAAAACAAAGCTGATTTCTCATACAATAAGCTACTAAATCGTCTAAATCCTGTTGAATGCGTAAAGAATCTTCAAAAGAGTTTGTGCAGGCATAAAACTTGAGGTCATCAGCATACGGCAAACATTGTGTTAATTTAAATTCGCCAATAATGTCATTAATGAAAATAATAAATAAGACCGGACCTACATGAGATCCCTGAGGAACCCCCGATGATGCATGTACAGCTTTTGTACATTGATTATTTATGTATACATATTGTTTCCTATTTGTCAAATATGATGATATCCAGCTCAAATAAACACCTTGGACTTCAAATGACAATAGCTTTTCTAATAATAAGTCGTGATCCACCTTGTCAAAAGCTTTTGACATGTCGGTGTAAATTACATCTACCTGATTACCAGCTTCAACTGCATTTACCAAAAATTTCTGAAAAACCATTAAATTCATCGTAGTAGATCTTCCTGTATAAAAACCATGTTGTTGCTTAGCAATTAAATATTTAAAAGTACAGAAGAGTTCATCTGCGATAATTGCTTCAAATACCTTGGCTATCACTGACATCAAAGCAATGCCCCTGTAATTAGAAATTTCACACTTATCACCACTTATAAATATAGGAAACCAGTGAGATCTTTCATATATCTGGAAAAATACCCGCATCAAAGGATTTCATCATTTCATTTTGTCACATACTGACACAAAAAGTCATGTTTATTACGATTAATCAGTGCTCTGAAGCATGATTGCATTACTATGAGTTAATGTGGCACCCACTTTGAACACAGCTTTTCGTGTACAAATGTTCATACAACATAGAGTATACAATGCCTTCTGATATCTTTATGATTTTAGCTACATCACACAACTTCACTTTATGGTCTTTCAAAACGATTTTGTGTTCTTTTTGTTTTTTAAAGTAACTGCCGAATTTGGACAACCAGAGCATTCAACATTGTCTGTGTTTGTTCAGCCATATTTAAACTCAGTAAACCAATATTCAACAGTTACTTCCGACGGATTAGAGTTCCCATAACACTTATTAAAACAGCGTTAAATCAACACTTGAAATTTCTTTTTCTTTCCAATATTTTAAAGATGACAAAAGTAGCATCACTGAATCCACTGTAACTTATAAAGTAATGCTCGATTTTCATTAAATTTTTACACATATTGCTTAAAGTACCATTAGTCGTTACTTACAATTTTATTTATATGGAATAGCATGATATAACTTATTCTGATGTATTCGAGTTTAATTATTTGAGTGTTTGTTCTCTGAAGGTACATTTTGACCTAATACAACTAAGTTCGTCGCTTGTTCTGTTTTTGGCACGTCTTTAATTTTAATTGTGTCGCCCAGATTGTTTCTGTTTTTTTTTATTTTTTGAAAAATCAGCCCATTCCCATAGGCATGTCATGTCAAACAACTTTGCAACAACTTTACATCACTGTCACCTAAAGAACTACTCATACTTGTTGACATACCCTAAAATTATCATAGTAAGTAATAAAAATTATAACATTGCAATTCAATGCTACATTTTCTAATATATTTTTAGACACTTTGCATTACAAATTTTGATTTGTCTAAAAGGGGCGGGAACCCTGTAAAAAGTTTAAGGATGCACCGGCTAACTACAGTGGTACGGGAATGGATTCCTCTGGAAAAATGATAAAAAATAAAATTATAAAATGCTAAAATGGTCAAAGCCGAAAACTACATTAAAAGTACCACTTATTTTGAATGGCTTTGCCAATTTTCAGAAATTAGGGGCACCAAACCGTCTTAACCCAGCAATTTCTTCGATATATTTGTTGGTTATTCCTGATGGGTGTTTGTGCTTTCGGTTTTCTTAAATCTCGCCACCTCATACTGTACCTTTACCATCCATATCTCAAGAATACTCATTTGCTTTTTATCAAAATAAGGAAATCTTCAAAATAAAAGCTCTTTCCAAAATACGCCTTCATCACTGGAGTGACTGGAAATCCTGTCATATTTATTTTTCTTTCTACCTTTACCTGTATTATAAACAACTCCAGATAAAATTCCGTGTAAGTTTAAAATTTATGTAAATTTTGAAAATATAATTGTATATTAACCTTAAAAAACTAATCCATCTCTACTGACCGGGTATTATTAACAAAACTCCTAAAAAAAACAGTTAATCCGTTTCCTTGTTCTAGTTTCCTAGATTGCTTTATACAATATTTTTAAATCCTATTCATTTGAAGACGCTCTTAACAACAATACATAGAAAAAGATAGCGCAATACCAACTTTCACTTTTGCTATTCCAATGTCTTTTACAAATACTAAATTTACTCTACATCCTATAAATAAAGTTTGCGTATAAATTAATATGCACATGTTTGTAAACGTTTCACAAGTTTCAAACTTCCTTTCCAATAATATTAGGTTTAGCTATAAACAACTAATTCCATCACTCTACGTACATGTGCATATTTATCAAGCGTAAACCAAAAAAGCAAGAAAAGCCCAAACAGTACTCACAGTGTTAAAAATCTAAGGATTTCCAGGTTAACTTCTTTGATTCACCTTTTAGTTCCTCGTAACGTTAGGTCACCCAATTCCAGCTATTTGAATTCCAACTTACATTGAAGAGTGAAACCAATTCATCACTTTTTCATGGTTTAGTAAACCCAACTGACACGAATATAATTTCCACGAATCACGCTTGAGCATCCAGCCTACACATTCAGCAAAATCTAAAAACAATTTTTGGCATCAGTCCCTTGGGGAGGAGGGTGGTCTCTACAGCCTACCTCCGCCCGCATTTCTTTTTTAATTTCACTTTCTAACCTAATTGTTATATTTCATTTTTTCCTTTATAAAAATTTCGTTCTCACATTTTGTGTATTGAAAAATATTTTTTTATGGTCATGTTCAGTCTTCACTTCTTGTGAACGCATTAATTGTATTACGTTTTATGAGTTTGTGGTTTCTTGAACTTATTGTGAATCGATATAAATATTATTGTGGATGATGTCTCCAATTTTTATTGGTAATTTTTTTAATTAATATGGCGAGTGCAAAATACTTATCATTGCTGTGTAGATAAAAATGCACTATGTGCTTTTCAGTTTATTTATTTGTCCTAATTTATTATTATATTTAAATATTCCCTTTATGAAATGTAAACTATCCAAGCTTCTATAAATTTTTTAGGGTATTTTCGTTGCTAAAAGCTCATTGAAGTCGCTGAATTAATAAATTCTTTTCTTATAACTAATGTTTGCTTAAATAATTCATGAGTGTTACACGCTGCTTTTATAATAGTATGTGATTTTTTTAATTTTATCCTTAAAAATATTTCCAAAAGCTGTACCTTTAATGTCATTTTAAAAAATAGTAGCGTTCAGAATGAATATTCCCATTAATCGTGATTTCGAGTACTTTGTTGTAGCGGTTGTTGAATTTGTATATGTTGAATGGTGTAATATAACTTCATTGTGGCTTATTTAAGCTTGGTTAATGATTTTGAGTGTTTGTTCTCTAAACGTTTATTTCAGAGTAATAGTACAGAGTTGTTCGTTGCTTAAGTTGTTATAGAATTTCTACTTTCTGGTTAATTATGCGGAGGGTGGCTTCAGTTAAGGTGACATAGAGCCAAACAGTGTTACCAAAAAGAATTATATAAGCACGCGGACTAGTCTTGGGGTCTATTCCTGCGGAGGCATGAGATGGGGGTTATTAATTAACTTGTCTTTATACAATTTTAGGGTGCCACTACGTCACAGATATAAACACCAAAAATAATCTTCTTAAGGAAAGATGTAGATAAACCTTAAGGGAATCAACTTATACCTGAAGATAGAATTTTCCGAAATAAAACTATTACCTTGTTTGCAGATATGTAATAACGTTATTTCAAGCTCTTGTATATACAGAAAATTAGTCAAATAAATTAATCAAACAAATTCATCAAATAAATTAATCAAATAAATTAATCAAATAAATTAAAGACAATCTAAATTATCAGACATGAAGTAAAAAGGCAGTATCGATGTTGCATTTAGAAAAAAAGGCAGTTACTAGTGGGTGAAGCCCATCATAAAATCAACATTTCATAACATTACACAAATGCTTCAAGCAAAGATCTTTGTTCTCAGCTCACAAGGATAAGTTAAAGATTATCTTATTATACAACTCATTTGTGCTACATACATGTACTTGTTTAGGTAAACATGCAAGTCCAGGTGTTTACCTGACAGATGTTAAACCAACATGTGCCTTAATTGACTCTATATAAATTTAACAAATAATACAAAAAATTTAGCCAAACTATTTAACATATTTTAAATAAAGTGATTTTATATTTATCAAAACTTCTATTCTTGTATTCAAAACACTAAAACTATTCAGGAATCGTCAAGCCAATTGTTTTACTTATTTTCTGTGGCACATAATTTATATTAATAGAAAAGCTTTTACACGTTTGGGTTTGAAACTATGCTACAACTTTAAGATCGTTTCTCAGGAAACTTTTATACATTTAAAATTTAGAAATTTATTGAATTTTCTCAAAACAAATTATTTAGAGAATTTTCTATTCTCCAAGTAAGCTTAATTTTTGTTCGGGTCAGTGTTTGATATAACAAATTATAATGTACTCACCAAAGAAAGAGTTCAAACACTTACTACCCCTGCAGATTACAGGCACGTACAACACAACCACCATACAAAGGAATAAATCATGTTGAAAGTTTATTGACTTCCATACGAATTAAAGATGAAGTTTATAGCTGGAAATACATGTAGGACTATATGCGGAACTGCTTGCTGTAAATTCAAAGGAATTATTACCTACAAAGACGCCTTATTGGCATGCTTACGAACCGTTTTATTTCGACCTTCTTGCTGCGGATTGTCTTCAATTCATCCAACTTCCCTGCATTCCATACTCCAGGCGACATGCCTCTCCCACGAATCCAACTTTGGATCCTTCATCTTGGTAGGGACCTTCCTACCACTTTTAAATTATGTTATCCGGACTACATCTGCTACAATAATGGTCGATCAAGTACGTCAGGCAGCCGCTTCCAAGCTCACGCGCATGACAGCATGGATCGATAAACGGGTCGACTACATTTTCGTGCCTGAATCACGGCAATCCTTCGAACATATAGGAGTTTAATAATTGCCTATATATTCATAAAACAATTATTGCCTATATATGAGATGTTACAAAGTTTCTTATTATTCCTTGAAATGTCTACTTTATTTGTGTCATGTTTCTTTTGATCGACGTATTCCCATAAGAGTCTTGTACTGAGAAACTGGAGTAACCCTATGAAACTACACAAACTTTGTTGATGTACCACAACATTACCATAACGCTATATATATATATCATTACAATGCAACACTACTTACCTTAAATTTATATAAATGGACGAACAACTTATTATCTGTGCTTTTAGACAAATTTTTAACTAGTATGTAATTTCTTCATACCTTTTAAACTATTTACGATAAGCCTATTAAGTCATTCTTGAGATTTTGGTGAACATTAATAACGATTTTAATTAACAATTTTTTTAGATGCCTGAGAGTTTGCTATTACCTACTTATACTTCTGTGATGGCCGAGTCCGAACCGGACCTAAGTACATTTGAAAATAAATCGGGCTTGGCAGAAGACATGAAATTTTTAGCTTCCATGCCTGAATTATGTGATGTTACTTTCTTAGTAGGTGATACCCGAGAACCAGTATGTGCTGTTAAGGCAGTTTTAGCTGCTCGATCTCGAGTATTTCATAAAATGTTGTATCAGGTAAATAATTCTATCATTTGTATCATGATTAACAAAGTAATTTAGGCTCCAAGCCCTCAGAGAAAAAAGGAACCAGCACCGAGAGAAAACAAACTGAGATTATTTTTGAAGCGGTCTTCTGAACCTTTGCTGAATCTACAGAACGCTTCACAGCAGGTATATTACTTTATTACACATAGCATTGTTTTATGATCAAGTCTTTTATATGGTACACTTTTATAAACTTATTTGATATACAGTGTGGAAACTTTAACTGGAATAAATTCTGTGCCTTAATAAATACAGGTTTGTCGCAAAATATTGAAACATGTCAATTTTTATTTTCAATGGGGCATATTACAAAGAGGTTTATTTTTAATTATCTTGGGGTTGCAGCAACCCCAACTGCTTTTTTTAAATGGAAGGGTAGGTTGACTAATTTTTTATCTTATAGTTTTCAGTTGCAAATGAAATTGCATATTTTTTGTTACGTTTATAAGCAATGTGTTGGAAAGAATAAAATATGGAAATATTTTCTCAAACCACTTTAATGTACACATATATTTCGTAATTGATAAGCTACAATAACAATTCCATTCCTTATCAAACCTGCTCGATAACTTTTTGTCCAATTTGCACTGAATGTGATTGATTCGTTAGTACTTGTTTGCATTTCAACATGTAAATTAAATATGAAAAATAAGAAAATGCCCTATTTAATCAAGCACATCGTATCGAAATTTTAGTGATTATTGGATATGGGGACAGAAGTGGAACATGGGCTGAAGTCGCTTGTTTGTTTGCTGAAGTTCATCCAGAATTGCGTCCAATTACTCGAAAAGCAATTAGCAAAATCAAAATTCGATATCTGAAGTTGGGACACTTGAGAGACGCTCCTCGATATAGGCCTGTAAAAATCAACGAAGAAACCCAGTTGAACATGTTGTTGGAAGTTGAAGAAAATCCTGTCACTCCAAGTAGGCATATAGCTCGAGTTCATGGTGTCAGTCACGTAAGCAATTTAAAAATTCCTAAAGAAGCCAAAAAAGTACTCATATAAGATGCAAAACCCACACAAGATTAATGAAGATGATCCTGATCATATGCTCGAATTTTGTGAACGAATTATGGCTTCTATTATTAATGGGCTAATTGCTTGGAATGAGTGCTATTTTCTGATGAAGCTATGTTTACATATTACATGGGTACGTGAATCGGCACAACTGCCATTATTAGACTGACGAAAATCCCCACTAGATGCGTGAATGCCATGCTCAAAAACCTCAAAAACAAATGTCTGGTCTGGAATTATTGGGAATCGCATAGTAGGTTTTGTATTTTTCAATAAAAGTATAACTAGATAAACATACACAACAATGCTCTAAAACGAATTGGTTCCTGCTTTAGTAGTTTTATTCTCCGATAATTTGAATCCCGACTTATTTAACCACTCGTGGTTTTGACAAGATGGGCCATAATCACATTTTGCTCGAAATGTATGAACCTATTTCAACGAAGTGTTTCTGAATAGGTGGATTGAACGAGGAGGCCCAATTGAGTGGCAAGCAAGACCACTCGATCTTACTCCATTAGATTTTTTATGAAGATATCTAAAAAAACAAGGTTTAAGGCACTAAACCTAACGACATCGCCAAGATTCAACAAATAATCAGAGATAAAATTAGGCAAGTAACGCCTGAAGTGTTACTTAATGTTCGGAATCCTTTTTAGTATCGATTAGGATATTGTCTGTTATATCTAGGCTGTTCTATTCAAAGGTATACTCGTTAAAGTCCCGGTGTAATTGATAAGAGCCACTACGAAAGTTGACAACATAATAAACACATACGTAATATTGCGCAATAAGATGTTACGTCATATTTATGTTTCAAATTACTGTATCACATGCAAAAAATGTTTATTGCGATTATAGGAAAAGACAAAATGTACTCACGTAAACTGTGGAGCTCTTCACAACATTGCAGCTATTTTGGTGTTAGTTGGGCGTGGGGCGTCCTTCGCCCCCGTTGATACCAGATTTGTTTGTCTTCCTCTTCTTGTGTAGCGGTACGGTAAAGGATACAGGTAGGAGGAACGATAACAGGTACGAGACAGGAAACCTACATATCTGAAAGAGAAGACAAAATAAAAGGCACACAGATCAACCTCACTCTCGACGTTTCGTTGACTAGTCCCTGACTGACGGAAACCACCACTTCCTTCCCCACTTCGCGTCTGCGCAATCCCGGGCGTCGACGCAACTGTCGGAAGTGACGGAAATGTACGCACAAGTCTTTTAAAATATTGGCGCGAATTCACTCGCAAATTAGATACTTACAATGCCAATTTTGGCATGTAACATGTCAGTTGTTACAACACCAACTGTAAAGTGTATATAGAATAGTAGACGGTAAAAACAGTTAAAAAATATAGAACTATCAAAAACCAAGTGACAGAAAGAAACTTTTGTAAAAGTATAGATTTTTGATACTTTATTAGTAATATACAAGTTATTTTGAGTACTTGTTATTGTATACTCACAAGTTAGAACGGGATCGACTACGGTTAGTAGTTATACCCTAACTTTTTGATGACCCCGATGTGATTCTAGAAGGACATTGCAAGCGTGTTTCGCCTCAACGGCTTATTAAAGTAATAAATGACTTAGTCAAGTTACTATTGATGACAGTTTTTGAAATGAAAGTAGGGGGTTTGCAAAAAAAATTTAAGAAACTGGACAGTTATGATGAAAAAATTTCAGAACTATTATCTGAAATAGAAGAAACGGATGAGGATGTTCAAGAAACGGAGTTTCTAGCAATTGAAGAATACAGATAAGCGTATAGGACCACACGAATAAAACCGAAAACCTATTTCGAAAAGAAAATGCATGCGGAAGGTAGTTCTACAGCAAGTATAATGAGTTGTAGAGGAGGTCGATGTACCCAAGGAAAAGAGCATTCGACTTTAAAAAATGTACGAGCTACACATATAAAATATCCAAAAATCTCTATCAAAAAAATTTGATGGTGATTTGAGAGAGTGGTTAGGTTTCTGTGCACAGTTTAAGAACATTTTGAAGAATCCCCAGTTGCCTGTCTCGGAAAAGTTTCAATATTTGGTGCAGGTTTTGTTACATGACAACCGGCATGCATCACCTTATATTTAATTTGTAAATAAATTGCCGCGTATTTTTAAATGAATACGTCAATTTCCGTCGTCCCTGACAGCCGCGTCTGCGCAAAAGGATGCGGAGTGCGCGCGTAGTGTTATAAGACGCCATTAAGTTACAAGCCCTCAACGAAGCAACATCTATCTGTGTCGTGTGCCTTTTCTTTTTAGGGATGTAGGTTCCTTCTACTTTTACCCTTTATAGTACCTGTTACCTAATCTTATAATTCCCCTACGAGTACAGACGCTACAGGAAGGACGAATCGTAATTTGATTCAAGATGGGTAACTGAACCCAACCTGCAAAATCATCGTGGGACCCTGAGACGAATTCACGAGATGCCGCCATGTAAGTAATTTGTTTTGATTTAAATTGTGCTTGCAAATTGACTTAAAAAGCGGTTGCATCACCCTAAAAACGTGTTCGGTATCAGTTACAATATTGCGGGTAAAATTTGCCGCATAATTATGCATTAAATTATGACAATGACGTGTAGTTATCGCGAGTATAACAATTGCCCGAAAGTGTAACAGTTATTACTGAGGGGTCCAAAGCATACAGTGTTGTATCAAGTTACCCACAAGTGGATGATAATTATGCCAAAGTGATCAATGCATTGAAGAAGAGGTTTGGTAAGGAAGTGCTGTTGGTCAAAATATATGTACGTTAGCTATTGAAACTAATTATAGGTAATAATCAAAATTCCAAAACCAAGCGCTTGAGTGTCATGTTTGATACCTTGGAATCTCATTTGCGCTCATTGGAAATGCTGAGAAGCTATCTAGCTAAAGAGATAAAAGCAAAAAAGTTAGCCTATCCTATAACTTTTTTAGAAAGTGAACTTGAAGGGGATGAAAGAATTAAGCTAGTTCGGGAAGGATTTGAGCCTCGAAGTCAACCGAAGTATAGTAATGAACATGAAGTAAATGAGAAACTGCTTACACTGCAGCCAGACTTCATTATACAATATGGCTAAGAAGAAGGAAGCTATATCCGATAGACTTAAAGAATGAGCTATTTGTTTATTTTGTGACGGCACTCATGACAGTAACAGTTTACTAAGGTACATAATTTGGCGCTTGAAGAAAGGCGAAAAAGGGTAATGAAAAAAAGGCGTTGTTTTTGCTGTTTGAGTGCGGGCTATGGAGCAATATTTTGTAGGAAGCGAATAGTTGGTCCGATTTGCACTAGAAAACACTATGCTATTCTGTGATTCCTATGAGTTTCAAACAAAATGATAAACAAGAGGAGAATACCGAAGTTCTGTGGTACAACAAACAATGATGGTCGTCATTAAGAGTAACAAGGGAGGCAGTCAAGCCCTGATCCCGTTTGATAGCGGAGCACAGAGGAACTAAATAAAACAAATTGTAGATGCAGTCTTTGTGATAGCGGAGTGTTTAGAGCAAGCACGTTTTGGAGGGTTAGAGACCCATGCCAAGTCAATTAATAAATATAAATTTACTTTACAAACTTTGTATTAGTGCAATAAACCAGGAAATAAAGCATTGGACTAGAAAAAGAATATGTGATTGTATTCCCTGGTTTCGTGAATTATCCGAGAAAAAAAAATTTGAATTAACCATATTGTGAGAGCTCCGCAAAACCTTGAAACTCGAGCATGGATTTTTGAATTTTTGGTGAAATCACAGAGCATATTGTCGAAAAGGGGCTAGCAATGGCTGTCTCATATTTGGGGCGGCTCCGTGGCGTAGTGGTATATGTGTGACTACTACGCCCAAGGTCCTGGGTTCGAATCCCGACACGGTCCGCTTGAAAAATGTTAGGCGAGCATTTTTCACAAAAATACACCCTCGTTCGGATGAGAGGTAAAATGGAGGTCCCGTGTGTGAGTGTTGTCACGCACGTTAAAGATCCCTACCTTGCTTGGAACAGCAAGGGTTCGGCAAAATTCCAAATTTTCCAGGTAAAAAAAACTCGCTTCCTGGCCAATGTAGTACCTTCAGGTGGAGCATTGGAAAATCACATGTAATGTCTCATATTTGGCGTTGTCATATTGATATTTTGGAGTTGTGGAAACTAGACGTTTTAGGTATTGTAGACCCAATTGAGGTGCAACCAAGGGAGCAAAAGGAACACATATGCTATGAACAGTTTTTCACCACAGGAAAGAAAAATATTGAAGGGTAGTATGTAGCCAGTCTACCTTGGATAAAAGAAAAGATGATATCCCTGATAATTTCAAAATCGCTGAAAAGCATTGATCAAAGCTAATGCAGTGGTTGAAATTGTATGGACAGTTCAATCTCTATCATAGCATGTTTGTAGAATGAGAACGTGATAATGTAATTGAAAGAATTTTACAGGAGACGTAAATATCAAACTCGACTTATGGCAAATTTTCTTAACATATTTAAGAAAGAGTATCGCAGTTTGTTAGTACAGAGATCAAGTGAAAAAGGGTGGGCTAGCCTTAAGATTGAAGATATTGTTATTGTGGGCAACGATAATGCTAAGAGGAGTAACTGGCTGCTTGCACGTATAATAGAAATCGTGTCCTGTGTCAGATGGGATGAATCGAGTGGTTTGGTTGTGCACTGCTTTTGGGGAGTTGGTCAGACCAATACAACAGTGTTTTCTTTTAGAAGAGAGTGAATTATTACCGCAAATCGGTTTAAAGTCAAAGGAGGTGATGATGCCAACCATAAAACAGCCACGCAGCTCTGAAAAGGAAGTGGAGCGGAACAGGGTTGTACCAATCTACAAAACCCGTACAGGACAGGAAGTGAAGATGCCGGCACAAAGCACGACAATATATATGTTTAATTTTATTTTTAAGATCTTAGTTTAAAATCTAAGGTGGGAAAATGTTACCACACCAACTGTAAAGTGTACATAGAGTAGTAGATGGGAAAAACAGTTACAAAAATATAAAACTGTTAAAAATCAAGTGACAGAAAGGAACTTTTGTAAACGTTTACATTTTTGATATGTTAATAATAATATACGTTATTCAGAGTATTTGTTGTTGTGTACTCACAAGTTAGAACGGGATTGATTACAGTTAGTAATTATACCCCCCACAGTCAGTAACAAGGTGAAGAGCACTTTGAATTTTTTTTTTGCATTAAAGTAGTTTCAGAAAACATTTCCTTGTATTAGTTTTCCCGACACATTGATTATAAAGATAACAAAAAATACGTAATTGCATTTGTAATTGAAAAAGCTTCAAAATAAAAAACCGATGGGGGGGAGGGGGTTGCTGCAACCCTCCAGTTAATTAACAAACCTCTTTGTAATATGCTCCATTGAAAATAAAATTGGACATGTTTCATGAATTTTGCGATCAACCTGCATGTATTAAGTTACAGAAATTGTTCCCGTTAAAGTTTCTACTATGTATAAGCAATCGTATGAAAGACTATTACATTCAGCGAGAAATATTTAATATACTAACAATATTGTGTAACACTACTCAGAGAGGCTACACTCAGCAGTTGGCCCCTATTCAAGAGGTAATCCGCAGTCCTCTCCACATTTCGCCTCTAATTGTTTGTAAGCGTCTAAGTAGTGGTTGAGGTTTTCTGCTGTATTTTAGTGAATTAGAGCTGATTGCGGTTATTTTGACTAATTTTTTTAACCAATTGGAAAATGTCATTTACAGTAAAATGAATTAAGCAGTATTACTTGCAAATATTGACTAAGCATAAATTAAATGAAGTAAACTTAAAAACTTGAAGACTCTTCAATAAACTGAAATTGCCAATCTTAAAACATATTTTGGGACTTTTAATTAATTTTTAAGAAAAATAATTTTCTCTTACATATAATTATTTGATGGTTCCTTATTATTGCATTGACAATTCTTTTGATAAAAACATTTGTGTTTATGCCAATAAATGTTATGATTATTATTCAGAAATAGAGTAAGCATTAGTTAGATTACCAGATAAATATACCATCACTTCAAGTTCTACAGTTTACATTCGACAAGAATTATCCCTGTTTCTGCAAATGATGAAGGTCGAAGTCTAATAAACTCTCTTTGCAGTACATGATATTAAATGTGATGAGTGCAGTAATTGATTATATTTTTAGTACCAAAAGGGTACATATGTGCACAATTCACGATCAACCAATACACCTAAAATCATGTTTTTCTTTCTTATTTTAATATTCTGGTAAGTGGATGCATCGATTCGGGTGAGTGTTTACTTTAATGACTGTTATTCTTTATGATTACAAGTCTCCTATTTATCAACAATATATTTAACCATACAGTTTACTCATCAGCCCCTCATTCTCATGGATTAACAATTGCTCATTTGATCCTTAGAGCGTAGGATAGCTTTTGTATGCTATTGAACCAAATTTTTAAGTAGTATTGAATCGAAATCGATTTTATAGTTTGTTTAGTTTGCAAACACAGGAGCACATGTGCCATGAACTTCGTCCAATTCAGCTTTGATTTCTTTCACCGTTAACCCTCTTAAATATGTGTCTAATCACTGCTCGAAGCTCACTTTTATCCATTGTTATAATCAAATGAAACTTTTTACTTCAATCAACAACAAAAATGAAACTACGTGATGGATACGGCGGACACTCTAACACCTAACTAGTTAGGAGTGCTGCTTACTGTGAAAATTTTTTTTTGGTACTACGAGCGCCATCTCTTGGATTTTCTAAGGACTTATTGAATGACCCTCGTATATTAATTTAAATTGTATGTAACATTATTTGTGAAATTTTCGCAATTAGTCAGTGCAAAGGAATTTATTTTGAAGTACCACCGTTGTTTCATCCCTAAACCCTTTACCTAAGTTATCTTTCAACAATAAGGAACTACAGTGGGGTGTGTGTAATAGTAACTCATTTTTGCGCGCATTTTTTCATCATACAAGTGACTGTTTGTGTAGCCGCCGTCGAGTTAACATGTGCATTTTCGAGTAGCAACAAGTTTTCGCTTGGCAGCAGTGAGTTTGTCATAGAACCAGCAATCAGTAAGTGCTCAATCATTTACATAAATATTTGAATTATTAATTGCATCCAAGGTCATAGTTGGTGGTCCTTTATTATCAAACATCCATTAGCAACCCTCAATAAGCTCCTTATTTAATCAGCATTCATAACAATCGTATTTATTTTAACTTTTTTTATAAATGGACTTGGACTTATCTTTAATTCACCATTGCCGAATAAAAATTTTTGTATTACTGTATACATATTATTTATGTAAACATCCATGGAATAAACATTTGTAATTATTAATAAGTTTTAAAATATTTACATTGCATTAATTTTCACCTATTCTTTTAATATTTCAATGTTTAATAATTGCCCAAATCCCGTTTGAATACTAACATTCTTTTATTCAGTGAGACTTGTGTAAAAATTTCCTGGTTGAATATTTCATTTACCTATTTATTTACTTAACCTAACTTTTGACATTTTTATTCCCTGAGTTAGTAATAAAAACTTGTAAGCTGACTTTTTAGAGATTTTTGTGCATAAATTAAATATAAACTTTTAAAATTACCTACATTTAAAAATAGAATAAGTTTGTTATGAATTTAAAAAATTTTCTATTAAGTTACCTCCAAACTTTATCTTATGTAAAAAGTAAGCCTTGAAGACTGATGGTAAACCACAAGGAAAGCTGCATATAAAGACCTCAAATCTTTTGCCGCTAACTTCTTTGCAATAGTTAATACTTTTTATCTACCTTTTTAACTATAGCTCGTATTATAACACTTTGGTTCTTCTGAATTTCATTATTCTTCTGATGAATTGCAAAAATAAATTTTTTTGTCTTTATGACCTTAATATTTTAGTTGTACAACTTACCTTTAATTTTTTCTTCTTAGTTATATTGAAAGCATCTTTACTAAGTTTCTTCAATATTTTCTCGATTACCATTCCCCTATACCTTCCCCTTCCTGCTCTTTATGATTGATATATCTGTGGCATGCCTAACGCAATAAATCTTTAGGACTTGTCAGAGTTGATGTTTTTCAAATAGGGTAAACATAGACTCGCGAACCATGCGTATCTAAAAAAAATCAATATTCACAGTTTCACTCGTTACCCTATTCCGTTTACTTCCCCCGTCATTTCCCTTATTTGTGACTTAGGAATTTTATTGTATTTTTCTTCTTTTTTGTCTAATTTATGGACGAGACGCTGTCGCCTTTTTTATACCCTCCTTGATTATGGTGGTGTGAATTTATCATATATATCTTTCTATTATCGATTTCTGATACTTTTTGGTTGAGTATGTTTACTTTTGATAATACCAGAGTGTGTTTTGTTTTTGTTTCTTTCACTAGGCAAGGGGTCTTTCAGACTTCTTGTTCCTTTTACTTAGAGCTTATCCAGATGCTTAACTTTTTTATATCCCGCTACCTCCTTTTCTGCATTATTTTTCCTTTGATGGGTCTGTTTTAAGTTCCCAAAACCACCGCCTTGTCTACCTTCTTTTGCTCAATGTGAGCCCTTTTTCTTTTCTGTTTGTCTCGGAAACTACTATGGCATCCAACCGATTTCAACCTCCTTCTTTTAATACATTTTCCTAATCTATCTTTTTTTTTTGTTAATCGCCGTATGGTCTGAGGGCCAGGCAGCTTATAGCACTGGGTCATGTTGTGCGGACCTTGTTTTCAGCCATGTATCACCACTGTCCTTGCCTTAAGTTGAGATGGTGCTGTCCTTAATTTGTTTGCCGATGGTATATCTTATCAACTCTACACCTGAAGCACAGGCAATTTTCTACCCACGGTAAACCAGTCCCTTGTGCATTCAACAGAATGGGCATCGCTTGTCGAACCACCTCTTTGGGTACCAGAAAACTCCCCTTTTAATGGTTCTATGGGACAACTCTCTGTCTTTATTTTAAGTATATCTATGTCTTATCTTAGAATTTTATTCTTATCTTGAGTATTATCTTAGAATTTTATCTTTTATCTTGGTGCTATTTTTGCAAATTATCTTGGTATATTGCATTTATCATGGAAATACCTTTGGAAATTATCTTGGGATGTTATCTTTATCTTGGGACTACTTTTAGAAATTATCTTGGAGATTTTACCACTGTCTTGAGCTTATCTTAATATATTACTTTTATTTTGGGATTACCTTTGGGAACTATTTAGGGAAATTATCTTTTTGTTTTTATAACCAGACAACATTTTTTTAGAAAATTTTATTAACTGACATTTTGAAATCAAGATTTTCAAATCTAGCTTGAATGAAAAGAAAAAGTGGAAAGAAAGAATGTAACTGGCTTTAGCTTTATAATTTGTTAGGGCTGTTGGGAAAAAGTATGAAAAATTTGTTTGATCCTGATGTTAAATAAGCAGGATAACATTTAGATACTTTACTGTGTTTTGTAAATATTTTTATAGACTTGTTTTATGTAATAAAATGTTTATAGAAAAAAGTTTTGAAAAAATAACTAGTTAAGCTAAGTTATATCTTAATACTAAGAATTTAACTTAGAGTTGTAAGATATTAGGTTAAGGAAAGTTTCTTGCTTTCCAACAAAGTGTTGCTAGCGGGAATTGCGGAAAAAATAACTGTATGTCCAATAGTGAGTCAATTAATTAGTGGCTACTTCTCCCTTTCTGTTTCCTGGTGTAGTGCGGGTTGTTTCAGTTATTTAGTTATTAAGGGTTTTAGATATAAATAGTTGGGGGAACATGGAACTTTTTTCTTTCTTTTTCTGTTTTCTTTTTTGCAGTTACATGTTAAGTGAATCAACCCGTAACATGCTTTTTCATATTATAACCAGTATCTATTTCTTATATTCATTAAATTTACTGTATTTAGTTTAAAAGTAAAAGTTCTCCTGTTTCCTGGATCCAACCTAGAGTAGGTTATAAATTAATAGTTATATTGTAGGATTAGAATGA
Source organism: Platerodrilus igneus (assembly GCA_036346225.1). NCBI lineage: Eukaryota > Metazoa > Arthropoda > Insecta > Coleoptera > Lycidae > Platerodrilus > Platerodrilus igneus. The sequence continues at coordinate 10,578,060 of JARFIW010001469.1, read as the reverse complement.
TTTACTGTGTATAAATATGCTAATATACCATTTCAGGGATTTTTATCGTTCTCAGGGAATGATATGAAACTTTTATCAAACCTCAAACTAATTCCACCGTGAATTAGGTGGACGCTTTTGTATCGGTACTTGACGGAAGTGATTGTGCTTTTCGAAGGACCCGGGAATCAACTAAAACAACAGTTGTGTTTTGTTGGGGTGTGTTACCATGCATCAATGTAGTGCTCAAGTTCCTCATCTTTCGCCTTTTTTCATCTTTCCTTTAGGGCACAACAATGAATTTTGACCAGCATCACGTGAAAGAAAATCTGCAGAAGACTGGATCCTACTGAAAACCTTTTGATGAGTTTGTCACCAATGATTGAATGATGTTATTATTTTAAGATTTGTACAAAGAAAATTGCATTATTCGAATCTTAATATTTAATTAAATGTGGATAGAATACTTAATAATTGACTCCTAAACTGGGGACAATGCAGTTAGACCTATTTACTTGAATAAAAACTCATATTTTTAGATCATATTTATACTATTAATCTTTTTTTTTGTTGTGTGGGTTAGACCAATTCACTTTCAAGATGACAATATGTTCGTGTATATATACTTTATTTTAGAAACAATAGGTTTAGTGTTAAATGTCAGATACTTTAAAAATAAAAGTTCTATTATCTTTTAAAACTGATTCATTCACTAAGAACTTCTATAGTTTGAACATCATCACAATCTGTTAGTTGATAATGTTGGAGAGGTTCAAGGATGAAGTCAAAATTAATATTACGTGTTCAGATTCGAACATCAACATTAAAAACTAATGAAGTCAATATTTTGCCCATTTTTGTAAAGGAAAAAATTAGAATAATATACAATTTGTACTGATAATGCTCGTTATGAAAGTGGGTGAAACGTCGACTTTGTTAGTTTTTAATATGGTACGGTCCAAATCCAGGTTCCGTCATATTAATCAATCAAATAGTTCTGCTACCTTGACCTGTTTTAATCTCAGCAAATGAATAAATTGGTAATTATAAATTAACATTTTACGCAGACATAAAGTTGCATCTATGTGGTGCAAATATTTTAACATTACAGTAAGTAAGAAGGCACAAATTATGCTTTAAAAATTCTTGGTGCACAGCTATAGAACCGTTTGTGGAACCAAATTTATACACATCTTTGTTTTTGTCCCTTGACAATATGAACATTATCGTGATAACACTGCAATATTGTTTTTTTATATTTTTATATCTACCTGAATGATACGAATCATTATAACATTTTCAATTCAAGGAAAAAGTTAGCCCATCTGCTGCCTCTAACCCTCTCCGTTTCTTACGTTTTGATATAAAATGACACTAAGCACTCTTGACTCAATGGTTCTAGCTTATTTTGGCATTTTACTATAAATGATTGTTTTCAATTGGTGTTATAGGGCTAGTTTTTACTATTTTCAAAACTTAGACAACTATGCTTGGATTTTTATAAGCACTTATTATATTTAAGTGGAGTAGTGACTCTCCATTTCAGTAGCTTTACCATAATATTAGGCTACAAGAGTTTGATCTACGACTACAAAAAGAATACATAAAAGTAGTATTGTACTTTTCAAAGCATGTTAGCACACTTTTTTTTAGATTTTTTAATTAATGTTAATTCCTTACTAATATTGAGGCTGTTTTCTCAGCCTACTTCTCACCAGCACCAAACCTTAATCATTGAAGAATTTGAACCTGATGTGTTTAGACAGCTTATTGAATATATTCATACCGGATGTGTTACCCTACAACCTAGAACACTTTTAGGTATGTATAGTACAGCTTGAAAGAAATAACTCTGCTGGTGGAATAAGTGCTTTGTGTACAAATGAAGGAAATATATAAATTACAGTCAATCACATCATCAATTTATATTATTTCACCAGTAAAATTAATTATAAATAACCACGTTTTTGTAGGTGATTTTAATTAACCTGATTATAGGTGTAATGAATGCTGCCGATTACTATGGACTAGATGAGTTGCGCAGAGCTTGTGCAGGTTTCGTCCAGTGCTGTATAAATGTTGATACTGTTTGTGCCCTATTGGCTTCAGCTGAACGTTATATACAGTATAAATGTACAAAGTCTCTTGTTCAAAAGGTAACGTATAAAGCGAGATTTTTTAATTAAGGTTCTTTCTAAACTTATTTGATTTTTTATTTGTTAGATTTAAATTAGCAATTTACCTATTATTAAGTGTAGACTTTTTATAGTTTGTTTCGGGTCAAATGTGCATGAAGTTAATAAATTTTGATTTGCCCTGAAGGGATGGGAAACCCATAACCATATAAGGTTGCGTCGGCTAACTGCAGAAGTGTGGGAGTGGGTTCCTATGGATCAATGAGAAAAGAATATAAAGAAAAATAAAGAAGTACAAAAATAATAAATAACATGGTTTAAATACAAAAATCTACATTACATTAGTACTTCTTACTTTGAAAGGTTTTCTCTGTCAAAATCGAGGGTCACTAAACCATCGGTCACAGAAATTCCTTATGGAGTTTTTCTGGATGAAGATTTTTCCACATAAAACTACCTTACTTTAGTCATAATAAAATAAAATACTTCTTCCAAATAAGATACCATCACTGGGGTAGCTGGATATCCTTTACAATTAGCTAACTTTACCTAGTTCTAAAATATGTTGAAATCAAATTCAACCTAAATTTAACATAAAATAATTTCAGTACACATACAAATATACTTTTCCGCAAATTGTTCAGAAATTATGACATTTCTGATAAAATTTCTTAAAGAAAATTTGAATATTTCCAGGTGTTTAGTCGTTGCCAAACAACGACAAATCACTGTAAGGAAATATTCATTACTGTACTGTACAGAAATAATATGTGTATACATATGGACTGAGAACATGCTTTCATGGTAAGTTCTATTTAAACAATCTCAACACATTATGTAAATATAACAAACAACTAACTTCAGAATGTATTTGATTCTGAAGTAAGTTGTGTGTGATATTTTCAGGTATTTTACAATTAGTACAATTATAGACTTTGTATTGTTTCTTTCAAAAATACCAGCAATCATATTTCAATGTGCCAAGTTTGACAACTCAATATCTTGATAGGAATGTTTCCATGGTTATGCAAAAATTTTTACTTAGAATTTGACAGCACCATTTATTTATAAATAAAATTAATCGGGTTTTTTAAAATTGGTATTTGAATTTCTGTCTCTTTTTAACGATTTGTGGAAAAATAGTATGTATACCACATAGGGAAAGCCACATTCCCGGACTCCGTGTTGCGTCGTCCGGGAATGTTGAGCTTTTCCTACTGGGTATACAATATACTATTCTTAAAAACAAATTCTTAACCTCAAATCTGGCTACCTCATAAAATACCAACCATGTTTACGTCCAATACTCACACATAAATTATAAAGAAGCAATCAAGCCTATAATATTACTTACAATTTGGTTCACGTATTATAAGGTTCAGAATGTCCAAACCACGCCAGTTTTCCAGTTTGTTAATATTTCTCTTTTTTATCTGTCAAACGACAGCTACAATACAACATAATATTTCAACTAAATGACAGGATGAACACTATCTGATTCCAATCCTTCTAAACGACCATAAAGGCAATAATTCCACCCACAGGTGCATGGAAAGACCTCACCCCGCACGAGAATAAGTTCATATATTTTATCTTATACCATGTTTTTGTTATCTGTGTAAGACATTCAGTTGTATTACGTTCAACTTTCTACTAGTGATTTATCTCACTCCAGGTTTATTTTTCAAAACTTATCGATTCCTTACCGCACCAGTCACCAGAATTTACGTTTTTATTATCACTCCATCTTGGGATGTGTTAGTATTATCGATTCACATACTATTCTTTTTATTTCTTTTCCGTTGGGTCCAGCAAATTTGATTTACTCCCACTGTAAATCATATTAATTACGGTCAGTGTCTGGTTAATCCAATGTATCGAGTTTAATCTATGTCTATTAAACAAGTTCTTGTGCCACAGAATATACAATGTGTTTATCTGTGGAAACAATATGTAATATTTATCAAATTCTTATGTTTGCTTTGTAGTTTAAAGATGTCATTGTCCTAAGTTCTTACCATGTAATGTATTCAAAGGAATAATGTTGAACTTTATTATCTGAATTAATTTTATAGAAACAAAATTTGAAATGCGGTGTTTAATTAAGAATAATTATTTACGAAATATTTTATTTTAAGCACATTCATATATTTTGACCCTTCAAAATTGAATTTTCTTTCTTTCAGATCGTATTTATTGTTAGTATAACGCAACGTAATACAAGTTATATAGAGTAACAAAATTACAAATTCATATATTATTAATGTGTTCTTATTTTATAAAAGCAAAATATATAATATACAAATGTACACTAAAATGAGTCAAACATGTAACAGTTTACAGACTTCATTTTACATATACTGCAACAAATATACATTTGTTATCTAAATGATTTTGCCCAATATTGTTGTCACACTTTTGTTCAAGGAAGCTATAACTATTTTGCTATTTACTTGATTTAATGATATTATTAATTATTGGTTCTTGATAGTGACAAGGTTAACAGATAACACATGTACACAGCAGACTGTATATAAATTTTTAATTTATTGAGTCATCATCATTAGGTCTTCAGTCCTGGAACTGGTTAGACGCGTACCATCATTGCTTCCTATTCTGAACTAACCTGCAGATTTCCCTGAAATTTACACAGTCTGCATCTATCACTATCTGATCTAGGTCAACATCTACCTCTTTTTTCCTATCTATGCTTGTAATATATCCCATACTATTACCCAAAAATTCCTTAGAACGTATTCTGCCCTTCTATTTCTTTTATCTTTTCCCCCAGATATCCTGGTTTCCCTACTATTTCTATAACCTATTTGTTATTATCTTTGTCTGTCCATGCTATCGTCCTCATACATCTGAAGCACAACATTTCAAAAGACTGCTACCGTTTTTCTGTCTGCGTTTCAGACTGCCCGTATTTCATAGGCATACTGTGCTGTGCTCCATACATATGCTTTCAACAATTTTCTTCTTGTTCTATGTTTGTTGTCTTTCCTCATAGGCGCTGTTCTTTCTTGTTAGATGTTGTTCGGTCACCTTCTATTGTTTTACAATTATATACCCTATTTCTGCGACCTTCAGTGGTTGTGAAGGGAGGTAAGCAGCCTGTGGCTGCCAAGTTCCCCTAACACTTAACCATTTACTGATTATATTTTCCAATATATTTTTTCGCACATTCAACATTAGTTGCAGATATTTCGCAACCAACAACTAGTTGTTTATACTAATCATCAGATTTATCTGCACTTATTTTTTTGTCATTAGGTTTTCCGTCTCAAAACTGGTTGGACACGTACCTGCACTTATTTATATTCTGAGCTATCCTACATAGTTCCCTGAAATTCTCACACAGCATGTGTATACAGCTCGTTCCTCTTCTATTGTTTTCTAATTTTATGCCCTATTTCACCGAGATTCAGTGAAGGGGGTTAAGCAACCTGTGGCTACCAAGATCCCCCAACACTTAGATATTTGCCGAAATAATGCATTTCCAGTAAATCCTTTCACACACTTAACATTATTCGAGAATGTTGCCCAACCAATTCTTGTAGTTACTTATAGTAATCATCGTGTTTAAGCACAGTTATTTTCTCGTCATTAGTTTATCCATCTTGGGATTGGTTGGATGCGTACCTCCATTGATTTCTATTCTGGGCTAGCCTACACATCTCCCTGAAATTCCTGCAGCCTACATCTTTTACTATCTGTGTGCAGTAGTCTAACCTAGGTCTGCCTCTTCTTCTCTTTTTTCCTATCTCTGCTTCTAATATATTCCGCACTATTCCCTCATGCCGTAGTATGTGGCCTATCATCCTATCTCTCATATTTTTTACCATTTTCCACATATTTCTTTCTTCCCCTACCATTTTTAGTACCTCTTCGTTCTTAACTTTGTCTGTCCATGATACCTTCATCATTCGTCTGTAGCACCACATTTCAAAGGCTTCTATCTTTTTCTTGTCCGCTTCTCCTACTGTCCAGGCTTCACAGCCGTACAGTGCTGTGCTCCACACATATGTTTTAAGCAATTTTTTCCTTGTTTTTATGTTTTTGGTCTTTGAGCACAGTAGTTGCTTTTTCTTGTTAAATGTAGCACGACCTTGTGCTAATCTTTGTTTTATATCTTTTGTGCTTTTCCCATCTTGCGTTATTTGGCTTCCTAGGTAGCAGAAATCCTTAACCTCTTGTAAGTTCGTGTTAAATACTTGTATTCTTGTTTTTGATTTATTTTCCCCACCTTTGCAAACTAGGACTTTAGTTTTAGTTTTGTTAATTTTCATACCGTATCTCTCTGTTAGAACCGTTTCCATTTCATTAAGAGCAGCTTCTAACTCTTCCTTGCTAGACGCTAATACCGCTATATCATCTGCAAATCTAAACATATCAATTTTTTGTCCCTGCATAGTAATTCCAAAATGTCTTCCTGCATTTGACAGTATTCATTGCCTCTTCTATGTACAAGTTAAAAATCAATGGGGATAGGGCACATCCCTGTCTCACCCCTTTCCTAAGGTTTACTTCTCTACGTTCCTGCTCTAATTCTATTACTGCTGTTTGCTCTTTGTACTATGTACTATTCGTCTATCCCTATAACTCATTCCAATCTTTTTTAATATTTCAAACATGTTTTTCCATTTTACATTGTCGAATGCTTTTTCCAGATCTACAAACCCTATATACATACTTTCCCCTTTTTCTATTGTTTTCTCCATTATCACTCTCAGAGCTAAAATAGCCTCCCGTGTTCCCCTGTTTCACCTAAACCCAAATTGGTCTTCTAGTATTTCTTCCGCCCGTTTTTCCATTCGTCTTTGCACAATTCTAGTTAATATTTTTGACACGTGTGCTGTCAAACTTATTGTTCGAAAATTTTCACATCTATCCGCGCCTTTCTTTTTTGGTATAGTTACTATGATGCTACGTTTGAAATCTTTGGGTATCTCGCCTGTCTCATACATATAGCTTACAAGTTGGAAGAGACGTTCTGTTACTGTTTGTCCAGCGGCTTTTAGAGTTACTGCTTGCACGTTATCTGTACCCGGCGCCTTACCATTTTTCAGACTCTTTAATGCTAATTCAAACTCATCTCTAAGTATAGGATATCTCAAGTCATCATTTTCAATGTCTGATTCCTGTTCTAATGCAGTTAGTTCCTCTCCTGCATATAAATTCCCTATATATTCTTGCCATCTACCCACTTTCTCTACGTTTTCTATGATGACGTTTTCTTGTGCGTCCCTTATATTTTTGCTATACGGTTTTATATCCCTAAAATTCATTCTAATTAATTTGTATGCTTCGTCTGTCTTTCCTACTTCCATCTTCGTTTGTACCTCTTTGCACTTTTCATCAATCCATTGTTCTTTAGCTTTCCTGCATTTTCGAATAATTTCCTATTTTATGGCTTTGTATCTCTGTTTTCCTGTTTCGTCTGAATTATTTTTGTATTTTCGTCTTTCTTCTATTAAATTTAGGATATCCTTTGTTATCCATGGTTTCTTATTTTCTTTTTGTGTATACCCCAGAATATCTCTGGCCGCCATGTCTAGGCTGGATTTAATGTTATTCCATTCTGTTTCTACTTCCTTAGTATCAGATATTTTCCCGATATCTTTGAGCAATTCATTTGACTTTTTTTCGAATCTTTCTTGAATATCTTTATCTTTTAGTGTCTCTTAGTCCAAGTGCCTTTTTCCGTTTCTTTTTTTCACATTCTTAAATTTAAGTGCGGCCTTCATAATTACGATGTTGTGGTCAGTATCTATATCTGCTTCTGGGTAGCTTCTACAGTCTTTGACTTGATTCCTAAACCGTTGTCTAACAAGAATGTAATCTATTTGATATCTTCCTATATCTCCTGGCATCTTCCACGTATATCGTCTTCTAGCATGTAATTATTAAATTTTCCTGTCCTTTTACGTATCTTAATATGTCTTCGATATCTTTGTAGATGGCTTCTACCTCTTCGTCACTGTAGCTAGAGGTGGGCATGTATACTTGTATTATTACTGTGTTTACCGGTTTAGATTTTAATCTAACCATAAGTACTCTTTCGTTCTTTCGTAAGTAATTTTCTACACAATATCCCACTTTTTCCGCATAACTATCCCCACGCCCAAATTTCCTTCCTCTGCTCCTGTATGAATTACCCTGAAGTCTCCACTCCAAAAATCCCCCGCCTCTGGCCACCGAACTTCGCTGATCCCTACTATGTCTAGTGATAACCTATTCATTTCTATTTTTAGGTTCTCTAGCTTACCTACTTGCTTCATACTTCTAACATTCCACGCTCCGACTCGCAGAGTGTTCCCGACTCTTATTTTTAACTTTCCGATCGCATCCTCCGAAGTAGTCCCCTCTCGGAGATCCGACTGGGGGACTATTTTAACTCCGGAATATTTTACCCCAAAGAATGCCATCATTTTATTATAATTTAGGTACGCTGTGTACTTGGGAGGTAATGTGGTGGTTTCCCGCTGCCTTCCACATCGCGGTAGTGTGTCTTAGACTGCCATACCGACCCCTATGGTCTCTGCCAATCTAAGTACCGAAAGAGCCGCTGCCCTCTTTTGGGGACCTGTCTTAGTCTGGTTCCTCACTAACGACCCTACTACTTTGGTTGGACCTGTAGTTTGGCTCTTTAGCTCATTAGAACACTCAAGCCATTTCACCTGTTCTAGTAATTTAGAACTTCGGCAAGGTGCAGGCCCATTCGAAATGGAATTTATTGAGTATAAAATTATAAAGCACTTCATGCTTTCTAACATTTAGCATATGTCTTACACTGCTAACTTAATACTGCTTGTTGAAAAAGAGGGTTATTGCATTAGAATCAATAAGGAAGTTGTAGATGGTACTAATTGACACAAAATAAACTGCTTCATTATAAAGTTAAATATAAAGCACTCGGCATAAAGAGGACCCCGAAAAGGAAGTACCTTTATGTCTTGTGAGATAAACATCATATATACTACAAAGTAAATTTTGTAGATCAAATTAAACACGTTGTGTACTGTAACGCTAAACTATAAGCATCAAACAAAAAAAGATGAGCAAAAATTTTAATTACACGTATACTTTCACTACTCACATTCAGGTAATGGACAGAGCTTTGCAAAGGACCGCTTGACAGGCCCATTATTGGTCTTTGCTGATGCAACACGATCGACTCCAACTTTGCCACAGTGAATTTCTATTATGCGACCAAGCTTCCATAAAGATACAGAAGTGTTATCGTCTTTTATGAGAACCAATTGGTCTAGTTTGAGCATATATACTGTAATTAGATTGCCACTTTATGCGAACGTGCAATTCACAAATGTACTGTACTGCTACCTCCAAAAATAATTACTGCAGTTTCTGAATAAGAGCAAAGTTTTTCAAACGAGATGCAGCAGTATCAGGGACATCAGGATGATGGATCATATTCATGCGATGTCCAATTAAAAAATGTGCAAGAGTGAGGGGAGTGTCTTGAGGATCGGAAGACAATCGATAAAGCAATCTTGAGTTAAGAATGACTTCTGTTTGGGTTAATAGGTTTACAATTCCTGGAAGGTCAGTGGAATGTTTCTGATAGAACACTTCAAGTGATGTTTTATACTTTTAATGTCGGCTTCTCAAAGTCCACTAAAATGCAGAGATTGGGTGAGGCGGTGTACAAAATGCCATTCACTGCCTAAGTTTGTACCGTGCTAGTTTTCCATTGTGCATGTTACAGCTGTGAAGGCCAAAATCTTTTCTTTAAAACAAAGTCTTGTTTATAAAAACTATCTGCAACCAACATTACTTGTACAAATTTAATATTCCCTTATGATAAAAGTTTCCTTAGTATGAAGAGTTATACAGAATAAATGTTTTGTTTTTTGTTAAACAAATAATAAAATTCTATTTTGTTTACAAGCTATCTGTTACAAAATCTCATATTAACTTTCACAGTTATATTTAGAAGTCGCAGGTTAATCTCTGTTTAGTTTCATTCGTCTTAGTTTGCTTAATATACAAGTGGTGTAGTTTTGATTTTTGACCATTCAGTGGTTGCAGTTATTATCAATAATCCCATTTTCTGGTTGTTGAGAATGTTAACAACACATTCTATCGAGCACTTCTTTCGGGGTCTTATCTTGAGTGTGTTTGTGCGGGACATGCTCTCTTATCTTGTTTGCTTGTGCATCGTGGTGTACAGTGCTTTGAGCAACGGTGGTCTTCCAAGGTGGTTTTGCCTATCATCGTGATAATGATGGATGTACCGGTTACCTATGTCTCAGATATAAGCACTAGGCACATTAATAATTCAGAAGATTTTAAAATGAGTACTCCATTTTGTGTCTTGCATAGAAGCTTCAACTAAATATAACTTTAAGTACAACAACCGTCCTTTGCTACGCCACATCTGTAATTTCCATATCAGCTTTAATTTATCTTCTTGGAAAATTTATGAAGATGCAACTTTACCTTGCGTGAAGTGACATAAGTAAAAATGGTGGATCCACATCGTGCTTTAAATTCACTTATGGTTAAAGGTTAACACAGTTCATTTACATTTCCAATGCTCCACCCGAAGGTACTACATTGGCCAGAAGGCGAGTTTTTTGTTGCCTGGAAATTTAGAATTTTGCCGAACCCTTGCCGTTCCAGGCAAGGTAGGGATCTTTAACGTGCGTGACAACACTCACACACGGGACCTCCATTTAACCTCTCATCCGAACGAGGACGTAATTTTTGTGAAAAATGCTCACCTGTCATTTTTCAAGCAGTCGGCCGTGTCGGGATTTGAACCCGGGACCTTGGGATCCGTAGTCTTACGTGTACTACATTGATCCACGGCGACGCCTTAAAGGTTAACACAGCTGTCTTTGATTCCTATTTTCTACCTGTTTTCAATATATGGTTTAAAGAAGCCCTAGTCCTATTGAATATAATCAACTATATGTGAGGTATTTCATACGATGCTCGCAGGTACGTCTTTTGTCTTTTGCCTACATAAAAAGGAATTATTAGTTACTATTTGATAAAGTAATGAAATTGTATCTTTATATCTTATCTATTATTTTATCTAAAAATTACAAAAAGTAAGTGATCTTACTAAAAATTATGCTTTTACTAAATTTAAATTATGGCGTGTAAAAGCAAGAGTTTCATGAAATTTCTGTTTATTTTTGGTACCTTAATAACAAGTTTTACCATTCTAATCATATTGTTTCATTTCCTCAAAAACGACTTCACGATTTTAGTCTGGAGTCGAATGTTTATTAATATTTAGAATAACTTAAATACTACAAAGTTTTAAATTCTTTAATTTCACAAATCTTATTTCTATTTATATGCAAACATATAAATGTTAACGTTTACAAATTGAAAAGATTGATTTTGAATATAGCAAAGGTGTTATCCAAGTTTGTCGAGTTTTATTTGGTATCACATTATAAATATTTTTCTTTCAGATGTCTTTACGTCGGCTACCTTTAATTATCTTATAACCCCTGATGATATAAGTCTCTTGTATTCTCTGCAGCCACAAATGGTCGACGTTTAGCCCTGCCAAAGTGTTTATAAAATACTTTGTACCCCGACTTAGTCTCACGTAAATAAGTCGGTCACAAGTTAGTGAATCTTTCGTAAGTTTAACAAATTTATGCCATTCTTACATTTTGAAGTGGACACCAACAAAATTGGTAGCAGTGTTGGAATATATTTTGTTGGCTTGTTATGCCATGCCATGCAACAAATCTTCGAAAGTGCATTAAAAATGCTCGGGTGGACAAATCGCTTACAAGTTCAAAAGAATAGCTTTCATGGAGAAACAAATGTAGCTTATCGTAATAGTACTATTACTTTTGCTTTTGAGAAATTCTATCGTATCATAAATTACCCATTATAGGGTTTATAGTTTTGGGAGAGCTCCTGAAACAATGGATATAATTGAATACAATCTTTCGAACTAAGTTCCTACCATTAATGAGCCAAATGTGCTTCCTTATATAAGAAAGGAGTAATTGAGAGCCACAATGTAAAATTCTAACATGTTTATGTGAAGCTAATAAATTTGAAAAGTGATGATAACTAACTAAGTCAATAGAATGTTTCTTATCAAATTCATAGTGATAATTTGGAATATGTTCTCCTACACGCAGGACACCATCATGGTCAAGAAATGGAGATAAACTTATTAGTATGCTGCGAGAACAAAGGTTCTTTTGAGAACTTAGAAGATTCATTTCTTTCCCAAAGGATTCTAATTGAGCAATTTTTACTAAATGTATAAGAGCTGAGTGAATTTCCTTAGAGGTCAAAGAACCGCATTTCCTCAACTCGGACTTATCAGAGCAGTTATGCTTGAACCGTAAACAATAAGTGATTATTCTTTCGACTTCACTTAAATTAGAGTAATTTGTAAAGGAGAAATATTTATTGCTGCTAACTACAAAAGTGATCACTTTTGTAGAGTCTTGTAGAGAAAATTTGCAGCGTTTCACCAATTATTACACATTTTCAATTGAGATGACATTAAACCACGAGATAATGTGTCCACTACATTGTTCTGGGTGGAAATATGAGACCAAGTCCAGTCACGGATAATATGTTTAATTTCAACTACTCGACATGACACGGACGTTTTTAAAAGATGTGGTGACGTTTTTAGCCAATCAAGTATGATCATAGAATCTGTGTATAGATAGAAATTATTAATCCTGTGTCTTATGGCGTTATTTACCGTAGTTATTAATACTGAGAGAAATAGGTTTCCACAGAAGTTTAATTTGGGAATATTAAGCGTTTTCAGAAGATCTACCTTACCCATTGAACGAAGAAGCTAGCAAGAAATTACACCATCAGAATTAATTGATCTTATGTAAATGCTAGCACCATAGGCATGTAAACTCGCATCGCAAAAACCATGAACTTCAATAATTTAAAGGATCGATGCATAATAGCATTACGAGGAATTTCCAATTCCTGTAATTCGTTAAGTTCAAAGTGAAACTGGGTCCACATATGATGTAGATCAAGAGCTACGATTGGTCCCATTCACATTTATTTAACCGCAGCTGTTGATGTAAAAGTTTGAGAATTACAACACAAGAAGCAAACATCTGAGAGGGTCAAAAATTTGAGCGATTTCTGAAAGGATTTACCTTTTTGTGATGCGTTCGGTTTCAGAAGAGAATATTAAGAATGTTTACAATTCAAATATTAACCAAGAGTTTTTGCACAAAATTAGAATACACATCGCAAGGATTAATGTTCTGTAAAATAAGAGGTTCATTTGATATCAATTTCTTTAAAGAAAAACATCCCGAGAAAATAACTTTTGGGTAACTTTTCACATACTTTTTGTGCTTCTGCGAAAGAAAAGGCACAAGTGAGAAGGTTGTACATATAAAAATCTTCTATTATTATGGCGGAAGTTCTGGGTGAGAGTCTTAGCATTCTATGCCTAATTCGTGCAAACAGCAAATTGCTAAAAAGGAGGCATAAGTTATACCATACGTTACAGTTTTTAAATTATAGGTTTGAAGCTTTTTATTAGAGCTATTTCTTCATAATATTTGTTGGAGAGACCATTGTGAAGGATCAACAAGCACTTGCCTATACATCTTTTGATAGTCAGCTGATACTGCATATCTATGTGAGCAAAAACTAAGTAAAATTGAGAGTAAATCCCGTGGTATTATAGGACTGGCCTTTTGAATATTATTGAGAGAATAACCAGTAGTTGAAAGAGCACTACCATTAAACATGACACGGAATTTAGTAGTACAACTTTGTTCTTGAAAAACAGTATGGTGGAGTAAAAATATAACACTTCTGAGTTAGCATTTATATGTCTTGGCTATTGACATACAAGGCTGTTTGATATTTTTTTATAAAATCAGAATACTTATTTCAAAGGGAATTGTTTGATTTCAAATGCTTTTCGAGAGTAAGAATCTCCTAATTTAGAATGGGGTTGTTTTAAAGGAATATTGACAACAAATCGACCACCGGGATTTCTGTAGGTGTTTGCTATGAAGTGATTTTCACAATCACTCTTTTGTATTGAGCTAGATTTATTGAGAAAACATTCTACTTGCCAGTTTATCTTGTACAATATATGAAGATAAATTTCAACAAAGTACGTTTGAAATAAATTTCGAAAGGTTACCTAACAGATATGGTTAAAGCTTACCATGTAATTCATGAAAAACGATTGTTATGAAATTGAGAAAGATTGTTTTAATCTACATTACTTTATTAAAATTTATCATTTACCATTACGATATTGATTTGATAGCTGTTTTCAAAGCAAAAATGTTTTTCACATATGCATATGCTGATCTTATTCTTGGTAGGATGTACTGAAAGTTAAAAACATATTTTAAATATTTGTTTGATATTCTTTACTCTTAAGAATGTCGCCATTGCAATATTTAGTTCACTAGTCTTGTGTTATTATTATTATTAAGCATTTAGACTTCCGTAAACGTTTAATAACTGATTTAATACTTGATTGCACTGACCTGTCATTTAAATTTCTCTACCTTTGTAGGTGCTGGAGTTTGTGGATGAACACGGAAATGAAGTATTAAATCTTGGTTCCTTCACACTTCTACCACAACATGTAGTTCGTTTAATTTTAGCACGAGATGAACTCCATGCAGATGAGTTTACAAAATTCCAAGCTGCTTTAATGTGGAGTAAGTATAGTATAAGTAATAATTAAGATATATAACTAAAATGTATCTTAGGTAAGAAATACTGTGACAACAACTCTAATACTCCTCTGAAGGATGTCATCGGAAATTTTTTAGAATATATTCAATTTCACAAAATTCCAGCCAACGTCTTGATGAGAGATATTCATCCACTGGGAATTGTGCCATATAGCATTATAATGAATGCTTTAGCATATCAGGTGTGTTACTATCATAATATTAGTTATTCAAAATCAAAATGTTACACTATGGAAGTAATTTTCAAAAACAACATTCAAAACCACATAATAAGTAGCAGGTCTTTGGAGACTTTTGGGTTTAATATTGGGGCCGAACTTGAATAAGTGAGAATGAAATAGAGAACAGCAACAAGAAAAGGTATTAACATGAATTAGGTGTGGGAGCATGGTTTGATTTAGGGTTGGGAAAATTAAGATCCTGTGGTATTCAAAAGCATCATGGTTAAGGGCCGTTCAATGGTTTTTTAACCTATGAAGGTCATGTTTTTAATAATAGTGAGTTGCATTACTGTTCACAAAAACCGTCTCTAAAGTTTCAACTTCAACTTGTCAGTCATTTTACTTTTGAATTTTGCTATTGCTAGCATTGTATCGTATTTCTCTTTTTACGAACACCTGTCACTGCAGCTGTTTGGTCTAGCAAATAAGAGTTCTGTAAATGAAAACCTACAGTGTCAATGAAAGAATAAACACTATGTTAATAATTATGTATAATTCATCAAGCTTAAATGCATTCAGTAATCTCGCAAAAGTGTGTTATATTTCTATGCAGGGTAGCTGACGCCTGGGGAAATTCATTCTAGGTGGAGCAGTATAATCAATCTGAGTAGAAACTTATTTATCTTGTTGGAAACACTTACGGTGGTGTGTCTTCTTATTTTCCATGTAAATACTTGAGACAGCAGTAATTGATCTTTATGCCATTCATTTTGCAAGACAGAGTGGTGCTATGCTACTGGGCATGTGCATATCTGCCAATACATATGGCAGCATGTGGTTCGTGCATACACCTTATTGTATTTGCTCACTAGAGTGGCATCTTTGTATAGTCAAGATTTAGAAGCAGCTGCAGTTGCATTCTTCATGTCTTTGCATTGTATGATATCATAGCAGCAGCACATTTCATTATTCAATAACATGCTCGCCTTTTTTTCCTATTGCCTCACATTAATTTGGATAATCAAAATTCTACTGCATCTGTCTTATTATACTAAATGACAGTTATAGGTAAGTGTACAGTTCATCGCATTACCATATGGAGGGCGTAATATTGTTATACAAGTTCTCAATACAAAGCAAACAGTGCAATGGGTAAATCAAGCTTACCTTTAGTAATCTATATACTTAAGGTGGATATAGCTGATTGCGGCATCACCTGTGCGGAAAATGCTATGTATTAGTCCTTTCACATATTGTTACAGGCGGGAAAGCTACTAAGTATATTATTTTCATTAAAATTATAAAATGGGGGGGCGGCCTGTAAAACAAAAATTAAAGGGGGTCACCGACACTAGCTAGCGGAAGGTCGTGGATCGTTTAGAGGGTTAAAATTATGCAGAAAGGGCTAAATTAATATATAATATACAACAAAAAAATTTGGCATTTACCTTTCTTAAGGACAATTACCAAGGGCGCCAGACAAGTCGAGAATGTCCCAATGTTCATGCAAAACCTTGAGAGACTTGTTTCTTTTAATCAATTCTTACCTTTTTGACTACTGATGCAACTTTCATGATCAAAAATTAAAAAAAAACTACTGACTTAATCAACGGCAAACAAAAACTATTTAATTAACAGAGCAATAAACGTGAACCTCTTACATTAGGAAATTCATTGATTTTAATTTAGAAATTTAATTAAATGGTTGATATGGAATTATGATAATTTTATGAACATAAGTAATTCCCAAACACTTTATATGGAAGGAAACTTATACTATAAATGTCACAGTAAATTAATCCTACGGTATATGGCCAAAACATCCTAACAATTAAATTAACTGAAAATTTGTCATTCTAGCTTAACTATAAAAACTTACTAAAAATCATCAATTGTTTGCGGGCTTGCCATCCAATCCAGAACAGCTCTTAAATTGGAGGAGAGAATCTCGTTTGTTGCTCTTGTTCTTCGCAACTACTCAAATAATTCAATTTCACACGCACCCGGCAGAATCTTGTTGATAGCTTAACTTGTGCGCCACACGCACATAAGCTTTTTATTATATACTTTAATATCACCTATATATCCGCGAACACACTGGCATAAACCCTCGCGAACTGAATAAGTTAATTACTCTTTTCCACTTTTACTATCGTGATACTAAGTGCGATATCATATCTGCTACACCGGAGAACGCTACAAGCGAACTTTTCTGGCTTCATTTCTTTCTACGTTTTTAAAACTGAAAACCCCATTGGAATCTCACTCTTTTGACTAAAGCCTTAAGTTATATATGAACCCTACCCTTAACCATTATTTACGTCATATTTCTGTTATCCAATGACTATTAACAGAACCTCCCAAAAACAAGATTTCAGAAACCAAATCCAACCCCTTTCAAGATGAGTGCCACGGATTGCAATTATTTTTCTAACGGTATAAATATGTTGTACCTTCTTAGAATTTTAAGTACTGAAATTGTTGACCATATCTATTGGCGACAGTTGTCTGCCATTGACAAAAGACCGGGTAACCCAACCCGAGCCAAAATGAATTTAAATACAATGGTTGTCTCCAGACTACTTAAAATTACTTGCAATTTTTGAACAAATCAAATTGGAAAATAGTTTGGCTATTTGTAATGTTTCGTTTTCTATAAACCCTTGTCAATCACTGAAATATTAAGAAAATTAAGTTTTACAACTGAAAATTGGTTTTCTTTGTTACGTTAAAAGGTAATATTCTATTTAAATTTATCAGATTCGTCAATCTATAACCGACATAAGTTTTTAAAGGGTATTGTATTGTGTTTGCAAGGTAGGACCATTCAATTACGATGACAGCCGCTGGAATTTATAATATTTAAGGGTAAGGTTATTTCTAAACCTGAGGTCTTTATTATAAGGGATGCTTACTAAAATATAATGGTAATTTATCATGGAAATTTGCCTATAAGTAATACAAGTTAATGAAATTTAATCAATTAATTAATCTGTTAATACGTTAACATTTCAAAATAATGTTACAATGTACATTTGGATCCTATTAGGATCTATGGTCTGTTAACTGTAAATTCGCAGTGAAGTTTATTGTTTATACCTACAACATTTAAAACAAGGAATACATGTAAGGTATTCAGCTAGAAAGAAAATGAGATTCACAGGTAACTTTGCTGTATTTCAAGCACTAACTGCCACATGACTGTTATGCAAAAAAGTCCTAGATAACCTGCCACGATTGTGTTGTTCACTCACATCAAAAACCCCTCTACTATATCGTCGTTCTCATCGGTTAAAGCTATGACGCGCATTCTTTAAAGCGTGAGAAACAAATTATACAGCTAAATACATATAATAATTATAAGTTATTCCCCTAACAGTGCATAGGAATTCTAAACTGCATTTTATATTCGTCATAACCTATTTATACGAACTAAATTATGATGGGAAATATACTTTCAAATTTAGGATTAGAAATCCTCTATATTTAGTTATTACAATAAAGCTTGTGACGCCAAAAAAAAGCTAAAAGTCTATTACTACATATTGTTTTACAATCAACTTATTAATATATTCAATACCAATCAAAGATGTACATACATGTTATTTAATTCTTAAAAATATAGTATATTTTTTCATGAATTACATTAAAAGTGTAATCAACCCTTGTTGTAGGCAGACCCAGCAAGTGTCGACCCCGGAAAACTGTCCCCTAATAGAGTAAGGCGTCAAGCACATGGCCGTTCGATGTCTGTACAAAGCTCGCTGGACCCCTACGGCTCCAATACAACTTTGAGCAGCAGTGGTTCTAGCGAACTAGGTTCTTCAGATGGCAAACATTCATCCAACTAACAAATGGCCACTGGCGCGCCGCCTATATCTACTCCTTCAACCTCTCAATCTTCCCCTGCACACACTTTTACCTTTACCATTGTGCTTAAGAAAGTTACACCTATAGAAGAACTTTAAATCAAGTTCGTCTTTTTATCTAGTTATTGTGATTGCAAAATTTGAAGATTTTTGCCTGAATATTTGATTTTTTTACTGAGTAGAGCTTATGCATTCTCAAATTTGTATAAAAATTTGGTTATCTGATCTTGAAACATAATGGAAACAAATTACTGAGGTTTATATGGTTAATAACACATTGAATGTATATCATAATATTTCCTAAAATAAGCTAAAAATCTTATTCTCTAGAGTTCTTGATCTTATAGTCCAAAGATCGCGGACATTTTTTACAACCAAATGTTTAAAGGTTCTTTTTATTTTAATAATTAACTTTGCATTTCAGATGAGCAGAGTGGCTATTAATATGGCACCAGCCTTAAACAAAAAATTTATACTTCCAACATGGTTCATATTTCTGCTAATTTTGACACTTAAAATGTAGAGACACATGATTTACTTTATTGCAGAACAATAACTTCTGAGCTATTCGTACAAATATTACAAAGAGCTTGTATAATGTGATATTTCCAAGGCTGAAATTAAATTACCTAATAATGGCAATGAAGTCTTTATTTGCCAACTAATAAGTTGTAACATTAACTTTAATCCATAATATAATAAAATAAATATAAACCATATTCAAATTTACCTGTGCGGGGTTTAAAATCTCTCGAACCTAAATAATACAATAAAAAGTCGAAAGCCTTTTTAAAAAAAAAGGCGCAGCATTCTCTTTAAAACTTCAAAAGGAAAAACAAATAAAAAGAAAAAAGTCTCTGCATATGAGAGCTCACATTCACGGAAAGCTTAAATTAAATTTGTCCATAGGTGCCACCTCGTTTTTTAAACTGTAGCAGTATTTGCGATACCACGAAACGGAAATGAGTAGCTACTCGATTTTAGGGTTTACTCAACTAAGCATACATAGGTCTTGTTTGCTGCCGCACCGACCGCAGAAATTTAGTCTGGAGTATGAGACTCACATAAACACTTGACTTCACTATAAATTTAAATACAAAAGTTATTTTCACATTTGCATATAATGTATACAAATTTACCTTTATATCTTTGAAGATATTCTCTTAAGTTGGACAGTTTTTTGGCTGACTTTTAACAGGATAAGACAAAATATGACGCAAAATCAGATATTAAGTTCACTCTTGATGGCTGTAGCGTACATCAGCGGAAGAGAGGGGGGATACACAGCTAGATAGAAGTTGTTCATGCCCACGGCCCAATGTTATGAAGTACAAACCATCCAGCAATACAGTGAATTAGAAAGTAAATGAAAAAGTAGTGAATAAAGAAAAGATGAAAGATGGAGGTGGGAGGTTTGGAGCTTTATAGCAACTAGGTGGAAGAGTGAAGGGGAAGTACACATATTGAGCAATAACAATAGAAAAAAATTGTATAGCGAAACACTACTCGACCAGCTAAAGTGTAGTCAGTAGCATAGAGTGGGTGGACACCACTATTATGTGATGGACGTTTGTCTTGTGACTAAGCCAGGTCCATCAGAGGAAAAATTAAGGTTGAAACTGAGAAGTGGAGTGTTGAGAATGTTCCTATTAAGACAGATTGGTCTAAAGCACCATCTGCAATGTTAAAGAAAAGATAAAACCTAAACCAGTACATAAATTTCAAAACAACTAAGCTTCAAATGAGACGCAGACAAAGCATCTTCCTACCGAGCGCATCAACTGCGATAAGAAAATCAAATAAAGGTAACGAAATCTACTTAAATATACCCACATAACAATTTCAAGAACATAATTACCATGGACACAGCAGTAATTGTACGATAGACAGTTAATTAAAGATAAAAATAGGAAATTTTCAATACATCCACAACTTAAGGAACAGTATTTGAAACTACAAAGGCGATAGCCTCTTACTAACACGTTCAGGAAAAACAGAAAAAATGCATAAAAATTCCTATAATATAAAACTATTGATAACAGAAATTATAAAAAATGATTGAAATATATATGCGTAAGGAAACACATCGAATAGAAATTTCTTGTATTCACAGCTGTGGAAAGTGACTTTTTACTAGAAGGGCATAGCTTGCGCTTGCACGAGTATAACATCAACCAGGATATCAGCTAGTACAAGTCGTAAAGATTTGAATTGCCACCCCAACTGCATTACTTCATTCTCTATACATCTAGACAGAAACTGATTTATTTCTTCTTGCAATTTTGGTGTTAGGTGCTGGCCGCATCTGATTAAATTTTTCAATCGCATATTCTCTAGAACTGTACTGAAATAACTTCCTAATGTTAAATTTAGATGAACACTTGACTAAATTATTTCTCCAATATTTATCGACAAATAATTTCCTAAACTCTTGATAATTCCTGCATTGCTTCTGAACAATGCCGTGTCATTTTTCTGTGTGCTGCTCCTCCCAATACTATGTTCTTGATCTATAACTTTACCTTTTCTGTTTGCCCATCCTAAATCTCATCCAGTTTATCCAAGAACATCAAAGGTTACTCTCATTTCCGGTGTCAAATTTTTGACTAACCCTGTATGGCCCTTCCATATCTCGACTGTCACTAGAAACCACCTAATTTATCTTTGCTTGCATAATCTGTATATTTCTTTCTTCCTTGTTAATTATCATTTCGAACATCTGTATAAAATCAATCCTCAAGATAAACTCCACGACCAAATTCTGCTTTGCCAAACTGCGTTTCTTGTATATAAATAACGATACATATTCTATTTATTGTTTAAAATTTCTTCATTGTAGTTGACCCTAAGTTTATCTTCTTGATTTTCTGTAACCCGTACTTTTATTTTTTGATATTTTTCTCAACTAAATCTGCTCTAACCACTGACCTTTCTGACCCCATATCCAGTAATAACAAACACAAAGAAGTAACAAGTCTCAATTAAAGGTAAAATATTTGTATGTTAAATATGATATAAATAATCAACTATTCAGAAGCACAAATGTCAACTTATAAGCTAAGTAATGAGTTATTCTAACTGAAAACAAAAACTAGCACTTTCACTCCACCCTTTGGCACTCAGATATGTATTTATTTTATTAACAGAAGACGCAGGGCATATGTTGACCTGCTCACTCAAGAAGGGCTATTTTTATCTGAGTATCTGACCCACAGTCCTACAATACAATAGCAACAGATATTGTTCTCATTTCTCTGTGCAACTCTTTTCCATACTTTTTATGGCAGCTGTGCAACAAACGAAAAATATTGTTCATTGAAACTTAAAAGTTACGGTTTTAAGTTCTGATTGTGTTTAGGAATTATGCACACTCAACGAGTGCAACTAAAGTCTTCTTTAATTTTTATTTTAATATTACAAGTATAGCATAAAATTAATAATAGGTCGAAACATAGGGTATGGACTAGAACATTGCCTGACTTTCGTGGAACATTCTTGCCGTAAATACTCTTAGATATACATTTAGTAGGCAAAGAGTTTCGAATAGTTAAAGACATGTATCCGGCATAGGGCATTACCTGGGCCTTCTTTTTAAACCTGACCCGACCCATGTCCAACAGAAACAGGAACCAGACCGACATTCATTTAAGGGTGAAATGTCCAGCCCGACCTGCCCATCATTTGCCAACTTCAAACAGTCTGGCCGGTTCCCATGGACCACACCTTGGTCTAGGTCCGTTTAAAAGCCCGGCTCAGTAAATCCTCTAGCACTACTATACCTACAGAGGCGTATCTGCTAAATTGCTTCCACTCAGCATCCCAGCCAAAAAATTAAAATTAGAATTACCAATTTTAGAGATTTTGTTTCTTGTACTGCTTTCTTGTTGCCTATTCTACCTTCAATTATTATTTGATGAAAACGCTTTAAATCATCGAAAATATTAGAATTTGGACAATATGACTATAAAAAATATGTAAGAAACTATTGCAGTTTTAATATATATTTGTTAAAATTCATCGCGTTGTGATTTACAGTTTGAATATGACAGAACTACTAGATACTAGGTACTATCACATAAATATATCTTTAGTATCACCATGTTACTTGACAAATTGACGCTACTGACTTTTGAACACGGAAACGTAACGGAAAAGTTGGATCAGCTAGCTTACAGTGGAGAGCGGTAGATTCTAGGAATACAACAGGAGTTCTTTTAGGGGTATACAATTTTAACACTTGCATCTACCTGGAAAAGTTTCTGAACTCTCAGTTTAATAGTAAATGCTGGGTGCCAACTCACCTGGTACTAATTTTATCTTACCAGATGATGAGCGATCTCTAAAATGATACTAAAAGAATTATTAAGTTCTTGCAAATCAGGTTGTAGTCTTGTATACACTTGTCTTTTCCCTGTAACTATAACTTAAATAAAAACTCCAAGCTGCTTTCTTAATTTATATTAAAGCATAAATATTAACATAGCAAAACATATTAATTAAATTAACTATCTTTATTTGGCCAAATCTATGTGTAAAAGAAGAAATCATTAATTATAAATTTCCAATCAAGCTATATATGTATGTATCAGTTTCTGTAATTACAGTTGTGGTGCTTGTCCCGGTTTTAAATCACTTTCAATTTAAACATGCACCAAAGAGAAGAAATGGAGAGTAGGGAATGCCCCTATTAAGACTGATTGGTCTAAAGAACCACCTACAATGTTAACGATAAGAAAATGGGTTGTATGCATTAAAATATGAAATATCAGGTTGAAATATGCAGCACGTAAAAAATTCAATGACTTAAAGTTTCTTTTTTTCAAGACTCGAGCAACCCCGTACAAGACAACAATAGAGTGCTAGTAAATAATTCTTGGAATCCAACATATGCTGATGAAAGCGTCCATTTAGCAGATCACTTTCACTAAGCACCAGTAACTTCTTGAATTCCATGCTCGCAAACGCATCTGATAACTTTTCACTAGTAAACTCGAATTTATGAAATTACCGACTGTGTTTGAATGATATCCTCTGCTATGATTTAATGGTATATATAAGCTTAAATGTACCCCTGGGGTTTACGTGATGTACTGATTCACAGTGCAACTGTTTTGAAGAATGTGAAAGTGTTACAATGGTTATGCTTCTTTATTATTTTGTTACTTCTTGAATTAAAACGGCCTTATTGAACCACAAGTGGTTAGCATGCTAAATTATAAATTATTATTTATTCATTTATGAAGTAAATTGTTAAAAATCAACTTTGATGGTATCTGTTGGCTTAAGTTATTTGTATTCAGGAAAATGAGACAATGGCAGAGTCTTTTGATCTACTATGGTATACATTGCTTTTAAAAATGTTTTACATATTTAAGATTACCATACAAACCAAAGTATCCTGCATCATTTTAATCATTTATAAAGCAAATTGTTTATACAAAATATGCTTTTTGTGAAATGGCTACATCTAATTTTCAACACTGTTTTAAACTATAACATCTTATTACAAATTTTTATTATGAGATTTAAATCAACAAATTTTGCAATCACAAAAACTGCAGTTTTTATGCTGGTAACAACTTGTATGAATATGGTTAATATGAATAAAATTTTATTACAAAAAGGCCATCCTAATTATGGATGCATATAAAGCAACGACTTTGGTAACGTCCTTTCTCATAATTGCCTTATTTTGGTGAAAAATACCAAGACAATCTATCGTGTTAAAGCAATCTGTTAAGTTTAAAGAATGTGACAAAATTTTAACTGTTGAAGAAATGTCTCAATTATAAACCTTCAAATATCTAGAAAATAGTCTAATGAGATATAATTTGCATATTCCTGTACAAGCAATTTTATTAAACTCTCAATTATTACAAATACAAGTTGTTGCAGGTGTGTTATGGTGAACTTTTACAATATTTTCATGCAGTGGAAAATATACTTGAGTGAAAGATATTAAAATTGCAATTATTCAAAAAACGTGGTTTGTGATCTACATTTTTGTATTTATGAAACTTGTTCCGTTAAGAGCATATTAAATTTTTGCAAATTACATACAATATCGGTTCTGTGTTAAGTGAAAATCTGGCAAACCCAAAGAATAAATCTTTGTTATTGTTATGATTAAGAGGATATGCTTAAAATGCCTAACATTTTGACTGTGTACCAAAAGTGAACATATATAATCAATTATGCTCCTGTATTTGTTTTAATAAAAAGCATGACAATTTGTCTGCAGACACATGTTTCTTTGTTTATTATAAGAAGTGGTATTACAATTTTGTTGATACAATGTCTGCTTGTGTTACCCAGTGTAGGTTATAATAGAGCATAACTAAAAAGACCAAAATCGCCTAAAGGGCGAGACTCATAATCGGGGATAAGTGTACGAACATGTTTGTAAATATTTGTAGTTTAAAGGAAATTAGAAATTATAACTTTTTTAATCTAATAGGCATCAGGTTGCTGATATTAGTTTGTCGATTCATTGGCGCTCAATGATGGCATTTTCTAAGCATCGGCATCAGTCACTGATTTTTTTTTAATGTAAACATCAGCCCTCGAGTGCAATATATTGCCGATAATTTGACGATGATTTGATTTTTACGATTTGTATTAAATTCTGCCAAAAGCAGAAATCAAGAACAAATTACACCCATATAAAGTTTTAGAACAATGCAATGAGTAATGAACACAACATTAATTTTATAAAGAATAAAGTAAACAACCTTAGCTTGGCATACAAATTTCTGCTATATGTTCATTTCATTTCAGCTGAATTAGATAAAGCGTTATTAATGGAAGGTAACAGAAAATTTTGTTACGTGAAAAATGATCACGAAGTTAATCAATTTCGATTAGCCCTGAAGGGGTGGGGACCTCGAAACAATATAAGAGTGCATCTGCTAACTCCTGCGATGCATGAGTGGGTTCCTATGAAAGAATTATAAAGGAAAATAGAAATTCAAAATAAAAATCATGAAGGATTAAAAAGAATAAATAAAACAACTGAAATACAACAATTCTATACACTAATACTTATCCTGAAAGGTTTTTCTCTGTCAAAATCGAGCGGCGCCAAATCGCCAGTTATAGCAATTCCTTTGATATTATCTTTATACGGAAGATGGTTATTCCACATAAACCTTCCTTACTTCAGTATTCTAAATTTGATTACGTTCTATCCTACCTTTCTTGTTAATAGTTTACAATCACATTAGTTCTGTTATAATTAAAAGAATTTCTCAAAATAAAATGCCTCGTCCAAACAAGATTCCATCACTGAGGTAGCTGTTAAAAGAAGAATTCTAAAAAGATCTTAAGTATAATCCATCAACAAAACTATTCATCACACCACACTTCCTGCTTTCAATATTTAATTATAAGGCATTTATAAATCCCAATTATTGGAAACGTTGTTATTAACAAATAAAAAAAATTTCAGTGTGTGTGTGAGCGTGCGCGCGCGGGTGAGTGCGTGCGTGTGTGTGTATGCGCGCGCGGGTGTGTACGGGTGTGTGCGTGTGTATGGGTGGGTGCGTGCGTGCGCAC
This sequence comes from Platerodrilus igneus, assembly GCA_036346225.1. Classification (NCBI taxonomy): domain Eukaryota; kingdom Metazoa; phylum Arthropoda; class Insecta; order Coleoptera; family Lycidae; genus Platerodrilus; species Platerodrilus igneus. The sequence goes on along the minus strand of JARFIW010001469.1, from coordinate 10,551,637 downwards.
GTGCGTATTTGCGTGCGTGCGTGTGTATATTGTTCTGAAAGCTATGCTCCACTATGTGCGTGCGTGCATGTGTGGTGTGTGTGTGTGTGGGCGCGAGCGTATGTGTGCGTGGGCGGATTTGGGTGGGCGCGCGCGTGTGTGTGTATATATTGTTCTGAAAGCTATGCCCCACTATTGGGTCGACATAATGTTACTAAGTCTACCTGGTACTAAAGCCCCGTGTTGGGTTCATCATATTGCTTTGAGGTTAATAACGTTGTCCTATTACTCGTGCCCCACTATTGGGTCAACGTAAATGCTCCGAGGTTTTCTGTTGTACTAAGGTGAAGCTTATATTAAAAATGTCCTGCGTTTGGGAACCATAAATGCTGTTTAGTTTCCTGCTGAATTTACCTGAAGTTGTAATTTATTCCAGCCCCACCTTGGGTCAACATAATTGCTGCGAAGTCTCTCTCTGGATGATTTGTGCTTCACAAATTGGGCATCATAATTGCTGCGAAGTCTCAACTTAATTGCTGTGTATACAAAAAAATACTCAGTTTCATCAGTGAAGTTGTCCACGGCTGCTCTGCTGCCACTTGAAAAATACTACCATACTACTCTACACAAAGAAAACGCGCCTACAATAATACACTGCGATTTATTCAGAGAAAACAAATTCTACACCAAAATCCTCATCAATTCTTTTTTCACACATCATTGAAATTACAAACATTGTCCTTTTGAAATAATACATTCTCTTTCAAATATTATGTGATAAATCATATAAGTTCTTAAAGTAAGGATCGAGTTGTGATACATTAATTGTATGTTGGAGATGAGTAGATGTATTTGAAGAATGACTCGATCTGTTAGAGCAACTAGCGTTTTTTGAAATTTCTTCTATTGTAAAGCGATCATCAGTGTTTTATTTTCTTCCATGTCAACTTATCTAGCTATTGCTTAAAGACAGTGCAAGATGATCGAATGTTTTAGTTTTCTAAACTGTAACATTTTGAAGGCAGGTCAAAAATTTCACTTAAATCTTTGGAAGGTGAAATGGTTCCTAATATGGATGCAGCATTACCTCTTTGAATAGCTATGCCAATTCTTTGTCATAAAAATTAAGTGGTTCTTTGATCAAAGGTATTAAGATAGATTCGTCTACCAATTTCCTTTGTGAATTCCAATCCTTGACTACCTAGAACTCCTAAGGTTTCAATTGAAACTGGGTAAAAGATATAAAGGTCTGATAAAGAGGAATATTTTTTTTTAATTTTTCGCCAGCTTTTGCTGCTGCTCCAGTTTTATTGGAACAAGCAGTAACATGAGAATTAGCAAGAGTGTTGGTACATGTAAAATCCCACATTACTGCTTTACCATATTTCCAAGTAATTAAACTAATGCCGTCAGGTCTTTTACCATCTTCTCTAAATAAATAGGTAGGTTCCAGAATAGAAGGAACATCGGCAGAGACTAAAGCTCGTTTAATTAAATCATTAACTGCTTTGTGCCTGGAATGCCTTCCCGCACTAAGCCTGCAACTTAATCCATGTATACCTAACTCATCTGCAGCTGATCCACAAATGCATGAGTGTGGTGTACACAACCGAGTACCAAGCCTGAGTCCTACAGCAATTCTAAACGAATGGTTATCCAATAATGTGCCCAGAGATGCTTTTGGAACAGCAAATAACCATGCGTTGGCATATTTTGAAGAAACTGCAAGAATACGAGCCCTATGAGTATTATTGGTAGCTGATTCTAGCAACTTATTGGAAGATATATCCAGCAATGGTATATCCCATTCTTTTTGGACGAGTTTGTTGATTTTGATTTCATTTAAATTTGTTGCAAACTTCCAAAGTTCTTCAGCTTGCAAAAAGAAATTATCAATAGATATATTAAGTTTTATCTGTCAATAAATTTATAAAGTAACAGGGCTTCACCATAAATCTTACGTTACTCCCTGATTTATTACGAGCTCATAGCAAAACCTTTAAACATTCGTGCTAGTTAGTGCACAGCAAATTACCAAAAGTCCCTCTTACTTTGCGCATAAACCAATAGTACACAGATTATTTTTACAAACATAAATTCCTACATAAAAATATGGTAAAATAATATCATAAAAGTTCTATCAGTAATTCTTTTGCCCATTAAATTTATAGAAATATATCCATAAAGCACAAAATGTCATTACATACCAAATACCACACAAAACCAATGCTGCACAAAAATCAGTTATGTGGAATTCACCGCACATGGATCTGCAATCACACCATAAACGACGGTAGCCCTCATCAGTGACTGCACGTTCTGGAACCTCTCCAAGTTGTTTTATACCATCCGTGAATACCCTTGAATACCAATTGAAGGTACATCAAAACTTCCCCAATTCAGTTGCTGTTCCATCAACCATTGGTAAACCACCAAATCCATCTACCATCAATCTCTTCTCCATTTTTAGGCAGTCTGTACTTACTTTAAATCAAGCATGCTTCGCAGTTTTAACAAAACTTTTCATCTATTTAGAACTGCTTGTAAAACTCTACACCAACTTGTGTAGGTTATTATAAACTTTATTGCAAATACTATAAAATTACTTGTTTACCACTATTAGCGGACCCGTCGATGAAAAGCAAAAGAGCAATAGAGACCTTACCACCACCTCTATGTGTTTATATACACTTGCTGCCTCCTAAACTTGTAATTCTGACAACTCTGTCAATACAAACAAAACAGCCTTCTTAGTAAATTTCCAACCGTCTACACAATTCTCACAAACCCAATGTCAACTGTCATCGAAATCTTAGAATTTTGACGATACAAACAAAATATTTTCTACAAAAACACAAGTTACGCGTCGTAACGGATATTCACTTCGTCCAATCTTAGCCCCTACTGCCAATTGTTATAGCAAGCACCCCCTACTGAAATCTCTGTCTCCTTTTAACCTATTCACACAATTTCGTATCCTTTATTTTGTTTTCAAGTTACTTCTGTCCTTGATGCAATACTCCTCTCCAAGTAATATTCAAAATAAGTCTGTCTCATTTATTCACATATCCTATTTGATAATCTTTCTCTGTTTATTGTTGGCAACTTGTATTTGTAACCACTCTACCTTATTTCCCACTTAGCATATTTATAACCTTCCAATGATGTCTATACAAATATGCGGCATCTCACTTGTACCTATTAAATTTAATCTTTCTTTGTCTCCCTGCATTTCCCCCAAGTACAACAAACTCCTATCATATGATATCTTTATCCTGTTTCCATGCATGCTAATACACAACCCTTCTTTATTCTATATTGGTCCTTGCATATTTAAGCCGTCAACTAACTTCACTCATCCCACTTCTACAATCGACCCCTTTTAATAGCATCTGCCACCCTTCGTAGAATCAGAATGTTATCTGTGCACGTTCTCCGTTTGAATACTTAGAACTCTAGTGACAGTTGAACTTGTTGATCTTTAAATATACTGGGAAAATATCTCCTTCCACAAAATGTTAAAAGTAAATGTTGTAACGGCGACTTGTTTCTCTGAACAATATTTAGAACTAAATGTTTAGAAATGAAGCTAAAAAGCTTGTGACTATTTACACTTATTACATACAATGATTAAATATACACGCTTAGAATATTTACATCTGCCAGATTTGAAATTACTATTTTACCTTCCTCAATTATGACCGTGTAATTATTGATTTCTACGCTAAAAAAATCTGAATAGCTTTTAAGAATAAACATCGAACATCGCACTTATGAACTACAATGGTTTAAAATAATCCAGCTTTTGAAAATAACTTTCCCTTTGCTATAATTAGCCTCATCACTTATGAACTATGATTAAATATGTTTCTAGTTTACCATACGCTATCTTTTAAATGCTATACTATACACGCTTGCAATATTTACACACGCTATTTTCTAACAAGATCTATGCTACTATGCGTCTAAGTATCCTGAAAATTATTTGTAAAATTAATACACGCTAACAGATGAAGCAAAATTACTCTTTTAAAATTAATGAAAATTTTTCATTAAATTGTTAATTTCGATGCTAGAGATATGGAAATCGTTTCACATTTTTGATTAGTTGTAATTACATATGGAAAGTTGTAATAAATTATGAAATGACCTATCTAATCCCTTTTTAATTTTTAAATTTCACAGAAATATATATATATATATATATTTCTGACGTTTCGAACCTCTTTGGGTTCTTTTTCGAAGAATATAAATTTACACTATCATTCTAGCTTCAACTAGCGAAATCTTCAATAAGTTAAACTTTAAAACCATTAAAACTATAAAAAATATTAAAACTAAATATTAACAATTAATGTAAAAAATATTGATTGAAACTTATCGAAAAATAGTACAAAATGTATATAAAAATATTTCTGGTTGATCAGATAGTTATATGCAGAAATCAATATTTCTTTTAACCCTTTTCTAATAAATTCGGACTCTTAAATACTGTCTATTAAATAAAAAAAAGTTACAGATACTTACAAACATGTTTGTGCATTTTTCCTCGATCATTTGAGTCTCGTCCTTTGGGCAATCTTGGTCCTTTTAGTTATGCTGTATTATAACCTACACTGGGTAACACAAACAGACATTGTATCAACAAAATTGTATTAGCACTTCTTGTAATAAAGAAAGATATATTTCGAAATAATCTGTACTACTTTTGTTTTAAACAGACATCTTCCAATTTCAAACTTAACCTAGTTTAGGTCGTAATGCCAAATGTATTTGTCAAATCTTAAAAATTAATTTCAGCAAAAGTGTTGTAACTTTAATCAATGGAGAGTACAAAGTACCTTCCATAAATTTTAACTAACAGGATTAAAAATTTTCTAGAAACTGATTTAAACTGTTGAAAAATTTAATAACGGATGGACACAATATGACTATCAAACGCATCTAATATATCAAAAATACATTACAAAATCTTGGATTGTTTTAAAAGCTGTGCAAGTCTTATGAAAACATTAAAAGCAAAGGGTGAGTCTATAATCCATTTCATATGGAAATTTTTTTGAAAGGGATTGTTTTTATTAATCTTATACAGAGCTTCTCGTCTCATATATACACAAATATGTATTACTCGTGTACGTTAATTAGCTGCATGAAGTATTTGTTAAATTCTATTGTTGTTACTTAACCTTTAATTCATATCACTATTTTAACTTTGTTATTAGTCAAGTAATTTATTAATAAGAGAGAGAGATTGGTTTTGCTTGGCTAATTGATCCATGTAACATCTTTCCTCATTACCTTAAGTATTTACCAACAGTTTATGATGAACCCACCAAACCTTATTCATGCTGCGGCGCGCAACAGTGGCAAATTTGTAAACTATTTTGAATTTTTATTAATATTCTATGTATATAACATATCTATACTATAATATGTATATGATGAATGTGAACTTAAAGTCCTTTATGTTGATATGTAAGTATTGTATAATTTATTTTAAAAATTTTTATAATATTGTGGATTAACAAGGTATATATAATTATTTATTTATACATATATATTGGGGTGATATAATAACCTTTGATGTTTATCTATAATATATTTCGACTTCGATAGAAGTTTATAGCATAAAAGCATATTTTGGAGTCTCACATGCTAGTAGCATAAAGCATAGGGCATACTTTTAACCAAATACAGGGGTATATAATATGTAGCCTGCTCTACTCGTCGAAATATTAAAAAGCTATTGCTTTTGGTGTTATTTTAATAAATTTATTTCAACGTTTGTTCATTGATATGACGGGATTAAATTATAAAATTTGCTGCCTTACAAATTAAATGAATCTGTAGAATTCAGGTATAGCTAGGTCAGCAGAGTATTACCTCAGGGTAGACATGAAAGTGGTCAAGATTGACCAAAGCAAAATAAAAGAGAATGGATGGAAACACATCTTTATCATAAACCAGATGAAATAAAATCTCCTTAAGTAGTAAGATTCAAGGACTTAAACGAAAATAAATATACAGTAAATTACTTATGTGCAGTTACAGTTAAGACATACCAAAATGATGTTCTTTAGACTGCATCTAAAAAAGAACACTTACTGAAAACACTTATTTGAGTCTTCCCAGCTAGTATCTTTAGGTAACCACACACCTCATAGGTCTTTAAACAATATTACCATTTTTGTGGTTTAAATTCTTTTTTTTTATTTATTAAAATGAGCATTAACATCTGGAATAAATGCAATCAAAGTTTACAATTTAAAAAACATATCTTTATTGTTTCTGATTTCCATATAAATAAATTTTGCATGTACAAAAGAGAAGACCAGAATAATTGATTAAATCATATTTTAACCCTGGAATATACGCAGGGTACAGGTTGTTGTACTGTTTGGCACTACGACGCCAAGGGAGGGATAGAAATTCGTAAGCGGTCTAGCTCAAAGCCGGCGAGGGGTGGGTAAGGTCAAAGTCGTAGCTTTGGGTTGTCTAACAACCCTAAAATATGACTAAAATCAGGATGTAAGATCGGTAATAACAACAAAAATCGGGTGGGCACCACCAGTGATATCAATTCGCTAGCTGTCAATGAAAAAATCTCGTCACTGTCAAGAAAACTCTCTAAGGCTCAATAATTATAACAAATAACTCGCAATGTAGAGTGATCACTCACCCTAACAGTTTAACTTCCTCATAAATATGAAATAACATGCATCGATAACTCAACTTAACTCTTCTTAATCTTTCTTGGGTATTAAATCACTCAGAGTTTTTAAAATTATCTTTGTTTACATTTCGATCCATGACCTAGGATCGTTGTCAAAATAAATATGCCGCATATGTAGGTGGACTGAACATTTTATTAACATCTATATATAATTCAGGAGATGATATATTACTGTCGTAAGAAATTAATTTATTATTAGTGTGCAGTGCCATAGAAGGATTATAAAATTGAATGTCCTTTGTAAGTAACATTAAAGATTCTGATTACTTTCTGTTAAGTTCAAAACCTGACATTGTAAATCTTTAAGTTTCTTTAATAAGGCAGATGTTTCATGGCTAATTAATGCTTTTAATAGGTTTTGTAGATCCTCGCATTTTATAACTTGCAATATATTTCCAATGTTATCATTTACACTAATGTTCAGATTTGTATTTGTATCAACAATAGAATACAAATTATCTTTGCTATTTGTTGAATTCTTTGATATATCTTGCATGAGATAGGTTTTGGGCCTCTTGGAGCGGCTTTTTAAATAGGCTTCTTCCAAAAATCTCTTCTATCAATTTTATTAAAACAGAGATTACAGTTGAATTTAACAATTGGTTACATTATATTCATTAATGTTTAACAATCAAAGTTACTTTTCACTAATTAAATTAATTAAACTAAATTGAGTAGCTTGAACAACCAACAATGTTAAAGTTGTGAAGCTCGAGACTGACTGGCCATATTGGGCTCTTGAGGGTATTATTTATGCTATGGTTGCTCCTCACATTGCTTATAGGAACTGCAGAGCTCATGTCTGCTATTTTCTTTATACAATACTAAGTAATAATCTTAATTCTAATAATTGCTGTCTTATCGTCTACTGTGACCTGCACCTGCAGTGTCATGTTACGTCTGGAATACAAAGTATTCACATCCGTTCTCATGTCTGGTTTATGAACTTCCATTAACCTTTTGTAATCTGTCCTTCAATTATACATTGTTGCATCTAACTTAAGATTTAATAATTTCCATTTGATTACATATATATATATATATATATATATATATATATATTCTAATTGGGGGGGAGTATGTAACTCATGTGCTACACAAAAATTCTTTAAATCCAACAGGGGATATTATTAACGATGCAATTCTTTCACTATATGATGAATGACACAGCCTTACAGCTCTAACAATTTACAAATTTACTAGCAACATTTTTCTTGCAATAAAGGCATAATTTTGACAGTAAACTATCACTATTATCTTCCAGGTCAGTCATATTTTCTTTTGTGTAGATCGTATATTTTTTCTTATTTGTTAGCAGAAAAACCAAGTCTTCATGTAATAATAAATTTACATAAAATAAAATAAAATTTACATAAAATATAATTGACAATACTCCCTGTATATTTGTTGTGGTTTGTTTTGTATTTTTCTTAATCTTTTTTAGGAAATAAACCACTCATAGTTGTTAAAATCGTCGTTATTTTCGTTTCGATCCATGACGTAGGATCGTTGCTAAAATAATAAAAATTTTCTGTTTGACGTTTATTACACAAATTGAAGGCGACTTTGATTTATGAATGTTTGATTTGTTTGGCTTGAATACATTAGGTGAAAATTTTAAAGTATAGAAGAATGAGTGCCTGCAATTTGTGTTGTGCCCTGGGAGCGACTTTGAGATAGCTAATACGCTTAACATTAAATCAGCTGATTAATTTTTATTTAGTTAAATTTCATATAAATTCAATAACTTGAGGATTGGAAAACATTTTTAACAAGTTTCTATTTATACGATTGAGAGTATGGTTATCTTGAGAGGGAAAGACCATTATGATCCAGGCTACTTCTTTGGTAGTGCCGGACTTTCACCGACTATTGTTACATGGTTCTGAGGCGATCCTAAGGCGGGTTTTCACTTATCAAATGCTGTTGTATGAATATTTTATATGGTTCTGAGGCGTCCCTCATGGATCAAAATGTAAATAAAGACGATTTTAACATTTGAGTGGTTTAATTCCCAAAGAAGATTAAGAAAAATAATTGACAATGACGCTTGACAGTGTTTACATAATGCTTAAGTAAGGCAAATATATTTAAATAACATGGCGTAGGTATCCTTTTGCTACCTGTTAATAGAGAGAATCTGTTGTCATTATGTAAAAACAAGTATCAATTGTAATAAACGCTTACAAAAAGTGTACTGGTCAATACTTACTGGTAATCAGCTGTTTACCAGAACATTGAACTGTTAAGCTACGCTCAACTACTTTTTGAACGCATTCTATTGTTAAACGTTTTAAAGTTATATTTACCAAGTAACCGATTAGTCGAATCTGTTCATGAAATATGAATCTGGTAATGTAGCAGTTACTTTGGTACATTTTTGAATGCGGTGTTTTCTGCCGGTCAAGTTTTTGAACACTAAAATAGTTTGTGGTGAATGCGTGTGTACCAGTTACATTTTCCAAAGCACCTAATAGTATCATAACATATGGCTTCTATTCAGAACATTTTGAGTTACTTATCTATTTCCTTTATTTTAAACCTACATGTACCTTGCATAGTGGTTTAGATATTACCAAAGCTGTATTATAACATAGTTTCTAAAAACTTTTTTGTAAAAATGTAGAGGTTCATGACCTGTGGTTTATAGTTCTGAAATTTTTGTTTCTTTTTTTTGTATTCAGATTCCCTTTATAGAAATGCATGTTCATTTAAAACTTTAGTGGTGATAGACTATTTGTTTGACAGAGATATATGCCATGTAAACGAAGATATATTAAAATATCTCCAGGATCTGTCACATAACCTGTCGTACATAAAATGTGACCAGAACATAAGCCAGGATATTAACTAATTCCGGGGGAAGTAACATCAAGAAATATAAACACAGCGACAGCTCAAAGCACTATAATATTATAATTTATAACTGAAACAAAATGCTTAAACAAAATAATCTAAACACTAAATTTTCTGCTGCAAGGTGATAATCTTGGAGCTTGGAGAAGCCTGATTATTCATATTAATTACCTTTAAAATTACCCACGTAAAAGATATACCAATTTTTTATTTTTAAATGTGTTTTGAGTTATGCCATAAAATGCAAAGTATTTTTACGAATATTTGTGAAAATAGGTGATGAATTTTTCCGAGGCAAATTTCACGACTTCCACCACTAACTACCGCAATGGTGAGTAATAAAACGAATCTTTTTTAAACTTGTTTGTACTTAACTGTGCATGTTCAAATGTGTTATAAAAATAAATACCTGTAATATTGTCATAGGACTATCATAAAATACTGAAGTAACTGTTACTTGAGACTAACATGAAGGATGGCTTCGTAATTGCAAATATAAATTAAGATTACTACACTAGAATCTTGGAACATTTTATTACGGGCATCTACTAACATCTATATATCTATGAGAGTGTCTCTGAAACATCACAGACCTCCTTCATAAGATTACAGCAAATTTTCAAAACAATATAAACTTAAATTACAAATTTAAGCAATCAGGAGGCTTAATAATACGTCTAGGTCTATCAGGAACCTTACAACTAATTTTGTTTTCAACTGCCTCCACCTTACTCTCTACTACTAAAGGTGCATCATTTTCCTTATCACTAACATTCAGATCTACACTTCCCTGAAGCATTTCATATTTAACTACAGACCCACTATTTCCATTTACCCCTTCAATGAGACTTACACTAATGTTCGGTATGATCTTTACGCTCATCGTACTAACTTCACTATCCAATTTAGATCCATCAACTTGATCGCACTTCATTATTTGCTCTGAATGCCTTTTCCAAATAATATTTTCTTCTTCAAGTAACTTACATAAATAATTCCTTATTCCTAAAACTTCTAACACTACGGCCTTTTTTTAAGCATTTCCTTTTCCTACTCTATAATCCCTAACATAGCATACCTCTCCTTTCACAAACTGAACGTCTCTTTTGCCATGATGGAATCTTATTTGATTATCTCGAGCAATATCACACTCTTCCTTTCTCATGAATACAATCTAGTTTTAACCTTTCTTTTAAACATTATTTGAGAAGGACACTCCCCAGTGGTACACTGGGTGTGTTTCGGTAAGAAAACAAATACCTGCTGATTAGCGTACTTACAAAAATTCCCTTATTACAAGCATCATACAATGCTTTAGTTAAATTATCCTTTTAGGTACGAGCTTGATTTTTAGCCGCTCCATTTGTGTAAGGATGGTATGGCGATGATGTAACGTGAACAATAATACCAATATCCTTACAAAATATTTCAAATTCCTCTGATACTAACTGCGTTCCGTTATAAGATATAATTTTATTTGGTAACCCATAATGAGAAAAACAATCTCTTAATTTTTCTAATGTTTACTTAGTCGTCATTTCATTCATTTGATACACTTTGGGCCATTTTGAAATCAACAATTAATAAAAACAGTTTATTGTGAAATGGACCCACGAAATCAATATGAATTCTATCAAAAACTGCTTTAGACTCTTCGAATTTTACTAAGATAGATTTAGGAGGATTTCTAGAATTAGATAAACATACTGTACAAGTTTTACTAAATGCTTCAATAACACTGTCTAATTTAGGCCACCATACATATTGTCTGGCCAGTGCTTTCATTCTTACAACACCCATATGGGTTGCATGCAATTCTCTTAACATTTTTCCCCTTAATGTAGTTGGCAAAATTACGCGATATCCCCACATCAATAATTTATTATCAATATAAAGTTCGTTTCTACTATTAAAATATGGTTTTAATTCACTGTCGCCCTCCTCAGGCCATCCATCCGTAACATATCGAATAACCCTACTTAAGACAATATCCCTACTAAACTCTTTTTTAATACTGAAACTATCGATGGGTATGTTCCCCCTCTATCAAAAAATGACAGTTATCTTCCTCAATTGATTTATAGTTAACATTTATTGGTAATCTGGGCAGTCCGTCTGCACCCTCATTAGATTTACCTGGTATATATTTAAATGTATAGTCAAATTCACTTAAGAATAAAGCCCAATGCTGTAGACGACCAGCTGAGACCTGGGAAATTCCCTTATGTTCTCCAAACAGAGCCAAAACCAGTTTATGATCCGAATACAGCATAACCTTATTCCTCATCAAATACTGATGAAATTTCTTTACAGACCAATAAATTGCCAATGCCTCTTTATGAATTACTGAATAATTCTTTTCAGCGGCGTTTAATGAGCATGAAGCAAAACAGATAGATCTTTCGGAACCATCAGAATATACATGTAACAAGGCTGCTCCAATCCCTATGCTATAGAAGCATCACAATCTAATCTAATATCTAATTCTGGATTAAAATGAACTAAATTTTGATCACTACTTATTATATTTTTCTGATTAAAAGAGTTTTCACAATTTTTATTCCATTTAAATTGTACATTCTTTTTCAATAACTGATATAATGGAGCCAAAATCTCAGACAATCTATCAACAAACTACACATAATAATTTATCATCCCTACGAATGCTTTCAGTTCTGCACTATTGCTTGGTCTAGATACTTCTCGCATAGCCCTAACCTTCTCAGGATCTTTAAATAGTCCTTGTTTATTTAAAATATGGCCAACCCTTGTTGCAATACAGCTACGTGTGTGATATTAAAGCATAATCAATAAATATCTAATAATATAACATTTAATATTGTATAGATGAAATAAATAGTTAATTGATTATGTTTAATTAGAAAACAATGAAAACTAAATTAGTACTTACTTCGACTTGATTATCAATTATTATAGAATTGAATACACCTAAAAAATGTAAACGTTATTTATTTGATTAGATATGTTTTTTTACATATTATATATCAATAGTGCCTCACATGCCAAGCAGTCAATTACCTTGATAAATGAGTAAATATATAGCCGTTGCTAAGCAACGAAACCTTACCCCGAAGAAGAGAAAGCATCTAAACCGTTCGGCTGTGCCACTACGCTATCTAGACACCTACAATCGAAAAGTGAATAGTCGCATATGTGGGAGAATCCTCGAAGAACCAGTAAAACGATTTCTAATAATAAGCTGCATCGGTTGGCGTTCGTGCCAGAGTTCGTGTTGGAGTAATAGCTTCGGGTAGATGCAGACGGCTGAAGTTTTTTTAACACGTCAACTGGCCCGTATCATAAAAATGGACAATTACCGAAAACCTGAAATTTCTCGCATAATATGACCAAAAGTGTTGCAAAAAACCATCTACGCAACGTATGGAAAAATGCTAAGCACCCTTATAACTTTAAACTCCTCTGAGGAGCGATAGTTTTGAAGGAGATTAGCGATTAATAAACCAATTTTCCTTCTCCAGTTCAGAAAGAATTCGAGCTATCAAATTTTTAGAACAGATACATTAGCACCAATATTTACGATGCTTGTAGTAGGTGTTCGTTCAGGTTTGTTGGTTTTGAAACTGACATATTTTACAGCAAAGTTGTAGATATAAAAAGCTCAACACATATTACAGACATTGGTTAAATAAATAAATGCCATATACAGTAATTGCAGTCCAACTCTTGTTTAACAACACAAAATATGTTTTTAATGTACCTTGGTGTATAAAAGTTACCGAAATCAGCTGATTGCTTTAATTTAATGTACTTGAAAAGAATGCATTTCAAAATGTATTAAAGATACTAGTGTATAATAATTTTCGTAGCAATTGTAGATTGATGAAAAAGAATATTTGCAATTCCTTCAATTATCGAAGTTCAAATAATATCGGCAAGCATGGTGATGTAGTACTTAATATTAATTCGTTTTTTAATGTAAATAAATAATTGTTAACATTGTATTTCGTTGCAAAGCGATTATAAATTGTGATTTAGTATTCCTACGCTCATTAGATGTGTTGTAGTGTTTAAAAAAGTCAACATAAAAAAAGCAGATGTAATTGGGCATCGAACCATCCAACCATCCAACTTACGAATGTTAGCCAGACATCGTACCGTTACGCTATCGAGTTCACACATATTGGAAATGTGTTAGTAGTATACTTGCATTTTGGCGTGTCACATACGAAATACACCGATTCTTGACAAAATCACGGTCTATTGTAATTGCTCGGGTAACATCGTAAAGAAACGTCAAATGTAATTATTAATTATTTCTGAAATAAATAGCCCGTGTATATTAAAAAGCGATGCTTTTGTATAGTAATAATCAATTATCGGTACTAATAAGGCGAATTACGTGAATTAAAAATTTTAATATGAGAAATTTGAAAATAGTTGTGTAACCATAGATTTTGATGGTACACATTCGTTCGTTTCCGGCGCCTTTCCTTACCTGTTTTTGACGTTTCTCGAATTAATTATACAATTTTTATTAACTCTTAAGAAAATACCATAGCACCAGCCTGCAAACTGTTAATAATTTAGGTTTTAGGATACGAATAGTGTTGTTTGACATATATTAGATATTTTTTAGCGCCCGAATATGAATTTTGCAACCTACTGGATCTTCTCTCTCTCTCTCTCTCTCTCTCTCTCTCTCTCTCGCACCAACGTACACGGACCAGTTGACGACCTCGTTCGGTTTTGAGATCGGGATTTTTTGATGAATTCTAGCTTTTCTTAACACGTAAGGCGAATATGTCGCCGCAGATTAATCTTTTCCTGGAAAACCCCTATATCACCCCTATTTATAGGTTTTACGCGATAAAAAGCGGCCTATGCAACGCATGCAAAAATCTCCAACCGAACCCACAACCCTCCCTTATCCGAACCAAACCCCCCCCCCTCGGAAGAGATACGCAAAAAGCGATCGATTCGCACCTCTCAACTTTAACACAAATTCATGCTATCAAGATTTATAGTATTTAGATGTTACTGTAGCTGCCTTCGAGGTTAATTCCATAATTTATAAAAATGTACTTTTGGTTGTAATTAACCTCACTTTTGTAATTTTCTTTTTTTACCTCGTCGCCACTGTAATATTATCGTAGGACTATCATAAAATACTCGCATAACCGTTACTTGCGACTAACACGAAAAATGGCTTTGTAATTGCAAATATAAATTAAGATTACTACACGAGAATCTTGGAACATTTTAGTACGGACATTTTCTAACATCTATGAGTGTCTCTGATACATTACAATACCTGTTTGTGTAATAGTAGTAATATCAAAAATGTGAAATGACCAGTGAATTTTTTCTACATCAGTACAAAACTAGCGAACTTTTTCGACTTTATAAACATATGTTTAATAAACACAACACAAAAATGGCAATAGGAAATCCAAAAATTCATTATAGCAAACGATTATGGTATAAAAGAGAGAGAAAGAAGTTCAAGCTTCATTTGAAAATTATAATATCATGTATACAAAAAGAAATGTACTACAGAAAGGTGTATAAAGTATGTGCACTGTAACATACATATTAAAACACAAAAATTTGTTAAAATTCAATACCAACAAAAAATATATACGAATTATAATGTAGATGCAATGCATTTATGTAGGTAGCGTAACGGTAATTGATTATCCATAGTCGACGTCGTAGTTGCCAGGCTATAGAGTGTGTAATGAACAAATCAAGCAAGCAAATTGTTTTGAAAACCCATTCCAGGCAAGATTGTCATCAAATTAAACTATTTGCTACTATATTGTTCAGTTGTTTGCTAATATAATAGGCTCATTGTTCAACAGATTGAATGAGCATTGTATTATAATTTCCCTGAAAGTCCAGCATTATGCACTTGCATGCCTAATTTATACATACTTAATTCGCTAATAAGTGACATTCGGTTATAATCCCCCACTTAAAAATTGTAAAGTAACCTTTTATAATATTATACCTTAATGTTGTGTTTGCATATTGTAATATGTATTGTTATTTTTTTCTAAGGTTAAGATTTAACCAAAATTGTATTGCTGAAATACTAAAACAATTTTAATCAATTAATGACTGTTGCTAAACCATAACTTCAATAACTTTGGTGGAGCTGTATGTAGTCTTGCTTGTTTCTGTGCCAATTTGACTTATCTATTTAGTGTATAAAAATTTCTTGTATAAATGTTAACTTACTTGAAATCAATATGTTGAATATTTTTGTATCATAAACTTCAAACAACAAGGATTTGCATGACTTCGAAAGCATTTACGCTTTTGCAAAGCAATAACAGATTAATTTACGAGGTTGTTGTAATCGTAGTATGAAGATAACTATTGTAACAGGAGTTAATAGTCAAGCATTTTACGTACCAGCAGTGTAATATATTTGTTTCGCATGATAGCCTTATCATACATTTTAATAATGAAATTTAGCCACAGTTTCAAAAATAATGATTTAAGTTTAGACACAATCTAATTATGTAATTATAAATAAAGGATTAGTCGATTGACTTACTTAACTAATTGGACACTGTCCTCTGTAATGTGTAACGGTTTTCATGTAATTAATAAAAGCTTCCACGTTACTCGTCCATATTGCACCATTAAATCTTCTATGATGACCATATTTTAACCTTTATAGCCTTGTTCTTATCCTTAAAAATCTCACTTCCTATATTGATGGTATTTTTGGTTGATTTACCTATGAACTCCCAGAGACTTCAGATTTGGAGCTTTAAGAGTTCGACTTGATGGAAGTGGTTGATACTCTCGCATCCAATTTTAACTGCTTTGTATGTTCTTTTCTTTCTTGTTCCATAATAATCTTCAAGTAGATTTTATGTAATATTAGTCATTTACTTTACTCGTTCTATTATGTTTTTTACTATTTGACAGTTCAATTGCTGCGATTTTGCATACTGTTTAATGTCAAATATCTAACGTTGTGTGAAAAACTTCTTAGTGTTTTATTTTCAGAGATCTCATGAGTAATATTGCACTTACTTGGTTAATCTCCATTCTTACTACTGTCAACAATTCATAACTACAAAATTTTGGTGTACAAATATTAATTTGTCTGACTTCTCGATGTAATTTTAATGTACAAAATACTTTATTCCGGCACTTGAGTCAATTGCTATGCAGCCCTTCAGGGCATAATTAAGGCGTAGTACTCTATTCCAGTTTTTAATCTATTGAGATGCTGCAGCTATTCCTGATCTAAGTCATAAAGTCGATTTTTCCTCATCGCAATTTCCGTGAACATAGTATGTGTACTTAGTTGAAGCATACTTATGAATTCCAATGTTTCTTGGTCATGCCTAACAATTTACGTTGTGCATCATACAATATTATCTAAAATGTCACGTAAAAGTTGTATTTATTTCTCGTTCAGGATTGACTATGCATAGAGTACAACGTTTTATCTATTCTTGTACAGAAAAAAGCTTTAATTCGTTCTTTCTCTATAAATGGCAAAGTTTTTGAACCCTGAATATTGTATAATAACTATTAATTTGGGAAGTATATTACTGCTTTCTAGAATATAATGAAGTACTAAATTTATGACAAGTATGTAATGGTGGTTTTGGTATTGTAATTATTATCAAGTGAATTGTGAATTCACTTGTTTGTTGTTGAGAACACCAGCGGGTGAGGAGAATATCCTCGATAGTGTTTAAAGCAACAATATAGTAAATTGTATGTTGGGAAGGTTCACTTCAGACTAAGTGGTGAGGAGAATATCCTCTGAAGTGTTCCAGAACAACAGCTAATTATTATTTAATTACAGATTTCCTACTGATGATGACCACATAGTGGTCGAAATATGTATCTGGTATTTTAAATATTTTTTGTGGTAAGGGTTTTTGCATTTTATTCAAATTGTGCCACAGTGTTCCTATAGATTATTATTTTTAATATTTGCCTATTTTCTTCAACTTATAATGCCGTTTAATATGTTATCCCTTATTTTAATTTTCTAACGATCTTCTATTAATAGAAATGGTTTAAGTTTAGTTTAAAATATCCTTGTTGTTTGATGTAAAAGTAATTATTTTAGAATATGATAATTTTTATAAGTGCAGGATTTCTTTTTAGTCCTGTTGTATATAAGTTGTGATCTTTGTTTTAAGTGTTGTGTATTATTACTTTTGGTACCTGAAGAATTATTTACTTGATATTAATTAAGTGTATATTGTATTCTGTACTTACATTGTAAACTTCAAAAACCACTACAAGTGTGAAATATTGTATATCTTGATGTACTATTTTAAATCTAAAAGCTTAAAACATACTTTAATGTGAGGCAAGATGTTATTAATATATTTATTTAAAAAATATTTTATTTGTTTATCACTTAAAGGACCATACCTTGTTATGCTTTATTTTATAAAGCTTTAACATATTATTGTGGTAATTATGTTTCAGGGGCTTTTTTAAAACTCTGCATTGGGAAATTCCCAGCAGATAAATATATATATGCCTGTGGAAACTATATAAAGTTGTTCACACGGATATTCCGGACATTGGAATATCTTTGTGATTTGAGATTATGCTAACATGGCAATTCTCACGGTTTGGACGACATTGTTTCCACCAACGTGCATCAGAGTACTTTAACCTCTTACAATTTCCATTGAGTGCCAACGTGTGCGAGTACTTCGAACTTATCGACTTGTGGTTCCCCCTCCTCCCCTACCTCTCCTTATAGTGTATCAACACACAGTCCATGAGGGCTACATCAAAGCAATATGAGCAGCAACAGGAATCCAATACATAACCCCACCTGAAGATCTAGAGAATCATCGCACCAGCAGTGGAATTCTGGGGTAAGTGCTGTCATTAATATGTTTGCGACGTATTTCGTCACCTCGGGGAATTCCCCTCCCCCCCTAGAAATTTTAGGTTATTTGTGTATGATATTTACACTTATATTTTACTCCGAACGCATGGTTAAGGGGAACAACCTTTGTTAATGAAACAGAAACAAGTATTAACAAGCCATTTGTTAATACAAAATTTCTGAATTTTTAGATTGATAAGGGAATATATTCTAATTTAGCTTGTCAAGAAATTATCCTACTGTTTAGATAACAATAAAAAATTTATTATCAGAAAAAATAACAAAACTGAAGGCGAGTTCAAAATTACCTATGTGCAAACTTTATTTTGCAAAAGTACTTCTTTTAATCGTTTATACAATGATGCTGTCCTATATGTAGATTACAACAATCATGCAGAAATAGTTTTGGAAACATTTCACACATATTTAAAAACAAATGTTCTTGGTTTAGATATAATATGCTGGACTAGCGACTGGGTGTAGAAGACGGAGGTTCCCGATATTAATTAGATATTAAATGTTCTTATGTACAAATGGTATAACTGTATTAATAAAGTATTTAATAGCTGATCCGGTAATTGAATTTTTAGTGGTTCATTTCTAGATGCCGCTGCTACTACCTGGGTCTCGGGTAGTCCTTCGGTTGGAGTTTTTTCAATGCGGTCCGGCTGTCCTTGTTGGCGAAGCTCCAGATAATTTTGTATATATATATATATATATATATTTATTATTGTATCTTCCTACTTTTCTTTTACTCACTCACGGTGTGTTCAATCACTCTCAACTAAAAATTTTTATTTTATTTTACCCCTTTTTGTCGCGCCTTTTTTTTAATGTGCACACCTAATGCACGCCCCGTACTTGCAACGTTTGGTTGGTTCTTTAATTAACTATTTATTTCAATGCCTCGACTATTTAAGCTCTTAAATCTCAGGGTGGTCAACTACTTATAGCGAGTTCTGTTATAAGTAGATGTGCAAAGTCCAACCAAAGTGCACCTCTTTTGTTTTAGTACTAAATTTTATTACTCTACTTTTTATATGCCAAAATTATACTACGATCAGCGTTGCTTTGTGCCAAATTTAATTACTACCAAAATTATATGACTGTTTTTGACGTTTTAAGATATCTCAGCACTCACCTGGTTTATACTCCGTTCTTGGCCGCTCTGACTGCTGGCTCAAAATCCTTGTCGCCGTATGCGTCTTTACACTTTTGTCCTATCTGATTGAAGTCTAGTACCGCCTCCAGGTGTTGTTCTGAAATTTAGCTGCTCCCCAATACCTGAAATAATTAACCCTAATTTAGAATTTTGAATACCCAGTGCTGTAACTTTCCCTGTGCTAATTTCCGCTTCGAATCCACCACTACCAATTGTTGCTATCCTAAACTTCGCTCTTCGTATTCTCGATCAATCCGTCCGCTTCTTCGTATCTATGCAAATCTACTCGTCGTCTTACTTCAAAATTGCTCTATGCTCCGCTACCTAATAATCGCTATCCAAAACCAACTTCTTTCCTTATATATTTTTCCTCTCGATGTCCTGCTACCTAATATCGCTATCCAAATCCAACTTCTTTCCTTATATATTTTTCCTCTCGATGTCCTGCTACCTAATATCGCTATCCAAATCCCACTTCGTTCCTTATATATTTTCCTCTCGATGTCCTGCTACAAATCTATAAATCGCTATCCAAATCTAACTTCTTTCCTATGTATAACCACTCTCGATGTCCTGCTTCTTTTAAATCGCTACCCAATATCGTTCCAAATCTCTATAATTTCCCGTCGCTTCGCCGTTGCACAATCACCACTCTTTACACTAATTACTCTCGTCGCTGTTGCTTCTTTACGCTTCTTTATTCAATCAAACTCTTTAAAACTCAAATACTTTTATTAACTTCTTTTAAAAATGGTTTACAAATTAGCACAGTATGAAAAACACGTCTTTTTACAAAATGATTTTCGAAAAAAATCCCCGTTGTTTACTTTCCAAGGCGACCATTTTAACTTTTTTGCCTACTACCCTTTTAAGTACATAACTAAATTGTCCAATAACATCTTAACATTTCGTTTGTGTCGCACATACCATAGTTCATGTCCTTTTACACTTTCCTGATCCACATACAATTCTATTATTTGTCATAAATATTTACAGTTCACCAATCATATTTGAAGTTGTTATAACTAATAATTTTGAGTTTACAAATATTGTCCAAAAGTTGATTCTATTTAAAATGAAACCAAAATAAATCGCACTTGAACCTGGATGCGTGGTCGATAGTAAACATTCATAGACGCATCCGGTTTTTGGACGGCAAATGTACTTTCAATGGCCTTTAAAATTCAAACTCGGTATAAACCCTTGAGCACTGTACATCTTACTACGTCATTTTAATATTACCTTTTGGCACTTAATTTCAACTACCATTTTGAATGGTATTTTAGTATACGTAAAATACGGCAAACATACATTTTTAAGTTTATGTGATCAAATATGTGGATTATTTTGCTTGGCATATACTAGCTTGTACTAAACAACCCTTAGAACTCTTGGTATCTCCCTTATACATTTCATTATATATATATATATATATATATATATATTACTCATATTTAGACCAGGGTAGAAAATTAAATAATCACATCAAATAATTTTAATCACCGTGTATAAGGAATTTCATTAAATAATACGCGTTATTAAAACCATGAAGCATAAATAAACTCGGTTGTTTCAGTAAAAATAAGAAATTTAAATTATTTATAAGACGAAGCAGTAGTGAAAAGCTCTGCGTGTAATGTAATTATTCCTAAACAAAGAGAAATTACGTGCAAAGTTTATATTAATTAACCCTATTTTAAGTAACCGGTAGTAAAACAAAGTGTACATATAATAATTAATATTTAAGTTGTATTCGCTAAAAAGGAAAAGGATAGAAATCAATTTTAATTGGAGTTAATTAAACCGTTAATAACATATAATACCTATAGAAACTTGTAAAACCCAAGATTAAAATACCACGGAATAAAGCTCTGAGAATTAATATTATTTTGAACACCTGCGTAGTTTAAATATCACATTCGGCGTAAATTTTGCAGATAATTAATGTTTCAAAGAATCTTGGGAAAACGTCGCATAATAGTTACGAGAATTGCTAAAGCTGGGTATTTCACACTTCATGTGGACTAAAATAATCGATAATAAAGAATATCAAGTTGCACCAATAAGAACACGGTAGAGAAGGAAAGAAAATGCGTCAAGCAAAGACACATATTGTAAAAGGCGGATTTAAGCAACGTCACGGGGTCACAATTGGTTAAAATAGGATGCAAATATCAGAGGTAGAACAACGATTTCTGTACAAAATTAATTAGTTTTTCTCGGACATGCTTGCGTGCCGTGTGGAAATTTTCTGAGATTTAAATGGGGCGAGTGAAAATTCGTAAAAATCGACGCGTGAGCGACGGACTGGGAACAGAGCATGAGAAATTCTAGAAACTGGCCGTTTTAGAGACTCGACCGACAGACAGGCTTTTGCTATATATACCGGTGGTAATATGAATTTCGGCCTCTTAGACTTTTGACGATTCGATGCGTTAAAAGCTCGTACATACGCGACTTGATTGAAGATGTTAAACCGTGTATTTTAGTTTGATTAAATAATTTAAAGTTTGCTAGTATATTTTAGTGATTCAAAATAGCTTATTATTTACGTGCTAACATGAATGTACTTCAGTGCACTTAGATACAAGGTAATAAAATTTAGTTTCACTGTACCAATTAGCAAAATTTACAACGACGAAGGTATACACAAAAGTAGGCAGTTTTGGCGTATATTGGTGACAGAAGCATGAATTTCTTTGCTATTTTCGGGGTGTTAATAATTAAATGGTTCAAATACGTGTCTGGAACCATGAAACAAGGGTCAGATAAACACAGAGGAGTTCGGAAAGGCCCAGAAACGACTTTGAATGGATGGTGATGGAGAAAATTTTAAAAGCGTAGAGAATCAGAAGCGTAAATATAATCCTGTTGAATGGTGTGATTAACTAAAGAAACGATACTTTGAAGCTACGAGGACAGTAACCTTCAGGTAAATTATACTATTTTGTTTGACATTTTGTGTGTATTGAATGACTTTATAATTGATTTACTTTAAATGGACATTAGTGAAATTGTTCTAACCATAAACGTTTAATTTTAAGATGAAATTTGCTTGTTTAAGTAAAAGGGTATTTTGTTTTGATGTTCGGTAATATGATGAAAATTTGGGTATGTCTTTGAGCTCAATTAGACGAACCTGGTTAATTAACGTAAAGGGGTGGTAGATGCTCCTTTATACTCAGACTCGGTCTGCTTATATTGTTATATTAGTTAGTAGGCATCCAACAAGGACTTTAATTTTGGATGCACAGTAAAATGATAATAAAATTAATCTTGAAATTCTTTTAAAACTGAAATTTATGCTGAGTTTTAATTTTGAAATTTTAATGTATTCTGAATATTGATGTAAATAGAGTTAACGTTGATGTTTTTGGTAGGAATGTGTTGTTTTTTATGAATGAGGAGGTTTATAACATTAGGTGAGCAGCCGAGGCGAAAAGCGTAGTTCACGGATTTTAAAGGTATCACAGCATTCTTGACGCCCAAACTGTGGGGCTCGAATGTTTTGAAAGGGCCAGTACCTGCAGATATGAGAAGATTCACAGCAATATATATATATATATATATATATATATATATTGCTGTGATATACTCCTGTGAATGCGGAACTGGGTCCTTTCAACAAAAAATTCTAGTCCCACCGATTGGGCGTCATAAACTGCTGTGATCCTGTTTTCGCCTCGGCTGCTCACCTAATTTTATAAACCTCCTCACTCTAGATAGCTTTCATCCTCATACATAAAATTAAACAACACATTCCTACCACAAACATCAACGTTAACTCTATTTACATCAATATTCAGAATACATTAAATTTTCAAATTAAATTTCAGCATAAAATTCAGTTTTAAAAGAATTTCAAGATTAATTTTATTATCATTTTAATGTGCATCCAGAATTAAAGTCCTTGTTGGATGCCTACTAATTAATATAACAATATAAGCAGACGAGTCTGAGTATAAAGGAGCATTTACCACCCTTTACGTTAATTAACCAGGTTCGTCTAATTGAGCTCAAAGACATACCCAAATTTTCATCATAATTCAGAACATCAATACTAAATACCCTTTCTACTTAAACAAGCAAATTTCACCTTAAAATTAAAATTTTATTGTTGGTACAATTTCACTAATGTCCATTTAAAGTAAATCAATTATAAAGTTATTCAACACACACCAAAATGTCAAACAAACTAGTATAATTTACCTGAAGGTTACTGTCCTCGTAGCTTCAATGTACATCGTCCCTTTAGTTAATCACACCATTCCAACAGGATTATATTTACGGCTTCTAATTCTCAACGCTTTTAAAATTTTCTCCATCACCATTTATTTAAAGTTGTTTCTGGGCTTTTCCGAACTCATCTGTGTATATCTGACCCTTGTTTCGTGGATCCAGACACGTATTTGAACCATTTAATTATTAACACCCGAAAATAGCAAAGAAATTCATGTCTTTCACCAATATACGCCAAAACTGCCTACTTTGTGTATACATTTGTCGTTGTAAATTTTGCTAATTGGTACAGTGATACTAAATTTTATTACCTTGTATCTAAGTGCACTGAAGTACATTCATGTTAGCACGTAAATAACAAACTATTTTGAATCACTAAAATATACGAGCAAACTTTAAATTATTTTATCAAACTAAAATGCACTGTTTAACATCTTCAATCAAGTCGCGGATGTAAGAGAGCTTTTAACGCATCGAATAGTCAAAAGTCTAAGAGGCCGAAATTCATATTACCACCTGTATATATAGCGAATAGCCGGCATGTCGCTTTGTCCTCAAAACAGACAATTCTTAAGAATTTCTCATGCTATGTTCCCAGTCCGTCGCTCGCACGTCGGTTTTACGAATTTTCACTCGCCCATTTAAATCTCAGAAATTCTCACACGGCACGCAAACATGTCCGAGAAAACTAATTAATTTTGTACAGAAATTGTTGTTTCTACCTCTGATATTTGCATCCTATTTTCAACCAATTGTGACCCTCGTGACGTTGCTTAAATCACGCCTTTACTATATGTGTCTTTGCTTGACGCATTTTCTTTCCTTTCTAACCTGTTCGTATTGGTGCAAATTGTTATTCTTTATTATCGATTATATTTTAGTCCATGTGGACTATCTGGGTTAAATAACCCCGTATCGCACCTTCTCGTGAATATTAAGCCCGGTTTCTCCAAGATTCTTTGTAAACATTAATTATCTGCAAAATTTTCGCCGAATGAGCTTTTTAAATAAACCCTGTTTTGTATTTCGTGCTAAAGCATCTGACCGTTTCCAATATCCTTAGAATCGACATGTTTATCTAAACAAATTAAACTGAAATTGCCTTTTAAAATACGCAGGTGTGTTCAAACATCCTACTTCTAACTAACACTTCTAGGATTTGCATTTTATTGGGTTTTTTACAAGTTTCTATAGATATTATCTGTACGTTTTGTTCAATACCGGTTACTTGAAATAGAGTTAATTAAGATAAATTTTGCATGTAATTTCTCTTTGTTTCTTTATTAGGAATAAATAAATTACACGCAGAGCTTTTTTTTAATACTGTTTCTTTTGATATAAAGCGTCTTGTACATGATTTAAATCTCTTATGTTTAATGAAACGACTGACCTTTTATGCTTCACGGTTTTAATAAAGCGTATTATTTAATAAAATTCCTTATACACGGTGATTAAAATTATTTGATGTGATTATTTAATTTTCTACCCTGGTCTAAATATGAGTATTTTATATATATATATATATATATATATATATATATGTATATAATTAGTTTTGGGTTTTAGGTCAGCAGAATTGAAGAGTTCTCTTTTTTATAAACTCAAGCTTTCGGAAATTTATTTTTCCATTTTCAAGAGTACTAAAAGTAAATACAAATGAATTAGTTACGTGAACAAGGTTGACTAATAGCTAAAAATTATAATTAACTGAAAGTTACTAAAGTGAGATAAGATACAATTGGAGGATCAATAATAATGTACACTGTATAAGGGTATGGTATAATTAAATTTAAAAATAAAAATAATACTAATTATATCATCAAAAGGGTAAAAATATTTTTGATTATGATGTATACTGTCTTTAAATTTAATTTTTGTAAATAGTTGTTTATATGAGAATTTTTTGTTTGGGAAAGGTATCTTTATCTGTATTAATTAAACGCATTAATTGTAATGACATTTTTTTATATATATTACATTTTAAAAATATTTTTATCAATTTATTTAGTTATCTTTATAATTTTTTGTGCGAGTATGGTTGTAAGCAAAATAATATAACTTAATTATTTATTTCTTAATTTTTTATTTTCAAATACATTTTTTTAAATTTAGAAGGTAGGTATATATAGAACTCAAGTCTCCAATGTCGGTTTTTTTATTAAGTGTATTAGAATTTTGATAGATATAGCACATTTCAAGAAATTCGCGTCTTAATTTATTATTTTCTATATGTAAAATTTTTGGACTGTTAAAATCAATTTT
The DNA here is from genome assembly GCA_036346225.1 of Platerodrilus igneus. NCBI lineage: Eukaryota > Metazoa > Arthropoda > Insecta > Coleoptera > Lycidae > Platerodrilus > Platerodrilus igneus. The sequence goes on along the minus strand of JARFIW010001469.1, from coordinate 10,525,534 downwards.
GTGGTTGGTGGTATTTACGTGTGTTGATAGAGCAGTTGAATTTGGTTTAGTGCGTATATCACTTTGTTGTTGTGTTAACCGTTGTTTAAGGTTTTGTGAACTTTGCCCAATGTATATATTGGGACAATTTGAACAATTTACTTGATATACGATGTTCCTTTGATCTAAAGGAATGGTTTTATCTTTAATTTTAGAAAAAAGGTTATTTAGTGTTAGATCGGGTTTTTTTGCAAGTTTTATATTAAAATTTTTAAAAATATTATCTAGTTGAGAAGTTAACTTATCAAAATATGGAAATACCTTGTAACTAGGAATTGTATTGGTTTTGGTAGAATTTTTGTAATTTATTTTATTAGTGTGGTTAAATATCAGTCTCTTTATTAGAGGAGCAGGATAACTGTTATCTTTTAGGAATATTATATAATTTGTTTAAATTTTTTTGATATAAAGAAGGATGGCTTATGTTTTTTATTGTTTTTTAATCCTAAATAAAATTAATTTTCATACTCAGTGGGTGATATGAATGATAATTAAGGTATCTGTTTGAAGTGGTAGGTTTCTGATACCAGTCTAAAATAATTTTGTTAGTTTTATTCTCTAATTAATAATGTATCTAAAAAAGGAACCGAATAATGTTTTTCTTTTTCTATTGTAAATTGAATTTTACTGTTGTAATTATTAAATATTTCTAAAGTTGTATCAATTTTATCAAAAGGTACAGCTGTAATTATATCATCCATAAATTTTTTCAAAAACGGTAATCTGTATGGTAGTTTGGGAATTATTTCTTGTATTAAGTCATCCATAATAATTTGTACAATTATGGGACTTAGGTTAGAACCCATAGGACAACCATCTCTTTGTAGGTAGTAAGAGTTATTAAAACAAAAGTAGCTACTATCAAAAATAAATTCTATTATTTGTATAAAATGTTGTTTTGATATTTTACACTTAATTTTAATTTTGTTCCATAATTTGTTAATGTTTTCTAGAACCAGATATTTTGGAATGTTAGTAAATAAAGATACTGCGTCTAAACTTATTAGTACATAATTCTGAGGTAATTGAAAATTATTAATAAAAAGTGCAAATTCGAAAGAGTCTTTAACATTATATATATACTTTCACTAATAGATTTTTGTAGAATTTCAGCTATAAATTTGGATAGTTTTTCATTAGGACTATTGTTTGAGGCTATTATGGGTCTTAGTGGATTATCTGGTTTATGTATTTTTGGTAAACCGTATAATTTTGGAGATGTACTACTATAGTTATTTAAAGTTTTTGCTTCTTTTATTGTGATAGAATTGGATTTTTTTAATTCTTTAATAATATTTAGCGTTTGTCTTTGAAATTTTTTAGTTGGATCTGTAGTTATTTTTTTGTAGGTTTCTGCGTCATTAATTAAATTGTAAATTTTTTCATTGTAATCTGTTTTTGACATTGCTACCATGACGTTTCCTTTATCGGCTTTAACGATAATTAAATCATCGTTGCCCTTTATATATTTCTTACAGTTTTGAAATTCGGCTAAAAGTTTAGTTTTGTAAAATTGATTTTATATTAATAAAAGACTTACCATTACTGGATTTAAGTTAGTGTCATATCGCCATTGGTGAAAAATTAATTCTTAAAATATTTTTCGTTTCCTGGGTCTATATCTGTTTGAATATTTGACATCCGACTTTTACAGTTTTGATAAATAAAAGTAACATCAATTAGTAACTAATTAATTAAGTAACACGTTCTATCTTTTTTCGCATAACTATCCCCACACCCAAACTTCCTTCCTCTGATCCTGTATGAATTACCCTAAAGTCTTCACTCCAAAAATCCTCCACTTCTGCCCAGCGAGCTCCGCTGATCCCTACTATGTCCAATGGTAACCTAGTCATTTTAATTTTCAAGTTCTCTAGCATACCTACTTGCTTCATACTTCTGACATTCCACGCTCCAACTCGCAAAATGTTCCCTGCTCTTCCTTTAGACTTTCAGATCACATCCTCTGAAATAGTCCTCTCCCGGAGATCCGAATGGGGGACTATTTTAACTCTGGAATCTTTTACCCCAGAGGATTCTATTTTATGAAGAGCTAAATGTTTGGAATAATAGGCATATATAAATTACGGATTAATCGAGTCAGAATTTTGGTTTCATAAAGTTTTTTTGTTTAACTGGTTAAATAATGTTTGTGCTTCTATAACATATAACATTTTCATTTGGAGCTTGGAAACGTGCACGACTTTGAGATAAACTTTCATGGCCATTATCAAAGGCAGCAAAATCTTTATTACGAGCTCTACTAGTTCTGGCCAACTATGAATTTAGTATCTAAAATTATGGAATCTAGCCAAGGCACCATCAGAGAATAGTTCAACAGCACTACTTTTACATAACTGTTCATCGATACAATTTCTAGAGATTTTTAAATCGTCAATCCTTTCGGCAAAGGAAACCAAAGAAAATTTTGAATTATAATTTTAAAATGTTAAATTCTATTTAAATACAGGTGCGGGTTTACAAACATCTTTCTTACCAGTGGATAAAAATAAGTAATTTAACTCTACAGCAGTTATAGAACTATCAGGAACGAGATCTAATTTTTCAAATACAAGTCCTTCGATAAGCAGTAATTCAAACACGAATTTATTTTTAGTTTTCTCAGTTTCGTCAACATTCAAAGGCGAGAATAAATTGAGACGTTTTAAATGAATTGAAGAGAGAAAATTCACAATAATTCAATTTTTATAGGCAAAGGATTGTCAAACCAATCGAAAAGTTGTTCCACGTTTTTATCAAAATCTAAATTCATGGTACGGGGAATTGGTGTAGCTGCTATTTCCCGAGTAAGAATCACCTTAAATTGCACTCTACACTCATTATTTTGTTTTTGCAGACAAAATATTGCATAAAATAAGCTCAAAAGAGACATTTTTAAGTGTAGATAATTAATTTTAAAATCTTGAATTTAATTTACGATAATAAACAATTTAAAGTTTTTGATTTGTAACTCGATGAATAAAAACTATTTAATGCAATTAAATTTAATGAATATGAAAGCAAAATATTCAACTAATAAATTTTCGCAAGTTTTTTTAATAAAGAGTGATTTAGCATTAAAACTGGAAAAATGTATTGAACGTCGAAAAATTAAATAACTAAATCAAAATCACTACAAGGTAAATATTTTAAAAGTTATTACAAATCATGAGTGTCCTAATGAAGCTTACCTAAACAAAATTTTAATGTGAAACGAAGAATTTTTTGGCAACGGCGAATCGCCGCAAGTCCACACCATTTATATATACTTTTGTCTAGAGCAGGCACAAATTTTGTTAAATATTACAAAACCACAATTTTAATTAAACTTTATTAAAACCTTAGTTATTGCTCTGAAAAAAACATGTCCTACAAAAAAAATTAACTTTTTTGTATTATTTTAAGGCATTATGCAATAGGTTAGGTAAAGTGTGTAATTAAGTCTGTAAGGGACTCCAGCATTATATTCTAAAGTGTCAAAATCTATGAAGATTTTACAACAGAGAATGTACTATTTAAATATGAAATTGAAATATATTTTTTTGTCCAGTAGTAGAATTGATATTTTATTAGTTCGAATAATAGCTACATGACAACCATAAAGGATATGGTACATACAAATCAAATTAGCATAGCTGTGCATGGCAATCAGTAAAAATTTTGTTATTAATACAACGAAAGAAAGAACCAACTTTTACATTTTTAATTGCTAAAACATTTTGTGTCATAATAAACTGCCTCACATTGGGCGCCGATTATTATGTTTAACCCCCAGACAGATTTTATTACACTACAAATGAGGTCACAAATTATTGCCATCAAACAGTTAGTTTTACATAAAAAAGCAATTAAAAAATAACCAAAAGGCTTACCTTGATTAATGGCTGTAGCTACAGTATGCCTTTGCTGATTTCTAAATGTGGAGGATGGTTTTGTGGTAGTCCATTTCTTGTGTTTTGTCCACATTATTGCAGTGAAGTGGGCTGTTGAACCTACACAGTTTTGGAACATAAAATAAAAGTATTTTAAAAAGAAATGTAGAGATGCACAAATACATCACACTCCAATAAACACGCACTCGCATTTAATATCCCAATATCGTACGGTAGTCAAATTTAAAACACGTCTTTACCATGAACTCATTATCCCAATAAAAACGCTTCTCATTGGTTAAAAGTCCTATAACCGCGCATTGCTCCAGCCTGGAAAAATATGACGAGCGTCTCACGGCAGTAATGCCGTGGCTGCAATGGCAGGTTATGTTACTGTTAGAAATAGATATTATTATTATTAAAAAACACAAATCGCTTAACACGCATATCAAAACAGTTGTTGCTAAAACTCTTGCCGACTGTTCTGATATGCGTGTTACGTGATTTGTGTTTTTTAAATATAATATCTAATTTGTGTTTTTTAATAATAATATCTATTTCTAACAGTAACCTAACCTATCATTGCAACCACGGCATTAGTGCCGTGACACACTTGTGAAAATATGTGCTTAAAATAATATATCGATAAATTATGGGTTCATGACCTCTGCCCACATTAACCCAGAAACCACAAACTTTAGATGTAGTCAGCTAATTAAACTAATGATGGGAAAAGAAAAGTTTCCCTTTTTGAATTATAGAACGAATCTATATCTAATATTAAAGCAAAACTTTGTGGAACCAAAAGTTGCAACACATTTTTAATAATTCTGTACTGATATTGTTATAGCTTTGAAACATTGTGGTAATTTTATTGTTGATTTGTAGTACTGTATCAACTGGCTAAACAAATTAAGTATTTAAAATAAAAAACACCAACAAAAATAATATAAAGTTATTACTGAAACAATTATGCAATCACAATATCAATTTTCTACAAATTTTTAGCTACCTAACTACATATCTATACTTTAATACATTCTTTACTTAACTATATATCTCAAAAATTACAGTATTAAATAATAATATATAACTTTGTACTCATAATAGTGTATAAGATGATACGATATACATATGAAGAAATCAATAAAAACTAAAACAACACTAGCTGCACGTTAAAATAATTTCTGTAACAATAAAAATATAAGTTCTAATAATTCGGTTGTAAAAGATACAAAAATAAAATATTTTACAAATCAATTATATATTTAATGGCAAGTTATTGAATGAAATTAAAATACCACTGATGTTACAATTTCATAGCAGCTTGTTAGAATTTTAATAGTTTACAACATTCCAGATAAAGTACGTAAATAAGAGATCAAATATTATGTATATGTACATACTGGCACCTTCCAAAAATAATAAGAAATTAAAGCAATATTAAATCAGAAGCGGTTATGGTAAGCATTATGCTTATGCTAATTCAAACATGCGCAGAATTACACCGAGATATTATTTCTAGGATATAAATTTTCAACTTCCCGGTAATAAGTCTGATAGATTAATTATACTTCATGACTCGTTCGCAAAAAGAATGTTTCTATAGTGACGCTTAAAAGTGGATGTGTTTAACGTTAGATGGCTTAAGATAATAGAAATGTAAATTTTTACAACATTATATGAGAAAGATCCTTGAAAATACACAATGAGTGAGTTAGCATCGACATCAATCCCGAATGTCTGATATTCATATTGTGCACGTCTGTTCTGTTGCAGATTTTATTAACGAGATACGACAAGTGTTTAGTAGTTATAAGTGTATGTACCAGACAAGCAAAGTGTAATTAATGACTGTCTGTTTTTCATATTAAGCCATTTTGCTTCAGGCAGCTTATATGAGACACGATCAAATTTTCTTACACCAAATACATAAAAAGCACTTTTTGTATGTGGTATTCGTTTTTTATTAACTTTATCTATACAATGTTCATATATGGCATCGGCATAGTTAAAGTGTGACATAACCAAAGCACCAAACAGGCGCATCTTATCATTCAAAGATAGTATATGTCTATTTATATACAACAATTTTCAATTTATGAATGCTATTTGAACAGTTTGAAAATATGATCTTCGAATCTAAAGTTGCAGTCAATTATCAGTCCTAAATTTTTACAAGAGTCTTCTCGATGGGCAAAGGTGTATTATTCATTTTAATTCTTCTAAAAGGCAAATTTCGTTCTCTAGAAGACGCACGCTTTCCAAAGTACATGATAGTGGATTTATTAAGGTTGGTATGAATGATTGGAAATGTCAACAATTTTTTGTAAGTTGTAGTTGATATTATCAATAGGGTCATGAAAATCAGAAAGCCTAAAAATACGATATAATTGCATGTCATCTGCGTAAAAGTGGCATTTGCTGAATTTCACACATGTAGAAAAGCCAGCAGTATATAGTGCGTATAGAAGCAGCCCTAATAAAGACTCTTGTGGCTCGCAAATTCTACTTCTACTTGGCTAGAAAAGTCTGTCTATTTTGACTAATTGCAATCTGAAGAAGAAGACAATGATGAGAGGTAATTATCACATCAATTAAAATGGTTGATCTCTCAGTTTCTGTAGTAAGTACATTTATTAGCTATTTGAAACAAAATGACTCTAGTTTATATCTATGAATTTACTAGCAGATTTATTACCAGCATTTAATAAATCATATTAAAGTCATCTACAAAAATGTCTTGTGCACAGACATTTCTACAGCTTATTTATGGCGATAACAATAAGTAAGGAAGTAGTGTGGGGCCAAACTTTGTACCATACATAGTAATATAGCAAGTAAGTTAATAGTAACGAACGTAACGTACATAACTACATGCCTGTTATATCTATAATGGGAGTCACAATAGAGCATTGAATCTAAATTTTATTACCTAACTAGGATAAATTTAGATTCAATATTACAGAATCCCATAAAATGTGTCCGAGAAACTGGTACACACCGATAATTGTCCAAAGACGATGCAAATTTTAAGTAGTGACAATAGAAAACGACCTGGTAAACCATTGTAATGTTTTAGCGATATGTTAAACGCAATTGAAAAAGTTCGTTTTACTGGTAATTAATTATTCATATTTGCAAAATAAAATAACTAGGTAAAGTTTGAACAACAATAATTTAATAATTGCAAGCAGTCAAGATTCTACCATAATGTCATTAGACGATTTTGGAATACATGAAGTGGTAATGTTCGAGTCAGAAATAGCCGCATTGCAAGACTCTAACATTAATATCAACGACCCTGTTATGACTGAAATTATAGAATATTATGATTTGGTAGAGCATACAAAATACCAACAAGGTAATAAAGGAAACCTTTTATGGTTAGGTAATATGGACAAACCTGAAACTAACGAAACCATTGTTTCGAGAGAAGGTGAAGTACAAATTAATACTAGTAATTTTGATGTTGGCAATAGTGGTAAATTGGTCTTATTCTGATTCGGATTGTGAAAATGTTAAGAAGGTGAGAGAATCAAAGAGGTGAAAGCAGCGTGAAGTAAATCCTGCTGCATAGTTTGATCAAGGGCTCTGTGGCATGGTTGATATGCATGTGACTACTACGTCCAAGGTCCCGGGTTCGAATCCCGAGACAGACCGCTTGAAAAATGTTAGGTGACGATTTTTCACAAAAATACACCCTCGTTCGAATGAGAAGTAAAATGTAGGTCCCGTGAGTGAATGTTGCCATGCACGTTGAAGATCCCCCCTTGCTTGGAACAGCAGGGTGTTGGCAAAATTCAAAATTTCCAGGTAAAGAAAACTCTTCCTGGCCAACGTAGTAGTACCTTCTGGTGGAGCATTGGAAAATCAAATGCAGTTGCATGGTTTGAACAAAAAAAAATTCTTTGAAATGAAAATATGGAAAAGAGTATAATAGTAGAAAAAAGGACGGAGATAAATGGTGTAAAATCTTTAAACAAGAAATATATAGCAAAACAATGCAATGTTGACATAAGCTCAAAGAATAGAAATATTTCATTTATTTTGGTTAATGACCTGTGGTTAAAAATGATATTCATTAATAACTTAGTCAAAATGACAGCAACGTAAAGATCTAGAGACAGAAAGAACAGTGAAGAATGTAGGAGGGCTTGCTGTATGAGGTATCATATAAAATTAAATGAAAAGATGTTAAGAACATGTAACACAATGTTTTTAAATACTTTCAATACAGGAAAAGAGTTGGAGTGAAATGTTAAGAATACATCAAAAGAAAACTTCAAAGTGAATAGAGTGAACAAAATATCAATCCTGTCTATCGAAACAAAAAAAAGCATAAAAATATTTTTAACAAGAAAGTCGCTGCTGTTAATAATTTCTTAGACTCTATTCCAAAAATGCCATCACACTATACAATTTTTATGTTTTTGATTGGTGTCAGTCCCATAATATTCTTTCAGTTTCCATGGCCAAATTTAAAAACACCTTAGAAGTAAAAATATATCGTATCCACCAAATATAAATCGGTGTTGCCAATGCTTGTCATAAACTAGGCTATATAAGCGACGAAACTCTTACTGCTCGTAAAAGAAATGTTGAGGCTAGAGTAGAAAGGGAATGGAATAAAATCAATGAAAAATATGTCTTCAGTGCTGATATTTAAGTCTTACTAAGCTTTTCAAAATCACAAGTTTCTAGCTTATTTTATAAATTGAAGCTGTAACGCAAAGCCCCAGATTAGGACAAGTAACAACACTAGTTCATTCCGACGTTCAGCTCCCAAAAAGCCAAGACAAGTCCAGGAAGTAGAAAGGGTCAGTTCGGTTTAGACAGTCGCGATGATGAAACTTGAGCTGGCAATTTGGAAACGTTAACATTGATTTATAATAAACATTTGTCTATATTACTTTACGTGTTTAAAAATATGTTTAGTTATGTTATACATAACTCTAGATCATTTTGTTTTATCAAAGTAAATAAAAACTTTCAGTTATGCAGTATTATTTATTATTATTCGATGAGCTTAAAGTGGTGATTTTACAAAATAACCAAAATAACAAAACGTGTTTGATACGCCTTTTGGAACATACCATTGGAACCAAATGCCTTTTGGTTTAATGAATGGATTCGTGACTTTTGTACGGTTGATGGACAGATTTCGTCTCCAGTCTCGGTGATAGACTACGTATTTTTGGACGATATATTAATTCTTTCTGAAACTTTTGAATAGCACATGAAAGACATTTCTGCAGTGTTAGAAAGACTAAAAGCATTTATATTATGTGCCCGGCGCGTTAAGTGTTTCTTCATGAAAAATCACTGAAGTATTTCGGACATTTAATTTTCTCAGATGGTATTAAAGCAAACGATGGCAATGTTTCTGCGATTAAAAATTCGGTGTCGCCTTCAAGTATAAGGCAAGTGAAGTCGTTCGTACAAACGTGCTCATAGTACAGAAAATTCATACCAAACTTTAAATAAATATTATTATTATTATTAGAAAGAGCAACGCCTATGATGAAAGACAACAAACAGAAACAAGAAGAAAATTGTTGAAAACATGTGAAGCACAGAACAGTATGCATATGAAATACGGGCAGTAGGAAAAGCAGACAGAAAAATGGTAGCAGCCTTTTGGAATGCTGTGCTTCAGATGTACGAGGATGATAGACAGACAAAGTTAATAACAAATAGGTTATAGAAATAGTAGGGGAACAAGAATATCTATGGAAAAAAAATAGAGAAATAGAAGGGCAGAGTACGTTCTAAGGCATTTTGGGGGAATAGTATGGGATATATTACAAGCAGAGATAGGCAAAAGTAGGTAGATGTAGACCTAGATCAGATAGGGATAGATGCATGCAAATTTCAGGGAAAAGTGTAGGTTAGTTCAGAATAGGAAACAATGATGGTACGCGTCTAACCAGTTCCAGAACTGAAGACCTAATGATGATGATGATGATGATGATGATTATTATTATTATTATTATTATTATTATTACGCAGCCCTTAACTAATCTCGTAAGGAAAGATGCCAAATTTCATTTCGAAGAAAGTGAATTCAGCAATTTTGATACTTTAAAGTCAAAACTCAGTATAAGTCCTACCTTAATTCAAGCAGATCCCTCTAAACCCAATATTCTGCGTACTGATGGAAATGATGACGCTTTAGGAGCTTGCTTACTTCAGGGGGAAGACAAAGATGAACGTCGATTGAATCTGCTAGTGGGGACGTTAACAGGTGCTGAAAAAATTATTCTACGGTACAGCGATAAGCACTAGCGAAGTGTTGAAAAATTTAGAACTTACCTGGAAGGTGCTGAAGTTAAATCGCTTCCGATTGTGACCTTACCAGTGGCTGTCGACTATGAAAACATCGTCTGGCAAACTTGCTAAATTGGCTCTCCGCATTCAGGACTTGAATACAAATATTGTTTACACTCCAGGAAAATTAAATGTAATTGCTGATGGGTTATGTAGGCCGTTCTGTATACACGAAGATTTGCCAAATTGCTCTATTTGTTTTGTGACTGTTGAGTTGCCAAATTTCGGTGCCAATAGTTCTTGTGATAAGCAATTAAAAGATCTCGAAATTAAAAGAATCATTGATGCTCTTGAAAATGAAGACTCGTTAGAATTTATTAGAAGAACAGAACGAAGGCTTATCTTATCCAATAAAATATTCTACCATTTTGATTCAGATTCAAAGTCAGAAGATCCACAGTTAGTCATACCTCTTGATTACCGTACCGAAACAAATCACGATGCTGCTACTACTGCAGGACATTACGGAGTTGACCGTACGTATGAAAAAATTGCTACAAAATTTTATTTTTCAGGAGTGCAAAGATGTGAACACTTGCATATTCTGCCAAAGGTGAAGTAGCCAACTTTAAACCAGCTGGATTATTGCAAATTCCTGTGTCAGCTCAACATTTTGAAACATTGTTGGTAGATTTATTCGGTTGCCGGAAACAAAAACTGGTATTTGATGGATTTTAATTTGCGAAGATGTAGCAACCAAATGATTAGAATTGATTACATAGAAAACTGCTTCTGCAGATGCATGTGTCAAAATATTGATAGAAGAATCGATTCTTACGCTATAGAACTGCTCAGAAATTAATCAATGTTAATAGGGTGAAATTCATAAGTGAAGTATTTCTAAAGCTCACTTACTGTTTCAGTATCCCGACTCCATTCATTTCACTGTACCATTCCGAAAGTAATTTCTTTGAGCGAAAAATCACGATTTAAAAACTCAGATATCCATACTTATACAAAATGAACAACATACCTGGGATAACCACATTCCAAGTATACAATTTGCGTTGAACTCGAATTCAAGGAAACTACGGGCTATAGTCCTGCTTATCTTATGTTCGGAAGAGAAATGTGTGCGCCCATGGATGCAGTCCATGATTTTAGGAAAATAATAAAGGCTGAGAATTTTGTTCCTCGGATAACGCCCTATCTCAAGAAGTTAAGCTGTGCTCTGATGAACGCTAAACAACAATTAATGCGACATCAAAATCGACAAAAGGAGTATCGTGATTAACACCAAAGATCTTAAAAATTTTTAGTAGGTGATAAAGTTTTATTGAAAACCAATATCTTAAGTAATCTGGAAAAGGGTTTTTCGTCCAAATTTGTCTCCAGAAGTGAAAGTTGTGATTCATACTATTTATCTTTTATCATCTATGGACAAGCCTACAGACTCGATAGGAAAATACCATGTTAGTGATTAAATGCGCTTCAAGGAGCTCGAAGGAATAATATTTTTCCAGTGCCAGTTGTGCCGAAACGTTCACGCAGGAGGCCAAAGAAGGAGTTAAATCCGAGTCCTGAACTTCACTCAGAATCCTTAGTGCAGTTCAGAGGGGGAGCGTGTAATGCAAAGCCTCAGATTAGGGCAGATAACAACACTACTTCATTCTGACGTTCAGCTCGCATAAAAGCCGAGACAAGTCCAGAAAGGGTCAGTACGGTTTAGACAGCAACAATGATGACGCGTGCGCTGGCCGTTGAGTGAGTTAACATCGATTTATGATGAACATTTGTCTATATTACTTTACATGTTTAAAAATATGTTTAGTTGATGTTACACTGTTACATGCCAAAATTGGCATTGCACATTTTTAAATATGTGACTAAATTCCCGCCATTATTTTAAAAATAAACTTGTTCATTCCCGCCATCCCGGACAGTTGCGTCGGCGCAAAAGAATGCGCAGGCGTGGAGTGATGGGGTAAGTGCGCGGTTTGTGACACGACCGGACATGATCATTATTAGCCAACGAGACGCCGAACGGTGACGTTTGCCTGTGTCTTTTTCTGTCTTTTCTCTTTTAGGATGTAGGTTCCCTTTTACCTTTATCTTCGAGTACCTTTACCTGTATCCTTGTTACCTTACCTATGAACGAAGAAGAGGGAAGACGTTAAATTTGGTTTCAACGAGGGCATGATGTAACCTACTCCCAACAACGAGGAGATACCCTGAGATTGAGCTGAACGGAGCGTTTTAAGTGAGTACCCTATTTATTTATCTTTTTGAGTGCCAATTGTATCATTGTAAATGCATTTGGTATGTGATACAATTGACACGTATTTATGTCATAATATCATTGTTGTACATTAATGTGAACGTGGATAGTACCAGTGTTGCCAACTGTGGTAGTGGCTCTGAACACGTATCACGGGGTTATAACAGTGGCGCCTAAACGTTGTGTTGAAAATTCGTCTTCACCTCCGATTTATCTTATAAGGTGTTAGTTTTGAATGTCTGTAGAAATTGGGTTTTTTCACTCAAAAATAATTTTTGAAATTTTTAATGGCTTTTGGATAGAAAAAATACAACCTGGCAACATTGCATTTGGTAATTTTTATCTTCGGTTGCCGTCATTTAATGCATTTTGAAATGTCAATCTAAATGATTAAGTCGGCCATTTTTGATCAATGTTTGTTTACCTCTTATATATGTTATTTCTAACTCAATTAATTGGCATTTTTCTTTTATAAAAAGTGTATTTATACTTTAATTCTCTCAAATAAATACCTAACCTAATTTAGGATGAAACAAATATACATATACCTTTCATGTGTTTAAAATTATCTTAACCTAACTTGTGCTTTTGGATTAAATAATTCTTTCTGTAAGTATTCTTAGTCATAAATAAAAACCTTTATTAACCACCATTATGATTAAAAATTCCTTGAAATGACAGTAAATCTGGTTAAATAATTATCTTGAATCTGAAATTCCTCTAGGTTATTGAAACTTGTTTTCAGTTTTAAACTTTAGATAACTCATATATTATCTTAGTTTGCCATGATTTTAAAGTGTTCCCTTACAATCTAAATAATTAACTATAAGTTACAAATGCTTATAAAAGAAAATTTTGCTTTTAATACAGCTAACGTAATTAACTGAATTCTTACCTTAGTATATCTATACCTTCTAAAACACTATAGTAAACTTGATTTCGTTATATCTGCTTTCTTAACCACTACAATACTGAGGTTGATTATAATGTTTTGTATTTAAGTTCATTTACTATCCTCTTTAGTTGCGATGGTTGCTTGATAAATTCCTCGATGTAAAGGTAATACTTTAATAATTTGGTATACTGTTTTTTTCTGTGGATGTACCGCTAAAATATTGTCTTGTGTAGTGAGCATGATTTTGTTTTGATAGCAAATTTTTTATTTATATCGGTATTGCAACGCAGCACTTTAAGATCTATTTAGTCTAGGCAAGACTTGTCGTCGTGGTTGGATGCTCAGCAGTATGTTAGTCTAGACGACTCATGAAGAGTTGGTTGCTCAGCATTACGTAAGTCTAGACGAGACTCGTGGTAAGTTTATCGCTCTAGTAATTTTTAAATCATTTTTTGAGGATGATGTTGAAGTTTTTGTTTATTAGTCTAGGTGAGGCTCAAAGAAGGGCTTGTCACCCTAGCAATTATATGCGTTGTAAGATATATTTTTTGGTGTTCTTCAACAATTTTGTTATCAGTAAATCGAGTCTTAATTACCGCTATCTCTTCATATATCGATTCAAACCACACTAGGTGGATGAAAATATCTTTAAAATCGCTCAAGCTTTGCGTACCTCTAAACACGAAGCAACCCAATTTACGCCCTCACTTCTTGTTTTTTGAAGATATACTCCAATCGATGATAGCTATTATGGTTCAGTTCGTGACGATACTAACATAATTGAATTTGACAAAAAAGTATGCTGGGACAAAGACCAACAATCATTACCTTCTATCTTTAACGACGTTAGAAAAAATTGCTAAAAGCTTACGAAAAGAGTAAGGACCACTATAATTTGCGTAAACGAGATATTTCCTTTGCTTTAGGTAAACATGTTTGGAAAAAGAACTATGTCTTATCGGATGCTACTAAAAAATTCTCTTCAAAACTAGCCCCTAAATTCATTTGTAAGGTCACTCGTGTTGTTAATCCACTTATCTATGAACTCCAAGACCTTAAACCATTCTCCACTGACCAAAATGCTAATTAAATTTTTCATGTTCCATTTCTTTAACGGTTTACCTAATGTTTCTGTCCCTGCTATGAATTAGTTAACTTTATTCAGCCATTTCTTTTTTTATACAGCACTTACCTTCTACACTTTTGCCTTATTTATCTTAAATTAGCTATCTTTTTGCTGCCCGTTAGCTTTCTCTTGAATTTATTGTCAGTCTCATATCTGTTTGTTATCTAAATTACCTAATATAACTTTGTTGCTTTATTTAATTAATCCTAGCACATTTTCTACACCATATTATTTTGTTTTTAGCATTTATCTTACGTTGTTTAATTTCGCAGTGATTGTCGTAACTTTGGTTGCAATAACTCGTTGAATTTTTACGAATGGTTTTAGCTGATGTTGAATGGATGCTTTTTTCTTTGGGCTCACGTAGGAGCCATGGCCTATGCCATTGTAAGAAATAGTCCATATTCGCAGTTGCAAAAAACTAGGAGTTTCTATTCCATGTGTTCTTCTTCTGAACTATTGCAGTCGCTCACTTTATCCAATATCATTTCTTGTATTTTCTTCTACTAAGTCATCAGAACATATAAATATTTTTTTTGTTGTTTTTTATTGAACTTCGTGGTGGGGTGCTATCGCTTTTTATTGATATATTATCAAATTCTCGGTTGTTCTTAGCATATTGGGACAGTATGGTTGTATTTAACTGCTTATAGTTAGGCATTCTTGTGTGTTTATGGTGTTACCGTTTCTAAAAATTACCTTGGAACAGTGTTTTTTTTGTGTGAAGGTATCTGTAGTGATACTTTTAAGTTGTTGCTTCAACTTTTGTCTGATTTTGTTATCGCAGTAGATGCACTCGTTAGGGAAATGATCGTACTAGTGCTCATCAAGAGTCTAGTAATTTTTTTAACTTATATGTATTAACTTTACCTAATTAACGGCATCAAAAAACCACTTTATCTTGTATCTTTGTGATGGATGACAAAATGGCTTGGTGAGCTGGGAAATTCTACGCTATATCTTTAATGTATGTAATCGTAGCGTGCCTTAGCGTGCTAGGACGTTTCAGATGCACCTATTGTTATCTAGTTTTATCTTAATATCTTTATCTTACCTATTATCTTTGATAATAACTTGAGACTTTGCCTTATCTATCTTTTGTTTTCCCGACGTTTGGTATTTATGATCAGACGTAGGAATTATTTTCTGAGTATTGAGTGAAGAAGCTAACCTGATGGTAGCAATGTAATTTGTTAGGTTAGCAACGTAAGAAGTTAGTAAGATAGTACTGTTGGTAAATTTGTTAATTCACAACCATGTCATGATAAAGTTTTGATGTATATTGTTTATTAAGCCAGAGTACCACTGCATAAAAATTTGCTAAAGTGCATAGTAACTTGCTCTTTTGGACATTTTGAAAGTTGGGCATTGTCTTGCCAAAGAAAAAACAGTTTAAATGCAATGCTTATGTGTGTGCACTTAAAAAAACTGTAATGTTAGCTTTAGTTATTGTATATATGCTAAGTGACTTGTCGCACTTGTTTTAGTTGTAATTTAGTGTTTCATGTTCTCAGACAAATTTGTGCTGTCGATTATAATTGCGCCACACTAAAGACTCGTGTGTGCATTTATAGACGTAGTTCATAAACAATGGGGCTACACATTCCGTTTCCTGGTCATTCGGAAGACGCGTTATCGGTTGAAAAAACCAGGTGGCCGCCTAAAATAAACATTTTCTAGAATTTAAGTTACGGTGTATGTAGGATAGTTAGGCTTTAGATTTTAAGTTTTTACCGTGCTAACAGTCATTTTCTTCTTTTAATTTTTTTTCTTTTATGGCTTTGTCGCGATTATTACATGCCAAAATTGGCATTGCATATTTTTAAATATGTGACTAAATTCCCGCCATTATTTTAAAAATAAACTTGTTCATTTCCGCCATCCCGGACAGTTGCGTCGGCGCAAAAGAATGCGCAGGCGTTGAGTGATGGGGTAAGTGCGCGGTTTGTGACACGACCGGACATGATCATTATTAGCCAACGAGACGCCGAACGGTGATGTTTGCCTGTCTTTTTCTGTCTTTTCTCTTTTAGGATGTAGGTTCCCTTTTACCTTTATCTTCGAGTACCTTTACCTGTATCCTTGTTGCCTTACCTACGAACGAAGAAGAGGGAAGATGTTAAATTTGGTTTCAACGAGGGTATGATGTAACCCACTCCAAACAACGAGAAGATACCCTGAGATTGAGCTGAACGGAGCGTTTTAAGTGAGTACCCTATTTATTTATCTTTTTGAGTGCCAATTGTATCATTGTAAACGCATTTGGTATGTGATACAATTGACACGTATTTATGTCATAATATCATTGTTGTGCAATAATGTGAACGTGGATAGTACCAGTGTTGCCAACTGTGGTAGTGGCTCTGAACACGTGGTGCGGGGTTATAGCAATACGTAACTCAAGATCGTTCTGTTTTATCAGAGTAAATAAAAGCTTTCAATTACGAATTATTATTTATTATTATTCGATGAGCTTAAAGTGGTGATCCTAATAAAATAACCAGCTACCTGGTTGTTAGAAAGCTTAATATACATATCTTCTGCAGCTTCCATTTACAAACTCTAAACGGTTTCTGTTTCTTATGGAAGTATTCTTGTGAAATATTTGGTACACACTTTTTGCAAATAATGATATTGGAAGCAGTGACAAAATAATTATATACAGTGATGGTTGGCATCACACAGGAACAGGATCTTTCCCAATGCATCAAGAAATGTGGCCAAATTAAAGAATGTAACAATTGAACAAAAATATTTAGAAATTGGCCGTACCAAAATGGAGGCCGAGGATATGCACGTGGCTAATGAAAGAAAATTTAAAAACAAAGTTATTAATGTATCGGCAAAATATCTAAGCATTTGCAAACAGACACGAAAAGTCCCCAAACCTCCCGAAGTGTTCTATTTAGATTAATCCTTTTTAAGACATTTTCTAGAATTGAATACTTTAGGTCTATTAGACCTGAACGGTTAAAAGGAAATTCTAAGGTTAATTATTATTTACCAGCTTTTGACAAAAAATAATTAACTGATTTTCAGGTGACCAATAGAAGAGATTTATAATACAAGCCTGACGGCACATTTAACTATAAACTACGTTTATTGGCTGGCAGTGGTTGTCTCAAAAATAGAATTTACTAACTCAGTCGATAGTTGTGCATAACTTACCAAATTTATATACTAACCACTTAAAAATATTCGCACGAAAATATGCAAATTTATGGCTCTACTAGATGATATTGTGTACTTGAATCACAACCTAGACAACATTGCAGTGGTTCTACAACAGTTTGAACACTTCTTTTGTGTGATCCTTTATAACTTAACCATCCATTTTAGACGACAGGTTGTTTAACAATTTTTGTATGTCTCTAGGTCCCCTTTAAATTAATGACATAAAACTAATGCCACCCTGTATATGTTAAGTACAATATTTATTTAAAATTAATAACTAAATTATAACATAAAACTTTTTTTTTATTTTCCCCTTTACTTTTTTGAGGCATACTGCTCATGTCCGTCTCAAGGCAGGCATATCGTTAGCAGGTATATCGATAAACAACATTTGAATACAGATTCATTATGAAGAAAATTTTTTCACGACAATAAAAATTTTGGGTTTTAGATGGTTAAGAGGATGAACTATTCAATCTCTGAATGATCCAAATGTTAACAATGTGATAAATGTCTAGAAATAGTTTGTGATACTTTATTGCAAATAATCTTAAAATATATTTCTAACATTTACTGTTTGAATCGCCAGTACCTTTTGTAAAAATTTCTTGTATAACAAGAAAAGGATTCAGAAAGTTAAAATTTAATGAAATACCTTTCACGCGCACGGTTTCAACAAACTCTTTTTTCTAGTAACCAGCATGTACATATATTTTTTTTCTCTCACTTACTGATTTACTGATAGTATTCCTTCTATTCTAATGATAATTTTAATTACATTAATGAGTATTCATAATAATACTATTTTTGAAGGTCAAGGGAACAAAATATTTTTTATGATTGCTAAGTATACATATATTTCACTGATGATGTAGTTTTATTATTCTTTTTTAGAACAGACTTAAGCCCATACATTATTATTACAAAGATTCATTTCGTTGCATTAGCACGTCAATTGCACATTTTTAGAATGAAATACAAATCATTCATTACTTAAGAGATCACAATTTTTACAGACTTTTCTACTCGTTTTGGTTTTATGTATATGTTACTTAAGTTTGTTTAACAACATAAACAATGTTTAAAAGTTTTGTATAAATAATAGAACCCTGTTACAAATGGACTAACTTAATTAATTATCTAACAAACTGGACTGTCTACTTATTTCGGACGACTTTGTTTCAACTCATCTGGACAAATTATTACTTGGCATAACAATTTTTTTTGAATAGGCAGTGTGAACACTTTCGCATACAAAACGATACTGACTCTAAAAAATAGCACATCAACAATAATAGATAACTACTTTCCTTTATTAAATTCGTAGATGTTGAAAAATACTTACAGCATTCTGTATCATCATTGCACGTTGTTGCCGCATCGTTTTTACAATATCTAAAGGATAAACAGGTTCACCAGCTTCAATAAGACACATTGCGGTATCCATAAGAACCAATACACCCGTTCGCCCAATACCAGCACTGCAGTGTACTATCACAGGAGTAAAGCTTTCAGCACGAGCTTCTCTTACATGTTGTGTAAAACTTAAAAATAATTCTGGTGATTCTGGAACACCATGATCTGGCCATGCAACATATTGCATATGCTTTATATTACGTAATGTATTATTCTGCAACAAAACATTGATTTACTATACAGTAAAAAATCAATTTCATTATTACTAAAATAAATTTCCTGTTAACACTTTCACTGTCATCCACGCATCATATGAGTGGTTGGCATCTTTCAGCACGTGCCAAGCACGCACCATATGCGTGGTATGGACATCTACAATACAATGAACGGTATTCGAGCGGTGTTAGCGCCAATGCATTAGTATTTGGTAGGCACCTGGCTATGTATTTGTTTTTTAATATTTCATTCCCGGTTTTGAGCTTGCATGTGCAGTAACGGATGTATACGAGATGTAAAAGGTGTAAAAGGTATATTCGTGATTTATAAGTCTGTTAGTTGTGTGTAATGAGTGCGAGTGTGCGTTTCAATTGAATTATCTCTAAAATACCTGAATATCAGTGAACATTGTCTATATTTGGTCATTGTAGTAATCTAATACACCACTATGAGTGAAATGGAACGTAGTAGTTCAAGTGGAAGTAGAAAACGTAAAATTATGGTACGCAATGATTCTAAACTATCGAAAGGAGCTTGAATGGTTTGCAAATGAAGCTGATAGCGATGATTATCATGATAGTGGCAGCGAATATAATGTCGATACAGACAATGAATTTGAATCGTCCACTGATGAAGTAAACGATACGCTTGATAAATCGCATTCTGCAAAATGATGCTTCGCATACATCTTCAACGAAAGAGAAGAAATGTGTAAATGATGAAAAAGTTGTTTGGAAAGATGTTCCGGAAATGCTACAGAACAATTTTGCTTTTGACTGTCCAACTCGTCTCTTTATACAACCTTCAGGTAGTTGTCCAATAGATTATTTTAATTTACTTGTGGATGATAGATTTTACAATTTAATCGTGGATCAAACTAACAAGTACGCTGAACAAACGTTCTTAGCAGGTGTAAAGGAAAATTCACGATTGACTAATTGGAAAGATGTAGATGTTTCCAAACCTTATAGGCTAATAGTGTTCAGCGAAAAGTGGTCTTGCTAATAAAGTGAAATTTTAATGGTAATATAGAACTTTAAATTTTGATTTTGGTATCATTTTGTCCAGCTTCTTCTTCTTCATAGGATGTGTTGAGTGTTTTGTAAGTGCAAATGGTATAACCAGGGAAGTTTTCATAGATTTAAACTGAAATATTAACTTCTTTAAATAAGGACATGCACATAAAGATAAGGAATAAGAACTATCAATTAAACTGGTTTCCTATATCTATGTAATAACTAGAAACAACATTTATCAATCTACAGCTGTTAACTTTTCTAAATTTAAATTATGGATAATACAATGAGCTTAGAACAAAAAGATTTTACATTGCAAAAAGGATGGATAAGAGATGAAATTGTAAAAAAAAATGGTGTAAACAAAGGGAAAACAGACATTTATATAAGGTCCCCTAATGGGAAAGTTTTCAGGTCAAAGAAGGAATTAGAAGCTTATCTACTAACTAATTAACTTCCTCATAAAATTGGTGATTTTTACTTTACTACAATAGGGTATACAAATAACAATGCAATGATCAAAATATCAACTACTGATAATAGCCTGGATTGTAATGATTCTCTCAAAATTGAGGTTACAACAGAAAATTCTAAAACAGCTCCGGAAAATTTTTTTGAATCAATTTCTAGCCAAACGGATTGCAATGCTAATGCATTTACGACAATCACTGAACTTTTAGCACAGACCAGACCATGTTAAAATATTTTGAGTTACTTAATAACATTTTCCTCACTTCTAAGACTTTTATTATACTAAATCCTCTAATTGGACATGCTGTTAAATGTATTGATAACTTCAACCACTTTCTGGATTCTTTGGAACTGAAAAACAAAGATACCTTGTTTATACCAGTGAATGATGCTAATTTACTGGACTCTGCGGAAGGCTCTCACTGGAGTCTGCTAATATATTGAAAGCACAGTAATATTTTTTATTACTATGATTCATTAGAAAGGAAAAATTTTTGCCATGCCGAAATTTTAGCTAACAAATTATCAGGTTACTTAAATTGTAATTCTAAGGCGAAAATTTGTGTTATAAGAGGACCAAGGCAGAGAAACAGCTATGATTGTGGAATATTTACTTGTTTCATGGTTGAACTCTGTTTGCATGATTTAATAATGAATAGACAACTAGATTTTAGCTTTGCTGCAACAATTGAATTAAGCGAGACCCAGCTAATAAAAAAACGTTCTGTTCTTGCATACATATTAGCAAACAAATGTAAATTAACAACAAAAAATTTATCAGGTTTAATATTTGAATTCGAGATGAAGTAGAAAGATAGACATTTCAGGAAAGTATCCATATCGACTGACCAACTTAAAACGATTCAGAACCATAACTTAACTGCAGATATAAATAATAGTGCTCACCAACATGTTAGCTGCAACCATAACAATATGGGCCATAACAGAGAGGCCAATAGATCAGTAACAAATAAGCGTACTAATCATAAAATACATTTCTTAGCCAATGGTCAGGGCAGTTATAAAAATAAATCTATAGAACAGCAAACAGGTAACATTGATGTAAATTTCATCAGACCATATCATATCATAGATTACCTAGTATTACTAACGACACAATTATTGTTAATCAAAAACCTAGGTTATTAATAGTCTCAGATAGCCATGGCCGAAATATGTATGAATCTTTAATGACAGAACTATCCCAAGCTTTTAATATTCTAAATATCATCAAACCTAATGCTTTACTGATGGATGTTACCTCAGATCTTGGTAATTTGATAAAAGGTTATACAAAGGATGATTGCGTAATCATAATGGGTGGTACCAATGATGTAATAAATCAGAACACAGCACCGTTTAATGAGGAGGTCTTGCAAGTACTTCAACAAGTTAGTAAACACAAATTTAGTAGTCTGCTCTATACCCTATCGGTTTGATGATTCTCAATTAAACCAACATATATTTGAAATTAATAATCGCCTTCATAAAGCGATGATTAAATTAAAAACTGGAGAGGAGAGCTATAGACTACTGGAGTTGAATGTTCATTTAAATACGAATGATTACACGCAACATGGTCTACATTTGAATGGAAGAGGTAGGGCAAAAAGGGCATGTGTGATTGGTCAGTTTGTGCAAGATAGGTGTGGTGATAAGACAGGTGACATATACTCAGTTAAGCAAAAAAATTCTACATACATAGATATTTCACCAGCAAAGTGGTTTTCAAAGAAGACAAAATTAAAATCATAACAATTATTTAATATTATGCATCAAAACTTACAATGTGTTACTAACAAGGTAGTTGAATTGGAGGTACTCTTACATACAAACTATGTTGATGTAATGTGTGTAACGGAAACATGGTGTGGTGACAGGAACATTAGTTTATTAGTATATTATTAGTATATTATTAGTATAAAGGGGTACAGTTTAGTTAATTATTATAATAGAACTGAATTTGTACATGGAGGAGTGTTAATTTTAGCCAAGAAGCAGTTAAAGTGTAACAGTATTAGTAATGTTAAGATTTTTAATTGTGACAAGGTATTTGAGTGCTGTGCAATTCAAGTAGTTCTTGAAAATTTTAAGATATGTGTTCTTTGTTTGTACAGATATACTGATAAAGGTAATGAAAAAATATTTTTAACAAAATTAGATTTAGCACTTAATGCTGTTTTAGATAAGTATCCCTCATCTAAACTAATTGTTGCTGGTGATATTAATATTAATTATTTGATCAATAGCAAAGCTAAATTGGACCTTATCGATTTGACTTGTTACGTGCCAAGGGTCACTTAAACATTGTTTTAGTTTAGTTTTTAATGTACGGAAGTTTTCCCGCCATAATTTTCAAATACGCGAGACGCGGGAATTTTTAAATGAACTAGGCGGTGCTTCCGGTACGTCATTATAGTGAGTTTGCGCAAGTGTGCTTATCCCCATAGGGGTAAGGCAATACTAGACAAAGAGTGGGGGAGTTTCGCGGTTCTCGCCCTGGATCGTGGCTGTTTTCCTTTGATCTTCGAGTGTAACAGTCGTGCCGGTGTGATATCTTATCGTATCTATGTAGATTCCCTTGCCTTAAATTTCTTGGTTTGTCGTTCCTAATTAACCTGTTCCTGTCTTTTCTCTACATAGGTAGGTAAATTTGCAGCGACCTCAAGGCCATTGGAGCAGCCCACGCCCGATGTCCGAGCTCTACCAACAGCACCGGGAGCCGAGGCTACCGTAGCGTGACTTCCTGCTGGTTACCGGAGTCCTCACGTGAGTAAATTCTCTAATTTTCATTGTTCTAATTTATGTAACTTCTCGTAATTATGGCGCAATATAAATTGTCGATGACGTCATGGTGATTGAACTTTGGTAACTGTATTACAGGCTTTTAAGAACCATCTATCGCCATTTCAATGTACCACCATCTAAGTGTAATATTTTGTTAACTGTTTTACCGACCATATAAACATTCAAATCAAGTGTAACAGATGGCGCCTTCAATGTGGTTGAGGTTATGAACTTTGGGGATTTTCTCTTCTTTGTTTTTAGGTTAGAATAATTTCCTTTATAAGGATACAATGTATTAATAGCTTCCTCACTTAAAGAACTCTATTTACCTTAATTACATGCCTTTAAAACACGTTTATTACAAAATTATCCACATATATTAAATTAAAATATCTTTGGTTGCTTTCCTTAACTTTGAAAGGCCGTTTTTTGAAACTTAAATACATTGTCCTTTATGTTACATTCTAAAAACTGCATTATGGATTTACATATTGAACTAATAATATCTTAATTACCTTCACAAGAAAACCTTGTGGTTAAACTTCTTGATTTCCGTTAATATCGCATACCTCATATATCGTGTCTTGAATATTCTATTCACAATGAACGTTTCACATTTAAAATCCCTCGAATTGATCTACGAGCTGGAGTGCAGGAATATTATCGCAGCAAGTAATCAGAACGATAGGAGATCTCAACTTAGGGCTATTTTGACACAGGAAACCAAAGGCAATGCTATCTTAAAGAAATTCGTCGGCGACTGGCCCCTTAACGTATCAGAAATTAAATTATCTTTAGATGATATATCGGGTATAATAAGCAGAACAGATCCTGCTGCTAGTAATATCGAGCTAGGGAGATTGACTTCAAGAATAATGCACGTCAAACAACGTGTCGAATTATTATCTTTATATGACGACGACCAAGCGACTCAATCTAAACAAAGTTTGTTGTCCGAGGTGTTATTGCTTGAAGGAATTGTTCTCGAAAGACAATCCTAATGCAGACGTAGATATATCGACACCCTTTTCAAATCTAGCTCTCGTTTCGCCCAAACCTGTAGGAAAATCTATACCTGTATACAAATGGGGTCTCACTTTCGAAGGGTTTGATTCGCAGGTCTCTTTATCATCCTTTCTTGATCGTATCAATGATTTCAAAATCTCTCGCGGGTGTACCGACCACGACCTATTTGTTTCAGCTGGTGACTTGTTCTCAAACTCAGCGTTAATATGGTACAGAAACATACGAGACCAAATTTCTACCTGGGAGGAGTTAGTTGCGTGTTTAAAACGAGACTTCCTACCTTATGGCTATATTAACGACCTTTGGAACGAAATACGTAACCAAACCCAAGGTCCTGACGAAAACGTTGTTTCTTTTATTACCTCATTAGAAGCTTTATATAGCAGACTCGACAAAAAACCTTCCGAATCCGAAATTATCGATCAATTACTTAGAAACTTAAACCCCTATTTCTCAGAACGTTTGGCATTACAGCCCATATCTTCGCTAGCCCACTTTAAAGACCTATGTCGTTCTCTTCAAGAAGTGAGGTCAAGAATTAACAAATATCGACCACCACCCGAGAAATTATCTGGTCTTCTAGAACCTGATCTAGCTTGCCAAGTTCGAGCTTCCCGTAAAGTATCTACACTTAACGTTCCTTCTACCGTCACTAACAACTCACTTACCTGTTGGAACTGCAAGCGAAGTAGACATAACTATACTGTCTGCACATACCCTAGAAATATTTTTTGTTATGGTTGTGGTCGCGCAAATATTTACAAATCTAACTGCACCAACTGTAATCCTAACGTATCGGGAAACTCCCGTCGAGATATTTCAAATCAGGGTGTGAATATCTCAAGAAACCAAAATCGCCCTCAACACCAAACATCCAACTGACACAGACGCCAATAAATTCAAATTATAAAACTACTTCTAACGTTGTACCGTCATTAAATTTATCTAATAATAATACCGCTACTATTAATGTACAAAATGCCTTACCCTTAGAGGAATTATGCTATACTACCCCAGCCGAGTGGTCTAAGTGGTTACAAACCGTCAATTCCTTCTATCATAAAAAGACTGCTGCCGTTTCACAACTTGTTAAAAAACCCTTCGATAACCGTCCACACTTATCTATTTCAATAGGTTCCTTAAATGTAATTGCTTTATTGGATACAGGTTCTTCATGTTCTCTTATAAATAACGAAGGTTTACATCAATTATCTAAACAAAATATCAAAATTCAAATTATTCCCGAAAAAACTTCCATAAATTTAGCTGACGATAATCAAATACATGTAACCGGTTCCCTTAAGTTAAAAATTCGAGTAGAATCTCTTGAACGTGACGTTTTATTTTTGATCGTCCCTACATTAGCATATCCCTTTCTACTAGGCGTTGATTTCTGTAAACTTTTTAATCTGTCACTTTACTTTCAGGATTTTTCATGGCAAACCTCTATTAAAACGAACTCCTGTGCATCTACAGGAATATCTAACAAAATCTCTCTTACTGATTCCCAAAATGTAACCCTTAACGCTACAATCGACAAATTTCGCAAACTTAATACCTCCGAACTGGGTTGCGTTACGACTGCGACACACGTTATCTCTACAGGTGATGCCCTTCCCTTTAAGCAACGTCAATATCCCTTATCGCCTGCCTTACAAAAGCATTTACATGCTGAAATAGACAAAATGTTAGAATCTGGTGTTATCTCTCCTTCAAATTCACCCTGGACCTCTCCCGTATTACTAGTTCGGAAAAAGAATGACGAATGGCGTGTCTGTTTCGATGGCAGAAAGTTAAATTCTGTGACTGTTCCAGACGCTTACCCTCTACCTAGAACGGACTCGATTTTAAGCCGGCTTCGAAACGCAAAATTTATCTCATCTATCGACCTTAGACAAGCTTTTTATCAGATACCTCTCGACTTATCTTCTCGTCAAAAAACTGCTTTTTGTGTCCCAGGCCGAGGTCTTTTCGAATATAATTTTTTGCCATTTGGTCTCTGTAACGCTCCACAAACTTTACAACGTACTATGGATCAAACGTTAGGTCCTATCTTACATCAAGAACGTGCCTTTGTGTTTTTAGATGATATCTTAGTTATCTCAAGTTCTTTCGATGAAGTTGCAGAACGTCTAAACGCAGCAGGTTTTAAGATAAACTGGGAAAAGTCTCAATTTTGTCGTTCATCTCTCACATTTCTTGGTTTTATTATCGATGGGACAGGCTTACGAGCAGATCCTGCTAAGGTTGATGCCATTACTAAATTTAAAACACCTAAAACTGTTACCGAAATCAAACGCTTAATTGGAATGATTAGCTATTATCGCATCTTTCTACCCAATCTTTCAACTATATCCGCACCCATTACCGCTTTAATTAAAAATAAAAAGAAATCCCAAACTATCGAGTGGAATTTAGAATCCCAACAGGCTTTCAAACAAATTAAAACATTAATCACTTCAGCACCTATCTTAATTTCACCAAATTTCGATGATAAGTTTTATATACAAACCGATGCCTCACTTACTGGGTTAGGTGCAATGTTATTCCAGGTAAACAATGGTTTAGAACATCCAATCGCTTATGCGAGTCGTGCCTTAACTTCTGCCGAACAAAAATACTCTGCTACCGAACGAGAACTATTGGGCGTTATCTTTGGCATCGAGAAATTTAGAGGATATGTCGAAGGTACACACTTTACCGTAATCACGGATTGTGCAGCCCTCACATGACTTAATAACTTGAAACAACCCGCAGGTCGTTTGGCAAGATGGAACTTGCGTATATCCCAATTTACTTTTGACGTTAGGCATAGGCCTGGCAAATTAAATATCGTACCTGATGCGTTATCTCGAGATGTTGTTTCTCTTAATCTTCCAAATTTAATTCTGGATACCTGGTACCTCAATATGATTAAAAAAGTTTCCGATACCCCCGACAAATTTCCTACCTTTCGTGTATCTAATAATAGACTGTATAAATTTGTATCTTCGTCCCCACATAAAATATCGAATATACCTGAATGGAAACTGGTCGTGCCCACTGCAAATCGCAGTGAGGTGCTCAAATTATGTCACGATGATCCCTTAGCTGCACACCTTGGTGTTACAAAAACTCTCGCTAAAATATCTGAATTATATTACTGGCCCACACTTAAGCAATCTGTTTGTCGCTACATCAAGAGCTGCAAAATTTGTGGTTCCCATAAGAGTTCACAAGATGCTCGTCCTGGTTTAATGGGTAACTTTAAGCGTGTATCTTATCCCTTTCAATTAATATCGCTTGACTTATTAGGACCTCTCCCCCGATCGAAAAGAGGTAATCAATATCTTTTAGTGGTTACCGATTGGTTTTCTAAATTTGTTATGGTGCAACCCTTACGTAAAGCTCCATCCGCAGCAATAATTAAATTTCTAGAACAAAATGTCTTTCTTATCTTTGGTGTCCCCCAGATTATTCTTTGTGACAATGGGGCACAATTTATCTCTAAAGATTTTCAGAATTTCGTTAAAAGTTATAAAGTACAAAAAATTTGGTTTAACGCAAAATATCACCCCCAAGTAAACCCTACCGAGAGAGTAAATCGAGTGTTAATTACCGCTATCTCTTCCTATATTAATTCAGACCATACTACATGGGATGAACATATCTTTGAAATTGCTCAAGCTTTACGTACATCTAAACACGAAGCAACCCAATTCACTCCGTCTTTTCTTGTTTTTGGAAGATATACCCCAATCGATGGGAGTTACTATGGTTTAGTGCCTGACGATACTAACGTAATTGAATTTGACGATAAAGTACGTTGGGACAAGGACCAACAGTCATTACCTTCTATCTTTAACGATGTTAGAAAAAATTTGTTAAAAGCTTACGAAAAGAGTAAGGACCATTATAACTTACGTAAACGAAATATTTCCTTCGCCTTGGGCGAACAAGTTTGGAAAAAGAACTATGTCTTATCGGATGCATCTAAGAAATTTTCTTCAAAATTGGCCCCTAAATTCATTCTTTGTAAGGTCATTCGTGTCATTAGTCCCCTTATCTACGAACTTCAGGATGCTGAAGGAAAACGCCAAGGCAGGTGGCATATTAAAGACCTTAAGCCATTCTCTGCCGACCCAAATGCTACTTAAGTTTTTCATGTTCCATGCTTCTCACTATTTACCTAATATTTTTTGTTTTCACCATCAATTAGTATCTTTAATTACTTATTCCTTCTCTTATACACCTACGTTTTATACGTTTAACTCATTTACCTTAAACCCTTTGCTTCTGGTTGACTTTTCCTTGACTATACCGTTACTTATATATCACTTTATTCTCTACACCCCCCAATATAACTCTGTCGTTTCATTTAATTAACCCTTCAACTTTTCCTACTACATACTGTTCAGTCTTAGGTATTTCTCTTATATGATTTAATTGTGTGGTAATTGTCGTAACTTTGGTTGATATAACTCATTGAATTTTTATGATTGGTTTTAGCTGATGTTGAGTGAATGCTTTCTTCTCTGGGCTCACATAGGACACGCGCGATCTATGCCATTGAAAGAAATAGTTCATATTCGCAGTTGCAAGAACTAGGATTGCCTATTCCATGTGTTTTTCTTCTGAATTATTGCAGTCACCTACATTATACTACACTATTATTTGTTTCTTTTTCTACTAAATCTACATAACTTATAAACATTTTTTTTCGTTGTTTTTTATTGAACTTTGTGGTGAGGTGCTATTGTTTCTTATTGTTATCTTATTAAATTCTCGGTTGTTTTAGCATATGGGGACAGTGTATCTGTATTTAACTGCGTATAATTGGGCATTTTTGTGTGTTTAGGGTGCTACCGTTTTGAAATACTACCTTAAAACAGTTTGTTTTTGTGTGTTTGTATCTGTAATGATACCTTTAAGTTGTCGTGTCTACCTTTGTCTGATTTTCTTATCGTAGTCAATGTACTCGTTAGGGAAATGATCGCACTAGTTCTCTTAGGAGCCTAGTGAATGTCAACATATGATATATCTTATCTTGTCGGATCAATATCGCAGGTGGTCCTTCAGACTACGCTGTGTTTTACAGGGACAATTCTCTACCTTCTCTCGGACGACTGTTCAAAAACTATACTTTTTCTTAACCCGCTATCTCCGCTATGCCTTATTCTTCTCTCGGTGGACCTGTTCTTGTCCCGGAACACCCGTCTGCCATATAAGAATGATGTTCCCTCATTCCGAGCTACTGACCACACTGGTTGGTTGAGTAGCGCTTTGCTATCCACCTTTCCCTCTGTCGCTTTTGCTCAATGCGAGCCCTTCCTCTACTTTCTTCTACCTGGAGGTGCCTCTTATGCACTCCAAAAAACCAACCTCCTTCTTTTTTACCGTTCCTGTTTCTCTACTGCCTTTTCATTTCTGTTAGTCACCGTGTGGTTGCGCGGGAGGTTTTCACAGACACCTGGACCTCGTCTCTGCGAATCTTTCGTGACGTCATGCGGTGCCGCTGTCAGTGCATGGGCTCTGGCAGTGAAGGTATGAATGGGTGAGTGAATGTGTATATCGTTATATACCGTGTGGATATCGGGTGATAGTATCACCGATATCGATTACCGCCGGGTGCAGGAATGCACCCAAATGTCTTTGCCGGTCCCCCGTGCTGTTCTTGTGAACGGACCTGCTTCACAGGTTTCTCTTTTTAGAGGGCACGGGTCAATCCCATTTCAACGGCTCTACTGGAGCCACTCATTTGTTGTTATCATTGTCTTGGGTAATAACTAGGCCAATATCTTTGTCTTCTTTATTATCTTTGACAATACCCTTAGGTTTAATATCGTTATCTTATTGATTACCGTTAGTAATAATTTTGGTTTAATTTCTTATCTTACCGACTACCGTTAGGAATAACTTCGAATTATGTCGCGTTATCTTACCGGTTATCTTTAGTAATAACTTTTAATTTCGTGTTACCTTACCTACTATCTCTTATATTCACTTTAGCTTAATATCGCGTTACCTTATCTAGTATCTCAAATAACAACTAAAGCTTAATACCGTTATCTTATTCATTACCTTTGAGGATAACAACTTAAGCTTAATTTCATTATCTTATCTATTATCTTTAACATCAATTTGAGATCTTATCTTATCTTTTTATCGTCCTAACGTTTGGTATATATGACCAGACGTGGGAATTATTTTTTTTGCCTGAAATTTGAGTGAAAAAGCTAACCCGATTTAGAAATGTAATTTGTCAGGTTAGCATATAAGGATTTAGTAGCTGGTACTTTTGGTAAATTTGTGATTCACAACTGTGTCATGGACAAGTTCTAAATGTGCATCATTAGAAAACCAAAGTACCAGTAACAAAATTTGCTGGAGTGCAAGGTGACGCACTCTCATGAACATTTTTAAATTTGGGCACTTCTTGCCAAAGGAAGAATAGTTGATGCAACACTCATGTGTGTTTGCACATAACAACTTTTATGTTAGCTTTAGTTAGATAAGTTTAAATAGGTTTAGATAGTTTAGGCGACTTGTCGCACCCGTGTTAGTTTAAGTGGTGTTTCATGCTCCCCGACAAATTTGTGCTGTCGGTAATTAGTGTAGTCAAAGACTATCGGGCTACCTATTCCGTTTCCTGGTACTTCGGTAGACGTGCTATCGGTCGAAAAACCAGGTGGCGCCTTATATAAACATTTTGTAGTTTTAAGTTAGGGTTTATATAGGGTAGTTAGGACTTAAATTTTAAGCTGTTACTGTGCTAACAGACTTTTTCTTTTTTTAAGTTTTTTCTTTTGTGGCTTTGTCGCGATTGTTACGTGCCAAGGGTCACTTAAACATTGTTTTAGTTTAGTTTTTAATGTACGGAAGTTTTCCCGCCATAATTTTTAAATACGCGAGACGCGGGAATTTTTAAATGAACTAGGCGGTGCTTCCGGTACGTCATTATAGTGAGTTTGCGCAAGTGTGCTTATCCCCATAGGGGTAAGGCAATACTAGACAAAGAGTGGGGGAGTTTCGCGGTTCTCGCCCTGGATCGTGGCTGTTTTCCTTTGATCTTCGAGTGTAACAGTCGTGCCGGTGTGATATCTTATCGTATCTATGTAGATTCCCTTGCCTTAAATTTCTTGGTTTGTCGTTCCTAATTAACCTGTTCCTGTCTTTTCTCTACATAGGTAGGTAAATTTGCAGCGACCTCAAGGCCATTGGAGCAGCCCACGCCCGATGTCCGAGCTCTACCAACAGCACCGGGAGCCGAGGCTACCGTAGCGTGACTTCCTGCTGGTTACCGGAGTCCTCACGTGAGTAAATTCTCTAATTTTCATTGTTCTAATTTATGTAACTTCTCGTAATTATGGCGCAATATAAATTGTCGATGACGTCATGGTGATTGAACTTTGGTAACTGTATTACAGGCTTTTAAGAACCATCTATCGCCATTTCAATGTACCACCATCTAAGTGTAATATTTTGTTAACTGTTTTACCGACCATATAAACATTCAAATCAAGTGTAACAGACTTCATCATATAACTTATTGCCAGTATTTGATCAGCCAACTAGGATATGTAACAACTCTCAAACTGCACTTGACTATATCTTCACAAACTTCAATGAGGCACTTTTCAATAAGATAATAATGCCTAATGATTTGTCTGACCATACTGCACAATCTATTAGTTTTGAAATAGGTAACCCAGTTAGTTACAGTAATCATTTAGTTCCTATCTACTCAGTAAAAAATAAGAATATTTTTATTAATTCTCTTAAAGCTGAAGATTGGAATATGATTTATAATAATCATGTTAGTGTTGAGGAGTGTTTTCAATCATTCATTAGAATATTGGAATATTACTTTGAGTCAAGTTGTAACTTAATTAAACCTAAGCAATTTGTAGGTACCAAAAATCAGTGGATTACTAAAGGGATTAGAATATCGGCGGTAAAAGTTAAAAGAATTGTGGTTATTATATATTGCGGGCAAAGTAAATCCAGACTAGTACATGAGTTACAAATCAATTTACAAACGTACAATACAGCTAACTAAGAGAATACATAATAGCAAGTTACTACTAACTTCAAAATGCAAGTTGAAGACTGTATGGAACATAATCAATAGGCAGTTAGGGAGAGCTAATGGGCCCAGTAGTATTGGTATTTCAATTGATGGAGTTCAATTAGTCGACAAGGCATCTATTGTGGAGTTGGTAAATCAATATTTCTCTGACTTCAGTTCGTTTATAGATAAATATGAAGCGAGTGATCAAAGTGCATCTAAGAATATTACACACATATCAGATACAGTTTATCTTGAAAAACTCACTAAGATTGACTTAATTCGCCTGATTAGTGGACTAAAAAACTCCTTGAATTGTGGCGGACAGGACTTGATTATTAAACTATGTGCAGTCGAATTAGCATCCTCTTTGTGTTATTTATATAATAGATGTATCGAAGAAGCATATTTTCCTCTTTGCCTGAAGACAGCTAGGGTTATCTGTATTCCGAAGACAAAAACCAATGTTATTCCTAGCAATATCTCAGATTACAGACCGATATCGCTATTGTCAGTTTTTTCCAAGACTTTGAGAAATTTTTATCCGATCAATTGTATAAATTTATAGATAAGCATAGCATTTTGTCTAGGTATCAGTACGGTTTTGTTAAAAAAAGAAACACAACTTCAGCTCTTTGTGACATGTTACATTTTATATATAGTAAGATAGATTGTGATAATAAAGTTCTTGCATTACTTGTAGATCTAACCAAAGCCTTTGATTTAGTTAATTACAATATCTTGATAAATAAGTTAGGTTGTTATGGGATAAGGGGTAAATGCGGTGAGTTAATTAAGAGTTTTCTGTCTTCAAGATGTCAATTTGTTAATCATCAGGGTTTTAGGTGTTCACTAGCAGAGTTAAAAAGTGGTGTAGCAGGGTAGTGTGTTGGGACCTTTGCTGTTTCTGCTTTACATTAATGATATCTCTAATAGTTTGTCAACATTTCACTGCTTGTATGCGGATGATTTAACTGTGCTGTCCGCTCATAAAGAACACAATATTGCCATGGTCACCTTGTGTGATAACTTAGCTGCTATTGATTCATATTTAAAGTCCAATGCAATGATACTGAATCTAAAAAAAACGCATACACTTCAATTCTATGCAGTGCCGAGTAGTTATCAGAGTAGTAATCTGATT
The DNA here is from genome assembly GCA_036346225.1 of Platerodrilus igneus. NCBI lineage: Eukaryota > Metazoa > Arthropoda > Insecta > Coleoptera > Lycidae > Platerodrilus > Platerodrilus igneus. The sequence goes on along the minus strand of JARFIW010001469.1, from coordinate 10,491,757 downwards.
AGATTAGGTGGTGCCACAATTAAACAAGTAAATGATTCTAAGTTTCTAGGTGTTTCTAATGATTTTGCATTAAAATGAAATGTGCATACTAAAGCCGTATGTGAAAGTATTGCCAGAAACTGTTATGTACTAAAACGACTTAGAGAAATTACTAATATACAAATCACACTTATGTATTATCATAGCAATGTTGAATCAGTTATTTGTTATGGGATAGTTTGTTGAGGCAACAGTTCGACTGCTGGGAGGGTTTCTAAAATGCAAAAAAGGGCAATTCGGTCAATTTTCAAGAAACATTCTTTTGAATCCTGCAAATTATTATTTGTTACTAATAGAATACTAACTTTACCATGTCTATATTACTGAAATTCTCAAATATGATAGGTTTAATGATAACAAGTTTCCCAAATTAAATTTTAGTCATAAGTATGCAACAAGAAATAAACACCTATTGAGTCTAGATGTTCATCATACGACGTTGTATGAAAGGGGTCCTCATTATAGGGGTGCTCGTCTTTATAACAAACTCCCTCAGTCAATTAAACTTTGCTCCTTGAAACAATTTAAATTTCAAGTTAAAGAGTTATTAGTCAAATATGCATTTTACTCTGTTGAGGAATACTTGTCTTATGATTTTAGTTAATTTAGACTGTTTGCATGCTATGATTATGTAATTATTTTATTGTTATTTATTTTAAGTATTGTTGATTAGGATATTTTTTGACTAATCTTATCTACTGTACTGTGGCCTATAAGATGTGTTAATAATAATAATAATTACAAGTATTTCTCGGACTAATGCTACACATGGGTACTATTCAGATAAACAAAATTCAAAATTATTGGAAACAGGATCCATTATTTGATTTGCCGGGCTTTTCAAGTAATATGGGTCGTAATAGGTTTTTATAATTCTAAGAGCTCTTCATTTTGCGGACAACTCGAATGTAGATGAAGTTCAGGCAGATCATTTATTTAAAATACGACCTATTATTGATTATTTTAGCAATAAAATGGTTGAAGTGTATGGACCTGGCAAATATTTAGCCTTGGATGAATCCGTGGTACTTTGGAAAGGTTGTCTATCTTCCAGGCGGTTTATTAAAAATAAACGGCATAAGTATGGGGTAAACGTTTATGTTCTGACGGAATCCAATGGAATTACATTGAAGGTATTTGTTTATGCAGGAGCAAATGATGATTGTAGTGGAAGAGGGCACACCACTAAAGTGGTCCTACATCTTCTAGAAGAAAAACTAAATAAAGGGCATTCCATATACATGGATAATTTCTACAATTGTTATGACCTGACACTCAAACTGGCTGAGAACCAAACATATTGCAAAAAGAGAAAAAATACTTGTGGCGATGTTGTGGCAGCAAAATTAGCAAAAGGTGAGTGCATGAAGAGATGTGCTAACGGTGTTGTAATAGGGAAATGGCATGACAAAAGGGATGTGTTATTTATATCTACTGAATTTACTGAAAAAATTGTCACTAAAACTAATGCACGCAAAGAGCCAAAGCCTAAAGCCTGATGCAATAGCCGAATATAATAAGCATAAACTTGGTGTAGATCGAAAAGATCAGATGTTGTATAATTCCTGCGATAGGAAAACACTTAGATGGTACATGAAGATTGATATTTATTTGTCCAGCTGCTATTGCTAAATTCTTATTACTTATATAACAGATACTCAGGAAACGAAAAACTCTCATTCTATAACTACAGATAATTTCCACTTTAATGAATATGACAAGTTGCCCAAAACAAATAAAGCCAATATAGAAGATTATTTTCCTTCACTGCTTCCAAGGAAAAACAACAAAACTGCTAGAAAAGATTGCCGAATTTGTACCAAAAGTAAAGAGAGAGAGTAATGACAAATTATTGCTGTATGCAGTGTACAGGAAATCCAGGTCTATGTTTAGATAAGTGTTTCAGAGAATGGCATTCCAAATAATGCTTCATAATCTTTGGTGTTTTTTCCACATTTTGTATAGGAAACATAAATACAAAAAGTCAAAAAGCATGAATTTGACTATGAAAATACCTCTGTTTTATAGTCATTATGCGTAAATAAAAACTATAAACTATAAACAAATGGAAGTTTGAAATTTCTTTATTAAAATAAAATAATAAAATCAACTTACCTTAGAATCACACAAAACAAAATCCCTAAAAACAAAACTTCCAGAATCGTCAGTCTTTTCATATGTACATTTTATATTAACACTAGGAAAGGCAAGAACTTCATCTACATTTGGCCAATATTTATGACACTTAGGTCTACCACGTTCTAGAACAGTTGTAAGCATAACTATAAGATTACTTTCTTCTTCTAAAACCATTTGCCAGAAATCTTCTGTAGTAGTATCTAATGGCCCTTGAGTAGCTATGAAACGATTAATAACCTCACTTCCAGATATACGCATATTAACATAATTTGCATTTATATAATCTCCAGAATTAAAATTTTTTAATCTTACTAGTGTTGAATCATCTGAAACAAAATTAATATCAAATGAAGGAAATGTACCAATAATAAATATATATATAAAATTAAAAAATATACAGAAAGTATCATTCAGTGTGAATAATAATAAATGTCTTAATTGACACATATACAAGAAAGAACATTATATTCAATGTTACAAGTATCAATCAACTCATGCATTGGTTCGCCAATGCAATGGCAGCCAATAGCGGCATTTTCTAAGCATCAACATAGGCTGCTAATGTTTTTAACATCAAAACCCATCCAGAGTTGGGAATTTGTTATCATTTTATGTGAATTGGTAAGCTAGTAGAAATGTGAATCACCTGTGTTCCTGGACTCCTTATTCAAGGAATGTAAAAATAAGTTAATGTCAAATTAAGATACGAATTATAAATAGTTTCTGTTCGTTTACAGAAAGTTGGCATAATGCTAACATAGTTGTTTTATTGGATTATCTGAATAGTGATGGGGTAATAAACTGTTCAGAACTAGAGCTTGTTTAATTTTAAGTAGGCTACTGTAGAAAGTGAAATTAGAATACTTATAAAAGAATTAATCAGGATGTGCATGGTAATTGTAAGACATGTTTGATATGTGTAGTGCCAGTTGGTAGAGACTATGGAATGTGGATAAAAAAAGTTGTATTGATCAGCATTTTTGTTTATTGCTAAGTTGGCATTTCTAAAAATGGGATTCGAAATTAACTACCGTAATTTGTAAAAAATCGATTTGATAATAGTAGCGTTAATTTTATAAGGTTTTCACTTTTAAATAATTTTTAGATAGTCTAATATTAGGAAATTAAGTTTTCTTTTAGGACAATATCTGTATTCTTATGGTAATTATTTAAGGTCACTGGAGATTGAATATTCCAGTGATGAGAAGTTGTATTTGAGGCAAAGACCTCCTTTATTTTACATTTTTCTTTAATTTGATCAAAATTTAATGAGCGTTTTTAAGGTTGTAACGAGTCAGTTGCACCGTCGCAAATTCTTTGGTTAGTCAACCATATATGCGTTATATTAAAAGAATATGTTAGTAAGGCAACTTTAAACGCACAAGGCTTTCCGATTATGTTAGACAAAGAGCTGGTTTTCTCTGTCATAATTACAAGTTGTAGTAGGGAGTTATAAGATGTGTTTTGGTATTCTGCGCCATAAGTTAGATAAGGGTAGTCCCTCTTCTGATTTTTCCTGTTTTAAGCACCTTTAACGATGGGACGAGCATCATTTTCTTTGTGGCGACGCCATTACCAGAATATCAAATATTTCTTATATTTGATAGTAAATTATATTCTGAGTAGCCAGATAGGGGTATGTGGAATTTTATTATTATTTATTTGTTTACCTGCATTTTATATTACAGCACTCATGACAAGGTCAGCTAACATGGAAATGTGATTATTTAATTTATTGTTGCAACCGATGGTTTTATTCGGCCACCTGTGTGATTTATCCAAGTCCGGCAACTGGAAAGTTGTTTCTAGTAATTTGTCGGATACTTGCCTTTGCAAGCAGCTTAGGGGAGATTTTCACCAAGGCAGATTGGTACAAAAAGAAATGGAACTTCATTTCTATATGCCAACTATTCAAGTAGGCCGTTTAGAAACCTCGAATGGGCGTTTTATTTAATAGATAATTATCCTGCGGTATAAAGCTATCTATGTGCATTTATGATTTATTTGTTCCCATTTAAATTATTGTTAATTTACAGTAATCTTTCCAAGGTGGTTGACTACAAGGGTCAAGGTTATCAGCAATAATTAATGTGTTCACGCAAGAACTAACAAATCTGTCGTCAAGGTGGTTGACCTGCTCTGATTATCTATTAATAGCTCACCTGTTAACAGGTATTTATTTTTATGCATTTAATTTAAAACTGAACAGATGACTTACTCTACTAAACTAAAAGCCTTCAGCTTTATGAGTTTGATTTAATTTATTCCAATAATATCATATTAATTTTTTTAATTTATAACTAACAAGATTTTTGTTAGAAATGAGCTCATTTTATTCACTACTTCTTGTTCAATTAAATGATTTTTTATGATATCCTAAGAGTGACTAAATATTTATTTACTGAATAAAAATATTTGTACATATATTATTTACAGCCTGTAACTTGAGATAGCCCATACACTGGCAAATTTTTTTATAATGATTTAGTAAACATGATAGTTAATTTGAATTGTTTTTTTGACAACTTATGCTAAGTTAGAATTAATTCCTAGCAAGGGTCTAAGTTGCAATTACAGGAATACATCAAAGAACTCACGAAATCCCTGCAGATAAGGTCTTATTACAGTAACTGGTATTGATGCTTTAAATAGCTGATATAATCGAAATTCAACGCGATTAATCAGTAGTTGCCTTTAGCAAACATTTTATCGTAAACTGAACATAAGCCGTTACAAGGTGTAGAACAAGGTAAAGTATAATGTAATCATTTTAGGAAACCAAAAAGGAAGGAGATCTATGTGAAATAACCATCTTCCGCATAGGAAAAATATCGAAGGGATTGTAAGTGGTTCTTGTAATGTAGTTTATGTATTTCAGCCATTTTAAATGTATACTTTTTAATGTTTTTAATAATTTTTCTTCCCTAGGAACTCACATTTACTCGACCATAATTAGCCGGAGCAAATCAACTATTGGCACTCGACTGCAAACTATTGCAGATGGTGGTTTGATTTTTACTGTTTGTATTAAACTCCGCCAAAAGCAACAAATCAAGAAAAATTACACCCATATAAAGTTTTATAGCAAAATAAGTAATGAACACAATATTAATTTTCGACAAATCGGAAATAGGTTGGTAGAATTTTGTGACAAAAACAATTTAACCAACACAAATACATTATTTCAACTTCATGCTAGAAGACGATATACATGGGAGATGCCAGGAGATATAGAAAGATATCAAATAGATTACATTCTTGTTAGACAACAGTTTAGGAATCAAGTAAAAGACTGTAGAAGCTACCCAGAAGCAGATGTAGACACTGACCACAACACAGTAATTATAAAAGCCATACTTAAATAGAAAAATTTGAAAAAAGAAATGAAAAAGGACACTTTGACTTTCAGAAACTAAAAATAAAGATATCCACAAAAGATTTGAGAAAATGTCAATGAATTACTGAAAGACGGAAAAATTTCTGATACTAAAGAAGTAGAAACAGAATGGAACAACATTAAATACAACTTAGATATGGCGGCCAGAGATATACTGGGGTATAAATAAAAAGAATATAAGAAAAGTCATGGGTAACAAAGAATATCCTAAATTTAATAGAAGAAAGACAATAATACAAAAACAGCCCAGACGAAGCAGGAAACAGAGATACAAAGTCATAAAATGGGAAATTATTCGTAAATGCAGGAAAGCTAAAGTTTGGATTGATGAAAAGTATAAAAAGATACAAACTAAGATGGAAAAAGGAAAGACAGACAAAGCATACAAACTAATTAGTATGAATTTTAGGGATATAAACTCATATAGCAAAAATATAAAGGACACTGCAGGAAATGTCATTATAAAAAATGTAGAAAAAGCAGTTAGATGGCAAGAATATATAGGGTTTTTATATGCAGTACACAAACTAGAAGCACTAGAACAAGAATCAGACTTGGAATATCCTATACTTAGAGATGAGTTTGAATTAGCATTAGAGTCTGAAAAATAATAAGGCACCGTGTATAGATAAGTCGCAAGTAGAAACTGTAAAAGCCACTGGACAAGCAGTAACAGAATGTCTCTTCCAACTTGTAAGTTATATGTATGAGACAGGCGAGATACACAAACATTTCAAATGTAACACCATAATCACTATACCAAAAAAAGAAAGGTGTGAATAGATGTGAAAACTTTTAAACAATAAGTTTGACGGCACATGTGTCAAAAATATTAACTAGAATTGCAGAAAGATGGATGGAAAAACGAGCTGAAGAAATACTAGAAATTCTGTTTGGGTTTATGCAAAACAGGGAACACAGGAGGTCATTTTACCTTTAAGGGTGTTAATGGAGAAAACGATAGAAAAAGGAGAAAGCGTGTATACAGGGTTTGTAGATTTGAAAAAAGCATTTGACAATGGGAAAAATGATCGAAATACTCAAAAAGATTGGAATGAGTTATAGGGATACACGAATAGTACATAGCTTATACAAAGAGCAAACAGTGGTAATCGAATTGGAGCAGGAACGTAGAAAAGTAAATATTAGGAAACGAGTGAGACAGGGATGTGTCCCTATCCCCAATAATTTTTAACTTATATATCGAAGAAACAATGAATTCTGTCAAATTCAGAAAGACATTTGGAATTACTATGCAGAGACAAACAAATGATATGCTTAGACTTGCAAATGATATAGTAGTATTAGCGTCTAGCAAAGAAGAATTAGAAGCGGCTCTTAATGGAATTGTAACAGTTCTAACAGAGAGATATGGTATGATAATTAACAAAAATAAAACTAAAGTACTAGTGTGTTTAGCAGGAGTAAATAAGTCAAAAACCAGAATTCAAATAGGAAACGAGAATTTATAAGAGGTTAAAGATTTCTGCTACCTAGGAAGTCAAATAACATAAGATGGGAAGAGTACAAAAGATATAGAACAAAGATTAGGGCAAGGCCATGCTGAATTTAACAAGAAAAAGCAACTACTATGTTCAAAGACAACAAACATAGAAACAAGGAAAAGATTGTTGAAAACATATGTGAGGAGCACAGCACTGTACGGCTGTGAAATGTGGACAGTGGGAGAAAGGGACAGGAAAAAGGCAGAAACCTCTGGAATGTGGTGCTACAGACATATGAAGAAGATATGGACAGACAGTTACAACAATGAGGTTCTTGAAATGATAGGGGAAGAAAGAAATATGTGGAAAACAGTAGAAAAATATGAAAGATAGGATGATAGGACACATACTAAGGCATGAGGGAATAGTGTGCAATACATTAGAAGCAGAGAAAAGAAAAAAGGTAGAGGTAGACCTAGATTAGACCATTGAACACAGATAGTGAAAGATGTAGGTTGTGATATGCATTACCTTTCTTTTTACTACTGATCAGTTTTACATGTCGCAAAATGAGATGTGCATTTCATACATAAATTATTCAAAATTATCAGTAGAATATAATTATTTTTTAAATAGAATTTTTTTGTTGTTTACCATGAATATAAATTCAATGGAGATGTCCTTTCTGTTTTTTGACCTTCCTCCCCTCCCGAATTTGTAGTTAACATGACATTTTTACGGGTATTTTAATCTTTTATATGTTACAATGATTCGTGGGGATCCTTAGTTTACTTTCCTTCGGTTTCTGCCTGACCCGTACTTTCTGTGGTAACAAAATTAATAGTAATATGCTACAATCTCCATACATATTTCTTAGTTCTGTTAATCCTTGCTATATTTCATCAGCAGTTAATTTGCAAATTGTTGTGGGATCTAACAAATAAGTGACAAAGTGATATGGCCTTAAAGTTAGATTGCAATGTTTTTTTAAAATATTTATTTACTATAGCGACAAATCCAACCCCTCAAATGTTATTTCAAGATGTTTCAAAATGTCCAACTGTATCAGATAACGATTCCTTTTTTTTGTACTGCAAAACTAGCACAGCTGATATTGATTTTTAAAAATGTTCAAAAAATCTTCGGCAGATTGTTTCAAATCAATGTTAGATACTTTTTGAAATACTACTGAATCAATTTCTTTTCTATGTTCATCATATATTTCTAAAAGCATGTCCCATTGCCTCACGTAAATCTTGATGCAATATGATAAGGTATTCCACCCGACTTCCTGAGGAAGGTCAAATGCCTTTCCACCACCTTGTTTGTATTTAGTAGAAGTCAAGTGGTTGTTATAAAAATATTTTACAACATGAACATGTTCTATAATATCTTTCATTTCAAATTCAAAATCTTTTGACAGTAAATTTAGAGTATGTTCCGTTCCCATAAAGTTATTACATTTAAATTAATAAAAGCTGAAACATTGGGTATATTTTTATGCATTCGGGCCATGTTTGCAGCATTAACTGTTATGAAACTTGAGATAGTACAATTATGTTTTGTTTTATATGAAGAAATAAAATCTTGTGTTATTGAAGTCAAATAATCTGCCATGTTCGATTCCGAATGTGCCAAGTGTGTCATAAAGAAATGAACGACTCTCATTAGATGTTACTATAATACATATAATGGATTCATTGCATATATTGGACCACCCATCAATAGACATATTAACATACTATTCTCTTAAATTTCTAAAATGTGCGCTTTTACATAAATTTCATCTAAAAAGGCAAATAACCAAGTCTTAATAACTCCAGTGCTTTTTTTGTCTTCATTTTCAATGCACCTGAAACTGCTATTGGTGGCAAAAATTGCTTTTGATTTGTTTATGAATCATGTGCTTCTTATCTAGAGATGTGCAAATTACAAATGATGAAAATGATCCTTCCCTACATACTCACTTTGAATGTGAGGAATAAATAAGTATTCGGAGTTGGTTCTGCCAAAATTTCTTAACAGCGACTTGCAGAAGCAAATGTCGATGCAATGGAGTCATGTCATGTGACAAAAAATCAAACTAGTAACAAAACCAAAAATAGCACTGCCGTGAATGATTTTTGTTTAGTTTCGTGGTCAAAAAATGATAAGATTAATCAACTAACTGATAATAATAAATGATTTACAGGATTTCCATAAAAGAATTCCGGGGTTTTGAGGTTAAATGTTTTTATTAATTAAAATCAGTGTAATGTTATATATGTTATATACAAAGTTATACATGAATTTAAAGGTAATATTCTTAAGATTTGATTACAATTTAGTAAATTTTAACGTGGGCACGGCACACATCCAAACCAAATTCTACCTCTTGCCAAGTCCTGGCCAGCATGTCTGGGGTGATGGTTGCGACACAAGCGAGTATCCGTTGGTTGAGATGGGTTAGAGCTCAAATTTTCTCTGAATACACAAACTTCTTCACATGACCTCAGAAAAAAGTCCAAAGAAATCAAATCTGGGTTTCTTGGAGGCCAAGGAGTAGGCTCGTCCCTTCCAATCCACCTGTCGCCAAATCGAGTATTGAGTGCTTCTCGCACACGAAAATTAAAGTGAAGCGGTGTGCCATCTTGCTGAAAATGGACAAACCCCTTCTCCGTCTCAATATTGATGCAACCTTATGCGTGACAGAGTTATAGGTTCCTTCATTTTTGATGAAAAGACAATAACTGATGATGTCTATTAATTGTGAAATGTTACAAGAATATGTTTTCCTCAATTGGATAATATTTAACCTCAAAACCCGACTTCTTTTATGGAAACCCTATATTTTGTATGTTCCGTAATGCGTGCATATAGAACTTTGCAAAAATTAAAACAATATCCGTTTGATAACTGATAGTGATAACATTATCCGTGATTACAATAAACGGCATCCGCTGTACTAAATAAAACATACTCAGTTCATATTTACCTGCTACAGTTGCAGGAGCAGAAACAACTTCTTTGCAGATTGTATGATGAATTTTAAATGTTGCACTAGTCCTTGCAATACCTTGTTACAATTCTTGCAAATTGCCTTTACATCTGTTTTAGCTTTGTTGCTTTTTTCAATGTAATGCTTCCAAATAGGATCTTTTTTCTGACACTCATATTTAACTTGAAACAGATTCAACTTTTGCATTTGCAGAAGATATGTTAACTAATATAATATAAATTGTAGAAGTATTTAGATCACACTGGCACCGACATGAAGGTCTAACAAATTAAATTTTTCAGAAACAGAACTCCAACCTTTATATGCTTACAGCCACTACAAGTCTGGACAGGATATGACAAGTAATATTGCTGTCTAGCCATGCCATTTTCCAACTTCCAGATGCATGCATTTGTGGATGTTCTACAGTTATCAGTCAGGAGAGGATATGATTGAAAAATTGCTGTATGGCTAGTAGCTGTGCATTTTCCAACTTGCTGAATGCTGATGCATGCATTTTTGAATGTTTTATTTATACAATTATGGTCTGCCGGATGTAAAAAATTTAAGAACGCTATTAAATCACAATATAATGAAATAACAACGTAATAATTTTAGCTGGTTTATACTTTTGGAAGATTTTATTTCCATGTACTTAGAAAACACAAAAAAAATCGATTTGTTCAATCCTAATTTTTTAACTAAAGAAATTTTAAAATAAATTATAGCATTTTTTTTTAAATTCGACAAAAGTAAATCTTAGATAATAAAGCATTTATAAAAATAGATAGTTAAAACATTATAAAAGTAAAACCATGTAAATTTTAGATGCCAAATTATTACTTGTCAATTAGACAGGAAAAACACTATAGTTCATCGTGTGCCTAAACAGAAGGTATAATTGATGTTACATGAATTGCAAAGACCATAGTTACTTCGCTTTACAAATTAACCATGCAAAATTATTAAACTAGACACATTTTTCCTTCTAAATAATAAAATTAAGGTAAAGTCAATTAATAAATCCTTGGATTACGACATTCACCATACTGAAATATCAATTATATTGTTGTTCGTTCACATAAACAAGGTCGTACATTTAAGTCATGTTCTATATAATTGTTTTAGTGGAGTCTATTATTTACCTACATGATTAAAAGGAACACGACAAAGATAAACAGATAATGGATCAGGTAGGAATTGTTAGTCAATTTCACACACTAAGGCACTATACTCCTTCAAGATATGATAGTTATGTCTAGAATGAATCATAATGGCCGCAGTAACGTTATTAACTATTCATCACTCCTTGTACATATCAAAATGTATTGGTCGAGCACAACAATGGATATCATTTCAAACTGTAGGAAATCATATTAACATTCCATTCCCACAGTATACATAATAATAAAACTATTTCTAAAAGTATCGAGCTCTGTTGGGGAACTCAGAAATGTATTCTTATACATAAATACCCTAACCTAATTATACCAAAAAATCTCCAAAGATTGTTATCAACTAGAATCCTTGAGGAAACTATTGCATTGTAAAACAAAATACCACATATATTATAGCCACATTTGCTTCTGGTTAACCTATTATAAGGCAAAACTAAATCTTCATTCTTAAGCGTATTATGGTAATGTATACTTTTTAGCAATTATAATTTGAAAGGTGTTTCTTTATATAAATAAGACAGTTTATGATGTAAACACAAGACAGAGTTAAAATGTTATGGTACTTACATGGTAATATATCACGATAGCGATTCTTATTAATATTTTTGGAATTTACAGCTTCATCACATGTAAGATCAGGATGTATACGATACAATAACTCATATTGTGAAATTAAAGCTCCACTAGTAATACTGTTTCAAGCAATAACATGCTCTGTTCTTTAAGGGTGTTAATGGAGAAAACGATAGAAAAAGGAGAAAGCGTGTATACAGGGTTTGTAGATTTGAAAAAAGCATTTGACAATGGGAAAAATGATCGAAATACTCAAAAAGATTGGAATGAGTTATAGGGATACACGAATAGTACATAGCTTATACAAAGAGCAAACAGTGGTAATCGAATTGGAGCAGGAACGTAGAAAAGTAAATATTAGGAAACGAGTGAGACAGGGATGTGTCCCTATCCCCAATAATTTTTAACTTATATATCGAAGAAACAATGAATTCTGTCAAATTCAGAAAGACATTTGGAATTACTATGCAGAGACAAACAAATGATATGCTTAGACTTGCAAATGATATAGTAGTATTAGCGTCTAGCAAAGAAGAATTAGAAGCGGCTCTTAATGGAATTGTAACAGTTCTAACAGCGAGATATGGTATGAAAATTAACAAAAATAAAACTAAAGTACTAGTATGTAAAGAAGGAACCAGAATTCAAATAGGAAACAAGAACTTACAAGAGGTTAAAGATTTCTGCTACCTAGGAAGTCAAATAACATAAGATGGGAAGAGTACAAAAGATATAGAACAAAGATTAGGGCAAGGCCATGCTGAATTTAACAAGAAAAAGCAACTACTATGTTCAAAGACAACAAACCTAGAAACAAGGAAAAGATTGTTGAAAACATATGTGTGGAGCAGAGCACTGTAAGGTTGTGAAACGTGGACAGTGGGAGAAAGGGACAGGAAAAAGGCAGAAACCTCTGGAATGTGGTGCTACAGACATATGAAGAAGATATGGACAGACAGTTACAACAATGAGGTTCTTGAAATGATAGGGGAAGAAAGAAATATGTGGAAAACAGTAGAAAAATATGAAAGATAGGATGATAGGACACATACTAAGGCATGAGGGAATAGTGTGCAATACATTAGAAGCAGAGAAAAGAAAAAAGGTAGAGGTAGACCTAGATTAGACCATTGAACACAGATAGTGAAAGATGTAGGTTGTGATATGCATTACCTTTCTTTTTACTACTGATCAGTTTTACATGTCGCAAAATGAGATGTGCATTTCATACATAAATTATTCAAAATTATCAGTAGAATATAATTATTTTTTAAATAGAATTTTTTTGTTGTTTACCATGAATATAAATTCAATGGAGATGTCCTTTCTGTTTTTTGACCTTCCTCCCCTCCCGAATTTGTAGTTAACATGACATTTTTACGGGTATTTTAATCTTTTTATATGTTACAATGATTCGTGGGGATCCTTAGTTTACTTTCCTTTCGGTTTCTGCCTGACCCGTACTTTCTGTGGTAACAAAATTAATAGTAATATGCTACAATCTCCATACATATTTCTTAGTTCTGTTAATCCTTGCTATATTTCATCAGCAGTTAATTTGCAAATTGTTGTGGGATCTAACAAATAAGTGACAAAGTGATATGGCCTTAAAGTTAGATTGCAATGTTTTTTTAAAATATTTATTTACTATAGCGACAAATCCAACCCCTCAAATGTTATTTCAAGATGTTTCAAAATGTCCAACTGTATCAGATAACGATTCCTTTTTTGTACTGCAAAACTAGCACAGCTGATATTGATTTTTAAAAATGTTCAAAAAATCTTCGGCAGATTGTTTCAAATCAATGTTAGATACTTTTTGAAATACTACTGAATCAATTTCTTTTCTATGTTCATCATATATTTCTAAAAGCATGTCCCATTGCCTCACGTAAATCTTGATGCAATATGATAAGGTATTCCACCCGACTTCCTGAGGAAGGTCAAATGCCTTTCCACCACCTTGTTTGTATTTAGTAGAAGTCAAGTGGTTGTTATAAAAATATTTTACAACATGAACATGTTCTATAATATCTTTCATTTCAAATTCAAAATCTTTTGACAGTAAATTTAGAGTATGTTCCGTTCCGCCATAAGTTATTACATTTAAATTAATAAAAGCTGAAACATTGGGTATATTTTTATGCATTCGGGCCATGTTTGCAGCATTAACTGTTATGAAACTTGAGATAGTACAATTATGTTTTGTTTTATATGAAGAAATAAAATCTTGTGTTATTGAAGTCAAATAATCTGCCATGTTCGATTGCCCGAATGTGCCAAGTGTGTCATAAAGAAATGAACGACTCTCATTAGATGTTACTATAATACATATAATGGATTCATTGCATATATTGGACCACCCATCAATAGACATATTAACATACTATTCTCTTAAATTTCTAAAATGTGCGCTTTTACATAAATTTCATCTAAAAAGGCAAATAACCAAGTCTTAATAACTCCAGTGCTTTTTTTGTCTTCATTTTCAATGCACCTGAAACTGCTATTGGTGGCAAAAATTGCTTTTGCGATTTGTTTATGAATCATGTGCTTCTTATCTAGAGATGTGCAAATTACAAATGATGAAAATGATCCTTCCCTACATACTCACTTTGAATGTGAGGAATAAATAAGTATTCGGAGTTGGTTCTGCCAAAATTTCTTAACAGCGACTTGCAGAAGCAAATGTCGATGCAATGGAGTCATGTCATGTGACAAAAATCAAACTAGTAACAAAACCAAAAATAGCACTGCCGTGAATGATTTTGTTTAGTTTCGTGGTCAAAAATGATAAGATTAATCAACTAACTGATAATAATAAATGATTTACAGGATTTCCATAAAAGAATTCCGGGGTTTTGAGGTTAAATGTTTTATTAATTAAAATCAGTGTAATGTTATATATGTTATATACAAAGTTATACATGAATTTAAAGGTAATATTCTTAAGATTTGATTACAATTTAGTAAATTTTAACGTGGCACGGCACACATCCAAACCAAATTCTACCTCTTGCCAAGTCCTGGCCAGCATGTCTGGGGTGATGGTTGCGACACAAGCGAGTATCCGTTGGTTGAGATGGGTTAGAGCTCAAATTTTCTCTGAATACACAAACTTCTTCACATGACCTCAGAAAAAAGTCCAAAGAAATCAAATCTGGGTTTCTTGGAGGCCAAGGAGTAGGCTCGTCCCTTCCAATCCACCTGTCGCCAAATCGAGTATTGAGTGCTTCTCGCACACGAAAATTAAAGTGAAGCGGTGTGCCATCTTGCTGAAAATGGACAAACCCCTTCTCCGTCTCAATATTGATGCAACCTTATGCGTGACAGAGTTATAGGTTCCTTCATTTTTGATGAAAAGACAATAACTGATGATGTCTATTAATTGTGAAATGTTACAAGAATATGTTTTCCTCAATTGGATAATATTTAACCTCAAAACCCGACTTCTTTTATGGAAACCCTATATTTTGTATGTTCCGTAATGCGTGCATATAGAACTTTGCAAAAATTAAAACAATATCCGTTTGATAACTGATAGTGATAACATTATCCGTGATTACAATAAACGGCATCCGCTGTACTAAATAAAACATACTCAGTTCATATTTACCTGCTACAGTTGCAGGAGCAGAAACAACTTCTTTGCAGATTGTATGATGAATTTTTAAATGTTGCACTAGTCCTTGCAATACCTTGTTACAATTCTTGCAAATTGCCTTTACATCTGTTTTAGCTTTGTTGCTTTTTTCAATGTAATGCTTCCAAATAGGATCTTTTTTCTGACACTCATATTTAACTTGAAACAGATTCAACTTTTGCATTTGCAGAAGATATGTTAACTAATATAATATAAATTGTAGAAGTATTTAGATCACACTGGCACCGACGCATGAAGGTCTAACAAATTAAATTTTTTCAGAAACAGAACTCCAACCTTTATATGCTTACAGCCACTACAAGTCTGGACAGGATATGACAAGTAATATTGCTGTCTAGCCATGCCATTTTCCAACTTCCAGATGCATGCATTTGTGGATGTTCTACAGTTATCAGTCAGGAGAGGATATGATTGAAAAATTGCTGTATGGCTAGTAGCTGTGCATTTTCCAACTTGCTGAATGCTGATGCATGCATTTTTGAATGTTTTATTTATACAATTATGGTCTGCCGGATGTAAAAAATTTAAGAACGCTATTAAATCACAATATAATGAAATAACAACGTAATAATTTTAGCTGGTTTATACTTTTGGAAGATTTTATTTCCATGTACTTAGAAAACACAAAAAAAATCGATTTGTTCAATCCTAATTTTTTAACTAAAGAAATTTTAAAATAAATTATAGCATTTTTTTTTAAATTCGACAAAAGTAAATCTTAGATAATAAAGCATTTATAAAAATAGATAGTTAAAACATTATAAAAGTAAAACCATGTAAATTTTAGATGCCAAATTATTACTTGTCAATTAGACAGGAAAAACACTATAGTTCATCGTGTGCCTAAACAGAAGGTATAATTGATGTTACATGAATTGCAAAGACCATAGTTACTTCGCTTTACAAATTAACCATGCAAAATTATTAAACTAGACACATTTTTCCTTCTAAATAATAAAATTAAGGTAAAGTCAATTAATAAATCCTTGGATTACGACATTCACCATACTGAAATATCAATTATATTGTTGTTCGTTCACATAAACAAGGTCGTACATTTAAGTCATGTTCTATATAATTGTTTTAGTGGAGTCTATTATTTACCTACATGATTAAAAGGAACACGACAAAGATAAACAGATAATGGATCAGGTAGGAATTGTTAGTCAATTTCACACACTAAGGCACTATATACTCCTTCAAGATATGATAGTTATGTCTAGAATGAATCATAATGGCCGCAGTAACGTTATTAACTATTCATCACTCCTTGTACATATCAAAATGTATTGGTCGAGCACAACAATGGATATCATTTCAAACTGTAGGAAATCATATTAACATTCCATTCCCACAGTATACATAATAATAAAACTATTTCTAAAAGTATCGAGCTCTGTTGGGGAACTCAGAAATGTATTCTTATACATAAATACCCTAACCTAATTATACCAAAAAATCTCCAAAGATTGTTATCAACTAGAATCCTTGAGGAAACTATTGCATTGTAAAACAAAATACCACATAGATTATAGCCACATTTGCTTCTGGTTAACCTATTATAAGGCAAAACTAAATCTTCATTCTTAAGCGTATTATGGTAATGTATACTTTTTAGCAATTATAATTTGAAAGGTGTTTCTTTATATAAATAAGACAGTTTATGATGTAAACACAAGACAGAGTTAAAATGTTATGGTACTTACATGGTAATATATCACGATAGCGATTCTTATTAATATTTTTGGAATTTACAGCTTCATCACATGTAAGATCAGGATGTATACGATACAATAACTCATATTGTGAAATTAAAGCTCCACTAGTAATACTGTTTCCAAGCAATAACATGCTCTGTTCTAATGGATCACTGGGTAAAGGGGATCTTAAAACACCATAACATGAAGGTTCCTCGTACTCTTCAGAAGTAAATAAAAAACTTGGTTTTATAACTAACACTAATTTACCTAAAAACACCATGTCACAGAATAAGAGTTACACCATTAATCATAGGCCTACTTGTATTTCTAGCTTCGTGTATAAGTTGTACAGCTGTATGATGAAGAGCATGAGTTACATCATGCCCATTAATTTGAAGTACTTGATCGCCCTCTGCAAGCCGGGGACTACATTTGTCAGCTGGTGTATTTGGAACAACTCGTGACACGAGTATAGGTAAGTCTTTAGTTTCAGGAACATCTTGTGTAGCACCGCCTAAAAGATTACAGCTTGTTAAAACCAATTACAAAACAAATATACGTCATTAAGCCGTACCAAAACTACGAATTAAAAGAACATGCCAAGAGAAAGCACAGTGCAAAATCCACAAGATAATTATAACATTATAAAGTTTATACAAGAGTTAATAATAAAACGAATTTATTTTGAAATTTTAAATTATGCGTGCCATATTATAGGGCCAAATAAAATTACAACTTGATTTATAGTATTTTTTAACAGGAAACAAGTTAATTCAATTGTGACTTTTGTAATACAATATTTTCTTTAAATCAGAACCCTTTTGTGCTGAAGGTATATATAAACTTTTACCAATAACATATAAACTTAATACAACAAAATAAAAATAAATACTACACCATTTACAGCATATTGTGATTTTAAAACTCCTTTTTGCTAACAACAATTTAAAGTTGAAGGTTCATATTTTCCTTTACATGGAAATATATCCAGTGAACTGAAAGACCACCCACCAGTATCAATTTTGTGTTGCAATAGAATAAAACAATCACATAAAATGATAGTCAAAACAATTTTTCTACATCCTCCATGGCACAAGCAAACATTACCACCCGAGGATTGTTAACAAAAACGTCTAAATTAATGTATGAAAAACAGTACAATAAATCATAACAACGTGCAAATACAGTGTCTGCTTTTAAGTGTCACGGCAAATATCTCGGCTATTATAAGAATTTTAGAGAAATGTTATATACCAAATTTGTGTAACTTTTTATTTGCAATATGTTAAAATAAAAAAAAAACAATAGAGTATCAAATTTTTGAGATATAGCAAATACATTCAAAATTTTTAATGGAATTTACCCATTGTTATTACATATTCTTAAAGTGCTTAAAATTTTCTTTCCAACGTTATATCACTCAATAATAATTAAACACAGAAATCGATTATTAAATAATGCTCAACACCTACCTGCACTATACCATGCCATCCCACCAATCTGTCATGCGCGAGTATACTGATGCCATCTCCTTGCAATTCAGCATTCAAGGTACAGATGCAGTACGTTCGTGTATTTCAATACGAAATGGTCGTATCCAAATGTAAATTACTTCATGTACATATTGCAATAAACGTATTAATTAGTATATAGTGTTCAATGTATCGTACTGTCGAGCCCTTCAAAGTTGGATACACCACCCTACCTAATTGAAATAGGCATTCAAAACAGTGGGCGGCAAAACAATTGCTAGCACCACATAAATGCAGAAATTGATAATAATAACAACAAGGAAATACTAAATTACAAAATTAATTTAAAACGTTAAAGGTTATGTTCCACGTGGCCTCCGTTATTTGCACGACATCGCTGAGATCTAATTATTAAAATTCTTCGTGCTTTTTGCAACATACATGGTGTTATCTGATCACATGCTCTTCGAATGCGATCTTTAAGGATATTAAGACTCTATGGGCGTGTTACATAAACGTCTTATTTGAGATTTCCTCAAGCAAAAGAAATCTAAAACAGAAAGATCTGGTGATCTTGCTGGCCAGTTTATGGGACCTCCATTTCCGATCCATTTTGCATCAAACATTTCGCTTAAAATATTTTTCACGATTCTTGTATTGTGAGGAGGTGCTCTAAAATATGCCAATACCTAAACATCTTCATCATGTGTGGAGCACAGCACAGTATATCTGCGAAATAGGGGCAGTAGGAGAAGCAGACAGAAAAACGATAGAAGCCTTTTGGAATGTTGTGCTTCAGATGTATGAGGATGATAGCATGGACAGACTAAATTAATAATAAAGGGCATATAGAAATAGTAGAGAATTAAGATATCTGTGGAAAACAAAAAAAAATAGATGAAATAGAAAGGTAGGATACGTTCTATGGCACTTTTGGGGAATAGTGCAAGATATATTACAAGCAGAGATAGGAAAAAAAGAGGTAGAGGTAGACCTAGAGTAGACTATTGCACGCAGATAGTGAAAGATGCAGACTGAGTGAATTTAAGAAAAATGTGTAGGTTAGCTCAGAATAGAAAACAATGAGAGTATGCTCTAACCAGTTCCAGGACTGAAGACCTAATGATAATGAAACTACATAAGATATGCTGCAGTTTAAGTTAATTTTAAGATTTATTTTCAATACCTTGAGTTCTACTTAACAAAATGTATGTGGTACTATTTCAAACGTAGAAATAAAATTATTGCTGCGTTAGGATTACCAAATGTTCAACACACAAAATTCATTATTTTTAAAATACAGGATAGTTTTGCATTTTTATTAGACATGTGACATATTGTTGAAAAGGTAATTTTAAGGCTTATAATATTCGCTTAATATCCAAAATGGCGGCCAAAAGAAAACAATAGTTGTGCGGTTCCTTGAAAACAAAAGACAGTCGGATAATTTTGTACATGCTAAGACACCCTTTTAAAATGTCCTAATAATGTGCAAGTCTAGTGATGGTACGCTTATGGTTCATGTTTTATTATCAAATAAGTCTTCCATTTTAGTTTTCTTCTAATATCTCCAAAACCAGACAACTTACACCAATTTTCTAAACAGTTAAAAAATTAGCATGTATTTATTTCTCCAAATCTTTCCCCATTTAACTCAATCTCCATTTCTTATAACAAACAAAATCATAACGTAGAGACAAAATTTGGACACATTGTATATGTGTAAAGTTGCACAAGTGTTCAACTTTCTTTTTATTAAGCATATGTTTAAATCTACTCTCAAATACAGTTCAAGTTAGCTCTAATAAAATCATCGAAGGCTTCCTTACTCTTGAAATCCATTCAACAACTAACCCTAACCTGGGTCTCTATAGAACAATCTCACAAAATAGTTGCAAGCATTGCAGAACTAATAAACTTGTTTGTATAAGCTGCTGTATATAGTTGTCTACAAATAATCCACAAAACTATTTATTTAAATTAAAATATAGTTACAGGCAGTTAAAATATAATGTTTGTGAGGGTCTATAACAATTCTTTATTTATGTAACATTTTTATTTTTAACAGCACTGCATTTTCATTCATTCACTCTTTCGTGTATTATTTGGATTTTTCCTTTTGAAATTATATTAGAAGGATTTTCTCCTGAACTTAGACAACTTTAGCTGCGTGCCTTGTGTGTTGATCAAGAGAATACCACACGTGTCATATGTGATCAGCATTCGACACGCCGTCATCATAGTGCTATTGATTTCTGTATGAAAGTGGTTTATAAATTGGAGAAAATACTTTAACAGAAACCTTAATATAACTTTACTTATTTGTCTAAGCAACAGAATTAACGAACCATTCAATTGAAATATCGTTATCGGCCATTTCTTCAGAAGTTCATCCAGCAGGTGTTCAAAGCTGATAACAGTCATGAATTAATCCAAGTCATGGCCTTTGTTGGGGAGCTGATAATCTCATTTTAGTGACTGTACCTGTATGTCACTTTTTTTTGATTATTTACAACTAATTAGCGGCATGCAGGTATTTATGTATCTAAACTTAAATCAAAGAAATAAGCAAGTATTGAATTTATCAATACCACAGTCAAATAGTCCATCCTTAACTATAAGTAACCGTCGTGTTTTGTTATAATAATTAATTCTAGCTTTAGTGTTTGAATGAGCTCATTTTACTTGCAAGTGATTGTTTGATTATTTGTTATGTTTAACTTTGCTCGTAACATCCACTTATGTATATTAAAATTTTATTGTGTTGAGATGCAAATATTTAACATAGTTTATTAGAGATAACTGGTTAACCAAATTAGGAACTATTTGTTTTAATTTTCTATAGATAAAATTACCAAGGAAAAAACTTGAGTTATTAAAATAGAGGAATATAAATACATTCTTAAAAGTAAACAAAAACAAATAAATGCTCACATAAAATTCTAAAACAATATAAATTTATTTTAGGATTAGATCATTTCACTTTTATTTACTTTAGCATTCACATTTGAGAATATTTGGAAAAAAACAAAGAATTTTTTTTTTAAACAAAAGGTTATCATTATTGTTTCGTCCCTAAACTCTTTACCTAAGTTATCCTTCAACAATAAGCAACCACTGTGGTGTGTGTGTAATAGTAACTCGTTTTTGCGCGCCTCATTTCATAATACAAGTGACTGCTCGTGTAGCCGCCATCGAGTCAACATGTGCATTTTTGAGTAGCAACAAGTTTTCGCGGCAGCAGTGTGCTCGTTATAGAACTAGCTATCAGTAAGTGCACAATCATATACATACAACATTTGAATTATTAATTGCATCCAAAGTCATATTTGGTGGTCCTTTATTGATCAAACATCCATTAGCAACACTCAATAAGCTCCTTAATTAATCTGCATTCATAACAATTATATTAACCTATTTAGTGATTAGTGCTGAAAGTATATAATTATTTTATACAGATTTAGGAAAATAAAGACAAAAATGATCTCAGAGAAGACATCATTAGTTGGGGTTTCTTTCACTATAATTTCAAAAGTAGGAACAATATGTTTGTATATACTAGAAGTTTCAAGTAAATTATACAGTAAATATCTTTTTTTCACAATTGTTTGATTTCCAAAGGCTTCTCCATCCTCCCACATGACAACATACTTTATTTTATACAGTGTGTCCAAATATCGAGTCTCTACATTGTGATTTTGGTTATTATAAGAAATAGAGTTTGGGTTAAATGTGGAAAGATTTGGAGAAATACATGTCTATTTTTAACCCTTTACAAAATTGGTGTAGGTTGTCTGTTTTTGGAGATATTCAAAGAAAACTAAAAATGGAGGATTTTGTTTTTTGATAATAAAACATGAATCATAAGCTGCAACCAAGAGTATTTTAGAATGAACAGAATCATTCCAGGCTTTTGTTTTCGAGGAACAGCCCACAACTTTTGTTTTCTTATGGCCACCATTTAGGACATTAAGTGAATATTATAAGCCATGATATGTCACGATCTAAAAAAATATGCAAAAAACGATAATGAATTTTAAAAATAATGAATTTTTTCTACAATCACCAAAGTAAGTTATTACACTTTGAAATCTCACCGTAAAATTGGCGTTTTTCATGAACTAACATTAAGTTTCAGCTTTGTCGCTCTAGAGCAATAAAATTTTAAAAATGCTCGCCTAATTTTAATTAAGTTGAGTATATGTATAATACAAAACTCTAAACAAACATGCACATATGAACACGATACATACTCTGTTACGTATAGTTGGCTTTTACAAATGAAATGTCATTTGATAGTTTAAGTTTTTAAGGTCAATTTTGCACGAATAATGAATAGTGAAGGTGAATATTGAAGTCCACCTCTTGATGTAGCACCTTTTGTGACGAATATAACTCAATCTTCTACAGAGTAAATCAAGAAAAAAATATGAAAAACAATATCACCTCTTTGTGGATTGGTGCTGCTCAAAGACAATTAAAAAGTATTCTGAGAATATTTTGCTGTCTAATTTTAACGAAAAATCTAAAACCTTAAAATCATCAATTTTGTGGTCGCAATATTCGATGCTAAGAGCAACTTTACAAGTAAAAAATGATATTGACATTAGGCAGTACACAAAACTATTTGCTTATTTGAGAAAAGCGATAGCAGGGTACAAATCAAAAAGTCACACATTCTCAAAGCTACCACTTGGATAACTTTATTATGCGCCTGATGACGAACATTTGCTGAAAAAAGTACACACTTTACTATTAGTATTGTGATAAGAAGTTCTGTGTATTATTTTGAAGTTATTTTAATTATGGGTATTGCTAGCGCATGCAGAAGGGGTGATTAGTCAAAATTGAGTTAAAGGCTATTATAGACGTTACGGAATCCCTTCTAGTAGTTCGAATTCCAATTCAAAAACGAGACAAAGTCGCATGTTCACTACAATTAACAGGGGATGCGAAAATGTGACCGACTATATTTCTTATTAAGAAAAATATTATAATTTAAGAGAACAATGCCAAATGAAAAGCAGGAATATCTTGAATGCTTAATTTTATGTTATTCAAAAGGTAAATGCATAAATCAACTAATTTGTGTGAATGCTGTGGGCAAAGCAACAAGAGAAATAGCAAATTACTTAAAACTGCCTATTAAAAATTTATTCACTGGTCATTGCTTTCGACAAGCTCCGTAATGCTATTAGTTAATGGTGGAGACAACTTAATTCAACTGAAAAAGCATGGTAGGTGTAAGAGCAGTAACATGGCTGAAGGATATATATCAAAAAAACGATTGATAATAAATTCCAAAAAATTTCTGGAAAAGAATCAATACCAGTATGTAAGAATATTAAAAAAAGTACGGGCAAAGAACTTTCGTTTCCACCAACATCTAATTTTGTTATGCAAATATCTAAAGAAGAACTTATGCTATCTTCATCTTCTTCAGCCTCCGGAATAAATGTTAAAGATTGCTAAAACAGTACATTTAATTTCAACATTGTTAACAATACATAATAATAAATTTTATTAAATAAACTTAATTTTGTAGGTAGTTAACAAATCGATGTTTTAAAAATTAATAAAGTGTCTCTGTTTTATCTATTCGTATATAGACTTTCAATATTTACTTGACTCCGTTTTTATGGTTTTATGGCTCAGAATAGAAATAACTGAAGTTCAACCAGTTTCAAGACAAAAACCTAATGACGAAAAAAAATAACTGCCCTTAAATATGATGATTATTATAAACAACTACAGGTGTTGGTTTTGAAATATTTTCAACTAATGTTGCGTGTGCGAAAGGATATATTGGAAAACTATGAATTCGGCAAATGTTAAAGTGTTGGGGGATCTTGGTAGCCTTAGGCTGCTCAACCCCCTTCAAATACCACTGAATATCGAGAAAATTGGGTATATATTTGTAAAACAATAGAAGGGAAACTGAACTGCATCTAACAAGAAAGAGCAGTGGCTATACTTGAAGACAACAAACAGAAACAAGACGAAAATTGTTGAAAGCATATGTGTGGAGCACAGCACAGTATATCTGCGAAATAGGGGCAGTAGGAGAAGCAGACAGAAAAACGATAGAAGCCTTTTGGAATGTTGTGCTTCAGATGTATGAGGATGATAGCATGGACAGACTAAATTAATAATAAAGGGCATATAGAAATAGTAGAGAATTAAGATATCTGTGGAAAACAAAAAAAAATAGATGAAATAGAAAGGTAGGATACGTTCTATGGCACTTTTGGGGAATAGTGCAAGATATATTACAAGCAGAGATAGGAAAAAAAGAGGTAGAGGTAGACCTAGAGTAGACTATTGCACGCAGATAGTGAAAGATGCAGACTGAGTAAATTTAAGAAAAATGTGTAGGTTAGCTCAGAATAGAAAACAATGAGAGTATGCGTCTAACCAGTTCCAGGACTGAAGACCTAATGATAATGAAACTACATAAGATATGCTGCAGTTTAAGTTAATTTTAAGATTTATTTTCAATACCTTGAGTTCTACTTAACAAAATGTATGTGGTACTATTTCAAACGTAGAAATAAAATTATTGCTGCGTTAGGATTACCAAATGTTCAACACACAAAATTCATTATTTTTAAAATACAGGATAGTTTTGCATTTTTATTAGACATGTGACATATTGTTGAAAAGGTAATTTTAAGGCTTATAATATTCGCTTAATATCCAAAATGGCGGCCAAAAGAAAAACAATAGTTGTGCGCGGTTCCTTGAAAACAAAAGACAGTCGGATAATTTTGTACATGCTAAGACACCCCTTTTAAAATGTCCTAATAATGTGCAAGTCTAGTGATGGTACGGCTTATGGTTCATGTTTTATTATCAAATAAGTCTTCCATTTTTAGTTTTCTTCTAATATCTCCAAAACCAGACAACTTACACCAATTTTCTAAACAGTTAAAAAATTAGCATGTATTTATTTCTCCAAATCTTTCCCCATTTAACTCAATCTCCATTTCTTATAACAAACAAAATCATAACGTAGAGACAAAATTTGGACACATTGTATATGTGTAAAGTTGCACAAGTGTTCAACTTTCTTTTTATTAAGCATATGTTTAAATCTACTCTCAAATACAGTTCAAGTTAGCTCTAATAAAATCATCGAAGGCTTCCTTACTCTTGAAATCCATTCAACAACTAACCCTAACCTGGGTCTCTATAGAACAATCTCACAAAATAGTTGCAAGCATTGCAGAACTAATAAACTTGTTTGTATAAGCTGCTGTATATAGTTGTCTACAAATAATCCACAAAACTATTTATTTAAATTAAAATATAGTTACAGGCAGTTAAAAATATAATGTTTGTGAGGGGTCTATAACAATTCTTTATTTATGTAACATTTTTATTTTTTAACAGCACTGCATTTTCATTCATTCACTCTTTCGTGTATTATTTGGATTTTTCCTTTTGAAATTATATTAGAAGGATTTTCTCCTGAACTTAGACAACTTTAGCTGCGTGCCTTGTGTGTTGATCAAGAGAATACCACACGTGTCATATGTGATCAGCATTCGGTACACGCCGTCATCATAGTGCTATTGATTTCTGTATGAAAGTGGTTTATAAATTGGAGAAAATACTTTAACAGAAACCTTAATATAACTTTACTTATTTGTCTAAGCAACAGAATTAACGAACCATTCAATTGAAATATCGTTATCGGCCATTTCTTCAGAAGTTCATCCAGCAGGTGTTCAAAGCTGATAACAGTCATGAATTAATCCAAGTCATGGCCTTTGTTGGGGAGCTGATAATCTCATTTTTAGTGACTGTACCTGTATGTCACTTTTTTTTTGATTATTTACAACTAATTAGCGGCATGCATGTATTTATGTATCTAAACTTAAATCAAAGAAATAAGCAGGTATTGAATTTATCAATACCACAGTCAAATAGTCCATCCTTAACTATAAGTAACCGTCGTGTTTTGTTATAATAATTAATTCTAGCTTTAGTGTTTGAATGAGCTCATTTTACTTGCAAGTGATTGTTTGATTATTTGTTATGTTTAACTTTGCTCGTAACATCCACTTATGTATATTAAAAATTTTATTGTGTTGAGATGCAAATATTTAACATAGTTTATTAGAGATAACTGGTTAACCAAGTGTACTGTTTTATTTTGAAACAATATAGCATATTGATGTTTGATTGTTTTATTAAGAACCTGGTTACTGCTGCAGGATATAACACGGCGGCTTCATGGCTTAGTTGGTATGCGTATGACTACTAAGCCCACGATCTCAGGTTTGTATCCCGACATGATCCGCTTGAAAATTGTTAGGTATTTTTCACAAAATTATGCTCACATTTAGATGACAGGTAAAACGTAGGTCCTATGTATGTTGTCATACAGGTTAGAGATTTCTACCTTTACTTAGAATAACGAGGGTTTGACAAAATTTAAAATTTTCAGGTAAAAAAACCTTGCTTCCTGGCCAATGTAATACTTTCGGGTACAGCATTGGAAAATCAAATGTAGTAGTATGTAACGCTTTGGCGTTACCTTAAACAAAAACCAAATGCAAAACCTATCTAAAGCTTAGAATTGCGATATAACAGCAAATTTATTAATATATATCCCAAATATAAGGAGCTTTTACAAATTCAATTACATAAATTACATCCAAGGTTAAATAATGCCGTTCATAGAAATGCCAGACACATTTTAATACAATGCAATAAAAAATTTATAGAGCTTTGTTGGTAATTTTCGCGAAGATTAAATTGCAGATAATTTTTTCCCTAAAGTGTAACATGGGTTACATTGGTGTATTCAGATCGATTAAAAGAATGAAAGTTCTTGCATACTAAGATTTTATAGGTTCACTCCAAAATCACGTGTTTCATGCCATACACCAGATAAGCAGACTAGACGGTGACCTAAGTTCCCTTGCTGAACACCGAAGGACATGGAAAAGCAAATGACAACTAATTACACCTGACCGAGAAAAAACAAATTAATTAATTACAAGTCACTGACGTCGACAGATGTGCAGGTACATAAAAAACAAAAGTCGGTTTGTAGTCAAGCATCTCTTTGATTGGAATAATAAACGGGAGTCCACGTAGTGACCATGGACTTTTGAAATAACCTACAATACTAACAGATATTGGGACAGTTTGGCTCCCAGCAAAGCCAATTTGAAATTAAAATATCCAATAATTGGATAAATTACTTTTAGTTCAATGGACTTTTATCAGTCACTTGATGAAGGAGTAAGACAAGTTTTAGTACAATTAATGTTTTTCATGGTATTTATGTATAAGGGTGGTTGTATAAGATATTGTTAAATGTATAGTATTACATCAGTAGAACTATAAAATCTGGACATCGCAAGTTTAATTGCAATAATTGTGATATTTTGAAGCCTTAAGGATAAATTGAAAATGAATTTTACCATATTTTTTGTTGTATGTATTATATCACTGACCTCAATATTAATGTAAGTAAATTTAAAATTGTTATATGCATACTTGTTCACAGAAATGCTAAAATAGTGTACTTTAGAATGGATCTAAGCAAGGAGAGTTGAGATTTGTTGTTTTATTTGTTCAAATATACAGGTGACCTTTTGTAAACGAAATTCATTTCACCAAAGAGAATATCCCGTAGTTAAAATCCACTGGATTACTTGCCATCCAGAGGAAATATTACTACACTAGATGAAAATGGCACCCATAAACTTGATGGGTTGAAAACCTAACAAGGTAAAGTGGGTTAGTAATATAGCTTGAAATTGCACTTAAGTAAAATTTTTGATCATTATTCAATTCAATTCAATTATCATTTATTGGTAAATGTTTATATAATACTAAAAGGAAAGGAGTTCAGCATTGTTGATTTTAAATTCCTCCTATATTCTTAAATTTAACAAAGTATGCTTAAGACTAGACAGGCTTTGCAAATAGTAGTATTATTCATAATATTAATATAAATACTCACTTCCCTGATCAATTATTAAGGTTATCGAGATCTGTTGCTTAAAACTTCTTTTATTCACATTGTCAAAGATGGATATATGCTTATTAACTATATGATAAGCTATACAGGGTGCCCACAATCTATCTCCGTATATGGGTAACTTTTTTATTATAGAAGATACAATGTTGGTTAAATTAGCAAAGTTGAAGAGAAATTTACGAGTAGTATGATGCTTTTTTGAAAACTCACCTAGATGCTCAACTTTTTTTAGATATTTGAAAAAAACTGAAATTTGCCATTTTCTTCAAACGCTAATAACTTTTTAACGGTTTAACCTTTAGAGAAAATAAAACTGCTTGTAAGGTAACTTTTACGTAAAATTCAATAGCGTATATGACAATTTTAATTGGAAATGGGTTTTCAAGCTACAAACATAACCTCACTTTTTAAATGGAAACCATAGTTCAATATAACCCAAATGGAAAGGTTTTTCTTTTCTGATTACCCTGATGTAAGGGTTGATGTACTTATTTTCAGTAGTTTCTTCATAATAAAGAAAAAACGATTTATTTATTTGCGGACATCAAGGAGTCCATGGATACATATTACAAACAAACAAAATGTGTAAAAATCAATAATGGAAACACAAGTTTATTGTAACTAAATTTATTATAAACTAAGAAAAATAAAATACTTAAAAAATAAACTATCCATACAATACAAATAACTTAATCAAAGGAAACAAAAATTAATTAATGCGAATATGCCCACTCCTACATTAACATATGCTCAAAATGACCTCCACATTTCGCACCTTTTAATTAGGTTTTGGTGCACCTTATTTAACGTTTGTGGTTTTATACTTGTAATAGCTGCTGTAATACTATCTTTGAGTTGCTCAATGTTATTGGATTTTTTAGCATACACTACATCCTTTACAGTACCCCAAAGAAAAAAATCCAGTGGCGATAGTTCTGGTGACCTTGCCGGCCATGGAACAGGACCTGCATTGCCAATCCAATTTGGAAAACTATTATCAAGATATTCAGAAACGGCTTGAGCATTGTGAGCAGGTGCACCGTCATGCTGAAAATATTTTAAGTTTTGCAGTAAATGAAGTGGCAAATTATCTAGCATTTCTTGCAATTCGTTTTGTAGAAAATTCAAATAGTGTACACCATTTAAATTATAATTATAGAAGAAAGGCCCAAGTATTTTATTACCAAAATGGCACACCACACATTTATCGAAAATTGATGTTGATCCCGCCTTTCTTCTGTTAAATGGGGATTTTCCAGACTCCAGTAGACTGTATTTTTTCTGTTAAACATGCCTTTGTTAGTAAATTTTGCTTCGTCGGTAAATATAATAGTGTGACTAAAACCAGGATTATTATTTGTTTCATTAAGAAACCACCTACAAAACTGTTGTCTTCTCTCACAATCCCCATGATACAGTGTATTGCTAACATGGGTTTTGTATGGTTTGTAGCGGTTTTGTTTTAAAATTAGGCGAGCTTTTTCTGTAGAAGTAGCGCACTCAATTGCAGTTTCTCGGGTGTACGCTGTTGGCTTAAAATTTATGTAGGCTAACACACGTTCTTCATCATCAGCTTTGAATTTTCTTTTATCAGCACTGGGTTTTGTAAAAGCACCAAACCTTTTTAAATTGTTTTCTAATTTAGAAAACAATCGTTTATCTGGCTGCCTTCTTTCCAAATATCTTTCATAATACATATCACCAGCAGCATCACAATTTCTGTTACAGGCATAGTAACAAAAGAGCATGTCATTTTTTTCGTCGTTTGTATACATTCTCTATTATAATCAAATAAATTTAAAAGTCTTCTACACAAAATTTGCAACCCAGAGCAAATAAACACTTTAACTAATAATATCTGACAAATGCCAGTTGTTTTTGTTTATTTAAAATATGTATCCATGGACTCCTTGATGTCCGCAAATAAATAAATCGTTTTTCTTTATTATGAAGAAACTACTGAAAATAAGTACATCAACCCTTACATCAGGGTAATCAGAAAAGAAAACCTTTCCATTTGGGTTATATTGAACTATGGTTTCCATTTAAAAAGTGAGGTTATGTTTGTAGCTTGAAAACCCATTTCCAATTAAAATTGTCATATACGCTATTGAATTCTACGTAAAAGTTACCTTACAAGCAGTTTTTATTTTCTCTATAGGTTAAACCGTTAAAAAGTTATTAGCGTTTGAAGAAAATGGCAAATTTCAGTTTTTTTCAAATATCTAAAAAAGTTGAGCATCTACATGAGTTTTCAAAAAAGCATCATACTACTCGTAAATTTCTCTTCAACTTTGCTAATTTAACCAACATTGTAGCTTCTATAATAAAAAAGTTACCCATATACGGAGATAGATTGTGGGCACCCTGTATAAGCAAAACAAGATTGAAATTTTGATGTTGAGTGGAAAGGTATGCACAGATTATTAGCGCTTCTTAAATCCAAAGTGTAAGCAAAGATCCTAGTACTTAACAATTGAAATAAGTAATTAGACTATGTGTGTTGAGAATGTTGTAGACAAATATGCAAAGTTGTAACTCCATGCACTTATTGTATTTCAGTGGACCTTTTAGATTATCGTATGGAGTCACATGTTAAGTATGTTCTACACTAAAACTAAACCTAAAACACACATTTTGGAGTTTTTGCATCCTATTCTCGCGATGTACTGTTAAAATTTGTAATACACCACACTGCAGTAGCCCATATGACTCAATACCAGACTATTGCACAATCTCCATTTAAATTTGGGCTTACTAACTGTACATATTTGTAAAGTGTGCGCATTTTGTAGTAACATGGTCTCATTTTGTTTGTAATATGACTTTCAAAAGTAAGGTGCCTATCAATGGATACTCCTAGGTATTTTACGTTATTCACAACATTTACATTGTTATTTATTTTAATGTCCACTATATGAATCTCTTCAGATTTTACTTAACTTTTCCTTAACCCAACGCAAATTGCTAGAGTTTTAGATGTGTTCACACTTAGGCCATTATTTTGTGTCCATGTATGCACTATTGCAAGGGTATTAAGCTAGAGTATTGTATCGTTGACCAATAAAGCATCTCCTGAAATATATATCAGTATATCATCTGAATATATATGATACATTGCTGCAGTAAAATTTGAGGAAAGTTGGCGGTAAATATTACAAACATCAATGGGCATAAGATACTTCCCTGAGGTACCCCTTGCTTTACAAGACTACTTTCAGACTGCTTGTTGTTTATTTGTACAGACTGTTGTCTGTTATGCAGGTAGCCTTTAAACCACTTAATTACATCCAAAGTAGTACAGTTTGGTTAATAACAGCAGGTGATTGATAATATCAAATGCCTTACTAAAGTCTAAGAAAACCAGGTAAATAACATTTGATTTGTCAATTACAGAGGAAAGATCATTAACGACTTTACTTAATGCTATTGCATTGCTATAACCTTTTCAGAATCCTGATACGAGTTTAGGCAGTGTGTTGAGCTTAGTAACATGTTGTATCGTTTGAATAAAAACTACATATTCTAAGGCTTTGGATAATATTTCTATAGGGACTCCACTCCCACACCACTGTAGTTGGCAGTGTATCTGTATTTTGTTACAGGATTCCTGCCCCTTTTGGGCAATTTTAAATTTAATGTTTTAACACTTCAAACACCTTTAACAAGAGATACCCACAGTGCAAGTGGGCATGTTTGTGGTTGAGTAGTTATGTTGGACGGGAATTATTTCTTTAAATTACACTCTCCCATTGGCTAGTGAGCTATAATTTTTGAAAACTTCTATAAAAATATTTTTGAATGTGGATTATTAATAAAGTTTCATTTCCATTATTAGCTACAATTTAATCAGCTTCAAAATTATTTTAGAGTACCAAGAAATAGACATTAATGTTGATAATAATCAGAGATAATGCATGGAATTTGAGAAGCAGGAAATCATTAAAAAATTATGGACATAAGTTTGCAGTTTGAAAAGGTCAAAATGTTGTAAAGAGTAGACATGTTACACTTGTATGTACTAATCTTACAGTGTTATAATACAGTAATATTTGATTTGATAAAAAGAAATAAACTATACTGAAAGCAACAAATTCATGACTACAAAAAGTTTGATCTTAACTACACAAAAACATAACCAAAATAAAATAACAATAATAGAACATACTTACTAGAATTTCAGAAAAAGCAAAATAGTGTCTCATTAAAACAAGACATTATTTCTCGTTCAAACAGGTGCAGAAAAACATCAAATTGCAGTTTGTTCATGCCCAAAACAGTCATTCCAAAAAGAAAACAACTAAATAAATTCTTAACAGTTACTCAGTGTCTTTTAAATACAACTGTGCAAAAATTTAATGCTATTGGTTTTTCTTTTAAAGAATATATTCAGTTGTTGACCTTTAAATTCCTCTTCAATAATTTAAATAGATACCTTTGATATTAAAACCATATTTACCATCTTCATCAGGATGAAGAACAACTGAGACCACTCCCTCATCGACCACTTGAGATGTAGGCGAATGACTTGTACTATAAGGTGGTGTTTCATATAATTCATTTGGCGCTTCCTCATCTGCATAGCTTAGTACACGACAAGCCAAACCAGGTAAAAATGGCACTTCTAAATTTCGATCTAGAAACCCACCATCACTACAAGTAAAAAATAAAAGGTTTTACAAGTAGGTATCTAATTTTTAATATTGAAAGGTGTAGAAACATAAAATAACAACAAAGTATAACATGATATGCCACATGTCGTAAAATCCTTAAACTCTGCAATATTCTACTATACAAGCTTTCTTTTAATCGTTTAGCATTTAAATAAATACTCCCTGTATGTTTGTTGTGGTTTGTTTAGCATTCTTCTTAATTTTCTTTGGAAATTAAACCACTTATATTTTTTAAAATCAACTTTATTTACGTTTTGATCCATGACCTAGGATCGTTGTCAAAGAAAATTAAGAAGAACGTTTAGCATTTGTTGGCTATTCTGCTGATCACATTTAAAAAATTTTAAATTTACATATATCAAACAAAAATATAATCAGATGCTTTTGTAAAGTAATAATGTGGCCCTTATGACTCCTCCAGAATGTACAACCTAATACTCGTAACTGCCTAAACAATATATAATAATAATAATTGACATAGAACACAGTGAAATACGGCCCAATTATGTGTCAGCAAACTGTTTACAAATTATCACACCGAATGTTAGTGTTTACGTTTATAGGTACATAAAGACAAAATGTTAGCAAACTGCAAAAGTAGATAGTACAACAATGAGTTTGTCTTATACTTAATTGCTTTAAAATAGAACAAGAAATATTTATATAGAAAATATGATTCCATATCAAATTGACTCATAAATATCCTGAAATATTATGGAAAAGACTTGATTCGATTTTGCAAAGAAGTTAAACTAAATAACCACTTTGAAATTGAAAACTGCATTACCTATTTTTTTGGAATTTTGGTTGATATAAACATTTGGTTTATTAACACATTTTTTTATGTACTTTGTAGGCAGAAAACCAACAAAAAATTAAATTACGGTACAATTTTGAAAGATTGGATCTTAATGTAAATATGTTAGAACAACCCATCAACTTTTTCCAAAAAGTATTGCTCAAAAACTTGATTGGACTTCGTCTACTGTGGATAACAAGTGATATAAAATCAAACCCTGCTAAAGTAGAAAATCTGGCAATATTGTCTTGTGCCGTTTTGGCCCCCCACCAAATTTTATTTTAATTTCGAATGGACCTGTACCTTGTCGAAGTTCTAGATTACTAGAACAGGTGAAATGGCATGCGTGTTCTAATGAGCTAAGGAGCCAAACTACAGGTCCAACCAAAGTAGTAGAATCGTTAGTGAGGAACCAGACTAAGACAGGTCCCCGAAAGAGGGCAGCGGCTCTTTCGGTACTTAGATTGGCAGAGACCATAGGGGTCGGTATGGCAGTCTAAGACACACTTCCGCGATGTGGAAGGCAACGGGAAACCACCACATTACTTCCCAAATACACAGCGTACTCTGGGGTAAAGGATTCCAGAGTTAAAATAGTCCCCTATTCGGATCTCCGGGAGGGGACTACTTTGGAGGATGCGACCGGAAAGTTAAAAATAAGAGACGGGAATATTCTGCAAGTCGGAGCGTGGAATGTTAGAAGTACGAAGCAAGTAGGTAAGTTAGAGAACCTAAAAATCAAAATGAATAGGTTATCACTAGACATAGTAGGGATCAGCGAAGTTCGATGGCCAGAGGCGGGGGATTTTTGGAGTGGAGACTTCAGGGTAATTCATACAGGAGCAGAGGAAGGAAATTTGGGCGTGGGGATAGTAAGACCTAATGATGATGATTTAGAATTAGGGGATTTTTAAATCAGGCTTTTTCACCTATCTTTAGTTTAAGTTTCTATATGTACAGCTTCACAATTATAGTTTCCAATGAACCCCAGGACATTAACTCCATGATTGATGACATATAAACCACATATGCTTGCATTTCTCAGGTTAAAGGAGTGTGGATGTGATTATAGCAGCTGGCCGTGATAGTGGAATAGTGGAGTTGCTGCAGCTCGTGTGAACGATGTATTTTAAAGTAAGAGACTTTATTACAGTGATTGAAGAGAACGGACATGTGTGCGGTTAGTTCGGCAATGTGATCCCTTCCTATCTCTATGTCTTCCCTTACCTAAAACAAACTTTTTGTGTTCCACTACAACATAGTTACTTCAATTCGTAGTCCAAAATTTGATCCACACAGAAGAAACCCCTAAAGACAAACCTGACCTAAAAAGGAGGTGACATTGGCTTGCAGTGAAATCCGGTAGGCCTTCGTTTGTTTGTTAGGTTTTATCCATGACGGAAACCCATGCAACCAAATTTGGGCACGCACCAATTACATCCAACACCACTGTTACAATAATGCAAATTTAGGTATATTCGGCTGCAAGGATTACCATCACAGACAAAACCCACACGTTAATAACAAACAAGTCAGGAGCTTACCTTGTTTTTACTGGAAGTCTAGGGCGTCTCCTGCTTTTTAGGTCAGGTTAGTCTTCTGGAGTATTTTCTGTGTGGACCATATTTTGGACAACGAAGTGAAGATGCCTACGTGATAGCAGAACACGTGATAGTTTGTTTTAGGTAGTAGAGAAGGTGCACAGGTAGGAGTACATCACTTCGCCGAACTAACCACATACAAGTTCGTTCTCTTCAATCGCCGTTCATAAAGTCGCTTATTTTAAAATACATCGCTCCCACAAGCTGTAGTAACCCTACAATTCCACGCTTATATAAATCATGGTGTTAATGTCTTGGAGTTCGTGGGAAACTATAGTCACAAACCTTTATACAAGTACAAACTTAAATTAAGGATGGAAAAAAGCTTTCCGTGCACGATTTAAAAAACTCAAATCTAAATATTAAAATAAAATTTGGTGAAGCCAAAAAGGCACAACAATTTTAAATAATATTAGTAATCAACAGATTTGTTCATTTAACAGTATTCACAATAATTCGGTACTGCATAATCAGCATAACCAAATAAAATTTTGTTTAAAGACACAACCCATCTATTATTTTTCATTGAACTGGATGCATGTCTAATTTTTCATCTCGGCTATTGCATGTCTGTATAGATCAGTGCTTTAGTATAGACTAATAAAAAGAAATAT
This sequence comes from Platerodrilus igneus, assembly GCA_036346225.1. Classification (NCBI taxonomy): domain Eukaryota; kingdom Metazoa; phylum Arthropoda; class Insecta; order Coleoptera; family Lycidae; genus Platerodrilus; species Platerodrilus igneus. Next base: position 10,455,486 of record JARFIW010001469.1, on the reverse strand, counting down.
ATGCAGTTTAGGTGTCAGATGTTCTCGTTCTAAAATTAATTAATTTGATTTTATAGAGAGTTGCAGCTGCTCTCAAAATTAATCCATCGACTGTGACTATGGTGACCACAGCTATTCAAAATGGTGAATCATTAAATTCGAAAAAAAGAATTCCCAAGAAACCTGTAACTGTTATTGATGAATTTACAGAGTGTGCAATTCGCAATGAAATTTATCGAATGTATGACAATCGTAAGTTATTAATGTGTTGGTAGCTTAGTTTTGATATAATCATCTGTTTCAGTTGAACACATTACAGTACATAACTTGTGTTTACAACTTCAGAGTGCAGAATTGTTCAAAGAATGTGATAAATCTTTAAATACACTGCTATGCATGATGGAATTTACATATCATATTGCCCTTAAACGGTTTGAATTTCTCGTAAAGTATATGAGAATTAAAACGGAAGGCATTTATCAATTCGTTCATCTCGACGAAACTTGGATTTTCCTAAACGGTACCGTTTGTCGTTCCTGATATAATAATGATGTATAAAGTGTAAGAAGCACACAAGTCGATGGGAAAAGATTCGTAGTGTTGCATGCAGGCAATGAAAATGAGTTGATTGAAGGTTGCGAGTTGATCTTTTCATCTGCGACAAAGTATGGAGAATATCATGTAGAGATAAACGAAGCAATTTTTCTTAATTGGTTTGAAAATCAATTGCTGAAGAATTTGGAACAACCGTCTACAATTATTTTAGATAATGCTTCATACCACAGTACAGTGTTGGTTAAAGAACCGAATTAAAGTTAGACTAAAGGAGACATATCAAACTGGCTGACAAATCAAGGCATTGCACATGATTGTACTTTTAAAAAAATCTTAATCTTGCTACCATGCACGTATAACAATCCAATTTATAATTTGTGTAATTAACATGGTTATTAATTTTCAAGCATAAACCACAGAAGGTCTACAAAGCAGATTAATTGGCGGAACAGTATGGCCATAAAGTTGTACGATTGCCTCGCTACCATTGCTTTTTCAACCCGATTGTACTTGAATGGGGTATATCCAAAACTTATTACAATCGTCACATTGGTAGGAATAGCAAATCAATCGGCAGGGAATTGTTTGAAAATGTGGCACGAAGCATTGGCAACCATCACCCAAGAAGTCTGGGCAAATGCTGTAGCGCATTATGAAAGGTTAATTGGAGACTGGTACAATGGAGAAGTACGTTTGGATACAGTTGATGTTGCACCTCTTGTAATTACTTTTAATGCTGATACCGAAAGCGATAGCACCGATTCAGATGTACACATCGATTATATTTGAACATCGCTGGAGGACTTAAAGGACAAAGGTTAGCAAATTTATATTTTGCTGATCAATATAAAGCTGTATGACAATGTGGTATGAAGCACTAGCGACCCTAGCTCCTCAAGTTTGGACAAATTCTGTACAAAATGCAGAAGCAATTATTAAAGAATGGAGGATCGCAAAATTAAGTCTGATGAAAAGGATGTTGCACCGTTGATCATTAACATAAACGACAATAGCAACGACAGTAGCTGGGATTCAGACAGCAGTAGTAACTAAACGATAGAAAGCCATGGAATCATAGGGAAATTAATGAAATACATTTTGTACACGAAGAAATATCGATATTTGTAAATTAATTATCAGCATTTAGTTTATTGTGAGGTAATCAGTATCTGTAACTTTCTGTATGATAAATAAATAAAACTAAATATATTATTTTATTGATAATTTACAAGCATTTAATAGAGATTCATTTAATTTCTTCAGCTACATCTGTCTACAACATCGACTGCAAAATCACAATTTTTTTTGATACAATTAATCATTTTTAAATTACTTCTATTGTGTTTAACAATCTTCTTTTATTACAGTTGTTTACTTACATCTTATCATTAATAAAGTGTATTGTATTTTCAAATTTACCGAATACTTGTATTACTCTTGAAAATGTTATTTATTTTACTAACTGCATATACCTCATACTGGCAAAAATAAGACACCTGGTACTATCAAGCTTCTAGATCTTCCAATTTCAACAGATTCCGTATATCAACAAGTTTGCAAGATATTGTGTGCGTTTGTTTAGCATCCAGCAAACCTTAAAGAAAAATTTTCAAGACTGTTCGTCCTATATGTATACACTTACCTGCGAGATATCAATATCCGTGTACTTTCATATTATCTTAAAGAATACATATTTGTTTTGTATTTTGCCTAAATGACTACATATTATTTGAATAGTAAAGATTCAGAGATCAACCCTATTTATCAGCAAAAAAATACTACTTCACAAAGGCGGAAAGAAAATTGAAGTTTATATGTATTTCGGTTACTATGTGCTGGCAATCCAAGAATTATTTAAGAAAGACATGAATTACATACTTTTACATTAGTTTTAATAAACATAACCTGTTAGTTGAATAGCGGTGGATAATATTCCGTGTCTGGTGTAATGTGCTTATTGCTATAAAATAAATCACATTAAAAACATGAAACTATGTTTAAAATATGTTCAGTAGTAAAACTTTCACTTAAATATCCCATATTATTTAGTTAAAGAATTTGATCTACAATTATGTCCATATAAAATGATTCTAAAAATTGCATTTTAAAAAGTTACAAACTACCTTCCTTCATCTAATAGAAAACATTTGCAGCATCAATATTCTACCGATGGTCTCATGATGGTTACAAAAAATTGGTATTTTTATAGTGGCAACTGCGCCATGTTATGACATTACGAATATTGGTGATGTAAATCGGAACTTAAATTACAACGACTATACATTTTCAACTATATGCAAAATTGTACTTAATGTCAATTTTCATTTAAAGCACTGATGCATATTGTAACTGACCCCCTTTGCAAAAACTTCCAAATATTGTAGAGGCATACCAGTGGAATCTTTTACCACCCGAAAAGCATTATTATTTAACTTTCTTTTGTATAGTACAAAGGCCCCAGAGAATTAGAAAAACTTTTTACTTTGAAATTTTTGCCTGATAATGCTTTATAGTTTCTAATCAACATTTTATTCTCCATCTTAAAGGAAATCGATTTATGAGGCAAACCATATTTTAATTTTCGCCGTGTTGCCTGCAATATTAATCTAGATTGAGCAAGCGTTACCACATTCATGACACCTGTGTAATACTTCGGAAATAGAACATCGCTCGAGTTATTCAATTTCATAATTCTATTTTCATGAACCTCCAATAGAGTAAAACATGTACTAGAATGAACGACTTGCTTCAAATAAGTGACAGTTTTAGGAATCAAAGACTTCCATTTTTGGTGTTGAGAAAACAAAACATCCGAATACCCATTGACAGTTAGGATCACCATATGTCTACCTACTTTATTAAAATAGTCCAGTAAACACATCACGACATGCACAGACGATGCGTTGTTCTACGGATATAGATACACCTGTTTACTAAAAATTTCCAAGACAACAAAAACTGCTTAACTTCACCTCAAGACACAGTCAGGGGACCCATCAAATCCACACTCACCGTATGATCGGGTTCTTCAACCAAAATAGAAAGCACTTCTCCATTACACCTACTACAGGTTTTCACCTTCTGCCAAATATCGCACCCACTGACCATCCTAACAATTATCTCTCATTTTCGGTCAGTAGAAAACACGACAAAGATTTTGGTAACATTTTTCTGGACTGAAATGGCCATTATTAACATGAACAGTGCTCACCAACTATACAATTTCGGTTTTGGTTACATATAGCCAAAAACCAAATAACTTTACAAATCCCCGTATAAAAATGATACCTTCATGCAGAACATACCATTGACGAGTACAACCCAAAGGATGTCCTAAAATCTTGTTTGATTTTATTACACACATTATCAATGCCTTGAGTTGATTTTATATACTGAATATTTCTGAAAACCTCACTAGGAAGAACAAACGCATTGTTATTTAGCACATTATTTCAAAACGTAGAGATAGTGCTTGTCTATCAAATGCCACATTGCCCCTAGTATATTGGTCACAAAATTCGAAGAGCTGGTACGATATTCTATTTTCAAAGAAAATTGATGTAAGTAGAGGCTCCACCTTAACAATTTGGAATTTAGAAAACGACATGTTGCAAGAAATGACAATGCTTTGTGATCAGTTACAATAGTTATATACGGACCAGTAGTAACATTTGCAGTTACAGAATAGTTTGATTCAGCCCTATGATGCATTCTCGAATGAAAAGCAATAACATATATCCTTTCATCGCTAATCTGTAAGACATGACCCTATTGCATAATGCGAGGAATTAGCACGATTGTGAAATCTCATATTCGGATCTAGATTAGATAGCATTATAATTTTACAAAAAGTTTTAGTTTTACACATGTCTGTCCTTCTCGGTCTGTCCACACCGCCATTTTTTTTTAATAAGTGACTCAAACCCAATGTCAAATCAAAAAGTTTTCAATGAAATGGGCATCGTAATTCACCAACCCCAAAAAACCTCTCAACAACTTAAGATTTCTGGGGTCTTCAAAATTTATAATTGTTTGAATATGCTCAGGCATAATAATTATACCATCATCATTAGATCTTCAGTCCTGCAACTGGTTAGATGCATACCTCCATTGTTTTCTATGCTGACCTAACCTACACATTTCCGTGGAATTCCCACAGTCTACACCTTGTTTTTCCAGTTATTGGGATAATACGCGGCTTTAGTTCGATGAAGCTTTCAATGGAAAACATATAAGAATCAATTATTAAATACTTAGAACCAGTTATCGCCTGTTTAATTTTAGCATAAACTTTACGTCGAGGAATTCTTAGGAGTATTTATTATTAATTAGGCTCTAGGATGTAACAATAAAAATCGAATTTATACAAATAGATAAATGAATTAACACGTGAAAGGGTTATTTTAATTTACTGAATTAATTTTCGTTTTTAATGTCAAAGGGATTTGAGTTGAAAATTATTAGACCGCGTATTTCTATTAACAGAAAAAAATGTACGGAATGTTCAAAATAAACGTAACAAATTGTTATCCAATAAAGTTCCTAAAGAAGCTGAGGAAAAGGCTTCTAACCACACGCCTGAATATTTTGAAAAAACAGCTAGAATACGTGCCTTATGTATATGATTTGTAGCAGATTCAGGCAAAGTTTTTGAAGTTATATTCAACAAAGGTTTGTCCCATTCCTTCTGGATAGATTTGTTATGTGAAATATTAAATATTTTTGTTTTAGACTTCCAAAAGTCTTTTGTCTCTAAGTGTAGTTTTAATAGGAATGTTTAAACTTTCTAAAAATACATTGTGGCAAAGGCCAGGAAGCATCAATACAAGATAAAAAATAACGGTAGTGCAAGTGAATTGGATGTACAAATTCCTAACACCTCTTTCAACAGGTAATGATGCTTGTAACCATTCGGTGGTATTAAGTTTAATGTTTAGTATTTCCTCTGGTGTACTATGTAATAAATTGTCGAAAGAATTTAAAATGTCACAACACATCCAAGTTGCACTGCATCTGAGAATATATGCCAGTTTAAGAATGGCAAAGCAATTTTTAAGTAAAAAGAATGAAATGTGTGACGGAATGTTATTTGATGGCAAACAAGAGGTCATACAAGATAATGATTAAATTTTTTCATGTATACAGATCGAAATTGCTTCTTGATAAAGTGGTGTGCCAGGTAGAGTCCAACTATTTTTACTTGGTATGCTAATATCTGGGGCAATGGAGTTAAAGACATCCTGAATATTTTTAATTTCTTTTGATGAAATATATAACAATTCACATTTTTTAAAATTAATTTCTAAGCCTATGGATTCAGATATTTCAATAATTTTTTAAATCTCAAAAACCGATGCAACATTACCACCGATACAGCCATCATCCAGGTACCAAACATTGAATTCCGTGTCAATACATTTAATTAAATCATTGATAGCTAAGCAGAATAGAGGTGATCCTAATGGATCTTCTTGTACTCCTCTTTTTAAACTGATGATACTATCAAATGAAATAAAAGAAGGGTTTGCATAACATTGTTTAATATAAAACAAGTTTGGAATATGGTTGTTAATTTTGTTAAAAATTATGTATCTGTGTAAAGAGTTGAGTGCATTTTTGAAATCTATTTTTAACAATACTTTGACTTCTGGAAAATTATTTATATACATCCTTGCAGCATGCGCTACACTTTCGCAGCCACTTGGGGTTGCAAACCCAAACTATAAAGGCCTGAACAGATATCCTAAATTTTCTTTATACTTTTACAGCATATTTTAGCTGTCAATCGTCAGAAGACAGTGCCTATTGCAATCGATCTAATTTCATCATGTTTTTTATGGTGCATAATGACGCTCCGTATAAAATCGGACATATGTCATTTATTATATTTCCAGATACCATTAAATTGCATAGCGATATTATGGATTTCAAAATTTTTGTGCATAAATGCCTGTAGAAAACCTTACAAGATCTTGTAAGTGAGAAGGGTGGAGAAGTCCAAGTTACCAGCTGAGCTGATTTTAAAAGAATTCACTGCTGAAAGTACATCTTTGTCGGAAGTAATTAAATTTGTATAAGATTCAAAATTTGGATTATTGGTCGAAATAGTTTTTGGGTATTTTAGTTTTAAATTTGCAAATGTATCCTTGTCATATTCTGAGAATGTCTCACCGGAACATAAAATTTTGATAGCAGAGGAGAGGTCGCCATCTGATACTTTTGAAATAACTTTCTTTGAAATGCATACGTCCCTCGGTGAAACCTTTTTGTTAAGTAAATTGTTCTTATTATCTTCTGTAATTGGATCTAAAATTGTTTTTGAAACGGTATCAGATTTATTTTTTTTATCCTACATTTGGAATAGCCAGTATTTTATATGTAAATAAGAAAAGATTTGTCCAAGTTGGTATGGTAGTTAATTTTACGCATTCATCTACAATTTCAGATAATTTAGCAGCAACTTCCGGTGTAACATTTTTCGGAATACATTTAATTATATTACTCTTCGTTTTGCGAGATGCCAAAAGATTGTTTAATTTCCATACATCCTTATTAATGTTCAGTGGATTAATGTCACTGGTGTTGTCTGGTTCAACATTCAAATTAAAATTGTTCATCTTTGGTATGTTTTCATTTTCATGAGTTAGATAAGTGTTAAAACTTATGTATAATATTCAGCATGTGGACACGACACGAGAAAAGTCAGTCTTTTTTTTTATAGTGGGCTTGGGACCAATAGAAGAGTGTTGAAATAAATTCGGGTTTTGTCATTGTCAAAAAATAGAAAATAGTAATTTTTAGTTAAAAAGATAATAAAGAATATAAACCATGGCTTGTTATATTCAAGGTCTTGGAAGCTGCGTGTAGAACTGTGTAGGCACAGCAGCAAAAATAGTAATTAACATATATCAATTACCAACAACGTAGCAGTCGAAAAAGCCTTTTCCGGGTAGGAAAAGCGCAATTCTTAACAATAATGTATATAAAACGAATATTTAAAAAAATGAATATATTTGAACAGTATGACAACATGGCAATATCTAGCGCATATGATGTCACACCATTGATCCGTAAAATGAACTATACGTATTACAATTCGAGCAATAAAATACTTTTTCATTGACGTTACAATAATATTTTTGTTAAATATTCACTGCACACAAACAACCAAAAATTAACAACAAGTTGGCTGCTTGATCAATTAACCACACTTGTCTAGCTATCCGGCTCAAGAAGAAATTGCGAATGCTACATTACACACTCTTACCAGCTTTACCCATTTCTTTCAATCACATACATTTCGTTTGTAGACAAAACACAAAATCAAAGGACAGACACAGCCAATGCATTGGCCTAAAGTAAAGCATTTTATATAATATAAAGTTTAGCAAAAATAATTTATGCAATACAATAATACTAACTCATCTGATATATGTAGATCATCTTCCCAAGCTTTTCTTGGCTTTCTAACTCCAAGTGATGTAACCTTATTGTCATACAGCCTTGTAGGTCTAACTGCTGCAGGAGCCTTTGTCTTTTCTTCAACAGGTGATGGCACCAAACTTTGTTTAATCTAAAAATTCAACATTAAGTCATAGGTTAACAACAAAAACAATTTTACCAAATATTTACTAGGTGATCTAACAAATTTCCTTTCCATCTTACCACGCTGTTTAACTTCAGATACAGTTTGAAATTCAGTACGACCTGAGTAATAAAATTTAGAACCAAAAGAAAAAGGAAAACGTCGTTTTACTTTTGGTGAATGTAATCGAAAGAATGTATGATGTTCTACACATGCTTTCCATAATGTTTTGGAAGATCTGTATGATTCCATATTAAAACCTAAAGAAGTATTATACGATTCAGACTGAAACAAAAACAAAGTGAAACTTCTATAAAACATTAAAGGATACTTACGGGTTCTCTACATAAATGTATATAAAATTGTCTACGCTTAAATGATATTTTCATGATTTTGGCCCAAGAAAATGTATTTATCCTAACTTTATTTTGGAACACTACCAATCCTATCGATGTTACGCCTAACTGAATTTCCTTATTTGCATTATCCTAAAAAAATCTTTTATCAATGATTTACAGATTATATATCCAATATATTAAATACAAGTTTCATAATTTAAACTACCGAAACTGGCATATCGCAAAAAAAATTCTTTGTGTTTAAAAATACATATTTAAATCTTCCAAGTGAGCATTAGTATAGCTCAAATTATTGTTGAGTTGTCGCAAAAATGAGAGATAATTTTCAATGGATGGATGTTCGTTTTTAATAAATCATTATTGGTTTTGTACCAAAGGGATATAATTCGGCACTGCTGATTTTAGATTCCTCCCTTAGTAATACATGAAAACAATAAATATAAAATACAAAATATAGGAATATATACATAATACAAAAAACATCTAGGTCAGTTTAAGAGAGTCGATGTTCCCTTATTAATACATCATAAAATTTTAGTCTAAATATATTTTTATTATTAGTTTCGTCAAATAGTGTACTATCTTTGTTTATTAAAACAGATGCTACATAAGCATAACATGATTCAAATTTCTTTGTTGAGTAAATATTTGTATATTATTAGATTTCAAACAGGTAGTGTACATTTGTTATCTGAAAGATGTATATAAACATTATTAGTGTTATTTCTTTGGTATTTTGCTTAGGCAGGTCTGTAATCATTGTAGTGTATAAATACTAATGATTTACTGAGTAGGTTTGATTTGTATTACTTTAAACAGGTAGTTTGGTTTACATTTGGCTTTTATAGCATATTTGTACGTAGCTGGAAGAAGTTTTGTATGTTTATCATATTTAAGAATACTTTTAGAATTATAGTATGGTGTTATGTGTTAGTTACGTTCAACATTCTGCAGTACTTTTATTCTCTGCCTTAAGTAGCATGCAAAAATGTATAGTAAAGTACACTACAGTAATCTATATGACACAACACAACACTATTACATAAGTTCCATGTAATGTTTGAGCTTAACAGAAATTTGTATCTGTAAAAGGTACGCATTTTACTATAACACAAACCAATTCTTTTATTAATATGATTTTCAAACATAAGATGCTTGTCAAAAGAAAGGCCTAAATATTTAACACAGTTATTAAATGTCACTACGGTATCATTTATTTTGATATCTAGAGACCTTTCAACTTCAGATTTAACATGGTTTACCTGTGAACCAACGTAATGCGAGAGTTTTGTTAGTATTAAGGATAAGACCATTGTCGTGTACTCATTTATCCACTACAACAGAATTTTCATTCAGTTTTGCCATTGCATCATTGATGGGTGAAATATTACTAGAACCAAAGTAGGATATCATAAGCATACATATGATATTTGCATTCTGGTGATAGTATTTCTGGAAAATCTGACATAAAAATAGCAAAGAGTATAGGGTCCAAGATACTACCATGTGGAACATCTTGTGAAACAGGACAGAACTGGGATTGTTGTCCATGTAGTTTACCCGATTGCTGCCTGTTACTAAAATCCAATCTGTTGCAATATTATCGCAACCATAGAAACAAAGCTTAGCAACAAGCAGGTTATGATTGATTAAGCCCAATCCCTTACTGAAGTCTAGGAATACTAAATAAACAATATCTGATGTGTTAATTGAGCATGTAAGATCATTAACAACCTTACTTAGTGCAGTTGTTGTACTATAGTCAATAAGAGCTTACAAGAATATTGCAAGGCAAAAAAAAAACTAATAAATAATAAAATTAAAAATTTAATGTGAGAACACCGCAGTGTATAAATGAAAGAATTATTATGTATAGATACATTTAACATAAAATTTAAAACGCCAATTTTTTGTAATTGTTCGTAAAGAATTAATATGTCCCATCCAACCAATTTTGCTTGCAAACCTCTCATTACACAATAACAACCTACAGTTAAACAAAAATTATAAATAATATTTTTTAAATCTATTTTTCGCAATCTTTTATACCCATTACAGACACTTGCATTTATTAGAATTTTTAAAAATTGACCGATTTTTGTTTTCAAACGACTTATTTCCTTCCTCGTACAATATGTTCAATTGTTCTTATGGATACACAAGTCACTATAGAAACAGCATTCTTCACTTTCTCTTGCATTGTTTTTAAAATGGGAAAACGCATCAAAAACAGAACACAAATTATACGATTTTCCACAACTGATAATTCTTCACCATTGATCATGGTTGAATACAACATGCCAAATTAACCATAACACAACATGAATTTTTACTTCCCAAATTGTTCAACATGTTGTAATGGATTGCATTACTCTACATATAAATTGGAGAAGAAAAAATTAAGTGAATTTGAATTGACAAATTAAATATGGATGCACCTTGGATGATAGATTTCATGAATATTTAATCTTAATTAAACGTGATATTTCAAACTGTGTTTCTATAAAAATAATTCAGATAAGGTATAATCGCAAATGAAAACATCTCAATTTGACAAAATACTGCGCATGTATTTCCCATGAACAAGATAATTTACACAAGACAGATACTGTCCGTCCCGACTACCAAAAACATAAAAATAATACCATATTACTACCAAATATGAATTACATACAAAGTAGACTTTTACATAGTTAACATGACACAATAACCTTTATTCAGCGTACATTGAAAATATACATTGTATAACCGATGCTGACCATAATTAATTTGTTTTACAGTGGAAAAATAGCCATAGTTAAACCCGACGAAATTGAATTAAATTAATTAACTGCAAGTAGTTCATTAGAAAACGTCAAAATGTGGTAATACGAGCAAATAGTGGGGAGAAGAAGTAAAAAGCTGAACAAAACCAGCTTCAAGATTAACTTGACTTTCTCCGAAAGGCAAAATTTAAGTGCCCAAGCTTAAGTAGAACTTCTCTTGCAAATTTGGCAAGGAGGTTCCCGTAACAATATATGAGTACGTAGGCTAATTGCAGTTGTGCAGGAGTGTGCTCCTATGGGTAAATGAGAAAATAAAATAAAGAAATACAAAATAATAAATAACCTGGCTTAAATACCAAAATTCTACATTACATTGCACTTACCCTCAGAGATTTTTCTATTTTTGTCAAAAACAAGGATCGCTGTTACAATAATTCTTATGATGTTATTTCTATATTGAAGACGGTTTTCTGCATAAAACTCCCTTGCTTTGGTCATAAAAAAACTAAATTGTAAACTAAAATAATTCTTCCAAATAAGGGGTAGCTGAATATCCTTAACAGTTAGCTGACTTTTTACCTATTTTGTGAATAAAGTGATGTAAAATTAACCTAAACTTAAACTCTATTGACATCAAATAATTTCAGTACACAAACAATTATACGTTCCTAAAAACAAATTCTTAACCTCAAATGTGACCAGTTATTGCTACAATAAAACCTATAGAAAAATCTTGAAAAAACCTTAACTGTACATCATTGACCAAACTATTTGCCACTCCAAATATTTCGTGGTTTGATATTTAATTATAAGACATTAATAAATCCTAATTATTAGAAATGTCGTTCATAATAAATAAAAAAACAGTTAAATCCCAACTTTTTCTATATCTTTTCATTGTCCATTCCAAAATTAGTAAATGGTAATACTATTACTAACCTAAATTTCACTAATAAATCTGACATTTCAAACCACTAATTAGTACAACCAAATAATTATTTTCACTTAAATAATGTCTTATTACCAAAATACATACAATTAACATTTAAAAATTCATAACAATGTTTTTAAAACATTAGAACTTTTTTACGTAGCCTTAGGCTAACTTTGAGATCTTTTTATGGTGAAGGGATCTCCTTAAAATGAAGGAATCTCAACTATCTTCCGACTATGCTAGGGGTCTATTCCTCGCGTAGAGCTTTTGAGGAGTGGTCATGGTTCTTATGACAAAACATATTTTACTTACTGACTCTAATATTACTAAAATAGGGGTGCAAGAGGAGCACCACCAAGTCCTTAAATTTTCTAAACACGGGTTTGCCCTAAGGGGGGACTTGGAAGTCCTTAGAGAGAAATATCGTATTTATTGCCCAAACAGGAGCTGTAAGAAAAAATATTATTAATATAGCAAAGGAGGACACAAGAGATGTACTCTTGTTACCTTATACTATAAAAAATGAATGGCTATTAATATCAATTATTTGAACACTATTATAAACACAAGTTTAGGAATTAAAATTCTTGAAAGTGCTATTAGTGTTCCATAGTCAAGTGAAATCTAAAACATTAAATTTGTAAAGGGTATTTATGCTTTTTTACCTCTTGATTTAATTAACCTATTCTTGAACTCACTTGTTCAAGATAAAACAATTACTCAAGCGAATTAAATAATTGTTCTTTAATTAAATATTGCCTTCTAAGCAATGAAATTTTATGTACAAAATATTAATCTCAAAGGTAGATTAATTTGTTCAACACAGTAATAGAATGAGAAAATTATGACTGTCTCTACTAAGCATTAAAATTATCAGTAATATATTAAACATATTTAAAAGGCTTTCCAAATTAATTGTACAAAATATCAGATCTGTTATTCGGTTTACAAGTGTGTATTAAGATTTTCAAAATCTAATAATTTTAGTTTTCATAACTACTTAAGGTATGATTGAATTTAAATGAAATATTTTGTTAGGATTAAATTAAGGTATACATATTCATTTATAACAATATCATGCATAATCCTTGATTCAAAAAGATGATAAATTCTAAACAGCAAAAGTTTTTCATAATTACAGAGCAAAACTAGAATAGTAGGTTGTTACAATGTTGTTTACGATGTTCTGCTTCATTGTCAAGATAGGCAAACAGCTGTCTTGATGTCAAAGTAATAAAAAAACACACCTTAATTCAAGTGCATCTCACACTTGGCCAAGCGGCAATGCCTATGGCTAGACAGGTTGCTGGCGAGGACCCAGTTCCACTGCATGATGTTTTCTTATCAAACGGTCGTGCCAGACTGATCGGTCTGCTCAATGCGCACAAGTAACTTCAAAGTCGCCTAACATTGAAGACTCTATTCAAACGACCAACGTTTGCTGATATTAACTAAAGCAGAATTATTAAATAATTGTTGTCTTGTGATTGGACTACACGGCCCCGATCTAAATATTTATCTATATAGCAAGATTTAACTGTTTATTTAAATAGACAATGCAGCGTATTTAGTGAATAATTTTAAAAGATTTGCAGTCGTCAGAAAAAATTGTTACAACATTACATAAAGACATTATGAAACTACCCTGCCACTTGCAGATGTACTCCATATTTGGATGTCACTCGCCGCCTATTCCCTTCAGGCATCTTTCTTGGAGCTCTGTACATTCAACCTCACTTTTAAATTCACATTATTTCACTACCTCATATAAAAACTAATATTAAATCAACCTCCAATTCCGCGGTCATGTCTGCGGTCGTTTATTTGTGCGCATCTCTACATTTTGATATTTCCAGGTTATAGTTTCCTATATAACTGACTTTATTTCTTTTCTGTTGCATCCAACAGATCTAATTTACTCCCACTGTAAATCATATTAATTACAGTCGGCGCCTGGTTAATACAATGTATTGAGTTTAATCTATGCTTACAATACAAGCTGTTATCACACAACAGTCTATATCTGTGGTTCTCAAACTGTGGGTCGCGACTCCCAGGGGGGTCGCATGGTGTGTCCAGGGGGGTCGCGGGATAAGGAGGAAAATCAAAAAAACAAATCAGTCATAGCTGTAGTTTTTATTAATAACAAAATTTATAGGCTACACAAATTTGTAATACACATACAAGTTGAAAAAGGCCTAATACTATTTAATGGGAAACATGAGCTTGTTTGGAATTAACCAATTTTTTTATGTCCGGAATGAGTTTTGTAATACACAAAAGAATGTCATTTTCCAGGGTCAAACGATTTCTTGATTTTGTTTTGATATTCACCATTATGGAGAAACCTTGTTCACAGTTATAAGACGGAAAATGGCATCAAAGTCTGTAATGCTTTTGTGGACAGTTCTGGGTATTCATTTTAATACCTATCCAAAATTTGTCGATACAAGCACTGTTAAAAGTGAGTTTTGCTGACTGATCACTTGAAATTTCGATCAGTTGATCATGTTGACGAGCAGTTAGCTCAGCTTTTGTTACGACTTGATCTCTGAACGGATTGACTACCCACAAAACCCCACTCGTATCCTTATTTGGAATGTAATCTGTCAACTGTTCAATCAAACCTTCGAGATGAGAAGATACTAGTAAGGAGAGAGATGAAGTGTCAGGGATGTACAGTAGGATGTAGACAGAAACTCTATAAACTCTTGAGTTAGTGTAAAATTTTCAAAATCTTCTTTCTTAACTCTTGCGTTCCAAACACTGAGTTTTTTTACAAATGCATTTACTCTGTCTTGAGCATATAGCATATTTTTGTCTGGTCCTTGTAGGGATAAGTTCAAAATATTAAGGTGAGAGAAGATGTCAGCCAAATAAGCAAGCTTAACCAACCACTTTTCATCACTGAAAAAAGTGGAAAGTTCGGGTTTACTATCAACCAAAAATAACAACATTTCTGACTTTAATCCAAACAGTCTGCTTAATACATTACCACGGTGAAATAAAAGATGTTTATGCAAGGCTCCTACCTCTTCACACAAAATATTAAACATCCTACTTTGCAGCGGGCGACTTTTGATGTAGTTCACTATCTTGACAGCTTCATTTAAAACTTGCCGTAATTCATCTGGCATTTTCTTAGCTGCCAAAGCTTGCCTATGTAAAAAGCAGCTTGCATTCGGTATAAATGATTTCAACCTGGCAATCAAGCCACTCTTCTTTCCGTAAGGGCCATTGCTCCATCACTACAAATTGAAACACATTTCTTCCAATCAAATTCAAAAGGTTCAGTTGCTTGAACAAACACCTTATAAAGACTTTCACCTGTTGTATTATTCGGCAGGGGCTTACAAAACAAAATATTTTCATGAATAGCATCACCGTAATCGCATCGGATGAAGCATAAAACTGAGCACAGTTGGCAACATCTGTTGACTCATCCAACTGAATTGCAAAAAAAGTACTGTCTTTTATTTGCTTCTTTAGCTGGTTCTGAACATCTTCAGCCATGTCACATATTCTTCTTGAAATAGTATCATTTGATAACGGGATTTTTTTCAATTTTTCAGCATCTTGAGGACTGATTATATTTGAAACCATATCAAGTGCAGCAGGAAGAATTAATTCTTCAGCAATTGTATGGGGTTTCCCTTTTTTTAGCAATCTTCAGTGCTACCTCGTATGAAGCTTTAAGAGCATTCTTATTAACATTAGCAAGATCCGTAATGTTTACCTGTTGACTTCGAAGGGATAACAGTTTTCTTTGGAAAAATTCCACTGGTTTGTCTTTCAAAGCAAAATGTTTAGTTTCAAGATGGCGTTTCATTTTCGATGGCTTCATGCTTTCAGCTGACAACACTTCACTACACACCACACATTGAGGTTTGTTTGCCAGTTCAGTGAAACCGAATTGTATGTACGACTGGTCATATTTATGAATTTTGTCTTTCCGCACTCACTAGCACTAGCATCACTACTTGACGACGGTCTTTTCAAAAACTTATCCATTGCTACTTTTTCTAACTGTATTTGCTCGCAATACTACTCACAAAGTACACACACAGTGTTCAGTGATCGACTCAAGAAGCCAGACTGTCGTGTCGCCTGCCGGGCACCGCTAGCAGAGAGTGCGCACGCAAACAGGCCCCATGAGTCATCATTGCTTTGTCCTTGTTCGTCACAAGTAAGTTATCCCACTTTCTCTTATTATAAACAATTCAAGTGACAACAATTTGTATTTATTTTTACTAGTTAATAGTATTTTTATGGATAAAACTTAGCCAATAGTGTTTTTTTTTCATTTTTGTTTATATTTAAAAATAGGGAGGTCGCCGAAATACTACGTCTAAAAAGGGGGTCGCAGTGGCAAAAAGTTTGAGAACCCCTGGTCTATATAATGTATTAATCTGTATATGTAAATGTTTGCCACATTTCAATGTCTGCTTTGTGTTTTTTTTAAATGCCATTGCCCTTCATTCTTACCATACAATGTATTTTAAAAAGTAATGTTGAACTTTATTATCTGAATAATTTTCTTATAACAACAAAATGTGAAACGATGTTACATTATAAATTTTCGCAACAACATTCCTATTAATTTCAACTTTATTACCTATCTTTTACTACACCTATGATTTGTTGGTTGCGTTATTAATAGCCTTTTATTTAAAATTAAGCCGTAAAATTCATATTGGTTAAAAAAACCATAGTTGTAGTATCCTTCTACAACGCTAATTAAGTGGATTTCTGGTTTTGTTAGCTTCGGTGTAATAATTGAATGTTGATTTCAAGTAAAGCGACCTGATTTTAATACTTCGCGTTTCAAAAAATCCAGTTAACTTGTATAGACGTATTGTTGTCTGCTCTTAATTTTGAGTATTTGGGTTAACTTAGGTTTTCGTTTGGGAAGAATATTTTGGTGAATATAGATTTAAGAAATTATTCTTCTCATATTCCGTGCGATTGTTTTGTAATTGAAGCGTAAGTATGTTTTCAACGAAACACAAAATTTATACGTTTATTTTAGGAAGTTGTCTTATCGATCGGCGATCTTAAGAGCATAGATTGTTTTGTTCTGAATGAATAACCCGATCTATATCGGTAAGTGGTGTTAATGTTAATACGTGAAATTCTAACTATGTTTATTGATAGGGTTGTTTGGTCCTGATTGTTTGGTCCCGATTGTTTGACTCCGATTGATTGTACCGACTGTTTGTTCCGGCATTGTTGATTGTTGTTCCTCTGTGCCTTTATCGTGTTCATGTGGTTACATTGTTATTAATACTATGTCCAGTGACGACATATTGAGGACACGCATACAGGCGAGATTCCTGTGTACTGACCCACCAGTCAGTTTAGGAGTCGTATATCGTAGAGAATCGGACATCTGGTAAGAAACCCATTTTTTTTGTTTGGCATTGCTATTTGTGTTTGAACAATTGCTACGAGCGACTAATTCTAACTTTGGTTTAATCGAGATAATAAATTTAAAGTATATACAAGAGAAAGTTGTGAACTTGAGCCAACTGGTTTGAATTTTTCTTATCAAAATATAATTGCAAGCTGTGTGAAATATTATATTAACATTGAGGTTAAAGGTTTACCAAGCTTCTCATGATATTTTTATATTTAATTAGTAGGTTGATTTGACCGTTAATGTTTTTGTTGGTAAAAGTACTGAAATTATTTACACCCGCATAATAGAGAATTCAGATAAAAGTAGAATCAATATAATCATATGAAGTTATTCTTGATTTGATAGTAATGTGGATTATGCTGCCTGGCTCTTGCTGCTTCATCGGCATATTTGTCTTGTCTTGTGTTGTACCGTTTTAAGGCAGCTCATGTTGCTACAAATTCCTGTGGTAACAATGATGTTTAATTAAGGATAATTATTAACAAAATCTTTTATACAAAGTGCATCCATATATTCTGTCCCTTCAAAATTAAATTTTTTTTGTTCACATTTAATTTATTGTTAGGGTAATGCAACATGTTACACACGATAAAGGGCTATCTGCGGGTATAGCCAGAATAAATGGATTGTATGGAGTGAATGAAGCGGTGTTCGTTGGATGCTCCCCGTAATTGTTGTTCAAAGGACGAAAAATTCTTAATCTTATAACAGGTGAATTAAACTTCCATCTTGTTATTTATATACTAGATGCGTTAAAACGATTGACCGAATCGCATGTGCAAAAATAAAACAATGGGACATAAGTGTCAGTGTATCCAACCTTTTTTCAAAACGTGGGTTGTTACGTTAAGTAGTGTTATTGACGCATCTGGTGTACCGCCGTCTCTACACAAATCGGGAAGAGTAAGATGTCTTCCGCAAGTGCATGCAACAATAACAGACTCAGATATGTTTTTGTCCAGCTATTAATGTTTATTAATTTTATGTCATGCAATGACAATAGTGTCGCTAATGCCACCAAATTAATGTTGTCCTTTCCTATGCATTTATAATCAATTATTCAATCATAAACCTGCTTCACTAAAACCATTCAACTCTCGCCCCTCAGGGTGCATGTTGGTCCTTGAGCGATTCAGATAAGTCCTTTGGTAATATATCCACTTCCAGTAACTTCATATTATACCCGCTTGTCTTAAATTATTAAGCAGTTCTTTCATATTGAACAAATAGCTTGCATGGTCAAGAGTTTGCCCTTATCAAATGCGGTTGTTCGACATTTATTTAAAAACATTTTTTATATTCACATTTTACAAGTTAATATATTTTGTTCTTACCTTAAATCTTATGTCATGTGCTATACAGGGCATTTTAAAGGTATTATTTTAGATATAACTTTAGATATAACTTTTACTTCGAATTCAAAAACGCCACCTAAAAAAGCCGATTTTAGGCAACTGGAACTATTTAAAAAGCGTATTGGTGAGATTTGTTTTAGGCAATCTTTTAAAACAACAACCACAGTTGAATTCCTTATTTAAAGTGCAATGCAAAGTGTTGCATAAAATGTATAACAACTTTAATACAGTCTTAATAGAGATACTTTCCCATGTATCAGAAATGGAAATCAAAATTTATGAGGATATCAGAAATAATACTGATACTATTACAACACATTACAAGTGTTCGACATGATTAGCTCATACATCTTGAGTAGGTTCTCCAAGGAGTATGAGCTTCAGTGGTTAACCTTAAATACCTTTAGTAGCGATTTCCGCTCTAGGCAATCGTATACTGATCTTTTCAATTGCTTAGTGCATACAAACCCTATCTTAACCAATATTGAAAGGTTTAATTATCTTACTATCATCATGCGATGAAGCTTTAGAGCTAATAAAAACCGCGCCTTAGTGTTAGGAAAATTATGAAATCACATATACGACTAGGGCATGACGGCACGACTTATTTTATATTATCTGCATTCCGTCACGAATTACAACAGGTTCCCTTAATCTTGTAAAGTGAAAACTGGAAACAAAAGCTTCGGAATTAGATTAACAAGTTGTGTGTTTTTTTTAAATTCCTAAAAAATATGTAGAGTGCTTTAAATTACATTAATATTCATAGTAAAAATAATAAAACTGTAAAATAAAGTTCAAAAATATTTATTTAATAACTTTAATTTATTTTTAGACAAAAATGAATAAGTCGAAAGTTTGGTATAGTTTCAAAAGTTAGGATTAGACAAGGCAATCTGTAATCATTGCAATAAAATGTTGATCTGCAAAGGATCATCTATGAGCAATCTGCATAATCATTTAAAAGTAGTTCATAAAATAATTATTGGAAAGAAATCAGAAACTATCAGCGAAGAAGAAACGTCTGGATCCTTCCTCTTCTTCAAAAAAAACAAACGATTATTTTGAAATTTATGAAAGTGAAAAGGAGTAGTTTAGAAGAAATCATATAAAAACTTGCAGCAATGGAAGAATTTTCTATTAATAGCATTATAAATAGCTCATTCATACAAGAGTCTCTTCAAGAACAAGGATATTCACTACCAAGAAAAACTCCAGAGTAATGGATTTCATTAATGCGTTTTATGACAATGCCAAACGAGAACTATTATTGAATTAGAATCAATAAAAAAGAATAGAAAGAAATTCTCTATAACTTTAGACGAGCGCAATAGCAAAAGAAATCGTTGATATTTAAACATTAATGTACACCACTTGATCGAAGATTTCAATTTGGGATTAGTGCCAATAGCTGGTTCCTATGATGCTCAGAGAACATTAAAATTAGTATCTGAAATCATACAAAATTTCAACTTGAATCTAGAAACAGACATAGTTGCAGCAACAAATGATGGTGCTGCTATTATAAAAACATTTGGCAAATTATCATGTATAATTTAATCAACTGTGCTATTCACAGGCCAGCCACTTAGCAGTTACTGATGTGTTATATTAACATAAAGAAATGATTGAAGCTGAAGCCGAAGTAAATGTTTCAAGTGAGGAATCTAAATATGAAGATAATTATAAAGATTATCTTCATTATGTTTGTAACTGAGAACATCCTATCTCTATTTTGTCTGACAATTACAATCAGTTACACAAATTAGAAAAATGTGTAAGTTCTTTAGAAAATCTCCAGTAAGAAACACCATTCTACAAAATTACATCAAACAAGAAAAAAGAAAGGAATTAAATTTAAGTATTGACTGCAAAACAAGGTAGAATAGTATAGAGGATATGATTGGGAGATTTCTGGCAGCAAAAGAATGTGTTGTTTTTGCATAGAATAATATCGGTTCTTCTTATATGTGGAATTAAGCTCAATATCCTCAACTTTTGTAACTTCATAAAATCTTGGGACCGATTCGTCCAGCAGCTGAAGGCTTAGGGCGACGAGGTGCCAATGCCAAGTGAAGGGTACATTTAAATTTCTGTTAAATGAACTAAAAAATTTAAACACTGAAATAAGTTTGAAATTATTATATGCTTTAGAAGAACAAATTCAAGAAATAAGACAAGTAGAATTAGCAACCATTTTGCAGTATTTGCAAAATCCACAAAATATTTCCAATTCAGCAAAGATAATGTAATTTCTTTAGCTTAAAAAATCGAAATTATTAAGTTATATTGTCTAGAATATTTCCAAATTCTTGTGGGACCGATTCTGGTGAAGAACAAATCGAAGAAACTACTTATCAGAGTAATGTTTTTTCAAAGGAAGCCAAAGAAAAATCAATTCATAAGTTTCTTGAAAACCCTGAAGAAAACTTTACAAATCCAAAGACACTGAAAGCTGAATATTTTCATTAATTGAGGCAACGAATAAAAGAATCAAAAACAGATTTGTTATTTGATGCTCTGAAAACTATAAAACTAAGTTCAGTAACTAGTAAACGGTGAATTTTCAATTTCAGGCAATATTGTGTCCAAAATAAGAACAAGACATAGCAACCGTTCAGTTATTTTGTTTTTAAAATCCTATTTTCTTTGGAGAAATTAAAATTAGTGAAATAATTATAATTATTATTTGAAATTTGAAATTTTTGTTTGAGTTTTCGTTATTTGGTGTAAACAATGTGTAATCCTTTTTTTTTTATATTTTGACTTTATTAATTTCGTTTTTGTTATTTTATATAAATTAAATAAAATATTTTCCCTATTCTTTTTTTTTGACAAAAATTTGAAAACTGGCTAAAACCTGTTTTTAGGAAATTTGGAATTCGAAAACCGGTTTTTCTATAAGCCCTATATGCAAGATAATGTGAGAGGCATAGCAATCCGAAATTGTTAGCTACCACTCATTGGAAAGTAATAAATCCCTTCCTTCCCACCATTAAAAATTGAAAATTACCAACAACTTAGGAGTTTAATAAGTGGCTATACATAAAATTTGGTCGCTTTTAAAAGCATGAACTACTCTATAGACCTAGGGAATTTTATTTTGGTTGATACTCTGTTAAGAGAAACTTGATTCTGTAACACATAAGCAATTTGAATTGCAGTCAAACTCCAAGGAAGTACCTCATTTGGACAATTTAAAAAAGTTTCTAAGTCAACAATGCTCCACGTTGGAGACATTCTCCTCAATGTCCTATGCATTCCATACCAGTTCGATTCAAGTTACCACTTACAAATCAACACCTCGAAGATTCTATATAATCATCAGTTAAAGGTGACTTCAAACCTGGTTTCTGTTAATAAACAGAATAGTCAGCCTTCTGCTACTAAAAAAACACCCTTGTTCATTTGTCCTTGTAGTCAAGGTGCACATACTATTTATCAATAATACTTATTCTTAAATAATAATTCAACGGAGCATTATGAAGTGATTAAGCGATCAAGTATACGTATAAATTGTTTACGTAGGCACATATTCAAACAATGTCAGTCACAGATTACCTGCCATAAGTGTGGTAAAGCTCATCACACCCTGTTACATTTTGAAGCCACGGCTGCTTTCTCGTCGCAGCATATTACTGAAAACACCATGGTGTAATTAGGTTAACACAACCAGCAATCAAAGACGCCTCCCCTGACTAATGCCTTGTCAAAAACGACTAGTTCCGGCATTGGTGTTACCGTCTTACTTGCTTCAGCTACGCTAGAAATTCAAGCCAGTGCAGGACACTTTCAAACCATCAGAGCTCTATTAGATCCTGGCTTGCAAGCCAGCCTTAATAAGGACGAATGCGTGAACAACTAGCATTGCCATGCTGCCGTTCACAAATTCTTATTTTTGGAATAGGTCAAACAACAACAGCTGCCAACGGAGGTCAATTTTGGAGGCAGATAAATCATTAGAAATGATCGCATTTATTCTATTATCAATCACAGCTGAGGTTCCTAGCATCGTGGTAACAAACGAGTTCCAGCATTTGAAGGGTCTCCATTTTGCAGATTCAAACTGGAATGTGCCAGTGCTAACTGATATGCTCGTTGGTGCAGATATTTATCTTCCCATAGTCAACGCCAGACTAATTCAAGGAAAGTTACCTCAGTCAGTCGCAATTAATACCATTCTGAGTGAACCATTCTAGGCCCTACCAACGGCTTACAGTCTTATCACTGTTCAAGCTTTTCTTGCTTCTATCGAAGACCCTGTCAACAAACACTTCAGCAATTCTGGGAAATCAAGCAGCTGTCAAATAGGCCTCCTCTTAGCTCTCCAAATGAGGAAAATAGATCGTATTTTCAAGAATACTACACATAGAGCCGGTATTGGACGTTTTGTTGTCAGTTTACCATTTAATGATGTGATTCCGTTTTTGAGGGTTCGTACCATATCGCTCAACGGCGTTTATCTTCTTTAGAACGGAAGTTGGCAATTAATGCAGACTTATGTGTCCAATATAATACCTTTTTAAAGTACTACCTAGATTTAAGGCACATGACGTTGATGGACTGTGCCGCAGTGAGTAATGATCACTATTCATTCCTCATCATGCTGTGTTTAAGCAAGAAGGTGATAAATTTAAACTCAAGAGCTGTGTTTGATGCCTCAGCTAAGACTAAAAATGACCTTTCACTTAACGATATCCAAATCGCCAGACCCGGTCTCAAAGTGACGCCTCAGTTTTATTGTGGTTTCAAATATATCCTTATGTTGTTGTATGCAATATTCGACAAATGTATCGCCAAATCTTGGTCGATTCAAAGCATCAACAATTCCAACTAATCTTGCAAGATCTTCCAAATGATCACTGTCAGATTCAGAATTTAGAGTTTGATGCTAATGAAACTATCAAGGTGTTTGGATTTCAATAGTCTGCGATCGAGGGCTCTTCTATACATTGTTAACCTCTAGGGATAACGTGTACCAAATGAGTAATACTTTCTCCGGTAGCTAAAATTAACGACCATTTAGGATTTTTGGCGCCTCTTACCAATGCCTCATTCAAAACCTCTGACTGTTAGGTTTATTTTGGGATGAGAAACATCCAACCGATATCCGGTTGGAATGGCAACAATATCTGAACGAACTAACCCAACTATTCTCATTAGCTTTTGCACTGTTCGCCTCCTGTGTGTCCATACAGTTGTGAATTACATGGGTTTTGCAATGCTAGTGAGGCAGGTTATGTGACCATCATATATTTTTGTGTTAAAGCAACGTCTTCTCATAAAGTTTCAGTGGGATGTGTGTCAAAACCAGGGTCGCCCCAATTAAATGCTTCTCTATTCCACTGCTAGAATTATGCACAACTGTGCTATTAACCGATTTAGTTTCCTTTGTATTACAAACATATCAAGGAATAATTAACTTCACTAATATTTTTGCATGGAGCGACTCCTTGGTAGCACTTACATGGATTCAGTCTCCCTCATTTTGCTGGAAGACTTTCGTTACAAACCCAGTGAGTCACATCCAACAAACTATTTTGCCGAAAAAGTAGTTTACGTTCGCTCTGCATACAACATGGTTGATCCCACTTCCGGGAAACTGCTCCCCAGGGTGGTTCTGTCATGTTGCCTTTAGTATGCAGGGCCAACTTGGCTTTCTTCTCAACCTGATTTATGACCTATGGAACCCACGTTGTCTAATACTAGCTTAGATACAACCTCTGAACAAAGAACTTTGACCTTTGTATCTTTAAAGGAAGAAACGAGTTCAATCTCAGTGATGTTGCTCAAATATTGCTCTTCATTAAGAAAACATTAAGGTACACTTGCCTAGATTTATAGTTTCTTAAACCTCAAACCCAGCGTCCATCTGGACCATTCGCAAATCCAGAATTAGAAGATTTTTGATGTCCTCTATCCATTGCTTAATCTCCTACATTCCTGCACCTTTCCTTCCTTTATCTTATTACTCTTTTGTACCCCGTTCTTTCTTCTTCTAATTACCTACACTTTCTCCTTTTTCTTTTATCTCTCAATTATCACTCCCATCTCACTACATTCCTTAAATTTGGTGGGTGGTATGTTCTGTCATGCTATAAACTACATGCATTAAAACGATTCGACGGATTGCATGTGCAAAAACTAAACAGTGGGACATAAATGGCAGTGCAAACAAACTTTCTTTTCTAGATGTGGATTGTTACATTAAGATGCGTCTGGTGCACAGCCGTCTCCACACAAATCATGAAGAGTAAGGGGGTCTTCCACGAGTGTATGGAACAATAATTGATTCAGGTATGTTTTTGTTCTCCTGTTAATGTTTATTAATTACATGTCACACAATGACAACTGATGTCATTAATCCCACCAAATTAATGTGGTCCTTCCTAAGCATTTATAATAAATTATTCATTATCATAAACACTTATTTTAACACATGCCCTGTTTCACTACAACCATTCAATTATCACCGCTCAGTCCATAAACCATGAGTAATTATAAGCTTTTGTTTATTTTTTATGTGTATGTAAATTTGGAATATAAACTGGTTGGTATTTATGATATGAAGGTGATTATTTTGTTGAATGATGACTCAGCGGCAAAACAAGGGTTGGTTAAATTTAAGCATTTTAAAATATTAAGAAATATGTAAGTATTGATTTTACATTATTTTGGAGTGGACAATGCAAGGATAGAACAAAAAGTTGATATTTTAATTATTTTTTTGTTTGTTATTATGACACTTTTAGAAATTGAGATTTATAAATGTCGTGTAATTTAATACAGAAAACAAAAAAATGTGGAATAGTGATAACTTTGTTGATGGATTAGATCTAAGGTCTTTTAGGATTTCCTTTAGCAATACCTGGGCAAAATGAAGTTAAGGAATTTAGGTTTTTCTTTTAAAGAAAGTATATTTGTATTTTTACTGAAATTATTTAATAATAATAGAACTTAAGTTTAGGTTGAATTTTATTTGAATTTATTTAAAACTAAGTAAATAGACATGGGTGTAAGGAATATTCAGCCTCGCCAATGATTGAGTTTTATTTGGAAGAGGCATTTAATTTGGAGAAACTTCTTTAAGTATGACAAAATGAATAAGTGTTTTTCCGATATTTTAGAAAAAGCTAATGTATAACGTAATAGAATTTACAATACCAAAATAAGGGAAACCTATAGAGAATAACAGTCTTCCATGTAGGTATAATGCGCAAGGGATTGCTGTGACAGATGGTTTGGCGCCCTCAGACAGAGAAAAGGTCTTTCAGGGTAAGTGATTAATTTAACATAGTTGTTTTCATTCCAACATTTTATTTTTATTTCTAAGTTTTCTTTTCTCATTTATCCATAGGAACCCACTCCCACACCACTGCAGTTTAGCTGATGCAGCCTTATACTGTTACATGGTTCCTATCTCTAAGGCAAATCAAAATTTAGCAATGTAACGCTCATTTTGGCCCTAATAAATTACCACCAGTTATATGCTTTCTTGTTATTATTGAAATGAAACATCTCAAACAATTTTGAATTTGATACTATTATGAGGATTAAGAAGAATAACTTATGTATTGACATTTAACACAGCATGTAATATGAAACTCTAAATACAACAGATTGTTTAATAAACCTATTTTATAAATGGTGTGCTAACTTGTATTAGTCTCTGAATCAATAAACGTCGTTTACAAAATAAAAGAAAATATACTTACACATGCTTTATGTAATTCTACACCATACATATCAATACGTTTCGCATGATCTAAAAAATTAAATTCAGCATCAGCTGGCACTTGACCTCTGCAAAAAGTGTTAATGCAATATACACTTAAATAAAGTTTGTCATTACCTATGCAATTTATGGAGTTCAGCTATTTTATGTTCCATATCTTCATTCTGACCAGGTACCAAGTGAAGGTTGGAAAGATAATTTGGTCCATGTTCATCAGGTTGATAATCACCAAGTTCAGCTAAAATACAGAAAAATAGTTAATAACGAAGAAAAAATAGTTAAAGCATCTACGCTACATTTGATTTTCCAATGCTCCATCCGAAAGTAATTGATGCATTTACAGTAAACCAGTGACAGTAAATCTCAATAAGTAAAATTGTATTTCAAAACTCAAAACATGCAAGGAGATTGAAACTAGCTGAATGGAGTCATTTCAGAAAAGAAAAATAAATACTTGGTATTTATTTATTTGGTGGGAAAAAATTTTACTTGGTAATTTTTTATGGCTAGTATGACATGGTACTTTAAAAAAATCATTATCTCTAAAAGGCAAAGTGATAATGAGACAATTTCTTTTAAACTGTACTATATAAAGAATACTTGGCATTTTATTTGCTTCATGATATTAAAGCACTTTACAAAATAAAAAAAATTTCTTACCGATACTTGTGTTTTATTACATTAGTGAGAAAAAATTCAATTAGCCACCACTTGTTTTATAAAGTTAGTTTAAATGTGCATTTGTTTATAAAGTACTCTTTTGAAGTCCTTTATGGTTTTAATTGGCTGGTCCCATAAGGTAATTAAATTTCTGTTCTGCACAGTTCATATATTTTTCTTGAAAATAGTATAACCTCCCCAAACCAATTGTTATAGGAGGTTATACAATACTTAAAATGTTCGGTAGTGGAACAAAGCAAATATATTCTTTTTGATGTTGCTAACAAAATGATGGAGCTACACCAAAAGGATGCATCAACTTGATTCGCATGTCATACCATTTTACATATTTTGAAATTACAAATCCAAAACCAATGGGTGCCACAAATACATGCTACATAGGAGTTTGTACAAATTTAGTTTCTCAGATCAATTTTGTTTGTTGCAAAAGTTAAAGATCAAACTGTAATCTGAAACAAACGTTATCCTCTTTGTACCTATTTCATTTTCTGATAGTGGAGCAAAATAGTGAAAACTGCAAGTGCCAGGTAGTTTTCAGTTGCAATAAACGGGATTGCAGTTCTTGATAGGAAACGCTTCACTAGTCCTCCTACATTCTATCACACGGAGATTTTCCATGACTTGTGGCAAAAAAGACCAAGATGCTTCCAAGTTGAAATCTTTTTGATGGTAGCATAGATATATAAAGTTCTGATACTACCCAGCACAACCGTCACTAGAATAGTGCTCACTATCAACTTGGGGAAACTTTTCATTTACCAATTGAGCAATAATTGTTTTGTTTCATAAACAAAACCACAGCATGTTCGAAATCCTTTCCCAGCTCTTTACAAGTGTAAATTACCACTGGATGAAGGGAACAACTGTCTTGTGTCTAGTGATAACCTTGTACTTCATCCTGAATAACGAGTATTCTCACTAAAATCCATTAATCGCTGCATAGAGCTGAAGTTTTGCTTTCAACATCTCTTTAAGATAGTTTGACTGAGACTTTGATAAAAGAGTAGAGTGGAATTTTTTCAAGACTCCTCACAAGGTGATCACAAATTCATTCACAAATGAAACTGTCGGTAACTTAACGTGTTCTGTCGCTAATTACCCATGCACTGCATGTAACTTGTAATTTACTTTATATTGTGCTCATCATGAATTAGAAAATATTTAGTAAAATTAACCACTCCCAAATACGGTGATATTTTAAAACATTAAACATGATTACTAAATACTAATCTAGAGTAATTTAGATCTAACATCCTACAAATATGCGACATGTTAAATTGAGCGAGAATGGAAATGTATGTCGGTTCTAGAAAATTACAAACCGGAAGTGCTGTAACATTGTTACGTTATTCGGGGCAGCCACGTTGGGCGCCAAATTTATGCTACATTGGCTCGTAGCCGTGCGTAACACAACGAAAATCAAAGAAATGACCGGGCTCAATCGGAGATTAGGGGGGGTTGTAGAAAGCAGACCAACATCTAATGTACGCGGCTGTAAGGAATTAGTAACAATACCTGCAATACAAAAAATTAGTCCTGCAAACCTGAAATAAAGAAAAAGCATAGCATGCTGATCGAGCATAGATTGTCCAGTACTTTGTAGAATGTAAAAAAAAACTGTTTGGATAATCTAAATAATATAACAACGGTAAAAGCAATACAAAAAATTTTTAGTACAAAGTGAGGTAATATTGGGGAGTAGCAGAAACGTTTCCTCACACACCAATTAAACATAAATCAGACAAAATGTTAACAAAAGATAAATAGGTAAGACACAATTGATATGAGTAATCCAGTAGTATTGATTTTTTTTTTTTTTTGTTTCTTAATAGCAGGCAATTCGATTGTAAAAGGTATCAGAACGACAAAGATATGGCAAAACAAACGGATAGATATTTAAAGTAATAACAAGTAGGAAAAAGTTCAACTTACAAAAAGGTCCTTCAGTAACGCTTCCTTGCAATTGAGGTGTGGGATTCACGATGTCCGGCACTAACGAAGCACTTCACCCTTGACTGTGAGGGCGTTGATGGAACTTATCACACGTAACCCTAATCACACCTACGTATTTCACTGGGGTTAGCAGCAGACCTAATCACACGACGGAACTATGTAGCATTGATAAATTTCTTGTTAATTCTATTTCCTGAGACAATAATTTCGAAATATTTTGTAGCACTAGTTTAATTTCAACTGGGACCAAATGCATATTATTTTCATAAACATCCAAAAAGCAGGGAAAAACTTCAACCAATACCTTTGTAAACCGGTAATCTGTTATATTTCGCAAATAACGAAATTTGCACAAGCAATGATCTATTTTAGATTCTTTGGGGTTAGAAAATTCAGAAACTACAGTATCAACTGTATTTGGATAATCCAAAGTATGCACTACTCTGATAAAAAAAAAAGAACCGCAAAACTAGATCGCACACACAGTTTAAATATCAAAAGACAAAGCACCAACAAAAAAAAACACAATGAGTAAAGCACGTGAATCACTAAAGTAACTCCGTCAAATGTTCCGTAAAACACGCGTGCAGGTCGAGTTTAACAAGTTCTACCACTTTTATTTCCAACAAACTCAACAAAAACAACAATTAGTAAGGCACGCGTAAGCACTAAAACCGTCCGTCAAATGTCCTTAAAAACACACGTGCGTCGACCAAACACGTTCGCCTATAAACCATACTACTTCCATCGGAATTAGCACTCCACGATCTACAGTTAATATACAACTTTTATTTCACAAGAAAAACAATTAAAATTGTTCATGAACAATTTGAAAATTGATACCGCATTAATTCTCACTATTGTCAAAGCAAAAGAAACAGTATTTTCAACGTAATTAATATATAGGAACCAAGAACAAACTACAACTGCTCATCTGTTTTATATCAACTCGTTGCTATTACAACCTCTTATCGTCTCTTATCTAGACTTGTATATCCACATAAGCAACAAAATTTATACGAACGGCAAGACAAGAACGATGCAATCCACTCAATTATAATACGACGCAATCGCCAACGAGTTAGTAAATATAAAATGTAGAAATAGTAATTGCAGAAATGTATTTACGAATTGGGAAAAAGCGTAAAATGTTTAAGCTATAAAAATGCACGTTACAGATTCCCCCTAGCAAAATAAAGACGTCGGGGTGAAAGAAAAAAACGACAGACAGGGAACCAAACAAAAAAATTTTTTTTTTATCCGGTTCCAAGGACCAACACCAGTATAAGAAAAAAAACATTTTTTTTTCAAAAGAAGACAAAGTCATCTATCGTAACCAACAACGACAGAACAGGTAAAGAAACACCCAATGAGGATTAAAGCTCTTAGCTACTTTCAAAAACGCCAAAAGACGGATGTCTCCAAAAGGGACATTTCTGTTCTCCACCTCAAAGAAAAGTTTTGGCTTCCCGCGGAGAAACCAAGAGGAAAGAAAAAAAAACGAGGAAGAAAACTCGTAGCAAACCAACTAGACGACACAACTGTCAACCTCAAGTGTGCAGCAAAGAAAGAACCAAGACAAAGAAAAGGGCAAAGGCAATCTAGTACACAATCTAGAATACTTCCAACTGAGGTAACACAGATTCGTATGAAACGATTACTCAAGCAAAGTATGGCTAACAGACCTACAAAAGCGACCAAGTCAAAATACCTAAAGGAAAAGAAAATAGATCTGAAGCCTACCTCAAGGAATGGATGTAGCAAGCGACTATAATAGTCAAATAGTGAACAAATGGTGGAACTAGCCAGAAGAAAAGTCACGGGATGGGCTAGCTACAAAAAGATGAATAGGAATACGAAATGGGCGCCAGTGTTTTCGGACACAAGCTTATCAGAGAAAACACAAGACCAATAAGCCAAAAAAATTACAAGTCATTAGGGATAGCGACACGTAGGGGTCAAAATAGAATCGGCCGTAGGGAGCCCTTTAGGATCCGGAGGTTCAGGATCAATGTCTGGAGGGTCTAAAGTTTTATCGGGTTTGAGGTCCTTAATATGCCAAGTACCCAGATCGTTACCAGAATCATCCGCTAAGATATAGGTCCACGGAGAAAGTTTAGTTCTAATAGTAAAGGGACCCACATATTTGGGAGCAAGTTTAGCATTGAAGTAGCGAGTAGCATCCGAAAGAACATAATTGCGTTTCCACACGCGATCGCCAGGAGATAAAGTTAAGGGACGACGACGAAGATCGTAGTGTTTAGCATTTTTCTTGTATGCTAAGGAAAGGCGTTTCGAAATTTCTTCACGAAGTGACTCACATTTGACTAAGTCAGTAGGAGGAATAGGACGTTCGGGATCCATAAGAACATCATCAGGATCAAGAGGTTTTCCAAAATGATCGCCATAGAGAACATGTTCATGACCATATAGAGCAAAATACGGGGGAGTAACCAATAACCTCATGTTTAAGGGTTCGAATAGCGCAACCAATTTTTGCTAAATTAACGTCCCACCGACGTTGATTATCAGAAACGTAAGAAGAAATCATAGTTTTCAGGACTATATTAATACGTTCGGCCGGATTCGCCTGAGGATGATAGCAAGCATTAAACAGAATTTTTGTTCGATAAGAATCACAGAGTTTAGTGAAAATATTACTACGAAATTGTACACCATTGTCCGCAATTAGATACTGAGGAGTACCATACACCAGAAAAATATTTTCCTCAATGGTTCGAGCAACAACAGCGGCCATAGACGCACGTAGAGGAAAGAAACAAGCATATTTTGTAAAACAATCGGCAACAACTAAAATGAAAGAATTACCTTTAGAGGATCTAGGAAGAGGTCCGACAAAATCAGTACATAGGACGAGGAGACATAAAGCCAGGAGGTTTCTTTTGTTCGACTTTGTGTGCAGAGCAAATTTTACAACAACGGACGTATGGAGCAACAGCGGCTCTAAGTTTAGGCCAATAGTAACGCATGGAAATTTTTGAGACAGTTTTGTGGACACCAGGGTGACCTGAAGTAGGTAGATCATGATTTTCGTATAGAACCCTATTCCGTTGTTCGCTGGGAACTACTAACTTCCAATCGTCTTGAGGAGGTTGGAGCAAAGACTGTCTAGATTTTACATGTTTGTATAGCAATTCGTTTTCCACATGCCAGTTACTGTATAGTTTAGGATTGGAATTAACACGAGTCCGTAGCTTAAGATACCAAGGATCCAAAATTGGCAGAGTAATAGAAGATTTAGGAAAGTCATCAATTAAGTCAATTTTAGGTACTGAGCGAGATAAGGCATCGGGGACGATGTTTTCTTTACCTTTACGATGTACGATGGTGAAGTTATATTGTTGAAGTCGTACAGACCAACGAGCTAAACGACCGTTGGAGCTTTGTAGATTATTCAGCCAGATAAGCGAGTGGTGATCCGTGATCACAGTAAAGTGAGAACCCTCGATATAGGGACGAAATTTCTCAATTGCCCATATAACACCAAGACATTCTTTTTCGGTGGCGCTATAGTTGCGTTCCGCCTTTTTAAGAGAACAGCTAATGTAGCTAATGACTTTTTCGTCATCACCCTGTTGTTGAGTCAGCACAGCACCCAGGCCAAAATCAGAGGCATCAGTCTGTATAGTAAAGGGCAAAGAAAAACAGGACAACTCATCACTGGAGCCGTTACCAAGTGTTCTTTCAGCAGCTTAAACGCCTGCTGACATTCCGAGAACCAATCCAATTTAGAATTTTTCTTAGTCAAGGCAGTAATTGGAGCAGTAAGAGCAGAAAAATTTGGGATAAAGCGACGATACCACGAGCACATACCAAATATGTGTCGTACTTCAGTTACAGTAGTAGGAGGAGGAAGATTAAGAATGGCCGAAAATTTTTCTGGGTCGGCATGGAGTCCATGACGATTTACTACGTATCCCAGATAACGGAGTTCCAGTCGGCATATAATGCATTTATCTCTGCGAAGAGTAAGACCTGCAAAATTTAAGCGAAAAAGCACTTTCTGTAGTACCACCAAATGTTGTTCGAAAGTAGGGGTAGCGATGATCACATCATCTAAGTATGCAAAACAGAAAGGTTCGAGATCAGCACCAAGCACACGATCTATAAGTCGCTGAAATGTCGCTGGAGAATTATGAAGACCAAATGGCATTTTAGTAAACTGGTATAAACCTCTACCAGGCACCGTAAATGCAGTAATTGCTTTAGAATTAGAAGAAAGAGGTATTTGCCAATAAGCAGAGCGAATGTCCAAACTAGTTAAGAATTTTGCGTCTCTAAGACGGTCTAGAATCGTAGAAATATAAGGAAGGGATAGGCATCTTTTCTGTAACATCATTGACCTTTCTAAAATCGATGCAGAAACGATATGTGCCATCTTTCTTAGGCACCATAACAATAGGGCTAGACCAAGCGCTATTAGATGGTTCTACAACACCACTTTCTAGCATCTCATCCAGAGCTTGATTGACATGTCGAAGTACCGTAGGGGACATGGGATAATATCGTTGCTTGATAGGACTAGATGTAGTACGGATCTGATGTTCAATGAGATTAGTACAGCCCAAAGGTAAAGTATCATCTTTAGGAAACATCTGTTGGACTATACGAGACAATTCGGATTGTTGCATGATCGACAGATCGGAAAGAGCATTGATCTGACTGATCGAGACAGTAGAAGAAGAACCGAAAGTCCATTGACACGTTCTAAAATCTGGGACAACACCCATAGATTTCCAATAGTCAATGCCTAAGATCAGAGACTGCGAAATAGAAGGAACGACTAGGACGTCAAGAAGAATAGTTTTATTTTCAACCGACATAGGTAAAGTAAGTGACCCGAGAATGTCACAAGCTTGACCATTGGCTACCGTACAGCTGTGGATCTCCGTTTGGGACAAAGGCAAAGAAAGAGAATAGAGGATATCCCAACCAGGACCACCAATAATAGTACGAGAAGCGCCAGAATCAAGCAAGCCCTTAAATTCGATGTCGAAAATAGTAACAGTAAGATAAGGTCTGTCGTCCTCACGAGAACTAGCTAAAATAAAATCCAGAACATATTTAGATCGGCCATCAAGACCAGAGAAAGGATTTTCTGAGGAAATAATAGGTACCGAGACAACTGTAGAAGGAATCGGGCCGGTTTCTCGGCTTAGCGACTCGATCGGTAGTTTAAATTCTTGTTACAACTCGTACAATTGGTACGGGTAACATTAGGTTTGCCACAACCATAGCAATGAGGTATTTGAGGTTTAGTACAGGAAGGAGACTTGTGTCCTCGTTGGCCACAGTTCCAACAAGTAACGGAAGAATTAGAAATATTTTTAGGATCATCACTTGCACCAGGTGCTAGTGTTTTCGAAGTAGTAACACCAGAATGGGGAGGGACATAAGCAGAAGTAAGTTTGCTGCGGACCACAGAACCTGTATAAGCTAAGTCAGGCTATAGGAGTTGAGAAAAGTTCAGAGCAGGAGGAGACTTGAAATTATCGGCTTGTATTTTGCGCTGTTCTAGTCTGCGACCTACACGCAAAAGTTCCGTAATAGTATTCAGATCAAGCAAAGCTAATTTGGTTTGGTAGAAAGGGGTAAGATTTGGTAAAATAATTTAAGTTTCTGTGGTTCAGAGAGAGAGATTGTTAGACGAGCAAATAAATTTTCCATCGTAGCTACGTTGCTTTATTTCCTCTAAAAGTTTTTCGTTGTAATTAACAGGTTGAAATTCTTCCCTTAATAGTCGAATAACATCTTGCCAATTAGTTAGGGATTTTCTATGCGCTCTGAATAAAATTAAAGCTTTTCCCGAAAGTAAGTCTGATGCCGAAGAAAATAGTTGAGAAGCAGAAACGTTGCGTACCGAGCATAATTCGTCTACGCGTAATAGAAATGCATTTAAAGACATACGGTCATCACCCGAAAATTTTAAGTCCCATTTAGACACCAGCTGTCCATAACCAGACGTAGCAATTGATTTAGAAATAGATATAGGTATAGGTAATTCATCTGAAGATTCAGCAGAAGTAAGATTATCCTCAGTATCAGTAATAGTCGGATTAATAGTAGCCGTAGAAACAAGTGGTACCCTAGGTGAAGTGGAAGAACGTCTAAAGCGACGGTATAATCTATCGCAATCACTGCGTAAATTACTAACACATAGCAACAACTTTCGATGTATTACTGTTTCAGCGTCAGAAGTAACATTCATGCGTTGGATTCTCTCTTTGAGATGCATAGCAAGGCTAAGAATACGTTTGCCGTCGGCAGTTGAAATATCACCATTAAAATCTTTACTCTTCGTAGTTAATTCAGTTAAACCTTCAGTCACGGCTTTATTATCAGTCTGAAAATCGATACCAGATTTAAGTGGACTTAGAGTTTCAGAAGATTCCATTTTCAAAATATTCCTAAAGGATTTACGAAGTTCGGATACAGGTATCTTTGCATCGAACCCACGAGAACCGACTTCATATTTGAGTTCAGCTTCATGTAAATGATCAACTTTTAATTTCCAATAGTCCCCCATTACTACAGAATCAACAAACACCCAAATATTTAAAGACACCAAAACGAATTATTAGGCTTGTTCGATAGAGAAACTAAATTAACGAAATATCTAAATACTAAACAAAATCCAGTTCAAACAAGAAGAAGAAAAAATTAATTTCGAGGATCGCGTTGGGCGCCAAAAATTTATGTTACGTTATTCGGGGCAGCCACATTGGGCGCCAAATTTATGCTACGTTGGCTCGTAGCCGTGCGTAACATAAAGAAAATCAAAGAAATGACCGGGCTCAATCGGAGATTAGGGGTTGTAGAAAGCAGACCAACATCTAATGTACGCGGCTGTAAGGAATTAGTAACAATACCTGCAATACAAAAAATTAGTCCTGCAAACCTGAAATAAAGAAAAAGTATAGCATGCTGATCGAGCATAGATTGTTCAGTACTTTGTAGAATGTAAAAAAAACTGTTTGGATAATCTATATAATATAACAACGGTAAAAGCAATACAAAAAATTTTTAGTACAAAGTGAGGTAATATTGGGGAGTAGCAGAAACGTTTCCTCAACACCAATTAAACATAAATCAGACAAAATGTTAACAAAAGATAAATGGGTAAGACACAATTGATATGAGTAATCCAGTAGTATTGATTTTTTTTTGTTTTTTTTTTTGTTTCTTAATAGCAGGCAATTCGATTGTAAAAGGTATCAGAACGACAAAGATATGGCAAAACAAACGGATAGATATTTAAAGTAATAACAAGTAGGAAAAAGTTCAACTTACAAAAAGGTCCTTCAGTAACGCTTCCTTGCAATTGAGGTGTGGGATTCACGATGTCCGGCACTAACGAAGCACTTCACCCTTGACTGTGAGGGCGTTGATGGAACTTATCACACGTAACCCTAATCACACCTACGTATTTCACTGGGGTTAGCAGCAGACCTTATCACACGACGGAACTATGTAGCATTGATAAATTTCTTGTTAATTCTATTTCCTGAGACAATAATTTCGAAATATTTTGTAGCACTAGTTTAATTTCAACTGGGACCAAATGCATATTATTTTCATAAACATCCAAAGCAGGGAGAAACTTCAACCAATACCTTTGTAAACCGGTAATCTGTTATATTTCGCAAATAACGAAATTTGCACAAGCAATGATCTATTTTAGATTCTTTGGGGTTAGAAAATTCAGAAACTACAGTATCAACTGTATTTGGATAATCCAAAGTATGCACTACTCTGATAAAAAAAAAGAACCGCAAAACTAGATCGCACACACAGTTTAAATATCAAAAGACAAAGCACCAACAAAAAAAAACACAATGAGTAAAGCACGTGTATCACTAAAGTAATTCCGTCAAATGTTCCGTAAAACACGCGTGCAGGTCGAGTTTAACAAGTTCTACCACTTTTATTTCCAACAAACTCAACAAAAACAACAATTAGTAAGGCACACGTAAGCACTAAAACCGTCCGTCAAATGTCCTTAAAAACACACGTGCATCGACATAACACGTTCACCTATAAACCATACTACTTCCATCGGAATTAGCACTCCATGTTCTACAGTTAATATACAACTTTTATTTCACAAGAAAAACAATTAAAATCGTGCCGCGCTTGTTCATGAACAATTTGAAAATTGATACCGCATTAATTCTCACTATTGTCAAAGCAAAAGAAACAGTATTTTCAACGTAAATAATATATAGGAACCAAGAACAAACTACAACTGCTCATCTGTTTTATATCAACTCGTTGCTATTACAACCTCTTATCGTCTCTTATCTAGACTTGTATATCCACATAAGCAACAAAATTTATACGAACGGCAAGACAAGAACGATGCAATCCACTCAATTATAATACGACGCAATCGCCAACGAGTTAGTAAATATAAAATATAGAAATAGTAATTGCAGAAATGTATTTACGTATTGGGAAAAAGCGTAAAATGTTTAAGCTATAAAAATGCACGTTACAACATTATGAAATATTTGTAAAGAATATGAATAGATAGCAACACCAAATTGTCTAAAATAACTGAAATTTAAATTTAAAATAAGATTCCATCAATGATGGCAAAAACAAAAACAGATTAAATTGTTCTAAGCCCAGAGCACATGTAAATTAACGAAAGCGACTAGTATTCTGATTGGTGAAATAAGTCACATGATCAAAGGTATAAACATAAGAAGTCAACCGAAAGGGGATCTGTACTTAATATAGTTTCACACATTGAACGGGTAAAGACTAGATGTAGACGATATGAGTTAAAGACATACGTGGTGTACTAAATGCTACATTAAATAGTCAGAGTGCAGTTAAAGAATAAATAAAAATCGCATAATCGGAATTCAAGTATAGAACCTAAGAACTGAAGACTGAGATTGCATAGAGATTGAAGGAAGGATATTTGAAGGATTTAGAGCTGCTTTATTTGGGTTGAAAAAGACCTCAGGCCTAATGTAAAGAGAAACAAGAAGTCTATAAATCAAACAAGGAAAACTTGTATATCTAAAGAGAATCATTTTATATGGTTATGTTAAATTATAGAAAGGCTGAAAATTAATATAGATTTGGTGAATGATGATTGAATTTTAGTATACAGTTAAGAGCTATATTAACAATGAGAAATTTCAGATAATTAAATTGCTAATTTGTAGGGACATAGATTTAATAATAATAACCAAAAGATAGAGAGGGTGATGCCTTCCTATTTATTATATGGGTTGTGATTACGTGTTCCATGAATTATATAATGTTTTGTTCTAATAAGTGCCAAGAAGTGTAATAAACGTTAATCGATTGATTTGGACTTAATTGTCATGAACTGATGTTAATTTCAACCTATGTATCTAAGCTAAATAACTTTAACAGTAGTTAGTTACGTCAGAGAAACTGTTAGCTCTCAGATATAAAAGCTATCCAACGCTGTACAAAGTGACAAAAATTTCAAGAGATTTTAGGAGAGCTGTCTCACCCTGTAGAAACCATCCACGTACCACAGCTGTAGCACACCGAGGTATAAAATACAACATTACAGACGTCCAGTTGTGATTACAGAGTTCAACAAACAATAAACCAGGTACAAATAACTAAATATTCATAGTATAGTACTAAATAGATATTAACCAATGTGTTCACGTGCGGGGGGGTCTTATAAATTTATAAATCGACTTACCTCCGCAGTGTTTTGTTTTTCTAAGCTGCAGTTCCTATTCTTTCAACCAAGTGGACTGTATGCGAATTGAGTCTATGTTACGTTACACTTGCACTGAGGTTTTTAGGGGTTTAACAACGAAAGTCTGCGGCACTTGACTAACTTACGGTATTGAACGAAGAAACCGACGACCATTCTGCTTCAATATCCATAAGAAAGTGTTTGTTCACTACTCTTAGTCCAACTTATTCACAGATGCAGAAGGAATTTTTATGGCAGGATATAAGGGAACAAGGGATGACAGTTTTACTATTAGATTTACGACTACAAATTTAAATAACTTAACATTAACCACGCAACGTGCGACAAAGAGACCGAACATCCCGCCCACCAAAATAAGTATGAACTAACTTATTTTATATTTAAAACTAATTAGAGCTATTAACTAAGAAACCTAACCGACAAACTTATATAAGTGAATATATGTGTACATACCATTAAATATCAAGTAACTGGCAGTAAACATAGTTTCACCAGAGGACGTTTAACTAACCCTTGGGCTGTCTTGATGGTAGGTATCCGAAAGATACCGTCCCTACCAGCATGTAAATATCCTTCATGGCAATCTAAGATAATAATTTCAGTCAACCGATGCGACCGAGGAAGCAAAATTGGAAATTTTGCATCATGCGACAAGTCAGAAATACGTAGGCGACCGCCCACCCTCAACAAATCACGACTATCTAGAAACGGACTAAGGCTACGAAGTTGTTTACTAACAAGTTTTCCAGTTTTAATATTAGCAATGTCTTGGAAAAAAACATTTGTTTGAACTCTTTTAATCAATAACTGTATAGCCTCTTGCTGTTGAGCTAGAGACAAACTATCAGAATATTTTGAACGCAAATCTGGACATTGAACATTACGAATGAAATGACGAATACATGTAAAATCCTACAAATTTTCTGCAGTTTTGAAATTTTATCCAACAACATATCTAAGAAATTGTCAGACATAACGACTGTTAACGACAGAGTACGATATTCGACGTCCATCTGAGATGAATCGATAAGTTTTGGCAGCGATGTTACTGGCCATTCTTCGCTACGACGCACTAACCAGGAAGGTCCTGTCCACCATAATGGATGATGAACCAACTCTGAAGCCAAAAGTCCACGTGAGACACAATCCGCAGGGTTATCCTGGGACTTAACATGAAACCACGAAGATGGAGGAATACGTTCTTGAATATGCGAAATACGATTGCTAACGAATGTCTTCCACTTATGCAAGGAAGACCGAATCCAAAACAAAACAACAGTAGAATCTGACCACGCGAAAATATTACTAAATGATAAAATATCTTTATAAGTATTTTGACGAATCTACTAAATCTGCCAAGAGTACGGCAGCACACAATTCGAGACGGGGCAATGAAACGCGATTAGTAGGAGCAACCTTCGATTTTGCGCATACTAATGACATGGTAATATTACCTTCTAGATCGAACAAACGGAAATAGATGACAGCTGCATACCCGGCTTCAGAAGCATCACAGAATCCATGCAACTCCACCCTTTAACATTATGACATACGATGCGACGCGAAATCTCAATATTCGAAACCGCTGGCAATTCACCCAAAAATGTTTCCATTTTGTATGACTTCAATGGAGGCTCTTGGTCCCACCCGAGACCTAATAGCCAAAGATCTTGACCTAAACGTTTAGCGAACAGTACTACAGGTGCTATCAACCCGAGAGGATCAAAAATTTTTGCGATATCCGACAAAATATTACGCTTAGTGCAAGTGCGCTCTTCAACGTCTAAGTTGTATAAAAATGCATCTGTAAGAGCACGCCACGAAAGGCCCAAAATTTTTATTGAACCACTATCTTTATCCTGAAATGTAATTGCGTCCGAACTGGACAGGGACTCCCTCAAGTTGGACATCACTTCCGGGCAATTACTACTGCATTTTCTTAATTGAAAACCATCACTAGAGCAAATACTATTCAATTCACCAATTAATTGATTAGCGGCTTCAATCGAATTACATCCAGTGACTAAGTCATCAACATAGGTATCATTCGCCAATACCGATGACGCGAAAGGAAAATTAATTGATTCTAACCTTGCCAATTCTTGAACAGTACGCAAGGCCAAAAAAGGCGACGACGAAACTCCATAAGTTACAGTATTTAATTTAAAGTCCATAATAGGATCTGACGGAGAAAATCTCCAGACGATACGTTGATAATTACGATGAGTATCTTTAACCAAAATCTGCCGATACATTTGTTTAATGTCAGCTGTAATTACGATAGGATGTACACGAAAGTGCAATAACAAAACTGCAATGTCATTTTGCAAAGCAGGACCAATTGCCAAGCTATCATTTAACGCCTTTCCAGATTGATCCTGACACAAAGCATCGAAAACCACCCGCAATTTGGTGGTAGTGCTATCCCGCTTATGTACAGCATGATGGGGAATGTAATACATTTTATCATAACCCGACGAATTTTCAGGCGATTTCACTTGAACCATGTGACCGCTTGTCAAATAATCCTCCATAAATTTTTTATAATCTGAATACAATTCAGGATTTTTTAACAAACGACGTTCTAACGACAAAAATCTTTTAATACAAATTGATCTCGTACCCACAAATGAGGGTTCCGAAATTTTAAAGGGCAAGGACACTACAAAACGACCGTCCTTGTTACGTCTATAATTTTCCACAAATTGATTTTCACACCTTTCTTCTTCAGGAAAAAATGTGTTTTTTGAAGGGAATATTTTCTAATTCCCAAAATCGACGAATGTCACTGTCTAAGGGTTCAACGAAAGCACACAACGACGTAATAGAACTATTCGGGGAAACGACCTTTCCCGTTAAAACCCAACCAAAGGTTGTTTTAATAGCAACTGGCTCGTTAGCGACACCCCAACGAGACTCGTTCAACAAAACCTGAGCAAAGATTTCCGCTCCGAGTAGCATGTCAATTTTACCAGGAACATTAAAATTAGGATCAGCTAAGGCCAAACCTCGAGTATGCGACCATTCCTTGACCCCTATCGATGACGAAGGTAATTGATTACAAATGTTCGGTAAAATATAACAATCAATTCCATATGCTGGAGACCGTGCTCGAGGGACTGACTACACACGATAGTGCACCAGACACCAACGACGAATTCAAGCGAAGTCCTTGAACAGTGACATTGGCTCTCCGTTTCCTTAAACCTAATTTCTGACGGCACCTTTCAGTCATAAAACTTTCCATGGATCCGTATCTAATATTACACGAACAGATTGCAATGTTCCTGTATAATCAAGCACCGACACCATTGCCGTAGCTAACAGCGTGGTTGTGTGTTCTAATGATGTCGAAATCAACGAGCTAGTGGCAGGTTGTTCATGCACAACCGACGCGACAGATTGTCTTCACTAGGTCTACTAGTAGAAGTAAGTCTAGGCGCCGCTCTCCGAAGAGACGCTGACCTTTGACGATGGGTTTGTCGGCGTGGCGACACCGATTTTCTTGTTTATCGAAGTGAAGCAACGAATTGTGCGACTGATGACATTTTCTACACGACCAATCTAACGTACAATTTTTCATCGAATGTGAAGTATTCAAGCATTTGATACAAAGATTTTAAGCTTTACCACCTCAAATCTTTCTTGAGGGTTTTATCGAGAACTGCTTACATCTATAAATAGGATGCACAGCTTGACAGAAACTACAATTTTTAACATCATTGGTGGTACCAACTAAAGAAATTTTAGCAAGTGCTAACAAACCTTCTTTTTCTCTTTCTTTAACGGAATCTCGAGCCTTTAAGCATGTTCCTGAAGCAATGTCATTGATTTCCAACACTTTACATTGTTTTCAATGTACGACCTTAAATCTTTAAACGAAGGAATTTCGTCATTATTTCCTAATTCAAAACGCTTTAAAATGTTTGTATCTAATTTTTCGATAACAGATTAAACAACATGAAATCTAATAAATCTATTTCCATCTGCCTTAACGCGAATATATTTTCATCAAAACAACTAATTAATTGCCGGAGTTCCGCATGCGAGTCTGAGGAACTGACCTTAGGGCATTTTTCGAGAGCATTAAAATATGTTGAAAGTAATAACCTCTTGGACTGAAAACGATTAGTAATGATTTTATAGGCTTCCTCGTATGCATAATCATTTAATGGCAAGTGTTTTATCAAGCCACGCGACGACTCATCTAATGTATCAACGAGATGGCAAAATTTTTCCACAGGGGACAAACCGATATTATCGTGAATCAACCGCTTATACATTGCATTGTAACTCTCAAAATCTGAAATTCGTCCGGAGAAGCGTGGGACTGAAAGATGTTTCAAGCGAATTCCTCCACAATTCGACGAAAAAGAATTATTCAAATTTTCCACCTTTGGCTTATTTTCTACCCGATCTAATTCGCATTGTTCAGCGATAATACGAATATTTAATAGATAATCATCGATTTTCACCCTAAGGGCCGAGAATTCATCCAATTGTTCACTTTCTTCATCAAAGAAAATATCCTTGCAAAAAGATTTGAAAAGCGTTTCAATCTGTTCGACACTTTTAATCGACACTCTAATCAAAGCAATCGATACGTTTTCCGGTTGGTTGATCTTACTGTATATGTGATCCAACCTTTTAACTACAAATTTAGCTTCAAGAATAGCTTTATCAATTGATATAACCATAATGATTAATGAACAACAATAAAAATTAATGTAAAAACAATGCGTGACTCAAATACGCTAAATTACTAATTCATCTACGAAATTAAATTATTAATAGAAAAATGTAACTAACTACAGTGCTGGCCTGACAAAGCTTTTAACGTTTCAAATAAATACCAATAACCCCTTTGTTATACAAGTTGCATGAACCCGAATGGTTGCTCCAACTTGAAGTGACAAATAAGGTAAAGCTTTAGGATACAATAACCCTCATAAATAGTTTACATAAAAAGATACCCATGAGGACGACCCTAATCTTTGCCACAAAGGATAAGGAATGTATTGTAAAATCTACCGTTATGACCAAATGTTACTAGCATTAAATGTGTAAGCAAGATGTTCTTTTCTGTGTAACCAATTTTATAAATTTAAATATAAGGAGCTTAAAGGATAGGAACTAATTATTTAATTAAAGATCCGGTGATGAAGGCCAATTTTGTTCACGCGCGGGGGGTCTTATAAATTTATAAATCGACTTACCTCCGCGGTGTTTTGTTTTTCTAAGCTGCAGTTCCTATTCTTTCAACCAAGTGGACTGTATGCGAATTGAGTCTATGTTACGTTACACTTGCACTGAGGTTTTTAGGGGTTTAACAACGAAAGTCTGCAGCACTTGACTAACTTACGGTACTGAAGGAAGAAACCGACGACCGTTCTGCTTCAATATCCATAAGAAAGTGTTTGTTCACTACTCTTAGTCCAACTTATTCACAGATGCAGAAGGAATTTTTATGGCAGGATATAAGGGAACAAGGGATGACAGTTTTACTATTAGATTTACGACTACAAATTTAAATAACTTAACATTAACCATGCAAAGTGCGACAAAGAGACTGAACACAATGCATGTCTAAAAATTTAAAAAAAAAACACATCTTGTTCTTTTAAAATTAAAACTAGTTTTAAGTAGACAAAGATAATAAAAAAGGATTATAATATGCTAATTTTATCTTTCTTACCTGGCATGATACAAGAATAATCATTTTGATGCAAATTTTTAACCAAATCAACTGTTTTTTGTCTAGTATTTCCCTTTACTTAGGACAGGTAAAGCAATAATACCTTTTTCTTTCAGTAATTATCATGCTTTACAAACTGCATATTCAGTAATACAAAATTTTTCTGAAACTTTTTTACTCCATTATGCCGGAGCAAGAGTACAGTTTAATTCTTTTA
The DNA here is from genome assembly GCA_036346225.1 of Platerodrilus igneus. NCBI lineage: Eukaryota > Metazoa > Arthropoda > Insecta > Coleoptera > Lycidae > Platerodrilus > Platerodrilus igneus. Next base: position 10,410,515 of record JARFIW010001469.1, on the reverse strand, counting down.
CGGTGATTAATGGGTGTTTCTTAATTAAATTAACAATTTTCTTGAATATCTTGATATTTTTCCTTCCTTTTTTGGGAACAAATCCATTGCTAAAGCTTTGCTTACTTTGGTTTTTAAGGTAGAATAAGCAGACTCTAATTTCCTTTTACCATTTGCAATGGAAAAAACCTTTATGGAATTTTAATTGAGATTCTCCAATCTCTGCTACAGATGTATTTATTTCTTCTAAAGTCGTTTCTTTACTCAATATATTCTCATTGTCACTAATATCTTGACAATTGCTAGTAGGTTCTTCTTCATAGTTTTCAATGTCAAATTTGTTTTGCTTATAAAATTCTTATCTACAGGCATCACATATTTACTGCCAAGGCATTGTCTTAGGAGTAAATTTTGAAATCGTATTAATTTGGTTAAAAGGTCTAAAGAAACAATTATTTAAAGTTTTATTAATTCTTTTTTTATGGTTTTAAAAGAGTTCAAAACAGAATGATTTATAAGTTTCATACTTATTTAAATAATATATTTTGTGGTGCACACAAATATTTAAAAATAAGTCAGTACATACACCACATTTTAGCTGGATGAGTTTTTGTTCAAGCTGACTTAATAATTTCACTTTTAAAAAGTTCACCGACATTCTGTAACTTTTTAGTGACCTTCACTTCCACGATATTTTATCACACTACAATCTACCAAACTTTTTAATTTTTAATTAAAACATTTGCAACGGCTCAAAAGGTAGAAATTTAAAAACTGACTAGAATAAAACCAGTTAAAATTCGATGGCTATTTTAGCATAAATGTAACAATTTCTATAACAGTTTAAATCACTACTAATACTTAATTGAAAATAACCGATCATTATACTTCGTTTGACGGCAAAACATTGTAATGACCGCTACAAATGTCACCTGTAAAGATTGTAAACAGTGTTGCCAGTTACATACTCAAAAATGTGATTGTGGTTGTCATTATATATTTTAAATAAGTATTCCAGAAACAATTGACCTATGCAATCCTACATCCACAGCGTATTCTCCATCTAAAGGACATTAAATTGTCATATTTCACTGCATTAGTAACCGGTAAGTAGCAAATAAGACGAATCACCAATAATAAACGGTGCAAATAAATTCCACTTCCTTTATTTTTTAGACTACTTGCAAGCAGGTGTCATGATGGTTTTCATCGCTGCTAAATATAGAATAAGCAACTGCTCTGAACAAACAACTACCATCACATAAAATTGGATAAACGTGACGTCCTATTATAGTCAGTTTATTAAAACCAATGTATTTACTAAACAATCCTGAATAATAACCTCAAAGGAAACACAATACAGTTATAGAAGCAGTATATAGGAATCTGTAGAACAGCTAGAAGAAGCAATGCACACCCGATAGAAAAAAAGCTTGAATGCCATAAGTACCTCAATCTCAATTGATCATACACACAACGTGTTTTGTGTTCACACACGTGAATCACACATTCGCCTTCTCACTAGGAGTATACTTCGTCAAACTTTTTCAAATTGGTACCATTCACTCTGTGTGTTTAATATGAACGATTACGTTTAATATAACAACTTCAAACGTCGTTTTCCCAACAATATTACTCATTTTGTAAAAAAATCCCTAGTGCATGCACATCTACGAATGATACGCTTTATTGTGGTACTCAAATGATAAAAATCTGTTCAATACTTTTCTCAAACTAAGCGTTATAGGAAATGGCTTAGTGTTTTAAATATATAGGATGATCACTCCAATAAAGCTGACTGACAACTGAGCACAGCTAAGAGCCAACCAGACTTGTCTATTCACGTTCTAACTTAGCCTACCTATAGCTATATTTTTACAGTAAATCTTTTATATATTATGCTGTGATAAGGGGTTGTTTAAGGGTGTACTTTATAGTAAAGGTCGTTTAGAAATGAGAAATCACCATAGGCAGCAAAAAACTGCATTTATTTAGTGAAGAATTGAGAAATGGAGATAGTTTGTAAATAGTAACCAGTCAACACCCTGTATATAAAGTATAGGTAGTTTTAGGCGACGCAAATAAACATAGGAAGATGCATAAGTTAGCGTAGAAACAAGGAACACATGCATTAGGTAAATAGTAAATATTTAATACCCTGTAGATAAAGTTTAGTTAATTTAGGTAAAGCAAGTAATAATATTTTTCAGTAGAAGCACGCGTATATTTATAAGTAAACAATAAAGTGTAAGCAGACACGCATTCAAAAGAGTTCCAAACGATTAGATTAATACGGAGATAGAAATAGAGCTTCAGGAAGCATAACATAAATGCGTGCAAATAGCTAACCATTTTTGATAAGAGAGGAGATTAAAAATTGCGTGAATAACATGTAAATATGAAAATTAAAAGTCGAATTGCATCAGTTGTTTATGGAAAAGCAATTAGATCTATCAAAACACAGCATGTTGATAACGAAGACAGCTGCAAGCAGGTTACAATTATTGGGAATCATAGAGAATTACATCAGAAACTGCTTTAAATGTAATTATTTGATTGGTTATAAATGAGCGACGAGCTCTAGACCATACCCACTGACAGAGTGGGAACTGAATAATATATTAGCAGGTACAGTGATAACGAAGTCAGTTTGCAACTCAACAAAGGCCGAAGTGCGCCGCTATGAAATAAAGTAATACATAATAATTTTAAAAGTGAAAGATAAAATAAGTGCCAAGATGAAAACTATAATTGCCGATTAAACGTAAGTACATTTTGGTGAATTTATTATAAACTAAAACAAAAATAATAGGGCTTCTATGTCCGGGAGAAACAAACGATAATTTCTAAGTCCGGGGAAAATAGACTACAATTTCGAAGTACGGCGGGGGGGACAAACTACAATTTCTAAGTCCGAGGGAAACAAACTACAATTTCTAAAGCCAGGGAGAAAAATTCGATATTTGAGTAAGGGAAGAAAATAAACTACGATTTCAAGTCAGAGGACAATGATAATAAGAATTCTATTCTAAGTTTGAGAAAATTGATTGATAAGAAGTAATAAGTCTGATATGAAACGACAATAAATTGGGGTGCATAAGTTAATGGTAGTCCAGAGGGTGATGGCAATAATTTAAATGCAATGGTTCAAGCGTATATTTCGAATGGGCATGTAATAATCCCACATTGAGGGAAGATAATTTTTATTCAAATGGAAGCGTCGATGTGAAGAAAATAGACCAGGTCAGATTTTTTAGTTATAAGACATTTTATTTTTCTGTATATTTTTTATTTTGAATATTGAATTTGCTTAATATAATATGAATGTGAAAAAGTCAACAAAAGAAGTTGCATATGTATAAAGTGAGTAATATGATAACAGGTTTAGAACGTTCTACACTTCGTTGATAAGGATAATAGGTTTTTTGGTGACTTTGGGTTTTGTAAATAGTATATGATGTTTAATAAATTAAATTTACAACATTAACTAATTGAAAAGTGTATTTCAAATAATTTACAAAAACTGTACATAATATATTGGTTTCATTATATAAAATCGAAATTAACTGAATTTTATAATTCCAAATAAATGCTAGTCGAGGTCATAAGATAAAGTCAATGGGAGTACTTTGTTAATTTAAATAGTTCAAGGAGGAGCTACGAGTTGAATAGGAAATTGATTACAAGTAAGGCGGTAAAGTACCGAGTTTTGTTATTGGTTGACAAGGTTGGTTCAAGATAAAATCCAGTTAAGTTTCTGGAGGGAATTGATAGCAATATTAATAAGACAGCCCAACGTCGGAGGAGATAATTACAATCTTGTTTATTCATAGTAATATTAATATGGTCGCCCAAATAATGGAGCGCGAATAATTTAAAGAGGGACATAGCAAATAATATAACAGCTCAAAGTAGGGGCTCGATAATTCCAGTAGTAGCATAGCACTATATATATATATATATATATATATATATAAGTAGTGGGTTTTAGGTCTGCTGGAGGATTAATAAGACTCTTTTTTATTACCTAAATTTTCGAATATATTTATATTCTTCTTCAGAGGTATAAATTGAGGTTTAAAATATATGTAATGGCATCAGATATATAAATAAAAATAAAAAAGTAATTTTAGTATATGTTTCAACAACCTTTTACATTTTTTATTTTTATTTATATATCTGATGCCATTACATATATTTTATATAATTTATACCTCTGAAGAAGAATATAAATATATTCGAAAATTTAGGTAATAAAAAGAGTCTTATTAATCCTCCAGCAGACTAAACCACTACTATATATATATAAAATAAGGTCATAAAATACTAACCTGTTATATATATATATATATATATATATATATATATATATATATTATTAGTAGTTTTTACACAAGGTAAGTTGATAAATACTAACGTATTGCAATTAATAAGATGAAATAATAACCTAGACTTTTTAAGTAAAGCCCAAATGATCATTTCAAATCGAGCTAGTAATTGAAAGAAGGAAAATATAAGCATTGGACAGGATTTGAACCTGCATCTCAGTTTTGCCGGAACTGTGCGTTTACCAATTATGCTACCGAAGCCGATGGCTATAATTGGGAGATTTACAAATCTATCTTTATATATATTACTCATATTTAGACCAGGGTAGAAAATTAAATAATCACATCAAATAATTTTAATCACCGTGTAGAAGCTTTGGGAAAAGGTACGCGTTATTAAAATCGTGAAGCATAAAAATTCATTCGTTTCATTAAAAATAAGGGAGTTAAATTATTTACAAGACGCTTGCTATAAAAAAAAAAGGAAGCAGTATTAAAATGCTCTACGTGTAATTTAATTATTCCGAGTAAAGAAACAAATGGAAATTACGTGCAAAATTTATATTAATTAACTCAATTTTAAGTAACCGGTATTAAACAAAATGTACAGATAATAATTAATATTTGATTAGGAGTCACTAAAAATTAAAGGGTATTATTTTTAATTGAAGTTAATTGAACCATTAGCAACATATAATATGTATAAAAGCTAGTAAAAACCCAATAAGATTCAGATCGTAGAAGTATTATGTTTGAACACCTGCGTATTTTTAAATGTTTTTATGTTCTGCGTAAAATTTGCAGATAACAAATGGTTACAGAGAATGTTGGAGAAACCGTTGCTTAATATTTACGGGAAATGCTAATAAGGTGGGTTATTTCACAAGTCCACGTGGATTGAAAATAACCGATACTAAAGAATATAGATTTGTACCACTCGGAACAGGGTAGATAGAGACAGATAATATGCGCAAGACAGAGGCACATATAGTAAAAGGCGTGAGTTGAGCAACGTCACTGGGTTGCGATTGGTTGAAAATAAGAGGCAAACTTGAGAGGTAAAAATAACATTTCTGTATAAAATTAATTAGTTATTCCCAGACGTTGCGAGCCGTGTCGAAATTTCTGAGATTTAACTGGTGCGAGTGCAAATTTAATAAGAACCGACACACAGGCAGTCGAGATGGGAACATAGTATACGAAATTCTAGAAACTGGCCTTTTTGGGGACAAAACCGACCGACAGGCTAACCACTATATATACCCAGGTTAATATGAGCTTCTCTCTCTTAGATTTTCGATTTGATTCAATGCGTTAAACAGTGCTTTTTAGTTTTCCGATTTTGATAGAATAATTTAAACAGTTTGCTTGTATATTTTGGTGATTTAAAACAGTTTGTTCTTTACGTGCTACAATGAATGTAATTTAGTGCACTTAGAAAAAAAGATACAAGGTAATAAAGTCTAGTATCACTGTACCAATTAGTCAAATTTGCAACGACTAATGAATACACAAAAGTAGGCAGTTTTGGCGTATATTTGTGAAAGAAGTATAAATTTCTTTGCTATTTTTCGGGGGTGTTAATAATTAAATGATTCGTAAACGTGTCTGGATCCACAAAACAAGCTTCAGATATACACAAATGAGTTCCGGAAAAGCACTGAAACAACTTTAGATGAATGGTGGTGTAGAAAATTTTAAAGGCGACCAGCAATACGAGGACCTAAACATAACCCAGTTGGATTGGTGTGATTAACAGAGGACGATATACATTGGGGCCACGAGTGCATTAACCTTCAGGTAACTTATGCTTTGTTGTTCGATTTTTGATGTTTGGTGTGTGTTGAATAACTTTATAATTGATTTACTTAAAATGGACAGTAGTGAAATTGTACTAACTACAAATTTTTAATTTTAAGGTGAAATTTTCTTGTTTAAGTAGAAAGGGGTATTTAGTATTTATGTTCTGGATTATGATGAAAATTTGGGTATGTCTTTGAGCTCAATTAGACGAACCTGGTTAATTAACGTAAAGGGGTGGGAGATGCTCCCTTTGTACTCAGACTCAGGTCTGCATATATTGTTATATTAATTAGTAGGCATCCTACAAGGACTTTAATTCTGGATGCACATTAAAATGATAACAAATTTAATCTTGAAATTTTCTGATACTGAAATTTATGCTGAATTTTAATTTTGAAATTTTAATGTATTGTGAATATTGATGTAAATAGAGTTAACGTTGATGTTTGTGGTAGGAATGTGTTTGTTTTTTTTTATGAATGAGGATGAAGGTTTAACTAGGTGAGCAGCCGAGGCGGAAAAGAGTAAAAAGGCGATTAACAGAAGAAAGTCAACAAACCAGTTAAGTTAATAGCTTTTTGTAGGATTCACAGCATTCTTAACGCCCAATTCGTGAGGCTCGATTCTAATAATAGGGAAACACAGCAATATATATATATATATATATATATATTGTAACAATTTTATTTCTTGGTTATTAAATCCATCCATAAAAGTGCAAAGTTATAAAACGCTTTTATTAAAATTATAAGTAAAATACATTTAACAAGTTTAGTAATACGCTAAAGTTGTATCTATATGTAGTTTTCTATGTATAGTCAAATATCTGTGCCTTCGATAACTGTTCGCAGGCGCGTTTTGGTTGAAGGCCTCCACCGGGAACACGCCGTCGTTCGGGCGAGGTGATAACCAGTCGGCCATGCGAGCTTGTTGAATCAAAATGTACGATTGGAAGCAGGCCGCCAATTTGCGGTTACATTTTAAGCAGTCGAGATCCATCTTTAAATAGCGGTTGGTATCCTACGAACGTTATTTAATTTGTTTAATTGAGGTATTTTATTTAGCGCAAATAACCACGATAAAATCAACTTTAGAAACAACTATTCCAACCACTGATGTAAAACCACTTTGTAGGAAGTAACTTTGATGATGGAAAATTTGAATAATTTATAGAAGACCATTTTAGTACACAACGTTAGGATGTTATTTGATAAGACAGCAGGGTTCAACATATTGCAGCAGCTGATGGAAGTATGGTGATGACGTTTGATATTACAACACCTCTTCACAGCTACAAAACGCAGCTTTGGTTCGTAGATAACTTTAAGAAATTTTCCGTGTTTCAAATTAGAAACACGCTATTTTGTTTAGTGCATAAAAGCACGAAAATAATAAAGTTTCAATTATTTGTTGTACTGGAATTTTCCAGTGTTAAAATTATAATTCACAATTTTAATGGTTTAAGAAACCATACACGTGGTTCATTTTGTACTGTTGGTAACAGCGACAGGTGTTTTTGATGTCACTTGTTTGTCTGCAATATACTGCTGACACCTGTGTTCTAGTAAACATATGCTTTGAACAGCGTTTGCCTAAGTTGAGTAAACAAGAATATTTTTGTGATCTGTTTTTTATTAGAAATTGAAACTAACACAAATAATTTAGATAAGGAGACTTGAGTAACTATGTTTTAAATTGTAACCCTCTCGAACAGATCTGCACGGGCCGGACCTTTGTTTTTGTAACAAGTTTACACTGAGTTTTAAAATGTTTGATTATCAACTATTTTGATAAACCTTAATTTAAAACCCATGAACTCATTTAATTATTTATGAAATTTTGTAGCATTGAATTTTGTTTTAAAAGAGAATCTTTTGAGTAAACTATTGGTTCAAAATTAAAGTTTTTTATTTTGATCAAATATGGTCAAAACTAACTACAAGAAACTAATATCCTTAAGAGTGGAATTTTGATGTCAACTTATGTAGGAGATTTTTTTTAATATTTCTTTAGGTATGTTTGTGGTACACAAATAGTGTTCCACCCTTCTATTAAGCTAATTATTACTATTTCTTACAGGAGCAGCGTCTTATTCAGTTAAGACGGGTTTCTGTCATCGAAGGCGATTTTTTTCTTTGGGTTTCCACGTCCGCCACTAGAAATATACCACGCTATTATCATAAATAAGTCAGGACTTGGTGGCGCCTATTTGTTTTGGATTAAGTTCAACATACAATCAAAATTCGACTTACCCCCCCATTTCTCATAGCTCTACCCAAGGAATAGACCCCTAGTTATGTCGGAAGACTTCGTTACACTTGCTCATAACGTGAGGCCAGCTATATATAAGAAAAATTAGTTTCACTGGCTTTCTATAAACGTAGGGCAGGTGCCTCAAAAAACAATATTCGTTTCAATATATATATATATATATATATATATATATATATATATATGAGTTTTATGTTGATCTGCAAGTGGTTTTGTCTATGAATATGTCAATAAACTTAGCTGTTTTTACCATAGTAGAAATTTATTGTAGTTAGTATGGTTTTTCAGAAAAGCAGCTGAGCAACCATGGCATACTTCGTTGAGAAGCAGAGTTATTGTAAGTTTTTGTAGGTATATAAGCAGCATCAAACCAAGGTTTGTAGCATGTTTGTATAGGAAGTTTTCAGAAAAAAATGGCGTCCAAGTCGTGGGGCCATAGTAATAGCATTTAAGGTTTCTTTTGTTTAAGCTGTCTTTAACAGCCTGGGACTTTAGTTTTCAGAGCAAAATGGTCACCAAAGCTTGGGGCTTAGATTTCAGAGCAACACACACACACACACACATATGCACCCATGCATGCACGCACCCACGTGCACACATGTGCTCTCACACACACATGCACACGCCCACACGCACACGCGCGCACCCACGTACGCACGCGCACACACACACACACGCACGCATGCACCCACCCACACGCACATTTTTTAAGTGCTTGTAAATTATCGACAAAAGTAATTTTTGCAAACCGATGGGGTTATCGGAGTTTAATTTGGGAAATTTATCTATATTGTTCCATAGAGCAGAGGTAATGTGACGAATATTACGATATTTTTCACGAAGTTTTGTGTATGCAAGAGCGTAATTGGCTTCTGTAAGGTCAAAGTTTTTAATGGTTAGGAGTGCGGAATCTTTTTGTGCTGATTGAAGATACGAAAATTTATCTACGTCCAACAAATTGTTATTAAGATGAACTAAGCTATCAAACCGATCAATGAAACTTTCAAACAGACAACTTTTCCCATCAAACATAGGCAGCGACAGCGAGGGAGTGATACTCTTGACTTTAAAGTATCTAGTGGCGGGGACACATCGGCCCGGGGCGAAGATTGGCTGGTAAATAGCTTGAAATAGAGCGCTTTTATTTGAAAGTAGTTATTGTCAAAACGTTTACGTATAGTATCTTCCATCACGAATTGTTCATCAGCGTCACCGGCTGAAGAAATTGCACCTACTATCCAATTATGGTGTGTAAGAAAATTTTCTCTTACGGTTTTCAGAAATTCATACTGTGTGCTAAATAAATCAAAAAAAGCTGTTTCAACTGTACATTTTTGAGCGATTTCAAACATTTCCTCTAGTGAATTGATTGCGATATTACGTAGAAAACCATTATGTTTAAACTTTTCTGCCATGGTTAAATTAAAGTGAATACAAAAGCGGATGAGATAAGAACAAGAATCTAAACGATTTATAATAGCCTAGCGGTGATAACAAAATACGTAAACCTAATTGCAAAGTAGATAACAAATGCTCGTAAACAACTCAAACGATACAAATTATGCTAATTAACTGCCAATGCTTTGATGAGCGGTATAATTAGTTATCTGAGTTTGTTGTTTACTCAAATCCGGCGAGAAGTTAACCACATGTAAAATATTGAAGCAAAACTATGATAGCTAACTAGGAGAGAAAAGTGGACTGTATATAAAATTTAAGTAATAATTGAACAAACAACAAATAATTAATGTTTTAATCAGTTCAAGCGTTTACTAAAAGCACTCACCTGTTGATTTATGAAGCCGTGCGAACGAAAAAACGATGTAACATCTACTCTGTTTTTGCGGGTGTAGCAAAGCACATTTGTCAATAGCGGATCTGAAGAAAAGCGGTTCTTCCAATTAGGAGCTCTACGTAAACATGTAAAACCAGCAATGCGGAAGTGTTCGAACGACAAATCGATTCTCTTGGCTTTGTGGATTTTCCAGTCACTACACTGTTCTTGCACATGCGGAATAACAACGTTAATCACTCGCGGCACATGTTGGTGAGTGCTTCAAGTAAATCATGGGAATTTTACTCTAATAAATTGAAATAAATTGAATGTAAATAATCAACAAACTCGACAAATAAAATTTAGCTTTAAACTATTTACAATATAAACGGAACATATAGTGTGTTCCCGAATTGATTTCACACCAAAAATTTTTGAATTGAATTTTTATATTTTGGAATTCTGTCCTGCTCGGTCTGAAACTTATTACTAGTTTACTTCCGATTTGTTAAAATCAAGTAGGCCTTTACAGTTGAGCAAAAATCCATCATTTGTCAATTTCAATTCAGGTAAAGTACCTTATCCGTTCATAGTACGCCAAAGTGTCACTAAGATAATTCGCTCAGGATGAAAAGTTATGGCATTCTACAATATTTAAGAATGATCGGCCTAGTTTGATAATAGAAGACGAAAATAGGAGAAAAATATTTTTATTATTTACGATTACATTATAAATCTTAGATGAGAAAACAGGGTGATTACTAACTACAATTACTCTATTTGACTTCCTCCAAAATCTGCACATTTTCTGTTCTAACTCTAAAATTGCCGTATACTTTCGCTATGGTCATTGGATTAATTTCATCTACAGCATCACTAATAAATAAGGGCGGTGTCCACAACATCTACTAATCGACGACAGCACCTTCACTCATTCAAACATTACGATTGCATCCCCAGGTGCCTCTCTTACACACTGCCATTGTGGTGGTAGTTACCGATCCATGGCTGAGCCTACTCTGCCAGCAGGTTTACAATGTTTTGTCCGTGGCATTCGCCACTCCATCTAACAACATCTAACGGCATGTGACAGTATCCTTATCTAACCTATCAAATTCTATATAGAGAGTTGGTATAGCAAGTTGGCCATATTGTCTACTTTTAGCCACCATCTCCTGATGACAATTTCTTATTAAGAACAGTACAGATAGAGCCGCTCCATATACAACACCATGTAAAACATTTACTGCAGTAACCTATCCTGAGCACTACTTTCGCACACGTACCCTTTCGATTATTTTGTCTTATTGAAAATCCTATATGTGCCTTTCAGAAGTTTAATACTCGAACAATAGATGTTGTTACTGAATTTAATTCAATCTAAAATGCAAAATAAATTTTTTTATGAATATAGGGATTGAGCATTATGAATAATCCTAGGTCTGGATCGAAACGTAAATAAAGATCATTTTAACAAATATAAGTGGTTTTATTCCCAAGAAAAAATAAAAAGAATAGTTAACAAACCACAACAAACATACAGAGAGTATTTACGTTTACATATGTTGACTGTGCTTATTAAAACCAAGATGTCAATTGCAAAAATTGCATCGACCTTTACTCATCTACAATATATTTTAAAACTTCGCACAAAATAAATCGGAAATGAGTTGTTTTTTAAAAAATTCGGAAGTTTTCGCGCACATTTTTGTATAGTGTTAAAAAAAAAGCCTTTCTTAGCGGTTTTATACTTTTCCTATAATTTCTGACAATTTCCCAATAGGTTACCATAACCTAAATTAGTCCAATACAACCTTAATTAAAAATATTAATACTGACAATGCACACAAACAAAGAATTAACAATGTTGCTCACATATTATTTTATGCAATAATCTTTAAAAGAAACTATATCAAATCAGGTATCGAGTATCTTTAAGCTCAACTTCAGAACATCACATTGATACATATGCATATGATAAAACTCCATCTTTTTTGTAGTTTCAAATAAAAACATATACTTACATTGAACTGTGTAACTAGCTAATAAGCATGCAGTACTGGGCGGTAAATGCAAACGTTCTTCCATTATATCCCTTCGCACTTGTAAATAAAATTGGTAACGAGTATATTCTTCCTGTAATTTACTAGGATCGGATACATAAAACTTTACACGAAAATATAATGTATATTGAAAACTTCCCAATTGTTTTTTCAACGACTTGGACGGATCCAACCAACGCTGAAACCAATGAACCATATATATTTTTACGTCAATGTAATTTTCACACTCACCATGCATTCAGGTCTATTACTAGAAGGGGTACATCCGTTATCAGAATATTGCAAACCAAAATAGTCTCTTTCAACAAGTTCAAGATGTTGATAAACCTGATCTAGTAATACTAAACCCTTTGCACGCTTTTCAATAAGAAATGTATGTTTTGTATCATCTAAAAATACTACGGTCACACTGAGACCTTTCAGTCGACATTCACGTGCTGCAGCCAGCTCTAAAGCGTGTACGTGATATGTTCCACTAGACCCACTAAAAGCTCTTCTAGAAAGACTTTCGATCATAGCTGATCTTCCTCATAACCATGATTAGCCTGCAAGAAGAATACCATGAAAAAGTGCATAACCTCAAATAATTTTGTGTTAAAGTTTTAGTATAAAAAACACACAGTGAGAAACCTAGGATTAAAAAATAATATTACCTGAAATGAACATAAAGTAGTCCCTTTTTGCTATGGGATATCACATTATTGGTCAGCTGGCGGTTTATATTGGTGACTCATTGAGGTATTGAATTCAGTAACTTTATCTCTTTCCTTCTTGGTTTTTCTTGGGTAAATCATGTTTGTTTACGTGGATATTTGCACATTGTTTACACTGAAACTAATCTATTATAAGTGTAATAAGTATAGAACAAAAATTACTTCCTTAAAACTATTGACAGTACGTCATTACATTTTTTTATAAAAATAAAATTAATTTTTCACGATAAACTATAGTGGTGGCATCTAGGGCAAATATCGAAATTTATCATTTATCCAGGTTTTAAACCAATGGCAATTTAGAATAGAATTCTATGCGTATATATTTCAAAGTTACAGCACGAGATGATATGAGCAAACACATGGGACTTAGTTGATCTCTAAGTAAGCGGCAAATTTAAACGGTGGTAATACATAATTTTGTACATTACCACAAAGACAAATTTAGTTAGGAAAGCAAATGAGTATTTGTTGATTATAATTATATTATTACCGTGTTATAGATAGATAGATATATTGATGCATTAGAAATATATCAATTTTTGGTATGTCAATAATAATAATACAATATTATATATAAAAGTTGGTATATAATTTTTGAACACAGTATACCTAGTAAGTTAATTGGTAGTAAAAGTCTATGTAGTGGAATGTGTAGTGGTATAAATATAATATAAATATTCCACTACATAGACTTTTACTACCAATTAACTTACTAGGTATACTGTGTTCAAAAATTAATTTTAATTATTGCTTTTTTCATATTGTTAATGTTTTTATTTATAATAGGATTTTAAAATTGTTTAATTCTTAAATGTGTTTATTCAAATTGTACTACACAGATGAATGCACATCATACAAATAAGTATTTTTAATTAGTTTTCGGTCAAGTCAATGTAAGTAAATTTGAATCGTCTCCAAATATGTAAACTTTTTACTCTAATTTTAGAACTAAGTCTAAGGGAACATATTTCCCGAAACGTCAGTTATTTACAAATGACATTTTTGTAAACTTCAAATTTGGACGAAATAAAACCCAAAAAAGATTATTTGGTCTTAATTTATACATTACAACGTCCAGAAATATATAACAAATATATATATATATATATATATATATATATATATATATATATATATTACTCAAATTTAGACCAGGGTAGAAAATTAATTAATTACATCAAATAATTTTAATCACTGTGTATAAGGACGGTTTCTATAAAAAGAAGCAGAACTAAAATGCTCAACATGTATTTAATTTAATTGTTCCAAGAAACAAATAGAAATTACGTGCAAAATTTATAATAACTAATTCAATTGTTAAGTAATGGGTATTAAACAAAGTGTACAAATAATAAATTAAGATTTAGTGCGTATTCGCTAACAATTAAAGGGTAGAAGTCAATGCCATTCATTATTATTTTAGTTGGAGTTAATTGAACCATTATTAATAATATAATAAGCATAAAAGCCTGTGAAAATCCAAGGTTAAAATACCATGAAATAAAAGCTCTGAGAATTATATTAAAACGTTAATTAGGAGCACACACCTGCGTATTTTTAAAAGTCAATTTCAGTTTAATTTGTTTGGATAAACATGAAAATTCTGCGTATATTGCAAACGGTCGGATAAACCGTAGCTTATATTAACATATGAATCCACGTGGACTGAAATAACCGATAGTAAAGAGTATCGATTTGCACCACTCAGGCCAAGGTAGAAAAGGAAGGATAAAATGCTTCAAGCAGAGACACCAATAATTAAAGGCGTGATTTGTATAGCGTCACGAGGGCTACGATTGGTTGTAATAAGATGCAGATATGAGAGGTGTAAACGTAACGATTTCTATACAAAATTAGTTAGTTGTTTGCAGACGCGTTGCGTGTCGTGTGAAAATTTCTTAGATTTTCAACTGGCGCGTGTGAAAATTTTTAGAATCGCTGTGCCGGACTGTCGAAAAGGGAACATAGTATGCAAAATTCTGAAAACTGGCCGTCGCGCTACTAAACCGACGTACAGGCGAGCTATTATATAAACCCGGACTTTAAACAGTTTCGCTCTCTTAGATTTTCGATTTTGATTCAATACTTTAAACAGTTTGCTCTTATATTTTGGTGATTATTGAATACTTTAAAACAGTTTACTCTTTACGTGCTACGATACAAGTTATTATGCATTAGTGCACTTAGAAAAGAAGATACAAGGTAATAAAGTCTAGTTATATTTGCGAGTATTACTGTACCAATTATCCAAATTTGTAACGATAAATGAATAAACAAAAGTAGGCAGTTTTGGGGTATAGCTTGAAAGAAGTATGAATTTCTTTGCTATTTTTCGGGGGTGTTAATTATTAAATGTTATTCGTAATCGTGATTGGATTCACAAAACAAGATTTTGATATACTTAGATGAGTCCTGAGAAGCCCTGAAACAATTTTAGATGAATGGTGGTGTAGAAAATTTTAAAAGCGTTCAGAATCGAAAGCCGTAAACATAACCCAGTTGGAATGGGACGATGTACATTGGAGCCACGAGTGCATTAACCTTCAGGTAACTTATGCTTTCTTGTTCGATTTTTGATGTTTTGGTGTGTGTTGAATAACTTTATAATTTGTTTGCTAAAAATGGACAGTAGTGAATTTGTACAAACAACAAATTTTTAATTTTAAGTGAAATTTTCTTGTTTAAGTAGAAAGGAGTATTTAGCAGTTTATGTTCTTGATTATGATGAAAATTTGGGTCTGTCTTTGAGCTCAATTAGACTAACCTCTTTGATTAACGTAAAGGGGTGGGATATGCTCCCTTTGTACTCAGACTCAGGTCTGCAAATATTGTTAAATTAATTAGTAGGCATCCTAGAAGGACTTTAATTCTGGATGCAAATTAAAATGATGTGTTTGTTTTTTTTTATGAATGAGGATGAAAGTTTTAACTAGGTGAGCAGCCGAGGCGGAAAGAGTAAAGAGGCGATTATCAGAAGAGATTCAACAGGGTGAGAATCACAGCAAATCTTGGTGCCCAGTTTGAGAGGCTCGAATATTTTTTTTTACTCTGGTGAGTTTTTTTTGTAGGTTTCACAGCAATATATATATATATATATATATATATATATATATATATAGTCTAACAAAATTTTAAATAAGTAACGAGTACATTAAAAATATGTAGAATATTATTTTAGATCAATCATGAAATCGTAACCACAATATTCATTAAAAGAGTTAAATGCCCGTTTTATTAAGAAATTTTTTACTACTCTTTTAAACTTTGTTAATGGTAATAACTTTAGGGTTTGTGGAAGATAGTTATAGAATTTTAAAGCATAATAGTTTAAAGAGTACCTAGATTTTTGAAGTCGTGTGAATGGAATTCTTAAGAGGTTGTTTGTTCTTATATTATGGGAATGTACTTGTGTATTATTTACATATATATATATATATATATATATATATATATATATATATATATATATATACAGTGTGTCCAAATTTCAAGTCTCTACATTGTGATTTCAGTTATTATAAGAGATAGAAATTGGGTTAAATGGGGAAAGATTTGGAGGAATCCAGGCCAGTTTTGTATCCGTTTACAAAATTGGTGTAAGTTGTCTGGTTTTGGAGATATTCGAAGAAAACTAAAAATGGCGGATTTTGTTTTTTGATAATAAAACATGAATCATAAGTCGCACCATCACAAGACTTGCACATTATTAAGACACTTTTCTAAAAAGAGTATATTAGCATGAACAGAATCATTCGACTGTCTTTTGTTTTCGAGGAAACGCCCACAACTTTTGTTTTTCTTATGGCCGCCATTTTGAATATTAAGTGAATATTATGCGCCTTAAAATTACCTTTTCAAAGATATGCCACATGTCTATAAGAAAATGCAAAACTATCCTAAATTTTAAAAATAACTAAATTTGTATGTTCTTTAACGTTTGGTAATCCCAACAGGGCAAAAATTTGATTTCTACTTTATGAAAAGTACAATACACATTTTATAATGTACACAAACAGCATTTGTCACAAATTATTAATTATGGTGGTACCAGAGTTAAAATGATATCGTTTTAAAATAGTAGGCGGTGGTATGTGACAAAACCAAACAATTGAATTACAGTTATATGTCAAACAAATTCTAAAATCTAGATAAACTTGTGTGTGTTGTAAGTTTTGGTGCCAGTGGTGCTGCATTTTTAATTTAAAAAATGGCACATGTCTACAAGTTTTCGAATGAGTAAAAGTTTGATATGCTAAATACTTATTTACAATCGTTTCGGAACGCTGATATGGCATCCGCCAGATATTTGGAATTGTATCCAGAAAGACGACAACCGCATAAAACATACTTCAGAAAAATTGTAATGAATTTACTGAATTATGGTGCTTTTGAACAGACTAGGGAACAATACGACTTAAACAATACGGAACGTGTTCTAAGCATTACTGAGGCGGTAACACGAAATCCATCCACATCCGTAAGATCTGTAAGCCGTGAACTTAATATTCCAAAATCAACTGTTCATAATATTTTAAAAAAGGAAAAGTTTCATCCTTATAAACCTACTATTGTCCAAGGCATCAAAAGAGAAGATTTCGCCAGACGAATGCGTTTTGTAATTGGTACATCCAAAATGCGAGGAAGAACCGCACTTTCCAGAATTGATAATATGGACAGACGAAACGCGGTTTACCAATTGCGGGGTGTTCAATAAACATAACACGCATCACTGGAGCACTGAAAATCATCATCTGACGGCGCAACGCAAATTTCAAACGAGATATGGATTTAACGTTTGGTGTGGTATCTTAGGTAGTTAATTATGATATAAATATTTTAGTAAATTAACCAATGTAATTAATACTTTTATAGGTAATAATTTGATTGGACCCTTTTATTTTGTCAATAACCTCAATGGCGCCAGATATACGGAATTGTTAAGAGACCAAATAATTCCGGCTATTAGAGGACTTGTACCAAATGATGATGATTTTCGAAAACTATGGTTTCAGCAAGATGGTTGTCCAGGTCACAATTCCCGAGAAGTTAGCACCCTTTTAGCTGAACATTTTGGCCAAAATATTATATGCAATAGTGGACCAATTATGTGGCAGGCAAGATCACCAGATCTTACACCACTTGATTTTTATTTATGGGGTTTTGCTAAAAATGAGGTATATGAGTTTGAACCGCCTCACAATATAAACGAACTGCAGGAAAGAATCCGTGACATTCTTAACTCTATAAATAGGCGCACGTTAAGCAGAGTTGTACAGAAAGTTTTAATTAATTGTCGAATGTGCCGTGCTGCAAACGGACAGCATTTTCAGCATCTACGGGAAGGAATTTAGATGATAGTTTGCTGTTTCGGTCACATTTAATTTTGTTCCCTAAATTAGATAAGATAGGCTACAGTTTTATGTTTAAGTTAATTTTAAGATTTATATCCAATACTTTACGAGTTCTACTTAACAAAATGTATGTGGTACTACTACTACTACTGTTTGGAAAGTAGAAATCAAATTTTTGCCCTGTTGGGATTACCAAACGTTATAGAACATACAAATTTAGTTATTTTTAAAATTTAGGATAGTTTTTACATTTTTTATAGACATGTGGCATATCGTTGAAAAAGTAATTTTAAGGCGCATAACATTCACCTAATATTCAAAATGGCGGCCATAAGAAAAACAAAAGTTGTGGGCGTTTCCTCGAAAACAAAAGACAGTCGAATGATTCTGTTTATGCTAAAATACTCCTTTTAGAAAAGTGTCTTAATAATGTGCAAGTCTTGTGATGGTGCGACTTATGATTCATGTTTTATTATCAAAAAACAAAATCCGCCATTTTTAGTTTTCTTCGAATATCTCCAAAACCAGACAACTTACGCCAATTTTGTAAACGGATACAAAACTGGCCTGGATTCCTCCAAATCTTTCCCCATTTAACCCAATTTCTATCTCTTATAATAACTGAAATCACAATGAAGAGACTCGAAATTTGGACACACTGTATATATATATATATATATATATATATATATATATATATATATCATCATTGGGTCTTCAGTTCTGGAATTGGTTAGACGCGTACCATCATTGTTTCCTATTCTGAACTAACCTACAGATTTCCCCGAAATTTGCAGTCTGTATCTATCGCTATCTGATCTAGGTCTACATCCACCTCTTTTTTCCTGTCTCTGCTTGTCATATATCCCATGCTATTCCCCAAAAATGCCTTAGAACCTATTCTGTCCTTCTATTTCTCATATTATTTTCCCAAAGATATCCTTGTTCCCTTACACTGTTTCTATAACCTATTTGTTATTACCTTTGTCTGTCCATCCTCAAACATCTGAAGCACGGCATTTCAAAGGCCGCTACTGTTCTTCTGTCTGCTTTTCAGACTGCTTGTATTTCGTAGGCATACTGTCTGTGCTGTGCTCCACACATACGCTTTCAACAACTTTTTGTTCTATGTTTGTTGTCTTTCATCATAGGCGCCGTTCTTTCTTGTTAGATGCAGTTCGGTCACCTTCTATTGTTTTACAATTATATACCCTATTTTTCCGACATTCAGTGGTTGCGAAGGGGGGTAAGCAGCCTGTGGCTGCCAAGTTCCCCCAGCACTTGAACATTTACCGATTTAATATATTTTCCAATATATCTTTTTGCACAGTCAACATTAGTTGCAGATATTTCACAACAAACAACTAGTTGTTTATAATAATCATCAGATTTATCTGCGCTTATTTTTTCGTCATTGGGTTTTCCGTCTCATAACTGGTTGTACATGTACCTGCACTTATTTCTTTTCTAAACTAACCTACATAGTTCCCTGAAATTCTCACACAGCAATACAGCTCGGTTGCTCTTATATTGTTTGCTAATATTATGCCCTATTTCACTGAGATTTATTGAAGGGGGTTATGCAACCTGTGGCTGCCAAGATCCCCCAACACTTAGACATTTGCCGAAATAATAGTTTTCCAGTAAATGCTTTCACGCAATTACCATTATTCGAGAATATTGCCCCTCCAATGCTTGTAGTTGCTTATAATAAATATCATGCTTAAGTGCAGTTACTTTCTTCGTCATTAATTTATCAATCAGTACTTTGAAGCTCGAATAATATGAAAATTTTGTACCAATCAAGGTCCATCATGTTTCTAATCAGTGTTTTCTTTTGAGTTGATATCAGACTCAATATCATTACTCGAGTCAGCATTAACATATTTACCCTTTGAAATTCGTTCCGACACGATACTAACTTTCTTGCACATTCTACAAGTGTCTCTTGAAATGTAACGTGCTTGGATAAATTAACATGTTTTTCTTCAAAAATATAATTCAATATCGTTCATCATCATCGTGGTCAACAAGACAGACTTTTGAGTTTTCTTGTCTATCTTCGGTGTCCTTTGAGTTGAAATGTGAAAATCACAGCCTGAACTTATATTTCGGAGATGCTTAATACGAGGTTCCTTTTTCACTCATATTGTATGAAGCACTACCATCTTCTAATAACTTTGCAGTTCTATTTAGTACATATACTGCAGATGTAAGTAGTTTAGCACAATTAGCATTAGGAAAATTCACATTATGATTTGAGTACTTGATTCAACAATTGTATGATTCCCTCTTTCACTACCATTGTTTTGTTCAGGAGTGTAAGGAACAGTTAACTTCTGTCTAATACCTTTCATTTGAAGAATTTCTTGAACATCAATAAAAACACATCCTAATATTGTAAGACTGCGTATGTATTTCACATTAACAAGATAATTTACAATAGACAGATATTGTCTGTCTCGACCACCAAGAACATGAAAATAATACCATATTACAACACAATACAAATTACATGCAAGGTAACATGACAATAATCTTGTAATGCATAGATTAGAATATACTACATAGTGAGAACAAAATTTTATAGCGAGAGAAGTAGAGTAATTAACATCCAACAAAAAAATTAAATTAATTATTCGCAAACAGTTAATTAGAAAATGTCAAAACGTAGTTACACAAGAAACTAATACCGCACATAGACGTACGTATTAGGACAAGTTGAAAGTATAGAGTTACATGTAATGGTGGATTCCCACAGGGAAAAATATGGCAGGTGACATGAAAATGAAATATGCTTGCAAGTTCGGGGTAGGTTCATTCACGCTGGAGGAATAATGTCATGATGACCAAGATAAAAAGGGTTAAAGAACCTTTTAAGAGAATAATTTGGATTTGATGGTATGTCGTGTTAAAGGAGTTTCTATTACTGTAAAGAAAACATTGGTGTTGCCGGATAACCTGAAATTAAACAGTGAGTAGAATGAGCTTGTATGGTAAGATTTATGAATTATGAACTTGTGAATTGAAAAAAACATGGTTAATAAAAAGTTGGTGTTGTGTTGTTTTTCGAAGCAATGCTAGAATGAGCACTTCCCATAACTTGGGATTTACTATGCCGATATATCTATTTTAAAAACTATAACAATGACATGGTAGGATTAATTATTGATTAATGTTTTTTAAAGATTTTTGTTAATAACAACTGGCCAATTGAATGTTACTTTATGTTTGTTTGTCTTCAAGATCAATGTAAGTGTAGCGACATTTCAGAAATTTATTGTTAATAGAATTTAAGTTTAGACAGCATTATACTATGTCAAGGTACGTAATTTGTGACAGAATATCCAGTCACCCCCATGATGGAGTTGTATTTGAAAGAAGCATTTTATTTTGAAAATTTTTTTAATTTGACAAAAATGTTACGAGTGTTTGAACTATATTTTAGAGAAAGGTTACGTATAAGGTGATAGAATTTAGGAAACTGAAGCAAGGAGGACCAATGCAGAGTAATCATCTTCCGTGTAAGGATAACATCGAAGGGATTGCTGTGACATACGGTTTGGTGCCCTTAATTATGACAAAGAGTAAAAATTTCAGGGTAAGTGATTAGTGTAACGTAGTTTATTTGTATTTCAGCCATTTCATTATTTTTATTTTTCTATCATTCTTTTATTATTTCTTCTATCGGAACATGCTCTTACACCACTGCAGTTAGCTGACATACCCTTATATCATTGTGGGGTTTCCCCGCCCCTTTACGACAAATCAAAACTCATTAATGTAATACTCATTTTGCCCATAACATTTCTTTAAAAATCACCAAATATCTTCTTTTCTGAAGTGATGGTCTAAAAAGGATCACAAACATGTAGAAATCAGTTCACCTGAATTTGATATCTTTTTCTCATACCAAACGGATAAATTTTCAGCGTTTTAATATTTTACTACTTCTTTCTATATTTCAACGAATGCTGTTACATAGCTTATTAAGTAAAAATTTAACATTAACTTTATATACATACAGAAGATTTAGATAACAAGGAGTTGGTTATTTATAAAGTTCTAAAATTTTTTGCATAAATTATGAAGTTCTAAGAAATCTAGAAAGCTTTTCTATAATAAATATGAAATGATCAAGGCTTTCACATTAAAACTTAACTAAAAGACTTTAAAAATTTAAAACTTTCACAAGTTGTCATAAAAATGCAGAGACAAAAACGTCGAATTTGTCCTTAATGGCCTTCCCCTTGATCAGCGGTCGGCATACCGTGGCTCTTCAACGAAATGTTTAGTGCAGGCTGTCTACTCCTTGGTACACCTATCTGTAAGGGAGTAAAAAATATATCTAACACCTCGGGACTGCTGCACTGGCTGCAAACTCCGTCTTCCTAAGTATGGTAGAATCTAAACAAAACACTAAATTTTGCTTACAAAAAAACATAGCCTAAGCTATAATAGTTTATGAGCATAAAACGTCTAATAATTTCTTCAGGGGTGGGATGACCTGTATAGCTTAACACAGTAGTGTACCATTCAATGCACTAAGTCACAAACACACCAGTTCAATAAATAAACAAATTGAAAGGCAAAGTATTTCTAATGTTTTTGTAATATATGTACAAGAAAAGGTATGTACAAATAAGCATGATTCGCTTTAATTTCTTAAGAAAAGATTCAATCAGCAAAACTATATACAAACCGACTTAAACTTTCATAAGTCCAAATTTTAATATACAATTAATAAAGAAATTAAATTACGTTAAATCATTTACAATTAAATTAAATTAAATGCGCCGATAAGTGTCTGAGCTCATAACCTTATCAGTGTTACACTGTTTGTTAATACAAAATATGTGTACCAAGCCTTTATGCAAAGTTGCTATATTTTAAAAGTGAAATTAGATTGAGGTAAAGGTCATTATAGTTCACATTTAATGTCAAGTAAATGTGGACTTAGCAGGCATCAAGTAACTTACTAACAATTTAAAATAAAATTAAATTTAAAATGTCCAGGAATGTTTACAACATCATGAGGTAAGTTACGAATAAAAATTATTGTAGTTTACTCTTTGTTTAACTAAATTTTGTTCCAAACCCGATCAGATAAGAAAGTTATAATTACCGAGTTACATAATTTGTAGGAAAACAATGTCATCTGTCTGCAAACAGCCAAACCTAACCGCCAGCTGAGTCCTTGACTCGACTTGACCTTTGCGATGAACAATGGAATTGTAAAGCAGCAACAACCTTTGCTCTCCACCTCGCACTTGTAGTTTCGTCACTTGTTTTGAATTAAATTCGAATGTTACATCTACATATTAAATTCCATTAATCAAGTCCAAATTTATGCATACGCCATTAGATATATTTATTTCGATCGTAACTAACAGCTAAAATTTGTAATACTTCATTAGCAAAATTTTATTTAAAAGAAAGCTCACCTACCACTAGCCTGCTGTAAGTTTCGTTAAATAAAACATTTTAAAACGAACTCGCTTCTTCGCAAGAATTCTTATTAAGAAACTGATTCCTCGAAACACCATCTTGCTTGCAAGTTCTACTCAACAAGAACCAGAAAACCGCGATGGCCTCGAGTATCGCCGTCGGACCTCAAACCCCTACTCCGTTCTAACTTGTTCTACGCGCACTAGAACTATATACTACCATAGATGTATACGCTCCGTAATTAGGATTGCCTACCTATAAGGATATTAGCAGGATTTTACACTGCTACAGGGCACAGAATATTGTTTATTAGCAGAGCTAGTCAAGTTCTGAAAACGTGATTTTTGTAACGGTTCGTGCTAAACGATATACTTTTTTCTCTGCACCTCTCGCCACTTTTTTTTTTACAAATGTCTTTTCACTTTTGAAAATTATTTTCTACCCCACTAAAATGAAAAAAATGTAGAAATATATCGAAACTTCATTTAAGTATCGATTACCATCTAAAAAAATTCAAAAACGCAAATTTTGTCAAAACCCCTTTATTAAACATTGTTGTCTTATTTTAACCTTGAACAACAAAATAATTTTTTTCTTAACTTTATATAATATAGTGATTAACTTGCCTTGTAAGGGATGAGTAAACTTTTTGAATCATAAACCCACTGAAAACAGGACATTTTTAGAAAGCAACAATAACACGAATAGTCACTAGCAAACATGTGTATCATTATCTCCATCAAATTGCTGCCCACTGAAATGTATTTTACTACAAATAGTAAAAATACATTTCGGTGGGTAGCAATTCGACAAACGAAGCATTATAGGTAGAAAGTGTTCTTTTCTGAATTTATTGTTTTACCATTATGTGGTCGGTCGGGCGACAACAGCATGTAGGAGGCACATGCGATTCTTGCGTGAATTATGCAAGAGAGCCCAGTCAGCACTAAGCTAACAGTCTCACAGCCCAGTATTAATTAAATAATAATTCGTAAATCTTTCGAGTTGCATAAAAGTGTATATATTTGAAATTCATAAAATTATATATATTTATAGTTATACATGTGTCATAAATTTATACAGTTATATATATTTGTCCATCTACAAATTCCACAGGTATTTAATGATCTTTTTTACTTTTGTTATAATTTTGTGTTTGATGATTTAGTTTTACTCAAAGTGCAACATTTTTTTGGTGCCATTTATGGCTACTAAGAAAAAGCAAAGAAAAACAGAAAATGAAAGCTGTGAATTCAAAATGGAGTGGACAGAAAACTTTGCTTTTATCCAATCGTTTTCAAGCATGAACTTTATCAAGAGTAGATTAAGAAATCGGCTTATCGATGAGAGCTTGGAATCGTACCTAAAATTGAAAACAACAACTGAACCAGACTTACCGTTACTGTCCAAGGAAATGCAAGGTCATTGTTCACATTAATGAAATATTTGTAGTTTTCAACCAAACTTACGAAGTAAGTTAGGTTAATATAATCGCTACATCGTCGTCGTCGCCGTCGTCCGTTGCCATATTCCCATAATGATACAATAAATGATATATATGTACCTTGTTTAGTTTTTTACGCTGATTACAAATATGCTATACATTTTTCGATATCTCATTTAGTTTTCAAGATAATCGAATTTATTTGAGAAATGTTAATAGTACAAACTAATATAAACTTTAATAGATATCCAAATGATTCTTAAACAATAATATAGTCTAAGTTGAGTTATGTTTAATGGGAAAACATAGGCACTCAGAGTTTAACTGAGTCATTTAATTTAAAATATATAATTTCCTTTTATAAAATTTCCGTAAATTTGGTTGTAAGGCGTACAT
This sequence comes from Platerodrilus igneus, assembly GCA_036346225.1. NCBI lineage: Eukaryota > Metazoa > Arthropoda > Insecta > Coleoptera > Lycidae > Platerodrilus > Platerodrilus igneus. Next base: position 10,384,942 of record JARFIW010001469.1, on the reverse strand, counting down.
GCATCTTAGATTTTTTTTAAAGATGCCTTCTATATTATTTAACTTGTTATATGTTTAAATAAATATTATCTTTATATAAGTATGACACCAAGTTTTATTTATTTAATGTACCATTAGTTAAACTAAGACATATTCAACAAAGGCAAGCTCGAGAGTGAACTTTGAATTCTAAGTATTTCCATAGAAATGTCTCTACTAAAGCAAATCTTAAGCTTAAAAATTGGCCCTTCAAATAAACTTCAATTTTGTATTGTTTATATATGGGTCCTTTGTATGACAAGTTTGCCGACCACTGCCCTATATAATTCTAACGAACATTCAATTAGAAAATTAGGTATTTCAAATAATTAAAATCCTTAAACAAATTTTTCTAAACTTTTATATCTTATTAAGGTTTAATTAAATCATTTTAGGGGTTTTTTTCTTTTAAATAAAAGTTGCTATCATGATACTTATGGAAGGATAAAAAGATTATGCATTTGAAGTTTGCCAGAACTTAATAGAAAGTTATGTAACATTCCTTTGCATATGTTAAATGTCAGAGTTCCGTTTTAATTAATACTTTTTGTATTGTAGAAATTCAAAAAGATTATTCTAATGGGGTACTTATTTTGAGAGAGGCATTCTTTTTAAAGATATTATTTAACGTAGGAAGGTTCTATATTAGGTTGAAACCTCTACCTAGATTACATTAAAATAATTATTCCAAATTCCTAATACCATAATTCCTTCAAGGTTACATATTTATCCTATCACACCTCAATAGGCTCCACAACAATTTTATCTAATAATTAATCGCAGTAGACTTTTATAATTAGGTAGGAAATTACGTTTTGTATAAATGCGGTTTTAAGTTTACAGCAATGTCTTGGAGTTTTTTAAAATTAGTTTTTATTATTATGAATTTTGCAGTGTAGACATTCCACGATTTTAACTGATTGCATCATTGTTTCAATGAATTAGAACATGCAACGAAGAAGGGTGGTGGCTTGAACAAGTAAAAACGCCAGCTGCCACAATCATTCTGAACGTAATAATCGTATCTGGCAGAACTGTGAAGTGTGTGTTATAATGCAGCGAAGTTTACCTTGTCAATTTGCTAGCTCTATCTCTTACCATGCCTGTTTGTTCCAGAATGTTATAGAATATATTAACGATTTCCACAGCAAAACTGTTATACTATTCAGACTTACAATCTGAGTATACGTAGTTAGAGAAACAATACATAGTAGTATTCCAGCATGACAAAGGCTGTAATACAAGAATTCACTAATTGGTGTACCTTAACTTAATTATCTAGATAGACAAAAGGTAAGCCTAGTTTGCCATTCACACGCTTATTTTGTAAATGATTTAAATAATACCGTTGGTAAGGTTTGTGCAATATTCTTATGCCATCTGTACAGGCAAATGATATACTACTGTACTGTACTTGTCATTGTAATAACTATCATTTGTAACATTCTCTGAATTTAATTTCAATTAATAAGGTGTAACGCTAAATGCTTATATATAATATAATATGTACAGTATATTCAAATTTATGCAAGATTAAATTTCGCCCGGAGCGACAAAGCCTCTCAAATTATAATGCTTAAACTTACCCAGTGGAAATCTTAATCCCGGTGCATCTTTCCTCTCAGGGGGTGGGTCCAGACGTTCATTGTTTGGTTATCGATGTCCTTTATCAACGAAGCGCCGACATTTTGTATATTGGTACGAGATGGGTAACGAAAAGAAAAGAGATCACTTCATCGACACTAGGTAACTACATAACAAGTCCGGACTCAACAAAGGCCAGTAATAAAATGCTGTTTGTTTTGATGCTGGGCTTCCAAAAACCATCGTCCCCCTCCAAGATGTTAATGTTCTCATGCTAAACTGTTGTACCAACACTTTAAAGCATGAGAAATGCAATCTTTGCTGTTTCCCACACCACGAATCATGATTCAATGTCTGGACTTAGTAAGAACCAAATGTTTGAGTGGTTTGCATGTGATGCGTACATTAAACATATTAATAATAGAGAATTTTCCCATACAAGGTTTAAATATCCCCTAAACTTAAATAATACAATAAAAATGTGAAGCCTTTTTAAAAGAGGTGCAATAAAGGGAAATTCAAGTATTAATTTAATTTTGGAAACTGCCTTTCATTATTTAAGATATTATTTAACATAACATAACATAACAACATGTTGAATCCTATATATAAAAGCATTTTACTAAAACCATTATTTCAAATTGATTTTAATATTTCTTCAAGATTGTTTTTACTTTCAAGATTATTATGTGTAAAAAAAAATTAGAATATTTCTTAATAGCTTTAGTCAACCTGTATTTTACCAAACAATATTTTGCAGATTCTTTTCAAAACCAATCGACAACAATGCGAGGTGACACTCGAGAAAAGCCTAATAATTTTGTCTTATTAACTAGTATCATAATTTTAAAATCAGTCATAAAATTTAGTGTCTCTTCCTGTCAATGTCACAACGTCAAAAAACCCAACACTGTTAGATAGACAAATGAGTCAAACATAATTAAAAGTTAGACCGATATAATAGTGACAAACATGATTTAAATTTGTCCAACCTTCCAGCTTAATTACCAGTCTCGAAAGCACAAGTGTCAAGAGCTTATGAGTGTTCCTGTCTGAGACTATATGAGTCTTTTTTCAATTATGCGGTTGATTTGAAAGGATAATTTTTGACTTTGATAAAGCCTATGTTACAATTTAAAGTTATTAATTAATATATTCATACACACATATATCTATGTAAGCATGTATATACATGCATACACAGATTTACCTAAGCATGTTGACAATATCAACTATATGTAGATTATTGAACCACCACTCCATTAATAAAATCTACACAAATTTACAACTATATAATCACTTTTGTAATTAGTATATCTTTCTTTACATAATATACAGCTCTACAATCACAAAGGCTTTTTATACTTGGCTTGTATCCATATTCTATACATTTTCAATAATCGGCCTCTATTAACTTGTAATCGCCGATCCACATGCACATTTTCCTTGATGAAGCCAACACTTTCAAAAAGATTTTCTAGTTCATCTGTAACAAATTTCCATTATTAAAAACACTTATGGTCAGTTGCACAGGTAAATGCTTAGCTAATGCTGTATTAACTCTTGGGTTAGTAGTTTAATGGTATTTACAAAAAGCTTGACAATAATTATATTTATAGAAGAACATTAGACACTGTACTACAACAGGAAAACCCAATTTCACAATAATATGAATTGTTTACAAAATTATGACAATTGAACTATGTTATGTATGATATTAATATTAATAATAAGCCTAATATAATATATATCAATGCTCCTTACAACAAAATGAAAGCTATAAAGTGAATAATTACATGATGTGAGGCATATCCGGAAATATCGTTTAATCTTTTTTGTCTAAAGACAATTTGTCTAATGGACACTTAGTCTAATACACATTTGGTCTAACCGACACTTTTTCCAACGGACATTCTTTTGGTCTAATGAACATTTTGTCTAATGGGCATTTGGTCTAAACTTGGTCTAATGGAAGCCTCATATAAAAACAAAATTTAATTGATATAATTATTTGAAAAAAGGAAATATAAGATAAAAGAATATAAAAATATTGTCTGTATGTGGTATATTTTTTATTAATGTAAAAAATAAATTAATAACCTTTTGAATAATATCTTTTTGTTTTGACATATATTTCTAACCTGATCTAAACCTCTGTTGAAAGCAATGCTAATATTACAGTATATCAATTGGATCGGTAGACCATAGCGAAGCAGAAGGCGTGTTCCTCCTAATCCAATTGAGCACTGGAACTGTTTTGACACTACAGCAGTTAGTAATCCTCGAACAACTAATAGCGTCGAAGGCTGGCACAGAAGGTTTAAAGGTATAGTTGGCTCTTATCATCCCTCAATCTGGAAGTTCGTCCAAAAAATACAACTAGAACAATCGGTTACTGAGCTATAACTCCAACAAATTCCAGAGCCATTGCGAAGATGGGAATATCGAAATTTGGAGGCTAAACTTATTAAAATTGTTGAAGAATATGGAAATCAGCCATTAACCGACTATCTGTCAGCTATTTCTCACATCGTTTCCTTTCATCCATAACTTTTCTGTTTCTGTTTATTTTTATATTTTTTATATTGCAATTAAAATACCAATATAAAAAACTTTTTTTTGTATTATCATTTCTAATCCTTTATTTTTGTTTTCCTTTATCCCATTTAATCCACCCTGGGACAAAGGTAATGCAATATTTTATCTATTTTAATAATTATAAATTTTGCAAAATCTCATATGAACACCTGCACGTTGTCGTTCTGCACGTCAACTAATATTTATAACTTATAATTTAATATATCTATCCCCTATTGTGGCCAATATATTCATGGAGTCTTTGGAATCCATGGCTCTAGAATCCACAGACCTTAAACCAAAAACTTGGCTCCGTTATGTAGATGACACTGTTGTAATCTGGCCCCATAGACATCAAACGCCAAATAATTTTCAAGATCACATAAACAATCAACATAAAGATATTAAGTTCACTATAGAAATTGAAAAGAACGGAACTCTGCCATTCCTTGACGTTCTGGTGCAGCACCAACCTAACGGACGACTAGGTAATTCCGTATATCGAAAACACACACACAGACAGAAACCTACATGGGTCGTCACATCATCATCCCTCACAAAAGTTATTGGTAATCAACTCTCTAGTCCACCGTGCAATTAAGATTTCACAACCAGAACACTTATCTAATGAATTGGTCCATCTTAAAACCAGTCATAAAAACGGCTATCGTAACTCAGATATCGACAGAGTAATAAACCGGTATCTGCATCCTACACAAACCCCCAAACCACGCTGTAATCCCGATACACAATCTTTAGCAATCCTTCCATATATACACAGAGTAACAGACCGAATTGGCAAAATTCTACGTAAACATCAAAACAATCTATAAACCCACTAATAAAATTTCACAAATATTACCAACCCCAAAAGATTCCGAAAATAGTCTTAAAGCCCCAGGCGTATATAGTATACCTTGCAGTTGCGGTTCAGTATAAATAGGAGAAACAGAACAGTCAGTACAGACTAGATTAACGAGCATAAGCGACGCTTAAGAACAAGCCAGTACAATCGCTCAGCGGTGGCCGAACAACAACATGAAACAGGCCATACCATTAACTTTGACAAGACGAAATTAAATGCCAAAATTCCACTTTCTACAATAGAAAAATTAGAGAATCCATAGAAATCAATAAAAATTCTAATAATCTAAACAAAGACGATGGCTACTACCTTTCCCTATTTGGAAAACAAACCTATGTTCACAACAGCGGAACCGTAACATTCACTGATCCGCTACGACACTCCTCTCTATTCATCATCACTTATGCATCAAGTTCTCGCCCTATATAAACTACCACTTTCACTACTTTCAGCAGTTACTTCGCCACAAGACACCTTTTGGCTTTGAATGGGCTAGTGAGTCTGCTAGTTCAGGAGTAACTCTTCTCTTTACACTTTAACTTGTCTACTTAATATTATCATTCTTATCTTTATTATTTTTATTTTATTATTTATTTTCTTGTCCTGATGAAGCCCCTTACAAAAGTGGGCGAATGTCAACCTTAATTTATAAAATGACACGGTCCCAACCTGTAACCATAAATAATTATAACAAAGGATATCCTGAATTTAATAAAAGAAAGACGAAAATCAGACGAAACCGGTAGACAGAGATACACAGCCATAAAATGGGAAATTATTCGCAAATGCAGGACAGCTAAAGAACAATGGATTGATGAAAAGTGCAAAGAAGTACAAACTAGGATAGAAGTAGGAAAGACAGATGAAGCATACAAACTAATTAGAATCAATTTTAGGGATATAAAACCGTATATCAAAAATATAAAGGACACAGGAGGAAACGTCATTATTGAAAATGTAGAGAAAGTGGGTAGGTGGCAAGAATATATAGGGAATTTATATGCAGGAGAGGAACTAGCAGCATTAGAACATGAAAATGATGACTTAGGATATCCTATACCTACAGATGAGTGTGAATTAGCATTAAAGGGTCTGAAAAATGGTAAGGCGCCGGGTACAGATAAGGTGCAAGCAGAAACTCTAAAAGCCACTGGACAAGCAGTAACAGAACGTCTCTTCCAACTTGTAAACTATATGTACGAGACAGACGAGATACCCAAAGATTTCAAACGTAACATCATAGTACAAAGCACAAAGACGAATGGAAAAACGAGCTGCAGAAATACTAGGAGAAGATCAATTTGGGTTTAGGCGAAACAGGGGCACACGGGAGGCTATTTTAGCTTTGAGAATGATAATGGAGAAAACAATAGAAAAAGGGGGATGCGTGTATATAGGGTTTGTAGATCTGGAAAAAGCATTCGACAAAGTAAAATAGAAAAAAATGTTCGAAATACTCAAAAAGATTGAAATAAGTTATAGGGATAGACAAATAGTACATAGCTTATACAAAGAGCAAACAGCAGTAATAGAATTAGAGCAGGAACATAGAGAAGTATACATTAGGAAAGGGGTGAGACAGGGATGTGCCCTATCCCCATTAATTTTTAACTTGTACATTTTGAAGAGGCAATGAATACTGTCAAATGCAGGAAGACATTTGGAATTACTATGCAGGGACAAAAAAACTGATATGCTTAGATTTGCAGATGATACAGCGGTATTAGCATCTAGCAAGGAATCGTTAGAAGCTGCTCTTAATGAAATGAAAACGGTTCTAACAGAGATACGGTATGAAAATTAACAAAAATAAAACTAAAATACTAGTATGCAAAGGAGGGGAAAATAAATCAAAAACAAGAATAAAAATAGATAACAAGAAGTTACAAGAGGTTAAGGATTTCTGCTACCTAGGAAACCAAATAACGCAAGATGGGTAAAATGCAAGAGATATAAAACAAAGATTAGCACAAGGTTGTGCTACATTTAACAAAAAAAGCAACTACTGTGCTCAAAGACAACCAACATAGAAACAAGGAAAGGATTGCTTACAACATATGTGTGGAGCATAGCACTGTACGGCTGTGAGCCTGGACAGTAGAAGAAGCGGACAATAAAAAGATAGAAGCCTTTGAAATGTGGTGATATAGACGTATGATGATGGATAGACAAAGTTAAGAATGAAGATGTACTAAAAATGGTAGAGGAAAAAAGAAATATGTGGAAAACGGTAAAAAAATAGGAGATAGGATGATAGGCTTCATACTACGGCATGAGGGAATAGTGCGGAATATATTAGAAGCAGAGATAGGAAAAATGTTTTACTACTAAGACAAAATAATCGAAGTCATGAGTCGAAATACTGTTAAAGTATAAATAATGCTGAGGCGAAAACAGTGTTGAGGTTTCAACTTAGGTTAGTTAGTCGAAATGTTTTACTACTAAGACAATAATTGAGCGGGTGCATGAGCGAACATAGTGTTGAGACATAAATAGTGTTGAGGCGAAAATAGTGTTGTGGTTTCAATTTAGGTTAGTAGTCGAAATGTTTTACTACTAAGACAAAATAATCGAACCGGTGCATGAGCGAGTATAGTGTTGAAGCATAAATAGTGCCCAGGTGAAAAAGTGTTGAGGTTTCTACTTAGTTTAGTAGTTGTAACGTTTCACTACTACGATAAAATGTTCGATTTGGCACATGTGTGAAAATACTAGTGTGATTTCATTATAGGTCACTAGGTGGAACATTTTAGTACAAAGCAAAATAATCAAAGATGGGTTCAACACTAACTGCATGGGACCGCAGCATATCCTAGCAATACATCTACGATTATGCTGTATAAAGCCCTCTCGTTGCAAGTCTCCTACGGAATTGGCTTTGTCGTGTCGAAAATACTCATATATATCAATGTCGATGAGAACTTGCACACGCATGCACGAAAGTAACGTTCTGCAATTAATTTATTTTGTAAAAGAGTTCGGAATAGTTAATACAATAAGTGAGTTTTAAATGAAAACACTTTTACAGGCAATTTCAAAAGATACATCATTATAACAGAACAGTTACAACACAATTAGTAAGCAGTGCAAATTCGTACGTTTGGCATTTAATTACTGTGGAGTTTGTTATATTTGTATGGTTGTTGAAGTTACAATAGTAACAGTATAGTTCGATAAAGATTATGGATTTATTTTAAAGAAGAAACCATACATGTATAAAATCTGCAAAAATTTTGTTTTTAATTAACATTTCATTTTAAGGTCTGCTGCATTAGTTTTCAACTTATAAGCGTTGTCTGTGTTTCCACTCAATAACCCGCAAAACTTCTACCGTATTATCAATAGCGAAATAAGATCGACAATGTCGGAACGAAAGATTGAACTGAATGCAGCCATTATTTTTTTTTACAAATTATGCTACGCCAATGACCTGTACGAAAACTTACAATCTGTGTTTAATGGTTATAGATGTTGTATGTGTGTTTATAAATCAATCCTCGAAAGCCTTCGTTGTTGTGGCGCACATTGATATTTAAATTACAATTTCATACTGCAAGGAATATGTTATTGTTCTGTCTCAAATAGTGTCAAAAGTGTTGAGTTATTGATTTGCAATTTCACATATCAACTAACTGAAGTGGGTTGTAAAAACAACATATATAGAGTTGTCATAAATGAAAGGTATAAACTGATTTTAATTGAGTTGTATAAATAAAAACTTTAAAACCACTTTTCTGAACTTCTGTGTGTGTGTGTGTGTGCTAAGTTCATTGGCAATCTAAAGCTAAATCTACATATACACTAACCTTTACATTAACTCAAGAAAAAGCTCTTCCAACTGTCAAAGATTACACAAGGCAAGGTTATTGTTCTAATAGTATCAAGAGAGCGATGTATATTCATCCGTGATATACGGTCGCGTGACATTTCAGTAAGAAGTAGTTGCAGATTTTAGAACCAAATTTACAGAATAACCCACAAATTTTTCATTAGTATTTGAAAATGTACGTGTTTTTGTATGGTTTCTAATAATTTTTAATTATTTTTGACAGGTCATGTAATGTAAACCGGACCCTGATCTATAATATTTAAGCACTTCCTCTCTAATGCGGACATTATGAACTGGAGCTAGATCTCGTGCAGATACAGAGTCCATTCTTCCTTCAGAATCTCCAATCTGAATATATTCAGCATTACCAACTGGAGCCAAATCCCATGTAGATAGAATTAATTCTTCCTTCGGAATCTCTAATATGAGCATATTCGGTATTACTTTCAAGTAGTGTAACTTCTTTGACTATGGGATCATATTTGGAATTACGAACAAATTGTCGTAGATAAACAGGACCTGGACTTAAAAACCACGTTGGAATCGTTTCTCCATTACCACTTCGCCTTTGATGCCTGAACAATCGTTAATGCGGAGTTTCATTTGTAGAGGTACAGAGTAAGCTTCTTATTGAATGTAGTACTTCTGGAAGTACCCTTTCCCATTGACTTATATTTTTATTTTTGGATTTAAGAGCTAATTGAATTGTACGCCAGATGATACCATTGTACTTTTCTACTTGGCCATTACCGCGAGGGTTATAAGGTGTAGTTCTGCTAGAAGCGATTCCATTAGAGTTCAAAAACATTTTTAATTCGTTAGACATAAATGAGCTCCCTCTGTCAGAGTGAATATAAGAGGGAGTTCCAAAGAGATAAAAGATATTTTTGAGAGCAGTAATGATAGATGAAGAAGTCATATCTGGACAGGCGATGGCAAAAGGATATCGTGAGTATTCATCAATGATTGTGAGAATATAACGATTATTAGTACAGGATGGAAGAGGGCCTTTAAAATCCACATTTAAACGTTCGAAGGCGGAAGTAGCTTTTATGAGCCTTCCCTTAAATATATAGAATCTAGGCTTAATTTCACAACATACTGGACAAGAAGAAGTCATTTTCTTTACATCTTCCATAGAATAAGGTAAATTTTTTATTCGAATCCAATAATACATTCGAGTAATTCCAGGGTGACAAAGTATTATGTAAATCCATAAGTCGAGCTTCGTTAGCAGTTGTTGCAGAACAAATACGAGAAAGTGCATCTGCAGCCGTATTCTGAGGTCCAGGTCTATAAATAATATCGTAACTAAAACACGATAATTTTAATCTCCACCGTAGAATTTTTTCGTGCTTTATTTTGCTTTTGGATTTTAGATCAAACATAAATGTAACGGAGCGTTGATCGGTGATTAGCTTAAAGTATCTTCCCATTAGGAAATGCTGCCATTTCCTAGTTGCTTCAACGTTCGCATATGCTTCTTTTTCTACAGACAAGTGTCTACATTCTGATTGAGAAAGAGTCCTTGAAAAGAAGGCAACAGGACGTCCAGATTGTGAAAGAGTTGCTCCTATAGCTTCATTTGAAGCATCAGTTTCTACCGTAAACATATCCTCACTATGTATAGGTGCGAACGAGGCATTTTCTATCTCTTTTTTTATACTATAAAAGACTTTTAGAGCTTCAGGAGATAGTGGGAATTTGCTATGAGAAAGGATACTTATTTTGTGTGAAAAACGAGGAATATAATTTGAAAAATGTGAAAACATTCCAACGACTCTTTTAGTGAAGTTGTGTTATTTGGAGGTGGAATTTCATGCAATGCTCTGAGTCTATCAGGATCAGGCCTAATAGAATCGTAGGATATCAAATATCCTAAGAGGTGAATCGAACGAAGAGAGAATTCGCTTTTCTCATTATTTATTGTTAGGTTGAATTTCTGAATAGCTTCTATAAAACACCGAAGATTCTCATCATGTTCCTTCTGATCTCTACCACAAACAGTGATATCATCCAGGTAAGTATATGTATCTGATAATTTTTCATTGCGAATAATGTAGTCTATGCCTCTTTGAAACGCAGCTACTCCATTCGTTACTCTAAAGGAGATTCGCTTAAACTGTAAAAGTATACCACAAGCCTCGAATGCAGTATATGGCCGGTCTTCCTTTTTGATGGGAAATTGGTGATATGCACTTTTCATGTCAATTTTGCTGAAGACGATATTTAGACACACTATTTACAATATCTTCAATACGCGGAAGAGGATATGCGTCTAACTGAGTGAATCTATTGATTGTCTGAGAATAATCGATTACCATACGTTTGCGGTGATTTTCTGCAGATGTAACTAGCACTTGCGCTCATCACAGTGATTTACTTTCTTCAATTATATCCTCAGAGAGTAAGCGTTTAATTTCAGCTTCTATGAATTTGGAATCACTTTCAGTTTGTCTGCGAGATTTTATAGCAATTGGTCTACATTCAGGTGTTAAATTTTCAAAGAGAGTTACAGGTTCAATACTAGCTGTAGCTAAAGCACAAACTTTCAACGAAGGTTTTAAGCCACCAAATTCAACTTCCACTTTAGAGTGTTGTTTCATAAGATCGTGACCAATTATTATATCTGAGCAAAGATTAGGGAGAATAGACAGACGAACATTAGGATAGAGGTGATCTTTGGTACGAAGATTAATAATACACTGTCCAGATGTTCTAGAGTTGAAGGATGTAGATGCCATTGTAACAGACTCCTGTGAAGACATTATAGGTAATTTAAGTTTCTTTACAGCTTGGTCACTAATAAAACTACAGGAACTACCAGTATCTATTAGTGCATAGAGAGAGGAATTATTAACTTCTACACGAATCACAGCTTTTGCCAAACATTCAGGTATGGGTTTGGTATTGATAGAGCTAATCATAGAAGCAGAGTGATTTGAGTTGGACCCATTCTTTTGTGATTTGCATACCTTAGAGTAGTGACCTTTTATTTGGCATATATTACAAAGACTATTTCGAGCTGGACATTTGGATCGAATATGCCATTTAAATCCACAGTAAAAACACTTTCTATAAGTAGCTGCTAATGTTTCTTTAGTTTCACTATATGGAACGTTTTCATTTTGAACTTCTTGCTTCAAAGGGACCGCATGATTGACCAGAATGTGGGTTTGTATAGAGTTTACATTCAGAGATTGATTGTAAAGCATCGATTGTTGTATAGCCATTTCTAATGATCGAGCTTTTTCATATGCCTCGCTTAGGGTCAATAGAGGACTTTCCAAAAGTCTTTGCCTAATATTGGTATCAGATAAACCACGAATAAAGGCATCCCGAGTGAAATCTTCTCGATGCTTTTCAGCGGTAACAGCTTTAAATTTACAATCTTTAGCTAGAAGATTTAAAGCTTGTAAAAATTGGTCAACATTTTCTTCAGATAGTTGACTTCGAATGGCTAACTTATGCCGATTATAGACTTCATTAACTGGCTTCACATATATATATCATTGAGGATTGAAATAGCATCTTTATATGTCCCAGCAGCACTAATGTACTGGTAGACTTTGGCAGAGATGTAATTATAAAAGATTTTCAATTTATCAGGGTCTTCTTTTCCAGATGAGAAATTAAGAAATTTTGTATACCAGTGTTCCCACTCCAGAGTCGCATTTATAGAGTTTGGGTCGATGTCGAAACGTTCAGGAGCCAGAAAATGATCCATTTATATTGATTAACTGTTTATTAAATTGTAATGAAAATGGAGAACCTCTTTTAAGGTTTTAATAAACAGTTAATTAGAGTAAATACTAAACACATTAAAACTAATGACAGATAGGAAAGTGAATGTCTATAAACAACATCAGGCAACTAGATCATAATAATATCACACTTCCTCTACTTGATATTTTTGTGCAGCCAACTGCAATTCGCTTACTGGCAGTTAGTTGATACAGTAAATTTTATTTATTAAGAATGTATTGTAGTAATAAATGTTTTCTAATTGTCTGATAAAATGAACATGCTACATAACAAACGTACTTTAAAACAAATTAAACAATGTTCACTGTAGTTCGAAAAAAACTAGAACTTGGAAATAAGCAGTAATACAGTCTTTATGAATAAACAATCGTATCATTTTAAATTCAATAAAAAGTTATAAAATGGTTCTGGTAGTTGCAACATTCTAGTATTTCAATAGCGGCAATTGAGCTCATGGTTGACATCGCAAATATTCATATCCAACGTTTGATATAATTTGCAACAACTTTATCGTTCCTATGTTGAAGTTTTATTGATAATTCTTTCATTTGGAACAATTATTGATTTCGGATGTCAGTATTTCATCAATTTACTCCCTTACAATCAGTGATTCTAAATGTCAAAATACTTTATAAATTCAATTAATCAACTAATGCCCAGAAAAGAACAATGATTGTAGTCAAAGTAGCATACCTTGAGTAAAAAAGTACACTCGTGTTCCATCACCTCGTACATAAAAATTGTCTGCCAAACATCGTCCTGATTTAAATCGTAATTGAACTAAATCATATCGGCCATAATCTCTAAACAAAATTAAACCGCCAGGTTTAAGGTAATTGAATATTTGTTGTAAGACATGTTTAAATCTGTAAGTTTATTAAATAATATAAAGAAAATCAAAAACATACAAACCTACTTATCTGGATTAATTGATGATAAAACAAATATCAAAATGACGATATCTAAACTGTTATTCTCAAATGGAACACTCCAATTATTAGAAGTTGCATCTAACACAAATGCTTCACATCGCATTGTATCAAAATCTTTATTTTCTTTCAGAATTTCTATTGCAGTTTTGGAAAAATCACATCCATAAATAAAAACGTTAGAGTTTTTAGAATACTGAAGAATTGGAATTATGGTATTACCAACCCCACAGCCAACTTCGCATACAACTTTATTTACTGCACAATTTTCAAAATTAAGTTCAGGAAATTCTGTAAATAACCAATGTCTGTCTTTAAAAAATCTGTTGGAATGTACATCGTAGAACGAATCCCAATGTTTATTTGCGTTGATATCAAATCCTGCTACCTCTTGGGTTGATAATGTAATATTACTATTAGCCTTAACTTTGTCTTCTGCTTGGCTTTCCTGGTCTTCATTCCATTCCACATTGTCCCTTTAATGATAACGTAGATCAGCTTGCTAGATTTGTAAAGAAATAAATGCCAGACTTTAATTCAAATAATCTATTGTATTTACAAGCATCTAACCAAACCAATTTCCTACATAAATTTAAACCAAAACAAAAAAAAACGTCCTACCAGGCATTGTGTTCGAACACGTCTTCTTCGTTTAACAAAAAACGATTTCCGAATTGTGGTCTTGAACCTTCGTGCTGATTATTTTCAACCATTCCAAATTATAGGTTAGATTAGAAGAGGTTAGATCCTGAAACGTCAGTAGTGGAGGAGATTACGGTACCCAAAAAGTAGAGATTCTGAGTCTGTACACTTGTGTTCAGATTAATTTTAAATTTGATAACAAGCAGTTATACAAAGAGGTTATAAAGTCTTTGTATTGTATGATGGTAGGGTGTTCGAGTACTAAAATCTATTAATTAATTTAAACAATATAATAGTTGTTCCATAAAATTTAGAGGTGTTTCCTGACGAACCTTTTTCAACACTTTTTATTTAGAATACTACTGAATAGTAAAAAATAAAACCAAAGTGATCTTACCTAAAAGCTGGCGTTCCTAAGGAGAAAAAAACGGAAAATATATTTTGTTTACGTTTTAATTACCAATAGGTATTTATATTAGGAAAGGCTGCTGAAGATTAAAACGCAAAAGTATCGATTACGTCTAAGTTTCAAAGTTACTTGTTTGTCATAGACTACTATGTGTATGGCACATCGATCGCAACTTGAGATATAATTCACAAAAGTAAAGGGATGATCTAAGGCCGGCCTTACATAGTCGCTTCTAGAAGCTGCTTCTTTTTCTATACGCATTCTGATTGGTTTGCTAAGTACACGTGACTCCCAAATATAAGACCGCAAAAAGAAGCGAAGAAGTTGGTTCAATGTTAACTTTTTCGCTTCTTTTTACAATTTGATATATTATTTGTTAGGTTACGTTAGAAAATTCAGTGGATCTGCAGTCAAGGTTAGAAATTGATAACCCAAAACAATGCATTTTTATTTAGAATTACTGCCATTTTAGCTATTTAGTACATAAAAATAACTATTAAACACTGTTTGGTTACTAAAGTGCCGACAAATTTATATTAGATGCGCATGTGCCAATATTAGAAGCCACTTCTTGCCGCTACTATGTAAAGCGGTACACAAAACTAGCGCCACTTCTTTCCGAAGAAGCAGCTTCTAGAAGCGACTATGTAAGGCCGGCCTAAGAAAAAGGCAATAGTTTACAAAGCACTTCGAGTTTAGATACATTAGGTCTGTTGAAAATTCTAGTAGTAGTTTAAAGCTGGTTGTATAGCTGATCTTTATGCAAATCCTGACACATACCTTTACATAATATTTTGACGATCATTATGCCAATGGATTTTAATGCTGTGCCTATTTTAATAAATAAGATTTAGTTATTAAAACAAATATATATTTGAAATCTGTTCACAAGGTTCGAAAACATACTTATTTAGAAGGAAGGAAAGTTAGCAGACTAGACGAGTGTTAATACCGTTATGAAAATTACTAGAGACAGTTTCTTCACAGGTTTAATCACTGTAACTAAAAATTTATCTAGTACAAACTCACATACGGTTAGAGAAAGTCATGCTTCAAGTAAAAATGATAAAACGTCTTGAGGATGAAAATGGGTTTCCATAGTAAACTCTTCAACAGATTTAACTATACAATATTTAGCAGTTAAATCTGATTATTTGTTCAGATATATGTTTAAAGTACCTTTGTGGAAGTTCGTGTTTTGCTTACGTGTAGGTTTATTTTATTTATGTGAATGTGCATATAAGTCAGGACTTTGAGCGATTCAGGAAAACTTAGGGGATGTTTTTTATTCCGGGATATCTGTACATTTTATAAATTTATTTTGGACCTTATGAATGTAATATAATAAAGCTATATTACCATTTGTTAATTTAGTTGTTCTAAACCAAATAGTTTATATTTCATTCTTTTTATCGCTCATGTTAGCTAATGATGAAGTGCCTAACAGACAGAATGAAAATTGAAAACGGCGATAAAATAATATAGATCTTGAACGGCGAATAACATAGGAATTACTTAATATATTTAAACTAATATTATAGTATGTACTTATTTAGCTGCATCAGATTTATAGTTATATTAAATCACCTTGAAATATAATTAAAAGATCTCGTTTAAAAGATTAACAGCTGAAGTTACTGATTGAAATTGACTATGCAGCATTTAGTTACAGTATTACAAAAATGTTAACTTCTAAACTCCTTGTTTGTGGGTATTTGATACTAATCCACAGCTACTAGGCAACATATTTTTGTTCCCTGTAAAGTAACTGGATTATATTTGACACTTTTACAACACTTTATCAATTAATCAATAGACAATATCATAGACTTATTTTGTATACAACATTAGTGTAGCCTGGACTACACTCTTCAGTTCTAAACCGTTTGTTATCAATGAGTGCAATTACTGTAGATTGTTTGTTATATGTATTAATCTGAGGTGCACTAGATAGTACTAGCTACAATTACACTGGGCCAAGTGTAGTAATTTATTTCTTAACCATCCTCCCAAGTCTTTACGCTCGAACGAGTCCCGCGATAGGCTTTTTGAGGTTAGCTTACTGTTAGAAATAGATATTATTATTAAAAAACACAAATCACTTAATACGCATATCAGAACAGTTTTGTTTTTTTGTTGCTAAAACTATTGTAGGCTGTTCTGATATGCGTGTTAAGTGATTTGTGTTTTAATAATAATATCTATTTCTAAGACCAAGACAGGTCCCCAAAAGAGGGCACTGAAAAGTGGCAGAGACCATAGGGGTCGGTATGACATTTTAAGACACACTACTGTGATGTGGAAGGCAACGGGAAACCACCACATTACCTCTTAAGTACACTGCGTGCAGAAATTGTTAAACATGATGGCATCCTCTGGGGTAAAAAATTCCGGAAGTGAAATAGTCCGTTCATTTACATTTCCATTGCACCACCCGAAGGTACTACATTGGCCAGGAGGCGAGTTTTTAGTTGCTTGAAAATTTAGAATTTTGCCGAACCCTTGCCGTTCCAGGCAAGGTTGGGATCTTTAACGTGCGTGACAACACTCACACACGGGACCTCCATTTAACCTCTCATGCGAACGAGGGCGTAATTTTTGTGAAAAATGCTCACCTGTCATTTTTCAAGCAGTCGGCCGTGTCGGGATTTGAACCCAGTACTTTGGGATCCGTAGTCTTACGCTTACTACATTGATCCACGGCGACGCTGGTGAAATAGTCCTCCATTCGGATTTCCCGGAGGGGACTACTTCGGGGGATGTGATCCAAAAGAATAAAAAAAGATCCGTGAACATTCTGCAAGTCGGTGCGTGGAATGTCAGAAGTATGAAACAAGTAGATAAGATAGAGAACCTGAAACTCAAAATGGATAGGTTAGCACTAGACATAGTAGGAATTAGCGAAGTCCGCTGGCCAGAGGCGGGGGATTTTTGGAGTGGAGACTTCAGGGTAGTGCATACAGGATCAGAGGAAGGAAATACGTGTGTGAGGCTAGTTATGCGAAAAAAGATAGGACGACGTGTAGAAAACTATTTACAAAAAAATGAAAGGGTACTCATGGTTAGATTTGAATCTAAACCAGTAAATAAAGCACTAATACAAGTATACATGCTCACCTCTAGCTACAGTGAGGAAGAGGTAGAGACGATCTACCAAGATATCGAAGACATACTAAAATACGTAAAAACACATGAAAATTTAATAATTACGAGGGATTTTAGTGCAGTGGAAGGTGAGGGTAGGGAGGGAGCAATAGTAGTTTTATTTGATTTAGGTAGGAGAAATAGCTGGTAGAATTTTGCGACAAGAACAACTTAACCATCATAAATACACTATTTCAACATCATGCTAGAAAACGATACACGTGGAAGATGCCGGGGGATATAAAAAGATATCAAATAGATTACATTCTTATTAGATAACGGTTTGGAAATCAAGTAAAACACTTTAGAATCAACCCGGAAGCAGATATAAACACTGACTACAACATTGTAATTATGAAAGCCGCACTTAAATTTAAAAATCTGAAAAAGAAGAACGGAAAAAGGCACTTTCACTTTGAGAAGCTAAAAGATATAGATATCCACGAAAGATTTGAAAAAAGTCAAATGAATTGATGACAGATATCGTGAAAATTTCTGACACTAAGAAAGTAGAAACAGAATGTGTTACGTGCCAATCGGCACTTAAACATTGTATTATGTTAAGTTTGATGTACGGAGGTTTCACGCCATAATTTCAAAAGACGCGGTGCGCGGAATTTTAAAAGACTAGGCGCGTACTTCCGTTACGTCATAGTGGGTTTGCGCAGAGTGCGCGACGCGGGAGGGTTGGACGAATAACTTCGCGCCGACGTGAAAAAGACAAAGAGTGGGGACAAAGTGGTGAGAGGTTTCCGTGACGCTCTCAAACGTGGCGTTTTGCCAGTACCTTCGAGTAGAATGGACGTCTTTCGGTAACGTATCGTTAGCTTTACCTATGTAGTTTCCTTGCTTGCTTATCTTTTGTTTGTCGCACCTTATACCATTTTCCCGTCATTTCCTGCATAGGTAGGTGTCAATTTGAAGCCACCGAGGCGTACCGTACTCCACGACCCTAGATGAGCCGGATGTCCATGCTCTGCCAACGGCACCTGAGTCGCCCCATCTTTAATCACTCCGGGACGGAGCCCTGATGGACTTGGAATAGAAGCCAACTTTAACCCAGCGACATATTCATGTGAGTAATTGCCTTAGAATATAGTGTCTCAATTTTATGTAAATTTTCCGATTATGGCGCAATATAATTTTGTGCATTAGTGACGTCATTGGCAGTGGCCACGCGGAATCTGTAATAAGGTTACGCTGCCATCCGCGAGTGGCGTCGCCGCTAGACTCATTGCGCTTGCGCGATGTATTTATGAACTCTTAAACTGTATTACCGACTTTGTAACTGTATTTATCGACGTACTTCGTAAACTGTTTTATCGACTCTTTAATTGTAAGAATTATCGCGTTTTATAACATAAGAAATGGAATAACATTAAATCCAGCTTAGACATGGCGACCAGAGATATTCTGGAGTATACACAAAAAGAAAACAAGAAACCATGGATAGCAAAGGATATCCTGAATTTAATAGAAGAAAGACGAAAATACAAAAATAGATCAGATGAAACAGGAAAACTGAGATACAAAACCATAAAATGGAAAATTATTCACAAATGTAGGAAAGCTAAAGAACAATGGATTGATGAAAAGTGCAAAGAGGTACAAACTAAGATGGAAATAGGAAAGACAGACGAAGCATACAAATTAATTAGAATGAATTTTAGGGATATAAAACCATATAGCAAAAATATAAGGGACGCGGGAGGAAACGTCATTGTAAAAATGTAGAGAAAGTAGCTAGATGGCAGGAATATATAGGAAATTTATATTCAGGAGAGGAACTAACAGCATTAGAACAGGAATCAGACATTGAAAATGATAACCTGGGATATCCTATACTTAAAAATGAGTTTGAATTAGCATTAAAGAACCTCAAAAATGGTAAGGCGCCGGGTACAGATAAGGTGCAAGCAGAAACTCTAAAAGCCGCTGGACAAACAGTAACAGAACGTCTCTTCCGACTTGTAAGCTATATGTATGAGAAAGGCGAGATACCCAAAGGTTTCAAACGTAACATCATAGTAACTATACAAAAAAAGAGGTGCGGATAGATATAAAAATTTTCGAACAATAAGTTTGATAGCACACGTTTCGAAAATATTAACTAGAATTGTGATAAGACAATTGGAAAAACTAGCTGAAGAAATACTGGGAAAAGATCGATTTGAGTTTCGGCAAAACAGGGGAACACGGGAGGCTATTTTAGCTCTGAGGGTGATAATGGAGGAAACAATAAAGGAGGGGAGAAAGCGTATATATAGCGTTTGTAAATTTCGAAAAAGCATTTGACAGTGTAAAATGGAAAAAAATGTTCGACATACTCAAAAAGATTGGTATGAGTTTTAGGGATAGACGGATAGTACATTGCTTATACAAAGAGCAAACAGCGGTAATAAAATTAGAGCAAGTAAATATTAGGAAAGGGGTGAGACAGGGATCTGCCCTATCCCCATTAATTTTTAACTTGTACATGCAGGGACAAAAGATTGATATGCTTAGATTTGCAAATGATATAGCGGTATTAGCACATAGCAAAGAAAAGTTAGAAACTGCTCTTAATGAAATGGAAACCGTTTTAACAGAGAGATATCGTATGAAAATTAACAAAAATAAAACTAAAGTTCAAGTATGCAAAAAAGGGGAAAATAAATCAAAAACAAGAATACAAATAGGTAACGACAACGTACAAGAAGTTAAGGATTTCTGCTACTTAGAAAGTCAAATAACGCAAGATGGAAAAAGCACAAAAATATAAAACAAAGATTAGCCCAAGGTCGTGCTACATTTAACAAGAAAAAGCAACTACTGTGTTCAAAGACAACAAGCATAGAAACAAGCAAAAGATTGTTTAAAACATATGTGTGGAGCACAGCACTGTATGGCCGTGAAGTCTGGACAGTAGGAGAAGCAGACAAGAACACGGTAGAAGTCTTTGAAATGTGGTGCTACAGACGTATGATGAAGATACCATGGACAGGCAAAGTTAAGAACAAAGAGGTACTAGAAATGGTAGGGGAAGAAGTTTGTGGAAAACGGTAAAAAGAAGGAGAGATAGGATGATAGGCCACATACTAAGACATGAGGAATTAGTGCGGAATATGTTAGAAGCAGAAATAGGAAAAAAGAGAAGTAGAGGGAGACCTAGGTTAGACTACTACACACAGATAGTGAAAGATGTAGGCTGTGAGAATTTCAGGGAAATGTATAGGCTAGCTTAGAATAGAAATCAATGGAGGTACGTTTCCAACCAGTCGCAAGATCGAAAAACTAATGACAAAAATAATAACATGGTGATTATTATAAACAACTACAGATATTGGTTTTGCAATACTCTCAACTAATGTTAATTGTGTGAAAGGATTTACGTGAAAACTATTAATACGGCAAATGTCTAAGTGTTGGGGGATCTTTGGCAGCCACAGACTGCTTAACCCCTTCAGATACCGTGCATTTATATTTCCAATGCTCCACCAGAAGGTACTACATTGGCCAGGAGGCGAGTTGTTTGTTGCCTGAAAATTTAGAATTTTGCCGAACCCTTGCCGTTCCAGGCAAGGTAGGGATCTTTAACGTGCGTGACAACACTCACACACGGGACCTCCATTTAACCTCTCATCCGAACGAGGGCGTAATTTTTGTGAAAAATGCTCACCTGTCATTTTTCAAGCAGTTGGCCGTGTCGGGATTTGAACCCAGGACCTTGGGATCCGTAGTCTTACGCTTACGACATTGATCCACGGCGACGCCCCCCTTTACATACCACTGAATCTCGGTGAAATAGGGCATACAATTAGAAAACAATATAAGGGGATCGAGCTGTATATAGGCTGTTGTGAGAATTGCAAGGAACGGTGTAGGTTTGCTCAAAACATAAATAAGCTGAGGTAGAAATCCGATCAATTTCAAGATGTAAAACCCAAAGACGAAAAAATAAGTGCTCTTAAATCTGATGATTATTATAAACAACTACAGGTTTTGGTTGTGAAATATTTTCAACTAATGTTGGTTGTGCGAAAGGATATATTGGAAAACTATTAATTCGACAAAGGTTCAGGTGCTGGGGGAACTTGGTAGCCAAAGACTGCTTACCCTCCTTCACATACCACTGAATATCGGGAAAATAGGGTACATAACTGAAAAACAAAAGAAGGTGACCGAACTACATCAAACAAGAACGAGCAGCAGCAATGTTCAAAGACAACAAACATAGATACAAGAAGAAAACTGTTCAAAGCATAGTGTGGAGCACAGCACAGTACATCTATGAAACAGGGGTAGTAGGAAAAGCAGACAGAAAGAGATAAAAGCCTTCTGGAATGTTGTGCTTCAGATGTATGAAGATGGTAGCATGAACAGACAAAGTTAATAACAAATAGGTTGTAGCAATAGTAGAGGAATAAAGATATCTGTAGAAAATGAAAAAAATAAGAGAAATAGAAGGACAGGATACGTTCTAAGGCATTTCTGGCGAATAGTATGGAATATTCTACAAGCAGAGATAGGAAAAGAGAGGTAGAGGCACACCGAGATCAGACTTTCGCACACAGATAGTGATAGATGCAGACTGTGAAAATTTCAAGGAAATCTGTTGGTTGGTTCAGACTAGGAAACAATGCGGGTATGCGTCCAACCACTTATAGGACTGAAGACCTAATAATGATAATGATATATTTCTAACAGTAACCTAAGCGAGGACTCGTTCGAACGTAAAGACTCGGGAGAATGATTAAGAAACAAATTACTGCGGACCAAATGTAACTGGTATAATGTAGTGGAATGTCAAATCTGTAGGTTAGGAGAGACGAGAAGTAGATCACAGTTTTGTTGTAACTAAAGCACAAAAGTCTGAAAATTAAAAAAAATATGGAAAAAGTCGAATGATTAGATGTTGAATTAAAAATATTAACATATAGTTCTTCATTGTTAGAAGAAAATGCTAGAAAATGTTTTCAAAATTTATCGCATAAGCACAAAATTACTACATTTGTTGCAGTTGACAACACAATCACAAATAAAAGTTTTAGGTTATTCTTTTAGAGCAAAATGTTAGGTTATGTCACTGTTTATTAGTATTTACTGCACTGACTGTGTTAGGTATGAAAAATGAATTTAAAGCTGCACTTCTTACTCTTAGTACACTACACTATCTGCCCTGCACTACACTACCCTAGCTTGCCAAACAAACCTCATACTGAAACCGCTGCTATGAATGAATATCTTTAGATGTTGATAGAAGCGTTTTAATATGAGTATATTATGATCATAAGTAATTTACGAAATCCTAAAATGATTTACTACAGCAATGTCTTACTTTTTCTGGTATACACCTTGCTTACTCACCATTTTATAGTTTGGCAGCACTAAGTTGTATATTTTCTTGTAAACAAGATATAATCGCAAATTTTTTTTTCATAACCATCCTCCCGAGTTTTTACGTTTGAGCGAGTCCTCAGTTAGGTTACTGTTAGAAATAGATATTATTATTAAAAAACACAAAACACAAATCACTTGACACGTATATCAGAACAGTCTACAATAGTTTCAGCAACGAAAAAATCAAGACTGTTCTGATATGCGTGTTAAGTGATTTGTGTTTTTAATAATAATATTTATTTCTATCAGTAACCTAACCTTAAAAAGCATATCGCGGACTCGTTCGGACGTAAAGACTCGAGAGGAGAGTTAAGAAAATTTTTTTGCAATATAACCAACACTTGTTAATTTAATTGTATTCAATTCCATACATTTTCTATTTTATCCATATTTATCTCTCACGTTAGATTATGGTACAACCATTATTCCATGGTAATTCTGCATAGGTTTACCTAAACAGGGTTAATTTTAGGGATATTAGTTTTAGTTTAAAATGTTGTCACTTGCACAGAGTTTGCATAAATAATCTTCGTACACCAACATCCTGTACAAAATATATTCTGTCTATTTCTAAAAATAGATTCAAAAGTAGAATATATTCGTGTTAATAATTTAACAACATTTATGTTAAATCTGTACTTAAGTATGCAATATCCTGTTTGCAATTTAGGACAACTGCTTTAAAATTGAAAAGAGCAACTTCGAAATAGAAAGGGTTCATTTTATGCAACCCATCATACAGATATAATCTAAATTTATCACTGTGATGTATTGGTCTTTTGAATGCTTCATTTTAAGCACAAATAAATAATGTATTGCTATATTCGCTAATAAACTTTATTCTACTTGCGATTATGTGTGAATAACCCAAAATAAAACCGTTTACTTTTCACGTGCGTTGACAGCAATTGAATGAACTTTACAACCTAGTCCTACCAATACGTTAAATACGTATGAGCATAACAAACTCATATTCACTTGGACGAAATCACAATCTTCAAATTGCTTTTTATTTTAAATGGAACATAGTATTGTGCGTTTCAGTTGCTAGAGCTCTATTTTAATTTTAGGTTTAATAAGGACAAATAATTATACGATAATATATTCGTCTACAACTTGTTACGTGCCGAAATCGGCCGTAAAAATTTATAAGTGTTAATATGCGAGAATTTCGCGCCACAAATTTCAAAGACTTGGTGCGTGTATTTCCGTTACTTGAGAAGTGGTTGCACGAATTTCGCGCCGACGCGAGTGGCGGGAAAGAAAAAGTGGGGAGTTTCCGCAAGACGCTGGGAACTTGTCTTTGAAACGCCAAGAAGAGCAGGGGCAATTGAACGGGAACAACAAGTTGTGTTGGGTCGGGTATCGTATATTATCTTGTATTATGTAGATCCCTTTTTCTTGCCTTTTGATTGTCATCCCTATAAACCTGTTCCTGCCGTTCCCTACAAAGAAAGAAGAATAAATTTGGAAGCAACCTGGTCTAACAGCAGTCCACACCCTGAGAACCACCTTTAAATAATCCTGAAGGGAGCCCCGCAGTCGCTAGCCTGGAGAAATCCCGAAGGAAGACCGCAGCCGCCATCTTTATGTAATCCTGAAGGGAGCCACGAGCAGCCATCAGGAAGTAATTCTGTGAGACGCTTACATATTCACGTAAGTTCCCCGTGTGGGTTTTATTAATATATTTTCGAAATCTGAAATTTACGTGTAATAATTTGCATATTGTGTGACGTCATTGACAGATGGGCGCGCTAATTTCCACATTATGGATTATCGTTACTAAGTGTCTTTTGTGACTCTTATACCGCGTTTACGGCATGGTAAGAAACCTTGATTTATGTACAATTTTTAGTTTAGTGATTCAAAATTCCATTCTGAACAGACCTGCACCTTAACGACGTTCTAAAATACTAGAACAGGTAGAATGGCTTGCGCATTTTAATAAGCTAAAGAGCCGAACTATAGGTTTAACCAAATTAGTGGGGTCTTTAGTGAGGAACCAGACTAAGACAGGTCCCGAAAAAGGGCAGCAGCTTTTTCGGTACTTAGAGTGGCAGAGACCATAAGGGCGGTATGAAATTCTAAGAGACACTACTTCGATGTGGAAGGCAACCGGAAACCACTACATTACCTCTCAAGTACACTGCGTACAGAAATTGTTAGTAACACGATGGCATCTTCTGGGGTAAAAAAAATTCGGAGGTAAAATAGTCCCCCATTCGGATCTCCGGGAGGGGACTACTTCGGGGGATGCGATCCGAAAGTATAGAAAAAGATTCGTGAACATTTTGCGAGCCGGGGCGTGGAACGTCAGAAGTATGAAACAAGTAGGTAAGCTAGAGAACCTGGAGCTAGAAATGGATAGGTTAGCACGAGACATAGTAGGAATTAACGAAGTCCGCTGGCCAGAGGCGGGGGATTTTTAGAGTGGAGACTTCAGGGTAATGCATACAGGATCAGATTAAGAAAATTTGGGTGTGGGGATAGTTATGCGGAAAAAGATAGAACGACGTATGGAAAACTACTTACAAAAGAACGAAAGAGTACTCATGGTTAGATTTGAATCTAAACCAGTAAATTCAGTAATAATACAAGTATACATGGCCACCTCTAGGTACAGTGAGGAAGAGGTAGAGGCGATCTACAAAGATATCGAAGACATACAAAGATACGTAATGGACATGAAAATTTAATAATTACGGGAGATTTTAGTGCAGTGGTAGGTGGGGGTAGGGAAGGAGAGGTAGTACGTTTATTTGGTTTAGGCACGAAAAATGACAGGAGAAATAGGCTGGTAGAATTGTGCAACAAGAACAATTTAATCATCACAAACACATTATTTCAACATCATGCTAGAAGACGATATACGTGGAAGATGCCAGGAGATATAGGTAGATATCAAATAAATTACATTATTGTTAGACAACGGTTTAGAAATCAAGTAAAAGACAGTAGATGCCACCCGGAAGCAGATATAGACACTGACCACAACATCGTAATTATGAAGGCCCCACTTAAATTTAAAAATTTGAAAAAGATGAACGGAAAAAGGTACTTTCACTTTGAGAGGCTAAAAAATAAAGATATCCACAAAAGATTTGAAAAAAAGACAAATGAATTGCTGAAAGATATCGGGAAACAGAATGGAATAACATTAAATCCAGCTTAGACATGGCCGCCAGAGATATTCTGGGGTATACACAAAAAGAAAATAAGAAACCATGGATAACAAAGAATATCCTGAATTTAATAGAGGAAAGACGAAAATACAAAAATAGATCAGACGAACGAAACAGGAAAACAGAGATACAAAGCCATAAAATAGGAAATTATTCGCAAATGCAGGAAAGCTAAAGAACAATGGATTGATGATAAGTGCAAAGAGGTACAAACTAAGATGGAAATAGGAAAGACAGACGAAGCATACAAATTAATTAGAATGAATTGTAGAGATATAAAACCATATAGCAAAAATATAAGGGACGCGGGAAGAAACGTCATTATAGAAAATGTAGAGAAAGTAGCTAGATGGCAAAAATATATAAAGAATTTATCTTCAGGAGAGGAACTAACAGCATTAGAACAGGAATCAGACATTGAAAATGATGACCTGGGATATCCTACACTTAGAAATGAGTTTGAATTAGCATTAAAGAGCCTGAAAAATGGTAAGACGCCGGGTACAGATAAGGTGCAAGCAAAAACTCTAAAAGCTGCTGGACAAGCAGTAACAGAACGTCTCTTCCGACTTATAAGCTATCTATGAGACAGGCGAGATACCCAAAGGTTTCAAACGTAACATCATAGTAACTATACTAAAAAAAAAAAAGCGCCGATAAATGTGAAATTTTTCGTACAATAAGTTTGACAGCACACGCTTCAAAAATATTAACTAGAATTGTACAAAGACGAATGGAAAAACGAACTAAAGAAATATTAGGAGAAGATCAATTTGGGTTTAGGCGAAACAGGGGAACACGGGAGGCTATTTTAGCTCTGAGGGTGATAATGGAGAAAACAATAGAAAAAGGGGAAAACGTGTATATAGGGTTTGTAGATCTGGAAAAAGCATTCGACAGTGTAAAATAGAAAAAAATGTTCGAAATACTTACTCAAAAAGATTGGAATGAGTTTTAGGGATAGACGAATAGTACTGTTACGAGCTACTATTAGGCAACCTGTCAAACACACAAACGCCGTAAGCACTGTATATTCTCCAGGAACCGAGGATTTTCGAGCACATACCAGAGAATTAATCATCTTTTAATGCATGGTATATATAAGACCGCTGATAAAATGTAAGAGTTTAGTCTATATCAGAATGTCGAATATAAATTATATCGAGTATACATAAAGTTGTATTATGTGAAAGTGTATATTGTACCGACAGCTTGTGGAATACATAAACAGACAAAAGTGTAATAAATAAATAGTAGTGTTTAGTGTTGTTAATAGACCTATGGTTAAGAATTTAATTTAAGAAGATATTAGTGCTTGTAAATAGCATTAGTGTGATAGTGCTTCATTGTTAATTGGACTGAAAAGATTTATAAATAAGGCGTATACTGTTAATTGGACTTATGAATAGTGAGTAATAAAGACTTTTATTACTATTTGTTTTAAATTAGTGAAACGCGTTAGTAGTAGCCTGCTACAGTACATTGCTTATACAAAGAGCAAACAGCGGTAATAGAATTAGAGCAAGAAAATAGAGAAGTAAACATTAGGAAAGGAATGAGACAGGGATGTGCCTTATCCCCATTAATTTTTAACTTATACATAGAAGAGGCAATGAATTGTGTCAAATACAGGAAGACATTTGGAATTAATATGCAGGGACAAAAGATTGCTATGTTTAGACTTACAGATAATATAACGGTATTAGCATATAGCAAAGAAGGTTTAGAAGCTGCGCTTAATGAAATGGAAACAGTTCTAACGGAGAGATATGGTATGAAAATTAACAAAAATAAAACTAAAGTTCTAGTATGCAAAACAAGTATACAAATAGGAAACGAGAAATTACAAGAGGTTAAGGATTTCTGCTACATAGGAAGCCAAATAACGTAAGATGGGAAAAGCACAAAAGATATAAAACAAAGATTAGCACAAGGTCATGCTACATTTAACAAGAAAAAGCAACTACTGTGTTCAAAGACATCATACATGGAAACAAGGAAAAGACTGCTTAAAACGTATGTATGGATCACAGCCCTGTACGGCTGTGACGCCTGGACAGTAGGATAAGCGGACAAGAAAAATGTAGAAGCCTTTGAAATGTGGTGCTACAGACGTATGATAAAGATATCATAAACAGACAAAGTTAAGAACGAAGAGGTACTCAAAAAGGTTGGGGGAAGAAAGAACTATGTGGAAAACAGTAAAAAATAGGAGAGATAGGATGATAGGCCACATACTAAGACATGAAGGAATAGTGCGGAATATATTAGAAGCAAAGATAGGAAAAAAGAGAAGCAGAGGTAGACCTAGGTTAGACTAATGCACACAGATAGTGAAAGATGTAGGTTGTGAGAATTTCAGAGAAATGTGTAGGCTAGCTCAGAATAGAAATCAATGAAAGTACGCTTCCAACCAGTCGCAAGATCGAAAAACTAATGACAATAATAATGACTGTACTTAAACATGGTGATTATTATAAACAACTATAGATATTGGTTTTGCAATGCTCTTACTAATGTTAATCGTGCGAAATGATTTACTGGGAAACTATAAATACGGTAAATGTCTAAGTGTTAGGGGATCCTTGGCAGCCACATGCAGCTTAACCCCTTCACATACCACTGAAACCGGTGAAATAGGGCATATAATTAGAAAACAATAGAAGAGATCAAGCTGTATATAGGCTGTTGGGGGAATTGCAGGAAACTGTGTATGCTAGCTGAGAACATAAATAAACTGAGGTACAAATCCAACCAGCTTCAAGACGTAAAACTCAAAGACGAAAAAATAAGTGCTCTTAAATCTAATGATTATTATAAACAACTACAGGTGTTGGTTGTGAAATATTTTCAACTAATGTTGATTGTGTGAAAGGATAAATTGCAAAAACTATTAATTCAACAAAGGTTCAAGTGCTGGGGGAACTTGGTAACCAAAGGCTGCTTATCCCCCTTCACATACAACTGAATGTCGGGGAAGTAGGGTATACGATTGTAAAACAATAGAAGGTGACTGAACTGTATCAAACAAGAAAGAACAGCAGCTATGGTCAAAGACAACGAACATAGATACAAGAAGAAAACTGTTCAAAGCATAGTGTGGAGCACAGCACAGTACATCTATAAAATAAGGGCAGTTGGAAAAGCAGACAGAAAAAGATGGAAGCCTTCTGGAATGTTGTGCTTCAGATGTATGAGGATGGTAGCATGAACAGACAAAGTTAATAACAAATAGGTTATTGAAATAGTAGAGGCATAAAGATATCTGTGGAAGACGCAAAAAATTAAAAGAAATAGAAGGACAGGATACGTTCTAAGGCATTTCTGGGGAATAGTACGGGACATATTACAAGCAAAGATAGGAAAAGAGAGGTAGAGGTAGACCGAGATCAGACTTTCGCGCACAGATAGTGATAGATGCAGACTGTGCAGATTTCAGGGAAATGTGTAGGTTGGTTCAGACTAGGAAACAATGAGGGTACGCGTCCAACCAGTTCTAGGATGATGATTCAAATTTATTATTGTGTTATAATTAATTGTTCTAAATGAATTATACAGATAGACTGAATTTTTATTTTAGATTAATTACGTTCAATCTCACCGGAGTTGGTGCCCAACTGTTAGTTCATTTAAGCTTTTGTCATAGTTAAAGTAAAAGTGTATAAGTTAATTTGAAAATTTGCTAATGGATAATATATCCGCAGTCAAGTAAGCAACATATCAAAACAGCAATGTATTATGTTAGTTCACATGAGCTGTCGTGTCTACGATTATTCAGTGCTAATTATATTTTATCACAATTACCCTCTCCCCACTGTTGTTTAGCGGCTTTGCAATTCTTAAATAGTTTATATTGTTGCTGTTCTTCCTCAGAGTACACTTTTATCTCTTCTCTTTCTTCTAATAAACATACGATTTTCTGAGTTGTTCATTCTTTCCCAACAATATCTACCTTTTAGTTACTAATAGTAATGTTCTTTTCTACATCATTATTAATCTGAGTCAATTTACTACCTATAGTCCGTTCGTTTTAACTTTAGGATGACATCACAACTAGATAAAATGCTACATTGCCAATGTTAGTTTAAATTCTAATGTATTTAAAGAAAAATGTACGAAAATTCCCATTAGCAAGAGGAATTGGTGACAACAGCATACAGAACTGTCCACCTTTATCGTATTAAATGATAATATCTCTCAGTTTAATTCTAGGTATTCATTTGTATGCAGTTGTCATCACTTCATTACTACATTTGACGTCATCCTAAAATTAAAGCGAATAGACTATACCGCCATTATTTTTGTATTTCTGCTTAATTTTGACATCATTTAGTTCACATATTTCTAGTTTCGATAAACATTAACATTCAGTAGGAGTATGCAACCAACCATGCTTCTAACTAACTAACCAACAAAAAAGCACATCGTATGCATATAAATAGCATGTACGCACGCTTAAAACACTCCTCAAAAAATAATGGAATTGTCCGACACTTCTCAAAATACATAACAGAACCGTCCGGACATACAATACAAACCCACGATATAAAAGAAGTTCCAAACGCTAGAACAAATTGCTTATTAATTGTTATTTTGTTAAGGTAATCACCAAACTTGTGTGAAACAACTTAAGAATATTATAATATGAAAGTCGCCAATCTCTTCGTGCACTAAGGGTTTTCCTTCAGATTATCTGTTGTGACCACCAAATCTAACAAAAAAAATGAAGTAAATTCTTATAACCACAATATGGGCTCAAGAGCTCGCCATAGCAAAGCTTGGACCAGCTCCGGCTCCGAAGATATCAGAACCACTTCCTAAAGCACTTGACAACAACGCGCGCGCGCACACACACACACACACACACACACACCACCACCACCACCACCACCACCACCACCACCACCACCACCACCACCACCACCACCACCACCACCACCACCACCACCACTACCACCATCACCACCACCACCACCAACAGCTCGATTCAATTTCTACCAACCAAGACTGTCGCCCATATATCAGCATCTCCACATACCAGCCACAGTGTACCAAAGTTTGAAAATCTTATCCTAGTCATTGCTGCTTGGTGTTGTATTGCATTCAGTTTAACGATAAACATCATCCTCTACACAACACCGGATCCAGGTCTTTGTCGTGAAGCCAAAACATTCAATTCTTCAACAGAACGTTGGTGACTATGACGTGATCATACAAAAGATTAGTGTGGCAGAGTTAATGTCGCTTAATTTATATGATTAAAGACATTTTAAACCGTTTAAAATAATTGAGCATTGTTGCTGTGCGAATTTCATCTTTTTGGCAAACGAATCAAGAATTATGGTTCTCTCAAGCAGAGCAGAGCTTCAAAATTAGCGATATTATACAAGACGCTGTACATTATATCTAACCTCAAAGCTAAATTCGCAGAAGAGTCCGGGACATCATGATTACACCGCCCAAGACCGACAAATACACAAAAATCAAAGCCGAATTATTTAAACAGTTAAGCTCATAACAAGAACAACGAACTAGAAAGCTGTTGTGGAACGAAACGTTAGGTGGCAGAAAATCCCCACAATTCATGAGGGGCCAACTGAGTGGAACAATTATGCCAGTCTGAAGAAGAACACCACAAACATTTGGAAATTCTCTTCAACAGATTAACAGATTACAGCATCGTCATAAACCCTGCTAAATGTGTCTTTGTGCAAGACAAAGTTAAATTTCTTGGTTACCTCATAAACAAAAATGGCACCAAACTACTATCAGAAAAAGTATAACAATTCTTGAGGAGCCAACAGCAACTAAGTGGAACAATTGTGCAAGATATATTATTAAAATCAATTCGGTTAAGCCCCTTACCAATGCAAATGGAATGAATCCCAGCTACTCAACCACAATCATCCATGAAGGACACAGAATGTTTTCAGATGCCGTCTACGAAGCGCAATCTGCAAATCACGTTTATATAACTGCAGATACAAGCTGTACAAAAGAAATAGCTGCACTCAAAGTCCAGCTCCAGCATATACAAAGCGCTACAACTAAACAGCGCAACCAATGTTCTTTTAAACCATTGTTCCAAACACGGCAACGTAGCCAAACCCCACGAAGGCAGCAAAAACCCAACGATTTATGCTGGTGTCACTACAAATTTGGAGCAACAGCACACAAGTGTACACACACGGTCTTGCAATTTCACGACCCAGGAAAATGCCGAGCGCAGGAATTAGAGGTGGATAATTTCCTGCTTCCATTTCATGCCGCTCGTACGTAAAAGGTCACACCACATCTATGGAATTTTTAATCGACACTGGTACAGAACTCTGTGTATACGCAAGAAGCATGGTTCGTGGACTACTCAAACCGACGAACTGTTAATTGTTCGCAGCCAATAAGACGACCATAAACACATATAGTACTATTACATTAACATTAGATCTGAGACTAAGGCGACCGTTCGTTTGGTAATACATCATCGCCGACGTCAACAAACCTGTTTTTGGCATGAATTTTCTTACACACCACTGGTTGGCGCAAAAAACATGAAACTTATAGAGACAAAACTTTTGACCAAAGCCTAACTCGCAAGTAATAAACATAGCGCGATATCAACTCCGGCATCTAGTTCAAAATCCTAGCCAAATACCTCGACATAATTCGTCTGAGAAGCCTTTTTGCGCTATAGAGTATTCGTCATCATCATTAGGTCTTCAGTCCTGGAACTGGTTAGACGCATACCCTTATTGTTTCCTATTCTGAACTAACCTACACATTTCCCTGAAATTTGCACAGTCTGCATCTATCAGTATCTGCGTGCAAAAGTCTGATCTCGGTCTACCTGTCTCACCCCTTTCCTAGTATTTACTTCTCTACGTTCCTTCTCTAATTCTGTTACCGCTGTTTGCTCTTTGTATAAGCTATATACCATCCGTATATCCCTAAAACTCATTCCAATATTTTTGAGTATTTCGAACATATTTTCCATTTTACATTGTCGAATGCTTCTTTCATATCTACAAACCCTATATACACGCTTTCCGCATTTTCTAGTGTTTTCTGCATTATCACTCTCAGAGCTAAAATAGCCTCCCGTGTTCCCTTGTTTCGCCTAAACCCAAATTGGTCTTCTCCTAGTATTTCTCCAGCTCGTTTTTCCTCGCCTTTGTACAAATATAGTTAAAATTTTGGACACGTGTGCTGTCAGACTTATGGTTCAAAAATTTTCCCATCCATCCGAGCCTCACTTATTATAGTCCCGTCGACGGAGGACAAGCGACACAAAAGACAGTTGGTAACGATATTCAATAATGTAAAAATCAACGCTCAAATTATTGCAATTATTGCAATTATTGCAACACACATTTTTCTTTTTAAATCTACAAAGTATATAAACACCCACGCGGGGTACTTACGTGAATAGGTAAAGCTTCCTCCAGAATTTCTTCCTGATGTTCGCTCGTGGCCTCCCTCAGAATCATTTCATGATGGCGGCTGCGGGGCTCCGTGGACTCGTTAATGTATCTCGGGTCGTGGGCTGCTGTTAGGCCAGGTTGCGTCCAAATTCCAACTCTTCTTCCTATGTATGCAGGGAACGACAGGAACTGGTTTAGGAAACGACAATCAAAAATAAAGGCAAAGAGAATCTACATAATAAAAAAGATACGATACGATACCAGCTCAACTCCTCTTCTTCCCGTTTCAAAGGCAAGTCCCTAAGCGTCTTGCGGAAATTCCCCACTTTCTTCTCCGCCACACGCGTCGGCGCGAAGTTTCGCGCAACCACTTCTAGAGTGACGGAAATACGCGCAACAAGTCTTTCAAATTTATGGCGCGAAACTCCCGCATATCAAAACTAAACTAAGAATGTCTAGTGCCGATTTTCGGCACGTAACACACTTTTTTGGTATAGTTACTATGATGTTACGTTTGAAATCTTTGGGTATCTCGCCTGTCTCATACATATAGCGTACAAGTTGAAAGAGACGTTCTTTTACTACTTGTCCAGCGGTTTTTAGAGTTTCTGCTTGCACCTTATCTGTACCTGGCGCCTTACCATTTTTCGGACCCTTTAATGCTAATTCAAATTCATCTCGTAGTATAAGATATCTCAAGTCATCATTTCCAATGTCTGGTTTCCGCATTACTGAATGTAAAATCCGAACGACTTAAGGGCCACAAGTATATAGTTCTCCACGCAGATTGACGTCTGATAAACTCAAAATCATCAAGAACGAATCGACTACAATGGTCCAGTTAGGAATATCAAGGCCATCCAAATCACCATGATTATCAACTCCTAGTGGACAAACACAACAATGAGTGGCAACCCTGTAGAGACTATAAAGCTTTAAACGTTCGCACAATTCCTGATAGGCGTGCTATCCCATTTGTGGAAGATTTAGCACAACGGCAAAACAGAATTTTTTTTTCTACAATTGATATTGCCAGAGCGTATCACCAAACCCCGTAGCTGAAAAAGACATGGAAAAGACAGCTATAACTACGTCTTTTGGTTTATTCAAATTCCTATATAGTACCCTTGGATTACGAATCGCTGCACAAATTTTTCAACGATTCATGGACGAAGTTTTAAGCGGATTAGAATTCTGTTATAGACGACGACGACATCGTGGTAGCATCTCAATTTGAAAAAGACCACAAACATTAGGAAATTCTCTTCAACAGATTAAAAGGTTATAACATCGTCATAAACCCTACTAAATGCATCTTTGGGCAAGATAAAGTCAAATTTCTTGGTTACTTTATCAACAAAAATGGCACCAAACTATAACCAGAAAAAGTATAGCAATTGTTGAGGGGACAAAACAACTAAGTGGAACAATTGTGCCAGATACATTATTAAAATTGATCTGCTTTAGCTAGTATTTCTTGCACTTGTATTGGCAAACGGCTACAGTAGATTGATTTTAATAATGTATCTGGTACAATTGTTCCGTTTAGTTGTGTTGTTCCCTCAAGAATTGTTATACTTTTTCTGGTAATAGTTTGCTGCCATTTTTGTCGATGAGGTAGCCAATAAATTTAAATTTATCTTGCCCAAAGACGCATTTAGCAGGGTTTATGATAATGTTGTGATCTTTTAATCTGTTAAAGAATTTCCAAGCATCCTTGGAGGATACAAGCATGTTTAGCAGATGACGTCTACAAAGCGCAATCTGCACATCATACTAACACAATTGGGGATAATCGTTCTACCCTCCAGGAAAAGTTTGCAAAGGAAGTAGCCGCACTCAAAATCCAGCTCCAGCAAACACAAAACACTACAACTAAACAGCAGAGCCAAGGTCTTTCTAAATCATTGTTCCAAACACAGCAACGCAGCCAAAGCGTACGATGGCAGCAACAACACGAAGGTTTATGCTAGTTCCACTACAAATTTCGGAGCCACACCACGCACGTGTATCTATCCTTTCAATTTTACGGCGCAGGAAAACGCCGAACGCAAGAATTAGAGAGGGATAATTCCCTGCATTCCATTTTACATTGCTTGTACATAAAGGATGGCACGACATCTGTAGAGCTGTTATTCTACACTGGTGCAGACCTCTGTGTATACCCAAGAAGTTTGTGGACTACTTAAACCTACGAATTATCAATTGTTCGCAGCAAATGAGTAGATCATAAATGCAAATGGTACTATCACAATAACATTAAATTTGGGAGTAAGGTAAACATTCATTTACCAATTCGTCATCGCCGACGTCAAGCAACACATTATTGGCATGGATTTCCTCGCACACCATAAATTACTGGTTGATGCAAAAAGCATGAAACTTGATGGCTCAGAAAGAAAACTTTAACTGAAGGTCAACCTGTCAATAATAAACATAGTTCGATATCAACCACGGTATCATGTTCAAAATACCGCAAAATCCTAACCAAATATCAGGACGTAACCCGTCCAAGAGGCTTTTCTACGCTAATAAAGTATAGTACAAAACATCACATCTTAACGATCCAAGGATCTCCAGTATACAGTGGTCTATGCAGATTGGTGCTCGAGAAAAAAGAATTCACGACGATGGTCCAGTTAGGAAAAAAAGGTTATCCAAATCACCATTGGCATCATCCCTACACATAGTGGACAAACGCTACAAAGAGTGGCCATCCCATGGAGACTACAGGACTCTAAGTCCACGCACATTCCTCACAGGTATCCTGTCTCATTTGTGGAAGATTTTTCACAAAACTGCAAGGCAGCAAAATTTGTTCTATAATCGATATTGCCAGAGCCTTTCATGAAATCCTCGTAGCTAAAAAAGACATAGAAGAGACAACTATAACAGCGCTTTTTTTTCTATTCGAATTTGTATACATCATCATCATTAGGTCTTCAGTCTTGGAACTAGTTAGACGCGTACCATCATTGTTTCCTATTCTAAACCAATCTACAGATTTCCCTGAAATTTGCACAGTCTGCATCTATCACTATCTGATCTAGGTCTACATCTAACTCTTTTTCCCTATCTCTGCTTGTAATATATCCCATACTATTCCCCAAAAATGGCTTAGAACGTATTCCGCCCTTTTATTTTTTTATTTTCTTTACCAGATATCCTTCTTCTCCTACTATTTCTGTAACCTATTTGTTATTAAATTTGTCTGCCCATGCTATCATCCTCATACATCTGAAGCACAGCATTTCAAAAGGCTGCTACCGTTTTTCTGTCTACTTTTTAGAGTGCTAGTATTTCATAGGCATACTGCGCTGCGCTCCACACATATGCTTTCAACAATTTTCTTCTTGTTCTATGTTTGTTGTCTTTTATCATTGGCGCTGTTCTTTCTTGTTAGATGCAATACGGTACTTTTCTATTGTTTTACAATTATATACCCTATTTCTCCGACATTCAGTGGCTGTGAAAGGGGGTAAGCAGCCTGTGACTGCCAAGGTCCCCCAGCACTTAACCATTTACCAATTTAATATTTTTTTCAATATATGTTTTCGCACAGTCAACATTAGTTGCAGATATTTCACAACCACACCTGTAGTTGTTTATAATAATCATCAGATTTATCTGCGCTTATGTTTTCGTCATTAGGTTTCCGTCTCAGAACTGGTTGGACACGTACCTGCACTTATTTATATTCTGAGCTAGCCTATACAGTTCCCTGAAATTCTCACACAGCGTGTATACAGCTCGGATCCCCTTCTATTGTTTTCTAATTTTATGCCCTATTTCGCCGAGATCCAGTGAAGGGGGTTAAGCAGCCTGTGACTGCCAAGATCCTCCAACTCTTAGACATTTACCGAAATAATAGTTTTCCAGTAAATCCTTTCACATAATTAACATTATTCGAGAATATTGCCCAACCAATTCTTGTAGTTGCTTATAATAATAATCATCATGTTTAAGTACAGTTACATTCTTCGTCATTAATTTATTCATCTTGGCACTAGTTGGATGCGTACCTCTATTGATTTCTATTCTGCGCTAGCCTACACATATCCCTGAAACTCCTACAGTCTACATCTTTCACTATCTGTGTGCAATAGTCTAACCTAGGTCCACTGTTGCTTCTTTTTTTTTTTTATCTCTGCTTCTAATATCTTTCACACTATTCCCTCATGCCGTAGTATGTGGCCTATCATCCTATCTCTTCTATTATTTACCGTTTTCCACATATTTTTTACTTCCCCTACCATTTTTAGTACCTTTTCGTTCTTAACTTTGTTCGTCCATGATATGTTCATCATACGTCTGTAATTGTCTACACTGTATCCTATCTTTTTCTGCATATTTATCCCCATACCCAAATTTCCTTCCTCTGCTCCAGTATTAATTACCCTAAACTCTACACTCCAAAAATCCCCGCCTCTGGCCACCGAATTTTGATGATCTCTACTATGTCTAGTGATAACCTATTCATTTCGATTTTTAGGTTCTCTAGCTTACCCACTTGCTTCATACTTCTAGCATTCCACGCTCCGACTCGCAGAATGTCCCCGATTCTTATTTTTAACTTTCCGATTGCATCCTCTGAAGTAGCCCCCTCCCGGAGATCCGAATGGGGGACTATTTTAACTCCGGAATCTTTTACCCCATAGAATGCCATCATATTTATGACAATTTAAGTACACTGTGTACTTGGGAGGTTAATGTGGTGATTTCCCGTTGCCTTTCACATCGCGGTAGTGTGTCTTAGACTGCCATACCGACCCCTATGGTCTAAGTACTGAAAGAGCCGCGCCCTCCTTTGGGGACCTGTAATCTGGTTGCTCACTAAAGACCCTACTACTTTGGTTGGACCTGTAGTTTGGCTCTTTAGCTTATTAGAACACACAAGCCATTTCACCGGTTCTAGTAATCTAGAACTTCGGCAAGGTGCAGGTCCATTCGAAATGGGAATTTGTATACATAACCTTTGAATTACGAAACGCCGCATAAACTTTTCAACGATTTATGAACAAAATTTTAAGCGGACTAGAATTCTGCTACGACTATATCGACGACCTTTTGTTAGCATCTCAGTCTGAAGAAGAACACAACAAACATTTGAAAATTCTCTTCAGCAGATTAAAGGATTACAGCGTGATCATAAACCTTACCTTTGGGCAAAATGAAACCAAATTTCTTGACTACGTCATCAAGAAAGCCGGCACCAAACAAACTGTTAGAATAAGTCAGTATTATACAGAAATACACAAAACCTGTGACGATTCTCATGTTAAACTATTACCAACGTTTCATACGACAAGCATCTGACTAACAAGCTACGCTCAACGTCCTACTAAAAAGCACAATAAAATGCAACGCATTTATCAATTGGACAAGCAAAGCAAGCAGTTTTGGAGACTACAAAGAACAGCTAAGCCGTGCTTCTTACGCATCCACTCTTCGACACAAAACTATCTATAATAACAAACTTTGCTATCGGTGGAGTAATCCAACAATGGGGCAATTAACTATGGCAACATATAGCTTTTTATTCCAAAAGCCAACGTAATGCCCAAACAAAATACTCGGCTTACGATCGCAATTTGCTTAATTGCCAAACAGTTTAAACACATGTTAGAAGGTTGAAGTTTCACGATGTACACAAACCACAGACCACAAATCTCTAACCTTCGGTTTCCAACAAAAATTAGAAAAAGTTCGCACGGGCAATTTAGATATCTGGATTACATTAGCCAATATTCGCCACACATCAAACAGTCTGGGAAAAGAAATCATCGTCGCAGACAACTCTCAAGAACGGATGGCATCGACTTCAAAAAGCTATCCAGTTTTCAGCAAAATGATAAAGTGTTTAAAAGTCTCAGGGAAACAACAACTTAAGTTTGACCTTACAGACTTATACAAATTCAGAACTCTTACCAAACAATTTTCTGTGACATTTTAACAAAGATAGCTCGTCCATTTGTAACGTCAGAATTACGAAAAGAAGCTTTGCAATCGTTCACTACTTAGCACATCCAGGAATAAAGACAATCACAAAGCTGGTAATCCAAAAATTCATATGACCTGGCATCAAATCAGACTGCAGTACCTGGATAGGAACTTGTATTCAATGCCAAAGATCCAAAGTCACAAAAATGTGATCACAGGTTTCAAACCAACATCTTCAAGATTCAAGCTTGTTCACATAGACATTGTGTAATACCAGGGTGATCCGATAAGTACTTAGGCTACAAAAGAAAAACGAAAATTTTGGAAAAGTGGCGACTTATTTCTCCATGTAGTCCAATTCACTTGACCCAGCGATGCTCCAACTTCTCTAACCCATCTGAAAAATACGTTTTCTCGACGTCTGCAAAGTATGACTCCGTGGCGGTGATGACCTACTTATTCGATTCAAATTTCTGCCCTGCGAGTGACTTTTTCAAGTTTGAAGTCGCACGGGGCCAAATCTGGAGAATAAGGTGGATGGGGCAGCAGTTCGTAGCCAATTCGAGCAATTTGGCCGTGGCGAAGGCGGAGGTGTGAGCCCGTGCGTTGTCATGGTGAAAGAGCACTCTTTTCTTCGCCAAATGGTGCCGTTTTTTCTGCAATTTAGCGTCGAATCGGCCCAATAATTTGGAGTAGTACAGCTATGTGACCGTTTTGCCCTTCTCCAGGTAGTAAATGTAAATAACACCTTGTGAATCACAGAAAACTGTGGCCATCACATTTCCGGCCGATAGGACAGTCTTCGCCTTCTTCAGAGCACGTTCATTGGGTGAAGTCCACTGTTTCGACTGTTCCTTGGTATCTAGTATGTACCAATGGGTCTATGCTTCGTCGGCGGTTCCGAAACGATGCAGAAACTCCTTCGGATTGCGCTTAAACAGCGTCAAACACTGCTCTGAAGTGGTCTCGCAGTTGCGCTTGGAGTGAGCAAATGCGGCACCCATCGCCCCGATAGCTTTCTCATGCCCAAAATTTCATGCAGGATATGACCCATGCGGTGTTTTGAGGCGCCTACTGTCTCAGCTATCTCGCTCATCTTTAATCGGCGGTTTTCCAATACGAAATCGTGGATTTTGGCATATTATCCTCCGTGGTAGTCGTTTTCGGGGCACCTTGGCGTGGTTTATCAAAAACTGACGTGCGACCACGTTGAAACTCGTTAAACCAATTTTTGACGGTCGTCATCGAAG
Organism: Platerodrilus igneus; assembly: GCA_036346225.1. Lineage (NCBI taxonomy): Eukaryota > Metazoa > Arthropoda > Insecta > Coleoptera > Lycidae > Platerodrilus > Platerodrilus igneus. The sequence goes on along the minus strand of JARFIW010001469.1, from coordinate 10,344,011 downwards.
GAGAAGAGTCGTCGTACACAGCATCCAAGCCCTTTTTCATTTCGCTGCGCGATTTCGCTTCCAAAAACAGGAATCGAATCACCAACTCGAACTACGAGTCCAATTCTGCTGAAATTTTGACAGTAGCTGTTTACGAGAAGGTACTGCACGATAGTACATTTCTCTTGCAATAGTGACGCCATTGGGCGGTGAGGCTAGGTACTTATGGGACCGCTTTCGTAAACTCGTTAATTACGGTGTAAGTTCAACTTCTTCACGTCGATTATTCTTGCATGACCCTAGGCGTGAAGTATTACACCTACAAATTCGGCTGCATAAATTACCGTGGCGAGTAAAACCCACAAGATAACAAAACAAGTCAAGAGCTTACCTGGTTTTTTTAAGCCCAAGCCGTTTTCTGTTTCTCAGGTCTGGGTTTTCGGCTAATGTTTTTTCAATATTTCCAAAATATTATTGGCAAAGCACATCGTTTTATAGGTAGGAGTAAAAATACAGACAGAAAAAAAGAAGTCACTTCGCTGAACTTAACCGTACGCACGTAGCACTTCATCAAAGGCCGATAGTAAAGTCCCTTCTTTTAAGAACATTAGTTCTCACCAACTATAGTATCTCAGTCTTTTTACGCTTTCCACAACACATTCTTTTAGCCTGGGAGCGCAAACTTATGCGGTTTGTATACCATATTATCATAAGTTAATGTTCTAGAATCCGTGGGAAGCTATAATCTTGGAACTATACGCGTAAAAACTTAAATTAAGAATGGGAAAAGGAACTTCTCCAGCCTGGAATTAAAAATCCCCTATATTTAAGTATTAAAATAAAATGTAAAGACAAGAAGGCACAACCATTGTCGGACCGTTACCCGCATCAAAAAAACACTGATACATATTTACATGCATTGAACGTCTTACAATATGACCACAAGCAATACCTCTGCAAAATATTGAAGTTGTAACGGTAGCCAGAGTATTAATAAAGCAGTGGATCGCACGCTTTGGCGTACCTTACATGTGATTTTCCAATGCTCCACCCGAAGGTACTACATTGGCCAGGAAGCGAGTTTTTTTTACCTGAAAAATTCGGAATTTTGCCGAACCCTTGCTGTTCCAAACAAGGTAGGGATCTTTAACGTGCGTGACAACACCCACACACGAGACCTCCATTTTACCTCTCATCCGAACGAGGGTGTATTTTTGTGAAAAATGCTCGCCTAACATTTTTCAAGCGGACCGTATCGGGATTCGAACCCGGGACCTTGGGCGTAGTAGTCACACACATACCACTACGCCACGGTGCCGCCGCTTTGGTGTACCACTTAGTCATAACAGATCAAGACCGTCAGTTGGAATCGCAATCATTCAAACAACAGCATATCATTCGCAGTCCAATAGCATGGTGGAGCAGTTTCGCCGACAACTGAAAACTGCATTGATCTGCAACGAAACAAAATATTACCTATAGTTCTACTTGGAATTTAAAATGTTTGAAAGAAAGAACTAAAAGCTACACCTGCAGAGTTTTCATTTGGCGAACCGCTACGCCTACCAGAAAAAATTCCTCACAAGTTCGAGCAAGCCAACGAAACAAACATATCTTGAGACACTTACAAGCCAACTACGTTACTACTTTCAACGACTACAGTTCATTTACATTTCCAATGCTCCACCTGTAGGTACTACATTGGCCAGGAGGCGAGTTTTTTGTTGCCTGGAAATTTAGAATTTTGCCGAACCCTTGCCGTTCCAGGCAAGGTAGGGATCTTTAACGTGCGTGACAACACTCACACACGGGACCTCCATTTAACCTCTCATCCGAACGAGGGCGTAATTTTTGTGAAAAATGCTCGCCTGCCATTTTTCAAGCAGTCGGCCGTGTCGGGATTTGAACCCGGGACCTTGGGATCCGTAGTCTTACGCATACTACATTGATCCACGGCGACGCCTTTTCAACGACTACAACCAGCCAAGCCACCAAACATAGCAGCAGACGAAGATTCATATTCAAAAAGTTGTAAAACATAAGCCACATTTTTCTACACTGCGGAGGCAACAAAAATGCTTTACAAAGTACATACGGTAGACCTACAAAGTAATTCACATGGACGGTAAAACAATCACCATCGACAAATAGGGCAAGAAAACAACTGTTTCAATCGACGTGGCAAACTAGCATACATGCAGAACGAATTTCAGAAACAGTTATAACGGTTATTAAAAAATCCAAGTTATACCCCTCCAATTGCAGTTAAAAGTAACAGTAGAATATTACACTTCTCAAAGAAATATTTCACTTTTTATCGTTATCGCAATCGCTAGAGAGGGGGTATGTAGGAACATGTAACAAACCTTATTCCTAACTAACTGACCAATAGGCACACAGCCTGTAAATAAATAGAGACACGTATAATACACACCTCAACCAATAATAAACTCGACTAACACTTCTTGTAAAATAATTGCGGTGTAAATTTCGATAGCTAATTAGGAGAGAAAAAAAGTGGACTGTATTAAATTTATAGAATATTTTGCAAGCAACAGATAATGAATGTCTTTAAACAAAACAGTTAATCAAAGAGTTTACAATGAGCACTCTCCTTGTTAATGATGCGGCCGTGCAGATGAAAAAACGTTGGAACAAATACAACTTTTCCTTTGGCGGACGGAGCGAAGCACATTTAAGGATAGCGGTTTAGCAAAGTGGTTCATAAGTGTAATAATTATTATAAATAGCAGCGGCGGGTAACAAAGCGGTCCATCTAATTAATTCTAAGTAACACGTGTAAACTCGATACGGTGTATTCGACTGACGAAGCGGTTCATACACAATAGCGATGCAAACTGTTTTTAACGACGAAAACGAGAAACTCTTTTGGCTTCGTGGATTTTCCAATCGATACTTGTTTGCAGATGCGCACTAACAACGTTCACCACTCGCAGCACTGATTAGCGCGTGCTTAGTAAACACATGGGGCTTTTGCAATAACAAATTTAAATATACCGCGGCGAATTTAAAATAACCAACAAACTCAATGCATGAATGAAATTTAGTTTTAAATATTTACAATACAAACGGAACACTTCTCGAAATACAAATAGAACCGTCTGAATGTACAATACAAACAAACCTATGGTATAAAAAAGCTCCAAACGCTAGAGCAAATTACTTCCTATTGTTCTCTCTTTAAGGTAGTCATCAAACTCCTTGGAGGGTACTTAAAGAGTAAGGCGGAAGTCCCCAAGCTTTTAGTGCACAAATCGTTTTTCTTCAGATTATCTCGTTGTGACCACCAAATCTAACTGAATAGAATGAAGTGAACTCACAACGCTATGGACAGGATGTCGCTATAACTTGGACGGATCCACCTCCAAAGTCATCATTGCATCAGGGCTACCTCCTAGAGCACGTGAATCCAACACGTTTGCCAGGATTGGAAACATTCCGCCATCGGTTTGCTTCAATTTCTATTAGCCAAGGAAGCCGTCCATACGCCAGCGACCGTCCACCAGACGCTAAGTACCGAAGCTTATAAACATCCGATGCACTCAGCCACGAGGTGCCGCTTGCATTCAGTGTAACTCGTGCCAGGGTTACTTACGATGATGCAATTCTTTACACGACACCAAATCCAGGTCTACATAATTAAAAGTTTAGTGACATTTGCATAGAGATGTGCAATTACTGCATTAAGAACTATTGCCTGTAGTTGTTAAAGTCTTTTTTGGTGCGTTACCTTTGACGGTTGTGTTGTTGATGTTTTAATAAAATGACTTCTTCACCAACTATTTAATTAATAGTGTAAATAATGTACAGTTTAAAACGTAAATTTGAAGTTTTACTTTCAACATTCAGTTAAACAAAGCACCTGTAGAACAAACTAGTGAAGCTATATAACAAAATTAATTTGACTGATTAACGCTGTAGTCAAATTATGCTCGTTAAATTAGTTAAATATTTTTTTTACCAACATACAGACACAAACTTCTTTGTTGTTTCTTAGTAGAGCGAATTAATGTATACGTTTAATTAAAACACGTGCGAATCTTTATTGTTTCGAGTTATTATTAGGCAACCCGTCAAACACACAAGCGTCGTAAGCAATGTATATACTACAGAAGCCTAGAACTTTCTAGCATATACCGAAGTATGAATCATGTATATAATTCAGGGTATATATAAGACCGCTGATGAAGTACAGAGTGAGTCTATATCTAAATGTCAAATATAAATTATATCGTGTAAAGTTAATTAATTACGCTTTTGGAGGTCCAAGAGTAAATATAAATTTGTGTTATGTGAACGTATATATTGTACCGACAGCTGTACATAAGTAGACAAAAGTGTAATAATTAAATTATAGTAGTTTTAGTGTTGTTAATAGACCTATGGTTAAGAATTTAGTTTAAGAAGATATTAGTACTTTAAATAGCATTAGTGTGACACTGCTTCATTGTTAATTGGATGTTACATTCCAAATTTGGAAATGTACATTGTTAAATATGTGAGTAAACTCCCGCGAATATTTTCAAATAAACTTGTTAATTTCCGCCATTCCGGACAGTTGCGTTTGCGCAAAAGAATGCGCAAGCGCGGAGTGAATGGCGCAAGTATTTGATACAATCTGCAGCGTAATCATGTTATATTTAAACGATTGCGCAATACTATGAAACGCGGGAGTGTATCAGTTACCAAACACGTTTAAAAGTGATACCATTCTTAATTTATAATATAAATAAAGCAATGTACCTACTTAAAACGCGCCTTGCAGTTATATCTCAGGGCCATCTCCTTGTGGGTCCATCATGCCATTGTTGAGTCCAAATTTAGTCGTCCCTCCTTTTTCGTTCGTTCGTAGGTAAGGCAACAAGGATACAGGTAAAGGTACTCGAAGATAAAGATAAAAGGGAACCTACATCCTAAAAAAGAGAAAGGACAGATACACGACACAGGTAGCTATTTTCGGCTTCAGGCCTCGTCGTATAATGGCGTCGTATTACACACCGCGCACTTTTATTACTACTTGTTTTAAATTAGTGAAACGCATTAGTAGTAGCCCGCTACATTATGTTATCTTTATAGTATGGGATACTAGGGCGGGTGTTGGTATCTAGCAGGACACGCGACTGCAACATATAAATCAATATAAACACAAGCAAAAAACATGTAAATACAATACTGGCAAATTAATATACGACACTGTAAATAATTATTTAAAAGATTAAAAAGCGTGCGTGTTAATAAGCACAAACAGGAACAATACATGTACATAAAAGTACATTAAGTCAATTAAGAGTTTGTTTACAGATACATCTTACTTTTTATATATATATATATATATATATATATATAAGAGTTTGTTTACAGATACATCTTACTTTTTATATATATATATATATATATATATATATATATATATTAAAATGTCTAAGGGAGCTACTAAGAGTTATAAGGGTTGGTTAGTACAAGGTAGTATATGCCAAACAAAAATAATCCACATATTTGATCACATAAACATAAAAATATATGTTTGCCGTATTTTATGTATACTAAAATACCATTCAAATATAGTAGTTGAAATTAAGTGCCAAAAGGCAATTTTAAAATGACTAAGTGGCGTAGTAAGATGTGAAATGCTCAAGGGTTTATACCGAGTTGAATTTTTAAAAGCCTTTGAAAGTACATTTGCCGTCCAAAAGCCGGATGCGTCTATGAATGTTCACTATCAACATGCATCCAGGGTCAAGTATAATTTATTTTGGTTTCATTTTCTATAGCATCAACTTTTGGACAATATTTGTAAACTCAAAATTATTAGTTATAACAACGTAAAATGTGATTGGTGGAATGTAAAGATTTAGGACATATTTTAGAATTTAATGTGATTATGAAATTGTACAAAAGACATGGACTATGGTATGTGCGACACGAACTTAGTTATTTGTTATGGACTTTAAGATGTAGTAGGGTAGTAGAGAGTTAACATGGTCGCCTTAGAGAGTAAACAAGATGATTATTTTTCGAAGCAATTTTGTAAAAGACGTGTTTTGGATTATTTTTCGAACAAATTTTGTAATAGACGTGTTTTCAGAACGGTGCTAATTTGTATTCAAATATTTTGAAAAGAAAATAAAAGTAATTGTTTTTAAAAATGAGTTTAATTGAAAAGTGGTAAAGAAACAAGCGGAAGTATAAAGGGAATATTAGTGATTGTGCGACGATTAGAAATTGGATTTGGAGAGTGGTCTTAAAGGTAGCGGGTCAGCGAGAGTGGTTATACAGATTAGGAGTTGGATATTGGAGCGGGTTAAAGGCAGCAGGAGTATTGAGCGGAAACAAAGATACGAGTTGGATATTGGAGCGGGTTAAAGGCAGCAGGAGCTTTGAGCGGAAACAAAGATACGAGTTGGATATTGGAGCGGGTTAAAGGCAGCAGAAGCATTGAGCGGAAACAAGGATTTGAAGTGGAGATTAGTACAGAGGGAAGTTATAGCACTAGTTTTTTTTTCTAAATTCTAAATTTGGGTTAATCATTTCAGATATTGGGGAACAGTTAAAAGTCGAGGACACCTGGAAGCAGAACGGAAATTCAAGAACAGCATTGTGAAGACGTATACGGTAATTAGGATTTTGTGCCAGGATTCAGCAAGGCATCGACGGAGTATAGACCAGGTGAGTTTTTAAATTTCTTTAATACGTCAAAAATTTAGTCATATAAAATTTGGTTGTAATTTAATTTGGCACATAGTAACTTTGATCTAATTAGAAATTTTGGCATATACTAAAGTAGAGTAGCAATTTTAATGGTAAAACAAAAGGGTGCACGTTGGTTGGACTTAACACAACTACTTATAACGGAAACCCACTATAAGCAGTTGAATAACCTGAGATTAAGAGTTTTATAGAGTCGAGGCATTACATTAAATAGTTTATAAAAGAACCAACCAAACGGTGCAAGTACAAGGGGGCGTGCATTAGGTGTGCACATTTTACAAAAGTATAAAATAAAGGGTATAATATAGGTGAAACACACAAAAAGTAGAGGGGTGGTGTATATAATAATATATATATATATATATATATATATATATAATAAGCACAAACAGATATACGTATAATAAATGCTTAAATTAGTTGACAAATACAGTTAAATATTAACAAAATAAACACGAGTGCGTGTTAATGAGTACAAATTAGAATAGACAATTATATATTCGTATATATAAATAAGCACAAACATATATACATGTAACAACCGTCTTAAGTCAGTTAATGACGGTATAGCACGAATATTTACAGGATTAACAAGAGGGCATGTTAATGAGCACAAACAAGAACAGACCTTTAAATATCCTTATATCTATAAAGCAAATTGTGTCAGTTAATTCAGCTATAAATATTTACAGGATTAATGCAAGGGTGTTTTAATGATCACAAAAAAGAATAATCGGTCGTCTGTCATTATATATAATAAATGCACAAACATACGAGTAACAATCGTATTAAGTTAGTTAAAGACAAATACAGTATGGACAGAATTAACACGAGTGTGTGTTAATAAGTACAAACAAGACAGGGTAAATTAATTAAGGCAAGTACAATATAACTACAAAATTAACACGAGGGTGTGTTAATGAGCACAAACAAGAACAAACGGTTGTTTATTCTTTTATATATATATATATATATATATATATATATATATTGTGAAGTTTACGCTCTTGACTCGACCCCCTGCGTTGGGCTGCATAATATTATTTTGAGGTTTATTGGTTGGGTTTCCAAAATTCGTGCCCCCCGCTTTGGGCGTCATAAATGTTGTGAAGTTTTCATTATGAATCAATATCTGGCCCTACCAAATTATACCAGGCCTCTGCATTATCTTTCAATAAAGCCTTCACTACATTTAATTTAACCTGTTCGTCATACAAATTACACACCAATGTTCGGAGATTATTTATGAAAATTTGTGGGTTCACTATCTCCATTAAATTTCATTTGTTTTTCTACTGCAATATTACTCGCAAAAATCCTTGAGCTGTCTTTCGCTAAAGCGCTTATATTTTGTTTAATCCTTGTCACCTCTCTTTCAACTCTGCCTATCTGGTCTCTACATGACTCACTCACCTCAGTTATTTTTCCATTTATCTCATCTGCACAAAACATTCTAACTTCCGTTTTTAGTTGTCCAATTTCACTCCAAATTCCAACTATACTCCTTTCATTTCTGTCAACTCTCATTTCAACCTCCCCATTTTTACTGTTAAACTATTTTTGAAATCAGAAAATTCCCTAGTTGACCTCTCTATCTTTTCACTCAACGTCTCCCTAACTCCAGTTAATGTTTCATTCATCTGTTCCAATTTTCTATTTGATTCCTCACTCATCTTCTCTAGCATTCTTATGATCATCCCGTTTTCTTGATCTCCCGATTCTGTCTTCGATTGATTCCTACTATCTCCTGCTTCTTCCATTTTTCCTGATTTTCCAAACAACGCACTATCGTCACTTCCAATTTCTGCTCCTTCACTCCTACGCTACTCCATTCTTAACATCCGTTTACCACACACCCAAAATAAATCTAAAATTATCCCTAAACTTATTTACAACAATCCACCCTTTCCTCTCAGGTCGCCAGTTTCCTGAAATAATAAAAAAAATATCTAGAATCGTGCCCCTCACGTTCGGGTCGCAATAATATTGCGAAGTTTACGCTCTTGACTTGAGCTTTACGTTGGGCGTCATAATACTATGAGATTTTACCTTGGAAAGATAAGACTGTTATTTAAACACATCCTCAACGCTTTTACAATCCCTTATAATATTAAATATGCTATACTTTTATCTCATTATTATTAATTCTTATGTCCTATATTTAAATAAATACTATATTACATCATTCCTAGCTAACTACGACTAAACTAAATATTTTACCTAAGCTTATAAAATAATTGTTTAAAATATACTAATTCATCAAATGACTAATTTGATTTTCTAATATCTAGCTTATGCCCTTATGTATCCCAATGAACCCTTAATTACACGATAATATTAAAATTTTCAAAAAAAAAATTTTATAAAAAAAATTTCTTACCTTTTATTTGACGCCTACGGATTTATCTGCTCACCTTGGCTAGCTCAGCAATCGGCCTCTTCTTGAATACCCATCTTTAAGTACATACCTCTCTTACACATACACCATCAAATGAAATTACCAAAATAATACAACAACCCTTTTATTTACACATATTAACGGATAAAATATTTACACATGAGTACAAACGATTTGGTACAATTGTTACCAGCTCAATTATTAAATGATTTAATGTCCTTAGTTTTAAATTATTTTAACAAAACTTCTACATAATGTGAGTAGATGGGCCCCACATGCAACCCTAGTTTGACTTCATACTGGTCTATGGTGAGCTCATTATAACCCAGTTTTTGTAAATGCTTTTAACCTTGCACTTTATTGAAAACAAATTTACAGACCCGTTTACTTCTTACAACCACAATTTATAACCTGAATAAACCTTTATATATTATCAATAAACCCTTTTTTAATAATCAAAATTAATTGTCCAGCACATGTACCTTTTTAAACAAGTTTTAAAAATAATAAACACGCCACCAATAAGTCAAACACACAAACACCAAAATATTACCACAAATGTTTATACAAAACAGAAATTTAAAATTCGTTATCTGGAGTCACCTACGTTCCTCGTCACTGCTTAGATGGCTACCAGAAACCCTAGTCGATGTGTCCATCTACTACGATGAAGTCTGAATCCACAGCTCCCCACCATCTAATATCTCCGCTACCACTCTGGTTCTTCTCCCAAGATATTAGCTTCGTCTCAACAGTACCATTCCATACTAGATATATCATGCATACAAATGGCTTTCAGATTTGCTTACCCCAAATATCATCCATCCATTTAATAACTTTGTCGTAGTAACGGCACCTTTTATCTAAACAAGCACCAACCCGTGCAAACACTCTTATAAATCGCAGTCCGCTACTACAGCTTTTATGATTTTTAACAGGATGTTTAATGTAACTTTACTGAACACAATAATTGCTAACCTAAAGCTTTTACTATTATTGTTAAAGATCTGAACCCGTATTCAAATCTCAATGGAAAGGAAAAGAGCTTTAATATATTCGTTCTAGTATTAATATTATTCCAAATCCCCCTAGTGGAACCTGTTTCGCGCAAAAAGCTTGTTTTTGAAACGGCTTCTTAAAATTCTAAACGTAACCGATTATAATTTCTGAAAAATTTCTCCCGTCCGTCGTGTTGTTTACATAGAATTTCGTTTCCTACCTTACCGTATGCGCACTTCTCGAAAACTGTTGGCCATCGACCAATGATCGAATTTTCCTCCGTTCAGACGCGCCACCTCTTAGCTATACATCTCCGTTCTACGCATATCTGTTGTCTCCTTTCGAACCCCTCTTGGGTTACAGAAAATCGATATTGCAGTCGACCTTCACAAATACCCGTATATCTTACGTGACTTCAATCCAACGCTTTATTTATACATTTCTCTGTCTGTTTTATATTATCGATCGTTTATTCCACTCATTCCTTAAGATACTGGTTATTTACCAGCTTATACAAATCGACCGTTGCAACAAACTTTATAGGAATTCTATCTTAACGTATAATCCAGTTCTATCAATCTGACATTTAACAACAGGTGTTTCTTGAAACAATCGACCGTTTGACATAACAATTCTCGGTTTACTCATTCTTCGCTTCGTAGTATTTGTATAACCGAACGTTGGCTTTTAAAATGCGAACATTTGCATTTGAAATTATTGATTTTCTATGCAAGCACGCTCCCTTCCTGCTTGCATGCGTTTGATTAAGTTATTATAATTTCTTATGCGTATCCAATAGTTGTTTAGGTACTCTAAAACTTTTCTTCCCTTATGTAATATTAACATTCTAATTTAAATATAGAAAAATACCTTAATACTCGTCCGTTTTCACTATATAAATTAATTACTTTGGCGCGTAAATAATTTGCTCTTATTTCTATATACACGGTTGATAAAATTTTATTGTCTACACCTATTTACTCTTTAAATCTATATAATATATATATATATATATATATATATATATATATATATATATCGTGCCAGTTAACTTGTATGGGGGCGTGGTCCTGAATTAAGTAGGGACCAGGCATAACCCTATGTAAGACACTGGGCGGGGGACCTCAACCCCGACACGACGCGTCCCAATGGCTGATAGGGAGAGCTCCTGTAGATATACAGGACAGGTGCGAATAAGGCCTACCAAATAAGCACCCGCGGATCAACTGAGGTGAAGAGAAATGGTAAACGGCCTCGATGGCAGAAGAGGAAATGTCCCAATGGCAGAGAGGACGGAAGAACCATTTCAAACCCAAACTCAAATCCATTTTGCGTCTGACTTGAAGCAAGCTGCAAATGGTCAGCGTCTGTTCACCAGTGGTGCGGCTGAGATTCATATTCTGGAACTAACCCCTCCAGTCTTAACACTCTGAGTTCTCGAACTCAACCCACCTAATTCTAGGTACTATCATGATGCATTTTGATAATTCTAATTCTACCTCAGGGGGTAGCCAATCCCCCGTCAGTCTCACTGGCGCAACTAGTCTTTCGGATTCTGGGGCGACTAGGTTAAGATGCACTGTGAAAAATCAGAAGAAATCAGAGGCCGCTGGAACATCAATACATTGTTACGTCCAGGTAAACTTCTTGAATTGGGGAATGCATCAGACAAACAGAACATTCAAATTTTAGCACTCCAAGAAACCAGAATGACAGACGAAAATACACATGACTTTGGCAATTACCGTCTTTTCAAAAGTAAAATTAACAAAAGAATCATGAATAACACGCCCCATTTAGGAGTGGCTTTCGCAATCTCTAAGAAGATCTTGAGGTCAGTTACAAGTGTCAATCCAGTTAACAATAGATTAATAACCATATCCCTTAAATGTGCGAACAAATCATACACTCTAATTAATGCCCACATGCCGATAAACGAAGAAAATAAGTCAAATCCAGAAAAAGTTATTAAAGCATGGGAAACCTTAGAAAATACTCTGTCTAAAATCCCTAAAAACCATGTAAAAATCTTAATGGGCGACTTTAATGCACAGCTGGGAAAAGAAAGGAAATTTAGGAAAACAATCGGAAAATATCCTGCTCATAAGTGGACAAACAGGAATGGCCAAAGACTTGTTGAAATATGAAAAACATTTAACCTTAAGATCATGTCAACTCATTTTAAAAAACACCTTCTAAACAAAAGACCTGGAGATCTCCCAACTCATATTTGGGGGAGTTTCAAATCGACCATGTTGCAATATCATACCCGAACTACAAAGAAATCCTAAACGTTCAGGTCCGTAAAGAGGCCAATATTGATTCAGATCACTACCTCACCAGAATAAAGCTAAAATGTAAACCACAAAAAATGTGTACAAAAAAATGTCTAATCCCAAAATTTGACACGGAGAAAATAACACCAGTCTTTGGATCCGAACTTGATAAAATTAAATCAAAAACATGGCATGAACTGAAAAACAAAATTGTTAAAACCGCCCAAAAGTTAACCCCTCTACAAAAAAGACAAAAACATCCTTGGTGGAACATGGACTGTGAAACAGCAGTAAAATCTAGACTCCAAGCATTTAAGAACTGGAACAGCAATAAAACAGAGAAGACGTATAACACATTCTTAAATTCTAGAAGAGAGACATCCAAATTAATAAGACAGACTAAACGGGCATATGAAAAGGATCAACTTCTTTCCTTGGAAGAAGATTTTCAAAAAAACAAGACAAGAAATTTCTACAAAACATTCAAAAGACACTTAACCGGTTACCTACCCCAAAGCTTATGTTTTAGGAAAGAAAATAGCAATCTAGCTCTAAGCAACAAAGAAAACTGTGACGAACTTGCTAGATATTTTGAGAAACTTAACTGCCCACAACCATGTAATAGATTTATACCAAATCATACTCATTTCACCAATCCAGGCTCATTAGAACCAAACGAAGATGAGATCAATAGGCAAATTAAAAGATTAAAAAACAACAAAGCATCCGGTGAAGACGGAATTGTGGCGGAACATCTAAAGTCCATAGGACCCAACACTCTAAGGGAAATCACAGAGCTGATAAAGAACATTTGGCAATCAGAGAGAATACCTGATGACTGGAAAAACGCACTTATCCACCCCTTACATAAAAAGGGAGACAGAACGGATGTTAATAATTATAGAGGAATCTCCCTACTTCCAGTCTCATATAAGATATTTTCACTATGCTTACTCGATCGGGCTCAACAACAATTGGAACGACACATTGATGAATATCAGGCGGGTTTCAGACCCAATAGATCCTGCACAGAACAGATACTTAACTTGAAATTGATTCTGAGACATCAAAAAATTTATAACAAAAACATAATCTGCACATTTGTTGATTTTAAAAAAAGCATACGACTCCATTGACCGGGAATCCCTCTACCAAATTTTAAAGGAACAAGGCTTAGACCTTAAAACACTAGCTTTAATTAGAGAAACACTAACGAACACTACGTCCAAAGTAAAGTTCATGGGAGAACTTTCCGAGCCTTTTGAAATAAAAACAGGAGTAATACAGGAATGGCGAAATCAAAAAATTGAACACAATGTCGATCAACCAATCAAATTAGGTAGAACAAATATTAAAGTCGATTGCTTAGCCTTCGCTGATGACCTGGCAATTTTAGCTCGAGACACGGATTCGACCCAAAAACAAATTGAGATTCTAAAGGAGATCGCAGAGAAAGTTGGCCTTCAAATTTCATTTGAAAAGACGGAGTACATGACTAATCTTAAAATAGCTCCTAAATTCTTGAACACAAAATATGGGAAAATAAAAAGGGTATCACAATTTAAGTATCTTGGTGAAATTGTTACAAGAATCAGGCCTTGAAAAACTTGCAAATGAAGCCCGTTGTCAGAAAATAACAACCGCCTTCAGACTTACCCAAAACATCTATAATAAAAAATCAGTCTCTAAATATGCTAAACTCCGTCACTACAATACAGTAATCAAACCAGAATGCCTCTATGCATCTGAAACACTAGTTTTAAATAGAAAAACTGACATAGATGAAATTCAAAAAAGAGAAAGGAAAATTATCAGGAAAATTTTAGGCCCCATTCACACTGAAGTTAACACCTATAAATTGCGAAAGAACAAAGAGATAGAAGAATACACGGATATACACTCAGACATGAGGAAAAGAAGATTAAAATTCTACGGACACATCAAAAGAATGGAGTCAACGAGACTAACAAAACAGATTGTAGAATTCTATGAAAATCGCAGTAAGGCAAAGACAGAGACAATCAAGTGGATAGCAGCAATCAAAGAAGATCTACAAACATCAGGCATAACACAGGCAGATATTTTGGACAGAAAAATGTTTAGGAATAAAATTACTAAATGGGAGGTTGGTCAAAGGAACATTCTCAAGAGACCAGGAACAGCGTGGTCCGATGACAGAAAAAGAGCCCATTCAGAAAAAATGAAACTAGTCTGGGCACAGAAAAAGGCCAAATTATCAAAATTAAAAAAAAAAAACATGACTAATACCTCGCGTGGTCCTATTGGGCCCATACGTGTATAATAATATATATATATATATATATATATATATATATATATATATTATAATATATAACCCCCCTTTTAGGATTGATAATTATAATATATGAGCAAATTAGCAATGCACCAAATTGCCCTATAATTTCCTTTCTTTAATTAATTTATTAACTTTTCTATTGAGTCTTTAAATCTGCGCCCCGACCAATGAAACTCTTATCTCAGGTTAATTTTGTGAATAAATCTATATCTGCATACAGCGTGAGTTCTGAACCATATACAGATGTATGTGACACTGCCAGTCAAATGACCTCTAGTTAAATCTACTAAAGCAATTTGTAAATGTGACAGTGTAAACAATTACTTGAAAAATATGCACAGTAAACAGTTTATATTAGTTAATAAATTAAGATTTCAAACGAGTATAATTGATTAAGTGTTTAAATATGACACTGAAAATAATAATACAACCTGAACTTCCAATGAAACGTCTTGCTGCTGAACAATGAAGCTCCACTGCCTACAGCGACGATTCGAATCAGATGTGGGTTTTTAATACCTGTGGATAAGGACGTTTTAAAAATTTTGTATTACTGAATTTACGCTTTTTATTTTAGGGTTTTAGGTACGCCAAAAATTCTTTAGAGACACTTATACTTATCCTCGTTGGTCTTATCAGGAAACTTAGCTCCGTGAAATCAACACCGTGCTCGACACCAAAAGTTCAGCAATTCCAGCGTTCTGATAGCACCACTTTGGAACTCCTCTGTCTACACAAAAATACTCCCAGAATTCCAATGGTCAATAATAAGACAATGACAAGAACTCTTGCATTTATCACTTTTTAATATCAACAGTTCCTTTATACTTCGAATATCACAAATACATTTTACATACTTTGAATTTTATGTTGGAGATTACAATAATAAAAGGTATACAATTCGTAAACTGTTACAAGAAATATTATACTTTTTGTTCTATAGTTTGTAAAGTTCTTTTTTTCAGTTCTTTTCAAATCAGTTTCTTCTTAATTTTCCATTTTTAACAACTCTCATTTAAATTTTTTTCCAACTGTCACTTATCTCTATGGAGATGCCCCTTAAAACATTAAACCAGCCTACTCTTTTACAATTCTTTTCCAACTAACATTCTATGATCCAACTTTTTATTAATAGATCTTATTGCTCTTGTCAAATTCTAATTTGGAGTAAACTAATATCCAAATGTCATTGACCGAAAATTTATAAATTGATATTTTAATCCTAACAAGTGAAATTCAAATGATATAATAGACTTACAACTATATACTGAAAAATAAATAAAATTTCTACATCTTATAACTAACTTAAATCTAATAAAAACATACTAATTGACTTTTTTAGGCTTTACGTACATATTCAAATGAAAGTGAAAGTTTAACATCTTATACCTAACTCAAATCAAATGAAAACGTACTAAGTGACTTCAAATCTTAGCTATACATACATATTCACATGGCAGTAAAGTTTCCTTTTAAATATTTTAACAAAATTTTATGATATACAAACAACAGCAGTTCACTTCATTGGCACAAACTTTTCAAAATTACTTTATGAAATCACCATCACCCAAGTTGAAATCTTAAACCTTCCTTTTCTCTTAAATTATCATTTTAAATATCTTTAACAAGTAACTGCCTTCTTCATCAATCATTTTACGAACTAGAAGTCTATATCTGAGTGGTACTTCAGTGCGCCAAGGTTCAAATCTCATACATATCACATAATATCACAATATATATATATATATATATATATATATATATATATATATATGTAACGGGCTACTACTACCGCGTTTCTTTAATTTAAAACAAGTAATAATAATGGTCTTTATTACTCACTGTTCACAAGTCTAATTAACAATATATGCCTTATTTATAGATGTTTTCAGTCCACTTAACAATGAAGCACTATTACACTAATGAATTTACAAGCACTAATATCTTCTTAAACTAACTTCTTTACCCTAGGTCCAATAACCACACTAACACAACTATTTGTTTATACACTTCTATTTATTTATGTATACTGCAAGCTGCATGCACATTAGACACAGCATATCATTTATGTATATATTCTAAAAACTCAACTACGTTTACTTTACAACGATATAATTTATATTAGACATTCAAGAATAGACTGACTCTTGCATTCATTAGCGGTCTTATATATACTCTGGATTAAAAAGGATGACTCATGCTCCAGTACTTTCTAGAAGGATTCTCGAATGCTGAAGAATACGCTGTGCCCCGGGCGTTTGTATGTTTGACGGGTTGCCTAATAGTGGATCGCAACAATATATAAAAGCGCAACCAAACCGGAAACAATAGTATCAAGTCAGTATAGGACAAATGCAGTATAAACAGGATTAACCCGAGTGCGTGTTAATAAGCACAACAAGAACAAACAGCAAATACGTGGAGTCTATTTTACAATAAGTATACAAATTTAACCTAAGGAAATGTTATTATGAATTAGTAAAGGATTATTATAAGCCGAAAGGAGAAACAGACACTTAAGGGGTGACTATTGTCGGCAGTGGCTAAGCTGGCGCTTCCACGGCTTATTGTGGTAGCTCTGAACGACGTGGATCCGCTGATAAGACCTAGCTGATTGACGGCGTCATTGAGGTCGTGCTTTGGGTTTCCAGGAAGCGAACAAGGGTGTGGTCAGGATGTAATTACTGACCGTGTAAAAGAATAGATTGATTGGGTGCTACCAGGATATCAATCAGTGGCTGCGTAATAATAGCGTAATGGCTTACTGCCGAGATAACAATCACCGACAGTGTAGTATAAATTTAAATTTCTGTAACCTGTTTAACATGTTTTACAAAATGTAAGACGATGTTACACAATGTTACTTTTGGCTGAACTTGAGATCTTTTAGGATGAAAGGATCTCCTAAAAAAGATGGAAACTCAACTATTTTCCGACTATGCTAGGGATCTATTCCTCGGGTAGAGCTTATGAAGAGTGGTCGTGGTTCTTATGACAAAACATTATTTATTTGCCAACTCTAATAATACTAAAATAGAGGTACAAGGGGGCGCCACCAAGTCCCCTAAGGGGGAACTTGGAAGTCCTTAGAGAAAATTATCGTTTTTATTACCTAAGCAAGATCTGTAAAAAATATAATTAGTATAGTTAAGAAGGACACAAGAGAGGTGCTCTTGATACCTTATACTGTAAAGAAAAAAATAGCTACTTATATAGATTATTTGAACTCTATTATAAACACATTTTTGGGCATTAAGTTCTTGAAAATACTATTAGTGCTCTTTAGTCAAGTGAGAGCTAAAAACATTAAAATTGTAAAGGGTAGTAATGCCTTTTTTTACTTCTTGAACTAATTACCCTATTCTGAAACTCTTTGTTCAAAATAAAACAATTACTCAAATAATTTAAATGATTGTTCTTTAATTAAAAATTTTATTCAAAGTAATAAAATTTTATGTACAAGATATACATCTCAAAGGTAGTTTTAATTTCTTCAACACAAATTTAGAATAAGACAATTGTTACTGTCTCTGCTAAGAATTAAAAAATATCAAAAATATATCAAACATTTTTACAAGGCTTTTCAAATCAACTACCCAAAATATCAGATCTGTTATTTTGTTTACAAGTGTTTAATGCGCGGGGGTCTTATAAATCTGTATATCGACTTACCTCCGCGTTGTTTTATTGTTCGAAAGTGTAGTTCCTATTCTTCATCTAAGTGGACTGTATGCGAATTATAGTACGTGTTACATTTGCACTTTCACTGAGTTTTTTAGGGGTTTATCGATAAAGTCACATTTGGCGGCACTAATGACTAACTCACTTACCGAACGAACAACCGTTTCGCTCCGATATCGATGAAAGAGTGTTTCTGTCACTACCCCTTTTTCAACTTAATTTACACATACACAAAGGAGGTTTTACGACAGGATATAATGGGACAAGGGATGACAGCTTTACTATTTGATTTACAACTACAAATTTAAAATAACTTAAAATTAACCACGCAAACGTGCGACAAAGAGACCGAACAACAAGTGTGTATTAAAATTTTCAAAATCTAATAATATTAAGTGTTCATAACCACTAAAGATACGACTGAATTTAAATGAAATATTTTGTTGAGATTAAATTAAGGTATTCACATTCCTTTGTAATATTATCATACATAACCTCTAGTTCAAAATGTGATAAATTCTAAGCCCCCAAAAGTTTTTTATATTTACTGAGCAAAACAGGAATCTTAGGTTGTTACAATGTTGTTTACGAAATTCAGCCTCAAGGTTAACATAGGGGAACAGCTATCGTCATGCCAAAGTAATAAAAAAACTTACCTTGCAAAGCGTTGTCCTATGGTGCATAAGATAATTACATTGAAGAAACCAAATGTGCTGGCATATGATCCTTTGACAAACAAATGACGTCAACCTACTGTCCACACTTTATTACGTAGTAAAACGGAATTTTACTGGAACCATTTAAATGAACTTCAAGAGCTTCTTATCTTCGCAAGTTGAAACAAAACCAGATAATTTAACAGGCTATCCAAAATATATCATCTTCAACACAATTTTAACGGTGATTCAGAAAAATACACACGGTATTTGAACATGTAGCTCGGAATCTTATTTTTGCTGAATGTCCAGAATAAACATTATCATAATTACGTAACGGATAATAGGCTTGATAATTACAAAGACCGAATTTTATAACTTTAGTGAAATCAAAATTAACAAATTAAATAATTCGATATTAAAAATCCATAGAGCGTTTAAACGCTATTTTACTAAAAATATCATTTAACGTTTGAAAGCATTCTTAAAAAATCGTAGAGCTTTTGAGTGTTATCTTACAAAAAAAATCTAAAAACTTTAGAGCGGATTCTTACTAAAATAATTAATAGAACTTAAGAGCGCTATAACAAAATTGTTTAGTTTTATCTAACAGTAACTTTGTGTGCTTACCATTATTAAAATACACTTCACTTTAAGTGCATCTTGCACTTGGTCACGCGGCAATGCCTATCTAGACGCAGGTTGCTGGCAAGAACCCAGTTCAACTCCATGACGTTTTCCCTTCAAGCGGTCGTGCCAGACACGTCTGTTATATGCGCACAAGCAACTTGAAAGCAGCCTGATATGGAAGATTCTATCAAACGACCAACGTTTGCTACTAGTAACTAAGCCAGAATTATTAAATAATTGCTGTCTTGTAATTGGGCTACACAGCTCCGATCTAAATATTTATTTATATAGCAAGATTTAACTATTTATTTAAATATACAATACAGCGTATTTAATGAATGATTTTAAAAGATTTGCAGTCGTCAGAAAAAATTGTTACAAGTGTTCGAATCGAAATAACAATCCCAGGCGGTGGGATGAGAGAATAAATGTGTTTAAACGGGATAACAATCACCGGTTGTGTGGAGTGTGATTTTAGCGTAGGCTTGTACGTAACGTATTACTAAACTCTTTGGATGCCAATCACAAGAGTGATAGTAGATACTGTTGCTTGAATAAATATCGACAAGGACTAAATTTCTTGTAGATTCGGAGATACGTTTCCCAATTCTAATGGCAAGCGTGGTTATCATGGTCGGGACAATATAAATTACATTTGTCTGAGTGTTTATGTATTGTCACATATGCTTTGGTAAGCTTTTAAAAAATCTTAAAGTATATTGTGAATTAGGACAGAAACCTATGACATGTCTTTTTCGTGGTTACTATCACAAACCACATTCAATGTGGTATATGTGGTTTGTAATTACTATATCAGACATTGAGCAAACTTTGGAATATAATAAAACTACAATAACGCGAAAACAGTTTTATATTCATAACGATAATTGCAGTTTAGTTTCAAAATGCTTTTAAATAAACCCTTTTCTATTTCGCGAATTTGAATCGGATTTGAATCTTTTTATATTACATTTCGATGCAGCTTTATTTCTGAAATTAATTAAAGTTAAGACAATATATACGACACCAAGAATACATCGATCATGCGCATTATGTGCTTGAACTACAACGAGTTTATTGCGATGGTAGGACTATAGCGTGCACTATTATGACGTCATGAACTGCATGACATACAGTTCAAAACAATTTCATTGAACGTTGAATACTAATCAAGTGCAACACATTTTATCGGTGTTTACATATAAGACGTAGTTTTGATAATGGTTTACTAACGTTTCGATACGAATTCCGTTGCAACACCAATTTATTTCCTGTTATTAATTCCTTATACGTGTTTAGGGTGTGATTTTGACATATGCCAAGAATAGTGGGCGGTGACGTTTCTTAAATTAAATTCTTTAAATAATTGAAAGTTTAGGTATTCAGAATTTTGTTTTTTTATATATCAGTACACTAAAGTGCCTTCTATAAACGCGCACCAAATTTCAATTAACACCAATTTTCTACTAATTCTTAAGGTAAGTCGCGTTGTTATAAGTTTTAACTCGTATTTATATCTTTCTTTAGTTTTATTATAATTACGCACTGAGATATCTTGGAAATTTTAAATGAAAACACCTAAAAAATAATTATATCGCTTTTCCAAGGTTAATTAAAGTACGTTCTATAATTGTTTTGTGATAATATTTAGAGCGATTTTATAACAGTGAAGTAGAAACAGCAATTAAAATTGCTTATTACTTTTTGTTTACGTGTACATTATGTAAACGTTAGCAACTAAACGTTTGTAGTTTATGTATTTCATGGTAATCTCCTTCGGTAACTTGCAAAGCTAATCTGACACACGTGTACTTTCCCTAAAAAAACGTACCGTACAGGGTGTTTTAAAATGTGTTGTCCAAAGAAGCGATGGTTGTGTGAATAATCCTTGTTTGAAATAAAAAAAATTATAAACAGTTCAAAAACGTGTATTTTGGACACCTTGTAAACTTTACAGAATGTTGGACGAATACCTTTATGAAGGAGATTAGACCCAAAGGTTATGGCTTGACAGTTCTTTACTCCTTACTATGGATTGCTTTGAGAGATTATTTTAATACATCATAATGTGCGATTTCATATTTTATCAAAATTACAGATTATAATAATTTATCAAAACTTTGAATAATCACGAAATTGGCAATTTTTAAATATAAATAATTTTTACATGGCGATTACACATATATATATATATATATATATATATATAGTAAATTTAATGAGTTTTAAATTAATACAATGTAAAAAAGAATTAATGGCAGTGACTCAAATTCATCCACGACGGCATCCAGTCGACGCGTTTCGCCCCAATTGGGTCTCATCAGGACAGGAGTAGCAAAGTTGCAACATTTAATATAGACACATTATGGGAAGTACAGCATCACCTAGCTCATAATGTGTGTCTTCGTGTCGTTTCACCTAGGCGATGCTGTACTTCCCATATGGTGTCTGTATTAAATATTACAACTTTAATACTCCTGTCCTGATGAGCCCCAATTAGGGCGAGACGTGCCGACAGGATACCCTCGTGGCTGAATTTGAGTCACTTGCCATTCATTCTTTTTTACTTTGTATTAATTTAAGACTCATTAATCTTACTTCTCTTATAAATTATAATTTTTGGCAATGGAAAAAGGCAGTTGAGCCGGATCTCTTCAGTGCCGATTGTTGCTAAAACTTGCGATGTCAGGTGAAACGACACGAAGACACAAATTGTGAGCTAGGTGATGCTGTACTTCCCATAATGTGTCTGTATTAAATAATACAACTTTGCTACACCTGTTCTGATGAGCCCCAATTAGGGCGAAGCGCGTCGACAGGCTGCCCTCTTGGCTGAATTTGAGTCACTTGCCATCTATTCTTTTTTACTTTGTGTGTGTGTGTGTCTCTATTTATATATATATATATATATATATATATATATATATATAAGTAAGATGTATCTGTAAACAAACTCTTCTGAAAATAATAAGAGCCATTGACAAATACAAATCGGGCTGGTAGTTATATAGCCATTAACAAAACATTAGCTTTATTACTTCACAGGGGAGGAAACATCCACTGACCAATGGTTTCGGCTTGTTGGCCTCATCAGAGTGGAATAGTTCCCAAGAACCCTATGAAGTAATCGAAGCTATTATAATGATATAATTTCGAAACAATCACTGTACTATGGCAAAAGTAAATAAAACCGCCATCAGGTGATAAAACACCAACACTACTAAAGTGTGGAAGTACAGAATTGAACCGAAACTACATAATAAATTTTATAGATGACTATAAAAGTACGTCTGGGCTTTGAGATTTGCGGAATGTTACAGTAAAATTTATTTGCAAACGTAACAAACCTTCTCGTGGCGACACCCGAGTTCATGCCCCAAAGGCAATTCAAATAAACAAAGACAAGTTGTTGCAGTCCGCAATAAGAAAATTGTATATAAGTAAGATGTATCTGTAAACAAACTTTTGTTTACAGATACATCTTACTTATATACAATTTTCTTATTGCGGACTGCAAATAACTTGTCTTTGTTTATATATATATATATATATATATATATATATATATATATATATATATAATACTGTGTGGTTTTATCTCTGTAACTTCTCGGAAATCATGCCCCACCTGCATAAATACTGTGTGGTTTAGGCTCTAAAACGTGCCCCACAAATTGGGCTGCCATAATACTGTGATATTTTTGACACCTACATGTTACATCCAAAAACTTCATCTCAATATCCTCATGCTGCAACCTAAATAGACCACACCATTCACACACTCAAAAATAACTCAATTGACCAAATATATCACACTCTATTTAAATTAGATCCATAGTACATTTTAAAACACCATTTCTTTAGGTACATCCATAAAGTTGAATAATTTTATAATAATAACCATGCAAGTTGATAACCTTTAAAACACGTATATTTTTATTTAAATTAAGAGGACGTTCTTCATACCTTACAACTCTACAACTGTGCATATACATTTCCTACACTACCAACTATCAATAAGCCCTCTATACCTCTTTACAACATCTGGTTATCTGTAAATTCATTAATTTTCAAAAATCAATTTTCTTTGAAAATCCCATAAATGTCTGTTCATAAAATATCAAATAATAATATAAATACCTCAAACTCAAATTCAAATAATTACAAACACCATAAAGCTATTCACCACTCAATGTTCTATTCTATCGCCTACCTGGTTTCTATCTTCTAAATGTGCTCCACTACCTAGCTCCTTGGAGATGCTGCCGTCTAAATAGATTCCTAGTCCATCAGCTAACTCCCCGGTCGAATTACCATATCTGCCATGCATGCTGTTTACAATTTCCAATCCAAAAATTCCAATCTCCACAATTAACTTTTATTATTCAAACATCGCTTTTTCCATCATCCAAAGAATTTCAAATTCTAATACTTCCGTGCATTCCAATACCAAAATAATAAGCTTTGTACCACTTTACCACTTTAACGTTTTAACACAAAGATGCTCTATTAGCTTCTACATAAAATTATATTGAATTGCACTATAGTTCACTTGAGAATAACTATTATCACGAATGATGGATGAAATTAAAGAGAAAGAGCGAAAGAGTTCGGCCACTCTCTGCCAGTGATTAAATAAGTAAAATTTGCCCCCTCCCCCCTATTTCAAATTGGCACGTACGCTTGTATACCCGTTCCTATAATTCTTGAAAATTCTTTTCCAACCGTCCGCTGTTCCAGCTAAAAACCCCTAACGAACCTTAGTTTTTCGTGAATTTTTATAACGAACACAACAATACTCGGTAAATCGCTCCAAAACTGTCAACCGCCGTTCTAATTTAGCCTCTACATTTCCATTTGTCTACGCCTCTAACTCGAACAAACATCTTTCATCCTCCTTGTATCTATAGCTTTATCTCACACATATGCCTCCATCAGCTGCATCTCTGCCCTTCTTGTACAATTTACACCAATTATCTTGCTTGGCTCCATTCTCCGCCTTTTAACAGATGCGTGCTTGCTTCT
Organism: Platerodrilus igneus; assembly: GCA_036346225.1. Taxonomy (NCBI): domain Eukaryota; kingdom Metazoa; phylum Arthropoda; class Insecta; order Coleoptera; family Lycidae; genus Platerodrilus; species Platerodrilus igneus. The sequence goes on along the minus strand of JARFIW010001469.1, from coordinate 10,319,321 downwards.
AAATATCCTTGAAATTATTGATTTTATTTAAGTTTCTCTACTATACTGTCTCCAAATTAAGTATGTGCATCTCTCTTGTACTCAATACATTTTTATTCTATCTTTGTCTTTTCTTGGTTCTCTCCTATTCTATCTTCAAGATTGAAATCAATATTTTAACCAATTAACCGCGTTTACATTAATTCCAACGGCTGTTCTTTTCCAAAAACCATTAAATTTTGTTTGTTGCCAAACTTACCGAGAAATATTATCTCCCCTCGTTGTTTTGTTTTATACGTATTGGATTTTACGTTTGAAAATAGAAATCCTATTATAACACCTGCTCCACGCTTTTAGATTATCATATAATACTTTACTACAAATTTAAATACGTTACAATAATTTTACCCCAATTATTATTTATTATGCCCTATATTTACACAAGTATTATGTTACATTATCTTTAGCTAAATTAAATTGATCCTACATTATTATATACTACTTAAGCTAAAAAAATAATTGTTAAAAAATATTCTAACTCCCTAACTGAATAAATTTATTTTATCTTATCTAATAACTCTCAACCTATGAGTTCACTTGTGCCCATATATATATATATATATATATATATATATATATATATTACTCAAATTTAGACCAGGGTAGAAAATTAATTAATTACATCAAATAATTTTAATCACCGTGTATAAGGAAGCTTTGGGAAAAAGTACGCGTAATTAAATGCCTAGTGTAAAGATTTAAATCATTCAATTAGAATGTAGGGTTTGTATAGAAGTTTATTAGATAATACGCGTTATTAAAACCGTGGAGCATAAAAATGTATTCGTTTTATTAAAAATAAGGGATTTAAATTATTCACTAGACGCTTTCTATAAAAAGAAGAAGTATTAAAATGCTCCACTTGTATGTAATTTAATTATTCTAAGTATAAAGAAACAAATAGAAATTACATGCAAAATTTATATTAAGTAATTCAATTTTTAAGTAACGAGTATTAAACAAAATGTACAAATAATAATTAATATTTAATTAGGATTCAGTAAAAATTAAAGGGTAGAAGTCAATGCCATTCATTATTATTTTAATTGGAGTTAATTGAACCATTAGTAATATATAATATGCATAAAGCTTTTAAAAACCCAATAATATTCAAATCGTAGAAGTGTTATTTAAAGTATTACGATTGAACACCTGCGTATTTTTAAATGTCAAATTCTAATAAATTCGAGCTGATAAACATGCAGATTCTGCGTATATTGCAAACGGTCGGATAAACCGTAGCTTATATTAACATATAAATCCACGTGGACTGAAATAACCGATAGTAAAAGTATCGATTTGCACCACTAGGACCAAGTTAGAAAAAGACAGATAAAATACGCAAGGCAAAGACACGAATAATAAAAGGCGGGATTTGAGCAACGTCACTAGCTCTACGATTGGTTGATATAAGATGCAGATATGAGAGGTGTGAACGTAACAATTTCTATACAAAATTTAATTAGTTGTTCTCAGACGTGGCGAGCCGTGTGGAAATTTCATAGATTTTCAACTTGGACGTATGCAAATTTTGTGGAATCACTGTGCCGGACTGTCGAAAGGGAACATAGAATGCAAAATTCTGGAAATTGGCCGTTGCGGGACAAAACCGACGTGCAGGCGCGCTATTATATAAACCCGTGTTTATAGGAGTTTGGCTCTCTTAGATTTTCGATTTTTATTCAATACTTTAAAACAGTTTGCTCGGTATTTTTTTGATGTTATACGATACTGCAAGCAGAATACGTGCTACGATACAAGTTATTATGCTTTAGTGCACTTACAGAAGATAGATAAGGTAATAAAGTCTAGTAATATTTGCGGGTATTACTGTACCAATTATCGAAATTAGTAACGATAAATGAATAAACAAAAGTAGGCAGTTTTGGGTATAGTGTGAAAGAACTATGAATTTCTTTGCTATTTTGTTCGGGAATATACATAGATGCGTTCCTGAGAAGCCCTGAAACTTTTTAAACGAATGGTGTTGTAGATGAATTTTAAAAGGCGACCAGGAATCCTAGGACGAAAACATAACCCAGCTAGAATGGTGGGGTTAGCAAGGACGATGTACAATGGAGCCCCGAGTGCATTAGCCTTCAGGTAAATTATGCATTTTGTTCGATCTTAGATGTTTTGGTGTGTGTTGAATATCTTTATAATTTGTTTGATAAAAAATGGACAGTAGTGAATTTGTATAAACAACAAATTTTGAATTTTAGGGTAAAATTTTCTTGTTTAAGTAGAAAGGAGTATTTAGCAGTTTATGTTTTGATTATGATGAAAATTTGGGTCTGTCTTTGAGCTCAATTAGACTAACCTGTTTAATTAACGTAAAGGGGTGGGAGATGCTCCCTTTTATTCAGACTTAGGTCTGCACATATTGTAACTTAATTAGTATGCATCCTACCGGGACATTAATTCTGGATGCAAATTAAAAATGATGACAAATTTAAACTTGAAATTTTATGATACTGAAATTTATGCTGAAATTTAATTTTAAAATTTTAATGTATTATGAATATTGATGTAAATAGAGTTAACCTTGATGTTTGTGGTAGGAATGTGTTTGTTTTTTTTATGAATGAGGATGAAAGTTTTAACTCGGTGAGCAGCCGAGGCGGAAAGAGTAAAAAGGCGACTATCTGAAGAGATTCAACAGGGCGAGAATCACAGCAAATCTTGGTGCCCAATTCAAGAGGCTCGAATATTTTTTTTACTCTGGTGAGGCTTTTTGTAGGTTTCACAGCATAATTTTGACGACTCGATTCGAAAACCTTAGTTCCCGAATAAATGGAGACATCACAGCAATATATATATATATATATATATATATATATATATATATATAAAATATATTTTAAAATTCGTACCCCACCTGGGTCAACATAAAATTTTCAAAAATTCAAAAATTTCCAAAAAAGTTCCTTACCTTTTTATTTCGCCTTCAATAATTATAGAACTCAAATTATGGTATATTTTTAAATTCCTTGATTTTTCTAATGATTTTTAAACAAATTCAATGAGATATGAGTAGATGGGCCCCTCATGTTACCCCAAATTGACTTCACACTGGAGTATGGTGAGCTCATTATAGCCCAGTTCAGTTTGTATATGCCTTTTAAACCTTGCATAAATTAAAACAAAATTTTACAGACTCGTTTACCCTTTACAATACAATTTTTATCCCGAATAAAATTTTGGATGTTCTAAATACGCCCTTTTTCAATATTCAACATCAATAAATTGTCCAGTACATGTATCTTTTACAATAAGTTTCTACAACAATATGTCACCAAAAAAAGTCATCAACCACACAGCACAAAGTTTCACAAATGTTTATAAAACAACAGAAATTTCAAATAAATTACCTGGAGAATTCTTCAGGCTCCCTTCCCGTCGGAGATGAGTGCCAGAAAACCCCTCGGCGTTGTTTCGATTTCCTGTGCTGCTCAGCGGATCCACAGGCCTCTACCATCTGATACCTCTGCAAGCTATGCGCCTCGTCTCACAGTACTATTCCATATATCATGCATACAAACTCGATTACTTGTGGTGCTTACCCCCATATATCATGCTTCCATTTAATGATTTTTGTGTTGTAGTAGTTGGACCTTTATTAATTTAATACGCACTACTCGTACTTCACGTCAATAATTAGAGGTCCGTTCCTACTGTTTTATACTTGCAACCACTATATTTACGGTAACATAAGCACATACATAAAATACTCACAGAAAGCTTTTCTGTTATGGTGGTCTGAATCGGTATTCAGCACTTTATCGAAGTAATGGAAAAGAGAAGAGAGCCTTAATAATCTAGGTTGGGTATTTATATCCTTTTTAAACCCCCTAGGGGACGCGCTTTCTTCGAAAAGCTTATTTTCAAAACGAATTCCAAAAATTTCAAATATAACCGTCTCTAGATTTGTAAAATTTGTTTCGTCTTACGTGTTGTATATCCCGAATTCTTTCAACCGTCGCGTGTGCGTACATTTGGAAAACTGTCTGCTTTCAACCAATGACAAAATTCTCTGCCGTCACAAACTTCACCTAAGTTCTATTTATCCCTGTTCTAAGCATGTTTGTTGTCTCGTTCAAAACCCCGCTTGAGTTACAGAAAATCGATATTGTTGACATCCTATCTCAACTCCACGTGTATATTGTATGTGCATTTCAATTCTTTGCTTGCTTTGTATCTGTCTCCGTCTGTTGTACACTACCGATTGTGCATTTTCCTCGCTCCTTAAGATGTTTGTTACCCTAGTTGTTTATACCAAACTGACGGTTGAAAATAATTTCTATGAAATCTTATCGTAACGTACATAATAATTCTGTGAACGAAACCTTTAACAAGCAGGTGTTTCTGTTAACTATCGACCGTTTGAACATAACAATTCCTAGACTTTCTACTTCTTCGTATCTGATAAAACTGACGTTGGCTTCTACAACGAATACATTGGCCTTGAGATTATTGATTTTCTTACGCAAGCACGCTTCCTTTTGCTTATATGTGTTTAATTAAAATAATTTATGGTTAATTATGCGTATTCTTGAACTTCTATTTGGTTTGAAGCTTTCTTCCTTCCCGTGATCCTAACATTTCAATTACTAAATATAAAAATACTCTTCTAATTTAATTATGCCACGGCTAGCCCAGTTTAATTTACACAGAGTGCACAGCGTTACGATGATCAATTTAGTTTATCCCTTTAATTCTTACCTGTTTGAATTGATAAAACGAAGTCATTCAATATTCGTATAATGAAAGGAAATAATATTTACACTTCACAATTTTTGTACTCCTTTAAATAAACCCTTCAATCAATTAATATTATTTGAATCATATATCCCAAAATTTATATCTTTTTAATTTATTTTTAAAATCACCAAAAACGACACCTTTTACAAAAAATCTGGAACGTTCAAGACCCTTTTATGATTATTACGTAAGTTTCAACGTATTCAATGTTCTTGTTGACTTCTTGCAAACTTGTGAGAAAATTAAAAATATTCAGTTAAAATTTAAATTTGAAAAGATTCCTTAAAACTAGTTAACCCTGACCTGTTATATTCTGATGAGTTGTTGCGTGTTGTGGATCAACATCCCCTTCTTATCTTCAATCGAAAACCAAGGCTCTGCTTTGTACTCCTTCGCGTGCTTTGGACCAATAGTTTTGTTACTCCTTATTTCCTAAATTCACTTCTTGCTTTATTCTATATTTTTCTGGATACGCATTGGATCTCTCCACTTAATTAAAACTTAGATTTCTTGTAGTCGTGAATCAGAAGTTCTGAATACCAGATTTAGGAGCCGTTTTCTGCAAAACGGCAAAAGCTTTTTCATATATTCTTAACACAATTCGTCATCAACTATTATTCTTACACAACACTATTTTTCACAATAATGTAATATAAATTTATTTATTTGACGCGTAAATATCTGATTAAGAGTATTGCAGTTTCGACGTTCTGACCCTTTCTTATCAACTCATCGACGTTATATAGCTTTTGCTTTCTACATTTGGATTGGTTTTCCAAACAGCCTTACAAAGTGTTGCAACCAACCATATTCGTTTTAGACATTCCTAGTATTTTTCAAGATGATTTCTGACGAAACTATTCTGAAGTTCCGTATCATGCTGTTATTTACTATTGTTTTCCGATCTTTATTTGCCTTGTTATTGTTATCGTTGTTGGACTTTAATTTAGCTTATGTCTGTTGTTTTGTGTAGATAAAGTTTTTGGAGAATTGTACAAAATAAATGATGTTTTCGTTTATGTATGTATTTAAAACTCATCTTTGAAAGTGCGTTTTCTTATCAAAGAGCTTATTGTTTCTTCTTTCTTACAAGCGTAATTGCATGAAGATTTACTAGGTTTTATCTTATCTTATGCGTATCTATTTTATAACTTATTGAACGCTTCGTGACGTATTTTAATTACATGTATGATTATTTCTTTGCTGATTACGCGTTCTATTATTGGAAGATATGCTTACTGGCATTGATTAAAGTTAATTGTAGTTCATATACAGGGTGTTAAATGTTTGCTATTTACATAATGTGCAAGTTATTTATATTCCTGCTAAATAAATGCAGTTTTCTGATTCTCATTGCTATTTACAGTTACTACGCCACCATTACTACTCAATACACCCCTAAACAACCCCTTATCACAGCATTATATATATGGCTTTAATTATAAGGTTAATTTAGGGGTAGGTTAAGTCATAAGGGTCGTAGAATAAACAAAAGAAACTTCCAAGCAACAAAAGCACAGAATTACAGATTTTAGAAGAGTAAATAGCTCATTATAAATATTATTAGTTGAGAGCACACTGTATATAGCAGTACAAGCGATTAAAACGCATATCCAAGAGTAGCTACGAGCAAAGATAAGAATTTAAAAATGTAACGAAACGCATTGAAATTAAATTAGTGAAAAAACTGCATGAATTGGATAGATAAACATTCGAAAAGTGTGTTAATATATCATCTTAAATGCACGCAGAAATTATGCATTATTTAAAAGTGTACGTGATCTAAAAGTATCACATTTGTTAAAAATCCAATTTATTAGGAAACAAACAAACACCAAATTTATTCGATTCAGATTAGAATAAGGCCAACAACAATAATACGTGCTTTGTTAAACGAAGATTCCTGGGATTTCTGAATAAAATGTGAGGTATAATAATGAATTACGTGACTTTCTCAGCATCGCTTGATGCAATTGAATTACTCAATTGGTATAGTTTCCCAAAATAACAAGAGATAAGACACTTGCTCTGGCCCAGCACGTGAAGTCAACGAATCACAAACAAAAGGGGCCGATCCTATAAATATCTTGACAATTGAATATCGAGTTAGTATACTTTAGAAACTGGGCAGTCACTATACTTGAAAGTGCTAAATATTTACGCGAACAGTAAATTAAATTGAAAGTGAAAATTAAAGAGTGTGTAATTGTACAAGCGAGTCGTACGTCTAAAGACGTAAGTAGATCAGATTTAGTAAAATTATACCATTTGTAATAATAAATAAAACAGGGCTTTTAATCACCATTTTAATTACCATCGTAATTAACATTTTAATTGCCATCTTAATAACGATCTCAATCTTAAATTACAATCGAAATAACGATCCTAATAAAAGATCTCGTTACGATTCCTGTTAATTACGATCTTAAATACAATTTTGGATACGAGACTCTGGAGAATGCTGCCTGTTCAAGCAATTTGATAATCTCTGAAAATGATAAATATTCTATTGCGGAAATGAAAAACCTTTCATTGGAATAAACTCATCAATAACGATTTGGATACTAATTTGGTTAGATTCAATTCTTGGGAATGCAGAGCACCTACTAAACCACTTCAGGTTAGATATTTTGATTTGATATGATTTATTTTTAAAAAAACTATAATTATCTCAATAATAATTCAAAGTGTATGAGCCGACAAATTGGGGTTTCTTGTATAAATTTATGAAAAGTAGTAGACATCTTGAAACGTTTCAAAAGGTCTCTAAATGTAATAAAGATCTCGTTTTGCTGGCTTGATTTTCTAAAAATCTGACAGATGTATATAATTTAAAAAGGGAGAAGATATTTAAAAAGGCTGTAAATATTTAATCATTATACTGTGTATTGTAGAAGTGCTTTATTTGATTGAATCAGCTAGTCGAGGCAAAGTAAAGAATAAATCACAGCATAAATATGGTCCAAGCGTAGGGGCTAGCAGGAGTTATCACAGCAATGTATATATATATTTATATATATATATATATATATATATATATATCATCATTAGGTTTTCAGTTCTGGAACTGGTTAGATGCGTATCTCCATTGTTTCCTATTCTGAGCTAACCTTCACATTTCTATGAAATTCCCACAGTCTACTTATTTCACTATCTGCGTGCAATAGTTTAATCTAGGTTTACCTCTACTTTTTTGTTCCTATCACTGCTTGTAATATATCCCGCACTATTCCTCAATAGTGCCTTAGAACGCATCCTGCCCTATTATTTCTCCAATTTTTTGTTTGTTTTCCACATATCTTAATTCCCCTGCTATTTCTATAACCCATTTGTTATTAACTTTACCTTAATCTGTAATCCGATCATTAGTTTCCTTTTCACACGTTTCCTGATCTAATTTAACTTTCCAAACCTCGTCCCTAACTTTATCCACATCGTTCATCATTCTAATAAATTTATTCTCAAATTGTACCTGCATTTCCGGGATTGTCTGATTCGTTTCTTTTAATCGGTCGCTTATAATTTTTATTTCGGCACCTAACTTTTATCCATTTTCCTTAATCTGCATCTTGATGGCCTCTTCGCTTTTGTCTATTTTCCTCGTTTACGCTAATAAAATTGACATCATTTCCGATTGTTGCGATATCTGTTGTTCTTCACTTTGACTGCGCGTCAATTGTTGCCCTTGCATTTCCATAGATACATCCTGTAAAATTACGCTTTCTTGGGACTCTATTTCTACCCCTTGGTTCCTAAATGCTTCTCTGGTTTCCTTTATTCGTTTATCCATTTTTATTTAATTTTTTAAAATTTTTAATATTTCATAATTCCTTGCTGATTTTAAATTTCCTAACCCTTACGTTTTTTTTTATTAAATTTTATTCGTGCCTCTACAAATTTTAAATTCTAAATTTCTTTTGTATGTTCGCGCCCCTACGATTTGGGTCGCCATAAAATTGCTGTGTTATTCGCCCCACGATTGGGCGTACCATAAAATGCTGTGTTATTCTCTATTATTATTTTAGGATTAACAATCCCCTCTGGTGGGTGTAATAAAATTTGCTGTTATTTGCCCCAGGATTGGGCGTACCATAAAATGCTGTGATTTTACCTGAACAATCGAGCCCCAGCGTTGGGCTGTCATAAAATTGCTGTGTTATGCCTTATTATTATGGGATTAACGAGCCCTAATGTTATGAAATGTTAGATTAGGATTTCTACCCCGACTAACTTACTGAATGGATCTTATTGAATCAAATAAAGCAATTCTAGAACACACAATATAATAATTGATAATATTTAAAACACTCAAAATTTTCCTTTTTGTACAGAATATCTACATATACCAGATTTGTTTTCTGAAAGCCAGCAAAAATATCTTTTAATTTATTCAGGGACCTTTGAACGTTCCAAGATACATATTCCATTTTCATAAATCTTTAAGTGACCCTTTTTGATGACTCTTGCAAATATACAATGTGACAAATATTAAATCAAAACAGTTTTCAATAATAAAGTGTATTAAGATTGCTAACCTGGAATGGGTTCTGTAGTTCCATCCTAGTCTTTGATCGGCATCCCCTTTCTGTGTTAGGTTTGCTTATTGATATGCCAGCCCCATATAAGCATCGCCTCCCATAAATCGCTTACAATTAAAATTGTATCAAGTCGGAATATGTCCAAATTAGAATACGTTCATTTTGAATTATCTCCAAAATTAGAGTATGTTCAAATTGCAGCCCAAATTAAAGTCGGAATTAAAATCCCAGATTAAGAGTCGAAATTAAAATCCAAATTACATGTCGGAATTAAAATCCAAGATTAAGAGTCGAAATTAAATTGCTTGTCGGAATTAAAAGCCCTGTTTTATTAATATTAGAAATGAATTTAATTAAGTCGTTTTACTTACGTCTATTTATAGATCGGCTTATTTTCGTTGCACAAATTCTCGCACTTTTAATTCTGATTTATTTTGGTTTATACTTCACTGGTTACGTAAGCTTTTAACACCTTTGAACATAGTCGTTGCTCAGTTTGAATATAGACTAACTTGTCGCTTCGTCACTATCGTATATATAAGCCCTACCTCCAATTGATTTCATTGGCTTGTTGACGTTCTAGGCGATACTTCTACCTTATCTCGCATACCTCGGGATTTTCACCAATTATTTAGTTTAAATCTTTCAATGCATGCCTTGTCTGTCACGTACGCATCCCGCATATCGTGGTATTAATCGAGAATTTCCAATTTTTGACCTTTATTAACTCACGTATTCGGCTGTTTGTTAAATTTTTATCGTCTAAATTGAATCGCCTGGTGCTTGTTTAATTCTACAGAATATTGGATTTTTGAACAAATGTGATTTCTTCTAGTCACTTAACGATTTTCTAATAATGAATTATTTAGAATGCGTTTACGATGATATTCTCGACGCAATTGTTTAAAATCTTATCTTTACTTGTAAACTACACTTAGACATCTTTATGTTCTCATGCATTTAATCCCGTGTATTTTATATACAGTGTCCTCTCAATTAACAGTATGTAGAGTGACCGTTTTACTCTTATGATTTCTGGAATTATGTGCTTTTCTTAAAGTGGAAGTTGTTTATATTTATTCTACGAACCCTATGACTTAACCTACCCCTAAACTACCCTATTATTATAGCAAAATATATACCCTATTTCTCTGATATTCAGTAGTATGTGAAGGGGGTTAAGCAGCCTGCGGCTACCAAGATCCCAACACTCGAACATTTGCCGAATTAATAGTTTTTCAATATATTTTTTCGAACAATCAACATTAGTTGAAAATACTTTAAAACCAAATTATTTTTTTCGTCATTAGGTTTTTCGTCTTGAAACTGGTTGGACGCGTACCTCCACTTATTTCTATTTTGAGCTAGCCCACACAGTTTCCTGGAATTCCCACAGCCTAGATACAGCTTGGTTCCCCGTCTGTTGTTTTCTAATTATATGCCCTACTTTACTGAGATTCAGTGGTATGTATAGGGGGTTAAGTAGCCCATGGGTACCTAGATCCTCTAACACGTAGACATTTGCCGAATTAATAGTTTTCCAGTAAATGTTTTCGCACAATTAACATTGGTTGAGCATATTGCAACAATATCTGTAGTTGGTTATAACAATCATCAGGTTTAAGCACAGTTATTTTTTCGTCATTAGGTTTTCCATCTTGGAACTGATTGGACGCGTACTTCCGTTGATTTCTATTCTGAGCTAGCCTACACACTTCCCTGAAACTTCCACAGCCTTCATCTTTCAATATCTGTGTGCAATAGTCTTACCTAGGTCTACCTCTACCTCTCCTTTCCCTATCTCTGTTTCTAATATATTCCGCACTATTCCCTCATGCCTTAGTATGGGGCCTATCATCCTATCTCTCTTATTTTTTACTGTTTTCCACATTTTTATACCTTTCCATTTCTAGTACCTCTTTGTTAACTTTGTCTGTCCATGATATCTGGCGGCTCCGTGGCGTAGTTGGTATGCGTGTGACTACTACGCCCAAGGTCCCGGGTCCAAATCTCGACACGGTTTGATTGAAAAATGTTAGGCGAGCATTTTTCACAAAAATACGTTCTCGTTCGGATGAGAGGTAAAATGGAGGTCCCGTGTGTGTTGTCACGCACGTTAAAGATACCTACCTTGCTGGAATAGCAAACTTTGGGCAAAATGTCTAGGTAAAAACTCGCTTCCTGACCAATGTAGTACCTTCGGGTGGAGCATTGGAAAAATCACATTTAGGGTACTACGTTAGTACCGGCAGATGCAAATGGAAAAATTCAAAAGTGCATTGGAAGAGGTGGCATTATCTATGACTCTAAACATTGTACTGCCACATTTTCGCTGTCTTTTGGATGTTATATATGCTAGGGATGATGATATACGGTGCTATGTTAGTACTAACAGGTGCAAGAAAAATTATTAGAAATGTTGTGGTGGACTGGCATCATTTTATTCTTTCCCAAACTTTAAATTGTTATATCTTTGTCATTTTGTAGGTAGGTATGCGACTGGAAGTGCTATGTTAGTACTAGCAGGTGCAAGAGAAAAAATGCGTAAAAGTGCAGTGGGGGAAGTGGCATCGCCTAAGGCCTTTACTATTTTTTGGGTGCTAGTTATCGGACTGGTGGTGCTATGTTAGTACTAACAGGTGCAAGAGAAAAAAATTAAGAACAAGTGGGGGATGGCGGGCATCACCTTAGCTTTGCCAAAACTTTGAACTGTAACATTCTTAACTGCCAGGCCAGTGGTGCTATTTGATGCTAAATAAAAAATTGGTGGGGGTAATGTCAAGGTGATCTTGCCAACGTGGTCAAGAAGTTTCAGCCCATTAATGTCAGGTATTAGTTCAAGTATTTTTTTTATAGAGGGTGACATGCGTGCTATTGTTATTGCAAGCTTCCTCTATCGAGTAAGAGTAGCAATTTCTAATCTGATTATTCTTTTCTCTTTTCTCACCTAAAATGAAAGAATTCTTAAATTCCTAAGTTGTATTAGAGCACGTTTCTATAATAAAAGAATTCTCTACACAAAAGAAAAACTGTGTGTTCATTTATACTCTTACTCCTTTCTCAGAATTTAAAATTGCCTTTATTGTTTACAAATACTTTTCATCCTGGGGCTTGACTCGATTTACGACGGTCTTTAGGTGTTGTAACGTACTACTTCAGCAGCAGCAGCTGTGCTGTCCTTTTCAGCCAACCACCGTTACTTACTGAATTAAATCTGTCTAGACTAGAGAACTAGACAGTGTTCTTTAAAAACGACCCTTATATAAAACCCATAAATAACTTGACACAAGGCGACAACTGTTATATAGTACACCCTTAATGTAAATACAAGCGGCACGTGACCAACTATTCACCCCAAAGCGAGTGAACGACCCTCTAATGTACGTATAAAAGAATAACTGACACTTTCAGCATATTTTCTAATTTTAAGGCAAGATAGTGAAACTATAATAATATATTGAATTAAATGATAACAAAGGACGTCCGATTGATCGCTTCTGACAATGACATGGCAGGTCATCTATAGAAATCAAAGCATTGTGCGATTATATAATTTTCACCTATAATTAACACAATTTCCATTTTACTTTTCAAACTCACTCAATGTTGCTGCCATTTCTTTCAAAAAAGGTTACAAACTGAAGTCGTAACGTATACTGTCAGACAATTCTCGACATTGTATCCTAGAATAAATGTATTTTTTATTGTTTTAACATAATGACACTGAAAAACAAATTGTATTTTTTTTCTTTACTAGTATGCGACAGGCGTTTTTTATAGGATTTTTTCCGCTGATTACGAATGTGTCAACAGAATTTTTCTACCACCCTCCAGTCAAAAGTTATTCATATTTTTATTCACATTTGTATAATACGAAGTATGCATACCACCCCACTACCGAACCTCAAAATTGTTTTGCATATAATTTTCGTTTGTAGGGTATCTTTCTCTGGAGCAAGGTTCCAAGAATAATCTGCGAGTATTGTGGGACTCAGGGGCTCAGTTAATTTAGCCCCCCCCCTCATCTCCTCCCTGATTGTGCTGATAATGCCTCCGCAGCTTATTCATTTAGCTCAACTTAACGTACCTCTTACCAAACGCATAAAAATTATTGTTATAACTTGTTTAGTTGTTAATGCTTGTATTCAATTGTTTTAAATTCGTTTTGTGGGTGTTTATGTTTATCTACAGTATTTTCAACGTTTTTCGTCAAATTTAACCCAGTATTTTAACTTATAGTTCTGTAAGTAACATTATATTGTTGCATTGTCAGAGGTAACTACATTCATTTAATTTTTAGTACCCTGATGAAGATCTTAAAGCGATCGAAAGCTTTAACCATGTATTTTTGTTTTAGAGAGCCAACTATTACAGTATAAGAATAGTTGCTTTGAATCTAAAGCCCCGAATTTCTCCAGTTAAACGAATTAAATAAAATATAATGAATTATTTACAAAATTTATCTTTACAGTATAAAATATTAAGAACTGAGTTACGGACGCGTACACAATCCCTACAATTTAGTTTTTGCTTGATTCGTAATTTTATTGTTACTCAGTGACTCTTTTTTCTTCAATTTTCATAATATTTCATTAACTAGTGCACCAAAATTCTCTTCTAATGTGTAGGTTACGTTCTGGTACCAGATAGTTATTAAATTAAATAAGCTTTAGTAAATTAATATAAAACCCCACCACACAAAAGAAATAAATTACAACAGTAAAACTTTGTATTTCATTCTCTGCAGCGGTCTTCTTTTCGTAACACGCCGCTGGCATATAAATTCTGCTACGCATTTTGGATATTAATTTTTCAGTTAAACATTTATATTAATAAATTTTCGTCAAATATACTGTTTATTTAACGCGCGAGGTCTTATAATTTTATATATCGACTTACCTCCGCGTTATTCTGTTGTTCTAAGTGTCGTTCCTACTCTTGAACGAAGTGGACTGTAATGCGATTTATTGGACATGTTACGTTTGCACTATCACTGTGTTTTTTAGGGATTTATCGGAGACAATGACTTCACTCACTTTACCGAACGAATAACCGTTTCTTTTCGATGTCCATGAGCAAGTGTCTGTCACTACCTCTTTTTTTCAACTTAATTTCACAGACACAAAGAAGGTTTTATGAGAGGATATAACGGGACAACGGATGACAGCTTTGCTATTTGATTTACAACTACGAGTTTACAAAGACTTAAAATTAAACCAAACATCCCGCTCACCAAAATAAGTATGAACTAACTTATTTTATATTTAAAAACAGTTATAGCTATTAACTAAGAAACTTAAACCGACAAATTTATATAAGTGCTGAAACAAATAACTAAGCAAATGTAGGCGTTCAATGATTTTGCGCCACAACATCGATTCATCGTGATCGAGAAAGGTCCACCAAAGTCGACTCCCGTATGCAAAAACGCATTACCTAGAGTTAACCTAGAAGTTTGTAAATCCCCATAGGGGGGCATAAAGCCAAAGGGTTTACACGAAAACAACGAATGCCAGATTTCAAACATTGCCGAATAACCCTCTTTGCGGACAAGATCCAATAATTTTGAGTTAATATGAATTGAGTTGTTCGATTTCCAGGATGTAAATGTCTTTCATGACAATCTAATATAATAATTTCAGTCAACCAATGCGACCCATGAAGCAAAATTAGAGATTTTGCATCATGCGATAACACTGAATTACGCAGGCGACCGCTCACTCTCAACAAATCACGACTATCTAGAAACGGACTAAGGCTACGTAGTTGTTTACTAATAAGTTTTCCAGTTTTAATATTTGCAATGTCTTGGTCAAATACATTTGTTTGAAGTCTTTTAATCAATAAATGTACAGCCTCTTGCTGCTGAGCTAGGGACAAACCATTAGAATATTTTGAACGCAAATTCGCCGGGCATTGAACATTACGAATTAAATGACGAATACATGTAATAATCCTACAAATTTTCTGCAGTTTTGAAAATTTATTCAATAACAAATCCAAGAAATTCTCAGGCATAACGACTATTAACGACAGAGTACGATATTCGACATTCATCTGAGATGAGTCGATAAGTTTTGGCAGCGACCTTACTGGTCATTCTTCGCTACGACGCACTAACCAAGAAGGCCCTGTCAACCATAATGGATGATGAACCAACTCTGAAGCCAAAATTCCACGTGAAGCACAATCCGCAGGATTGTCCACAAAGGTGAAGGAATACGTTCTTGAATATGCGAAATGCGATTGCTAACAAATGTCTTCCACTTATGCGAGGAAGACCGAATCCAAACCAAAACAGTGGAATCTGACCACGCTAAAATACTACTAAATGATAAACTTTTTGTATAAGTATTTTTGACGAGATCTACTAAATCTGCCAAGAGTATGGCAGGACACAATTTGAGACGGGGCAATGTAACGCGATTAGTAGGAGCAACCTTCGATTTTGCGCATACTAATGACATGGCGATATTACCTTCTAAATCGAACGAACTAAAATAGACGACAGCTGCATACCCGGCTTCAGAAGCATCACAGAACTCATGCAACTTTACCTTTTTAAAATTATTGCATACGATGCGGCGCGAAATCTCAATATTCCAAACAGCTGGCAATTCCCTAAAAAATGTTTCCATTTTTCTTCGACTTCCAATGGCGGGTCTTGGTCCCAACCGAGGCCTAAAAGCCAAAGATCTTGAACTTAACGTTTAGCGAAAAGTACTAAAGGCGCTATCAAACCGAGAGAATCAAAAATTTTTGCGATAGCTGACAATATATTACGCTTACTGCAAGTACACTCTTCAACGTTTAAGTTGTATAAAAATACATCTGTAAGAGCGCGGCTCAAAAGGCCCAAAATTTTTATTGAACCACTATATTTATCTTGAAATGTAATTGCTTCCGAACTGGACAGGGGCTCCTTCAAGTTGGACATCACTTCCGGGCAATTACTATTCCATTTTCTTAATTGAAAACCAGTACTAGCGCAAATACTATTCAACTCACCACTTAATTGATTTGCAGCTTCAATCGAATTGCATCCAGTGACTAAATCATCAACAGAGGTATCGCTTGCCAATACCAATGACGCGAAAGGAAAATTAATCGATTCTAACCTTGCCAATTCTTGAACAGTACGCAAGGCTTAAAAAGGAGACGACGAAACTCCATAAGTCACAGTATTTAATTTAAACTCCATAATAGGATCCGAGGAAGAAAATCTCCAGACGTTACGCTGATAATCACGTGAGTATCTTTAACCAAAATCTGCCGATACATTTGTTTAATATCAGCTGTAATTACAATAGGATGTACACGAAAGTGCAGATAACAAAACTGCAATGTCTTTCTGCAGAGCAGGGTCAATAGCCAAGCTATCATTTAACGAATTTCCAGATTGATCCTGACACGAAGCATCGAAAACCACACGCAATTTGGTAGTAGTGCTATCACGCTTGTGTACAGCAAGATGGGGAATGTAATACATCCTTCTCATGAACCGACGAATTTTCAGGCATTCCACTTGAACCATGTGACTGCTTTTTAAATAATCCTCCATAAATTTTTTTATAAACCGTATACTATTCAGGAATTTTTAGCATACGACGTTCTAATGACAAAAATCTTTTAATAGCAATCGATCTTGTTACCACGAATGAGGGTTCAGAAATTTTAAAGGGTACATACACTACAAAATGACCGTCCTTGTTAAGTCTATAATTTTCCACAAATTCTTTTTCACACTTTTCTTTTTCAGGAGAAACGTGTTTCTTGAAGACAATATTTTCTAATTCCCAAAATCGACGAATGTCGCTGTCTAAGGGTTCAACGAAAACACACAACGACGTAATAGAATTATTCGGGGAAACGACCTTTCCTGTTAAAACCGAACCAAAGGTTGTTTTAATAGTAACTGGCTCGTTAGCGACACCCCAACGAGATTCGTTCAACAAAACATGAGCAAAGATTTCAGCTTCAAGTAGCATGTCAATCTTACCTGGAATACTAAAATTAGGATCAGCTAAGGCTAAACCTCGAGTATGCGACCATTCCTTACCCCCTATAGACGACGAAGGTAATCGACTACAAATGTTAGGTAAAATATAACAATCAATTTCATATGCTGGAGAGATTGCTCCCGAGGGTCTGACTACACGCGATGAATTCAAGCCAAGTCCTTGAACAGTGACATTGGCTCTCCGTTTTTTAAACCTAATTTCTGACTGGCACCTTGCAGTCATAAAATTTTCCATGGATCCGTTATCTAAAATTATACGAACAGGTTGCGATTTTCCTGTATAATCGAGCACCGACACCATTGCCATAGCTAACAGCGTGGTGGTATGTTCTAATGACGACGAAATTAACGACCTAGTGGCAGGTTGTTCATGCACAACCGCCGACGACAGATTGTCTTCACGAAGTCTACTAGTAGAAGCAAGTCTAGGCGCCGCTCTCCGAGGGGACGCTGACTTTGACGATGAGTATGTCCGCGTGGAAACACCGATTTTTCTCGTTTATCTAAATGAAGTAACGAATTGTGTGACTGTTGACATTTTCTACACGACCAATCTAACTTACAATTTTTCACCGAATGTGAAGTATTTAATTTAAACATATAATACAAAGATTTTTAATCTTTACCACCACAAATCTTTCTAGAGGGGTTTTATCGTGAAACTGTTTAATCTATAAATAGGATGCACAGCTTGACACAGACTACAATTTTTACCATCATTGGTGGTACCAACTAAAGACGTGTTAGCCGAAGTGCTAACGAACTTTCCTTTTTTCCATTGTTTCACGGAATCTCGAGATTTTAAGCATGTTCCTGAAGTAATGTCATTTATTTCCAATACTTTACATTTTTTTTTCAATCTACGACCTTAAATCTTTGAACGAGGGAATGTCGTCACTCTTTTCTAATTCGAAACGCTTTAAAACGTTTGTATCTAATTTTTTCGATAACAGATTAAACAACATGAACTCTAATAAATCTATTTCCATCTGCTTTAACGCGAATATATTTTCATCAAAACAACTAATTAATTGCCGGAGTTCCATGTGCGAGTCTGAGGAACTTACCTTAGGACATTTTTCGAAAGCATTAAAATATGTTGAAAGTAATAACCTTTTGGACTGAAAACGATTAGTAATTATTTTATAGGCTTCGTCGTATGCACAATCGTTTAATGGCATATGTTTTATTTACGCACGCGACGAATCATCTAATGTATCTACGAGATAGCAAAATTTTTCAACAGAGGACAAACTGATATTATCATGAATCAATCGCTTATAAATTGCATGATAACTTTCAAAGTCCAAAATACAACCTGAGAACCGCGGGACTGATAGGTGTTTCAAACGAATATCACTATTTACCGACAAAGGATTATTCATATTTTCCAACTGCGGCTTACTTTCTACGCGATTTAATTCACATTGTTCAGCGATAATACGAATATCTAATAGATAATCATAGATTTTCACCCTAAGAGCCGAGAATTCGTCCAATTGTTCACTTTCCTCATCAAAGAAAATATCCTTGCAAAAAGACTTTAAATGAGTTTCAATTTGCTCGACACTTTTCATCGATGCTCTAATTATAGCAATCGATACATTTTCCGGTTTATTAATCTTACTGTATATATGATCCAACCGTTTTACTATAAACTTAGCTTCAAGAATTGCTTTGTCAATTGATATAACCATATCTGATTAATGAACTACCATAAAATTAACGTAAAACAAAGCGTACCTCAAATTCGCTACGACAACTAATTAATCTACAAAATTAAATTATTAATCGACAAATGCAACTAATACAATTCTCGCTCGACAAAACGTTTAATGTTTCAAAATAAATACCAATAACCCCTTTGTTATACTAAGTTGGATGAACCCGAATGCTGCATGAAACTTGTCGACGAACAATAAGGTAAGAATTTAAAATACACCCTCATAAATATAGTAGGTATCCGAAATTTCTACAAAGTTCATAACGTACACCGACCGACCATTGATCTTTGCGACAAAGAAAACGGATGTATTATAAATTTACCGTTATACCCAAATGTTTCTATACTATTAAATGTGCGGAACAAGATCTTAGCCTCTTTGTAACACGCCCAAAGATATGAAAACTACGACAATTATTAAATTAAAGTATAAATAAGGAACGACAGGAATAGGAACTAATTAATTAATCACATAATCCGAGGTACGAAGGCCATGTTTGTTTTACGCGCGAGGGGTCTTGTAATTTTATATAACGACTTACCTCCGCATTATTCTATTGTTCCAAGTATCGTACCTACTTTTCAACGAAGTGAACTGTAAGACCATTTATTGGACGTGTTACGTTTGCACTATCACTGTATTTTTTAGGGATTTATGGATAAAATCACATTTGGAGATAATTACTTTACTCACTTTACTGAACGATCAACCGTTTCTTTTCGATGTCCATGAGCAAGTGTCTGTCACTACTCCTTTTTTCAACTTAATTTCACAGGTACAAAGGAGGATATAACAGGACAAGGGATGACAGCGTTGCTATTTTGATTTACAACTACGAATTTACAAAGACTTAAAATTAAACCCGAAAACGTGCGATAAACAGACCAAACATATACGGTACGCAAGTGTTTCGTGTGTGACTACTAATTCCAAATTCCTGGGTTCAATTCTCGACATACACTGCGCGAAAAATGTTAATGAAAATTTTTCACAACAATACGCCCTTCTTTGGATGAAATGCTAAGTGTAGGTCCCGTATGTTTGTTGTCGCATATGTTAAAGATTCCTACTTGCTTTATATCACAAGGATGTGGCCAACTTCTAAATTACTAGGTAAAAACGATGCCTTTGTGCAATGTAGTACTTTCGGATGCTGCATTGGATATTTGAAATGCACCATATCACAAGCGTGACGTCTCCGTGAACTAGTTGATTCGTGTGTGACTACTAATCATACGGTTCCGATTTCGATACGTGACATGTATCGTTTGAAAAATGTAAGGTGAGCTTTTTCTCGATAATGTCTCGCGTGCGTGCGTGCGTGTGTATGCGCGCGCGTGTGCGCACGCACGTGTGTTATCACGCACGTTAAAGTTATCTTTGCTGCTTGGTATAGCAAGTATTCGGCTAAATACTAAACTTTCAGATTAAGTAGTTCGTCTCCTGGTTAATGTAGTACCTCCGCGTAGAGCATTAGAGAAGTCAAATATACTGTTAAGTTCTTGAGATCACTAACGTATTTTATGTACACAGAGAATTTACACTAATAATAATTACTTTATTAACGCCTTTTTTAAAGCGACGAGTATATTATATTTATTACTAATTCAACTGCGTATGTTATATTAGATTGATGCATTATTAATTTATTTACACAAGCACGTATCGACTAATTGTTATATCATAATTTATATAGATATTAACGTATTTATTTTAACAATCACAATTAATTTTATATTACTTATAGAGTAAGACACCAACTGACATGCTGTCAGGTCATATTATGTATACATTGAATTATGTTTTTGATGACCTTCCAGAATGTGCTACAACATATACTCATTCATCCCTTCTGTAGGTTTTTTAAATACAACCTTGTAAGCTGTTGATCATATAGTTATTCGCTTAATTGTTTTATTTTCTTCGTTTATAGACGGTTCGGTGACAATGTTACAATACAGTATCACAAGTGCAGTAATCTCTTTTCTTCTGGTTATATGAATACCTTCAACTGTTGGTTTTTATAGTCATTCTAGTCCGTATTGTCATTAATAAAATTGCTTTGTTTAGTGAGTATTCCTAATTTCTTAATCGTACAATCAATTTATTGGCGATTAAAGCCAGTATGTATTATAAAACAAATTGCACCAAGTAATTGACAACCATTATATATAATTTGTATCACATTAAATATTTATTTTAACACTGAATCTAATTTATTTCATAACCATAGCTTCGTACTTTGTTAAAGACGACGTAATCGCTATAAACGTATCACTACGTTTTAAATATGATGCAATAGTGAAATTTTCATGCACATTTAAGGTCATTTTACATTCACAATATAAGTAAAACAGAGTACTCACATGGATGGTATTTCGTAGCTAGATCTCAGGGTCCATCATCTTGTTTTGTGGGTTAGGTTACACCATTGCTGAGTTTCAGATTGCCAATCCGTTCTTCCTGTCTCTTCCCTACTCGTAGAGGAATGAAAGAACACCAGGTAGAGGTACGGTAAGGCAAGGTAAGGAACGTACATCCCTAAAAAGATAAAAAGACACACACACCGCAGATAGATGTTCTTGGCTTCAGATCTCGTGGTTTAATGGCGTCTTATAACACCGCGCGCACTCCACCATTCACTCTGCGCAGGCGCGACTCGAGGACGACGGAAATTGACATTTCTTAATTAAAAAATATCCGCGGGAAGTTATTTACAAATTAAAGCTAACTCTAAAAATGTGCATTGCAAATTTTGGCATGTAACAACTTCAATTATAACTAAACTGCAAACTTAACTCAAACTTAAACTGAGTGATCTCCCGTGTTGTATGTCTTTGTATACTTAATTCAGTTGTTCTCGATTCTTTGAATTGCTGTAAGAAACATTTGGAGTCTTTTTTGTAAGCTTAAAAGTGAACCCATGTAGCTGTAAATCAATTCATTGATAGTTGAATGCATTGTTCTTTTGGCGGCTTTGTGACAATACTTTCCCAAGTTCATTTTAAATAAAAAGACAAATAGAGGTGATTGTGAGTTATTGGTCTAATAAGGCTTTCTTGTCACCTTATATATCTGTTCGACGCATTTCTAGTACTATAATATAGAAGATAGCGAGTAAACGGGAGTCTTAAAATGATCAGAAAGCACATTTAGAGCAAGACGTCAATTATACTGTTATTTTGTATTAATTTTAGTATACAAATTGTGAGAATATTCCGCCGTTCCGAATGGACTAGCACCTTGAAGAAGTTCTAGATTAGTAGAGCGGGTAAAACGACTTGCGTGTTCCAATGAGCTAAAGAGCTGTACTAAAGATTTACCCAAATTAGTGGGATCTTTAGTGATGAACCAGACTAAGACAGATCTCCGAAAGAAGGCAGCAGCTCTTTCAGTATTTAGAATGGCAGTGACCATAGGGGCCGGTATGGCATTCTAAGACACGCCACTGCGATGTGGAAGACAACGGGAAACAATCACATTACCTCCCAAGTACACGGCGTACTTAAATTGTTATTTAAGTTGATGGCATCCTCTGGCGTAAAAGATTCCGGAGTTAAAATAGTCTTCCATTCGGATCTTCGGGAGGGGTTTACTTCGGATGTGATCGAAAAGTATAAAGGAAGAACCTGGAACATTTTGCGAGTCGGAGCGTGTAATGTCAGAAGTATGAAGCAAGTAGATAAACTAGAGAACGTAAAAATTGAAATGGATAGGTTAGCATTAGACATACTAGGGCATCAGCGACATTTGGTGGCTAGAAACCGGGGATTTTTGGAGCGTATACTTTAAGGTAATTCATACAGGATCAGAGGAAGGAAATTAGGGTGCGGGTATAGTTACGCAAAAAAGATAGGACACGTTGAAGAAAACTACCTACAAAAGAACGAATGAGTACTCATGGTTAGATTAGAGTCTAAACCAGTAAAATGACATGAAAATTTAATAATTGCGGGGTATTTTAATGCAGTTGTGGATAATGGTAGGGAAGGAGCTATAGTAGGTTTATTTGAATTGCACACGAGAACCGGCTGGGGAAATAGGCTGATAGAATTCTGCGACAAAAACAATTTAACCACATAATATTAGAAGACGATACATGTGGAAGATGTCAGGAGATATATGAAGATATCAAAAAGATTACATTCTTGTTAGACAACGGTTTAGGAATCAAGTAAAAGACTGTAGAAGCAGGTATAGGCGCTTAAATTAAAAAATTTGAAAAATGGGTACGGAAAAAGGCATTTTGATTTTAAGACTAAAACTAAAAGATAAAGATATTTCCGAAAGATTTGAATAAAAGTCAAATGAATTGCTGAAAGACATCAGGAAAGTTTCTGATATGAAGGAAGTAGAAGCAGAATGGAATAACATTAAATTCAGCTTAGACATGGCGGCCAGACACATTCTGGGGTATACATAAAAGAGAATAAGAAATCATGATAAACAAAATATATCCTGAATTTAACAAAAGAAAGACGAGAATACAAAAATAGACCAGACGAAGCAGGAACAGAGATACAAAGTCATAAAGTGGAAAATTGTTCGCAAATGCAGGAAAGCTAAAGAGCAATGGATTGATGAAAAGTGCAAAGAGGTACAAACTAAGATGGAAATAGGAAAGACAGACGAAGCATATAAATTAATTAGAATGGATTTTATGGATATAAAACCGTATAGCTAAAATCTAATAGGATTGGAGGGATGTAGAGGAAGTATGTAGAGAAATTCGTTATATGGCAAGAATATGTAGGGAATTTATATGTAGGACAGGAACTAGAAGCCTTAGAACAGGAATCGGACATTGAAAAGGATGAATTGGGATATTATATACTTAGAGATGAGTTTGAATTAGCATTAAAGGGTTTGAAAAAGGCACCGGGTATGGATAAGATGGAAACAGAAACTCTAAACCCCGCTGGACAAGCGGTAACAGAACGTCTCTTCTAACTTATAAGCTATATGTATGAGACAGACGAGATACCCAAAGATTTCAAACATAACCAAAAAGAGAGGCGCGGATATATGCGAAAACTTTCAAACAATAGGATTGATAACACACGTATCAAAAATATTAACTAGAATTATACAAAAACTGTTGGAAAAACGAGCTGAAAAAATACTAGAGATATCTTGTAGGTTAATTGCCGCGTATTTTTGAAATGATACACTAACTTCCGCCGTTGGTGACGGTCGAATCTGTGCAGAGGGAATGCGGATGTGCGCGAGCGGAGGAAGCGACAATAAGCAACGAGACATGGACTAAGCAACAAGTATCTAAGTGCGGTGCAGTTTTTAAAGAAAAACAGGTATGTAGTTTCCCTTTATCGTTCCGCTACCTCTTTCCTTTCAAACCCTTACTTGCAATAGAAGTTCAGTGACGGATAATAATTTGATGTTCAACACGGCGCAATCGCAACCCTAACCACGTGCTGGACCCTGAAATGAAGTTCCGAGAGATACACATCACGTAAGTAATTTGAATTTTACCTAGAATGTGCATGTAAATTGACTTAGATAGCGATTGCATCATCCGGTAAAACGTGGTCTGTATATGTTATAACAATGGCGTTAGAGCCACGCCTAAAGTGTAATAATAGCGCGTAAATTGCAACGCGGTAAATGTAACAAGGTACGGTATGAAAATTAACAAAAATAAAACTAAAGTACTAGTATGTAAAGGAGGGTAAAGTAAGTCCAAAATCAGAATACAGATAGGAAACGAGAACTTACCAGAGATTAAGAATTTCTGCTACCTAGGAAGTCAAATTACGCAAGATTGTAAAAGTACAAAAGATATAAAACAAAGATTAGCACATATAACAAGAAAATCAACTACTGTTTTCAAAAACAACAAACATAGAAAGAAGAAAGAGATGAAAGCATATGTATGGAGTACAGCGCTGTACGGATGTGAAACTTGGACAGTAAGAAGAAGCGGACAGGAAAAAGGAACATGTGGTGCTACAGACCTATGACGAAAATGTCATGGACAGACAAAGTTAAGAAGAACGAGGTTCTAGAAATAGTTGAGGAAGAAAGGAATATGTTTAAAAGAGTAAAAAATAGGAGAGATATGATGATAGGACACATACTAAGGCATGAAGGAATAGTGCGGAAAATATTAGAAGCAGAAATAGGAAAAAGAGAGGTAGAGGTAGACCTAGGTTAGACTATTGCACATAGCCAGTTAAAGATGTAGACTGTGGGAATATTAGGGAAATGTGTAGACTAGCCTAGAATAGAAATCAATGGAGATACTTGTCCAACCAGTTTCAAGACGGAAACCTAATGACGAAAAAAATAGGTACTTGAACGTGATGATTATTATAAGCAACTATAGTTGTTGGTTTTGCTATATTTTCAACTACCGTTGATTGTGCGAAAGGATTTATTGGAAAATTATTAATTCGACGAACGGTTAAGCGAAAGGGGATCTTGGTACCAGGAGGTTGCGTAACGCCCTTCGCATACCACTGAATATCGGTGAAATAGGGTATATATTTAGAAAACGATGCCAGGGCTACCGAGCTGTATCTAACAAGAAAGAGTAGCGGCTATGTTCGAAGGCAACAGGTATAGAAACAAGGAAATAATTGTTGAAAGCATATGTGTGGAGCAAAATACTGTGTGGCTATGAAATAGGAACGGACAGTAGGAAAAGCAGACAGGAATTAGGTAGAAGCTTTTTACAATGTGGTGCTTCAGATGTATGATGATGATAACATGGACAGACAAAAAAAAGGGAGCTAAAGGCAGATCTAGATCAGACTATTGCAAGTAGATAGTAAAAGATGTGGTTGTAGGAATTTCAGGGAAAGGTGTAGATTAGCTCAGAATAAAAAACAACGGAGGTACGCGTCTAACTAGTTCCAGGACTGAAGACCTAATGATGAAAATGATGAGAATATTCCAAATTACTACGTAAAGTACACACTTCCTTACGCTAGACAGTTCTGAGTTTTGGATTCTGATTTGTTTATACGCCTCCCAAATCCATTTTGATAATTTTTTGTCGATTGTGTTTTTAGTTACTAAATTTTCTGTTACATGCTGCTCACGAAATATAACATTCTTTTTTTTAAAATGCACATATCTATTTTATGTCATTAGAAACAAACTAAGCAAGTGCATACAGCATTTCATCACAAATAACTGGAACATTTTCACCTATTATTGTTGACCTAATATTACTTTAATGTAAACGCTCGCTTGGAATGTCGTTTAACTCGTTCTTGTTTTTCTATCTATTTGGGTATTTCAAGCATTTTGCCACGAGTTAGTACAAAAAGCAATTGCCTCAGATAAGTGAGATAATAGATTGTTCGTTGTTGACTCCAGTGATGGATCCTAAACGGATACACTTATCTAAAAGTAAAACCATGTATTGATAAATTGTGTGTTTCCGCAGATAGAATGCTGTATTCTTCTATTTTATAGAAATGTTTAAAAATAGCATATCGCATTGTGTGGGTATATAAATGAGCTTGAACGATCGCTTTGTAATTAATAACATATCAAAGTAAAATATAAAATGTTGTCGACTTACATTCTATAAAATATGAAAATTATCCAGCAACCACCATAAATCAGTTTAAATATATTTATTTGCATTAAAATCCTCAAAAATATTTCAACTTACCTATGTATCAAGGGTGAGATGATATGTCTCACTCTTACGCCGAATGTTTAACTCAGCTTCACTGTAGTTAATCCTGAGTAATCTCTTTCAGAACCCTTATGATATTTACCTACATTTGGTCTATATACTTCAGCCTGATACCAGGGCCAGTGGTGGTATCTAGCAAGTCTATATGTACACAAGGAACAAAACATGTATTTACAATATTGACAATTAATATACGAGACTATAACTAATTATTTTCAAGATTAACACGTGTGCATGTTAATAAGCACAAACAAGAACAAATACATTTATATAAAAGTACATTAAGTCGATTAATGAAAAAGCATAATTAGTGTCGGACGGGACCACTGGGCAGACGGACAAATGCTCGGTGGGCCAAACGGTTTGGCAGATCAAACAAATACGGATGATATAAAAAATAGTAAAAAATTTTACTTACTTCAATAAAAGGTACGAAAACATGAATATTGATCAATTTAAAAAAGTACGAACGACACAAACTTGCGTGTGACACCATAATACATAGGAAGAAAACACAACTTCAATATAATTATGTTATTTGTGGCTACTGATTTCACGGTTATAAAATAGGATTGCTATAGAAAGGTGTGTATTCCCAATGTTGTAATGAAGATATAGTAAACGTGTGTTCAATTTTGGCATTTGGTTTGTAAATTCCCGTGTGTTTTTGAAGGTTAGGTCACGTTTTGAGGGTTAAGTTAGGTTTTGTATTCAATTATCATTTTGTATTTTCTTCAGATAATTTTATTGTAGAACAGTTCTTTTCAAAACTATTGGCATTTCATGTTGACACTAAAAATGTTTCGTAATGAACATTTATAATTACAGACGCTGTAAATTAATGGTGCGGCGGTATTTCGATAACTAACAGTGGTAGAGAAAAGTGGACATTGTATACGCAAATGATAATAATAAACAACGATTACTTCAAAGCATTTACCTTGTAACTATAGCGAAGCGTAGCACATTTATTTATTGCGGCCGTCCAAGACGGGAAGCGATAGTAGAATAGGTCGCGTTCTCTTTCTGGCAGGTGATAAGATAGTTCTTGCACATGCGAAGACACGGCATAGTTTATCGGTATTCGTAGCACTTAAATACACAGGCGCGGTGTTTGAACTAATTTTACGGTACGTCCAATGACGTTTGAATATACCGGGCGGAGGTAAATAATTAACAAATTCTAAATGTTTAAAATAAGGAAAACGGTTAATTATATATAATTGTACGCGCCTACCGGATCCCCTCCCCATTCTGCCGTACCGGCCTTAGAAAGTCGTCG
Organism: Platerodrilus igneus; assembly: GCA_036346225.1. Classification (NCBI taxonomy): domain Eukaryota; kingdom Metazoa; phylum Arthropoda; class Insecta; order Coleoptera; family Lycidae; genus Platerodrilus; species Platerodrilus igneus. The sequence continues at coordinate 10,291,288 of JARFIW010001469.1, read as the reverse complement.
CGTATGGAGGATAGTACTGTCGCTAGAGCGAGAGAGTTCGGTCTCGGGTTCGAGAAAACCTCGCTCTGATACTACGTTGGCTACTACTTTGACTAAACCCTATAGGTCTTCCTACCTTTCCTTTTAAATCCGTCCCTACTACCCTAACCTATAACCTCCAGTTTAGTGTAGTGCAACGGATGTCCTTTTGTATTGGTAAGTGATAGTAACTAAGTCTTTTATGTGTCGTCACTATATGACAATTTTCAACCCCTATTATACAGTCCATTCACCCTCTCTCGGATTAACCCTATAATTTTATATAGGCGTTAACAATAATTATAAACGGAACATACCGCCCATCAAAATGCAAGGCATTTTAAAATAAAATAATTAAAAGGAGTGGGGTGGAATGAAAAAGTGAAGAAAAAAAATTTACAAAGGCAAACCAATTTTATTTTTACAATTAGGGCAAAGGACAAAGCTTTAACACAAGACGCTTCAGCTCACCATGAGCAGTTTTAAGTGTTACCACCTTAACGACACCATCCGTCCCGGGATGCACAGCCACAACACGGCCGAGGGACCAACGAAGGGGAAGAACATTAGCGACCTTAATTAGCACTAAGGTGCCCAACTCAACTTGAGGAAACGATGTGTGCCGCTTGGAGCGCTGTTGTAACGAGTGCAAATACTCCTTGATCCAACGGGACCTAAAATCTTGTTGAATTCGCTGGAGCAATTGCCAACGAGAGAGGCGGTTAAGAGGAAGGTGAGAAAGGGCGGGCTCCGGAATGGCGGTTAAAGGGGACCAAAGTTAAAAATGACCGGGTGTAAGACAGCTCAAAACATTGGGGTCATTGCTCAAAGAGGACGTGAGTTCAAGATGACCTTAATTTGGATAAAGATTGTGGCCAATTTCTCAAAAGTTAGCACTTGCTCGCCAATAGTACGCAGGAGCAAGGTTTTTACCGATTTCACTCCCGCCTCTCAGAAGCCGCCAAAATGAGGTGAGACAGCGGTATAAAATGCCACAAAATATGGTCCTTAGAAACAGCAAGATTGGCGAGATGAATTATCTGTTTATGAGCACCCGCAAAATTGGTGCCACAATCACTTTAGAGGTGATCACAACGGCCACGCCTGACAATAAATGGTCACAAAGCCGATAGAAAGGCGTCCGTTGACAAATCGGATACTACTTCAAGGTGCAGCGCCTTGGTAGCCATACAAATAAAAAGACAAATACGATTTTAAAACTTTGGCGCCCGGTAGTCGAGACATGGTAATAGAAAAGGGACTAGCGAAATCGACGCCCGAACACAAAAAAGGTTTGACTTGAGTAACTCGGCATGAAGGCAGGTTGCTCATAGGAGGCTGCAATGCGACTGGATTGGTCATCCTGCACGTTAGACAATGACTCAGAACACGACGGATAGATTGCTTCCCAGAAATAATCTTGAACTGACGAGAAAAAGAACCATTTGAGCACCCGCATGGAAGTTTTTTAAACGCACGTAAGTAATATAAAGATCAGTAAATCGACTTTTACTAGGTAACAAAGCGGGAAATTTACTGTCAAGGGATAAAGGCGCAAGATTCTATCACGAATAAAAGGGTACGACTTGCGTAAACTCTTTTTGAAGTGGATCCGGACTGAATCGCTTCAAACTTGATAGCATAATAAGATAGTTGAGTATACGCAAGCAAAGGTATCAAAGCATTGCGCAATTCAGAAGATAACAAAGGTTCGGAATACCTTTCGAGTGCTTGACGTAGATTATGACGAAAACGGACAATCCAAGGAACAATGCGTGTAATAAAGGGAAAGGAAGAGTGATTTTCAAAAATTGATTGAATCCAACAGCAGATTACGACAGCGGATAACACAAAAGAGCGTTGTTCAATGAGAACTTCAGGAGCATCTGAAGGCGGAATATGTGGACTGTAATTTTCGAAGGACTGGTACAAGGTTGGTGAAGCCGCCCAGCATAAAAAACATTGGCACAAGTCGGTAGGGAGGATTCTCAGTGGAGGGAATGTGATGCCAAGAGGCGCGAGACGTGTCTCCCTGAGTGTAAGCAACACGATTGGCCACGAAAGTCTTCCAACGCTGCGGTGGGGAATGAATCCAAGAAAGTACTACCATGGAGTTAGACCGACAGTAAATATTATAAAATGTAAGGTTATAATCAAAGGTTTTTTAGGGCAGTGATTAATAATTTGGATGCCAATGCGGCGGCCAACAATTCGAGCCGGGCAAAGATATTATACGAAGAAGAGTGACCTTAAACTTGGCGTGCACTAAACGAACCTTAACGGCGGAAGGGCTAACAAAGCGAAAATAAACCACAGCACAGTAGCCACGTTTGGATGCGTCAGCAAAACAGTGAACTTCACACGTAGTCAACTGTGGCGGGATTAACAAGCGGGGTAAAGCGAAATCCGAAAGAAACGGTTCATGCAAGTATCTCTCCCACAAACGAAGGAAGTCGGGGGGAAGTAGCAGCATCCCATTTTAATTTTAACGACCATAAACGTTGAATTAAGTGTTTTAGCAAGTAAGTAGGGGAGATTATCTGAGGTGAGGTTCCATTGAAGACCTAGAACTTTTAGGAGTTGAGTGTTAGGATCCTCAAAGGAGCGGGGTTGTGCAAATTGCTGCGTAGCGGAAAGATCATTTAATAATTTGGGAAGGTTACTCGACCATTTATGAAGTTCGAAACCATCAAGTTGTAAAAGAGCAATTAGTTGATTTCGTAGAGCGAGGGTCAATTTAATAGAATCTCCACCAGTACGACATCATCGATGTAAGTATGGTGGCGAAGAGCAAAACCGGCTAACTGATAATTCTCTTCGTCTACGGCCAACTGCAGAAGCGTGCGTATGACAAGAAAAGGAGCACAATTGATTCCATATTTAATTATAGTTCTGAATGGGCTCCAAAGGGGAGAAGCGCCAAACAATTCGTTGATAATCACACTGAGCGGGATTAACAAGAATTTGTCTGTATATCTGACGAATATCGGCAGTAACAACATAAGAATGTAGACGAAATTGCAACAAAATTGCGGTAATGTCTTGTTGCAGCTTCGACCCAACAAACAAGTGATCGTTTAAGGACGATCAAGACAGAGTTTTAGCGGAGGCATTGAAAACAACTTGTAACTTCGTATTTATTCTTTCTGGCTTCACAACGCAATGTCGCGGGATGTAATAAGAAAAGTCCGAATGAAACCCACTAACAACAGATTGCATATGTTAAGAATCCCGATACTCACGCATAAACGAAACGTACTGTTCGTAAACACGAGGTTGCTTAAGGAGATGATTTTCTAAAGAAACAAATCGTTGTGAGGCCAGATCATGACTACCTGGAAAAAATGGTTCTTGATCTCTAAACGGCAGTGAGACGACATATCGACCTTGTTCATTGCGGCGAAACGTATCAACAAAATGTTTTTCAATTAGAGTTTCTTCGGGCGTGAAAGTTTGAACGGCGGGGACAGCTTTGATTTCCCAGAATTTAGCGACAATATCTTCCAATGGGGAAGTAGAATCTGTCATACAAAACAAGCTAGTTACCTCAGAAGCGAGCGAGGAAGGTATGCTGCCCATTAAAACATATCCAAAAATAATATTAATAGCAACAGGTTGATCGCTAACACCCTGGATGCGACCGTCTAATAACACTTGGGGGAAAATATCTACGCCGAGTAATAAATCAATAGGCCTAGATTGAGCAAGGAGCGGATCAGCTAGCTTGAGGTTAGCCAGATGACTAAAATGTTCTGAAGAAATGTCAGAATGGAAAAAATATTCGAAAAACTCAAAAAGAGTGGAATGAGTTTTAGGGATAGATAGATGCCACATACCTAGTTTATATAAAGAGCAAACACGTGCAAGATAACAAAATTGAATTTCTCAGTACTATTAAAAGTTTTTATATTTTACGATGCAGGGTGTTGAAACGTATTTCAAACAATTTATAAAGCGAAGTTTCTAGCCTTCTAAAGAATTTATTAAAAGCAGTTGAACGATAGATGTTTGCTTATTTCAAGGAATTTATAACGCGACTAAGGAAGCAAACTAGTAAAGGATATATTTCGAGTATATACGCTAGTCATAAACACTTAAGGAAATTTTATAGTACGTTTCAAATAGGTATTCTTCTCAATTGGAAGGTATTCAAACTTGTTAAATGATAGTTCGTAGGATTTAAAATAACATAAAGAGTGTAGTCGTTTAGGTTAGAATTTTTAGAAGGCACTTCTTAAAAGAAATAAGACAAAGTAGTTGGAAATTAAAAATTGTCTGAAGGATGCAGAAATAGATCGATTGCAGGGATTTAACATAACAAAGCGCTACAACCCCTTAGGATAAAATAAAGCGGAATGAATTTCTAGAAAATATCGCGTCGGAGTTGATAAACCCTCAAATATCTAGAAGATCGGAAAACGATATTGTAAGGGCGAAAATAGGAGGAAGGGCGAAATTACTTCTAGGAATAGCACAAATGATAGAAAACATTTTAGAGCGAATATGAATTAGAGGACGCCAGTAACGTGGACCAAGCAGGGACAAGACAACGCGAAGTTTTGGGTAAAATGTGATCAGTGTACGTGCGCAGATCAGTTGAAGGACGTTTGTGTCGGGTGCTACAAATAAGAATTAAGATCTTAAAAATATTTTTTCTTTTTAAGTTTTAGTAGTTAAAGTATGATCATTAATAAAACTTTACATTAAATAAATGTGTTTCAAGCCATAGCTGTCAAAGTATGCTTAAAAATGCTGGGTGACTTTTGTCACCCACTCGCCCGTTGTTGTTTGTAATGACACACGTCTAGTCCAGGGTTAAGCACTATATTTTAAATTTTGTTTGTATGAAGGTAATTTAGATAATAAGGTATAACATTATTTCTTTTAAATACAGGGTGGGGCACGGGAATCTCCAACATTTCAAAAGGCTGGCAAAACAAAACTAAATGATATATTCTAAAAAGTTTTATTTTCTGGAAAGGATATATAATGTAGTTTTTTTAAGCTATGTTTTTAAAATAATATCCTTCAAATGATGGCCTTGGCGGGCGACACACATATCGAGTCTTTCTTGGAAGTTTCGCATGACTTCTCAAGTGTGGCGGGGGTTATCTGCATGATTTCTTCCTCAATTGCAGTCTTCAGGTCATCCAGGGTTCTAGGACGCACTTTAAAAACCTCGGCCTTGAGGTAACCTCACAGATAATAATCGCATGGGCTTAGATCTGGAGAGCGCGGGGGCCACTTAACCGTCTCGCGCAAGGAGATCACCTTCCCAGGGAACATCTCCTGAAGAATAGTGCGTGAACGACGGGCAGTGTGTGCTATAGCACCATCCTACTAGAACCAGAAGCTGTGTGGTTCATGCTCTTGACCAAATTCTTCGATTTTAAGCCTGACAAAATTCTCAAGCATGTCACAGTACCGGTTTGAGTTAACAGTAGCGGTGAGGCCATTCACTTCAAAAAAGTAAGGCCAAATAATGCCTACGTACGATACTGCACACCAAACTGTTACCTTTGGGCTATGCAGGGGTGCATCGTGAAGTTGTCGAGGGTTTTCATTTGACTAGTAGCGAAAATTTTGTTTATTAACACACCCTGAAAGATGAAGATCAGCTTTGTTGCTACTCCACAAAATTGCAGTAGGAGGTACTTTGCGAAGGATCGTCTGACAACATTGCACAAGCCGCCCCCTGTCCGTTGGGGACAATTCCTGCACAATCATCAGCTTGTAGGGGTGCATTTTGAGTTCACAAAGCAAAATCCGCCTCACTATTCTCGTCGAAATCGACGCCCTAACTCTACCGATGTTTTCAGGGGTTCTGACGGTCACAGCAGGGTTCTTCTTCTTCATATTTAGTGCGGATCCACTTTCTCTAAATTTCTTCACCCAACACAAAATTGTTTTCCGGTCGGGAACACTAGCAGACGATGACAAATTGTACCGCATGCGGAATGTCCTTATGTCGCAATAACAGATTCGCCATTTTTTACAAAACTCTCGATAACAAACGCACGTTGTGCTCCAGTCCACGGCAGGGTTACTACTGAAAACTAGATCATCCACCCCTCCAAACAAGACCAACCTCATCCCTGTGGAATGGCCCATTCCCCCACAGCCAACCATTGAAATGTGGGAGGTTCCCGTGCCCCACCCTGTACATTGTAAACGTAATAATCCAGAATGATGACTTTTTTAAAACCACAAATGAAAATAACGTATAATGTGATATGAATGAGGAAACCAAAAGCAAAGTAGCCCTATTCGGAATAACCGTCTTTCGTGTAGGGAAAATATCGAAGGGATTGCCGAGACAAGACGGTTTGCCCCTAAATTATTACAAGAGAAAACGCCTTTCAAGGTAAGTGGTCATTGTAACGTAGTTTTGTATGTTAGCCATTTTAAATATTTATTGTTTTTATTATTTTAATTTTTTTTTTTGAAGTTTTTTCTGCAGCTAGTCTGTGCACCCTTAAATTATTATGAGGTGTCCGCCTCTTCAGGGCAAATCTAAATTTATAATGTAATGCTCGTTTTACCCGTAACAAAAATCGAAAGCACTTTAGTGTAAAAGGTCACAGAATTCTGATCAAAATGTTATATATACTGCTTGGTGACAGTTAACAGTCTTAAGGCTCAGCAAGTCAGAAAAAGCAATGAGCACTAAATTATACAGTTGCTACACGTTTTTACTGAGTACTAAGTGCTTAGTTTCTTTTCCAAATTAAAAAAGCTTTTGCGTGGTTGGCATTTTTGTTCGGTTGTATTTGAAACATTTCCAAAAGAGATTTTTCGCATTATAGTCTTATTGGAAAATGTTCTAATAAGGGTACGATCATCGGTGGAACATATGTTGAGATATAAAATATTTCATATAAATCGTCTTCTCAAGTCTAGAAAAGCAATTTGAAAACTTCTCTTTGCACAGGTAGACTTTCCTTTTCTTGAGTGAGTCGTAAAAACGTAGTTTCACTAGTTTCTTCTGTTGCTTAGAATATCACTCAAACTTAAAATAAAGTTTATCGTAGTTTAGCGACAAAGACTAGACATACAGGAATGTTTTTTTTTATGGCATGGTATTGATTTGGAAGAAGTAACCGCATGCGTGAAATTATACATGAAAATTGAGTTCAACAGCTTCCAACGCCTTCATTTGAAATGGGCATACGTGTCATGTATATTCTGAGAAAATCTTGGTTGTTTTTAAGAATTACTAACGAGTAAATGCTTCATATTTTGTATCAATTGTCACAAGAAATTCCTGAATAGGCAAATATTAAGATGTGTTAATATTTAGGGTGAGGTCAAAACCGAGTAATTTGGTGTGATTTCATTATTTTGATCGTAGATTGTTTAAAAGTTGCTTATTTTTCTTCCATACTCTTAATTATTGAACTAATTTTTATCACCACAATGTCATTATCATTCTAAATTTTATTGTGAGTTTGATAAAAAGATGTCCAAATATTGGTTTGTGCGAATTGACATGAATACTGTTCAAAAGCCTCCCAAAATGACGAGAAGTTCAATTTGAAAATGTCTGCGATTTTATAACAGCGATTTTTGATAATTATCTCAGTACTTGTAACTAGAAAGTTAAACAAACGAGGTTCTCTACACGTCTTAATCACTGATGAGTAGGTGTACTAGCTTCGTATCGGATCAAAAACGCTAATATAACATCTAAGGTTTCGCTTGTTTCTTGGAGACCACTCATTCTTATTGGTTACACGAGTCTGGTAGGAATCAAAATGATGTGACGAACAAATATTGCTATATCGAGGATGCCTAAATCAACTATGTATCACGTATGCTTTTAACCTATTAAAATTTTCATGAAAAAGATGAGAAAACGACTAATCGCATTTATTATGAGTGTCTAGAGATAATAGAAAATCGCAAGTATTAATGCAATTTCATATATATTTGAAATTATGCACATTCAAAAAAATACTCGAACAATTAACTTAAAAATTACCAAGATAAGTTACTTGTCAATCAGGCAGGTAAAAGGTACTATCATCTATTGCGTGTCGTGCAGAGGGCGTAATCAGTTTCACAACAATTTACCAGCAATATTATTTTGCTGTACAAATTAACCACACAAAATTACTAAACTAGACTTAAGTTTACCTCGAGTTCTAGATAATTACGGTATAGCCGATTATTGAATCCTTAATTACGGCATTAACCATATAATTTCAGTAAGGACCGCTACACTTGCGGCTACGTCTCCAATACTCCACCCGAAGGTACTACATTGGGTTTAAACGCCAATGACGTCCTTCATATAAATCTGACTTCCAAATTAATTAATCTTTAAATATAATTTATAAACTAAAACTGCAGTTAGGGTATCCATAGCGTTGACTTTGGAGTGTGTTTGATCAATAAGATACTAGAAAAAAAAGTAGGTGGGGGAATCCGTAATACCTGTTAGCGGCACTGGCTCTGCTTACCGGTGCGACCTGAAGGATCGACTTAAAACTATCCAAATTTAGTTAAATTAACATTTACTAATAGATTCGAATTTCTAAGCATACGCCAAATTCATCAATAGCGAATCCAGCCATATGTTTTTACTCTAAAAATGTACAATATCCTCAGTCGTAGTCTAAATAATTTATTCCAGCTTCAGCCTAAATTCGTCCCTAATGTACACTATCGTTCGCTAACTGATTTATTCTAATTTCAATCTGCCTTTCTATAGAGAATACGACCAAAAACAAGCAAAACGTCAAACAAAACAAATCAAGCAACATCAATAAAATATATAATTTACAATACAGGTATAAAATGTAAATGTATAAATATCTAAATAAAGCATTAAGCATATAACAGCGCATAGAATAGCAAAGAAGCATCCCTTAAATTATCAGGTGCACTTGCGCAAGCATTATGTCGGCTAGCACCATCACACTAAAACGTGCTTGTTCACTGCTAATTGCAGAATTTTATGAACCCGGTTTAAAGTTTTGATTTAATACCTGATGTTTTTTCCACGCGTTTTAGGAAAGACAGTGACTGATTTAGTGTGAAATTCATCGTACTTAGTTAAATATGTGGGTTTTTTTGGTATATATTAATTTTTTTAATTTTTGTAAATTGTTATATCGTGCCATAAAATAATTTTTTTCCAAGTTTAAACTAACTCCCATTTCAAATTTCAAGCGACCTTCTCTTCCCGGTCTACGCCCGGTTCTCAGCGTTCAATCTCGCAACCCGTCTCGCAAGCTCCTTCCAAGCTCTTGGGCCATTCTAGCCCATTGACGGCTAGTTTCCTGTCCATCAACCACCCGATAGCCATCTCGAGTGGGCAGTCAAATATCACGTGCTCGACGCTTTCTGCGCCCTCCTGGCATTCGCAGCGGTTGTTCTTGGTCAGACTGAATCTTCGCAGGTAGGCTTTCAGTGCCCCGTGCACTGTTACTAGCTGCGCCATCTTATGATCGAATTTCACCTCCATCTTATCTCTAGTTTCTATGCTCGGTATAAATTTGTGTGTCAACTTACCCGTAGCTGCTTTGTTCCACCTCTCCTCCCACTGCTGGATTGACCTTTCTCGCAGCTCCTTCTTAATTAGCGACCTCTGTATCGATGAATACGATGTAAGAAACTTACCTGTTGCGGCTTCTTTGACTAATTCACCTGCTCTGTCGTTTCCTCGATTGTCGTCATGCGACCTAACCCAATAAAACTTCAAGTCCCGAAACTCAAATGCCGTATGCCGTATTCTCTATTCTCTCTATTCTCTATCTATCTATTCTCTGTCGAGGTGTTTATATTTGCCAAAGCAGTCGATGCCCCTAAGTATGAGTAGTTTATGGCGTACTTTATAGCTACCAACTCGTGCTGAAAGTTTGTGCTCTAGTTCGCAAGTTTAGTTTGGAATCGGAACACTTTCCTCTGCTCCTTATACACAACGAACACCCCACCCCCACCCCACCTGCCTACCCATCGTCCATTCGCGAGCCATCCGCATAAATAGTGCTTCCCGTCGCATTTTCATCGCCTTCGACAAATTCGAACTCCTTGACATCAGCCGGATGCCCTAGTTCGGAAATAACAATTTTTCTCTCAACTTCCCTATTGAAAAGACCAAAATATTCGACAATTTCACGTCCTTTCCCTATATCTACGAACTCCCGAGCTCTAATCTCCTTGACGACAAATTGGATTGAAGCATCACACTAATCACCAAGACCGCCTCCGTGGCAGTGGTCCTGTACGCCCTTACCGCCTTGACCGCGGTTTTGCGTTGAACGCTCGCCAATTGCCGGACTTCCCTGACCTTACAACACTCTGCCCAAGCAGATTTATTTTATTTATTTGTTCTAACGAGTGTGTGTGTACGTGCGTGCGTGCTTGCGTGCGCGCGTGCGGACGTGAGGGCATGTGTTTATGGTATATGTCTAGTGGAAGGTGTGTATGTGTATTTTGTGTGTGTTGTGTTCCCCATCTAGGACCAGGACTATCGGCAGCCGGAAATCTCAGTTTTCAATGAAGAACGCTCAACAGATATTGCTTATCAGTCCGGACCATAGGCAGTCGAAAATCCAGATATTGAAAAGCATATGTAAGTTTGTGAATAGGTGTTTGTGTTGTTTATACAGTGTTTGAGAGGTGTTTTGTGTATGTGTGTGTTTTGTGTGTTGTTTGTATCCGCCTTACACATACACACACGCGCGTGCGCGCGCGTACACGCACACACACACACACACACACACACACACACACACACACACCCACCCACCCACCCACCCAACTGAAAGTTTCCTTAAAGCGCAGAAGGGATGGACAATCAATGATATGCTTCGGAATGAGACAGGCATAATAGCAGTTCATTTCGAAACGCACGTATTCAGTCCACATGGGTTAGTTTGAAACGCGGACAGTAATATCGATTTTCTACCACTCAAACGAGGTTAGAAGGAAACAGAATATGCATAAGAGAAGAATAGAGTTAATATAGGCGGGGTTTTTAAGACGTCAATAGGTATATCATTGGTCGATATAGTTAGTTGTAGAACAGACAAGCACGGGAAAATTTGAATGCGGATTTTTCGGAAAATATCGTAAGGACGCGCTAAATTTCGGAGATTTCAAAAACGGTTGAACCAAAATTTGAGGAAGTATTATTTTAAATGAAGTATTTCGCGGGAAGAGTGGCCGAGAGGTGGCATTCGAATTGTATATACTCTAAGAGAATTAGCATCGCTCTCTTTTAACTTCGCTCTTAGTATTTACATCGCTTCAGAATACGTACTGAAATTTACCACGAGTTTGTAAGTATATAAAAATTTTAAATCAAATAGTACAGTGTTGGCCTCATAATTTGATACGCGGATAGTGTCGAGTCTAAAATTTATTGAGGTGCAACATATATCTTAACAAGCTCGTGAAGTAACGTAAATTAAATTAAATTAAATTAAAGTACGCAATTATAAAAGTAGTGTAATATACTTGGATTTGGATTTGGATGCATCGTGAATGCAGAGCATGCAGTACAACTTAGAGGGTGTTCATCTACAAATAGCTGAAGGCGACGAGCAGAGCAGAACCACGAAATCGAGAGTGCAGGAAAGAAATTCCAGGTAACGTTTTAAAATTGTTGTTGTTATAAACTTTGAAACTATGAAAATTGTGTGACGTGTGAGAGTGAATTTTGAATTTTGCGTATTGAAAATAATACGTATAACTAACTTTATTATGGTATTTAAATAGAAATCTAAAGGTGTATATAAAGCTTATTAACGTTCCATCAGGAATTTAAATTTTGTTAAGAGTACATGGGTTTGTTTTTTTGTTTGTTGTAAGAGTGCGCGAAGTACAAAAGCATACATTATTCATAATTAACTGGGTTATCATGAGCTCACCATACTCCAGAGTATACAAATTTAAAATAAATTATAAATAAAGAAAGAAAATAAGGTATTATTCAGGGCCCATTTACTCCGGGTATATTCAATGTGTTGGATATTTTAAATTAAAAATTCAGGACAGTACAAAAATAGGATTTATTAAGGTGTAACTTGATCTCTGAAATGTGGATCATTTTGAATTTTATTTGTAAATAGTGGTAAATGAATATCGTATGATTGTTGTATTATTTTGTGGTTTTATTGAGTGTGCGTGAACGATACAGAGTATAATAGTGAATCTAGGTATCCAAGAGGAGGCCCAACTGAGCTAGCCTGGGAACTGAAGAAGAATTAAGGTGATGAAGAGAGGAATCTGGGTAAGAGAATATTTTTTTAATTAAATTTTTCTATTGTGTGAAATTTATTTTCGATTTTGTAAAAATGAAAATAAAGTAATTTTCGAATTTACTAAAATTCCCTGTGAGTTCCACGGCAATATATATATATATATATATATATTGCTGTGATAAGGGATTGTTTAAGGGTGTACTTTATAGTAAAGGTCGTTTAGAAATGAGAAATTACCATACGCAGCAGAAAACTGCATTTATTTAGTAAAGAATTGAGAAATGGAGATAGTTTGTAAATAGTAGGCAGTCAACACCCTGTATATAAAGTATAAGTAATTTTAAGTGACGCAAATAAACATAGGAAGACGCATAGTTAGCGTAGAAACCAGGAACACATGCATTAGGTAAATAGTAAATATTTAGTACCCTGTAGATAGAGTTTTAGTTAATTTAGGCAATGCATATAATGATATTTTTCAGTGGAAGCACGCGTATATTTATATGTAAACATAATAAAGTGTGATTAGACACGCATTCAAGAGAGTTCCAAACAATTAGGTTAATACGGAGATAGAAATAGAGCTTCAGGAAGCATATAAATGCGTACAAACAGTTAACCATTTTTGATAAGAAAGAAGATTAAAAATTGCGTAAATAACATGTATATATGAAAATTAGAAGTCGAATTGCATCAGTTGTTTATGGAAAAGCGATTAGATTCGTCAAAACACCGCATGTTTGATAACAAGCACCTGCGAGCAGGCCACAATTATTTGAAAGCATACAAAATTACATCAGAAACTACTTTAAGTGCAAAGATTTGATTCGTTAAAAATGAGCGACGAGTTTGTAGACCATACCCACTGACGGAGTAGCAGAGAAAAGATATATTAACAGGTACAGTGATAACGAAGTCAGTTTGCAACTCAGCTGTGAAATAAAGTGATACGTAATAATTTTAAAGTGAAAGATAGTAGAAGTGCCAAGATGAAAATTATAATTGCCGATTAAACGGCTTTCGAGTACGGGGAGAAAAATTCAATCTTCGAGTACGTGGAGAATAAATGTAATGGGGAAAATAAATGATGATAATACAATTCTAAGTTTGGGGAAATTGATATGAAGTAGTAAGTCTAAATGAGACGACAATAAATTGGGGTGCATAAGTAGAAGTTAATAATAGTAGTCCAGAGGGTGATGGCAATAATTTAAATGCAATGGTTCAAGTATGTGGATAAACAATATTTCGAATGGGCATGTAATAATCCTGAATTGGGGAAAATAATTTTTATTCAAATGGATGGCTTAATGCATGGGAAATATTAGTGGATGCGTCAATTGCAAGAAGAAAATAGACCTGGTTAGATTTTTAGTTGTAAGACATTTTTCTATATTTTTTTATTTGAATATTGAATTTGCTTAATATAAATTAATGTGACGAAGTTCACCAAAAACAAAGGATTTAAATACGCATAAAGTGCGTGATATGATAAGAAGTTTTGAACGTTCCAAGCTTTTTCTTTTATAAGGATAATAGTTTTTTTTGGTGACTTTGGGTTTTGAGTAAATAGTATATGATGTTTAATAAATGAGATTTACAACATTAACTAATTGAAAAGTGTATTTCAAATAATTTACAAAAGCTGTACATAATATTGGTTTCATTATATAAAATAGAATTACCTGAATTTTATAATTCCAAATAAATGCTAGTCGAGGTCATAAGATAAAGTGAATGGGAGTGATTTGATAATTTAAATAGTTCAAGGAGGAGCTATAAGTTGAATACGAAATTGAAAACAAGTAAGGCGGTAACGTATCAAAATTTGTTATTGGTAGACAAGGTTGGTTCAAGATAAAATCAAGTTAAGTTTCTGGAGGGAATTTATAGCATATTAATAAGACAGCCCAACGTCGGAGGAGATAATTACAATCTTGTTTATACATAGTAATATTAATATGGTCGCCCAAATGAGGGAGCGCGAATAATTTAGAGGGACATAGCAATAATAATATAACAGCCCAACGTAGGGGCACGATAATTACGGTAGTTCATAGCAATAAATAAGATGGCGCACAACGACGGGGTGCGAATAATTTAGGGAGCATAACTATATATATATATATTGCTGTGATATACTCTTACGTTGGTGTGCCCTTTTTTTTTGCTTTGAAGAAACTCTTATTTCCTTTAAGGCCTACAATTGGGCGTTATTTTTATTGCTGTGATAATGCTCTTATGATTCGAACGTTCATAGATGATTTTTCTATTTTTCAAACTCTCAATTGACCTTTTTGTTGACCCTTAAAGATATATAAAATATAGCAAATATTAAAATTGAAACAGTCTTTAATAAATGAAAAAAATTAAGATCTCTAACCTGCGTTTTCCTTGCTTGTCACTGGAATTGCCTCAGAGTATCTGTGGTCAGCACCCCTTGATTGTTACAGTTCGACTTGCTTCACTTGTTGACCAGAATGTTGGATTAATGGTTGCTTGTATTTCTCCCCTCGGATCACTGAAGTAATCTTCAGTATCTTTACGTTTATTTATTTGTATGTTCGAAATATTTTTGGATTTTCATTTATAGGTACATCTAGAGATACTTTTTTTACTCTTTTACATCGAGATCTTTAGTCGGAGCTTTATTCGGAGCCGTTTACGCATAGAACGGCTATTCTTCGTTGCACATATTGACACTTTCAATTTTTAACTTTTAACAAATTATTTACTTTTCACTAATTGTTACTGGTACGTAATTTTCACTTTAAATCGACGTGGTTCGTGCCTTGTTGAAGATATACTGTCTATTTTCGAGTTTCCTATCGTATTTATAAGCTCCACCTTTCAACGTTTTAATTGGCGTGTTCGTCGATCAAGGCTTGTACTTTGCACCTATCTTTTGCAGAACCCGGTATTTCTCAAAATTCCCTGGCTTAATTCTCGATGAAATGCTCTGCCGATCACGTAAGCGTTCTGCATATCACAGTATATTCTTAGAATTTTCAAATATCCATTACAATTTTGTCACGTCTTTTATATTGATGTATTTAAAACAGTATCTTTGTTCGTTTCTTCAACTTAAGCGTATTATACGACGTACGCATTATTATTTTAGTTAAATATTATCTAATTATTGCAAAATGAGCTTTTTCTTATGCATTAAATTAAATATAATTTATATACAGTGTGCTCGCTATTGATCTTTTGTAAAATATTCGATTTACTGTTATTTAATAGTGGAATTATTTTGTGTTCTTAACGTTAATGATATTTACAGTTATCTTACAACCTCTCTGACTTAATCTACCCTTAAACTACCCTCTTATCATAGCAATATATATATATATATATATATATATATATATATATATATATATATAATAAGTTCCAAAGTATAATACGGAGTTTGTTTTATTCATATGCAGTACAAAGCGATTACATATGAGTATTATTGAAGTAGCACGCATTTTGTACTGGTTATCTTTATCATACTCGTTAGGAAATTGGTACATCACCGAATACGTGTATTCTAGATTCAATTAATAATCACGTGATGATTTTCTTTGTGGTCCCGACTATAGTATGAAGACTGCGGAAATATCCTGGGATAATGCAAATTAAATGGAGTTTTGTCAGAGTTGTATTTATTAAAATTTTACTGGGACATATGTCCTGATAGGATTGAAAGGGTTAAAAGATAAGTGAAAGCAAATTGATTTTCTTAGTAACTAACATCTGTAGTAAACCATTGTGATACTTGTATCAAAATTCATCTTGTCGGCAGATTTTTGTTACCCACGTGCGATATTATTTAAGTGCTTTTCATTCATTTCCGAATACGATTTATATCCCTACAAGCTCGTGCGTTTCTGGTCTCTTTTTGTAACCAAGTACACTCAAATAATTTTTCCGAGTTTTAATAACGAAATAACATGTTTCTCTTATACGATTCTAATATCATTATTGATGATCGTTCATTTCTGAACCCCGTTTACTACATCGCTCGGTCAACGACCCCAGTTCACCCTGATCTTGTCATTGGGAAAAAAACTCAATGAAATATGCTAGGTCACGTTACGTCTTTTAGTCTGATTCGATTGCACACCACCTTTAATTTTTATAATCTATGGGTGTTTTACAGACGTATTTTTGTGTAATATTAATTTAAGAAACTCGTAGGGCATGGAGTTGAATGTGCGCTCCGCTCAGCCAACGTTCTGTTCTATTAAGACGCGCCAGACACAAGGGCGGCTCTGGCTTTTTGCTTCTGCTCTCTGCTCCTTCTATTGAATTTCCGTAGTTATCTTGATCTGTGTTTGAGAAAAAAATTCAGTGTTATCTGTATACATATGATAAAGCGACATATGTGTAAGATAGAGAGAGAGGTAAGATTTATAATTTTTCTTTGAGTCATTAAGCCTTAAAAAGAGGCATTTTTTATTATACTTGCTAATGAATACGCGACCCCTATGCCTTAGGGAAACATTTAAATGATATTATGACGTCCAATTTGCGCCTGTTAAAAGTTTAATTACTTAATACCGTGTAAAACGTCAAAAGAAAAGAAAACGATTTCTGTGATGTTCCAGCGTTTAAGATGTGATCCAACTTGAGAATTTTCAGGGAATTTGAGTCCTTATACTTGAACTTTTTACGCTTAATCCAAGTTTACCTTGTTCGGCGTTTAGCTTCTCCCAATTCTGCTTTACCCAGTTTTAGTTTGAATCTCTTGGGCCTAATTTGTTAGACTTAGCCTGTTTCAGTGTTCGATATAACCCTGCAGAGCCTGTGTGTCTCCACAAAATGCGGGAATGTCATTATTAGTCTAGACTCCTTTGATGTATCACTCTCCACTTCAACGCTATAGCAAATGAACAGGATCAACTGCGGAGATTGCTAAAGTTCAGTGGATACTTTGTTGTTAATATTATTTCGTGTTTGAATAATTTTATCTTTAACATTACATTCAGAATTCTGATCATATTTTCATATGACGACTAGGAAATTAATTATCTTAAAAACATTACTCATTTTCCTTCATAAAGATTTGTCATCAGAAACTGATGAATACTCATTGTGATTCACCCTGGGTTATACACTTCTGTATTAAAATAACTGATTACACAAATGTATAATAAAAAACAATAAATGCAGAAGTATGACAATCCACGCTTAAAGGAAATTTCTCTGAACGTGACCACCGCCAGCATTCCCGTACATATTATATAAATACCACGCATCATCATTGCACACCTCCATGGTTTTTATTTTGAGCTAACATACACATGTCTTGAAATTCCCACAGTCTGCATCTTTACTATCTGCGTGCAATAGTCTAATCTAGGGCTACCTCTACCTTTCTTTCTTTTTTCCATGCTTGTAATATATTCTGCCGTATTCTCCAAATGCCTTAGAACGTTTAATGTCCTTCTATTTCTTTTTTTTTCTTGTTTTCCACAGATGTCTTTCTTCCCCTACTATTTCTAGAACCTCTTTGTTATTAACTTTGTCTGGCCATGCATCGCCTGAAGCATAACAATCTAAAAGACTTCCATCTTTTTTCTGTCTGCTTCTCCTATATTCCCTATTTCATAGCCGTACACTGCTGTGCTCCACACATATGCTTTCAACATATATATATATATATATATATATATATATATATATATATATATATATATATATATATATTGCTGTGATAAGGGGTTGTTTAAGCGTGTACTTTATAGTAAAGGTCGTTTAGAAATGAGAAATTACCATAGGCAGCAAAAAACTGCATTTATTTAGTAAAGAATTGAGAAATGGGGATAGTTTGTAAATAGTAAGCAGTCAACACCCTGTATATAAAGTATAAGTAGTTTTAAGCGACGCAAATAAACATAGGAAGACGCATAGTTAGCGTAGGAATAAGGAAGACATGCATTAGGTAAATAGGAGATATTTAACACCATGTAGATAGAGTTTTAGTTAATTTAGGTAAGGCAGATAATAATATTTTTCAGTGGAAGCACGCGTATTTTATAAGCAAACATAATAAAGCGTAATTAAACACGCATTTAAAAGAGTTCCAAACAATTAGGTTAATACGGAGATAAGAAATAGAGCTTCGAGAAGCATAGGGTAAATGCGTACAAGTAGTTAAGAACTTTGATAAAGAGAGGTGATTAAAAATGGTGTAAATAACATGCATATATGAAAATTAAAAGTCGAATTGCATCAGTTGTTTATGGAAAAGCGATTAGATTCGTCAAAACGCCGCATGTTTGATAACAAGACAGCTGCGAGCAGGCAACAATTATTTGAAAGCATAGAAAATTACATCAGAAACTACTTTACATGCAAATATTTGATTGGTTAAAAGGAGCGACGAGTTTGTA
This sequence comes from Platerodrilus igneus, assembly GCA_036346225.1. Taxonomy (NCBI): domain Eukaryota; kingdom Metazoa; phylum Arthropoda; class Insecta; order Coleoptera; family Lycidae; genus Platerodrilus; species Platerodrilus igneus. The sequence goes on along the minus strand of JARFIW010001469.1, from coordinate 10,272,675 downwards.
GACCATACCCACTGACGGAGTAGGAGATCAATGATATATTAACAGGTACAGTGACAACGAACTCAGTTTTCAACTCAACAAAGGCCAAGGTGCGCCACTCTGAAATAAAGTGTGATACGTAATAATAATTTAAAGTGAAAAATTGTATAAGTGCGAAGATGAAATTACGATTGCCGATTAAACGTAAGTAGATTTTAGGGAATTTATTTAAACTAAAGCACAATAATAATAGGGCTTCTGAGTCCGGGGAGAATAGATGGTATTCTAAGTTTGGGGAAATTGATAAGAAGTAATAAGTCTGAATGAGATGACAATAAATTAGGGTGCATAAGTATGTTAATAATGGTAGTCCAGAGGGTGATGGCAATAATTTAAATGCAATGGTTCAAGCGTGTGGATAGACAATATTTCGAAAGGGCATGTAATAATCCTGAATTGGGGGAAAATAAATTTTATTCAAATGGATGGCTTAATGCATGGGAAATACTAGCTGATTATGGATGTGTCAATGCGAAGAACATAGACTAGGTCAGATTTTTAGTTATAAGACATTTTTTTCTATTTTTTTATTTGAATATTGAATTTGCTTAATATAAATGAATGTGAAAAAGTCAACAAAAAGAGGACTTGCATACGTATAAAGTGCGTGATATGATAAGAGGTTTTGAACGTTCCACACTTCTTTTTATAAAATAATAGGTTTTTTTGGTGACTTTGGGTTTGATTAAAAAGTATATGATTTTTGATAAATGAGATTTACCACATTAATTAATTGAAAAATGTATTTTAAATAATTTACAAAAACTGTACATAATATTTGTTTCATTATATAAAACTGAATTTTATAATTCCAAATAAATGCTAGTCGAGGTCATAAGATAAAGTTAATGGGAGTGATTTGATAATTTAAACAATCAAGGAGGAGCTATAAGTTGAATACGAAATTGATAACGAGTAAGGCGGTAACATATCAAATTTTGTTATTGGTCGACAAGGTCGAGACACGATAAAATCCAGTTAAGTTCCTGGAGGGAGTTCATAGCAATATTTATATGACAGCCTAACGTCCGAGATTGATAAATCCAGTTAATACAAAGAAATATTTATATGTCGACCAAATGATGGGGCGCGAATAATTTAGGGAGCATAGCAATATTAATAAAACGGCCCAACGTCGGAGAACGATAATTCCAATTCTTGTTTATACATCGCAATATATATATATATATATATATATATATATATATATATATATATATATGTATGTATATACTATTGTGAGGTTTACCTGTTCGTTATCTCTAACTTAAAATTAATTCGAGTCCCACAACTTAGGTGCCATAATAGTGTGAGGTTATCTGTAAAAATCGTGCCCCAGCGTTGGAAGGTCATAATACTGTGTGGTTTTATTGGTTAGGTTCCAATATTCGTGCCTCACACTTTGGGGTCATAATATTGTGTAGTTAAGCTTCTGATCGAGCCCCTACGAATTGGATAATTTATGGTGTTGTTTCGCTGTTGAATCGCCCTCGGCTGCTCTCCACTTCTTTATCTACTAGCTATATAATTCCTTAAAATTACCAGACACCTACCTGTTAAATCTAAAATCTCCCGTTCAATATCACCATGCTAAAACTTAAATAGAAATTCACACCCTACAATCACACACTCAAAAATAACTCAACAAAATATATCACACTCTATTTATATAAGATCAGTATTACATTTTCAAAAACACCATTTCTTTATGTACACTCCTGTGGTCGATAATTTTATAACAATAATATGCAAATCGATAACCTTTTAAACACATATTTTTATTAAAGTAAGAGGGCGTTCCTCATACCTTACGTTAACCTTTTGTCTTATCATGAGCTCCTAGTAAAACTCTTTAAATGTGCATACAAATCTACTGCACTACCAAATATTAATAAGCTCTCTATACCTCTTTACAACATCTCCTGGTTATCTGTAAATTAAATAATTATTCTTGACCTTCAAAAATCAAATTCATTTTAAGTCTCATAAATGTCTGTTCATAAAATATCAAATAATAGAAAACACACCAAAGCACAAATCAAAAATAGTCACCAACACCATGGAAATATTCACCATTCAATGTTCAATACAATGGCCTACCTGTAGATACCTTCTGCATGTGGTCCACCAACTAGCCCCTTGGAGATGCTGACCTCTAGTAGGTCCTCAGTGCATCGAATAACTCCTCGGTCGAATCACCATGTCTGCCATGCATGCCGCTACTCAAAATCTCTTCTTGTCCAATTTACAACCAAAAATATCCAATCTCCAAAATTTAACTTTAATATGCCTTTCTGATTGTGCTTCTTGCACATAATTGGGCAGATCGACGAGGGGTGCATGGTTAGCTCGTGGTCTGCATGTTAAGTTCCAGTGGAGCGTCTTACGGTTATGTGCTCCGAAATGTATGGAGTCGTGTTCGTAATCCATCACCACCTTCTGGCGTTGAAGCCAAGATTCACCCAGAATGATATCCTCAGCGAGGTTTGCTACTACTAAGAATGTTTCGTGGCCCACCACTTATCCAAGGGTGAATGGCGTGCGAAACTTGCCTTTGATTGCCATTTCTCTCCCTGCTTCGGCTAGACAGGCGGAGAAATGATAGGGCTCTACCCGCGAACCTGTGGATATGCGATCTTCCCTAGTCATACTCGTCTATGCTCCTTGTATCTAGTAATGCGTCGAAGTTTATTTTCTGTATGGTGACGGGGATCCTTGGTAGTGGGTCATCGTGGGTGATGTTTAACCGCGCCAGTTCGTTTCGCCTGACCGGGCTGTAGTCTGGCGTGGCTCGGTCGGGGTGTCGTTTCCCCAGTTTCTAGTTGGACAGTCTCGGAGCCAGTGCCTTTGAGGGCAGAAGCGACATCTTGGTAGCTGCTTCGTTGTTTGTGGAAATCTGGTTCCTGGCCTGGGGACGGTTGTCCCGTTTGCTGCCTCTTTCACGTTTTTTGATTTTTGTGAGGCGGGTGATCATTTCCCTAATGTCGTCGGCATGTGATACTAAATTAGGGTCCTCAGTGTCAGCAGGAGGAGGTCCGTGAACGGCTGTATGTCTTGGTTGGTGTCTAGTTTTAGGCGGCGAGTTTGTAGTACCTTAGTGTCAAGGAAGGCGGCTACTGGTTGAGATGCCATCTGCTTCTGTCCATAGTACTGGGAGGTTATTTTGGTTTTAATGGTTGGACTATCGTGCTTGTCCAGAAATAACCTTTTGAATTCGCTATAGGTGGGTTGGAACATTGCGTATGCTTCCCACTATGTGGCTGCTTGGCCTCGAAATTGAGCGGTTGTTGTAGGTACATCCGCATCGATCGCTTCCGTCTGTTGAACGAATTCTGCGGGATCCTCCAGAAGGGTGCCAAAGAATGTAGGTTTCTCTGCTTCGGAGGTGGCTGTGGTGACGTGGTACAAGTCTTCCACGAGCGTCTTGATTGTGACCATTTTGTCGGTTGGTTGTGTTTGTTGAGCGCCACTGAGTTGTTACAGTCCCAGAACTGTTGGTGGTTGTGTGACCTCTTGAGTTGGAGGGGGCGGGTTGGTGTCCTGCTGGACGTGTGATGTGGTTTGACTCGTCTCGGGCATGATGGTGGTTCTTGCAAGGTCGCTGTTTGCAAATTCTTCTGTGAAGACGGCCCAATCACGTTGGACGCCGCTTGTTATCGTTCGGGTGGGCGGCGTGTGAAAGCATGTAGACTGGGCTTGAATATTTGTTTAATATTTACAAGCAAAAATAATTATAAACTTCATAAATACATAAAATAAAAGTGAAATTGAATGATTTTAACAGTTTGAGCAGTTCGGAAGTCTTCAGGTTTTCGTCAATTTTTGCTAGTTGGGTGGTCTAGAAAATTAAAATTTTATCATCTTTTTTCCTCAATTTTTTCTAGTTGGGGTGGGGGGAGGGTTTAGAAAATTAAAATTTTACCTTCTTACAATAAAACTCATGCGGTGGAACCTACTGAATGACCGCACAATATTGGTCAACTGTTTCAGCTTTCCTTCAATTTTTTTCTAGTTGGGTGGGGTGTCTAGAAAATTAAAATTTTACCTTCTTACAATAGAACGCATGCGGCCGCTCCTATACTGAGTGGCCGCACAATATTGGTCAACTGTTTTGGGTTTTCTTCAATTTTTTCTAGTTGGGGGTAAGACGGGAATAGAAAATTAAAATTTTACGTTCTTACAATAGAACGCATGTGGTGGCATCTATACTGAGTGGCCGCACAATATTGTTCGACTGTTTCAGGTTTTCCTCAATTTTTTCTAGTTGGGGTTGGGTGGGTTTAGAAAATTAAAATTTTATCATCTTACAATAGAACTCAGGTGGCCACACCTATAATGAGTGGCCGCACAATATTGGACGACTGCTTCAGGTTTTCTTCAATTTTTCTAGTGTGGGGGGGGGCTAGAAAATTAAAATTTTACCATCTTACAATAGAATTCATGTGGGGCCACACCTATACAGAGTGGCCGCACAATATTGGTCGACTGTTTCAGGTTTTCTTTAATTTTTTCTAGTTGGGGATAAGGTGGGAGTAGAAAATTAAAATTTTACGTTCTTACAATAAAACGTATGTGGCCGCACCTATACTGAGCGGCCGCACAATATTGGTCGACTGTTTTAGGTTTTCTTAAATTTTTTCAAGTTGGGGATGAGGGGGTAGAAAATTAAAATTTTACGTTGTTACAATAAAACGCATGCGGCCGCTCCTATACTGAGTGGCCGCACAATATTGGTCGACTGTTTCAGATTTTCTTGAATTTTTGCTAGTTGTTGATGAGGGGGAGGGGTGTTAGATAATTAAAATGTTACGTTTTTAGAATAGAACGCATGCGGCCGCTCCTAAACTGAGTGGTCGCACAATGTTGGTCAACTGTTTCAGGTTTTCTTTAATTGTTTCTAGTTGGGGATGAGAGGAGGGGTAGAAAATTAAAATTTTATGTTCTTACAATAGAACGCATGTGGTCGCACAATATTGGTCTACTGTTTCAGGTTTTCTTCAATTTTTGCTAGTTGTTGATGAAGGGGTGGGGAGAAAATTAAAATGTTGCGTTCTTAGAATAGAACGCATGTGGCCGCACCTATACTGAGTGGTCACACAATATTGTTCGACTGTTTAAGTTTTTTTTTCAATTTTTTGTAGTTGGGGTTGGGGGGTGAGAAAATTAAAATTTTACCTTCTTACAATAGAATTCATGCGGTGGAACCTATACTGAGCGACCGCACAATATTGGTCAACTGTTTCAGCTTTTCTTCAATTTTTTCTAGTTGGGTGGGGTGTCTAGAAAATTAAAATTTTACGTTCTTACAATGAAACGTATGTAGGCCGCATCTATACTGAGTGGCCGCACAATATTGGTCGACTGTTTTAGGTTTTCTTAAATTTTTTCAAGGTGGGGATTAGGAGGGGTAGAAAATTAAAATTTTACGTTGTTACAATAAAACGCATGTGGCCGCACAATATTGGTCGACTGTTTCAGATTTTCTTGAATTTTTGCTAGTTGTTGATGAGGGGGAGGGGTGTTAGATAATTAAAATGTTACGTTTTTAGCAATAGAACGCATGTCGGCCGCACTCCTAATACTGAGTGGTCGCACAATGTTGGTCAACTGTTTCAGGTTTTCTTCAATTTTTGCTAGTTGTTGAGGGGGGGGGGGAGTAGAAAATTAAAATGTTACGTTCTTAGAATAGAACGCATGTGGCCGCACCTATACTGAGTGGCCGCACAATATTGGTCGACTGTTTCAGGTTTTCTTTAATTTTTTCTAGTTGGGGTTCAGGGGAGGGGTAGAAAATTAAAATTTTATGTTCTTACAATAAAAGCATGTGGCCGTACTTATACTGAGTGGCCGCACAATATTGGTCTACTGTTTCAGGTTTTCTTCAATTTTTGTGAGTTGTTGATGAGGAGGAGGAGGAGGAGGGGTAGAAAATTAAAATGTTACGTTCTTAGATTAGAACGCATGTGGCCGCACCTATACTGAGTGGCCACACAATATTGTTTGACTGTTTCAGTTTTTTTAAATTTTCTCTAGTTGGGGTTGAGGGGGAGGGGGGTAGAAAATTACAATTTTACGTTCTTGCAATAAATCGCATGTGGCGGCACGTATACTGAGTGGCCGCACAATATTTGTTGAGTTTTTAGACATTTTTTAAAAAGCGGTGGAAGGGGATGGCAAAAAATAAAAATTTTGGGGGAATATGATTAAACCCAAGTGGCCGCATTCACACATTCTGGCCGCATTTGATTAAAAAATAGTACATGCTCTTTTAAAATATTATTAGTTTGTCAACAAATTGGCATAGCCCTTTTAATCATGGATTCAACGTAGGCTGTAGCTTTAACTTTTGGATAAAATTTTTTGAAAAAATACTGTTTGCTATTTTTGTCACTTTATTAATAACCCAACGGTTAATATATTGAAAGGCGCAGGAAAAAACTCAAGCTTTAATGGTTTAATCGTCGATATAAAGCAAGCAGTAACAACCAAACAAATTCGCTTCACCTTATAATAAAGCTTTGTTTTGAAACGTGTGCGAAAATTTACAATAGAAATGATTTTTAACGCCAAATGTCAATAACAACTACAATTGACAAACATTCATTCACGTTTCACAATCAGATGACGCAATGGGGCGTTTGGAAATTGAAAAGAAAACTGCTTTTAACTAGAATTGTACTGAATTTTTTGTGCAACTTCTACGGTATCTCGAGGGCATACAATTCTAAGCTTGAAAATGGTGTACGAGGGTCGTTGTGATTTTGTAGTGGTTTTTATTGACCTTATTTTTCCCTATATGTAATAAAGTGCCTGAATGCATAAAAATCGGGCGAATTTTTAAAAAGCTGCGCCGTAAATGTAAATGCCGACGTAAGGTTATGTTACATTCACTAATTATCGGTTGCATATTATCGAGTTTTATAAATAATAATATTTAATGCGTGTTTCAAAAACGCACAACGTTTCACATTTGAAACAGTGAAACTGCAATCGTATTATATTTCGAGACGCTTTGAATAGAATGGAGCGCCGCGCATCGTAAAGAGGCCTCTCGCGACAATTTGGCGAACCGCTTTGACGGGCACAGCAAGATGGTGTCCGCTTAGTGCGGGGAGTGGCGCATCTAACGCAACTTTAAGGTGATTCACGTCGTCCGGGTGCCCCTACGACTTAGGCCTTTGTTAAAACACACTGGCCTGATTTAAATAATCAAGTGACGTGATAATAATGAAATGACATTCAAATCAGTGCCATAACATTAGATTAGACATACCACACCCCTAACAAAGTGCAACTATCTGTGATAATATTACTATGGCCGTTCGCATGGAAACCACAACCACTGCACCTAATAATAGAAAAATTAACTTCAAAATTATGGTACGTGGGTTATTTTTATTGTATGTGTTGTATCTTGTTTTGGTTTGGTATTGTTAAGGGTTCGATGACCCACCCGGTTTTCGCCCGTCTGTATAAGATATACAAACATCGTTTTCGTTAACAGGTGATTGCGTAATTTATTAAAGTACCGAAATTCGACCTTCGAAAAGATACTAGAAATTGACTTGCTACTGTGTACTCGATAGTCGCTTTTTTATTTTGTATTGCAACTGCATGTGATTCTTATAATGCGGTAGTTATGAAGGTCGTGAAATGTTATTTTTAACTTGTTGAAAGGACTAGTGAAGCTCTCTAAATTTCCCGTATCTAATTATTTGTTTCTGAAAAGAAATTGAGAAATTCTTGTATGCCATATGTTCAAGCGTGGGCGTATTGTTGTAGTATATCGGAAATCGAAGAGGGCAGACAGACAGATCCGCCCCTTTAAGCCGGAAGTTCATGACGTAGATATCATAGTATGGCAATCAGTCGTTGCTCATCTCCCGTTGTGCAGTCGTGGAATGTTAACTCGTTTCCAATTAAATTACTAACCCCTTGGGTTATTTGTGTGCATACATATTTAATTTTTGGGTTTTGTACGAGGGATAATGCTGTTCTTTTTTGGTAAAAGGTTTGTACATATTTAAAATTTTACTACCGCTCGCTAGTGTAATTACGCGTTTCATTTTTTTCCCGCAATATGTGAATGAATTAAGTGTGGAAACTTGTTAAGAAAATCAATAATTAATTGAAGTATACGTGTCACTTGAACTAAAGTTTATTTTTGCAAACTTTTGTATAATTGTGCTTCTAAAAAAAATTTGTAAACCTGGGAGTGTATATAAAACCGTAACTTTTTTCGGCTAAACTGACAGTAATCAGTTCCAAATTTTTTCTACACCTTAAAAAGAAAACCATATTACAACATTTTATAATTAAATCAACCTTCTTATTTTAATCTAATTACGTCTTGGTCATTTTTAAAACGCTCATTAAAGAATGAACCAATATGTAATTTTCTGAATTTCTTACCATACTAAATAATCCATTATTTAATCGATTTCTTCAATACACTTTCAATTTTACGGCACTAATTACTCAGGAGCTAACAAACAAAAAGTTATGGATGGAAACAATGATCTTACCCATAAACAAATGAATAAGTAAATAATATTCGAATTGTTTTGCCAAAGCCAGCAATAAAAAATAACCAAGAAGCAACAGCAATATTTTATTTGTTTAAAGTGATATTTTAAATATGGAATAATCCCAAAAATTCAAAAGAAAAGTAGTTCTTTTATTCTTGATTTAATTCAAGTTGTTCAACAAGCATAAATTACGGATCGTATACAGAGTTTTTCAAATTGTACGCTCACCATTGTGATATCTGAACCCGTAAGAGAGAGGTCCGTGAAGTTGGCACCCTCAAACGGGAAATTTTTGAAAACGTACATAGAATTCGTTTGCTCACGTTTGCCCACCTCCCAATAAAAAGTTATGAGCAAAACAAAAATGCAGTAAAATTTTAATCCAGCACTACCATGCAAAAAATTCTTCAATTCGTCAGTAGAATTTGATTGCCCACGATTTGTCCACGTTTGCCCAACACATTTTTATTTGCCCACCTTTTAAAAAAAAAATTAGTCAAATAAAAAAATTGGGAAACCGTGAAGTTAGCACCCCAATTGCGGAATTTTTGAAAATGTACATAAAATTCATTTGCCCACGATTTGCCCACGTTTGCCCAACACAAATTTTCGTTTTCCCACCTCCCAATAAAAAGTTATGAACAAAACAAAAAATGGAGCAAAATTTTAATCCAGCACCACAATGCAAAAAATTTTTCAATTCGATAGTAGAATTTGATTGCCTACAATTTGCCCGCGTTTGCCCAACATAACTTTTTATTTGACCACCTTTTAAAAAAAATTATAGCCAAATAAAAATATTGGGAAACCGTAAAGTTAGCACCCCAATTGCGAAATTTTTGAAAATGTACATAAAATTCGTTTGCCCATGATTTGCCCACGTTTGCTCAACACAAATTTTCGTTTGGCCATCTCCCAATAAAAAGTTATGAGCAAACAAAAATGGAGAAAAATTTTAATCCAGCACCCCCATGCAAAAATTCTTCAATTCGATAGTAGAATTTGATTGCCCACGATTTGCCCATGTTTGCCCAACACAAATTTTTATTTGCCCACTTTTTTAAAAAAAGTTATAGCCAAATAAAAAAATTGGGAAACCGTGGAGTTAGCACCCCAATTGCGAAATTTTTAAAATGTACATAAAATTCGTTTGCCCACAATTGGCCCAAGTTTGCCCAACACAAATTTTCGTTTGCCCACCTCCCAATAAAAAGTTATGAGCAAAACAAAAATGGAGCAAATCTTTAATCCAGCACCCCCATGCAAAAATTTTTTAATTCGATAGTAGAATTTGATTGTCCACGATTTGCCCACGTTTGCCCAACACAAATTTTTATTTGCCCACCTTTTAAAAAAAAATTATAGTCAAATAAAAAAATTGGGAAACCGTGAAGTTAGCACCCCAAATTGCGGAATTTTTGAAAATGTACATAAAATTCATTTGCCCACGATTTGTCCACGTTTGCCCAACACAAATTTTCGTTTGCCCACCTCCCAATAAAAAGTTATGAACAAAACAAATAATGGAGCAAAATTTTAATCTAGCACCACCAAGCAAAAAATTCTTCAATTTGTCAGTAGAATTTGATTGCTCACGATTTGCCCACGTTTGCCCAACACAACTTTTTATTTGCCCACCTTTTAAAAAAAAAATATAGCCAAATAAAAAAATTGGGAAACCGTGAAGTTAGCACCCCAATTGCGAAATTTTTGAAAATGTACATAAAATTCGTTTGCCTATGATTTGCCCACCTTTGCCCAACACAAATTTTCGTTTGGCCACCTCCCAATAAAAAGGTATGAGCAAACAAAAAATGGAGAAAAATTTTAATCCAGCATCCCATGCAAAAAATTCTTCAATTCGATAGTAGAATTTGATTGCCCACGATTTGCCCACGTTTGCCCAACACAAAATTTTATTTGCCCACTTTTTTAAAAAAAGTTATAGCCAAATTAAAAAATTTGCGAAACCGTGAAGTTAGCACCCCAATTGCGAAATTGTTCAAAATACACATACAATTGGTTTGCCCATGATGTGCCCACGTTTACCCAACATAAATTTTCGTTTGCCCACCTCTCAATAAAAAGTTATGAGCAAAACAAATAACGAAGCAAATTTTTAACCCAGTACTCCCATTCAAAAAATTCTTCAATTCGTGAGAAGAATTTGATCGTGCACGATTTGTCCACGTTTGCCCAACCAAAATTTTTATTTCCCCCCTCCCCCAAAGTTATAGTTAAATTAAAAATTTACGAAATTTTTCACAATGCACATAGAATTCGTTTGCCCACGTTTGGCCAGCACAAATTTTTGTTTGCCCACCTCGCAAATGATAGTTATAAATAAGAATAACGGTACCCGATAATTTTCGTACCCGGGTACCCGAAATTAATACCCGGGATTTACCCGATACCTGATAATTACCCGATACCTGATAATTACCCGATACCCGATAACTACCCGATACCTGATAATTACCCGATAATTTCCCGATACCCGATAATTACCCGATACCCGATAATTATCCTATAGCAGATAATTACCCATACCCGTTAAGTACTCGAAACCCAATAATTACCCGATTCCCAATAAATACCTGATAATTTACCCGAAACCAGATACCCGATAATTACTCGATACCCAATAATTGTACCCGTTATCCAAGAATTATCAGTTGAACGTAAATGTAAATTCCTTTTTGTATATTGTTTGCATGTGCATAACATTAAACTCATAATGTCGTATAGACATAGACATGACATTAAAAATAAAACTGTATTATACATTTTTATTTATATTTTATTTTTGTATTTAATTAATGTAATCATAATTTCTGTTGACAAATATAATGGCTTCCGACGTTTCGGGACTAAACCGCGCTCGGCGTTTCGATATTATACGCCCAGCTGCCTAAAAGTGTCTTTCACTTGCCACAGATGTGGCTGGAATTGCCAAATATTTCATTGACAAGACGGCCACACTGCGGTATTTTGTTTTGTGGGTTCCTTTCACCACTTTAGTTGGTCCTTACTAGGAACTAAAGTTGGTTCCCTCAAAAATAAATCGTATTCGTGCAAGGTTGCTTCATTTTGGTTATGATTACAATGATAATCCGGGTCTGAAATGGTAATTAAATATTAATTGTATAAAAGGGCTGTACTTTTTTTAAACGATTTTGTTTAAACGTTTAACTCATCCGCAGTTAATAAAATATCATAATTTTTCCACTAGTGTTCAAAGTGCATATAAAATAAATCACGTAGGTACTTACTTAAACATTCTTTGTTACGTTTTTATTATAAGGTAAAAACTAAAAAACGCTAGGCATTTCATTTCATTTATCGGGTATCGTGTATTTGTCGGGTTTCGGGTATTTATAGGGTATCGGGTATTTATAGGGTATCGGGTATTTAGCGGGTATCGGGTATTTAGCCGGTATGGGGTATTTATCGGGTTTCGGGTATTTATAGGGTATCGGGTATTTATAGGGTATCGGGTATTTATAGGGTATCGGGTATTTAGCGGGTATCGGGTATTTAGCGGGCATCGGGTATTTAGCCGGTATGGGGTATTTGTCGGGTTTCGGGTATTTATAGGGTATCGGGTATTTATAGGGTATCGGGTATTTATCGGGTATCGGGTATTAATCGGCTTTCGGGTATTTATCGGGTAACGGGTATTTAGCGGGTATCGGGTATTTAGCGGGTATCGGGTATTTAGCGGGCATCGGGTATTTAGCCGGTATGGGGTATTTATCGGGTTTCGGGTATTTAACGGGTATCGGGTGTTTATCGGGTATCGGATATCAAAATTTCGTCCCGGCTATTGCGTTATTGGGTACATACCCGGGTACCCGTCGTCATTCCTAGTTATAAATAAAATAATACAGACAATCATCTAGTATGAGCAATTCTGAAGCCTTTTGTACGCATTGAAGGCTGGAATCATTTGCCCACTCGTTCTTTTCGTTTGCCCATGCGTTAATGTTGTTTGCCCATCCAGCAAAGGATAGTTATAAATAAAATAATACGGACAATAATCTAGTATGAGCAATTCTGAAGCATTTTTTACGCATTGAGAGCTGGAATCATTTGCCCACTCGTTCTTTTCGTTTGCCCATGCGTTAATGTTGTTTGTCACCCCGCAAAGGTTAGTTATAAATAAAATAATACGGACAATCATCTAGTATGAGCAATTCTGAAGCATTTTGTACGCATTGAGAGCTGGAATCTTTTGCCCACTCGTTCTTTTCGTTTGCCCATGCGTTAATGTTGTTTGCCCACCCTGCAAAGGATAGTTATAAATAAAATAATACGGACAATAATCTAGTATGAGCAATTCTGAAGCCTTTTGTACGCATTGAAGGCTGGAATCGTTTGCCCACTCGTTCATTTCGTTTGCCCATGCGTTAATGTTGTTTGCTCATTCAGCAAAGGATAGTTATAAATAAAATAATACGGACAATCATCTAGTATGAGCAATTTTGAAGCATTTTCTACGCATTGAGAGCTGGAATCGTTTGCCCACTGGTTCTTTTAGTTTGCCCATGCGTTAATGTTGTTTGCCCACCCAGAAAAGGATAGTTATAAATAAAATAATACGGACAATCATCTATTATGAGCAATTCTGAAGCATTTTTTACGCATTGAGAGCTGGAATCTTTTGCCCACTCGTTCTTTTCGTTTGCCCATGCGTTAATGTTGTTTGCCCACCCTACAAAGGATAGTTATAAATAAAATAATACGGACAATAATCTAGTATGACCAATTCTGAAGCATTTTTTACGCATTGAGAGCTGGAATCGTTTGTCCACTCGTTCTTTTCGTTTGTCCATGCGTTAATGTTGTGTGTCCACCCCGCAAAGGTTAGTTATAAATAAAATAATACGGACAATCATCTAGTATGAGCAATTCTGAAGCATTTTGTACGCATTGAGAGCTAGAATCATTTGCCCACTCGGTCTTTTTGTTTGCCCATGCGTTAATGTTGTTTGCCCACCCTGCAAAGGATAGTTATAAATAAAATAATACGGACAATAATCTAGTATGAGCAATTCTGAAGCATTTTTACGCCTTGAGAACTGAAATAGTTTGCCTACTCCGTTTTTTCGTTTGATACATATTCAACAAATAAAGATACTGTACCTTATTGCAACAGTTCGTTTTTCCTCTGCTAAATTAACGCTTAACAATTATGGTGTTATAAAATTTGTGAATTTGCTTTTATAGTTTAATATAAATCATACTTCAACAATTAATACAGAATTAAAAGCAAAGTACCATAATTTCGGACCACCCCAATTATTGTTCTTCTTTAATTTTAATCATATAGTAAATAAAGCGTATAGTTATAAATGTCCAGTCTGTATTGTAAAATTTTTACAACGTATCTCCAAGGCGATAACAATAGCGTGTTTACACGCTTCTGCATGTTAAGGCTGTTCTCGACGTGCCGGTCAGTCGGCTTTTGCTACTTGCAACGTCAATATGGTAAAGTTCATATCTAAGGCTGACTTGCGAGTCGCAATTGAGTTTCCATAAATGCATCGATCCAATTGTTTGAAACTCATCATGCGCAACAATAAAGCTAACGCACAACGAACTGATATGCAAAAACAACGCTAAAACTAACGTACCAAGAACTGATGTATAAATATAAATTAAAGCAACACTAAAATACGGAAGCTATAACGTTTAATTACTGATGCAAAGATGGTCGAGTTAGGTTGTTAAATTTTTACTGCGTCTAAGATATATGCGTTCCGTAAATTTCAACATGGAAATTTTGTTATAATTGAGAAGCAATGGTTAGGGCTAACCAATGGTTGTAGGCAGCTGATGTAATTGCGTATAAAGCGATTACGCTTTAGAAACTTACATTATGGTTCCAGTTTAAGAGGCTTTGTTATAACGATGAGGCAACTTTTTTTACGTGTTTGTCAAATGCTGGAAGTCCACGTGTGGTTTGAACTTGTTTGTTAAATGGTGCAAGCCGTCAAACCTGAGGTAAACGTGATAAGTGATATCCATCGGTGCAGCAATCATCTGTTTGACGTATAACGTCATGTATAAATCTAACCTTGGTAGTTTGAACCCATGGAACTTAACATCTTTGTGATAATCTTTAATTATAAATTTGAATTTTCAAACATTCCTTTTTATCAAAAATTCATGCTTTATAAAATTGTCTATGTAACAAAAGTTTTATGAATTTGAATTACGAATAATACAATCATACACTTGTTTATGCACGATAACTATTTATGAAGTTAACTTTACTAATTTGAAAGATCTTATTACCAACTTATTTTTATTATATGTGAATCATTTTCTCAGTACTGAAAAGGTGACATTAAAAAAATCCCTTAATTATGTTAATGCCTAATTGCTCTAGAGGCTTGCTATTTTATTTAAATTGCCCAAGATTAACATTAGATATAAAAATTAATTGAATATTCACAAACTAACGATAATTATTTGTCAAAATATTTCGGAAATAATTTTCAGTTATATATACTTACTTAGCAGTCTTAATTTCTTTATTAATTTAAACAAGGTTAATTACATTCAAGGAAGCTCTTAAGCTAACGTATTACCAGATGTGCATAAAATTTAAGTAGAGTGTCCATGCACTATAACACAAAAGAAAGAAATCATAGATGTATAAAACCTGTCTGATTTATTTGATTTTATTTTGAGGCGCAAATTGCTGTTTCTAATATTATTTTATGTATTTTATTTTATTTCAGGACAAACGTAGTACCATCTAAAAATACAAAATTTTGTATTTCTACAAGAGAATATACTCGTTGAGGTTCCTGTATTTTTCTTTAGCGATATTTCTTGTTTTACACATTATCTAAGTACAGTGGCGCCCTACACATCCGTATTCAATTAACGACCTCCCTGATAGTCTCTCTAAACCGCTGAAGATAGAGAGTTCAGAGCTAGTGCGGAAGTCTTCAAAAGTCAATTTTGTCAATACGGATAAAACATCTTCTGCACGACTTTTGTAAGAAAAAAATGAACATTCTTTTAAGTGAGTTTCACTATCGCCCAGCGTAGTGAAACAAGAAATGCTTCATTATAAGTTGTAATCTGCATCCCATTTTAATCTATGTATGTTCCTAAATATATACAGGTGCGCGCACATACAATGACACATTGATAAGACAGACATATCGTGAATCCTCGGGACGGATAATCTGCATTTTTTCAGTTGTATTTGTTAATTACTCGATTCCGCGGGGTGGGCAAACGACACTGACGCATGGGCAAACGAAAAGAACGAGTGGGCAAACGAAAGGAACGAGTGGGCAAACTATTCCAGCTCTCAATGCGTAAAAAATTCTTCAGAATTGCTCATTCTAGATGATTGTCCGTATTATGTTATTTATAACTATCCTTTGCGAGGTGGGCAAACAAAAATTTGTGCTGGGCAAACGAATTCTATGTGCATTTTGAAAAATTTCACAATTTTTTAATTTAACTATAACTTTTTTAAAGGGCGATCAAATAAAAATTTTGGTTAGGCAAAATCGTGGACAATCAAATTCTTCTCGCGAATTGAAGAATTTTTTGGACGGGGGTGCTGGGTTAAAAATTTGCTTCATTTTTGTTTTGCCCGTAACTTTTTATTGGGAGGTGGGCAGACGAAAATTTATGTTGGGCAAACGTGGGCAAATCATGGGCAAACGAATTGTGTGTGCATTTTGAAAAATTTTGCAATCGGGGTGCTAACTTCACGGTTTCCCAATTTTTTTATTTGGCTATAACTTTTTCTAGGTGAACAAATAAAAACTTGTGTTGGGCAAATCGTGGGCAATCAAATTCTACTAACGAATTGAAGAATTTTTTGCATGGGGGTGCTGGATTAAAATTTTTCTCCATTTTTGTTTTGCTGATAACTTTTTATTGGGAGGTGGGCAAACGAAAATTTGTGTTGTGTAATCGTGGGCAAACGAATTCTATGTACATTTTCAAAAATTTCCCATTTGGGGGTGACAACTTCATGGACCTGTAAGAGAGTATTGGTTAAATTGGAGTAGAGTTGAAGATTTTGATGGTTGTCAAACAAACGAAGTTTGTAGTTGTTTTTTCACATGATTAACAAAGTGCATAATGTGCTTTTTGTTTTTGTTTGCAACTTTTTTGTTTTTAAAAGTTTTTAAATTCATAAGTGCGTTTCTAAAGCAGTTTTTTGTGCTGAAAACGATGGCGAAGTTAAAATCGTCACGAGACCTTTTAATTTTTCAGAACCATTATCAGGTTTATTTTGCATATGAACGTTGTATTAGATTGTTTTACATTTAAATAGATTGTTCTTTGGCGATTTCAATAATGTACCATGTGATATTCCTTTATCTAAAGACATGTATTACTGACAAAAAACGCGATATGATTTGAAAAACAATTGTAAAAGAATGTATTTTAATTGCAGGCTAATAAAATCAATATTGAATTATCTGATATCAATAAACAAAACAATGAAATGTATTTACAATCTTAAGTCTTAGATTGTCAATCATCATCATTAAGTCTTCAGCCCTGGAACTGGTTGCACGCGTACCTCCATTGTTTCATATTCTGAGCTAACCTACACATTTCCCTGAAATTCCCAGTTTGTAGCTTTCATAATCTGCGTGCAATAGTCTAACCTAGGTCTACCTCTGCCTCTCTTTTTTCCTATATCTGATTGTAACATACCCAGCACTATTCTCCAAAAACGCCTTAGAACGTATTCTGTCCTTCTATGTCTCCTATTTTTTTTCCACAGATACCTTTATTCCTTTACTATTTCTGTAACCTCTTTATTATCGACTTTATCTGTCCATGCATCATCATACATCTAAAGCATAGATTCCAAAAGGCTTATTCCTTTTCTTGTCTGCTTTTCCTACTGTCCTTTTTTTACAGGCGTACAGTACTGTGCTCCACACATATGCTTCCTAGACATTTGTCCTTGTTTCTATGTTTGTTGTCTTCGAACATAGCTGCTGCTCTTTCCGCTTAGATTCAGTTCGGTTCCTCGTCTATTGTTTTGTAAATAAATTCCTTAATTCATCGATATTCAGTGTAATACGAAAGAGGTTAAGCAACCTGAGGGCTACCAAGATCCCCAACACTTAGACATTTGCCGAATTAATAGATTTCCAATAAATCCTTTCACACAATCAAGATTAGTTGATAATATTGTACAACCAAACCAGTATTTGTTTCTAGTACTCATCAGATTTAAATGCAATTAGTTTTTTGTCATTAGGTTTTACGTCTTGAAACAGGTTGGACGCGTACCTCCACTGACTCCTATTCTGAGCTAGCCTACATAGTTTCCCGACATTCCTACAGCCTAGATACAACTTGGTTCTCCTTCTATTGTTTTCTAAATATATGTCATATGTCACCGATATTCAATGGTATGTGAAGGGGGTTAAGCAGCCTGTGGCTACCAAGATCCCCCAATACAGACATTTGCCGCATTAATCGTTCTCCAATAAATTCTTTCACACAATTAACATTAGTTGAGAATATTGTAAAACCAACACTTGTAGTTGCTTAAAATAATCATGAGGTTTAAGTTCAATTATTTTGTTTTTTCGTATTAAGGTTTTCGTTTGGAACTGGTTGGGCGTGTACCTCCATTGATTTCTATTCTGAGCTAGCCTACACATTTTCCTGAAATTCCCACATCCTACATCTTTGACTATCTGTGTGCAATAGTATAACCTAGGTCTACCTCTACCTTTCTTTCTTCCTATCTCTGCTTGTATTATATTTCGCACCATTCCCTCATGCGTTAGTATGTGACCTATCTTCCTATCTCTTTAATTTTTTACAGTTTTCCACATATTTCTTTCTTCTCCCACCATTTCTAGAACATTTTTGTTCTTAACTTCGTCTGTCCATCATACGTCTTAGCAACACACTTCAAAGATTTATACCTTTTTCCAGTCCGCTTGTCCTACTGTTCAAGATTTACAGCCGTATAATGCTGTGCTCCACACATATGTTTTAAGCAATCTCTTCCTTGTTTTTATGTTTGTTGTCTTTGAACACAGTAATTGCTTTTTCTTGTTATATGTAGCACGACCTTGTGCTAATCTTTGTTTTATATCTTTTGCGCTTTTTCCATCTTGCGTGATTTGGCTTCCTAGGTAGCAGAAATCCTTAACCTCTTGTCTTGTTTCCTAGTTTTGGATTCATCTTCCCCTGCTTTGCATACTAGTACTTTAGTTTTATTTTTGTTAATTTTCATACCGTATCTCTCTGTTAGAATCGTTTTATTTCATTAAGAGCAGTTTCTAACTCTTGCTTGCTAGATGCTAATATCGCAATATCATCTGCAAATCTAAGCATATCAATCTTTTGTCCTTGTATACTAATTCCAAATGTCTTCCTGCATTTGACGGTATTCATTGCTTCTTCATGTACAAGTTAAAAATTAACGGGAATAGGGCACCTACCTGTCTCACTACTTTCCTAATATCTACTTCTCTACATTCCTGCTCTAATAGCTGTTCTATGGGCTATCCGTCTATCCCTAAAACTCATTCTAATCTTTTCGAATATTTCATACATTTCTTCCATTTTATATTGTCGGATGCTTTTACCAGACCTACAAACCCTATATACACGCTCTCTTCTTTTTCTATTGTGTTCTTCATTCATACCCCAGAACTAAAATAACCTCCCATGTTCCTCTGTTTTGCCTAAACCCAAATTGATCTCATATGTGCTGTCAAACTTATCGTTCGAAAATTTTCACATGTATCCGCTCCTCTTTTTTTGGTATAGTTACTATGATGTTACATTCGAAATCTTGAAGTATCTCGTCTGTCTCATACATATAGCTTACAAGTTGGAAGAGACGTTCTGTTACTGCTTCTTCAGCGGCTTTTAGCGTTTCTGCTTAAGATATGCCCGGTACCTTACCAGTTTTCAGGCCTTTTAATGCTAATTCAAACTCATCTCTAAGTATAGGCTATCCCGATTCATAACGTGAAGTGGATTATAATTAACTTCTAGGATTTCTAAAATAATTTTATTCGCATAAACCATTGTTTGAAGTTAGTTGTTAAATTTATGTAAAGGGTTGTGTTGTGTAATTTGAAAGTTTGGTGTGTTAAGGAAATCTTCAACTTTGTTCAAATAATCATTTCGTTCTAAAATCACTAAAGAATTCCTTTGATTAGATTTATAACAAATCAACGTAGAATCGGGTCTGTTAAATCTTTGGGTCAACTTCTTGATGTTATATTGTGTTATATAAGATTTTACTTCTGAGTGAGTTTGATTGTTGATATTGCAACTGTCAATTATACTTTCGCAGTTAACTGATAACATGGATTAAATCGGAAATAGAACAAGGTTACGGTACACTATCAAAACTTAACATGCAAAAATATCAAATTTATTTAACTCATCTTATCTCTACATCCTCTACATTTGTCTTAATTGATTCGTAAAATTAAGGACACTAATTTATATGGACAGTAATTTATATCACATCTTTCAAAACTTTAAACTAGGACTGGTGTGTTCATCAAAACTTCATTAGAATTCATATCAAAGTTTCATTTAGAATTGAACTAACTAACGCTCATCACGGCAATTTATATTTTATCCAATCGTTCTAATTATTTCGAAAAGATACCAGAATGTGTAAATAACATCTCGAATGTACCTATTGTGATTTTTAAATGCAAAGTCTGGTACCTGTCGATCAAGATATCTCTCACCGTAGGACCTATCAATCTTCGTTTGTGTTCAAACCCTTTACGATCTAATGTAATTGTTCTGGTTACAGGTAGACCAAGCGGTGCTAGCGTATTTATTATTATGTCAAGTATGCCACACTGTTGTTTGAGACTTCTTGTAGAGCTATATTAAAGATTAAATCTATGAAACAAAGATTAATAATATTGAAGATCTAACACTTTTAGAGTGTTAATACAAATGCATCAATACGCAGACGAGATATACATAGAGCAGTAAATAAAATTGAATTCAGAGCCAAACCTTGTTTACAAGAGAATGACTTTCAATTAGAGTATTTTCTGTAGTTATTTTGTCGTAGTATTGTTGTGTTACGGGTCTTTGAAACATTAAGTTACGAAATTTGGAATTGCCTAAAAGGGGCGGGAATCTCTTAACAAAATAAAGATACACCGGCCAAATACAGAGGTGCGGGATTGGATTCCTGTAACACTAAATGGCAGTAAATGGGAAAAAATGAAGTAATGATGAAAATTTTACCGAGCTGCGATTTCAAGCTATGTTGTTACTTGTTGCACTAAACCTGTTAGGTAGTCAATCTGTTAAGTTTAAAGGGCGCCAGCTATCTAATAGGTATTCCTCTGAACAACGTGTAACACAGAGGATTGTAACTAGGGTGAAATGGATTTCCTTACAAAGGTCGTCTGTACGAGGGTAAGGTGAAAAGTTCTCGACCTACAATGAAAGACTGCAATTTTCAGTTAAAAAAATGATTTTATTTTTCGACATAATTCCCCTTAACTTCAACACACTTAGTCCAGCGTTTCTCCAACATCAGTATTCCTTCCCGGAAGTAAGAGTCTGGAAGGCTGTGAAAATATTCGTTTACGGCCCTCTCAACTTCTTCATTGGACATGAAGCGCTTCCCAGAAACAAATTTCTTCAAGATTGGAAACAGATAGAAGTCTGAGGACGGCAAATCAGGGGAATAGGGGGAATGGCCGAGCAAGTCGTACCCCAAATCGGTCCATTTTCCAATCGCCAACGCACTCTTGTGTGCAGGTGCGTTGTCCTGGTGAAAGATGATTTTTTCTTCTTCAAGTTAGACCTCTTCGCGCGAATTTTGGCATCCAACTGGTCAAGAAGGGTGGAGTAATATTGGCATGTAATTGTTCTGCCTTTTTCAAGGTAATCTATTAACAGGACCTTTTTCGCATTCCAAAACACGCTGGCCATCACCTTTCCGGCAGATGCGATCGACTTCGCTTTCTTTGGCGCTGAACAACCGGCTTCCACCCACTGCTGCGACTGTTGTTTCGTTTCTAGCGTGTAATGATGGACCCATGTCTCATCCTTAGTGACAAATCGCCGCACAAAATCGCTGGGATCCGTATTGAGCCGGGCCAAACATTGCTGCGAAACTCGTTTTCGCATTTGCTTTTGATCGGCTTTCAGCAAATGCGGCACCCATCTTACGCAGAGCTTTCGCGTCCCTAACTCTTTGTGTAAGATGTTTCGCACCTTTTCGTCCGATATCCCTACACTTTCACTCGCCTATCGTCCAACACGATATCATGCACTTTTTCGATCGTTTCCGGTGTGGTTGCGGTTTTTGGATCATCTTCGAGAGACGTGCGACCACGTTTAAATTCAGCTGCCCATTTTTTAACGGTTGACAGGGAAGGGGCAGAGTCTCCGTAAACTTTTGTCAACTTCGGATGAATTTTCTGAGTTAATCCGTGCAAAACGAAAAATTTTATGTCCGCACGATATTCAAGTTTAGCCATCTTA
The DNA here is from genome assembly GCA_036346225.1 of Platerodrilus igneus. Classification (NCBI taxonomy): domain Eukaryota; kingdom Metazoa; phylum Arthropoda; class Insecta; order Coleoptera; family Lycidae; genus Platerodrilus; species Platerodrilus igneus. The sequence continues at coordinate 10,250,602 of JARFIW010001469.1, read as the reverse complement.
AGGAAACACGCATAAGATGTCTGCTTGAAAAAATTCGTGTAAACAAACTAGTTGAGATAGCAAGTTGAAATTTGTCATACGAACTAATGACATGTGCACGCAGGCAGGAATCACAAATTTTTTCTGATTGGAACGCCATCTCTGTATCAGGCCGAGAACTTTTCACTTTAGCATCGTATGTTTGAATAAATAAAACATATCTCAACTCACCTTGCTTAAATCTATTCTAAAACAACACCGTTTGAGCATTGCTATGAACAAATAGGCATTCAACAATTTTAAACGTACTTAATATTTGGTTAGTGATTCAGAGATATTTTTATAACAAAATACATACAGAAGCTTGGGAAAATTGTACAATCAATTCATCTGCAATTCATCACACTCGGATTCTTAACTAGAATAATATTTTAGAATACGCCCCCACTTTACCATCAACTGACAATGTCCAATTTTTACATGTCTAATGATGTAGCACTATACATGTTACTATACTTTTATCAACAACCATCATTTTAATTCAACAAATATAAATACCCTCAAAATAGCATTTAATTCAACAAATAGTGTAACAATTTTATTTTCGATAATAATTCTTTGCATATAATTTCAAGAATAGTGTAACAATTTTATTATTAATAATAATTCTTTACATATAATTTCAAGAATAATGTAACAATTTTATTAATAACAATAATAATTTGCATTCAACTTCAAAAGTAATACGCTAAGCCTGCATCGTCCTTTAATAATCTAGTTATATTCAGATATCTGTGTCGTATACAGCTATTTACAAGCACATCTGTTTGATTGTTCCCCTCCTCACGGCGCGACCGCCCGAGCTGGTTATAAGATAGTCGACCACAGGTGATAGAGATATCAACATGTACCCTTGGCTGCAGGCCGGCAATCTGCGAATCCATTTCGATTAGTGAGGATATCTTCGAATAACGGTCGGTAACGTATATATTGTGCGAACTTGTATAATTTGAGATAATTTATTTAGCGCGACAAGTAGGATGCAACTTTAAAAAAACACACAAGGACACAGTAAAACACATAATGTAAGGCGACAGGATATGATTCGACACGTGGAACGAAGGAATTATAGAAGTTGGTTTGGATGATTTGGTTTCAAATTGCAAACGCTGTTATCGTTACTTGAAGAACGGGCATCCCGTCTTTCTTTGTCACAATGCGACAAATGCAGTTTTGGTTCGTAGATAGCTATAAGTTCTTTTTATGTGTTTCAAAATTTGGAACACGTTAACTTGCTTTGATGCGTAATACATGTACATTGTAAAAGTTCCAACTAATTGTTGAGCTGGATTTACCAGTAGTAAGACGAAAGTTCATTGATTTAATGTTCTAAAAACAACATGCTTTGCTCCATATGAATCGTCGGTAATGTCAACAGGTGTTACTGACGTCATATTTTTCTACTTTGTACAGCTGACAGACGTTATTTTAGAAGCAAATGCTTTGAACAGCTTTAGTACAATATATGTAAACATGTCTATTTTTGTGATCAGCTTTATCTACATTAAAATTAGTATACATAATTTTGAAAGCTCAAATGCTAATATTGTTAGGAGCTATTAATTTGTTATCTACCTGAAAAGATCTGCCCAGGTTAGAACCCTATTTGTACAACAAGTTCATGTTTTAAAGTAAAGTGTTTGATTAAAAATAATAAAGACAAACATGAAAGTTAAAAGTTTAAGATTGATGCAGTTAATGATTAAATTTTTTGTCACAAGTTATATTATTTTAAAAGAGATCTTTTAGTAAACAATTGATTCAAGATTAAAGGTTTTTTATTTTGATCAAGTGTGATCAAATCTTATTACATAAAGCTAAAACCCTCCTGAGTAATAAATTGATGCCAATGTTATATTGGAAATACTTTTTTTATTATTTCTTTATGTATTTTTGCAGGACACAAATGGTGTTCCACTTTTTTATTTATTTAACTATCACAATTTCTTACAGGAGCTGAGTCTTATTTTATTAAGACAGGTTTTTGTCAGCGAAGGCGATCTTTTTTTTCTTTGGGTCTCCACGTCCGTCTTTAGAACTATGCTATGCAATTATCGTGATTACATCAGGACTAGGTGGCGCCTATTTGATTTAGCTTAAGTTTGATCTGCAAACAGAATTCGACTTACCCCCCCCCACTTCTCATTGCTCTACCCAGGAATAGACCCCTAGTTGTGTCGGAAGATTTTTGGAACAATAAGTATTACTTGCGCCAAAACAAATAAATAACAAAAAACGTTTCACTGACGCCCATGCGTGGGGCCAGCCATATATAAAAAATACGCTTCAATAGCGCCACAACCTACGCAAAAAATAACGTTTCAATAGATTAACTTACAGTTTCATCTTCAAGTGACAAAAGTCCATTGAAGCCAAGAATGATTATTTCATCCTTCTGGGTATTAAATTCCAAACGAATTTGCTGAGAAATAAGCCGCCACAATTTTCGTTGTTTTTAGGTTATGTCGAAAGTTTTACTTGTCGTTGTTTTGTTTGTTGATATTAGATGTTTCACTTTTAATTTTACTATCCCACAATGAATACACGTTAAAATACATCCTTGTTTCAATTGGTTTTCAATGTATATAGCTTTTTTGTCAAGAATAAATGTTTTTGCAAATAAAAGTATATCGTGTGGTACATTGTTGAAGTCGCCAATGTAAACCAATCTAATACGACGTTCATAAGAAAAAATAAACCTGATTTGTTGTGAAAGATCGAAACGTCTCATGACGATTTTAACTTCGCCATCGTTTTCAACTTAAAAAACTGCTTTAGAAACGTATCTATAGATTTCAAAATTTTTTAAAACAAAAAAGTTACAGCCAAAAAGCGAAAACAATTACGTACGAAACATTTCTTTTGCGAATATTGACAAGCATTAAAATCTTCAATTTTGTCCCAATTTAACCTACATTCTATTTCTCACCGTTTCTGAGATCCCAATGTTGAACGTCCAACTTGTGTAACCTTGTAGACATTTTGACTAGAAATTGTTTCCAGAGTTTTAACTGCATTTTCTAACAGAAACGTTTTTGCGAATTTTAATTTCTCGTTATGCCAATGGGATTTTCCATTAAGAGTATAAGAGCGAAACTCTTCTGCTTGTTGGCTCCACAACGAGAAAATCAGACGCGGTTCTTTTGATGCTACCTGCAAGTCATGCGGCACCAGTATGGCGATTATTGAGTTCAATTATTTATATGAATAAGTATTTGTCGGCATTTGAATTCAATCTGAAATAATCATTTATTATTAGGTTAGATTTGTTATGATGATTTATTATGGCGAGTTACTTTAGGTTAGGTTAGTCTAGGTTCGGTAGTGATTCATAATGCATTGTCCCATAGATTTTATAATAGAAAAACTTCTATAGACGTAATGAGAAATTGTTAAATGCATAACTTTATAAGGGAACGTTTCTGTGCTAGACGATGCAATTACTCTAGCTCATGATGCGATTTTAATTGAAAAAATATATTGATTTATTTTATCTCCCTTATATTTACGGTCTCAGGCCTATATGCTGTAATTATCCCTAGCCGGTTGTGTACACGTATATACTATATATACCTGCATTCCCCTTTATATACAGTTAATATATCGTTGTATCCTCCTCTTTCATATTGTTCTATCCTGGGCTAATTTCGTTATCTCTTTTCATACAATTTTTCTTTTTTTTTGCGGCGTCTTGTACTTGTTTTTTTCATATCTTCATTGATCTATCCGCTCTGTTTTAACCTTGTATTTTTGTTTCATATATTTCTTTTGTCAACTTTTCCTCTTCCATTCTACGTATTGTAGCGAAAACTCTATTTGCCCAAACAACAGTTCTTTATCAACTGATTAATAAGCCTTTTCATCAACTCGCGGCTACAATGGAATTTTCTAAAAGCTCTCACAACAACTTATTTCCAGCTAATCGCTAATTGTACAAGTGCTAGCTTCTTAAACTATTAACTTAATATCGAAGCACTATATTAATTCATATCGAATAGGGCGATTTATATCAATAGTAATTGATATGACATCTTTCAAAGCTTTAATCTAGAACATGTTGCAATCAGAGCTTCAATTAGAACACGTATCAAAGCTGCAATTAGAACTGACCTCCAATATTCATGACGACAATGTATATACATGTCAATCGTACTAATTAATTTTAGAACGCCAGAAATTATACAAATAACATTCTCGAGATTTCCTATTGTAATCTAAATAACTCTTAAATGCAAAACCCTTGCACCTATCAATCAAGTTCACCTGCAAGATGTGGTGCCGAAAGACCCATCATCTTATATGTGCAAACCTTTCGATTATGTTCTGATATAATTATTCTGGTCAGAGGTAGACCAATCGGCACTACACTGCTACATTCTTGAAACTGCTCTATCCCAGAACCCTCTGCGACCCTGACGTTCGAAGTCACTGTGGTTGTAGAGACAGCCGAAGCCATTTCTGCATTTTCCATATTGATAGACGTAACAATCAACATTTTCACAGCATGGACCATACCATTTCGATTGTAATCACACACCAAAATCTGGGCTCAGGTTTTCTCGAACAGTATCTCTAACATATTTCATACCACTCTCCAGTCTAACTCATCCGAGCCCACAACCTGTTACAATAATGCAAATTGAAAGTACATTCACGTGTTTCCAACCATGCATAACTCTGGACGTAATTTGCACGTGCCCAAATGTGGTTGCATGGATTGCCGTCACGGGGAAAGTCCACAAGCCAACCAACAAGCCATGAGCTTACATGGTTTTTATTAGAAGCCATGGCCGCGTGCTGCTTTTTTGGTTGGGATCGTCGCCGGGTGGTTTCTTCTGTGTGGACCAATTCTAGCGGCGAAATGAATGTGCCTGCACTCTGGCGGAACACAAGATGGTTTTTTTAGGTAGAGGGAAGGTACAAGAACACAAGAGGAATCACGTTGCCGAACTAGCGCACGCACGCTCGCGCACGCGCGTCCGATCTCTTCTATCGCCGATAGCAAAGTCTCTTTAAGATATCTCGTTTTCACGAGCTGTAATATTCCCACCATTCCATGATTCTCAAGCGGACTTTTAACCACTCGTGTTCATTTAGGCTGGGAACGCGAGCGTATGCGGTTTACATGCCATAAGTTATGACATTAATGTCCTGGGATTCGTCGGAAACTATAATTATGAAGCTTTACACGTTGGTGTGGTAAAAAAACTTTCTCATGCTGAATTAAAAAATTACTTAGATCTGAATTTCGCCTTAAAGTTGAGAGGCGCAAATCGATCGCTTTTCGCGATTTGCCTCTGGTGGGGTAGGTGTTGCGTCTGCGGGAGGATCGGGGCCGGGTCCGTGATTTAAACATGCGTTGCGTAGGCCGGTTTTTGTGGTTCAAAAGTTGATATTTCAAGAGAGATAAGGATTTATCGAAAAATTGTCCAATTTGCGGCAGCGTTGCGGTTTACGTGTTAAAAAAGTAAAAAGCACTTAAAATTTTCCGAATATAGGACCCGAACGCGTTGTGCAACACAGTCAACAACGTGTCTGATAACGCTGGTGCCAGAGAGAAGGACTGTGGAGTTGGTTTCCAAAATTCGTATCCGATCCCTAAAAAATACCTATTATAAACCGCAGTCTTTATCCTAAAACCTCACTTCTTAGCCACTTGTGCGCAGGTATTATAGTTTCTTTGAAAAATTTGACTGCCATTTATGTAATTAATTCGAGAAATCTCAAAAGACGAAGTCTCTCTACATTTGATTTTCCAATGCTCTACCCGAAGATACTACATTGACCAGGAAGCGAATTTTTTTACCTGGAAATTTTGTATTTTGTCGAACCCTTGCTGTTCCAAGCAAGGTAGGGATCTTTCACGTGCGTGACAACACTCACACACGGGACCTCCATTTTACCTCTCATCCGAAAGAGGGCGTATTTTTGTAAAAAATGTTCGCCTAACATTTTTTAAACGGGCCGTTTCGGGATTTGAACCCGGGACTTTGGGCATAGGAGTCACACGCATACAAACTACACCACGGAGCCGCCTGAAAAAATACGAAGACCGGCGTATGGTGGAGGCAAAAGACACAACAAAGCGATTTTGGGAATGGCCAACTTCTTGCCCTCAAATTCGATCACCTGATCCTTGAGGTCCACAGATCTTGTTAATCCTAATTACCAGATAACTTACTTAGTCACCAAATAGTACCCGATATCGGTCCTTTAGCGGTATGATCTTTCCAATCTCTGGCTTTCGGTGTAATTGAGCCAGAACACCAAATTTATGTTTAAACATCCGAGCAAGTCCTCGGGACATATTAAGGTCCGTCGCTATGCAATGTGCTAGGGAGTATTCTGATGGCACATCGAATAGATCATCTTCAATCTCTTCCCTAACCCCAAATCTCGCTTTACCTATCCGGCTGTACAAAGATTTGAACCAATCGTAACTCGGTCCAGAACTTAGTTCATTCTCTCGAGCGTTCGGCCCATCTATGTAAATACTGTCTGCATCTTAGTTAGTTGGAGGCGGATGATGGTGTCCGGAGCAGAATTCGTGCAGGTCGAATTTCGCTCTTTTTTGTCGATCGCCTTGAGTTTCTAGCCTCTCTGCTTTTTTTTGGACTGTTTACATTTGGACTGTATATGCTTAAATTCGCCACAATTCCAACATCTGGGTCTCTTTCTCTTTGGTTGGTGTTCACGCCCACAGTAGCCGTTCTCTTTGATTTCTTGGCCTTAATCCTTTACGGAGCATGTTACATTGCCATACTACGATGCGAGACTTGCTTTGCCCCTTCAAACTCCAAGCATGAGCAAACGCATCATCTAGGGTCCTTGGTCGAATCAGTTATAATGCTTGCTGGATATGCCGTCTCGTATCCCGTCAACAAAGGTTTGTACTGTTAGCTGTTCTAGGAAGCTATCCGGCGCTGTTGGATAGGCTAGTCTCACCAAGCGAGCAGTATCTACTTCAAACTCTTGCAAATTTTGTTGGCCTTTTAGTAACGGTTCTTCACTTGAACGTGGTACACTTGTTGATGATTTCTAATAAATTAGCTAACGTCTGCCACCTAGAAAACCGATGATGGTAACTCCGGAACCATAGCAAGGCTTTCGACTCAAAGAGGTCGACCGCTTGTTCGAATAATTGGGATTCGGACACATTGCGAGCTAGCCTGAGCTCTTCAACTGCTTCAAAAACATCATGGACAGAAGTAAATTAGCATCTCCAATAAATTTCAGATTCCGCTTTACATTACATGTGATTTTCCAATGCTCCACCCGAAGGTACTACATTGGCCAGGAGGCGAGTTTTTTTTACCTGGAAAATTTGGAATTTTGCCGAACCCTTGCTGTTCCAAGCAAGGTAGGGATCTTTAACGTGCGTGACAACACTCACACGGGACCTCCATTTACCTCTCATCCGAACGAGGGTGTATTTTTGTGAAAATCCGTTCTTTCATTCTTAGTACCTCTTCTTCCATTTTATGCGAAGTTTAAAATTTTTTTCCGAAAACCTCGCTTCCAGTTTATGAGAGTTTTCTAATAAATACTCTGAATAGTCTGTTTCCAATTTCTGTAGGCCGCCAGAAATTTTGTAGTTTCTTTTATAAATTCCTTTCTCACTTGGCTGTCATTTTTCATTGATTTTAGTTCAATCGCTTTTGCATTCTGGTCTAATTGCACTGTGACAAAAAAAAACAAACAGGACAAGAAAACCATCCAATTACTAACACCAAATCCGGGATTCAAATAGAAAAAGAAAGTCAAGTCGGCATAGAAATCTGGAGACACAGAGGACTAAAAATGGGGTTTAAGGCGTTTGCGTCGTCAGCAGGAAAACGAAGCGAGATCAGAGAGGTTTTGGTTGTCTGCAAAACAGGAACAACTATTGGTGTTGTAGTTGTAACACGTGGTTGAGGATGTGGTTGCGATGGTGGTTTTAGTGGTGGTTTAGGAAAATTATTATCATTTATGGACGCCTGTTTATTTTTAGCATTGGTCGTAAGAGTATCAACGTTTGAAAACGGAACGGAATCAGATAATTCTTCAGCTGCAGAAACAGAATTAAAATCTTCATCAACCTTAGATAAAGGAACAGGTAAAACTTCAGCTATAATAGGATTTGCTCCCTCAACACCAGCAACAGGCGTTGTAGATACTGGTTTACTAGCTACAACAGGACTTTTTCCGTCCGTAGGTTTATTAGTTACTGTCATTTCAACTGTATTTGGTATTGCAGATACGACAGGAATTTCTTTAGCAGTATTATGTATGGTAACAGGAATAAACTCTTTAGTTGCCATCTGTAAGTTACTAGTTTGAATTATTAGCTACAATCGTTGAGGAGGCACAGTCTGAGGTGGAAGTGAATACGTATGACTCGTTTGATCACAATTCGAACAGTTAAAGAGAGAAGAAACTTGGTTCCTAGGTTCTGTGAGTAGTGCCGGGATAGCCATTGAAATCAATGGTATTGTTCGAAGGCAGAAATACTTGAAAAGGGTTTGCTTCGGTGATAGTAGGACGACCAAGAGGAGGTACAGAGAAGAACGTAGAACTAGAGACAGAAAAAATTTCATTCCTACAGCTAATGGCAGAATTCGAAGTATTGTTCCAAGACATATTTGCTTGACAAGGGTATGTTTTGGTAGTAATAGGACGACAGTTCGGACATTTGCGTCAAGTAACTCCCCTATGCCTACAACCATTGCAATGGGGTACCTGAGGACGAACACAATGTGTCGACACCTGACCAGGTTGGTAGCAGTGAAGCCACGAGTAGAAGTAGCCATAGGAATAAGAACAGAAGAAGGTGCAGAAGAAATATTTGATCTAATAGTAGGTGTGGGATGAATCTTGACTGATTGGTCATGTGAAGTGTGTTTTTTTCCAATCGCAGCGGACCTAAAATCGAAATTCGGTTCTACGTATGCGTGTTTGTCTTGACTAGGAGGTCCATAACTATCGACTCTTAGCTTTTTCAGCTTCAACTTGAGACACTCGTCCTCTAATTCTTGCATGGAGCGGACAGTAGGCAAACGGGTTATATAAAATTGAGCAGGGTTTTGAGATACAATGACCAATTGAGCATCCTCATTTAGAGAACCATACCGGCGAAACATGTGAAATAATCAATTACACTTTTCGATGGACCCTGCTTCCTATCTACGATATTAAACATTCTTCGCCTATGATCAGGCGGTTCAAATGATTACTAATAAATTAGCTAACGTCTGCCACCTAGAAAACCGGTACCATAGCAAGGCTTTCGACTCAAAGAGATCGACCGCTTGTTCGAATAATTGGGATTCGTACACATTACGAGCTAGCCTGAGCTCTTCAACTGCTTCAAAAACATCATGGACAGAAGTAAATTAGCATCTCCAATAAATTTCAGATTCCGCTTTACAACAGGTTGCGAACAGGATTTGTTAGGGAGAACTCATCGATTGAGGGGTGGTTGCCATATCGAGGGGGTTGATTTCGGGACTTATGGTAGCAATATTCAACGCTGCAACCATGGCATCTAAATTACTGGGTTCGGAAGGGGATTGCTCTAACCATTTCAGTAAAGTAAGAAGTTTTATTAGTAATTCCTTGCGTACAGCCCGTTGTTCAGGTGGTAGACTTGAAAAAATGGAAGTTGATGTGTGTCAATGCATGCAGGAGTCGTGAGCGGATGGTAGCTACGGATAAATCAGCGTTTGCAAAGTTACCCTGTAATTCTTCCAGTTTCAATGACCGGTTTATCTGGTAATTATTTCAAAGTCTTCAATATAACAAAACACAATATAGTACAGAAATTCGGGTGAATCGTCGGTTATGAGTAGGTGGTATTGTATCCTTCGTATTAAAGAAAATCTAATATTTCCAAGTTTGCACTATAATTTAGCAATCAACAGAATTCATTCGGAACAGATATTCGTATTCTAACCCATTATATCAATCAAACAAGCGAATTCAAGCTTCTTAAAAAATTATCCGTGATCGCTAGTACCGCCAATTTATTCCTTTTTAAGTAAGGAACCGACACAATCAGAATGATATCCACATTAGCAAACTCAGAGCGAACAACTATCGATAACGGGAAACCCGGATCGAAGGACCAAAGTGTCGGACAATTTAAAAATTAGGGAAAACTCTCTAGGAAAGAAAAAATGCAGAGTAATACAATCGTCAAGGGAAAGGATGAAATGGCCTAATACCGCAAAAGTTGTCGCACGACGGATATCTCTAAGAAAGGAATAGCAAAGTTTTCAACTTCAAGAAAAAAAATTAGTTTCTGCAGAAAACCAAACGTAAACGAGGAAGAAAACTAGCAGTAACCAAAACAAGACAATATTGTCTAGCGTCAAGTATGTAAAGGAACGAAAAGAGAGCTGAAGTAAAAAATTTATAAATACTTCACGCTGTGGTAACAGGAATTTGTCATAGAGGGATAATCCAGAAAAAAGAGAAAAAAAGAACGCTAATGGACCGAAAACTCGACTAAGTTGTAGTTTCCGAAGAAAAGAATAAAAGGTCTAAAAAGCACATACCACAGGAAGAGGATCAAAAATCAAACTAAGTTAACACGCAGACTGACCGAAAGCAAGACCAGCCACAGGAAAAGGAGAGGAATGCGGAACGAACGGGATGGGGAAAGAAAGAAAAAACAAAAACAACGCTAAGCAACATGTACAAGAACCTAGAGAAAATACCAGATCAAAGCGAAGTCATAAGAAATTGGATGCGAGTGGATCAAGAATGTGGTTTACGACGTCTACGTCGTCAGAAAGAAAGCAATGTCGTGGATATTGGGCTTGTTAGGATGTACGGGTTTAAGGTCTTTACCTTTACGGCGGAGAATAGTAAAATAGTCATAACTGAACTGCCGAAACAAATAAAAGTTTCTTACAACGCATAATTTTGCTAGAATGACAGATTCCTTTATGAGCCTCACCTAGACTAATACACAGTAAAAATTTACATCATCACCGATCTAAAGAATGATACAAAAACTGCTAACGCGATAAACTTACCCGAGTCTCGTCTAGACTAATGTTGCTCAGCGACCAACTACGACGACAAGTTTCGCCAGACTAAATAGATATAAACATAGTGCGTTGAAATGCCGATAAAAAATACAAAACTGCTGCAAAACAAAACTATGCCTGCTGCACTAAAGCAGTCCTCAAACGTTATAACGATAGTCTTTAAAAGCGATAGTATACGCACATTGAGTAAAGTATTGCTTTGCTTCGGTTGGCAGATGATATAGCGGTATTAGCATCTAGGCGCTTTGCGTGGCGTAGTAGGCATGCGTGTGACTACTACGTCCAAGGTCCCAGGTTCAAAACCCCGACACGGCCCGCTTGAAAAATGTTAGGCGCGCATTTTTCATAAAAATACGCCCTCGTTCGGATGATAGGTAAAATGGAGGTCCCGTGTGTGAGTGTTGTCACGCACGTTAAAGATCTCTACCTTGCTTGGAACAGCAAGGGTTCGACAAAATTCAAAATTTTTCAGGTAAAAAAACTCGCTTCCTGGCCAATGTAGTACCTTCGGATGGAACATTGGAAAATCACATGTAAGGTATTAGCATCTAAGAGGCGTCGCCGTGGATCAATGTAGTAAACGTAAGACTACGGATTCCAAGGTCCTGGGTTGGAATCCCGACACGGCCGACTGTTTGAAAAATGGCAAGTGAGCATTTTTCACAAAAATACACCCTCGTTCGGATGAGAGGTTAAATGGAGGTCCCGTGCGTGTGTTGTCACGCACGTTAAAGATCACTACCTTGCCTGGAACGGTAAAGGTTCGGCAAAATTCTAAATTTCCAGGCAATAAAAACTCGCCTCCTGGCCAATGTAGTACCTTCGGGTGGAGCATTGGAAAAATCAAATGTAGGGTATTAGCATCTAAGGCGGCTCCGTGGCGTAGTTGGTATGCGTGTCACTACTACGCCCAAGGTCCTGGGTTCAAATCCCGACACGATCCGCTTGAAAAATGTTAGGCGAGCATTATTCACAAAAATACGCCCTTGTTTGGATGAGAGGTATAATGGAGGTCTCGTGTGTGAGTATTGTCACGCACGATAAAGATCCCTACCTTGCTTGGAACAGCAAGGGTTCGGCAAAAATCAAAATTCTCGGGTAAAAAAAACTCGCTTCCTGGCCAATGTAGTACCTTCGGGTGGAGCATTGGAAAATCACATATAAGGTATTAGCATCTAGCAAAGCAGAGTTAGAAGCAGCTGCTGTATTCGAAGACAACAAACATAGAAACAAGGAACAAGCTATTGAAAGCATATGTGTGGAGCACAGCACTGCACGGCTGCGAAACGTGGACAGTATAAGAACTATGAAAAAAATAGAAGCCTTTGAAATACGGTGCTACAGATGCAAGATGAAGACGTCATGGACAGACAAAAGGAGAAGAAAGATATCTATGGAAAACAGTAAAAAAAATAGGAGAGACATGGAAGAAGAGTGCAGGATATATTAGAAGCAGAATAAGGAGAGAAAGAGAAATTAGATGATTTCAAGGAAAAGTGTAGGTTAGCACAATAGAAATCAATAGAGGTACGCGTCCGATCAGTTTTAGGACGGAAAGCTTACAGAAAATTCCCAAGTGACGGACAAGGAATAATAAAATGAACGCAGCAGAAATTTTTATCAGGACGGAACGATTTATGTGCTAAATTAATTCAGGGTCGAACCCACGAGAAGATAGTTCATACTGAAGCCAAAAACACTAAGAAACAACACACTATCTGAAAGAAGACAAAACGAAAGAAAAAGAACAACCGCAAATATGTGTGTATGTGAGTATGGTGTATGTGCGTGTGTATGTACGTGTTGGACCGCTTTAGTCGCCTTTTACGATAGGCAGGTCGTACCGTGGGACTATTCTAATCCGGACCCACACGCGTACAGTAGATTAAATAATAATATACCTATATTATACCTAAAAACAAAACGATTAGATTGAGTAAAGATGTAACAAAAGGATTACGTCTCAAAATTGTATTAAGATTAACGGGAGAAAGCAAATAATAGTAGGACGTCAGCGGTTTCGACTGTAATTGGGATTACCAGTAAAAACGCAAGTCTGATATAATCCGCGGTAAAATAATAAAAGAAAAAAAAATTCTTAAGGAAATGCTGCACCGAAAATAAACGGAGATCTTAAACTGGTTTTAACATGGCAACGTATCTGGACGGAAACGTTGAGTATAGAGATAAATCTCGGCGAGAAGTTAAGTAAGAAATTCGAGGTCGCACGTTGGGTTTGCCAAATTTGTAACAGTAAAACGCACTGCTCAGACAGAAACAGAAATGAAAGCGAATAAGGGCCCGCACGAATCATGGTCACATATAAAAAGATAAAGGAAATTTTAAAATACCGGGCTAACTATAAATGCGAAGAATAGGGTGGTTCACATAGACAAGAAAAAATACATAGCTATTGAAGTTTTATTGCCAATTAAATTCAAAAATTTCTATTTTCTTTAAAAAAAAATAAAGAGTTGTATTTTACGGACAATTTTTATAATTCCGATACGAAGTGCACATTTCGTATGGTTACATGTAAAATTTATCAGTCATAAACAAAAAGCACTGAAAATGCTTTCTTCTAGACAAACTTTTTTAAGTTGAACATAGTAAGTAAATTACAGTACACAAAAAAACACTAGTGAAGCTAGTTGTGAACGGGTTTTGTAAGCTGGTTTTGTCTGTCGCCGCAATGCGGCCTGAATTTATCCGCGGTTCATCTGTTACGTATATACAACAAAAAGTGGACAAACAAAATAAGAAAAGATCGGCACATATCTCCACGTGTAGAGATGCTTATCTTGTATCAACATCCGTTGAGGTGAAACAGCTAAACATCGTGTTCTCGCCTTATCTTGCACGCTTAATCCTTCCGCCGAGGGTACCAGCAAAACATCGTGTCTCGCTCACTGAAGCGTCGTCTTCACGGTAGTCAGAACCATAGCTGAAACAACGAACCTACGCAGAAGATCAAGTTCTCCTACGTAAAGGGCGATGCACCGAGCATATTAACTTCAAGTGAAAGACGTACATCGCTCTTGGACTAATAGAGTTAGCCACGCAGAAAGCACATGCTAGGACGAAAAGCAGGATCAAAGTGAACTCAGTTTACGAAACGATATGATAACCGATTAAACTATTTGGGTACTACATGTCAAAGAATACGTCCCAAATCTTTTTAATGCATAAATGGATAAAGAAAACCGGCAAATACGAATCTAATCGCATTTTTTAGTCACACATGTAGAAAAACTCTTCTATTCAAACTTTAAATAAAGCGAACTTATCCTAAGAGAAAACAAAGATTGCTAATATCCGAGTTACACCAACCGATAAAATTTCAACAGAATCATAAATCGAATGAAAATATTTAGCAGGGCACAATTGAACGTAACACATGTTCATATAAAAAAGTTATAAAATTTGTCTTGAACTGTATGAAGTGGTCGCCAACACTAACGTATTTTTTTCTGGTTTAATACAAAAGCAGCGAACTTGAACAGAACTCTACATGTAGGTATTAAGGTCCTCAGTACATCCGCGGTAGATTGTTAAGTTCCATGCTCAAATAAAAGAGTTTTAATTTTTTCCTGAACTGTATCAAGTGACCGTTCGTACAACTTTAATTTTTTCTGGCTTAATACAAAAACAGTGAACTTGTAAAGAAATCTACATTTAGGTACTAAGATTTTCAGTACACACGCGGCAGATTGTTAAATTCCATACTCAAATAAAAAGTTATTAATTTGTTCTGGAACTGCATCAAGTGGCCGCCAGTACTACCTTAATTTTTCTGGGTTAATACAAAAGCAACGAACTTATAAAGAAATCTACATTTAGGTATAAAAATTCTCCGTACATACGCGCCACATTAATAACTTTTTATTAGGGTATGGAACTTAAAAATTTGCAGCATATGTTCTGAAGGTTTTAATTTGTAAATGTAAATTCTTTAAAAGTTGTCTGTTTTTATATTAAAAAAAATTAAGGTACTTCTGGCAACCACTTGATACACTTCAGGAAGGAATAAATAACTTTTTATTTTGGCATTTAATTAAAAATCTGCCGCGTATGTACTGAGGATCTTAATAGGTAAATGTAGAATTCATTACAAGTTCCTTGCTTTTGTATTAAACCAGAAAAGAATAAAGTAATGCTTCGGTCACTTGATACGGTTCAGGAAAGTTTATAACTTTTTTATTTGAGCGTGGAATTTAACAATTTGCTGTGTATGTATGTGTGGAGGACTTTAATACATAAATGTATTTTTATTTACAAATTCACTGCTTTTGTATGAAGTAATAAAATTAAGGTAGTGCTGGTGGTCACTTGCTACAGTCAGGAAAAAATTAATAACTTCTTATTTGGACACGGAACTTAAAAATTTGCCGCATATGTACTGAGGATTTTAATTTGTAAATGTAGATATCTTTACAAGTTTGTTGTTTTTGTATTAACTCCCCCACGTTGGGAGCGGTAATGTAATGTAATTTTTCCAGCCCCACGTTTTGGGCTAATGTTGGCAAAAAGGGTAGGTTTTTTATATTGAAATATGCCGACGGTATTTGGATAGTACATGTCTGTAGAAGAAGGAGCCTCTAGCAAGATAATACTAACTCTGACTCACGGTAAGTAGAGAATAGACGGTAGGGTGCACGCGCAACTTGTACACTGACGAACTGGAGTTGTGACGTCAATGCTAGTTCAAACACGTGCAGTATCTCATTGAGTCGAATGCATTTTCTTTTGCCCGTTATTAACAAATTAATTTTTGTATGTGAAATATTAAATTTTGATTTTTCACTTTTTTAATAATATTATAGTCCTTAGGATATGGATCAACAATAATAAACAAGATAATAATGAAATAACAATCTTCTCTAATTACTGATAGGTTTATAATAGGACCTATTTTGATCCTCGTTGAATAATGATGCAAATCTGATTCTTTTAAGCAATGACTGCATGAAAGTGAGTAACTTAAATAAGACCACATCCGCAATACCAATCTGAGTTTCCATTTGGCAAACTTGTCCATTTTAACGCCACGAGTAACTAAAAGAGAATGCTCGACTTTCCGCCTTGACAAACGAAATCGCTATTAAATTATCGCAACGCGGAAGCGTCTACAAGACCAACCAACACAAACGTTTGATCAAAGCAATTTATATCCTGAACGTCTGTGACTTGTTATACGGGATCGTAATAATAATTAACTGTAACATTTTATATTAATTCTGATGAAGTGTTTATGATATAATAAATGATCTCAAACATGTAGGAATTATGAAATTGGCATAATAAAGGAATGCGAAAATATTCCTGCTTCAAGCTTAACTAAAAAAACCTAAATGTGGAATTCTTTACAAGTTCCCTGCTTTTATATTAACCCAAAAAAAATTAGAGTAGTTCGGAGACCACTTGATACAGGCCAGGAAAGAAATTATAACTTAAAAATGTACCGAGGGTCTTAAAATCTAAATGTAAATTTTTACAACTTTGCTGTTTTTGTATTAACTCAGAAAAATTAAAGTAATGCTTGTAGCCACTTAATGCGGTTCTCGAGAAAATTAATAACTTTTTTATTTGGGCATGGAAAATAGAAATCTGCCGCGTATGTACTGAGGGCCCCCAATACCTAAATGAAGATTTGTTTACAAGTTCACTACTTTTATATTCATCCAGAAAAAATTTAAGTAGTACTGGATGCAATTTGGCGAGGTTCAGGATTATTGAGGAGACGGGCAATCGGCTGTTACGTCTAGCCACTTACTTCAACGACGTCTTATTTTATTAATAATCTGGATTTACACCACTTTTTCCACTGGGCCGCCGTATATTTAAAATATACCGAACTTATTGATAGTGTATTTACTTTTGTACACTAAGAAGAGCGCCCGTAATTCTTTTTTTAAAAATTGTAATTTTCCTTTCTGTAGTATGTTGACTAAGTTTTAATTTTGTGTTTCTCTGGATCGTTGATAAAAGATATGCAGTCGTGTGTTGAGAATTAATTTACTGGAAATACAAGGTCAGTTTGGGGTCGAAAGTGAAGTTGCTGATTTGATTCCTGCTTCCGGTAGCCACTTTTATTGAATAATCTTTACCCTCTAGCTTGATTTTGGTGACCCTTACGTAAGTGCTCTCTTCATAGTCTTGTCAATTAAAAAATTACCAAAATCGAATGCTTATTAAAATTTTTATATGCTTAATCTTAAAATTGTTATAAATCAAATATGATCGGAATCCGGATGTATTTAAAACGTCGCCACTGGCTTACTAGCTGCTTGACATTCAACGCATCTTTAGTACTAGCTAAGCGGTAGTTAATAGATAATTTGAAAACAAAAATAAATCAGAAAAATGATACTGTATTTTGCTCGCAACTCTAGGCTACGACATAATTACGTTTAACGTAATGACTGCAGCAATTTTCATGCAGGCCCCAACAACAGCTGAAATACAAGTAGGTTACAATTATTTGCTCCAGGAAGAGAATGTTTGGAATGCCAGGTACAGTAATACTGGCACAGATGTTGAGGTTACACCATTCGGAGATAATTTCGCACAGATATGCAATGCCGCTTTAATTTATTTATTCCTTTATTGGAAAACCTTTGTTTTATGTTTTTGTTATTGAATGAAAGTTAAAATGCAATCCATATGCGTTAGAAATTATTTACAATTCTGAGAAATACAATACATGCCAATACTATTTATTTAAAAAGTTCTGTAATAGGAGCGCGACCTCGAATATCAAGTAACTCGTACCAGATGGATATAACTAACCTTCAGTTTCTATATCGAAATGCAAAAATTCTTTAATTGTACAATTTTTACATAAAGGAAAAAATTTAATAGACTTAGCGAGTAGCATTAACTTAGTTGCGACCTTCGTTATGCAATTTAAATAAGCATACAATTCAAATGTGTAAATACAAAGGACTTCGTCCGTGCATTGAAAAAAATTTACGAAATTGCTTTGGACTTTGAAAGAAATACCTAAAGTTTCACAGCTCACATTATTTTAGGTTTATCAGGAAAAGTGAATATCTTTTTTGTTTCCATGATCGCTTAGTGCGTACCACAATTTAGGGACCATTTTGTAAAATTTGGTGGCGCCCAAAATTTCACAACATTTGTCAGCGAAAAATAGACCAAGTTGCCGAGCTGCACTATAGCGAAACCGGTCATCAGTTACATTCTTTTTGCTAATTACCAAAAGCACAACTGATGTACAATTGATTTTCGGTTTAAAGCCGACTACAGAGGCCTCCAACACAGCTATTGAGTTGTACTCTATAATTCAGCAGTATTCGATGTTGAATTCGGATAGATGGAATTTTAATTTTTTTACACTTCGTATATAGGGTATTTAAAAATTGCACGTTGTTACCCTCATCCCCGATACGATCCCAATTAACTATAAGTTTAATCGTACAAATTTCGATATTTTCTGGAAGTTATGGAGTTATAAACACTGTACGGTTCATGGCCTCTGGCGACGAATTCTTCTCAGCATCGTGGTGATTCGGTCTTTTGCAAATTATATAACGTTATTACTTATCAAAAATAGCTAATGTGTCCTATAAGGAAAAGGTAAGAAAGTAGGAACGAGAAACACGCGGTAGTGGCACTCTCACAAAAAACACAGTCGCTTCCGTGAAGTCTGATACTAAAGTGTTCACATAACTATCCCTTGTTCCAGAACGTGTTTCGTCCCTCACGGGATTGGATTACTCAAACCGACTGATGTCTTTCATTCTGTTAGAATAGAGAACGCCGCCATTTGAAGACCGTGTGCTCGCATCATTTTCCTGACAGCAATGAAAATCTCCTGGGGATATCTTAACATCTTTATGCATATCAAAACTATTTTACAAATTAATCATAATTTATAAAACATTTAGAATCGGATTTAGGAAACAAAAGAAACTCCTTTACTTTAACAAAATACTACAGATTTAATAGATACAACAGATGGAAACTTGAATATCTAGTAATTGAAAAAGGACTGTTACGAGTTAATTCACTTAACGTAACAATCGCAGCAAAACTACAAAAAGAGGAGAGAAAAAATTCTTCTTTTCGTCCAAGTCCGGGCAACTACTTATAACTTAAACCCCTTAAGGACTAAATAAAGATTTTAAAGCATTCCCTGATATCTTTTAAAACAAACGGCGCTAAATCAGGAAACGGAAAGGAAGTAACCACTAATTCATAAACTACCTCAGTACTGTACGCTCAGTTATTTTTTGCTGCAATTGTCGTCAGCAATACATTTTGTCGGAAAGCAAGGAACTTTCCTTAATCTAAAATCTTACACCTCTAAATTGAATTCTAAATCTTAATATATAATTTATTTTAACTAGCGATTTTTTTCTATTTATTGATAGAAATTTTAACTTTACATTTTTTTTTAAATATAAACATTTTAATAAAGCATTCTGCACAAGATCTTCACGAAAACACGTGTTACCGTGCATATTCGGCATCTAAATCAAACAAATTTTTTTCTTCAATCAGTCGCACTTACTATGATATTACTAACACAAATTTGCCCTATCTACCCTAACAAATTATGAAGATAAAGCCAGTTAGGTTCTTTGTTTCAACTTTTACATCTCACCCGGATTATACAAATCTTGTTTTCAGATTATCGGTTAATCAAAGTTCCCAAAAAATGTTGCCTAATTATAAGAACAAAAAGACAAGTCAAGATAGAGGTGACATCCGACGATAATTATCAAAGATAACCCCAAGATAAAGATAAAATTCCAAGATAATTTCCTAAGACAACCCCAAGATAAATGTAAAATCCCAAGATAATTTCCTAAGATAACCCCAAGACAAAGGTAAAATCCCAAAATAATTTCTCGAGATAACCCCAAGATAAAGGTGTATCGATGGTCTAAAGACTCACCCCTGTGAACAAGTGAGACTGCCCGGTCATTCACAGTGGCAGTTATTCTGTGACCAAAATAAAAAGCAACTTCTCCATCTTTCGATATATTTAAAACTAAATTCAACCCCGGTGTAGGGATAAAGGGATGAACCAATGATATGGAATTCACCTACCTTTAATGACTGCGATCTTGATTCAACGCTGGTCGATCAATGTAACGAAACTATTAATTGATTGCGGACTGTAGTAATGTTAATTAGCACACGAACCGATTGTACGGCACTAATTACTGCAAAATAACCACGACAACATATTGCGTACATGTGACGCTTGCTACGACTTTCGAAGCACTGAAATTTCTGTCCTTTCTCACCATTTAGTCCCTTTTCTTGTAGGTAGGTAGTGGATAGAACCGGATTATAGGAAGGGGTTAAGTACTGTTAGGTTAAAGGATAAGCGACATTAATTAATATCTATAAGCTTAAGGTAAAACGTGTAAATAGGGTAAATAAGCCTAAACATACCGCCCACCAAAATAAGTGTGAAGCAACTTATTTTAAAAGTAAACGGCAACAAATACTTATACGTATACACTTACGAAAAATACTAAAACTATTTTTACAAAGGAAGAGGACATAGTTTAACAAGTGGTCTTTTGAGAAAACCTTGCATTGTTTTCACACCTGCCACGCGGCTAATGTTGTCTGAACCAACATACAGTTTTTCTATGCGCCCTAATTTCCAATGTAAAGGTGCGACTTGATTGTCATGAATTAAGACTAACGTTCCAATTTTCGCCTCAAGTAGGGTAAACCATTTTGCCTTCTGTTGCAAAGAATGCAAATATTCATTACGCCAACGCTTCCAAAATGATTGTTGGATGCGTTGAATAAGTTGCCAACGATCTAATTTTGATATTTCCACCTCAAGGAGAACTGGATCGGGTATGACAGAAACAGGCTCTATATTCAAAAATGGGACGGACTTAAAATGAAAAATCATTCGGATCTGAGCTCATGGGGCACAGAGGCCTTGAATTTAAAATGGCTTCAACCTGAATTAAAACCGTGTTTAATTCCTCGTATGATAATATCTGGTCGCCAATCACTCTTTTAAATGTGTCTTGACAGACTTAATTCCAGCCTCCCACAACCCTCCAAAATGAGGAGCTGAGGGAGGATTGAACACAATTCAATTCCTTCAGCATGCGCTGATTGAGTCATCAGTTGCGAGATTTCGTTCGATGCTCCAACAAAATTGGTACCGCAATCGGAATAGAGTTTTAGGCATTTACCCCGGCGGGCTATAAAGCGTCGTAACGCGGCTATAAAAGCATCCGCCGACAAACTTGACACAAGCTCTAAATGAAGAGCCTTTGTGCTGAAGCAAACAAATAAACAAATGTAAGCCTTTAGTGACCTTACACCTCGATTACGGCTCATGAGAATACAGAAAGGACCTCCAAAATCAACTCCCGTGTGTAGGAAGGCCTTTACAGAGGTAAACCTTGATGCAGGCAAATCACCCATCGGAGGACAATAAGCAATTGGTTTCACTCTAAAACATCGAATACAAGATTTTAAACACTGACGTATGACTCTTTTGCTGACAAAATCCAATAATTTTGGGTTAGTAAAATTGTGTGGCTTTAAGACCAGGGTGTAAGTATGTTTTATGGCAGTCCAAGATGATTAATTCTGTTAATCTGTGAGTGCGAGGAAGTACCAATGGAAATTTTGTTTCATATGGTAATTCCGAGTTTCTGAGCCAACCGCCCACCCTCAACAAACCACGCGAGTCGATAAAAGGGTAAGAGGTCGAAGATGTTTACTAATTACCTTACCCCGTTTAATATTTTCTATATCCTGACCAAATGATTCTTGCTGAATTCTCTTAATCAATAATTCCATAGCGTGTTGCTGAGACACAGACACGTTATCCAAATTCTCACCAACTGCCTGTCTAGCAAATTGTAACTTACGAACAAACTGGTAAACATATAAACAATTCTACATATTTTTGTAGATTTGAAAATCTCTCTAGTAATGAATCTAAAAAATTATCTGTCACAACAACATTTAATACCAATGTACGTTTCTCCACATCTATTGGAGATGTATCGATTAACTTTGGCATGTGGGTAACCGGCCAATTTTCTTCTGGAAGTGACAACCATGGAGGGCCTGTCCACCATAACTGATGATTGACTAAATCTGATGCTAACATCCTCTACAGGCGCAGTCTGCGGGTTATCATGTGACCGAACATGGTTCCAAGATGCAGGAGGAACGCGATCCTGAATATGCGAAATCCGATTACTTATAAAAGTTTTCCAGTTATAAGATGACGATCGAATCCAACAAAGAGCGACTGTAGAATCGGACCAAGCAACTATACGATCTAACGACAGACGAGTTTTATATGTATTTTGGACAAATGCCACTACATCAGACAATAACACAGCACCGCACAATTCGAGTCTTGGCAACGATATGCGCTTTGTGGGCGCAAGTCTAGATTTTGCACATACTAAGGCAACCTTTATATCACCCTGTATGTCAACAGTACGAAAGTAAATCACAGTAGCATACCCTGCCTCTGAAGCGTCACAGAACGCATGCAGCTGTAGATCTTGAACATCATCAGAAATAATCCACCGAGGAATTTTAAGGTCTGATAATTGCGACATTTGTTGCAAATAAATTTTCCACTTTGAACTTATGGTCAACGGGGGACTTTCATCCCATTCAAATCCTAAAATCCATAACGATTGTATTAAATGCTTTGCCAAAAGGCGCTAATAGCCCTAACGGATCAAAGATCCTTGCTACTTCGGACAACATATTTCTTTTAGTACATGGTCTGTCTATGATATTTGTATCATAGAAGAATTGATCAAGCGACGGTTGCCAACGCAAACCTAATACCTTTTGGGTAACATTGTTAGATTCCTCGAAGGAAACAGCTTGTTGATAACGATAAGATTCTGGTAAATCATCAATGATACTAGCAATGTTACTATTCCATTTTCTCAATGTAAAACATCCAGCCTCACAAATCTGATTTAATTCAGAAACTAGACGTTTAGCTTCATCAGGTGAACTGCACCCGGTAATCACATCATCGACATAAACATCCGACAACAAAACCTTGGCAGCGTTTGGATATTTAGGTGCTTCAGCATTCGCAAGCTCCTTAATAACACGCATTGCCAAGAACGGTGATGAAGTAACTCCGTAGGTAACAGTATTCAATTGATACTCGACTATTGACTCTGATGACGTTGGTCTCCAAAGTATTTTTGATAAGCCCGATGATTCGAACAACAAAAATCTGCCTGTACATCTGTTTAATATCGGCAGTTAATACAATGGGATATAAACGAAAATCCAACAACAAAGCAAAAATATCTTTCTGAAGCGGAGGTCCTGGCATCAAATGTTCATTCAATGAACCACCACTGGAACAAACCGCGGATGCGTCAAACACCACTCGAATTTGTGTAGTAGTGCTTTCCGGTTTCATAACCGCATGGTGCGGAATATAATATTCCGGAGATGGAATATTGCTACTCATTGAGGCATTTACTGGTGTCATATGCCCACTGTCGGAATAGTCTTGCATAAATTGTTTATACAAAGTGTATAATTCCTGATTCTTTTCCAAGCGACGTTCTAATAATAAAACCGATTAAGTGCGACATCCCGAGACCCAACAAACAACGGTTCAGGACCACTAAACGGCAACGATACAACGAAACGACCTGTTTTGTCTCTCGAATAATTGCTACGAAAGTGTTTTCACAAATTTCCTCTTGTGGGGATAACTTGTGTGTTGGAATGTCTGGAATGTTTTCCAGTTCCCAGAATCTAGTGATACTAGACTCTAAGGGTTCTACGAATGCACACAATGACGTGCCACTTGTCACTGGAGACACAAATTTGCCTGTCAGTAACCAACCAAATGAAGTGCAATTGCAACTGGTTCATCAGGTGAACCCGAACGAGTTTCATTACCCAAAGTGCGGACAAAATATCTGCTCCCAACAACAAGTCTATATTACCTGGTTTATCAAAAGAGGATCGGCTAAGTCTAAACCTTTTATATGTATCCAATTTTTCGAAGAGATTGGAGCCGTTGGTAACTTTCCACAAATTTCTGGCAATACAAATGCTTGAACTGAATATTCTGGCATTGTGTGTCCAACGGGTTTAATTTTACAAACTACCTTTCCGGTAATATGAGATGACGCTAACCCCAACCCTTCTACCTTTAATGCAACCTTTGATTTATTTAATCCAAGCCGTTGACGGCATTTTTCCGTTATAAAAGATTCCATACTTCCACAATCCAATAATGCTCTTACGATTTGCGCTTGTCCAAATTCATTGCGAATAGAAACTTGAACTGTTGATAACAATGTAGAAGCACTTGACAATTTCGACGAGAACAATGTACTACAATTTGAAGTAGAGGCAACATTTGAAACATCTGCAGCAGCAGGTTTTGTTTCAACAACAGAAGCAGAATTTTCAAAATGAAGGAGGGTATTGTGACCCTTTTTGTGACATTTTTTACATACCGATTTTGAAGGGCATGTTGCAATTTTATGTGTATCTTGAAGACAATTGATACACAAATTTTATCCTTTGCAGTATTATACCTTTCTTGAGGAACCTTATCCAAAAAATTTGACAACGATAAATCTGATGATTACCATTGCAAACCAAACATTTTACCGCGTTTGAAGTTGTAAGTAATGAGGTTTTAACATATGACTTCGGATTAAAAGAAAAACGCTTTTCCTTAATGTTTGTATTCAATGTGTGTTTGAACTTGACTTCGATGGTTCGGACGAAATCATACTACTAATTTCCAAAGCTTTACACTGTTTTTCAAGAAATGATTTCAATTGCTCGTATGTAGGTATTTCTTCATTATTTTCAACCTCAAATGCCTTTAAGAGGTCAGCATCAACCTTTTGCTCAACAAATTAAACAATATTAAATTAAGTAAATCAATTTTTATTTGACGTAAACCTGACAAATTCTCTGTAAAACAATTCAACAAATCCCTAAGTTCTGTATGTGATTTTGCTTTCACCTTAGGACAATTTTCAAGAGCTGACCAATATGTATTGACAATCAAACGACGTGAGTCATAGCGTTGTACTATAACGGAGTATGCAATTTCATAATTGTCATTATTTATTGGTAGATGACGAATTAAATTTCTGGAATCTACATCCAACGCTTCAGTAAGAAATAAAACTTTTCGATTGGTAATAACTGTGTATTTAAATGAATGAGATTTTTATACAAACTATGAAACGATTCCCAATGCTCTATGCGTCCAGAAAAGCTCCCAATTGCGACCTTTGGAAGTTTTAAATTACTGGTGATACCTATACCAGCGGTATCATACGACGATCTACTTGTAGAAAACGGTTTCGCTTCCTGCTTACTTTCAACCAAACTAACAAATTTTGCCCCAATAACTTTAATTGATATTAAAGTTTTATCCAATTCAATTCTGATTGCTGTAATTTGACTTAAACTGTCCGAATCATCCTCGTCTAACACACACCTTTTGTAGGATGCATCAAATTCTTCCTTTATCTCTACAGCTGACTGTACCATCATCGAAGCGATTGCTTGGTTTTCAAGATTATATTCCAACTTTGAAATACTTTCAAACAAATTTTCTATTCTATCCAAACACCCTTTTCCATCTACTATAAGACGGTCCATAAGCATCTGAGTCATTTCGAACAAAATAGCTATTCCCTAAACACGAGTACCCTTGTCACAAAAATAACAAATCTTAAAGATGTAAACCCAAACTAATGATAAACATGTAACTACTCTACCAATTTTCACAAACGTTTGATCAAAGCAATTTATATCCTGAACGTCTGTGACTTGTTATACGGGATCGTAATAATAATTAACTGTAACATTTTATATTAATTCTGATGAAGTGTTTATGATATAATAAATGATCTCAAACATGTAGGAATTATGAAATTGGCATAATAAAGGAATGCGAAAATATTCCTGCTTCAAGCTTAACTAAAAAAACCTAAATGTGGAATTCTTTACAAGTTCCCTGCTTTTATATTAACCCAAAAAAAATTAGAGTAGTTCGGAGACCACTTGATACAGGCCAGGAAAGAAATTATAACTTAAAAATGTACCGAGGGTCTTAAAATCTAAATGTAAATTTTTACAACTTTGCTGTTTTTGTATTAACTCAGAAAAATTAAAGTAATGCTTGTAGCCACTTAATGCGGTTCTCGAGAAAATTAATAACTTTTTTATTTGGGCATGGAAAATAGAAATCTGCCGCGTATGTACTGAGGGCCCCCAATACCTAAATGAAGATTTGTTTACAAGTTCACTACTTTTATATTCATCCAGAAAAAATTTAAGTAGTACTGGATGCAATTTGGCGAGGTTCAGGATTATTGAGGAGACGGGCAATCGGCTGTTACGTCTAGCCACTTACTTCAACGACGTCTTATTTTATTAATAATCTGGATTTACACCACTTTTTCCACTGGGCCGCCGTACATTTAAAATATACCGAACTTATTGATAGTGTATTTACTTTTGTACACTAAGAAGAGCGCCCGTAATTCTTTTTTTAAAAATTGTAATTTTCCTTTCTGTAGTATGTTGACTAAGTTTTAATTTTGTGTTTCTCTGGATCGTTGATAAAAGATATGCAGTCGTGTGTTGAGAATTAATTTACTGGAAATACAAGGTCAGTTTGGGGTCGAAAGTGAAGTTGCTGATTTGATTCCTGCTTCCGGTAGCCACTTTTATTGAATAATCTTTACCCTCTAGCTTGATTTTGGTGACCCTTACGTAAGTGCTCTCTTCATAGTCTTGTCAATTAAAAAAATTACCAAAATCGAATGCTTATTAAAATTTTTATATGCTTAATCTTAAAATTGTTATAAATCAAATATGATCGGAATCCGGATGTATTTAAAAACGTCGCCACTGGCTTACTAGCTGCTTGACATTCAACGCATCTTTAGTACTAGCTAAGCGGTAGTTAATAGATAATTTGAAAACAAAAATAAATCAGAAAAATGATACTGTATTTTGCTCGCAACTCTAGGCTACGACATAATTACGTTTAACGTAATGACTGCAGCAATTTTCATGCAGGCCCCAACAACAGCTGAAATACAAGTAGGTTACAATTATTTGCTCCAGGAAGAGAATGTTTGGAATGCCAGGTACAGTAATACTGGCACAGATGTTGAGGTTACACCATTCGGAGATAATTTCGCACAGATATGCAATGCCGCTTTAATTTATTTATTCCTTTATTGGAAAACCTTTGTTTTATGTTTTTGTTATTGAATGAAAGTTAAAATGCAATCCATATGCGTTAGAAATTATTTACAATTCTGAGAAATACAATACATGCCAATACTATTTATTTAAAAAGTTCTGTAATAGGAGCGCGACCTCGAATATCAAGTAACTCGTCCCAGCTGGATATAACTAACCTTCAGTTTCTATATTGAAATGCAAAAATTCTTTAATTGTACAATTTTTACATAAAGGAAAAAATTTAATAGACTTAGCGAGTAGCATTAACTTAGTTGCGACCTTCGTTATGCAATTTAAATAAGCAGACAATCCAAATGTGTAAATACAAAGGACTTCGTCCGTGCATTGAAAAAAATTTACAAAATTGCTTTGGACTTTGAAAGAAATGCACACAGCTCACATTATTTTAGGTTTATCAGGAAAAGTGAATATCTTCTTTGTTTCCATGATCACTTGGTGCGTAAATTAGGTACCACAATTTAGGGACCATTTTGTAAATTTTGGTGGCGCCCAAAATTTCAACATTTATCAGCGAAAAATAGACCAAGTTGCCGAGCCGCACTATAGCGATACCGGTCATCAGTTACATTCTCTTTGCTAATTACCAAAAACACAATTGATGTACAATTGATTTTTGGTTTAAAGTCGGCTACAGGGGCCTCAACACGGCTATTGAGTTGTACTCTATAATTCAGCAGTATTCGATGTTGAATTCGGATAGTTGGAATTTTAATTTTTTACACTTCGTATGTAGGGTATTTGAAAATTGCACGTTGCTACCCTCATCCCCGATACTCTCCCAATTAACTGTCAAAGTTTAATCGTGCAAATTTCGATACTTTCTACAAGTTATAAAATTATAAACACTTTACGGTTCATGGCGTCCGGCTACGAATTCCTCTCAGGATCGTGGTGATTGGGTCTTCTGCAGATTATATAACGTTGTTACTTGTCAAAAATAGCTGTAGTGTTCTATAAGGAAAAGGTAATAAGGAAAGAACGAGAGACACGCGGTAGAGGCACTCTCACAAAAAACACAGTCGCTTCCGTGAAGTCTGATACTAAAGTGTTCACATAACTATCCCTTGTTCCAGAACGTGTTTCGTCCCTCACGTGATTGGATTACTCAAACCGACTGATGTCTTTCATTCTGTTAGAATAGAGAACGCCGCCATTTGAAGACCGTGTGCTCGCATTATTTTCCTGACAGCAATGAAAATCTCCTGGGGATATCTTAACATCTTTATGCATATCAAACCTATTTTACAAATTAATCATAATTTATAAAACATTTAGAATCGGATTTAGGAAACAAAAGAAATTCCTTCACTTTAACAAAATACTACAGATTTAATAGATACAACAGATGGAAACTTGTATATCTAGTAATTGAAAAAGGCATGTTACGAGTTAATTCACTTAACGTAACAATCGCAGCAAAACTACAAAAAGAAGAGAAAAATCCTCTTTTTGTCCAATTCCGGGCAACTTATAACTTAAACCCCTTAATGACTAAATAAAGATTTTTAAGCGTCCCTGATATCTTTTAAAACAAACGGCGCTAAATCAGGAAACGGAAAGTAAGTAACCACTAATTCATAGCCTGCCTCAGAACTGCTCGCTCAGTTATTTTTTGCCGCAATTCTTGTCAGCAACACATTTTGTCGGAAAGCAAGAAACTTTCTTTAATCTAAAATCCTACACCTCTAAATTGAATTCTAAATCTTAATATATAATTTATTTTAACTAGCGATTTTTTTTCTATTTATTGATAGAAATTTTAACTTTACATTTTTTTTAAATATAAACATTTTAATAAAGCATTCTGCACAAGATCTTCACGAAAACACATCTTACCGTGCATATTCGGCATCTGAATCAAACAAATTTTTTTCTTCAATCAGTCGCACTTACTATGATATTACTAACACAAATTTGCCCTATCTACCCTAACAAATTATGAAGATAAAGCCAGTTAGGTTCTTTGTTTCAACTTTTACATCTCACCCGGATTATACAAATCTTGGTTTCAGAATATCAGTTAATCAAAGTTCCCAAAAAATGTTGCCTAATTATAAGAACAAAAAGACAAGTCAAGATAGAGGTGACATCCCACGATAATTCCCAAAGATAACCCCAAGATAAAGATAAAATTCCAAGATAATTTCCTAAGACAACCCCAAGATAAATGTAAAATCCCAAGATAATTTCCTAAGATAACCCCAAGACAAAGGTAAAATCCCAAAATAATTTCTCGAGATAACCCCAAGATAAAGGTGTATCGATGGTCTAAAGACTCACCCCTGTGAACAAGTGAGACTGCCCGGTCATTCACAGTGGCAGTTATTCTGTGACCAAAATAAAAGCAACTTCTCCATCTTTCGATATATTTAAAACTAAATTCAACCCCGGTGTAGGGATAAAGGGATGAACCAATGATATGGAATTCACCTACCTTTAATGACTGCGATCTTGATTCAACGCTGGTCGATCAATGTAACGAAACTATTAATTGATTGCGGACTGTAGTAATGTTAATTAGCACACGAACCGATTGTACGGCACTAATTACTGCAAAATAACCACGACAACATATTGCGTACATGTGACGCTTGCTACGACTTTCGAAGCACTGAAATTTCTGTCCTTTCTCACCATTTAGTCCCTTTTCTTGTAGGTAGGTAGTGGATAGAACCGGATTATAGGAAGGGTTAAGTACTGTTAGGTTAAAGGATAAGCGACATTAATTAATATCTATAAGCTTAAGGTAAAACGTGTAAATAGGGTAAATAAGCCTAAACATACCGCCCACCAAAATAAGTGTGAAGCAACTTATTTTAAAAGTAAACGGCAACAAATACTTATACGTATACACTTACGAAAAATACTAAAACTATTTTTACAAAGGAAGAGGACATAGTTTAACAAGTGGTCTTTTGAGAAAACCTTGCATTGTTTTCACACCTGCCACGCGGCTAATGTTGTCTGAACCAACATACAGTTTTTCTATGCGCCCTAATTTCCAATGTAAAGGTGCGACTTGATTGTCATGAATTAAGACTAACGTTCCAATTTTCGCCTCAGAAGTAGGGGTAAACCATTTTGCCTTCTGTTGCAAAGAATGCAAATATTCATTACGCCAACGCTTCCAAAATGATTGTTGGATGCGTTGAATAAGTTGCCAACGATCTAATTTTGATATTTCCACCTCAAGGAGAACTGGATCGGGTATGACAGAAACAGGCTCTATATTCAAAAATGGGACGGACTTAAAATGAAAAATCATTCGGATCTGAGCTCATGGGGCACAGAGGCCTTGAATTTAAAATGGCTTCAACCTGAATTAAAACCGTGTTTAATTCCTCGTATGATAATATCTGGTCGCCAATCACTCTTTTAAATGTGTCTTGACAGACTTAATTCCAGCCTCCCACAACCCTCCAAAATGAGGAGCTGAGGAGGATTGAACACGAATTCAATTCCTTCAGCATGCGCTGATTGAGTCATCAGTTGCGAGATTTCGTTCGATGCTCCAACAAAATTGGTACCGCAATCGGAATAGAGTTTTAGGCATTTACCCGGCGGGCTATAAAGCGTCGTAACGCGGCTATAAAAGCATCCGCCGACAAACTTGACACAAGCTCTAAATGAAGAGCCTTTGTGCTGAAGCAAACAAATAAACAAATGTAAGCCTTTAGTGACCTTACACCTCGATTACGGCTCATGAGAATACAGAAAGGACCTCCAAAATCAACTCCCGTGTGTAGGAAGGCCTTTACAGAGGTAAACCTTGATGCAGGCAAATCACCCATCGGAGGACAATAAGCAATTGGTTTCACTCTAAAACATCGAATACAAGATTTTAAACACTGACGTATGACTCTTTTGCTGACAAAATCCAATAATTTTGGGTTAGTAAAATTGTGTGGCTTTAAGACCAGGGTGTAAGTATGTTTTATGGCAGTCCAAGATGATTAATTCTGTTAATCTGTGAGTGCGAGGAAGTACCAATGGAAATTTTGTTTCATATGGTAATTCCGAGTTTCTGAGCCAACCGCCCACCCTCAACAAACCACGCGAGTCGATAAAAGGGTAAGAGGTCGAAGATGTTTACTAATTACCTTACCCCGTTTAATATTTTCTATATCCTGACCAAATGATTCTTGCTGAATTCTCTTAATCAATAATTCCATAGCGTGTTGCTGAGACACAGACACGTTATCCAAATTCTCACCAACTGCCTGTCTAGCAAATTGTAACTTACGAACAAACTGGTAAACATATAAACAATTCTACATATTTTTGTAGATTTGAAAATCTCTCTAGTAATGAATCTAAAAAATTATCTGTCACAACAACATTTAATACCAATGTACGTTTCTCCACATCTATTGGAGATGTATCGATTAACTTTGGCATGTGGGTAACCGGCCAATTTTCTTCCGGAAGTGACAACCATGGAGGGCCTGTCCACCATAACTGATGATTGACTAAATCTGATGCTAACATCCTCTACAGGCGCAGTCTGCGGGGTTATCATGTGACCGAACATGGTTCCAAGATGCAGGAGGAACGCGATCCTGAATATGCGAAATCCGATTACTTATAAAAGTTTTCCAGTTATAAGATGACGATCGAATCCAACAAAGAGCGACTGTAGAATCGGACCAAGCAACTATACGATCTAACGACAGACGAGTTTTATATGTATTTTGGACAAATGCCACTACATCAGACAATAACACAGCACCGCACAATTCGAGTCTTGGCAACGATATGCGCTTTGTGGGCGCAAGTCTAGATTTTGCACATACTAAGGCAACCTTTATATCACCCTGTATGTCAACAGTACGAAAGTAAATCACAGTAGCATACCCTGCCTCTGAAGCGTCACAGAACGCATGCAGCTGTAGATCTTGAACATCATCAGAAATAATCCACCGAGGAATTTTAAGGTCTGATAATTGCCACATTTGTTGCAAATAAATTTTCCACTTTGAACTTATGGTCAACGGGGGACTTTCATCCCATTCAAATCCTAAAATCCATAACGATTGTATTAAATGCTTTGCCAAAAGGCGCTAATAGCCCTAACGGATCAAAGATCCTTGCTACTTCGGACAACATATTTCTTTTAGTACATGGTCTGTCTATGATATTTGTATCATAGAAGAATTGATCAAGCGACGGTTGCCAACGCAAACCTAATACCTTTTGGGTAACATTGTTAGATTCCTCGAAGGAAACAGCTTGTTGATAACGATAAGATTCTGGTAAATCATCAATGATACTAGCAATGTTACTATTCCATTTTCTCAATGTAAAACATCCAGCCTCACAAATCTGATTTAATTCAGAAACTAGACGTTTAGCTTCATCAGGTGAACTGCACCCGGTAATCACATCATCGACATAAACATCCGACAACAAAACCTTGGCAGCGTTTGGATATTTAGGTGCTTCAGCATTCGCAAGCTCCTTAATAACACGCATTGCCAAGAACGGTGATGAAGTAACTCCGTAGGTAACAGTATTCAATTGATACTCGACTATTGACTCTGATGACGTTGGTCTCCAAAGTATTTTTGATAAGCCCGATGATTCGAACAACAAAAATCTGCCTGTACATCTGTTTAATATCGGCAGTTAATACAATGGGATATAAACGAAAATCCAACAACAAAGCAAAAATATCTTTCTGAAGCGGAGGTCCTGGCATCAAATGTTCATTCAATGAACCACCACTGGAACAAACCGCGGATGCGTCAAACACCACTCGAATTTGTGTAGTAGTGCTTTCCGGTTTCATAACCGCATGGTGCGGAATATAATATTCCGGAGATGGAATATTGCTACTCATTGAGGCATTTACTGGTGTCATATGCCCACTGTCGGAATAGTCTTGCATAAATTGTTTATACAAAGTGTATAATTCCTGATTCTTTTCAAGCGACGTTCTAATAATAAAACCGATTAAGTGCGACATCCCGAGACCCAACAAACAACGGTTCAGGACCACTAAACGGCAACGATACAACGAAACGACCTGTTTTGTCTCTCGAATAATTGCTACGAAAGTGTTTTCACAAATTTCCTCTTGTGGGGATAACTTGTGTGTTGGAATGTCTGGAATGTTTTCCAGTTCCCAGAATCTAGTGATACTAGACTCTAAGGGTTCTACGAATGCACACAATGACGTGCCACTTGTCACTGGAGACACAAATTTGCCTGTCAGTAACCAACCAAATGAAGTGCAATTGCAACTGGTTCATCAGGTGAACCCGAACGAGTTTCATTACCCAAAGTGCGGACAAAATATCTGCTCCCAACAACAAGTCTATATTACCTGGTTTATCAAAAGAGGATCGGCTAAGTCTAAACCTTTTATATGTATCCAATTTTTCGAAGAGATTGGAGCCGTTGGTAACTTTCCACAAATTTCTGGCAATACAAATGCTTGAACTGAATATTCTGGCATTGTGTGTCCAACGGGTTTAATTTTACAAACTACCTTTCCGGTAATATGAGATGACGCTAACCCCAACCCTTCTACCTTTAATGCAACCTTTGATTTATTTAATCCAAGCCGTTGACGGCATTTTCCGTTATAAAAGATTCCATACTTCCACAATCCAATAATGCTCTTACGATTTGCGCTTGTCCAAATTCATTGCGAATAGAAACTTGAACTGTTGATAACAATGTAGAAGCACTTGACAATTTCGACGAGAACAATGTACTACAATTTGAAGTAGAGGCAACATTTGAAACATCTGCAGCAGCAGGTTTTGTTTCAACAACAGAAGCAGAATTTTCAAAATGAAGGAGGGTATTGTGACCCTTTTGTGACATTTTTACATACCGATTTTGAAGGGCATGTTGCAATTTTATGTGTATCTTGAAGACAATTGATACACAAATTTTATCCTTTGCAGTATTATACCTTTCTTGAGGAACCTTATCCAAAAAATTTGACAACGATAAATCTGATGATTACCATTGCAAACCAGACATTTTACCGCGTTTGAAGTTGTAAGTAATGAGGTTTTAACATATGACTTCGGATTAAAAGAAAAACGCTTTTCCTTAATGTTTGTATTCAATGTGTGTTTGAACTTGACTTCGATGGTTCGGACGAAATCATACTACTAATTTCCAAAGCTTTACACTGTTTTTCAAGAAATGATTTCAATTGCTCGTATGTAGGTATTTCTTCATTATTTTCAACCTCAAATGCCTTTAAGAGGTCAGCATCAATCTTTTGCTCAACAAATTAAACAATATTAAATTAAGTAAATCAATTTTATTTGACGTAAACCTGACAAATTCTCTGTAAAACAATTCAACAAATCCCTAAGTTCTGTATGTGATTTT
This sequence comes from Platerodrilus igneus, assembly GCA_036346225.1. Taxonomy (NCBI): domain Eukaryota; kingdom Metazoa; phylum Arthropoda; class Insecta; order Coleoptera; family Lycidae; genus Platerodrilus; species Platerodrilus igneus. The sequence continues at coordinate 10,215,902 of JARFIW010001469.1, read as the reverse complement.
GCTTTCACCTTAGGACAATTTTCAAGAGCTGACCAATATGTATTGACAATCAAACGACGTGAGTCATAGCGTTGTACTATAACGGAGTATGCAATTTCATAATTGTCATTATTTATTGGTAGATGACGAATTAAATTTCTGGAATCTACATCCAACGCTTCAGTAAGAAATAAAACTTTTCGATTGGTAATAACTGTGTATTTAAATGAATGAGATTTTTATACAAACTATGAAACGATTCCCAATGCTCTATGCGTCCAGAAAAGCTCCCAATTGCGACCTTTGGAAGTTTTAAATTACTGGTGATACCTATACCAGCGGTATCATACTTGTACGATCTAGTAATTGAAAAACGGTTTCGCTTACGAGCTTAACTTTCAACCTTAACGTAACAAATTTTGCCCCAATAACTTTAATTGATATTAAAGTTTTATCCAATTCAATCCTCTGATTGCTGTCCAATTCCGGGCTTAAACTGTCCGAATCATCCTCGTCTAACACACACCTTAATGACTAGGATGCATCAAATTCTTCCTTTATCGTCTGATATCTGACTGTACCATCATCGAAGCGATTGCTTGGTTTTCAAGATTAGGATTCCAACTTTGAAAGTACTTTCAAACCAAATTTTCTAATTCTATCCAAACACCCTTTTCCATCTAGAACTAAGACGGTCGCATCAGCATCTGAGTCATTTGCCGAACAAAATAGCTATGTCCCTAAACACGAGTACCCTTGTCGGAAAGCAAGAAACTTTCTTAATCTTAAAGATCCTAACACCTCTAAATTGAATGATAACATGTTAACTACTCTACCATTTATTTTCAGAAACTAGCGATTATGTAGCTATTTATCCTGAGTAGACACTTTAATTTAACGTTAAAATAGACTTGTGTTGACCACAACCCTTAAGATACCTCGAGGAATAACGGTTCTTAATAAAGCATTCTGCACCAAAATAGATTAGTGCAGCTTCAGGTATACAATGCAAGTTCTTAGAACAGGTATCGCAATGATGTTTTTCGGCTATTTGTATACGCTTAATTTAAATTAACTGCTTTCTTCAATCAGTCGCACTTACTATGATATTACTAAGACAGTAACTTTGCACAATGCTACGGCATGCACAATATTATGAAGATAAAGCCAGTTAGCAATTACTATTAATGTATCAAACTGACCTGATTACATCTCACCCGTTTGATTAGATACATCAATCTTGGTATATGCAGAATATCAGTTAATGCGGTCGAAAGTTCCCAAAAATGTTGGCATAAAGGGATAAGAACCAATGATATGACAATTCACACCTTAGAGGTGACATGCGATCTTGATTCAACGCTGGTCGATCAAATGATAACCCCAAGACTATTAATTGATTGCGGACTGTAGTAATGTTAAGTTAGCTACACGATAACTCCGATTGTACGGCACTAATTACTGTAAAATAACCACGACAACATAATTTCGTACATGTGACGCTAACTACGACTTTCGAAGCACTGAAAGGTATCTGTCCTGGTCTCACCATTTAGTCTCTTTCTTGTAGGTAGGTAGTGAGACTAGAACCGGTCATTATAGGAATGGCAGTTAAGTACTGTTAGGTTAAAGGATAAAGCCGACATTAACTTAATATCTACAAGCTTTCAAGGTAATAACGTGTAAATAGGGTAAATAAAGCCTGAACACCCGGAGGACCTGTTAAAAGAGAATTTTCTTGTGCCCAAAATGGAGGTTCGAAAATCAATACCCGTTCTATTGTACGCACAAGTGGCCGGTTTTCCGTGAGTACAGGATCGTCTGTGTTCCAGGTATAGAGTCAAGAAAATATGCTATCAGCAAACAAATTGACAATAAGAACACTACCATCGCTAAATGTAAGAACAGTAGCGACGCATGACTGGAAACGAGGTCCACATAACATGACCCGGTGCCGTGGATTACCTGGTCCCTAGATTATACGGCGACTAATCAGAAACGAAAAGGCAGATAGTTATAGAGAAAGGTATTAAAAAAAAGATGTTGAAATTAGTAGGATGCCACGAGTATCTTCCGTGGCGAAGAAGAGAACTAGAAGGGCGCGCAATGAGCAAAAGATGGTAGACCAGGTGAATAGAAAAACCCTACTGAACTCGCCAAAATGGAGTCAGTAACCCGAAGTGGGGAGCACCACTCTTATGTGACAGGCGGTAGTCTTTAGGACTTAAGATTAAGCCTGTCGGAGGAAAAATAAGGTGGAAAGGGATTCAGCGAGATGTGAAAAAGTTAAGTTTACGGACAATCGTTCTATAGAAATGAGAGGGGGTGGGGATGTCCCCAAATAAAAGGAACAAAAGTTTGAAGGAACTCCTGCCTAGCAAAACAAATAAAAAGAAAACGCACGCCCTGCTATTCTCAAAAGTAGACATACTCAACCCAAAGACATCAAAAATCGATAAGAGAAAAATATATACGGTAAATTTACACCACCCTAATCAAGAGCGGTATAAAAAAAAGCGACAGAGTTTCACGCTTACGTGAAGAACAAGAAAAATGCAATTGCAATTTTCAGGTTACCAATAAAGGAAAAGGAAGAAAACCGAATAGGATAATGAGTAAAAACTTCAGAAAGAAAACACAAGAAATAGAAATTTCCTGTCTTTGCAACTGCAAATATTGATTACTCCTATGTGAAGAGTATCAACTCAACATCAGCTCCTACAAATCCCAAAGATTCATTGCCCTTATTCGTCCCAAGGATATAGCAATCATACACGGGGAGGATACAGAAAATCGTAACGGAGAATGTATTAGAGAATTTAGTGAAGATATTTTATCTAAGTAGTCAAAAAATTAAAAATTTTTTATGTAAGGCGAAAAGATAAGTAAAGAGAAACGACAACAGATATTATGAGCTATAAAACATTTTATAATACAAGATATATTTAAAAAGATAGACAAAAAGTATTAATTATTGTGGAGCATTATCTACAAAAAGTTTTAGATGAATCAAACGAGAACGAATTTGCAACAATGTAATTTTGTAGGCGAGAGGAGGGATAGAATACACGATAACGCCTTAGGTAACAACGTCAAAAGAATCAGAAAGTTTTTCAACGTTTTTCTCAAAATCCAAACTTATGGTATGAGAAATCGCGTAAACGTTACAATCCACAGTTCATTTTGTGTTTTGCCGGTAAAATATTGTATAAAGTATGTTCTACACGAACCTTCTTTCGTTTTTAAATGTAGGTGATACATCTTAAAAGTTTAAATTCAGTTTTTGGGAGAAAAATCTCTAAAAAGGTGATTACATTAGTAACCTCGGCAATAAAAATTATCAAAAGATCAGGTTAAGTTCAATAAGTTGGTAAAGCAAAATATGCATAAAGTCTTATTTAAATAAAAATTTTATCATTCAAATGAGGAAAAAAAACGATTATTAAACATCGAAATTTTAAGTGTATAAGTAGAAATCACTGTAAACTAAATATTTTAAAGACTTATTAAAAATTACGAATATTTGTCCGACGAAAATTTACATAAACGATGAGGTATGCTTTAATTGCTTAAAGAAAAAGCTTTTATTCGAGAAAGGCAAATCGCAAGCGAATCAAAGTCATTTATTAAAAAGATGTTAAGATAAATGCTGTGGTATTTCAAAATAAGGACTAATTACAAAAATAAATTATTTATAGGTTACGTGCTAAGCACGAAAGGATGATGTGCAATGTTTTGTTTCACACACACTTGAGCAAACCGCGAACGCGCGTCCTTTGACTGCGGATGCACTTGCGACTTGATCAAAGTCTTGAACACTCGTGACTGTTGTTGTTTCATACCGCACCTTGTGCTATATATAGGAAAGGTACAGGTAAGCGGAAACAAGGAATTCTGAAGGTGTTAACTGTAAAAGCAGCTTTGAAACGCCTAAACATATCGCCCACCAAAATAAGATTGATTAACTTATTTTTTAAACTATAAAATAAAACGAATACTACGCTACATTTAATATTCATCTTTAAACTATTGAGTCTGTCTACAGGTAGAGGACACAACTTGACTAAATCTCTTTTAATTGTGCCATGCACAGTTTTTACCCTAGCCACTCGAATAACCTCATCGCTTCCAGAGTATAAATAATCGATGCGGCCTAGCCGCCAGAACAGAGGAGGAGCTTGATCTTCTTTAATTAAAACCAATGTCCCTAATTTGGATGTGAGGAGATGAAGCGAACCATTTAGGTTTTTGTTGCAGGGTATGCAAATAACTTGTACGCCACTTTCCAGAAATCTTATTGTATGCGCTAAATTAGCTGCCAGTGGTCCAAATGAGAAATCTTCAACGCGGTAACATCAGGATCTGGTAGAACAGACACAGGTTCCAAACTAAAAGAATGATACAGGCGTTAAATACGAAAAATCTTCGGGATTAGTACTTAACGGGCACAAGGCCTTGAATTAAGTAGAAATTCAATTTGAACAAAAACAGTATTGAGTTCTTCATACGACATTATTTGTTTTTCAATGATCCTTTTGAGATGAGATTTGACTGATTTAATCCCGGCTTCCCATAAACCTGCGAAATGAGGAGCGGAAGGAGGTTGAATATAAATGTTATACCTTCTGCAGCCACAGAGTGTTTCATCATTTCAGATAATTCATGAGACGCTCCACTAAAATTGGTGCTACAATCATTATGAATAGTCACGCACTTTCCACGACGTGGAATAAAGCGACGTAAAGCAGCGCTGAAGGCCTCGTTTGAAAGACTCGACACTAACTCCAAATGAACAGCTTTAGTGCTAAAATAAATGAACAAGCAAATATAAGCCTTTAATGATTTAGATTCCCGTTTTCTATTCATTGTAACGGCAAGAGGGCCGCCATAATCCACGCCAGTATGCAAAAATGTCTTTCCGGGATTTACGCTCGAAGTTGGTAAATCGCCCATGGGAGGACACTAAGCAATAGGGTTTATGCGAAAACAACGGATGCATGACTTCAAACATTTAAGAATAGTTCTTTTAACAGATAGAATTCAAAAATTGTGGGTCAACAAAAATTGAGTAGTACGAAGTCCAGGATGGTAAGTGCTTATTATGGTAATCCAGAATGATTAATTCTGTTAACAGATGCGATGATGGGAGTAAAATTAGAAATTTCATCCCCTTACGGTAGGTTTGATTTTTGAAGGCGACTACCCACCCTGAGTAAACCATGTGTATCCACAAAGGGAGTGAGAGGTCTGAGCGATATATTAACTGCTTTACCATTTGCTATATTACAAATATTTTGAGGGAAGACATCTCGTTTAACCCTTTTGACCAAAATATGAAGAGAACATTGCTGTTCAGCAATAGAAGTATAATCGGGCGCGTTTCTGCGCAATTCCAATGGTGTTCGCGTATTAGAAATGAAATGACGAACACATGAAATAATTCGACATATTTTTCCCAAATTTGAAAACGAGTAGCCAATGAGTCAAAGAAATTGTCTGAAAGAACAGCATTTAATGATAAAGTTTGTCTTTCCGTCTCGACTGACAACGGATCTAATGAACGAGATACGTCAAACAATGGTCATTCTTCTTCTGGAAGTTGAAGCCAAGGGGCCCTTTCCATCATAAATGATGTACCAATTCTGAGGCTACAAGACTTCGAGATGCACAATCAGCTGCATTTTCTGAAGATCGTATATGAAACCATGATGCTGGAGGAATGCGGTCTTGGATATGTGAAATTCGATTGCTGACGAATGTTTTCCAATTATACGATGATGATTTAATCCAAGCTAGTGCAACGGTCGAATCAGACGAGGCATAAATACTAGCGAATGACAATTGTGTTTTGTAAGTAATCCGAACAAAATCTACCAAGTTTGACAACAGTCATGCACCACATAACTCCAAACAAGACAAAGAAATGCGATTAGTAGGCGCAACCCTAGATTTAGCACACACCAATGACTTTTTAATGTACCAACTGTGTCGACGACTCGAAAATAAACAGCGGTTGCATAGCCTGCTTCCGAAGCATCACAGAACTCATTAACCTGTATATTTTTGTAATCAACATGTAAAATCCATCGAGGTATCTCGAGTTTCGATAATTCTGACAATTGTTCCAAATAATTTTTCTATTTTGATGCAATGTTTAATGGAGGACTTTCGTCCCAATCCAAACCCAATATCTATAAATATTGGATTAAATGTTTGGCAAAAAATACTAAAGGAGTAAGTGGCCCCAACGGATCAAAAATTCTGTCTACTTTAGACACGATACTGCGCTTCGTACAATTTTTTTAAATTTGACATAATTTGAAAATTAAGCGTTTTGCTTCCTCCACAGAAGCACAACCACTCACCACATCGTCAACGTAGGTATCTGATGCCAACATTTCAGCAGCACGATTAAATGTGGCTGACTCCACTTGAGCTAACTCCTGAATGACCATCAATGCTATAAATGGAGAGTAGGTCATTCCATACGTGACTGTGTTCAACCGATAATCCCTGATAGGATCCGAGGAATTAAATCTCCAAATTATTTTTTGATATTGACGATGATCTGGCGCAACCAAAACCTGCCTGTACATCTGTTTGATATCAGCAGTGAATACCACAGCATGTTTACGAAAGTGCAGCAACACAACCATGTCTTTCTGCAACGGAGGACCAACTAACAAATGCTCATTTAACGAACCACCAATAGGCGCAGAGGCAGAAGCATCAAAAACCACTCTGAGTTTGGTTGTTGCGCTCTCTGTTTTGACAACAGCATGATGAGGTATGTAGTATTCTGACGAACCGTCTATTGAATTTTGACACGATTTCGGACAAAGGGTCATATGACCACTCCTAATGTAATCTTACACGAAATCACGATATGAAGTATATAAATGAGAATCTTTTTCCAAATGTCGCTCCAATGTAAGAAATCTACGAAGGGCGATCTCCCGAGAATGGACAAAAACAGGCTCTGGGCCTTTGAACAGCAACCGGACCACAAAACGACCACCATCCTCTCTTGCATGAGTCTCAACGAAATGCTTTTCACACGCTTCTTCCGCCGAGCTCACTCTAGACGAGTCTAGAATGTTTTCTAGTTCCCAAAAGCGACGTAAATTAGAATCCAATGGTTCCACAATTGCACATAACGAAGTGCATGAAGAAACAGGCGAAACAAGTTTTCCTGTTAGTATCCAATCCAATGTTAGCGACAGGTTTCTTCAGCGAACCCACACGAGATTTATTCATAAAATATGAGCGAAAATATTTGCAGCTAACAACATTTCTATTTTGCCGGGTTTATCAAAATCTTCGCCAGCTAAGTTTAAGTTAGACGTATGCGACCAATTATTTGATGGCAACTGTACCGTAGGTAATTTTCCACAAATCTCCGGGAGAACATCCACATCATATTGAGGATTTCTTTGTCTTTTAGGACGAATTTTACATGACAATGTACCTGAAACCTGAGCCGCCGGTAGTCTCAGTTCTTCCACTTTTACCGAAACTTTTGATTTATTCAAAGCCAGACGTTGACGACATGGACCAGTTATGAAACTGTCCATGCTGCCATTATCCAATAAAGCTCTTACAGTTTGAACTCTTTCAAACCCATCATAAACGGATACTTTAGATGTAGCTAACAAAGTGACTATATTTGACTATCTTGCCGAAAATAGACTACTACTGGCAGTGTAGCTAGCTTTCAATTGAGGGGTTGATGACGACGACAAAATTGTTGACGATGAAACCACAGGTACAGAAGAGGTAACATCCTCAGTCTGCACTGCTGAGTTTCCAAAATGCAACAAAGTATCGTGGGGTTTTGAACACCTTTGGTTTACAATTGTTAGCATGATGTGAGTCCATGCACAACTCTTTTTTTTAACAAAAGTATAACGTTCCTGCGGTGACTTCTCGAGAAACATTTTACATTGATATAAATAATGTGTCGCATCACACAACAAGCATTTATTTATATTTGACGTAGTCACTAAAAACGTATGTCATTGTGATTTTGAACACGCATTAGGACGTTTTTCCCAGTCCACATTCTTACTTGACGATTCGAGATGTTTATCTGCTAGCACCATAATGCTGATTTCTAGCGCCTTACAGTGCTTTTCAACAAACAATTTATATCGTTCGAATGTTGGAATATCTTGAGTATTTTCCAACTCGAACGTTTTTAGCAAGTCGACCTCCAATTTTTAAATAACATATTGAACAGAATCAAATGCAACAAATCAATTTTCATTTGACGCAAGTCAGGCAAATTTTCTACAACGCAATTTAGTAACTTATTCTATATGTGAGTTAGATTGAGCTTTAGAAATCCTTTCTAACGCTAAAAAGTATGTTTTTGCCAATAAACGACGACACTCGTATCGCTGAACGATATTTGAATTAGCGGTTTCAAAATTTTCATTTGTGACAGCAAGATGACGAATAAGATTTTTCGAATTTGAATCCCAAGAATCCAGTCAGAAGAAATATTTTTCAATGGGTAATAAATTCTGGTAATCATAAACTAAATTTTTGAACATGCTATTATAAGCGTTAAAATCACAAACTTTCCAGTGAATTTACTTATTGATACTTGCGGCAATCGAATATTGGTAACATTATAATGTAATTATTGGCCGCTATGCTTACGGCCACGTTCCCAATGCTCTACCCAAAGGTACTACATTGGGTTTAAACGCGAGAAGTAAACGTGTTCCAAATTTAATCTAACTTCAGGTTAATCAATACTAAATAAAAATCTAACAAACTGAAACTAAAAATAGGGTTTAAAGAATGGTATCCATAGCGTTGATTCTGGAGTTAGCCCGATTCACAAGACACAAGCAAAAATGAATGGGAAGGGATTCGTAATATCGGATAGCAGCTGCCAGCTCTGCTTACCTACTAAATTTGTCCCTAGCGTTCCCTATCATTCCCTAACTGACATATTATAAGTACACACTTCTTTCCTATATATACTGCCATCAAAAATTGGCGGCAAAACGTCTAACAAATAAAATTAAGCCACAGAACAAAAAAACAGGCAAAAATATAAATATAAAATATGTATAAATATAATGTAAGTATATAAATAAACGTAAAATAAATATATAAATAAATTAATAAATATCTAAATAAGCAAAATCATGCAACAGTGCATAAATTAGGAAAATCATCGCCCAAATTATCAGTTGCACTCGCATAAGCATTATGATGGCTAGCGTCATTACGCACAAAACATGCTCGTTAGATTATTTCAAAATCTCCTTACTAATACAAGTCAATGCTTATGCGAGTACAGCCGCCACAATTATAATCCTACCTCGTATATAAATTTCCTAAACATCCGAAGATCTGATCATCTTCTTACATCTATTGGTATCTTACTGCTAAAGGGAGATGATGCACTGTTAAAGTTCTGGCGAGTATGCACTAAACGTTTTAGGAGGGATCACAATCACTATCAATTTTAGGTCCTGGGGGATACGCGTTTTCACTCTATTTTATTTTTTTTATTCATTTGCAGATTTAAGTTAATTAGGGTTTACTGATTTATTTTGTTGTTATTTATTTGTTTTAGTTTATTCCCGATTCCGATTTTTCCGCGCGTAAAAGGTGGGACAGTGATTGTTTTAGTGGTGTGGGGTTTGTCGTGCACATTAGATTTTGGTATAGATTTTTGCTTTTGTTTTTGCTTTTCATTTTTTTTATTTTATTTTTTTTATATACTTATATATATATATATATATATATATTTTATTTATTTATTTTTAAACTTTTTATACACGTTTTGGTTATATCATGCTTATATCCATTTCTCATGCCAAGTCAAAATCAAAAATTTTCAATCTTCCCCTACCCCCTCCGATTTACGCGCGGTTATCACCGTCTAATCTCGAGATCCTTCTCGAAAATTCTTTGAAGACTGTCCAGAACGCCTTCTGGTTAGCCACTTCCCGACTTCCTCTAGGCTCTTTGGCCATGCTAGTCCTGCGATAGCTAATTTCATATCAGCTAACCCTCGATTTGCCATCTCGAGTGGGCAGTCGAAGAGCACGTGCTCTGCGCTTTCTGCACCCTTACCGCATTCGCAGCAGTCGTTGTCGGTTAAACCGAACCTTTGTAAATACGCTTTCAGGGCGCCGTGCCCTGTTATCAATTGCACCATTTTATGATCGAGTTTCACTTCGATTTTACCTCTAGCTTCTATGCTCGGTATGAATTTGTGGGTTAACCTGCCCGTGGCAGCGTTATTCCACCTCTTTTCCCATTGTCGTATTGATTTTTCGCGCAGCTTTCTTTTAATTAAAGACCTCGGTATCGACGAATGTGATATCCGAAAGTCGCCTGTCGCGGCCTCTTTAGCTAATTTATTAGCCCTATCGATTCCTACGTTTCCATCGTGCGACCTAACCCAACAGAACTTTAAATGCCGAACTCCAGCGCCCTATGTGCTATCCTCCAGACGTCTGCTTGGAGGTCTGTCGAGGTGTTCATGTTTGTTAAAGCCGTCAGCGCCGATTTACTATCAGTGATTATGTAATATTTGTCTCTGTCCGTATGGTTTATTACGTAATCGATAGCCTTTCGTATGGCTACCAATTCGCATTGGAAGATAGTGCTCCAGTTCGCGAGTTTGGTTTGAAACCAAAACACCTCCCTTTCCTGCTTAAACACGACTTGTCCGTCATCCGTCATCGATACGTGAACCATCCGTGTAAATTCTGATACCCGTCGCGTTCCCATCACCTTCGACAAACTCGATTCCTCTAATATCGGACGGGTGCCCCAACTCTGATACAACGATCTTTCTGTCTACCTCCCTATCACCAAGATAAATATCTTCGATAATTTGGCGCCCTTTCCCTATATTTATTAATCTCCTATTTCTAATCTCCCTAACGACATATTCGATAGGGAGAGTCCTACTGATCACCCGGACCGCCTCCGTGGAGGTGGTTCTGTATGCCCTCGCCGTCTTGAGCGCGGTTATGCGTTGCACGCTCGTCAATTGACACATCTTCCGGACTTTATAACCTTCTATTATTGGTAACACCACTAAGACCAGTAGGCGATCCAGACCTATTTTCTAATGAATTTTGAGGTTTAATTTCCAATGAATCAAACATGCTTTCAAACTGAGCATTACAAATTTTAATCGATAGTAGCATTTTATCCAATTCGGTACGAAGCGATTCAATTTCCTGATGCCTTCTGCATTTTCTTCATCGAAGATACATGCATGATAAGACACATCAACTTCTTGTTTGATATCCGGCGGCTTTTGTAAACAATTTTATTGCAACCAAGTTTTCGCGAGTCTTTTCCAATTTCCCACTACTAATCAATAATTCTGAAATCCTATTGACAGCATCCTTCATGTCTAAAATTAGACGATCCATGGAAATTTTAAATTGAGTGTAATTTATTAAATTCTTCCATAGGAAAAAAAATATGTCTGCTCTACCATACAGGCGACATAGCCTCGATAGATTACGAGGGGTTCCTGTTTGACGGTCAAGCCCAAGGTAAAAAGGATGTTGAATGGCTTTGAGAAAAAAGGGGTCCCTCTAAAGATATCTTCCAGCTAGCTAAGCTTCTTCAACTTAGGGCAGAGCTATGAGCTAGGGTCGTAGGATGGTATACGATAAAACAAAAGAAATTTTATTGGACGCCACCGTATCTTAATGAGTGTTTGATAAGAAACTATCCGAAGATCAGATACGGAAATCTTCGAAAGAGAAAAATTTAAGACGAGCAACATAAACAAAAATACTTACGTTGGTCTCTGCAATCTGGAATGGGAACGACGATCTCGTGCAATCTGAAAATTTAACCACACCTAAACATGTTCAAACTAGGACTTCGTTAGAGCCTAGTTACTTTATCACAAAAAAATTATAAGTAAATCCACAAGTCAAAATTATACTTTCAAAAAAAAACTTTTAACTTTAACACCAATGATGCCTTTTTTTAATACTAAGATTTCATATTTGTAAACTGTTTGCTTCTGTAGGACAATTACTGTTGACTTCAAAGAAAGAAAATTTTGAGACAACTTAACATTTTTTCTATTGATTTTAAAAAAAAAATATGTATATATACATCGTTTATACAAACTTATTTATAGGGAGACTTTAGAAACAGTTCCGTTATTACTATTTAATATTAATCTCTAAGCATTCTTGGAATATTTTTTCTTTATTGCATAAATTACTTCAAATCTCTTTAAGAAATATAAGACTTTCATTTTATGTTACAGTGACTTCATGCTACTTGAATGGGATCTTGTTCAGTGTACAAGAAACAAATTACATATTCAAAAAAAAATTTCGCTGGTTATGGCTCTATATTTTAATAGCTATCTTTAATAAAATCAAAGGTAAAAGAAAAATACTTATTGTCGATATTGAACTATGCTTCAGGTGAATTATCACAATGTGTTATACACAATAAGTCGGCAAACAATTCTTATCATATCACATGTGTAGTAAAGCAAACCTTTTAATACAACTTTGTAACTTCAAACATAATCTTACATAAATACTTTGAAAATATTAAGGTCAAATATGCCTTATCCAAATACTAAATTTTTAAACTAAATTTTATGTGAAACAAATTAATTGATCTATGAACCTTAGCAAAATTTCGAGAATTAATTTTAAACAAACTTATGTATAGCTTCTTCAAAAATTATTTGAGCATTTTAAATGAAAGTTACTTGAAGAGACTATAAGTATAAAAATGGAGGATGACTCACTGCTGGCTATCTGTTTGGCGGCCGGTTTTCCTTCTTTTAAATTTTTTTTTAAACATCTGCGTTCTTACTCTTATAGTTGAGCGTGGCTAACGCAGGGGTCCGGATTTGACCTTCATACAAACCAATCACATGTGGGGGTTTTCACTTTCCTGTCTAGCAACAATTGAAGCTGCCTCTCAGTCTCGTGCTTGCCCTATGGTTAACGATTGTTTTTTATAATACTTAATTTCTATTGCTTCATTACGTGTAACTTGAATTTGATATTTTTAAAACTCGGAATTAAAATTATCTTCATATACAATAATTGGTAGTTTATTCTTTAAAACTCTAAACTAAAAAAGAACTTGCGCGTAAAAATATATTTACAACCCTTTTTAGGTCGATGCTGCCATCAATTCTAAACTTATGGTACACGTTGATTCCACTTAACTAATTGTTGGGACGGCATGTTTAATTAAAAACCTGCAGGCCCTCGATAATACTAGTATTCGGATTACATCTGATATCAAAATGGCTTATTCCACGAGGCAATCTTAGCTATACAAGCATGCACCGGGAAGGGAGATATTGAATCAAGATACAAACAACTAGAAGTTCACTTAAAGTTCACTTTTGCTATTCTAATGTAGATGGCGTACTATGTATGAAATCAGAATAAAAGGTTTCAATAGAAATTTAATATTTATTGACTAGGTGTATTGAATAAAATTGTATATTTGAATAACAGAAAATCGTAATTGTTACATGAGTCATTATGCTAAATGACACGACCCCAAATTAAATACCAATAACCTAAACCTTGCTGACCTAGAATTGCCTTTAATACAATTCTAATCAAAACTTTCTAACAAGGAACATACCTGAGAACCAAACCAACCAGTAAAAATATGTTCACCTCGTTAGAAGATCCCAAATAGCAAGATATGAATTTTACAACCGATGTGATTTGTTTATCTGGTGTCGATGCAATTATAAAACCACAAACCCCTCAAAGCCACCTGAGTAAGAATTAACCCAAAACATTCTTTCGAAACAGGTAACATAAAACTAGGCATTTATTTTATAATATCCCGTTATGTGCAAGGGACAAACTTGTACGTAATCAACGTTTTAAAGCTTTCAGTTTGTAGTAAATACTAATACCTCGACTTTTATTGAATAATATAATTATTACTAATTGAATGAATAAAGTGATAGCTACACTAAGCGTTAGTAGTTATCAAAGGTAATGAAACAATAAGGATCAAAACACGATAAATGATTAGGATTAATTATAAGGAAAATTCATGAATTGAATAGTCGCAGTATATAGGATAAGATATCTGGCTCGAAGGACCAATGATGTACGATATACAGCGTGTAATAAATTAATATTAACACACTGTTTTATCTGATACCATGACATGTACCATAGGTCATGAACTATTCCAAAGTGTTTATAGAGGACTGTATAAAATGATGATGTGCAATGTTTTGTTTCACACACACCATGAGAAAACCGCGAACGCGTGTCCTTTGGCTGCGGATGCACTTGCGGCTTGACCAGAGTCTTGAACACCGCTCTCGTGACTGTTGTTGTTCCATACCGCACGTTGTGCTATATATAGGAAAGGAAAGGTGCAGGTAAGCGGAAACAGGGAATGCTGAAGGGTTAACTGTAAAAGCAGCTTTAAACGCCTTAACAACACCCTTATTATTGTGCTGCTGCCGTCTCATTTAACCAAGATCGTATCTCCTGCATGTTTCAAGAGCCCCATTGCATCTTAAACTGTACATATTGTATACATACATACCGGTGCGACAGCATGCATGCGTGTAACATGTACAGGTTATGAAAATTACAAACGAAACAGTTTTTAAAATTAATTCTCAGAAGATTAGGATCAATCACTTGTTCCTATTTATTTTATTTTATATTAGACTATATATATAACTTGTGATTGTGATAATTATTTGTTTAAACATAAAAAAACGATAGCAGAGGAAATGGAAGTGTGGGTTACTTATTCTAGGACAAGTAAAATGAATTTTGCCGTATAACAATGTTATTGTATACAATAATTTTGGACGTCCTTTTCACTCTCGGGTACATAACCAGCCACTTTTGATTCCAAAAGGAGAATTGGGGTCGAATTCTCGAAAGGTGACTAAATGAACAGACAGTATAATTCATAAAGATATTTTTAAATCGTTTAGGGATTAAACCGTAACCGTAATGCTGTAGAGTTAGTGACTTTGGTGACCACGACCCGAGGTCAAATTTTCTAGATTTTATATTTTGTACAACAGTAATTTTCAGTAATCGGAGTGTCCAGTTAGAAGGCGGTGCTTGTTGTGAATGCCCCCGCTTTTGCGATGTTCGGTCAGTCGCTTCGCAACCTTCGTTAATGTAGAAAGATTGAGTTTGCATTCGTTCTAGTGTTTTATGTGTGTCAAGTGTTGGAAGTGTTTAGTTTTTAATCGAGACAGTGCATTCAAGTTTTTACTAGGAGGAAAGAAATTATTGGCGTAGAATTAATAAGGCTTGTGTAAGTTTTTGCAACAACATTTGTACATTTCAATGTTAATAATCAAGTCATTCATCAAATCAGCCGACTGTTTGGTATATTTTATACCGAAATTCCTGTGATGTCGTGCTCGAAATAAATTAGTGGGCGGTAATTTAATAATTAATTCATAATACTGACATTTCGTTTACACACTGCAAACATGCGAACTTGATTATTTTTTTTTCATGTGCCTGAGCACACTCACGTCAACAAATACCCATCTAAAGCTCGATGATGTGATGTTTATGATAGCAATCGCAAAACTTAACTTACTGCCTTGGGGTGTTTCACTGAATTATATTTTAAGAAATTTGTTTGTACGAAAAATTTATGCTCGCAGAAGTAACAAATTTATGTAATTCCCCAGTCGGAAAATATCAGTCAAGGTCCCAGAAAATGCTGATGCAACTCATTTCGATTAGTAAATTATTCTAAGAAAGCTATTATAATTAAAGGATTTTACAATATTCTTAGTTTTTATTATATTAAAAATATCCAAAAAGTTCCTTAAAATAACTAATTTTCCTTGTTTTCGTAAAGGGATGACATCGGAGTGTTTTCCTAAATCAGCTGCTTGTCTAACGGAAACGCTCGATTTCACTAGGGCGCACAAGATATACGCGACAATGTTGTAGGAAACTATTGAGCGTTTTGAGAGCGTCTGAAAAATTGAAATTTCATTTTATGTAAAGCAAAATGCCACCAATAGTTATAAATACACGACCCCTTTTTAATGGAAAGTCGGCAATTTACAGTGCTGGCTCGATTTAAATCAAGTCATTTTTCTTTAAAAATCATTGATTTAATCATTTTTATTTTTTTTAATTTAAATTTAATTCGTTTTCTGCTTTTTAAATGCATTTTCAATTAAAATAAATATTGAACACTTCGACCACTATGAAATTCCTGCAGGAAGTAGAAAATAAAATTAATTTTTTTCGCTTAATTTTTTATGTGAATTTTAAACTATAGACTAAGATCATAGAAATAAATATCATCATCATCATTAGGTCCTGGAACTGGTTAGACGCGTACCCTCATTGTTTCTTATTCTGAACTAACCTACACATTTCCCTGAAATTTGCACAGTCTGCATCTATCACTGTCGGTTCTAGGCCTACACCTACCGCCTTTTTCATATCTCTGCTTGTAATATATCCCGTACTATTTCCCAAAAATGTCTTAGAACGTATTTCGACCTTCAATTTCTCTTATTTATTTTCCACAGATATCCTTATTCCCCTACTATTTCTATAACCTATTTGTTATTAACTTTCTCTGTCCATGCTATCATCCTCATAATCTGAGGCACAACATTCCAAAAGGCTGCTACCGATTTTCTGTCTGCTTTTCCTACCTTTTTATGTTTGTTGTCTTTGATCATAGGCGCTGTTCTTTCTTGTTAGATGCAATTGGGTCCCCTTCTCTTGTTTTACAATTATATATCCTATTTCTTCGACATTCAGTGGTTGTGAAAGGGGCGGCTCCGTGGTGTAGTTGGTATTCATGTGACTACTATACCCAAGGTCCCGGGTTCAAATCCTGACACGGTCCTCTTCAAAATTTTATGCAAGCATTTTTTACAAAAATACGCCCTCGTTCGGATGAGAGGTGAAATGGAGGTGCCGTGTGTGTGTTGTCACGCTCGTTAAAGATTCCTACCTTGCTTGAAACAGCAAAGATTCGGCAAAATTCAAAATTTTCAGGTAAAAAACTCACTTCCTGGCCAATGTAGTACCTTCGGGTGGAGAATTGGAAAATCACATGTAAGGTCGCGAAGGCGGGCGGCTTCGTGGTGTAGTTGGTATGCGTGTCACTACTATACCCAAGGTCCCGGGTTCAAATCCCGACGCGGTCCGCTTGAAAAGTGTTAGGCGAGCATTTTTCACAAAAATACGCCCTCGTTCGGATTAGAGGTAAAATGGAAGTCCCGCGTGTGAGTGTTGTTACGCACGTTAAAGATCCCTACCTTGCTTGGAACAGCAAGGGTTCGGCAAAATTCAAAATTTTCCAGGTCAAAAAATCGTTTCCTGGCCAATATAATACCTTCGGATGGAGCATTAGAAAATTAAATGTAGGGATTGTGAAGGGGGTAAGCACCCTGTGGCTGCCACGTTCCATCAGCACTTGAACATTTGCCGATTTAATATTTTTTCCAGTATATCTTTTCGCACAGTCAACATTAGTTGCAGATATTTTACAACCAACACCTGTAGTTGTTTATAATAATTATCACATTTATCTGTGCTTATTTTTCGTCATTAGGTTTTCAGTTTCAAAACTGGTTGGACACGTACCTTCAATTATTTGTATTCTGAGCTAACCTACAGTTCTTTGAAATTCCCACACAGCCTATATACAGCTCGGTTCCCTTTCTATTGTTTTCTAATTATATGCCCTATTTCACCGAGATTCAGTGGTATGTAAAGGGGGTTAAGCAGCCTGTGGCTGCCAAGAACCCCCAACACTTAGACATTTGCCGAATTAATAGTTTTCCAGTAAACCTTTCACACGATTAACATTATTCGAAAATATTACACAACGTGCATTTATATTTCCAATGCTCCACCAGAAGGTACTACATTGGCCAGGAGGCGAGTTTTTTGTTGCCTGGAAATTTAGAATTTTGCCGAACCCTTGCCGTTCCAGGCAAGGTAGGGATCTTTAACGTGCGTGACAACACTCACACACGGGACCTCCATTTAACCTCTCATCCGAACGAGGGCGTAATTTGTGTGAAAAATGCTCACCTGTCATTTTTCAAGCAGTCGGCCGTGTCGGGATTTGAACCCAGGACCTTGGGATCCGTAGTCTTACGCTTACTACATTGAAGAATATTACACAACCAATACCTGTAGTTGCTTGTGATAATCATAATGTTTAAGTACAGTTATTTTTTTCGTCATTAGTTTATCCATCTTGGGACTGGAGGGATGCGTATCTCCATTGATTTCTATTCTGAGCTAGCCTACACATTTCCCTGAAATTCCTACAGCCTACATCTTTCACTATTTGTGTGCAACAGTCTAACCTAGGTCTACCTCTACTTCTGCTTTTTCCTATCTTTGCTTCTAATATATTTCGCACTATCCCCTCATGCTGTAGTATGTGGCCTATCATCCTAATTCTCTTATCCGTTTTCCACAATTTTTTTTTTCTTGTCCTACCATTTTTAGTACCTCTTTGTTCTTAATTTTGTCTGTCCATGATATCTTCATTATACGTGTGTAGCACCACATTTCAAAGGCTTCTACCTTTTTCTTGTCCGCTTCTCCTACTGTCCAGGCTTCACAGTCGTACAGTGCTGTGCTCCACACATATGTTTTAAGCAATCTGTTTCTTGTTTCTAGATTTGTTATCTTTGAACACAGTAGTTGCTTTTTCTTGTTAAATGTAGCACGACCTCGTGCTAATCTTTGTTTATATCTTTTGCGCTTTTCCCATCTTGCTTTATTTGGCTTCCTAGGTAGAAGTTCTTGTTACTTATTAGTCCAGTAAAATGACTCTAAATTTGTCGATTTGGAGGAAGTAATACTGACTGGGCCGAAAGTTTGCAAACAGGCTTGTTTTAGGGTACTATTCAACATATTGAAAGTCCCCACGTGTAGACGCTACGTTGCAGGCAGGGGAGGGTCCAGAAGGTCCAAAAAATTAGTTTTTCGCAAAGAACTCGGAAAATATCAACTTTACGGAAATTTATGGAGATATATATCAAAATTGTAGCTTACAAAATCCTGCACAATTTAATTTTTTATTCAAGTCTGTACGACCAAATGGAGCAGAGATATAATTTTTTTAAACACCGGTAGTTTTGCGACGCAACGAAATTGCGTGCGCGCGCCGCGCATTTTTCGCTAATATCTCGAAAATGGACTCTCGAATCGAAAAATGCTTTAAATAAAAGTTGTATAGAAATCTAATTACGAACAATTTCCTTTTTTATTCATTTCTGTACGGCCCAAATTCCCCTACATGGACAATAATAAAAATAAAATACTCACATTTTATTAACCAATTTCTATTTTATTGCTTCGGACCCTTCTCAATCTTTAGTACTTACGTACAGTACTAACGATCCTAAAAATATCGGTCTAGTAATAAGGATTCAGAAGGACCCCAAGAACAACGTCTGACACTTCAGTAAGACAAAAAATGGTTAAGGACACGTTTTTTTCATCATTTCAGGCGACTCATAGTGATGATCTGCTACATACGTAAACTTACCTGTCTTTTGAAACGCCCGGTTTTCCATCACGATGCATTAAAAATTACATGCCACAAACTCTGTTTTATAGGAAATTTTATCAGCTTTAATTTCGGTCTCTTGAAGTTTTTTGTAAAGTTAATAGAAACGAAGATATTTACAATAAAGCGAATGCTAATGCAATTTTTCCATAATTTATCAAAAATACAGCAATATATTCATAAACTTTTTCTTAAATAAAATCGGATGAGATTGTTCGGGCAGTGGAGGCGGAAATGCTCAGAAATCGCCGTGCGACTTTTAAGGACTTGGAAGGAAAGAAGTTTGGGTCGGCCGCGGAGGTTAAAAAGAGGTCAACACCTGGCTGCGCGAGGCGGACGCAGAGTGGCACGTCACCGGCATACAAAAGTACATCGCGTGGATGACGATTATGTAGAAAAATAGCCAAGACCCTGGCCTTTCCAACGATGCATTACACTTTGTATATAAATGTCATTTTCTATGAAAAAAAAATAGGAGTCTTACTTTCCTGTCACCCCTCGTAATACCGCTATATCATCTGTAAATCTAAGCATATTAATTCCAAATGTCTTCTTGCATTTGACATTATCCATTGTCTCTTCAATGTACAAGTTAAAAATCAATGGGGGTAGGGCACATCCCTGTCTCCCCCCTTTTCTAATGTTCTTCTCTACGTTTCTGCTCTAATTATATTACTGGCGTTTGCTCTTTGTATAAGCTATGTACTATTCGGCTATCCCTATAACTCATTCCAATCTTTTTGAGTATTTTGAACATTTTTTTCCATTTTACATTGTCGAATGCTTTTTCCAGATCTACAAACTCTATATACACGCTTTCCCCTTTTTCTATTATTTTCTCTATTATCACTCTCAGAGCTAAAATAGCCAGCCGTGTTCCCCTGTTTCGTCTAAACCCAAATTGATCTTCTAGTATTTCGTCAGCTCGTTTTTCTATTCGCCTTTGTACAATTCTAGTTAATATTTTTGACCCGTATTCTGTCAAACTTATTGTTCTAAAATTTTCACATCTATCCGCGCCTTTCTTTTTGATATAGTCACTATGATGTTACGTTTGAAATTTGTGGGTATCTCGCCTGTCTCATACATATAGCTTATAAGTTGGAATAGACGTTCTGTTACTGATTGTCCAGCGGCTTTTCCAGTTTCTACTTGCACCTTATCTGTATCCGTCGCCTTACCATTTTTCAGACCTTTTAATGCTAATTTAAACTCATCTCTAAGTATAGGATATCCCAAGTCATCATTTTCAATGTCTGTTTCCTGTTCTAATGCTGTTAGTTCCTCTCCTGCATAGAAGTTCCTTATATATTTTTCCAATCCAACCACTTTATCTACATTTTCTATCATGATGTCTCCTCTCGCGCCCCTTACGTTTTTGCTATACCTTTCTATATCCCTAAAATTCATTCTAATTAGTTTGTATTATTTGTCGGTCTTTCCCATTTCCATTAGGTTTGTACCGCTTTGCATTTTTCATAAATTCATTATTCTTTAGCTTTCCTGCATTTGCGAATAATTTCTTATTTTATGGCTTTGTATCTGTTTTCCAGCTTCATCTAGTCTGTTTGTGTATTTTCGCCTTTCTTCTATTAAATTCTGAATATCCTTTGTTACCCATGGTTTCTTATTTTCTTTCTGTTTATACCCCAGAATATCTCTGGCCGCCACATCTAGGCTGGATTTAATGTTATTCAATTGTTTCTACTTTCTTACTATCAGAAATTTTTCTGATTTCTTTCAGCAATTCGTTTGATTTTTTTCTCAAATCTTTTGTGAATATCTTTATCTTTATCTTTTATTCGATTTCTAAACCGTTGTCGAACGGGAATGGCAGTATGATGTTTCCCAGAATAAGGTATGGGCAGAACCTTCTATAACTCGCCCAACTTGGGAATACAGGTTCCTAGTTTTCAAACACAAAGAATGTAATCTGTTTGAAATCTCCCTATGTATCCTGACATTTTCCACGTGTATCGTCTTCTAGCAAGATGTTGATGGTTAAATTGTTCTTGTCCCAAAATTCTACCAGCCTATTTCCCTTGTTGTTTCTCGTTCCTAAACCAAGTAATCCTACTACCGTCCCTTCCATATACTCGCCTACCACTGCATTAAAATCCCCCGTAATTATTAAAATTTTATGTCCTTTTACGTATCTTAGTCTGTCTTCGATATCTTTGTAGATCGCCTCTACCACTTCCTCTCACTGTAGTCAGAGGTGGACATGTATACTTGTATTATTACTGTATTAGCCGGTTTAGATTCTAATCTAACCATGAGTACTCTTTCGTTCTTTTATAAGTAGTTTTCTACACGTTGTCGTGTTTTTTCGCATAACTGTCCCCACACCAGAATTTCCTTCCTCCGATCCTGTATGAATTACCGTAAAGTTTCCGTTCCAAAAATCCCCCGCTCTGACCACCCAACTTTGCTAATTCCAACTATATCCAAAGCTAACCTATCCATTTCATTTTTCAAATTCTCTAGCTTATCTACTTGCTTCATGTTTCTGACATTCTCTACATGTGATTTTGAACATGCGGATCACATCTTCTGAAGTAGTTCCCTCTCGGAGATCCGAATGAGGAATTTTTTAAATTCCGGAATCTTTTACTTCAGAGAATGGCATCATTTTTTAAGCGATTTTAGTACGCTGTGTTCTTGGGAGGTAATGGGGTGATTTCCCGTTGCCTTGCACATCGCAATAGTGTGTCTTGGAATGCCATACCGACCCCTGTGGTCTCTGCCACTCTGTACTGAATGTACGATTGCCCTTTTTCGTGAACTTTCTAACTTGGTTCTTCACTAAAGACTCCAATAATTTGGTTAAACCTATGGTGGGGTTCTTTAGCTCACTGAAACACTCAAGCCTTTCTACCCTTTCTGATATTCTACAATTTTGTCAAGGTGCAGGTCCGTTCAGAAATACGTTAACTGATATAAAATAAATTGATAAACTATAAACGTATTTAGATCACACTGCACCGGCGCATGAAGGTCTAACAAATAAAATGAACTTTCAGAAGTTCAACGCCAACATTTTATAGTGTTACAGCCACTGCAAGTCTGGACAGGATATGACAGTAATATTGCTGTCTATTTGCGCATTTTCCAACTTGCTGACGCGTGTATTTTTGGATGTTTTATAATTATGAGTCAGGGCAGGATATGACTAAAATGTTGCTAGTAGCTGTGTGCATTTTCCACCTTAGTGAACGCTGATTCATGTATTTTTGACCGTGTTATTTTTTGAATAATGCAATTATTTATCGTCTTTTGAATGAAGAAAATTTAAGAATGCTATTTAAATCGCAATATAACGAAATTTCAATGTAATAACTTTAGCTGGTTTTTACCTTTAGAGTGTTTTGTTTCTATCTAATTACAAATACACAAAAAAAATTAAAAAATCAATGATTTGTTTTTTTTAAAAATCTATTTTTCCAACCTTGGTCATTTGTTACTTTTCACATAGGCGCATAAATCAAGTCAGAATATACAAAGTACAATATAAAAGCGTTGTAGGCGATGCCAACAAATTTTCTCTAGAAGCTGTCTGTGGGGATAGGAAATCACATTTTTAGTGAAAACAATTGTCTACGTTTATGCAAAGACCTGTTATTACGAAAACCAATAGCAAAAGAAGATTAGTACAAAGCCGTTTTAAAAAGTGCAAGCAAATTTCCCATACAGAATATGGAGTGGAAACTGTTTAATGGGAAAAAGAGGTTCTTGGTTTCTGACAACGATTTGTTATTATACAACACAATATAAAAGGTAGATAAAATGAAGGCGCTTTAGGCAGTAGAAACAAATTTCCCTTAGCGGTCATATGTCGGGAGCGGAAATTACATTTTCAACAGGTAAAAAAGTTCTTGTTGTTATGCAACGAGTTGTTATTACAAAACTCAATATGATCGCGCTTTCCACAGTGCAGACAAATTTCCCTTCGACCAATTGAGGTGGGGATTTTCGGCTGGAACAAGAGGTTCCTACTTTTATACAATGGCTTATTATTATAAAGTGTATAATGAAAAGTTGGTAGTTCAAAACACTTTAGGTTAAAAATACAAATTTTTCTTAGCATCCACCAGAAAGGGGTGATACGATCTTTTTAGCGGATTTTTCGCTTGTGTGCGTCGGTTTGTTGTTTTGAAAACCAATATAACATAGATAGTATAAAAGCACTTTCGGCAGTGCTTTGTAATTCCATTTGCGCAGTCTATGCGAGCGATATTATTTTTTAGTGGATAAAAGGTTTCCTGTTTGTGGCCACGATTTGTTGTTACTAAAACCAATACGAAAAGAATATAGCATAAAATCACTGTATGCAATGCAAATAGATTTTTCTCACAGTCTGTGGGGGGCGGAAAAAAAGGTTCCTACTTTTAGAAGACCACTTGTTACGAGGTGTCTTGATAACAAGTTCTCCTAGGCCATTTCCTTGAACATAAATCTTACTTAAAAAAGCTGAAGCATTGCTGGTTTAAAAAAAAGCACGTGGAATCCAAATGTGAAAATCGATAAATTAGACTTAGCCATCATCAAATACTTGTATTTGAAGAGAATAAGTGGTAAGGAGATTTATGAATACGTGCTTAATACATTTGGCGATCAATGTCCATCATACGCGACTGAAATTTGGACTGCGTCGCTGAAAAAAGGAGATCCCGTCGAAGATAGTAGCGATTAGAAAAATCGATAGAGTTGTCCACCCCCGAAAATATCGACACAGTTCATGACATGATATTTTCAAACCGCCTAATTGGGCTGAAAGATAAAGCTGAGGCATTAATGATTTCATATGAATGCGTTCATCATATAATTCACGTCGATTTAGATATCAAAAAAATTTTGCAAAATATATTTCCAAATGCCTGAAAGTCTGACACAAACGAACAAGATTGGAAGCATCGCAGTGTCCACTCCCGAAAATATTGACACAGTTCTTGACATGATATTTTCAAACCGCCTAATTGGACTGAAACATATAGCTGAGGCATTAATGATTTCATATGAAAGCGTTCGTCATATAGCTGACGTCGATTTAAATATCAAATTTTTGCAAAATGGATTTATTTTCAAATGCCTAAACGCTTAACACCAACGAGCAAGAGTGGTAGGCATCATGGTCAATCTGTGGCCGTTTTATAAAACATTGGGATGTTTAGAACCGTTTTGTGACTAATAATCCAGAAACAAAACAGCAATCGATGAAGTGAATGCATTATGGTTACCCAAAGTCTAAGAAGTTTCAAATTCAGAAATCCGCCGGTAAAGTTCTTGCGTCGCTTTTTGGCTTATCTGTGGAGTATGATTGATTACCTAAAAAGGGATCAAACCAGCACCGGAGATTGTTCTAAATTACTAATCACCCTAAGAGAGGACATTAATGAAACAAGACAGCATGTTAGTGAAAAGTGTGAAAGTGTGTTGTTTTTGCAGGACAAAGCACCTTGACACAAATCGCGCATTGTTATGATTCATTTAGGGATTTACGATTCGAATTACTGGAACACTCGCCCTAGTCCTCACATTTAGCCCTTTCGGACTTTTACCTGTTCCTTCAATTGAAAAATGTTTAAAGTTTTGTGTACTCGTCGACTTGTTATTTTGGAAACCAACAGGAAAAAGATAGAATATAAGCATTTTAGACAATGTTTACTGATTTCCATTTGCCGTGGTTTGAGGGGGCGACATTTATTTTTTAATGTAAAAATAGGTGTCTTGTTTTTGACAACGATTTGTTATTACGAAAACCAATACGAAAAGAATATAGTATAAAAGCGCTCTAATCAGCTCAAACAAACTTTTCTCATAGTCGGGGAGTTTTGGGGGTACAAGCCTCAAAACTCAATATGGAAAGTAGATAATGCAAAAGGGTTTTTAGCCGTGCAAACAAATTTTCTGTGGTCAAATTTGTGGGGGTCAAAAATTTGATTTTTAACGGAAAGGGTTTTCTTCTTTTATACAACGACTTGTTATAAAGCGCAGTTTGAAAGGTTGTTGTTTAAAAGCGTTTTAAGTAATGCAAATAAATTTTTCTTGGCCCCCATGTGAGAGACAACTTATTTTTTTAATGACGAAAAGGATTTTTTGCCTTTCTGTATCGATCTGTTATTTTGAAAACCAATATGAAAAGAAGATATTATAAAAGCACTTTAGATAATGCTTACTGATTTCCATTTGCGGTGGTGTAAGGGAGTAGATTATTTTTTAGTAGAAAAAAGTTTTCCTGTTTTTGCAACGATTTCATTACCTTAATTCTACTATCATTTAACTCCGAGACACTTATAGAACGAGTTTCCTTGTTTGGACGTTTAAGATTATGAATAAATCGACAACAATATGCCACTACCCGAATTAATTTTTGAATAACTAGAAAATCGTGGAAATAGATTGAAAGGCTCATTAATAGTTGTGGTAAGTGTTTTTTGTTTTGACCTTAGTTCAAGAAGATCACATGAATCATTGAATTTGAAAGGATCTGGCTGATAATCGTGGAGTTGGAGAAAGGAGGACCTCTTCCACCATAAGTCGCAATGTGCGAGCTCATCAGGTTGTAATCCTCGTGTAGCTACATCTGCAGGATTTTGATTCGTACTTACATAATTACATCTTTTAATATCTGTCAGGTGTCTAATATCAGACACTCGATGGCCGACGAATACTTGAAGTTTACTTGGGCAAGTATTTATCCAATGTAACACAATTTGTGAATTGCGCCACAGATAATAATCAATATTGGTAGTCAAGGAATCTTGGACAGAATGCATTAACTGAGCCAGTAAAAGAGTGCCACAAAGTTCGAGTCTAGGTACTGTAATGATTTGTAAAGGAGCAACCGCTGTTTCATCACATAATAGTTTTACATATATTTCATTTTTTGAATCAATAGTTCATATGTAAATTTCTGCGCTATAAGTGTCTTTGGACGAATCGCTGAATCCATGAAGTTCCTTTACCATGGCATCTTTGCATATTACCGATCTTGGAATGTGTAGTTGATTGAGCTTATTTAAATTTGACCTAAATTTGTTCCATTGTATTGGTAAATCCGGATACACCTCTGTGTCCCAATCAGTTTTTATTGACCAAAGCCTTTGCATCATTAATTTTGCAATAATAGTGCAAGGACTGACTAAACCAAGCGGATAATATATCTTTTGCAATAACCGATAAAATTGATCGCTTCGTAATTTCAGAATCGGATTTTCCAATATAGACGGCATAAGATAACATATCTTGTTTGCAGAACCATTGAATTCCTAAAGTTTTTATGCTCTCATTATCCCCTAAATTAAGAACTGATCATGAATCAAAATTGTCATGAAAGGTCTTTAAAATAATTGGACTATTTGAAGCTCATTTTCGTAATTGAAATGTAGCTGTTTTGAGTATATCACTAATTTCTTTGCAAATTGTAATGGCTTGATTTTCATCGGAAAATCCTGTAATTAAATCATCGACACTAGTCGTGCCGTACGTTACAGTGTTTAGATGATAAACAGATAAATTCTTTGAAACTTCGTTTCTCCAAACAATTTGTTGGAGGTGTCCTATCATCTGGATGAACAAGAATCTGCCTATACATTTTGGCAATGTCTGCAATGACAACAAAAGGGTGTTCTCGAAATCGAATTAAAATTTCAAAAATATTATTTTGTATGGATGGGCCTGAATGCTGAATATCATTAAGTGATATACCATTACTACTAGGGGCCGAGCCGTTGAAGACAACTCTTAATTTTGTTGTTAGACTGTTCTCTCGCATTATTCCAAGGTGCTGTAGAAAATACCCCATTTTATTACCACCCAACTCGTTAGATATAGTCATATGCCCTAAATCGCTATATTCCTTTGTAAAAGACGCATATTCATTTTTAAATTGAACATGTTTTTGAAATCTTTTTCTAATTGTAACATGCCCTTAATTGCAAAGACTTTCGAATCTCCTAATTCGGGAGAGAAATCCTTTAATGGAATTCTCAGTACAAACTTCTCATTATTGTCGCGAAATAAGGTTTTTTTGTAAAATTCTTCACAATCTTTTCATCTTTTGAGAAATCTACCTTCTGCTTGGGTTCTTCGATGACCCAGAACTTTTGCAAATCATTTTCAATGGATTGTGTCACAAAACAGCACTGAATAGTTTTTATCGGATGAGATAATACCCCTGATACTACATAACCTAGAACTGTATTCTGAAGAATAGGTAGATTTTTTCCTAACGAAATCTTGCTCTCACTGAGCAGCGTCCAAAACAAATTTGCACCAATCAACAAATCAATGGGTTTACTTACATGAAAATTAGGATTGGCTAATTGAATGTTTGGAGGAATTTTCAAATTCAAAACATTAAAATCATAAGCTGGGAGTTTTCCAGTAAGTTGTGGAACAATGAAACAAGAAATCGTAGATTTAAATCTATTATACAATGAATGAATCATAATCTCACATTTCTTGCTTAAATTAGAAGCAATACTATTAATCCTAGTTGTTTGCACAACTTCGCAGTCACAAAACACGATTGACTTCCAGAATCCAAAATAGCTAAGGCTGTATGCGCTGTCCCATTTTTGTCATACACCAAAATTTCTGCTGTTGACAACAGAACATAATCTAAATCTGAATTTGTAACAAAGGAAGCAACTTCAGCATCAAAATTGTGATTTTCATTAGACTTCAAAACAATTTGTCAACACTGTTGAAGCTGAAGCGGCGGGGCTGGTTGAAGTTGCAGTAGCGTTTGTAATTGGGTTAGCGGAATCCACAGGATTTGCAGCCTGTCCGTGCAATAAACCACTGTGCCGTTTATGGCAAATTTTGCAACCTCTATGTTTACACTGCCTTGTAAAATGCCCATTACATAAACAATTACAACATAACTTTAAAGATTTAATCTTATCCCATCTTTCGGGAATGGGAAGCTTTAAAAATTGTAAATTACATGTGATTCCTTGCACAAGTTGCATGATCTTTGTGGAGTGTTATTAACTACCAATGAAAATTGCTTAGACCTTTTTTTATTTTCAGTAGGCTCTTTGGCTTTTCTACTATTTAGTTCTAGTGTTTTCAAGAAATTGGCCCGATTTTGCAAGAAGGTAAAAATTCCGATAATTTTGGCAATTGGTTGTCCTCTTTAAAGCGCACCCATTCTCTAGAAGTAACTTTGTATAATTTTTGAGTAACCATGTAAATAATGATTACATCCCATGACTCAGTATGAACATCTAACGTTTTCAAAAATCTCAAATGCTTACTTACATTATCTACTAAATTTCTTAATCCATTAGCCGATCCTTTGTTTAACGTTTCCATATTAAATAATCCCTTAAGATGATTATTCACGAGCATTCTCGAGTTATCAAAGCGATTACACAAGGTCATTCAAGCGTGAATATAGTTACTCGAGCTAAATTCTAAATTTTGAATAATCTTTACGCTTTCTGGACTCAAATTCGCGCGCAAATAGTGATACTTTTGAATGTTCGATAAAGTATCATTTTGGTGAATTAGAGCGTCAAATGTATTTTTAAATTCAATACACATGTTACGTTCATTTTCGGCAATAATTGGTTATTTTATCTACATAAATTCCTTTTCTAGTATTAAATTCTCCAACAATACCCGATATATCGTACCTGTTTAGATAAGCTCACTTTACCATAATTTTCAACTCAAATCCCTTGTTAACTCATTATCCGTTTGTATCAATTCTATGTCTATTGTTAAATCTTTCCGCATAATTAATAATAAATACTCTTTTTAAGAATTTCTCAACGTAAATCTAGTTGTTTTGAAACGACAAGTTTATGCTACAAATTAATTAGTCAAGATGCTGGTTAGGTAACCGTGAGCGCGTTATACCTTTCGATAACGTATAATTGCGTTTTAGTGGGTTTCCCATCCAAAGATTTATCGAAATAATATATCCTACTATTCTCCGGTAAAACCGTGTTTTCCAGTTTCAATCGCGTTTCGATAACGCGGATGTTTGCTTTTCGAGTTCGTGTTATTTTGAACTCTTTTTAAACTTCGATTCTTCAGCTTGTGCGTTGATGCACTTGTAAAAACTACTCGTTCTGTTACTCCAAGAGCGATACACGTTTCTTCTCTATCAAATTTGTGGATCTGGTGTGTATCGGTAAGCGCTCCTGAGTTGTTAATATTAGTAAGATTTTCCTTTTTTTTGCTCTTAGCTGGAGGCTAAATTGCTTGTTGCGTAACCCGATTATTCCTTGATGTAGATCAACTGCTCTTGCATGTAGACCGCCGTTGCAATTACGGTAGTAGCATGGTTGTTGCTGACTACCGCGGCGATGCTGAGTCAATTTGATTCCGAGGGATGACAAGATAAGTATCCCGACACATGTATGTGATTTGTGTTCCTTTTCTGACATACCCAGGGATAAACCCAATTTGAAATTAGATTCGCTAATGTTTATTCTGGTAAAATCCTTACTAGAAAAGTTTCGAACTTTAATGCTTTTACTTTGTGTACTTAACCCATCTGCTTATACGAAAGCATCAGCAGTATTCTTTTTTACCGATTAGAGTTATAACAAATGCTTCGTATGGTAAAATCCTTACTAGAAAGGTTTCAAAATTTAATGTTTTTTTTTAATTAACCCATCCGCTTATAC
Source organism: Platerodrilus igneus (assembly GCA_036346225.1). NCBI lineage: Eukaryota > Metazoa > Arthropoda > Insecta > Coleoptera > Lycidae > Platerodrilus > Platerodrilus igneus. Next base: position 10,185,708 of record JARFIW010001469.1, on the reverse strand, counting down.
GAAAGTATCACCGTTATTCTTTTTGGTACTGATTAGATTTATTGCATGTTAGCTACGAATTGCGCACTTCGTGGAACAATTAGTGAATTTGTCCATAGAGTAGAATTGTTTTATTAAATAGTAACCTTAGTTAATTTTGTTCTGCTGTTTAGACAGAAATTTCTAGATTTGTGTTTTTTTTTATTGTAAATAGAAAATCGTTGGCGATGTATTATTTTTGTGTTGCTAGGAACCTCTACCCTCTCCGCATTGGTAGTTAGCCTGGTATATTTACGTTTTCTTCCAGCTACGTAATGGTACGTAGCACACAATAGATAATCAGAATTAAATATCGGCAAGGTAATCGCAGGCAACTTTACCTGTTCAAATTTACTTCCTACCATTCATTTCGAAGCTTTGCCATTTTTTTGGAGCTAGTATCACTTGTACACGAAGCGTTGCCGCTCGAACTTTCAGGTTTGGATAATGATTTAAGCAACCCTTTTGAAATCGCTAAATACTTTGAAAACCTATCATCAAGCTTTGTACGCTTTTCATATTCGGTTTCTAAATCTTTTTTTGCACACAATACTTCAATCTCTAACTGAACTTCTTCAAATTCCTGAAACAAAAATAGGAATTTGTCTCTTTTTAATTGTAATTCATCGATTGTTACATTATCAATCAGCTCCGAATGATCAAAAGCATTTTTTATTCTGTTTAGATATTTTGCAAAACTGTTAGCCCTTTATTCAGTCGAATCGCGTCTACGTATTAATTGTTTTAAATCGCTATGACTACTAACCATTTTCAATCCTTTAATTTGTCAATAAATTTATACTAATCAAGACAAATGCAATTTTGCAAGGATGCAATTAAATAACTAATTATATTATGTACTACCCTTATAAAAACTTAATAAATCAACTTGTTAGTTTTAGCGCTAAATGAATCACATGACATTCATCCAATTACCAAGTCGTAAAGGTACGGTACATTGATAATTAGACCCTGAAAAGATTTGCGCTTTATACTTAAATTGCGTTTAAAAAGGATACAATCATGAGTGTTTATACACAAATCCTAAAGAAGATGCCACCTCAATAATTTAATGGATATCAAGGTTAGGTACTAATCGATAATCTTACAAAAAATTGGAAAGGACTCACTTTAATTCTGTTGTGTGCTGGTAAATTGCAGGCAGTCGCCACAAACCATAAGTAGTCAAAACTGCTTTCCACTTCTAATCCGCATGCATTCTACAGGTTTTAACTTATCCGGCTCGAAGGACCAATGTTTGATTTCTAATTAGGCTCAATCGATATAGTGGACTAATAAATAATCGCTTTACTTAATCACGTTTATTGAACAAAAGATCACACTGAAATGCAAAGCAGATAATACAAAATATTGTAAATAATAATCAAGCAAGGTAACTTGAAATGTTGATACAAAACGAGATGTTATCACGTTAAACGCGATTATCCGACTCCCACGTATTGAGGGGTTTTATTGGCGCATGAACTACCCTTAAGCTTCTTTCACGTGATCATGTTGCTATATCATGATACACAAGTGTTTGCCAAGCGACAAACTAAATCCAATTCAAGGGCACTGGATTCTAACGTAATTTATCAATAATTGTCCACATACCAAGATTTAAAATATTAATAAAAAATGTTTACTTACAATGTTACAGCAATAAAGGAGACCAGCTACAGACTGAAATGCATTTCATCCTCAGGCGGTCCTAGATGATGTACTAATGTCACGCTTAAGCAACAGGATAACGGTACAAAAAAATTATGTAGGAAAAAGAATTTTAGAAACGATCAATGTTGAACTATTATCTAATAAATGCTCGACCAATAAGATGTCACCGTAACACTAACTGTGCGATGAGTAACTTTAAAAAGCCAGACCCAATTCTTCCCGTGGGAGACCATTAAATCGTTGAAAGGAAGAAACAGCAGTTCCCTTGAAAGTAACTTAATGCCAATTACAGTACATAATTTAGTTGTTATAAAAATTTCTTCTCTCATAGGAACAAATTCATACAAATCAATTTTCAGAACCCGGCGTTACAAATCCACTAACTGTAGAAGCCCACCATATTTCCAATTTCGCAGACCTTCGCATATTTTTACAGTACCGACAATTTCACAAATTTATTTATTTCCAACCACCATTGCAATATGTTGCCATGAGTTTTGTCATTAAAAAGCGATTAGTGTTAATGCGTCTTTAATGACTGCGGAGTGCGGAGGGAGCCAGGATCGACTCGTTCCTACTGCTGCTTCCAGATCGTTGCCATTTCTAAGCTTCATAATGTCTGTAAGTGCACCTTTATAGATATCAATTAATTTATTGTTTTGTTGATAGCCAAATGCATTGTTCCTACCGAGTGCGGACTTTTTGACGCTTTGTTACGGTATACTAGAATATAACTCTAATCAACAAAATACTAGAAAGGTAAAAATGAAACAAATTAAAGTGCTTAAATTATAAAAAACACAAATCTGAATACACGCTGGCTAAGAGGCAATTGCAGAGTGCGACAAAAGGAAAGAAGTAGGGGAACTTGCTACGTACCTAGACGTAGCCGGAAGAAACGTAAATACCAGGCTAACTACCAGACGCGGAGAGTGGGGGGATTTACCTACATACCAAAAAAGAACAAAAAAAAACACGTCGCCCACGATTATCTATAAACAATAAGAATAAATAAAAATTTCTTGATTCACATGAACAAAGAAAAGTATTAAATTTAAGTTATATTGTAAAGGACAAATTTGATAATGGATCCACGAAGTGCGCATATTTCGTAGCTAACATGTAATAAAACTCAGTGGAAAAAGTAATGCTTAGATTTTCTCAATAGCAAGTGTGTTAAATTAAAGTATTAAATGTAGGCCAAGTTGTAGTAAGAATTAAAGAAATATAACCAGATGCACTAGCGTAGCTAGCTTTTAAACATGTATGGTGAACTGGTTTTACAACATCAACCTTACATGTGATTTTTCAATACTTCAGCCGAAGGTACTACATTGGCCAGGACGCGAGTTTTTTTACCTGAAAAATTTTGAATTTTGTCGAATCCTTGCTGTTCCAAGCAAGGTAGGGATCTTTAACGTGCGTGGCAACACACACGGGACCACCATTTTACCTCTCATCCAAACGAGGGCGTATTTTTGTGAAAAATGCTTGCATAAAACATTTTTCAAGCGGACCGTGTCGGGATTCGAACCCGGGACCTTGGACGTAGTAGTCACACGCATACTAACTACGCTACGGAGCCGCCTTCACAACATCAACCGCTGATAAATAATAATCCTCGATGTGCATAAAAGAAAACGAGTCACCTCTATGCGTAGGGATGCTTATCTTGCAAGCCGTCGGGGACGAGTCAGTACAGCAACGCTACGGTGGTCAGGATCTATTCGCCCTGTCACCGTAACTGCAGCAGCAACTACATAAAGAAGGGACCAATTCGGACTCCAGCTAAGAGCTAAAAAGAGAATCTGATTAGAATGGGTAAACGCGGGAAAACTCACCGATACACGCAAAATACCTCCTACTTGTCGAACAAAAAAAAACGCGCATCGCTGTAGAAAATATTTCAACGCACAAGCTGCAGAATCAAATTAAAAATGGTTTTTTCTTTTTCTTTTTTCTTAATCTTCTTTGGGAAGTAAACCACTCATAGTTTTTAAAATCATTTTTATTTACGTTTCGATCCATTTTAAAAATGATGAATGGTTTACTTCCCAAAGAAGCGTAAGAGAAATGCTAAACAAACCACAACAAACATTCAGGAAATTAAAAATTGGTTAAAATAACACGAGTTCGAACTGCAATCCTCGCGTTATCAAAGCGCTATTAGCAAACTGGAAAACACGCTATCAACTAACAGTAGGATCTATTATTTCGACAAGTCTTTAAATGGAAAACACAAGAGAAAGCAATTACACGTTATCGGAATGTTTAACAAATTAACGGATACCTAAAACAAGGTATTGAGTATTTAATTTATCGAATAAATTTTCGTTCTAGAATGAATAGATTTGAAAGAAATGTTATGATTGCGCGTACTATTGTAACGAGGTAAAAATACAAGATGGGGTTTTCAATAGAAACAGAAGCTAGACGAATTAAAAAGGCATTATCACAAAAAAGGACATATTTGAATCTATCGTCGAAAATAAACGTAACAAACTCGATTTTTTATTTTAGTTCGTACCATTTCCAGAGCTTAGTGTAGTTTTGTCCTAGGAACGTTGATATGATGTTACTTTCAATTTACCCGTAATAACATGAATTAAGAAAAAAGCCTCAAGGCAAGTGGCTTAGGAAGAGTATTGGCTCCGCGAGTTTATTGTTCTATAGTTAACCTGTGCGAAATGGAAGAACCGGAGGGTTTATAATAGTCGTAATTTAATCAGAAAACTATAGATGAAGTAAAGCAAGCCGAAAATAGAATATTTAAAACAGGACGAACTAAAGCAGAGATACCGTATTTTGTATAAGAACGTCTCGGTAAATAACATAGGTGGAACTGAATGGTATGTGTCAATGGCCACATTCTCCCCGCTAAAGAAGAAAAGACGAACGCTTTAAGATTTAACAAAAATTTGCAGAAAATATGCAAAAATTAACGAAGAAAAGAAAATCGATCGTGAAAATAGAATCGAGTCGGAGCAAAGCGGCGATTTCTAGTATCTTGGATTCATTGTAGGGGAAGAACAGGAGCTATAGTTAGGAAGTTTAACGAGTAGAAGAAACTAATTTTATTTGCTGCTAAAACGAAATTACGACAAACAATGATAAAGTAAACGTTCCGAGATTTGTACTTCGAAGAAGAAAACGTTATATAAGGATGTGGTTGCTACCTAAAGGTTTGTTAAGAAGGTTAGTGATTGGTTTTAGTAATTCTTGGAATCTAAAAAAGCTGTCCCTAGTTTTTCATCATGAATCAGTTTGTTTATCGTCCTTGATAACCAGTTTGATACGTTAGGAGTGCCGTATAGTGACGATGATTTCTACGTCGTACTTAGAAGGTAAAATTTGAAATTCATTTCTTTTGCCAATACATTTCCCTTACATCATTATTAATAGTAATTACATTAACAAACCTCATGTAATTGTATAAATTCTCACTTTAATGTACCGCGTCTCAGAATTTATTAATAAGGTTGAGAACTATATGAAACCATTATAATCCGGATGTGGTCATTACCAACTCCATACGAAATGTAGATCAAGTTCAGAAAGAGGAACGCTAACTGTCGCTAATTTCTAATTCAGTATTCAATTCCGTCAGACTTTCTGTGGCCTTGGAAGGTCGTTGATCTGAAAGTAGGTGCATGCTCCTTACATACCGCAGGTGAATGGCGATTCCAAACAAAATATTTTTAGTAAGTAGTGGCCAAGTCTCAATGTTAATTAACGGATGTAGAAATTTTTTTTGTTTAAAATCTGGTAGTCTATGAAATACATATGGTAAGAGCTTTTTAATTATTCAGATTAGCTTCACCTGTCGTGCAAGTTGTTTTAAGTGTTCCAAATCGTTTTTTTTCGTATAATACCGAACAAATTTCGATCAGACTCAGATTACATGCCGGGTTTATTTGCTCCACTTATAAAGTTCGTCATAATCAAATTTGCCGTCTGGTTTCTATTGAGAATATTTAGGTGAAATGTGGAACGTAATTTGCATTTTTCTTAATTTTATACTTATTCAAATCATATTCCAAAAATACTTTTAATGAGTTTTTAGATGGGTACACATTTTGCTTGGTGAAAGTGCAAGAAGAAGAATCCAATTATCTCCAATAATTATTTTTGAAATTAACTTTAGCTTCTTAACGAAGAATTTCTTTATACAGTGGATAATCTTTAAGCTACTGATGGAGGGCTTCATAACTGTTCAAAAATGCAAATTCATGCTCAGTAATATTTGCGCGGTTTTCAAAATAATTGGACTTCTTTGAGATTTTCTAAGATTGACTCTCTTGCCACTTTCTTTGGTGCTATGGTCACAAATGATGTGATTTACTCATTCTGTTTTTTTAGTGTTATTCTTGAATAGTGGTGTTAATAGACGTACTATTTTTCCGTCACTAAGTCGAAATCGTAAATGATTTTATAATTTTTCTCCTAAGTTTAAGCTTTCGTTGTGTAAGAAAAATATATGTAATCCCGGGTAGCCAATTGGTATAGAAGTAACCCGTTTAACAGAGATTCTAAAATGGTATAACGCATGTTGTTTTTCTTTAACAAACAACGATTATTGCTACCAGTATTAATTTAGATAATAAGCTTCTTTTAACATCCTGCCATTGTAGATCAAATTCAATATTTATTTCAGTGTACTACTGCATTTAGTAATTGTTTGCAAACTATACATAATGGCGATTCAAGAAAGTGTGCGTGAGGTAAAATCTAAAATAAAGATGAAAATAAAATAAAATACTTTTAATTTTCACTATAATAGATGTTGGAATTGTTTACCACCTACCGTGATGCTGGCTCTAAATTGTCTTATAAATGATCTTCGATCCGCGAGTGTCCATGTTCACAAATTTCACAAACAGCTGCTTGTATACGATCTCGCAACTCCTGCAAAGACGCTATTGATTTGCAGTAAACTTTTTCATTTAGACAGCCCTAATAAAAAAAGTCGAGCGGATTCAAGTCTGGCGAGCGTGGGGGCCACAAAATTTATTCAAACGACCAATCCATCTCTATGGGTACGTTTGTTCTAAGTGGTTTCATCCCATGCGGTTGGTTACCCATTAGGCGCGTCTCCAGGTGGCGGATAGGAGAAATCCTAGAATATATGGCCAAGGGATTGACTATCTATTCTGGGAAGGATCATGATAAGCTTATCTCTTTCAGTGATCCAGTACCTAAGACCCACAACATGGTGGAGAGCAAGAGACTGCGCTAGAGCGGGATAAAATCCGCTCCCTAGCCAAGTGAAAACGATCCCGCGGACCAAACCCCTCAGCCCAAGCTATTTCGTGACTAATGGGCCTGCACTGAGATAAACGAAGCCGGTGGGGCAATTCTGCAACATCGACACACCGCGCCTTCCCTGCTTTCGTGGTCATGTCTCATGGGCAAGAGAGTGTGGGTGTCTTGGCTTAACCGTCAGGACCAAGAGGAGACAACCTCGCTAAAAATCCTAAATTCTGTGGCGAAGGACCCAGCCCAAGGGATGCGTGGCTGGATAGTTGATTAGTCTTAATCAGTAGAAAACTCGGGGAACAGGGCGGCACCCCGTTTTATTCGCGTCTTCCATGCCAACAGGGGGCACCTGGCATGGTGACCATTTACACCCCCTTACTCGTGGGAACAATCATGAATAATATCGGTACCATAAGTAAAACAGAGCCTAAATAGGTGGAACTAGCAATGGGGGACCCCTCAGGTAACTAAAACATATCCTTGGAGGCGGAGCAGACCCGGGATGCAAGTCTGCTTGCAATACCGGTGTCTGATACACCATACACGGAGAAAACAATAAAGAAACTTGCAGGCACTGGACTGCAAGTAAAGAGGCTTTCGGGTGCTCAGCGTAGGAAGCTAAGGCAAGCCAAGAAAGTCGAAGCTAAAACTTTGACAGAGTTACATCCATCCACAAAGAAGGTGTCGATGCAGAAGGAGAGCGGGGGTATTAAAAGACCTCGTTTAGGGACTTCCACACCGACACCATCAAGAGGCGTTGGGTAGAACAAGACAGCGCCTATTCGAGCGACCAAACTTAGACCCGACGGAAATCGATACCCTCTCATCAAGGGACATGTACTCTATAATTCGGGGTGCAGGCTTTGCAGATTGGGTATAATATTTAACCAGGGTCAGCATAATAAGCTTTTTAGGCTGCAGTGCGTCGGAGCCGTTTGGCAGACGCACCCGCCAGGGGGAGTGGTTTTAGTGGGTCTGCCGCCTGAAGAAAAAGTGGCTTCGTACTGCTAGAGTATAATGTGCAGGGCAACCATTGTTTTGCAACCACATCGTCCTTCTCAACGCAATATGCACTTTTTCTAATAAAAGTAGAGGTTCATTTTCAAGAAATTACAAATGGCGTTGACCATTTAAAATTTTTGGTAATACATATGGGCCTTTTACCACGCCATTTAAAATTTCAGCCCACAAATTTATTTTAAGGTGGTTTTGCAGAAAGCTAGGTTTTGAACCTTTATAATGTACCTGCTTGGGGTTAGAAAATCCTCACCTAATGCGAAAAGACAAATCCCAATACCGTTTTAAAATAATCGTAGCTTCTTAAAACAAAAACAACATATGTTATACCATTTTTGAATCTCTATTGAACGGGCTACTTTTACATCAATTGACCACCCGGATTTACATTCATTTTTTTTACACTACGAGAGCTTAAACTTAGGAGAAAAAAATTATGAAATCACAAATTTTATAATTTCAACTTTTAAAAAAAAAATTGAACAGAGGCGCAAAAATAATACATTTGTGACATGGCACCAAAGACAGTCAGCAATGGAGTCAATTTTAAAAAATCTCAGTCCAATCATTTTGAAAATGGTATGACTTTACCGAGCATAAATTTATATTTTCTGAATAGTCATGAAGTCCTACATCAGCAGCTAAAGGATTATCCACTATTTACCGGACACCCTGTATGTAGAGTACACTAAGAGGAAAATACATGTAAATTCAACACCCTATTGATTTTCACTCGCAATCGTTGTTGAATCGCAAGTCATTTTAAATAAAATGTGAATCATCATCATCATTAAGTCTTTAATTCTGGAACTGGTTAGACGCGTACCTCCGTTGTTTCCTATTCTGAGCTAACCTACACGTTTCCCTGAAATTCTCTCATACTAAAAGTTTCACTATCATCTGATCTAGGTCTATCTTTACCTCTGTTTTTCCTATCTCTGCTTGTAGTATATTCCGTACTATTCCTCAATTGCATTAGAACGTGTCCTGCCCTTCTATTTCTCCTATTTTTCCACAGATGTCTTTCTTCCCTTACTATTTCTCAAACCTCTTTGTTATTAACTTTGTCTGTCTATACATCTGACGCACCACATTCCAAAATGCGTCTACCTTTTTCCTAAATGCTTCTTTTACTGCCCGTCCCTATTTCATAGCCACACAGTACTGTGCTCCACACATATGCTTTCAACAACTTTTCCTTGTTTCTGTTTATTGTTTTCGAACATAGCCGTTGCTTTTTCTTATTAGATACAGCTCGGTTCCCCTTTCATTGTTTTCTAAATATATACCCTATTTCACTGATATTTAGTGGTAAGTGAAGGGGCTTAAGAAAACTGCGGCTACCAAAATCCTCCATCACTTAACGGTTCGCCGAATTAAAAGTTTTCCAATAAATCCTTTCGCACAATCGACGTTAGTTGGGAATATTTCAAATCCAACACCTGTAGTTGTTTATAATAATTATCAGGTTTAAGTACAATTATTTTTTTTCGTCATTAGGTTTCCGTCTTGAAAGTGGCTGGACGCAAAAATCCATTGATTTCTATTCTGAGCTAGCCCACGCAATTCCCTGAAATTCCCACAGGGTAGATACAGCTCGGTTTTCCTTCTATTGGTTTCTAAATATATACCATAATTCACCGATATTCAGTGATATGTGAAGGGGGTTGAGCAACCTGCGGCTGCCAAGATCCCCCAACATTTAGACATTTGCCGTATTTACTAGTTTTCCAATAAATCTTTTCGCACAATCAACATTAATCGAGAATATTACAAAACCAACAACTGTAGTTGCGTACAATAATCATCAGGTTCCAGTACAATTATTTTTTTCGTTATTAGGTTTTCCGTCTTGGAAATGGTTGGACGCGTATCTCCATCGATTTCTATTCTGAGCTAACCTACACATTTCCCTGCCCATTTCCACAGTCTTCATCTTTGACTATCTGTGTGCAATTATCTAGCCAAGGTCTACCTCTACCACTCTTTTTTTCTATCACTGCTTCTAATATATCCTCACTATTCCTTCATACCTTAGTATGTGACCTATCATCCTATCTCTCCTGTTTTTACCGTTTGCCACATATTTCTTTCTTCCCCTACCATTTCTAGAACCTCTTTGTTTGTCCATGATATCTTCATCATACACCTGTAGCATCACATTTTAAAGGTTTCTATTTTTTTCCTGTCCGCTTCTCTTACTGCCCAGGCTTCACAGCCGTACAGTGCTGTGCTCCACACATATGCTTTCAGCAATCTTATCCTTGTTTCTATGTTTGTTGTCTTTGAACATAGTAGTCGTGTTTTCTTGTTAAATGCAGCCTGACTTTGTGCTAATCTTTGTTTTATATCTTTTGCGCTTCTCTTTTCTGGTATACTGACAATGATGTTACGTTTGAAATCTTTGAGTATCTTGCCTGTCTCATACATATAGCGTACAAGTTGGAAGAGACGTTGTGTTAATGCTTGTCCAGCGGCTTTTAGAGTTTCTGCTTGCACTTTATCTATACCCGATGCTTTTCCATTTTTCAAACCCTTAAATGCTAATTCAAACTCATATCTAGGTATAGAATATTTGGTCATTCTTTTCAATGTCTGATTCCCATTCTAGTGCTGCAAGTTCCTGTTCTGCATATAAATTCCCTATATATTCTTGCTATCTAACCACTTTCTCTACATTTTTTATGATGATGTCTTCTTCTACGTTCCTTATATTTTTGCTATAGGGTTTTATATCCCTAAAATTCATTCTAATTAGTTTGTATGCTTCGTCTGTCTTTTCTATCTGCATCTGAGTTTGTACCTATTTACATTTTTCACCAATCCATTGTTTTTTAGTTTTCCTACATTTGCGAATAATTTTCCATTTTATAGCTATGTATCTCTGTTTTTTGCTTCGTCTGGTCTGTTTTTGTATTTTTGTCTTTCTTCTATTAAATTCAGGATATCCGTTGTTATCGACGGTTTCTTAGTTTATTGTGTATCCTCCACAATACCTCTGGTCGTCATGTCTAAGCTGGATTTAATGTTATTACATTCGGTTTCTACTTCCTTCGTTAAAGAAATTTTCCCGATGTCTTTCAGCAATTCTTTTGATTTTTTTCAAGTCTTTCGTGAATATCTTTATCTTTTAATTTCTCAAAATCAAAGTGCTCTTTTCCGTTCCGTTTTTTCAAGTTTTTAAATTTAAGCGGGGCCTTCATAACAACAATGTTGTGATCAGTGTTTATATCTGCTTGTGGATAGCTTCTACAGTCTTTTACTTGATTCCTAAACCGTTGTCTGACAAGAGAATCTATTTGATGCCTTTCTATATTTCCTGGCATCTTCCACGTATATCGTCTTCTAGCATGATGTTGAAATAATGTATTTGTGATGGTTAAATTGTTTTTGTCGCAGAATTCTACCAGCCTATTTCCCCTGTCGCTTAATCCAAATAAACCTACTACCGCTCCTTCCCTACCTTCGCCTATCACTGCATTAAAATCCCTCGTAATTATTAAATTTTCATGTCCTTTTACGCATCTCAGTATGTGTTTGATATCTTGTAGATCGCTTCTACATCTTCCTCACTATAGCTAGAGGTGGGCATGTATACTTGTATTATTACTGCAATTACCCGTTTAAACTCTAATCTAACTTCGAGTACTCTTTCGTTTTTTTGTAAGTAGTTTTCTACGCAGGGCCCTAATCTTTTTTCGTATAACTATACCCACACGCAAATTTCCTTCCTCTGATCCTGTATGAATTATCCTAAAGTCTCTGCTCCAAAAATCCCCCGCCTCTAGCCATCGAACTTCGCTAATTCCTACTATGTCTAATGTCAACTTATTCATTTTAATTTCAAATTCTCTAGCTTGCCTATTTGCTTCATACTTCTGACATTTTACGCTCCGGCTCGCAATGCTCTTCCATTATACTTTCCGAGAACATCCTCCGAAGTAGGCCTCTCCCGGAGATCCGAATGGGGGACTATTTTAACTCCGGAATCTTCCATTCCAGAAGTTGCCATCGTCTTAAATAACAATTTAAGTACGCTGTGTACTTGGCAGCTAATGTGGTGGTTTCCTGTTGCATTCCACATCGCAGTAGTGTGTCTTAGAATGACATGCCGACCATTATGGTCCTTGCCACTTTAAATACCGAAAGAACTGCTACCCTCTTTCGGAGACCTGTGTTAGTCTGGCTCCTCACGAGACTCCACTAATTTAGTTAAACCTTTAGTTTGGCTCTTTAGCTCACTGGCACACGCAAGCCGTTCCACCCGATATAGTAATCTAGAACTTCTTCAAGGTGCAGATCCATTCAGAACGGAAAATTTAAATATAACATATTTAAATTCGGCATGAAAAATCACCTATCACTTGTATGTATGTATGTATATCTGAGATTGGAGGACTTTGACAATTATAGTATCCTTTGCGACATACATGGAATATTCAAAAACTGCCAAAAGTCCTATTTTAGATCTCTATACTTTAAAACACCCATAGTCTCGTTTGTATAAACATCAATGTCATTTCAGTACTTTAATGTCTGATTTTGCTAATTTCGTATAGAACGACCTCTCTAATATGGGATGCAGATTATCCTCGTTCTCCGAAGAACTTGCATGAAAATTGGTCAAATTATATTTTATTCATCATGAGGGAATAGTGCGGGATATATTAGAAACAGAAGAAGGAAAAAAGGGTGGTAGAAGCAGACCTAAGTTAGACTACTGCACACAGATAGTGAAAGATACAGGCTCCGGGTATTTCCTGGAAATGTGTAGATTATCTCAGAATAGGAAATAATGGAGGTACACGTTAAAGCAGTTCCAAGACTGAAGACCTAATGCTGATGAACCAACCAAACGAAAATTTGGTTGCAATTATTGCCGTCACTGGTAAGGTCAACAAAGTAAGCCTCCACTCGTCTTCGAGAGGTCGGGATCGTGTTGGGAGTAGTTTCTTTTGTTTCCAAATTATGATGGCGAAGCGAGTGCACTTTTACTTTTGCGAGGATATGAAGGTATCACTTCACCAGAATTTAAATGCACACCACCCGCCTTCGATACTGCACGATCGATGGTGTGAAGTCAAACCCCTTGCTTTAAAATGCGTTCTTTCTACGAGCATGTTGGTATCCCCTCCATACAACGTTTCTCATAGTTAGCCGCGCTAACCACACCACATTCCTTTCCCTGAAAAATGCGTGCTTATGCGGAATACAGACAATAAATTATAGGGTTATTGACCTCGGCCTCCTGAGAAATTATATTCATAAGAACTTTACAGCTAAAAACTTAAATTAAGAACGGGAAAAAGCTTTCCTTGCAGGATTTAAAAATCTTTTAATCCTAATATTAAAATGAAATTTGATGCAGCCTAAAGGCGCTACACAATGCTCTTTCTTATAACATTTTCCGCTTCATACTGCTGTTTACTCCGTCAATGCTTTCTCAAGATCCATGAATGCACATTGCGTCTACTTTTCACCAGCTCACGCTTCTCAATATCTGCTCTGGAATAAATAGTTAAGCCATAATTTTGTACCTGGAATAAAATTCTACTGCACGTTCCATAACCTATCATTTTCCCTTTATTCAAATACAACAATAGAAATTTTACAGTCATTTGTGATTTGTGTACAACGGATGTTCTAGTTGAACAGTTTGCACATTCTGTAAATTAGGAATACACTTCGGTGTTTTAGTACGCATTCTCTAAATAAGGAATTCACGTCGGCACTTTAATATTTCATCCACTCCTACTACCTTATCATTCCTCAACGCTTTCACAGCATTTAGTACTTCATCCTCATCAACTTTTTCACTTACAGCCACACTTTTTATCTTTTCTTTTATTCTCTTCGCATTTCTACCATACAATTGCTTAAAGTATTCTCTACGCCGTTCTCTCCGTTCTCCCTTCCAAAATCACTTTCTGTTCCTTACGAAATTATTCTGCATTCTTTCCCACTCATTTGTTTTCATTTTTCTTGAATTTTTTGAGAACCGTTTTTTGTATACATATTCTTTTTCTATAAATATTTGTAACTTTTTACACTCTAACAGTTTGCTCTCGACAATCATCCTTGTTACATACAATTTTGACCCCCAGAAAATCAAGCCGGTAATCCACAGAAAAACTCGGTGAAGTACCCTCTACATTTGATTTTCCAATGCTTTACCCGAAGGTACTACATTCGCTAGGAAGCGAGTATCTTTTTAACCTGGAAATTTTGAATTTTGCCGAACTCTTGCTATTCCAAGCAAGGTAAGAATCTTTAACGTGCGTGGCAACACACACACACACACACACACGGAACCTACATCCGAACAATGGCGTATTTTTGTGAAAAATGCTCGCCTAACATTTTTCAAGCGGTCCGTGTCGGGAATCGAGCACGGGGCCTTGGACTTAGTAGCCACACGCGAACCAACTAAACCACAAAACCGCCGGTGAAGTACCCCTACATGTGATTTTCCAATGCTCCACCCGAAGGTACTACATTGGCCAGGAAACGAGTTTTCTTTTACCTGAAAAATTTTGAATTTTGTCGAACCCTTGCTGTTCCAAGTAAGGTAGGGATCTTTAACGTGCGTGACAACACTCACACACGGTACCTCGATTTTACCTCTCATCGGATTGAGTGCGTATTATTGTGAAAAATGCTCGACTAACATTTTTCAAGCGGACCGTGTCGGGATTTGAACCCTGGATCTTGGGCGTAGTAGTCACACGCATACCAACTACGCTACGGAGCCGCCGGTGAATACCCCGCTAAAATTTCTGTTTTGATAAAGTACGGAAATCCTCGACTATATACTAACAAGAATAGTTAGTGACTAACTCAGCCGGAAGGGCGGTGTAAGCGTTTGAAGAGGGTATCGGAATGCTAACGTGTATGAAATACGTCTTGATCTGGAATTATCTACGACGCCGCCTAATCTTAAAATATCGCGGAAAGACTAACAGGATGCCGAAACTTGAGATCAGGAAATGGATTCTGATCTAAAATTCACACGAGGAATAATAGAATACACTGATTTTAAAATCAATCTAAAATAAACGTCAACAATTGGAACACTAATATACCTAATTTAAAAAACTGCTAGCTGAAAGGAAGGTTTCCAAAAACATATGTTAAATTACCTGAACATCAATCACGCCTCTAGGTAATTACAATTTATTTTATTTCAACAAACTGGCACTATCACCGTCACATTAGTTGTGAAAAACTACCAATATAGGACTATTACATAATTATGTTTTAATTACAAGTGCAAATAAATATTCTTAAGCAAAACAAAAAATAAATATATCGAAATTTACGTAATTTAATGGAAAACGTTTTCGACGAATAAAATTACGTTATAAATTCTTAGGTTAATAACAGGAACGTACTATGGGTACGTTTATAAATTTTTACAATTAAATGAAAAATAATTCATTTACAGTTGATGTAGTTTATAGTTATAGAAATTAGATCCTAAGTAACTGGAGTGAATTGTGACTGTAGATACTCGAAAGAACTTATAGCAATTATCTCCTGGACTTAATTCGTTTTAACCAGATCCTCTGGGACTTTGAAACGAGGTGTACTGAATTAACATGCTTTTGTCCAACACGAAGTTGTCAATTTATGGGAACCCATTTCCTCGTAAAATTAAAAGTAACCAATCTGGTAGAGTATTATTCGAATTTTATTGACTAATTGCATTGATCCGTTTGACTTCAATGTCATGTTTAAGGGCAATCGCGAAGTGCTTTATAAAAAAAATAGTTTCTGTCCATGCGCGATTCTAGATATCTTCGCCTAAAATTTTGAGAAATGAATTAAGACTGCAATTGGAATCACTTCAGCCATTGTTTCGCCATAAAACGTATGTAGTATGTAACTTACTTACTTACTTCTCCGCTCCAAGACGAACAGGTCGTAGGCGTCAACGTTACACATTATTAATCCAAGCAACCGAATCATAAAACTACACTGATTTAGAATACAAAGTAACCATACTAATATTTCTAACCTTACAACCACTATTATGAATTTTAAATCAATAAATAAATGTATACGTTCAAAATTTGAAATTTATTGTCAATTTCAGAGCGCTTTCGACTGTTTAAGTCATTCTCAATGCATGGGTAAAATTATAGACTACCACAACCAATAATTTATTTATATATCGAGTGATGTTCATAAAAAACGAAAACGGTTAGAGCTTTTCACAGGAATTGAGAATCGGTTACAGTTCTACTGAGAATTGTTGTTGTCCGTTGGAAGTTTAGGTGATAAATTTCAACAAGGGAAGGGTGACACTCTCTTAATTTTTCGTCGTTCCTACGTTCTACAAAGTTACTTCCAGTGAAATATTTAGCGAAGTTATATTTTGTTTAAGCTAGAAGATAATAAAGAATTAGAAGCGGAACGTAGGTGGTATACGTAAGTACTACGTTCTCTATTTTGGTTTTGGAATGTATTAAAATTTGGAATTGAATAGTGAAGGCAGCAATCAATAATTAACTTGTTATAAATTGAAAATTTTGGAAGTTGGTTGTGGATGATTATTTTAAATGAAGACAAATTTTGTGGTAGCAGCATGCAGAGAGCGTCATTGATGCAAGCGGATAGCGGTTCCATGGAGTAGAGCCGTACTCGACGGCATCATCTGCAAGGGCTAGTTGGAGAATACCTGTTGAAGATAGTTACCGGGTAACTACTTTTATTCAAACATTGTGTGGTGACTATTTGCAATGGTTTCTTTTTACTTTTTGTGCTTTGGTGTATTTTTTTTAATTGTTGTATTTATTGAACTATAAATTTATGGGACTTTTGAGGTGAATGAAAATTATTTAGGTTGTCAAGGAATAGTGATTTACAGATAACCAGGATATATTGTAAAAAAGTATAGAAGGCTTATTTAATTTTGTTTGGTAGTGCTGTAAATTTGCACTCATGGTTAAAAAGTTTTACTGTGAGCTCATGTTAAGACGAAGGGATAAAGTCAGGTATGAGGAATGTACTCTCACTTTAACAGGATAATTGTTTAATAAGGTTACCGAAATGAAATATATCCTTAAAAATAAAATTGTTGTTAGTGCGAAGCATCCAAGTGTACATAATGGAAAATATTATGAAAATATAATATTTATTGACTGTAAATAGAGTGTGTTATATTTGTGAATTGCGTTATTTTGAGTGTAAGTGTAGAGTGGATTTTCTTTTAGGTTATAGCATGGTAGCAGTGAGGCGTAGTTTTTTGATTCAGCGATCCAGGTAAGCGTCTGTGTTAGTATAAGAGTTTTTAATGAAGTAAAGAGGGGCAGAGCGGAGCAGCCGAGGTGACTACACAATAAATTAAATCGATTATTGTTCTGGATTTATAAACCATGTTTTCAGACGCATAACTCTTTTTTAAAAAGTTCCTTCTTGCCATTCTCATTCTTCTCTCGTCCGCATACTTTTCATGCATTCTTCATGTTCCCGCCGTTTGTTTACCACCCACCCATTCATATCTCCCAACAAAATAATTCCTCCACCAAAGTTACGTGCGTTTAATACTTCATTCAAATTATTCCAAAACTTCTTTTTAATGCTTTGTTCTTCGCTTTATACCATTCTCTGCCACTAGCACGATTCTTTGATATACCGTTTCGCTTTTGCATTTGACCGCTTTTGACCGTTTGTCCGCCCCAAACTACATCATTCAAAGAAACTGCGTTTTTGTTTTTTAGCTTCTCACGTACAGAGCATATTAAATTTTTCTTTCTTTCATTTCATGTAAACAACTCGCTTTCTTTTCTAAATACTCCTCTTACATTTTTCATTCCCATTTTCCATACAAATGTTAAGGCGTCCGCAGGTGGTGGACCTATATAAATACTCCCTGAACCTAAATGTTTCGATCTCAGCTGCTTCTGCAGACCGAGGCTTTCGCAAAACTATCTTTCTGAATATAGTTAGTAGGTATGGAGGTTAAACAGTTCTTAAGTCGCACCCCACATCCTTATAGCATTTCCTGCTAACAACTAGGGAGATATAGCTGATAGGTATTTTGACTCTTTGTATCTATATACCACCAATTTGATTAGTATCCCGAACATGCCACTACTATTCCTAACAAACCAATATCGCTATTGTAAGGACTTCCTTGAAGGTTATTATACTGTTGCTATTACCTTACACTAGGAAGTCAAAAATTGATGCACCAATGCACCAGCATTTCGTGTAACCTACCTGGCTTTGAAAGTAGTATAATCACTCCACCTAAATTTTCACTATTCAACAGTCGACTTATGCCCAAACTTAAGCTACATCTACTATAAACAAATTAAAAGAAATGTACTTTTTTTTCGTATGCCTTTGTGTGTGCTCATTGTATTAATTTGTTTGTTGCTACAAAGACGTATTTATAATGGGAAGTTTTAAATATACTTAAAATTTAGGGGTAATTAATTAAAAGCAATTTGATTTGTAAATTTGATCATTATTTGCATTAATTTCTACGTTGTATCTATGTTGTTATCTTATAGAAACAACATTCTATAAATCGTAGCTTGCTAAAAGGTGAATAGCCATAATATTGAAAATACTTCTTTACATAAGAGCTGTTAAAAGGTGAATCAACCAGTGTGAAAAATATATTCAACATAGCCACAGTTTACTTTTTGTTTTGCATTAATTTTATCTTTTCTTTATGATAATAATCTTGTGATGTCAGGGGTTATAACAGATGGTTATGCTATATTTATGCACCGATGCAGTTTTAGCGGTTCTTTTGATATATTTTACAATTAGCGGGTTTTGCTAGTGTAAGTCTTGTCGTGTCTGTTATTTATATTTTTATTTTCGTACAATATTTTTATTTGCTTTCCGAAAAAGGAATTTTACGGAAGCATCATCTCAAAGTACGGTTAGATTTTTGTACCGCCTTTTGTTCTGCGATTGACACACTGGTTTCTTGATATGTAATATTTGACAATTGCAATTAGTTCATATTGTATCAGGAGGTTAGAAGAACGAAGGAATGGCTAAAGGATTTGAGGAGTGTCATTTCGAGGGAAGAAAGTTCGTTCGCAAAAGTGAATGGACCATTAATTTGGTCAATTGGTATAAAGGTGCAGATGGAAATTGCCTTAAGGATTCTTATAGAGCCCAAGAACATGCTGCATTACAAATTATATCACCCTTTTTGGTGAAATATTTAGGAACTAAACTCGTTCGCCGTTGAAATCTCGGAGTGGGGAGTACTATGGAGAATGCTTTTTCAGGATCTACAAACTTTATACATATTCTATCGTTTTATCTATAAACTCCCTTAAGGCTAAAATGGCCTCTCGTATTCCTCCTTTCGCTTAAACTCAAATTCATTTTCTCGTAGTATTTCTTCGGCTTGCGTTTCCATCCGTTCTTGTACAATTCTTTGATATCTTTGATACGTACGCTATCAAACTTATTGTTCGAAATTTTCACATCTATCCGTACCCCTCTTTTTTTTGCTATAGTGATTATGATGTTACGTTTGAAATCTTCGGGTATCTCGCCTGTCTCATACATATAGCTTATAAGTTGAAAGAGATGTTCTGTAACTGCTTATTTAGCGGCTTCGAGAGTTTCTGCTTGCACTTTACCTGTAACTGACGTCTTGTTATTTTCCGGGTTCTTTAATGCTAGTTCAGGCTCGTCTCTAAGTGTAGGATATCCCAATTCCTCTCCTTCATATAAATTCTCAATATATTCTTTCTATTTATCCACTTTCTTTACATATTCTATAATGATGTCTCTTCGTTTTTGCTATAAGACTAAGCATCCGCAAAATTCATTCTAATTAGTTCGATTGCTTTGTTTGTCTTTTCCATTTCCATCTTACTTTTTACCTCTTTGTACTTTTCCTCAATCCATTGTTCTTTAGCTTTCCTGCATTTGTGAATAATTTCCCATTTTATGGCTTTGTATCTATGTTTCCCTGTTTCGTTTGGTATATTTTTGTATTTTCGCATTTCGTCTATTAAATTCAGAGTATCCTTCGACATTCATGTTTTATTTTCTCTTTGTTAATATCCCAGAATCTCTGGTCGCCATGTATAAGTTAGTTGGAATATTATTTCATTCTGTTTCTACTTTCTTAGTATCAGCAATTTTTCCGATGTCTTTTAACAATTTGTTGGATTTTTCTCACATCTTGTGTGGGTGTCTTTATCTTTTAGTTTCTTAAAGTCAGCGTATCTTTTTTCGTTTTTGTTTTCAAATTTTTAAATTTAAACGCTGCTTTCATAATTACTATTTTGTGGTCACTGTCTTTATCTGCTTCCGGGTATCTTATACGCTCTCAGTCTTTTACTTGATTTCAAAACCGTTGGATAACGAGAATGTAATCTGTTTTATATCTCTCTATATCTCCGTGAGTCTTCGACGGGTATAGCATGATGTTGAAATAATGTACTTGTGATGGTTAAATTGTTTTTGTCGCGAAATTCTACCGACCTGTTTCTCCTGTTGTTTCTCGTGCCTAAACCAAATAAACCTGTTACCACTCCATTCCTCCCCTTACCCATACTGCATCAAAATATCTCGTAAGTATTAAATTTTTATGCCCATAGTATGTCTCGGATGTTTTTGTAAATCTTTTTCCACATAACTATCCCCATACCCGAATTTCCTTCGCTTCTGGCGACTGTACTATGTTAAATGCTAACGTATCCATTTCGATTTTCAAAATCCCTAGCTTAAGCACTAATGTTAACTTATCTATTTCAATTTTCAAATTCTCTAGATTACCTATTTGCTTCATGCTTTTAACATTCCACGCCCCCACTCGCAAAATGTTCCCGGTTCTTCTTTAATTCTTATTGAGCTGGCCGATCATATCCTCTGAAGTAATCTTCTCCTGAAGATACGAATGGGGGACTATTTTCACTCCGAAATCTTTTACTCCAGCGGATGCCACTATTTTTGAAAATGTTTTAGTTACGCCGTGTACTACAGAGATAATGTGGTGGTTTCCTTCACGTCGCAGTAGTGTCATAGAATCCCTCACCGGCCCCTATAGTCACTGCCGCTCTAAGTATCGAAAGAGGTGCTGTACTGTCTTCTTTCGGAGACATGACAGTGTGATTACTCACTAAGGACCCTACTAATTTGGTTAAACCTAAGCCCCTGCCACTGTAAGTACTGAAAGGGTGCTGCCCTGATTCTGCTTCCTCACTAAAGACCCCGCTAATTTGGTTAAACCTATAGTTCTGCTCTTTAGCTTGCTGAAACACGTAAACCATTCTACTCGTTCTAGTATTTTAGAACTTCTTCAAGGTATAGGTCTGTTCAGAAAGGCTACGAGTGCTAACGCGTTCAAAAAATGAACGAAGTTATAAGTGGTATCATCGTAGCCTTTTTTCCTTATAAACTGACACATTTTTCTTTTTAATTTAGCTGCTGGGCATTCAATTGGTATAGCTGTGAGGTTCAATACAAGTATTGGAGAATGGAAGAAAGTGAATCGGTGTTCTTTTTAACGCGATAAGGAAACTGCCTAGTATTATTTTAGCCACTTCAACCTTTAATTGACTCTGCATTTTTAAATGCTAGCTAATTGAATCGTGGTACCATACGTTTTCAGTTAGAAAGGTTAAGAGCGATAACGGGAAGCTGCTGAGCCATCCACTGTAGACTTTACTACTTTCAACATTACCAATTAGTGCATTGCAAGTATACGATATTTAAAAGAGATCTAAAAGGTTTCTGCTGTACGAACTAGCCAATTTAGTACCTTCGGGTGGAGAATTGGCGACGTGGTCTGGTCGCAAGCACAACAGCCCTTATTCACATTATAATGTATGAACTAGCAGGCGGCTCCGTGGCGTAGTTGGTATGCGTGTGATTACTATGCCCAAAGTCCCGAGTTCGAATCCCGACACGGTTCACTCCGCTTTTAGTCCGAAAATACTGATTATAATACAACGGTTACAAAGCTCCTAGAAGTTGCTCTCATTCCACTTGCAATCAGCCAATCAGAAAGATTTTTCCCTTTTAGGTATAGCATCCAACTATGTTACCATCGTCTAACTCATATTGGTTGTCTCTTTTAAAATCCCACTACAGCAACATAAAATCGATATTGTGGTTATCCTCTACAGGGCGGCTCCGTGGCGTAGTGGTATGTGTGTGACTCCTACGCCCAAGGTCCTGGGTTTGAATCCGGACACGGTCCGCTCGAAAAATATTAGACGAGCATTTTTCACAAAAATACGCCGTCGTTCAGATAAGAGGTAAAATGTAGATCTCGTGTGTGAATGTTGTCACGCGCTTTATAGATCCCTACTTGCTTGGAACAGCAAGGGTTCGACAAAATTCAAAATTTTGAGGTAAAAACCACTCGCTTCCTGACCAATGTAGTACCTTCTGGTGGAGCATTGGAAAATGAAATGTAGTGTATGAACTAACACCTTAGCCTCAAACTCTTAGCGGTTTTATCTTTTCAATCTTTTAAGTGCTAGTCAGTAGATAGGCCAACTTCGCTTATTTTTACATGTAAATCGTCATTAGAAAATCTAAGGTTCATTTTGCAAATCTTTAAACCCTTCATCGAAAGGTCGATACCATTACTTTCATTTTTTCTTTTTGTAGTATAATTATCCAGGCGGCTCCGTGGCGTAGTTGGTATGTGTGTGACTAGTACACCTAAGCTCCCGGGTTCGAATCCCGACACGGTCCGCTTGAAAAATGTTAGGCGAGGTAAAATGGAGGTCCTGTGTGTGTGTGTTGTCACGCACGTTAAAAATCCATACCTTGCGTGGAACAGCAAGGGTTCGGCGAAATTCCAAATTTTTTAGGTAAAAAAAAAATTCGCTTCCGGTTCAATGTAGTACTTTCGGGTGGAGCATTGGAAAATCAGATGTAGAGTATAATTATTCTCTTTCTTATGAAACGTGTGCAATCTACTTTTTGATATACCGGCAGATTAGCGTGATCGTTTTACAAGCGATAATTGTTTGAGCGTCCAACATGGCGACACTTGTTACAACATGGCCGTCGCTACGTTGAACGCTCGAACAATTATCGCTTGTAAAACGGTCACGATAATCTGCTGGTATATAAAGAAGTATAATGTATACACATCGAGCTTAACTATACCTCTCGTAAGAAAGAGGATAATTATTCCACGAAAAAATAAAACTAGGTCTCGTCCTTCCCATGAATAACCTTGAAGGGTACAAAAATTTGCAAAATGAACCTTAGAGTTTCTTATGGAGATATACATGTAAAATGAGCGACATTGGCCTAATACGAATGTAGCATATCTATTCTAGTCAACTTTGTAGTGAAATATTAGTACTAACACGTGCAATGAGAAAAATCTAAAAAATTGAAATGGAGTTTGAATTAGCCAAGTTCTCCACAAACTTTGAGCCGCCGCAATTTCCATGTTTTTGAGTTGTAGCTTCAGACTAGTAACGTTACATGGTGCAGTGTACGAGGGTAGGCTAAAAAGTGATGCACACATGCTTGTAGAACAAACAAAAACAAATAGCAACAGCGGGCAAAAATTAAATCAAAAACAATTCTTTAGGTTCAAACATAGTCACCGTTAAGCCTACCGCATTCCTCCCAACGTGTAACAAGTTTTTTCATCCCGCAGTGAAGAATTCTTCAGTCTTCTCTCGAATCCAGGACTAGATAGCTGCCTTCACCTCATCGTCCGAGGTGTAATGGTTACCCATGAGGTCTCTCTTGAGTGGAGGAAAACAATAAAAAATTTCAAGGTGCGAAATCGGGGAAGTAAGGAAGTTGTGGAGTCGGTTCAGACTTCAGGTATCGTAGTGCCTCTTCGTGGTACTCGAAGTGCACAGATTTTACGGTATTCCAATTGTTCGATAATGGAGCCGACAGGTTTCTTGAATATTTCAATATGATTTGCGATAAGTTTTTAAGTGATTCACCGACAATTTTGAATCAAATCGTCGACGAGTTGGCGATGTTTATTGTCTATGGCAGTAATTGGACGTTAACTGCGTGTTTCGTCAACAATTTACGGCTTTTCAAGGTTCGCAACCACGAGATTTAGAAACCCATCGATGTATAGTATATCTATTAACAGTATCGTCACCATAAACAGTCTTTAAACGGCGATGAGTCTTACTAAGAGTCACATTTTCAGCAGTTGAAAATTCGATAACAGCACGCTGTTTAACTCGCGTGCATTTTTCACAAAACAAGCCCTCGTTTAAATGAGAGGTAAAATGTAGGTCCCGCGTGTGTGTGTGTTATCACACACTCTGAAAAGGTTTCTACCTTGCTTGGAATAGCCAGGGTTTGGCAAAATTCAAAATACCAAGTGTAGTACCTTCGCAAGGAGCACTGGAAACATCAAGTGTATGCAGTCGAACACTTCGCAAAAATTACACCAAAGCATTCACTTTCATCCCTATAAGCTTATGTTTGTCTAGCAACTGAATAAAGGAGATTTTGCTCAACGCCAACAGTTCGTCGAAATAATGCAAATGATTTTTGCTGATGAAAATGAATAATTCATAATTACGAAGCGATGTTCATTTCAGCGGTTCTTTTAACAAACAGAACTATCGATATAGTGCAACAAAAAACCCCGTGAACTGCATCAACGCTCCCTTCGCAATGTCGTCGTTTAGCGCGCTGCGAAATGTCTTGAAGTGATCGGACCCTATTTTTTCGAAGATGTAAGAGGTAACTCTAACTGTAAACTTCGCACGATATGTTTTTGTGTTGGAAAACATTTTGGTAGAAGAATTGCGACTTCGAAGAATCAATAAAAGAAATGTTTGGTTCTAACAAGATGGTGCAACAGTACATACAGCCAGAGCCTTAATGGAAATTGTGCTTCGCATTTTTTCTGTACACGTGATCTCCTGTTCTCGACCTCTCGTTCCACAGATTTCAAGCTTGTGATTATTTTTTATGGGGACACCTAAAGTCGAAGGTGTATGTTGATAAACCTCGAAACCTGCAAGAGTTGGAAAGAAACCACCACTACTGTAGTTAGGGCAATTGACACCGACTTGTGTGAGAGGATGATGCGGGACTTTGAGGAATGACTACAGCAATGTATTGCAGAAAATGGAGGGCATCTGTCTGATATCATTTTCAGAACGTAATTTTAGTGTTTCGTTGTTAAATGTTAAATCTAAGCTTTCATTTTTTCTAATTACAATTTTTTAAGTTGAAAAACAGTTGTTATTCTTATTTCTAAAATGCCCTTCCATTCTGCCCCACGAAGTATTATTACATGAGATTTAGAACGTATGGGTGACCTACACACGTATGCGAAGATGAAGTTATTGCGATTTTTTTTTAAATTTACACTTCGTGACTCATGGATTCATTTAAAATAGATGCATTGAAATTCTTAGAACTTTCATTTTTCACTTTTTATAAGCATGGTTATGCCCCAAAAGGCCCTCGTAATAATTAATTTGGTCAAACTACGATCTCCCAATAATTTTCATATATCATTTCAACAGGTGCATTGAACTTCGGTATTGTGGATGGTTATTAAAGGCGTGTTGTTTTTAGCTTGTGGTCTTGGACGCGATACATCCTAGACAACCCAACCACTCACCGGACAGCGGAACTTGAATCGTGAACGTCGTGAAGGAATGCGCTCAATGCCATGTCCGCGGATCGTACTCAGATGTAGGTTAGTCGAGGTCACTACTCCACACCAGCAAACCATCAACTTCTTGTCCGGCCGGTATGCGAAAGCTTATACAACTGACTACACAAGGCAATCACTACTTCCTGCTGCTTTTAAGTTTCCGTTATCCATTGTATTAATCTTGATTAGTTCATTAACTATTAATAGTTTGTTGCTTATTGGAAACCGTTTATTCTTCTCGTCTTATTTACTTTTGGTTGGATGAATTTTATCCATATGTCGAGAACTTGCTCTGTCGATGCCATTAAAAAACTATAAACTACTTGAAAATCGATTAAAATTCAAAATGTGCAGATCAGTTCTTCCAAGTATTATTGGTTGCTTCCTCATTCCTAGTGACAGTTTTTTGTCCGATGGGGTATTGACTTTCATGCACCAGAATTAGCAGAAGTTGGCGTCATTGTTAAAATGCGTGAAATGATATATTCGTGCTTTGAATATTAGTAGTCGGCAGTAATAGTAAAAGGGTAAAACATTGTAATCATCAGGCATACTTTACAACCTCTAGCAGTTTTTATAATGAAAGATACGGTATCAAGCTTGGGAGAAGTAACGAGAAAGAGTGAAACAGATCGTTAATGATAAGGTAGAGTAAATCATACACATAAATGGAATGTCCGCGCATAATTATTGCCCAATTTTTGACGTACTAATTTAATGCTTATTTACTGTTTGTCAATTTGGCTTTGATACCAGGGAGGATGGTGGTAGAGGAGACAAGGCGGCTCCGTGGCGTAGTGGTATGTGTGTGACTACTACGCCCAAGGTCCCGGGTTCGAATCCCGACACAGTCCGCTTGAAAAATGTTAGGCGAGCATTTTTCACAAAAATACACCCTCGTTCGGATGAGAGGTAAAATGGAGGTCCTGTGTGTGAGTGTTGTCACGCACGTTAAAGATCCCTACCTTGCTTGGAACAGCAAGAGTTCGGCAAAAGTCCAAATTTTCCAGGTAAAAAACTCGCTTCCTGGCCAATGTACTTTCGGGTGGAGCATTGGAAAATCACATGTAAGGTTGTGAGGGGGGGTAAGCAGCCTGTGGCTGCCAAGTTCCTCCAGCACATAAACATTTACCGATTTAATATTTTTTTCAATATATCTTTTCGTACAGTCAACATTAGTTGCACATATTTCACAACCAACACCAGTAGTTTTTTTCATAATAATCATCAGATTTGTCTGCGCTTATTTTTTCGTCATTAGCTTTTCCGTCTCAAAAATGGTTGGGCACGTACCTGCACTTATTTATATTCTGAGCTAACCTATGCAGTTCCCTTAAATTCTCACACAGCATGTATACAGCTCGGTTCCCCTTCTATTGTTTTCTAATTTTCTGCCCTATTTCACAGATATTCAGTGAAGGGAGTTAAGCAGCCTGTGGCTGCCAAGATCCCCAACACTTGGACATTTGCCGAAATAATAGTTTTTTAGTAAATCCTTTCACACAATTAACATAATTCGAGAATGTTTCACAGCCAATACCTGTAGTTGCTTATAATAATCATCATGTTTAAGTACAGTTACCTTCTTCGTCATTAATTTATTCATCTTGGGACTGGTTGGATGCGTACCTCCATTGATTTCTATTCTGAGCTAGCCTACATATTTCCCTGAAACTCCTACAGCCTACATCTTTCACTATCTGTGTGCAGTAGTGTAACCTAGGTCTACCTCTTCTTCTCTTTTTTTCTATCTCTGTTTCTAATATATTCCGCACTATTCCCTCATGCTGTAGTATGTGGCCTATCATCCTATCTCTCCTATTTTTTACCGTTTTCTACATATTTTTTTTCCCCTACCATTTTTAGTACCTCTTCGTTTGTAACTTTGTCTGTCCATGATATCTTCATCATAGTCTGTAGCACCGCATTTCCAAGTCTTCTACCTTTTTCTTGTCTGCCTCTCCTACTGTTCAGGCTTCACAGCCGTACAGTACTGTGCTCCACACATATGTTTTAAGCTATCTTTTCCTTGTTTCTAGGTTTGTTGTCTTTGATCACAGTAGTTGCTTTTTCTTGTTAAATGTAGCACGACCTTGTGCTAATCTTTGTTTTATATCTTTTGTGCTTTTCCCGTCTTGCGTTATTTGACTTCCTAGGTAGCAGAAATCCTTAACCTCTTGTAAGTTCGTGTTATATATTTGTATTTTTGTTCTTGATTTATTTTCCCCTCCTCTGCATAATAGTACTTTAGTTTTAGTTTTGTTAATTTTCATACCGCATCTCTCTGTTAGAACCGTTTCTATTTCATTAAGAGCAGTTTCTTGCTAGATGATAATACTGCTATATTATCTGCAAATCTAAGCCTATCAATTTTTGTACCTGCATAGTAATTCCAAATGTCTTCTTGCATTTGATAGTATTCATTGCCTCTTCAATGTACAAGTTAAAAATTAATGGGGTTAGGGCACATCCCTGTCTCACCCTTTTCCTAATGTTTACTTCTCTACGTTCCTGCTCTAATTCTATTGCTGCGGTTTTTGCTCTTTGTATAAGCTATCTACTATTCTTCTATCCCTATAACTCATTCCTATTTTTTCGAACGTTTTTTTCCATTTTACAGTGTCGAATGCTTTTTCCAGATCTACAAACTCTATATACACGGTTTCCTCTTTTTCTATTGTTTTCTCCATTATCACTCTCAGAGCTAAAATAGGGTGTTCCCATGCTTTGCCTAAACCCAAATTGGTCTTCTCCTAGTATTTCTTCAGCCCGTTTTTCAATTCGTCTTTGTACAATTCTAGTTAATATTTTTGGCACCTGTGTTGTCAAACTTATTGTTCGAAAATTTTCACATCTATTCGCGCTTTTCTTTTTTGGTATAGTTACTGTGATGTTACGTTTGAAATCTTTGGGTATCTCGCCTGTCTCATACATATAGCTAACAAATTGGAAGAGACGTTATGTTATTGCTTGTTCGGCGGCTTTTAGAGTTTCTGCTTGCACCTTATCTGTACCCGGCGCCTTACCATTTTTCAGACCCTTTAATGCTAATTCAAATTCATCTCTAAGTATAGGATATCCCAAGTCATCATTTTCCATGTCTGATTCCTGTTCTACTGCATTTAGTTCCTATCCTGCATATAAACTCCCTATATATTCTTGCCATCTACCCACTTTCTCTACATGTTCTATAATGATGTTTTCTCCCGCGTCCCGTATATTTTTGCTATACGGCTTTATATCCCTAAAATTGATTCTAATTAGTTTGTATTCTAAATCTGTCTTTCCTACTTCCATCTTAGTGTGTACCTCTTTGCACTTTTCATCAATCCATTGTTCCTTTAGCTCTCCTGCATTTGCGAATAATTACCCATTTTATGGCTTTGTATATCTGTTTTCTTGTTTCATCTGATTTATTTTTATATTTTCGTTTTTCTTCTATTAAATTTAGGATATCATTTGTTATTCGTGGTTTCTTATTTTCTTTTTGTGTATACCCCAGAATATCTCTGGCCGCCATGTCTAGGCTGGATTTAATGTTATTCCATTCTGTTTCTACTTCCTTAATATCAGATATTTGCCCGATATCTTTGAGCAATTCATTTGATTTTTTTTCGAATCTTTCTTGAATATCTTTACCTTTTAGTTTCTCTAAGTTCAAGTGCCTTTTTCCGTTTCTTCTTTTCAAATTTTTTAATTTGAGTGCGGCCTTCATAATTACGATGTTGGGGTCAGTGTCTATATCTACTTCTGGGTAGCTTCTACAGTCTTTTACTTGATTCCTAAACCGTTGTCTAACAAGAATGTAATTTATTTGATATCTTAACGAATAATTTTGCTTAGCATGGAGAAAGTAATTCGAGCATAGGGGATCGAAATCAATATATAAATAAATAAATATTTCGATCCCTTATGCTCGAATTACTTTCTCCATGCTAGGCAAAATTATTCGTTAATGTTTAATTAGAAACGGATTGGTATCCGTCGACCAACTTCCTCGATTAGGACTGGGTGTAGCACCTTCTTAGAAGGTCCGCCAGTGCTAGGTAGGTAACAGGTCATTTGTTTATTTTATTTGATATTTTCCTACATCTCCTGGCATCTTCCACGTACATCGTCTTCTAGCATGATATTGAAATAATGTGTTTGTGATGATTAAATTGTTCTTGTCGCAAAATTCTACCAGCCTATTTGCTCGTGCCTAGACCAAATAAACCTGCTACCGCTCCTTCCCTACCCTCACCTACCACTGCATTAAAATCCCCCGTAATTATTAAATTTTCATGTCCTTTTACGTATCTTAATATGTCTTCTATATCTTAGTAGATCGCTTCTACCTCTTCGTCACTGTAGCTAGAGGTGGACATGTATACTTGTATTATTAGTGTGTTTACCGGTTTAGATTCTAAATAACCATGAGTACTCTTTCGTTCTTTTGTAAGTAATTTTCTACACAGTATCCTATCTTTCTCCGCATAACTATCCCCACATCCAAATTTCCTTCCTCTGCTCCTGAATAAATTACACTGAAGTTTCCACTCCAAAAATCCCCTGCCTCTGGCCACCGAACTTCGCTGATCTCTACTATGTCTAGTGATAACCTATTCATTTCGATTT
The DNA here is from genome assembly GCA_036346225.1 of Platerodrilus igneus. NCBI lineage: Eukaryota > Metazoa > Arthropoda > Insecta > Coleoptera > Lycidae > Platerodrilus > Platerodrilus igneus. Next base: position 10,155,515 of record JARFIW010001469.1, on the reverse strand, counting down.
TTAGGTTCTCTAGCTTACCTACTTGCTTCATGCTTGTAACATTCCACGCTCCCACTCGCAAAATGTTCCCGACTCTTATTCTTACCTTTCCGATCGCATCCTTCGAAGTAGTCCCCTCCCGCGGAGATCCGAATGGGGAACTATTTTAACTCTGGATTTACCGCAGAGAATGCCATCATGTTTATTTCAATTTAAGTACGCCGTATACTTGGGAGGTAATGTGGTGGTTTCCTGTTGCCTTCTGCATCGCGGTAGTGTATCTTGAACTGTCATACCGACTTCTATAGTCTCTGCCAATCTAAGTACCGAAAGAGCCTCTGCCCTCTTTCGGGGAGGTCTTAGTCTGGTTTCTGACTAACGACCCTACTACTTTGGTTGGACATGTAGTTTGGCTCTTTTTCTCATTAGAACACGCAAGCCATTTCATCTGTTCTAATTATCTAGAACTTCGGCAAGGTGTAGGTCCATTCGAAATGGGTAGGGCCACCGGAAGAAGCTAGAATAGTTATAGGCGATAGTTATAGCGATTAATTTATGGTCGCCGAAAAGTATAGTTTTACAAAACCATCATTACTGACCACGCTGTATTGCGTGCGCGAACTTTCCACGAGGAAAACGGAGCCAACAAAAATATGGCAAATTCTTTCGTCTTGTATATCGAAAAGAAAGTGAATATTAATTTTGTTTCACTAAATAACCAGAGCTCCAAGTAATATTGGTGTTATCAACCGTGATTAGCAAACTTGAAATACGGTTTTTATCGGATTGCTTAATACCTTATTACAACGAGTTCCCGATTGAAACAATTGAGAAAGTACTTACACGCTATCGCAAGGTGTAACGAGTTCACGGATACGTAAAACAGGGTATTGACTATTTAATTTATAGCATAAACTTTACGTTTTAACGCAACTAGATTTGAAATTGAAAATTACTAGAAAGCGGGCTTATTATAGGAAGCTCTAATATACCGGGCGTTGTTGCAGGATCTGAGCAGGATCTAAATAAATGAGTAATGAAGTAAAAGGATGTAGGTTTTTAATTTATCGACAGTAAATGAACGTAACAACTTTCAACCCCCTAGAAGAAATCACAATAATACACAAAGCAAGAAAACTGGAAGAAAGAAACAGTGCACGGAAACATTCATACTACCTTACACGACCACATGTCGGCCAAGAAGCATCAAACATGTGACTCAAGAAAGGCAACATATGCAGTGAAACACGGGGAGTCATGATAGTGTTACAAGTCCAGACAATTGACACACTATTATAGTAAACACATCATTGAAGACCCCAACGTAACAACAGACAAATGTAGACTATGTAAGCAACAAATAGAAATAATAGAACACATCGCAAGCGGATTTCCAATACTAACAATACGGAATACATCAAACGACATGACAACACCGCAAAAATAATACAGCAACAACTAACCCTACAACACAAACTCACAAAGGAACATACACCAATATACAAATACACATATCAAAACATACTTGAAAACACAGAACACAAGCTATACTGGAACAAAAGCATAACCGACAAAACAATACCACACAACAAATCATACATTACACTTTTTCACAAACAAAAGAAAATCACACAGCTAATAGGATATATCTATCCCAAACACATTCAATATCCAGAAAAACACAGGAGAAAAATAGAAAAATGCATACAACTAGCTGAAGAAATCAAAGACATGTGGCACCAAGATAAAGTAGAAATATTGATCATATTATCAAGTACAGAAGTCATACCAAATAACGTACACCAAAACGTCTAAAAATCACAACTACATCCAAACACATTCACACATCTACAAAAATGTCATACTGGACACATGTACTATAACTCGAAAATTTCTAAATGCATAATATAACTAATCGATTAACGGTCCACGTGCTTATCTGCTAATACCAGATAAATATCTGAGAAGAAAAAACAAATAATAATAATAATAATACTGATAATATAGGAGGAAACAAAGATAGGCCGAGAAGGTGACCTTAGTAAAGGAAAAAATGGTATTTTGTGATTACTTATGAAAGAAAAATCATGCTTATTAATTTTTGACTTTCTTAGGGATAAAACAGAAACTATTGGAGATATTTGAAATGTAACGTTGTCATCGCATGGAAAAGCTTGAATATAGGCGTTCTGAACGGATGAGTTTTACAAAGAATACGAGAAAAGAATAATTTTGAAATTATAAGGAAAAGAAATAATTTTGCCAAACTAATTGCTAGGTGCTAAATTTGAAAAGATTAATTTGTAGCATTCCTTTGAAATGTTCACAATCATATTTTGTTTTCATAGTTTCTGTGTTAGTAAATCCCACCAATAGGGTTAGAGTTACTTTTTTCATCATTCATTTTGTTTTCGAACTTACTTAAGGTCGGTTTGACGCAGCTCTAACTTCTTTTATATTCTGTGCTAATCTAAAAAGTTCTAGATACCCTTCACAGCCTAAATTTACAATAACTTGACTAATATAGCTTGGTCTAGGTCTTCCTATACTCTTTTATCTTTTTCCTCTCTACCTGACTCTACTTTTTTAAGAAATACGATTTTTAGTTTACATGCACTCTTGATCTAAGAAAGTATTATATTAGTTTATTGTTATAATCCGTATTGTTTATACTCGAGGGTTGTCAAATTCATTATGGTGGTTTCATGGTTAGAAATTATATCGTCGTTATTTTGTATTTTAAATTGTTACAGTTTGACGATTCATTTGTTTTGATTGATAAGGTATAACTTTGGCACCAATGATATCACCGTCATGAGACGAAGAATGGTCATACTTTGAATTATGCCGATGCAGGAAATGGTAAATTCCCTTTTTGGGTTCTGGTTAATGTGTTATACAGATAATTTTACATAAGTTAGTTAAATGAAAACAACAAAGGTAATTTCAATCTGCTGTCTTAATTCATTACGAATTCTGCGGAAGATAATTTCGAGTTTGTTTTATGAAAAAAAAGAATCGTCTGCTATTCTGTTTGTGAAAAGTATTGAAAGAGATAACATACAAACTTGATAGGTACAGTTAGTTAACCTTTGAATAATTAAGTAACAAACTTGATTAATATGATTAGTCAAATAAAGTTCGGAATTATATCTCTCCGAGTTGGTGGATTTTACCTTTAGGAAGAATTGATTTCTTCATTAGTGCACCTTCATGTTGGAAATGCATGTTGATTGAGAAACATGCATGTTTTAACAATGTTCCAAAATTTTCAGTAATCCCTGGTTAAAACGACGATCGAGTTCAGAAGATAATTGATTTTAATTTTCGAGGTATCTACAGTCAAATTACTCCTCAGGTATTTATAATACAAATTTTGGAACTATTACCTACAGTCACCTTTAATTAGTGAACATTTTTATCTATATAAACTTATAAACGTTCTCAGAGTACGTTTTTGTTTTTAGTGTTAAGAAATTAGAAAGTAAATTTGTTCACCGAAAAAGTTTTGCATTATGACAACTATTTTTTGATATATTTAACATTTGTTTAAAAATGTTTGTATGTACTTGTGCTTAAATTTTAATTGTGCAATCAAGTAAAAAATTTCATAGATTTGTATTTTCATAATTAATGGTAAAGGTAATAGTTTTCAGTCGTGATATACTAAAAGATATTGCCATTATCTAAAGGCGTGATTAATATACAGGCAGGCAATTTAGCATTGATTTTGGGAACCTTTTTTCACGGCGAGCAGTTATATTATTGTCCTTATCGTTACATTTATTTTACGTTTGTTGTGAATTAGTGTCCTCAATTATTCCTCGGGTGAATTTTAAGCAAGAATCACAGTTCTGATCGCGGGTTTTGGTATACTCCTATTGTTCATTTTGAGGTTTTTCTTTGGGAATCCCCATATTTCGAGATTAGGTGGTGTCTAAAGATAATTCCCGATTGAAACTGATAATTCCCACACATTAGTATTCCGGGACTCTCTTGGAACACCCCCACTGAGCTAGTTGGCAAATATTCTTGTTAGTACACTTGAGGTTTACTGTTCTTTATCGTAACACAGAATTTCTAGTGAGGTAGTTCACCGAGTTTTTCTATGGATTATCGGCTAGATTTTCGGGGCCAAAACTGTATGTAACAAATTGAAAACATCTTTCTAGAACGTCCGAAACATAGGTCTTTAACTGAAGCTAAAACAGCTAAAAAACCTAAATTAACTCTACCATTTTCATTTACTATCTATTTTAAAATTGTTGTTAAACTTTTATGCTTTTTATATTTATAGGATTATTAATTTATCTTTTCTATTGCAGGTACGTACGCTTTTAATGTTTGGCAGAACGTAAGTACATTGCCATCTTATTTTGTATATACTCTTAGTATTTAGAACAACATGTCTTATAGTTAAAATTCACGAATTTGGCTCCACCTTGATTCTCACGGTTGATAAAGATATTGCTCGCAAATTTTATACCACAATCCGTGTTACCAATAAAAGCGTGAGTACAAAACTTTTTTGAATGCAGCATACAAATCATTTAGTATGAAAATGTCAAATTAGGTATTTGGACCATTATTAGTATGTTTCAAGATATTGCGTGAAAACCAAACGTGCGAAAATGGTTTTTGAATTCTTTATGGTTAAAAAGCCCAATATGTTTGTCTGTCCTTATATAAATAACGGAAAATGTTATTCAAAAATTTTTGGAAATATTGTACAATATTTCATAAACTTCAAAATCGCTTTCAATTTTTGCGGATTAACCAAAGTCTGAGAAAGTTGTCAGGGTTTTTTTTAGACGAAATTCATCGTATAAAAATATGTTGTGATAATCATTAAAGTTTTGTTTCGTTCAAATAACTAAATTCCACGAAAAACAAATAATTTTATGACAAAAATTGCTGTTCTGGACGGACCTGCACCATGAAGAAATTCTAGAATACTAGAACGGATAGAATGGCTCGAGTGTTTCAGTGAGCTAAAGAACCGAACTATAGGTTTAGCCAAATTGGTGGGGTCTTTAGTGAAGAAGCAGAATAAAACAGTTCCCCGAAAGAGGGCAGCAGCTCTTCCGGTACTTAGATTGACAGAGATCATAGGAATCAGTATGGTATTTTAAAATACACTACTGCGATGTGGAAGACATCTTTTACTACATAATATGCTGTAATGGATAATATAAAAGATATTCAAATTTACATGGGATTACATTCCTAGAGACGCCACATGCCTTTCAAATTTTAATGCTAGTGGTTTTCCTAATCCCGGCGTGTCTTTAATGCGGGTGTAGCGTCTAGATGTCTCCTTGTTTGGTCGGCGGTAGTTCGCCTATCGATGGTATTTTTTATAATGGTAGAAGAATAAGGAATGAAAAGGACTACTTCGTCGACTGTCCGTACTCTACGATACACATTTGCACTCGGGGAAGGCCGGTAGTAAAGTCTGCTTCTTTCAACGTATCGGCTCCCACGAGTCATCGACCACCTCCAGGATACGTTAATATTTTGACGCAAATTGGTGGGCACAGCTGCACGTTAAACATGGAAAATGCAATCCTTGCGGTTTTCCAAACTACAAATCATAAATCAATATCCGGACTTATGTAAGAACCAAAGCTTTGGTGGTTTTCTCGTAACGCTTATATTGAATATAATAATACTATAGAATTCCCCGTGTGGGATTTAAAAATTGCCTGAACCTAAATAATACAATAAAAAGTTGAAGCCTTATATAAAAAAGGCATATCATGTGATCGGCAAGCTTAATAATAAGAAAAATGAACCGGGAACATCTTGCAAGTCGTGCCGTGAAATGTTAGAAGCATGAAGCAGGTAGCTAAGCTGCTAGGTAGTTTGAAAATTGAAACGGATAGGTTAGCGTTAGACGTTACTAAAAACCTGCGATATCAGGTGAAACAACACGAAGACACAAATTGTGAGCTAGGTGATGCTGTACTTCCCATAAGGTGTCTGTATTAAATATTACAACTTTGCTACTCCTGTTCTGATGAGCCCCAACTAGGGGAAACGCGTCGACAGGATGCCTTCGTGGCTGAATTTGAGTCACTTGTCATTAATTCTTTTTTATTTTGTGTGTATAACTTAGACTTTTATGCAAAGCTCAAATGATCATTTCAAATCGAGCTAGTAATTGAAAGATGGAAAATATAATGTCTTGGACAGGACTTGAACCTGTATCTTGGTTTTGCCAAGGTTCTGTTTGTTTTATTTTGTGTTGCTGTTTTGGAAGATAGACACTTTCTTTTGATTGATTCAGCAATAAACTGCCGACATTAACGCACGCTCACCACTCGACCAATTATGTACTCATTTTTATGAATTGCTATTGCAAATTTTAATGCGTTTAGAGCGCTTTTCTACTGTTTGCTTTTTACTGCATAAATTAATGTGAACGTCAACAACTAGCTGTTTAAAATTTTAAGGTTGCTAGATGCGCTTCCTACAGCAAAATTTTTACTCGCTATATTATTATTTCGATATTTACTGTACATATTTAGGGTTGGAACATAATGTAAGAATGCTTATATTTAAATATTAAGATTTTATTATGGATATTTTAAAGTTTAGGTTATACTGTATTATATGTAAATTGGCACCTTATGTACATCACGTTGTAATGAACAATCACATAAATATGTTTTCGACGTTTGTAAATATTTTTTTGGGACTGTATGTTTTCCTCCATGTTCGTAGTATAATTTCCATGTTACTGAAGTTTCCAATTCTTTTCTCTCTAGGCCATCCACTCCACTCTACGACGTTTTTGAGCTAGCCCGAACTCTGATTCTTTTGGAGTTCGATTCTGTCCCTGTGTTTTGTTGCGGTATTCGGTGTAGACGATTTTCTGGTACTCACTGTGCGTGCTTTCGTTCTTGTCTGCATGGAATACCGGAACATAACACATGTATCAAATTTCATTAAAAAATATTGCGATTTAACAAATCTGTGGCAAAAGTAAGAATATAAGTTATGAATTTATTTCGTTTGGTGAAAATCAAGTCATGCAATAAAACATCGATAACTAATTTATATTCGTAACAATTGTTCAACAAAATTATCGGAGCTCAAAAGGTAATCAAATTCCTATTGCTTCCACCAACTCGCTGGTTATTTCAATGCGCTTTGCATACTTTTTTCGTACATAATGAATATCTAATTATTGCAATACATGGTGGCTGTGTAATCAAAAACCAATATCGTTTCTCATTCTGTGTTGTCAACGTTTCAATTTGTTTAATTCAGAATTTTGGAATTAAAATTATTATATAAAATTAAACGTAATAAATCCCAAAAATTAATCTTTCTCTCGAATGGTTTTGATTTCCAATTGCCAGGTTCAATAATTTTGAGTGAAGCAAGACGTATTTATTTCCACGGCCAGCCAGGACTATAATACTTGCACACTCATTGTATATCATTAAATATACGGAAAAAAAGGTGAATTTTTGAAATACGATTGCTCTAAGAGGGGTTAACAAAGGATGATATCTGCCTGGCAAACGTCATCTTTGGAATATCACTAATGAAATGGGGATAGCTTTTAGTCAGTCGGGTGCTGACTGTTTTTAATGCTGCATATTTTATCGCATAATTGTACAATTAAAACAAATACTTGTGTCGCAGAATGCACTGGAAATATTATTCGAGAACTTTTGAGTTGTAAATTTCGGCTTCAGATGTTCATACACCTAAAACTTTCAATCCTTTTCGAATTATACTTTTGTTTGCCGAAGGCTAATTTCACACGTAACTTTAACATGACATCGCATAGGATAAATAAATAAATCCCTTGGGGTTCAGTATAGCTCTAATTCATTACTATACTGAATAAATGAGTTTGAATTGTTCCACGTCAGTTTCCGCTATGCAGTAAATTTGTAACGAACCAGGAAGTGCATCATTAACATATAACGGCCTTGCACAAAAAAAAAACACTGTCACTAGGCTTCTTTTTGTAATCAGATATCCATAAACCGTTGGAATGTAGGCCAAAGGATTATGTGGGCGCAGGTGAGATAATTGAATTATGAAGAACAATGGGTTAAGAAGGTGGAGCGAACGCCGTACAAGGTAAAGTGCACGATGTTCTTCTGTTTATGTCAATGGTAGTCAAGTTGTGTTGGTCACGTGTTGTTCGAACGGCACTCACCATCTCTATGGCCTCGTTTTGTTTTGACGATAATTAGTTATAGCAAGCACTTATAGCGGTTCCGGGAGCACCGGACTTTTACATACCTCTCCCTTTCTATTTTCTCTACTTGCTGTCTTTTCGCTTCAAGTGAATGTTTTAAACCGTTCTTTTTAGAATAGCATACATGCATGAGATATTTATGTAAATTAAATGAGAAAAATTTTGTATGTGTGTCTGTTAGTTCTTTATATCGCGGTGATTTATTTGCTTTTTATAGATGAAGAATAAACGCGATGGAAAAATTCAGCCTGGAAGGGTTGCTACCTTCATTAGCCATTCTTTGTGAATGTCGGTTTTGTATTGATTTACATTTTTCCAAATGTCAAGACAGGAGAATAGAGCAATCATATAAACGCAGTAAGTTATTCATGACCCCAATTTTAGTAATCTTATTAAATTTATTCGGAGTTAAGAAGGAAGCGAGTGGAGTTGGAAGGAATTTTTACCTTTACACAAATTAAATCATACAACTTTCATTTATCTTCCTTACCGTGGGGTATTAAAATGTACGGTGCGAGTAAAAAATTAAATGAATTATGTTAACAACAACTTTCATGAGAATATTTTATCGTTTCTATATGACAGTTCACTTGAAAGTACCAGATATAATTAATCGGAGAAAAATTTTTGGGTGCACCTGAAGTTTAGTGGCATACTACAAGTCAAAGTAATTAAGCCGCATATCCGCCATGCACCTGACTAGGATTGTTACAGGCCATTTGCAGACGTATATGAAAATGGTTAGAGACATGCTTGATTGATTGATTAAATTGGGAAGGGTGACTTAAAGCCACGCGCACTTAGGCCTCCTGGTGGGCCCATTGTGCTGCCTTCCTTGCCCTAGGTTGGTCCTTCATTGCTCAACCACCCGACCTTGCAGGTGAATTTGAGGATGTCGGACCAGGGGGTGTCTCGAATTCCGGCCTTCTCGGGCCAAAAGTCCCCCAGCATGGATCCTCGAAGTCGGGCGAGTACCGGACAGGTGCACAGAATGTGCTCCGCCGTCTCATCCTCCTGTTGACAGCCGCGACAGGTGGGGTTGTCTGACAGACCCATCCTGTGCAGGTGCTTCCTTAAAGTGCAATGCCCGGACAGAATACCTACTAGTAGCCGTAGTTTCTGTCTTGGCAAGCGTATGACAAATTTTTCTATTTTGGTCATGGGAGACCTTATAAACATTTTTGCCTGCCGGCAGCTTAATGTACAAGCCCACCTATCCTTGTGACGGCGGTGGGTTATTTGTCTTATTATGGAGAACACCACCGATGGCGCAATAGCAACCGATGGCTCAGGGCTGACAAAACCCCCAGCCGCTCCCTGCCTCGCCAAAGAATCTGCCTGTTCGTTACCATGTACTCCTGAATGCCCTTTGATCCAAACCAGTTCAAGGGCGTTTGTATCAGAAGCGAGCTCGAGAACACGATGGCATTGGTATACCACCCCCGAGAGAAGCTTCTGCTTGTTTAAGCTCAGAAGAGCTGCTCTACTATCGCTCAAGATGCGTATAGCTTTGTTCTGGATTCCACGTTCCAGTATGGCGTTAGCGCCATGCATGATGGCTATGACCTCCGCTTGGAAGACAGTTACCAGCCTGCCCAGCGCAACACTTTCATGAAGGTCTAGGTCATCGGAGAAAATGCCTGCCCCGGTACTTTCATTTGTTTTGGAACCATCTGTGTAGATGGAGATCTCCGTTAAGGAGGCGTCCTCAGTGTTTAGACAAACCCCAAAGCGCTTCCTGGAAATTATTATGGGTGCGATCGAATCAACCACTCCTCCCAAGATAGGGGTGTTCTGCACCGCCTCTCTTAGTATGTTGTGGTGTCTACCACCGCCTCCCTTATCGATCCATAGACCTTTGAACCGCAGCCTCATTGCCGCTCTCAAAGCCATCTCCTCCACATGTAGGTCCAGCGGAGTGAGGCCTAAGATGGCTTCTAAGGCTGCAGTAGGTGTGGAACGCAATGCACCTGTAATGTTTAGACAGGCCACTCTTTGGATATGAGTAAGGTCTTTGACTGTATGGGCCAGTCTGGTCCTGCGCCATAGCAGAGCATCGGCTTTACTACCATGATGTATAGCCACAGGACAGCCTTTGGTGGAAGACCCCAAAGTTTGCCTATGGCATGTTTGCATTGCCAGAACACTTGGTTGGCTTTGCTAGTTTTCATTTGTAGGTGTTTGGCCCAGTTCAGCTTCTTATCAAGTATAATGCCCAGATACTTGACTTCTTCTGATAAGGGCAGAGAAGTTTGGAAGAGCATTGGCAATTTGGTTACCGTCAGCTTCCTTTTATTGGAAAACAACACCAACGCCGTTTTGTTGGGGTTGATGGTTAAAAAGTTATCGGAGCACCAGAGCTCCGCGATCCTTAGTGCTGCTTGCATCAAATTACACAGCACTTGTTCGAATTTGCCGACTATTAGAATAGCTAAGTCGTCGGCGTAACCTATCGTGTAGAAACCTGCCTCATTAAGACGTTGGAGAAGGCTGTCCACTACTAAGTTCCATAGTAGCGGTGACAGCACGCCCCCTGGGGACAGCCTTTATCCACCACCCTAATTACTGAGGTTTCCCCCACATTGATGTGTACCCGTCGACATCGCACAGAGACATACTTATATACAGGGTGTCCAAAACATCCGAGAAAGTTGTATAACTTCTTTGTTATTCAAGACACCAACTTTGTTTTTTAAACGATAGCCATGACTACGGCGCACAATCTAAAAATATATTCTCCTATATACAGGACGTGCTGATATGGTTGCCAACCCAACTGTGTTTGTTTAAATAGAACACCCTATTTTTGGTACCATATTCTGACAGCCCTTTTGAAAATGATGAGGATGATACAGAGGTACTATGGGTCTACCATGAACGGTTTCCTATATGTGAGTCATTTTATGTAAAAATCTAGTTCTAGTTTTGTAGTGTAACTGACCTGAAAGCTGACCCAAACGCCGTCTATAAACGGCACACCGGGCTCCATGATCTAACATCTAGTGACAGTGGCTCGACGACACCTGCGTTGTGTTGTTATAATATAACCCAAATTCACACTGGGATGATGGCATTAAGGCGGGAAGGTTTGATATAAAACTACAGCATTTACCTAACTTGACTTTTAATCAAAAGAATAACCAATAAATAGGTCATTCGTACTCAACCTGGGCGATTGGCGAAAGAGCACGGCAGAGAAAACCCCAAACTCCCCTCACACTTCCAACTGCATTTGGCACATCTCGACAAGGACTGGTAACGTACAAGTACCCAGATCACCAACACTGAAATTGGCGGGATGTCAACTGTTACCCAGACATACCACACATGACAACAGAAGAAACGTTAGTGTAGACCAGCTAGTCTTTTCTGGTAGGTACTGAGGTCTACTAGACCAATACTACCAGCTAAAGTTGAAGAGGGGGGACACCAGGAAGATGACCTGCACCTTGACTACCAATGTTCTTCCCCGCACGGACATAAAATGTTAGTAATATTCAACAAGGCTCGAACACTTGCGCCCACATACATACATTAACAGTTTCCAGCCCGTGTTACAAAATATTTCACAAAGGCTAGCCGACTTCCTATTATTTGCAAAAGGGTACAACTACAAGTACCTTGACAAGACATGTATCGCTGAAATGAACTTATGGTATGATTGCGCACAGTTAAAAAGGCGCTTATTATTGAATAGACTATCTCCAACTTAGTCATAAAAGTAAACGCGATAGGCACGAGATAGTCGACCATACCAGAGGTTCAATTTAATTACATCACAAACGTTAAATACTAGTTAATTACATAGGATCATCGGCTAGATAATAGGATAAACAAAACAACAAACATATCAATAAGTTAAACCCAGATGTGAGCAGTGCAGTTGTAAATGTGATTAATATACTAAAATAAAACAATTACACATAAATAAAAAGTCAAATGAATCACAAATATCAAACAAATACAAAATATGTTGGCAGGAAATACATATTCAAAATTCTAGAGCACAAATACAAGCCCAGATTCAGGCGCTAAATCTTTATATAAATGCATGTTAGTTAAATATATTAACTCTAGTAAGCAAATGGTAAAAATTATTCATTATGATTGCATCGGTTAAAACTTACTTTTAAAAATTAAACACACCATGGCATTACAAATTACAAACAATAAATATACATAACGTGGTGGTTAATTCAATTACGATCTTAAAACCAAAACAAATATAAACATAGAAATATAATACTTGACTAATAATTTTATTTAATATGATGTCAGTACTTTTCATTGTTTGTCGTAAAATTACAGTAATGGTACCTCTGATATTGATTCTGCAATAAGTGCAACGTAATTGTATTTCCAACTCTGCATTAAATACAAATATTAGTTTTACTCTGATTTAGATATTAAATAAACAGTTTAAATAAATAAATATTAGTTTTGGTTGCTAAACCAAACAACACCTTTATACCTCAAACATATTCAATAAAATAGTAAATTCACCTGAAATTTTACATATTAAACAATCCACATCAAATTCTAACTCAATAGCAACAGGTAATTCATAAATATATTTCCTTCAATGATTAAATAACTAACGGTTTTACAATAAGTACCAACATCACATTCAAAACAACGCTCTGATTACAAGATGTAATCAGATTACCTTAAATAACCACTACATTATAAACTTAAAACATTACCTTTAATAAAAAACCGCCAAGTGAAATGTTTCAACCATACATCTTGAAATCTAAAAATAAAGTCATTTAACCGTGTCGACTATATCGATCGTCACTACCCATGCGCTTCCTTATAATGTAAATTCTGGCGTCACGGAGTGCGTTCAAAAATCTGCAAGTGGTTACTGAGCTATTCTAGAAAATACCTTCAAATATCGAAATGTACACTATAATATTTGCAATAATTATCAACCAATTAGAAATCGACTTAGAAACTACGGATCACTTCAAGTTTGAAAAACGAACAAGTTTTCGTATAAAACTTGAAGAGTTGATTTTTTCACATTCTCAAGTGTCATTACCTTTAGCGTTTGTTGCTTGCTTTTACTTACCATTATACAGGATGAATCAAAACGCAAAATGAACGAAAAGTCGATTTCTTGATGTAAACTATCCTCATCGGTGGATTGGCAGAGGCGGAGCTATTATTTGGTCAGCTCGTTCTCCTGACTTAACTCTGCCTTGTTGAGGAACATGTTTATAGAATTCGTCCAACAACTCCTGATAACATGAAGTATAGCGTGGGTGCAGCATTTTGTTCAATTGACGAAGCAATGCTGACCCGGGTACATATTTCTTTCATTAGAAGACTAGCAGTCTGCACCGAACAAAATGTTGGTATTTTTGAACACGATGTAGTCAACTTGCTTTTTTCATTACAATATACAATTACTTTTCGGCATTTATTTGTTGTTAAAGTTTGCGTTTTCTGCCAAAGATGAGTAAAAGTTTGTTATTTGCTACTGTACCCTGTTGTTACTGGATATTTGATGCCAGGTTTGATGATAGTAGTCTGCTTAGTTATCTCTATTCTGAAAACGGCAATTTTTCGTAATTTTTCTCATGTGCCTATACAAAGTTTTATATCATTGGAAAGCTTTTTAAAAATGCTATTCAATAGCAACGTCCAATATGGAAGGTGCTATTTGAAAAAGTTTTTTTGCGTTTTGATTCACCCTGAATAATAGAAAGTATAAACATGCACTGTATGCTACGGGTAATGATACTTCAGGATATAGAAAAATCTTGTCGTAGAATTGATCCTTCAAGTTCACTACGGAAACGTATGCAATTTTTCAAAGTAGAGATGATTTTGACAGAATATGACTCATAAATAGGAAACCGTCCATTGTAGGCTCATAGTACCTATGTATCATTTTCATCATTATCAAAAGCGCTTTCAGAATATGGTACCAAATATAGGATGTTCTAAAAAGCAGCTTTGGGTTGGCAACCACATTAGCACTCACTGTATATGGGGGAAAATATTTTTAGATTATGGAGCGTAGCTGTGGCTATCGTTAAAAGACGAAAGTTGATATTTTGAATAACAAAAAGTTATAGAACTTTCTCAAAGGACTTTGACACCTTATATGTGATATTGATCACCATATCCTAGCCATACAACATACCAAAACCCGACAAATTAAACAAACTTTTCTAATAGTAAATACTTTCTTTCGGTGTAGAAACACTTTGCATATAGTACTATAGAAAGCTTTATAATAGTATCTTTAAATAGTGAAAATGCAAATCATTCCTTGACACTAAATGCCATTTAAAACTCGTTCTAAAACATATTGTGTGAGTTGAAAAATCCGTGGAAATCATGTATTAAAAAGTAATTAAAATGCAAATATCAGTGCTTCCAGAAGTATTTTTAAGTTCATTTTATAACAAGAAGTAGACCATTTCGTAAGAAGACTAAAAACACATAAGCACTTTTTTAATGCTAAACGTGAAATAGTGTATTTTAAAATCAATCTTCATTTCTAGATTTTTCGCAAAGTAGATTCATTCATTTGGTATCGAGAATGAAACTCATCAATCAAGTTAAATATAAGTAGGTGACAGATAATTTAAATGGACACCCTAGTTAACGAGATTGTAAGGCGCGAAAAGACGTCTAAAAACCATAAATTACATAAGGCAGCGCAAGCTATTCTATTATTCTTTGAAGTACACCAATTAACAAAGATAGTAAAATTTTTACAATCAAATAAATCAAAAAATTACAGCTATTTAGATAAGACAAACGTGTAAAATAAATTTATTTCTGGGAAAAATTACATCAGATCAACCAGAAGCGTATCGATCTTTCTAGATGGTAATGACGTAAAAAACCGTTTATTATATATTATATGAAACGGGAAATAATTAGAACGAGGATCACTTGCCGATGATCGTTTTGTCGGTCAACTTCGAGTAGTAATTAAACTAAAGTTACGTTCAAGTTCACGTTAGATGTGTCAAATATTTGTCAACAACGATCTGTTTTAAAAAGCTATGGACAATAACGTTCGACATACAAAGTAAATTTTATTAAAGTATGAATAACTCAAATTGGAAGTACAACAATGAAGTTAATTATAGAAGTAAATCCCTATGCGAAAAATTGAAATAGAAAATAAGACATGGAGAAGCATGGTATGGTTTTCAAACCCACTTTTTAATAATTAATTCACTTCTGAAGGGATGGAACTATATGTATTTGGAGATATAATTAACAATTTGGACAAGGTAGAATTTACGAGCTCAGGGATGATTTACTGGTGAACGCAAGTATATCATTGTTTAAATTTTTTGGACATTCGCTTGTTATAGTTATTTTAACTAGGTTAAACTTGGGTAAGATTTTGGCATATAGATGTTTCATGTAAATGAATAATTTTAGATGTTTTTAAGGTCGAGTTTCGAGTTAATTTGAGCGTTACAAAAGGTTTTTTTCGTTGTGCCTGATCAGCTACACTAAACGGATTTTAAACAGGAGTATTAAAAAATTTTTTTTGTACATACTGACTTACATAAGAAAAGTTTTGAGAATACTAACTACACGCAGAGACTGTGTAAATCCTGTATTAATATTTAGTAGTCACGAAATGTTGTTTTTATTAAACTTAAGTTGCAAATTACATTTGTTGGTTATAATGCTTGTGTATAAGTAATATTTTGGATAATGTGTGTTGAACAAAGATGTTTGTGAATTTAGCAATTATTATTATTGGATTGTTTATTAATTAATATTCGATGATATAATTTTGATGTTGGATTTTAATTGTTTCATTTAATCTGATCTATCAAGACAACGAAACTCCAACATCAAAATTATAAATTCCTCAAATATTCATTAATAAACAAGTAATAATAACAGCTACGTCCACAAACACCTTTTTTGAACACTCATTATCCAAAAGATTACTTACACCCAAATATTAAACCGACATATGCAATTTACAACTTAAGTATGAAAAACAACATTTCTTAACCACTAAGAGGAGTGTAGATTATTTGTAGTACTTTTGTTTAAAACCCGTTTAAGTGTAATTGATCAGGCATACCCAAAAATCTTGATATAATGGTCAAATTGAACCGAATTTCGACTTAAAAAAACTAAAATTATCCATCTACAAGAAAAATCTATATACCAAACTATTATGCAACTTCAACCTTCTTAAAATAACAACAGCACAAAAATATCTTTCTAAAGATTTAAACAATGATATACTTGGGTTTAGGCGAAACAGGGGAGTACAGGAGGCTATTTTAGCTCTGAGAGGGATAATGGAGAAAACAATAGAAAAAGGGGAAAGCGTGTATGTAGGGTTTGTAGATCTGAAAAAGCAGTCGACAATGTCAAATGCAAAAATAGTCGAAATACTCAAAAAGATTGGAATGAACTATAGGGATAGACGAATTGTACATAGCTTATACAAAGAGCAAACAGCAGTAATAGAATTAGAGCAGAAACGTAGAGAAGTAAACATTAGGAAAGGGGGGAGACAGGGATGTGCCCTATCCCTATTAATTTTTAACTAGTACATTGAAGAAGCAATGAATACTGTGAATTGTATTAAGACATTTGGGATTACTATGCAAGGATAAAAAATTGATATGCTTAGATTTGCACATGATATACCGGTATTAGCATCTAGCAAGAAAGAGTTCACAACTGCTCTTAATGAAATGGAAACGGTTCTATCAGAGAGAGATACGGTATGAAAATTAACAAAAATAAAACTAAAGTACTAGTGTGCAAAGGAGGGGAAAATAAAACAAAAACATGAATACAAATAGGTAACAACAACTTACAAGAGGTTAAGGATTTCTGATACCTAGGAAGCCAAATAACGCAAGATGGGAAAAACGCAAAAGATATAAAACAAAGATTATCACAAGGTCGTGCTACATTTAACAAGAAAAAGCAACTACTGTATTCAAAGACAACAAACATAGAAACAAGGAAAAGATTGCTTAAAACATATGTCTGGAGCACAGCTCTGTATGGCTGTGAAGCCTGGATAGTAGAAGAAGCGGTCAAGAAAAAGGTAAGAAGCCTTCGAAATGTGGTTCTACAGCGGTATGATAAAGATATCATGGACAAACAAAGTTATGAACGAAGAGGTACTAAAAATGGTAGGGGAAGAAAGAAATATGTGGAAAACGGTAAAAAAAATAGATAGGCCACATACTACGGCATGAGGGAATAGTGCAGAATATATTACAAGGAGAGATAGGCAAAAGAGAAGTAAAGGTAGACCTAGGTTAGACTACTGCACACAGATAGTGAAAGATGTAGACTGTAGACAGGGAAATTAGGTTAGCTCAGAATAGAAATCAATGGAGGTACGCATCCAACCAGTTCCAAGATGGGTAAATTAATGACGAAAAAAGTAACTGTATTTACACATGATGATTATTATAAGCAACTACAGGTATTGGTTGGGCAATATTCTCGAATAATGTTAATTGTGTGAAAGAATTTACTGGAAAACTATTAATTCGGCAAATGTCTAAGTGTTGGGGGATCTTGGCAGCCACAGGCCGTTTAACCTCCTTCGCCGAATCTCGGTGAAATAGGGCATAAAATTAGAAAACAATAGAAGGGGAACCGAGCAGTATCACGCTGTGTGAGAATTTCGGGGAACTGTGTAGGCTAGCTCAGAATATAAATAAGTGCAGGTACGTGTCCTACCAGTTTTGAGACGGAAACCTAAGAACGAAAAAATAAACGCAGATAAATCTGATGATTATTATAAACAAATACAGGCGTGGTTGTGATATATCTGCAACTAATGTTGACTGTGCGAAAAGATATTTTGGAAAAAATATTAAATTGGTAAATGTTCAAGTGCTGGGGGAACTTGGTAGCCGCAGGCTGCTTACCCCCTTCACAACCTGCATTTATATTTCCAATGCTCCACCAGAAGGTACTGCATTGGCCAGGAGGCGAGTTTTTTGTTGCCTGGAAATTTAGAATTTTGCCGAACTCTTGCCGTTCCATGCAAGGTAAGGATCTTTAACGTGCGTGACAACACTCGCACACGGGACCTCCATTTAACCTCTCATCCGAACGAGGGCGTAATTTTTGTGAAAAAATGCTCACCTGTCATTTTTCAAGCAGTCGGTCGTGGGTGGATTTGAACCCAGGACCTTGGGGTCCGTAGTCTTGTGCTTACTACATTGATCCACGGCGACGCCCTCCTTCACAACCACTGAATGTCGGAGAAATAAGGTATATAATTGTAAAACAATAGAAGGGGACCGAACTGCATCTAACAAGAAAGAACAGCGCCTATGATGAAAGACAACAAACATAGAAATAGGAAGAAAATTGTTGAAAGCATATGTGTGGAGCACAGCACAGGATGCCTATGAAATATGGGCAGTAGGAAAAGCAGACAGAAAAACGGTAGCACCCTTTTGGAATGCTGTGCTTCGGATGTATAAGGATGATGATGATAGCATGGACAGACAACGTTAATAACAAATAGGTTATAGAAATAGTAGGGGAACAAGGATACCTGTGAAAAAAATAGGAGAAATAGAAGGGCAGTTTTGAGACGGAGAACCTAATGACGAAAAAATAAGCACAGATAAATCTGATGATTAGTATGAACAACTAGTTGTTGGTTGCGAAATACCTGCAACTAATGTTGACTGTGCGAAAAGATATATTGGAAAATATATTAAATCGGTAAATGGTTAAGTGTTGGGGAACTTGGCAGCCACAGGCTGCTTACCTCCCTTCACAAACACTGAAGGTCGGAGAAATAGGGTATATAATTGTAAAACAATAGAAGGTTACCGAACGGCATCTAAAGAATGAACAGCGCCTATGAGGAAAGACAACAAACATAGAACAAGAAGAAAATTGTTGGATCATAGGTGTGGAGCACAGCACAGTATGCCTATGAAATACGAGCAGTCTGAAACGCAGACAGAAAAACGGTAGCAGCCTTTTGAAATGCTGTGCTTCAGATGTATGAGGACGATAGCAAGGACAGACAAAGATAATAACAAATAGGTTATAGAAATAATAGGGAACAAGGATATCTGGGGAAAAAGATAAGAGAAATAGAAGGGGCAGAATACGTTCTAAGGCATTTTTGTGGAATAGTACGCGATACATTACAAGCAGTGATAGGAAAAGAAGGTAGATGTAGACCTAGATCAGATAGTGATAGATGCAGACTTTGCAAATTTCATGGAAATGTGTAGGTTAGTTCAGAATAGGAAACAATGATGATACGCGTCTAACCAGTTTCAGGACTGAAGACCTAATAATGATGGCCAGTGTCTGTATCTACTTCTGGGTAGCTTCTACAGTATGTTACTTGATTTCTAAAGCGTTGTCTTAAAAGAATGTAATCTATTTTTTATCTTTCTATATCTCCTAGCATCTTCCGTGGATATCGTCTTCTAGCATGATGTTGAAATATTGTGTTTGCGATGATTAAATTGTTATTGTCGCAAAATTCTACTAGCCTATTTCCCCTGTCGTTTCTCGTGCTTAAACCAAATAAACCTACTACCGCTCCTTGCCTTCCCACTCTTACCACTGCATTAAAATCCCCCGTAATTATTAAATTTTCATGTCTGTTTACGTACCTCAGTATGTCTTCGATATCTTTGTATATCGCTTGTACCTCTTCGTCAATGTAGCTAGAGGTGGGCATGTATACTTATATTATTACTGTGTTTATCGGTTTATATTCTAATCTAACCATGAGTACTCTTTCGTTCTTTTGTAAGTAATTTTCTACACAGTGTCCTATCTTTTTTCGCATAACTATCCCCACACCCGAATTTCCTTCTTCTGCTCCTGTATGAATTACCTTGAAGTCTCGACTCCAAAAATCCCCCGCCTCTGGCCACTGAACTTAGCTGATCCCTACTAGGTATAGTGCTAACTTATTCATTTCAATTTTCAGGTTCTCTAGCTTATTTATTTGCTTCATGCTTCTAACATTCCACACTTCGACTCGCGAAATGTTGCCGGCTCTTAGTCTGAACTTTCCGATCGCATCTTCCGAAGTAGTCCCCTCCCGGGATCCGAATGGGGGACTATTTTGACTCCTGAATTTTTTACCCCCGGAGAATGCCGGCATTTTTATTACAATTGAAGTACACTGTGTACTTGGGAGGTAATGTGGTTTCCCGTTGCCTTCCACGTCGCGATAGCGTGTCTTAGACTGCCATACCGACCGCTATAGTCTCTGCTAATCTAAGTACCGAAAGAGCCGCTGTCCTCTTTCGGGGTTCTGTCTTAATCTGGTTCCTCACTAACGACCCTACTACTTTGGTTGGACCTGTAGTTTGGCTTTTTAGCTCATTAGAACACGCATGCCATTTCACCTGTTCTAGTAATCTAGAACTTCGGCAAGGTGCGGTCCATTCGAAATGGTGTCTTTATTTATTCGCCCCAAAATCGGAATATCTTTAAATACAGGTGTCGATTCTAGAATCTAGGATTCGTGATTGCCTTCTTTCCAGCTCCCGAGTATTTGGATGAAAAGAGGTTCAATTCAATTTCTGGAGTGTTTACGATGCAACCACTTGAATTAGCATTAAGTGTATGCTACACCGTTTGAGTGCTTTACGTCATCTATACTAAAACAGAACAAACCTCCACAGAGTAAGTGTACACGCAAACTCGCCATTAAAAACAGTACAAACTTTAAAATACCATTTACTACCAATAGTGTAACTATCTTTTCTAGGTTTCATAATAATATTCCTGGAGAACCGCGAATAACTCACACAAACACATTAACTCAAGTACTGCATTGTGATATTATCAAATATTTGTTTGTTATAACTTACTACAGCATGCAATAAAAATAAGAATATTTATTACGAAGTCCAATGTTAAGCGTATAGCTTATCTTAGCTATTAAATATTATTTATTGTTACTTTGAACCATTGAATCATACAGAAGAATTCATTCCCCTTCTCTAAGCGTTATTATCTCTCTTGTGTGAATTCCAATCCTGCAGTTTCTTCTTAATGCATGCTTTTGATGTATTCGACGTTTCTGATTAATTTTTTGTTTTAAACAGAACTTACTTCTTAGGCCTAACCGTTTTCAGTGGTTTGTACTACTGTACCGTGCAGTGCGGCATTTAAAACTGGCATGGTTTAAGATTGGGCATTGAAGTATCTATAAACAGTTTTTGCCTGACAGTTTGTCATTATGGAACTGGAAGTTACATTTGCATATTCTACATTCCAGGTAATTTTACATGTTTTGCTAACTGATCTTTGGTTTACTATAATTTTAATTGAATCAATAATTAATAGTATATCATGGTAGTGTTGTAAACTTTCGGTACATTGCTGGAAGCATAGTGTCAAACTATTTACCATTTTAAAAAATAAAAGATGGTTTTGGACTAGAATATTGAGAATATTCTCATATACAAGGCATGCATAATTTTCTAAATTTGTTGCTTAAATAACAAAGTTCATTATTTTGTTTGCTTTCTCTTATATGTTTACATAACTTGTGTTCATATTGTGATTACTTATAGGCGGCCATTATTTTATATGGAATTGAAAGGTTTAATTATACTATGTACAAAATAATCGCATTTATATTAGATTACATTCTTTTATTTTTTTGATTTCGCTATTACCTAACGTGTATTTTACCTACAATTCCCGCAAGTTAATTTATGGAATTTTATATCGCACTACATAAACTATAATTGAGCGTATTGTATACTTGCTCTCCTTCTCTCTTGCTCTTATGATATACGTGCTCTCTCTCTTTCTCTCTTGCTCGTATAGGGTATGATGTCATGGTATAATTAACATTTTCTGTGTACCAACAAGCTAAACAAATTTTAGGATACGGTTTTCCCAAAGAATATGGGTTTTAAATTACTTGTCGAATTATTCGTTGAACATCAAAATTTATTAGAAATAGGAATGGCTGGTGAATTTACAACTGACATCATCTAAAACGAATTTTATTTTCACCATCAATAGGTATTCAGTCCTATAGTCCATTCGTTTTAACAAGATGACGTCAAATGTAGTAATGAGGTGTTGGCAACTGTACGCAAAATGAATATCTAGAATTACGCGTGACGGATACCGTCATTTAATACAATAAAGGTTGGCAGTTCTGTACTGTGTTGCCACCAATTCCTCTTGCGAACGGGAATATTCGTATATCTTTCATTAACTATAGTGAAATTTAAACTAACAAGGGCAATGTAGTGTTTTATTCAGTTGTGACGTCATCCCAAATTTAAACCGAATGGACTATAGAACTGGTTGGACTCTAACCTACGCACTTACCTGAAATTCCCACAGCCTACATGTTTCACTATCTGTCTGCAATAGTCTAATCTAGGCCTACCTCTACCTCTCTTTTTCCTTTCTCTGCTTCTAATATATTTCGTATTTCCTCATGCGTTAGAAGGTGTCCTATCATCCTATCTCTCCTATTTTTTACTGTTTTCTACATATTTGTTTCTTCCCCTACCATTTTGAGAACCTCTTTGTTCGTAACTTTGTCTGTTTATGATATTTTCATCATATTTCTGTTGCACCACATTTTAAAGGCTTCTTTTACCTTTTTCCTGTCCGCTTCTCTCACTTCTACGTTTTACATCCGTACAGTGCTGTGCTCCACACATATTTTTTGATCAATATTTCTATGTTTGTTATCTTTGAGCAAGTAGTTGCGTTTTCTTGTTATTTGCAACACAGCCTTGCACTAATCTTTGTTTTATATCTTTTGTATTCTTTCCATCTTGTGTTCTTTGAGTTCCTGGGTAGCATAAATCTTTAACCTCTTGTAAGTTCTCGTTTCCTGCTTGAATTCTGGTTTTTGACTTATTTACTCCTTCTTTATATACTAGTACTTTAGTTTTACTTTTGTTAATTTTCATACAGTATCTCTGTGTTAGAACTGTTTCCATTTCATGAAGAGCTGCTTCTAACTTTTTCTTGCGATACTATTACCGCTATATCAATCATTTGTCCCTACATAGTAATTCCAAATATCTTTCTGCATTTGACAGTATTCATTGCTTCTTCGATATATAAGTTAAGAATTAACGGGTAGGGCACATCCCCCTTCTTAATATTTACTTCTCTACGTTCCTGCTCTAATTCTATTGCTGTTTGCTCTTTGTATAAGCTATGTACTATTCGTATATTGCTATAACTCATTCCAATCTTTTTTAGTATTTCGAGCATTTTGATCCATTTTACATTGTAGAAAACTTTTTCAAATCTTCAAACCCTATATACATGCTTTTTCCTTTCTCTATTGTTTTCTCCATTAACACCTTTAAAGCTAAAATTGCCTCCCGTGTCCCTCTGTTTCGCCTAAACCCAAATTCAACCTCTTCTAGTATTTCTTCAGCCCGTTTTTCCATTCGTTTTTGTACAATTCTAGTTAATATCGTTGACACGTGTTTCACATCTATCCGCACCTTTCATTTTTGGTATAGTGGTTATGGTGTTACGTTTGAAATCTTTGGGTATATCGCCTGCCTCATGCATATAACTTACAAGTTGGAAGAGGCGTATTAATACTGCTTGTACAGCTGCTTTTAGAGTTTCTGCTTGCATCTTATCTATACCCGGCGCCTTTTATTTTTCAGATTTTTTAATACTAATTCAAATTCATTTCTAAGTGTAGGATATCCAAAGTGGCCCCTTTTAATGTCTGATTCCCGTTCTAGTGCTTCTAGTTCCTGTTCTGCATATAAATTTCCTATATTTCTTACCATCTAACCACTTTTTCTACATTTTCTGTAATGACGTTTCCTCTCGCGCCTTATATTTTTGCTATACGGTTTAATATCCCAAAAATTTATTCTAATTAGTTTGTATGCTTCATCTGTCTTTCCTATTTCCATCTTAGTTTGTGCCTCTTTACACTTTTCATCAATCCATTACTTTTTATTTTCTTGCATTTGCGAATAAACTCCCATTTTATGACTTTGTGTCTCTGTTTTCCTGTTTCGTCTGGTCTTTTTTGTATTTTCGCCTTTCTTCTATTAAATTTAAAATATTCTATTACCTAAGGCTTCTAATTTTCTTTCATAATTACTATGTTGTGATCAGTATCTATATCTGCATCTGAATAGTTTCTACAGTATTTTACTTGATTTCTAAACCGTTGTCGAACAAGAATGCAATCTATTTGATATCTCCCTGTCTCCTGGCATCTTCCATGTGAATCGTCTTCTAGCATGATGTTGAAATACTGTGTTTTTGTCACAAAATTTTACCAGCCTATTTTCCCTGCCTAAACCAAATATATCTACTACCTCTCCTTCCCTATTCTCACCTACCACTGCATTAAAATCTCCCGTAATTATTAAATTTTCAAGTCCTTTTACAAATCTTAGTATGTCTTCGATATCCTTGTAGATCGCTTCTACCTCTTCGTCACTGTAGCTAGATGTGAGCATGTATATTTGTATTATTACTGTATTTACCGGTTTAGATTTCAATCTAACCATGAGCACTCTTTCACTTTGTTGTAAGTAGTTTTATAAACAGTGTCCTATCCTTTTCCGCATGACTTTCCCCACACCTAAAATTCTTTCCTCTTATCTTGTATAAATTATCCTAAAGTCCCCGCTCCAAAAATCCCCCGTCTCTGGCCTTCGAACTTTGCTAATCTCTACTACGTCTAATGCTAATCCATTCGTTTCAATTTTCAGGTTCTCTAACTTACCTACTTGCTTTATGCGTCTGACATTCCACGCTCCAACTCGCAAAATGTTCCCTGCTCTTCCTTTATACTTGTCAATCACATCCTCCGAATTAGTTCCCTCCCGGAAATCCCAACGGTGAACTATTTCATCTCCGGAATCTTTTTCCACAGAGTATGCCATCATTTTAAATTTTCAGAACGCTGTCTACTTGGGATGTAATGTGGTGGTTTCCTGTTGCCTTCCACATAGCAGTAGTGTGTTTGGGAGTGTCATGCTGATCCCCAAGGTCTCTACCACTCTGAGTACTGAAAGAATTGCTGTCCTTTTTCGGGGATCTGTCTTAGTCTGGTTCCTCACTAGAGAGCCCCACTAATTTGGTTAAATCTATAGTTCGGTTCTTTAGCTGATTGAAACACGCAAGCTATTCTACCCGTTCTGGTATTTTAGAACTTCTTCAAGGTGCAGGTGCATTCAGAATGGTAATTATATTTTATTTTCCTAAAATTCAACTGATAATTGTTGAAGATTAGCTGACCAAACCTCTCGATATTCGAAGTTTACATCTACTTTTGACTAGATTTATCAATATCATCAAAATGTCTTTCAGGGGACATCATATGCCCCATTTTAAATCATGTGTTTTGTCAGATTAGCGCGAGGGGTAACTCGCTGGGTAAAATATGTACACTTTTCTTTGGACATTCGTCATACTTTCCCGGGTATCTGCTCGGGTGTATGAGGCGTTAAATTCCTAAATTTGGAGTTGTCCAAAAGTGACAGGAATCCCCGTAACAAAATAGAAATAAGAAATAATGAATTCTTTTTTGTTAAAAATTTGTTATGAAGATAAAGACTTATTTAGAATTGCAAATTTTTGCGAATTTTTTTATTTTTATTTCATAAAAAAATTGTTACACGATCTTCTGCACGTATTCTCATTCATGGCTTAGGAATGATATCTCTGGACAATCCCGAACATCTTCAGACATCCCCCCACATCCTCGAACATTCCTGGAAATCCCCGGATGTACTCCATACTTCGTTATTCGTGTATAACAAACATCCTCAGTGGTTTACCCTTCGGATCAGCGGCATCGACTACCGAGGTCCAGGGCCGCACCACCTTAGTGGAAAGTGTGTTCACTGAACACAGGCGGCATATCATAAAGATGATTAATTTTTGGCAAGTGGACTGGCGGAAAAGGTGGTTTTAATAAAAGTGTATGTCTACTACAAGTTGAGTTGTTTCCGCTATTGCAAATACAACAAAAGTAACAGAAAACAAATTAATTAGTTCATGTGGGTTGTGCAAAGCGTTATTATAACTTCTTTGTTTAAACGGTATAAGGTACTGTACGAAACTGCCGGATTGCGGCTTAGTTATTTTTAGCACATATTAGCTTTCATTTGCCGCACGTCTAGGAATCCTAACCGCTATCAACCGACAAAGACGCAGATACCGTTCCCAAAAAGCCGCTTGTATCTTATCAATTGTCGGTCGACTTGCAGTTACCAGATCTATCTAGAAGTTACCGTAAGATATACACAGACGCACGTTAGTGATGGAAAAGGAAGTCGGTCTCGATAGAAGTTGCGTGTACATCTGAAATAAATATTCAAAATAAATTTCGGGAAATTGAGGAAAGAGTATGTGAGGCTACGGCTAATGTTCCATCAGATACTAGTCATGTTGCCGGCACGGACAGTCCTAATGTCGTATTACCTATTTTACAAACTCTCTTAAGTGACGATCCAGGTAAATGACCTGAGACACTTCCACATGCAGAAAGACAACTTTTAGTTGAAAATGGTTCTATTCAAGTTAAAGAATACCCTGTTACGGTAAAACCACCACTGCACACTGTCGGCAATGAGCTACCCGCTTATTGCGTTCGGCACCGCTGGTTCGATTCAAATACAAAAAGTGAACCTTTTGTTCACTCTAGTCACAACGGTGGGTTGCTGATATGGAAGGCAATTCTACAAATAAATACATGTAATCAAAATCAATAACTTTAATCAGTCTATTTAAACGATTTTCTTATATGTCATTTTTTTCCAACAACGCCTATTCTAAATTAAATGATCACAACTCTGAATCCCACATCCTCCCACCTAGAAATTAACGACAAATCCGCTCATGTTAAATCCAGTATTAGTAAAACCGGTTTAGCGACTTGCACGCCCGACTACTTCGGCTAAAATAAACCGAGAGCACCTTACTTCCTTCGCCATACATGTTTGGTTCGGGTTCAAGCGGCAAGCCTTCAGTTCTAGACGCTCCGACGTCGTAGACTACATCCTGTTTTTGCTCCTCGTCTCTTGTTTGTGTCAAGCCATGAGACTGCAGCTCATACTCCATATCTTCCCCTAACGGATATAAACGCTGTACATGCCTTAATAACTAACCTCCACAAGTATTTAATTTCACCAGCCGAACCGTTGATCTTTACCGGGCAACACTTCCACTATGCGACCAAGAGGCCAGTCTATACGTTTCCGGTTGTCATCGCCAATCAACATAATTTCTTCCAAGGCAACCTTCCTATTATGATTCTTCTTATACTCCAATTTCAACTGACCGAGATACTCTGATGGAAACCGTTGCCGCAATGGTTCACGCAACTTATACACATGACGTGCTCTGCGACACAACCCCTACCTTTCGATGTTGTCACAGGCGGGCACTCCAATGTTCGCGTGATCTTGGATAAACATGATAGATGTGAAAGTGACCTAATCACGTGCATCACGTGATACATACGTCACAGCATTGCAGTCACAAAGTATAGTTCTTCATAGAATAGACAAGCACGTCTAAGCATCTTTCGAAGTAGACCTTTGAGTATACGTATTAGGCGTTCCCAAAAACCACTCCACCAGGGCGCTGACGGAGGATTAAATCGCCATGAGATCCTCTTCGAATTTTCATTCCAATCTAGCTGTGATAATGTATCCGAGAACATAACATTTTTATTTTGTCGCGAAGTGCGTGAGCATCATTTCACGTGCAAGCATATGTTGCTCTAATCACAATCACTCGACTCGTTCACTGAGGGTGTAAGAAAACACGAAACGTGCAAATCTTTCCGTATGTGGTCTGGCATAGTCGATAACGGGATGCCTAATTCTGCAGATCGATTACGGGTTGACTTATATATGGTGCATCACGAACAGTTTTCGTTGCAAAGGCTTTCTTCTTCCAGGCGAATAAGGTTGGTCGTGACGTCGGCGCTTCTACAAAACGCACAGTAAAGTCTTCCTCAAGTGTCTACCGTTTTCTTCGTATTCTGTCCTTCGTGAACCCACACAGATGACACCAAACCCTCCTCAACAATGAAAACATTTGTATCCGCCATGGTTTAATTTTATCTACTGAAATTTTTCCTTCCCCCACCATAGACGTGAACGTAACATCACAGTTTATCTTCATGCCTAACTGTCATATGCTAATCACACGTAAGGATTTCTCAACCAGGGTGTAATTCTAATGATATACTTTCGGCTTAATAATTATAATAAGACTGGTAATAATTTAGTTAGTTTCAATAACTCCGCTTTAGTGGTAGGGATTGTGCAGACACCATTAAATATTGGACAATTAAATAAGACCGACTTAAGAATAGCCTCAAATTCGGGTTCAGCCTTGCCCGGCTTGAATTCGGGTCGGGCTGATCATTTTTCACCGGGTCGGGCTGGTGTTGAAGAATGCCGGACAGGGCCAGAATCTTCAAAAAGCCCGATGCCATCCTTGAGCTAGGTACATATTTTAAAATTTAAATATGCGTAGTAGTTCTGTAGTTATTGAGGTGCAGGGTACTAAAAATGACAACATCGCAATTTTTCATATTAGCAAAATGAAAGTGTTATATATCACAGCTCCAGCTAAAATACAAGCTCCAACTGTAATCAAAAAATCACTTAGGATAAACACGTACTTTCCTATTAATTTAGATATCTATCGGCTATATCAAGAGACAACATATATATATATATATATATATATATATATATATATATATATATAAAATAAATTTTACTTAGAAATCGTTTATTAAAACAAAACCCTGAATCTCAATAACAACATAATACAAATTTGAACGTAACTCAGGTCAGTAAATTATTTCAAAACCACAAAAAAGGTAAGCAGAATATTTATGACAGTGAAATTTTAATATGCATGTTTCATATACCATAATTATCCTTGCTAAAAAAAATGAAGTAGACTTAATGTTTCAGGGACACAATTGTAATTACAGTTCAAAGTAATCCCCAGATAATACAATAAGTATTTTCGTACAATATAGTTATTTACTTAAAAACGCACACGCTCATTTAGTAGAACTTACCATTATCAAGTTGCATATAATTTAATCAGTTCATACAATACAATGTAGCATGTTTCAAAGTACTCATTTTATCAGGTTGAAGACAAGGAAACGCTAAGCACGTGACGTTAACATAAGTAAACCATATGACATCGCACATCTTTCACGTGATTCATTCCATAAATTCAATAAGAAGACTGTACCATGACATATCCGCTCCCCCCCGAATACATGGACGCTAGATACTGAACGGAAAGACATGCATTAATCATTCCTGAGCCATGAATACGTAAGGGAGATCGTGTAACAATTTTTTTTTTTTTTTTATGAAATAAAATGAAACAATTTGCTAAAATTATTTATTTGCAATTCTAAATAAGTCTTCATATTCATAACAAATTTTTAACAATAAAGAATTCATTATTTCTTATTAATTCTATTGCAAGATTAACTTCCATACTTCGTTGTCATAACAAATTATATACTTCAGGTGTTTGAAATCTTGTTTTGAACGTCATTAAAACTTAAGGGTAATCGTTTAAAATAGCACTCTAACATTTTAAATTGTAAGTAAATACTTTATTATTTTCAAATATTTCATGCTGTTCCAAGTTGTTGTAAAAACACTGCTTGTGATCTGTCTTAGTTTGTTAAGCATCTGTCTTTTTCCGTGTAGATAGGGTTTTCCGAAACAAATCGTTCTTATGAGTCGTTCTCACGTCCATTTCATATCCCGAAAAGCTTGTATTGGGGTCGTTGATGCGCAAAACTTAAAGATTCTAATACCGTTTTTCTCTTTAGAGATGTTGGTCTGAGGTGGTTTGTTCTGTTACACGAAAATGACCACTGGTCAATAAATTTTTATTGTTTGGTCTAGTTAAAATGCCGCACCACAGCAGAGTACCTCCTCCTAGGTGACTATCTACAACTCGCTATTAAGGGTGAGTGAATTATTCTGATGTTGAATTCGTTGAATAATTTATGAAATACCGGTTGTACTAAACAACTGCTCCGTGGAGTAGTGGTATGTGTGTGACTACTACGCCCTAGGTCCCGGGTTCGAATCCCGACACGGTCCGCTTGAAAAATGTTAGGCGAGCATTTGTGGCTTGACTCGTTTGACGTTCTGTCGCCAATTTTTGGCCGAAGTATATATAGAAAAGAAGATTGTATATATATATATATATATATATATATATATATATATTATGTCAGTTAGGGAATGATAGGGAACGTTAGGGACAAATTTAGGATAAAACACTTAGATCAGGGAGGACGAATTTGTAAATTTATAGAGCAGGCAAATAGCTGGATTCACTATTAATACTTTTGGCAACTGCTCAGAAAATTTGAATCCATTTTAAATTAGCTAGCTAGATTTGGATAGTTTTAAGTCGACCCTTCAGGTCGCACTGGTAAGCAGAGCCGGCGTCTGCTATCCGGTATTACGGATCCCTCCCCCTCTCATTTTTGCTTGTGTCTTGTTGATGGGGCACACTCCAAAGTCAACGCTAGGGATACCATTATTTAAACCCTGTTTTTAGTTTTTATTTTAGTTTGTTAGATTTTTAGTTAGATTTTTATTTAGGGTGAATTAATTATGAAGTTAGAATTAGTAAGAAGCACGTTTATTTTTCGCGTTTAAACCCAATGTAGTACCTCCGGGTGGAGCATTGGGGACGTGGCCGCAAGTATAGCGGCCCTAATTCAAATTATAATGTACTAAACAACTCCCTTAAAGCTTGAGACATCATACACTAGTTAACCGAACCAGAAGTAAAAATACCATCATTGCAGTCCATTGTAAGTAAAATTTCAATTTTTTGGTTTCATAGATTTTTTTAAAAGAAAAATAACTTAAGTAAATTTCTATTGAAAGTTTGTAGCAATTAGAACTTTCTTTTGTTTGACCTTTACATTTGCGAGAGGCCGACCTAAATAAATATATTAAAAGATTTCGTTGTGTAACTAACGACTTGCAACAAATTTATTTTGTATAAATGTACAAAAACCACTTAAAATTTCTCTTTTATATATTAAAATTTAGCTAATTTATTTTATGAAAAAATCTGAACATGTAATTGGTAAGCCGGATGTGAGAAATCATGGTTGAGATAACGAATTGTAAATGCGTGAACTATTTAAAAATTCTGGTAGAGTATTTAAAACCAAAAACCTGTGATATTATCTGATAATGTTATGAATTTTATAGAGTTGTTATGATGAAAAATATTTATTTCTCACAAATGAAAAAGACGCGTCATTACGTTAACAATTACTTGTGTCTTGTAATTTAAGAATGGCAATTGGCAAATGTTAAATTTTTTTTCTAGAGAAAGACATAATTGAACGAGACAAGATCTGCCTTATATTTTCTATCACTATATTCATCCAAAATTTTTGATAAAGAATAAGAATTAATAAATACGAAAGGGTTTTCTGTATTTGCCCTTCAAAATTAATACTTGCTAGATTCAGTGACGCCCAACTTAAAATTACATTTTCTTTAATTCATGTAAGTAAATTGACCCTCGACACACCTCTAACATACATACATACATACACACACACACGCACCACACACACGCACGCACGCACGCACGCGCGCCACACACACACAGACACACACGCACGTGCGTGCGCGCGGGCGTGCGTGCGCGGGCGCGCACGCACGCACGCACAAAGTAAAAAGAGATTATTGGCAAGTGACTCAAATTCAGGCACGAAGGCATCCATCGACGCGTTTCGCCCTAACAATTGAGGCTCATCAGTACAGGAGTAGCAAAGTTGTAATATTTACTACAGACACCTAATGGGAAGTACAGTATCACCTAGCTCACAATTTGTGTCTTCGTGTCGTTTCACCTGACATCGCAGGTTTTTAACAACAGCCGGCACGGAGGAGATCCGGCTCAACTGCCTCTTTCCATAGCCAAAAGTTTAAATTTAAAAGAAAAGCCAATAGTTTCTTTCTACTTTGTATTAATTTAAGACTCATTAAATCTTCTTTTCTTTTAAATATATATATATATATATATATATATATATATATATATATTGCTGTGAATCGCCCCACGTTGGGTGTCCTTTTTTTATTGCTGTGAATAGCCTCTAGTTGGTCGTTATATTTATTTGCTGTGAATTAGCCCTACGATTGGAAGTCGTATTAATTTTACTGTAATCTCTGCCCACGATTATTTCGTTATACAACCTTGCTATGTCACAGTCCCTAACGTTGTCGTCGCCTTTTAAAACTTTACTGTTGTGTTCGTACTCGGCCTCTTTCCTGTAGGTCTCTAAATCCAATAATTTCTTGAATTTGTATGCCTCGGCTAGCTTAATCTATTAAACACAGAGTGCCCTATGTCACAACCATAAAGATTGTTAAACCCCTTTTCTTTCTATTACATATCTGTTAAAATAATGTGAATGAAAATGAAAAATGAAGCAATCCAAAATTACGCAATATAATAATCGATAATATGTACACTTTTATGTCTATAAATTATTAATTTGTTTAATATTCAAAAATTAGCCCCTGAATAAAATATTGATATTTTTCTGATTCCACCCAATTTCATGTTCCCTGGAAGCCAGCAAAAATTCCACTGTAAATACTTTTAAGCACCTTTTGAACGTTCAAAGCGCTCCTTTCTTTATTCTTCAAATTTTCAAATGATTTTTGATGACCCTTACAGATATTTAATATAGCAAATATTAACTGTTAAAAATTGAAAAACATTCTTATACTAATAATGAATAAAATCTCTGACCTGTTTTCCCTGAATGTCTCTAGGAACTGCCTCTGTATATCGATGGATTGTTACAGCTTGACTCGTTAACGTAGTTTCTTCACTTGTTGACCAGAATGATTAATTAATTGTTGCTTGAATTTTCCCCTCGGATTCTTGGAATGCCTTGGAGTTTACTTGTGGTTTAATTTGAGTATCTTAACGTTTTTTATGTTTTCTTGTACGTTTATTTAGAAGTATTTTTAGAATATTCTCGAAGTTTGTTTAATGGTACATTTAAACGTACATTCAGACGGATATTCAGATACATTCAGACGTTTAATTAGAAGTATATTTGGATACACTCAGAGCCCTAAATTCTTACATATTAGAATAATATTCAATTAATAGTTTATCTTACGTTTTAAGATCAAAACGGCTATTTTTCGTTGTATAATTTTGCACTTTTAATTATCACTATTATAATAAATTATTAACTTTCACTCTTACGTAATATTTTACTTTCAATTGACGTGGTTAGTGCCTTGTCGAAGAGATACTGAATGTTTACAAGGTCTCCATAGTATTTATAGACTCCACCTATCAATTTTCTTATTGGTGTTCAACGTGTGTTTGTTGATCAACGCGTTGTACTTTGCACCTATCTCTGCAGAAATCGGTATTTCTAAAATTTCCTTGTTCCGATTCTTGTTCAGACGCTTGATCTCACACATAGACGTTCAACTTCGTGCAGTATATTTCTCAGAAATTCCAAATTTTCATTGCATTGTCACGTCTTTTATGTTTGGGCCGACTATGGTTCAAACCTTATCGCATCACAAACCGCCTGTTATACATTTTGTTTGTTACTCCAAATATGTTGGATTTTATGCAACACAATGTCTTTTGTCATGTATTCATATTTTTAATAATGACGTATTTAAACGCGTTTACTTATTTATCCGTTGATATTTTAGTGATCTTATTAAATAGCTAGTATGCCAGTTTGTTTATCTTCACCGATTACGTTTTTATTTTGATAAACTTGATGCTTTTAAAAACCTTATTGTATTTTGTCGGACGAAATCGATTTTATTGGAGTTACGGCGATCTAAACTCTGTTGGCAAATTCTCTTCCTCTTAAGGTTTTGATCAATTGTCGATTAGCGCGACACCCATCTTGCCGAAAGCTTTTTCATACCTTATACCGCAGTTAAGATATGAAATACTCTTTCATCTGAGATACCTGCATCCTTTGCAATTTCGGAGACCTTTAGTCGACGATCCTGCGTAACCATATCATTAACTTTTGGACGATTTCAGGTGTGGGGGCAGTTTTTGGTCGCCCGCTGCGCGGGTCATCTTCTAGGCTCACATCATCACGTTTAAATTCCGTCACCCACTTGTGCACAGTTGTAAATGATGGACCGGAGTCTCCTAATGTTTCCTGCATATCTTTATGTATCTTTGTTGCTTTCCAACCCCTTTTTTTACAAAATATTTGATAACAGCGCGCATTTCAGTTTTATCCATTTTGAAAAACTCACAGAACTAACTTTACTTCATATAGCACCAAATTAATACTACTTGACAGAATAATGTAAAATTTAACATCTGCGCACTAAATAGTTGGATCCATTAATTGCATATACAGTGTGTCTGTTTTTTCGTGTCACAGCGAATATCTTGGCTATTAGAAGAATTTCAGAGAAATGTTATATACAAAAGTTGTGTAACTTTTTATTTGCAATAATATGTCGAAATAAAAAAAACAATGGAGCATCAAATTTTTCAGATACAGCAAATCGATTCAAAATTTTAAATGGAACTTCGCTTATAAAATTAAAACAGTGCACGGTTTGATACCTGGTGATTCAGATAGGAGAATAATCCTTTGCAGCGATAAATCTAATTTTAACAATAACGGCATCTCTAATCGAAAAAAAACGATCATTTCTGGGATACAGAAAATCCGCGTCAAATTCGTGAATGTAGATTTCAACAAAGATTTTCAATTAATGTGTGGCTTGGAATATTAGGTGATACTATAATAGTACCTTATTTTTATCAATGGGGAACGATACGCCTATTTTCTTGAGACACAATAGAAGGTTTTTTTGACGATATACTACTAGAAATACGCCGCGATATGTGGTTACTACAGGAAGGAGCACCTCCTCACAATACTAAAATCGTGAAAAATATTTTAAGCGAAATGTTTGGTGCAAAATGGATCGGAAATGAAGGTCCCATAAGCTGGCCAGCAAGATCACGAGATCTTTCAGTTTTAGATTTTTTTTGTTTGGGGATAACGCACCCAGAGAGTCTTGATATCCTGAAGGCTCGCATTCGAAGAGCGTGTGGCCAAATAACACCATGTATGTTGCAAAAAGCACGAAGAAATTTAATAATTAGATCTCAGCGATGTCTTGCAAATAACGTAGGCCATTTAGAACATAACCTTTAACGTTTTAAATTAATTTTGTAATTTAGTATTTCTCTGTTGTTGTTGTTGTTATCAATTTCTGCGTTTAGGTGCTAGCAATTGTTTTGCCGCCCACTGTTTTGAATGCCTATGTTAAGCGCTATTTAATAATGAATTTCTGTGTTTAATTATTATTGAGTGATATATGGTTGGAAAGAAAATTTAAGCACTTTAAGAATATGTAATAACAATGGGTATGTTCCATTTAAAATTTTGAATGTATTTGCTATATCTCAAAAATTTGATGCTCCATTGTTTTTTTTTATTTCGACATATTATTGCAAATAAAAAGTTACAACTTTTGTATATAACATTTCTCTGAAATTTTTATAATAGCCGTGATATTTGCCGTGACAAGTAAAAGCCAGACACTGTATTTTATTCGAACTGATGCTGCCATCTGTGCTCCATTTCGCAAACTTTTCAAACAACCCTCGTACTATTGCCTTATATAGTGTAAAGCATTTCCTAATACTTCCTTTGTATTATCTTATGGTACGGTTTTAATTTTGTATATTTATATTGTTAATATATTTTAGATAGCATTTGATAATTTTTTAAATTACATTTTATTTGCATTCTTAAGGGTAAATGGGTATAATGTAGACACATAGCTACCTCTTTGTAGTAGTAAAATCCTAACAAAGTGAAATATACAAACGCATATGTTATCCATTCATTAGAATAAATAAACTATACTTTTCTTGGCAGTTGTTGTATGCGGAAATAACCTGTTGTCATTTCTTGCTAAACTAGAAATGCGACTCACATTGAGGACTGTCATGTGACCATGTGTATTACAAATGACTCGAAACTAAGAATTATTAGTGCAATGCCACATAAATTAATAGCGTAAGTGTATTTGTTTAAAAACGGAGCCACGACCGCTTAATTACCAAGTATCTATTACAAAACATTTGTTGTATCCAGTATGCAATAAAAATAATGATATTTATTATAAAGACTCAACATTAAGTTTATAGTTTATCAGTTTCAACATTATCTATTTTTACTTTAAACCACTGAATCACAAAAGTAATTTCCCCTTCTATCGAAACTCGTATCATTATCTATAGTGTGAAGTCGACCCGACAGTTTGTTAATGCATCCTTTGTTAAATTCCTCATTTCTGAATTATGATTGGTCCGTTTAGTTTTGTTTTCTATATAATTAGTCACTTCGTGTAATCGGTCACATCTTTTTTAGTAATTGTAGTAATGCAGTGCGCCGGTTTTTTTCTAGTTACTATTTAAAAGTTGTTTTTTAATTGTGAAAATAGTGTACGTTCGCCATTATGGAGATAGAAGTTCCTTGTGCATTTCCTACATTCGAGGTATATAATTTTATTTGTTAGTCTAAACGACCTTCGATCGTTATATACTTAAATACGTCATTATTTGTCATAAGTTTATGTGGTTTGGCAAGCTTTATTGCAAGTAGTTTTATTTACTAGTTTTAAGATTGGCATTAAAAGTAAACGATTTTTCGTGCCTTTAACAAAAATAAAATCAAATAAATATGTTACGCATTATGTGGCATATGTACGTATTTTTGTAGACTTCTTCTTCTATGTACTAAATATTTATCGTATTAGTTCAAAGGTCACCTAATAGTTTATATTGTTTTGTACTATTTTTGATAGTGTTTGTGTTGTTCCAGTTCAAAGATTCTATTTAATGAAGATAATCATTGGAATATTCTAATAGAAATTTTAAAGACTATGACTTCTAAAAGCGGGGTATGTTTATTATAGGCTGGAGATGACCTACGAAAGAATTTTTTTTATAATAGAAGTTTTTAAGACGCTTTTCTTAACTAAAACTAAGGGTGATGTTTGTACATTAATGTTGTTATCTTTAACTTTATCAATAATAGTTCTGTATTAGTCAGACATGAAAAACTTAGTTTCGGTGGCTGTTTGTTTTTCTTAATTTAGCCGATTGTTGAAACAAAAAAAGGTAGAAAATGTTCGCCCGCTTAAGTAGGGACGGCTGTCGACCTACGACCATACCAAGGCATTCTTCGGCAAGCCATTTATACTATTTATTCCACCTTCATCAACGCGTAACTATTGTAATTTGTCAGCATTCTACAAAGAAACTGTAAACAATAAATTTTACTAGGGTTTTGTTACTAAGATGGAAGAATCGATTAGTGAAAGGTGTAGGAACCTTTAAAGACATGATTGTTAAAAAGATAGGAACATATTGGAAAGTAAAATTGTACTCATAATGTATTAAATAAGGATGGAAAACTTTTGTAAGAAAATAGTAAATAAGCCGACAGACTGACTATATTGATGAGCAACATTGCGGAAATGTGTTAAAGATTGACGTACTAGAAAAAGGAAATTTAAAATGGATGAAGAATGAGACACGATTTTATTATGTAAATTCCAAAAATCCGTAAAAGGTTTAAATATCGGGAAAACAGTAAGGTTTGATAACATGCTTGGGAAATTAGTATAACTTTCATAGGCAGTAAGATACAATTTTCCATGCTTGCATATAGAATATATATATATATATATATATATATATATATATATAAATTAAAATCAAATAATCTTTTTTGGGTTTTATTTCGTCCAAATTTGAAGTTTACAAAAATGTCATTTGTAAATAACTGACGTTTCGGGAAATATGTTCCCTTAGACTTAGTTTTAAAATTAGAGTAAAAAGTTTACATATTTGGAGATATTCAAATTTACTTACATTTACTTCACCGAAAACTAATTAAAAATACTTATTTGTATGATGTGCATTCATCTGTATAGAACAATTTGAATAAACACATTTAAGAATTAAACAATTTTAAAAGCTTACTATAAATAAAAACATTAACAATATGAAAACAGCAATCATTAAAATTAATTTTTGAAAACAGTATACCTAGTAAGTTAATTGGTAGTAAAAGTCTATGTAGTGGAATGTGTAGTGGTATAAATCTATTACAGTTAGATTAAGACGTGCTGTTTATTTGATTAATTGAAAGAATATAGAAAAGCATAATTTTTATCAAGGTTTTCTATATCGTTTTTGTAATTTATTGTGTTCGTATGTTTCTGAATGTGGTAGCTTCTAAGAAGAGTCTCTTTTTATAGGTTTCTTCTGTCTCTAATATTATGGTATTTTCATAGTCTGTCTTGTGGTGATGTTCATTTAAATGCATGGCAAGAGTGCAAGATTTTTTATTTAATTTGTGATCGCTTCTGTGTTGAGTGATTCTGTTTCTGAGCCACTGTTTGGACTGCCCTATGTAACTTTTGCCACAACTGCATGGAATGCTGTATACTATGTTGTTCTGTAGTGGTTTTGGGGTTTTGTCTTTGGTCATGGTGAAGATACTGTGGATGCCATTTATGTATTTGGTAGATATATTTAATTGTGGAGTTAACAATATTTTGATTAGAGACGGTGTTAGATGTGGGATAAATGGGATTGTTTTATATATGTTTGGTTGATCTCGTTTAGTTTATGATGGTCCGTGTTTTGTTTGGAAAATTAATTTATTGGTTAGAGGTTTAGGATATCCATTATTGAGAAGAATTTGTTGAAGATCTTTAAGATTCGTTTCTAAGAAACGTGGATGACAAATTTTAATGATTCTGTGCTTTAGTGTTAATACTGTATTAATTTTATGTTTGAAAGAATGATTGGAGTTAAAGTTTAAACAACGACCTGAGTTTGTAGGTTTTTTTATAGAAATCAAATATGAGCCTGTTGTTCGAATCTCTAATGACCGCTGTATCTAAGAAATTTAGTCTTTTGTTGATTTCAATTTCTGTGGTAAACTGAAGTTTGGGGTGGAAATTATTAAATGCTGTACATGTTACTTCAACTTTATTTTTGGGGACAGAACAAATGATGTCATCAACATATTTTACAATAAATTCCAGTTTGAATGATAACTGAGATTTTGCCGTATCAATCAACTTATCCATTATCATTTGAGCGAGAATAGGAGATATTGGAGACCCCATGGGTGTGCCGGATATTTGCTGATAGAATATATTCTGAAATGTGAAGTATGTGTTGTTAATTACTAAATTTAGGCGTACAATAAACAAATCAAGTGAAAAAGTACAGTATTTTTTAATGACACTCCATTTTTCTTTAATAATGTTGATAACTAATTCGGTAGGTATATTTGTGAATAGGGCTTTGGCGTCTAATGACATTAAAATATGTTCCTTTGGAATTAGATAATAGTTAAATCGTTCAACAAATGTGAACGAGTCTTTAATACTATAACTCGTTTCGATAGGAAAAGCTACGCTCAGAATTTTTGACAGAAATAG
The DNA here is from genome assembly GCA_036346225.1 of Platerodrilus igneus. Classification (NCBI taxonomy): domain Eukaryota; kingdom Metazoa; phylum Arthropoda; class Insecta; order Coleoptera; family Lycidae; genus Platerodrilus; species Platerodrilus igneus. Next base: position 10,115,759 of record JARFIW010001469.1, on the reverse strand, counting down.
AGCTAACTTGTATGTAGGTGTCATAATGGATGCAATTATTGGTCTAAGTGACAGTTGGGGTTTATGGATTTTCGGAAGTCCGTAGTATTTTCCCGGAATAGAGTTGTTTTGACTAATATCTTTCTTTTGCTTTTCTGTAATAATTTGTTTTTTCACTAGTATATTAAGGTGGTCGTTTACTTTCTTTTGTATTGTAAATGTCGGATCTGTGTTTAACTTTTTGTAGATTGTTCTGTCATTTAATAGTTTTTCTGATAATTTATTGTACTGGTTTCGGTTCATAACTACGGTAACCGCGCCTTTATCGGCATTTGTAACTATTAATTCCGGATGTTTTTTTATAAATATGTATGTTTTGCATTTTATACATTACAACGTCCAGAAATATATAACAAATATATATATATATATATATATATATATATATATATATATATATTGCCGTGTAACCTCTATAAATAATCGACAGAAAAAAAAATCGAAAATTTTATGAATTTTCCAAAAACCGTCATAAATGTAACACAATAAAAAAAATTTTAACAAAAATAATTTCTTACCTGGATTCTGCTTCCATCACCTTAATTCTTCTTTAGTTCCCAGGCTAGCTCAGTTGGGCATCCTCTTGGATACCTAGATTCACTATTATACTCTGTATCGTTCACGCACACTCTCAATAAAACCACAAAATAATACTACCATCATACGATATTTATTTACCACTATTTACAAATAAAATTCAAGATTATTTACATTTCAGAGATCAAGTTACACCTCAATAAATCCTATTTTTGTACTGTCCTGGATTTTCATTTAAAATATCAAACACATTGAATATACCTGGAGTAAATGGGCCCTGAATAATACCTTATTTTTTTTCTTTATTTCTAATTTATTTTGAATTAGTATACTCTGGAGTATGGTGAACTCATGATAACCTAGTTAATTATGAATAATGTATGCTTTTGTACTTCGCATACTCTTACAACAAACAAAAAACCCATGTACTCGTAACAATAAAAATTTTAAATTCCTGAAGGAACGTTAATAAGCTTTATATACACCTTTAGATTTCTATTTGAATACCATAATAAAGTTAGTTATACGTATTATTTTCAATACGCAAAATAATGCACAATACCTTCATATTCACTCTCACACGTCACACTAGTTTCATAGTTTATAACAACAACAATTTTAAAGCGTTACCTGGAATTTCTTGAAGATCTCTACTCCGTTGACGATGCGGTAAAGTAGTTTCGCTCTGCTCTGCTGGCCGCTTCTAGCTATTTGTAGAAGAACCCCATCTAGGTTGTGCTGTTTGCTCTGCCTTCACGGTGCATCCACATCCAAATCCAAATTAATTACACTTCTTTCATAATTGCGTACTTTAGTTTAATTTAATTTAAATTTACGTTACGCCACGTCACTTCACGAGCTTGTTTAAGATAAATGTTGCACCTCAAATTAAAATCTAGACTTGACACTATTCGCGTATCAAATTATGAGGCCAACACTGTACTATTTAATTTAAAAATATGTATACTTACAAACTCGTATTCTGAAGCGGTGAAAATACTAAGAGATTGAAGTTAAAAGAGAGAGATCGCTAATTATCTTCGAGTATTTATATGATTCCGAATGCCACCTCTAGGCCGCTCTTCCCGTGAAAAATCTAATTTAAAATAACACTTCCTCAAATTTTGTTTCAACCGTTTTCGAAATCCCCGAAATTTAGCGCGTCGTTACGATATTTTCCGAAAAATTAACATTCAATATTCCCGTGTTTGTCTGATGTACAACTAACTATATTGACCAATAGTATATCCATTGACGTCTTAAAAACCCCGCCTATATTAACGCTGTCTCTTTCTTATGCATATTATATGTTTCCTTCTAACCTTGTTTGAGTGGTAGAGAATTGATATTACTGTCCGCGTTCTTTTTACTCCATGTGGACTTGTATACGTGCTTTACGACTGTCGTTTAACCAATATTCTTTGAAACTTGCTTGTTATCTATAAAAATAAGGGGAACCTGACATTTCAAAAACATGCAGGTGTTCAATTAACCGACGTTTTAACACAACATTTCTAAGAGTTGGCTTTTAAAGGTATTTTATATTCAACGGCTGTTTATGTGTTAGCAAAGCGTTTCACCTTGGTAGTATCGATTTTTCATTCTTTTATGCGTATTATACGTAATTACCCGTTCAATTAAACTCCATTAAATTAATAAATAAATTGCATTGGCTTCTAAAATTTATTTTCTTTACTAACCTAACTAAATTTTATTCATTAATTGTAAAATTATGGTAATACTTGTTACTTAAAAATGAACTAAATAAAATAAATTTCGCACGTAAATTCTGGTTGTTTCCTCTATACAGGGTGTTTGAAATTACCTTGTTTATACGTAGATTTAGCCTTTTAAAACCACTACAATATATATATATATATATATATATATATATATATATATATATATATTCCTCCCCTTGTAAAATAATGCTATTGTTTTGTTAATGGCTATACAACTATTGGCTCGATTTATATAGTAAATAAGCTCTTATTATTTTTATAAGAGTTTATTTACAGATACATCTTATTTTTCATTGTGTTCTACACAAATTCATAAGGAGCTCGAGTAGTATAAATTATAACACTGTCTAATCACTTGGCTGCATAGCGTGCGTGCGTCCGTGTGTGTGTGTGTGTGTGTGTAATAGGAAACTGGTTTGTCTTTGGGTTGTTGTATCTCTAATTTATTAGTTTGATTTACTTTTGTTTAAAAATAGTGAGTTGAGAAAACGTTATTATTTTTATAAATTTTGTGTGAAGAAATCTTGGACACTGTATATGTGACCTGGTTGTCTACTTATTAGGAATGTTATATTTAGTTTTTAAAATCATAAAGTCCAAAGTATACTGCTTCTAAATTATTAATATTAGTTTTTTCATTTAAACAGTTATTTGTTTTTTGAATATGGTAGGATTCTAAAAATAATCGTTTGTAATAATTAGATTCTATTTCAAGTATTTCGACATTTTGTAGATCTAAAGTGTGATCGTTTCTTTTTATATGTGTCGAAAGTGCGCAGGTTGTTTTTCCTATTTTGGCGTCGCTTTTATGTTGTGTAAGCCTGTGACCCAGGTATTGTTTTGATTGACCTACATATTGTCCTCCACATGAGCATTTGATTCTATATATTGTATTGCTTATTTTTAGTTTTTTTGTTTTGTCTTTTAAATTTGTGAAAAGTTCTTTGGTTGATTTATTATAATTAAAAGTAATTTCTATATTCCGTTGTTTTAAAATTTTTTAAATTAATTGATAAATTTTGGATATATGGTAATGATCTGTATTGTTTTTGTGTTATTGTGTTTTCTTCTTTGTGCTGAATTTGATTGTTAAACATTAATTTGTCTATTAGTGTTTTAGGGAAACCATTGTTTATGAAGATATTTCTTAGTTCAATCAAATTTTTGTGATGAAATTCGGGGTCGCTTATTTTTATTATTCTGTATTTTATGGCTAAGATTGTATTGATTTTTATGTTGATATGAGTGATTTGAAAAGTAGTTTATATATCTTCCTGAATATTTGTTGGTTTCTTGTACCAATCTAATTTTATTTTATTATTTTCATCTCTTATTACTTTTGAATCTAAAAAATCAAAAAACGTGCTAAAACAAAACGGATATCCACTAAAATTTGTCAACCCTATTATAAAAGAATGTATAAATCATTTTTATAATAAACTTATTAGTCATAATAAAAAAGAAATGAAAAAAGGTGATGAAACTTACGTAAGCTCAAACTATCATAGAAAATTATCACAAAAACTACAACACTGCTTAAAAATATATGATATAAAAACGTACATAATAAACCTATTAACATGAATAACTCTCTTTTCACAAAATTCAAACAACAAACGCGTATTAAAAATAAAGCACACGTCGTATACAAAACTAATTGCATAGGATGTAATAGTTCTTATATTGGTAATACTAAACAGTACTTAGACCGCAGGATATACGAACAAATATTCAAAAAGAACCCATAAAAGAAATACTTACTACATTGACTAACCATGCATTAAATGAAATGTATAACTTCGATTTTGATAATGCAAGCATACTTGATACTAAAAAAAAAGAAAATAAACGTAATATATTAGAAATCATACACATTTAACGACAAACTAAATAGTATTAACAAAAAAACGAACCACGAACATTTTACAAACATCTATCACAATCTTATACAAAAAAAATAGTTGTAAATATTAATTAATTACATATTTCATGACGCTATTAACATTTTCGACTTGTATAAATGTTTTCTATATAATTAAATATCAATATATATCTTAACAGTTTCTAGTAATAAATAGCTATGTTTTAACTTAATTTTAATTACTATTAAAATAAAAATGTCTTACTGTATAATTTAACTTTACCGTTGCCATAAATATTGAAATTACTTAATCTAAATTATTTATAGTTTACTCTGTATATTTTATTCTAATTAACTTTAATTATAATTTGCCTATTTTCAAACATATACCATGCATGTGATTAATGATAAAGTATCTTTATCTTTAGTAAATATTACAATAATTAATTCAATTTTTCATCATACACTGACATTTCACAACCATCAATTGAATAGTTTAGAAGACTAAATATATATATATATATATATATATATATATATATATATATATTGTAGTGTATAAGGGAGATACCAAGAGTTCTAAGGGTTGTTTAGTACAAGGTAGTATATGCCAAGCAAAATAATCCACATATTTGATCACATAAACTTAAAAATGTATGTTTGCCGTATTTTACGTATACTAAAATACCATTCAAAATGGTAGTTGAAATTAAGTGCCAAAAGGTAATATTGAAATGACTAAATGACGTAGTAAGATGTACAGTGCTCAAGGGTTTATACCGAGTTTGAATTTTAAAGGCCATTGAAAGTACATTTGCCGTCCAAAAACCGGATGCGTCTATGAATGTTTACTATCAACCACGCATCCAGGTTCAAGTGTGATTTATTTTGGATTTTCATTTTAAATAGAATCAACTTTTGGACAATATTTGTAAGCTCAAAATTATTAGTTATAACAACTTCAAATATGATTGGTGAACTGTAAATATTTAGGACAAATAATAGAATTGTATGTGAATCAGAAAAGTGTAAAAGGACATGAACTATGGTATGTGCGACACAAACGAAATGTTAGGATGTTATTGGACGATTTAGTTATGTACTTTAAAAGTGTAGTAGGCAGGAAAGTTAAAATGGTCGCCTTGGAAAGCAAACAACGAAGATTATTTTCGAAATTCATTTTGTAAAAAGACGTGTTTTTCATACTGTGCTAATTTGTAAACAATTTTAAAAGAAGTTAATAAAAGTATTTGTTTTTAAAGAGTTTTGATTAAGTAAAGAAGGGTAAAGCAGCAACAGCAACGAAAGTAATTAGTATAAAGAGTGGTGATTGTGCAACGGCGAAGCGACGGAAAATTATATAGATTTGGAGTGATATTGGGAAAGGTAGCAGGACATCGAGTGGTAATATACAAGGAACGGAGTTGGATTTGGGTAGCGATATTAGGTAGCAGGACATCGGGAGGAATTATATAAAGGAAAGAAGTTGGATTTGGAGAACGATTTATAGATTTGTAGCAGGACATCGGGAGGAATTATATAAAGGAAAGAAGTTGGATTTGGAGAGCGATTTATAGATTTGTAGCAGGACATCGGGAGGAAATATATAAGGAACGAAGTGGGATTTGGATAGCGATATTAGGTAGCAGGACATCGAGAGGAAAATTATATAGGAAAGAAGTTGGATTTGGATAGCGATATTAGGTAGCAGGACATCGAGAGGAAACATATACAGGAAAGAAGTTGGTTTTGGATAGCGATTATTAGGTAGCGGAGCATAGAGCAATTTTGAAGTAAGACGACGAGTAGATTTGGATAAGATACGAAGAAGCGGACGGATTGATTGAAAACACGAAGAGCGAAATTTAGGATAGCAACAATTGGTAGTGGAGGATTCGATGCAGAAATTAGCACAGTGGAAGTTACAGCACTGGGTATTCAAAATTCTAAATTAGGGTTAATTATTTCAGGTATTGGGGAGCAGCTAAATTAAGAACAACACCTGGAGGCGGTACGAAACTTCAATCAGATAGGACAAAAGTGTAAAGAATCATACGGCAACAAGGATTTTGAGCCAGCAGTCAGAGCGGCCAAGAACGGAGTATAAACCAGGTGAGTGCTGATATATCTTAAAACGTCAAAAACAGTCATATAATTTTGGTAATAATTTAATTTGGCACAAAGCAACGCTGATCGTAGTATAATTTTGGCATATACAAAAGTAGAGTAAAAAAATTTAGTACTAAAACAAAAGAGGTGCACTTTGGTTGGACTTTGCACATCTACTTATAACAGAACTCACTATAAGTAGTTGACCACCCTGAGATTTAAGAGCTTAAATAGTCGAGGCATTGAAATAAATAGTTAATTAAAGAACCAACCAAACGTTGCAAGTACGGGGCGTGCATTAGGTGTGCACATTACAAAAAAAGGCGCGACAAAAAGGGGTAAAATAAAATAAAATTTTTTTAAAAGAATATAGAATTGAGAGTAATTGAACAGACAGTCAGTGAGTAAAAGAAAAGTGGGATTCAATAAATAATAATAATAATAATATATATATATATATATATGTGTGTGTGTGTGTGTGTGTGTGTGTGTGTGTGTGTGTGTGTGTGTGTGTGTGTTAAATTTGATATACAATTTTTAATCATGTAAGTTTGACTAGTTTATTCATATATTGTTATATGTTAGATTTTTTATGTTTTGTTATTATTTTTCAGACTATATGTATATGTGATCATGGTTTATTAAAAAGCCAAAACGCTTAAGATTAATAAATAATAATAATAATACTCATGGAAAATCGTTCTGGGATAAAGGCGTCTGATAAAAGATTAATTAGTGAATAATCATTTATTAAACTTCACAACGTTTCGGACAATATGAATCCTTAATCATGCGCTAAACGTGGTAATTAAAAAAAAAAAAGGAACTAACATTACTATAAAGTACTTACGTTCAATGTGATTCATCATCATCATTGAGTCTTCAGTCCTGGAACTGGTTAGGCGTGTACTTCTATTGTTTCCTATTCTGAACTAACCTACACATTTTTCTGAAATTTCTATCTGCGTGCAATAGTCTGATCTAGGTCTACATCTATCTCTTTTTTTTCCCCTATATCTGCCTGCACTATTCCCCAAAAACGCCCTGGAACGCTGCCCTTTTATTTCTATTTTTTTTTGTTTTCCACAGATATCCTTATTCTCCTACTATTTCTATAACCTCTTTATTATAAACTTTGTCTGTTCTATGATCATCATACATCTGAATCATAACATTCCGAAAGGCTTTTTCCTGGTCCTGTCTGGTTCTTCTGCTGTCCTTATTTCATAGGTGTACAGTGCTGTGCTCCACACATATGCTTCCAACAATTTTTTTCTTGTTTCTATGTTTGTTGTTTTCGAACATAGTCGCTGTTCTTTCTTGTTAGGTACAGTTCGGTTCTCCTTCTATTGTTTTATAAATATATACCGTTTCATCGATATTCAGTGGTATGTGGGCGGAGGGGGGCTCCGTGGCGTAGATGGTATGCATGTGACTATTACGACCAAGGTCCCGGGTTCGAATCTCTACACGGTCCGCTTGAAAAATGTTAGGCGAGCATTTTACACAAAAATACGCCCTCGTTCGGATGAGAGGTAAAATGGAAGTCCCGTGTGTGGGTGTTGTTACGCACTTTAAAGATCCCTACCTTGCTTGCAAAAGCAAGGGTTCAGCAAAATTCAAAAAATTTTCAGGTTAAAAAACTCGTTTCCTGGCCAATGTAGTACCTTCGGGTGGAGCATTGGAAAATCACATGCAGGGGTATGTGAAGGGGGTTAAGCAGCCTATAGGTACCAAGCTCCTTCAACACAGACATTTGCCGAATTAATAGTTTTCTAACATATCCTTTCGCACAATCAAGATTAATTCAAAATATTGCAAAACCAGCACCTGTATTTGTTTATAGTAATAATCAGGTTTAGTGCTATTATTTTTTCGTCATTAGGTTTTCCGTTTTGGAACTGGTTGGACGCGTACCTCCACTGATTTCCATTCTGAGCTAGCCTACACAGTTTCCTGACATTCCTACAGATAAGATACAGCTCCGTTCCCCCTTCTATTGTTTTCTAAATATATGCCCTGATATTTCACTGATTTTCAGTGGTATGTGAAGGGTTAAACAGCCTGTAGGTACCAAGATCCCCCAACACAGACATCTGCCGAATTAATATTTTTCAATAAATCCTTTCACACAATTAACATTAGTTGAAAATATTGCAAAACCAACGTTTGTAGTTGTTTATAATAATCATCAGGTTTAGGTACATTTTTTTGTCATAAGATTTTCGTCTTCGTACCGGTTGAACGCGTACCTTCGTTGATTTTTATTTTGAACTAGCCTTCCCATTTCCCTGAAATTTCCACTGTTTTCTAAATATATACCCCGTTTCACCGATATTCAGTGGTATGTGAAGGACTTTAAGCAACCTGCGGCTACAAAGATCCCCCAACACTTAGACATCTGCCGAATTAATAGTTTTTCATTAAATTTTTTGCTACAATCAACTTGGTTGAGAACCCACTATCTGTGTGCAATAGTCTATCCTAGGTCTACATATACCTCTCTTTTTTTCCTATCTCTGCTTCTAGTATATTCTGCACTATTCCCTCGTGCCTTAGTATTTGACCTACCATCCTACCTCTCCTATTTTTTACTGGTTTCTTTAGATTTCTTTCTTCTCCTACCATTTTTATCACCTCTTTGTTCTTAACTTTGTTTGTCCATGATATCTTCATCATACGTATGTAGCACCACATTCCAAACGCTTCTATTTTTTTCCTGCCCGCTTCTCATACTGTCCAAGCTTTACAGCCGTACAATGCTGTGCTCCACACATACGCTTGCAGCAATGTTTTCTTGTTTCTATGTTTGTTGTTTTTGAACACAATAAATGCTTTTTCTTGTTAAATGTAGCACGACCTTGTGCTAATCTTTGTTTTATATCTTTTGCGCTTTTCCAATCTTGCGTTATTTGGCTTCTTAGGTAGTAGAATAACCTCTTGTAAATTCTCGTGTCCTATTTGTATTCTAGTTTTTGATTTATTTTCTCCTCCTTTGCATACTAGTACTTTAGTTTTATTTTTGTTAATTTTCATACCGTATCTTTCTGTTAAAACTGTTGCCATTTCATTAAGCAGCTTCTAACTCTTGTATTTGACAGTTTTCATTCCCTCTTCGATATGTAAATTAAAAATTAATGAGGATAGGGCACACCCCTTTCTCACCCTTTACTTAATATTTACTTTTGTACGTTCCAGCTCTAATTATATTATCACTTTTTGCTCTTTGCTCTTTGTATAGAGTATTTCAATCATTTTTTTATTTTACATTGTCCACCTAAAACCTATTCTAATTTTTTGAGTATTTCAAGCATTTTTCCATTTAACATTGTCGAATGCTTTTTCGAAATCTATGAACCCTATATACACGCTTTCTCTTTTTTCTAATCTCTTCTCCATTATTACCCTCAGAACTAAAATAGGCTCCCGTATTCCTTGTTTCGCCTAGTATCCTTAGTATCCCTAGTATGTCTTCAGCTCGTTTTTCCATTCGTCTCTGTACAATTCTAGTTAATATTCTTGAAACGTGTGCTGTCAAACTTATTGTTCGAAAATGTTCACAATTATCCGCGCCTCTTTTTTGGTACAGTGACTATGATGTTACGTTTGAAATATTTGGGTATCTTGCCTGTTTCCTACATATGGCTCACAAGTTGCAAAAGACATTCTGTTACTGTTTGTGCAGCGGCTTTTACAGTTATTACTTGCACCTTATCTATACCCGGTACCTTACCATTTTTCAGGCTCTTTAATGCTAATTCAAACTCATCTCCAAGTATAGGATAACCCAAGTCCTTCCTTCTTTTCAATGCCTGCTTCCTGTTCTAGTGCTGTAAATTCCTCTTCTGATTATATATTCTCTCTTATTCTTACCATTTTCTGTACATTTTCTATAATGATGTCTCTTTCCGCGTCCCTATTTTTTTGCTAGAGAGTTTTAAATCCCTAAAATTCACTCTACTTAGTTTGTATGGTTTATCTGTCTTTCCTATTTCCTTGTTAGTTTGTACCTCTTAGTATTTTCATCAAGCCATTGCTCTTACGCTTTCCTGCATTTACGAATAATTTCCCATTTTATGGATTTGTATCTCTGTTTTCTAGCTTTGTCCGGTCTGTGTTTGTATTTTCATCTTTCTTTTATTAAATTCTGGATATCCTTTGTTAATCATGGTTTCTTATTTTCTTTTTGTGTATACCCCAGAATATCTTTGGCCGCCATGTCTAAGCTGGATTTAATGTTATTACATTCTGTTTCTACTTCCTTATTATCATAAATTTTCTCGATGTCTTGTAGCAATTCATTTGACATTTTTCAAAAATGTCGTGGATATCTTTATCTTTTAGTTTTTCAAAGTCAAAGTGCCTTTTTCGTTCTTTTTTTCAAAATTTTAAATTTAAGCGCGGCTTTCATAATTACGATGCTGTGGTCAGTGTTTATCTGCATCTGCTTCTGGATATCTTTTACAGTCTTTTACTTGATTCCTAAACTGTTGTCTAAATCTCCCCACGTCTCCTGACATCTTCCACGTGTCTTGTACCAGGATGTTGAAATACTGTGTTTGTGATGGTTAAATTGTTTTTGTCGCAAAATTCTATCGGCCTATTTTCCTGTCGTTTCTCGTGCCTAAACCAAATAAACCTACTATCGCCCCTTACGTATCCTCATCTACTACTGCATTAAAATCCCCCAAAATTATTAAATTTGTACGTCCCTTTATGCATCTTAGTATGTCTTCGATATCGTTGTAGATCGCTTCTACTTAGTCTTTTCTGTAGCCAAAGCTGGGTCTGTATACTTGTATTATTACTGCATTTACCGTCTTAGATTCTAATGTTTCCATGCGTACTTTTTCGTTCTTTTGTTTAGTAGTTTTCTACACAGTGTCTTATCTTTTTTCGCATAACTATTCCCTCACTCGAATCTCCTTCCTCTGATCTTGTATGAATTACCCGAAAGTCTCCACTCCAAAAATCTTCCGCCTCTGGCCACCGAACATCGCTATCCTTACTATGTCTTATGCTAACCTATCCATTTAAATTTGCAGATTCTCTAGCTTACCTACTTGCTTTGTGCTTCTAACATACCACGCCCCGATTCGCAAAATGTTTCTGGTTTTTCTTTTAAACTTACCGAGCACATCTACCCCCAGAGATCCGTATGGGGGACTTCTGGAATCTTTTACCTCAGAGGATGCCCATCATCTTAAAGAACAATTTAAGTACGCTGTGTACTTACTTGGGAGGTAATGTGGTGATTTCCCATTGACTTCCACATCGCAACTAGTTCCTTCTTAAACTTAGAATTTAGTGATAGAATAATTATGGTTAGATTGAGTACGAAACCCACAGACACTGTTTTAGTACAGGTTATACATGCCAACAACTCAGTACGATGATGAAGAAGTAGAAAAGGTATACGAGGATATAAATAGTATAGTGAAAAAAGTAAAAGGAGATGAGAATTTAATAGTTATGGGCGATTTTAATGCGTCAGTGGGAGAAAATAGTGAGGGGAAAAATGGTAGCAAAATTGGGGTATGGTAGACGAAATGATAGAGGGAAAGGATTAGTTGAGTTTTGCCAGGAACGTAGATTAGTAACTGTAAACACTCTATTTGAACAACATGTTAGACGAAGATATACCTGGAAAGCGCCAGGTGATAGGGCTAGATATCAAATAGATTATATTTTAGTTAAACAAAGATTAAACCAAGTTAAAAACTGTCGTAGTTATCCAGGGGCTGACATAGATGGCGATCATAACTTAGTTAAAATGAAGTGTAATCTAAAATTCAAAAAATTGAGAAAGGCTAAAAGAGAGGGATATGGGATCTAGGTAAGCTTAATGATAGTGAGGGAAAAGAGGAATATAAACAAGTATTAGATAATAAGATCAAAGAGATAGCTATAGGATGGAACGTAGAAAATAGATGGAAAGAAATAAAAAGGGCTGTACATGATACAGCAAAACAGACTATAGGTAGGAAAAAAATAGAAGCGAGAAAACCCTGGGTAACAAAAGAGATATTAGATTTAATAGAGAATAGAAGAAAGCTTAAACCTTTCAGAGAATTAGATAGTGAAAGTAAGCAAAAATATAATAGAGTTAGAAATAAGATAGTACATGAGTGTAACAAAGCTAGAAATAAATGGATGGAGGAGAATCGTAAGGGAATACAAGATGATTTGAGAGTAGGTAAGACAGACAGGGCTTACAGGGCAGTTAAAAAGTTGTTCGGGGAAGATAGGAAAAAATAAAATGGTATTAAAGATGAAAATAATGAGATTCTAATAAATAAAGTTGAGGTAGCAGATAGATGGAAAAGATATTAAGAAGATTTATATAAGGCAGCCAATATGGATGAGTTAGAGAACGACCAAGAAAAGGATGTAGAAGTAGGGTTCTCAAAATTAATAGAGAAATTTGTTAAAGCTGTCAGGGATCTTAAACTAAATATAGCGCCGGGATAGACGATTTACCCGCAGAATTAATAAAATATGCAAGTCAGAAAACTTTAGACAAGTTATATGAACTAGTAAAAGTAATATATGACACAGGTGAGGTCCCAATAGTTTTCGAAAAAAATATTATTATCCCAATCTCAAAAAGTCAGGAGCTGATATGATAGGTGTGAGAATTTTAGAACGGTTAGTTTAACTTCCCACGCGTCTAAAATACTAATAATAAAAATATTTAAAAATATAGTAGGAGCTTTGACTGAGAATTATTTAGGTGAAGACCAATATGGTTTTCGTAAAGACTGAGGGACTAGAGAACCGATACTAATGATTAGGATAATTATCGAAAAAAGGTTACAAAAAAATATAAAGACTCTCAATTCGCGTTTGTAGATTTAGAAAAAGCATTTGATAGGGTTAATTGGATTGTTATGTTCAGGGTTTTGCGAAAAATAGGAATTTCTTATAGGAATAGAAAAATATTTACAGTCTATATAAAAACCAAAGCGTAGTAATTAGATTTGATGAAATAGAAAAGGAAACTAAGATTAGAAATGGTGTTAGACAGGGCTGCATACTATCTCCCTTGATTTTTTAATGTTTATATTGAGGAAGCTTTAAACTTAGCTAGAGAGAGAAAAACGAGATAGGTATTAGCGTACAGGGACAGAAAATAGACATGTTACGTTTTGCATATGATATAGCCATTATAGCAGAGTCTAGAAAAGAATTAGGCGAGTTTTTAAATATTTTAGATGAGATACTACAGAGTAACTATAGTATGAGAATTAACTCAGGAAAGGCAAAGATAAATGACAAGTGAGTTACAGCCTAGTTCTAAATCAAAATTAAAAATAGGTAATACCGAGTTTGAGGAGGTAGATGAATTTTGCTATTTAGGTAGTATAATTACAAAGGACGAATGTAGCAGAAGGAATATAGTAGCTGGAATAGCCCAAGCTAAAAAAATGTTTTTAAAAAAGAAAGACTTACTAATAGCTAATAGTATTAGTTTAGATAATAGAAAAAGTTTCTTAAATTCGTATGTATGGAGCGTTCTACTATACGGTAGTGAGACATGGACAATTAATGAGGTAGATAAGAAAAAGGTAGAAGCTTTTGAAACCTGATGTTATAGGAGAATGTTAAAGGTTAGTTGGACAGATAGAGTAACAAATGAGGAAGTTTATAGAAGGTTAGGTGAGGAACCCTGCATGTGGAAACAATTAAAGGTCAGGAGAGATAGAATGCTAGGGAACCTGTTAAGACATGAGGGACTATTTAGTATGGTCTTAGGTTATAGACTACCAAATAAAAATAGCGTAGGAAGACCTAGACAAGGCTATATTAGTCAAATTATTAGAGATTTAGGTTGTGAAGGGTATGTAGACCTTTTTAAACTAGTTCAGAATGGAAAAGAATCTAGAGCTCCGTCAAACCGACTTTTAAGTAAGTTCGAATACAAAACAAAAAATAAATAAATAAAAATGAATTAACTAAATGTCACCATGACATAACACAATTAGTTAGAGGACTGGCATGTTGGCAGCGATTCGCTGCTTAAGCCTTACCATAACATATAATTTAACACACTTCCTTTTTTGAGGGGATAACCAGGTAATATTTCATTTCCTTATAAATGGGAATCATGTAAACATGTTGGAGTTCTTTAACAACCATCAGGTTGCTAATGTCTATGTAGAGCCAGATATATAAGAAAAAGATAGAAGAGTATAGGAAGACCTAGACAAAGCTATATTAGTCAAATTATTAGGAATTTAGGTTGTGAAGGATATATAGAACTTTTCAGAATAACACAGAACAGAAAAAAAGTTAGAGCTGCGTCAAACCGACCTTAAGTAAGGTCGAAAACAAAATGATAATAATGATTCTTAAAGAAAAGTTTTATTTCAATATCTCAGTAATAAACCGTAATGTACAGATAACGAAATGTAAAATTAGGTGAAGTTTCTCGTTGCCTTGGTGGGCTTTTCCATTTTTAAAAATTTCCCATCCATATTATAAAATAATGTGTTTATTAAACCTACTTTCTACAAATGCTAAGTAAAGATTATAATTCAACTAAGGTAAAAGTACCAATGGGCCATGTATCAGAAGAACCATTCATTTAAAAATGTGAATAATAATGTTTAAGGTTGTGGCAGTAGTAAAACAGAACAACAAATATAAGGGTACAACCCTTCTCTAGCTACCTGTAGCAACCCTATTTTCAGTTCTTTGAAAGCTGACAAGTAATACAGGTGTTCATTGTATATTGATAGTATTGTGATCCTTTTGTTCATCATCTGAGTCATATCATTAAGAGGTAAGTGTTTTGAATTAAATGAATTCTAGTGACTGAGTAATTTTATTTTAAATAGTGAACTTATACTATTGTATTGCACATTTTCAAAGGTGTTTCAGTGTGATTGAAAAAATATAATTAAAAAGAACAAAAATTAAAAGGATGCTCCATTTTGGGATCATTACATTTCAAATTGCGTTGCTAATGGGTATTGCTGGCCCGATTCTAGAGCACAATTTAAATGTTTAATACAGCTAGCTACTCGTGTTTAGTCTATGTCATTACAAATATTTTCATACAGTTTAGAGTGATTTACTGTGATACAACCATGAATGGGCCACCATGCTCAATGAGAGTGCTGTGGTGGTCCATTTCCGGCACACACGAATTCCACGTGTTTTAATTTGATATTTTATTTATTTACAGAACAATTTCTGAGGAAACATATCAAAGTTAGACAGAGGACCAAGTTAAAATAGTTATTGCAGATTGAGAGAAAGGTGTTAGCGTTTGCGGTTTCAAAACTACACAATATTCCTCGAGCCACCTTACAAAGGAAGCTTAAAGCAGGTGTTCAACTTACAACTCATCGAGATCACACGATAATTTCTCAAAATCAGGAAAACGGTATTCTTCTGTAGATTTCCCGTCACAAAAGAAACTCTTCTCTATAGTGTGCAGAAATTGGCCTAGGAATATGGAATTACATTTCCGGGAGGAAGCAATATTTCTGGAAGGAAGGGTTACGAACCGCTTTTAAGACGCAGTCCGGACATCTCCAAAAGAACAAGTCAAAACTTAACAAGTTTGCCAAAGTAGAGAACTATTTAAAAGAAAATCGTCTAAATCCTAGAAGGGATTTTAACCGCGACGAGACTGCCTTTTTTAAACCAAAAACTTGGGAAAATTTTGGCAGTAAATGGGTCAAAAAAGATATATACTGATGCTGGATCAGATGAAAAATCAAACTTGACAGTTCTCATCACCGTCAACACAGTTTGTGAGATTGGCGATTGACAAATCTGACATTGGTTGGATGACCCAAAAAACATTTTATAAATGTATTACAAATACCTTTGAACCTTATTGACGAACAAATAAGATTGAAAAACCAGTAATTTTGTTCACGAATGGATATACATCCCACATACCTTTTTCTGTCGGTAGCTTCGGTCCAGTTAATGGTTATAGAGTTTGTAGGTACCCAAATGCAACACATTCAATACAACCAATGTATGTACAGTTTTTCATACATTTAGAGTAGCTTTGAAGCAAGAGGTTTTGCATTTTCGTATGGCTCATGATTGCCAACAAGTTCAAGGGATCTTCGACAGTTGTTCGAAAACAATTTACCGGAAGAAAATTTCCCGACTACAAATGCCCGAAAAGAAAATAGCTCGAAAAGAAATTTCATCGAATTGCAATTGACCAAAATTAAAATTCCTCGAACTTTTCTTCATCTTGAAATTCGACAGTCAATGCAGTACCTATTCAATATTCCGTTTTATAAGTTTATAAATCCTGGAACCCGAACGGTTGTTGGGACTCCTAGTCGCCAGAACTTACAAGATACAGTTTTATTCATGAGGTTGCGCGTCCTCCCTGGACATGGTCATGTTTTATTTGGACGATGGAACAAATACAGGTGATCCAGAATAAGTTCTGAAGGATTTCTCGCTAAGCGTCACTCAGTGTAGTGATATTAGGCTGTCTGTTAATCCATCCAAAAGCGAGCTTTATTGTGACAAACTCTTGAATGCGGAGATTACCAAAAGATTTGAAAAGATATCGCCAGGAATTAAGATTATATTGGAAGTGACACTACTTGGGAAAGGAAGAATAATTATCATTTCTTTTCGACCGTTAAAGAGAACTATAAATTATATTACAATTCCTGTTTCTGGTTATGTCATTGTTTCGGAGTTTCAAAATTGATGTACCTATTGAGAACCACTCTCGCGTGGCAACATAAGAACTTCCTTCATTCAGTAAACTCAAAAATCAAGTCAACTCGTGAACAACTGGTAAATTTTCAGTTAAATAATGTTCAATACACCAAAGCTAACCTTCCAAACAGACCTGGCGACCTTCATTTCATCAGTTTAAAGAGTTTCAAAGCTTGTTAACATAATGTTAAGCGTACTACATTCAGGTACGCCTACGATTCTGTGCTCTGATAAAGCAATGCCGGTTTCGAATCAGTTAAACCCCGAATCAATTCCTTTTGCTGTTCCATCAGTTCGATGCTTTTGGAACAGCATTAACGTATACCGTATAATACAAACTCTCGACCATGCCATCTATGGCCAAATGAAGGCGATAATTTATAATATTAGAGAAACACGAATATATTGCATGGTTTCACGCTCTCCCCTCCAGATCAGTGGAAACTCTTCTGGATAACAACAATTTCAGTTCGCAATGGGGCTAGATTAAGATGCAAGATTTGCTTAGCTCATACGTGCATTTGTGGCGAAGAAGTTGATGCGTATGGATAACATGGCTTGAACTGTTCAAAGAGTGCTGTCCGTTTTTCCAAATATCTAGAAATTAACTCAATAGTTAATGTACTCCCTACTTCACCAAAAATTCCATTTCGTTTGGAACCAACAGACCTACATCGGGATGACGGAAAGGGAGCTAATCAAATGACCCTAATTTCTTTGGAAAATGAAAATGGCCAGTGTTTAGTGTGGGATGCAACGATCTCAGACACACTAGCCCCCCTACAATATTCTTATGTCATTGAAGGAAGCAGATGCAATTGCTAAAAACGTGCAGCAACAAAAATGAGGAACTACCACTCGATAATTGAACAGAATCTCAGCGTCTTCCCTTTTGCAGTGGCAACGTTAGGACCTTGGTGCAACTTGGTGGCCTTTTAGCATTACATCTTGGAGAGTCCGGGTAACGTTTAGTTCTGGTTCAAAGGATGTTTCGCAATTCAGAAAGGCGAAGGTCATGGTGAAGGGTAATTCGAGAGTTGAGATATAACGAAAAGCGACAATCTTATTACATAAAATAAGTGACTGGTACAAGACCAACACAATGAATATTACAACATCAAAAATAACCTACGTGAAGGGGAAACTCTCGAGAGACCCCATCATCAAGCTGTGTAATCAAGGCGTTAGAAAATCACCCAACACATAATATCTTGGCGTATTTCTGGATGATAAACAGAATTCCGACCAACAGATTATACAACCTACCTAAACGCACAGAACTTAATGCAAAGTATCGCTAGCATAGCTTAGAAGGATTATAGAATTCCACTTAACTGCATCAAATTATACATCCATGGCGTCCATAATCACATACACGACAAGCACGTGGTCACATTACCGGTGGAACTAGTGAAATTCTAGCAACGTATCAACTCTGCACAAAAGGGACCCGCGGTACGGCTACCGGGTGCATACCGAACAACGTCGCACGAACAATTAATTGTAGCACTACGAATAATTCCACTCGATCTCCTCATAAAAGAACGGTCAGCTGCATATTAGCCGCATAACGGAGACGCCACCAAGGTACGAGGAATACTAAGAACGGAGGCACACGCGTAGAAACAAGTAAGAGTGGCCATCATCGCCTAATGACAAGAAAGATGGGACCAATCAACAAAAAACAGAAAAACTTAAGAATTCATACCAAATGTAACCACGCGGATTAAGACGGAACCATTCATACCGAGTTGGGGGTAATGCATTTCTTAACAGGGCACGGACTCTGCCCCACATACAAACACAGGTTCAACATAACGGATACGAACAGGTATATGTGTGGAATGTTGGGATTTACCATGGCCAACACACAACAAGAACGTGACAGAATTAATAACAACCTATAAAACGGAAAGACGTTGAACATCATATGGAACAAAGACCTATTCCCACACATGAAACTACCAACACGGAGGACAACCAAAATCCTTCACAATCTGTACAGACCATAAACACAGAATAAATAGTGCAAAAGCGAGACAACAAACCGACAATCACTGGAACTACCGGTGGCGGTACCGCTGAAGCCTTACCAGCGGTCGCGCTTCTGAGGCACCAAGGATAAAGTCATATATTACTTAATATGACGAACCACCAGCTAACACTTAAAAACACTATACAGGTGATTTGTGCATCGACTTTATGTACAAACACCAATGAGTCTCGAACATCACGTAGGATAAGATTAGTTGAATAAGACTTTTTTAACAACACTTAGTTTATTTAAAAATCTCAAGACTCTGCAAAACTCTCTCTTAAACCTAAATAAGCGCAAAACATAGGAACAAACATAGCAATAAACATAGCAATATACACTTTTGTCAAACTGTTAATTATTCAAACATACTGTGTGATAACAAACTATAACTAGGAAGTAGGAAATACGTTTAATCCTTTGGCAAACACGGAAACAAAGTCTACACACGCAAAGTACATTCACACAGTTTCACACACAGTTGAAACTGCACGTGATCCCTTGGGCTTCCGACTGCCGATAGCCAGAGCAGGTGCAGTTTGTGCTCAACTTTCAGTCCTGAAATTCCCGCACATACATACGCACACAATACACACGCGCGCGCGCGTACACACACGCATAAATAAAAAACAACACGTTTTGGTTTGCGCGTGAGCTCTCTGGTTTTCGGCTGCCGACGGCCAGAGCACGAGTGGTAGTGTTGAAGTCTCAGTCCCAGATTTTCGACTGCCGATGGTCTGGTACTGAGAGGGGAAGACGCTCAACATCAACACCAACATACACACAAAGACACAGCACCCAAACACCCACAACAAAACACACAACATACATACCTAATACACAAAAGACAGTACACACACAAAACACACAATACGTTTTGGCCGGGCGTGAGTCCTATGGTTTCTGCAGCAGATGGTCAGAGCACATGCGGTAGTGCTCAATTCTCATTCTCGAATTTCCGGCTGCCTATGGTCTGGAACCGCGAAGGGGGCTCATCCAAAAACATTAACACCATAAACACCTATAAACTCCCAGAACAAAAAACTCAGCCCAAACACACAGACCCACACATACACTGATAAAACACATACACACCCAAGGCAAAACACAATACGTCTTGGGCTGCGCGTAAGCTCTCTGGTTACTGCCTGCCGATGGCCAGAGCACCTGAGGTAGTGCTCAACTTTCGGTCCTGGATTTCTCGACAAATTGGATTAATAAATCATAATCACTAGTTTACTACTCAATTTTGTTATTTCAACAGACGTTCTAAATATACATTTTTCATTTAGTTGCGGCCATATTTCACTATAGGCTTTAGCCAACCCACACCCAGTCGACAACCTGCTTCCTATAACATCCAAAATTACTGACTAAGATAGCTATAACGTGACTATATAAAAACAGACATAACAGACACTCAATAACATCAACATACCATAAACACACACACACGCACACACACACGCACACACACACACGCACACACACACACATCAGTTTGATATAAGGGGTGAAATGGGCCTGCTTAAATGTTAGACAGCAGACTAACCAAAATGTTAGAGAAATAAACAAATAAAGTTCAGAGAGGGAGCGAACGGCATTCAGCCATGGGTACTTTTCCATATTCTGGAGGATCCTTCTCTAAATATACTGTATTCCTAACCTATAATTGTTAATTTATTAAAAACTGTATTTAAAAAAAAAGGCTCTGGTAGTATATGATGATCTGGATTTATTTCGTGAATTTACTCATTTTTTTACGGAATAATTGGGGTATTCGTTACGGCGTATTAAAACTATAATGCTATCATGATGTTTGAAGATGGTACCTACGTCAAGTTTATTTAAACCTATTGCGCATATGACGTCACCCGCCATCCGATAATAATTCTAATCTATCTTCAGTTCAGAAGGAGTACAAAACTTATATTCGCTATCTGACATACTAGGTATTAAATTTTTCTTGCTCATCTTTATTACCTAGGCGCGGAACTGTCAGTTTGACATCGACAATTGAACAACGCTGTGATCTAGGATGTATCTCTCATTTGTAACTTTACCCTCGAAACAAAGGAGTCGTTGATTTGTCAGTCTTCTATATGTTAATAATGTACTCTTTGCTATTATGATTGTGAATAAATTAAATTTTCTATTGAGTAAATTCTTCTGAGTTTACAAATCTCAAAAGGTTTGTATGAATAACACCTAAACAGCAAATTCTACATTTTTATATATTGTAATAGAATTTGTTTATTTTTAATTTAGCTTTTTTATACTTATTGTAAATTTTTAATTAGATAAATTTAAATTCTTTATTGTCCCATATAATTTTAATAATAAAAATAGCATTCGTAGCAACAATCAAATAAATTATGGCAGGGGTCTGGTGTTTTGAACTCCTTTTAAACTTTTCAATCATATTGTGGGCATTATATTTCGGGAATACTGTTAATTAGTTTAACGAGTGTAGGAAGTTGTAATTTTTGTAATTACTGTAATTAACAAGGTACTACATGTTAATGACATGACTGAATTCCAGACAGGTTGATACTACCTTGTATATGCAAAGCACTTCTGTAAAATGTTTAAGGCAATTTATCTTTTGAAACATCAACATAAAATTTAATGTAAACTGTTGAAAATATCTGATGAGTGCAAATTATACTACAAAGATTATATATGTATAAAGCTTAGTGTTGGTGCAAACCATTGGCCTCTGTAATTTTATTAAGTTTTTGTTTCGTTGATATCATGACAACTGCTGTGTTAGTACTTCATCTACTTTTTGAATTTTATACTAACTTTTTACGTAGGGTAAAACCGATTATACAGGAATTGTTACTAAAATATCCGATTAGCAAAAGACATAAATGTTTAGAATAAAAATGAATCATTGCTTTTCTTTCTTTACAAGTTATGCATTTTTCTTATTCGAATAAACCAATTATCAAATCATTTTTTCTTACAATAAAAACAAAGTTACAATACTTCTAATTAACAGCGCTTGCCACATAGAGGGCGTACTATATTGTCGCGAATTTTGCAAAGCATACAGTCATTTACGCTTTTATCATTGTAAATTGCTTACCTCTAATTACTGCATAACAGCAAGCCAGAATACTACTGATATTGTTTGTCTATGTATGCCAGGTCGTCGGTCTAAATCCTCTTCTATGAGAGGTTTAATTTGTTTTTTACCTCAACATGTACTGGAAAACAAAGGTAACATAAAATACTATAAGGACTCGGGCAAGGAAATCGACGGAAAACCTGTACCATACTACTACTGCCATATTTCTTCAAGCTGCGGTAGTCGCATTCAGAATGCCATCATGACTGCTCGTTCTAACACTCCTTCACGTCATCCTTACTAAATTGTGCATTGCGACGTATATCTATTTCAAACCGTGTGAAACATTTTAACTGCAAAAATGCGTAATAATAACGGTCTATTTCCCCTGGGAACTAGACCCCAAGAATATGCATAAATGCCCTAGATTCTAAAACTGTTTTACATAACTATGTGTAATATACTTAAATCAATGATCAGAAGTCCCCTGATATGATTATTTATAAAAATAATTTGTGAACCAATTTAAAGCGAAACAATCACGACAAAGCATCAAAAAGAAAAAAGGAAAAATCTCATTGTACAAGAGTTCATAGAGACGTAACACTTGTATTCTAAATAATGTTTTTAAACGCCACTTGGTTTTTGAACCGTAGCAACGTTGCGATACCAGGAAACGGAATGATTAGCCACTCGATCATCAGACTACTTCATCTAGGCGCGCAAGTCTTGTTTGCCGCCCACACCAACCGCACAAAATTAGTCGGTACGAAACTTGAAAACTTTAAACTAACACTTAATATCACTATAAAAATCTAAATATAAAATTTATTTTTCTTTCATGGGATTATATATATATATATATATATATATATATATATATATTATGCATACCAATTTTCAAATACCTCTAGGTAGTCTTTTAATTTAAAACAAATTAAAAACACTGGCTTACTAGCAAGATAAAAGTAAACATGTTGCAACTTTACGTTAACAAGTTAGCCAGTGCTACTGCATTAACAATACCTAATTTGCTTGGTTCTATTCTACCAAAATATGAGGCTTACATACTTACATAAATAATTTTTGTTTTGCAGCAATAGTTAGATAAGGTAGAATTTCAAAGATTATTTATATATATATATATATATATATATATATTGAAGTGTCAGTAAATAAAAGGGTATAAAGGTTATTTTGTTGAAAGTAGTGTATGCCAAAGAAAGCCAAATATCAGATCCCGTAACTGAAAATTTTATGTTTGCCGTACTTTACAAATGTTAAAGTATTTGGAGTATAATAGTCAAAGTATAAGTGCCAAGACGTAAAATGACTTGATGACGTGAGAAAGCACAGTATTCAAGGATTTACACTGAGTTGTATGTTAATGAGCCATAGAATGTACATTTGCTAATCGAAAAACCGGATGCGTCTGTAGAAATTCCACTATTCACCACGCAGATCCAGGTTTATATGTGAAACATTTCGGCACTTATTGTAGTAGAATCAACCTTTGGACAAACCTGTAATATCAAAATTATAAGTGAAAAGTATTGCCAAATATGATTGAAGGGCGACGCAGTATTAGGAACCAATGAGTGAACATTTAGATATAAAATAGGAAAGTGTAAAAGAACGATTATAAGGTATTAGTGACACGAACTTGTTGGGACGATTTTATTGGATGGAAAATGTATAAAATGTATTAAAGAGTAGGCATATTTTAATTATAATAATCACCTAGGATAAGATAAATAAGGAGTCGATTTATAAATATTTTGGTAGTAAGACGTGTTTTGTAAACTGCGCTGAATTTTGAATATTATAAAGAGTTAATAAATGAATTTAAAATGTTTACGAGTTTAATTGATATAAAGAAGAGTACAGACAAGCGAGAGGAATAAATAAATAATAGTTACGACGAATAGAAAGTGATAAGAGGGTAACAGGGAGAGATTGAAACAGGCGGAATAAATAGTTGGATATTGGAACGAGTTGATTAAAGGCAGAAAGGTATTGAATAGGATTTATGAAACTGGCGGAGATATTACTGGAATTGAATTGGATATGGTATTATGGATAGAATGGTATTGAGTGGAAATTAGAAGACAGCAGTGATTTGGAAAGAGCAGATAAAGGAAAAAGAAAGTGTTGATTTGGAACGAGCAGAATTAAGATTTGAAGAAGGAAAGCATTGGAGTAGCAGGAGCAGTACGAGTAAAGAAGATATAACATCAGGTAAATTAGCGCAGGGGAAGTAAAATTAAAAGGTAGTCAAAATTCTAAATTTGGTCATATTTATTTTAGATTTGGGGGATATCAAAATTAAGATAAAGAAACCTGGAATCTGGACAGCAGATTATTCGTAGTGATAGTGCCACGCATTGTAAAGACGCATACGGCGAGTGAGATTTTAAGCCAGTTTTCATAGAGGCCGACAGCAACATGTAAAACAGGTGAGTACTGTGTGTTTTGAACGTCAAAGTCAAAATTGGTAATATTAATTTATTTGGCACAAGGCTACGTGGATCTGTTATAAAAATTTTGGCATATACAAAAAAGATTACAGGTACAATAATAAAGTTAGTGCTGTTTGGTTGGTGCATTGCACATCTACTTACCACTGAATCCACGGTAAGTAGGTGGATACCCTGGGAAGGCGAGTTTCTAATAGTCGAGGCATATTAATACAGTTTTGTTTTCTAAACCGACCAAACGTAGATAAAGCACGAAATAAAAAGTAAATATTTTCATATATATAAAATTAAAATTAAATAATAAAAAAAAGGGGGGGTAGAGCATAAGAATATATATGTACTATATATATATATATATATATATATATATATATATAAATATATATATATATATATATTATGCAAAGCCCAAATGATCATTTTAAATCGAGCTAGTAATTGAAAGAAGGAAAATATAAGGTCTTGGACAGGATTTGAACTTGCATCTCAGTTTTGCCAGAACTGTGCGTTTACAAATTACGCCACCAAGACCGATGATTATAATTGGGAAATTTACAAATCTAGATCGTGTACAGAACTATACCTAAAGCTAACTTTCAATTAAGTTTGGCATTTTGGCAATTATATCTGACATTGTCAAGTTTTTGACGTATACCAGATATAGACAGGAAGCAACGTTCAAAATTACGGCTATAAGCCAAGTATTAATATATAAATATTTTAGGTAGTCTTTTTTACAGTGTCTCGGTGGCGTAATTGGTAAACGCACAGTTCCGGCAAAACTGAGATGCAAGTTCAAATTCTGTCCAAGACCTTATATTTTCCTTCTTTCAATTACTAGCTCGATTTGAAATGATCATTTGGGCTTTGCATAAAAGTCTAATTTATTATTTCATCTTATTAATTGCAATACGTTAGTATTTATCAACTTACCTTGTGTAGAAAACTACCTAAAATATTTATATATATATATATATATATTTATTATAATATATAACCCCCTCCCCCCCTTTCAGTTTGACAATTATAATATATGAGCAAATTAGCAATGCATCAAATTGCCCTATAATTTCCTTTCTTTAATTAATTTATTAACTTCTCTATTGGATCTTTAAATCTGCGCCTCGACCAATGAAACTCTTATCTCAGGTTAATTTTGTGAATAAATCTATATCTGCATCAGCGTGAGTTCTGAACCATATACAGATGTATGTGACACTGCCAGTCAAATGACTTCTAGTTAAGTCTACTAAAGCAATTTATAAATGTGACAGTGAACAATTACTTGAAAAATACGCACAGTAAACAGTTTATATTAGATAATAATTTAAGATTTCAATCGAGTATAATGGACTAAGTGTTTAAAATATGACACTGATAATAATAATACTACCTGAACTTCCAATGAAACGTCTTGCTGCTGAACAATGAAGCTCCACTGCCTACAGCGACGAGTCGAACCAGATGTGGGTTCTTAATACCTGTGGATAAGTACGTTTTAAAATTTTGTAATACTGAATTTACGCCTTTTATTGTAGGGTTTAAGGTACGCCAAATAATCTTTAGAAACACTTATACTTATCGTCGTTGGTCTTATCAGGAAACTTATCTCCGTGAAAACAACACCGTGCTCGACACCAAAGGATCAGCAATCTCAGCGTTCTGATAGCACCACTTCGGAACTCCTCTGTCTACACAAAAACACTCCCAGAAATCCAATCGTCAATAATAAGACAATGCCAAGGACTCTTGCATTTATCACTTTTTAATATCAACGGTTCTTTTATACTTTGAACATCACAGATACATTTTACATACGTTGAATTTTATGTTGGAGATTACAATAATAAAAGGTATAGAATTCGTAAACTGTTACAAAAAAGATTATACTTTTCGTTCTATAGTTTTCAAAAATTCTTTTTTCAGTCTTTTTTAAATAAGTTTTTTCTCTTAATTTTTAATTCAACAACTCTCTTTTTAAATTTTTAAACAACTGTCACTTATCTCTATGGAGATGCCCCTTAAAACATTAAACTAGCCTACTCTTTTACAATTCTTTTCCAACTAACATTCTATGATCCAAATTTTTATTAATAGATCTTATTGCTCTTATCAAATTCTAATTTGGAGTAAACTAATACACAAATGTCATTGGCCGAAAATTTATAAATTTTGGTCGATATTTTAATCCTAACAACAAATGTTAAATAATTTCTTTTTAGATGAGTTGGATGTCTACAACGTTACAAGAAGTGAAATTCAAATGATATAATAAATATATATATATATATATATATATATATATATATATATATATATATATATATATCTTATAACTAACTTAAATCTAATAAAACATGCTAATTGACTTTAATTTTTTAGGCTTTACGTACATATTCAAATGAAAGTGAAAGTTTAACATCTTATACCTAACTCAAATCAAATGAAAACGTACTAAGTGACTTCAAATCTTAGCTATACATACATATTCACATGGCAGTGAAGTTTCCTTTTAAATATTTAAACAAAATTTTATGATATACAAGCAACAGCAGTTCACTTCATTGGCACATACTTTTCAAAATTACTTTATGAAATCACCATCACCCAAGTTGAAATCTTAAAACTTCCTTTTCTCTTAAATTATCATTTTAAATATCTTTAACAAGTAACTGCCCTCACCATCTCCTTCATCAATCATTTTAGGAACTAGAAGTCTATATCTGAGTGGTCCTTCAGTGCGTCAAGGTTCAATCCCATATATATCACATAATATCACAATATATATATATATATATATATATATATATATATATATACATAACCATTTATGGTTTAAAGTATTATGTTGATAAAAGTAAAATTCCCAAGTTATGCGCAATGAGAAAGCTAGATAGCTAACCAACCATTTATGGTTCGAAGTATTAATTAGATAAGATAAAAAGATTTCAAAGAGAAAGACAATATACAACAAATGATTAAAAAACAAGAAAAAGGTATCAATGGCATGAGTGAGAAAGTGAAGGAAATAAGTGAAAAAAATAAAAGAAGTTTCAAAAGAATAAGTGTAAAACATGAGAAAAATACCAAAGGAATGAATGAAAAAGTATCACACAAATAAGCGCTAAAATAGCTTAATGCTTTTAAAAGGGACTAACAGAACCATAGAGGAAATGAAATTAGAAATTACAGGTAAAGTGGTAGATTGTAGAGGCTATGGATGATGTTAAAGAGGATATCGTTCAAATCAAATCTAATCAAGAACCGTGTAAAAAGAGTTGAATGGAAAAACTAAGAACTTAGATCAAAAAGTTAAGTGAAATTGAAGGAAGTTTCCGAAAACGGTTACATTTAAAAATTACTCGGGAAATTTTAAAACAGATTGTGGAAACAAGGTAGAATATCTAGAAGATAGAATGAAAAGTATTAACTTTGGTGAACCCATCAGATGAAGTCAAAGTAGTGTTCCATTAGAACAATATTTCAAATAATGAATTAAATACCAAAATATTTTTGAATAACGTGGGAACTTTAGTCTACGGTAGCTTGGATGAACAAACCAAATTAAATATATTCAGATCGATGTTAAAAGGGAGTGCTGATGAGATTTGTTTTGGTTTGTTATAAAGTGAACTGAGAACATTTAGAAATTTTGAAGTTAATTTTTTAAAACATTTCTGGGGAGTTAATCAACAATTTCAAGTTAGGGATAATCTAATTATGGAAAAATACAATACAGACTCCGGCATGACAAAGAAATTGTATGTCATCAAGAAATACAGTGTAGCAAAACAACTAGATCTTCTACTGGCTGATAAACAGATAATTAAATATTTAGCAGGACATTTTGAGGCGGAAGTGGGACAATACGTAGCTCTGCAAAATATTGTATACTGGGACGTATGTTTAGAGTATTTGCTAAGATATGACGAAATGGTTTAACCAAGAGAACTGAGAACAGGGCTCGTGACCAGCCTATAAATTTCGTTAGATACCAAAAGTGTACTGGACCTGAACCTGGTAGGAATTTTGATAAGGGAAGTTTTAATAAGGCCAATTGGAGACAGTAACACAATCAGAGGAGATGTAGGACAAGCACAACAGAAAGTAGTAATATAAACAGAGAAAACAACAGTAATATAAATTCACAAAGGGATAATTCGAGGGAAGCTAATCGGACATTTGCAGAAACGATTGATAGGCCAAGCCCGTCGACATCAAGGCAGGATTTTCAATAAGAGACAGATCAAGCACACCCGTCATAATTAATCAATATGAACATCAACGTGAATTTATAAAATTTAGTTTGAAAAGTGAAAATTATTTAAATAAAAGTTTACCTATTTTAAATTTAAATATAAAAGATAAAGTTATTAAAGTACTTATAGATACAGTAGCTGAAGCATCGCTAATTTCGGAAAATTTTGTTAAAGATAATATTCAACGATTACATGATTGATACCGGTAAAGAAACGTAACTCGGTAGCACCGAACAACAAAAAGTTCGCAAGTATAAATAGTATGGTAATTTTGGAATGTGAGTTGGGGAATATGAAGTTTGATCATGAATTTATGGTTGCACCTGAATTGTAGATGGATGCTATATTTGGCATGGATTTAATAAATAAGTTGAAGTTGCGAATAGACGCAGAGAATGGAATGATTATTTGCGAGGATAAATATATAAAATGGGAGGATGAAATAAAGATTGAAGTCGAGAAAGACCGTGCTAATATGAATTAGAGGAAGTAAAAATAGAAGTAAAGATTATTGAAAATCCAGTTGAGTAAAGGATAAAGTACAGGCATCGTTAACTAAATATTCCTAATTAGGAAATAGAGGGTTGAGAAATGGAGATTTTAGTGTTCGTGCAAGTTACGAAAATAAGGCAGATGAGATTGGGGAAAATTGAATAAAAGTGAGAAAAATTTAAATGAGAGTATCAGTGAAAAATCAAGTGCGTATTTTGTAACTCATAATTATAGTAAAGAGAAGCGATAAGGGTATGAAATTATGTTTAAATATGAAAAGTATGAAGTGGTGTAGTAATAAACAATACAGGGTGGCATATGTTTCATGTCATTAATTTAAAGGGGGTTTAGAGACCGATAAGAAACAAAAATTATTAATAAACCTGGTATCTAAAGCAAACAGTTTAGCTACAAATGGACACACAAAATGTATTAAGATTGTTTTAAAACAACTGCAATGTTAACTAGGTCACAAATAAAATATACAATTACATCATGCTTTAAAGTCGACCAATTAAGTTGTGACCTCAAACTTAAATTAGTGAAATAAAGTGCATTTTTGCTGCCAAACGAAATAACTCAATGCAGTTTAGCTGCTACTGAAATAAGTTTAAAATTTATTCTAAAATTCGCACGACAAAAAATAATATTTGATAATGCTGATGTGGTCGACTGTATTGGGTTCCTGACGTCGTATCTTTGCATTTGTTACAATTCAGCGTTTATGCAGAATGCGTGTTTTAAGTTGAATGTACTTTTTCATTACATAGCTCGCAACCGGGGCTAGATGTTGTGTGTTTCACCTGTTTGATTTTGTGTGTTCCACTACGTGCTTAGGTAATACACTTAAACGATGTGTTGGGAGTTAATTGTAATTGGATCTAGGCAATTGGAGTTTTTTTGTCGCGTTAGTAGATTAATGAGTTGTTTTTTGAAAACACAAAACCCCTAGAATTATACCAACAACAAAGTTGCAAATACGGTGGAAATTTCGAACACATTGTGAAATCACTTCAATGCGTCTTGTGCTTCAGGATAGCACTTGCATACGTAAGTATTTCTTAAAAACATATGATAAAACAGGTCCTAAAACTTTTACTTAAGTTGACTTAGGTCAGGTATTTAAAAAGCGGTCCAAGAGTAAAATGCCTTAAAGGTTTTTTGTTTAGCTAAGCAATCTTTATCACCTCCTAACTTTAATAACATAAAACTAATGCCACCCTGTATAATTGTCCAACGTCAATAGACAGTATCTTGCTTAGGTTAGTAATAAGAAAGTTTCTACGAAGATTGATTTGAAGAATTCATTTTTAGAGGGGGGGATATAACAGATTTTCGGTAGATGGGCGTATCTACCAGTTTAAAGATGCCCTTTTTGATTTTTGTATGGGCACGGTATCATGAGTTGAGGCTATGCACTGTAATTTGGGACCATTTAATGAAGTTTTTATTCAATATGTAATTGCTACTTACTGATCAGTATCATTTGCATTGTTATAGATGGTGTTATCAATGGGCTGCTAAGGATTAGATTGAAAATCTCCCAACCTCTCAGGGTTTACAAATACGATTTATGCACCAGTGCAAAGTTGTCTTGAACTCAATTGTCTACCATGCCCCCTTCGTCATCATCCCTGAGTTTTCATCGGTCAAGTAACGCGATTCGGGTGGTTTAATATAAATATCTAAGATGGTAGCTTCATCATACGCTATACCCAACGCATTCTTTAGTGTGATACCGCTAAAAAAATAAATAAAACGTCTTGACTACGTATATGCCTAGTGGGTCCATATATGGGTACAATAACATTTAAAGGCATTCATTAGCGATGTGTTTTTATATATGTCCGAAATTTATAACCCATGTTATTTTTTAGTGTTTCTACTGTTACGCAATTGGGGTTTAGTTTCACTTCTACAAGGTTAACAGTACATAAATATTTACACTAGTTTGAAGTCCATCTTATTTATCCGATTGCAAAACAACACAACAATGTTCACGTTAAAATAATTCTCTTATGAATCATCGATCGGCGACCAACGACACTGCACGTGTTAGCTCAATTCTTATACTAAAGATTTGAGGTATAAAATCGCATTCGTTTGCAGGTAGAGCGCCATTATGAACGTTTCTAAGAAGTGCAACATGTGGGTCCGTTTGGTCCCTAAAGACGCTAATGGGTTAAGAGTAACATAGGTTTAAGAAAAGATTTTGGAACCTGCTTGTAATGGAAAAGCCGGAAGTGGGTTTTGCAAAGATACGATCTGCATTTATCAGAATAAGTAAGCTAAACTTTTCTGACAGTTATTTCACAGATTATCCACCTCTTAGGAAGGCTTTGTCGGATTGTTTGAAGTTTGTAAGTCAAAATTCTTTTACCTTGAACACAATCTGCCATTACATAAGAGGTTTTTCTGAGGAATTTGAATGTGAATAATAAAATCTACTATAATGTTTGTAACAAGTCATACCTATTCATATAAAATTTAGATTCTCTTAATAATAAAACATGTTGAGCTTCTTTTTAATTAACACAAACAATTACAAATAAGTATAAATTAAACATCTCCATTTCCTGGTTCCTTTCCTCCCTCCCATTCAAATTTTTGAGATCAGAGTATTTTATAGTTTTGTGCCACGTTGGTGCTATTTTATGCCGGCAACGCCGATGTTTGTGCTGCTTCCTAAGCAGAGATATTGTGGGAGGCGCTGAGAAAACGAGGCCCCGCCCACTTATAATCATAGACAGAAACTTTGCAGAATTTTGTGCCACGTTAGTGCTGTTTTGTGCCGGTAACCACGAGTTTTGTGCTGTAACCCAAGCAGAGATATTGTGGGAGGGACTTAATAAACGGGAGCCCCGCCCAATTACAATTTTGGACTGAAGCTTTGTCAGAACTTTGTGCCGCGTTGGTGCTATTTTGTGCCGGTAGCTCCAAGTTTTGTGCTGCTTCCCAGGCAGAAATATTGTGGTAGGGGCTGCGGAAATGCGAGATCCGTCCAGTTAAATTTTGGAATATAACTTTGCCAGAATTTGTGCCTGCGTTAGTGCTGTTTTGTGCCAGTTACGTCGGGTTTTGTGCTGCGTCCCAAACAGAGATATTCTGGGAGGAGCCTAGGCAATGGGAAGTATTGCAAAGTAGGTTTAATTTATCATTTATTATTGTTATTATTTTGAATAGTAATCTTTGAAGAATGGTTTTAGTTTAGTTCAAAAAGTGAGCACAACGAGGTTAAAGTACTCGCCATACCTTATTATAGACCCAAGGTACTACAAAATTGTTTGTTCGTATTTTTCCTTAAACGTTGTTGTATTTTAAAATGATATAAACACGTAAGTAAATACAGCGATTCTAGAAACACTTTAATATCAAACAATGTAATATACAACATTAAGTATTCCCATAACGCTACACAATTACACAGCGATATTATCTAGAAATTAAGCAATGCAGCAATGTTGGCAAAAGAAAAATGCGGTGCTGATATTATTAATATTATTTTACTTAAATTGATTAATAAAACCAACTTTACATCAATAAAGTGGCTGAAATAACGTTTGCTATATATCTTGATTCGGTTTTTGCCTATTACTTAACAAAATCATATGCAAATTTTAGTAAAAATTTTAACCTTATTTCAGTAGCTGCTAAAGTGCATTGAGTTATTTTGTTTGACAGCAAAAATGCACTCTATTTCACTACTTTAAGTTTGCTGGAGGTCACAACTTAATGGGCCGAGTTTAAAGCATGATGTAATTGTATATTTTATTTGTGACTTGGTTAACACCAGTGGTTTTAAAACAATTTTGATACTTTTCTTGTGTGTCCATTTGTAGCCAAACTGTTTGCTTTAGTCCGCAGGTTTATTAACAATTTTTATTTGCCTTATCGGTTTCTACACTACCTTTAATTTATCGACATAAAACTAGTGCCATCCTGTATATATTGCTATGATAATAGGATTATTTAAGGGTATATAGGGTGACAAGGGTTGTGCACTCCATGTAAACGACACCAAAGTTTAGAAAATTAAACATTTTTATCATAAAGAGTACGCAATTCGCCAATTATACAAAAAGCAAATATCAAACACACTGTATAAAACTCACAACCAACTCTTATCAATGAAAGGAAGCTCATTCTTTAAGAATTCAACCACATTTAGTAAGATGAATAACTTTGAACGCAATCCTATTTAATTTTAAGAATAACAATGCATTTATAAACTTTAAATAAATACGCATCAGGAACATCGAAATTCAAACAAACATGAAACGAATTTTTTTAAACTCGACGCATTAATGCTCACAAGAAACAGATCTTTCAAACCAAACATGTTTTATAAACGCAGGAAGTAAATAAACGCATTTAATTTACGTCATTATAAAATTTGCCTACGTGATCTTTAATATAAAATCAACACATAAACCAACAGATTAACGAAAACAAAAATAAGGAACCAGGCGTTTAACTACGTGCGATTTCAAGTAATAAATTCCTATACAAATAAGAGGACGTGACGTGAGAAGGTACAAGGTATCATGGTCAACGGAATTGACAATACAAAATTTGATGTTTACGTGATTTGCAAAAGCATTGCAACGATATTTAGGATGGTAACTCCATGAAAATCCGAAGGCTTGCACGATAAGACAAGTGCAACCCCAATCAACAAAATAAACTTGGTAGACCAATTATAACAAGTGATAGGCGTACCTTTAAATACCGCACGAGCTGATAAAGGACCAGTCTTTATACAACCAAGGCACGCTCTGTACTTGTCTGAACCACGATAATACGCGAAGTTAAACTATTAAATTAACTAATAATATTTAAGTGAAAGTTGGGGATTGAAAATTTGGTTAATTTTGTTTACCTCATTCAGATGGGAAGTGTTAGTGAAAGAGAGGGGGGTAAAAGCTTCTTGGTTATCGTATCGTTGTACACTCTGTGTGGGGTTGAACTGAGCTACTCGAGGCATATAAAACAAATTGTGTGAAATCTAAAATTTGTTCTAGGTTATTTAGACACAGAGCGGTGGCGAGCAGCAGGCAACTGAATGTTAAATACATCGGGCTACAGCGATAACGTAGTAATATATATATATATATATATATATATATATATATATATATATTATATTACTCTAATTTAGAACAGGGTAGAAAATTAATTAACGACATCAAATAATTTTAATCACCGTGTATAAGGACGCTTTGGGTAATAACACGCTTCATTTAAAGGTATATTGGATAAATTCGTCATTTACTTCTAAACATAGGGTTTATATTGTTTAGATAATGTTAAACACAATGTATATCAAAGCAGTGGAAAATAGTACGCTTAATTAAAGGCCTACTGTGTAGATTTAAATCATTCAATTAGAATGTAGGGTTTGTGTATAATCATAATCAACGTGTAGAAGGAAGTAATGTAGAATTTCATTAGATAATACGCATTATTAAAACCATGGAGCATAAAAATTTATTCGTTTTGTTAAAAATAAGGGGTTTAGATTATTCACTGGACGCTTTCTATAACAAGAAGCCGAGTTAAAATGTTCAACTTGTATTTAATTTAATCTTTCCAAGTACTAAAGCTATCGAGAAATTATAAAGACGTGGGAAGTCACGTAAAGCCTTCAGCGTATTAGAACTAAGAACACCTGCAAAAATAACAATGTATACGATAGTCGATAAGCTCCAAGCTATATAAGTGCAAGTAAGAAAGCAAGTTTGTGGTATAAAGACAAGCGAGAGGGAATGCATTGGTAGTTAAATGAGGGGAAATATGTAAAACAAGAGCACAGGTTGTAGATAGAACGAACAGACTAGATTGGCGATTAAGGTTGAAATAAGATGCAAACATGAGAGGTGGAAGCATAACAATTTCTATGTAAAATTAATTAGTTGTTCGCGGACGTGTTGCGAGGCGTGTGGAAATTTCTTAGATTTCAACTCGGACGAGTGCAAATTTCAGAAGAATCATTGTGCCGAGCCATCGGAAGGGAAAATAGAATGCGAATTTCTGAAAATCGTCCGTCGCGGGACAAATTCGACTTGCAAGCGAGCCATTATATAAACCCGTGCTGATAGGAGTTTAGCTCTTTTATATTTTTGATTTTATTCGATACTTCAAGCAGTTTTGCTCTTTTATTTTTGATTTTATTCGATACGTCAAGCAGAATAGATGGTGATTACGTGCTACGATAAAAGTTATTATGCATTAGTGCACTTAGAGAAGATAGATAAAGGTAATAAAGTCTAGTTATATTTGCGGGTATTACTGTACCAATTATCCAAATTAGTAACGATAAATAAATAAATAGAAGTATGCAGTTTTGGTATAGCGTGAAAGAATTATGAATTTCATTGCTATTTTTCGGGAGTGTTAGTAATCAAGTGTTATTCGTAAACGTGATTGGATCCACAAAACAAGATTTAGATATACATAGAGTTCCTGAGAAGCCCTGAAACCTTTTAGACGAATGGTGGTGTAGAAAAATTTTAAAGGCGGCCAGAAATCCGACGACGTAAACATAACCCAGCTGGAATGGTGGGATTAGCAAGAACGATGTACATTGGAGCCACCAGTGCATTAACCTTCAGGTAACTTAAGCATTGTTGTTCGATCTTAGATGTTTTGGTGTGTGTTGAATATCTTTATAATTTGTCTGATAAAGATGGACAGTAGTAAACTTGTATAAACAACAAATTTTGAATTTTAAGGTAAAATTTTCTTGTATAAGTAGAAAGGAGTATTTATCAAGTTTATGTTTTTGATTATGATGAAAATTTGGGTCTGTCTTTGAGCTCAATTAGACTAACCTGTTAAATTAACGTAAAGGGGTGGGAGATGCTCCCTTTTATTCAGACTCAGGTCTGCAGATATTGTTTACTTAATTAGTATGCATCCTACAAGGACTCTAATTCTGGATGCAAATTAAAATGATGACAAATTTGAACTTGAAAGTTTATGATGCTGATATTTATGTTGAAATTTAATTTTAAAATTTTAATGTATTGTGAATATTGATGTAAATAGAGTTAACGTTGATGTTTGTGGTAGGAATGTGTTTGTTTTTTTTATGAATGAGGATGAAAGTTATCTAGGTGAGCAGCCGAGGCGGAAAGAGTCAAGAGGCGATTACCTGAAGAGATTCAACGGACAAGAGAATCACAGCAATTCTTGGCACAGAACGTGGGCAATTCAAAAGTAGAGCAAGAGAATCACAGCAAATCTTGGCGCCCAATTCGTGAGGCTCGATTCTTATAAGGAAACACAGCAAATATATATATATATATATATATATATATATATATATATATTAATAGTTATTAAGATGAAATGAAAACCCAACTTTGTATTTAAAGTTGAATTACCATTTCAAATCGAACTAGTAATTGAAAACCACTAAAAGAACGGCTACAGCAGGACTTGAACCTGCAACCTCTGATTCTCCGGATCATATATATATATATATATATATATATATATATATATACGAGAGGTCATTGATACCCAAAACCTACAAATAAAACCCACCAAATATAAAAGAAACTCGAAAAAATAGAGATTTATGAAGATTCGTTGTTCCACCCTGTATAATATAAACGTATTGTAAATACATAGCTATTAATGTGCAAAGCGGAAACAGAATTCCGTGCTTGTAAATAATCAAAGATAAATACATAGCCAATCGTTTGTTATAAAAATGCACTTTCCGTGCATAAAATAAATAATTTTGTGTATAAAAACACGCCTGTTAAGCAAAACACACTTCCCGTGTATTTAAAAGCCCCAATTTTTAAATCAATAATACAGCCGAATTTACAAAGTTAAACCGTATATGAAAAAATAATTACTCTTGAGTTACC
Source organism: Platerodrilus igneus (assembly GCA_036346225.1). NCBI lineage: Eukaryota > Metazoa > Arthropoda > Insecta > Coleoptera > Lycidae > Platerodrilus > Platerodrilus igneus. The sequence continues at coordinate 10,078,545 of JARFIW010001469.1, read as the reverse complement.
TTAAAAGGCATTACATGCGAATGCAAATCGATCATTTTCAACCATATTATAAATACGAAGCCATTTATTTTTATTTATTAATTATTATAAAAATACACTTTCCGTTCATAAAACATTCGCCTTATTTAGTGTAAGAACCATATCAAACTTGTTAACGATTTAATCTTTATAAAATAATTTTGTGTATTAAAAACACGTTTTAATGTACCGTGAAAGCAAATATTTTTCAATCATTAGGAATACCAAATTTTTTGTATATGCAAACCCCGTTGGGAAAGCAATCAAAGCTTTAATCATATAAATTGACTCCCGTGCGTGTGTAAAACATAAATTCATTTTTAAATGAGTTTCTCTCGAATTTTCGAGAGAATACGTCAATTAATAAGAACTGTCGTATAAACTAATTAAATGAAACAAACTTTTATTCTAAGAAGAGCTCGGGCATTAAATGTCGTAAAATCGATAAGAATTATTTATTATCTTTTGCATTACTACAGGATAGATGCGAGGCCACATTAACTTTGTTGTATTGGACAAGGACGTGCGGCGCGCGTCAATAATATAAATAAATCAGACGATTCGACGCTAATGAGGAATTCCAAAAAAACTTGAGCCGGGTAGATGTGTAACCCCGTACAATCTAGAAATAGTAACGTACTTGAAATAAAATTATATATAAGCAGAAGCAATCAACATTACGTTTATTTGATTTCAGATTCCATTCAATTAATTCAGTAATTCGATACATGTCGATTTACGCGATCGACAATGTAATAATTCATTCATAATTTCGCGTCAACCAAGTAAAAGTAACGTTGATTAAGACGTTAAAATAACATGCAGAGCTTACATATGATATAGTATGAATTATGGAAATTGTTAAATGCAGTTATTTGATTTTGTAATATACAACGAAGATGAAAATTCTTCGATACAAAAATCCTTCTTTAAAATTTAATAATTAAATCGGAGTTGCACTTTTGGAAACTGATATTTAAATGGAGATTTTAAATAATATGGAAAATCTTGTGAGCTGATCTTTGACATCAATTTAAAAGTAGAAGCAGAAGGTGTTACGACCGTTAATTATGAGAATTGAATTTTGCAAATATTACTTTTAGAATCTTTTGTGTGTAACTGATACTTGAGTGTTTGTCATTTTAATTTATGATGGAATAAGTCTCAATCATATAATATTTTTTGGAAGGATATTTACCAGAAAGTTTGTGGTCAAAGTTCGACACACTTTGACTTTTAAATAGACTATCTGTCAAGAATTTTTTGGCCAAATAAACCTTACAAGTGTGGAAATAAAAGTCAAGTAAACTATCCACAAGAGGAAAAATTTGAGATGTATAAATTTTAAGCAAGATTAGGAGAGGAACATTTTGATAATTAAGTAAATAGGTACCTGTTAGGAATAATGTTAAGTTCGAAAGAAACTATGCTGTAAATGTTCTAGTTTTTTGAATGAGAGAAGATATTTTTGACTGTATAGTTGCTTTTTGATACTGCTGTTTGATTTCATTTTATAAATTCCATATTTACGATACAACGGAAGTTTTATTTAAAAACAAAAGCTCGAAACCATACTTACAGCGGTCTGAAACAAACTGAAAGGATGATTTACTTAAAAAGCAAGAAATGTGGAGACACAATAGTAATAGAAAATTGTCAATTGTTATTGTGTACCCTGTAATTTACCTGACATTTTTAAATATTACTTAATAATGTTGTCCTACTATTTGAATATAATGCTTTCATTTCTGTTTTGATAACGAATTTGACTTTATTCTTTGTATTTGAAATATATTCTTATACATTGGCTATTACAGCTATTTGTTATCACACATCAAACTTTTTACAGGTATAAAAACTCTGAAGACTTTAACTTTAATTTGTATCTAAAAATCACATACAATAGTCGATGCTAATCATATAAAAAATAACAACAAGCAGATGATTTTGTTAATAGACAAAAATCGAATCAAAATCTACAGCAAACGTTATGTGAACCACTTTATTGATATCAAGTTGGTTTTATTAATCAATTTAAGTAAAATAATAATAATAATGTCAGCACAGCTTTTTTCTTTTGCTAACATTGCTGCATTACTTAATTTCTAGATAATATCGCTGTGCAATTGTGTAGCGTTATGGGAATTCTTAATGTTGCGTATTATATTGTTTGATATTAGTGTTTCTAAAATTGCTTCATTTACTTACGTGTTTATTTCATTTTAAAAATACAACGTTTAAGAAAAAATACGCACAAACAATTTTGTAGGTGTCTATCCAGTTCGACGACGGGCAATTCGCCGTCGTGCGACTCGCGGCCGTGCAATTGGACGCCGTGCGATTCCCGACACTATCCAACTCACCGTCGTGCGATTCGCCGACAAGCATCTTTTATGCTAAAATGTACGCATTTTGCAATTTAACTACGCGAAGAATCAAAATTCAAAGGCCTAGATTTCATATCTGAAATAATTTTTAATTTAAGATCACCCCTTCAACCCCTAAAACTAAAACCCACCCCCAAAAATGACTTATACACGTGAGGTGGCAATTCTTAAAATTCAAAAGTCTAAATTTTATTTCTGGAATAATTTTTCATTTAGGATCACCCTTTCAACCCTTAAAACTAAAACCCACTCCCAAAAATGACTTATGCACGTGAGATGGCAATTCTTAAAATTCAACAGTCTAAATTTTATTTTTGGAAGAATTTTTAATTTAGGATCACCCCTTCAACCACAAAATTAAAAACCCATCCCCAAAAATGATAAGACAAAATGGTCGAGCTATACAAATCTAGCTGCCTAGCTAGTGGTCGAAGCGTTTTGTGTTATTAGAAATGAAAAAGTAATCGAGACCTCTTATTTTATATACGTCTTTTATTTTAACAATATGTAAAATAAAGGGTGTATGTAAAAGAATTTTCAACTTTAAATGTGAATAACTGACATATGCGGTGTCGGATGGGCTAGGAAGGGCATTCAATCGACGCGAGAGTCGGGCGGATTTCAGTAGCCATGGATCGCTAGTCGGCAGAGCACCGTGCGTTTGCTATTGAGGCATATTTTAAGAATAACGATTCTCCCGTTTTAACACTGAGAGTGTTTGCAAGACATTTTAATATTCGACGTATAAGTGCCCGAGTACGCAACTTATTAGTAATTGGGTGCGAAGTTTTCGTGAACAAGGCCCTGGTGTGGGACATGGACCTGGAGCATCACGAACAGTAACAAATGATGAATATATTGAAACAGTTCGGCTTGACGTGATCGCAAATCCCCGGCGCTCGATACGAAAACGATCCGCATCGTTACATTTAAAGAAAACATCTGTACACCAAATAGTCAAAAAAGATTTAGCGTTTCATCCGTACAAAATTCAGATCACTCAAAAAATTAAGTCAGGTGACTATAGATTGAGGCTGGCGTTCAGTAGGACTATGCCCGATTGATTTTCCCGTCCACAAGGTTTTGAAAACAATCTTTTCTGATGAGGCACATTTTTTACTGAATGAATCGGTAAATAAGCAGAACCGTCGTTATTGGGCTTGGGCGAATCCAGTACAGTTGCATGAAAAGCCACTACACTCAGAAAAAGTTACTGTTTGGTGTGGAATAAGTGCAAAAGCAATTATCGGGCCTTATTTTTTCGAAAACGCAAATCACCAAACAGCAACAGTGAATTCTTAAACTTATTCGGCTATGTTGGAAGACTTTTTGGAACCCCAGTTGGAGAACATTGAGTGGCTAAACGAATCCACGTGGTTTCAGCAAGATGGTGTAACACCACACACTTCCCGAATGTCAATGAACATTTTGTGGCACATTTTTCCAGGAAAAATCATAAGTCGATAAGGTGACATCCCCTGGCCCCCCAGGTCAACGGACTTGACACCAGTTGACTTCTTTTTATGCGGGTTCCTTAAGTCAAGAGTGTATATCGACAAACCGCGCAATTTATTGTACCTGAAACGAAATATTCCCAACGAAATTTCACAAATTTCGCAAGCAACGTGTCAGAAGGTGTTTAAGAATATGGTATTTCGGTTGTATGAGTGTATACGTCTCCGCGGTAAACATTTGACATCAATTATATTTAAGAAATAAATCCGCATTTCTGTAGTTTATTTTGAAATAAAGCAAATTCTATACACGCTTACAGGATAGGATTTTTAATATTTCATTATAAAGTTGAAAATTCTATCGCGGACATTCTTTATCTTAATAAAGTGAATGTCAGCTAGCATCCCTTTAGAATATTATGTTTAATCTTCAATTGCTTTGAAGTGGTGTCCTGCGGCATCTAGAAATTCTAATCTACTAATTTTCCTATCGTCCAACAAATTCGTTAAGCGTTCTAAACGACTATTCACATGGACATATTTCCTTTTTGCAACCGTTGGATTGAATCCGGCATCATCGTGCATCACTTTGAGTTCAAATTTAGACTGCTCTTTTTTTTAGAGCAGCAATGAACTCGTATATGTTTGGATGCGCTTTTCCTATGGATTTTTTAAAGCCACTATGCCATCCTTCAAGGTGATTGATGGCTCTGGCGGTAAAATTTCTATGGTGGTTCCACATTTCGGGCATGAACATCGCTCCCTCACCATCAACCTATGTAGTAACTACATAATCCAAAAATTCTTGAATTCTTGGAACAACAGGTGGCGCATTTGCTATCACATCTATCTAGCTATTGTCAAGAAGGTGTAAGGGTAAAAAGAAAAGCGCTAAATTTTCGAACTAAGAATTTGAAGTCTTCGTTGGTGTTGTACTCCTCTGTTTAGCCTACTTCTTGTACTTTTCTCCAAATACATTGACCAAAGTGAAAGAGACAGCCCTGAATTTTAGTTGCTGAGAAAGTTGTCCTAATTTTTCTAATCACCGCATGTTCAAATTAATGCTAACGGTAATGGGATTAAATATAAAACCATACTACTCGGCAACGTCTTGAAGTATACGGAAAAGTTGCCTGTACGTAGTGTATGTCTTACTTGGCAAGAGAGCATATACGCACGCAATCATGCTTCTGCCATGTTTACAGTGTATGCTGTACAGCTGATAGAATATAGCAGATGCGGTGTAAAAGGTTCCATCCATATATATCTTATCAGCCACACACATTCTTTGAAAAAAGTCCACAGTTCCAAACACTATAATTCTGCCTTCATCTCCAACATTTTCCAGTATGAATGGATCGTTGTTGGCAGATCTAGTCCATTCCTTTCTAAATTCATTTGCTGCCTGTTTGCAGGAGGATTTGGAATATTCTTACGTTTCTGCCGAAGCATTGAACTGCGAATACTTGCAAACGTTGGGATTGCATTAGCTATAGTCGCACGATCGACGTTGTAATCATTCAAATCTCGAGGGCGATTTTTGTATGACCTGAGTGTCGGCGAATCGCACGGCGGCGAGTCGCACGACGGCGAATTGCCCGTCGGCGAATAGTACTTGAACCATTTTGTAGTACCTTGGATCTATGATAAGGTATGATGGTTACTGTGCTTTAACCTCGTTGTGCTCACTTTTTCAACTAAACTAACACCAAATTGAAAAGTAGAAAACTCTAAACCAAACCCATAAAATTATTTTATGGGTTTGGTTTAGAGTTTTCTACTTTTCAATTTAATAATTAAAACCCATTGTAAGTATAGACTAACTACAAATTTGATTTTAAACTAAAACCATTCCTCAAAGATTGCTATTGAAAATAATAACAATGATAAATTAAACCTACTCCCATTGCCTAGGCTCCTCCCACAATATCTCTGTTTGGGACGCAGCACAAAACCCGCAGACGCAAAACAGCAGCAAAATTTAGCAAAGTTTTAATCCAAAATTTAACTGGATGGGTCTTTCATTTCCTCAGCCCCTTCCACAATATTTCTGCCTGGAAAGCAGCACAAAACTCGGAGTTACCGACACAAAATAGCGCAAACACGACACAAAATTTTGACAAAGCTTTAGTCTAAAATTGTAAGTGGGCGGGGTTTTCCTTTCTTCAACTTCTTCCACAATATCTCTGTTTGGGAAGCAGCACAAAACTCGGAGTTATCGGCACAAAATAGCACAACGCGGCACAAAACTCTGACAAAGCTTCAGTATAAAATTGTAAGTGGCGGCGGGCTTCTGTTTCTTCAGTCCCTCCCACAATATCTCTGCTTGGGAAGCAGCACAAAACTTGGGGTTATCGGCACAAAGTAGGACGAACACGACACAAAATTTTTACAAAGCTTCAGTCTAAAATTGTAATAAGTGGGCGGGGTTTTCATTCCTTTAGCCTCTCCCACAATATCTCTGCTTGGGAAGCAGCACAAAACTTGTCGTTACCGGCACAAAATAGCACTAACGTGGCACAACACTATAAAATACTCTGATCTCAAAAATTCGAAGAGGGGGCGCAAGGGAATGGCACTGAATTAAATATAATTTTACAGAGAAAATTCAGAAATATATCGATAAAATATATACATCATATAATTTTTTTTAAAGATGAATAGTATCTCAATTTTACGGTTCTTTTTGTTTGTAACTTGGATGAAAATTGTTTTTCTAATTTGTATATATAATTAACAAAACTTTCAACTGGCATTCGTAGACCACTACACATACAAATGCTTTGAATTGTGTCAATAATTTGTCCATTTCCATACTGTTTGAGGATTTTGGAACACCCTCTAAAAGCACAAAATGTGCCACATGTTTCGTTTTCCGTCCATATTCATTGTTAAACGTTAAAAACACAATACTTACAATTCCAAATAAAAAGTTAGATTAAACCAGAAGAAAATTTTAGGTTGATTAGAAAAACTACTTCAATACGCAAAGAAGAACAATTAAGCAGGAAACGCCAGCCATCGCATCTCTAAGAGGAGGATAATCTGTGGTTATTTTATGCGAAAATAATCTGTTGTTATTTCTTGTTAAAGTGGAACTGCGCTACACATTGAGGAATTGACGGGAGAGTATTCAGGTGACATGGTAATGTGTATTTCAATGTGAATTAAAATTAAGAACCGCTGATGCAATTAAATTAGTGATGCACGTCTATATATACTGTGTAGTACTAGCTGCTGAAGCATTAAACTATTTATTTGTTATAATTTGTAATTCGAAGTCTCAATATTAAAAATGTCGTTTACATTATCTATTTTTACTTTGAACCACTGAATCACAAAAGTAATTTCCCCCTCTACCGAAACGCGTATCATTATGTTTAATGTGCAACCCAACCAACAGTAATGCATCAATTATTATAGTTCCGAGCATTGCACGGTCAGTTTCTTTTCTTTTTCATCATGATTACTAATTTCGAATAATCGTCATATCTTTTCTAATAATTGTAGTATCGCAGTCCGCAGTTTTTTCTAGTTACGGTCTTTTAATTAATTAAAAAGTTGTTTCTTGTTTGTGAAAATAGTGCCATGTTTGCCATTATGGAGATAGAAGTTATCTGTGCAGTTTCTTCTTTCCAGGTGTATTATTTTAATTGTAGTACATTTGATTCATTATAAATTTAATTACGTCATCATTAGTCATAAATTCGTATGGTTTGATAAGCTTTATTGTAGGGTCGAAATTTTGTTTACTAGTTTGTATTGGTATAAAGTAAACGATATTATTTCATGCGCAGACAAAAGTAAAAACAAATAAATATATTACACATTATGTAGTTCTTCTGTATGTTAGTTATGTATCCTAGATGTACAAAGGTTACCAAATCGATTACATTCATTGTTTGTACTATTTTTGATAAGGTTGCACTGTTGTATATCAAAAGATAAACAGTAGAATATTCTAATACAACTTTAAATGAATAGAGCCAAGGTTGTCGTAATTAAAACCTTAAATCACGATTTAAATCATGAATTAACTCGAGATTTTTAAAAAAAATTTATGGATGTAAATTATTTTTATTTTTATACTTATCTATTTCATTTTTAAATTAGTATAAATTTCATTGATGTTTTCTGCACTTGAAATGCATTTTCAATTAAAATAAAAATTGGCACTTCGACCACAATAAAATTTCAGAAAAAGGTAGAAAATAAAATGCTTTTTTTTTCGTAATTTTTATTTAAATTTTAAAGTATAGATTAAGACCGTAGAAATAAAAATAGTACAAATAAATAATAGATATATCAAAACAAATATGTTATGTTTGTTGTTGTTAACAGAGACGTAAAAGAAGAAAAATTCTAAGAATAAACATAATATAGGAAACACATACTTTGTAACAAACTAAATTTTGAATCATCATTTTGATTATAATATTTAAACAGAAATACTAACTTACTAGGTCAGGGATGGCGAACCTTTTTTGACGTCCGTGCCACAAAGTCATAAAAATTCTTTTTTAAATAGGTAACGTGCCAAAATAAAATTTCATTCGAAATGTTAGCGTGGTGAAACTATACGTAAATATAATTAAATAAACAAATAAAAGCAATTCTTCTTTAAACAATTTTTTATTAATCAATGTTTTACAAAAAGCAATATGCTAGAAACAAAATTCATGTTAAAAACAATTGTTTTTAATGTGATTTTTGTTGCTGTACACGAGATGGTAAAGATTTAATATCTGGTTCATATTTAGTTAATTTCAACAGTACGCATGCAGAGCTCGTCTCATCCGTCATTCTATTCCTATATTTATTTTTTATAAAATTTAATTCTGAAAATAGAGATTTACATGCTCACGTCGATGAAAATATTGATAAAATTGCCTTTGCTAATATTTTAAAACAATTAAACGTGTCAGGAATTGAATTCCATATAGTTACAATTCCATCTTATGCAATTTTATTTATTTTATCCAATAATCGATTACATTCAATAATTTCTAAATCATTTCTTAAATCAGCAAATTTTTGGTTTCATATGGTACTTGACTGAAATTCAACTAATTCCATTTCTAATTCATTAAAATTTAACCACTCCAGGACTTTTAAATTTAATTTGTCAAATGGTATTGTATCAGGATATAAAATAAATTTTAAAGTTTCTTCAAATTCTTTAAACTGCGTAAATCTTGCAGAAAATTCCTGAATGAATGATTGAATTACCATTGAAAATTCTTTCGTTAATGACTCTTTATTTGGATTTTCGTGACATTTACTTTTAGAAAAAAATTTTTGTATTCGGAAAATATTTATATGAATTTGAAAGAATATCACGATTAAAATTTTTCAAGTATTGAGGTTTTGAAAATCTTATATCTAACATTAGTCCGGTCTAAACTAGAATATTGCTGCATTATTTGGTCTCCATTTTATGAGTACCACAAAGCACTGATTGAGTCTGTCCAGAGGAAATTTCTTAAGTTTCTCTATTGGAAAGCTGAAGGCATATATCCTGTACAAGGTTATAGTCAAGATTTGCTTTTGAATAAGTTTCATAAAATTGATTCAGCTGAACTTGTCTCCTTCATCAAATATCATGCATCCTGAACAGTATCTAGACATTCTCGCACGTTTTACATACCTACTGCCAGAACAAATTTACTTTGTAAATCGCCTATTTATGTGATGTGTTCTAATTATAATAGTATTTGTCATAGATGTGATATAAATTTTAATTCATTAAATTATATCTTAGAAGTGTTTAATTTGTTAAAGTAGGATTGTATGCGTATAATTTTATTTTTTTTGTGTTGTTTCCTGTAATTGGGTTCTTACCTGTTGGAAATGTTTAAATAAATAAATAAAAATCTGTAATTTGACTTCGAATGCTTTGATTAAGTCAAACATTATAATGACTGTTTTATTAACACCTTGTAGTTTTATATTTAATTCATTTAAGTGAGAGCATAAATCAGTGAAAAAATATAACTTTGCTAGCCATTCTTCATCCAATAATTGATTGTATTGGTCAATAATATTCTCATTATTTAGAAATAATCTTATTCCCTCCAAACAATCTACAAATCTTTGCAAAACATTTCCGCGGCTTAACCAGCGTACATTATTGTTTAAAAGTAAGCTATTGTACAACGAGTTTACTTCGTTAACAATTCTTGAAATTTTCTTTTATTTAGTGCTCGTACTGATATAAAATTGACTAATTTTGTTACAAAACTCAAAATATCATCAAACATTTTTAAACCTGTTTTGACACATAACGCTTGTTGGTGAATAATGCAATGAAAATCAAGAATTGTGTGTCCAATACGTTTTGTAAATAAATTTATAAATCCATTTTCCCATCCAGTTAAGCTGCGGGCACCGTCAGTTGTAACTGACACAATTTTAGAAGGACATATTTCTCTTTTTCCAATGCATCCATAACTGCATTACAAATGTCTAATCCTTTTGTTGTTGTTAATGTTGATAAACTTATTAACTCTTCTTTAATATTGTTTTGAACAAAACAACGTACAAAAATTGCTAAGCGAGCAGAGCCTGTTACGTCGGTAGACTCGTCAAAGCAAATGGATATAAAATTGCAAGACTTTACACGATTTTTTTGTTGAAAATTTACATTTTCCGCCATATCCAAAATTCTCTCTCACTGTATTCGTAGCTATCGGCATATCTTTAATTTTTTTTTATAATTTTTTCTTTGTTTTCAAAATCATCTAATAAGTATGGTGCACATTGCAGCCAAGCATCCTTTAAAAATTCGTCTTCTTTAAAGGGTTTCGCATATTGAGCAATAGTTTTTGAAACTTGATAACTAGCAACAGTGGTGTTTGATTGAGATTGAGATTAAGATTGAGATATATTTCATTAAAGAAGTAGTTTGAGCATTTTTATTTTTTAAGGCACCTGATATATACTCCTTTTGCTCTTCTACACTTCGATCGAGAAGAAATTTATGGTTGGTTTCATAATTCCGCGTTACTGAAGATGTTCTACAGACTACAGTTTTAGAACATACATACAAATTGCTCTACTGTTCTTTTCAATCATACCGTATCTATCGGTCCACCAAGCTTGAAATTCTCTGCTACTACATGTTTCAGATAATTTCGATTTCTTCATTGAACTAGCCATAATAAAAAATTCTAAAAAATATATATATTTAAATAATATTGCTATAAAATAAATAATTTATTCTGCATTCGTTTGCAAGAACATATTTCGTTACATATTAAAGTACTAAAAATATTACCAACACGAGAAAATAATAAATAATATATTAATTCTAGGTAATTTTAATAATTATTTCTATACTTTACACTGATTTAATGGTAAAATAATTTCTCATAATCTTAAAATATTTTATTGTTCAAAAATAAGCAAAATGAATTATAAGTTTAGTAACTTTTAATACCTTAAGGTTGTTACAGGTCAAAACTTCAGTCGTGACGCAATATGTTCTTGCAAACGAATGCAGAATATAAAATATGAAATAATATGTAAAAATATTTACCTAAAAATGACACTATATCTATTTACAATAAGCGGTTATATTTTTTAACAAGTCACTGAAGTTTCAAAGACGACGGTTTACTAAAAATGACTAATGCAGTCTGTCGTCTGATTCGAGTGCTGCGACAGCAACAACATGCAATAACATTAGAAGGCGAAACTGGATACGCAAAAAATGTTATCTGATGCGCGTCTTTATATACTTCGAGAGAATTCATGCGTTTTTTTAATAATAAAATGTATAATTTGACGGTTCTAGTTAACATACTAAGATAGGTATTCAGTACTACAAATTTATATCATAAATTATAAATTAAGTGTAGATTAATAATTTTTAATTCATTTCTATCAAAAAAGATAACTTATAAAAAATAATTTTGTTTTGTGCATGCCATCAAAATTTTCAAACGTGCCCACTTGTGGCACGCGTACCATTGGTTCGCCATCCATGTACTAGGTTTTTCTGCACATAATTTATTTCTTAGTTTTGAATTTACAAGTCCAAATGACAACAATGTTTGTTCCACAAATGCTATAGCACACAGAAATTGTTTTACAATAGGTATCTAAATTTTTCGATTTATCAGATATCTCTTTTTGCAAAAAATCATCACTCCCGAGGAGTTATATTGGTCAATACTTCATCTGTGAACATACCTTTTTTAAAAGGTTTACATTGGACCGGAAGTTTTACAATCAATGCAAATATACCAGTATATCTATGCATACTTCTTAGTTCTGTTAATCGTTGCTGTCTGTCATCAGCCATTAATTTATAAATTGTTTTTGTGGGATCTAACAATTAAGCGATAAAATGATAAAGCGTTAAAAGTTGACTGCAACGTTTTTTTGAAACCGTTTATTTGCTGCAGTGACAAATCCAGTTCCTCTTCAAAGCCATTAAAAGACGTTTCCAAATCTCAACTATCAGATAAAGATACATTCGATTTTTATACTGCATTTCACGCAACTGACATAGGTTTTAAAATATTCAAAAAATCTTCAGCAGATAGTTTCAAGCCAATGTTAGATACTTTTTGAAATACTACTGAATCAATTTCTTTTTTGTGTTCATCATATATTTTCAAAAACTTGTCCCATTGCCTCACGTAAATCTTAATACAATATGATAAAGTATTGCACTTCACTTTCTGAGGAAGGTCAAATGCCTTTCCGCCAGCTTGTTTATCAAATGGTTGTTACGAAAATATTTTACAACACACTCTGTAATATCTTTCATTTCAAATTCAAAATCTTTTGACAGTAAATTTAGATTACGTGCCATGCAGTCATATGGTAACACATTCAAATCAATATAGTTTGAAACATTTCATATATTTTCATGCATTGGGCCATGTTTACAGGATTATCTTTTATGAAACTTGAGATTGTTTTCATGTATGAATCAAAATCTTGTGTTACTGAAGTTAAATAATCTGTCATATGCGACTCTCCTAAAGTGTCAATTGTGTCACAGAGAAATGAACGACCCTTTTCAGATGTTGCTGTTGCACATATAATGGGTCCATTGCAGATATCGGGGCATTCATCAATAGGCATATTAACATATTGCTCTCTTGAATTTCTTAAACATTTTTCGTTCTCATCTATATAAATCTCATCTTAATAAGGTAGTTGCAATGATTTCTCTTGTTGGAGGCAAAAAACCAGGTCTTAATAAATCTAAAGCTGTTTTATCTCTTTATTTTCGATGCACCTGAAACTGCTATTGGTGGCAAAAATTACTTTTGCAATTTGTTTATCAATTATGTGCTTCTTACCTACAGATGTGCGAATTATGAGTGATGATAACGATCCTTCCATACATACTCATTTTGAATGTGAGGAATTGGTTCTGTCAAAATTTCTGATAAGTAACTTGTACTTATAGATGCAGAAGCAGATGACGTCGATGCAATGAATTCACGTGTACTATTATTTGTATCTACATCTACTATAAAGCAAAAAGTCAAATTAATAACAAAACAAAAAATAGCACTCTCGTGAATGATTTTTATTTATTTTCACAGTCAAAAAATGATAAGTTTAACCAACTTAACTGATAATAATAAAGGATATATTTTGTATGTTCCTTGAGGGTCTGGGACTTTGCAAAACTGAAAACAATAACCGTCTGATAACAATATCCGTGATTATAGTAAATGGTGCCTATTGTGCTAAACATTGTACTAATCCTTGCAATTCCTTGTTACAATTCTTACAAACTGCTCTTACACTTTTTTTAGTTTTGTCACTTTTCTCAATGTTATGCTTCCAAATAGGATCTTTTTCTGCCACTCATATTTAACATGTAATAGAGTTAACTTTTGCAGTTGCAGAAGATATGTTAAATTAATATAAAATAAATTAATAAACTAAAGGTATTTAGATTATACTGGCACTGACTCGTTAAGCTCTAACAAATAAAATATACCTTCAGAAGCAGAACTCCAACCTTTTGTAGGTTTACAGCCAGTGCAAGTCTGGATAGGATATAACAGTGATATTGCTGTATAGCTCTGCATTTTCCAACTTGCTGATGCATGTATTTTTGAACGTTTACTTTTGTAATAATACAATAATGTAGAAACTTTAAGAACACTATTAAATCACAATATAATGAAATTTCAATATCATAATTTTAGCTGGTTTTTACTATTGGAGGGTTATATTTACATTTAATTACGAATACACAAAAAACATTTTAAAAAATCATGATTTTTAAAAAATAATTTTTTCAACTCTGAATCGAATTTCTAAAATCAGGTACATGTATTATAAACTGCCGAGTATCTTTTTTACAATAGAAATCTGATTTTTTCAACTAAAAATTTATCAATTTTTATTTGTACACCTGTGCTTTGTTTTCTTTGGCCATAAATAATAATTTCCTGACGTCTAGGCATGGAAAGGGTTAATATCAATCAATGCACCCATATAGCACAAACATATTTATTGAATGCTCGATGAATATTTTACAAGAATGTTTGAATATTCCAAGAATATTGCTGAAATTTGTTGCAACATTGATACGCTTTTAATAAAATTGAGAAACTAATTTTTTAAGAAATTAAGTTCAAAATTAAATATATGACGACTAAAGACAGTGGTTTTGACTTAAATTTCATGGAATACATGATGTTACATTTTATACAACAAATAAAAGTTTGATTATCTTCAACACTTCCCCTCAACATTATTTTCATACATTTGTAACATGGTTTTAAATTTCTGCACTGTCTTCTTTGATTACACACATCAGGTAGCTGTTTCTGTCCAGCAACATGTTCTACATTCAATTCTCCTTGAAGATATTTTAACGAATAAAACGGAATCTCATTGTGAACAGACCTGCACTTTGAAAAAGTTCCAGAATACTAGAACTGGTAGAATGGTTTGTGTGTTTCAGTGAACTAAAGAGTTGAACTAAAGGTTTAACCAAATTAGAGGGGTCTTTAGTGAGTAACCATGCTAAGTCATGTCTATGAAAGAAGACAGCTGCTCTTTCGGTACTTAGAGCGGCAAAGATCAGAGGGGTCAGTGTGACATTCTAAGACACACTACTGCAATATGGATGGCAATGGGAAATCACCACATTATCTCCCAAGTACACAGCATACCGAAATCGTTTTAAAAAATTATGTCATTCTCTGGGTTGAAAGATTTTGGACTTAAAATAATCACCCATTCGAATCTCTGGGAGGGAACTGCTTCGGAGGATGTTATCAGCAAGTTCAATAAGAAGAAAAGAAGAACTAGGAACATCTTGCGAGTCAGGGAGTGGAATGTTAGAAACATGAAGCAAGTAGGCACACTAGAGAATTTGAAAACCGAAATGGATAGGCTAGCATTAGATATAGTAGGAATTAGCGAAGTTCGGTGTATAGAGATGGAAGATTTTTGGAGTGGAGACTTTAGTGTAATTCATACAGGATCGGAGAAAAAAGATTCGAGTATGACGGTAGCTATGTGGAAAAGATAGGACACTGTATAGTAAACTACTTACAAAAGAACAAGAGTACTCCATACCAGTAAATGTGGAAAAAGATAGGAAT
Source organism: Platerodrilus igneus (assembly GCA_036346225.1). Lineage (NCBI taxonomy): Eukaryota > Metazoa > Arthropoda > Insecta > Coleoptera > Lycidae > Platerodrilus > Platerodrilus igneus. The sequence goes on along the minus strand of JARFIW010001469.1, from coordinate 10,063,095 downwards.
AGTAAACTACTTACAAAAGAACGAGAGTACTCCATACCAGTAAATAAAGTAATAATTCAAGATACATGCCCAACTTTAGTTACAGTGAGACAGAGGTAGAAGTGATCTTTAAAGATATCGAAAATATACTAAGATTCGTAACAGGACATGAAAATTTAATAATTACGGGAGATTTTAATGCAGTGGTAAGTGAAGCTAATGAAGAAACAGTAGTAGTCTTATTTGGTTCAGGCATGAGAAGCGACAGGGGAAATAGATCGATAGAATTTTGCGACAAATACAATTACACAAACACATTATTTCGGCATCATGTTAGAAGACGATATTCATGGAAGATGCCAAGGGACATAGAGAACTACCAAGTAGGTTACATTCTTGTTTGACAACGATTTAGAAATCAAGTAAAATACTGTAGAAGCTACTCTGAAGCAGTTATAGACACTGATCACAACATAGTAATTATGTAAGTTACGCTTAAATTTAAAAATTTGAATAAAGGAATGGAAAAAGGCACTTTGACTTTGAGAAACTAAAAGATAAAGATACCCACAAAAGATTTGAGAAAACTCAAATTAAATTGTTGAAGACTTCAGGAAAATTTCTGATACTAAGGAAGAAGAAGCAGAATGGAATAACATTAAATCCAGCTTAGAAAATGAAGTCGGTGATATCCTGGGATATAAAGAGCCCAGACGAAGTAGGAAAACAGAGATACAAGCCATAAAATAGGAAATTATTTGCAAATGCAGGAGAGCTAAACAACAATGGATTGATGAAAAGTGCAAAGAGGTACAAACTAAGACAGAAATAGGAAAGACAGACGAAGCATACGAATTAATTAGATCGAATTTTAGGGTATAACACTGAATAGCAAAAATTTAAGGGCAGTCCTATACTGAGATGAGTTTGAATTAGCATTAAAGTCTGAAAATTAATAAGGTACCGGGTATAGGTAGGATACAAGCAGAAACTTCTAAAATTCATTGGACCAACATTAACAGAACATCTATTTAAACTTGTAAGTTATATGTATGAGACAGACGAGCTAACCGAAAGATTTTAAATGTAACACCATAGTCACTAAACCAAAAAAAGCAAGGTGCGGATAAATGTAAAAATTTTCTAATAAGAAGTTTAAGTCAATAATATTAACTAGAATTGTATAAAGACGGATGGAAAAATGGGCCAGAAATACTAGCAGAAGATCAATTTGTTTTTTTGTGAAATAGAGGAACATGGTGGACCATTTAGCTTTAAGGTTGATAATGGAGAAAACAAAAAAAAGGAGAAAGTGTGTATATATGGTTTGTAGATCTTGAAAATGCATTCAATAACGTACAATGGGAAAAAATGTTCAAAATACTCATAAAAATTGGAATGACTTATAGTAACAAAATAGGAGAGATGATGATAGGATTCATTCTAGGAAATAGAGAAAGGAAAAAGGAGAGGTAGAGCTAGACTTAGATTAGTCTATTACACACAGATGGTGAAAGATGTAGGCTGTGGGGAATTTCAGGGGAATATGTAGGTTAGCTTAGAATAGGAAACAATGAAGGTATGTGTCTAACCAATTCAGAACTGAAGACCGACCTAATGATGATGAAAATGGAATTTTATATCAATATGTTTTGTACTTATATGAAATTTCGGATTCTCAGTAAGTCGAATCGCACTTGCATTGTTTATTATTATAGTAGTCACAAAATTTAATGGAGCGAGTTCATCAGCCATATCGCTTGTTTAGCTGCTTTGCATGCTTCAATGTATTCAGATTCAGTAGTAGAGGTCACGGACCGTTGCCGATAGCTTCCCCATGCAATTGATCCTTTGTTTTACTTAAAAACCATTCCAGAAACTAAACGTCTTGATTTCTTATCACAAACATAATGTGCATCACAGAATGCTTCAAGGAATTCAGGACAAAAGTTAGGACAGTAAGCAATGCCACAATTAATAGTACATTTAATGTACTTAAAAATTCATTTTACCTTATCCAATGTTTTACTGTTGCCTTATCTAAAAATTGCGAACAGTAAGACACAGAAAAATATATATCCGGATACATCGAACATCTCACCGCTTCTCGATATGGAAATTTTTCACCAATAATCTCTATTCATTATATTCCTTAATTAGCCCACCTTTGTCAATTAGTATTCCCACATGATTTGTATCCATCATGTTAAAACGGATCAACACTTTTTCAACATAAGCTTGCTGGTTAAAAAAAAATTTCTATCCTATAATTTTTATATTTGAAGAGTATGGAAGTACATAGAATCTTTGTAAGTCACTTTAAATTCTTGTTCAAGTTCTTTCGAAAAATTACCTTTGATCTTAGAAGTAGCTGCTGGAACTCCATGATCTAGGAACAAAGCTAATAACAATATTTCTCGATTTTGGTCACTCGAAAACAAACATGAACCTGCATTACTTCGATTTAATCCAAATCACAATAAAAATTAGGTGAATTTTTCATTCCAACAATAAAGGGATTGTTTTAAGTAATACAGGTTCCTCATTAAAAAGCAAACACCACCAGACCCATCATCACATCTCTCAGGCTGTTTCATAAAAGGGCCAGTCCATTTTAAATTATTAAAAAAAAATTGAGATTTGGCACTCATCAAATCAAATTTTGATGAAACTTGGTATTTTTATCATTCCATATATTAACATATACCAAATTTTATCCCTTTATTATAACTGGTTTTTGTTTATAGGCACTTCAAATGCTAGTAAAATGTGTTTTTGCCATTTCCAAGACCTAAGGATGAACCTATGTTTTAATCGAAACAAATTTCTATCTCTACTACTTTTAATGCAAATCTTGTAAAAATTTGGAATATTGTGAAAGAAAACTATGTTGATTTCAGAAAATTTTGTTTATGATAATTTTCCAAGGCTTTTTTAGTACGAGAACGGTATTTTACAAAAAAATTAATATATCTAAATGGCAAAATGATAATCAAGATAATTTTTAAAAAATAGTCTATAATTATGTGCTATTATTTTGAACAATAAAATACATTTTATTTGTTTCGTGGGATAAAAGCACTTTACGAAATTAATTTACTCGTTATTGTGTTCCATAACATAGGTGAGAAAAAAATCAAATAGTCATCATTTGTTTTATAACTCAAAAAAATTTAGTATAAAAATATAAGTCAATGGTGTATTATAAAACATAAGTATTTTGTATAAGTACGTTAGGTTATAGATAGGACAAGTTATAACATGCATAGACAAGCCGCCTGGCTGGCTTTTGCTAATCTCAATTGTGAGTCAGCTTTATTAGAATGAACATCAGTTTTTAAATTTCTACCTTTAATCCATTTTAAATGTCTTAATAAAAAGTAGATTGTAATGTTGAAAAAATGTTGTCGAACTGAATGTCACAAAAATGTTACACCAAGTTAGTGGACCTTATAAATGTGGAATTATTAAGTTAACTTATAAAGACTCGTCCAACTAAAATGTGGTGTTACTGATATATTTTTAAAATTTTGTGTGCACCAAAATATATATTATTTAAATAAATATGAAACTTATAAATCATTCTGTTTTGACCTCTTTCAAAATCATATAAAAAAGAATTAACAAAACTTTAAGAGTAGTTTCTTTAGAACTTTCAGACCAAATTAATACCATTCGAAAAGTTACTACTAAAGCAATACACGGACAGAATAATCTTCAGCTTGATATTTATTACCTTCGATAAATGCAACGCTGGCTTTCAAAAGACACCATCTGAAGCAACATTTGGAACTTATTGAATGACTACAATTGACCACCACATTACTATTATGCAATGATATTGTAGGTATGCACTTAATAAATTATGTTTTGACTATAAAATTCCAAACTATAAAATTGCAACCTGGAATATAAAAGCAAACCATATCTGAGTACATACCCAGTGATGCTGAACTATGAGTTTCAGGTACAAGACATTTTCCTAGATTTGCAAGTGCGGGGAATGTTATTGGTGCCAAAATGAATTAACCTGTTATACTTTAAAAGGTACTAGTTGAGACTCGCTTGCCTGAACTGAAGGTACAATTATATGGAATTTACAAATGTTAAAATAATATAATTTATGTTTCAAATGTAAATTAAAATAACACTGTGTATCTTCTCATTTAATGCATGTTAGCAGACTTTGTATCAGATACGATATTTATAAATCAATCATGTGCTATCATGGATGCGGTTTGCTGCTCTAACTGAAATTCTTGTAATGTAGCTCACTGGCTTTCTTTTTTAAAACCTTATTACAATCGTACAAATTTTGGTAAACTTTAAACTTCCATGCATCGCCAATCATGCATGACCCTAGACGCTAAGTATTACATTTACAAGTTTGATTGCATGTATTGCCTTCACGGGCGAAGCCCACAAGTTAACAAAATAAGCCAGGAGCTTACCTGGTTTTTACTAAAAGCCAAAGTCATTTCCTGCATCTCAGGGCAGGGTCAGCGACTGGTGGGTTTTCTGTGTTTCCAAATTTAGGACGTTGAAGCACAGAGAAGGTAGAGGAAGGTACAAAGAAGAATCACTTTGTCGAACTTAACTGCACCTCTTTGAACATCAATAGTAAAGTGCTTCACACATATGCATACCACTGTCTTTTCCTTGTATCCACGTTGTTGCCTTTGAACATACTAGTTTCTTATTCTTGTTAAATGCAGTAGGACAATGTGCCTAATATTTGTTTTATACCTTTTGCACTTTTTGCATCTTGCGTTATTTGGCTTTCTAGGTAACAGAAATCCTTAACCTCTTGTAGGTTCTTGTTTTCTATTGGTATTCTGATTTTAGACTTATTTTCCCTCCTGTACATACTAGCACTTTAGTTTTATTTTGTTAATTATAATACATTATCTCACTGTTAGTAGTGTTTTCATTTAATTAAGAACTACCTTTAACTCTTTTTTGCTAGATGCTTATACATTCATGTAGCCTGCAAACATGAGCATATCAATAGATTTTTACTGCATCATAGTTCCAAATGCCTTTCTGAATTCAAAAGTTTTCATTGTCTCTTCTATATACGAGTTAAAACTTAATGGGGATGGCGCACATCCTTACCCCACCCCTCTCTTAATATTTACTTCTCCATGTACTTGCTCTAATTCTATTACAGCTGTTTACTCTTTGTAAAGCTATGTACCATTCGTCTATCCCTATAAATCACTCCAGTTTTCAAATTTAGGACGTCGAAGCACAGAGAAGGTAGAGGAATGTACAAAGAAGAATCATTTTGTCGAACTTAATTGCACCTTTTTGAACATCAATAGTAAAGTCCTTTCTTTTAAAATACTTTGTTGTCACCACCTATGGCAATCTCACAATTTTACGCTTCCCATGCCAACCCTCTAACAACCTCCACATTCTTTTAGTCTGGGAACGCAAACATATGCAGTTTACATACCTTATTTCAAGGAATTAATGTTCTGGCGTTTGTGGGAACTGCAATAGTGAATTTACTCATAGAAACTTAAATTAATGATGGAAAAAATCTATCCCATGCCGGGTTTAAAAATCCCTTAAATTTAAATATTAAAGTAAAATGTAAAGCAAAAAGGTGCAACAACCTTAAACAGGAAGACAAGACAAATGTACGATATTAAATCGGGATAGGTAAGAAATCGACCAGTTAACTCCACTACACTGTTTTGCACTCTTGTAGAAGTCGTTATAGAGATAGGTGGTTACGTCAAGAATGCCTTTATGGCGGTGCTTGCAACAACTAGAAAACCCACCGCCGCTTGTACATTATACATTCTCATTAGTTGCAAAAAAGTCATGAATTCGTTTTGTGACCCGTGAGGACCCTTGTTACCTTATTATTTGATTAAGGATCCCTACACTTGCGGCCACGTTTTCAGTGCTCCACCCGAACGTACTACATTGAGTTTAAACGCGAATAATTACGTGATTTATATAAATCTGACTTCAAAATTATTTAATTGTTAAACATAGTTTATAAACTAAAACTAAAGTTGGGGTTTAAATAATGGTACCCGTAGAGTTGACTTTGGAATGATCAACAAGACACTACTAACAAGTAACAGGGGGATCCGTGATACAGGATAGTAGCTGCCAGCTCTGCTTACTGGTGCGACTCAGAAGGTCGACTTAAAACTATTCAGATTTAGCTAAATTAGTATTTACTAATGAATTCCAATTTCTAAGCATACATCAAATTCATTAATAGCAAATTCAGTCTAAATTCGCCCCTAACGTTCACTATCGTTCCCTAACTGATTTTAAGTTCAATCTTTCTTTCTATAGATAATATGGCCAAAAACAGGTAAAATTCCAAACAAAACAAATCAAGCGACAGAACAATAAAATATATAAATGTACAGGTATAAAATATAAATATCTAAATAAAGCATTAAGTATATAACAGTACATAGAATAGCAAAGAAGCATCCCTCAAATTATCAGGTACACTTGCATAAGCATTATGTTGGCTAGCACCATTACATCAAAATGGACTCGTTTACAATTAATTGCAAAATTTACTTATTAATACAAATCAATGCTTATGCGAGTACAGTTGCCACAATATTTATAAATACCCTGAATATAAATTTCTTCAGGTTCTGAAGATCTGGTTGTCTACTTACACCTAATTATCTCTTCTAAAGGGAGATGAATATGCACTGTTAAAGTTCTGGTGGGCATGCACTAATTGTCATGATGGATCGCAATCACTATCACTTGGGGAGGGGGTGCGTGGTTTCGCTCTAATTTAATTTTTTAGTTGAACCATTGTTACCCTACATTTGATTTTCCAATGCTCCACCCGAAGGTACTACATTGGCCAGGAAGCGAGTTTTGTTTTTACCTGGAAATTTTGAATTTTGTCGAACCCCTGCTGCTGCAAGCAAGGTAGGGATCTTTAACGTGCATGACAGCACTCACACACGGGACCTCCATTTTACCTCTCATCCGAACGAGGGCATATTTTTGTGAAAAATGCTCACCTAACATTTTTCAAGTGGACTGTGTTGGGATATGTATCCGGGACCTAGGTCATAGTAGTCATACGCATTCCAACTACACCACGGTGCCGCCCGAACCATTGTTACACCACCAAATCACACAATAATAAAGTGCTGAGGAACAACGTGACCACATTTCTATATGTGATGTTTTAAATAATATTTAACATAACTGTAGAACAAGTGTTACTGTATTCCACTTTTTTGTTTACATTATAATATACTGTGCAGTTAACAACCTTTTAAAATGTTTTCGAATCACTCTAAGCTAAGATTGTGTAGATAAGTACTTAATCTTAAACACAAACTGTAATTAATGTTTACAAAAAGAATGCGAATTAAATAAGAGGAGTCATTTTTAATCAGAATGATATGAATACCAACAATGTTAGTGTACATTGTTTAAATGGTGATTGTTAACAGTTATGCAACAAAAATTAGTATTAGAAATATTACTTTTTGCATAAAGCTTACCCAATTGAATTAACTGAGGTGGGTCTTTATTCGTAGAATAATGTTTTATGTTGTTACGAAAATGCTCATCATTATCAGAGACATGAGGCAAAAGTTCCATTATTTCTTTCAAATTTGCATCTGCTGGTAATGGAGATTCTAAAAATATATTAAAAGTATTTATTTTTATCAAACTTTTTTCGGTAATAAGCTATAGTAACTAAAAATTTCTTACAATCTTTATAGTCGTGAGAATGAAATATTTGATCTCGCAAAGCTCTAAGGTATCTTAAGTCTACTTACATCGTAATATAGTACTGCAATTCGTAGTGTAGACTGTATGCGCATAACTATGCACCATAGTTATCATGTTATCAAGTTAAAGAATCCCAACCTTTAACTTACGATACCTTATGTCGGAAAGGCACATAACGAACTCTATAAAATTTGCTAGTTCTGCCAGATTAAAGTTAGGATCAGTATCAATTCTGAGGGCCGTTTTAAGCATCTGCCTTCACCTCGACCATATATTCCTCTGTATATTTTTTCAATAATGCAGTTTAATGTTGTTTAAGAACTAGCGTTTTTTCTTACAATACACGGTTTGTAGATGCAAATACTAATAATCTACCATTTTATATAGTCCTTTATTAAAGTAACACACTATCTACTTGGTGAGTATAAGGGAGTACAATAGTTTCCACAGTAAAAGCCAGCTATACTAACGGAATTAAACATACGCTACGCTTTGTGTCGAGCTGTCCCCTACTGCACTGTTGCAGGTGTTGTTATGATAGTCTGTTTCCGATCTCAAGTACTAATTTTGGAGATACGATAATTTAAGTGTTTTTAAAATGAAATTGTTTTATAAAAAATTAATCTTCGCATTACAGTATCATATTCTCTATTCAAATAGGTGAAAAAACTTAAAATCTTGATTTTGTCAGTTATGATAGTTTAGTTTAGTGGTATCGATCTGTTAAAATAATACTATATTTTTCTTGTTTCAGTAACAATAGAAAAATTAACAATTGTAATTAAAATGAATAATGATAGTCGGTTAGAAAATGTAATTCCTTTTTACTGTAATGCAGTACCTCATAATAAAAAACACAGACCTGTATGTATAAATTTTGACAAACACAAATTATCATTTTTTTCACAGCCAAATTGGTAAAAACCGTACAAGTGTCATATATTGTTGAAATAGAAATTAAAAGTATTTTCGAAATCTAAAATACATAATCCTCGTCCGTATTTAAAAATTTGAAGTTGATGGTGGGCCTGAGGAGACAAAACATGTAATCAAAATGCTAGTGGTTACATCTTGTAGCTTTTGAAATTTAAAACAAAAAGTTCCTGTCTTTTTTCGAAATTTTAAAAATGTAGAAGTTAGAAGCGAAAAATGTAAAAGCTAGAAGCAAAAATGAAAATTGAAATTTCTATTTTTTGTTCCCGTTTGAGAATAGCGCAAGATATCACCAATTTTCATATGGGTTCTTGTTGCTCTCAGAAATAGGCAATTGTTTCTCCATTTAACCGAATCTCTCTCTAATGGTTTCTAAGATCCCAATGTTATAACATGCATAAAAACAAGGGTTTATTCAAAGATGTGAATATCTTATGAATTTACCTTGAAAACATTCTATAAATATTTTCTATAAATTTTCTATGTAAAATATACTCTAAAGATATTATAAGAATAATCTAAGGATATCCTTCTGGAATACTCTGAAAGGCTGAACAATTATCATTGAAGTGGAATATTTATAAAATATTCTATGCTACATTCTCATTAAGAATATTATTTAAATAAAACGTGAACAAAGTGCTGGTCAAGGTTTCAAGAAACACCATCGCTTAAACAGTTGGCATTCAATTACATGAATATATTGGAATAAATTGGAAATAGTTGATTTTAAATATTTTATTTTCCCATATTTCTAGATCAATATCAAGTAGTCACAGAAACAATAGCACTACATTTTTGAAATTTTAACCACTAGGTGATCTTTGACACAGGTACTGTACTTTGAATAAAAACTCCGAATACATGGACCACATACAGATAATTTAAAATTTGATTAATTTGTTTTATGTCAATGTCCAGCGTGATTCAATTTCCATATACGCTACATGGCAATTTGTCATTATTATTAGTTGAACTGAAAATGCTATTGTTATTATTGTAAAACTTATTGAAAACACGTTTTAAAAGAAACTACTTTTTAGGATAATTTTTAAAGTACGTGTTTGGGTGCAGGGCTACTTTTAAGGTATTGCATTCGAAACTTGTTCAGTTAAGACGTGCTTTACACCTTTTCCACTTTCACCACCTTTAGCTGTCAAATGACTTTGTTCGTTTAAGCATATTTGATTGACGATCATCCTGTTTTCAATGATGTCTGACCATAAGTTGCTAACAAATATAGGGTGACCTGCCATCTGAATTCGAGTAGTGGCATATTCTTGTTTCCACACCTTTTTCATAACAGACAGGCTTGTACACAACATTGATCAATTGACCAGCCTCAGTATGGCCATCACCATTTTTTAGTTTTCACATTTAAATCGAAGTCTCTCATATTTGTGCTATAGGCAGCTATGTGTTCTGGGATTTGTATTTTTTCAGTTCTATAATATTTTTCTACAGTTGGATAAAATAGTCACAAGGCTATTATCATTCCAACGCACAAGTACTAACTTTCCATTGGTTTTGGGTTCCATTGTTCCTCGGTTTGTTTTAGCAAATGATTTACTATAAGAAAAATTAGCTTCTTTTGGCGCTTTGTTTAATCGCAAAGTACCAGTTCCTCCACAGCCCAAAGTTGTCAGTTTGTCTAGGAGTGCAACAGACGTAAATAAATTATAAAAAAATGAGTTTGTGTTTTTTGGAAGTTCAGCATGCTGTGCTAGTCATAAAACAATGTCTCCCCTTTACCGTATGAAGTCTGTTGTAAATGGGTCAAAATCCACAATAAGGTTCAGGATGAGAAACAAAGCCTGTCGGGTTTGCCAAACATCATTCTTAATTCCAAATCTAATTGGTTTACCATGAATAAATTGTTTTTGCACAGTTGTGTCCATAATGAGATATAATGCTTTCATCTATACTGCTATTTGTTTCTACATATAACTGCTTGAAAGCATCATTCAAATGTCAAATATTGGCCTCACTTTATAAAATCTATCAGTTTCGTTAATTGCAACATTATCAGCTAAATGCAAATATTTTAGAATTTAATCGTATGGCGTCGTCAATTAAAGGACAATAGCAGTCAGCGCCTTGGTTCCAATACATTCTATATCCAATTAATGTATGATATCCGGAGAAAAGTAATACATTCATACCTCGCTTTATGGCCTAGATTTGTTCCACAAAACTTGGCTGCAAAGCCAAAAGCCGTATAAGGAATCAATTATTCTAATACAAATTCATACAAATTCAATGGGATCGGTTCTAAATTTGTTAAATATGTAACATGGTTTATTATTTAAAATGCATTTTATCTTTTTATTTCATTTAAATCAAAAATACATACATAACAAGTACATACGTTTGTACATAAAATAATAACAGACTTCAAAAACCAACAATAATCTATAAACAAAAATGAAACAACTTCGTGTTACATAAAATATGTGTATGTATACATACATAATTTTTTTAAAATGTACTTAAAACACTCACAGACAAGTCTAAACTAGCCGCTTTATGAGCACACACTAAATAACGCTCGTAAACAAAAGGAGATAGAAAAGAGTGTGCATCGAGAATGCGCTTGTGCAAGATTGGCAACATGTAGATACATCGACCTCGAAAAAAAGTTTTTTTTGCCGTTATAGCAAAACATTTTTGGTTATAAATCGAAAACGTGCCTTAATTGAAGAGGGCCGTTATAGCAAAATGTCGTATAAAGAGCGGTTGTATAGCGAGATATGGGTGTACATCAATAATCACTCTTATTTCATTTTCTGTCACTTGAAGGCTGTGATTTCCTTTTTGACTGGCATATAACCTAGTTTGGGCCGTTATTACCTGAACAAACTTCTCGGAAAAAATGAAAAAATGCATCAACAGCTTCGGGAAATGTATGTTTCAAAAAATCTTTAGTTGTTGGATATGAAAGGCAGAAATTTTGGTATCTCGAATGTAGTTTTACTTGCATTCTATACTTTTCCTCTTGGTTAATTTTTTCCCTTGTCTATTATGTTCCTTTTTTATTTCTGATTGTGGTTTTCAATGTCATTCTTTTAGAAGTGCATTTTGTTGTAGCAATACCGTCAACACTTTTACTATAGCTCTTTTCTTTTGAAGTACTCACTTTTACTGTGTCATCTAATATGGTACTTTCATTACTACTCCGCATAGTAATACGCTCTAAGAATAAAATTCTGTTAAGCAAGTGATTTATATTGCAAGTAGCTTCTATGTCTGAAGCATCTGAATCTTCACAGCTTTCCACGCCAGCCTTTTTAGGGCGGATGGATCACAATAGAAGATATATCCAAGTTGTCATCATTGTCAAGTTTGTCTAATAATTTATATAAAAGAAAACCTTTATCATCTTTGCTCTTTCCTCTATAAAACACAAAAGGAATAAACATATGCATAATATAAAATCCGTTCATACTTACAAATTTTCATACATATCTTGTATGTAGCTCACAAACCTTTCTAACTGTGACACTGAAACTTATACTGACAAAGAATAAAATGATTTCTCAAAAAATAAAAAATTCAGGAACTTATGCATAGAAACTGTACAAACACAGAGACCAAGAAATACTAAATATTGAATTATCTCTATTATCTTACACAACCATAAATCCATAACAATAGTTCTCATGTTCTATAAATAGAACAAGAACAAATTCGCAACTAACCTCAGCTGTAAATAACTATCTACCCATAGAGACATTGCTTCTGTCCATCATTTTTTATCGATTTATAGTACATTATAGTGAAAGATTTTATTTTTATTGTAAAAATAATTGAATGAAGTATTTAGTGTAAGTCAAATACAAAGCATTATGTAATAAAATAATGCAGATGAACAAAAAACAAATAATAATTTACTACAAAGCAGACATGCAAGAGAAACTGTTGTACACTGGTTGGAAATTTATTTATGTCGGAAATGACAGTCTGTAAACTCCAATAAAAATTTTTGTATATAAATAACATCACAAAGAACAATAGTTATACATTTAGGAATTCCACGTCTATAAATTTTTCCGAAAAGAAATTATAATGTGCTGCTGGCACATTTATGTGCCTCTGGGCTTTAATGGGTTAACACATAGTTTGTATACTAATGGTAATTCTTAGTGATGAATAATGTTATTTTGCTTTAAAATTGGTATTTCTGCAGGGAGTTTCCTAAAATGCAAAATTAAAGTGTCTTGCTTAAATTCTATTAAATAATGCATATGATAGACAAGTAAATTCATTGGACATTCCATGATTCTTCAAACTCGTATCGTTTTTATGCAATAATTTATAAAACTAAATGTTGAAACAAATGCAACTTTTAAAAGCTTTGGCATGCCTCATGAATTTGCTTGCCAATCATAAATATTGAGTGAAAGTTACTCTTTCTTCGGATTAGGCTCAACTTGAACTTGAAGAACTTGTTTAAAAAATTACATTATTAAAGCAAAATAAGTGCCATGCATTTAAGCAAAGCTACTGAAATTTGTGAAAACTTTATTATAGATATAATAAAGTTTGTAGATAGTTTCCCCAAAATAGAATTTCATTATTGCAGGGATTTCATACAACGAATTTTAGGAAACCTCTCTTAATTTACTATGTACAGGGTATATAAGGAAAAGTGTACAAGAAAGAGTTGAATTGTTGTTAAACAACATATTTACTTACATATGTTTAATTTGTTTTAATTTGCTTTTTCCATTCAAAAAGATGTATACTGTATATGTGAGGCATTTTAGAAGCACCATGAAGAAAAAGTTCTGTTGCGTTGGAAAAGAAAAAAGATAAAGGTATGGGAGATGACTATAGTAACATATGTTCTTATCATCTACAAGCTTAATTCATTGCCTAATGGAAATCGATTCCCATTTTACCATATAAGTCTGGGGTCGGCAACCTACGGCCCGCGGGCTGCATGCAGTTCTTTGCAACTTTTTGCATGGCCCGCCAAAGCACCAATATAATTTTAGGAAAAATCAACAAACTTAGAGCATGAGCATGCCGAAATGTGGCCGTTGACAAAAATGCACGCTAACAGAAGCATAGTGGGAAACCTATTTTACTGTGCAAGTTTAATTCCCACTCCCCAGCAAATACGACCGCTCGCTTAGCAAGTGTAGCATTCTTTCATTTCGCCAGTTTGCTACTGTATGTTCATATGTGCATTTTGCAAATAAACTATTTTCCTTAATATTTTATATATTTTATATTTACATATTTATACATATGTAATTGTAATTGTATTTTCTTTTATTTTCCTTTTAAGAATTGTAAAATTGTTGTTCTCTGACATTATTGTTATTATAGCATGTCAATAAAAAAATTAATTTTTTCTATATTTATGTTTAATAACATTTTTACTCTATATGATATAAAAGCACTATTTAAGTTACATTTGAATGTGTGGCCCGCATAAAAAATTTTATTTTGAAAAAGGTTGCCGACCCCTGATATAAGTAATTAATTTTATGATTTTTAACATAAAGAAAAACAGGTTTTGCGACCTGTTACATGAAAGATGGGTCAAAAGAGGAGCCCATGAAATATTAATATGTATATTTTTGTTTTTAAAGAAACATTGCATGGTGAAGAAAGTTGCACCCTAAAGTGACAATTAAACAGTTCCAAACAAGAATAAATTTTTGATAGCTACATTTAACACTGGAAAACTACCACATTCAAGAAATTAACCATGAAAATATAATGCATTCATTTGTTGAAATGAAAAGTTCAAGAGTATGTACTTAACAATGTCTTGATGACATTGTTTCTGAATTAATAATTAAAACAAAATCAGTGGTAAAGCAAAGAATACCATAGGAAGTTGATGAGGTGTTACTGGATGATTTTGTTGAATGGAAAAATTTTAAAAATAATGGGAACTAATTTTAATATAAATTTATTTAAGACCTTAAATTAATGTGAAAAAGAAGGAACTTAATAAAACCAAAGACCATATAAACAAGGAGCATTTAACATTGTGAATATTTAAAAAAAAACCTGGAAACAAATTTAGCCTTAATCCATGTGCACCCATAAAAAATTACTTACTACTTAGTTTGTCTATTGATTACTTAATACTAAAGAAACGCCATGAGTTTTTGTTAGTATTAGTACCGATAAACTGCCAATAATGATTTTGATTCTAATTAATTTTAACTTTTATTTTAGTTAATTTTGTAAACAAATTTTGTAAGTAGGTACATAATACAAAGTTTTAATAATTAAACCCTTTATTATACATTGAAAATGGATACAAAATATAATAAAATCACAAACAGATTTGGTATTGCACTAGGATATCTATAAAAAAGTTAGTCAAGAGCAAGTCGAGCTCGCACTATTAGGGTTCCGTACCAATACTACAGTGAGCAATCAAAAAACCAAATTAAGCTGTTTTTATTTTTTATGTATATTTAAATCTTATCCAAATTTGATTGTGATAACTGAAAAATGAATATATTGTCCCACATTGCTACATTAGTAAATACGTTGTCTATTACTGTGTTTAAAAAATTTTTCCCAGCAACTATTACACAGTCAAAACAACCTGCAGTTTTCCGATAATTTATTATTCAATATCTACTATCCCTATTAAAATCAAAATTTTAGCGTTGGAAATGTAGGAGAACAGGGGAGAGGCAGTCATTTTTGGCACATTTTGAGCTATATCATGAAGACTACAGGACCGAAAATTATAAAAAATATATTTTTAGAATCCTCTTTCAAATGATAACTTACGCGATATATTTATTAAAACTTTTTTCTTCTGACCGAATTAACCCCCGCCATTTTAATCTAAAAAATTTTTTTTTCCATTTTCTGACTATCGATATAGGTGCGTGCTATAAAGACCTAGCATTGTGCCAAATTTCAAATTCCTACGTTACATAGTTTTCGAGAAAATCCTCTGTGACTGACGGACGGACGGACACGAGAGTGATCTTATAAAGGTTCCGTTATATCTTATAAGGTACAGAACCCTAAAAATGGGAAGGTATTTTCAGAAAATCAAATATATTTTAGGGAAGCAATGAGTTAGCCCATTGGTACATTTTTATCAATTCTATAAATTATCTAATTATGAAACAGTGACAAAGTTTTTTTTCTTAATCTTCGTTGGGAATTAAACCACTCATAGTTTTTAAAATCATATTTATTTACGTTTCGATCCATGATCTAGGATCGTTGTCAAAATAATAAAAACTTCAACTTTTGACAACGATCCTAGGTCATGGATCGAAACGTAAATAAATATGATTTTAAAAACTATGAGTGGTTTAATTCCCAACGAAGATTAAGAAAAATGCTAAACAAACCACAACAAACATACAGGAAGTAGTGACAAAGTTATTGAAAACTGGATTTTTGATAAATTTTTCATGCATTTTTCTCGTATGTCTTACAGTTGATTGAGGCAAAGATATTTCAAAATTTTGAATTTATTTTAATAAAGGAAAACGAGGTTGAACATAAGGTTTTTAGTTTTGAAATACATACGCAAAATTTTGTAAAACCGGTAAAAACATTGAAAATGTACATTTTCTAAAATCTAAACATTTTATTTGGTTTGTTGTTCCTTGTGACACTTAATATTTGCAGATGTTAATATAATTAAAAATTTAAAAAGATAATTATTATAAGCTAATTTTGATAGGTATTTTTAGGGTGTTAACCTAATTTTTGTACCGAAGGACTGAAATTCGACACTAATCGTAAGTCATTTTCAGATTTTCCAACTAAAAGATATTCGCAGATTTTACTTGATTCATTTATGCAAGTCGTGTGTACGGGATGCCACTAATAAAATTAAAATTTAAGAGTTTTATTAGTGACACATTAAATAAAATGTTTTGCATTAACTTATTTTAGGATGTGTACTTATATACCTTGCAATTTCTATAAAAATTTCTTCCTTTAACAGTAATTAAATAACAAAATGTTATTTAAATTAACTCTGTATTCTAACTTGCAAATTCTGGACAGGAAGTAGAAAATTGCTACTTGATATCATTATCATACCAAAGAATGATACCACTGTAGTGAAGTATTGTAGGTGGAATAAATCTACTCTGTAGTGGATTTAGCACAGTGATTGTATACTGTTGTGTTACATTTTACATTAAGTTTTGCGGTTATATTTAACTATACTGAAACTAATAAAATATTAACGAATGTTTATATATAGCATGTGAAGCAGTACAGTGAGTAAGGAAATAGCAGACAACAAAATTATGAGTAGGTATGTGGTTTTTGTGATTGCTGGTGAAAATACGATTGCATATAATAAAGTTAATCACTTTAATTATATTTTTCATGTAAGTGTTGAGCTGCCATCTGATAAAAGCAATTAAACCAGTACAATGAGCTCTAAAACTAGATTTTCAAATTATAAAAATACTGACAGTTTTTCAAAGAAGCTTAAAATTTCTCAAACTTTCAAAATTTAGCTTTTTGCACATACGATCTGTATCGATCACTACAATCTTTCACACAGCTGGTTACTACTTACTAAATTAAATAAATATTTTCTCTTTTCATTACGGTTGATAATAAATCATCCAAAAGTAAAATCCAAAAGCAGCACTAGCTTTCTTAATTTTGCAATCAAGAATCAAGGTTCTAACGATTAAAGATTCCAGAACAGATTTATTAATAATTTATTTTTAGATTTTATGAGATCAAATTGCTAGTTCATGGTTTTCGTATTTTCTAGTCTTGTGAATAATCTTTAGAATTACTTCCTAAAAATTAGTTAAAATGAACGCAATTATGAGTCATTTGTTTCAACAAGTAACCAAACACTGAATTTCTTTTCTTATATTGAGCAGTTAGGGAAAACTATCGTGACATAATGGGTATGGTAAAATACTTTTCAATTTTAAAAATGTTGAGTATGCATGGTATGTGGTGCTTTAAAAAGTTAATGTCCAGGATGATTTGCAGCTTACACATTGTTTGTTTAGATTTTGATCATAAGTTTTAAATTTCAGCCGTTCAGAACAGAATTGGTGTTGGAAATTTTGATATTCTTATTTTATAAAAACAAAATATGTGACATTATTACCAGTCCTTATTCAGCAGAAATATCGTACAAAGCTTCTAAATCGATTTTCTAATGCTTCTACTCAGTTTTGTGTACCGTAAATTTATGAAATAAGTAAATAGAAAGCTATTCTCTTTAAACCTTTAATAATATAATTTTGATGTTTATAAGTAAACCAAAGCAAATTTAATTTTTAAGACATTTGGGTGACATCCGTAGATCTATTGTTTGTTGTATACTTCCTGAATATAGTAACTCCATGTACGGGTAAAATTAGTGTTACATTATAAATTTAGGTTTGCTCTGAAGAGGTAGGGGCCCTGTAACAAGTTAAGGGTGCTTCGACTAACTACAGTGGTGCGAGAGTTGGTTCTTATAAAAGAAATAATAAAATTGAAAAATATGAGGAAATGAAAATAATAAAATGGCTGAAATACGAACAAAGTATGTTACTATATTCACTTACCTTGAAAGGTGTTTCTCTTTGTAATAATTAAGGGGTGCCAAATCGTCTATCTCAGCAATCCCTTCCATACTATCCATACACAGAAAACAACTATTCCACATAGGTGTCCTTTGCTTCTGGTTTCCTAAATTTATTATAATATATTTTACCTTACTCTCCACTACCTTAAAAACACTTATTAAGTTTTGTCTTAATTAAAGAAATTCTCAAAATCAAGGCTGGTTCCAAATGTGGCTTCATTGCCGGGGTGACTGAATACCATTTCACAAATTAGTCTGTTTACCTAGTTCCTAAAAAAGTTCAAATAAAATCCCTAAACTTAACTGTATTGACAGTTAATAATTGCAATATAAATACAAATATACTTAAAAAATTAGTTTCTTAACCTTGCTCGGTGTACGACTTCTCTTTGGTAAACGGCGTAATTCAGTTATATGCACCACCTATGAACAAGTGGCACTAGGACATCTACACTGTTCATGAATTTATATTGCCTTCATTTGGTTTCAAACTATGTAATTTCTGGGGTGGACAGTCATTGTGTGGTGTATGTGTACTAGACCAGAGTAGATTGCAAAAAAGCAAATGAAAATCAACAGAAAACTAAAAAAGTCACTAGAATCATAATGGAACTCAGAAAAGGAATAGTCAAGAAATAGGAAGGTGGCACCTGTATTCGAGATTTAACTATTGCATACCGTATTCCAAGAATGACAATATCGATAATCGTGAAAATAAAGTCATTAAATGTGCTAATATTGCGAAAGGGGTTACATCATTTTTAAACAGAGATTGGAGTCGTTAGATTATGTTGAGAATTGCTTTTGCTTGGGATAACTAAGAATGAGTATGCTGACGACAGTATATCAGAAGCAATTATTTGCAAGAAAGCTAAAAAGGTGCAAGCTGATCTCATGAAAAATCAAGCAGGAACTAGCAAGGAAAGCGAGATGTTTAACTCTAGCCGTGGTTCGTTTACGAATTTTAGAA
This sequence comes from Platerodrilus igneus, assembly GCA_036346225.1. Classification (NCBI taxonomy): domain Eukaryota; kingdom Metazoa; phylum Arthropoda; class Insecta; order Coleoptera; family Lycidae; genus Platerodrilus; species Platerodrilus igneus. The sequence goes on along the minus strand of JARFIW010001469.1, from coordinate 10,043,905 downwards.
AAAATGAACGGGTATTCACAATGTTGTATGATATGGGGAAGGAGCTAGTGCCGATAAAGTTGCCGTATATGAATTTGTTAAACATTTTGGAGAGTGTAGAAAGTGAGCTTTTTATTCCCAAAGTTCCCAATTTGGAAGAAAATGCCAAACAGAACCTATATCACACATAAAAAGTCGTTGCCAGGGCACAAGCCAGTAAAGGACAGACTAACTTTTGTTCTGTGGCAATGGGGAGATTACAAAATGAAGCCTTTGCCGATCCATCACTTTGAAAACCTGAGGGCATTTTAAAAACAGTCTAGAAGTATCAGCTGCCTGTTATGTGGAGAACTAATCGCAAGGCTTGGACAACGAGGTAGTATTTCACTGAATAGTTTAATGTTGTGTTTTGACCAAGTGTAAAATGTTACATAAAAGAGAACAACCTACCCTTGAAGGTGTCCTAATGCATAATGCACCCACTCATCCCCTAAGCTTCGAGGATTTATCCATTGCCTAGGTTCGACTCCATTACTATAAAGTTTCCCACCTAATACAACTCCTCTCATTCAGCCTATAGATCACAACATTTGCTTTTCCTATGCTCCACTCGAAGGCACTACATTGGCCAGGAAGTGAGTTTTTTAACCTGAAAATATTTAATATTGCTGAACTGTTGCTGTTTCAAACAGGTTAGGGATTTTTAACGTACGTGACAACACTCATACACGGGAGTTCCATTTTACCTCTCATGCAAATAAGGGCGCATTTTTGTGAAAAACACGTGCCTAACATTTTTCAAGCGGATCATGTCAGGATTCGAACGCGGGACCTTGGGCATAGTATTCACACACGTGCCTATGTCACAGAGCCGCCTAAGCTTATGGATCATTTGATTTTTCCCATGCTCCGCACGAAGGTACTGCATTGGCCAAGAAGCGAGTTTTTTTACCTGGAAATTTTTTTATTTTGCCGAACCCTTGCTGTTCCAAACAAGGTAGGGATCTTTAATAGGCATTACAACATACATACAGGACCTCCATTTTACCTCTTATTCGAACGAGGGCGTATTTTTGTGAAAAATGCTCTCCTAACATTTTTCAAGTAGACCATGCCAAGATTTGAACCCTGGGCCTTGGGCATAGTAGTCACACGCATACCACTTATGCCACAGAGCTGCATAAAAGCATGTGAATCAACAGACCAATTAAAAAATATATATAGTCAACTCTTATTCATTCCAGAGGTGTTTACATGTAACCTCTAATACAGAATTAACTCTGAGAGAGTTCTGGAAAAACATGTTTAATATCACACATTCTATAACGCTCATTGACAAAGTTTTGCCTAAGTTCGACTCCATTATTATAAAGTTCCTCTCATCTACTATGACTCCTCTCATTTAGCCTATGAATCAGCATGTCGTAAGTAATTTAAAAAATTTTATATTAAAATCTTATTCCAGAGATGCATTCAAGTAACCTCCAAAACAGAATTACTCCGAGTTCTGGAAAAATCACTTTAATACTGTACATTCTATATCGCTCATTGACAAAGCTTTATAGGAAATTGCCCACATAACATTGAACTCCACTTGGAAAAATTTGTGGCCACAAGCAGTAACTGATAGGGACGTTGAATCTAGGGCCTCTATAGTGGAGGATATTGTTTCTCTGGCCAGATCCATATAACTGGAAGTATGTGATGATGATGTGAAAGAATACAATCAAGAACTGACACTTAGGAGTTAAAGGCATTGGCGTACGATGAGCATCAGACTAGAATATATAGACTCTCTTCTGACTCAGAGGAGGAAGAGATAAAAAAAGCATCTTCTTAATTAATCGAAGAAATCCTTGCAAAATGGATAGATGTGGAAATTTTTATAGAAAAATACCACTCTAACAAAGTTTAAGCAAATCGTAGTAGCATCGCTTGGGAAGATCGGACATCACACTTTAGAGCCGGCTTGAGGAGAATACAGACAAATAAGTTCTTTGAACAAATTTTTAATAAAAGTTGCTGATCCTGGTATAAAGCGACAGAAGGTAGAAAAGTAAAAACCCAGAATGGGACTTTTCTTCCGTAGAATAAAGAAAATTTTTGTTTCCGTTTTTATATATTAGTGTTATGGGGAGGGAGTTTGATTTGATTTGATTCTTATATAAATAATATAATAATATAACTTTTAAAAATGTATAATAAAATTAATTTTTTCTTAATGTGCTCAAATAGTGTTTAAATTATTTTACAACCTTGTTAATATACCATATCAAGAGGAGTTTTTTTTAGCGGATTAATCATTTTTACATTAATTCTTATGGGAAAGGTTAGTTGGTATTTGTCCTGTTCGGTATAAGTCCAAACACCAGGAACTTATTAACGTTGTATACCGTAGTTCCGCTGTATTTTAAAATGTTACAAACTTCCTTACAAGCTAACATTATGCTTAAAGTTAGCCAACACTAGCTCCGCTGCTAATTCATCATTCTGTAAAATAATTACTGTTGCGTTTGATTAAGTTTCTACTAGATGAATATAAACCCGTTTACATTTAAAGATTCACATATTCATAATTAAGAAGTGTAAACATTAACGCTCATGTATTACTCACTGTTTTAATTTCCAAATATATCTTTAAATAAGAGGATGTCCAGAAGCCATCAGTATTTTCATCTTTTGGCCTTTGAACAACAACTCCTTTAACTCAACACGAATTCTAAACTAGTTGTAGGAAGAATTCGCAAATTTCCTAACCCATTTCCCTAGGTCATAACGATATTCAATCCATGCTTGCAGGTGGATTTTAGCCTGCCATCGCCATCGTAATTCAATCTTATGTCGCATACCTCATATTCATCTCTTGCGGGAACCTACAATCACTTCTTGGAGCTTTTTCACTTTCACTTTTAACCTATGCTCATACCAACCGCCAATAGTTCAACGCTGCCTTATTTTTCCCTCATACGACTACATCTAATTATCTGCTCATGAATAATTAATTCATTTATTGGGTTCTAAATACTACCATTTCTCCCCTTAAAAAATCTTATTATTTGCGGTCAGCATCCGGCAATACAGTGTATCAATGCTTATATGTACACTGTTATTGTCAGGTTACTTTGTATGTAATTTGTGTTGTTTCAATATAGTATTATTTTCATGTCTGGTGGTTGGGGAGTGTGTCTATCTAAATTTTAAAATTTTTCTTTTCCGTCTAATTTATAATTAGGGTAACACAATGTGTTACAAGTAATAAGCAAGTGACACATTCAGTTTTAAAAAGACACTGACAAGAACTTGAATTTGATAAACACATATGTAAAATGCTATTGTACCAATGTTTATCTGTTTACTAGTCACTCGCTTTAGTCCAGTAATAGTGAGTGTACAGCAGAAAACAGTGTGTTTTGTCGTTTGCTGTGTTCATATCCATTTTACACCGCAGACTTATTTTATAATTTGTGCAAAGGAACGAATATCACAAAAGCAACTTTTGACACGAGATATGGGTAGAGATCAACTATGACTCACAAGTTCAGTGTAGAACAGAGAAGTCCGTATCAAACTTTTACAGTTATTTAAAACAAACTTGAATAGTTTTGGTATCGTATGGAATGAAAATAATTACTTTATGCATATTTTAGATGCAGGTATTATATCTTAAAATCAGTAACCAACATTTTTTGATGATTTTGTACCATATTATTTTTTATACTGCAAACAGAATTTTAATCCATAAAATTACTATCCATATACAGTTGTACGTTTATGCTGTTGTTTACATTATTAATTTGCATGACAATTTGTAGTCATCTGCAAATATAAAGCTCACCGATCGTGTAGGTATTGGTGGTAAATGATTAATTGAATTTTAGAATAATAACGACCTAGCACAGATCATTCTCTTGTGCCACTTTTGAAGTAAGAACAAAATTTTAATTTTAATTTGCTCGATTTGCATAAAAGTATGCTTGCCATCAAGATATGAAGACATGGACGTTATTAATTTAGGTTGAAGTTACAGTCTTTAAGGCAGTTGATTAAGAACTTGAGTAACATTTTATTACGTACCTTTTTTTTTTTAGTAAAGATGACATTTACTCGATTAGCTGCTACAATAACATTTTAACTGTTTTGTGTAGAATTGATGATATATGTGATTGTACTTTGAAAAGAATTATGAATCTTAAATAGTTGCGTGTGCAGTATTAGTCTCTAAATTTTAAAAATTCACTCTCAAATTGTTATATTTCAGTTATTAGAGATAACAATCTTCGACCCTGATTTAAAGCAACGGGTTTTCAATTAAATAAAATATGTTTAGAATGCAAGGTTATCATGACAATTTTGATAGCAGTCAAATTTTTGTGGTTATTAATAAACAATATAGATAGTAGTAATTATGCCATACTTTACAATATAAGCCGTGGTAGAAATGATATTTCGGATCTGAATTTGGATATTGAATCGAATGGGCTTCTCAGATTCAAATTTTGTTCCTTAGGAGCTCATCACAGTAGCGGCCATCTTGAAATTTCTAAAGATCCAAATTTCTTTCCTATTAGGCACCCAAATTAAAAACGGTTTTAATAAAAGTTACTTATAAAATAATTGTCTATGTGGGAAAGTCATTTAAATTTTTTCAACTGAAAAAAATTTTTTTTTGCTGATAATAGAGCGATTTAAACAAAACCAGTAACTTTCCCAAATGTGTGAGTAATTTTTATGAATTTTCATCAAAATTGCACACTACAATTCAGTTTATTTATCGACTAAATCAAATATTAGTATTTTTTAGAAAAATGCACCTGCAATGTGCTGCTGTGGGAAAATTCAGAACTTCCGTATCACACACTATTGTAAAACAGAAATGGTTTGAATACATGCTATATAAAACTAACACAACAAACATCTATCGAGATCAAACTATCCTTATGAGAGTTTTCGACTATAGTCGTAATTGCTCGCAAATCTATTTATAACTTTCATCATGGATATTATTTAGCGTCTCAGCAATTATAGAAATGAGTTGTTCTTCATAAACCTTGGATTTATATAAATTTTTATTGGGTTTCCTATTTAGTGAAGTAGGTAATTGGTATTCCCCCAGTTTGAGTAGTGTAAGACTTGTAAAAAAGAATAAACACAGAATTGTTTAATTTTTATGCTCAAGTTCAATTAATGTTTGGAATAAATGTAAAAAGCCACCAGTAATATTTCGCTCATATTTAGACTTGTGTAGTAATAACAAATAATGTAATAAAAATTCTTAGGGTTAATTAGAATCTACAAACCATATTTAGTTAAGTTTTTTTACCCTCAAACTTCTGTAATACACGTAAAATGTACTTTTGTTCATTATGGTACAAATTCACCATTCACAAACTTCCATACGCAATTGTGATGGAACAAAATTTGACAAGCTGCATGCAAAACGTAAATAAATAAACGCAAAACAAACTTTGGACTACTTAAAAATGCAAGACATTACCTAATCATTTTTTATTAGAGATAAGTTTAAACCATTTTTCTGTTTTTTCCATTTATTGGCCAATTAATTAATATAACAGCTTTGTCAATTGCATATTAGAAATTGAAAATAACTGTGCAATGCAAACGTAGGAATGTTAAATCTTGTAATTTCTTGTTCCCTAATAATTTTTTTACATTAGATATCGGAATTTCAAAGGTTTTCACTGGTTATAAATGTTAGAAAATATGTATAATTAAAATATCTGCGAGGTTTATAACTGGACTAATAAGTGTCTCAACACTGCCATCTATATGTGCTCCCTGGCACTTCATAAACCAAGTAGGCGGAGTATTAAACATCATATCCTTTTCTAATGAATATCTGCATCTCGACATTTCGTTGTAAAAGCATATAAAATTATTATTTTGTAATATTTCTTTTTATTCTTTAGAAGCTTTACCCTCGTGACTATCAGCTAAAAATTAAACCTCCAAATTTCCTAACCGTCAACCTGATATCACAAGGTCGAGAATTTCTTCTTTTTAATGTAAGCCCAAGGTAATGTTGGATGGAGAATGGCTTGAGACAAAGAAAAACTCTTAAGATATAAACGGCTAGTCGAGTGTTAGCTCTGGGTAGATCATGAGCTTGGGTAATGGGTGGATAAGAGACCAAAAATATATTTAATGAGCGCCACCGTATTTTTCAATACAATAACCAACAAAATTTAACTGTGCTTGTATAAGGGGAATGCGGAAACCTTATCTTAACACCACTAACATAGCCATAAAACCTGAATTACACTCTTTAGCACACACTTACCTCAACCACCAGATGTCATACAGATGTCTCAGCTTTACCTGTGAACAAACAAAAGCACAACATGGACACCATATTTGCCAAAAATAAAATAATAGTATTTAGGCTTCTAAAATGTACCGAGGGAATGTTAAATAATAAAACGTCTTTCAAAACACAAAATAGATTCTATTTGGATAAATTTCTGAATATATATATATATATATATATATATATATATATATATATATTCTCTCCTAGATTTTAAAATTCACTAGTGAGACAGAAATAAATGGAAAATTACCTTTTCTTGATATCTTAGTTATCAGAGGAACAAATAACGTTTTAATATTTGACTATTATACCAAACCTACCAATTCAGGTAGATATTTGAATTTTCTTTCCAACCATTCATTTAAACATAAATTCAACACAGTCAATGCCATGAAATATCGCATCGAAAAGATTTCTGATCCCCAATTTTTAGATAAAAATAAAAAAATTCTTTTCAATACTTTATTAAACAATGGTTACCCCAAACAATTTTTACGTAAAATCATCTACAACAACACTTTGGATATAAACAATAGCTTCTATAATAATATTAATAATAATGTATCTCAAAATATTAATAACAATAACCAACACAATGTCAATTTCAACAATTACATTAACAATAATAACAACAACAGCTTACCACCTAACAACATTAACAATTTAAATACCACCATATACAAAAAACTACCATTTATTCAGGGTTTAGCTCCGTTACTAGTAAGAGTTCTTAAACAACCTGGTATTGCCATTGCATTCAAGTACAACAATACCATTAACAACTTATTTACTAGAATAAAGAACCCTACCCCTAAATTATTAAACAGTAACCTAATTTACAAGATCGTCTGTAGCTGTCAGGCAACCTACATTGGTCAAACTTCCCAATGGTTGAGGAATCGTCTGACACAACATAGAAGTGACTGCAGGATAAATTCTAACAAATGTGCATTAGCTAAACATGTTTATACAACCCAACATACTCCCGCTTATGAAGAAATTAAAATATTAGACAAAGAGTCCAATTACAAAACCAGACTCTTTCTAGAATCTTACTATATTAACAAAGAAGAACAGTGTTTGAATAATAAACAAGATATAGAAGACTCACATAGATTTTATTCTACTCTATACAATTTGAATCACTTTAAATCTAATACGCTTCATTAAGACCTTTTTTTCATGATAATCACACAAACATTCAATCTACATCATCTACGTCAACCACACTAATCTCCCAACATATTAGTTTTTAAGACTCAATTTGTTACTAGATCTACATCCTGTTTCCTACTAAATGAATTTTATTAATAATTTTTGATCAACGTAATCATATGTTAATTTTAAATTTTGACAATTTTACTATTTTTCAAATTTGACAAATATTGATTTTATACAGTAAGGAACTTATCTATTATATTATGTTAGTTTTATATTACAACACTTCTAATTGTAGATGCTTTTGACAAAGGTAAAAAGTTTTGCCGAAACGTTAAGCAGAAGAAATTAAATTTTGATTTTTACATAAAGAATTATTATTTGGACTTCTTACCCAGTATACTACCATCTTGTTACAAAATAATTAAGCTAACCAGTCCATTAACGATCTATATATATATATATATATATATATATATATATATATAACTGCAATATAACTGCAAACTGTATCTTTATAAAATTTTCTCATAATAATTTTCTAGAACAGAAATAGACTAATAAAGTTTTGCATTCAAAATTAAGATCTCTGAATGGATCTTTTCTATAAAATTTAATTAGATTGACGTAGAATTTCTAAGTTACTCATAATACATAAATTTCTTTTAATCAGCGAAGTACTTCCTTGATCATCACAACAGAATTTAATTATCAAAGTGCAGACTTTGTAAAATGTAATTATTCTAATTTATTTGTATTCTAAAATAAATATGCGAATTTCATATGTCAATGAAAGTGCTAGTTCATGACCTCAAAATCTTTAAACATATTTTAAATTAAATCAAGACAGCATATGGCGTCTAGATAGGAAAACTGAATCTATATTTTTTTATATCTGACATAGGTTGTCATTCAGAACTTTATAAAATATACTATTTGCGAACATGTGTAAACATTCTGACAAGCAAGCGACATATTATTTAATTCACTGATTTCTCAAAAACTATTTTCTTTTTACGTTACTCAAATATTTAATGTTAGATAATTTATAGTAATTTACTGTATTTTCAAAGTTATTAAATTCTAAAGAACACTCACGTGCATCGAAACTGAACTAAAAATACTGGACCTTGACCTTAGCTGTTGGAAATTTCCATCTGCATCAAATTTGCTTGGAATACAACGACTACATCACAAAACCAACCATAAATTCTTGCTTTAAAATATTGCCTTCAGAAATTGTTTTAGTTTATTATCGGAGATATTATTCAAGATATGTCCTTAAGATATTGCATTAAGATGAAAAATATTAGTATAATCTATTTAATTAATATCTACCAACTGTCTAAATGATGTCCAAAGGGGCTTCCATCTTCTTAGGCCTGTAGGGATCAACTGAACTGTTAGGAGCGAGACTTATCGAAAATCATGCTCATGCAACCGCTGTTAGGCTCGACCTCCAGACACCAAGAATTTACCAATCCTCTACTTTTTTCTAACTTTGTTAGAAGCCACGTGCTTACACACGGCCATCTCGACTTCACTTCCTCTGCAAAGCAGCCTGCCCTTTCGAACGCTGATAATGAAGTGCCGACTGACAACTTGACAGAGCTTGGTAATGAACTTTAGAGTATAAACGTAAAAGAATCTATGCGTTATTATGAATATTATACATTAATTTCTATTCGATGGTAATTCACAAATTAAATATTTTAAATTATAGCTGTTTTATTTTTATTTTATTGAACTAAATGTAACTAGAAAAAAAAATACGTTACATCGTCCCGCCCTATGCTACCTCACCCCAACCCGCGCTTTACAGCAGATGGTAGGTAACCTGCTGTGATGAGCTCTTAATTTCAGATCGAATCTAAATACAAATAAGTTTTGAAATGTATATTTCCAATCCAAATTCTGAATTCTTGTTTTCCTATTTTGTATTCAGATCTGCCTGTTTGCGAATTTTGGATCCAGCTCGTGGTCCAATTGGCAGTAACAATGAAACTGTCATGAAAGGTTATTATATTGTTGTAACTTTTGTTTTTTATACCGAGTAATTGATAGTTTCATTTTATTATTTCATTTATTTATTAGAAATCGACACCTACATTTTAAATCCATTAAAATATCTGTATGATTACGTTTTATCTGTATTTACACTATTGTCATGCTGGTATGGTTACTTACTCCACTTTTGCTGTTAAAAGAATAAAGCTTTTAAACTAGCGGGCAAACTGCCTCTTGGATGTTTTGTTTTTCTAGTAGGTTTATTTTGAAACCAAATTGTGCTCATGTACAACATGAGCAACTAAGCTGGCTTTCTCTGTAAGCATAAGTGTTTTTTTTGTTAAACTAAGTAGAAACAAAAGAATGTTACGTTTTATTGTAATTTATAATCTGAATATTGTGAATTTTAAAAAAAAGTTAGTCAATAATTTTAGAAAATTTCTTGTTGTATAACCATAATCACCTGAGGATGATATCTGATTGATATTGAAACTAGTTGTGACGTTTATATTTTTAAAAAAAATTTAATTACACTATACATACGAAAGGTTTCGAGTTTCATTTTGGTTTTATGATATAATACCTTAATAATTTTGTTGTATGATATTAGAAGATGGGCAGTAACATTTTATAATTATTTTGAGGGAGTGTGAACAATTATGTTGCAAATTAAGCAGAAACAATTTACATTTATAATATAGACATAAATCACCATGTTATAACTGTTATCGCTTCATTCTATTTAAATATTTAAATAGCATTTAGATTAGGTTATCAATTAGATAAAGATGATGTGTGAATGGTTATGATAAGCATATCCTCTATTGTCTAAGATACTAATTATTTGAAATAAAGCCCTTGTTCTAAGTTAGTTAATTTAAAGAACCATTGATTCTATTAAATTTTATATTCAATTGTGTAACTGTATCATATAAAGTTTCAAATATTAAACATATTGATTATTTTTTAAGTCGGTTACAAAAAGTTAATTCTGAAGTTTATTACAGTGTAATTTTTCATCTAAGCAGTAAGTCCTTATTCTCATTCCACGGTTATCAGAAGTTTGAAATTCTATATATTTGTGATTTTTATACATTAGGTCTGTGTTGATCTTTATCATTTATAAAATTCTGCAATGTCAGACTATGTTGCTTATTAATTGTCGCTGTTTGATTTTTGTAGATTGTATTAATCTAGATTTTTAGAAGAAGAAACTGACAAGTATTGTATCACCTTCAACTATGTTATTTTTTAGGAATATTGACGAAATTAACGATTATGTTAAAAATTTTCTGTTGAAGGCCATTGGATGTAAATTCCAAAACATTTTTTAGAATTTTATAATGTAAAATCTACTATTTTACTTTTGCCACAATCTAAAGCATGAGCTAGATCAAAGCTGAAACTAAAATTGTAATAATTGTTATTTTAAACATAAGAACATTGTCTGATAACAGACATTCTTTTAATTAATTTTGATCAAACAACAAAAGAACAAAAAAAAAGAAAAGTAGAGTATGTCTGGTATGTGGACACTATCCAAAGAATACAAGCAGGCACTAGTTTTCTTCTTAAACCATAACTAATAATATCATTATAAAACTAAATACAAAATTGTTGATAAAAGCTATTAATTTTATTTTGTTTCAGGGAAGTAACGGAGGCATAAGAGCGCCGTTTCCGGGCGGCGTGAAGCCTCCCATGGCCACGCAGCATCATACAGGCTTTCGCGGTCAATGGGGCAGCCATCCAGGTGGGGGTTCTTATTACCAGCGGTACCCAACACAAGTCAACTCGTACACTCCCAATTCTAACACCACGAGCACTTATACCCCCAATTCTGTAAGTATTATGATATAATATCTTGTTTTGTATTTTATTTGCTTTATAGCAAATTTTAAATGTTTAAAAAATACATTTTTGTGTAAAAGGTTGCAGCGATAAACAATTATTATAAATCTAAACATGGTATTTATTTCTTTTTTCATCCATTAATACTAACAGATTTAAGTATTTTATTATAGTATTATATTTAAGTATAAAGTATTTTTGTTGTTTTACCTAAAACTAAGACTAACATTGTACGACGAAAAAAATACATTACTCTTCTAATATAATTCAACATGCTCTAAGACAGTGGTTGAGAAACGCGGCGTAAATTACTCCAAATGGGGTAAATAGAAATTATTGGTGGTAATAAAGAAATTTTTCTAATTTTCTATTGTAATAATCCTGGCAGTATTTTTACAAATCATTCTTTCAACAATTTAGCATACCCTACTATTGATTCGACAAACGTAATAGCTATCCCAGCAATTTACATCGTAAAACGCTTTTTATTATGTTTACACTTTATCGTTACTGATGAGGCTCCTCGTACAGACTTATAATAAGCAGCATGAAATTGAAATTCATTATTTTCGGACATACCGACTTTTATTAAGAAGGACTTTTATTTATGTACATTGAGTTCTTTTTATTTTTTCATTTTTCACATTTTTTGTTTACAATATGTGAATATGAGGGCATATCATTTCATTACCAAATTTGACTATCAAGGTAAGCCGTAATGTGAAAATTTAATTTGTGTATTTCAACCACTCGTATTTTACCATTCAGATGACTAGATAGAAATAGAAAAAGAGCTTTCAAGGAAGAATTTCTTAATTGTGAATATTTATGGTTCAGGGTTGGGATCGTGTCATATTATAAACTGAGGTCGACGTTTTACCCACTTTTGTAAGGGGCTTCACCAGGACAAGAAAAGAAACTGAAATATAAATTAAAAAAATGATATAAATATAATAATAATAATAATAAATATAAGAATGATAAAATATTAAATAGACAAGTTAAAGTGTAAAAAATTATGAAAAAGTCACTTCTGAACTAGCAGACTCATCGTCCCATTTAAGCCAAAAGGTGTCCTGTGGCCGTGAAAGCTTCCGACAAAATCCTTAATTGTGGTTTTACACAAATACAAAGGTACAATGAGAGTTCACAGCGAGTTGTATGTTTGAAAGTACTGACTTCAGAATATTTCAAGAAAGTCAATTGAGGAAACATTTCAATAATTTTCATTCATATTGTAACATGCCTCTTGGCTATGCCTCAACATGTTACAGCGTGCTTCACACTAAGACACATACATTTCCATGTTGTTAATAAACAACAGTGAATTCTTTCAATATTCCAACTCAAATTTAAGTTTCCTACATTTAATAATAAATTCCAGAAAATAACACACTATGTAACCTTTTTATAAATTCTTTATTCATAAATCTTCTATTTCCTAATGTACAATTACGTACGTATATAAGTAATTTCCTTATGGGTAAATTTTCTAATACTCTTCTGTAAAAGCATATTTGGAGTGAATCTGAATCCTAGTTTACTCAAGACATTCGTTAGTGTTGTTTCCCCCAACAATCTTTGTTGGTTGTTTTTGGTTTGATAAGTCAGTTTCATTTTTTTCTTTATCTGACTGTCTTCAAGAGTTTTTCTTGGTAATTTTCGAAAGAATTTTGATGTTACCAGGTCAATTGTACCTGGTATGTAAGTTGTCAATACATATTTCGTTGTTTCCTAAAAATACCGTTTTAGCTTTTAAATATGGAGCCGAGAGCATCAGATTATCTCTGTTACCCACCTTTGCTATTTAAAAGTGAGACTTTCTACCACCCTGGGAGTTTCTACTTGACCCTACGTTTATTTTTGCTTAATGCGTTTCCTCTTCAACAATATTTTAAATTACGTTGCCATCTAAATTTTGTGTATGTATTGTCCAGTTACTACGTTTAAACTATCGATAAACGATTAGCAGAATCTAGCAAGTTTTGGTTGCTACAATTTCTAGAGATTTTCGAGATTTTTTGTTTTTCCTGCGAGCTGGTTCACATAACCTACTAACACGGCCGGAGGATACAAAGGAGCACCTGTTAAATTTTGAGTAATTTATTTGTTTTATTTGAGTTACAAAACCACAGGTATGAGATTAAAACTTTTACTAAATAAATAGTTTCTTATATAAATAAAAAAGCGATTGAGCTTTTGTTTGAAAATAACCACATTTGTCTTTAAAACTTTAAAGTATTTATCTTGCATGTAAGTTGCGTATTTATTTAACTAGTGTGAAATAGTAATATGTAAGTTTTGGTTAACTCCTCACGTATTCTGTGACATAAGGATGTTCATAAAACGTCTTGTTATAACAGCTCGATACATAAAAAGAAGTAAAATTTCCTATTACATTTTATTACTTATGTGAATTTGACAATAAGAATTTTCTTTTAACGCATGTCGATAGCCAAAATTTTGTCTTATTCAATATCTGTTAGTATTAATGAAAATGAATATTAGAATATATGTATGAAGTGTTTAAAATAGATACGTCATTAGTTGTACTTTATACATACATTCGTAGAAATGGTGTGTTTAAACAAATGTCTTACCTAGACTTTAATATGCAAAATTTTCTTTGAGTATAATTTCTTTTTATTTAACTATTTAAAAAAGTTAAGTTATCATTTCTATTTAACTTTATGTAAGTATCTTTGCCTCACCCTGAGATTTAAGTCTTTTGCATTCGCCACAGCTGATGAAGGTCGATGCTAGTCACGCCAGAGTATTTTTTATATTCTGCTGTTCACCTATCCTTTTACTACCAGTAAAAAGGAAGGATGCAACATGTCTTCTAAACCGCAAGAATATTTTGTAAATTTAGAAATGTCTGTCAAAAAACAAAGTTTGAGCAATTTGTTAGGTGACTTTGATCAATCTTCAGCATCAGGCTAACTTTGAAGTACTGTGCTTGATTGCCCGGAACAAGAAACCATATGCTATTGGTGATGATTTGGTTAAACTAGCAGCTGTGAAAATGGCAGCGATCGTGTATGGTTTGAAAGAAACGAAGAAACTGAATTTAGTGCCTTTGTCTGCAAGAATTGTGAAAGAACGAATTTCGATCTTGGCAGAAAATGCAAAGATTAATTTTCTCAATAAAGTAGGCTAAATATTTTGATATTTAGCCTAATGAGACTATAGTTGACAGTGGCCATTTACAGCTGATGGTGTATGTTCGCAACAAAGGTACACATGCAATTGAAGAGGAATTCTTGCTTTGTTCTTCTCTCGAATTGAGATCTCATGGAATTGATATGTATAAGAAGGTTACCGAATACTTTAATACTCAAAGCATTCATTTAAAATGAGAAAACTGCATTTCTGTCTTTGTCAATGGAGCTCCAGCTATGTTGGGCCACAGTAATGGTTTTCAGCTTTCATGAGAAAAATAATCTAAAAATTAAAGTTAGTCATTGTATGATGCACTGCCAGACACTTCTTGTGAAACATTTGGAACCTACACTGAAAACCATCATGCATGATGTCATCAAGATTGTTAGTGCTGTCTGGGGACATGCACTAAACACGTGGCTACTTTGTGAAGTCAGGACAGCACTCAATATGTTGACCTACTTTATTATACAAAAGTGAGGTGACTTTCGCGTGCAAATGTTCTGAATTGAGTATGCGCTTTCAAAACTGAAGTTGATATTTTTATGGTTGATCAAAAGGATATTCTCGCAGATAAGTTTAAAAACTCTGTGTGTTGCATATCTTGCATATTCAGTTGACATTTTTAAAATATAAATGTATTGAATAAAGAATTGCAAGAGATTAAAGCTTCTGTATTGGAGACAGAAAATAGAACAGAACGAGATATCTTTTTTTTAAATTAATTTTGTTTTTGGAAAATTATTAAAATATTACTTTTGATGACATAAAAGATGCAGTTACGAGGGATCTTATCAAACTCTGAGAGCAGTTCTTTGATTACTTTCCAGATCTTGATTTATATAATGTCAGTTGGGTTTTAGATACATTTAAATGTGAAAATGCTAACATACCAAAAAAACCTCAAGGTTTGGCGGAGTCACCTTTTGAACTTTGATCTAATAATTAAGCACATATTCATAATGAGCATATAGCAGATGTGATATTTTTGGATGTCAGAAGCTACAAAGACTTTCGAAATTGCAAATGAGGAGGTGGTAAAAAATTGTTACCATTTGCAACAACTTACTTTTGTGAACAAGGACTTTCCACTCTAATGAATAAAAACGAAGGAAGAAATCGATTGAACCCCAAAGACTATTCAAATTGCTCTTACATCAAAACGCCCCAGATTTGAAGTTACTGTATCAGTCGCAAATCAGGATATCGCTGATGGTACAAATGACGGGTCAATAAACAGTTCCACCCGCTTCTCCTAACGTGTATACCATTTTAATTCATTCTTCTTTGGAGTAGAACATTTACACAGCATAAAACAATTGTTATTTAAGATGATGCCATCCTATGGGGTGAAGGTTGTGGATTTAAAATAGTCCCTCATTCGGATTAATTATTGCAATTGTATGTGTAGAAAAATATGTATGTGTACTCAATTCAGTTAGTACAATTTTCTGCTATCTTTCTGTTATTCAATTATTTTTCAGTAAATTGAATTCCGTTGTATATATTGTATGTTAACGATTAATATTGATTGCTAGTATTTTTTATCCTATACATTTAGTTAATTCTACATAAGCAGTCAATAGACAGGGCAGTTCTTTCAGGCGTTAAATAAATGGACTATAAATATCCACAGTTTTTTCTTAGTTGTGATATAAAGTAATTACATAATATATTTATTGATGAAACAACTACTCTGTACTCATATTAATTAATCTTCGGTCTATAATAAGCAAGTTTGATTTGTTCAAGAGTCGTGTTCTGCAGAATAAGTTCGATATTAAAGCTTGCTCTGAAATGTGGCTTATTTCCATAATTTCCAATGAAGTAGTTAATATTGAAGGATATGTGTTGGTGAGGCATGATAGAAATAGCATTTTACAAAAAATCTTTTTTAAATTACTCTGTTTTAGACTCCAATATAAATATAGAACAATTGTTGATACAGATAACCGTAGAAAGCCTACAATATGCATTTGGTGTAGTGTACAGCTCACTCAAAAACAATTACTTCGCGTTGAAATACTTGAAACCACTATTTCTGCAATGATTCCTATTGTTAGCAAAGTCTTCTTGTTTGGGATGTTCAAATATTAACATGTTGGATACAATGATCTCACCAACAATACATCTGCTTAATTTTCTTGATACCTTGGGACTAAAACAACTAGTCACAGAACCAACACGGACAGCAAAAAACTCGATCTCCCTAATAGATTTATTTAAAACTACAAATAATAACTTAGTCGATGGTTGTAATGTTGTAATGTTGTAAACACGAGTTATATTTCAGATCATGATTTAGTTTTTGATGCTATTAATTTACCAAAATTTATCAAAAATTCAAAGGTATAGAAATTTTAAGCATTTCCAAGATGAACAATTTAAGTATGACTTACCATCTATTTGTTGGCGTAATATTTATGACGTTGATGGTATTGACGACAAGGTAGCATTTCTTGTTGATAATATAACTATTTTTTAGACGTTTATGAATCTCTCTTTACTAAATTAACCACCGTATGGTTGACTCTATCCATTAAGAACATGATAAAAATACGGAACCAAGATTTAGCATGCTTTAAAAAAACCAAAAGCAACATACACTAGGAACACTATAAACAGATACAAAACTATACAAGTAATACTGTCTGGAAAGGAAAAAAATATTATTATTAGCCGCAATTTAAAAAGAATGAGAATAATATTTGGAAGGATTTAAGTCGATAAGCATTTTAAAAAGTCGAAATACTGAAATTCCTAATCACTTATCAAATAGTGACGATGTTAATAACCTTTTTCTAAACAGTATACCTAAGGTGACTGCGCATGATGTTGATGATCTAATCAATTTTTATCAAAATAATTGGCTTCAAGTGGGGCATGATTTGTTTCAGTTTAAAACGCTAGAAGACGAAATATTTAAAATAATTTTATCTATTAAAACCAAAGCAACTGGTATTGACGAAGTTAACGTTAGTGTTATCCGACTGGTTGTTCTGTTTTTTTTTACCAATCATTACACACATTTAATTTTTGTTTGTTGAATAGGGTTTTCCCAAACAATGGAAAAAAGCAGTAGTAATACCACTAC
Source organism: Platerodrilus igneus (assembly GCA_036346225.1). Classification (NCBI taxonomy): domain Eukaryota; kingdom Metazoa; phylum Arthropoda; class Insecta; order Coleoptera; family Lycidae; genus Platerodrilus; species Platerodrilus igneus. The sequence continues at coordinate 10,026,326 of JARFIW010001469.1, read as the reverse complement.
AAAAAGTATTTCCACCTTCTCTTATGACAGACTGTAGGCCAATCAGTATCTTACTAACATTTTCCAAAATACTTGAAAAAGTAATGGAAACTCAACTTAATGAGCATCTTAATCAATTTTTAATTTTACCAGCTGTACAGTCCAGATTCAGAAAAGGTCATAGTTGCAATACGGCATTGTTAAAAATAGCAGATTATATTATCATGGCCACGATGCGAGTATGCTAACAACTCTCGCACTATAAGACGACACAAAGGTTTTTGATACTATCACCCACAAAATTTTAGAATCAATTTTTCATTATATAGGAATAAATCACACCGCAATAAATTTATTATCAAATTATCTTGATGAACCAATGCAAATTGTACAGATTAATAGAATATCCCCTCAACCAGCTCTAGTGCAGGCAAATGTACCCTAAGGTTCTATACTTGGTCCACTTTTGTTCTCAATATATACATGTCATTTTCTTTCTGTTCTAAAATGGTGTACACCTCATTACTATGCAGACGTCTCGCAACTTTATATATCCTTTTTTCCACATGAAATAGTATTAGACTATAGATACATTAACGAGGATCTGAGAAAACTGGTAGACTTTTCTAAGCAACTTGGTTTCTTACTAAACTCAAAAAAGTCTGCAGTATTAGTGGGGGGGATTTCTTTTAGTGTATGGGTAAGAATTAAACATTGGAGATGAAATTGTGCCTGTAACGACTTCTGTAAAAAATTTGGATGTTATTTTAGATACTTCATTACGTTTCAATAGACATGTTTCAAAATGTTTGCAAAGGGAATATTGTAATTTAAAATTAATCTTTCACAATAGTGGAGTTGTCAACTTCTAACCTGTTGGAAGTAACCGTATTGGGACAGACCGAGCCTATTTCCACCTTTATTCATACAATAGGCAATCACCCTAAAGAAAAATTAAATTAAAACGGAAAACTTCTGGAACTATGCCAGAGCGGAGCTTAGTGCATAAACACTCTTAGTTAAATAATAATAATAAATTCATTTTATTGTAGGAAGAAATCCTAATTTTCAGTAATACAAATAAACAATATTTTTTATTACATTACATATACATTACTTATTTTTATTAATTAAATAATACTAAGATTAATTAAATAAGACTAAAACTATTGCTAGCCCGTATAACAATTTTGAAATTTAATGTAACATAATAACATTCTTTTGAATAAATGTATGTTATTGACATTTTTTAATTCACTCGGTAATTTATTATATTTATTTAATCCTTCAATGCATGGACTGAACATACTGACAGTGTGTCTGTGTATAATTTAAGTTTTAGTTATTAGATTTATGATATAATTGATTGATTTTTAATACTTGTTTAAAACTGTATTGTGTGCTATATAGTCAGATGTGTCATATAAAATATTTGCTTTTTCATTACTGTAAATGGCATAGTTGCAGTTTTGCAGTAATAAATTGTTTTGTGATTACCTAGAAGCATGATTGAGTATTTCAGGTTATTTAACATTTGCTTGTAGGAATCTTATTTGCAGTTAGCAGTTTTAAATAGGTCCATGTGCATTTAGGATTCATGTTTGTTTTAGGTTTAAAATAATATTGGTTTTAATAAATTTTCAGGTATATTTTTAAGGCAAAATCACCCTCCTTATCTCCGATTTTGGCACCCACTTGTTATTCATTGTAGGGCTTTTCCCTAGCAATGCTACTAAAGATATCCACGAAATATTTGAGAAAAAGTCAAAGGGATTACTGAAAGACATCCGGAAAAGTTTTGATACTAATAAAGTAGAAACAGAATGGAATAACATTAAATCCAGCTTAGACATGACAACCAGAGATATTGTGGGACATAAACAAACAGTAAATAAGAAACAATGGGTAACAAAGGATATTCTGAATTTAAATGAAGAAATGCGAAAATACAAAAACAGATCAGACGAAGTAGGAAAACTTAGATACAAAGGAAATTATTTGCAACTGCAGGAAAGCTAAAGAACAATGGATTGACGAAAAGTGCAAAGGGGTAGAAACTAAGATGGAAATAGGAAAGGATGGATGCAATCTAATTAAAATGGATTTTAGGGATATAAAACCATATAGCAAAAATACAAGGGTGCAGGAACATTATAAAAAATGTAGAGAAAGTGGTTAGATGGCAGAATATATGGGGAATTTATATGCAAGACCGAAACTAGAAGTACTGGGACAGGAAACTGGCATTGAGAAGGATGACTTGGGATATCCTATACTTAGAGATGAGTTTTAATTACTATTAAAGAGTCTGAAAACTAATAAGGCATCGAGTATAGATATGGTATAAGCAGAAATTCTGAAAGCCGCTAGACAAGCAGTAACAGATTTGCAATTTGTAGGTTATATGAATGAGACAGGCAAGATACCCAAAGATTTTAAACGTAACACCATAGTCATTTTACCAAAAAAAAGAGAAGTGCGGATAAATGTGAAAATTTTCCAACAATGGTATAAGTGTCTAAAGTATTGACTAGAATTGTACAAGGGCGGATGAAAACACAAGCTGAAGAAATACTAGGAGAAAATCAATTTGGGTTAGGCAAAACAGGGGAACTTGGGAGGCCATTTTAACTCTAAGGGTGGTAATAGAGAAAGCAATAGAACAGAGAGAAAGCATGTAGATCGGGAAGAATCATTCCACAATGTAAATTGGGAAAAAATATTTGAAATATTAAAAAGATAGGACTGAGTTATAGGGATAAAAGGATTAGTATATAGCTTATACAAGGAGTAATCAGCAGTAATAGAGTTAGAGCAAGAACGTAGAGAAGTAAATATTAGGAAAGGGGCAAGGCAGGGATATGCCCTATTCATATTAATTTTTAAGTTGTATATCAGTTATGAACACTGTCAAATGCAGAAAGACATTCGGAATTATTATGCATAGGCCACCGATTAATTTGCTCATATTCCCAGTCAATACACCGTTATTAGCATCTAGCAAGGAAGAATTAGAAGTAGCTCTTAATGAAATGAAAACAGTATTAACAGAGAGATACGGAATGAAAATCAACAAAAATAAAACTAAAGTACTAGTTTGTAAAGAAGAGGAAAGTAAGTTAAAAACCAGAATAAAAACAGGAAACGAGAATTTACAAGAGGTTAAGAATATCTGCTACCTAGGAAGCCAAATAACACGGGAAAACTGTCAAAGATATAAATAAAACAAAGATTAACATATAGGCATGGTGCATTTAATAAGAAAAAGCAACTACTATGTTTGAAGACAACAAACATGGAAACAAGGAATGACTGCTGAAAGCATGTGTTGAGCACAGTTGGCTATGAAACCTGGACCATAGAAGCTGACATGAACAATGGAAGCCTTTGAAATGTGACGCTACAGACGCATGATGAAGATATTATGGACAGACAAAGTTACGAACAAAGAAGGACTGGAAAAGGTAGGGGAAGAAAGAAATATGTGGAAAACATTAAAAAAAAGTAGGGGAGATAGGAAGATAGGACATATTCTAAGGCATGAGAGACTACTGCGGGATATATTAGAAGTAGAGAAAGGAAAATGAGAACAGTAGGTAGACCGAGACTATTAGACTATTGCATACAGACCGTGAAAATGCAGCTGTAGGAATTTCAGGGAAATCGGTAGGTTAGTACAGAATAGGAAATAGTGGAGGTACGCATCCAACCAGTTTCAGAGCTGAAACCTAATGATGTTAAGAATCTGCTCCTGTAACTACAAATTTTGATATATTTTTAAAGTGAAAGATAGTATGTTTAATATTTATAGGATTAAAAGATAAGTGCAATTTTTCTCAATGTTTGTCAAGTGTTGCAAGCGTTTCCTGAGATAATACTGAATATGTAATGTATACAAGCTGTTGTACATACAGGGTGATTATTTAGTCCTGTTACCCAATTTTTAATGTAATTTATAAAACAGAAATTTAGGTGTAATAAAAAATTGTAGTTGTTATTTACAAAAGAAATTTAATATTTTATTACTCACATTTTCTAGTTATTAAAGATTATTAAAGAATATGCTCAAAATATCCACCTTTTGAGGTTATACACGCTTGGACTCTTTTCATCATATTAGTAGAAACCTTTTCCAGAGTTGTATAGGAAAAATTCATGATTAAATCTGTAATATGGACGTTCAGCTCATCAATATTGTGAGGATTGTTTTTGAAGGCCTCGGACTTAATGTAGCCCCACAAAAAGTAATCAGGAGATGTAAGGTCTGAGGACCCTGAAGGCCATAAACCTTTGAATTCGACCACCAAAAAATCCATGGTTTCTCAAAACGTATGACAGATAGCGTCGTCTTGCTGAAACCAGCAATACCGTTTGTGAGGTTCCAGTAGAGCCATAAATTGGCGCACAATAGTCCTGTACACTTCACCATTTACAGTTGTTCGGAGAATATGGGTTCGACTATATGCTGACGAGATATTGCACACCACACGCCAATTTTTGCAGGATGTAAAGAGTTTTCTTGAACAGCATTAGGATTTTCAGCCGCCCAAATTTGAGTGTTTTAACTGTTCACATAACCGTCTAGATGAATTCAAGCTTCATCACTAAAGAACACTGTGTTCCAAGGTTCGATTCCGTTATCATTTATGAATGACGTAAACCAACAGCAATATTGCAATCGTTTGTTTAAATTCACAGGTTGAAGCTCTTGGACTAATCGTATACGATATGGATACATATGCAATTTTTTAGCAGCTTTCTAAACACTCGAATATGATAAACCCACTGCGAGGGAAGTTTTTGTAAACTTTTCCGTGGAGAATTGAGCAATCTTGTTTTCACATTCTCTAAAACATCATCTGTCAAGAAAGTTGGTCGACCACTATGTTTTCTGTCGCAAACACTACCTCTCTCTCGAAATCGGTTTGCTAGCCTAGAATTGACATTTTTTCTGGCGGAGGTACACCAACAAATTTAATTTGAAATGCTTCTTTCGTAGCAAAATATTGGTCAAAAATGAAAACCCGTTTTTCTATGGTAAAAGACATTCTGTTTATAACACGTCCGGAATCCGCACAAAGTGTTACATAGCTCTAGGATAATCAACTTGCACCCACCGCCGTGTGTATACTGACTGAGTAGGGCTACCAAATTCGTGCGACAAAACAAAATTTCTTTATTAGAAAAAATTACCATACATTTGCAATAGAAGTAACATAACTAAAAAATCACCCTGTACTATATAATATGCCAAAAATCATAAAGCAAGATCAAGTGCGTTACGTAAACGATAAACTTACTTCTTTTGAGTTTGCTCCATGATTGATTAGTCATCTTTGTGCATACTGCTTTTCTTTCTAAATAGCTACATGTTGTGTAGACATTTCAACTCAAGGTGTTAATTTTTTTAGTTTGTATATAGCATTTGTCCCACTTTGTTTCAGTTTTGTGGTTTTCTATTGGTTTTTATGTATCTCTAAAATATTGCTGAAATTATAGACATTCTTGTAGTTTTATTGAATCTGCTTTCTAACTATTTCTAAAAATTCTGCTACTGTATTTTGGTAGAAATAGATATTTTCAGCTAATATTTTTGCTCGACTTTGTTCTATTCTACTTTATTTTTCTTATATGCTGCTAACTTATGCCTTAACATTATTCAAAATTTTAACTATGCAAAATAATACTTTTATATCAACAATACAAGGGAAGTCAAGTGTTTTTTACAACTCTGAATTCCATAGCGATATATTCTTACTATATGCTATCTGTTTTTAGAGTCTAACGACTGTAAAAATTAGTTAACTCCAATTTCACGAACTCGCGTCATAAAAACATTTCGTTATAAAACATACAAATTATAAAATAACAGTTAGCATACAATAAACAACTGAAGAAATAAAATAATTATTAATTTAATTATTATATTTGCGTCCAGTGCCAGACCTGGTATAATAATCTAAGTATCTATTGCTTACAAAGATTTTTAAGCTTTTCGTATTTTTTAAAATTTATTTTTCTCTCAAAATTTGAAATATAAAAGTTATAAATTGGCTTTGTTTATAATTAGCTGATACATTGTATTGTACATATAAAAGTCATTTTTTTCCACCGGCATTTTTTCATCTGTCTTGTGATTTAAATTAGTTTGGTATAAGAAGTGTCTAGTATTGAGCTGTTAGTTTAAAGAAGCAGCTTTTAAATTAATAAAAAATCCAATATAATTCAAATGTTACACAGAACACCTACCACTTGTTTCTTCAAACCCTGACCCTGACAATATTTTTCTGTTTGGTTAGTGTCAATATTTGTAGCAAGTTGGTAAAATATTTATTTTATTTTGAAATGCAGGAGTATAAGATATAACCATAACCGTGATAAGGTACTAAAAATATCTGTTGGTTTACATATTTTTGTATTAAACTTTGCCCTTATTACTTAAACCATGTGGAAATGTAGCTTTTATTAACTTCACTCAGCTAATTATTATTCATTAATTTAGTATTAGTCATTAGTTCTGTATGAAATCAGAAATGTTTACTACGGATTCAGATTTTATTCAGATTAATTTTTATTAAAACTTCTTTAAATTTTTTTTGTAACGTTAAAACACACGGGTCAGACATAAACAGAAGGGAAAGTGAAATAAGGGTATGCACGAATCACTGCCGCGTATAAAAGATAAAGGAAATTTAGAAAGACTGGACTAACTACAAATGCGGAGAGTGAGATGGTTCACATAGACAAAGAAAGGACATTGCCATAGAGTTTTTACTTACAATAAAAATAAAAATTTTTATTTAAACAAACGAAAAAATTATAATCTACCGACAATTGAGATACTAAGTACACATTTCATACAGTAACATATAAAAAAACTAATTGGTAGTAAAAAAAATAATGCTTAGATTGTCTTATAAGCAAGCATGTTAACTTAAAAGTATTACAAAGTCTAATAGGCATTTTAAAAAAGTAACAAGCACTAGTTTTTAAATGGGTTTTTTAAACTTGCTTTGCCCGTCAGAGTAATGTTTCTTCAGTTTATCCATGGTTCATTTGTTATGCACAAACAGCAAAAGTGAATAAACAAGAATCCCTTGCAAAAAAGAAGAAAACAAGGAGCATACCTCCACGTGCCGAGATACTTACCTTGCATGCTTAATCATCCACGGAAGTGTATCAGTCAAACATCATGATCTCACTCACTGATAAAACGTCACAATGGTAGCCAGATTCGTTGATGTCCATAATTGCAACAAACGGGCCTACGCGAAACAACATTTGGGTTTACATAGAAGAGTTAAAAAAAGAGAACCCTACTAGTATTAATAAGCACATAAGAAACTTACCAATGTACAGGAGATATAAGCTTATTCGAGGCAGCGTGCACTGCTCTCAAATTAACAGCATCAGGAAAGCAGACAGGGCATCTTATGATGAAAAGCGGAACCAAAGCGACTCCAGTTTTCGAAGCGATCTGATAATTGATTGAAATATTAGAATACTACGTCAAAGAACGCGCCTAAAGTCTTTGGAATGCATAAATAGATAAAGAAAACCGGCAAACTCGAATATAATTGCTTTTGTTAATCACACGCGTAAAAAATTAATGCTATTCAAACTTACATGACTATTCATATTCTTTCAGAAAGCACGATTGTAGATAACCGAGTACATTTGCGGCTTTATATTAAACAATAAAGATAAATTGAGGTACTTTGATTTAAACTAAATGCACTAATAACATTCTACAGAGTGTTGGACAAGTACTTGTTTCAATTGTATTAGGATAAGTTTCACGGGAACAAATCGATTCACTAATCCATAAACCGCGATCAGGGGCGTCTCCTCTGACATGTAGTTATATACAAAATATCGAAGCGGAATCATGGGGATGAAACGAAAATATTTATCAGAGTACAATTGAACATAACAACGTTTATCTTAAGGTTGACATTTTAGATTTGTCGAGACAATATTATTGCTGTTGGTTCAAGTAATTATTATCTTTTTCGGTAATTGAAGATATGTCTCTTCTTCTAGATTTATAAATTAATGAATGAATTAATATATATTATTGATGGATATATAGTTTTGTAACGCATTAAGACCTCCAGTACATCTAACAAGAGGCACTGTTGCGACAGTGATAGGCCTAACTGCTATCGTGACCCTCGATAGAGCTCCGAGTCCAAAGTCCAATGCTATGGATGTCTTATAATAGACTCAGTGAAAAGAAAATTAGGTAAGAAAATAAGGAATTGATACGAAGAAGAAGCTACAGGAAGTTGGAAGAGACGAGTATTGTGTAAAAAAAACCTGTCTAGTCACACAAATTGGCTAACAGAGGTTGATTGAAAAACTCTCCTTTGCAAGGGGAAGACGTGGCTGAACAGCCAAGGTCGGCTAAATTTGTGTTATGGGGCGATGCTTGGAAAAATTTAGGCGATGTGTTCCATCAGTGAGCAGATGATAGTGGAGTAGGAATAAAGTACTTTCCAGGCTAGATGTCGGGAAAAGTAAAAGAGAAGAGTGTGGTATCTATATGGAAGTCCGTGAAGTAAGTAAACTGTTCTGCACGTTTGCCAAATTCGAGCTGCAAACATCTATTCCAGTGTTCGATTCCTTACATGAACGCCGCTTGAAAAATGTTAGGTGAGTATTTTTTCACAAAAGTACTCCCTGTTCGAATGAGAGGTATAATGTAGGTCCCATGTGTGAGTGTTGTCGTGCACGTTAAAGATTCGTACCTTGCTTGAATCAACAAGGGTTTGGCAAAATTAAAAATTTTCATGTAAAAATAAACTCGCTTCATGGTCAATCTAGTATCCTCGTTCGAATGGAGCATTGGAAAATACAAATGTAAACATCTATTGTAACCACAAAATAACTAACTAACGTTACTAATGCATAATTTCTCAAACCAAAATTGTTTTCTCGAAAACTAAAGTATATAGACTATTGTTAATATACATGTTGGCTTAAGCCGTGGTTAATCTTAGTTTTCAGCCTCATTTTCAGTATAAGTTGCATCCTGTTTTATATCTTTTACATGTCTAATTCCTTGGGATTGACCTGTGTCAATCGCTAATTACAAGCAATTATGAAAACTTTATCTACAATGGTAAATGTACTTATAAATTTAGGTGCCAATTTTGCGTTGGAGTATTTGGTGCATCTAAAATAGCAAAATTTCTTTTCCAAACTTTATTTCTAACCGAATAGCTAACTTCGCATCAACTTTGATCATAATTGTGTTTTGATTTTTGATACGCTGTTTCTAATTTCTTTTGTGATGTCTTGATAGATCTTTTCTCATTTGGGCCCACGTTGGATACTAAAAATCTGTCATGTACTGAATTGACTTTAAGTACATGAATTAATTTTACTCTATTGGGGACAAAATCGAAGACATTTTAAACACTTTTGTAAGTGGAATTGATTAATAGTCGCTTTAATGAAAGTATGTAAGTGCGCACATTTCACAAACATTTGTTTAAAGTTTTTAATTTTTAAGAAATCATGTTTTATGTATAAACATTACTTTACTCCCTTTTTTAAACATTAGTTAAAGTAGGTAATTCACAACTTCATAGGGTAAAGCAACTCTACAGATTAGAAAACATAGTCGGCTCCTTATGCATTTTTTTTGTATCATGATGCTTTTTTACTTTATACCTACACATTTAGACATTTTTAGAAAGAATTTTTTTGTGAGTAAATATCAATCTACACCCCTTTCTTAAGTATCAGTTGCATATTTCTATGAAGTTGTGAATCCTCATGTAGAGTCCAGATTAATCCTTATAATACAATCTTTTAACTCACGAGTGGTCGTCGTATAAGTATTTTGCTAACATTGATATAAAAATGTACGTAAATATAATGCCGCTTTGAACACCGACTAGCGGTACTTCTAGCTGGGTTTTTGACCTTATACTTTCGAACAACACTTTAATTTAAGGTCTAAATCCGTTCCGTCAGTATTAGTAAGGGCATTGTTCGAAGTGGATGCAGTGCATGAGCAATTTTTTCATTACGTGACCAACGACGTTCATAATAATTTCAGAGCTGTTGCGACATGATACGATGAGTAGTGGTAATATTTGAAATATGTATTTTAATTTGCATATTATTAACTTTTTATAGTTAATTTTATTTTCACTGTGGTAATTTTGTTTAAACAATGAGCTGAGGTAAAAGGCTAGTCGAATTAGCAAAACTAAAATTTGCAGAAACTGAATACAAAGGCAATAATGTATTTTATTTTCGTATATTTGAACATTACGAAAAAATGCTCCTCTGTGGTGTATTTCTTCATACGAACCGGAAAATATTGAAGCCGGAAGATGCGCCGACATTGAAAGTGACGCTGAATCAGAATTTTGTGGGCATGATTCGAACATTGAACTATCTGTAGACGAATCGATTGATAATGATAGAGAATCTTATCGTGCCGGTCAAAATATGATTGGAAAAGATAAAAGTACTTTTTGGTTCAAATTTTCTCCACGATCATACATTCGAACACAAAAAAGAAATATTGTTATTAATTTGCCAGGGGTAAAACAAGTTGCAAAGAATGCACACACCGTTCTTAAATCTTGGAAGCTGTTTCTATCGGACGAAACAATTGAATATATTACACTGTGCACAAACATATATCTTCAACAAATGCGAGCAAATTACATATGTGAAAGGGATTGCAACAACACAACTCTAGATGAAATATGTGCTTTGCTGGGATTGCTGTGTATGGCTGGTCTAAAAAAAAGGGTGGACATATCCATATAAAAGAATTTTGGACCGATGATGGCACTGCACCTGAATGTTTTAGAGCAACTATGTCTTCAAGAAGATTTTATACCCTTCTTCGTCGCGCTCAGCGGTTTGATGATGTGAATACTCGTGCCAAACATAGGGCTATTGATAACTTGGCTCCAATTAGAAAAGTTTTTTCTGAGTTTGTTGAAAAATGCAAAGCCAATTATACCCTGAGCGAATATACCACAGTAGACAAAAACGTTTCGTGGGAGTTGCAAATTTTGCCAATATATTGATAATAATCCCGCCAAATATGGTATAAAGATTTTTGTGCTAGTTGATTCCAATGTATTTTATACGAGTAACATGGAAATATATGCAGGTAGGCAGCCCGATGGGCCATACAAAGTAGATAATTCAGCAGCAGGTGTTGTAAAGAGAATTATTTCTCCTATTATCAATTCTGGGCAAAACATTACCATGGATAATTATTTTACCTCTATACCTTTAGCAATGGATTTGAATAAACAAAATACTACTGTTGAAACGTTGAGGAAAAATAAAATAAAAATTCCGCCAATACTTTGAGAAACAAAAGTAGTATGTTTGCATATCTCAGTGAAGGCGTGTTGGTTTCTTATGTGCCACGTAAAAATAAAAATGTTCTGGTTTTGTCTAAATGCGTACAGGAGACGCAATTGATAAATATACCGGTGATAAAGCCAAACCAGAGGTTATACCTTTCTATAATTTTGAATGTCTGCGGAATAAACTGCAATATTATATATTCTGCAAATACTAATGAAGGATTAGATCGGCATATATATTTGAAAATATTGGCACTGGATTTGATGAAACCACCACATTATCTCTGTTACACCTGATTTTTTGAATGTAACTACTCTACCTTATAGGCAGCAGAGCCTCTAGAAACTGGGGGTCTTGTCTAAAATTCAAACCCAGGGTAAAATGTATGTAAAGCGGCTTTTAGTACAAAAGGACCTTCGAAAGAGATCTTCCAGCCAGCTAAGTTTCTTCAACTTAGGGCAGAGCTATGAGCTAGAGTCGTAGGATGGTATACGAAAAAAAAGAGAATATTATGGACGCCGTATCTTCATAATAACTGTAATGTCTAATAATCTGAAGGTAAGATACGGAAATCTTTGAAAAGAAAAAAATCTTCTAAACAATCAAAACGTATGAAAATAATACTTACTTCTAGCACTGCTAGCTTGGATTGGAACGATGATCTCGTACTGTCTGAAAATATAACTACCTCAAGAAGTTTTTAGAACTAGGGCTTCTCTAGAGCCTAGTCACTTTATCACAAACAAAATTTCAATAAAAGTAGTAATTCGAATATATAACTCTAGAATATCTTACCAACATAATGTCAGTGGTCTTTATACTCAAGAATTTTATAAATTTGTTTGTATCAATTATGAGAAACTATTATCAACTTCAACGAAAATAAGCTTTCAAATAACATAATCCATTTTCTATTGTTTTAAAGAAATATATATATATATACATCGTTTAGACAACTTTACATGCATTAATGTTTTTTTAGTAATCAAACTATAAAAGTATTTATCGTTATCTCTTATTATTTTATGTACTTCGAAAATCTTAATTTATTGAAATTCTTTAGGGAAGATATTGTGTTTTAAAAATACATAACAACTTTTAATTATCTTATCTTGTTTTGGTTTACAAGTGAATAAGTAAATGAATTGAACTTATTTCATGTATGGTTGAATTTAGATATTTATACAAATTTATTCTTTGAACGAAAGGTCAAATAGCCTTATGGTATAAAATAATCTGTATACTATTATACTTTTGTGTAAAAAAAACTGAACCATAAAATGTGACAAACAAACACTAAGATGTCATCTGTTAAGTTACAAACAAATTTTTGTTTACCCTTTTAAATTCTTAGAAAGTTATCTTTAAATTTTCTACATTGTTATGAACATTTATACAACTCAAACTGTTGAATATTGAACCAAAAAAATACTTATGCCAATCTAAACAGATAGTGATAGATCAGACTGTGCAAATTTACAGCAATGATTTAACAACAGAATCACGGAACAATATAACGCTGATCAACAGTTTTAAGGACTAAAAAAATGATATCAAGAATTACTAATAGGTGTAAATTCAAGAAAACCAAATAACATTTTCAGATGCAAACCAGCATCAACATTTCAACATCACCAAAATTTTTTGACTTAACCATTTTTCACTTTCGCACAAATACATAAAATTTTGAACAATAAACGCTAATTTTTAAGATTTTTACCCTAACATTCTTTAACCAAATTTAGATTCTTACCTTTAACCATTTAATCCAATCTTGAAAATTAAATCACCAACGCACAATTTTAAAACTAACCTATTCAAATTTTACCGCAACATTTCTGGCAAATGATGTTTTTTCATTCACTTAAAACCATTTAATTTCAACCATCTTCCAATAAAAATGACCGACAATTAAGGTTTGCTCAAAACCATCTAACAAAAGTTTTCTTTGTTAACCAATAGCAGCTTTGGATTTAAACCTTGTTTGACGTTACAATCAATTTGAATCTTTCAGCTACACCATTCTAAGAACATTTTAGTATGCAAGAATGAAAGCTACATTTTAAGAACACTGTCGACGAACAATTTTACAGAAATTTTAACCGAGGACAATTTCTTACGACAATTTTAAATCGAAATCCGAAATCTGAACAACTTAACAAGCACCTAAATTACAACTTTAGCGATCCCGATAACCATCTTAATCATTTTGAACCCTTTTAACCAAACTTAACAAAAATTCGGCCACCAATGAACATGAGATAAAACACACAACGTATCATCATTTGAATTTCACGATACCCACACTTTGAAATTTTAATCAGATACATCCGCCTCAGAAAGAAAGTACACACAATTTAAATTTTTAAAATACGAATGTTTGACATTATATAATTAAAGCTCAACGAACATCTTCTTAAATTACAAATTTTCAGAATTAGAATCAAAACACCATTTTGAAATCAATTACGACCTTTTTGAAATTTTTTAAAGCCCCAACTTAAACATTTTAAGGCACCCTTGTTTAAGAAAACCAAAAAGAAAAAAAAATTTTACGCCAATTTTTCAAAATGGCGCTTTAAAAAAAACCCCCCAAAAAAAAAAAAAAACCCTTTTTTCTTTAAATTTTTTAAAAAAAATTCCCCACCAAACCTTTGGAAAAACCCAAATTTCCTTTTTAAAACCCCTTTTTAAAACTAATTTGGAGACCCAATCCAAAAACCCCCAAACAATACGGATTTTACCCCAAAAAATTTCCCAAATATTAAAACCCGCAAAACCCAAATTTTAGCGGTTTTTTTTAAACGAACCTTAACCTTTAAAATAAGTTTAATACGTTAATAAAGTAAAATTTCGAACAATATGAAACAAACTTTATAAAATAATTTTTAAATTACATAATGAATTTAAATCTCATTTAAGGAACAATCTGCGAATCTATCCAAACTTTTACTTCTTAAATTCACCCTTTTTAAGCAATTTAAACATTTTCCAACATACAATTCCAATTAAATCATCAAATTGAACCATGTCTTCCTAAACCGTTAAACCTTTTTCCAATACCCACATATTTTATTCAACCAAATTTTCAAATTCCAAATTTACATTAAATCCCATTAACAACAAATAAAACTTCACATCCATTTTCCAAACCTTTTAAATCCCTTTTTTCCAACCTAAAATTTTATAAAATCCCTTTTTAAATGATTCCAAATTTTTTCCCTTTGTTTAAAATTTTTGGAAATTTTTAAAAAAAACCAAAAGGAAATTTTTAAAAACCAAAACCCCAAAACCCAAATTAAAAAATTAACAAAACTTCATTTTTCAAAAAAGTTTAACCTGCCCAAAATTTCAAATTTAAAGTTTGACACTCCAAAAGCCTTTTTAAAAACCCAATAAAACACATTGCCAACCAAAAAACCTTTCTTTATAAAACCCCTGGCCGGGTTTTAAACCTTTTAATTTTCTTTAAAAACGGCCACTTTTTTCCCGAAATTTTAAAAACCCAATTTAAAATTTTTTAGGCCTTTAAAAAAAAATAAAATTTTTTTTCAAAATTTCAAAGATTTCCCTGATTTAAAGGGTTTGTAAAGGCGCATTCCCTTTAAGGCAAATTAAATTTAAAAGGGGTTTTTAAATTTTTAAAATTAAATTTTTGCCCTTTAAAACCCTTTTAAAAACCAAACAAAGGGTTTTCAAAAAATTTAAAAAGCAAGGAATTTAAAAACTATTAGGGCAAATATTTTTTTATTTCTGTTAAAGGTTTTAAGGAAAATTAAAACAATTGTTTAAAATTTCACCAGAAATTCCCGCCTTTTATCCGATTTTGACGCCGCATAGAAGACATTTTATACAAAAAATGGATACGAAACCACAAAATTTAAATAAAATGTAAATTTTAACAAAACCCATTTTCCCAAATTAATTTTTACCAAAGCACATTTTTTATCCCGAAAAGATAAATTAAAAATTTAAGGTTTTCCCTCAAAAACTTGATAAATCCCGAAAAACCCCCATTGATTTTACAACAACGTTCAACATAACCCAATACATACCAACAATGACCAATGCCACCCAATTTAAACCAATGAACCCCCGTTTAAATTAAACATTTTATTAAAACCCGCGCGCTGACCCCCTATTAATTTTTCCTTTTATTAACCTAGGTCCACACTTTTGGTTTTTTTTAATGAAAAACCTTAAAAAGCAATTAGGTTAATTGGAAATTTCATTGGTATTGGTCAATTTGTCAATTCATGGGTCATGGTTTGGTCATGTGGTCATTGGTCATGTGGTCATTGGTCATTGGTCATGTGGTTATGTGAGCAGGAGATTAAATTTGGTATATAAAATAGTTTTGGGTTGAGATTATAGTAAGACATTTTTCAAAGATGTCATTCAAGCAATCAGTGGTGCTCCAAACAATCTATTACAAAAGCAGCAGAGGATATCCTATTGAGTTTCTACGCTGCTAGTAAAAATATAATATACCTAGAACAACGTTATGCAGATATGTTAAAAGGTTGCAGAACGTGAAGAAATTACATAATTCCAACGATGCATCCAGAGATGTTATACCAGAAGTTAAAATACCTATACAGAATTATGATAACTTTGCTATTGCTAATGCAAAAAGAATGGTAAACATGGTCCTTGTTCCCTCTAACATACGAGCTATATTCGTGGGACCATCATTTAAGACCAACGCTTTAATATCCTGATCTTACGAGAACGGTCTTAGATTTCAAAATGTTATTATTTGAAGAGTTTGATCAACCGAAATAGAATTGTTAAGAAATTTTACACCATTAAAAGAAGAAATTGGGTACCATGAGTTTGAAAATTCATGATTTGATTGAACCCGGAGATACCAAAGAAGATTCAATTATGGTTTTCGATGATATACCTGCAAACGAGCAAAGTAAAATCACCATTTTCTCGTTCTCGACAAAAGCAATAGATTGTTCTATCTATGTCAAACTTACGCTAGTGTTAAAACATAGACTCAGAGATAACGCCAATGTAATCGCATTATGGAAACAGGTAAACCAATTCGACATATTTTTGGATCATATAAGTGGTGACATGACATATCCAAATTTAAAGAAATGTGTTTACAGTGTTTGACCAAAACATAATTTTATAACTGTTGTAAAGATTTTGATTTGGATAATGGTCGATATAGGAAAATTTCGAGAGTATATAAATATTTCATTATTCAAAAAAAGTTAGTTCTCATCCAAAGTTTCATGATGACGAACGTTAACAATTTTATTGTAAATAAACGTAAGCTTCATTTTTATGCAGGATTCTGTACGAAAGAACTTTTTATACAAAAGGGAGACGCTACATCTCTACAAAAATTAAAGAGGTGCACAAACAATTGATTATCCTGAAAATTACCTTCCTAGTCACAAGGAATAGCGGAAAGAATTTCCTACAACAAGGGTTAAATTGAAAACAAAGGCTTTTTTAAAAAAGATTAAGTTACCAGTTGACGACGAGCCTGTCATCTTTATTATACGGACTGTTAGTAGAGACAAACGAAAATATATACAAGTTTATAGTAAAGTATAACCCAATTGATACGCATAGTTTAGGAAAAGTTGTAGGAATTGATTCAGAAAACAGTGACACAACCTAAAATAATAACGTTTATCAAGGCTAGAGGTCTAACAAGAGTTATAATTATTTTAAAGTCCTTAGCATTTTTTTAAGAAATGTAATGATTTTGTTCATAGAATACATTCCTACCTGTTGCTTCGTGCGTAAAATCGGGTGCAATCGGTACATATCCGAATAGGAGTAGCTCATATAAAAGGACTGTTCCTAGAAGTTATTATTTGTTGATTGTACGGTTTAAAGAGACAATATAAAAATATGTATAAAACTTTGGAGAGGTTATTCAAGATTTCGCAATGTCTAAGTAAAAAAGCAGAATTGGGCAACGCTTTTCGATAGAAGGAGAAAATGTCTTTTGTCAGTCATACGAGGAAGCAATACAGCACTGTACTGCAGTGTTATCAATGCCCGAGGATCTGATGATTTTATGGAAATAATCGAGGAGATGGGGTTTATAAAACTGTTGGGATATTCAAATGGAATATATACTAAAAAGTTTTAAAATAAAAATTTAACCACACAACTGTTATCATAAGAAATGAATGATGTGAATTTAGAAATTATTTTTGTATATATTACTTGTTTATGTTTTAAAATATAAAGCATACATTGGTATTGTTTAATTTTTTCAAATGTCCACGTAACTGAAATGGGTATCTAAGTTTATAAAAGAATTATAACAAAGATTTATTATTTATTTAAAATTTAAAACGTTTTACAAAATTTTAATCAGAATCGATTTAAAACTATAACATAATTTATTACTTATTAATATCTTGTTTAACTTTAGAAAATTAAGAAAACAAAACTTTTCGTTCTAACTGAATTGCGGGTTTATACGTTCTTTATGGTGCGGTCGATTGGTTTTCCAAATCCTTAATTTGTTCCCACTCATTGGCTGTAATTTTAGTTCCTCCTGAAATAAACCATCTCGATGTGCCTTTCGTTGTGTTTTTTTATACATCCAGTAAAAACATTTTCAACACTGCACGCAATACTTAAGATGTTCATTCTAGAAAAAATTGATTAACAGTTTTGAATTATACATGTAAATAAATTTCTTCTACGTTTGCAAAATTCAAACTAAGACTTACTTTCTTTGTCGATATTCACCAAATTTTAAACCAAAGACTGAAAATTCAGTATTACTATTAATTACACTATAAACGACTTTACGTTTTACAAAAATAAACTTAAATGAACTTTTGGATCATTTCCGTATTTATGTACATAGAGAAAGTATAAGTATAATTTTCCACATTAACCCAATTTAAATCAAATTATAGAATTGTATTCCCGATATTAACTAGAATTGTGGAAAGTGCTTTTATTAAATTTTAGTCAGACGTCATCGACAAACAATGCAAGGCTAAGATCATACATTTACCAAATTTATTTAGAATTTACGTCTTATGTTGAACTACATTTAAAATAGATTATCCAACCACCTAGGTCCCCGAAAAATTATGTATTATACCTTTTGGTTTAATCATTTGTATGTGGATTCATAATTGAAAATTTTAACAATTCAACCACTAATAAATATTTTTGAGCTAAATCTAAATAAAATGCAAAGGTGTTTTGTGATAGGGAATATTAATACAATATACAGGTCTTTGTTGGAACATTTTAAAAGACCTGATAATTAATTTCAATCAGGAAAATTTATACTAATTTTATGGTTACACCAGGGTTTATCTCAAAAGACAGAGCGATACGGTTTAGAAATAGATTAAAGATGAATTATATACGGTGCTTGCAAAAGGTTATTCTGCAAATCAGTAAGGGTCGAAAGATGGGAAAAAAAAAAAAAAAAAAAAAAAAAAAAAAAAAAAAAAAAAAAAAAAAAAAAAAACTTTTTTTTTTATACTTAAAAGTCCTGAAGGAATCGCTTTGAAATGTTTAAATTTGGTACCCGATTGAACTTGGTTAACACTTTTAATTTATCAAAATTATTATTCTTTAAAAATTTTCTTATAAATTTTTTTACAATTTTACCCAACATTAAAAATTATTTGAGTTTAAAACACCTGTTTTATTTTTTTTAAATTTCGGAAATAATCACAAATTAATGTTCAAAAGTTTGGGGAAATTTAAAACGGTTTAAGGTACTTGGGTTAAATTTGAGGTAAATTTAAGCCTACGTATTTACCAGAAGGAACGATTAAAAGTTAAAGGGACCCAAAGGAGAAAAACCGGGGTTTACCCTTCAGATATACCCAAAAAATGGAATCCTGTACTGGTAAATAAGAATTTCAATAAGAAAAAATCTTAAATGGTAAAAAAACCTTAAACATTTTAATTTGGTTTACACCTTTGGATCTTGATTTTGAATCTTGAGTTTCCAAACAGATTTTAAAAATTGGAAATTATTTAAAATTAAATTGTTTTAAGAAGACTGTTACCAATTCTTTCCCTTAGAAAGGTTTATTTAAAATTTGTATCCTGCAATTATTAATCAATTTCTAATACACAAACATAATTAATAGAAAGTCCAAGAAAAGAAATTATATACAGTTTTCACATGTGATTCACATGCTCGTTAAGAAATTGATTTGAAACGACTTGTATTTTCCAAGCATTTAGCATTGAGCATATCTATTGTATTTTCAAATCACATAGCTGCTAATTAATAAAAGAAAGGCTACTTTCACTTTACGTAACATAATTGTAAAGCAATTAGTTTGTCCTCTACGCTACCTTCACTATACGTCACATAATTGTAAAGCGATTAGTTTGTCCTTGTCTATGTATTTTCCAACTATTTAGCATTGTACATGTAATTATGTTAAAACCAGAAAAAATTTTAAGTCATGGGTTTTTGCAACATTCTGAGAAAAGCACATTACTGTTTGAAAAAATGATTTTAAATACTAAGCACTTATGGCTTATAAAGGAGTCGTTTCTAAAATCCTTGCGGTTTTAGATTTTTGGAGCTGTTTGGTTTAAGCATATGTCATAGACGAGCAAAATGTAGAGGTTTGGGAGCTTTAAAAGGGTAACTTTGCAAGGAGTAGTCCGATTTCAAATCTGTTTGCAGATTCAAATTCTGTGCAAAATTTTAGACTAAGAAGATGTATCGCATGACTAAAAAAAATTATAAAAATGCTCAAAAGTCGCTACAGGTAAGAAATCTTAAAATTGGGGTAGCCCTTTGGGGTGATGATATCTGAAAAATTTTAGAGATTTGGGTAGTTGAGAAAATTCTAATATTGATTGATACCAAACAAGATAGGTTTATCTCGAAAGATGCATTGGTTAGACAAAGAAAAGTATTTGTTAGTTTCGCTTATAAAGCAAAGAGCAAAATTTAGAGGTTTGAGAGCTTAAAGTGTAACTTTGTAAGGGTGGCCGATTTTAAATCTGTTTACAGATTCGGATTCTACATAAAATTGTAGACTAAGAAGATGGATCGCATGACTAAAAAATTTATAAAATGCTCAAAAGTCGCTACAGGTAAGAAATCTTAAAATTGGGGTAGCTCCTTGGGGTGATGATATCTGAAAATTTTAGAGATTTGGGTAGCTGAGAAAATTCTAATATTGATTGATACCAAACAAGATAGGTTTATCTCGAAAGATGCATTGGCTAGACAAAGAAAACTATTTGGTTTAGATGTGGGAGCAAATGAGGATGCTCATTTATCTCGAAAGATGAAAATGGTTAGTCAAGAAAACTTTTTGGTCCAGAATGTTAGCGGTAAAAAAAATCTTAAAAATAGGTTTATCTCGTGTGTGGAAATGTGGATGCTCATTTATCTCGAAAGATGAAAAATGGTTAGTCGAAGAAAACTATTTGGTCCAGAATGTTAGCGGTAAAAAAAATCTTAAAAATAGGTTTATCTCGTGTGTGGAAATGTGGATGCTCATTTATCTCGAAAGATGAAAAATGGTTAGTCGAAGAAAACTTTTTGGTCCAGATGTGTGTGGAAATGTGGATGCTGGTGGAAATGTGGCGGTGGGTTTCTTGATTTTACCCTACTGACAATCTAAACTACTATATAAATTTACAAAAAAAAAATGCCACGTTTCCTGTAATTTATTGGAGTAACGAGAACTGAATAAAAAGACTCACCACAAAAGTTTGCATGACGTCTATATAATTTCAGTAGCAATTAGTATTTATCAATTTATTAGAAGATGACCTGTGTACCATCGCTCAACAATTTTCGTGTACAATTTCAACAACAGCTGTGCGTCCTTCACATGTGCTTCGGATTACAAACTTGATTTCCATTCGAAAAGGAACGGTTAAATTTTGTTGTTCGCGTCAAGGGCACTATAGCATTTCAACTTGAAATATTTAACAACGAAAACTTTGCAATACTTCATATCAAAAAATACTTTGCAATATTCCATAAGTAAAATTTTTTAAGTTGCAATACTTAATACCAGAAAAAGACTTTGCAAAACTCGGTAGCTAAAAACGTGCAAAACTCAGTAGCTAAAAACTTGCAAAACTCAGTTGCTAAAAAAACTTGCACTACAAAATCAAAAAGCATTAATTTAAATTCAACACGAAAATAATTACATACCGTGATTATGTTATTTCAAAACCTTATCCTATAAATCATCATAATGTCGACTAACTTAATGATGGTTTCTACTACAAGGACCAAAGGAATTCTGCGGCACCAGGCCACCTGGCTGTTGGAAGCCATCCTTAAACCAAAAACTATTTGACCATGCGTCGAAAACCTCCTATTAAAATAGATTAAAGCAACAAGGTGTTATACTATGCGAGTAAGTGCAATGAACCGAGTACTGGCATCAACACATTAGCGAGTAACAAGGAAACTAAAAAGCTACATTAAAATTATAAACACAGATGGAGTTATCTATCTGGTAACGAATAAATAATATACCAATGGAACAAAAATTTACGCTGTCAATACCGTAAAGGATAATTGTGTATTAATAATTATGCAAAGGCGTAAATTAATTAGAAACAAAACCGTATTTGTTACACAGCCCCTCTCCAAAAAGAAAAAAAATCTTGGATAAATAAAACAAAACCTAAGTACAGAATCAAAGATTTTTTGTATAGTCGTTGTCGTAATAATCCCAATATAATCTACTAACCAAACGACGATAAACAAATTTCAACTAACTTAATCCTAAACATTGACGTATGGTCAACTTCAGAAAAAAGATTTCTGTTATAACATACTAAACTAGTCATATGGGGAAGATGGAGATAAAAAAAAGGGTGAGCAAATGAGTGTTATAGTAGCTAACGCGTACTGCACGTCCAAAAAGGAGATATGTCCAGGAAGACAAAATTGGTAGGGCTTAATTAGTATGGTCTGACACTCAATTCTAACTCTTCCCTTCAAACTTTGTGAATCAATTAGTAAGTTTACAGGTCTTGAACCAGAAACCGTAAACTGCAAAAATGATTCAAAGGAATGTGCTGCTTTTGCTCTAGACGAAAAAATCGTAAAACAAAAAAAATGTGTAACACTTGTAAAAAGTTTGTTCGCAATGAGCACGCTCACTATCAGTGTTCGGATTGTGTCGTTGTATAAACAAGAAAAGTGTAACCTTGTTTTTTATAGTATGGCATCTTTTGAATTATGCATTTTATTTTTGAAATATAAGTAGATATTTAATTATCAGATGTTTAAAATGTTTTCAAGTCATCGCATTACATATCGCTACGCTCAACACGTGCTGTGAGCAAAATGCTAACATGCGACCTATGGCAGTAGTAATTATTGCACGGACGACTTCCGGGTTAATAAATCCTATTATAATTCTCATTCTCGATTCATTTAACTACATATACTCGATAGTCCTGTTGTTTCCTGCTACACCATCAACTTGAACTTCTATTACAGTTTATATTTCTAAATTCCTATACTTGACAAACACTTTTCGGCACAACTTACTACACTTTTTAAATTTTTAATATTTATTTTCTTCTTGAAAATACTTCATCAGGATTACATGAACTATAAACTTTCAAAATTTTTAATATTCTGCTGTGTACTCGCATTCATAGCAACGTTATTTACATCGATCTTTCTGCCTACTATATTTTTATCTTTTTTGACACATTGTAACTATTCAGTTATTAAAACTACTATAGCTATTCATTTTCAACACGTACCTACTTCTTAATTTGTACCCTGGTTGTTCTTCGCTGATTAAATACTACAATCTAATTAACTAATATGTATTTCCAGGCTTTTAATGAACTGATCTTTAATGTCTTTAATTAATTGTTTTTCTATCCTTTCACTAAATACCTTAATCTCTATTCACATTTTTACATAATGACTATTTTCACATTTTTTAATTATTAGGTCTCATAAATTAATAAAAATACTTTTCCCTTGATTTTGCTCGCTGAATACATTTATATCTTCAATTATTAATATAAAACTTGTCTTTTAGAATATCTAACCCTATTTTTTTATTTGTTACAATATAGATGGCCTTCCTTTATAATAGGTGTAGTTTACTCTTGTGCTAATAATGATTGTAGACTGCTGCTACACAGATTCAGAATAGCTAGAAACCTTGTACCCCATATTTTAAGCTACAAATTATCTTGAATGAAATTATAAAGTAGCAACTAACATTCATTGTGAATGTGTGGTTAGTTTTTGATTTCACTCTTGAAAAGAAAATTTTTATTTTGGAGCTTAATAACAAGCAGAAAAGTTTTCCAACAAATAACAAGCTAGGACATTTCAAATTCTCTGTATTTCTATGGTTCGTCTCTCATTAAATTTAAAAGTGATGAGGAATTCTGATATTAAAAATAGATCATTTACATTTGCACTTAATATTAGGGGTGGCTTTTAAACAA
This sequence comes from Platerodrilus igneus, assembly GCA_036346225.1. Taxonomy (NCBI): domain Eukaryota; kingdom Metazoa; phylum Arthropoda; class Insecta; order Coleoptera; family Lycidae; genus Platerodrilus; species Platerodrilus igneus. The sequence continues at coordinate 10,002,557 of JARFIW010001469.1, read as the reverse complement.
TCTACATGGGTATATAATTCTAAATTCTATATTTTTTGTTGTACAAATAAATTATTCTAAATTGTCTGAGTGTAATCTCCATTTCTGTAGAGCTTGTTGTACTTTGATTAGTTTGCTACTGCTGCAAATGCCTAATAATAAACTAAGTTATTTCTTCTTTCATAGTTTGCATCCTCAAAGTTGATTTGACAATCCTCCACTGTTTCCTATTGTGAGATACCTTTATCAATGCCCTTCTACTATCATTATCTATGTTTTTGTAATCTGATCTGTATACTTGAATCTTTGTCTTCTTATGTCTTGTCTGCTATCACTGTAATTAAGAATATAAAAATCAACTGTGTTTGAATTGTGGGATGTGTTTTTGTATCTGAAATAGTGTCTTTATTAGATCAAAAAATTGATAGCTACTGAAAGAAATTTATAATCATGTTAATGTGTTGAATTTATGCAGAATATTAAACTCGTTCTAATTTTATTTATGCATATATAATTTAGCCTTATAAATTTTAAATTTTACAGGTTAAATGATAAATAAACAAGCAACTTCTACCATGGGTACAACAATTTTGTGATTTAACTTACAGCATTATATGGCTCATTATGTAAGACCTGCAGCATGGTAGAAGCAAGTACGTTGAAAATACATACGAACAAAAATTGCCTTGCTGTATATCAATATATGTTGTTGACAGTTCAGATCTCATATGATAACTTACCTTTATTGACATTCGATCTGTAGAGAAAGGAATTGGATGTTGTGTTACTATTTTGACTCTCAGATAGGATGAATCTCAGGAATTGCCGATTTTTATCATGCATAAATTCAAACAATTAAACAACTGAACTGTAACATTACATTTTAGAAAAAGTTGGGAATTAGAGCAAATGGGCCTTTGCTACATCATTGTAAAATTTAAATTGAAGATCAAATATCAATAATTTTTCAAGGGCAATACCCAAACGATTTACACAACTAGATCGATGAATTTGAAAATGATATTACATCCTTCTATTTTGTTTATTAGATTTTGACGTCTCATTGTATTGTGGTGCATGCAAATAAGTATCTAGAATTTCTAAGTAGTAATTAACTCCAATGAGCTTTATACTTGAAAACCCCTCCTGCACTTAAGAGCAATTTTATTTAAATTAAAATGAATACACTATAACAATGCATTATTGCTGGTGACTAACTATGTTTGTCCAATGTTCAAGTAACGTATAGCATTCTATATAGTTGGACTCATTTTAAATTATAACCCAAGACAATTTCACCCCTAAAACATGCAAAAGAAGGAATTATAAAACATACCCTGCCATTGCACCATATGAAATATTTGATAAATTATGCAATAATTGCACGTATTGACACCCAATCACAGTTCGATAATGTGTAAAAGGATATTTTGAAAATATTTCCATGAAAATATGATAAATGAATGACACATCTTGAATAGAAGACGAGATGACATTAGCTTAGATTTACATGAGAAGGAACAACACAACAACAATGGGTAACTGTTAAAAGTCATCTTATAATCAGGAAATATTCGTAGATCAGTACACGTTGTTTCAGAACGACACTCAATATTTAAACATTATTTAGAGAAGATTGGTCTTCTTTAAAATGCTTCTAAGACTCTGCAAAATAATTTAGTATGATGTATTACTTTTAATTAATACATTGTTTTTGTGTACTATTGAAATATAGAAATGACCTTCTGAAGAAAAAAGCACCTGTTGGCATTGGTGTGATTTAATTAGTATAAGACCCTATGATGTAATGTAGTAATTTATTTTATTAAAGTTAATAACTTTTAGAATGCTTATTGCGTGAGATTAAATATTTGTAAATTTATGGGTATGGTGAAAGTATTTGGAAATTTGGCCCTGAGAACTTCATGTTTTGGAACCTCTTAAGTTCTTTATTACAATTTTTTGAATTATGTATGTGTCTGTCGATATGCCTATTAAATAAATGATTTCATAATATTTTGATGCAAATCGTCCATTTTATATATATGCACTACTACGTTTTAAGGGTAATTTATACATGTTGCGTAAATGTCAAATTTTATATAACCCTTTTTCTTAGTTTAATGTTATGGTTATTATAACTGCAAATTTTATAGACATAAATCGTAAAATTAAAACACTCAGCGTTTGATCTCGTGGTCACCAGCTTTTCTGCTCCTCTCAGGGGTTGCAGTGGAGATTGAGTTCCTGTGGATTGGTTGGACGTGGTGCTGGCTGATAGTAGTTGTGTCCTAATGGGAAGGGTGGGAAGGAGGGACGTTTACGAGCACTATATCGACGCACTCACAATAACACCACTCTGACAAAAGATGCCCCTATTAAACAAGTAAGCCTTTGGCTTATTTTTTATTGTTAGTTATATCCTTTTCACGGCAATCATTGCAACTAAATTTGAGGTGTAATAAGTTATGCCTGAGGTTATCGTAATAATTCACTCGAAAGAGGGAAACATATCGAGTAACACACCCAAGATACACTTTCGGGGTTTGCAGTGTTCTCAACCTTGGATTTGAAGAGTGTCTACTGGCAAGTGGATATGGAATCCAAATAACAGGAAAATATTGCACTTTCACGATTGGTACTGGCCAATGGTAATTTCAGCATGCCATTTTGGCTCTGCAATGCTCCTACCACCTTCAGGCATTTAATGGATAACCATCTTGCATGGGCTATCGTGGAAAACATGTCTTGTATATTTGGATAACGTGATCGTCATTGGGAACGTTTGGGGAACACTTGGGAAATTTAGAACAAGCGTTTTGAAGACTCAGAGAAAGCAATCTGATACGAAGTCCAAGACCCAGTACAAATGTGGCTGGTGCCAAAAGACAAACATTAGCTATGCAACTTTCTGGATTTGTGCACTTACTATAGAAGAATCATTTCCAGGTTTGCAAATATTACCAAGCCCTTGACCAACCAGACTGAAACATGATTACATTTGGGATGAAGATTGCCGAAATGCATTCCAACAACTAAGGCATTTACTAACAGCAGCTTCGATCTTAAGCTATCCTCGTTCAGAAGGCAAATTCATGTTGCATACAGATGCAATCAATGTTACCATCGGAAGTGTACTCGCCCAAATGCAAGGTGGTCTCGAAACCGAAATGAAATTATTGCATTCCAAGATGGGAACTGTTGGCTGTGTTAAAATCCATAGAACACTTTTATAAATACCTTTACAGGAGAAAATTTCACCTGAGAACTGACCACGCTGCCCTGAAGTGGGTATTACAGTTTAGATACCCTGAAAGGCTAGTCGCCAGATGGAGAGGAAGGCTGCAGTAGTACTAGGTTATCATAAAGTAAGGGATATATTTTAAATCATTACAACTTTTTAATAAATTAAGTTAGTAACATAAAATAAACGAAATCTAGTTGCTTAATGAATGGGATTTTACCGTATCTATGAGAAACAAAAGCGTTGTCATAACAATTGTTGACACTAGTGTCAAAACGAAATTATTCAATTTGAAGTTTTATTTTGAAATTAAAACTCAAGTAAACGTTGAGTTCAAACGACTCAACTGTAATAACATGGATTTACAAACAAGAATTGGTTTAGTTCAGTGCTATTATGAATCCGGCAGAAATTACACCGCTGGATTACGAAGATTTCGCGAGAATGGGTTTGAGAGCGGGACCCTGTCAAATGAAAGCGTACGCAATTTGATACAAAATTTGAAAGAACAGGGTCTGTAACTGACTTACCAAGATCAGGAAGACCAATAATTAGTGATGTCCAAGTTGCAGAGGTTCTTCATAAAATCAAGACATAGCCAGAAGCAATTCACTCGCAATCAGCAGTGCAAATGCGATATCCAAGCGATTGCAAATGCCGTATACCACGGTTTGGAAAATTTTACGCAAAATTCTAAACATGTATCCATATAAACTGAAAATGCTGTTTGAATTAAAGGACGCAGATTTGGCTACTAGGTACGATTTTTCTTTGCGAGTAATGGCTCAGATGGAAATTGAACCCGAATGGTTATCCCGTATTTTATGGACAGATGAGGCACATTTTACTCTGAATGGTGGAGTCAATACTCAAAACTGTAGAATCTGGTCTGCAGAAAACCGCAACAAATCGTTCAAAAGGTCTTCATGACAAGAAAGTCACCGTTTGGTGCGGTTTTACAGCTGATTTTATTATTGGTCCGTATTTCTACGAGGAAATGCAGAATGGACAAGCCGTATCTGTAACTGTAAATGGTGAACGATACTTGCAAATGTTACAAAATTATATTATTCCACAGCTGCAAAACGAGCACTACGGAATTGAAAACATCATTTTATGCAGGATGGAGCACCCGCACATTTTTCGACCAGTCAAAGAATTGTTAACCAACGTTTTCAAGATCGCGTGTTAAGCAGACATTTCGTAAATTCATGGCCACCAAGATCACCTGATCTAAACCCAGCGGATTACTGGCTGTGGGGTTATTTAAAAAGTTTAGTGTTTAGAAGACGACCAACTACGCTACAAGAATTAAAAGACAGTATTACGGAGCAAATTGGTACAATTCAACCAGAAATGTTACGAAATGCTGTGTACAATTTGGAGGTAAGGATGGTGATCTTACAACAACAAAATGGAGGTCATATTGAGCAATTGCCGTAACCTGTTTTGGGCATACTAAATCCCATTTCATAAGCAATTAGATTTCATTTATTTCTTGTTATTAACTTAATTTGTTAAAAAGTTATCATAATTTAAAATATATCCCTTACTTTATGATAACCTTATATAACTTCGACACCTAACACAGTGCTTGTACAAAGTATCATAATGCAGATGCGCTTTTGAGATGGCTTTGTCCCAAGATTGTAGCCATTGCTCACGGTTGGAACCAAAGTGCGATTGACTTCATCGTGCCTTCGTGATTAATGTCAATTGGTTGCATCTACAGATGCGAACGGAACCAGAAAATGACAAAGACTCAGATATCATTCTGGATTGGAAAGCCAAACAGGAAAATAGTTTGTTGATAGCACCCTGAAGTCGTACTGGACACGATGGGATTTCCTGAAAGTAGAGAATGGAATCTTGGTGTGATCTTTGGAGAATGGAGATGGATCCGTGAGAACGCTTCAGGTTTTGTGTTCCTAAAAGTGTCGGAGGCTTTAGGACATATACATAACGGAACCTTGGCAGGACACTTTGGCGTTAGGAAGTTGGAAAAGAGTGATGTTGCAATTGCCTACTGCGTGTACCTTTGGGAAACCATAAGGCTTCAATGAGGCAATACAACGTGGAGTGCTCCTGTGAGATAGTGGTAATCGATATTGTTGGTCTGTTCCCTGAGGCCGATTCCGGGAATAAGTACATCTGGTAGTCAATGACTATTTTACGAAGTTGATCGAAGCATATGCTATACCAAACCAAGAATCTGCAGTTGTCACTGATGTGCTGATAAAGGAACTATTCTGCCATTTTGGAATTCCTATGGAGTTGGACGCCGATCCGGGCAGAAACTTTCAGTCAACTTTATTCCAAGAAGTTTGCCAGTTGCTGGAAATGAGAAATACCCAAGAACACGCACTTGCAATCGGAGGGTATGCTAGAACGCATGAACTGCACCTTGGGCAAGTATCTTTCGAAGGTGGTCTCAAAACATAATACTGGAACCAATATTTACATCTATTTTTATTGGACTATCGGTCTTTGGTTCATCCACTGGACAGATTCTTGCATGTGCTATTCTGAGACGCGAGATACATCTACCATATGATCTTGAGTTGGGTGTAAGCCTGAAGATGACTTTGTGGTCAAGAGATATGTCGAGAAGCTCAAGCGCAAGATATCCACATCGATGGTGACATAAGGAAAAAATTTCAGATTGCAAGCGATCGGATGAAGACCAGATATAACATGAAGGCATAGGAGTCTGGTTTTCAAGAGGACGACCGCATCCGGCTATATAATCCCAGATCGAAGCGTGGACTGTTGCCAAAATTACAGAGACATTGATAGAGTCAGTATGAAGTTGTACAAAGTATCGACCACGTGGTGTATCAGATTCGTAAGCTCTCAAAAGCAATAGCAGTAGTGGCGAACGTTAATTGGTTAGCACCCTACTATAGTGATGACGTTGGTAATGCCTAAGAATGGTAAGCAGTGAGACGTACATACAGTTACACACAATTACTAACCCAAGCAAAACATATCTTTAGTGAAGGGCTAAGCAACACAGATTTTGTATGGCATGATTTTAATTTACTATCAAATTGTATATTAGATGTAAAACCCTCTTGTAACAATCCTTTGAAATGTTTATAATCATATTTCATTTTAATGGTTCCTGTATTAGTAAATCTCACCAATAGGGTTAGGGTTACTTCTTTTAAGAAATATAATTTTTAGTTTACATGCAATCTTGATTTAAAGATGTATTATCTTAGTTTACCATTGTAATCCGGACAGTTCGTACTTAAAGGTTGTTGAATTTATTATGGTGGTTTTAAGGTTAGCAATGATATCATCTCTGTATTGTAAATTTTTGCAGTTTTATGATTCATTTGTTTTGATTAATAATGTATAAATAAGCCTATGGCATCATCGTAACGAAATGAAGAATGCGTACACACTAAGTTACGCCGATTCAGGAAATGGTAAAGCCCCTTCTTTGATTCATGTTATGTTTTATCAAGATAAATTTACAATGTTATACAGAGAAAAGCAAGAAAAATAATTTTAATTTGCAGTCTTAATTTATTTTTCGAATTCTACTGAAGGCGATTTAGAGTTGTTTTTGAATATGTTTGCTGGTTACTTCACCAAAAGCATTGAAAGAGATAATATGCAGACCTGAGTAGGTACAGTTAAACTTTGAATAATTAGGTATTGAACTTGATTGATCTTGTTAGTCAATAGAGTTTGGAATTATATTCTACCAGGTTGGTGTATTTTACTTTCAAGGAAGAATTGGTTACGTAGTAGTGACAACTTCATATTGGAAAGGAATCTTGATTGAGAAACATTGAACTTAACGAAGTCCCAGAATTTCCAGTAGGATCTGGCTAAAACGACTGGACAGTGTCACGGATAGGTATTGATATTTAAAGATATAATGCGTTGTTTTAGAGATACGGTGACAGTAAGTTGCTCCGGACCAGCTTATGTGAAACTTTTCAAAGCGTAGGTTCTAATTGACCGTTAAGTAAACTAAAAGGAATGACTGAAGACCTCATAACTGGAGCTAGAATAAAAGTGCGCCAGGAACTGAAGCTAAAGTACCTGCGAGAATTGTTTCAAGTCCTCGGATAAACATAAAGTATCACAATATATCAAATAAAGCCTAATAAAGTTCAAATTTACTAAATTTATTGAATTACAACTATTCTCAAATATATCTCCAAAATATAGAAAGGAAGGTTAAGCCCCCACACCTTCAACAATATTGATAAATAGTTTAGATTTAATTAGTAAGACAAAGTTAATGTCATAAACAATAGTGCCGAAAAGTCTTATAGTGCGAGCGACACACAAACTAAAGGAAACTATATCTGGACACGGCACTTAATCATATAAATCATAAACAATAAATGCAATACAAATTCATGGCCATAAAGTTGCAATATGCTGATAATTCTTATACCAATAATATTTACCAAATTCAAACTTGTAAACAGATTTACAAAAGTAGTTAAATAATTAATATGACAATTTTCGTAAAGTACACGTCGATACTGTAAAACTAAATGAATAACAAACTAAATAGCAAAGGGATTGTTAACAGGTTCAGCTTTAATTAATAAAGGCTCCACCATTTAGCAAAAGACTACGAATGGTTGCAGTAAAATTTTGTTGTAATAAAGGGGTTAGGAAAATTATTCAATTTCAATAATGCCAAGTTAATTTGATGTTTGAACATGCATTGAAAATCGTAGGGCTATTATGCGACACGTTGTACTTGTTCCAGGGCTTGTAAGCCAGCTGACGACAGTAAAGGTAAACGTCTTGTTGCTCAACAGGCATCAACAGCTAAACATCAGCATCGAAATACATTTCATAAATAGTAATTCCATGTAAATAACTTGATCAGCTCCAAATAAGTAAGGTTAAAGATGTAATGAAGCTTTTATTAAACGTAGCAGGTAGGATTATTCCTCCAAATATGAACGATATGCCAGTAATATCAATATAAACTGCCAATAACCCTGAATCTAATTGCAATTAGGACCAATAATTTACAGCACAATGCGTAACCATAATATTCTTCAGATTAACGCACAACTTGAATGTGAACATGAATTTGAACTCTTAAATAAGAATTGGACTATAATCTTGAATTGTAACTTGCATTATAAACTAAATTTGCAGTAACATTCCAAGCTTGTAGACCTAGAAATTGGACATTCGGACTAAAACCATAAAATTACAATTAAGGCGTGCACTAGAAATTGGACAAAATAACACTAAAATTTACCCTAAAAATAATACACAACAATTAGGAGAGAATTTCTACAGAAACGATACTTACCACAAAATGTAGATTCAATGTAACGCAAATGGATTAACCAATAGATGTTCGAAATCTTAGCTGAAGTAACGACCAAAATTCCACTAAAAGCGCAAATAATTATCGTCATAACACACGCCAATAAAGACAATTAAAATATCCAAAGTGAATGCAAAATCTTCTTCATATAGCGTTGCTAATAAGATGCTTCCACTAAGGAGTCGCTCTTCAACAAGGTTGGCACCAAAATCCTTAGTAATACTGCACTCATTATAAAAATAGGTGATGATAACATCACAGGACAAACACATATAACAACTTTTTATAACCAAAATTAAAAATGAAGTTCAAGATACCTACTCTGTCAAATTAAAAAGACATGCCAGTAGAATATTTAACCAAAGGACAGAATCAAAGGAAACTACCTGTATGTACATAGATAATTTAACTAAGAATCCAAACAGTTATGCCGAGGCATTATAACTGATTCCAGAAGATGATCGATTTTAGTTGTTTCCAAGGTATATACAGTTATGTTGCCCATCATTAATACAAATTTTGTCACCCTCAATTAATGAACATTTTTAACTTATAAACATAATTACAGTACATTCTTGTTATTAGTTTTAAGAAATTAGAAGGTAACTTTGTCTGCGGAAAACATTTGTCATTTCGATAAGTATTTTTTTATATATTTGGCATTTGCTTAAGAATGTCTGAATGTACGTGTGCTTAAACTTTTAGTTGTGCAATAGAATAAAGTTATACATTTGTGTTTTCACAGGTAATGTAAAGTAATGGTTTGCAGTCCTGATATACTAAAAATATTGTTATTACTTAAAGGCGTGATTAATATACAGACAGCAGTTTAGCATATGCTTTTGGGAACCATTTTTATCAGCTAGCAGTTTTAAATAGTGGTATTAGTGTCTTTATCATTACGTTAATTTTAGGTTTGTTTTAAATTAGTGTACTCAGTTATTCCTTGTGTGAACATAAGGTTAAAATTACTTTCGTGATCTCAGGTTTTGGTATCACCTTGTTATTCTTTCAGGGTCCTTTCCTAGGGACTCTGTATTTCAAAATTAGATCACGTCCAACATAATTCCTAATTGAGACTGTTATTTCTCACATGATAGTATTCCGGGACTCTCTTCGAACACTTAACTACCCAAACTTCCCACTAAGTTAGTGGGTACCATTGTTGTAGGTACAGTCAAGGTTGTCGGTACTTTATCGAAACAGAATTTTCAGCCAGGTACTTCATAGAGTTTTTCTGTGGATTACCGGCTAGATTTCTGAGGCCAAAACTGTACGTAACACTCTTTAATATAACAAAATTAATTTTGAGTATATTAATACTAATTGAATGATTTTTTGCAGTACGGAAACCATAGAGTGCCAACAGCTGCTTCTCCTAGCAACACAAGTAGTTCCAGTAGTCACACTGGTAGTCAAAGCGGAGCCGCCTCTACCCCACTAAGCAACAATATGCCATCTCAAACTCAAAGTTCTCAATCGCAGTCTAATCATTCGCTTACAAATTCACATTCAAGTTCACAATCTTTAACTGGAGAAACACTTTCCAAGACCAATTTATATATTCGTGGCCTCAACCCTGGTACCACAGACAAAGATCTTGCTATTCTTTGTTCACAGTAAGTATTTGATTGTATATTTTTAATTTAATTTTAGTTGAGTGGAAAAGAAAGTTGTAACTAGAGAAAACATGCACATTGATTAAAATAGTAATGTTACAAAAAGTTACAAGTTAGATTCTGTTCTCGATTAAAATTAGTTTTGAAAATGATGGTGTATAATGCATTAAAATAAAATAATTAAGGGGGATTTAAGTATTTTTCAAAATTGAAAATGAAACATGTATCTTGAAAAATACACCGTGGATTGTATGAGATTCCACTTCTTGCATTAATCTAAATTCATTGATTCACATTTTTTTTTAATTGAATAAGTGGGTTCATATATATTTTTAGCACATTTACTTTGTTCCAGCTTTGATTGACTCGTAACTGAACCAATACTTTTCTACATCGACATATCTTTGTATAGTACAATTTGTACTATACAAATGTGTATTTACCCTTTCTTTATAACACTGGTTTTATTATTGCTGTGTTTATGGTACTTTAGTTGATACTTATTAGATCTATTAATTACCACATAAATTTAGCATAAAAAACTGACAATTTGTTTATACCAAAAGAAAAGTGTTGTAGATATAATAAAGGGGCCTTCAACAGCTTAGAGCCTCACCTAACCTAAAACTGGTTCTGAAATAAACCAAACTGTAAACGTTAAATGATCAGCCAAATAGCTCATAAAATTAGGTCACTACCCACGACCAATCTAACATTGCTATTAGTTGTAATAGTATTTCTTGATTTAAATGTATACATATACATATTACATATTGAAAATATAAAAGAAGCATGCAAATATGTTAAAAGTTAACGCTGTGTGTAAAGTACTTAACAAGATAAAAGTTTACTCAAATAAGTTTCATCTAACGTTAATGTTTTACAGTTACATTTTAAAAGTTTGCAAAGAAATCGATTCCTTTATGTACCTAGTTAAAATATTAAAGTGGTGAACACCTTTAATAAATAACGACCTTTTTGTATTTGCTCTCTTAAATAGCTGAACTTAAAAATTGAATGAAGCGTGGCATATTTCATACCTATGAATTTCAGTTATGACTAAATTACATTGTAAGTTGATAAGTAAATACAGCACATAACTAATAAATGTAAGCATCCTTTTATAAATATACACTTTCCATAAATAATTTTTGCAGCAATATTTCAAGGCGATTAAAATATTTTAAATTAGGATGAAAACCTTGGGAGTTTTTATATTTGATTATTTGAAGAATCGGAATCACTATAACATCAAACATATCTGTTCTAGAAACATTGCAGCGGTTATCAGTGAAACTTTATTATATAAGCTTGCGATTATTTTTATCTATAAGATGTTTCCTGCATTATCAGCAAAATAACTTTAAGATTATGTTAAACATTCTAAGAATGCATATAATAAAAAAGAGTGCTAGTTCAAGGAATATGCAGCTGTCTAGGAATTTTAGTTAACAGAACCTGTGACTAAATCATGTAGGAGATTGTAATACATTGAATGCTTTTAAAAATACTTTTATAGAATATAGCAAATGTCATCATCATTAGGTCTTCAGTCCTAGAACTGGTTAGACGCATACCATCATTGTTTCCTATTCTGAACTAACCTACAGATTTCCCTGAAACTTGCACAGTCTGCATCTATCACTATCTGATCTAGGTCTACATCTACCTCTTTTTTTCCTATCTCTGCTTGTAATATATCCCATACTATTTCCCAAAAATGCCTTAGAACGTATTCTGCCCTTCTATTTCTCTTATCTTTTTCCCCAGATATCCTTGTTCCTCTGCTATTTCTATAACCTATTTGTTATTATCTTTGTCTGTCCATGCTATCGTCCTCATACATCTGAAGCACGGCATTTCAAAAGACTGCTACCGTTTTTGTGTCTGCGTTTCAGTCTGCCCGTATTTCATAGGCATACTGTGCTGTGCTCCACATATATGCTTTCCTCAATTTTCTTTTTGTTCTATGTTTGTTGTCTTTCCTCATAGGCGCTGTTCTTTCTTGTTAGATGCAGTTCGGTCACCTTCTATTGTTTTACAATTATATACCTCATTTCTCCAACCTTCAGTGGCTGTGAAGGGAGGTAAGCAACCTGTGGCTGCCAAGTTCCCTCAACACTTAACCATTTACCGATTTAATATATTTTCCAATATATCTTTTCGCACAGTCAACATTAGTTGCAGATATTTCGCAACCAACAACTAGTTGTTTATGCTAATCATCAGATTTATCTGCGCTTATTTTTTCGTCATTAGGTTTTCAGTCTCAAAACTGGTTGGACACGTACCTACACTTATTTATATTCTGAGCTAGCCTACATTTCCCTGATATTCTCACACAGCATGTGTATACAGCTCATTCCCCTTCTATTGTTTTCTAATTTTATGCCCTATTTCACCTAGATTCAGTGAAGGGGGTTAAGCAACCTGTGGCTACCAAGATCCCCCAACACTTAGACATTTGCCGAAGTAATGGTTTTCCAGTAAATCCTTTCACACACTTAACATTATTCGAGAATATTGCCCAACCAATTCTTGTAGTTACTTTTAATAATCATCATGTTTAAGCACAGTTATTTTTTCGTCATTAGTTTATCCATCTTGGGATTGGTTGGATGCGTACCTCCATAGATTTCTATTCTGGACTAGCCTACACATCTCCCTGAAACCCCTACAGCCTACATCTTTTACTATCTGTGTGCAGTAGTCTAACCTAGGTCTGCCTCTTTTTCTCGTTTTTCTTATCTCCGCTTCTAATATATTCCGTACTATTCCCTCATGCCGCAGTATGTGGCCTATCATCCTATCTCTTCTATTTTTTATTGTTTTCCACATATTTCTTTCTTCCCCTACCATTTTTAATACCTCTTCATTCTTAACTTTGTCTGTCCATGATATCTTCATCATACGTCTGTAGCACCACATTCCAAAGGCTTCTACCTTTTTCTTGTCCGCTTTTCCTACTGTCCAGGCTTCACAGCCGTACAGTGCTGTGCTCCACATATATGTTTTAAGCAATCTTTTCCTTGTTTCTATGTTGGTGGTCTTTCAGCACAGTAGTTGCTTTTTCTTGTTAAATGTAGCACGACCTTGTGCTAATCTTTGTTTTATATCTTTTGTGCTTTTCCCATCTAGCATTATCTGGCTTCCTAGGTAGCAGTAATCCTTAACCTCTTGTTAGTTCGTGTTACATACTTGTATTCTTGTTTTTGATTTATTTTCTCCACCTTTACATACTAGAACTTTAGTTTTAGTTTTGTTAATTTTCATACCGTATCTCTCTGTTAGAACCGTTTCTATTTCATTAAGAGCAGCTTCTAACTCTTCCTTGCTAGACGCTAATACCGCTATATCATCTGCAAATCTAAGCATATCAATTTTTTGTTTCTGCATAGTAATTCCAAATGTCTTCCTGCATTTGACAGTATTCATTGCCTCTTCTATGTACAAGTTAAAAATCAATGGGGATAGGGCACATCCCTGTCTCACCCCTTTCCTAATGTATACTTCTCTACGTTCCTGCTGTAATTCTATTACTGCTGTTTGCTCTTTGTATAAGCTATGTACTATTCGTCTATCCTTATAACTCATTCCAATCTTTTTAAGTATTTCAAACATTTTTTTCCATTTTATATTGTCAAATGCTTTTTCCAGATCTACAAACCCTATATACACGCTTTCCCCTTTTTCTATTGTTTTCTCCATTATCACTCTCAGAGCTAAAATAGCCTCCCGTGTTTCCCTGTTTCGCCTAAACCCAAATTGGTCTTGTCCTAGTATTTCTTCCGCCCGTTTTTCCATTCGTCTTTGCACAATTCTAGTTAATATTTTTGACACGTGTGCTGTCAAACTTATTGTTCGAAAATTTTCACATCTATCCGTGCTTTTCTTTTGTGGTATAGTTACTATGATGTTACGTTTGAAATCTTTGGGTATCTCACCTGTCTCATACATATAGCTTATAAGTTGGGAGAGACGTTCTGTTACTGCTTGTCCAGCGGCTTTTAGAGTTTCTGCTTGCACCTTATCTGTACTCGGCGCCTTACCATTTTTCAGACCCTTTAATGCTAATTCAAACTCATCTCTAAGTATAGGATATCCCAAGTCATCATTTTCAATGTCTGATTCCTGTTCTAATGCAGTTAGTTCCTCTCCTGCATATAAATTCCCTATATATTCTTGCCATCTACCTACCTTCTCTACGTTTTCTATGATGATGTTTCCTTGTGCGTCCCTTATATTTTTGCTATACGGTTTTATATCCCTAAAATTCATTCTAATTAATTTGTATGCTTCGTCTGTCTTTCCTATTTCCATCTTCGTTTGTACCTCTTTGCACTTTTCATAAATCCATTGTTCTTTAGGTTTCCTGCATTTTCGAATAATTTCCCATTTTATGGCTTTGTATCTCTGTTTTTCTGTTTCGTCTGATTTATTTTTGTGTATACTACATAATATCTCTGGCCGCCACGTCTAGGCTGGATTTAATGTTATTCCACTCTGTTTCAACTTCCTTAGTATCAGATATTTTCTCGATATCTTTGAGCAATTCATTTGACTTTTTTCGAATCTTTCTTGAATATCTTTATCTTTTTCTCTAAGTCTAAGTGCCTTTTTCCGTTTCTTTTTTTCACATTCTTAAATTTAAGTGTGGCCTTCATAATTACGATGTTGTGGTCAGTATCTATATCTGCTTCTGGGTAGCTTCTACAGTCTTTTACTTGATTCCTAAACCGTTGCCTAACAAGAATGTAATCTATTTGATATCTTCCTATATCTCCTGGCATCTTCCATGTATATCGTCTTCTAGCATGATGTTGAAATAATGTGTTTGTGATGATTAAATTGTTCTTGTCGCAAAATTCTACCAGCCTATTTCCTCTGTCGTTTCTCGCGCTTAAACCAAATAAACCTACTACCGCTCCTTCCCTACCCTCACCTACCACGGCATTAAAATCCCCCGTAATTATTAAATTTTCATGTCCTTTTACGTATCTTACCATGTCTTCGATATTTTTGTAGATGGCTTCTACCTCTTCGTCACTGTAGCTAGAGGTGGGCATGTATACTTGTATTATTACTGTATTTACCGGTTTAGATTCTAATCTAACCATGAGTACTCTTTTGTTCTTTTGTAAGTAATTTTCTACACAGTATCCTATCTTTTTCCGCATAACTATCCCCACACCCAAATTTCCTTTCTCTGCTCCTGTATGAATTACCCTGAAGTCTCCACTCCAAAAATCCCCCGCCTCTGGCCACCGAACTTCGCTGATACCTACTATGTCTAGTGATAACCTATTCATTTCGATTTTTAGGTTCTCTAGCTTACCTACTTGCTTCATACTTCTAACATTCCACGCTTCGACTCGCATAATGTTCCCGACTCTTATTTTCAACTTTCTGATCGCATCCTCCGAAGTAGTCCCCTTTCGGAGATCCGAATGGGGGACTATTTTAACTCCGGAATCTTTTACCCCAGAGAATGCCATCATGTTTGTTACAATTTAAGTACGCTGTGTACTTGGGAGATAATGTGGTGGTTTCCCGTTGCCTTCCACATCGCAGTAGTGTGTCTTAGACTGCCATACCAACCCCATGGTCTCTGCCAATCTAAGTACCGAAAGAGCCGCTGCCCTCTTTCGGGGACCTGTCTTAGTCTGGTTCCTCACTAACGACCCTACTACTTTGGTTGGACCTGTAGTTTGGCTCTTTAGCTCATTAGAACACGCAAGCCATTTCACCTGTTCTAGTAATTTAGAACTTCGGCAAGGTGCAGGTCCATTAGAAATGAATAGCAAATGTAAGAAGCTTATATAACAGGATGCGTTAGTAATGGTAGTAAAGATGGGGCGAATATTAATCATCATCATTAGGTTTTCAGTCCTGGAACTGGTTAGACACGTACCTCTATTGTTTTCTATCCTGAGCTAACCTACACGTTTCCCTGAAATTTCCACAGCACACATCGTTTACTATCTGTGCAATAATCTAATCCAAGTCTATGTCTACCTCTCCACAGCCTACACTCTTCACTATCTGCAATAGTCTAGTTTAGGTCTGCCTCTACCTCACTTTTTACTTTCTCTGCTTCTAATATATCCCACGCTACCCCTCGCTTAGAATGTGTCCTATCATGATATCTTTCTTATTTTTACAGTTTTCTGCATATTTGTTTCTTCTACCATTTGTAGCACCTCTTTTTTTTTACCTTGTCTGTTTGTAATATCTTCATTATACATTTGTAACACCACATTTCAGAGGTTTCTACCTTTTTCTGCCTACTTCTCCTACTGCCCACATTCCACATCTGTTTAGTGCTGTGCTTCATACATACCCGTTCAGCAATCTTTTCCTTGTTTCTGTGTTTGTTGTCATTGAACATGGTAGTTACCCTTTTTTTTAAATGCAACACAGCTTTTTGATAATCTTTGTCTTGTATCTGCGTACCTTATATACACCCTTTTTTCCCTTTTGTATTGTTTCCTCCATTTTCACCTTTAAAGCTAAAATGGCCTTTGGAGTTCCCCTGTTTTGCCTAAACTCAAATTGATATTCTCCTAGTATTTTTTCTACCCATTTTTCTACCTGTCTTAGTACAATTCTAGTTAAACTTATTTTTTGAAAGTTTTCACATCTATTCTCCACTCTCTTTTTTGGTATAGTGACTATAGTGTTGCCTTTGAAATGTTTGAGTATCTCGCCTGTGCCATACATATAGCTGACAAATTGGAAGAGACGTTCTGTTATTGCTTGTTCAGTGACTTTTGCAGTTTCTGCTTGCACTTTGTCTGTACCCGGCACCTTATTAGTTTTGAGGCTCTTTAATGCTAGTTCAAACTCAATGACCTGCATATAAGTTCCCTGTATATTCTTACCATTTATCAACTTTCTCGACATTTTCTTTAATGATGTCTCCTCCTAGCTAGCTAGCTACCTAACAAGTTTCAAGAGTGCAGGTATTCTAGAAGGTAAAAAAACGCTTTTAATATTTTCTTAAGGTGTCTTTATGCACGTTTGGAAAAATTTGCTTATGGGTCAAACACGTTTCTGTAAAAGTACACCTACCCTGCCTAACAAATTTCAAGAGTGCAGTTGCTACAGAAGCTAAAAAACATTTTTAGTATTTTCTAAAGGTGTCCTTATGCAAGTTCGAAAAAATTTGCAAACCAGTGCGAAGATGTTTCTGTAAAAGGTGTGTGTTGTTTTAATTTATTAACTGTAGCTGCATAACAAGTTTCAAGAGTACATGTCTCATAAAAATTTAAAAAAAAGTTTATACACATTTGCAAAAAAATGCGAATTGGGTCAGTAAATCACCTTTTACTTACCTGCAATTGCAGTAAACGTAAATGGGAACACTGAATAAATATTGTTTAAAAAAATGTTTTTAATGTTTGTCAGATGCATTTTTGTGTAGGTGCACAGCTGTGTCTAAATTGGCATATCTTTAAAAGAATCTTGTATTTCTAGAAATTATACCTTAAATTAAACCGTAGTTAAGTTTGATTGTTATTTAAAATTGCAGTAATTAAATTTTCATAGTTCTGTGTGTACCTCAAAATGTTTCTAAATTCAACTAAAAAAAAGTCTGCTAGTATAAACAGGAATTTTTATTGTGGAAGGATACTCAACTAGAAGGAGAAGTAATTAAAAAATAAATGTAACAATAATATAGAAATTTCAAAATTATTATTTTCCATCACCGTTGGATTTGAAATGCAAAAGCATAATAGAGTTAATGTAAGAAACATAATAGTACAACAGGAGTGCTGGTTCAGTTTAGTAGACGTGATCTTGCAGACATTGGGATTGATAGATGTATGCATATTTATCGGCTACTAGAAATTTCTTTGGGAATTAAACCACTTATATTCTTTAAAATCAACTTTATTTACGTTTCGATCCATGACCTAGGATCGTTGTCAAAATAATAAAAACTTCAAGTTTGACATTTATGACATAAATTGAAGGTGACTTTGATTTATTGATGTTCGAAATATTTGGTTTGAGTACACAAAGCAAAAATTTTTAAAGTTTAAAAGAATGATTGCCTTCAATTTGTGTTGCGACCTGGGATCGACTTTCTTTAGGTAGCCAATACGCTCATGGATCGAAACGTAAATAAAGTTGATTTTAAAAAATGTAAGTGGTTTAATTCCCAAAGAAAATTAAGAAGAATGCTAAACAAACCACAACAAACGTACAGGGAGTATAAAAAGTGACATTTTGTTACCTGTCAAGAAACATTAAATGTCAAATTTTTCCCGTCACAGAAAAAATACATTTATAAACATTGCTTTGGTTAATATAATAACACCTATGGGATAAACAACATAAGTAATAGAAAGAGTACTGATTATCTGCCTTCAGTACAATGATTAGATAATTCAAAGTCATATACCATTACCGGGTGCTCTAAATTTTTTAAAAATTTGTTTACTTGCAAGAAGGAATGTTTTACTTATAAATCTGTACATGCTATATGTCCAGGGTGTCGAGTTTAAGATGATATATATGGGGATATTGGAAACTATAAGAGATACAAGGTTTGTTAATTGGAAATTCCATATTAATATGCTGAACAACAATCCAGGTTTAGTTTTCCAAAGCATGTTAAGGTTCAGCAGATACGAAGAAAAACAAAAGAGGGCATTTTCGAAAATCTCTAATATTTCACTTATTATGTGAAATATTTTGACAAAATTTTTAGGATAGGGATAGTACCATACAGGGTTATCGAAATTAAGCTTAAAAATGTTTTACCCCTACTGCATTTTGTGCAGGCATAGACAACTTTTTTATATGCCATATTGGATATTTACATTTTTAAATACTCATTGAAAATGCTTTTCAACAATATGAAACTTACCTCTTTGCATCATCATCATTAGGTCTTCAGTCCTGAAACTGGTTAGACGCGTACCATCATTGTTTCCTATTCTGAACTGAGCTACAGATTTCCCTGAAATTTGCACAGTCTGCATCTATCACCATCTGATCTAGGTCTACATCCACCTCTTTTTTCCTATCTCTGCTCGTCATATATCCCATACTATTCCCCAAAAGTGCCTTAGAACGTATTCTGCCCTTCTATTTCTTTTTTTTCTCCAAAGATATCCTTGTTCCCCTACTGTTTGTATAACCTATTTGTTATTACCTTTATCTGTCCATCCTCATACATCTGAAGTACGACATTTCAAAGGCTGCTACCATTCTTCCGTCTGCTTTTTAGACTGCCCGTATTTCATAGGCATACTGTCTGTGCTGTGCTCCACACATATGTTTCAACAACTTCCTGTTCTGTGTTTGTTTGTTGTCTTTTATCAGAGGCGCTGTTCTTTCTTGTTCAATGCAGCTCGGTTCCTTTCTATTGTTTTACAATTATATACCCTATTTCTCTGACATTCAGTGGTTGTGAAGGGCGGTAAGCAGCCTGTGGCTGCCAAGTTCCCCCAACACTTCAACATTTGCCGATTTATCAACATTAGTTGCAGATATTTCACAACCAACACCTGTAATTGTTTATAATAATCATCAGATTTATCTGCGTTTATTTTTTCGTCATTAGGTTTCCGTCTCAAAACTGGTTGGACACGTACATGCACTTATTTATTTTCTGAACTAGCCTACATAGTTCCCTGAAATTCTCACACAGCATGTATACAGCTCGGTTTCCCTTCTATTATTTTCTAATTTTATGCCCTATTTCACCGAGATTCGGGAGCCTGTGGCTGCCAAGATCCTCCAACACTTATACATTTGCCGAAATAATAGTTTTCCAGTAAATACTTTCACACAATTACCATTATTCGAGAATATTACCCACCCAATACTTGTAGTTGCTTATAATAATCATCATGTTTAAGTGCAATTAGTTTCTTCGTCGTTAATTTATCCATCTTGGGACTGGTTGGATGCGTACCTCCATTGATTTCTATTCTGAGCTAGCCTACACATTTCCCTGAAACTCCTACAGCCTACATCTTTCACTATCTGTGTGCATAGTCTAACCTAGGTCTACCTCTTCTTCTCTTTTTTCCTATCTCTGCTTCTAATATATTCTGCACTATTCCCTCAAGGCTTCAACCTTTTTCTTGTCCGCTTCTCCTACTGTCCAGGCTTCGCAGCTGTACAGTGCTGTGCTCCATACATATGTTTTAAGCATTATTTTCCTTGTTTTTATGTTTGTTGTCTTTGAACACAGTAGTTGCTTTTTCTTGTTAAATGCAGCACGACCTTGTGCTAATCTTTGTTTTATATCTTTTGTGCTTCTCCCATCTTGCGTTATTTGGCTTCCTAGGTAGCAGAAATCCTTAATCTCTTGTAAGTTCGTGTTACATACTTGTATTCTTGTTTATGATTTATTTTCTCCACCTTTGCATTAGTAGTACTTTAGTTTTATTTTTGTTAATTTTCGTGCCGTATCTCTCTGTTAGAACTGTTTCCATTTCTTTAAGAGCAGCTTCTAACTCTTCCTTGCTAGATGCTAATATTGCTATTACATCTGCAAATCTAAGCATATCAATTTTTTGTCTCTGTATAATAATTCCAAATGTCTTCCTGCATTTGACAGTATTCATTGCCTCTTCAATGTACAAGTTAAAAATTAATGGGGATAGGGAACATCCCTGTCTCACTCCTTTCGTAATGTTTACTTCTCTACGTTCCTGCTCTAATTCTATTACTGCTGTTTGCTCTTTGTATAAGATATGTATTATTCGTTTATCCCTATAACTCATTCCAATCTTTTTGAGTATTTCGAACATTTTTTCCATTTTACATTGTCGAATCCTTTTACCAGATCTACAAACTCAATATACACGTTGTCTCCTTTTTCTATTATTTTCTCCATTATCACTCTCATAGCTAAGATAGCCTCCCGTTTTCCCCTGTTTCGCCTAAATCCAAAATGGTCTTCTCCTAGTATTTCTTCAACCCGTTTTTCTATTCGTCTTTGTACAATTCTAGTTATTATTTTTGACATGTGTGCTGTCAAACTTATTGTTTGAAAATTTTCACATCTATCCGTGCCTTTGTTTTTTAGTATAGTTACTATGATGTTACGTTTGAAATCTTTGGGTATCTCGCCTGTCTCATACATATAGCTTACAAGTTGGAAGAGACGTTCTGTTACTGCTTGTCCAGCGACTTTTAGAGTTTCTGCTTGCACCTTATCTGTACCCGGCGCCTTACCGTTTTTCAGACTCTTTAATGCTAATTCAAATTCATCTCTAAGTATAGGATATCCCAAGTCATCATTTTCAATGTCTGATTTCTGTTCTAATGCAGTTAGTTCTTCTCCTGCATATAAATTCCATATATATTCTTGCCATCTACTCACTTTCTCTACATTTTCTATAATGACGTTTCCTTGTGCGTCCCTTATATTTTTGCTATACGGTTTTATATCCCTAAAATTGATTCTAATTAGTTTGTATGCTTCAGCTGTCTTTCCTACTTCCATCTTAGTTAGTACCTCTTTGCACTTTTCATCAATCCATTGTTCTTTAGCTTTTGCTGCATTTGCGAATAATTTCCCATTTTATGGCTTTGTATCTCTGTTTTCCTGTTTCGTCTGATTTATTTTTGTATTTTCGTCTTTCTTCTTTTAAATTCAGGATATCCTTTGTTACCCATGGTTTCTTATTTTCTTTTTGTGTATATCTTAGAATATCTCTGGCCACCATGTCTAGGCTGGATTTAATGTTATTCTATTCTGTTTCTACTTCCTTAGTATCAGATATTTTCCCGATATCTTTTTCATTTGACTCTTTTTCGAATCTTTCTTGAATATCTTTATCTTTTAGTTTCTTTAAGTCAAAGTGCCTTTTTCCGTTTCTTTTTTCAAATTTTTAAATTTTAGTGCGGCCTTCATAATTACGATGTTGTGGTAAGTGTCTATATCTGCTTCTGGGTAGCTTCTACAGTCTTTTACTTGATTCCTAAACCGTATTCTAACAAGAATGTAATCTATTTGATATCTTCCCATATCTCCTGGCATCTTGCACGTATATCGTCTTCTAGCATAATGTTGAAATAATGTGTTTGTGATGATTAAATTGTTCATGTCGCAAAATTCTACCAGTCTATTTCCTCTGCCGTTTCTCGTGCCTAAACCAAATTGGTAAGGCAAATCATGCTATCCCTGTTAACTTTTGTTTAGATTCTTTAAATACATTTTTTGCTCAATGTTCACTATTAGATCCTGCATTTGTCCGTGAAGCTATTACTAATATACCTGATTCTCCACTTCCACATGTTCCTAGATTTAATTTCCTTGCAGTCTCGTCTGATGTTGTTTTGAATTCTATTCTTTGCATGAAGTCTAATGCTTCTGGACAAGATTATAATTCATTTCGTATGTTGAACTACATAACCTCTTCTTTTCTTGATAGCTTCACTTCCATTGTAAATAGTTCTTTTCGCACCAACACTTTTCCTAATCATTTGGAAGCAGGCTTTTGTTTGTTTTTTACTCAAGAAACCATGTCCGTCTAGTCGTAGTGATTACCGCCCCATAAGCATTTTACCTACTCTGTCACAGTCTCTTGAATATATTGCTGCACACCAGGTTACAGCATACTTGCAAGAAAACTTTATTTTTGACACTTTTCAATCAGGATTTCGTAAAGGGCATAGTACCTGCTCAGCTTTGCTTCGAGTAGTTGCTGATATGAGACATGCTATGGACAATAAACATATTACCATTCTTATTTTAATTGATTTTAGCTTAGCTTTTAATAGTGTCAATTTGAAATTCTCTGTGCTAAATTATACAAACTTAGCAACTTATCTCATTCAACAGTTTAATGGTTTCTCTCTTACCTTAGTGGCCGCAGGCAACAGGTTATCTCTGTTGCTTCGAAGTCCTTCTCTAATTGAGCAGAACTAAAAGCAGGTGTTCCACAGGGAAGTCCCCTAGGTCTTCTCCTATATAGTTTATATATCCAAGACATATCGCAGTTCCTTCTTCATTCCCGTTACCACTGTAATGCAGATGATGTTCAAGTATATGTACATTTTCAGCCAGATAACATTCAATAAAATAAACGAAGATCTTTCGAATATTCTCAGGTGGAGTAGAAATAACGGACTTGCAATTGACCCATCCAAGTGTAAAGCTATCCTTGTCGGAACTCCAAAAATGCTTTGAAAAATTGATTTTAATATCGCTCCGTTGCTGAGCGTTGGCATGGATACTATAGAACTTTCAGACTTGTTAAGGACCTAGGGTTTTATTGACCAATTGAGTCTGAAAAATCAATAACGCATACGTATCGTATGGTATTTGGTACGCTGCATTCGTTAAATCGTCTAAAAAGGTTTAGGCATGTTAAAACTTAAGGTCCAACTGGTATATAGCTTGATTATGCCATATTTTACTATTGTGATATTATTTACACAAGTGCTTCAACTGAGCTTAGTGAAATACTTCAGAGAGTACAAAATAGTTGTGTTCGTTTCATCCAGTCTTAAGAAGCGGGATCATGTAACTCCATTCTACATTGACATGCGATGACTTAAGCTTGGTGATAGAAAAAAATTTCATATGACCGTTTTTCTTTATAAGCTCTTATTTACTAAATTCTCTCTTCTATCTAACCGCAGTCATAATACAAGATATCATACACCCATACATACATTTTCACACATTTTCACCAATCTTTCCAGGTTCCTTTGGAACTCAATACCGCTAAACATTCGACATGCCCCCACAATTTTTAGTTTTCGCAGACTCTTCCTTGAACATCTTTTATCGATCGAAGCGTAATAAAACTTATATTTTACTACAGCCTTTCCTTCTATCATTGGCTCTACTCACAGTGTGTCTGATGTGTGATTGAAATTCTGTTTTTCCACATTACAAATTATTATGTTTTGTTATATAATTTACTATGTGCTGTCACTCTAAGTTAAGTGGTAGACAGAGCCTAATAGCTTCAATCTCGCTTGAGGAAGTCAGTGTATTTTGACCTTACTTTAATCTATTTAAGTTATAGTCCTAATTTTTTCTGTAAGTTCTTAATATAATAAAGTCGAACATACATACATGTTAGGTACAGAGGGATAGATTCAGTATATACCATAGGGTATTTTATGATTACAGAAACTGTTAAAATTAATGGAAGAATAGATAGTGTTATTTTGAGCTTTAATATTTACTGCTACTTGAATATTTGTTGGTACTAGGCACTTTCTTATGACAGTGTCACTTTCAGTATTTTGAGTTTTGGGTTTCCTGGCAATGTTCTGGTGCTCAATATTTTATTAACATCAGTTATTATTGGCTTCAAGCTTGGTCTCCTTGACCCACTAATCAGCCAAATCGAGCTGGTGCCAAAACCTTATTATATTTCACCGTCTGGCAATTCCTTTTCCGTAGGAGATTGGAAAAGCGGTAACAAAGGCAGTGTCAATTGTCCATTCACGAAAATGGTAGCATATTTGAACATATACTTTAAATGTTAAATTAAATCTCTTATTTAAAAAATGTACAAAATTGAATAAGTTTTAGATATCCTTTCTTACAAATTATTGATTTTTTGTTTGTTTTCGATATCTTTAATGTAGGCACTGCTAAAAAATAATTTATAAAGTTTAGTTTTGTTGACTTAGAAAAACAGAGTACGTTTTAAAACAAAGTATGCAGTAAAAACATTGTAAATCAGCATAAAATTTGTACTTATGTAGGTAATATTATAATTTTCTAAATAATAAAAAAATTTTATTTTTGTACAAGGGCTGTAAATTTCATATCATTGAAAAACATGTTTAATGAGCATTTTAAAAATCCAATATGGCACCCATTAAAAAAAAGATGTCTGTGACTGCGAAAAAACGCCATAAGCGTACATTTTTTAAGCTTGATTTTGATTAGCTTGTATGCTACTATCCTTACCCTAAATAATTGGTCAACGTATTTGGCATAATAAGTAAAATGTTCGAGATTTTAAAAAATGCATTTTTTTCTGTTTTCACCTTTTATCTGCTGAATCATATTAAGTTCTAAAATACTAGATCCGGATTGTTGCTCAGCATAATATGGAACTTTTATCTCATTTAACCAACCTCGTATCAAATCGTTTTCAATATCCCTATGTACATCATTTTAAACTGACACCCTGTATAATTATTCTGTTATTTTCAAACAGTTGTCTAATATGCATTTTTTTTTTAGATATGGTGCAATAATTTCAACCAAAGCCATCCTAGATAAAAATACTAATAAATGTAAAGGCAAGTGGATATTGAAGTAGAATAGAATATTACTGATTAAATTGTTTCAGGGTACGGTTTTGTAGACTTTGAATCTCCAGCGGCAGCAGAGGGTGCAGTTAAAGCCTTAGTAGCAAAAAACATCCAGGCGCAGATGGCCAAAGTGGGTATCTGGTTTACCCGTAGACAGCACACTGTACGTTTGCATGAAGTAATATATAGCTTTACTTAACTTCTTCAACTGTCACTACTTAAAAGTTGTAGTATTCATTTATAGAATTTTTATGTTTATAGCGAGTATTATTTTAATTAGTGACAGAGCATGGCATTTGGGTCTAAAGAACTTTTTAAAATAGATTTCTTTAGTCTCTAATGTTGTTTGTCTTATATGTAGAAATAGAGCATGTATGTGTACAAATTGGAAATCATGCTGCAAAGCTTTTTGGTTACTTTTGGTTAACATATATTAACATAGTTCAGTATTCAAAATTGACATACATGCTTTTTATAGAAATTCAGAGTGGAGGTGCACATTTCTGCATGCGAGTACATAGAGTGGACGTAGGAAATACTAACATTAGCTGAAATACGATGTAATTAGTCTGAATTTGTGCATGAATAAAACTAAATCAATGCATGACTTTTTAGATCGTGATGCATTGACAGGTTAACGTAATGCTGATTCTGACTTTGTTGGGGGTTTCTTTAGCTTTTGTAAAATTGAATACTTTAAACAAGGTCCAAGTAAAGCATTTTAGTTGATGTAGCTTAGTTGCTACAATAAAATAGAAAGTATTTTATTACTGTTGGCTCCTTGACAAATAAGTAAGCCTGCAGTTTCAAGACAGCCATTGTGTAATGACACCAATAGCAAATTTATTAAAAATCTAAATATAACAAGGGCGTCTTTCTATAATATGATCAAATAAGCTAACAATTACAGAATACTAACGGAACATTTTAAAAATTTATCCCTACTGAATTTATTTATATGATATTACATCGTTGTGAGTTAATTTGGAAGCAACACTAGTTATAAATGCATTTTGGGTTTTAAATTTTTCATTGGTGTTTGAGTTTTAAAAGTATGTAATGATATAAGTTACCATAATAGAAAAAATTAACGCTACCTCATTAACTGCTTTACAA
The DNA here is from genome assembly GCA_036346225.1 of Platerodrilus igneus. Taxonomy (NCBI): domain Eukaryota; kingdom Metazoa; phylum Arthropoda; class Insecta; order Coleoptera; family Lycidae; genus Platerodrilus; species Platerodrilus igneus. The sequence continues at coordinate 9,976,021 of JARFIW010001469.1, read as the reverse complement.
TTTGAAGAGAAATGTGATATTTCTATACTTGCACTCTTTATTTGTGTAAGCACACATTAGAAATGCATCCTTCAAATTTGTTTCAAAATATCTAAATCTATTTAAAAGTTCGTAACAACTTTAATTATGACAATTTAAGATCGACCCAATTAGAAGAAAGCTCTTTCCAAATGATACATAACACTTTTAATTTTGGAATAGCTGTTACTTAGAATAAGTACCACAGTGACTTACATTCTCCAAAAGAACACGTGTTATGCATGCTAGAAATGTTATATTTTGTACTAGTTTCTTTAATTTCACTGTTGAATACATTGAATTGGGTACATCAATATTTTGAAATATGGTAACGGATTTTTATTATTAAGAGAACATGCTTTGAGATCTTGCCCTAAGGGAGGATATAGAATAATTCGCATCTCATGATATGAGTGCAACTTGAAAATTTAGGGTTGAAACTGTTGTAACAGTTCTAAATTTTTACTTATAATAATGATCTTTGAAAATAATAGTGCACGTGAGACACAGTACTTCGGATCTTAAAAGGAACTAAAAAATGTTATGCCTACAAGATGGAACGATAAAAAACTGTTGTGCCGACGTCAAACCTGGCCGTTACCCCATGGGAGATTATGAGAAGGACAGGGTTGAAATATCTTTTATTAAACGGAAAACAAAATAAAGTGAAGTTGGATGCCACTGTATTTAGCAAGTATTAAAATTGCTACGTGCATAGCCTAACAAAAAAAAAGAAAGACTGTCCGGGCTCAGCCAGTGAGTGGGCGGGGTTTTTAGTAATACCCAAACAGAAGAACGGAGGACCTGAAATAAAAATAAACCAAACACACTTGCACTCATTCAAATAAATTAACCACCAACATCTAGAAAACCTTATAATTAAAATTAAAGCAAAATACAAAATGTATATACAGAAGTACATTAGTACTCCGAACACAGTACAAACAAAGCCAAAGGGTTACATGGCAAGCTGTTGTTTTTAGGGCCCTAGCCCCTAAATTAATTAACCAACCATTGCAAAAAGAAAGTTTTCCCGCTAAAAACAACAGCTCTAAAGCATTATCGTAAGCATAAAAAAATCTAATACATAAAATATCCGAACACGGTAGTTTCCATTTATTATTACTAAAATTTAGTATTTCAAGTAAAGTTACATTCAATAGTTGGTCTAAATAATAATTCAATCCGCACACAAATCGGAGAAAGCGAAATAGTTTATCAAATTCCAAAAATGTGTATTTAAATTTTGTGGTGGTAAAACTGGGGTTTAGCACAATTTTAACTTAATTTCATCCACACACAAAGAAGAGTAAGCGAAGTGGTTTATCAAATTCCAAAAAAAAGTGTATTTAAATTTTGGTTGGGGTAAAACTGGGGTTTACCAGAATTTTAACTTGCAAATAATTTTTAGTCACATAGTTGTTGAAACGAGACAAAAACAGGTAGTAAAAGAAAATGTGTATACAACCTTAGGGTTCCACTTGTCTTCTAACAAACAGGGGCGGCAGTCCCCCAGGGCCCATACATCACGTACATAGTGTTAGCACTTGCAGTACACCCACAGCAGTACATAGCAGCAGTAGGACCAAAGAAAATCCGACATTTCTAGCCGTCGCGAAACCTTACATGTTAGAATAACCAAACCATATTAAATAAACTTACGATAACAACCAGAAATAATTTTTAAGACCGCATTATCGTACATAACAGAACGCGTTTCAAAATACACCACTTCGTTCATCTCCCGTGTATATCTCAACAGGTTGTTCGAAGCGTTACTATTCAACTTTCGTTGTATAGCGCAGGGCTTTATCGATCGACGTACTACAGGGAAAAACCACATATAACAAGCAACCTTGTCCTAACGAAGCGTTGTCTTTAAACACCTAAACGCAAATAGAATATTTTATTGCAGTTTTATTGCTAATTAGCGAAACATTTGAACAGGATTTGAATTAAACGGAATTTATCTAGATGAACAACTAAATTTGGAACGAAAATCATTTTTAGTATTATTTTTAAATAGATGAAAATTTTTAGGACGCGGTATTGATTAAAACGTACTTTATATATTAGAAACGAATAGTTTGGCTGATTTTTGTTAGAATTCAACGTAACAAAATATAATTTTAGGGTAGGTACAGACACCCTATCAGAGTAGATAGTTTTAACATTTTTAATTTACTCTTTTGGAAAATTGAACATACTAAAATCATAATGTTTCCATTCAATAATAGATAATTTGTATCCAGTAATAACAAAAAGAAATAAATAATTTTACAGGTTTCAGTCTTATAAAAAATTATTAGATACACTGTAATTCAAGTAATCTGAAAATAGTTATTAGTGAGGATTTCAAATATAACAAACGTGGGAAATTGCTTGTGTAAAGGCTGATTTGATAAAGTACATCAGTAAACTGTAGGTTATTCCCCTTGTTACCGTTTATGTCGTTATTACAATTTAGGCGTGGCTCTTAACGCCGTTATATAACCTATACAGAACACGTTTATACCGGATGATGCAATTGCTATGTCTATGCAATTTACATGCACATTCTAGGTAAAGTTCAAATTACTTACGTTATATGTATATCTCGGAATTTCATCTCAGGGTCCAGCACGTGGGATGTTTTCGTAGTTCGCCGGGTTGAACTTAAAATTATTATCCGTTGGTGATCTTCTTATTTCTTCTCGTAGGGGATTTGAAAGGAAAGAGGTAGCTGGTACGATAAGGTAAGGTAAAAGAAACCTACATACCTTTTTTCTTTAAAAACTACACCGCACATACACACTTGTTGCTTCGTGTATGTCAAGTTATTAATCCTTGCTTTCTCGACTCGTGCACTCCCGCATCCCTTCAGCGCAGACTCAACCGTCACCAACGGCAGAAGTTAGCGTATCATTTCAAAAATACGCGGCAATTAACCTACGAGTATCTCTTACCCTAAAACATGATACAGGACCATTTTGACATGTAACACCCTACAGTGTGAGAGAATTCAGAAACGCAATTTTATGCATAATAACCTAATTTATACTACTTAAAGTATTGATAGAAAAAAAGCTTTCCCTTTTCAGATTAGAGCAATCCCTTATACCTAATATTAGAATAAAAGTTTATGGAACCAAAGCGACGTAACAATTCAGAAAATTTAATTCAGTCAAATCTTTAAACTCAAAACTGTCACAGCTTGAAGTATGCAATTGTTCTTTATACATTTTGTAAATTGCTATGTATTTTTTATCTGTTGAACACCAATTGTGTAACTTGCAGCTCTGGAATTCAAAACTAGTAGCAGTAATTTGTAATGTCAAATTTTTAGTCAGAAAATTTTTTGGTGAAATATTTGAGATATGAAGCACCAGTATTAACTTGATGTACAGTTACATTTCTTTCTTGACATTTTATTGGTTATATTTTAAGCATGATGAAATTCAAAGCCTTATATGATATTCATACATCATACATACATAAACATTTATTTTAATCTTGATTAGTACAATTTAGTAAAATTTTACCGCTGTGGCATTTTCATTGTCTGAGGCCACCTTGTTAATGCTGCGTAGCAACAAAGATAACATTTATTTACAAGCTAAAATATTAATATGAACTTACACATTAAGGGCATGAAACACACGGAAAATGTTTACATCTTTGTGTGCGTAATTAAATTGCAATCGTCTGTAATACTACACCTAAAACAATCTAAATGTAGCTATTAGGCCTTCTCATTAATTTCTATTGTTAATATTTATTCATCCCTTTATAAATAAATAATTATTACCAAAAATTCTAACTTTTAATGAGAATAAAATACCTCTTTTAAGGGAAACTAACTTGACCCATGTAGCTAGCTCTCTTGGTATGGGTCGGAAGCAAGGGAGGTGGATTCCTCAACGCACTCTGCATCAGCTGCAATAGGTATGCATAAAACTAGCATATGTTATATGATAGTGAGCACACGGCAACAAGCTAGATAAACTGCTCTTGTAAAAATTGCCAATAAGATAGAATCAAGAAAAAATGAATATAATTCATTTAAATTAAAAATACTAATTACAATTGAGTGCTTAGTCCGCACATGGTTTTTATATTGTCATGCATTATTGAAAGTTTCAAATTTAATTACTTCCACAATTCTACAACGAGCTCGTGGTAAAACTGAAATAACATATTTAAGGTAAAATTCAATTATGATATTTTAAATGTTAGAAAGGATCTTACTGGCTAAAGTATATGTCTTGTATATGATGTAAAACATTATTGAGTATTGAGTATGCAGACAGTTGAATTTTTTAGATTTATTGAATATTGAAATAAATAGAAAATAATTAAATATCTGACCTTTGTAGTGTGTTATATTCCCGCATGTCCGTATTCAGTGCCACTGCTACAGTTTGCAACACTGATACAATCCACGTTCACAATATTGCACAATAATGACATAATTACGTGCCAAATTGTATCACATACCAAACACGTTTACAATGATACAATTTGCACTTTAAAATGAAAATAAAGCGAACTACTCACTTAAACATGCCTTGCAGTTCAATCTCAGGGTAGCTCCTCGTTGTTGTTTTAGAGTATGGGTTGCGTCATGCCATTGCTGATCCAAATTTATTTGTCTCTCCTCTTCTTTTGTTTGTAGCGGTACGATAAGATACAGCTAGAGGTACGATAAGGCAAGAGATAAGGAAATACATCCTGAAAAGAGAAAAGATAAAAAACGACACAGGCAAACGTTACCGTTCGACGTCTCGTGGCTAATAGTCCTGTCCTGTCGGGTCGCAAACTGCATACTTCCCCATCACTCCGCGCCTGCGCATTCTTTTGCGCAAACGCAACTGTCCGAAATGATGGAAATGAACAAGTCTATTTTAAAAATAATGGCGGGAATTCACTCCCAAATTTAAAAGTGTACATCTCCAAATTTGGAATGTAACAAGTGTGAACTTGAAAATCTATAGTACTCACGCCATAACCCAATGAAGGTATTTTGATAACAGGATCTGGTTTCTTAACATAGGTAGCATAACTAACACAATTTCATGGTATGAAAAACTTGTAATTTCTCGGAGCAATCAATATTGTTCGGAAATGATAAATCCCATATAACCATTAGAAGGACGGACTTCCATACTAACAATTAGGAATAAACTTGATCTAATTTAATTCGTAAAGCGAATTAGCTTCAATATAAAAGTAGGTTGCTTGCTCTATTTTTCTAGTGCATCTTTCCAGTCTACTAAAAATAGAAATACCCAATTAGAAAATTACGAATGGGAAAAATAATTATTTTTTTTTAAATAAAAAACACCCCTAACTAGGCAAAACCCACTTAAAATTATCTGAGCTTGCAGAAATTTTAAAGTGAACAATCAGGACTTGTTCTCACACAAAGCCTGATATAAGAATGAGGATTTTTACCCATCCAAAAGGTTGAACTCAAGATTAAGTATGGTGGGCAGATTTACTCCAACCAATCAGAAAATTCGACGGATTACTAACAAATCAATCATGCAGTACACAAAACGCCTGGGAATACGGCCACCCAAATAACATATTGCAATTAGAAATGCCTACTTCACAAGAACATTAGGAATATACATGAAGTATTTATTAACAGAAATAAAATCTGTTACACACTAGAATTGAATGTACCTTAGTTTGTAAAGTTGCAGAATGTGTTTCCATGTTGAAGAATTGAATGTTGCGGCTTCATGATGAAGACCTAGGTTATGTCGTGTGGGTGAAGATGCCCATCGTAAGTGAATTACACTGAACGCAAATGGCACCTTGTGGTAGTAGGATGTTCACAAGCCTCGGTACCCAGTGGCTGGTGGGCAGGTCGCTGGCATACAAGTGGCACCCTTGGTTGGTAGAAATTGCAGCGATTTGGTGGTAGAATGTTTTTAGTCTTGGCATGCTTGTTGACATCACATGCTCTAGGAGGTTGTTCTGATGCAGTGATGGCTGTGGAGGTGGATCGGTTCAAGTTGTGGTGGGATCCTGTCTGATCCTGCGAATCCACTTCATTTTACCCCATTAGATTTGGTGGTCACAGTGAAATAATCTGAAGGAAAACCCTTAGTTCATGAGAAGCTTGGCGATTTCCATCTTGTTCTGCTTTATGGTTGTGGGAGAGTAGGAAAATTTGTATTTTCTTGTAATGGTGACTTAAAAAACTGTTGGCGCCAATATTTTTAAATGCATTAATGTAAATAATATTAAAATCATAATCACTAAGATTTAAATCATATTTCGTATAAGTGATTAGCTTGTTACGGGTAAAATGAGCCCTGAAGGAACGGGGACCCCATAAAAACTTAACGGCGCCTTCGCTAGTTACAATGTTGCAGGAGGATTTCTGTGGATAAAATTATAAAAATGAAAAACAAAGAAATAAAAGTAATGAAATTGGCCAAGTACAAATAAATTACGTTACAGTAATCACTTACTCTGATTCCGCATAGGTCTTCTTTGCTTTGGATTTCCTAAATTCTATCATATTGTACGTTACCTTTCTGTAAAATATCGTAAAAACACTCATTAATTTTAGTCATAATTAAATAAAATTTTCAAAAAATGCCTCTACCAAACACGATTCCATCATTGGGTTAGCTTGACATTCTGTCACAAATTTACATACCTTGACTTATACTATAAATAATTTCAAATATAATTTCACTTAAATTTAAATTCTATTAGCAATAAACTTTCTGTAATATAATTACACATACATTAATCTTAAGGGAAAAAACATACCTAAGATAACATTCAACTGGCCAGGCATTATTTACAAAGTTTAAAAAGAAAAAACATTGCAAGTGCAAAATTAATAAATCAAAACATAGAAGCACATTCTACTCACCGTTTAAGTTTAGGATGTTTAACAACATCAATTTTTCTTATTGACTTTTCTGCTTTCTCAACAACGAACAGCTTCCTTAACGCAACATAACACAAAACTTTAAATTAACTGATGGATGAACTCTCCAGTTCCCAACCCCTTTAACCGCTCGCAATGACATTAATTTCACAACATGTGAATTGAAACGCACCCTGCCTGTGTAAGTGTAAGTTCAAAAAAAAATAAGTTGCACACTTTATTTTTTCCTGGGAAATCCTATCGCATTTTGAACTTGAAGGTATGTTTCTTTCACTTTCAACTTCACTTCTTTCCTTACTACTTAATCGTATTAGTACATGTTGACGTTTTCTAATGTTCTGTTGGTGAATAATTATGATTCTTTTCTATCGGATCCCTAGCTCTTGTCATTTCTCCCACTACATAAAAATCCTATTAATTGTGGCCAGCATCTGGTATACAATATAAGTTTAATCTATGCCTAGTAATTTATTTTATTTATTTACACTACCTAACAGACAACCCCAATTACAAAGTAAGCACCAAATCAAAAACATTAATATGCAAAGTAACAAAATTAAAAGAAAAAAATGTTAAATAAGTAAATACAAAAGTAAAAATAAAATTAAACAAGAAAAAAGCAAAAACAGTGAAACATAACCTGAAAAAAACACAGTCAAAAAACAAAGAAGGGCAGAGGATCAATAGGTAAGGAACACCAAATAATTGGTTAGTTCTTGCATAGACAATAATCTATAGGAACATTGTGGCACGATTTAAATAAAATTAAATAAAAACCCTTAACCACAAAAAATATTTAAATTACTAGATACGTATTTCGACCACTATGTCGTCATCATCAGTAGGAAACCTGTAATTAAAAAATAATTAGCTGTTGTTCTGGAACACTTCAGAGGATATTCTCCTCACCACTTAGGCTGAAGTGAACCTTCCCAACCTACAATTTACTATATTGTTGCTTTAAACACTATCGAGGATATTCTCCTCACCCGCAGGCTGGTGTTCTCAACATCAAACAAGTGAATTGTCACAATTCACTTGTCACTTGTCACACGTCTAAAGTTATTTCAAATGGTTTTTCCAAATTCTTTAATAATGAATTTTCAAATTTTGCTCATTCACTTCTCTGTAGTAATTTGGGTTTTTTTGTGGGAAGAAGAGAAAAACAATTCATCTCCATTTAGTAATCCATTTACATTACGGGCATGTAATACTATGTATCTAAAAGACTAATTACATTATACTGTATTATGAATAAGTGGTATGACACCAATCTTTTTCGATCAATTTGTGTTTGCCCGTAACTGTTCTTAAATCACTGCTGTGCTAGCAACAGCTTACGGCAGCATTCTGAAAAAGCCATGTTTAGTTTAAAAACAGTAAACTGGTGCAGATTCTCTTCTTTTATTTTCATATATCTTTAAGAATCGAATTCCAATTATCCATAATATTTAGCAGTTACATTAGACCTCTTCTTCGATTATCTTTCAGCCATTTAAATCTAATACTGTGCAAGACTGTATTCGGAGATCGTTCACTACCATTAAAAAGCGTATCGTGCTTTAAATTCTACCATCAAGTATGAACAGAAACATGATAAATCTAAAATAATCACATGTTGCACTATAAATTTAACTGGAAAATAAATACTACCGATTTTCATACAACCTATAAAGATGATCAAACTAGCAACAGGTAGCTTAGTTCTGGGTCTAAATGAATATCGCTTATTGCCTTTGGTGATTAGAGTTTAGTTTAATACTACTATGAGTTCTGAAAAGAACTGTTTGAACCAAAAACCAGCCAAATGTCAATGTATAAAAACAGAAAAATTCACGATGTCGTTTACACCAACTAAACAACGAATGATATATAACCTAAAAATTAAAAGCCAACATTTAATATTTGGCTTTAAAATTATTGGAAAGTCGTACATTGCTACTATTCAAACCAAAACTGCAACATAAATATTGTACGGCATTAATCTGACAAACATCTACATAAATAGTTAGTACTTGTGTGACATTGTGGATGACGAGGTCTATTTAGCAATTGCGAGCACTATACTAATTCTAGAAACCAACAAAATATTTTTTTCTGTTGAGACTATGCTAACTCAGCTTTCGAAAGAGTCTTAGGTACGAAAGCGATTGCTGTTTCAATTTCGCTAGGAAAACGAAGTCCACCAAAGAGATAATTAGAAGTTACAGAATAATTTTAAGAACAGGTCTGGGTTTTAATAATCCAAGATGGGAGTGTTAGTATAGCTTTTTCAAAATCTTTTGCACAAAATGTGTCAAAACAATATTCAACATTTTTTTGTATGAAATTATAGAAAGGTGATTGAACTTCAGACAATTAACGAATAAATTTTACATAAAAATTGATTATAACGAAGAAAGATTTAGGTTGAATATTATTTTGAGTTAAAGATTGGAAAATATTAAAAACTAATCTGATTGCCATGTATTGATTTACATACTACATTATTTTAATTCACAAAAATGATGATATTTATTTATTTAACACGGTGTAAGAATCATTTTTATTAAAAACTTAAAGTAAAGAAATGTACAACAATGACATCACAACTTAAAGTGCAGTATATAAAACAATGATATGTAAAGTAATAACACCGGTTTGAAATAAAATATAGCCTATGTATTGATTGAAGGCATAAACATTTAATTTGTAGTTGTTGTCTAGTCTTGAGAATCTAGATATGAGGTAATCAAAACGATAGTTGCCTCTGTAAAATGAAATATATATTATGTTTATCTCATCCATTCGAAGTTAACACGATCAAAGTTAGCATGTTGAAATGATCTATAGGAACATTTTGTCGGCCAGATTGAAGCCCTACACTCAATCCCCTTCAATAAAACGGTTGGACTGAGTTTAAACATCGAAATTGATGATGTAAACCGTTAGAGTGGATTGAATTACACTTGTTGCTAACTTCATTCTAGTTACTAGCCATGTAATGAGGTTAGACTATGTTAGTTAGCAGAAACAAAAGAAACATTTGGAAAAGGGATTAAACCTTGTATTTATTTACATAAATCGATGCGGACCGAAAGAGGATTTATTGGAGTGAGATGGTTACGTAAGGTGTAAAAGAGGTTCAGATCGAGTTCAAATTTGATCAGGTTGGTTTTTATTCGAGTTGAACTATATGGACTTAAAAGTAGTAGCAGAAAAGATTGCTGTTCTGAAGGATTGTTTTCAGTACATTGAGTTAGTTCTAATAACTGAACTCTTAAGTTTGAAATGATCTTATATAGAATGAAAAGATGCGCTTTAATCCTCCATTTCTGAAGAATGTCAAGCTTTAATTTATATAGTATATGGTTATAATCTATATGATAATCAATTTTGTGAATACCTGCTTTTTTTAATATGCAGGTTCTTAGAAATTTCTTCTATACCAATTTAATTAATTCAGTCTAATTTTGATATAGCAGAGAACATATTGGTGACACATATTTTAAGCAAATTAAGCTATGTTATAGTGATTTTAGAACGTCTGTAGATTGTCATTATATCTAAGTACAAACCCTGGATTTCTTAAGCCTTGATTTATAACTACAATATCCGATGAGTCAGTACACTGAAATGTATAACAATTAATAATGACTGTACCGAGTGTTTCGCTAAGTGTATCACGCGGCCGTATAGCATAAAGTGTAAAGCCTAGAGCTTTGTGGGAAAAAATTTTTTTAAGTTATGTTGCCATGAAAAATTGCTGGAAAATATTTTTAAGTTTCAATTTTTATCACAAAATGGTGCGATTGCTATGGTCATTGCCAAAAATCAATATTTTTCCTAAAATTCCAGCACTAGGTATTATGCTCAAAACATGAATGGGCAGTTTACTTAATTCTGTACAATTTTGGTCTTCACCTTTTGTTTTGCGGTGATTTTGATAGCCACAGATGGTGGAGAATAGTGGACTTGTAAAAATTGAACAAAGTTTATAAAAATCTAAGCGTAACCTTCAAGCATTTACCAGTACCAAACTGCAGAGGCGGCGATGGCAGGAACAAAAAGTGGTCAACCAGTTGCGAAACTCAAAGGTTCATAGCACCATAACTACGATTCACCCGCCTTCTTACAACTTTGGCTAACAATTTGTTTTTAACAAATTTTAACGATTGTTACTGACGTGAAAACTAGCATATGATATTATACACGACGGAAGGTATGTGCAAGTATGTGTATTGCAATAATTATATTTAAAGTTAATTTTCAACGAACTTCGTTCGTTTATGAAATCTATTTGTCTGTGTGTCTGTCTGTCTGTGTGTCCGAGGCATTTTTAATGGTCGGACATCAATGTGTGATACATCAATCGATTCAGCTTGGTGTCCAGAGCTTAAGTTTTGATGTCAGTTAAAATCGGGCCACGGGGACGCCGAGCCCCCGGGAAAATCCACAGGGATAATTAAAATTTTAAATAAGTTTAAAATCAATATGCGACACATATTTGAACAATTTATGGCATTTCATGCCAATTATTCCAATATTATAGACATTGTTTAAACTTTAATTTTGATTACCGAAAATAATTAGATTCATATAAAAAAAAAAAAATTCTTATCTTATTGATGAGAACTAATATATAGCTTTTAAAATATTTATTCAATAAAATAAAATATATTAAAATGTCTCTTTTGTTGTTTATAAATTTTTGTTTTTATCTGAATACTTATAATTATTACAACATAATAATTTTAATTTCTTTAATTGGTTTTAAAGTAAGTCTACATTTGGAAGTTCGTTGCGACAATACCTTGCATTTTCAACTTGTTATTTATAATTACAAACTGAACACCTTTTTTTTGTAGACCGCACAAGAACGGTTGTAGGATCTGGTGAATTGGTCTACATGTAAATAGGGTTATCTGGCATATCGCATGTTGGAATTTAATATTTTTATAATCATTTAAAAAAGAATTTTTCAATGATCAAGCAAAACTATTAACCTGATTTTGTTAGTGTTTTTAAAATTTGATAAAGGGCACTTTTCCCTATAATATCAGTTTTTTGTTTATTTACTTAAAAAACCAAGTGGAAAGACATGTTAATCTGAAGGTAAATGCATGAAACATAAAAAATAAAGATTTTAGCGAAAACCGCATCTTGATATCTTTAATAGTTCATAAGTTGTTGCAAAAAATGTCTGCCACAAGACGAAGTATGTATTTACTTCAGTTTTCTTGAATTTTCAGATCAAACATCAATTTAAATTATTTAATCCTCCTTCATTTTAAAGGAAAGGAAATAAAAAATTGTAATTTTATGTACATGCCATAACAGAGTCTCAAAAACAATTGCAAACAAATTCTTATTTCCTTATGACTGATTTAACATTAGTAATAATAAATCTGAAGAAAATGCGGACGGGATTATTAAATTCAATTTTTATCACGATAGTCTATGAATATCTTTCAGATATGGTAGGTACATGTAGAAAAAATATGACGGCCATTCGTTTTTCAACTCCCGTCAGCTATCCATCGCTCCTTAGGCATAGGACATTCTGACTGCCGAATCAATAACATATACTTATTTCAAAGCGTGAAAAACATTTACGGACACAAAATACATAATTATAATTAATTTGCTGAGCAGTGCTGGGAACTCAAAACCGTATTTATATAATGTGTAAAACCGACTTGATTGTACAAAAAATCCTCTTAGATAATTATTAAAATAGAATCGCTGCATAGCTAAATGAGGTGTAACAACTGCTCCTGATTAGAAGTATGGACGTTTTATGCAAATTATGTAAGAAATTAAAATATAGTTGCAAATACAAAAGCATCAACTTATAATATTTATCTTATACAATGTATAATAGCTCGATTAAAATGCTTTACAGCGGAACTTGTTTGTTAGTTATGCAGATAGATGCAAGTATGTAAAAATGGTGTACCTTTGCTTTTACTAAACATTTAACTTTTAACATTTAATTGGTTACTTGGTTTTGAAAACACTATTTTCAAAATAAATACAACTAAGTAGTACCTGCAACGTGTTTTTGGAGGAGAAGGGTATAAAATTTTTAATCAATATGTTTGTACTTTATATGAGATTTGCACAGTAAATTTTTAATATTATATTGGTTAGATGAGAAAATCGCAACAACCTAGTTGCAAACAATACATGTGTGCTATCTGATGGTGTGCTTGAATTATTTTTTTGAGCATTTTGCACATTATTATACATATAATTTTCTAAGTAGTACACGTATCTGATTTGTTATTAAGTTTTATGTAATAGATAAGATCCTATGTATTTCTCCAAAATGAAATAGAACTATAAACAGTGACAGGCAAATACAAAATTGCCAAATGGACGTGCTTTGTAAGCAATTTATACTTTGCTTAACAAACTATGACTACATGGACGAAATACTCGACACGAAAAACTCTTTTTCATAATAGAAAAAGAAATAAACAACACAATAAACTACTTGGGTATTTAAATAATTAAAATGCAGCAAACTAGAACGTAACATACACCAAACAACCAGCGACCACGTCATATATGCTACATCAAATCTTCGACGGTAATACAAACAAGTGGCATTCAGCAGTTTATATGAGAGATGCAATGAATAGTAAATTGACCGGATACTGGATATCTGGCATACCATTTAGCTGGATTGCCAAATATCCGGCTTATTATAAGGTTTTATTAAAGAGAGAAAAAGCCAAGTTTCTTTTTATATATTTTTTTATAATTTTTTGTTTTTCTCATATATTATATGTTCTATTATTGGACGGAATTTAAAACATCTATGCTGAATTCCGTACCGCTACCAATAAAATATATGATTGATTGATTATTTTCCATATCGGCACATACTTATTTCAGAAATACAATAATAATATGCAACCATATACATACATATTGCATTAAATTTATAGGCAATAACACAAGTGTACAAGTGCAAAAGCTTGGAAATGAACAATAGTCTTCCAAAATAATAAATTAATTAATATGCATCCCTGTTTTTATTTATCTATTTACTTTTATATTGTTCGGTTCAGATTAAGGGAAACTCCCAAGCCCAAAACCTTGCGGATGATATATAACATGTTTTAGATTTAGAATAAACAAGGTAAAACTACTTAAGTCTGATTGATGATTTATTTATCTTATTTCCTTTTAATCTTTAATCTCCTACTGAACAATGCAAAAGTTCTAGAAAAGTATTAAACTTTTAACAAGAAAATGCATTCTTCTTGTAATACTTTTAAACGTTTCTTTAATTTTATTTGAGACGACGTAGCTTATATTGTATGTCTCGGGATTTGAGCGGTGCATTGTGCCAGTTTTAAACTTTATATATATATATATATATATATATATATATACCTTTTTTTTTGTTAAATTGTTTTACTCAAAAATTATTTATTAGAGTGCAACTAGGTGAAATGTCATCAATATCAATCAAGAAAAAGTCTGTTATTTGGAAATATCTTGGAGGATAACCATTGATATTTCAAATGTTTGTTGTGCAATGCGAAGATTTCCCACAGAGGGGAAGGAAAACAAGCTGGTACATCGGTTATGAAAAACTATCTGAAAACTAAGCATCCAGAGAAATCCGCTGAATGTGGGACCATTTCTGAAGCATAACATTCTGTTTCTTCTACAAGCAAAGTCGTTTTAGAAAAACACGAACAAAAAAAAACAATTGACCTTATCCGAAGCGATCCAGAGAAAAATAGTTTTGAATATTAACGATCCAAAATTGAAAGAATTTCATTATCTAATAATGATTGCTTTGGACAATAAGCCAATATCCTTAGAGAACAAGTCAGTTTTACAAGACTTATGGAGAAGACGTTACTTCGTAATAAACTTCCAAATCGAACTTACTTCATGGAGAAGATTATTCCTGATATATATGAGTGCATATACTATAAAATCCACGCACATTTTTCACAAGCCTGCAATTTCAGTAACTTCAGACATATGGACCTATATGCACAATAACGCTAGTTTTTTGAGTTTTACCGTTCATTGGTTGTCTCCTGAATTCAAAATGGAACATGCTGTACTTTCAATAAAACTTTTTTCGGGTGCTCACACAGATCAAAACATGGCAAAAGACTAAATTAAAAGCTACTCATGGAATATTTCTAAATCGAAAATTCGTTCTCTAGTTTCCTGATAGAGGGTTGATATGGTGAAAGTTGTTAAAGTTAGAGGGTACGAATCTGTTAGATGATTTATTCATTGGCTTCAGTTGGTTGTAAACTATTCTTTGAAGTCCCAACCTAAAATTTTAAATATGATAATCGCTGCAAGGTGCATTGTTACACATTTTAATCATTCAGATGAAGCTCAAGAAAAACTAAAAAATATTCAAAGAGCTCTTCATCCAACAGAACATCAGCTAGTTCAGATGTCAGTCCTGGTGGAATTCTACTTATTACATGCAAGAAAGGTTGATGCAACAAAAACGTAGCGTTTTGCTCTACATGGCTCATCATACCTCAGTGGATGATGTGACAGTTCAGCAATGGGAACTTATGGAACAGCGTTTAAAGACTGTTGAAACATTTCAAGAACTTAGCAAAATTGGCAGTTCCAGTTCTTTGTGCATATTTGAAGTGATACCACATGTTGCAACATTATTGCAATGTTTAGAAAAAGAATAGACATTAATAGTACCTATAAAACTATTAAATATGAAGTTTTTGTTAAAAACGCAACTACTCAAACGGTTTAATGAAGAAGAAAATAGAAATTATTTAATAGCAACTGTTTTAGAGCCACAATTTAAAACAAATTTTATAACTAAATTTCAAGTCGAGAACGCTCGTCAAATGATTTTGAAGGAAACTCTAAAAAGAAGTTGTGATGATTCTTCTAGTAGTGAAAGTGACGATGAATCTTTACCTGCTCCTAAACGCAAAAGAAGTACAAAGATATTGGAAGTGACAAAGTTCATAGTACATTTTTAAGACTGCTTTGATGATCCGTCAGAAGAAAATAGTGGTGCAAGGGTAAAGGAAAAAAATGGAAAAAGTGCAGCTGCTAATGAACTTGGTTTTTATTTATAATCTGCACGGATCCTCAGCCAAAATTATCCTCATGTGTGGTGGTTTGCTAATGTTAAACAGTATCCGACTTTGTTAAGGGTTTCAGAAATATTCTTTTTAGTCCCGTGTAGCAGCATCTAAGTGAAAATTTTTTTGAGAAACTGGAAATGTCTATCAAAACAAACGTAATCTTTCATTGCCGGTTAATGCAGAAAAACTTGTTTTCATATATCACAAATTCCTAATAAAATGGTTTCAGTTTGCCTCTGTTTTATTTTCACAATTATCTGATTTTAGCCGGATACCAAACCACTATCCGACATTCAACCAAATATTAAAAAATAAGCCGGATATCGGGTAGTTACCAAATATCCGTTACATCTACAGTTTATATCACAAAATTAGAATCAGTTACAATTAAGAGAGGAACTCACGACACAGAACTACATTCAGTATGGCAAATAAGATAAACAAAATAAATTAAATCAAAAAGTAAAACAAAAAATAAAGACAATAACAAACCTAATGCTAACAACCAACAGTTTGCAACCCTAACATAATAGGCAAAAAATATACAGGATTATCCAAATACTACAAAATTATCATTTCAAAGAAGATTTGACACAGCATATAAAAATAGTTCAGGTAACAGTAAATTAAGAGAGGGGTTCTTAACTATTGCAGATATTTTTGTTTTTAAAATGAAAAAAAAAACAAAGATTGTCAACTGGTATCTGTGTACATGTTTTTAAAAACCTACCTTTGTCTTAACAGAATCCTATTATGTTTACAGATGTTAGTAATTCTGTAAAGTCGCAAATTAATTATTGTTCCTCTACAAGAAAGACTCTTTTGTCGGAACAGCAAGCAAATACTGATCTCTTTTATTGTTAAGCCAGTAATACATAGCAGGCACTAGTAAACTGGTCTTGTATCTTTAATTTACTAGCTGAATACACTTACATGACACTTTACTTTCAAGTCTCAGCTGAATAATAAATAGCTGTATGGTTGAATAGACGACTCTATGATTTTAGTTTCTGAATGTATAAGAATCTATATTTGTAATTTATACACTGAAATGCATAGTTTAATTAAATCATATGATATCACAATGGGAAATGTAATTTTGCATTAGCTTTATTTTAATCACTTATCCATATAAGTCGCTTCTTTGTTCATAAATTCGTTAAACTTTGATTATAGTGGTGATATTTTGTAGTATAAACGGTTTGGATGTACTTATTCCAAGAATATTATTTAATTACATTGAAAATTACTATTGCTCCAACAAATCATTGTGCAAGGCAGATATGATGCATGTGTTGCTCAATAACGTAAACTATAACATAACACTCAGTAGCCGAGTGGTTAAAGTGTAGTGCCTTTGATTCTCACCCCATTGCTGGACATTTCTTTCTTCAGATGGTAATTATAGTTAAATGATGTTGGGTATATAAGTCATTCATTACACCACTACATTTTATTTTCTAATGCTACACCCGAAAGAACTACATTGGCCACGAAGTGAGTTTTTCTTTTCCTGGAAATTTTGAATTTTGCCAAATCTTTAACATGTGTGACAACACATAAACACACGCACGCACGCGCGTGAGATTTCCATTTTATTTCTTATCTGAACGAGGGCATATTTGTATGAAAAGTGCTAGCCTAACATTTTTCAAGCAGACCGTGTCAGGATTCGAACCCAAGACCTTGGGCATAGTAGTCACACTCATATCAACTATGCCACGGAGCTGCTGGTCATTCATTACAGCGTCATCCACAGAAACATAACGTCAACCCCATATAACTAAAGTAGTTAAAGAGCTCAGTCGTTTAATGGAAGTCATTTCTTGACACACGTCAAAGGCGACACACCCTTGAAAGGAATTTTCCCGTCATCTTCCAAATTTTCCCTTCCTCAAGTGACCTAATACTTACATTGGCTGCAAATGGCCTCGCCGATAGTTTTTCTTTTGGTATGCTAAAAAGCAATTTTGTTTGTTGCCTTGGTATACTAAACAAAACTGTTTTCTAGAAAAGTTCAAGGTGTCTAATATACCTTAGTTATTTATGCTTACTACATTTGACCCACTCTCATGAGACTATCTTCTAGGATAGTACAACCGAGCTATTGAGTTGGAAGATACAGAGATATTTGTCATTCAGTTTATAGCATTGGACTGTGGTATTCAATAAAATGTATCAATTTGCAATTTCACCGGATATAGCCCTTATGGGTTGTATTTGAGAATCAAGAATCCCTAGTATTTTTCTCATGGCACATCATCAGTTTGTAATAGGAACATAATTATAACTTTAGACTTCAGTAGGACCAAATTCAAAGTATTGAGTTTATATTTTTTTATATTATCAAAAAAATATTAAAAATATGTTGAATAGGTGACAAAAGTTCTGAACCCATTCTAATCCCCGTGTACAAAGAGAGGTTGTGTTTAACTTTATAATAACAACCTTGCTATTATTGCAGTAAAGCATGGGTCAAATTACTCAAAGAGTCGACAACTAAGATGAACATGTGCGATGTACCAGACCTCCTTTGTATTGTAAATTGTTTGTACATTCGTGATTGCATCGAAGCTATTTAATAAAGACCATTTGTTATGGTTAAATATGAAGATTTAAATATAAAATGTAACCCTAGTTCACATCAAATAAACTTGTGTACGACTTTTGTTTAAAATGTTATGAATTAATATCTTATAAACATATGTTCTAACTTGGTGCAGTAATTTTAGCCGTCCCAGTCATCCTGACAATGACAATTAACTTTATAAATTTGTTATTCTCAGCTTTAAGTTGCATTTACAATCATTTTGTGATAAAATTAATTCAAGCTTAAATTAACATTTAACTGAATATGCATTTATATTTTCTAAAATTTATAGATTCGTTTAATAATTAATCACAATGGTAAATGACTACAATTTTATTTCATATCGATATCATTCCAGTATGAAGAAAATTAAAGTTAATTGTGGTACAGAAGATGTGCTGTTGGGTGTTGTAAGATTAGTTTTAGTTTCCTAGGAATGATTAATTACTGGGGTACGTAGATTGATAACCTTGCAAACAAAACTGTGCAATTAATGTCGCTTTTAAAGAAAAACATTGCATTTCAGTAGAGCGAAGCTCGTCAAGCTGAATTTAATTATTTAAAAAATATTGTAACCAATATTCCAAACTTAACATATTTTGATCATAATCGACCATTGGTCTTATCTGTTGATAGTTCAAAATTTGCTGTTGGAGTGGTTATTTTATACGACCATAGACCAATTTCTTATTCATCAAAATCTTTAACACCTTGTTATGCTAATTAGACTCATATTGAAATGGAGCTATATGTGATACAATTTGGGTGTATACGTTTTCATCAATATATCTATGTCCGTGGTTCAAATGGAGACTGACCACAAACCACTAGTCACTTTATTTAAAAAAATATTTTCTGAAGTACGAATACGTCTTCATTGTATGATGTTGAATTTACAAAAATATGATCTTGATGTCGAATATACTCCAGATAAACTTTTGTTCATTGCTAACACTCTTACTAGAGCGGTTGAGTCAGCGGAACAAAATGATTTACTTGAAGGGAGAATTATATATACACATGAATTTACTATCAGTAACCTTAAAAAAATTAAATTAAATTAACCTCACAGAATGATACAGATGCACACATTATTATAAATTATTGTTATATGATTGGTCGAACTCAAAAAAGAACATCCTAAATCCTATTAAACCATATTTTAATATACGTCATAGTCTTCATGCAATAGATGATCTGGTTTTTAAATGAAATCCTTTAGTAGTTCCCATAGCAAAGTGCAATCAAATATTAAATCAAATTCACAAGGGTCATTTAGGAATTGATTGTTGACAAAGACAGGCTCATTCTATAATTTTTGGCCTAACATGAGTGTTCATATAAAAGATAAAGTTGAACAATGTAGTTCTTGTCAAAAATGTTGAAATTTCAATCAAGAGGAACCTTTGTTACCTCATGAGCCAGTAACTCTACCTTGGCAAAAACTTGGTATTGATTTCTTTCATTATCAAAAAAATAATTATTTATTAGTTGTTGACTATTTTTCTATATATTTTGAAGTTATAACTATTACATCTACAAATGTTAAAGAAGTCGTAAAATGTCTTAAATCATGTTTGCTCGTCATGGATTACCTTCCACTATGATCCTCGATATGGCCCTGCTAATTCTTTAGAACTTAAAAATTTCTTGTAGGAATGGGTGTTTTACTCCCGCGACTCGTGTTCAGAGCCACTACCACAGTTAGCAACACTGGTACTATCCACGTTCACATTATTGCTCAACAAAGATATTACGACATAATTATGTGTCAAATTGTATCACATGCCAAATGCATTTACAATGATACAAGTTGCACCCTAAAAAGATAAAAAGCACTTACTTAAAAATGTGGAACTCGTCACGATTTTGCAGGTCATCCTTGCACAGGGGTCATACTTATATTCGTCTGGGTGTGGGTTACGTCATGCCCTCGTTGAAACCAGATTTAACGTCCTCCCTCTTCTTCATTCGTGGGCAGGTCGAAGGAATAAAGGTGAAGCCAATGATAAGGCAAGATAAGGAAAAAACCTACATTCCAAAAGAGAAAAGACACAAAAGACACAGGCAAATGCCACCGTTTGACGTCTCGTTGGCTAATAATCTCATGTCTTGTCCGAACCGCGCACTTCCCCATCACTCCGCGCCTGCGCATTCCTTTTGCGCAAACGTATTTTATAAATAGTCCATTTGGATTTGTCGTACCAATTTTTTTTACGTGGAAGCACCACTATAAATCCAAGTTTAATCTAAAAGTACAGGATCGTAACGTTCCATTTCTTTTATGTGTCTTGCAAGAATTTAACATTAGCTTGAGCAACATGTTCAAATTCAAATAAACCTCATATGTTGTCATCAATTTTAAATGTAAAACCAATAGTTGATAAAAGTCTATCTATCCAGGATCGTTGCACTAAAATTATATGTACCACATGAACTTGGTGTTTGTAACAACGATTTTACAGTCACATGAAGTTCTAAAAGTATGATTTTTGTATAAAATTACCATCGCACTTAATCAAAATACATTACTTTTGCAATGCATTTTGGTCAATTTTTGTTTAATGGAATCTTTGACAAAATAATTCACATTGATGGACTTGAGTTTGGTACGATTACTAGTTTTACCAGGTGACTAGTATTTTATTTTCCTTTTCAGCATGTTTCTTAATATTTAAAACTGTTCACCCTTGCATCACATGCTCCAGCAGTATCTAAAAGTTAATTGTTTATTAAATAATTTGCTGCTCATTGTAAAGGAATAACTTATATTCGTATACCTACATAACTGACTCAAAGAGCACAAAAATTCCTTGATTAAAATGTTCTCGTTTGAAGTAACGTAAAACATTCATAACCACTAACTGGACTTGTGATTAGAAATGTTTGTTTTAAAGCAAGAATGTTACAAATCAGGCCTAGTTTAAAAAACTGCTTTATTTGGATGATATTGTTGTGTATGCTTCTGACCTACAGGTAATGCATCAAAGTGGTTACGCATAAGGTGTGGATGACGTCTAAGCTTTAGCACACGCTAATCTGCACGGACTTGGGTATATTCAGTAACTTCTAATAGACAAGCACGTTTCAATGACAAAGACAATAATTCAACATCACTTAATTTATTAACATATTATAGCCAATACGCATTACAACATCGAACTTTGTTAAAAGCCCAATCTTAATTCTAAGATTTGTATATAAAATTTATACGAACTCACATTTGTATGATGCAGGAACCCTGTCTATTCGGTATTTCAATCGGATCACTAACTACTTGTACTGACTGCCTAAAGGAATCTAACACTGTTGCTCTTCCAGAATCCCTCAAAATATATAAACATTTTGGCAGATGCCAGAATGAGCACAGCTTGATCTGGAACACGGTGTCAAGTAATAGGATTAGTTACTATAAATATTTATGGTTCCGGGCTGGGATCGTGTCATTTTATAAACTAAGGTCGACGTTTTGCCCACTTTTGGAAGGGGGCTTCATCAGAACAAGAAAAGGAAAATGAGTAATAACATAAAAAATAATAATAAAGATAAGAATGATAATATTAAGTAGACAAGTTAAAATGTAAAGAGTAGAGTTACTCTTGAACTAGCAGACTCACTAGCCCATTCAAAGCCAAAAGGTGTCTTGTGGCGAAGTTACTTGAATTTAACCTGCTGCTATATCCATGGGTGTTTCTGTGGTTTATTAAGATTTGCACATGATCATTAATCTCAAATTCCAAATTTGATTTCCCACACATCATTTGAAAAATTTTGGGTGAGCACTTTTTCACAAAAATATGTTATTATTTGGATAATTATTTATTTATGTATGTACACTATTTAACAGGCAACCCAATTACAAAATAAATACATAAAAGCTAAAAAGTAATGCTAAAAATTAAACTTAAAATCAAGATAGTGCTGGGAATGACATAAGAAATAGATGTAACCTCACAAATCTGTATTTAATAAAACCTTTTTAAGATGGGACAATGTATCATTAAATGTACCGAAGTCCTCCACAGAGAGTATGGAGTGTTGTACACATTGAATGTGTAGGAGAAAATTTGGTATTTAGGTTTTAGGAGTGGATAGGTAGAACAATAACTGACTTCAGGAAAATGATGGCACAGTAAATTTGGAGAATCAGTTGTGTTATATAAAAATACCACACCACCAGTATCACGTTTGGATTTTAGACTAGGTAGAGAAAATCTATGAAGTAATGATTTGTAGTCATAGCCTATGTAGGGATAGACAGAGTCCTCCTTAAATGCTAAGAATTTTACAAAGCACTGCTTAACTGTTTCCAACATACTTATGTAAGTAACATAGGATGGATTCCAAACTATGCTACCATATTCCAGCTTAAATCTCTCATAGGCAAAGTATGTTATTTTAAGGGTGTCGCGGTTAAAGCATTTGCCTATTCTAACAAATCCAAGTGATTTATATGCCACTTGAATTACTAGTTAAGCTATGCAATCTTCAAATCGACCACTTGACAAATATTTCTATAAAGAATATGGGTTATACCAGGCAGTTTATACTTTTGTTTATTACTTTATAACACTCAAAATTATAAAACTTCTTAATTATAAAAAGCACAATTAAATTATAATGCTCAACTCTATCAATAAATCCTCGGCAAAAGAATTAAAGTTATTACAAACACCTAACCTTGGGTTATTATCAGGTGTTGCATTTCTCAGGGAGAGCACGGTCCATTCTGCTTTTGTCCTGTTGTTGCTAAGGTTGCTGTTGCTACCAGTAGGGCTTCACCAGCATGAAGATAGGAAGGTGAAAAGGGTAGGAACGATAACACTCTCGTTAACACTGCCCGGTAACAGTATGATTAGTTTATCGATACGGTAGATGTGGCGATAAGATAGAGTCTACCTGACTAATGGGTGATCTTTGCTTTTTATGTCTTCTCCCACCAACCGAGGTCCCGCATTTTAACACTCGCATTAACACTGCCCAGTAACAGTATGATTAGTTTATCGATACGGTAGATGTGGCGATAAGATAGAGTCTACCTGACTAATGGGTGATCTTTGCTTTTTATGTCTTCTCCCACCAACCGATGTCCCGCATTTCCACTTGTGTTTGTGGGAAGATAACTTTTTTTCATGCCAAAACTCTACATCAGCGCTTACGTTTGCATTGATAAACAACTGGCGCCGAGATCTGTGTGAATGTTATATTTCTGCTTCGCAACGAAGTATGCCACGGCTGCTCAGCTGCTTTCTGTAAATCAAACTAACTACTAACTTATCCCGAGGTTTCACAACATTGACGGAATTGCACTAATTAAACGGGGATTTTTATAAATATTAAAATAAAATCCCTAACTCCTAAATTAATAAATCTAATGCCTAGAAGCTTTAAAATAAAACGTAACAACTAAAGATGCATTGTTTAAGGTGTAAATGCAATTTACTGTGCAGTCTCTACACAAAAAAGTAAAAGTTAAGGTATTATTGCAATATTTAGTAATTTAAAAAATTTTGTTTAGCAACAGGAACAGGATCCAACTAACTTATATATAGCAAACTTGCCATTACATTTTAAAGAAACAGATGTTGAAAATATGTTAATAAAGTATGGGCAAGTAGTATCAACTAGAATTTTGAGGGATTCGGTAGGAGCATCAAAAGGTGTCGGCTTTGCTCGAATGGAGTCGAAAGAGAAGTGCGAACAAATAATTCAAATTTTTAATGGATCGCCTTTGGCTGGAGGTAAAGAAGCTTTATTGGTAAAGTTTGCAGATGGAGGCAATAAAAAGAAAAGCCAATATAAAAACGATGGTTCAAGAATATGGAGAGACGGAACTGAAAATTTAGCACCTTTGGCATATGATGCAGCTGCTTTAGCTCAGAATGGTGTAGCCACTCAGCATATGATGCCAGCTACTCTTTCTAGCTATGGAAGGCATTACGGACAGGTGATTTTATAAAATATTGTTTGTGAAGTTAAATTTTTATTGTTTATGGTTAGATGCCTGCATACGCCATGCCTAGCACACAGTGGCTTCCTCAATATGTGATGCCTGCTGCACCTATACAGCAAGTTGAAGATACTTATAGTTTAGCTACTGGACATATGACTGGCCCATACAAGAGTGATGGACAACCTCCAAGAGGCGTCTCTGTTATGTTACCTTCACCTGAACCCACTGCTGTTCCATATAATCATCACATGATTCCTCAGGTGAGATGTCTGTTTTATAAAATTTTATTAGGGTTTGAGAAAAAAATTTGAAGATGTGCATTTTTAAGGATAATTGGTAAATATTTTAATTAAAATTTTGAAAATTAAACAATAATACCTAGGTTTGTTTTATTTTATTAGCCTGTGTTACTTACTTCTTCTTAAGATTATTTTTTAAATAGCAGTAATTTCAAGAAGAGTGCAAATAATATGATTTCTGTTGTAATAGGCTAAATATCTTGCTTCAGTTAAAGTAACCATTTACTAGTGTACCATCTTCAAATAAAAATTGTTACATTACTAGAGTTATACACAACATTATAAACGAAAAAGAAAATCACAATATAATAGTTACTATGTCAGTTAGTACGCAAAGCATACAATATTTATAAACAACCACGTTAAACTAGCTGTTAGTCTTATTAATATGGTTTAGTTTGTGCAAGGGTTAAAAATAGGAACTAGAGACTACAATTATTTCAGCTTTCAGAATTTGAAATGATACCAAAACCAGTCGGTTTTCTATTGGTATGTTACATAAACCTTATATCTAATTTAACAAAAGATGAAATATTTTTAATTTTTTTGATCAAAATTTAAATTAAGATTTATATGCAGCTGTTGTCAGTCAGGCGATACAATTTTATTAGAGTATTTTAATAAACTAGATGAGCTCAATCCATCAAGGGTTGCAATACTTAAGTTGGAGACATTGTTTCCTATTCTGAGCTAACCTGCACATTTCCTGAAATTCGTACAGCCTATTAGTGGAGTCAAATTAGGTTTTTATCTCGGAACTGGTTCAACCAACTCGGATTTTAATGATTGATGGCTGAAAATTTTACAACCTATAGGTTAAAAATTGCCGCTTTATATTTATTTAATAAATTATTTAAATTATAGTTTTATTATAACGTTGTACGGGAGAAAACGCAATCAATGCATGATGTTAGGTTCAATACCAATTTTAAAACTCTAAAAAAACTTCAAGCATATAATAATAAAACGTTGAAAAGGTTTCTGGAGGGGATTTCAATGTAGAAAGAGACAGAGAACGAGCAGATATTTTGGTAGGGTCTCGTAAGCATGCACCATCAATGAGTGTTGAAAGTGGACCTTTTAGACGTGGAGTCACAGACAGTGTCGTCTATCTGGATTAATGGAGTTGCTTACACGAATGATATTATTGAAGGAATGGAAACTTTCTGCAATATACCTTTAAAAAAAGCCACCCACGTGCTGATTATACAGATGATGGTGATGTTCAATAATTGGAAGGATGGCTTCAGTCTCAAGACCCATTTTCCGACATGGACATAATTATGAATATTGCAACAGGTATTATTGGTCACGAAAAGGTCAATTGCTACAATGCCTTTAATCAAGGCATTGAGTCCATAAAAAAATAGATGGACAAAACTTTAGAGATTTAAAATTGAAAATTTCACAAAAAGTTGTGCCTTTGCTTGCTGTAAACAGTAAAATAAAAATAAACAACGAAAACTTTCCAATTGATCTTCTTTTATTGATTCAACGTATTAGCGTATTGAAGAAATCTGATGCCGATTTGCAAGAGTATATGAAGTATGAATTAGTTCCTTACCCGTTATCATTATACGACGATGCAGGAATGTGAAAAACCCAGAAATCTACCTTCTACAGTATCTTTGAAGAATCTTCTAGAAATGTCAACGATATCAACAATTTTGCTTGTCATTGATGGTGTGATGCTTTTACATCGTGTTAAATGGCAAATTAACCAAAAATTCAACTCAATATTAGATAATTACGTGGTATATTAATAGGTATTATGGTAAAAACGTGACAATTGAATTTGATGGCTATGAAACAGACACCACTAAAGCAGCAGAACGAAATCGCTGATCTGTAAAAATTCTTCACTTGACTATGTTTTCGAAGAAGACATGCAGCTGAAAGTGGCCCAAGAAAAGTTTCTTTCAAATACCAATAATAATAAAGCTAGATTTATAACTAAATTAATACAATATTTAACAGAAAATAGCATTTGTTCAAAACAAACAGACGGCGATGCCGATCGACTAACTGTGACCACAGCAATTGATTCATCTTTTTCCAATGTTGTCATAGTGGCTGAAGACATTGATGTTCTTGCCCTATTAATAGCTTTAACAACAGACACTAAGGTAATATATTTTTTAAAACCTCCCAGAGGAAAAACACTACAAAAAGTATATTCATCGGCCAGTCTGGATGAATTACCAAACTGCAAAGAACATGTGCTTTTTCTGCACGCTTTTACAGGTTGTGATACGACATCGGCATTTTTCAATAAAGGAAAAAGTAAATTTGCAACAATCTTTGAATCACGAAAATCTTTACAAGAGGCTGCTGAAGTTTTCAAACAAAAAATAAAAGTGTAGAAAACATTGTTAATGCTGGAATAATATGTATTTTCGTTTTATATGGCGCTCCAAAATCTATATCTAATTTAAATCGGTACAGATATCAATGTTTTAAAGCAGCCATTGCAAAGAACAGTCGGGTACAATTTGCGAATTTGCCATGCACAATGGATGCAGCTAGAGAACATCTGAAGAAGGTATATCTGCAAGTTCAGTTATGGATTGGAAATGGACAAACCTGCACCAATTGCACACCCATAACTTTTGAAGGAGACGAGTTGGAAGATGTAGAAGATATTTGAAAATCTGTGTATATTATGAATAAAATTATATTTCACTATTGGTAAACTTATGGTGAATAATTATTTACAGTTACAAACAACAGAATATAAGAAAGCACATTCAAAAAATCATTCATTTCAATTTTGTTGCTTTTTTCATATTTCCTGTAAAAAGCGGCAATTTTTAACCTATAGGGGTTTTAGTATATTTAATTTGTGAAATTTTAAGCCATAAATCATTAAAATCTGAGTTAGTTGAACCAGTTCCGAGATAACGCTCGTTTTTCGTCTAATTTGACTGCACTATATATCTTTCACTATAAGTGTGAATTCTAGGTGTACCTCTACCTCTCTTTTTTCTTTTTGCTGCTTCTAATAAATCCCACCCTATTCCTCTCATATCTTAGAACATGTCCTATCTCTTCTATTTTTTACCATTTTCCACATTTTTTCACCCACCACTAAGTCATTTGTGGAATCAATCGTTTTCCAAATCTCATTTTACATAATCAATATTTGTTGAGAATATTGCAAAATCAATGTATGTAGTTTTCTACGATAATCATCTGCTGTAAATACAATTGCTTTTTTCATCTTTAGTTTTTCTGTCCAGGAACCAATTGTACACGTACATAAATTGTTTTCTACTCTGAGCTAACTTACACATTTCCCTGAAATACTCACAAGTCTACATCGTTCACTTTCTGTATAATAGTTTAATCTACTTCTACTGCTCTTTTTTTCTTTTCTCGGCTTCTAAATTATCGCGCACTATTCCCTCATGCCTTAAAAAGTATCCTATCATTATATCTCGCCTATTTTTTTTATTGTTTTCTATATATTCCTTTCTTTCCCTTTCATTTCTGGTACCTTTTTGTTCTTAACTTTGTCTGTTCATAATATCTCCTAATCCACGTTTCACAGTCATATGCATTCCGCAGTCTGTATATTGTTTCCATGTTTGTTGTTTTCAAACATTGTAGTTGCACTTTTTCTCATTAAATGCATCACGGGCTTGTGCTAATCTTTGTTGTATATCTTTTGCACTTATCCCTTCTTCTGTTATTTGGCTTCCGGGGTAGCACAAATGCTTAACCTTTTATAAGTTCTCGTAAGTTCTCCCTTCCTTTACATACTAGCACTTTAGTTTTATTTTTATTAATTTTCATACCATATCTCTCTCTGTTAGTACTGTTTCCATTTTATTAAGAGCTTCTTCTAACTCTTTCTTGCTAATTGCTAATACCGCTATATAGTCTGCACATCTAGTACATCTATCGTTTGTCCCTGCTTCATAATTCCAAGTGTCTTTGTGCGTTTAACAGTATTTATTGCCGCTTCTATGTACAAGTTAAAAATTAATGTGGGTAGCGCAAATCCCTGCCTCAACCGTTTTCTAATATTTACTTCTCTGCATTCCAGCTCTAATTCTATTACTGCTGTTTGCTTTTTGAAAAAGCTATGTACTATCTGTTTATCCATAAAATTCACTTCTATCTTTTTCAGTATTTTAAATATTTTTTTTCACAGTCGAATGCTATTTCCAGATATACAAATATACACGCTTTCTCATTTTTCTATTGTATCCTGTATCATTACCCTTAAATCTAAAATGGGTTTGTGTGTTCCCTTGTTTCTCCTAAACCCAAATTGATTTTCTCCTATTATTTCTTCAGCCCATATTTCCATCCGTTTTTATACAATTCTAGTTAATATTTTTGATACTTTTCTGTTGTTAAACTTTTTCTTTGAATTTTTTACATGTCTGCATCTGTTGGAGTGCTTATAAGGCCTTAGTGAGAAGTAGAAAAAATGCAGGTTGTGGCTTCCCTGACTGGTTATTTGCAATCCTCTTTGTTGGTTGATATTGATTTAATGGACTTGTTACATTTACTTTACGATGGTCAGTTAAAATCTACAGCGTTTTGCTCCATTATTCATTTACGTAGATTCTGCTAAGATCCTCCCAACACCTGGTATATTAGACCTTCCTACAATAAAATACACTTCTAGTAATTTTCAATTTCAAATTTATTTGTTTTAAAATGCAAAATTTATTCTATAAATTAAATAGTCAATACCCTGTTTTAGAGATCTGGGAACTCGCTGTGCATTGCGATGGCGCGTGGTTGCTTTCTTTATTGTTTCAATCGGAAACTCGTTGAAATAAGGTATTGAACTATCCGATAAAATCGCGTTTCAAGTTTCTTAATCACGTTTGACAACAACAATATTACTTTGAGCTCTGGTTATTAGTTAAACAAAAATTAATATTCACTTTCTTTTCTATATACACAACGAAAACATTTGTTGTATTTTTGGTTGTTTCCGTTTTTCTTTGTGAGAATTTCGTGCATGTTCTACAGCATGCTTCTTCCTTTGGGGGACTTAGCGACTCATTAGATTGTCGCTCCTTTTTGGTATGGGAGGACACCAACACTACTTGGTCTCAAGCCCCTCTGTTCCGCCCCGTCATTAGGGCTAACCCTACGCTCTGGACTCGAGGGTGGGTGTTTTAGCCACCATTTTCTGATATGGGTTTTGCGTACTTGATGAAACTGCCCATTTATAAGGTTCTTCTATTGCCGACTAAATTTTTTAGGGGTAAAACGATTCTCTTTACTTGAGATGACCCGTATTGAAAATATTGTATTATATCCTGACCTCTTACTGTGATAATTTTATGTAGTTAACTTGAATCTCACGATTGTGATTTAGAACTGTTGGTGGTGCTATAAATGTAAATTTTAGTTATATTTTGACCTCGTAGAGAAAATCTTATAGACTTGGTTTTATATTTACAATGCGAATTCAGAGCTGAGGTTTTTAAAGCTGTAATTTTTCTTTTGGCAATTTAACATAAGGTAGGGACCTGAAAACCACAGCTTGCCATTTTAGAGGGTGATTTTTTTCTTTTGCGTTTCACCTGATATGTGTATCTTGTGGGTATTGATTTTGTTTTGGTTATAATGCACTGTTAGGTCTCCTCAAATGTCACATAGATTAATTATAAGTATTAATAAGTATGTTTAATTTTTTTATTTTTATTTCAGGCTTCCCTTTAATTATTTTTTTTTTTTATTTATAATACCCCACCGACTCACTGATGGAGTTTGGAATTTTTTTTTGTTTTTCTTTGTCTTTAGGCTACATAAATGTACGTAGCAGACTGTAGATTTTATACCGGTGTTGAAATGATGCTAATAATAATTGGCACAAACTAAAACACATTTTATTGGTTCTTGAAACTATATAGATATTAATTATTTACGTTTTAAGACTGAATACTGAAACGTGTGTCCATATTCGAATGCTACACTCAAAGCAGTAAAAGTGAAAGCCACATCCAAACGCATATCTGTGATCGGTAACGTACATTTCAAGTCAAAACCCACAAGAAGGCGATACCAATACAATTAAAAAAATTAAAAGCAGTAATACAAATCTCAACAGCATCTATATATTTTTTTATTAATAAAATCCAAAATTTTTCGACTTTATCAACGACGTAGACAAGATGTTAATCCATATTTATTGGAACAATCAATTATTTAACTTATCTTTATTGATGTGATATTAGTTTTATACTAAAATGTCCTATATTTAATGTAATAGTTTGATGGAACTTTTTTTTATTTCTATTTTTTATTTTTAAGTTGACATGGCGCCGAAGATGGCTAACGCTGAATGCGCTCTGCTGTAATTTTATAAAGATTTTTTAAATATTATATTATTTTGCACGAGATTAGTCACTTTTGGATTTTATTTTTAAAAAAATTGTGTACACAGTCAAGAATTAATTCTTCATCTATATTTTTTGCTATAGTGACTACGTTTGAAATCTTAAAGTATCACGCCTGTCTCGTACAGATAACTTACAAGTTCAAAGAGACGTTCTGTTACTGCTTGTCTAGTGACTTTTAGAGTTTCTGCTTTATCTGTATCCTAGTTCAAACTTGTTTATAAGTATTGGATATCATTTCAGTCATCCTTTTCAATGTCTGTTTCATGTTCTAGTGCTTCTGGTTCCAGTCCTGCATATAAATTCTTTTTCTACCTTTTTTATAGCGGTCTCCTTCAGCACTTCTTATATTTTTGCTATAGGGCTCTATATCCCTAAAATTAATTCTAATTAGATTGTATGCTTTGTCTGTTTTTCCACTTTCCATCTTAGTTAGTACCTCTTTGTATTTTTCCTGAATGTATTGTTTTTAGCTTTCCTGCATTTGCAGATAGTTTGCATTCTATGGCTTTGTATTTTTGTTTCCATGCTTTGTCTGGTGTTTTTATTTTCGCCTTTTTTATATTAAATTCAGAATATCCTTTGTCACCCATGGTTCTTATTTTCTTTTTGTATACACCCTAGAATGTCTGTGGCCGCAATGTCTAAATTGGGTTTAATGTTATTCCATTTTGCTTCTACTTCCTTAATATTAGAAATTTTCACTATATCTTGGGATGCTTTCGTATTATCAATTCATATTTAACCGATTTTATTTCTTTTCGGTTGTGTCCAACAAATCTAATTTACTCCCACTGTAATTTATATTAATTACGGTCAGCATCTGGTTAATACAATGTATCGAGTTTAATCTACATGTACTACCCAAGTTTTCACACAATATATTCATCTATAGGAGCTGTATATGTAAGTGTTTGTCTTATTCCGATGTCTACATTGCAGTTTTTTAATGTCATCGTCTTTCATTCTTACCATGCAATGTATTTAAAAAAGTAATGTTGAACTTTATTATCTGAATTATTTTTATAGAAACAAAATTCGAAGTGTCTGATTAATTAAGAATGATTATTTGCAGAATCTTTTATACACAATGCATCATCTACTTTCTTCTTTCAAAATTAAATTTTCTTTATTTCACATCTAATTTGTTGTTAACATAACGCAACATGCTACAATTGCTTTGCATTTTCTGGTTTTCACAGATTTTTGAATTCAGAGAAAAGTACTGATTTTTTTAAATATATTTAAGCCATCGTTTACATAAATCTCAGAAATTTTAGAAAAAAACATTACAAATTCTTACATCTACGTAATAGGATATTTAATTGTTTCTTAATAATAATAATAATAATAATCGTACATTTGTAAATCACACTTAAAGATTTTGGTAACATTTTGTAACCTAGTACAATTTAGTGATTTTTAAAATTAATTATTAAATGTTTGATTTATTTTAGTTGACTGCGCAAATGGGAGCAATGCACTTATCAGCTGGATCCTATATTCCTCAGTCTTACTCCTATTATCCAAGTATAATACAAGCAGTGCCTGTAGCAGAGTCTGAGCATACTTCAAATGCGGCCAGCCCAGATGAACATTATCAGGCGTACCAACCTTCTAAGTAAGATTAATGATAAGTTTAGCTAGTTGCAGAATTTATAGATTTCCAAAATTAATTGTTGCTTATTATTTATTAACTAATTGCAATTCAAATGTAATATCCTAGTTAAATAGTATGCTTAGCGGAAAAAAAAACATCATGCAAGAACTGTGATTTTTAACAGACTGGAAATATTTTGGGCTTCTATAAATTATTGCCTTTAGATTTTACTGTAATATATAATATTTACTAAATACATCAGAGAAATTTCTGCTGTTTTTGTATGTTTGCAAAGTTTTGTGGGACTATTGTTCTGTGAGATACAAAAGGCAATATATTGTTACGAGTAGATAAATTACATTTATTTTTTATGACTATGCAGACTTTAAAAGCAGCAGTAGCATGTTGAACAAAAATAATGCTATGTTATAGATTAAACGATCTTCCGAATGCCTTTTAAAATGGCATAGGTTAGGTAAAGTTAGCTATTTTATTTTTGATGATAGTCTACATACATAATAGGTAGTTATGTTTGCAATGCAGATATTAAACTGCTCATTCAATAATAAAATAAATCAAATACATCTTCCTATTTCATAAGCCATATTATTCAATACGAACTGACTTCCAAGCATGTCATTTATTGTGTATTATTTATTTTTTCATTGTAAAAATATATTAATATACTTCGTAACTTATTTTTAAAAATTTGGAGATGCCATTTCCAAATATCGGTTATTTTCGAACTGTATTCGAAAGACTTTCTTGTATTATATTTCTACGGTTATACATACATATAAATTATTTATTACATTATTTACAAATTGTTCATTGTTGACATTCCAGAAATTTGTCAGATGTTTTAAAATATTTTATTATTTATTTTGCATTTCATTTATTGAGGTGCCCATATATTAATTTAATCGGAACTGATTTTATATTTTTCTTTACAGTTCACGATTTTATCTTTAGTGCAATGTATTCTTGTTTTATTTTTGTATAGTATATTTTTGTTTTCTATGGGAATCTTTATAAATGGACTGACTAGATAATGTTGATTCGGTGATTGTTTTAGAGCCGTCATTATGCCAAAATGTCCTACATTTTATACTCTCAAATGCGTAATTACGGCGGTAAATATTAATAGTGTTATACTCGTTTCACATTGGTTGTTCATTGGTAGTGATCTAATAAAAAAGCCTGACGATCATAATAAAATAGGCTGACCGGGTTTGAAAAGCACCTAACAAGTATCTATCGTTTACTTTGAGAATTAATTTTTACAACTGCATCAATGGTAGCATAGAAATAATTAGGGTTTATGAATCTCAAAAATACACAAGACTGATATATTGTTGTCGACATTACAAGCACTGTGTATATTTACACCAAAAAACTGTGATGATAAAATGTAGCAATTTTTGTAAATTATGTGAGGAGTTGAGGAGTATAATATCTTACGATCAACATGCTTATATCTTTATTATTTGTATTAAGCATTGTATATGTGCATATGCATTCAGAGATCTGAGACGTTTGGATGGTTTATTTTTTGCAAAACTGTTGCATGCATGTTCTTATTATTTTTCTAGTATTACTATTTGTTTAGAAAGTAATAGATGCATAATTCCAATCTCTGGCTTATTAGAGTTCAGGAGAACACACTAATAGTATTGTATAACTTAGACTAGTGATGTGACAACATTCAAATGTGTGTAATTTGGTTTAAACTTTTATGATGTTACAGCGGTTATATTCTGAAATTAGTTGTAATTGAAGTGGATGTCCTGAAGAACTATATTTATGGGATTTTTTTGAATTATTGTTCTTATGCATCATATTCTTTACAATACCAAATAAAAACAATAATGTAATCGTTGGTTATTGTTTTCTAAAAAGTGAACATTCTTTGGTGCAAAATTGCTGTTAAAATTTACTTCAAGCAATGTATTATTCTGATACTGCTATAGCTGTTTTTTTTTGCAAAATTTAGGGTAGCTGATCACAGTTAGAGTATTTTAAAGAATATTGGATTATAGTTAGTTTTTGGGAACACTTTTGATTACGCTTTTGATTAGACTTAAAAATCTTAGTAAGAAATAGATAAAAAATTCAAGTTGTTTCTAAATGAAGATTTGGTAGAGATGTTCAATTTTTTCTTTAGTTATCGTTTAATGCATGTGACCAAGAAAGAAGAAAAATCTGTAACTAAAATTAGGGAATCGTAAAAAATCAAATTGTTGCCAATAAAGTAGGGTATTTTAAAGGTGATCCTGAAATAAAAGTTGAATTTTACATTGTTGAAATGTTAGATTAAAATTAATCTGGTATAGCATCCATAAAATCGAATTTAATTAACGTAAAGAACAAATAAGTTCAGAAAAACTTATTTTGCTAGTTTTTATACCAGCTAACCATAAGCATTTGTTGAACTGTGGTTGGTACTAGGTATTGGAATTCCTTCTTTGCCAGTTCGACTGAATTGTTTCATGGAAATTCTGATTTTTCTGAATTAATCGACAGTTTATCATAGCTTTGTTTTATGAAGTTTAAGGTTACACAAATTGTTAAAACAATTAACTTCAATGACGATGACTTCTGCATGAAAAAGATCCGATTGCATGTATAAAATCAATGTCTAATTTGGATATATACTCTTATGCATCATTAAAATTGTGTACAATCAGTAAAAGGTGTCCCTTTTCCTTTATTCATTAAACTAATTAAAATTTGTAGCTCTTCTAGTTTTGTACCATGTAGAAATTGTAAGCAACAAGTTTATAATTTGACAGTCTTTCTATGAATACCGAATTTACTAGTTTTGTTTGTATGATATGTAATTGTTTCATAATAATAATAGCGTCGCGTTTGTGGTCCAATAATGTAAAATACAAATGGAATGTAAAGCAAACATTTGGTGAAGTGTAGTTAAATTTATTTATTAGTAGCGATACCTTATGTGTTTAATTAAATACAAAATAGTCGTACATAAACAAAAGTCTTGTGGTTACAATTCATAACATTTAAAGTGGGATATTTTTTACTTAATACCAAGCACTTTGGCATACTTGTACATGCCAAAAACCATAAAAATTATTAAAATCATAAAATTAAAAAATTTGACATATTGAAAGTTGGCCATCTTTACTGTATTCTGCTTTAGCCGAGTTGAATCAATAAAATTAAACATTTTTAGTACTTCCAACAAATCACATTTATTGCGATAGACGAAACTAAACACTTGAAAACAAAATTTTCAGAAATACTGATAAATTGTGATCCTTAAATAACCATATTTCATCACTAGCTTAACTGATCATGATTTTCGATTTTACGCATAGATAATGTCGTTTGCTTTAAATAATATCATTTCCAGAAAGAACCTTTTCATTCTCTCCTTTACGAAATTATAACCTTTCGTCTTGACAAGGGAATTGAAAGCGAAAATAAAGCATGCTATGTGATTGGATGCTAGATGGTTGCTAGCTATGAAAAATTTTAGCAGCTAGAACAAAAAGTAAAAATGACAACTATAGTTCATTCGTTTTAACTTTAGGATGACGTCAAATGTAGTAATAAAATGTTAGCATCTGTATGCAAATACTTGGAATTCTGCTTGAAAAATATTGTCATTTAACTTTAACACATAAAGGTTGACAGTTCTGTAGGGTGTTGCCATCAATTCCTCTTGCCAATAGGAATATTCATGTATCTTTCATTAAATATATTAGAATTTAAACCAACATTGGCAATGTAGCATTGTATCCAGTTGTGACGTCACCCTAAAGTAAAGCGAATGGACTAGATTAATATTTATTTAAACTGAAATTCAAACAAAATTACAATTGTTGTAGGTTCCCGAAAAGTTTAAAGCTATATTAATTGTTGTAAGTTTGAATATGTCGCTCTTTGGAGTTCTCTCGCAATAAACTATTGCATACAATATTAGTAGCTTTTTCTATTAAACTCATTTTAAACTAATTTGTGGTGTTTGACAAATTTCATAAATTGCAGTTGTTAAACAGAACATTATGTTGACAGCAAGCCACCTTATAATAATTTACTAATTTTATTATATTCACTTATTCATTTTATTTCATTATAATGTCTTTTTTTATGGTAGTAAATGTCGAGGGAAAAATGAAAAGTTTAATATTTTACGCACTGCCCAACCCATTTTAAATGCCCTTTTTTAACTAGCCTCGACTATTCTTATGTTTCGCCTTGTCCATTTAAAAACGTCTCGCACCTAAATGTAAATGTAAATAACTATTTACTATGTAATTTAAGTAATTTAAACTTGAATGTCATAAACTTATTTGATTAATATGTAAATTTATTAGGCCTGTCATTCATTCTTATTCCTCTTTTTGTAACATTTAGTTTTTTGACATATTAATTTTATTGTGTATTTTAAAATATCAAACGTCATACATAGCAGGACTTTGAAAATTCATGGCACACTGACGAATTTACTTATCAATAATATATGTGCTACGCCTAGAATTCAAGTTAATAATATTTAAATTAAATTTGCATTTTAAGAATATTTTTGCAGAAATGATAATTATTTTAAATGAAGAAAATTATCTAACAATAAAGATCAAAATTAGTTTACCGATTTTCCAATAAAGTAAATTAACATGATACTGTCGAAATTACAATAATTATTTGCTAGATGCTAAAACTTTTCGAATTTTTGTTGCAGATACTTTTCTTGGTGTTTCAGTTCTGCTGAAGAAAAATGATTCTGGTGTTGGTTTTGCATGTGGACGTTATTAGTTGAACTGCACCGAAACAACATCTAATTGATGTTCCGTTCAGAGCAGTCATTTGTATAAAAATTATGTTTTAAAGAAAATCTTAATTCTGTTACATCTCAATCTGACATTTTCCATGTTTAATAAAGATTGTCGGCTATGGACCATGATTTATTACAATATTTTG
This sequence comes from Platerodrilus igneus, assembly GCA_036346225.1. Taxonomy (NCBI): domain Eukaryota; kingdom Metazoa; phylum Arthropoda; class Insecta; order Coleoptera; family Lycidae; genus Platerodrilus; species Platerodrilus igneus. The sequence continues at coordinate 9,938,259 of JARFIW010001469.1, read as the reverse complement.
GTTGTCAAGATCTCTTGTTTGATTTTTAACTTATATCTGAAATTTGTCTTCCACTATGGTGCTAATTAGAAATATCTGTACAGCTCAGATCAATTACTTGTTGGAGACCATCTGCTCACTGTACTTCTGTCAATTATTTTACCTCCATAATTGTGTTTTAAATATCTATAAATATTAATTCCATGCGTCCGTTTTGTGATTAGAACCATTCTGTGCCGTTTTAAACCATTGACACTAGGCACATCTGATACCATGATGGCGAACTATTCAACCGAATTGAACAAAACTTGTGTGAGCAGGCAGCATGTTGTCACAAATTGCCACGGTGCAGAGCTCCGTATACTATATAAATATAGTTTTACATCAGGGGTGTTATGGAGTTTTTAAATACTAAGAACTTTTTAACTTATAATAATAAGAACAAAAGTAATTACATTAAAAGTACAAATTTTAAACAGGAAAGAACACAAACGAATTTTAAAAAGATCGTTCCAAATATAAGAATATTCCAGATTCTGTCACTAATCACTGGGAGACTATCGGAATAGTTATGACTGGACATGTATTCCTGAACCAGCCTTCAAAGGTACAATTTCCCCTAAGTAAAAACAACAAGATCATTTTGTACATAATGTTTCGATAAGTTAATACTCCATCACTCATCTAATAATGTATAGTTGAAAGTGAGTATGTTGCTACTGCTGGAGGTAGCTAATGGAAAAAACCATAACACCCTCCAGGAATTCTCTTTAATTGTTGTTTTGAACATAACTTTTAAGATTAATGCATCGATTACTACTCCTCTTTACATACTTATTTTTTATATAAAGTGGATTAAATCTTATATACTTGAACTTCAGGTAAACACCTGGTAGTTGCCCAAATTTTATATAACCACCCACCGGGCGTTTGCCGTCCATCACAGATGCCAGCAGCAAAATAATTGTAACCTCACAAACTGATTTTGTTGACATTGAAAATTAAGTTTATCTAACATCTCTAAGGAAATTAATTGTCTTTTTTTTGTATGATTTTTATGATCAGACTGATTTTTTGTGTCATGCTTAATAAAACATAATAATTTTTCTTGGAAAGGCAGATATGTCTTCTATAATTTTTATAAATTTGGTATTTTATAGCTTGGAAAGTAATATTCAATGTAACTGCTATGCAATATCAACTTCATCCTACAATGTGAAACCACAGTCCTTTCTACTTAGTTCAATTTTTATATAATTTTCAAATTAGTAATATTTTGAGGTAATATTTTATGATATACGAGAAAAACATTTTGGCAAATGTAATTTTATCTGATTCATATCATTGCATGGATTTGCTTGCTTGTGCAATTATTTCTCAGGAATTAAAGCATTTACTGTCCAATTACGTTGGCAAAATAGTCTTTCTATTTTAATTTTGTTGAAAACCGATTTGCAAACTAATGGGTTGTACAAATAGTACCCTAACCAATTTGCCATTTTGAAATTGCAAATGTTTGCAGACAAGAAACCAAATTACACATTGTGAATGTAAGTGCATGCTAACGTATTTTTTTTTTTGTAAATTAAGCATCACATCTACTAGTTTTTTGTTCAATTTGAACTAGTTCTAAAATACTAGTATTGCCTATTCCAATTATTACTAATCCATATTTCATATCGTGTTTATGTGTGATTTAAGAAAGGTTTGACCTTGATACCTAATTTATTCATCAGTATATTGTCAAAGTATATTAATTGTTAGAGTATAAATGAAAATTTATGGCGGCTTTAATTGTTAGTGTTACTTTCCTTAAGCCAATTTTCGGATATATGGTAAATTTGTTGCTACGTAAAAAATATTCTTTAAAGTATACGAATAGATATTTGTAATAAAATTCACTTTTTAAAGAGTAGGTGTATATAAAAGCACTTCGCGTTATAGAAATCGTGCCTTTTTCAGATGTCCATTGACAGGGATTTACTGAAAGGAAAAAGAGATTTTAAATATATTTTTTTAAAATCGGTGTTTACGTAACTTATGACAAAACCAAAATTTTTAACTTATAGTTGTTTTTGTATGTTGTACACTATAGTAGGCAGTTATCACTTAGTTTTATTGATTTTTTAGAATTGTCAAAAGGGAAGAGTAGTAGAGTATTTGTAGTTAAAGTATCTCCTGCTATTGCAGTTTGTGGTTCATCTTCTACTCTTCCCTATTTTGTGTCTGTTATGTGTATAGATATCAATGAACCCTTAGTGTTATGATAATGGGTAAAATGTACCCACAAACTGATTTGACATAATAATATTAGATAGAGCACGATTGGTACGCATAGATGCAACCAATAAATAAATGTATTTATATCAATTTGTTAGTAACGAGCAGATGAGAAAACTATGACTTTTACACTGTTAACTGATAGATATTCAGTTTATTTTGGTAATACCCTACACACTATTTTTAGACAATGTCGTCATTCGAGTCAAACGATGACTACCTATAAGTCAGACAGATTAACAAAATCTGCGCCCTGTAATATAGCGGATAACCGCGCTTGCAATAGTTTAGCTTTTAGATTTAGTTTGGCATGATAGGTAGAGCTTAGTTTTAAGGTTTCTATTTAAGCTATTTTCAGTTTTAAGAAGAATTGTAGGTTTAGATATAGGATTGAATTTATTGAGAGCAACTTGGAAGTATATTTATTAGTTAGTGTTTGTATAGTTATATAGATAGATTTATTTATAACAAAAAGTTTTCAATTCTATATAAGAAGTATGTTAACAATTAGGAATGTTGCTGTTTTTTTTGATAAATGATGTTGCGGATTTTACAGTTTGGAGTTACTGACACGAAAAGTTAATTGTTATTGTTATTGTTATCAAAAGGAATGGGAATGTTACTAATTATTGATGTATAAAATTATTTAATTAACGAGGCTGTGTGTGGACACGCAATTTATGTAATAATTATTTTATTGCTACAAAAAGCGTGTACGGAAACGGCAAATAGTCAGAATGGTGCACACTCCAAGTTGCACTCGATGCACCATCGAGACCTGGTCTCTCAATTGGTTAATGTTTAAGATAAAATAAGTGTTTTTTATTGTTGAATAAGTTTACTTTATGTTTGTTTTTAATTTCTTTTGTATTGTGACTACAACTTTCCTTTGTGTTGGTAAAAAAAATGTATTTGTGCAGTTTACTTTTTTTTTGTTTATGAAAAGCTTTCAGAGACAAACCTGGTTTATCCACTACTGTAAGACTACTCCAAAGAAATTTACTTGTTGAGAGTGAAATTTGTGAAGAAATGAATCAAGAATCAGAGAACAAGATTCACTGGTCGATGCATAATTATGAAATTTCTTTTTGGTTGTACCAACATATTTAATTTTCACACTAGGCAACTAAATAACTTTACTGCGATTTATTGTTAAGTACAAAAAACAAAGTAGTGTAGTATAATTCTACCGTGTGTTATAATATAATACAAATTTGCTAATCTGATAACGTACTTCTTTATGGTATATGCTGTATGTAACATTGCATTATCCTCGGTGTAAATCACAAACGGTAACATTTTTACAACATTCAACATGTTCGGCTTGTTGTTTGTTAGAAAGAAACAGGACGTCGGAGCCAAGTACTTTTGAATTTGCAAGAAGAACCAGTATTTTATTGCTTGCTAAAAAATATAAAATTGTGCAGAATTGGCAAAGCAAGCAACTGAAAAGCGGATTAGTTAAAAAATATCAAATTGGAAATGGAACTATTTCAGACAAAAAAACCTAATGAAATCGAGTGGTAAGTTTTACATTTTATTCTGCCATTCACAATCTTTCAATCGAGTTGATACTAAAAAGGTTTTTGTTTCAGTTTCATAAAAGATTATTATGATCCAGGAGAAAGGGAAAATAATCTAGCTGAATTTTCAAAAAAAATCAAGATGCAAAACACGTAGAGGATTAGTTTCCTCAGATGTATAAATGAAGAAGGTTATCATAAATACTATTCGTTGTTGGTAAAGGAATAAAGTTGCGTGTTTTTAAAAATGAGGTCACCAGTTATTTACGGATATAGAGGACGTTATTAGGATGGACCCAGTCATTTTTATATAAATATAGTGTCAACATAGTTCAGACGTGTGTTTATTACTACTTGCTTTTCTAATATTCGTAAAAATATATCTTTTATGTGGTCCTCACCAATAGGAATGTGGGTTTTTACTAAAAATCGTTTTTCTGGTTGGTGGTTTCATAATTCCCATGTATAAAGTTCTTGATAATCCCACATATACAACTGCCGACTATTCCATTGCAGTCTGTGTCGGTAGCGTTGCGTTAAGCATCAAGCTTTTTGTGCACGAAGACACAGTTTCGTTGCTCAACTAGGTCTGTTTTTTTATTATATTGCACTTTTTTTATTTTCATCTTTTACTATGCACAATAAGAACAACATGAACTTTCTTAACGCCCGTGCTGGCTGAAATCGGTAAAATGTAACTTACATTTGATGCAATATTGATATTCTATTTACTGGGAAAGCTTTTGCAACGCCTACTATAATATTTTAACATACTATCTGGGATTGCTTTCAGAACTGCCGAACGTTGGACATTTACTTTTTCACAAAATATTTCTATGCATTTATTCGTTGCTACGAATTCAACAAAGGTTAATGCCGTTTTTGTTTACAATATGCGGTTATTACTGTAGAGCTAGAGATGGATATAATTTGATACAAGGTAGTGTGAATAACTGAATTAAATTACAGTATCATTGTATTATGTATAAATTTGCAATGATTCAAGTTATATACATATAAGGACGTTATAGCACAGATTATCCAGCTTAATAGTATACATATATTGCAAGTAGTATATAAGGAATGTTTTGTGATAAATGAGTAGTGTCTAATAATAAAACACATACATCCATTGTGGGACCAGACAAACGAGATTATATACGGACACACAATATGTTTAATGAAGATAGCGCAAATGCGTGTGTCCAGAAACACCATCCGATGTTGGCAGCACGCATCCACGACATACGTTATACCAGATATTTACATTATGGCTTGGTCCATTCTTATAACGTCCTTGACAGGTATACACTTTTTGTTTCAAAAGTTTGAATAGTTCACAAGAAAATCATTTGGCTGAAAATGCTGTTTAATTATTTAATGCACTAAGCCTTGTTTCAGAAAGTGCATTGGTTATTGACGATGGATTAATGCCAATTCAACCCATGAATCAAATCAATCGATCATCATCATTAGGTCTTCATTCATAGAACTGTTTTATGTTCTGAGCTAACCTACACATTTTCCTGAAATTCTCACAGCCTATATCTTTCACTATCTGCGTGCACTAGTCTAATCAATGTCTACCTCTAACTCTCTTTTTTCCTATCTCTACTTGTAACATATACTGTACTATTCCCCAAATGTCTTAGAATGTGTCTTACCGTTTTATTTCTCCTTTTTTTTTTGTTTTCTACAGATATCAAATACATGTGTTGGTTTTGTAATATTTCCAACTAATCTTGATTGTCTGAAAGGATTTATTGGAAAACTATTAATTCGGCAAATGTCTGTGTTGGAGAATCTTGGTACCCATAGGCTGGTTCACCTCCTTCACATACCACAATAACGGTGAAATAGGGTATATATGTATAAAACAATAAAAGGAGAACTGAACTGCATTTACAAGAAAGAGCAGCGGCTATGTTAAAAGACAACAAAAATAGAAACAAGGAACAATTATTGGAAGAGTATGTGTGGAGCACAACACTGCATGCCTATGAAATAGAGACAGTAGGAGAATAAGCAGGAAAAGGATTAAGCCTGGAATATTATGCTTTAGATGTATGATGATGATAGCATGAGCAGACAAAGTTATATAAGTTATATAATTAGCAGGGGAATGAAGATATCTGTGGAAAATATAAAATAGATTAAATAGAAGGACAGGAACGTTCTAAGGCAATTGGGGAATAGTGTGGGATTTATCACGAGCAGAGATAGGAAAAATGAGGAACCTAGATCAGACTATTGCTCGTAGATAGTGAAAGATGCAGACTAGGAACTTCAAGGAAATGTGTAGGTTAGCTCAAAATAGAAAACAATGGAGGTACACGTCTAACCAGTTCCAGGACTGAAGACTTAATGATGATGGGATATCTTTCTTCCCCTACTATTTCTAGAACCTCTTTGTTATTAACTTTGTCTGTGCTATCATCATCGTACATCTAAAGCACCATATTTCAAAAGGCTTCTACCTTTTTACTGTCTGCTTCTCATACTGTTCCCATTTCATAGCTGTACAGTGCTGTACTCCACCTATATGCTTTCAACAATTCTTTTCTTTTGTTTCTTGTTTGTTGTCTTCGAACATTCAGCTGCTTTTTCTTGTTAGATATAGCACGACTTCCCTTCTATTGTTTTCTAAATATATACCCTATTTCACCTGACGGCTATCAAGATCTCCCAACACTTAGACATTTGCCGAATTAATAGCTTTCCAATATATCCCAATAAATTCTTTCGCACAATCAACATTTGTTGAGAATATTGCACAACCAACACATGTAGTTGTATACAATAATCATCAGGTTTAAGTACAATTCTTTGCGTCATTAGTTTTTTCGTCTTGGAACTAGTTGGACATGTACCTTCGTTGATTTCTATTCTGCGCTAACCTACACATTTGCCTGAAATTTCAACAGCCTTCATCTTTCTTTTTTTTGTGCAATAGTCTAACATAGATCTACTTCTACCTCTCTCTTTTATCCTATCTCAGTTTCTAATATATTCCGCACTATTCCCTCGTGCCTTAGTATGTGACCTTTCACCCTGTTTTTCAGACATTTATTTTTTCTTCTACCATTTCTAGAACCTCTTTGTTCTTAACTTTGTACACGATTTTCATCATATGTTTGTATTACCATATTTCAAAGGCTTCTTTAGTTTTCGTGTCCACTTCTTTTACTATCCAAGTTTCCCAGCCGTACAGTGCCGCCGCGCTACACACATGCTTTTAACAATCTTTTTCGTGTTTCTGTATATGTTGTTTTTGAACATAGTAGTTGATTTTTCTTGTTAATACATCACGGTCTTGTGCTATTAATACCTTTTGCACTTTTCCCATCTTGCGTTATTTGGCTTCCTAGATAGCAGAAATCCTTAACCTTTTGTAAGTTCTTGTTTCTTATTTGCATTTGGGCTTTTTGATTTAGTTTTATTTTTGTTGATTTTCTTATATATCTCTAGAACTGTTTCCATTTCATTGAGAGCTGCTTCTAAATCTTCCTTGCAAAATGCTAATACCGCTATAACATTTGCAAATCTAAGCATATCAATCTTTTCTCCCTGCATTCTAAATGTCTTCCTGCATTTGACTGTATTTATTACTTCTTCGATGTACAAGTTAAAAATTAACGGGGATACGGCACATCCCTGTTTCACCCATTTCCTAATATTTATTTCTCTATGTTTCTGCTATAATTCAGTTTGCCCTTTGTATAAGCTTTGTACTATCCATTTATCCCTAAAACTCATTCTAATCTTAATTTAGCAAAAACTAAGAAGCGAAAAACTTAAAATAAGTATATTAAACTGTAAAGTATTACAACGCTATATAATCTTGCATTTGAATAATATCTTTCCCGGTCGTGATGTGTTTCTTGGAGCCATCTGGAAATTACCCATAATTTTTCCATCAGCTGACATGCTTTATTTGTGCTCAGCTTTTAACTTTGCCTGTTTGTGTTATTGTAGGTGCACTGGGGGTTAAATCTTCTGCGATTACAATAACAAAATTTTTAAGAAATTTGTTCTTTGAATAAACTTGCACTCTGTTTCGATAATTAACAAACTTTACTAATATAACTCGTGGTGTTTACCTGCACCATTTTTTTTTAATGCCAACCCGGTGAGATCTTTCAATTGCACCAATAATTAACTGTAAAAGGAGCTGATTATGTAAAGGACCAAAATAACGTTATCAGCGGATTCTCTCTGTTGTTCTAGTATCTGAAAAAAAAAACGTTGTTACTTTTGCTATATTGATTCAGAGTAACTCAATGATATTGACTTTATTCTTTGTTACATTGGAGTTTGTTTTAACAGTTTTTATAAATGTCGTTACTGATTTCTTTTTTTGATCAAATGACTTATTAATTTTAATATGTAATTTTTCAAGTTTGGCATCAATTTTGTGCTCAAATTTCTTGAAGAGATTTTTGATTTTATCTAATACATCTAGATTCACATTAAAAAGTGAAGTTTATCTCCTACTCAGTTTGCCTGGAACATTCATGTTATAGTGTTTATTATTAACTAGTTGTTTATAGCTAATCAATAATACCAGACAATGTGTTTCACGTTACGAAGGTTATTAGCACAATAACTGGTATTAGAATATACTTACACGCACTTTATTAAAATTACCACTGAACTGCTGTAAAATTGTATGTATATGTGGGCTAATATAATCGGAATCACTTACAAAATTGTCGGAGTGTCTAACTACACCATCTTGCCAAGTTTTACCATTTAGTTCAACTAAATACCAAACATTAAATTAGATAAAACCGCACCTCACACTTACTCACGAACCCCCATATTAAAATCATAATTAATTTTGCCCTTCACTAGTTTTCTCATCTATTTGAAATTATTTAATAATTTGTATTTTATGAAAAGGGAATTTTTTGTTGCGTGTGTTTAATTGTAGAAAGTAAATATCAAGATGGAAAGTTCCAATAGCTATTAGTTTGTTTTAAGGGGGATGCATTTGTCAAATACATCATATCTGATTATAAAACAATTCAATAGCTTGATTATACTTATATCTTCCAAAAGTGCCTAATCAATTTTATTTAATTTACGTGTATATTGAAACGAAATTAGCACATCTAAAATTGTATTAATAATATTTATAAAACCAACCGCATGCGAGGAATATTTCATCTGCCATGTAAACTTATTGCTTACCGTGATAGTCGATGCAGGATGAATATTTACTTTTACTGCCGGGTTGTCATTCAATATAATTTCACATTTTAAGTCTAATATGGCAAGATCCAATAGTTTCTGATTAAAACTTAAATTTCATTGCACTGTTTAAAACTAATAAGCTGAATGTAATTAAGCATTGTATCTCTTTTAGAATCATTTATATGTGGGTTTTATTAAAATTGGGAGCATTAAAATCTCCAACAATTAATACACCTGTTCTGCCAGTGGTTATAAACTCGAAAAGATAAAAGTGCTTCAAACACGCCATGCAACGAATTCTTTCAAACTATGTGCACATTAATCTCGTATTGTTCTTAAAATAAATGTCTGCAATTTTTATAATTATAAAAACTTGTATCAGTTCTCAAGGAACTAATTTATTTAATAAACTAAGATGTAGTTGTTCTTCTTTAATTTCAACTTAACTTTTGCACTATAGAGGTGGAAAGTGTAAAGCTCTGCATTTTGAAAGTGATATAGTTTTTAACAATTGGTTAAAAACGACTAATTTGTCTTGCACTGTTACTGTAAAGCTTGCTTAAATATATTGCATATATAAACATTTACTAGCAAGATACTTAGGGGAGTATTGTGGCTAATAGAACAGAATCTGAATATTTTCATGCATTCCTTAAGTAACATCCATGAACAATGAATGGTTCATATTATACAATTCATTTTGGCGGTGTATGTAGAATTTGTGTGCAATTTCTGTACACATCAAATTGCCAGATCTATTCATGTTTTTTAAAAATAAAAACAAGTTTATTTATGGAGATCTAATTTTATACAATAAATTTCATGCTTGATATAGTAAAAGAATTTAAAAATTTTCTCCAATTTATTTGGGCAAATTATATTTGAGTTGTTTCTTTAAAATACGAACTACATATGTTAGTGGCAAAATCAAATTAGAAGCAGGATAGCTTCTATTAGTAGATGGAATTGTATGCTTTAAGATCGAAGTGTTATGTAACTGAATGTTTTTAGTACAATGATTTTTTAAGCGATTGTAGGAGAGGTGGATCAGAGCGCTGAAATTTTTCGGGCAAAGTTACTAAGCGGCACATTTACAAATCACTTTTAGGGGTGCTTGTACTGGTAATCTGTTAATTGTAATAAATTGGTAGCTCAGGGTTTATTTGTATAAAATACAAGACAAAAATAGGATGATTTATTATTTTGTATTTCTTTATTTCTCCTTTTTCATTATGTGTAGGAACCCCTGCTGCACAACTGCTGTTAGGTGACACCTTATATTGTTACGGTGTCTGCCCTTTCAGTGCAAATCAAAATTTAATTCCTTTAACTCTTATTTTACTCGTAATAGCAGTTTGAGTATATTGTGATACAAGTTTGAATAGATTGTCGAAGTTTGAGATTCCTTATTTTTTTTACATAAACAAGGGTTTTCGTGAATTTTTTATTTTAATAACTTTGTCTATCTGGATTTATAAACTTTTAGATTTTTCTAAACGGAGATTATCTTGAGAGGTTTAGGACCTTTACGGGTAAAATGGGTGGTGCATTATAAATTTAGCTTTACCATGAAGAAACGGGAACTCTGCAACAATATTAGGGGTGTGCCAGTTAACTACAATGGTGTGGGAGTGTGTTCCAAAGGAAGAAAACTAATAAAAATAATGAATAAAATGTACAATTGATACGACTGAAATACAAAAATACATAGCAGACCACATACCTTGAAAGGCTTTATGGGTTGTCATATTTAAGGGGCATTAAACCGCCTGCCTCTGTAATCCCTTCGATATTTTACCTACACGGAAGACTTATTAAGGATGTCACTTTCACTTGTTTCCTAAATTTATCGTATTATACTTTACCTTGTTCAACAATACCTTACAAAAACTCACTAATAAAAGTGCCTCTCTGGAAATACGACTTCGTCACTGGGGTGGTTGGATTTTCTTTCACAAAATATCTATGTTTACTTAGTTCATAAATAAGTTCAAATAAAATTCAACCTACACTTAACCTTGTTACATTTAAACCAAATATGCGAAAATTATTATGCCCCAAATGTGAGAACAATTACTACACATTAAATACCTCTTAATTCATACATAATAGGTTTTATGATTTAGGCATGCAAATTTCTGTGTCATGGTTATGACAGGCTTTTGCTTACAGTTTCGTCGAGTTTTCAGGTAGTCATGCTCCAGGTCCTCTTCAGATTTTCGTTGCATGAATCTTCCAATTGTAGTGTGCCATAAAAGGAAGATAAAAAGAGGTGGAGAGGCTGATTAGGGCACTACATAGAAAAATACACAATACACGACACTCCAGCTAAATCACAACCCCTCTTTTTTGACTCCCTTACACTTGACTTTCCAATGCTCCACCCAGAGATACTACATTGGCCAAGAAGTGAGTTTTTTACCTGGAAATTTTGAATTTTGGCGAACCCTTGCTCTTCCAAGCAAGGTAGCATCTTAACGTGCATGACAACACATGCACACACGGGACCTACATTTTACCTATCATTCAAACTAGCATATTTTTGTGAAAAATGCTGGCAAGCCATTCATATCGGGAACCGAACTTGAGACCTTGGGATCAGTAGTCATACATGAACGTATTTAACTCCCGGAGTCACCATACAAAAGTGTCACAATTCGTAGCAGAGTTAGTTCAAGGTTCAATAAAAGTTTTAGATAATTTCCCTGAAAATGATAAAAAAAATTCTGCGGGAGATGTAAATTCTCTAGGGCATCTTAACATATTTATACGTATTACATTCTAAGCCATAATCTAATTTTACTAAGTATAAGAAATGGAAATTGGTTATCCAATGATCGAAAAATGTGTGTTGTCGGTTAATTCACTTCGCACGCCTCAACCTCTACGGACATTAAATAATTACCATAAACATACAGATATTTTTGTAAAAAAAACCTTCATTTTCAAACATCGGACTGGCAAGGCATTACTAAAAAGATAAGATAACCTTAAAAAAATTAATACTGTTAACAAATTGACTTTCCCAGGTTTTACGAATATTGGTAGTTACATTCTGAATTCCATTTCTGTCAATGTCAACTTAACGATAAACAAAACATTGGTCAATACAGCTTTTCCTGTATACATTCCATAATCTCTTAAAATTATCAACTGTTTTTCGCACATGTAAAACCTACATTAAAAATTACCTAGCACACCCTGATTAATTCTTTTTAAACATGTTCTAATTTCAACTTTCTACACTAGCATACGTAAAACTAAACAAGCTGTAGTTCTGGACACTATTACTCCATCACTATTCAAATAATCCAATGAAACTAGTGCGTTAGCATTATGTCAACTACTTATAGACAAACATAAGCCAACCATAATTTGCATCTTAATTTGACATTAACTTATTTCGACTTGATTTGAAAAGGTTTTGTTATTCAAAGTCTATTTTAGATCTCCCGAATGACACCCAGAAACACCAATGATCGCATTCCTATTAAGTCACGAATTCAAATAAAACGATAACAAAACCTCATCTCTTGATGGGTAAACTCGAAAGTTTGAACTCTTACATTTATTTATGATCCTATAATACATAATGGATATTTATTCCAGTGGCATGGCAGTAAAATACACGAACACGTGAAAGTGATTTATTGCGTTACTGCACGGCCGCTCCTGTCACCTTCAACCCCACATGACGTACATGTTATCGTGGTTACATTTCAATTTCTACCTTTGAACACAATTTCCGATTTGTTAAGTTTGGTTGTTATATCTCATTCTCCATTCTACCAACTTCGTTCTCACAATGTAACATATTATATCTATACTGAATACAAAGTTATTTGTATGACAAATGTCTATTTATAATTTATCTTTCTGTAGAAAATGCATTCGTAGCCTCGTCACATTTAGATTTGTTTTATTTGCGGCTTTAGAATGTCATTGTCCTAGATTATTACAATTACAATGTATTTAAAAGAAATAACATATAGCGTAATATCTGAATTATCTTTTTAAAAACAATTTTGAAATGTCATGCTTATTTAATGTTTATTATTCATAAAATCTTATTATACAGAATGCTTCTATATTTATTCTGTTCCTCGAAAATTAAAGTTTTGTTTTCGCTAGTACATGTTCAAAGTAACGTAAATACATTACAGGACCTTCTAAAAGAATTTCTTCACTTATATTTTCTGTAACTGCTTTGGTAGGATTTTAAAGTAGGAATACCATTTTTAAACAAGTGGTTTTGAGAATTTACACAGATTCCACATATATAAAATTATCTAAAGAGATTTGTATTATAAATATCACTTTCGTTGTGAGCAATGTTTAAAAATTGTATGTGGTTTACACGAACTAATCTAAAACCATTTGAATATTTTGCTAGATTACACATTTTAATATTTTACTCACCATATGAATAATTTGTGGTATCAAAAGAAAACTTGAGCATAAAACTGCTTTGCTCTTATAAAATCTTATTATTATTTTTCAATTGTTACTGATTAATATGCCACTAAAAAACAATAATAGTTCCAGATTGTTCGAACGGATTCTGCAAGGGGCTTGGTTATAGAGAACGAAGTATACCTCTGTCCCAACCAAATGTTTTGATAGTGTGAAAGATGACTTCCTAAATTATCTTATCTTTAATATTTGTTTAAATAAATATAATTTTAAAATTAGTATATTTATCTTGGTTGAGCCCATTCTGACAGATGATACTGAGATATGAATAGGTAAGTTTAATACCATACATATAACAAAAGATGAATTTGACTGAAGCCAAACGGCCATCATCTGTACAAGTAAGAAATTGATTATAGCTAAATGACCGTTACAGGTAAACGTAATTGTAGTTTGTTGTGTTACTGCACAGAGGGCATAATAATATTACACAAATGTAATACGAAATAAACAACTCGATGAGTAAATCGAGCTTACCCTGATTGATCTAAGTAGCTAAAGTAAATAGAGCTAGTTACAGCATCCTTGTAATACTGTCATTTCTGCGCTACAAATACTATAAATTATTCCTTTCGCATGTGCCGTTTGGTTCGCAGTGGAGGTTGCTTACCTACAACATTATGGAACAAAAAAATAATTAATAGATTAGGACGACAAGGGCCAAAAGTAACTTCACTGCATCACCTTTACCATTTCTGTTGGGTAAAAAAGGTGAAGATAATCTCTTGATCATAGTGCTTGTTCTTACCCAAATTGTAAATATCATTCCTTCTGTATGTTCATTTTCATTGGTTAAGTAATGATGCACATTATTTCAAGCACGAGAAAACATCTATTCGGCAAAATATATAGAATAAGTTGTAAGTTATTGCCCTAACAGTGCATGAGAAGTCAAAACCACGTTCTAATGCTTCATAACCTATTTATACTAGCTAAATTATGATGGGAAATATACTCACAATTTAGGATTGGAAATCTATGTTTAATTATTAACCCACTAATGCCCAAATTTTTTATCTTCGTGCAAAAATTTTTCTCATGAAAACTGCCGATAATGAATTTGTATTCAACTGTTGGTTATCAGTATATCGTCACTTAGTACACCTGCTAAAAAAATGTTCTTCTTAAGGCGAACTGGGGCAGTTATGACAAGAAAAATTTATGTTTCTAGTAAAGGGGAAAATGAAAAAGTTTATAATTGAATTAATTTTAAATAAATATTGTACGTAAACGTATAAACTGTTGTTGTGAAACTTGGCGAAGCAATTTTTGCTGCTGTGCAACAAACATGTATTTTATATTTAGAGCATGCACAGAGTTTCGGACTTGCATCCAGGTAAGTTGCACTGCTGCTTGACTGAATGATCCAACTATTTGGGATAGTAATTTAATGCATCAAAATAAGTTTTAGCGGTAGGTAAGTATGTTTTCCGGGAGGACTTTTCAACAGATGGTGTTAGGCCTCTTGGACGTCCAATTCATTTTCTGGTTTGCATAACATTGAAAACGTTAAGCTTATCTGGGGTTAATTAAGCTAACGAAATTACGTACCATACTTCATCATCATTAGATCTTCAGTCCTGGAAAAGGTTAGACCCGTACTCTCATTGTTTCCTATTCTGTGTTGATTCACACATTTTCTTGAAATTTCCACAGTCTATATCTTTCACTATCCGTGTGCAATAGTCTGATCTAGGTCTACCTCTACCTCGTTTTTGCTATCTCGACTTGTGATATATCCTACACTAAATCCCAAAAATGCCATAGAACGTATCCTGTCCTATTTCTCCTATTTTTTCCATTGGATATCTTTTTCTACGCCCATGTCAATAAATGTCAAAAATCGCACTGTCGACATTTCTTGTAAGCGATATTTAACAATAACTTGCACGTAATGAGGCCTCATAACATACACGTATGTTTTGACATGAAAACTTAAATTTCTTGGTTCAATCAAATAGCAATCAAATTTTTATCAAACGACTTTATTTGGTCTTTATATACATTTAGTTAATTGGAAACCATAAAAGCTTTTAGCATTAGCAAGATACATTTTGGATTAAATGAGTGATCGTCCCTAAATGTCGACAACACATTATACAGTTTCTTTTAAAATAAATCGCATTCTCTTAGCATGCTATGGAAATAAAAGTCATGTCATTTATATTGTCAATTTTTACAACAAAATATTATTGTATTCGAATATTTTCTCAACTTTACCTACGATTATGTCTATTAGTAGTGAAAATGAGTGGACGTAGAAAAAGTATAGTACGTTACATGAGTTGTAACCCATTATGCACTCGTGAATTTACGCACTCGCCACTACGCGGCTTCGTGTGTAAACTTTTTCACTTCGTGCATTATGGATTACTTACAAGTCTTGTTACGTAATATACTATTATTCCCCTACTATTTCTATAACCTATTTGTTATTAACTTAGTCTATCCATGCTATCATCCTCATACATCTGAAGCACAACATTCCAAAAGGCTTTCACCGTTTTTCTGTCTGCTTCTCCTACTGCCCCTATTTCACAAAAATACTGTGTTGTGATCCACACATATGCATTTAACAAGTCTCTCCTTGTTTCTATGTTTGTTGTCTTTGAACATAGCCGCTGCTCTTTCTTGTTAAATGCAGTTCAGTTCCCCCTTCTATTGTTTATAAATATATACCTTATTTCCCCGATATTCAGTAGTATATGAAAGAGGTGAAGCAGCCTGCGACTACCAAGATTCCCCAACACTTGAATATTTGTTGAATTAATAATAGTTTTCCAATATATCCTTTCACACAATCAACATTATTTGAAAATATTTCAAAACCAACACGTAGTTGTTTTTAATAATCGTCAGATTTAAGTGTACTTATTTTTTCATCTTTAGGTTTTCCGTCCTGAAATTGGTTGTACACATACCTTCACTTATTTCTATTCTGAGCTAGCCTACACCTTTCCCTGAAATTTCCATAGTCTAGATACAGCTTGGTTTCCCCTTCTGTTGTTTCCTAATGATATGCTCTATTTCACCAAGATTCAGTGGCATGTGAAGGGAAAGGTCCAGGTTTCAAATCCTGGCACGGCCCGCTTGAAAAATAGGCGAGCATTTTTCACAAAAATACGCTCTCGTTTGGGTGAGAGGTAAAATGGAGATCCCATGTGTGAGTGTTGTCACTCACATTAAAGATCCCTACCTTGCTTGGAACAGAAAGGGTTCACCAAAATTCAAAACTTTCTTCCTGGCCAATGTAATATCTTCGGGTGGAGTATGAAAATCAAATGTAAGGTATATGAAGGGATTACGCAGCCTGTGGCTGCCCAGGTTCCCCCAACACTTAGTCATTTGCTGAATTAATCGTTTTCCATAAATCCTTTCACACTGTTAACATTAGTCGAGAGTATTGTAAAACCAATACCTGTAGTTGCTTATAATAATCATCAGGTTTAATTACACTTATTTTTTTCATCATTAGGTTTTTCATCTTCGTATTGGTTGGAAGTGTACCTCCATTGATTTCTATTCTGAGCTAGCCTGCACATTTCCCTGAAATTCACACGACCTATATCTTTCAATATTTGTGTGTAATAGTCTAACCTAGGTCTATTTCTACCTCTCTTTTTTCTTATCTCTGCTTCTAATATATTTTATACTATTCCCTCATGCCTTATAGTATATGGCCTATCATCGTATCTCTCCTATTTTTTACTGTTTTCCTCATACTTCTTTTTTCTTCTACCATTTGTAGTACCTCTGTTCTTAACTTTGTCTGTCCATAATATCTTTATCAACGTCTGTAGCACCACATTTCAAAGGCTTCTATCTTTTTCCTGTCCGCTTCTCCTACTGTTCTGGTTTCACAGCCGTACAGTACTATGCTCCACACATATGTTTTAAGCAATCTTTTCCTTGTTTCTATGTTTGTTGTCTTGGACCACAGTGATTACTTTTTCTTGGTAAATGTAGCAAGGCCTTGCGCTAATCTTTGTCTTATATCTTTTACGCTCTTCCCACCTTGCATTATTTGGCTTCCTAGGTAGCAGAAATCTGTAACGTCTTGTAAGTTCTCAATATCTATTTGTATTCGAGTTTTTAATTTACTTTCCCCTCTGTTGCATACTAGTACTTTAGTTTTATTTTAGTTAACTTTCATACCATATCTCTCTGTTGGAACTGTTTTCATTTCATTAAGAGCAGCTTCTAACTCTGTTTTGCTAGATGCTATATCATCTGCAAATCTAAGCATATCAATCTTTTGTCTCTGCATAATAATTCCAAATGTCTTCCTGCATTTGACAGTATTCATTGCCTCTTCGATGTACAAATTAAAAATTAACGGGGATAGAGCACATCCCTGTCTCATCTCTTTCCTAATATTTACTTTTCTACGTTCCTGCTCTAATTCTGGTACCGCTGTTAGCTCTGTATAAGCTATAAACTATCCGTCTATCCCTAAAACTCGCTCTAATCTTTTTGAGTATTACAAATATTTTTTTCCATTTTACATTATCGAATGCTTTTTCCAGATCTACAAACCCTATATACACGCTCTCCCCCATTTCTATGGTTTCTCTGTTATCACCCTCAGAGCTAAAATAGCATCCCATATTCCCCTGTTTTGCCTAAACCCAAATTGATCTTCTCCTAGTACTTCTTCAGCTCGTTTTTCCATTCGTCTTTGTACAATAATAGTTAATAGTTTTGACACATGTGCTGTCAAACTTATTGTTCGAAAATTTTCACATCTATCTGTGCCTCTTTTTTTTTTTGTATAGTGACTAGGATATGTTTGAAATCTTTGGGTATCTCGCCTGTCTCATACATACAGCTTACAAGTTGGGACAGACGTTCGATTAATGCTATTCAAGCGGATTTTAGAGTCTCTTCTTGCACCTTATCTGTACCAGGTGCCTTACCATTTTTCAGAGCTTTTAGTGTTAATTCACACTCATCTCTAAGTATAGGATATCCCAGGTCATCCGTTTCAATGTCTGATTCTGCATATAAATTCCCTATATATTCTTGCCATCTATCCACTTTCTCTACATTTTCTATAATGATGTTTTCTCCTGTGTCTCTTATATTTTTGCTATACGATTTTATATCCCTAAAATTCATTCTAATTAATTTGTATGCTTTGTCTGTCTTTCTTATTTCCATCTTAGTTTGTACCTCTTTGCACTTTTCATCAATCCATTGTTCTTTAGATTTCTTGCATTTATGAATAATTTCCCATTTTGTGGCTTTGTATTTTCCCGTTTCATCTGATCTGTATTTGTATTTTCGTGTTTCTTCTATTAGATTCAGGAAATCTTTTGTTATCTATGATTTCTTATTTTCTTTTTGTGTATACCCCAGAATATCTGGCTATCATATCTAAGCTGAATTTAATGTTATTCCATTATGTTTCTACTTCCTTAGTATAAGAAATTTTCTTGATATCTTTCGAATCTTTCTTGAATATCTTTATCTTTTAGTTTCTCAAAGTCAAAGTGCCTTTTTCCATTCCTGTTTTACAGATTTCTAAATTTAAGAGCGGCCTTCATAATTATGATGTTGTGGTCAGCGTCTATATCTGCTTCTGCATAGCTTCTACAGTCTTTTAGTTGATTCCTAAACCGTTGTGTAACGAGAATGTATTCTATTTGATATCTTCTTATATCTCTTGGTATCTTCCCCGTGTATCGTCGTCTAGCATGATGTTGAAATAATGTGTTTGTGATGGTTAAATTTTCTTGTTGCAAAATTCTACCAGCCTATTTCCCCCATCATTTCACGTGTCTAAACCAAATAAAGCTACTACGGCACCTTCCCTATCCTCAGCTACCACTGCATTAAAATTCCCCATAATTATTAAATTTTCGTCCTTTTACATACATAAATTTTGTATATTTAATTTCAACGTCAAGTACAACAAATTAATAGACATGGACTTAGCTTAGTATGTCTTCGATATCTTTGTAGATCACCTCTACCTATTCCTCACTGTAGCTAGAGGCGGGCATGTATACTTGTGTAATTACTGTATTTAACAGTTTAGATTCTAATCTAACCATGAGTACTCTTTCTTTCTTTTGTAAGTAGTTTTCTACATGTTGCCCTATTTTTTTGCATAACTATCCCCTCGCCCGAATTTCCTTTATCTGATCCTTTATGTATTACCCTAAAGTCTCCACTCCAAAAATCTCCCGCCTCTGGCCAGCGAACTTCGTTGATCTCTACTATGTCTAGTGCTAACCTATTTATTTCAATTTTCAAGTTCACTAACTTACCTACTTGCTTGAAACTTCTGAAGTAGTTCTCTTCTGGAGATCTGAATGGGGAACTGTTTTAACTCAGAAATTTTTTACCCAGAGGATGCCATTATCTTTAATAACAATAGTATGCTGTGCAGTATGCTGTGTACTTGGGAGGTAATGTAGTGGTCTCCCATTGCTTTCCACAGTGCAGTAGTGTGTCTTAGAATACTATACCGACCCCTATGGTCTTTGTCATGTATATTTTTAAAGTTTCTTAATGTCCGTGTAGTGGCATTTCTCGTTGCAAACTAACTTTGTGATATGCACGCATGTTTCCTGAATTAGATATTTTTGGTGGTGCACATGTTGTTTACAGCATATTGTCAGTGCTGAGCATCAAAGCTATACAATATTTGAATGTAGCAATATATAGCATTAAACATAGTATCCGATATATTGCTCATACAGTTAAGGAATTTACTTTTCATCTTTAAAAATTGTTAAGAAACTTCAAGTAATTCCAATGCTCGTTCAATATTAAGGGTCCCGTCTACTCACAAGAAATACTTCTTAGATTATAATTCGACTTGGTACACATTGTGTATTGTTGAAAGAGTATGGTTGCCGTTCAACAAGAAAATGCATTAACAAATTGAGTTGTCAAGAATTAATTACTACCTTTGAGTGGGCGTGATAACGATAGATTGTCAAACGTTCTTGAGTAGTAATATTAATATAGTTTGTAATTGATTTGTAAGTGAGAGCAGAAAACAAAATGTCAGTTCTACCCAATTTATATAGTTGTACTAATTTGAACCTTTTATTACTGAAATAAACATAATCCACAAAGTAAACAGTTGGTGTAACATGCTTGTCTACACAGTACCCATCGTCTTGCGGAAGTTCATTTCCTTTGATCACCAACTCTTCAATCTCTATTGCGCGGAAGCACCAACTGACAAGTATATTTAAAACACATGGCTCAAAACAATCTGAAATTATGATAGTGTTAAATGTTTCCTCCTAACAAGGAATAAACTTTTGTTTTTACTTTCAGCGAGGACTAAAATTCTTTAAACATGAATCACTTTACTTACATAAATTTTACAGTCATACAAATTTATATTACAAAAACTACATGATAATTTATAAATGTCACCAAAGTGCACAATGATCTTCAAATGACATTTGAGAATCACTTGGACAACCAAAGTCAAAAGAAAAACTTGGAATGTTCTGAAGCGATCCTATAACTCGAAACTCTGGTGGTGAAATCGAGTGCTTAGCCATCCATAGCTTTAAATGTTCTTCTCTTATATTTGAACACTGATTTACTGCAAAAGTTATCCAATATAATTGCTCTGGAGAATAGTGCAAACCAGATAACCTATCTTCAGCATGCTCCATTGTTTTCAGTAACGTTAGATAAGCTGCATATGAATAGCGCAGTCCAATGGTGTCAGCAATATTATTTCTTAAGGTAGACAATCCGTTGACCTAAAAAGAAACAGAAACGAGTTTATATTTAAAATATTATTTGATTAAAAAGATGAAATGTAGGTAGGTGCACAGTATAAAATGTGGTAATCATTTGCCTAAGCAGTATATAGCATAGAGAAAGTAGGTATGCTTATGCCTTCTTGGAAGCTTAACCTACATTATAATTTAATTAAGGGCCGCTATACTTGCGGCCACGTCCCCAATGCTCCACCCGAAAGTACTACATTGGGTAGCTTAACCTACAGCAGTATTTAGGATGAATTCATAAGAAGGGATCAGTAATTCAACACTGCAACATGTGGTGTTGACCCCACCAACAATTGTAAAGGGTCTGTGCAAATGAATCCTCGTACACTTAATGCAAGTTATACAGATATCCCTCTGCAATTCTGTGCATATACAAATTTTAATCTCTACAGTACTACAACATATTTTTTATCAATTAGAATACACAGCAAGGGATTCTGTGACTAGAGAAAAGTTGCCTAGGCAGCAAAATAATTTATTAATGAAATGTTTGGAAAATTGCAACACAATTAACTAAACTTTGTGCCGAGCTGTCATGTTAACGGCTCTACGTTAATATTTAGTTTCCCTTATTATTGATATCTTAGTCACCTACGCCAATGACATAAATTAGAAAGACGTATACTGTCAGAAAAACGAAATTGTAAGGTGTGCACAAAAATTTCATCGTTAATCGCAGTGGTTTTCATGTACGGCTGGGTGCTGATAATGGATTGTGAGATGTGAACGACAATGATACATCGAGTGCATGGAGATAATAGGCTGTCAGTTATAGAATTCAGGTAACAAAACAAGTTATATGGAGAAATTCCATAAATTACGTGGTATACATGCACGCAGTTGCATGCCGTAGTGTGTCTGCATTTATTATCACAATATAAACTAACTTGAAGGTGTTGGTGATAAAAGAAAATTCCTAATCCTAGTAATTTTATCTCACGTAAAGTTACTGTTATGGACATCAACAGCTGACAAAATCAACGGTCGAAGCGGGTGATTGTGAATTTCTGGGTGGGTAAACTTAAGGTGCGTGCACTTACCTTATTTGTTTAGATTTAGACAATTTGTGCCCGGAACGGCATGTTTTATTAGTAATAATAATAGGTTTTGTATCTATTCGAGGTTTTGTTTATTTTGTTTGATCACATGAAATACGTGAACTTTTGTTAACAAAAAAGTCACATCTTTAATTGACTAGAATTAGGACTTGAAGTAATTGTTTTTAGACCACGGTGATATTAAGTATTGTTATATGTTTAATTTCTTATAATAGTTTGACTTAGGGTATTGTTATATTACCGAGTTAATAAATGGGTTTTAAATAGGTGTATTTATTTCATAACAGCTCAATTTAGAGGATATTTCTTCAAGTCGTTCCACCCTCCTTACAAGAGATGTTAGTTGCCGGATTGCCCGGAAATGTTCATTTGGCTGTCCAAAAATGGGGCTTGAACAAATAGCAAGCGTATAAGTTGTTGTGAAAGAATTATACGAGGTAGAAAAGTGTTTAACCAAAAAAAAACATCATTAAATTCTTGAAAATAAGTAATTACTTGTAATATGACAGGACGTAGAAGTAAGAGAAATAATAAGAGGATGAAGAGGAGAGGGATGAATCTATTAGTGCTTTAACAAAATTAATGAAAGAAATTAGTGGGAGTTTGCACGAAAGTAATAGAGTTTTGTACGAGAATCTTGCCGTTTTAACGCAGAATGGTAATAATTTAATGAAAAATGCGAATGAAAGGAAGGGATTTTTGGAATCTAGGGCGGAAGCAAATTTGCCTGTTCAACTAGAAACGCAAACAAAGGTTATAATTAATGAAGGGAAGCCAGTGGCATCGAGTAATGTAGGAAATCCTCATTACCTATCAATGTGGAAAGAATTAGGTGGTAATTCGGTATTGTTTAGACCAGAGGGGGGTATGAACCCTGTAATGTTTATTAATAAGTTGTCGTCATTGTTTAAGGAAGCAGATCTTCCCGAAGGAAAGCAGCTCACTTTGGTAGTTGATGCTTAGAGGGGATCTGCAATGGGTGGGGAGAAATAAAACAAAAATTGTGTAAAGATTTTCATGATTTTAAAGGTGTATTTCTAGAAAGGTATTTGGACAAACGTAAGCAAAGGGAAACACTGAGAAAATTAGAGTATGGGGTGTTTGATAGTGGTTCCAGAGCGGACTATTTTTTGAAACAAGTAAGAGAGGCAAATTATCTGTATTATAATTTGGGTGAGGAGGAATTGGTTGAAATGTTAGTAGGACATTTTGAGAGAAATATTCGAAGAGACATTGTAGGTGCAGGTTTAGAAACAATTGACGAAGTTGAGATTTTTTTGCGAAAAATGAATAGTGCAGGTGGGGATAGTAGGGAACAAGGAGATAGGAGAAATATGGGAGCTATTCCTAGAAGTACGGGCAATAGGCAAAGAATGACGGAAGAGAGAACCGGTAATTTCATCCAGAATCGGTCTGGTTGGCATAATTCAGAAAGTTTGGGAAGTACGAATTATAATAGTAATGGTTGGAATACAAGAAATGAAACAAGTAGACAGGAATGTGGGGATAAGGATGAGGCGACAGGCAGTCGATCACAAAGTTATTGTGAGCCACGGTTAATAGCTAATATGGCGCAGCAATTTACACTGTTCAATGACAGTCATTCAGATTTGTTAATTGAAAGCGAAATAAAATTGAATACGAAGGTGGTACCGGTTGGTACTGCAAAAGTTGAAGCAGTTGAGGTTGATATTTTAGTTGATAGCGTAGCTATGATGAGCTGTGTTAGTTCAGAATTTTTAAAACAAATTTTGGAACAAGGGAATAAGATTCCAAAGTTACTGGCCACAAGAGTAACGGTGCATGGAGCACTCAAGAATAAAGGACAGTAAATTAGGAAACAGGTTTTTCTTAATTTAGTTGTGGATGGGAAACAGTTCGATGTAAGTTGTATAATTGTACCTAAGTGAGTTGGGGAAATCATTTTAGGGTGTGATTTTTTAAACCAATTTTGGTAACTTTAAATTTTGAGGAAGGTAGACTAGAAGGAAAATTTAATAACATTGAAAGGTCGTTTAAGTTTAAGTGTTGTCCTAGGGAAGTGAAAACATGTGAGAATTGTGAGGTAGATGTTCAAAGGAACTCTATTGAGGCGGTTACGACATAAAAAGTTGATACTCGGTATTCTGAGATTTCTATTAGTGAAGTAGTTCAAAAATCAGAAAGGTTAAAAGAGGATGAGCAAAGTGAGTTAGCAGAATTATTAGGAGAATATTTTGGTACTTCTTCAAAATGGCCAGGGTTGATGCATGTATATCAACATGAAATTTTATTGCGGGATGAGACACCCTTTTATCAGGGGAGTTATCCCATAGGCCACGCGCATAAGGTAGATGCTAGAAGGCAGATACAGGAAATGAAGTCCTGAGGGGTCATCAGTAAGGCCCAAAGCGAATATATGAGTCTGTTGGTGATTGTGGCTAAAAAGGACGGAAGTGTGCAAGTGTGTCTAAATGCTCGATTTTTAAATAAAAGAATGGTCAAAGATCATGTGGTCTCTCCTATTCCTAGTGAGTTAGAATTTATGTTTTTGCCGGATCAGTTTTTGTCTACCCTAGACTCAACGACAAGTTACTGGCAGGTGCCAATCAAACCAGAGCACCGCAAATATACGGGTTTTTCGTTCGAGGGGGATACGTACGTATTCAACGTATTACCATTTTGATCTGCGTATTGTTTTTGAAAAATTGAGGTTGGCGGGTTTAACCGTGAAACTACGCAAATGCCATCTTTTGCGTGAGGAAGTTTCATTTTTAGGTCATATTTTGACACCTAACGGGGTTAGTCTGGATCCTAATCGGCTTGTGTCGATTCAGAATTTTTGAACGCCCCGAAATATAAAGGAACTCAGGTTGTTTCTTGGATTAGTAAATTATGATAAAAAATTCTGTGAGAATTTTGCTGAACTTACTATCCCTTTATTACAAATATTGTGGAAGGACTACTCATGAAAATGGGGACCAGTCGCAAGTCAAGCGTTTAACGAAGTTAAAACAGCTTTTCTACAGGTCACGATGCAATGTCACCCTGATCCAAATAAACGTTTTATATAAGTACTGATAGTTCAGGGTATGGGTTAGGAGCATATTTTTACCAAATTGATGGTGATACAAGTGCAGTTATCGCTTATTATAGTAGAACGTTGAAAGGGCCTAAATTGAATTATACGGTAACTGAAAAAGAGACGTTGGCGATTGTCGCCGCCATCAAACAGAGGAGAACTTTAATATTGGGTAGAGATTTGACGTTAGTAACTGACCATAAAGCCTTATCTTTTATGTTCAAGTGTAAATTGTTAAATTCGTGATTAACGAGATAGATCTTGTTCATTCAATAATATTCATTTGAAGTAGAACACTGTACGGGTGTCGAAAATGTGGGAGCAGATATCTTGTCATGATTTCCGGTAGGGGGAAAGGGAGACTAGGAATATCTGATATGTCGCACATAGGTGTTTTTGCAATAAATCAGGGTGAAAGGACAAAGTTACTAAAAGAACGTTTTAAGAATATTTTGGGAGAACAGACTAGGGATGTGTTGTATCAGTAGGTGAAGGCAGGATTAGGGATTGATCAGAGGACAGCAAAAAGGTTTAAGGAGTGGTTTGTTGTTTTGAGGGTTTGTTGTTCAAAAAGGGTTCTTTGTCGATGTGGTTCCAAAACTTATTATAGTTGCATTAGTAGTAATTCAATATGGCTGCCAATGAACAGCATAGTATTGTAACTCTACCTAGTCTGTGCTTATATTGCAGGAAAAAGGTAGTAAATAAGGTTGTTAAGTGTTACACATGTGGTAATATAGTGCATACATAATGTGGTGAAAGAATTGGAACTTATTTACAATTAGCATAAGAGGATTTGGTATTTCAATGCAACTTCTGTACAAAAGATGGTTTGATACCTAATACTGAGAACACAGTTGTTGAAAGTTCTGAACTAAGCATAAGCAAATGTACAAGTGATATCACAAATGTGGATTCTGATAAGATAATCAATTTTTTGAAAAGTGATGATTTTAATTACATTTTGCAAGATTTAGTAAATTGCCAAATTAAAGTATTATGCCAACAAATTAATGAACTAAAAGTGGAAATGTGCATTCTTAAAGAAAGCAATATTGATCTAATTAAGTTGTTGACTGCTGATAAGGCAGCTCAATATGAAATATTCTTAAAAACTGGCAATATTAGTGGCTTATCTACAAATTCAATTCATAATACACAGCCAAGTAGCATTAAAGGCCAAGACCTAGGTTTTAATGCATCCCAAAATACATTATTGCCTGATATGGGAAATAGGTGTAATTTGAACTCAGAAGTAATAAATGATTCCAATTTATCAAAAAGAAAACAAAAGTTTAATACAATTGGGAATAAATCTTCGGTAGCAAAAGCTACTACCGCTAGTAATACAGAAATTTTACATAAGGCAACTTCTGAATTTTCTTTACAAGAAACAAATATGGTACAAAGCGCTAATACCAACAAACCATTAAAATCGCAGAAATATAATTCACATATAAATTTACCCCATCAAAGAAACAATAATGACAGTAATACATTGATAGATGAATCTTTTACGATCGTGCATGGACGAAACATATTTTCAAACCGAACTCCTCAGCTAGTTGTTGGAACAGGCTCGAGAGACAACATTGAATTAAGCGCTGTTTCTAAGCGTGCTTGACTATTTCTTGGGCATATTAAGCAAGGCACTTCTGTGGAAACTGTTAACAAACATCTAACAAAAATTTTAAATGGCAAACTTTTCGTTTGTGAGCCCCTACCTACTAAAGGTATTTATGCCTGTTTCCGTATTGGTGTAGACTTCCAAGATTACGAAGTAATAATCAAGCCTGAAAACTGGCCTGAAGGTGCAGTTTTAAGACGCTATATTTTCCGTAGGCACGCCTCACATCAACAACCTGTATAGAACTGCTGAACAAGTTCACAGGACCGAAAGTGTTCCTGTTGGACTCCCAAGATACACTCTGTTTTACCAAAATGTCAGAGGTCTTAGAACAAAAGTTTGTGCGGTTTCTCTTGCTATCCAGTCTATAGATTACGATTTTGTCATCTTAACTGAAACGTGGCTTACAGCAAGTATACTCAGCTCGGAGCTGTTTGATAGTCGCTTTCAAATATATCGAAAGGACGGACTACAACACTTTTGGTTGTTCAAGAGGGGGTGGAGTACTCATAGCAGTTAAATCCAAATATATGTCAATTGAGCAGAAAAGTGGTAATAATCTAATTTATCAAGATATTTGGGTTAAGATAAAGACAGGTAATTCTCATATACTGCTGGGGGCTGTATATATACCACCTGCTTCTCATGCACAAATATATCAAGAACTTATTAGTAGCATAGAAAATATAAAACGTGAGAATGCACATTGTAAAGTTTGTATATTTGGAGATTTTAACTGCCCAGATATAAGTTGGTATCGTGAAGAGAATGTATTTGTACCTTCTCAGTTTAATAATCTGGCATCAGAAATTATTGTAGATGGAATGTATTACCTTGAAATGCAACAGTATAATGGTATTACTAACAATCAAGGTAAAATACTAGACCTTGTTTTTGCCGACAATCTAGATTTTATCAGTGTGGTAAAAGTAATTTTGCTATATGACCAATTGATATGCCTCACCCACCATTACACACAGCTTTTTCCTGGAATTGTGTGCCATTAATCAACAACAAGATAAATATAAAAGTTAGATTATTTAACAAAGCTGATTTTCCCAAAATAAATAAATTTTTACGAGAAACTGATTTGAGTTTTATAAAAACTTCCATCGATCTTGATACGGCAGTGCTATTATTCTATGACACTATACATAAAGCTATAGAAGAATATGTGCCCTCAAAAACTCTCAAACAGAATAAGTATCCGAAATGGTATAGTGCTGAGCTGAAATCCCTTATAGCCTGTAAAACTAAGCTGTATAAAAAATATAAGAAAACAGGTTTAGAGTATGATTATAATCAGTACTCCATTGCAAGAAGAGAAACTAAGTTCCTCATAGATTGGTGTTACTTAGTGTTTGTTTCCAACACAGAGTTAATGATACCTACAAACTTGAAATACTTCTGGTCATACATCTCAGCACTCAAAAAGGATACTGGGGTACCTAAAATGATGTTTTACAAAGGAGTCAATCGGGAGAGTCCTACAGATATTATCTCCTCTTTTGCAAAGCATGCTGAGTCCTGTTATCAAAAGCGTCACTCTGATTTACTACCAAACATTAGTATTCCAATTATTATACGCTATCTATGCATAATTTCACAGAAGATCAAATTCTGAGTAGGATTAATGCTTTGGATTGTAACAAAAGTGCGGGTCCAGACGGAATCCCATCTGTTTTTATCAAACAATGTAAAAACTCGTTATTAACACCTTTATGCTATTTTTTCAAAGATCCTTCAATGAGGGATGCTTTCCCACATTATGGAAACGTTCGTCTCTTTACCCTATATTTAAATCAGGGGCAAAAGATCAGGTTGAACATTATAGAGGTATCTCCTTAATATGTATTATGGCAAAAATATTGAAATCTATTGTCACAGATGAAATATTCTCCACCTACAAACATTACATCGCTATCGAGCAACATGGATTCTTTAAAGGATGTTCTACTGCTACTAATTTGGCGATAATACAAAATTTTTTAATATCAAATATGGAAAACGGATTGCAGGTAGATGTAATCTACCTAGATATATCCAAAGCATTTGACAGTGTTTGTCATGATATGCTCTTACAAAAATTGAAGGCAATTGAAATAATTAGTGTATATCTTACTTGGATAAAATCATACTTAAGTGGTTGTACGCAGTAAGTACATTTATGCGGTATCAAATCTTCAGATATTAATGTGCTTTCTGGTGTCCCACAAGGATCGCATATTGGCCCCATTCTATTTCTACTATTTATCAATGACGTAGTCTCTATTTTCCAACACTGTAAATGCTTATTATATGCAGATGATTTGAAAATATTTTCAATAGTTAAATGCCCACAAGACTGCGATAACATTCAAAAGGATCTAAATGAAGTGTCAACATGGTGTAGCAAAAATGGTCTGGCCTTAAACACTGCTAAGTGTAAATTTATGCGTTTTCATCGCATTAAACAGCCAATATTATGTACCTACACAATTCAAAAAACTGCAATTAAGTCCGTTGAGTTGATCTGTGATTTAGGTGTAATGTTTGTTTTCTTACATTTAATGAGCACATCAACAACATTACTGCTAAGGCATTTAGAATGCTAGGTTTTATTCGGCGACATTGTGAAAATATTAACGATGTAAAAGTGATACAAATAATTTACAACAGCTTAGTGCGAAGTATTTTGGAATACAATAGTGTTATCTGGTCTCCCTCATATGAATGTCATAAATATCATTTAGAAAGGGTACAAAATACGTTTGTAAAATTTCTTTTATATAAGCTGCATTTTCCTTATGAACATGTACCCTATAGTGTTAGGCTCCAACTGACTGGTACTAGAAGCCTAGAAATGAGAGGACAAAAAGCAATGCTATTCTTCTTACACAAGTTATTAAACAATTTTATTGACTGTGAATACCTGCTGCCTAAGGTATGGCTCAGAGTGCCAAGTCGCTTAACACGTTCTGCCCAAACTTTTTATGTACAGTGTCATCGCACCAATTATGGTTGTACTGCTATTACTGAAAAACTTGCCATTAATTTTAACAAAGCACAAAGAAAACTTTCTAATAGTAGCATATTTCGTGTTTCATTCGATACCTATAAAAAACGGGTCAATGAACAACTGTTAAATGATGTAGACAGTCTATACTGACTGAGGGTTGATATTTTTCTGTATACTTGTTAGAATAGTACTTATTTAGAAACTATTTTATACTATTTTATTGTATGATTAGTGTGTTGTTCTTCGGCATATACCATTGGGGTTGTCCTGTAGAGTATTAATAAATAAATAAATTAGTTTTAGAGGAGCACGAAGAGCATGTTCACTTCGGAGCCAAAAAATGTTTTCAGTATTTAGCTAAATACTATTACTTCCTAAAAATGCGGAGAACGATAAGTAAATTGGTTGTTAGTTGTGAGCTATGCCAAAAATCCAAACCCAGCGCAGGTTGTTACGGAGAAATGCATAGTATCGTGCCAATCGATATGAATTAATTGGTGTCTGTTGATTTAATTGGACCTCTTCCAAACGGTCGAGGTTGAGCTACGCCGGTTTTAGTTGTTACGGATAGTTTTAGTAAACAGGTGAGTTTATATTCACTCCAGAGAACGACTTCGCAAAATATTTTGCGTTGTTTGAGAGGTAAATATTTTATCGAAATAGGGAAACCAAAAAAGATTCTATGCGATAACACTACATACTTTACAGGAAACCTGTAGAATGAAGCTTTACAGGAAGACGGAATTAACATTGTGCATATGTCTGCATACTTTCCCCAAGGGAATCCAACGGAATGGATGAATAAAGAAATTGTGCGTCTGTTACGTGCGTTTGTTTTCGAAAAACATACTCGATAGGTTTGTGTATTAAAGGAAATCGAGGGGTTCTTAAATGAGTTAATCCATGAAGGTATGGGGTTCACGCCAAATGAAGTTCATTTTGGTCGTTCGAGACTAAATAAATTTGTTGCTAATATAATTTATCTGGGCGAAATTATGAAACTTAACTTTGTTTTCCTGGCAAAGGAAATATTATTGGCTAAGGCTGCCAAACGTGTGCTATGCCATAACCGCATTAAGCTACGGTTAGTTGAGTTTAGTATTGGGGATAAAGTTCTCGTTAAAACTCACCCCGCATCATGTTTTGCCGATAATGTAATAAAGAAATTTTTCTTGTTGTATAGAGGACCTGCGACGGTAGTGGAGGTTTTAAATCCTAATTCTTACCGGTTGATAGAAGATGTAACTGGTTTGCCGCTATGTGTGCACAATGTTTGCCATTTAATTCCAAAAACGAGGTTGAATCTGACCTCGGAGTTAAATTTGTTTCCTAGTAATTGTCAAATTTAACTGGGGGGTGGTGTGCCGAGCCGTCCTGTTAACCGCTCTAAGTTGATATTTAATTTTCCTTATTATTTATATCTTAGTCACCTACGCACAAAAAATTCGACATTAATCGCGGTGGTTTTCATGTACGAACTGGGTGCTGATAGTGGATTGTGAGACCTGAACGACAATGGTACATCCAGTGCATGGAGATAATAGTTTGCTAGTCATTGGATTCAGGTAACAAGCCATGTTATAGGGACAAATTCCATAAATTACGTGCATTTTTACGGCTGTGGTATACAAGCACGTAGTTGCATACCGTAGTGTGTCTGCATTTATTATCACAATATAAACTAACTTGAAGGTGTTGGTGAAAAAAGAGAATTCCTAATCCTAATAATTTTATCTCACGTAAAGTTACCGTATGTGGATATCGACAGCTGACAAAATTAACGGTCGAACCGGGTGATTGTGAATTTCTGGTTAGATAAACTTAAAACGTGTGCACTTACCTTATTTGTTTGGATTTAGACAATTTGTGCCCGGAACGGCATGTTTTATTAGTAATAATAATAGGTTTTGTATCTATTCGAGGTTTTGTTTATTTTGTTTGATCACATGAAATACGTGAACTTTTGTTAACAAAAAAGTCACATCTTTAATTGACTAGAATTAGGACTTGAAGTAATTGTTTTTTAGACTACGGTGATATGAAGTATTGTTATATGTTTAATTTCTTATAATAGTTTGACACTGTGGCATTATTTAGGGTAATGTTATATCACCGAGTTAATAAATGGGTTTTAAATAGGTGTATTTATTTCATAACAGCTCAATTTAGAGGATATTCCTTCGAGTCGCCCCACCCTCCCTATAAGAGATATTAGTCGCCGGATTGCCCGGAAAATGCAACTTTGAGACACATGGATTACATAACCTTGCAGACATAATTTGGTCTAGTACAATTCTTTTACTTATGCTTTAAATAATAAATTGCATAAGAAATATGTTGTTCCCTCAAAATAAATAACGATGACTGAATTATTAAAATTTCTCAAACACAGAAACTACTAATTTTTAATACAGCCTCCTGTTTGAATTATTACTTTTCCTTACCATTTCACTAACAATGTCCACTGTAAAATTATTAAACTGCTCGATAAAGCATTCGTCCATTGTATGACCATCATCAAATAAAGCATGTCCGATCTCACGCCCAATAATAAAACCAATTCCTGCATAGTTCATGTATTTAGGAAGATTCTTATTAAAAATGGTTCCCTGGAACAACCCAGCAGGTACTCCTATAATTTGCAAAATTAAATATAGATATGTACATAAATACTTAACTTATCGTATTAGAAAAAATGTTATAAGAAGCAACAACATCAACAGCCGTACTTTCTAGTAACCATGCTATTTTATTTTTAACACGACGTAAATTTTGAAATTTTAAATTTTGAGTTGCCCTTGTAATATTTAAAAATGACAGCAAATACTCATCAGCGTTGATATCTATCTAAAAAGAAGTAATATTAATTTTAGCAAAATTTATAACATCTCTGAATACATGTTGACTATTTAACTAATTACTAGCTTTTGACATTTTTATAGATGTCTCTTTATCTTTTTATGATGGCAATGAATTAATAATAACTAAATATATGTATTAACCTGATATCGGAGATGTAGTCAAAAATGAGCAAAAATATCAAAATCAAACACTTCTTAATCAATTTGAGCATTCGGAAAATTTATTTACTTTATTGGGAAAGATGGTAGAGTTCATTTACTATAGTAAAACCAGCTAACCATACATTGTTTTGTTTATTAATAGCATTAGGTCTTCTTGTAAAAAGTAAATTTTCTATGTTCCACATTTTTGTATATATTCAATGGTTATTCACAGGCACAATTTTAGTATAAGACAACAGTAGTAAAATTTAACGTAACCATAAGATGAAGAGGACTAAATAGTTAGCTAAGTTAAAATGATGTCATAATATAGAAGTCCAAATCTTAAAATTAAAAAGCTAAGAAGTGTTTTAATATTATCGTGATAAATCAATTTATAGTTATTCTTTTTTATGTCGTAATTTAATATATAAATCAAAAAAGAACATACAAATTAATTTGACAGACTAATACTCAGTGGCATAGCGAGCTTAAATTGCGCTCAGGGCACAATACCTTTTTAGCTCAGCCCTCACCCCCACCCTCCATTCGAAAACCTTATAATATTATATGTAAAATATACCCGCAAATTAATAAATAAATAAAGTAAAATAAATAAAGTGATAGGCTCAAGCTAAGCTTTAAATTTGAGACAAAAAATGTAGTTGAGAAAACAAGATTAGATTTTGAAATGTATATGATCATCTAGAATTAGTTCAAAAGATATCTATTATTTATTTTACATATTTATAAAGAAATCTTTTATAAACACGTAGTTTTAAAACAATAAAAAAGTAAATATTTATTATCTCTAAGGAGATACATATTGCCATGATAAGGGGATAGATTAAGTCATAGGGGTCGTAGAATAAATGTAAATAATTTTAACGTTAAGAAAATCTAACAATTCCACCAATTATAGGAGTAAATCGATTATTTTACAAAAGGTCAATGCGAGCACACTGTATATAAATTATATTAAATTTAATGCATAAGAAAGAAGCTCATTTTGCAAAAAACCGATACCATTTAGCTAAAATAATAATGTGTACATCGTATAATATGTTTTAAATTAAATTTATTAACTGTAGAATTGGAAAGAAACGAGTGAAGATAAGGTTTTAAACGCAACAAATTGCATCAATATAAACATGTAATCGGTAAAGATATACAAACTGGCATTCTAGCTATTTAAAAACATCCTCAAAAATGGCAACGCACGAATAAGTAAACGCATTCTAATACGTCATTATTAGAAAATGAATACGTGACCAGGAGAAATCCAACATATTTTTAATAACAAATAAATAACAGACGGTTCGTTATACAACAAGCTTTGGACAAGCGACACAAATATAAAATACGTGACAAAATTGAAATGAATATTTGGAAATTCTAAGAATATACTGTGATATGCAGAACGCATACGTGATCGGCAGAGCATTTCATCGAGAATTAAACCAGGGAATTTGAGAAATACCAAGGTTCCACAGAGATAGGCGGAAATTACAAACGTTTATCAATA
This sequence comes from Platerodrilus igneus, assembly GCA_036346225.1. Lineage (NCBI taxonomy): Eukaryota > Metazoa > Arthropoda > Insecta > Coleoptera > Lycidae > Platerodrilus > Platerodrilus igneus. The sequence continues at coordinate 9,903,771 of JARFIW010001469.1, read as the reverse complement.
AACACGCGATGCGCGCCAATTAAAACGTTGCATAAGTGGGGCTTATAAATACGATAGGAAACTCAAAAATTGACTCCTCAACAAGGCAGAGTCACGTCGATATAAAGTAAAAATTTACGTACCAGTGACAATTTGTGAAAAGTCAATAATTTAGTAAAAGTGAAAGATTGAAAGTGCCAAATTTGTGCGACAAAAAATAGCCATTCTACGCGTAAACGTAAAATGAAGCTATTAACTAAATTTTATACTAATATTTAACCATTTAGGGCTCCGATCAAAGGCCTGAATAAAGATCCGAAGAAAGATTTAAATGTATGTCTGAATAAATACTCTAAATACATATTTAAATAATACGTCTAAATAAATTATTACATGGAGATATAAAATAAACGTGAAGATACTCAAAGTTACTCCAGAAATCCTAGGGGAAAAATACAAGCAATCATTAATCCATCATTCTGGCCAATCAAGGGAATCAAGTCGGGCTGTAACAATCAAGGGAGTGCTGACCACGGATAATATGGGGTAATTCCAGTGACAAACAAGGAAAACGCAGGTTAGAGATTTTAAACTTTTGTTAGTTAAAAGACTGCTTCAATTTTAATATTTGCTAAATATCATATATCTGTAAGAGTCAACAAAAAGGTTAATTGACAATTTGAAAAATAGAGAAAGCATCTTTGAACGTTTGAAAGATACATAAGAGTAATTAAAAAGATATTTGCTGGCTTTCAGGAAATTATAAATTTGGTGAATGTTAATGTTCTATTCAGAGCTAAATTTTGAATTTACATAAAACTGTACATATTATCGATCATTATATTGTGTAATCTTTGGATTGCTTCACTTAAATTAATTTAACAGTTAGGTAGTAGAAAGAAAATGGGTTAAACAATCTTTCTTGCCGTGAAGTAGGGCATGTTATGTTTTTGAGTTAGCCAAGTCAGAACAAATTATAGAAAATTTAAAGGGGTTCACAACAAAATTAAGAAAGAAACATTCGTAAAGATTTTCACTAAAATTTTTAATGACACCAATCAAAGGGAGCACAGCAATGAAAATGGTACACCCAGTAGTGGGGCATTTCATAGCAATGAAAATCGACGCCTAATCGTGGGGCTTGTAAGGGGTATATCACAGCAAATAAAAGTAGTAACACCCAATCGTAGAAGGGGCAATTTCATAGCAATATATTTAATAATAATGTGATTATAATACATTAATAAAACTAATTACTATGTATAAATTTTCCTTGCTTTTGATGAAGCAAATTTATCAATAATATCATCAGTTGATCATTTCAAATTGTTCTTTTTCCACACTTAAAAATGCTAGGTCACTTAGGCGATCTTGTCCCATTGTTGATTGTAGATATGTGAAAATTAATTTTAATTTGCTGAATGAACATTCGCAGCTATAATTGATACTGAGATAGTCAGGGGTATTTGAAGTGTAGGCGTCGCCGTAGATCAATGTAGTAAGCGTAAGACTATGGATCCCAAGGTCCTGGGTTCGAATCCCGACATGGCCAACTGCTTGAAAAATGGCAGGTGAGCAGTTTTCACAAAAATTACGCCCTCGTTCGGGCGAGAGGTTAAATGGAGGTCCCGTGTGTGAGTGTTGTCACGCACATTAAAGATCCCTACCTTGTCTGGAACGGCAAGGGTTTGGCAAAATTCTAAATTTCCAGGCAACAAAAAACTCGTCTCCTGGCCAATGTAGTACCTTCGGATGGAGCATTGGAAAATCACATGTAAGGGTATTTGAAGTGTCACTCTCAGGTTTGGAAAAATATCTTCTCCATACAAGATTATAAAAGTAAGAAATTCTAAGGGAGTTTTAGGTTCAATTTCTTTTCTACTGCGGAGTAACATTTGGCAGTCACATATTTCAATAAAGATTTTTCATTCCATTGAAATCTGTATTATAAAATTCATCCAAATTTTTACAATTTTTTCAAGGTCGTTATCAACATTATCCATGTTTAATAAATTTTCAACGTCTAGTAGAAATCCAAATTTAAAATTAAGATCACTTAATCATTTAAATCGTGTACATATTTCTTGTTGGAGACGATCAAGAACGCTTTTCATAAAGCGAGAAATTTCACTTTCTGCAGAAAGACCAACATCTCTAGCCAATTCTCCGGGCATTTTGTGGCGTCTTCTTACACATATTGTTATATCAATATCCCATTTTTCACAAAGAGACTTCGCTTTTTCTATTGCCTCTTCACAGAGCTTGTCTCGAATTTCGGCTAGATTCAAGATCATGGAACGCTTCTCTAAAATTGTGTGTAGTTCAGGTAACCTGAACTAGACACGATTAATCCTCCTTAAAATTTCATACCAGAAATGAACTAAAGTTATGGAACTAAAAGTTCGTATATTTTGCAACAGAATTGTAGCTTCACTTCTGGTGTCACTTGTAGTGGTAGTGTCCTCTGCTAATTTTTCTAATAGTTCTACTATATTGTCTAGCCCATCAATGATAACGCTAACCGCTTGTATTCTGGCGCTCCATCGTGTTTCAGATTCACGTTTGACAGTTTTTGTTAAAGCATTTTTTAATAATTCCCATCGTAACGTTGAACGTGAGAAAAGATACATATGTTTTCAATTATTCCAAAACATGTCACAACGATTGGATCTTGTTTAGCTGCAGTAATTCCTACTAAATTCAATGAATGGTTATTACAATTTACAAATAATGCTTTATGATTTTTTCCATTATTCTTTGTTGAACGCCAGATGTGTGACCTGCCATCACGGCAGCATTATCGTAACACTAAGATCTGCAGTTTGTTAATGAAATTTCATGGGAATTTAATTTTTCTAAAATTGTATTTTCGATCGAGGCTGCATCTTTAGGATTTCAATAAAACCCAAAAAAGATTCTTTGATGGAAACTTTTTTATTGATAAAATCAACATCTACATACCTAACGATGATATAGTCTAAGGTCACCGCTAAAGTCCCGGCGTAATTGATAAGAGCCACTACGACAGTTGGCAACATAATAAACACGTGCATAATATTGCGCAACAAGATATTACGTCATTCTTGCGTCTGAAATTTGTATCACATACAAAAAAAAGGATAAAATGTACTCACGTAAAATGTGGAGCTCTTCACAACATGGCAGCTATCATGGCGGCAGGATCTCGGCGTTGATTGAACGTGGGTCGGCCTTCGCCCTCGTCGAAACCAAATTGGTTTGTATTTCCTCTTGTTTGTTGTAGCGATACGATAGGAATAAGGTAGGGAGTTATAAAGGTGCGATGCAGGAAACCTACATATCTAAAAGAGAAGACAAGATAAAAAACGACACAGATCAACCTCACTGTTCGACGTTTCGTTGACCAGTCCCTTTCGTGACGGAGAATGCGCATTTCCTTCCACACTCCGCGTCTGCGCATTCTGTGGCGCCGGCGCAACTGTCTGAAGTGACGGACATGCACGCACAAGTCTATTTTTTAAAATAATGGCGCGATTTCAGTCACATATTTAAACTAAAAACAGAAATGTTTACATAGCCGATTTTCGGCATGTAAGAATCGCGACAAAGCCATAAAAGAAAAAAAATCTTAAAAAAAGAAAATGACTGTTAGCGCGGTAAAAGCTTAAAATCTAAATCCTAACTAACCTACATATACCCTAACTTAAATTCTAGAAAATGTTTATTTTAAGCGCAACCTGGTTTTTTCAACCGATAACACGTCTTCCGAATTACCAGGAAACGGAATGTGTAGCCCGACTGTTTATGACTACATTTATAAGTGCACACACTAGTCTTTAATGTGGCGCAGTTATAATCGACAGCACAAATTTGTCGGAGAGCATGAAACACTACTAAAACTAAAACAAATGCGGCAAGTCGCCTAACATATACTATAACTAAAACTAACATTACAGTTTTCCAAGTGCATACGCACATAAGCATTGTATCTGAACTGTTTCTTCTTTGGCAAGAAAATGCCCAAATTTCGAAATATCCAAAAGAGCAAGTTACTCTGCGCTTTAGCAAGTTTTTAAGTACTGGTACTCTGGCTTAATAAACAATACATATCAAAACTTGTTCATGACATGGTTGTGAATTAATAAATTTACCAACAGTACCATCTTACTAATTTCTTACATTACTAACCTAACAAACCGTTCCTATCATCAGGTTAGCTTCTTCACTCAATATTCAAAAAGTAATTCCTACGTCTGATCATAAATATCAAACGTTAGGAAGATAAAAAAGATAAAGCAAAATCTCAAGTTATTATTAAAGATAATAGGTAAGATAACGATAATAAGTTTAAGTTATTATCAAAGATAATAGGTAAGATAAAGATATTAAAGCTCAAATTATTATCAAAGATAATAGGTAAAATAACGATATTAAAATAAAACTAGATAACAATAGATGGATCCGAAACGTCCCAGCACGCTAAGGCACGCTACGACTACATACATCAAAGATATAGCGTAGAATTCCCCAGCTCACCAAGCCGTTTTGTCATCCATCCCTAAGATACACGATAGAGTGGCTCCTTATAGCTGTTATATAGGGAAAATACTCGTACCCCCTAAAAAGAGCGACCTATGAAGCAGGCCCGTTTATAAAAAACGGTACGAGGGACCGGAAAAGGCATTTGGGTGCACCCGGCGTTAAATGATATCGGTACGATATCCACACTTATATATGTCAATACATATATATATATATATATATATATATATATTTTCATGCACTCACACATACACACACTCATACATACATGCACTGTTAGCGGCCATGTGCGCTGACAGCGGCACCGCATGACCTCACGAAAGATTCGCAGAGACGTGGTCCGGGTATCTGTGAAAACCCCACGCGCAACCACACGGTGACTAACGGAAATGAAAAGGCAGTAGAAATAGGAAAGGTAAAAAGAGGGAGGTGGGCATTTTGGAATGCATAAGAGACACTTCCAGGTAGAAGAGAATAGAGGAAGGGTCGCATTGAGCAAAAGAGACAGAAAAGGTGGATAGAAAAGCACTACTCAACCAGCCAATGTGGTCAGTAGCCCGGAGTGAGGGAAAAATCACTCTTATGTGGTAGACGGGTGTTCTGGGACGAGAACAGGTCTACCCAAAGAAAGATAAGGCAGAAACGGAGACAGCGGGATAAGAAAAAGTAGAGTTTTTGGACAAGCGTACGAGAGAAGGTAGAGAGTTGTCCCTATAAAACACAGGTCGGTCTGAAGGACCACCTGCGATATTAATCCGACAAGTTAAGACACCTAATAAGTTAAAAAACTACTAGACTCTTAAGAGAACTAGTACAATCATTTTCCTAACGAGTGCATCCATTACGATAAGAAAATCAGACAACAGTTGAAACAACAACTTAAAAGTATCGCTACAGATACCTTCACACAAAAACCAACTGTTTCAAGGTAATTTTATAAAAACGGTAACGCCATAAGTACATAAAAATGCCTAACCATAGTAGTTAAATACTGACACACTGTCCCAATATGCTAAAAACAACCGAGAATTTGATAAGTTATCAATAAAAAGCGATAGCACCTCACCACGAAGTTCAATAAAAAATAACAAAAAAATGTTTATATGTTATGATGACTTAGTAGAAAAAGAAAGCAAGTAATGATATAGAGTAAGGTGGGCAACTGTAATAATTCAGGAGAAAAACGCCTGGAATAGAAACTCCTAGTTTTTTGCAACTGTGAATATGGACTATTTCTTACAATGGCATAGGCCGTGGCTCCTATGTGAGCCCAAAGAAAAAAGCATCCATTCAAACATCAGCTAAAAACCAATCATAAAAATTCAATGAGTTATTACAACCAAAGTTACGACAATCACCACAAAATTAATGGATGTAAGATAAATACTGAAAACAAAATAATATGTTGTAGAAAAGGTGCGAGGATTAATTAAATGAAGGGACAAACTTATATTAGAGACTCTAGATAACAAAGGGATATGTGGTTAAAAATAAATTCAAGGAAAAGTCAACAAGGAGCAAAAAGATAGCTAGTTTAAGGTAAATAAGTTAAACGTGTAGAAGGTAAATGCTGTATAAATAAAGGAATGAGTAATTGAAGTTAACTAATTCATAGTAGGGACAAAAGCATTAGGTAAATCGTTAAAGGAATGAAACGAGAAAATTTTTAGATGTACGCAAAGGTTAAACGATTTAAAAGATAATTTTATACCACCTAGTGTGGTTTGAATCGATATGTGAAGAGATAGCAGTAATTAAAACTCGATTTACTGATAGAATTGTTGAAGAACAGAAAGATATCTTATAATGCATATAATTACTAGGATGACGAGCCCTCCTTTGAGCTTCACCTAGACTAATGAAGAAAAACTCCCAACATCATTCTTAAAAAAATGATTTACAAATTGCTAGAGCGGCAAACTTACCCAGAGTCTCGTCTAGACTTATGTAATGCTGAGCGACCAACTTCGACGGCAAATATCGCTTAAACCAAATAGATCTTAAAATGCTGCGTTGGAATATCGATATGTCGAAAAAATATTCTATCAAAACAAAATCATACTCGCTACACAAAAGCAATATTCTACGATACATGTATAGAAAAAACAGTATTCCAAATTATTAAAATATTCTTTTGATATCGTAAATGAGCTTAAATACAAAACGTTATCAACAACTTCATTATTATAGTGTTTAAAGAAGCAGATATAACGAAATCAAGTTTATTATAGCGTTTTAGAAGGTAAAAAATATACTAAGAACTCAGTTAATTGCGTTAGCTGTATTTAAGGACCAAATTTTCTTTAAAAAGGAATTCGTAAGTTATAGTTGATTATTCAAATTACTAAGGGAGCACTTTTAGAATCATATCAGACTAAGATAATATATGAACTATTTAAACAACACTTTTAATAAGTTAAACCAAAAAAACAGGTTAGAATAGGGTAAGAAAAATTTCAGAATTAAAGTAATTATTTTAACTAAACTTAGTGTCATTTTAAAAAATTTTTCCTTTTTTTTTTAATCATAATGAATATAAAATAAAGCTATTTATTTATAATTAAAATACTTACAGAAAAAATTATGTAAAGCACATGCTAAAGTGAGGTTATGTAGTTTACTAGACACTTTTAAAAGATATATGCTCCAGCTTCATGCTAAATTAGATTAGATCATTATTTAAAAGAACCCAAAATATAAACACTATTTTTTTATAAGGTAAGACGTGAATTAATTGAGTTAGCAACACATTTATGAAAGGTATAAACAGTAATCAAATATGGCTGTCTATATCAGATTGACACATCAGCTGTATTTCATGTCATTTCAACTTAGGATAGATGTCATGTCAACATAAGATAAATGTTGCCAACTTATATTTTTTCTATTTGAAAGTTATTAAAAAGTTAAATAATTATTTTTTATTATTATTTGAGTGAATAAGACCCAATTGCTACAGATATATTGAAAACTAACACTTTATAAGATATACAAGAAGTAATGACAAATTTCAACACAAAACGTTAGGCGCGTTACTGATATAACCTAAGGTCACCGCTAAAGTCTCGGCGTACTTGATAAGAGCCACTACGACAGTTGGCAACATAATAAACACGTGCATAATATTGCGCAACAAGAATTACGTCATTCTTGCGTCTCAAATTTGTATCACATACAAAGAAAAAGATAAAATGTACTCACGTAAAATGTGGAGCTCTTCACAACATGGCAGCTATCATAGCGGCAGGATCTCGGCGTTGATTGGGCGTGGGTCGGCCTTCGCCCTCGTCAAAACCAAATTGGTTTGTCTTCCCTCTTATTTGTTGTAGCGATACGATAGGAATAAGGTAGGGAGCGATAAAGGTGCGATACAGGAAACCTACATATCTAAAAGAAAAGACAAGATAAAAAACGACACAGATCAACCTCACTGTTCGACGTTTCATTGACCAGTCCCTATCGTGACGGAGAATGCGCACTTTCTTCCACACTCCGCGTCTGCGCATTCTCTGGCGCCGACGCAACTGTCTGAAGTGACGGAAATGCACGCACAAGTCTATTTTTTAAATATTGGCGCGATTTCAGTCACATATTTAAACTAAAAAGAGAAATGTTTACATAGCCGATTTTCGGCATGTAACAACGACTTGGGACATTTATTCTCGATGAGAGGTATCAGGAGTTGAATCAAACAAAAGTCCATAATATTTATTTCTTTTGATATCGTTTATTAGTTGATTTCGAACTGCAGATGCCAGAAGATGAATGAATTCATTTTGAATCTGTGGTGACAAATATGAGACAATTTTTGGAGTTTCTGTGGCATGTTTAAAATGATTTACTAGTATCAGATCAAACTGAGCTGCAAGTCTAAGTAAGGATAATAGGTTTTATACATTTGTACCATCTTGAAGTGCTAATTTTTCAATATGGCCACGTAGAGGAAGATTTTGTATAATTAAATACTTCATGCAAGCTAATATTCTTTGCAGTATATTTCGCCACCGTTCTTTTTCGGATTGAATGTTTGCTTCTAATGATACACCAATTCCTGTTCTAGTTATTAATCTTCGTTCTGTTTCTTTCCAAGCCGTAAGTGATTTTCGGTGATTTGGACTTCTTTCATGCCTAATCAATTAATTTTTTTCCTCCATTTATTAAAACCAGCAGATGTTACGAAAGATGATTGTATAGCGGAATTTGATGTAATAAACAGTAAGCAACAAAAGCAGTACGCTGCATTATTTTTTGGTGAATATAATAACCAAGATCGGTTAACTTTAGTTCCTTCCTCTTCATTACCAACCCGTCAAGAAAACCAAGATTTTGGCATTAGACGATTAGTTGATGTTGCTGCATTTAAACTGGCGTTGACATGGTCTAAATAAAAATAATGTTTATTAAATTAATTAAGATATTACTGTTAAATAACACATCAGTGAATAAAATATAAAAAGAGAACAGAATGCAGCTTATTTGAGAAGACTATAAATAGTAACAAAAATTGAATATTGTCTATTTCTTCAATTGTTTTATTGAACACTGTTAACAAATTTTTTCATACCCTAATCACTGAATAATAGAATCGTCGAGTAGATGTAGTAAGTAATCTTATTTGTTTTATTACTTACCAAGAATGCCTTGAACTTGAAAGGTAGTAACACAGTGAAATATACACTATAATTTATGCTAACATTAAACTTATAACATTTAATATTTAATAACATTTCATTTTTATTCTAAGCAGAGCGCGATGACAAGGACGCAAAACTGAAAAATACACGCACAAAATAACTTAAACGTTAATATTTCGGGTATTTCCCTAATTTGTTGCGGACTTCCACAACCTGTCGCAAGTGTCACGGATATGTACAGTCACGGGAAAAATATTCGGAAAATAACAACTAAATGATCATTTATTTTTTAATACAGATAATTCTCAGGCACACAACAAATACGGCGTTTGTGTCCTTTCCTAGAAACGACAAAACGCTGTATTTGTTGTGTGTCTGAGAAGTATCTACATTAAAAAATAGACGATCCCTTTAGTTGTTATTTTCCGGATACTTTTTTCCGTGACTGAACATATAAGTACATTAGAGTGTTATTGTTATCGTTTTAAAATAACAAGTGTAAGCTACATTGCGTTTATTACAGTTTGATTTAAACTACTAGTGTTCTTTTTTTCCTTTTTATTTACGAATTAACATTTATTATATTACACTGGCATTAAATTTAAAATATATTTTCCAGAAATCAATTATAATAAAAATAAAAATTATTCAGCAATTTTTTGTTTTGCGGACCATTTGGCGCCCCTTTGTGAGTAGTGCCCGGGGCATGATGCCCCCCCACGGATATCCCCCGACAACCCACTACGTAAAGTGTTTTAGTATTAGTAATACTAAAACATTTTACATTTTTACTTCTGTTCTAAATGGACCTGCACCTTGAAGAAGTTCTAAAACACTAGAATGGACACAATGGCTTGCATGTTTCAGGGAACTAAAGAGGCAAACTACAGGTTTAACCAAATTAGTGGAGTTTTTAGTGAGGAACCAGACTAAGACAAGTACCCGAAAGTGGGCAGCAGCTTTTTCGGTACTTAGAAAGGCAGAGACCATAGGGGCCGGTATAGCATTCTAAGACACTGCTGCGAAGTAGAAGGCAATGAAAAACCACTACATTACTCCCAATTACACAGCATACTAAAAATGTTTTTTAGAATGATAGCATCTTCTGGGGTAAAAGATTCTGGAGTTAAAATAGTACCTCATTCGGATCTCTGGGAGGGGACTACTTCTAAGGATGTGTTCGGCAAGTTTAAAAGAAAAACTAAGAACATTTTACAAACTCGGGCGTGGAATGTCAGAGGCATGAAACAAGTAGGTAAACTAGAGAATTTGAAAATTGAAATGGATAGGTGCTTTGAAGGCGAAAATCTGTGGATGTCAACTGTGCAACAATCATCAATTAAGCACAACAAATCCTCCCAGAATGAATGGGATAAACCAATGCTCGACATTGTTTCCAATAACTTGCTGGAATCAGCTCTAACATTAACTGATAAGGCTCGCATTCAAGCAATAACTACGAAACACAGTGGAGCTTGGTTATCGGTTTTGCCAGTAGCTTCGTTAGGTTCCCTATTAGACAACGAGACGTTCAGAATAGCTGTTGGATTACGATTAGGAGCTCAATTATGCATCGCACACACATGTATATGCGGTTCGCCAGTTAACGAAAAAGGAACTCATGGATTAAGTTGCCGTTTCAGCGCAGGGCGTCAACCTAGACATAAAATGGTAAACGACATTATCAAACGTGCTTTAGTTACCGCAGGCATTCCAGCTATCTTAGAACCTAATAGTATTTTTCGCGACGACGGAAGAGACCCGATGGAATTACTATGATTCCGTGGAAATTCGGCAAACCAGTTGTATGGGATTTTACGTACCGATACTCTAGCCAAATCGCATATAAATTCAGGCGTTTTAACACCAGGCGCAGCAGCTGTTGCTGCGGAATCTTTAAAGATCCGAAAATATAAAAATTTATCAGACAATTACATTTTTTACCCAGTCCCAGTTGAAACACTTGGTGTATTCGGATTGCAAGCAATTGAATTTCTGAAAGACATAGGTAAGAGGATTTTCGAATCAACATATGACAACCGAGCTACAATGTTTCTTTTTCAAAGGATAAGCATTGCAATCCAAAGGGGTAATGCTGCTTCAATCTTGGGAATGCTTCCCTCTTTACAACAATTAGAGGAGTTTTTCATATCTCCATTTAAAAAGAATAAAATTACATTTTCCCAAAGTCATTCAAATTATACACATACGGCTTCTATTTTGAAAAATCATTTTATCTTAACATCCAATAATCCAGTCATTGAAAGTAATTTAAACTTTGACGAAGAAAATGTTTGCAATCTTCCGTATTACAAAACTATTGATCAACCTTCAAAGATGAATAATGTAACTTATAACATGCCAGAGAGTATAAAGAAATTGAACTGTTCAATGATACGTGGTTTAACTAATTTAGGCAATACTTGCTTTTTCAATTCAGTTATGCAATGTCTTGGGCAAACACCATATTTATTAAAATTACTTCCTGAAACATTAGAATCTCACCAATATTTCAAGCAACATCGTGACAGGTTAGATCCATACAATAAAGATTCATTGATGTTAGATTCATTTGAAGAAACTTCAGAAGAACAGCGACCCCTAACAAATATTTTAGTACAAACGCTAAAAGAATTACATAGTGATAGACCAGAAGCATACAATCCTAGCATGCTATTTTCAAAACTCAAACAAAGTATGCCACAATTTGCTGAAGACCGGCAGTATGACGCACATGAATTACTACGGAATTTGTTAGAAGCAGTGCGCAATGAGAATTTGAGCAGTCATCAAGCAGTAATTCTAGAGAAATTGAAACTTAGTTGCAAAGCAGATAAATCATCTTTTGAAAGTGATAAAAGAGAAACTGTAAAGTTTTATGAACATCAGTCCGAATTGATATTTCTCTCTGAACAAGTTTTTCGAGGTGTCTTAGTCAGTAGATTACAATGTCAAGAATGTATGCATATTTCATATTGAAGTGAGGTCTTTCATGATTTGAGTTTACCAATAACGGAAAAACAAATTCCTAAAAAAACAGAAGAATTGGTAGAAAACAAATCATCAAAACGTCTTATGAAGAAGGAAAAATACAAGACTAAAAAAAATAGAAAAGAACAAATAGACTACAAACAGGTAGTAGATAGTGTAATATTTAATATTAGTCGAGCTGAAGAAGTTAAAGAGAGCAATTCAAAATATGAATCGCTGGTTAATTTAGAAGACATCGATGAAAACACATCAAAACATGAGAAAATTTTTAAAGAAACTGACTCTTATGGTATTGTAGTTTACAGCCCCACAATTAAATCAATTGCTACAAATTACAATGAATCATCTAATGAAACATTTTGTGGAAATAATAGACACTCCGATGACACTTATGAATTGTTTGACTGCATAGGGTCACCTTTGGCTTTTCTAAATAATAAAAATATTGCTACGAAAGGGGATTTAGAAAAATCACTTTTACTAAACGATGATACATCTTGCCGTTGTAATAGCGATAAGGACATGGATGGTTCTTCTAGAGATTTTAATATTCAGCAAGAAAAGAAAATGAATAAAGACTATAATATTAATGAGACTGATGGAAGCACCAGTATTCTAAGATACCAATGTGAAGAAGGCGAAGGCTCTTTGCAATCTTGTTTAAATGAATTCACGGCAAGTGAGTTACTTACCGGAAATAACCAAGTAAGCTGCGATGTGTGCACAAAGACACATAGCAGATCTAATAATGAAACTGTTTATACAAATGTCATTAAGCAAGTTCTAGTTTTCGATCCACCTACAGTTTTAATTTTACATTTAAAGAGATTTAAGGTCTTAAAACTTCATTCAGCCAAAATGAATAACTATGTTGCCTTTCCAATGTTACTAGATTTAGCGCCATTTTGCTCAAAACAACGTCAAAACATTGCAACGTTTAATTCTAGTCAATCTAATGTGTTGTATTCACTATATGGTGTTGTCCAACATAGCGGCTCAATTCACAGTGGTCATTATGACGCATATGTAAAAATAAGATATCCTTTAGAAAACAACAGTGACAATTGCCAATTTCTACATACAAATAAAAAACATATTTCGTCCTTGCCATGTAAAACTAACGAAGCCAAAATTGAAATTCCTTTGGAAAAGTGGTATCATGTTAGTGACTCCCATGTGTTAGAAGTGCCTAAAAAAAAGATCCTTGAGGCGCAGGCATACTTGTTATTTTATGAACGGATTTAGTAGTTTGTAATTTAAAGTTTTGTAGCCACAGATTAGTGAAGTACGATTGGGTTAGAGGTAGGAGATTTTAAACTGGAGACTAGGGTAATTGGTACATGACCGGAGGAAGGATAGTGAAGCAGAAAAGGCAGGGCATTGTGTAGAAACCACTTGCAAACGAACGAAAGGGTAACTCATGGTTAAACTAGAATCCAAACCGGTAAATATGGTACTAATAGAAGTTTATGCGTTCATCTCTAGTTACAGTGAGGAAGAGGTAGAAGCGTTCTACTAAGATTCGTAAAAGTTGGTGAAAATTTAATAATTACGAGAGATTTTAATGCCGTGGTGAGCGAGGGTAGTGAAGGAGCAGTAGCAGATTTATTTAGTTAGGCACAAAAGGCAACAAGGAAAATAGGCTGGTAAGATTTTGCAACAAAAACAATTTAACTATCACACACACATCATGTTAGAAGATGATACACGTGGAAGATGCCAGGAAACAGGGAGATATCAAATGGATTATATTCTTGTTAGACAGCTGTTTAGAAATTAAATAAAAGACAGTAGAAGCTACATGGAAGCAGATATAGATTCTGACCACAACAGAAATCATGAAAATTGTGCCTTTATATATTGCTATGGCTTGTAGCATTTAAAAATTAAAGAAATGAACCACTATGTTAGGTGTCAATACGAGTGCTATGAAAAATTCCCTGATGATGCCCGAATTACCTTGCTTGTTCAGTCTAAATGAAACAACGAGAATCTAACATCACACTTATAATGACATCAAATATTCATTAACAATCGCTATCTCCATATACATCTTTCTTTAACAAACATTATCCAAAAAAATATTTACATACACACATTTAAATCTACAAACGAAGTCCAATATCGTCAGCACATCTTAAGTATAAATAAATATATTTTATAACTACCAGATACTAAAATGGTTCATAAAATCTCTCTTTCTAATTAGTATTTTACAAATCTTTACGCTATGTACAATCTTTTTTAGGAACGAGAATGGATAATTTTTAATAACCTTTCTTACCTCGAAGTCAAACATAGCTAATCAGATACATTCAATACATCCTTGAATAATGACCAAATTTCAGCAGAATTCGTCCTCATAAAAATTTTAAATTATCCACTTATAAAAAAATGTATAACCATAATTCTTATGCAAGCTAATTTAAAAAAATCGAACAAATTAAATTTATTTTTTTTAATTTTTAAAACTATGATATACTTGCTCTCCATTAAATTATGCTGGTGGTTATAAACTTGTCCATGAACAAATCGTGTAATTAATTAAACTTCCACATTCATGTACATGTCGTTCCATTCTTTTAAAAGTAATTTATCAGTAAATGCCGTTGAATATTCATATGTCATTTTTCCATTTCCAGGATTTTATAACCATTCAGTCTTTAAACTAATTCCAATATTTACTTCAAATCTTAGGTCTTCGTACTTAAATTAAAATTAACTTTAACGTCGATTGTTATACATTCATCACTTTAAAATTGGTTATTATTTATTGACAGATATTTTTTAACGTGTAGTAATACACGAACGTGTACTAAACTCAATTAATCGACAATTTATCTTGTTCTGATTATTTAACAGATTTATATAGTATAAATTTCCTAGGTCATTAAGATCGAGAAAAATTAATCTGCTTCCATTCATCTGACTGATGTAATTTTCTCGGAAATTGGAGCTCTACGGTTTGCGGTAAAACCTACTTAGAACTTTGTTTTGTCTAAATTGTTGTCCTCTCGTTTTCCAGTTGCTATCTTTTGATTTATGGCTTGTTAAATGCCTTATCTCACATTATGGTCCCCTAACTGGTATGTCCATTCATGTTATTTGCTTGAAGATAATTATCTGTCATCTGCTCGTTTCTAAGATTGTGATTTAACTTCATTTATTGGTTGTTTTGCTACTTGTAAATGAATCTAGATTTTTGAATAATTCAGAAAAATGAAATACACTTTTAAATCTCAAATACACGATTTGCATGTTTTAGGTTATTGTATACGTTTTACAATAAAATGGGGTGAAATATTGTTTAGATAGCATTTAAATAATGTTTTAAACTGGAGTATTTTAGAAACACCGATTTTTAACTTACTATACTTTATTCCTATTAAAGATACAATTAAGTAATGCAACATAAATGTAACTTATTATTTCACAGGGTTTTCGTATGTTAACAGAGTGTTTCTATTTTTAACTGAATATTTCGAAATATTTCTTTATTTTTCTATGGTTTTGGAGTGTGGTATGTACCCGGTATGGTGCTCATGACCTTTACATGATCCATTATTACATCATCACATCAATATAATGATGTGTGGTTTTCCTTCTGGATTAGCGCTGCAAAAACTATCTAAAATATATTCGTGCCCCACAACTTGGGTGCCATAATAATAATGCTGTGAGGTTTGCTCTGTAAAAATTGAGCCGCAGTGTTGAACTGATCTAATATTGTGTAGTTTACCTCAGCTGCTCCGCTCTTAAATCCTAAATCCACTAAAACCTTGTTAAATTAACACAGACGCTTACCTGGTACCGCTGAATCTAAAAACTCTCGCTAACTGCCTCTACGCTGAAACCTAATAAAAATTCACACCCTACATACACACCCAAAATAACGCAATTCACATAATACATCACACTCTATTTACATGAAATAAATATTACATTTTCAAAAGTAATATAGTTCGATAACCTTATTAAACAAATATTTTATTAAAGTTAGAGGGCGTTCCTCAGACCTTACGTTAACCCCATTGTCTTATCATGAGCTCATTAAATGTGAGTGCAAATTTATCGCACCACAAATAAAATAAGCCCCCTTTATTTTTTTACAACATGGCCTGGTTATCTGTAAATTAATTATCCTTAACTACCTAAATAAATTTCATTTACATCTAAAGTCCATAAATTTTCAGTTCATCAAATACATCAAATAAGAAACTCTCGAAAGCACAAAAAATCAAAACAACCATAGCAAATATTCACCATAAATATTTTTATACAATTGGTTATCTGGTAACTATCTTCCAACAGGTATTCGCCAACCTGCCCTCGAGGATGATGCTGTCCTGTATGGCACTAGTCCATGAAACAGCTCTCCGGTTGAATCACCATCACTCTGTGTATGCTGCTACCTCAAAATCTTTTCATTTAAAATAAAACCATTAGCATCCAACTTCCAAAATTTACTTTTCGTATTCCCATTTATAATAAATTAATCATAGATTGCTGCCTTCGCCATCAAATACTCCCAAATTTTAATAATTTTCGTACATTTCAAAATCAAAATCGTAATCGTCTGTACTTACATCTTTCATCTACTCTTTGCTTAAAATACTTTATTTGATTTCACTAAATTTCACTAAAAGTAACTTGATGATACGCGAAGGAATGAAGAAAAATTAAGAGAGCGTCACCCCCGTTGAATGTGGGTTATATAGTCGGGCTACACCTTCCCTGTTTTCAAGTTCGCACGTAAATTTTTAACGTACAACAATATTCTATGTAAAAGCACCAACCGTTTCTCATTTCTTAAAAACTACTCGCCTAACCGCCTCTATATTATCGTGAAAAGTCCACAACGTCTCTTCGTGTTCCCTGAATTCCGACAACAAACAAGTTAAAATACTTGGTAAACATTTACAACGGCCAACCGTCCCTGCTATTTTGCAAAAGCTTGCCTCAACCGAAAATCGATTCCCATTACATTTACGCTTTCAAACTAAAACAAACATCTTTCATTTCTCTTGTTCATATAGTCACTTTTCACGCATATGCTTGCACCAGTTGGATATTTGCCCTACCTAATACAAAATTGTTGCGTGTGTACCTGTATCGTACAATTATATAGCTCAATTTCTCTCCCCTGCTTTCAATCGATCCGTGTCTGCTTATAATATTCCTAGAAATTATTGATTTTGTTGCCCTCTCTAAAATAAGTTTGTTTGTCGTTTCCCTCCTCTACTACATCTATAATTAAATTCCAAAATATACTGTTTCTCACTTGTATTCATACGTTTCTGCTCCGTCCTTGTTCCTCCATGACAGTTTGTTTTTAGCTTCCCTCCTATACTACCTTTATGATTAAAATCAATATCTTATACAAACATACTGCTTTTTTGTCATACTTATATGTTCACTGTTCTGTCCTTGTTGTATATTGACTATACTAACTTCCAATGGTTCCTTTCCTTTTCGTAACCCATTAATTTTTATAAGCTTGTTTATCGTAACCTGTTATCTTGAAATATTTTCCCCTTTTAGTTTATACACAATGCTTTGAAACGTTTCTGGTTTTATGCTTTAAAATAATAATCCTACTCTAACAAATATGAAAAGCTTTTATGTTTTCATATACTACTTTAAATAAATTAAAAGTGACATTTTTACTTCGTTGTTTCTAATCCTTATTGTCCCATCCTACAATAAATATTATGCTACGTCCTTTCTAAATAAATACAACCAAAATTAAATTAACCCTAAATTATCATACGTTGACTATGCTCTATTTTAATTATTTAAAATACCTAATTATCTAAAATGCCTAATTAACTTTCTCGTAAGTTATTACTCTACAACCGAGCTTGACTTATGACCTTATATATATATATATATATATATATATATATACAATTAGCTACAAATTACACGACTATATATATATATATATATATATATATATATAATGTAATATTTATTTCATGTAAATAGAGTGTGATGTATTATGTGAATTGCGTTATTTTGGGTGTGTATGTAGGGTGTGAATTTTTATTAGGTTTCAGCGTAGAGGCAGTTAGCGAGAGTTTTTAGATTCAGCGGTACCAGGTAAGCGTCTGTGTTAATTTAACAAGGTTTTAGCGGATTTAGGATTTAAGAGCGGAGCAGCTGAGGTAAACTACACAATATTAGATCGGTCCAACACTGCGGCTCGATTTTTACAGAGCAAACCTCACAGCATTATTATTATGGCACCCAAGTTGTGGGGCACGAATATATTTTAGATAGTTTTTGCAGCGCTAATCCAGAAGGAAAACCACACATCATTATATTGATGTGATTATGTAATAATGGATCATGTAAAGGTCATGAGCACCATACCGTGTACATACCACACTCCAAAACCATAGAAAAATAAAGAAATATTTCGAAATATTCAGTTAAAAATAGAAATACTCTGTTAACACACGAAAACCCTGTGAAATAATAAGTTACATTTATGTTGCATTACTTAATTGTATCTTTAATAGGAATAAAGTATAGTAAGTTAAAAATCGGTGTTTCTAAAATACTCCACTTTAAAACATTATTTAAATGCGTTCTAAAAAGAATTTCACTCCATTTTATTGTAAAACGTTTACAATAACCTAAAACATGCAAATCGTGTATTTGAGATTTAAAAGTGTATTTCATTTTTCTGAATTATTCAAAGTTTAGATTCATTTACAAGTAGCAAAACAACCAATAAATGAAGTTAAATCACAATCTTAGAAACGAGCAGATGACAGATAATTATCTTCAAGCAAATAACATGAATGGGCATACCAGTTAGGGGACCATAATGTGAGATAAGGCATTTAACAAGCCATAAATCAAAAGATAGCAACTGGAAAACGAGAGGACAACAATTTAGACAAAACAAAGTCCTAAGTAGGTTTTGCCGCAAACCGTAGAGCTCCAATTTCCGAGAAAATTACATCAGTCAGATGAATGGAAGCAGATTGATTTTTCTCGATCTTAATGACCTAGGAAATTTATACTATATAAATCGGTTATATAATCAGAACAAGATAAATTGTCGATTAATTGAGTTTAGTACACGTTTGTGTATTACTACACGTTAAAAAATATCTGTCAATAAATAATAACCAATTTTAAAGTGATGAATGTATAACAATCGACGTTAAAGTTAATTTTAATTTAAGTACGAAGACCTAAGATTTGAAGTAAATATTGGAATTAGTTTAAAGACTGAATGGTTATAAAATCCTGGAAATGGAAAAATGACATATGAATATTCAACGGCATTTACTGATAAATTACTTTTAAAAGAATGGAACGACATGTACATGAATGTGGAAGTTTAATTAATTACACGATTTGTTCATGAACAAGTTTATAACCACCAGCATAATTTAATGGTGAAAGCAAGTATATCATAGTTTTAAAAATTTTTAAAAGAAATTTAATTTGTTCGATTTATTTAAATTAGCTTGCATAAGAATTATGGTTATACATTTTTTTATAAGTGGATAATTTAAAATTTTTATGAGGACGAATTCTGCTGAAATTTGGCCATTATTCGAGGATGTATTGAATGTATCTGATTAGCTATGTTTGACTTCGAGGTAAGAAGAGTATTTTAGGTAGTTAATTACACAAGGTAAGTTGATAAATACTATCGTATTATAGTGAATAAGATGAAATAATAACTTAGACTTTTATGCAAAACCCAAATGATCATTTCAAATCAAGCTAGTAATTGAAAGATGGAAAATATAAGGTCTTGGACAGGACTTGAACCTGTATCCTGGTTTTGCCGGAACCATGCGTTTACCAATTATGCCACCGAGACCGTTGACGACAATTGGGAAATTTACAAATTTAAATCATGTACACGACGATACATTAACCAAACTTTCAATTACGTTCGGCATTTTTGTCAATCGTATCTGACATTGTCAAGTTTTTGACATATGCCAGTCATAGACAGGAAGCTACGCTCAAAATTATAGCTATAAGCCAAATATTAAATATATAAATATTTTAGGTAGTTAATTACACAAGGTAAGTTGATAAATACTATCGTATTATAGTAAATAAGATGAAATAATAACTTAGACTTATATATATTGCTGTGATAAGGGGTTGTTTAAGGGTGTACTTTATAGTAAAGGTCATTTAGAAATGAGAAATTACCATAGGCAGCAGAAAACTGCACTTATTTAGTGAAGAATTGAGAAATGGAGATAGTTTGTAAATAGTAAGCAGTCAACACCCTGTATATAAAGTATAAATAGTTTTAGGCGACGCAAATAAACATAGGAAAACGCATAGTTAGTGTAGAAACCAGGAACACATGCATTAGGTAAATAGTAAATATTTAATACCTTGTAGATAAAGTTTTAGTTAATTTAGGTAAAGCAAGTAATAATATTTTTCAGTGGAAGCACGCGTATATTTATATGTAAATATAGTAAAGTGTAAGCAGACACGCATTCAAAAGAGTTCCAAACGATTAGATTAATACGGAGATAGAAATAGAGCTTCAGGAAGCATAATATAAATGCGTGCAAATAGCTAACCATTTTTGATAAGAAAGGATATTAAAAATTGCGTGAATAACATGTAAATATGAAAATTAAAAGTCGAATTGCATCAGTTGTTTATGGAAAAGCAATTAGATCTATCAAAACACAGCATGTTGATAACGAAGACAGCTGCAAGCAGGTTACAATTATTGGGAATCGTGGAGAATTACATCAGAAACTGCTTTAAATGTAATTATTTGATTGGTTATAAATGAGCGACGAGCTCTAGACCATACCCACTGACGGAGTGGGAACTGAATAATATATTAGCAGGTACAGTGATAACGAAGTCAGTTTGCAACTCAACAAAGGCCGAAGTGCGCCACTATGAAATAAAGTGATACGTAATAATTTTAAAAGTGAAAGAGAAAATAAGTGCCAAGATGAAGATTATAATTGCCGATTAAACGTAAGTACATTTTGGTGAATTTATTTTAAACTAAAACAAAAATAATAGGGCTTCTAAGTCCGGGGCAAAATAGACTACGATTTCTATGTCCGGGAGAAACAAACGACAATTTCTAAGTCAAGGGGGAAAATAAACTACGATTTCAAGTCAGAGGACAATGATAATAAGAATTCTATTCTACGTTTGAGGAAATTGATTGATAAGAAGTAATAAGTCTGATATGAAACGACAATAAATTGGGGTGCATAAGTTAATGGTAGTCCATAGGGTAATGGCAATAATTTAAATGCAATGGTTCAAGCGTATATTTCGAATGGGCATGTAATAATCCCACATTGAGGGAAGATAATTTTTATTCAAATGGAAGCGTTGATGTGAAGAAAATAGACCAGGTCAGATTTTTTAGTTATAAGACATTTTATTTTTCTATATATTTTTTATTTTGAATATTGAATTTGCTTAATATAATATGAATGTGAAAAAGTCAACAAAAGAAGTTGCATACGTATAAAGTGAGTAATATGATAACAGTTTTAGAACGTTCTACACTTCGTTGATAAGGATAATAGGTTTTTTGGTGACTTTGGGTTTTGAGTAAATAGTATATGATGTTTAATAAATGAAATTTACAACATTAACTAATTGAAAAGTGTAATTTACAAAAGCTGTACATAATATATTGGTTTCATTATATAAAATTGAAATTAACTGAATTTTATAATTCTAAATAAATGCTAGTCGAGGTCATAAGATAAAGTCAATGGGAGTAATTTGTTAATTTAAATAGTTCAAGGAGGAGCTACGAGTTGAATAGGAAATTGATAACAAGTAAGGCGGTAACGTACCGAGTTTTGTTATTGGTTGACAAGGTTGGTTCAAGATAAAATCCAGTTAAGTTTCTGCAGGGAATTGATAGCAATATTAATAAGACAGCCCAACGTAATATGGTCGCCCAAATGATGGAGCGCGTGTAATTTAGAGTACATAGCAAATAATATAACAGCCCAAAGTAGAGGCTCGATAATTCCAGTAGTAGCATAGCAATATATATATACAGGGTGCTCACAATCTATCTCCGTATATGGGTAACTTTTTTATTATAGAAGATACAATGTTGGTTAAATTAGCAAAGTTGAAGAGAAATTTACGAGTAGTATGATGCTTTTTTGAAAACTCACCTAGATGCTCAACTTTTAGATATTTGAAAAAACTGAAATTTGCCCTTTTTTCAAACGCTAATAACTTTTAACGGTTTAACCTATAGAGAAAATAAAAACTGCTTGTAAGGTAACTTTTACGTAGAATTCAATAGCGTATATGACAATTTTAATTGGAAATGGGTTTTCAAGCTACAAACATAACCTCACTTTTTTTAAATGGAAACCATAGTTCAATATAACCCAAATAGAAAGGTTTTTCTTTTCTGATTACCCTGATGTAAGGGTTGATGTACTTATTTTCAGTAGTTTCTTCATAATAAAAAAAAAACGATTTATTTATTTGCGGACATCAAGGAGTCCATGGATACATATTTTAAATAAACAAAAAACAACTGGCATTTGTCAGATATTATTAGTTAAAGTGTTTATTTGCTCTGGGTTGCAAATTTTGTGTAGAAGACTTTTAAATTTATTTGATTATAATAGAGAATGTATACAAACGACCTCATAAATTGTGCGCTACTTCTACAGAAAAAGCTCGCCTAATTTTAAAACAAAACCGCTAGAAACCATACAAAACCCATGTTAGCAATACACTGTATCATGGGGATTGTGAGAGAAGACAACAGTTTTGTAGGTGGTTTCTTAATGAAACAAATAATAATCCTGGTTTTAGTCACACTATTATATTTACCGACGAAGCAAAATTTACTAACAAAGGCATGTTTAACAGAAAAAATACAGTCTACTGGAGTCAGGAAAATCCCCATTTAACAGAAGAAAGGCGGGATCAACATCAATTTTCGATAAATGTGTGGTGTGCCATTTTTGGTAATAAAATACTTGGGCCTTTCTTCTATAATTATAATTTAAATGGTGTACACTATTTGAATTTTCTACAAAACGAATTGCAAGAAATGCTCGATAATTTGCCACTTAATTTACTGCAAAACTTATATTATTTTCAGCATGACGGTGCACCTGCTCACAATGCTCAAGCCGTTTCTGAATATCTTGATAATAGTTTTCCAAATTGGATTGGCAATGCAGGTCCTGTTCCATGGCCGGCAACGTCACCAGAACTATCACCACTGGATTTTTTCTTTGGGGTACTGTAAAGGATGTAGTGTATGCTACAAAATCCAATAACATTGAGCAACTCAAAGATAGTATTACAGCAGCTATTACAAGTATAAAACCACAAACGTTAAATAAGGTGCACCAAAACCTAATTAAAAGGTGCGAAATGTGTTTGCAAGCTAATGGAGGTCATTTTGAGCATATGTTAATGTAGGAGTGGGCATATTCGCATTAATTAATTTTGTTTCCTTTGATTAAGTTATTTGTATTGTATGGATAGTTTATTTTTAAGTATTTTATTTTTCTTAGTTTATAATAAATTTAGTTACAATAAACTTGTGTTTCCATTATTGATTTTACACATTTTGTTTGTTTGTAATATGTATCCATGGACTCCTTGATGTCCGCAAATAAATAAATCGTTTTTCTTTATTATGAAGAAACTACTGAAAATAAGTACATCAACCCTTACATCAGGGTAATCAGAAAAGAAAAACCTTTCCATTTGGGTTATATTGAACTATGGTTTCCATTTAAAAAGTGAGGTTATGTTTGTAGCTTGAAAACCCATTTCCAAATAAAATTGTCATATACGCTATTGAATTCTACGTAAAAGTTACCTTACAAGCAGTTTTATTTTCTCTATAGGTTAAACCGTTAAAAGTTATTAGCGTTTGAAGAAAATGGCAAATTTCAGTTTTTTCAAATATCTAAAAAAGTTGAGCATCTAGGTGAGTTCTCAAAAAAGCATCATACTACTAGTAAATTTCCCTTCAACTTTGCTAATTTAACCAATATTGTATCTTCTATAATAAAAAGTTACCCATATACGGAGATAGATTGGGCACCCTGTATATATATATATATATATATATATATATATATATATATATGTGTGTGTGTGTGTGTGTGTGTGTGTGTGTGTGTGTGTGTGTGTGTGATGTATATAGTTGATCTTGCTTTCAATAACGAACAAAGTCAATTAGTGTGTGTGTGTGTGTGTGTGTGTGTGTGTGTGTGCTATATATATATATATATATATATATATATAATTTTCAAAAGTATTGTGGGTTTTAGGTCGGCTGGATTATTTAAGAAAACTCTTTTTATAAACCTGAGCTGGATTTATTTTAATCCTTTTCAAAGGTACTACAATTACAAAATTGATGAATAAATAGTAAATCATATTTTATACTTACTAAGGTGAGGTTATATAATAAAATTGGCAATTAACATAAAAGTTATTTTCGTTATAAATTTTTTAAAATGTATATAACAACGCCAAATTACAACAAGAGATAAAAATCGTATGTATATAAAATATTGATAATAAATATAATAATAAATACGATTTTTATCTCTTGTTGTAATTTGGCGTTGTTATATACATTTTAAAAAATTTATAACGAAAATAACTTTTTATGTTAATTGCCAATTTTATTATATAACCTCACCTTAGTAAGTATAAAATATGATTTACTATTTATTCATCAATTTTGTAATTGTAGTACCTTTGAAAAAGGATTAAAATAAATCCGAAAGCTCAGGTTTATAAAAAAGAGTTTTCTTAAATAATCCAGCCGACCTAAAACCCACAATACTTTTGGAAAATTAGAATAAAGGAGGTCGTTATTAATAATTCATTTATATATATATATATATATATATATATATATATATATATATATATATATAGTTAAAAAGAATGTGTATATTTTGCTTTGTATAAAACATTTGTGCATCTAATTATAAATTTCAGTAAATTGTAGCAGTACCTCTTTATGAACTTCGTTTAATTTGTCGTCTAAGAAGAGCTCTTCTGTGTATCCAATTATTGTATTAAGTGTGGCCATTTTTTGAAAACTTCTAATTTTTTCATGTCCATTTTCCCACTCCTTTAGCTTCATACGATTCAAAAATTCAGTTTTTAAAGACTCCGAAATTTCATTTACTTCTTTTATAACATCTTCGTTGATAGTCGATCTTATATATTTAGCACTCAATGCCACTGGAAGCCTTTGAAAAAATAATCGATAGGGAAATCTGTTTGATTTCAACTTACCTTCTACGCACCTCATTCACACATTCTTTCCACCGAGGTATGTTTTCAATATTTCCATTTATACCACTTTGAAATTTGAATTCAAGTTTTCTAAAGTTTTTTGTTAAATAAGGAGTAAGTGATTCTATCATTTTCCAAACCAAGTAGTTGATTTGATCTCTACAAATTAAAAAAATTAGTTTGAAATCTTTCAGAAACAGATGTAGGAGAGTTCACAACAGGTTAATGAACATCACTATAACCGAATTTAACAAGTAAAAGATTGGCCTTGTGCTAAAATATTTAAAAATATTTCCAGAATGTTGTAATCTAAGCAATGTTTTATATCGCCTGTTATTTTTCCATAATTGTCGGCTTTATACTACACATATACAACAAATAATCACATTGTTATATTATACCATATCAGGTTTTTGTTATAGTTGTTCTTTAGGATCCAGTCGTATTATTACGAAATTCTAATCAAGTAAAGGGCAGAACATCTATATTTCATACATGCAAGTAGGACTTTCTGTAAGCAATCTGTAGACATATTGATTATTGACACTTGATACAACTGTGATTAATAATAACATTATAGGTACATGTTATTTGATTGTTCACTTTAGCAACCATACCTGCTATATCTGTGTTAAAGCGGATACTATATTTAATAACATGGCCAAGCATCACACTGATTTCTGAACTTACATAATTTATGGCTCATTAAAAGTTTACATTGTGCCGGTAAACTTTGCTTTGGTGTAATATTATTATTTACCACAGCCAAAAAAGAATCTCTTTCAGACCACTTTTATTAAGAAGTGCTTTCATTATTTGAATCTTTCATCCAACTATAGCATTACAATGACGGTATAATGTGTCATACGTGTTTAATTTAATATCACATTTTTTCTCAAACTCAAAGTATTCACGATAGTTAAACAATTGTCTATTGTCCACACACACGCATGTACGTATGCACGCGAGCACGCACGCACCCACGCTCGCACCCACGCACGCACGCACCCACGCGCGCACCCACCCACCCCACACACACCCACACACACCCAACCAGAAAACCAGAAAAAGACATACTCAGATGTACACTAATAAAAAACAAGTATCATAAAAAATAATAGAGAAAGAAATGAATAAAGCCCCAAAAAATAAAGAAGAAGAAAACAGAAACAATGATACGCATCAAAAAATACTCTCAATACCATACATAAAAGGATTCTCAGAAAAATCCAAAGAATAGGAAACACATTCAAAATCAAAACAGTATTTAGAACCAACAATACACTAAGAACACAATTAACAAAAATAAAACCCAAAAATGCAATACAAAGTTCAAAAACTGCATCTACAAAATACTATACGAATGTAACAAGTTTTATATTGGAGAAAGTTCCAGACCATTTGTAGTTCAATTAAAAGAATATAAATCATATATAAAAAATAAAAAATTTGAAAAATCCATGATTTGCCAATATGTATGGGGTTCCAATCATAAAATAAAATGGGAAGATGCAAAAATTATTGACAAAGAAGAAAACCACTAAACATGCAAAATCAAAGAAGCTGTTTACATAATCCTACATAAAAATAACTGCGTAGCAAATGAATCCATGACTTTCTGTAAACAATAGATTCAATTACTAAAAGAAATAACAAATGAAGATTAAATGCCCCCAGTATCTAGGTAGCATCGCAAGTTTTTCCTGGGTTTTCCTTGCGATATTAACACGAAAAGCAGCCTACACACATGATTTCTATTTATACATACAATAACAAATTACATAATAATAGACACAAACACTCCCTGACTGCTTAAACCTTACAGTAACGTAATCGCACACTTCTTTAATAAGCATCTTCTCATTGGTAAAAATAGAAATAAGTTAAAAAATGTTTTTTCATCCTCAAGTTATTGAATTTATATGAAATTAAAGCAGTAAAAATTAATCAGCTGATTTCACATTAAGCGTTTTGGCTACCTAAAAGTCGCGCACAACGTGCAACATAAATTGAAAGCACTCACTCTTCTAAACTTTAAAAATTTGTTTTATCTAATATATTCAAACCAGATATATTAAACATTAACAAATCAAAATTACCTTCAATTTATGTAACAAATGTCAAACTTAAAATTTGTTTTATTATTTTGACAACGATCCTAGGTCATGGATTGAAATGTAAATAAAGACGATTCTAACAACTATGAGTGGTTTAATTCCCAAAGAAAATTTAGAAGAATACAAAACAAACCACAACAAACATATAGAGAGTATTTACTAATTTTTGTAGTAAAACTGAGTGGCATACAGTGTCGAATGCTCTTCGTAAGTCCAACGACACCAACCCGCAAATATTATCCATATAAATTTGTTTCTCAATTGAACATATTCAGACCATGACCGCTGTGGTTGTGTCACTTGACACACGGAACTCATATTGACCTGTGAACAAAAAAATTATTTCATTTAGATATTTTCGTAGATGTTCATTAACACATTTTTCTAAGACTACTAAAATAGATAAAATTGCTATTGGTCTGTAGTCATTTGGGTATTCACTGTTTGGAACTTTTGAATTAGGGCATATTTTTACAATTTTCATATCATCATTAAATATTGTCTGTAGGTGCCACCTGATTTTTTGAACCTTAGCAGTACTGTGATTCCAGGAAACAAAAGTGAGTATCACGCGTAATTCAAACTACTTCTAATAAGCGCGCAAAGGTTTTGTTTGCCGTCGCACCTACTATACAAATTTAGTCGGGTAATATAATACTGAAGCACTTACAGCCAATACTAAAATTCACTAAAGAAACTAAGTACAAAGTTCATTTTCATATTTGCATATAAATGCATACAAATTTTCATTAATATCTTTTAAGATATTCTCTTAAGCTAAACAAATTTCTTGCTGGTTTTTAACAGGATAAGGTCAGAACACGCTACAGCAAACAAAACGTTAAGTTAACAAATTAACCAGTACTATTACATTAACGATACATAATTTTCTTAATCCTACCTTATCAAATACAATATTACAAGAGAAGTTAGCTTTTTTTCAATAATCAATCCTACCTTTGATCATAAATATCAAAGGTTCGGAACAACAAATACATAAGATAATTTCTCAAACGTATTTTTCAAAGCGAAAGACTTTAAGGTAAAGGTAAGATAAAGTACTCAGAGATAATTCTAGAGAGAAAATTAATACCTGACTATTTACGGTCATATATTAATTATAGAAGATAATGTCGTCAAGATAACTTCAAAGAAAAGATAAGTAACAAACCTTTTCTGGGTCGAAATATTAATTAGTTAAAATAAGTTAAGTTAAGTTAAGGTATTATCAGAAAGAAACATTGTAACATTATTTTGTAATGTTAACGAATAAACAGATCAATTAATTAATTAAAATTCAGTAACTTGCATAACTTATAGACAAAAATTCCACAATAAATTACTTCATATTTTAGTTAGGCTCCTTTATAATAAAAGACCAGGGTTACAAATAGCTTCAGGCTAAACTATTAGAAATTCCAGCGGCAGGTCATCATAATTTAAATCTCTACCCTTGTAAATCAAATACAATAAACTTAAAGCTTAGGTCGGTTACAGATTGACGAATCTGATAAAATTAAAATGGAATAGTACCTTTTAACGTAAATAAAGAAAAGCAATTTTCTGTTTGAAAAGCTTAATCTTCTTAATATATTCTTTGATTGACAGCGGGTTATAGAAAACGAAACATTGTAAATAGCGAGAACTATTTCCAATTTGATTTGTTCAAAGATTGCAAGTAATTTTAAGTAGTCTGGAGACATCCATTGTATTTAAAGTCCATTCCGGCAAGTGGGTTAACCAGTCTTTTGTTAATAGCAGACCACTGTCGCCATAGGTATGGTCCACATTTCAATAATTAAGAAAATTTTAGAAGGTACAATATATTTAAACCCTTAGAAAAATAATTCCTTCTGTGACTCTCATCTAAAAAGGGGTTGGATTTGGTTTCTAAAATCTTGTTTTGTGGAAGGTTCTGTTCAATCATTGGATAACAGAAAATGACGTAAATAATGGTTAGAGTAGGAATTATTCTATATAACTTAAGGCTTTAGCCAAAAGACAGAGAGTTTTTCCAATGGGGCTGTCCGTAGTCAAGAAGTAGAAAGAAACGTAGTTCGCGGTAGCGTTCTCCGGCATCACAGATATAATATTTCACTTAGAATCACGATAGTAAAAATTGGAAAGGAGTGATAACTCTTCCAGTTCGCGAGGGTTATGCCCGTATGTTCGCGGATTTATAGTGATACAAGGTAACTATTAAAAAGCTTGTAGGCGTGTGACGCACATGTTAAGTGATATTGTTAATAAGATCCTGCCGGGTTCGTGTGCCACTCAATTATTTAAAAATTACAAACAGAAGCAACAAGCGAGATTCTCTCCCCCAATTTAAGAACTGTTCTACGTTGGAAGGCAAGCCATCAAACAATGGACGATTTTTAGTAAGTAAGTTTTTATAGTTAAGTCATCATCATCATTTTGTTTTCGACCTTACTTAAGGTCGGTTTGACGCAGCTCTAACTTCTTTTCTATTCTGTGCTAATCTAAAAAGCTCTACATACCCTTCACAACCTAAATTTCTAATAATTTAACTAATATAGTTAAGTAGCATGACCAATTTTTAGTTAGTTTATTTGTTAGGACGTTTTGACCATAAACCGTAGGATTAATTTAGTGTAAAATTTATAAGATAAGTTTCTTCCATATAAAGTGTTTGGGAATTACTTTATGTACGAAAAATTTTCATAATTCCATATTCACCTATTCAATTAAATTTCTAAATTAAAATCAATGAATGTAAGAGGCTCACGTTTATTGCTCTGTTAATTAAACAGTTTTGTTTGCCGTTGATTAAGTTAATAGTTTTTATTATTTTTTTATCATGAAAGTTACATAAGTATTCAAAAGGATAAGAATTGATTAAAAGGAACACTTGTCCTTCTTGGGATGACAAGTCTCTCAAGGTTTTGCACGAACATTTGGACATTCTCGACTTGTCTGGCGCTCTTGGTAATTGTCATTAAACCACAATATTTTTGAAAGGTAAGTGCCAAATCTTTTTGTAGTATATTATAAATTAATTTAACCCTTTCTGCAAAATTTTAACCTTCTATATGATCCACGACCTTCCGCTAGCTAGTGCCGGTGACCTCCCTTTAATTTTTGTTTTACAGGCCGCCCCTATTTATAATTTTACTAGAAAATACAGACTTAGCAGCTTTTCCACCTGTAACAACATGAACGCTAAACATTAAAGGTTTAACCCAGTAATTAAAATAAGATAATATCTAAAGAAAAAAGTTTAAGAAAGATAACATAAAAATTAATTTTTGGTTCGGTAACCTTATACTTGTCAATGCACACACACCGCCCCTCTTACAAATATAATAACAGAAAAGAGACTGACGAGGAAGTAGAGTGATCCTGTAGAAACCTGAAAAGAAGTTTTTACTCATGCTCTCTAAAAAGAGAATTTTTGTGAAGCGGTACTTGTTTATACGAACAGCATGAGGGACTGAATGGAAAGGGGAATGCAATCCCTGCATCCCAGTGTCGATTGAGAGAGAATCGGTCCACACACCAAATCAGATAACAAATTCACTTTTGAAAATTTTAGTGTTGATTAACGGAAGGCAGTGGCGACGATACACAGCTAGATGGGGGTTCTCTACATTAATGGCCCAATATCGTGATGCAACAATCTTCTAACTATGCAGAGACTTAAAAAGTAAAAGAAAAAGTAGAAAATAGAGAAAAGTTAAAAGAGAAAGAAGGGATATTTGGAGCTTTATAGCAACTAGGTAGACGATTAAAAAGGAAGAGCTTGCAATGAGTAATAGCGATTGAAAAAATGGTCGATAGCAAAGCACTACTCAAGCAGCCAAAGTGTAGTCAGCAGCCCTGAGTGAGGGAGCATCACTATTATACAATAGACTATTCTCTTGGGACTAATACAGATGCAACAGAAGAAAAAAATAAAGTTGAAGATGGAAATAGAGGGATAAGAAAAAGTAGAGTTGTACACTCACGGCCCAATATCATGATGCAACAATCTTCTAACTATGCACCAACTTAAAAACTAAAAGAAAAAGTAGAAAATAGAGAAAAGATAAAAGAGAGAGAAGGGATATTTGGAGCTATATAGCAACCAGGTAGACGATTGAAGAGAAAGGCTTGCATTGAGTAATAACTATAGAAAAAACGGCCGATAGCAAAGCACTACTCGACCAGTCAAAGTGTAGTTAGCAACCCAGAGAGAGGGAGCATCACTATTATACAATAGATGGTTGTCTCAGGACTAATACAGATTCAACAGAAGAAAAAATAAAGTTGAAGAAGGAGATAGAGGGATAAGAAAAAGTAGAATTGTACACTCACGGCCCAATATCATGATGCAACAATCTTCTAACTATGCACCAACTTAAAAAGTAAAAGAAAAGTAGAAAATAGAGAAAAGATAAAAAAAGGAGAAGGGATATTTGGAGCTATATAACAATCAGGTAGACGATTGAAGAGAAAGGCTTGCATTGAGTAATAACTATAGAAAAAACGGCCGATAGCAAAGCACTACTCGACCAGTCAAAGTGTAGTTAGCAACCCAGAGAGAGGGAGCATCACTATTATACAATAGATGGTTGTCTCAGGACTAATACAGATGCAACAGAAGAAAAAATAAAGTTGAAGAATGAGATAGAGGGATAAGAAAAAGTAGAATTGTACACTCACGGCCCAATATCATGATGCAACAATCTTCTAACTATGCACCGACTTAAAAAGTAAAAGAAAAAGTAGAAGATAGAGAAAAGATAAAAGAGAGAGAAGGGATATTTGGAACTTTATAGCAACCAGGTAAACAATTGAAAAGGAAGAGCTTGCATTGAGTAATAGTTATTGAAAAACCGTCGATAGCAAAGCACTACTCGACCAGCCAAAGTGTAGTCAGCAACCCGGATAGAGGAAGCATCACCATTATACAATAGACGGTTGTGTCGGGACTAATACAGATGCAACAGAAGAAAAAAATTAAGTTGATGATGGAAAGAGAGGGATAAGAAAAAGTAGAGTTGTATACTCACGGCCCAATATCATGATGCAACAATCTTCTAACTATGCACCAAATTAAAAAGTAAAAGAAAAAGTACAAGATAGAGAAAAGATAAAAGAGGGGAAACGGATATTTGGCGCTTTATAGCAACCAGGTTGACGATTGAAAAGGAAGGGCTTGCATTGAGTAATAGCGATAGAAAAATGGTCGATAGCAAAGCACTACTCGACCAGCCAAAGTGTAGTCAGCAACCCGGAGAGAGGGAGCATCACTATTATACAATAGACGGCTGTCTCGGGACTAATACAGATGCAACAGAAGAAAAAATAAAGTTGAAGATGGAAATAGAGGGATAAGAAAAAGTAGAATTGTACACTCACGGCCCAATATCATGATGCAACAATCTTCTAACTATGCACCAACTTAAAAAGTAAAAGAAAAAGTAGAAAATAGAGAAAAGATAAAAAAGGAGAAGGGATATTTGGAGCTATATAACAATCAGGTAGACGATTGAAAAGGAAGGCTTGCATTGAGTAATAACTATAGAAAAAACGGTCGATAGCAAAGCACTACTCGACCAGCCAAAGTGTACTCAGCAACTCGGAGAGAAGGAGCATCACTATTATACAATAGACGGTTGTCTCGGGACTAATATAGATGCAATAGAAGAAAAAATAATGTTGAAGATGGAGATAGATGGATAAGAAAAAGTAGGGTTGTTAGGATAAGCATCCTAGAGAAAGAGTATAAAATATTCCTATTAAAAGAGACTGTTTGAAGGACCACCTGCAACATTAACAATAAGATGAGCCCTGTACCAACACGTCGATACTTAAAAACAACTAGTCTCCAAATGAGATCTAGACGGATCACCTCCCTACCGAGCGCATCCGCTGCAATAAGAAAATCAAGTAAAGGTAACACAACCAACTTAAATATACCCACACAATAATTTCAAAAAATGTACACAGCCATAATACTATGATAGACAGTTAATCGAAGATAAAAGTGGGAAAGTTTTTAATACACAACACAATAAGGAGTCGTATTGGAAACGACAAAAGGTGACAGCTTCTGACCAGCACGTTCTGCAAAAATCAAAAGAAAAAATGTATTACATCCTTATGATATAAGACGATTGATAACTGAATTTGCAACAAACGATTGAAATATATGCAAAAGAAACCACATTGAATAGAAATTTTTTGTCTTCGCAACTGTGGAAACCGACTTTCTACTACAGAGGCATAGCTTGCAGCTATGGGTATCCACAGAGTAAAACATCAATTAGTAAAAATCCTAAAGATGCAATGGGTTATTCAGACAAAAATATTGTAACATCTCATATATAGGCAATTATTAAACTGCTATATGTTCGAAGGATTGCCGTGATTCAGTCGCGAAAATGTAGTTGACCCGTTTATCGATCCATGCCGTCATGCGCGTGAGCTTTGAGGCATCTGCTTAACGTACTTGATCGACCATTATTGTAACAGATGTAGTCCGCAAAAGACATATATTAAACGTGGTAGGAAGTTCCCTACCAAGATGAGGAATTCGAAGTTGGATTCGTGGGAGAGACATGTCGCCTGGTGTATGAAAAGGAGATAAGTTAGGAGAATTGAAGACAATCCGCAGCAGAAACAAGGTCGATAAAACGGTTCGTAAGCATGTCAATATGGCGTCTTTGTAGAAAGTAATTCATTTGAATTTACAGCAAGCAGTTTCACCTATAGTTTCACCTATAACTTCACCTATAAATTTCATCTACAAGTTTCATCGTTAAGTATAAATAAATTTTGGATTACGGAAATGATTATTATGGTTTTGGTTCGTATGGAAGTCGATAAACTTTCGACATGATGATGCATTCATTTGTACGGTGGTTGAGTTGCACGTGCCTGTAATCTGCAGGTGTTGAAAACTTTCCTTTGGTGAGTACATTGTAATTTGTTGTATCAAACACTGACCCGAACAAGAATTAAGCTTACTTGGAGGATATATAATTCTCTAAATGATTTTTTTAAAGAAAATTTAATAAATTTCTAATACTTAAATGTATAAAAGTTTCTTGTTAACGATTTTAAAATTGTAGCATAGTTTCATACACTAACGTGTAAAAGCTTTTCTATTAGTATAAATTATGTGCCACAGAATATAAGTAAAACAATTGGCTTGACGATTTAAGAATAGTTTTAGTGTTTTGATTACAGAATTAGAAAGTTTCCGGTAAAAATAATTGCACTTTATTTAAAATATGTTAGATAATTTGGCTAAATTTTTTGTATTAATTGTTAAATTTATATTGTCGATTAAGGCACATCTTGGTTTAACATCTGTCAGATAAACACCTGGACTTGCATGTTTACTTAAACAAGTACATGTATGTAGTACAAATGAGTTGTATGATAAGCTAATCTTTGACTTATACTTGTGAGCCGAGAACAAAGATCTTTGCTTGAAGCATTTGTGTAATGTTATGAAGTATTAATTTTATGATGGGCTTCACCCATTAACAATTGTTAGGTCTGAAGTTTTTGTTCAATGTAATGAAATGTTATTCTTATGATGGGCTTCACCCACTAGTAACTGCTAATTTTCCTAATCCAACATCGATAAGACCTGTTCACTTCATGTCTTATAATTTTGGTTGTCTTTAATTTATCTTATTAATTTTTTTTTGTATACACAAGAACTTGAAATAACGTTATTACATATCTGCAAACTAAGGTAATAGTTTTATTTCTGAAAATTCTAGCTACAAGGTTTAAGTGTATAAGAAACACAGTTATGTTGTTGAGTATCTATCTTCAGGTATAAGTTGATTCCCTTAAGGTTTATCTACGTCTTTCCTTAAGAAGATTATTTTTGTGTATATGTGTGTGACGTAGTGGCGCCCTAAAATTGTATAAAGACAACTTAATTAATAAAAGACCCCCCCCCCCCCCATCTCATGCCTCTGCAGGAATAGACCCCGAGACTAGTCCGCGAGCTTATATAATTCTTTTTGGTAACACTGTTTGGCTCTATGTCACCTTAACTGAAGCCACCCTCTGCATCATATTAACCAAAAAGTTAAAAGTTTATAACAATATGTCAACCATAATAAAAGAACGTAGTGGGTTATGCAATATTAACAAGATAAAAGATGAAAATTTAAAAAACATGAACTATGAAAATAGGAACAAATAAAAAAATTTTGTAACCAGAATAAGAGATCTGTTTTAAAACTGAAAAAGCTACTTATAACATAAGATTTGAAACGTTTTAAGGTTCAAGAGTGACACTCATTTAAATGTACAATAGGATAAGTCAAAGATTGTAAAATAAATTTACGTAAGAGTGAACGATATAAGAGTTCAGTGATAAGATATATTTGTGTAAGGGAGATAACGCCAAAACACGGTGTTCTGTTTAAATTAAAAAAGTTGAGGGTATTTATCTTAAACCGAAAGTACATTATTAACAAAAAAATCTCATCAGATACATTTTGCCTCATTGTACTTATCTGCAAAATATCATCTTTTTCGGGTTAAAGATATTTACCTGCTTCCATACTTTATTCCAACCCTGTAAATATTTACCGAAATTATATAAAACTTGTGGTTAACTCTTAATATATCATTCCCTTGTGTTATTTCTTTGATTGTTTTCAGATTTTAGTTTTCTAAGCTTACTTGACAGGCTAACATTCTACACTTGTGAATTTATATTCACTAATCCATTCTCTTGCAGTTGGACGAAAGGGGGTTGTGTATTTTTGTGCTCCCCACCCTCTAATCTTTGACTTTGTTAGCGCAGTATATCTTTTCTTTTTTTAATGACATAGTAACTTGCGTGAGTATTCCTTTCTTACTTTTTTGGTTTCTTTGTGATCCGTGCATTTTACCATAACAAACACTTATTGCAATTTCAAACTAGACTGCTGTTATTAAAAACTAAATGTGACGTTTTATCGCTATAACTTAAGTTAAGGACTGCATTTTTTGCATGAGTGTCTACTGGTTATAAAGGTTTTAAGCATGCAATACATTACCGTTTGGGGGTGGTGATTAAAAGCTCTTCAAGCTTTTCCAAGTATTCTGTCGAAGCAACTATTATGAGCTCACTTCTTGTAATGGGCACTAGGAACTCCACCAGAGTGCTAATGTATTCATACCAGGGAATACTAGGATAGTTATCTTCAAGATCCCGAATAGACATAATAACATTGTTGAGAGTAGAATTCAAATAATCTTCTGTTATAGCAATCTGAAAATAATGTGGTCATTAACCGAGAGATATTAGATATTGCAATTATATGTCTAACAGATGTAAATTAGTATTAACAGATAGTGTTTTTATAGTTGTAGTGAGTTACAATCGAAGCAAGGTAATTATACTGGCTGCAACAAATTTGAGTGATCACTGGGCGCTCGGAAACTGTAAAAGATACAAAAATGTTTAAATTGGAGCAAAGTTGCACATTTTGGTACGCAATACAATACCGTTTAGAAATTCAAGAAATACCAAATAATACCGGAGAAATCTGCAAAAATCCGAATTTTTGAAAATAGGTTAATATTTTTTTCTAATTTTATTGGAAAATATATTTTGAAGAAATGTCACATCCACTGCCACTTTTTCCCCACTACAATGCTTCGTCTTTTAGCAACCATCATCAACTTCATTTTTTAAATAGTTGAAAACGTTTGTTTTATTGTTAACAAACTCTAATTTTAATTGTAAATCTAACGTGATATCCCACCTAACACATTTATTTGACGTTTTGAACTAAAAATAGGCCATCAGTGCTAGTTCATGATGAAATAACCTCGTCTTGTAGAAAAGAAAAGTGATTAGATATTCTTAACAAACTCTAATTTTAATTTTAAATCCAATGACATATCACACTTAACATGTATTCAACGTTTTGAACTAAAAAGTCATCATCAATGCCAGTTGATGATGGAATGTCATCTTGTACAGGAGAAATATGATTAGATTAGAATTATTTATTACGGTACTGAAAACAATTTGTTTAAACGATCAAAACTAATTTACTTATCATAATAACATAACATAGTAATAATAGTATCATAATACATAGTATATTTTATATGAATTTTGTTACGTTTATTTTGAACATTCCGTACATTTTTTTCTGTTAATAAGAAATTTATGGTCTAATAATTTTCAACTCAAATCTCTTTGGAAATTGATGCAGTAAATTAAAATAACTCTTTCGCGTATTAATTCATTTATCTACTTGTATAAATTTGATTCCTATTGTTAAATCCTAGAGCCTAATTAATAATAAATACTCCTTCTAAGAATTCCTCAACGTAAAGTTTATGCTGAAATTAAACAGGCGGTAACTGGTTCTAGGTATCTGATAATTGATTCTTATGTGTCTTCCATTGAAAACTTTGTCGAATTAAAGCCGCGTATTATCCCAATAAACCGTGTTTTTCCAGTTTTATTTCCTTAACAACAATATTACTTTGAGCTCTGGTCATTAGTGAAACGAAATTAATATTCACTTGCTCTTCAATCTACACAACAAAAACACGTGTAGAATGGTTGGTTGTTTCCGTTTTTCTGTATGAAGAGGTCGCGCACGCCTTACAGCGTGGTGCGTATTTATGGGTTTTATAAAATTGTACTTTTCGACGACAATAAATTAATTTTATTTATAATTACTATAGCTCCTTCTGGTGGCCCTTAAAGCCACAATGAATGGTCGCCCCTTGTTGTGATGGAAGGACCACCCCAAGGCGGGATCACGCGCACTCCTGTTTTGCACCGTTTTTTACAGACAGTAGGAGCCAACCCGACGATGGTGACTCGAGGGTGAGTGTTTATACACTAATTTTCTTAAATGGGTACCTGGTAGTTGTTGAAAACAACATATGTACAGGGGTCTACGGATGCATCATCTTGTTGGTGGTAAAATGACTGGTTGTTTGTATGTGCGAGGATATTATAATGTTTATTGATTTCTTTATTAGAATAATTTTATGTATAGAATTCCGTACTTACAATGCTGATTTCGAGCTGTGATTTTTAGTGGGGTAATTTTGTTCCTTTTTCTTGTTTGAAGATTCATATAGGGGGTGACCTAAAAACTGCAGCTCCCCATGTTAAAAATGATTCTTTTTTTATTTTGTAAATATGTATATTGGGTACCTACGAATTGTTCGTTTTTGGTACTAACGTGTTTTGTATATAATTTTGTTTTTTTTTTAAATTAGAGGTTTTTAGTTTGTAAATGTTTGATTGTGCGTGAGTGAGTATATTTTTATTTCAGGCCTCCCTTAATTTTTTTGTAGGTATAATACCCCGCCCACTCGCCGATTGAGCTCTGTCAATTTCTTCTTTTTCTTCCTCGTTTTAATTTTTTTTTTTTTTTGTAGACTACTTCGCTGAACGTAGCAATTTATTTAATCTGTTCAAAAGGACCTCCATGTTGGCATTGGATAATCTATTGGGATTTGCATTTGTTCAATGTGAAGTAGTATGCCATGGACTAGATTAGTTTACGAAATTATTTAAAACGGTTTTTTACGATTTGTACAGAAAAACATGTTTTCACATGAAGAGACTGAAATACTGAGAGAGTATTATGTTTGCCAACGAAATTCACAAAGAGCAAGTGACATGTACTTCAAACAATGCCCTAAAAGACAGTTTTTTGTCAATACTTTTCAAAAAGTTCACTAAAATATTAGACTATGGAAGCTTTAGTAAAGTAACGAGAAAATATGGAACTCGTGTGACAGAAGAACGAATAGAGGTGGTTTTAAATCGGGTAATTTGCTTTTAAGTTTTTTAAAGCAAAGTAATAGGAAACCTACATTTTAAATATGAAATAATCCATCCGTGTCAACACAGCAAATAAAGGAACAGATTAATCGACCAGCTATAAATCATATGAAGGCTTGGCGAATTCTAAAGAGAAACAACTATAAAGCAAATAAATTACACACATTGCAAAATTTGCTTCCGAGAATGGCCAGAGATGCCAATAATATTGTCAGTGGATGCAGGAAAAAATTCGACAAAATAATACTTTTCTGCAAATTGTCATTTGATCCAACAAAAGTAAATGTACTAACTGCTAAATTTTTAATCATATTACAGAACATGTATAGGCAACTGAGAAGTTTAGGGCAAATAGGGAAATTTGAAATCAAGTCCGATTTAGTGTAAATGTTGGGGCGGGTTTATACAAAGGCCGTATTTTTGCCTCTTCTTTTTGAGGAAAACTTGCATGATGGAGGGTATTTCGATTCTTATCAAACAATATTTCAAGAATGTTTGTAAAAATAAGGATACTATGGTTTCAGCAGCTACACCCCACAATGCAAGAGCAGTTAAAAACTTTCTGAAAAACGGGTTGGAAATAGGAAATATGTCGAATGACCGGCAAAATCTCAAGATTTATTCTTAATCGATTATTTATTTTGAGGCGCCATAAAGAATAATGTTTATAAATACCAAATAAATACATTGGAGGATTTTAAATTGCACATAAGAAATGCATTTCAAGATATCTGAATATAGTCGATACAAAGAGCTATAGATAAAATGGACAGAAAAGTTAAATTAATGCATCAACAAAATAGAGGTATTTTAAACATATCGAAGAATTTATATAAAATACTCTATGTATTATCATACTATTATTAATATGTTATGTTATTATGATAAGTAAATTAGTTTTGTTCGTTTAGACAAATTATTTTCAGTACCGTACTAAATAATTCTAATCTAATCACATTTCTCCTGTACAACTGTACAAGATGACATATTTCATTATGAACTGGCATTGTCAATGAATTTTTTAGTTCAAAACGTTGAATAAATGTTAAGTAGATATATCATTGGATTTAGAATAAAATTAGAGTTTGTTAAGAATAAAACAAAAGTTTTCAACTATTTAAAAAAAAACAAAGTTGATGATGGTTGCTCGGAGACAAAACCGCTGAATCGTAAATTCAGTAATGTCATTTTGTAGAGGTGAAAAAGTGGCTGTGATGTTATATTTATTTCAAAATATCTTTTCAAATAGTCAGAAAAAATAAAAACCAATTATCAAGTATTTTAAGATTTAAAATTTAAAAATTTCTTCAATAAATTTGCATAAAAGTTCTGTGGTTTCTTATTTGTTTATCTTCTCATACGTTTAAATTTTAATAAAGCAAAATGTTACTCGTTATGGTTGATAGAATAAGGGGTGGCTATTAAACTTCTCTCGTTCTATATAATGCTACAGACACAAATTTTATGAGTACCAAGATCAAAAGTTAGTATCTAGCAAATTATATATGTAATGTGGTTGTTAATTGTACTATTGTTGTTATTTGACATAATTATATAACATAAATTTCTTCATCATCATCATCAGGTCTTCTGTCCTGGAACTGGTTAGATGCGTACCCTCATTGTTTCATAGTCTAAATTAACCTATACATTTCCCTAAAATTTGCACAGTCTGCATCTATCACTATCTGCATGCAAAAGTCTGATCTCGGTCTACCTCTACCTCTTTTCCTATCTCTGTTCGTAATATATCCTGTACTATTCCCCAAAAATGCCTTAGAACGTATCCTGCCCTTCTATTTCTCCTATTTCTTTTCCACATATATCTTTATTCCTTTACTATTTCTATAACCTATTTGTTATTAACTTTGTCTGTCTATGCTATCATCTTCATACTTCTGAAGCATAACATTCCAGAAGGCTTTTATCTCTTTCTGTCTGCTTTTCCTACTGCCCCTATTTCATAGACGTACTCTGCTGTGCTCCATACATATGCTTTGAACAAGTTTCTTCTTGTTTCTATTTTTTTGTCTTTGAGCATAACCACTGTTCTTTCTTATTAGATGCAGTTCTGTCACCTTCAATTGTTTTACAATTATATACCATATTTCCCCGTTATTCAGTGGTATGTGAAGGGGGGTAAGCAACCTGTGGCTGCCAAGTTCCCCAGCACTTGGGCATTTGTCGAATTAATAGTTTTCCAATTTATCCTTTCGCACAATCAACATTAGTTGAAAATATTTCACAACCAACACCTGTAGTTGTTTATAATAATCATCAGATTTGAGTGCACTTATTTTTTTTCGGCATTAGGTTTTCAGTCTTGAAAGTGGTTGGACGTGTACCTCCACTTATTCATGTTCTGAGCTAGCATACACGGTTACCTGAAATTTCCACAATAGCCTATACCGGGTGTAGAATTGGTTCACACACTATAGGGATTTCCATGTAAAATTTTTAATGTTCAAATATTGGTTCACCAAATTATTTTAGAGAAAAAGTGTAAACATGTTTCTTGTAGAGAAAACAATACTGTATACAACCATATCATTACGTATTTTCTTATTCTTCATACAGGGGTTAAAATTAAGGAAATTAAAACTACTATTTTAACAAAAATAGGTCGTGCCTTGGCATTGTTGAAACAAAAAACAATTGTTAGCTGTAATTTTAGTGTTTTACCCACAAATTTAGATGTATTTTATGTATTATGTATTCCTTGAATGAAAAGATCTTAATGGTTAAATGATACTATTCTGGTAATAGTCCACAAGCAGTAAGTGATATGTTTGCTGTTGAATATCCGAGTCGACCAATTCCAAGTTACACTTCTGTTGGAAGAATGATCTGCAAATTTGTTAGCTACTGGTACTTTAAATAATAAGTGTAAATGTAGTGAAAACGTCAAACAGAATGTAAGACATCAAGATAATGCAAACGTTGTCGACGTATTACTTTCAGTAACTGAAAATCCTAATGTAAGTGTGCGTCAACTAGCTGAAAATGTTGGGATATACTACACTACAGCACACAAAATTTTGAAAAAGCACAAGTATCGATCTTACAAATATCAGTGACATCAAGAATTGCGTTCAAATGATATGGAGAAAAGGGCTTAGTTTTGCTACACCATTATCAAAAAAGCAAACGAAAATAAAAGTATTTTAAGAAATATGTTTTACAGATGAGTGCACGTTCACGCTTCATAATGAGTCAAACACATAAAATTGTAGGATTTGGGCTACACAAAACCCTCATAATTATTTAAAAACGAGAACCCAATATCGCCAAAAATTAAATGTTTGGGCCGGTATCTAGAGGCATGATATTATTGGATCGTTTTTCCTTGGCGGAAATTTAACGTCTGAATGTTTTTTAGAACTATTGTCCAAAGAAATAGACACTAGCTATAAATGAAGTTGCGCCAGAATATGAAGAAATTTGGTTTCAGACGGATGGTTGTCCTGCACATAACAGTCGTGACGTCCACAAATATTTAAATCAAAGCTTTAATGGCAAAGTTATTGGTAGAGGATATGAAGTTGGTTGGCCTGCTCGGAGCCTTGATCTTTCTTCTAATGATTTCTTTATATGGGAAAACTTGAAATCAAAGATTTACAGTGGTAGCAGTTTTAAAAATTTGGAACAATTGCAAAACTGTATTCAAGATCACTGTGCAAGAATTTCACCATATCAGTTGGCAAATGTCAGGCGAGAATTTAATGATAGACTGGGTTATTATTGTTTAACAGTGAATGGAGGCTTATTTGAACATTTATTATAATAATTCTTTTTGTGTTAATTTATTGAATAAAATTTAATTCTTGTTTTATTGCAGATTATTACTCTCATTATTTTAGAAGTTCTCATTATGTAAGGAAAATGAAATTTATTTAACATGTCCGAATAACGGTAAATTTGTTTCAATAGTTTTCAAATCATCAACGCTGGGTTTTGTTTAGATAACAGTTTGGTATTTCCTTACTTTTAAAATTTTTGACAAAGGGAAATACTTTTTCGGCATCAGTAAACATTGTCTAAACGCATAGCTTATGTGGTCTGTGACGCAAAACTAATTAAAATACGCCAAAATCTGTGGCATTACCATTGTTTCAACAATTCCAAGGCACAACCTATTTTTGTTAAAATAGTAGTTTTAATTTCCTTAATTTTATCCCCTGTATGAAGAGTAAGAAAATTTTCTCTAAAATAATTTGGTGAGCCAATATTTGAACATTAAGAATTTAACATGGAAATTCCTATAGTGCGTGAACCAATTCTACACCCCGCATACAGCTCGCTCCCCTTCTATTGTTTTCGAATTATATGCCCTATTTCACCGAGATTCAGTTGTATGTGAAGGGGTCAAATCCCGACATGGTCCGCTTGAAAAATGTCAGACGAGCATTTTTCACAAAAATACACACTCGTTCAGATAAGAGATAAAATAGAGGTCCTGTGTGTGAGTGTTGTCATGCACGTTAAAGATCCCTACCTTGCTTGCAACAGCAAGGGTTTGGCAAAATTTAAAATTTCCAGGTAAAAAATACTCGCTTCTTGGCTAATCTAGTACCTTCGGATGGAGCATTGGAAAAATCAAATGTAGGGTATGTGAAGGGGGGTTAAGCAGCCTGTGGGTGCCAAGGATCCCCAAACACTTAGACATTTGGCAAATTAATAGTTTTCCATTAAATCCTTTTGCACAAATAACATTAGTTGAGAATATTGTAAGACAAATAC
Organism: Platerodrilus igneus; assembly: GCA_036346225.1. Classification (NCBI taxonomy): domain Eukaryota; kingdom Metazoa; phylum Arthropoda; class Insecta; order Coleoptera; family Lycidae; genus Platerodrilus; species Platerodrilus igneus. The sequence continues at coordinate 9,859,705 of JARFIW010001469.1, read as the reverse complement.
CTGTTTTGAGTACAGTTATTTTTTTTATCATTAGTTATTCCATCTTGGGACTGGTTGGATGCATACCTGCATTGATTTCTATTGTGAGCTAGCCTACACATTTCCCTGAAATTCCCACATCTTACATCTATCACTATCTGTATGCAATAGTCTAACCTATGTCTATCTCTACTTTTCTTTTTCGTATCTCTGCTTCTAATATATTCCGCAATATTCCCTCATGTCTTAGTATGTGGCCTATCATCCTATCTCGCCTATTTTTTTTACTGTTTTCCACATATTTCTTTCTTCCCTATCATTCTAGTACCTCTTTGTTCTTAACTTTCTCTGTCCATGATATCTTCATCATTGTCTGTAGCACTGTATTTCAAAAGCTTCTACCATTTTCTTGTCCGCTTCTCCTACTGTCCAGGTTTCACAGCCATACAGTGCTGTACTCCACACATATGTTTTAAGCAATCTTTTCCATATTTCTATGTTTGATGTCTTTGAACACAGTAGTTCCTTCTTCTTGTTAAATATAGCACGACCTTGTGCTAATCTTTGTTTTATATATTTTGTGCTTTTCCCATCTTGTGTTATTTGGCTTCCTAGGTAGCAGAAATCATTAACCTTCTGCAAGTTCTTGCTACCTATTCATATTCTTGTTTTCGATTTAATTTCCCCTCCTTTGCATACTAGAACTTTAGTTTTATTTTTGTTAATTTGCATACCGTAACTCTCTGTTAGAACTGTTTCCATTTCATTAAGAGCAGCTTCTAACTTCTAATACCGCTATATCATCTGCAAATATAAGCATATCAATCTTTTGTCCCAGCATAGTAATTCCAAATGTCTTCTTGCATTTGACAGTATTCATTGCCTCTTGAATGTACAAGTTAAAAATTTATGGGGTTAAGGCATATCCCTGTCCCACCCCTTTCCTAATATTTACTTCTGTACATTTCTGCTCTAATTCTGTCACCGCTGTTTGCTCTTTGTATAATCTATGTACTATCCGTCTATCTCTAAAACTCATTCCAATCTTTTGAGTATTTCGAACATTTTTTTCCATTTTATATTGTCGAATGCTTTTTCTAGATCTACAAACCCTATATACACGCTTTCCCCCTTTTCTATTGTTTTTCCATTATTACCCTCAGAGCTAAAATAGTCTCCCATGCTCCCCTGTTTCGTCTAATCCCAAATTGATCTTCTCCTAGTATTTCTTCAGCTCGTTTTTCCATTCGTCTATGTACAATTCTAGTTAATAGTTTTGATATGTGTTCTGTCAAACTTATTGTTCGAAAATTTTCACATCTACCCGCACCACTCTTTTTTGGTATAGTTACTATGATGTTACGTTTGAAATCTTTGGGTATATCGCCTGTCTCATACATATAGTCTACAAGTTGGACGAGACATTCTCTTACTGCTTATCCAGCGGTTTTTAGAGTTTCTGCTTGCATTTTATCTGTACCTGGCACCTTACCATTTTTCAGACCCTTTAATACTAATTCAAACTCATCTCGAAGTATAGGATATCCCAAGTCATCATTTTCAATATCTGATTCCTGTTCTAATGCTGTTAGTTCCTCTCCTGCATATAAATTCCCTATATATTCTTGCCATCTAACCACTTTCTCTTTATTTTCTATAATGACGTTTCCTTCCGCACCCTTATATTTTTGCTATATCATTTTATATCCCTAAAATTGATTCTAATTAGTTTGTATGCTTCATTTGTCTTTCCTACTTCCATCTTAGTTTTTATCTTCTTGCACTTTTCATCAATCCATTGTTTCCTGCATTTGCAAATAATTTCCAATTTTATGGCTTTGTATCTGTCTTCCTGTTTCGTCTAATTTATTTTGTATTTTTGCATTTCTTCTATTAAATTCAGGATATCCTTTGTTGTCTATGGTTTCTTATTTTCTTTTTGTGTATACCCCAGAATATCTCTGGCCGCCATGTCTAGGCTGGATTTAATGTTATTCCATTCTGTTTCTACTTCCTTATTATCAGAAACTTTCAGGATATCTTTCAAAAATTCGTTTTATTTTTTTCAAATTTTTCGTGGCCTTCATAATTACAATGTTGTGGTTAGTGTCTATATCTGGTTCTGGGTAGCTTCTACAGTCTATTACTTGATTCCTAAACCGTTGTCTAACAAGAATGTAATTTATTTGATATCTTCTTATATCTCCTGGCATCTTCCATGTGTATCGTCTTCTAGCATGATGTTGAAATAATGTGTTTGTGATGGTTAAATTGTTTTTGTTGCAAAAGTCTACTAGTCTATTTCTCTTATCGCTTCATGTGCCTAAACCAAATAAACCTACTGCTGCTCCTTCCCTACCCTCACCTACCACTGCGTTAAAATCCCCTGTAATTATTTAATTTTCATGTCCTTTTACATATGTTAGTATGTCTTTGTAGATCACTTTTACCTCTTCCTCACTGAAGTTAGAGGTGGGCATGTATACTCGTATTATTACTGTATTTACCAGTGTAGATTCTAATTTAACCATGAGCACTTTTTTGTTCTTTTGTAGGTAGTTTTCTACACAGTTACCTATTTTTTTCTCTTTAACTATCTCCACACCTAAATTTCCTTCCTCTGATCTTGTATGATTTACCCTAAAGTCTCCTCTCCAAAAAACCCTCGCCTCTGGCCAGCGAACTTCGCCGATCCATACTATGTCTAGTGCTAACCTATCCATTTCAATTTTTAAGTTCTTTAACTTACCTACTTGCTTCATACTTCCGATATTCCATGCTCTGACTAGCAGAATGTTTCTGACTCTTTTTCTAAACTTTCCGGTCACATCTTCCAAAGTAGTTCCTTCCCGGAGATCCAAATTGGGGACTACTTTAACTCTGGAATTTTTACCCTAGAGGATGCTATCATCTTAAAAAATAGTTTAAGTATGCTATGTACTTGGGAAGTAATGTGGTGGTTTCCTGTTGCCTTCCACATCGCAGTAGTGTGTCTTAGAATGCCATATCGACCCCTAGGGTCTATGCCAATCTAAGTACCGAAAGAGCTGCTGCCCTCTTTCAGGGACCTGGTTTAGTCTGGTTTATCATTAAAGACTCCAATACTTTGGTTAAACCTGTTGTTCGGCTCTTTAGATCACCGGAGCTCTGAAGCCATTCTACCCGTTCTCAAAATATAGAATTTCTTCAAGGTGCAGATCCATTCAGAACAGCTTGAATTAGTATCACTGATGAATACTACAGTTTAACGACCTGTAGATAAATCATTAAGCCAAATCAAATTTATTTCTTTGTGGCTATTTAGTTATTATGAATAAATAATGTTTTGTGTTTAATGTAACTTGTTATTGTATCAGTTTTTACTCACCTACCCTTGTGTACATTTCATGGACTCAACTGATTTTAAATAAAAATAAAAATTCACTTGGTAGACATCAGTACCTCTTTCGATTGCCAGTAATTTTTATTTTTGGTTAAAATCACTGTATAATCTTAGGTTTTAATTTTTGATCTACCAATTAATGAGCAAGACAATAACTTATTTAAGATAGAGCCTATTAGAGTAGATGACTTAAAGAAAATAATGATACCACTTTTAAGAAAATCCTCAACAGATGAAATAGATGGTCGTATATTTCAGTTGGGAGGAAATTTTATTATACAAAGAATAACAGAAATTATAAATAAATCAATAAGCACAAGTACATTTCCAACAAAGCTTAAAAAGGCGGTAGTTATACCTGTCCTTAAACTACTGAATAGTGTTGAAGCAAACGATTATGGACCAATAAATATGATGCCACTATTAGAAAAATTATTGGAAAAGGTAATCTATACTCAATTACTAGGCTATATAAAAAACGAAAACATATTGAGTCCAAAACAGTCTGGCTTCCGTGAGTATCACTCGTGTGAAACAGCTTTACAGTTAGTGTTAAATCGTTGGAAAAAATGGTTAGACAGTAGAAATAATGTAATAGTGACGGTGTTTGTCGACTTTAAACGTGCGTTTGAACCAATAGACAGAAATAGACTTATGCAGAGGTTACAAGAAATTAAATTATCACAATGTACATTGGGCTGGTTTAACAGCTATCTTAGTGACAGACATCAGATAACAAAAATAGAAGATGTATATTCATCAATTAAAAATAACAATTATGGTGTTCCGCAGGGAACCATACTTGGACCTTTACTGTTTATTCTATACTTGAACAATATAAATAAAATAGTTAGAAATGAAACATTTGTCAATCTATTTGCAGATGACACGCTAATTGCAATTGAAGAAACGGACATTGAGGTAACTATAATGAAACTGAACACAGCATTAGTGAAAGTGAAAAAGTGGTTAGATAACAATCTAGTAATAAATGTGTCAAAATCAAAAGCAATGGTACTAGGAGTAGCAGTTGATAACTTAAGTGCAGTAAAGTTTAATAATGAAACCATAGAATATGTTGACAGTATTAAATACTTGGGAATAACTATTGATAGTAAATTATTATTTAAGAAACATTGTGAGTTACTAGTTAAAAAGGTTAGTTAAAAAGTTAATTACTTTGGCAGAGTAAGTCACAACTTAAATTTGGAAACCAGATTGCTGGTATATAAAACATTGATAAGCCCCCATTTTTATTATTGTCCATCATCATTTTGTTTTCGACCTTACTTAAGGTCGGTTTGACGCAGCTCTAACTTCTTTTCTATTCTGTGCTAATCTAAAAAGCTCTACATACATTTTCCAACCTAAATTTCTAATAATTTGACTAATATAGTTTGGTCTAGGTCTTCCTATATCCTTCTATCTTTTTCCTATCCAGCTGGCTCTACATAGATATTAGCAACCTGATGGTTGTTAAAGAACTCTAACATGTTTACATGATTACCATTTATAGGGAAATGAAATATAACCTAGTTATCCGCTTCAAAAAGGAAAAGTGTTAAATTATATGTTATGGTAAGGCTTAAGCAACGAATCGCTGCCAACATGCCAGACCGCTACCTAATTGTGAGTTATGTCATGGTGACGTTTATTAAATTATGTTATGGTAAAGCTTTAGCAACGAAACGCTACCAACATGCCAGACCGCTAACTAATTGTGAGTTATGTCCTGGTGACATTTAGTTAACTAATTTTTATTTTTTTTTGTTTTGTTTTCGAACTTACTTAAAGTCGGTTTGACGCAGCTCTAAATTCTTTTCTATTCTGAGCTAGTCTAAAAAGGTCCACATACCCTTCACAACCTAAATCTCTAATAATTTGACTAATATAGCTTTGTCTAGGCCTTCCTACTCTATTTTTATTTGGTAGTCTATAATCTAAGACTTTACTAAATAGTCCCTCATGTCTTAACTGGTGCCCTATCATTCTATCTCTCCTGACCTTCAATTGTTTCCACATACAGGGATCCTCACCTATCCTTCTATAAACTTCCTCGTTTGTTACTCTATCTGTCCAACTAATCTTTAACATTCTTCTATAACACCAAGTTTCAAAAGCTTCTATCTTTTTCTTATCTACTTCTTTAATTGTCCAAGTCTCACTACCGTATAGTAGAACGCTCCATACGTACGACTTTAAGAAACTTTTTCTATTATCTAAACTAATACTATTAACTATCAGTAAGTTTTTCTTTATTAAAAACATTTTTCTAGCTTGAGCTATTCTAGCTACTATATCCCTTCTGCTACGTCCATCCTTTGTAATTATACTACCTAAATAGCAAAATTCATCTACCTCCTCTAACTCGGAATTACCTATTTTTAATTTTGATTTAGAACTAGGCTGTAACTCACTTGTCATTATCTTTGTCTTTACTGAGTTAATTCTCATACTATAGTTACTCCGTAGTATCTCATCTAAAATATTTAAAAACTCTCCTAACTCTTTCCTAGACTCTGCTATAATGGCTATGTCATCTGCAAAACGTAACATGTCTATTTTCTGTCCCTGTACACTAATATCTATCTCTTTTCTCTCTCTAGCTAAGTTTAAAGCTTCCTCAATATAAACATTAAAAATCAAGGGAGACAATATACAACCCTGTCTAACACCATTTCTAATCTTAGCTTCCTTTTCTATTTCATCCAATCTAATTACTACGCTTTGATTTTTATATAGACTGTAAATAATTTTTCTATCCCTATGAGAGATTCCTATTTTTTGCAAAACCCTGAACATAACAATCCAATTAACCCTATCAAATGCTTTTTCTAAATCTACAAACGCGAAATGAGTCTTTTTATTTTTTTGTAACTTTTTTTCGATAATTAGCCTAATCATTAGTATCGGTTCTCTAGTCCCTCTGTCTTTACGAAAACCATATTGGTCTTCGCCTAAATAATTCTCAGTTAAAGCTTCTACTCTATTTTTAATTATTATTGTTAGTATTTTGGAAGCATGAGAAGTTAAACTAACCGTTCTAAAATTGTCACACCTATCAGCTCCTGACTTTTTTGGGATTGGGATAATAATATTTTTTTCGAAATCTATTGGAACCTCACCTGTGTCATATATTTCTTTTACTAGTTCATATAATCTGTCTAAAGTTTTCTGACTTGCATATTTTATTAATTCTGAGGGAATATCGTCTATCCCTGGTGCTTTATTAAGTTTAAGATTCCTAACAGCTCTATCAAATTCCTCTCTTAATATTGAGAACCCTATTTCTACATCCTCTTCTTGGTCGTTTTCTAACTCATCCATATCGTTTCTCTTATATAAATCTTCTAAATATCTTTTTCATCTATCTGCTATCTCAACTTTATTTATTAGAAGCTCATTATTCTCGTCTCTAATACCATTATATTTTTTCCTATCTTCCCCAAAAAATTTTTTAACTGCCCTGTAAGCCCTGTCTGTCTTACCTACTCTCAAATCATCTTGTATTCCCTTACAATTCTCCTCCATCCATTTATTTCTAGCTTTTCTACACTCATGTACTATCGTATTTCTAACTGTATTATATTTTTGCTTACTTTCACTATCCACTTCTCTGAAAGGTTTAAGCTTTCTTCTATTCTCTATTAAATCTAATATCTCTTTTGTTACCCACGGTTTTCTCGCTTCTATTTCCTACCTATAGTCTGTGTTGCTGTATCATGTACAGTCAGTTTTATTTCTTTCCATCTATTTTCTACGTTCCCTCCTACAGATATCTCTTTGCTCTTATTATCTAATACTTGTTTATATTCCTCTTTTACCCTATCATCATTAAGCTTACCTAGATCCCATCCCTCTCTTTTAACCTTTCTCAATTTTTTGAATTTTAGTTTACACTTCATTTTAACTAAGTTATGATCGCTATCTATGTCAGCCCCTGGATAACTACGACAGTTTTTAACTTGGTTTCTAAATCTTTGTTTAACTAAAATATAATCTATTTGGTATCTAGCCCTATCACCTGGGACTTTCCAGGTATATCTTCTCCTAACATGTTGTTCAAATAGGGTGTTTACAGTTACTAATCTATGTTCCTGGCAAAACTCAACTAATCTTTCTCCTCTATCATTTCGTCTGCCATACCTAAATTTTCCTACCATTTTTCCCTCACTACCTTCTCCCACTGACGCATTAAAATCGCCCATAACTATTAAATTCTCATCTCCTTTTACTTTTCTCACTATACTATTTATATCCTCGTATACCTTTTCTACTTCCTCACCCTCGTACTGAGTTGTTGGCATGTAAACCTGTACTAAAACAGTGTCTGTGGGTTTTGTACTCAATCTAACCATAATTATTCTATCACTAAATTGTAAGTACTCTTTAACTTTATGCCCTAATCTTTTACCTAACACTATTCCTACGCCTGCCTGTCCATTAGTTGAAGAAGTTGTAATTATTCTATAATTATCTCTCCAAAAGTCATTACTATCTGGCCATCTCACCTCACTAATACCTAAAATGTCCAGCTTTTCCTTTCTCATATCGACTAATAAATTCGTTAACTTATCTACTCTAAGTAATGACCTTACATTCCAAGTCCCTATCACTAAATCGAACTGTTGTTTTATATTCTTACGATGACGAGCCCCAAGTACCCCCTCCCGGAGATCCGAATGAGGGAGTATTTTACCTCCGGACAAGAATTTTACTTGTGAGCTCTCCATCATATGTATTTCGTGTTTTAGGCCACGCACACCTGGGAAATATTGTGGTAGGCTCCCATATCTTTCCACAACGCAGTTTTTAAAGATTTTAGGAAAAAGCCGTATCCGTCACGGCCAACCGCCAACAAGCTTGTAAATTATTGAGGATCGCCCGAGACCAACCGACCCTCCTCCAATATCGTTTAGCCAGCAAGGCTGCTGCCCCTTTTAATCGCCTTTTACGATAAGCAGGCTTACTATAGTAGTATTCTTTATCCCCTACTATATTGATATATTGTCCATCAATATTATATTTTATTAATGAAACATTTATGAATAAACTATAGGTTATGCAAAATAAATGTTTAAGATTTATACTAAAGTGCAATAAATATACACCAGTAAAATTAATGTTAGACTGCTATCAATTTGTGATTGTAAAACAATACTTATATTATTACCACATGATAATGTTTTGTATATAAGATAACTAGAAAATTATGTCCAGAGTACTTAAATGTGAATATTATATTTATAAAGGATATACACAATTATGATACACGTAATACTAGTAATATGTATGTTGATAGAGTAATAAAGGAAACTACTAAAAAGTCTTTATTTTTTTGAAGGAATAAGATTATATAATGAACTACCAAGTTGGTTCGTATTCCCGTTTTATTCATTTTAAAATAAAACACAATTTATTTCGCGTTTTATACAACTCCAGTTGTTAATAAAAGTATTTTGAAATTGGTGCATTATAATCGTCAATTGTCGTAAATATGCCGAATTATCTCCAATCAGAACAGAAGAAGACGATTTGGCATTTGTTATCATTCGTTTTCGAATTTTGAACTTCAAGCAACAACAAGTGCAGCTGCTCCATATGGCTGAAGTGCGTGATTTCAAGTGAACCAAACCGCTTAATCATCGCCGTTTTCAGTGTACCGTACCTGCTCAGAAAACTACTGGAGGTATGTTCGTTTTGTTATAACCAATTAATAATTTGTACTTGTTACATTTGTACTATAATTTTTGATATAAATTTGAAAGTCATACTGCTGATAACAATATGTCATTACACATTGTGTTGAATCACAAACATATTAAAAGGTCCTTCGAATTTCGCAATCTTTCACAATCTTTACGCACAATTTCTTGGTCCTGGATTTACATCCATTAAAAACAATAATTTCGACTTTGGTTATGTACTTAATAAATTAACGTATTTGTAGTATAGTGTGCTTCAACACCTGCATTACAGATTTGTTACCGGCGTTATATCGCTTTCTTTACAGCGAATATTATTTTGAATGTTTGACTTCGGGCAATGCCCATAAGGTGGCGCAGTAAGTCAAACATAAAATTTCTAAATCATTTGCATTTGTAAACAAACATTGTAGGTTGTGTTTGTTGAAAATACTGATTTACTACAAATATTTATCAAAAGTTTATGCATTTTTGTTAATATATGTTGTTTGTTTGTTACAAATACACATGATCCAAAAGGTATAATTAAATGGTAATTAAATGTTTACATATATGTTTGCAACTTCCTTCTAATACATGTTTACAGTGATTAATAATTAATTGAAAATTGTTTGTTGTTTGTAATCAATAAACACAGGTGAGTTATTGTATAATTATTGTTATTAGCACCTTTGGTAAAGTTTAAAGTTGTATTGTAGCCTAAAACTTGAGGTTAGGTTTGTTGTTTGCATTATTTAGTTTGTTTACTTGAATAAATTTGGACATTAGCGACATTCTAATGGCTCCAAAGAAAGATCAATTGATTTTAGCCAATTCCGTGGATAAAGCAAGGTTGGAAGAGATCTTAGATTGTGCAAATCGTTCGGTGGATGATCCATCACTTAGAAATTTATTTAAAATACAATATAGAAATGTAGAATCAATTTACAAGGAATACAATGAAAACTATTTGTTAATTCTTCATGCAACAAGTGAAGAACCTCAATAACTTCTATTGCAAGAACGATTGTCACTTGACAAAATTTATTATTCGATAAATCTTTTGGAAGATAAACTTTTTTCTTCATTCAGCACGTCAGAGAGTTTTAATACACAGGCGCCTGCTGCAACTTTGTCTCAATTGTCTAATGTCAAGCTTCCCAGAGTCTAGTTAAGTACATTTTCTGGTGATCTGAAGCATTGGTGTACATTTAAAGATTTGTTTGACACACTTATACATAATTCAAGTTTGTCGAACATCGAGAAATTTTAATACCTTATACTATCACTTAAAAATGAGGCATATAATCTTATCAAGAGCATTCCAATGACCTCTGATAATAATCCTTTAGCATATAAAACACTTACAGATCGTTTTTCGAATAGAAGGCTCTTAGCCAACCATCATTGGTCTTTATTGAAAAGGTATCCGTCTCTCACTACAGAGAATTCAAAGCAACTTCGGAATTTGGTTGATGGGTTTAATTAAAATTTTGTCAATATTGAAATCGTTACAATTTGATACAGATAGCTGGGACTTTGTTCTGGTTGATCTTTTGTTAAGCAAACTTGATGAAGCTACTCATAAAAGATTTGAGTTGCACTTTAATTCGTCTGAAGTGCCAACTTATCAATGTGTTAAAGAGTTTTTGTTGAAACAATGCGTTGCTTTAGATAACCTGGTGCCAAGTGGGATTTCGAAAACACCATTGTCTAAAGGTACTGCTGCTAAATCGTGTAGTCGACTAAGTCCTACACGTTCTAATTTTGATTCGAAGCCTAAAACATTTCTAGCACAAACTACTACTCATTCTAGGAGTAATACTTTATGTACTATTTGTAAAGGCAATCATTCGTTGTATTCGTGTGAGCAATTTCTTAAATTGTCTCCAACTCAGCGTCATGAACAAGCCAAACATCATCAGTTATGTTTGAATTGTCTTCGACCTAACCACAGCATGTCGTCTTGTTTTTCGAAGTCATCCTGTAGACATTGTGGCAAACATCATCATTCACTTCTTCATTTTGTTTTGCCTAACACTACTTCACACTTGTTCTCTTCGAATACTCCAATTTGTCAAGAGACACCTCAAGCTAGTACTTTTACTAATGTTTGTACAAGCGTTATTGGTTCTGCAGCAACAACTTGTCTTGCTTTGTTACCCACAGTTCATTTAGAAATTCTTGACAAGAGAAATCGACCTCAAATTGTACGTGCTCTTGTTGGCACTGGAAGTCAAATCTCGTTTATTACCGAAGATTGTCGTAAATCTATTGGGTCGTTATCTCGTCCTTCGCATGTTTCTATTTCTGGTTTGGGTCAAACTTCGCATCAAACTTTAGGCATGATTTCTGGTATAATACGACCCATTCAGGAATATGGTTCTGTCCCTACAGATAGTAATTTAAAGGTAACTTTTATGGTTTTACCGTCCATCTGCGGTGACCTTCCAGCGAAACTTATACAATCTCGATGGTCTCATTTGGAGAATATTAAACTTGCAGATGAACAATGGAGACAGCCAGCTCCTATTCAGATGTTGTTGGGTGCTGACGTTGCTTCTCGTATTATACTAGATGGGAAAATCACTGGTAATGACAATTCTCCAGTTGCAGTTAATACAATTTTCGGCTACATGGTTTTTGGTCCTATAGATTCCATGTCAGCACATCGCTTAAATTCATTTTTTGTTTCGGTTGATCCTTACAGGGATATTAATCTCAAACAATTTTGGGAACTTGAAGATATTCCGAGTAATAAACGGTCCTCTCCGGACGACCTTATGGCTCAACAGTCATTCGATAAATCGTTATTTCGTTTGTCCAATGGTAGGTTTGGAGTAAGTCTTCCGTTCAAGGAAAATATTCCCGACTTTCCAGATTCAAAAGCTATTGCAGTTAAGCGTCTGTTGGGTTTAGAGCGTCGCCTCCAAGCCAATCCAGAACTTCGCAAATTGTATGTTTATTTCATGTGTGATTATGAATCTTCAGGTCACATGTCACTTTTACCGTCTGCCCCTATTGGTAGTGATTCGTACGACATTCCGCATAATGCAATTTTTAAGATGGAAAATGGTAAATCCAAATTGAGGGTTGTATTCGATGCCTCTGCACAATCAACTAATGGTATTTCATTAAATGATACCTTGCTTACTGGACCTAAGCTCCAGAACGATATTGTTAAAATATTGTTAGCTTTTCGTACTTACAAATTTGTTGTCGTTTGTGACATTAAACAAATGTATCGTCAGATATTGATAACAAAATCAGATCGTCGCTATCAGCTAATACAATGGAGGTGGAATTCGTCTGAGCCTATTCAGACTTATCAGTTGAACACCATCACTTATGGGGTGTCATCAGCTCCATTCTTAGCGATTCGAACAATTTTAGAGTTAGCCAAACTTGGCAAGAATACATCCTTTGGCTGCTAAAGCGTTGGAAAACAATTTGTATGTTGATGATATTTTGTGTGGTGCTTCCACTCTGTCGGAAGCTCAGGAACTAAAATGTCAGCTTGTCCAGTTGCTTGGTTCAGGATGTTTTGAATTACGTAAATGGGCTAGCAATAATCCAGTACTTTTGGAAGACATCCCTTTTGAACACCAACAATCGAAGTCAAATCTTGTTGCAAGTGGTGGTGATTTTATCATTAAGGTACTTGGACTCCGTTGGCAATCACAATTGGACATTTTTTCTTTCGATCTTCAACTTTTGGAGAATCGTATCTCTAAACGTATACTTCTCTCAATGATTGCTCGCATTTATGACCCTCTGGGATTTCTTACTCCAGTCACTTTCGCCCTCAAGCGACTCATTCAACAATTTTGGGTTCTTGGGTTAGACTGGGATGAGGATCCTCCAGATTTCAGTGTCATGTTTTGGAAAAAATTTGTTTCTGAATTTTCAATTATTGAATCAATTCAGATACCACGTTATCTAGCTATTAAAGAAGCTTGTAGCGTGCAGCTTCATGGTTTTGTTGATGCCTCAGAAAAGGGCTATTCAGCCATTGTTTATTTTCGTATGGTATTTCATTCTGGGGATATTTCTGTTCGTTTTGTTATAGCTAAATCAAAGGTAGCTCCTCTGAAATACTTATCTGTACCTCGACTGGAACTTTGTGCTGGGGTACTCTTATCAAAATTGGTACAATTCGTAATTGGTGCTTATTCGTCTATAACCTTTGAAAAAATCATTTGTTATACTGACTCCTCGGTGGCTTTGACTTGGATAAAGTCACCTGCTTATCGTTTGAAAACATTTGTAGCTAATCGTGTTAGTTTCATTCAGGAAAGAGTTCCTCCTGAATGTTGGTGTTATATTCGCTCTTGTGACAATCCTGTTGATTGTGCCGCAAGAGGTTTGTTTCCTTCTGAACTACCCTCGCATCCGTTATGGTGGGCAGGTCCTTCATTTTTGTCAATCCCTGAAGCAAATTGGCCTTCGCCTTTGTCATGTGTTTTGTCTCCAGAAGCATCTGTTGAAGAGAAACACCTTGTGTGTGTCGCTACTATAGAATCGACATGGATTGATAATTTCTTGGAAAGAATTTCGTCTTTACGTAAAATTCAAGGCATAATTGCATATTGCCTAAGAGTATTTCACGCGAGAAAAAATATTCTGAATTCGTTATCATTGTCTTTGTTAGAGCTACAAAATTCTCTAATGGTTATCACAAAAGTAGTTCAACACACATAGTTTAAGTATGAATTAGAAGCACTTCGTCAAAATGAACTTTTACCTAAACACTTTCAGCGTTTAGGTTAATTCCTCGATTCCAATGATATTTTGAGAGTGGGCGGTAGACTAACTCATTCTAGCCTCCCCGATTTTACTAAGTATCCTGCTTTGTTACCTAGTAAACATCGTTTTACGGACTTACTGATAGAACAAGTTCATTGCAAGAATCTGCATTTTGGAGTGAATACTACTTTATATTTAATTCAGGAAAATTTCTGGATTATTTCGTCTCGTCGCGCTATTCGTCGCATTTTGTCGAAATGTTATTGTTGCTATAGAATCAATCCTGTACCTATTGTTCCTATTATGGGTAACTTACCCCATTATCGTGTTTCCCAGGCTAAACCATTTAGCTCTGTCGGAATAGATTTTGCTGGTCCCTTTACTATTACGCCATATCGTAAGAGGGGCTCCAGAACATTTAAGGCGTATCTTTGTGTTTTCGTTTGTTTGGCTACCAAGGCCTTGCATCTTGAAGTTGTCTTGGATCTGTCTACTGACTCAGTTATTGCCTGTCTTCGACGTTTTATAGCTTGCCACGGTCGCTGTCTAGACATCTACAGCGATTGTGGAACAAACTTTGTTGGTGCTGATCGACAACTACAAGAATATTTTCGTCAATCTGTCGAGTCAGAAGTCATTGTCTGGCATTTTAACCCCCTTTCTGCTACCCATTTTGGAGGCATTTGGGAGAGTGCAGTTAAATCCGTTAAAACTCATTTAGCTCGTGTTGTGGGTAGTCAAATACTTAGCCTTGAAGAGTTTCAAACTCTTACTGTTCAGATTGAGGCTCTCTTGAACTCTAGACCTCTTTGCAGTCTAAGTAGCGATCCTAATGATCTTTGTTCGTTGACTCCAGGTCATTTTTTGACCCTGGAACTTTTGTCGTCATTCCCTGATCCTATTGTTTCTCATATAAAACAGTCTCGTTTGTCGCGCTGGCAATTAATTCAAGCATTGCAGCAGGGATTTTGGGATTGGTGGCACAAGGAGTATTTACATCAATTATATCAACGTGCTCGTTGGTTCAAAACTAAACAATTAGACAACATTGACATTGGTACTCTCGTTATCATAAAGGAGGATTCAGTATATCCCCTTCATTGGCGACTAGCTCGCATCATTCAGCTACATCCTGGAACTGATGGCGTTTCTTGTGTAGCTTCTGTTCAAACGTCCAAGGGAATACTAAAACGCCCCATGCTCAAATTGTATCCGTTGCCATCACAATGAATAAATTTCAATTTGTGCATCTATGTAAATATACTAGTAATATTTTGTGTTCGTGTCTAAAAAATTATATATATATACATATGTACATAACCAAACTCGTATTGTTGTATTGTATTTGTGTAACTTATAGCTACCAGCAGTTATAAGTCAAAATTATGTATTTGAAAAAATAGCATCTTACATGCTATTTTTGGTGGGCAGTTATGGTTCGTATTCCCGTTTTATTCATTTTAAAATAAAACACAATTTATTTCGCGTTTTATACAACTCCAGTTGTTAATAAAAGTATTTTGAAATTGGTGCATTATAATCGTCAATTGTCGTAAATATGCCGAATTATCTCCAATCAGAACAGAAGAAGACGATTGGCATTTGTTATCATTCGTTTTCGGAATTTTGAACTTCAAGCAACAACAAGTGCAGCTGCTCCATATGGCTGAAGTGCGTGATTTCAAGTGAACCAAACCGCTTAATCATCGCCGTTTTCAGTGTACCGTACCTGCTCAGAAAACTACTGGAGGTATGTTTGTTTTGTTATAACCAATTAATAATTTGTACTTGTTACATTTGTACTATAATTTTTGATATAAATTTGAAAGCCATACTGCCGATAACCATATGCCATTACACATTGTGTTGAATCACAAACATATTAAAAGGTCCTTCGAATTTCGCAATCTTTCGCAATCTTTACGCATCACAAGTAGTATATCATCAGCACAATCAATCAATACTTTTAAAAGACTATTAATTGATCATCTGAGGCAGTAGGAATACATAAGCTACATATTAATGTTATGCTATGCTAATTTAAAATTTTTTATAGTATGTCAAATGTATTTATATATGCATATTAAAATACTACTACTACTACTACCTCTAGCATTCTCCAATTCATAAGTATTTCGTTCAGCAAAAATCACTTTATTCTATATGGAAATAGTAACTTAGCACAAATATTTCGTTCTCAATTAGACATTCATAACCTCTTTAGAATTACCAAATCACCGACTGCTAAACTAGTCCCTTTTTTAATTTTCTTCATCCTTTTGGTTGTTCATATGCGGTTTTGTGATTAGGTTTATCTGCCTAGCGCACAAACAAATTCTTCTATCCAAATTGTTAGATTTGGGCACAATAATGACTGGACAAAAGGTGTCCCTACTGGTTCAATGATTCCTTCCTTTCACATTTTACTAATCTCTAACTTTACTTTATTTCGTAAGGCGAAAGATATTGTGTATACTTTTGAATGAAAACTGTTTTCGTATGTTACATCTAACTTATGTGTGTACCGAGTAGCAAATCTTGGTTCCCTATTAAACAACCCCACAAACTTATTAAATAAATTACTTAATTGTTCCCTCATCTGATCTCCCACTAACCCTATCTGCTCCTCACTAAAAACTTTCTAATATAAATTCTTTGAATGTTTTTGAAAATACATGGAAGTCAGAAAGAGCAATATGTTGGGTCGACAAGGAAACATTATTTTATAACAAACAATTGACAGATGAATGTAGCATATTAGAAATATAAGCTTATTGTGACAATGTACTCGTAAAGAATTATTAATTAATGATCAAGTAGCTAAATTTATAATGGATGTGTTTTTATTTCTCGTGAAATTTTGTTTGAAATTGTAATTACCTAATGGTAACATGTTGCAGTTTTGTATAATAGGATATTGTTTTAATAAATGATACTAATGATAATAATAATAATACACGCACACGCACGTGCACGTGCACACACACACACACACACAACCATACACACACACACACACACGACACATGACACACAGATACACATAAACACACAGGCACACGTGCATATGCACCCACACACACATGCATGTGCACACTCATACACATGCACATTCACAGAAACACACACAAACACATACATAAACATACCACACACATCAAGTTTTATTTTTAGCACTTAACTGTGCTTAAAATAATTTTTTAACACAAATATTTGGATAAATAAAAAACCAAACATCTGGAACACTTACCTGAGCCAACTTTCTTTCAAAATCTAGTGCCTTACTGAGTTCTCGAACAGCTTGATAGTGATCGGCCCCCAAGTAGACAGCTGCATTTACCATAAATCTTCTATATTCTTCAACATACTCATTTTCGCTATCGTTCACTAAAAATTCTTTGGGCATTGTAAACGCTGGCTTATCTATCTATTAAAATAATTATAAAATTTATAAAATATTTCAAATTTTGCTACAAACCCTAAGTTTATAAAACGTCGAATTGCGCACATCATTGTCAATATCCATCTTAATAAACTGATCTGTATTTACCCCTAGTTTTCTAAGTTTATAAATATAAATATACCATTGGGTAGATTCTGAATCAAAAGATTCCATTAACACAGGCCATCCTCCTATTTCTTCGATAATGTGACTAAGAACATCCAACCCATGGCGTGCAACGCCCTCTAGTAAATATAATTGTAAACTTGTTTAAAACTTATACTATGCTTGATTCACAATAACTTAAAATGATGTTACAAGTATTAGAAATGATGGATTGTCATTGTCAGTAAAAACATTATGATCTGATATATCTTAGCTTTTAGAATGCAGTTTGAATGATTACTTAAACACATTTTCTGTAAACTATAATTTACTATGCCAACGAGATATGGACATTATTATAACAAGCAAGGTGAAATTTGCATGGTGAGGGCGTTAGCTCAATTCATGTAACCACACCAGTGCGATAACAATGTAGCATTCCATGTACAGTAGAGACTATCGTTAATCCGAATCGCGGTAGTCCGAGTGTTGGGGTAATTCGAACTAACCTCTTGTATTTGGTAATCCGAATTACTAGGATTGTGGTAATCTGAATTTTTCTTGTAACAACTTGCAAATCACCTGCATTGTGTTTAACACAAAAAAAGTTTAGTGTGTTTATGGTAGTATTGAAATGATGACTTCAATATGGCTCCTAAGCGAAAACACATAACTTTATCAGTGAAGCAAAAAACGGAAATACTTGATAAGTTAAAACGTGGTTTCACTGGCAAACAGTTAGCTTTAATGTACGGAGTTGGTGCTTCTACAATAACGGACATTAAAAAAGGATGAAGAACATTGAGAGATATAAAATTTTATTCTTATTGAGAATTTTAACTAGTAATTTTGTATAACTTTCAGCTTTGTAAAAACCTGTTATTCTGGCCTGGGACATCGAAAAACTTTAAAACACGCAGAGTATACAGAAATGGAATCAAAGTTTTACACGTGGTTTCTTCAGCAACGAAATCGGCATACACCTGTGAGTTTTGATATTCTGGCTGCTAAAGCCATACAATTTTTAAACAGTACTAGAATAGAGATACATTTGTTGCAAGTAGAGGTTGGCTTCTAAATTTTAAAGCATGTCGACTTAGACATCTTAACGTATGCGGAGAAAAGCTTTCAAACGATGAAACTGCTGTGCAACCTTTTATTAACAAACTAGCGCAAATAATAAAAGAAAAAAAGTTTCTTCCAACTCAAATCTATAATGCCGACGAGTTTGGTTTGTTTTGGAAAATGCTTTCCAGGCAAACATTAGTGGATGAATTTCGCTATTTTCAAGGATTGGTTTTACAATTCATTGTGCAAGCAGGTTAAAGCATTTTTAAAAAAAGAAAATCTTCCTGAAAAAGCGCTACTCTTAATTGATGATGCACAAAGTCATTATAGTGAGGAAGAGTTAATTTCTGAGAATGGAGATGTATGTGTATGCAATTTTCATTCCACCAAATTGTACAGCGTTAATTCGGCCTCTAGACCTGAATGCCATTAGGCTTACAAAATTATTCTATAGAAAAAGTTTATTGACTCATCTTCTGGGTATAATAGAGCAGCATGATAATGACATCCAAATGTATAAAAAATATAAATCTATGGGATGCAGTCCGCATGTTACATAATGGGTGAGAGAAGGTTCCTACAATTTTATTGGCAAATGTTGGAAAAAATTGTTAAATCGAAATGAAAGGAATATGACCGACGAATATGAACCTGAAGACTTAATCCCCTTAAATGTACTATGTACACAATTACATGAAAGAAGGGAGACCCTTGAAGATGTTACAACTATACTAGAAACGATATCAAAAGACCAACCACTTTCAGAAAATGCTGTCATCCAATGGGTTGAACAAACTGAAGACCAGTACCTTCAGGAGGATGTACACGCTGCTTTAAGTGACAATGGTCGGATGAGGAAGATGAAGAAATGCGAGAAAACATAACCGTAAAAGTGAACCATAAGGATGCAGTGAATTATTTGACTGCAGTGATACAACGGGCAGAGGAAAACGACGTTTCTTTAAATCATACACTAATACTTTAAGAATTAAGAAAAGAAGCCACTGTAAAACTTCACACATGCTTTAAAAAGCAAACAAAAGTAACAGATTTTTTAAGTAGTAGTTATGTTTCAAAATACACGTTTTCTAGCATTTAAGTTTATTTACTTTAAACTTGTTGCGTTGTATGTAATTTAATTAATTGTATTGGAAATAAATGTTCATTTGTATCTGCGTACATTCTTAGTTGAGTATTATGTTGTTTCAGTAATCCAAATTTTTGATAATCCGAATCGCAGTGGTTTTAATTGATTCGGATTATCGAGGATCTACTGTATGTCATACAAAACTTTATCTACAGTCATTAAAAACTTCATCAATTTCTATTAAAAGTAGTTACTAAAATTCGAAAATGTACCTGTACATTTTCTAAATGATGTATTGTGATGGTAACTACGGATCTGATTGACATTGTCAAACTAACAAATTATAAATTTTTAAAGATTTTGTTACGTTCATTTTCGTAAATTATTAATTAGTGTAGGTACAATAATTTTTATCTTAAATTCATTTGGCGTTCAACACAAAAATTAATTCCGTTAATTAAAAATAACCTTTTCGTATATTAAAATTTGTATGGTAATTAAAAATAAATATCCTTTCTCAGAATTTCGTCCCATGGAATTTACGCCTTAAGTAGATAGACGACTTTCCAAGTATTTTAATACTTAAATGCTAGTGTGTTTTCCCTTTTTAAAAGAATTCGGTGAATTTATTTTAATAAAACTAGGATTTCCTGGTTTATTTCCTTGCTTTGGTGCCTAACACATGTAATTTTCAGTTGCTGTTCGATAATCAACTAGACAACAAGTTGGTTGGCTTCGTTCGTTATTTTTATGTAAATTTCCGGCACGCCTTATTTAGCGTGCTTCCTGCGGGGGACACGTTGATCCCTTGAGCTGCGTTTTTTTTGGGGGACTGCGAAGTCCAATGCGCTCCGCTTGGTCGTAAGCTTGCCTGTTCGCTGAGGCAGACCAGCGACAGCCTTTCCTCCTGATGTCAGGAACTCGAGGGCGAGTCCTTCTTTTTTTTCTTTGTATCCGCTTCTTACCGCGGAACAAGAACGCCTGTGATTTTACCGTTCTAAGATGACATTTCCAAATTTGATTTTTTTTATATATATGAAAATTATTAAACCATTTTGGCATTTACTGTATATATGAATTATTTCAAGTGTAAAATTAGTTTGAGTTTATACTTACGATATTTTAGAGCTGTGGTTTTTAGGGTTGCGTTTGTTTCTCTTTTTTCTCTCTAGGTACTGTCAGGGGGTAGTTGCCTAAAAACTACAGCTCGCCATTTTCATGGGTAATTTTTTTTGGATGTTTAAGGGGTGCTCATAATGTAATATGTAAATTGGGGCATTGATTTTTTTTTGGGGTTGGGTTTGGGAGTACTGTTTTTGTATATATATTTTGTTTTTAATTATCAGTTCTTTCTTTTCCGTTGTATGTTTTGGTCTGAGTGTGAATGAGTGCGTGTTTATATAAATTTTTTTCTATTAATTTTAGGTTTCTCTTTATCTATAGGTATAAACCCCGCCCACTCACCGATTGAGCCCGGTCCTCCTTCCTTTTCTTCTTTCTCTTGGTTTTTTTTTATGTTACGTCAATGTACGTAGCAATTTTTTTTTTGATTAGTTGTAAAATGCCTGATTCTGAAATTTTCTCAGATATTGAGACTGCTTTGCAAGCAATTTCGTCGCTTCTTCCAGAAAAGTCGAGAGATAAATATGATTTGACGTATAATCATTATGAAAAATAGTACGAGCAACAAAAGGTAAGTAATATTACCAACGAGAAAGTGTTGTTAGTTCATTTTAAGTAACTATCAGAAACTAAAAAACCATCAACTCTCTTATTCGATATTGCATCGTATAATATCTATAATGAAACATGGTGGACATTAGCAAATATACCAATTTTAATTGATATGTTGAAAAGGGAGTGCGAGGGTTATAAACCAAAAAATTCAAAATGTTGACAAAGGAAGAAGTGTATAATGTAGCACTGAATATTAGACTTGTCAGGGCATGCAGGAGGGAAGAGTTAACGTATCTCTTAGAAAGTAACGTACACGATAAAGGTAAGTGTTTTTGAATTCTAATACCTTTAACAAAAATCAAAACTTCTGGGGAATTTTTGTAACGTCAGGGGTTATTTGGTAGAAATTGTACGAAGGTATACCAAGTTATGTCCAATAAATGAAGCTCATAGTCGTTATTTCGTATTCTACAAGAATGGCAAATGCACCAAACAACCCACAGGAATTAACACTTTTGGAACCTAGAATCTAAAACCAAATCTTCCGCATAGTGGTCGGTAGCACGTAACGATTTCTAGAACCGGCAAGTGCTCGATATCGTCTAAATAGAGAATTATATGCTCGATGTCTGTCAACTTCCGATTCCCTCGTGAAAGGTAGAACGAACTCGGTCAATCATCCATCTAACTTATACTTCGACCCGCTCCCGTTCTGATAATTTCCAAATATTTTTCAAACGACAATGGTCTCAGAATTTTTAAACCTCCGAGGGATCTATAAGTCGTGATCAATTACACGTTCGAACTACCCGTAAACTAACATATTTTATAGTAACAGTGTGCTGTATAATACATGCATACCCTTTCTTTGCGCTACTGCAATTCTTGTAGTTGCTTGAAAAAGTCAGTCTCCTTTTTTACTGCTAGGACCGCTGCAAAGCACCATTCTATACTTTCTTTAAAAGTATAGCACATCGCGCACTTTTTTGTCTGATAATCAAATTTTGCTCATGTAGACTTTTACACTTTCGCATATTTAAACATCTAATACGATCGATTAACCACTTTCGATTATTCTAACAGGAACCACCATACATTCCGCCACACCGTTCTTTTTGAATCCAACGATCCGATGGGCTTCTACACACTAACACCTATCGTATCTTTCCTACTATTTGTTAAACAAAAACTACCGACATCGCCATGTCTGTATGTGGACGTAAGCAGATGTTTGTGGATGTGTACGAGAATATGTAACCATATACATTAATCAGCTATTTTATTTAGTCCAAGAAAACTACTATTTTTCTAAACCACAATTACTAATCATCTTTATAGGTTTAACATTTCTACCATTTCCCAATGACTGGTGCTACGTACATGGAAAGTTTAATTTCTTATTGGAGAGCATCCTTATTCTCCCACGCACTGCTGCGTAGTTGCATGCCCGCCCCTTTTGGGAATATATGCTCGTTATAGGTTGTAGGACCCGCGGTTTTACTTAACTACACTTTGTGAGACTCATTTTAATCTTTTTAATCGTGTCTTTCTCGCTTACAATACAGTAGGACTTAGCCCTACTACCAACAAATTATAATACTAGATTCCCATTAAATTCGTCTTTGAATTTCCCTACAACTTTTTTGTCGACACGCGGTATATTGTATTTGTTATCCACGGGATAGTCACTCTTTTAAGATAACTATATTTTGTTTGGGTTCAACTAATATTAGATTTTTCTAGCGAGCTCAAATCTCCATGCGGACAGCTGCGCGTGTGCACAACCGCCCCATGCGTGCCCTTACCCCTTACGCGCCCCTGTTCATGCGCACCCTTGCATGTGCGCACCCCTTGCCCATGCGTATCTCTGCGCGTGCGCGCCCCTGCCGATGTGCACCCTGCCCATGCGCACTCTTGCCCATGCGCACCCCCGCCCATGCGCACTCCTCTCTGTGCGACTGCTATTCCGTGGTGACGTCACAGTTTTTTATAAATAAAGAACAATGTAATACTATTCTACAATTTTTATTCTGATATACATAAAAAAATTTAAAAATATTTAATACCAAGCATGGAGTCATTTAAACTTAATTTTAATAAAAAGTTATACACAGAAAACAATCCTTTCTTTATGTTTGTTTGGAGTGATTTTAGTTTTATCTAATTTTATTCGAAGCTTAAAATTTAAAATCGACACCCAAGTCCTCTATCTCCTTTTTTAGCCAATAGTTTGATACATAGAGACCGTCTAGGGTTTCGAATTGCAAAATGTACCGAAGTTTGCATCTATATATAAAGTCTTTGATTCCACCAATAACCAGATCCATTCCTTTGTGTAATTCTTGCAGCTTGTGACAATCTTTTAATCGTGACTCTCCCACTATATCCTGCATACGTATCTTGTTAGCTTGATCAACTTCTTCTTGTCGGTATTGGATGAAATCCTTATTCTCCCACTCACTGTTGCGTAGTTGCATGTCCACCACTTTTGGAAATATATGGTTGTTATAGGTTGTAAGACTCTCGGTTTTAAATGATCCGAAAGGTTCTTTATTAGGCAAATATACAATGTTTAACGGAACCCCTTGCGTGTGGTGTACGCCAAGGTTGCGGAACCTGTATTCCTTAGTTCGTCTTTGTTATCCGCCAGTTTGATAAATATGTTTTAAGAATAACCTTTTACAAAGTATATAGATTTAGTACCATCCTTTTCCGCAAGAACGCCTTCATAACTAAAAGAGTCTTTGTTACTGACCGCAAATGCATATAGCTTGTAGAACCCGGATGTATTTAAGTCAATCCATCGACACATAAAATAATCTTTTAATTCTTCCTCATTTTCTCTAATAAGATGTTCTTTGTCTAACACATCTTTGTATTGTTCGCGTATTGTCGCAGTGTTTTCCATGTAGTCCAATTTTCCCCTTTTTGCATCCATTTCCTCTAATTCCAGTTGTCTTTTTCTTCCACTTACAGCGTATGGCATGCATAACGGGGCAATTTTCTTTAGCGTAAACGGATAGAGTTTACTACCAATATTTACGCGTTGTCGTACAACCTCTGGGCGAATGTCAGGCGTATTTGTCAACCCCAATTCCGAAATGACTATTTCTTTTGGAATTGTAGAAGAAGACAGTCCTTCCTTTATGTTTGTTTGGAGTGGTTTTAATTTAATCTAATTTTATTCGCAGCTTAAAATTTAAATCGACACCCAATTTCTCTATCTCCTTTTCTAGCCAATAGTTTGATACATAGAGATCGTCTAGGTTTTCGAATTGTAAAATGTACCGAAGTTTGTCTCGATACATAAAGTATTTGATTCCACCTACAACCAGATCCAATCTCTCGTATAATTCTTGCAGCTTATGACAATCTTTTAATCGTAGCTTTCCCAATATATCCACGTATCCTGTTAGTTTGATCGACTTCTTCTTGTCGGTATTGGAGGGAATTTTTATTTGCCCACTAACTATTACGTAGTTGCATATCCACCACTTTTGGGAATATATGGTTGTTATAGGTTGTAAGACTCTCGGTTTTAAATGATCCGAAAGGTTCTTTATTAGGCAAATATACAATGTTTAACGGAACCCCTTGCGTGTGGTGTACGCCAAGGTTGCGGAACCTGTATTCCTTAGTTCGTCTTTGTTATCCGCCAGTTTGATAAATATGTTTTAAGAATAACCTTTTACAAAGTATATAGATTTAGTACCATCCTTTTCCGCAAGAACGCCTTCATAACTAAAAGAGTCTTTGTTACTGACCGCAAATGCATATAGCTTGTAGAACCCGGATGTATTTAAGTCAATCCATCGACACATAAAATAATCTTTTAATTCTTCCTCATTTTCTCTAATAAGATGTTCTTTGTCTAACACATCTTTGTATTGTTCGCGTATTGTCGCAGTGTTTTCCATGTAGTCCAATTTTCCCCTTTTTGCATCCATTTCCTCTAATTCCAGTTGTCTTTTTCTTCCACTTACAGCGTATGGCATGCATAACGGGGCAATTTTCTTTAGCGTAAACGAATAGAGTTTACTACCAATATTTACGCGTTGTCGTACAACCTCTGGGCGAATGTCAGGCGTATTTGTCAACCCCAATTCCGAAATGACTATTTCTTTTGGAATTGTAGAAGAAGACAGTCCTTCCTTTATGTTTGTTTGGAGTGGTTTTAATTTAATCTAATTTTATTCGCAGCTTAAAATTTAAATCGACACCCAATTTTTCTATCTCCTTTTCTAGCCAATAGTTTGATACATAGAGATCGTCTAGGTTTTCGAATTGTAAAATGTACCGAAGTTTGTCTCGATACATAAAGTATTTGATTCCACCTACAACCAGATCCAATCTCTCGTATAATTCTTGCAGCTTATGACAATCTTTTAATCGTAGCTTTCCCAATATATCCACGTATCCTGTTAGTTTGATCGACTTCTTCTTGTCGGTATTGGAGGGAATTTTTATTTGCCCACTAACTATTACGTAGTTGCATATCCACCACTTTTGGGAATATATGGTTGTTATAGGTTGTAGGGTCCTCGGTTTTAAATGATCCGAAAGGTTCTTTACTAGGCAAATATACAATGTTTAACGGTACCCCTTTGCGTGTGGTGTACGCCAAGGTTACGAAACCCTCATTCCTTAGTTCGTCTATGTTATCTGCCATTTTGATAAATATGTTTTTAGAATAATCTTTTAAAAAGTATACAGATTTAGTACCATCCATTTCCGCAAGAACTCCTACATAACTAAAAGATTCTTTTTTACTAACCCCAAATGCACACAGCTTGTAGAAACCGGATGTATCTAAGTCAGTCCATCGGCACATAAAATAATCTTTTAATTCTTCCTCATTTTCTCTAATAAGATGTTCTTTGTCTAACACATCTTTGTATTGTTCGTGTATTGTCGCAGTGTTTTCCAACTTTCGCTTTTTTGCATCCATTTCCTCTAATTCCAGTTGTCTTTTCTTCCACTTACAACGTATGGCATGCATAATGGGGCAATTTCCTTTAGCGTAAACAGATAGAGTTTACTGCCAATATTTACGCATTGTCGCACAACCTGTGGACGAATGTTAGGCGTATCTATCAAACCCAATTCCGAAATGACTATTTCTTTTGGAATTGTAGAATATGATGTTGCACATTGTGTAAAATATGTACTACCTGCTTTAATGTAGCACTTGTGTAAGATTTTTATTTTATCTTGGCTATCTTCTTCTTCTACTATCTCCAAATAATTTACAGGTAAATAGTTAAAACTAAAAGCCGAAAGCACATACTTTATCAATTTTTCCCTTTCCTCTGGTTTTTCGGACAACTTAATTTGCAAGCCCGTCAATTTCTCTGTATTGCCATTCCCCCAATAACGTACTGTAGTAGGTTATTATACACTCAACAGCAGCTATTTTGTAGCTTGTCCGATAGCTTACTCCACATTTTAGCAAGTGATACCGAGTACATTGGCGCATTTAGGAAGTATAACTTACTATCTTACAATAACAGTCTTTTAAGGGATTATACACCCGTTCCGCATTGACATAGCTTCCAATTGTACAGTTGTATATTGTCGCTTCCAATCGCGTAATACCATGATCTTTGGCCAAAGTAGACGCAAATGTTTCCCTCAAACGTACATCTGGACAACGTAAAAAATCTAGTATATGATTGCCAAGTTCTTTATTAACACCAGGACTTGTTATCTGACATACAAATTTGTTGTATATCCTAATTCTTGCATTGTTTGTTAGCCATGTTAAACAATCAATTCCCGCAGTTTTATCGTTGTCAACTATAATATTACACTTTTCTTCGTATTCTCTTTTATAGCAAAAGGTATGCTTTGTAGTTAAATAATTACACATCTCCATCTTGCTAAAAATGCCTGCAAAATCTTGGGTTACATCCATGTCAAAAAGATAGTAATAATTTTTTTTGAGTTCGTCTAATATATCTGGTAGTTCCTCCAATAAAGTTTCCAACTTAACATCTGCTAGTTCCACTTTGTACGGAACACATATAGGATTTTGGAATTTTTTATTAATGCTTTCGAGGTCTTCTTTTCCGATAATTTCCTTAACTCCCTGGCCCATCTTGTTAGTGCTTTCCAGAGAAAACGGAAGCTTAGCTTTAACACCATGTCTAGCGGAAACAATTCAGTCAAACTTTTTGCAAAATAACCAACACTTTATATATTGATTTCGACCTCTATGCTCGAATTACTTTCTCCATGCTAGGCAAAATTATTCGTCAACATTATATTGTCACAAAATGGTTCTGTAATTGGTATGTGTAGTCCACCAGCCAAGCCAGCATCTGTTCGCCTTCGACATAATAATAATAATAATCTTTTTCGAGTTCGTCTAACATATCTGGTAGTTCCTCCAATAAAGTTTCATTTCTTTTACTCCCTGGCCCATCTTGTTAGTGCTTTCCAAAGACAACAGAAGCTTAGCTTTAACACCATGCTTAGCGGAAACAAATCGGTCGAACTTTCTTCGTAGATAGCTGTTAAAGTCCTTCCCGCCCGCCCCAAAAATCCATCCTAAAATATTATTTTTATCAAAAATAAAAAAGTCATGCAGTAAAGGGTTAAATAACATATAAGGACTAGCAGACCTGTTATGTTAACTTATGTTAACTTTATACTCCTACTGTACAGCCAACACTCCACTTCAACTGCACATGTGTATACATGTGTACACATGTGTAATGTACACAAACATGTAGCTTTCTGTTTTTAGAAACCTTTAGTTTGCTTAAAGATACTTTTAGTAGAAATTTGCCAAAAAGCAAATTTGTAAACCAAAGAAGTAATTTGAATTAATTTTATTCAGTTAATGATGCAACATCCTATTAAATACCAACTTTATCATTTTAAATAACAGTTTTGGGTTAGAAGGCGACCACTACGTTTATTAATAATTGTTGGCTATGAATTATTACTGTAAAGTACGATTCTAAAGTTATTGTGAATCAAGTACACTTTCTTACCTGTGTTGATGCATGCCTTGTAATAAGTTTTTAATATTCTAAATGTTCGTATTTCATTGTCATCGATGGGTTCCTCTAAACATTCTCGCAGTTTGTTCTGTAAATTTTCATTAATAATTAATATAGTACTAACTTCATTTGCATCGTCAGGAATTTTAACGCTCTTCAAAAAGTTTCCACAAGCAAATTTGTAAAAGTTGTCGCATGGATCAACTTCAGTGTCAATGAAATCCAAAATTTGAGCTGCAGCCTCTATGCAGTCCAGCAAATGGCAACCACCATCTATTGCAGGAGCTAAAATGGTATAGAGTAATTAAATGGTGGTAATTTTAAACTTAGTAATGGGAATAAGCTTGCAATTGGTTTTTAAATCGTGAAAGATTTCAGAGGATATTTTCAGATGAACAATTTTGGGAAATTTAAAAATATATTGAAAAACTTATTGATATATCTCATTTGAACTTCATTAAGAATCATAGAAACAGTGTATAAATAAACACTCATACATTGAGTGATCATTACTGAAGTTGTTAAGTGTCGAAGGGTATAAAACGTGGAAAAATTTGTTAAATTCAATTATTGTTTATAAATTTAAGATAAAAGTATGTGTTTCAAAAGTAAAAGTTGGTTAAAGTTTATACGATTTGTTGTCTCAAAGTTGTCTTAAAATTATCAGGAAAATTTCTTGAGATTTGAAAATTGTACACGGTTCAGAAGCATAAAATTCCATAAAAACTTTTTTCTTGTATTTATCCTTAATGTGATCAGTTTCTTGAAATTCAATATCTACTTGAATTTGACATACAATATCAGTCAAACAAATTTTGAAACAATTAAATTTTTTGCAACTTCCGATCTGAGCAGATAGAAGCCTGAAACCATTTTTCCACAGATAAGCTACCGAACTACGATAAATAAGTCACATTAGCACATGCATTACGTTCATCGAATAAGAACTGAAACTTGACGATAGTTAAATGCATGCGTGCAAACGAAATTAATTTTAAAAATGGCATGTAGCTCATATCATAGTGCTTGCGGTGGATGACAATGATGAAACATTGGCTTGGATATTGTAACGTGCATTTTTGTCGTTTAACATTTTACGCTATACTCAATTCTTAAAATACATCGTTTTTGGATCGCTGTTTGTATCAAGTAAATACTTCAGAATAATTCAGAATTGTATGCAATTGAACTCGTGGGTATTAATTAAAGATAGATAAATTGAAGATTGATTCTCATTAATAAATAAATTCCAAGGAATGAATGTTAAACAGCTTGTAATTAATTATAGATTGCATCGTTCTTGTCTTGCCGTAAATATAAATTTTGTTCCTTATGTGAATATACAAGTCTAGATAAGAGACGATAAGCGGTTGTAATAGCGACCAATTGATATAAACAGGCTAGGAGTAGAGTTTGG
Source organism: Platerodrilus igneus (assembly GCA_036346225.1). NCBI lineage: Eukaryota > Metazoa > Arthropoda > Insecta > Coleoptera > Lycidae > Platerodrilus > Platerodrilus igneus. The sequence continues at coordinate 9,830,111 of JARFIW010001469.1, read as the reverse complement.
TTCTTTGTTCCGATATATTAAGTACGTTGAAAATACTGTTTCTTTTCTGCTTTTGACAATAGTGAGAACAAGCACGGCATGTTTTTAGTTGATTTTCTGTTGGAAATAAAAGCGGCAAAGCTTGTTAAACTCGAGGCACGTGTGTTTTACGGAACATTTTGACGGACGGTTTTATTGCTTACGCGTGCCTACTAATTGTTTTTAGTTGTTTTTCTTGTGAGACAAATGCTTTAAGGAACATTTGACGGACTTACTTTAGTGTTACGCGTACTTTACTAATTTGTGGTTTTAGTTGTTTGTCTTGTGAAATAGGAGTCGTAGAACTTGCTAAACTGACCGATTCTTTTTTTATGATTAATGTGTGTGCGATCTAGTCTAGTGTCCCTTTGTTTTATCAGATTAGTGCATACTTTGGATTATTTAAATACAGTGGATACTGTAGTTTCTGCATTTTTCTAAACACCAAAGAATCTAAAATAGATCAGTGCCTGCGCGAATTTCGTTATTTGCGAAATATAACAGATTACCGGTTTACAAAGGTATTGGTTGAAGTTTCTCACTGCTTTTTGGAGGTTTATGAAAATAGTATACATTTGATCCCAGTTGAAATTAAACTATTGCTACAAAATATTTCGAAATTATTGTCTCAGGAAATAGAATTAACAAGAAATTTATCAATGCTACATAGTTCCGTCGCGTGATGGTGTCTGCTGCTAACCCCAGTGAAATGCGTAGGTGTGATTAGTGTGACGTGTGATAAGTTCCATCAACACCCTCACAGTCCAGGGTGAAGTACTTCGTTAGCGTAGGACATCGTGAATCTCACACTTCCGTTGCAAGGAAGCGTTGCTGAAGGACTTTTGTAAGTTGAACTATTTCCTACTTGTTATTACTTTAAATATCTATCCGTTGCTTTACCATATCTTTGTCGTTCTGATACCTTTTACAATAGACTTGCATGATATTTTAAAACATAAAAAAAAAGAAAGAAAGAAAGAAAGATCAATACTACTGAATTACTCATATCAATTGTATCGTACTTATTTATTTTCTTTTAACATTTTGTCTGATTTATGTTTAATTGGTGTGTGAGGAAACGTTTCTGCTACTACCCAATATTACCTCACTTTGTATTAAAAATTTTTGTACTGCTTTTACCGTTGTTATATTATGTAGATTATCCAAACAGTTTTTTTTTACATTCTACAAAGTACTGAATAATTTAGACTTATCATTACTGTTATGTTTTTTTTTTTTCAGGTTTGCTTGACTATTTTTCTTGCAGGTATTATCACTAACTCCTTACAGCCGCGTACATTGTATGTTGGTCTGCTTTCTACACCCCCCCCCCTCCCCCAATCTCCGATTGAGCCCGGTCATTTCTTTGATTTTCTTTGTGTTACGCACGGCTACGAGCCGACGTAGCATAACTTTGGCGCCCGAATAGGGACTGCCACGAAATACGTAACAATATTTCTACGACTTTATAGGCTATTGTTATTTGTCCAACTAAACTCATTTTTTTCTTTATCAGCTGTCACACAGCAAACAGTTTCAATTCAAATTATATTCTGCATTTTTTTGGTTCGTGGAAAATATTGCCTTCTGTTACAGTGTTATGTATGCTACGAAGTAAAGCTAATTCCTGTGTGACATTAAGTTTATTATTGACACTAAGAAAAATATCAAGGGTGAAGATATTAAAAGCATCGGGTGACATCCAGTGCCAGGGAAATCCTACCGAAACATTGTGCTTTGTCCACAATACCTTGGTTGTAATAATAATATATTACCTATGAAAGTGAAGAAATTAAACAAAGGCACTACTACAAAATTTTATCTTAAAACGGTTAATAATATTGTTTGGCATGAAAAGATATTTATGTATGATATGATATACCATTTATAAAGTTTGATAGGGTACCTTACGATTCAAATAATTGTTTATATTTTGTAGTGCGGATGTGTTGTTTAAGTTCAAATATTGCGCCATAGGAGGATGCGGGTTTGAATTGTGAGAAGATGCGCAGTGTGGATGTAGTGGGTCAGTTGAGAGTCAGTCGGTTTTTGGCATGCTGCGTAGAAGGCGTAAAAAGCAGTAATAATAAGAGTGGTATTAATGTTTGTTTCTTTTACTGTAAAAATTAATCGATTAGCATTTTATAAATTGTTATACTTCGGTTCTACACTCTAAGGTATACTTTTAAAGTCCCGGCGCGCAATGTATGAGAGCCACTACGACAGTTGGTAACAATGAATAAATATTTGCAAAATGTTGCGCAATAAGGTGTTACGTCATATTAATGTTTCAAATTATTATCACATACACGTCTCGTTGACTAGTCTCGCCGTGACGGAAATCACCACTTTCTTTACACTGCGCGTCTGCGCAATCCTTTGCGCAAACGCACTATCCAAAGAAACGGGAATACACGCACTAGTCTTTTAAAATATTGGTGCGAATTCACTTGCAAATTAGAACCTTACAGAAATGTTTGAATGCCGATTTTCGGCATGTAACAATCGCGACAAAGCCATAAAAGAAAAAACTTAAAAAAAGAAAATGACTGTTAGCACGTTAACAGCTTAAAATCTAGATCCTAACTAACCTACATAAACCCTAACTTAAAATCTACAAAATGTTTATTTTAGGCGCCACCTGATTTTTTCCGACCGATAACAATCTCCGGATTACCAAGAAACGAAATGTGTAGCCCCATTGTTTTTGACTACATTTAAAGTGCACACACGAGTCTTTAATATGGCGCAGTTATAATCAACAGCACAAATTTGTCGGGGAGCATGAAACACTACTAAAACTAGAATAAATGCGACAAGTCGTCTAACATATATACTAAAACTAAAGCTAACATTACAGTTTTCTAAGTGCAGACGCACAGGAGCGTTGCATCTAGGCTGTTTCTTCTTTGGCAAGAAAATGCCCAAATTTCAAAGTGTTCAAAAAGTGAGTTACTCTACACTCTAGCAAATTTTTAGATACTGGTACTCTGGCTTAATAAACAATACACATCCAAACTTGTCCATGACATGGTTGTGAATCAACAAATTTACCCACAGTACTATCTTACTAATTCCTTACATTACTAACCTAACAAATTACATGGCTACCATCAGGTTAGCTTTTTCACCCAATATTCAAAAAATAATTCTTACGTCTGATCGTAAATACCAAACGTTAGGCAGATAAAAAAGATAAAACAAAATCTCAAGTTATTATCAAAGATAATAGGTAAGATAAAGATAATAAGCTTAAGTTATTATCAAAGATAATAGGTAAGATAACGATATTAAGATAAAGTTATTCTCAAAGATAACAGGTAAGATAAAGATATTAACTCAAGTTATTATCAAAGATAATAGGTAAGATAACGATATTAAGCTAAAGTTATTATCAAAGATAATAGATAAAATTCCGATATTAAGATAAAACTAGATAACGATAGAGCGGCTCCTTGGAGCCGTTATATGAAGAAAAAGCTCGTACTCCCTAAAAAGAGTGACCTGTGAAGCAGACCCGTTTATAAAAAACAGCACGAGGGACCGGAAAAGGCATTTGGGTGCATTCCTGCACCCGGCGTTAATCAATATCGGTGATATCCACACTCATACATACATGCACTGTTAGCGGCCATGTGCGCTAACAGCGGCACCGCATGACCTTACGAAAGATTCCCAGAGACATGGTCCGGGTATCTGTGGAAAACCCCCGCGCAACCACAGGTGACTAACGGAAATTAAAAGGCAGTAGAAATAGGAAAGGTAGAAAGAGGGAGGTAGGCATTTTGAAATGCATAAGCGGCACTTCCAGATAGAAGAGAGTAGAGGAAGGGCTCGCATTGAGCTAAAGAGACAGAAAAGATGAGTAGAAAAGCACTACTCAACCAGCCAATGTGGTCAGTAGCCCGGAGTGAGGGAAAAATCACTCTTATGTGGTAGACGGGTGTTCCGGGACAAGAACAGGTCTACCGAATGAAAGATAAGGTAGAAACGGAGACAGCGGGATAAGAAAAAGTAGAGTTTTTGGACAAGCGTCCGAGAGAAGCTAGAGAGTTGTCCCTGTTAAGCGCAGATCGGACTGAAGGACCACCTGCTATATTAATCAGACAAGTTAAGGTACATCATAAGTTAAAAAATTACTAGACTCTTAAGAAAACTAGTACAATCATTTTCCTAACGAGTGCATCCACTACGATAAGAAAATCAGGCAAAAGTTGACACAACAACTTAAAAGTATCACTACAGATACATTCACACAAAAACCAACTGTTTCAAGGTAATTTTTTAAAAACGTTAACGCCCTAAACTCACAAGAATGCCTAACTATAGCAGTTAAATACAGACACACTGTCCCAATATGCTAAAAACAACCGAGAATTCGATAAGATATCAATAAAAAGCGATAGCACCTCACCACGAAGTTCAATAAAAAACAACGAAAAAAATGTTTGTATATTATGGTAACAGTAGAAAAAGAAACAAGTAATGATATAGGATAATGTGGGCGACTATAATAATTCAGAGGAAAAACGCATGGAATAGAAATTCCTAGTTTTTTGCAACTGCGAATATGGGCTATTTCTTACAATGGCATAGGCCGCGGCTCCTATGTGAGCCCAAAGAAAAAAGGATCCACTCAAAACATCAGCTAAAACCAATCATAAAAATTCAATGAGTTATTCCAACCAAAGTTACGACATTCACCACAAAGTTAAACGATATAAGATAAATACTGAAAACAAAATAATATGTTGTAGAAAAGGTGCCAAGATTAATTAAATGAAGCGACAGAGTTATACTGGGGAATCTAGATAATAAACGGATGTGTGACTAACGATAATTTCAACGAAAAGTCAACAAGAAGCAGAAAGATAGCTAGTTTAAGGTAAATAAGTTAAACGTGTGAAAGGTAGGTGCTGTATAAGAGAAGGAATAAGTAATTGAAGTTAACTCATTCATAGTAAGAACAAAAAACATTAGGTAAATCGTTAAGGAAATGGAACGTGAAAATTTTTTGGATGTACGTAGGGTTGAACGATTTTAAAGATAATTTTATGCCATCTAGTGTTGTTTAAATCGATATGTGAAGAAATAACAGTAATCAAAACTCGATTTACTGATAGAATTGTTGAAGAACAAAAAGATATCTTGTAACGCATATACTTGCTAGGATGACGAGCCCTCCTTTGAGCTTCACCTAGACTAATAAAGAAAAACTCCAACATCATTTTTAAAAAAAAAAAGATTCACAAATTGCTAGAGCGACAAACTTACTCTCGAGTCTCGTCTAGACTTATAATGCTGAGCGACCAACTCGGATGGAAAATCTCGCCTCGACCAAGTAGATCTTAAAATGCTGCGTTGGAATATCGATATATCTAAAAAAATATGCTATCAAAACAAAATCATACTCGCTACATAAAAAAAATATTCTAGGATACATGTATAAAAAACAGTTCTAAATTATTAAAATATTCCTTTGATTCGCGGAATTTATCAACAACCATCGTAAATGAGCTTAAATACAAAACGTTATCAATAACTTCATTATTGTAGTGTTTAAAGTAGCAGATGTAAAGAAATCAAGTTTATTACTGGGTTTTAGAAGGTAAAAGATATACTAAAATAATTGCGTTAGCTGTATTTGAAAGAAAATTCTTTAAAAAGGGATTCATAAGTTATAGTTGATTATTTGAATTACTAAGAGAATACTTTTAAAATCATAGTAAAATAAGATAATATGAGTTATCTAAACATCGGTTTTAAAAGTTAACCCAAAAAGAAGTTAGGATAGAGAGAAAAATTTCAGAAGTAAAATGATCATTTTAACTAAACTTAGTGTCAGTTTAACAGATTTTTTCCTCTTTTTAATCATTATGAATGGAAAATGAAGCTATTTATTTATAACTAGGGTACCTACATAAAATATTAATAATTCAAAAAGCAGCTACCGGAGTTAAGTTATGTTGATTTGACACTTTTAAAAGGTATATGCTTCAACTTCATGCTGAATTAAATTAGGTCATTATCTAAAAGAATTTAAAATACAAACACTATTTTTTTATAAAGTCACATGAGAATTAATTGAATTAGCAATACATTAATAAAAGGTAAACACAATAACCAATATGGCTACCCATGTCAATTGACATAGCAACTGTTTCCATGTCATTTCATTTTAGATGGTTGTCATGGCAACTACAGTGTTACCAACTCATATTTTTCATTTGACAGTTAATACAAATTAAAATAATAATTATTTTGTTGAGGGAAAATTCTACAGGTATATTTAAAACTAATATATTATAAGATATAGAAAAAGAGAAAACAAATTTTTTCAACCAAAAAACGTTGGATGCGCCACTGTTACACTACGGTTCTACACTCTAAGGTATACTTTTACAGTCCCGGCGCGCAATGTATGAGAGCCACTACGACAGTTGGTAACAATGAATAAATATTTGCAAAGTGTTGCGCAATAAGGTGTTACGTCATATTAATGTTTCAAATTATTATCACATACAAAAAAATGTTTATTTTAATTATATGAGAAGACAAAAAGTGCTCACGTAAACTGTAGAGCTCTTCACAGCATGGCAGCTAGTCTCGCGTCAGTTGGGCGTTGCGGGCGTGGGTCGTCCCTTTGCCCCCTGGTCGAAACCAAATTTAAATTTGTCTTTTCTCTTCTGTTTTATAGCGGAACCACAGGAATAAGGGGAGGAACGATATCAGGTAGAGATGAAAGAAAACCTACATATCAGAAAGAAAAAACAAGATAACGGCACACAGATAAACACCCCGTTCGACGTCTCGTTGACTAGTCTCGACGTGACGGAAATCCCCATTTTCTTTATACTACGCGTCTGCGCAATCCTTTGCGCAAACGCACTATCCAAAGGGACGGAAATACACGCACAAGTCTTTTAAAATATTGGCACGAATTCACTTGCAAATTAGAACCTTACAGAAATGTTTAAATGCCGATTTTCGGCATGTAACAAAATTCACGTTTAAGTCGCTAAGACCATTGTATCGAAGGATCTACTTTATTTTATAATAATAAATTGTTTTATTGCATATATATTAAACTTATGTAAACCAGCAACGAAAGCAAGCTATACAATTGTAGAGAGAATATATTAGGTTACTTTGAATTTCAATAATTACTTCTCCTTAAATTTTAATAAGGTACTAAACACTTACTCATGAAAGTTGTAACATTCCCTTGAAATGTGCTAAGAATTTATATACATTCCTTAATATTGCGCTTATTATTATATTTGCCATGCAAGCGTCTAGTGTGTGCTGCATATTTGTTTTGTCATCTACCAGAATAATGTTTTACTAACGACAAGTATAATTGTTCACAATGTTTTTAATACTAATTTAACGCTTAAAGAAAAACTCTAAGCTTGATTCTAGTAATCTACATCAATAACAACAATAAATCTACAACGTTTTGTGACAAAAGCTTTAACGTTTACAACACGCAACGACAAAGATTTGTTATTTTATCTGTTTTAGAAATTTGCAACGTTCAATGACAAAAGCAAAGCTTACAACACTCGACAACAAGCTTATTTCTACAAAATGTTTATAATTATATTTCATTTTAATAGTTTCTGTATTGGTTTATTCCACCTACAGGGCTAACATTATTTCCTCTAAGATATATAATTTTAGGTTACATACATTCTTGCCCTAAGGAAGGATAATATTTGTGCATTGTTCATACTCAAAGAGTGTCAAATTCATTATGACGGTTTTTCAGGTTAAGAATGATATCACCGTTACTATTTATTCTAAAGTAGTGTACGTTATGATTAATTAATTTTGGTTAATAATGTTTAACGTCGGCGCCTATGACATCATTGTCTTAAAACAAAGAAAATTCCTATGCGAAATTATACTGATGCAGGAAATGGAATAGCTCTTTTGTTGGTGCAAGTTAATGTTTCAGTAAGATAACTTTATCATCATCATCATCATTAGGTCTTCAGTCCTGGAATTGGTTAGACTCGTACCTCCATCGTTTTCTGTTCTGAGCTAACCTACACATTTTCCTGAAATTCGCACAGCCTAAATCTTTCACTATTCACGTGCAATAATCTGATCTAGGTCTACCTCTACCTCTCTTTTTTCCTTATCTTTACTTGTAATATATTCCCTACTATTTCTAGAACCTTTTTATTATTAACTTTGTCTGTTTATGTTACCATTATCATACATCTGAAGCACATTCCAAACGTTTTCTACTTTTTTCCTGTGTACTTCTTCTACTGTCCCTGTTTCATAAACGTAGTGATGTGCTCCACACATATGATAACTTCATATATGTTAAATAAAGAAAACGACAAAAGTAATTTGAATTTGCAGTCTTCATTCATTTGTTCGAATTCTGCGGAAGATAATCTCGTCATCTATGGAGGGAAGATAATTTTTTGTTGAGTACTTTGTCATTACCATTGAAAGAGATAACATGAAAAGTAGAGTAGGTTTAGTTAACCTTTGATAACAAGGTATCAAACTAATTAATGTGACTAGTCAATGAACTTTGGAATGGGGGTTTTATTGTGGGTTTATTTTCTTTAAAAGGGGCAAGGTGATATTTTGGGAATACATGGAGTTAATAACCTCGTAAGGGTTTTGGGTAAATAAACTGTTTGAGATATAGCAAAGGGTAAGAAGTAGGAGATAGGAAACGTTTGAGGGGTTGTCTTCTCCAGAACCTATCCTAAAGCTTGGACACGTGAACAGCTCACAGTAGGTATTCTTTCCTTTAAAAGTTAGAGAGGAGGACGCTTTACAGCCTCTCATATTTCGTGGCATATACGGAATTGAAATGTCACCACGTTAGGTTTACCATATACACATACATAAAACACCCACATGCATGTAGCTACACTTTATTTTTCGGGTTATTTCATATTTTTAAGCTGATTATGTCTAGGTGCCTTTTTCATTATTTAGACCGATTTGTTTCAATTCACTTAGATTTTTTGAAAAATTTGATTAATTAAAGGGGGTGTAATGTTCCCTTGAAATGTTTATAATCATATTTTATTTTAATAGTTTTTCTGTTGGTAATCCAATCAACAGAGTTAGGGTTATTTTTTTAAAGAAATATAGTTTTTAAGTTATGTGCATTCTTGATCTACAGAGAGATTATTTTTGTATCTGACATTGTTTATACTCAAAGGTTGTCAAATGTATTCAAGGTTAAGAATGATATCACTGTTACTTTGTATTCTGAAGTAGTGCTGTTTTATGATTCATTTGTTTTGATCAATAATATATAACGTTGACGCCTACGACTTTATCGAAAGTTCACATACTAAATTTTGTCGATTCAGAAAATTAAACCCTTGTTGGTGCAAGTTAATGTTTCAGTAAGATAATTTAATATATGTTAATTAGATAAAAACCACAAAAGTAATTTCAATTTGCAGTCTTAATTCATTTGTTTGAATTTTGCCATGTATGAAGAGAAGATATATTTTCTTGAACACTTTCTCATTACCATTGAAAGAGATAACATGCAAACTTCTGTAGGTACACTTAATCCCTGATAATTAGGTATCGAATTGATTAGTGTGATTAGTTAATGAAGTTTGGAATAATACCATATCAGGTTAGTTAGTTTTAATTTTATAAATAATTGGTTATCTTAGACAACTTCCTGTTGGAGAAAAGGCATGTTAATTAAGAACATTAGACTTTCTAACAAAATCCGAGGTCCCGTAGGACCTCAATAGAACAAACTTTGATTTTAGTTGTTTCCAAAGGTATCTACAGCCAAATTACTTCAAGTACTTCTGATAAAGCTTTAAGGAACAAGTTTTAAGTTAAAATTCATGGAAAGACTATAGTTGTAATTTCAAAACTACAATCTCTTACTAAATACTCCTCATTAAAATTTTCTTGAAATATAAAATCGATATTCGCATATTATTGTTAATACAATTTCATTTAATCCTAACATAACTTTTAAATCGCCAAACGTTTCCCAATGTTAATATATCTATCTACCCCTATACTATATCTTGATAACCATAAACTCTTATCGCTTCTTGATCTTGGTTGCCGCTTTAACAATGTTATTCTCACAAATGTTTTCTGGAACTTAAACTGTTTGTTGAAGGATATTTTATTTCCACTTCGAACTTCCTTAATTATGATATTTTCAAGGTAAAGATAAAATTTAGACCGATGTTTAACACAAATTCGACTTTCATGTTATCCTTGGACACTTAAATTAAAATACTGTTATTAGGAAATGTTATTTGAAGTTAAAATGAAAAGTGTCTAAGTTGTTTATTTTACTTCTGTTGGTATAGAATGTTACAAAAATATGACACTTTGTACTTATGTACCCAGATCGAATTATAGCTATTTATGCACCAAGTGTGTTATTAAGTTGATAACACCCGATGGTCGTTATCATCTATTAACACAAGTGGTGTATACAAGATTTTATATTTCACCTCATATATAAAATACAAAATAAGCCTTAAGTAAGTTTTCTATTTTAGAATTTACCTCGGATCTGACTATATAACTATTAAACACACCTACATCATATTTTCGATGATGACAATATACAGTTTGATGTTCTTATGTTTTGGACATTTGTCACATTTATTTAATATTAATAGTGCAAAATGGCTGATCAAGAGTTGCTAGCAATAATTGCAAAGCAAGCTCTAAAAGCAACTGAAAGTTTGTCATCCATTAAATCTAAACAGTGCTATGAAAATGCTTAATAACACACTTGGTGCATACATAGCTAAAAAATTTATTTGTTTCTGAGGGCATAATGAGCGGGCGTTATGAAACCATTACGTCCCGGTTGTTATGGATATGTTTACATATCTCGTATGACTAAATTACAACGAGGTGAAATATAAAATAATTGAAATATCCCTTTTGTATGTTGAAATTAAGGTTTCCTTGATTTAAAAGAAATTAATCTAAGTTACTTTTAAAGCCTTTAATAACTTATACACAATATTTGCTCCCGAAATTGAAATAAAATGTTTAAACTGCCACACTTGCTCTAATCTACTAACTTCCCACATCTAAATCTTAACTTCCTAACTCAAAATCTTTACTTTCTAACTATAATTTTTATCTTCTATTCATCTTAAGATCCCAACTCTAAATTTTGACTTTTAACTCTAAATCTTAATTTTTAATTCTAAGTCTTAACTGTCTAACTGTACATTTTAACATCCTAACAGTACGTCATAATTTTGTCACTTTAAAATTTTATTCTAATTTTATTCAACTGTGTTATGTTACAAGTTATTTATCACAATCATAATAACACAAGACATATGTCGTTCTTCCGTTAACTCAGTCTACAACATAACTCTATCGACAATTTCCTTATTTACAACTTAACTCTATCTAACACATTATTTTTCTCTTTAATATTTCGAATCAATCCCTCCTCAAATTCGCCTTTCCAACACCATCAAACATTTTTTTCATGAAATCAGAATATACAGCGTACATCAATATTAGTTTTGTCTGTTTAATGTTAATTTTTTCCTTTTCTATCAGGTTTCTATTTAACGTAACGCCAACGTGCTACAATCTCGCCAATTAATCCTGCTAAGTACAAATTCTTCATTTTTATTTGTTCCCAAGGTATCTTAATTTTTTGGATTTTCAATTTTGAAAAGTTCGGGCTTTTTAAACAAAGGTCAATTTTCAAAAAATATTTATAGAATTAGAGTTTAAATTATTATCGGGTAATATCAACTGTGATATAGTATGTCTTAATGAAATTAACTTAAACTTTAATGAAATACAATCATTAAAACTCAACAGTTTATACCCATTATCGTTTTTTGTTAGACAAAACCACTCTTGGGGTGGTGTAGCAATTCTTGTAAATGAAAAATTAATTGATGAAGCAACTAACCTGGATAAAGTTGCCAAATTTTTTATGGAAAGGTATGCTGAATTGTCAGGTGTTCATTTTAAATCTCTTAATCTCACTGTAATCACGTCTTACAGATCACCTAAAAGTGGATCTATCAAACTTTTCTGTAAATTTTTTTACAATGTCTTCAAGTCACTTGGTAATCTAATTTACACAAATTTGATTGTTTGTGGCGACTATAATGTACATTTCGGAACAAATGAACACGATAGTCGAAAATTAATTAATTTTTACGCAACTTATGGTTTACATCCTATAAATACGAGAGCAACACGTAAATATAACTGTTTGGATAACATCTTTACAAATATTACAAACTTAAAATGTCGCACTATTGATACAAGCCTCTCTGACCATTATAGGCTTCTAACACAGTTTGTTTTTAATCATAAAACAAACAATACATCTTCATTACAAGTTATACAACTTTCTCATCTTTGGGAAAATTGTACTTCTATATGTACCTTCAACAATGTGATTGGAGCTTTATTAACAACTTCGACTTATGCATTAACGACAAGTGTACACACTTCTTGGACATACTTAAACTATCCGTTAAGGTTAATTTTCCTGAAAAATGCATGACTAAGTTGGTTTCATCTAAATTTGAGGTAAAGTAGTTCAACTCAAAACTAAATGATATGCGTGAAAATCACTTATTTTATGCAAACATATATAAAGTCTTACATAATGGTAAGCTAAATCTTTTTGTAAATAAGCTAAAATATGATTACAGATCAGCCTTAATCATGGCATGGCTTATAGTAATTTTATTAAAAAATCCAGTAACAGTAATACAGTATTGCCCGAAATAAACAGTACTGAAACTAAGTTGGCGGTGTTTTTATGCGTGCGCTGTCACACTCAAGTTAGCTAGTATAGACCTGTCAAGTAAACCTCAAACAAGTAATTAGTAGGGCCTAATTGTTAAAAATGGTGTTAAGTACAGAGGAGAAAGTGTTTCTGGTAGAGCATTATTTTCGTTCATACGGAATCGGCCGACGTAATGGTGCAAGTTTGCTATACGTGTCTGATCAATTCACACAAAGGTTTAATAAACGTTCTCCAAGTAATGCTGTAATTTTGAAGGTTATTGAAAAGTTTAGAAATACAGGTAGTGTATTGTGCCAACGAAAAGGAAACTCAGGGCGTCCCAGGACAGTTAACAACAACAATAACCATGAACGTGTTTTTGAGCAAATCTTAGAAAATCCGAAAGTCAGCCAGGCAAGGACAGCGTTACAACTTGATTTAAAAGAACTTCCTTTCAAAGAATCCTGAAGGAGCTGGGTACATTTTCGTATGTGATTCAGGTACATCAACAACTACATCCTCGGGATTATCGCAGTAGAGTGGAATATTGCGCCAGAATTCTCGCGTTACAGTATGAAAATCCTGAATTTTTGAAAATGTTTGGTTTTCAGACGAAGCACATTTTCACTTGTCAGGCTATGTGAATCGTCGCACAAATCGATTTCTGGGCTTTGCCAGACCCGATGAGGTTCAAGAGGTTCCTTTACATAGTGAAAAAGTGAGTGTCTGGTGTGCTGTTTCCGGACACGGAATCATTGGTCCGTACTTTATCGAAGAGAATGGTAGGCAAGTCACACTTAATCAACAGAGGTACAGACAAATTTTAACACGATTTATCCCTGATCTACGTCAATTCTGTCGTGCACGTAACTTGGCATTTCGAAACCAATTTTTCAGCAGGACGGGGCAACTTGCCATACTGCTGCCGCAATTCGTCAATTTCTTCAAGAACATTTTCCAAGCAAATTTATATCACGATTTACTGACTTCCCTTATCCTTCACATTCTCCAGACCTCACACCTCCAGACGCATACATTTGGGGCATGGCTAAAAATGCCGTTTTCAAACGGGCACCACAAACCATCGATGAATTAAAGGATGCCGTTAGAGTCTTCTTCGCAGCCCTGAGACAACCCTTATTCAATAACATGACCAGAAACTTAGAACATCGTTATGAAGTCTGTCTCGAACGAGGAGGTGCACATTTAGAACATATAATAAAGTGTCAATAATATGTATTTTTTAAATATACAAAACAATTACAATTTCAGTACTGTTTATTTCGGGCAATACTGTAGTATTAAATGGAAACTTATTAATCATAGGAAAGGGTCAAAAACACAGGATCCTCACACAACCGATATAAGTGCCAGTGACTTTAAATTTTCTTTTCTAACGCGGTCAATAAAATTGTCAAGACTATGTCTACTCCACTCGAACCTATTGAATCAGGTAGTCCCCTGGTCACTAATGATAGAATTGCTGTTACTTTGACTTTAATGAGATATCTTTTACTTATATGAGGGACATTATTTGGTCCATGAAATACTAAAGCTAGGGATGCTTATAGTCTTGACATCTCCTTGTTTAAAGCTGCATGTGACATTATTGTTGTAAATTATGTGGGCCTCTCTCGAAAACGCCTTTTTAAAAAAGTTTAAAGATTGAAAAAAATTTTATTCACAGGAGAACGTTGATACTGTTGCGATCCACTATTAGGCAACCCGTCAAACATACAAACGCTCGGGGCACAGCGCCTTCTCAAGGATTCCAGAATTCTTCTAGAAATTACGGGAGCATGAGTCATCCTTGTAATCCAGAGTATATATAAGACCGCTAATGAATGCAAGAGTCAGTCTATACTAGAATGTCGTATATAAATTATAACGTGTTAAAGTAATAGTAGTTTTGAGCTTTTAGAAGTTTACATAAATGTGATATGCTGTGTCTAATGTACATGCAGCTTGTAGTATACATAAATAAATAGAAGTGTATAAACAAATAATTGTGTTAGTGTTGTTACTGGACCTATGGTAAAGAATAGTTTAAGAAGATATTAGTGCTTGTAAATTCATTAGTGTAGTAGTGCTTCATTATTAAGTTGACTGAAAACAACTATAATTAGGCATATACTGTTAATTAGACTTGTGAACAGTGAGTAATAAAGACCATTATTATTACTTGTTTTAAATTAAAGAAACGCGGTAGCAGTAGCCCGTTACAATACGTTTTACAATTTGTAATGCGCGTAACGATCTAACTACTAAAATGCTACCTCTATTTATTGATTCCTGTCTAATGCTCTTTCTATTTGCATAGCTTGCTATTCTATTCTCATAACTTGTACCTTTAACAAAGCTCTTTAACGTTACTGTTAAACAGTCTGTTTTTCAGGACACTGAAATTAACTAAAATTATCCCTGTGCATAGAAAAGGGCCCTATAACAACGCCGAAAATTATCGTCCTATATCGCTTGTCTTGGCTATATCAAAAATCTCTGAAAAAATTTTGCTTAAACAACTTCTTTGTTATCTTGATGTCATTAATTTACTTCACCCTATGCAACTTGGTTTTTGAAAAAAAAGTCAACTACCGATGCAATAATCACACTTATTGTTTGGTATAGATAATTCGTTTGATAAATGTGAGATTTTATTGGCAAAATTTTACGATCTCTCCAAAGCTTTTGACTGTGTTGACCATTGTGCTTTGCAAGAAAAACTAAAACTTCTTAACCTAAGTCCAAAAGCTGTTAAATTGCTATCATCTTACCTAAGCAACAGGAAACAATTTGTTTATGAATGAAAACTCTGATATGGTTGACGTGCCAACTGGTGTATCACAAGGGTCAATTCTTGGTCCTATATTGTTTCTCTGCTTTATCAATGACTTTCCATCCTTTATCAACAATGCAAGCATAATCTTATATGTGGATGACACTACACTATACCATAGTGGTGACAATATTGACCATATACCGTATAACAGTGAACAATCGTTGACATTAGCCAATATTTGGTTCTTAAGAATAAATTAGCTCTAACAAAACTGAACAATTTTTTTTCTCTTTAAAAACATGTGCTCCTGATAAAGAACGAAATATACAGTTTCTGGGGCTAACTTTAGATTCAACACTCACATGGGAGGCTCACTACATTAACCTTTGCATAAAGCTTTCTCAATTTATATATTTTATTTAATCCCTAAAAAATTTTCTCTCTATAGATGTGCTGAAATCTGTTTATTTTGCTTATTTCCATTGTCATGTGCAGTATGCAGTCGTTACCTGGGGTCATGCTTCAGCAAGTGCACGTGTATTTAGTCTTCAGAAACGTGTATTAAGAGTCATTGCAAACCTTGATTATCGGGAGGACTGTCGCTCTAACTTTATCAGTCTTCAAAAACTTACTTTCCTATGTATTTTTATATTGGATTGCTTAATCTATGTACACAAAAATAGCCAGAACCTTCAAAGACATAGTAATGTTCATGACCTTAACACACGTGGTAAACATCTTCTGACAGTTCCAGATCGTGGAATCTCTAAGAGCAGATATGGTTGTAATTACCATGGAATACTATTTTACAATGCATTACACCCTAACATATTAAAAATGCCTCGAAGCAGTTCAAATCTTAAAAACCCATCTTACTTCCAAAGCTTTTTATAATACTTCAAATTTTATTAATGATGTTAAGAGTTTCATTCCGGATACTGACACCTAACATTATATTTTCGTACTGAATAGTGTCTGTTCATGTGTTGTTTTAATATTATGGCGAATTGTTTTATTCACATCATTTTTACTTTGTAAACCTACTCTCATAAATATGTATATATTAAGTTTTCAACGGTTTCTTTCTCATTGACACATCTGATACTATATATTTTTTGTACAAGGGATATAATTGAAATCAAATAACACAAAATAGATCATAGGAAGGCTACCGGTTGGGTACTTTGACTCATCAACTTACCCACTGTCTGACTAAGGGAAAGAAGAAAATATAATAACTCACGCTTATAGGCGTGCAAGCCAGAAATCATAGAATCTCGCAAAAATATTAAATAATAATTGTGCTTATTGTATAACTACTAGTTGCAGTAGTCGACTTTGCCGAAAAACTTTTGTGTTTTGTTTTCGTTTTATTTGTTTGTGTATCGTTTTCTTGGATGTGTGCAGATGAGAATGGACAGGTTGAATTTTTGAAAATGCCCCTTTGGTGGCCAAAATACTGTTCTGCACAGAAGAAAGCATTCATAAAAAATAATACAAGAACAATATTTTGACTGCCAAAACATTTTTAGAAATTTAGACCGTCCATTCTCATCCGCACACACCCAGGAATATGATACCATAAGAATTATTACAATAAACAATACACAAAAAAGGTACACAACATGGAAGAAAATATTTCTCGACACCTTTGTCCATCATGCACAGACACCAAAATAAAACATTTTTCAAAGTGTAGCCTGTCTATTTTTATCTACACACATATAGGAACACAATACGGAAAGTATTAGAACAAAAAACAGTGTACAAAGAAAGTTGCAGTGCCCACACTTTAGAAATCGGTTCTATAAAGAATGTTTTCTGCTTTGCGGGTGCTGTAGTTTTGTTTTGTTTTTTTTTTGTGCTAATTCTTTTTGTATAGTAATCCTGGGTGTATGTGGATGAAAATGTACAGGCTGAATTTTTAAAAATGTCCCCTTGGCAGCCATAATACTGATTCACACAGAAGAAAGCAATCTTTAAAAACAATAAAAGGACAATATTTTGACTATCACAGCATTTTCAAAAATTGAGCCTGTTTATTCTCATCCACACACATCCAGGAATACGATACAATAAGAATTAGAACAATAGATAATATACAAAAAAGTTACAGCGCCTGCATGGAAGAAAATTTTCTTCGAAAACTTGTCCATCATGCACAGACACCAAAATAAAGCATTTTTCAAAAATGTAGCCTACAAAGAAAGTTGCAGCGCCCGCACGGAAGAAATTAGTCTTATAAAGAATATTTATTCTTTTTTGTTTTTGTTCTAATTCCTTTTGTATAGTATTTTTAGGTGTATGTGGATGAAAATGGAGACTGAATTTTTAAAAATGCCTTTTTTTGGCAGCCAAAGTATGTAACGTTTTAAGGTTACAAGAAATATAAATCAGATGAAAAAGGGGGAAAGTAATTTAAAATGGACAACTTATTATTAAATGTTACATGCCGAAAATCGGCTATGTATCATATTTAGATTAAGTATAAATATGTAAGTGAATTCCCGCCACTATTTTAAAATAGACATGTTCATTTCCGTCATTTCGGACAGTTGCGTTTGCGCAAAAGAATGCGCAGGCGCGGAGTGATGGGGAAGTGCGCGTTTTGCGACACGAGACGTCGAACGGTAACGTTTGCCTGTGTCGTGTTTTTTGTCTTTTCTCTTTTCAGGATGTAGGTTTCCTTTTATCTCTACCTTATATCGTTTCCTACCTGTATCCTCGCACTAATGGGCTACCCTGTATATATCAATAGCAGAAAAAATGGTGATAATGACATCGCGAGACAGTTACTTGAACAAAAGAATTCAATTCCTACCAAGTCGCCAACATGAACAAATGTGGGGTTACAAAAAGAGTAAAGCTTTGGGTTTGTCGTAAGCACCCCGTTGAGTATGGAATAATAAATGAGGGTCCACGTGATGGATCACGGATTTTCGACATAACCTACAAATAAAAAGAGATTGGAACGGTTTGTTTCCCAGCGGAATATTTTGGAATTCGATGTCCCGAAGAATGAAATTAACTCTTGGTTAAATGGAGTGCAAGACCTGCAAGGTAATATTGTTAGAAAAATAGATGTGTAATTGGAATTGTATTTGTAGTTATCATTTATAAAGTACTTTTCCAATGTATAGCATTACATTTTTTTTAGGAATATAAGGTTCGTACATTATGAATTTAATAATAAGTAATTAAGATATTTAACCATAAAGGTTAGATGCGTTAAAAATGAACTGATAATGAATTTTATCAAATTTTGTTAAATATAAATTTGTTGTAGGAAATACATTTAAATACATTTTAAAATTGTTTTATGACTATTTGTTCACAGAAGTGTATACATAACGTGTTTGTAGAATAGATTTAAGTTTTATTTTTTAAAACGGACATGTAACTTGTGTAAGAAAATTCCTTTCACCAAGAGATTTAATAATCCCCTGGTTTACACATCGGTCAGAAGAATTCCTATTACCCCAGA
The DNA here is from genome assembly GCA_036346225.1 of Platerodrilus igneus. NCBI lineage: Eukaryota > Metazoa > Arthropoda > Insecta > Coleoptera > Lycidae > Platerodrilus > Platerodrilus igneus. The sequence goes on along the minus strand of JARFIW010001469.1, from coordinate 9,811,067 downwards.
CGTCGTTGGTGTCTTTTAATCTTGACGAATTGAAAACCGAACAGGGTAAGTGCTAGTAATAACATAGTTCGAAATTTCGATCCTTACCCAATTTTACTCAGTTTTCTGCCATTTATTACTATAAGGCACATTCCTGCACCGCTGTAGCTGATCGGTGTATCTTTATTTTGTTACGGTATTCCTGCCATATTTGGGCACATTCAAATTTAAAAACGTTGGGCTTCAAACACCCGTAACAAATACTCTTCCGCACAGAAGAAAGCGTTCTTAAAAATAATAAAAGGGAAGTATTTTGGCTACCGATGACATTTTAAAAAATTCAGCTTGTCCATTGTCGCCTACACACGCACAGGAACACGATAGAAAAAGTAATAGAACAATAAACATCAGGCAAAAAAATTTACAGCGCCCGCTCAGAAAACATTCTACATTATATTATAATTGGAGTGAAGAGAAAGCTACAAATAAAAAAAAAAACGTTATAGACTGTTATTTTTTCACAAACTGCCAAATTTAAGAACTATCTTCAGGATTAAAGGTTACACTTTTATTAGTCACCTACATCATTGTTAAATTACATCATTACACATGGGTGCTTTTGCATTGTTTAGCATCTCGAAAGCTGCATCCCCTATTAAATTTGATTTACCTATACTTTGTAATAATGATGAAATAAACGTATTTCATACAATTACATAATCTAAAATATTCCATCACTTACGTTTGTAAAACTGTTCGTGTATGATTAGTCCAATAATTAACGTGCATGCAACTATAGCCAAAGTTATCCACAGAATTAACCAGAGACGTCTCATATTTAATAATTAATAATTTTTAGAACTTCACAAATAAATTTAGAATTAAAACTGTTTCATGTATTGAATAAAATTAAAAACTGACACACTTTTCTGACATTCTACCCAAATGATGCAAATAATACTATTTAAATTAAACGTTTTGTTAATTAATTAGATTACACTTAAATTTGCTTAATTGTACTGTTATATAATACTCATTTGTTATTTTTGAACCACCTGTATAATAATGAGCAAATTAAATGTGCTATAAATAGAGAAACTCAGAATCGAGGAGTTCAAATTTCTATAAGCTTTTACACAAAAGCCAGATTATTATTAAACCAAAAAAATTATATTTCATACTTATAAAACACAGTTTAAAGGAACGTAAATAGTAACGGTCTGTGATATAGTAAGGTCTTAGATTACAGACTACCAAATAAAAATAGAGTAGGAAGACCTAGACAAAGCTATATTAGTCCAATTATTAGAAATTTATGTTGTGAAGGGTATGTAGATCTTTTTAGACTAGCTCAGAATAGAAAAGAATTTAGAGCTGCATCAAACTGACATTAAGTAAGTTCGAAAATAAAAAAATCAATTAACTAAATGTCACCATGACATAACTCACAATTAGTTAGCGGTCTGGCATGTTGGTAGCGATTCGCTGCTTAAGCCTTACCATAGCATATAATTTAACACTTTTCCTTTTTTGGAGGGGATCACCAGATAATATATTATTTCCTTATAAATGGGAATCATGTAAACACATTGGAGTTCTTTAACAACCATCAGGTTGCTAATATCTATGTAGAGCCAGGTAGATAAGAAAAAGACAGAAGAGTATAGGAAGACCTGGACCAAGCTATATTAGTCAAATTATTAGAAATTTAGGTTGTGAAGGGTATGTAGAACTTTTTAGATTAGCACAGAATAGAAAAGCAGTTAGAGCTGCGTCAAACCGACCTTAAGTAAGGTCCAAAACAAAATGATGATGATGTGATATATATATATTCGTCTGGCTAACTATTACTCCACCCCTCCGCCCTAATATTTATTTTTTTTATATATAATTTAATTTTACTTTTATTTATAAATTCTGATACACGACTTTTGTCGTCGCCCCTATTTTTAGTATTCAATGAATGATTCCTATATGATGTGTTTTAGCAAAGTTTGGTTGGTTATCTATTTAACTGTTTACTATATTTTATGCCTCGACTATATGAAACCTTTATGTCAGGGCGTTCACCTACTCACCGTGGGTTCAATCGTGAGTAGATCTGCACTGCCCAACCAAACTGCACACTCGTTTGTTTTACCACTTTTTATATGGAATTATTTACTGTGTATGCCAAATTTTACTGATCAATGTTGCTTGGTGCCAAATTAATTTATGTATACAATTTCTGACTTGTGTTTGACGTTTTAAGATATTACACGGTACTCACCTGAATTATACAGCGCTGATGCCTTCTTTAAATGTTGCTGGCTCAAGTTCTTATTCGCCGTACGCCTTTACAAAGATTCACAATCACTGATGATCCTGCGTATCGCCTCCAGGTGTCTTAATATAATTTTGCTGACCCCAAATCTGAAATAATTTACCCTAATTTTAGAATTTTGAATAAACCGTTGTATTTACTTCCCCTGCGTTAATCCTTCCGTGTTCCCTTGATTTCTGCGTTGAATCTTCCCCCGTAATTTGCTGCTCTCCTGTTTTCTCTCTGCGTGCTCCAATTAATCCTTTTGCCTTTCCGTAGTCAATCCCGAATCTATCCTGCCGTCCTGTTCCAATTCAATCTATGCCCTGCTATATCTTCAATGTCCACTCTATGTCCTACTGCCGTTAATCTTTATCCAAATCACTCCAAAATTATTAATATCGTCGTTGCTTCGCCGTCGCTTTGTATAACCACTCGAATCTCCTACTGCCTTTTAACCAAAATCGTTCCAATTCCAATACCAATCTTGTTCAAATCTAACTAAATATCCGTTGCTTTCCCGTCGCACTATAAACACTCTAAATATTCTCCAATTATCGTCGCTTTTATAACACCGATGCTTCTTATACCTTCACTTTACTAAATCATACTATGTAAACTCAAAAACATTTATTTTATCCAAATATTATACAACTTTAACGCAGGTTTGCAAAACACGTCTTTTTACTAAAAGAAATCGAAATAGAATCCCCTTATTTACTTCGCTAGGCAATAAGCACAACAAAACTAGCTTACTTAATCACATTTTAAAAGCATAAAACTATCCAATAACAACTTTTCTTTTCTCTAGTGTCACAAATACCTTAACTATAGTCTTTACATACAATCCTAATTTCTACCATTGGTCCTAAACACTTCACAATTCTCCAATTATATCTTTGATATTACTATTCACTTATAATTTTGAATTTACAATTCGTCCAAAAGTTGATTCTACTTAAATGAAAAGCCAAAATACTTCACACAAGACCTAGACGCTTGGTTGATTGTAGATATCCGTAGACGCGTCCGGTTTTCCGACGGCAAATGTACTTTCAATGGCTTATAAAATTTCAACTTAGTATAAAACCTTGAGTACCGTGCATTGTATCAACGTCATTAAGTCATCTTGTTTACCTTTTGGCACATACGTTTCAAACTAAAATGGTAAATACTTTAGCATATGTAAAGTACGGCAAAATATAGTTTTTGAATTACTGGATCTTATATATGAATTATGTCGTTTGGCATACACCCTTTTTAACACAAATCTACTCTTAGAAGCCTTGTACCCCCCCCCCTTTACATTACATTGGCCCCACTGATTTTGAATGAAATTGGGAATTTCGTGTGTTTTTTTCTCTTCCCCTGGTGTGCAAAAATTTCTAATTTTTATTTAAAATCACCCCCCCGCATTTTTACATATTAATTATTCAACCCCTATTCGCCTTTCTCTCACGTCTATTTTACTACGCTATATACTAACCTATACTATAAACAAACAAAAAAAAAACAAAAACTAAACTTTCCGTTGCATAAACTACATAATAAACTATCCTACTAAACCCTCTTCCTGTACAATTCTATATGGGTATAAATTCTCCAAGTGAAAACGCCCGCGATATCCCCCTGTTATGTTATCTAGCTCAAACGTATTTCCTTCAGCAAAAATACGCGTGATCTTGTACGGCCCTTCATAAGGAAACAACAACTTCGCGCATATGTTTCTGTCGCGGTTTGAAACCCTTAATCGTTTTACTACCACCAGATCCCCTATTTCAAAAGTCGTCCTTTTTTTAATTTTTCTACACCTTCGCTCGATGTCCCTACGCTGCATCCTTTCAATTCTACGCCTAGCACTACCCAACAACTCTGTGATGTCTTGTACCTCGACTTCCTCCCTCCATGGCCTAGCTGGTATAATCCTTCGCACCAATGTTACCGGACATGTTTTCGTAACCGAACTCGGTACGCAATTCATAAAATTTTCAATTTGTGGCAGATATCTACCCCATCTGTCGTGATGCTCCTGTGTCGCCAACCGTAGATATTTTATTACCTCACGTATATAACGTTTGCATGGATTTGCTTTCGGATGCCGTATACTGCTAAATGATACTTTAATATGTGCCCTATTTAACCCGTTCCTGAATCTTTGATTGTTGAAATACGTCGCGTTGTCTACCAAAATCCTTTCCATCTTCCCGACCTGGCTTTCAAATTCTCTAATCGACTGTAATGCATGCACCGTGTTACTTCGTCTTGCCGGAAATAATTTGACAAATTTCGAAAAAACGTCTACCATCACCAATATGTGTCGATACCCCTGTTCACTCGTAATCAGGTTGCTCAAGTAATCAATAGCTACCAACTCTAACGGTCCATTTACGCTCACGTTCATCGGTATATTCTGCAACACCACGTTCTTGTCTTTACCTAGAATACAAATTTCACACCGATTGATCCTCTCTTTAACCACCGTGATATCATTTCTTGCATAAAACGCCTCTCTAAATACCAAAAATGTTTTTCTGATGCCTATATGTCCAAATTTTAAATGAATTTCGTCTATAATTTCAACAGCCGCGTCTCTGGATAACACTACCAGCTCTGCATCCCTATCCTTTTTACCACAAACTGCCCTACGATGGTAAATCCCCGGTACTCTTCCGTATTTTTTCTTGTTAATTTCTCGCGTATCGAGCTCACCTCACTATGCCTCTGCGTCTCTATAAGCTTGGCGTTCGTCCACCGACCAACATCCCTGAACTCCTGCAAAGCAATTAAACAACCCTTGACGTTTTGATTCGCTTCCACCTGCGGTCTGCTTAGAAAATCCGCCGTCACATTTTCCTTTCCTGGTTTATGCTTAATTTCAAAGTCGTATTCCTGTAACACCAATGCCCACCTATACAACCTACTGTTTAGAAACTCCTTTTCTTCATGAATGTTACCACCGTGTTGTCGGATTCTATTAAAATTTCTTACCTAACAAATAAAAACGCAACTTTTTCACTGCATATACTATTGCCAACATCTCCTTCTCTGCCGTCGCATACCTGGTTTCGCAGTCTTTTAATACCCTGGAAATGAATACAATTGGTACTTCAGCTCCGTCCTGAATCTGCACCAACTCAGCCCCGATTGCATATTTCGACGCATCCGTTCTCAAAATAAAATCGTCTTTAAAATTTGGATATTTTAACGCCAACTCTGTATAAAATGCACTTTTTAAATCCTGGAACGCTTTTTCTCGTTCAGCAGTCCACTTCCATCTTTCTTTTTTCTTTAACAAACTCACTAACGGCACACATAATTCAGAATACCTCGGTATAAACCGTTTGTAATAATTTAAAACCCCTAAAAATCCTCGCAATCCTCTTACATTCTTCGGTTGCGCAATATTTTTCAACTCGTCCAATCTTTTATTACAAATTCTCATCCCTTGTTCGCTAATTTCGAACCCTAAATACGTAACCTTGCTCTTAAACAACTCGCATTTCTTCACGTTCAGCTTCAAACCCCCTTCGTCCAGTCGTTGGATCACCTTTTCTAAATGCTCCAGGTGTTCTTGCTCGTTCCTTGAAAAAATCAACAAATCATCCACATAATGCGAACAGAAACATTCATACTCGTTAAACAGCTTCTGCATGGCCCTTACAAGTGCTGCTGAAGAACTACTTAAACCAAACGGAACTACAGAAAACATATAAATCTCTCCTTCGATGCTAAACCCCGTAAACTTTTTACTGTCTTCATGCAACGGAATTAACCAAAATGAATTTTTTAAATCTAATTTACTGAAAATCTTCATCTCATATACTTTATACAACAAATTATCCAACCCTTGTGGTTGTTCGTACTGCGGTTTCGTAATCGCATTCAACTTCCTCGCATCCAAACAAATCCTTATGTCCCTTTTGTTGGGTTTAGGTACAATAACTACCGGGTTCACATATGGAGTTTTCGCTGGTTCGATAATACCTTCTTTTAACATTTTCTTTATCTCAGCTTTAACCCTATTTCTTATGGCAAACGGAATTGGATACACCCTTGTATTAAACCCGTTGTCTTCCGTGACCTCCAACTTATGCATATACCGCCTCGCAAATCTTGGCTCTTCATTAAACAAGCCTATTTATTTATTAAACAATTCCTCTAGCTTCACCCTAATTTCATTACTCACTTTCCCTATCTGTTCATCATTAATTAATCTCGCAAACATATTACATAATCTCACTTCAATCCGTCCATAATTATCCTCTTTATCATTCCTAATCCTGTACTATTTATATCATTTCCATTCCTATATTCTGAACTAACCGTAGGCACCACCCATAACCTATCTTTATCAAATATCCTAATTGACCTATCCTTTCCATCTATATTCAACCCAAAATCCTCTATAAAATCCATTCCTAATATGAAATCTAGCTGCAACCCTTTGTAATTAAAAACTCTGCATCTCCTGCTTCTTTATTCCTATGTATATCGGTACACGGATAACACTATAAATCGTCGTTAGCTTTTTGTTCATCGCTGACCATAAGTTAACCCCATCAATTGTTCCTATTCGTCCCTTAAAAATTCTTCATGTTTTACTACCACATTCTCATTTACCAGCGACAACTGTGAACCACTATCAACTAAAGCAACATATAAACAATCCCTTAAACTAATATTTATAAACAACAAATTCTTTTTATTAAAGATATAACTATTTAACAATAAATCCCTTATACTATAACACACGTCGACATTTATCCCTAAGCGGTCGGTCGTCCAAAAATTCGCGTTTTTCTTTGTTCCTGTGGCGCCTCGTGAATCTGCACCACCTCAATCCTATCTGGGTCCGTTGTAATCGCGCTCGTCGTCATATGCTGGACGTTTACGTCCCTGTCCGTCCGGCTGTTTCCATTGTGTATTCAGCCCCCAGTAGTACGGCCGTCACCCTCGTTGTTGCTGTGCTGATATCTGTTTTGTCCATTGTATTCATTTGCCTTGTGATCCCTATTGTAATACGGTCGTCTATGTCCTTCGTGTCCCCATTGATTCCGATGTCCGTGGTGGACATTGTCCTGTCTGTAAGTAGGTCGGGGTTCGTGGTACGGTTGTCGTCGGCTGTCTTCCTATAACCCCTGTTTTGCTCCCAATAGTTTGTCCGCGTTTTCGCCTCCAGTGCTGTCGCTAAATCAAAGTTCCTCATTATCCTAAAAATTCCTCAACGTCTTGACGTTCTGTACCACTACCACCTTTGTAACTTCCGGTTCCATATGTCCTGCTAGTAGTAGTACAATGTCGTCCTCGCCCAATTTTGGAGTCAAGTGTTGTGCCTGATTAAACTTGTCAATCGCGTATTCTTCGCGTGTGCCGTGAGTCCTGCTGTAATGTCCGGTAATTAAATTCGTCCGTATGTCAGTCTGGTGTGTATTGCTCCAAAATTGCTCTATAAAAGTCGTCTAAATTCAGCGTACGTGTCGTATTGTCGGCGGATGATATTATGCCATTTTCGGCGTTGCCCGTCAAAGTCGCCCCACGATCTGTACTTTTTTTCTCTCATTTTCAGTCCCTACAATTTCGTCTAGTCGGTCTAAAAATCCCATGGGCTGTTCTGTCCTTCGTCCCTCAAACTTCGGTAATGCGTCCCGGTTTAATCTAACGTGCTGTCCGTAGTCCAGTCCAACGCGCCTTCTTTCTAGTTCGTCCAACTTGTCTTGTATCTGTCTAACTTCCTGTCCGACCCTATTTTCCAATGCTGTCGCGTTGTCTATCAGTTTTGCGTCCAGTTGCGTCCTAACGTTTACATTTTCATTTTGTAGGGTCTCTAACGTCTGTCCTAACTTTCGGTAGTGTGTCGTATGTCTTTTGTCACATGTCTGTATTTCCGTATTTAGTGTTGAAAACCCGCTAATCATCGTCTCTTCTACAGTATCCACACGTGTCTTAAATTCCGTTCTTAGGTCCGTCCGTGTCGCGTTCAAGTCTCCCTGAAACTGTGCCCGTGTGTTCTCCATCTTGTCGTCAACCCTGTCTACTTGTTGTTGTACCTCTGTCCGCATGTCGTCCTTTACAATTTGTATTTGTGTTAGTAGATAGTCCTGCGTGTAGTTCATTTTTGCCTTCAGTTCCGCGTGCGCCGTCCTAAACTCGTTCCTCAATTCGTTATGTGATTCTGTAATTTTATCCGTCAGTTCCGTATGTGATTCTGTAATTTTTATAGCTAACGCTGCATTCGCCTCTTTTTGTTCCGTCTGTGCATCTGTAATTTTTATAGCTAACGCCGTATTTGCCTCTTTTTGTTCCGCCTGTGAAGTTACCATTGTCTTTAAATCGTCTCTCATACTCATTAGGAATCGCATTATGTCCTGGGTTCCAGCGGCTTCTGCCACCTCGACCTCCGGTCCCGTCGCCTGGTCCGTGTCCATGTCTAACACCTCCGGTTCTGTCTGCCTCACCTCCATCTCCCGTATGTCTCCCCCTGCGTCTAGCTCCATGTCATGTGTCCCTAATTCCATTTCAATTCCGTATATCCGTCCCGATCTCGTGATCCTTTTCGTGTCCGCGTCCGTCATCTCTGCTTCCTTAGTTTTGACCTCCTTTTCTGCAAAATAATAAAGAAAAACTACGGGCCCCACCTAATCTCAGGATCCCGTATCCTACTATCTTTCACTCTAATACTTTTCTAGCTTTTTTTCGAGCCTCACGTTGGGTTTGCCACCTTCTTATGGCTAACTATTACTCCACCCCTCCGCCCTAATATTTATTTTTTTATATAATTTAATTTAATTTTACTTTTATTTATAATTTCTGATACACGACTTTTGTCGTCGCCCCTATTTTTAGTATTCAATGAATGATTCCTATATGATGTGTTTTAGCAAAGTTTGGTTGGTTATCTATTTAACTGTTTACTATATTTTATGCCTCGACTATATGAAACCTTTATGTCAGGGCGTTCACCTACTCACCGTGGGTTCAATCGTGAGTAGATGTGCACTGCCCAACCAAACTGCACACTCGTTTGTTTTACCACTTTTTATATGGAATTATTTACTGTATATGCCAAATTTTACTGATCAATGTTGCTTGGTGCCAAATTAATTTATGTATACAATTTCTGACTTATCTGACGTTTTAAGATATTTCACGGTACTCACCTGAATTATACCGCGCTGATGCCTTCTTTAAATGTTGCTGGCTCAAGTTCTTATTCGCCGTACGCGCCTTTACAAGGATTCACAATCACTGATGATCTTGCATATCGCCTCCAGGTGTCCTAATATAATTTTGCTGACCCCAAATCTGAAATAATTTACCCTAATTTTAGAATTTTGAATAAACCGTTGTATTTACTTCCCCTGCGTTAATCTTTCCGTGTTCCCTTGGTTTCTGCGTTGAATCTTCCCCCGTAATATGCTGCTCTCCTATTTTCTTTCTTCGTGTTCCAAGTGATCCTTTCGCCTTTCCGTACTCAATCCCAAATCTATCCTGCCGTCCTGTTCCAATTCAATCTATGCCCTGCTATATCTCCAATGTCCACTCTATGTCCTACTGCCGTTAATCTTTATCCAAATCACTCCAAAATTATTAATATCGTCGTTGCTTCGCCGTCGCTTTGTATAACCACTCGAATCTCCTACTGCCTTTTAACCAAAATCGTTCCAATTCCAATACCAATCTCGTTCAAATCTAACTAAATATCCGTTGCTTTCCCGTCGCACTTCACTTTAAATATTCTTCTATAATCGTCGCTTTTATACCTTCACTTTAATAATCATACTCTTTAAACTCAAAAACATTTATTTTATTCAAATATTTATACAACTTTAACGCAGGTTTGCAAAACACGTCTTTTTACTAAAAGAAATCGAAATAGAATCCCCTTATTTACTTCGCTAGGCAATAAGCACAACAAAACTAGCTTACTTAATCACATTTTAAAAGCATAAAACTATCCAATAACAACTTTTCTTTTCTCTAGTGTCACAAATACCTTAACTATAGTCTTTACATACAATCCTAATTTCTACCATTGGTCCTAAACACTTCACAATTCTCCAATTATATCTTTGATATTACTATTCACTTATAATTTTGAATTTACAATTCGTCCAAAAGTTGATTCTACTTAAATGAAAAGCCAAAATACTTCACACAAGACCTGGACGCTTGGTTGATTGTAGATATCCGTAGACGCGTCCGGTTTTCCGACGGCAAATGTACTTTCAATGGCTTATAAAATTTCAACTTAGTATAAAACCTTGAGTACCGTGCATTGTATCAACGTCATTAAGTCATCTTGTTTACCTTTTGGCACATACGTTTCAAACTAAAATGGTAAATACTTTAGCATATGTAAAGTACGGCAAAATATAGTTTTTGAATTACTGGATCTTATATATGAATTATGTCGTTTGGCATACACCATTTTTAACACATATCTACTCTTAGAAGCCTTGTACACCCCCCCCCTTACATTACAATATATATATATATATATATATATATATATATATACATATATATATTGCAGTGGTTTTCGCCATAAATTTGCAGTGGATACCTCCAAAAAATCAGGATTGCTTTCGAGTCCTAGCGTTGTTGGGGCTTCATAAAATTTTTCAAAAAACAATTAATAAAAAAAACCAAATACTTCTGGAACGCCTCCTTATTTCTGTACACCCCGGCTAGCTGTAAAATCTGCTTCTTCTTGGATAATTACCATCCTACGTTCATTCTTTCTGTAACCTTTTTATTTACACATATTAGAAAGTTTCCATTACCAAGCAAATATTTACACATTTGTATATACAATTTCAGAAAGTGCTACAATTTCAATCCTTAAACCTTTTAAAATTTTATGATTTTTATTTATTTCAACAATTTTATTTTAGACGAATAGATGAGCCCGTCATGCAACCTTAAATTGATTTTTATTCTGGTCTATGATGAGCTCAGTATAACCCAGTTACTGTAAATGCTTTTAAACATCGCATCTTTGTTTAAAACAAACTTAAAGACCCATTTACTCCTTACAACAAAATTCTTATGTCATTTGTTAACATTTTAAATAATCAATATCAATTGTCCGTTACATATCCTTTCAAATGAGTTTTTAAGGTAATAAAATACACCCCCAATAAGTCAAAACACCCAAGCACAAAATACCAGTACAAATGTTCAAGCAAATGCAAGAAATTAATTTCTTTACCTGGAGTAAGCTTCTTCCATCGTTACCTCTGAAGAGGTCGTCGTTGTGTCCATACACTTTGTTGTTATACATAGATCCTAACTCAGTTTCATTCGCTATCCAAATCTTTGCAACAGTCTTCAGTGTTTCTACCCCGATAATAGTCTCGACCAAGCGTAACCTTCCGTGTTCACTAAACTTCAAGCATTCTAGTTTCAAACTTCTCGACTCGCTTACCCTAGTACCATTCTTTCATTAGTTCATTGCATGTAGTTACAGTACCGTCTATAAGCCAGCACCCGCTTGTGCAAATCACACTTTTAATAAATTATCGATGTACGTTACTAACTGCGTTTTATTTATTTATTTATTTACAATAAAGGACACCAAACAGAAGGTATAAATCTTCCAATGAAGGTGCCACAACTTTATAATACTGCAGTGACATCGGAATTTAACAAATTCAAACTTAATTATTAATAGCTTTGATGTAGTAAAAAATAAATGACTATAAAGCTAAAAAACTAGTATAAGACTAAAATAATCAATATTTAACATAATACAAATAAGATGTTTCTACAAATTTTAAACTTAACAAATTCAATGTTAAAACATTTGCATTAAATAGCGTTAAAATTTTCTAAGACTATAGCTAAATATATCCAGGTTGGTGCTGTGTACGTAATTATTGTAATTACGCATAATTCTTGTGACTGGAGCATTTAAACCGTGACTGGTGTTACAATGTTCTAAAGCAAATAGAGGAGGGTTTCGGACAGGGTATACAGGAACGTTAAAACTCAAGGCTCCGACTAAGAACTCACTATCAATCACGCCATGTAAAATATTAAAAAGAAAAATTTGCTCAGTGATCAACCTTCTTTTTGTTAGCGGATGTAAATTATAAAAGCTGAGGTTTGATTCATAAGGCGTATGGTATAAATATCTATTGAATCTATAGTTTAAACTATTAATTTTTACACACTTTTAAATTAGGATGTTATATAAGTCAACGAATAAGCGACGTACGAGAATCAATACAAAGTAAGAGCAAGTAAGAGTAAGTAAAAGGAGGCTATACTACCTCTCCTAGTGTATTTAGTGATTTTGTACACTCCTCACGGACCATATTTCCGTCGAAATGCTTATTTTTCAAAACAGGTTTTACAAATTTTGTACGTATCGAACTTCTACGTCCTAAAATTCCCAGTCTACCGTGCTTTTACATTGAAATCTGTTCAACAACACCTAACCGTTTCGAGCTTCTTGAAACTTCTAGCCTTCGACCAATTAGATTGCTTTCCCCCGTTTTTAACGTCCAACCCCTAGCTACCTTTCCTCATTTCACCCATATTTATTGTCTCTTTTAGAATCCCACTCAAGCAACAGAAAATCGATATTGTGGTTGACCTCCAAATCTACCGCGTACTTTAGTCGAGTATTTTAACCAACGTTTTATTATACGTGTTCTCTGTCTGTTTTACATGACGGATCTTCCGTCTTACTTTGTCTTCAAAGCATCTGTTATTTTAGTAGCTCTCGCATCGATCGTTACATACGATTCCACAAAATTCTGTCCCAACGTCTATTTCAGTACTTTGAACTTGACACTTTAACTAGCAGGTGTTTCTATGAAGCAAACTGTCCGTTTGAAATTATAATTCCGAGTTTTAGCATTTCTTAGCATTTGAATAATAAACGTTTAGTTTAGTTAAGTAGAAATATGCGTTTAAATTATTGATTCTCTATACCCTAAAGCTCCGTTTCTTATCCAATGCGCTTGATTTAAAATATTAAAACTAATTATGCGTATTCTTGAGTTTCATGTACTCTAAAGCTTCTACACGTGATGCAAATTTTAACATTCCAATTTAGAAATAACAAAATATCTCATTATCCGCCCGTTTTCAATGTCAAACTAATTCATTTGACGCGTAAATAAATTGTTCCTATTTCCTATTTACACGGTTGTTAAAAATTTATTACCTAGACCTATCTATTCTTCTTAACCTATAATTTCCACTACTAATATATATATATATATATATATATATATATATATATATATATATATATATATATATATATATATATATATAGTATAGCAGCTGTGTTATCGGACGTTTTTACTAATAATAATATAAAATTTTTAAGGTGTTAGAATCTTCTTTGGGAATATGTTCGTCCATTAATTAATAAAACGCTCATTTATAAATTTGTCGACGTTTCGGTAAATTTATTTCCTTAGTCATGACCTATAAGTGATACAGTTTATTCATTACTATATAAATTAAGTAGGCGCATAAAGACAGCAAAGTCATAATTCACACTCACCATGTATATCGTTAAAATGTAATTCATATAAAATATCAATTCTCAATTGCGATAACTAATCAGTATTAACAGGCAAACCAACAACACTATATTGTGAGAATCTTGTTTGAATTAGTGACCGTTCTTATATGGTATAGTTTCTAAGTTTTAAACTAATTTTATTTTTATGACTGTTATTTTTTAAAATTTGTTTCATGTTTTAAAAGTAACTGCTTTTATTCTATTGATGATTTTTCGAATTACTCAGAGCTCACATAGATTGTAAGTAACATCTATTTTGTACATTTGTATTACAGCCTATCACTTATAGGTCATGACTAAGGAAATAAATTTACCGAAACGTCGACAAATTTATAAATGAGCGTTTTATTAATTAATGGACGAACATATTCCCAAAGAAGATTCTAACACCCTAAAAATTTTATATTATTATATATATATTACTCATATTTAGACCAGGGTAGAAAATTAAATAATCACATCAAATAATTTTAATCACCGTGTATAAGGAATTTCATTAAATAATACGCTTTATTAAAACCTTGAAGCATAAATAAACTCGGTCGTTTCAGTAAAAATAAGAAATTTAAATCATGTACAAGACGCTTTATATCAAAAGAAACAGTATTAAAAAGCTCTGCGTGTAATGTAATTATTCCTAAACAAATGGAAATTACGTGCAAAATTTATATTAATTAACCCTATTTTAAGTAACAAGTAGTAGACAAAGCGTACAGATAATAATTAATATTTAGTTAGGATTCACTAAAATTAAAGGCTATTATTTTAATTGAAGTTAATTGAATCGTTAGTAACAGATAATATCTATAGAAACTTGTAAAAACCCAAGATTATAATACCAGAAAATAAAACTCTGAGAATTAATATTATTTTGAACACCTGCGTAGTTTAAATGTCAAATACGGCGAAAAGTTTGTAGATAATTAATAGTTTCAAAGAATCTTGGAGAAACCGGGGCTTAATATTCACGAGAATGTGCGATACGGGTTATTAAACCCAGATAACAGTCCACATGGACTAAAATATAATCGTAATAAAGAATATCAATTTGCACCAATACGAGCAGGTTAGAAAAGGAAAGAGAAAATGCGTCAAGCAAAGACACATATAGTAAAAGGCGGGATTTAAGCAACGTCACGAGGGTCACAATTGGTTGAAAATAGGATGCAAATATCAGAGGTAGAAACAACAATTTCTGTACAAAATTAATTAGTTTTTCTCGGACATGCTTGCGTGCCGTGTGTTGAAATTTCTGAGATTTAAATGGGACGAGTGAAAATTCGTAAAAATCGACGCGCGAGCGACAGACTGGGAACATGGCATGAGAAATTCTTTAGAATTACCCGTTTTGGGGAACAGACCGACAGACAGGCTTTTTGCTATATATACCGGTGGTAATATGAATTTCGGCCTCTTAGACTTTTGACTATTCGATGCGTTAAAAGCTCTTACATCCGCGACTTGATTGAAGATGTTAAACAGTGCATTTTAGTTTGATAAAATAATGTAAAATTTTGCTCGTATATTTTAGTGATTCAAAATAGCTTGTTATTTACGTGCTAACATGAATGTACTTAAGTGCACTTAGATACAAGGTAATAAAATTTAGTTTCACTGTACCAATTAGCAAAATTTACAACGACAAATGTATACACAAAAGTAGGCAGTTTTGGCGTATATTGGTGACAGACGCATGAATTTCTTTGCTATTTTTCGGGGGTGTTAATAATTAAATGGTTCAAATACGTGGCTGGATCCATGAAACAAGGGTCAGATAAACACAGATGAGTTCCGGAAAAGCCCAGAAACAACTTCAAATAAATGGTGATGGAGAAAATTTTAAAAGCGTAGAGAATCAGAAGCCGTAAATATAATCCTGTTGAATGGTGTGATTAACTAAAGAAACGATACTTTGAAGCTACGAGGACAGTAACCTTCAGGTAAATTATACTATTTTGTTTGACATTTTGTGTGTATTGAATGACTTTATAATTGATTTACTTTAAATGGACATTAGTGAAATGGTACTAACCATAAAAGTTTAATTTTAAGATGAAATTTGCTTGTTTAAGTAAAAGGGTATTTTGTTTTGATGTTCGGGAATATGATGAAAATTTGGGTATGTCTTTGAGCTCAATTAGACGAACCTGGTTAATTAACGTAAAGGGGTGGTAGATGCTCCCTTTATACTCAGACTCCGGTCTGCTTATATTGTTATATTAATTACTAGGCATCCAACAAGGACTTTAATTCTGGATGCACATTAAAATGATAATAAAATTAATCTTGAAATTTTTTGAAAATTAAATTTTATGCTGAAATTTAATTTGAAAATTTAATGTATTCTGAATATTGATGTAAATAGAGTTAACGTTGATGTTTGTGGTAGGAATGTGTTGTTTAATTTTATGAATGAGGAGGTTTATAAAATTAGGTGAGCAGCCGAGGCGAAAACAGGATCACAGCAGTTTATGACGTCCAATCGGTGGGACTAGAATTTTTTTGTTGAAAGGACCCAGTTCCCGCATAACAGGAGAATATCACAGCAGTTTATGGCGACCACAACGTGAGGGCTCGAGTTCCAAATAAAATTTTGTTATTTTATTCCAGGAAACTGGCGATCTGAGAGAGAGTTTCTGTTTGTGGATAAATTTAAGAGTATTTTAGAGTGTGTGAGAGTGATTTGAACGTATGCAGAGAAAGGAGTGGTTAAGGAGTCAAGGAGTGGAAATTGGAAGTGACGATAGTGCATTGTGTGGGAAAAATTCGAAAATGGAAGAAGCTGGAGGCAGTAGAGATCAGTCGAGGACGGAATCAGGAGAAACAGGAAATGAGTTAATGATGAGAATGTTAGAGGAAATGCGATTAGCTAGGGAAGAATCGAATAGAGCGATGGAGGAGTCTAACAGAAAATTAGAACAGCTAAGCGATGAATCGAATAGAGCGAGAGAGGACTCAAATCGAAAATTTGACCGAATGAATGAGACATTAACAGAATTTAAAAATAGTCTTACCGTAAAGATGGGGGAAGTTGAAAATAGGGTAGATAAAAATGAGCGTGATATTACAGGTCTTCGACGGAAATGGGACATTTAAAGTCCGAAGTACGCATTTTCTGTGAAGAAGAGATTAATGTAAAAATGACTGAAGTGACGGACTCATGTAGGGATCAGTTAGGCAGGGTAGAACGTGAAGTTAGTAGTATTAAATACAACATGTCAAATTTAACGGGGGATGGTCCCAGATTTACTACAGGTGGAGTATCATTGGACCAACACATGAAGTTTTATGGCGATAACAGGGTAAATCCACAAATTTTTATTAATAGTGTAAGAAATCTAGTGGGAAATTTATTTGACGAACAGACTAAACTGAATACGATAAAGACTTTATTAAAGGACAACGCGGAAGCATGGTACAATTTAGTAGGACAGGACATAGACACGTATCAGGACTTTGAAAACAAATTTTTACAACATTACTGGAGTGATCACAAACAGGATCAGATTAGGGACGACTTGATTACAGGAAAATTTAAGGGAGAGTTTGCAGGTTCTAGGGAGCAATATGCCATCCGCAAATACAGTGTGGCCAAACAACTGAATCCACCATTGACGGACAGACAGATAATCAAGTACCTATCACGACATTTTGAACTGGAAATTAGACAACACGTGGCCTTACAAAACATCACAGAACGGGAGACGTTTTTGGAATACTTACAGAGATATGACGATGTATGTGTTGGACGGACAAGAGAGATACGAGAACGAAACATTAACACAGTTAGATTTGACAACAGGACACCGAATTATCCGAGACGGCCTGACTACAACAGAAATTTTCGACCGAATTGGGAACGACGAGGACAGGAATACAGGAGCAATAGTGCGACTAGGGGACCGACGCCAAGACCTAGTTACACGCGACAGAACAGTTTACCGGAAGTAAACAGGACTGTGACCAGCACGCCGAATAGAGACAGGGACACGGATATTAACACGAGGAGGACGTACGCACAGGTTGTAGAAGGACAACCAGGACCAAGCACTGAAAACAGGACGAGACAGGATTTTTAGAACGCGACAGACCACTAGATTTCTGTGTAAATGTATATAAACATCCACGTGAATTTTTCAAAATTGAGGAAGAAGTAGAGCCAGAAACTGAGGAAAAATTATGTTTGCCAATTATTAATTTAGAAATTTTGGAGAATAATGTAAAAGTATTACTTGATACAGGGGCAGAGGCGAGTTTAATATCGGAGGAATTCGTCAGCAAAATTAGGGATAAGGTTTGTGATAGAATTATGCCTATAAAACGTAGCCATTTAGTAGCTCCAAATAAAAAGAAGTTTGCTGTAGTAAATAGTGTTGTGGTGCTTAGGATAGATATAGGAGGTTTAAGCTGTGAACAGGAGTTTGTAATTGTACCTGGACTGAAGTTTCAGAGCATTTTAGGTGTTGACTGTATGATGAAGTTAGGGGTTTTGATAGATATGGAAAGGAAGGTAATAAGGATTAAGGATAGGGTAGTGCCATGGAAGGGCAGTTATGAAGTCACAGAGGATGACACGGGGTTTAGTATTAATGTAGTAGAGGTGGAGGATGATGAAGGTAAACAGATCAACACGATAAGATGTCCAGAGGATAGGAAAGTAGAGGTTCAAGCTTTAATACAAAAACATGCAGAAGTAGTGGGGGTAGAAGCAGCATATCAGGAGCAGGTGAAGGCGAAATTAAGTAAAGATGGCAAGTTCGTTTTTAATCAAGTAGATTTAAGGAATTTATTCTGGCGGATTCCATTACATAAGAATTCTAGAAGGTACATAGGATTTTCCGTAGAGGGAAAAATCGCGAATTGTAAAGTAGTATCGTTTGGTTTGTCGGCAGAAAGGGAAACAACAATAAATGAGAAACAGACAAGTGTAGGGACTGAAGAAGAAGTAATATTTAAGAGTCAGGATAAGAGGGATGATAAGTTTATTGTATGTGAGATAATAGAGATGATAAGTATAGATATAGAAGGGGGAGAGATAGAGATGAAGAGTGTTAGGATGGTGAGAAGAAAGACTTGGAGGGTCAAGAAGAGAGTTAGATTTAAATAACTTGATGAACAAAGGATAGAGATAGGTGAATTTTAGTATAGATATAGGAATAAGAATAGAATAGAGAGTAGATATAGGTGTATATAGAAGAGTAGAAGTAGGTGTTTATAGAAAATAAAGCTAGGTATAGGATAAATATGGGAGATAATTAGGAATAGGTTTAGGATGAGAATAAAGAGTAAATGTAGGAAGAAAATAAGATAGGTTAAGTGTAGATATTTCTTATAAGATTAGTGGAGAGTTAGGAATAGAGTAAAAATAGGATAGGTATATAGGATTAGGTAGGATGAAGTAAAGTATAGTGAAGATTAGTTAAAAGTTAGGAATAGGATAGGTATATAGGATGTATATAGGATTAGATGGATAAGTAGGATGAAGTTAGGGATAATTTCAGTTTATAGAATTAGGTGAAAGTTAGGAATAGGATAGGGATATAGGATAGGTGTAAATATTTTTTTTTCGATTGGAGACAAAGTAGGTAAGTTAGATAGATAAGGGTAGAGAGAGATAGGCAGTTTTTTTGTAATTTTTTTTGTCTAAATGCTTTATATTTGCATTCAAATAAGTGGGATTATTTGTATTCAAATAGGGGGAAAATACTCATATTTAGACCAGGGTAGAAAATTAAATAATCACATCAAATAATTTTAATCACCGTGTATAAGGAATTTCATTAAATAATACGCTTTATTAAAACCTTGAAGCATAAATAAACTCGGTCGTTTCAGTAAAAATAAGAAATTTAAATCATGTACAAGACGCTTTATATCAAAAGAAACAGTATTAAAAGCTCTGCGTGTAATGTAATTATTCCTAAACAAATGGAAATTACGTGCAAAATTTATATTAATTAACCCTATTTTAAGTAACAAGTAGTAGACAAAGCGTACAGATAATAATTAATATTTAGTTAGGATTCACTAAAAATTAAAGGCTATTATTTTTAATTGAAGTTAATTGAATCGTTAGTAACAGATAATATCTATAGAAACTTGTAAAAACCCAAGATTATAATACCAGAAAATAAAACTCTGAGAATTAATATTATTTTGAACACCTGCGTAGTTTAAATGTCAAATACGGCGAAAAGTTTGTAGATAATTAATAGTTTCAAAGAATCTTGGAGAAACCGGGGCTTAATATTCACGAGAATGTGCGATACGGGGTTATTAAACCCAGATAACAGTCCACATGGACTAAAATATAATCGATAATAAAGAATATCAATTTGCACCAATACGAGCAGGTTAGAAAAGGAAAGAGAAAATGCGTCAAGCAAAGACACATATAGTAAAAGGCGGGATTTAAGCAACGTCACGAGGGTCACAATTGGTTGAAAATAGGATGCAAATATCAGAGGTAGAAACAACAATTTCTGTACAAAATTAATTAGTTTTTCTCGGACATGCTTGCGTGCCGTGTGTTGAAATTTCTGAGATTTAAATGGGACGAGTGAAAATTCGTAAAATCGACGCGCGAGCGACAGACTGGGAACATGGCATGAGAAATTCTTTAGAATTACCCGTTTTGGGGAACAGACCGACAGACAGGCTTTTGCTATATATACCGGTGGTAATATGAATTTCGGCCTCTTAGACTTTTGACTATTCGATGCGTTAAAAGCTCTTACATCCGCGACTTGATTGAAGATGTTAAACAGTGCATTTTAGTTTGATAAAATAATGTAAAATTTTGCTCGTATATTTTAGTGATTCAAAGTAGCTTGTTATTTACGTGCTAACATGAATGTACTTCAGTGCACTTAGATACAAGGTAATAAAATTTAGTTTCACTGTACCAATTAGCAAAATTTACAACGACAAATGTATACACAAAAGTAGGCAGTTTTGGCGTATATTGGTGACAGACGCATGAATTTCTTTGCTATTTTTCGGGGTGTTAATAATTAAATGGTTCAAATACGTGGCTGGATCCATGAAACAAGGGTCAGATAAACACAGATGAGTTCCGGAAAAGCCCAGAAACAACTTCAAATAAATGGTGATGGAGAAAATTTTAAAAGCGTAGAGAATCAGAAGCCGTAAATATAATCCTGTTGAATGGTGTGATTAACTAAAGAAACGATACTTTGAAGCTACGAGGACAGTAACCTTCAGGTAAATTATACTATTTTGTTTGACATTTTGTGTGTATTGAATGACTTTATAATTGATTTACTTTAAATGGACATTAGTGAAATGGTACTAACCATAAAAGTTTAATTTTAAGATGAAATTTGCTTGTTTAAGTAAAAGGGGTATTTTGTTTTGATGTTCGGGAATATGATGAAAATTTGGGTATGTCTTTGAGCTCAATTAGACGAACCTGGTTAATTAACGTAAAGGGGTGGTAGATGCTCCTTTATACTCAGACTCCGGTCTGCTTATATTGTTATATTAATTACTAGGCATCCAACAAGGACTTTAATTCTGGATGCACATTAAAATGATAAGACCGACGCCAAGACCTAGTTACACGCGACAGAACAGTTTACCGGAAGTAAACAGGACTGTGACCAGCACGCCGAATAGAGACAGGGACACGGATATTAACACGAGGAGGACGTACGCACAGGTTGTAGAAGGACAACCAGGACCAAGCACTGAAAACAGGACGAGACAGGATTTTTAGAACGCGACAGACCACTAGATTTCTGTGTAAATGTATATGAACATCCACGTGAATTTTTCAAAATTGAGGAAGAAGTAGAGCCAGAAACTGAGGAAAAATTATGTTTGCCAATTATTAATTTAGAAATTTTGAGAATAATGTAGAAGTATTACTTGATACAGGGGCAGAGGCGAGTTTAATATCGGAGGAATTCGTCAGCAAAATTAGGGATAAGGTTTGTGATAGAATTATGCCTATAAAACGTAGCCATTTAGTAGCTCCAAATAAAAAGAAGTTTGCTGTAGTAAATAGTGTTGTGGTGCTTAGGATAGATATAGGAGGTTTAAGCTGTGAACAGGAGTTTGTAATTGTACCTGGACTGAAGTTTCAGAGCATTTTAGGTGTTGACTGTATGATGAAGTTAGGGTTTTGATAGATATGGAAAGGAAGGTAATAAGGATTAAGGATAGGGTAGTGCCATGGAAGGGCAGTTATGAAGTCACAGAGGATGACACGGGGTTTAGTATTAATGTAGTAGAGGTGGAGGATGATGAGGTAAACAGATCAACACGATAAGATGTCCAGAGGATAGGAAAGTAGAGGTTCAAGCTTTAATACAAAAACATGCAGAAGTAGTGGGGGTAGAAGCAGCATATCAGGAGCAGGTGAAGGCGAAATTAAGTAAAGATGGCAAGTTCGTTTTTAATCAAGTAGATTTAAGGAATTTATTCTGGCGGATTCCATTACATAAGAATTCTAGAAGGTACATAGGATTTTCCGTAGAGGAAAAATCGATAATTGTAAAGTAGTATCGTTTGGTTTGTCGGCAGAAAGGGAAACAACAATAAATGAGAAACAGACAAGTGTAGGGACTGAAGAAGAAGTAATATTTAAGAGTCAGGATAAGAGGGATGATAAGTTTATTGTATGTGAGATAATAGAGATGATAAGTATAGATATAGAAGGGGAGAGATAGAGATGAAGAGTGTTAGGATGGTGAGAAGAAAGACTTGGAGGGTCAAGAAGAGAGTTAGATTTAAATAACTTGATGAACAAAGGATAGAGATAGGTGAATTTTAGTATAGATATAGGAATAAGAATAGAATAGAGAGTAGATATAGGTGTAGATAGAAGAGTAGAAGTAAGTGTTTATAGAAAATAAAGCTAGGTATAGGATAAATATGGGAGATAATTAGGAATAGGTTTAGGATGAGAATAAAGAGTAAATGTAGGAAGAAAATAAGATAGGTTAAGTGTAGATATTTCTTATAAGATTAGTGGAGAGTTAGGAATAGAGTAAAATAGGATAGGTATATAGGATTAGGTAGGATGAAGTAAAGTATAGTGAAGATTAGTTAAAAGTTAGGAATAGGATAGGTATATAGGATGTATATAGGATTAGATGGATGAGTAGGATGAAGTTAGGGATAATTTCAGTTTATAGAATTAGGTGAAAGTTAGGAATAGGATAGGGATATAGGATAGGTGTAAATATTTTTTTCGATTGGAGACAAAGTAGGTAAGTTAGATAGATAAGGGTAGAGAGAGATAGGCAGTTTTTTTTGTAATTTTTTTTTGTCTAAATGCTTTATATTTGCATTCAAATAAGTGGGATTATTTGTATTCAAATAGGGGGAAAATACTCATATTTAGACCAGGGTAGAAAATTAAATAATCACATCAAATAATTTTAATCACCGTGTATAAGGAATTTCATTAAATAATACGCTTTATTAAAACCTTGAAGCATAAATAAACTCGGTCGTTTCAGTAAAAATAAGAGATTTAAAAATCATGTACAAGACGCTTTATATCAAAAGAAACAGTATTAAAAAGCTCTGCGTGTAATGTAATTATTCCTAAACAGATGGAAATTACGTGCAAAATTTATATTAATTAACCCTATTTTAAGTAACAAGTAGTAGACAAAGCGTACAGATAATAATTAATATTTAGTTAGGATTCACTAAAAATTAAAGGCTATTATTTTTAATTGCAGTTAATTGAATCGTTAGTAACAGATAATATCTATAGAAACTTGTAAAAACCCAAGATTATAATACCAGAAAATAAAACTCTGAGAATTAATATTATTTTGAACACCTGCGTAGTTTAAATGTCAAATACGGCGAAAAGTTTGTAGATAATTAATAGTTTCAAAGAATCTTGGAGAAACCGGGGCTTAATATTCACGAGAATGTGCGATACGGGGTTATTAAACCCAGATAACAGTCCACATGGACTAAAATATAATCGATAATAAAGAATATCAATTTGCACCAATACGAGCAGGTTAGAAAAGGAAAGAGAAAATGCGTCAAGCAAAGACACATATAGTAAAAGGCGGGATTTAAGCAACGTCACGAGGGTCACAATTGGTTGAAAATAGGATGCAAATATCAGAGGTAGAAACAACAATTTCTGTACAAAATTAATTAGTTTTTCTCGGACATGCTTGCGTGCCGTGTGTTGAAATTTCTGAGATTTAAATGGGACGAGTGAAAATTCGTAAAATCGACGCGCGAGCGACAGACTGGGAACATGGCATGAGAAATTCTTTAGAATTACCCGTTTTGGGGAACAGACCGACAGACAGGCTTTTGCTATATATACCGGTGGTAATATGAATTTCGGCCTCTTAGACTTTTGACTATTCGATGCGTTAAAAGCTCTTACATCCGCGACTTGATTGAAGATGTTAAACAGTGCATTTTAGTTTGATAAAATAATGTAAAATTTTGCTCGTATATTTTAGTGATTCAAAGTAGCTTGTTATTTACGTGCTAACATGAATGTACTTCAGTGCACTTAGATACAAGGTAATAAAATTTAGTTTCACTGTACCAATTAGCAAAATTTACAACGACAAATGTATACACAAAAGTAGGCAGTTTTGGCGTATATTGGTGACAGACGCATGAATTTCTTTGCTATTTTTCGGGGTGTTAATAATTAAATGGTTCAAATACGTGGCTGGATCCATGAAACAAGGGTCAGATAAACACAGATGAGTTCCGGAAAAGCCCAGAAACAACTTCAAATAAATGGTGATGGAGAAAATTTTAAAAGCGTAGAGAATCAGAAGCCGTAAATATAATCCTGTTGAATGGTGTGATTAACTAAAGAAACGATACTTTGAAGCTACGAGGACAGTAACCTTCAGGTAAATTATACTATTTTGTTTGACATTTTTGTGTGTATTGAATGACTTTATAATTGATTTACTTTAAATGGACATTAGTGAAATGGTACTAACCATAAAAGTTTAATTTTAAGATGAAATTTGCTTGTTTAAGTAAAAAGGGGTATTTTGTTTTGATGTTCGGGAATATGATGAAAATTTGGGTATGTCTTTGAGCTCAATTAGACGAACCTGGTTAATTAACGTAAAGGGGTGGTAGATGCTCCCTTTATACTCAGACTCCGGTCTGCTTATATTGTTATATTAATTACTAGGCATCCAACAAGGACTTTAATTCTGGATGCACATTAAAATGATAATAAAATTAATCTTGAAATTTTTTTTTGAAAATTAAATTTTATGCTGAAATTTAATTTGAAAATTTAATGTATTCTGAATATTGATGTAAATAGAGTTAACGTCGATGTTTGTGGTAGGAATGTGTTGTTTAATTTTATGAATGAGGAGGTTTATAAAATTAGGT
Source organism: Platerodrilus igneus (assembly GCA_036346225.1). NCBI lineage: Eukaryota > Metazoa > Arthropoda > Insecta > Coleoptera > Lycidae > Platerodrilus > Platerodrilus igneus. The sequence continues at coordinate 9,785,859 of JARFIW010001469.1, read as the reverse complement.
GAGCAGCCGAGGCGAAAACAGGATCACAGCAGTTTATGACGTCCAATCGGTGGGACTAGAATTTTTTTGTTGAAAGGACCCAGTTCCCGCATAACAGGAGAATATCACAGCAATATATATATTGCTATGATAAGGGGGTTATTTAGGGGAGTAAGGGTCGCATAGTAAATGTAAATAGCAATAGGAGTTACAAAACTGCATTTATTTAGAATGAAAATAAATAATTCGCATATTATGCAAAGAGCAAACATTTAACACCCTGTATAAGGACCGCAATTAACTTTAATCAATGCCAGTAAGCATATCTTTCAATAATAAAACACATATTCAGCAGGAAGATAATTATACATGCAATTAAACTACTTCAAGAAGCGTTCAATAAGTTTATAAACAAATAGATACGCATGGAATAAGATAAAAGAAGAATATGGTAAAGCGCTTTGATAAGAAACGCACATTTTAAAATAAGTTTTAAATACAAGCTATAAACAGAAATATGTGGATTTACATTATTCGTGTTACATCAGTTTATTTTTTCAATTCCCCAAAAGCTTTATCTACACAAACGAAAGCCATAAGCTAAATCAAAGACCAAGGTAAATTAAAATTTCCAGTAATAATAACAAAACAAGCGAGTGATTATTTTTATAAATTTTGATGAACTGAAAATTTTATTGACATTATATGTAAAAGAAAACAGGTTTATAATTAATGTAAGGATAACCAGGCTATTTTGTAAAAAGTTAAGGGGATTTTTTGATAATTGTAGTGCTATAATGTTGCACACAGGATTAAAGAGTTTGACTGTGAGCTCATATTAAGACGAGAGTTAAAGTCAGCTATAAGGATAGCCCATTACTTTTATAGGGTATATGTTGGATAAAGATATTTAATACAAATTCATTTTGAAAATTGAATTGCTCCTAGCCAAAGTTATATTATTGTATGTAATGGAAAGAGTTTTTTAGGATGTAAATATTTATTTCGAGTAAATAGAATGTGATGTATTTTGTTAGTTGCGTTATTTTGTGTATGATTGTAGGTCAGTATGTTTCTTTTAAATTGCAGCGCAGTGGCAGTTCGGTGGAGTTGAGATTCTGAAGTCCAGGTAAGCTTCTTGGAAAGTGTTTTCATAAGCAATTTTAGGATGGAGCAAATACATATATATATATATATATATATATATATATATATATATATATATATATATATATATATATATATATTGTTATGGATTCAAAGGGTTAAATTTGGGGTAAGCAATGCAATTTCAAACACCCTGTATAGAGAAAAGAACGAACTATTTACGCGCAAAATTTATTTCTTTTATTTAATTTAAACGAACAAGTATTGACGTATTTTTATAATTAATGATTGAAAAGCAACAGGTTCATAAAGAAAACCAGTTTTAAAAACAAATAGAAACGCATAATTAATTTAATTTATTTTAATTCAACGTGAGTTAAAGTTCGGGCCTTTGGAGCTGTGTTTTTTTAAAAAACTTCGACACTTTAACAAATTTAATTTAATAAGTTAAACAGAAATTACAATGAAATTTAGAATAGCTGGTTCATAATAACTTTAATAAAAAATAATTAATTGTACTGGGCGAGTAGTCTAGTAGACAACAATGCAAAAGCTGTAAACTCAGACTGACTCGGTTGAGTAGCTTGAACAACGAAGTATGGAGTTCGAAGACTGACTGCCGGGCATTGAGCTCCCGGCCTTTATAATAACCTGCCCCTCACACGGCTTGTGGGAACTTGCAGATCTCATGTCTGCTTTACACTTTGTTACAATGTATCAATCTTAATTCTAAGTAATTGCGGTCTGTTGACCGCCTGTGACCTGCCACCTGCAGTATCACTGCCCTCACGGATGCAAAGTTGCATGTCCGTTCTCATGAACTGTCGATAACCTCTCTGGGTTATCCTTGTGTTACAATGTTGCATTGAACTTATACTTTTACTTAATAATTTCTAATAATTCCTATTAGGTTCAATATATCAATATATATAGGTAATTGGGGGATACATAACTCGTGTAATAGCATTAAGAAACACACCAGGGTATAGAAAATCAATAGTTCGAAGGCAAAAGGGTTCATGGTAGCAGACAAGGACGTCAATTGTATCGAGTACCGTGAAATATAAGCTTCTAGAATTGTTATTTTAAACAGTCAATAATTAAGAACACCTGCATGTTTGAAAAGGTTACCTTCGTCGAATTTATATGCATAATAACGCGGGATTCAATGAAAATATTTCCAACTGGCAGTTGCTTCGGGTAAACAAGCTAACAAAGTTCTTAAAGAGCGAAAGGGATGCACGATCAATAATATGCTCCAGATAAAGACGGATATAAAAGCATTGGTTTTAAAACGCACGTTCGTATCCACGTGGAGTCCTGAGACGCTGTCAGCAATATCGATTTTATATAACTCAAGTGGGGTTGGAACGCGACATCTAATATGCATAAGATAGAGATAAAAATATTACAGGCGGAGTTTTATGACGACACAGGACTGTATCATTGGTTGAAATAGATAGTTTTACAACGGACAAACACGCGACATGTGAAAGCGATTTTTTGGATTAAATTGTGTGTCTGAGGTAAATTTCTGGGAGCTTTAAGTCAGTTAGATTAAAATTTGCAGAAATATTATTTTAAATTAAGTATTTCGCGTAAAGAGTGGCCGAGGGGTGGCATTTTAACAGTATAAATACTCGGAGAGAATGGGGCTCGTTCTCTTTTGATTCTCTTTGTATTCTGATCTCTCTTTGTATTTTCATCGCTTTAGACAATAAACCGACGTTATGGTAGAGTCTTGTGAGTATTGAAAAATTGTATAATTTAGTAAAAATAGTATTAACACTTATAACGTGGTAAGTGGAGGCTTTATAGTTATGAACGTGAGTAGTCTCGAGTGAATTAAATTAACCGAGGTCCAACTAATACCATGACAAGCTAATAAAGCAATAAACAAAAGTATAATATACGTGAATTTGGATGGTGGGATGGAATGGTAATTGGTAGCAACGAGCTCGGCGTATACTGAGGTTATCATCTATCTGGAGGAACAGAGCGCATAATCACAAAGCCAAGGAGTTTTGGAGGATAGGGCATCATCGACGGAGTCGGAAACTTTAAGTATTTTCCAGGTAATTTATTTGAATTTGCTGTTATTTGATAAACTGTTGGAATTATTTGTGATGTGTGAGTAAACTTTGGGGGTTATTTATGGTTATTTAACGTATTGGAAAAGATACGTGTACTTGACTATTATTAGGGTATTTTAAATTTTGAAAAAAGGTGTATGTAAACCTTACTAAATTTCATTATGAATTTAAATTGGATTGTTAAGGGTACATGGGTTATTAATTTTGTAGTAATTTTATGCAAGGTGAAAGACATACATTAATAAACTGGGTTATTATGAGCTCACTATACTCCAGTGTGCAATAAATATAGGGTATTATTTGGAGCTCATTTACTCCTATTGTATTAAATGTGTTTGCAATTAAAATTTTAAAACAAGGACTTTACAAAAATAGCACTTATTGAAGTGTAACTAGAGTTAATAATCTATAGGAACACTGTGGCACGATTTAAATAAAATTAAATAAAAACCCTTAACCACAAAAAATATTTAAATTACTAGATACGTATTTCGACCACTACGTGGTCATCATCAGTAGAAAACCTACAATTAAGGGTTTTTATTTAATTTTATGTAACTAGAGTACCAAACTGTACATATCTGTGAATAATTGTTTGTAAATAGCGGTAAATAAAGATTGTATGATTGTTGTATTTTTTGTGAGTGTAAAGGAAGAAAGATTGTAAATTTAGGAATCCAAGAAGAAGCACAACTGAGCTAGCCAGGGAAGCTGCTGAAGATATTTTGAAGCAGAAATCAGGGTAAGAAAATTTTTGTTTGTTGTGAACTTTTTATTTTTGAAAAGTATTTAATGACTCACCCTCGATTCTTAAACTTTAATCCGCGGATTCACAGCAATCTCATGACGGCCCAACGTTAGAATTTGAATAGATTTTAAGGAGTTCCAGAGACTGTCCCCACGATCCACAGCAATATATATATATATTGAAACGACTTTTGTTTTATTGTACTGAAAGCACCACTGAAACGTTATTTATTCTACATTAAGGCGCTAGTGAACAAAAATCTTTCGACATAGCTAGGGGCTATTCCTGGGTAGAGCAATAAGAAGTGGGGGGGTAAGTCAAATTCTGTTTGCAAACCAAAGCCAAGCTAAATCAAATAGGCGCCACCATGTCCTGAGATAATTACGATAATAGCAAAGCACAGTTCTAAGGGCGGACGTGGAAACCCAAAGATAAAATGATCGCCTTCGTTAAGAAAAACCTGTCTTATCAAAATAAGACGCAGCTCCTGTAAGAAATTGCAAAGATTAAATAAATAAAAAAGTAGAACACCATTTGTGTCCTATAAAAGTATAAAAAAAATAAAAAAATGTATATCCAATATGATATTGGCACCAAATTATTACTCAAAAATTGTACCTTTGTGTAATTAGATTTGATCGCATTTGACCAAAATAAAAGCCTCAAATTTGAACTAATTGTTTACTAAAAAATCTCTTTTAAAATATCGGAACTTTTTAACAAGAAAAAAATTTGTCATTAACTGCATCAAAGTTAAAGTTTTGACTTTTTTTTTAAAACAACCAACTATACTTTAAACATGAACCTGCTATAAATATTTGTGAGAAAATAATTTGTAAGCATAATACACTGAATTACGTTCTAACCTGGGCAGATCTTTTCAGGTAGATTACAATTTCTAGAATCTTACATAACGTGGGTTTGAACTTTCATATTTAGATTTAATAATTTATATGTAGATAAAAGCTAATCACAAAAATAGGAATGTTTGGTTTAAATTCTATTACAGCTGCACAAAGCATCTGCTTTTATGACAACATCTGTCAATTGTTCAACACAAAAAATATGACGTCCAAAACATACGTTGAAATTATCGAAGGTTCAAATGGAACAAAGCTTATAATTATAGAAACCTAATCTGACAAAATTTTGTTCTACGGCTTATAAAACCAGTTCAACAATAATTGAAAATTACACAATTTACATGTTGTAAACATAATAACAACTTTACGTGCTTTAACCTTCAAAACACATGCATGAAATATCTTACAACTAATAATGAACCCAACTGCTTTTGTTGCTCCACGATAAATCGAGATGGATATTTACGTTCTTCAAACAAAGTTACCAGCCATTTCTAACTAGATACGACTGCATCCAAACTAACATCCATAATTTCTTAGTAGACAAATTTCTTATCGACAGTTCCTAAATAACGGTAATTCTGAATTCTTGGATCCTACATGACGAATGCTACATGACGCGCTAAATAAATTAATTCAAATTAGATTAGTTCGTAAAATATATACTTTACCAACCGTTAGTAGAAGATATCTTAATTGTTAGTAATTGATGCGAAGGTCGCCAGCCTCTAGCCGAGAATACATGTTTATAAAGCTGTTGCCAGCGGCCGACTAACTTGAAGAAACAAGAACCGAGTGGTCGCGACGTTAGAGGCGTGGAATACGAAAGAAACAACTAGAGATGCGCTTGGAAATAACTTTATGTGATACAGATATATTAATATAAGTAGATCAACAAGGAACAATGCACGGCTAGCGCATTATCCTCGTAATTCAATGCGGATAATTACTACTGAAATTAAACATGTTACAACAGTGCTCTCGTAATTGATTTTTTGGAGAATAGTCGATTTACTCCTATAATTGATGGAATTATTTGATTTTCTTAAAGTTAAAGTTATTTATTTCTATCCTATGACTTAATCTACCCTCTTATCATAATTATGATAATTTAATTGAAACAGATGATTTCTTAAGTACCTGCTATTAGCTAGGAAGCTATATAGGAAGCACTCCACCATGATGTTCTCTAGTTAGGTATTATATCTATCTTAACATATTTATAGTATATTATTCAACGAGTGAGTTGTGATAGCCATTACTCATTGGGAAGGTTTACGCCGCGAGCCCGTTAGGGCGAGAAGCGTAATCCGAAAGAGTAATGGCAATAACTCACGAGTCGAATATTATACTTTTCCTACGACTACACAAATTTTCAATATCAGATATTTTCTAAACGTTTACACTAATATTACAAACATTGACAAGCAAAAAATGTATTTGTCAAAGTATAACAGCCTACTTTGCATGATACGAAAATTATTCCTTGCGGATTATGAAAAAATGAAGGTTTTTACTGATTGGTCAGATATGTTGGATTATGATCATAATCTACGATCTGGATGTTCCTGATTGGTTAAAAGTTTTGGATTATGAAGTCATATACACGTACAGAATAATGAGTGCTATTATTAATCCATTCTTAAATGCGTAAGAAATGCGTTGCTTCCTGTCTATAACTGACATAAGTCAAACACTTGACAATGTTAGATATGATTGATAAAAATGCCAAACGTAATTGAAAGTTAGGTTGATGTACGGTTGTTGTACACGATTTAGATTTGTAAATTTTCCGATTATCGTTATCAGTCTCGGTGGCGTAATTGAAAAATGCATGGTCCTAGAAAGACTAAGATACAGGTTCAAGTCCTGTCCAAGACCATATATTTTCCATCTTTCAATTACTAGCTCGATTTGAAATGATCATTTGGGCTTTGCATAAAAAAGTCTAGGTTATTATTTCATCTTATTAACTGTAATACTTTAGTATTTATCAACTTACCTTGTGTAATTGACTACCTAAAATATTTATATATATTTATATATTTATATATATATAAATATATATATATATATATATATATATATATATATATATATATATTATGAAATTATAAAATGGTTTAAAAGATAGTTGTTAGTACTGAGGGTAAATACATTAATTTACCACCCCTATCAAGGTATTCTAAATTTAAAACACTACGATAAAATAAGGATTGATAAATAATTACTTGTTAAACTAGGATAAAATGTTATGTACTAGTGGTGAAGCGTTTGAGGTTTGAAAGAAGCATTTTGATTCACTGTTCTTCAATACAACGATTATCTAATGTAATTCCAACTGAATGTGTTTTGGTTTTGTTGAAAATACCATGTTTGTAACTGTTTGAAGGATACTCTATTTTATTAATTAATTAATGTACCATAATACCTGTAAATGAATGTATTTTAGCATGTTTAGTTATCATAAAGTGATGGTAAAATTTGTGGAATGTCAACCAATGACAAGTTGTATAAATGACACAAGTATCTGTCCCAAAATAGTCATTAAGTACAAATAATGTTGAATCAATGAATGTACCTCTTAGATTTTTATAGATAGTAGGCAAGATGTAATTTTTAGAGACTATTTCCTAAGTGATGGGTATTTATAATGAGTGAGTTGATTTTAAAATTGTGTAATATATAGATGTTTTGGCTTTGGAGCATGGAAATGAATTTTTGAAAAAAATTAATATATGTGTTTAAAATTTATCCCTTTTATTTGAGCGTGTAACTGGAGTAATACTACAAAAAGTTTCATATTTGTGGAGAACAAGTGTATCATACAATAATTAATAAGGTTTTATACAACCAAGTAAATTTACAGAAGAGTGATTCCAGTTAAAGCGAACAATAGGGTCATCTTTAGCGTAGGTAAAGAGTAGCACCAGCGAGCTTTGGATATTTTTGCTGCGGGTTTCCAGTCGTATAAATTACGTTTCATCATAAGTGGTGGAGTATTGCAAGAGTTCCTATTAATAGAGCCGTATCTAAGTATATTGTTGCTGAATTATTAGTTTATTAGTTGTAAAACCTAAAAAAGAGTGAATTTAATTAGAACATAAAACTAAAACTTACTTTCAACAGGTATTGACCGCAAGCGTTCGCTAGACGATTTTGTTGTATCCTGTATCGAGGTCCATGCGCAACTCAAGCACATTCAGAGGAATTGCAAGTATTTGAAGTTACCCTTATATATACATCATTTAAAGTTATTTGTTAGTAATTTGAATCTCAAACGTTTATCTATATTATACATTTCTGATTATATTTATCAATCTTTGAAAATAACCACGTCATACATGCACTACGAGAGGTTAAGTGGTTTTAACTAGACGACGCTTTATGCGCATGTGTTAAATGTACCTGTAAGAGGACAAAAAACCCACGTTCTCTTACAGAGTAAAATAGCTAGATACAATTATCCTTGAGTGAATTTTAAAAGCAAATTTTTTTCTTTATTAATTTTTACAAAACTACAAACGTTAGCATAGTATTTTTCAGCGTGCATAAATATATGCATGTAAGTCAGGTTGCGGTACTATCAGGAAAGATTTGCCGCCGTTTCTAAATATTTAAAAAGCCGACACCACCTTTACGTGTGCAACTATTTATTCCTTAAACTCTTTGTTTTTATCAGATTCTTCATACAGTATAATATATATATATATATATATATATATATATATATATATATATATAAATATTTTAGGTAGTTAATTACACAAAGTAAGTTGATAAATACTATCGTATTATAGTGAATAAGATGAAATAATAACTTAGACTTTTATGCAAAGCCCAAATGATCATTTCAAATCGAGCTAGTAATTGAAAGATGGAAAATATATGGTCTTGGACAGGACTTGAACCTGTATCTTAGTCTTTCTAGGACCATGCATTTTTCAATTACGCCACCGAGACTGATGACGATAACCGGAAAATTTACAAATTTAAATCATGTACACGACGATACATCAACCTAACTTTCAATTACGTTTGGCATTTTTATCAATCATATCTGGCATTGTCAAGTGTTTGACTTATGTCAGTTATAGACAAGAAGCAACGCATTTTTTACGCAATTAAGAATGGATTAATAATAGCACTCATTATTCTGTACGTGTATATGAATTCATAATCCAACAGTTTCAACCATTTAGGAACATCCAGGTCGTGGATTATGATCATAATCCAACATCTCTGACCAATTAGTAAAAACCTTCATTTTTTCATAATCCGCAAGGAATAATTTTCGTATCATGCAAAGTAGGCTGTTATACTTTGACAAATACATTTTTGCTTGTCGATGTTTGTGATATTAGTGTAAACGTTTAGAAAATATCTGATATTGAAAATTTGTGTAGTCGTAGAAAAATTATAATATTTAACTCGTGAGTTACTACCATTACTCTTTCGGATTACGCTTCTCGCCCTAACGGGCTCGCGGCGCAAACATTCCCAATGAGTAATGGCTATCACAACTCGCTCGTTGAATAATATGCTATAAATATGTTAAGATAGATGTAATACTCAACTAGAGAACATCATAGTGGAATACTTCCTATATAGCTTCCTAGCTAATAGCAGGTACTTAAGAAACCATCTGCTTCAATTAAATTATCAGAAGTGCATAAAATATTCCATAACTAACTAAACCATTTTATTTAATAAGGATATTAATAAATGTTACCCTTGTAATTACACATGAAGGTTTTGAGAAGAACTTGATATAATTTTGCTTACTTTGGCACTGATATTAATATTCATACATAATGGGTGGCATTATTTTTGTTATTAAATTAAGGAGGTGATAGAGATTGATTGGCAAAACAGAAAACCTATAAGGCATTTTTACTCTCGAACCGCTTTTTAAATGTCCGACCTAGGTCAACTTCAGTTGCTACGTACTTAGATGTAGTCGGAAGAAAAGTAAATACCAGGCTAACTATCAAATATGGAGAGTGGGGGGGATTCACCTACATACCAAGAAAACCAAAAAAACAAAGCACGTCGCCCACGATTATATATTAACAATAAAAATAAATAAAGGATTCTGTACAAACAAGCAAAAGAAATACATTAAGCGTTACTATTTCAGAGCAAACAATTATGTGATACGAACAATTTAGACTTTAGATACGAAGTGCGCATCTCGTATTTTACACAAAATAAAACTAGTCAGTAGAAAATAAACATGTGAGAGCTTTTGTCAAGCGTTTTTAAAATTGCACCTAATACTTTTGTAAAATAACCTAATCAATAGGAAAGAATTAACGTGTGTCTGTCAAACATTTTTAACAATGGTACATCACACCTGCAGAGCGATAATATCGATTCGCAGCAACAAACAATAATTCTACAGAGTCACTTTTATATCACGTAACTACATCAAACGTTGATACGGAATATGCCATTGATATACACAAAAGAAAACAAGTTGTATACCTGTGTGTGTCTGGATACTTAGCTTGCAAAGACTTCTGGGGTGAGTCAGCGCAGCAACGCCATAGTCGCCAGGGTCCATTCACCCTGCTACCACAACTGCAGCAGTGGTCTACGGACAAAAGCAGTTGGTCTACAGAAAGAAAGAACCCATTTAGCCACTAGCTAAAAGCAATACACGCAGCATACCTCCTACTTGTCGAACAAAAAAAGTGCATTGCTTTAGAAATACTGGAACGAGTAATGTAGAAAATATTTCAACGCACAAGCTGCAGAATCAAATTCAAAATGGGTTCAAATAGCACGAGTTTGAACTACGATCCTCGCGTTATCGAAGCACGATTAGCAAAACTGGAAAACACGCTATCAAATAATATTAGGATCTATCACTTCGACAAGTCTTTAAATAGGAAACACCAGAGAAAGCAATTATACGTTATCGGAAGGTTTAATAAATTACCGGATACCTGAAACAAGGTATAGACTATCTAATTTATCGAATAACTTTTCGTTTTAAAAACAGAGTGGATTTGAGTTAAAATTATGTTAAGTGGGCTTATACTGAACAGGTACACTATATAGGGTGTTGTTGAAGAATTTAAGACTGAAACGGGAGAAAAATAGGATAATTAATTTATGCTGAAAATAAACGTAACAAAGTAAAAGTTTTAGAACTGCTGTTTTGTAATATGTTTTTAAGAAACAATTTACGTATGCAAGTGCTATCCTGAACCACATAACGCACATGGAATGATTTCACAAAATGTGTTCGAAATTTCCACAGTATCTACAAGTTTGTGCTTTGTATAATTCTCGGGTTTTCGTATTTTCAAAACACAATTCATTATGATAATAATACGATAAAAGACTTCAATTACTTAAATCCAATTAAGTCCCAACACTGCGTTTAAGTAGGTGAAACACACAATACTTACACACACTTAAACATTTAACCCGGTTACGCGCTATGTAATGAAAAGTACATTCAACTTAAAGTAGGATATCGTACTTTGCATAAACGCTGAATTGTAACAAACGCAAAACTACATCAGACACCCAATACAATCGACCACATCAGCCTTATGGAATATTATTTTTTGTTGTGATTATTATCTAAACATGCGAATTTTAGAAAATAAATTTAAAGTTATTTCCGTTGCAGCTACAATCCATTGAGTTATTTCATTTAGCAGCAAAAATGCACTCTATTTTACTAATTTAAGTTTGTTGAAGTAACAACTTAATTGGTCGACTTTAAAGCATGATGTAATTGTATATTTTATTTATGACCTATTTAACATTGCAATGGTTTTAAAACAATTTTAATACTTTTTTTTGTGTGTCCACTTGTAGCTTAACTGTTTGCTTTAGACACCAGGTTTATTAACAATTTTTGTTTGTCTTATCGGTCTCTACACCCCCTTTAAATTAATGACATAAAACTAATGCCACCCTGTATTTATTATACTGCCATGGCACTAGTAAAGTGTTTATCATTACGAACGCTATAGTACATTCTTCATCGAGCGAGTTATGCTAGACATTACTCATTCGTAGGGTTTGTGCCGCAAACCCGTTAAGGCGAGCGGCGTAATCCGAATAACTAATTGCCATAACTCGCCAAGTAGAATACTATAATTTTCCCAGGACTACACAAATCTTTATTATGAGATATATTCTAAACGTTTTAACTAATATCGCAAACACTGACAAGCAAAAATATATTTTTCAAATTGTAACAGCTTACTTTGCATGATACGAAAATTATACCTCGCGGATTATGAAAAAATAAAGGTTTGTACTGATTGGTCAGAGGTGTTGGATTATGATCATAATCCACAACCTGGATGTTCCTGATTGATTAAAGTTGTTGGATTTCGAATTCATATACACTTACAGAATAATGGGTGCTATTATTAACCCATTCTTAAATGCGTAAGAATGCACTACTGGATAGTCGTGGGAACAGTGGCGTAACTACGATTTTTGGGCCCCCCCGCAAAAATTTTAAAGTGGGCTCTCTTTAAAATGTATTACTTTTACTGGCTTATATTTAGCCATATTTTTAAATTATAGTACATGTAGAGAAGGAAGCAGTATAGAATTAAATACATATACTATATTAATCAAGTGCTTTATTAATTATAAAACCAAATTACATAAATTCAAACTTATAAGTTAATTAATATTAAATCTACATATTTATACGCCGCACAAAATTATTTACACCTAAAAATTTGATACAGTAAAAAAACCTATGAGCTAGCAGACATTCCAAATCAAATTCAAAATTTTGTTTTTCTTGCATGTTTTGCTGCAAACGCGTTTATTGTATCCTCTATATTCATATTTTTGGCAGTGTCATGTTCTACTGCTAAGAGGATAAATCGTCTAATCTATCTTGTGAAGTGCGGTTCCTAAGATAATTTTTAATAATTTTAATTTTGAGAAAGATCTCTCCGCACTTGCAACGCTAACGGGTAAAGTTAGGTATAACATTAATGCTGTTATGGTGTTTGGAAAACTGCTAGAACCTGTAGATTTGGAAAGTACTAGATATTCTAAAAATTGTAAGATACCGTTAACATTTTTAATTCATCACAAATAAGTCTATTATTTTTGAGTGTAGTAAGTTCTATACCTATAGCATCATTTAAATCTTTGTAGTAAAATTTTGCAATTGTTTTGCCTTAGATAAAATATCGTCTGCAGTTAAATTCAAAAATACATTAGGTTCTAAGAAATTAAACTTTTCGTTTACATGAAAAAGCGATTTAAAACGATTCGACAGCTGTGAAATTATAATATCCATTACGCGATAAAATACATTTATTTTAAATTTAAATTCTTCATCATTAAATCGATAATCATTGGATAATTCATCGTAATGCTTTTTATTTTTGGTTGCCTTTTTTATAAATTCCGGTTTAATATTCCATTGCCCTGCAACTTTCGCTGCTTCCTCCTTGATGTTGGAATAGTTATTTCTTGTTTCCTTGAAAATTTTAAAGTTTTTGTAATAAGAGAGTTATCTGATTAATATTCGCCTTTTCACTCTGAGCAGTTTGTGAGAGCTTGATAAGCTCTTCTAGAATTTGACTTAAAAAACACTTAAAAAATAAAATTAAAATTATCCATGCTAGTTAATATTTGCTTTGCGTCATTTCGTTCATCTGTTTTTTGATATCATAATAATTTTATTAAGAGACATTACTATATCTTTATACCGAATTCTTATGGCAGCTAAAGATTTTACTCGATCCGCCCAACGTGTCGGATTTAAGCGTTTCAATTGTGTGAAATTTTCTTTAAAACAGAAAGCCAATTCCATCTTACTATACTATTAGCAAAAATGTATATATGTTTTCTAAAAGTAGAAAAACGATTCTATTTCTTTTATACCTTTAACGGCATCATTTATGACTAGATTTAAGTTATGGGCACTACAGTGCATATATAAGGCTGCAGGCTCTATGTTTAAAATTCTCTTTGCACGCCAGAATACGTACCGCTCATAACGTTAGCTCCATCGTAGCCCTGCCTCTACATTTATTTATATCTAATTGCATGTTGGTTAAATTGCTTAATATAGTATTACATAGTCCTTCAGCAGATTGGGACTCTACTTTTGTAAAACCCACAAAAGTTTCACAAATATCTATTTTGGTTACCTCTCCCAAGCTGTCTTTTTAAAATCAATATATCTTACAATTTTACTTAATTGATCAATCTTAGTTATATCCTGTGTAGTGTCTATTATGATTGAGAAAAAGGAGCGGATCTAATTTTATTTAATAAAATATTTTTAAGTGTGCGCTTAAAGTATTAATAATATCGTTTTGAATTTTGGGAAAGATATTTAATTGAACCTTTGGGTCGTTCAAGCACTTTTTGTAATATAGGATCATAGTTACTAATTAAATGAACTAAACTTAAGAAATTACCGTTGTAACTGTCTTTGAATCAGAAAACTTTCTCTATGTCCTCGAAATGACAGCATGCGCTGGGATAGTGTTAAAGTAACATTGAAAAGTCTGTGTAAAACATTTTTCCAAAATTCAGTTTCTTGTTTTAATAGTAGAGTATCTTTCTTATCTATGGTATAATTTTTTTCCACATATCGTAAATAAAACAACAAGTTAAATGAGATTGAGCAAGCAAATGCTCTTTAATTTTTTGATAAACCCTGCCAATCATTAATTCCGGTCGTCCAACTTGACCTTACTGAAGCAAACAGCCAACATGGTTGACAATAAACACAATTTTTAATTTAGAATAACACAACCACCCATTTGAATTGTGTGGTAAGTTTAACGTATTGCTTTTATTTTCGCTTGCAGTTATTAAGTAATAATAGTGAACTGAAAAACTTCCATTTTTATTATCTTTAGGAAACGCACCATCTGGTCTACACAATCCGTAATTAATTATTTCTTTTCTTAAATTGTCATGTTGTAAAACATTGATTTTAAAAATGTGCAAAATCGGTTGGATATTCTTTCGTCAGATCCATAGATAGTTCATTAAGTGAAAAGTACTACTCACATTTACCTCTGTAATTGTAGTGGTATCTAGTTCCAAATTTCTATCGCGGCCGTCATTATGTGATGTACTTGCGCCCTGGGTGAGAGTTTTAAAATTGTTGACGACTGCTGTTCGTCTGTAGCGGAACTAGTAGATGCTACTGTCGAAAGCCCAATTTCTTTCATAGATTGTTCTTGTTTTCGGACTCTTTAGAAGTAAAAAGGAACTTATTTTTGGAATCTTGCTCTTTGATTCTTCCAATAGTTTCCTTTTCGTTTTTGCAGCGCCGCTTGTAGTGCTCATTGTATATTATTTCCTGCAATTTTGAATGAAATTAATTATAATGTAATTAGATAAGTAATAATTATTTAAAAGCCTTTTGAAATTACAAATAACACATACATACTTTGCTTTAAATGCTTTAATTAACAAAATATAAATGATTTTTATTGAATGCTTAAAGATTTATTTATATGTATTTCTCAGCGCGACTTCAACTATGATCAAATCAATAGTAGTTTAATAAAAATAGATATAAATACTTACGTTTAAATATGAAAGACCTCCTGTAATACGAACACAACACTATTGAGTAAAACGTACTGGAATGCTTTTTACTTCCTTTCCGTTATATATAATGCAGCTAATGCAAATACGTTGCAACCAGCTGACTAGAAACCACAAAATGAATTTCTTTCTAGTATTATATTTCTAGAAAGCGAAGGTTACTAAGCTACCTGCCATCCTGTGAATCTGTACTGTACAGACAATAGCCCTTTTATTCCTATTTAAAATCCCACAAACCAAACTAACCCTACTATACGTCGTTTAATAATGCTTTACCACTTTATACAACTTATCACTTAAGAATAATATAGACATCTTTGTTATTAAAGTTTACAGTCTCTTTCATCTGTTTATTAACCCTTACAAAATAGGACAGAACGGATAGAAAGAAGAAAGGATGCAGGCTGCAGGTGGTGTTCAGTATTTATCTTAATTATTATTTCTTGTATTTCAGCAGTTCCTAGTAGTAACATCAAGAAAACGTTCGTTAACCTGCGGTTTCTGAATTATCTGCAATATTTTCTTGACCGTTTCTTACCTGCCAAATACGTTGAAGATGAATAAGTTGAGTTTATTATCGTTTGGGCCTTCTTGCACTTGTGTCCCCCCCGCATAGCGGGGGCTGGCAGGGGTGTAGTTACGCCACTGCGTGGGAAATAGTATATTATCCAATGAGCGAGTTATGATAGCCATTACTCATTTGGAAAAGGACGAGCGGCGTAATCTGAATGAGTAATCGTCATAATTCGCGAGTGGAATATAATACTTTTTTCACGACTACACAAATTATCATTATCAAATATACATTTTCTAAACGTTTATACCAATATTACACACACTGACAAGTAAAAATGTAATTGTCAAAATATAACAGCCCACTTCGCATAATACGGAAATTCTACATTGCAAATAATGATAAATATTGGTTTTGTACTGATTGGTCACAGGTGTTGGATTATGATCATAACCCACGACCTGGTAGTTCCTTTTTGGTTAAACGTGTTGGATTATAAATTTATATATACCTACAGAATAATGAGTACTATTATTGTTCTATTCTTAAATGCATAAGCACAAGAAATGCATTACTGGATAGTCGTGGAGAAAATACATATACATTTATTTAATTAATGTACAAGATATTCGATTAGAGTAGTTTGAAAGGTGCCAGAATAATATATATTTTTATTTAACGCGCTAGAGGCATTTGAGAATTTTCACAAATCATTTTGAGAGAACACAGATAACATGCTTAAATATATAAGAGTTTTTTTGACATTTTTTGGAATTGCGAAACAATCGTTTATGACTAAAGATATCCATATCGTAGACATTCGAGAATTCCAGTATAAGGAGCGCGATTTTTTTTATCGAGGAAGTGGCTGTACTACATTTACAGAGCGGACGATTATGGCATCTATTCCGAATATGGCGTTGGAGACGACCGATTTAAGCTGATCCTTCTTGAAACAAATCAGTTTCAACATAAAATATCTACACGCGCTGCATTGGAAAACTCCAACTACAGATGTGCTAACACCTTTTTGTTCGAGTCTGTACTTACAAGAGATTATCCATTTAGCCCATAATTTATGTAAAAGGTTGTAAAAAGCGGATTATTAGACATTATTTACCAAAATCCCAAGTGTAGAATCTAGAAAATTACAATTAAAAATCCAACCAATGAGAAGATCAATTCCGATCATTGTTTGTTACGTATTAACAATAATCTAAATTGTGCAAAAGATAGTGTTGTTATTTTAAGAAATGTGTTGTCATTAGTAGAGTATAATTGACAATCCTGTGACCTCATTTCCTCCAGAATCCCTCATTTCCTCACTCATCTGGACCAAATTTACATGTAAATTCGCACTATAAAGTCTTATTTTTTAAGAATCTCCACCTGCTCTCTCCCTGTGGAGATGAATCTCCTCCTTGTGGGAGTTTTACCCCAACCATCCCTAACCTAAAAATCGATAACCTAACCCCTAAAATTTTTGAGATACTTCTCGGTGTCTATTGGCACCGCACCCACGAGATAAACTTATCTTGTTTGGTATCAATTAATATTAGAATTTTCTCAGCTACCCGAATTTTTAAGAATTTTTTAGATTGCGCCATCCCCAAGGGAGCTACCCCAATTTTAAGATTTCTTACCTGTAGCGACTTTTGAGCGTTCTTATAAAATTTTTTTAGTCATGCAATACATCTTCTTAGTCTAAAATTTTACGCACACCCCGAATCTGTAAACAGATTTGAAATCAGACCACGCCCTGCAAAGTTACACATATACCTTCTGCGAGATAAATCTTTCTCCACATTTCCACCCACGAGATAAATGTACATTGTTTGGTATCAATTAATATTAGAATTTTCTCAGCTACACAAATCTCTTTAAATTTTTTAGATAGCTCCATCCCCCCGAGAGCTACCCTGATTTTAAGATTTCTTACCTGTAGCCACTTTTGAGCGTTCTTATAAATTTTTTAGTCATGCGATACATCTTGTTAGTCTAGAATTTTATGTAGAATCCGAATCTGCAAACAGATTTAAAACAGGGACCACCCCTTACCATTTTACACACACCCTCTAAATGATAAATTCCTGCAACTCATACCTAAAAGAAAATCTAAAAACAATTCTTGAAACTTTTTATTACAAGCAATTTTTACTAATACAGTTTAAATTTGTAAACAACATTTCTAAATACATATTCACAATTTTTTATTCTTAACCTAGAACTTCTCATATCGGGCTATACTTATTAATATTTATTTCTAAATAGAGCACCTTTTCCAAAGACCAACCGGACCCGCATGTTTCAAATTCCTCTGATTTTGTTCGCATGGTTTCGCTTAAGACCTCGTACATATTTTTCAGATTACTAGAAGACGTTATAACCACATTTTTTGTGTTAAAGGATTTTACATCGGTAGTCTCTTCCCCCATTTTGGTGTAAACGCCGTAGAGTTCGCAATAGACTTTTACTGCTGTATGTTGTATTCTTTTTTCATTAATTAATCGAATAAATCGCTCTTTCTGCTTCCAAAGAAACTCGGGCACTCCATCGTCGACACTGGCATTCTTTATGCGATAGCTAGCCATACGGTTGTTAAACGCAGTGCTAACCATTTCTACACCATCGTCGCTAGTAGCGGTAACTAGATGCATTTTATGTCGTTGCTCCTTAAGCGTGCGGCATAGGTAGTCTTTCCATTTCGAAATCGCGATACTTTACAGTCATAATCTCGCTGGTTTACTTTAGCGCATGACAAGACCCTTTAACAGCTGGTGGAGCTGAACGTTTAACTGCTTAATGCACATACCGTGCTGTTTTTCCTTGTGTCGCTGATAAGATTGTCCATTCTCGTAAAAGCGATACCGCAAGACCCACAGTTAAAGAACTTTGCTAGACGGATGTATAAGCTAACCTAGGCGATGTTACACCACGACATTTGTTCTGGTGCCGTTATGAGAGCATCCTTCTGGTAAAGTAGACGTGACACGGCTCGCATTTAACAACACGTTTGCAGGTACCATTTTCAGTCACATAAACAAAATCCTGCACTATAAGTACTTGACTTGTAAGCGAACAACTTATAACTAAAGAGTTTACTCTTGCGCACCTGCTTTATGTAACACCTATAGAATGCAAACCGAAGGTTTCCGAAGACACCGACACGATGTTGAGGATTCAGCGACGAGAACTAAATGACGTCATAATCACTCGCTGCTCGTCCAATACATTTAGCCAATCCATGCACATATATAATACGTATCTTCTACGTATTGTGTGCGAATGCATGTACGTATCTAAACCATCGGATAACGTTTACATTTTTTATGATCGCGATGCATTATTTAAATCCATAATACGCAGGCTACACACGCAACAATGACTGCAAGTGTGCATGTCAAATATGGTGTACTGTAATATCCGATCACTCGTGTAGATACCATGCACCCTAGGATATCACCATAGCGTTGCTGCTCACCATGGATTTACTTAACTAAATTCGTGGAACTTAATCTTTATAAATGACATTTATCATACTTTAAAATGACATTAGACTTAACATTTTACCAAAATTTAATACTCAAGCAAGTCATTTAACGTTTTAAATTTCCACAACTTTATTTGTTGACAATGTTATATTTATGATTAAAATTTAATCGCAGCTACGTTCACTCTTTTAACCAGACTATATATTTAATGCTAGACAGTATGCCTATATTAAATCTTTGCATACCGACTCCAGACCATCTGTATTCTTGTAATTGTAAATTAAATAGCACTCACTCTATTACTGTTAGTGACGACTTCTTAAAGACCCACCATTTTATACATTTTATAGCCTCGCGATCTTTACTAGTAAATACATTTACAACCTTGCTTTTACGCATACGACTTCAAGACATTGCGCATTGACTAAATACGTTTCTAGAATACCTTAAAACCGCCGTGTACATCCTCGAAGACACTACATAACAGATCTCTACTAACCGTCAACCAGTTAGAACCGGAAGGATTTGAAGTCGAGAACTTAATAATCTATGGAATTCTTAACAACTCATTCTACAATAAGATGTCTACACATCTGATTGTTCGCAATATGACACGTATTTTCCATGTATCCTTTCACCATTTCCATGCGTAGATTCAGTTGTACTCTTCCACACAGCGGAGCATAGGGACATGTCCTTCGTACGAGCCCAGATCTGCGCTCGTAGCCTGGCTATTTCCCTCGATGACTACTTTTATTAATCAGAACAGTATGCAATGTATAAATTTTACTCCTGTACATGAACGTTAAGATTTTATCGATACCATCCATAATCTCAAATAATTTGGCAGTTGCATGTATCTGTTATCAATTTCCGCTTTCTTCGTGTACGGACATTCACCTCAATTTATTGTAGCAACACACGTAGCTGAGCTTGTCCGACTCCATTGTGCCTCATGCGCCTAACCAATCTTCTACGTCTAGCACCCGCACCAGCTCGCAGCCACTTGCGCATCGCACCATGCTTGATGCGACTAGCCATTTACATCTGGTCAACGCAAATCACATTGATGCCGTTGTTATAAACCAATGATCACAATGTTAGTATACTAATTGCACGCAATGTTAAACATCAATTCCTGATAGTTTTATCGTTGAACTATACACTTTTTTGTAATGCCTTAAGCATGGTTTAGTCATTTAAACACATTCCATTCAAAGTTATACACGCAAGCAGTCCTGTTACTCCATGTCATAGAATATCTTTTCAGTGTTTATAATGATGTTCTATCAGCATTTGCTAGTTCGCAGCTGTAGACACATTTTACAATCGAGTCTTCCCAACTCTTCTATCCCATTTATGCTCAACGGACAACACACATCAGTGTCGCTCGATACGATAGCAGTTCACCGAATCTATTTTGATAAAATCTTCGCAGATTGCTTAAAAGTACGTAATTTGCCATTATATTTACAAGTCTTTGATTCCACCAGACAGACACGACCATTCTTCCCCCCCCCCCCCCCCCCCCCCCCCCCCCCCCCCCCCCCCCCCCCCCCCCCCCCCCCCCCCCCCCCCCGCAATTCTTCTTGCAACTTTAACCAATCAACTTTCCACCAATAACCTACTTATTAACCTTCTCTTCGGGTGGAAACCTTTCCCCACAACCGGTGGCATTCCACTTGGTCGAAGTTTGACCATACTTCGTCTTAGTACTATCTCACTTCTATAAAACGTTTAGATAACAGCTTTTAAAGTATACGTTTATACCATCCTGTTTCATTATGCAAGACCATCAAAAGTTTTCAAATTGCAATATGTACGCTTGTACAATCGATCGTAATACCATGCTTTAGCACTAAGTTTAACTGCAAATTTTCCTCTTTTACTCTAAACTGTTTCTGGACAACGAACATCTGTATAATGATTCCAGTCTGTTCAATTCGCTTGATCATTCCGTACATTCCAGTTGTACTGTACATCACTTCTTATATCGTTAAGCTATGCATATGGTGACATGTTAAACCATTATCTAATCACGTACAGTCTTTATCGTTCACGTCCACAACTGTGTTGACCATTTTCTTCGCAATTCGCGACACTTATCTTGTAAAGTATACATGCGTACATTGCTACTACGCTTTAAATAGACTTAATTAATCTTATCTGCCGATCTTCTTCATATCCCAGCAACAATTTCGGTAATCCATTCAAATGCACCTAGCAACTTTACGTCATGTCCCATTCTGGTTTCGTTCGTCAATTATACACGTTTCTTGTAGACTCCTATACGATACAGTTACTACTATCTTTAGTTCACATACACCAAATTTTAATGGATACCCAACAGGATCTTTGGAATCACTATTAATAACTAACATCTTCTATGTTCGACCCGTTTCAGCACGCTTCATCGTCCACATCATTTTCATTTCCTCATCGCATGTATCAAGCGATCTTTAGCACGCAAGTCTTCTCCCTTACACGTACATGCTACGGAAACTTATAAACGAGTTCACTCGTAAATTGCCGAAGTTGTAACCCGATATTTAGTCTTTCATTTCCACACGATAAGACATCCTATCTTGCTTTGCAGCTTGTTAGCATTCACGTTTCATCACAAGCTTCCCACATATTTATCGTGTAACATTATCACTTTTGCTTGCGCATTGCAGAACATTTCCATGGTTGTAGTAACGATAATGCGTAGCAGCCTCACTCACCACTCATAACGCCCAATTTGGGTACCTGTCAGACAATGATCAGCAATATCTTTTGACACATTACAATATTCACTGGTACCATACGCTTATAATCCATCGCCTAGTCACTTCTACGTTCACACGCAAAGCGATTTATCAGACATCGAGCTTCATTTCGATCAACTTCAAATCAACACATTTACTTTCATCGCAAGTCTTTCGACCGAACAATCGGTTCAACAATTCGATACAGATAGATAAACATTTTGTGAGACCTGCTCGAATGTTCAATTAACCGCAATGTCATAAGCGTACAACCACATGTATGCAGTCACATTCTTCAACCACATCGCATGCAAATATTCTTGTACGTAATCATCCGAAACGCCTACAATCGATTTGCTCCAGCTATGTCACACATGACACGACATATCGACCATCACGACATCAGCATGAACTGACAATGACTCACGATACCTCTGCCACACGTAGCATTGCATCGATCTTACGACACGTTACGACGATTTGACCATGAGTTAAATTTCCATATATACACAGTTGATAAGCGAAATTAGGTTAGCCTGCGCCGCGGCGCCGACCCAACCTATTAATTTTTCCTTTATCTAACCTAGGTCCACACTTGTTATTTAATGGAAAAACTCATTAAAATGCAATTAGTGCTTGGTTTTTAATGAAAAAACTCATTAAAAAGCAATTAGGTCATATGGTCATGTGGTCATATGGTCATGTGGTCATGTGGTCATATGGTCATGTGGTCATATGGTCATGTGGTCATATGGCCATGTGGTCATGTGGGGGTAATTTCACCCTATGGGGCAATTTCACCCTAACTTAACATCCTACATATATCCGGATATATGTCGATGCGCATCTCTGTCGGCTTAGGTTGGATAACAACATATTCGACTATCTTCGGCAATATACGTCCTCACTCTGTAGAATACGTGAGAGAACAATTTTTTCGTATTCAATTTAGTATTCGATAGTAGCTAGAACGGTAAACATGAGCGTCTCCAAGGTGATTAACGTTTCTAACTTTGGGAATAAAGTGAAACCGACAAATGAGCGATTTGGATTATGGCTGTTGACAGAAAATATGTGCAACAATAATCTGGTAACAGATATTGGTAATATTTGTTATGTCGAAGGCGAACAGATGCTGACTGGTGGACTACACACACC
This sequence comes from Platerodrilus igneus, assembly GCA_036346225.1. Lineage (NCBI taxonomy): Eukaryota > Metazoa > Arthropoda > Insecta > Coleoptera > Lycidae > Platerodrilus > Platerodrilus igneus. Next base: position 9,762,584 of record JARFIW010001469.1, on the reverse strand, counting down.
AATTACAGAACCATTTTGTGACAATATAATGTTGGTTAAAATTATGACTTTTCTGACGCCGAGCAAACATCTGCAAGCAAAGGATGTTTATCCTAAAAAAGAAATTTGTGGTGCATTTAACAGCTATCTACGAAGAAAGTTTGACCGATTTGTTTCCGCTAGGCATGGTGTTAAAGCTAAGCTCCGTTTTCTGGAAAGCACTAACAAGATGGGTCAGAGAGTAAAAGAAATTATCGGAAAAGAAGACCTCGAATGCATTAATAAAAATTCCAAAATCCTATATGTGTTCCATACAAAGTGGAACTAGCAGATGCTAAGTTGGAATTTTATTGAGGAACTACCAGATATATTAGACGAACTCGAAAAGATTATTTCTATCTTTTGACATGGATGTAACCCAAGATTTTGCGGGTATATTTAGCAAGATGGAGATGTGTAATTATTTAACTACAAACCATAACTTTTGCTATAAGGGCGAATCGAAGAAAAGTGTAATATTATAGTTGACAACGATAAAACTATAGGAATTGATTGTTTAACATGGCTAACAACCAATGCAAAAATTAAGATATACAACAAATTTGTGTGTCAGATAACAAGTCCTGGTGTTAATAAACAACTTGGCAATCATATACTAGATTTTTACGTTGTCCAGATGTACGTTTAAGGGAAACATTTGCGTCTACTTCGGCTAAAGAACATGGTATTACGCGATTGGAAGCGACAATATACAATTGTGCAATTGGAAGCTATGTCAGTGCGAAACGGGTGTATAATCCCTTAAAAGACTGTTTAACGTTATTGGAAGATAGTAAGTTATACTTCCTAAAAGCGCCAATGTACTCGGTACCACTTGCCAAAATGTGGAGTAAGCTATCGGACAAGCTACAAAATAGCTGCTGTTTAGTGTATAATAACCTGCTACAGTACGTGTATTGGGGTAATGGTAATACAAAGAAATTGACGGCTTGCAAATTGTTGTCCGAAAAACCAAAAGAAAGGGAAACATTGATAAAGTATATGCTTGGCTTTAGTTTTAACTATTTACCCGTAAATTATTTGGAGATAGTAGAGGAGGAAGACAGCCAAGATAAAATAAAATCTTACACAAGTGCTACATTAAAGCAGGTAGTACATATTTTACACAATCTGCAACACCATATTCTACAATTCCAAAAGAAATAGTCATTTCGGAATTGGGATTGATAAATACACCTAACATTCGACCAGAGGTTGTACGACAACGCGCAAATATTGGTAGTAAACTCTATCCGTTTACGCTAAAGGAAATTGTCCCATTATGCATGCCATACGCTGTAAGTGGAAGGAAAAGACAACTGGAATTAGAGGAAATGGATGCAAAAAAAACACTGCGACAATACGCGAACAATACAAAGATGTGTTAGACAAAGAACATCTTATTAGAGAAAATGAGGAAGAATTAAAAGATTATTTTATGTGTCGATGGACTGACTTAGATACATCCGGGTTGTACAAGCTGTATGCATTTGCGGTTAGTAAGAAAGACTCTTTTAGTTATGTAGGTGTTCTTGCAGAAAAGGATGGTACTAAATCCGTATACTTTTTAAAAGGTTATTCTAAAAACGTATTTATCAAAATGGCAGATAACAAAGACGAACTAAGGAATGCGGGTTTCGTAACCTTGGCGTACACCACACGCAAGGGGGTTCCGCTAAACATTGTATATTTACCTAGTAAAGAACCTTTCGGATCATTTAAACCGAAGGTCTTACAACCTATAACAACCATATATTCCCAAAAGTGGTGGATATGCAACTACAACGTGTGTGGAGAAAAGGATTTCCAATACCGACAAGAAGAAGTCGATCAAGCTAACAAGATACGTATGCAGGATATAGTGGGAAAGCTGCGATTAAAAGATTGTCACAAGCTGCAAGAATTACACGAAGGAATGGATCTGGTTGTCGGTGAATCAAAGACTTTAAATATAGAGGCAAACTTCGGTACATTTTACAATTCGAAAACCTAGACGGTCTTTATGTATCAAACTATTGGTTAGAAAAGGAGATAGAAGACCTGGTGTCGATTTAAATTTTAAGCTGCGAATAAAATTAGATAAAATTAAAACCAGTGCAAACAAACATAAAGTAATTGTATTAAAATTAAGTTAAATGACTCCATGCTTGGTATTAAATATTTTTAAAATTTGTTATGTATAATGTCAGAATAAACATTTTATAATAGTATATAACATTGTTCTTTATTTATAAAAGGCTGTAACGTTACCCGAAATAGCAGTCGCACAGAAAGGGGTGCTCATGGGCAGGTGCACGCGCATGGGCGCGCATGGGAGGTGTGCATGCGCAGGGTGCGCATGGGTTGGGATATGTCTGGGCGTACACGAAGGAAGCGGATGTTAACAGTCACCAAGCATCCAATTCTTTATTTGGTGTGGAGTACTTGCCTGCGTATGTATCCGGAGTAAAAGAATACGATTTGCATACGCAGCTTATTAATAAAATTAGTTTATCGAGGGAAGATGACAAAAGGTACATCATTCCTAATAGTACAACAATCTACGCATGGGGTGTAAAGATATAAGATAGTTGTTTATATTTGTATGGATTTTGTAAATCTATTGTATATATTAGTTTTAAGATTCCATAATTTTTAAGTTCTTTTCCCACCTTCCAAATCCTTCCGGCTTCTGTCCTGGTTGACGGAGTATACGTGTTATCTCCACGTGGTATTCGCGGGACACGGCGGTTTTAGATTTCTCGGGAGATGGTTGGCTAAGGCATATGTCTTGGGTAGCGAAAAAGGTTTTAAAAATGGTGTTAAATAAAGATGGGCAAAAATCAGTGATGTGGGTCTTTAAAAGGTATAACTTTGTATGGGGCGGTCCTATTTAAAAGTTATTTGCAGATTTGGGGACCCTAGAAAAATTTAACATTAGTTGATACCTAGCAAAATATATTTATCTTAAAAGAGTGACTGCCCAGCGTATAATAAATACAATATAACACTTGTCAACAAAAAAAGTTGTGGGGAAATTTAAAGACGAGTTTAACGGTGACTTGGTATTAGAATTTGTTGGTAGTAATGTTAAGTCCTACTGTATTGTAGGCGAGAAAGATACGATTAAAAAGATTAAAGAGGTCTCACGAATTGTAGTTAAGTAAAACCGAGGGTCTTACAACTTATAACGAGCATATACCTCCAAAAGGGGTGGGCATGCAGATACGCAGCAGTGCGCGGGAGAATAAGAATTCTCTCTAATAAGAAATTAAAGTTTCCATGTACATAGCACCAGTCATTGGGTAACGGTAGAAATGTGGAACCTATAAAGACGATTATTAATTATGGTTTAGAAAAATAGTAGTTTTCGTGGACTAAATAAAATAGCTTAGACTGGTTAATGTATATGGTTACATATTCTCGTACACATCCACAAACATCTGTTTACGTCCACAATGACGATACCGGTAGTTTTTGTTTAACAAATAGTAGGAAAGATACGTCAGGTGTTAGTGCGTGAAGCCTATAGGATCGTTGGATTCAAAAGAACGGCGCGGCGGAATGTATGGTGGTTCCCGTTAGAATAATCGAAAGTGGTTAATTGATCGTATTAGATGTTTAAATAAGCGAAAGTGTAAAGGCCTACATAAACAAAAATTAATTAACCGACAAAAAAGTGCGCGATGTGCTACACTTATAAAGAAAGTATGGAATGGTGCTTTGCATCGGTCCTAACAATAAAAAGGAGAGTAACTTTTTCTAGCAATTACAAGAATAGCAGTAGCGCAGAGAAGGGGTATGCATGTATTATACAGTTGCTGCAAAATATGTTAGTTTACGCGTAGCTCGGATGTGTAATTGATCACGACTTAAAGATCCCTCGGAGGTTTAAAAATTCTCGGCCCATTGTCGTTTGAAAAATGTTTGTAAATTATCAGAACAGGAGCGGGTTGAAGTTTAAGTTAGATGGGTGATTGACTGAGTTTTTTCTACCTTTTACGAGGGAATCGGAAGTTGACAGACATCGAGCATCTAATTCTCTATTTGGACGATATCGAGTACTTACCGGTTCTAGAAATCATTACGTGCGGCCGACCGCTATGCGAAAGTGTAAAAGCCTACAGAAGCAAAATTTAATTATCCGACAAAAAGTGCGCGATGTGCTATAGAAAGTATAAAAATGGTGCTTTGCATCGCTCCTAACAGTAAAAAGGAGAGTGACTTTTTCTAGCAATTACAAGAATAGCAGTAGCGCGGCGAAGGGGTATGCATGTATTATACAGCGCATTGTTGCTATAAAATATGTTAGTTTACGAGAAGCTCGAACGTGCACAAATTAAATTTTAATCTATAATTAACCATGGTCGTAAAAATGGGAAATTAATGGATAATTTAAATACCGCTAAGCATATACTTTCGCTTGGTGATTCATTTGGAAAATATTCAAGCCTAACATTTCCTAAAGTATGACGTAGAAGTTATATAAAATTCAATTGATTTATTAGTAAGTATCCTGTAGACAGCAAGTTGGTATTTTCTTAGTAATGGTTTAAAGTGTTTTTGGTTATAGTAGCACTGCATCTTCTACAGCACGACTTGCAGACAACTTGTGTGCGTGTGCTACCACCCTTTTGGATTTTTAATATGCACGCGATCCGTATAACATGGAAGACGTTTCCGATGTTTTTACTAACGGCATTCGCACCATCGACGAAGCGAACCAGGTGCATGCATTGGCGCTAAATGTATTGGACGAGCAGCGAGGATTATGACGTCATTTAGTTCCGCGCTGAATCCTCAACATCGTTCGGGTGTCTTCGGAAACCTTCGGTTTGCATTCTATAGGGTACATAAAGCAGGTGCGCAAGAGTAAACTCTTTAGTTATAAGTTAGTTCGCTTACAAGTCAAGTCTTATAGTGCGGATTTTGTTTTGTACTAAAATGGTACCTGCAAACGTTTTTAAATGCGAGCCGTGTCACGTCTACTTTACCAGAAGGGATGCTCTCAAACGGCACCAGAACAAATGTCGTGGTGTAACATCGCCTAGGGTTGCTTATACATCCGTCTGCAGCAAAGTTCTTTAACTGTGGGTCTTGCGGTATCGCTTTTACGAGAATGGGCAACTTACAGCGACACAAGGAAAAACAGCACGGTATGCCATTAAGCAGTAAACGTTCAGCTCCACCAGCTGTTAAAGGGTCTTGTACGAAAAAACCACGAATTATGTGTAAAGTATGCGATTTCGAAATGGAAAAGACTACCTATGCCGCACACTTAAGGAGCAACAGACATAAAATGCATCAGTTACCGCTACTAGCGACGATGGTGTAGAAATGGTTAGCACTGCGTTTAACAACCGTATGGCTAGCTATCGCATAAAGAATGCCAGTGTCGACGATGGAGTGCCCGAGTTTCTTTGGAAGCAGAAAGAGCGATTTATTCGATTAATTAATGAAAAAAGAATACAACATACAGCAGTAAAAGTCTATTGCGAACTCTACGGCGTTTACACCAAAATGGGGGAAGAGACTACCGATGTAAAATCCTTTAACACAAAAAATGTGGTTATAACGTCTTCTAGTAATCTGGAAAATATGTACGAGGTCTTAAGCGAAACCATGCGAACAAAATCAGAGGAATTTGAAACATGCGGGTCCGGTTGGTCTTTGGAAAAGGTGCTCTATTTAGAAATAAATATTAATAAGTATAGCCCGATATGAGAAGTTCTAGGTTAAGAATAAAAAATTGTGAATATGTATTTAGAAATTTTGTTTACAAATTTAAACTGTATTAGTAAAAATTGTTTGTAATAAAAAGTTTCAAGAATTGTTTTTAGATTTTCTTTTAGGTATGAGTTGCAGGAATTTATCATTTAGAGGGTGTGTGTAAAATGGTAAGGGGTGGTCCCTGTTTTAAATCTGTTTGCAGATTCGGATTCTACATAAAATTCTAGACTAACAAGATGTATCGCATGACTAAAAAATTTATAAGAACGTTCAAAAGTGGCTACAGGTAAGAAATCTTAAAATCAGGGTAGCTCTCGGGGGATGGAGCTATCTAAAAAATTTAAAGAGATTTGTGTAGCTGAGAAAATTCTAATATTAATTGATACCAAACAATGTACATTTATCTCGTGGGTGGAAATGTGGAGAAAGATTTATCTCGCAGAAGGTATATGTGTAACTTTGCAGGGCGTGGTCTGATTTCAAATCTGTTTACAGATTCGGGGTGTGCGTAAAATTTTAGACTAAGAAGATGTATCGCATGACTAAAAAAATTTTATAAGAACGCTCAAAAGTCGCTACAGGTAAGAAATCTTAAAATTGGGGTAGCTCCCTTGGGGATGGCGCAATCTAAAAAATTCTTAAAAATTCGGGTAGCTGAGAAAATTCTAATATTAATTGATACCAAACAAGATAGGTTTATCTCGTGGGTGGAAGTGTGGAGAAAGATTTATCTCACAGAGGGTATGTGTGTAATTTAGCAGGGCGTGGTCCTATTTCAAATCTGTTTACAGATTCGGATTCTACATAAAATTCTAGACTAATTTAATGTATCGAATGTATAAAAAAATTTATAAGAACGCTCAAAAGTCGCTACAGGTAAGAAATCTTAAAATTGGGGTAGCTCTCTGGGGGATGATGCTATCTAAAAAATTCTTAAAAATTCGGGTAGCTGAGAAAATTCTAATATTAATTGATACCAAACAAGATAGGTTTATCTCGTGGGTGCGGTGCCAATAGACACCGAGAAGTATCTCAAAAATTTTAGGGGTTAGGTTATCAATTTTTAGGTTAGGGATGGTTGGGGTAAAACTCCCACAAGGAGGAGATTCATCTCCACAGGGAGAGAGCAGGTGGAGATTCTTAAAAAATAAGACTTTATAGTGCGAATTTACATGTAAATTTGGTCCAGATGAGTGAGGAAATGAGGGATTCTGGGGGAAATGAGGTCACAGGATTGTCAATTATACTCTACTGTCATTTATAAATATACCAGTGAATTATTTGTTGTTTTTAATTATGTTTTTCCTTAACATACTGAAGAATAGTAAGTATTCAGTTTGAATTTTAAGCGAAGCAAATAATTCATGGTAATGTTACATTAACCACAAGCAAATCAGATTCAGATTTGAATCAGTGTGGACGGTACCAAACTAATGCGCTTCTATACTTGATAGTCCTATAAATTCACTAGTTTTAATATGATTTTCTCGAATTTGTATACCTCTCTAATTGATATAATCTAATTGTTTTTCGCTCACCTACTTAAGATTGTAAAATCCAAAAGTATTGAGATGATTTTATTGTTTAGAAAAGCCTTTATTGATCATTAGCTATTAATCTCACAACCTATTGAACAGTAATTATTTAGAAACCGTAATTAATAAACCACATAAACAAACTCTTAACAAAATGTTAATTTGAATATGTCTAATTATAGTTCACGCAATAATTAGATAATTACAAACGTGCTTTTCGATTCAAAACGGTTTTATACATTCAGACTAATGTATTTCGCGTTATATGTAACAAATTAGGTATAAAGTATGCAAAATAAATAGTATTACTCGTGTTGTTCTTTATGCGATAACATGTTAATAATGTATTATAGTTTTCCAAGCTAAATTTAAGTTTTGAACACATATATTACATAACAATAAAGATGAAAAATCCTGCATTTCTAATTATGTACAAAACATGCGGCGTTAAACAACAGGTTAAGCATGCGACATGCACTACAACTTGTTTTACCAATATTTAGTGCGAATATTGTGTTAAATTGCAAAATATACTGAAATCATTTCTATAAAAATTAAATGTTAGCAAGCATACCAAATAAAGTTAGAGAATAAAGTTAGGCAACATATCGTACATTTAATTTGCAAAATAATGCATAGTGGTATATGTTATTTGAAGGGCTTAAAAGATTACTTGATGCAAATTTTGCGTAATATGGCTTATTCAAGGGTCAATTAAAAAACGTGAATGTGCTAATTATTGTGAAAGGATTTGTCTGTATATAAAATTATATAGTAAAAGTTTGACTTCAATCTAATATTGCAAACAGGTCTAGCGAAAGGGATAATAACATTAGCGGACACGTGGTCGAATGATACACACTGACGAAGAATGACGTGTAATTAGCAAGATGATTTGGTTATTGTATGTCTATCTCCCTTTCATGCACTCACACATATTCCATTTAGAGACAATCTTCATGTATTTCTTATGAGAGTCAATTCTTTCGTTTTTACATTGGTTTAAGTGGGTTAATTTGTAGTGTGGTTGCCGTATATTTGTACTACTCACAGAGATTCTCTTACAGAAGTGAGTGAAATATCGACTTTACTAGTTTTTATTATGATGCAGTTCAAAATCCGGAACACACATTATGAATTATGACTTCAGCGATAAAAGTAGCTGGCAATATCAAAATCAGAAAAATTCTAACATGGAAATAATAAAAAATTGTACAAATCTCAGTGTCGTTCTAAGTTAACGGGAAATAATAATAGTATACTAGTAGTACAAATACAGATCAATCAGAACCTCATTTCCACCAGCATCCTCATTTCCACACACATCTGCACAAAAATATTTTTCTTCGACTAGCCATTGCATTTTTCGAAATAAAGCTATCTTGTTTGGTATCAATTAATATTAGATTTTTTTCAGCTACCCGAATCTCAAGGAATTTTTTAGATGGCATCACCTCCCAGGGAGCTACCCCAATTTTAAGATTTTTTTACCGCTAACATTCTGAATCAAATAGTTTTCTTCGACTAGCCATTTCCACCCACAAGATAAATGTACCTTGTTTGGTATCAATTAATATTAGAATGTTTTCAGCTACCCAAATCTCTAGGAATTTTTTAGATTGCATCATCCCCAAGAAAGCTACCCTTATTTTAAGATTTTTTGCTGGTAGCGATTTCTGACCGTCCTTATAAATTTTTTAACCATGCGATACATCAAATTAGTCTAGAATTTTATGTAGAATTCGAATCTGTAAACAGATTTAATATAGGACCGCTCCTTACAAAATTACACTTTAAAGCTCCCAAACCTCTAAATTTTTGCTCATCTATATTTAGCAACCATATAAAAGATTATTTTTGTTTCGTTTAAGATAAATGTACCTTATTCTTAAGCATTATAGAGAAATTCGTAACTTGTTCTTTAATAAAGCATTCTAATCCCAACACACTTTATCAAAAAACATGTGGAACTTTAATGGGTAAAAAATTTCACCAATTCTCCAGATTTACATTTTAATTTCGAAACACGTCATAACATAATTATGTAGTTAATTCTAAATAGGTACTTGGAAAATACAATTCGCTTCCGAACTAATTTCTTGACGATTATGGATTACCCAAATTACATGTGAAAGCTGTGTATAATTTCTTTTCAATGGACTTTCTATTAATTATGTTTCAATACAGTGCATTAGAAATCGACGTATAATTGATTGGGATTATTAATCACACAAGGCACTTTCTAGTAACTATCCTCGACTACGTATTTAGCAAAATACAAACTTTATTTAGTAATACAGATCAATTAACGGATAATTATGTCAACTGTATATAACCCGGTCTAATTACTAAAAGTCTATTCGTCTCGTGCGCTTTGTGTACAGTTAATCGAAATTTAAACAATCGTTTTGTGTTTGTGTAGTGGTTTTCCTCATATTGAAAATTTAAGGTAAGTTCACATTTTTTTATTAAAACAGAACTGAATTTATTTGCAAACACCAATTATCGTGTATTTTGCTATTGTTTCTAATTGTATTTTAAAAATATCTAAGATTCGTTTAGATTTTACATTGAGTAATTTATTAGTCACTATTAATTTTTTTAAAGTAATGCGCTGTTTTACATATATATTTTTCAAATTTTAGACGGTCTTTTAGCTAAGATAATAAAAAATAATTCTCACAAATATTTTATTAAAAATTAAATACATTTAAACATCAACAAAAGGCCGCAACAGTAAAACATTCTCCTTGGAACAACTTAAATTATTCAAGCAGTGGTTTAAACAGTGGTTGCACCTATCGCCGAATCTTCTTAATTCTTTGAGTCTAGGAACTGAGAAAACACTTTCCATGTTTAAAATGTTGTTTGATAAATATTTCGATAGTAACTGTTTCTTCTGTTCTCCTTTAACATAGACAATGGCCCCAGGAGGTATGACTTCTTTCAGTAAATCACCCACATTTGTGTACCCACTCTTAGACTGCTCGCCCTAGCAGAGTCCGTGGATTCTTTTCTTTAACCACTGAACTTGCTTTTTCAAATTATCACTTAGGGTGTTATATTCAACCGCCATGTTCAGTATCTCATGCCATATTACATTATTCACTATATCCAAAATGACGATCTCCTTGTAATAGAAATCACTAGTTTTGTATTGATATCCTTGTAAATCGATTATGAAACACATTCTTCCTGCTTCAAATCATAAATGGAAATGGGTTTCAAAGCAAATCTTTCCTATCTATCCAGCTAGGTGTCTTTACCCCCACCCACCAACTCCTTTTATGATTTTTTTAACTAGGTAATTATTTAGAACTTTAGTCGGTTGATTCTAAAGCAAGTCTGTTTTCTTAATCCAACTTTTATCATCCTCCAACGACGATACTAATAGTTCACGTCCGTGCTTCCGTTTCCGTAAAACTTTTTCCACTAGGTAGGTGTTAGGTGCTGCTGTGATCTGAATCTCATCACCGTAAAAAGCACATAGGATTGGCCGACTTTCCAAATCTTGTAGGAGATAGATAATCGGTCTCGTTTGTTGTACTTTAACAATTTTGAATAGTTTTGTACTCCAGTTTGGATGAAATCCTCGGTCAAATACTGCTTTATATTTTGATATACGTACAATCTGGCCAACCCTATACAACTTCTTGTAACTTTTAAAAGCACTGTGAGCGGTGTAAAGTTTAATCCTTTCCGGGTGTTCTTCAGTCTCCATAGGAGTCATGTTAATAGCTCGATAAGGTGTATTATTGTATTCTTTCATAACCTTAGCCAAAATATACAATCATCTATGACCACCTTGCAAGTAAAATCTTCTGTAAAATTTGTTTTTGATTATTCTGATCAACCGTTCAGCCATACTAGCTTTGATTGCGGAATACGTAGAATAATGGTTCACCATATATTTTTGCATGAGATTTTTAAACCAGCGGTTGTGGTACTCTTTCCCAAAATCCGTTTGTAGATTGATTTTTTGCGTTAATTTCTCCTTGCAACATTTTTTCCAATATTTTTTTCATAGCATTTGTAACTTCTGATCCAGTTTTATTTTTTAAAGGCGCAGCTAAACCATATTTTGTGAAACAGTCCACCTCTATTAGAATATATTTATACCCATTGTTTACACGAGAGTAAGGCTGCATTTCGCAGTCCGACTGGATAAGATCACGTTTCACATGTTTCAGATTTGTGCGACGACGCTGAAATTTTTTTTTGCAGATTTAAATAATTCCTTAACGATGATTTCTTTACTCATTTTTGCTTAACACTGATGCTAAACTAATAGAGCTATCATTATCTACTTGCACCTTTGGCATAAACTGAAGCATTGGTTTGTAGTTTTTGTTTTTTATAGCTGCTGGTGCCGCCTCGTAAATCGATGATAATGCGAGACCAAGCTCCTTTTCGTTTGTGTCAGAAACCGTAGTCAAATTCATAAAAAACTGAACCCAATAAATTGTCCAGTACATGCATCTTTTCCAATAAGTTTATATAACCATAATTAAACCCCAAAATTCACTCACACATCACCAAAATTTTACAAACGTTTATCAGACAACAGAAATTTCAAATAAATTACCTGGAGAAAGCTTCAGGCTTTCATTCTTTCGACGACAATCAACAGAACACCTTGGCTTCGTGACCATGCGCTGTGATACTCAGCGAATAATACAGACAATAACTCCAATTACGAGCCAAGTGCCTCGTTTTAATAGTACCATTCCATATCAGCATACAATCCTGGTTGTTTGTGATGTTTACCCCACATATATTATGCTGCCATTTATTTATTTTCAAGCTTTGTATAGTAGTAACCAGACCTCTATTAATTTATTATACACTACACGTATTTGGCGTTAATAAATAAAAGGCCGCTACTAATAAGTTACACTTGCTAGCACTATATTTACTGTATTACTAAGACCTCTAATACTCACAACCAAAGCTCTACTATACGGTTGGTCAACATTCAGTACTTTATCGTAGTAAATTAGTATAGAAGCGAAGAGGAGATAAGAGAACAGAGAGCCCTCATAATTTCCATTCAGTATTTAATTGGTTCAAAATTCTACCCCCGGACACACTTCCCGTGAAAATCTTATTTTCAAATTTAAATTCTACAAATTTTGATACAACCGTCTTGAAAATTCCTGAAATTTACTCCGTCTACGTGCCGTACGTATCCGAAAGCGTTTCCACCTGTCGCGTTTGTCTACGTTTGGAAAACTGTCTGTTCTTAACCAATGATAATATTCTCTGTCGTCATAAAACCCCGCCTGTACTATCTTTATCTTTGTCTGATGCATGTTTGCTGTCGCGTTCAAAACCCCACTTGCGTTATAGAAAATCGATATTGCTGACAGCTCATCTTCACTCCACGTGGATATGGTATGTGCGTTTTCAATATGCCTGCTTTTATATATGTCTCTATCTGTAGTATATAACCGATCGTCCATTTCCCTTGCTCTTTAAAAAATTTGTTAGCTTGTTGTTCAAACCAAACTGACGGTTGAAAATATTTTCTATAAAGTCCTGTTTAATATGCTCATAATTTCGACGCATGTAATCTTTTTAAAAACGCAGATGTTCGTTAATTAACGACCGTTTAGCATAACAATTCTTGGAGTTTATATTTCGCCGTATCAGATAAAACTGACGTTTGCTTGTTACAAAGAAAACTTTTGTCTTGGAATTATTGCTTTTCTTACCCTAGTGTGTTTTCTTATGCTTTTACTTGTTAGATTAAAATAAATTAACATTAATTATGCGTATTCTATTTGCTTTAAAACTGTTTTTCTTTATGTACTTTCTAACATACCATTATTAATTATAAAAATACGTCAATACTTGTTCCTTCTCCCTAAATGAATTAAATAAATTTTGTGCGTAAATAATTTGTTCTTTTCTCTATACAGGGTGGTTGAAATTATTGTTGACCACTGATTTAACCCTTTGAATCCTTGTGGTTTAAACAGGGTGGTTGAAATTGTATTGTTTACCCCAAATTAACCCTTTGAATCCACAACTATATATATATATATATATATATATATATATATATATATATATATACATATTTAATAAAATAGTATAAAAGCGAGGAAATTAATTTCGGGTAGCTGAGAAAAATCTAATATTAATTGATACCAAACAAGATAGGTTTATCTCGAAAGATGCAATGGCTAGTCGAAAAAAATTATTTGGTTCAGACGTGTGTGGAAATGAGGTTCTGATTGACCTATATTTGTACTACTTATACAGTATTTAACGTTACCACTTAAATAGTATTTATAATAGTCTAAAATGTAATTACTAAGATTTGTATAAAATTATAAAAATCAAACTAAATCTCTTAACATTAATCATTCAACAAAAGGGAGTCTCCAAAATTCAACTCTAATATATTCCAGCTCCCAGAACTCCGTCTATAATTATTACTTCTTATGAATTTATTATAAAATTTTTCCTTATAAAACACTTCCTGCACTTTTTTCCATGTCAGTTCATTGAAAAACTTGTTTGATATAAATAATTATGTTAAAGCTCTTATGTCTGAAAATGAAACAAAATTGTTGCTTTTTCCCAAGATTTGTATTAAGATTGTTGGGGATTAGTATTAATCACAAAGAAAGCTGTAACTACAAAGTGTATTCATGTTTTATGTTAACTGCTATGACTCTATACCCTTTAAGCAACCTCCACGTCATCTTTCAGAAATCTTACGATTTCGATGTTGTTATAAACAGTCTTTTTAATATTGTAGGAGGTTTTAGTGGTAATAAATCAAGTACAAGTAAGTGTGTATTGTTTATAGAATGTGTTTTAGCAATACTAAAGGTAGCAGTTTTGTTTTATCGCAAAAGAGAGCTGATGAAGTTGTTTAATAAATTGGACGTAATATTAGATGGGCCGAATGTTGAGGAATGGAGCTGCAAAGAAGTCTACGACATTAATAAAAAGGTTATACTTTTTAATGAAAATTACTTTAGTAAAGTGTAGAACTTCAAATTTATTTCACGAATGATAATTGGTAGGTGCAAATTAGGGAAGCTAGCGTACCATTACTTATCCTAGATTTAGATCCCCGTAAAATCTAAGGCTTTTCATTTTCGCAGTTTTTTCCGTTAAAACAAACGTTTGAGATAGGATCTGGAAATTCCAATTTTTGAAGAACCTGCTGTTATCGTCGGGGTGGGCGGCGTCTGAAAGTATGTAGACTTAGCACTGTTATTTTTAATGTTCACAAGCAAAAGAAAATAAAGAAAGTTTATAAGTACACAAATATATAAGTACAAAGTCAAAATGAACTGTTCATGCACTTTTAAGCACTTCGGAAGTCTTCGGCAATCTTCGGTAGTCTTCGGAAGGCTTCCTGGTTGCTCATGGGACCAAGTAGGAACTTAAATACTAAGTAAACAGATATGTACAGAGTTTGGAGAGGTCCAAAGGTCTTCGAACTTCTTCGGTAATCTTCGGAAGGCTTCGTGGTTGCTTGTGGAACAAAGTAGGAACTTAAATACTAAGTAAATAAATATATACAAAGTTCGGAGAGGTCAAAAGGTCTTCGGATGTCTTCGGACTTTTTCGGTAATCTTTGGAAGGCTTCGTGGTTCACTTGTGGAACAACGCGGAGTTATAAAGACTAATGATATACATACATTGACCATATACACAATATTGAGAGGTTCGGAAGTCTTCGGTAGGCTTCAGAAGTTTTCGGAAATTCTCGGGTTTTACTCGTGAGGCTGAGTAAGAGCTTAAATAACGAAAATAAGAAAGTATTTATTGTTTGAAGAGGTCCAGACGTCCTCGGAGGTCTTCGGGACTCTTCGGAAGTCGCGGTTCATTTCTGCAACAACTTGGAGTAATAAATAATTAATGCGGCGTGCCCCAGGTACAGCGACGGGCAGCGAAGCTGATCAGATATTAAGCAGACTATGAGGAGCATTGCTGTTACGTGGTTTACTTGTGCTAAACTACGGCGACGTGCCCCAGGTGCGGCGACGGGCAAAGTAACAGGTCGAAATTAAGCAGGCTGTGAAGAGCACTGCGTGCTGAACGATAGCGACGTGCCCCAGGTACGGCGCCGGGCAGCGTAACTGGTCAGGTATTGAGTAGGCTATAGAGAGCATTGCTATACGAGCCCCAGGTACGGCGTCGGGCAGCGTAGCGGGTCAGAATTTTAAGCAGGCTATGGAGAGCACTGCGGTACGTGCCCCAGGTGTGGTGGCGGGCAGCGTTACTAGCCGGATTCTTAAGCAGGCTATGGGAAGCACTGCCTGTTGAGGTAGTTCACAGGCTATGGTGAGCACTGTAGTTGAGTCCTGAGGCTGTGGTGAGCACTAAAGGTACTGAATTTTGCAGGATTCGCAATCGTATTTATATGTCTTCTTTCCCTAGATAAGGTATTTTCAAAAAAGGTTAGTGTAATGGGCATCCATTAGATTCGCTACTTATAGGGTAGCACAAAAAATGAGTTGGAGATCCCGATTCTCTAGGCCCTTGTTCTATGTTTAGCATGCGTACTTTGATATAGGGTAACATCCCCCCTCCCCGCTGAAGAATGTAGCGTAGCTAGGTTGATGCGATGATTCGGTGGGGTCCTTGTTGTCAAAGTACCTGAGCTTGTGGCGGCGTTTGCGTTTTCGTTTAGTGCGACGGCGTCGAACTTCTCCATGGTCGCCTTGTACTGGATGAGACGGTTGTGGTTGAAAGGCCTCTGGTCTGGGTGATTCGGTGTCCAGTGCTAATAGGCTGGTGCTGGCCGTAATAGTTGGTTATGTTGGCCTATTGACTACTGGTTCAAATTCTTCCCGGAGGCTGTTGGGTAAGAATTCGTCTGTGACCTAGTTAGTTGCAGTTGACATGGGTGGTCTGCTGCCGGTAACGGGCGTTACCGTTGTGTGGCTTCGTCGGACTTTTCCATGGTCGTCTGCTGCTGGGTGGCATGGTTGTGATTGAAAGGGTACCTCTTCTTCAGACATCCGTCTACAGGTTTGCCTTTCTGCTTGAGCGTTGCAGGTCGTTCTGGTGACGGAGATCTTTGGTAGCGGATCGCCGTGGGTAATGCTTATTTCGGCCAGTTCGTCTCGTCCGACCGGGCAGTAGTCTGGCGCTGCTCGGCCGGTGGGTCGATTCCGATGCCTTGGTTGGGCAGTCTCGGTGCCAATGTCGTTATGGACAAAATGCGCACCTTGGTAGCTGCTCCATTGTGCGTAGAAATCTGGTCGCTGGCGTGGAAACAGTTGTACCTTTTGCTGCTTCTTTTTCATTTGCTTCAATTTTCGTTAGGCGGGAGACCATTTCCCATAGCGTTGTGGGCATGTGACACTGCACTGGGTTCTTCGATGCCGGCAGGAGGAGGTCTGTGAGCAGCTCTATGTTCTGGTTGATGTCCATTTTTAGGCGACGAGTTTGTTGCTTCTTAGTGCCGAGGAAGGCGGCTACTGACTGTGATGCCGTCTTCCTCTATTCATAATATTCGGAGGTTATTTTGGCTCTAATAGTTGGACTGTCGTATTTGTCCAGAAGAATCTTTTAAATTCGGTGTGGTTGGATCGGAATATTGCGTATGATTTCCACCATGTGGCTGCTTGGCCTCGGAGTTGAGCGGTGGTTGTGGGTACATCCGCGTCCATTGCTTCAATCTGTTGAAGGAATTCGCTGGGATCCTCTAGAGGGGTGCCAGAGAATGTAGGTTTTTCTGGTTCGGAGGTCGCTATGGAGACGTGGTAAAGGTCCTCCACTAGTGCTTTAATGGTGACCATTTTAATGGTTGATTGTTGAGCGCCACTGAGTTGTTGCAGTCCCAGAACTGTTGATGATTGTGTATCCTTCTGGGTTGGAGGCGACTGTTTGGTGTCCGGCTGGACGTTTGACTCCTCGTCTCGGGCATGATAATGGTATATTCGTCCTCGGAGGTCTTCGGGACTCTTCGGAAGGCTTTGTGGTTTACTTGTGGAACAACGTGGAGTTATAACGAATAATGATATACATACAAAACTATACATTGACTAAATACACAATATTGAGAGGTTTGGAAGTCTTCGGAAATCCTCGGGTTTTACTCGTGAGGTTGAGTAAGAGCTTGAATAACGACAATAAAGAAGTATTTATTGTTGGTAGAGGTCCAGACGTTTTCGGAGGTCTTCGGGATTCTTCGGAAGTCGCGGTTCATTTGTGTAATAAAGAATTGATACGGCGTGCCCCAGGTACGGCGACGGGCAGCGTAACTGATCAAATAGTAAGCGAGCTATGAGGAGCACTGCTATTACGTAGTTTACTTGTGCTAAACTATGACGACGTGCCCCAGGTGCGGCGACGGGCAAAGTAACAGGTCGAAATTAAGCAAGCTGTGAAGAGCACTGCGTGCTGAACTATAGCGACGTGCCCCAGGTACGGCGCCGGGCAGCGTAACTGGTCAGGTATTGAGCAGGCTAAGGAGAGCACTGCTATACGAGCTCCAGATTCGGCGTCGGACAGCGTAGCGGGTCAGAATTTTAATCTAGTTATGGAGAGCACTGTGGTACGTGCCCCAGGTGTGGTGGCGGGCAGCGTTACTAACCGGATTCTTAAGCAGGCTATGGGAAGCACTGCCTGTTGAGATAGTTCACAGGCTATGGTGAGCACTGTAGTTGAGGTCTCAGGCTGTGGTGAGCACTAAAGGTACTGAATTTTGCAGGATTCGCAATCGTATTTATATGTCTTCTTTCCCTAGGTAAGGTATTTTCAAAAAAGGTTAGTGTAATGGGCATCCAATAGATTCGCTACTTTTAGGGTTGCACAAAAAATGAGTTGGAGATCCCGATTTTCTAGGTCCTTGTTCCATTTTCAGCACGTGTACTTTGATATAGGGTAACACTGCATTCTTAGAAAAACAATTGTGCTTTAATCGTTGTCAATTAATGTAGGGACGGCTTCGTGGCTCAGTTGATATATGCGTGTGACTACTGACTACTGAGCTCAAGGTCCTGGGCTCAAATCCCGACACGATCCGATCGAAAAATGTTAGGCAAGCATTTTTCACAAAAATACGTCCACGTTTGGATGAGAGGTAAAATGGAGGTCCCATGTGTGGGTGCTGTCATTCAAGTTAAAGATCCCTACATTGCTTGGAACAATAGGGGTACGGCAAAAACTTACCTCCTGGCTAATGTAGTACCTTGGGGTGGAGCATTTAAAAAATCAAATATAGTGTCAATTAATGTAGGAAGGCTCCGTGGCTTAGTTGATTTCGTGTGACTACTAAGTCCAAGGTCCTGGGTTAGAATCTTGATACGGACCACTTGAAAAATATCAGGTGAGCGTTCTTCACAAAAATAAGTCATCGTTCGGATAAGAAGTAATGTGTAGGTATCGTGTATGATTGTTGTCATGCACGTCAAAGATCCCTACATTGCTTGGAACAGCACGGCTATGATTAAATTCAAAATTTCCAGGTAAGGGAATTCGCTTCCTGACCAATATAGTACCTTCGGATGGAGCATTGAAGAAAAATCGAATGTAGTGTTGGTGAATTTAGGGCGGCACTGTAACTTAGTTGATTTGCGTGTAACTAAGTCTAAGGTCCTGGGATCGAAACCCGACACGGCCAGTTTGAAAAATGTTAGGCGAGTATTTTTCACAAAAATATGCTCTTGTTCGGATGAGAGGTAAAATATGGGTTCCGGGTGTGTGTGTGTGTGTGTGTGTGTGTGTGTGTGTGTGTGTGTGTGTGTGTGTGTGTGTGTTGTCACTCACGTTAAAGATCCCCACCTTACTTGAATTAGCAAGGGTTCGACAAAATTGTAAATTTTCAGATAAAAAACTTCCTTCCTGATCAACGTAGTAGCTTCGAGGGGAGCATCGGAAAAAATCAAATGTAGTGTCAGTTAGGGAAAGTGGCTCTGTAGGGACAATAAATAAGAATAAATGTTACTTAAATTTCGAGTATTTGTTCTCATGTTTAACCGATTTTTTTCAACGATATAGCAACCATTTCTAAAAATAACCCTTTACGACAATGTTTTTCTCTAAAAATAATTTTATTATTAGTGTAATCCATAGTGTCCTGTCTCAATTACGTAAGAAAAAAGAGCGCAAGATTTAATTCCTTTTTTTACAGTCACTTTTATGCGCAGTAAGTCTAGTTGAAAGTCATCTGGACGTTTGTCCAACATAAGAGCTTTGACAATTGAGACATGGCACTCCATAGCTCTTACGTTTGGCCAACGTACAGATAGCTTTCAGCCAGACTTACTTCACATAAGAGTGACTTACATGGTGATTTTCCAATGCTCCACCCGAAGGTACTACATTGGCCACATACCTAAGAGTGACTGTAAAAAAGGAGCTAAATTTGCGCTTTCTTCTCACGTAAAGCCCCATGTTTAAATCAATTCTTTTGAGCCTAGTAAGATATCTGATGCAAATTAATCGATGAAAGATAGCTTAAAAAAAGCGTTTAAAAATACTGAAATCTGTATTTTATTAGAATGCAAATCAATCATTAAGAACGCAATTGCGATTAATTTTTCCGTGTATAAATGATTACTGAAAACGAGTTTTATTCTAAAACGTAAAAACAAAAAGCATTAAATTTCATTTAAGCCATGTATGTGAAAATAATTACTTTTCAGATACCTTAAAACGCTTTTCAAAATATGCATTCGCCCTCTGTTAGAATACAAATCAATGCAAATCTTATTGCATTTGCAAAGTATAAAGAAGACCCTTAATAATTATGTAATTAATTTTCCGTGTGTATATAAAATTTAACTTTACTTTACGAGTTTCAAACAAAACATTAATTATAGAATTGTCGAATGCATTACGTTACTAAGAAATGTTGAAAAAGTCAATTATTTTCTATAAGTGGATAAACGTCCCAATACAAAGAACACGCTATCAAGAAAGCCATAAAATAAAACTGAGATAAGATAAGAACACGGTTTAATGGGCTTACGTATTAAAAATGTGACCGCAATACATTAACGTCGTGCGTTAAAAAAAAATTGACGACACTCTACGATAGTCATAAATCATATACCGCGGTAGCTTGAAACTAATTAGAGCACTACATTCATGGAATCCTCGGAAATATTACATCACTTGGGTGTGTTATGTTCGATACAGATCAGGTAGGATCTGGAAAATAACGTATGACATAATTTTTGTATATAAACCGGATCTGAATAAGAACGACATTTATTCATTTTTACGAGATCAACCATATAAGTTTGAGTAAAGATTCATTCATTTTTTTTTTAAACCAAACAATATGTAACATTCGACATTCAAAATTTGACTCGACATTCGTCATGTAAGATTTAAAGCAGAGTTGCATGCTTTAAATTAGTTAACGAGATTAAACTTATACGTTGGAGTAGTTTGAAACATAGAAGTTTTCAAACGCAATTATTTGATGCAATATAATTGTTTGTAAAATACTAAGAAAATTGAACCTCCTTTGATACATGAGCTACCCTGAAGTTAATTGATCAAAAAAATAGAAGATACATTTTGTAAACTCATATTCTAAGTGGAGACAGGAAAAGAAACGAAAAAGCCATTAATATCGTTAATGAGATTTTGATAAGTGCTATTTTATCATTGCAAGTATACATTGTAGATTTCTTTGTTTCTAACTGATAAAAATATTTGAATATTGGTAATTTAAAATAAAATAAGTTTTCATTTTTATTATTTATGAAGGGGCTAGTTTGCAACAAATTTTGAGGTCAGGGTTCAGAGCATCTTGACCTTTAATAAATTATCTGTGAAGAATTATTGGTCAATCACATTCACAAGCGCGGTAATAAAAAATAAGCAAATTACTCAGCTATTAATTAAAGAGGATTTTGTAGCTTTTAACAAAGATTAAGTAAGGATTATTTTAATAATTAAGTAACTCGTAGGAATTATTTACTATATGAACTTAAGCTGACAAATTGTTTTATTATATAAAAGATTTTTTTGAATGAAACCAAATGTTTTGATTGTATAGATGTATCCTGAACTTTCTGTGTTTCTTTTCATTTTCAAAAGAATTCCACAGTATAATTTCCGTTGAGCCAGTCAGCCAAATAAAAGTAAAAGGAAGGTAAGGTAATAATTTTATTGTATTCCCATAGCAATATATATATATATATATATATATATATATATATGTATATTGCTGTAATATACCCCTATATTAGGCCCCACGGTTGGGCAGACCATAAAATGCTGTGATATTTCACCAACCCCTACGATGGTTTTATTTATTTTTAGCCCCACGGTTGGGCATGTCATAAAATGCTGTGATACTTTCTTTATTATATTTAGCCCCTGTGAGTGGGTCTATCATAAAATGCTGTGTTATCCCCTTTTTATTAATTAAGCACTTATGATGTGAAATGTTAAGTTATGGATTTTCTTTGCCTCAACTAGCTGATTCAATTAAATGAAGCAATTCTACAATACACAATATAATGATTAAATATTTACAACCTTTTTAAAATCTCCCCTTTTCAGAACATTTACACATACCAGATTTAAGAAATTGAAGCCAGCAAAACGAGCCTTTTGTTATATTTAGAGACTTTTGAAACGTTTCAAGATGCCTATCACCTTTCATAAATTGATCAAAGAAACCCCGGTTTTGTTGACTCTTACATTTGCAAAAAATATTGAATTAAAACAGTTTACAGAAATAAATTATCAACATAGCTAACCTGGAATGGTTCAGTAGTTTGTCTGCATCCCCCAAGAGTTTTCGTGTCCAGTCTGAGTATTTAGAGTCGAATTTGGAAGTCGACATCAAACCAAAATACTATCCAAATCGTTATTCAAAATCCCATAAGTTAATCCAACTTAAGATTCAAATTGTATATCAGTAAATAAAAGGTTTTCCATCTCCGTAATTAACAGAACAGTAATAGAACATTTACCATGTCAGTTATTATTAAAATTAGTTTAACATGAGGTGATTAACCAGAGTAATCTCCAGAGGCGTTTCCAGAATCGTCTCCAGATTCGTCTCCAGAATCGTCTCCAGAGCCCTGTTTTATTTATGTTAGAAATCGTATATTTTTACAAAATTGTTGTTTACTTACGTCTATAATAGATCGGCTCACTTGCACAATTTTTACACTTTTATAAAATGATTTTCATTTATTTTTGTATTAGTGGTTACGTAAATAATCTAGCACTTCTGAGTATCGTGATAGCCCAGTTTAAAATGTATACTAAACTCGTCGCTTAATTGTTATCGAATTTATAAGCCTTGCCTCTTGTTTTCTATTCGTTGTTTCACGTGTTGGGTCGACACCTTCTGCGATTATCTTTTGTGTACACCGGGAAATTTTACGAATTGTATAGTTCAAGTACTTGGATGAACGCTTAAATTGTTACGTATTCATTTACATACCATGATGTTTAATTGAGAAATCCCACGAATTTCTGAGTAAATTGTCACATCCTCATTGTTATTTGCTTATTCTAATCTAAATCGAAATAAATTTGGTGTTTGTTTATTTCTTAGTTAAATTGGATTTTTGAACAAATGTAATACTTTTATGTCACGTACGATTTATTCAAATAATGCATAATTTTAGCTGCGTATGCGATGATATATTTAAAGTACTTGTTAAATATTTATCCAGTCTATTCATGTAAGTTTTCCCTTGATTTAATTTTGATGCATTTCGTTACGTTTTTAAATCTTATCTTTGCTCCTAACTACTCTTGGATATTTCTATTTCTTATGCGTTTAATCTATTGTACTTTTATGTACAGTGTGCTCTTAACTAACAATATGTATAGTGACCTATTTACTCTTATAATATCTGTAATTTTGTGCTTTTGCTAACTGGAAGTTTCTTTTATTTATTCTACGACCCCTGTGACTTAACCTACCCCTAAACTACCCTATAGTTATAGCATTAATATAGATATATATATATATATATATATATATATTATTGTGTGGTTAGCTCTTTAAAACGTACACCCATTGTTGGGCTGACATAATTATTGTGAAGTTTTTGCTTGAATCTTGCCCTCAGCTGCTTCTAATAATGCTTTTTACCTAATTTCCTAATAATATTAACACCTACCTGTTACGTCCAAAAACTTCCTCGCAATATCATCGTGCTGAAACCTAAATAGACATTCACACCAATCACACACTCAAAAATAACTCAGTTGACCAAATATATCACACTCTATTTAAATTAGATTCATAATACATTTTTAAACACCTTTCGTTTAGGTACATCCATAAAGGTCAATAAATTTTATAACAATAAACATGCAAATTGATAACCTTTTAAACACATATTTTTATTTAAAGTAAGAGTGCGTTCCTCATACCTTACGTTACCCTTTTTGTCTTAGCATGAGCTCATAATAAAACTCTACAACTGTGCATATAAATTTCCTGCACTACCAAATATCAATAAGCCTCCTATATCTCTTTACAACATTTGGTTATCTGTAAATTCATTAATTATTTTCAGAAATCAATTTCCTTTTAAACTCCCATAAATGTCTGTTTATAAAATATCAAATAATAATAAAACACATCAAACTCAAATCCAAATAATCACAAACACTATAAAAATATTCACTACTCAATGTTCTATTCTATCGCATACCTGGTTTTTATCTTCTGTGTTACACCGTCTAGCTCCTGGAAGATGCTGCCGTCTAGTAGATACTCAGTTCATCAGCAAACTCCCTGGCCCAATTACCATATCTGCCATGCATACCGCTGTTTTCAATTTCCACTCCAAAAATTCCAATCTCCAAACTTAATTTTTATTATTCAAACATCGCTTTTTTGTATTATCCAAACACTTTAAACTTTAAAATTTTCGTGCATTCCAATACCAAACTTAACAAGCCTTGTACTTACGTACCACTTTAACGTTTTACCACAAAGATGCTTTATTAGCTACTACATAAAATTGTATTAACTTGCACTAGTTTACTTGAAAGTAACTATTATCACCAATGCTGGGTGAAATCAAAACGAAAAAGCAAAAGAGACTGACCCCTCTCGGTCAGTGATTATATCAGTAAAATTCGCCCCCCCCCCCGCTGTTTTAAATTGGCACGTACACTTGTATACCCGTTCCTAAAATTCTAGAAAATCTTTTCTAACCGTTCGTTGTTTCAGCGAAAAACCCCTAACGAATCTTGAATTATGGTGAATTTTTATAACGAACATAACAATATTCAGTAAATCGCTTCAAACTGTCACTCCGTTGTTCGAATTTATCCTCTACATCTTTATTTGTCAACGCCTCCAACTTGAACAAACATCTCTCTTCTCCTTTGTACCTATAGCTTTATCTCACACATACGCTTCCACCATCTGAATCTTTGCCCTTCTTATACAATTCACACCAATCACCTTGCTTGGCTCAATTCTCCCACTTTTTAACAGACTCGTGTTTGCTTTTAAATATTCTTGAAATTATCGATTTTATTTAGGTCTCCCAACTATACTGCCTCCTGAATTATGTATACGCATCCCTCTTGCACTCAATACACTTTTATTCTGTCTTGGTCTTTTGTTGGCTCTTTGCTATACTACCTCCAAGATTGAAATCATTATTTTAACCACAAAACTGCGTTTACATTAATCCCAACAATTGTTCTTTTCCAATAACCCATTAAGTTTGTTTGTTGCCAAGCTTAACGAGAAATATTATCTCCCCTCGTTGTTTTGTTTAAACGTGTAGAATTTTACGTTTAAACACAGAACTGTTGGTTTAACACCTGTTCCATGCTTTTAGACCTTCATATAATCACTTTACTACAAATTTAAATACTTTAGAATGATTTTACCCCAATTATTATTTATTCTGCCCTATATTTATACAAATATTATGTTACATTATCCTTGGCTAAATTACATTGATCCTACATTATTATACACTACTTAAGCTAAAAAAAAATAATTTGTTAAAAATATTACCGCTCCCTAATTAAATAAATTTGTCTTCTCTTATTCAAAAGCTCTCAACCCATGAGTTCACTTGTGCCTTTATATATCCCAATGGCCCCTTAATTACACGATAATATATATATATATATATATATATATATATATATATATTGCTGTGACAAAGCCTCGCGTTGAAGACTCGCTAAAATGGTGCTGTGACAAACCTCTGAGAGTAGGAGCGCTACTAATTAACGTTGTTACTCAGGTAAAGCGAACTGTATTAACGATAATGCAATAGCAAAATGTACAATTATTGCAGTTCGTATATAAAATTATTCCCTAATTATTACTAAAATAATCCTAGCATTATCTTTGTTAAAAATTACAGAACTCGAATCTTGTCTCTTGTGAGTTAAAAAAATTCACTTTAATTTGGTTGTGGATAATTTACCTATCTTTTATTATTCTGTTCGTGAATATACTTGACCAATCATGCTGTACAGATGATTTAGTAAAAATCAAGATGCTTCGAACTCTTTATTATAGATAATAGAAGCTTTATTTAATTGTTAAGGTTAGAAATGCTCACAGAGTATAGGGTCTGGTATTTTTATTTTACCCGTAAAAGCAGTATTAAAAAAAATAAACTATACTAGAACCTGACAACAACATTTAAAATCATAACTTAAACATTTTTGACTGGTATTAAGAAATTCTACAATAAGCGATTTTCCTACTTTAGCAAGTTGAATGCCATTCTGTATCTAATCATCTGTGCCAAGCCGAACTTGTCAAAATATACCTATTTTTTTTCAGATTATATTGGCAACAACAGGATTTTACATATCTTTATTCTACTTCTACGTAGCCACGCTATGCAACAGAATCTTCAATAATAACCACGACGAATGGAAAATGCCACTCTCCGATTTAACAATAATTAACATAACATACAGTCCAAATTTTGAAATTGGATGGGCGTTTCAAGCCATAGGTAGTACAATGACCTCTTCAGCTTTTTGCATAGGCGATTTTCTAGTTATTGGTATTATATTGGATGTAACTTTGCAGTTTAAAATTCTTCAGCACAGCATTTCAGATCTACATCTTAATAAGGTATAGTGTGACAGTATGGACGGACAATGTTTTGACCATTGTTTAGTATTATTTGCAAAATCGATAGTTAATTTTGTTTTAATTTCGGCTAAGGCCAACTATTAAATACAAATAATAGGTAATTGCACAATGCAAGTTGATTATCAAAACTATGATCGAGCTAGTACTTGTAAGATGAAAATATACGGCCTCGCTTTCTGTCTATATGATTAACAAAAGTGCCTAACGTAATTGAAAACTATGTTGATGTATGGCTGCGTACATGATTTAAATTTATATATCTTTCCGATTGTAATCATCCGTCCGAGTGACGCAACTGGTTAGAGCATCGACGGTCAAAGCCGGAGGTTTGAATTCTGTCCGAGTGTTACCTAGGGTCGGATGTTACACCTCAGTAACGTTACAATCACACCCTGTAACACATAAAATTAAATAAAGGATACAAGAGCAATTAATTGCTCGTTAATACAGATTGCAGAAATAGTAATGTTTAATGTTTATTGTGATGTAACACACATGGCACAAAGCAAACAACAGATATACATATTGTTGCAAGCTACTATTAGGCAACCCGTCAAACACACAAGCGCCGTAAGCACCGTAGATTCTACAGGGACCGAAAATTCTTCTAGCAATTACTGGAGAATGAGCCATCCTTTTTAATTCAGGATATAAATAAGACCGATGATAAAGTAGAGAGTTAGTCTATATCAGAATGACGAATATAAATTATATCGTGTAAAGTAAAAGTAGTTGAGCTTTTGAAAGTCCAAGAGTATAATAGTATAAGAGTTATAATAGTTGTGTTTGTGTTGTTAACAGACCTATGGTTAAGAAGATATTAGCGCTTGTAAATTCATTAGTGTGATAGTGCTTCATTGTTAATTGGACTGAAAACATCTATAAATAAATCATACACTGTTAATTAGATTTGTGAACAGTGAGTAATAAAGACTCTTGTTATTACTTGTTTTAAATTAGTGAAACGCGGTAGTAGTAGCCCGCTACAATATATAAATAAATACAATAACATAAATGACATTAATTACAGGTGAATATTTACAAGCACAATTATTAGGAAGCAGCTTAGGTAGAGTTTTTATTAACTGCTACATAAAAAAAATCATATACAAACAAACAACTTAAACCTAACAAATGTAATGTCCAATATAACTCATAATACACATAACTCCTTTATTTACACTAATGTTTAACCTTAGAAGTAACTGAAACACTCGCGGAAGTGATAGCGTTGTATTCCGTCCGTAAAGTCGAAGGAAGAGCGCCTTTTCAGCGGTGGTCTCGGAATTCGTGACCTAGAGCTTTATGCAGTTCTCCGAATTCTCGGTTATAGGTCTGGTAGACGGAAGGGCGACGAGGATTGGCCGGCAGGACGTCATAGAGCCGGGTATCGTCCTAGAGGATGCAGTCGGAGAGGTCAATGGTTCTCGGCCACCAGCGAGTGGTGTCGTCTGATGATAGCGGTGCTTGTGCAGCGGGCGGCGGCAGCAGAGGTAGTAGTTTCTTTTGGAAGTGTCGTTCGTTACGGCGGTGTTTCCTAACAGCAGCAGCAGAGGAATTTCCCATAGACGATACTGGTCGAATACTTTATACTAGTCTGTACGTGAGAATTATTGCGCCCGTGATATAAAATCACCGGAAGGTGAATTTGCTGGGATCGCTTTCCACCAGCGGTGTATAATGTTGGGATGAATATCGACTAACGGTGTTGTGTTGAAATGTGTTACTCGGTTGAAGATCAACGAGTATCCGATGATTGAATTTGCTGTTGACTATTTCAAATTACACAAGCTGAACACAGAACAAACCAAAGAATCGTGGGAATTTCCAACTCAGTTTTTGTGCTACCCAAAAATCTCTACGCTCATTGGACAAACAAAATTTGGAGAATCTTTTACACTCGAAATTTGATGCACACAATTTCATTGGTTAAAGACATCATTAACGTTTTTCAACACAGGAAGCATAGGAAATGGTAGTGTATAAATACAATTACAAGTTCTCCGAAAAACATTCCTTTGAGCTCCCCATAGCCTAAAGAATCAACTGACAGTGCTCACCATAACCTGCTAACACTTTAGTGAGCAGCGCTCTCCATAGTCTGCTTAAACTTTAGCGAGCAGTGCTCCCCATAGCCTGTTTTTTCTCCGACAGTGACTTTGTCCGTCGCCGTACCTGGGACACGCCACTATAATTTATCAATAAATAGTTAATAAACTACGTTCCAGTTTATTGTGATGACATCGATTGCGTCTGTCAACTCTATCTCCGGGACAATACCCCCGTAGAGTTGAACGGTGACGAACACGACGAGGCCCAAGGCACCACTAGCACGACGTCTTTCGAAGAGTTCCGAAAATCACCAAAGACTTCCAAACTACTCCAAGCAGTACATACGTCCATACCATAAATTTTTACACTCTCACGTTGTCTCACAAGTAAATCACGAAGCCTTCCGAAGAGTTCCGAAGACCGCCGAAGACGTCTGTAGCTCTTAAAACTGTAAGTATTTTCTAATTATTGTTATTCAAGTTATTACTTAGCCTCACAAGTACATTCCAAAGGCTTCCGAAGACTACCGAATCCCTCTATGCTTTTATATATGTTCAATTTATAGGTATATCATAATTCTTTATACTCTCACGTTGTCTCACCAGTAAATCACAAAGCCTTCAGAAGAGTTCCAAAGACCGCCGAAGGCGTCTGAACCTCTTCAAACTGTAAATATTTTCTAACTACCGTTATTTAAGTTCTTGCTCGACCTCACAAACCAATTCCGAAGCCTTCCGAAAAGTTCCAAAGACTACCGAAAACTTTTATACCTCTTTAAACTATCTCTATATTCATTCAATAAGTGTTTAAGTTTTACTTGGTTCCACAAGCAACAACAAAGCCTTTCGAAGAGTTTCGAATATTACCGAAGACTTCCGAACTGCTTCAAACTGTACAAATCATTCATTTTTAACTATTTAACTTTCATTTGTATATATTTATGAACTTTATAATCATTTTGCTTATACATATTAAACAAACAATCAAGCCAAGCTTACATAATTTCAGACGCCGCCCGCTCGAACGAACTTGGTTGATCTTGGCCCTCTCAGGGCGTGTGTTGTAATCAGCGTTAACCTTGTGGTTTTTACTGCCTTGTGTGTATCGTTATTTATCGTGCGTGTGTTCTAGGTGTTTGTTCTCCCACCTAGAGGTCAGTGTCGTCTGCTGTGCTGTTACATGTGCTTGATAGGGTGAGTAGCTTCCCGGATCATCTTCTCGGCTGCTCTCCAGCTATACGATATCCAAATTCTGGATCCTCCGGCCTATGGTTTTCGACCGACAGGATGGCTATTAGCCACAAGCCGCTCCATCGTCAGGTAGCTCGCTGAAAAGGACTGACGGATGTGAATCCCCAACGATTTCGTTTGAGTCAGCATTCCTTGGCGCCTCACATAGCTTAGAAGCTCCCTCGAATCGTCACCGTTTCGCTACTGACTTTGTTTCGCTCGGAGGTGAAGGTAGGTAGATGTTGATTCCGCGAGGACTGCTGTTGGAATGCGCTGGCCATTCGAACGTTTTTTTTTTTATAGTGGTAAAAGATTTTATATCCGCTGTGTGGGACTCTTCCTTGCCGGAGCAAGGACATACCCACTAAAAACCACTTTGGTGTCGGACTCGAGATCCCTTGTCAAAGGACGTTTATAGGGATCCCGTGACTAGCGTACCTGGACTAGGTCCTTCACCGCCGTCGCGATTGGAAATAACATGGCGTTACGCTCAGTTTATTCCTTTCGGACGTCTGATGGAATCGCAGCAATTTTCATTGCCGGAGCATCGCACTGGGGTGCTTATGTCGTCGCCATAGGGCTTCTTCATACGCGCCCAGAGCACGTATGAGCTGGTTTTCGTTATCTTCAAGAGATCCGTAAAACCTCTCCGCGTTCGACCGGAGCCATTCCTTGACGGTTTGCAGATTTGCCTCTCTGTGAAGCTGAGCGTTTCTGACGAACCAGGGAGCTCCGAAGACTGCCCTTAGGGCCTTGTTCTGGATCACCTGGAGTTTCCGCATGTGCGTTTCCGCTGCGTTACCCCACACCGCTGATGCGTATGCAAACGTCGGTCTGGTTATCGCCTGGTAGAGCATAAGCTTGTTTAAAGCGTTCAGCCTACTTCGGCGATTGGTCAAGGGGTATAGCTGAGCCATAACACCCTTGGCCTTGTTTGCCGCATACTCGATGTGAGCTTTCCAGGTTAGCCGAGAATCAAGGAACACCCCTAGATACTTGACGTCTGAACGCCAAGGTATCGGTTCGTCGAACGCTCTGACATCGTCTCCAGGTCGGTGACGTCGCTTCGAGAAGAAAACTGCCGTGCTCTTTTCTGGATTGACCTCGACTCGCCAGAGTCTTAGCCACTCCTCGAGAGCGTCCATCGCCGTTTGCAGTCTCTGCATAATGAGGTGCGGAGCACGGGACCTGGCTAGAATGGCTGTGTCGTCGGCGTATAGTGCTATCCTGGTGTCTGCCGTTTTCGGTAGGTCGCTCACGAAGATGCTAAAGAGTGCCGGCGAGAGGAGAGAGCCTTGGGGTACCCCAGCCCTGATTCTCCGCTTCGTCGACCGCACCCCGTCCAGCCTGATGCAAAACCATCTATCGTGAAGATAGGATCTTGTCAGTTGGACGAGGGCGCGTGGTAAACCCCTCTCCAGCATCTTGTAGAGTAGGCCAGACCTTGTCGAAAGCTTTAGACACGTCCAGGAACACTGTGCCGGTTGACTGTCGCCAGTTGAAGCCTTCCGCGATGTGCTCCACCACTCGCAGTATCTGGTGAACGGTGGAATGTCCCTTGCGGAACCCAAACTGTTCGTCCTGGATAACGTCGTGCTCCTGCATCGCCGCCGGAGTCTCCTTAGAAAGACGGCTTCCGCTATTTTCCCAACTACCGACAGCAAGCTAATGGGCCGGTAGTTTTGTGGGAATGTCGCAGATTTGCCTGTCTTCCGGAGCACTACGACGTCCGCCGTCTTCCACATGGATGGAAAGTGGCGGAGTCTCAACATGGCGTTGATGATTCCGGTCAACGCCCGGAGGGCGTTTTCCGGCAGCGCTTTCAGAGCCCGGTTGGAGATACCGTCCGGTCCAGGAGCCTTACTGACCCTTAAGGCCTTGATAAGGTCCTTGACATCTTCAACTGTGGTAGGGTCAAGTTCCTGAGGATCGTCGTCGTCCCTTAGCCTCCGCCGGACTTCACGATGGACGCGAGTTATGTATCCCCCAATTACCTATATATATTGATATATTGAATCTAATAAGAATTATTAGAAATTATTAAGTAAAAGTATAAGTTCAATGCAACATTGTAACACAAGGATAACCCAGAGAGGTTATCGACAGTTCATGAGAACGGAATGCAACTTTGCATCCGTGAGGGCAGTGATACTGCAGGTGGCAGGTCACAGGCGGTCAACAGACCGCAATTACTTAGAATTAAGTTGTTACATTGTAATAAAGTGTACAATTAAGAGAAACGCAGACATGAGATCTGCAAGTTCCCACAGCCGTGTGGAGGGCAGGTTATTATAAAAAGCCCGGGAGCTCAATACCCGGCAGTCAGTCTTCGAACTCCATACTTCGTTGTTCAAGCTATTCACTAGTACAATAATTATTTTTTAGTATTATGTACAAGTTATCTAAATTTTAATTAAATAAAAAATTGTTAAAGTATCAATGTGTTTTTAAAAAACCAGCTCCAAAGGCCCGAACTTTAACTGGCGCAGTCGTAACGGATGTCAAAAGGGCACTGAAAATCCAAAAATCGGAAGATTGGTGACCAAGAATTTTAATTCGAAATTTTGGCAGAACCCAAACCAAGTTGGAGGAAGAACAAGCATAGTCTAAATCCAGCAACAAACCAAGTTGGACAAAGAACAAGAATCGTCTAAGGCCAACAAACAAACCAAGGTGGACAAGATACAGCATCGATCGAACCCACCAAAGAAACAGATGAAATTAATGTAAGTTCATTTCCATACTTTTTTTAAAACCAAAAAATATAATTGATATATGCTAGTATTATAATTATTGTTTATGAATTTATTTTATGAATATTTTCTTGAAAATAGTTACAAAGTGAATTATTTTCAAAACGAGACTGTAAAACATTTTTATGAGACGAATGTTAAAGAGATACTTTTTTTCTTTAAAAAGCAAATGAGACTTGATTATTTACAAAGAGATTTTCTAAAAACAAATGAGAATTGATATTAAGAGATTCTTACCACAAT
Organism: Platerodrilus igneus; assembly: GCA_036346225.1. Lineage (NCBI taxonomy): Eukaryota > Metazoa > Arthropoda > Insecta > Coleoptera > Lycidae > Platerodrilus > Platerodrilus igneus. The sequence continues at coordinate 9,729,988 of JARFIW010001469.1, read as the reverse complement.
TATTAAAAACAAACTCAAAATAATCCAAAAATAAACGGGCGCACATTCACTAACACCAAAATAAGAAACATCAACTAGCGCGATTCAAACCCACGTTTTCAATCCGATAAAATAAAAACACAGAACGCAAACTTAAGTTCAAAGCTAATTCGAACAAGCAGTACAGAACGTTTAATTAAACCATTGACCTCTACAATACTGAATAAATCACAGCAAAAAACACTCTGCAATAATTGAAACTACGGTAATTTAAAACTACCGTAACCCAAAACCTCACCTAAGATAAGCGAAGTCTGCGAACGCAATATCATTATTATCTTAAAGAAATAGCTTTCAGGATCTTTTGCACAGTACTAAAGTATAATTTCAATTTGCATCATAAGTAATTAAATCCATTACGGAATAATAAAGCAATGCAGTTTTGCATTTAATACCCACAAGTAATTAATCTATAAAAGCGTGTACAATTGCAACAATCACGGTATAAAATCTAAACGTTTTTCAACTAATTAACCAGCAGCATTATAAAGTGCATTATTTCAATACGAAAATAGAATAACGCTAAACGCTCATAATTGTAAACCTGAAAACTAACTACGGGAGATTCAATTACAAGTCAAGCAGTACCGAGGGATCTAAGAATAAACAGACGTAACACTTTATGCAAAGCATTAGAAAGTAAATTATCTAATTCCTATAAACTAACACCTGTAAGTGCAATTACCTCAACGTACGTGACTAAATAACAAAGATTACAACTTAAGTATTCAATTTCAACCATGAAGTACAGGAGTAATCAACCTTAAGTTATAAGTAGAACACAAGACAGACGAACTGTACGTTTACGCAACTCAGTAAAACCCACGGAAAGAGTATTAATTAACAGAATTTAACCAAAACAAAGCTAAGTGAGAATAAATCCATCCATTTCAGATTCTTTAAGAAGCAGAAACTCAAGACTACGGTAATTAAATCAACGTTATTGAATACAAATCTCATGAATACGTCACCGCACTGTGTAATTAAAAATAAATAACAGCAACTACGATTTAAAAAATAACCAGACCAGTCTGAACTTAAAATTAATAAATCAAAACCGAAAATTAACAAATCCTAACTAAAAAATAACGCCAAAAAATAACAAAATAAACTTCAACCTTTACCAAATTTTATCCACCCAATCCGAACTGAAAATTAACAAACCAAAACCAAAGTTAACGTCACAAAAAGCAAAACCAACCCCAATTTTTACAAAATTCGAAATTACTTAATCCAAAAGAAAAATAAATACATCCAAAGCATAATTAACGTTACAAATAGAAAATCAACCCCAATTTTTACAAAATTTGCAATTTTACAACCCAAACGGAAAATTAATAAATCCGAAGCAAAAGTAACATTACAAATAGCGAAATAAACCTCAATTCAAAAAAAGAAATAATAATAATAAAATTTTTTTAAAAAATTTCCCAAAAATCGAAAACAACCCTTAACCAACATGAGTAACACAGACTTGCGTCTCTATTTAGAGACAATACAGACATTTGATGGCACGGAAGCCCATCTCTCAAATTTCATCGGAGCATCCGAAATGTTCCTAAAAACTTTCTACAAACCCCGAGATGACCAAAGAAATTCATTGCTTATACGCTTGATAATAAGTAAACTAACCGGAAGGGCACTAACCTTAATCGCCAGTAGGGACGAATTACAGGAATGGCAGGAGTTTAAACAACTAATTGCATATTTTGGGGACCAACGTAATATAAAATGCCTGGTACGAGACCTAATAAACCTTAGAATGGAACACAATCAATCCCCTACCAATTCGGAATGAAATGCCAAGACGTGAGAAGTTTAATTTTAACAAAATTAAAAATCGAAGAACCCGATCAAAACGTTAGACATTTAAAAACAAAAATGTATGACGAAATGGCACTGGACACGTACATAAACGCTTTACCAGAACGACTATCGGATAAAATCAGATTCCAACGACCCCAAAATCTAGAAGAAGCTATGAGCCTAGTCATAGAAGAAGAAAATGTAATGTATTACCGCAACAGATTATACAATCCCAACGCGAATAAAAGTTATTCACCAATAAAAACTATACAAGCTACAAGACAAACAATCCCTCAACAAAAATTCACACCCTTTAACGCACAAACAAATCAACCTCGAAGTAATAACCCAAGTTTTAACAATACAAATTTTAATAATCAATTTAAACATTTTTCAAAACCAACATTTAACCCAACTTTTACGAAACCCACATTCCAACCAAGATTTAATCAAAACCTAAACCAACAAAGACCAGCATTCAACGCAAACCCTAATAGAAATACACCAATGACTAATAACAATAACAACCCTAACAATTATTACAAACCAACACCAATGGATACCTCATCTGGTAACACCAGACAAAACACAAAAATAACACATATCCGACCAAACCCTCATCAGAAACGTAATTTTACATCGGAAGAATTATTTCATCAAGAAATAGAAAAATTTGACACTGACCAGAATAATTACATTGAGACACCTACGAACAATGAATCAAACCATGCAGAAACTTATGAACGTGACGAACAATACGAAACTTACGAGGAGTACGACGAAGAGAACTCGAATTCAAATTTTCAAATGGACCCATTCATAGACAACCAAACTTAATAAACTTAAATAACATAAATCACTTAGTATTACCATACATAGAAATACCCCACGCTAAATTCAAACTATTAATCGACACCGGATCCTCGAAAACATTAATTAGCCCCAGAACCGTACAAAAACATTATTTAGATTATGTAGAAAGAGAACCATTTAAAATTAAAACAGCTCATCAAACGACACTACACCAATTCGTAGCAAATATACCCTTACCGAGAACATTTAATGTTAAAATGAAACATAAATTTTGTGTATTCGAATTTAACGACAAATATGACGGATTAATAGGAATGGACCTTCTAAGAAAATTAGGAGCCAACATTGACATTAAAAATCGCTTATTAAGGACAAAATACGGAAAAATCCCAATTAAATTTCAAAACACACAAGTTGAACAAAAATACACTATAGAACCCCGAACGGAAAGAAAAATAAAAATCCCAGTAAAATCTAACAAAAATTTAGGAATAATAAATCATATGACATTTCAGCAAGGAGTAGAAACCCCAACCGCCTTAGTGCAAATAAAAGATAATTATGCAACCACAACAATATTAAATTCAAACGACTACCCGTAGAATTATCATTGACAGACCCAATTAACGTAGAAGAACTAAATTTTAACGAAATGGAAATAGACGAAAATTTAGAAAATAATTACAACCCAATAGAACATGACGAAATGTTAAGAGAAAATTTAACTAACATCCGCTTTAACACCGATATCAATCAAGAAGAAGAAAGAGCAATTAAGAACTTATGTTTGAATACCGCGACATATTCCATTGCGAAGGAATACCATTAACATTCACCAACACAGTAAAACATAAAATCGAGTTAACAGACAATAAACCAATCTTTACAAAAGCAGATAGACTACCTCATGCAAGCCAAGAAGAAGCTGACTGACAAGTAGCAGACCTATTAGACCAAGACATAATCCAGCACTCCAATTCACCATGGAGCAGCTCCGTGTTAATAGTACCTAAGAAATTAGACGCAACCGGAAAGAGAAAGTACAGAATGGTAATAGACTATAGAAAGTTAAATGAAAAAACGGTAGATGACAAATATCCACTACCAAATATTACCGAAATTTTAGACAAATTAGGCAAATGTCAATATTTTACAACATTAGACCTAGCATCAGGATACCATCAGGTAGAGATGGAAGAAAAAGACATATCAAAAACAGCCTTCACCACACCTAGAGGACATTACGAATACAAACGAATGCCATTTGGATTAAAGAACGCACCCGCTACTTTCCAGAGAGTCATGGACAATATACTACGAGGAATACACAATGAGAAATGCCTTGTATACTTTGACGACATCATAGTTTATTCCACATCATTGGTAGAACACATAGAAAGATTGAAAGAAGTATTCGAAAGACTTAGACAAGCACATTTTAAAGTACAATTAGACAAAAGTGAATTCTTACAAAAGAAGTATCATTTTAGGACATGTAATAACACCCCAAGGAGTAATGCCAAATCCAGACAAAACAAATGCAGTTCTAAATTACCCATTGCCAAAAACAAACAAAGAAATTAAAGGATTTCTAGGACTTAGTGGTTACTACCGCAAATTCATTAAAGGTTACGCTCAGATAACCAAACCCTGACAAACTGTTTAAAAAGGAAACAAAATTGAACACACCCGGAATTTATTAAAGCCGTAGACAAAATTAAAAACATATTAACCAATCACCCTGTATTAGAATACCCAGACTTTACAAAACCATTTATACTGACGACAGACGCATCGAATGTAGCATTAGGCGCAGTATTGAGCCAAGGAAAAGTAGGTAGCGATAAACCCATCAGCTACGCATCCAGAACCCTAAATGAAACCGAACAAAAATATAGCACTATAGAAAAAGAGTTATTAGCCATAATTTGGGCAACAAAATATTTTAGACCTTATTTATACGGAAGAAAATTTTACATATATACCGATCATAGACCACTAGTATGGTTATGCAAACTGAAAGAACCGAATTCAAAATTACAAAGATGGAGAATCAGACTCGAAGAGTACGATTACGAAATTATATATAAAAAAGGAATTTATAACAACAACGCAGACGCTCTAAGCAGAATCCAACTCAATGCATTAGAAACGGAATCCATTATAGGAAACGTAGACGAAGAAGAAATAAGGGAAGACCCAGACGAGATCGACACAATACATTCGACACAAAACGAAGAACCAAAAAACGCGATTAAAATTTTAAACGAAGCAATCGATATGAAACCCAACCAATTTATAATAACCGAAGTTTTAAATAACCCCAATCCAGTAAAATATACAAAAGTAGATAACAAAAAGATATATCAAATTCAAATAACTAAAGATTACAACGAGGAACAAATTATTAAAATTCTAAAAGAATACACCCCCGAGAAAAAACGATTCTATTTTTATTTCAACACCGAACATTTATACCAAAGATTTTCAAAATTATACATTAAATTATTCAATAACTCTGGACCTGAACTCATCAGATGTACTAGAAAACTAATAACACTAGACGACCCTGACGAAATAAACGATGTAATTAGAAATCAACACGAAGGAAAAACCAACCATCGTGGAATTAACGAAACTATAAAGCAACTTGTAAGACGTTATTATTTTAAAGACATGAAGGACTTGACCACAGATTTCATTAACCAATGCGAATTATGTGACAAAGCGAAATACGATAGGAAACCCCCAAAGATACCCTTAATGTTAACCAAAACACCCGACAAACCATTTCAAAAACTACATGCCGATACTCTAGTAGTAGAAGCTCAAAACTATCTGACAATTGTAGACGCATTCACAAAAATAGGCCAAGCAATACCAATCACATCCAAAAATAGCATCGACGTGACCCAAGGATTTTTACAATATTTCACATTTTACGGAACACCCGAATCAATAACTTTAGACAATGGTAGCGAATTTAAAAATGAGACAATACAAAACACTTTAGAACTCCACAAAATAAAAATTCATTTCATAACGGAAAACCACCCTGAATCAAACGGACTAATTGAACGATTACATTTAACCTTGTTAGAACAAATTCGATTATTAAGAATAAATTATAAAAAGGAACATATAACCAATTTAATGTCATACGCACTAATCGCCTATAATAACACAATTCACTCATCAACAAATTTTACACCCTTAGAATTAACCTTAGGACATTCAGATTCGCGAAATCCCTATGACATACACTACAATAAAGAAGTATATCAACAATATGCGAAGAATCACAAACAAAAACTAAAAATAACTTACGACAAGGTAAAAGATAAATTAGAAAACGATAAGGAACGTATCACCACAACCCGAAACAAGAATACCGACTCAAATAAATTTTCAATAGGACAAACCGTGTATGAGAAAAACTTTCAAAGCAAGCGACATAAAACAGCACCCAGAAATTTAGGACCATTTAAAATTAAGAAAATATCAGATAAAAATATAGCAGTAGTAGACAACGGTAAAATAACAAAGTACATTCATTTAAAAAACCTAAGACACCCTGTAATTTCAGATGGACAATCATCACCCTTACCGTCAACCTCCACCCAGGTAGAACGGACAACCAAGTAATAATATAAAAAAAAAGCAACCCCGGTATACTACCAATAAACTAGGCAGTGTACAAAATACAACATTTACTCAAATAATATCCACCCTTACTTTAATGCAACAAATTTTAGCAACATTAAGAACAACGAAATAATATTTTTGATAGAAATCTAGATAGTAGAAAGTAACAATTATCAATATTATCATTTATTTGCTTTTCCAACAAAGGTTACTAGCACATACCAAGTAATCATACCCAAAACCAAATTCCTATCCCTAAATGAACTGAGATATGGTTATACAAACGAAAAATGTACTGAAGTAACACCAAACCAATATTTATGTCAATCGATGACGACAACAACCATTAAAGAAGACAGCCCTTGTGAAGTACAACTATTAAAATTCTCAAATCATTACGAAAACTGTGAAACCAAACAAGTACAAATAACTGACATGAAAATTCAAAAAGTTACAGATAACAAATGGATAGCAATTTTTCCAACAGAAGTAATAGCAACCATCCACTGCAACCAAGATGAAAATAACCAAGCATTAATCGGAAGCAAACTAATTACCCTCAAAGAAGACTGTTATGTAAAATTGAAAGGAGAAGTAATCAGAGTTTATCAAGATCCCATAGCAACAAAGAAACTTGCAAACCTACCGGAACTACAATTCAAGATACAACAAGAAGACGAAGAAATAATTAAGAAACCTATGAAGCTAGAGCATCTAGACTTAGACGACCTCAACCACGCCGTGAAATTAGTGGAAAGTTATAAAGAACAATTAAGTGAACTCAAAACGCCAAAGTTACATTATAATAATATAAGTGTTTGGACAATTGTATTGATCATTTTAATAATTTTTGTAATCATGTATGTATTATACAAAATGTACCTTAGATATAAGAATGAAGAAAACAGTTCTAGATTTAAGGAAACAAAGAAAAATAAAGAAACAACAAGTATACCTTTAGAAATAATGAATTTTAAATGAAATTGAATTATGTATTTTATGTATTTAAAAATTAAGAAAAACCTTAATTTTTCATTTACGGTGGGAGGAGTTATGTATCCCCCAATTACCTATATATATTGATATATTGAATCTAATAAGAATTATTAGAAATTATTAAGTAAAAGTATAAGTTCAATGCAACATTGTAACACAAGGATAACCCAGAGAGGTTATCGACAGTTCATGAGAACGGAATGCAACTTTGCATCCGTGAGGGCAGTGATACTGCAGGTGGCAGGTCACAGGCGGTCAACAGACCGCAATTACTTAGAATTAAGTTGTTACATTGTAATAAAGTGTACAATTAAGAGAAATGCAGACATGAGATCTGCAAGTTCCCACAGCCGTGTGGAGGGCAGGTTATTATAAAAAGCCCGGGAGCTCAATACCCGGCAGTCAGTCTTCGAACTCCATACTTCGTTGTTCAAGCTACTCACTAGTACAATAATTATTTTTTAGTATTATGTACAAGTTATCTAAATTTTAATTAAATAAAAAATTGTTAAAGTATCAATGTGTTTTTAAAAAACCAGCTCCAAAGGCTCGAACTTTAACTCGCGTTCGATATGCCGAAGGTCTGCGTGCGCATAGTTCGGCTCGAACTGACGTTCCATGCTGTCTGCGAAGACTTCTGCCTTTTCAGAGACTGAAAAGGCTAAGCCTGGTTCGCCATGGATTGTAGGCATCGGGGACTTCTTGTTCCTCAGTACTTTCGACATCCTCCACAGAGAGTTGTCGTCGGCTCGGAGGTTCTCCAGTCTGGCTGCCCAGGCCTCGTTCCGGTGCCGCCGAATTGCTAGTCGCATTTCGGCGACCAATCGATTGTACCGGAGTCGTTCCGCAGGATCCCAGGTTTTGCCACTGACGCCTGGCGCGGTTCTTCTCCCGGATGAGGTCACGGATGTGCAGAGGAGGATGTCCTCTTATCCGCTACCGGTCTCATGGAAGTGGCTCTACTGACCGAGGTCTGTATGCACTCCACGAGGCGGTCCACTTGCGCCTCCAGTGTGTCAGCCGTCGGTATGTCGTTAGACATCCCTTCGACCGACCTCGCTAGATGGGCGGCAAATGCCGGCCACGAAACCCTAGGGGTTTCGTTAATGGCCGGGGCTCGCTCCCCTCCGAGGTGAAGCAGCACCGGGTTGTGGTCAGAACTGAGGTCGCTGACGGCCCGGATCTCCGTGTTCAGCGTCACTTGGTGGAGGATCGCGACGTCTAGTACATCAGGCCTGCCTCTATTGCCGTAGTGAGTGGGTTCTGCTGGTCCTAAGACCTCGACCTCACGTCCGTCAGCAAACTGTCGAAGTATGCGTCCATTGCGATTTGCTACCCGACTGTTCCAGGACGGATGTTTGGAGTTGAGGTCCCCTGCTAAAAGCACAGGTTCTCTCGCATCCAACAACGCGTCCAGGTCCTGCGTGCTAAGCGCTTCGCCACCTGGCCGGTTATAAACCGAGATCAGGCGTAGAGGGCCGAAACCCTCTAGTACTACGCATACTCCAGTCGCTTCGAGTCGTTCTAGGTCTGGCAGGGCCATTCGAACGATAACATTGCGCTTCTTTTATCCTTGTGGCTGAAAAGCGCGGCTCGCTATTGGTAGCGTTGTCCTACCACTAAATTAAGGCACGCGTTGTCATTGGTTGCAGGTTACGTAAATAGATTTTATGTGAGCGTTGCTGGTCAGAACGTCGTTGGCTTTTGGGAGGTTCTGATTGGTAACACGGGACCATATACTTTCCATCTTTCAATTACTAGCTCGATTTGAAATGATCGTTTGAACTTTGCGTAAAAGTATGTTATTATTTCATCTTATTACTCAATAGTATATTACTACAATTAACTTGTGTTGTGCAATTACCTATCTTTTTAATTCTTATAATTTTTAAATGCTTTGGTGATTATTTTTAGAATATCTGATTGTATAAATATGCCATTGTCTTAATTTTTACTTCTGTGTTTTTACGGAAGGAAAGTTTTCTTTTATGTGGGGAAATAATTGTTTATAATGTTTATTTTTAGTTCACTAAAGTGAACTTTGCTTAAAATTATAAAAAGGAAAATTCTTATAGGATTCGTTTTCATTCAACAGACTTTAAAACCAGGTCCTCAAGTTATGATTGAATGCCAGTTCGTTGCTGCATATTTATTAGGAACAATTTTTTATGTTTGATGACACATCGAGTTCCAATGTATTCTTGTAGGATTGTGAAAACGAGAGTTGGTCAGTTCTTCAGAATATTGTAAACCAGATGGTTACTCAACATGTATTTTTAATTGATTTAAGTGAAGAGGTAGAAAAAATCTGCTCGCCTTTAATATTTGTCGATGTTGTAGGAAATGCTTGTTTAATATGTTTCTCCGTTTATCACGTATCTACGGTAATTATAAAACATTTTATCGACATTAACATGCACAAAATTGATTTCAGGTGTCTTTGTTAGGCATCAAAGCATTGCAGTCGTACTTTGAAGCTGGTATGATCACAGCAGCATTATTCCTGGTGTGCTATTGTGGCACTGAAATGTCTTCAGCAAGCGAAGCAATTGGAAATTTTTGGTATAATCTGAATTTTGTAGGCGCAGACAATCGCTTTCAAAAGGATTTACAGTTTATTATATGCAGAACACAAAAACCGGTTCGACTAACAGTTGGAAAATTTACAGGTTTATCAATTAGCGTTTTTGTTTGGGTAAGTTACTACGGCGAGTATTAAGTTGAAGTGAGTGAAGAAATGCATTTGACACTTTTATATAAATTGCTGCAAAAACTTTGACCAGTATACAACGAGAAACACGTGTAGAGCTCATTATAATCATATGGCAGTTACACATAAACGTACTTTAGTTTATAGCGTGGTTATACAGAGGGCGTAATACTTTTACACAAAGTTTACCATAGCAAATAAACAAACAACTCAATGAATAACATCAAACTTATCTTAATTAACCCAGATAGTTCAGATAAAGCCAAATACTCTATCCTTATAATACGGCTATTGTTCATGTAAACGTGCATGAATGGTTCATGTTCGTGTACAGCGGTAACGGCAAGGCGAGATATGAGATTACCAAAGAGACCTACGTGGATCTATTTAATATGCTGTCGAAATACTTTCTTGCACGTTGTCTAGCGATGAATCTCAATATGACCCGATGGATTACTACGGTGTTTAAGAGTAAATTTTGGGGTTTGGACCAGCTTCTCCAATAGTCAGAGATGGGCAAAACCATACACATTAGAGAAGAATGCCGTCACATTATTACTTAGTAACAAAGCAATTGTCCTCTGATAAACCCAGTTACGAGGACCGGTGGAAGGGCATTAGTGGATCTCAAAGTGTTAGTGGGCTCGATAGATTGGACTGGAGGGTGGTACAAACCATGCTGGAAGTACTATTCCAGAAGACCTGGATCCAAATCTTGGTATGCGGTTTTAAAGCACATGCGACGACACCTACTATTTAGAGTTCATTGCTACTTTCATCAATATGGGAAACATAAGAATAGCTCCAGTTGCTCTTATCGTACAGACAGATCCAGCCTTCGGCCCGCTAAGTGTTTTGGGATAGAACAATTTTAAGAAAACACAGTGTAACAGTAATTAAGAAGTATAGGGAACACTGGAAAGTATACTTACTCAGTTTTTATTAAAGCGGTCTCATATTTGTTCAGCGATGAGAAAGCATGATTCATAGGTATCGTAATTCAAATATTTGTCTAGTGCTAAAGTGGATGATTACTGTTGTAATACAATACAGTTCTCAAAAGTTCGATGACTTACATTCTGGATTTCTCTGTATTTTTCTTGAACAGAAGATTATTGTGTATAAGGGTGAATCCCGTTGCGATAGGTCGGTATTAGATTGAACTCGTTCTTAGTAAACGTTTAACATACATAAATTAGTGCAAAGATAAATTCGCATATGTGATGTAAATATAAATTCGCTTACCTGATACAAATGTGTTAGATAAGTAAATTACCCTTAAGAATAGTGCTGTATTAGTGTTTAATTTGTGGTACTTAGGAGATTAAGTCAGTGCTTAGAAATAGTAATTAAGTCAGTATTAATGTCAACTTAACTCTGTAAATGCATACAACCAGTCCCATGATAAATAAATTAATGACGAAGAAAGTAACTGTACTTAAACATGATGATTATTATAAACAACTACAAGAATTGGTTGGGCAATATTCTCGAATAATTTTAATTGTGTGAAAGGATTTACTGGAAAACTATTAGTTTGGCAAATGTTTAAGTGTTGGGGGATTTTGGCAGCCACGGGCTGCTTAATCCCCTTCACTGAATCTTGGTGAAATAGGACATAAAATTAGAAAACAATAGAAAGGAAACCGAGCTGTATATATGCTGTGTGAGAATTTCAAGCAACTGTGTAGGCTAGCTCAGAATATAAATAAGTGCAGGTACGTGTCCAACCAGTTTTGAGACAGAAACCTAATGACGAAAAAATAAGCGCAGATAAATCTGATGATTATTATAAATAACTACAGGTTTTGGTTGTGAAGTATCTGCAACTTATGTTGACTGCGCGAAAAGATATATTGGAAAAAAATTAAATCGGTAAATGTTTAAATGCTGGGGGAACGTGGCAGTCACAGGCTGCTTACCCCTCTTTCGCAACTACTGAATGTCGGAGAAATAGGGTATATAATTGTAAAACAATAGAAGGGGATTGAACTGCATCTAACAAGAAAGAACAGCGCCGATGATGAAAGACGACAAACATAGAACAAGAAGAAAATTGTTGAAAACATATGTGTGGAGTACAGCACAGTATGCCTATGGGCAGTCTCAAAAGCAGACAGAAAAACGGTAGCAACCTTTTATATAAGGAATAGTAAGGGAACAAGGATATCTTGGGAAAGAAATAGAAGAAATAAAAGGACAGAATACGTTCTAAGGCATTTTTTTGGGAATAGTAGGGGATATATTACAAACAGAGATAGGAAAATAGAGGTGGATGTAGACCTAGATCAGATAGTGATATATGCAGACTGTGCAAATTTCAGGGAAATCTGTAGGTTAGTTCAGAATAGAAAACAATGATGGTACGCGTCTAACCAGTTCCAGAACTGAAGACCTAATGATGATGAACTCTGTAAATACTTGTGATTGTGATAAATTCTATTTTATAAAAGGCTTTTTGATCAAGGTCAACAGATACATTTAATCAAAAAGCCAATACGTATAGGATTTCCGTTATGAAACAATCAAGTTAAATATTTTATTCTTTTATAAAATAGAATTCTTAGAAGTTCTAAGCGTTGGATATTGTATTCTTGTAATATGAAAGGCCCGGAATTTTATTTTCAAAACGTAGGCGGTACAGACATAATATTTATCAAATTTTCAATACTGTTAATCAAGGTGAAGATCGCAGAAATGTCACTTAATTGGATAACGTTGTAGAACGATTGCAAAATCATCTATTAATTGTGTAAATTTGTTGGTTATATTAGACCTTAATCAAAGATTAGGAGATGAATATGTCAAATTAATTGGTTTTGGGTATTGTTGAGAGACACAAGTGGTTTAAAATATACCTATGTAAATAGATTTTATTGAAATGAAACGCCTGACATGCGTGGAAATACAAATTGATATGAAGTAAGTTGAAATGTGTTTCCCTGAGACTATCCAAATTAGATGAGAAATTAATTTATAGTGGTAATTGTGACAGGAGGTGCTTTCGGATTGAACATGAGACGTTGATTATTGACGTGACGTCAAAATGTTTTAAAAATATAAAATTCGAGAAATTTCAAGGAACGTTCTCTGCTCTCCGCCTTGTTTGCTTTTTCGGCAATTATGAGAAAAAATATTTGAGAATGAATACTTGTATAAAATTAGTGAAAAGCATTGTATAACAAAATTATAAAAATGTGGCAACCGATTTGGAGAAATATTGAAATTGAACAATATTTGTTTGAAAAGAAGAAAATCGAAGGGATGTTATTTAGAGATTTACGAGAGGTGACAGGAAAGTAAAGTCTCCTATTTTTTTTCATAGAAAATGACATTTATTTACAAAGTGTGATACATCGTTGGAAAGGCCAGGGTCTTGGCTATTTTTCAACATAATCGCCATTTTTTTTCAACACTTTCCGCATCTGCGCGATGTACTTCTGTATGCCGGTGTCGAAAAACTCTGCGTCCGCCTCGCGCAGTCAGGCGTTGACCTCTTTTTTAACCTCCGCGTCCGACCAAACTTCTTCTTTCCTTCCAAGTCCTTAACAGTCGCGCGGCGATTTCTGAGCATTTCCGCCTCCACTGCCCGAACAATCTCATCCAAGAGCGGCGGCCGGCCACTTTTCTCCTCCGCCCGGAATTAAACTTGCGACACCACTTACGCACACTTTTAATGTTCATACAGTTTTTCCCGTAAACTTCAACCAATTGACAATGAATTTCTTTTGGTGTCACCTTTTTCGCACTTAAGAAACGTATCACCGAACGCAATTCGCACTTGGACGCTGACGCGAAGGGTACTTCCATTGTTGACGGCTGGTCAGTCAAGAGTGAGCGGTCGGGCAATGACGCGCCCAGCAGCAAAGTTGTAGTGGGGAAACCAGGCAACACGGCGCTGTTGCCAGATTTCGTCTAGCATGGAATCCGGCGAAGTTACAGCGCTGGAGACCTTACTTTCCTGTCACCCCTCGTAGTCCTAAATTTTATGGAAATTCCAAAATGTAACGTAGACCGATGCTACTATATGCAGACCAGTACAATAAGGCATTTTGTAGAATATTCTTAAGAATTTGGATTGTGAGAACTTAATGCTTTATAATTATGTCCTGCAACAATTTATTTTATTTTTAAAAATTAGATCTATGCGAAAGGTTGCAGGTTCAGTTCCTGTCTGCACCAACGTCTTCATAGCGACAAGTTTTAGTTGTAAGTCTTGAGGTGTATGTGGTGTGTTATATATGAAAGTCATTGCGTTTAGAGTCTCTGCAGATTGTTAATACAAAATAACTATGTTTCTCTTTTTAGATAATCAGAAGTTCTTATACATACTTGATGGTGTTGCAAAAAACAAAAGTGTGATTGTAAAAATGAAGAAGTGACCAATGTAATAATATTAACAAATGAATATGTATATTTTAAAATAAAGTAATCGACTATCAATGTAGTTTTAATTAATATAATTGGACTGGTTCTGTAACCAAACTGATCCTTTTCAACATCCAACACTACCTATCTCAATCAATTCAATTAACCCAACACACAGGAGGACATCCTCAACAACGTTATCATCCCTATAATTCGTTACACAGGAGATATCCTTTGACAACCTCCATTCTATAAGAATATTTAATCCAATAATCCATCCTTACCTCCTATACGTCTTCCGAACGTTTCGTACCGCCTCCACTCCTGCCCTTTATGTACTACTAAACATCCCAATCCTAGAATTGCAATTAAACTTATACACCCTGTTACGTGCCGAAATCGGCCGTAAACTTTTCTACAAGTTTTAATTTGTAAGGATTTCGCGCCAATACATTTGAAAAGACGTTTGTGTATTTCCGTCACGTCAAACAGTGCGTTTGGGGGAGATTGCGCCGACGCGGTGTGCCATGAAGGGAAGTGGTAGATTTCCGGGAGACGTGTCGAGACTGGTGACCGAGACGTGAACGAATGTAGTTATCTTTGTGTCTTATCGTGTCTTCTTTTTTGAGATGTAGGTTTCCTTCCATTTCTAACAATTATCGTTCTTTATACCAGTTTCCTGTCGCCCCTCTACAAATAGGAAAATGACAAATTGGAATTTGGTTTCAACCGGGCCTAACGAATACCCACGCCCGAAACGGATCAATGGAGCCCCGCTGCCGCTATCATGGAGTAATGCTGGAGAAGCCCTACAATTTATGTAAGTACCTTGTGGTTTTTATGTGATGGAATAATTTTATATAATTGCGTGACGTAATTCCTTATTTACGCTTCATTTTTGCAATTATTTAACATTGCTACCACCTGACTGTAGTGGCTCGTGGACCGTAACGACGGGGTTATAATAACCCGTAACCTAAAATCCCATCTACTTATCCAATTACATAACGAAACCTCTCTTTTGCCACATACAGCACTATTCCTACCACCGAACTAAAATTTCGTACCCATAACTCCCTACTCCACGAATGGCAGGAATCCTGGTCCCACTTCGATAGATAAACCTATCACATTTTCCCCGACATTACTAACATCCCCACTCACATACGAAATTCCACCAGAACAACTATCCAATTCCTTACTAGCCACGGCCAATATTGATATAAGCTACACTCCTTGAATCTGATTTCCTCTCCATTGTCCTTATAACCCCCAAACATAGCTAAAATTCCAAATCGCCTTCTTCATCACTGCCCTAACCTAACCCCTCTCCGAGACAACTTTAAGATAGCAATAGATCTCGATCTTTACTCTCCACTTCCTGATCTAACATATCTCGCTATAAGCTTTCCCCTACCATTAAATCAAATTCTTCAACAAATTCTAGAACACAAATCATATATTCCACCTCCTACCTCTAACCTGTGGTTACCAACAGCGAAGAACTGCATCGGAGCAAGATACCAATCAACCACCCGCACCACCAGCAATAGACATTGAACACACTTTGAAGAAGCAAGTCAAGATAACCTCCTAAAATTTAGATTGATAGGGTGGGCCATAGGCCAATGTATAGCCTCAAAATTAATTTATTTACACGCGCGCGCGCGTGCACTCACACATACCTACGCATGTGTGCGTGCTCATATTGTTTTGTAGTACATTAATAATTTAAGTAAAATTATGTAATTAGAGCTTGTCCAGCATATTTCAATTCCAATTAATTAATTAATTTTACAATGCGCTTTTCTTCAGCACCCTGTATCACTTAAACAAGCAACACTGGTATATTGCATGTTGAGCTAATTCTTATTACGTTATCAGCTGGTCGTCAATTGTAACGTTAACCCCAGACGTAAGTTATTATGCACCAAATGTGGTCGCAAATTATTGCTGTCAAGCAATTACAGATTTACATACAAGAAAGTAATTAAAAACTATACATGACCTAGAACAATAGCTGTAGTCAAAGGTATGGGGCGGCTGCGTGGCTTGCTTGGTATGCCTGTAACTGCTGAGCCCGAATTCGATTCCTGACACAGGCGACTTGAAAAATGTTAGGATAGCATTTTTCAAAAATTACGCGTTCGTTCAGATGAGAGGTAAAATGTACGCCCTGCATAAGTATTGTCACGCACGTTAAAGATCCTTACCTGGTTTGTAATAGCGCGTTCGGCAAGATTCAAAATTTTTATGTACAAAAATTTACTTCCTGGCTGATGTAGTACTTTCGCGTAGAGCATTGCAAAAACAAATGTAGCCAAAGGTATGCCTTTGCGCTCGTTGCTTCCAGCCGAAAATTACTAACGTCCTCGGATAGATCAGGGTTTTGTGATCAGATCAGGTTTGGTTCAGATTCTTGCAATAAAGTGGGTTGTTGTACCTACAACTTTAAGGAACACAATAGGTATTAAATTAATTGGAGGAACGGTAGAGAAATTCAAAGTTATAGTTCACTATATCAATACGCACTCGCGTGTAATACGACGACATCGTCTGTAGTTGGATATAAAGTGAAGTTTAAAACGCGTTTTCTCATAAATTCGTTGTTGACTCCACCATAAAAATGTTTCTCATTGCTAAACGCGATAACTACAAGCGCGCCTTAAGGAATACATCGACGGATTAAGGGTTGTTGACCTCAGTTTGCATGAACTCAGAAACTACAAATTTTTCACGTAGTAATCTGATTAATTAATAATTGGAAAAAGCTTTCCCATTTTGGATTAAAAAATTCCCTATTTTAAATATTAAAACGAAAACTTTGCGATGCCAAAAGATGTAACAATCGCATCAAAGCTTCAAAAAGAAAAAAATATAAAAAGAATAATCTCTTTATTCGAGAGCTCACATACACAGAAAACTTAAATTGAGCAATGTCAGTAGGCGTCTCAAGGTTTTTAAACAGTAGCAATCCTTGCCATACCAGGGAACGAAAATAAGTAACCACCCGATATTGTGCTACTTCATCTAAGCGCGTAAAGGTCTTATTTGCCGCCACACCGACCGCACAAATTTAGTCGGGAATATGAAAGTCAAACACTTAAAATTAAATTTAAATTCTTTATCAATACTCCCTGTATGTTTGTTGTGGTTTGTTTAGCATTCTTCTTAATCTTCTTTGGGAATTAAACCACTCATAGTTTTTAAAATCTATTTTATTTACGTTTCGATCCATGTCCTAGCATCGTTGTCAAACTTCCCAAAGAAGATTAAGAAGAATTCTTTATCAAATTGAATACAAAATTCGTTTGTTCGTTACATATTAATGCATACAAATTTTCATGAATACGTTCTAGGTATTTTCTTAAGCTAAACAAATTTTATAGTGGCTTTTAGTAAGATAAAGACAAAATACGCTGCAGCAGTAAAAACGTTAGGTTAATAAATTAGCCAGTAATACTGCATTAACGATGCATAAAGCTACCAAATACAAAATAACAACAGATTAGCCCTTTTCTTTTTATAATAAATCCTACCTTTGGTCATAAATACCAAAGTTTCGGTACATCATTTAAATAAGTTCTCAAAGGTATTATCCAAAGCGAAATACATGTGTATGTGTGTTTGTTTGTGTGCGTGCGTGCGTGTGTGCGTGCGTGCGTTCGTGCGTTGTTGTGTGTGTGCGTGTGTATGCCTGCGTGCGTACGCGCGCGTGTGTATCATTTATTTGCTTTAAAGCAACGGTGAGATAAAGTAATATCTCAAAGATAATTCTAAAGAGAAAGATAAGTACCCAACAATTTATGGATTAAAGTATGGTTTAGATAAGAATAAATCTCGAGACGAGTTTTGAAGCAAAAGATGCGTTCGAAACATTTACCAGGCAATGTAAAATCTCTAAGATATTTTCAGGAAAAGATAATTAACCAACCGCTTATGGTTCATATATTAATTAGATGAAATAAGATCTCCACTATAACTTCAAACAGAAAGATGAACAACAAATTTATTATTTAACCTAATAATAAGATAATTAATTGTCTTAAGAAAAAAAATTAAAAAAAGTAACGTAAAAATTAATTTTGATTTGGAGGCCTTACGCTTGGCAAGGCACATACCGCCCCTCTTATAAATATAACAACAGAAAGGGACACCCAAGGGAGTAAAGTGATCCTGTAGGATCCTAAAAAGAGATTTTTATTTATGCGCTTTAAAAGGATAAGTTTTGTAAAGCGACACTCGTTTATACGAACAGCATGAGGGACTAAGTAGAAATGGGAATGTAGTCCCTGCATCGAGTAAGAAGAACATTATAATGTAATTACCGGCCGCTATGCTTACGGCCACGTCCCCAATGCTCCACCCGAAGGTACTACATTGGATTTAAACGCAAAAAGTAAACGTGCTCCAAATTAATCTAACTTCAGGTTAATCAATACTAAATAAAAATCTAACAAACTGAAACTAAAAATAGAGTTTAAAGAATGGTATCCCTAGCGTTGATTCTGGAGTTAGCCCGATCCACAAAACACACGCAAAAAAAAATGGGGTGGGATCCGTAATACCGGATAGCAGCTGCCAGCTCAGCTTACCGGTTCGACCTGAAGGGTCGTCTTAAAACTATCCAAATCTAGCCAGCTAATGTTAAAAATGGATTCAAATTTTCAAGAATTCGCCGAATGTTTAATAGTGAATCCAGCTATTTTGCCTGTTCTATATATTTACAAATTCGCCCTTCCTGGCCTATGTATTTATTCAAATTTCATCCTAAATTTATCCCTAGCGTTCCCTATCATTCCCTAACTGACATATTATAAGTACAATCTTCTTTCCTATGTATACTGCCACCAAAAATTGGCGGCAAAACGTCTAGCAAATAAAATTAAGCCACAGAACTAAAAACACAGGCAAAAATATAAAATAAGTATAAATATAATGTAAGTATATAAATAAACATAAAATAAATATATAAATAAATTAATAAGCAAAAGCATGTAACAGTGCATAAATTAGCAAAAGCATCGCCCAAATTATCAGTTGCACTCGCATAAGCATTATGATGGCTAGCGCCATTACGCACAAAACATGCTTGTTAGATTATTTCAAAATCTCCTTATTAATACAAGTCAATGCTTATGCGAGTACAGCCGCCACAATTTTAATCCTACCTCGTATATAAATTTCCCAAGCATCCGAAGATCTGGTCTTCTTCTTACGTCTATTGGTAACTTACTGCTAAGTGGAGATGATGTTCTTTTAAAGTTCTGGTGGGTATGCACTAAACGTTCTAGCGGGGATCACAATAACTATCACTTTGAAGTCCTGGGGGATGCGCGGTTTCACTCTATTTTATTTTGTTTATTTATTTGCTGATTTAAGTTAATTAGGGTTTACTGATTTATTTTGTTGTTATTTATTTGTTTTAGTTTATTCCCGATTCCGTTTTTTCCGCGCGTATAAGGTGGGACAGTGATTGTTCTAGTGGTGTGGGGTTTGTCGTGCATACTAGATTTTGGTTGTTGATTTTTGCTTTTGTATTTGCTTTTCATTTTTTTATATATATATTTTTATTTTTTTAAAAATTTTATGCAGGTTTTGGTTATATCATGCTCATGTCCGTCTCTCATGCCAAGTCAAAAAAAAAATTTTTAATCTTCTCCTGCCCCCTCCGATTTACGCGCGGTTATTACCGTCTAATCTCGCTACCCTTCCCGAAAATATATATACATGTGTGTGCGTGCGTGCGTGGTGTGCGTGTACGTTGCGTGTGCGTGTGCATGTGTGTCTATAATAATAGAAAATGGTCATTATTATTACCTGTCCTGTTATGAAGTGCACTGTCAGTTAAGAACGTAAGTGTAAGACTTACTAGCATAATTCTAGCTTAAATGAACCACTTACTCTAATTTAGAATGAACTCATCGTTGTCCCCAGTACAAAAACCTTTCTCATTGGCTAAGCGTGATACACATGCGTCTTAAACGGATACATCGATAAACTAAGGGTTCTTGACCTCAGTTCGCATGAATCAGACAAGTTTTACATGTAGTAACCTAATTAATTAATGATGAAAAGAGGCTTTCCTTTTTTAGATTAAAAAATTCTCCTATTCCTAATATTGAAACGAAAAATTTGTGCAGCCTAAAGGCGTAACAATCTTAATATTTTGCGATTTAGTATCTCTGCTATAGAGTTTGCACATTCTTAATGTATTATCCTGTATATACTTTTAAATTTCATTTTTCATTATATAAGCAGGTATTTCTTACTATTTACTTTAAAATGTAATATATTGCAAATATAATTAAGAAATATATGGAACGTTCTCGAAAGGACACCCTCAGTTTTAACAAAAGAGACTTCACATATGTCTACCAGTAGCAAAGCATAATTAGCAGGTGTCGCAATACAATAGTTTTATTCTCGGGGCGTTTGATGACGGACATTCTAGAATTTTTTTTATTCCATTAGAATAAAGAATTATTGTGTATAAGTGTGAAACTTCGTTCGGAGTTTAGTTTAGCTTGAATTCAGTCCTATTAAACGCTTGATATGCATAAATTAATGTACAGATATATTTGCTCTCGTAATATAAATGTGAGATACATAAATTGCCAGTAAGATTAGTGCTATAATAATGTTTAAATCATCGTATTTGGACGAATAAATCAGTGTCTTCAAATTGTAATTAAGCTAGCATTAATATAAACAAGACTCTGTATACTTGTGATTATAAAGAATAATTATTAAACTTGAATTCATTGGAAACAAAGGCATAAATGACAATTAAAGAATTCGTTACACTGTTGTCAACCGTGTGAGGTTGTAGTGATAGCATGCCTGTTACTCGTAATCAATAACAGAAACTGGATAGCAAATTTTTTTCTTTTTGAGGGATTTCAATTCCGGCGTGGAGGAAAATTCCGTAAGACTACAGTAAAGTTTCACAGAAAACTACAGATAACTAAGAGATGAGTTTATACAAGAATCATAAATTAATAATACTGTAATATAAAAATATTTTCTTATAATAAGTTACTTTCTTTATTATTCATTATAAGCTTTATCCTCGTGACTATCAGCTATAAATTAAACCTTCCAATTTTCTAACCTTTATCTGATATCACAAGGTTGAGAATTTCTTCTTTTTCTTGTAAGCCCAAGGTACTGTTGGATGGAGAATAGCTTGAGACAAAGAAAAACTCTTAAGATATAAACGGCTAGTCGAGTGTTAGCTCTGGGTAGATCATGAGCTTGGGTCATGGGTGGATAAAAGACCAAAAATATTTTTAATGCGCGCCACCGTATTTTTCAATACATTAACCAACAGAATTTAACTGTGCTTTGTTACGTTATTTCGTGGCAGTCACGTTGGGCGCTAAAGTTATGTTACGTTGGCTCGTAGCCGTGCGTAACACAAAGAAAATCCAAGAAATGACCGGGCTCAATCGGAGAGTAGGGGGGGTTGTAGAAAGCAGACTGACATATAATGTATGCGGCGGTAAGGAGTTAGTAACCATACCTGCAAGAAAATTAGTTAAGCAAACCTGAAAAAAAAAGAATAAGTATAGCAGCAATGCAAAGTCTAAGTTATTCAGTACTTTGTAGAATGTAAAAAAAAAGAAACTGTTTGGATAATCTATATAATATAACAACGGTAAAAGCAATACAGAAAAATGTTTAGTATACAGTGAGGTAATATTGGGGAGTAGCAGAAACGTTTCCTCGCACACCAATTAAACATAAATCAGATAAAATGTTAACAAAAGATAAATAGATAAGACACAATTGGTATGAGTAATTCAGTAGTATTGATTTTTCTTTCTTTCTTTTTTTTCTCTGTTTTAACATAGCATGCAAGTCTATTGTAAAAGGTATCAGAACGACAAAGATATGGTAAAGCAACAGATAGATATTTAAAGTAATAACCAGTAGGAAATAGTTCAACTTACAAAAGTCCTTCAGCAACGCTTCCTGCATTTGAAGTGTGGGATTCAACAATGTCCTGCACTAACGAAGCACTTCACCCTTGACTGTGAGGGTGTTGATGGAATTTCTTACACTTTACACTAATCACACCTACGCATTTCACTAGTGTTACAACAGTCATTATCAGGCTGATGGAACTATGTAGCATTGATAAATTTCTTGTTAATTCTAGTTCTTGAGACAATAATTTCGAAATATTTTGTAACACAAATCAAAAGAAAATGGTAATAAAAATTTAGAATCACGGGCCTTCAAGGCACGATGTAATGCATTAAACTAACAGTAACGTGAGGTGTTCTATTTGCTACCTATGGTAACAAAGAAAAATCTAATGCTTTTGAATAACGAAATTTGCGCAAACAATGATCTATTTTAGATTCTTTGGGGTTAGAAAATTCAGAAACTACAGTATCAACTGTCTTTACATGTGAATGAGATACATGTTTATAAGAAGCAACCTTTTTTGCTTAGAAACACTCAAGCTTAAAAACTGTATTTGGATAATCCAAAGTATGCACTAATCTGATAAAAAAAGGACCACACACAGTTCAAATATAAAAAGATAAATCAACAAAAAACACAATTAGTAAAGCAACGCGTATCACTAAAATAATGTTCCGTAAAACAAGCAAGTGCGGTCGAGTCAACAAGTTCTATCACTTTTTTTTCCAACAGAAGATCAACAAAAACAATTAGTAAAGCACGCGTAAGCAATAAAAAAACCGTCCGTCAAATGTCCCTACAACCGCACTTGTCGTCAATCAAACACGTTACATATAAAAGCATCTTCCTTCAAATGTTCATCAGAACTACACTGCTACAGTTAATATATAACTTTTATTTCACAAGAAAAACAACTAAAAGCACAATTAGTAAAGCAACAAGGAAACAGTATTTTTAACGTAATATCGGAACAAAACACAAACTACCACTCTTCTCTGTTTATTTAAACCCGTTGTTATTACAACCGCTTATCGTCTCTTATCTAGACTTGTATATCCACATAAGCAACAAAATTTATATGAATGCAGCCATCATATCTACTAATTAATTACAGCGGTTTATCATTTCCGATAAGTTGGAAAGTAATTTACGAATAATCCAATTTACAATTCGTTCCTTGCAATCCATTTATTAATGAAAATCAATCTTCAAATTATCTACTTTTAAAGTAATACCCACGAGTTAAATTGCATACAAATCTGAATTATTCTGAAGTATTTCCTTTATACAAACAGCGATCCCAAAGAAACGATGTATTTTTAAGTACGCTAACAGAAAGGGAGCGTAAAATGTTACGCTATAAAAAAATGCCCGTTACAGCTTGTATAAGGGGAATGCGGAAACCTTATCTTAACACCACTAACATAGCCATAAAACCTGAATTTCACTCTTTAGGACACACTTACCAAGACCTCAACCACCAGATGTCATACAGATGTTTCAGCTTTACCTGTGAACAAACAGAAGCACAACATGGACACCATTTGTGTCCTCAAAAACATTTGCCAAAAATAAAATAATAGAATTTAGGCATCTAAAATATACTGAGGGAATTTGTTTTCATTTCACACTCTTTCTATTCCGGGAGGACTTGCAATTTTTGAATGTTAAATAATAAAACGTCTTTCAAAAACAAAAAGGATTCTATTTGGATAAATTTCTGATTATATATGTACAACTGCAATGTTTAAGTTTGTATCTTTATAAAATTTTCTTATAATAATTCTAACGAAGTTTTGCATTCAAAAGTAAGAAGATCTCTGAATAGATCTTTTCTATAAAATTTAATTAGATAGACGTATAATTTATAAGTTATTCATAATACATAAAAAAAATTTTTTTTAATCAGCGAAGTACTTCCTTGATCATTACAACAGAAATTAATTATCAAAGTGCAGACTTTGTAAAATGTAATTATTCTAATTTATTTATATTCTATAATAAATATGCGAATTTCATATGTCCATGAAAGTGCCTGTACATGACCTCAAAATCTTTAAACATTTTGTAAATTAAATCAAGACAGCATATGGCGTCTAGATAGGAAAACTGAATATATATATTTTTTATCTGACATAGGTTGTCATTCAGAACTTTATAAAATACACTATTTGCGTACATGTGCAAACATTCTGACAAGCAAGCAACATATTATTTAATTTACTGATTTCTCAAAAACTATTTTCTCTTTACGTTACTCGAATATTTAATGTTAGATAATTCATAGTAATTTACTGTATTTTCAAAGTTATTAAATGCTAAAGAACACTCACGTGCATCGAAAATGAACTAAAAGTGCTGGACCTTGACCTCAGCTGTCGGAAATTTCCATCATAATCTCCTTGTTTAATATTGTTCATTGGTAAGGTTGAAATATAAGGAACACATGTGAAATCGGCTTCCACGTTACTGCATGTTATATTAAATAGAACGAAACCATAAATTCTTGTTTTAAAATAATGCCTTCAGAAATTATTTTAATTTATTATCGGAGATATTATTTAAGATATGTGCTTAAGATATTGCACTAAGATGAAAAATATTAGTATAATCTATTGAATTAATATATACCAACTGTCTAAATGATGTCCAAAGGGGGTTCCATCTTCTTAGGCCTGTCGGGATCAACTAAACTGTTCGGAGCGAGGCTTATCGAAAATCATGCTCACGCAACCGCTGTTAGGCTCGACCTCCAGACACCAAGAATTTACCAATCATCTACTTTTTTCTAACTTTGTTAGAAGCCACGTGTTTACACAGGGCCATCTCGACTTTACCTCCTCTGCAAAGCAGGTTGCCCTTTCGAACGCTGAGAATGAAGTGCCGACTGACAACTTGACAGAGCTTGGTAACGAACTTTAGAGTATAAACGTATAAGAATCTATGCGTTATTATGAATATTATATATTAATTTTTATTGGATGATAATTCACAAATTAAATATTTTACATTATAGCTGTTTTATTTTTATTTTATTGTAATAAATGTAACTAGAAAAAAAATACGTTACAATAACAAGAAGTGACACTCGGCGTCTTTAGAAAAACCACATTTCCTTAAGGATGTCTAAAATCTGACATTATTTTGTTGGTATATTCATAGGATAGTAATACACTCACGCTAGGGTAGTGTATTATTATTCTTTGGTATATTCTTCAACCTTTTTTTAGTTTATTGTATAGTTCTTGTTCTATGTTATAATTTCATTTCAATAGATTTCTTTATTACGTTTGTAGTGTAACCGACTCGAAGGCTGACCAAACGCCCTCTATGAACGGCACACCGAGCTTCATGATCTAACATCTCGTGGCAGTGGCTCGACGACACCTACGTTGTGTTGTTATAATGTAACCCAATTTCACACTGAGATGGCGTTAAGGCGGGAAGGTTTGAAATAAAACTACAGTATTTGCCTAACTTACTTTTAATCAAAAGAATAACCACTAAATAGGTCATTCGCATGAAAATAATAAGAACTAAAATTCAAAGAAAACAGTGTCGTACTCAACCTGGGAGATTGGGGAAAGAGCACGGCAGAGAAAACCCCAAACTGCCCTCACACTTCTAATTGCATTTGGCACATCTCAATAAGGACCGGTAACGTACAAGTACTCAGATTACCAACATTGAATTTAGCGGGATGTCAACTGTTACCCAGGCATATCTCACGTGACAACTGAAGAAACGTTAGTGTAAACCAGCTAGTCCTTTCTGGTAGGTACTGAGGTCGGCGAGGCCAATACTACCCAGCTAAAGTTGAAAAGGGGGGACACCAGGAAGATGACATGCACCTTGACTACCAATGTTCCTCCCGCACGGACATAAAATGTTAGTAATTTTCAACAAGACTCGATCACACCCACCCACATACATACATTAACAGTTTCCAGCCCGTGTTACAAAGATATATCACAAAGGCTAGCCGACTTCCTAATATTTACAAAAGTACAACTCCAGGTACATTGTCAAAACGACATGAATCGCTGAAGTGAACTTATAGTATGATTGCGCATAGCTAAAAGGCGCTTATTATGGAATAGACTATCTCCAACATAGTCGTAAATGCAAAAACGTAAGGCACGTGAAGGTCGGTCCTACCAGAGGTTCAAGTTAATTACATCACAACAATTATTACAAACGTTAGGTACTAGTTAATTATATAAGAACATCGGCTAAATAATAGGATAAACAAAACAACAACATACAATTACGTTGAAACCGAGATATGAGAGATGCAGTGGAAAATGTGGTTAATTTGCTGAAATAAAACAATTACACAAAATAAAAATGTCAAATGCATCACAAATATCAAACATTATAAAGATGTAGGCAGCAAAAACATATCAAAATTGTATAGCACAAAAACAAGCCCAGATTCAGGCGCTAAATCTTTATATAAATGCATGTTAGTTAAAATATATGAAATTTAGTAAGCAAACGTTAAAAATCATTCATTATGATTGCATCGGTTAAAACATACCTTTTAAAAATTAAACAAATCGTGGCATAAAAAGTTACAAACAAAAATATACACAAACTTCACGGTGACATCAATTTCTAGTTTAAAACCAAAACAAATATAACTTAGAAATATAACTTATTATAACCCCGTAAACGCGGTACGTGCGCCACAAATGACAGTTGGTAGCAATATTACATAATGTGAAAATTTACGCGCAAATTATATATGACGTCACACAATATGCAAATTATTGCAACACATTTTCAAAGTATACAAATTTTAAAGAACCCTTAAGGGGTACTTACGTGAACCTGTAGGGCTTCTTACAGGATTACTCCATGCTAGCGGCAGCGGGGCTCAGTGGATCTTTTTCGGCCGTCGGCTGCTTTGACTAATCTTTCTCGGGTCGTGGGAACTCTTGAGCCAGGTTGTACCCAAATTTAAATTGTCTTCTTCCTATGTAGCGGGAACGACGGGAACTGGTTATAAGGAACGATAAGGGCAAAAGGGACCTACATAACCAACAAGATACGATAAGATACCAGACCAACTACACCTGTTCGCGTTTCGGAGGCAAATTCCAACGCGTCTCCCGGAAATTCCCCACTCCCTTTCGTCCACACGCGTCGGCGCGAATCTCGCGCAACGCACTATCTGAAGTGACGGAAATACGCACACAAGTCTTTTTAAATTTATGCCGCAAAATTCGCACATATTAAAACTTAGTTAAGAATGTCTAGTGCCGATTTCGCCACATAACAAACTGTTCATATTCAAACATTATTTCAAATAAATAAATATTAGTTTTACTCAGATTTAGATACTAAATAAACGATTCAGATAAATAAATATTAGATTATAGTTGTTAAACCAAACCACACTCATTTATATATAAAAACCATCCACATCAATTTCTAAGACAAAAGCAACAGGTATCACATAAATATTTCCTTCAATGTAAATAACTAACGGTTGTACAATAAACATCAACATCACATTCAAAACAACGCTCTGATTACAAAGATGTAATCAGATTACCTTAAATAATCACTACATTATCAATTCATCAAACATTAACTTTAATAAAACCAGCCAAGTGGAAGCTTTTTCGACCTACCATTTTGAAAACTCAAGATAATGCTTTTCAGAACCTGTCGGCCAGCTCGATTCTTCATACGCATGCGTCCCTTATGATGTCAATTCCGGCATCTCGGTGTGCGTTCGGAAGCCTGCAAGTGGTTACTGAGCTACTAACAAATAACTTCGAATATCGAAATGTACACCATAATATTTGTAATAATTTTCAACCAATAAGAAAACGACAGAAACACCACGGATCACTTCTCGTTAAAGTCTAAATTATGCAGTTTTGCATACAATAATCAATTTAAATATTTAAAGCAATTTATAACCCAACGTTTTTAAATTTCCATGTGCATCTGTGTACCTACAGAATAATGGTTTAAGGTCATCTATTTTTGGTATAAGAAAAGCAATATGAAGAGTGTCACTTATTGCAAAGCGTATTATTATTCTATGATAGCAAATAAAACGTGGAGAAACTAGATCAGAATGCAAAAGCGATTGAGAAAAATTAAGAGAAAATTATAACGTATTGAGAGAAAAATTTATAGAGAAAACTACAAAAACCGCGGAAAATCTGGAAGTCAAATTTTAAGGCGGTTTATAAAAGTTGGAAGCGCAATTGGTAAACAACTCACAGAAACTAGAAGCAACGTTGTTAAAGAAGTGCATAAAACTAATCTGAGGATGAAGCAAAATGAATATTACATATAATAAATGAGCAGAATTTTTTAATGTTAATAGGTATTTACAATACATATTGTTTAAAAATTATCTTTCTACTTAAATATTTTTTAAAATTACTTTGTACGGGCGATATGGAATTGTGGTGAACCGAATACGAACAAATTTCCTGTTTGATAATAAAATAAACTAAATTGTAACCACCGGTTTTCTTTATCTAACTAATTTAGGTATTATTGTTATTAATACGTTTATTATATTTCGATTGGATTATATATATTTTTATTTCTTCATGTTTGTAGTGTAACTTAACCACAAACTGAAAGAACCGCTTTTCACGGTACATGGCTTCATGAACTACTGATATACCCAAGTTGTCCTTAAACCTTATTAGGTATCACAATAACAAGAATAATATACTCTGGTTACTCACGACAAGACAGGAGATTTAATTAGAACCACGTAGTTTGACTTCCTTTGGTCATCAGTCAATTGGCGGCCACTTTGTAACCTCATCCTTCTGCACCAGTTGCTCACCTTCACATACCTGGCACAACCTACATAGTTCATAACTTGTGTAAGATATTCAAATGGTGATTTATCCACGCAATCTTTTTCGTCTATTTTCTTTCATTCGTTACGTACAATTTTGGTCTCAGAAAATCTAGCCGATAATCCGCAGGAAACCCGTTTCGTTAAAGTGCCGCAAATCTCGATTATGCTAAGAAGAATGGTTGCCGACTAATTAAGTGGGAAGGGTAGTGTAAGTGTTTGAAAAGGATCCCGGGGCGCTGTTGTGTGTGGAATAAGTCTTAGTCGGTAATTATCTTAAACACTACCTAATCCTGAAATTTGATAATTTCTAGGGAAAGCCCCAGGAATAATAATAAAGGGATGCCAAACCTTTTAGTCCTACTAACTTTTTATATATATAATGCTCTGATAAAGGGTTATTTAGGGATGTATTGAGTAGTAAGGGTCGCGTAGTAACTGTAAATAGCAGTGGAAATCAGAAAACTGCGTTTATTTAGCAGGAAAATAAATAATTTGCACATTATGTAAATAGCATGCATTTAACACCCTGTATATAGACCGTAATTAACTTTAATTAATGCCAGTAAGCATATCTTCCAATAATCGAACGCGTATTCAGCGGAGAAATAATCATACATGTAATTAAAATACGTCAAGAAGCGTTCATTAGGTTATAAAATAGATACGCAGAAGATAAGATAAAACCTAGTAAATCTACATGCAATTACGCTTGTAAGAAAGAAGGAACAATAAGCGCTTTGATAAAAAACGCACTTTCAAAGATGAGTTTTAAATAAATACATAAATGAAAATAGCACTCATGTTACGTCAGTTATTTTGTACAAATTCTCCAAAAGCCTTATCTACACAAAACAACAGACATAAGCTAAAGTAAAGTCCAACAACGATAATAATAAGGCGATCAAAGATCGTAAAACAATAGTAAATAATAGCATGACATGGAATTACAGAATCGTTTCGTCAGAAATCAGCTTGAAAATACTAGGAATGTCCAAAACAAATATGGTTGGTTGCAACGCTTTGTAAGACTGTTTGGAAAACCAATCCAAATGTAGAGAGCAAAAGCTATATAACGTCCAGAGTTGATAAGAAAGGGTCAGTCTCAATTTGAAGCACGTCGAACCTGCAATACTCTTAATCAAATATTTACGCGTCAAATAAATAGTCAAATAATAGTGAAAAATAGTGTTATGTTAAGAATAATAGTTGATGACGAATTGCGTTAAGAATCTATAAAAAAGCTTTTGCCGTTTTTGCAGAAAACGTGAGTAAAAATTTGTTAATTAATTTAAATTAAATGTTTATAATGATATAGGGTTTCTAATTCTAATGCACAATCCTAAGTCGAGACTATAAGAAATTCTAATTCTAATTCTAATCCATGATATTAAGGTGTAAATAAGAAATACACTTCTAATTCACGATCATAAGTCTGGTATTCAGAAATTCTAATTCATGACGATAAGTGGAATAATTCTAATTCATGATACTAAGAATCTTACGAATTCCAAGTGAAGAGACCCAAGGCGTATCCAAAAAATAGAATAAAGCACGAGGTGAATTTTGGAAGCAAGGGGTAACTGTACTGAATTATTGGTTCAAACGTACGTATAGGAGTACAAAGCGGAGCATTGGTTTCAATTGAACATAATAAGGGGTTGTTGATCCACAACAAGCAACAACTCATCAGAATATTCGTTCATTTATATTTCCAATGCTCCACCCGAAGGTACTACATTGGCCAGGAGGCGAGTTGTTTGTTGCCTGGAAATTTAGAATTTTGCCGAACCCTTGCCGTTCCAGGCAAGGTAGGGATCTTTAACGTGCGTGACACACACACACACACGGGACCTCCATTTAACCTCTCATCCGAACGAGGGCGTAATTTTTGTGAGAAATGCTCACCTGCCATTTTTCAAGCAGTCGGCCGTGTCGGGATTTGAACCCGGGACCTTGGGATCCGTAGTTTTACGCTTACTACATTGATCCACGGTGACGCTTCATCAGAATATTACAGGTCAGGGCTAACTAGTTTATGGAATCTTTTCAAATATTAATTTTAACTCTGAATAAAGCGGTCAATGATCGTAAAATAATAGTAAGTAATAGCATGATACGAAACTCCAAAATAGTTTCATCAGAAATCAACAGGACAAATATGGTTGGTTGCAAGGCTGCTTGGAAAACCAATCCAAATGTAGAGAGAAAAAGCTATATAACGCCCAGAAATGATAAGAAACAGCCAGTCTCAATTTGGAGCACGTCAAATCCACAACACTCTTAATCAAATATTTACGCGTCAGATAAATAAATTTTATATTATAGTGCAAAACAGTGCAGTGTAAGAATTGCGTTAAGAATACGTGAAAAAGCTTTTTGCCGTTTTTGCAGAAAACGTGAGTAGAAATTGATTAATTAATTTAAATTAAATATTTATAATGATATATGGCTTCTAATCCGCGCCTAAAACAATTCTGGTTCACTTCTAAGACAATTCTAATTCATGATACTAAGTCTGGTATTCAGAAATTCATAATACTAAGAAACCTAAGGTACAAAGCGTATCCAGAGAAACATAAAATAAAGCACGAGGTGAATCTTAGAAATAGGGAGCAACAATAATATTGGTTCAACGTACGTTAAGGAGTACAAAGCAGAGCATTGGTTTTCGATTGCAGATAACAAGAAAGTGTTGATCGACAACACGCAACAACTCATCAAAATAGCACAAGTCAGAGATACCTAGTTTTAAGGAATCTTTTCAAATTTAAATTTTAACACGGAATATATTAATTTTCTCTAAAGTTTGTAAGGAGTCAACAAAAATATTGAATACGTTGAAATTTACGGGATAATCATAAAAGGGTCTTCAACGTTCCAGATTTTTTTGTAAAAGGGGTTGTGTTTGGTGACTTTAAAATTAAATTAAAAGGATATAAATTTTGGGATAAATGATCCATATAATATTAATTGATTGAAGAGTGTATTTAAAGGATTACAAAAATTGTAAAGTGTAAATATTATTTCCTTTCATTATACGAATGTTGATTGACTTCGTTTTATCAATTCAAATAGGTAAGCGTTAAAGGGGTAAATTAAATTGATCATCGTAACGCTGTGCACTATGTGTAAATTAAAAAGGCTAGCCGCGGCATAATTAAATTAGAAGATTGAGAAAAACACAGAGCGGTGGAGTTCAACTGGACGCTTATTACATCGGCGTGCGGCGTTATCATATCAGTATATATAACGATATTGGGGAATTTCTTATACATGATGATCTAAATAAATGAACACAATAAAATAACTTAAGATAAACCTAAACAAAACCTAAAATAATCATCATCATTAGGTCTTCAGTCCTAGAACTGGTTAGACGCGTACCATCATTGTTTCCTATTCTGAACTAACCTACACATTTCCCGGAAATTTACACATAGTCTGCATCTATAACTTTCTGATCTAGGTCTACATCTACCTCGTTTTTCCTATCTCTGCTTATAATATATCCCATACTATTCCCCAAAAATGCCTTAGAACGTATTCTGCCCTTCTATTTCTCTTATCTTTTCCCCAGATATCCTTGTTCCCCTACTATTTCTATAACTTATTTGTTATTATCTTTGTCTGTTCATGCTATCGTCCTCATACATCTGAAGCACAGCATTTCAAAAGGCTGCTACCGTTTTTCTGTCTGCGTTTCAGACTGCCCGTATTTCATAGGCATACTGTGCTGTACTCCACACATATGCTTTCCACAATTTTCTTCTTGTTCTATGTTTGTTGTCTTTCCTCATAGGCGCTGTTCTTTCTTGTTAGATGCAGTTCGGTCACCTTCTATTGTTTTACCATTATATACCCTATTTCTCCGACCTTCAGTGGTTATGAAGGGAGGTAAGCAGCTTGTGGCTGCCAAGTTCCCCAACACTTAACCATTTACCGATTTAATATATTTTCCAATATATCTTTTCGAACAGTCATCATTAGTTGCAGATATTTCGCAACCAACAGCTAGTTGTTTATACAAATCATCACATTTATCTGCGCTTATTTTTTCGTCATTAGGTTTTCCGTCTCAAAACTGGTTGGACACGTACCTGCACTTATTTATATTCTGAGCTAGCCTACATAGTTGCCTGAAATTCTCACACAGCATGTGTATACAGCTCGTTCCCCTTCTGTTGTTTTCTAATTTTATGCCCTATTTCACCAAGATTCAGCGAAGGGGGTTAAGCAACCTGTGGCTACCAAGATCCCCCAACACTTAGACATTTGCTGAAGTAATGGTTTTCCAGTAAATCCTTCCACACACTTACATTATTCGAGAATATTGCACAGCCAATTCTTGTAGTTACCTATAATAATCATTATGTTTAAGTACAGTTATTTTTTCGTCATTAGTTTATCCATCTTGGGATTGGTTGGATGCGTACCTCCATTGATTTCTATTCTGGGCTAGCCTACACATCTCCTTGAAACCTCTACAGCATACATCTTTTACTATCTGTGTGCAGTAGTCTAACCTAGGTCTGCTTCTTCTTCTCTTTTTTCCTATCTCTGCTTCTAATATATTCCGCACTATTCCCTCATGCCGTAGTATGTGGCCTACCATCCTATCTCTCCTATTTTTTACCGTTTTCCACATATTTCTTTCTTCCCCTACCATTTTTAGTACCTC
Source organism: Platerodrilus igneus (assembly GCA_036346225.1). Classification (NCBI taxonomy): domain Eukaryota; kingdom Metazoa; phylum Arthropoda; class Insecta; order Coleoptera; family Lycidae; genus Platerodrilus; species Platerodrilus igneus. Next base: position 9,696,154 of record JARFIW010001469.1, on the reverse strand, counting down.
TTCGTTCTTAACTTTGTTTGTCCATGATATCTTCATCATACGCCTGTAGCACCACATTTCAAAGGCTTCTACCTTTTTCTTGTCCGCTTCTCCTACTGTCCAGGCTTCACAGCCGTACGTACAGTGCTGTGCTCCACACATATGTTTTAAGCAGTCTTTTCCTTGTTTCTATGTTTGTTGTCTTTGAACACAGTAGTTGCTTTTTCTTGTTAAGTGTAGCACGACCTTGTGCTAATCTTTGTTTTATATCTTTTGTGCTTTTCCCATCTTGCGTTATTTGGCTACCTAAAATAAACGTCAGCAATAAGAATAATAATATACCTATTTAAAAACTGCTAGCTAAAATGAATGTTTTCAAAATCAAATGCTAAATTACCTAAATTTTAATTATGCCTCTAGCTAATTGCAATATATTTAAATACATATCATTAGTTGAGAAAAACACCAATATAGAAAAATCTCCAACTCTATTACACACACAATTATGATTTTATCACAAGTGAGGCGCATGCGGAGTAATTAAGAAAGCGTATGTGTTTTGATATTAGTGGATATTTGATAATATACAAAATGAATGTCTGATAGGAAAGGGGGTCACCCAATATGACTTGGGATGCAAATGATTGTAACAATATTGTATGCACGCAATTATTTACTTACCGACAGCGTGTTCTATGATGAAGCACACAGTGGCCGAACAAAAACTTGAGGTTTTTCAAAATTGCACTGGTGTGCACTCTTGACGACCGAACGGGAAGTGCCACATGTTTTATGAAGAATGATGCACCTAAACGAGTTGCCATTCCGCACTCGCTCTAATACGCTATTGCTTGAAGAAAAAGGTAAAGGAGTAAGGGATTAGGGACGAAACAACAAGTACAAGGTAAACATACTTAAGTAAAAATTAAAAATCAAATAAATCAAAAATTACTTAACCTAATGAGAAACTTTTTTTACAAACAATAATTTCTTTGTCCTTAGCTTAATAACAAGGATGTATGGTGATCATCATCGTTAGGTTTTCAGTCCTGGAACTGATTAGACGCGTACCCTCACTGTTTCCTATTCTTTGCTAACCTACACATTTTCTTGAAATTTCCACAGTTTGCATCTTTCACTATCTGCGTGCAATAGTCTGATCTAGGTTTACCTCTACCTCTTTTTTTCTATCTCGGCTGATGATATTTCCTGCATTACTCCTCAACAATGCCTTAGAACGTATCCTGCCCTTCTATTTCTCTTATATTTTTTTCGTTTTCCACAGATATCTTTATTCCCCTACTATTTCTATAACCTGTCTGTTATTAATTTTGTCTGTCCATGCTATCATCCTCATACATCTGAAGCACAACCTTTCAAAAGGCTTCTACGGTTTTTCTATCTGCTTCTACTACTGCTTCTATTTCATAGACGTACTGTGCTGTGTTCCACACGTATGCCTTCAACAAATTTCTCCTTGTTCTGTTTGTTGTCTTCGAACATAACCACCGCTCTTTCGTGTTAGATGCAGTTTGGTTCCCTCTCTATTGTTTACAAATATATACCTTATTTCCCCTATATTTAGTAGTATCTATAGGGGGTTAAGTAGTATGCGGTTACCAAGATCCCCCAACACTTGAACATTTGCCGAATTAATACTTCTCCAATATATCCGTTCGCACAATCAACATTAGTTGGGAATACTTCAAAACCAACACCTGTAGTTGTTTAATAATTATCAGATTAAAGTGCAATTATTTTTTTCGTTATTAGTTGTTCCGTCTTGAAAATGGTTGGACGTGTACTTTCACTTATTTCTATTCTGAGCCAGCCTTCACCGTTCCCGGAAATTCTCACAGTCTATAGATACAGCTCGGTTCCCCTTCTGTTGTTTCCTAATTATATGTCCTATTTCATCAAGGCTCAGTGGTATGTGAAGAGGATTAAGCAGCCTGTGGCTATCAAAGATCCCCCAACACTTAGACATTTGCCGAATTAATCGTTTTCCAGTAAATCCTTTCGCACAATTAACATTAGTTGAAAGGTTTAAGTACAGTTACTTTTTTCGTCATTAGGTTTTCCATCTTGGAATTGGTTGGACGCGTATCTCCATTGATTTCTATTCTGAACTAGCCTACACATTTATTTGAAATTTCGAAAACCTACATTTTTCACTATCTGTGTGCAATAGTCTAACCTAGGTCTACCTTTACCTCTCTTTTTTCCTATCTCTGCTTCTAATATATTCTGCACTACTTCCTCATTCCTTAGTATGTAACCTATCATTCTATCTCTCCTATTCTTTACTGTTTTCCACATATTTCTTTCTCCCCCTACCATTTTTAGTACCTCTTGATTCTTAACTTTGTCTGTCCATGATATCTTCATCATACGTCTGTAGCACCACATTTCAAAGGTTTCTATCTTTTTCCTGTCCGCTTCTCCTACTGTTCAGGTTTCACAACTGTACAGTGCTGTATTCCACACATATGTTTTAAGCAATCTTTTCCTTGTTTCTATGTTTATTGTCTTTGAACACAGTAGTTGCTTTTTCTTCTTAAATGTAGTACGACCTTGTGCTAATCTTTGTTTTATATCTTTTGCACTTTTACCATCTTGCGTTATTTGGATTCCTAGGTAGCAGAAATCCCTAACCTCTTGCAAGTTCTCGTTACTTATTTGTATTCTAGTTTTTGATTTATTTTTCCCTCTTTTGCATACTAGTGTTTTAGTTTTTCTTTATTAATTTTCATACTGTATTTCTCTGTTGGAACTGTTCCTATTTCATTAAGAACTGCTTCTAGCTCTTGCTAGATGCCAATATCCTACATTTGAATTTTTTCCAATGCCAGGAAGCGAGTTTTTTTTTACCTGGAAAATTTGGAATTTTGCCGACCTCTTGCTGTTCCAAGCAAGGTAGGGATCTTTAACGTGCGTGACAACACTCACACACGGGACCTCCATTTTACCTCTCATCCGAACGAGGGTGTATTTTTGTGAAAAATGCTCGCCTAACATTTTTCAAGCGGACCGTGTCGGGATTCGAACTTGGGATCTTGGGCATAGTAGTCACACATATACCAACTACGAAGCCGTCTGTTCATACATAACCGCCGCCGATAGATTGTTTTCACTAGGTCTACTATTAGAAGCAATTCTAGGCGTCGCTCTCAGAGGAAACGCTGCCTTTTGACGATGAGTTTGTCTGAGTGGAGACACCGATTTTTCTCGTTTATCGAAGTGAAGTAACGAATTGTGTGACTGATGACAGTTTCTACACGACCAATCTATCTTACAATTTTTCCGAATGTGAAGTATTTAAACATTTAGTACAAAGGTTTTTAACCTTTACTACCTCAAATCTTTCTTAAGGGGTTTTATCAAGAAACTGCTTACATCTATAAATAGGATGCACAGCTTGACACAGACTACAATTTTTACCATCATTGGTGGTACCAACTAAAGAAGTTTTAGCAGAAGTGCTAACGAACTGTCCTTTATCCCTATGTTTCACGGAATCTCGAAATTTTAAGCATGTTCCTGAAGCAATGTCATTTATTTCCATTCTTTACATTGTTTTTCAATGTACAACCTTAAATCTTTGAACGAGGGAATCTTGTCACTATTTTCTAATTCGAAACGTTTTAAAACGTTTGTATCTAATTTTTTAGAAAACAGATTAAACAACGTGAAATCTAATAGATCTATTTCCATCTGCTTTAACGCGAATATATTTTCATCAAAACAACTAATTAATTGCTTAAGTTTCGTGTGTGAGTCTGATGAACTTACCGTAGGGTATTTTTTGAGAGCATTAAAATATGTCGAAAGTAATAACCTCTTGGACTGAAAACGATTAGTAATGATTTTATAGGCTTCATCGTATGCACAATTGTTTAATTGAAAATGTTTTATTAACGCACGCGATAAATCATCTAGTATATCTACGAGATACCAAAATTTTTCAACAGGTGACAAACTGAGATTATAAATTGCATGATAACGCTCAAAGTCTGAAATAAGTCCTGAGAACGCGGGACTGATAGGTGTTTCAAGCGAATACCACTATTTATCGACAAAGGATTATTCATATTTTCCACCTGCGGCTTATTTTCTACGGGATCTAATAGGTAATCATCGATTTTCATCCTAACAGCCGAGAATTTGTCCAATTGTTTACTTTCCTCATCAAAGAAAATATCCTTGCCAAAACACTTGAAATGAGTGTCAATTTGCTCGACACTTTTTGTCGATGCTCTAATTACAAGAATCGATTCATTTTTCCGGTTTATTAATCTTACTGTATATATGATCCAACCGTTACACTTCAGACCTAGCTTCAAGAATAGCTTTATCAATTGATATAACCATATTTGATTAATGAACGACAATAAAACTAACGTAAAAACAATGCGTATCTCAAATACGCCACGACAACGAATTAATCTAAGAAATTAAATTATTAATCGATAAATGCAACTAGTGACAATGCTCGTCCAACATCGTTTAATGTTTCAAATAAATACCAACAACCCCTTTGTTATACTAAGTTGGAACCCGAGTGGTTCATCAAACTTGACGACGAAAAATAAGGTAAGGATTTAAAATACAACTCCTCATAAATTTAGTTTACATAAACTAAACCGACCGACACTAATTTTTGCGACAAAGAAAAATGGATGTATTGTAAATCTACCGTTATGCCCAAATGTTCTATCGATCGACCATTAATCCTTGCGACAAAGAAAAAGGGATATATTATAAATCTACCGTTACACCCAAATGTTCCTAGACTATTAAATGTGCGCACAAGATGTTAGACTCTTTGTAACACGCTCAAACATATCAAAACTACGACAATTATTAAAATAAAAGTATTAATTAGAAACTATAGGAATAGTAACTAATTAATTAATCAAATAATCCGGCGTACCAAGGCCATGTTTATTTTAACGCACGAGGTGTCTTATAATTTTATATATCGACTTACCTCCGAGTTATTCTATTGTTCTAAGTGTCGTTCTTACTTTTGCACGAAGTGGACTGTATGACGTTTCATTGGACGTGTTATGTTTGCACTATCACTGTTTTTTAGGGGTTTATTGATAAATTCACATTCGGCGACACTATTGACTTAACTCACTTTACCGAACCAACACAACCGTTTGTCTTCGGTTTCCATGAGCAAGTGGCTATCACTATCCCTTTAGACCAACTTAATTTCCATCGGCACAAAGGAGGTTTATGACAGGATATAACGGGACAAGGGATGACAGCTTTACTATTTGATTTACAACTACAAAATTACAACGACTTAAAAGTAACCACGTAAACGTGCGACAAAGAAACCAAACATACCCTATCAAGACAAACTTGTGCTAACATTTCAAACAACCTGTTACAAATACACCAGTTCTTATGCCATCCTGAAGTGACTTGTCTTATGCATTGGGTTCGGTGTAACAACTTGCCTTACTCTGCGGACGACATCAAGTGTGTGGTGTCGTCCTGTAGAACTTGCGCGGGAATTACGCCACGGTTTAATAAAAGTAAAGGTACTCTTATTCAAGCAACTGCGCCATTCGAAAAACTATCTTTGGATTTTAAAGGACCCCTACCTAGCGTTACCGCAAATAAGTACCTTTCAACAATAATTGACGAATTCTCAAGATTCCCGTTCGCCGTTCCTTGTAAAGACATACTACTAGCACTGTTAGTAACTGCTCAACCGAAATTTTTAGTATGTTTGGAATGCATTCAATGATACTTTCAGATCAAGGTACGTCGTTTATGTAATCTGAGTTAAAAACTTTCTTGCACTTGAAAGGTATTGCTACCAGCCATTCAGCGAGATACAATCCTCCGTGCAATGGCCAGGTGGAACACCTAAATAGAACGCTATTGACGACCGTTCGCTTAGCCTTAAAAGCGAATGAGTGTGACATAAATTTGCGGAAATGTCTTCACATAAGCTCTTCACAGTGTCGGGTCTCTGTTATGCACCGCCACAAATAGCACACATGATCGTATGTTAAACCATCCCAGGATGTCTTGTGGACAATCGATGCCATCGTGGCTGAAAACTGGCAAAGTAATGTTGAAAAAATTTACTCGTGCGAGTAAATATGATCCAACTGTTGAGGAAGTGGACCTAATAGAACCTAATCCGGAATACAGCTATGTCCGATTGCCTGACGGGCGAGAGCTAACCATGTCCTGTTACATACCAAAATTGGCATTGTATATTTTTAAATATGTGACTAAAATCCCGCCATTATTTTAAAAATAAACTTGTTAATTTTCGACAAAAGAATGCGCAGGCGCGGTGTTAGTGGGCAAGTGCGCGGAGCGACAGGATATTATTCGCCACGAGACGTGGTACGGTAACGACTACCTGTGTCGTGGTGCTGTCTTTTCTATTTTAGGATGTAGATTCCTTTATATCCCTACCTTCTATCGTTACCTCTACCTGTATCCTTGCCGCTACCCTACAAACAAAAAAAGAAAGACGAAAAGAAGCTGATTCAACAATGGCGTAGCCGACCCACATTAAACAACAACAAGGAGATGCCCTGAGAATGAACTGCAAAGCGCGTTTAAGTGAGTACTTTGCTTTACTATTGTGTAAAAATAAGAATTGTATCATTGTATACGTGTTTGGCATTTGATACAATTTGACACGTAATTATGTCATAATATTAACTATTGTGCAATATTGTAAAACGTGGACCATGGCAGTGGTGCCAAGTGTAACAGTCTAACCGCCACTTAGTTCCAGTGGGAAAACAGCCGGATTCTGAAGCTATTAACGAAAGAAAGGGAGTTTATGTAGAGACTCATGCCACTCACCAAGAAGACATCCATCAATACGATATACAGCAGATGCAAGATAGTGTTCCAGTTGAATTACAAAACGTTCCTAACCCTTCGGACGTGAGCCCTCGTCGCTCTGAAAGAGTCAGGAAACCCCTAGGATACCTGCACGATTCTCAACGTTAGTGAGGGAGAATATATTAATATTTAAGGTATTCAGTTAGTTGCTGTTAATGTCATTAGTATTGTTTCATAAAATTGTCATGTTTAGTTTGTTGTTTAAAGCTTAATAGTTGTACGATTAAATACACAACAATCAGACATTTGTTTCGCAATAATTTTTTTTCGTAGATATTTAAATAAGGCGACTAATGAAAAAGCGAATATTGCTATACCTGAATAAAACATGTAATATAGGCCTATAATTTATATGGAATGATAATTTAGAATTAATATGTTATGTCTATGCTGACTGGGGCAGTGATTTGTTAGACCAGAAATCAGTGTTGGGGTTTGTTATAGCTTCACGCGCGGTAATTCCCGGCGTATTGTATTTTATATACCGACCACGCTTTCGGGTGATGCAACCGCTTTTTAAGTCAACTTGCAAACACAATTTAAATAAAATCAACTTACTTACATGGTGGGTATCTCGTAGCTTAATCTCAAGATCCCTCGGAGCTTTGTGAGGTTAGATCTAGTTACGCCATGTTGATTTCCAGATTTCCCTCCGTCTTTCTTTTTACTTCACTCGTAGGGGATGAAGAAACACCAGGTAAGGGGACGATACAAGACAAGATAAAAAGGAACCTACATACCTATACCTAAAAGAAAAGACACACACCATACAGGTAGATGTTGCTTGCTCGAGGGCTCGTCGTTTAATGTGTCTTTCAACACCACGAGCGCACTCCGCATCCTTTTGCGCAGACGCGGCTGTCAAGGACGACGGAAATTGACATATTCATTTAAAAATATACGCGGGAATTTATTTACAAATTAAATCTAACGTGATGCATGTCAGTTGGTATGTAACAGGTTCTTATATAAAGTTTTTGTAATGCTGTGCAGTGACCATCAAAGAAACAAAATTGTGTGACGTTATCAACGACTGAGGCAGAGCTAGTAGCCTTGTGTAGTTCTGTAAGTGAAGGCTTGAACTAGACTCAGGGGTATGGACTCTTAATTACGGGTTCTTTTCGTGGGTTACTTAAAAACATGAAATGAAAAATTACTGGATTCCAGTTACGTGATTTTATTTTCTATAATAATAAAGAAAAATGAATATTCTAGTTAACGTTTATACTCACTACTAAAAACAAAAACCTGAACGGGTACAAAACAACCTTACTGCACTCCTCCTATTCTAGCTAAAATATTATTAACTATTCAGGGTTAAAGAACTACCGGACATAGGAAGAATAAACTTAGGTATTAATAATAATGCTAGCGACCACTTATCCTAAATTATGCTAATATTAGTAACTCGAATTTTCCGCGCCAATATTATTTCACTTTCACGCGTCTTTGAAGTTTATTAATATAATTCTTTCCCCAAGTTCCGCGGTTTGATAACGTCGGCGAAGTAAAATATAACACCAAACGCAGATAAAATAATGTTAGATAAGGGCCCCTTTCAGTACAAGGTTAATCGTATACAAGCAAATACCCGTCATACAAGGCAAGCGACTACCTTATCACAAAAGATACGTGATGGTTGAAAGCAATGTTGGATAATATTTGTATCCAGATTGCCACTATTTACAAACTGTGAATTCTAATATTTCTTTATAACAAAAAGTTGGAGCATGCTTAATACTGTAAATTTATACGACACCTACAGATTCTACTCTGTTCTGAATCCAAACTTAGCACTGTGTCACGTTTTCAGTTATTCTGTCAGCTTTAATTTCTAAAGCATCACTTTTACAAACGAAACCACATTAAATTCTCAACGCGCATATAAACATAAATAATCATCTAAAAACCACATTTCTTGATGAAAATTTCGCCTGACATCTCACTCAGCCGACCGTTCAGGTGCAACTAACTGATTACGTATCTGCCGGTAAGCCTCGTTCGCACAACAGGATGCGCTAAACACGCGTAACTAACATAGATATACTTACTTACTAGAATACAACATTGTTTTCGATGCATGGACAGAATTTTAAGAAGAGGGAAGATTATACTTTAACAAACTAAACAATGTATAGCGGGCGTGCCCAGCACAGGCTTATAGCTAAAGAAATTATTGTTAGAATTTGAGTTAGTTACAAAAGATAATATTTTTGGGAGACTACCAATCTTGTATTGCTATAGTTAAAAATCCGAGTAATAATAAAAGGGTTTTTAAACACTAATCTAAAATTTAGTTTTAGGTACTAAAGATAATTTGTTAATGGGCCATATTGTAATCAACTATATTAAAACAACTTTCCAAGAAGCTGACATTCTTACAAAGGGGTTGAAATAAGTTAATTTTATAAAATTTAGGCACAAATTACGACTTAGTGATTTTAGCAAAGGGGGGTGTTAAAATGTAATCTTAATTGCGCTAAAATCAGGTTATACTTAGACTAAAATAAATTCTGTTTTTGTTATCTAGTATAATACGTGGGACACTTTTTTTGATTATGTATGGCGGTTTTGGTTGATGAAGGTAACTTGTATGGTTGCTACATTTATATGGAAATAAATAGTTTTTGTCAACTGTTACTTTATTTAAGGATAAAATCAACAACCTTCCACTGAAACTACTTCTATATTTTTTTAAAGTCAATTCCTATTCCCAATATAAAGAAAATATTGAAAATATGAAGGTCACAGCATATGTCACACTTACCATACTTGCTAAAAGTTATCTGAAATATGTAGGTAGCTACAATAATAATAAAAAAACACTTAGGTCCAAGTGTTTACTATATAATCAAGTTCAAAACATGAAAGAAGTAAGTTATAACCGCATGCTTATTTTGTTATAGTCTTCTTCAAAAGACTGAACACATACATAAATTGCCATAACAATTTCCACGAGCATACTTCCCTGCTATACATTCTTTCTTGCAACTGTCAGTGTTACGTCGTCATCGAACAATTCGGTATTTTGTGACAATAAATACTTTGTGCGTGCATCCTACAGTTTGAGTGAAACATTTTATATACCGGCAATAACAGTGCATAAAGGGACAGTCGTACTCGAGCCTTTAAAGAAGCAAGTCGCCTTCGAACCCTTGAAAAGGACGGTTGTGTTAGAGCTTTGAAAGCGAGACCGACACCATTTTCGTGCGTGTTTCTGGTTCTCCGTAAAAGCTTTTGTGCGTGAAAGTGTCTATTGCCCCAGCGGCGCAGGACTTAAGGTATTTATACCCTTTTACTAAGTAGTTTGATGTAGTTTTTTGTTTGTTATTACATAACCGCTCCACCATTATCGTTATTGCTATAAAAGCAATTGGTCCTTCATTATAATTTGCATATTTTTATCACACATTTATATCAACCTCCTTAACCCCAATCAATCATTGTTCTAAGTCGAGCCGGATTCATTAGTCCTGTGGTATACGCATGTCCTAAATTAAAATATCACATTGCATTCAAGCGAGCTTTTAATTAATTAATATTTCAGTTTTAAATTTGTGCTTAAAGCCCATATTTAGCGGGTTAAAATGTGTAAACATTATTTATACTGTCTTTAGATTAAATTAAGCGATTTCGCCGTAATTGAAACCAGCAAGCGTTTTAATTACAAACAAATTCATAATATAAAATTTGTCAGTTTTCAGTTTTAAATTCATTTTAGCGGCATAAAACAGAAAGCAACCTGAAAACTATAAATCGCTTTATACTTCTTAAACAAGAAAGGTAAAGGGATTTGCTTTGTATTTAAAAGCTATTGCACGTTTTGTATTACAATATTGAAAATATCTGCAGAGGAATAAGGTTGTAAAGTTGCATCTTTCGGCAAATATGTTAAGCCACATGTTTTAAACGTTTCTGTGAGCTTTTGATGGTAAGCCGCTCGGGTTGTTAAGCGGTACATCTTATATTCACGCTTTTGTTTGACGAACCGTTAGTCATAAAACGTGATTTATTGGTTTATACCCTATTTTAACATTTTTCGTGTACATCTGAGCGTTACGGTTTTATAGCATTTATTGTAGTCCTTTCAGAATCTTTGAGAATGGCTCCAAAGAAAGCACATGTGGTAGAACTAGAATTACTGAAAACACGCATTTTAGAAATCTTTGAGCTTTGTAAGACTATACAAAGTGACCCAACTTTAAAGGCATTGTTCCTTATTCAAACAAGGGGAATACATGACCTTTATGCAAATTTCAATACAATTTTAGTCGCTGTCTTGGCCTCATGTGACGAGGTAGACTCATTAACTTACAACGCTGTACGGAAGGAAGTAGATTCCGCTTATTTTTCATACTGCTGCATCTCGATACGATGCAAGAAATGAAAGCACCACAAATCATCGAAAATGCTCCAAGCAGCACGGTATCAAAATTGTTACCGTTAAAGCTCCAAATTTTTAATAATGAGGTAACTGAATTTTCATCTTTCATCGATTTATTTGACAGCCTGGTCTATAATAACGCGTCGCTGTCCAATATCGAAAAATTAAATTATCTTATCAGTTGTTGTACCGGGGAGTCTTTAAGAATCGTTAAATCTGTACCCATTTCGGGGATAATTTTATTATTTCCTATAACGCCTTGCGTGAGAGATTTAGCAATCCGCGTTTATTGGCAACTTTGCATTGGAAAGCAATGAAAGACTTTCTACCTTTAAAATCAGAAGACCCTAAGAAACTTAGGGCACTTATTGATTGTTTTTCGGAGAACCTTGCTGTTCTAACTAACTTAAAGTTTCCCACTGAACATTGGAACTTTATTCTGGTCGATTTGCTTTTAGAAAAACTTGATCCGTTCACTAGAAAACGCTTCGAACTCCAATCGGATCCGAAGCAAATACCTAATTTCGAGGATTTGAGATATTTTTTAACCCAACAATGTGCAGCGTTGGAAACCTTTTCTTCAACCGCACCTGTTTCTTATTCGACGACTGTCCATACATCGCACACATCGGTGCCTAAGAAATCCTCAGCGTTTCAATTTAAACCAAAGGTTTCTTCTAACGTAGTTTCACTGGACACACCAAGTAGCTCCAGTGACTCAAATAATTCATTTTCGCACCATTGTCCTTCCTGCAAGGGCAATCACTTAATTTACAGATGTCAATCGTTTCTAAAGAAAACTCCGACAGAACGTTTCGACATTGTCAAACGCTTACGCCTTTGTTTAAATTGCTTACGAACAGACCATGCGTCCATGCAATGCAAATCTTATAATTCCTGTCGAACTTGCGCCAAGCCGCATCATACCTTGCTACATTTTGAATCGCAACCTGCTTCTAGCCGTTCAGCTGAACCGACCGCTACACACATGCATAAAAATGCCAATAGGACGCAGTCAGCCCTCCTATTCCGGCAAATGTTTTGTCTTCACAGACGAATTCAAATCTTGGGGTTACTGTCTTACTCTCCACTGCTGTTGTGGAAGTTCAAGATCGTTCTGGTAGATACAAACCGATCAGGGTACTCTTAGATCCTGGTTCCCAAGCTAGCTTTATTCGAGACGATTGCGTGAGCAAACTTTGGCTTCCACGCATACGTTCTCAAGTTCCGATTTATGGACTTGGGCAGACAACTTCAGCAGTCAATAGGTGCCGTCAGCTGCACCATTCGCTCTATGTTAGACTCTGAAAATCTCTAGAAGTCACAACTTTTGTGCTTTCGTCAATATCTGGCAAATTACCTAGCGTTGAAGTTCCTAATAATTGGGAACACTTATGCGGCCTGCACTTTGCAGACCCGACCTGGAACTCTCCAGGAACCATTGACATGCTCCTAGGAGCAGATGTTTATCCGTTCATCATCAATGGCGGTGTTATACATGGCAAGTTTCTTCAGCCTGCCGCCATAAATACAATTTTTGGTTGGACTATTATTGGTCCCACAAAAGCTTGCAGTCTGATACTGTCCAAGCATTTTTACGTCTGTAGAAGATCCTATCGACCAGACCCTAAGGCGGTTTTGGGAGATAGAAGAGTTATCCAGCCTTATACTTCTCCAGAAGAAGAAAAGGCAGATTTGATTTTGAAAACACGTTTTCTCGTGACCCTAGCGGTCGTTTTATTGTTGCGTTACCGTTCAACGATACTTTGCCCGTTTTGATAATTGCTTTGAGATGGCTAAAAAGACTATTTTCGTTGGAGCGCAAATTACATGCTCAACCGGAGCTACGCGCCCAATACAACAATTTCATGCAGGACTATCTTGATGCGGGTCATATGGCATTACTCGATTCTCCGCCCGTTGGGAACGATAATTACTTTTACCCCATCACCCTGTGTTTAAAGAAGAAGGTCATACTTCTAAAATTCGTGTGGTTTTGACGCCTCTGCAAAGGCTTAAAACAACGTGTCACTTAATGACACTCAATTGGCTGGACCTAGTCTCCAAAACGACATTTCGTCAATCTTACTGAAATTTCGTACTCATCGTTTCGTTTTTACTTGTGATGTTCGCCAAATGTATCGACAAATTTTGGTTACCGAAGAACATCGAAAGTTTCAATTAATTGTTTGGCGGTTCTCCGCAGAAGAACCCATCCAGACATATCAGCTTAATACAGTGACCTATGGTATTAAGTCATCGCCTTATCTAGCATTAAAGACTCTTCAGCAATTAGCCATTGACGAAGGCAAAGGTTTCCGTTAGCCGCTGAGGCTATACGGTCAAATCTATATATTGATGATTTCGTCGCCGGTGGAGATTCTATACAATCGGCCCGCGAAATTAAAGATCAACTTATCCGACTTTTACATTTGGCTGGTTTTGAACTTCGAAAATGGAGTTCTAATTCAGTTTCTATTTTGGAGGGCATTCCGTCAGATTTTTGCCAATATACTTCTCTCGATTTCGATTCTGACGAATCAATAAAAATATTAGGTCTTCAATGGTCACCTACAGAAGATATTTTCTCGTTTCGGGTTAAACCATTAAACCAAATATGTACAAAGCGCAACATACTTTCACAAGTTGCCAGAATATATGATCCATTAGGATTTTTAGCCCCACTAACACTTTTTGCAAAACGCCTAATCCAGCATCTGTGGATGTTAGGTTTAAATTGGGATGACATCCCACCAGCAGACATTTCGTCTCAATGGCAGCAATACCAAGAAGAGTTGCCGTTATTATCGTCATTAAAGTTACCACGTTGTTTACCCCTTCGGATCCTTTTACTTGTCATTTGCATGGGTTTTGCGATGCTAGCGAGGTAGGGTATGCAGCGGTAGTGTATTTTCAGTTCATAAATCAAACTACCGGAGAAATAACTGTACAATTTGTAACCGCTAAAACAAAAGTAGCTCCAATTAAGCGCATTTCAATTCCACGTTTGGAATTATGTGCCGCCGTTTTATTAACCGATTTACTTTCTTTTACCATTCGTTCTTATCAAGGCTTGATTGACATTTCCGATGTTTCAGCGTGGAGTGATTCTACGGTCGCTCTCACTTGGATACGTTCTCCACCTTTCGTTGGAAAACTTTTGTGGCAAACCGTGTTAGCCACATTCAAGAAATCATTGCACCTAGCCGATGGTTTTATATTAAATCTTCGCATAATCCGGCTGATCCTGCATCTCGGGATTAATGCCAAGCGCGGTTATCTCATGTTCGCTATGGTGGGCGGGGCCTGAATGGCTTCACTACCCTAGTGACTCGTGGCCGCCTCAACCAACATTGTCAACCTCAATTGCTGAGGTAACTACGGAAAAGAAGATCCTAACATTTGTCGCTCAAACAGATCCAAACGTCATTGACATTTTACTAAGCCGCTTTTCATCGTTATATAAAATCCAAGGCATCGTGGCTTACATTTATAGATTTTCTAAACTCATGGCTCAACGTCATACGGGTCCCTTAACAGACATTGAACTACACAATGCTCTCATGATTATCGTTCGGCATGTACAAAATGTTACATTTTCAAAGGAAATAGCTTCGATCAAGGCAAACCGTAAGTTACCTAAAAGCTTGCGAAAACTTTCTCCATTTGTTGATCCACAAAACATCTTAAGAGTAGGTGGGCGCTTGACACATTCTTCGCTTTCCTATTCCGAAAAGTTTCCTGCGTTATTGCCTCAGCGGCACCGATTAACCGAACTTATCATTCTGTCAACTCATGAAAGGTATTGCCATCCCGGTGTTAATACCACAGCGTATCTTATCCAACAGAATTTCTGGATCCTTTCTATTAAACATTCAATCAGAAATTATTTATCATCCTGTCATAGATGTTTTCGTACCAAACCGGTCCTGGTAACTCCTCCTATGGAGACCTACCGGCAGCACGTATTACCCAAATCAAACCGTTCAGTATTGTTGGTGTTGATTTTGCTGGCCCTCTTTTAATAAAGGCTAACCGCCTGCGAGGCTCTAAAACTCTTAAGGCCTATATTTGTATTTTTGTTTGTTTTGCCACTAAGGCAGCACATATTGAACTTGTTTCGGATTTGTCGGCAGACGCGTTTCTTGCCGCTTTGCGACGATTTATAGCACGTCGAGGACGCTGTTCTCAAATATTTAGCGATTGCGGTACTAATTTTGTAGGTGCCTATCGTCAGCTTACGAGTTATCTGCATAGTGCAGTAACCTCAGAAAGGATAAAGTGGTCGTTTAATCCACCTAGCGCCCTCACTTCGGTGGCTTGTGGGAAAGCGGTGTTAAGTCGGTAAAGACACACCTATCTCGCGTAATCGGCGAACAAAACTTACCTTTGAGGAACTGTACACAGTTCTTACACAAATTGAATCTGTGCTAAATTCAAGGCCACTCTGCGCTTTGAGTTCGGATCCAAATGACTTGCGTTGCCTAACACCAGGTCATTTCCTAACTATGGAGCCTCTTTCTGCACCACCAGATGAGGACCATTTAACCAACGTTGTACCATTAAAAGCAGGTGGAAACTCCTGCAAAACTCCACCAAGATTTTTGGGCTCGCTGGAGCCATGAGTACTTACATACTCTGAACCAGAAGGTTAAATGGCACTCTAAGGTAGGTGTCCGACAAGTGGAAAAGGACACTATTGTCCTCGTCAAGGACGACCAGCTTTCTCCACTTCAATGGAAGTTTGGTCGTATTATTAATACTTTTCCCGGTGCGGACGGTATTATACGTGTCGCTGAAGTCAAAACGGCACATGGCACACTAAAACGACCTTTGGTCAAACTAGCGCCGCTACCGGTATTTTAATTTTATTTTTATGTTTAGATGTATATACACATTTTTACATGTATAGTAGTATATTATTTTTACATATTTGCTTATTTACATATATATTTTATTCTTTGCATAGTTGGTAATATCGCTCGCTGTAGTGCACCACCCTATCTTTCGTTACCTCCTTTCCTAGCAAGGTCAAATCCCATGTGATTTCCTTCACCCAACCTACTTCCTCCTTTTCAAAATTCTATGAATTTGGTGGGCGGTATGTTACGTCGTCATCGAACAATTCTATTTTGACAAATTTCAAGAATTTTTTCCACAATAACTTGCCTTATCGACCAGTTAATTTTCGTCGCCAATGGATTTTAAATTTACCTCAAACATTACGTTTCGAAAAGTTTCTAATTCTATCCACCAGAAAGCACCTTTTACAATTAAGAATTTTCTTGGCAGGTTACACGTCCAATTTATTCTTAAGAAGGTCCATTTTTCACATTTTCACATATTTATATCACCTACTTAAGTCGACTGTATCATACCCCACAAATTGCCATAAATTATCCAAACCTATTAAACAATTTCTAAAACCAGACTTACATCCTTCAGAAGAATTTCAACAGTTTAAATTTTTTTACACTTCCACAGAGCTTATTACTTTATTTAAACAAATTTTTAAACCGCTCAACAAATTTCTTTAATTTTCACGATTTCCAAACCACTTTCGCCCGATTTTTCAAATCGGACCAAATTCGTCCCTTAAAACTTTAGAAAGAAGGGTAAACACCAACTTAAAAAATTTATTTTTCCCAATTTTATTTTGAAGGGAAACCTCAAAGTGCCCACCCAAATCCCCCCCCAGCGTAACCAGTTTGATTTCCCACCCCAACCACCCCTCCCACAGACGTGCCCGCCCACGGGAAAACCCGTTTGAACAAAAAGTGCCGAACTGCCAAAAATCCGCCGCAGAAATTTAAAATTTCCGGCCTTTTTCCCATTTAAAATTAATTTATGCCTTAAACAGACTTTTCCGAATCCAAACCCAAGGGCCAATTTGCCCATTTATTGACACCCCAACGATTTTAAAAACACCCAAAAAACAACGCAGTTTAAAAAAAAATTTTTATTACCTTGGCGCATCCCACAACCCGGTATTTAAATTTAAAACCCCTTTCCCCGAAACATTTCATAAGCTTTTAACCAGGAAAATTTACCTCATTTTTAAAACCTTTTAGAATTTTTTAACACACAACACGCCATTTAAAAATAAGGCCCATGACCGCCCAAGCCAAATTTCAACCTGGACACCCGGAACAAACGAGGCAAACCTTTTCCACCCCAAAATTTTTTCCCCATCCCATTTATGCTCACCCAAAAAACCCCCCCAAACCTTCCCAAAAGCAACCGTTCCCAAGTAAAACACCCACAACCCAGGATTTTTGAATTTTCAAGTTACCATTAAAAATTTTGAAAAAATCTTTTTAGGGTTTTCCAACCATTTTCCCACAAACCCTTTTCGAAAAAATTTTATAATAAAACCACTTTCAGGAAATTCCTCGGTTTCCCGTCAAACAGCCCCCATTTATTTTACGAAGCCCTTTTGCGACCTTACTTCAAAAATTTCCGCCCCCCCAAACCACTTTTTTAAATTCCCCCCAACGAAGGAGCAGTTTCCGCCAAATCCCCAGCCGTTTTTTTAAATTGCCCGCGAAAGGTTTGCATTTACCCAACCTCTTTTTGAAAAACCCAAAACGAGTATCAAAAACCACCTTTATTCAAATTCTTTCCCCGCCCATTTATTTTCCCCCAAAGCCCACCCCAAAGAATTTTGTTCACCCGGGCCCCTGCCATTTAGCCTTTAACCTTCCCAAACCGCACCGGCATTTTGATTTTTCCCAAACATTTCGGCCTTTTTTCCACAAAACATTTCCCAAAACCGTGGCCCCAGACAGCCAAATTTCCAACCCCGATAAACTTCCAAAGGCCTTCGACCCAATTTTAAACAGGTTTAATTTTCAGCCCCAAAATAAAACAAATTGTTCAACCCAAATACCCCCGTTAACCCACATTCCCCCACCGGCACCACCCGGAGCAGCCAACCGGAAAATTCTTTCCGTTCGAAATTTTAAACCGAATTCCCCCTGAAACGCCCAGCGAAATTTACCCGGACCCGGTGATGCCCGGAACCCAAAAAACCCCTCACACAGGACCCCCACAGCCTTAACCCATGCCCAAACGCCGCCAAGGAACCCTTTAAATTGCCCCAGGAAGCCACAACGGGACGAACGTCACGCAAACCAGGCAATGACCAGCAAGGGAATTCTGGCCAAACCAAGGCCACATTTAATTGACCCAAAACACGGCCAAGGAAACACGGAACGAAAACCTTAAAATTTTTCCTTTTACTAACCCATCCCCAAGAAATAAAACTATTTAAAGCAATCAACCCATCCAACGTTTTTAAGGAAAAATTTAAATGCAAAAGGGTTTTTGGAAAACCATTAAAAAGCAATTAGGTATAGGTCATGGGTTTCATTATGGCATTGGTCTGTGGTCATTTGGCATGTGGTCAAGGTCATGTGGTCATTGGCATTGGGTCAAATTGGTCATGTGGTCAATTGGTCATGGGGAAAAGGGGAATTTACCCTAATTAACTCCACTAATGGAAATGTGATGGATTTTTATTTAAAACATTTATATTTCCAAATATTATTGTAAATAGAAAGAACAATTTTTTCGATTCAATTTAGTATTCGATAGTAGCTAGAACAAACATACCCCAATTTAATTTCAATTTGGGAATAAAGTGAAAACAAATGACATTTGGATTTCTGTTGGCAGATTATATGTGCAACAATAAAAGATATTGGTAATATTTTTATGTCAACAAAAGATTATTTTTAGAACCATTTTGTGACTAAATTTTTAAAATTTGCGACCTTTCTGACACCGAACAAGCATCTGCAAAAAAAGGATGTTTATCCTAAAAAGAAATTTGTGGTGCATTTAACATTCTACGAAGAAAGCAACCAATTTGGAATTGTTAAAGCTTAAGCTTTTTTCTAAAGATAACAAGATGGGAAGAAAAAGAAAAGGAAAAAAAAAAATTTAAAAAAATTAAAATTATAGTGCATACAAAGGGAATGGTTTGTTGGAAACTTTATTGGAGGAACTACCAGATATTTAAGAAAAAAGTTATTTTATCTTTTACATGGATGTAACCCAAGATTTTGCGGGCATATTTAGCAAGATGGAGGTGTAATTATTTAACTACAAAGCATAACTTTTGCTATAAGGGGAATACGAAGAAAAGTGTAATATTAAGTTGACAAATAAACGTGGAGTTTTTCATGGCTAAAACCAATGCAAGAATTAAGATATACAACAAATTTGTGTGTCAGATAACAAGTCCTGGTGTTAATAAACAACGGCAACTTTTTTTTACGTTGTCCAATGTACGTTTAAGGGAAACATTTGGTTATTTAAAGAAATGGTATTACGCGATTGGAAGCGGAAATACCGGAAGGAACTTTCAGGGGAAGGTGTATAAACCCTTAAAATGAATTTTGGAAGATAGTTTATACTTTAAAGGCGCCTTATGGTACCTTGCCAAAATGTGGAACCACAAACAAAAATAGCTGTTGTTTAGTCTATAATAACCTGCTACAGTACGTGTATTGGGGAATGGCAATACAAAGAAATTGACGGGCTTGCAAATTGTTGTCCGAAAACCAGAGGAAAGGGAAAATTGATAAAGTATGTGCTTTTTAGTTTTAACTATTTACCATAAATTATTTGGAGATAGTAGAGGAAGATAGCCAAGATAAAATAAAATCTTACGCAAGTTACATTAAAGCAGGTAGTACATATTTTACACAATCTGCAACAATATTCTACAATTCCAAAAGAAATAGTAATTTCGGAATTGGATTGATAGATACGCCAAATTCGTCCAGAGGTTGTACGACAACGCGTAAATATTGGTAGTAAACTTATCCGTTTACGCTAAAGGAAATTGCCCCATTATGTATACCATACGCTGTAAGTGGAAGGAAAAGACAACTGGAATTAGAGGAAATGGATGCAAAAGGCGAAAATTGACTACATGGAAAACACTGCGACAATACGCGATCAATACAAAGATGTGTTAGACAAAGAAATCTTATTAGAGAAATGAGGAAGAATTAAAAGATTATTTTATGTACCGATGGACTGACTTAGATACATCTGGGTTGTACAAGTTGTATGCATTTGCGGTTAGTAAGAAAGACTTTTAGTTATGTAGGCGTTCTTGCAGAAAAGGATGGTACTAAATCCGTATACTTTTTAAAAGGTTATTCTAAAAACGTATTTATCAAAATGCAGATAACAAAGACGAACTAAGGAATGCGGGTTTTAACCTTGGCGTACCCACACGCAAAGGGGTTCCGCTAAACATTGTATATTTACCTAGTAAAAACCTTTCGGATCATTTAAAACCGAGGGTCTTACAACCATAACAACCATATATTCCCAAAAGTGGTGGACATGCAACTACGCAACAGTCTGTGGGAGAATAAGGATTTCCTCCAATACCGACAAGAAGAAGTCAATCAACAAAAGATACGTATGCAGGATATATGGAAAGCTTTAAAAAGATTGTCACAAGCTGCAAGAATTACACGAAGGAATGGATCTGGTTTCGTTGAATCAAAGACTTTAAATATAGAGCAAACTTCGGACATTTTACAATTCGAAAACCTAGACGGTCTTTATGTATCAAACTATTGGTAGAAAAGGAGATAGAGGACTTGGGTATCGATTTAAATTTTAAGTTGCGAATAAAATTAGATAAAATTAAAACCACCCAAACAAACATAAAGAAAGGACTGTCTTCTGTGTATAACTTTGTATTAAAATTAAGTTTAAATGACCCCATGCTTGGATTAAATATTTTTAAATTTGTTATGTATAATGTCAGAATAAACATTTTATAATAGTATATAACATTGTTCTTTATTTATAAAAGGCTGTGACGTTACCCCGAAATAGCAGTCGCACAGAGAGGGGTGCATGGGCAGGGGGGGTGCACACGGGCGGGTGGTTTGGCGGGTCCAGGGGAAGCGGATGTTAAATACCAACACCAATTTTTATTTGATGGTATTCTTGCCTGCGTATGTATCCGGAGTAAAGAATACGATTTGCATACGCAGCTTATTAATAAAATTAGTTTATCGAGGAAGATGACAAAAGGTACATCATTCCTAATAGTACAACAATCACGCATGGGGGCGTAAAGATATAAGATAGTTGTTTATATTTGTATATATTAAGTTTTTTCCATAATTTTAAGTTCTTCGCCCACCTTCCAAATCTTTCCTGCTTCTATCCTGGTTGACAGAGTATACGTGTTATTCCACGTGGTATTCGGGGACACAGGTTTTAGATTTCGGGAGATGGGTGGTAAAATATGTTTGGTAGCAAAAAGGGTTTTAAAGAGGGTTAAATAAAGATGGGCAAAATTAGTCTTTAGAAGGCATAACTTTGTATGGGTGGGCTATTTAAAATCTTTTACAGATTTGGGGTCCCTAGAAAATTTAATATTAGTTGATACCTAGCAAAATATATTTATCTTAAAAGAGTGACTACCGCGTATAATAAATACAATATAACACTTGTCAAAAAAAGTTGTAGGAAAATTAAAGACGTATTTAATGGGGGTCTAGTATTAGAATTTGTTGGTAGTAATGTTAAGTCCTACTGTATTGTAGGCGAGAAAGATACGATTAAAAAGATTAAAGGGTCTCACGAAGTGTATTAAGTAAAACCGAGGGTCTTACAACCATAACGAGCATATACCTCCAAAAGGGGTAGGCATGCAACTACGCAGCAGTGCGCGGAGAATAAGAATTCTCTAATAAGAAATTAAAGTTTCCATGTACGTAGCACCAGTCATTGGGAAATGGTAGAAATGTTAAACCTATAAAGGCGATTATTAGTTGTGATTAGAAAATAGTAGTTTTCGGGACTAAATAAAATAGCTTAGACTAATTAATGTATATGGTTACATACTCGACACATCCACAAACATCTGTTTACGTCCACAATGGCGATACCGGTAGTTTTTGTTTAACAAATAGTAGGAAAATACGTTAGGTGTTAGTGGGGAAGCCCATAGGATCGTTGGATTCAAAAAGAACGATGCGGTGGGATGTATGGTTGTTCCGTTAGAATAATCGAAAGTGGTTAATTGATTGTATTAGATGTTTAAATAAGCGAAAGTGTAAAGGTCTACATAAACAAAAATTTAATTAACCGACAAAAAAGTGGCGATGTCCTACACTTATAAATAAAGTATGGAATGGTGCTTTTAGCGACCCTAGCAGTAAAAGGGCGACTGACTTTTCCAAGCAACTACAAGAATAGCAGTAGCGCAGAGAAGGGTATGCATGTATTATACAGTTGCTGCAAAATATGTTAGTTTACGCGTAGCTCGGATGTGTAATTGATCACGACTTAAAGATCCCTCGGAGGTTTAAAAATTCTCCCCATTGTCGTTCGAAAATGTTTGGAAATTATCAAAACGGTAGCGGGTGGAAGTTTAATGGATGATTGACCGAGTTTTTCTACCTTTACGAGGGAATTGGAAGTTGACAGACATCGAGCATCTAATTTCTATTTGGAGGATATCGAGTACTTACCGGTTCTAGAAATCAATACGTGCGGCCGACTGCTATGCGAAAGTGTAAAAGCCTACAGAAGCAAAATTTAATTATCAGACGAAAAGTGTGCGATGTGCTATAGAAAGTATAAAAATGGTGCTTTGCATCGCCCTAACAGTAAAAAGGAGAGTGACTTTTTCTAGCAATTACAAGAATAGCAGTAGCGCGGCGAAGGGTATGCATGTATTATACAGCGCATTGTTGCTCTAAAATATGTTAGTTTACGAGAAGCTCGAACGTGCACAAATTAAATTTCAATCTATAATTAACCACGGTCGTAAAATAGGAAATTAATGGGTAATTCTAATACCGTTAAGCATATACTTTCGCTTGGTGATTCATTTGGAAAATATTCAAGCCCCCATTTCCTAAAATATGACGTAGAAGTTATTTAAAATTAAATTGTTGTAAGTATCCTGTAGACAACAAGTTGGTATTTTCTTAGTAATGGTTTAAAGTGTTTTTGGTTATAGTAGCATTGCATCTTCAAGCACGACTTGCACACAATTTTGTGCGTGTGCTACCACCCTTTGGATTTTTAATATGCACGCGATCCGTATAACATGGAAGACGTTTTCCGGTGTTTCTACTAACGGCCACACCATCGACGAAGCGAAGCAGGTGCATGCATTAGCGCTAAATGTATTGGACGAGCAGCAAGGAATATGACATCATTTAGTTCCCCGCCGAATCCTCAACATCGTTCGGTCGTCTTCGGAAACCTTCGGTATGCATTCTATAAGGAACATAAATCAGGTATGCTCGAGTAAGCTTTTTAGTTAGCTAGATTACAAGTTTAACCAAAGTGCTATAGTGCGGGTTTTGTTTTGTACTAAAATAGTACCTGCAAACGTTTATAAGTGCAACCCTTGCGGTGCTTCCTATACCTGGAAAAATGCTCTCAAACGGCACCAGAACAAATGTCGTAGTGTAACATCGCCCAGGGTTAAGCCGTCCGCAGCAAAGTACTTAAACTGTGGGACTTGCGGTATCGCTTTTACGAGAATGGACAGCTTACAGCGACACAAGGAAAAACAGCACCGTATGTTATTAAGCCGTAAACGTTCAGCTCCGCCAGCTGTTAAAGGGTCTTGTACGAAACAACCACGAATTATTGTGTATGCGATTTCGAAATGGAAAAGAATACATATGCCGCACACTTAAGGAGCAACAAACATAAAAATGCATCAGTTACCGCTACTAACGAAGATGGTGTAGAAATGATTAGCACAGCGTTTAACAACTGCATGGCTAGCTATCGCATAAATAACGCCAGCGTCGACAATGGAGTGTCCGAGTTTCTTTGGAAGCAGAAGGAACGATTTATTCGATTATTAAAAAAAAGAATACAACATATAATCCGGAAAATACGTACGAAGTCTTAAACATCATTCCTAATAGTACAGCAACCTAATTAAGGTAGGTCAGTAAGCAATATTTAATTGCTGTTAATTGACTAGCATTTAGCGTACTTTCCTATTTAAAACCCATTACATTGGAATGTGTTTACCTCCATGTGGTGTCTCTGGACGGTAAAACATATTGTTAGATTAACGATAATATGTCTTATTAACCGAAAACACGTCTCCTTTTTTTACATTAATCTCTTTTTATTACAGGTCTATTTAAACAACACATTAATTTCCTTTTGTTACAGGTTAAACTTTCGGCTACGCACAGGAAATAATGTTATACTTTGTAAAAATTGTAATTAGTTTATTAAACTGTAAGTTGGATAAATAAATTATTAAAATTTTGTGTTCTTAATTTTGTGTTACTACCTCTAACTGTCTGGTTAAAGCATATGTCTTGGGTAGCGAAAAAGGGTTTTAAAAAAATGGAGTTAAATATATACGAGCAAAATTTTTTAAAGAGGTTTGAGAGCTTAAAGTATAATTTTGCAGGGCGTTGTCCGATTTCAAATCTGTTTGCAGATTCAAATTCTACATAAAATTTTAGACTAACAAGATGTATTGCATGTATAAAAAAATTTATAAGAACGCTCAAAAGTCGCTACAGGTAAGAAATCTTAAAATTAGGGTAGCTCCTTGGGGATGGTGCAATCTGAAAAATTCCTAGAGATTTGGGTAGCTGAGAAAATTCTAATATTGATTGATACCAAACAAGATAGGTTTATCTCAAAAAGATGCATTGGTCAGACGAAGAAAACTATTTGTTAGTTTTGCTTATAGAGCAAAGAGCGAAATTTAGAGGTTCCGGACTTTAAAGGGTATAACTTTGCAGGGCGTGGTCCTATTTTAAATCTGTTTGCAGATTCAAATTCTGCGTAAAATTCTAAGCTAACAAGATGTATCGCATGACTAAGAAAATTTATAAGAACGCTCAAAAGTCGCTACAGGTAAGAAATCTTAAAATGGGGTAGCTCCTTGGGGATGGTGCAATCTAAAAATTCCTAAAGATTCGGGTAGCTGAGAAAATTTAATATTAATTGATACCAAACAAGATAGGTTTATCTCGTGGGTGGAAATGTGGAGAAAGATTTATCTCGCAGGTGGAAAAAATGCGGATGCGACGTAATCAAAATGGTTGGGGTAAAAAATTCCATAAGGCGGTCCACAAGGAGGAGATTCATCTCCTCCTTGTGGAGATTCATCTAAATAAGACTTTATAGTGCGAATTTACATGTAAATTTGGTCCAGATGTGTGAGGAAATGTGGGATTCTGGAGGAAATGTGGGGGTGAAAACCCTGATAATGTACTACTGTGATATATTTTAAAATTCATGCTTTATAAATTATCTTAGTATGTTTTGATCTGTAATTGATTCATCTTGTATAGTTGTACTGCAATGTCTTGTTGACATATGTACAAATAGCAATATTTGTGTTCATATTTATACGTTTGAAATTTAAGCTGATTAAAGCCTTAATTCCCAAAAAGGTGTATTTCACTACAATTTAATCAGCTTAAATTTCAAAAGTGTTATTTCTGTGGACTTCTTAGACACTTTCGATCTATATGCCTCGCTAAGGATCAAGACTGCAACTATTGTAAAAAGCGAGGCCATTTTTTCAAAGTATGCATGAAATTGAAATCTACCCCAAAAGCCCATTCTTCATCATCAAACGCTGCAATTGCTACTATCTCAGCTAATTTTCCTCAGCGTTTGTCCAAAGCGGTTGGTAATGCTAAATAGAAGGTGTTCAAACTAAAACGCTCATAGATACCGGAAGCTCTGAAAGTTTTCTTAATTACGACTTTGTTTTGAAAAATAGAATTAAAATGTATGACAGTCCTATTCATGTTTCTATGGCTATGAGTACGCTTTGTGCCACTGTTAAAGGATTTTGCATCGTAAACTTAGAACTTGAAGAATTTGCTTATCCGAATACTAAGATAAGCGTGCTCCCTAACCTATGTACGGATCTCATCGTTGAACACGATGTATTTAAACTACATTCGCAAGTAGACGTTATCTTTGGGGGACCAAAACCACCAATCAAAATATGTAATCTTGCAGCTGCAAAATTGTAGGCTTCTTCGTCATTTAGAAACATAACCGCTGACTTTAAACCAATATCAACAAAGTCTAGAAAATATTCTGAAGAGGATCAGGCCTGCATTAACCTTGAAGTAGAGAACCTATTGAAAGAGGGAATCATCGAAGAAAGTTTATCACCCTGGCGGGCCCAAGTGTTAGTTACAAGAAACCAAGCTCATAAGAAGCATCTAGTGATTGATTACTCTTAAACTATGAATAAGTTTACAATGTTAGATGCTTATCCGTTACCTAACATTGAACAAACGGTTTTTAGTACCATCGATCTAAGATCTGCATGTCATCAGATGCCTATTTGCTGCTTTATCAACTTTGTCGCATATCGTCTGGCGTGACAAATGGAGTATCTTGCTTCCAATGCATCAGTAGTTCCATCCTTAGGACTGAAAAGTTACAGGGCGTCTTTTGCCTATTTAGATGATGTGACCATTTGTGGGGAAACTCAACAGGCCCACGATACAAATTTACACTCGTTTTAGGATGTCCTAAGAAGATATAATCTCACTCTAAATGAAAAAAAAGTGCAAGTTTTCTTTAAACTCTATAAATTTATTAGGTTAGACAATAGAAAAAAAATACTGCTGCTTTATAGGTCTTGTTGTATTGTTGTATTGTTGCATTGTTGTATTGTTTCACAATATCGCTTAAATTTTTTATCCAATTGTAAGAACCATTCAGGTTAAACAAGCGCCACATTTTTCCCTTTAAAGTTCTAATTACACGTTCAACAATGCATGCTTTCTTTGTAGAAAAAACACTATAATGGTTTATGCCATATATGTCCGCATTAAGGATTGAAAGTGTTTGTTATATTCTTTACCAAAATCAGACTGCAAATTTCTTGGTGGATTTTTAAATTTATTTATAATTGTTTTCATTGCAGCAGTAACATCAATACCCGTCTTACTTTTAAGTGGTACAGCCCATACGTATTTGGAGAAACAATCAATAACTACTAAAATGTATTTAAATCTTTTGTTTGTTTGCGAATATGGTAGCATTTCAATGAAATCGGTCTGAAGAAGGTCATTTAAACCTTTTACTATCACTTTGCGTCTTTTGAAATTTATTCTTGCTGGTTTATGAAGTTCATTTACTATATCCTCTTTCACTTTTGATTGAGCAACTATCATAATACTTTTTTTTCTAATCAGGATTTATTAAATACAATTAATAAATACTTCCATGTTTAAATGTCGTGGGCTCCACTTGCTTTGAAAGGAACTTTTAATATAAAATCAAGAAACATTGTGGTATTGTTTATGATAGCACCGCTGTCACGAAAGCTGATTACATCCATACGTTTAAGCAAAAATCCTTGTAACTGTGCAATTACATAACTTTTTTCGTTTATAAGAATTTCAATGTCTTGCGGGTATCCTTTAATATTCTCAATGACTGCTTCCTCATAAGGAAATTCATAATTATGTTTAATGTTGAAAATAAGAAATGTCTTGTCATCATCGAGGAATGTACTAGAGTAAAACGTTGCTACTACCGTGTAATGTAGCATATGTAACTTGTACTCAATCAAGGTTTCAAAACCTTCATTTTTGTTTTCATATTCCTGTTCACTTATATCTATTTTACGGTTATTTAAGTGCCTTCCAAATTTGTCAATTGTCATATTATCTAATCACTTTCGCCTCACGCAATTCTTCAATGATCGAATTTATTTCGTTGCCGTGACCTGTGTGTCCAGCAGTCTGTAATGAAACTAAAAGCCGTAATCTATCAACAAGTTCATTGGGATCATTCTAATATAAATAATCTATGGCGTTATTTGATACTTCCATTGTCACACCGTCTCCAAAACGCTTTCTATAGGGTAATGTTCTAGGTCTACGGGGTGTTTGGGGAAGTATGTTTAATGCAGATATTATATTTTTGTATTTATATGAATTATTACCCTGAATTTGTTCTGTTTCAGAATAATATCTTCTATTAGCATTTGTTCTTTTCACAATATCAAGGTACGACTTTAGATCTTGCGATCTGTACCCGACAGGATATTTTTTAAACAGTAGTTCGTATAATCCAGGAGTACCTTTATATTTCAAATCATTTATTAGAACATTTTCATCATCCAACACGAAATTCAAATTGCCTATCATAAGACCATTTGAATCAGGGTTAAACCTAATACCATATTTATGATCAAATTCATTCTTAACATCTTTAAACATATTGTAAATATATTCTCGAGGTAGCGGATGTAGCTGTTCGAGATAATGTGTCATACCAGGTGAATCGGCAAAGCTTTGTATATATTCCTGGGCTTCTTGAGCATTTCGATTAACTTCCGCTTCGTATTCATTCTCAACATCATCATCATCATCATCTTCCTCTATGGCATCATTTTTTATATTCGGTATATGCTGAGCAATAACTGGCAAATCAATATAGTCAACGTTCCTTTCTAGCAATTTAGGTTTAATTTTTTTGTACACTGCCATGAGGCAGTTCTTCTTCCTCTTTAAATTTTTCTTTCTTTACCACACTTTACCCATCCAGTTTATTAGCAATAGTTTCTAATTGTGATGTTATTCTTTTTTTAGCCCCTGCAAAACCTCAAAAGAACGCAACTTGATTTTACCTAATCGAGCACTAAGCAATATAGAGTTAATAGAATTTGTTAAGCAATTAGAAGTACCATATTTCCGTGGAGTGTTTATGAGAAACAATCTTCCCAAGAAAGTTAATTTAAAAGAATGTGGTATAATTAATTTAGATGGAATAGAAGGTTTAGGCACGCATTGGACCTCTTATAAAAAGTACGGTAGTAGCGCTATTTACTATGACAGCTACGGAAACCTGCGACCGCCAACAGAGTTGATAAGTTATTTAAATAGCGGGAGTAAATGTAAAATTCTTTATAACATTAACCAAGAACAATCGTACGGTACTGTGTTTTGCGGTCATTTATGCTTACAATTTCTAAGTAGTACATAGAACTGCGTATGAAGTTGTCATGTCGTACACTTTTACTCTAACGGGAAACACTTCAGTTTTAACAAGCCTATAAACTTGGATAATGATTCGGAGTACGTATTAGGATTAACAAATTTTGAGTCTTATAACACAATTCCAAACATAGAAAAAGGAATAAATAATAAATTTTATTATGGATCTAACGGAGAATTCATAGAAATACCTGAAGGTGCTTATGAGATTAGAGAAATTAATAAATATCTTCAAAAAGCTTTAGGTGATAAAAGATGGCGTGGTCGTATGGAACAATCACGAAGCGCTAGAAAGACACCAGTGTATATAGAAATTACAGCTGACAATAATACACTTAAATGTAGTATTAAATGTAGTCTATATGTGGATTTTACCAAAAAGGATTCAATTGGTTCTCTACTTGGTTTCAATCCGCGAAAATTGCTAGCATATGTCACGCATCCAGCAGACTACGCGATCAACATTTGTAAAGTGAATGCAGTTTTAATCGATTGTAATATTGCAAGTGGATCCTATTTAAATAGTAAACCATCCCATGTAATACATGAATTTTTTCCTCAAGTACCTGCAGGTTTTAAAATTGTCGAGTGCCCACCTACGATTATATATCTACCAATCAGGTCACGTATAATAAATGAAATAATAGTTAAAGTGTTAGATCAAGATGGAAATTTAGTTAATTTCAGAGGAGAACTGCTAACTGTAAGGTTGCATTTAAAAAAAACCTGCAATAGCCATGGGTATTAAGTATAATGCACGCAACATGTCAAGAATTGTTATAAATGCTGGAAATTTCAAAGCCATCGACACTTGATTGATTGTTTCAAGACCGCTAACAACACAAAACCGGCAGTTTCTACAATCGTTAGGACTGCATTTATTTAATTAAAAAGTAGAATGAATAGTGAAATACTGAACGTGCGTGAAAAAGTTTACTTCAACAATGCAATTGTTAATATTGAAAAACATACTCATCAACCTTATGCTAACACATCTTTAAACAATAATGATGAAATTCGAATCCCTATACAACAACAAGATGCATACACCTTACCATCGAAGAGCATGCTGTACATAGAAGGCAAATTAATTAGAACAGATGGAACGCCGTCTCAGACAGCAAAGTTTGTAAATAATGGAATTTTGCTGCTTTTTGATGAAATTAGATATGAGATTAATGGTGTCATTGTAGATCGTGTTCGGAATCCTGAATTAACGTCTATAATGAAGGGATATGTTTCATATAATAGCAATCAAAGTAAACATTTACAAAACGCTGGGTGGTTTCCTATGGATGATTCGCAAATAGTTGATGCCAATGGGAATTTTAATGTTGCAATAAACCTTTCAAGATATTAAAAAATTATTTTAAACCTCCGCCATGAGTTAGTTTTACTACGTTCTAGTTTTGATACTAATGCTATAATTAATCCTACACCCGATGAAGAAATAAAAGTTGTTTTAAACAAAGTTTTATGGAAAATGCCGCATGTAGCCGTTGATGATACTCAACGAATTAATTTAATAGAATGCGTTGCACAAAATCAGGATTTGCATATTCCGTTTAGAGGATGGGAGTTGCATGAATATCAACTTTTACAAGAAACGCAACGTCATACATGGAACATTAAAACAACAACACAATTAGAAAAACCAAGATTTGTGATTGTTGGTTTCCAAACCAACCGAAAAAATAGATACATGAGCAACTACAGTCGTTTTGATCATTGCTATTTAACCAACATGAAACTCTATATAAATTCAGAAATTTTCCCGTACGATAACTTAAATTTGAAGTTCGAGAATAAACAGACTGCGTTGTTATATGAGATGTATGCTCAGTTTCAGCAATCATGCTACGAAAAGGAAAATGAACCACTTTTTAATCCTGAAGATTTACGAAGTATTGCACCATTAGTAGTCATAGATTGTTCTAGACAAAGCGAAGCGTTAAAATCTGGTACTGTCGATATTAGATTAGAATTTGAAACTAGCAGAAACGTTTTGCCAAATACATCTTGTCATTGCCTTATACTTCATGATAAGATAGTCAAATACAATCCACTCTCAAACAGCATAAGAATATTATAATTACTTTATTATTATTATTACTGTACCTTTACAAATAATGAAAAAACAATAAATCATTTAGCAATCACAGTCTATTTATTAATATTTTACATGTTTTTACAATATCTTTTACATGTTTGAATTATTAAGTGATTTAGTAAACAGCCATAAACATTGACAATTTTAAATAAAAGTTTTGTTATACATTTCTCAAATAAACTAACTGGTATGTTATTAACAAACTGGATTTTTTTTAAACAGAACGGTTACTACTACTATTTTTCTCTACAATACATTTATACTAATATAGTTCAACTCGGGCAGATTGAAAGGTATCCTATTTTTAGATACATCCAAAACGAAAAACGGCGTACTTGTGCAGGTATAAACACAACTAAAAAATATTATATGTTAATCGAGATAAAATAAATTGCATTCTGTATTTGAGCCAGTGGTTGAAGCTTTACAAGTCATTTCTGAGTGTATAGTTATACCCCAAGGTTTAGTATCAGTGGTTGAGGTACTAAGAATTCTTTTATCATCAATTGGATTAAGAACAATTTTGTTTTGTTTAATAGTAAAGACATCATGTTTGACTGATCTAATTAAACATTGCTGTTTCTGTACAGTCTGTTTATGAAACAAAGCATTCTTATAATCATCAAAAGAAATTTGCTTAATACTTGCTAAGGAAGATCCCTTTCACTTTTTTATTATCCTATCCTGAACTCTGTAAGTGTACATTTTATATCTAAGCCCTACAAACTCTAGCATGATATCACCATTGTTTTCATCTTTCATAATACCAGGAACCTTTTTATTTGATAATGGGATATGATATTTGTTATGAGGGTCGTGATCGGACGTATCAAATCTATGAATATCTTGTTTGATATAAGAGTAAATATCTTCAACGCTAAACTCTTATATCAAACTATCCGTATCTGTGTCCAGAAGCTTTGCTTTGCTAGCAAATTGCGATTTTATATAACTATAGTGAAATTCATATAAATAGGTTTTTGGAATATCTAGAATAGAGAAACCTACATAAATGGGTTTGTTTAAATAAACCTTTAATTTATTCATTTCTATTAAAACCAGATCTTTCTCTAACACAGTGCAACTGTGAAAATTAGGCTTCGCTATGTAACTACGAGCTCCAAACCGCCCTTCCCATTCGGTCACTAATTTCACATCTTTCCTTTTCCGTACGTTTTCCATCATTTTTCCATAAACCGAATTTATCATATTTTTATAAAAGCATATATCGAAACTGTTTTTTGACTGTTGTCTTAATTTCGTATTCAAATCAATGTATTCTTTTAACCAAAGGGCTTGTTTAAACCGAAGAACCTTATGAATCTTTTTCAGTTCTAAACCGTAGCTTAAATACATTTTTAAATTCTTGTAGTGAATAATATAGTTGAGTTTTGGATATAAAGTTGTAAGTAATTTCTTTAAGTTTGATTTATTAGAAAGTACTGGTGGTATCATATGTTCAGGCGCCAAAGGTAAGTCACTGTGAATTTCATGTAAAGATACTGGGTAGTATAAATCGCACTCAAAAATATATCCTACATCGGAATCATCAGGAATATTAAGTATGTCTAAACGTAGTATATCTGGATTGGTGCCATCTAATAATTCAAATTCTCTATATGGAAGATATTCAGACATTGCAGCCCCACATAAATTATTAACATCAAAATACATTAAATATTTAGAATCGAATTTCGGATCATAATCTGCATTCATATATTTGTTATTAGCTTTGGCATATCTATTCGAACATTGAGAAACACCACCACGAATTCCCCGTTCTAAAAACATTATTTTTTCAATATCAGTAAGCAACTCGAGTTTAACGTTCGTCGTTTTTAACATTGCATCTAGAGCTAAACCAGGAGCCGTAAAGTAGTGAAGTGGATCTAACTTATACGTGAACATGCAAGTTTTTCTAAAGTTTTCAAATATATCAGTCAAAGGCAGTACATCTGTTTTTAAATATAGATCTGAATAGCCCCCTAGTGTTTTTATATTAAATGTTTGCCAAACGTGTTTAGCATGATTGTAGTCTTCATCTGATATTTCTTCATTGCGCAAACGATTAAAGAATGCTGTTTTACAGGGTAAATCAGTTTCATTGAGCCTATCCCAAAAGTTAATGTAATCATAAGGAAATATGCCTTTACGCGTAAGTAACTGAAACTCATTATCAGTGTTACAATTTTCCCTGGTGATGGATTTTTATAATCATCTAAGTAGGAAGCTAATTTTTTGATGCTAGATGCCATAAACCTGAATGAATCGATAAATCTAAAACTAACTTTCATACCTTTTACATTTTTACATTTTGTAAAAGATATGTATTTTTCCTTATTTATTGGTAGAACGCTTAACGAACCTGAAAACTCTAACGAGATTTTTTTAATAATGAAATGCGAATCATAGCCTGATAAGTTATGAAAAACTATATAATATAAGAATTATGATAATTGATGTTGCAATCTTGATGAGCCGCTCTTCGAAATTCACCTGTAAAGTGGCAGTGATCGCGAACTCTAATATCATCTATACTAAAAGGTTTATTGCAAATGTGACAGTGAAGGGCAAATTTAAATGCTGACTTTTGTTCTTATGTTAAAGGATTCATAGGTTTTGGGTTACAGAAAATTTTATTAGTCATTTCTGAAATCAGTTTCAATTGAGCAACAAACCATTCTATACAATCCTTTCCGCGATACAATTGAAATTTGGAATATTTATTATCATACAAGTATTTCAAATAGTAGCCTACACTAAAGGGTATATGTCTTTGGTAACGGACTGTGTTTAATATTACCTCCGACTCATTGCATGGTTCTAATATACATTCGAGATCTGCATAAACTACAAATGATACTTTTTCTTGATAGTGGAAATGTTTAAATGTTGGATACTTTTCGGATTCTTCGGGAAATCTTATTGAGCAAGTATTCTGTTTTTCGCAATAATTTGAATGACGCTTAAGTAATACTGCTGTACTAAAATTATTTAAACATCTATAACAAAAAAATTTTCTATGGTGATGTGAAGACAACTGTTTTGCAAATAATTTTGACATATCCTTAATCCAAGTAAAATGAAAGTGATTCTCATTAGCATTTGTCGGACGAGAATATTGTAAGGAATCATTATTTAAAACTAATAGATTAATAGGTTCAATTTTTTTAAAATTTTCACTTAAACAAAATGGCAGTATTTTAGTATTTTCTATACAATATAGGTTAATTGCAAGATTGTTAAGCTTCTCAATTTTTTTATGTCTTTTAATGCGATTGGAAACTGAATTGAATTGTAGCGCAATACTGTATCAAAATGTGGATAGCTAGATATTCTCTGACTATTTTGTTTAGCAGGATATAAAGCGGAAACCAAGCTTCAAAGAATGCAATATTGGTGGTTATTTATTACATTTACCACAGCTTTCTTTTTTTATAAAGTCCGGAACCGGAACAAACGTTGAACACCCTCCTTTAAGTGGATTATGATTGTTTATATTTACCTTCAAGTGTAAAACTTCTTGGATTGCCCAACTTGAGTCCTTTTTGCTAAATTCCTCTAATCGCTTCGAAATCTTGTCTAATACGTTCTTCTTATACCACCGCTTGAGATTGGTATTTATATCGATGTGACGATTTGCAGTAGGAAACGTCTTCAAATCTATTTCGCCAGTTGTAGGCTTAACAAAGTTAGCGGTCAATATTACATTAACTTTCAACATTGACTTTTTTAAGCAAGCAACAATCTTGCGTTTAAAACTAGCAAACGTCTTGTCTAAGAACACTAGAGGATCTCTATAACTTAAATTGATAATAAGTCCCGTAATTATTCGATTTCCAAAATAGCGCTACTAATCTCGGCCACGGTTTCAGAATTCATGATTCTATACAAATCAATACACTACTTAATATATGTACAGCTTTATTTACTATTTATACAAAAATATCATCTGACGTAAGCAAAACAACTGTAAACAAATTAGCATACAACATCATTTTTCATTCAGCTGCGTTTACTGAAAAAATTTGCTTGCTTGCAGTATAGTAATCAAATGCTTTTTTATACGACCTTTGATTTATGCTGTGTGTACAGAAAATACACTATCATTACAGCTTTTTTTTTATGGTTACATATAAAAATTTTTAATAAAAAATATAGCAAATTTGAAAAAATGTCTCAGATTAAACCGTCAATGTTGTTTAATAAATTACACGCACTCATGGTTTTTTAAAAACCCAGTATTAAAGAATTTCTTATGCGGCATAAATCGTGTAAACACACAATTACCTATATATGCATATAAATTATGTCAGCGTTAATCTAAAACTTATTCTATATATATTACTAGTTAAGGACCATTTGCATTACATTATTTTAAACGAAATTAATCAAAAAAAAATATAATAATTTACACGTACTCATGGTTTTTTTAAAAACCCAGTATTAAAAAAACATTTTGCAGTACCTTGCTAGAATTAAAAAATTTCTTATTCAGCATGATTCGCGTAAACACACACACAATTACTATATACCTATATATATATATATATATATATATATATATATATATAATATATTTTAAAGATAATGACCTTCTAGTAATATATATATATATATATATATATATATATATATGCATATAAAGTTAATTTTTGTTAAGTTTTATTAAAATATAAATTATGCTAGCAGTAATCTAAAACGAAATTAATCTAATTTAGGTTTTTAATTATGTGCCTTCAATGCAATTTCTTTTTCAGACAATGAATCTAATTCATTATTTCTGGTGAGGTATAATTATATTCGCTTACATACTGTTTTATTCATTAGAATAGATTACAGAGCTGAATTTTTTCAGAAAACGATGCAAATTTTTAATTTTTTCTAACAGGTCAGTTTATTATTTAATATAAATACTTCACGTAGATTTTACCAACAGTATTCAATCATATCTCTTGTATAATTATTAGTTACTATTACTAGCAACTTTTAAAAATGACATATGACTTATCATCAATCAAAAATTGTAATAGTACCAACGTAAAAGTTCTAGAGCAATTTATATTATATTCTGACGAAGACTTGATTAAAGAAGTTTTTGGTTCTTCTTCACTTCAACTTGACACTGCTGCTATTTTTAATAGTGACGTAATAGATATATCACGGTAAGTGCTTTTTCACATTTATACATGTGTTTTAAACCACTACTAATTTATAAGTTACATTAGATTAGGATCAAAAAACCATTCTGGAAATTCTGAGGCTATCGTTAGATCGTTGGCACATTCTCATCCTTTCAGAAACATCAGGTAGTATACAAAAGAAAAGGTAAACCTACAATAATCTTTTATGTTATGCTCACAGATCCGGCAAAAACATGTCGGATATGAAAAAGTTATGTACAGAATCTAATATGGCTGTTTGCTGTGAAGATGACAAATCCTACGAAGATGACACAGTAGAGTTGCTTAACGCATTTAAAAAACGTGGAGCGAAGCTACTGCGTCGTATAGATTTGGAGCTAGAAATAATAAAGCAAAAAAGAGAGGAACTGGCTGCGAGGGAGCAGCAGATACTTCAAGAACGGGAGTTAATAAATACTTTTTCATTTATAAATAGTTAGATCAAAATATTCAACAATTTGTAAAATAAAAAAGTATTTTATAAAAGTTTCTCTTTTGAAACAAGACTTTCTCTAAACAAGGTAGTAAACTCAAAGTAAAACGCACATAAATCAGAACCCACTTTAATTAAATACATCATTCTTTATACAATCGACTTAGATGTGTTATAATAATTTAAACAGTAAAGAACAAGATGTATATTATTAAAATAATAAACTAATTTCTTAGATTAGTGACATATTATTCTGAAAATTCTATGTTGACAGTTAGACCGATCGATCCCTTACTAGTTATGTATACGTGTTTGTTCGAGCCAATACTTTCATTTAATTGTTTCACTCCATGTGCTTGAAGGTATTTAAAATATCTCAATGGCAATATACTCTTGAACTCTTCTGTTTCCACTAATACTCTTTCTCCATATTTTGTCTTGATTGTTTCCACTTTTAAAACTTCAAACCTCTTATTCACTACAAGATCTTTTGAATTTACATAAGGTTTGCGATATGTGGTTTTATTAAGAGTATTAAAATCCATATTGCTTTTCTTCGACTAATTAAATTAATATTAAGAGCAATCTCCTTATATAGCAGATTACCACCATTTGCGTACTTTGCCAACCCACTTTTTAACCTATCACAAGAGTGAACACATTTTGAATTGAAACCGGCCCATGTGTATTTGCAGCCTCTAAACATAAATCAGAATCCACTTTAATTAAACACAATTGACTTGAATGCGATATTTTGCATCTGTCATACTGTCTCGCTAGAAAACCAAATTCAAAACATCTACACACATTTTCTCTGCACTTACATTTTTCAACATACGAGTGTTTTGAAATATGTTCCATTGAAAGTAATATAAAGCCGATCCTAATTCAAAACGTGCCCACAAGTATTTTACATTTGAAAAGAATTCAGGTTTTCACATTTTACATTAAAAGTATATAACGCCGATCCTAATTCAAAACGGTGCACGTGTAACTTCTCGCTAGAAAACCGAATTTAAAACAGCTACACACATTCTTCTCTGCACTTACATTTTTCAACATACGTGTGTTTCATTGAAAGTAATATAAAGCCGATCCTAATTCAAAACGTGCCCACAAGTATTTTACATTGAAAGTATATAAGAATTCATGTTTTCACAACTATTTTACATTGAAATGTTTTCACAACTATTTTACATTGAAATTATATAAGGCCGATCCTAATTCAAAACGGTGCACGTGTATTTTACATATGGAAAATACGTGTGAACACGCTTTGAATTAGGACCGGCCTTACCCCACTACTACGGGTGAACAGTACGGGGAGTCACTAAAACATGCTGATATTAAATATTTCAATTCATTTGTTATCATACAACACCTTAACTAACAGTAATTTATTGTTTAGAAATTAGATGTGTACAAATTTAAATATTACCCAGTATTAAAATTCAAAAATAAATACAAAAAAAATTTTTTAGCACTTGACAAACAGCCATATAGCTGTACTATAAAAATAAAATATATAAGAATCATTCATTGTATAAAAACCAAATAGTGTACATAAATTAAAAAATTTTTAAACTGTTTTATATAATCCTAGCAAGATATGGATTGACATTACTAAAACCAAATGATTGTGTAGGCAACTTAATTATTGGTAATCTTATAGTTGAGATAAGAAACTGTTTGCATCAAACAAAAATATGATATAAATATATATATATATATATATATATATATATATATATATTGCTGTGTAACCTTTTAAATCACCTGGTCCGTTGATTCCTTCTGTTAATCGCCTCGGCTGCTCTTCTAGATAACTTCCATTCTCAATCATAAAAATTAAACAACACATTCCTACCACAAACATCAACGTTAACTCTATTTACATCAATATTCAGAATACATTAAATTTTCAAATTAAATTTGAACATAAAATTCAGTTTTAAAAAGAATTTCCGGATTAATTTTATTATCATCTTACTGTGCATCCAAAATTAAAGTCCTTGTTGGATGCCTACTAATTAATATAACACGATAAGCAGACCGGAGTCTGAGTATAAAGGAGTATCTACCACCCTTTACGTTAATTAACCAGGTTTGTCTAATTGAGCTCAAAGACCTACCCAAAATTTCATCCTATTCCCGAACATCAAACCAAAATACCCCTTTTTACTTAAACAAGCAAATTTCATCTTAAAATTAAAATTTTATGGTTAGAAAAATTCCACTAATGTCCATTTAAAGTAAATCAATTATAAAGTCATTCAATACACACAAAAAAATGTCAAACAAAATAGTACAATTTACCTGAAGGTTATTGTCCTCGTAGCTTCAGTGTAATCGTCCCTTTTGTAAATCACACCATTCCAACCGGATTCTATTTACAGCTTCAAGTTATCAACGCTTTAAAAATGTTCTTCATCACCATTAATTTAAAGTTGTTTCTAGGCTTTTCCGGAACTCATCTGTGTATATCTGCCTCTGGTTCAGTGGATGCAGACACATTTACGAACCATTTAGTCATTAACACCCCCGAAAAATAGCAAAGAAATTCATACTTCCTTTTACCAATATTACCAATATACGCCAAAACTGCCTACTTTTGGGTATACATTTGTCGTTGTAAATTTTACTAATTGGTACCGTGATAATAAACTTTTATTACCTTGTATCTAAGTGCACTGAAGTACATTCATGTTAGCACGTAAAATAACCAACTATTTTGAGTCACTAAAATATACTAGCACACTTTAAATTATTTAATCAAACTAAAAGCACTGTTTAAAATCAAGTCGCGGATGCACGAGCTTTTAACGCATCGAATCGTCGAAAGTCTCAGAGTCTAAGAGAGAAACACATATTCCCGCCTGTATATATAGCGAATAGCCGACACGTCGCTTTGTTCCCTAAAGCGGGTAATTCCAACGAATTCCTCATTCTACGTTCCCAGTCTGTAGCCTGCACGTCGATTTTATGAATTTAGTCCTCACCCCATTGAGATCTCAGAAAATTTCAACACGGCTCGCAAAGTTGTCCGAGAAAAACTAATTACTTTTATACAGAAATTGTTGTTCTACCTCTGATATATGCATCCTATTTCCAACCAATCGCAACCCCCTGACGTTGTTTAAATCCCGCCTTTTAAAAATATGTGTCTTTGCTTGACGCATTTTCTCTTTCCTTCTCTAACCTGTTCGTATTGGTGCAACTTGACACTCTTCATTATCGATTATATTTTAGTCCACGCGGACTGTTATCTTGGTTTAATAACCCCGTATCGCACATTCTCGTGAATATTAAGCCCCGGTTTCTCCAAGATTCCTTGAAACATTAATTATTTGCCAAATTTACGCAGAATGAGCTTTTTAAAAATACGCAGGTGTTCTGTATTTCCTGCTAAAGCATCTGATCGTTTCCAATATCCTTAGAATCAATATGTTTATCCAAACAAATTAACTTGAAATTGCCTTTTAAAACACGCAGGTGTTTTCAAACGTAACATTTTAAATACCCTTCTACGATTTGCATTTTATTGGGTTTTACAAGTTTTCTATGCTTATTATATGTTACTAACGGTTTAATTAACTCTAATTAAATTGATTTCTATCCTTTCATTTTTAGCGAATACAAATTATTATCCGTACGTTTTGTTTAATACCAGTTATTTAAAATAGAGTTCATTAATATAAATTTTGCACGTAATTTCCATTTGTTTAGGAATAATTAAATTATCCACTGCGCTTTTCAATACTGCTTCGTCTTATAAATAATTTAAATTTCTTATTTTTACTGAAACAACCGAGTTTATTTATGCTTCATGGTTTTAATAACGCGTATTATTTAATGAAATTCCTTATACACGGTGATTAAAATTATTTGATTTGATTATTTAATTTTCTACCCTGGTCTAAATATGAGTATTTTCCCCCTATTT
The DNA here is from genome assembly GCA_036346225.1 of Platerodrilus igneus. Lineage (NCBI taxonomy): Eukaryota > Metazoa > Arthropoda > Insecta > Coleoptera > Lycidae > Platerodrilus > Platerodrilus igneus. Next base: position 9,655,211 of record JARFIW010001469.1, on the reverse strand, counting down.
GAATACAAATAATCCCACTTATTTGAATGCAAATATCAAATATTTAGACTGCCAAAAAATCTTTACAAAATTTTGCCTATCTCTCTCTATCCTTATCTATCTAACTTACCTACTTTGTCTCCAATCCAAAAAAAATATTTACACCTATCCTATATCCCTATCCTATTCCTAACTCTCACCTCATTCTATAAACTGAAATTATCCCTAACTTCATCCTACTCATCCATCTAATCCTATATACATCCTATATACCTATCCTATTCCTAACTTTTAACTACTCTTCACTATACTTTACTTCCCCCTACCTAATCCTATATGCCTATCCTACTCTTACTCTATTCCTAACTCTCCACTAATCTTATATAAAATATCTATACTTAACCTATCTTATCCTCATCCTAAACCTATTCCTAATTATCTCCCATATGTGTCCTATATCTAGCTTTATTTTCTATAACCACTTACTTCTACTCTTTATATACACCTATTCTATCCCTTGTTCTATATCTATACTAAAGTTCACCTATCTCTATCCTTTGTTCCTTAAGTTATTTAAATCTAACTCTCTTCTTGACCCTCCAAGTCTTCCTTCTTACCATCCTAATACTCTTCATCCCTATCTCTCCCCCTTCTATATCTATACTTAACATCTCTATTATCTCACATACAATAAACTTATCATCCCTCTTATCCTGACTCTTAAATATTACTTCTTCTTCAGTCCCTACACTTGTCTGTTTCTCATTTATTCTTGTTTCCTTTCTGCCGACAAACCAAACGATACTACTTTACAATTATCGATTTTTCCTCTATGGAAAACCCTACGTACCTTCTAGAATTTTTGTGTAATGGAATCCGCCAGAATGAATCCCTTAAATCTACTTTATTAAAAACAAATTTGCCATCTTTACTTAATTTCACCTTCACCTGCTCCTGATATGCTGCTTCTACCCCCACTACTTCTGCATGTTTTTGTATTAAAGCTTGAACCTCTACTTTCCTTTCCTCTGGACATCTTATCGTGTTGATCTGTTTACTTTCATCATCCTCTACCTCTACTACATTAATACTAAACCCCGTGTCATCCTCTGTGACTTCATAACTGCCCTTCCATGGCACTACCCTATCCTTAATCCTTACTACCTTCCGTTCCATATCTATCAAAACCCTAACTTCATCATACAGTCAACACCTAAAATGCTCTGAAACTTCAGTCCAGGTACAATTACAAACTCCTGTTCACAGCTTAAACCTCCTATATCTATCCTAAGCACCACAACACTATTTACTACAGCAAACTTCTTTTTATTTGGAGCTACTAAATGGCTACGTTTTATAGGCATAATTCTATCACAAACCTTATCCCTAATTTTGCTGACGAATTCCTCCGATATTAAACTCGCCTCTGCCCCTGTATCAAGTAATACTTCTACATTATTTTCAAAATTTCTAAATTAATAATTGGCAAACATAATTTTCTACAGTTTCTGGCTCTACTTCCTCCTCAATTTTGAAATATTCACGTGGATGTTCGTATACATTTACACAGAAATCTAGTGGTCTGTCGCGTTCTAAAATCCTGTCTCATCCTGTTTTCCGTGCTTGGTCCTGGTTGTCCTTCTACAACCTGTGCGTACGTCCTCCTCGTGTTAATATCCGTGTCCCTATCTCTATTCGGCGTGCTGGTCACAGTCCTGTTTACTTCCGGTAAACTGTTCTGTCTCGTGTAACTAGGTCTTGGCGTCGGTCCCTAGTCGCACTATTGCTCCTGTATTCCTGTCCTCGTCGTTCCCAATTCGGTCGAAAATTTCTGTTGTAGTCAGGCCGTCTCGGATAATTCGGTGTCCTGTTGTCAAACCTAACTGTGTTAACGTTTCGTTCTCGTATCTCTCTTGTCCGTCCAACACATACATCGTCATATCTCTGTAAATACTCTAAAATGTCTCCCGTTCTGTGATGTTTTGTAAGGCCACGTGTTGTCTAATTTCCTGTTCAAAATGTCGTGATAGGTACTTGATAATCTGTCTGTCCGTCAATGGTGGATTCAGTTGTTTGGCCACACTGTACTTGCGGATGGCATATTGCTCCTAGAACCTGCAAACTCTCCCTTAAATTTTCCTGTAATCAAGTCGTCCCTAATCTGATCCTGTTTGTGATCACTCCAGTAATGTTGTAAAAATTTGTCTTCAAAGTCCTGATACGTGTCTATGTCCTGTCCTACTAAATTGTACCATGCTTCCGCGTTGTCCTTTAATAAAGCCTTTATCGTATTTAGTTTAGTCTGTTCGTCAAATAAATTTCCCACTAGATTTCTTACACTATTAATAAAAATTTGTGGATTTACCCTGTTATCACCATAAAACTTCATGTGTTGGTCCAATGATACTCCACCTGTATAAAATCTGGGACCTTCCCCCGTTAAATTTGATATGTTGTATTTAATACTACTAACTTCGCGTTCTACCCTGCCTAACTGATCCCTACATGAGTCCGTTACTTCAGTCATTTTTACGTTTATTTCTTCTTCACAGAAAATGCGTACTTCGGACCTTAAATGTCCCATTTCCTGTCGAAGACCTGTAATGTCACGCTCATTTTTATCAACCCTATTTTCAACTTCCCCCATTTTCACGGTAAGACTATTTTAAATTCTGAAACTTCTTTATTCGTCTTATCTATTTTCTCACTTAGGGTTTCCTAACTCCTGTTAATGTCTCATTCATTCGGTCAAATTTCTTATTCGCTTCTTCCCTAGCTCTATTAGATTCATCGCTTAACTGTTCTAATTTTCTATTGGATTCTTCACTCATCCTCTCTAACATTCTCAATATCATCTCGTTTCCTTGATCCCCTGATTCCGTCCTCGACTGATCTCTACTGCCTCCAGCTTCTTCCATTTTAGAAATTTTCTCACACAATGCACTATCGTCACTTCCAATTTCCACTCCTTGACTCCTTAACCACTCCTTTCTCTGCATACGTTCCAATCACTCACACACACTCTAAAATACTCTTAAATTTATACCCACACAAAAACTCTCTCTCTCAGATCGCCAGTTTCCTGGAATAAAATAACAAAATTTTTATTTGGAACTCGAGCCCTCACGTTGTGGTCGCCAAAGATGCTGTGTAACCTTTTAAATCACCTGGTCCGTTGATTCCTTCTGTTAATCGCCTCGGCTGCTCTTCTAGATAACTTCCATTCTCAATCATAAAAATTAAACAACACATTCCTACCACAAACATCAACGTTAACTCTATTTACATCAATATTCAGAATACATTAAATTTTCAAATTAAATTTGAACATAAAATTCAGTTTTAAAAGAATTTCCGGATTAATTTTATTATCATCTTACTGTGCATCCAAAATTAAAGTCCTTGTTGGATGCCTACTAATTAATATAACAAGATAAGCAGACCGAGTCTGAGTATAAAGGAGTATCTACCACCCTTTACGTTAATTAACCAGGTTTGTCTAATTGAGCTCAAAGACCTACCCAAAATTTCATCCTATTCCCGAACATCAAACCAAAATACCCTTTTACTTAAACAAGCAAATTTCATCTTAAAATTAAAATTTTATGGTTAGAAAAATTCCACTAATGTCCATTTAAAGTAAATCAATTATAAAGTCATTCAATACACACAAAAATGTCAAACAAAATAGTACAATTTACCTGAAGGTTATTGTCCTCGTAGCTTCAGTGTAATCGTCCCTTTGTAAATCACACCATTCCAACCGGATTCTATTTACAGCTTCAAGTTATCAACGCTTTAAAAATGTTCTTCATCACCATTAATTTAAAGTTGTTTCTAGGCTTTTCCGGAACTCATCTGTGTATATCTGCCTCTGGTTCAGTGGATGCAGACACATTTACGAACCATTTAGTCATTAACACCCCGAAAAATAGCAAAGAAATTCATACTTCCTTTTACCAATATTACCAATATACGCCAAAACTGCCTACTTTTGGGTATACATTTGTCGTTGTAAATTTTACTAATTGGTACCGTGATAATAAACTTTTATTACCTTGTATCTAAGTGCACTGAAGTACATTCATGTTAGCACGTAAAATAACCAACTATTTTGAGTCACTAAAATATACTAGCACACTTTAAATTATTTAATCAAACTAAAAGCACTGTTTAAAATCAAGTCGCGGATGCACGAGCTTTTAACGCATCGAATCGTCGAAAGTCTCAGAGTCTAAGAGAGAAACACATATTCCCGCCTGTATATATAGCGAATAGCCGACACGTCGCTTTGTTCCTAAAGCGGGTAATTCCAACGAATTCCTCATTCTACGTTCCCAGTCTGTAGCCTGCACGTCGATTTTATGAATTTAGTCCTCACCCCATTGAGATCTCAGAAAATTTCAACACGGCTCGCAAAGTTGTCCGAGAAAAACTAATTACTTTTATACAGAAATTGTTGTTCTACCTCTGATATATGCATCCTATTTCCAACCAATCGCAACCCCCTGACGTTGTTTAAATCCCGCCTTTTAAAAATATGTGTCTTTGCTTGACGCATTTTCTCTTTCCTTCTCTAACCTGTTCGTATTGGTGCAACTTGACACTCTTCATTATCGATTATATTTTAGTCCACGCGGACTGTTATCTTGGTTTAATAACCCCGTATCGCACATTCTCGTGAATATTAAGCCCCGGTTTCTCCAAGATTCCTTGAAACATTAATTATTTGCCAAATTTACGCAGAATGAGCTTTTTTAAAAATACGCAGGTGTTCTGTATTTCCTGCTAAAGCATCTGATCGTTTCCAATATCCTTAGAATCAATATGTTTATCCAAACAAATTAACTTGAAATTGCCTTTTAAAAACACGCAGGTGTTTTCAAACGTAACATTTTAAATACCCTTCTACGATTTGCATTTTATTGGGTTTTTACAAGTTTTCTATGCTTATTATATGTTACTAACGGTTTAATTAACTCTAATTAAATTGATTTCTATCCTTTCATTTTAGCGAATACAAATTATTATCCGTACGTTTTGTTTAATACCAGTTATTTAAAATAGAGTTCATTAATATAAATTTTGCACGTAATTTCCATTTGTTTAGGAATAATTAAATTATCCACTGCGCTTTTCAATACTGCTTCGTCTTATAAATAATTTAAATTTCTTATTTTTACTGAAACAACCGAGTTTATTTATGCTTCATGGTTTTAATAACGCGTATTATTTAATGAAATTCCTTATACACGGTGATTAAAATTATTTGATTTGATTATTTAATTTTCTACCCTGGTCTAAATATGAGTAATATATATATATATATATATATATAAAAGTTTGGTTAGTTATGTAATTCTACTTTCAGACATGAATATCCATTGAAAAAGGATAATATGTTCAGCCGAAACGTTTGGAGTTTAATAGAAAATAAATCATTCTATGAAAAATTTACACAGTTCATTAGACCTTAATACCCAAGAAAAAATTAGAATTCTTATATTATCATAATAAAAGGTCAAAAATATCATTATTTATATATATATATATATATATATATATATATATTTATATATATTTATATATATATTGCTGTGTAATTTTCCGCCCACGTTGTTACGTCAGATTAAATTGCTGTAGTACTCCATCACGCTTGAGCAGCCGGACGTAATAAACGTCTAGCTGAACGCCACCGCTCTGCGTTCTTATCAAATCTTCTAATTTTATTATGCCACGGCTAGCCCTTTTGAATTTACACAGAGTGCACAACGTTACGATGATCAATTTTCATTTACTCCTTTATGGTTACCTGTTTGAATTGATAAAACGAAGTCAATCAATATTTATATAATGGAAGGAAATAATAATAATATTCATATAATGAACGGAAATAATATTTACACTTCACAATTTTGTAATCCTTTAAATATACCCTTCAATCACTTAATATTATATGGATTATTTATCTCAAAAACGACACTTTTTACAAAAAAAAACTGGAACGTTCAAGACCTTTTTATGATTATTACGGTAGTTTCAACGTTTTCAATGTTCTTGTTGACTCCTTACAAACTAGGTAGCTCTGAGCTGTGATATTTTGATGAGTTGTTGCGTGTTGTGGATTAACACCCTCTTATTATCTTCAATCGAAAACCAATGCTCTGCTTTGTACTCCTTAACGTATGTTTGAACCAATAATTCAGTACGGTTACCCCTTGTTTCTAAAATTCACCTCGTGTTTTATTTTATATTTTTCTGTATACGTCTTGGACATCTTCACTTAAATACCACTTGGAATTCGTAGGTTTTTTAGTATTATGAATTTCTGAATTATTCCACTTATCGTTGTAACTTAGAATTAGATTAAAAGTGTATTAGAGTTGGACTAGAAGTGGACTAGAATTGGAATAGAATTGGAACAGAAGTGTACTAGAAGTGTACCAGAATGGGAACAGAAGTGTACTAAAAGTGTACCAGAATTGGAATTGAAGTGGATCAGAATTGGAAGCGTACCAGAAGCCCTATATCATTATAAATATTTAATTTAAATTAATTACCCAATTTCTACTCAAGTTTTCTGCAAAAACGGCAAAAGCTTTTTCATGTATTCTTAACGCAATTCTTACACAACACTATATTTCACTATAATATAAAATTTATGTATCTGACGCGTAAATATTTGATTCAGAGTATTGTAGATTTGACGTGCTTCAAATTGAGACTAACTTTTTCTTATCACCTCTGGGCGTTATATAGCTTTTGCCTTCTACATTTGGATTGGTTTTCCAAGCAGCCTTGCAAATTGTTGCGACCAACCATATTTGTTCTGGACATTCCTAGTATATTTTCAAGCCGATTTCTGATGAAACTATTTTGGAGTTCCGTATCATGCTGTTATTTACTATTGTTTTACGATCTTTGATCACCTTCTTATTGTTATCGTTGTTGAACTTTTAGCTTATGTCTGTTGTTTTGTGTGGATAAAGCTTTTGGAGAATTATACAAAAATAAATGATGTAACATGAGTGCTGTTTTCGTTCATGTATTTATTTAAACTCATCTTTAAAAGTGCGTTTTCTTATCAAAGCGCTTATTGTTCCTTCATTATTACAAGCGTAATTGCATGCAGATTTACTAGGTTTTTTCTTATCTTCTGCGTATCTGTTTTATAAACTTGTTGAACACTTCTCAACGTCGTTTAATTACATGTACGATTATTTCTCTGCTGAATACGCGTTCTATTATTGGAAGATATGTTTGCTGACATTGATTAAAGTTAATAACGGTCTATATACAGGGTGTTAAATGCTTGCTATTTACATAATGTGCAAATTATTTATTTTCCTGCTAAATAAATGCAGTTTTCTGATTCCCATTGCTATTTACAGTTACTACGCGACCCTTACTACTCAATACACTTCTAAACAACCTCTTATCACAGCATTATGTATATGTATATATATATATATATATATATATATATATATAGGTATGTGTGTGTATGTATATATATATATATATATAATAAGAGAAAATGGTCATTATTATTACCTGTCCTGTCGTGAAGTGCACTCTGTCAGTTAAAAACATAATAGTAAACATTACTAGCATAACTCTAGGTTAAATGAACCAGGTGTTTACTTACTTTAATTTAGAATGAACTCATCGTTATCTCCATCACAAAAACTTTTCTCATTGGCTAAGCGCGATACACATGCGTCTTAAACAGAAACATCGATAAAGTAAGGGTTCTTGACCTCAATTCGCATGAACCCAGACAAACTTTACATATAGTAACCTAATTGATTAATGATGGAAAGAAGCTTTCTCTTTTTAGATTAAAAAATACTCATCTTCCTAATATTGAAACAAAAAATTTGTACAGCAAAAGGCATAACAATCTTAATATTTTGGGTTTTAGTACCTCTGCTTTAGAATGTGTTCATTCTTAGTGTATTATCCTGTATATACTTTTTGATTTCATTTTTCATTATATAAGCTGGTATTTATTACTATTTATTTTTAAATGTAATATATTGCAAAGGTAATTAAGAAATATATGGGACGTTCTCGAAAGGACACCCTAGTTTTAACAAAAGAGACTTCACATATGTCTACCAGTAGCAAAGCATAATTAGCAGGTGTCGCAATACAATGGTTTTATTCTCGGGGCGTTTGATGACGGACATTCTAGAAATTTTTTTATTCCATTAGAATAAAGAATTATCGTGTATAAGTGTGAAACTTCGTCCGGAGTTTAGTTTAGTTTGAATTCAGTCCTATTAAACGCTTGATATGCATAAATTAATGTACAGATATATTCGCTCTCGTAATATAAATGTGAGATACATAATTTGCCAGTAAGATTAGCGCTATAATAATGTTTAAATCATCGTATTTGGACGAATAAATTAGTGTCTTCAAATAGTAATTAAGCTAGCATTAATATAAACAAAACTCTGTATACTTGTGATTATAAAGAATAATTATTAAACTTGTATTCATTGGAAACAAAGACATAAATGACAATTAAAGAATTTCTAACACTGTTGTCAAGCGTGTGCGCTTGTAGTGAAAGCATGCCTGTTACTCGTAATCAATAACAGAAACTGGATAGCAATTTTTTTTGAGGGATTTCAATTCCGGCGTAGAGGAAAATTCCGTAAGACTACAGAAAAGTTTCACAGAAAACTACAGATAACTAAGAGATGAGTTTATACAAGAATCATAAATTAATAATAACTAGAAGTGACACTTGGCGTCTTTAGGAAAACCACATTTCCTTAAGGATGTCTAAAATCTGACATTATCTTGTTGGTATATCCATAGAATAGTAATACACTCACGCTAGGGTAGTGTATTATTATTCTTTGGTATATTGTACAACCTTTTTTTAGTTTATTGTATAGTTCTTGTTCTATGTTATAATTTCATTTCAATAGATTCCTTTATTACGTTTGTAGTGTAACCGACCTGAAGGCTGATCAAACGCCCTTTATAAACGGCACATCGGGCTACATGATCTAACATCTAGTGGCAGTGGCTCGACGACACCTACGTTGTGTTGTTATAATGTAACCTAAATTCACACTGAGAAGATGGCGTTAAGGCGGGAAGGTTTGAAATAAAACTACAGTATTTGCCTAATTTACTTTTAATCAAAAGAATAACCACTAAATAGGTCATTCGCATGAAAATAATAGAAATTATAATTCAAAGCAAACAGTGCCGTACTCAACCTGGGAGACTGGGGAAAGAGCACGGCAGAGAAAACCCCAAACTGCCCTCACACTTCTAACTGCATTTGGCACATCTCAACAAGGACGGGTAACGTACAAGTACCCAGATCACTAACATTGAATTTAACGGGATGTCAACTGTTACCCAGGCATATCTCACGTGACAACTGAAGAAACGTTAGTGTAAACCAGCTAGTCTTTTCTGGTAGGTACTGAGGTCGGCGAGGTCAATACTACCCAGCTAAAGTTGAAGAGGGGGGACACCAGGAAGATGACATGCACCTTGACTACCAATGTTCCTCCCGCACGGACATAAAATGTTAGTAATTTTCAACAAGGCTCGATCACACGCACCCACATACATACATTAACAGTTTCCAGCCCGTGTTACAAAAATATATCACAAAGGCTAGCCGTCTTTCTATTATTTACAAAATTACAACTCCAGGTACATTGACAAAACGATATGAATCGCTGAAGTGAACTTATAGTATGATTGCGCATAGTTAAAAAGGCGCTTATTATGGAATAGACTATCTCCAACATAGTCATAAATGCAAAAGCGTAAGGCACGTAAAGGTCGGTCCTACCAGAGGTTCAAGTTAATTACATCACAACAATTATTCTTCTTAATCTTCTTTGGGAATGAAACCACTCATAGTTTTTAAAATCTATTTTATTTACGTTTCGATCCATGACCTAGGATCGTTGTCAAAATAATAAAAACTTCAAGTTTGACGTTTATGACATAAATTGAAGGTTACTTTGATTTATTGATGTTTGAAATATTTGGTTTGAGTACACTAAGCAAAAATTTTTAAAGTTTAAAAGAATGATTGCCTTCAATTTGTGTTGCGACCTGGGATCGACTTTCCTATGGTAGCCAATACGCTTAACGTGAAATCAGCTGATTAATTTTTATTGGTGAATTTTATATAAATTCAATAATTTGGGAAACATTTTTAACATGTTTCTATTTATACAATTGAGAGATTTCTGATTTTATGTCTTATTTTACCGAGATTCAGTGAAGGGGTTAAGCAACCTGTGGCTACCAAGATCCCCAACATTTTTAACATGTTTCTATTTATACAATTGAGAGATTTCTGATTTTATGTCTTATTTTACCGAGATTCAGTGAAGGGGGTTAAGCATCCTGTGGGATCTTGGTAGCCACAGGTTGCTTAACCCCCTTCACTGAATCTCGGTAAAATAAGACATAAAATCAGAAATCTCTCAATTGTATAAATAGAAACATGTTAAAAATGTTTCCAAATTATTGAATTTATATAAAATTCACCAATAAAAATTAATCAGCTGATTTCACGTTAAGCGTATTAGCTACCATAGGAAAGTCGATCCCAGGTCGCAACACAAATTGAAGGCAATCATTCTTTTAAACTTTAAAAATTTTTGCTTAGTGTACTCAAACCAAATATTTCAAACATCAATAAATCAAAGTAACCTTCAATTTATGTCATAAACGTCAAACTTGAAGTTTTTATTATTTTGACAACGATCCTAGGTCATGGATCGAAACGTAAATAAAATAGATTTTAAAAACTATGAGTGGTTTCATTCCCAAAGAAGATTAAGAAGAATGCTAAACAAACCACAACAAACATACAGGGAGTATTTACAACAATTATTACAAACGTTAGGTACTAGTTAATTATATAGGAACATCGGCTAAATAATAGGATAAACAAAACAACAACATACAATTACGTTGAAACCGAGATATGAGAGATGCAGTGGAATATGTGGTTAATTTGCTGAAATAAAACAATTACACAAAAATGTCAAATGCATCACAAATATCAAACATTATAAAGATGTAGGCATAAAAAACATATCAAAATTGTATAGCACAAAAACAAGCCCAGATTCAGGCGCTAAATCTTTATATAAATGCATATTAGTTAAAATATATGAAATTTAGTAAGCAAACGTTAAAAATCATTCATTATGATTGCATCGGTTAAAACATACCTTTTAAAAATTAAACAAATCGTGGCATTAAAAGTTACAAACAAAAATATACACAAACTTCATGGTGAGATCAATTTCTAGTTTAAAACCAAAACAAATATAACATAGAAATATAACTTATTATAACCCCGTAAACGCGGTACGTGCGCCACAAATGACAGTTGGTAGCGATATTACATAATGTGAAAATTTACGCGCAAATTATATATGACGTCACACAATATGCAAATTATTGCAACACATTTTCAAAGTATACAAATTTTAGAGAACCCCCAAGGGGTACTTACGTGAACCTGTAGGGCATCTTACAGGATTACTCCATGCTAGCGGCAGCGGGGCTCCGTGGATCTTTTTCGGGCGTCGGCTGCTTTGACTAATCTTTCTCGGGTCGTGGGAACACTTGAGCCAGGTTGTACCCAAATTTAATTTGTCTTCTTCCTATGTAGCGGGAACGACTGGAACTGGTTATAAGGAACGATAAGTGCAAAAGCGACCTACATAACCAAAAAGATACGATAAGATACCAGAGCAACTACACCTGTTCGCGTTTCGGAGGCAAATTCCAACGCGTCTCCCGGAAATTCCCCACTCCCTTTCGTCCACACGCGTCGGCGCGAATCTCGCGCAACGCGCTATCTGAAGTGACGGAAATACGCACACAAGTCTTTTTAAATTTATGGCGCAAAATTCTCACATATTAAAACTTAGTTAAGAATGTCTAGTGCCGATTTCGCCACATAACAAACTGTTCATATTCAAACATTGTTTCAAATAAATAAATATTAGTTTTACTCAGATTTAGATACTAAATAAACGATTCAGATAAATAAATATTAGTTTTTAGTTGTTAAACCAAACCACACTTATTTATATATAAAAACCATCCACATCAATTTCTAAGACAAAAGCAACAGGTATCACATAAATATTTCCTTCAATGTAAATAACTAACGGTTCTATAATAAACATCAACATCACATTCAAAACAACGCTCTGATTACAAAGATGTAATCAGATTACCTTAAATAATCACTACATTATCAATTTATCAAACATTACCTTTAATAAAACCAGCCAAGTGGAAGCTTTTTCGACCTACCATTTTGAAAACTCAAGACAATGCTTTTCAGAACCTGTCGGCAAGCTCGATCCCCCATACGCATGCGCCCCTTATGATGTCAATTCTGACATCCCGGTGTGCGTTCAAAAACCTGCAAGTGGTTACTGAGCTACTAACAAACACCTTCGAGTATCGAAATGTACACTATAATATTTGTAATAATTATCAACCAATAAGAAAACGACAGAAACATCACGGATCACTTCACGTTAAAGCCTAAATTATGCAGTTTTGCATACAATAATCAATTTAAATATTTAAAGCAATTTATAACCCAACGTTTTTAAATTTCCATGTGCATCTGTGTACCTACAGAATAATGGCTGAAGGTCATCTATTTTTGGTATATGAAAAGCAATATGAAAAGTGTCACTTATTGCAAAGCGTATTATTATTCTATGACAGCAAATAAAACGTGAAGAAACTAGATCAGAATGCAAAAGCGATTGAGAAAAATTAACAGAAAATTATAACGTATTGAGAGAAAAATTTATAGAAGAAACTACAAAAACCGCGGAAAATCTGGAAGTCAAATTTTAGAACGGTTTAGAGAAGTTGGAAGCGCAGTTGGTAAACAACTCACAGAAACTAGAAGCAACGTTGTTAAAGAAGTGCATAAAACTAATCTGAGGATGAAGCAAAATGAATATTACATATAATAAATGAGCAGAATTTTTTAATGTTAATAGGTATTTACAATACATATTGTTTAAAAATTATCTTTCTACTTAAATATTTTTTAAAATTACTTTGTACGGGCGATATGGAATTGTGGGGAACCGAATCCGAACAAATTTCCTGTTTGATAATAAAAATAAATTACTAAATTGTAACCACCGGTTTTTTTATCTAACTAATTTAGGTATTATTGTTATTAATACGTTTATTACATTTCGATTGGATTATATATATTTTTATCAACGAACTTCGTTCGTTTATGAAATCGATTTGTCGTCCGTCTGTCCGTCCGAGGCCTTTCTAATGGTCGGACATCAATGTGTGATACATCAATCGATTCAGCTCGGTGTCCTGAGCTTAAGTTTTGTGTCAGTTGAAATCGGGCCACGGGGACGCCGTGCCCCCGCGATATTCCGTCGGGAAAATTAAAATTTCAAATAGGTCCAAAATTAATGTGCGATACATATTTGGACTCCCCTAACATAGCTGAGTCGAAATATGGTACCCCCCACAAAATCTGACCACGGATACCCGACCCCCCCGGGGAATTAATTTTTATTTTATCTGAATACTTATAATTATTACAACATAATAATTTTAATTTCTTTAAATTGTTTTCAAGTAAGTCTACATTTGGAAGTTCGTTGCGACAATGCCTTGCATTTTCAACTTGTTTTTTCATGTTTGTAGTGTAACTTAACCACAAACTGAAAGAACTGCCTTTCACGGTACATGGCTTCATGAACTACTGATATACCCAAGTTGTCCTAAAACTTTATTAGGTATCGCAATCACTAGAATAATATACGCTGGTTACTCACGACAAGACAGGAGATTTAATTACAACCACATAGTTTGACCTCTTTTTGTCATCACTCAATTGGCGGCCATTTTGTAAGCCTCACTCTTCTGCACAAGTTGCTTCATATCCACATACTTGGCACAACCTACATCGTTCATAACTCCTATAAGATATTCCAATGGTGATTTATCCACGCAATCTTTTCCGTCTATTTTCTTTCATTCGTTACGTACAATTTTGATCCCAGAAAATCTAGCCGGTAATTCACAGAAAACCTTGGTGAAATACTCCACTAAAAATCCCGTTTCGTTAAAGTGCCGCAAACCTCGACTATGCTAACAAAAATGGTTGTCGAATAATTAAGTGGGAAGGGTAGTGTAAGTGTTTGAAAAGGCTGTTAGAACGCAGTTGTGTGTGAAATAAGTCGTAATGGGATTTTATCTTAAACGCCATCTACTCCCGAAATTTGGCAATTTCTAGGAAAAGCACCTTAAAAGGATGCCAAAGCATAGGATCAGGAAAATGATTCTGGTTTAAAATTTACCCGAGGGATAATTAAGTACATTAATGCTAAAACAAACTGCTACGTACATTGACGTAGTCTATAAAAAAACAAAAATAGAAAGAAAGAAGTATGACCGGGCTTGATCGACTAGTGGGCGGGGTTTTATGCATACAACAAAAAAAATTAAGAGATACCTTTAATAAAGAAGGAAAAATTATATGCACTCACACATTCACACTCGTTCGCGCTCTAAACAAAACATACCAGAAAAGAAACCTATAATTAAGCACAATATGTACACAGTATAGTGGTACCAAAAAGAAACAAACAACAAAATCAAATTACTTCTTAAACACTAATCCTAGCAAGAAAATAAAAAACCAAATTTTTTTTTAAATGGTGAGCTACCGGTTTTAGGCTACTACCCTATCTTAATTTCCAACCAAAAAGAAACAAAATTACCCCCTAAAACCAACAGCTCCAAATCCTCGTAAATATTAAACTTAACCTATACATAAGAATGGCCACAACATTTTTTTTAGTTATTTAAAACCAAATAGCAATGCATCCACACAATGCCAATAAATAACCAAAAGGGTTTAACAATGGTCGCATTGACGAATTAAATTTAGAAATGCAGAAAAATTATTTATGTTTAGAAGCACTAAATGTGGAAATGCATGCGCCTAAACAGTAAAATTCCCATCGATTTGGTTGCAATGCGAGCAGTGACGGAAAGCACTCACCCTCGAAGTTGCTGACGTCGGGGTTAAGTCAGTAGCTGGCCCACATCAACTGGAAGGGGGAGGTACTGGTACATTAGTGAATACATTGTTTATTACTGTGTTTAAAAAATTTTTGCCCAGCAAACATTACACTGTCAAAAAAACGTGCAGTTTTCCGATAAACTATGACTCAATAGCTACTATCCCTATTAAAATCAAAATGTTAGCTTTAGAAATGTAGAAAAACAGGGGGCTGAACCGTCATTTTTGGCACATTTTGAGCTATATCATGAAGACTACTAGACCAAAAATTATAAAAAAATATTTTTAGAAGTCTTTTAGAATCCTCTTTCAAATGATACCTCACACGATATACTTATTAAAACTTTTTTTCTTTTGGCCGAATTAACCCCCGCCATTTTAATTTAAAAATATTTTTTTTCTATTTTCCGACTATTGATATATGTGAGCGCAATAAAGACCTAGCATTGTGCCAAATTTCAAATTCCTATGTAACATAGTTTTCGAGAAAAACCTCTGTGGCAGACGGACGGACGGATTCGAGAGTGATCTTATAAAAGTTCCTTTATACCTTATAAGGTACGGAACCCTAAAAAATGACCAACTCTCTTACACAATTATGCTCTCATCACAAGTGAGGTGCATGCGGATTAATTAAGAAAGCGTATGTGTTTTGATATTAGTGAATATTTGATAATATACAAAATGAATGTCTGATAGGAAAGGGGCCGCCCAATATGACTTGGGATGCAAATGATTGTAACAATATTGTATGCACACAATTATTTACTTACCGACAGCGTGTTCTATGATGAAGCACACAGTGGCCGAACAAAAACTTGAGGTTTTCAAAACTGCACTAGTGTGCCACATGTTTTATGAAGAATGATGCACCTAATCGAGTTACCATTCCGCACTCGCTCTAGTGCCCCATTGCTTGAAGAAAAGGGTAAAGGAGTAAGGGATTAGGGACGAAACAACAAGTACGAGGTAAACATACTTAAGTAAAAATTAAAAACCAAATAAATCAAAAATTACTTACACTTAATGAAAAACTTTTTTGACAAACAAAATAATTTCTTTGCCCTTAGCCTAATAACAATTAGGTCTTCATCCTGGAACTGGTTAGACGCGTACCCTCACTGATTCCCATTCCGTGCTAACCTACACATTTCCTTGAAATTTCCACAGTCTGCATCTTTCACTATCTGCGTGTAATAGTCTGATCTAGGTTTGCCTCTACCTCCTTTTTCCTATCTCTGCCAATAATATATCCCGAATTATTCCCCAAAAATGCCTTACAACGTATCCTGCCTTTCTATTTCTCCTAATTTTTTTGTTTTCCACAGATATCTTTATTCTTCTACTATTTCTATAACCTATCTGTTATTAATTTTGTCTGTCCATGCTATCATCCGCATACCTCTGAAGCACAACATTCCAAAAGGCTTCTGCGGTTTTTCTGTCTGCTTCTGCTACTGCTCATATTTCATAGACGTACTGTGCTGTGTTCCACACATATGCTTTCAACAAATTTCTCCTTGTTTCTATGTTTGTTGTCTTCGAACATAACCGCTCTCTTTCGTGCTAAATGCAGTTCGGTTCCTCTTCTATTGTTTACAAATATATTCCTTATTTCCCCAATATTTAGTAGTGTCTGTAAGGAGGTTAAGCAGCATGCGGTCACCAAGATCTCCCAACACTTAAACATTTGCCGAATTAATACTTTTCCAATATATCCTTTCACACAATCAACATTAGTTGAAAATACTTCAAAACCAACACCTGTAGTTGTGTAATAATTATCAGATTTAAGTACAATTATTTTTGTCGTTATTGTTTTTCCGTCTTGAAACTGGTTGGACGCGTACTTTCACTTATTTCTATTCTGAGCCAGCCTACACCGTTACCTGAAATTCTCACAACCTAGATACAGCTCGGTTCCCCTTCCGTTGTTTCCTAATTATATGCCCTATTTCACCAAGGCTTAGTGGTATGTGAAGGGAATTAAGCAGCCTGTGGCTACCAAAAATCCCCCGACACTTAGACACTTGCCGAATTAATAGTTTTCCAGTAAATCCTTTCGCACAATTAACATTATTTGAGAGGTTTAACGTCATTAGGTTTTCCATCTTGGAATTGGTTGGACGCGTATCTCCATTGATTTCTATTCTAAACTAGCCTAAACATTTATTTGCAATTCCAAAAGCCTACATTTTTCACTATCTGTGTCCAATAGTCTAACCTAGGTCAACCTCCACCTCTCTTTTTTCCTATCTTTGCTTCTAATATAATACACACTATTACTTCATGCCTTAGTATGTGCCCTATCATGCTATCTATCCTATTTTTTACTGTTTTCCACATACTTCTTCCCCTACCATTTCTAGTACCTCTTTGTTCTTAACTTTGTCTGTCCATGATATCTGCATCATACGTCTGTAGCACCACATTTCAAAGGCCTATCTTTTTCCTGTCCGCCTCTTCTGCTGTTCAGGTTTCACAGCTGTACAGTGCTGTATTCCACACATATGTGTTAAGCAAACTTTTCCTTGTGTCTATGTTTGTTGTCTTTGAACACAGCAGTTGCTTTTTCTTGTTAAATGTAGCACGACCTTGTGCTAATTTTTGTTTTATATCTTTTGCACTTTTACCATCTTGCGTTATTTGGATTCCTAGGTAGCAGAAATCCTTAATCTCTTGCAAGTTCTCGTTACTTATTTTACCCTTTTTTGCATACTAGTGTTTTTGTTTTATTTTTATTAATTTTCTTACCGTATTTCTCTTTTAGAACTGTTTCCATTTCATTAAGAACTGCTTCTAGTTCTTCCTTGCTAGATGTCAATATCCTACATTTAATTTTTTCCAATGCCAAGAAGTGAGTTTTTTTACCTGAAAAATTTGGAATTTTGCTGACCCCTTGCTGTTCCAAGCAAGGTAGGGATCATTAACGTGCATGACAGCACTTACACACGAGACCTCCATTTTTACCTCTCATCCGAACATTTTAATTAGTTTGTATTCTTCGTCTGTCTTTCTTATTTCCATCTTAGTTTGTACCAATTTGTAATTTTCATCGAACCATTGGCCTTTATGTTTCCTGCATATGCGAATAATTTTCCATTTTATGGCTTTGTATTTCTGTTTTCCAGCTTCGTCCGGCGGTTTTTGTATTTTTGTCTTTCTCCTATTAAATTCAGAATATCCTTTGTTATCCATGGTTTCTTATTTTCTTTTTGTTTCTTTTTGGTATACCCCAGAATATCTCTGACCGCCATGTCTAAGATGGATTTAATGTTATTTTTTCCGGTTTCTACTTCCTTAGTATTAGAGATTTTCTCTATATCTTTCAGTAATTCATTTGAGTTTTTTCAAATCTTTCGTGGATATCTTTATCTTTTAGTTTTTAAAAGTCAAAGTATCCTTTTTCCATTCCTTTTTTTTCAAATTTTTAATAAGAGTGGCCTTCAAAATTACGATGTTGTGGTCAGTGTCTATATCTGCTTTCGGGTAGCGTAGTCTTTTACATGATTCTTAAACCGTTGTCTAATAAGAATGTAATCTATTTGATATCTTCCTATATCCCCTCGCATCTTCCACGTGTATAATGTTCTAACATGATGTTGAAATAATGTGTTTGTGATGATTAAATTGTTCTTGTCGAAAATTCTATCAGCCTATTTCCCCGTCGTTTCTCGTGTCCAAACCAAATAAACCTACTATCGCTCCTTCCCTACCGTCATTTACCACTGCATTAAAATCCCCGTAATTATTAAATTTTCATGTCCTTTTACGTATCTTAGTATGTCTTCGATATCTTTGTAGATCATTTCTATCGATTCCTCACTGTAGCTAGAGGTGGGCATGTATACTTGTATTATATTACATGCCAAAAATCGGCTATGTATCACATTTAGAAGTATAAATTATAAGGTAGTTCCCGCAAATATTTTTAAATGAACATGTAAATTTCCGTCATTTCTGACAGTTGCGTTTGCGAAAAAGAATGCGCAGGCGCGGAGTGAACGGCGCAAGTGTGCGCGGTGTAATAAGACATGATTAGACGACGAGCCCGGAAGCCGGTAACATCTACCTGTGTCGTGGTATTTGTCTTTTTCTCTTTTTAGGGTGTAGGTTCCTGTATCTTATCGTGTCTCTACCTGTATCCTTCCCGTCCTACCTACAAACGAACATAGAGGATGGACGAATAAGATCTGTCATCAACAAGGGCGCGTGATGTAACCTAAAAGGAGCTGACCTTGGGAGATAACTGTAAGGTACGCTTTAAGTGAGTACATTGCTTTCATTTATATTGTAAATTTGATTATTGTATCACTTTTAAACGTGTTTGGTATTTGATACAATATGCCGCGTAATCACGTTATATTAACAATTGCGCAATAGTATGAAACGCGGGAAATTGTGAAAATTATTACTGTAAATACCGGTTTAGATTCTAATCTAACCACGAATACTCTTTCGTTTTTTTTGTAGGTAGTTTTTTACAGTGTTCTTTCCATCTTTTTTCGCATAATTATACCCCACACCCGAATTTTCTTTTTCTGATCTTGTATGAATTACCCTAAGGTCCCCGCTCCAAAAATCCCCCGCCTCTGACCACCGAACTTCGCCGATCCCTACCATGGCTAATGCTAATCTGTCCATTTCAGTTTTCAAGTTCTCTAGCTTACCTTCTTGCTTCATACTTCTAACATTCCATGCTCCGATTCACAGAATATTCCCGACTCTTTCTAAACTTTCCGATCGCATCATTCCGAAGTAGTTCCCTCCCGAGTATCCGAGTGGGGGACTATTTTAACTCTGGAATTTTTTACCCCAAAGGATGCCATCATCTTAAATAACAATTTAAGTACGGTAAAGTAGTGTGGTGGTTTCCCGTTGCCTTCCATATCACAGTAGTGTGCCTTAGAATGCCATACCGACTCCTATGGTCTCTGCCACTCTATATACTGAAAGAGCTGCTGCCCTTTTTCGGGGACTTGTCTTAGTCTGATTCCTCACTAAAGATCCCACTATTTTGAATAGACCGGTAGATCGCCTCTTTAGATCACTAGAACTCTCAAGCCGTTCCATCCGTTCAGTTTGTAGTTGTAGCAATGTACATAGGGTATTTTCCCGTTTAAAATTTCTTTGGATAATTGCTTGAACGCCTCACCTTTTCCCACTCATTACAGAGTCTCTATCGTAACACTGACTACGCAGGTGTTCAGTAGCTAGTCCACATTCTCTTAATGCATTTAAAGTTAAGACGTAAAAGCGTCTGCATTTAAATTTTCAGTAGTTTTAATGCATAAAATTAATTCAAACAGTTTACCCTCTTCTACATATCGATTTCCGATGCCCACATTTTTTCGGTTATTTTTATTTTTAGTTCCATCTACTAAGAGAGTAAACCATGGTACAACTGCTGATTTTATATCATCTGCGCTATTCTCCTTTACACATTCCGCCATAATTTCAGTAATGTCATTTTGGATTTCTAGTGATAAATAGGTCGAATTTTTTTGGTATTTGTCGATGGCGTTCAAGTAATTTAAAAATGTTATTGAATAGTCTCTTGTAATATTTTCCTTAATTTAATATTTGTTTGTTTTATTTGTATCGGTGACAAACCACCGCCTAAAACAGGTACCTACAGTTCAATTAAACCAAGCTCTTGAGTCTTTCTACTCTTTCTTTTATAAATTAATCGTGCAACAGAGTATTCGAAAAGATAATAATTATCCCTTGTTAAACACGGTAAGGAATTCTTCTAACCCCTTGAAACCTTTCAGAATTTCACCCTTTAAAGCTTTACCCTGACTTCCAGTACTTGTCAGTGAGCTACTTACAAGCTTTTACCTAACTGTATTTAAAATTATTTAGAAAAACAACATTTTACAAGCAACTTCTTTACTATGATGTAAACAAAATACACAACGTATCTATTTCTATTAGTACCTAATCCTCTAACTAAATACTCTTAACCTAGTTATCTTGTATATTACAGACAGGTATGTCATAAATCGCATTAAGGATCAATTCAACATTAAAACTACGCTTTTTAACACCGACGATGTGTAGAGGAACAGCTATAAATTCTGTGGTGCGGGTCGATGTTCTAGTTCATGTGATGACACCGTTGGTTGTAATATACCCGCAATATCTGAGTATATTATTTTACTTGCACGAAACACTCTCACTTTCTACTCTAATAATGTATATAGTGGCTATACCAACAACTACCTGCTAAAGATCACACCGCAGGTTTGCTTCGTCGGAATAGCGGTATTTATTCAGGTTCAACAAATATTTTTACTTTCAGTACATTGACTTTGAACCCAACGGGGTTATTTGATGCTTTACAATACGCACTCCCCCAATCTGATTTGGCGAAATCAGTTTACCTGGACCGTTAATCGCGCCCACAATTTATTCAATTAGCAACACCTTGGGTTGCTGAGTTACTATACAATTTGGATGACAAATCGCTTTAAAATCGAACTGTACCGATCTCGATACAGTCAACAAAATTTAATAATCCTTTGTATACTCTCGAGGATTTCCGCGAGATAAAAACTTATTTAACTCTAATATTCTAATCAGAAACTATTAGCGAATAGTTTCTCGCCACTCTATTTGATACTCAAAATGTAATCATAATCAAATTGAATACACGCTAGTATATATACACTTGTGGTTCTTTGTTATGCTTTTTGGAGCTTTAAAATGTTCATAAAGAACCCTGGGGTACTCTTACCCTAGCAATTTCCTTTTAAAACACCCTTACTGATGTGTTAAGATCCAGTTTTCTACCTAACGTCCTAATATTATTTCCTTATTTACAAACTGCGTTTAAATTTGGCCTACTTAACCATGCTGGTAATAAATTCCTAAAAATACTTATTACTATTACCTAACGTAATTTAACTCCACCTCACACGGACTTGTTATCAAATTACTTCAAAAAATCGTGATTTACAAAACTTGCTAAATAGAATTTTGATTAGTTATTTAATTAAGCGGTAAACCCCCTATCTCGACACGGCCGACTGCTTGAAAAATGGCAGGTGAGCATTTTTCACAAAAATTACGCCCTCGTTCGGATGAGAGGTTAAATGGAGGTCCCGTGTGTAAGTGTTGTCACGCACGTTAAAGATCCCTACCTTGCCTGGAACGGCAAGGGTTCGGCAAAATTCTAAATTTCCAGGCAACAAAAAACTCGCCTCCTGGCCAATGTAGTACCTTCGGGTAAAGCATTGGAAATATATAAATGAACGGTAAACCCTATAGGCGGCTCCGTGGCGTAGTGCTATGTGTGTGACTACTACGCCCAAGGTCCCGGGTTCGAATCTCGACATGGTCCGCTTGAAAAATGTTAGGCGAGCATTTTTCACAAAAATACACCCTCGTTCAGATGAGAGGTAAAATAAAGGTCCCGTGTGTGAGTGTTGTTACACACGTTAAAGATCCCTACCTTGCTTGGAACAGCAAGGGTTTGGCAAAATTACAAATTTTCCAGGTAAAAAAAACTCGCTTCCTTGCTAATGTAGTACCTTCGGGTGGAGCAATGGAAAATCACATGTAAGGTAAACCCCCTATGTGTTGATAAAAAAGATGGCGGGCCACTCCAATCTGGCGATGCCTTATTATATTTATTGACGGTAACAATAAACTATAAGCGTCCACATTGCAGTACCGTGGCTTTGGTCGTGCAAAATGTCATTATAATATTTACTTTTAATTCGTGTTCTGTTATATCATAAGTACCGCACTGGTAGCTCATTTACGACCAACAGTTGAATGATTTCGGCTATAAAAATTATATAATATCTATTTCGTTCCAAAACATCCATATTTGGTAGCGTAGAAACTGATACACCTAACGCCTGGCGACATTGTCTTTCTCCCCATTTTGTCATGGCCTGAATGTGAGATGTAGAGGCTGCGTGCTTAGGAAAACCTTTCGAGCTGTCATGTTCCCATTTATCAAAGCCAGTAGTTCCAAAGTATTTTCTTTTAAGTCAGCTGATTTGAACTGTCTACACGCGTAACCGTAGGCAGTGTCAGTGATACTAGAAAACTCAAACCATTCGAATTTTTGAAACCACTCCTTCCGAAAACCTTACCATTTTTGTCTTTAGGATAAATAGTTTAGTTGTTATTGTTATGCATAGAGTGGGGAGAGCGCAAGCTAGGGTTTTACGACAGTTCGTAAAACGGGGACATTATGATTAGGAGTAGGATTAAGAATTGTTGTGTGACCAGGCGTTGTACACTAAAGTGTATAAAGTTATTACAACTATGTTTTTATTATTAATGGCTGTTAATTAATAATATCCCAAGTAATAACATAACATTGGCGACGAGTCGGTTTAGTAATCCACGTGAGTGCAAAAAATCTTGATTGTAACGTTCGCGGTCAAGATCAGTTGAATGCACGTTCTGGTTTTTGTTGGTTCGGAAAAAGAACACTTTTTTTAACGAGTTAAAAACAGTCTGTTTTGGTTGAATGATTTAGTGTAATTAATATCACACCAGTTTAATAAGTTTATTAAATATTGGAAATGGATAAAAACGACAGAAATGGAAACCGTTATAATGTAGCTGTTCCACAGGGAAGAATGAACCGTTCCAAAATTATTTGGAGCGGCTGGAACTGTTTTTGAGGTTAGTTACACAAACGAGACAGAAAAGGTTGCTACACTGTTAGTGGTAATCGGTCCAGAAATCTAAGGTGTACTGAAAAATCTGATGGTTCCCGTGGAACCTAAAAATAAAACGTTTCGTGAGTTAGTTGAAGAGCTTAAAAAACATTATGCTCCACAGCAATTAGAAATAGCTGAACGCTTTAAATTTTACACGCGACGTCAACAAAAAGATGAATCAATCAAAGACTTTATTGTTAGCTTAAAGAAGTTATCAAACACGTGTAATTTTGGCGAATTTTTAAATTATGCCCTCAGGGATATTTTAATTGCTGGTATAGGAGACGAATCCATGGTTCGTTAACTTCTTTCAGAACCCAAGTTGGATTTTGAAAAAGCTCAGAAATTATGCATTGACATGGAGTTGATAAAAATGCAAAGTCAAGTTTTTCAAGAGGTATCAAGTTCAAATGTTAGTAAGGTTTCGAAAGTGAACGCAAAGTCCAGTTACGTTCTTGCAGTTGTTCAACATCCGTTGAAAAATTTTACAGGTCCCACCCTTACAAAAACAAAAGTTGTTTGTTCAAAATGCTATCGCAATCACAGTGTGTCAGAATGTCCTCGAAATAAATGGAGATGTTTTGTTTGTAATCAATATGGGCATACTGCTAAAGACTAGGTGCGTAAAGTTAGCGGAATAATGTCGGCAGGAATAATTTTAATTGGAGTAATTGTTAGTGCTTCGTTAGTGCTTTTTAGTGCCCAAATATGAAAGTCAGCGGACTATTCAAACAATAGTTATAAGCAGTTAAAGTTATTCGACCAACTTCACGCCTGGCGGAAAAGTGAAGGCAGGAATAATTGTAGCAGGTGTAATTGTTAGTGCTTTGTTAGTGTTTTTTAGTGCCCCAATAAGAATGCCAGTGGGCTACTCAAAAAATAGTTATACGCAGTTAAAGTTATTCCGCCAACTTCACGCCTGGCGGAAAAGTGAAGGCAGGAATAATTGTAGCAGGTGTAATTGTTAGTGCTTCGTTAGTGCTCTTTAGTGCCCAAATAAGAATGCCAGCGGACTACTCAAAAAATAGTTATACGCAGTTAAAGTTATTCCGCCAACTTCACGCCTGGCGGAAAAGTGAAGGCAGGAATAATTCTAGCAGGTGTAATAGTTAGTGCTTCGTCAGTGCTCTTTAGTGCCCAAATCTGAATGCCAGCGAACTACTCAAAAAATAGTTATATGCAGTTAAAGTTATTCCGTTACTTTCACGCCTGGCGGAAAAGTGAAGTGTCGGCAGGAATGATTGTAGCAGGTGTAATGGTTAGTGCTTCGTTAGTGCTCTTTAGTACCGAAATATGAATGCCAGCGGACTGCTCGAAAAATAGTTATAGTTATTTCGGCTACTTCACGCCTGGCGAAAAAGTGAGGGCAGGAATAAATTTAGCCGACGTAATGGTTAGTGCTATGTTAGTACAGATTACATTAAGTATATGAAGGTCAGCGACTTTCCCAAATAGGTGTTAAAAACAATTCTTAAGGGTCTATTCAAAGACATTTTGCTTTAAACTATAAACCATATATAGTAGATGGAGGTTGTGGTAGGAACCATTGTTTAAATCATTTGTACCTATAGGTGGCGAGAAACGAATATTTGTTTTATAGTACTTGATATCAAGCCAATTTGTAGTATTAAGATTTAATTTTTTTTTCAATTTGAGAAGAAATTTTGCTATTTTAAGTTGAATTTATGTATATGGTTAATCATGCGATTAGGTATAACACAAAATAAATAAGTTTCCACACAGCAGTTCTGTGAGTTTTAAATCTGCTATACTATATAAGAGATTTGAATTATAGAGTCACTGTTTTATTTTAGAAATCCTACAATGCATAATTTTATCTCAGCCTGCTAATCTACTATTAACTACTATTGCTATTTTTGAATAAGGAGATGCACAATCCTAATCAACACGTAAGCGATGCCTGCCAGGTACCTAGGAATGTCATTATGTAATACAATGGTTATTGAATACGGTGTCATTAACTGCATATAATTATTTTTTGAGTAGTCCGCTGGCATTCATACTTGAACACTGAAAAGTACTAAAGAAGCACAAACCATTACACCCGCTACAATCATTCCTGACAACACTTTTCTGTCAGGCGTGAAGTTGGCGGAATAACTTTAACTGCATATAACTATTTTTTGGGTACTAAAGAGCAATAACGAAGCACTAACTATTACACCTGCTACAATCATTCTTGCCGACACTTCACTTTTCCGCCAGGCGTGAAGTTGGCGGAATCACTTTAACTACATATAACTATTTTTTGAGTAGTCTGCTAGTATTCATATTTGAACACTAAAGAGCACTAACAAAGCACCAACTAATACACCTGCCAGAATTATTCCTGCCTACACTTTTCCGCCAGGCGTGAAGTTGGCGGGATAGCTTTAACTGCATACAACTATTTTTTGAGTAGTTCCCTGGCATTCTTATTTGGGCACTAAAGAGCACTAACGAAGCACTAACCATTACACTTGCTACAATTATTCCTGCCTTCACGTTTCCGCCAGGTGTGAAGATGACCGAATAACTTTAACTGCATATAACTATTTTTGGAGTAGTCCGCTGGCATTCTTATTTGGGCACTAAAGAGCACTAACAAAGCACTAACCATTACATCTGCTACAATTATTCCTGCCTTAACTTTTCCGCCAGACGTGAAGTTGGCGGAATAACTTTAACTGCATATAACTTTTTTTGGAGTAGTCCGCTGACATTTTTATTTGAGCACTAAAGAGCACTAACGAAGCACTAACCATTACACCTGCTACAATTATTCCTGCCTACACTTTTCCGACAGGCGTGAAGTTGGTGGAATAACTTTAACTGCATATAATTATTATTATAATTATAATTATAATTATTCTTATTTGGGCACTAAAGAACACTAACGAAGCATTGGGTCCTAAAGAGCACTAATGAAGCACTAACCATTACACATACTACAATTATTCCTGCCTTCACTTTTCCACCAGGCGTGAAGTTGGCGGAATAACTTTAACTGCGTATAACTATTTTTTAGTAGTCCGCTGGCATTCTTATTTGGGCACTAAAGAACACTAACGAAGCACTAACAATTACACTTGCTACAATTATTCCTGCCTTCACGTTTCCGCCAGGTGTGAAGATGACCGAATAACTTTAACTGCATATAACTATTTTTTGAGTAGTCCGCTGGCATTCTTATTTGGGCATTAAAGAGCACTAACGAAGCACTAACAATTACACCTGCTACAATTATTCCTGCCTTCACTTTTCCGCCAGGCGTAAAGTTGGCGGAATAACTTTAACTGCATATAACTATTTTTGGAGTAGTCCGCTGGCATTCTTATTTGGGCACTAAAGAGCACTAACGAAGAACTAACCATTACACCTGCTACAATTATTCCTGCCTTCACTTTTCCGCCAGGCGTAAAGTTGGTCGAATAACTTTAACTGCTTATAACTATTGTTTGAATAGTCCGCTGACTTTCATATTTGGGCACTAAAAAGCACTATCGAAGCACTAACAATTACTCCAATTAAAATTATTCCTGCCGACATTATTCCGCTAACTTTACGCACCTAGTCTTTAGCAGTATGCCCATATTGATTACAAACAAAACATCTCCATTTATTTCGAGGACATTCTGACACACGGTGATTGCGATTGCATTTTGTACAAACAACTTTTGTTTTTGTAAGGGTGGGACCTGTAAAATTTTTCAACGGATGTTGAACAACTGCAGGAACGTAACTGGACTTTGCGTTCACTTTCGAAACCTTACTAACATTTGAACTTGATACCTCTTGAAAAACTTGACTTTGCATTTTTATCAACTCCATGTCAATGCATAATTTCTGAGCTTTTTCAAAATCCAACTTGGGTTCTGAAAGAAGTTAACGAACCATGGATTCGTCTCCTATACCAGCAATTAAAATATCCCTGAGGGCATAATTTAAAAATTCGTCAAAATTACACGTGTTTGATAACTTCTTTAAGCTAACAATAAAGTCTTTGATTGATTCATCTTTTTGTTGACGTCGCGTGTAAAATTTAAAGGGTTCAGCAAAACAAAAGCAAAACAAAAGTTCTATTGTCGAAATTTTAAAAAGTTTTTAATGTTGAAAATTTTGAGCCTGTAGAATCTTTTGAAGTTAGCATAGCTACAAAAGATAATGCTCAACCAGTTTTTCAAAAAGCTTATAATGTTCCATACAGTTTAAAAGATAAAGTTACTACAGAAATTAACAATTTAGTTAAGCAAGGAATTATAAGTAAAGTTACGTCTGACACTAGCCCATGGGCCAGTCCGTTGATATGTGTTACACGTAAGAATGGAAAGTTGCGATTATGTGCAGATTTACAAAAAGTTAATCAGTGTATAGATATAGTGCAATATCCATTGCCCGTAGTCGAAGAATTGTTAAATTCTTTTCATGGCTATGCTATTTTTTGTAAAATTGATTTACGTAATGCATATTTACAGGTTAAAATTCATGATGAATCTAAAGAATTATTGACAGAATATTTAAGCAGTAAGATAAAGATTTAATAAAATTACTGCAATATCTGCAGGTTTTAATTACGACACTACCACTACCTAGGTGTGTAAAGCATTTATTTCTTTAATAACATTTAGTATTTAAATTTTTATATTGTTGCGATCCACTATTAGGCAACCCGTCAAACATACAAACGCCCGAGGCACATCATATTCTCAAGCATTCCAGAATTCTTCTAGAAATTACTAGATAATGAGTCATGTCTTTAATTTAGGTATATATATATATATATATATATATATATATATATATAAGGCCGCTTATGAATGTAAGAGTTAGTCCACATAAGAATGTCGTATATAAATTATATCGTGTATAGTGAATGTAGTTGAGCTTTTTGGAAGCCTAAGCGTATATATACATAAATGTTATATGAGCTAAACGTGTCTAATGTACATGCAGCTTGTAGTATACATAAATAGATAGAGCTTGGATTGAATAATAGTTGTGTTAGTGTTGTTAATGGACCTATGGTAAAGAAGTTAGTTTAAGAAGATATTAGTGCTTGTAAATTCAGTAGTGTAATAGTGCTTCATTGTTAAGTGGACTGAAAACATCTATAAATAAGGCTTACACTGTTAATTGGACTTGTGAACAGTGAGTAATAAAGAGCTTTATTATTACTTGTTTTGAATTAAAGAAACGCGGTAGCAGTAGCCCGCTTCAATATTGTATTGCCGCATAGTTTGATTTTAAGTAGAACGTTACTTGCATTATGCATTGTGGAAGTGCATAATAAGCAACTTTTTGATACGCACCTATACATTAAACCCTTGTAATACATGAAGGAAGCCTACAAACAATACACGGATTTTTTTGTAAACTAAAATTCTTAAGTAAACGAAAGCAAGAAAAATAATTCGACATACAGTGTTCTAGGTTACAGCTGGTCTACTCTAGAAAAAAAGTGCAAGCGATTTTAAAAATCCGGTCATGTATTAGTAGTGCTATTTTTAACGCATAAAATCAAAACATCTAGGCCAGTGAGCCAGGGGGAGTACAAACATAGGTCAGGGGGCTGAGCCTTCTGACTACGGGCCTATTGATACGTCTTGTTTTCATATATCGAATCATTGTAGCTATAAAATTGTCAAATTACTTGTCAAATTTGGAATCATTTTCTATCCTTATTCAGATTCCGATGAGATGGTTCTTTACGATATTGTTTCCTGGACTTCGGTTTATTGTCTTGATTTTGTTGACTCTTTTGGTGGTACCTACTTTTTATCTTATTTTTTGATAAATTTACGTATATCTCAAATATAGTGTTATTTTCAATCATTTAAATTCCGATTAGAGAGTTCTTTACAATGCTCTTTTAAGGTTTTAATTGATTTTGTGAATTCCTTATGTGTTATCTTCTTGCAATTTAAAAGTCGTAAATACAACACCGCAAGCGCGGTTTACTAGAAACCACAGCAGTTGGTAGCGCTAATCTTATACAGATGTCAGTGACGTCACCCAATCAGCAATTTTAATTACGCAATATATAAATTAAATTAGCAACAATTATGTCAATAAGGTACTCACATAATAGGTCCAGATTTCCACGAAGTACGCCAAGCGTCCTTCGAGATAGATAAAGATGGCGTCAGCACGTCCAAAGGGGCTGCTGATGGCCCCTTTTAGATAATTGCTGGAGGGTACGCCCAACGCTTTTCCAAAGCGCTCGGACCAGTTCCGGCAGTCGCAGTTGCAACCAGGACTCGTTCATCTAGGGTCGTGGCCTCCGGTTCTCCCTAGGCTGCTACAATTTATCTCTACCTATGTAGGGATCGACAAGGAAACAGCTATAAGGTTGACAGACAAGATAAACAAAGGCAAGGAAGTCTACATAAATAAAGATAACGATACGTTACCGAAAACGTCCACTGCACTCGAAGTTTCAGGCAAAAAAACCACGTTACAGCGTCTCACGGAAACACTTTCCTTCTTTCACGCGTCGGCGCGAAATTATTTGTCCAACCCACTTTTGACGTGACGGAAATACGCGCACCGAGTCTTTTGAATTTATGGCGCGAAACTTCCGCACATCAAAATTAAACTAAAAACAATGTTTAGTGCCACTTTGGCATGTAACAATCGCGACAAAGCCACAAAAGAAAAAACTTAAAAAAAGAAAAAGCCTGTTAGCACAGTAACAGCTTAAAATCTAAATCCTAACTACCCTACATGAAACCTAACTTAAAACCTACAAAATGTTTATATAAGGCGCCACCTGGTTTTTTTCGACCGATAACACGTCTACTGACTTACCAGGAAACGGAAAATGTAGCCCCATTGTCTTTGACTACACTAATAATCGACAGCACAAATTTGTCGGGGAGTACGAAACACTACTTAAATTAAAACAAATGCGACAAGTCGCCTAACCTATCTAAACTAAAGCTATCATTAAAGTTCTTACGTGCAAACACACATGAGCGTTGCATCAAAACTGTTCTTTGTTGGCAAAAAGTGCCCAAATTTAAAAATGTTTCTGAGAGTGCGTTAGTCTACACTTTAGCAAATTTTTGTTACTGGTACTTTGTTTTACTAACGATACACATTAAAACTTGTCCATGACATGGTTTTGAATCAACAAATTTACCAAAAGTACCACCCTACTAAATCCTTACATCGCTAACCTAACAAATTACATTCCTACATCAGGTTAGCTTTTTCACTTAAATTTCAAAAAAAATAATTCCCACGTCTGGTCATAAATACCAAACGTTAGGAAGATAAAAAGATAAAACAAGATCTCAAATTGTTGTTAAAGATAATAGATAAGATAACGATATTAAGCTTAAATTGTTATCATCAAAGGTAATAGAATAATAACTTTGTATGTTGAATGAAGAACTAATTGAATAATAGTTAGTAATGAACCATTAAAGATACTAATATAATCTAGAATAACTGAATTACTAAAAACAACACTGTGAGTGCTAAAGGAATAACTATTATACTAATAAACTAATAGTAAGGTTAACAAATATAAAAGCTTTAATAATAACAACTGTACGACACTTAGAATGATAAAACCTATAATATGGACTAAACGTAAAAGATGCCAGTTCCAAAGCTATTGTGTCCAAGGTTTATGAAACAAATATGGAAAAGCGTTTAAATTATTAATTCAACCTTATTTAAGTTTAATACTATTAAAGAATGACACGAAACTTATATAATTAATGAAAAGTATAAAAAACGAAGTAAAAGAAAATTAAAATTTAAGAAAATAGTCCTGATTTTAGATTAAATTATTAATGTGTTACATTAGGTATTTAGATATAATAAAGTTTGAAATAATATGTAATTAAGGTTTGTAGTTATGAGTATTATTATTAGTATTTACTTGTAATTGAACAGGGATCTGTCCATAATTGAAAATAATGTATATATTAAATCAACAGAGTTTGAAAGAAAGAAAAAGTTAGAAATTGAAGAATAAAAATATAATACTTTTAATTTTAAGATTATTCTCGTTAACTTCGTTATATTTAGATATTTAGATATTTAAATAACATTTTGTGTAAATAAGTATAGTTTGTATAAATGTGTGTGTGTGTGTGTGTGTGTGATTTATGTGTGTATATGTATTGTATGTGTGCGTGTGTGTGTCTATGCATATGTATGTTGTACCCATATATGTAGGCATCAAATAGGTTATTAATATTATTAATGCAATTATTATTAGTACTAATATTAATATTCGTACTTTGATTTTTCATATTTTTTCTCTGTATTTTTTCATATTTAGCTTCAATTATTTGTATAGTATAAAGTTTTTTTAGTGCGTATATTTGCAATTATATACTTTTCTACTTGGTATAATCAAGCGGAATGTATTATGCTAAACATTTTGAAATCTTGAGTCGGGTCAACAATAAAAAAAAAAGGAAAATTTAATTTAGTATCCGTAGTTGCTATATATTCTACATGAAATTAATCATAACTTAAGTTAATATTCAACGTTATATAATAGCGAAATTGTTTAAATTATTATCTATAAGTTATGTTATAGATACCAGTACATCAAATTGTTTTAACTATGACAAGATAATCGATGTTAGCTTAAGAGTGTGATTTGAAATTGTAACTAAATAAAAAGTTTTGAATTTTGAATTTGAATTAGTTATTGTTTTGAGATACCAGGTAAGATAACGCGATATTAAGCTGAAGTTATTATTAGAGATAGTAGGTAAGGTAACGCGACATTAAACAAAAGTTATTACTAAATATAATCCGTAAGATAACGTGAAATTATCTCGAAGTTATTACTAACGGTAGTCGGTAAGATAACGATACTAAACTAAGGTTATTATCTAAGATAATAAATAAGGTAAAGGTATTAACTTAGATATTATCAAAGATAATAGATAAAGATAACGATAGAGTGGCTCCGTGGAGCCGTTAAATGGGCATTTCTCGTACCCTCTAAAAAGAGCGACCTGTGAAGCAGGCCCGTTTGCAAGAAACGGCACGAGGGACCCGCAAAGATATTTGGGTGCATCCACTACGATAAGAAAATCAGACAAAAGTTGACACAACAACTCAAAAGTATCATTACAGATACAATCAAACGAAAACAAAATGTTTTAAGGTAGTTTTTTAAAACGGTAGCACCCTAAACACACAAAATGCCTAATTATAAGCAATTAAATACAGGTACACTGTCCAAAATGCTAAAACAACCGAGAATTTAATAAGATATCCATAAGAAGCAATAGCGCCTCACCACGAAGTTCTACAAAAAATAATAAAAAAAAAATGTTTATAAGTTATGATGATTTAGTAGAAAAAGAAAGAAATAATGATGTAGTATAATGTGGGCGACTGTAATAATTCAGAGGAAAAACACATGGAATAGATAATACTAGTTTTTTGCAACTGCGAATATGAACTATTTCTTACAATGGCATAGGTCGCGCGTGTCCCATGTGAGCCCAAAGAAGAAAAACATCCACTCTAACATCAGCTAAAACCAATCATACAAATTCAATGAGTTATTACAACCAAAGTTACGACAATTACCACACAATTAAACCATGTAAGAAAAATACTAAAAACCAAATAATATGCTGTAGGAAAAGTTCGAGGATTAATTAAATGAAACAACAGAGTTATATTGGGGGGTGTAGAGAATGAAGTGATATATAAGTAACGGTATGGTCAAGGAAAAGTCAACCAAAAGAAAAAGATAGCTAATTTAAGGTAAGTAAAGTTAAACGTGTAAGAGATTATATACTGTATGAGAGAGGGAATAGGTAATTAAAGTTAACCAATTGTTAGTGAGAACAAAAAAAATATTAGGTAAATCGTAAGGGTTTAATCATATTAAGATACTAGGTATCAGGAATTAAATTTGAAATGTTAAGAGAGACAACATCACGAGATAAGGCATCAGGTACGATATTTAATTTGACAGGCCTATGCCTAACATCAAAAGTGAATTGAGATATAAGCAAGTTCCATCTTGCCAAACGACCTGCGGGTTGTTTTAAGTTATTAAGCCAAGTGAGAGCTGAAAACATTAGGTACATTGTCAAAGAAGTAAACATGAAAAGCTCTTAGATATACGTAGGGTTAAACGATTTTGAAGATAATTTTAAGGCATTTAATGAAGTTTAAATCGATATTTGAAGAGATAAGAGTAATTAAAACTCGATTCACTAACAAAATTGTTGAAAAACAAAAAGATATTTTATAAAGCATATATTTACTGGGATGGGAAGCTCTCATTTGAATTTCACCCAAACTAATAAAGAAAAATTTCAACATCATTCTTAAAAAAAGATTACAAATTCTAAAACGACAAACTTACCAAGCAAATTCTCGTCTAGACTTATGATTCTTAACGACCGGCCCTTCTATGGGTCTCGTTCTAGACTTATAGAGAGCTAGACGACCAAATCCGATGTTAAAGTACGTTGAAATATCGATATCTAAAAAAAAATATGCAATTAAGACAAAATCATACTCGCTACATGAAAGAAACATTCCACGATACATGTACAAAAAGGCAGTATTCCAAATTATTAGAATATTCTTTCGATATTGCGGAAGTTATCAACAACTATCGTAAATGAGTTTAAATACTAAAACGTTAACGGCAATTCCTTTATTTCAGTATTCAAAGGAGCAGATATAAAGAGATGCAGTTTATTACAACATTTTGGAAGGTAAAAGATATGGTTAGGTAATTTCGTTACTATATATAAAGCAAGAACCTCTATAAAACGCATTTATAGGTTCTACTGTTTAAAACATTCAAGGGAACAACTTTTAAAACTATATCAAAGCAAGTAATATCTAAGAAAAAAAATACATCACGGTTAAGTCAAAATAACGCTTTAAAAGACACTAAAAACTCAGGTAAGTAGGAAATCTATATTTGGACAAACAATTTTGTTATATATATGTAATTGTGAATTATACTAAATGATTTCGGTTATAGAAAACACTCCAAATTGTAGAAAGATAGATTATATGTTATTTAACAGATGCAACAACCCGTAGTTTAACGTTTTTTTAAAAAAGATATTGAAAAAGGGCAATTTATTTCGTTAAGTGCTTTTAAACACAAGGTTTTCTTGTAAAGATAATTGAAATATCATTAAATAAATAGCTAAATTAGTAAAAGACACTTTTAGAATGTAACCACAAAACAGTGAATTCACGGTTTCAAAAACGGTCATTTAAAGTCGAAAAAACAGACAAGGGTTTCAATTTAATATAAAGTAAATGATTTTCGTAATACACAATGTTTAAGGCATGCATTACTTATTTATTTATTTATGTGTACTCACGTGTAAAAAGTAGGGTTAAGGGATTGATCCTTCCTAAAAGCTCATACCTGCATCTAAAAACAAACTAATCACATATTTTAAATAATTTAAGTTATACATGACACTGCATTTCAAATTATTAGAAAATTAATTATAATTATTTTAATAAACAGTTTTTCGGATAACGTTATACATTGTAATCAGCTGACATGTCATTTTAGAAAAATCTCTGGGGAATTTGCAAGATACCAACCTAAAATATAAGGTCAACAGATATCTTAGAGAATATAGATAGTTATATTTATAGGTTTTTTTTTAAATGAAAAAGCTTCAAACAACATTAGTTAAAACACTATATAGTCATAAAAACAAAAGAAAAACTTTAAGTTCACAACCTCGCACGTTGAGGGCGCCAATTCTTACAATTGAAAAGTCGTAAATACAACACCGCAAGCGCGGTTTACTAGACACCACAGCAGTTGGTAGCGCTAATCTTATACATATTTGGCGCGCCCATCTGTCAGTGACGTCACCCAATCAGCAATTTTAATTACGCAATATATAAATTAAATTAGCAACAATTATGTCAATAAGGTACTCACATAATAGGTCCAGATTTCCACGAAGTACGCCAAGCGTGCTTCGAGATAGATAAAGATGGCGTCAGCACGTTCAAAAGGGCTGCTGATGGCCCCTTTTAGATAATTGCTGGAGGGTACGCCCAACGCTCTTCCAAAGCGCTCGGACAAGCTCCGGCAGTCGCAGTTGCAACCAGGACTCGTTCATCTAGGGTCGTGGCCTCCGGTTCTCCCTAGGCTGCTACAATTTATCTCTACCAATGTAGGGATCGACAAGGAAACAGGTATAAGGTTGACAGACAAGATAAACAAAGGCAAGGAAGTCTACATAAATAAAGATAACGATACGTTACCGAAAACGTCCACTGCACTCGAAGTTTCAGGCAAAAAAAACACGTTACAGCGTCTCACGGAAACACCTCTGCCACTTTCCTTTTTTCACGCGTCGGCGCGAAATTATTCGTCCAACCCACTTTTGACGTGACGGAAATACGCGCACCGAGTCTTTTGAATTTATGGCGCGAAACTTCCGCACATCAAAATTAAACTAAAAACAATGTTTAGTGCCACTTTGGCACGTAACAATCTTCCACTGAATGTACTTTTGTATTTTTAAAGTCAGCTCCTCCTTACAATATAAAAAAATATTAAATTTATGAAAGGTAAACATATATCAAAATTACCTTACTTGGTAAAAGTTATCTGTAATATGTAGGTAGCTATAATAATAATAAAAACATTTAGGTCAAAGTGTTTACTATAAAATCAAGTTCAAAACATGAAAAAAGTAGGTTATAACTGCATGTTTATTTTGTTATCGTCTCTTTCATATGGACGAACATAGACAAAATCCGGGATCACAATTTCCACCAGTAAACGAAAATCCTATACATAGTTTCTTGCAAAGATCAGAATCACATTTACCTACGAAAACTTTGCTGATATTTACTAATTGTTTATAATACACTTACCTGCCACTTCACAGACACTACAAAACAAACTCAACATAGCAATAAAATATAAAATAAACTGCAATTTCATGATGCTATAGCAAAATTTAAGATTGCCTGCTAATTTTACCATTCGAGATGCTTATATACTTTCAATTCATATTAGATTATATTATAATTAATTCGACTGCGGTTAACAACAAAATTGATAAACTTTTAATTATGCGACATATTATAAAATTAATACTTTATAAATAATTAACGCACTTTTTCTATCCTCGTGATTTCTGAAATTTTTAACCTTATTAATAAACTGTAACACTCAGTGACGGCTTGCGGGTTAGAAAATATTGATGCGAGCTACTAAAAAGCAACCCGTCAAACATACACAAGCGCCGCAAGCACTGCATATGCTACAGCGACCGAGAAGCTTCTGGCAATTACTGGATGATGAGTCATCCGTTTTAATTCACGGTATAATTAAGACCGATGATGAAGTACAGAGTTAGTCTATACCAGAATGTCGAATATAAATTATATCGTGTAAAGTAAAAGTAGTTGAGCTTTTGGAAGTTCAAGAGTATACATAAATGTTATATGATGTATCTAATGTACATGCAGCTTGTAGTATACATAAATAGATAGAAGTGTAATAAATAATAGTTGTGTTAGTGTTATTAATGGACCAATCCTAAAAAAGTTAGTTTAAGAAGATATTAGTGCTTGTAAATTCATTAGTGTGATAGTGCTTCATTGTTAATTGGACTGAAAACATCTATAAATAAGGCATATACTGTTAATTAGACTTGTGAACAGTGAGTAATAAAGACTCTTGTTACTACTTGTTTTAAATTGGAGAAACGCGGTAGTAGTAGCCCGTTACAATATGTTAAGAACTACAATATTTAAAGTACAGAAAAACTTACATAACTTTTAAACAGCAAGTCAAATCTTCTGTCTTTTTTCGTTGCAAACTTGTCTATGACATCATCATAAAATGGCTGCTTCTTTATCAGTTCTAGTAGAAGTTCCCTTTGGATGGAAATATTGGCCAAAGTAGAAAGTCTTTTTGGGATATGGAAATTCTTGTGTAAGTTTTAATACGCTTTAGGCAAGAAAAACTTCTTTCCACGGACGCAAGTTAAGGTTCGGGTCTTGGGAGCTGTGTTTTTAAAAAACGTTTCCAAAACTTAACAAGTTTATTTTTAATTGATACAGAAATTAATGTGGAATTTTGACAAACTGATTTTAACTTTAAATCTAAATAAATTAATTAATTGAACTAATATTGTGAGTCGCCTAAGCAAACTGCAATGCTAAAGCTGAATACTTTAACTGACTGGCGGTACCTTGAGCTCCCGGCTTCTTATAATAATCCTACTCCTCACATGGCTGTGGGAACTTGCAGATCTCATGTCTGCTTTACTCTTAATTCTACACTTTGTTAAATTGTTTCATTCTTATTTCTAGGTAATAGCGATATCTTAACCGTCTGTGACCTGTCACCTGCAGTATCACTATCGTCTGGAATACATTGTATTGCATCTGTTCTCATTAACTGTTAATAACCTGTCTGGTTTATCCTTGTATTACATTGTTGCAATTGACTTATGATTTATTTAACAATTTCTAATAATTCCTATTAGATTCTATTATTTAATATATAAGTAAATTGGGGGATACATAACTCCACCCGCCGTAAATAAAAAATTAAGGTTTTGCCTAATTTTTAAATTCATAAAATTCATTATTCAATTTCATTATTAAAAATTCATTGTTTTTAAGGGTACACTTATTATTTCTTTATTTGTCTTTGTTTCCTTAAATCTAAAACTGTTTCCTTTATTCTTATATCTAAGATACATTTTGTAAAATACATATATAATTAGAAAAATTATTAGAATGATTAACACAATTGTCCAAACGCTTATATTGTCGTAGTGTAACTTTGGCATTTTGAGTTCACTTAAATGTTCTTTGTAACTTTCCATTAATTTCATGGCGTGGTTGAGGTTGTCTAAGTCTAGACTCTAAATACTCTAGCTTCATGGGTTTCTTGACTATTTCTTCGTCTTCTTGTTGTTCTATCTTGAACTGTAGTTCCGGTAGGTTTGCAAGTTTCTTTGTTGCTATGGGGGTCTTGATAAACTCTGATTACTTTGTCTTTCAATTTTACATAACAGTCTTCTTTAAGGGTAATTAATTTGCTTCCAGTTGATGCTAGGTTATTTTCATCTTGATTGCAGTCGATGGTTGCCATTACTTCTGTTGGGAAAATGGCTATCCATTTGTTTTCTGTAACTTTTTGAATTTTCATGTTGGTTATTTGTACGCGTTTGGCTTCACAGTTTTCGTAAAGATTTGAAAATTTTAATAGTTGTACTTCATAAGGGCAGTCTTCTTGAATGGTCGTCAACGATTGGCATAAGTATTGGTTTGGTGTTACTTCGGTACATTTTTCTTTTGTATAACCATATCTCAGTTCATTTAAGGATAGGAATTTGGTTTTGGGTATGATAACTTGGTATGTGCTAGTAACTTTCGTTGGAAAAACAAATAAATGATAATAATTATAGTTGTTACTCTCTACTATTGGGATTTCTATTAAAAATATTTTTTCGTTATTCTTAATGTATCTTTTAACTATAGCTATTTTTTCAAATATTAGAATGTTTGATTCTGTTGCATCAAAAGGTAGTTTACTGTTAGTTATAAATGATCTAATTCTTAATAATTCCTTTAATAAATCGGTTGGTTCAATGATACTAGAGTGTAGGGTATTTAATTTTGCAAATGTTACTGCGTTTTGTAGCGTTGCTAAAATTTGTTGAATTAAAGTAAGGGTTGATATTATTTGGCTAAATATTGTATCAAATCTAATTAAATCTCGCATGCCTAACATGGTAGTTTGCATGTTGGTTTCAAGGGTTTGTATTCGGTTGGATATACTATCCTGGTTTGTTACTAATTTCCTCAATGTTTCGTTGAATTTTACAATTGCTGATTGGGTTAGTGATATTTGGTTGCTAATTATGGTTTTTATGTCGTTTTGGTTCTCAATTAATTGTTCTATTGCGTTGTCATAACGTTCTGCGTCTTGATTATCTAAATTGCTTGTGATAGCTTTTATTATGTTACCTAATCCGTTGATTAATCCTCTTTTTCGTCTCGTAGTTTGTTCGGTGGTATTAATCTATTAAATTTATCTTCCATGCTTCTTAAAATGCTTTCTATTATACTGTTGTAATTCATCATTTCTATTGCGTATTACTTTCCGAATTTTGCCGTGCCCATTGATTGTTTTAATTGGTATTAATTTTCTGTGATTGTTTGAAATTCTTGTTTTAATTCTGTTAGGTCGAATTTTTGTGCGAATGTCCAATAGACGATTATGTTTTGCATATTGCCTAATTTTATTGGTAGTATACCGGGTTTGTTTTTTATATCTTTGTAATGTTCCCCTTAATTTAATATTGGTTTGCTTTATTTGTATCGGTGACACATAACCACCTACAGCGGGTACCTACAGTTTCATTATATAAAAATAAGCTCTTGAGCTTTCAACCCTGCAACAGAGTATTTCTAAAAGATAATCATTATCCCTTATTAAACACGGTAGGGGATGCTTTTAACCCCTTAAATTTTTCAGAATCTAAATTTTTAAAAAGCTTTACCCTGACTTCCAGTACTTGTTCGTGAGCCACTTACAAGCTTTTACCTAACTGTATTCAAAATTATTTAGAAACAATAACACTTTACAAACAACTTCTTTACTCTGATGTAAAAGCAAAATACACAACGTATCTATTTCTCTGAATACCTAATCCCCTAACTAAATACTCTTAACCTAGTTATCTTGTATACTACAGACAGGTATGTCTTAAATCGCATTAAAGGTCAATTTAACACTAAAACTACTTACATTACGGGCGAAGCTTTTCACCACAAGCGCTGCGTATAAGAACAGTTGGAAACTCCAGAGTCTGGGTCAGTGTCCTGGTTGACGTGATGGCCTCGTTGTTAGTAATATACTCGCGGTATTTGTGTAGCTTATGGTCCTCGCACGAAACACTTTCACTTTCTATTCTAATAATGTGTATAGTGGCTATACCAACAACTACCTGCTAAAGGTCACACCGCAGAATTGCTTTGTCAGGCTAACGGTATTTATTTAAGTTTACAAATATTTTCGCTTTCGGTACATTGACTTCGAACATGACGGAGTACCTGATGTTTTACAATACGTGCTCGCTCCCCAAGCTGATTTAGGGAAATTAGTTTATCTGGACCGTTAATCGAGCCCACAATTTATTTAATTAGTAACACTTTGGGTTGCGGAGTTACTATACGGTTTGGAATGATAAATCACTTAAAAATGAAACTGAACCGCTCTCGGTGCGGTCAACGAACTATTAATCACCCTTTCTATTCTCTCGAGGATTCCCTCGAGATAATAGCTTCTTTAACTCTAATATTCTAATAATCAACGATTAGCGAATAGTTTCTCACCACTCTGTTTGAGTGTCAAAATAATAATCCTCCTAAACTGAATACACGCGGGTATTTATAAATTCGTGGTTCGTTGTTATGCTTTCCGAAGCTTTAAAATGTTCATAAAGAATCTTAGGGTACTCTTAACGCATCAATTTCCTTCTGAAAGCACCCTTATTGACGTGTTAAGGTCCAGTTTTCTACATAATATCCTAATATTATTTCCTTATTTACAAACTGCGTTTAAATTTGACCTACTTAAACATGCTGGCAATAAATTTATAAAAATATCATGGACAGACAAAGTCAAGAACAAAGAGG
The DNA here is from genome assembly GCA_036346225.1 of Platerodrilus igneus. Lineage (NCBI taxonomy): Eukaryota > Metazoa > Arthropoda > Insecta > Coleoptera > Lycidae > Platerodrilus > Platerodrilus igneus. Next base: position 9,613,775 of record JARFIW010001469.1, on the reverse strand, counting down.
TACTAGAAATGATAGGGGAATAAAGAAGTATGTAGAAAACAGTAAAAAATAGGAAAAATAACATGATAGGCCACATACTTAGGCATGAGGTAATAGTGCAGAATACATTAGAAGCAGACATAGGAAAAAAAGAGAGGTAAATGTAGACCTAGGTTAGAATATTGCACACAAATAGTGAAAGAATGTAGGTTTTCGGAATTTCAAAGAAATGTGTAGGCTAGTTCAGAATAGAAATCAATGGAAATATGCGTCGAACCAATTCCAAGATGGATAACCTAATGACGAAAAAACTAACTGTACTTAAACCTGATGATTATTATAAGCAACTACAGGTTTTGTTATTGTCTGCTTTCAAACCGATACATCGCGCAAAAAGGGACGCAGTCAGTTCGACCACTGTAAGTTGACCAATATGAAATTACATCTGGGTTTATCTATGTATCCTTACGATAATCTTAACATTGATTTCGATACCAATCGCTATTCTATACTATATAAAATGTATGCACAGTTTCAACAATCGTGTTACTGGGGTGTCAGCGAACCGATATTAACACCCAATGAATTTCAAACGCACGCTCCACTTGTAGTCATCGATTGCTCCCATAAAAACGAAATAGTGAAAGTGGGAGCGGTTGACGTACGATTAGAATTTCAAATAAAATAAGCGCTTAAAGCTCACACTCCAGAGTACTGCCTCATTCTACACAATCGTTTGGTCCGCTACAATCCTGCAACCAATATTGTGAGTAAAGTCTAAAATGAATAGTCCATTAGTTGTCGACGTTCAAGGTTTTAAAATTGCACATAATAACTTTTTGTTTAAAGAAATGGCTGTTGTATAACTATCCTTATCGAATGGAGTTGCAACAACATATGTGCTAAAACCACCATATTCTTGGAACTGACTATCAGCTCGCTTCAAATACCAAAACGTATGGTTAAGCAGAAACTTTCACGGTATATCTTGGGATGATGGCAATTTATAATGAATTTCCACACCTAAATGTTATTAACCTAGAAGATTTAGGGTGTACTCCTCTACATAAATTAAAAAATTACACCAATCCACCGAAGTGGTTTTACCATACCACACGACATTCGTCATTCAATTGCGCAACCACAAATGTAATTGTACTCAAAAACTGGTTTGTACATATAACCAATTATTCATTTTAATAAAGAATAATGTTTACACTAAGTAGTGCTTTTATTTGTATAGGTTTTGCATAAGTTTTTTTATCATCAAAGTGGTACATTTTTAATTATTCCCACCTGTAAAATGATTACTTTCTTAAAAATAAGTTTTATAAAATTTATTCTCTAAAGATCAACAAACTATAAACCAGAACTATTAAATTTACATATATCTCGGTGTTATTTTAATTTAAACTATGCTCATAAAAAGGTCGTTTATATACATAGCCCCAACATTGCTACTACCTATTAATATCAAATTTTTAAAGAAATTTACAGAATTTAAATCTGCTCTATTGTCTTTGCTGCGTTACTATTCATTAGATGAGTTTCTAGACGATAACTTCGAAGAGTCATGATTAATTATTAAGTGATCTTTTAATTTGTACACATTTTGTATATGTTGTTTTAGTTTCATTATAAGTAATCTGTTTATTATTTTATTGACGATATAAATTTTAAGATTGGAAGGGGAAGATAAGTAATCAACCTCTGACATTTATATGCACTCCGCATAGTTGTTATATTAGAATATTTAAGGTAGCAAATATAAATAAGCTGTTTAATGTGTTGTAGAAGAATTTTTACCATTGTATTATGGATATGAATAAACTTACCTACTTACTTACTATAGTTATTAAAATCTCCAAGATGCACTTTCTTAATGTGTCTTTAACGGAAGTAGAAATTGTGAATTTTGGTAATTAACAATTATGCTAAAATGATTTGAAGTTATGCAGTTGCCATATATAATTTACATATATCGATATGTTGTTATAAATATCACAACCCCGAGGTCATTAATTACCATGCACTTTACTAAATTATAATTAATAAAATCCCCGTACATTTAACTAAGATGCATTTTTCTTAATGTGGAAGTCTTATCTATATTTTATTCAAATAAGAATCTGCTACCGCCACCCACAAAAAGATAGAGACAATTAAAGAATGTAATTTTTTGTAAATAAAACATTAAAATATTGTGTGTGTGTTTTTTTAACATTATATATTAATACAAAAATAATTTTTTGTAATTCTCGGGGGATTCTTCAGCACGTGCATGTTTTTGCTTAACCTAAAAATCTCTGAAATATTCAATCACGTAATGGGTGCAGAGCCCCCGTTCAGAATACCTTATAGAATCCCATTCCGCATTTGAGAATGATTACATCGTCATCCAAATTCTTCACCACGTTTTAAATAACGACATGATTTGCATACATTTTAAGGTTATATTTTAGATCCGGGTACGAATTCAGTGTAGTTGTATAAATTATTTGGGTGATGCAATCATGAACAAAATAACGAGTGACCTGTCTTAACATGTTTTTTTGCACACACACACACCAATATTTTGAATTAAAACCATTATAAAATACTAGTCGAATAATTTCTCCTATTCTTTTTGATATTTAGGACACGTTTAGGAGCTCCCCGCCATTCATCATTTTGAGAGTGTTTATGTCATCCACCACATTTCATATTTTTGCTTACCTAAAAATCTCTCTTTAATTAACTAAAGCAACGAGAATAAGAACGAAGACGAAGCTCTAAAGATTACCGCTAAATTCTTCACTACATGCACGTTTTTGCATAACCTATAAATTCTTCATCACGTTTGTGAAATTAAACGAGCTATATATACACACAATGTCTAATACGTCATCTACATAAAATCACCACACTTTTAAAAGTAAAAGAATGTTTATTGCCACCTTATAAATTGAATGTATAATTACATTAAATATTTAAATATATTCAAATTGCTAAAATGTAAGCAAGAAATCCTAGATATAAGATCAAATTAATATTTTATTCGAAAGTCAAATAAATCGTGATGAAAGGTGGTATAATTTGCATATATTTTATATTCATACAGGTATAATTAAAAGATTATATGTTAGATCCGACTGCAAGTTCAGTGTAATTGTATAAATTATTTTGGGGTGATGTAACCAAGAAGGGTAAATATACGGCATACTTGTCTTAACATGTTTTTGCAACACACCTTATGTTAATTAAATCCATTATATTACAAGTTGAATGTCGGTATGGTTTGCATATATATTACCAGAGAGCTATAATTACAATAAAAAAGCACGAGGTTATATTCTAGATTTCGACTGCGAATTCTTGTTATTTTATCTTGGTATTGAAATCGTGAGAAATGAACAACTTCTTTTTACAAGACTTTACATGCAGACTTTGTAAATTATATACATTATATCACATTTCGTATATTTTCTAAATGTTATTTGCTACTTCATACAAAATACAGCTTTTGAGGAGAGCTAAAAAATTCTTTACCATTTGCACGTTTTTGCTTAACATAAAAAAAACACACACACACCATACTATCTAACAACAAAGATGCCCGGCCGGCGCCGCGCGCGCATCCCCAGGACAAAGGTCTAACAACCCCCGGCGTACCAAATTTATATACAGAGACAATTCTGTTATCAAAACAGCGTATACATATCGTGCTGCGCGCTTTGTTCCTCAAAGCGGCTTAGCTACCCTGCTGACGACAATTAGTTAGTTAGTTTGAGATTTATTGACACTATATGAATGCATTACTATTTGCTTTAAATAACTAAGAGTGTACAACTTATTAAAGTGAAAATGATTTGAAGGCTTGCTGACACGTTTGAAATTGTTGTTGCCATTAGATGTATATACTTAGTTTTATATCCACCATGCTGATTTAAAACTGTTAGTTTTAGCGGGGTAACTTCACGAATATCTTTTTTTTGAAACTCAATCTAGGGAGTAACCTAAAACCGGCAGCTCATCATTTATAAAGAAAAAAAAATGGATTGTTTTTTTGGTTGATATTTTTTTTAGATTTAGTGTGTAATTATTTATTGCGTGTACATATTGACTTTAAATATTGGTTTCTTTTGTTGATATGTTGTGTTTTGAGTGTGTGTAATTTTCTTTCTTTATTTCAGGCCTCCCTTAATTTTTGTCGGAGGTATAATACCCCGCCCACTCGCCGATTGAGCCCGGTCCATTTGTTTTTTTGGTTTTTTTCTAGGCTACGTCAATGCACGTAGCAAGTTGTTATATATTTTTACCTTGGAGTGTCAAATCACTAGGTACAGGTACATGCTTTTGTAGTTGTATACAACTAGCACTAACACTGACACTTTCGTAACGCTGTAAGCGATGTCGATTGTATTGTTTACGTTTACACTTATCATCAATCCTCGGATTTCAAAGATATATTTTTTTGTTTGCACGTATTACTGCTATACTGATATGAAAAATATTTTACTGAAATAAAGATACATGTGTAGACAGAATATTTAAGCAGTAACATAAAGATTTAATAAAATTACTGCAATATCTGTAGGTTTTAATACGACACTACCACTACCTAGGTGTGTAACGCATTTATTTCTTTAATAACATTTAGTATTTAAATTTTCATATTGTATTGCCACATAGTTTGATTTTAAGAAGAACGCTACTTGCATTATGCATTGTGAAAGTGCATAATAAGCAACTTTTTGATATACGTTAAACCCTTGTATACATGAAGGAAGCTCAAAACAAAACACGGATTTTTTTGTAAACTATAATTCTTAAGCAAAAGAAAGCAAGAAAAATAATTCGACATACAGTGTTCTATGTTACAGCTGGTTTACTCTAGAAAAGAAGTGCTTGGATTTTGAAAAATTCAGTCATGTATTAGTAGTGCTATTTTTAACGCATAAAATCAAAACATCTGAGCCAGTGAGCCAGGGGAGCACAAACTTAGGTCAGGGGGCTGAGCCCTCTGACTACGGGCTTATTGATACGTCTTGTTTTCATATATCGAATCATTGTAGCTATAAAATTGTCAAATCCCTTGTCAAATTTGAAATCATTTTCTATCCTTATTCTGATTCCAATGAAATGGTTCTTTACGATATTGTTTCGAATACTTCGGTTTATTTTCTTGATATTGTTGACTCTTTTGGTGGTACCTACTTTTTATCTTATTTTTTGATAAATTTACGTGTATCTCAAATATAGTGTTATTTTCAATCATTTAAATTCCGATTAGAAAGTTCTTTACAATGCTCTTTTAAGGTTTTAATTGATTTGGTGAATTCCTTACGTGTTATCTTCCACTGAATGTACTTTTGTATTTTTAAAATACAATATAAATACAATATAAAAATATTAAATTTATGAAGGGTACAACATATATCAAAATTACCATACTTGGTAAAAGTTATCTTTAATATGTAGGTAGCTATAAATAATAATAAAAAATATTTAGGTCAAAGTGTTTACTATAAAATCAAGTTCAAAACATGAAAAAAAAGTAGGTTATAACTGCATGCTTAGTTTGTTATCGTCGTCTTCATGTGAATGTACACTGACAAATTCCGGCATCACAATTTCCACCAGTAAACGTCAATGATATACATGATTTCTTGCAACTGGCAGAATCACAAAGAACTACGAAAATTTTGCTGATATTTTACAAATTGTTTATAATACACTTACCTGCCGCTTCAACGGCACTACAAAACAAACTCAACATGGCAAGAAAATAGAAAATAAACTGCAATTTCATGATGCTATAGCAAAATTTAAGATTGACTACTAATGTTACCATTCGAGATGCTTATATACTTTCAATTCATATTAGATTATATTCTTATTAATTCGACTGCGGTTAACAACAAAATTGATAAACTTTTAATTATGTGATATCTTTTAAAATTAATGGCTTATAAATAATTAACGCACTTTTACTATATTCGTGATTTCTGAAGTTTTTAACCTTATTAATAAAATGTTAAATTCAATGGCGGCTCGCAGGTTAGAAAATATGTTAAAAGCTACAATATTTAAAGTACAAAAAAATACCTAACTTTTAAACACCAAATCAAATCTTCTGTTTTTTTTTCATTGCAAAATTGTCTATGATATCATCATAAAATGGCTGCTTTTTTATCAGTTCTAGTAGAAATTCTTTTTGGATGGAAATATTGACCAAAGTAGAAAGTCTTTCTAAGATATGGAATTTCTTGAGTAAGTCTTAATACGCTTTAGGCAAGAAAAACTTCTTTCCACGGACGTACTTGTCGAACAAATAGTTATAATTAAACAAAAAAGTTTATACGCTTTTGTAAAAATGCCTTTATTTTCGTCTAATTTTTGAGCAGAACTTTCTAAATTTGGATGCGCTTACCAATCCCCCATCATTATAAAACAACGCTTATTGAACTGAACAAGCATTCCTATTGTTCAATTATGTTCCTTGTATTGACCCTATTATAATTACACAATTCAAATCTAAGGGTTATTCAAACTAAATAATTTTGAGATTTCTATATTTTTTTCTTAGCTTCTGTAATACCTGCGCTCTTAAAACTTGTTAGACAGCTGGGGTAGGTGTACTAAAACAACAAATAACTTTTACAGAAACGTGTTTGACCCGGTTCGCAAATTTCTTAAGCAAATTAAAAAAAATTTTTCTTAGCTTCTGTAATACCTGTGCTCTTGAAACTTAGTAGGGAGCCAGTGCTAGTGTACCGAAACAATACATACTTTTTACAGAAACGCTTTCATCCTGGTTCAAAAACTTATCCGAATTCACGTTAGGACATCTTAAGAAAATTAAAAAAAATTTTTCTTAGCATCTGTAATACCTGCGCTCTTAAAACTTAGTAGGCAGCTAATGCAGGTATACTGAAACAACACATACTTTTTACAGAAACGTGTTCGTCCAGATTCAACATTTTTTCCGAATTTACGTTTGGATGGTCCTGGGACAGCGCCGCCGCCACTAATCGCTTTTTAATGGGTTTTCTCATTAAAAACCCATTTGTACTAATCGTCTTTTAATGGAAAGCTCATTAACGATGTTATCATTTTTTCTTACATCACATCTATCATTACCGCCACCGCCATCTAACCTAGGTTAGACAACCCACAATACACATATAACTTAGATAGGACAACCCACAATGCACGGACAACGCCTATCAGCACCTAAATGTTTGCAACCCAACATACGCACTCACTACGTCACAAACGCCATCCTAATAACTTTTACACTTGGTGATCTGTTAATTGGACCTGAATCCTAATTTCCCAGGCAATCTAATCCCGTTTGAATTTTTAAAATCGAACTATTCCTTACAAAGTTACACCCTGTTAAAGCCTTTTACCTTTAAATTTTTTGTTTGTTTGGTAATTTAAACTTGGTCTTTGTTTATTTAATTTTAACTCGATCTTTAAATCTTTTTTGGCCACCAGGTTTTGTAAAACAATTTAAACCTTTTGAAAGGAAACTTAATAAAACACTTTAAACGTTTACTAAGGGTATATCATGCTTACTGTCTACAGGATAGTTATGAATAAAACAATTAAACTTTAAATAACTTCTACGTCACATTTTTGAAAATCTTAGGCTTGAATATTTTCTAAATGAATCACAGAGCGAAAGTACATGCTTAGTGTTATTAAATTAAAGAATTTGTATATCATTTGCGAGCGCGGTTAATTATTATTTAAAGTCTAATTTGTTTTAAATACCGGCAAGCTCTAAATTTAATTTTTTAGAAATGAAAACTTAGGTATTTCTACGAGACTTGACAGTTTCTAAATGAATCACGAAAGAGAATGCATTTGGTTGTTATTAAATTAACGATTTATTAATGTAAACTACTTATAAGCTTATCAACGTTGTCGACTGTCCTCGCTATAATTACTAATACGAGGTCAGTTTAGTAAATTGTTTGGAAGTGAAATTCCGTTTTCCCTAATACTAGTAATGTTTAATTGTATTTATCGGAAATAAAAATTGCTATCGACTTTACTGCTCATTTTGAAAAAAATTCCCATACAACTTTCCAAGATACTGTTAACCGCATATTTGCTTCAGGCAGCAATTATCGTTTATATTTCCAGTATATATTGAAAAGGAAGGCATTGTATGCCTATAGTGTTTGTTCGTTCTTTGTACGGTAAGTACTTGCGTAGTGGTATGAATGTGACTACTACGCCCAAGATACCGGGTTCGTATCCCGACATGGCCCGCTTGCAAAAAGTTAGGCAAGCATTTTTCACAAAAATACACCCTCGTTCGGATTAGAGGTAAAATGGAGGTCCCGTGTGTGAGTGTTGTCACGCACGTTAAAGATCCCTACCTTGCTTGGAACAGCAAGGGTTCGGCAAAATTCCAAATTTTCCAGATACATAAACTCTCTTTCTAGCCAATATAGTACCTTCGGGTGGAGCATTGTAAAATCAAATGTAAGGTAAGTACTTGCATTTGTGACTTGTAATTTCCATTCGTTTTTATTATAATAAGGGTAAGTTTTTTAATTACTTCTATATTTTTAGCTGCAATTTCTACCTGCTTATTTATTACCAATATTTATGTTTCTGTAGAATTTTATATAATAAAAACAAGTAGTCAAAAAAAATTTATTAAACTTAAATACATATTTCATTTCGAATGATCCTGCACCTTGCCGAAGTTCTAGATTACTAGAACAGGTGAAATGGCTTGCGTGTTCTAATGACTTAAAGAGCCAAACCACAGGTCCGACCACAGTAGTAGGTTCGTTAGTAAGGAACCAGACTAAAACAGGTCCCCAAAAGAGAGCAGCGGGTCTTTCGGTACTTAGATTGGCAGAGACTATAGGGGTCGGTATGGCAGTCTAAGACATACTACCGCGATGTGGAAGGTAACGGGAGACCACCACATTACTTCCAAAGTACACACCGTACTTAAATTGAAACAAAACATGATGGCGTTCTCTGTGGTAAAAGATTTCGGAGTTAAAATAGTCCCTCATTCGAATCTCCGGGAAGGGACTACTTCGGAGGATGCAATCGGAAAGTCCAGAATAAGAGTCGGGAACATTTTGCGAGTCGGAGCGTGGTGGAATGTTAGAAGCATGAAGTAAGTAGGTAAGCTAGAGAACTTAAAAATGGAAATGAATAGGTTAGAACTAGACATAGTAGGGATCAGCGAAGTTCCGTGGCCAGAGGTGGGAGATTTCTGGAGTGGTGACTTCAGTGTAATTCATACAGGAGCAGAGAAAAGAGATTTGGGTGTGGGGGATAGTTATGGGAAAAAAGTAGGATACTGTGTAGAAAATTACTTTCAAAAGAACGAAGGAGTACTCATGGTTAGAGTAGAATCTAAATCAGTAAACACAGTAATAATACAAGTATACATGCCCACCTCTAGCTACAGTGACGAAGAGGTAGGAGCGATCTACAAAGATATCGAAAACATATTAAGATACGTAAAAGGACATGAAAATTTAATAATTAAAGGGGATTTTAATGCAGTGGTAGGTAAGAGTAGGGAAGGAGCGGTAGTAAGTTTATTTGACCTAGGCACGAGAAACGACAGGGGAAAAATCGCCTGGTAGAATTTTGCGACAAGAATAATTTAATCATCACAAACACATTATTTCAACATCATGCTAGAAGACGATATACGTGGAAGATGCCAGGAGGTCTAGGAAGATATCAAATAGATTACATTCTTTTAGACAACGGTTTAGGAATCAAGTAAAAGACTGTAGAAGCTATCCAGAAGCAGATATAGACACTGACCACAACATCGCACTTAAATTTAAAAATTTGAAAAAAATAAACAGAAAAAGGCACTTTGACTTTGAGAAACTAAAAGATAAAGATATTCAAAAAAGATTCGAAAAAAGGTCAAATGAATTGCTGAAAGATATCGGGAAAATATCTCATACTAAGGAACTAGAAACAGAATGGAATAACATTATATCCAGCCTAAACATGGCGGCTAGAGATACTCTGGGTTATACACAAAAAGAAAATAAGAAACCATGGATAACAAAGGATATCCTTAATTTAATAGAAGAAAGACGAAAATACTAAAATAAATCAGACGATACAGGAACACAGAGATACAAAGCCATAAAATGGGAAATTATTCGCAAATGCAGGAAAGCTAAAGAACAATGGATTGTTGAAAATTGCTACGAGTTTTCCGGATTAATTTCCAATTCACTTTTCCACAAACTCCATGTATCGGTTTCGGCATTATACTTTACTCAATAAATTAATTTGTCAATATTTACGTCTTTGTCTCCAGCTAACACGTCCGCATCTTAAAGATGAAATGGTTCTTCTGGAACGAGTTGCTTAATTTTCTTTATAGGTGCTTCGATGTTTTCGACTTTAATCTTTGTTGTAGGTATGGGAATTTTTTCGGTGATTGCTTGTAAATGGGAAGCGGTTACTTGCAAAGGATCGATCAATTGTTTGTGCACCTCTTTGAATTTTTGCCGAAATGTAGTGTCTCCCTTTTTGTATGCCACAAACTTTTTGATACAGCATCTTGAATTAACTGAAAATTGTGTTTATTTGTGATAAAATTCTTAACGTCCGTCATCATCAGACTCTGGATAGTAACTAACTATATTTTGAATAATATCACATATTTATATACTTGTCGAAATTCTTCCGATACCGTCCTTTATCGATCTCAAAATCTTTCACAATAATCACAAAATCATGTTTAAGTCATTCCCACCCCAACACTGCAAGCACATATCTTTAAATTTAAAGTATAACATATCACCATTTATATGATCACGAAAGATATTGCGAAGGTTTGTGTCATCCTGTTTCCATAATGCGATTACATTGGCATTATCTCCAAGTCCGTGCTTTACAAACATTTATGTGTTAAAAGTTATTTGTGGGTTGTCTAGCCTAGGTTAGATTGTGGTGGCGGTAATGACAGATGTAACACAAGGAATAATAAAAACGTCGTTAATGAGTTTTTCCATTAAAAGACGATTAAAAACCCATTAAAAACTATTAGTGCTAATGAGTTTTTAATGAGAAAATCCATTAAAACGATTAGCGTTAATGAGGGTTCCAATTACAAGACAATTATTGTTAATGGTTTTTTAAATGAGAAACCCATTAAAAAGCGATTAGCGGCGGCGGCGGCGCCGTCCCAGGACCATCCAATCCTACTACTTAGGACATCTTAAGAAAGTTAAAAATTTTTTTCTTAGCTTCTGTAATACTTACGCTCTTGAAACTTGTTGGGCAGCTGGTGTAGGTATACTGAAACAACACATATTTTTTACAGAAACGTGTTCGTTCCGGTTCACAAATCTTAAAAAATGCGGTCAGCCAATTGTGGTCCGTTATCGTAAATCACAAACTGTGGAACGCCACGGACAAGAAAGATCTTTTTCTCTCAAAATTGCTCGATAATATGTGCCTTAGCACTACACAAGGGTTGTAACAAGATATATTTTGTAAATCAATCTCCGACAACTAAAAGCCATTTATGTCTGCACTGGAACGAGGGAATGGATCCTACGCAATGGTTTGGAATGGAAATCGTATGTGTTTTTTGTTTCCCGTCATGCCAAGAGGACCTCCATTGGACAATTTTTGGGTCTCACATATTAAACACTTTCGACAAAATCTAAGCACATCAAAACTCATCTTTGACCAATAAAAGTATTTTTGAATACAAAACGTTTTCGAAAAATCAAAGTGTTCAGCTGTAAAAGAGTTTTGAGATGAACAAATAATATCCTCTCTTTGAGGTTTCGGAACTAACCTCCTCCACTTAACGATATTCGAAGCAATAGGCAAATTAGAAGGAATAAACTTTAAGACAAAAGCATCCTCCACTTTTCATTGTGCGAAACTCACTGGAAACGTTAAAATCTATTGAAATTGTCAAGCCTATATCCATCCCAATTAGGCTAATGCGTCCTAACCTATCAACGCTGTTAATTTCATTAAATGACTATTATTTCTTGGGCTTAGAGCTTGCGCACGCTGAATATCTGAAAGATTATGCAAATCACGCAAATAATCATTATAACTCGATGGAGTGAAGATGTACCTATGTAAAAAATATTATTCTTAATATTAATGTGGACGAACCACTAATTATTTCTGAAATTTACAACCAATTCAAATAATTTCGCAAAATCACTAACGAATATAAATGCATGCGACAGAGACAGTACCACAAATGCACTAAGAACACGACAATTACTACCAATTATGTGTGTGAAGTTAGTACCCCATTTTTTAAAAATCATGATTTTGAAAATGGTTCCAAATTGTTCTAAATTCGTACTGCATTGTTCCAATTCGACATTGTTTTATTCCAATGGATTCCTGGAAAATTTGGAAAAACCCATTTTGTTACTGGCACCCCATTTATCTAAAATCCCGATTTTAGCCATCGCTTAACATTCTTCTAGTTGTTCCAAACATTGTTCCAGAAGGACAATTCCGTATCTAAACGATTCTTCAAAAAACGGCACAAAAATTTTTTTGCTGGCAACCCATTTTTCAAAAATCGAAATTTTGGCCCTCGATTAAGATTGTTCTAGATGTTCCAAACATTGTTCTAAAATGACAATTCCGTATCTAAACGATTCTTCAACAAAAAAAACGGAAAAAGACTTTTTTGACAAACGAGACTGCCGGGCCAAGAGTAAACATACCTTTCCCTTCTTTCTCCAATGTTCTGAGCTGTTCTAAGCCTAGAAAACATAGTTCTGTAGTGAATCTCCTATCACCTGCGTGCACAAGAGCGTTTCTAGAACGTTTTAAAGCCTGCGTAGAATCGGCAGGAAATAATTTGGAACATTTACTTTAATTTATTTAAACGAATAAAAGAGTTTTATTTTTGTTATTGTTACCATTATGTTAATACATGTAATTTATAAAACATAAATTGTTAATTTTTTTGGTATTAGTAAGTAAAAACTACTAAATGTGATATGTCATCGTATTTACAATACAATGGCAGTTCACTTTTGACGAAAATATACAGGGTGTGCAATTTAATAATAAAAAGTTGGGGGTGGTTTCCAAGAGGTTGTAAAGGCAAATGTTGTTTTTCAATACGTTATTAGAAAGGTATTGGTGTGCCATTAAAAACGGTTTTTTAATTTTTTATTAATCCTTTCAAATAAGGGAGATATTGCCTATATACAATAACATGGGACACCCTGTATATATATATATATATATATATATATATATATATATATATATGTTGTTTAATATTACTCCATTTTGATTTTATAATACTTATAACTAAATCTAAAGGTATATTTGTAAATAATGAAGTAACATCTAGTGAAATTAGTCTATAGTTTACGGGAATTTGGAAACCATTATAATGGTCAACCAAATTTTGAAGAAGTTACCATTTTCGAAATTGAACCAAACTATAAAAGAAGATTATTTTTAGAATCATATTATATTAACAAAATTAAAAACAGTTTAAACTCAAAAACCGACATAGATAATTTAAGTAACATTTATTCCTTATTATACCAATATTAAACATTTTTAATTTTTTTTTTTAAATTTTAAAGAATTCTTAATTCTAAAATTTATTTTATCTTTATAATATTAAATATATAGTTTATATAGTTACCAAACATTACTCAATCTAATTATAAATAGTTTTATTAATAGTATTACAGTTCCAAAAATTATCTAGCAACAACATTCTAAATATGACATATGTCATCATGATTTCCAAATTTCTAAATGTCAAAAGAATGTACACTTTTAAAATGTTAGTCTTAAGCTTGATATGTTTTTATATTCATTGCTAGTTACTTTTAAGGTATTTTTACGCATTTACTAAAGTAAGTAACTATTGTCCAATTATTAATTTAACTGTTATGTACTATTTTAGCTTCTGATGAAGGGGACAAATTCTCCGAAACTAGTAAAGTAATAAAGTAAAATTGATTGAAACCTTTAGTTATATAAGCAATTCGCCCAAAAATACCAACATCTTATTCAATATTTATATATATATATATATATATATATATATATATATATGTACAGGGTGTCCCAAATTGAGTAGGATAGCATGGGTATCTTTCTTGTTATTAATGATAGAAATCTGCTTAAATGGGCAAAGTTGTGTCATTTGGATAGCTTATTTAAATTCCGCATAGATACATTCTAAATTCCAAACGGTTAAGAAATTATTTAAAAAAAACTGAAAACTGCCAATTTTTTCGAAGTCGAATATTTTTGTTATAATAAAAGATACAAAAAAATGTTTCTTATAAAAGTTACTTATTTAATGCACTTAAAAGTGATATTAAAAGTAAATTCAAGTTGGCGGTTATCGAGATATTAGCATCAACTTTCATATTTTAAATGGACACCATATTGGATTTTTAGATGGTTAGATAGCATATTTTTTTCTCTTTTCGACGATGTATTACAACATATGTTTAAATGAAAAAATTTACTGAAAATAATAATTTTAATTTTTCATCAAGTAGGCATCAACACAAATCAGTTTTAAAACCAATTAAACGAAAAAAAACATTAGAATAACATTAAACACCAACTAATGAATCATAGCAATTGTTCAAAATGTTGACCGTTATTATTTAAACACAATCGGCAACGTTTTAGAACACTTTTTGTTACGCGTCGTAATGTATTTCCATTAAGACCGTTTATTGCCTGCATAACCGCTTCCCCTAGTTTATCTACATTATTGTACTGGAAATTACTTTCATATACATTATCTTTTAAAGTGCCCCATAAATAAAAATCCAGAGGTGTTAAGTCTGCTGATCTAGGCGGCCATTTTACAGGTGTGTGGGTCGTGATTACCCTGCCATTAAAACGGTTACTTAAGTAGGTGATAACATCTCTAGCGTTGTGTGGAGGTGCGCCATCTTGTTGATACCAAATTTGATTATTTTGTGCCAAAGGTAGGTCGTCTAATAAATCTTCTAAAGATGTTTGAAGCATTTCCAAATAACGTTGAGAGGTTAAGGTTCCATCGAATATTGTAGGACCAAGTAAACGATTCCCCAATATACCACAAAAACATTACATCCAAATCGAATTTGACTACGGCGTGGAACTGTTATGCGTGGGTTTTCCTGTGCCCAATAGTGTTCATTATGACGATTAAATATTCCACAGTTAGAAAAATACGACTCATCGGTCCACAAAATGCGATTGATAAACCTTCTGCAAAATGTTGATCTGCGGAGATAGTCGTTTGGTTGTAAGTTTTGAGCAATGTGAAATCTGAAGGGTGATATTTATGCTTTTTTAAAATTCTTGATGCTTGAGACTTGGATACGTTTACGTGGGTTTCTATTTCCCGTGTTGAAATGTTTGGATTAGCTTCCACACAGGCCAGTGTCAACACCTCATCTGCAATGTCTCCATTTATGTTTCGAATAGGTTTTTTTAAACATCCATCCTGCTGCATATTTTTGTCCAATCTTTGAAAGATTTCAATGTTTGGCTGTCTTTTTTCGGGAAAGTTTGTTAAGTATGTTTCGGCAGCAAGGCGACTGTTCTTATTACATTTTATGTATGTACAAAACATATGATATTGTTCGCTTGTTGAAAAATTTGCCATTTGAATATTTTATAGAATAAGTATATCACAACTTATAACTGGGAAAGAGAATACACAAATGCCAATTATTAGTACAACAGATACACTAATTCAACATGACAGTTTGTTATAATTTCATTTGCTTAAGAGAAATCTGATGATGCCTACTTGATAAAAAATTTAAATTATTATTTTCAGTAAATTTTTTATTTAAACATATGTTATGATACATCGTTGAAAAGAGAAAAAAATATGCTATCTAACCATCTAAAAATCCATTATGGCGTTCATTTTAAATATGAAAGTTGATGCTAATATCTCAAAAACTGCCTTCTTGAATTTAATTTTAATATCACTTTTAAGTGCACACAATTGAACTAAGTAACTTTTATAAGAAACATTTTTTTGTATCTTTTATTAAAACAAAAATATTCGACTTCGAAGAAATTGGCAGTTTTCAGTTTTTTTAAATAATTTCTAAACCGTTTGGAATTTAGAATGTATCTATGCGGAATTTAAATAAGCTATCCAAATGACACAACTTTGCCTATTTAAGCAGATCTCTATCATTAATAATAAGAATGATACCCATGCTATCCTACTCAATTTGGGACACCCTGTATATATTGCTGTGTTAATTATTGTAGGAAAAATAATATACCTTAGTTATATCCCTTATATTGGGCCCCACGGTTTTGGGTGCCATAATTATGCTGTGATACTCGACTCCACTTACAATTGGGTGTTATAAAATGCTTCGTTAAGCCCTGTTACTCTCTCACAGCCCCTTATATCACTCAAACACTCGTGAAAATGTAAATTTATATTTATCTTTTGCCTCGACTAGCTGATTCAATTAAATAAAGCACTTCTATAATACATGGTATAATGAATGAATATTTACAACACTTTTAACTATCTTCTCTCCTTTTTGTATCATATACAACTGTCAAATTATTACAAAATCAAGCCAGCAAAACGAGCTTTTTATTACCTTTAAAGACTTATTGAAACGTTTCAAGCTGTCTGTAACTTTTCATAAAACTTTTGCAAGAAACCCCCAATTTGTCGGCTTTTACACTTTAAATTATGATTGAGATAAAACAGTTTAAAAATAAATCATATCAAAAATATTTGAGATAAAACAGTTTTCAAAAATAAGTCATATCAAAATCTCTAACCTGAATTAAATTCATGGGTGCTCCTAAAAATTGAAGTCGATATCCAAATCGTTATTGGTGCGTTTATTTATCATCAATTTGCTTGACCAGGCAGCTTTCTCCAAAATTGTGTTTTGATCGTAGCGTCTCGTAATTTGAAGTTTTACAGGAATCGTAACATTATTTTACTTGTAATTTATGATTGTAATTTATAGCGTAATTGAGATGGTCATTCCGATGGTAGTTGAGATGGTAAATTCAGATTTACCTTCCGAGAGGAATTTAGATCAACCTTCAGAGAGTAATTTAGATCGACATTCAGATCGACATCCAGAGAGGAATTTAGATCGACATCCAGAGTCCTGTTTTATTTATTATTAGAAATGTTATAATTTCCTAAATCTTATTTACTTACGTCTCAGAAATACGGCATAATTTTCACAATTCTACACTTTATAATTTCACTGTTAACAAATATTTATTGTTCACGTAAATATTTGGCACCTTCAATTATAGTCACTACCCAGTTTCAAAGTATACTCACTTGATATTCAATTCGCCAGATATTTATAAAATCGTCCCACTCTTGTTTGTGATTCGCTCGCTTCACGTGCTAGGCGAGGCCAAGTATATTATCACTTGTTATGTTTGGGAAAATTTACCAATTGTATGTATTTTAATTGTGTGACGCGGTGCTTAAAGTCAGGTAATTCAATTGTTATATCTTATATTTACTTCAGGAATCTCAGGAATTTTGTACATATCCAGCACGTAGCCTTGTTTGTTAGCTTTATTCTAATCTAAATTGAATAAATTTGGTATTTGTTTATTTCCCAATAAATTGGATTTTCGAACAACTGTGATTCTCTTAGATCACGTACGCTTTTAAATAAAGCATAATTTGTGCGTGCGTTTACGATTATATCTTTACACACTTTATGAATGTTTATCTAGCCACTTCATGCAGGTTTTTTACTGATTTAATTTTAATGCGTTTCGTTACCTTTTTAAATTCTAATCTCTGCTAGTAGCTACACTTGGATATGGGTTTTAATTGTTTGTACTGCTATATACAGTGTGCTCGCAACTAATAATTTTTATTACAACCTATTTACTTTCCAAATATCTATAATTTCGCGCTTCTGTTGCTTGGGAGTTTCCCTTGCTTATTCTACGACCCCAATGACTTAACCTACCCCTAAATTAACCCTATAATTACAGAAATATATATATATATATATATATATATATATATATATTGAAACGTATTATATTTTCTTGATCGCTAACCCCAAACGGTCACATTCTTTCCTAAATTGAGCTTAACTAATGCTCTCTTCTTAATACATACATCTGACTCTAGAAGTTGGGGGTCAGCAAAACAAAGTCTTCCGACGTAACTAGGGGTCTATTCCTTGGGTAGAGCTATGAGCAATGGGGGGGTAAGTCGAAATCTATGGAGGGTTACACTTAACAAAAAAACAAACAGGCGCCACCAAGTCCAAATTGATTTATTTTAGGGCATAGCTATTTTTTAAGGGCGGACTTGGAGACCCAAAAAAGGAGATCGCCTTCGTTGATACACAAACTTGTCTTAACAGAATAAGACGCTGTTCCTGTAAGAAAGAATAATAATTAAGTCACATAAAAATGGGAACACTATTTGCGTCCCTCAAGTATACCTAAAAGTATAGAGAATATTTTCTGCATAATGGGATCATAAAATTTTAGTTCTTATTGCTTTTTGTTTACCAAGTCTGATCAGACTAGATCAGAATAAAAACTTTAAATGAAGAATATTAATTTACTAATAAGAATTTTCTTGGTTTCAGTAAATAAAGTATCATTGTAATTAAATAAAAATAAAAATTTGAAGTACTTGCAAAACTGGTAGTAAAGGTTATCAACTAATCCTTACTCAAATATTTTATAATTCTATGTAACTAAAAATGCTAGAGTTTCTTTATAACCCAATCAGATCTGTGTGAGTCATTTACAAATGAATATACGAAATTTTCTCTTTAGGTTAACAAACTTAAATTTAGTTTGAAGTCAAAATAATCACCAAGATATTCTCTAATGTTATCAATAATGGTTGTACTAAAATGCTAAACATGTGTTAGCCATTGGGCAATTGTTGACAATAGTGAACAAACAAACAGGTGATGTAATAGCAGCTGTTAAATTACGTTGAAGCCACGTGTGATCACGTATTTACGAAGCTAAGTGAAGCAAATTTAATACTGGGAAAACCAGCTTATTTACAGGTAAACTGAATAACAATTTTGTACGTCTAACAAACAAAATGAAATAATGTACTTTCAGAAGGAAAGTACTCAGGAAATCTTAATTCTATTACGAACCCAAGAGCAGCAGTTGTCCCTTGATGTAATGGAAATTACCTCGCAGCGCGGAACAGCAACTAATTATACTTGCTTTCCATGCTTTAACACAGGTGTAGGAGCAAAGCGGGTTCCTTACTTGGATCACGGCAGCATTACTTTGTAACGTAATCTTCCGTTGTCTAAATTTATTTACTAAAATAATTTTTCATTGCGTAGCCAACAAATTAAGCTTTCTAAATTGTAACTTCAAAGGGATCATGTTGTCTCAAATTTTACAGTTGCGATTTTCGACGTGGTGTGCGATATATACGTTATCCATGCAGTTTTCTAATTTCTCGTTGGGATTTCAAATGTGTCGTTGCGAATTCAAATAGGTCGTTGCGAATTCAAATAGGTCGTTGCGCTAAATAAATTTTGTAAATTAGCTAATATGACAACGAATATACAAAATGTGGATTAGGTACTAACCGTTACTCAGGAAGTGTTTCACAAACATAGAGCGACTCGGAGGTCACTCGCCATTCTCCTAGAATGCATCTTGACGCTACTTTTAACTATCGACGAGTGCGCTCGCTGCTTTCTTGCATGGTGGGAGGTTCCGGATTTTAGTTCTCGAACCTCTCACGCGCGCGCCAGCGGCTGTGAAACTACACCGAACTCGGAAACAACTCGACTAATAATCCTTGATATTATAATACTATAAAAGTTTGATTGTTACTTGAATATTTATTTTAATTAATAAAGGTATTTTACTATTCATTGTACGTTTAATGAATGGATTCTCCTACTGCAAAAATAAAATTGTTACAATATATATAAGGCTGTAGTCGGTGTTATGACGTTTTTACTCAACAAACCAAATTTAGTCTTACTAATTTTATTATTATGCCACGGCTAGCCCTTTTTAATCTACACAGAGTGCACAATGTTACGATGATTAATTTTCTCTTCTCCACCCTTTTATGATTACCTATTTGTTTGAATTGATAAAGCAAAGTCAATTAGTTTCATATAATGAAAAGAAATATTATTTACAATTTTTGAAAAATATTTAAATACACCCTTCAATCAATCAATATCATATGTATCATTTACCCCAAAATTTATATGCTTTGAATTCAATTTAAAGTCACCAAAGAAACCTGGAACGTTCTAGACCCTTTATAATATATCACGTAAGTTTAACGTATGCAGTGTTTGTTGTTGACTTCATCACAAGTTTTATATAAATTGAATAAATTCAGTATTGAAATTTAAATAGAAAAATATCTTAAAATAAATAGATCTAACCTGCTACAGGTTGTTTGGGTTGTGGATCAACACTTCTTTGTTGTCCTCATTCGTCTATCACTGTTCCGCTTAGTTGAATCCCTCGTTTTCCATAAATTACTTCGTGCTTCTTTAATTAATATGCCTTGAATCTCGCAACTCAAAAGTGTACCAGAATTGTACCAAAATATAATTGTCGACGCTGATTTGAAATATTGTATTTACCCAGATTTGAATTATTTAGAAATACTCCACACATACGAAATGTTATATCATAGATTTAAAATATTATATCAAAGATTTGAATTATTGTCAACGCAGACTTGAATTACACCACAAATTTGAAACCCTATTATTATAAATATTTAGTTTAAATCAATTACCCCAAATTCTACTCACGTTAAACGGCAAAAAAAGTCTTCGTAATCGTTGCACTGTTATCACTGTAACATACACTTGACATTCTATTATATTTTATTTAAATTACGCGTAACTTTCTGGTTACCAGTGACGCAGCTTCGTCATGCATGAGTTGTAAACTGACTTGTCTTATCATTGCTCTGTGTTATATAGGCTGTTCCCACTTACATGTGGGCTGGGTTTTCAAGCAGTCTTGCAGATATCTCAACCAACCAGGTCTTTAATATTCCCTGCATTTCAAAGTTGTTTCTGATGTAATTTCTTTGGTTTTCCGTGTAAGATTTATTTGCTATAGATGCATTGTTATTTTTGCCAGACGTTGTTTTGTATAGATATCGCCTTTGAATAATTTAACAAAATAAATGATGTAACTTCAATGCTGTTTTCGTTTATCTATTTTTATGCGTGTTTATTATTTCAGCGTAGTTGCATAAAGCTTTGTTAGGTTTTATCTCTTATCTTCGTACTTGTTTTATAACTAATTAGACACTTCTCAACGCGTGTTTAATTACATGTACTAGTATTTCTTCTGAATACGCGTTCTATTGTTGAAAGATATTCTTACTGGCACTACTTAAAATTAATAACGGTCTATATACAGAGTGTTAAATGCTTGCTATCTACATAATGTATGAACTACCTATTTTTCTGCTAAATACGCGTTCTATTGTTGTAAGATATGCTTACTTGCATCGCTTAAAGTTAATTACGGTCTATATACAGGGTGTTAAATTCTTGCTATTTACATAATATACGAATTATTTAATTGTCTGCTAAATAAATGCAGTTTTCTGATTCCTAATGCAATTTATGGTTACTACACGACTCTTGTTACTAAATACATCCCTAAACAACCTCTTATCACAGCTGTGAAACTAGCTCCACGATTGGGCGTACCATAAAATTGCTGTGATATCGCCTTTGGAATTTTATGTCTCTACGATGGGTGTCATAAATTGCTGTGAGATGCCCCTCAATTGGGCGTTATTAATTGATACGTAATATTTATTTTAGCTTTTTACCCCGACTAGCTCACTGAATAAATCTTATTTTAACCTTTTGAATGGATTCAAATAAAGCAGTTCTAGAACACACAATATAATAATTGATAATATGTACAATGTTGTGTAAACTCAAAATTTTCCCTTGGATAGAATATTTACATTTACCAAATTTATGTTTTCCTGAAAGCCAGCAACAATATCTTTTAATTACTCTCAAGTACCTTCGAACGTTCTAAGATGATTTTTCCTGTTTTCATATTTTTCAAATGGCCTTTTAATGATTCTTACAAATACACAATGTATAGCAAATATTAAATTTGAAACAGTCTTTCAATAATAAAATGTTTAAAAATCGCTAACCTGGAATGATTACTGGAGTTCCATCATAGTCTGTGGTCTGCATCCCTTGTTGTGTCCGCTTTACTTATTGGCCAAAATCATCCACTTTTGATTTCTGGTATTTTGCGTTAAGGCTTAGACCTCGACATGAACATTGAGTCGTATCAACAAAATTGTCTCCACCAATTGGCATCAACAAAATGTCGTCCCAATAAAAGAATCACCTCCAAAAAGCCGTACCAATATAAGAAGCCTTAACAAAAACCGTCCCAATAAAGGAATCGCCTCCAAAAATCCGTCCCAATATAAGAAGCCCTGTTTTGTTAAATATTAGAAATAAATTTAATTAATTGTTTAACTTACGTCTCTTTGTAAATCGACTTATTTTTCGTCACACAAATTTTAGCACTTTCTAATTTCATTTATATTTAATTTTATTTCACTAATTAATTACGTAAGTTTTTACGGCATTCGAGCATAGTTGGTGCTCGGTTGAATATGGACTAAGTGTTATTCGTTTTTTATTGTATTTATAAGCCCTTCCCACCAATAGTTTTCATTGACGTGTTTATAAACAAGGCTTGTACTTTGCCTTATCTAACAGAACTCGGAATTTTCACAAATTCCCTAGTTTAATTCTTCGACGAAATGCTCTATCGATCACGTAAGCGCTCAATATATTACAGTATTATAATAGGTTTTCCAATTTTAGGCTTTTATTAAGTCCTGTATTCAATGTTTGTCAATTGAAAGTTCACGATTTATCATATAATTGAACCGCTTGGTGCTTATTTGTTTGTTACAGAATGTTGGTTTTCTGAACAAATGTGTTCTTTCTAGTCACGTAACGATTTTCTAATAATGGCGTATTAAGATGCGTTTGCATGATAATTACGTTGATATTTTTGACGCGATTATTAAATATTTGGAGTGCCAATTTATCTATTTCCTGGTAATTTATTTTGATGCAATTAGTTGCTTGTAAAATCTTATTTTTAGTTGTAAACTATACTTAAATATATTTATACGACGCACACATTACTGTTCTAATCAAATGATATCGGATTATTACTAAAAGAGCTTGTTTCTCATACATTTAATCACATATATTTTATACACAGTGTCCACGCAATTGACTTTTTGTAGAATAGTCGATTTAATCTTATAATTGCTGGAATTATTTGATTTTCTTAAAGTTAAAGTTATTTATATCTATCCTACGACCCCTATGACTTAATCTACCCTTAAACTACCCTATTATCATAGCATTATATATACGCACGGTCTCAGCAAGACTGAGATGCAGGTTCAAATCCTGTCCAAGACCTTATATTTTCTATATTTTAATTACTAGCTCGATTTGAAATAATCATTTGGGCTTTGCATAAAAGTCTAAGTTATTATTTCATTTTATTAACTATAATACGTTAGTATTTATCAACTTACTTTGTGCTTTGTGTACTTAACTACCTTATATTTGCGTTGATACTAGCGTTTTGTATTATATCTCATTTAAAATTTATATTGAGTTTTTCTGTGTTTAATATTTTCCTTGCTTCGCAAGTGTAAAGTGATAAGCATGTGATAATCTGCAATGTTGGACATTTGGACCGTTGTTGTTTGTGGTTACGATACATGTAATTAAGATACGTCAAAAGGCGTTCACTAAGTTATACAATAAATACGCAGAAGATAAGATAAAACTTAGTAAATCTTCATGCAATTACGCTTGTAATAAGGAGCAATACGCTTTGATAAAAAAGTGCACTTTCAAAGATGAGTTTAAATAAATACATAAACTAAAACAGCACTCGTGTTACATCATTTATTTTGTACTATTCTCCAAAAGCATTATCTACACAAAACAACGGACATAAGCTAAAAGTCCAGCAACCATAACAATAACAAGGTGATTAAAGATCGTAAAACAATAGTAAATAACAGCATGATACGGAACTCCAAAATGGTTTCGTCAGAAATCATCTTGAAAATATACTAGGAATTACCAGAACAGATATGGTTGGTTGTAACACTTTGTAAAGCTGTTTGGAAAACCAATCCAAATGTAGAGGGTAAAAGCTATATAACGCCCAGAGTTGATAAGAAGCGGTCAGTCTCAATTTGATGCACGCGTACCTGCAATACTCTTAATTAAATATTTACGTATCAAATAAATAAATTTTATATTATAGTGAAAAATAGTGTTGTGTAAGAATAATTGAGGAATTGCGTTAAGAATATATGAAAAAGATTTTGTCGTTTTTGCAGAAAACTGCTTCTAATCCAAGGTCATAAGTATGGTATTCCAATCCACTGCTAATCCACTTCTAATCTAATTCTAATGCACTACTATAAGTAGAATAATTCTAAATTTATGATATTAAGAAGCCTACGTATTCCAAGTGGTATTTAAGTGAAGAAGTCCAAGGCGTATCCAGAGAAATATAGAATAAAGCACGAGGTGAATTTTGGAAACAAGGTATAACCGTACTGAATTATTGGTTCAAACATACGTCAAGGAGTACAAAGCAAAGCATTGGTTTTCGATTGAAGATAATAAGGGGTGTTGATCCACAACACGCAACAACTCATCAGAATATCACATGTCAGAGCGAACTAGTTTTAAAGAACCTTTTCAAATTTAAATTTTAACACTGAATATATTAATTTTCTCTAAAGTTTGTAAGGAGTCAACAAGAATATTGAATACGTTGAAACTTACGTAATAATCTTAAAAGGGTATTAAACGTTCCAGATTGTTTTGTAAAAGCTGTCGTTTTTGGTGACTAAAATTAAATTAAAAGGATATAAATTTTGGGAGAAATGATCCATAAAATATTAATTGATTGAGGGGTGTATTTAAAGGATTACAAAAATTGTGAAGTGTAAATATTATTTCCGTTCATTATATGAATATTGATTGGCTTTGTTTTGTCAATTCAAACAGGTAAGAGTTAAAGGGGTAAATTAAATTGATCATCGTAACGTTGTGCACTCTGTGTAAATTCAAAAGGGCTAGCCGTGGCATAATTAAATTAGAAGATTAGAGAAAAACACAGAGCAATGGCATTCAGCAGGACGTTTATTACATCGGCGTGCGGTGTAATCATGTCTATATATATATATATATATATATATATATATATATATATATATATATATATAACTTTGGAATATGTTGTTATTGGGGATTCAGTCTATATTTATTAGAAATTATAACTTCTTTTTTTCTATTCGAGCTTTCGAAAATTTATTATTTTCTTCGTCAGGAAAAGAATAATGAAGCTTTAACAATTTAGAATAGGTTGTAGCATCTAAAAGTTTTATGTGCGATTATGTATAAAATAAACTAGGTGACAATTATTAGATTAAAAATTAATGTGACAGGATTTTGAAATATAACATATGTGTGTAATTATAATTATAATTATAATTATATTAACCTAATTATATATATATATATATATATATATATATATATATTGCTGTGGATCGTGGACTTATTGGTAAGACATCGCCAGTATCAACACTAATTTTCAAAAAAAATAAAAAAATTTATAAAAATATTCTTACCCGTTTATTCTGCTGCAACAATCTTCGGCAGCTTCCCTGGCTAGCTCAGCTGTGCCTCTTGTCGGATACCTAAATTAACAATAATTCTTCCTTCCCACTCGCACACCATTTAATAAAACCAAATAATACTACAATCATATAATCTTTTATTTACGCTATTTACAGCCAAATTATTCACAGGTATACACAGTTTGGTACACTAATTACAACTTAATAAGTGATATGTGTCAAAGTCCTTGTTTTAAATTATAATTTGCAAACACATTTAATACAATATGAGTAGATGGGCCCCAAATAATTACCCTATATTTATTGCACACAATGTATCCCTTTTTCCATGCATAAAATTACTCCAAAACTAATAAACCCATGTACCCTTAACAATCCAATTTATATTCATAACAAAATTCAATAAGTTTTCAATACACTCCTTTTCAATAATTTAAATAACCCCAATAATTCTCCAGTACACGTATCTTGCGTTAATAACTATAAATAACTCCAATATTCACTTACAGATCACCAAAATAATACCAAAAGTTTATCAGATAACAGAAAATTTTAATAAGTTACCTAGAGAATGCTTCAAGCCTCTATCCCTTCAGACGATGATTTGTTAAACCCCTCGGCTTCGTGATTATGCGCTCTGCTTCTCCACATACTCATTGATGAAAACCCCGATAGTCACCAAGCATTGCTTCAAAATACCATTCCATAACAGCATACAAACTCACGTATATTATGCGTCTATTTATTGATTTACTAGCCTGGTATGGTAGTATTTGGACCTCTGTTAATTTGATTTTCACTACACTACTCGTATCTTTACGTTAATAACTAAAAGGTCATAACTACCAATTTATAAGTGCTAGCAGTACATTTACGGTATAATGAATATATTTAATACTCACAAAAACTCTACTATAACGTCGGTCTATCGTTGTAAGTAGTTAAAAGCGATGAGAATATAAAGAGGAAAGTCCTAATTCTCTCAGAGTATTTATATCGTTCACATGCCACCTCTAGGCCACACTTCATGCGAAAAACTTAATTTGAAATAACACTTCTGCAAAGTTTGATATAACCGACTTAAAGCTTCCAGAAATTCACCTCGTGGACACGCCTTATAATTCGAAAATCGCTTCCACCTGTCGCATATTTGTACTTTTGTAAAACTATCCGTTTCAACCAATGATACTGTTCTGTGTCGTCATGAAACTCCGCCTGTAACATTTTTATCTCTGTCTTATGCATATTTGATGTCGCGTTCCAAACCCCACTTGAGTTGTAGAAAATCGATATTGCTGACAGCGTCTCATCACTCCACGTGGATTAACTACGTGCGTTTTAAAACCAATGCTCTTATATCCGTCTCTATCTGTAGCATATTACTGATCGTGCCTCTCACCTACTCTTTAAGAAACTTTGTTAGCTTGTTATTCGAAGCCAATGACGGTTAAACATTGTTCTCTATGAAACTCGCTTTATTATGCCGATAATTTCGAGGAAGGTAACCTTTTAAACATGCAGGTGTTCTTAATTATAGACCGTTTAAAACAACAATTCTTGGAGTCTATATTTCACGGTATCCGATAAAACTGACGTCCTTGTTTGCTCCCAAGACACCTTTTGTCTTGGTATTATCGATTTTCTTTACCCTGGTGTGTTTTCCAATGCTATTACACGTTGAATTAAAATAAATTAAGTTAATTATGCGTTTTTATTTGTTTCTTAAAACTGGTTTTCTTTATGTACTTCTAACTTTTCAATCATTACTTATAAAATTACGTCAATACTTGTCCGTTTAAATTAAATAAATTAAATAAATTTTGCGCGTCAATAATTTGTTCGTTTCTCTATACAGGGTATTTGAAATTGCATTGCTTACCCCAAATTTGAATCCATAACAATATATATGTATATATATATATATATATATATATATATATATATATATATTGTTGTGGATTCAAAGGGTTAAATCAGTGAAAAACAATAAAATTTCAAGAACCCTGTATATAGAAAAGAGAAAATTATTCACGCGCAAAAATTAATTTAATTCATTTAGTGAAAACGGACGAGTATTAACGTATTTTTATAATTAATAATTGGAATATTAAAATTACATGAAGGAAGAGAGCTTCAAGGCAAATAAAAGTTCAAGGATACGCAAAATTAACCAAAAGTTATTTTAATTCAACACGTATAAGCAAAAGGGAACGTGCTGCGTAAGAAAATCAATAATTCCAAGGCAAGTGTATTCGTTTTATCAGATACCTAGAAGCAGAAAGTCCAAGAAGTTGTTATGTTTGATAATTAACAGAAACACCTGCGTTTTAAAAGGTTACGTTCGACGAAGTCGAGAGTATATTAAGATAGAATCAGAGAAAATATTTTCAACCGTCAGTTGGTATAAACAACATGACTAACAAACATCTTAAAAAGTGAAGGTAATGCACAATCAGTTATACACAACAGATAGGGATAGATATAAAGCAAGCAAGGAATGGAGATTCACGTAGGCATACACGTGGAATTGAGATAGGATGTCATCAATATCGATTTTCTGTAACTCAAGTGGGGTTTTGAACGAGACAGCAGACATGCATAAGACCGAGATAAATAGAACTTAGGCGGGATTTGTGACGACAGAAAACTCTATCATTGGTCGAAAGTCAACAGTGTTAGAAAGGAATGCACACGCGACGGTTGTAAGCGAATTTGACGTATACAACAAACACGGCGGGAAAAATTTTCAAAATCAACCGACAGTTATACTCAAAATTTGTAGAAACGGTGTTTGAAAATAAGTTTTTCGCTGGAAGAGCGTCCACTAAGGGGGTTTTGAAAGCATATAGATACCCAACCTAGATTATTGAGGTTCTCTTCTCTTCTTTTCTGTTCGATTTTCGATTATTGCGATAAAGTGTTGAATGCTGGTTCCGACTAGCATACAATAAAGTTTTTTTGGTGAGTATTATTTTATGTGATTATGTTTCTGTAAATAAAGTGGTAGCAAGTATAACAGAAGTAGTGGACCTCTAATTATTAACGTGAATACGAGTAGTGCATATTAAATTAATAAAGTCCGGCTACTACTAAGCAAAAATCAATAAATGGAAACATGATATATGGGGGTAACCAGAGCTGGTAATCTATTTTGAGTGCATGATATGGATGGTAGAGACCTGTGGATTCGACTAGCAGTATAGTCAATGGTAACAACGCCAAGTGGTTTTTATGCTAACCATCTCCAATGGGAATGAAGACTAAAGAATTATCTAGGTATTTATTTGAAATTTCTGTTGTTGTATAAACATTTGTGAAATTTTGTGCTGTGTGGTTGACGTTTTTGGTGGCATGTTTCTGGTTGTAGAAATTTATTGTAAATGATACATGTTCTGGACTATTTATTAATGTTTAAATATAGAAAAAGGGTATATTTAAAACATCCAAAATTTAGTCAGGATAAAAATTGAATTGTAAAGGGTAAACGGGTCTGTAATTTTTGGTTTTAATTTATGCAAGGTTTAAAAGGCATATACAAACTAAACTGGCTTATTATGAGCTCACCATACTCCAGTGTGAAGTCAGTTTAGGGTAACATGTGGGGGCTCATCTACTCAGATCTCATTGAAGTTGTTTAAAATTTATTAGAAAAATTAAGGACTTTAAAAGATGCCATAATTTGAGTTTTATAATTATTGTATCAAACTGTTTTTAACACATGTAAATATAATTTATCTGTTAATAGGTGTAAATAAAAGGTTGTATGATTGTGGTATTATTTGGTAGTATTATTGAATGAGGTGCGTGTGTGAAACAGATATGTCTGTAAATTTAGGTATTCGAGAAGAAGCACAGCTGAGCTAGCCAGGGAAGCTGAAGGAATTTTAAGCAGAAATAAAAGGGTAAAAAATTTATAATATTTTTATTTTGTTTTTCGAAAAATCTTATGACGGTCCAGTGAAGGATCGATGTTCCAGCTTCGTTTCCGAATTTTTCTATAGGTTCCACGGCATATATATATATATATATATATATAT
Organism: Platerodrilus igneus; assembly: GCA_036346225.1. NCBI lineage: Eukaryota > Metazoa > Arthropoda > Insecta > Coleoptera > Lycidae > Platerodrilus > Platerodrilus igneus. The sequence goes on along the minus strand of JARFIW010001469.1, from coordinate 9,584,024 downwards.
ATATATATATATTGCTGTGTTATTTTAATTTATAATCAACAAGCCCCTACGATGGGCGTCATAAAATGCTGTGATATTTCCAGCCCCACGATTGTTTTATTAATTTTTAGCCCCACATTTGAGCATGTCATAAAATGCTGTGTTATTTCAGCCCCTTTATATTAATCAAGCACTTATGATGTGAAATGTTAAGTTATGGATTTTTGAACAAATGTAATACTTTATGTCACGTACGATTTTCAAATAATGCATAATTTTAAACTGCGTATACGATGATATATTTAACGCACTTGTTAAATATTTATCAAGCTAATTCATATAAGTTTCCCGTTAATTTAATTTTAATGCATTTTGTTACGTTTTCAAATTTTATCTTAACTTGTACTTACTCTTGAATATTTCTATTTCTTATGCGTTTAATTTTATGCATTTTTATATACAGTGTGCTCTCAACTAACAATATATATAGTGACCTATTTACTCTTATAATCTCTGTAATTATGTGCTTTTGTTAACTGAAAGTTTCTTTTATTTATTTTACAACCCCTGTGTTTTAACCTACCCCTAAACTACCCTATAATTATAGCATTAATACCCCAAATTAAAATAAAAATTTATGTTAGTTTTTGGCGCCCAACGTGAGACAAAATTCACATAGGTGCAAAATTATTTTATTTTTATTTTTCTGACTATATACACAACTCCTACATTATTTTTACATTTCTATTCCTATTTTGATTTATACTATACATATACACCTATTCATTCTAAATTTTACTACCATTATGTTAATATAATCTATTACTATTTCACTTCTTATTTATCTATACTTTTCCTATTTGCATATACTTTTCCTATTTATCATATACTTTTTCTATTTGCACACTACCTATTATGATCTACTAATATTTTTCTCCCTATTTATCCATACTTTTCTTTATTTGCATATACTTTTATTATTTATTTATAATTCTTCATCATCTCTTCATATTTCTCCTGTCTTTATATCCCTATTCACATACCTTTCTTATTTATCATCAATTTATACAACGTATATTCATCTCTTCATGTTTCTAATAAACCCCTCCTATTTATCTATCCCAACTTATCTATACCTTTTCTTGTTTCTCATAAGCATCATCATCTTTTCCTATATCCAATGAACCACTCGTATTTACATCAACTTATGCTACTTCTACTTGTCCTAAACCTGTCCTAATTATTATTAACCTATCCTATGCTTTATTGTTTTGTAATATTTACAATTTGTACAGTTTCTATTCCTAAATCTATCCTAATTTTTGATGATATCCTAATTTATTAATATCCCTCTTTAATTCTCCTATTTGTCTACACCTATTCTAATTTATGATTACATTCCTATTTCCACTAGTTTATTTTACAGTATGTACACTTTTCTCCATTATCAAGAGTTTTCTCTCTTCAATGAGCTTGTCTTTCTTGTTTCCTTTATACGCGCTTTGTCCAAACTTATTTTCTGAAATTAAGTTATCATTATAGTTTTTCCCCTTAATGCATCCTCTTTCATATCCCAAAAGTTCTCTAACTTTTAACCTATCACGCCCAAATTCTTCATTCGGTTCCCATATACCCTTATTTTCTAACAAACCAAAAGGAACCATTTCACACTTATACCTTTGCCCTTTTCCATAAAACTCGATATATTTTTTTGCAGGAGGAATTTCTTCATATGTCTCTGTGTCTACAACTTCTGATTTCTACATATATCCCGTAGCTACTATTCTGGATTCTGATCCTATTAATTTTGAATTGTTCTTTAATAGTGTCTTTACCCCATCTTTCACTTCTTCTGGACATTTTAATTCATCATCAATATACTCCTTTATATCAACTTCACCCTCAAATCGATTAACATTCAAGCAGTGTCCTTCGACTTCAATGCTCTCCTCATTATCCCATTTTATATCTTCCTCTTTACATCTATTGCCTTTCCTTCGGCATTTATTTTTAATTCCAACTTATCTATTATGTCCATACCAAATATTGCATCTACTCTTAACCCCGGCACTATTATAAATTCATTCTGAAACTTTATCTTACCCATTTCACATTCCAGAATTATTATTTTACTCACACTTGCAAATTTCTTGCTATTTGGTGCTATTAAATTAAACTTCTTAATGGCCATCATTCTTCCTATTACTTTTTCCCGTTTAACAAAACCCTCAGATACTAACGACGCTTCTGCTCCCGCATCAATGAGTGTTCCACCTCGACTATTTCCAATTTTCAATTTAATTATCGGTAATAAGCTTTTATTCATTTCCTTTTCCATTTCACATTGTATATATTCACGCTGGTGTTTGTATCCATTTATTTTTAAGGGCTTACTTGGTTTGTCCTCTTTCAGAAATCCTGATTCGATGTAGATGGTCTTGCCTGACTCGTAACTTCTGCATAGGTACGGTTTGTTCTTGTAGGTTGTGCTGATTGTTCCCGATGTTGTGCTTGTGGCGTACACTGATTTATGTTTCTGTCGTGATTCGTTCGCTCTGTTTCTCTTCTTGACGTGTCTCTTGTGTTCCAGTTCCTTCTAAAACTATTATCAGTGTAGTTGTTGTAATTGTTTCTATAAAAATTTCCCCTATAATTTCCCCTATTATTCGATCTAATATTTTCGGTGCTTCTTTGCATTCTAACTAAATTTTCTCGCTGTCTTGGTATCAACCTACCTTCCGCCACACGACTTTGTCCTAACTCATCACAACGTTGTAGATATTCCAAGAAGATGTCCCTATTTACTATGTTTTGAATAATCACATAATGTCTTATCTTTTCGACAAAATGTCCCGCTAAGTACTTTATGGTTTGTGTTTCTTCCATCGGCGGATCTAATTGCTTTGCTATACAAAATTTTTGTATGGCGTATAGTTCTCGTGTCATCCCTAAGTTCTGATTATATTTTCTTGTAATTAAATTATCTCGCACCTTGTACTGTTGATTATCCCCAAAAATTTTCTCAAAAATCTACTTTCAAACTCCTGAAATGTCCCTATCTCATTTTTTATTAAGTCAGACCATATCCCCGCGCTTCCTTTCAACATTGATCTAACGAAATTTAAATTGTACCTTTCATCTGTTGATCACTGTATTAATTTACTTATATTATTTAAAAATACTTTTGGATTTACCTTGTTGTCTCCATAAAATGTTGAATACTGTTCAACTGAAATTTCCGGTCTATTTATCCTAGTGTGTTGCCCCTGATTCCTACCCGCATTTTCAAATTGTGATTTTAAATTACTTAACTCTCTATTTACATCATTAAGTCCTATTTCACAGTTTCCCTGAATTTCACTCATCTTTTTACCTAAATCTGTAATCCGGTCTTTTTTTCTTTTTCGCATTTCACTTTCCAAACCTCGTCTCTAACTTTATCTACATCGTCCATCATTCTAATGAATTTATGTTCAAAGTGTACCTGCATTTTCGCGATTGTTTGATTACTTTCTTTTAATCCGTCGCTTATAATTTTTATTTCGGCACCGAGCTTTTCTCCATTCTCCTTAATCTGCATCTTAATATTTTCCATGGTCTCTTCGCTTTTGTCCATTTTTTTGTTTAAGACTAATAGAATAGACATGATTTCAGATTGTTGTGAAATCTGTTCTTCTTCACTTTGACTTCGCGTCAACCGTTGTCCTTGCATTTCCATAGATACATCTTGTAAAATTACGCTTTCTTGGGACCTTATTTCTACCCCTTGGTTCCTTAATGCCTCTCTGGTCTCCTTTCTTCGTTTATCCATTTTTAAATTTTTAATATTTCAAATTCTTTCAGATTTTAAATTCCTAACCCTTATTAAATTAAATTTTTATTCGTGCTTCTATAAATTTTAATTTTTAAATTTCTCGCTCCTACGATATTTAATTTTTTTAATTTTTTTTTTGTGGTGTTCTGACCCCTACGTTTTGGGTCGCTATAAAATGCTGTATTTTAATTTATAATTAACAAGCCTTTACGATGGGCGTCATAAAATGCTTTGATATTTCCAGCCCCACGATGGTTTTATTAATTTTTAGTCCCACGTTTGAGCATGTCATAAAATGCTGTGTTATTTCAGCCCCTTTATATTAATCAAGCACTTATGATGTGAAATGTTAAGTTATGGATTTTTGAACAAATGTAATACTTTATGTCACGTACGATTTTCAAATAATGCATAATTTTAGACTGCGTATACGATGATATATTTAACGCACTTGTTGTATATTTATCAAGCCAATTCATATAGGTTTCCCGTTGATTTAAGTTTGATGCATTTTGTTACGTTTTCAAATCTTATCTTAACTTGTACTTACTCTTGAATATTTCTATTTCTTATGCGTTTAATCTCATGTATTTTTATATACAGTGTGTTCTTTACTAACAATATGTATAGTGACCTATTTACTCTTATAACATCTGTAATTATGTGCTTTTGTTAACAGGGAGTTTCTTTTATTTATTCTACGACTCCTGTGACTTAACCTACCCTTAAACTACCCTATAATTATAGCAATATATATATATATATATATACTCATATTTAGACCAGGGTAGAAAATTAAATAATCACATCAAATAATTTTAATCACCGTGTATAAGGAATTTTATTAAATAATACGCTTTATTAAAATACCGTGGAGAATAAAAATTTATTAGTTTCAGTAAAAATAAGAGATTTAAATCATGTACAAGACGCTTTATATCAAAAGAAGCAGTATTAGAAAACTTTACGGGTAATTTAATTATTTCTAGTAAAGAAACAAAGCGTGCAAAATTTATATTAATTAACCCTATTTTAAGTAACCGGTATTAAACAAAGTGTACACATAATAATTAACATGTAATTTGTATTCGCTAAAATGAAAGGATAGAAGTCAATTTTAGTTGGAGTTAATTAAACCATTATTAATAATAAGCAAAAGGTCTGTGAAAATCCAAGATTATAATACCAGAAATTAAAGCTCTGAGAATTAATATTATGTTTGAACACCTGCCTAGTTTAAATGTCACGTACGGCGAACATTGTGTAGATAACAAATGGTTTCAAGGAATCTTGGAGAAACCGGGGCTTAATATTCACGAGAAGGTGCGATACGGGGTTATTTAACCCAGATAACAGTCCACATGGACTAAAATAATCGATAATGAAGAGTGTCAATTTGCATCAATAAGAACAGGTTAGATAGAGACAGATAATATGCACAAGACCGAGACACATATAGTAAAAGGCGTGATTTAAGCAACGTCACGAGGGTCACGATTGGTTGAAAATAGGATGCAAATATCAGAGGTAGAAACAACGATTTCTGTATAAAATTTAATTAGGTATTCTCAGACGCTGCGTGCCGTGTGGAAATTTTCTGAGATTTTCAACTGGCGAGTACAAAATTCGTAAAAACCGACGCGCGAGCGACGGAATGGGAAACGAGAACGTGAAATTCTTTAGAATTGTCTGTTTTGAGGACAAAAGCGACGTGCCGGCTATCCGCTATATATACCGGTGGTAATATGAATTTCGCTCTCTTAGACTTTTGACTATTCGATGCGTTAAAAGCTCTTACATCCGCGAGTTGATTCAATACGTTAAACAGTGCATTTTAGTTTGATAAAATAATTTAAAGTTTGCTCGTATATTTTGGTGATTCAAAGTAGTTTGTTCGGTACGTGCTAACATGAATATACTTTAGTGTACTTAGATACAAGGTAATAAAATTTAGTATCACTGTACCAATTAGTAAAATTTACAACAACGAATGTATACACAAAAGTAGGCAGTTTTGGCGTATATTTGTGAAAGAAGTATGAATTTCTTTGCTATTTTTCGGAGGTGTTAATGATTAAATGGTTCATAAATGTGTCTGGATCCACGAAACAAGGGTCAGATATACACAGATGAGTTCCGGAAAAGCCCAGAAACAACTTTAAATAAATGGTTATGGAGAAAATTTTTAAAGCGTTGAGAATCAGAAGCTATAAATATAACCCAGTTGGAATGGTGTGATTGAAAAAAAGGGACGATGTACTTTGAAGCTACGAGTGCAGTAACCTTCAGGTAATTTATACTGTTTTGTTTGAACTTTGACATTTTTGTGTGTGTTGAATAACTTTATAATTGATTTACTTTAAATGGACATTAGTGAAATTGTACTAACAATAAAATTTTAATTTTAAGGTGAAATTTTGCTTGTTTAAGTAGAAAGGGGTATTTAGTATTGATGTTTGGGATTATGATGCAAATTTGGGTATGTCTTTGAGCTCAATTAGACGAACCTGGTTAATTAACGTAAAGGGGTGGTAGATGCTCCCTTTGTACTCAGACTCAGGTCTGCATATATTGTTATATTAATTAGTAGGCATCCAACAAGGACTTTAATTCAGGATGCACATTAAATGATAATAAAATTAATCTTGAAATTCTTTTTAAAACTAAAATTTATGCTGAATTTTTAATTTGAAATTTTAATGTATTGTGAATATTGATGTAAATAGAGTTAACGTTGATGTTGGTGGTAGGAATGTGTTTGTTTTTTTTTATGAATGAGGATGAAGGTTTAACTAGAGGAGCAGCCGAGGCGATTAACAGAAGAAAGACGACGGACCAGGTAATTCAAAAGGTTTCACAGCAATATATATGTATATATATATATATATATATATATATATATATATATATATATAGTTGTACATTTGTTTGCGTTTCATGTATATATACATACTTAGCTCTGTTTTGTTTTAGTTTTATCAAATAGTTCTTTTGACTAGCTTTTTTGTATTTTCCTTTATCCCATTACTCCAATCTCTATCTGGCAAGTTTTCCATGATGGTTCTTGCCGGACATAAACAAATGAATCAAAAGGTCTTGTACCTTTCAACAGTTAAACTAGAGAAAGGTTGCGTAACTATCATTATACTTGATAAAAGATGTTGTGGCTCATGAACTTGTCACGTCACGAGCCGCCACTGACAAGATCGTGTTCATGTTTGAAATGGTTCTTGATTAACTGTAAATCAGTGGAACATTCACCGCATGCTCAGCATTTAAATTCTATTTTGAAATAGTGAGAAATTTCAACGCGTGTTCTGAATGACTGGTACCTGTTATAAATCTTATTGCAACTTCTACAAGGAAAACATCTTTATCTAATGAAAAGTTGATTTGATACGTCTTGTTTCGTATATTGAATCATTGTAGCTATAAAATTATTTGGAATCATTTTCTATCTTCATTCAGATTTCGATGAAATGGTTTTTTACGATATTTTTTCGTAGACTTCAGTTTATTTTCTTGATTTTGTTGACTCTTTTGGTAGCATTTTTATCTGATGTTTTGATAAATTTACGTGTATCTCAATGATAACGTCATTTTCAATCATATAAATTCCGATTAGAGGGTTCTTTACAATGTTCTTTTAAGGTTTTAATTGATTTGGTGAATTCTTTGTATTATCTTCCATTGAATGTACTTTTGTATTTTTAAAGTCAGTTCCTATTTCCATATATAAAGAAAATATTAAAATATGAAAGGTACAATATATGTCAAAATTACCATACTTGGTAAAAGTTATCTGTAATGTAGGTAGCTATAATAATAATAAAAAGCATTTAGGTGCAAGTGTTTACTATAAAATCAACTTCAAAACATGAAAGAAGTAGGTTATAACTGCATGCCTATTTTGTTATCGTCTTCTTCATATGAATGTACACTGACAAAATCCGGGGTCACAATTTCCACCAGTAGCGGTAAATTTTATACATTCTTTCTTGCAACTGTCAGGATCACATTTACCTACGAAAATTTTGCTGATATTTACAAATTGTTTATAATACACTTACCTGCCACTTCACCAACACTACAAAACAAACTCAACATAGCAATAAAATAAAAAAGAAACTGCAATTTCATGATGCTATAGCAAAATTTACGATTGTCTACTAATTTTACCATTCGAGATGCTTATATACTTTCAATTCATATTAGATTATATTATAATTAATGCGACTGAGGTTAACAACAAAATTGATAAACTTTTAATTATGTGATATGTAGTGCTTTATAAATAATTAACACACTTTTTCTATGTTCGTGATTTCTGAAGTTTTTTAACCTTATTAATAAAATGTAACACTCAGCGGCGGGCTCGCGAGTTAGAAAATATGTTATAGAGTTACAATATTTAAAGTACAGAAAAACTTACCTAACCTTTAAACACCAAGTCAAATCCTCTCTGTCTTTTTTCATTGCAAAATTGTCTATGATATCATCATAAAATGGCTGCTTTTTTATCAGTTCTAGTAGAAGTTTTTTTTGGATGGAAATATTAACCAAAGTAGGAAGTCTTTCTGAGAGTGTATTATCTCCCCGTAAACTCGATATACGCGACACAATGGCAGTTGGTAGCGCTAATCTTTATACAGATTTTGGCGCGCCCATCTGTCAATGACGTCACCCAACATACAAAATTAAATGCGCAATTACGCAATAGATATCACAATAAACATTACAAATGCACAATAGACAATAAGGTACTCACATAAATAGGTCCAGCTTCCCACGAAGTACGCCAAGGATGGCGTCCCACAGGATAGCGTCCTTGAGGATGGCTGGAGCCCCCCTTTAGATAATTAACGAAGGGTACGCCCAGCGTCCTTCCAAAGCGCTCCGACTAGCTACACGGTCATGGACATCCGGTTCGCCCTAGGCTGCTTCAAATTGTCTTCTACCTATGTAGGGAGGGAATAAGGAAACAGGTATAAGGGCGACAAACAAAGATAAGCAAGGCAAGGATCTACATAAATAAAAGATACAGACACGATACGATACCTAACGCGACCACTCTTCTTCAAATCCCAGGCAAAACAGTCACGTTACAGAGTTCCCCGGAAACACTTCCCCACTCTTGTCCCGGCACTCGCGTCGTGCGATCTGGCGCAAACGCACTCTGACGTGACGGAAATACACGCCAAGTCTTTTGAATTTATGGCGCGAACTCACGCACAGCATGACTAAACTAAAGAATGGTTAGTGCCAATTTGGCACGTAACAATCGCGACAAAGCCATAAAAGAAAAAACTTTAAAAAAAAGTCTGTTAGCACAGTAACAGCTTAAAATCTAAATCCTAGTTACCCCACGTAAAACCTAACTTAAAACCTACAAAAATGTTTATATAAGGCGCCACCTGGTTTTTTCGACCAATAACACGTCTACCGAATTACCAGGAAACGGAAATGTAGCCCCATTGTCTTTGACTACACTAATGATCGACAGCACAAATTTGTCGGGGAGCATGAAACACTACTTAAATTAAAACAAATGCGACAAGTCGCCTAACCTATCTAAACTAAAGCTAACATTAAAGTTTTCTACATGCAAACGCACATACGCGTTGCATCAAAACTGTTCTTTGTTGGCAAAAAGTGCCCAAATTTAAAATGTTCATGAGAGTGCGTTAGTCTACACTCTAGCAAATTTTTGTTACTGGTACCTTGGTTTACTAACGATACACATCAAAACTTGTCCATGACAATGTTTGTGAATCAACAAATTTACCAAAAGTACCAACCTACTAAATCCTTACATCGCTAACCTAACAAATTACATTTCTACATCAGCTTAGCTTTTTCACTTAAATTCAAGAAAAATAATTCCCACGTCTGGTCATAAATACCAAACGTTAGGAAGATAAAAAGATAAACCAAGATCTCAAATTGTTGTTAAAGATAATAGATAAGATAACGATATTGAGCTTAAATTGTTGTCATCAAAGGTAATAGATAAGATAACGATATTAAGCTTTAGTTATTATTTGAGATACTAGGTAAGATAACACAATATTAAGCTAAAGTTATTATTAGAGATAGTAGGTAAGGTAACGCGACATTAAACAAAAGTTATTACTAAATATAATAGGTAAGATAACGCGAAATTAAACAAAAGTTATTACTAACGGTAGTCGGTAAGATAACGATATTCAACGCAAGTTATTATTATAGGTAATCGGTACGATAACGATATTAAACTAAGGTTATTATCCAAGATAATAAATAAGATAAAGGTATTAACTTAATCATTACCAAAGACAATAGATAAAGGTAACGATAGAGTGGCTTCGTGGAACCGTTAAATGGGCATTTCTCGTACCCTCTAAAAAGAGCGACCTGTGAAGCAGGCCCGTTTGCAAGAAACGGCACGAGGGACCGGCAAAGGCATTTGGGTGCATCCCTGCACCCGGCGTTAATCAATATCGGTGATACAATCACCCGATACCCACACGATATATAGCGACATCTATATAAACTCATGCACTCACACATTCACACACTCATACATACCTTCACTGTCAGTGCCCATGCGCTGGCAGCGGCACCGCATGACCTCACGAAAGATTCCCAGAAACGGGGTCCAGGTGTCTGTGAAAACCTCCCGCGCAACCACACGGTGACTAACGGAAATGAAAAGGCAGAGAAATAGGAACGGTAGAAAGAGGGAGGTGGGTATTTGGAATGCATAAGAAGCACTTCCAGGTAAAAGAAAGTAGAGGAAGGGCTCGCATTGAGCAAAAGAGACAGAAAAAGGTGGATAGCAAAGCGCTACTCAACCAGCCAATGTGCTCAGTAGCCCGGTGTGAGGGAACATCACTCTTATGTGGCAGACGGGTGTTCCGGGACGAGAACAGGTCCACCGAAAGAAAGATAAGGCAGAAACGGAGACAGCGGGATATAAAAAAAGTAGAGTTTTTGGACAAGCGTCCGAGAGAAGGTAGAGAGTTGTACCTATTGAAACACAGCACAGTCTGAAGGACCACCTGCGATATTAATCCGACAAAATAAGGTATCATACGTTTAAAAATTCACTAGGCTCTTAAGAGAACTAGTACGATCATTTTCCTAACGAGTGCATCCACTACGATAAGAAAATCAGACAAAAGTTGACACAACAACTCAAAAGTATCATTACAGATACAATCACACGAAAACCCAACTGTTTCAAGGTAGTTTTTTAAAACGGTAACGCCCTAAACACACAAAGATGCCTAATTATAAGCAATTAAATACAGGTACACTGTCCCAATATGCTAAAACAACCGAGAATTTAATAAGATATCAATAAGAAGCAATAGCGTCTCACCACAAAGTTCAACAAAAAACAGTGAAAAAAAAATTGTAACGTGCATTTTTGGTGGCCTAACATTTTTAGTCTACTTAATTCTTAAAATACATCGTTTTTGGATCGCGGTTTGTATAAAGTAAATACTTCCGCCTAGTTTTCAGATTGATATGCAAGTTGACTCGCCTGTATTAATTTTAGAAGATGGTTTAGTTGTAAATTGGAATACTCGTAAAATTACTTTCCCACTTGTCATTAATAAATAAAACCGCTGTGATTAATATGTGGATATACAAGTCTAGGTAGGCGATCAGAAGTTGTACTAGTAGGAGTAGATATAAACAAAAAAGGGTCGTGTTTTTGTTCTTGCTTGCGAAATGTCAAAAATTAAGTGAAAGATACGGTTTTTCTGGTTGAACTAAGAGTGGTAGAGCTGGTTAAACTCGAGGCACGTGTGTTCGAAGAACTTTCGACGTACGGCTTTAGTGCTTACGCGTGTCTACTAAACGTTTTTTAGTCGTCTTTCTTATGGAAAAAAGCCGTAGAACTAACTGTCGCGGAGTCGTAGTTGGTCTTTGGTTCCGATATAGGAATTACGTTAAAGATACTGTTTCGTTCTGCTTTTAACTCGATGCACGCGGGTTTTAAGGACATTGTTACGGACTTACGTTAGTGCTACCTGTGCTTTACTTATGGCTTTTGTTGCTTGCTTTGTCTGGTGATATTTAAACTGTGACAGACTACCGGTATACAAAAGTAGTGGTTGAAGTTCCTCGCTGCTTTTGTATGGTTATGCAACTAATATACATAGTTCCTTCGCGTGATAAGGTCCGCTGCTAACCCCAGTGAAATCAGTCAGTGTGATTAGGGTAAGTGGTGATAAGTTCCATCAATACCCTCACAATTTAGGGTGCAGTGCTTCGTTAGTGCCAGACATCGTGGATCCCACACTTCAATGGCAAGGAAGCGGTACTGAAGGACCTTGTGTAAGTTGCACTATTTCCTATTTGTTCTTACTGTAAATATCTACCCGTTGTTTCTGCAATATTCCTTGTCGTTCTGATAACTTTTCCATAGACTTGCCCGCTATTTAATAACAAAAAAAAGAGAACAATCAACCATACTGAATGACTCAGAACAATTGTGCTTATCTACTACTACTATTTATGTCTTTGCTAAAAATTTTACTAAATTACTTAGATTAATTATGTCTTACCTATTTATTTTTTGTTACATTTTACCTGAATTATGTTTAATTGGTGTGTGATGAAACGTTTCTGCTACTCCCCAATATGGCCTCACTTTGTACTCAGAATTTTTCTGTACTGCTATTACTGTTGTTAGATTATAGAGTTTATCTAAACAGTTTCTTTTATTTTTATTCTATAAAGTACTGAACAATTTATACTTGATCCATAGGCTATGCTTTTTTTCTCTGTTTCAGGTTTGCAGGACTAATTTGTTTTTCTTTCAGGTTTACTATTCTAATTTCTCTATTGCAGGTACTGGTACTAACTCCTGACAGCCGCGTCCCTTATAGGTTGGTCTGCTTTCTACAACCCCCCCTACTCTCCGATTGAGCCCGGTCACTGTTTTTTTTCTCTTGGATTTTCTTTTGTTACGCACGGCTACGAGCCAACGTGACATAACTTTGACGCACAACGTGGCGTCTACTAGAAGTACGTAACAAAATGTTTATAAGTTATGGTGATTTAGTAGAAAAAGAAACAAATAATGATATAGTATAATGTGGGCGACTGCAATAATTCAGAGGAAAAACACATGGAATAGACAATCCTAGTTTTTTGCAACTGCAAATATGAACTATTTCTAACAATGGCATAGGCTGCGCATGTCCTATGTGAGCCCAAAGAAGAAAAACATCCACTCTAACATCAGCTAAAACCAATCATAAAAATTCAATGAGTTATTACATCCAAAGTTACGACAATTACCACACAAAATTAAATGACGCACGAAAAATACTAAAAACCAAATAATATGCTGTAGGAAAAGTTTGAGGATTAATTAAATGAAACGACAGAGTTATACTTGGGGGGTATAGAGGATAAAATAATATACAAGTAACGGTACGGTCAAAGAAAAGTCGACCAGAAGCAAAAGGTTTAAGGTAAATAAGTTAAACGTATAAAAGGTAGGTGTATAAGAGAAGGAATAAGTAAATAAAGATACTAATTGATGGTGAGAACAAAAAATATTAGGTAAATCGTAAGGGGAATGGAACGTGAAAAACTTAAGTAGCATTTGGGTCAGCAGAGAATGGCTTAAGGTCTTTAATATGCCACCTGCCTTGGCGTTTTCCTTCAGCATCTTGAAGTTCATAGATAAGGGGACTAATGACACGAGTGACCTTACAAAGAATGAATATAGGGGCTAATTTTGAAGAAAATTTCGTAGATGCATCCGATAAGACATAATTCCTTTTCCAAACTTGTTCGCCCAAGGCGAAGGAAATGTTTCGTTTACGTAAGTTATAGTGGTCCTTACTCTTTTCGTTAGCTTTTAACAAATTTTTTCTAACGTCGTTAAAGATAGAAGGTAATGACTGTTGGTCTTTGTCCCAGCGTACTTTATCGTCAAATTCAATTACGTTAGTATCGTCAGGCACTAAACCATAATAACTCCCATCGATTGGGGTATATCTTCCAAAAACAAGAAATGACGGAGTGAATTGCGTTGCTTCGTGTTTAGATGTACGCAAAGCTTGAGCAATTTTAAAAATATGTTCATCCCATGTAGTATGGTCTGAATCAATATAGGAAGAGATAGCGGTAATTAAAACTCTGTTTACTCTTTCGGTAGGGTTTACTTGAGGATGGTATTTTGCGTTAAACCAAATTTTTTGTACTTTATAACTCTTGACGAAATTCTGAAAATCTTTAGAGATAAATTGTGCTCCATTATCACAAAGAATAATCTGAGGAACACCAAAGATAAAAAATACATTTTGCTCTAAGAATTTAATTATAGCAGCAGATGTAGCTTTACTTAAGGGTTGCACCATAACAAATTTAGAAAACCAATCGGTGACAACTAAAAGATATTGATTACCTTTTTTCGATCGGAGGAGAGATCCTAATAAGTTAAGCGATATTAATTGAAAGGGATAAGATACACGTTTAAAGTTATCCAATTGATAGTGGGGGCAAAAAACAATAGATACATTGACAAAAAAGTAAAACGTGGAAAGCTTTTAGATGTACGTAGGGTTGAACGATTTTAAAGATAATTTTAAGGCATTTAATGAGATTTAAATTGATATGTGAAGATATAAGAGTAATCAAGACACGATTGACTAACAAAATTGTTGAAAAACAGAAAGATATCTTGTAAAACATATATTTACTAGGATGGGAAGCTCTCATTTGAGTTCCACCCAAACTAATAAAGAAAAATTTCAACATTATTCTTAAAAAATGATTCACAAATTCTAAAACGACAAACTTATCATATAAATCTTGTCTAGATTTATAATGCTTAACGACCGGCCCTTGGGGTCTCGTTCTAGACTTACAGAGCTGGACGACCAATTCGAATGCCAAATCTCGCTTAATGGATCTTAAAGTTGAAATATCGATATCTAAAAAAAAATGCCATCAAGACAAACTCATACTCGCTCTACAAAAGAAATATTCCATGATACATGTATAAAGAACAGTATTCCAGATTGTTGTAATTTTCTTTCGATATTGCGGGAGTAATCAACAACCATCGTAAATGAGTTTAAATATAAAATGTTAACGACAATTCCTTTATTTCAGTATTTAAAGGAGCAGATATAAAGAGATCCAGTTTATTACAACATTTTGGAAGGTAAAAGATATGGTTAGGTATATTTCGTTAACTATATATAAATGCAAAATCTTCTTTAAAAGGCATTTGTAGGTTATTCTATTTAAATTTAATTACGGTAACTGTATAAATCACTTAAGGAACCACGTTTAGAATTGTATTAGAGCAAGATAGTATTTAATGAAAGAAATATATCACGGTTAGGTTACAAAAGGACACTCCAAATTATAAAAAGGTAGATAATATATGTTATTTAACAAACACAACAAGATTCCGTTAGTCTAGCGTTTTCAAAAGATATTCTAAAGGGGCAATTCACTACATTAAACGTTTTTAAACATAAGGTTTCTTTAAAAGTAAGTTCGAATATCATAATCAAACAGGTAAATTACTAAGACACTTTTAAAATGTAAACACACAAGACAGTGTTGATTTACGGTTTCAAAACAGTTTTTTAAAGTCGAAAAACAAGCAAGGGGTATGTTTTAATCTAATATAAATAGATAATTTTCCTAATAAACAGTGTTTAAGGCATGCATTACTTAATTATTTATTTATTTGTGTTCGTTTATTCATATATAAATGATGCACTCACCTGTATAATGCAAAAGTAGGGTTAAGGTATAGATCCTTCCTAAAAGTTATAGTTCCATTTAAAACAACTAATCACACATTTCAAATAATTTAAGTTATAAATGACACTGCATTTAAAATTAGTAGAACATTAATTATTTTAAAGAAACATTTTTCGGACAAAAGTTATACATTGCAATCAGCTGACATGTCAATTCAGAAAAATCTCTAGGGAGTTTGTAAAATACCAACCTAAAATTTAAGGGCAATAGGTGTTGAAGAATTAAGATAATTAAATTTTTTTTAGTGAAAAAGCTATATATATATATATATATATATATATCGTTAATTAATAATTATAAAGTCATAAAACAAAAGAAGAAATTCCTATACAAGCTAAAACACATTGAAGGCGCCATTATTATCTCCCCGTAAACTCGATATACGCGACACAATGGCAGTTGTTAGCGCTAATCTTTATACAGATTTTGGCGCGCCCATCTGTCAATGACGTCACCCAACATACAAAATTAAATGCGCAATTACGTAATAGATATCACAATAAACATTACAAATGCAGAATAGACAATAAGGTACTCACATAAATAGGTCCAGCTTCCCACGAAGTACGCCAAGGATGGCGTCCCACAGGATGGCGTCCTTGAGGATGGCTGGAGCCCCCTTTTAGATAATTAACGGAGGGTACGCCCAGAGTCCTTCCAAAGCGCTCCGACTAGCTACGCGGTCATGGACATCCGGTTCGCCCTAGGCTGCTTCAAATTGTCTTCTACCTATGTAGGGAGCGAATAAGGAAACAGGTATAAGGGCGACAAACAAAGATAAGCAAGGCAACAATATACATAAATAAAAGATACAGACACGATACGATACCTAACGCGACCACTCTTCTTCAAGTCCCAGGCAAAACAGCTACGTTACAGAGTTCCCCGGAAACACTTCCCCACTCTTGTCCCGGCACTCGTGTCGCACTCTGACGTGACGGAAATACACGCCAAGTCTTTTGAATTTATGGCGCAAACTCACGCACAGCAAGACTAAACTAAAAAATGTTTAGTGCCAATTTGGCACGTAACAAATGGAATTTTATGAGTCCGTCTTAACACGCTTTAGGCAAGAAAAACTTTTTTTTCCATGGATGGATTTGTCGAAAGATAGTTATAATTAAACAAAAAAGTTTATGCGCTTTGTAAAAATGCCTTTATTTTCGTCTAATTTTTGAGCAGAACTTGCAGCGGTATGTTTCATCATGTTAGTGAAGGTATCGGCCACTATCTACTGGCCGCTAAATATGGATATCCATCATTATAAAACAACGCTTATTGAACTGAACAAGCATTCCTATTGTTCAATTATGTTCTTTATATTGACTCAATTATAATTACGCATTTCAAATCTAAGGGTTATTCAAACTAAATAATTTTGAGATTTCTATATTTTTTTTTAGCTTCTGTAAGACCTGCGCTTTTAAAATTTGTTAGACAGCTAGAGTAGGTATACTAAAAGAACAAATAACTTTTACAAAAAAGTGTTTGACTTGGTTCGCAAATTTTTCTGAATTTGCGTAAGCGCAACTTATGCAAATTTAAACATTTTTTTCTTAGCTTCTGTAATACCTGCGCTCTTGAAACTTAGTAGGCAACTAGTGTTGGTGTACTGAAACAACACATACTTTTTACAAAAACGTGTTCGTGCCGGTTCAAAAATTTTTCCGAATTTACGTTTGAACAGTAGTAGGATTGAATGGTCTTGAGACAGCGCCGCCGCCGCTAATCGTTTTTTAATGAGAAAACTCGTTAAAAAGCCATTAGCACAAATCGTCTTTTAATGGGAAAACTCATTAACGATGTTATTATTTTTCCTTACGTCACATTTATCATTACCGCCATCGTCATCTAACCTAGGTTAGACAACCTACAATAAACATATACCTTAGGTAGGACAACCCACAATGCACGGACAACGCCTCTCAGCACCTAAATGTTTGCAGCCCAACAAACACACTCACTACGTCACAAGCGCAATCTTAATCACTGTTACACTTGGTGATCTGTTAATTGGACCGGACTCTAATTTCCCGGGCAATCTAACCCCGTTTGAATTTTTAAAATCGGACTATCCCTTACAAAGTTACGCCCTGTTAAAGCCTTGTGCCTTTAAATTTTTTGTTTGTTTAATTTTAACTTGGTTTTTGTTTATTTAATTTCAACTCGATCTTTAAATCCTTTTTGGTCACCAGGTTTTTGTAAATCAATTCAAACCTTTTGAAAGGAAACTTAATAAAACACTTTAAACGTTTACTAAGGGTATATCATGATTATTGTCTACAGGATAGTTATGAATAAAACAATTAAATTTTAAATAACTTCTACGTCACATTTTTGAAAATCGCAGGCTTGAATATTTTATAAATGATTCACCGGGCAAAAGTACATGCTTAGTGTTATTAAATTAAAGAATTTGTATATCATTTGTGAGCGCGGTTAATTATTATTTAAAGTCTAATTTGTTTTAAATACCGGCAAGCTCTAAATTTAATTCTTTAGAAATGAAAACTTAGGTATTTCTACGATACTTGACAGTTTCTAAATGAATCACCGAAGAGGATGCATTTCATTGTTATTAAATTAACAATTTACTAATGTAAAGCACTTATAAGCTTATCAACGTTGTCGACTATCCTCGCTATAATTACTAATACGAGGTCAGTTTTGTAAATTGTTTGGAAGTAAATTTTTTTTTCCCTAATACTAGTAATATTTAATTGTATTTACCGGAATTAAAAATTGCCATCGGCCCTACTGCTCATTTTGAAAAAAATTCCCGTACAACTTTCCAAGATATTATTAACCGTGTAATTGCTCCAGGCAGCAATCATCGTTTACGTTTCCAGTATATATTTAAAAGGAGCGCGAGCTATGTATCCCCCAATATATATGAACCATTAATAGAAAGTATTAGGAATTATTAGAAATTATTAAAGAAATCATTAAGTCAAGTGCAACAATGTAATCCAAAGATAATTAAATAAAGGTTATTAACAGTTGTGAGAACGTATGCAATACATTGTATTCCAGACGATAGTGATACTGCAGGTAGCAGGTTACAGACGGTCGAAAACCGTGATTACCCAGAAAGTAAGATTGTTACATTGTATAATGAATAGAATTAGGAAATAAGCAGATATAAGCTCTGCAAGTTCCCACTGACATGTGAGGGGCAGGGACAACATAAATACCCCGGGAGCCCCAGATCAGTCAGTCAGTCTCAAGTATTTCAGCTTTAACATTGCAGTTTGCTTAGGCTACTTACTCATATTAATTCAATTATTAATTGTTATTTCGATTTAGAGTGTTTTTAATCAAGTTTGTCAAAATTCCACATTAATAACTGTTCAATAAATAAACTTTGTTACAAAGTTTTTGGAAGTAGTTTTTAAAAACACCGCTCCCAAGGCCCGAAACGTAACTCGCGTTGTATGCCTATAGAGTTTTTTTGTTGTTTGTGTGGTAAGTACTTGCGTTTGTGACTTGTAATTTTCAGCCGTTTTTATTCTAATAAGGGTAAGTTTTTCAATTACTTCTATATTTTTAGCTACATTTTTTTACTTGCTTATTTATTACCAATATTTACGTTTTTGTAGAATTTTATATAATAAAACCCAGCAGTCAAAAAGATTTATTAAACTTAAATACAAATTACAATGCATTCTGAATAAGTAAAACATTTTGTTTAGCGCATGCTAAATGGTTATCCATATGCATATGACAATGACCAAATTCTCCACGGCCCATCCTTAACGTTTTCAAATTCGAAACATTAAATTATTCAATATTTTCAATATGGTTGTGCTGTAAATATCTGGATACGATATTTTGTTTTGTAAGCCGTTCACGTACACTGTGGCCTTTGGCAGGATTATCTTTTCTAAATATGATATTAAGTGCAAGGACGACAGTCCACTGGTCGACTGGTTTTCCCAACTAAGTCTATGCAGATTTTTCAGAAGTCATGCGTTATGTTTCTTGAAATTTTCGTTCAAGTGGGTGGACTCCAAAGGCAAAACCAATATTTCGTGCCACAATTTATTATTTTTCACATCCAAAATAGCTATCTCTTTTATAAAGAACTGAATGCTTTTGAATTTGAAATGTAAATGATCCACTAATACTCTAATTTTGAGGTATTACCTTTAGGGTCCTAGACCATTCTGAAATAAACAACTTCATTTAAATAATTATTTAACTCTATTGGTAAATTTCAATAATTATCGTATTTACAAAGAAGTGATAACCGGTTTGTAACAGAAAGCAAGTTCGGGAAAATATCCCCTATTAAGCTATTTGAGAATTCACAATATATAAATATATAGCTCTAGTTCTGAATACCATTTCGAATGGACCTGCACCTTGCCGAAGTTCTAGATTACTAGAACAGGTGAAATGGCTTGCGTGTTCTAATGAGCTAAAGAGCCAAACTACAGGTCCAACCATAGTAGTAGGGTCGTTAGTGAGGAACCAGACTAAGACAGGTCCCCGAAAGAGGGCAGCGGCTCTTTCGGTACTTAGATTGGCAGAGACCATAGGGGTCGGTATGGCAGTCTAAGACACACTACCGCGATGTGGAAGGCAACGGGAAACCACCACATTACCTCCCAAGTACACAGTGTACCTAAATTATAATAAAATGATGGCATTCTCTGGGGTAAAAGATTCCGGAGTTAAAATAGTCTCCCATTCGGATCTCCGGGAGGGGACTACTTCGGAGGATGCGATCGGAAAGTTAAGAATAAGAGTCGGGAACATTTTGCGAGTCGGAGCGTGGAATGTTAGAACTATGAAGCAAGTGGGTAAGCTAGATAACCTAAAAATCGAAATGAATAGGTTATCATTAGACATAGTAGGGATCAGCGAAGTTCGGTGGCCAGAGGCGAGGGATTTTTGGAGTGGAGTCCTCAGGGTAATTCATACAGGAGGCGAGGAAGGAAATTTGGGTGTGGGGATAGTTATGCGGAAAAAGATAGGATACTGTGTAGAAAATTACTTACAAAAGAATGAAAGAGTACTCATGGTTAGATTAAAATCTAAACCAGTAAAGACAGTAATAATACAAGTATACATGCCCACCTCTAGCTACAGTGACGAAGAGGTAGAAGCAATCTACAAAGATATCGAAGACATATTAAGACACGTAAAAGAACATGAAAATTTAATAATTACGGGGGATTTTAATGCAGTGGTAGGTGAGGGTAGGGAAGGAGCGATAGTAGGTTTATTTGGTTTAGGCACTAGAAACGACAGAGGAAATAGGCTGGTAGAATTTTGCGACAAGAACAATTTAGTCATTACAAACACATTATTTCAACATCATGCTAGAAGACGATATACGTGGAAGATGCCAGGAGATATAGGAAGATATCAAATAGATTACATTCTTGTTAGACAACGGTTTAGGAATCAAGTAAAAAACTGTAGAAGCTACTCAGAAGCAGATATAGACACTGACCACAACATCGTAATTATGAAGGCCGCACTTAAATTTAAAAATTTGAAAAAAAGAAACGGAAAAAGGTACTTGGACCTACAGAAACTAAAAGAGAAAGATATTTAAGAAAGATTCGAAAAAAGGTCAAATGAATTGCTCAAAGATATCGGGAAAATATCTGATACTAAGGAAGTAGAAACAGAATGGAATAACATTAAATTCAGCCTCGACATGGCAGCCAGAGATATTCTGGGGTATACACAAAAAGAAAATAAAAAACTATGGATAACAAAGGATATCCTGAATTTAATAGAAGAAAGACGAAAATACAAAAATAAATCAGACGAAACAGGAAACAGGGATACAAAGCCATAAAATGGGAAATTATTCGCAAATGCAAGAAAGTTAAGGAACAATGGATTGATGAAAAGTGCAAAGAGATACAAACTAAGATGGAAGTAGGAAAGACAGATGAAGCATACAAACTAATTAGAATCAATTTTAGGGATATAAAACCGTATAGCAAAAATATAAGAGACGCAGGAGGAAATGTCATTATAGAAAATGTAGAGAAAGTGGGTAGATGGCAAGAATATATAGGGAATTTATATGCAGGAGAGGAACTAACTGCATTAGAAAAGGAATCAGACATTGAAAATGATGACTTGGGATATCCTTATACTTAGAGATGAGTTTGAATTAGCATTAAAAAGTCTGAAAAATGTTAAGGTACCGGGTACAGATAAGGTGCAAGCCGAAACTCTAAAAGCCGCTGGACAAGCAGTAACAGAACGTCTCTTCCAACTTGTAATCTATATGTATGAGACAGGCGAGATACCCAAAGATTTCAAACATAACATCATAGTAACTATACCAAAAAAGAAAGACGCAGATAGATGTGAAAATTTTCGAACAATAAGCTTGACAGCACACGTATCAAAAATATTAACTAGAATTGTACAAAGACGAATGGAAAAACGGGCTGAAGAAATACTAGGAGAACACCAATTTGGGTTTAGGCGAAACAGGGGAACACGGGAGGCTATCTTAGCTCTGAGGGTGATAATGGAGAAAACAATAGAAAAAGGGGAAAGCGTGTATATAGGGTTTGTAGATCTGGAAAAAGCATTTGACAATGTAAAATGGAAAAAAATGTTCGAAATACTCAAAAAGATTGGATTGAGTTATAGGGATAGACGGATAGTACATAGCTTATACAAAGAGCAAACAGCAGTAATAGAATTAGAGCAGGAACGTAGAGAAGTAAACATCAGGAAAGGGGTTGTAACAGTCATTCTATGACCGCTACAAAATTAATTCAATTTCTGTATATATAATTCTGTATATAAAGTTGTAAATGTCTAGTAATAAAGAAATTTATTTATTTGATTGGTGTAACGTTGCTGAACGCACTGTATTGTCAAAAGGAAGAAAGTTATTTTAAGGAAATTTAATCTTTGTTTAAACTATATGTCAATGTTTGAAGGCGTAGTATCGCATCAATGTGTTGTAGTCGGGATATCAGCACTTGTTTGTTAACATGATAGCAGACTGCGCGGACATAATTATTGATTTTACGAACAGAAGAACGTTAGGTCGCACTTAAAACACGCTTGGTGGCTTATTAAATTAAAAGGGTTTTCAGAGTTGAAACTACCCGAACTTACGTTGTAAGGATTTGTAGAAAATGAATAGTAAGCACACCTAAATTTACTGAACGGATGTTTCTAGTTGTTGGTACAAATTAAAATTCCACATCTGTTCGGACCGTTTATCGGAAAGATAGTGTCACACCTAAATGCGAGGGGTAAAGTATAAGGCCCCGCTGAAGGCGTACTAGGAGTAAATTGTAGCAACGCTGTGCTCGAACCGATGAAAGTGGCTCGAACTCGGAGAGATTAATTTGTTGCTTCCTGTTCCACGGCTAGTCAAAGAGCACACAAGGGTCGTAGGAGTGCTACATAAGAGATAAGTAAATATGGGCGCCAGGGCTAGGTTCCGCCCAGGAAACAACTCAAGCAAAAAGTCAACCACACCCAACCCGATTAGGAAGACTATGTAATCCAGGTTAAAATTCCCCGCAGTAATTATCTTAACAGCTCCTGATTTCCAAGTAATAAAAGCTTTGTGTCGTACACACTTGCACAATCTCTTTAATATTTATAAATAATTCTTCTTAATCTTCTTTGGGAATGAAACCACTCATAGTTTTTAAAATCTATTTTATTTACGTTTCGATCCATGACCTAGGATCGTTGTCAAAATAATAAAAACTTCAAGTTTGACGTTTATGACACAAATTGAAGGTTACTTTGATTTATTGATGTTTGAAATATTTGGTTTGAGTACACTAAGCAAAAATTTTAAAGTTTAAAGAATGATTGCCTTCAATTTGTGTTGCGACCTGGGATCGACTTTCCTATGGTAGCCAATACGCTTAACGTGAAATCAGCTGATTAATTTTATTGGTGAATTTTATATAAATTCAATAATTTGGGAAACATTTTTTAACATGTTTCTATTTATACAATTGAGAGATTTCGTATTTTAAGTCTTATTTTACCGAGATTCAGTGAAGGGGGTTAAGCAACCTGTGGCTACCAAGATCCCCCAACATTTATAATTTGCCGAAATAATGGTTTTCTAGTTAATATGCTTATTGTTATGTAATTAGTTATTGTATGTATAAATAGAAATCATGTATGTAGGCTGTATTTCATGTTAATATCGCAAGGAAAACCCAGGAAAAACTTGCAATGCTACCTAGATATTGTGGGCATTTGATCTTTATTTGTTATTTCTTTTGTTATTTCTTTTAGTAATGGAATCCATTGTTTACTGAAAATCACGGATTCGTTTGCAACGCAGTTATTTTTATGTAGGGTTATATAGGCAGCTTCTTTGATTTTGCGTTTTGGTGGTTTTCTTCTTTGTCGATAATTTTGCATCTTCCCATTTTATTTTATGACTGGAGTCCCATGCATGTTGGCAAATCATGG
The DNA here is from genome assembly GCA_036346225.1 of Platerodrilus igneus. Taxonomy (NCBI): domain Eukaryota; kingdom Metazoa; phylum Arthropoda; class Insecta; order Coleoptera; family Lycidae; genus Platerodrilus; species Platerodrilus igneus. The sequence continues at coordinate 9,560,002 of JARFIW010001469.1, read as the reverse complement.
ATTTTTCAAATTTTCTATTTTTTATATATGATTTATGTTCTCTTAATCGAACTTCAAATGGTCTGGAAGTTTCTCCTATATAAAACTTATTACATTCGCACGGTATTTTGTAGATACAGTTTTTGAATTTTGTATTGCGTTTTGGGTTTTGTTTTTGTTAATTGTGCTCTTAGTGTATTGTTGGTTCTAAATACTGTTTTAATTCTAAATTTGTTTCCTATTCTTTGAATTTTTCGGAGAATCCTTTTATGTATGGTATCGAGAGCATTTTGTGGTGTGTATCGTTGTTTTTGTTTTCTTTTCTTTTTTAGGGTTTTATTCATTTCTTTCTCTATTATTCTTTTAGGATATTTGTTTTCTATTAGTGTATATCTGATTAGGTCTTTCTCTTTCTTTAAAATTTCTTCGTTTGATGATATTAATTTTGCTCTATCATACATGGTTTTGATAATTCCTCGTTTGACACATTGTGGATGGTTTGAATCGAAGTTTAAGTATCTGTTTGTGTGCATTGGTTTTCTATATACCGATGTATTAATTGTTGTATCGTTTTTGCTAACTAGAATATCTAAAAACGGAAGTTTTCCATGTTGTTCTAATTCATATGTGAATTTAATAGTTGGTTCTATTTCGTTAATTGACTGTATAAAGTTTTAATTAATTCTATATTATGAGGCCAAATAGCATAAACATCATCAACGTATCTCCACCAGATCAATGGTTTCAATTCTTGTGTGAATATCACATCTTTTCGAATTCCTCCATGAATATATTACCGAAGATTGGGGATAGTGGACTTCCATTGCCATTCCGAAGCTTTGTTTGTAAAATTGATCATTTATTTGAAAATATGTGGTATTTACGCATAAACCAAGTAATTCCATAATCGATGATATACTTAGTTTTGTTCTTTCTTTAAGATTGCCATCTTTTCGAGTTTGTTTTTATAATATTAAGCGTTTTGTTTATAGGGACATTTGTAAAGAGATTTACTACATCAAAGCTTACCATTGTGTGTGTATTTTCAATTTTATGTTTGATAGTTTTTCTAAAAGTGTTGGTTGTTTTAATGAAAGAATCCGTTTTGCCTGCTAATGGATTTATAATTTTAGTAGAAATTTTGCTAAATTATGGCATGGTGAATCTATTGAGCTTACGATAGGTCTTAAAGGAATGTCTTTTTATGAATTTTGGTAGACCGTAAAAGTGGGTGGTTTACTGTAATGTGGGACTAGTTTACTTCTTTCTTTGTCTTCGAATTCATTTTAAATTTAAATAGAGTTTTGTATATTTTATTTTCAATTGATTTTGTTGGGTCCGTTTCTAAACTGGTGTAATTCTCAGTGTTCAATAGTTCGTTGACTTTTGTGTTGTAATCGTTTTATTCATTATTACTGTGGCATTGCCTTTGTCAGCAGGTAGAATTATAATTGAGTTATCGTTTTTAGATTGCGAATTGCTTTTATTTCGTTATTACTTACATTTGGCTTTATTTTGTGATTCTTTTCTATTTCGATTTTACATCGTATTCTAAATTCGTTTGCTTGATCTTCTTCGAGTTGGTTTGCTGTTTTCTCAATACAGCTAATTATTTCAAAGGTTGGTATTGATTTTAGTGTTACTGCAAAATTAAGGCCTTTTGAAAGAATTGATTTTTCTGTGTCGTTAATAGTTCTGTTTGATAAATTTATCACGGTGTTTAGCATGGTGTTCCTGTTTTCTAACGTTTTAGTTTGTGTGTTATTTTTCTCTATAAATAGGTTATTAAATTTCTTTATGTGAATTTCTTTTTGTTTGGAAAATACTGATTCGTAGTAGGTTTTTGCACTAACGAGAATTTTATCAAAATCATATTTTGTTACCTTTATTCGTATGAAATTCACACAAGAATTGAAACCATTGATCTGGTGGAGATACGTTGATGATGTTTATGCTATTTGGCCTCATAATATAGAATTAATTAAAAACTTTATACAGTCAATTAACGAAATAGAACCAACTATTAAATTCACATATGAATTAGAACAACATGGAGAACTTCCGTTTTTAGATATTCTAGTTAGCAAAAACGATACAACAATTAATACATCGGTATATAGAAAACCAACGCACACAAACAGATACCTAAACTTCGATTCAAACCACCCACAATGTGTCAAACGAGGAATTATCAAAACCATGTATGATAGAGCAAAATTAATATCATCAAACGAAGAAATTTTAAAGAAAGAGAAAGACCTAATCAGATGTACACTAATAGAAAACAAATATCCTAAAAGAATAATAGAGAAAGAAATGAATAAAACCCTAAAAAAGAAAAGAAAACAAAACAACGATACACACCACAAAATGCTCTCGATACCATACATAAAAGGATTCTCCGAAAAATTCAAAGAATAGGAAACAAATTTAGAATTAAAACAGTATTTAGAACCAACAATGCACTAAGAGCACAATTAACAAAAACAAAACCCAAAAACGCAATACAAAATTCAAAAACTGTATCTACAAAATACCGTGCGAATGTAATAAGTTTTATATAGGAGAAACTTCCAGACCATTTGAAGTTCGATTAAGAGAACATAAATCATATATAAAAATAGAAAATTTGAAAAATCCATGATTTGCCAACATGCATGGGACTCCAGTCATAAAATAAAATGGGAAGATGCAAAATTATCGACAAAGAAGAAAACCACCAAAACGCAAAATCAAAGAAGCTGCCTATATAACCCTACATAAAAATAACTGCGTTGCAAACGAATCCGTGACTTTCAGTAAACAATGGATTCCATTACTAAAAGAAATAACAAAAGAAATAACAAATGAAGATCAAATGCCCACAATATCTAGGTAGCATTGCAAGTTTTCCTGGGTTTTCCTTGCGATATTAACATGAAATACAGCCTACATACATGATTTCTATTTATACATACAATAACTAATTACATAACAATAAGCATATTAACTAGAAAACCATTATTTCGGCAAATTATAAATGTTGGGGGATCTTGGTAGCCACAGGTTGCTTAACCCCCTTCACTGAATCTCGGTAAAATAAGACTTAAAATACGAAATCTCTCAATTGTATAAATAGAAACATGTTAAAAAATGTTTCCCAAATTATTGAATTTATATAAAATTCACCAATAAAAATTAATCAGCTGATTTCACGTTAAGCGTATTGGCTACCATAGGAAAGTCGATCCCAGGTCGCAACACAAATTGAAGGCAATCATTCTTTTAAACTTTAAAAATTTTTGCTTAGTGTACTCAAACCAAATATTTCAAACATCAATAAATCAAAGTAACCTTCAATTTGTGTCATAAACGTCAAACTTGAAGTTTTTATTATTTTGACAACGATCCTAGGTCATGGATCGAAACGTAAATAAAATAGATTTTAAAACTATGAGTGGTTTCATTCCCAAAGAAGATTAAGAAGAATTATTTATAAATATTAAAGAGATTGTGCAAGTGTGTACGACACAAAGCTTTTATTACTTGGAAATCAGGAGCTGTTAAGATAATTACTGCGGGAATTTTAACCTGGATTACATAGTCTTCCTAATCGGGTTGGGTGTGGTTGACTTTTGCTTGAGTTGTTTCCTGGGCGGAACCTAGCCCTGGCGCCCATATTTACTTATCTCTTATGTAGCACTCCTACGACCCTTGTGTGCTCTTTGACTAGCCGTGGAACAGGAAGCAACAAATTAATCTCTCCGAGTTCGAGCCACTTTCATCGGTTCGAGCACAGCGTTGCTACAATTTACTCCTAGTACGCCTTCAGCGGGGCCTTATACTTTACCCTCGCATTTAGGTGTGACACTATCTTTCCGATAAACGGTCCGAACAGATGTGGAATTTTAATTTGTACCAACAACTAGAAACATCCGTTCAGTAAATTTAGGTGTGCTTACTATTCATTTTCTACAAATCCTTACAACGTAAGTTCGGGTAGTTTCAACTCTGAAAACCCTTTTAATTTAATAAGCCACCAAGCGTGTTTTAAGTGCGACCTAACGTTCTTCTGTTCGTAAAATCAATAATTATGTCCGCGCAGTCTGCTATCATGTTAACAAACAAGTGCTGATATCCCGACTACAACACATTGATGCGATACTACGCCTTCAAACATTGACATATAGTTTAAACAAAGATTAAATTTCCTTAAAATAACTTTCTTCCTTTTGACAATACAGTGCGTTCAGCAACGTTACACCAATCAAATAAATAAATTTCTTTATTACTAGACATTTACAACTTTATATACAGAATTATATACAGAAATTGAATTAATTTTGTAGCGGTCATAGAATGACTGTTACAGGGTAAGACAGGGATGTTCACTATCCCCACTAATTTTTAACTTGTACATTGAGGAGGCAATGAATACTGTCAAATGCAGGAAAACATTTGGAATTACTGTGCAGGGACAAAAAATAGATATGCTTAGATTTGCAGATGATATAGCGATATTAGCATCTAGCAAGGAAGAGTTAGAAGCTGCTCTCAATGAAATGGAAACGGTTCTAACAGAGAGATACGGTATGAAAATTAACAAAAGTAAAACTAAAGTACTAATATGCAAAGGAGGTAAAAATAAATCAAAAACAAGAATACAAATATGTAACACGAACTTACAAGAGGTTAAGGATTTCTGCTACCTAGGAAGCCAAATAACGCAAGATGGGAAAAGCACAAAAGATAAAACAAAGATTAGTACAAGGTCGTGCTACATTTAACAAGAAAAAGCAACTACTGTGCTCAAAGACCACAAACACAGAAACAAGGAAAAGATTGCTCAAAACATATGTGTGGAGCACAGCACTGTATGGCTGTGAAGCCTGGACAGTGGGAGAAGCGGACAAGAAAAAGGTAGAAGCCTGAAACGTATTATATTTTCTTGATCGCTAACCCCAAACGGTCACATTCTTTCCTAAATTGAGCTTAACTAATGCTCTCTTCTTAATACATACATCTGACTCTAGAAGTTGGGGGTCAGCAAAACAAAGTCTTCCGACGTAACTAGGGGTCTATTCCTTGGGTAGAGCTATGAGCAATGGGGGTAAGTCGAAATCTATGGAGGGTTACACTTAACAAAAAAACAAACAGGCGCCACCAAGTCCAAATTGATTTATTTTAGGGGCATAGCTATTTTTTAAGGGCGGACTTGGAGACCCAAAAAAGGAGATCGCCTTCGTTGATACACAAACTTGTCTTAACAGAATAAGACGCTGTTCCTGTAAGAAAGAATAATAATTAAGTCACATAAAAATGGGAACACTATTTGCGTCCCTCAAGTATACCTAAAAGTATAGAGAATATTTTCTGCATAATGGGATCATAAAATTTTAGTTCTTATTGCTTTTTGTTTACCAAGTCTGATCAGACTAGATCAGAATAAAAACTTTAAATGAAGAATATTAATTTACTAATAAGAATTTTCTTGGTTTCAGTAAATAAAGTATCATTGTAATTAAATAAAAATAAAAATTTGAAGTACTTGCAAAACTGGTAGTAAAGGTTATCAACTAATCCTTACTCAAATATTTTATAATTCTATGTAACTAAAAATGCTAGAGTTTCTTTATAACCCAATCAGATCTGTGTGAGTCATTTACAAATGAATATACGAAATTTTCTCTTTAGGTTAACAAACTTAAATTTAGTTTGAAGTCAAAATAATCACCAAGATATTCTCTAATGTTATCAATAATGGTTGTACTAAAATGCTAAACATGTGTTAGCCATTGGGCAATTGTTGACAATAGTGAACAAACAAACAGGTGATGTAATAGCAGCTGTTAAATTACGTTGAAACCACGTGTGATCACGTATTTACGAAGCTAAGTGAAAGCAAATTTAATACTGGGGAAAACCAGCTTATTTACAGGTAAACTGAATAACAATTTTTGTACGTCTAACAAACAAAATGAAATAATGTACTTTCAGAAGGAAAGTACTCAGGAAATCCTTAATTCTATTACGAACCCAAGAGCAGCAGTTGTCCCTTGATGTAATGGAAATTACCTCGCAGCGCGGGAACAGCAACTAATTATACTTGCTTTCCATGCTTTAACACAGGTGTAGGAGCAAAGCGGGTTCCTTACTTGGATCACGGCAGCATTACTTTGTAACGTAATCTTCCGTTGTCTAAATTTATTTACTAAAATAATTTTTCATTGCGTAGCCAACAAATTAAGCTTTCTAAATTGTAACTTCAAAGGGATCATGTTGTCTCAAATTTTACAGTTGCGATTTTCGACGTGGTGTGCGATATATACGTTATCCATGCAGTTTTCTAATTTCTCGTTGGGATTTCAAATGCGTCGTTGCGAATTCAAATAGGTCGTTGCGAATTCAAATAGGTCGTTGCGAATTCAAATAGGTCGTTGCGAATTCAAATAGGTCGTTGCGAATTCAAATAGGTCGTTGCGAATTCAAATAGGTCGTTGCGAATTCAAATAGGTCGTTGCGAATTCAAATAGGTCGTTGCGCTAAATAAATTTTGTAAATTAGCTAATATGACAACGAATATACAAAATGTGGATTAGGTACTAACCGTTACTCAGGAAGTGTTTCACAAACATAGAGCGACTCGGAGGTCACTCGCCATTCTCTTAGAATGCATCTTGACGCTACTTTTAACTATCGACGAGTGCGCTCGCTGCTTTCTTGTATGGTGGGAGGTTCCGGATTTTAGTTCTCGAACCTCTCACGCGCGCGCCAGTGGCTGTGAAATTACACCGAACTCGGAAACAACTCGACTAATAATCCTTGATATTATAATACTATAAAAGTTTGATTGTTACTTGAATATTTATTTTAATTAATAAAGGTATTTTACTATTCATTGTACGTTTAATGAATGGATTCTCCTACTGCAAAAATAAAATTGTTACACTACCTCTTTCCTAAAAGAAAAAATTTTTCTTAAAAACTTCAAATATAACTAATACAAAAAATTTTTTTACAACAATACTAGCCTTTCCTATCTTCCTAACCAACTATGCAATTTTATAAATTTACTCAAATGGGGGACCTTCATTTATAATTGAGAGTGTGTTGGTAACTACGTGTACCTGACGTCCATCGGGAGACAAAATCGGGGAGTCACAATCGGTAATAATCAAAATTGGGAGGGTCAAATTAGAGAGTCAAACACTCCACGGGACAAAAGAATTTAAATTTACAAAATTTCTTGACTTGAGATTCCTACTTCTAATAAGGCTAATATTTCTGACCTAAAATCAAACACTTACAATTTACTTCTAATTTCAAAAAACTTCACTTCCAGGAGCTCATTTAGCTCTATTTACAAAAAACAGGAATGCTTCCTCATCAGAACAGCATTACCATTCAAAATATCATCACTATAAGGTGAGAATCAAAAGAAATACCCTACTAATAGGTCTAAATTTAAGCATCATCACAAGGTGATAACCAAAACAAAAGTGACCTAATCAAAGGTTACTTATCAAATTCAAATACAAAGTATTATCACTTTATTACAAAGAGATAATCAAAACAAAGGTAACCTGACCATACGGTTACTTAACAAATTCAAATACAAAATATTATCACTTTATTACAAAGAGATAATCAAAACAAAGGTAACCTAATCATCAGGTTACTCATCAAATTTCAAACCCAAAATAACCCAGTTAGGGTTGTAGAATCCTACACCCTACTGATCATCCTATCACTAATTGCTAACGAACAACTGATCTCATTAGTGATGGACCAAACGGTGAAAATCACCAAGTCAACTTTCACTTTATCAAATCTAAGAACTTCTAACGGTCAAAAGGAACAAGGGAAAGAACAATTCATTCTCTCCACCTTGACATGTAGAAATCAGGACCAATAGTTAAATAGCCCACCTACTTCTACATTGTAAGGATATCTGTCAAAGACATCCTCCAAACACATCTCCGAGCAACGCGCGAGCAAAACGACCAGCGTGCACCAAGGCACACCTCAACTTACAAAACTTACAAAATCTCAAACCACTTATTTCACTCCTCAAACAAAATACTCAATATTAGTGGACCGACACTAGATCAAGAATTGGAACAAAACAAAACAGACCACTACGTCATTACTTAATATCAAAGAGATGACCGGACCGGAATTAATCGTCAAAATCATCATTTTCATTTGGATCTGATACTCCAATTGGTTTCAAGTCCTTTATGTGCCATTTCCTGCTCTTGTTCCATCTTCGTTTTCTAACTCATATACTAAACTGGAATGTTTTTCCGAATTTTACTCATAACGAACTTAGGAGCTAACTTAGCGGAAAATTTATCACTAGCACTCGAGAGGACCTTATTAGTTCTCCAAACATACTCTCCGACTCGGAATGAAATGTCTCTTCTCCGAAGATTGTAGCGTTTACACGAACGTTGATAAGCTACATGCAAATTTTCACGGACACTTCCAAAAATATCAAACAAAAGTTGACGATCCAAAACATAAGAAGGTCTACTACTGGAGACGACATCAACATCCTCACCAGGTATAAAATTATCCTTATAAGCTTTTCCACTTAAAGGTACCTGACGACCAAAAACTAAAAATTTGGTGAATAGTTGGTGGACTCATGTTTTGCTGAGTTGATCGCGTATTGGATCTTTGATATCTCAACATCCCACGTATCATGTTCTTCTACGTATGTACGGATTGCTGTACCAACTGTCTTATTGATTCGTTCCACAAAATTGCATTGGGGAGCATAAACAGCGTTATACCAAATTTTTGAATTTCGTACCTTGCACACAAAGCTTTAAAAATACGTCCAACTAATTGTGGACCATTATCACAAATAACAAATTGTGGTACTCCGTAGACAAGAAATACCTTTTCTTCCAAAAACTTCTCGATCAAATGTGCGGTAGCACTACGTAAAGGTTGCAAAATCGAATACTTCGAGAACCAATCACCAACAACTAAGAGCCATTTATGTCCGCGTTTGGAACGAGGAAACGGACCCATCAAATCTAATGCAATGGTTTGGAATGGTAGTCCAACTTCTTTCTCCTTTCCCATCATTCCAAGGGGACCTCTATTGGGTGGTTTTTGAGCACCACAAATCAAACATTTCCTACAAAATTTACGTACGTCAAAGATCATCTTTGGCCAATAATACAATTCTTGGACTCGAGACAAAGTTTTAAGGAACCAAAATGTCCTGCTGAAGGGGGTCATGACATGATTTAATGACATCTACGCGCTGAGACTTTGGCACCAAATATTTCCACTCTACAACATTCGCCGAATGCGGTAATAAGGAAGGTATAAACTTATAAATAAACCCATCTTCTACTTTCCATTGTGGGTAGCTTTTCGGTGACAACAAAATTTTCTTTCTCAAAGACTCATACCACAAGTCTACTGCATCAAGTTTAATCTCTACTAAGTTAACTTCTGGATTTTCTAGAGGAACACCACGACTAAGACAATCTGGAACTATATTGAACTTTCCTTTTCTATGCACCAAATCAAATGAGTGTTGCCTTAATCGAACTGACCATCTGGCGAGTTTTCCAGTTGGATTCTGAAGATTACTCAACCAAAGTAACGAAAATGATCGGTGACAACGGTGAATCGAACTCCTTCTACCCACGGACGAAATTTCTCAATTGCAAAAATAACCGCTAAACACTCTCTTTCAGTGGTGGAATAATTGCGCTCAGTACGGCTCAGGGTTTTGCTTGCGTACGAAATTACACGCTCTTCTCCGTTTACATTCTGAATCAACACAGCTCCTAACCCAGTGTTGCTTGCGTCACACTCAACGATAAAGGGTGCCGAGTAGTCTGGCTGCGAAAGAAGAGGTGCAGAAACTAATGCTTGCTTGATTAGCACAAATGAATTTTCTGCTTCCGCACTCCAGTTTACAGTTTGACCTTTTTTCTTACTTTTAATGAGGTCATTAATAGGCGAAACTAAAGACGAAAAATTCTTTATAAAGCGCCTGTACCAGCTGCACATTCCTATAAACCTTTTAATTTCCGTTGTGGTTTTCGGACGGGAAAGTTAACCATCGCCGACACCTTATCGGGATCTGTACGAAGTGAGTTCGAACCTACTATATAACCCAAAAATTTAAGTGTTTTTTTAAAAAATTCACATTTACTTATATTTATGGTAAGGTTAGCTTCTTTTAAACGTTGCTTAACCTCTACTAATAACTTTAGATGATCTTCAAAAGATGACGAACATAATATTATGTCGTCCAAATAGCAAAATACATGGGGTTCAAAACGTGGACCAAAAATTGCATCTACTAAACGCTGTTGCGTCTGCGCAGCATTCTTCAACCCAAATGGCATGCATGTAAATCTATATTGTCCTCGTGAGATAACACTGAAGGCAGTCTTATCCTTAGACGATTCACTAAGAGGATTTGCCAAAACGATTTTCTCAAATCCAGAGACGAAATGTAGTTCGCACCTCTCAACATATTGAGAATTCTATCTACGTTCGCAAGGGGTACGAATCATGAACAGTTAAGTCGTTCAGGGTTCTACCATCAAAACAGAAGCGATATTCTCCATCTGCCTTCTTAACCAACAAAACTGGAGAGGACCACGGACTAGTACACGGTTCTATAACTTTAAGTCTAAGCATGTCGTCCAATTCCTTATTCAATATCTTACCCATATATGGTGACATGACATATGGTTTCTTGTGGAAGGGTTTGGCATTGCCTGTGTCTATGTCCAATTCGATTAGGTGAGTTCGTCCTAATCTATCGTCGCTGCTAATCTCACTAAATGAATTTATTAACTCTTGTGCTTGCGCACTTTGAGCATCTGAGAGGTCATGTAAACCACATAAAGAATCTTCAGTGTTCAAAGGGATGGAAGACGGACCTATATACCCTATGTTGTTCCCAACATTGCTCTGGATAAACCAATTATTACTTCTAAAGTCAGCAACTACACCAAATAATTTTGCAAAGTCACTACCGAAAATAAATGTATGCGGTAGGGACGGAACCACTAATGCATTAAGGATGCGGCAATCATTACCTATACAAATTGGCAAATCTACTGAGCCTACAACAGACTTTATTGAACCATCAGCTGTAGTGATACCTGTTTTTGCTGAACTAAAATTTTCAAGTCTAATTCTCTAACAATTGAAAGTGCTAAGGATCCTACTACTGAGGTAGTGCATCCCGAATCCAGAAGACCGGTAATGTCTCTATCTATTAATTTCACCATAATGTAGGGTCGATTATCACACTGCTTCTCAATGAACAGAGTATTATTCTTAGGCTTCGAAGAGTCCTGACAAAAATTTTTAACAACTGTAAGCCATCTCGACCACTCGTCTTTACTAAAGTATTTTTCTTGTTTACAAATCATAACTGTAGCCTTATGACGCGGAACAGGATACCGACCACTATGTACCTGCCGCCTTACTGGTTTTTTTGAACAATGTGGACATGACGTTGCCTTAACGCCTTTTCGACCACATCCAAAACAAAAAATTTTTTGTTGCTCTACAATCTCTAAACCAATGTCCACTACGGGAGCAATTCCAACAAACAAAATGATTCCTCTTATCGGGACTAAAGGAATTACAAACCGAGGACTCTAAAGAGCTCTTATCCGCTACTGTTACTTGAGGATTGACTAATTTATTCTGAAACACCCTACTCTTAACAGCATAAACTTTCTCATTCAACCCAGGATGTTTGTTCTCATATGGATGCTTAGAGGTTGCAAATCTTATTAGGTTTATTAGAAGACGCCAAAACCGAGTTTAGTTTCATCAAAGAAGCTTCTTCTAACCTTTTACACAAATTTACTAGGGTCGACAAATCTTGAATGTCCGACAATGCAAGTGCCGAAATATATTCAGGAACCAAATTTCTTCTAATCATTTTAACTTTAGTAACTTCTGCTGGCTCGTTGGTCAGTCTACTAAAGAGGGTTTGCATATGCGCGACAAATAAAATAATCCTTTCGTCTTTACCTTGACGACGATTTCTGATCTTTTCCCAAATGTCATCATCCGAAGAACCAGGTAGAAAATCTTCCTTAAACGTTCTAACAAGGAGTTCCAGTCTCGCAAAGAATTTTCACTGTTCTAAACCAAACCAAAGCGTCACCCACAAAAGTTCACATGCTGATCCAAATAAGTCAGCTTCGGATACCTTACGAGATTGTGCTAAATCACTAACTCTATCTAAAATGAATGTAGTTGTTTGGGGTCACCTGAGAATTTTACAGGCCATGAACCTATAGGTACTGAAGGTGTTACATACGAAGTCGAATGGATAGGTGCACTAACTAAAGGAGATACTACAACGGACCGATCTAAATAGGTGGACTCTGTACTTTTATTGATTTTATCGTACAACTCAGCTTCAAGAGTTAATATCGTTGCTACGGTCTCATTTCTAAACTTAATTGCTTCATCGGGATTTATTGAAGGGATTTTCATACGCTTAGCTCGTCCCGAAAGGTGGTTTATCCTTGAACAAGCTCTTCTAAAAATTGAGTCTGATGAGTCGCCCTCAAACTCGGACACAATATTACGAACTGACTCGACTGAAACTGAAATTTCTTTACTTTCCGTTGCAAAATCTACTTCATAACACGAAAGGTCAACCAAACAACCAGGCTTATCTATTTCTTTAGCTAACAATCTACCTAAAATTTTCCGTTTCTCCAACACTGGCCTCTCACTTACCACTCCTCTGATTCTTAGTTCATACTCCAATTCTTCTTTAAGTAGACAAACAATTTGGAATTTTTCCGACATGGTTACTACAACCTAATGGAATCAAACCGATAAATCTAACTAATCCGAATCTTACAAAAGCTATCAAAACAAATTCGTACTACTAAAGGTAAAAATCAAAAATGTTTTTGGTAAAATTATTTTTGCCAAAACAATATCAAAAAATTTAAGGGTCAAAACAGAACTAAAGTCAAAAGTAAATTTGACCAAATTAACGAATTGAGTGTATGGGGATTACCGTTACAACCAATCTTTTATCAAAAGCAAACAAACAAATCTAAGTGTCAAATAAACCTTAAGCAAACAAATTTCGGAGCAAAATAATTTTGGACAAATGGACTTCAAAGGAAAATAAATTTTGAGCTAACAAACTTCGAATCAAATTAAATTTAGAACAAATAAATTTCGAAGCAAATTAATTTCTAACAAACAAATTCTAAGGCAAATCAAATTATGAACAAACAACCTCGAGCTAAATTAAATTATGAACGAACGAATTTCAACAAATTACTCGTTGAACAAACAAATTTCGAGCCCCCAAATAAATTTTGATCAAACAAATTTCGAAGCCCCAAGCGTTGGGCGCTAGTGAAACGTATTATATTTTCTTGATCGCTAACCCCAAACGGTCACATTCTTTCCTAAATTGAGCTTAACTAATGCTCTCTTCTTAATACATACATCTGACTCTAGAAGTTGGGGTCAGCAAAACAAAGTCTTCCGACGTAACTAGGGTCTATTCCTTGGGTAGAGCTATGAGCAATGGGGGTAAGTCGAAATCTATGGAGGGTTACACTTAACAAAAAACAAACAGGCGCCACCAAGTCCAAATTGATTTATTTTAGGGCATAGCTATTTTTTAAGGGCGGACTTGGAGACCCAAAAAAGGAGATCGCCTTCGTTGATACACAAACTTGTCTTAACAGAATAAGACGCTGTTCCTGTAAGAAAGAATAATAATTAAGTCACATAAAAATGGGAACACTATTTGCGTCCCTCAAGTATACCTAAAAGTATAGAGAATATTTTCTGCATAATGGGATCATAAAATTTTAGTTCTTATTGCTTTTTGTTTACCAAGTCTGATCAGACTAGATCAGAATAAAAAACTTTAAATGAAGAATATTAATTTACTAATAAGAATTTTCTTGGTTTCAGTAAATAAAGTATCATTGTAATTAAATAAAAATAAAAATTTGAAGTACTTGCAAAACTGGTAGTAAAGGTTATCAACTAATCCTTACTCAAATATTTTATAATTCTATGTAACTAAAAATGCTAGAGTTTCTTTATAACCCAATCAGATCTGTGTGAGTCATTTACAAATGAATATACGAAATTTTCTCTTTAGGTTAACAAACTTAAATTTAGTTTGAAGTCAAAATAATCACCAAGATATTCTCTAATGTTATCAATAATGGTTGTACTAAAATGCTAAACATGTGTTAGCCATTGGGCAATTGTTGACAATAGTGAACAAACAAACAGGTGATGTAATAGCAGCTGTTAAATTACGTTGAAACCACGTGTGATCACGTATTTACGAAGCTAAGTGAAAGCAAATTTAATACTGGGGAAAACCAGCTTATTTACAGGTAAACTGAATAACAATTTTGTACGTCTAACAAACAAAATGAAATAATGTACTTTCAGAAGGAAAGTACTCAGGAAATCTTAATTCTATTACGAACCCAAGAGCAGCAGTTGTCCCTTGATGTAATGGAAATTACCTCGCAGCGCGGAACAGCAACTAATTATACTTGCTTTCCATGCTTTAACACAGGTGTAGGAGCAAAGCGGGTTCCTTACTTGGATCACGGCAGCATTACTTTGTAACGTAATCTTCCGTTGTCTAAATTTATTTACTAAAATAATTTTTCATTGCGTAGCCAACAAATTAAGCTTTCTAAATTGTAACTTCAAAGGGATCATGTTGTCTCAAATTTTACAGTTGCGATTTTCGACGTGGTGTGCGATATATACGTTATCCATGCAGTTTTCTAATTTCTCGTTGGGATTTCAAATGCGTCGTTGCGAATTCAAATAGGTCGTTGCGAATTCAAATAGGTCGTTGCGAATTCAAATAGGTCGTTGCGAATTCAAATAGGTCGTTGCGAATTCAAATAGGTCGTTGCGAATTCAAATAGGTCGTTGCGAATTCAAATAGGTCGTTGCGAATTCAAATAGGTCGTTGCGAATTCAAATAGGTCGTTGCGCTAAATAAATTTTGTAAATTAGCTAATATGACAACGAATATACAAAATGTGGATTAGGTACTAACCGTTACTCAGGAAGTGTTTCACAAACATAGAGCGACTCGGAGGTCACTCGCCATTCTCTTAGAATGCATCTTGACGCTACTTTTAACTATCGACGAGTGCGCTCGCTGCTTTCTTGTATGGTGGGAGGTTCCGGATTTTAGTTCTCGAACCTCTCACGCGCGCGCCAGTGGCTGTGAAATTACACCGAACTCGGAAACAACTCGACTAATAATCCTTGATATTATAATACTATAAAAGTTTGATTGTTACTTGAATATTTATTTTAATTAATAAAGGTATTTTACTATTCATTGTACGTTTAATGAATGGATTCTCCTACTGCAAAAATAAAATTGTTACAAGCCTTTGAAATGTGGTGCTACAGACGTATGATGAAGATAAAATGAACAGACAAAGTTAAGAACGAGGAGGTACTAAAAATGGTAGGGGAAGAAAGAAATATGTGGAAAACGGTAAAAAATAGGAGAGATAGGATGATAGGCCACATACTACGGCATGAAGGAATAGTGCGGAATATACTAGAAGCAGATATAGGAAAAAAGAGATGAAGAGGGAGACCTAGGTTAGACTACTGCACACAGATAGTGAAAGATGTAGGCTGTAGGAGTTTCAGGGAAATGTGTAGGCTAGCTCAGAAGAGAAATCAATGGAGGTACGCATACAACCATTCCCAAGATGGATAAATTAATGACGAAGAAAGTAGCTGCACTTAAACATGATATTTATTATAAGCAACTACAAGCATTGGAGGGGCAATATTCTCGAATTATGGTAATTGCGTGAAAGCATTTACTGGAAAACTATTATTTCGGCAAATGTCTAAGTGTTGGGGGATCTTGGCAGCCACAGGTTGCTTAACCCCCTTCAATAAATCGCTGTGAAATAGGGCATAATATTAAAAAACAATATAAGGGGAACCGAGCTGTATTACTGTGTGAGAATTTCAGGGAACCATGTAGGTTAGTTTAGAAAAGAAATAAGTGCAAGTACATGTCCAACCAGTTTTGAGACGGGAAACCCAATGACGAAAAAATCTAATATTACAAAATTGTTTTATTCAATTCAGATCTGATTGGATTCAAAAATATGACATTAACAAGCTAATAAACGTATTAGTTTGTATGCTTCCCGATATACATACAAAATTAATTACCTTTGATAAACTGTGGTAGAGAAAAATGTACTTTGATCCACAGGCGGAATAAACAATAAACATACAAGATATAAACGAGTGTATTTGACTAACTTCGAATAAGCGGGATATTCTAACAATACTTGAAACACACCGGATGTGACCAGCACGCGCTATAATCATAACCACAAATTACGACGGTCCAAATGTCCAACGTTGTGGGTATCACATGCTTATCACTTTACATTTACGACGCAAGGCAAATATTAAACACAGAGAAACTCAATATAAATTTAGAATGAGAATTAATATAAATCGCTAGTATCAACGTAAATATAAGTTTATAATAAATATATATATATATATATATTACTCATATTTAGACCAGGGTAGAAAATTAAATAATCACATCAAATAATTTTAATCACCGTGTATAAGGAATTTTATTAGATAATACGCTTTAGTAAAACACCGTGGAGAATAAAAATTTATTAGTTTCATTAAACATAAGAGATTTAAATCATGTACAAGACGCTTTATATCAAAAGAAGCAGTATTAAAAAGCTCTGCGTGTAATGTAATTATTCCTAAACAAATGGAAATTACGTGCAAAATTTATCTTAATTAACTCTATTTCAAGTAACCGGTATTGAACAAAACGTACAGATAATATCTACAGAAACTTGTAAAAACCCAATAAAAGCAAATCCTATAAGTGTTAGTTAGAAGTAGGATGTTTGAACACACCTGCGTATTTTAAAAGGCAATTTCAGTTTAATTTGTTTAGATAAACATGTCGATTCTAAGGATATTGGAAACGGTCAGATGCTTTAGCACGAAATACAAAACAGGGTTTATTTAAAAAGCTCTGAGAATTAATATTATTTTGAACACCTGCGTAGTTTAAATATCACGTACGGCGAAAATTGTGTAGATAACAAATGGTTTCAAAGAATCTTGAAGAAACCGTGGCTTAATATTCACGAGAAGGTGCGATACGGGGTTATTAAACCCAGATAGTCCACATGGACTAAAATATAATCGATAATAAAGAATATCAATTTGCACCAATGCGAACAGGTTAGAAAAGGAAAGAGAAAATGCGTCAAGCAAAGACACATATAGTAAAAGGCGTGATTTAAGCAACGTCACGAGGGTCACAATTGGTTGAAAATAGGATGCAAATATCAGAGGTAGAAACAACGATTTCTGTACAAAATTAATTAGCTTTTCTCGGACATGTTTGCGTGCCGTGTGAGAATTTCTGAGTTTTGAATGGGGCGAGTGAAAAATTCGTAAAAACCGACGCACAGGCTACGGATTGGGAACATAGAATGAGAAATTCTTTAGAATTACCCGTTTTGGGGAACAGACCGACAGACAGGCTTTTTGCTATATATACCGGTGGTAATATGAATTTCGGCCTCTTAGACTTTTGACTATTCGATGCGTTAAAAGCTCTTACATCCGCGACTTGATTGAAGATGTTAAACAGTGCATTTTAGTTTGATAAAATAATTTAAAGTTTGCTCGTATATTTTAGTGATTCAAAATAGTTTGTTATTTACGTGCTAACATGAATGTACTTCAGTGCACTTAGATACAAGGTAATAAAATTTAGTATCACTGTACCAATTAGCAAAATTTACAACGACAAATGTATACACAAAAGTAGGCAGTTTTGGCGTATCTTGGTGAAAGAAGTATGAATTTCTTTGTTATTTTTCGGGGGTATTAATACTTAAATGGTTCAAATACGTGTCTGGATCCACGAAACAAGGGTCAGATATACACAGATGAGTTCCGGAAAAGCCCAGAAACAACTTTAAATAAATGGTGATTTAGAAAATTTTAAAAGCGTTGAGAATTAGAAGCCGTAAATATAATCCTGTTGGAATGGTGTGATTAACTAAAGGGACGATGTACATTGAAGCTACGAGGACAGTAACCTTCAGGTAAATTATACTATTTTGTTTGACATTTTGGTGTGTGTTGAATTACTTTATAATTGATTTACTTTAAATGGACATTAGTGAAATTGTACTAACCATAAAATTTTAATGTTAAGATGAAATTTGCTTGTTTAAGTAGAAAGGGTATTTAGTATTGATGTTCTGGATTATGATGAAATTTTAGGTATGTCTTTGAGCTCAATTAGACGAACCTGGTTAATTAACGTAAAGGGTGGTAGATGCTCCCTTTTTACTCTGCATATATTGTTATAGTAATTAGTAGGCATCCTACAAGGACTTTAATTCTGGATGCACGTTAAAATGATAATAAAATTAATCTTGAAATTCTTTTTAAAACTGAAATTTATGCTGAATTTTAATCTTGAAATTTTAATGTATTGTGAATATTGATGTAAATAGAGTTGACGTTGATGTTTGTGGTAGGAATGTGTTTGTTTTTTTTATGTATGAGGATGAAAGTTATATAGGGGAGCAGCCGAGGCGATTAACAGAAGAAAGTCAACAGACCAGGTAATTCAAGAGGTTTCACAGCAATATATATATATATATATATATATATATATATATATAAGCAAGATAAATATTGGGGATACAGTCAGATTGGACATGGATTTAATATAAACTTCTTATAACCATTTCAAGCTTTCGAAAATGTTTATTTTCTTCATCGGGATACTAAAAGTTTATAATTTAACATTTATATGATAAAATTATATAGGTTACTTACGATTATAAAGTTTACAATTATATAAACATTAAATGACATCTATATGACATGGACAGGTTTTTGTTCATACGCGTGCATTCAAAAGTTTCTTATAAGTATATGCAAAATTAAAGTTAAAGTTAATGCAGTAAAGATATTAATTAAATAAAGTAACATAGTTATTATAGGTCTTGATAAAATAAAATAGAAACTAAAAAGTGTTATACTATTTTTTAAAAATTAAAGCTAATCGTATTGTACCAAAGGTGTTATAAATTTGTATAGTGTGATAGTTTTATAAAAGTTTGGAATTATTTTTATTCTTTATTATTGTTATAAGATATGAATAAATATTGTTTAAATTTTGTGTGTCTGTATTTTTATTTATAGGATTTTCTTCGAGAACAATCGCGATCATTTCAAGAAATAAGCGTTTTTTATAGCTAGTTTCTCTGAATATAATTCTGGTGTCATCATAATTCATAGTGTGACCTGTATCAATTACATGGGAAGCTAGCGCGCATGTTTTTTTGTTCAGATACAAAAATCTTTTAATACTCAGAAACCTATTACTTACTAATTCATATCCGAAACCTCTAATCAACAAACTAATTTTCAACACCACCACAAGAAAAAATACCACATTAATCAACACTTACTCCAACAATACTACAGACACTAATACCAGCTCCACGTCTCCTACAATCTTTATTCCACTTCCGTACATTGATATACTTACAGATAAATTAAAACATCTTTTTAAGGATCTTCAAAACATCAAACTTATCAAAAAACCAATTATAACTTTAGATAGGGTATTATATAGTAGTCTTAAAGACCACACACCTACACCCCGACAGTCAGGAGTAGTCTACAGTATACCCTGTCGTAACTGTAATGGTAGGTATGTTGGACAGACATCAAATTGGTTATCTACAAGACTAACCTCACACAAAAGTGATTGCAATCTGAACAAAAAAACATGCGCGCTAGCTTCCCATGTAATTGATACAGGTCACACTATGAATTATGATGACACCAGAATTATATTCAGAGAAACTAGCTATAAAAAACGCTTATTTCTTGAAATGATCGCGATTGCTCTCGAAGAAAATCCTATAAATAAAAATACAGACACACAAAATTTAAACAATATTTATTCATATCTTATAACAATAATAAAGAATAAAAATAATTCCAAACTTATATAAAACTATCACACTATACAAATTTATAACACCTTTGGTACAATACGATTAGCTTTAATTTTAAAACTAGTATAACACTTTTAGGTTCTATTTTTATTTTTATCAAGACCTATAATAACTATGTTACTTTATTTAATTAATATCTTTACTACATTAACTTTAACTTTAATTTTGCATATACTTATAAGAAACTTTTAAATGTACGCGTATGAACAAAAACCTGTCCATGTCATATAGATGTCATTTAATGTTTATATAATTGTAAACTTTATAATCGTAAGTAACCTATATAATTTTATCATATAAATGTTAAATTATAAACTTTTAGTATCCTGATGAAGAAAATAAACATTTTCGAAAGCTTGAAATGGTTATAAGAAGTTTATATTAAATCCATGCCCAATCTGACTGTATCCCCAATATTTATCTTGCTTATACATTATAAAAACAGTCAATATTACTAATTATATATATATATATATATATATATATATATATATTGCTGTAATACCGCTATAATATCGTGCCCCTACTTTGGGCGCTATATTTAATTGCTGTATTATTAAAAGAATTATTATCGTGCTCTAACTTTGGTTCGATATCTTTATTTGCTATGATATTAAATTATTGTACCACCATTTTAACATTCACTATTAAATATAGTTATCTCCTCCTCCAGCTGTTTTCTTAATATCACTATCAAACTGGACGTTATCTTTAAACAACTCTTTAACAACCAATGACAAAATTCAATATGTTACCGCCTTGCGCGTTATCTCTTCTCTATTCAATTTGTGACTCCGCCTTTCTACTATTTAAATCTTTGACCTCGGCTAGCATTTATTTGCAATTATAAAATTCAGTAAATTTAGATTTTGTATAATGAAACTAATATGTTATATACAGCTTTTGAAATTATTTGTAATACCTTTCTTATAAATTTGATTTATTAACAACTATCTAATTGGTACTCAAAAATCCCCAAAGTCACCAAAGAACATTTACTACCCTTTAGGAACAAAGCGTGGAATATTCCAAACCTGTTTTCTCATTATTCATTCATATAGTATGCAACCTTTCTTGTTGACTTGTTCACAAACCTATAGTAATTTAGCAAATTAAATATAAAAACAAATAATACTCCATATAGAAAAACAAATATCTTATAACTAAAAATCTCTGACCTGGTTTTATCTTTTCACATCGACGCTCCCACTAAAATTGATCTTCCCCAATTCTGGATTCCATTCCAATTATTACGCTATTGATCAGCACCATTAAATTATATCCCCAATTTGCTTCAATTCTTAAACTTTCATCATTCTTGCCCCAGACTTAAACTTGCAGCTTGTTTCACCCCTGTACTTCAAGATTATTATTATTCTTCCTTTTCACTTGACATTTAAATTGCATTACTGTATTTTTCTTAACATCAGACCTCTAATTTGTATTTTATTTTCCCCAGACATCAGAATCAGAACCAGAAATCGAAGCCCTATTATTTCTATGTCTTAGTTTACAATAAATTCATTAAAAACATACTCACGTTTAAACGGCAATTGTAATGATATTTTCACTTATTTAATTTTCACTCTTCTACGTATCGCGTACTACTCTGTTTCATGGCAATGCACTTTGGCCTTGATTGAGTTTAAAACTGACTTCCCCATCACGGAGCTTGCTAATATCATTTCGAATTCCCACTCCAACCGTGGGTGTGATCTAGAACTTGTCGTTGTCCCGGACCAATCAAATAATTTTATTACGAGCCGTTTCTGATGCAATGCTCGACATTTTCCCATAATCACAACTTGCCTGCAGCTGTCTTCGATTGTCAACATATTGTATTTTGATAGATTTCATGCTTTTCTATAAACAACTGATGTAACCCGACTTTATATTTCCATGTTTACATATGTTTCACGCAATTTTTAATCGTTTCCCTTATCACATGGTTAGATTTTTGTACGCATTTATATTAACTACCTGAAATTCTATTTCTATATCCGCATTACTTTAATCGTCTGGAACTCTTCTTCTCAATGCGTGTCTAATTACACTTTATCAAATATACGCGTGCTTCCACTGAAAAATATCCTCATTTGTCTTACCTAAATTAACTGAACTTTATTTACAGGGTATTTAATATTTACTATCTACTTTAATACATTTATTTCACATTCCTACGCCGACCATGCGTCTTCCTAAGTTTACCTGCGTCGCCCAAAATTATCTCTACTCTATATACAGGGTGTTGACTACTTACTATATACAAACTATGTCTATTTCTTAATTATCTCTTTAAATAAGTGCAGCCCTCCGCTGACTATCTTAATTACTCATTCCCGAACTATCTTTGCTATAACGTGCACCCTTAAGCAACCCCTTATCACAGCATAATATATATATATATATATATATATATATATATATATTGCTGTGATGCCTACAAAAAGCCTCACCCGAGTAAAAACAAATATTCAAGCCCCAACGTTGGGCCCTCAAGATTGCTGTGAAATGCGCCTTTGGTCACATGAACTGGTACTTTCTGCTTATCATTCGAGCCCCACAGATTGGGCCGTCAAAATTGCTGTGTTTCCTCGTATTAAGAATCGGTGAAATCTCCTCTGATATTCGATTTCTTACCTGAATATCGCCTCTTGAATCCTTCCGCCTCGGCAGCTCACCTAGATATAACTTTCATCCTCATTCATAAAAAAAACACATTGCATAAATTTCAGCATCATAAAATTTCAAGTTCAAATTTGTCATCATTTTAATTTGCATCCGGAATTAGAGTCCTTGTAGGATGCATACTAATTAAATAAACAATATGTGCAGACCTGAGTCTGAATAAAAGAGAGCATCTCCCACCCCTTTACGTTAATTAAACAGGTTAGTCTAATTGAGCTCAAAGACAGACCCACATTTTCATCATAATCAAAAACATAAACCTGATAAATACTCCTTTCTACTTATACAAGAAAATTTTACCTTAAAATTCAAAATTTGTTGTTTATACAAATTTACTACCGTTCATTTTTATCAAACAAATTATAAAAATATTCAACACACACCAAAACATCAAAGATCGAACAAAATTGCATAATTTACCTGAAGGTTACTGCACTCGTGGCTCCAATGTACATCGTCCTTGCTAATTCCACCATTCCAGCTGGTTTATGTTTACGGCTTCAGATTCTGACCGCTTTTAAATTTTTTGTACACCACCATTCGTCTAAAAAGGTTTTAGGGCTTCTCAGGAATTCATCTATGTATATCGAAATCTTGTTTTGTGGATCCAATCACGTTTACGAAGAACATTTGATTATTAACACCCCCGAAAAATAGCACTGAAATTCATAATTCTTTCACGCTATACCCAAAACTGCCTACTTCTATTTATTTATTTATCGTTATTAATTTGGATAATTGGTACAGTAATACCCGCAAATATAACTAGACTTTGTTACCTTCATTTATCTTCTCTAAGTGTACTAATAACTTTTATTGTAGCACGTAATCACCACGTATTCTACTTAAAGTAGTGAATAATCAAAAAATAAAGAGCAAAACTGTTTAAAGTATCGAATAAAATCAAAAATATAAGAGAGCGAAACTCCTATTAGCCCGGGTTTATACAATGGCCGTTTGCAAGTCGAATTTGTCCCGCGACGGACAATTCTTAGAAATTCGCATTCTCCTTTCCCTTCCGACGGCTCGGCACAGCGATTCTACTAATAATTTGCACACGTCCAAGTTGAAATCTAAGAAATTTTCACACTACTCGCAACACGTCTGTGAACAACTAATTAATAATATATAGAAATTGTTATGTTTCCACCTCTCATATCTGCATCTTATTTCAACCAATCGTAGACCTAGTGACGCTTCACAAATCACGCCTTTTATAATCAGTCTCTCTGCTTTACGCGTTTTATCCATCCCTTTCTACCCTGGTCTGAGTGGTACAAATCAATATTCCAGTCTATATGCTATTTAAATCCACGTGGATTCCTACGTGAGTAAAATAACCCCTCATCTAGCATTTCCTGCTAAAACATCCGACCGTTTTCAATATACGTAGAAGCTGCATGTTTATCTATTCAAATTTATTAGAACGTGACATTTAAAAGTTTGCAGGTGTGCGCTCCTAATAAACGTTTTAATATAATTCTCTGAGTTTTGTTTCATGGTATTATAACCTTCCTTTAGCTGTTTGTTACCAACCTTGAATTTTCACAGGCTTTTATGCTTATTATATATTACTAATGGTTCAATTAAAATAATAATGAATGGCATTGACTGCTACCCTTTAATTTTTAGCGAATACCAATTAAATATTAATTATTATTTGTACACTTTGTTTAATACCCGTTACTTAAAAATTGAATTAATTAATATAAATTTCGCACGTAATTTCTATTTGTTTCTTTATACAGGGTGATTAAACTTATTTGATGTCGTTAATTAATTTTCTACCCTGGTCTAAATTTGAGTAATATATATATATATATATATATATATATATATATATTAATCATATTTAGACCAGGGTAGAAAATTAAATAATCACATCAAATAATTTTAATCACCGTGTATAATGAATATTATTAGATAATACGCGTTATTAAAACCGTGAAGCATAAAAATTTATTAGTTTCATTAAACATAAGAGATTTAAATCATGTACAAGACGCTTTATATCAAAAGAAGCAGTATTGGAAAGCTCTGCGTGTAATGTAATTATTCCTAAACAAATGGAAATTACGTGCAAAATTTATCTTAATTAACTCTATTTCAAGTAACCGGTATTGAATCGTTAGTAACAGATAATATCTATAGAAACTTGTAAAAACCCAATGAAATGCAAATCCTAGAAGTGTTAGTTAGAAGTGGGATGTTTGAACACACCTGCGTATTTTAAAAGGCAATTTCAGTTTAATTTGTTTAGATAAACATGTCGATTCTAAGGATATTGGAAACGGTCAGATGCTTTAGCACGAAATACAAAACAGGGTTTATTTAAAAAGCTCTGAGAATTGGTATTATTTTGAACACCTGCGTGGTTTAAATATCACGTACGGCGAAAATTGTGTAGATAACAAATGGTTTCAAAGAATCTGGGAGAAACCGGGGCTTAATATTCACGAGAAGGTGCGATACGGGGTTATTAAACCCAGATAGTCCACATGGACTAAAATATAATCGATAATAAAGAATATCAATTTGCACCAATACGAACAGGTTAGAAAAGGAAAGAGAAAATGCGTCAAGCAAAGACACATATAGTAAAAGGCGTGATTTAAGCAACGTCACGAGGGTCACAATTGGTTGAAAATAGGATGCAAATATCAGAGGTAGAAATAACAATTTCTGTACAAAATTAATTAGTTTTTCTCGGACATGTTTGCGTGCCGTGTGAGAATTTCTGAGATTTAAATGGGGCGAGTGAAAATTTCGTAAAAACCGACGCGCGAGCGACGGACTGGGAACATAGAATGAGAAATTCTTAAGAATTGTCTGTTTTGGGGAACAGACCGACAGACAGGCTTTTGCTATATATACCGGTGGTAATATGAATTTCGGCCTCTTAGACTTTTGACTATTCGATGCGTTAAAAGCTCTTACATCCGCGACTTGATTCAAGATGTTAAACAGTGCATTTTAGTTTGATAAAATAATTTAAAATTTTGCTCGTATATTTTAGTGATTCAAAATAGTTTGTTATTTACGTGCTAACATGAATGTACTTCAGTGCACTTAGATACAAGGTAATAAAATTTAGTATCACTGTACCAATTATCAAAATTTACAACGACAAATGTATACACAAAAGTAGGCAGTTTTGGCGTATATTGGTGAAAGACGCATGAATTTCTCTGCTATTTTTCGGGGGTGTTAATAATTAAATGGTTCAAATACGTGTCTGGATCCACGAAACAAGGGTCAGATATACACAGATGAGTTCCGGAAAAGCCCAGAAACAACTTTAAATAAATGGTGATGGAGAAAATTTTAAAAGCGTTGAGAATTAGAAGCCGTAAATATAATCCTGTTGGAATGGTGTGATTAACTAAAGGGACGATGTACCTTGAAGCTACGAGGACAGTAACCTTCAGGTAAATTATACTATTTTGTTTGACATTGTTGTGTGTGTTGAATAACTTTATAATTGATTTACTTTAAATGGACATTAGTGAAATTGTACTAACCATAAAATTTTAATTTTAAGATGAAACTTGCTTGTTTAAGTAGAAAGGGGTATTTAGTATTGATGTTCTGAATTATTATGAAACTTTTGGTATGTCTTTGAGCTCAATTAGACGAACCTGGTTAATTAACGTAAAGGGTGGTAGATGCTCCTTTATACTCAGACTCCGGTCTGCTTATATTGTTATATTAATTAGTAGGCATCCAACAAGGACTTTAATTCTGGATGCACGTTAAAGTGATAATAAAATTAATCTTGAAATTCTTTTTAAAACTGAACTTTATGCTGAAATTTAATTTGAAAATTTAATGTATTCTGAATATTGATGTAAATAGAGTTAACGTTGATGTTTGTGGTAGGAATGTGTTGTTTAATTTTAGGAATGAGGAGGTTTATAAAATTAGGTGAGCAGCTGAAGCGAAACCAGGATCACAGCAGTTTATGACGCCCAATCGGTGGGACTAGAATTTTTTTGTTGAAAGGACCCAGTTCCCGCATTCAAAGGAGTATATCACAGCAATATATATATATATATATTGCTGTAATAAGAGGTTCTTTAGAAGTGTATTGAGCAGTATGGGTCGAGTAGTAACCATAAATTGCTATAGAAATCAGAAAACTGCATTTATTTAGCAGAAAATTATGTAATTTATACATTATGTAAATAGCAAGCATTTAACACCCTGTATATAGATCGTAATTAGCTTTAAACGATGCAAGTAAGCATATTTTACAACAATAGAACACTTATTTAGCAGAAAAATAAGTAATTCATACATTATGTAAATAGCAAGTATTCAACACTCTGTATATAGACCGTTATTAAATTTTTAAGTAATGCCATTGAACACATCTCTCAACAATAGAACGCGTATTCAGAAGAAATGATCGTACACGTAATTAAACATACGTTGAGAAGTGTCTAATTAGTTATAAAACAAATACAAAGATAAAAGATAAAACCTAAGAAAGCTTAATGCAAGTACGCGGAAACAATAAACATTTTTGATAAGAAAACGCAGTTTCAAACACGCATAAAAATAGAAAAACGAAAACAGCATTGAAGTTACATCATTTATTTTGTTCAATTATCCAAAAGGCGATATCCATACAAAACAACGTCTGGCAAAGATAACAAGGTATCTATAGCAAATAGATATTACACGGAAAACCGAAGAAATTACATCAGAAACAACTTTGAAATGCAGGGAATATTAAAGACCTGGTTGGTTGAGATATCGGCAAAACTGTTGAAAATCTAGCCCACATGTAAGTGGGAAGAGCCTATATGAACACAGAGCAATAATAAGACGAGTCAGTTCACAACTCAGGCAGGGCGAAGCTGCGTCACTGTTAACCAGAAAGTCACGCGTAATTTAATATTTAATAGAACATCAAGTGTATGTTACAGTGATAAAGTGCAACGATTACAAAGACTTCTTTTGCCGTTTAACGGCTTTGAATTGGTGGTACATTTTTGAATACTTCGAAGCTGTGAATGTGTTGATGACAATAATTCAAATTTTGGTCGATATAACACTTCGAATTGGTGGTACACTTTTGAACACTTCGAATCTGTGATATAACATTTCAAATTGGTGGTACATTTTTGAATACTTCTAGTCTGAGATATCACTTCGAATGTATGGTGTATTTTGAATACTTCAAGTTGCAATAATTCAAGTATGCTTCAACAAGAATAAGTCAAATCTGGGTCAATATAATATTGCAATAAAGTCAGCGTCGACTATTATATTTTGCTACAATTCTGGTACAATTTTGAGTTGCATGATTCAAGGCATATAAAATAAGGAAGCACGAAGTAATTTTTGGAAAACTAGGGGTAACTGTACCCAAACACTGGTTCAACGAAGGAGGACAACAAAGGGGTGTTGATCCACAACCCGAGCAACCTGTAGCAGGTCAGATCTATTTAATTTTAAGATATTTTTCTATTTAAATTTCAATACTGAATTTATTCAATTTATATAAACTTGTGATGAAGTCAACAACAAACATTGCATACGTTAAACTTACGTAATGTATTATAAAGGGGTTTAGAACGTTCCAGGTTTTTTTGGTAAAAAAAGGTCGTTTTTGGTGACTTTAGGTTGAATTATTCAAAGTATATAAATTTTGTGGTAAATGATACATATGATATTGATTAATTGAAGGGTGTATTTAAATATTTTTCAAAAATTGTAAATAATATTTCTTTTCATTATATCAAACTAATTGACTTCGTTTTATCAATTCAAACAAATAGGTAATCAAAAAGGGGTGGAGAAGAGAAAACTTGATCATTGTAACGTTGTGCACTCTGTGTAGATTAAATAGGGCTAGCCGTGGCATAATAGTAAAATTAGTAAGATTAAATTTGGTTTGAAAACGCAAAGAGGTGGAGTTAAGTAAAAACGTCATTACACCGACTACGGCGTTATCATATCAATATATATATATATATATATATATATATTTAGGGGTATATAAGATCACAGGGTAGGTATACTTCACGTAAACATCATATAAATAAAGAAAACCAAACATTTAAATTACAACAGGTACATAATTCGTCCATTATGCAAAAAGTAAATTCCAATCACCTTGTATAAAATCAACAACTAACCACAATTAATAAAAGAAGCACATTCTGCAATAACTTAAAAACATTAATCAAAATAAATAATTTTGGAAGTCATTCAATACACTTCTAAACATTTAAAACATTCTCGAGCGTCAAAGCAAATACAAATCACCCTGTATAAAATCAAATGAAGCTCATTCTGTAATAGATGAACCATATTTAGTAAAAGATATGATTCTGGGCGGAACCCAATTCATTTTAGAAACTATTAACACATTCATAAGCTCTTAATAAATACAAATTAGGCATATTTAAACGTAAAACAAATCTCTTTAAAACTCGACGCATTGCGTAAGGAACGGAAGACAATGAAACGCATAAAACAAACTTTAGAAAAACGAGCACATTTCATAACGTCATAAGATATAGATATTGGAACAAAGCGCGTACGTGACATTAGAAATCTAGAAATTGACAAATTTTTGTAAAGCCAGAATAGGTAAACAAAATATGGAACAATAAGTTTGTATACGTACGGAATTAAAAGAAAAATTGATAAATTCCTATACAAAATTATGTCTACGTGATGTTTCAAGCATAAATTACAACACTTGTTAACAAATCCCAATGCAAAGTTATGTATACGTGCTAAGTGGAATGCATTGAGTAAACAATTTTGAATAAACCCAACAGGTTAAGAGTTGGGAGGCAATGAACTCGTTCTATAAAGAACCTAAACTGATAAGGGTCATTCATTCCATTAACAACGCACGTCTGTCCCAGTCTAGACGAATTTAATACGCGAATCTGAAATTAAGTAAAGTCAAAAGTGACAAAATTAAATAATTAATTAAAATAGTACAAGTACGCGTTTAAAATACAAGTATAAAACCTGTCGTTGTTATAAAATGTAAGTCTAAATTTGTTTAATAATAAACAAAATCTTGAGAATTTATTAGTTAGGGCTCTAACTAAGTACGGACGTAAAACACAAAATAATACTTCAATACCTCTAAGTACTAAATACAATAAATGGGAAAACTTTAAATCAAGACGTTAAAATTGCAAATAAAGCTCTAAGCAACACATTAATCCGAAGTCAATAGTTAATAACAAGCTGCTGAAAAATAGTTCGAAGCATTGGGGTACACGCAGAGCTGTGGGTCAACAACTTGGAAACCACTAAATTAGCAACCGATTTGAACCAGGAAGCTCCCGTGGAACTCAATCAAAAGAATACCAGGTTAAAATTTATTTCTCAAATAATAGCACAAGTTTTATTTTGAATATTTGAAACTTATTTATACTTTAGATAATTTGTGTTAAGGGTCATCAAAAATTTGGTTCGTACGTTAAAAATACGTTAAAAGGGGAATAGTTAATTAAACGTTCAACAAAGCATTCAATATAAAGGCATATCGCCAAACTCACTAAATTTAACCACCTCTTCTGCTCATTCATTTGGCCACCTCACAACATCCTTAAGAAGTACATTATTTATAGCTGTGACAACTTTGTGCATAACTCGACAAGCTGTCCCTTTTGAAACTTCATGCATATCACCTACACAATGGTACTGAGCACCACTTTCTAGCCGGTGGAGAGCAATTCAAAGTTGTTGCTTTGGCGACGGCGAATGATTTCTTGCAGTGTGATGTTCCTATGTGTTACTTATATTATTAAGCACAGACATAAAAGTTTCAAGGTCTAGCTGAAATCTCTCATTGAACTCATATGTATCTTCAAAAGATTACCGGTATACGTAACAAAACATTTAGGTTAGATTACTGTTAGTGACATTTTGGTAGATTTTATTATTCACATTCAAATTTCCAGCAAAAAACCTCTTATGTAATGGCGGATTGCGTTCAAAGTTATAGAATTTTGTCCGACAAACTTCAAACGAACCGACAAAAGCTTCACATCTGTAAGAGGTGGATAATCTGTGGTTGTGCTTATTCAATCCATGCCACTGGTGGAAAGGCAGCAGGTTAAGAATTTATCCGTAATGGGAATTTAAAGTACACTAGGATAGAAAACGCACGCTTATGGTCGCTTTGTTGGAACAAGAGTTCGCAATTATAAAAACAAAATACCCGTTTCGTATTTAACAATGTCTTATAAAATATGTGAGTAACCTCAGAATTAACAAATTTGCATATTATAAACCCCAAAATAAATAAAACTAAATAAAACCCAACGCTTGCTTTTATTTAAAATAAGGGCGAACACTTTGCCTCAGCAGGAGGTAAATAACCACATAAATAACAAAGAAAAGGATACCTGTACCATTGACTTACTTTTGTCCTTGTTTGAACTTGCAAGTGTGCAAATGAAATGAAAGCGGTTGCTCTTTGTCTCGCACATGTACCGTGCAACATTCAGGGCTTGCTTTGGAATCCTGTTTTGAAGGGTTTAGTGCAGCCGAATCAAAAGGGTCGTTTTCCACTAAAGCGTTCTTTGTTCTACCAACGTAACTAAAATTTTAGCAATAAGGTACTGACCTTGTTTATATAGAATAAATGATGCTAGTTGCATTCCTTTGTAGTTTAAAAATATTTGAGCAATGATGCTGCATTTCTTAAACCATTTAACTATAATATCCGCGCCATTTGGTTAATTATGTCCTTGTTAGAAGCGATGAGGTTAATTATACCAGTGGTCGAAGGCCACAAGATTAATCATTATTATCCGCGCATGATGGACCATGTTGGGAAGGTGAATAAGGCCTATTTTAGAACGAATTCTTGACTGATTATTTCTCTTTCATGATAATTATTTGGGGACTGTACCAAATAATATTTGTAGCTGGTTTCTGAAATATAATTAAACACGCGGCACTTTAAGGGTATATTAATAATTAAAAACTTGAAACTATTTACAAAGGGTTGTACATTTTAATAATTGTAAAGAAATTGAACAGTGCTACATTTTGCTGCTTACAGTAAAGTGTCTGGGTATGAACTGCCGAGAGCGCGTCATAAAATTAAAGAGGGTGGTTGGTAACCAGAAACTTACGCTAGATGGCGAGGCCAGTATAAAACATACATAATTTAAAGTAGTTAAAATTATTAGAACAATATCCAACAGTAGCTATAATAATAATGATAATAATAAAAAGCATTTAGGTCAAAGTGTTTACTATAAAATCAAGTTCAAAACATGAAAGATGTACGTTATAACTGCATGCCTATTTTGTTATCGTCTTCTTTATATGAATTTACTTACACACACAAAGTTCGGAAAAACAACTTCCAGTAGTAAAGGCCAATTTTATACATTCTTTCTTGCAACTGTTAGAATCACATTTACCTGCGAAAACTCTGCTGATATTTACAAATTGTTTATAATACGCTTACCTGCCGCTTCACTGGCACTATAAAACAAACTCAACATAACAAGAAAATAGAAAATAAACTGCAATTTCATGATGTTGTAACAAAATTTACGATTGCCTACTAATTTTACCATTCGAGATGCTTATATACTTTCAATTCATATTAGATTATATTATAATTAATGCGACTGAGGTTAACAACAAAATTGATAAACTTTTAATTATGTGATACGCTTTATAAATAATTAACGCACTTTTTATCTTCGTGATTTCTGAAGTTTTTTAACCTTATTAATAAAATGTAACACTCATGGCGGGCTCGCGGGTTAGAAAATATGTTAAAGAGTTACAATATTTAAAGTACAGAAAAACTTTCCTAACCTTTAAACACCAAGTCAAATCCTCTCTGTCTTTTTTCATTGCAAAATTGTCTATGAGATCATCATAAAATGGCTGCTTTTTATCAGTTCTAGTAGAAGTTTTTTTTTGATGGAAATATTGGCCAAAGTAGAAAGTCTTTTCGAGATATGGAATTTCTTGAGTAAGTCTTAATATGCTTTAGGCAAGAAAAACTTCTTTCCACGGACGCATTTGTCGAAAGAATAGTTATAATTAAAGAAAACAGTTTATACGCTTTTATAAAAATGCCTTTATTTGCGTCTAATTTTTGAGCAGACTTGCAGCGGTATATTTTATTACGTTAGTGAAGGTAGCAGCCACTGTCTACCGGCCGCTAAATATGGATACGCTTATCAATCCCCATCACTATAAAACAACGCCTACTGAATTGAACAAGTTAATCAATTATGCACCTTATATTGACCTAATTATAATTACGCAGTTCAAATCTAAGGGTTATTCAAAAAGTAATTTTGAGATTTCTATATTATTCTTACGTGTATAGTTTAAGCAGTTGCCCTTATAAATTGAAATACATGTAATTTTCTTAGCTTGTGTAAAACCTGCGCTCTTAAAACTTGTTAGACATGTAGTGTAGGTGAACTGACCGCAGTAGCTGGACACGACGCTCTCAGCGTCGTTAAAAATGCCTTGTAACTCGAGAGTTTTTCGGCTTGTAGGTATTGTTGTTTCTTGAGTTATTGTGATGTTTCTATCGGTTGTGGTTTTCGCCTAACAGGACTGGCTACTCGCCACCGGCCGCTCCATCGTCAGGTAGCTCGTCTAAACAGGACTGACGGATGTGCATCCCCGACGACTTCACTCGTGTACCCATTCCTCGACACCCCGCATAGCTGGATAACTCCCTCAGGACGTCACCGTTCCGCTGCCCACCTTTGATCGCCCGAAGGCGGTGGTCGGAATACGTGAGCTGCTACCTCATCGGCGTCTAGGCAGCAACTTAGGTGAACTGAAACAACACGTACCTTTTAAAGAAACGTGTCGTCCCGGTTCACAAATTTATCCGAATTTGCTTAGGGACATCTTACGAAAATTAAACAATTCATTTCTTAGCTTCTGTAAGACCTGCGCTCTTGAAACTTGGTAGGCACTAGGGTGGGTGTACTAAAACATCACATACCTTTTACAGAAACGATTCACAAATTTTTTGGAATTTGCGTAAGGACACCATAAGAAAAAAAATCTAAGTTCTCATGTGCAGAACTTCTAACCAAACTTACAGATATGTTGTTATCAAAAATATAAATATTACATATACATTAAAAACAAGATGTCGAATAACTCGAAAACCTTTCGACTTAGAGCATTGGTGCTTTGAGAAAATATGTTCAGGAGGTATGGAGCTATGAGAGCTATGAGAAAATATGCTCAAGAGGTCGATATTAACCTAAAACTTTATTTATTTTTTGCTGGAGTGAAGTTTATCATAGTCAAAATTTCGACTTTAAAGTCGAATAACTCGAAAACTAAATGAGATATCGAAAAATGGATAGCATATTCTTAATCAGCGTAAAAAACTGAACAAGATCCATATATCAAATGTTTGTAAAACGAAAAAAACGTGCAACGGACGACGGCGGCGACGTAGCGATCTTATTAACCTAACTTACTTCGTAAGTTTGGTTGATTAACAAATTTTTTTCTTAGCTTCTGTATGAGCTGCGATCTTAAAACTTCTTAGAGAACTAAGGTACGTATACTAAAACAACACACAACTTTTACAGAAACGTGTTCGCCCGGGTACACAAATATTTTGGAATTTGCGTAAGGACACCATAAGAAAAATAACAAAATTTTTCCTTAGCTTATTACAACCCCGCCGGTGCGGTACGCGAGCCACTACGTCAGTTGGTAGCAATATTAGATAATGTAAAAATTGACGCGCAAATTATAGATGACGTCACACAATTATATAAAATTTCTCCACCACATAAAAAAACGGAAATGCTACTCACATAAATTGCAGGGCTTCTTGCAGAATTACTTTATGTGACGGCGGCGGCTTCTCTAGTCTTTCTCGATCGTGGGTGATTGGTCGGCCCTGGTCGAATCCAAATTCAAACTTGTCTTCTTCCTATTTGTATGTAGAGGTACGACAAGGAACTGGTTTAAGGAACGATAATCAAAAATAAAGCAAGGAACCTACATAACAAAAAAGACACGATACGATACGGCACAAAGATAACTACTCTTGATGGCGTCTAGATCACCAGTCAAACACGTATATCGGAAATCCACCACTCCCTTCTTGGCACACCGCGTCGGCGCAATCTGGCGCAAACGCACTGTCTGAAGTGACGGAAATACGCACACGTCCTTTTAAATTTATGGCGCGAAATTCTTACAAATTAAAACTTGAATTGAAAGTGTCTAGTGCCGATTTCGGCACGTAACATGCTTCCGTAAGACCTGCGTTCTTAAAACTTGTTGGACAGCTAGGGTAGGTATACTAAAACAACAAATAACTTTTATAGAAACGTGTTTGACCCGGTTCGCAAATTTTTCTAAATTTGTGTTAAGACAACTTAAGCAAATTTAAAAATTTTTTTCTTAGCTTCTGTAATACCTACGCTCTTGAAACTTGGTAGGCAGCTAGTGCTGATGTATTGAAGCAACACATACCTTTACAGAAACGTGTTCGTCCCGATTCACAAAGCTTAAAAATGCGGCGAGTCTATTATGGTCCATTATCGTAAATCACTAACTGTGGTTTCTCTCAAAATTGCTCGATAATATGTGCATTAGCACTACACAACGGCAATAACAGGATATATTTTGTAAATCAATCTCCGACAACTAAAAGGCATTTATGTCTGCACTGGAACGAGGGAATGGACTCTAAGCAATGGTTGGGAATAGAAATCGTATGTGTTTTTCGTTTCCCGTCATGCCAAAATGTCCTCTATTGGAGAATTTTTGTGTCCCACAAATTAAACACTTCCGACAAAATTTAAGCACAACAAAACTCATCTTGAGCCAATAAAAGTATTCTTGAATACGAGACGTTTTCAAAAAACCAAAGTGGCCAGCGGTAGAAGAGTTTTGAGATGAACGAATAACATCCTCTCTTTGAGGTTTCGGAACTAACTAACCTCCTCCACTCAACGATATTCGAAGCAATAGACAAATTAGAAGAAATAAACTTTAAGACAAAAGCATCATCCACTTTGCATTGAGTGTAACTCACTGGAAACGTTTAAATCTATTGAAATTGTCAAGCCTATATCCATCCCCATTAGACTAATGCGTCCTAAGCGATCGACACTGTTAATTTCATTAAATAACTATTATTTCTTGGGCTTGAGGCTTGCGCACGTTGAATGTCTGAAAGGTCATGCAAATTATACAAATAATTATTATAACTCGATGGGAGTGAAGATGTACCTATGTAAAAAACATTATTCTCAATATTACTGTGGATGAACCACTTATTATTTCTGAAATTTACAACCAATCCAAATGATTTCACAAAATCACTACCGCATATAAATGCCTGTGGTAGCGACAGTACCATCAATGCACTAAGAATAAGATAATTGTTACCAATTTAAATCGATAGATCAACTGAACAGACTTCACAGCTCCATCTGCTATAGCTATGCTTGTTTTCTCGCAACTAAAAACTTTTAATCTTAACTTCTCGACTAGTGGTAGTGCTAATGATCTAACCACTAAAATAGTACATTTTGAATCTTAAAGACGTGCAATATCTGTCAAATAGCTTAACAACACAACCTTGTGTGCAGGTGGGTTTACCTTGGTAAAAAATGATTTTTTTCTTTTTAAGCCAGACCTGTTCTCGCGAATTTTGGCATCCAGCTGGTCAAGAAGGGTAAAGTAATATTGGCCTGTTATTGTTCTGCCTTTATCAAGGTAATCTATTAACAGGATCCCTTTTGCATCCCAAAACACCTTTTCGGCAGATGCGATCGACTTCGCTTTCTTTGGCGCTGAACAACCGGCTTCCACCCACTGCTTCGACTGCTGTTTCGTTTCTGGCGTGTAATGGTGGACCCATATCTCATTCATAGTGACAAATCGCCGCACAAAATCGCTCGGATCCTTATTGAACCGGGCCAAACATTGCTGCGAAACTCGTTGTCGCAATTGCTTTTGATCGGCATTCAGCAAATGCGACACCCATCTTGCGCAGAGCTTTCGCATTGAACCCCTTATTCTCCATAAATTATTTCGTGCTTCTTTATTGATTCTCGCAACTCAAAATTATACCAAAATCGTCGACGCTGATTTGAAATATTACATTAATCCATTTAAAATATCCCCATATTCGAATTATCATCAACTATAATATCTATCCACACATTTGAAATATACCATCAATTAGAATTATTTTCACCAAGATTTGAAGTATTCATGCATTTAAATTATTGTACCATCCATTAGGATTTATTATCAACTAACTAGAAGCCCTAATATTATATTATTAGTTTAAATAAATTACCCCCAAATTCTACTCACGTTAAACGGCAAAAGAAGTCTTCATATTTGTTGCACTTAATCACGTGATATACTTTATTAAATATTTAAAAATTACGCGTGACTTTTTGATTTACAGTGGCGCAGCTTTGCCCTGCTTAAGTTTACAACTGAGCTCTCTTATCATTGCTCGCTGTTAAATATAGGCTCTTCCCACTTGCATGTGGGTTGGGTTTTCAACAAGTCTGTAGATATCTTAACCAATAAGGTCTTTGTATTTCATGCATTTGAAGTGGTTTCTGATGTAATATTATCGGTTTTCCGTGTAATGGTTATTTGCCACAGATACCTCGTTATCTAGACCATACATTGTCTTGTTTAGATATCGCGTTTTCCGTATTATACAAAAATACATGATGTAATTTCAATTTTACTTTTGTTTATTTTATGCGTTTTTGAACTGCGTTTTCTTATCAAAAATGTTTATTGTTTCCACGCACTTACACAAAGCTTTGTTAAGCTTTATCCTTCATTTTCGTATTTGTTTTATAACTAATTAGAACCCTTTTCAATGCGTGTTTAATTACATGTACTATCTTTTCCTCTGAATACTCGTACTTTTACTGAAAGATATTCTCGCTTGCATTACTTACAATTAATAAAGGTTTATATACCGAGTGTTAAATACTTGTTATTTACCTAATGTATAAATTACCTATTTCTACGAGTACTATTGTTGTAAGATTCGCATTGTTTAAAAGTAATTATGGTCTATATACAGGGTGTTAAATGCCAACTATTTATATAATGTATGAATTATTTAATTTTCTGCTAAATAAATTCAGTCTTCTGCTTCCTATTGCAATTTATGGTTATTATACGACCCTTGCTATACAATACACCCCTAAACAATCCCTTATCACAGCATTATATATATATATATATATAGAAATTGATAAGATGAAATAATAACTTAGACTTTTTAAGTAAAGCCCAAATGATCATTTCAAATCGAGCTAGTAATTGAAAGAAGGAAAATATAAGGCCTTGGACAGGATTTGAACCTGCATCTCAGTTTTGCCGGAACTGTGCGTTAACCAATTACGCTACCGAGGCCGATGGCTATAATTGGGAAATTTACAAATCTAAATCGTGTACAGTACCATATATAAACCTAACTTTCAACTACGTTTAGCATTTTTGTCAATCATATCTGAAATTGTCAAGTTTTTGACTTA
The DNA here is from genome assembly GCA_036346225.1 of Platerodrilus igneus. NCBI lineage: Eukaryota > Metazoa > Arthropoda > Insecta > Coleoptera > Lycidae > Platerodrilus > Platerodrilus igneus. The sequence continues at coordinate 9,521,706 of JARFIW010001469.1, read as the reverse complement.
TGTCAGATATAGACAGGAAGCAACACTCAAAATCACGGCTATAAGCCAAGTATTAATATATAAATATTATAGTAGTTTTTTACACAAGGTAAGTTGATAAATACTAACGTATTGAAATTAATAAGATGAAATAATAACTTAGACTTTTTTTAAGTAAAGCTCAAATGATCATTTCAAATCGAGCTAGTAATTGAAAGAAGGAAAATATAAGGCCTTGGACAGGACTTGAACCTGCATCTCAGTTTTGCCGTACTGTACACGATTTAGATTTGTAAATTTCCCAATTATAGCCATCGGCCTCGGTAGCGTAATTGGTTAACGCACAGTTCCGGCAAAACTGAGATGTGTAAAACTATATATATATATATATATATATATATATATATATATATATTGCCGTAGAATCGGGGATTAAGCTTTTATGCTTCACCAGTGTCATCAAATTATTTTCAAAAATGCAAAAAATTTTTAAAAAAATTTCTTACCCCTTTTATTTCTGCTTCAAAAACCTTCTGCAGCTATCCTGGCTAGCTCAGCTGTGCCTCTTCTCGGATGCCTAAAATTACAACCATTCTTCCTTCACACTCGCACACCATTCAATAAAATCACCAAATAATACAACAATCATACAACTTTTTATTTACAGCTATTAACAGATAAATTATATTCACATGTATAAATAAACAGTTCATACACTCACTCATTACAAAACTCAAAATATGGTATGTTTTTAAAGTCCTTGTTTTTTACTAATTATTTTCAAACAAATTCTATGAGATACGAGTAGATGGGCCCCACATATTACCCTAAATTGACTGTACACTGGAGTATGGTAAGCTCATAATAACCCAGTTTAGTTTATATATGCCTTTTACACCTTGCATAAATTAAAACAAAATTTATAGACCCGTTTACCTTTTAAAATCCAATTTATATCCTGAATAAAATTTTTGTATCTTTTCAATACGCCCTTTTTCAATATCTAACCTCTATAAATTGTCCAGTACATGTATCTTTTCCAATACGTTTCTACAACCCTAAATAAACCCCAAAAAGTCAAGCACACGGCACAAAATTTCACAAATGTTTATCAAACAACAGAAATTTCAAATAAATTACCTGGAAAATTCTTCAGGCTTCCATTCCTTCGAAGATGATCGCTAGAACACCTCGGCTTCGTTACCATTCGCTGTGATACTCAGCGGATCCACAGACGATAACACCATTTGCGAGCCAAGCGCCTCGTCTCCTAATACCATTCCATATATCAGCGTACAATCTTGCTTATTTGTGATGCTTAGCCCACATATATCATGCTTCCATTTATTAATTTTCGTGCTTTGTATAGTAGTATCCGGGCCTCTACTAATTTCATATACACTACACGTACATCGCGTCAATAATAAGATGCCCGCTACTACTGTGTTTTACACTTGTAAGCACTATATTTATTGTATTAGCAACACATACAATACTCACAAAAAAACTTTGCTGTTATGTTGGTCAGTAGTCAGTACTTTATCGAAGTTAGTAATACAAAAGCGAAGAGAAGACAAGAGAGCGTAAATAATTTTGATTGAGTATTTATATCGTTTTAAAACACTACCACTGGACGCACTTCAAGTGAAAAGCTTCTTTTCAAATCTAAATTCTAAAAGTTTTGAATACAACCGTCATAAAAATTCTTGAAATTTACTCCGGTCTACGTGCCGTACCTCCGCAAGCGCTCGCAACCTTTGCGTGTGTCTACGTTTGGAAAACTGTCTGTTTTTAACCAATGATAAAATTCTCTGTCATCACAAACCCCGCCAGAACTATATTCATCTCTGTCTTATGCATGTCTGCTGTCGCGTTCAGAACCCCACTTGAGTTACAGAAATCGATATTGATGACAGCTTATCTCCACTCCACGTGGATGCCTACGTGCCTTTTCAATCTCATCGTTTTTGTACCTGTCTCTATCTGTTGTATATAACCGATCGTGCATTTCCCTCGGTTTTTAAGAAGTTTGTTAGCTTTGCTGTTTATACCAACTGACGGTTGAAAATATTTCTATGAAATCCTTTCTTAACACATGCTCGATTTCTTCGAATGTAACCTTTTACAACGCAGGTGTTAGTTAATTATCGAAATACATTCATCTCGGAATCATTGATTTTGTTACACAAGCACGTTCTCTTGTGCTATACGTGTTGGATTAAACTAAATTAAAATTAATTATAAATTTTTATTTGCTTTAAAACTGTTTTTTCTTTATCTAATTTTTAACGTACCATTATTAACTATAAAAATACGTCAACACATGTCCGTTTTTCTTAAATAATTCAAATTAATTTTGCGCATAAACAAATCGTTCTTTTCTATATACAGGGTGGTTGAAATTTTATTGTTTCCCACTGATTTAACCCTTTGAATCCACAACTATATATATATATATATATATATATATATATATATATATATTGCCGTAGATCTTCGCTTTGGTCCTCACCAGTTTCAAAGAATTAATTTTCCAAAATATAAAACTTTCACAAAAATTTTCTACCCGGATTCTGCTTCATCAAATTAATCTCCTTCAGCAGCTTCCCTAGCTAGCTCAGCTGTGCCTCTTCTCGTATACCTAAATTTACTATCATTCTCTTAATCATTCACACACCATGCAATAAAATCATAAAATAATACAACAATCATACAATATTTATTTACTGCTATTTACAAACAATAATTCATAGTTATGTACAGTTCGGTGCTCTAGTTACACCGCAAAAGATACTATCTTTGTAAAATCCTTGTTTTTTAAAAGTGTAATTTCAAACACATTTATTGCAACGGAAGTAAATGGGCCCCAAATAATACCGTATCTTTATTTATTACTGCACACTGGAGTATGGTGAGCTCATGATAACCCAGTTTATTACTGTATGCTTTCTACTTTGCATACTATTACTACAAACTTACAAAAAAACCCATGTACTCTTAAAAATTAAATTTAAATTCATCAAGAAATTTAATAAGCTTTGCGTACACCTTTTGTTTTATATTCAAAATACCATAACAATAGTCAGTTATACGTATGTTTTCAATACGTTAAATAACAAAAAATAACCATCAAAGTTCACTCACACATCACAAATAATTTCAACAGTTTATAAAAAAAAAAATTCAAATGTGTTACCTGGAAAAGCTTCAAAATTCCATGTCCGTTAAAGATGCCTTTGTATACCAGAACCCCTCGTCTTTGTGATTATGCGCGTGGCTCCACCAGCTGGGTGAAAACACAATCTAAGTTGAGCTTGTGCTGCCCATTCACTATCAATTCCAAATCCATTTATATTACATTTGTTTACTACTGTATTATTAATTTACGAGCTTGTTAAAGTATTCGTGGACCTCAGTTAAATTTAAATTACTCGCCACTATTCGCGTTACTAATTTTAAAGGCCACAAACAATCCAATACTACTTTACTGAAATTTTACAAAATTTTCATACTCTCAAGCCTCGTCGGTTGATTATTATACGTTGTTAGGCGATGCAAAATTAAAGAGAGCTCTATTAATTTTCTTCCCGTATTTATACCATAACAACAGGCCCCTCTTGGCCACTCTTTACGCGAATTACTCAATTGAAAATAATATTTCCGCAAATTTTGTGTAACCGTCTTCAACTTCCTGAAATATTCCCTTGTCAACACGCTATATCATACAAACTATCACAGCCACCTGTCGCGTGTTCGTCTGTTGTGAAACTAACTATTTCAACCAATGACCTAGTCCTATGACGACATAAAACTCCGCTTGTAATATTGTATCTCCGTCTTATGCATATTGGATGTCGCGTTCCACCCTTACTTGAGTTGTAGAAAATTGATATAGCTGACCGCGTCCTATGGAATCCACGTGGACTGAGTTGCTTTGCTTTATGAAATCGAATTTTTTTATACTCATCTTTATCTGTAACGTATTATTAATTTTGCCTACCTTTCGCTCTTTAAGAAACTTTTGTTAGCTTTATGCGCCTTGTTATGTTCACAAATAAGCAGAAGATGACCTTTCCAACATGCAGGTGTGTCTAATTAATGATCGTTTAAAATAACAATTCTCGGAGCTTCTTTTCACGGTATTTTATACAACAAATGTCTGTTTGTTCGTTACTAAAGCTTTTCGCCTTGGGATTATTGATTTTACATACTTTGATGCGTTTCTGACGTTATTGCCTGTTAAATTAAACTCAATTAAATTAATTATGCCTTCTATTGGCTTATAAAACTGATTTTCTTTAAGAACTTATTACTTTTTAATCCCTAATTATAGCAATACGTCAATCCTTGTTAATTTAAATTAAATAATTGAAATAAATTTTGTGCGTACACAAATGGTTCCTTTCTCTATACAGGGTGTTTTGAAATTACATTGTCTATCGCTAAATTTAACTCTTTAAATCCACTACAATAAATATATATATATATATATGTATTATATATATATATATATATATATATATATATATATATAGAAATATATAGGTTTTTAAGATAAGTATAGTTGCCTAAGTCTCATTCCTTGACTGAACAGCTTCCTCTGAATTTACTGGAGACCACCGTTTGTGGTTCTCCGCCTACACACAAATAAATACAAAATATAACTTTACTGGAATGTAAATGATCCACAATAGGCAAATTAGAAAGAATACACTTTATGACAAAAGCATCATCCACTTTCCATTGTGTGTAACTCACTGGAAACGTTAAAATCTATTGAAATTGTCAAGCCTATATCCATCCCCATTAGGCTAATGCGTCCTAAGCGATCGACACTGTTAATTTCATTAAATAACTATTATTTCTTGGGCTTGAGGCTTGCGCACGTTAAATGTCTGAAAGGTCATGCAAATCATACAAATAATTATTATAACTCGATGGGAGTGAAGATGTACCTATGTAAAAAACATTATTCTCAATATTACTGTGGATGAACCACTTATTATTTCTAAAATTTACAACCAATCCAAATGATTTCACAAAATCACTACCGCATATAAATGCCTGTGGTAGCGACAGTACCATCAATGCACTAAGAATACGATAATTGTTACCAATTTAAATCGATAGATCAACTGAACAGACTTCACAGCTCCATCTGCTATAGCTATGCTTGTTTTCTCGCAACTAAAAACTTTTCATCTTAACTTCTCGACTAGTGATAGTGCTAATGATCTAACCACTGAAATAGTACATTTTGAATCCCAAAGACCTGTAATGTCCGTCAAATATCTTTATTATGATATACGGACGATTGTTACAAACTTTTTCTACAAATAAAGAGCCAGTCTCAGGTTTAAAGGTAGCTGGACAGAAATTTTTTACTATATCAAGCCATTTTGGCCATTTTTACTAAAGAAATTTGTATGTTCCCATATCTTAACACTAGCATTAATAAGTAGAGCAGAATATCAACTACCTAGCATCTTCCGCTTTCCTCGTTTGTTGAACAAGATTGACCCGACACTGACTTAACACCTTGGCAACCACATCGATAACAAAAAATTTTTATTGGTGTTCTACAATATCTAAATCGATATCCAGCACGCGAACAATTCCAACAAACTAGCTTACCTAATTTATCTGGGTCATACGAATTTAAAATCGGTGGCACAGAAATATTTTTATCCAGTACCCGAGTCTGGTAGGGGAAAGAATTATTTTTATAAACGCGACTCATACAGTATAAACGTCCTCACTTGAAATGGAATGTGTATCAAGGACAGCTGCTTAAATTTTCTAAAACGATTTATTAAGTTTATTAGAGGGTGCAGAAACAAGTTTTTGTTTCTTCAAAGAAGCTTCCTCCAACTTTTTGCACAGTTTCAACAGGGAGCCATATCTACAATTTTTGACAGGGCAAGAGCTGAGATGAAATCTGGGATTAAATCTTTTCTTATCATTTTAACATTCGTAACTTCAGCTGGCTGGTTAGTAAGTCAACTAAATAAGGTCTACATATGCGCAACAAACAATACTATACATGTCACGGTATGAATGGGTACATTATCTCCTACAGGTGGTACTAAAATAGTCCAATCAGAATTACTGACTTCTGAATCCTTGTTTACTTTATCATATATATATATATATATATATATATATATATATATATTACTCATATTTAGACCAGGGTAGAAAATTAAATAATCACATCAAATAATTTTAATCACCGTGTATAATGAATATTATTAGATAATACGCGTTATTAAAACCGTGAAGCATAAAAATTTATTAGTTTCAGTAAAAATAAGAGATTTAAATCATGTACAAGACGCTTTATATCAAAAGAAACAGTACTAAAAGCTCTACGTGTAATTTAATTATTCCTAATAAAGAAACAAATGGAAATTACGTGCAAAATTTATATTAATTAACCCTATTTTAAGTAACCGGTATTAAACAAAGTGTACAAATAATAATTAATATTTAATTTGTATTCGCTAAAAATGAAAGGATAGAAGTCAATTTTAATTGGAGTTAATTAAACCATTATTAATAATAAGCATAAAAGTCTGTGAAAATCCAGGATTATAATACCAGAAAATAAAGCTCTGAGAATTAATATTATGTTTGAACACCTGCGTAGTTTAAAAAGCTCATTCTGCGTAAATTTTGCAGATAATTAATGGTTACAAAGAATCTTGGAGAAACCGGGGCTTAATATTCACGAGAAGGTGCGATACGGGGTTATTTAACCCAGATAGTCCACATGGACTGAAATAATCGATAATAAAGAATATCAATTTGCACTAATAAGAACAGGGTAGATAGAGACAGATAATATGCGCAAGACCGAGACACATATAGTAAAAAGGCGTGAGTAGAGCAACGTCATGGGGTTGCGATTGGTTGAAAATAAAAGGCAAAATTGAGAGGTAGAAATAACATTTCTGTATAAAATTAAATTAGGTATTCTCAGACGTTGCGTGCCGTGTGGAAATTTTCTGAGATTTAACTGGGGCGAGTGCAAAATTCGTAAAAATCGCATGCCAGGCTGCCGAATGGGAACATAGCAGGCGAAATTCTTTAGAATTGTCCGTTTTGGGGAACAGACCGACAGACAGGCTAACCGCTATATATACCGAGGTGAATATAAACAAGCTCTCTTACATCCGCGACTTGATTCAATACGTTAAACAGTGCATTTTAGTTTGATAGAATAATTTAAAGTTTGCTCGTATATTTTGGTGATTTAAAACAGTTTGTTATTTACGTGCTAACATGAATATACTTGAGTGCACTTAGATACAAGGTAATAAAATTTAGTATCACTGTACCAATTAGTAAAATTTACAACGACAAATGAATACACCAAAAGTAGGCAGTTTTGGCGTATATTGGTGAAAGAAGTATGAATTTCTTTGCTATTTTTCGGGGTGTTAATGATTAAATGGTTCATAAATGTGTCTGGATCCACAAAACAAGGGTCAGATATACACAGATGAGTTCTGGAAAAGCCCAGAAACAACTTTAAATAAATGGTGATGGAGAAAATTTGAAAAGCGTTGAGAATCAGAAGCTGTAAATATAACCCAGTTGGAATGGTGTGATTAACAAAAGGGACGATGTACATTGAAGCTACGAGTGCAGTAACTTTCAGGTAAATTATACTATTTTGTTTGAACTTTGATATTTTGTGTGTGTTGAATTACTTTATAATTGATTTACTTTAAATGGACATTAGTGAAATTGTACTAACCATAAAATTTTAATGTTAAAGTGAAATTTGCTTGTTTAGGTAGAAAGGGTATTTAGTATTGATGTTCTGGATTATGATGAAAATTTGGGTATGTCTTTGAGCTCAATTAGACGAACCTGGTTAATTAACGTAAAGGGTGGTAGATGCTCCTTTGTACTCAGACTCCGGTCTGCATATATTGTTATATTAATTAGTAGGCATCCAACAAGGACTTTAATTCAGGATGCACATTTAAATGATAATAAATGTAATCTTGAAAATTTCTGATACTGAAATTTATGCCAAAATTTAATTTTGAAATTTTAATGTATTGTGAATATTGATGTAAATAGAGTTAACGTTCGTGTTTGTGGTAGGAATGTGTTTGTTTTTTATGAATGAGGATGAAAGTTATCTAGGGAGCAGCCGAGGCGATTAACAGAAGAAAGTCAATGGACCAACACAGTTAAAGTAATGAATAGCTTTTCGTAGGATTCACAGCACTCTGGACATCCAATTCGTAGGGGCTCGATTCGAAAAGCGGAGTTCACGGATTTTGTAGGTTTCACAGCAATATATATATATATATATATATATATATATTACTCATATTTAGACCAGGGTAGAAAATTAAATAATCACATCAAATAATTTTAATCACCGTGTAGAAGCTTTGGGAAAAGGTACGCGTTATTAAAACCGTGAAGCATAAAAATTCATTCGTTTCATTAAAAAGAAGAGATTTCAATTATTTACAAGACGCCTTCTATAAAAGAAGCAGTATTAAAATGCTCTACGTGTAATTTAATTATTCCGAGTAAAGAAACAAATGGAAATTACGTGCAAAATTTATATTAATTAACTCAATTTTAAGTAACCGGTATTAAACAAAATGTACAGATAATAATTAATATTTGATTAGGAGTCACTGAAAATTAAAGGGTATTATTTTAATTGAAGTTAATTGAACCATTAGTAACATATAATATGTATAAAAGCTAGTAAAAACCCAATAATATTCAGATCGTAGAAGTATTATGTTTGAACACCTGCGTATTTTTAAATGTTTTATGTTCTGCGTAAAATTTGCAGATAACAAATGGTTACAGAGAATGTTGGAGAAACCGTTGCTTAATATTTACGGGAAATGTAATAAGGTGGGTTATTTCACAAGTCCACGTGGGTTGAAAATAACCGATACTAAAGAATATAGATTTGTACTACTCAGAACAGGGTAGATAGAGACAGATAATATGCGCAAGACAGAGACACATATAGTAAAAGGCGTGAGTTGAGCAACGTCACTGGGTTGCGATTGGTTGAAAATAAGAGACAAACTTGAGAGGTAAAAATAACATTTCTGTATAAAAATTAATTAGTTATTCCCAGACGTTGCGAGCCGTGTCGAAATTTCTGAGATTTAACTGGTGCGAGTGCAAATTTAATAAGAACCGACGCACAGGCGGTCGAGATGGGAACATAGTATACAAAATTCTAGAGACTGGCTGTTTTGGGGACAAAACCGACAGACCGGCTAACCACTATATATACCCGGGTTAATATGAGTTTCTCTCTCTTAGATTTTTCGATTTGATTCAATGCGTTAAACAGTGCTTTTTAGTTTTCCGATTTTGATAGAATAATTTAAACAGTTTGCTCGTATATTTTGGTGATTTAAAACAGTTACGTGCTACAATGAATGTAATTTAGTGCACTTAGAAAAGAAGATACAAGGTAATAAAGTCTAGTATCACTGTACCAATTAGTCAAATTTGCAACGACAAATGAATACACAAAAGTAGGCAGTTTTGGCGTATATTTGTGAAAGAAGTATGAATTTCTTTGCTATTTTTCGGGGGTGTTAATAATTAAATGATTCGTAAACGTGTCTGGATCCACAAAACAAGCTTCAGATATACACAAATGAGTTCCGGAAAAGCACTGAAACAACTTTAGATGAATGGTGGTGTAGAAAACTTTAAAGGCGACCAACAATACGAGGACCTAAACATAACCCAGATGGATTGGTGTGATTAACAGAGGACGATATACATTGGGGCCACGAGTGCATTAAACTTCAGGTAACTTATGCTTTGTTGTTCGATTTTTGATGTTTGGTGTGTGTTAAATAACTTTATAATTTGTTTACTTAAAATGGACAGTAATGAATGTGTACTAACAACAAATTTTTAACTTTAAGGTGAAATTTTTTTGTTTAAGTAGAAAGGGGTATTTAGTATTTAAGTTCTGGATTATGATGAAAATTTGGGTATGTCTTTGAGCTCAATTAGACGAACCTGGTTAATTAACGTAAATGGGTGGGAGATGCTCCCTTTGTACTCAGACTCAGGTCTGCATATATTGTTATATTAATTAGTAGGCATCCGACAAGAACTTTAATTCTGGATGCACATTAAAAGGATAATAAATTTAATCTTGAAATTTTCTGATACTGAAATTTATGCTGAATTTTAATTTTGAAATTTTAATGTATTGTTAACGTTGGTGTTTGTGATAGGAATGTGTCTGTTTTTTTTTATGATTGAGGATGAAAGTTTTAACTAGGTGAGCAGCCGAGGCGGAAAAGAGTAAAGAGGCGATTAACAGAAGAAAGCCACTGACGGACCAGTTAAGTTAATAGCTTTTTGTAGGTTTCACAGCATTCTTGACGCCCAATCTGTGGGGCTCGCTTCGAAAACCGTAGTTCCCGGATTTTGGTGGATTCACAACATTCTTGACGCCAAAAAAGTGGGGCTCAATTGTTTTTTTTTGAAAGGGCCAGTTCCTGCAGATATGACAGGATTCACAGCAATATATATATATATATATATATATATATATATATTCTTATGCTCCACCCCCGCTTTTTTATTTATTTAATTATTTAATTTTATATGATATGAAATATTTATTTTATGTTACGTGCTTTATCTACGTTTGGTCGGTCTATCAAAACAAAACTGTATTAATATGCCTCGACTATTTGAACACTCGTCTTCCCAGGGTATCCACCTACTTACCGTGGGTTCAGTGGTAAGTAGATGTGTAATGCACCAACCAAACGGCACTACCTTTATTTTTGTACCTGTAATCTTTTACTTGTATATGCCAAATTTTTATATACAGATCCACGTAGCCTTGTGCCAAATTAATTAATATTACCAATTTATGACTTTGACATTCAAAACACACAGTACTCACCTATTTTACACTTCGCCGTCGGCCTCTATGAAAACTGGCTCAAAATCTCACTCGCCGTATGCGTCTTTACAATGCGTGGCACTATCACTATGAAAGATCTGCTGTCCAGATTCCAGGTTTCTTTAAATTAATTTTGCTATCCCCAAATCTAAAATAAATATGACCAAATTTAGAATTTTGACTATCTTTTAATGTTACTTCCCCTGCGCTAATTTTCCTGATGTTGAATCTTCTTTACTCGTATTAATCCTCCTGCTACTCCAATGCTTTCCTTTTCCAAATTCCGCTCGTTCCAAATTCAATGCTTTCCTCTTAAGTCCACTCTTTCCAATTCACTGCTATCCTCTAATTACCATTCAATACCATTCTATCCATAATACCATATCCAAATCTATTCCATTAATATCGCCTTCAGTTTCATAAATCCCATTCAATGCCTTTCTGCCTTTATCAATCTCGTTCCAATATCCAACTATTTATTCCGCCTTTTCCACTGTTACTCTAATCCACTCTTACACTTTTCACTTCGTCGTTACTATTAATTATTATTACTCTCGCTTATCCGTACTCTTCTTTATATATCAATCAAACTCTTAAACTTTCAAATTCATTTATTAATTCTTTAAAATGTTCAAAATTTAGCGCAGTTTACAAAAATACGTCTTACTACCAAAATATTTATAAATCGACTCCTTGTTTATCTTTTCCTAGGTGATTATTACAATTAAAATATGCCTACTCTTTAATACATTTTATACAAATTCCATCCAATAAAATCGTCCCAACAAGTTCGTGTCACTAATACCTTATAATCTTTCTTTTACACTTTCCTTTTTCATATATAAATGTTCAATCATTGGTCCCTAATATCGCACAACCCTTCAATCATATTTGACAATACTTTTACTTATAATTTTGATATTACATGTTTGTCCAAAGGTTGATTCTACTAAAATAAATGCCGAAATGTTACACGAATAAACCTGGATCTGTGTGATAAATAGTGTAATTTCTACAGACGCATCCGGTTTCTCGATTAGCAAATGTACATTCTATGGCTTATTAAACATACAACTCAGTGTAAATCCTTGAATACTGTGCTTTCTCACGTCATCAAGTCATTGTTTTTACGTCTTGGCACTTATATTTTGACTAATATTTCAAATACTTTAACGTTTGTAAAGTACGGCAAACATAAATTTTCAGTTACGGGATCTGATATTTGGCTTTCTTTGGCATACACTACCTTCATATAAATAACCTTTATAACCTTTTTCTCTTACTAACACTTCAATATATATATATATATATATATATATATATATTACTCAAATTTAGACCAAGGTAGAAAATTAATTTACGACATCAAATAATTTTAATCACCGTGTATTAGGAAGCTTTGGGAAAAAGTACGCGTAATTAAATGCCTAGTGTGAAGATTTAAATCATTCAATTAGAAGGTAGGGTTTGTATAGAATTTTATTAGATAATACGCGTTATTAAAACGTGGAGCATACAAATTTATTCGTTTCATTAAAAATAATGGATTTAAATTATTCACTAGACGCTTTCTATAAAAAGAAGCAGAATTAAAATGCTCAACTTGTATGTAATTTAATTATTCCAAGTAAAGAAACAAATAGAAATTACGTGCAAAATTTATATTAATTAATTCAAGTTTTAAGTAACGAGTATTAAACAAAATGTACAAATAATAATTAATATTTAATTAGGATTCACTAAAAATTAAAGGGTAGAAGTCAATGCCATTCATTATTATTTTAATTGGAGTTAATTGAACGATTATTAAGGTATAATAGGCATAAAAGCTTTTAAAAAAACCCAATAATGCCAAATATTAGACGCGTTGCTAGCATACAAATATATCTAGAAAGTTAGAATACGTGGAATATTCAAATCGTAGAAGTGTTATTTAAAATGTTACGATTGAACATCTGCGTATTTTTAAATGTCAAATTCTAATAAATTCCAGCTGATAAACATGAAAATTCTGCGTATATTTCAAACGGTCGGATAAACCGTAGCTTATATTAACATATGAATCCACGTGGACTGAAATAACCGATAGTAAAGAATATCGATTTGCACCACTAAGGCCAGGTTAGAAAAAGACGGATACAATGCGCAAGGCAGAGACACAGATAATAATAGACGTGATTTGAGCAACGTCACTGGGTTTGCGATTGGGTGAAATAAGTTGCAGATATGAGAGGTGAAAACACAACAATTTCTATACAAAATTAATTAGTTGTTCTCGGACGTGTTTGCAAGCCGTGTGAAAATTTCTTAGATTTAACTGGCACGAGTGCAAAAATTTAGTAGAATCGCGTGCCGGACTGTCGAGAAGGGAACAGAGAATGCGAAATTCTAAAAACTGGCCGTCGCGGGACAAAACCGACGGGCAGGCAAGCTATTATATAAACCCGTGTTTATAGGAGTTTTGCTCTCTTAGATTTTTGATTATTCGATGCTTTAAACAGTGCTCTCTTAGATTTTCGATTTTGATTCAATACTTTAAACAGTTTGCTCTTATATTTTGGTGATTATTGAATACTTTAAAACAGTTTGCTCTTTACGTGCTACGATACAAGTTATTATGCATTAGTGCATTTAGAAAGGAAGATACAAGGTAATAAAGTCTAGTTATATTTGCGAGTATTACTGTACCAATTATCCAAATTTGTAACGATAAATGAATAAACAAAAGTAGGCAGTTTTGGGTATAGCGGGAAAGAAGTATGAATTTCAGTGCTATTTTTCGGGAGTGAGTAATCAAATGTTATTAGTAAACGTGATTGGGTCAACAAACAAGATTCAGATATACATAGATGCGTTCCTGAGAAGCCCTGAAACTTTTTAAACGAATGGTGTTGTAGATGAATTTTAAAAGGCGACCAGGAATCTGAGGACGGAAACATATCCCAGTTGGAATGATGAAATTAGCAAGGACGATGTACATTAAAGCCACGAGTACAGTAACCTTCAGGTAAATTATACAATTTTGTTCGAACTTTGATGTTTTGGTGTGTGTTGGATATCTTTATAACTTATTTGATAAAAAATGGACAGTAGTGAATTTGTATGAACAACAACTTTTAATTTTAAGGTAAAATTTTCTTGTTTAAGTAGAAAGGAGTATTTAGCAGTTTATGTTTTGATTATGATAAAAATATGGGTCTGTCTTTGAGCTCAATTAGACTAACCTGTTTAATTAACGCAAAGGGGTGGAAGATGCTCCCTTTTATTCAGACTTCAGTCTGCAAATATTGTTAAATTAATTAGTAGGCATCTACAAGGACTTTAATTCTGGATGCAAATTAAAAATGATGACAAATTTAAACTTGAAATTTTATGATACGGGTATTTATGCTGAAATTTAATTTTGAAATTTTAATGTATTATGAATATTGATGTAAATAGAGTTAACGTTGATGTTTGTGGTAGGAATGTGTTTTTTTTTATGAATGAGGATGAAAGTTTTAACTAGGTGAGCAGCCAAGGCGGAAAAAGTAAAGAGGCGATTATCAGAAGAGATTCAACAGGGCGAGAATCACAGCAAATCTAGGTGTATATATATATATATATATATATATATATATATATATATATATATAATATAGGTTTCTTAGATAAGTATAGTTGCCTAGGTCTCATTCCTAAACTGAACAGATTCCTCTGAATTTACTGGAGACCATCGTTTGTGCTTCATCACCTAGACACAAATAAATACAAAATATAACTTTACTGGAATGTCAATGATTCACCAATACTCTAATCTTGAACTATTACCTTTAGGGTCATAGACCACTCTGAGATAAGCAACTCCATTTAAATAAATATTTAACTCTATTGGTAAACTTCAATAATTATCGTATTTACAAAAAAGTGATAACCGTTTTGCAACAGAAAGCAAGTTCGGGCAAATATCCTCTATTAAGATATTTTAGGATTAACAATATATAAATATATATCTCTACTTCATAAATTTCTTGTTCATAAATTATAAAACTGAATTAACGCTAGTTATGTATCCCCCAATTTATCTATATATTAAATAATAGAATCTAATAGGAAATTATTAGAAATTGTTAAAAAAATCATAAGTCAATTGCAACAATGTAGTACAAAGATAAACCAGACAGGTTATTAACAGTTTATGAGAACGGATGCAATACAATGTATTCGAGACGATAGTGATACTGCGGGTGGCAGGTCACAGACAGTTAAGATACCGCAATTACTTAGAAAATAAGATTGTAACAATGTAACAAAGTATAAAATTAAGAAAAAAGCAGACATGAGATCTGCAAGTTCCCACAGCCATGTGAGGGGTTAGAAACATTATAAAAAACCCGCGAGCTCAAGGACCCGGCAGTCAGTCAAAGTATTCAGCTTTAGCATTTCAGTTTGCTTAGGCGACTTACAATATTAGTTCAATTAATTAATTTATTTTGATTTAAAGTTAAAATCAGTTTGTCAAAATTCCACATTAATTTCTTTAACAATTCAAATAAATTTGTTAAGTTTTGGAAGTGTTTTTTAAAAACGCAGCTCCCAAGGCCCGAACCTTAACTCGCTTAGACAGAATTAATGAAATCCAATATTACAAAATTGTTTTATTCAATTCAGATTTGATTGGTTTCAAATTTATGATATTAATAGCTAATAAACATATTATAGTTTGTATACTTCGCGGTATACATACAAAATTAATTACCTTCGATAAACTGTGGTATAGAAAAATGTACTTTGATCCACAGGCGGTATAAATAATTAACATACAAGATATAAACGAGTGTATTTCACTTACCCCGAATAAGCGGGATATTCTAACAATACTTGAAACACACCCGATATGACCAGCAAGCGCGGCGATCGTAATCACAAACAACAACGATCCAAATGTCCAACGTTGGAGGTATCACATGCTTATCACTTTACACTTGCGAGGCAAAGCAAATATTAAACACAAGAAGAACTCAATATAAATTTAGAATGAGAATGAACACAAATCGCTAGTATCAACGCAAATATAAGGTAGTTAATTACACAATGCACAAAGTAAGTTAATAAATACTAACGTACTATAGTTAATAAGATGAAATAATAACTTAGACCTCTATGCAAAGCCCAAATGGTTATTTCAAATCGAGCTAGTAATTGAAATATAGAAAATATAAGGTCTCGAACAGGACTCGAACCTGTATCTTAGTCTTTCTAGGATCATGCGTTGATATATGGTTGTGTACATGATTTAGATTTGTAAATTTTCCAATTGTCGTCATCGGTTTCGGAGGCGTATTTCGAAAACGAATGGTCCGCGAAAAACTAAGATACAGGTTCGAGTTCATTCCGGGACCTTATATTTTCCATTTTTCAATTACTAGCTCGATTTGAAATGATCATTTGGGCTTTGCATAAAAGTCAAAGTTATTATTTCATCTTATTAACTATATATATATATAATATATATATATATATATATATATATATTGCTGTGGATCGTGGGGACAGTCTCCGGAACTCCCTAAAACCTATTCAAATTCTAACATTGGGCCGTCATGAGATTGCTGTGGATCCGGGGATTAGAGTCTAAGAATTGAAAGTGTCATTAAATACTTTTCAAAATAAAAATTTCACAAAAAAAAATTTCTTACCCTGATTTCTGCTTCAAAATATCTTCAGCAGCTTACCTGGCTAGCTCAGCTGTGCCTCTTCTTGTATACCTAAATTTACAATCATTCTTCCTTCCCACTCACACACCATTCAATAAAATCACCAAATAAAACAACAATCATACAATCTTTATTTACCGCTATTTACAAACGATTATTCACAGATATGTACAGTTTGGTACTCTAGTTACAACTCAATAAGTGATATTTTTGTAAAGTCCTTGTTTTAAAATTTTAATTGCAAACACATTTAGTACAATAGGAGTAAATGGGCCCCAAATAATACCCTATATTTATTGCACACTGGAGTATAGTGAGCTCATAATAACCCAGTTCATTAATGTATGCCTTTTACCTTGCATAAAATTACTACAAAACTAACAAACCCATGTACCCTTAACAATTCAATTTAAATTCATAATGAAATTTAGTAAGCTTTACATACACCTTTCTTTTCAATGTTTAAAATACCCTAATAATTGTCAAGTACACGTATCTTTTCCGATACGTTATATTAACCATAAATAACCCCAATGTTCACTCACACATCACAAATAATTCCAAAAGTTAATCAGATAACAGAAAATACAAATGAGTTACCTGGAAAATACTTCAAGCTTTCCACTTCCTTCGTGATTATGCGCTCTGATCTTCCAGATAGATGATAACTTCAGTATACGCCGAGCTCGTTGCTACCCATTACCATTCCATCACAACATACAAATTCACGTATATTATACTTTTGTTTAGTTGATCTATTAGCTTGTTATGGTATTAGTTAGACCTCGGTTAATTTCATTCAATCGACACTACACACGTTAATAACCACAAGGCCTCAACTTACCACGTTATAAGTGCTAATACTATTTTTACCGAATTATACAATTTTTTAATACTCACAAGACTTTACCATAACGTCGGTTGATTATTATACGTAGTCTAAAGCGATGAAAATACAAAGAGCGCGCGATCAGAATACAAAGAAAGCCCTATTAATTCTTTTAAAGTATTTATACAATTCAAACTGCCACCTCTCGGCCACTCTTCACGCGAAATACTTAATTTAAAATAATACTTCTGCAGATTTTAATCTAACTGACTTAAAGCTTCCAGAATTTATCTCGTGAACTCGCTATATAATCCGAAAAAACGTTTTCACCTGTCGCGTGTTCGTCCGTTGTAAAACTATTTATTTCAACCAATGATACAGTCCTGTGTCGTCATAAAACTCCGCCTGTAATATTTTTATCCCTGTTTTATGCATATTAGATGTCGCGTTCCAACCCCACTTGAGTTATATAAAATCGATATTGCTGACGGCGTCCCATGCCTCCACGTGGATTGAGTACGTGCGTTTTGAAGCCAATGCTTTTATATCCGTCTTAATCTGTAGCATATTATTGATCGTGCATCTCCTCCGCTCTTTAAGAAACTTTGTTAGCTTGTTTATTCGAAGCAACTGACGGTTGGAAATATATTCTATAAAACCCGCTTTATTATGTTGATAAATTCGACGAAGGCAACATTTTCAAACATGTAGGTGTTCTTAATTATCGATCGTTTAAACAACAATTCTAGGAGTCTATATTTTATGGTATCCGATACAATTGACGTCCTTGTCTGCTACCACAAACCCTTTTGCCTTCGAATTATTGATTTTCTATACCCTGGTGTGTTTTTTAATGCTATTACACGTTGAATTAAAATAAATTAAATTAATTATGCGTTTCTATTTGTTTTTAAAAACTGATTTTCTTTATGAACCTATTACTTTTCAATCATCAATTATAAAAATACGTCAATACTTGTCGTTTAAATTAAATGAGATAAATTTTGCGCGTAAATAATTAGTTCTTTTCTCTATACAGGGTGTTTGAAATTGCATTGCTTACCCCAAATTTAACCCTTTGAATCTATAACATATATATATATATATATATATATATATATATATATATATATTGACATTTTAACGCTGCACGCCGATGTAATTATACGTTCAGTTTCCTGCTGCCCGCCACCGCTCTGTGTCTTAATATCCTAAAAATTTAAATATGCCTCGGCTAGCTCAGTCTAATTCACATAGAGTACACAACGTTACGATAACAAATAATTTACCCCCCTTTTATCTAATACTTGTCCTGCTTTGAATGAGAAAAACGAAATCGACTAAATATTTGTATAGTGAGAAAGAAAAAAATCATATACACTTCACAACTTAATATGCTTTACTGTATCACAAAATAAATTCCTGAATCAAATAATAATAATTTTTAAATTGTTTATCCCCAAAATTATAGCTCCCTTTCCTTATCTTAAAGCCAGCAAGCATGACACTGTATTGTACTGGAAAATTTTTGAACGTTCAAAACCTTTCCCCTTTTTACGTAAATTTTAATGTATAAAAGAAATTTTTGTTGACTCTTTACATAAAATATACAGGTATAATAAATATAGTCAATGTTCAAAATAAAGAAAAAATAATTCCTTATGCTAGATAGTCCTGACCTGTAGTTTTCCTTGTGCGTCTTTCTTTGTTCTTCCTGGATCTGCTACTGCGTGCTGTGGATCAGTACCCCAGAATTACTTTCAGTTGAGTTTTGCTCCATTCAATGCTTAAAACAATTCTCTGTTTTGTGCGCTTTTGCATAGATTTAAACCAATATTTTTATTAGGATTTTTTGCCAGTACTATCACTTTATTTAGTTTTCAAATTTTACTCCGTTTAATCAATAATCTAGTATTTTCTTAATTTACTTAGTATTACCCAGTTATTCCGTAGTTTTTTTTAGATTTACTCCGTCTTTTCTTAGTCTTACTTAGATTTACCCAGTATTTTCTTATTATCACTTAGATTTGCCCAGTCTTTTCTTAAATTTACTTAGAGCCGTAAATTATAAATATTTAAAATTAAATAATTAATGAACTTTTACTCACGCTTTCCAGCAAACAGCAAAACTTGTCTCATAAATTTCTTTCTATTATTTACTTTAAAATTTTCTAACACTACTTTCACAGATATTTAATTATTCAATTTTAATATTCACTCGATGCGTAAATTTTTGACTCAAGTGATGTGAACTGTGCTCAGTTTAAATGAAGATTGCCTGCTTATCAAATTTGCGTGTTATATAAGCAACGCCCCTATCTAAAATTATTGGCTATCGGCGTTGTTTGTTCAAAGTCTACGACCAGCTGTAGGATGTATTGAAAACTTTGGGCTTTTACAGGTATCCGTTTGATAATAATTTGCCGGAACGATGTTCTTGGTCACGTAGGATACCGGTGAATTTCTGTTATGTATTTATTCTTGACCGTCTGTTTTGATGCTACTACAGGAATTTCTAATTCGCCTTCGCACGTAATTTAACTTATGGCTTTTGTTTGTCTAGATAATACTTTGGGTTTTGCATTAACTCCATGTAGAAAATCACGTAGATAAATGACGTAAATTAACATATTTCTGTTTACCTCCTGCGTTTCCAAAACGTATTTATTTCGAAAGATGCATTTATTATCAGAGCTCTTTGCTTTCTCCTTTCACTATCGCATGTTTAATTTTAATTGTTGATTTCCTAGCATTTATGGCGTATCTATTTACAATTTATGAATGCTTTTTGGTTTAAAATAAGTTTGATTGCGTGTAGAGTTATTTCTCTGCTGAATGCGTATTTATTGTTGAAGGATATGCTTCCCGGCATAAATTAAAGTCAATAGTGATCCTTATATAGGGTGTTAAATGCTTGCTCTTTGCATAATATGCAAATTACGTATTTTTTATGCTAAATAAATGCGATTTTCTAACTTCAAGTACTATTTACATGTATTGTGTGATCACGTACACAACATGGCGAAACATCTACGGCTATTTCGAAAACTTGCTCCTTGCCAATCAAAAATTTGAACTCCTGAATACTTCAAATATTTTCCATATTTTTAAATTTATGTTTTTAGGTTTAATCGTTGTTTAAATGTAAAACTTACACTTAACTTCATTTACTTGTTTTCGAACATTGATTTATTTGAATTGTAATTGAATGGGGGTGAATATGTTAAACTTTATTTCACATTTATTGGCACTTGCGTCGCTAGCATCAACTGCCGCGCTAGAGTCTGTCTATCGCGAACTACCAAAGGTTATGTTTGTATCTAACCTAATACTTGTAAATAAATTGTGTTTACTGAGTTTATTCTTTCATGTTCTTTTAATCAAATCTCTACGATAGTGTTCCAGTCGAATTACAAGATGTTCCTAACCCTTCGGACGTAAGCCCTTGTCGCTCTGAAAGAGTCAGGAAACCCCTAGGATACCTGCACGATTATCAACGTTAGTGGGGGAGAATGTAGTAATATTTAAAGTATCCAGTTAGTTGCCGTTAATGTCGTTAGTATTGTTTCATAAAATCGTCATGTTTAGTTTATGTTGTTTAAAACTTAATAGTTATACGATTAAATACACAACAACCAGACATTTGTTTCGCAGTAAATTTTTTTAGTAGATATTTAGATAAGGCGACTAATGGAATTTGGACTTGTTCAAAGCGAATATTGCGATACCTGAATAAAACATGTAATATAGGCCTAGAATTTATATGGAATGATAATTTAGGGTAAGAGTTCGGTTTAGAAAGACAAACATTTTTAGGGGTCGTATATATATTTCGATTCGACTTGGTCCCCTGAGTCTAACGACATACGACTTTTGTTTAGGAAACGACCCCTTAAAAAGTTATGGTCAATAAACTAACCCATGTTAAGCCTATGGGAATTTTTTTTTCTACCAAAAAATTGATTTTTTCGTAAAACCTAACCTAGCCTAACGTAACCTAACCTAACCTAACCTAACCTAACCTAACCTAACCTAACCTAGCCTAACGTAACCTAACCTAACCAAACCAAACCTAACCTAACCTAACCTAACCTAACCCAACCCCTAAAAAACAACAAAAACAACGAGAGGATCATAATTTTTTATTTACTCAAGAATGTAATTTGAATGAAGCAAAAGAATAAATGTAAAATTAATTAAGCCTGTAAATCACCATATTCATAGCGAATAGCCTGAAGTAAAGCTTCGAAAGAATCTCTAGCATATTTATAATTCCAGCGGCTTTTAAAAAGGCTTAACTGGGCGCCAGCTTCCTTCGCATCTTTGAGTATGCACACGTGTAACTGGATCTAAATAAGAATTTAATTTAATGCAAAATAAATTCTGACTTACCGACAAAGTGTTTGCTGTGATTCACAGATTGATGAAGGTATCCATGCCCTGGTAGCTTTCTGTATGTCCGCCACTGGTCAGTGTGAATAATAGAGCCTTTTTCGACGTGAGTTTCTATTATAGACACCAGTGTAGCAGCATCGCGAATATTGTTCGGGCAAACAACCATACGAAAATCTTCGCTTGAGTCGCAGCACATACCAAGCACCCAGTGTCCCTCAATAATGCGCCCTTGGTTGTATTTTCTATGGCCGAACTTTGACTCGTCTATTTGCACTATAACACCAGCGCCACCAATTTTACCACGTGAATACTGTTCGTTTGATAAATGATCAGTAATCATTTCCCTAGCATATCTATAACTAGAAATAGCATTAGCAAAACGAAAAATAAATATTTGTAATTTAATTACCGAGCAGCAACAGTCTCTCGCGAGAGTTGTGTTTGCTGTGCAGGCGGTAGAGTTAGATCTCTGCACTCCAGAATAACGCGCTCGTAACACTCAGCATGAGCAAATCCATAAAGCAATCTAAATCCACAATAAAGATAACTACGTTGATTAAAAGTTAATACCTGAGTTCATCCTGTGGAGCCAAACGTGATTGTTTAAACCAGGTGCCTTTAGAGACACTAGGCTTTGCGCAAGTATTGCGTCCGCGCGGACAGTAGAAGCCACCAAATCCATGTTGTGCCTTGTCAACAAGGAGATCAACCCTATGGCGGCCAGATTTCTTTGTTGCTGGAAGTAGCCCTTGTGTTTGTGCCCATGAAAACGAAGTTTCAGCTGTTGTCGGCAACAAACGGCTGTTCCACACGGGTACAAAGTCATCCATGGTGTATCTGTAACCTAAAATCAAATTGATGAAATTAAAGTAAAAGAAAATTATTATTACTTAGTAATGTGCAGTACAAAAATTGCGGCTGCTCTCTACGGAAGCTGAAAGAGAACTGAATTGTATGGACGCTTTGTTTTTATTATAGTAAATAAGACGCCAGCTTGATAATTTCACCGAAAAAAGAGACGCTTTTGAATTCGCCGAAAAAAAGAGACGTTATTTATTCCGCCGAATAGAAATTGCACGAATTCCTTTTTGTTATTCAAAACCAAATATACCCGAAATGTCATTTAAAATTTTTCCCATAGACTTAACATGGGACAGTTTATTGACCATAACTTTTTAAGGGGTCATTTCCTAAACAAAAGTCGAATGTCTTTAAACTCATATGACCAAAACTAATCTAAATATATATACGACCCATAAAAATATTTGTCTTTCTAAACCGAACTCCAGCCTAATTTAGAATTAATATGTTATGTTGATGCTGAATGGGGCAGTGATTTGTTAGCAGAAATCAGTCACAGGGTTCTTATATAAAGTTGTTGGTAATACTGTGCAGTGGACAACAAAGAAACAAAATTGTGTGACGTTATCGACGTCTGAGACAGAGCTAATAGCCTTATGTAATTCTGTAAGCGAAGGCTAAAGAAATTATTGTTAGAATTTGAGTTAGTTATAAGTAAGATAATATTTTGGGAAACAACCAATCTTGTATTGCTATAGTTAAAAATCCGAGTAATAATAAAAGGGTTAAACACTTGGATCTAAAATTTAGTTTTATTAAAGATAATTTGTGAATGGGCTATATTTTAATCAACTATATTGAAACAACTTTGCAAGAAGCTGACATTCTTACAAAGGGATTCAAATATGCTAATTTTATAAAATTTAGGCACAAATTACGACGGATTTTAGCGAAGAGGGGTGTTAAAATGTATTCTTAATTGCGTTAAAATCAGGTTATACTTAGACTAAAATGATTTCTGTTTTTGTTATCTACTGCCACTTGCATCGCTTATACGAAGTGATAATACTTAACTAAGTGGATCTTAGTTTTAAGGTGAACCATAATCACATCTTTCCTGGCACCAATCACAAACTATGGTTTCTTAGCTAAGTTTTAAATTGATGTGGCAACCTTGTATTTAAATCTCTATATTGACAGTTTCTTGACGTCACAGTCAGCGTTGCCAATTGTTGGGGAATTCCCCAATATTTGGGGAATTTAAGTAGCTCTGGGGATTTTGCTGGGGAGAGAAAATATTTGGGGTTTTTTGTGGTTTTAAGGTTTGCAAATTGCTTACTCTGTCAATTAAAATTTGTATGGTATAGCAACATATTTGTGATTAACTAATACTTTTTTGTGTATCTTCTTTGCATGGTCTATGAATTTTTACTATTTTATTCTACTGTAACGAATATATATTCTATAGCACCATTTTTGCAAGAATCACATCAGTACAATTTTATTCTGTGGTATTTAATTCTCGTATTTGATACTGTTATATCTGAAAGAAACAATTCCACAATGGAACAGGAAATCATGTCCGCTTAAATAACTTAAATGCTTTACCCAGAGATATTTAATAATAATATACGCTCAAAAAACATATTTAAAAGGGATCTAGTCGTTTGTGTTGCCTAACTTGCAGGCGGATTATACCCTTTCATTCGTTAAAATTAGAATAGCGCGTGCGTGAATACGGTCACGAGGACGCGTTAAGCAGATGCGCCGTCCCGCACTTGTACGGTACGAATAACGAAGTCGGCCATTGTTATTGAGAATGCAGTTCAGACTGCATCGTACAAAACAAATGGGTTCTCAGGCTTTATATAAGTGGGGCCTCAGAATAGGCGTGATGGTGGTAGTTTAAAAATGGTTAGAGTCGGTATTTGTTAACGCGCATGACGAAGTAGCATGATATAGTAAGATAATGATATATTCGAATAAAGAGATTGGAACACTGCTCGTTTGTTAAGGCAACTACAGCTGTTGTTTGGTATTTTGTTACAACCATTTGATAAGCAGATTTCAGAAGACGTGCGTCGCAGTTTGGTAACTAGGGATGACGGCTTCATTATATACAGGTATCAAACCTTTTTTTGTTATGTTTGTGAGACCTTGAGTGTGCTCACATAAATTGTATTCAGGGATTGTTTAGTCAAATTAAATTTTATGCATAAAGAACAGCGTAGAAGATTATTGTCACGAAATGCTATTATAATAATTTTGTAAGATATGCAGAACATTCACTTGTTAAAAAGATGAGACTTCAAAGTCCATTTCCTGTTTTCTAGAAAATTACTTGCAGGTGTCAAATTTTTATAAGCTCATAATACCTGAATTAATTGAAATGTTGTTTGTCCAAGTTAACTGCACGTGATTCAAATTTTTTTAAGAAATAATTTAACTCAATGTGAAACATATGTAAGCCAATAAACAGATCTGGGTATTTGGTATCAAAAACTTGTTATAAAATATTATTAACTTAAGGTCTTGTTATGTCAAGGCAGATGTATAGAGAAACCAATTTTATTATTTCATTTTTGTAAACATATTTTAAAAAAAATCAAGAGAGAGAAACTATATTAAATTTCATTTTTGGACTCAAGTTTTTTATTCCATGCACAATTAATTTTTACTAAAATTTTTTTAAAGAAAATAAATCTTTGAATAATGAAAGTATACGAATGCTGAAGTAATTTAAAAAGCACAGATATGCTACAACTGATTTGTTCTAGGTATTCATTTTTGATTCAAATATCTTTGGTGTGGTAATCTTAACATTATCCACCTGTAATTATTAGTCTGCTTTTTTATTAGAAAGCACAAACTGTGTCTTTTTAATAGAAAGTTTGTTGTGTATTTTTTCTTTCAGGGTCTTCGAGATTGAAGAGGTTGTAAGTATGTTCCAGCGGTTTCCAGATACATTAGTTCAGTAAGTTGTAAGTTTTTTATGGTGCTTATATCCCATGAGTTTCTGTATCTTCTCATAGGAGTATAGAGTTTCTTGTGTTATATTCTATAAAGATACAGTGGCGCTCAATTCCCGTTTTTTCTTTTTGTTAGTTTATTGTAGAGTTTAGACCATCCCCACACCCTTTCTCATTGCTCACCCTTGGGGTAATTCCCAGACTTAGCCGCGAACCAATAAGGCTTCACTTGTATCCAACTAGAAGAGGCCATTAAAAAAAAAAATAAAGGTTGCACTGACGCCCAACCAACATAGTCGTGCAAGTAAAAGACGCCCAATTGTTTCAGTAGGACTATGAAGAATTCAACGAGTATATGAACTGCAGGTTAAGACTATCTATGTTCTTTGCGTTTGTTCAGTTGGTTGCCCTTAATAAAGTAAACGAAAATGAACGCCGTGATTGCGGAAAAATATAATGTTCTTATATTTTATATTAATATTATATAAATCATATATATGATATTATAATTACCCGCGGCATTAAGATACATTTTTAAATGTGCTTTTATGTCGATAAAATAGTGCCCGTTATCAGGATTCTAGTTGTATTTTTTAAAGGATTTTTATAGAAGTAATGGAAAAGTGGGTTGTTTGTGGAAATATAACTAACCCCAATTCTTCCAACAAGCAAAAGAAATGTAAGACAGAATTGACATTTTTGTAGATGTGTACTTAACATGAATTGTTTTTAGGATGATAATGATGATACAGTTTCACTTTCAAACACAACTTCCGAAATTACAGATTTAGTAACTCATTCACCTGTCATTAATAATCAGTGTTGCCAATCAATAGCATGCTTTTTACCCAGATATTTTAGCAATAAACCCCAATAATCCCCAAAAAACATTGAAAACCCCAAAAATTCCCCAATTGTTAAAAAATTCTTTTTGGAAAGAAGGATTTTTAAACTTACTATTTGCTTTATAATTTCGTATAGAACATATGCATTATCTTTCACAAAGGGCTTGAACCAATTTAATAAACTTGTCAGAACATTGTAAAAATGACTGTGCACATAGAAATACAAAATTTGTTGTATATTTTACAAAAGAAAAAGAACTCATTATAGATTGTAAATTATAATATGGTTAAGGCTTATCCCACATACGCCCTATCGAATTAATCATACTGTCAGTGAGATTAAAAGCAACACATCCTCCTTCTGCCATTATTCCTTCCTTGGCTATCAATAAGGCACCTACAGTGTCAGTATCCAAGCTATTTCTGTAAAAAGGATATGACAATCTTCAAATTTTTAAACATTGGTTGATCTATGGCGTTCTTTAATTCAAAAACAATCTTCCAATATTTTTCCGTAGACAGGTTAAGTGTTAAACCAAGTTTGTCATGATCTAAAAGAGCGTGTTTCTTCCATTCATTATACAACTGCTGAATATCAATAAAGTTTTTTAAAAATGTAAACCTTTCAGTAACACCATGTAAAGTTTTAACTTCAAAATTTTGAGCAACTTGTGGATCTGTTACGTGCCAAAGTGGCCCTTAAACATGTTATTAGGTTAAGTTTGATGTGCGGAGGTTTCGCGCCATAATTTCAAAAGACCCGGTGCGCGGAATTTTAAAAGACTAGGCGCGTAGTTCCGTTACGTGACAGTGCGTTTGCGCAGATCGCGTGACGCGAGAGGGTTGGACGAATAACTTCGCGCCGACGTGTAAAAGACAAAAAAGTGGGGACAAGTTTCCGTGACGCTCTTAAACGTGACCTTTTTGCCTGAACTATCGAGTGGATTGGACGCTTTGAGGTATCGTATCGTGCTTATCTTATCTATGTAGATTTCCTTTGCCTAATTGTCTTTGTCTGTTGCTTTATACCTGGTATTCCTGTCATTCCCTGCATTGGTAGGTGATAAATTGAGCCGTAGGCGTACCGTACTACACGACCCTGGATAAAAGAGCCCCATGAAAGCCGGAGCTGGTCCGAACGCTTGGGAAGAGCGTCGGCGTACCATCTATAATTCCTCCGGGATGGAGCCCTGATGAACTGGGAATAGAGCCAACTTTAACCCAGAGACATATTCATGTAAGTAATTGCATTAGAATATATTGACTTATATTTATATAAATTTCCGATAATTGCGTCGTAATTGGTGCTTTGGTGTCGTCATTGGCCGTTGGCGCGCAAATCTGTAATAAGATTAGCGTTACTAACAGCCTGCGAAGTCGCTTTTTCATCACGCTTGCGCGATGTAATTATCGACTTTTTAATTGTAAGAATTATCGTATCTTTGAATTGTAACAATGGCGCTCAATAATTCTCGTTCGGTAGCAGAATATTTTTGTTCGGCAGAAGTTAAGGCGCGACTTGCATAAGCGATTGGATGTTCTAAACCATTTCTTACCTGGAACAACATTGCACCTAAACCAGTAAGTGAGGCATCGGTTTGTATATAAAACTTTTCATCGAAATTGGGTAAAATTAAGATAGGTGCTGAAGTGATTAACGTTTTAATTTGTTCGAAAGCTTGTTGAGATTCTAAATTCCACTCGATAGTTTGGGATTTCTTTTTATTTTTAATTAAAGCGGTAATGGGTGCAGATATAGTTGAAAGATTGGGTAGAAAGATGCGATAATAGCTAATCATTCCAATTAAACGTTTGATTTCGGTAACGGTTTTAGGTGTTTTGAATTTAGTAATAGCGTCGACTTTAGCAGGATCTGCTCGTAGGCCAGTTCCATCGATAATAAAACCAAGAAATGTAAGGGACGAACAACAAAATTGACACTTTTCCCAGTTTATCTTAAAACCTGCTGCGTTTAAACGTTCTGCAACCTCATTTAATGTAGCGATATGTTCATCAAAGGAACTTGAGATAACTAAAATATCATCCAAAAATACAAAGGCACGTTCCTGGTGTAAGATAGGACCTAACGTTTGATCCATAGTACGTTATAAGGTTTGTGGTGCGTTACAGAGACCAAATGGCAAAAAATTATACTCGAAAAGACCTCGGCCTGGAACACAAAAAGCAGTTTTTTGACGAGAAGATAGGTCGAGAGGTATCTGATAAAAAGCTTGTCTAAGGTCGATAGATGAGATAAATTTTGCGTTTCGAAGCCGACTTAAAATAGAGTCAGTTCTTGGTAAAGGATAAGCATCTGGAACAGTCACGGAATTCAACTTTCTGCCATCGAAACAGACACGCCATTCGTCATTCTTCTTCCGAACTAATAATACGGGAGACGTCCAGGGTGAATTTGAGGGAGAGATAACACCAGATTCTAACATTTTATCTATTTCAGCATGTAAATGCTTTTGTAATGCAAGCGATAACGGATATTGACGTTGCTTAAAAGGGAGGGCATCACCTGTAGAGATAACATGTGTTGCAGTAGTAACGCAACCAAGTTCAGAGGTATTAAGTTTACGAAATTTGTCGATTGTAGCGTTAAGGGTTACATTTTGGGAATCAGTAAGAGAGATTTTGTTAGATATTCCTGTAGTTGCACAGGAATTCGTTTTAAGAGAGGTTTGCCATGAAAAATCCTGGAAATAAAGTGACAGATTAAAAAGTTTACAGAAACCCACACCTACTAAAAAAAGGATAAGCTAATGCAGGCACAATCAAAAATGAAACGTCACGTTCAAGTGATTCTACTCGAATTTTTAATTTAAGGGAACCCGTTACATGTATTTGATTATCGTCAGCTAAATTTATGGAAGTTTTTTCGGGAATAATTTGAATATTAATATTTTGTTTAGATAATTGATGTAAACCTTCGTTATTTATAAAGGAACATGAGGAACCTGTATCCAATAAAGCAATTACATTTAAGGAACCAATCGAGATAGATAAGTGTGGACGATTATCGAAGGGTTTTTTAACAAGTTGTGAGGCAGCAGTCTTGTTATGATAAAAGGAATTGACGGTTCGTAACCACCTAGACCACTCTGATGGAGTAGTATAACATAATTCTTGTAATAAAGGTAAGGCATTTTGTACATTAACAGTAGCGGTATTATTGTTAGATAAATTTAATGACGGTACAGCGTTAGAAGTAGTTTTATGATTTGAATTTATTGACGTCTAGGTCCGTTGAATGATTGGTGTTGAGGACGATTTTGATTCCTTGAGATATTCACGCCCTGATTTGGAATATCTCGACGGGAGTTTCCCGATACATTAGGATTACAGTTTGTGCAGTTAGATTTGTAGATATTTGAGCGACCACAACCATAACAAAAAATATTTCTGGGGTATGTGCAGACATTATAGTTATGTCCACTTCTCTTACAGTTCCAACAGGTAAGTGAGTTATTAGTTACGGTAGAAGGAACATTAAGGGTAGATACTTTATGGGAAGCTCGAGCTTGGCAAGCTAAATCGGGTTCTAAAAGACCAGATTGTTTCTCTGGGGGCGGGCGGTATTTATCAATTCTTAACTTCACTTCCTGAAGAGAACGACATAGATCTTTAAAGTGGGCTAACGAAGAGATGTGTTGTAATGCCAGACGTTCAGAGAAATACGGGTTTAAATTTCTAAGTAACTGATCGATAATTTCGGATTCTGAAGGTTTTTTGTCGAGTCTGCTATATAAAGCTTCTAATGAGGTAATGAAGGAAACAACATTTTCGTCAGAACCTTGGGTTCGATTACGTATCTCGTTCCAAAGGTCGGTAATATAACCATGAGTTAGGAAGTCTCGTTTCAAACACGCAACTAACTCCTCCCAGGTAGAAATTTGGTCTCGGATGTTTCTGAAAACAAGTCAGCTGCTGAAACAAATAAATCTTGATCTGTACACTGCCGAGAAATTTTGAAATCGTTAATACGGTCAAGAAAAGACGATAAAGAGACTTGCGCGTCAAACCCTTGAAAAGTGAGACCCCATTTGTAAACAGGTATGGATTTTCCTACTGGTTGAGGTGAAGCAAGTACGAGATTTGAAAGTGGTAACGATATATCTGTGTCTGCGTTTGGATTGAGTCTTTCAAGCACAATTTCTTCAAGTAATAATATTTCGGACAACAAACTTTGTTTAGCTTGGTTTGCTTGCTCATCGTCATATAAGGTCAATAATTCTGTACGTTGTTTGACATGAGTTATTCTGGAACCTAATCGCCTTAACTCAATATCACTGGGACGGGGATCTGTTCTATTTATTATACTAGATATGTCATCCAAAGAAAGTTTAATTTCAGATACGTTGTGAGGCCAATCGGAAACGGGTTTCTTTAAAATGGGAGTGCCTTTTATTTCCTGGGCTAAAATGGCCCTAAGCTGTGATCTCCGATCATTTTGGTTATGAGCGGGCGTAATATTTCTGCACTCAATCTCGTAAATTAACTCGAGAGATTTTAAATGTGAAATATTCATTTTGAATAGAATATTCGAGACACGATATATGAGATATACAATAGTGAGGTAATTCAGGAGGTAATAAACGGTATAACTACTTCAAGTCAGTACGATAAAGATATTTAAGGATAGAAACTTCCTATGAACGTCACTCGTAAAGAATAATATTCAAATTTTATCACGTTAAGTAACCAAAAAAGTAAAAAAAAACACGTTTAGACTGTATGAAAGCAAAATTAATGTTTAATAAAGGAATACATCATTGATAAACTACAAAAAGACACTCCAAATTAGAAAAACACATAGGTAATATGTTATATAACAAAAGCAACAACCCATAGTTAAACATTTCTTAAAAAGATATAAAAAACCAATTTATTTCGTTCAGTGCTTTTAAACACAAGGTTTTCTTGTAAAGGTACTTGAGATATTATTAATTCAATAGGTAAATCACTAATGCAGTTTTTAAAATGTAACATAGAAGACAGTGTATTCAAGTTTCAAAAACGGTCTTTTAAAGTTGAGAAACCAAACAAAGGTTATATTTGAATTTATATAAAGTAGATAATTTCCGTAATAAACCGTGTTTAAAGGCATACAATTAGGTAAAAGCTTATTTATTTATACTTACATGCATAAAAGTAGAGTTAGATAATCGGTGTTTCCTAAAAGTTTATACTTGGATCTAAAACAATCCATCACTCAACAATACATCTGTAGTCCACAACCACCCAACATTGAAAATTAAACAAACATTATATTAAAACACATTTTTTAGATAATTTCAGTTATCAAAAGCACACCATATTTAAATTGGGAAAACCATTACATCAGCTAAACATTTTACATACAACAGCTGTATATTACAATGTCAAAATGGCCGCCTACATTCAGATTGCCATAGCAACTGCTTTTTGACATCTAATAGAATGTGGCGTGTTCCAAAATGCGAGTATAAAGCTCAAGGTTACAGATATTAGATAGTTAATTTTTAAGTGAAAAAACTATAAATTACATTGGTAATACATTATATAATCATAAAAACAAAAGAAAGACTCGTAATTGCCATATCCACGTTGTGGGCGCCATTGTTACAATTCAAAGATACGATAATTCTTACAATTAAAAAGTCGATAATTACATCGCGCAAGCGTGATGAAAAAGCGACTTCGCGGGCTGTTAGTAACGCTAATCTTATTACAGATTTGCGCGCCAACGGCCAGTGACGACACCAAAGCACCAATTACGACGCAATTATCGGAAATTTATATAAATATAAGTCAATATATTCTAATGCAATTACTTACATGAATAGGTCTCTGGGTTAAAGTTGGATCTATTCCCAGTCCATCAGGGCTCCATCCCGGAGGAATTATAGATGGTACGCCGACGCTCTTCCCAAGCGTTCGGACCAGCTCCGGTTTTCATGGGGCTCTTTCATCCAGGGTCGTGTAGTACGGTACGCCTACGGCTCAATTTATTACCTACCTATGCAGGGAATGACAGGAATACCAGGTATAAGGCAACAGACAAAGACAATTAGGCAAAGGAAATCTACATAGATAATATAAGCACGATACGATACCTCAAAGCGTCCAATCCACTCGATAGTTCAGGCAAAAAGGCCACGTTTAAGAGCGTCACGGAAACTTGTCCCCACTCTTTTGTCTTTTACACGTCGGCGCGAAGTTATTCGTCCAACCCTCTCGCGTCGCGCGATCTGCGCAAACGCACTGTCACGTAACGGAACTACGCGCCTAGTCTTTTAAAATTCCGCGCACCGGGTCTTTTGAAATTATGGCGCGAAACCTCCGCACATCAAACTTAACCTAATAACATGTTTAAGGGCCACTTTGGCACGTAACAGATCTACAACTAAGATAACATCGAATCATTTGTCAGTAAATACAAAGCGTTCTTTTATTTCACTAACTATTTCAATGTAAAGTTTCAAACATGATTTGAAAAATGTTTCCAGTTTTTTTGTTGTATATTTTGAATCATTTTTAAGATTTTGAATACTTTCGTAGGCATGTATACCTATATTATATTTTTTCGAGTGCAATGAAATTATGTGGATTGTGATAATCCACTAGTAAAATATCGGTTTTCTTAAGATACAAGTGTTCCATATAATTACCACAAATTGTCTTTAATAGTCTTATTACCTCTGGTTTTAACTTATATAAAAGTGGTGCAGTACTCTGAAATAAGACATTAAAGTCATTCAAAATGCCAAGTATATATATGACATGAACTCTAGATAGATTTTTGAAAAAATATTATTCATTGCTTCCAACATTTCTTCTACAGTTTTAGAAGGATCACTAAAGCAAATTTCTCGCAAATAGGGTTGTAATGCTGCATACTGCTCCAGAACCCTGTCAACACAATTTTTTAAAGATAACCAACAAGTTGTACTTGGAGTAAGTATTTTATGTATATCTACATGAAAAAATAATTGAAATTCCTTAAACTTTTCCAACATTCTGAACGAAACGAATAGTATGTTTTCTTGCATAGTTTTTTTCTTTTTCTTTCCCCAGCAAAATCCCCAGAGCTACTTAAATCCCCCAAATATAGGGGAATTCCCCAACAATTGGCAACGCTGTTGATAATATCAGAAAGAAAAAACGATGCAAGAAAACACACTATTCGTTTCGTTCAGAATGGTTGGATGCGCCCGAACTTAAGCCATGGCTAATCGAGGCTAAGAACAATAAAAATGTTGCTTGCTGCAAAATATGCAACTTAAACCTTGAAACCTTGGAATTTTACATTGAAATAGTTAGTGAAATAAAAGAACGTTTTGTATTTACTGACAAATGATTCGATGTTATCTCAGTTGTAGATCCACAAGTTGCTCAAAATTTTGAAGTTAAAACTTTACATGGTGTTACTAAAAGGTTTATATTTTTAAAAAACTTTATTGATATTCAGCAGTTGGATAATGAATGGAAGAAACACGCTCTTTTAGATCATGACAAACTTGGTTTAACACTTAACCTGCCTACGGAAAAATATTGGAAGATTGTTTTTGAATTAAAGAACGCCATAGATCAACCAATGTTTAAAAATTTGAAGATTGTCATATCCTTTTTACAGAAATAGCTTGGATACTGACACTGTAGGTGCCTTATTGATAGCCAAGGAAGAAATAATGGCAGAAGGAGGATGTGTTGCTTATAATCCCACTGACAGTATGATTCATTCGATAGGGCGTATGTGGGATAAGCCTTAACCATATTATAATTTACAATCTATAATGAGTTCTTTTTCTTTTGTAAAATATACAATAAATTTTGTATTTCTATGTGCACAGTCATTTTTACAATGTTCTGACAAGTTTATTAAATTGGTTCAAGCCCTTTGTGAAAGATAATGCATATGTTCTATACGAAATTATAAAACAAATAGTAAGTTTAAAAATCCTCCTTTCAAAAAAGTATTTTTTAACAATTGGAGAATTTTTGAGGTTTTCAATGTTTTTTGGGGATTATTGGGGTTTACTGCTAAAATATCTGGGGAAAAAGCATGCTATTGATTGGCAACACTGGTCACAGTATTCAGTACACAAACAACCCAGTGCTATAATTTTTTATAAGCAAATATTAACTCAGTATTTCCAAAAAAATGACGAAAAAAAATAAGCGGGCGCCGAATTTTTCTTTAACAGACAAAACATTGTTGTTGAACATTATAAATAATTTTAAACACATTATTGAAAACAAACAAACAAACAGCCAAACATGTAGAGATAAAACAGAAGTGTGGAAGCGAATAAGTGAAATATTTAATTCTCCATCCGATTTTCCTAAAACCAGCAAGGCCCTTGAGAAATATTACGATAATATTAAAAAGATTATGAGAAAGGAAGTAGTACATGAGAAAAAAGAAATAACAAAAATCGGAGGAGGCAAAACAGTTAGCAAAGACAATCCAATAAAAGAGCTTACTCTGGGAATAACGACCGAAAAAACAGTTATGGGTTGAAAAACTTATATGAGTGTGAGGATCAGCATTTTTTAGTATCCTAGTTAGTGTACAATGAAGATATTATAGAATTAGAGGATAACAAAAACGTCCTATTGGATCAATTGAGTTTTCTTGACAAGAATTGCGTACAAGGTGGATTGAAACAAATTGAAGAGTCTGTGGATCACAATTATGCGTGTAAAAATGCTATTTTGGAAACACCAACAAAAATAAGTTGAACGTCATATTAATATTATTTTAATACATTTAAATGAAGTTATTTATATTAATTTAATACTGATATAATTTGTTAGTACCAACCTGCAAGAGTTGGTTCAAAAAAATGCTCAACTCATGTTTAAAGGAAACTTGGACTAAAAGACGAAGATCAGCTATACAACAACTTCTACCATCGCAATTATCAGAATAATATATGTCATTGGCCAAAGCTTTAAGAGACAGTGTTTCGAAGCGGAAGTCTAACCTAGGTCAACATCTCCTTCTCTTTTTTTCTATCTCTGCTTCTAATATATTCCGCACTATTCCCTCATGCCGTAGGATGTGACCTATCATCTTATCTCTCCTATTTTTTACCGTTTTCTACATATTTATTTCTTCTCCTACCATTTTTAGTACCTCTTCGTTCTTAACTTTGTCTGTCCATGATATCTTCGTCATTCGTCCATAGCACCACATTTCAAAGGCTTCTACCTTTTTCTTGTCCGTTTTTCCTATTGTCCAGGCTTCACAGCTGTACAATGCTGTGCTCCACATATATGTTTTAAGCAATATTTTCTTTGTTTCTATGTTTATGGTCTTTGAGCACAGTAGTTGCTTTTTCTTGTTAAATGTAGCACGACCTTGTGTTAATTTGTTTTATATCTTTTGCGATTTTCCCATCTTGCGTTATTGGGCTTACCAGGTTGCAGAAATCCTTAACCTCTTGTAAGTTCTTGTTACCTATTTGTATTCTTGTTTTTGATTTATTTTCCCTCCTTTGCATACTAGTACTTTAGTTCTATTTTTGTTAATTTTCATACCGTATCTCTATGTTAGAACCTTTTCCATGTCATTAAGAGCAACTTCTTACTCTTCCTCGCTAGATGCTAATACCGCTATATCAACTGCAAATAAGCTATGCACTATTCGTCTATCCCTATAACTCATTCCAATCTTTTTGAGTATTTCGAACACTTTCACCATTTTATGTTGTCGAATGTTTTTTCCAGATGTACAGACCCTATATACACGCTTTCCTCTTTTTCTATTTTTTTTTCCATTATCACTCTTAGAGCTAAAATAGCCTCACGTGTTCCTCTGTTTCGCCTAAATCCAAATTGATCTTCTGGTATTTCTTTAGCTCGTTTTTCCATTCGTCTTTGTACAATTCTAGTTAATGTTTTTGACACGTGAGCTGTCAAACTTATTGTTCGAAACGTTTGAAATCTTTGGCTTACTGCTTGTCCAGCGGCTTTTAGAGTTTCTGCTTGCACCTTGTCTGTACCCGGCGCCTTACCATTATTCAGACTCTTTAATGCTAATTCAAACTCATTCCTAAGTATAGGATATCCCAAGTAATCATTTTCAATTCTTGTTCTAATGCTGTTAGTTTCCTATATATTTTCTTGCCATCTACCCACTTTCTCTGCATTTTCTATAATGTTTCTTCCCGCGCCCTTTATACTTTTGCTATAAGGTTTTATAGCCCTAAAACTGATTTTAATTAGTTTGTATGCTTCATCTGTCTTTCCTATTTCCATCTTAGTTTGTAGCTCTTTGCACTTTTCATCCATCCATTGTTCTTTAGCTTTCCTGCATTTGCGAATAATTCCCCAATTTATGGCTTTGTATTTCTGCCCTGTTTCGTCTAATGTACTTTTGTATTTCCGTATTTCTTCTATTAAATTCAGGATATTCTTTGTTATCTATGGTTTCTTATTTTCTTTTTGTGTATACCCCAGAATATCTCTGGCCGCCATGTCTAAGCTGGATTCCATTCTGTTTCTACTTCCTTAGTATCAGATATTTTTCCGGTATCTTTCAACAATTCATTTGACTTTTTTCGAATCTTTCTTGAATATTTTTATCTTTTAGTTTCTCAAAGTCAAAGTGCCTTTTTCCGTTCCTTTTTTCAAATTTTTAAATTTAAGTGCGGCCTTCATAACTACGATGTTGTGGTCAGTGTCTATATCTGCTTCTGGGTAGCTTCTTCAGTCTTTTACTTGATTCCTAAACCGTTGTCTAACAAGAATGTAATCTATTTGATATCTTCCCATATCTTCTGGCATCTTCCACGTATATCGTCTCTTACGGTTTAAAGTTCAAATTCTTACACTTAAAAGTTCATAATTACATCGCGCAAGCGCGGAATAAGCGACGCCACGGGCGGTTGGTAGCTCAAGCTTACACAGGCTTTAGCGCAGCCATCTGACAATGACGTCACCAATGCACAAATTTAATACGCAATTATCGGAAAATATAAATTTAAGACACTAGTTTATAACAGCGAACAAATTAAGCAATTTGAGTACTTACATAATAAATCCGACGTCCTGCGGGGTTGAGTTAAAGTTGGCTTCTGTTGAAGTCCATCAGGGTTACTGATGGCCCTTTTAAGGCAATTAACGGAGGGTACGCCTAACGTACATCCAAATGGCTTCGACGGGATCTCAGGGCTCCACTCCGGAGTGATTAAAGATGGTGCTCCGGCGTGGAATGCGGTTCAGCCACGGCTACAAATTACCTCTACCTATGTAGGGAAAGACAGGAACAGGTAGAAGGGCGACAAACAAAGATAATCAGGCAAGGATATCTACATAAATAAAGATAAGGCACGATACGATACATGACCAAACCGCTCTTCACGAAGGTCCAAGGAAAAAAGCAACGTTACAGAGTCTCACGGAAACACTTCTCCCACTTTTTTGTCCTTTCACGCGTCGGCGCGAAATTATTCGTCCAACCCACTTTTGACGTGACGGAAATACGCGCACCGAGTCTTTTGAATTTATGGCGCGAAACTTCCGCACATCAAAGCTAAAACTAGTGAATGTTTAGTGCCAATTTATTGGCACGTAACACGTCTTCTAGCATGATGTTGAAATTATGTGTTTGTGATAATTAAATTGTTCTTGTCGCAAAATTCTTCCAACCTATTTCCCCTGTCGTTTCTCGTGCCTAAACCAAATAAACCTACTACCGCTCCTTCTCTATCCTCACCTACCATTACATTACAATCCCCCGTAATTATTAAATTTTCATGTCCTTTTACGTATCTTAGTATGTTTTCTACCTCTTCGTCAGTGTAGGTAGAGGTGGGCATGTATACTTGTGTTATTACTGTGTTTACCGGTTTAGATTCCAATCTAACCATGAGTACTCTTTCGTTCTTTTGTAAGTAATTTTCTACACAGTGTCCTATCTTTTTTCGCACAACTATCCCCACACCCGAATTTCCTTCCTCTGATCCTGTATGAATTACTCTTGTCTCCACTCCAAAAATTCCTCGTCTCTGGCCACCGAACTTCGCTGATCTCTACTATGTCTAGTGGTAACCTACTCATTTCAATTTCTCTAGCTTACCTACTTGCTTCATACTTCTAACATTCCTCGCTCCGACTCGCAAAATGTTCCCGACTCTTGTTCTGCACTTTCCAATCGCATCCTCCGAAGTAATCCTCTCTCAGAGATCCGAATGGAGGACTATTTTAACTCCGGAATCTTTTACTGCAGAGAATACCATCATATTCAAGTACGCTGTGTACCTGGGAGGTAATGTGGTGGTTGCCTTCTACAACGCGGTAGCGTGTCTTAGGCTGCCATACCGACCCCTATGGTTTCTGCCAATCTAAGTACCGAAAGGGCCGCTGTCCTCTTATAGTAAGCACTAATTTAGTAATTTACTTATAATGTTCAAAATAATATTTTTTTGGCACATTAATTTTTATTAGTTAATTACAGAAAATGTATATTAAAGCTTTTTATATTAAAATTAATATTAAAATACGATTGATACATGTTATTCCTCTATAGATTCAAAATAATTATTATAAAGTTTCGTCGTATTTGCTCTTCATCATCTCCTGGAACGTTATATACGGGAACATTTGGAACGTCATCCTCAACCATTACATTTAAAAATTGCTCAATGTCATCCACATCTGGAGGTTGTTCCTCATTATATTGCTTACAAATATTATATAGAACTTCAGTTGCCACAATAATCATAAGAATTGTATTTAGTTTTAATCTACACCCATAAGCTAATACTGGGAACCTACGTTACCATACTCCTAATCCTAATGTGACTTTCATTATAGAGTTCTTCAGCACGGGTGGTAGGTTCTTGAAGGGATGTCAGTAGATACGTTTTTGAATAATATGCGCTACCACCTACAGTTATTATTTACTTCAGTTGTTCAATGTAGTAAGTGTAATTACCCAATAACAAGGCATTTGGGTATAAAATATCTTCAAAATTTTTTCTGACTGTACTTGTTATGCATTTTATAGCATTTTTGGTGACATACAATCACTTTATATTATTCTGGTTTGATATTTACATTATGAAAGTTCCTTTCCTTGTATCGCCTATCCTATAACAAATATATACAACTTTGGATATTGGAAAGTGTGCGCGCAAGTGCCTTTTTGTGTTCGTGTATAGTCGAAGTCGAGCATCGGACAGAACATTATTAACTTAGCAACGGGAGTAACGGTAACAATCAGTTCGGTGTGCTTTGACCATGGGGTTTTCA
Source organism: Platerodrilus igneus (assembly GCA_036346225.1). Lineage (NCBI taxonomy): Eukaryota > Metazoa > Arthropoda > Insecta > Coleoptera > Lycidae > Platerodrilus > Platerodrilus igneus. Next base: position 9,482,002 of record JARFIW010001469.1, on the reverse strand, counting down.
TTGGTGAAAACGCCTCAAGGATAGTGAACTTTTAGTTTATGCAGTTTACGGAAGTCGTGCAGACGCAGATTACAGTCCACTACATTTTTTCATACCAGCGCAATTGGCGACCATTACAGGTTAGTGTATTTTTAATTGATTAACTGTTTTGAAATGCCGTTGGTCGATAAATACATACAGTACTATTATTAAAAATAGTAGACTCGTGTGTGGACCCTGGCTATCGTGCCACCAGATTGAGTAGTTTTAAATTCTAACTTGCAATTACCTGCACATTTATAGAAAAAATATTCTTCCGATTTCTAAATTCCTCAGGATGAATTACGCCTATAATTAGGTAAATAGATTGATAGACATTTTGAATTCTTAACAAAATACCTGTAATCAGTGTTTTAACGTTGGTTCCATCAAAGGTTTCTATGACCCTGGGAAATCGTGCCAATTGGTAAAAACCCAACTGGCTCTCGCTAATTTCGTCAGGTGTACTAGGCATTTGGATAAATCTCTGGCAAAAACTAGCTGACACCTTACTCACTCTTACAACCAATCGAGATACAGTAGATTCATGTACTCCAATAAAATCAGCTACACAGGCTAAGTGGCTTCCTGTTGCACAAAATCTTAAAAATATTAATAACTGGTTTATCGGAGCTACACTATTATTCCTAAAAAAAATGTACGTGTAGTGGTTATTTGTTCCAAAAGCTCAGACTGCCACATTTATTTGTGATAAAATGATTGTTATTCCAGAGCCACGCTTGATGTCAAGACTTTACTAAAATTGTGATTTTTGATTATTTTATTGTTTGAGGTTATGTTTTTGCAAAGTGGACCTTAAGTTTGTTACAGGCGGAAAAGCTACTAAGTATATTATTTTCATAAAAATTATAAAATGGGGAGTCACCGGCACTATCTAGCGGAAGGTCGTGGATCGTATAGAGGGTTAGAATTTTGCAGAAAGGGCTAAATTAATATATATTATACAACAAAAAATTTTGCACTTACCTTTCATAAATATTGTGGCTTAATGACAATTACCAAGGGCGCCAGACAAGTCGAGAATGTTCAAATGTTCATGCAAAACCTTGAGAGACTTGTCATCCCAAGGAGGACAATTGTTTCTTTTAATCAATTCTTACCTTTTTGACTACTTATGCAACTTTCATGGTCAAAAAACTAAAAAGCTATTGACTTAATCAACGGCAAACAAAACTATTTAATCAACAGAGCAATAAACGTGAACCTCTTACATTAGAAAATTCATTGATTTTAATTTAGAAATTTGATTGAAGGGTTGATATGCAATTCTGATAATTTTCTGTACATACGTAATTCCCAAATGCTTTATATAGAAGAAAATTTATCTTAGAAATCTTACACTAAATTAATCCTACGGTTTATGGCCAAAACGTCCTAACAAATAAATTAACTAAAAATTCGTCATGCTAGCTTAACTATAAAAACTCACCTACTAAAAATCGTCAATTGTTTGATGACTTGCCTTCCACTCCAGAACAGCTCTTAAATTGGGGGAAGAGAATCTCGCTTGTTGCTCTGGTTCTTCGCAACTATTCAAATAATACAATGGCACACGTACCCGGCAGGATCTTGTTGAGCTTAATTTAACTTGTGCATCACACGCATACAAGCTTTTTATTATATACTTTAATATCATTTATAAATCCGCGAATACACGGGCATCAACCCTCGCGAACTGGATGAGTTACTTACTCCTTTTCATTTTTACTAACGTGATACTAAGTTCGATATCATTTCTGTGATGCCGAAGAACGCTACCAGCAAACTTCTCTGGCTACGTTTCTTTCTATCTTTTGACAACGGACAACCTTATTGGAATCTCCCTCTTTTGACTAATGCCTTAAGTTATATATTAATCCTACTCTAAACCATTATTTTACGTCATATTTCTCTTATCCAATGACTATTAACAGAACCTCCAAAAACAAGATTTTAGAAACCCAATTCAATCCCTTTTCAAAATGAATGCTACGCATAGCAATTATTTTTCTAATGGTATAACTATGTTGTACATTCTTGGAATTTTAAGTATTGAAATTGTTGACCATACCTATTGGCGACAGTTGACTGCCATTGACAAGAGACCGGATAGCCGAAATGGATTTTAATACAATTGTTGTCTCCAGACTCCTTAAAATTACTTGCAATCTTTGAACAAATCAAATTGGAAAATAGTTTGGCTATTTGTAATGTTTCGTTTTCTATAGCCGTTGTCAATCAACGAAATATTAAGAAAATTAAGTTTTACAACTGAAAATTGCTTTTCTTTGTTTACGTTAAAAGGTAATATTCTACCTACATTTATCAGATTCGTCAATCTATAACAGACATAAGTTTTAAAAGGGTTTTGTATTGGATTTGCAAGGTAGGACCATTAAATTATTATGGCAGTCGCTGGAATTTATAATATTTAAGCCTAAAGCTATTTCTAAACCTGAGGACTTTATTCTAAGGGATGCTTACTAAAATATAAGGGAAATTTATCATGTAATTTAGCCTGTAGGTAATACAAGTTACTGAAATTTAATTAATTAATTAATCTGTTTATACGTTAACATTTCAAAATAATGATACAAGTTATATAAATCTTCGGCTTATTTTAACTAATTCGTAAGTGGACTTTATGATTCAGTTTGAAGACTGTGCAAACAAAATTTAACACTTAAGTCGAACTTAACATTTAAGATGCAGTGGTGCAAATGGCTTCTAGTATAATATGTGAGACACTTTTTTTGGTTATGTATTATGCATGGCAGCTTTGGTTGATGAAGTAACTTGTATGGTTGCTACATTTATATGGAAATAAATAGTTTTTGTCGACTCACTTATTTTATTTAAGGATAAAATCAACAATCTTCCACTGAAACTACTTTTGTATTTTTTTAAGATCAATTCCTATTTCCAATATAAAGAAAATATTAAAAATATGAAGGGTACAGCATATGTCAAAATTACCATACTTGGTAAAAGTTATCTGAAATATGTAGGTAGCTACAGTTATAATAAAAAAACATTTAGGTCAAACTGTTTACTATAAAATCAAGTTCAAAGCATGAAAGAAGTAAGTTATAACTGCATGCATATTTTGTTATCGTCTTCTTCATAGGACTTCACAGGTACATAATCCAGAATTACAATTTCCACGAATAAAATAATTTTTTTTACAGTCGTTATTGCAAGTGTTAGGATCACATTTACCTACGAAAACTTTGCTGATATTTACAAATTGTTTATAATACACTTACCTGCCGCTACACCGACACTATAAAACAAACTCAACATAGCAAGAAAAGAGAAAATAAACTGCAATTTCATGATGCTATAGCAAAATTTAAGATTGCTTATACTAATTTTACCATTTTAGATGCTTATATACTTTCAATTCATATTAGATTATATTATAATTAATTCGACTGCGGTTAACAACAAAATTGATAAACTTTTAATTATGTGATATCTTTTAAAATTAATACTTTATAAATAATTAATACACTTTTTCTACGTTCGTGATTTCTGAGGTTTTTAACCTTATTACTAAAATGTAACACTCACTGGCGGCTCGCGAGTTAGAAAATATGTTAAGAGCTACAATATTTAAAGTACAGAAAAAACTTACCTAACTTTTAAACACAAAGTTAATTCCCTTGTCTTTTTTCATTGCAAAATCGTCTATGATATCATCATAAAATGGATGTTTCTTAATCAGTTCTAGTAGCAGTTCTATTTGGATGGAAATATTGGCCAATGTAGAAAGTCTTTCTGAGATATAAAATTTCTTAAGTAAGTCTTAATACGCTTTAGGCAAGAAAAACTTCTTTCCACGAACGCACTTGTCGAAAGAATAGTTATAATTAAACAAAAAAGTTTATACGCTTTTGTAAAAATGCCTTTATTTTTGTCTAATTTTTGAACAGAACTTGCGCGGGATGTTTCATCACGTTAGTGAAGGTAGTGGCCACTGAGCCCAAAAAAATAAAGTCCAAAGAAATAAAACGTAAACGAATAACAAAAATCGACCGAGCCCATAGCCAGAACACAAAAGAAAACACCGATGAAAATTATGTAAGTTCATTTTCCTAAACCAATTTATTCTTTTTACAAATTTATTGAAGCTAGCTACTAAGAGAAAAACTTTTGCTTTTATGTATGTACAGATTTTGATTATCGCAATTTATTCCATTTTATGAAAATAATTTACTTATGTATTAAGAGAAATTATTTTATGACGAGAACTTATTTTTTATTACGAGAAATAATTGTAAACAAGAGAATTAATTTTGAACAAGAGAACCGAAAAGACGCATTTATATACGCAATTATTGGTACAAATTATTATTACGAATCATTATTAATACAAAACAAAACGAATTCAATTAAGCAAGTCTAAAACAAAAATAGAACGCAATTAATTTTACCACTTTATCACCGAAAGCTTAATGTACAAAACGCAATTCTTATAAACGATTAATTATACAAACGATTATTCAAACGTAACCTACATTGCATTCTATAAATTATACACTTCGAGTGTATAAATTATAGTAGCATTTTGTAATTATTATTAAATTAACCATCACATGTTGAAACAAAGCGCGCAAAATTTAAAACGCGATTTTCACATAAATTATTACCGGAAACCCTCACTGAATTAAACTATTCATACAAAATCAAACTTTATGAAGTATAATTAAATAGTTTTCAGCACGAAGATATCTAATTATACAAAAGCATTACGCAATTCATTTAATTTATTACCGACACTAAAAATAACATCGCTCAAGAACTTAAAACTTTATTTTCAGACAATCTTATTGTATAAATTATAAAGGAAACATTGATGCAACTACTGTAACGAAACGGTAGACTGAAAACTTGCAACTCTATAATTAAATATTTTAGGTAACTAGACAATACAATTGAAAAGAAGCATTTTTATGCACTTATCAATACAACACCTTCGGAAACGAGATAATTAAAGCAGACTCAATTAATTGGCAGGACTGAAATAAATAAAAATCGTAACTGACGCAAAACGTACAAACTATAACGCAATTATTACAATAGAATATTAATCGCATAAAAACCTTTCAGAAAATTAAACCCCGCGACAACTGCAACATCCGCAAATATAAAAATATACAAATTCTTACAAGAATTAACCAGAGATTACCAAACACAAATTTCTCAATTTAATTATAACACCGTATAACTACGTATTAAATATAAGTAAACCAATTTTTTAAATAACCCAACACGATCCAAACTGAAAATTAACCAACAAAATTGAAAATTGAGATTTATTTTACAATTTGTATTAAATTGTAAAATAAATCTCAATTTTTACAAAAATTTGATATTAATTAAAACCGAAAGTAACTACTAATTATTAAAACAACCCATAACAATCAAGAGTTCAGATATGAAAATTTACCTCAAAAATATACCTCAATTCAACGGAGATCAGCCCTTTTAGAAAATTTTATTACCGCGAGCGAAATATTTTTGAAGACTTTTTACAAACCAAGAGATAACGAACGAAATGTACTACTGTTATGCCTAGTAATAGTAAACTGACCGGAGGGCACTAACGCTAATAGTCAGCCGGGACGATTTAGAATAGTGGGAAGTTTTTAAACGCATATTCATAACATATTTCGGAGACCAAATAAACATCAAATGTCTTATCTGCGATTTAATAAACCTTAGAATGGAAAATAACTAATCCCCGTATCAATTCGGAATGAAACGCCAAGACGTAAGAAGTTTAATTCTAACAAAATTAAAAATCGAAGAACCCGACCAAAATATCCGCCTACTAAAGACAAAGATGTATGACGAAATTGCACTGGACACCTACATACATGCCTTACCAGAACGATTATCAGATAACATAAGATTTCAACATCCCCAAAATTTAGAAAAAGCAATGAATATGATCATAGAAGAACGCGAATAAAAGCTATTCACCAATAAAAACCATACAAGCCGCGAGACATACAACCATCCAACCAAAATTCACTCCATTTAACGCACAAACAAATCAACCACGAATCAACAACCCGAATTTTAATAACACAAATTTCTACAATCAATGTAGACAATTCCTGAGACCAACATTTAACTCAAATTTTACAAAACCTGCATTTCCACCAAGATTCAACCAAAACATAAACCAACAAAGACAAACATTCGGCGCAATCCCCATTAGAAATACACTGATGATAAATAACAATAACCCTAACAGTTATTATAAACCAACTCCTATGGACACCTCATCTGGTAACACCAGACCAAATACAAAAATATCGCAAATCTGACCAAGCCATAACCAAAAACGAAACTTTACCTCAGAAGAATTATTTCACCAAGAAGTAGAAGAATCTAGTGATTAATTAAACCACATAGAAAATTATGAACGCGACGAACCATGCTAAAATTACAAAGAGGACGACGAAGAAAACGCGTGCTCAAATTTTCAGATAGACCGATTTATAAACGCCAAACATAATTAATTTAAATAATATCAATCAACAAGTATTGCCATACATAGAAATACCTCACGCAGAACTTAAATTATTAATCGATACCGGATCTTCAAAAACACTAATTAGCCCCCGAACCGTAAAAAACACATTATTTAGATTTTGTAGAAAGAGAACTCTTTAAGATTAAAATCAGCTCATCAAACGACCCTACGTCAATTTATAGCTAACCTACCCCTACCAAAAATCTTCAACGTAAATATGAAACATAAATTTTGCATTTTCAAATTCAACCATAAATACGACGGACTAATAGGAATGGACCTTCTAAGAAAATTAGAAGGCAATACTGATATAAAAAAAAAACCGTTTATTAAGAACAAAACACGGGCAAATCCCCATTAAATTCCAAAATACCCAAACCGAGCAAAAATACACCATAGCATCCTGTACCGAAAAACAAATAAAAATCCCAGTAAACCGACGTAGGAATTATAAACTACATAATATTTCAACAAGGAGTAGAAACCACCACAGCACTAGTACAAATAAAAGATAATTATGCCACTACAACAATTTTAAACTCAAATAACTACCCCATAGAACTATCGCTGACAACCCAATTAAAGTAGAAGAATTAAATTTTAACGAAATGGAAAACCGAACGCAGTACTAAATTACCCCCTACCCAAAACGAACAAAGAAATTAAAGGATTTTTAGGACTCTATGGTTATTATCGCAAATTCATTAAAGGTTACGCACAGATAACCAAGCTCCTGACAAATTGTTTAAAAAAGGAAATAAAATTGAACACACCCCAGAATTCATTAAAGCCGTAGAAAAAATTAAATGTATACTCACGAATCACCCTGTATTAGAATACCCAGACTTTTCGAAACCATTTATATTGACAACTAATGCATCAAATGTAGCATTAGGCGCAGTATTAAGCCAAGGAAAAGTAGGTAGCGATAAACCAATTAGCTACGTATCTAGAACCCTAAATGAGACCGAACAGAAAAATAGTACAATAGAAAAGGAATTTTTCTTATTCTTCTTTAAGAATTAAATCACTTATAGTTTTTAAAATCATCTTTTACGGTCTATCAAAAATTCATAAAAAAGACATTCCTTTAAGACCTATCGTAAGCTCCATAGATTCACCATGCCATAATTTAGCAAAATTTCTCCTAAAAATTATAAATCCATTAGCAGGCAAAACGGACTCTTTCATAAAAAACAACCAACATTTTCTAGAAAAATTATCAAACATAAAAATTGAAAATACACACACAATGGTAAGGTTTGGTGTAGTAAATCTCTTCACATATATCCCTGTAAACAAAACGCTTAATATTATAAAAAACAAACTAGAAAAAGATAGCAAGCTTAAAGAAAGAACAAAACTAAGTATATCATCGATTATGGAATTACTTGGTTTATGCGTAAACACCACATATTTTCAAATAAGTGACCAATTCTACAAACAACTTCAACATATCCTCTAAATTTTTCATTGCCAAAGATAACTCCTAATAATTCACGTTCGGTAGCTGAGTATTTTGTTCGGCAGAAGTTAAGGCACGACTTGCATAAGTGATTGGGTGTTCTAAGCCATTGTTCACCTGGAACAGCATTGCCCCTAACCCAGTAAGTGAGGCATCGGTTTGTATATAAAATTTTTCGTCGAAATTGGGCGAGGTTAATATAGGTGCTGAAGTGATTAACGTTTTAATTTGTTCGAAAGCCTGCTGAACTTCTAAATTCCACTCGATAGTTTGGGACTTCTTTTTATTTTTAATTAAAGCGGTAATGGGTGCAGATATAGTTGAAAGATTAGGTAAAAAGATGCGATAATAGCTAATCATTCCAATTAAACGTTTGATTTCGGTAACAGTTTTTGGGGTTTTGAATTTAGTAATAGCGTCGACTTTAGCAGGATCTGCTCGTAGACCAGTTCCATCGATAATAAAACCAAGAAATGTAAGGGACGAACAACAAAATTGACATTTCTCCCAGTTTATCTTAAAACCTGCTGCATTTAGGCGTTCTGCAACTTCATTCAGTGTGACGATCTGTTCGTCAAAGGAACTTGAAATAACTAAAATATCATCTAAAAATACAAAGGCACGTTCCTGATGTAAGATAGGACCTAATGTTTGATCCATAGTACGTTGTAAGGTTTGTGATGCGTTACAAAGACCAAATGGCAAAAAAATATATTCGAAAAGACCTCGGCCTAGAACACAAAAAGCAGTTTTAGGACAGGAAGATAAGTCGAGGGATATCTGATAAAAAGCTTGTTTATGATCGATAGATGAGATAAATTTTGCGTTTCAAAGTCGGTTTAAAATCGAGTCAGTTCTAGGTAGAGGGTAAGCATCGGAGACAGTTAGAGAATGAAGCTTTCTACCATCAAAACAAACACGCCATTCGTCATTTTTCTTACAGACTTATAACACGGGAGACATCCATGGTGAATTTGAGGAAGAGATAACACCAGATTCTAACATTATATCTATTTCGGAATGCAAATGCTTTTGTAATGCAGGCGATAACGGATATTGACGTTGCATAAAAGAGAGGGCATCACCTGTAGAGATAATATGTGTTGCAGTAGTAACGCAACCAAGTTCAGAGGTATTTAGTTTACAAAATTTGTCGATTGTAGAGTTAAGAATTATATTTTGCGAATCGGTAAGGGAAATTTTATTAGATATTCCTGCAGATGCACAGGAGTTTGTTTTGAGGGAAGTTTGCCAAGAAAAATCTTGAAAATAAAGCGACAAATTAAAAAGTTTATAAAAATCTACAGTAAAAATGGATAAGCTATGTAGGCACAATCAAAAATGGAACGTCACGTTCAAGTGATTTTACTGGAATTTTTAATTTAAGGGAACCCGTTACATATATTTGATTATCGTCAGCTAAATTTATGGAAGTTTTTTCGGGAGCAATTTGAATTTTAATATTTTGTTTAGATAATTGTTGTAGACCTTCGTTATTTATAAGGTAGCATGAGGAACCTGTGTCCAGTAAAGCTATTACATTTAAGGAACCAATCGAGATGGGTAAATGAGGGTGATTATCGAAGGGTTTTTTAACAAGTTGTAAAGCAACAGACTTTTTATGGTAAAAGGAATTAACGGTTTGTAGCCAACTCCACCACTCTGACGGGGTAGTATAACATAATTCTGTTAATGGAGGCAAGGCATTTTGTAAATTCAAGGTAGCGATATTATTTTTAGATATATTTAATAAAGGTACAGCGTTAGAGGTAGTTTTATGGTTTAAATTTATTGACGTCTGGGTCCGTTGAATGGTTGGCGTTAAGGACGATTTTGATTCCTTAAGATATTCACGTCCCGGGTAGGAATATCCCGACGGGTGTCCCGATACGTTAGAATTACAATTCGTACAGTTAGATTTATAGATATTAGCACGACCACAGCCATAGCAAAAAATATTCTTGGGGTATGTGTAGACGTTATAGTTATGTCCACTTTTCTTACAATTCCAACAGGTAAGTGAGTTATTTGTTGAGGTAGAAGGAATATTAAGGGTAGATACTTTACGAGAAGATTAAATTTGACAAGCTAAATCGGGTTCTAATAGACCAGATTGTTTTGGGGGAGGCGGTATTTATCCGCCCGCAATTTTACTTCTTGAAGCGAGTTACATAAATCTTTGAATTGAGGTAAAGGAGAAATGTGTTGTAACGCTAACCGTTCGGAAAAATATGGATTTAAATTTTTACGCAACTGATCGATAATTTCAAATTCTGATGGTTTATTATCAAGTCTACTATATAGGGCTTCTATTGAGGTAATAAAGGAAATTACATTTTCGTCAGATCCTTGGGTTCGATTTCGTATTTCATTCCTAAGATCGGTAATATAACCGTGCGATAAGAAATCCCGTTTTAAACACGTAACTAATTCCTCCCAGCTAGATATCTGACCTCTAATAATACGATACCAGATTAAGGCAAAACCAGAGAATAATTCAACCGCTGAAACAAATAAATCTTGATCTGTACAGTTGCGTGAAATTCTGAAATCGTTAATCCTATCAAGAAAAGACATTAAATAAATTTGGCAGTCAAAGCCCTGGAAAGTTAAACCCCATTTGTTGACAGGTATGGATTTCCCCAATGATGGACCTTGAGAAATTGCGGGATTCGATAAAGGTACAGGTATATCTGTGTCCACTTTTGGGTTAAGTCTATTAAGAACTATTCTTTCAAGTAACAGAATGTCCGATAAGAAGGTTTGTTTAGCTTGGTTCGCTTGTTTAGTGTCAAATAAACACAACAACTCTATTCGTTGCTTAAGGTGAGCTATGCGAGAAACAACACGCTTTAATTCGATTTTGCTTGGGTCTGGATCAATTTTGTTTACTACATTAGCTACATCTTCAAGGGATTGTTTAATTTCGGACATACTTTGAGGTAAATCAGACACAATTATTTTCGAAATAGGTAGCCCTTTAGCTTCTTGCGCTAGTATAGCTTACAGTTGCAACCGTTCTTCATTCTGATTAGATGCTGGTTTAATATTTCTACATTGAATTTCGTAAATTAGTTCGGATGACTTGAGATAAACAATATTCATTTTAAGGTAGTATTTAAGACAACAATCAACAAATATAAGGAAATTAAAATACTATAATAGTTTGAAAAGTAGAGGGTATACTATAAACTCAATTGATTACGTTAACTGTTTTTAAACACAAAATTTTCTTTAAAAGGAATTTGTAAGTCATAGGTAAATGTTTAAATTACTAAAAAAACACTTTTAAAACGGTATCAAAGCAAGATAAATTTATACATGATTTAAAAACACTTAAAAGTTAAGTCCAAAAAAACAGACATAATTATGTTTAATATAATATGAAACAAACAATTTCCATAAGGAACAAGGAATAAGGCAATGAATTATTTATATTTATATTTATTTATATTTAAATGTACTTACAAGCGAAATGATATGATCCAAACACTCTTAAGTGAGGTTATGTTGGTTTAATCCTTCTGAAAAGGTTATTTCGACTTCTTAGTAAATTAAATTAGGTTATTATCTAAAAAAATTCAAATTAGAAACAATATTTCATATAATATTACGAGAATTACTTGGATTAGCAATATATTGTAAAAAATATACCAGAAAAATCAGTAGTTAATATGGCCACTTATGTTAAATTAGCATAACAGCTGTCGTGTCATTTTAAATGATTATATAGTAACTTCCAGTGCTACCAACTTATATTTTATAAGTTAATAGATATTAAAAATGTTCATAATTATATTTTTTTTAAATGAAAAAGCTAGAAATATAGTTAATTAATACATTATTAGGTATAAACCAAAAGAAAAAATTTCTATTTTTAACCCTTCTCGGGCGTCAGCTGCTTCGCTGCTCTTTCTCGGGCGTGGGAATTCTTGAGCCCGGTTGAATCCAAATTCGATTGTCTTCTTCCTATATGTAGGGAACGACAGAAAACTGGTTTAGGGAACGATAATCAAAGATAAGGACAAAAGGGATCTTCTACATAACACAAAAAAGGCACGATAAGATACAAGACAGCCACACTTGTTCACATCTTGGAGGCTAGTCCTTCATGCGTATCCGGAAATCCCCCACCATCCTCTTGACCCTCGCGTCGGCGCAAATATCGCGCAACGCGCTATCTGAAGTGACAGAAATACGCACACAAGTCTCTTTAAATTTATGGTGCGAAATTCTTACATATTAAAACTTAATTGAGAATGTATAGTGCCGAATTTTTCGGCACTTAACAAAACTTCCGTTTTTAAATATTCTAATTAGGAAAAACAATATAAAAATTAATATATCAATATACAGAAGACCAACACACACAAACAGATACTTAAACTTCGATTCAAACCATCCACACTGTGTCAAACGAGGAATTATCAAAACCATGTATGATAGAACAAAATTAATATCATCAAACGAAGAAATTTTAAAGAAAGAGAAAGACCTAATCAGATGTACACTAATAGAAAACAAATATCCTAAAAGAATAATAAAGAAACAAATAAAAATAAACAAAAAGAAAACAAAAACAACGATACACACCAAAAAATGCTCTCAATACCATACATAAAAGGATTTTCCGAAAAAATCCAAAGAATAGGAAACAAATTCAGAATTAAAACAGTATAAAGAACCAACAATACACTAAGAGCACAATTAACAAAAACAAAACCAAAAACGCAATACAAAGTTCAAAAAACTGCATCTACAAAATACCGTGCGAATGTAACAAGTTTTATATAGGGGAAAATTCCAGACCATTTGAAGTTCGATTAAAAGAACATAAATCATATATAAGAAATAGACAATTTGAAAAATCCATGATTTGCCAACATGCATGGGACTCCAGTCATAAAATAAAATGGGAAGACGCAAAAATTATTGACAAAGAAGAAAACCACCAAAAACGAAAAATCAAAGAAGCTGCTTATATAACCCTACATAAAAATAACTGCGTTGCAAACGAATCCGTGACTTTCTGTAAACAATGGATTCCATTACTAAAAGAAATAACAAATGAAAATCAAATGCCCACAATATCTAGGTAGCATTGCAAGTTTTTCCTGGGCTTTCCTTGCGATATTAACACGAAATACAGCCTATATACATGATTTCGATTTATACATACAATAACTAAGTACATAACAATAAACATATTAGCAACCCCTGTAAAACAGCATTGGTATCTGACAACTGTAAACCCGCAATGGGGTCGCCTCAGAACTATGTTAAAATCTACCAAAGAGGTAGCCTAAATCATAATGATTTTCCCCCTTACGGTAACGTAATCGCACACTTCTTTAATAACTACCCTCTCCATTGTATAAATAGAAACGTGTTAAAAAATGTTTTTCAATCCTCAAGTTATTGAATTTATATAAAATTCACCAATAAAAATTAATCAGCTGATTTCACGTTAAGCGTATTGGCTACCTAAAAAAAATCGGTCCCAGGCCGCAACACAAATTGAAGACAATCATTCTTTTAAACTTTAAAAATGTTTGCTTAGTGTACTAAAACCAAATATTTTGAACATCAATAAATCAAAGTCACCTTCAATTTATGTCATAAATGTCAAACTTGAAGTTTTCATTATTTTGACAACGATCCTAGGTCATGGATCGAAACGTAAATAAAGATGATTTTAAAAACTATGAGTGGTTTAATTCCCAAAGAAGAATAAGAAAAATGCTAAACAAACCACAACAAACATACAGGGAGTATTTATAAAAGAAATTATTAGCCATAATTTGGCAACGAAATATTTTAGACCATACCTTTATGGAAGAAAATTTTATATATACACGATCTTAGACCATTAGTATGGCTATGCAAACTTAAGGTACTATACTCAACATTACAACGATGGAGAATCAGACTAGAAGAGTACGATTACGAAATTATATACAAAAAAGGAATTTATAATAATAACGCAGACGCCCTAAGTAGAATACAGCTCAACGCACTAGAAACGGAATCAATTATAGGTAGCGTAGACGAGACAGAAGTAGGAGAAGACCCAGAAGAGATAGACACAATACATTCAACACAAAACGAAGAGCCAAAAACCGCGATTAAAATTTTTAACAAAGCAATTGATATAAAACCAAATCAATTTATAATTACCAAATTTTTAACCAACCCCAATCCCTAAAATATACGAAAATAGACAATAAGAAAATATACCAAATTCAAATAACCAAAGACGATAACGAGGAACAAATAATTAAAATTCTAAAAGAATATACCCCCCAGAGAAAACGTTTTTACTTTTATTTCAACATCGAACATTTATATAAACGATTTTCAGAATAACTCTGGGCCTGAACTTATTTGATGCACAAGAATATTAATAACCTTAGATGACCCTGATGAAATAAACGACGTAATTAGAAATCAACACGAAGGCAAATCTATCCATCGTGGAATCAATGAAACATTAAAGCAACTTATAAGACGATACTATTTTAAAGATATGAAAGAGTTAATCACAAAGCGAAATACGACAGAACATTCCCAAAAATACCCTTAATGTTAACCAAAACACCCGACAAACTTTTTCAAAAATTACATTCCGACACTCAAGTAGTAGAAGCACAAAACTTTTTAACGATTGTAGATGCATTCACCAAAATAGGCCAAGCAATACCCATGACCTCTAAAAAAGCATTTTTTACATTTTATGGCACACCCAAAACAATAATTTTAAATAACGACAGCGAATTTAAAAACGAGACGATACAAAACACTCTAGAACTCCATAAAATAAAAATTTATTTTATAACCGAAAAACACCCTGAATCAAACGGACTAATTAAAAGATTACATTTAACCCTATTAGAACAAATCAGATTATTAAGATTAATTTACAAGAAGGAGCACATCACCAATTTAATGTCATACGCACTAATCGCTTACAACAATACGATCCACTCATCAACAAATTTTACACCCCTAGAATTAACATTAGGACATTCAAATTCCCGTAACCCTTACGACATACATTATAACAAAGAAGTATATCAACAATATGCTAAAGATCATAAAGAGAAACTAAAAATAACTTACGATAAAGTAAAAGATAAATTAGATAACGACAAGGAACGTATCACCACAATTTGCAATAAGAATACCGACGCAAACAAATTTTCAATAGGACAAACCGTATACGAGAAAAACTTCCAAAGCAAACGACACAAAACGGCACCCAAAAATTTAGGCCTGTTTAAAGTCAAAAAAATATCAGACAAAAATATAGCCGTAGTAGACAACGGCAAGATAATAAAATCCATCATTTGAAAAACTTAAGACACCCTGTAATTTCAGATGGACAGCCATCAACCTTACCGTCAACCTCCACCCAGGTAGAACGGACGACGACGTATTAATTAAAGACATAAAAAACAACCCCGGTATACTACCAATAAAAAATTGAGAAGTATGCAAAATACAATAGACTATTAGACATTCGCACAAAAATTCAATTTAACGGAATTAAAGCAAGAATTTTACACAATCAAACATAATTATTACCGATTAAAACAATCAATGGACACAGCAAAATTCGGAAAAGAATACGCAATAGAAATGATGAATTACAACAGCATAATAGAAAACATTTTAAGAAACATAGCAGATAAACTTAATAGATTAATACCCACAGAACAAATTACAAGACGAAAAAGAGGACTAATTAACGGACTAGGTAACATAATAAAAGCTATAGTGAAAGGCTATGTAATGAACAACGAAATCATATTTTTAATAGAAATCCCAATAGTAGAAAGTAACAATTATAACTATTATCATTTATTTGCTTTTCCAATGAAAATTACTAGCATGTATCAAGTTATTATACCCAAAACCAATTCTTATCCTTAAATGAACTCAGTATGGTTACACAAACGAAAAATGTAACAAAGTAACACCAAATCAATACCTATGCCAATCATTAACAACAACTATTCAAGAAGACGGCCCTTGCGAAATACAATTACTAAAATTTTCAAACCATTACGACAACTGTGAAGCAAAACCCGTACAAATCACCAACATAAAAATTCAAAAGTTACAAAAAACAAATGGATTGCCTAATTTCCAACAGAAGTAATAGTAACCGTCCACTGCAATCAAGACGAGAATAATTTAGCACTAACTGGAAGCAAAATAATCACCCTTAAAGAAGACTGTTATTTGAAATTGAAGAACGAAATTATCAGAGTATATCAAGACCCCACAGTAACCAAGAAATTTGCCAATTTACCGGAGCTACAATTCAAATTAACACAATCTGAAGACGAAGAAATAATCAAGAGGATCTCAACCACGCCATGAAACAATTATAAAGAACACTTGAGTGAGTTAAAAGTGCCGAAATTACACTACCATAATATAAGCGTCTGGAAAATTGTATTAATCATTTTAATTATTTTATTAGTCATGTATGTATTTTACAAAATGTATCTTAGATATAAGAATAAAGAAAGTAATTTTAGAAATAAGGAAACAAAGGTAAATAAAGAAACAATAAACGTACCCTTAGGGATAATGAATTTTAAACAATGAATTTTAAAAAATTAAGCAAAGAAAACCTTAATTTTTCATTTACGTCGGGAGGAGTTATGTATCCCCAATCTATATATGTATAATAAAATAGAATTTATTAGGAAGTATTAGAAATTATTAAAGAAACTTAAGATATATGCAACATTGTAAATTCAAGGATAACGCAGAAAGGTTATTGAAATGTAAGTGATGCCGCAGGTGCAGGTCACAGACGGTTAAGAAACCACGATTACTTAGAAATTAAGACTGTTACATTGTATTATGAATAGAATAAAGAAATAAGCAAACATAAGCTCTGCATGTTCCCACAGACATGTGAGGGGCATGGACAACTTATATTCCGCGGAAGTTCCAAGACCATCAGTCAGTCTTGAGTATTTCACCTTTAACATTGCCGTTTGCTTAGGCTACTCGCCCTTATTAAACTCCAATTATTATTTAAATTTTGACTTAGTATAAATCAATCCAGTTGTCAAAATTTAATTGTAATTTCTGTTTAACCAAATAAAATTTGTTACAAGAAGTTTTGGAAGAAGTTTTTAAAAAGACCGCTCCCAAGGTCCGAAATGTAACTCACGTACCTTTTAAAGAAACATGGCGTCCCGGTTCACAATTTTATCCAAATTTGCTTAGGAACATCTTACGAAAATTAAAAATTCATTTCTTAGCTTCTGTAAGACCTTGGTAGGCAGCTAGGGTGGGTATATTAAAACGACACATACGTTTTACAGAAACGATTCACAAATTTTTTGGAATTTGCGTAAGGACACCATAAGAAAATTAAAAATTTTTTTCTTAGTTTCTGTAAGACCTGCGCTCTTAAAACTTGTTATACAGCCAGGGTAGGTACTCTAAAATAACAAATAACTTTTATAGAAACGTGTTTGACCCGGTTCGAAAATTTTTCTATATTTGCGTAAGGGCAACTTAAGCAAATCTAAACATTTTTTCTTAGCTTCTGTAATACTTGCGCTCTTGAAACTTAGTAGGCAGTTAGTGCTGGTGTACTGAAACAACACATACCTTTTACAGAAACGTGTTCGTCCCAGTTCACTAAGCTTAAAAAATGCGACCAGCCAATTGTGGTCCGTTATCGTAAATCACAAACTGTAGTACGCCATGGATAAGAAAGACCTTTTTCTCTCAAAATTGATCGATAATATGTACCTTAGCACTACACAAGGGTTGTAACAGGATATATTTTGTAAATCAATCTCCGACAACGAAAAGCCATTTATATCTGCACTGGAACTAGGGAATGGACCTAACGAAATGGTTTGGAATGGAAATCGTATGTGTTTTTCGTTTCCCGTCATGCCAAGATGATCTCTCTTGGACAATTTTTGTGCCCCACAAATTAAACACTTCCGACAAAATTTAAGCACATCAAAACTTATCTTCGGCCGATAACAGTGTTCTTGAATACGAGACAACGTTTTCAAAAAACCAAAGTGTCCAGATGTAGAAGAGTCTTGAGATGCACGAATAACGTCCTCTCTTTGAGGTTTCGGAACTAATCTCCTCCACTCAACAATATTCCAAGCAATAAGCAAATTAGAAGGAATAAACTTTAAGACAAAAGCATCCTCCACCTTCCATTGTGGGTGACACTGGAAACGCTAAAATCTATTGAAATTGTCAAGCCTATATACATCCCAATTAGGCTAGTGCGTCCTAACCGATCGACACTGTTAATTTCATTAAATGACTCTATTATTTCTTGGGCTTGGAGCTTGCGCACGTTGAATGTCTGAAAGGTTATGCAAATCATACAAATAATTATTACAATTCGATGGGAGTAAAGATGAACCTATGTAAAAATCATTATTCTCAATATTAGTGTGGACGAACCACTTATTATTTCTGAAATTTACAACCTATCCAAATGATTTCGCAAAATCACTACCGCATATAAATGCATGCGGTAGCGACTACCATCAATGCACTAAGAATACGATAATTGTTACCAATTTAAATCAATAGATCAACTGAACAGACTTCACAGCTCCGTCTGCTATAGCTATGCTCGTTTTCTCGCAACTAAAAACTTTTAATCTTAACCTTTCACCTAGTGGTAGTGCTAATAATCTAACCACTGAAATAGTACATCATGCAATAGTACATCCCAAAGTCCTGTAATATCTGTCAAATAGCTTTACCATGATATACGGACGATTGTTACAGCCTTTTTCCACAAATAAAGAACCAGTCTCAGGCTTAAAGGTAGCTGGACACAAATTTTTTACTATATCAAGCCATTTTGACCATCATTTTTACTAAAGAAATTTATAGGTTCCCACATCTTAACAGTAGCCTTAATAAATGGAGAAGAATGTAAACCACCTAGCATCTTCCGTTTTCCTCATTTGTTGAACAAGATTGACCCGACTCTGACTTAACACCTTGGTAACCGCATCGATAACAAAAAATTTTCATTGGTGTTTTACAATATCTAAATCGATATCCAGCACGCGAACAATTCTGATAAACTAGCTTACCTAATATATCTGGATCAGACGAATTTACAACCGGTGGCATAGAAATATCTTTATCCAGTACCCGAGTCTGGTAGGAGAAGGAATTATTTTTATAAACGCGACTCCTAACTGTATAAACCTCCTCACTTGAAATGGAATGTGTATCATCGGACCGCTGCTTAAATTTACTAAACGATTTATTAAGTTTATTAGAAGGCGCAGAAACAAGTTTTTGTTACATCAAAGAAGCTTCCTCCAACTTTTTGCATAATTTCAACAAGGAACCACATCTAAAATTTTCGACTGAGCACGAGCTGAGATAAAATTTGGGATTAAATCTTTTCTCATCATTTTAACATTTTGGGAGCACTTGCTCCATTGTGCGTCTAATTGTGTTGGTGAGTAGTTTTGTATACTCGTGAACGTTTTCGTCTGATCTTATATCTTGTGGGGGTACAAATGTGTCCCTCAGTTTGTTCCAATTTGCATTTCGTATTTTGTATCGTTGTACATTGGTGAAGTTTTGTGGTGTGTCAAATGGCCTGGTTGTCATGTCAATGTTGAACGTGATTAGGTTGTGGTCACTAACGGTTTGGTGTTCTAATACCTGCCAGTCTTGTATGTAGTTGTACGCCAGCACATTTGTCAGTGTAACGTCTATGTTTGTTCCTGTTCCTGCATGGGTGTTGTATGTGGATGGGTTATTAGGAAGGTTGATTACTTCGAGTTGTAGTTCGTTAATCAAGTTTTCGACTTGTTCTCCGCGTTCGTCCGTGACGGAACTGTGTTACATCGGAGATTTTCCATTTACGTCTGCCATAATAACTATTGGTTTGTTATTGTAAGTGTGTAATATGTTGCGTATGTTGTTTATGTACGGCTGGGGATCCAGTCTGTACTGGAAGTAGCTTGTTACCAAGATCCACTTTCCAGTCCGACCGTTTGAGACCTTCAGACATGTGCAGTGTTCTCCGCTGTATCGTTGGATTGTCGTGATTCTCAATGTGGGATCAAAAATGACCACTACCGTTTGTGAGTTTCTACCTGTATGTATTTGTCTTGCCCTGACTGGTATGCTTGGAATCTTCCCATGCACCAGATAAGGTTCCTGTATAAAAAGTGCATGTAATCGTAAGGTTTCAGCTAGTTGTCTAAGCTCTTTCATTACAGTTGCACAGTGCATGGCATTTATTTGACCAATTCTGATCTTTCCGTCGTCTATTAGGGGTAACAGGTATTTATGCTGCATTCTGGTTGTTGCTTGTGTTTGTGTGAAAATGTTGTGTGTGAGTGTAGGTTCGTATTTCGTTTGTGGGTGGGTTACTATTTTGTCTGTGTGCATGTTTTCTTGTATTGTTTGTTGAAGATGTTGTCAATACGTGATTGCCCTTGCTTTGTTCCTTTGAATTTGTGAGGGTTGTTTGTGTTTAGTTTGGTTAGGTTTACTGTCCATAGTCGGTTTTTTGTATGAGTCTGTCCATTAACATTTTGTGGGTTGGGCAATCTTTTGGGTTAGAAGCGCACTTTTTGTTATGTATTAAGCATGGTATGCAAACTGAGTGTTGTCCGTGCTTGGGGCAGTCTGCCCTTTTGTGCTTGGAGTCTTCTTCCCCACGATGTCCACATGTATCGGTGGTGCGTGTGCAAGGTTTCGTGACGTGTCCTAGATCGAGACATCGTAGGCATTTAGGTACTACTAAAAAGTCTTTCACTGTAACACAGCGATATTCGATATAGAGTTTCCCTAGATTTATTAATATATTCCTCCCTTTGCCACTTACTGTCGCAACATGATGTTGAGTCGGTTTGTTTTTCGGTCCTGTTTTGAAACTAAGTTGAAAGTCTCTATTAAAATCCTCTCTGTTAATTAGGTGTTCAAAATTTTGAGTATAAATTAAATCTGTCACGTCTTGATCTTTCAGGTACGTTGGTATGTCGTATATAATAACTAAGGGTTTTTTTCTTGCGTGGTTTTTCGCAATTTAGGGTTTGTTTTAGGGTTGCATAGTTTAAAATTTTGTTTGCCTCGGTTTCGTTATCAGTATCTACAATTACTGCTTTGTTGGTTGTTCGGATGTTTTTAATTTTAATTTTGTCTTTCAGAGGATTTACGGTTTTTGAAAAAAATTTTTGAATTTGTCTAGGTGTTTCACCACGTTTTGACGTTATGAACACCGTTGTATTTTGGTTCAAGATCGCTTTTGAAATTGCGTCTTGTTTTGGAGCTTTCGGTTTTTGTTCTACAGCACTGGCGTATGTCTGTGTTGGTATTGCCGTCACGTTTGCGTACGTGTTTGAAGACATGGTTGGATTAAGCATTGATTGTTGTTTCAGATGGCTGTTTTCTACTTTAGTTTCGATTATCTTGTCTTGTAATGTGTTGTTTTGTTGTTTTATGAATATATGTTCGCCAGTTAATTCGGCTTGTAGATATATTAATTTTATTATCTTATCTCTAAGGGTTTTATAGGCTCCTACTCTTAGACGGTTACTTGGGTCTAGTTCATGGTCAATAAAGTTAAGAAGGTCCGTCCCTAGGTTTCTAGGTGCTCTAAGATAGACTGTTTCATTTCTTCCGGGTTGTTGTGGCTGGGGCTTCCTCTCAATCTTTTGTTCTGTGGTATTTCGGTCGTTGGTGGATGGGCAGAGGGTGTTAGTACGACGCTTATTTGACTTTGAAAAGCAGGGTCAATCTGCATTGGTAATGTTGAGGTGGTATGTAGTGAAGGATGTGAGTTTAAGTCAAAATCTGGTTTTGTTTTACCCTTAAGGGAAACCTTGGGAGAATGTTGAGTATGCATTTTGTACTCTAGCTCTCCGATGTGATATTATCTATCATTAAGTTATTTAAATTTAATTAAAAAACAAATGAAATGACAAAAGTCCGTAATATGCAGTAAAAGAGTTATACTAAACTATCATATACTGCTCGTTGAAAAATGTTGTAGTAATACAATAATATTTCCACTAGAAAGTCATCTTTTTGAAGAATGCGATGGTATCAGAACACTACCGGGTTTAAAATAGAACGTAAACTTTTCCTGTTTAGAATATGTTGTGATATGCGGAAACAACTATGGTGTAATAAATAGATAAACAGTAATCAATTAGTAATAATATAACAGAATGTTCAATATGACGGCCTTAATCTCTATGCAATTACTAAGAAATAAAACTATGTCACTTACACTAGACCAAGTTCAAGTTTAAATGTTATTCATACTACATCACGACATTCAATGGAATGCGCTTGGTGTTAGTTCCTTGTAAACAATTATTGTTATAAATAATTGTGAGTGTGGCAGCTAATACGAAGGTTATTGACAGTTTAAAGTGGAACATAAACTTTTCCTGTTTAGAATTTATTGCAGTATGCGGAAACGTCTTTGTGTAATTTGGACAACTATGGTACCCAGAAAATCACCTAAAATTCTGTCTGATTTAACTGGAAAATTAATTTAGCACTTAACACCAGTGAAAAGCTTACTAATAAATGCACCGTAACTAAAATTGCGTTGGTTCGTAGTTGAACCACTTAACCCGGGCTCACTTCACAAAATAGCCTCCCAAAACAGTTTAAGACAGTTTAAAATTCACAACAAAAGCTCCCCCCAAAACATACCTTTATTTATAGTGCACGTTGAATATTCAGTAATTACTTACAAAAATCCTTCGCGTGGTAAAATTCAGAAAAATTTCGAAAATTGTGTTTCCTATGTTGTTGTTTTTTGATGCTCTTTGTTACTTGTTTGTGATTTGTACTTCATAACTAAACTTGTTTTAAGAAACTTAAATAATAAAATTAGTTAAATTACGGACTACATCGTTTGCACGTCTGTTCACGTCAACGTTCAACATGCAATTATGTATTGCTGTATATAATCGTCTGTGAAAGCGTTGTCTAAGTAGTAGTTACTTAGAGATGGAATATTAAAGTCTCCCACAATTATAAACTCTTTGCCATATAAAAATTCGGCATTTTCTAAAAAGGTATAAAAATGTTCTCTAGCTATTATGGTACAATTAGGTGCGATATATATTACTAGTACATATAAGCGAGATACCTTATTGTACTGTACATCAATACAGAGTATATTTATGTCAGGATCTTGCTTGTAGTTAATATCAACCAGCCTACTGTTATACACCTCTTTTATGGCAAATAATACCCCCCTACCCCACTTGTTTTCTGGGTATTTGCCATCTCTCTACTCCTGCTCTTATATAGTATCATGTTATTTGGCACAATCTCCGCATCCGACACTGAATCAGGAAGCCATGATTCTGTAATAGCTACAGCATGATATTCCTTGTATGATGCACATATAGAATTATAAAAAGTTGAGAGTTTTGTATTTAGACCTCTCACATTTTGGTAATTTAAAATCAGCTTGTTTTTGCAGAGCTCATTCACCGTGCTAGTTTTAGAAATTAAATTTGGGTTCTTAGAAGTATACGTTATGTCTCTAATTGTGCTTGACATTGCCGTTTCGGAAAATTTGACATTGTATTGTCATTTTCAGTGAAATTTGCAACTTGCTTCCTCTCGTAGTACTTTCGTATTGTAATTCCTTGTGGCCAGAAACTGGGATTTAGTAATATGGCAATGTATGCAGAATTAACTGTTATTTTTAATGAACTGTATATTTCTGGAAAGGGAGAATTAAGGCAGGTTAATTTTAAGTTTGAAATTTCATCAGGAATTGTATTTTCTATTAGTTTCTTATTTATATAATTGTATATTATGGATTGATCTACATTTGGTTAAACCCTTGTTAAATGCAATATACTATTCCTTATCTTTTTAGTTACAGCAGTAAAACCATCATGGCTTAAAAGATTATTGTCAATGATTTGCAGTGCCAATTATTTATTTATTTCTATTTTGCTTTGATCTATAGTCTTCAACCTTCTTGTTTGTTTCATTGACATTTCTATCCACTGATTTACTAATTTCACATGTGTTTTGATTATCCATGCACTTATGTTTTTCAATATTCTTATCAGATGTACTTAATAAATTATTTGTTGATGATTTTATTGAGGTTTCTTTGTGATTAATATTATTCTTATTGATGTACTTACTTGCTAATGATTTTGTAACTTCACTGTAGGTTGTGTTTTGTTTATTTTTATATGTTAATAATTTAATAAAATCAATGTTACTGCTCCTGAGTGTATAAATTTTTATTCTTAATTCCTTTATTTCATCATATAAATGAACCAACTCTTGATTTACCAATTTCTGAACTATGTCACTAAATTCACTGCTTTTTAAGAATGTTATTACATTATCACTTGATTGCGCCATATCATGATCCTCCAATTTGGATGTATTCATCACATTGATATTTGTATGGGTGTTACATTTACTGCAGAAGAATTCTTCTTTATCACTTGCTACTTTAATAAATTCTCCCATTCTTGCACTACATGATGTATGTAGCTTAGCTTTACAAATAAGACGTTCAACTAATTTATTTACTATTTTCTTACTACAATATAAACAAGAATTAGCCACAGCATTTTCACATGTTTGTTTACCGGTAGCCATCTTAAGCAAGTAACACTAGTTTTCAGGAGATCAATTTAAAGTCATTGTTAATTTATGTAGTTTAAGTCTTATACTATAAAAATTAGAAATTTTAAGACTTTTTAAAATTATTTAAATGTTTGAAGTGTTAATTTGTGAGAATTTGAAAAATAAACTGGTTTTAAATATAACATAAAACAAAGATACCATATAGGGACAAAACAACACTTCATATTTTATATCTATATATAAGTTATAGTTCGCAAGTTTTACACACTGTTGACAATCACAGCTATAAAGTACCAAATATGATGATCTTAGTTTAATTAGATCTCACAATTTTATAAAAATGTAATTACAATACTAATACACCATAAGACACAATAGATAATTGGCCATACTTTTCCCTAGCAGCAACATTATTAACTAGAGATTATTTGTCACAGTTTTATAGTATTGCAAGGATAGGAAAATTAACATCCCAAGTAGAGGGGTAAGGGGTTAATATGGCGGTTTTGGTTGATGAAGATAACTTGTATGGTTGCTACATTTATATGGAAATAAATAGTTTTTATCAACTCGATTACTTTATTGAAGGATAATCAACAATCTTCCACTGAAACTACTTTTGTATTTTTTAAAGTCAATTCCTATTTCCAATATAAATCCAGTCAAAATTACCATACTTGGTAAAAGTTATCTGTAATATGTAGGTAGCTATAATAATAATAAAAAAACATTTAGGTCCAAGTGTTTACTAGAAAATCAAGTTCAAAACATGAAAGAAGTAAGTTATAACTGCATGTTTATTTTGTTATCGTCTTCTTAATAAGACTGTACACATACATAAATCACCATAACAATTTCCACCAAGAAACTTAGCTTCTGCACAGTCTTTCTTGCAACTGTCACGATCACATTTACCTACCAAAACTTTGCTGATATTTTACAAATTGTTTATAATACACTTACCTGCCACTTCACCAACACTAAAAAACAAACTCAACATAGCAATAAAATAGAAAATAAACTGCAATTTCATGATGCTATAACAAAATTTAAAATTGCCTACTAATGTCACCATTCGAGATGCTTATATACTTTCAATTCCTATTAGTTTATATTATAATTAATTTGACTGTGGTTAACAACAAAATTGATAAACTTTTAATTATGTGATATATTTTAAAATTAATGTTTTAGAAATAATTAATGCACTTTGTAGTATTTATTATCTTAGTATGTTTTGATCTGTAATTGATTCATCTTGTATAGTTGTACTGCAATGTCTTGTTGACATATGTACAAATAGCAATATTTGTGTTCATATTTATACGTTTGAAATTTAAGCTGATTAAAGCCTTAATTCTCCAAAAGGTGTATTTCACTACAATTTAATCAGCTTAAATTTAAAAAATGCCATTTCTCTGGACTTCCTAGACACTTTCGATCTATATGTCCCGCTAAGGATCAAGACTGCAACTATTGTAAAAAGCGAGGGCATTTTTCCAAAGTATGCATGAAATTGAAATCTACCTCAAAAGCCCATTCTTCATCATCAAACGCTGCAATTGCTACTATCTCAGCTGCTTTTCCCCAGTGTCTGTCCAAAGCGGTTGTTAATGCTAAAATAGAAGGTGTTCAAGCTAGAATGCTCATAGATACCGGAAGCTCTGAAAGTTTTCATAATTACGACTTTGTTGAAAAATGGAGTTAAAATGTATGACTGTCCTAGCCAGGTTTCTATGGCTACGAGTACGCTTTGTGCCACTATTAAAGGATTTTGCATGGTAAACGTAGAACTTGAAGAATTTGCTTATCCGAATACTAAGATAAGCGTGCTCCCTAACCTATGTATGGATCTCATCGTTGGACATGATATATTTAAACTACACTCGCAAGTAGTAGTTATCTTTGAGGGACCAAAACCACCAATCAAAATATGTAATCTTGCAGCTGCAAAATTGTAGGCTTCTTCATTATTTAAAACATAACCGCTGACTGCAAACCAATAGCGACAAAGTCTAGAAAATATTCTGAAGAGGATCAGGCCTGCATTAACCTTGAAGTAGAGAACCTATTGAAAGAGGGAATCATCGAAGAAAGATTATCACCCTCGCGGGCCCAAGTGTTAGTTACAAGAAACCAAGCTCATAAGAAGCGTCTAGTGATAGATTACTCTTAAACTATGAATAAGTTTACAATGTTAGATGCTTATCCGTTACCTAACATTGAATAAACGGTTTTTAGTACCATCGATCTAAGAACTGCATATCATCAGGTGCCTATTTGTGAAAAAGATTGTAACAATTACGATTTTCTGCTATTTAAATATACGCCTTTGTTCAATACACCTATTCAATAAATATTAAATTTCTATTGAAACCTTATATTACGAATTCATACATAGTGCCCCATCTGCATTTGAATAGCCAAAGTAAACTTTAAGTGCTCTTCTATTTGCTTGTATCTTGATACAAAATGCCCTTTCCCAGCGCATGCTTGAATAATTCACATTGCCTCGGGGTCAAGCTCCATTTTGATATCAGCATGTAATCCGAATACAAGTGTTATCGAGGTCCTGCAAGTTTTTGTGTTAAAACATGCTATCCCAGAGGAAAGTAAGGTGGTGTCAACGTATACCATGGGTTCATTTTTAGTTATAGCATCGACCTAAGATAGTTGTAAATACATTTCTACGGTAAGAAAATAATTTGCAAACTTATCTTTAAATTCAATTTTCCCGTTTGGTTTCAGCGCAAGTTTTAAAGTACTAAGTATTAAATATGAAGCAAGTATTAAGTATCACGCAAGTTGTAAGTTTTAAAGTACGAAGTATTACGCCCGTGTTATGCAAGTTG
The DNA here is from genome assembly GCA_036346225.1 of Platerodrilus igneus. NCBI lineage: Eukaryota > Metazoa > Arthropoda > Insecta > Coleoptera > Lycidae > Platerodrilus > Platerodrilus igneus. The sequence goes on along the minus strand of JARFIW010001469.1, from coordinate 9,454,485 downwards.
CAAGTTTTAAAGTATTAATGTTCTAAAGTTTTAACGTTGCAAATATTAATTTCAAGTTTCAAGTATTAAAGCAATGGAAATTATGTATTATATTAAACAATTGTTAACCGTATGGCAAGTACGAGACTGAAGTAAAGTAAAGACACGTATTAAATTTTTTTGGAAATTGGTTGAGCTTTAGATGCAGTTTCAATTGTTGCTATGCAAAAGAGTGGAAATCCCCACATATGATTGGTTAGTATGGAGGTCAAGTTCGGATACCTGCGTCAGCAGCGCATAACTACAAGAGTAAGAACGCGATGTTTTAAAAAAAAATCCGGCCGCCAAGCAGATATCCAGCGGTGAGTCATCCTCCATTTTATACCTATATACTTTTCAAGGAACATTCATTTAAGATGTACAAACAATTTTCGAAGAAACTATATATGTTTATTTAAAGTTAATTCTCAAAATTTTTGTGGTTTGATGATCATTTAAATTGATACACGTAAAATTTAGTTCAAAATTTAGTATTTGAATAATACTTAAATGACCTTATTATTTTCAAGGTATTTCTATAAGATAATTTTGAAGTTACAAAGTTATATTAAAATGTTTGCATAACTAAACATGTGATACGATAAGAATAGTTTGCCGAATTATTGTCTATAACACATTTTGACAGTACACCTGAAGTACAGCTTATTGCCGACAATAAGTTTTTTTTTACCTTTGATTCCGTTAAAGATGTCTATTAAAAATGTAGTTCTATAATCTACAAAAAAAATTTTTGAGCATTTAATTGGTTTCTTGTAAACTGAACAGGATCCTATTCAAGTATCATGAATAAACTGCAACATAAAAAATGAAAATCATATATTTCTTATAGAGAATTAATGTAAATAATGCAATCAAAAAATGTCCCATGAATATTCAGAGATTAATGTTAAATCGTAATAAAGAAACTGTTTTGAAAGTCTCCGTACAGGTAGCTTTCTATAAACAATGTATATATATATATATATATATATATATATATATATATTGTGATATGTGATATATATGAGATTTGAACCTTGACGCACTGAAGTACCACTCAGATATAGACTTGTAGTTCGTAAAATGATTGATGAAGGAGATGGTGAGGGCAGTTACTTGTTAAAGATATATAAAATGATAATTAAGAGAAAATGAAGTTTTAAGATTTCAAATTGGGTGTTGGTGATTTCGTAAAGTAAGTTTGAAGAGGACGTGCCAATGAAGTGAACTGCTGTTGCTTGTATATCATAAAATTTTGTTTAAATATTTAAAAGGAAACTTCACTGACATGTGAATATGTATGTATAGCTAAGATTTGAAGTCACTTAGTACGTTTTCATTTGATTTGAGTTAGGTATAAGATGTTAAACTTTCACTTTCATTTGAATATGTATATAAAGCCTAAAAAAAAGTCAATTAATATGTTTTTATTAGATTTAAGTTAGTTATAAGATGTAGAAGTTTTATTTACTTTTCAGTATATAGTTGTAAGTCTATTATATCATTTGAATTTCACTTGTTGTTAGACTTAAAATATCAATTTATAAATTTTCGGCCAATGACATTTGTGTATTAGTTTACTCCAAATTAGAATTTGACAAGAGCAATAAGATCTATTAATAAAAAGTTGGATCATAGAATGTTAGTTGGAAAAGAATTGTAAAAGAGTAGGCTGGTTAAATGTTTTAAGGGTCATCTCCATAGAGAAGTGACAGTTGTTAAAAAAATTTAAAAGAGAGTTGTTGAAAATGAAAAATTAAGAAAAAAACTGATTTGAAAAGAACTGAAAAAAAGAACTTTACAAACTTTAGAACAAAAAGTATAATCTTTTTTGTAACAGTTTACGAATTGTATACCTTTTATTATTGTAATCTCCAACGTAAAATTCAAAGTATGAAAAATGTATTTGTGATATTCAAAGTATAAGGGAACTGTTGATATTAAAAAGTGATAAATGCAAGAGTCCTTGTCATTGTCTTATTATTGACCATTGGATTTCTGGGAGTATTTTTGTGTAGACAGAGGAGTTCCAAAGTGGTGCTATCAGAACGCTGGAATTGCTGAACTTTTGGTGTCGAGCACGGTGTTGATTTCACGGAGCTGAGTTTCCTGATAAGACCAACGACGATAAGTATAAGTGTCTCTAAAGAATTTTTGGCGTACCTAAAACCCTAAAATAAAAGGCGTAAATTCAGTATTACAAAATTTTAAAACGTACTTATCCACAGGTATTAACAACCCACATCTGGTTCGAATCGTCGCTGTAGGCAGTGGAGCTTCATTGTTCAGCAGCAAGACGTTTCATTGGAAGTTCAGGTTGTATTATTATTATCAGTGTCATATTTAAACACTTAATCCGTTATACTCGATTGAAATCTTAAATTATTAACTAATATAAACTGTTTTACTGGGCATATTTTTCAAGTAATTGTTTACACTGTCACATTTAGAAATTGCTTTAGTAGAAATAACTAGAGGTCATTTGACTGGCAGTGTCACATACATCTGTATATGGTTCAGAACTCACGCTGTATGCAGATATAGATTTATTCACAAAATTAACCTGAGATAAGAGTTTCATTGGTCGAGGCGCAGATTTAAAGACCCAATAGAGAAGTTAGTAAATTATATATATATATATATATATATATATATATATATATATATATTGCTGTGATTCCCTGTATTTGAATCGAGCCTCACTTTTGGGCGTCAAAGAATGCTGTGATACCACCAAAATCCGGGTACTCCGCTTTCCGAATCGAGCCCCTACGAATTGGATGTCAAGAATGCTGTGAATCCTACAAAAAGCTATTCATTACCTTAACTGTGTTGGTCCATTGACTTTCTTCTGTTAATCGTCTCGGCTGCTCCTCTAGTTAAACCTTCATCCTCATTCATAAAAAAAAACAAACACATTCCTACCACAAACATCAACGTTAACTCTATTTACATCAATATTCACAATACATTAAAATTTCAAAATTAAAATTCAGCATAAATTTCAGTATCAGAAAATTTCAAGATTTAAATTTGTTATCATTTTAATGTGCATCCAGAATTAAAGTCCTTGTAGGATGCCTACTAATTACTATAACAATATATGCAGACCTGAGTCTGAGTACAAAGGAGCATCTACCACCCTTTACGTTAATTAACCAGGTTCGTCTAATTGAGCTCAAAGACATACCCAAATTTTCATCATAATCCAGAACATCAATACTAAATACCCCTTTCTACTTAAACAAGCAAATTTCACCTTAAAATTAAAATTTTATTGTTAGTACAATTTCACTGCTGTCCATTTTGAGTAAATCAATTATAAAGTTATTCAACACACAAAAATATCAAAGTTCAAACAAAATAGTATAATTTACCTGAAAGTTACTGCACTCGTAGCTTCAATGTACATCGTCCCTTTTGTTAATCACACCATTCCAACTGGGTTATATTTACGGCTTCTGATTCTCAACGCTTTAAAAATTTTCTCCATCACCATTCATCTAAAGTTGGTTCAGGGCTTTTCCGGAACTCCTCTGTGTATATCTGACCCTTGTTTCGTGGATCCAGACACGTTTTGAACCATTTAATTATTAACACCCCCGAAAAATAGCAAAGAAATTCATGCGTCTTTCACCAATATACGCCAAAACTGCCTACTTTTGTGTACTCATTTGTCGTTGTAAATTTTACTAATTGGTACAGTGATACTAAATTTTATTACCTTGTATCTAAGTTCACTAAAGTACATTCATGGTAGCACGTAAAGAACAAACTGTTTTACATCACCAAAATATACGAGCAAACTTTAAATTATTCTATCACACTAAAAAACCACTGTTTAACGCATTGAATCAAGTCGCAGATGTAAGAGAGCTTCCTCATATTCACCTCCGTATATATAGCGGTTAGCCTGTCTGTCGGTATGTTCCCCAAAACGGCCAGTTTCTAGAATTTCGTCATTCTATGTTCCCATTCCGTAGCCCGGCATGCGATTTTTACGAATTTTGTACTCGCCCCAGTTAAATCTAAGAAATTTCGACACGGCACGCAACGTCTGGAAATAACTAATTGGATTTTCTACAGAAATGTTATTTTTACCTCTCAAATTTTGCCTTTTACTTTCAACCAATCGCAACCCCATGACGTTGCTCTACTCACGCCTTTTACTATATGTGTCGCGGTCTTGCGCATATTATCTGTCTCTATCTACCCTGTTCTTATTGATGCAAATTGATATTCTTTATTATCGATTATTTTAGTCCATGTGGACTGTGAAATATCCCACCTTTAGCATTTCTCGTAACTATTATGCGACGGTTTCTCCAAGATTCTCTGTAACCATTAATTATCTGCAACATTTTCGCCGTACGTGACTTTTAAACTACGCAGGTGTTCAAACATAATATTAATTCTCAGAGCTTTATTTTATTGGGTTTTTACAAGTTTTTATAGATATTATATGTTACTAACGGTTCAATTAACTTCAATTAAAATTAATACCCTTTAAATTTTAGTGAATCCTAACTAAATATTAATTATTATCTGTTCGTTTTGTTTAATACCGGTTCCTTAAAATAGAGTTAATTAATATAAATTTTGCACGTAATTTCCATTTGTCTCTTTACTAGGAATAATTAAATTATACGTAGAGCTTTTTAATACTGCTTCTTCTGATATAAAGTGTCTTGTAAATGATTTAAATCTCTTATTTTTAATGAAACGAATGAATTTTTATGCTTCACGCTTTTATTTAATAACGCGAGTTATGTATCTTTTCCCAAAGCTTCTACACGGTGATTAAAATTATTTGATGTGATTATTTAATTTTCTACCCTGGTCTAAATATGAGTAATATATATATATATATATATATATATATATATATATATATATTTAAATTAATAGAAAGAATAATAAGTTGTTGTAAAGCTTTCTTTCTTTGAAGTCGGCAGTAATTGTCCTATAGAAGCAAACATTCACAAATATGAAATTTTGGTATTGAAATAAGATATTATTGGTGTTAAATTTAAAAGTTTTTTTGAAGTATAATTTTGACTAGTTGATCTATTTATAAGCTAATTTTTTTGTGATAAAGTGACTAGGCTCGTATGTAGCCCTAGTCTAAAAATGTTTAAATGTGGTTAAAGTTTCAGATAGTACGAGATCGCCGTTCCCATTCCAGATGCAGAAACAAAAGTAAGTATTTTTTTATGTTGTTCGTGTTAAGTTTTTTTCTTTCGAAGATTTCCGTATCTGAACATCGGATAGTTTCTTATCATAACACTCATTAAGATACGGTGGCGTCCAATAAAATTTCTTTCGTTTTATCGTATACCATCCTACGACCCCAGCTCATAGCTCTGCCCTAAGTTGAAGAAGCTTAGCTGGCTGGAAGACTTCTTTAGAGGGACATTTTTTTCTCAAAGCCATTTAACATCCTTTTTATCCTGGGCTTAACTGTCAAACAGGAACCCCTCGTAATCTATCGAGGCTCTGCCGCCTATATGGTAGAGTAGACATACTATTTACCTTTTGAGGAATTTAGTATGCTACAAGATAAACAGTTTAAAGCTTTTGAAGCAACTGGCCAGCTTTATCAATTTTATTGCATACCGTTTGACATGACAAATGAAGTATCCTGCTTTTAATGCGGCATCATTAGTTCCATCCTTAGCACTGAAAAGTTATAGGGTGTCTTTGCCGATTTAGATGACATGATCACCATCTGTGAGGAAACTCAACAGGCTCACGATACAAATTTACGCTCTTTTTTGGATGTCGTGAAAAGATATAATCTCACTTTAAATGAAAAAAAGTGCAAGTTTGCTTTAAACTCTAAAATTTATTAGGTTACACGATAGAAAAAAACACCTTAAAACCGGATACTTCGAGACTGCAACCTTTACTTGAATTGCCAATCCCAAATAGTTCTGCTGCTTTAAAACGTACCATTGGAGTTTTTCACATTATTCAAGGTGGATAAAGAATTTTTCTGATAAAATAAAAAACTTGGTTTAATCTAGTAAGTTTCCACTTATGAACGCTGTTATTGATTTTGAAACTTTAAAAAGAGACATAGCGGATTCTCTATTGTGGACCATTCAAGATAAGGATTCTTTAGTAGTAGAAACTGACGTTTCTGATTTTGCTATTGCAGCAACTTTGAAGCAAAAATTTCAACCAGTTGCATTTTTTCAAGGACCCTTTCAGAATCAAAACGAAAGCATTCTTTGATTGAAAAGGAAGCTTACGCGATTGTGGAATCATTAAGAAAGTGAAGGCATTTTCTGGCTAATAGACATTTTAAGCTATTAACAGATCAAGAGTCAGTTTCGTTTATGTTTCATAATAAGTATAAAAGCAAACTTAATAATGAAAAGATACTAAGATGGCGATTAGAACTAACTAGCTATAGTTACAACATAACCTACCACCCCGGAAAATCGAACATAGTACCTGATGCTTTTTCTCATGTTTGTGAAGCTGTATAGAATCACCTTTTTGAACTACATGAAGCACTTTGTCACCCAGGAACAAAATGATCCATTTTGTGCGAAACAGAAATTTACCTTATTCTTTAAAGGAAGTTAAAGAAATGATATCTGGATGCCCTATTTGCACAGAACTTAAGCCAAGATTCTACAAGAATGACGATGCCCATCTCATCAAAGCTACGAACCCTCTAGAAAGGCTCGGCATTGATTTTAAAGGGCCTTTGCCAAGTTCGACAAATAACAAATATGTATTAACTACTGTGGATGAGTACTCTAGATTCCCATTTGCATTTCCTTGTCCAAATCTTAGTTCATCAACTGTTATTAAATGCTTAGATGAACTATTCTGCCTTCTGGGGTTGCCATCTTATATTTATTCGGATAGAAGAAGCTCTTTCATATCTACCGATTGACCTCGTATTTACATACGCGAGGAATATCCACTAGTAGGACTGCCCGTTACAACACTGAAGGAAATGGCCAGGTAGAGAAATATAGTGGTACTATTTGGAAAGCTGTTAGTCTTGCTCTGAGAACTCGAAATCTGAAAGAATCTCAATGGGAAATAGTTCTTCCAGACGCTTTACATTCAATTCGTAGTTTGCTTTGTACCGCTACTAAACTGCACTCCCCACGAAACGCTGTTCAAGTATGACCGTAGGTCTTGTTCCGACACTTCTATTCCTTCGTAGTTAACGCCTACACATAAGGTATTCTTCACGAAAAGCTTCAGAAGAAGCACGTATCACCCCTTAGTGGAAGAGGTTGAACTTATCTAGGTCAACCCGGAATACACTTTTATTCGATATGAAGATGACAAAGAATCGACAATTTCCTTGAAATATCTAACCCCTCGAGGGGACACCAGTCTTTTAAATAGGCCTGAAATAAAGTACTCCGAAGAAAGAAATATTCCCATATCAAAGAATGAGTTCGAGCGGAGACGCCTGAGATTAATCCGTATCCAGAAACTAGTAATAGAGTGGAAACCCTGAACTTTGGAAACTCTTCTAACGAAAAAGATGAAACTGGCCCTGACGGATCTTCCAAAATCACCAGACCTTTCTGATGGTACTTTAAGAAGGTATTCTTGAAGTAGAAAGATTCCCCTAAAGTTAAGTGATTACGTAATGTAAGAATTAACTAGAAGGGAAATGTAGTATTTATTATCTTATTATGTTTTGATGTGTATTTGATTCATCTTGTATCTAGTTGTACCGCAATGTCTTGTTGACATATGCACAAATAGCAATATTTGTATTCATATTTATACGTTTCAAATTTAAGTTGATTAAAGCCTTAATTTTCCAAAAGGTGTATTTCACTACACACCTTTTCTACGTTCGTGATTTCTGAAGTTTTAACCTTATTATCAAAATATAACACTCAGTGGCGGCTCGCGGGTTAGAAAACATGTGAAGAGCTATGATATTATAAGACAGAAAAACTTACCTAACTTTTAAACACCAAGTCAAATCTTCTGTCTTTTTTCATTGCAAAATTGTCTATGATATCATCATAAAATGACTGCTTCTTTATCAGTTCTAGAAGTTCTTTTTGGATGGAAATATTGGCCAAAGTAGAAAGTCTTTCTGAGATATGGAATTTCTTGAGTAAGTCCTAATACGCTTTAGGCAAGAAAAACTTTTTCCACAGACGCACTTGTCGAAAGGATAGTTATAATTAAACAAAAAAGTTTATATGCTTCTGTAAAAATGCTTTTATTATTTTCGTCTAGTTTTTGAGCAGAACGTGCAGCGGTATACACAAGATATAGTTCATTTTAAGTCATTGTGTTTTTACAAATATCTTTACATAAAATTATTCTATTATTTCTAAGGCATCAGAAGGAAAACGTAAATTTGATTGTTCAAATTTTGTGATGTCTGCAAGACAAACAAATTGCAGCTTTCCACAATTCTGAAATCTTCGTCCATTTCCATAAAAATGTGATGCAGTATTTCATAAAAAAGGACTCTATATTTTACAATAATCGGTTCAAGAGGAAGACCAGCATATTGCCGTTTAGCACTATTCATTTCCGCCATTCTATTTACTCTATCAAACAATATCTTAAAGAAATTGTCATTTTGTTTTTTGCTTAAAATTTCACGTGTTACTTTTATTTAAGATACACAAAGCTAATATCTAATGATTTCTTTTTGGAGAACATCGAATAGAATGACTGTGATACCAAAAATAACATTAAATATTAATGTCAAAAATGCAAATTCAAATAAATTCATGTCATTTAAAAACCCTCTGGCAAGTAGAACTGATTTCTGGTCTGATTCTTCGGATTCTGTTATAAATCCAAACACTTTGTTCAATTTCTCCCTATCTTAGACAATTATCCCCACTAATCCAGAATTAAAAAACCATCGAGTTTCGGTTATAGTCAGTATACATTTTGCAGATTTTAAAGCAATCGCATAAGATCACTTTGCTGAGTGATTAAACAACGTAGGAATTCCATCAATACTTGCGAAAAAGAACCGCCATTTAGACATTTTTTACAACTTTGTTGTAACACATGATTAAGACGATGAGATAGGCAATGTACAAATCCAGCTGTTATGCTTCATTAGTATATTAATTTAGGCTTAGGGCTGTGGTGGTGTTGTAAACGTAACAAGAGCGGATATTTTATGTTTAGATTGAGGAATGAGGAATTTTAAAAGAATTGGTATTTTGATAAATGAATATGTTAATATTAATTAAAGAACAATTAACAGTTATTTAATCAACTAGTTGGTTAATAAGGGCTGTTTAAAGCACAAACGAGCGAAGCAACTGACTGCTTTAATAGTTGAGATTATTAATCGCCTATTAACAAACGAGTTGATTACAACATTTTTTCGTCGGCCGCAAGTACAATAAAATTTACTTTTCCACAAAGACCGTCAGAATACAATAATGTCAACTTCATACATTTTCGCTTTTGTATAAAATTCAGTTTTGCTAAAGGAAAACTAGACAGTCACCACTGAAATATATGACATGCAAATTTAACAACAAGGATGCGTATCCGTATGTTTGGTTGAGGTTATACCTCTATTAAAACATCAAAACGTCAGTCACAAAAAGAGTTACTTTATGAAAAGGAGTGCATTAATGACGTCCATTAATGCATCCTTTTTAAAACAAATCATTTGTTAATATTGACATTAATAAACGGTCGACGAAAACATATATTATTTTACTTAGAATTTTTTTGGTGAAAAAGTACTTTACCTACTTTACCCAAAAAACCGTCACTGGTAACACTGTGTAAAAGTGTTTCAAAAAATAAAAGGATTACTATACACGGTTTATACAGGGTATTTCCGAAATATGTTTCACGACATTACTCGTGTGCAATATTCAATAAAGTAGAAATAAAATTCTCTAATAAGTAAATGTCGTCAAACTAGCGGTAAAACAACTCTTTGAAAATGTTTGTAATGAAATACTTTATTTGAAATTATTCAAAATAATCACGAACATTTTATCCACTTTTTACCTTCTTGTAAAAAACGGCATTACATACAAATTTAGAGAGGGGCGAGGGGGAGAAGACTTGTTAACAAACAAAAAACAAACAAACAAACTAACGTAGGCATAGAATCTTCACTTGTTAAAATATTGTATCGCCAATTGGTCCAATTCAGATCAGAAAAATTACATTGGAGCGTAAACAAAAGGTTTGTACACAAGAGATGATTGATGGGCTCTTGATTGACAGGTACATGGGTTTTACATTTCATCATTATTACATCGTCGGTCCTGGAACTGGTAAGACGCCCACCCTCATTGTTTCCTATTCTGAGCTAACCTATGCATTTCCCTGAAATTTACACAGTTTGCATCTTTCACTAGATGCAGTCCGGTTCCCCTTCTATTGTTTACAAATATTTACTATATTTCCCCGATATTCAGTGGTATGGTTAAGCAACCTGCGGCTACCAAGATCCTCCAATACTTGAATATTTGCCGAATTATTAGTTTTCCAATATATCCGTTCGCACAATCAACATTGGTTGAAAATATTTCAAAACCAACACCTGTAGTTGCTTATAGTACTTATCAGGCTTAAGCGCAATTATTTTTTCGTCATTAGGTTTTCTGTCTTGGAACTGGTTGGACGCGTATCTCCATTGATTTATATTCTGAGCTATTCTGCACATTTCCCTGAAATTCACACAGTCTACATCTTTTACTATCTGTGTGCAATAGTCTAACCTACGTCTACCACTACATCTCTTTTATCCTATCCCTGCTACTAATATATTCCGTTCTATTCATTCATGCCTTAGTATATGGTCTATTTTATACTGTTTTCCACATACTTCTTTCTTCCCCTACCATTTCTAGTACCTCTTTGTTCCTAATTTTGTCTGTCCATGATATCTTCATCATTTCAAAGGCTTCTATCTTTTTCCTGTCCGTTTCTCCTACTGTCCAGGTTTCACAGCTGTACAATGCTGTGCTCCACACATATGTTTTAAGCAATCTTTTCCTTGTTTCTTTGTTTGTTGTTTTTGAACACGGGAGTTAATTTTTCTTCTTAAATAAAGCACGATCTCTTACTAATCTTTGTTTTATATCTTTTGCGCTCTGCCCATCTTGCGTTATTTAACTTTTTAGGTAGTAGAAATGCTCAACCTTTTGTAAATTCTTATTATCTATTTGTATTCTAGTTTTTAATTTTTTTCCAGTATTTTAGTTTTATTTTTGTTATTTTTGTGCAGTATCTCTCTGTTAGAACTGTTTCCATTTCATTAAGAGCAGTTTCTAACTCTTCCTTGCTAGATGCTAATACCGCTATATCATCTGCAAATTTAAGTTATAAATCTATTGTCCATGCATAATAATTCCAAATGTCTTCTTACATTTCAGAGTACTCATTGCCTCTTTTTTTTATAGATATCCGAACCCGGTGGAGTGGAAAGCTTTTATAGCCAAAGTGTGGGACTCTCCTTGCAGCATGCCCAGTAAAACCACTCCCCCCTAGCGGGTGCATCTGGCAAACGGCTCCGCCGCACTATAGCCTAAAAAACCTGCACTCCGAATTATAGCGTACAGATCCCTTGGTGAAAGGGAATCAACTTCCTTCGGGTCTAACTTTGGTCACTCGAATAGGCACTGTCTCGTTCTACCCCAACGCCCCATATCGACATAATACATGCATTGCAGTTTCCAGTTCCTCTAAGCAGTCTGCATTCGAGGTCTCCATTATATTTGTGCATCCTCTAGAGGTGAACCTTGACAGAAATATGCCCTGTCAGGAACTCCACACTAATTCTGAGCTGTTCCTTGCTTAAACAATGCAATTCCTGGATTCTGTTTTAGCTAGGCCCCTTTACAAGCACCTTGCTATGTGTTAGTCATGGTCTGTTCTGCCAGTCTTTTAGGTGTTGGTTGCACATCCATTCGCTTGCATAGCTACGAATGGCAGCTTTTGTGACTTCCAAGACAGGTTCGGGACCGATAAATGGCCCCTGGGCCCCCTGTCTTGCAAGTTCGTCTGCAATTTCATTTCCCTTGAGTGCTTAATGGCCTAGCACCCACTGTAATGTTACAAAAGTTGCTGCCCAACATTAACAAAATTATATTTATTACCATGTATAATTAAACAATACTGCATCAACTTGACGTTTCAATTCTCAATTTCTACAACCGCTTTCAAAATGTTAAATCAATAATGGTGACAGTAACATATTAACGTTAACTAAAGCTTAGTAATTCAAGTTTTTTATAAACTGACGAAAACGGCATAATATTCTTTAATTATATGTTGTTATTTCCTAAATAACTAAACGGGCTATATAATGAACATACATAGAGTATGCAACACTAACCGAATTATGAAGCGTGCAAAAAACCATGTAAATACAATGAAACTACGTTACTCTTGTTTCAAACAATATTTGATACGGTTAAAATTTATCATTTTCATACTTTTGTCATGAGTAAAATTTATCTTACAAACACTTGAGGTATTCATCTTAGTAACAGGGATTATATTTTATATGAAAAATCAAAAGAGAATGTTTAACTATACAAATTGCGCTAATTATTTGGGCTCCTATACCTCTCTTCTTGATCATTGTTAACCCCTTCCTTTAAAAATCATGAAAGGACTTAAAACCAGCAGCCGACGATGGTTGTGGGTTGTTATGTTTGAACCACCGGGAGTGACAAATTAGTTTCGTATTGTGAGTGCTCATTGACAATTAAATAGTGCCGTTAAGCTCGCTATACAGTTAACCTAATTACAGTCCACATCATTATTAGAGGAATTCAAAGTAAGTGTTTATGTTAAGTAATGCATGATACATCCTTTGAACCAACATTTTGGGCCTTCGAGCCGAATTGAATCCCTTTTGTTAAATTGAATTTCACGCCCCAATTCCTTGATTTCCTTTGTTTTTGATTGGGAGGCTTCTATAAATTCATTACTGTTTTAAATTGTATAGACATTTGCTTAGAAGTTGTTAGAACAATTTGTTTGATTTGTTTTACAATCTAAGTAAATTTTCGATTTGAATACTATTTATTTTATGTTGAAGTTCTATTTGGGAATTTAATAAAGATAAATAGTAATGGTACTGAATAGCATTTTTGTGTGAGCTTGTGGAACAGGTATACGGCTGGGGTAGCAAATTGTTAAACGTTTCAAGTTAACGACATATGGTTTATGGTTGCAACGTTCATTGTTATCTTTGCCTGTGCGGTGTTTTTACAGGTCTTGTTGTTGTTATTCCTTTTAGAAGATTTAGGCATTTTTTCAATTTCAATTTCGTGCACATACATTTTACAATGGCATTGTATTGTTTGTAGAAATGGTACTTGTCATTTATTGCTCAGACATCACTTCTTGCGTGGTCAGAATAACATTCTTTTCCTATAGAATTTTAAAACCTGTAGTTGCCGCTATGTTGATTTAGGTGGTATTAAACCCCTTTACCATGGTAGTTACCACAGAAAGGTTGATTTTTTAAGGTAAAGCTACGTTAAGTAGATTGATAGCATTACAAAATGCATTGTCTAATTTAGATGGGACTGGTGATACTTATGCTGAAATCGGGGCTAGTACGCAACTAACTTCGCATATTATATCAGATTTTTGACAAATTGTATACAGAATGCATGTTAGACGATGATTGTATTGAAGAAATTTTAGGTATTCGAATTAATTTAGATAAATACTTCTTGCGGATTAGAACACGGTTCACTCAATGTCAAAGGCAGTTTGAAACTAAAGTGCCTCTAGCATCATTGGTGGATAATTGACAGTCAGCCACAAACAACATACGCTTGCCGACAATTTCATTAATAAATTTTAATGGGAAAATTGAAGATTTTGAATCATATTACAATTCGTTTCGTACTTTGGTCGATTCAAATCAGAAACTTTCTCCTATTGAAAAGTTCTATTTTTTGTTAAACAGTTTAGATGACAAATCTAAACAACTCGTTATACATTTATCGGTCTGTGAAGCAAATTATGGTATAGCCCTAAAAATCATTATAGATCACTATGAAAATAAAAGATTAATTGTTACAAATTATTTAAATTACATGGAAAAGGCTCCCAAATTGAATTCTGCTACGTTGGATAGTTTACGGTCCTTATTAAACGTATTCGTTGAAAGCTTGAGCGCTTTAAAAACTTTTGAAAATGTTGATGTTTGATTTTGTTCTTTTCAATTGGCTATTACAAAGGTTAGATTCAGACACTGCCAAACTCTGTCAATCTAAGTGCCGATAGAGCCACTGCCCTCTTTCGGGGACGTCTTGGTCTGGTTCCTCACTAAAGACCCCACTAATTTGGTTAAACCTATAATTCGGCTCTTTAGCGCGTTGAAACGCGCAAGCCTTTCTACCTGTTCTAGTATTTTAGAACGTCGTCAAGGTGCAGGGCGGTTCAGAATGGATTCTTGGGTATAAACAAAAAAAAGAAAAGATGGATAACAAAGGATATTCTGAATTTAATAGAAGACGAAAATACAAAAACAGACCAGACGAAGCAGGAAAACAGACATACAAAACCATAAAATGGAAAATTATTTGCAAACCCAGGAAAACTAAAGAACCATGGATTGAATGTAAAGTGCAAAGAGGTACAACCTTAGATGGAAATAGGAAAAACGGACAAAGCATACAAAATGAATTTTATGGATATATATAACTGTACAGCAAAAATTAAAGGGGTGTGGGAGGAGATATCATTACAGAAAATGCAGCGAAAATGGTTAAATGGCAAGAATATATAGAGAATGTATATGTAGGACAGGAACTAGAAGCACTAGAACAGGAATCAGACATTGAAAAGGATGACTTCAGATATCCTATAGTTAGAAATGAGTTTGAATTAGTATTAAATGGTGTGAAAAATGGTAAGACACGGGTATAGGTAAGATGCAAGTAGAAAAACTCTCAAAGACATTAGACAAGCACTAGCACAATATTTCTTCCAAGTTGTAAGTGTGAGATATCCAAAAATTTTAAATGTAACACCATAGTTACTATACCAAAAAAGAGGTGCGAATAGATGTGAAAATTTTTTAACAATAAGTTTAAAGTAGAATTGTACAAAGACAGATTGAGAACGAGCTGAACAAGTACTAGGAGAAGATCAATTTGGGTTTAGGCGAAACAGGGGAACATGGGAGGCCATTTTAGCTTTAAAGGCGATATTGGAAAACAATAGAAAAAGGAGAAAGAGTGTATATATAGTTTGTAGATGTGAAAAGAGCATTCGACAATGTAAAATGGGAAAAAATAATCGGAATACTCAAAAATATAGGAATGAGTTCTAGGGTCCGTTGGATAGTACATAGCTTATACAAACAGGCAGCTGTAATAGAATTAAAGTAGATATGTAGAGAAATAAATATTAGAAAAAAGGTAAGACAGGAATGTGCCCTATCCATATTAATTTTTAACTTGTATATCTTGAGGCAATGAATACCGTGAATTGCAAGAAGCCATTTGAAATTATTATGCAGGGACAAACGATTGATATATTCACATTAGCAGATGATGTAGCGGTATTAGCATCTGGCACAGATGAGTTAGAAGCAGCTCTTAATGAAATGGAAGCAGTGCTAACAGAAAGGAATGGTATAAAAATTAACAAAAATAAAACTAGAGTTGTAACATGCCAAAAATCGGCTATGTATCATATTTAGATGAAGTATAAATTATAAGGTAGTTCCCGCGAATATTTTTAAATGAACTTGTCAATTTCTGTCATTCCGAATAGTTGCGTTTGCGTAAAAGAATGCGCAGGTGCGGAGTGTATGAAAGGACGGGATTACGCTACAAGACCTGAAGCCAAAAACATCTACCGCTGTAGGGTGTGTGTCTTTTCTCCTTTTAGGATGTAGGTTCCTTTATCTTTACCATTGTGTTATTACAATTTACTTGGTGATAGTTCTTACCATTTAGAAGTCGATAAAACAGTTTACGAAGTCGGTAATACAGTTTAAGAGTTCATAAATACATCGCGCAAGCGCAATGAATACGAAAGCAATGCAACGCCCCTGGCGGCCGGAAGCGCGAACCTTATTACAGATTCCGCGTTGCCATCTACCATGACGTCACCATTGCACAAAATTATATTGCGCCATAATCGGAAATATAAAAATTTAAACAAAAGTTCATATCAGTAAACAAATTAAACACGGTATTACTTACCCCGGAAATCCGAACGTTCTGCGGGGTTGAACCAAAGTTGGCCTCTATCAAGGTTCCTCAAGGCTCCATCCCGGAGTAATTAAAAATGGTGACTCGTCATCTCGGGTCGTGCAGTCCGATACGCCTTGTTGGCTTCAAATTTATTACCTATGCAGGGAATGGGCAGGAAAAACCAGGTAAAGGTAGACAAACAAAAGATAATCAAGCAAAGGAATCTACATAGGTAAAGCTAACGATACGTTACCAAAAAACGACCACTTCACTCGAAGATCAAAGGCAAAAAGCCCCGTTTTAAGAGCGTCACGGAAAACTTGTCCCCACTCTTTTGTCTTTTCCACATCCCCGAAGTTATTCGTCCAACCCTCTAGAGTCGCACGATCTGCGCAAATGCACTATGACGTAACAGAAGTACGCGTCTAGTCTTTTAGAATTCCACGCGCCGCGTCTTTTGAAATTATGGCGCGAAACTTCCGTACATCAAAACTAACCTAATTACAATGTTTAAGTGCCAATTGGATTGGCACGTAACAGTGTACCTCTACCTGGTATTCCTTCATTCCTCTACGAGGGGAAAAGTGGTTCAGAACGAATTGGAATCTGACTCAGCAATGGCGTGATGTGACCCACAAAATGTGATGGCCCTGGGATTTGGGTGTAAGGTACGATTTAAGTGAGTGCATTGCTTTTATGTACATTGTGCATAAAATTTGACCATTGTATCACTTAAACGTGTTTGGTATGTGATGCAAAATGGCGCGTAATTTGCCGCGTAATTATACGTTATATTAAACAATTGCACAATAGTAAGAAATGCGGGAAAGCTTAACAAGTACTAGTATGTAAAAGTGGGGTAATTAAGTAAGAGGCGGCTCCGTGGCATGTGTGTGAATTACGCCCAAACCCCCAGGTTCGAATCTGGACACGGTCCGCTTGAAAAATGTTAGGCGAGCATTTTTCACAAAAATACACCCTCGTTCGGATTAGAGGTAAAATGGAGGTCCCGTGTGTGAGTGATGTCACGCACGTTAAAGATCCCTACCTTGCTTGGAACAGCAAGGGTTCAGCAAAATTCCAAATTTTCCAGGTAAAAGAACTCGCTTCCTGGTCAATGTAGCACCTTCAGGTGGAGCATTGGAAAATCACATGTAAGGTAAGTAAGTAAGTCAAAAACCAGAATACAAATAGGAAATGAGAACTTACAAGAGGTTAAGGATTTCTGCTACTTAGGAATTCAAATAACACAAGATGAGGAAAGTGTAAAAGATATAAAACAAAGATCAGTACAAGGTGATGCTGCATTTAACAACAAAAAGCAACTACTATGTTTAAAGACAACAACCATAGAAACAAGGATAAGATTGCTGAAAACATATATGTGGAGTATAGAACTGTACGACTGAAATGTGAACAGTAAGAGAAGCAGACAGGAAAAAGATGTATAATATATAATGCACAGATAAAGTAAGAACAAAAAGGTTCTAGAAATAATAGGGGAAGAAAAACTATGTGGAAAATGGTAAAATATAAGAAAGATATTGATGATAGGGCACGTACTAAGGCATAAGGGAATACTGTGGAATATATTAGAAGCAGAGAAAGTAAAAAAGAGATGTAGAGGTAAACCTATACTATTTTACACATATATTAAAAGTTGTAGGTTGTAGAAATTTCAGGAAATTTCATGACAAAGATATTAATGATGAAAAAAGTAATTGTATTTATACCAGATGATTATCGTAGATAACGATAGGCGTTGGTTTTGCAATATGCCCAACTAATCTTGATTGTGCGAAAGGAGTAATCGAAAAACTATTAGTTTGGCAAGTGTGCGGGTGGTGGGAGATCTTGGTAGTCGTCAGGTAGCTTAAACCCCCCCTTCGTGTATCATTAAATATAAATGAAATAGGGTGTATTCTTAGAAAACAAATGATGGAAAAGTGCAAAAAAATATTAGAAAAAAAGACTAACACAATGCCATGCTTTATTTAACAAGAAAAAGCAGCTACCATGTTCGTAAACAAACATAGAAACAAAGAAAAATTTGCTGGAAGTATATGTTTGCAGCACAGCATTGTACGACTGTGCTCGACAGTAGCAGAAGCGGACTGACATATAATGAAAATATCATCGACAGACAAAGTTAAAAACAAAAAGGTACTAGAAATATGCAGAAATCAGTAAAAAAAAAAATGAGAGCAGGATGACAGGACACAAACTAAGACATGAGGTAATGGAATATTTAGTTCATTTATTTTATAGAATTACTATATTGTTGCAATCATTCATGACGAGGAACCTAGTCATAATTTCAAAATATGTACTTTTCATAAGCCATGTGATAGAATAATTTGCATCACTTTTATAGCTCTTGAAGAAAAGGTCATGTATGGTTGTGGCAGTAGTTAGTTCTCTTTTATCCTAGTGGTTAAAAGACTCCGATGCCGCTTCCTTGACCATCAACTATATAATTTCTATACTTCCCGTTAAAGATAAACTAATTTAAAAAATTAGAACAAAACACATTTATTTATACTGTGTACAAATCACTTTTAAAGTTGTATTATTACTAACATCAACAATACATTGCGGTTTATTTATTACAATTTTATTAAGTACAACGTTATGTAATAAAATAATGGTAATAACTGTGTCATTTTAAGGTACAACAAATAGTTAGCATTTCATACAAAAGAAGAATTATTAGTTCTATATACAATATATAATATTAATTCATTTGGACAGAATTGCAATATATAATACATGCTGGAGGGAATGACTTTTTTTTTAAGTACTTGGTATCATTTTCAATTCAAATACATTTACTGTCACATTACGTGCAAGCCACAAGCAATGCTACAGGTCAGTGCTTACATACAACACTCACAACAAGCCGTAGCCTTCAAAGATTGACTCGAATATTTGCAAACCTTATTCTAAAACACAATTATAACACATACGTAAAAATCTATGACTAATATAAAAACAATTTGTATTGCACAATTAATATAAGTAATTTAAAGTGCTAAATTTACTTAGGTCATTACACAGAATAAAATAATTAAGAACTCTTGATTACAGTCAATAGCGTTGCTGAAACTCGTGGTGCCATCTATTAAAATCAATGTGAAAGACCACTATTGAACCTAAGGCTAAACCAGCCAATAAAAACCTATTAAAAAATATTATTTAATCAAAATTGTAATAATTATTAACTGTAAACTTACTTTTGATCATGTGATAAAGCTAAAGACCTAACACTACTATCACATGCAGGAAAGGCATATAACAAAGCCAAATTAAATGTTCTCCATACTTCTACTATGCCTTTGTCTCCACCTGTCATTAAGTATTCGCCATCACGGCTTAATAATAGGCACTGAAATGAAAAATAAATACATATTACTACACTTATGTTACAGTAATACTACTAATTCTAGAAAAATTTACGTGTTTTCAAATTTCTACAAAATTTTTCAGTTGAAGGCTGTATGACATGTATTGTGTAGTGTAACTAACCTGGACTTATTAAACCGGACGCTGCTTCATTAAATCAACCATGTTATGATTACTATGGTAGTTTTTTGTATGTCATAATTCCTGTTTATTGTAAACGTTCTGTGCTGAGTTCTATATTGAATAGGGTTTATAATATAAAAGTATTTACTAGTACAATTTATTGAATATAGTTTTTCAATCTTAGTATTGATACGATCAAAAATATATATTACATGGATCCAAAATTTTTAAGACCTTGGCTGCATTGTCACAAATCTTACTCTAACTATACAAAGAACATTAAAGCAAATGAAGAACAAAAGTTGGAAATGCTGATCAACGACATTCCTCGAATGTATACTTTTAAATTAATGAATGTGTCTCATACGATGAAACTATAGAACTGTTACATTCTTTATACAACAGCCCCAAAACGCAGTTTATGCTTGCCATATGCTGTTACATGCCAACTGGCATGCATCACGTTAGATTTAATTTGTAAATAAATTGCCGCGTATTTTTAAATGAATATGTCAATTTCCGTCGTCCCTGACAGCCGCGTCTGCGCAAAGGAATGCAGAGTGCACGCGTGGTGTTATAAGATGCCAATAAGTTACGAGCCCTTGACGAAACCACATCTATCTTGGTGTGGTGTATCTTTTCTTTTTTAGGCATGCAGGTTCCTTCGATCTTTACCTTGTATTGTTTCTCTACCTGGGCTCCTTCATCCCCTACGAGCATAGAAAACACAGGAAGAATGGAGGGAAATCTGATTCAAGAAGGCGTGGGACCCTAAGAATGTAAGTACTTTGTTTAGTTTTAAATTGTGCTTGCAAATTGACTTAAAAAGCGGTTGCATCACTTTCAAAACGTGTGCGATATAAGTTACATTGGCGGGAATTATAATGCGAGTATAACATTTGCACGGTATAGCGGTGGCCCGAGGGTAACAATGCTAACCACTCGCACGCAACAACCATCTAAGGAGAAAAATGAGTATCTTCAACAGCTGAAACTACTTAATAAAGATTGCAATTTTTCTGGAGTTGTTGATACAAACACTCCCGCTCAAGGTCTCGGGTTTGAATCCCAACACAGTTCGCTTGAAAAATGTTAGGCGAGCATTTTTCACAAAAATACACCCTCGTTCGGATGAGAGGTAAAATGGAGGTCCCGTGTATGAGTGCTGTCACGTATGTTAGATCTCTACCTTGCTTGCAACAGCAAAGGTTCGGCAAAATTTAAAATTTTTCAGGTAAAGAAAACTCGCTTTCTGACCAATGTAGTACCTTCGGGTGGAGCATTGGTAAACCACATGTAGGAGATAGAAACACTCCTTTAGTAGGGGTCGATCGAGTTCAAGATCAGGCAGAGGCTATTGGAAAATAACAAGATAACCCTTGAAGATGCATCTAAGGTAGCAAAGTTACTTGAACTGGCTCAGGTACAATCACTATCGTATAAAACTAATTTGCAATCTTTGACCGCTAGAGTATCGCAAGTTAAACAATCGCCCTCTAAAACTGAGCCCACAGAATCGATCACTGAAGAATGTGTGGCTTTTAGAACAAATCCGGAAGCAAATCAAAAATGCTACTTCTGTATTATGATAAACACCCTCGTTTGAAATGTCGAGCCAAGTACGCCACTTGCGAATCTTGCAAGAAACGCGGGTACTATAAAAGCACGTGTCAACCGTCTCCCAAAGATTATAATGCCTCAGCATTGACCGCTTTACTCAATAGTATAACCAAAATTGCCACTACAGTATTTATCAATGAATCCACCGTCATTGCACTTATACACACTGAAAGCTTGACGAATTTTATTGACGATGCCTTAGTGGACACGATGGAACAAGAATTCCAAGTAAGGGTAAAGTCGTGATATCTAGCACCTCACTACGTTCGCAAATCCTTGGCCTTTGCGAGATTAACTTAACCATTTCTGGTCCGTCACACAAGAACATTAAACTATCTATATTGCCTAACTTATGTACCGATATCATAATTAGCCACGATGTCCTGCAGTTGCATTCTAACATATCTGTAACTTTTGGAGGAGAAGGACTGCCAACGGCTTTTTACAACTTGAGAGTCGTTAAGATACCGCAAGCAGAACTGTGTAAGTTCCTGTCAGCCGACTGTGCTCCCATAGCTAACAAATCTAGAAGACACTATATTGCTGATGAAATTAAGAAATTGCCTACTGAAGGAATAATTGAGCCAAGTAATTCGCCCTGGCGTACACAAGTTCTTACCATTAATGCCCGAAAGAAACACATAGTAGTGGATTATTCTACGACTATTAATAGGTTTACTGAACTCGATGTTTACCCGTTTCCAAAGATTGAAGAAATAGTCAACAAAGTGTCTATGCACTAATTCTACAGCATCGCAGACTTTAAGACTGCATATTATCAAATTCCAATTTCAAAAAGGGATAGCCTGTATACTGTCTTCGAAGCTAATGGCAAGCAATATCAATTTTGTCGTGTCCCATTTGGCGTTACAAACGGAGGAGCAACCTTTCAACGCACCTTAGACCGGGTAATCGCAACTGAAGGTCTTCAAGATGTATATGCTTACATCAATGACGCTACGATATGTGGTAATACACCAGACGAACACAACGACAATCTAGCGCGATTCAATGCTGCTATAAAAAGTATAGTTTTACCATAAACGAAGACAAAAGCAGGTATTCGTTAATAAGTATCAATTTTCTTGGCTATTTGATTTCATATAAGGTTATTAAACCGGGCCCTGACAGACTGAAACCATTGGTAGACTTGCCACTCCGGGAAAACCGCAGGTCTTTAATTAGAGCTGTAAGAATGCTGGCTCACTACTCCAGATGGTTCCCGCAATTCTCTAGAAAAATCATACCGTTGGTTCGTGCGGATTCCTTCCCACATAATTCTGAAGCGATAAGTGTTTACAACAAAACTAGAAATAGTCAAATCTAGTTCAACTGCAATTGATTCTTCCTTCTATTCACGGTAAAAACGGATGCATCACACACGCCCATAGCAGCTAGGTTACCTCAGTGTGGCAAACCTGTGGCACCCTTAACGATAGCGAGAAGCGTTCTTAGGTAGAAAAAGAGGCCTATGCAATAGTCGAGGCGGTGCATAAGTGGAGGCAGTTCTTAATGGGCAGATATTTCACTCTCATTGACCAAAAGCCGGTCAGATTCATACTCGATGTTAAACACTATAGAAAGATAAAGAATGAAAAAAATATTGCGATGTAAACTAGAACTTGCCTGTTTTAGTTATGACATCATATACCGTGTGGGAGAAGAAAATGTTTCAGCTGATGTGCTAGCGAGAGTATACTCGGCTACTATTACATCGGATCTTACCAAATTGAAAAGCATTCACGACTCGCTTTGTCAATTTGGCATTGGTTGTACACCAAAAACATTCCTTACACCATAGAAGAAGTAACGAACGTAACATCGTCGTGCAGAGTATGCGCTGAAATAAAACCAAAATTTCACAGGAACGAAGGAAACCTGGTGAAAGCCACATCACCTTTCGAAAAATTAAGTGTGGATTTCAAGGGTCCTCTAGCTTCGTCTACCAAGAATAGTCATATGCTGACTGCAATAGATGAATTTTCACATTTTCCTTTTGCCTCTTGTATTGGCATGAGTACCAGCACAGTAATTGAGAAGCTCAATAAACTTTTTACTATATTCGGCATGCCAGCCTACATTCATAGTAATCAAGGCACTAATTTCATGTCACAAAAGCTGAAAGCCTTCCTATTCTCATGTCAAGTCACTACCAGTCGTACGATGCCATATAATCCGCGAGGAAATGAGCAAACTGAGAAGTACAATGGCGTGATATAAGCTACGATGTCTAGTGTTAAGGTTTCGAGATTTGAATGTAAACCATGTAACCTTTCTAATTATTTAGCTTTCTAAAAAAATTATTTAGGTTAAAATGTTCTTGCTAAACTAGACATGAACTACACTCCTATCTCAAGGTCTGCAGTGGGTTCTTTGAATTATTATTCCTACTAATAAAACCATATGCTTGATTTAATCCAAGTTCAACAAACAATAACACATTGCCACTATTTCAGTATGTAAAAAATATATTAGTAATAATTCTGTAGCCAATGTTATTTACAACCAAATTTATACAAAAAATAAGCAGATTTATAAAAATATATTTTAGTTTGGAATGAATTCGTCATGTATTTAAAACAAGCTCGTTTTAATTGTTTGACACGTACAAACTTGAAATCTCTAGGTTTGGTAATAATTAAGCAAAAATTAGGTTAATGAAATTTCATGTACTGTTTTAAAAATTTTTAGTCAATTTTATCTACGCATAAAATTAAAATTTTGCTATTATAAGAAGAATAAAATTGGTAATACCTGTTTGCATGTGTGGTAAGTAGATAATTGTTGTCATCTGATAAATAAGTTGAATACCTGTGTTCCCTAGTGGGCCTCAACCACAACTCCTTATTATTATCGACCAAGTACAACACCAGTGCAGATAAAAGCTTCAAAAATACCATTAAACAGCGTGATCGATTAACGGCTTTCAATAATTTACAATTCCGCCACAAAAATGTAATTTTGTGGATTCCAGGCGAAATAACTTATTAAATGGTATATTTGTTGTACTGACAGCTGCTAACAATAAACTTCAGAAATGATGCCGTATTGCAGGGTGTGTTCAGTATGGCAACATAGTGGTTAAGATTTACCATGTGCATATTCTATTAAAAGAATACGCATTTCTGGATACCACAGTAAATAAAAAATGATCAAAATTTTCTCCTCGCGCTTCCGGGAAAATTTTAGCATTGCGTGCCTCTCGCAATAATTTAATGTCATACGAACCTATAACTAGATTCCACTTTCGTGAATCCATAATTAGATTAAGTTAAGTTGAGTTGCTACTTTACTAGATTAAGTGTAGTTGCTGAAGTGAAAAAACCCTTATTAGGTTTAACAATTTCTCATTAATCAAAGCGAAGTACACTTACCCACTTTCGGCTTTGCACATTTTAACGACGTGCAGAAACTACTTGTGAGCACCAACGCGCTTGATGCCTTTTCAGGCCCAGCTCAACTTTACAAGCTGAAGACCCATTTTGGTGCAGTACTTAAATTAAAAAAGGAGGACAAAATTCGCGTATCTAACCAAGTAAATAATATATTCCAAGCACAGATGGTTTCAAAAATGTTGTTTTCAAGCAAACACGTTCCTACGAGGTCTGTTTATATGTATGGTTGTTTATCTATCAGAACAAGGTAGAATACATTGCCTGACCAACAGTATTGTTAACAGAAAAATTTAAACTGTTACAACCAATGGGAAATTGTCTTAGACGATGCTCTTCACTCCATACAATCTTTACTATGCACTACTACTAACGCTACCCCACATGAATGCTTCTTCAATTTCCTTGGACGAACTCCCAATAGCCAGTTGCTTCCTATGTGATTGAGGTGTCCCGCAAAAGTCTTAATGAGGCGTTTTGTGTGAAATAGCAAATATCCATTAGTCGATGAGGTAACACTGATTGAATGTAACCCTGATTACATGCATGTCAGGCTTGTAGACGGAATGCAATCTACAAGTATCTACTAGGCACCTAGCTCCCATCGACCCATGGCCTGTAGTCCTTGTACCCGAAGTGGAGAACGTACTCCCAGATATTCTAGGAAGCGAGGAACCTAAAACTGTACCACCGAATCCTCCTGTGGACGTCCCTAACTCACCCGAGGAAGTCAAGTCTCCGACTAATAATGATAGTACTAGACGTTCGTCTAGAGGCCGATGCCCTCCGGTATGCCATGGTGACTACTTTTTAGGCAGGGTAAATGTAGTATAACTAACCTGGACTTACTAGACCAGACGATGCTTCATTTCAACCATGTTATGATTACTATGGTAATCTTTGGTATGCCATAATTCCTGTTTATTCTATAAGTTTTGTGTTAAATTCTATATTGAATAAATCTTATATTATACAGGTATTTACATATTGACAATATATTGATGTGATTAGAGGTTATAGAAAGGTCATATTGCATCATATAATAAATACCCGACGTCATAAGTGCAAGAAAATTCAAATTAAGCAGATCAGTATTTGTAAAGAAAATGTATTTGTGAAGTGCCTATTGGTTTCTCACACAGTGTTCTCTTAGTGAAACACAATTATCATAAGCTGATTACACGTCGTCATTACCTCTTGCTGACCTTTTTGCACAACTTAGTAACCAATCGCATTCAATGTTCAACTATTAAAAACATGTTGCAATGTAATATGTCTTTGAAACTGTCTCATTTTTATGTTATTTTTACCTTCAGACTCCCCGTACAAACAGGTTTAAATTTTCTCCTCTTTATCGTCTGTACAATTCTTATAATAAAGTACATACTAGGATTAATATTTACAGCTGTACCTTAACTTTGCTGCGACAATTAATAGTAGAATCTACATCAGATTAGTTTTAAATTGCATTTTTATATAGTTATAGCATATATTTTACTATTCATATGGCTTTCGACCTGTGGAATAAAGTAAATAAATAAATAAAATGTGTCAGTGCCTAAAAGCCGTGATTATTGGATTAGTTTAAAACGAAAGGATTATACTATTGATAAGGAAAAAAAGGTATTTATTATGTTTAAATGTGTGCTTGTTTAAAGATTTCAACCTTTAAAACCACAAATGTGTAAAGGCTATAAAAAGGTTGCAGTTTTATAAGCGAATGATCAATATGAGTTCACGCATACAAATACTCTAAAAAGAATTTCATTTGCAATCAATAGTCAAAAGAGTAATTTGTAAACAATGTTCAAATGCTTAAATATTTTATGGGAAGTTTCAGAATTACAATTACAGTTAAACTTGTAAAGTCGCCTGTATATATTTAAATTTTCATGTAATATCAAAAGAATTTATGAATACTAAAAAGATGTGTTTATCAGTATATAAGTGCATTAATATTTTGAATTAAAGTGAGTAGACATAAGGTACTTAGTGAAAAAGCTAGTTAATAAACCCAAGTCTCGGATATTGATAAGATTTTTCTTAAACTTCTTTGGGAATTAAACCACTCATAGTTGTTATGATCGGCTTTATTTCCGTTTCGATTCATGGCCTAGGATCGTTGTCAAAATAATAAAAATTTCAAGTTTGACATTTATGACAAATTGAAGGTGACTTTGATTTATTAATGTTTGATTTGAATACATTAGTGAAAATTTTAAAGTTTAGAAGAATGAGCACCTTCAATTTGTGTTGCGCCCTGGGAGCGATTGTGAGGTAACCAATACGTTTAACATGAAATCAGCTGATTAATTTTTATATAGTTAAATTTCATATAAATTCAATAACTTGAGGATTGGAAAACATTTTTTAACATCTATTTATGGGATTGAGGAGATGGTTATTAAAGAACTGTGCGATTACGTTACCGAAAGGGTTAAGCAGCCGTTTTATTTATATTTATCTTGAAGAGGAAACTACCCTATTATTTGAAGGGGGTTAAGTAGCCTTGCGGCTACCAAGATCCCCCAACATTCACACATTTGCCGAGCTAATAAGCCTATTGTTATGTAATTAGTTATTGTATGTATAAATAGAAATCATGTATGTAGGCTGAATTTCATGTTAATATTGCAAGGAAAATCCAGGAACAACTTGCAATGCTACCTAGATATTGGGCGTTTAAAAGAATGATTGCCTTCAATTTGTGTTGTGACCCTGGGACCGACTTTCTTTAGGTAGCCAATACGCTTAACGTGAAATCAGCTGATTAATTTTTATTGGTGAATTTTATATAAATTCAATAACTTGGAAATTTGAAAACATTTTTTAACATGTTTCTATTTATACAATTGAGATATTTCTAATTTTATGTCTTATTTGACCGAGATTCACTGAAGGGGGTTAAGCAACCTGTGGCTACCAAGATCCCCCAACACTTAGAATTTGCCGAAATAATGGTTTTCCAGTTAATATGCTTATTGTTATGTAATTAGTTATTGTATGTATAAATAGAAATCATGTATGTAGGCTGTATTTCATGTTAATATCGCAAGGAAAACCCAGGAAAAACTTGCAATGCTGCCTAGATATTGTGGGCATTTGATCTTCATTTGTTATTTCTTTTGTTATTTCTTTTAGTAATGGAATCCATTGTTTACTGAAAGTCACGGATTCGTTTGCAACGCAGTTATTTATATGTAAGGTTATATAAGCAGCTTCTTTGATTTTGCGTTTTTGGTGGTTTTCTTCTATGTCGATAATTTTTGCGTCCTCCCATTTTATTTTATGACTGGGGTCCCATGCATGTTGGCAAATCATGAATTTTTCATATTTTCTATTTTTTATATATGATTTATGTTCTTTTAATCGAACTTCAAATGGTCTGGAACTTTCCCCTATATAAAACTTATTACATTCGCACGGTATTTTGTAGATACAGTTTCTTAAACTTTGTATTGCATTTTTGGGTTTTGTTTTTGTTAATTGTGCTCTTAGTGTATTGTTGGTTCTAAATACTGTTTTAATTCTAAATTTGTTTCCTATTCTTTGAATTTTTTCGGAGAATCCTTTTATGTATAGTATTGAGAACAGTTTGTGGTGTGTATCGTTGTTTTTGTTTTCTTTTTCTTTATTTTTAGGGTTTTTATTCATTTCTTTCTCTATTATTCTTTTAGGATATTTGTTTCCTATTAGTGTACATCTGATTAAATCTTTCTCTTTCTTTAAAATTTCTTCGTTTGAATTTATGTTCCTTTAAACGAACTTCAAATGGCCTGAAACTTTCCCCTACGTAAAACTTGTTACTATCAAGAATTCTTAGAAGAGCAAGTCAGTATGATGAGAGAAAGACTAAAAAACCACCGGCAACTATTTAGAAGTTAAAACAAGATATTGAGGGCATTATAAATTTCATACGAATAACAGTAACGAAAGACGATTTTGATAAAATTTTCGTTAGTGCAAAAACCTACTATGAATCGGAATTTTCCAAACAAAAAGAAATTCCCATAAAGAAATTTAATAATATGTTTATAGAAAAAAGCAACATACAAACTACAACGTTAAAAACCAGCAACACCATGCTAAACATCATCATAAATTTATCAAACAGAAAAACTAATTCTATCAAAAGGTCTAAATTTTGCAGTAACACCAAAATCAATACCAACCTTTGAAATCGAGAAAACAGTGAACCAACTCGAAAAAGATCATGCAAACGAATTTAGAGTACGATGTAAAATCGAAATAGAAAAGAATCACAAAATAAAACCAATTGTAAACAGTAACGAAATAAAAGCAATTCGCAATCTAAAAAACCATATCTCAATTATAATTGTACCTGCTGACAAAGGCAATGCAACAGTAGTAATGGATACAAACGATTTACAAAGTAAAAGTCAACAAACTGTTAAACTGAAAATTACACTAGTTTAGAAAGGGACCCAATAAAATCAATTGAAAATAAAATACACAAAACTATGTAAATTTAAAAATGAGTTCCAAAACAAAGAAAGAAGCAAACTGGTTCCACATTACAGCAAACTGTCTACCAAAAATTCATAAAAGAGATAGATGTTCCTTTGAGACCTATCGTAAACTCCATAGATTCACCATGCCATAATTTAGCAAAATTTCTCCTAAAAATTATAAATCCAATAGCAGGCAAAACGGATTCTTTCATAAAAAACAACCAACACTTTTAGAAAAATTACAAAACATCAAAATTGAAATACACAGATAATGGTAAGTTTTGATGTAGTAAATCTCTTCACAAATGTCCCTGTAAACAAAACGCTTAATATTATAAAAAACAAACTAGAAAAAGATAACAACCTTAGAGAAAGAACAAAACTAAGTATATCATCGAACATGGAATTACTTAGTGTATGCATCTATACCACCTATTTTCAAATAAATGACCAATTCTACAAACAGTGCTTCGGAATGGTGATGGGAAGTCCACCATCACCAATCTTTAGTAATCTATTCATGGAGGAATTCGAAAAAGATGTAATATTCACACAAGAATTGAAACCACTAATCTGGTGGAGATACGTAAATGATGTCTATGCTATTTGGCCTCATAATACAGAACTAATTAAAAGCTTTGTAGATTTAATTAACAAAAAAAGAACCAATTATTAAATTCACATATGAATTAGAGCAACATAGAAAACTTCCATTTTTAGATATTCTAATTAGCAAAAACGATACAACAATTAATATGCCGATATACAGAAAACCAATGCACACAAACACATACTTAAACTTTGATTCAAACCACCCACACAGTGTCAAACGAGGAATTATCAAAACCATGTATGATAGAGCAAAATTAATATCATCAAATGAAGAGATTTTAAAGAAAGAGAAAGACCTAATCAAATGTGCACTAATAAAAAACGAGTATCCTAAAAGAATAATAGAAAAAAATTGAATAAAGTTCTAAAAAATAGAAAAGAAGAAAACAAAAACAACGATATGCATCAAAAAATGCTCTCAATACCATACATAAAAGGATTCTCAGAAAAAATCCAAAGAATAGAAAAACAAATTAAAAATCAAAACAGTATTTAGAACCAACAATACACTAAGAACACAACTAACAAAAACAAAACCCAAAAATGCAATACAAAGTTCAAACAACTGTGTCTACAAAATACCATGCGAATGTAACAAGTTTTACATAGGGAAAAGTTCCAGGCCATTTTAAATTCGATTAAAAGAACATAAATTATATATGAAAAATAGAAAATTTGAAAAAGTCCATGATTTACCGACATGCATGGAACTCCACTCATAAAATAAAATGGGAGGATGCAAAAATTATTGTCAAAGAAGTTGTTGTGATATTTCGTGCAAACACGGAAGAAACAGTAAGAGTAAGTTTACAAATCGTTTACGCGAAATATCGCAACAAAATGGGGACAGAATGGTAGAATTCGGGCTAGTTTAAAAACGTCATACAGTGGCGTGGGTAAAATAGAAAGGATACATTGGAAATATCAGGAAACTATATTGTCACTCGAAAGACTATTTACAAAACAACAAAATCCGATAATTTGCACAATCGTTTGTTACAGCGTGATGGTAAACAAAGTGTCATAACATAAAAACAAAATTGGTAACCAAATATAACATCTTAGAATCAAGATACTCACGTAATGATTCACCTTAAATACATATAAAAGAAAATTAAACATAAACTGTACAGCAATTCTAGGAAAAAAAATATACATAAATTATACATTGTGCATTTGTGAAGTGCACCTCCTCAAGAAATAGTATAACATTAAAATTATACACCCTAACTTAAATTAATCAAATATTAACTACTTTTAAAATGATGCGTAAGTTTTTTACGTTAATGTCTATACCAAAAGGATAAAAGAAACAGTAAAACGGACAAACTTTAATTGACTAATTTTTAACATAATCGCTCGTGCATTGTAATTGTGAGTTTTGTAACGTGGCGGTGGTAATTTATTGGATAATTATGAGTAATACCATTATGAACAGCAAATGAAATGTTTATTCTTCAAAGCAGCATAAAAAACATTACGAAAACAGAAAACTGTACCTTGAGCTATTGGCTTTGTGCGGGTATCATCTTGAGGATGGAAAAATGCGGCTGCATTTCTTTATAGGATGGATGCTGAAACCACCAACTTAACTCATACTAGCACAGAAAGCATTGTAAAAGCGCGACTTTACAACATGTCTCTTCAGTAAGAAAATGTTGTATTTAATCCCGCTCAAAGCAAGGTCTCTATTTTATAAGGACAGAATCATGTACGGGGGTAAGTATTCGGCTTTCAAAGATATCGCCATAGAATCAAGTGTGCAAAATGTCCAGACAGCTGCCAGACAGCTTGCCAACAAGCAGATAACGCAATTAACAAAGGATTTTTAGACAAAGGAAAACAATCTTATTACTTTGAAACATCTTAACAGCTGCAGAACAACAGTATACTTATAGATAACAAACCCATTGTAAGCAGATGGTGGTAGATGGTCTTATCTTTTAGAAGAAAGATGTACATTTACCTGCAGTTTTTAATTAAAATGTAGTCACACAGGTGGTAGGAAATATTGCAACTACTTTGTAACGTAAAGTTTTTTAAGCAGCTGTTTAATTTTATAAGGCAAAATTTTATTGAATAATTACTTAAGAAGTTTTATTAAATAACTTTAATTTCAAATGGTAGGAAAACGAGCTTGTTGAGATATTTTAGGGTGTTTTAGATATGAATGCAGAAAAATTATTTGCATGGTTTTGAACGTTACAAAGAAAACCGTCAGAAACACATAATCAAAGAAGCTGCTTATATAATCCTACATAAAAATAACTGCATAGCAAACGTATCTGTGACTTTCAGTAAACAATGCATTCCATTACTAAAAGAAATAACAAATGACAAGCAAATGTTCGTAATATCTAGGTAACATTGCCAGTTGTTCCTGGGTTTTCCTTGCGATATTAACATGAAATACAGCCTACATACATGATTTATATTTACACATACAACCAATTACATAACAATAGGCATATTAGCAGCCCTTGGCAGCTTAAGCCTTACGGCAACGTAATCACACACTTCTTTAATAACCAACCGTATAAATAGAAACATGTTAAAAAATGTTTTCCAATCTTCGAGCTATTGAATTTATATAAAATTTAGCTATATAAAAATTAATCTGCTTATTTCACGTTAAGCGTATTAGCTACCTCAAAGTCGCTCTCAGGGCACAACACAAATTGAAGGCACTCATTCTTCTAAACTTTAAAATGTTTATATAATGTATTCAAATCAAACATTAATATTATTAAAGTCACCTTCAATTTATGTCATAAATGTCAAACTTAAAATTTTTATTATTTTAACAACGATTCTAGGTCATGGATCGAAACGTAAATAAAGACGATTTTAAAAACTCTGAGTGGTTTAATTCCAAAAGAAAATTAATAAATATACAAAACAAACCACAATAAACACACAGGAAGTTTTAATAAGATACGTAAACCATATCAATTACTATATATCCTAATGCATTAATGAAAGATAGTGGAACTATAAATTTTCAGAAGTTGACAAATGTGTATAAGACACCTTTTAGGACAAACAGGAATAGCACGCCCATCTTCGCAAACAAATAACAACACACTTGATGAACCACGAAAGTTCTTGAAGCCCATGGCAGAAGAAGCTCGCCTTTATAGAAAAGCCGATGAATGTTCAATGGGGACAGTCTTGTTTCAAACGTCACCATGCAGTCGACCTAATAAGATAATACGTTACATACTTAAAGTTATATCTAACATGTACAGTATTTAGTAGTGAATGTTATTTAAGTGCGGTTTAAGAGGAGTGTTACCTGACAGCCGATGTTAAAGTGTTGATTAATACCCAGAAGCGAGCAGATCATTAGATACATTTAAAATGGCCTCAAAATGGAAAAGAGATAAATATAAATAATTAAAACTGTCACAAGATGTTTTTTAATTGGAATAAGGTATATACATTGCTATGATAATAGGGTTATTTAGGGGTATATAGGGTCACTAGGATAGTGCGCTTTATATAGATATCGTAAAAGTCCAGAAAACTAGACATTTTAACAAGAAAAATGCAAAATTTGACGATTAGGCAAAAAGGCAAATACCAAAACCCTATATATAAACTATAATTACAATTATATTCAAAGAAAGGAAGTGTATTCATAAAGATTCAACTAAACAAACAACCTTGCAAGTCATAAAACCATATGGACAGAAGCCATAAAACAATACGCGTAAGTAGTGCATCATTATTATACACGGAATTTTATTTACACTAGCAGGTTTGTCAATGCGTAAAACAGATAAACGCATGTAATTTCGTACATCAATAAATATTCAGCTACGTGACCAAAAACTATAAAAATCTAACACTTAATAATTTGAAAACAATAACAGCGTGAGAATAAAGCAATGTTCAACAAATTTGCTGTACAAACAAAAAGTACGTGATTTAAAAAGACCATGGAAGATTTTAAAATCCAACAAATTTATACAAATAACTTAAAATCCTACGTGCAATGAAGAGCATCTCGACTTCGTTATACATGGAAATTTTATAGAAATACCCAAGCCTGCATGTGAAAATCAAGGTACAAGGCGGTAATCAACGAACTATGCACTTGACCGACGAATTACAAACAGATAGGCGGTTTTTCAACATACCGCAGAATTTCGTAAACAAATCAGTTTTACTTTAATAAAGGCGCGATCCACATTACTTGATATAAAATATTTACGTGAAATAATTGCAAGTGATTTTATAATTAATAATATAAATGTGGTGATAGTTAAATAAGCGAATAATTAAACAAGGTTCGTCGTTTAATCCTCAAAAAAGGAAGTTATAAAAGGTTGCTTTTAGATAGATTTTAAGATTTATATAAACAAAGGACTTTAAACAATTTCTTGATCTAACCAGGGGAAGTTCAATAAGTATATCCAAACAATTTCTGGATCGAACTGAGAGAAGTTCAATAAGTATATCCAAGTAATTTCTGGATCCGACCTGGAGAAGTTGAACAAAGGACTCCAAGTAATTTCTGGATCCAAACTGGAGTATTTAAATATATACTTGAAGAATCCACCTGGCGCAGAATCCTATTTGGGTAACTCAAGGAGTAACTATAAACTGAAGGTGAACCAGCGAATAATTGGAGCATAAACTGGTCTGAATTGGGGGAACGAGACACTCCAAAAAGAGATAACAGGTTAACCATTACAAATATTTTGTTGCATTGACGATTTTATTTATGAATATTTAAAAATATTACATTCACGAAAATTTATGTGAGGGTCAACAAAAATCGTTTTGGCATACGTTATAATTTACGTAAAAATTTAAGGAAGACCGATGAACGTTCATAAGGCTTCAAGTAATAATAAAAAAGGTGATTTTTGCTGGATTTTTTGATCAATTAAAGGAAGTTATAATTTTTTGGGAGAAATTAATTCAATTTTATAAAAGGGGTTCTATTCAACAACATTATAAACGCTTTATACATTGTATATATTGAGAACATTATATAAATTGTGGTTAATTGTGTTTAGCTCAAATACATAGGAAGTGGTAATAGTTGTGTGTAAAAATCCAATACTATTTAATTTTATAAGGATAGGAAAACCTATGATACAGGTTTTTTCATTATACAAGGTTATTATTGAAACTACCTGAATTCAGATAAGTTGAATACTATTTTAACACGTTCGCTATTATTGTTTATTTTGGATTTCAATGTCATATGCCCAATGTTGTTGGTGTTATTTCTTTTGTTAAAAACCCTTTTATTTCAATTTGAGTAAAAAAATTTTTTTAAAAAAACAAGACACGAATTATCTCGTAGTTGACGTACTCATATAGCTTCTATATGAACATGCCAAGCTACGAGATAACTCGTGCATTTAATTTTATCTCTGGCGTCAGTAAAGTGAGAAAATAAAATAACTATATCAACGATTACAGTGTGAATGGCCATCAATTCTGCACAGCTTTAGTTTATAATGATCAAATTGCATTTTATTTCATGTAACTTGAAACTTTGATGGTACATCATCGTTAGCCAAGTTAAAAAAACTAAATCTGCACGGCATGCATAAGTATATTGCTTGAATTCTGTGCTAACTAGTATTTGCTTGTGAGTGTATACGTATATTACTTATTAGTAATTGTTTGCTATTTAGGTGTGTAGAAAAATGTCGAGGGAAAAAAGAAAACTAACTGAAAATGACATGGAACAACTTGCTTCAATGAATTAAGAACAATGGACAGAATTTTTGAAGGATAACACGGATGACGATGAAGATTATAGACCGTCTGATAGTGATATCGAGAGCAGTGATTTTACTGATTCAGAACTATCGGAATCTGAAAATGATGCAGCTGTTACGACAGCTAATCAAGTGCCAAGTACTAGTGCAGGAACCGATTAGTGTGCTATACCTAAGGATCCTAAGATCCACGATTTCAAACAAATTCCTGTTTTAAAATTTAATACAAATCAGTGTTATCAATTGAAACTTTAGTAAATTTGTTCTTTTCGGATGACTTCCTAAATCATATTGTTCAACAAACAAATCTTTATGCGGATCAAGAAATAAGCAAACAAAGACCACTGCTAAGAAATTTCAGATTGAATCAATGGAGAACAACTGATGTAACAGAAATGAAAGTGTTCCTAGGACTACTGCTACACATGGGGCCGTGCTCCTATCCATCAACTGAACATTATTGGAGCACCAATGTGTTATGCAAAAACTTAATTTGGAGTTCTACTATGAGCCGCAACAGATTCCAGATATTATTTCGATTTTTATATTTTGGCGATAACTCAAAGCAAACGAATGATAAATTGTACAAGATCAGGCTAGTTCTTAATCAGTTCAATAATACAATGAGGGTTTCTTATGTACCTGATCAGAAATTATGTATCAACCAATCAAAGTTGTGGCACGGCCGCTTGCTTTTCTGCCAATAGATAAAAACAAGAAGCATAAATATGGAATAAAATTATACGAATTACGTGAGTCTGATGGAACAGTACTAAAAATCAAAATTTATTGCAGGAAATCTGAAAAGTCTGAATTGGGCATGGGCCGTGCTTCTGAAGTAGTTGTAACAATGATGGAAGATTACCTAGACAAGGAATACATCATATATGCAGACAATTTCTATAATTCGGTGTTTCTGACTAAATTCCTTGACGGTCGTAAAACATATTTGCAGAACTGAGACAAAATCGTAAGGATAATCCTATAGAAGTTGTTAGAACTAAGCTGAAAAAGGGCGAAAATATCTGGAGAAGAAATGATTCAGTCGTAGTGTGTAAATGGAAGGACTAAAGAAATGTCCTTACAATCTCAAATATGCATAGAGTAGAAATGGTGGAAGTACTCAATAGAAATCGAAAAATGTCGCTAAAATCCAACATCGTTGGAGACTATAATTCTGGAATGTCGGGAATTGATAGAGCAGATCAGACGATATTTTACTATTTATTTATTTATTCACATATACGGATTACCTTTAATATTAATAAATAATGCTATAAATGCTATAAATAATTCAAAATATTAAAACTAACATGAATTATAAAATATATGTCAAATTCATAAAATACTTAAAATATATAAAAAAACTTTAAAAAAACTAGTGAAGCTCACTGTGGGGTTCCTAAACAGCCCATTATACTCCCTTTAAATTACTTTTTAAATTCTGAATGTGAAATTCCTATCACCTTATAATCATGCGCATTAGCAGACCTAACCATCCTAGTTAGGGGGCAGAAATAAGTATAATTAACCCTATGATAGGGCACAAAAAATAATGATGTGTCTCTAGTATTACACTGTGGTATCCTAAGACTGATCAGGCTAAGTAATTCGGAACAATCAATATCTCCTGCCAAAACTTTATACAAAACTAGAAGGTCATTATATTCACGTAGGGTTTCCAGAGGTGGTAATTGCAAAGCCTGGCGAATGAGGTCTTAATCACAATTAAATTTACTGAATACTGTTCCAGTCTTATATGCACAAAATCTTAAGAACCTATTCTGCACTGCTTCAAGAGTTCGAATGTGTACATTATAATGGGGAGACCAAATCGGAGAGGCATACATAAGTATACTCCGAACGTAACACAAATACAGTGTTCTAATCGCTGTCACTGAAAGGTCGTGCGCATGTCTTGAAATAAATCCTAATGCTCTTAGAGATTTTGAAGTAATAGTATTAATATGAGGAACAAAAGATACCTTATTATCAAAATAAACACCCAGATCACGTACTGTATCAACACTTTTCAAATGTGATCCATTGATAGAGTATACATACTTAATGGGGTTTGTAGAAGATGAAAAAGTTATACTGCAGCATTTGGAAATATTAAGAAACATCCCATTATTCTCACACCAATTATAAAATGAATCGAGTTCTTTCTGAAGGTCATGACAATCAGATTCACTCCCAACTACTCTGAACAATTTACAATCGTCAGCAAATAGTAAGAACTTGCTGCCGGGAAGAAACAAGCCAATGTCATTTACAAATAAGTTAAATAGCAGGGGCCCTAAGTGTGACCCCTAAGGCACTCCAGATAAAACTTCCATAGGTGCTGAAATAACATTTTTAATCTTTACCGACTGTGACCTGCCACTGAGATAACTCTTTAGCCATTGAAGTAAGTAATGCAGAAATCTTATAGCTTTCAATTTTCCTAACAATATGGAATGGTTGATTTTATCGAAAGCTTTAGAGAAATCTGTATATATTGAATCAACCTGCAACCCATTCTCCAAAGCAGTGGTAATTGTGTTTTGATAGACAAGTAGGTTAGAAACTGTCGATCTTTTCTGAGTGAACCCATGCTGGTTATCACATATTAATTTACAACAATACCAATTTAAGTACACAATTAGTAACCTTTCAAGTAGTTTAGGTATAGAAGACAACAGACATATTAGCCGGTAGTTTGTAATATCCTCTTTATTGCCACTTTTAAAAACGGATATGACATAACTTGTACTCCACATCGATGGAAATTTTTGAAGTTTAAATGTCAAGTTAAATAGGAATTGAAGCGGTTTACACAAAGTAAATATACACCTCTTTAGAAAAATACGTGGAATTCCATCAGGACCCGTTGACAACCTATCAGGAAGGGATCTGATACCATTGAATACCTCCTCCAAGCAAAACTGTATAAATGGGATATCAACTTGTGAATCGGTCATAAAGAGATTAGTATCGAAAGCCTTGGGGGTATCATTATAGTTTCCTATGAAGTGAGAGGCGAAGAGATTGGCAATATCATCGCCATTATTAGCAGTAATATCATCAAGAAACAAGCTCTCAGGTAAATGTTCCCATTTTAAACTATTAACATAACCCCAGAATTGTTTTGGATTAGAACAAATCCCTTTATTTACATTGGACATATAAGTATGATAACTGCGTTTCGTAGCCTGTTTACAAAGATCTCGTTTATTACTAAAACGTACATAATCAATCTGGGAACGGGTTTCCTTAAATATAGCATGTGCTCTCTTTTTCTCATGTATTAATGATATCAAGTCCCTGGAAAACCATCTGGGATAGGTAAATAATCTACGGTTGATTACTGGTACAAATCTATCAATGGCAACATTGATTGTTTCATAAAAAGTCCTAACAGACTCATCAATATTCAAATTATTCAGGAGAGAATCCCATGCAATTTGTCCAAAATATTCATTTAATGCGATATAATCAACATTTCTAAAATCTCTATACGTTTCATTGAATTGTAAGGTTCTACACTTAGTAGTAAGAGATAGTTTGCATTCGAGAGCCTTGCAGTGGTAATTATTGGGCAAAAGACAATCGTTAGCAAGCGACACATCAATTGAGTTAGATACGTTAGCA
Organism: Platerodrilus igneus; assembly: GCA_036346225.1. Taxonomy (NCBI): domain Eukaryota; kingdom Metazoa; phylum Arthropoda; class Insecta; order Coleoptera; family Lycidae; genus Platerodrilus; species Platerodrilus igneus. The sequence goes on along the minus strand of JARFIW010001469.1, from coordinate 9,415,297 downwards.
AAAATTAGGTCTAGAAATACATTGCGGTCATTAGGTATATTATTAAATTGTTTAAACCCCAAGAAATTGAAGTATTCTGCCACCTCAGTGGCTGGGTACCCCGGTCGGCAGTGTACTAATAATTCATCACGCGATTCCCATACTGCGGCTGGTAAGTTATAATCACCAAAAATAAAGAAAGAAGAAGCAGGATACTTATCAACTACTTGCTCAACTGCCGAGCAGTGGTCAATATACACCTCTGACGAAAGAAAAACTATCCGACGATCTAAGAAAATTGCTTTGCATATAATAGAAATGTACATTCATAACGCATATATATTTTATAAAAAATATACGTACTCCAAAATAAATACCTTGAATTTCAGGGAAAAATTAATGATTCACTTGATAGGAGAAGAAAGGATACATTCTACAGGGATAGAACCAATTGCTAAACATCATTATTTAGATAGCATTCCATCAACACAAAAGAAACAACGGTCTACAAAACCTTGTCGCATTTGTACAAGAAACTAAATTTGGAAAGAAACACTATATATTTGCCCTGTGTGTGATGAAAAGTCCGCATAGTGTGTACAGGATTGTTTTAAAAAATATCATGAATAAACATTGAAGTATTTGTTTGCTTTTATATTATATAGAATTAGTTTTTACTTTTCAAGTTTAGAATAAACATGTTTTTTTTTATTTTATATTATTAGCTTGATCCTTTGAGTTTCCTGTACACCCGACATGCCAAACATAATTTTTTTTATATCTGTTTGCCACATTGTTCTACACATCTAACTCTACCTGCCACTACATTTAATTATTATATATTGTTGTATATAACGAAGCTATTATTTTAGATTACTTTTAGAAATGCAACATTGTAACAATCAATACATTTCGCATCCTGTATTTTAGGAAACTTTGCAATCTCCTTTGTCATTATCTTATTCAAACCAAACCTTAATGTTTCATGTTATCTCTTAATCTTACCACATTGGTTAGTTACTTTGTATTTTTTATAATTAGTTTTCCTAAGATTATTACAAACTAGGAAGTTCTGGCTAACCTCTATACTGGTTATCAAATGCTAAAACCTTCCATAGAAACCAGCCGTTAGACCGCCAATTACGAGATATTCTGTAATTGAATAAATTATTCCTTTCTCATTTTCATCTTTCTATAATTTAATATTATCGTGACGTCACTGCTAGGTAGGGCGTAGGTGTGTAAACATATGCTGAAAGAAGCATGGCGGAAAAAGGTATAATATGTGTATTTTAAAACGAACAATTCTTATTTTTGATTTTTACATAATTATAAGTACGCATAATTGTGATTATGTTAATGTAGATAAATATACATATAGAATGAAGTGTTAATATTTAATCACAATCTTGTACTTGGTAGCGAACGTGTTAAAGGCAGATGATATTAAATTACATAACTTAAGGTAAATTTGTGTATATTAAGGAAGATTTAATTATGGAGTTGTTTATGAATGATAATTACGAGATGCAGATTTGTAGAATAAGTGAGTGATCATCTTAGTTTTAAAGAGATTCTCTAAATTAGCATCGAAGTGAGGACACATGCAATTTAGAACACTTTGTGCTTTTATTAGTGTTTTAGTTTAATTGTTATTTTATTTTAGATTGTTTTTTATTACAGGCATATTTGTAAACGTCAGATATGTTATAAACGTCACAAAAAGGCAGTAAAAAATTTCGTTTTTACCCATAATTCGATTTGACTTATTTGTATTAGGTTGCTGAGAACTGTTTTCCTTCTAATTTTTGCATTTAAAAATCTACCACGAAGAAGCACGAATGCCAAACAAAGAGGATACTTTTATACTGCCAGTGTTTGATGGGTAAAGACAGGGAAATTAAAATTCTGACTTTCGTTAGTGCTAGAAAGTAAATGGATGTAGAATGTCACTTGAAGATGAAAAGAAATAAAAGAATGGACAAAGAATGATATAAAAGCAGATCAATAATTGTACAAGACGTTTATTTGTTACTGACGTTCATTCACCATAATAAATTCTATTTATGAACCTTCGGCAACTGCTTTAAAACTAATATCAAAAATAAGGTTGCTAGACTTAAGAATGAAACAAATTAATGATCCAGAAGAATTTATCACTAGATTTGAAAAGCATGTTAATGAACAGAAAACGGGAATAGTGCTGGATATATTAGAAGCAGAGATAGAAAAAAAGAGGTAGATGTAGACCTAGATCAGACCATTGTATGCAGATGGTGAAAGATGCAGACTGTGGAAATTACAGGAAAATGTGTAGGTTAGCTCGGATAAGAAAGAATGACGGTACATGTTTAACCAGTTCCAGGATTGAAGACCTGATGATGATGAATTGTGATAGGCAATGCTTTAAACTCTTATCTGTAGCAGAAAAATAGTTAATCAGCACGTGTTCTTGTGGTTTGTTTTGTTTAGTATGCGAATGGAAATAGGTATCTGGTTGTTTGTCGTTCCCAGAACAGTGTTTTTTGTCAACGAAAACAGTTTTCTATGCCATGACCTTGTTTTTTTACAGTACCTACAAAACAATAGCGTGAAATATGTCCCGCATTATGAAAGGTAAAGTAAGTAATACCTGGCTACGGAAGTTGATATTGTTGTTAAGCTTCTTTTGAGCAATTCAGTGTCTGAATAAGCAACATTTTTGATAAGAGGTGAATTATAAGCTCTTTTAATTTAACACACACACGCACACTCCACCTCTCTTCAACTGTAGCATTCATTTTCTTTCTTTCCCTCTTTTATTATTGTAAGTCGAGTGAGCATTCTGCTACTGATTTCGTTCTTCTCTTACTGACCTGCTCGTCTTATGAGTAACACATTTGTAGATATAATCGATATATCTATAATAAACATACAATAATCAAATCAAAGGCTGTCCATTGGCCGCTAAGCAATTGCAGCTGAAATATTTGCAGAAACATCTACATTTATGCCATTTATATAAATGTTTGTAAATGATATTGTAATAGCTATTCCATTCACTAAAGTAGATGAGAGTTCAACAAAATTTAACTATAACAACTACAACACAATTACAATAGAAATAAAAAAACAATTCCGTTACATTTTTGGATACATTTTTAACCGGGGAAAAAATAATATAGTAATTGAACTACAACTCACATAGTTCATTGATATAAAAGTAAACTTTATTTTATGAAAAAAAAAATAATAAGAAAGATTTTACAGGATCAATTGTATCAAAATATTTATAGAAGTTAAGTAATATAATACATAATATTGCCCAAGAAAATAAATTATTATACAACTTAAGATCCAGTTGCAATTTTTTAAATTCTTATAAACGGTAAGTGAATGACATTGCAAAGCTCTTAAGCTGTAAAATATTTCAAAATTGGTATTTAAAATTTGTCAAAAGTAAATTATTAGCTTTAGTAATTTATTTAATTTAATTTATTTAAAATAAATAAATCATTGCCTCTACAAAGAAACGTTTAGAAACTTATCTTTTATATATTCTCTAAACCTCACAGAGTATAAGTCAATGAATCATTCAGTATAAATCTGATATTGAAATAAACCCTGTGGCATTAGAAATTTATTCATGTAACTTCATTTTATTTGTATGCCAGTTGCATTGAATGATATTGGTATATAATGAATAAACTCTTAATTGGCATATAATGCCCTATAGTAGGGGATAAAGAATACTACTATAGTAAGCCTGCTTATCGTAAAAGGCGATTAAAAGGCGCAGCAAGGGGCAGCAGCCTTGCTGGCTAAAAGATATTGGAGGAGGGTCGGTTGGTCTCGGGCGATCCTCAATAATTTACAAGCTTGTTGGGGGTTGGCCGTGACGGATACGGCTTTTTGCTAAAATCTTTAAAAACTGCGTTGTGGAAAGATATGGGAGCCTACCACAATATTTCCCAGGTGTGCGTGGCCTAAAACACGAAATATATATGATGGAGAGCTCACAAGTAAAATTCTTGTCCGAGGTAAAATACTCCCTCATTCGGATCTCCGGGAGGGGTACTTGGGGCTCGTCATCGTAAGAATATAAAACAACAGTTCGATTTAGTGATAGGGACTTGGAATGTAAGGTCATTACTTAGAGTAGATAAGTTAACGAATTTATTAGTCGAAATGAGAAAGGAAAAGCTGGACATTTTAGGTATTAGTGAGGTGAGATGGCCAGATAGTAATGACTTTGGAAAGATAATTATAGAATAATTACAACTTCTTCAACTAATGGACAGGCAGGGGTAGGAATAGTGTTAGGTAAAAGATTAGGGCATAAAGTTAAAGAGTACTTACAATTTAGTGATAGAATAATTATGGTTAGATTGAGTACAAAACCCACAGACACTGTTTTAGTACAGGTTTACATGCCAACAACTCAGTACGAGGATGAGGAAGTAGAAAAGGTATACGAGAATATAAATAGTATAGTGAGAAAAGTAAAAGGAGATGAGAATTTAATAGTTATGGGCGATTTTAATGCGTCAGTGGGAGAAGGTAGTGAGGGAAAAATGGTAGGAAAATTTGGGTATGGCAGACGAAATGATAGAGGAGAAAGATTAGTTGAGTTTTGCCAGGAACATAGATTAGTAACTGTAAACACCCTATTCGAACAACATGTTAGGAGAAGATATACCTGGAAAGCCCCAGGTGATAGGGCTAGATACCAAATAGATTATATTTTAGTTAAACAAAGATTTAGAAACCAAGTTAAAACTGTCGAGTTATCCAGGGGCTGACATAGATAGCGATCATAACTTAGTTAAAATGAAGTGTAAACTAAAATTCAAAAATTGAGAAAGGGTAAAGAGAAGGATGGGATCTAGGTAAGCTTAATGATAGTAGGGTAAAAGAGGAATATAAACAAGTATTAGATAATAAGAGCAAAGAGATAGCTGTAGGAAGGAACGTAGAAAATAGATGGAAAGAAATAAAACTGACTGTACATGATATAGCAACACAGACTATAGGTAAGAAAAAATAGAAGCGAGAAAACCGTGGGTAACAAAGGAGATATTAGATTTAATAGAGAATAGAAGAAAGCTTAAACCTTTCAGAGAAGTGGATAGTGAAAGTAAGCAAAATATAATACAGTTAGAAATAAGATAGTACATGAGTGTAGAAAAGCTAGAAATAAATGGATGGAAGAGAACTGTAAGGAATACAAGATGATTTGAGAGTAGGTAAGACAGACAGGGCATACAGGGCAGTTAAAAAGTTTTTGGGAAGATAGGAAAAATATAATGGTATTAGAGACGAGAATAAGGAGCTTCTAATAAATAAAGTTGAGGTAGCAGATAGATGGAAAAGATATTTAGAAGATTTATATAAGGGAGACGATATGAATGAGTTAGAGAACGACCAAGAAGAGGATATAGAAATAGGGTTCTCAATATTAAGAGAGGAATTTGATAGAGCTGTTCGGAATCTTAAACTAAATAAAGCGCCAGGGATAGACGATATTCCGCAGAATTAATAAAATATGCAAGTCAGAAAACTTTAGATAGATTATATGAACTAGTGAAATTAATATATGATACAGGTGAGGTTCCAATAGATTTCGAAAAAATATTATTATCGCAATCCCAAAAAGTCAGGAGCTGATAGGTGTGAGAATTTTAGAACAGTTAGTTTAACTTCTCATGCTTCCAAAATACTAACAATAATAATTAAAAATAGAGTAGAAGCTTTGACTGAGAATTATTTAGGCGAAGACCAATATGGTTTTCGAAAGACAGAGGGACTAGAGAACCGATACTAATGATTAGGGTAATTATCGAAAAAGGTTACAAAAATAAAAGACTCATTTCGCATTTGTAGATTTAGAAAAGCATTTGATAGGGTTAATTGGATTGTTATGTTCAGGGTTTTGCAAAAATAGGAATCTCTCATAGGGATAGAAAAATTATTTACAGTCTATATAAAACCAAAGTGTAGTAATTAGATTTGATGAAATAGAAAAGGAAGCTAAGATTAGAAATGGTGTTAGACAGGGTTGTATACTGTCTCCTTGATTTTTAATGTTTATATTGAGGAAGCTTTAAACTTAGCTAGAGAGAGAAAGAGATAGGTATTACTGTACAGGGACAGAAAATAGACATGTTACGTTTTGCAGATGATATAGCCATTATAGCAGAGTCTAGAAAAGAGTTAGGAGAGTTTTTAAATATTTTAGATGAGATACTACGGAGTAACTATAGTATGAGAATTAACTCGATAAAGACAAAGATAATGACAAGTGAGTTACAGCCTAGTTATAAACCAAAATTAAAAATAGGTAATACCGAGTTAGAGGAGGTAGATGAATTTTGCTATTTAGGTAGTATAATTACAAAGGATGGACGTAGCAGAAGGGATATAGTAGCTAGAATAGCTCAAGCTAGAAAAATGTTTTTAAAAAAGAAAAACTTACTAATAGCTAATAGTATTAGTTTAGATAATAGAAAAAGTTTTTTAAAGTCGTACGTATGGAGCGTTCTACTATACGGTAGTGAGACTTGGACAATTAAAGAAGTAGATAAGAAAAGGATAGAAGCTTTTGAAACTTGGTGCTATAGGAGAATGTTAAAGATTAGCTGGACAGATAGAGTAACAAACGAGGAAGTTTATAGAAGGATAGGTGAGGAACCCTGTATGTGGAAACAATTGAAGGTCAGGAGATAGAATGATAGGGCACCAGTTAAGACATGAGGGACTATTTAGTAAAGTCTTAGATTATAGACTACCAAATAAAAATAGAGTAGGAAGGCCTAGACAAAGCTATATTAGTCAAATAATTAGAGATTTAGGTTGTGAAGGGTATGTGGACCTTTTTAGATTAGCTCAGAATAGAAAAGAATTTAGAGCTGCGTCAAACCGACTTTAAGTAAGTTCGAAAACAAAACAAAAAAATAAAAATCAGTTAACTAAATGTCACCAGGACATAACTCACAATTAGTTAGAGGTCTGGCATGTTGGTAGCGTTTCGTTGCTTAAGCCTTACCATAACATCTAATTTAATAAACGTCACCATGATATAGCTCACAATTAGGTAGCGGTCTGGCATGTTGGTAGCGATTTGTTGCTTAAGCCTTACCATAACATATAATTTAATAAACGTCACCTTGACATAACTCACAATTAGGTAACGGTCTGGCATGTTGGTAGCGTTTCGTTGCTTAAGCCTTATCATAACAGATAATTTAATAAACGTCATCATGACATAACTCACAATTAGGTATCGGTCTGGCATGTTGGTAGCGTTTCGTTGCTTAAGCCTTACCATAACATATAATTTAATAAACGTCACCATAACATAACTCACAATTAGGTAGCGGTCTGGCATGTTGACAGCGATTCGTTGCTTAAGCCTTACCATAACATATAATTTAACACTTTTCCTTTTGAAGCGGATAACCAGGTTATATTTCATTTCCCTATAAATGGTAATCATGTAAACATGTTAGAGTTCTTTAACAACCATCAGGTTGCTAATATCTATGTAGAGCCAGCTGGATAGGAAAAAGATAGAAGGATATAGGAAGACCTAGACCAAACTATATTAGTCAAATTATTAGAAATTTAGGTTGTGAAGGGTATGTAGAGCTTTTTAGATTAGCACAGAATAGAAAAGAAGTTAGAGCTGCGTCAAACCGACCTTAAGTAAGGTCGAAAACAAAATGATGATGATGGCATATAATGGCAAACATATGCTATCGTAAAACGTGGTGACTTTAAGACAGCCAGGTGACTTTGAGACACAACGTAGTTCCCGCACACATTCAAGTCTAGTTTATATATTAGACGTGCAAATGCCACGCGCTTATGGTCAAGGTTCTTCATTTGCACCCTTTGCTGTTCAGTCGTATAGTGGATGTGATAGGAAATGTATGTGTGCTTTACTACTAATTTATTTGAAGAACGTATATTTGTAAAATTTTAGTTTGTTGTGATACTTTCATTTGTGCACTTTAAAGCCTTTCAAGTATTCAAAATTTTATGTCTGTGTAATGGACACTGGTACATAAGGTAAATATTTATATACTAAAGTTCTTAAAGTTTTCATTACTAAGTTAGTGAACTCACGTTAAATAAAATTTCAACAAAATGCAGGTTTTAAATTGTGACATGCCATTACTAAAATTAACAAAAAGTGGGTCGAGATTGTGACAACTATATTTTTTTCTAGCGATGCCACGAAAATACGTGAGAAAACCAGGAATGCGCCAATACAAAAATTTAACAGAATCAACCCTGCAAGAAGCCCTCCATAATATTAGAGCAAACAATATCAGCATACGAAATGCTGCAAAATGGTATGAACAAAAGAACAAATGGGCTATTATGCAAATATGTAAGTAATTAAATTTTTACAGATATGGAATTCATCGCAATACTTTGTTCTTGAAGCTTCATGTCAAACACAGTCTTCCAGTCGGTGGCCAAACCGCATTAAACATGGAAGAAGAGCAGTCTATCGTTGCCTATATAATTGCTGTGTCAACATATGGTTTCCTGTAGCTGCTCATGACTTACGGTTTATAGTGAAGGCCTATTTGGACAAGAGGGGGAAAAAAGTTAAGTGCTTTAAGGATAATCTCCCAGGAAAAGAATGGGTTACTTCATTTCTTGATAGACACAAAAAAGTGTTAGTTAATCGAATTGCTCGAAACATAATCATTTCAAGAGCTGTGGTCGATTCTGATACTATAAATTCATTTTTCAATAATTGGGAAAACGAGTTAGAAAATGTGGTTCCATCAAATGTATGGAACTATGACGAAACAAATTTAGGGAATGATCCCGGCGCGACAAAAGTACTTATACGACAAGGCACAAAGTACCCAGAGCAAATTCAAAACGCCACTAAGGCCTGCACATCAATAATGCTTGAGGGAAATGCAGTAGGTGATATTACACCCGTGTATGTTGTATATAAGTCTGAAAAAATGTGGCAAACTTGGACTAAAAACGGCCCTGATAATGCCCGTTACAATAGGACAAAATTTGGCTGGTTTGACTACCAGTGTTTTGAGGACTGGTTCGTTAACTTAATGCTACCTATACTTAAAAAACAGGAAGCTAAACGTTACTGATCGGCGACAATTTAAGTTAGCACTTAAATCAAAAAGTAGTACGTCACTGCAATGCCAATAATATATCTTTTATAGCATTGCCACCTAACTTCACGCACTTGTTCCAAACGCTGGATGTCGCCTTCTTTAGATCCATGAAAGGAAATTGGAGAAAAATTATGCACAAATAGAAAGACACCGTATTTAGTAGTATGTGTGGAAGGATAACCAAAGATCAATTTCCTTCATTATTAAAAATGCTAATCGGCATCGTGAATGATCAAGCAGTCGAAATTTCTTCCAACTGGATTCAAAAAATGCGGCTTATATCCTTTGAACTGTGCAGAAGTATTAAGTCGCTTGCCAGAGGAAATACTAGACAATCAAAGCACAGGCATGGGAGAAGCTCTTGGCGAAAGCTTCTTAAATCAACTGAAGAAAAGGCGAAAGAGTGTGACGGCTATGACTCAACACCGGAAACGTAAGAAGTTAAACATAGCTCCTGGAAAAAGCATAACTGCCGCAGACTTTTTAGCTAATAACCAAACAAATACTAATCAACAATCAAAGAGAGTTTGCCACAAACACAATGCTTCACCTAATGGAGTGCATCTAAATGAAGATTCCCAGTGTATACATACCCTAAACTTCAAAAAGACAAAATCATGAATCTGCTAAACAGGCACAATCACAATACAGTAAAAGTGATAGTGAAACAAGTGAAAACTAGGATACTGTTACATACAGAGAAAGTAGTTCATCTTCAATGAGTGAATTTAACGAAGCATATAACTGTGAACAATCAGAAGGTAGTACAATTATTCAAGATTGTACAAAGGCGGAAACTGGAGACTATATCATTATCTGTTATGAAGAAAATATGTTTCTCGGTGTCATCACAAGCATTAAAGAAAACGGAGTGTCTGTGAGTGCTGTGTAAAAATGTGGTGCACAGTGGAAGTGACCTTGATGAAAGGACAAACTTTTCTATGAGTTTTCTGATATAGTACCGCAGAAAATTAATAATCCTATCCAAATTTCGTATAGAGAAATTTTTCACGTTCCTGAAATGGATAATTTTCATTAGTATTTATTCACTTGCTTATCTGCATTTTCTTGTTTGCCATTTACAAAATTTTGTAAATTTAATATTAGTTGTATTTTTGTATTATTCTGTGGTGATTAATGTTCTATAAACAAAAATAAAGCATTTTTGTTTCAATAAAATTCTATTTGGGTACACTTTGTGACACGCATGTTCCACATGGTCACATGCTATACGGTGAATTTGTGACACGCCCTATATGTAAAACATAGAAGTGTATCAATTCATGTTACATTTTAACGCGACAAAACGGTGACTTTATGCTCTCAGACAAATTGAATATTGTCTCAAAGTCACCCCATCAATTGTGGTCAAATTGTGACAAAGATTTTTCTAAAATTCTTTTTTCCTTTTAATGATTTTTAAACAAATTTGTTTTAAATCGATAGCCGAATGTTGTTACGTCCAGTGTAATGCATTTGAGATTTTTTATTGAATTTAAATATTAGAAAGTTGATAAAAACCTCTAAATCTGTCACAAAGCCACCTCGTTTTACGGTAGTCAAGATGTTAATAATTATATTTTGTTAGATCTGTTATTACGTTTAATTTGAATCTATTGGTTTGAGAGAGTTTAAGTATTCTATTGCAGAATATCAAAACTAAAAGCGTATATAAAAGACCATTGTTAAATAAAATTTCAAAATTATTCAACAATGTTAATTTTAAAGTATTTTTATACCATTTATGAAGGTATTAAAACAATATCCATAATAAAACATATTTTACTTACCTGTAAATTGTCATTATGTGAGTCATGTCGAAGACGTTTTCCATTTATTGTAAAAGCTGCAATATTTCCTTTTTCATAGTTAACAACAATTATACCTTCTCGTGACATTGTAATGTTTTCAGGTGATTCAAATCCTGACGGTGGGTCCAATGAACGTAACAAATCACCAAAGGTTGTATGAACCAAAACAGGACCATCTAACAGTATTCAATAAGAATCTTTGTAACAATAAACAATACTTACTAGTAGATCCAGAGACAACTAAGCCCAATTCAGCAGATATAACAACACCACTCACTGGTTGTTCATGTCCAGTTAATGTAGCTCTAGGTGTTGGTATTTCTCCTTCACCAACGATGGTTTGGGTACGTGCATTCCAATGCCACAGTAACACTGTACAATCAGCTGAACCAGATGCGATATAACAATCAGATGTGATGTTGCATTCTGATCTAGATAAACATGTAACTACGCCATAATGACCAAACACAATTTGAACAATTTTTGCAGTCTCTGTTGAAAATACTCTAAAGCTGTTATCCCAAAAACCGCATGCTAGTAAGAAGCGGCTGTCAACTGTTGTAACGAAGCAGTTTGAACGAATTTTTAGGTTTTGACTAAAATTGTCTCCTAAATGTCTTCGTTGAGCTGCTTGGTTTGTGTTGCTGTTTATTTGTGCTGCAACAAGTTAGTGAATATGAATAAATGAGGTTCGGGTTACTTTTTCAAAACTTATAAGAAATTATTCTTTTACTGTAAGAACAAGATATTTCAAAGAAAGATAGCATAAATGATATTATTGAATAACTCTAGAAGCTTAAGTGGCGATTGCTTATTAACCGTTTGAGGATTACCGATTACCTGAAAAAAACATCAGTTGAATAATTTATTCCATAATACCTACTGGTTTCTCAACAATACCATTCTGTATGCATTTATCTTCCTTTATCTGCAGAGACTTGTTTTTTAAAAAATTGAGCATTAGATGTGTCGCTAGTAATTATATAGCAAATCATAGTAAATTTCAGTATTGAAAATAAGAAAATGGTAGATAAGCTTTCCTATAGTATATTCAAGACATACTTTTAGTTTATTCGCATAAAAACTAGTATTGACTATTCAGAAATCATTTTTAATTGCCGGTTATCTTAGAATACCATTGGAAATCTGAACCAAAGATATTACAATTTTTCATAACTTTTTTTAAGTATGAATAAACAAAGCTCAACATTTCAACAAATGGAAAATATGGACGCCTGATAAAGCTTTTGCTCATATTGAAGAAATTACAAGTGATAATGAATCTATAGACTAGAATAAAGATGATGACAAAAGAGAAAATAAATGTTATGATTTGGATGTAGTGATTGAAAGGAAAAGTAGGCTGATGGTGAACCATTAGTAAGTAACTTTGATGACGTGTGGGATAGCGAAGATGAAATACCTTTAGCTAGAAATGAAAAAGTTGTTTGTAATAATGATAATCGATATGTTGATATTGTGCATGTCAATGTTTCAGATAGTCTTGAAAGTTTTCCGATTTTTTCTAAGACTTTTTCCAGAAGTGTTAATCCAACAAACATTTCAAACAAACTTATACTTAATCCAAAAAAAAATGGCGGTGAAACAAACATCAGAACAACAACATCAGAAAATGATATAAAAACTTTATAACTGAAAATTTATTGATGGGTGTAAACAAAATGCCCAATTACAGATACTACTGGTTATCAGAACGACAGCGGATCATTTTATAGCTACTACAATTTCAAAGGATAGATTTAGTTGGCTGCTGAGCAATTTTCAATTGAATAATAACTCTGCACAACCAAAAAAGATTGAACAAAACTATGATAAACTGTACAAAATTTGCCATTTGTTATCAATGCTTCGTTTCTTTTTTCTCTCAAACCGCATGAGTTCCAGTCAATTGATGAATCAATGATGAAGTTCAAGGAACAGAGTAGTATTCGTCAGTATATGCCCAATAAGCCATTAAAACAAAGATACAAAGTATATTTTGATAGTGTTTTCAATTCTATTGAACTACAAAGGTCTCTGATGGGTGGCAGATATTATTCATGTGGTATCTTTCGAAAAAGTACAAAAACTTCCTGCATTGAAAAATTATAATCAAATGAAACGAGGTGATATCAATGTTCATGTATCTTCAGATGGATTAGTTGCAATGAAGTGGAAGGATGAAGGAACTGTGCTATTTTTATCCAACTACCAAAATCCTACAATTATTGACACATTATTGATGGATCATCATACTGTATAGTCCTGATTTGGCACCTAATGATTTCATTTTGTTCCCACACGTGAAGAACAAACTGGGTGGACAACGATTTTCGTCACCAGAAATGCGGTTGATGCGTTCAAAACCCATGTTTTGGAGATATCTCAATCGAAATGGAAAAAAATTCTATGAAAATTGGTTCCAACGTATGCAAAAGTGTATCAATCATCGTGGAGAATATTTTGAGAAACAGCAAAGAAGTTTTCACACCTTAAGTTTTGTTTTTATTACTTATTCCCGATATATATCGAGCACCCCTCGTAGTATAATAACTATACAAACGGGCATTGTATTTCCTCGGTTCATATCAAAACCTAAAGATAGCTAACACTTGTAGTAGAAAGAACCAATACGTAAAGACATTGTTAAACTTTATATTATAATTCAGACAAAGCAGTGATGAGATTAGTTCATCATATTCCACTGGTATGCAAAAGCTTTTATCCTGTTACCACTAGAAATCCGTAACTTTTAATAACGACAATTGTTAGTGAGCAATTGTCCACATATGTGGGTGCTAATGGTAAAAATATATCAGTTATTTAGATTATAAAAAAACAATGGATGTTAAGCTAAATAATAAAACTAAAAATAAGAAAACTTTTGGAAAAAGAACGTAAAACCTGCATATATAATTGATGAAACCAAAGCAAAATGTATAAAAGATATCAAACTAGAAACCTGTTGTGTTCTGTATGATAGCGATGTAGTCAACTTTTATTTCCTTTTGTACAACCGGCAACCCTGGCAGGTGGTACTCCTGAATACATTTAGTGATGTTAACTTTATGAGAGGGGGTTATGGGTATTATGAATGATTATGGTGGCTTATGAAATGAAAAGAAGTTTTTAACGAGTTATCTTTATTATTTATGCCAATCTGACAATTTAAGACTACAGCAAAGTTCTGCATTCTTTGGATTTCAAGTAACTGCTGAAATTGCAAAAAGTAACTTTTTTTCATGTGCCCATACATTTATTTGCATAAAATGTTTCGTGTACTCCTTGAATTTAATTCATGTAACTTTTTGTCTGTAGAAATTGTTTTAATTTGGATTTTCAATTTTTTATAGATAAACACAAATTATTTTTATTGATTGGTAATTTTTAGAATAATTTAAATGAAAATTTGTGTTTGTGAATCAATGATTTATTTAGTGATTACAAAATGTAAAATATGGTTGAATTCACAAAAGATGATGTATTTTAGTTATATTTGCCCATTTAAAATTGCCGCTAAAATTTATACTTCTAGAACAAATCACTGGTTTCTAGTTAAGAATTTCTAATAATGTTAACAAATGGCGTCTGGTTAAAATGCAACTTTTAGTGATTAACTTATATGGAAGGCAACTGTAATGTGAGTACTTTGTAGACTCATATTAACATAAGCAAAACAAAATATATTTCATAATAACATTACCTAAATATCTATTAATTTATTTCTAATGTTACAAAATTTTGTAATCTTTCAGTATTTCAATAGATCACATATATTGTTCATATAGCAACTGGATCATATACCATTATAAATCAATAGAATATGTTATGTACTGTCACACAAAAAAATTGGTATTGAAAACTTACCTAGAACGGGATCCATTGTTAATGGTAAATTGGCAGGTTGGTTTTGTGGCGTATCTGCAAAACTAGGCGACTGGGCAACTGCAGCGTAGTTGGAGTTCCAACGATTTACAGCAAACTGCTGGTGCATTGTGACTGTAACAACTGAAGGCATTGGCAACTGTGGGTACGTATTTGCCGAAATATGAACAATCGGTGAATTTGAAACAAACTTCATTGTCATACATACATCATCGGGAATACTCGAGAACATCATAGGTGACTACGAAAACATAATTAAACTTTTCTTAAGTAATAGGTTAAACTTACCAAATGCATTGCTGAACTACGTGGTGGATGTGGCTCCATTAAAAGTTGTGATGGTGTTTGACCAAAGTTCCTTATTTGATTTTCAATGGCTTCTCTCATAACATTATCATTTAGAGAATCCATATCAACACTTCCTTCGTAAGTCAAATAGTAAAAAACGTTTGTGGCACGAATAGCTTCAGGTCCTTTTTGTTTATAACCGAAGATTAAATCAATCCACTGATGTAATTGACACGATACAAATTCGGATTCTAATGCCATGCGATTAATACGCACAAATTCTTCAGGGGTATTAGCCCATGGGGGTAATTCTACATCACCTACAGTAACACCATCTTCTTGTGTTCCTAGTCTGTAGCGATTAGAATTTACAAACATTTCAGGCAGAAAGAAAAACTCAGGAATTAATTCCTTAACATCAGACGTATCACGTTGACAATTTTTCCACGAAAGTGCTACTGAAGAAAACAATCGATTTGGATGATCAAATTTACCACCCTGTAAAGCTAAGAACATTGTTGTGAGAGGTTCCTGAAACATTGCATTATAATATAAAGCTTTTAAGAGTAATTCATAACAACCATCCGGATAAGCCAATTAAGGACAAATGCAGCAGTTGAATAATGGGTTCCATAGTGAAACGGTGGAATACTTTCGTGTTCCCAACTTGTATACCTTTCCTCAAAATATGCACGGCGACTTGGGTTTAGTGCACCAATTGGTTTAGATAAATCTCTGTAATTGCTAGGTTGGCTCAAATCCAAGTCTTTTGTTTCGAAATTTGTTAAAACCCAAGGAAATACAGGATATTGATTTAAGTCGTTATAAGTGCGTCCTGAAATTATCACAATATAATGAGTTACAATTACGTTTAATGGTATGGTTGTTTTCAAATAAATTATTCAGAGAAGCTCCTTTACCCTGTTACTTGCAAGTATTGATTTTAGTGTTTGCATTATTAATTTGTAGTTCTTTGTTTTAGTAAAGTGGGTCATTGTTAGGGTCAATGTTTGCATTAATTGTTACTTTGTTCAATACAAGGCTAATAAAAGGGAGTTTGGTGATATTTTAGAGACCAGTATTTTATACTAATGTATAATATTTATAAAACACAACATCCTTATGAGCCAAAAAGCTTTACAAGTATGTTTGTTTCATTACCGCAAGAAAAGTAAAAACAAATTCTTAAGCGATTTCAAAAAGAACACATTTTTTCCATAAATATTTATAATGTTACATTTGATATTGTTTCTATTAAAATAAAAACAATTTAATCCATCTGAAATCATAGTCTCGTTTAATTTTGTTTGCACAAGTTTGATTGCAAATTCATGTAAATAAATTAAAATTTTCTATTCTGAACAGACCTGCACCTTGACGGACTTCTAGATTACTAGAAGAATAGAATGGGTTGCGTGTTTCAGCGAGTTAAAGAGCCGAACTATAGACTTAACCACATTAGTAGGGTCTACTTTAATGAGGAACCCGACTCAGACGGGATCATCAAAAAGAACAGCAGCTTTTTCGGTACTTGTAGTGGCACAGCATCATAGGAATCTGTATGGCATCTAAGACAGCACTGCGATATGAAAGACAACGTGAAACCACTACATTACCTCGCAAGTACACAGCATACTAAAAATGTTATTAAAAACAATGGCATCCTCTGAAGTAAAAGATTCTGGAATTAAAATAGTTCCCCATTCAAATCTTCAGGAGGGGACTACTTCAAAGGTTGTGATTGCCAAGCTCAATAAGAAAACAAGAAGAGTGAGTCAGGGCATGGAATATTGGAAGCATGAAGCAAGTAAGGAGTCGGTATGGCATTCTAAGGCACACTACTGCGATGTGGAAGGCAACGGCAAACCACCACCTTACCTCCCAAGTACAAAACGTACTTAAATTGTTATTTAAGATGATGGCATCCTCTGGGGTAAAAAATTCCGGAGTTGAAATAGTCCCCCATTCAGATACCCAGGAGGGGACTACTTCAGAATGATGTGATCGGAAAGTTTAGAAAAAGAGTCGAGAATATTCTGTGAGTCGGAGCGTGGAATGTCAGAAGTATGAAGCAAGAAGGTTAGCTAAAAAATTTGAAAATTGAAATGGATAGGATAGCATTAGAGATAGTAAGGTATTAGGGAAGTTTGGCCAGAGGTGGGGGATTTTTCGAGCAGAGATTTTAGGGTAATTTATACAAGATCAGAGGAAGGAAATGCAGATGCGAAGATAGTTACATGAAAAAAAGCTAGGACAATGTGTAGAAAAGTATTTAAAAAAGAACGAAAGAGTACTCATGGCTAGATTAGAATCTAAGCCAGTAAATACCGTAAAAATACATGTATACATGCCCATCAATAGTTTTACAGTGAGGAAGTGGTAGAAACGATCTACAAACATATTGAACACATACTAAGATGCGTAAAAGGACATAAAAATTTAATAATTACTGGAAATTTTAATACAGTGGTAGGTGAAGGAAGAGAAGAAGCGGCAGCAGGTTTATGTAGTTTAGGCCCGTGAAACAACATGCGAAATAGGCTGGTAGAATTTTGTGACAAAAACAATTTAATCATCACAAATACATCATTTCAACATCATGCTAGAAGACGATACATGTGGAAGATGGCAGGAGATATAGGAAGGTATTAATTAGATAACATTCTTGTTAGGCAACAGTTCAGGAATCACGTAAAATACCTAGAAGTACTTATAGACACTGATCACAATATAGAAATTATCGCCCACGCCCGCGCTTAAATTAAAAAATTTGAAAAAAAAAGGAATGGAAAAGGTACCATGACTTTGAGCAACTAAAAGGTACAAGCACCAAAAATTAAAAAAAGTCATTGTTGAAAGGCATTGAGAAAAACTCTGCTTATGGTGGCCAGAGATATTATAGGCATAAATAAAAAAAAAGAAATCATGGATGCAAAGATATTCTGAATTTAATAGAAGAAAGGCAAAAATACAAAAAGGGACCGGACAAAGCAGAGAAACAGAAATACAAAACCATAAAATAGGAAATTATTCATAAATGCAATAAAGGTAAGGAACATTGAATGAGAAAAAGTTCAAAGAGGTACAAACCAAGATGGAAATAGGAAAGACTGACAAAGCATATAAGATAATTAGATTGAATTCTAAAGATATGAAGCCATATAGCATAAATATAAGGAGCACAAGAGGAGAGTACACTATAAAAATGTAAAGAAAGTGAAGGATGACAAGAATATATAGAAAATTTATATGCAGAACAGGAATTAGAAGCACTAGAACGGATATTAGACATTGAAAATGATGAAATATCCTATACTTAGAGTTTAGTTGGCACTAGCATTAAAGGGTCTGAAACATAATAAGGTGACAGGAGTAAACAACATACAAGTACAAACTCTAAAAGCTGCTGAACGAGTAGTAGTAGATCGTATATTCCAACTTAAACTATATGTTTGAAAAAGACGAGATACCTACAGATTTCAAACGTATTATCATTGTCGCTGTGCAAAAGAAGAAAAGCGTGAACAATAAGTTTGACAGCACATGTCAAAAATATTAACTAAAATTGTACAATGTCAGATTGAAAAACGGGGTAAAGAAATACTAAGAGAAAAGCAATTTTGGTATAGGCGAAACACAGAAACACGGGAGGCATTTTAACTTTAAAAGAAATAATGGAGAAAACAATAAAAAACCAATAGAAAATGAAGAAAACGTGTATATAGGAGTTGTACATCTGGAAAAAACATTCGACAATGTAAAATGCAAAAAAAAAGTTTGAAATACTCAAAAAGATTGGAATGAGTTATAGGGATAGACGAATAGTACATAGCTTATACAAAGAGCAAACAGCAGTAATAGAAATAGAGCAGGAACGCAGAGAAGAAAATATTAGGATAAGGAAAGAGACAGGGATGTGCCCTATCCCCGTCAATTTTTAATTTAGATATCGAAGAGGCAATGAATACTGTGAAATGCAGAGAAACATTGGAATTATGATGCAGAGACTAACAATTGATATGCTTAAATTTGTACATGATATGGCGTTATTAGCATCTAGTAAGGTAGAGTTATAAGCAGCTCTTAATGGAAACAGTTTTAACAGAGATGCGGTATGGAAATTAACAAAAATAAAATTAAAGTACTAGTATGTATAGGAGGAGAAAATAAGTCAAAAACCAGAATACAAATGGGAAACGAGAACACAAGACGTTAAGGATTTCTGCTACTTAGGAAGTAAATAATGCAAGATATAAAAAATTGAACAAGAAAAAGCAACTATTATTTTTGAAGACAACAAACATGGAAACAAGAAAAATATACTGAAGGCATACGTGTAGAGCATAGCAGCATATGGCTGTGAAATGTGGACAGTAGGAAAAACGGACAGGAAAAAGCTTTTGAAGCGTGGTGCTACAGAAGACGTCTGGTGAAGATATCAAGAACAGACAAAGTTAAGAACAAATAGGTACGGTTACATGTGAAAGTTATGCTAATGATTTTATAAGTTACTTGATCATGGAAACAAAAACAGAAAAATCATTCCAGCGGGGTGGAATCTGTGGAAACAAAAAGAATCTTTTTAGGGGTATACAACTCTAACCGTGGATCTACATAGAAAGACCGTTGAACTAACGGCCCAATAACATGCTAAGTGCTAACCTCACCTTTAATTTATCGTTATCTCATCAGATGGTGGGCGACCTATGCAAAGATACTAAAATAATGGTTATTAAACTCTTGCAATTCAGGTTGGTAGAACCTCATATACAGTTTTCCTATTTCTGAAACTGCTAATTTATCATCTAGCTGCTCTCTTAACCTATAACACATGAATATCATAGTAACAAAACAGATTAACTTGTCTATCTTTATTTGGCCAAATCTATATGAAAGAAAAATTAAATTCATTAAATATAAATATCAAATCAAGTAAAATACTGTATTTATTGGTTCTTGACATTACAATGGTGGTGTTTTCTCTGGTTTTAAATTGCTCTGTCAAACGTGCACCCACGTAAAAGTTCGATTACTAAGAATTTGGTTGTATAAATTTAAATATTAAAAACAGTTTGAAATAAACAGGACCTGGAAACAATTCAACGACTTACAGTTTTGTTCCTCCACGGATCAAGCGACCTCATGCAAGATGATAGGGTGTTTATGACGTAATCTTTTGGGTCCAGCAAAAGGTTGATAAAAGTGCCCATTTACCGGTACACTTTCATTACGTATCCGTAACTTCTTTAATTTTCGCGCTCGTAAAACACGACCGAGAGTTTATGACGTTTATGAAGCTATCATACTTTGGATTACTATGAACTTGTCGTCACTCGATGATGGTGATTATTGGTAGGTTAAATTATAACTGCTTAAAAAGCACGACTGATCGACCATGTTTAAACGCTCCCTATTATTATGATTTGATGGTACATATAAGTTAAAATATCCCTGGGGGTTTGTATGATGTTATAATTCATAGCGTTTGTGTGATTTGCACTGAACTTGTAGTTAGGGTCAAGCAGTTTCTTGGTGCATGAGGAAATATGTGTAATGGTGTTTTCCTATGCTCTATTTACTATCACATCTATACCAGGGTTTAGTCTTTATGCATTAAATTTTATGACATTTTGTGTATTCTGTCCATTTTAATAATTTATGTTTTCAGTTCTTTTTAATATGTGAGAATATTATCACATCCAAGTTTGTAGGATGATTTGCCACGGAAAATATGTTGGGGTTAGACGAATTCGGTATGTATATGATAAAGTCTCAGTTTCTAATTGCTGATTGTGAAAGAATGTATTACATATTTTACTATTTATTTCGGTATTTTAATTTTAAGAATATTATTATGTTTATTTTCGGCAATAATTGGTTATTCTATTTACATAAATTCCTTTTCTAGTATGAAATTCTCCAACAGTACCCGATATATTGTACCTGTTCAGAAAAGCTCGCTTTACCATAATTTTTAACTCAAATACCTTGTTAATTCATTATCCGTTCGAATAAATTCCGTGTCTATTTTAAATCCTTTCACATAATTAATGATAAATACTCTTTCTAAGAATTTCTCAACGTAAATCTAGTTGTTTTGAAACGCCAAGTTTATGCTACAATTAATTAGTCAAGATCCTGTTTAGGTATCCGTGAGCGCGTTATACCTTCCGATAACGTATAATTGTGTTCTAGTGGGTTTCCCATCTAAAGATTTGTCAAAATAATATATCCTACTATTCTCCGCTAAAACCGTGTTTTCCAGTTTCAATCGCGTTTCGATAACGCGGACGTTTGCTTTTCGAGTTCGTGTTATTTTGAACTCCTTTTAAACTTTGATTCTGCTACAGCTTGTGCGTTGATGCACTTGTAAAAACTACTCGTTCTGTTACTCCAAGAGCGATGCACGTTTCTCCTCTATCAAATGTGTAGATTTGGTGTGTATCGGTAAGCGCTCCTGCGTTGTTAATATTAGTAATATTTTTCTGTTTTTTTAGCTCTTAGCTGGAGGTTAAATTGCTTGTTGTGTAGCCCGATTATTCATTGATGTAAATCAACTGCTCTTGCATATAGACCGCCGTTGCAATTACGGTAGTAGCATGGTTGTTGGTGACTACCACGGCGATGCTGTGTCAATTCGCTTCCAAGGGCTGACAAGATAAGTATCCCGACACATGTATGTGATTTGTTTTCCTTTTCATACCCAGGGATAAACACAATTTGAAATTAGATACGCTAATGTTTGTTCTGGTAAAATCCTTACTAGAAGTTTCGAACTTTAAATGCTTTTGTTTTTTTGTATTTAACCCATCTGCTTATACGAGAGTATAAGCAGTATTCTTTTTTTACTGATTAGAGTTATAACAAATGCTTCGTGTGGTAAAATACTTACGAGAAAGTTATCCAAATTTAATTTTTTTTTAATTAACCCATCTGCTTATACGAAAGTATCAGCGTTATTCTTTTTGGTACTGATTAGATTTATTGCATGTTACCTACAAATTGCGCACTTCGCGAAACTATTAGTGAACCTGTCCATAGAGTAAAATTGTTTTATTAAATAGTAACCTTAGTTAATTTTGTTTTGCTGTTTCGATAGAAATTTCTATATTTGTGTTTTTTTAGTGTAAATAGAAAATCGTTGACAATGTATTATTTTTGTGTTGCTAGGAACCCCTCCCCTCTCCACATTGGTAGTTAGCCTAATATATTTACGCTTTCTTCCGACTACATCATTGTACGTAGCAATATGATGAAATATTCCTATCAGTAAAGTAAACCCACTTACCTTCTATAAAATTGTACCTAACTAAAATTGAAAAATGTTTTCCTATATACCAATGTTAGTGTAATTAATGCACTACCGTTACAGTACTAGAAATATGTGAAAAACGGTAAAAATAAGTGCGATAGGATGATAGGATACATACTTAGGCACGAGGGAATAGTGCAGAATATATTAGCAGAAAAAGGAGAAGAGAGGTAGAAGTAGACCTAGGTTAGACTATTGTACACAGATAATGAAAGATGTAGACTGTGAGAATTTCTGGGAAATCTGTAGGTTAGCTTAAAGTCGGAAACAATGGAGTTATGTGTCCAACCAGTTCCAGGATTAAAAACCTAATGATGATGAAATTAAAATTTTGTGGTTTACACATTTCCATTGCAAAGTGTATTTATTCTATTTACAATCTATAATATATGAAATGGATTCCTCTGCAGTACCTTCTCAGTCTAGATCATAGGTTCCCAACGGGGGCGGTACCGCCCCCCAGTGGGCGCTGTAGCTTTCAAAGGGGGCGGTAGCGAGTACAGGGGCAAAAGGGTGGCGTTAGGAGGATCAAGGGGGGCGTTCGTGACGTATTTACCTTTTTAGAAAATAAATATATTAAAATACTTGGAAAATACCTAGTTGGCATGAATAGACAGTTTATTTAGCTATCTAAAATGTCTATGTTATTGTTATCGAGAAAATATACTTTAAAACATTTAATTCAGGATTAGGTCTATGAATACCTAATTCCGTTTAATATTGTCCGCAACAAGTCTTTGCAAGTTGATAAGCAAAGACGCGATATGACTTGCTTACAAAGTGCACCGGCATCGCAAACAAGATAAAACATACAAGTTGATGCTTGTATGAAATCAAACGATAAAAGGCAGGGATAGCTCTAGGAATGTGTTATTATTTTGTGTGCTTCGCAAATAATCCATGTTCGTGAGTGATAAGTTATATAAGTCATTATAACCATTAATTTTATAATTATCTATAAATTCGTTGAAAAGTTAATTTATTTTAAACCGTGGCAAGTTTTGGATTTCAAAATGTCTGAATCTAAGAAGAAATGCCGGCAGTACAGTCTTTTGTATTTGAAATATGGATTTACGCACTCTCCTGTAAACCCATCATTACCCATGTGTTTACTTTGCCAAAAAGTTTTCTCAAATGAAGCCATGAAGCCTTCTAGGCTACAAGAACATTTAAATAAAATGCATACTGATAAAAGGACAAAGATTTGTCCTATTTTCAAGAACTGCAGAAGAAATATTTGAAACAGCCAACTATATCAAACCTATTTGCGTCGTCTTCTAAACAAGAAGATGATGGACTACGAGCATCATATAACATTTCATTGTTAATCGCAAAAACGGGAAAACCACATACCATTGGCGAGGAACTTATCTTGCCGGCAGTCAGAAAGGTAATAAAACTGTTCTTCATCATAAGACATCGGCAGATGTCATCAGAAAAATTCCTCTGAGTAATAACTCAGTGCAAAGGAGAATAGACGAAATGGCTCAAGACGTTGAAATATCATTATGCGATTACTTAAAAACTTGCAATTTTCCATTCAACTTGATGAATCCACTTTACCAAATAACGAAGTACTGCTGTTATCATACGTTCGGTTCATAAAAGACGAAAAATTTATCAAGAGTTATTATTTGCAAAAATTTGAAAACTGATACAAAGGGAGAAACGATATTTAATACCATGAGTACGTTTTTCAAGAGAAAGAAATACCTATGCATAATATTTTGTCGGCAGCTACTGATGGTGCTCCAGCAATGACGGACGTCATAAGGGTTTCATAGCTCATTTGAAACAAGCAGTACCAAATGTACTCGCTATACATTGTATTATTCATCGTCAGCACTTGGTTGCAAAAATCTGAACGAACGTTTGCATTCGTCGCTTCATTACGTTATTAGAGCAGTAAATACGATTAGAAGCAATTCATTGCATGACAGATTATTTAGCCAACTTTGTAGTGAAAATGATGAAGATTACAATCGCTTGCTGCTGCACACAGAAGTTCGTTGGCTCTCAAAAGGTACTTGTTTGAACCATTTTTTCAACTATTTGATTCAGTACTGGACTTTCTTGAAAACAGAAACGAAAAATTGCGCGAAAACCTGATTATACATAAAATGACATCGCTTATTTGACAGACTTGTTTAAAATATTTAATGAAGTCAATTTACAATTGCAAGGTGACGAATTGAATTTAATTAAAACAAAAACGTCATAGCTGCTTTTGTAGGAAAACTTCTTCTATTCAAACGAAATCTAGGGAGAGGTGAATACAGCCACTTTCCCACATTATCAGCAGTCTCTGCAAAACATGAAGATTTACTTACTTACTGCCAACACTTGGACGTTCTTCATGTTGATTGTGTGGAGCGATTCCAGGATATTTTAAACATGAATATACCGGGTTGGGTTTTAGATCCTTTCGCAAATGCAGATACAGCAGAATCATCAAATTTAGAAGAGGAACTCGTAGAACTCACAACTAACGAAGAACTAAAAGTAAAATTCAAAATGGATATCAAGAGTTCTGGCTTCAAAACCAATACCAGTTCTTTACCCTGGATTGTGGTCAAGAGTACAGATATTTTTAATTGCATTTCCTTCATCTTATTTGGCTGAGCGTGGGTTCAGTGCAGTAGCTAATTTATTGTCTAAGAAAAGGAACAGACTGCACATTACTGAACGTGGCGATTTGCGGCTGATGTTAACGAAATTGGAACCCGACATTAGCAAATTGTTAAAACTTCACCTGCCTCAACTATCTCATTAATTTTTTCTTCTTAATTTTTTTCTGTTCATTATGTATTCATATTTAAGTTTTAATAAACAAGTTTGTACTACATTTGATAGTCGTTTTAATTAAGGTTTACTTTTGCGATTTTTAATATATATACCTTGTCCAACGCTTTAGTGAACGCTTGTAATAGCAGTCAAAAGTGCAACGTTCGTATATGAGTAGCTATGTATATATATATATATATATATATATATATATATATATATATATATATATAGATAGATAGATAGATAGATACTATGCAACAATATTTTAATATTCGTTATAATGCACTATGATGAGGAGGGGGGCGTTGGAAGTTTTTTTTCCAGTAGAGGGGGCGGTGGTTCAGAAAAGGTTAGGAACCTATGGTCTAGATAATGTAATGTTTTGATAAAACATATGAATGGTATTGCTCTTCAAAATAAATAATGGCATTCTAGCCACAAAATTACCACTAAAACTGCACCAGGTATAGAAAGTTCACCTTCAATATACAAGCTATAACAATTAAGCAATGAGAATTTAAGTTTAGCAAAACTATTCTGTCTCTTCTTGTTAACATTTCACAGTTTTTACATACATGTACAACGTTTTAAAACAATAAGATGTATTTTACATCCTGTGAAAATTATTGGGCCTGTATCTGTGCACTAAAAATATGTGCAAATTGAATATCGAATACCAAGTTGTCAGTCAATTTTTATTAAAATTCAGAGAAAAACCATCAATAATTTTAAGCAAGTTACATAATGTTTACTAACGTCAATGCCTCACACAAGTACATGTCTACAAACGAGCAGATTAGTTGAAGGTTACTTGTGAATCTGTGAAAAATTACAAAAGGTCAGGTGCAATTAAACAATCGGCTAACTATTTGGATGATGTGGGCAGTACTTTTGATCATGCTGGAAACAACTCGTCAAATGTGCAAGCTGTGTGCCAAACGGGACCCAGAATTGTTAACACCAAAATGACAGCATTTGCACTTACTAGTATTTTAAAATCTTGACAAACGAATTGAGAACAATGGTCACAACTGGATGGCAATTATGATCCAAGAGGAAAGTCGAGTTTTTTAATAAGATCTGGCAATATATCAACAAAAGTAAGTAGTGGGGGGCAGCATCCAACAAAGATTCAAATGTTACTTGCATTTCAAAACAATGCCCGTTTGCTTTTTCGAGATATCAACATCATGATTTACAAAGCGCTTGTTTCTCAAATACAGAATTGTGCTGCTGAGTCCAAATTTGATTTGATTTGAATGGACCACCTTCATCGTAACAGTGCACCTGTGTATACTGCGACACTTCAGTAATGTTTAGCATCAAAAGTAATTTCACAGCTATTCCAACCACAATGTATCCCAGATAACGCACTTTGCAAATGAAACTGTATTTTATTTTCCAAAATAAAAAGTATGCTGGATGAGCAGTTCTGATTCAATCAACATTCAACTTTAGATTAAATTGTTTTCTGTTTAACTAAGAAAATTTCAACCCAGATCCATCTTTAACTCCCTTGGGGTGTAGCCGAGTTAACTGTCAACAAAACAGTTTTTAACGTTTCCATCTTTTAAGCTTAAAAACTTTAATTTTTTTAAGTATATTACTATAGCGAGTCGTGTGCACAGTGAAAATTTTATTAAGCACCCGTAAAGTTTTAAAACTGTTAGTTTTTAGTAAGAAAGCAGACTAAGAGATTCACCTGAAAGAGGACATCAGCTCTTTTGGCCTTTAGAGTGGCAGAGAGTGTGGCTAAGACACTACCGTTTGTATCTCTAATACATTTTAATTGAAATCAAAAACATTTTTCAAAAACTATCAACTTTTCAGTCCTTTTTTATACATATAAACACATTCTCTATAAAAATGAGCTCAATATAACCACTAGTTGTGTCACCCGCTTATACCAAATTTTCCTATATGAAATTTGGTTTTGTATGAGCTTAAGCGTTTGTTATAATCAAATTCCAAGTATATTGCTGTAGCATTAGCTAGCGTTAATAAATTCTACAAAACCAATCGGAAAGTGCCAATTTATATAAACAATCATTATTTCCAAATTAACAATAAACACAACACAATTAAAGATCAATAGAGCAAAGGTAAGCGACTGTATAAATAGAATTAATTAGTACAAGTAATCTCTCTAAAAATTTATGTATCTGAGTCAGCTATTTTAAATATTTACCAGTATTGATCATTGAAGACCTAAAATGCTATTCTTGTTAAGGAAAATCTATAGCCGTGGAATCATAAAGTACAATCCTTTTAGACAAATACAAAGTACCACAAATAAAATTTTAAAAAATGCTAAAATGTTTTTATTATAGTTATAAGCGTGTGTCGCAATTTCGATGCTCACCATTGATATCTAGGTTATTAGAAAACAGAGTCGCAATTAAATGGGGAATGTTTTACAGAATTCAATACTCATGACTAATCTTATTTCAAATTTGACATGACCTTTTAATTTTTAAAATATTTTGAAAAATAAAAAATTTGCCGATTTCATTATTCCTCAATAACTCGATAACGCTTAATCTGACTTCTTTTAAAGTTTTACATTGTTCAGACACTTTTTTAAGACTAATTATTTGATATAAACAGTAATCCCGATGGTCATTTGTTTTTAAATTATTAGCGCTATCTTTTGTTTGCCAATGGCGGCCATTTTGCATTTGTTAGATAGTCCTTAAAAGTGCTTTTCAACGATGTATAACATGCTTGAAAAATTTTTAATTATAAGGAAAATATTAATAAAACGTAAATTAATATTTAATATGAAATTAGTAGGCTATGAAATTAAACATCAATGACAAATGAAAGTTACAAGATATTCTAAGTAATACTGTAAAATAAAGAAACGATAAAAAGTCAAAGAAATAAAAGGTAAAGAAACAGTTACTTAAAATTCCCATTCACTTAAAGAAATTGTTCAATATGACCATTCTGTTCCACACACTTTTGACATCTTGTTCTAACATAGTTATAAACTCTACGTCGCAAGTTCCCGTTTACTAATCGTAGCACATCTAGTCTGTTTGTTCTAAAATTTCCCAAGTTTCTGGTGGTTCAAAATTAAATACACTGTTTTTAGTGGTATCCCATAAATAAACATCAAGGGAGTTATGGCCGGGTGATCACACAGGCCATTTCCATTATTTAAAAGCACTTTCTCATTAAAGTTTCTTCTCAAAAAAATGTGCACGTTACAAGTGTTACAGGCCAGACAATTTATCTCAAAGCAGACATCTCGTTTTATAGTAGCTCCAAATATCTGTTGCCAGTTAAATTGTAATTAAAGATATCATCATCATTAGGTCTTTAGTCCTAGAACTGGTTGGACGTGTATCCTTACTGTTTCATAGTCTGAACCAACCTACATATTTCACTGAAATTTGCTCAGTCTGCATCTATACCTATCTGTGTGCGAAAGTCTGATCTCGGTCTACCCCTACCTATCTTTTCCTATTCTCTGCTTGTAATATATTCCGTACTATTCCCCAGAAATGCCTTAGAACATATCCTGTAGTTCAATTTCTCCTATTTTTTTGTTTTCCACAGATATCTTTATTCCTCTACTATTTCTACAACCAATTTGTTATTAACTTTGTCTGTCCATGCTACCATCCTCATACATCTGAAGCACAACATTCCAGAAGGCTTCTATCTCTTTCTGTCTGCTTTTCCTACTGCCCCTATTTCATAGATGTACTGTGGCGTGATCGACACTATGCTTTGAACAGTTTTCTTCTTGTATCTATGTTCAATGTCTTTGAACATAGCTGCTGTTCTTTCTTGTTTGATGCAGTTTGGGCACCTTCTATTGTTTTACAGTTTATACCCTATTTCCCTGATATTCCGTGGTGTGTGAAGGGAGGTAACCAGCATTTGGCTGCAAAGTTCCCCAGCACTTGAACCTTTGTCGAATTAATAGTTATTCTAATTTATCCTTTCGCACAATCAACATCAGTTGAAAATATTTCACAACCAACACCTGTAGTTGTTTATAATACTCATCAAATTTAAGAGCACTTATTTTTTTCTCATTGGGTTTTACGTCTTGAAACTGGTTGGACTTGTACCTCAGCTTATTTATGTTCTGAGCTAGCCTACCCAGTTCACTGCAATTCTCACAACAGACTATATACAACTCGATTCCCTTCTATTGTTTTCTATTTATATGCCCTATTTCACTGAGATTCAGTAGTATGTGAAAGGGCTTAAGCAGCCTGTGGCTGCCAAAGATCCCCAACACTTTAACATTTGCCGTATTAATAGTCTTCTAGTAAATCCTTTTGCACAATTAACATTAGTTGAGAGTATTGCAAAACCAATATCTGTATTTGTCAGTAGTAATCACCATGTTTAAGTACAGTTATTATTTTTGTCATTAGTTTTTCCATCTTGCGACTGGTTGGAAGCATACCTCCATTGATTTCTATTCTGAGCTAGCCTACACATTTCCCTGAAATTCTATCTGTGTGCAGTTATCTAACCTAAGTCTACCTCTACTTCTCTTTTTTCCTATCTCTGCTTCTAATATATTCCGTACTATTCCCTCGTGTCTTAGTATGTGGCCTATCATCCTATCTCTCCTATTTTTTACTGTTTTCCACATAGTTCTTTCTTCCCCTACCATTTCTAGTACCTCTTTGTTCTTAACTTTGTCTGTCCATGATATCTTCATCATACGTCTATAGCATCACATTTCAAAGGCTTCTACCTTTTTCTTATCTGTTTCTCCTACTGTTCAGGTTTCACAGCCGTACAGTGCTGTGCTCCACACATATATTTTAAGCAATCTTTTCCTTGTTTCTATGTTTATGGTCTTTGAGCACAGTAGTTGCTTTTTCTTGTTAAATGTAGCACGACCTTGTGCTAATCTTTGTTTTATATCTTTTGTGCTTTTCCCATCTTACGTTATTTGACTTCCTAGGTAGCAGAAATTCTTAACCTCTTGTAAGTTCTCACTACCTATTTGTATTCTTGTTTTCGATTTATCTTCCCCTCTTTTATATACTAGAACTTTAGTTTTAGTTTTGTTAATTTTAATACCGTATCTTTCTGTTAGAACCGTTTCCATTTCATTAAGAGCAGCTTGTAACTCTTCTTTGCTAGATGCTAATACCACTAAATCATCTGTAAATCTAAGCATATCAATCTTTTGTCCCTGCATCTTAATTCCAAATATCTGCCTGCATTTGACAGTATTCATTGTCTCTTCTATGTACAAGTTAAACATTAATGGAGATAAGGCACATCCCTGTCTCACCCCTTTCCTAATATTTACTTCTCTACATTCTTGCTCTAATTCTATTACCGCCGTTTGCTCTTTGTTTAAGCTATGTCTGTCTGTCCTTAAAACTCATTCCAATCTTTTTGAATACTTCAAACATTTTTTCAATTTTACATTATCGAATGCATTTTCCAGATCTACAAACCCTATATACACGCTTTCCCCCTTCTCTATTGTTTTCTCCATTATCACCATCAGAGCTAAAATAGCCTCCCGTGTTCCCCTATTGCGCCTAAACCCAAATTGATCTTCTCCCAGTATTTCTTCAGCTCGTTTAGAAATTCGTCTTTGTACAATTCTAGTTAATATTTTTGAAACGTGTGTTGTTAAACTTTATGTTCGAAAATTTTCACATCTATCCGTGCCTCTTTTTTTTGGTATAGTTACTATGACGTTACGTTTGAAATCTTTGGGTACCTCGCCTGTCTCATACATATAGCTTACAAGTCGGAAGAGACATTCTGTTACTACTTGTCCAGCGGTTTTAGAGTTTCTGCTTGAACCTTATCTGTACCCGGCGCCTTACCATTTTTCAGGTTCTTTAATGCTAATTCAAACTCATCTCTAAGTATAGGATATCCCAGATCATTATTTTCAATGTCTGATTCCTGTTCTAATGCTGTTAGTTCCTCTCCTGAATATAAATTCCCTATATATTCCTGCCATCTAGCTACTTTCTCTACATTTTCTATAATGACGCGTCCTTCCGCGTCCCTTATATTTTTGTTATATGGTTCTATATCCCTAAACTTCATTCTAATTAATTTGTATGCTTCGTCTGTCTTTCCTATTTCAATTTTAGTTTGTACCTCTTTGCACTTTTCATCAATCCATTGTTCTTTAGCTTTCCTGGTTTTGTATCTCTGTTTTCCTGTTTCGTCTGATCTATTTTTGTATTTTCGTCTTTCTCCTATTAAATTTAGGATATCCTTTGTTATCCATGGTTTCTTATTTTCTTTTAGTGTATACCCCAGAATATCTTTAGCCGCCATGTCTAGGCTGGATTTAATGTTATTCCATTCTGTTTCTACTTCCTTAGTATCAGAAATTTTCCCGATATCTTTCATCAATTCATTTGACTTTTTTTCAAATCTTTCATGGATATTTATCTTATAGCTTCTCGATGTCAATGTGCCTTTTTCCGTTCCTTTTTTTCAGATTTTTAAATTTAAGTGCGGCCTTCATAATTACAATGTTGTGGTCTGTGCCTATATCTGCTTCTGGGTAGCTTTTACTGTTTTTTACTTAATTTCTAAACCGTTGTCTAACAATAATGTAATCTATTTGATATCTTCCTATATCTCCTGGCATCTTCCATGTGTATCGTTTTCTAGTATGATGTTGAAATAATGTATTTGTTATGGTTAAGTAGTACTTGTCGCAAAATTCTACCAGTCTATTTCCCCTGTCATTTCTCAAGCCTAAACCAAATAAACCTACCACCGCTCCTTCCCTACCTTCACCTACCACTGCATTAAGATCCCCCGTAATTATTAAATTTTCATGTCCTTTTACGTATCTTAATATGTCTTCGATATCTTTGTAGATGCCTCTACCACTTCCTCACTGTAGCTAGAGGTGGGCATGTATACTTGTATTATTACTATATTTACTGATTTAGATTCAAATCTAACCATGAGTATTCTTTCGTTACTGTGTAAGTAGTTTTCTACGCGTCATCCTATCTTTTTTCGCATAACTATCCCCACACGCGAATTTCCTTCCTCTGATCCTGTATGAATTAGCCTAAAGTCTCCACTTCAAAAATCCCCCGCCTCTGGCCAGCGAACTTTGCTGATTCCTACTATGTCTAGTGCTAACCTATCCATTTCGAGTTTCAGGTTCTCTAGCTTACCTACTTGTTACATACTTCTGACATTCCACGCTCAGACTTGCAGAATGTTCACGGATCTTTTTGTATACTTTCGGATCACATCCCCTGATGTAGTTCCCTCTCGGAGATCCGAATGGGGGACTATTTTACCTCCGAAATTTTTTACCTCATTTTACATCATTCCTATCAATTTGAGTACGCTGTGTACTTGGAAGATAATGTGGTGGTTTCCCGTTGCCTTCCACATCACAGTAGTGTGTGTTAGAATGCCATACCGACCCCTATGGTCTCTGCCACTCTAAGTATCGAAAAGGCTGCTACCCTCTTTCGGGGACCTGTCTTAGTCTGGTTCCTCACTAAAGACCCCACTAATTTGGTTAAACCTATAGTTCGGCTCTCTAGCTCATCGAAACGCGCAAGCCATTCAACCTGTTCTAGTATTTTAGAACGTCGTCAAGGTGCGGGTCCGCTCAGAATGAATGGAAGATCTAGTAAGTGATTATCTAAAATGAAAAAAGAACTTAAAAAACAAAAAAAAAAGGTAAAGAAAAATCCATACCAATTAAACCGTACCAAACATTAAAATTAAATCAAATTTGAAATATTCTGTGATTTATACCAAATGTGGATTTTCAGTAAACCAATGATGATAGTTATTCCTATCGAACGCTTCACAAATGATAAATTGTGTTTCATCTGTCCATAGTATTTTCCTAGGAAAATTAGCATCATATTCACATTTTTGAGGGTATCACCTGCTAAACTGTAATCTTCTGTGATAGTCATTATCAATTAAACCTTGTACAATTGTTGGTTTGCATGGGTGTTACTTGTTTTCCTTACGGTTCTGTGAACAGTAGGTTTTAAAATCCCCGTTTCTCGAGCCACACGATGAACGGATGTGCTGGAATTATTCCTAACATTCTGCAAAATATTGTTTCGGCCTAAATCACCATCATTAACGTCATAGTTAGCTCGTTTCTGTTCAAAGCTTCCAAAGTTCTGTAAATTGCTAACTAGTCTTCTAAAAATTGTCCCGTGTGGTTGTCTTTCTAGATAATGCTTTGCATAACTCATGCATGCATTTTCAGTGTTTATGTTCGCTTTGAAATACACTTCCAACATATCAACTTTTTCTTTGTTTGAATATGTATGTGCCATTATCAATACTTATAAATTTATCACTAACTACAAGTAGTTGACAAGATTTTAATTAACTTATCGCTGCAGCACTAATTGTACTTTGACAGGTTATCGTTTTGTTTCATTATTTCACCCTGATATTTAATTCCATGGTTTACCAATTTTATTGGACGGGCTGTTTTTTATCAACATTGAAATTAAACGTTGGTCATTGTTTCTTTATTTTACAGTATTACTTAGAATATCTTTTCACTGTCATTTATCATTGACGCTTAAATTCATATTAAAGATTAATTTAGGTTTCTATTAAGATTTTCATTATAACTAAATTTTTAGGCATGTTCTACATAGTTGAGAATCACTTTTTAAGGACTATATCAAACCCAAAATCCAACATGACTGCCATATGAAGAACAAAAGATGGTGCTGATAACTTAAAAACAAATGACCATCAGAGGTTGCTGTTTATATCAAATATTTAGTCTCAAAAAAAGTATATGAACAATGTAAAACTCTAAAAGAGGTTAGATGTGTTATCGAATTATTGATGAATAATAAAAATTGGTAAATTTTGAATTTTTCAAAATATTTAAAAAATTAAAGTCAGGCCACTTTTGAAATAATATTAATCATAAGTATTGAATTCTGCTAAACATTTGCCATCTAACAACCGCTGCTCTGTCTTCTAATAAATATCCAAGATACCAATGATAAGCATCGAAATTGGGACTCACTGTTTGCCAGCTATATAAGTCAGCAGTATATAATGCACGTTTTACAAGTTGTGTCAAAAGTTCACAGAATTGTAGTGAGGTAATATGCAAGTTATCAAAATACCTTTGAAAACAAAAGTTGATTTATTTATTAGGCTTCAATTTGATATATGAATATTTAAAATTACTTTATGTAAAATGTTAGACAAATTAGAACTACATAAAGTTCAGTTAGACAAATCCCTAAGGCTGAAGCTTAGTTGATACTAACTATAGTCTTAGCTAAGCTTCAACTTGAGAGTTTCGTCTAACTGAACAAAGTTCGAATTTATATAACATTTTGCATAAAGTAACTTTAACTATTCATATAACAAATTGAAACATGATAAACAAAGAAACTTTTGTTTCCGCAAGAAAGATGTTCACATTCTGCTATTCTTTACTAGAGCAACAGTGATGTGTGAAAAATGTATTCCTTATGAAAATCTTCTAAAAAGTGAAAACCAAGGCTTTTCACTCCCCAGTAATGCAGAAAAGTTGTAAGCAGTGGTAGAAATAAGGTTGGCACGTGTATTACGAAACTAGATAGGGCGAAACTGTCCCTGGCATCACCTTTCGAATTTTGGCCAGGAACATTCTAAAGTACAGCAAAAAAATATTCAAAATACACTCTTAACCAGGTAGCCCTAGTATCTGATGTTGTAGTATTACGGGTTGCGTTTACTTTACAAACAACTAGTCGATTGTAATTGCTATGCGAAATACTTTATTTTAGAAATCTCTGAAATCAAACATAATAGTAGATATTAGACAGATAATATAGAGGAATCTTCAGATAATGTGGATTTAAGGAAAAAGGGCAAATTTTTTGAGAAAATTTTAGCATGGTGTGCAATTTCATCCAGAGGTGTAACACGATTTTATGTGGAGTACATATGAGGTACTGTACATTAACAACAGCCTATCAAAACTCTAACTAATTACAGAACATCATGCCGGAAACCAAATCATATTTGGTTCCGTTTTGGCTTCTTGTGGAAAAACACAAAATTTGGTTAGACAACATTACATGCTGTATGCCCTAAAAAAATATAACCTCAAACCTGCCATGAGCATACCTTATTAAAGATTTTAATACACAAAGTATATGGTAGCTGATGTAGAGTCCAACATAGTGATAAATAACGCTAAATGATTTTAACCCAAATACAGGAAAAGGATTTTGAAGCCGCCAAGATTAACAAGAAGGGCCTGAAATTTCCTTCCGTGGAACAGTACAGACCACTATAAAAATTAAATAGCCAATTAAATTAAGTCGCTACATAATCACTTATTTTTCATACAAACAAAAATTTAAAGGGCTTGATGCTAGCTGAGTGTATTTTTGGTATCAGTTGAATTAAATTTTAAGAAACTTTTTGTGTTTAATTTTAGAGCGTGGAATTTTTAACGCATTAGGGGAAATTATAGGTGCAACAAACCAGCGAAATCTTGAAGAGTAAGTATTTCAATTACCTTCATGCTGAACGTTGAACACTTTTTTGATACTAAAAATTAAAACTTTTGAATATATTGCGAGTGTATCAAAACTGTTAAAACAAAATTTGTAAAAACTTCATATTTCAAATTAGTAGAAGCTGGACATAAAGTGTGTATCCAGCAACTTAATCTGTTTTTGTTTTTGATATTTAAGATTCGAACTGTTGCAATTATAAGGACATATTTAGGCTCAAAAAAGCAGCAGAAAAGAGTTTTGAAAAAGTCGGTATTTCCATTGGCTTACACGTGAACCAGGAAGTTGACAGTATTCAATTTAATTTGCTTATAACTTTCACGTTATTACCATTAAACAACTAAATTTTAGAGTGTAATAAAAGCTTACCGGTTTTAAAATTTGTGCCTATGTTGTAATGCTAACTTAAATACTTAAAAATTATTACGGACTTACTTCTTTAAAAGAAAACTTTACATGTAATTAAGGTACCAATACACACAGTTGCAATTCTGCTTAAGTTTAGAAGCTACAATAGTACACGAATTAAACATGCCAAAAATTAACTTAAAACCGTAACACATTCATCAATCTCCATTTAATTCTATCAACATCCTAAATTGGCCACGCATCCAACTTAATATCAAGAATTTTGTAAATGGTCTTCTATCAGTTACAACGGACTTCAAGAAAATTAAACAAACTATGTCAAATGCAACAGCACAAGAAGAATCAATTTTTACAAGAACAGCTGTAGTTTACTTTGGAAATTATAATTAAAACAATGCCTGATAGCTGTTCTACAACAGTGGACACTAAAACCAACATAAGTAGCAAAAACCTTCTAATATATTTATCCCTAAAAATACCTATTCTCAGCCATTCAACTCTTGCTTAAATTTCATTATTTATACTACTTTCAGGAATTGACAGTGTGAACTAATATTCCTATTCAAATATTGTCGTTACAGTGTGCATGCAGTGTCTGTTAAAAAGTAGTGCTTTTTTAACGCATAACCACCCAATAAATAGTAAGCATTATTATTATTGTCTAAGCTTATATCTTTGTTTTAGTGAATAGAAGTAATAAATACAAGCACTTTAATTTAATAAGTAAATACTAAATGTATTTGCAATAATAGCTTTAATATTAAATGGATGGTTATTAGATTGATGCAATGGCTGCATCCTTTTTTAGTCCAAGGTGACTGAAAACCAGTTACATAAATATTAATTCCAAATCACAATAAAACAATTAAATTATAAACCTATATTTTTTAAAAGATACGTTGATGATTGTTTAATGTGCATCCCTGAAAATAAAATAGACGAAACACTTACTAAATTTAATGCCTATCACCCCCGAATTCAATTTACGGTCGAAAAAGAATCAAACAACACCACTACATTTTTAGATTTATCCATTTCACATAATGAAAAAAGAGAGATAACCACAAATTGGCATAATAAAGAAACATGGAGTAGACGATACCTTAATTTTAATTCTACTGTACCTGTCCAGTATAAACGAAATGTAGTAAATAATCTAGTTGACCGAGCAATGCAATTTACACACTATAAACATAAACCAAAAAACATAAAAAAATTGAAAATATATTAAAAAATAACAACTATCCAAAGAATTTTATAAACCCTTAATTAAAACAAAAACACATAAGTTATTTAATAATTCAGAAAACAATAACAAACAAAAAAGAAAAGAAAATTTGGTTGGAATAGAATATATACCGGTGCTATCAGAAAGAATAAAAAGAAGTTCAGAATCACACAATATACAAATAGTACACAAACCCAATAATTTTTCAAACACCTTTTTCGCCAATTTAAAACCAATAATAGAACTAAAGAAAAAAACACGTACCATTTATAAAATAAATTGCTTTGATTGCCCTGGTGTATACATAGGTAATTCCAAACAGTACCTCCATAAGCGCATATACGAACATAAATATTCCATTAAAACAAATAATAAAAAATGTACGGCTTTAGCAGCCCACTCAATAGATAAAATGCATCAATTTGATTTTAATAATGTAGAGATATTGGATAAGGAGATAAATGACAATAGAAGAAATTATTTAGAAACCATACACATACAAAAAACCCTCATTCCATCAATTTAAAAAACGACCAAGAAAACTTTGTACAATATTACCATAATTTAATATTTTGAGTTTATATTGCACCCATATATAGATATCCTTTTGTTTATTAAGTAAATATTTAAATGTAGCAATACATATAGTATTAAATAATAAGTTATTAAAAGATAACATATCACCTAAAATGTTCATTCATTTTAGAAAGAATAAAATAAAACATTATTAATTAAGTACATTCGTTGCTTAATATTTCAAAATTAATGTAAGTGTGTGAGGTTCTTGTTTTGTTTTTATTAAATAACGGTAAATATTTTAAATTATTGACATAACCTCACTTAAAATAGTTGTAAGGTTTTACTCATGAATTTCCTGGTATGTATTTATTTATAAAATAAATTATAAAATAGGTAATATTTTTAGAATAATTTTGAAAATGGTTAATGAAACCGAAACGCGTCAGATGTACAGAATAAAAGTTACAAGCTTTATACTGTTTTAGTGTTTTTATTTAAAGAAGTTTTTACTGACCAAGATCCAAGAATCTATCTTAATATAATATAACATATGGTCAAGAAAATAAAATTATAATTTATATATATTGCTGTGAAACCTCTTAAATTTACCTGGTCCGTTGACTTTCTTCTGTTAATCGCCTCGGCTGCTCCTCTAGATAACTTTCATCCTCATTCATAAAAAAAACAAACACATTCCTACCACAAACATCAACGTTAACTCTATTTACATCAATATTCACAATACATTAAAATTTCAAAATTAAACTTCAGCATAAATTTTAATATCAGAAAATTTCAAGATTAAATTTGTTATTATTTTAATGTGCATCCAGAATTAAAGTCCTTGTAGGATGCCTACTAATTACTATAACAATATATGCAAACCTGAGTCTGAGTACAAAGGGAGCATCTACCACCCCTTTACGTTAATTAACCAGGTTCGTCTAATTGAGCTAAAAGACATACCCAAATTTTCATCATAATCCAGAATATCAATACTAAATACCCCTTTCTACTTAAACAAGCAAATTTCACCTTAAAATTAAAATATTATTGTTAGTACAATTTCACTACTGTCCATTTTAAATAAACAAATTATAAAGTTATTCAACACACTCCAAAATATCACAGTTCGAACAAAATAGTATAATTTACCTGAAGGTTACTGCACTCGTAGCTTCAATGTACATCGTCCCTTTCTTAATTACACCATTCCAACTGGGTTATATTTACGGCTTCTGATTCTCAATGCTTTTAAAATTTTCTCCATCACCATTTATTTAAAGTTGTTTCTGGGCTTTTCCGGAACTCATCTGTGTATATCTGAACCTTGTCTTGTGGATCCAGACACGTTTATGCACCATTTAAATTATTAATACCCCCGAAAAATAACAAAGAAATTCATACTTCTTTCACCAATATACGCCAAAACTGCCTACTTTTGTGTATTTATTTGTCGTAAATTTTATCAATTGGTACAGTGATACTAAACTTTATTACCTTGTATCTTCTTTTCTAAGTGCACTAACGTACATTCATTGTAGCACGTCAAGAACAAGCTGTTTTACATCACAAAAATATTCGAGCAAACTGTTTAAATTATTTAATCAAAACCGGAAAACTAAAAAGCACTGTTTAACGCATTGAATCAAGTCGAAGATCTAAGAGAGCTTGTTCATATTCCCCTGGGTATATATAGAGGTTAGCCTGTCTGTCGGTCGAGTCCTCAAAACGGACAATTCTAAAGAATTTCGCATGCTATGTTCCCATTCCGCAGCCCGGCATGCGATTTTTACGAATTTTGCACTCGCCCCAGTTAAATCTCAGAAATTTCAACACGGCTTGCAACGTCTGGAAATAACTAATTGAATTTTATACAGAAATGTTGTTGTTACCTCTCAAATTTTGCCTTTTAATTTCAACCAATCGCAACCCCATGACGTTGCTCTACTCACGCCTTTTTACTATATGTGTCTCGGTCTTGCGCATATTATCTGTCTCTATCTACCCTGTTCTTATTGGTGCAAATTGATATTCCTTATTATCGATTATTTCAGTCCATGTGGACTATCTGGGTTAAATAACCCCGTATCGCGCCTTCCCGTGAATATTAAGCCACGGTTTCTCCAAGATTCTTTGTAACCATTAATTATCTGCCAAATTTACGCAGAATGAGCTTTTTAAAAATACGCAGGTGTTCAAACATAATAACACTTCTACGATTTGCATTTTATTGGGTTTTCCAAGTTTTTATAGATATTATATGTTACTAACGGTTCAATTAACTTCAATTAAAATTAATACCCTTTAATTTTTAGTGAATCCTAATTAAATATTCTATTATTATCTGTACGTTTTGTTTAATACTGGTTACTTAAAATAGAGTTAATTAATATAAATTTTGCACATAATTTCTCTTTGTTTCTTTACTAGGAATAATTAAATTACACGTAAAGTTTTCTAATACTGCTTCCTTTTATATAAAGCGTCTTATAAATAATTTAAATCTCTTATTTTTAATGAACCGAATGAAATTTTTATGCTTCACGGTTTTTTTTTAATAACGCGTACCTTTTCCCAAAGCTTCTACACGGTGCTTAAAATTATTTGATGTGATTATTTAATTTTCTACCCTGGTCTAAATATGAGTAATATATATATATATATATATATATATATATATATATATATAGGTAGTTAATTACACAGGGTAAGTTGATAAATACTATCGTATTATAGTGAATAAGATGAAATAATAACTTAGACTTTTTATGCAAAGCCCAAATGATCATTTCAAATCGAGCTAGTAATTGAAAGGTGGAAAATATAGGGTCTTGGACAAGACTTGAACCTGTATCCTGGTTTTGCCGGAACCATGCGTTTACCAATTACGCCACCGAGACCGATGACGACAATTGGGAAATTTACAATTTTAAATCGTCTACACAACTTGACAATGTCAAATATGATTGACAAAAATGCCAAACGTAATTGAAAGTTAGGTTTATGTATCGTCGTGTACACGATCTAAATTTGTAAATTTCCCAATTGTCGTCATCGGTCTCGGTGGCGTAATTGGTAAAAGCATGGTTCCGGCAAAACCAGGATACAGGTTCAGGTCCTGTCCAAGACCTTATATTTCCCATCTTTCAATTACTAACTCGATTTGAAATGATCATTTGGGCTTTGCAAAAAAAGTCTTAAGTTATTATTTCATATTGTTTACTATATATATATATATATATATATATATATATATATATATATATATATAGGTCGAATCTTTATATAACGAACGTGTGTAATTAGCGACGTTGATGGTAGTATTTCGTGGGATTGTCGTTCGTAACCAAAAAATAACTATTATGAAATAATCATTTATTGTGAAATCTACGTTTCGACTTATATAAAGTCTTTATCAAGATCTAAAATTTAAAAATTATGAGTGAAAACACAGTCATTAACCTAATTAAAATTAAGAAACTTACACACAATTTGATGTTAATACATGTACTGATTTAACATAAAGGAGGATCCCAAATAAATAGTAATAACATTTAATGTAAAAATAAAATGTAAAGATAAAATTAAGACTACAAACAGCATACAATACGGACAAACACAGACTAAGAACTAACTTCTAACAATTAAAGAAACTCCAACAGCAAAGTGGGTTTGTTCTACAGCAGAGTTGATAAATTCGCCAGGTGATAGATAACACTCATAATTTTTAAATTTTAGATCTTGATAAAGACTTTATATAAGTCGAAACGTAGATTTCACAATAAATGATTATTTCATAATAGTTATTTTTTGGTTACGAACGACAATCACACGAAATACTACCATCAACGTTGCTATATATATATATATATATATATATATATATATATATATATATATATATATGATATATGATATATGATGATATAGCCCTCTGATTCCTTTATTATTTTAAGCCCCAATGTTATGAAATGTTAAATTAGGATTTTTACCCTGACTAGCTTACTAAATAGATCTTGTTAAATCAAATAAAGCATTTCTATAATACACAATATAATAATTGATAATATTTACAACACTCAATATTTTCCTTTTTGTACAGAATATCTACATATACCAGATTTATGTTTTTCTGAAAGCCAGCAAAAATATCTTTTAATTATTCGGGGACCTTCGAACGTTCCAAGATACCTATTCCATTTTCATAAATCTTTAAGTGACCCTTTTTGATGACTCTTACAAATATACAATGTGGCAAATATTAAATCAAAAACAGTTTTCAATAATAAAGTGTATTAAGATTGCTAACCTGGAATGGTTCTGTAGTTCCATCCTAGTCTATGATCTGCATCCCCTTTCTGTGTTCGGTTTGCTTGTTGATATGCCGGCTCCATATAAGAATCGCCTCCCATAAATCGCTTACAATTAAAATCGTACCAAGTCGGAATATGTCCAAATTAGAATACGTTCATTTTGAATTATCTCCAAAATTAGAGTATGTTCAAAGTTCGAAGTCCCAAATTAAAGTCGTCTCAATTAAATATCTCAAATTAAAATTCAGAATAAAATCCAAAATTAAAGTCCAGATTGAAATTCAAAATGAAAATCCAGATTGAAATTCAAAATTAAAAGCCCTGTTTTATTAATATTAGAAATGAATTTAATTAAGTCGTTTTACTTACGTCTATCTACAGATCGGCTTATTTTCGTTGCACAAATTCTCGCACTTTTAACTCTGATTTATTGTGATTTATCTTGACGGGTTACGTAAGTTTTTAACACCTTTGAATATAGTCGTTGCTCAGTTTGAATATAGACTAAAATGTCGCTTCGTTACTATCGTATATATAAGCCCTACCTCCAATTGATTTCATTGACTTGTTGACATTCTAGGACGATACTTCTGCTTTATCTCGCATACCTAGGAATTTTTACCAATTACTTAGTTTAAATCTTTCAATGCATGCCTTGTCTGTCACGTCCGCATCCCGCATA
Organism: Platerodrilus igneus; assembly: GCA_036346225.1. NCBI lineage: Eukaryota > Metazoa > Arthropoda > Insecta > Coleoptera > Lycidae > Platerodrilus > Platerodrilus igneus. Next base: position 9,372,476 of record JARFIW010001469.1, on the reverse strand, counting down.
TTGCAGTATTATTCGAGAATTTCCAACCTTTGACTTTTATTAACTCACGTATTTGGATGTTTGTTAATTTTATCGTCTAATTGAATCGCCTGGTGCTTATTTATTTCTACAGAATATTGGTTTTCTGAACAAATGTGTTTTCTTCCAGTCACGTAACGATTTTCTAATAATGAATTATTTAGAATGCGTGTACGATGATATTTTCGACGCAATTGTTAAATATTTACACTGCCAATTTATCTATGCTTCCCGGTGATTTAATTTTGATGCAATTTGTTGCGTTTTAAAATCTTATCTTTACCTGTAAACTACACTTAGACATCTTTATGTCCTCATGCATTTAATCCCGTGTATTTTATATACAGTGTCCTCTCGATTAACAATATGTAGAGTGGCCGTTTTGCTCTTATGATTTTTGAAATGATATGCTTTTCTTAAAGTGGAAGTTGTTAATATTTATTCTACGACCCCCATATATTGCTATAATAATAGGGTAGTTTAGGGGTAGGTTGAGTCATAGGAGTCGTAGAATAAATAAAAAAGAACTTCCAGTTTAAGAAAAGCACATAATTCCAGAAATTATAAGAGTAAATCGGTCACTCTACATATTGTTAATTGAGAGCACACTGTATATAAATACACGAGATTAAATGCATAAGAACATAGAAATATCTAAGAGTAGTTTACAAGTAAAGATAAGATTTGCAAACGCAACAAATTGCATCAAAATTAAATCACCGAGAAACCTATATGAATTGGCACTACAAATATTTAACAATTGCGTTAAAAATATCATGATACACGCATTCTAATAATTCATTATTAGAAAATCGTACGTGACAGGAAGAAATCACATTTGTTCAAAAATTCAATATTATGTAGAAATAACAAGCACCAGGCGATGCAGTAAAGATAATAATAATTAACAAACATTCGAATACGTGAGTTAATAATAGACAAAAGTTGGAAATTCTCAAATAATACCACGATGTGCGGGAGGCGTACGTGACTGTTAAGGCACGCATTCGAATATATGAACAATATAATTGGTGAAAATTCCAAGGTATGCGAGATAAAGACGAAGTGTCGTCCCAGAACGTAAATATTCCAATGAAAAGCAGGTAGCGGTACGGCTTTATATACGATAATGACAAAGCGACAGAGTTAGTATACATTCAAACTGGGTTACGACTATGTTCAAAAGTACTAAGAATTTACGTAACCAGTGAAGCAAAATTAAAGTAAAATTAGATTTGAAAAGTGTGCGAATTTATGCAACGAAAATAAGCCGATATATTAATAGACGTAAGTAAAACGACTTAATTAAAAATCCATTTCTAATATTAATAAAACAGGGCTTCTAATACCTACATCGAAATTGTTCTAATACCTATATGTAATTTGGATTTTAATGTCAATCTGGATTTTCATACCTAGATTGAAATTGTGTTAATACCTACATGGAATTTGGAGTGTAATTTCAATCTGGATTTTAATTTTGGTTTTGATATCGACTTTTAATTTCGACTTTCAATTGAAGACATTTTTAAAATCAAAGTATTCTAATTTGGATATACTCTGACTTGGTACGAAACAATTCATGGGGATGCAGATCACAGACTACGAAGGAACTACAGAACCCATTCCAGGTTAGCAATCTTAATACACTTTATTATTGAAAACTATTTTTAATTCAATATTTATCATTTTTGTATTTGTCAGAGTCAACAAAATATAAAAACGACATTTAACAATTTATGACAAAGGAACGTTCGAAGGTCCCTAAATAAGTAAAAAGATAGTTTTGCTGGCTTTCAAAAACCCATAAATCTGGTATATGTAGATATTCTGTAAAAAGGGGAAAATTTTGAGAGTTGTAAATATTTAATCATTATATTGTGTATTGTAGAACTGATTTATTTAATTAAATAAGCTAGTCGAGGCAAAAACCCTAATTTAACATTCCACATCATAGGGGCTTGATTGTTCAGAGGGAATATCACAGCAATATATATATATATATATATATTGCTGTGAAACCTACAAAAAGCCTCACCAGAGTAAAAATATTCGAGCCTCTTGAATTGGGCACCAAGATTTGCTGTGATTCTCGCCCTGTTGAATCTCTTCAGATAGTCGCCTTTTTACTCTTTCCGCCTCGGCTGCTCACCTAGTTAAAACTTTCATCCTCAATCATAAAAAAAAAAACACATTCCTACCACAAACATCAACGTTAAATCTATTTACATCAATATTCATAATACATTAAAATTTCAAAATTAAATTTCCGCATAAATTTCAGTATCATCAAATTTCAAGTTTAAATTTGTCATTAGTTTTAATTTGCATCCAGAATTAAAGTCCTGGTAGGATGCATACTAATTAAGTTACAATATGTGCAGACCTAAGTCTGAATAAAAGGGAGCATCTCCCACCCCTTTACGTTAATTAAACAGGTTAGTCTAATTGAGCTCAAAGACAGACCCAAATTTTCATCATAATCAAAACATAAACTGCTAAATACTCCTTTCTACTTAAACAAGAAAATTTTACCTTAAATTCAAAATTTGTTGCTTATACAAATTCACTACTGTCCATTTTTTATCACATAAATTATAAAGATATCCAACACACACCAAAACATCAAAGTTCGAACAAAATTGTATAATTTACCTGAAGCTTACTGCACTAGTGGCTTCAATGTACATCGTCCTTGCTAATTTCACCATTCCAACTGGGTTATGTTTCCGTCCTCAGATTCCTGGTCGCCTTTTAAAATCCTCGATTTGAAATGATTTTATATATATATATATATATATATATATATTGCTATAATTATAGGGTAGTTTAGGGGTAGGTTAAGTCACAGGGGTCGTAGAATAAATAAAAGAAACTTCCAGTTAACAAAAGCACATAATTACAGATATTATAAGAGTAAATAGGTCACTATACATATTGTTAGTTGAAAACACACTGTATATAAAAGTAAAATAGATTAAACGCATAAGAAATAGAAATATCCAAGAGTAGTTACGAGCAAAGATAAAATTTAAAAACGTAACGAAATGCATCAAAATTAAATCAATGGAAAACCCATATGAATTGGATTGATAAATGTTTAATCAGTGCGTAAAATATATCATCGTATACGCAGGCTAAAATTATGCATTATTTGAATAAATCGTACGTGACATAAAGTATTACATTTGTTCAAAAATCCAATTTAACTAGGAAATAAACAAACACCAAATTTATTTCGGTTTAGATTAGAATAAGCAATCAACAATGAATACGTGACTTAATGAACGAAAATTCGTGGGATTTCTCAATTAAACATCATGGTATGTAAATGAATACGTGACAATTTAAGCATTCATCCAAGTATTTGAACTATACAATTGGTAAAATTTCCCGGAGTACACAAAAGATAAAGACAAATGGTGTCGTCCCAACACGTGAAACAACGAATAGCAAACAAGAGGCAAGGTCTATAAATACGATAACAATTGAGCGACGAGTTTAGTATACATTTCAAACTGGGCAACCACGATACTCAAAGTGCTAAATTATTTACGTAACCAGTCATACGAAAGTAAATGAAAATCATTTTAAAAAGTGTAAAAATTGTGCAAGTGAGCCGATCTATTATAGACGTAAGTAAACAACAATTTAATAAAAAATACAATTTCTAACATAAATAAAACAGGGCTCTGGTTATTACTCTGGTGAATTCTCCTGTAAATTACTCTGGAAATCACTGACATGGTAAATGTTCTATTACTGTCTTGTTAATTACGGAGATGGAAAACCTTTTATTTACTGATATACAAAATGAATCTTAAATTGGATTAACTTATGGGATTTTGGATAACGACTTGGATAGTATTTTGGTTTTGATGTTGACTTATAAATTCGACTCTAAATATTCAGACTGAGCACGAAAACTTTTGGAGAATGCAGAGGAACTATGGGACCATTCCAGGTTAGCCATTTCATATAATTTATTACTGAAAACTGTCTTATTTCAATATTTTTGGTACATGTAAGAGTCAACAAAACATTTGTTATATTGATCAATTTATGAAAGGTAATAGGTATCTTGAAACGTTTCAAAAGGTCTCTAAATATAACAAAAGGCTCGTTATGCTGGCTTCAATTTCTTAAATCTGGTATATGGCAAATATTCCGAAAAAGGGGAAGATTTTAAAAAGGTTGTATATATTTAATCATTATATTATGTATTGTAGAATTGCTTTATTTAATTGAATTAGCTAGTTGAGGCAAAGAAAATCCATAACTTAACATTTCACATCAGAAGTGCTTGATTAATAAAAAGGGGATAACACAGCATTTTATGACATGCCCAACCGTGGGGTTAACAATAAATAAAACCATCGTAGGGGCTGGTGAAGTATCACAGCAATTATGGTGCCTAATATAGGGGTAAAATATCATAGCATTTGATGGTGCCCGTCGTAGGGGTTTGTTGATTATAAATAAAGTATCACAGCATTTTATTGCGCCCAATTCGTGAGGCGAGAATAACAAAGGTTTTTTTTCCTACAGAAAGTTAACACGACAATATATATTTTATATATATATATATATAATGTACCTCCACTTGACTGATAAGGAGTTAATGTTCGATAGTAAGTTTTAACTCTTTTTTGGGACAGTTTTGGTCGAGAATAGATGTAAATGTCACTTAATCATTTATTTAACCTACTTGACGTTTTTGGCTTATTACTCAGACCTTAATCATAAGTCTAAAAAGTAAGGTAATAAGATAACATTAAATAAATGTATAACTTACATTTAAATTTGATTAATACTACTTCTAAAACTATTACAAGATCGTTTTGACAGACATAAAGTTTAACAGAAGAATTAAAATTGCTTTTGTTGGTAACTAGAATAAAGTAAATGTCATTTTGATCTTAAATTATGAATGTAGAAGATAGAATGAAATAAAGTTTTATTTTTGGTCCATCCAATGATAACATTGAGTTTAATATTTATATAGTTCAGAGTAAATCACACTTAAGTTATCGAGATCTTGTTTGTTGTTTGTTTATGCTTTTTTCTTCTTTATTTATGTGGAAGGATTCAAGGAATATGTGTTTTTTATAGTTATTTTCTTTTTTTTTAATTTTTGTTTCATTAAATGCCAGTGTATGTTTTGTAGTATATGGGTGTGTAGAGAGGGCTCAGTTGTTTTTTTCCTAATTTTGCATCACTGCGGTGTTGTGTTAATCTCAACTTCAGCCATTGACTGGTATGACCTATGTAATAGTGGTTGCAACTACACTGAATCTTGTAAACTACGTTATTGCACATTTGAGTGTCTGTTTTATCTTTTAGAGGTGAAAATAGTTCTTTAATTGATTTTGTATAGTAATATGCAATTTGTGTATTCGGTTTCTTTAAGATTCGAGCGACTAGAGGAGTGAACTTTTCAATGTATGGATGCTTATGGAACAGTGTTGGTGTGGTTGTTCTTTCTTATTGGATGATGTTGGTGTTAATTATTTTATTTAAAAGTTGTTTTGAATAGTCATTATTGATGAAAACTTTTTTTAATACTTCGATGTATTTTTTGATGAAGATTGGATTGCTTATTCTTGTGATGCGATGCTTAAGTGCTAAGTTGGTATTGATTTTATGTTTGTTGCAATGATTGGATTTGTAGTTTATGTATTTGTCAGAGTTAGTTGGATTTTTATAATAATCAAAAAGTAAAATGTTGTTTTCTGATCGAATAACTAGTGTATCGAGAAATGGTATTTTTCTCTCAGCTTCCTTTTCTATTGTGAATTTAATATGTTCATTGAAATTGTTGAAATGTTCAAAAGTTACTTCTGTTTGATTGTATGGAATAGGGCAAATTATATTATCAACATATTTTACCAAAAAACTCATTTGAAAAGGAAGATTGGGAATAATTGTATCCAATAAAAGGTCCATAACTATTTGAGATAAGATCGGTGAGAGTGGTGAACCCATTGGTGAACCAAAACTTTAAAGATATATCGTTTTTTCATATATGAAGTATGTGTTGTTGAATATTAATGGCACTTATAAACATAGTATTTGATAAATTACAATGAGGTTCAATTTTGTTCCATTGTTCTGATATGATTTTACAAATCATATCAGAATACTAGTTCTGTTGGAATGTTGGTAAATAAAGATGTGGCATCTAGTGATATAAGTATATGATCTGCAGGTAATTTGAAATTGGTGTAAGTTTCTACGAAGAAGAAGCTATCTTTGGTGTTGTAGCCTTCAAAAAAAAAGATTGTTTTAGAATATCTACATAGAAGTGAGCTATATTGTAAGTAGGAGTATTTATTGAAGAAATAATTGGTCTTAAGGAGAGTAGGTTTGTGTATCTTTTATAGACCTTAATATTTTCCTGGATTAAAATTGTTATTAATTAGTGTTTTCTTTTGTTATGTTGATATTATATCTTGTTGAAAAAGTACTTTTATGTGTTGAATAACCTTCTTTTGAATTGTAGTGGTTGGATCCTTTTTTAAGATTGTATATGTGTTCGTGTCTGATAGTAGTTCTAAAGATTTTTGTTTATAACCTTGGGTTTCCTTTATGACTGTGACTTCTCCTTTATCTGCTTTTAAGATTAATAATCACAAGAACAAGCAATCCAATCTTCATAAAAAAACATCAAAGAATTAAAAAAGGTTTTCGTCAATAATGACTATCCAAAACAACTTGTAGATAAAATAATTAACACCAACATCATCCAAAAAGAAAGAACAACTATACCAACAGTATTCCATCAGCTTCCATGCTTTGCTCTCTATACTAAATATCGAGTTCTAATGATACCATATTTTTAAGATGTGGTTCTTGCATAGGTAATTTAATAGAATAGAGACAAATCAATACATATTTTCCCCATGACAAATTTATAAAGTTAATAGGGAGCTGCTCTACTTTAACGATATAGAAATCAATATTTATTTACTTGCAAATTAAAACTGATTCTACGGACATATTACAAATAATTTCTATTTAAATAAGAAACTGGTTCAGTGCGCTAAACTTTAATATAAACTATTTATTTATTTTTATCAGTATAATACATAATAAAAATGCAAAACCCAGTTTCTACTGTTTAAATAGAAATGTAAATACATCGGTGATAATTTAAAAAAATATTGCAATACTTACATAAAATCAAATCACTAAAACAATGACTTCAAAAGGACGAACGCAATTTTCCGTGTAATTTAAAGCCGTCTTACGCGTAACTAAGCAGGCAAGTAAAACGTCTCTCATTACCTAAGAAAGAATATAATTACGATGTCTCATGTCCTCTACACAGATCAATTCTAATTAAAAATTAATAGTACAAGACAATCATAGCTTGACCAAAAACACTTATCGTCTATTGTTCTAAGACTTCAAGTGAATTAACACTGTTTAATATTTGATAAGGGTAAAAATCCATTATTCATCTAATTGTACATTCATTAACCTCTAAGAGAACAGAAACTCTAGGGGTTAATGTGTATCGATTTAACCTAAAATTGTCTTTGGAATCCTCAGAAGAAATTCGGTATTTCTTGGCGCCCTTGAAATAATTGTGAAACGAATTAAGATGTTTACTATTAAAAATTGCAATTTTGTATTAATTAATTTTTAAAGATATCTATAAAAACAGAGGCCTTCTTTATTATATCGCGATGAAGCGCTAAACTACATTTTAAATAACTCCGTATAATCGGGACAAAAAGCACTTGCCATCCACCTTTAAAAATTCTAGCTTAATATAAGTCCTACATACCTGCAAACTGTCAATTTTCCCGAAAAAACTTTCAAAGCTTTGAAACTTAGCTCACTTAGAAATGTGAAGCTAATTTTACACTACTTTGTTACATCCAAGATCCTCTAATATGCAGGGTGGTTCGAATTTATTTTAAAAAAATTTACCGGTAGATTCCCCACTGAAAAGCTATAACTTTTTGCAAATAAACATATATCTAGAAACGAATAGTGTTTGGTTTGTTTGTCACACGTTTGCGTGTTTAATTTTAAGTCTTGTAAATTTGTAATTGTAAATCAAATAACAAAGGTGTCATCCATTGTCCCATTGTATCCTGTCATAAAACTTCCATTGTGTCTCTGAAATTCAGTTGGACTAAAGGGGTAGTGACAGACACTTGCTCATGGACATCGAACAGAAACGGTTGTGTTGATTGGTGTTAAGTCAATAGTGTAGCCGAATGTGAATTTATCGATAAACACCTAAAAAACAGTGATAGTGCGTACGTAGCACGTCCAATAAATCGCCTTACAGTCCACTTCGTTAAAGAGCAGAAACGACACTTAGAACAATAGAATAACGCGGAGGTAAGTTGATACATAAGATTATGACTCCTTGCGCATTACGAACATGGCCTTCGTACGCCGGATTATTTGATTCATTAATTTGGTTCCATTCCTATCGTTCCTCATTAATACTTTTAATTTAATAATTGTCGTAGTTTTGATGTTTGGGCGTGTTACAAAGAAGCTAACATCTTGTTCACACATTTGGGTATAACGGTAAATTTAGAATACATCCCTTTTTCTTTGTCGCAAGGATTAATGGCCGGTCGATTTACTTTATGTAAACTTTGTAGAGATACTTGATTTAAGAGAGTGTATTTTAAATTCTTACCTTATTTTCGTTGACCATAATTTGATGCACTATTCGGGTTCATCCAACTTAGTATAATCAAGGGGGTTATTGGTATTTATTTTGAAACATTAAAGGTTTTTCGAGCGAGAATTGTAATTAGTTGCATTTGTCGATTAGTAATTTAATTTAGTAGATTAATTAGTTGTTGTAGCGTATTAAGGTAAGCAAAGTTTTTACGTTAATTTTTATCATCGTTCATTAATCAGATATGGTTATACCCATTGATAAGCTATTCTTTAAGCTAAGTTTGTAGTGAAACGGTTGAATCATATATACAGTAGGATTAATAAACCGGAAAATTTATCGATTGTTATAATTAGAGCATCGATAAAAAGTGTCGAGCAAATTGAAACTCATTTCAAGTCTTTTGCAAGGATATTTTTTTTGATAAGGAAAGTGAATAATTGGACGAATTCTCGCCTCTTAGGGTGAAAATCGTTGATTATCTATTAGATATTCGTATTATCGCTGAACAATGTGAATTAGATCGCGTAGAAAGTAAGCCACACGTGGAAAATATGAATAATCCTTTGTCGATAAATAATAATATTCGATTGAAACACCTATCGGTTCCGCGGTTATCAAGTTGTATTTCGGACTTTGAAGGTTATTATACAATTTATAAGCGATTGATTCATGATGTCAGTTTGTTCTCTGTGGAAAAATTTTTACTATCTCGCAGATACACTAAATGATTCGTCGCGTGCGTTATTAAAACATTTGCCATTAAACGATTGTGCATACGATGAAGCCTATAAAATCATTACTAATCATTTTCAGTCCAAGAGTTTATTACTTTAAACATATTTTAATGCTCTTAAAAAATGCCCTAAGGTAAGTTCCTCAGACTCGCACACAGAACTCCGGCAATTAATTACTTGTTTTGATGAAAATATATTCGCGTTATAGCAGATGGAAATAGATCTATTAGATTTCATATTGTTGAATCTGTTATCCCAAAAATTAGATATAAATGTTTTAAAGCGTTTTGAATTAGAAAATAGTGACGAGATTCCCTCGTTCAAAGATTTAAGGTTGTACATTGAAAAACAATGTAAAGTTTTGGAAATAAATGACATTGCTTCAGGAACCTACTTAAAATCTCCAGATTCCGTGAAATAAAGGGAAAAAGAAAAGTGCGTTAGCACTTCGGCTAAAACTTCTTTAGTTCGTACCACCAATAATGGTAAAAATTATAGTTAATGTCAAGCTGTGCATCCTATTTATAAATGTAAGCAGTTTCTCGATAAAACCCATCAAGAAAGATTTGAGCTGCTAAAGGTTAAAAATCTTTGTATTAAATGTTTAAATACTTCACATTCGGTGAAAAATTGTAAGTTGGATTGGTCGTGTAGAAAATGTCAACAGCCACACAATTCGTTACTTCACTTAGATAAACGAGAAAAATCAGTGTCTCCACGCAGATAAACTCATCGTCAAAAATCAGCGTCTCCTAGAAAGCGGCGCTTAGACTTGCGTCTACTAGTAGACCTAGTGAAGACAATCTGTCTTCGGCAGTTGTGCATGAACAACCTGCCACTAGCTCGTTAATTTCGATGTCATTAGAAGCAATTACATTTCGAGATAAAGATAGTGGTTCAATATAAATTTTGGGCCTTTCGTGGTGCGCTCTTACAGATGTATTATACAACTTAAACGCTGAAGAGCGCACTTGTACTAAGCGTAATATTTTGCCAGCTATCGCAAAAATTTTTGATCCTCTCGGTTTGATAGCGCCTTTAGTACTTTTCGCTAAACGTTTAGTTCACGACCTTTGGCTTTTAGGCCTCGGTTGGGACCAAGAACCGCCATTGAAATTCGTAGAAAAATGAAAACGTTTTTTGGGTGAATTATCAGCGGTTTCGAATATTGAGATTTCACGTCGCATCGTATGTAATAATTTTAAAAAAGTGGAGTTGCATGGGTTCTATGATGCTTCTGAAGCCGGGTACGCAGCTGCCGTCTATTTTCAATCGTTCGATTTAGAAGGTAATATTGCCATGTCATTAGTATGCGCAAAATCGAAGGCTACTGCTAGTAATCGCGTTTTATTGCCCCGTCTCGAATTGTGTGCTGCCGTACTCTTGACAGATTTAGTAGATTTCGTCAAAAATACTTATACAGATAGTTTATCATTTAGTAATATTTTCCCGTGGTCAGATTCTACTGTTGTTTTGTCTTGGATTCGATCTTCCTCGCATAAGTGGAATACATTCGTTAGCAATCGCATTTTGCATATTCAAGAACGTATTCCTCCATCTTCATGGTTTCATGTTAAGTCCCAAGACAACCCTGCGGATTGTGCTTCAAGTGGACTTTTGGTTTCAGAGTTGGTTCATCATCCATTATGGTGGACTTCCTGGTTAGTGCGTCGTAGCGAGGAATGGCCAGTAACGTCGCTGCTAAAACTTATCGACTCATCTCAGTTTGATGTCGAATCTCGTACTCGTTAACAGTCGTTATGCCTAAGAATTTCTTAGATTTGTTATTGGATAAATTTTCAAAACTGCAAAAAAATTGTAGGATTATTACATGTATTCGTCATTTCATTCGTAATGTTCAATGTCCAGAGGATTTGCGTTCAAAATATTCTGATCGTTTGTCCCTAGCTCAGTAGCAAGAGGCTATGCATTCATTGATTAAAAGAGTTCAATCAAATGTTTTTGACCAAGACATTGCAAATATTAAAACTTGAAAACTCGTTAGTAAACAACTACGTAGCCTTAGTCCGTTTCTAGATAGTCGTGATTTGTTGAGGGTGGGCAGTCGCCTGCGTAATTCAGAGTTATCGAATGATGCAAAATTTCCAATTTTGCTTGCTCGGTTGCATCGGTTGACTGAAATTATTATATTAGATTGTCATGAAAGACATTTACTGCCTGGAAATCGAACAACTTAATTTCTATTAACCCAAAATTATTGGATCTTGTCGGCACTGTTTGAAATCCTGCATTCGTTGTTTTCGTGTAAACCCTATGGCTTTATGCCCCCCTATGGAGGATTTACCATCTTCTAGGTTAACTCCCGGTAAGGTGTTTTTACATAATGGAATCGACATTGGTGGATCTTTCTCTGTCACGATGAATCGGTGTCGGGACGCAAAATCATTGAAAGCGCACATTTGTTTATTTATATGTTTCAGCACTAAAGCTATCCATTTGGAATTAGTGTCTAACTTGTCGACAGACGCTCTCTTGGGTGCTTTACGTCGGTTTATTGCTAGAAGAAGCAAACGTATTCAAATCCATTGTGATAATGGCACCAATTTCGTTGGGGTTTCTCGTGAAATATCTCAATTATATTTTTAACAGCTCACATCTTAAGTTGTACTCGGTCGTAAGGCAAATTCATCTGGGATATAAACGCAAGCAAGGTCATTGGTTACTTTACCAAGGTGCTCTGGAAACCGGAACGGAATTATTGCGTTACAAAACGAACTGTTAGCTGTAGTGAAATCCGTAGATCACTTTTAAAAGCATCTCTAAGGAGAAAAATTTTACCTGAGAACCGACCATGCCGCTTTCGAGTGGCTGTCACATTTTGGAAACCCTGAATGACAAGTCGTCAGATGGACAGAAATGCTGCAAGAGTACGACTTTGATACAGAATATCGTGCTGGTACAAATCATCGTAATGTGGACGCGCTTTCGAGACGATCTTGCCCCGAAGATTGTAGCCAATACTCACGGTTAAAAACAAAGCGTGATCTATTTGGTTGGACTACCATGATCAATGAAGACTGGTTGCCTATACAGATTCAAATTGAACAGGAGAATGACAAAGGCCTAGATGTCATTTTGGGTTGGAAAGCCACAGACCGTTTAGCTTGGCAACACATTAGCCCTCCGAGTAGCACCCTGCAGTCGCACTGGGTACAATGGAATTCCTTGAAAGTTAAGAATGTGATATTGGTGCGATTCTTGAAAAATAGAGATAAATCCGTAATACGCTTCAGATGGCGGTTCCTAAAAACCTAGTGTTGGAGGCTTTAGGACACCTGCATAATGGGACCTCGGAAGAACACTTCGGCGTTAAGAAGACGCTGGAAAAAGTTCAAACAAAATTTTACTGACTAAGCTTCAAAGACGACGTAAAAGAGCGGTGTCGTAAGTGTCAGCTGTGCGCACCATTTAAAACCGTAAGACTCCAATGAGGCCGTACAGCATGGGGAGTCTCTTTGAGAGAGTATCAATCGATATTGCTAGTCTATTCCCTGAGACCGACTCCAAGAATAAGTACATCTTGTTAGTCATGGACTATTTCATGAAGTGGACCGAAGCGTGCCATGCCAAACCAAGAAGCTGCAATCGTTGCTGACGTGCTTGTAAATAGATTTTCTGCCGCTGTGGAGTTGCTGTGGTGTTGCACGCCGATCAGGGCAGAGATTTTTAGTCAGCGTTATTGCAAGAAGTTTGCTGGTTGTAGAGGATAAGGAAGACCCGAACAACACCATTGCATGCAATCGGATGGTACGGTAGAGCCTATGAACCGCATCTTGGGCAAGTACCCTTCCAGGGTATTCTCCGAACATCAAAGAGACTGGGACCAATATTTATATCTATTTTTATTGTACTGTTGATTTTCGGTTCAAGACAGCACTGGACAAATACTTGTATGTGCTATGCTGTGACGCGAGATTTGTCTACCGTGTGATCTTGAGTTTGGGTGCAAGCCCGGAGCTGACATCATGGGCGAGAGCTAGGTCGAGATGCTCAAGCGCAAGATGCATAACAACAATGGTGAGGTTAGGAGGAATACCTATATCGCAAGCCATCGAAAGAAGATCAGATTGACATCAATGCGCAGGAGTCTGGTTTTCAAGAGAGTTCTTAGGAATAAATTTGGCGATCTGGATAAACTTCACCGATAACAATCAGAGGTTAGAAAGACCATACGACTAAAGGACTGAGATCGGGGCATCTACTGTTCGATTACTAAGCAACAACCTGCTAACAAATTAGATTACCATTGTTACACTAACTTTCTGAAATAGAGAGATTCTGCATTAAATTGCAACTACCTTAATTAAAACTCTATTCTAAACCTTTTTTACGTTATTCTCAAATCATTACAAGCTAACAAATTCGACAAAAACGTCCTGTATAAAAATGTTCCTCAGTACGTAGAATATATCTTATAACCGTTTATCAATTTGTTAAAAACAAGCAAGCATTTGCTTCTACTAAACACTTTAATTCGTCGAAATGTTTACTATGGTAAATTATTTCTAAAACTTTCGCCTTAAGCAATTCCTTGTAAAACAGTTGTTCAACAGTCAATTCGTTGAAACAAACAAACATTTTGCTTCTAATAGGTTTTTGCTAAAACTTCCCCTTCATTAAATACTTTAAATGTGGTGTTATATGCTCGTGTTCTGTGAAATTCTATTTTGTTATCTGCACGTTTTCGGTCGCTCAAATTTTATGGGCAATAAAAGCGTCCTCCTAATTAAGTTATTTCGTGGTATATTTGTAGCGTGGATCGATAATCATACAAACTTCTATTCTTTTCTAAAAAGTCAGGCAACTTACTTGCTGAGCCGTGTTCTAGTGGTATAACTCACAGGAATGCTTTAAAATATATTTTGCTTTCCCATTCGAACAACGATATTCAATGGAATTAATTATAGTATTTTAGCCTTTTTCATTGCTTGCATTCTACGAATGATTTTCGCCGTTGTTGTCTGGAATATATATTTTCGCTTGCCTTTCCAGAACATTCGATACCAATATCGGTGAGCATGGTTCTTCGTTACGTATCCCCATCGTTCTAAAAGTTGTATAAATAAATATTCAACTTTTGAAAAGCTCTCTTACTCGTTCGTCGCTCTATTACTTCTTCGTTCTCTTTGTTATACAACGTCCTTTGAGCATTGTAAAGTCGCGCTTTTAAATTGCGTTTGTGCTAGTACATTATAGTTGTTGTTCCAACACCCAGCCGTAGACGAATCCAGCCGCATTTCCTCACCCTAAGATGGTACTAAAAAGAAGATAGCTCCAGGTACAATGTATTTTTCTGTTTGCTTTATTTTGTGGTGCTGTTTTGGAAGATAGACACTTGCTTTTGATTGATTCCGCAATACACTGCAGATCATATGGCCGCTCACAACACGAACAATTATATATTCATTCGTTAAACTTCCTGTTTAAAATGTCTTGGAGGGATTTTCTGTTAGCTTTTTTGTATAAATTAAGATTAACGTCAACAACTGGCTGTTTAAAAATTTAATATTACGAGATGCGCGTCCTACAGCAAATGTTACTGACTGAATTATGTTGCGTTATTTCGTGTACATATTTAGGGTTAGAACATATTCTAAGTACAATTATATTTAGATAATAAGTAGGTGAGGTACCTTTGTTCTAGCGCAAAAAGTGCAATTTTCTAACGAAAAAGATAGTTTTGCCATGTATTTTGAGCATTAAGGCATCAAACTAGAATACCATATTGAATTACCATATTGGTGGGATGAGGAAATAAAACCAAAAATTCAAAATTGTCGCATTAAAAGAAAGCAGTATCAAAGAGAAGAGAATGCCAGCGTTCTTGAGGAACAAAAGAGGATGGAATACATGGCAGCTAAGAAAGTGGTGAAACATGCTGTGGCTAATCTTAAAAGAAAAAAGTGGGACGCACTATGCGAAAGTCTCAATAAGGATACATTCAGAGACGTATACAAGATAGTGAACCACCAGTTAAGAGTAGGCACTCCAAAAACGCACATACAAATCGAAGACAAAATTAAAATTTTTAGTGAACTTTTTATAGTTAAGAGAAGACAAGCCGATGATACAAAGGTGTCAACGGACATAAGCATAGAACTCCTCCAACCCATTACATTGGAGGAGACTGAATATGCATGCAAAAGAATAAAGACTGGAAAATTCCCCAGGCTGGATGGGCTAGTACCAGAAGCCCTTAAAGCTGTGATTACAAGCAATCTACAATATTATGTAGATCTGTTTAATACATATGTTAACAAGAATGGAAAAGATCCAAACTGGTTCTTATAGAAAAACCCAAAAAATCAACTACAGAATCTACTAAATATATGCCAATATGCCTGATTGATGTGCTGGGGAAAGTATTCGAGACTCTAATAAATAAGAGAATACTAAACCATCTGACAGAAACAGGCGGGTTACATAATAACCAGTTTGGTTCAGGAGAGGCAGAAGCACCGTAGATGCTATCGATCAGATAATGAAGCTTATAGATGCTCATCGTCTGAGCGGTCGTAGATGGACCAGTCTGATATTGATAGACATACAAAATGCTTTCAACAGGGCATCGTGGACGGTAATCATTGAAAAAATTAAAACTAAACGTATACCAAAACACCTAGTCAGAATAACAGAACCCTGATTTGAAGACAGAAAGATGGTAATAGATAAGGACATTTGAATTGGGCGGAGGAGTTCCACAGGGGTCAGTTCTCAATCCTACCCTGTGGAATATACTATATGATGACGTTACGAGTCCGAATGTTACGGAGAACGCCCATCTAATATGTTATGCAGATGATTTAGCAATATTAGTAGCTACCGAAAACCCATACAATCTAAAACTTGTTGGTGATCATACCTGCGCCTAATCAACATGTGGATGGATGACAATCTACTATAAATAGCACCAGAAAAATCAACAGCCGTTGTTTTTAATCTCGGTAAGGCAAGAAAGGGCTTTTATTTTGAACTTGGTGCAAACAAAATAGAAACAAAACCTGCCACAGACTATCTTGGAGTAACGATTGACTATGGGTTAGCTTTTACCAGGCACACAAGTAAAATGACGCAAAAGGCTGAGAAAGTTGCGAAGGCTATATTAACTCTAATTCCTAATGTTAATAGCCCAAGATTCAAGAAGAGGAAGGTCATTCATAATTCGGTATAGTCAATATTATTATACGCCACTCCAATATGGAAAGATGTCCTGCAGATACGAAGATTCAAGGACATGCTCATCAGATGCCAAAGAATAACGGCCTGATAGTATGTAGTGCATATAGGACCGCGTCCACAGACGCTGTACTAGTGATTGCGGGGCTCCTTCCAATAGATTTATTAATTAAGGAAAAAGCGGAAACTTTAAAAGAAAAAATAGAAGACAAACAAAAAATGACTGACTATACTAACTCGCAACAGAGAGATTCTGATGATGGAATAGCAAAATAGATGGAAATATCGAACAAAGGACGATAGACCACACAGCTTATTCCCGATATAAAAACTTGGCTTTACAAGAAACATGGTAGTGTCAAATATTACCTGACACAAGTATTAACTGGACACTGGTGCTTTGGATCCTATAAACACAGAATAGGAAAGCAGGAAAATACGAAGTGTTCGTACTGTGATCAAGAAGACACGCCAAAACATACCATGCTCGAATGCCCACGATGGGATGCCACAAGAATTGGAATAGAAATTGACATTGGATAACAACTGAGCGTAAATAACATTGTAAGTCTCATGATAGAAAAGAAGAGAAATTGGGACATAATAGAAAAATTTATCACTATGATGACTAAAGAACAAGAGGAACAACAAAAAAAAAGACAAAACAATAGACAAAGATGAAATACATAAAATCAATGCCCCTCGAGTTCTTCCAAAGCAGATGCCTAACGGTGGTACCGCGAGAGTTTCTGTCATCATAGGGAAGAGGGGAGGGAGTTTAATGCTTACCCTGTACATAATAACCGGTACAGGAAAATCCCACACTCTTCCGGCAATTGATGCCTTAGAACCAGCCAGTGGGTTAGGCATGACACTTCCCCCAAACCCAGGGGGGAAAAAAGATAGTGAAAGATGTAAACTGTGGAAATTTCAGGGAAGTGTGTAGGTTAGCTCAGAATATGAAACAATGGAGGTATGCGTCTATCCAATTCCAGGATCAAAGACCTAATGATGATGACACACGTCCTTATAACTTACTTCTGAAACCAATACGGTGTTATGATTGTCTAGGGTCATGTTGTTAATGCTCCGTAGCAACAGAGATAACATTTATTTACAAGTTAAAATATTGATATGATCTATTATACATTAACATAAGGCATGGCACACACTAGGAAATATTGTGTGCATAATTAAATTGCAGATGTATTAACACTAGAACTGAAATCACTTTAGTTTGTAAAGTTGCAAAATGAGTTTCTATGTTGCAGTTTCGCGATGGTGGTGTTAGGTGGAAGAAGCTGTACATGTCAGTAACCATGGATGCCATGTGACACCTCGTGGCAGTTATTGCAGTCAGCTTTCTATGTTTCGGTACCTTACCGGTGATGGGCTGAAACGCTGACGTCCTTGATTGGTAGAAATTGAAGCAGGCTGATTGCAGAATATTCCCAATCCTGGTATGACTGTTGGACTTACGTGCTCTGAGAGATGGTTCTGATGCTGTGATGGCTGCAAAGGTAGATAGCTCCAAATTATGGGGGATCGTGTCCAAAGGGTTGTGAAAGTCCACTTCATTTTATTCCGTTAAATTTGGTAGACACGACAATCTCAAGAAAAACCCTTAATACACGAGGGGTTTGGCGACTTCCGTCTTGCACTATTCTTAAGTTTCATCATTTGAATTCTCCATAACAGTCTTAAAAATCCTCTTCGCATTCAAGTAGAGGAATTGGATGGTCCTGGGACAGATCCTCCGATCCTCCTCCTAGGTTTTTACATGAAAATTCGCACTATAAAGTCTTATTTTAAAGGGATTTCCTCCTTGCTCCTCCTTGCTCCCCTCCTTGCTCAGACACCCACCCGATCCACCAATCCTCCAGATCCACCGATCCTCCTCCACCCGATCCACCGATCCTCCATCACACTTCGCTACGCTCTCGGTTACCTAGTTTCGGCTACTTTTCCAAGGTCGTGGTGACGTCATAGCCTTTTATAAATAAAGAGCAATGTAATACTATTCTAAAATTTTTATTCTGACATTATACATAACAAAATTTAAAAATATTTAATGCCAAGCATGGAGCCATTTAAACTTAATTTTTATACAAAGTTATACACAGCAAATAGTCCTTTCTTTATGTTTGTTTGGAGTGGTTTTAATTTTATCTAATTTTATTTGCAGCTTAAAATTTAAATCGACACCCAAGTCCTCTATCTCCTTAACCAGTCAATAGTTTGATACATAGAGACCGTCTAGGTTTTCTAATTGTAAAATGTACCAAAGTTTGTTTCTATATATGAAGTCTTTGATTCCATCGACAACGAGATCCGTTCCTTCGCGTAATTTTTGCAGTTTGTGACAATCTTTTAATCGCGGCTCTCCCACTATATTCTGCATATGTATCTTGTTAACTTGATCGACTTCTTCTTGTCGGTATTAGAGGGAACCCTTATTCTTCCACTCACTGTTGCGTAGTTGCTTGTCCACCACTTTTAGGAATATATGATCGTTATACGTTGTGGGACTCTCGGTTTTAAATGATCCGAAAGATTCTTTACTAGGCAAATATACAATGTTTAGCGGAACCCCTTTGCGTGTGGTGTACGCCAAGGTTACGAAACCCGCATTCTTTAGTTCGTCTATGTTATCTGCCATTTCGATAAATACGTTTTTAGAATAACCTTTTAAAAAGTATACGGATTTAGTACCATCCTTTTCCGCAATGATGCCTACATAACTAAAAGAGTCTTTCTTACTAACCACAAATGCATACAGCTTGTAGAACCCGGATGTATCTAAGTCAGTCCACCGGCACATAAAATAATCTTTTAATTCTTCCTAATTTTCTCTAATAAGATGTTCTTTGTCTAACACATCTTTGTATTGTTCCCGTATTGTCGCAGTGTTTTCCATGTAGTTCAACTTTCGCCTTTTTGCATCCATTTCCTCCAATTCCAGCCGTCTTTTTCTTCCACTTACAGCGTATGGCGTGCATAATAGGGCAATTTCCTTTAGCGTAAACGGATAGAGTTTACTGCTAATATTTACCCGTTGTCGTACAACCTCACGGCGAATGTTAGGCGTATCTATCAACCCCAATTCCGAAATGATTATTTCTTTTGGAATTGTAGAATATGGTGTTGCGGATTGTGTAAAATATGTACTACCTGCTTTAATGTAGCACTTGTGTAAGATTTTTATTTTATCTTGACTTTCTTCCTCCTCTACTATCTCCAAATAATTTACAGGTAAATAGTTAAAACTGAAAGCCGAAAGCACATACTTAATCAATTTTTCCCTTTAGCGAAGTATGGAGGAGGATCGGTGGATCGGGAGTATCGGTGGATCGGGTGGGTGTCCGAGCAAGGAGGGGAGCAAAGAGGGAGCAAGGAGGAAATCTCTTTAAAATAAGACTTTATAATGCGAATTTACATGTAAAAAACCTGGGAGGAGGATTGGAGGATTTGTCCCAGGACCATCCAATTCCTCTACTTGTATGCGACGAGAATTTTTAAGACTGTTATGGAGAATTCAATGTATGGAACAAAAATGACCAAAACGGACTTTAGATCTTTTGAGAGTTTAATGCTCAAAATACATGGGAAAACCGGTCTTTTTCGTTAGAAAATTGCACCTTTTGCACTAGAACGAAGGTACCTTATCTACTATAATAAGATATAAATTCTCAATATTTTTAAATGCATAGGTTTAGACTGTATTATATGTAAATTGGCGGTTTGTGTACATCACGTTATACCGAACTATTAAGTAAATGTGTTTTCGACGTTTGAAAATATTCTTTTGGGACTGTATGTTTTCCCACAAGTTCGTAATATAAATTTCTTTGTTACTAAGGTTTTCAATGCTTTTTTTTACGTAACCCACCCCACTCTGCGACTTTTTTAAGCTAGCCTGAACTCTGATCCTTTTGGAGTTCGATTCTACCATTTTGTCCCTGTGACGTGTTACGGTATTCGGCGTAAGCGAGTTTCTATACTTACTTTGCTGCTTTGTTTCTTGTCTGCTCGGAATACCGTAACACCAGGATCTGTGGAAGGCTTTAGTGGACCTCAAGGATAAGATAATCGAATTGAAAGACAGGAAGTTGGCTGGTAATGCCCAAGATCGGTTGTGGGCTCGATGGTTTAAACTAGAAGGTAGTTCAAAATCTACTGTTCAAGAAAACTGAATGGTCCAAATTTTGGCGTATAGTTACAATCCAAATAATTGCGCCCGCTATGAGTGTCGACTGTTACTTCTATCAACATCGGATTTGCAGAAATGGTTCCAACTGTCATTACTGCCATAGGAACTTACAACGTCCAAGAATGTTTTTGGACAGAACAGTTCTAAAAGAAGGGCAGTGTAGCGCCGATCGGTTTGCCTGTGACCAAAATAATTATATTAGAACGTAACGAAGTATTTGTATACCTTTCGGATGAACTTTGATTGACAGATACAAGAGTTTTGTGTTTAAGAGTTATTTAGATTAGAATAGATACATTCGAGAATTCCATTTACATAATTCTGACACGTGTTAGAGTAATCTAGAACAACTAAAATGTATATAAATTTGCGGTCATAGATATTGCAAGTCAGTTCTGAAGTTATGTTCCAATTAAAGCTTTGATTACAATATGTTTTAAGTATAAAGTTTTGGTACATATGTGATATAAATCACTGTTGCTATAAATGATTTTACTGTCGATATAAATTATTGTAGCGATCGATATAAATTAGTAATTAGTGCTTGGATAGTTAATTATAGTGGTTCAAGATTAAGTTAATTAGGAACATTATTCTTGTACTGTTAGCGATTAGCTAGCTGAAAATAGACCGTTGCGAGAGCTTTTAGAAATTTTACTGTAACTACGAGTTGCTAAAAAGACTTGTATAGTCAGTTTGAAAATACAGAACTGTTGCTTGTGTAAAAAGTGTTTTCGTTACAGTTTGTAATCTCTGCAATTTCATAATGTAAAATAAGTAAATTTTGTGTGGAATTGTTTCATGTTTGTCTTAGAAAAATTTTTTTACGCAATTAATTAAAAGTATTTCATTTATTGCTTTTAGTTTCTCTTCTTATTTAAATGGAAAAAAAGTTATTTAGTACTAAGAGCTAGAGGAAACCTTTAATATAATTCGGCAAGTAGCCAGGCATTTTTCTAAAGAAAGAGCAAGCCAGTGATTTTAATCAAGGGTCCGGGTTTCTGCCATACAAGCACTGATTGATACCTTAGTCAACCGCACATTAGAGAATGAACTATGTACTAGAACTCTGAATTTTTTTAGTAATATACGAAAATTTTGCTGTTTTTCCAACATGGTGATCAATGCTCAAATTAGAAATCGACCCAAACTTAATTTGTTCATACATTATATGACTTTAAAAGGTTTTCAGTTTTCCTCTAATTATTCGGTAGTAATTTGCTAATTTCCTGTAAAAGTGAAAGATTGCTGTCCGAATTATTAGTCAGAAACTTTGTGTGGTTCAATAACCTTTGTTGATAACATCTGCAAACAGCGGTATCGATGCTGAGTTCCCTCTGCATGGCAGGCGAATGGATCTTGTCACAGCGAATTAGGCGCCACCTCATTCACTCTAAGCCGTACCAGTCGGGGGATTTCAGTCACCCTCTTATAGTTACAGAAATATTTTAGCGGCTTAAATATACATTTCTATAATACTTGCACATCTATTTCAAAATCCGTTCTAGTATGATTTTACCTTGTTTTATATAGAAAAACTTATTTAGAAATTGGCATAATACTGCTTCCAGTTCGACAATAAAAAGTTAAGAGAATGTATGCGCCAATAAAAGAAAATCTTAACAATATTTTACAAAGCGAATTTCTTACATTAAGAGAAAAAGTTCGATCGAATTGAGATCCAGTGGCGGAGCGAGAGATGGATGTTCTTGAGCGAACGTCCCTTGAAAATTTTGTTCGCCCATCCACCCTCTAAGATTTTAGTCGCTTCCTGATTGAATTGTGCCAAAAAAAAGGGAAAAAGTCTGTGAACGCAATAAAACTGAATAAACTAAAATCTTTAGTACCATTGGTTGCTGCTTTCATTTAGATAATAGAAATATTGCACTTAACACATATACACGCAAAAGTTTGAAAAAATATTATTTGATAATATATTGAACCTGGAATCCAATCACTAATAAGACTTTACCACATAAGTCATAATTGTATGTAGAAGGATGTCAATCAAACGATTTTCTTACCGGACTGCATTATTTAGTGCGACTTGTCACTTTTTTTGTAATTTATTGGAAAAATTTAGTGAAAATCTAGTGTGCGAATCAAATCTACAGGAAGTCCGCTAATTAATGGCGTAGCAAAATTGCAGATTTCTTGGGTAAAAATATTGAGATTTGACCAAACTTACCTCAGTCCAAAAGTTGATAGTAACCGAGATGGAAGGTGTTAAGAGTTTTAATTGGCATTTCGTTTTCTTCTTAATAATTCATAAACACGGCGACATAATAGCATTTGGGGGTTTTCTGAAGCGCAAATTCATTCATAGTTCTTTTTACGAATATTAGTATGTCTTCGACCTTTGTAGATCGTTTTTACCCCTTCTTCACTGTAGATAGATGTGGGCATGTATACGTGTATTATTTTACTGTATTTACCAGGTTAATTCTAATCTAGCCATGAGTATTCTTTCGTTCTTTTGTAAGTAGTTTTCTTCACGGTGTCCTATCTTTTTCCGAATAACTATCCCCACACTCGAGTTTGCTTCCTCTGGTCCTGTATGAATTATCCTAGTCTTCGTTCCAAAAATTTTTCACCTCTGGTCACCGAACTTTGCTAATTCCTACTATTTTCTAATGTTAACCTATCCATTTCAATTTTCAAATCCTCTAGCTTACCTACTTGTTTCATGCTTCTGACATTCCACCCCCAACTCGCAAAATGTTCTCTGTTCATCTCTTAAACTTGCCGAACACGCCTTCCAAAGTAGTCCTCTCGGAGATCCGAATGGCGGACTATTTTAACTCAGGAATATTTTACCCCAGAGTATGCTACCCATCTTAAAAAACACGTTCAGTACGCTGTGTACTTTGGAAGGCGGCTTCGTGCCTAAGTTGGTATGCACGGGGCTACTAAGCCCTACATGTGATTTTCCAATGTTCCGCCCAAAGGTACTACATTGGTCAGGAAACGAGTTTTTTTTTTACCTGGAAAATTTGGAATTTTGCCAAAACCTTGCTGTTCCAAGCAAGTTAGGGATCTTTAACGTGCGTGACAACACTCACACACGGGACCTCCATTTCACCTCTCATCTGAACGAGGGTGTATTTTTGCGAAAAATGCCGCCTAACATTTTTCAAGGGGACCGTGTCGGGATTCGAATCCGGGACCTTTGACGTAGTAGTCACACACATACCAACTACGCCAGGAGCCGCCTGACTACTAAGCCCTCGGTCCTGGGTTCGAATCCCGACAAGATTTGTTTGAAAAATGTTAGGCGAGCATTTTTCACTAAAATAAGCCTTTCTTTGGATGAGATGTAAAACGTACGTCCTGTGTGTGTGTGTGTGTGTGTGTGTGTGTGTGTGTGTGTGTGTGTGTGTGTGTGTGTGTGTTGTAGTGCACGTTAAACAACTCTATCTTGCTTGAAACCGCAAGGTTGTGACAAAATTCAAAATCTCCAGGTAAACGAAACTCGTTTCCTGACCAACGTAGTACCTTTAGCAGGAGCATTGAAAAATCAAATGTAGTGCGTACTTGGGAGGCAATGTGGTGGTTTCTCGTTGCCTTCCACATCACTATAGCGTGTCCTAGAATGCCATACCGACCCCTATAGTCTCTGCCAACCGAAAGGGCTGCTGCCCTCTTCAGCGACCTGTCTTAGCCCGGTTGGTCAATAAAGATTCCACTAATTTGGCTAAACCTATGGTTCGGTTCTAACTCACTGAAATATCCCAGCAATTCTACCAGTTTTAGTATTCTAGAACTTCTTCAAGGTGCAGGGCCGTTTCAAACTGGGCTAATTATATAGGAACGAAAAATTGCCGGCACATTTTATACAACAACGAAGAAAACACGCTTACTGATACTACAAGGTTTATTGTTTTTAGTGCTTTAAGGAACATTGTTAGTGCCACTACGGTTTCGTCTATTTTCTACTTCAAAATAATTCAGTATCTTTTTGAATAAATACATTTCACGATACCACGAATTTTTGATTATTCTAAATATGATCTAGTTAAATTCAACCCATTTTTTAGCGTTCTATCAATTAGAAATTCTTTTTTGCTTATCACACATACACACACACACACACACCACCTGTGGATCCAAAAGGGTACGGATCAGGATAACCAAACAATGTGGCGTGCTTATCATAAGAGGATACTATAGCGATCCAACACGCTCTCTACACAGCAGATATACCTACACACGCACGCGCGAAAGCAAGCGCGCGCATACTCAAACATAACTCCACTCTGTTTCGTTTTCTTAGTTGTCTTCTCGGATCACGTACCTGTTCTTCCTTGAACTCTTCGTTTCTGTTTCTTTTTACTTTGTATGGTTGCCCTTGCTATCGGTCATCGTGCTGACGTATTTATCCTCTTCCTGTGATATGCTTTCTGATTTTCTCCTCTTCGGAAACTACGACTTGGTTACTTTCAGTTTGTTAGCTATTTCTTCCTGGATTGGCCGTTCTAGAAAATTCCCTGTTACCACAGCTTGAAGAACATTTTCTTTTTCCCAGCCTTGTTCTCGTGTCCTGGCATACTTGAGGCTTAACAGATGTTTCTTGTTTTGGATGTTCCTGCTAGTTTTCTTCCTTTTTGGATTTTTCGCGGGAAGTCTCACCTTTCTGTGTGATTATAAAACTGCAATGCTTCTCTTTTGTAAGAAACATCGGTTCTCTGAGTATCTTTGTAGTGTCGATGCCATTCCATCTTTGTCCTCGTTGATTGCCCACCTAACGTTTTACCTTTTGTCCCTTTCCGCCTTCTCTTTCTTTAGTTTTTGTTTTCTTGAGATCACTTAAGTTAGTGTTTCGTACTGTTCCTTTTTCTGGTACTCTGAAGTAAGTTTACTAGTGTTAAGAATGGAATAATCTAGCGAGATTTCCTTTACTACTTCTCATCCTACGCATGATACCAAAAATCACTATTGTTTCCAAAAAAGTGGTTGAATTACAATCCGATTAACAAAAATTCGATCTTCCTATGGCTACTGTTTGAACCCGCACGGTTCATTTGTGGAAACTAATTAATCTTTTCGTAGTAGATATTTTATCACCGGAATACGCGAAAGTACGCCCTGGTTTTCGAATACAAATCCTTACTTTTTTAGACACTTTGGATTCTCGCTTTCCAAGAGACTTTGGAAACTTTTGCAATCATTAGTTACAACAAACCCCGGTTAAAGCTGATGCCGACGATGACGTAATCTGTGTCGAAATTGCACTCCAAATTTTCAGGTGAGCCTAATACACTTACGGTACATATTTTTCTGGAAAGAATCGAAGGGCCCAAAATATCTCCGAATTTGAGTGGTTTGAGTTTGTAGTAGACTTGTTCGGATACAAATCGTTGCTCTGGTATCGCGATAATTGCAACACGTTTTCTAGTTGGAAAACAGTACCTAGTTTATTATTCCAGCATTTTGAACCAGCTTGGCATAGATGTGCATTATTTAATGACATCTTGGTCCGAACTCAAAATCTTTCGGCGGGTGTTGTTGAATATTTATCCTGTACGACTGCAAAGTTTCCACAGTATGACAGTGTACCCGAGGATGTTCAATTTGACATTGTTTCTCGTGACCGGTCCCCATTGTATATAACCCAGGTATCTACTTAGAAATCGTTGCAAGAGTTGTAGATGGAATGCTTAAAATTAGAGTAGAATTTAGGGTTGATAGTTAGATACCCTCTAGCGAAGATACGCGCTCGAATGTGGAACCAGATTTTGCTTTTGTTTCTTACTACAGTGTTTTAATTTTGTTGGGGGAGATTTATTACGTTCATTTTCTTATTGTCCCCACTATTTATATAATTTAGAACTATTCTTCAATAAATATATTACATTACCGCTAATCAGAATTGATTGCGTTCATTTTCTACTTCCTAATAATTCAGTATTCTTTTAAATAAATACTTTCCACGATACCACTAATTTTCATTTATTCTAAATACGATCTGTTCTGTTCAACACATTTCAACGTTCTATCAATTGGAAATTCTTGTTTGCTTATCACACATAGCAATGAATAAACAACAAATAGGTTGAAAGGTAAAATGTGTTTGAACTAATGACATTATTTTTAGAATAATCGAAAGTTAGTGGTACCGTGAAATGTATTTATTTAAAAAAATACTGAATTACTTTAAAGTAGAAAATGAATGCAACCCATTTGGAATAGTGAGAATGTAATCTATATATGTTGAAGAATAGTATTGAAAAACATAAATAGAGGTCATTATCATCATCATTAGGTCTTCAGTCCTAGAACTGGTTAGATGTGTACCCTGATTGTTTCCTATTCTGAACTAAGCCTCACATTTCCCTACAATTTGCACAGTCTGCATCTATCACCCTCTGCATGCAAAAGTCTGATCTCGGTCTACCACTACCTCCTTTTTCCTATCTCTAATTGTAATATATCTCGTACTATTCCCCAAAAATGCCTTAGAACGTATCCTGCCCTTCTATATTTCCTATTTTGTTTTGTTGTCCACAGATATCTTTATTCCTCTACTATTTCCATAACATATTTGTCATTAACCTTGTCTGTCCATGCTACCATCCTCATACATCTGAAGCACAACATTCCAGAAGGTTTCTATCTTTTTCTGTCTGCTTTTCCTATTGCCCCCATTTCAGAAACGTACTGTGCTGTGCTCCACATATATGGTTTGAACAATTTTTTTGTTGTTTCTATGTTTGTTGTCTTTGAACATAGCTGCTGTTCTTTCCTGTTTGATGTAGTTCAGTCACCTTCTATTGTTTTACAGTTATATACCCTATTTCCCCGATATCCAGTGGTATGTGAAGGGGGAGGCGGCTCCGTGGCGTAGTTGGTATGTGTGTGACTACTACGCCCAAGGTCCCGGGTTCAAATCCCTACACGGTCCGCTTGAAAAATGTTAGGCGAGCATTCTTCACAAAAATACGCCCTCGTTCGGATGAGAGGTACAATGAAGGTCCCGTATGTAAGTGTTGCCACGCACCTTAAATATCCCTACCTTGCTTGGAACAGCAAGGGTTCGGCAAAATTCAAATATTTCTCAGGTAAAAAAACTCGCTTCCTAGGCAATGTAATATTTCGAGTGGAGCATTGGAAAATCACATGTAGGGTAATATGAAGGGGTAAGCAGCTTTTAGCTGCCAAGTACGTGAACATTTGTCGAGTTAATAGTTTTTCCAACATATCCTTTCGCACAATCAACATTAGTTGAAAGTATTTCACAACCAACACCTGTAGTTGTTTATAATAATCGTCAGATTTAAGTGCACTTATTTTTTCGTCATTAGGTTTTCCAGCTTAAAGCTGTTCGGGCGCGTAACTCCATTTATTTCTGTTCTGAGTTAGCCTCCACAATTCCTAGAAATTTCCACAGCAGTCTACATACAACTCGATTCCCTTTCTATTGTTTTCTAATTATATGCCATATTTCACCGAGATTCAGTGGTATGTGAAAGGGGTTAAGCAGCTTGTAGCTGCCAAGGATCCCTCAACACTTAGACATTTGCCGTACTAATAGTTTTCCAGCAAATCCTTTCGCATAGTTAACATTAGTTAAGAATATTGCAAGACCAAAACCTGTGGGTGCTTATAATAATCATCATGTTTAAACACAGTTATTTTTTTCGTCATTAATTTTTCCATCTTGGGACTGGTTGGATGCATATTTCCATTTATTTCTATTCTGAGCTAGCCTACATATTTCCCTGAAATTCCCACATCCTACATCTTTCACTATCTGTGTGCAGTAGTCTAATCTAGGTCTACCTCTACTTCCCTTTTTTCCTATCTCTGCTTCTAATATATTCCGCGCTATTACCGCGTGTCTTAGTATGTGGCTTATCATCCTATCTTTCCTATTTTTCACTGTTTTTCACATATTTCTTTCTTACCCTACTATTTTTAGTACCTCTTTGTTCTTAACGTTGTCTGTCCATGATATCTTCATCATACGCCTGTAGCACCACATTTCAAAGGCTTTTATCTTTTTCCTGTCCGCTTCTCCTAGTGTTCAGGTTTCACGGTCATACAGTGCAGTGATCCACACATATGTTTTAAGCAATCTTTTCCTTATTTCTATGTTTGTTGCCTTTGAACACAGTAGTTGCTTTTTCTTGTTAAAAGTAGCTTGACCTTGTGCTAATTTTTGTTTTATATCTTTTGTGCTTTTCCCATCT
The DNA here is from genome assembly GCA_036346225.1 of Platerodrilus igneus. Lineage (NCBI taxonomy): Eukaryota > Metazoa > Arthropoda > Insecta > Coleoptera > Lycidae > Platerodrilus > Platerodrilus igneus. The sequence goes on along the minus strand of JARFIW010001469.1, from coordinate 9,343,472 downwards.
TGCGTTATTTGACTTCCTAGGTAGCAGAAATCCTTAACCTCTTGTAAGTTCCTGTTACCTATTTCTATTCTTGTTTTTGATTTATTTTTCCCTCCTGTGCATACTAGTACTTTAGTTTAATTTTTGTTAATTTTCATGCCGTATCTCTCTGTTAGAACTGTTTCCATTTCATTAGGAGCAGTTTCTAACTCTTTTTTGCTAGACGCTAATACCGGTATATCATCTGCAAATCTAAGCATATCAATTTTTGTCCCTGCATAATAATTCCAAATGTCTTCCTGCATTTGACAGTATTCATTGCCTTTTTAATGTATAAGTTAAAAATTAATGGGGATAGGGCACATCCCTGCCTCACCCCTTTCCTAATGTTTACTTCTCTACGTTCCTGCTCTAATTCTATTACTGCTGTTTGTTCTTTGTATAAGCTATGTACTATTCGTCTATCCTTATAACTCATTCCAATCTTTTTGAGTATTTCGAACATTTTTTTCCACTTTACATTGTCGAATGCTTTTTCCAGATCTACAAACCCTATATATACGCTTTCCCCTTTTTCTATTGTTGTTATTTTTTTAAAATGCATGTGCGTGCTGACTATTTATACGAAGCACTAACGAGTACCAACGAAGCACTAAAAACTGTCGGAAAATTTTTGTTAGTGCTTCCAGGAAAGCGTGAAGTTAGCAAGCTTTTTTAAATTCAATTTTTTTGAAAATGAGTGGGCGTGCTGACTATTTATATAAAGCACTAACGAAGCACTAAAAAACTGCCGGAAAGGTTTCGTTAGGGCTTTCAGGTGCGTGCTAAATTCACGAACTCATTCAGAGGCACCTACAAACGACTATTACATGCATAAATTTTCTGATTCGGTAGTGCATAATATGTATTATAACAAATGTAAATACTGCATAATAAAACGTACTACCTTAAAATATGGATAACTTTTAACTGGAGGGCGATAGCAAAATTTTGTTAACAGATTCGCAATCAGCAGGAAAAATTGAATAAGAAACATCCATCGCGCATTAGGAAACAAAAATAATTTACAATTTGTTGTTGAGTTATCTTTAACGCTTAAATTAAAAAAAATTGCAAGGAAACAGTCAATGATTTTTAAAACAGAAGTTAAAGCGTAATATTACAGGAGGTACAACTTGTAGAGACTTTTGAACCACCTTCATCATCATTAGATCTTCAGTCCTGGAACTGGTTAGACGCGTACCATCATTGTTTGCTATTCTGAACTAACCTACAAATTTCCCTGAAATTTCCACAGTCTACATCTGTCACTATCTGATCTAGGACTACATCTACCTCTTTCCTATCTCTGCTTGTAATATATTCCATACTATTCCCCAAAAATGCCTTAGAACGTATTCTGCCCTTCTATTTCTTCTATTTTTTTCCACAGATATCCTTCTTCCCCTACTATTTCCATAACCTATTTGTTATTAACTTTATCTGTCCATATTCATACATCTGAAGCACAGCATTTCAAAAGGCTGGTACCGTTTTTCCGCCTGCTTTTCAGACCGCCCGTATTTCATAGGCATACTGTGCTGTGCTCCACACATATGCCTTCAACAATTTTCTTCTTGTTCTATGTTGTTGTTTTTCTTGTTAGATGCAGTTCGGTCCCCTTCTATTATTTTACAATTATATACCCTATTTCTCCGACATTCAGTGGTTGTGAAGGGCGGTAAGCAGTCTGTGGCTGCCAAGTTCCCCCATCACTTAAACATTTACCGATTTAATATTATTTCCAATATATCTTTTCGCACATTCAACATTAGTTGCAGATATTTCACAACCAACACCTGCAGTTGTTTATAATAATCATCAGATTGATCTGCGCTTACTTTTTCGTCAATAAGTTTTCCTTCTCAAAACTGGTTGGACACGTATCTGCACTTATTTATATTCTGAGCTAGCCTACATAGTTCCCTGAAATTCTCACACAGCGTGTATACAGCTCGGTTTTCCTTCTATTATTTTCTAATTTTATGCCTTATTTCACCAAGATTCAGAGAAGAAGGTTAAGCAGTTTGTAACTGCCAAGATCCCCACTTAGACATTTGCCGAAATAATAGTTTTCCAGTAGATCTTATCACACAATTAACATTATTCGAGAATATTGCCCCACCAATACTTGTAGTTGCTTATAATAATCATCGTGTTTAAGTACAGTTACTTTCTTCGTCATTAATTTATCCATCTTGGGATTGGTTGAATGCGTACTTCATTGATTACTATTCAGAGCTAAACTACACATTTCCCTGAAACTCCTACAACCTACATCTTTCACTATCTGTGTGCAGTAGTCTAACCTAGGTCTACCTCTTCTTCTCTTTTTTCCTATCTCTGCTTCTAATATATTCCGCACTATTCCCTCATGCCGTAGTATGTGGTTTATCATCCTATCTCTCCTATTTTTTACAGTTTTCCACACATTTCTTTCTTCCCCTACCATTTCTAGTACATCTTTGTTATTAACTTTGTCTGTCCATGGTCTCTTCATCATACGTCTGTAGCACCACATTTCAAAAGCTTCTACCTTTTTCTTGTCCGCTTCTCCTACTGTCCGGGCTTCACAGCCGTACAGTGTTTCCATGTTTGCTGTCATTGAACACAGTAGTTGCTTTTTTTGTTAAATGTAGCACGACCTTGAGCTAATTGTTGTTTTATATCTTTTGTACTTTTCGCATCTTGTGTTATTTGGCTTCCTAGGTAACAGAAATCCTTAACCTCTTGCAAGTTCGTGTTACATATTTGTATTCTTGTTTTTGAATTATTTTCCCCTCTTTTGCATACTAGTACTTTAGTTTTAGTTTTGTTAATTTTCATACAGTATCTCTTTGTTAGAAATATTTACATTTCATTAAGAGCATCTTCTAACTATTCCTTGCTAGATGCTAATACCGCTATATCATCTGCAAATCTAAGCATATCAATTTTTGTCCCTGCATAGTAATTCCAAATATCTTCCTGCATTTGACAATATTCATTGCCTTTTTAATGTATAAGTTAAAAATTAATGGGGATAGGGCACATCCCTGTCTCACCCCTTTCCTAATGTTTACTTCTCTACGTTCCTGCCCTAATTCTATTACTGCTGTTTGCTCTTTGTATAAGCTATGTACTATTCGTCTATCGCTATAGGTCATTCCGATCTTTTTGAGTATTTCAAACATTTATTTCCATTTTACATTGTCGAAATCTTTTTCCAGATCTACAAACCCTATATACACGATTTCCCCTTTTTTCTATTGTTTTCTCCATTATCACTCTCAGAGCTAAAATAGCCTCCTGTGTTCCCCTGTTTCGTTTAAACCTAAATTAATCTTCTCCTAGTATTTCTTCAGCTCGTTTTTCCATTGTCTTTGTACAATTCCATTTAATATTTTTTACACATGTGCTGTCAAACTTATTGTTCGAAAATTTTCACATCTATCCGCGCCTTTCTTTTTTGGTATAGTTACTATGATGTTACGTTTGAAATCTTTGGGTATCTCTCCTGTTTCATACATATGGCTTACAAGTTGGAAAAGACGTTCTGTTACTGCTTATCCAGCGGCTTTTAGATTTTCTGCTTGCACCTTATCTGTACTCGGCGCCTTACCATTTTTCAGACCCTTTAATGCTAATTCAAACTCATCTCTAAGTATAGGATATCCCAAGTCATCATTTTCAATGTCTGATTCCTGTTCTAATGCAGTTAGTTCCTCTCCTTCATATAAATTCCCTATATATTCTTGCCATCTACCCACTTTCTCTACATTTTCTATAATGAGGTTTCCTCCCGCGTCCCTTATATTTTTGCTATGCGGTTTTATATCCCTAAAATTGATTCTAATTATTTTGTATGCTTCATTTGTCTTTCCTACTTCCATCTTAGTATGTACCTCTTTGCACTTTTCATCAATTCATTGTTCTTTTGCTTTCCTGCATTTGCGAATAATTTTCCATTTTATGGCTTTGTATCTTTGTTTTCCTGTTTCGTCTGATTTATTTTAGTAGTTTCGCCTTTCTTCTATTAAATTCAGGACATCCTTTGTTATTCATGGTTTCTTGTTTTCTTTTTGTTTATATCCCAGAATATCTCTGGCGGACATGCATGGGCTGAATTTAATGTTATTCTATTCTGTTTCTACTTCCTTAGTATCAGATATTTTCCCGATATCTTTGAGCAATTCATTTGACTTTTTTTCGAATCTTTCTTGAATATCTTTATCTTTTAGTTTCTCTAAGTCCAAGTGCCTTTTTCCGTTTCTTTTTTTCAAATTTTACTTGATTCCTAAACCGTTGTATAACAAGATTGTCATTTATTTGATATCTTCCTAAATCTCCTGGCATCGTCCACGTTTATCGTCTTCTAGCATGATGTTGAAATAATGTGTTTGTGATGATTAAATTGTTCTTGTCGCAAAATTCTACCAGCGTATTTCCCCTGTCGTTTCTTGTGCCCAAACCAAATAAACCTACTACCGTTCCTTCCCTACCCTCACCTACCAGTACATTAAAATCCCCTGTAATTATTAAATTTTCATGTCCTTTTACGTATGTTAATATGTCTTCGATATCTTTGTGGATCGCTTCTACCTCTTCGTCACTGTAGCTAAAGGTGGGCATGTATACTTGTATTATTACTGTGTTTACCGGTTTAGATTCTAATCTAAACATGAGCACTCTTTCGTTCTTTTGTAAGTAATTTTCTACACAGTATCCTATCTTTTTTCGCATAACTATCCCCACACCCAAATTTTCTTCTTCTGCTCCTGTATGATTTACCCTGAAGTCTTCACTCCAAAAATCCCCCGCCTCTGGTCACCGAACTTCGTTGATCCCTACTATGTCTAGTAATAACGTATTCATTTCGATTTTTAGGTGCTCTAGCTTACCCGCTTGCTTCATACTTCTAACATTCCACGCTCCGACTCGCAAAATGTTCCCTTCTCAACTTTCCGATCGCATCCTCCGAAGTAGTCCCCTCCCGGAGATCCGAATGGGGACTATTTTAACTCCGGAATCTTTTACTCCAGAGAATGCCATCATTTTATTATTATTTAGGTACGCTGTGTACTTGGGAGATAATGTGGTGGTTTCCCGTTGTCTTCCACATCGCGGTAGCGTGTCTTAGACTGCCATACCGACCCCTATGGTCTCTGACAATCTAAGTACCGAAAGAGCCGCTGCCCTCTTTCGGGGACCTGTCTTAGTCTGGTTCCTCACTAACAACCGTACTACTTTGGTTGGACCTGTAGTTGGCGCAAGCCATTTCACCTGTACTAGTAATCTAGAACTTTGGCAAGGTGCAGGTCCATTCGAAATGGTTCTACCACCTTGTATAAAATAAAAATAAAAGCTTATCTAAAGTGAACGTTTACCAAATCGTTCTGTAAAGTTTAGTTGATAAGTCAGTGATATTCGAATTTTCACTGGAAGATTAAAACTTTTTATGAATATTACCTTGATTTTTAAATCAAGGGCTATAGAATCAAGTTTCAATGGTGCTAAAACGAAGCAGTTAAAATCCCGAAATAGTTATTTATTGCGTATCCGATATTACTTCTAAATAAAAAGTTTACGATCTTCCATGTAAAAAGCATTTGAAACAGGTGTAACCTACCAAAAGTGGTAATTATTTTTCAGAAGAAACTGAAACCAGTTATAAAGTTCACTTTCCTTTCATAACAGCAAATTTTGATGCTCACTTTTAATTAAGTTCTCGTTAAGTGAAACTGACTGTAATTACAGTTCAGTGACTTTATTTTTAACATCAAAAGAGACATATATCAAAACACTCATTTTTATCTCCTCCTTTTTTCAACTACCTTTAACTTCTAAAATCCATCACGTCACTTTCAATTAGACAAATATCAAATTAAATTCTCAGTATGCAGGAAATAATTCCGTAGGTTGACGGAGCATAAACTTAAATAGTTTTTGTGGTGCTGTAGGATATGTCGCATGCAAAATTAGCAGTTGTCAGAAAGGCTGGTCTAAATTAAAAACACATACATCACCTGCCTGTTCTAATACTACGTGGAGTAAGGACGCTCAGAACTTTGCTTGAATCTAGATCTAAATATAGATTTAACCCTAAATATTTCACTTAAACCAATATTCAGAAAAACAGCAGTTGTTTCGCTGTAAAACTACTTTTATGGAAACAAAGGAGCTATTAAGAAAAGAAAAACAAGAAATGTATGTAACACGTAACAGGGTGTCCCACTTAAGATCTCCCACTATTTGGATCTTGTAAACTATAAGAGATACGGTTTTGGTTCAATTACAAAAGAGTTGCGGCATTTTGAACCAAAGTAAGCTTTCAAATTTTAATTATCTTCAACGGTTACTCAAATATTTAGGAAGAACTGAAAATTGCTTTCTTAGAGTCTGCATAATTTCGAACTGTAGGAAGGTATTTCCATATTTTTGGTATGTGGAGGTTTTTCTCTTGTACAAGGAATATGAATATGACAATAGAATTATCGTAGGTAGCTACGATATTGCACTATTTTTCATTATGGTCGCCATTTTGAAATTGAATGCCACGTAATCCAGCTTATTCTTCTAGATAATGTACTTTCTAATTATTTCAAATTCTCTCAAAAATAAAAAAAGATACGAGTGATTTATTATTTTTCATTAAAAGATCTGTTAATGCGGCGGTTAACTTCGATAACCACAGATGGTGAGATCAATGGACATGTATATTTAAAAGCAATAAGAATAGTGGAAGCCTACAAGTACTTACTTACGTTATTAGATTTAGCGGTGTAGTAGTAAACAACGTCGACTTTTGTATAAGTTCGTATCTGTCTAACAAAAAACCATCACGATACACAGCATACGTTACACTAAGTTTTCGCGGTGCATCTAAAACACAGAGTAACTTGAAGGCCGAATCGCGAGAAATATAATGACAACTAATGTCCACGGGGCGGAAGCAAGTTTACCTGCAAGCTTCGTCATGTTAACTGACAGTAAAAATTAACTATATAATAATGCAAGCGGAACAACACTATTGAAAACTACAGAATAATTAGAGCTAACTAACTTGTTTGTAATCTTTGTCAGAAAGTTGACGATAGAATACTATACCTTGATGAGCGGTATCTAACAACATAAGATAATAAAATTTTAGAGTCTGCAGGTAACATTCAGATCCGGCTCGAAGACCATATATGTTAATGCGGCGGTTAACTTCGATAACCACAGATGGTGAGATCAATGGGCATGTATATTTAAAAGCAATAAGAATATCGAAAACCTTCAAGTACTTACCTACGTTATTAGATTTAACGGTGTAGTAGTAAACAACGTCGACTTTTGATATAAGTTCGTATTTGTCTAACAAAAAACCATCACGACACACAGCATACGTTACACTAAGTTTTCGCGGTGCATCTAAAACACAGAGTAACTTGAAGGCCGAATCGCGAGAAATATAATGACAACTAATGTCCACGGGGCGGAAGCAAGTTTACCTGCAAGCTTCGTCATGATAACTGACAGTAAAAATTAACTATATAATAATACAAACGAAACAACGTTATTGAAAACTACAGAATAATTAGAGCTAACTAACTTGTGTGTAATCTTTGTCGGAAAGTTGACGATAGAACACTATACCTTGATAAGCGGTATCTAACAACATAAGGTAATAAAAATTTTAGAGTTTGCAGGTAACATTCAGATCCGGCTCGAAAAACCAAATATGTTAATGCGGCGGTTAACTTCGATAACCACAGATGGTGAGATCAATGGGCATGTATATATAAAAGCAATAAGAATGGTGGAAACCTTCAAGTACTTACCTACGTTATTAGATTTAGCGGTATAGTAATAAACAACGTCGACTTTTGTCATAAGTTCGTATATGTCTAACAAAAAACCATCACAACACACAGCATAAGTTAAACTACGTTTTCACGATACCTCATTAACACAGAGTAGCTTGAAGGTTGAATCGCGACAAATATATTGACAGCTAATGTCAACAGGGAGATGCGAGTTTACCTGCAAGCTTCGTCATGTTAATTGACAATAAAAATTAACTATATAATAATACAAACGGAACAACACTACTGAAAACTACAGAGTAATTAGAGCTAACTAACTTGTTTGTAATCTTTGTCAGAAAGTTGACGATAGTGTTTATTGGTTCGTTTGTTACATAATAATAAACTAAAATTATCCCATGTGGTTGGTTACTCATTGGGCGCGTCAGGAAATATGGCCAAGAGATTGGCTATTTACTCTAGGAAGGATCGTGATCAACTTATCTCTTTCAGTGGCACAGTGACCCGAGTGACATAAGACCTACAACATGGTAGAGAGCAAGAGACTGTGCTGATGAGGGATAAAATCCAGTCACTAGCCAAGTGAAAACGATCCCGCGAACCAAACCCCTCAATCCAAGCTGTAGTTTTGTGGCTAATGGGGCTGCACTGAGGTAAACAAAGCCGGTGGGACAATTCTGCAACATCGTCATACCGTGCCTTCCCTGCCATCGTGGTCATCTCCCATGGGCAAAAGGGTGTGGGGGTTTTGACTTAATCGCCCGAACCAAGAGGAAACAACCTCGTTAACAATTCCTAAATCCCGTGGTGTAGAACCAAGCCCAGAGGATGCGTGGCTGGACAGTTAACCAGTCTCAATCGGACCAAAACTCGGGGAACAGGGCGGCACCCCGTTTTATTCACGCCTTCCATGCCAATAGGGGGCACCTGGAATGACGACCATTTACATCCCCCATACTCGTGGGAACAATCATGAATAATATCGCTACCACTAGTAAAACTGAACCTGAAGAGGTGGAACCAGCAATGGGGAACTCCATAGGTAACCAAAATGTATCCATGGAGGTGGAGCAGACCCAGTATGCAAATCCGCTTCCGTGTCTGAAACACCAGACATGGAGAATACTATAAAGAAACTTGCAGCCACTTGACTGCAAGCAAAGAGACTTTCGGGAGCTCAGCGTAGAAAGCTGAGGAAAGCTAAGAAAGTCGAATCTGGGACTTGGACGGAGTCATACCCGTCCACTATGTAAGCTGACGGGGGACTGCGATATAGCCCTTATCCAGGAACCTTCGATTTGCAAGGGAAAGGTGCTAGAACTGAGTTCAATCGGTAAGGCACTTGTATATAGTAAATCCACTGATAGACCCAGGACTTGTATACTAATCAACTTAACCAGGGTCAGCACAATAAGCCTTTTAGGCTGCAGTGCGGCGTAGCCGTTTTGCAGACGCACCCGCCAGGGGGAGTGGTTTTAGTGGGTATGCCACAAGGAGGGGTTCACACTTTGGCTATAAAAGCTTTCTACTCCATCGGGTCTGGATAATTATAAAAAAAAAAACTAAAATTATACATGCTCAAACTGACTACCATTTTTTAAAACGCAAAGTTGTACACGCTTGACTATATCTTTACATGAAAGTAGATAAGTTGCATTCGTATGAGATAAAAAAACGGTTTTCTTTAAGGATTAAACATGAGAAAATTTAAGGTTGATCTTCCAAATTTGTTCATTAAAAGAATTTAAGTTTTCAAAGATTTTTTCTTTGGGATTTATTTTAGCAATACCTGGACAGATTTAAAATTAAAAATTTGTTTCTAGGAAATGATATTTGTATGTATACCAAAATTATTTTTACGTTAATAGAGTGTGGAGTTGAATTTCATTTCAATTTAATTAAGAAATAGGTAAAGTCGGTGATTTGTAAATGACATCCAGCTACCCCAGCAATAGCCTTATTTGGAAGGAGCATTTTATTTTGAAAAATTTCTGTAATTAGGACTAATTCACATACTATCAAATCCTTATATAAAAATGCAGTTCTATCAATCCCCAAACTCCCTATTCTATACCCTGTTCTATTCGTGCGTGTCTCTACATTTAACGTTTTCAGATAACCAAATCCTATATAACTGACTGTATTTCTTCTTCAGTTATGCCCAACAAATCTGATTTACGCCCACTGTAAATCATATTTTATTACGATCATCGTCTAGGGAATACAATGTATCCAGTTTAATTGGTCCTTATTTAGGACATCAAAGCAGGGGAGTTTTATGCGGAATAACAGTCTTCTATATAGAAATGACATCAAAAGAATTACTGTGACAGACTGTTTAGCGCCCCTCGATTTTGACAGAAAAACTTTTCAGGGTAAGTGTTAAGGTGATGTAAAATTAGTATATATAAGCCCTGTTATTTATTACTTTTGAATTTCTTTATTTTCTTTTCCCATTTATCCATACGAACCCACTCCTGCACCATTCCAGTTAGCCGATGCACTCTTATATTGTTACGGGATCTTCGCCTCTTCAGGGCAAATCAAAATTTAATTCATGTAATGCTTATTTTACCCGTAATATAGCTCCTTGAGATCATGACTAAATAAAAGGTATCAATACTGCAATTTTAGACCCATAAAAATTTATTCTTGCCTATCAATTTTGGTGAAAATTGTTATGCCCAAAGTACGAGTTAGTATTTTTTTTTAATTCTATTGAATACCATTTCACACGTTATCTATTAGATGAGACGATAAGTTACAGCTATCTATTCGGTGTCAGTGACAGCACCGAACATCTCTAAATTCGTCCATAATCCTGATGATTACTTAACTAAATCTTAGTTTAAAATGAACTATAAATATGAAATTACAAAATAATAAAACAAATTCGAGTGTACTGACGTACTAGGCGGCTCCGTGGTGTAGTGGTATGTGTGTGACTACTACGCCCTAGGTCTCGGGTTCGAATCCCGATACGGTCCGCTTGAAAAATGTTAGGCGAGCATTTTTCGCAAAAATATACCCTCGTTCGGATGAGAGGTAAAATGGAGGTCCCGTGTGTGAGTGTTGTCACGCACGTTAAAGATCCCTACCTTGCTTGGAACAGCAAGGGTTTGGCAAAATTCCAAATTTTCCAGGTAAAAAAACTCGCTTCCTGGCCAATGTAGTACCTTCGGGTGGAGCATTGGAAAATCACATGTAATGTACTGACGTACTCGTCGACCTTCGGTTTTTTTTAAAAAGCAGAACACTCTCAATAAATAAATAAAATGCATCTTCCATTAAAGATGATCTCCCAAGAGGTCGAAACTACTGGAAGTGGCGGATTAAATTTTATTTATATATCAAGTTATATAAAAAAGTTTTCAATAATAAAATAATGTTGTGTAGGTTGTAACAGTTTTTATTATTATGATTATTAATCTAATTTATGGAAAACGCGCTTCAAGACCTTGCCCTACCGGAGAAGATAGAACAGCAATTCGAGCCTCACGATGCGAGTTCAATTATAGCGGTTACAAAATTTTAATTATAATGTTGAACACGTTTAAAACGTGAGACGTGGTAATTCAGAACAGGACAACTTTTACGCGTATGAGATGGGAAAATAAAAAAACTGCTGTACCGACGGTTAGCTTGGTTATCACCCTTAGGGAGAGTTGGAGATGAGCTGCGTTGAAATATTCTTTCAAAACTGAAAACAGGATAAATTGAAGTTGGACACCGCATCTAGTAAGGATAAAAAAGTTTTAATTTAAGGTAGATACAGAAAGGAGTGGATAATTGTAAATTTTTAGATTTAACTCTTTGGAAAATTGATCCGATTAGAATCAACATGCTTCTATTCTATAATAAATCATTTGTATCCAATAACAATAGCTACCCAAAGAAATAAATAATTTCACACATTTTAGTTATTTGCAAAAAATTATTAGTTGAACAAAATTTCATTAGATGAGCATCAGATCTGATAATCACGTACAAATTTAATCAAAAGCAGTAATTCAGGTAATCTTAAAAAAATTATAAATGAGAGTTTCAAATATAGCAAAGTTAGATAAATCTAACTTTCAAGAAAATATACGTTCGCAGTAAAAAAAATTTAATAATCAACAAAAAGTCGATTCAGCTGGGTAACAGGTATTCCAGACTAGAACGATGAAGGTTTTCGCACTCAAAATTTAGCCGTTTGTGGTAAAGAGGGTTGTGAAACAAATCTGTTGTGGGATTTAAAAATAACTCACCCTTAACCACTGGCCGGTGGCTGCTAGCTGCTATCCTTAGATTGGTTGGGTCCAGGTTCCAGTTGGTTGCCTATGGTGAGAAAGGGCAATAGCCCCAGACTGATTTGATAGTACGTGACGGGTGAGCCGAAGGTGATTATAGGCTCACGGATGCTTGCACATTAACGATGCTAGTAGGCTCGTGGGTACATTTTGGTTAGAGGGTGTTTTACTGACTCGAAGAAATTTTCATGTTCATAGGAATTTTATTGATCCGACAGAATTTGTTGGCTCTACGAATTTTGTTGACTCTACTAAATTTGTGCATCAATGACTTCCCATCCTGCTTGATTCGAAAATGATGTGGCAGTCAGCGGATTGAGAAAATGACTTACAATCAGCTGGGGAAAATCTTATCAGAACAAATGTTTAGTGGTTACGCACCGTGTGTATAAAACAAATGGAATACCTAGAGGTATATTGTGAACAATAAGGTGTTCACACGGACGTTTGAAAGATTGTATTGCTATTTACGACTTTACAAACCAGGTTTCAAAACAGTTAAATTGTTTTGTACATGATTGTAGGTACAAAATGTTGAACTTACCACTAGAATTTAACCAAACTAGGAAGTAATAGACCGCACGTGGTTCCCATATGGGACCAAGGACTTATTAAGAATTTGAAAATCTATCTAAATTTGCAAATAAATAATTTGGAAAATTTTTTCATTTTTTTCTATTGCGTTAACACCTCTGTTTTTCCGAAAAGAAATTTTTTAATATAACCAAAAAAATTGTTACAAGGTAGTGTCTAGATCATACTAAATCTAGATTACCTTTGTGACGTCATGAGTGTACAAATCATAAACATGTAACAGAGAAAAGACAAACTCAGCAAAAGCATGTATTCATAAATTTAAACACTATCACTTACCAGCGATTGTATTTAAAAACATAAGATATTCAAAGTTAGAAATTTCTCGCCGCTGCCATTTTTGGGTCATATTTGAATTTCTCATTAACTGCCTTGGTGACATCATACTAGCTCGTCTATTAAGATTATTTTAATTTGTAATAATTACTTTGAAGTTTATATTTACCTAGTCTGGGGAATGCCATATTTAATTCCAACTCCAACTCGTGGTAAAGCCTTGATAACTTTCTTAACGGTAGCTTGATCAGGAAAAGAAAACAGAATCGAAGCTGAAAAGAAAAACATTAGTATTTTATACAGATAATTTTATTATAACAATATAAAGCCAGACATAAGATGAGTTTGATATGGCTGTTATATAATTTAATTTAATGATAGTTGCGTATTTTTCATAACTATCTTTTGTGCACTATTAAGTTACTGAAATACTTTTAGTTATAACTTAAAAGAATTATACTTCTGAGCCTTGAACTTCATGTAATTGACCGCGGTCGATTCTTTTAATGACAAAAATCAATTTTTGAAATTAGTATTCTATACAGATGTTTTAAAAGCGTCAAAGTAGTTATAAGGATAAATTGTCGTACTAGATGTAACATTGAAATAACAATAAGCCTATAATCGGGCAGAAATATTAAAAAATAGAATAGTTAATAGTGATAACGGGTTTAAGCTTGTTACGTGTTAAATAAGTTAACCCGTAACACGCCTTTTCAATTACTGGATAACTAGTTTTCATATTTTTACATTTAATAAATCTATTATTTTTTTATAAAAATCTAGTAATTTCCTTGGTTTCCTGAATCCGGTCCTGTTTATTTTATGAAGCATTATGTACATTGTAAGCTGAACATGATTTTAATATGTATAAATATGTTGAGATACTTTGCGCAAATTTTTAATGGCTCTCGGAAAATATACTGTGAACACGCATCATTAAAGTGTCGAAGTTCTCTATTCCAATTGGTTGTAGGATATCAGCCAATTTGAATAAGCCAATACCGCGAAACGACCAATTAATGTTAAAATGAAGAAGGTAATTCATATGAACTTAAATTGATCGCTTGAGTATCGAAGTTCGGAAAAATAACTGCATTTTCGGTGTGTCTAATCGCGTTTGTTGCGAATAGTGCACGTTTATCGTTTTTCTCTTCGTATCTTTCCCCCGATGTCACTATCGTGCTACGTTCAGCGACGTAGTCAAAAAAAAGAAAATAAAAACAAGGAAGAACAAGAAGAAATTGACCGGGCCCAATCGGCGAGTGGGCGGTGTATTATACCTATAAAAAAAATTAAGGGAGACCTGAAATAAAAATATACTCACACACAATCAAACATTTACAAACTAAAAACCTCTAATTTAAAAAAAAAAAAAATATATACAAAACACATTAGTACCAAAAATGAACAATTCGTAGGTACACAATATAAATATTTACGAATAAAAAAAAATCATTTTTAATATGGCGAGCTGCAGTTTTTAGGTCATCCCTATATTAATTATCAAACTAGAAAAATGAACAAAATTACCCCACTAAAAACCACATCTCGAAATCAGCATTGTAATTACGGAATTTTATATATAGATAAAGGAATTAGCACGTGAATTAATTTTCGTTTTTAACGCCAAAGGGATTTGAGTTGTAAATTATTAGACCGCGTATTTCTAATTAACAGAAAAAAATGTACGGGATGTTCAAAATAAACGTAACAAATCCCCCCTGCCAAGCAAAATTAACAGGTCGAGGTAGGAAAACCAAAGTAAAGAAGCGGGCAGTACCAAACTATAAGAAAAGGAAACCCAAACAAACAAAAAGAATATTCGCTTACAAAAAAAACTAAAAGAAAATTCGTTACGACAATAACAATCAAACAAAAAAAAACCGAAGAAGAAAAAAAAAGGGATACCCCAAAAAACAATAACTCTCGTTCGGCTCAACGGACCAATAATAGAAGAGAGAAAGAGAAAGAAAGAAGAAAAAAAGGAAGGAAGGAAGGACGGGTAATGCACAATCAAGGAGGACTAAGGTGGAACGGCCTCAGCACTGAAGAAAAGTCGTTAAAGGACGGATGTTTCTTGTAAAGAAACAGAAAAGTCTTCGACCTCAAAAGAAGAAACGGAACGAGAAAGAAAAACCAACAGTTTAAGCCAAAACAAGACCCAAAGGTCAAGCCTCAAGCATGTAAGGGTTCAACAAGGGAGACCGAGAGGAAAAGAGGAGGAGTGCTGGTAAAAGAAACAATGTAATATCAATTGTGGTAGTCGAAGCCGAAGAACCGAAGAAAAGAAACACTAACTAGTCCTACAGTCGACTGAGTCGTGGCTTCTGAAGAAAGAAAGACGGACTAGAAAGCACCTACAACAGGAGCGGATTGAAGAAACACAATTAGTATCGGGACCGACAGCAAAAGGATAGGGACAGGAGAGTGAAATGAAAGGAACGAGAGAAAAAAAACCAAAAAGAATAACACCAACACCAAGTACAAAACAAAAAAAGACCCTCAGAATCGTATAAAAGAAAATAAAACAGAAGCTCAATGTAGTTATATATGAGTAGGTGGGTGCTCATGCGAGCGTGCGTGTTTGTGTGTAGGTGTGTATGTGTGTGTAGGGGTGTGTGTGTGTGTGTGTAAGTAGTGCGTGTGTGTGTTATGCGTGTATAAAGTGTGCGTGTGTGTATGTATTGGACCACTGTAGTCGCCGCTTACGACAGGCAGGTCGTACCATGGGGCTATTCTATTCCCGAACCCACACGTGTGAAAAAAAACAAGAAAAGAACAAAAGAAAGGAGAACCAAACAGAAATGTGTGGATGTATGAAGTGTGTGCGTTTATGGAGTGTGTTTATGTGTGTACGAAGGGTGTATGTGTATCTGTTGAACCGCTGTAGTCGCCTCGTACGACAGGCAGGTCGTACAGTGGGACTATTCTATTCCCGGACCCACACGGGGTGAAAGAAAAAGAAAGCAAATGAAAGAAAACCCAATAAAACCGGGAAGTAAACCGAAATCGTAATGTCCATAAATCATGTTCGAAGGAGAGCAAAGTCGTCATAATCTGGGGCGCGAGAACTTGGTATTGGGCTTGAGATGTTTACCCGCCAGAAGGAGAACGAAACGAGATCGAGGACATTAGGATTTTGTCGACATATATCTTCAGGTTCGAAAGGGGCATGGAATAATGTCTGCCTCTTTTGGGCAGTTTTCCGCAAAACAGGGACAGCAGGGGGTGTAGTAGTTGCAACAAGCCGTATAGGAGGTGGAAAGGGTAGTTTGGAAAACTCGAAACGAGTTAAGGAAAAAAGTTGTTTATTGTTAGGGTTGGAGGTAAGAAAGTCAACGGTAGAAAAAGAAACATCATGTGTTGTCATAATATCCACGGTAGAAAGAGAAAAAGTATTGGCTGTACGAGAATCAACCTTACGAAAAGAAACATAAGCGGAGCACACTTCATTTACGTTAACTAAAGGGACAGAAGTAGATAAAATTTCAACGACGTTAGATAGAGGACTCGAAGTATCACAGTTAGGAAAGGAAACAACATTGGCTGTAGGAATATCAACCCTAGCAAAACTAGCAGAATACGATAACGCTTCAACCATATTACATGAATGAACAGAATCGGGTGGACCTTCGTCAACATTAGATAACAGGACATCAGATAAGATTTCACCAACCCTAGTTAAAAGCACAGAAGCAAGTAGCATTTTGTCAGCAAGAGAAAAATAAGTAAGGGTAGGTAACGAAACAGGGTCAGGTACAACTTTGACGACAGTAGCAACAGACATCATAGCGACGGGTTCCCTGACATCAATAGGACCTTCTCTATCCGTATTAGGAGTTATCGTCAGTTCAGCTATAGCTGTTATTGTAGACACGACATGAATTTCTTGAGTAGAACAATTTAAGAAGGCAGGAACATGTAAAATTTTGACAGCAACAGCAACAGACATTAAAGATACAGGTTCGTGAACTTCAACAGGAACTTCGCTGACGAAATTAGGAGTAATCGTCACTTCAGCGACATTTGTACTTGCAGACACGACAAGAAAATCTTGGGTAGAATCGTTTAAGAAAGCGGGAAGAAACTCTTAAGAAGCTACCTGCAAGTCACTTACCCGAAGTATGGGTTGCAATGGTGGTGCGGGCACAGTTTGGGGTGAGAGTGAATAAGTAGGGCGAGCAGGAGGAGTAGAATAGGATGTAGAACTAGAGACAGAAGAAATTTTGTTCGAAGCTGTATTTGCTGAAGAAGGGTATGTTTTGATAGTAGGAGCCAGATGACCTGGACGAGGGACAGAAGAGAACGTAGAGTGAGAAGCAGAAGAAGTTTGGCTCTTAGAGTTGAGAACAGAATTGGAAGTATTATTTGAAGGCCTATTAGTATTAGGATGACAATTTGGACAGTTGCAGCGAAAAATTCCCTTATATCCGTAACAATAACAATGGAGTACTTGAGGACGAGTACAACCAGGTTTGTCGCAATTAAAGCAGATAACCTGACGAGTAGAAGCAGAACTAGGAAGAAGAACAGTAGAACGTACGGAAGAAGTTGCGGATCTACCCGTAGCCGTCTGAAAAATCTTAACAACTCGGTCATGTAAAGCAAAAGTATTTTCCTCTGTAGTAGCACAGTTATAAACAAAATTCGGGGGTTCAACATGTTGAATCAGTAATTTAGACAACGACTTACAGTCAAAAAACCTATGCCGGCAACCACGATACCAAAGTAACGCTTTCGACTCAAACAAATCCACTGCAGACTCAAATAACTGCAACTCTGACACATGGTGAACTCGTCGGAGGTTTTCGACACTTCTCAAAAAATCATGTACAGTAAGAGTGTTTCGGACACCAGAAGATTTCAAAATCCACTCCCATACAGGAAGACCTTGGTAGGAAGCCGAAAAAGAAGTCATTTTGAATACGAACAAGAAAGAAATTGGTAGAAAGTAACTAAATAAAGGCTAACCGTAACTTGATAGAAGCCAAAAGAAAATTATTGCGAATACAGGGCAATCTAAAACATATCCGACGAATAA
The DNA here is from genome assembly GCA_036346225.1 of Platerodrilus igneus. Taxonomy (NCBI): domain Eukaryota; kingdom Metazoa; phylum Arthropoda; class Insecta; order Coleoptera; family Lycidae; genus Platerodrilus; species Platerodrilus igneus. Next base: position 9,325,461 of record JARFIW010001469.1, on the reverse strand, counting down.
ACTTCGGGAACACTAATAGGAGCGAAACAACAAAATAGAATAAGGCTGTAGAATAAAAGAAAAAATCGGAGGACAGAACTACCTCTAGACGTGACGGGGAGAACAAAATATACAGCGAGGGAAGAAAGAAAAAGTAAAATCTTGGGCGCCAGCGTTTTCAATGGATTAGGATTATTGGCGTCAAAACAGAAGTCCAATAATTTGCAATTCAAGAAGATCGAACCCACGCCGCAAAAAGAAAAGGAATAAATACAACTTCGAGCATAAAGGACGAAAACATAGGTATTATCAGGCCGAGATAAGGATACGGTAGTAACTTGGGCCGCAAACAAAAAAAAATCAGGTCAGAATCAAAACAGAAATTGGGCCAGAAATTAAGCGGAACTAAATCGGAACACCAATTAACGAAAACCAAAATCGACGCAACGGAAAAATTAACTACAACAAAATCGGGGCCAAAGTTACACGAAACAATAACGGAGCACAAGAAAATTAACTAAACAAACCCGCAGCCCCACGCCAGGGCGTCAGAAATTATGCTACGTTCAGCGACGTAGTTAAAAAAAGAAAATAAAAACGAGGAAGAAAAAGAAAAAATTGACCGTGCTCATTTGGCGAATGGGCGGGGTATTATACCTACAAAAAAATTAATGGAGGCCTGAACTAAAAATATACTCACTCACACACAATCAAACATTTACACACTAAAAACCTCAATTTTAAAAAAAATTATATACAAAACACATTAGTACCAAAAATGAACAATTCGTAAGTACACAATATACATATTTACAAAATTAAAAAAAGAATCTTCTTTAACATGACGAGCTGCAGTTTTTAGGTCACCCCCTATATTAATCTTCAAACAAGAAAAAGGAACAAAATTACCCCACTAAAAACCACAGCTCGAAATCAGCATTGTAAGTACGGAATTCTATACATAAAATTATCCTAATAAAAAAATCAGTAAACATTATAATACCCTCGCACATACAAACAACCAGTCACTTTACCACCAATAAGGTGATGCATCCGTAGACCCGTGTACATATGTTGTTTTCAACAACTACCGGGTACCCATATAAGAAAAATAGTGTATAAACACTCATCCTCGAGTCACCACCGTCGGGTTGGCTCCTACCGTCTGTAAAAAAAGTGCGAAAGAGGTGCGCGTGATCCCGCCTTGGGGTGGTCCTCCCATCACAACAAGGGGCGACCATTCATTGTGGCTTTAAGGGCCGCCGGAAGGAGTTATAGTAACTATAAATAAAATTAATTTATTGTTGTCGAAAAATAACAATTTTATAAAACCCATAAATACTCACCACGCTGTAAGGCGTGCGCGAACTTTTCATACAGAAAAACGGAAACAACCAACCACTTTACACGTGTTTTCGTTATGTAGATTGAAAAGCAAGTGAATATTAATTTCGTTTCACTAACGACCAGAGCTCAAAGTAATATTGTTGTTAAGGAAATAAAACTAGAAAAACACGGTTTATTGGGATAATAAGAGGCTTTAATTCGACGAAGTTTTCAATGAAAAGCACATGAGGATCAATTATCAGATACCTAGAACCAGTTATCGCCTGTTTAATTTTAGCATAAACTTTACGTTGAAGAATTCTTAGAGGGAGTATTTATTATTAATTAGGCACTAAGATGTAACAATAGGTATCGAATTTATACAAATAGATAAATGTATTCACACGTGAAAGGGTTATTTTAATTTACTGAATTAATTTTCGTTTTTAACGCCAAAGGGATTTGAGTTGAAAAGTATTAAACCGCGTATTTCTTATTAACAGAAAAAAATGTACGGGATGTTCAAATTAAACGTAACAATCGTTACTACCGGCAAGCACCACGTCATAAATCAGCCGAAAATTGTACAACGAGAACTTGAAAAATGGATTTCGCTGCAGGAGGACATAATTGTGTGATAATCTGTTATAGTTCTCATACAGAAATTTACACGCGAGAACTATTAAGATATACTGGGTCGGTTTTGTAACGGCTGTAGAGAGAAAGCATAGGAATTTATACAATGAGGTTGAGACTATTCCACAGTATGCAGTTGGACCAGATAGATTAATTTTGATCTTTGCCAATGTTCAGAAACATCAGGTTGTTTATGAGATACTCGTGCGGCGTGTATCCATAAGAACATGTGTACGTACATGTGAATGCGTTTGCACGTTTACGCAAGTATGTATCATGGGCGTCCACAAACTACTGTAGGGGATGTTCAAACGACAACTAACAGTACTCCTGGAAATAGCAAATACGGTACTTTTGTCACTTTTAAACCGAAAGTAACCAATGAACGCTAATTTTACTAGTTTGCAAACAAAGAACAACCCATAAGCAAATGGTAAAGTTTTTGTCTTCAAATAAACAACAGAGGTTTAGAATAATATATAGCAAAACCATTCACAAACGCCATGTAGTATAGTACAACAACAATGTTCGCACTATAACCAAAAACATAAAATTAGTCGGATTAAAAGAAGATATTGATTGTACACAAACTGTTGAGTTCAGACAACAAAATACAATAATAAATTCCATTGAATTTCGTTGTTCGCAGAGGAAATCAAACTACATTTTAAAATACCCCCTCGATATCTATAACTGAAACTACTGTGAAGCATATAGAGTGGCCTGACTTTTTGAAAAATAATAGGGGTTTGTATGATTATCGATCCACGCTATAAATATTCTCGGAGTAACTTAATGAGGAGGACGTTACTACCAATAAAACTTGAGCAACAAACACGTGCAGATATAACAAAACAGAATTTCAAGGAATACGAGCAAATAACAAACATATTTAAGCATTTAAGCTTTCCAAAGAACCTATTTAGAATTGGTTTTAACGACCAGCAAATATAACGAGCAGCGGTTAAAATATTTTACAAAGAATTGCTAAGGCGAACTTCTCGGTTTTAGAAGTGGTTTTACAATAGCATTATTTTGACGAAAAACTAATGAACATATCTAACATGTATTTCCAAGGAAGAAACATTATTTAAAGTCGATTGAGCAGCAAATATTTCAAAGAATTTAAAGTCTTTAGAAGAAGCAAATGCTTGTTTGTTTTTTAAAATGAATTGATAAAGGGTAGTTGGATATAATTCACGTATTGAGGAACATTTTTATGCAGCATGGTTTTTAATATTTGAATATTGAACTTATTATTATTTGAGAAAACATAAATGATTTAGGTTAGCGTTTCAATTAGGGTTCTTGTAATTTCATGCAGAATCTCTCTATTTCAGAGAGTTACGGTAACAAGTTTACGACTTCTTTTACTTTAATACACGTATGCGGAGTTCAAATGCGAAACGTACTGTCAAAATTAATACAAACAAGAGATTGTCCACAATTAATCCAGATCCTACAAGACTCGCTACAAAATTTTAATTTAATTTAACGATTTACGGAAAATAATTTCTTACTATTTTCCTAAATAACGGTCACAGATACGAAAAACTGCAAGAGGTCAAAAAGTTTCTAAACGAAACACAAAATTCATTTTGTGTTTTAAAATCTACCAGCGGCGCACCTCAAAAAACTTTAAGGAGAGAAAAGGGGGCATGACCCTCGAAAAACTACCACCCTGTAGATCCTCACAACCATTCGGCATGCCCAACGATATAAGCCCTACAGCGTTACCTGTATTTCAAATCTGATCTTAATATCTCAAAAACTGCAGGAGCTATAAAGCAAAAACCAAAAAAATTGCGGTACCTCAACACCCTATAGATTGAAAACGAAGTTTACGGACCGATGTTTATATAAATTTTTAGTAATAAAATTCGCCAAAGCATCATTACACCCATTCGTATGTACATGATATTTGGGAACAAACACCCCCTGTATATATATCTATATATATATATATATATATTATATATATTTAGTTAGAAATTTCAACAATAATGAGTCGTTTATTTTGCTAAAATAAATCTGCATAAATTCCATATAAAGCACTATAAACAGATGGTCACGAAGTCATTTGTTATTCCATTCGAATAAAAGACAATATTTGTACGATAAGGAGCGATATTGAAACAAATTTGTTATTTATCAGAGAAACATTTAGAGCGTTTCAAACTACTGATTGCAATTCACGTCTAAAAAATGAAGTCGATTTTGCATTAATCAGACAAATGAAATATTTTGTTATAAACTGAAAGGATTCTTATTGGTTTGGAGTACGTTTCTCTTTGCAAATTTTAATACTTTGATAGAATGAAAGTTCCTGAACAATATGGCTGTTTATAATCAGAATCAGATGTTATATATATATATATATATATATATATATATATTGCTATGATAATAGAGTCATTTAGGGGTATATAGGGTCACTAGGATAGTACACTTTATATAAATATCATGAGAGTCCAGAGAACTACACATTTTACCAAAAAAAATGCATAATTCGACAATTAGGCAAAAAGGCAAATGCCAACGCCCTGGATATAAACTATAATTATAATTATATTCAAAGAAAGGAAGAGTATTCGTAAAGATTCAACTAAATAAACAACCTTGCAAGTCATAAAACCACATGAACAGAAGCTATAAAACAATACGCGTGAGTAGTGCAACATTATTATACAAGGAACTCCATTTAAACGAACAGGTTTGTCAATGCGTAAAACAGATAAACGCATATAATTTCGTACTTCAATAAATATAAAAGCTACGTGACCAAAATGTATAAAAATCCAACACCTTGATAATTTGGAAATAATAACAGCTTGAGGATAAAGCAAAATTCAACAAATTTGCTGTACAAACAAAGCGTACGTGATGTAAAAGACCATGGAAGATTTTAAAATCCAACAAATTTATACAAATAACCTGAAATCCTACGTGCAATGAAGAGCGTCTCGACTTCGTTATACATGAAAATTTCATAGAAATACCCAAGCCTGCATGTGAAAATCAAGGTACAAGGCGATAATCCACGAACTATAAGCTTGACCGACCAATTACAAACAGATAGGCGTTTTCTTTAAATACCACAGATATTCGTAAACAAATCAGCTTGCCTCTAATGAAGGCACAGTCCACATCACCTGATATAAAATATTTACGTGAAATAATTACAAGTGATTTTATAATTAATAATTTAAATGTGGTGATAGTGAAAAATAAAACAAGGTTCGTCGTTTAATCCTCAAAACCGTAAGTTATAAAAGTAGCTTTAAAATAGGCTTTAAGATTTATATTAACAAAGGTAAGTAATTTCTGGATCCGACCTGGAGAAGTCGAACGAAGGACTCCAAGTAATTTCTGGATTCGACTGGAGAAGTCGAACGAAGGACTCCAAATGATTTCTGGTTCCGACCTGGAGAAGTCGAACGAAGAACTCAAAATAATTTCTGGATCCGACCTGGAGAAGTTGAACAAAGGAATCCAAATATCCGGCGGAGAAGTTTAATAAGTATATCCAAATAATTTCTGGATCCAAATTGGAGTATTTAAATAAATACCTGAAGAATCCACCTAGTGCAGATTTTCCAAATCCTATTTGGGTAACTCAAGGGGTAACTATAAACTGAAGCTGAACCAGCAGTCTAAGTGTACAAATTATAAAAGAAATAATAAAGATTACAAAACTTACATTGTTTAGAAACATGTATTTGTGTGTTACTCTTCAACTCCTTGGGCCCGTATTGTGATACTGTGGAGTAAATTTATTTAAAACAATAATAAAAAACGTAAAAGAAATGGTATTTAATGTAGTTTCTTAGACTTGGTCACTAGTGAGTTTTTACATAATTCCTAGGTTTAGAATTTTAAAAGTCCAAATTGGGTAAATGTTAAAATCAATTGGTGGTGAAATTAAAGAAGTCAAGATATTATAAATGATAGTATGTTTTTAAGTTAAAATTATGAATCCTAAGGTGCTTTTTTTTTTACATTGACTTTAAGAGAAAATAAGATATCCTGTCATCATCATCATCATCATTAGGTCTTCAGTCCTAGAACTCGTTGGACGCGTACCCTCATTGTTTCCTAGTCTGAACCAACCTACACATTTCCCTGAAATTTGCAGTCTGCATCTATCACTATCTGTGTGGGAAAGTCTGATCTCGGTCTACCTCTACCTCTCTTTTCCTACCTCTGCTTGTAGTATATCCCGTCCTATTCCCCAGAAATACCTTAGAACGTACCCTGTCCTTCTATTTCTCCTACTTTTCTCATTTTCCACAGATATCTTTATTCCTCTACTATTTCTACAACCTATTTGTCATTAACTTTGTCTGTCCATTCTACCATCCTCATACATCTGAAGCGCAACATTCCAAAAGGTTTCTATCTCTTTCTGTCTGCTTTTCCTACTGCCCCTATTTCATAGACGTACTGTGCTGTGCTCTTCACATATGCTTTGAACAGTTTTCTTCTTGTATCTATGTTCGACTTTTTTTAACATAGCTGTTGTTCTTTCTTGTTTGATGCAGTTTGGTCACCTTCTATTGTTTTACAGTTATATACCCTATTTCCCGGACATTCAGTAGTATGTGAAGGGAAAGCGGCTCCGTGGCGTAGTTGGTATGTGTGTGACTACTACGCTCAAGATCCCAGGTTCGAATCCCGACACGGCTCGCTTAAAAAATGTTAGGCGAGAATTTTTCACAAAAATACACCCTCGTTCGGATGAGAGGTAAAATGGAGGTCCCGTGTGTGAGTGTTGTCACGCACGTTAAAGATCCCTATCTTGCTTGGAACAGCAAGGGTTCGGCAAAATTCAAAATTTTCCAGGTAAAAAAAATAGCATCCTGGCCAATGTAGTACCTTCGGGTGGAGTATTGGAAAATCACATGTAAAGTATGTGGAGGGGGGTAAGCAGCCTTGGCTGTCAAGTTCCTTCAGCACTTGAACCTTTGTTGAATTAATAGTTTTTCAATTTATTCTTTCGCACATTCAACATTAGTTGAAAATATTTCAAAACCAACACCTGTAGTCGTTTATAATGATCATCAGATTTAAGAGTACTTATTTTTCGTCATTGGATATTACGTCTTGAAACTGCTTGCGTTTGTACCTCAGCTATGTTCTGAACTAGCCTACACAGTTCCCTGCAATTCTCACAACAGCCTATATATATATTACATTTGATTTTCCAATGCTCCACCCGAAGGTACTACATTGTCCAGGAAGCGAGTTTTTTACCTGGAAAATTTGGAATTTTGCCGAACCCTTGCTGTTTCAAGCAAGGTAGGGATCTTTATCGTGCGTGACAACACTCACACACGGGACCTCCACTTTAGCTCTCATCCGAACGAGGGTGTATTTTTGTGAAAAATGCTCGCCTAACATTTTTCAAGCGGATCGTGTCGGGATTTGAACTTGGGACCTTGGGTATAGTAGTCACACACATACCAACTACGCCAAGGAGCCGCAAACAGCCTATATACAGCTCGATTCCCTTCTATTGTTTTCTAATTATATGATCTATTTCACCGAGATTCAGTGGTATGTGAAGGGGGTTAAGCAGCCTGTGGCTGCCAAGGATCCCCCAACACTTAGACATTTGCCGTGTTAATAGTTTTGCAGTTGCGAGTATTGCAAAACTAATATCTGTAGTTGTGTATAATAATCACCATGTTTAAGTACAGTTATTATTTTCGATCTTGCGACTGGTTGGAAGTGTACCTCCATTGATTTCTATTCTGAGCTAGCCTACACATTTCCTTAAAATTCTCACAGCCTACAGCTTTCACTATCTGTGTGCAGTAGTCTAACCTAGGTCTACCTCTACTTCTCTTTTTTCCTATCTCTCCTTCTAATATATTCCGCACTATTCCCTCATGTCTTAGTATGTGGCCTATCATCCTATCACCCTATCTTCATCATTCGTCCGTAGCATCACATTTCAAAGGCTTTTCTACCTTTTTCTTGTCTGCTTCTCCTACTGTCCAGGCTGCACAGCCATACAGTGCTGTGCTCTACACATATGTTTTAAGCAATCCTTTCCTTGTTTCTGTTTGTTGTCTTTAAACTCAATAGTTGTTTTTCTTGTTAAATGCAGCACGACCTTGTGCTAATCTTTGTTTTATATCTTTTGTGGTTTTCCCATCTTGCATTATTTGTTTTCCTTGGTAGTAGACACCCTTAACCTTTTGTAAGTTCTCGTTACCTATTTGTGTTCTTGTTTTTGATTTTGTTTTCCCCTTTTTTGCATACTAGAACTTTAGTTTTATTTTTGTTAATTTTCATACCATATCTTTCTGTTAGAACTGTTTCCTTTTCATTAAGAGCACCTTCTAGCTCTTCATTGCTAGATAATACCGCTCGCTATATCATCTGCAAATCTAAGCATATCAATCTTTTGTCCCTGCATATTGATTCCAAATGTCTTCATGCATTTGACAGTATTCATTGCCTCTTCTATATACAAGTTAAAAATTAATGGGGATAAGGCACATTCCTGACTCACCCCTTTCCTAATATTTACTTCCCTACTTTCTTGCTCTAATTCTATTACCGCTGTTTGCTCTTTGTATAAGCAATGTACTATCCGTCTATCCCTATAACTCATTCCAATCTTTTTGAGTATTTCGAATATTTTTTTCCATTTTACATTGTCGAATGCTCTATCCAGATCTACAAACTCTATATATAAGCTTCCCCCTTCTCTATTGTTTTCTCCATTATCACCCTCGGAGCTAAAATAGCCTCCCATGTTCCCTGTTTCGCCTAAACTCAAATTGGTCTTCTCCTAGTATTTCTTCAGCTCGTTTTTCCATTGGTCTTTGTACAATTCTATTTAATATTTTTGACACATGCGCTGTCAAACTTATTGTTCGAAAATTTTCACATCTATCCGCTCCTCTTTTTTTGGTATAGTTACTATGATGATACGTTTGAAATCTTTGGGTATCTAGCCTGTCTCATACATATAGCTTATAAGTCGGAAAAGATGTTCTGTTACTACTTGTCCAGCGGCTTTTAGAGTTTCTGCTTGCACCTTATCTGTACCCAGCTCCTTACCATTTTTCAGACCCTTTAATGCTAATTCAAACTCATCTCTAAGTATAGGATATCCCAGGTCATCATTTTCAATGTCTGATTCCTGTTCTAGTGCTGTTAGTTCTTCTCCCGAATATAAATTCCCTATATAGTCCTGCCATCTAGCTACTTTCTTTACATTTTCTATAATGACATTTCCTCCCGCGTCCCTTATATTTTTGCTATATGGTTTTATATCCCTAAAATGCATTCTAATTAATTTATATGCTTCGTCTGTTTTTCCTATTTCCATCTTAGTTTGTACCTCTTTGTTTTTTTAGTCAACCTACTGTTCGTTAGCTTTCCTGCATTTGCGAATAATTTCCCATTTATGGCTTTGCATCTCTGTTTTCCTGTTTCGTCTGATCTATTTTTGTATTTTCGTCTTTCTTCTATTAAATTCAGGATATCCTTTGTTATCCATGGTTCCTTATCGTCTTTTTGTGTATACCCCAGAATATCTCTGGCCGCCATATCTAAGGTGGATTTTGTGTTATTCCATTCTGTTTCTACTTCCCTAGTATCAGAAATTTTCCCGATATCTTTCAGCAATTCATTTGACTTTTTTTTTAAATCTTTCGTGGATATCTTTATCTTTTAGCTTCTCAAGGTCAAAGTGCCTTTTTCTGTTCCCCTTTTTCAGATTTTTAAATTTAAGTGTGGCCTCCATAATTACGATTTTATGGTCAGTGTCTATGTCTGCTTCCGGGTAGCTTTTACAGTCTTTTACTTGATTTCTAAACCGTTGTCTAACAATAATGTAATCTATTTGATATCTTCCTATATCTCATGGCATCTTCCAGGTGAATCGTTTTCTTGCATGATGTTGAAATAATGTATTTGTGATGGTTAAGTTGTTCTTGTCGCAAAATTCTACCAGTCTATTTCCTCTGTCATTTCTCGTGCCTAAACCAAATAAACGTACTATCACTCCTTTCCTACCCTTGCCTACGACTGCTTTAAAATTCCCCGTAATTATTAAATGTTCATGTCCTTTCACGTATTTTAGTATGTCTTCGATATCTTTGTAGATCGCCTTTACCTTGTAGCTAGAGGTGGGCATGTATACTTGTATTATTACTGTATTTATCAGTTTAGCTTCTAATCTAACCATGAGTACTCTTTCGTTCTTTTGTAAGTAGTTTTCTACACGTCGTTCTATTTTTTTTCGCATAACTAGCCCTACACTCGAATTTCCTTCCTCTGATCTTGTATGAATTATCCTGATGTCTCCACTCCAAAAATCCCCTGCCTTTGGCCAGAGGACTTCGCTGATTCCTACTATGTCTAGTTTTAACCTATCCATTTCGAGTTTCAGGTTCGCTAGCTTACCTACTTGTTTCATACTTCTGACATTCCACGCTCCGACTCCCAGAATGTTCACGGATCTTTTTCTGTACTTTCGGATCACATCTCCCGAAGTAGTCCCCTCCCGGAGATTCGAATTGTGGACTATTTTACCTCCGGAATTTTTTACCCCAGAGGATGCCATCATGTTTACTAACAATTTCTGTACGCAGTGTACTTGGGAGGTAATATGGTGGTTTCCCGTTGCTTTCCACATCACAGTCTTAGAATGTCATACCGACCGGGATGGTCTCTGCCATTCTAAGTACCGAAAAAGCTGCTGCCTTCTTTCAGGGATCTGTCTTAGTCTGGTTCCTCAACAAAGACCGCACTCATTTGGTTAAACCTATAGTTCGTTTCTTTAGCTCAATGAACCGCGCAAGCCATTCTACCCGTTGTAGTAGTTTAGAACTTCGTGAAGGTGCAGGTCCGTTCAGAATGGTCCCTGCCATAGGGCGACCAAAATGGCATCCACACAGTTTCAACCACTTACAAACGAAAATTATAGAAACACAAATATCAGTATTCAGTTCGGTTTATAGAATGATATTCAGTACAATGGTTTGAAGTACATCTAAAATTCTAAACAAATAAATGAATTAAGTTATTTAGAAAATGTTGTTACAATTCGCAACTAAAACTTATTTTAAACTAGAAAAGGGGAATGGCCATTAAGCACGTGCCACGGCATCCTTCAGACTCATACATTAGATAGGTAGTAGAGTAACGATAGAGTAGCTAAGTTCTCTTTGATTCTTCTAGAACAACCTTCCCCACCGTCGGTCTTTAATGGGATTTGGCAACGGAAGATCCTACTAAATCGTCTGCTAATCATTCTTCGTTATTTTTTAATTCGAAACATTATGCATTTATGGTGTTACAATCGAAAAGTGTAACGTGTAGCTCAATGTTCATTCAAATTTTGAGTTATGCTCTAAACCATATATCTGTGCTCTCACCAAAGCTGTTAAAATATTTTATGACTTTTAAAGTCAAAATTTTCTCCTAAACTATTTAAAAACCAATAAACCATGTCGAACTTATGAATTGCCTTCTAGCAACAAATGTATATTAAAGTACTTACTTCTACTGGCAAGAAAGATTTCAATGGCAATATTTTGAAGTAAGTAACGCCTGGAAAAGATAGCTCGGATTTCTGAAAAGTACCATTTGCCATGAAGATGATCACAGTATTTCAAAACCTGTAACAAATTTTAAATTTTAGTTTTATTTTCAACAAAAATATTTAAATGAATACAAAACAACAAGTGTGGTTATAAGAGACAGACAAACAATGTTTGTCGCAGATTGTATCAGAATCACAGCACCTAGTGCTTGTCAAAAACTAACTGTAATATTATTTTGTATTTTTTGGCAATAACGAGTAATACATATAGTATAATTTAATAAAAAAATATAATCGCATTGTGTTTAATAACACATTAGATAAATATAACCCAATTGGTAAAACAACTCCCATTGATATGATACAGTATTTCTGCAAACAGTTGTATATTAACTGTTCAACTTTGTAAAAAACCGCAATCTTTGCACATGCTAGCCATCCACGGCCCTTGCGCAATGCAAAAAATTCAGATATAATGTAAATATCTATTTGTATCCGTATAACGTGTCAAGCCAATATATTATTGTAACGAAGTTTAATAATTATTCTTTTCAATCACAAGTATTTACAGTCTTATTTACAGTAGCACTAGTTTAATCACTATTTGTAGGCAGTAAAGTAATCTTCTCATGGCAAATTAAAACACTATTATAAGACTAATTTTACTGGTAATTTATCTATCTAACACAGTTATATCACGTAAGCTGATTTATGCTTATATTACTTTATGTATATCGAACGTTTATTACGACAGAATTCAAACTAATACTAATCTGTCGCAATGGGGTTCGCACTTATATACAATAATCCTTTATTCAAGAAAATTTAAAGAAAACTAGAATGTGAGTCATCAAACCTTTCGAGAAAAACCCTATTGTATTACTATATCTGTCAATCATCCATTCTTATCGCTAGACTAATATAAGGCCGCTTTATAAAAATCGAAAAAGCGCCTTTTCTAGAATGTTCCATATTTTTCTTAATTATAGTTACATTATTTTACATAAATATTAATGATATAAATAAATCACAAATAACCAACACAAATGAATATACAGGCTGATTCAAATTCGAGAGCCACTATTAATGAGAATAGTGGGTATGTTTAAATTCGGCAAAATTGCTAAATTTTACATTAATTAATAATCTGCAAAGTAATTTGATATGTCTTATTTGGCATCCCAAATATTTCCAAAAACGTAAAAAACCAAATTTCTGTTTTTTATTTTTAGTGCCGTTATTTTAAATAATATTCAAAATGTAATAGCGCTTTCTCATGACCATTTTTACCCCTTATCGAATAGACAAACTCGATTTGTTAACAAACGCTTCATCGTTACCTGACCATCATCAACTTTCTTATTTCTTATGGACGCTATTTTGGTTTAATGTACTTTCGGATTCACCAATTTTTCATGATTATAGTAGTGTATGACAGGTAGCGAAAAGCTTTTTAAACATTGGCTTAATCGTAAATAAGAGTATTTTAATACCAAATTTAATAAATGATAAGCGTAAACCACAGCTGCAAGTCATGTTCTGAACAAACAATAATTACAATAAACGCTCAAACAGCTGACCATTTTCATAAACACATAATTGTGCACGTTTTCTTGCATTTAGCATAGCTCTTTGAATGGACCTTCTAGGAATAGTGTCAAATGCACGAAGTCTTGTTCTAAATTCTTCGATGTTTCCAGGGGTTTCTTTGTAAATTTGATTTTTGACAGTTCCCCATAAAATGTAGTATAATGGTGTTAGATCCGGTGATCTAGCAGGTTATACAACCATTCTGCCATTTTCAATCCAACGATTGGGAAATTCTTGGTTTAAATATTCTTTGACAATTACTGCATTATACGCTGTGCACCGTTCTGCTGCCACTTAACGGAATGTCATCCAAATACTCGGATACTTGTGCGCGAAGAGGATTCAAATATCTTTCTCCACTTAATGATTTCACATACATAAATGGTCCAATTAAACTGTGATTTAAAATTCCCATCCAAACATTTATGCCAAAACGCTACTGTGGTTTTTTTTTCCAATTTTGTCTTGGATTTTGACTGCCCAGCAATGTTCAGTATTGCGATTAAAAATAGCAGCGTTTGTAAATTTAGATTCGTCAGACCAAATGATTTTCTTCAAAAAATGGTTATCATTATTTAGCATTGCTAACAGTGAATTGCAATATTCTAGTCGAGTGATGGTGTAGTGTATGGTTTACATAAATCCTGTATGGTTTATACTTATTTGCACGTAAAGTTCTTCAAACTTGTGTATGTTTAATCCAACAGCTACTTCACGTGTGGATGTTGAAGGAATATTATTTATCTGAACAACAAAATTGATAGCTACATCAGTAAAAAGTATTTTAGCTTTATGGTTTACCATTTGTAAAATATCATGCTAGTTATTATTCAAATTTCTGTTGTTATAAGCATTGCGAGGTTTAGTAAACGATCCGTGTTTGGCTAAGTTCGTATCAAGCTTCAGAAACATAGTTGTGAATAATTTCCCATTTTATGGCTTTGTATGTCTGTTTTCCTGCTTCGTCTGATCTGTTTTTGCATTTTCGTTTTTCTTCTATTAAATTCTGGATATCCTTTGTTATTATTTTCTTTTTGTGTATACCTCAGCATGTCTCTGACCGTCATTCTAAGCTGAATTTAATGTTATTCCACTCTGCTTCTACTTTCTCCGTATCACAAATTTTCCCCTTTCAGCTATTCATTTGTTTTTTTCTTCAAATCTTTCGTAGATATCTTTTTCTTTTAGTTTCTCAAAATAAAACTGCCTTTTCCGTTCCTTTTTTTCAAATTTTAAATTTAAGCCTGATCTTCATGATTATGATTTTGTGGTCAGTATCTATATTTAAATCTTCTACAGTTTTTCTTATTGATACCTAAACCGTTGTCTAACAAGAATGTAATCCATTTGATATCTTCATATATCTCCTGGCATCTTACACGTATATTGTCTTCTAGCATGATGTTGAAATAATGTGTTTATGATGGTTAAATTGTTTCCGTCGACGAATTCTACCAACCTACTTGCCCTGTCGTTTCTAATCCAAATAAACCTACTGCTGCTTCTTCCTTACCCTCACCTACCACTGCATTAAAATCCCTCGTAATTATTAAATTTTCATGTTCTTTTACGCATCTAAGTATGTCTTCAATATCTTTGTAGATCGTTTGTACCTCTTCCTCACTGTAGCTAGAGGTGAGCATGTATACCTGTATTTATGGTTTAAACCCTAATCTAACCACAAGTACTCTTTCGTTCTTCTGTAAGTAGTTTTCTACACAGTGTCCTATCTTTTTTCGCATAACTATTCTCACCTCCGAATTTCCTTCTTCTGATCCTGTGAGTTACCCTAAAGCTTTCGCTCCAAAAATCCCCTGCCTCTGGCCACCGAACTTCGATGGTCCCTATCCATTTCAATTTTCAAGTTCTCTAGTTTACATAATAGCTTCATACTTCTGACATTCTACCATCCGACTCGCAGAATTGTAAAAGTTACCGATGGTTAGTTGCTTACATTCGAGTATAGAGGGCGCATGAGAAACTGTTTGAATTATAAATATACCTTGATTTGTGTATAATCCCAGAGCTTAGTTGGTTGTTTTACAAAAAGAGATGCGTCCGTCTGATGATCTGCAAGAACAGTGAAACCGGTCATGGACTTTTCTTTTTACAAAATAACCAACAATTTATATTGATTTTCGTTTTCCATGCTCGAATTACTTTTCCCCATGCCAAGCAAAATTATTCATTATCATAATACTGAAGGTTTAATATTGAGATAACGATGAAGTTAAAAGTGAAGTTTGAAGAAATTGTTGGTATTACACAGAAATTATTTTGTACGTATTTGTGTTTAATTGGTGAACAACAAACGGTGGTCTTATTTTTGATTAATAATAAATTCTTTCCTACAGGTTTGAAACAGAAAGGACTAACGGGTCAGTTATTTTTTTATTATTGTGATTAAGCTTTTTGAAACGTACGGATTTCTGCGTTTTCCCGGAACTTTTGGTATTGAAAATTTGAACACCGTGGCGCCTTTAGTTGTCTTTTATTGTGTTACAATATCGGCCCTTGACCCCTCTTATGCAAGAATGGTGGACAAAGTTCCACAGTTAGCCGTATTACCTTACAGGGAGTTTTCTTTTTACTATCGGCCGTTTGTCAACCAACTTTACCCTGGGCTATTTTAACATTCAGAAAATCCCGGTGTACTTCAGGAACGTTACGTGTTAGAATGTCGCCTCTGACAAGAGCTTACTAGAGTTTAGCTTCATCTTCCCCTGATACACTTTTGGTCACTTGGCGCCCAGCTGTAACAAATATAAACATTCCCCAAAACAAAACCCTAATATATTAAATTTTTCAGCGTCGTTTGTGGTTGGAACTACCTAAAATAGCTATGCTAAAAAATATGTTTTTCAGAAAATTGAAGAACATGGAAGTACGAAAATGAGAGTGGAATATATATTCTCAAACAAGCGGGAAAATATCCTATATCTATTAAAAGATTTTTAGCGATACCAGTGGTGGGTACAAAATCATATAATCCATCAATTTAGAAACAAATTTTTTTTTGACATTTTAATACTTTTACAAATTATACAATTTTACAACTTCAAAAAGCAATAAAATCTAAAACTTTTATATAGAAAATCCATTGATTTAGATGTCAATTTTATTTTCTCAATTTGTAAGTTATATTTATTTTATGCCAACGTTAGCGTAGTTAACATTATTTTAGAAAAGCCTGTGATCAAGGATAAAATAAAGATCCGAAAATTTAGGCATTTAAAAAGAGTTTACTTTTAAATCCTACCAGCTGACTTATATATATATATATATATATATATATATATATATATAAATTAATTGATTTTGTATGAATATTGGGATAAATTTCGTTCGAAATAAGATAGTGGTTTGGTTTAAAACATTTATTACACTTAACGTTTCGGAAAATTTGTTTCCTTAATCATAAGCTACAAATAGATAGCATTAAGTTACATATATATAAAAGTTATAAATTACTTACTTAATGTGTTTTATAGAAAACCAGTTTTGACATGTAACGTCATTTCATTGAAAGTTGTTGTTACAAGTGATGTATGTCAATACTAGCTTTCTACGTTTAAATAATTTGAATAAAATAATAAAATGTTATGATTAATTAGAAATTCTTATTTTATCTAACCAACAAATCTTCATTAAGTGTATATGTGTGTGGATGAGTGTGTGTGTGTGTGTGTGTTTGTGTGTGTGTGTGTGTGTGTTGTGTGTGTGTGTGTGTGTGTGTGTGTGTGTGTGTGTGTGTGTGTGTGTGTGTGTGTGTGTGTGTGTAATAGGAAACTGGTTTGTTTTTTGGGTTGTTGTATCTGTAATTTATTAGTTTGATTTAGTATAGTGTAAAACACTTAGTTGAGAAAATGTTATTATTTATATAAACTTTGTGTGAAGAAATCTATGAGACTGTATGTATGACCTGGTTGTCTAGTTATTAGAAATGTTATATTTGTTTTTTAAAATTATAAAGTCCAAAGTATACTGCTTCTAAATTATTAATATCAGTTTTTTCATTTAAACAGTTATTTGTTTTTTGAATGTGGTAGGATTCTAAAAATAATCGTTTGTAATAATTAGATTCTATTTCAAGTATTTCAACATTTTGTAGATCTAAAGTGTGATTGTTTCTTTTTATATGTGTCGAAAGTGCGCAGGTTGTTTTTCCTATTTTGGCGTCGCTTTTATGTTGTGTTAGCCGGTTACCCAGGTATTGTTTTGATTGACCTACATATTGTCCTCCACATGAACATTTGATTCTATATATAGTATTGCTTATTTTCAGTTTTTTTGTTTTGTCTTTTAAATTTGTGAAAAGTTCTTTGGTTGATTTATTATAATTAAAAGTAATTTCTATATTCGGTTGTTTTAAAATCTTTTTTAAATTAATTGATAAATTTTGGATATATGGTAATGTTCTGTATTGTTTTTGCGTTACCGTACTTTCTTCTTTGTGGTGAATTTGGTTGTTAAATATTATTTTGTTTATTAGATTTTTAGGGAAACCATTGTTTATGAAGATGTTTTTTAGTTCAATTAAATTTTTGTGATGAAATTCAGGTCGCTTATTTTAATTATTCTGTATTTTATTGCTAAGATTGTATTGATTTTATGTTGGTATGAGTGATTTGAAAAGTAGTTTATATATCTCCCGGAATTGGTTGGTTTCTTGTACCAATCTAATTTTATTTTATTATTTTCATCTCTTATGACTTTTGAATCTAAAAAAGGGATACTTTTGTTTTCTTCTATTTCGTGTGTAAATTGCAATTTTGGGTGGAACTGATTAAATTTATTAAGGATTTCTTGAATTTTATTTTCGGGACAGCAGCAAAGAATGTCATCAACGTATTTAGTTATGAATGGGAATTGAAAGGTTAGATTTGGAATTACTTCTTTGATAAGATGGTCCATTACTATTTGTGCTAGTATTGGGGATTTAGGAGATCCCATCGGAGTGCCAAATTTTTGAATGTAGTATTGGTCTTCAAATGAAAAGTAGGTGTTGTTAAAAATTAATGTTATTGTGGTTATGAACATAGTTTGATCTAATTTACAGACGTTTTTTATTTTATTCCAATTTTTAGTTAAAATTTCTTTTGTTAGATTTAAGGGTATATTTGTGAATAAAGAGGATGCATCGAGTGAGATTAGTATGTGATTGATTGGTATTTGAAAGTTCCTAAATTTATCAACAAATTCAAAAGTGTCTTTTACGTTGAAACCATCTTCAATAGGGAACGCTTTACTTAGAATATCTCCTATCCATTTTGCTAAATTGTAAGTTGGTGTATTGATTGATGATATAATTGGTCTTAATGCTAGGGTCGGTTTATGTATTTTAGGTAGTCCATAATATTTGCCCGAAGTGGAGTTATTTTTGATTAGATTGTTTTTTTCTTCTTTAGTGATCATATTTTTATTAAATAGCAGTTTAATATGTTCGTTTATGATTTTTTGAATAGAGGTTGTTGGATCTTTGTTTGATTTTGTATAGGTGTTTGTGTCGTTTAGAAGTTCATGAGATTTTTCAATATAAAATTGTTTGTTGAGTAGAACTGTCACTGCGCCTTTGTCTGCTCTTGTAACAATAATATTTGGATTGTCATTTAGAAATTTTTTGGTTTTTTGAAATAGTCTTTCTTCTTTGTTTGGATATGTGTTGTTGTTTGGATTGTTGATGAAATTAGTGATGCTGTTTGTGATTTTTGTACGTAGTAAAGATTTTTGTTGGTCTGATAAAGTGTCATTGTTAATAATTGATTCTATACAAGCCAAAAGTTTACCTACATGAATATTTTTGTTTGTTATATGTAAATTGAATTTGGGTCCTAGTGATAACATGTTAAGTATATCTGTGGGAATATCTTTATTACTAAGATTAACTATCCATTTACTGTTATCTATGAAGAGTTGTTTGTGATTAAATTGGCTCTGTTTTAAGTTATCGAATTTTTTGATATTTTCCTTTTTTACTTGTGCAAAGTGTTTGTTATAAAATATCCTTTGTCTGCATTTGAAAGTATTTATAATGATAATAGGTAGGGTTGCTTGAAGTGAATTTTCGATATGTCTAATTCTATTGTTGAAAAGTTTATATTTGTGTGTTGCTTCTAATTCTAGATTAAGAATTTGGATTTGTAACTTGGTTTTAGATTTTCGATTTTTTTGTTTAGTTTTCCATGTGTTATACCTATTAAATTTTGTATTATATTAGTTGGATGCGATATATGGTTTGGGATGATTCCTTCTCTTCTGCATCTTTCCATAAACAAGCATCTATTTTTAAGGTTTGCCAATTTTGATGTTGTGTTTGCCCATTCTTTTAGTAATGTAACTGCATTGCTACCATATGTTTGTTTGATGTGGTTGTAGAATCCCATTTTAAATTTAAAGTTGATCTTGCTTTCAATAACGAACGTATTTGTTATAAATTAATTGATTTTGTATGAATATTGGGATAAATTTCGTTCGAAATAAGATAGTGGTTTGGTTTAAAACATTTATTACATAACGTTTCGGAAAATTTGTTTCCTTAATCATAAGCTACAAATAGATAGCATTAAGTTACATATATATAAAAGTTATAAATTACTTACTTAATGTGTTTTATAGAAAACCAGTTTTGACATGTAACGTCATTTCATTGAAAGTTGTTGTTACAAGTGATGTATGTCAATACTAGCTTTCTACGTTTAAATAATTTGAATAAAATAATAAAATGTTATGATTAATTAGAAATTCTTATTTTATCTAACCAACAAATCTTCATTAAGTGTATATGTGTGTGGATGAGTGTGTGTGTGTGTGTGTGTGTGTTTATGTGTGTGTGTGTGTGTGTGTGTGTGTGTGTGTGTGTGTGTGTGGTGTGTGTGTGTGTGTGTGTGTGTGTAATAGGAAACTGGTTTGTTTTTTGGGTTGTTGTATCTGTAATTTATTAGTTTGATTTAGTATAGTGTAAAACACTAATTAATAATAATAGTTAATAATAACTAGACAACCAGGTCATACATACAGTCTCATAGATTTCTTCACACAAAGTTTATATAAATAATAACATTTTCTCAACTAATAATAACTAGACAACCAGGTCATACATACAGTCTCATAGATTTCTTCACACAAAGTTTATATAAATAATAACATTTTCTCAACTAAGTGTTTTACACTGTACTAAATCAAACTAATAAATTACAGATACAACAACCCAAAAAATAAACCAGTTTCCTATTACACACACACACACACACACACACACACACACACACACACACACACACACACACACACACACACACACACACATAAACACACACACACACACACACACACACACACTCATCCACACACATATACACTTAATGAAGATTTGTTGGTTAGATAAAATAAGAATTTCTAATTAATCATAACATTTTATTATTTTATTCAAATTGTTTAAACGTAGAAAGCTAGTATTGACATACATCACTTGTAACAACAACTTTCAATGAAATGACGTTACATGTCAAAACTGGTTTTCTATAAAACACATTAAGTAAGTAATTTATAACTTTATATATATGTAACAATGCTATCTATTTGTAGCTTATGATTAAGGAAACAAATTTTCCGAAACGTTAAGTGTAATAAATGTTTTAAACCAAACCACTATCTTATTTCGAACGAAATTTATCCCAATATTCATACAAAATCAATTAATTTATAACAAATACGTTCGTTATTGAAAGCAAGATCAACTATATATATATATATATATATATATATTGCTGTGAAACATCCATCGCCCGTGGTATTCGCTTTTCGCCTCGGCTGCTCACCTAATTTTATAAACCTCCTCATTCATAAAAATCAAACAACACATTCCTACCACAAACATCAACGTTAACTCTATTTACATCAATATTCAGAATACATTAAATTTTCAAATTAAATTTCAGCATAAAATTCAGTTTTCAAAAAAAAATTCAAGATTAATTTTATTATCATTTTAATGTGCATCCAGAATTAAAGTCCTTGTTGGATGCCTACTAATTAATATAACAATATAAGCAGACCGGAGTCTGAGTATAAAGGGAGCATCTACCACCCCTTTACGTTAATTAACCAGGTTTGTCTAATTGAGCTCAAAGACATACCCAAATTTTCATCATATTCCTGAACATCAAAACAAAATACCCCTTTTTACTTAAACAAGCAAATTTCATCTTAAAATTAAACTTTTATGGTTAGAACAATTTCACTAATGTCCATTTAAAGTAAATCAATTATAAAGTCATTCAATACGCACAAAAATGTCAAACAAAATAGTATAATTTACCTGAAGGTTACTGTCCTCGTAGCTTCAAAGTATCGTTTCTTTTAGTTAATCACACCATTCAACAGGATTATATTTACGGCTTCTGATTCTCTACGCTTTTAAATTTTCTCCATCATCATCCATTCAAAGTCGTTTCTGGGCCTTTCCGGAACTCATCTGTGTTTATCTGACCCTTGTTTCATGGATCCAGACACGTATTTGAACCATTTAATTATTAACACCCCCGAAAAATAGCAAAGAGATTCATGCTTCTGTCACCAATATACGCCAAAACTGCCTACTTTTGTGTATACATTCGTCGTTGTAAATTTTGCTAATTGGTACAGTGAAACTAAATTTTATTACCTTGTATCTAAGTGCACTGAAGTACATTCATGTTAGCACGTAAATAACAAGCTATTGAATCACTAAAATATACTAGCAAACTTTAAATTATTTAATCAAACTAAAATGCACGGTTTAACATCTTCAATCAAGTCGCGTATGTACGAGCTTTTAACGCATCGAATCGTCAAAAGTTTAAGAGAGCTTGTTTATATTCATCTCGGTATATATAGCAAAAAGCCTGTCTATCGGTCTGTTCCCCAAAACGGGTAATTCTAAAGAATTTCTCATGCCATGTTCCCAGTCTGCCGCTCGCGCGTCGATTTTTACGAATTTTCACTCGCCCCATTTAAATCTTAGAAATTCCACACGGTACGCAAGCATGTCCGAGAAAACTAATTAATTTTGTACAGAAATTGTTGTTCCTATCTCTGATATCTGTATCCTACTTTCAACCAATCGTGACCCTCGTGACGTTGCTTAAATCCCGCCTTTTACAATATGTGTCTTCTCTTGACGCATTTTCTCTTTCCTTCTCTACCGTGTTCTTATTGGTGCAAATTGACACTCTTCATTATCGATTATTTTAGTCCACATGGAGTGTGAAATACCCAGCTTTATCAATTCTCGTAACTATTATGCGACGTTTTCCCCAAGATTCTTTGAAACATTAATTATCTGCAAACTTTACGCCGAATGTGACATTTAAACTACGCAGGTGTTCAAAATACAATATTAATTCTCAGAGACTTATTCCGTGGTATTTTAATCTTGGGTTTTTACAAGTTTCTATGCTTATTATATGTTATTAACGGTTTAATTAACTCCAATTAAAATTGATTTCTATCCTTTTCATTTTTAGCGAATACAACTTAAATATTAATTATTATATGTACACTTTGTTTTACTACCGGTTACTTAAAATAGGGTTAATTAATATAAACTTTGCACGTAATTTCTCTTTGTTTAGGAATAATTACATTACACGCAGAGCTTTTCAATACTGCTTCGTCTTATAAATAATTTAAATTTCTTATTTTTACTGAAACAACCGAGTTTATTTATGCTTCATGGTTTTAATAACGCGTATTATCTAATGAACTTCCTTATACACGGTGATTAAAATTATTTGATGTGATTATTTAATTTTCTACCCTGGTCTAAATATGAGTAATATATATATATATATATATATATATAATAATGCTGTAATAAGGGGTTGTTTAGGGTCACGTAATAAAGGTAAATAGCAATAGAAATTAGAAAACTGCATTTATTTAGCATGAAAAATAAATAATTCGCATATTATGCAAAGAGCACACATTTAACACCCTGCATAAGGACCTAAATTAACTTTAATCAATGCCAGTAAGCATATCTTTTAATAATAGAACACATATTCAGCAGAGAAATAATTATATATGCAATTAAACTACTTCAAGAAGTGTTCAATAAGTTTATAAAATAGATACGCATGGAATAAGTTAAAACATAGTAAGTCTTCATGCAGTTACGCATGTGATAAAGAAGGAATAATAAAGTGCTTTGATAAGAAACGCACCTTCAAAATATGTTTTAAATATGAGACATAAACAGAAACATGTGGATTTACATCAGTTATTTGTTCAATTCTCCAAAAGCTGTATATACACAAACAACAGCCATAAGTTAAATTAAAGTCCAGTAATAATAACAAAACAGGCGGTCAAAGATCGTGAAACAATAGAAATACGTAACCACAGAATAATTTCATCAGAAATAAAGATTGTAAACTCCTAGGAATGTCCAAAACAAACATGGTTGGTTACAACACCTTGTAAGACGGTTCTCATAAACCAATAAAAATTTAGATAGCGCAAGCTATATAACGCCCAGACTTGATAAGGAGAAACAGTTTCAATTTGAAGCACGTCAAACCCGCATCACTGTTACTCAAATATTTACGCGTCAAATAAATTTCAAATTAAATTATTAAATTTTGTGAGAAGTGGTTGTATATTATTTGATGACGAATTACATTGAAGATATATGAAAAAGCTTTCGCCGTTTGCTGAGAAACGTGAGTAGAAATTTGTTAATTAATTTAAATTAAATGTTTATAATAATGTAAGGCTCTAAGGAAGGTGGATCTAAGTAAGGTGGATCTAAGTGAAGAAATCTAAAATAGGAGAGATCTAAGTTAGGAGAGATCCAAAAAGAGCTAAGTGTGGTATTTAGAGATCCAAGTTGTATTTAAGTGGAGAGGTCTAAGGCGTATCCAGAAAAATATAAAGTAAAGCACGAGGTGAATTTTGGAAACTAGGATTAACAATACTAAATTATTGGTTCAAACTCACGTGAAGGGTCACAAAGCAGGGCATTGTTTTTCGATTGAAGATAATAAAAGGGGTGCTGATCCAACACACGCAACATCAGACCAAAGGCGAAAAAGACTCATCAGAAAATCACAGGTCAGGGCTAACTAGTATAAGGAATCATTTCAAATTTAAATTTAAACACTGAATATATATTTTTTAATTTGTAAGGAGTCAACAAAAATATTGAATACGTAGAAATTGACGTAGAAAGGATAAAAGGTCTTAAACGTTCTAGATTTTTTTTCAGTAAAAGGTGTCGTTTTTGGTGACTTTAAATTAAAGAAAGGGAGATATAATTTTTGAGAAATAATCTAAATAATATTAATTGATTGAAAGGTTTATTTGTCAGATTACAAAATTGTGAAGTATAGATATTATTTCCTTTCATTATACGAATATTGATTGACTTCGTTTTATCATTCCAAACAGGTAAGATTTGAAGGGTAAATTATTTGATCATCATAATGTTGTGCACTCTGTGTGAATTAAACTGGGCTAGCCGTGGCATAATTAAAATTAGAATATTACAGAAAACACAGAGCGGCGGCGTTCAGCAAGAAACTACATATATATAATTCAAGTTTTTATTGTAAGTATTTTTGACTTTGTAACTGTTTCTATTTGTAATGTGTTAGGTTATGATTAAGGTTTTAAATAAACCGAAACGTAAACAATAAATGCAGATGGATTTTTAATATTTACGTATCAATTGAAGGAAATATCTCAAAAATAGTTACACCATTTTGACATTATATATATATATATAATGTCAAAATGGTGTAACTATTTTTGAGATATTTCCTTCAATTGATACGTATATATATATATATATATATATATATATATAATGTCAAAATGGTGTAACTATTTTTGAGATATTTCCTTCAATTGATACGTAAATATTAAAATCCATCTGCATTTATTGTTTACGTTTCGGTATATATATATATATATAATAATGTCAAAATGGTGTAACTATTTTTTGAGATATTTCCTTCAATTGATACGTAAATATTAAAATCCATCTGCATTTATTGTTTACGTTTCGGTTTATTTAAAACCTTAATCATAACCTAACACATTACAAATAGAAACAGTTACAAAGTCAAAAATACTTACAATAAAAACTTGAATTAAATTATAACAACCTTACATGCGGTATCGTTTTTGAATATATTTTATATAGCTGTCATTCAATAACTACTAGATACATTTGTGTTTTGGTCTTGCAAGGTATTTTATGTGTGTAACAGAATACTTTATAAAAGAACAGAAGTAAAATTTTTGTTTTTGTGAACTTTTTTAAAACTGTATAGATATGTGTATATAGTGTTTAAATTTTGTGTGTCTTGTTTGTTGTTAATACTGTCATTTAGTTGTTGAATATGAAATGCTTCTAAGAATAGTCTATTTTTATAATTGTTTTCAATTTCTAAAATTTCAACATTGTCGTAGTTCGGTGAGTGGAGTGTGTTCACTACGTGTGTTGTCAATGCACAAAATGTTTTTTTTAATTTAATGTCACTTTTATGTTGGGTGAGCCTATTCTTCAGCCATTGATTAGTTTGCCCCACATATGGTCGATTACAACTACAATGCACTTTATATACTATATTACTGTACATCTTTGTTGGTGTCTTATCTTTAACTCTCCAAAAAAAACCTTTTTATGCACTTTTCATATTTAAAAGCAATGACAATATTCGGTTGTTTTAATAATTTAGCAAGCAAGGGAGTTAATCTTTGTATATATGGTAAAGTTTTATAAATAATGCTATTTTGTTGGTCTTGTTTGTGTGTGTGTGTATTGTATTAGTAAAAAGTAGTTTTTTTAAAAAAAATTTTGGGGTAACCATTATTTAGTAACATAGATTCTAATTTTTTTTGTTAATTTTCTGAAATTGTGTTTCGCTAATCTTTCTGTACGGTGTTTTAGTGCTAAGATTGTGTTTATTTTATGATTGAAAGAGTGATTAGAATAGTAATTGATGAATCGACCTGAATGTGTTGGTTTATTGTACCAATGAAATTGTATAGTGTTTAACTCAGTTCGAATAACCAGTGAGTCTAAAAATGGTAGAACATTATTGTTTTCAATTTCTACTTCAAACTTTATATGAGAATCAAAACTATTAAAAATTTTTACTGTGAGATCTATCATATCTGAAGGGACTGCACAAAGTAGGTCATCTACATATTTACATATAAATGACATATGAAAGGGTAATTTAGGTAATATCGAATCTAATAACTCATCAAGTACAATTTGAGCAATAATTGGTGATAATGGGGAACCCATGGGAGTGCCAAACTCTTGTAAATAGAAAGTTTCTTGGAAAACAAAGTAGGTATTTTTGAAAATTAAATTAATAGTAGCCAGAAAGAGTTCTTTTGAGATACTGCAGTTGGGTTCTATGTGTTTCCATTTGTTAGTTATTATCTTGATAACTAGTTGAATGGGTATATTTGTGAATTATGAAATGACATCCAGAGAAATTAAAATGTAGTTATCAGGCAGTTGGAAGTTTTTAAATTTATCTACAAAGCTAAAAGTATCTCGTATATTGTATCCTTCAGATGGAAAGGATATTTGAAGGTTTTTTGAGAAGAAAGTAGGAATGTTGTATGTAGGTGTATTTATTTAGGAAATAATGGGTCGTAGTGCTAGGGTTGGTTTATGGATTTTGGGTAACCCATAGTATTTTCCTGGGTTGCTACTGTTGTTGATTAGTTGCTTTTTTTATCAGAAATCATTCATTATAAAATGAAGTTAATTCAATTCCATATAATAAAAAGAAATATTATATACAGGTTTTTGAAAATTAATAAAATACACTTTTCAATCAATCAATATTATAAGTCATATTTATCTCAAAATTATATGTTTTACTATCAATCTAAAGTCACCAAAAACTATTCTTTTATCAAAAGAAGCCTGGAACGTTCAAAACCCTTTATTATATTACGTACTTTCAACGTATGCAAAGTTCGTTGCTGACTCTGTTACACTATTTTATAGGGTCTTGCGGTATCGCTTTTACGAGAATGGGCAACTTACAGCGACACAAGGAAAACAGCACGGTATGTCATTAAGCCGTAAACGTTCAGCTCCGCCAGCTGTTAAAGGATCTTGTACGAAACAACCACGAATTATGTGTAAAGTATGCGACATGGAAAAGTCTGCATACCCCAGTCATCTACGGAGCAACAGACATAAAATGCATCAGTTACCGCTACTAGCGACGATGGCGTAGAAATGGTTAGCACTGCGTTTAACAACCGCATGGCTAGCTATCGCATAAAGAATGCCAATGTCGACGATGGAGTGCCCGAGTTTCTTTGGAAGCAGAAAGAGCGATTTATTCGATTAATAAATAAAAAAAGAATACAACATACAGCAATTAAAGTCTATTGCGAACTCTACGGTGTTTATACCAAAATGGAGGAAGAGAAGTCCGATGTGAAATCCTTTAACACAAAAAATGTGGTTATAACGTCTTCTAGTAATCTGGAAAATATGTACGAGGTCTTAAGCGAAACCATAAGAACGAAATCAGAGGAATTTGAAACATGTGGGTCCGGTTGGTCTTTGGAAAAAGTGCTCTATTTAGAAATAAATATTAATAAGTATAGCCCGATATGAGTTCTAGGTTAAAAATAAAAAATTGTAAATATGTATTTAGAAATGTGGTTTACAAATTTAAACTGTATTAGTAAAAATTGTTTGTAATAAAAAGTTTTAAGAATTGTTTTTAGATTTTCTTTTAGGTATTAGCTGCACGAAAGTTATAATTTAGAGGGTGTGTGTAAAATGGTAAGGGGTGGTCCCTGTTTTAAATCTGTTTGCAGATTCGGATTCTGCATAAAATTCTAAGCTAATTTAATGTATCACATGTATAAAAAAAATTTATAAGAACGCCAAAAGTCGCTACAGGTAAGAAATCTTAAAATTAGGGGTAGCCCTCTGGGGGATGACGCTATCTAAAAAATTCCTAAAGATTCGGGTAGCTGAGAAAATTCTAATATTAATTGATATCAAACAAGGTAGGTTTATCTCGTGGGTGGGAATGTGGAGAAAGATTTATCTCGCAGAGGGTATATGTAACTTTGCAGGGCGTGGTCCGATTTCAAATCTGTTTACAGATTCATGTGCGTAAAATTCTAGACTAGCAAGATGTGCTACATGTATAAAAAATTTATAAGGACGGTCGGAAATCGCTTCTGGTAAGAAATCTTAAAATGGGGGTAGCTCCTTGGGGATGGTGCAATCTAAAAATTCCTAAAGATTCAGGTAGCTGAGAAAATTCTAATATTAATTGATACCAAACAAGATAGGTTTATCTCGAAAGATGCAATGGCTAGTCGAAGAAAACTATTTGGTTCAGATGTAGCAAAGAGCAAAATTTAGAAGATCAGGACTTTAAAGGGGTATAACTTTGCAGGGCGTGGTTCGATTTCAAATCTGTTTACAGATTTCGGGTTGTGCGTAAAATTCTAGACTAACAAGATGTATCGCATGACTAAAAAATGTTTAAGACGCTCAAAAGTCGCTACAGGTAAAAAATCTTAAAATGGGGTAGCTCCTTGGGGATGGTGCAATCTAAAAAATTCTTAGAAATTTGGGTAGCTGAGAAAATTCTAATGTTAATTGAATACCAAACAAGATAGGTTTATCTCGTGGGTAGAAATGTGGAGAAAGATTTATCTCGCGGGTGGAAAGAATGCGGTGTGACGTAATGAAAATGGTTAGTAAAAAGGAGGTGATTCATCTCCTTGTGGAGATTCCTAAAATAAGACTTTATAGTGCGAATTTACATGTAAATTTGGTCCAGATGTGTGAGGAAATGTGGGATTCTGGAGGAAATGTGGTGCTGATTACACCATAAATACACTACTTACTATCAGCCGTTTGTCAACCAACTTTACCCTGGGCTATTTTAACATTCAGAAAATCCCGGTGTACTTCAAGAACGTTACGTGTTGGCAGTGGCGGCTCGTGACCTGAACAAGAGGTGAGGCTCAAAATGAGTCTATTTAGAAACTCTACATTTAATATAAATGAATCTCTAGGTTATCTATAATCCAACAGCTACTTCACGTGTGGATGTTGAAGGAATATTATTTATCTGAACAACAAAATTGTTAGCTACATCAGTAAAAAGTATTTTAGCTTTATGGTTTACCATTTGTGAAATATCATGCTAGTTATTATTCAAATTTCTGTTGTTATAAGCATTGCGAGGTTTAGTAAACGATCCGTGTTTGGCTAAGTTCGTATCGAGCTTCAGAAACATAGTTGTGAATAATTTCCCATTTTATGGCTTTGTATCTGTTTTTCTGCTTCGTCTGATCTGTTTTTGTATTTTCGTTTTTCTTCTATTAAATTCGGGATATCCTTTGTTATTATTTTCTTTTTGTGTATACCTCAGCATGTCTCTGACCGTCATTTCTAAGCTGAATTTAATGTTATTCCACTCTGCTTCTACTTTCTCGTATCACAAATTTTCCCCTTTCAGCTATTCATTTGTTTTTTTTCTTCAAATCTTTCGTAGATATCTTTTTCTTTTAGTTTCTCAAAATAAAACTGCCTTTTCTGTTCCTTTTTTTCATCATCATCATTAGGTCTTCAGTCCTAGAACTGGTTAGACGCGTACCATCATTGTTCCCTATTCTGAACTAACCTACAGATTTCCTTTTTTTCAAATTTTTAAATTTAAGCTTGATCTTCATGATTATGAATTTGTGGTCAGTATCTATATTTAAATCTTCTATAGTTTTTCTTATTGATACCTAAACCGTTGTCTAACAAGAATGTAATTCATTTGATATCTTCATATATCTCCTGGCATCTTACACGTAGATTGTCTTCTAGCATGATGTTGAAATAATGTGTTTATGATGGTTAAATTGTTTCCGTCGACGAATTCTACCAACATACTTGCCCTGTCGTTTCTAATCCAAATAAACCTACTGCCGCTTCTTCCTTACCCTCACTTACCACTGCATTAAAATCCCTCGTAATTATTAAATTTTCATGTTCTTTTACGCATCTAAGTATGGCTTCAATATCTTTGTAGATCGTTTGTACCTCTTCCTCACTGTAGTTAGAGGTGAGCATGTATACCTGTATTTATGGTTTAAACCCTAATCTAACCACAAGTACTCTTTCGTTCTTCTGTAAGTAGTTTTCTACACAGTGTCCTATCTTTTTTCGCATAACTATTCTCACCTCCGAATTTCCTTCTTCTGATCCTGTGAGTTACCCTAAAGCTTTCGCTCCAAAAATCCCCTGCCTCTGGCCACCGAACTTCGATGGTCCCTATTATGTCTAATGCTAACCTATCCATTTCAATTTTCAAGTTCTCTAGTTTACATAATAGCTTCATACTTCTGACATTCTACCATCCGACTCGCAAATTGTAAAAGTTACCGATGGTTATTTTCTTACATTCGAGTATAGAGGGCGCATGAGAAACTGTTTGAATTATAAATACACCTTGATTTGTGTAAAATCCCAGAGTATAGTTGGTTGTTTTACAAAAAGAGATGCGTCCGTCTGATGATCTGCAAGAACAGTGAAACCGGTCATGGACTTTTCTTTTTACAAAATAACCAACAATTTATATTGATTTTCGTTTTCCATGCTCGAATTACTTTTCCCCATGCCAAGCAAAATTATTCATTATCATAATACTGAAGGTTTAATATTGAGATAACGATGAAGTTAAAAGTGAAGTTTGAAGAAGTTGTTGGTATTACAGAGAAATTATTTTGTACGTATTTGTGTTTAATTGGTGAACAACAAACGGTGGTCTTATTTTTGATTAATAATAAATTCTTTCCTACAGGTTTGAAACAGAAAGGACTAACGGGTCAGTTATTTTTTTATTATTGTGATTAAGTCTTGAATATTCAACTCAAGCTTGCGCAGTGTTATACCTACTTGTATAAAGTGATTCATATAACTTGTGAACTATTTAATAAACATGAACATCAAAAATATAACAATAACTTTTATAGAACGAGAACATATAACTCGGGTTTTAACTTGAATTATTTTATATATTCAACTTGAAGTCTCTGTTATTTGTTACATGTCATTACTGAAAACAAAACTATATATATCAAAAACGGAGATCTATGTTTTTGACTTGAAGGCGCAGGCGTTTAGATTTTGATTTCCAACATTAAGCTTTTTGAAACGTACGGATTTCTGCGTTTTCCCG
Source organism: Platerodrilus igneus (assembly GCA_036346225.1). Taxonomy (NCBI): domain Eukaryota; kingdom Metazoa; phylum Arthropoda; class Insecta; order Coleoptera; family Lycidae; genus Platerodrilus; species Platerodrilus igneus. The sequence goes on along the minus strand of JARFIW010001469.1, from coordinate 9,294,141 downwards.
GAACTTTTGGTATTGAAAATTTGAACACCGTGGCGCCTTTAGTTGTCTTTTATTGTGTTACAATATCGACCCTTGACCCCTCTTATGCAAGAACGGTGGACAAAGTTCCACAGTTAGCCGTATTACCTTACAGGGAGTTTTCTTTTTACTATAGTAGTGTATTTAGGTGTAATCAGCACCACATTTCCTCCAGAATCTCATTTCCTCACATCTGGACCAAATTTACATGTAAATTCGCACTATAAAGTCTTATTTTTGGAATCTCCACAAGGAGATGAATCACCTCCTTGTGGAATTTTTACCCCAACCATTTTGATTATCACACCCGCATTCTTTCCACCCGCGAGATAAATCTTTCCACATTTCCACCCACGAGATAAACCTATCTTGTTTGGTATCAATTAATATTAGAATTTTCTCAGCTACCCAAATTTCTAAGAATTTTTTAGATAGCACCATCCCCAAGGGAGCTACCCCATTTTTAAGATTTTTTACCTGTAGCGACTTTTGAGCGTCCTTAAACATTTTTTAGTCATGCGATGCATCTTGTTAGTCTAGAATTTTAGCACAACCCGAAATCTGTAAACAGATTTGAAATCGAACCACGCCCTGCAAAGTTATACCCTTTAAAGTCCTGATCTTCTAAATTTTGCTCTTTGCTCACATCTGAACCAAATAGTTTTCTTCGACTAGCCATTGCATCTTTCGAGATAAACCTATCTTGTTTGATATCAATTAATATTAGAATTTTCTCAGCTACCTGAATCTTTAGAATTTTTAGATTGCGCCATCCCCAAGGAGCTACCCCCATTTTAAGATTTCTTACCGGAAGCGATTTTGACCGTCCTTATAAATTTTTTATACATGTAGCACATCTTGCTAGTCTAGAATTTTACGCATCCCGAATCTGTAAACAGATTTGAAATCGGACCACGCCCTGCAAAGTTACACATATACCCTCTGCGAGATAAATCTTTCTCCACATTCCACCCACGAGATAAACCTACCTTGTTTGGTATCAATTAATATTAGAATTTTCTCAGCTACCCGAATCTTTAAATTTTTAGATAGCGTCATCCCCAGAGGAGCTACCCCAATTTTAAGATTTCTTACCTGTAGCGACTTTTGGGCGTTCTTATAAATTTTTATACATGTACATCTTGTTAGCTCTAGAATTTTATGCAGAATCCGAATCTGCAAACAGATTTAAAACAGGACCACCTTACCATTTTACACACACCTCTAAATTATAAATTTCGTGCAGCTAATACCTAAAAGAAAATCTAAAAACATTTAAAACTTTTATTACAAACAATTTTACTAATACAGTTTAAATTTTGTAAAACCACATTTCTAAATACATATTTACAATTTTTTATTTTTAACCTAGAACTCATATCGGGTCATACTTATTAATATTTATTTCTAAATAGAGCACTTTTTCCAAAGACCAACCGGACCCACATGTTTCAAATTCCTCTGATTTCGTTCTTATGGTTTCGCTTAAGACCTCGTACATATTTTCCAGATTACTAGAAGACGTTATAACCACATTTTGTGTTAAAGGATTTCACATCGGACTTCTCTTCCTCCATTTTGGTAGTAAACACCGTAGAGTTCGCAATAGACTTTAATTGCTGTATGTTGTATTCTTTTTTTATTTATTAATCGAATAAATCGCTCTTTCTGCTTCCAAAGAAACTCGGGCACTCCATCGTCGACATTGGCATTCTTTATGCGATAGCTAGCCATGCGGTTGTTAAACGCAGTGCTAACCATTTCTACGCCATCGTCGCTAGTAGCGATAACTGTTGCATTTTATGTTTGTTGCTCCGTAGATGACTGGGGTATGCAGACTTTAACCATCCATGTCGCATACTTTACACATAATTCGTGGTTGTTTCGTACAAGATCCTTTAACAGCTGGCGGAGCTGAACGTTTACGGCTTAATGACATACCGTGCTGTTTTTCCTTGTGTCGCTGTAAGTTGCCCATTCTCGTAAAAGCGATACCGCAAGACCCACAGTTAAAGAACTTTGATGCTGACGGATGTATAAGCTTAACGCTGGACGATGTTACACCACGACATTTGTTCTGGTGTCGTTTGAGAGCATCCCTCCTGGTAAAGTAGACGTCACAGGGCTCGCATTTAAAAACGTTTGCAGGTACCATTTTAGTACAAAACAAAATCCGCACTATAAGACTTGACTTGTAAGCGAACTAACTTATAACTAAAGAGTTTACTCCAGCGTACCTGCTTTATGTACCCTATAGAATGCAAACCGAAGGTTTCCGAAGATACCCGAACGAAGTTGAGGATTCAGCGGGGAACTAAATGATGTCATAATCTTTGCTGCTCGTCCAATACATTTAGCGCCAATGCATGCAGCTGGCTCGCTTCGTTGATGGTGCGAATGCCGTTAGTAGAAACATCGGAAACGTCTTCCATGTTATACAGATCGCGTGCATATTAAAAATCCAAAAGAGCGGTAGCACACGCACACAAATTGTGTGCAAGTCGTAGAAGATGCAGTGCTACTATAACCAAAAACACTTTAAACCATTACTAAGAAAATACCAACTTGTGTCTACAGGATACTTACAACAATTTAATTTTAAATAACTTCTACGTCATATTTTAGGTAGGCTTGAATATTTTCCAAATGAATCACCAAGCGAAAGTATATGCTTAGCGGTATTCAAATTACCCATTAATTTCCCATTTTTACGACCATAGTTAATTATAGATTAAAATTTAATTTGTGCACGTTCGACCTTCTCGTAAACTAACATATTTTATAGCAACAATGCGCTGTATAATACATGCATACCCTTCTCTGCGCTACTGCTATTCTTGTAATTGCTAGAAAGTCACTCTCTTTTACTGACTGGGCAAAGCACCATTTTTATACTTTCTATAGCACATCGCGCACTTTTTCGTCTGATAATTAAATTTTGCTTCTGTAGGCTTTTACACTTTCGCATAGCGGTCGATCGCACGTATTGATTTCTAGAACCGGTAAGTACTGATATCCTCCAAATAGAGAATTAGATGCTCGATGTCTATCAATTTCCGATTCCTCGTAAAGGTAGAAAAAACTCAGTCAATCATCCATTATACTTCGACCCGCTACCGTTTTGATAATTTACAAACATTTTTCAAACGACAATGGGCGAGAATTTTTAAACCTCCGAGGATCTTTAAGTCGTGATCAATTACACATCCGAGCTACGCGTAAACTAACATATTTTGCAGCAACTGTATAATACATGCATACCCCTTCTCTGCGCTACTGCTATTCTTGTAGTTGCTTGAAAAGTCAGTCGCCCTTTTATTGCTAGGACCGATGCAAAGCACCATTCCATACTTTATTTATAAGTGTAGCACATCGCACTTTTTGTCGGATAATTAAATTTTGTTTATGTAGGCCTTTACACTTTCGCTTATTTAAACATCTAATACGATCAATTAACCACTTTCGATTATTCTAACGGAGACAACCATACATTCCGCCATATCGTTCTTTTGAATTCCAACGATCCTATGGGCTTCCACGCACTAACACCTGACGTATTTTTCCTACTATTTGTTAAACAAAACTACCGGTATCGATATTGTGGACGTAAACAGATGTTTGTGGATGTGTACGAGAGTATGTAACCATACATTAACCAGTCTAAGCTATTTTATTTAGTCCACGAAAACTATTTTTCTAAACCACAATTAATAATCGTCTTTATAGGTTTAACATTTCGACCATTACCCAATGACTGGTGCTACGTACATGGAAACTTTAATTTCTTATTGAGAGAATTCTTATTCTCCGCGCACTGCTGCGTAGTTGCATGCTACCCTTTGGAGGTATATGCTCGTTATAGGTTGTAAGACCCTCGGTTTTACTTAACTACAATTCGTGAGACCCTTTAATCTTTTTAATCGTATCTTTCTCGCCTACAATACAGTAGGACTTAACATTACTACCAACAAATTCTAATACCGGACCCCATTAAATACGTCTTTAAATTTTCCCTACAACTTTTTTTATCGACAAGTGTTATATTGTATTTATTATAGGGTAGTCACTTTAAGATAAATATATTTTGTAGGTATCAACTAATATTAAATTTTTCTAGGGACCCCAAATCTGTAAACAGATTTTAAATAGACCACCCATACAAAGTTATGTTTTAAAGACTAATTTTTGCTCATCTTTATTTAACACCATCTTTAAGAACCCTTTTTGCTACCAAGACATATGCCTTAGCCAACCGTTTCCCGAGAAATCTAAAACCGCAGTGTCCTGCAATACCACGTGGAGATAACACGTATACTCTGTCAACCAGGATAGAAGCGGAAGGATTTGGAAGGTGGGAGAAGAACTTAAAAATTATGGAATCTTAAAACTAATATATACAAATATAAACAACTATCTTATATCTTTACGCCCCCCATGCGTAGATTGTTGTACTATTAGGAATGATGTACCTTTTGTCATCTTCCTCGATAAACTAATTTTATTAATAAGCTGCGTATGCAAATCGTATTCTTTACCCGGATACATACGCAGGCAAGTACTACCATCCAAATAAAGAATTGGATGCTTGGTGACTGTTAACATCCGCTTCCCTCGTGTACGCCCAGACACATCCCAGCCCATGAGCACCCCTGCGCATGCACACCTGCCCATGCGCGCCCATGCGCGTACGCACCCCTGCCCATGCTCGCTGCCCATGCGCACCCTCTCTGTGCGACTGCTATTTCGTGGTAACGTCACAGCCTTTTATAAATAAAGAACAATGTTATATACTATTATAAAATGTTTATTCTGACATTATACATAACAAATTTAAAATATTTAATGCCAAGCATGGATCATTTAAACTTAATTTTAATACAAAGTTATACACAGAAGACAGTCCTTTCTTTATGTTTGTTTGAGTGGTTTAATTTTATCTAATTTTATTCGCAGCTTAAAATTTAAATCGATACCCAAGTCCTCTATCTCCTTTTCTAACCAATAGTTTGATACATAGAGACCGTCTAGGTTTTCGAATTGTAAAATGTACCGAAGTTTGCCTCTATTTAAAGTCTTTGATTCCGCCGACAACCCCAGGCAACATTCTTCCTCATTTTCATAAGATAATCTCATGCCACACCGCGGTCGCAGCAGCCACGTGTCCATCGCCAGTCCATTCTCCACCAGCATCTTTCCTTCCGACATGGCATATCAGCCACGACAACGCAACAGACCATCACACCACGCGTCACACACCGGCGATCGTTATGGTCATCCGCCCCGAACATCATTTCTTGAATCAGGCGTTGCAGATCTGTAACATACCACCTGCATCGAAGATGAACATTCTGTTAAGTTTCCCTGTCCGATTATTCCAACAACTGGCAACAGTTCAACTGTGCCGAAAGATTCATTTATCCTTCTTGACGCCGGACAACTTCAGGCCCAGCCCATCAGCCTCATTCATCTCAACAGGCAGTGCCATTAAAAGCCCAGCCACCATTTTACGCACCGAGGCAACTGGCGCCTTGGCACCATTTCCCACCGCATTGCTTTTGCACTTTCACACCGCACGGTCACAGTTCCAGCAGTCAGCCAACGCACACCACGTTCTTGACCAGCAGACGCAACAGCATCAAACGGCATCCAGCCCAGCACCCAGCCAGACTGCTGCTGTTGCCACCAGCACCGCACCCACGTCATCCCCGCATGTCAGCCAACCAGCATCCTTTCAGCCCACGTATCATCCCGCAGCTCAGGTTAACATAACATCTCATCTTCAGCACATCCCATCTGTCATAAACAAAGAACACCCGACCGTTCACCAGCACCAGGTTCACCTGTTTCAAACCATTCAGTTCCACCAGGCTGGAACATACAGATTTTGATTTATTATCGACGAGGCCCGCCTCGATACCATTTCGGCTCAATTAGCGCCCAGAAAACGGAGCAACGGTTGAACAATCGCAGATACAGATGCACACAAATTTTCAGATAAACATCCTGCCCAGGTCAACGTCGTTTAACCGACCACAAACATCAGCCGGTTCACAGTCGCACCAGCTCACCGTCACCGGCCACCGACATCAATATACCGCACATCGTACGTCAACAATCACCGCCCGAGCCGCAGCCGAGCGTCACACGCTCCGAGCGACATCGAACACCAATACGCCTTCACGCATTCCCCACAGAGATACGAAAATTGCGTCCATGTCGACAGTCGAGCGCACGATGAGATCGCATCTCTGTCAACGACAGTTGATAGCACAGTGCACGACATCATTCAGACAATGACACCACTGACGATACACGATTGACCATTTGTTTATCAGCGCGCGATGACGACCGCCTGTAATGATGACATCATTTTCACGTTTTGTTATTGGCCAGCACACACTAATTGAATTTATTAAGACAGCAGCTACTGAGTTCCATTGCGCAGGACCAGGTTACAGCCAGGTTAGCCAGCGCCGGGCGCTGGCCCAACCTATTAAATTTTCCTTTATCTAACCTAGGTCCACACTTGTTTTTTTAATGGAAAACTCAACAACAACAACAATAATAATAATTCAATTCAAATAGTGTTTATTAACGAAAATACAACAACTTAAAAACAAGAGAAGCTAATGGGGAAAATAATTTAGCCATCATTTACAAACAGGGCATCCAGTTATTATTCAACGCACTGATAAAAAACTAAATAAGTGTAAGCAATCGAGTATATGTTCATCCCAATTACAAGTTTATTGGTCATAATGTAGGAGGATTACGTACAAAATGTGTTGAATTATCTAATGCAATTGCTTTATCAACTCTTCGATTTGTAGAGATGTAGCGTCTCCCTTTTCGATGCGCATCCCTGTCGGCTTAGGTTGGATAACAACATATTCGACTATCTTCGGCAATATACGTCCTCACTCTGTAGAATACGTAAGAGAACAATTTTCGTATTCAATTTAGTATTCGATAGTAGCTAGAACGGTAAACATGAGCGTCTCCAAGATGATTAACGTTTCTCAACTTTGGGAATAAAGTGAAACCGGCAAATGAGCGATTTGGATTATGGCTTGGACAGAAAATATGTGCAACAATAATCTGGTAAAAGATATTGGTAATATTTGTTATGTCGAAGGCGAACAGATGCTGACTGGTGGACTACACACACCAATTACAGAACCATTTTGTGACAATATAATGTTGGTTAAAATTTGCGACCTTTCTGACACCGAACAAGCATCTGCAAACAAAAGGATGTTTATCCTAAAAAGAAATTTGTGGTGCATTTAACAGCTATCTACGAAGAAAGTTCAACCGATTTGTTTCGCTAGGCATGGTGTTAAAGCTAAGCTTCCGTTTTCTGGAAAGCACTAACAAGATGGGCCAGAGAGTAAAAGAAATTATCGGAAAGAAGACCTCGAATGCATTAATAAAAATTCCAAAATCCTATATGTGTTCCATACAAAGTGGAACTAGCAGATGTTGTTGGAAACTTTATTGGAGGAACTACTAGATATATTAGACGAAGTCGAAAAATATTATTTCTATCTTTTGACATGGATGTAACCCAAGATTTTGCGGGCATATTTAGCAAGATGGAGATGTGTAATCATTTAACTACAAAGCATAACTTTTGCTATAAGGGAAAATACGAAGAAAAGTGTAATATTATAGTTGACAACGATAAACTGCAGGATTGATTGTTTAACATGGCTAACAACCAATGCAAGAATTAAGATATACAACAAATTTGTGTGTCAGATAACAAGTCCTGGTGTTAATAAACAACTTGGCAATCATATACTAGATTTTTACGTTGTCCAGATGTACGTTTAAGGGAAACATTTGCGTCTACTTTGGTCAAAGAACATGGTATTACGCGATTGGAAGCGAGAATATACAACTGTGCAATTGGAAGCTATGTCAGTGCGGAACGAGTGTATACACCCTTAAAAGACTGTTTAACCTTATTGGAAGATAGTAAGTTATACTTCCTAAAGGCGCCAATGTACTCGGTACCACTTGCCAAAATGTGGAGTAGGCTATCGGACAAGCTACAAAATAGCTGCTGTTTAGTGTATAATAACCTGCTACAGTACGTGTATTGGGGGAATGGTAATACAAAGAAATTGACGGCTTGCAAATTGTTGTCCGAAAACCAAAAGAAAGGAAACATTGATAAAGTATGTGCTGGCTTTTAGTTTTAACTATTTACCCGTAAATTATTTGGAGATAGTAGAGGAGCAAGACAGCCAAGATAAAATAAAATCTTACACAAGTGTTACATTAAAGCAGGTAGTACATATTTTACACAATCTGCAACACTATATTCTACAATTCCAAAAGAAATAGTCATTTCGGAATTGGGATTGATAAATACACCTAACATTCGCCCAGAGGTTGTACGACAACGCGTAAATATTGGTAGTAAACTTTATCCGTTTACGTTAAAGGAAATTGCCCCATTATGTATGCCATACGCTGTAAGTGGAAGGAAAAGACAACTGGAATTAGAGGAAATGGATGCAAAAAGGCGAAAATTGGACTATGGAAAACACTGCGACAATACGCGAACAATACAAAGATGTGTTAGACAAAGAACATCTTATTAGAGAAAATGAGGAAGAATTAAAAGATTATTTTATGTGTCGATGGACTGACTTAGATACATCCGGGTTGTACAAGCTGTATGCATTTGCGGTTAGTAAGAAAGACTCTTTAGTTATGTAGGCGTTCTTGCAGAAAAGGATGGTACTAAATCCGTATACTTTTTAAAAGGTTATTCTAAAAACGTATTTATCAAAATGGCAGATAACAAAGACGAACTAAGGAATGCGGGTTTCGTAATCTTTGCGTACACCACACGCAAAGGGGTTCCGCTAAACATTGTATATTTGCCTAGTAAAGAACCTTCGGATCATTTAAAACCGAGGGTCTTACAACCTATAACAACCATATATTCCCAAAAGTGGTGGATATGCAACTACGCAACGGTGTGTGGGAGAAAAGGATTTCTCCAATACCGACAAGAAGAAGTCGATCAAGCTAACAAGATATGTATGCAGGATATAGTGGGAAAGCTGCGATTAAAAGATTGTCACAAGCTGCAAGAATTACACGAAGGAATGGATCTGGTTGTCGGCGGAATCAAAGACTTTAAATATAGAGGCAAACTTCGGTACATTTTACAATTCGAAAACCTAGACGGTCTATGTATCAAACTATTGGTTAGAAAAGGAGATAGAGGACTTGGGTATCGATTTAAATTTTAAGCTGCGAATAAAATTAGATAAAATTAAAGCCACTGCAAACAAACATAAAGAAAGGACTGTCTTCTGTGTATAACTTTGTATTAAAATTAAGTTTAAATGGATCCATGCTTGGTATTAAATGTTTTTAAATTTGTTATGTATAATGTCAGAATAAACATTTTATAATAGTATATAACATTGTTCTTTATTTATAAAAGGCTGTGACGTTACCACGAAATAGCAGTCGCACAGAGAGGTGCGCATGGGCAGCGCGGCATGGGGTGTGCACGCGCATGGGCGCGCATGGGCAGGTGTGCATGCGCAGGTGCTCATGGGCTGGGATGTCTGGGCGTACACGAGGGAAGCGGATGTTAACAGTCACCAAGCATCCAATTCTTTATTTGGTGTCGAGTACTTGTCTGCGTATGTATCCGAGTAAAAGAATACGATTTGCATACGCAGCTTATTAATAAAATTAGTTTATCGAGGAAGATGACAAAAGGTACATCATTCCTAATAGTACAACAATCTACGCATGGGGTGTAAAGATATAAGATAGTTGTTTAGATTTGTATATATTAGTTTTAAGATTCCATAATTTTTAAGTTCTTCTCCCACCTTCCAAATCCTTCCGGCTTCTATCCTGGTTGACAGAGTATACGTGTTATCTCCACGTGGTATTGCGGGACACTGCGGTTTTAGATTTCTAGGAAACGGTTGGTTAAAGCATATGTCTTGCATAGCAAAAAAGGGTTTTAAAGATGGTGTTAAATAAAGATGAGCAAAAATTAGTCTTTAAAACGCATAACTTTGTATGGGTGGTCCTATTTAAAATCTGTTTACAGATTTGGGGTCCCTAGAAAATTTAATATTAGTTGATACCTAGCAAAATATATTTATCTTAAAAGAGTGACTACCCTGTATAATAAATACAATATAACACTTGTCAACAAAAAGTTGTAGGGAAATTAAAGACGTATTTAATGGGGTCCAGTATTAGAATTTGTTGGTAGTAATGTTAAGTCCTACTGTATTGTAGGCGAGAAAGATACGATTAAAAAGATTAAAGGGGTCTCACGAATTGTAGTTAAGTAAAACCGAGGGTCTTACAACCTATAACGAGCATATACCTCAAAAGGGGTAGGCATGCAACTACGCAGCAGTGTGGGAGAATAAGAATTCTCCAATAAGAAATTAAAGTTTCCATGTACGTAGCACCAGCCATTGGGTAATGGTAGAAATGTTAAACCTATAAAGGCGATTATTAATTGTGGTTTAGAAAAATAGTAGTTTTCGTGGACTAAATAAAATAGCTTAGACTGGTTAATGTATATGGTTACATACTCTCGTACACATCCACAAACATCTGTTTACGTCCACAATATCGATACCGGTAGTTTTTGTTTAACAAATAGTAGGAAAAATACGTCAGGTGTTAGTGCGTGGAAGCCCATAGGATCGTTGGAATTAAAAAGAACGATATGGCGGAATGTATGGTTGTCTCGTTAGAATAATCTAAAGTGGTTAATTGATCGTATTAGATGTTTAAATAAGCGAAAGTGTAAAGGCCTACATAAACAAAATTTAATTATCCGACAAAAAGTGCGCGATGTGCTACACTTATAAATAAAGTATGGAATGGTGCTTTGCATCGGTCCTAACAATAAAAGGGCGACTGACTTTTCCAAGCAACTACAAGAATAGCAGTAGCGCAGAGAAGGGGTATGCATGTATTATACAGTTGCTGCAAAATATGTTAGTTTACGCGTAGCTCGGATGTGTAATTGATCACGACTTAAAGATCCCTCGGAGGTTTAAAATTCTCGGCCCATTGTCGTTTGAAAATGTTTGTAAATTATCAAAACGGTAGCGGGTCGAAGTATAATGGATGATTGACTGAGTTTTTCTACCTTTTACGAGGAATCGGAAATTGACAGACATCGAGCATCTAATTCTCTATTTGGACGATATCGAGTACTTACCGGTTCTAGAAATCAATACGTGCGATCGACCGCTATGCGAAAGTGTAAAAGCCTACAGAAGCAAAATTTAATTATCAGACGAAAAGTGCGCGATGTGCTATAGAAAGTATAAAAATGGTGCTTTGCATCGGTCTTAACAGTAAAAGGAGAGTGACTTTTTCTAGCAATTACAAGAATAGCAGTAGCGCGGCGAAGGGGTATGCATGTATTATACAGCGCATTGTTGCTATAAAATATGTTAGTTTACGAGAAGCTCGAACGTGCACAAATTAAATTTTAATCTATAATTAACTATGGTCGTAAAATGGAAATTAATGGGTAATTTTAATACCGCTAAGCATATACTTTCGCTTGGTGATTCATTTAGAAAATATTCAAGCCCACCATTTCCTAAAATATGACGTAGAAGTTATTTAAAATTAAATTGTTGTAAGTATCCTGTAGACAACAAGTTGGTATTTTCTTAGTAATGGTTTAAAGTGTTTTTGGTTATAGTAGCACTGCATCTTCTACGACTTGCACACAATTTGTGTGCGTGTGCTACCACTTTGGATTTTTAATATGCACGCGATCCGTATAACATGGAAGACGTTTCCGATGTTTCTACTAACGGTCATTCGCACCATCAACGAAGCGAGCCAGGTGCATGCATTGGCGCTAAATGTATTGGACGAGCAAAGATTATGACATCATTTAGTTCCTGAATCCTCAACTGTTCGGTATCTTCGAAACCTTCGGTTTGCATTCTATAGGGTACATAAAGCAGGTACGCTGAGTAAACTCTTTAGTTATAAGTTAGTTCGCTTACAAGTCAAGTCTTATAGTGCGGATTTTGTTTTGTACTAAAATGGTACCTGCAAACGTTTTAAATGCGAGCCCTTGACGTGCTACTATACCAGGAAAATGCTCTCAAACGGCACCAGAACAAATGTCGTGGTGTAACATCGTCCAGCGTTGCTTATACATCCGTCAGCAGCAAAGTTCTTTAACTGTGGGTCTTGCGGTATCGCTTTTACGAGAATGGGCAACTTACAGCGACACAAGGAAAACAGCACGGTATGTCATTAAGCCGTAAACGTTCAGCTCCGCCAGCTGTTAAAGGATCTTGTACGAAACAACCACGAATTATGTGTAAAGTATGCGACATGGAAAAGTCTGCATACCCCAGTCATCTACGGAGCAACAGACATAAAATGCATCAGTTACCGCTACTAGCGACGATGGCGTAGAAATGGTTAGCAGCGTTTAACAACCGCATGGCTAGCTATCGCATAAAGAATGCCAATGTCGACGATGGAGTGCCCGAGTTTCTTTGGAAGCAGAAAGAGCGATTTATTCGATTAATAAATAAAAAAAGAATACAACATACAGCAATTAAAGTCTATTGCGAACTCTACGGTGTTTATACCAAAATGGAGGAAGAGAAGTCCGATGTGAAATCCTTTAACACAAAAAATGTGGTTATAACGTCTTCTAGTAATCTGGAAAATATGTACGAGGTCTTAAGCGAAACCATAAGAACGAAATCAGAGGAATTTGAAACATGTGGGTCCGGTTGGTCTTTGGAAAAAGTGCTCTATTTAGAAATAAATATTAATAAGTATAGCCCGATATGAGTTCTAGGTTAAAAATAAAAAATTGTAAATATGTATTTAGAAATGTGGTTTACAAATTTAAACTGTATTAGTAAAAATTGTTTGTAATAAAAAGTTTTAAGAATTGTTTTTAGATTTTCTTTTAGGTATTAGCTGCACGAAAGTTATAATTTAGAGGGTGTGTGTAAAATGGTAAGGGGTGGTCCCTGTTTTAAATCTGTTTGCAGATTCGGATTCTGCATAAAATTCTAAGCTAATTTAATGTATCACATGTATAAAAAAAATTTATAAGAACGCCCAAAAGTCGCTACAGGTAAGAAATCTTAAAATTAGGGGTAGCCCTCTGGGGGATGACGCTATCTAAAAAATTTAAAGATTCGGGTAGCTGAGAAAATTCTAATATTAATTGATATCAAACAAGGTAGGTTTATCTCGTGGGTGGAAATGTGGAGAAAGATTTATCTCGCAGAGGGTATATGTAACTTTGCAGGGCGTGGTCCGATTTCAAATCTGTTTACAGATTCATGTGCGTAAAATTCTAGACTAGCAAGATGTGCTACATGTATAAAAAATTTATAAGGACGGTCGGAAATCGCTTCTGGTAAGAAATCTTAAAATGGGGGTAGCTCCTTGGGGATGGCGCAATCTAAAAATTCCTAAAGATTCAGGTAGCTGAGAAAATTCTAATATTAATTGATACCAAACAAGATAGGTTTATCTCGAAAGATGCAATGGCTAGTCGAAGAAAACTATTTGGTTCAGATGTAGCAAAGAGCAAAATTTAGAAGATCAGGACTTTAAAGGGGTATAACTTTGCAGGGCGTGGTTCGATTTCAAATCTGTTTACAGATTTCGGGTTGTGGTAAAATTCTAGACTAACAAGATGATCGCATGACTAAAAAATGTTTAAGGACGCTCAAAAGTCGCTACAGGTAAAAAATCTTAAAATGGGGTAGCTCCCTTGGGGATGGTGCAATCTAAAATTCTTAGAAATTTGGGTAGCTGAGAAAATTCTAATGTTAATTAATACCAAACAAGATAGGTTTATCTCGTGGGTAGAAATGTGGAGAAAGATTTATCTCGGGTGGAAAGAATGCGGTGTGACGTAATGAAAATGGTTGGGGTAAAAATTCCACAGGAGGTGATTCATCTCCCTTGTGGAGATTCCTAAAATAAGACTTTATAGTGCGAATTTACATGTAAATTTGGTCCAGATGTGTGAAATGTGGGATTCTGGAGGAAATGTGGTGCTGATTACACCATAAATACACTACTTACTATCAGCCGTTTGTCAACCAACTTTACCCTGGGCTATTTTAACATTCAGAAAATCCCGGTGTACTTCAAGAACGTTACGTGTTGGCAGTGGCGGCTCGTGACCTGAACAAGAGGTGAGGCTCAAAATGAGTCTATTTAGAAACTCTACATTTAATATAAATGAATCTCTAGGTTATCTAAGAGGTGCTTTTTCTTATTATTCCTTGAATTCATTGGGAATCAAGAGTAATTATTGAAACGAAAAGCTTACAAAAGTGGTTCTAATACCCTTAGTTTGCATAGCTATACTATTAACTACAAGCAAATTAAGTTTGATAAGTCAAATGTATTCTACGGTCTTTCAGTTTTGCAAATTTATCGATTACATTTTCATAAAAATCTGGATTTTACTTAATTCGCATAATAGTTCCTTTTCTATAGACATTAAACTTAATCCACCAAGCCGCTCTTGACTCATCGTATTTCTTAAGTATGCCTTTATGCGTTTTAGACACGAGAAATTTCTTTCAACTGATACACTTGTAGCAGGAATCGTTAAAATTAATTGTAGAACTGTTTGAATCTGGCAAAATATATCAGCAAAGTCACAAGAAAGTATTTTAAGGGTTGTATATAAATCTGAATTTTAAACTGCTCGTCTCTATAAAAACACAAAGTTCATTAATAAGTCTATCCCTATCAAAAATATTTGGATAAGTTTCAAATAGAGATTGCAGAGATTTTTTAGGAAATTTTGTGGTATAGAATTCATACTTAGAGTGATCAAAGAAAGTGAGAAATTCTAAGCTATTAAGATTCGAAAACCGTGTATTAAGTTGCAGACTAATGCAGTCTAAAATTTCGTAATACAGAATGTTGTATTTTGAAATATCTCTTGCTGAGATGTTGTTCCGCGCCGATTAGGTAACTCTGTTAAATTTCTGGCACGCCGAAAACATTCCTAAAATTTGCCTTCGTTCCTTAATTCGCTAATTCGGACGCAAGCTGTATTTATTTGTATTAGCTGCACGAATGGATTCGGCCCCGAGGTCGGATCATTTACTATTGCTTCGAAAACTTTTACGAAGTTGTCCCACTCGCTTGCGACAATGTTCAAAATTTTGATCTTGAATACCACCTGGTTTCCGCTGCTCGTGGCACACGTTTACCAACAATATGATCTAATATTACTGATCTTTTAGGTGAATGATGGAAAAAACTTGGTATACCTGATAAAGTAGAGAAAAAGATTCTACTCTGCGGAATATTTTGTGTACCTTGTTGTAAAACGAGGTTTAACCGGTGAGCACAGCAATGAGTAAAAAGAGCATAAGGTGCAATTGACTTAGCTTTTGCCTTTCTTTAACTAAATGGGTTTAAAACACCCTGAACTACTTCGAAGAGAGCACTGGCGGTTCAATCACTACTTACATCAAAAAATCCCATAAACCTTTCTTTTAATTTACAATTTCGAGTAACAAATCGAATAGTTATTGCGCACTGAGATTTGTCTGCAATGTCAGTAGTATCATCAGATATTAAAGCAAAGAAAGGACTAGCTGCTATTTCTTGGGAAATGTTCTCTTTAGAAAATCTTCAATGCATGATATTAATTCATTTTGAATTGCTTTTGACTGGCCGGTGAAGATTTGGCTCATTTTGATAGGTGCTCTGATACTTCTGCGTTTCGCTTAATCAAACATTCAAAACTTCTTTAAAATTTCCACGATTTAGCGATTGTGAAGATTCATCATGACCCTGAAAAGCCAATTCTTGTTTACTCAAAAGTATGGTAGTATCAATTAAATAAGATAGCAACAACCTATTTTTCGGACATTTTCGTTATATATAATTTTATTAAAACCAGCATGTTCCTGAAGTGCATCTAGTATAGTTGTTCAATTTTGTTGAAGTCGTTTGAAACCAACATTTTTATATGATCTTTGAAACATTCATGCATTTTGCACTACGCTAAATGTTTTTAAATCGCAAAACCTTTACTGCAAGTCCAGCTGTTATTGACATTTGATAACAAAACGCACGGCCAACAATATAGACTCTGTTTATATGTACTTCCGCAAATCCATTTGTAGGTTTCTTACCACGATAACTGAAAAGTTCTATTAAAACTTCGACCTTGTCGATTATCAGTACTAACTATATTTAGTGGAGGAGTCGGGCGCATAAATAAAATTTGCCGTTTTTCTAACTCACCGCGCACTGAAAAAGGCGTTTCAAATAAAGATAATAGAATATCATGTAAGGGATATACATGACCCTGTGCCGAAATTTGAAATCAATCCAAATTGGAACAATATAACGATATTACACAATTTGAATTATATTATAACAATCAGTTTTTGTTTATATAGATTAAGGTTAACCACTATTCACGAGAAATAAAGTACTAAATAAGGAACAAGAACACTAAACAGTAAACACTTAAACTCTGTGTAATGTATTCTATTTGAGGCATAAAGCACCAAACGTACAAATGTTAACCCTGATTTATCAATTCACTATTGAAGAATTAACCCAACTAGGTTTTTACAAAACACAGCTTTCAAACAATACAATAATTTAAAATGAAACCAACAAATAATTCCAACTTGTCAATGTCAGTTGTTAAAAACTATGGAACCACTACGGGTTAATGGTTGCACTAATACCTAAGTTTAAGCTCTTATAATAATAGAAAATTATATATTTAACATTCACATATGTTTGATTTTCGACTTTTGTGCAGTTTAACAACTATTACAAAGTCCGACATTCATCATCCCTACCGATCATTGACTGACTAACTTCCTTTAAGTATCCAGCCATCCGCAGCTGCTACTGTCGTTATTATGATTACAAAGATCCGAGAGGCAACGATGAGAGAGCCTCAGTACCCGAGTATAAAGTGTTGGTTGATGTATAGAGATAACCGCTAGGACGCATCGCGCTCGCGTATAATGTAGCTTTGGATGCATGGAGATGGTGAAATAAGTGTGGCGCACTTTATAACGCCTCAGATGAATTTGTATTGGCAGAAATCGTGCACGAATTAAGAAATGAATTTTGTATTACAAACGTTCATTATATAATACTGATTATTAATCGAATTATGATATATTTGACCAAAAATTGTTTAGAAGACGTTTGTACAAGTTGTAATAGAATTTTTCTTTATGATTGAAAAGAAGATATATAAAATTAAAGGTGAGGCGGCGGTTCACTTGCCTCATACGACCAGCCGCCGATGCGTGTTGGTGTAACGTATTTTTTTTTCTAGTTACATCTAGTACAATAAAATAAAAATAAAACAGCTATAATTTAAATATTTAATTTGTGAATTATCATCCAATAAAAATTAATATATAATATTTATAATAACGCATAGATTCTTATACGTTTATACTCTAAAGTTCGTTACCAAGCTCTGTCAAGTTGTCAGTCGGCACTTCATTATCAGCGTTCGAAAGGGCAAGTTGCTTTGCAGAGGAAGTGAAGTCGAGATGGCCGTGTGTAAACACGTGGCTTCTAACAAAGTTAGAAAAAAGCCTAAGAAGATGGAACCCCTTTGGACATCATTTAGACAGTTGGTATATATTAATTCAATAGATTATACTAATATTTTTCATCTTAGTGCAATATCTTAAGGACATATTTTAAATACTATCTCCGATAATAAATTAAAATAATTTCTGAAGGCATTATTTTAAAACAAGAATTTATGGTTTCGTTCTATTTAATATAACATGCAGTAACGTGGAAGCCGACTTCACATGTGTTCCTTATATTTCAACCTTACCGATGAACAATATTAAACAAGGAGATTATGATGGAAATTTCCGACAGCTGAGGTTAAGGTCCAGCACTTTTAGTTCATTTTCGATGCACGTGAGTGTTCTTTAGCATTTAATAATTTTGAAAATACAGTAAATTATTATGAATTATCTAACATTAAATATTTGAATAACGTAAAGAGAAGATAGTTTTGAGAAATCAGTAAATTAAAGAATATGTTGCTTGCTTGTCAGAATGTTTGCACATGTACGCAAATAGTGTATTTTATAATCTATGTCAGATAAAAAATATATAGATTCAGTTTTCCTATCTAGGCGCCATATGCTGTCTTGATTTAATTTACAATATGTTTAAAGATTTTGAGGTCATGTACAGGCACTTTCATCGACATATGAAATTCGCGTATTTATTATAGAATATAAATAAATTAGAAAAATTACATTTTACAAAGTCTGCACTTTGATAATTAATTTCTGTTGTAATGATCAAGGAAAAACTTCGCTGATTAATAAAAAAAAAAAGATTTTTATGTATTATGAATAACTTATAAATTATACGTCTATCTAATTAAATTTCATAGTCTATTCAGAGATCTTCTTACTTTTGAATGCAAAACTTCATTAGAATTATTATGAAAAAATTTTATAAAGATACAAACTTAAACATTGCTGTTGTACATATATAATCAGAAATTTATCCAAATAGAATCCTTTTTGTTTTTGAAAGACGTTTTATTATTTAACATTCAAAAATTGCAAGTCCTCCTGGAATAGAAAGAGTGTTCCCTCAGTATATTTTAGATGCCTAAATTCTATAATTTTATTTTTGGCAAATGTTTTTGAGGACACAAATGGTGTCCATGTTGTGCTTTTGTTTGTTCACAGGTAAAGCTGAGACATTTGTATGACATCTGGTGGTTGAGGTCTTGGTAAGTGTGTCCTAAAGAGTGAAATTCAGGTGTTATGGCTATGTTAGTGGTGTTAAGATAAGGTTTCCGCATTCCCCTTATACAAGCACAGTTAAATTTTGTTGGTTATTGTATTGAAAAATACGGTGGCGCTCATTAAAAATATTTTTGGTCTTTTATTCACCCATGACCCAAGCTCATGATCTACCCAGAGCTAACACCCGACAAGCCGTTTATATCTTAAGAGTTTTTCTTTGTCTCAAGCCATTCTCCATCCAACAGTACCTTGGGCTTACAAGAAAAAGAAGGAATTCTCGACCTTGTGATATCAGATTAAGGGTTAGAAAATTGGAAGGTTTAAATTATAGCTGATAGTCACGAGGGTAAAGTTTATAATGAATAATACAGACAGTATCTCATTATACGAAAATATTTTTATATTACATTGGAATGTCGCCTCTGACAAGAACTTACTAGAGTTTAGCTTCATCTTCCCCTGATACACTTTTGGTCACTTGGCGCCCAGCTGTAACAAATATAAACATTCCCAAAACAAAACCCTAATATATTAAATTTTTCAGCGTCGTTTGTAGTTGGAACTACCTAAAAAAGCTATGCTAAAAAATATGTTTTTCAGAAAATTGAAGAACATGGAAGTACGAAAATGAGAGTGGATGATATATTTTCAAACAAGCGGGAAAATATCCTATATCTATTAAAAGATTTTTAGCGATACCAGTGGTGGGCACAAAATCATATAATCCATCAATTTAGAAACAAAATTTTTTTTGACATTTTAATACTTTTACACATTATACAATTTTACAACTTCAAAAAGCAATAAAATCTAAAACTTTTGTATAGAAAATCCATTGATTTAGATGTCAATTTTATTTTTTCAATTTGTAAGTTATATTTATTTTATGCAAACGTTAGCCTAGTTAACATTATTTTAGAAAAACCTGTGATCAAGGATAAAATAAAGATCCAAAAATTTAGGCATTTAAAAAGAGTTTACTTTTAAATCTTACCAGCTGACCTTAAACCCATAGTTAAAGAATATTAATTATACTCATTGCAAGGTCATTATTCAAACACATTAGTATATACATACATACATATATATATATATATATATAATGCTGTGATAGGGGGTTGTTTAGGGTCGCGTAATAAAGGTAAATAGCAATAGGAATTAGAAAACTGCATTTATTTAGCATGAAAAATAAATAATTCGCATATTATGCAAAGAGCACACATTTAACACCCTGTATAAGGACCGAAATTAACTTTAATCCATGCCAGTAAGCATATCTTTTAATAATAGAACACATATTCAGCAGAGAAATAATTATATATGCAATTAAACTACTTTAATAAGTTTATAAAATAGATACGCATGGAATAAGTTAAAACATAGTAAGTTTTCATGCAATTACGCATGTGATAAAGAGAGAATAATAAAGTGCTTTGATAAGAAACGCACTTTCAAAATAAGTTTTAAATATGAGACATAAACAGAAACATGTGGATTTACATCAGTCATTTGTTCAATTCTCCAAAAGCTTTATCTACACAAACAACAGCCATAAGTTAAATTAAAGTCCAGTAATAATAACAAAACAGACGGTCAAAGATCGTGAAACAATAGAAATACGTAACCACAGAATAATTTCATCAGAAATAAAGATTGTAAACTCGTAGGAATGTCCAAAACAAACATGGTTGGTTACAACACCTTGTAAGACGGTTCTGATAAACCAATAAAAATTTAGATAGCGCAAGCTATATAACGCCCAGACTTGATAATGAGAAACAGTCTCAATTTGAAGCACGTCAAACCTGCATCACTGTTACTCGAATATTTACGCGTCAAATAAATTTCAAATTAAATTATTAAATTTTGTGAAAAGTGGTGTTGTATATTATTTGATGACGAATTACATTGAAGATATATGAAAAAGCTTTCGCCGTTTGCTGAGAAACGTGAGTAGAAATTTGTTAATTAATTTAAATTAAATGTTTATAATAATGTAAGGCTCTAAGTAAGGTGGATCTAAGTAAGGTGGATCTAAGTAAGGACATCTAAGGTAGGAGAGATCTAAGTTAGGAGAGATCCAGAAGGATCTAAGTGTAGTATTCAGAGATCCAAGTTGTATTTAAGTGGAGAGGTCTAAGGCGTATCCAGAAAAATATAAAGTAAAGCACGAGGTGAATTTTGGAAACAAGGATTAACAATACTAAATTATTGGTTCAAACTCACGTGAAGGGGCACAAAGCAGGGCATTGTTTTTCGATTGAAGATAATAAAGGGGTGCTGATCCGACACACGCAACAGCAGACCAAAGGGGAAAAAGACTCATTAGAAAATCACAGGTCGGGGCTAACTAGTATAAGAAATCATTTCAAATTTAAATTTAAACACTGAATATATTTTTTTTAATTTGTAAGGAGTCAACAAAAATATTGAATACGTAGAAATTGACGTAGAAAGGATAAAAGGTCTTAAACGTTGTAGATTTTTTTCGGTAAAAGGTGTCTTTTTTGGTGACTTTAAATTAAAGAAAGGGAGATATAATTTTTTTAAAATAATCTAAATAATATTAATTGATAATCTATAGGAACACTGTGGCACGATTTAAATAAAATTAAATAAAAACCCTTAACCACAAAAAATATTTAAATTACTAAATACGTATTTCGACCACTATGTGGCATCATCAGTAGAAAACCTGTTGACATTAGAAACTTAAGCTAAAAACAACTTATATGTCTTACACTAGATCCAGCAGGCTGGTGTTCTCAACAACAAACAAGTGTTGCTGAGAACACCAGCCTGCGGGTGAGGAGAATATCCTCGATAGTGTTTAAAGCAACAATATAGTAAATTATAGGTTGAAGGTTCACTCAGCCTGGGTGAGGAGAATATCCTGAAGTGTTCCAGAACAACAGCCTTTTTTTTTTTTTTTTTTTAATTACAGGTTTTCTGATGATGGCCACATAGTGGTCGAAATACGTATTTAGTAATTTAAATATTTTTGTGGTTAAGGGTTTTATTTAATTTTATTTTAATATTAATTGATTGAAAGGTTTATTTGTCAGATTACAAAATTGTGAAGTATAGATATTATTTCCTTTCATTATACAAATATTGATTGACTTCGTTTTATCATTCCAAACAGGTAAGATTTGAAGGGGTAAATTATTTGATCATCAAAACGTTGTGCACTCTGTGTGAATTAAACTGGGCTAGCGTGGCATAATTAAAATTAGAATATTAGAGAAAACACAGAGCGGTGGCGTTCAGCAAGAAACTATATATATATATATATATATATTACTCATATTTAGACCAGGGTAGAAAATTAAATAATCACATCAAATAATTTTAATCACCGTGTATAAGAAATTTCATTAAATAATACGCGTTATTAAAACCATGAAGCATAAATAAACTCGGTTGTTTCAGTAAAAATAAGAAATATAAATTATTTATAAGACGCTTTATATCAAAAGAAGCAGTATTGAGAAGCTTTTCGTATAATGTAATTATTCCTAAACAAATGGAAATTACGTGCAAAGTTTATATTAATTAACCCTATTTTAAGTAACCGGTAGTAAAACAAGGTGTACATATAATAATTAATATTTAAGTTGTATTCGCTAAAAATGAAAAGGATAGAAATCAATTTTAATTGGAGTTAATTAAACCGTTAATAACATATAATACCTATAGAAACTTGTAAAAACCCAAGATTAAAATACCACGGAATAAGGCTCTGAGAATTAATATTATTTTGAACACCTGCGTAGTTTAAATATCACATACGGCGAAAAGTTTGCAGATAATTAATGTTTACAAAGAATCTTGGAGAAACCGGGGCTTAGTATTCACGAGAATGTGCGATACGGGGTTATTAAACCAAGATAACACTCCATGTGGACTAAAATAATCGATAATAAAGAATATCAAGTTGCACCAATAAGAACACGGTAGAGAAGGAAAGAGAAAATGCGTCAAGCAAAGACACATATTGTAAAAGGCGGGATTTAAGCAACGTCATGGGGTTGTGATTGGTTAAAAATAGGATGCATATATGAGAGGTAGAAACAACAATTTCTGTACAAAATTAATTAGTTTTTCTCAGACATGCTTGCGTGCCGTGTGTAAATTTTCTGAGATTTAAATGGGGCGAGTGAAAATTCGTAAAAAACGACGTGCGAGCGACAGACTGGGAACATGGCATGAGAAATTCCTTAGAATTACCCGTTTTGGGGAACAGAGCGACGTGCCGGCTATTCGCTATATATACCGGTGGTAATATGAATTTCGGCCTCTTAGACTCTTAGACTCTTAGACTCTTAGACTCTTAGACTCTTAGACTCTTAGACTCTTAGACTTTTGACGATTCGATGCGTTAAAAGCTCGTACATACGCGACTTGATTGAAGATGTTAAACCGGGCATTTTAGTTTGATTGAATAATTTAAAGTTAGCTCGTATATTTTAGTGATTCAAAATAGCTTGTTATTTACGTGATAACATGAATGGACTTCAGTGCACTTAGATACAAGGTAATAAAATTTAGTTTCACTGTACCAATTAGCAAAATTGACAACGACAAACGTATACACAAAAGTAGGCAGTTTTGGCGTATATTGGTGAAAAAAGTATGAAGTTATTTGCTATTTTTCGGGGTGTTAATAATTAAATGGTTCAAATACGTGTCTGGATCCATGAAACAAGGGTCAGATAAACACAGATGAGTTCCGGAAAGGCCCAGAAACGACTTTGAATGGATGGTGATGGAGAAAATTTTGATAGCGTAGAGAATCAGAAGCCGTAAATATAATCCTGTTGAATGGTGTGATTAACTAAAGAAACGATACTTTGAAGCTACGAGGACAGTAACCTTCAGGTAAATTATACTATTTTGTTTGACATTTTTGTGTGTATTGAATGACTTTATAATTGATTTATTTTAAATGGACATTAGTGAAATTGTTCTAACCATAAAAGTTTAATTTTAAGATGAAATTTGCTTGTTTAAGTAAAAAGGGGTATTTTGTTTTGATGTTCGGGAATATGATGAAAATTTGGGTATGTCTTTGAGCTCAATTAGACGAACCTGGTCAATTAACGTAAAGGGGTGGTAGATGCTCCCTTTATACTCAGACTCCGGTCTGCTTATATTGTTATATTAATTACTAGGCATCCTACAAGGACTTTAATTCTGGATGCACATTAAAATGATAATAAAATTAATCTTGAAATTTTTTTGAAAACTGAATTTTATGCTGAAATTTAATTTGAAAATTTAATGTATTCTGAATATTGATGTAAATAGAGTTAACGTTGATGTTTGTGGTAGGAATGTGTTGTTTAATTTTATGAATGAGGAGGTTTATAAAATTAGGTGAGCAGCCGAGGCGAAAAGAGGATCACAGCCGTTTATGACGCCCAATCTGTGGGACTAGAGAATTTTTGTTGAAAAGGACCCAGTTCCCGGTACACAGGAGAATATCACAGCAATATATATAATATATTTTAAAGATAATGACCTTCTAGTAATATTAAATGCTTTAATGGGTTTGAGGTCAGCTGGTAAAAGAAAACTCTTTATAATGCCTAAATTTTCGGATATATTTAATCCTTGATCATAGGCTTCTAAAATGTTACAAACAACTAGGCTAAATTATATAAATATTAATTGAACTTACAAGATGAGTTGTTTTAAAAATTAACATCGAAGTATTAAACATAACTTTTTAGTTTTCACTTTTAAATGTAAGAAGGATATATAATTTGTATAAGAAAAATGTAAAATAAAAATTATGTCAGATTTTGAAATATTTCAAATTTTCTGTTTTAATAGGATACCTGATACCTTTGTTTAATGTATATGTTATGTTGTATGTGATAGTTGTTGTTTGTATGCGTGTGCGTTTGTGTGTGTGTGTGTGTGTGTTTGTTTGTGTGTGTGTATGCGCATGTGTTAGGTTGTATGGTGTGTATGTGTCTATGTATTTATAACGTTAAACATATTAACAAATATTACATTAGGTATGTAGTTATGTTTTAAAATTAAGTAAATATGTGTAAATCGAGCTCAAACCACTAATATCAGTTTTTTTATTTATACTATCTTTTGAACTAAAAATGTGATACATTTCAAGAAATAGTCTTTTTTGTTTATCTTTCTCTAATTCTAAAATTTTTTGGATTTTTGAAATCTATTCTGTGATCTAAATTAGCTGAATGACTCGCTAAAGCACAGGAATTTGGTTTAACTTTTATGTCACTTCTGTGTTGTGTTATACGTTGATTTAATGATTGACATGTTTGTCCAATATACAAGCCATTACAATCTAAACAATTAATTTGGTACACAATATTTTTTTGAAATAGTTTGGGTGTTTTATCTTTTAATTTTGAAAAGAGATTGTTGACTGTTAAAATATTTTCTTTGCATACTTAAAATTATAATTTTTAAATACTTTAATTAGCTTATGAGTTAATTCATTGTCTATATTTGGTATTGTTTTATATATTTCTAAATTTTTGCTGTCGTTACTACTTGTGTTATTTTTGTTTATATTACTGTTACTGTTGTTTGTGTTTTTATATTCTTCAGAGGTATATAGTAATTTTGTTATTAGAGGAGTAGGATAGTTGTTGTTTTTTAAAATGTTTAAAAGTTTTTTTATATTTTTATTGTAGAATGTTGGATGACATATTCTTTTAATTCGGTTTTTTAATCCTAAAATGAAATTTATTTTTGTTTTGAAAGGGTGATAGGAATGGTAATTTAAATACCTGTTGGAATGGCTTTGTTTTTGATACCAATCTAAAATTATTTTATTTTCATCGTTTCGAATTAATAAAGTGTCTAAGAAAGGTACCTATTTATTGGATTCTGTTTCTATTGTGAATTGGATATGACTATTATAGCTATTAAAAATATTAAGGGTTTCAACTATTTTATTTTCTGGGATAGCCGTTATTAAATCATCAACAATTTTTTTTAAAAATGGAAGGTTAAACGGAAGTTGTGGAATAACACTATTTAATAATTCATCCATAACTATTTGTGCTATAATAAATAGTGTTATTCCACAACGTCCGTTTAATCTTCCATTTTTAAAAAAATTTGTTGATGATTTAATAACGGCTATCCCAGAAAATAAAAGAGCAAACTGTTTTAAAATATTGAATAAAAATCGAAAATCTAAGAAAGCGAAACTCCTATAAACACGGGTTTATATAATAGCGCGCTTGCACGTCGGTTTTGTCCCGCAACGGACACTTTTCAGAATTTCGGATTCTATGTTCCCTTTTCAACAGTCCGGCACAGCGATTCTAAAAATTTGCACACGCGCCAGTTGAAAATCTAAGAAATTTTCACACGACACGCAACGCGTCTGCAAACAACTAATTAATTTTATCTAGAAATTGTTGTTTCCACCTCTCATATCTGCATCGTATTTCAACAAATCGTAAAGCTAGTGACGCTTCTCAAATCCGGCCTTTTATTATCTGTATCTCTGTTTTACCTGTTTTATCCGTCTCTTTCTACCCTGACCTGAGTGGTACAAATCGATATTCTTTATTATGGGTTATTTGAATCCACGTGGACCCGCGACGTGACTTACTTGAGTTAAATAATCCCTCAACTAGCCTGTCTCGTTAATATAAGCTACGGTTTATCCGACCGTTTCCAACATACGTAGAATCTGCATGTTTATCTATTCCAAACAAATTAAACAGAACGTTGACATTTAAAATACGCAGGTGTTCAATCGTAATACTTCTACGATTTGGATATTCCACGTATTTTAACTTTCTCGATAGATTCGTATGCTAGCAACGCGTCTCATATTTGGTATTCTTGGGTTTTTAAAAGCTTTTATGCATATTATGTATTACTAATGGTTCAATTAACTCCAATTAAAATAATAATGAATGGCATTGACTTCTACCCTTTAATTTTTATCGAATACTAATTAAATATTAATAATTATTTGTGCACTTTGTTTAATACCCGTTACTTAAAAATTGAATTAATTAATATAAAGTTCGCACGTAATTTCTATTTGTTTCTTGGAACAATTAAGTTAAATACACGTTGAGCATTTTAATTCTGCTTCTTTTTATGGAAAGCGTCTAGTGAATAATTTAAATCCCTTATTTTTAATGAAACGAATAAATTTTTATGCTCCACGGTTTTAATAACGTATTATCTAATAAAATTCTATACAAACCCTACATTCTAATTGAATGATTTAAATCTTCACACTAGGCATTTAATTACGCGTACTTTTTCCCAAAGCTTCCTTATACACGGTGATTAAAATTATTTGATGTCGTAAATTAATTTTCTACCCTGGTCTAAATTTGAGTAATATATATATATATATATATATATATATATATATATATATACAGGGTGTCCCGAAAATACGTGTACAACGTAAGAACAGAGATTCTTTGACTCGAAATAGATCGATTTGAGCCAACTTACCTATTATACAAGTTGATTCATTTAGCCGCTAGAGGGCTTCAAAATCGTAAAAATATTTGATATTTTAAAATAACTCGAAAACGCGTCGATAGATTTTGACCATTTTTGAGGTGCGAGTTTCTACTTTAATTGACATCTTTTGGTGGTGTACGCAATAATTTTAAAAGCATACGAGTGTCCTAAAAATGATGTATTGTATAAATATCCGACCATTACCTTTTTTCTGTTTATGCAATGACTACCAATTTTTTTTTATGAGTAGCCGACTTAATTTGGAAACTTTTTTGTCTCTTATAAAATTTTGATTAGACGAGCGGTTTGACAGGAAAAAAGTAATTTCAAAAGTCTGCATACTTTCGTCATCGTTGCTGCATTAACTGTAAAACGGGGCAAATAAAAAACATAGTATAGTAGTAGGCTTTGCTTTTGTTTTGTTATTTAATTTGAATATTATTTAACCTCAGTTTGCCTGTCAAGTCGTGAATTTCTGCTTAATTCAATAAAAGTTTGCATCTTTCATCTTACATTATGAGTACTTACACAAACAACGAACAGGTGGATATGCTTTTGGTTTTTGTATTTTGTCAAGGCAATGGTCGTGAAAGCGTCAGAGTCTATAGGGAAAGATTCCGTAATCGCCGAATTCCAAACCACCAAACATTCGCAAATATTGAAAGACGTCTTCGTAGAAATGGTAGCTTTCAGTCAAGAAATGCGGATCGAGGACGTGAACGTACCACAAGAACTGCGGATCTGGAAGAACAAATTTTGGATAGAGTTGAAGAAGACCCAACAATAAGCACAAGACGCTTAGGACTTGAACTACAAGTTCCTAAAAGTATTGTTCATGACGTTTTAAAGGAACAGTTATTACACCCATACCACGTTTAACAGGTACAAGACCTTTTGCCTATCGATCCTGAAAGGCGTCTAGCTTTCTGTCAATTTATTCAAGATCAGAGAATTCAAAATGCAAATTTCAGTCGCAAAATTTTATTTACAGACGAAGCTTCTTTTACAAGATCTGGTATTACTATCATACATAATGGACATGATTACGCTCTAGAAAATCCTCATACAACTAAAGTGACTCACTATCAACATGAATTTAAGATTAATGTCTGGGTTGGAGTTATTGATAATTTTATTATCGGTCCTGTTGTGATACCAAATCGATTAAACGGAGACAATTACTTCAACTTTCTACAACAAACATTGCCGAATTTATTGGAGGATCTGCCATTGTTACTTCGCCAAGACATGTGGTTCATCCACGATGGTGCTCCTCCCCACTTTACTCTAGCTGTTCGACAACATTTACACCAAAAATATCCGGATCGATGGATCAGAAGGAGATATAATGCTCCTACAAATTGGCCACCACGATCGCCAGACTTGACGCCCTGTGATTATTTTTTGTGGGGTACCTTAAAATCTAAGGTTTATTCGTCTCCACTTGACAGTGAAGAAGAATTGTATAGACGAATTTTAAAGGCAGCCAACTCTTTAAAAAATAATGCACAAACAATGCAGAGGGTTCAGTTAAACTTCTTACGAAGAGTAATTTCTGCATTGAAGAAAATGGCGGCCATTTTGAAAATTTATTGTAATAGTCCAACACTTGTACCTCGCTGTTAATTTTCAATGGTAGTAATAAAAAATAAACAAAACAATGAAATAAAAATAAAAAAACAGACATTTGAAATTACTTTTTTTCTGTCAAACCGCTCGTCTAATCAAAATTTTACAAGAGACAAAAAAGTTTTCAAATTAAGTCGGTTACTCATAAAAAAAATTGGTAGTCATTGCATTATCAGGAAAAAAGTAATGGTCGGATATTTATACAATACATCATTTTTGAGACACTCGTATGCTTTTAAAATTATTGCGTACACCACCAAAAGATGTCAATTGAAGGTAGAAGCTCGCACTCCAAAAATGGTAAAAATCTATCGTTGCGTTTTCGAGTTATTTTAAAATATCAAATATTTTTCACGATTTTTGAAGCCCTCTAGCGGCTAAATGAAGCAACTTGTATAATAGGTAAGTTGGCTCAAATCGATCTATTTCGAGCCAAAGAATCTCTGTTCTTACGTTGTACACGTATTTTCCGGACACCCTGTATATATAAAGTCAAAATGGTTTAATTATTTTTTGGGATATTTCCTTCAATTGATACGTAAATATTAAAAATCCATCTGCATTTATTGTTTACGTTTCGGTTTATTTAAAACCTTAATCTTAACCTAACACATTACAAATAGAAACAGTTACAAAGTCAAAAATACTTACAATAAAAACTTTGTTGTTAATACTGTCATTTAGTTGTTGAATATGAAATGCTTCTAAGAATAGTCTATTTTTATAATTTTTTTCAATTTCTAAAATTTCAACATTGTCGTAGTTCGGTGAGTGGAGTGTGTTCACTACGTGTGTTGTCAATGCACAAAATGTTTTTTTTAATTTAATGTCACTTTTATGTTGGGTGAGCCTATTCTTCAGCCATTGATCAGTTTGCCCCACATATGGTTGATTACAACTACAATGCACTTTATATACTATATTACTGTACATCTTTGTTGGTGTCTTATCTTTAACTCTAGAAAATAAATTTTTTATGCACTTTTCATATTTAAAAGCAATGACAATATTCGGTTGTTTTAATAATATAGCAAGCAAGGGAGTTAATCTTTGTATATATGGTAAAGTTTTATAAATAATGCTATTTTGTTGGTCTTGTTTATGTGTGTGTATTGTATTAGTAAAAAGTAGGTTTTTTTTTTAATTTTTGGGGTAACCATTATTTAGTAACATAGATCCTAATTTTTTTTTGTTAATTTTGTGAAATTGTGTTTCGCTAATCTTTTCTATACGGTGTTTTAGTGCTAAGATTGTGTTTATTTTATGATTGAAAGAGTGATTAGAATAGTAATTGATGAATCGACCTGAATGTGTTGGTTTATTGTACCAATGAAATTGTATAGTGTTTATTCAGTTCGAATAACCAGTGAGTCTAAAAATGGTAGAACATTATTGTTTTCAATTTCTACTTCAAACTTTATATGAGAATCAAAACTATTAAAAATTTTTACTGTGAGATCTATCATATCTGAAGGGATTGCACAAAGTAGGTCATCTACATATTTACATATAAATGACATATGAAAGGGTAATTTAGGTAATATCGAATCTAATAACTCATCAAGTACAATTTGAGCAATAATTGGTGATAATGGGGAACCCATGAAAGTGCCAAACTCTTGTAAATAGAAAGTTTCTTGGAAAACAAAGTAGGTATTTTTGAAAATTAAAATAATAGTAGCCAGAAAGAGTTCTTTTGAGATACTGCAGTTGGGTTCTATGTGTTTCCATTTGTTAGTTATTATCTTGATAACTAGTTGAATGGATATATTTGTGAATAATGAAATGACATCCAGAGAAATTAAAATGTAGTTATCAGGCAGTTGCAAGTTTTTAAATTTATCTACAAAGCTAAAAGTATCTCGTATATTGTATCCTTCAGATGGAAAGGATATTTGAAGGATTTTTGAGAAGAAAGTACCAATGTTGTATCTAGGTGTATTTATTGAGGAAATAATGGGTCGTAGTGCTAGGGTTGCTTTATGGATTTTGGGTAACCCATAGTATTTTCCTGGGTTGCTACTGTTGTTGGTTAGTTGCTTTTTTTATCAGAAATCATTCATTATAAAATGAAGTTAATTCAATTCCATATAATAGAAAGAAATATTATATACAGGTTTTTGAAAATTAATAAAATACACTTTTCAATCAATCAATATTATAAGTCATATTTATCTCAAAAATCATATGTTTTACTATCAATCTAAAGTCACCAAAAACTATTCTTTTTATCAAAAGAAGCCTGGAACGTTCAAAACCCCTTTATTATATTACGTACCTTCAACGTATGCAAAAGTTCGTTGCTGACTGTGTTACACTATTTTATATTAATTAATCAATTCAATATTCAAATTCAAATAAAAAATATGTGCTAAAACTAAAAAGATCTAGCCTGGTCTGTGTGCTTCTTTATCTCCTTCTCGCAACCAAAATTTTCGACGCATCCATTATCAACTAACATCAATTAGAATTCTCCATGCATTATTATACCATCCATTGTATTTGAAATTATTCTCCACCAATTCGGAATTATTATATACCCATTTGAAATATTATCTATCCACGCGCTTGAATTATTACAATTAAATTATTGTCGTCACCCTCAAACTTAGATTATTATACAGCCTGGAATTATTCTCACCAGCCTCAGCCAATTATTATTATCACACTTAGATTTATTATCGTCCAACTTAGAATGTTATCGTCCCCCTCTGGAGCCCTATTATTATTATATTTTAGTTTAGATAAATTACCAAAATTCTACTTACGTTCATCGGCATTAGAAATTTTCATATTCGTAGCACTATCTGTCATTAAACACTTTTACTATCAAAATATTATTACGTACGCGTTACTCTTTGATTCATAGTGACTGACACAGCTTGGCCTTGTTGAGTTGAAAACTGACTTCCGTTATCATTCTCGTGAGTTCTGTGAGTTTGGCATACAAGCCCGTCGCTAATCTTAACCAATAAGATCTCTCTATTTTCTACACTTAAAGTGGTTTTCTGATGTAACATTCTCGGCCTTTCGAGTAATTGTTGTTTGCTTACATATGCCTTGTTATCAGACCATGCGGTGTTTTGGGAAAATAATCGCGTTTCCATATTATACACAAATACCTGATGCAATTCGAATTTCAATTTTCAAGTATGTTTATCAATTTACGCATTTTTAATTACCTTTACTATTAAAAATTGTTAATTGTTTGTACGCACTTACACTACGCTTCTTTAAGTTTTATCTCTTATCTCCGTATTATCATAACTGATTAGAATTCTTTTTGAATGCGTGTATGAACTATGCTTACTTCTAAATACGCGTGCTTCCACTGAAAAATATAGTTATTTGCCTTACTTAAAATTACTAAAACTTCATATACCGGGTGTTAAATATCTGTTATTTACCTAATGCATGAATTACTTATTTCTATGCTAACTATGCGTCCTATTGTTACTATTTGCGTCGCTTAAAACTACTTAAACTTTATATACAGGGCGTTGACTGCTTACTATTTACAAACTATCCTAATTACTCAATTCTCTACTACATAAATGCATTTTTCTGTTTCCTATTGTGATTTCTGATTACTACATGACCATTGCTATAAAATACACCCTTACAACCCCTTATTACAGCAATATATATATATATATATATATATGAAGAGCTCAATTCGTGGCACAGTGGTCTTCTTAAAACTATCCGTAGAAAAATAACGCTGTAAATGAAAATAATTTAGCACAATAAACCTAGTGCTTTTACTTGACTGCCGTTAACAGAAAAAGCAGAGCTTATATAGGACCTTACCATCTAAAGAAGCAAATCTAAAATGGCGATTCGCATATTCGTGCATTTACATTTCCAATGCTCCACCCAAAGGTACTACATTGGCCAGGAGGCAAGTTTTTTGCTGCCTGGAAATTTAGAATTTTGCCGAACCCTAGCGGTTCCAGGCAAGGTAGGGATTTTTAACGTGCGTGACAATACACACACGGGATCTCCATTTAGCCTTTCATCCGAACGAGGGCATAATTATTGTGAAAAATGCTCATTTGCCATTTTTCAAGCAGTCAGCCGTGTCGGTATTCGAACCCAGGACCTTGGGATCCGTAGTCTTACGCTTGCTACATTGATCCACGGCGACGCCCCCGATTCGCATATCGCATGATAAGTATTTCTCGAAACCATTGGCTTCTTGTTTAGGAGCCGAAAGCAAGTGCCGTCAAATGTGACGTACTGGCGAAGTGACCTCGTGTTGTTGTCGATTGAACAGAGTTTAAACAACCATACAGTAAAGCACACACACCTCTATCATTTATTATAAATAATACACGGCTTCTAATTGGATAATACTGCAAACGCTTGGATAGTAATTAATATTAAAAAAGCAATCGCTGAGTCTAACAACTAGCACATTAATTGTAGTAAAGCAAAGAATCTACGCATATTTAAGTTTCGACAGAAGATGTTACAGTGTGTACTGTCGTTTCGTTCTTTAGACTCCTCCATCTCGGCCTATTGGCATGGCATTCATTGTTCCTTCTGCCACTTCCCTTGTTACCGTAATTAGGGCGTGTATTCCGTTACTGATTTCGTTCCTTTATTGCTGGTCTGCTCATCTTGCGGGTAACAATTTTCTTATTAAAAACGCTGTTTGACTAGTTTTATAAATGTTTATAGATTATCGATAATAAAATTACTAATCGTGTTGTTTATTTATTATCGTTTTATTTTTTGTATAAGGTGATGAAAGGGGTCAGGATTAACGCGCGAACATCATAAGCCCCAGGGAGTTACGAACTGCTACTGAACAGCCATAAATAAATTAAAAAAAAAACTTCATAACGTTTCAAGGACTAGGAGGTTATAACGAACGAAGTGTATCTTGTTATCATTACAATTTATGTGAGTTCCCAAATTAATTTCGTTAACTATGCCACTCTTAATAAGTTGTACATGAAGATCTGAGAAATACTTTGGTGGAATTTTCAAAAGCAGCAATCGGGCGTTTTGGCAGTTTTCTAATACACCCAATCGTTACAAATAACGCACCTGTATTGAACTGATTGCAGTTTTGGATACCAAAACTGCAATCACATGAATGCTATTGACTATTGGAAAGTTCTTCCCACGGCATCGTAAAGCAGTAGATTAAATACGCAGTAATATAACCATAATCATTTACAAGCCAGTGCAGTGCAGTTCCAGTAAGTATGATCCTCAATCCTTAGCCAACAGGATAATAAACCTGTTAAGAATACAAAGCTGCAATAAACATGTGGACAGCGATAGCAATAACAAGTTTATAGATTTACGATGTGACTAAAGTGGGACTTTATGGTTTACTTTAAAACATTTCTACTGTTCAAAATTTATTACACGTTCGTCTTGTATCTGTTAATTTTAGATTTTTTGTTACAAAAATGGCTTTATTACTCGTACGACGCACCATTAAAATATACCACACATAAACATAAAAATTGCAGAATTATTTAAATTTCTTTCTTTTTTTAATTGACAGAATGTTTCTTTTTTATTATTTACAACAGATTATGTTACCAGGTAGGTTGTTTTTTAACTATTGGGGTTGAATGTCACCCTGGTACAGCAGACACGTTTTACAACAAACAAGTCGACGACGAGATTGGAATTTTAAGATAACGAAAAGATAAATTTCTGTGGACCTTTGTTTTAAATTTAAATTGCGTACAGTTGAAACAAAATGCATTCCTTTGAAGATGGGTTCGTTTTTATTTGAAAACCACTCACTCTTAATTTGTAATAAAGTGTGTAGTTTGACCAATAAATTGAATATTACATTAGTTACGTTTAGTTACGTTCCTTTAACTATAAACTAGGTACTTGGTTTCAATTCAAGGGTAATAGTTATCCTACCTTGATTTTTCTCATTTACATAAACACATACGAAAACTGAACACTTACACAGTGTTTTTAATTTTATTTCAATAATCTTTAATTTGATGACTAGAATAAACATATCAGATATGTTGCCTTTAAAATAATCCAATAAAATTGTCTGATTAATGACATTTCTAGATTACTCAATCAGAAAAGCATTGCACAAGAAGCCTAGCAGTGCTATTTTTCTGTTGGTAAAAAACCTCATTACTGACATCATGTGCTAGTAAGCCCTTTAGGGCATTACTGCATAAAGATGATCCTTACCTGATATATATATATATATATATATATATATATATATATATATATATATATATTACTACCGTTCGAGAAACTACCTATTTTATATATATATATATATATATATATTGCTGTGATAAGGGGTTGTTTAAGGGTGTACTTTATAGTAAAGGTCATTTAGGAATGAGTAATTATCATAGGCAGCAGAAAACTGCACTTATTTAGTGAAGAATTGAGAAATGGACATAGTTTGTAGATAGTAAGCAGTCAGCACCCTGTATATAAAGTAGAAATAGTTTTAAGCGACGCAGATAAACATAGGAGTACAAATATCTAACCATTTTTGATAAGAAAGGAGATTAAAATTGCGTGAATCGCATGTAAATATGAAAATTTAAAGTCGAGTTGCATCAGTTGTTTATGGAAAGGCAATTAGATCTATCAAAACATAGCATGTTGATAACGAAAGACAGCTGCATGCAGGTTACAATTATGGGGAATCATGGAGCATTACATCAGAAACTGCTTTAAATGTAATTATTTGATTGGTCAGAAATAAGCGACGAATTCTAGACCATACCCACTGATGGAGTGGGAAATGAAGAATATATTAGCAAGCACCGTGATAACGAAGTTAGTTTTGAACTCAACAAAGGCCGAAGTGCGTCGGTATGAAATAAAGCAATACGTAAATTTTAAAAGTGAAAGATAAAACAAGTGCTAATATGAAGATTATAATTGCCGATTAAAACGTAAGTACATTTTTCGTGAATTCATTTTAAACTAAAACATAAAAATAATAGGGCTCCGAAGTCTGAGGGAAATAGACTACGATTTCAATGTCCAGGGGAAAATACAGTAATACAATTTTGATGTCCGGGGGAAGAATAATACAATTCGAAGTTTGAGAAAATTGAATGATAATAAGAAGAAGTTTGATATGAAACGACAATAAATTGGGGGTGCATAAATTAATAATGTTAGTCCATAGTGTAATGGCAATAATTTAAATGTAATCCAGAATTGAGGAAGATAATTTTTATTTCAAATGGAAGCGTCGTTATGAAGAAAATAAACCAGGTCAGATTTTTAGTTATAAGACATTTTGTTTTTCTATACATTTTTTTATTTTGAATATTGAATTTGCTTAATATAATATGCTTGTGAAAAGTCAACAAAAGAAGTTGCATACGTATAAAATGAGTAATATGATAACAGGTTTAGAATATTCTACACTTCGTTGATAAGGATAATAGGTGTTTTTTTTGGTGACTTTGGGTTTTGAGTAAATAGTAGATGATTGTTAATAAATGAGATTTATAACAGTAACTAATTGAAAAGTGTATTTCAAATAATTTACAAAAGCTGTACATGAAATATTGGGTTCATTATATAAAATCGAAATTAACTGAATTTTATAATTCCAAATAAATGTTAGCCGAGGTCATATTTAGTTCAAGGAGGAGCTACGAATTGAATGGGAAATTGATAACAAGTAGGCGGTAACGTATCGAATTTTGCTATTGGCAGACAAGGTTGGTTCAAGATAAAATCCAGTTAAGTTGATAGCAATATTAATAAGACAGCCGGAGGAGGAGATAATTACAATCTTGTTTATTTATAGTAGATATTAAAATGGTCGTCCAAATGAAGGAGCGCGTATAATTTAGAGTACATAGCAAAATAAATATTAACAGCCCAACGAAGGGGCTCGAGAATTACAGTTCATAGCAATATATATATATATATATATATATATATATATATATATATATATATAATATATATATACGAGGGCCATTTTTTCAACCTCCGATCGCCCCGTGCAGACGCTACGCGGGGAGCAGAAAGCGGGCATGCACTGTAGGCGACTGCGCAGCTCTTGCACTACACACTCCGCCATTGTTGACATTCAGGCGTCAGTCGGCGTTGTGCTACAACCACGTAAACATGTCCGCTATTATTGATGCTCCCGCCAAGTGTGAAGTGTGATTCGTTTTCTACAGGCTGAACGCCATAGTGCTGCAGAAATCCATCGAAGAATGAGTCGTCTGTGAACAGGGTATTAAAAAGCTTGCCCACAGATATGACAAATGTCTTAATCTCTTCGGTGATTATGTCGAAAAGTAACCGTAAGTGTACCAATCTTTTGGTAATAAAATTATTGTTTTATATGAACTTGTCTTTTACTTATAGCCCATCGGAGGTTGAAAAAATGGCCCTATATATATATATATATATATATATATATATATATATATATATACGATATATTAATGGGTTTGAGGTCAGCTGGAGGAAAGTATACTCTTTTTTAAGGCCTAAATTTTCGAATCTATTTCAAATTCTTGATCACAGGTTTTCTAAAATACAATTAACTAGGCTAACATATACATCAATTGCTATTAACTTACAAGGTGAGGATATATATTAAATTAACATAGATATTAAATCGAAAAGTATTTTTAAAATAATGTTTGCTTCAAGTTGTTGTATAAAAATTGTATAACTTGTATAAATATAAAAATGTCAGATTTTGAAACCTTTCAGTTTCATTTTTTGTTATTTAAAACGTTAAATATAGGATGCCTATGTGTGCGTGTGTGTGTGTGTGTATGTGTGTGTGTGTGTGTGTATGTATGTATGAACATGAGTGTGCGTACATGTTATACTTATATGAGTGTCCATGCATATTTCTGATTATATATTTTAAATCTGTTTGTTTGTTAGTACGTGTGTGTATGTGTACATGTGTATGTATGTATGAATGTGATGTGCATGTATGATGTGAAGTATTAATCACTATAATATCAATTACTGCATTAGGTACAGGTTACTTCTGAAGACTAAGAAAGTATGTATAAATCGAACTTAAACCACCAATATCTGTTTTTTATTTATACAATTTTTTTGCGAAAATATGATACATTTCAAGAAATAATCTTTTTTTGTATCTTTTCTAATTCTAAAATTTTAGGATGTTCAAAATCAATTTTGTGATCTAAATTGAGCGAGTGACTTGATAAAGCACAAGAATTTGGTTTGATTCTAATGTCACTTTTGTGTTGGGTTATACGTTGTTTTAAAGTTTGTGACGTTTGTCCAATATAGGGGTTACCACAATCTATACAATTAATTTGATATACAATGTTTTTTTGAAACACATCCAGAGTTTTATCTTTAAATTTTGAAAAAATAGTTCCTAATGTTAAAATATTCTTTTAGCGTATTTGAAATTGTAATTTTTAAATACTTGAGTTAATTTATTAGTTAGGTGATCATCTATGTTTGGTAGTGTTTTGTATAGTTGTAAAGTTTTGTTATTTTCGTTAGTTGTGTTATTGCTATCTATATTACCATCGTTATTGTTTGTATTAATGTATTTTTTTGAGTTATATAATAATTTTGTGATACGGTCTATAGGATAGTTGTTGTTTTGTAGAATATTTGAAAGTTTTTGATGTTCTTATTATGAAAAGAGGATGGGATATTTTAAAATTCGTTCTTTTAATCCTAAAATAAAATTTAGCTTTGTTTTAAATGGATGAAAAGAATAATAGTTTAAGTATCTGTTTGAATGTGTAGGTTTTTGATACCAATCTAAAATGATTTCATTTTCATTATTTCTAATTAATAGAGTGTCTAGGAACGGTACTGAGTTATTTGATTCTGTTTCGACTGTAAATTGAATGTGGCTATTGTATTTATTAAAAATGTTAAGAGTTTCATCTATTTTATCTTCTGGAATAGCTGTCACTAGATCATCAACAAATTTTTTAATAAATGGAAGATTAAATATTATATATATATATATATTGTTATGGATTGAAAGGGTTAAATTTGGAGTAAGCAATGCAATGTCAAACACCCTGTATAGAGAAACGAACTAATTATTTACGCGCAAAATTTATTTCATTTATTTAATTTAAACGAACAAATATTGACGTATTTTTATAATTAATGATTGAAAAGTAATAGGTTCATCAAGAAAACCAGTTTTTAAAAACAAATGGAAACGCATAATTAATTTAATTTATTTTAATTCAACGTGTAATAACATTAAGAAACACACCAGGGTATAGAAAATCAATAATCCGAAGGCAAAAGGTTCGTGGTATCAGACAAGGACGTCAATTGTATCGAATACCGTGAAATATAAGCTACTAGAATTGTTGTTTAAACGGTCAATAATTAAGAACACTTGCATGTTTAAAAAGGGTACCTTCGTCGAATTTATATGCATAATAACGCGAGCTTCAAAGAAAATATTTCCAACCGTCAGTTGCTTCGAATAAACAAGCTAACAAAGTATCTTAAAGAGCGGAAGGGATGCACGATCAATAATATGCTACAGATTAAGACGGGTATAAAAGCATTGGTTTCAAAACGCACGTTCGTATCCACGTGGAGTCAGGCGACGCGGTCAGCAATATCGATTTTATATAACTCAAGTGGGGTTGGAACGCGACATATAATATGCATAAGACAGAGATAAAAATAATACAGGCGGAGTTTTATGACGACACAGGACTGTATCCTTGGTTGAAATAGATAGTTTTACAACGGAACACGCGACAGGTTAAAGCGATTTTTCGGATTAAATTGTGTGTCTGAGGTAAATTTCTGGGAGCTTTAAGTCAGTTAGTTTCAAATTTGCAGAAGTATTATTTTAAATTAAGTGTTTCGCGTGAAGAGTGGCCCGAGAGGTGGCATTTTGAATAGTATAAATACTTTAAGAAAATTAGCAGCGTTTCTCTTTGTATTCTGATCGCTCTTTGTATTCTGATCTCTTTTTGTGTTTTCATCGCTTTAGACTACATATAATAATCAACCGAGGTTATAGTAGAGGCTTGTGAGTATTGAAAATTTATAATTCAGTAAAAGTAGTATTAGCACTTATAACGTGGTAAGTTGAGGCCGTGTAGTTATTAACGTGTGTATTGTCGAGTGAATTAAATTAACCGAGGTCCAACTAATACCATGACAAACTAACAAATCAATAAACACAAGTATAATCCATGAATTTGGATGCTGGGATGGAATGGTGATTGGTAGCACGGAGTTCGGCGTATGCTGAGGTTATCATCTATAAATATCTGGTGGATCAGAGCGCATAGTCACGAAGCGAAGGGGTTCTGAAGGATAAAGCATCATCAAAAGAGATGGGACTTGAAGCATTTTCCAGGTAACTCATTTGAATTTGCTGTTATTTGATAAACTGTTGGAATTATTTGTGATGTGTGAGTGAACTTTGATGGTTATTTATGGTTAATTAACGTATCGGAAAAGATACGTGTACTTGACAATTATTAGGGTATTTTAAATATTGAAAAAGAGGTGTATGTAAAGCTTACTAAATTTTATTAAGAATTTAAATTGGATTGTTAAGGGTACATGGGTTTATTTGTATTGTAGTAA
This sequence comes from Platerodrilus igneus, assembly GCA_036346225.1. Lineage (NCBI taxonomy): Eukaryota > Metazoa > Arthropoda > Insecta > Coleoptera > Lycidae > Platerodrilus > Platerodrilus igneus. The sequence goes on along the minus strand of JARFIW010001469.1, from coordinate 9,253,594 downwards.
TTTTATGCAAGGTAAAAGGCATACATTAATAAACTGGGTTATTATGAGCTCACCATACTCCAGTGTGCAATGAATATAGGGTATTATTTGGGGCCCATTTACTCCTATTGTATTAAATGTGTTTGCAATTAAAACTTTAAAACAAGGACTTTTCAAAAATATCACTTATTGAGTTGTAACTAGAGTACCAAACTGTACATATCTGTGAATAATTGTTTGTAAATAACGGTAAATAAAGATTGTATGATTGTTGTATTATTTGGTGATTTTATTGAATGATGTGTGAGTGGGAAGGAAGAATGATTGTTAATTTAGGTATCCGAGAAGAGGCACAGCTGAGCTAGCCAGGGAAGCTGCTGAAGATTGGTGCAGCATAATAAACGGGTTAGAATATTTTTATAAAATTTTTTTTATTGTTTTTTTGAAAATCAGTGTTGACACGGGCGATGTCAATCCCATATGTCCGATCACAGCAATCTTATGACAGCCGAACGTTAGAATTTGAATAGGTTTTAGGGAGATCCGGAGACTGACCACAGCAACCTTATACGGCCCAACGATGGGGCACGAATTTTGGTTAGACTAAAGGGTGTATTATATAGCAAAGGTCGTGCAGGAATAATAAATTACAATAGGAAGCAGAAAACTGCATTTATTTAGTAGAAAATTGAGTAATTGGGATAGTATGTAAATAGTAAGCATTTAACACCCTGTATATAGAGCACAAGTAGTTTTAAGCGACGCAAATGAACACATCTTACAACAATAGGACGCATAGTTAGCATAGACATAGGTAATTCGTACATTAGGTGAATAACAAAGATTTAACACCCGGTATATAGAGCTTTAGTAATTTTAAGTAATGCAAATAACGATATTTTTAAGTTGAAGCACGCGTATTTAGAAGAGAATGATAATAAATGTAATTAAACACGCATTCGAAAGGATTCTAATTAGTTATGATATAATACGGAGATAAGAGATAAAACTTAACAAAGCCTTGTGTAAGAGCGTAGAAACAATCAACAATTTTTGATAATAAATGCAGTTCAAGGATGCGTAAATAAATAAACCTACTTGAAAATTGAAATTAAAATTGCATCAAGTATTTTTGTATAATATGGAAAAGCGATTATTTACTCAAAACACCGTATGGTCTAATAAAGAAGCATCTGTAGCAAACAACCATTACCTGGGAAACGAATTTGTTACATCAGAAAACCACTTCAAGTGTAGGAAATACAAAGACTTCATTGGTTAAGATTAGCGACGGACTTGAAAGCCAAGCCCACATCAAAGTGGGATCAGCCCAAATATTAACAGCGAGCAATGATAACAGAGCTCAGTTTTAACTCAACAAGGACAAGCTACGATACTCTGAATCAAAAAGTCACGGGTAATAATATTTTAATAGTGAAATTGTATAGTGACAGATAAGTGATACAAATATAAAGAATTCTTTTGCCGATTAACGTAAGTAAAATTTGGGGAATTTATTTAAACTAATAAGATAATAATAGGGCTCCCAGTGGATAGATAAAATCTCAAATGGGTGTATAATCCTGATTCGAGTAGATAGAATAAATTCAAGTGGTTAGATAAAAATCCAAATGGGTGTATAATAAATTCGAGGGTAACGACAATAATTTGAGGCCGATGGTAATGATTCAAATGGGTGTACAATAAATCCGAGTGTATGGATAATCTTAGTTGGTTGATAATATTTCAAATGTGTTGATGACAATAATTCTGAATTGATGTTGGTTGATAATGGATGGTATAATAATTCATGGAAAATTCTAATTGATGGTATAATATTTTAAAGCGTCGATAATCTTGGTACAATTTTGAGTTGCGAGAATCAATAAAGAAGCACGAAGTAAGCAGAGCAGGTTAGATCTTATTAGTTTTAAGACATTTTTTCTATTTGAATTTGAATATTGAATTTACTTAATTAATATAAAAGTGTAACAGAGTCAGCAACAAACTTGGCATACGTTAAAAGTACGTAATATTATAAAGGGGTTTTGAACGTTCCAGGCTTCTTTGATAAAAAAAGGAGTTTTTGGTGACTTTAGATTGATTGCAAAGCAGATAAATTTTGAGATAAATAAGACATGATATTGTTTGATTGAAGAGTGTATTTTAATAATTTTCAAAACCTGTACATAATATTTGTTTTCATTATATGGAATTAATTAACTTGATTTTATAATTCAAACAAAGAAGTAATCATAAATGGGTAAAAGAGAGAAAAATTGATCATCGTAACGTTGTACACTTTGTGTAGAATAATAATAAAAGCTAGCCGTGGAAGAATAATAGAATTAGTGGGAGTGAAATTTGATTAGGAAACACAGAGGTGGAGTTAAGTAAGAAAACGCCATTGACACCGAGTACGGCGTTATCATATCAATTTTATATTGGACGGCCCAACGTCGGGGCTCGATAGTTCCTGTTAATACATAGTAATATATATATATATATATATATATATATATATATATATATATATATATATAGTAAAATTGGTAACGACCTTGCTTTTTAACAGTATATAACTTTATGGGTTTTAGGTCAGCAGAACTGAAGAATTCTCTTTTTATAAACTCAAGCTTTCGGAAATTTATTTTCCATTATCAAGAGTACTAAAAGTAAATACAAATGAATTAGTTATGAGAACAGGATTTGACTAATAGCTAAAAATTATAGAAATAGTATTTAATACTTACTAAAGTGAGATAACAGTCAATTGGATGATTAATAATAGTAAATAGGATGATGGTGTGTAGTATAATTAAATACTATTTCTATAATTTTTAGCTATTAGTCAAATCTTGTTCTCATAACTAATTCATTTGTATTTACTTTTAGTACTCTTGATAATGGAAAATAAATTTCAAAGCTTGAGTTTATAAAAGAGAATTCTTCAGTTCTGCTGACCTAAAACCCATAAAGTTATATATATATATATATATATATATATATATATATATATATATATGTTGAGATTCTCTTCCTGTTTTTGAATAGCCCACGTTCTGTGCCAAGAATTGCTGTGATTCTCTTGTCCGTTGAATCTCTTCTGCTAATCGCCTCTTGACTCTTTCCTTCAGCCTCGGCTGCTCACCTAGTTAAAACTTTCATCCTCATTCATAAAAAAAACACATTCCTACCACAAACATCAACGTTAACTCTATTTACACCAATATTCACAATACATTAAAATTTCAAAATTAAATTTCAGCATAAATTTCAGCATCATAAAATTTCAAGTTCAAATTTGTCATAATTTTAATTTGTATCTGGAATTAGAGTCCTTGTAGGATGCATACTAATTAAATTAACAATATTTGCAGACCTGAGTCTGAATAAAAGGGAGCATCTCCCACCCCTTTACGTTAATTAAACAGGTTAGTCTAATTGAGCTCAAAGACAGACCCAAATTTTCATCATAATCAAAAACATAAACTTGATAAATACTCCTTTCTACTTATACAAGAAAATTTTACCTTAAAATTCAAAATTTGTTGTTGATACAAATTTACTACTGTCCATCTTTATCAAACAAATTATAAAGATATTCAACACACACCAAAACATCTAAGATCGAACAACAATGAATAAGTTACCTGAAGGTTAATGCACTCGTGGCTCCAATGTACATCGTCCTTGCTAATCCCACCATTCCAGCTGTGTTATGTTTACGTCCTCGGATTTCTGGCCGCCTTTAAAATTTTTCTACACCACCATTCGTGTAAAAGGTTTCAGGGCTTCTATGGAACTCATCTATGTATATCTAAATCTTGTTTTGTGGATCCAATCACGTTTACAAATAACACTTGATTACTAACACTCCCGAAAAATAGCAATGAAATTCATAATACTTTCACGCTATACCAAAACTGCATACTTCTATTTATTTATTTATCGTTACTAATTTGGATAATTGGTACAATAATCCCCGCAAATATAACTAGACTTTATTACCTTTATCTATCTTCTCAACGTGCACTAATGCATAATAACTTGTATTGTAGCACGTAATCACCATCTATTCTGCTTGAAGTATCGAATAAAATCAAAAATAAAGGAGTGACCGCCTGAAGTATCAAATATAATCAAAAATAAAAAAGAGCGAAACTCCTATCAGCACAGGTTTATATAATGGCTCGCTTGCAAGTCGAATTTGTCTCGCGACGGACGATTTTCAGAAATTCGCATTCTATTTTCCCTTCCGATGGCTCGGCACAGCAATTCTACTGAAATTTGCACTCGTCCGAGTTGAAATCTAAGAAATTTCCACACGCCTCGCATCACGTCCGCGAACAACTAATTAATTTTATATAAAAATTGTTATGCTTCCACCTCTCATGTTTGCATCTTATTTCAACCTTACTCGCCAATCTAGTCTGTTCGTTCTATCTACAACCTGTGCTCTTGTTTTACATTTTCCCCCTCCATTTAACTACCAATGCATTCCCTCTCGCTTGTCTTTATACCACAAACTTGCTTTCTTACTTGCACTCATATAGCTTAAAGCTTATCGACTATCATATACATCGTTATTTTTGCAGGTGTTCTTAGTTCTAATACGCTGAAGGCTTTTACGTGACTTCCCCACGTCGTTATAATTTCTCGATAGCTTTAGTACTTGGAAAGATTAAATGAAATACAAGTTGAACATTTTAACTCGGCTTCTTTTTATAGAAAGCGTCCAGTGACCAATTTAAACCCCTTATTTTTAACGAAACGAATAAATTTTTATGCTCTATGGTTTTAATAATGCGTATTATCTAATGAAATTCTACATTACTTCCTTCTACACGTTGATTATGATTATATACAAACCCTACATTCTAATTGAATGATTTAAATCTACACAGTAGGCCTTTAATTAAGCGTACTATTTTCCACTGCTTTAATATACACGGTGTTTAACATTATCTAAACAATATAAACCCTATGTTTAGAAGTAAATGACGAATTTATCCAACATGCCTTTAAATGAAGCGTATTATTACCCAAAGCTTCCTTATACACGGTGATTAAAATTATTTGAAGTCGTTAATTAATTTTCTACCCTGGTCTAAATTAGAGTAATATATATAAAAGACGAAATGCAAAGCCTAAATGATTATTTCAAATAGAGCTAATTGAACGATGAAAAATATAACGTCCCGAACAGGATTTGAACTTGTATCTTAGACTTTCCGGACCCATGCGTTTTCCAATTACGCCACCGGGACAGGTAACAACAATTGGAAAATTTACAACTCTAAATCGTGCACACAACGATACATCAACCTAACTTTCAACTACAGTTGGCATTATTATCAATCATATTTGACAGTGTCAAGTTTTTGAGTTATTTCAGTTAGAGACAGGAAGCGACGGTCAAAATTGCAGCTATAGGCCAAGTGTTAAACATATAAATATTAGGTAGTTAATTACACAAGATAAGTTGATAAATATTAACGTATTACAGTTAATTAGATAAAATAATAACTTTTATGCAAAGCCCAAATGATCATTTCAAATCGAGCTAGTAATTTCAATTTGGGCTTTGCATAAAAGTCTAAGTTATTATTTCATTTTATTAACTTAATACGTTAATATTTATCAACTTACCCTGCGTAATTAACTACCTAAACTATTTATATACTTAATACTTGTTTTATAGCCATAATTTTGAGCGTTACTTCCTGTTTATAACTGGCATAAGTCAAAAACTTGACAATGTCAGATATGATTGACATAAATGTCAAACGTAATCGAAAGTTAGGTTGATATATCGTTGTGTACACGATTTAGATTTGTAAACTAATTGTCGTCATCGGTATCAGTGGCGTAATTGGAAAACGCATGGTCCTAGAAAGACTAAGATACAGGTTTAAATCCTCTCCAAGACCTTATATTTTCCATTTTCAATTACTAGCTCGATTTGAAATGATCATTTGGGCTTTGCATAAAAGTCGAAGTTATTATTTCATCCTATTAACTTCAAGTTCTCTTAAGCTTTTCTCTGTCCTTTCTACCCTGGTCATGGTACAAATTGAATTTTGACTACCTTCAAAACCCTGGCGGAATTTAAATACCCTGTTTAATTTCAGAAAACATTCAACCGTTTCCCAAATACTAGAATCTGCATGTTTACACTCAAATTTATTAGTTGCTTTAAAATTTGCGGTTTCTCGTAACTAACGTTTTAAATAAATTCTGACTTCGTTTCATGGATTTCAACCCTCCTAATACCGTTTGTAAGCTCTTCACCTTTTTTACAGGCTTTTATCTTATTATAACAATAATTGTTCAATTAACTAATTTTAATAAATCTGGCTTGGTTCTGATTTAATTCTTTGAAAACTTTAAATTTTTAATTATTATTTTACAATTTGTTAAATTACTTAAATAAAATTAATTAATATAAATTTCGCATAATTTCTTTTGCCTTTAAATTTTTAAATTGTTCTTTGTATTTATTTTTAATTTAAAACCACTATAATATATATATATATATATATATATTGCTGTGATAAGGGTTGTTTAAAAATGTATTTTATAGCAATGGTCGTTTAGGAATCATAAATTATAATAGGAAGCAGAAAACTGCATTTATGTAATAGAAAATTGAGTAATTGGGATAGTTTGTAAATAGTAGCAGTCAACATCCTGTATATAGAGTATAGGTAGTTTTAAGTGACGCAAATAGACACAATGAGACGCATAGTTAGCATAGAAATAAGTAATTCATGCATTAGGTAAATAACAAATATTTAACACCCGGTATATAGAGTTTTAGTAAATTTAGGTAATGCAAATAACGATATTTTTCAGTGGAAGCACGCGTATTTATAAGTAAGCATAGTTCATATAATTAAACACGCATTCAAAAGAATTCCAATCAGTTATGATAATACGGAGATAAGAAATAAAGCTTAAAGAAGCGTAGCGTAAGTGCGTACAAACAATTAACAAGTTTGATAAGTAAAGGTGATTAAAAATGTGTAAATAAATAATCATATATGAAAAAAGAAAGTCGAATTGCATCAGATATTTGTGTACAATATAGAAAAGCGATAATATTTCTCAAAACACCGTATGGGCTGATAACTAAGCAGCTGCAAGCAAACAACTATTACTTGAGAGGACGAGAATGTTACATCAGAAAACTACTTTAAGTGTAGAAAATGGAAAGACTTGATTGGTTAAAATTAGCGACGGGCTTGTAAGCCATGCCCACAGACGAAGTGGGATATCAATTATATATTAACAGCGACAATGATAGCGAGCTCAGTTCTCAACTCAACAAAGGCTGAGGTGCGTCATTTTGAACCTAAGAGTAACGCGTAAGAATAATATTTAAAATTGTTTAAGTGATAGATAGTGCGACGAAGATGAAAATTTCTATTGCCGATTAAACGTAAGTAGATTTTGGGGAATTTATTTAAACTAAAATATAATAATAATAGGGCTCTAAGTTGGAGGCGGATGAAAATGTTCCAAGTGTGACAACAATAATTCGAGGGTGTATAATAATCCAATTCTGAGGCTGGTGAGAAAAAGTCATAAGTCTAAATGCGAGGGAGATAATAAGTTTGAAAACAATAATTCAAGTAATATAATAATTTAAATGATATTCTGAGGCTGCGTGTGGATAGATAATATTTTAAATGGATATATAATAATTTTTAATACGAGGTTAATGATCCAAATGGATGGGATAATGATGCATGAAAAATTCTAATGGATGTTAGTTGATAATGGATGCGTTGATAGTCTTGGTACAATTTTGAGGAAGAAATAAATAAACACGAAGTAAACAGACCAGGTTAGATCTTTTAGTTTTAAGACATTTTTTTCCAACTGAATTTAAATATTGAATATTGAATTTGCTTATTTAATATAAATTAGTGTAACGGGGTCAACAACGAACTTGCATACGTAGAAAGTACGTAATATGATAAAGGGGTTTTGAACGTTCCAGGCTTCTTTTTATAAAAACAATAGGTTTTTTGGTAACTTTAGATTGATTGAAAAGCATATGATTTTGAGATAAAATAAGATTTACAATATTAATTGATTGAAAAGTGTATTTTAATAATTTTCAAAACCTGTACATAATATTTGTTTTCATTATATGGAATTGAATTAACTTCATTTTATAATAAAAGATAAAAGCTAGTCGAGGCCGAATGATAAAATTTATGGGAGTGTAATTTGATAATTTAAAAGAAAGGAGGAGTCAAGTAGAATACGCCATTGATATCGAGTAAGGCGTTATCACATCAAGTTTTGTTATTGATCGACACAAGGTCGGTCCACGATAAATTCCTGTTTATTCATAGCAATAATTTATATGACGCCCAAACGATGGCGCACGAATGATTGGAGAGATCATAGCAAAATATATATATATATATATATATATATATATATATACACTAATTGACTTTGTTTGAATCTTGGGATATATTTCGTTCGATATAAGTTAGTGGTTTTAGTTTAAAACATTTATTATACTTGACGTTTCGGAAAATTTGTTTCCTTAATCATAAGTTAATGTGTTTTATAGAAAACCTGTTTTGACATGTAACGTCATTTCATTGAAAGTTGAAATATATATATATATATATATATATATATATATATATATATATATATAAATAAAATAAATGAAAAAAATAAAAATTGTTATAAACACAAACTTTACGAAGAATCAAAAGAAAGTTATTAATTATACAAAGCAAGCTAGTAATTTGCATAGCCATAAATGAAAATTTGTTTGTTTCATAAAGGGAATAAACATTCATCTACTAGTTTCGATCTCACTGGATCTCATCAGGATGAAGTGGTATATAACCTAGTAGATGAATGTTTATTCCCTATAAACAAACAAATTTTTTTCATTTATTATCAAATTACTGCTGTATAATTAATAACTTTTTTATTCTTCGTAAAGGTTTTATTTATACATCGTATTATATGTTATATATATTGCCGTGGCACTGGGATCAGTCTCTGGAACTCGCTGAAAATCATTCAAACCCAAAAATTGGGCTGTCATAAATTTGCCGTGGAACTTACTAAAAACATTTGACTTGGTCCTCACAAGTTTCCAAAACATTAATTTTCAAAAAATATATAAAATTTTTACAAAAATTTTCTTACCCGGATTCTGCTTCATCAAATTAATCTCCTTCAGCAGCTTCCCTGGCTAGCTCAGCTGTGCCTCTTCTCTTATACCTAAATTTACTATCATTCTCTTAATCATTCACACACCATTCAATAAAATCATAAAATAATACAACAATCATACAATATTTATTTACCGCTATTTACAAACAATAATTCATAGTTATGTACAGTTCGGTGCTCTAATTACACTTCAAAAGATACTATCTTTGTAAAATCCTTGTTTTTTTTTAATTGTAATTTCAAACACATTTATCGCAACGGGAGTAAATGGGCCCCAAATAATACCTTATCTTTATTGATATGGTGAGCTCATGATAATCCAGTTTATTACTGTATGCTTTTTACTTTGCATACTATTACTACAAACTTACAAAAAAAACCATGTACTCTTAACAATTAAATTTAAATTCATCAAGAAATTTAATAAGCTTTACGTACACCTTTTGTTTTATATTCAAAATACCATAACAATAGTCAGTTATACGTATCTTTTTCAATACGTTAAGTAACCAAAAATAACCATCAAAGTTCACTCACACATCACAAATAATTTCAACAGTTTATCAAAAAAACCCAGCAAATTCAAATGTGTTACCTGGAAAAGCTTCAAAATTCCATCTCAGTTGAAGATGCCTTTGTATACCAGAACCCCTCGTCTTCGTGATTATGCGTGTGGCTCCACCAGCTATTCATAGGTGAAAACACAATCTAAGTTGAGCTTGTGCTGCCCATTCACTATCAATTTCCAACATCCAAATCCATTTATATTACACTTGTTTACTACTGTATTATTAATTTACGAGCTTGTTAAAGTATTCGTGGACCTCAGTTAAATTAAAATTACTCGCCACTATTCGCGCTACTAATTTTAAACGCCACAAATAATCTAATACTACTTTACTGAATTTTTACAAACTTTTAATACTCACAAGCCTCGTCGGTTGATTATTATACGTTGTTTAGCGATGCAAAATTAAAGAAAGCCCTATTAATTTTCTTCCCGTATTTATACCATAACAACAGGCCCCTTTTGGCCACACTTTACGCGAAATACTCAATTGAAAATAATATTTCCGCAAATTTTGTGTAACCGTCTTCAACTTCCAGAAATATTCCCTTGTCAACACGCTATATCATACAAACTATCACAGCCACCTGTCGCGTGTTCCTCTGCTGTAAAACTAACTATTTCAACCAATGACCTAGTCCTATGACGACATAAAACTCCGCCTGCAATATTGTATCTCCGTCTTATGCATATTGAATGTCACGATCCACCCTTACTTGAGTGGTAGAAAATCGATATAGCTGCCCGCGTCCTATAGAATCCACGTGGACTGAGTTGCTTTGCTTTATGGCATCGAATGTTCTTATACTCCTCTTTATCTGTATCGTATTATTAATTTTGCATCCCTTTCGCTCTTTAAGAAACTTTTGTTAGCTTTTATGCGAAGTAAACGGCGGTTGATCAATATTCTATGAAACTCGCCTTGTTATGTTCACATATAAGCAGAAGATGACCTTTCCAACATGCAGGTGTGCCTAATTAATGATCGTTTAAAATAACAATTCTCGGAGCTTCTTTTCACGGTATTTTATATAACAGATGTCTGTTTGTTTGTTACGAAGGATTTTCGCCTTGGGATTATTGATTTTACATGCTTTGATGCGTAACAATACGTCAATCCTTGTTAATTTAAATTAAATAATTGAAATAAATTTTGCGCGTACACAAATGGTTCCTTTTCTCTATACAGGGTGTTTTGAAATTGCATCGTTTACCCCAAATTTTAACCCTTTAAATCCACTACAATATATATATATATATATATATATATATATATATATTGTGTAATTGTGTAATATGCCTTTTAAGATTCAAGCCCCTACGTTGGATGTCATAAAAATTGCTATGATATGCCCCACGATTGGGCGTACCATTAAAATTGCTGTGATATAGTCATTACAAGCCTCAGGATTGGGCGTCGATTAAAATTGCTATGGAATGCCCCACGATTGCGCGTTATTAAAATTTGATATAAAATTCCCCCGATTGGAAGTTATTAATATTGCTGTGCTATGCCCTTATGTTGGTGTGCCTTTAATATTTTACTGAAAATTCCTACGAATGTTTCTTCCTTAATTTTGCTGTAAACCTCTTTATGTTTTCTATAATTTCTTGATTTTGTTTTTCCACGGCTAGCTCACGAAATGCCCTACTTCACAACAATAAAGATTGTTTAACTCTTTTTCTTTCCTCTACCTGACTGTTTAAATAAATTTAAATGAAGCAATCCAAAGATTACACAATATAATGATTGATAATATGTACAATTTTATGCAAATTCAAAATATAGCCCCTGAATAGAATATTAACATTCACCAAATTTATAATTTCCTGAAAGCCAGCAAAAATATCTTTTTAGTTACTCTTAAGTATCTTTCGAACGTTCAAAGATGCTTTCCCTATTTTCAAATTCTCAAATGACCTTTTTGTTGACTCTTACAGATATATAATATATAGCACATATTAAAATTGAAACAGTCTTTAACTAATAAAAATATTTTAAGATTGGTAACCTGCGTTTTCCTTGCTTGTCACTGGAATTGCCTCAGAGTATCTGTGGTCAGCACCCCTTTATTGTTACAGTTCGACTTGCTTAACTTGATTTGCCAGAATGATGGATTAATGGTTGCTTGTATTTTCTCCTAGGATTTCTGGAGTAACTTTGAGTATCTTCACGTTTATTTTATATTTTCATGTAATAATTTATTTAGACGTATTTTCAGACGTATTATTTATATTTTCCTTTTAGAGGTAAATTTAGATAGATATGAATTTAGATGTGGGTTTAGATCTGGATTTAGAGCCCTGAATTGTTAAATATTAGAATAAAATTTAATTAATAGTTTAAGTTACGTCTATGTGTAGATCGGCTATTATTCGTCGCACAAATTTGGCACTTTCAATTTTTCACTTATACTAAATTATAAACTTTTCACTAATTGATACTGTCACATAAATTTTTGCTGCATATTGACGTGGTTCGTGCCTTGTTGAAGATGAACTCAATGTTTATTCATTCCCCATTGTATTTATAAGCCCTTCCTATCAATGCTTTAATTGGTGCGCGTCGCGCGTTTCGCAATCAAGGCTTGTACTTTGCGCCTATCTCTTGTAGAACCCGGTATTTATCAAATTGCCTGATTTAATTCTTAATGAAATGCTCTGTCGATCACGTAAGCGTTCTGTATATCACAGTATATTCTTAGGATTTCCAAATATCCATTGCAATCTTTTCACGTATTTTATATTTGTCGTTTAAAAGTCCAAAACGTATCGTATAATTTACCGTCTGGTGTTTATTGTTTGTTACAAAATATGTTGGATTTCTCGGCAAATGTAATATTCCTGGTCACGTATTTCTTTTCTAATAATGACATATTAAAATGCGTTTACTAATTCATGAGTTGATATTTTCGACAAAATTATTAAATATCTAGAATGTCAGTTTATCTATCTTTCCCGATAATGTATTTATATTGATGCAATTAGTTGCGTGTAAAACCCTATCTTCACTCGCTTCTTTACAATTCGGGACATAAATTTAACTTAAAACATATCGTACGACGTACACATTATTAATTTAACTAAATGGTATCGGATTATTGCACAATGAGCTTCTTTCTTATGCATTAAATTAAATATAATTTATATACAGTGTGCTCGCTATTGACCTTTTGTAAAATAGTCGATTTACTCCTATAATTGGTGGAATTGTTTGATTTTCCCAACGTTAAAATTATTTACGTTTATTCTACAGCCCCTATGACTTAATCTACCCTTAAACTACCCTCTTATCATAGCTATATATATATATATATATATATATATATATATAGTGCTGCGAAAGCTGAAGTCCACGATTTGGGCGCCATTTTGCTGCGAAAGCTGCGGTCTCTCGATTACTAAAATGCTACAAACCTTCAATGCTGCTTATATACCTAGCAAAAACCTAAAAATATCTCTGCTTCCCAACGAAGTATGCCACGTCCGCTCAGCTGCTTTTTGGTAAATCGAACTAACTACTAAAAAAATTCTGCTATGGTAAATCGCCTAAGTTTATTAACATATTCATAAAAAAAGACACGCCAATATCAACATAAAACTCCTCGTTCATTCATTAATTATACATTATGTAAATTCTCTTAGTTAAGATAACACATACATTTTGAAAGCAATAAGTATCCAAATAAATATTTACAATTATATTATCATAGAAAGTAACAGGGCTTATACCACCATCTTTACTGTCCCTCTGGTTTAGTACGAGCTCATAATAAGCCTTAAGCATTTGTGCCTAATTTTTCACATCAATCCAACAAAAGTACCCTTTAACCTTGTACATACCAAATATTGTTCATATTATAAATCATTTCTAAACCTAAATTTCCACATAAAAATACAGTGAAATAAAGCAACAGAAAAAGTTTAATCCATAACTCTTCCCAAGTTTATCTTTTTAGTTTATAACATTATATCCACAATGCACAAAACACCTGTTTATACACAAATGCAAAAAGAAACAACAGTTACCTGGATTCTATCACTGCTCCTAGGACTGCCATCAAACTATCAACGACTGCTGCGTACAGTAATACCCAATCTGGATTGCAATCACTACGATTGCTAGTGGCAATCATATCATCAAAGGGTTATCTCGTTTTCCACTTCCATATAGCATTCAGACTCACAAACCTCTTCCATAATGTGTAGGTAATCAACCAGTTCAACCAAACACTAATTTTCACTACATCCTCAATTTTATATTTAGCAAACTTAGTGCAAATTAAAGTAACGGTTTAACTGACATAAATATAACTTTTAAGTCACTCATAAACGTATTAATACTTGGAGCTTTCAGCTGGTTGAAAACTACTAGTGCAAGCCTTTAATGGACGTACGCTTAGTGAAAACTAAACGAGCTTCACAACAACCTGTTGGGGTTTATATCCTCTTTCTCACCCCATAAAATCCTGTCAATACAAACACTTACTTCTAAGTAAAACTTTCAACCGTTCACGATTCTTAAAATTTCATTAACTAACGTACACAAACAACCCCAATCGACATCAAAATCCTAGAAATATTCTAACTTACGTTCAAAATTCCTCGTAAGTACTGTAACCGACATGATTTTTCCAAAACATTTCCTTGAAAATCCTCCTAACGTTCACAACTCTCACTCGACCTCTTTCCCTGTCTTAAAATCTCTCTCACCAATCACGTTGTGAACATTTAATCCCAACTGACTAAGTTAACATTTAATACGTCCCTAATGCAACAAGTGTAGTGTCTATCTCACTCCAACTTACACGCTAAAGCAACTAACTTCTACTTCATCTGTCTTCCCCGTTGTAAACGAACGTTAAGCGTTCAGCCTACATCTATCTCACTTGTACCTCATTTTCATCTAATACTCCCTCTTCGTTTTCTGGTTTGCAAGATCCATTCTAACTGGCAAATCACCCTCTCCTCTTACGTTTTAACTATGTCTATGTTAGCACATGATATTTCTATCTTATTTTTACCCATTCTAACAAATAATCCCTCTTTGCTTTCTCGTTAGCAAGTTGATTGTAACCGTTAACGACTTTTGCCCATTCCAAAACTATAAATCTCTTTAAATGACAGTGATAAACAGTACTACCTAGAATTTGCTGTTGTTTGTGTCGTATTATCTTTTAACGCTCCTTAAAATATACCGGGAAAACTTCGACAAACAGCTTCCAACTAAAACGGTTTCAAATGCTAAAGCTTTTCTATAATTCAACTCTGAAGGTTACCTTGGTTTATAATATAAAATTTACAATGCTTTATACATCTTAAATACGGCTACTTGAAATACGATCTTATATACGCTATATGTTATGAATATTTACATCAGCAGGATTATGAAAATTAACTTTAGTCTTCCTGAACTATTACTGTAGAATTATTGATTTCTATACTAACGATTTAAAAAGCGTTTTCAAATTGTACTTTGTTGTTTTTACATGCTAATAACAAAATAAATTGCAAAATGAATACTAATACTTTTATAAACCCTAAATATCACATCAATATATATATATATATATATATATATATATATATATATATACGTGATAAGGGGTCACAAAAGGTCATTGGAATCCCAATTCTACAAATAAACCCCACCAAAATATAAGATAATCCCGAAAAAAATTTCCGTAAATTTATGGTTACGCCCTGTACAATACAAGCGTACTTTTATTCATCGAGGTACAAGCGGAAAATAAAATTCCGTGTATAAATAATCACCATGAATGATATAAGCATATTGTAAATACATAGCAGGTAACGTAAGTTGTATATGTAAAAATCATTAATTGTAAGATACAGTAAACGCATTTAAATACGATCGCAAATCGATGGCTTTAAGATAAATATAAAGCCATTTATTTTCACTTATTAATTATCAATACATTTTTGATAAAAATGGTTTTTTATTTGCTGTAAATTACATAGAATAAAACTAGCTTTACGCATTTAGATTAAAATAACTAATTAACGTGTATTTAAAGAACCAATTCTAGTCTTAATTTTATGTACTGAAACACAAAAGTAAAGATTTTCTATAAAATGCAACCCCTTTTGCAATTAAAGTTTAAATTAAGTGCCCTGTGAATTACAGAAATTTATTTTAAATAAAGAATTTTCTAGGATATTAGGAATATAAAAGGATGAGTTATCGGTATTTAAAACTACATAAATAAACTAATTAATAAATAATCCTTTATTCCTAGAAGCGATCGGAACACGAAAAACTTGCAAAATCCCTGAAATAATTAATAAAAATTATTTATGATTTTCACATTCACTTTAGAGAGAAGCGATACGCCACAATAATAGTACATGTGGAAATCGGATGAAGAGCGCGCGTCACGGATAACTGGAATAAGATAATTAGGTAATAAAACGCAACACATTTGAAGGCTAATTAAGGATTTCGAAGAAAATTACGCAAGATAGGCGTTTATTATTTAGTAGGGAATCGCGCATATAAAGAAGCGTTTATTAAAAACGGGATTCACTCAGTAGATTCATTCATTAGATGCAGTTGATCCTTAAATTCGATCGCGAAATGTTATTTTAAGTCGCGAGTTGTTGCTTTGCGAGGATGATATTTGAAGCACGCAGTAAGCATACCTTAATTTAATATAATTATTAGGTATATAGAAGTGATGTTTTAAACGCAAATTACATAAAAGGAAAATGAAATTTATTAATTACACAAAGGAAAATCCTTCAAGATAACGCAATTTAAAAAATTTTATTAAATAATTGAAAGAAAGAGTTAATAAAAAAAAGTACTTTGGTAACTGCTGTTTGAAACGAAGATTTTAAATATGAAAATTCTTGTAAGCTGATTTGAAGTCAATTTAAAATAAAAAGATATTCAATTACGAGGAGCCTTTTTGTGAATTCTGCAAGTATTACTTTTAGATTTATTTTTACCTGATATTGGAGTATTTAATCTAATTTAAGGTAGAATAATAAGTGTTCATCATCATCATTTTGTTATCGACCTTACTTAAGGTCGGTTTGACACAGCTCTAACTTCTTTTCTATTCTGTGCTAATCTAAAAAGCTCTACATACCCTTCACAACCTAAATTTCTAATAATTTGACTAATATAGTTTGGTCTAGGTCTTCCTACATCCTTCTATCTTTTTCCTATCCAGCTGGCTCTACATAGGTATTAGCAACCTGATGGTTGTTAAAGAACTCTAACATGTTTACATGATTTCCATTTATAAGGAAATGAAATATAACCTGGTTATCCGCTTCAAAAAGGAAAAGTGTTAAATTATATGTTATGGTAAGGCTTAAGCAACGAAACGCTACCAACATGCCAGACCGCTAACCAATTGTGAGTCATATCCTGGTGACATTTAGTTAACTGATTTTTATTTTTATTTTTGTTTTGTTTTCGAACTTACTTAAAGTCGGTTTGACGCAGCTCTAAATTCTTTTCTATTCTGAGCTAGTCTAAAAAGGTCTACATACCCTTCACAACCTACATCTCTAATAATTTGACTAATATAGCTTAGTCTAGGCCTTCCTACTCTATTTTTATTTGGTAGTCTATAATCTAAGACTTTACTAAATAGTCCCTCATGTCTTAACTGGTGCCCTATCATTCTATCTCTCCTGACCTTCAATTGTTTCCATATACAGGGATCCTCACCTATCCTTCTATAAACTTCCTCGTTTGTTACTCTATCTGTCCAACTAATCTTTAACATTCTCCTATAACACCAAGTTTCAAAAGCTTCTATCTTTTCTTATCTACTTCTTTAATTGTCCAAGTCTCACTACCGTATAGTAGAACGCTCCATACGTACGACTTTAAGAAACTTTTTCTATTATCTAAACTAATACTATTAGCTATTGGTAAGTTTTTCTTTTTTAAAAACATTTTTCTAGCTTGAGCTATTCTAGCTACTATATCCCTTCTGCTACGTCCATCTTTGTAATTATACTACCTAAATAGCAAAATTCATCCACCTCCTCTAACTCGGTATTACCTATTTTTAATTTTGGTTTAGAACTAGGCTGTAACTCACTTGCCATTATCTTTGTCTTTACTGAGTTAATTCTCATACTATAGTTACTCCGTAGAATCTCATCTAAAATATTTAAAACTCTCCTAACTCTTTTCTAGACTCTGCTATAATGGCTATATCATCTGCAAAACGTAACATGTCTATTTTCTGTCCCTGTACCCTAATACCTATCTCTTTCTCTCTCTAGCTAAGTTTAAAGCTTCCTCAATATAAACATTAAAAATCAAGGGAGACAGTATACAACCCTGTCTAACACCATTTCTAATCTTAGCTTCCTTTTCTATTTCATCAAATCTAATTACTACGCTTTGGTTTTATATAGACTGTAAATAATTTTTCTATCCCTATGGAGATTCCTATTTTTGCAAAACCCTGAACATAACAATCCAATTAACCCTATCAAATGCTTTTTCTAAATCTACAAACGCGAAATGAGTCTTTTTATTTTTGTAACCTTTTTCGATAATTACCCTAATCATTAGTATCGGTTCTCTAGTCCTCTGTCTTTACGAAAACCATATTGGTCTTCGCCTAAATAATTCTCAGTCAAAGCTTCTACTCTATTTTTAATTATTATTGTTAGTATTTTGGAAGCATGAGAAGTTAAACTAACCGTTCTAAAATTCTCACACCTATCAGCTCCTGACTTTTTTGGGATTGGGATAATAATATTTTTTTCGAAATCTATTGGAACCTCACCTGTGTCATACATTACTTTTACTAGTTCATATAATCTATCTAAAATTTTCTGACTTGTATATTTTATTAATTCTGCGGGAATATCGTCTATCCCTGGCACTTTATTTATTTAAAGATTCCGAACAGCTCTATCAAATTCCTCTCTTAATATTGAGAACCCTATTTCTACATCCTCTTCTTGGTCGTTTCCTAACTCATCCATATTGTCTCCCTTATATAAATCTTCTAAATATCTTTTCCATCTATCTGCTACCTCAACTTTATTTATTAGACGCTCGTTGTTCTCGTCTCTAATACCATTATATTTTTTCCTATCTTCCCCAAAAAACTTTTTAACTGCCCTGTAAGCCCTGTCTGTCTTACCTACTCTCAAATCATCTTGTATTCCCTTACAATTCTCCTCCATCCATTTATTTCTAGCTTTTCTACACTCATGTACTATCTTATTTCTAACTGTATTATATTTTTGCTTACTTTCACTATCCACTTCTCTGAAAGGTTTAAGTTTTCTTCTATTCTCTATTAAATCTAATATCTCCTTTGTTACCCACGGTTTTCTCGCTTCTATTTTTTTCTTACGTATAGTCTGTGTTGCTGTATCAAGTAAAGTCAGCATTATTTCTTTCCATCTATTTTCTACGTTCCCTCCTACAGCTATCTCTTTGCTCTTATTATCTAATACTTGTTTATATTCCTCTTTTACCCTACTATCATTAAGCTTACCTAGATCCCATCCCTCTCTTTTAACCTTTCTCAGTTTTTGAATTTTAGCTTACACTTCATTTTAACTAAGTTATGATCGCTATCTATGTCAGCCCCTGGATAACTACGACAGTTTTAACTTGGTTTCTAAATCTTTGTTTAACTAAAATATAATCTATTTGGTATCTAGCCCTATCACCTGGGGCTTTCCAGGTATATCTTCTCCTAACATGTTGTTCGAATAGGGTGTTTACAGTTACTAATCTATGTTCCTGGCAAAACTCAACTAATCTTTCTCATCTATCATTTCGTCTGCCATACCCAAATTTTTCTATCATTTTCCCTCACTACCTTCTCCCACTGACGCATTAAAATCGCCCATAACTATTAAATTCTCATCTCCTTTTACTTTTCTCACTATACTATTTATATCCTCGTATACCTTTTCTACTTCCTCATCCTCGTACTGAGTTGTTGGCATGTAAACCTGTACTAAAACAGTGTCTGTGGGTTTTGTACTCAATCTAACCATAATTATTCTATCACTAAATTGTAAGTACTCTTTAACTTTATGCCCTAATCTTTTACCTAACACTATTCCTACGCCTGCCTGTCCATTAGTTGAAGAAGTTGTAATTATTCTATAATTATCTTTCCAAAAGTCATTACTATCTGGCCATCTCACCTCACTAATACCTAAAATGTCCAGCTTTTCCTTTTTCATTTCGACTAATAAATTCGTTCACTTATCTACTCTAAGTAATGACCTTACATTCCAAGTCCCTATCACTAAACCGAACTGTTGTTTTATATTCTTACGATGACGAGCCCCAAGTACCCCTCCCGGAGATCCGAATGAGGGAGTATTTTACCTCCGGACAAGAATTTTACTTGTGAGCTCTCCATCATATGTATTTCGTGTTTTAGGCCACGCACACCTGGGAAATATTGTGGTAGGCTCCATATCTTTCCACAACGCAGTTTTAAAGATTTTAGCAAAAAGCCGTATCCGTCACGGCCAACCCCCAACAAGCTTGTAAATTATTGAGGATCGTCCGAGACCAACCGACCCTCCTCCAATATCTTTTAGCCAGCAAGACTGCCGCCCCTTGCTGCGCCTTTTAATCGCCTTTTACGATAAGCAGGCTTACTATAGTAGTATTCTTTATCCCCTACTATAGGGAATAATAAGTGTTAATCATATAATTTTTTTTTTTTTGTAAAGGATTTTTTACAAGGGAAATTTATGATCAGAGTTCGAAATATTCTGACCTTTTAATAGATTATCTGTCAAGGATTTTTTGGCTAATCGAACCTTACAAGCATGGCAATAAACAAAATCAGGCAAATCATTCATAAAAAAAAGGGAATTTAGCTCTGTAAATTTAAAATAAGGTAAGGAAGAAATTTTTTTCAACAAGTGCTTCTTAGAAATTATTCTATATTTGAAAGAAACGATGTTGTAAATGCTTTTGTATGAGATAAAATATTTCATGCTGTATAAATGCTTTGTGATATTGTTGTTTTATTTCATTTTGAAAATTCTGTCAATTCGCGGGAGGAAACGTCATTATAGAAAACGTAGAGAAACTAGCTAGATGGCAGAGGGAATTTATATGCAGGAGAGGAATTAACAGCATTAGTACGGGAATCAGACATTGAAAAGGATGACCTGGGATATTCTACACTTAGACATGAGTTTGAATTAGTATTAAAGAGTCTGAGAAATGGTAAGGCACCGGGTACAGATAAGGTGCAAGCAGAAACTCCAAAAGCCACTGGACAAGCAGTAACAGAACGTTTCTTCCGACTTGTAAGCTATATGTTTAAGACAGGCGAGATACCCAAAGATTTCAAACGTAACATCATAGTAACTATACAAAAAAAAAAAGGGGCGCGGATAGATGTGAAAATTTTCGAACAATAAGCTTGACAGCACACGTTTCAAAAATATTCACTAGAACTGTACAAAGACAAATGAAAAAACGAGCTGAAGAAATACTGGGAGAAGATCAATTTGGATTTAGGTGAAACGGGGGAATACGGGAGGCTATTTTAGCTCTGAGGATGATAATGGAGAAAAGAATAGAGAAGCAGGAAAGCGTATATATAGGCTTTGTAGATCTGTAAAAAGCATTCGACAATGTAAAATGGAAAAAATGTTCGAAATAACTCAAAACGATTGGAATAAGTTTTAGGGAAAGACGGATAGTACATTGCTTATACAAAGAGCAAACAGCAGTAATAGAATTAGATCAAGAAAGTAGAGAAGTAAATATTAGGAAAGGGGCGAGACATGGATGTGCCTTATTCCCATTAATTTTTAACTTGTACATAGAAGAGTTAATGAATACTGTCAAATACAGGAAGACATTTGGAATTACTATGTAGGAACATAAGATTGATATGCTTAGATTTGCAGATGATATCTAGCAAGGAAGAGTTAGAAGCTGCTCTTAATAAAATAGAAACAGTTCTAACGGAGGGATATGGTATGAAAATTAACAAAAATAAAACTAGTATGCAAAAGAGGGGATAGAAAATCAAAAACAAAAATACAAACAGGTAACTAGAACTTACAAGAGGTTAAGGATTTCTGCTACCTAGGAAGCCAAATAACGCAAGATGGGAAAAGCACAAAAGATATAAAACAAAGATTAGCACAATGTCGTGCTACATTTAACAAGAAAAAGCAACTACTGTGCTCAAAGACCACAAACATAGAAACAAGGAAAAGATTGCTTAAAACATATGTGTGGAGCACAGCACTGTACGGGTGTGAAGCCTGGACAGTAGGAGAAGCGGACAAGAAAAAGGTAAAAGCCTTTGAAATGTGGTGCTACAGACGCATGATGAAGATACCATAGACAGACAAAGTTAAGAACAAAGAGGTACAAGAAATGGCAGGGGAAGAAAGAACTATGTGGAAAACAGTAAAAAATGAGAGAGATGGGATGATAGGCCACATACTAAGACATGAGGGAACAGTGAGGAATATATTAGAAGTAGAGATAGGAAAAGGAGAAGTAGAGGTGGACCTAGGTTAGACTAGTGCACACAAATGTAGGTTGTGAGAATTTCAGGGAAATGTGTAGGCTAGCTCAGAATAGAAATCAATGGAGGTACGCTTCCAATCAGCCGCAAGATGAAAACTAATGACAAAAATAATAACTGTACTTAAACATGGTGATTATTATATACAACTACAGATATTGGTTTTGCAATACTCTCAGCTAATGTTAATTGTTCGAAAGGATGTACTGGAAAACATTAATACGCCAAATGTCTAAGTGTTGGGGAATCCTTGGCAGCCCCAGGCTGCTTACTCCCCTTCACTTACCAATGAATATCGTGGAAATAGGGTATATAACTGTAAAACAATAGAAGGTGACCGAACTGTACCAAACAAGAAAGAACAGCAGCTATGTTCAAAGACAACGAACATAGATACAAGAAGAAAACTGTTCAAAGCATAGTGTGGAGCACAGCACAGTACATCTATGAAATAGGGGCAGTAGGAAAAGCAGACAGAAAAAGATAGAAGCCTTCCAGAATGTTGTGCTCCAGATGTATGAGAATGGTAGCATGGACAGACAAAGTTAATAACAAATAGGTTGTAGAAATAGTAGAGGAACAAAGATATCTGTGGAAAATGAAAAAATAAGAGAAATAGATGGACAGGATAGGTTCTAAGGCATTTCTGGGGAATAGTACGGGATATACTACAAGCAGCGATAGAAACAGAGAGGTAGAGGTAGACCGAGATCAGACTTTGGCACACAGATAGGGATATATGCAGATTGTGCAAATTTTAGGGAAATGTGTAGGTTGGTTCAGGCTAGGAAACAATAAGGGTACGCGTCCAATGGATGCACTCCGACACAGCAGATTATTGTTACTTTGCTATAAGACATTTTTCGGCTTGTTTTGAGTGTTCTGCACGTCTTGTTCTGATCATATTTCTTACGAAAGTGGGCAAAATCTAATATGGCAACACTAATAATATACAGGTTGTTCTATATAAAACAATGGAATTAGTTGTGACGTTGGGATAACCGGAAATGTTCTGTTTAATAGAACATCTTAGATCAGCTCGGTATGTAAATTTGAGATACCTTCCAAGATTATTGCCCTAAATATGTGCTACAGCATTCAGAAAACACCACGTAAATACAGTAATAATGCATCAAATTCAATAAGTTGTTATTTTTGTAGCTTGAAGACGGGATTTTTATTATAAACAATCACATTAAATTTAATTATACAACTATTTTATAAAGTAGAATTTTTACGAAGGTGCACGCTATAGTTGGCAGTAAAATCATTTTAATGTCCTGGTTTTTAATATTTCCTACTAGTTTTCAATAAACATCATTTGAATTTAATTGAGAATGGGTATCAAATCAGCAAGGGGCAACATAACGTTCAAACAAACAAATCGTGCTCTATCACAGCCACTATAATACCACTCTCGTATACTAAATCAACCCTTAATCGTTGTTACTACATGGAGGGTGGCAAATCTTCCCAAATAATTCATTATGACGCGAGACACTGGCAGTGTTTCTACTTCGATAACGCTTCGTGCCAAAAACCATCATGTTGTTGAATTAAAATAACTCACCAGGACTAATGCTCGGTTATTATTTTTGAGTTATTGTGTGTCTTCACACCTGGCATGCTTTAGTTGGAAGAAGCACCCTTAATTGAACTATTTTTGTAATAATGCACGTGGTGTGTTTCCAATTCCCATTACAAACACAAGGGATTACCGTAAATCTGTAAATATTGCTGGTCTCTAGGTTGAAAATAAAATTTTAAAAATAATTTTCAAACGGCAGAGATGAGATTCTAGTAAGTCGTTTTAAATTTTCGTTTGGTATTTAAAGATTTGCTGAATTAAGCATACGTTGAAAAGAACGCTGAGTATTTCGTTTCCACTGTAAAAGTCGGTGGTTGATACGTACGCTTTGTTTTCTCTCTTTATTCACAACGTCAAGGATGGGCTGACGCAGCTCTCCACTGACTCCTATCCTGATATAATTCTATCAGTGACCTGGAATAATCTTTACCAATGTCTTGTTTTCCTCCATATAATTTAACTTCTGATCTACCTTCTACTATTGTCCTAAAAAATTTTATGCCTCAAAAATTGACGTATCATCCAATCACGCCTTCTCTTAATTACACTCGTAATTCTTCTCAGTTCCTGAAACCTTTCTATAGTTTCTAACTTTATTTGTTACGTGAATCTTAAACATTCTTCTACAGCACCGTATCTCGAAAGCTTGTAACCTTTGTAACGTTCCATTTTGTAGTTTGAATACTTTTCTGCATTTTACACTCTCTACCTGTTTGCTTTCAAGTTTAGAAAATTGCTCAATTATACGAGTTAACTATGATTTGTTGATATTCGATATATATTGTAGTTAAAATGACCTACTTTAATTGTAGTTAGATAAAACGGTAGTGTTTTTTTTGGATTGCTGGAAATGTGCTAAAAAGTTGTTGCTAATCTATAATGGAATTTCTGCGAAGTACTCTTAGAAAACAATTCTACAATAAGGTTGGTATTGCGAGTGTTGGATTACGTAGTTTCTCTTGTGATAAATAGTATAAACCCAAGCGAGCAATTACAAAATCTTTATGGTGAAAGCTTGCTCCCCTATTATGTGACTAGCAGGTATTTGAAGGGCGATGTTTCTTTAATAGAAACTTTAATATTTTTAACCCGGATTGCAATCTATATTCTCCAGATTTTAAAACATACTTTTAGGGGAATTTGAACCCACACTCTTAGCTCGGATTTTAATCCACATTGTTAGGTTATTTACACCAACGCTTACTTGGCCTCAACGCAGAAGCCTTACTTTGTCGATACAACACATTTCGTCTGACTGCCGTCTGCACGCAGACTAAGTTATGATAAAATGGATGAACATTGAGTTACCAATAACGCTTAATAGTCCACTTAAGGAACATTAATAAAAGCAACAGGTAAAGTAGCCTTACTCATTTATGGTATGTGAATGTTTGCATGCGTTATATAAATATTAAGATTAGTAAATCATTTTGGTTATCTATGTAGTACGGTTATTATTATTAGAATAAAGTTTCGTGTGACATTGTTTATAGATTGATCGGTAACATTGTGAATTAGTTTCGAAATTATAATTGACTTGGTAATCATCCATCAGCTGTGGTATTTGATTAGTTATTGTATTGATTGCGCCTAAAGCTACTATTGAAAATATATACTTTGTTTCTTGGGTTTTAGTAAATTCTATTTTGGGGCGAGCACGTCATCGGCAACGTAAGAAATAAGTGGTAAGATCCTAGTCATATTTGTATTTACTATATATGAAATATTTTTGAGTTATATTTACATGATATATTTTTTTATTTATATGTGTTATGAGGCATATCAATATGTGTAACAATCCTGTAATAAACCCCATAATCAATCTGTTTATTTTTCTGTGTTATCGAGTGTTGTATTTTATTATATTGAACAGACTAGTGTTTTGTCGGCATGTATATACTGAATATACTCTAATAATTTTTTTCAGAGCAAATTGGGTTATGCGTTCTTTTGTTTCGTTCGTTAGCCCCCCGTCCATCTCCGAATGTGTTAACGTGGCATTTATTTTCTTTCTTTCCTTCTGTATTATTGTAACTTGAGCGAGTATTCCGTTACTGATTTATTTCGTGATTTCTTCCTGACTCACTCATGTATGTAACATTTCCTAATTTCTTCTTTACCTAATGTTCAAACCTTGTAACCGTAAAGTTCTACGTTCCAGACTTCCTTTCTTAACATCTAAAATTATTCCAAATTTTAGCACCGCACCT
Source organism: Platerodrilus igneus (assembly GCA_036346225.1). Taxonomy (NCBI): domain Eukaryota; kingdom Metazoa; phylum Arthropoda; class Insecta; order Coleoptera; family Lycidae; genus Platerodrilus; species Platerodrilus igneus. The sequence goes on along the minus strand of JARFIW010001469.1, from coordinate 9,227,491 downwards.
TGCACTTCAAAAACTCTCCTTCCATTGGTTATTCTACTTATTACATCTCTTACAATTTTGTTGTCATTTGTAATACACTTTCCTAAATAACAAAACTCTTTTACTTCTTTTAATCTTTCTGACTCCGGTTTACCAACACCTTTCCATCTGTATGCTGTTTGATACATATCATTATCTTTGTTTACTTTCATGCCTAAATCTATAACTAAAATTTCTTTAATGTTATTTAGTTCTGTTTCTAAAGTCTTATCAGTTTCTTCTACTATGCCTACATCATCCGTGTACTTCGGCACTTGAACGTTCTATTCTTGAATTATGAGATTAATCTTTTCTACTTCGTTGATTTTATTTATTATCTGCTCCGTGTAAATGGTAACTAAAATTACAGTCCTGGCTTAGACCATGTCACGTACAGTTTTAGCTCCTCCAGAATATCTAACCCGTAATTCACAGAAAACTGCTGTTACGGTAAAATACCACAAACCTCGACTATACTTACAAAATTGGCTGCCGATTTACTGAGTGGAACGGGTGGTGTAAGTGTTTAAAGAGGGTTCAAGAATACATCGGGTATGAGATATGGTCTTAATCGAGAAATATCTTGGACGCCACCTAATATCGCAGGGTTGATAGAGAAAAGCCTTAGAAAGAATAACAAAGAGTGCCAAAATCTGAGATCAGGGAGTGACTCGGACTTAAAAATATAGCTGAAAATGTATTAAAGACAATATTACATTAAACCTAAAATAAACATGAAACCTCAAAACACGTAGACCTATTTAAGACTGTTTACTGTAAAGAAGGTTCCTAAAGGCAAATGTTGAATGGCCTGAAATACCCAATCACACTTCTAAATAATCACAACAATTTATTACAGAAAGATTACAATAATGGAAAAACAAAACCAATTATCTACATATATTTACTTATTTGTATACGACTTGTTTCTAATTATATAGCGCGGAATATATTAAAATCAGAGATAGAAAAAAGAAGTAGAGGTAGACCTAAGTTAAACTACTGCATACAGATAGTGAAAATGTAGGTTGTGAGAATTTCGGGGAAATGTATAGGTTAGCTCAGAATAGAAATCAATGGAGGTACGCTTCTAACCAGCCGCAAGATGGAAAAACTAATGACAAAAATAATAACTGCACTTAAACATGGTGATTATTATAAACAACTACAGATATTGGTTTTGCAATACTCTCAACTAATGTTAATTGTGCGAAAGGATTTATTTGAAAACTATTAATACGGCAAATGTCTAAGTGTTGGAGAAACCATGGCAGCCACACACTGCTTAACCCCCTTGACATACCACTGAATCTCGGTGGAATAGGGCAAATAATTAGAAAATAATAGAAGGGAATCGATCTGTATATCGGCTGTTGTGAGAATTGCAGGGAACGGTGTAGGCTAGCTCCGAACATAAATAAACTGAAGTATATGTCCAACCAGTTTCAAGATGTAAAACCCAATGACGAAAAAAGAAGCGCTCTTAAATCTGATTATTATTATAAACAACTACAGGTGTGGGTTGTGAAATATTTTCAACTAATGTTGGTTGTGCGAAGGATAAATTGGAAAAACTATTAATTCGACAAAGGTTCAGGTGCTGGGGAAACTTGGCAGCCAAATGCTGCTTACCCCCCTTCATTCATATACCTTACATGTGATTTTTCAATGCTCCACCCGAAGGTACCACATTGGCCAGGAAGCGAGTTTTTTTTTACCTGGAAAATTTGGAATTTTGTCGAACCTTTGCTGTTCCAAGCAAAGTAGGGATCTTTAACGAGTGTTACTGAATCTCGGAGATATAGGGTATATAACTGTAAAACAATAGAAGGTGACCGAACTGCATCAAACAAGAAAGAACAGCAGCTATGTTCAAAGACAAGAAACATAGATACAAGAAGAAAACTGTTCGAAGCATAGTGTGGAGCACAGCACAGTAGATCTATGAATTAGGGGCAGTAGGAAAAGCAGACAGAAAGAGATAGAAACCTTCTGGAATGTTGTCTTTAGATGTATGAAGATGGTAGCATGGACAGACAAAGTTAATAACAAATAGGTTGTAGAAATAGTAGAAGAATAAAGATATCTGTGGAAAATGAAAAATAAGAGAAATTCAAGGACACGATACGTTCTAAGGCATTTCCTGGGAATAGTGTGGGATATATTACAAGCAGTGATAGGAAAAGAGGTAGAGGTAGACCGAGATCAGATATATATCAGATATATATATATATATATATATATATATATATATATATATATATATATGCAGATTGTGCAATTAGGAAATGTAGGTTGGTTCAGACTAGGAAACAATAAGGGTACGCGTCCAACCAGTTCTAGGACTGATGACCTAATGATGATAATGAAAGCACTCCGACACATCAGATTACTGTTACTTTGCTACAAGGCATTTTTCGGCTTGTGCTGAGTGTTCTGCACGTCTTGTTCTGATGATATTTCTTACGAAAGTGGGCAAAATCTAATATGGCAACACTAATAATATACAGGTTGTTCTATATAAAACAATGGAATTAGTTGTGACTTTGGGATAACCGGAAATGTTCTGTTTAATAGAGCAACTTAGATCGCTTGGTATGTAAATTTGAGATACCTTCTAAGATTACTGCCTTAAATACGCGCTACAGCACTCAGAAGACACACGTAGATACAGTAACGATGCATCAAATTCAATAGGTTGTTACTTTTGTATCTTGAAGACGGGAGTTTTATTATAAACAATAACATTAAATTTAATTATACAACTCTTTGATACAGCAGAATTTTTACGAAGGTGCACGCTATAACTGGCAGTAAAATCATTTTAATGTCCTGGTTTTTAATATTCCCTACTAGTTTTCAATAAACATCATTAGAATTTAATTGAGAATGGGTATCAAATCAGCAAGGGGCAACATAACGTTCAAACAAACAAATCGTGCTCTATCACAGCCACTATAATACCACTCTCGTATACTAAATCAACCCTTAATCGTTGTTACTACATGGAGGGTGGCAAATCTTCCCAAATAATTCATTATGACGCGAGACACTGGCAGTGTTTCTACTTCGATAACGCTTCGTGCCAAAAACCATCATGTTGTTGAATTAAAATAACTCACCAGGACTAATGCACGGTTATTATTTTTGAGTTATTGTGTGTCTTCACACCTGGCATGCTTTAGTTGCAAGAAGCACCCTTAATTGAACTATTTTTGTAATAATGCACGTGGTGTGTTTCCAATTCCCATGACAAACACAGGGGATTACCGTAAATCTGTACATATTGCTGGTCTCTAGGTTGAAAATAAAATTTTAAAAATAATTTTCAAACGGCAGAGATGAGATTCTAGTAAGTTGTTTTAAATTTTCGTTTGGCATTTAAAGATTTGCTGAATTAAGCATACGTTGAAAAGAACGCTGAGTATTTCGTTTCCACTGTAAAAGTCGGTGGTTGATACGTACGCTTTGTTTTTCTCTCTTTTATTCACAACGTCAAGGATGGGCTGACGCAGCTCTCCACTGACTCCTATCCTGATATAATTCTATCAGTGACCTGGAATAATCTTTACCAATGTCTTGTTTTCCTCCATATAATTTAACTTCTGATCTACCTTCTACTATTGTCCTAAAAAATTTTATGCCTCAAAAATTGACGTATCATCCAATCACGCCTTCTCTTAATTACACTCGTAATTCTTCTCAGTTCCTGAAACCTTTCTATAGTTTCTAACTTTATTTGTTACGTGAATCTTAAACATTCTTCTACAGCACCGTATCTCGAAAGCTTGTAACCTTTGTAACGTTCCATTTTGTAGTTTGAATACTTTTCTGCATTTTACACTCTCTACCTGTTTGCTTTCAAGTTTAGAAAATTGCTCAATTATACGAGTTAACTATGATTTGTTGATATTCGATATATATTGTAGTTAAAATGACCTACTTTAATTGTAGTTAGATAAAACGGTAGTGTTTTTTTTGGATTGCTGGAAATGTGCTAAAAAGTTGTTGCTAATCTATAATGGAATTTCTGCGAAGTACTCTTAGAAAACAATTCTACAATAAGGTTGGTATTGCGAGTGTTGGATTACGTAGTTTCTCTTGTGATAAATAGTATAAACCCAAGCGAGCAATTACAAAATCTTTATGGTGAAAGCTTGCTCCCCTATTATGTGACTAGCAGGTATTTGAAGGGCGATGTTTCTTTAATAGAAACTTTAATATTTTTAACCCGGATTGCAATCTATATTCTCCAGATTTTAAAACATACTTTTAGGGGAATTTGAACCCACACTCTTAGCTCGGATTTTAATCCACATTGTTAGGTTATTTACACCAACGCTTACTTGGCCTCAACGCAGAAGCCTTACTTTGTCGATACAACACATTTCGTCTGACTGCCGTCTGCACGCAGACTAAGTTATGATAAAATGGATGAACATTAAGTTACCAATAACGCTTAATAGTCCACTTAAGGGAACATTAATAAAAGCAACAGGTAAAGTAGCCTTACTCATTTATGGTATGTGAATGTTTGCATGCGTTATATAAATATTAAGATTAGTAAATCATTTTGGTTATCTATGTAGTACGGTTATTATTATTAGAATAAAGTTTCGTGTGACATTGTTTATAGATTGATCGGTAACCGTGTGAATTAGTTTCGAAATTATAATTGACTTGGTAATCATCCATCAGCTGTGGTATTTGATTAGTTATTGTATTGATTGCGCCTAAAGCTACTATTGAAAATATATACTTTGTTTCTTGGGTTTTAGTAAATTCTATTTTGGGGCGAGCACGTCATCGGCAACGTAAGAAATAAGTGGTAAGATCCTAGTCATATTTGTATTTACTATATATGAAATATTTTTGAGTTTTATTTACATGATATATTTTTTTATTTATATGTGTTATGAGGCATATCAATATGTGTAACAATCCTGTAATAAACCCCATAATCAATCTGTTTATTTTTCTGTGTTATCGAGTGTTGTATTTTATTATATTGAACAGACTAGTGTTTTGTCGGCATGTATATACTGAATATACTCTAATAATTTTTTTCAGAGCAAATTGGGTTATGCGTTCTTTTGTTTCGTTCGTTAGCCCCCCGTCCATCTCCGAATGTGTTAACGTGGCATTTATTTTCTTTCTTTCCTTCTGTATTATTGTAACTTGAGCGAGTATTCCGTTACTGATTTATTTCGTGATTTCTTCCTGACTCACTCATGTATGTAACATTTCCTAATTTCTTCTTTACCTAATGTTCAAACCTTGTAACCGTAAAGTTCTACGTTCCAGACTTCCTTTCTTAACATCTAAAATTATTCCAAATTTTAGCACCGCACCTTGCACTTCAAAACTCTCCTTCCATTGGTTATTCTACTTATTACATCTCTTACAATTTTGTTGTCATTTGTAATACACTTTCCTAAATAACAAAACTCTTTTACTTCTTTTAATCTTTCTGACTCCGGTTTACCAACACCTTTCCATCTCTATGCTGTTTGATACATATCATTATCTTTGTTTACTTTCATGCCTAAATCTATAACTAAAATTTCTTTAATGTTATTTAGTTCTGTTTCTAAAGTCTTATCAGTTTCTTCTACTATGCCTACATCATCCGTGTACTTCGGCACTTGAACGTTCTATTCTTGAATTATGAGATTAATCTTTTCTACTTCGTTGATTTTATTTATTATCTGCTCCGTGTAAATGGTAACTAAAATTACAGTCCTGGCTTAGACCATGTCACGTACAGTTTTAGCTCCTCCAGAATATCTAACCCGTAATTCACAGAAAACTGCTGTTACGGTAAAATACCACAAACCTCGACTATACTTACAAAATTGGCTGCCGATTTACTGAGTGGAACGGGTGGTGTAAGTGTTTAAAGAGGGTTCAAGAATACATCGGGTATGAGATATGGTCTTAATCGAGAAATATCTTGGACGCCACCTAATATCGCAGGGTTGATAGAGAAAAGCCTTAGAAAGAATAACAAAAGAGTGCCAAAATCTGAGATCAGGGGAGTGACTCGGACTTAAAAATATAGCTGAAAATGTATTAAAGACAATATTACATTAAACCTAAAATAAACATGAAACCTCAAAACACGTAGACCTATTTAAGACTGTTTACTGTAAAGAAGGTTCCTAAAGGCAAATGTTGAATGGCCTGAAATACCCAATCACACTTCTAAATAATCACAACAATTTATTACAGAAAGATTACAATAATGGAAAAACAAAACCAATTATCTACATATATTTACTTATTTGTATACGACTTGTTTCTAATTATATAGCGCACTTATATTTTCATTACAAATACATAATACAGTCTTACGCAAGCATTAAAAAAATCAAATACATCGTACAGCTACGTAAACTAAAAACTTAATCTAAACACAGATGTACTATTAGTACGTTTAGTCAGTTCATGCATTCACTTATAATTGTTTATTTACACACCTTCACTCTGGTATAGTTTCAGAATTTTCTTTTTTTAAACTTCTGACGGGTGATTAACTTATCATTCTATACCATGTTATTATTGACTTCGTACACCCAAGATGGTTACTTCCAATACAAAAGTTGATTGTATGGGAACCAATGTGCCCCTAAAATAAAAACTACTTACCAGGGAATTATCCGAACATACTTAAGACCACTCGGCTTTGTTCGATAACCTCTAGTCAAAATAACAGACCTTACCAAAACGGCATGTTGATGAGATTATCTGGCGCCAACATAATTCCTTCTTAATAATCAAAACAACTGAATCACGACTATATTAATTACAAAGATGATGATATCATCTCTAAACTTTAAAGACAAACATATGAATTTGATAACCTTTGAATAGGGGTCGTATATGATACAAAATAATTTTATCATAGATTAAAATTAGAGTAAGCTAAAAAATTATATTCCTTAAAGCGAATAATTTATCTTATTGGAGAAATTTCCTAATACAGAAACTATTAAAATGAAATGTGATTATACGAATATCTAAGGAACGTCACAACATTTAGCCAACTGCTGCGTATTCCATGCACATGTTAAATACCATTGGCGATAAAACATCCTTGGTTTATACCTTAAAAAATTCAGGTCATCATCATCATTAGATCTTCAGTACTGGAACTGGTTAGACGTGTACCTCCATTATTTCCTATCCTAAGCTATCCTACACGTTTCCCGGAAATTTCAACAACCTACATCTTTCACTATCTGTGTGAATAGTCTAATCTAGGTATACTACTACTTAGATTTTCTCCTTTTTCTGCTTCTAATATATTTCGCACTGTTCTCTCATGCCTTAGAACGCGTCCTATTATCTTCTCCTGTTTTTTACTGTTTTCCAAAGATGTCTTCATTCCCCTACCATTTCTAGTACCTCTTTGTTCTTAACTCTGTCCGTCCATGATATCTTCATCATACGTCTGCAGCACCACATTTCAAAGCCTTCTATCATACTTCTGTGTGCTTCTCCCACTGTCCATGTTTCACAGCCGTGCAGTGCTGGCGCCACATATGCCTTCAATAATTTTTCCGTGCTTCTGTTTGTTGTCTTCGAACATCACATCTGCTTTTTCTTGTTAGATACAGCATGGCTTTGTGCAAGTCCATTTTTCCATCTTTTGCACTTTTCGCCATCTATTGTTTTCTAAAAATGTATCGTATTTCACAAATATTCAGTGGTACTCGATGGGGTTAAGGATAATTTAGGTACTGTTGATTTATTAACTTGTGCATATTAATTTTTAATAAAATTTAAATTCACTTATTTGCATTTACACTTGTATGCAGCTTGGTTGAAAATAGAAAAGAAAAAAGCGAGACTTTACCACCTCCTCTGGGTTTATATAGCCTTCAAAACTACCTTCTTGAATCTATTCTCACCACCCCTATAACACACTTTCTTAATAACGTTTTCAAACCGTCCACAACTTCCAGAAACCCATGCACAACACAACAACAAACGGTCTCTCAATTCCACAAACTCATTACCCTTGAGTTATTTCTTGTTGTTTCAATCCCCGCTATTCATAAGCTCTGTTCTACCTAACCGAACGATACTATCGTCTATCTTGCTCTTATTCGCCTAATCTAACAATCGTATTCGGTTTGCAGCCCTCTACTGGATTTCTCATTCCCTTTCCAACCAATATCTTCAAAAAACACATCGCGTCTCTGTCTCACTTATTTGCCTTTAAATTTCTTTGTCTAACAGACGTCTCAAAGTCAACGATAGCTAACCATATGTTATCGCATCTTCTTTGCTACTTTAAGTAAAATACAGTCATTCTCTTTATATTATCGATCTGTTTTCGTACGTAGCGTGCAACATTTTATCTAACATAGACCTGTGTTTGTTTCTCAACGGTCTTTTACCAGGAATCCTAATACTTGTTGACAAGCTTTAAACTCTATACACAGAACGTGTTTGCAATGCTAAACCTTCCTAGAAATATTATACATGTTCCCGCTTTATATTACCCTGAGTTACACAAATAAATAAATGACGCTTTGAATATGCGTTACTAAAAATCACCCTCTTCCATTATCGATTTTTATGCTACAAACATAAAAGCTTTTGTATTAACAAATTTACACGCTATTTCATTTTAAAATCTTAACTACGCTTTACGGAACTACGTTTCCTACATAGTTATAAAACTCTGCTTCACGAAATTACGTTTCCTACCTAATTACAATTAATATTTACAGTGAGTTTTACAACTACGGACAACTAACCCTAATGTTTAATGAAAATTAGTAAATTCTTATCCTATCTTTCGGAAAAACGTCTTAAACTCTACTTGACCCTTATATACATGAGTTCCCCGCAATAAATAATTATTTGACTTTTCTTACACCTATTATAACCTATAAATCAACAGTAATATATAACCGCCCCTTCTAAAATAAGGATGCAATGGATTCATGTTTAATAGAAAAAGTAAATTATTACCTTACTGGGCCTGTTTTCCTTTTTTGTTGGCTCAGCGGACGAACACATCGCGGATTTTACGAAAATGAAACGAACCAAAAAATCTCAAGAAACATTTATGAACACCCCTCTATATATACAAAACCATCATATATATATATATATATATATATATATATATATTGCAGTGGATCTCCCTAAAAGCCAATTGAGCCCCAGCGTTGGGCCGCATAAAAGTGCAGTGGATTTCCTCTAGAACAATTGGGATCGCTTTCGAGTCCCAGCGTTGTTGGGTCGTCATAACAATTTGCTGAAACAAATTAAAAAAAATTCTTCCAATACCTTTGGAATGCCTCTTCATTTCTGCACACCCCGGCTAGCTCTAAAATCTGCTTCTTCTTGGATACCTATCATCCTAGGTTCATTCTTTCTCACATATACAGTCAAATGAAATTACCACTCAAATAATGCAACAAGACATACCACCTTTTTATTTACACATATTAACAAGTTTAAATTACCACGAAAATATTTACACATTTGTATACACAGTTTCATAAAATATTACAATCTCAATCCTTAAACCTTTTAAAATTTCTTGATTTCTATTAATTTCAACAATTTTATATTAGACGAGTAGATGGGCCCGTCGTGCAACCCTAAATTGACTTTTATTCTGGTCTATGGAGAGCTCAGTATAAACCCAGTTACTCTAAATGCTTAAATAAGCTGCATCTTCGTTTAAAACAAACCTAAAGACCCGTTTACTCCTTACAACAAAATTATTATGTCATTTATTAACATTTTTAAATAATGAATACCAATTGTCCTTTACATATCCCTTCAAATGAGTTTTTATGGTAATAAGATACACCCCCAATAAGTCAAATCACTCCAGAACAAAATAACAGCACAAATGTTCAAGCAAAAGCAAGAAATTAATTTCGTTACCTAGAGTAGGCTCTTTACACCATCACCTCTGAAGATGTGTTCCAAAACCCTCGTCGTTGTGTCCATGCACTTCGTTGTTATACATAGATCCAACCCATTTTCACTCGCTATCCAAATCTCTGCAACCGCCCTCAGTGTTTCTACCCCGATAATTGTCTCGACCAAGTTTAACCTTCCGTGATTACTAAACTTCACGCATTCGTGTTTCAAACTTCTCCACTCGCTTACCCTAGTGCCATCCTTTCATTAGATCGTTGCGTGTAGTAACAGCACCGTCTATCAGTCAGCACCCACTTGTGCAAATCACACTTTCAATAAATTATCGATGTACGTTACTAACAGCGTTTTACACACTTTTAAATTAGGATGTTGTATTATAAGTCAATGAATAAGCGACGTACGAGAATCAGTAAAAAATAAGAGTGCTTTACTACCTCTCCTAGTGTATTTATATGATTTTGTACACCCCTCCGTCGAAAAGCTTATTTTATCAAAAAAGATTCTACAAATTTTGTACGTAACGAACTTCTACATCCGAAAATTCCTAGTCCACCGTGCTTTTACATTGAAAACTGCTCAACAACATGTAACCGTCGCGAACTTCTCAAAATTTCTAGCATTCGACCAATCATATTGCTATCTCACGTTTTTAACGCTCGACCTTTAGCTACCTTTCCTTGTTTAACCCATATTTACTGTCCCTTTAGAATCCCACTCAAGCAACAGAAAATCGATATTGTGGTTGACCTACAAACCTACCGTGTACTTTAGACGAGTATTTTAACCAACGTTTTATTATACGCGTTCTCTGCCTGTTTTACATTATGGATATTCCACTTCACTTTGCCTTCAAAGCATCTGTTTGGCAGATTGGGTGTGTAGTAGTCAAAAGCTTTTCAGATTCTTTTAACGTAAAAATCAGTAATTCTAAGGTCATAATTAAGGAGGGTGAAATATTAATGTTCATAAATTAACAAGAGATATAGATGTAAATATTCTTTGCATGCATCTTCTATTATAGTTTAGTAGGAAGCTTTAACATTTGTGTAACCTTTCAAAGTTATAACGAATATTGTTGAAAACAAGTTTCAAGTAGTAGCTCATTTCAAGAATTTCTCGATAGCGTGGTGGTATTGAAAGTTTTCTGAATAGTGTTGTAAACAAGATAGCCGTTGCTAAATTTCTCGGTAGGCAGAAAGAGAACGTGCTCAAACAACATGTCTATTCTACGAACGGTAGTTAGCAGATAAACAGGCAGGGATCGATATAAGACAAGGAGAGATTATTTTTAGCATGCATTAGAGTGGAATAAAAGATATTATATGTTAAGAGTTCATTTGACTTTAAAAGAAACTGTGGGACAAGGAAAGTGTAAAGTTTATAGGTACGAGTGAGATGCCGCGTGTTTCTATAGATATCGTTTGAAATGTGGTGAGTAGGGAATAGATATCGAGTTTATAGAGAAGCTTGCCTAAGATTAACAGAGATAGATTGTTTGACTACCCATATAGAAGGGAGATAGACGATAGTCGAGAGAGGAAAAATGCTAGTTAGGGATAATCGTGATTGTAAACAAGGAATAAAAAAAGAAAAGGAGATATTGAGTACAGGTTAGAATAGTATACAGAAAACTGGTAGTAGAAAGATAAAATATAGAAAGGATACAAAGAAAGAAATAGAAAATTTTCGTATGAGAGTTAGAACAAGACCACCTTAATATGCGTATTATGAAGGCGTGCTTTAGATGGTAAGACTTGGGTCAGTTAAGGCTAGGTTTCGGCGAATTTATATCCGTTGTGAAACTACAATATATTTTCGTAGTAAATCGCTTATTTGTTTTGAAGAATTCTTAGATTTGAAAACGGTTAGTGCGCAGCTGCCAGTTTTGAGTGAAAATAGTGAAGGTTATCGGAGGGGTTTCCAGAATTAGCGACAGTTAAAAGTTGTTTGTGAGTGTGTGGTTTGTGGAATCGTGTTGGCCGTTTAATAAATTTACCAAGAAGGTTTATTTGTTTGTAGTGGTGTGTTCTCAAGAACTACAACTAGAAAGGGGGGCAGAATGTCAATGTAACCACTGAAAAGCAGCGAAAGGCTCTCTTTTACTTCTCATCCAAGCATCGAGTAATATTAGTATACCAATTACGTGGCAAGTGATTTTAATATGTTAATTAAAACATGCAAAAGTTGGTGCATTGTTGTATAAACAGGTCAACAATTTTTATACAGTATATTTTGAGTATACGAAACTTGCTTCAGAACTGTAAGTAGAGATTGCTTGCTCTTATTGGTTGTTGATGCAAGATAAGCACTTATATGGAGTAGTGGGTGTTAAATGGATCGATGTGGTGATGTACTGAGGCTAGATGGACCCATAGATGAAATGTAAAGATTGGAAGTACCGTAAATTGGTGACAAAGAGAATCGGGTAGTAGATTGTCGTCAAGGAAGGTATGATTCAACTTGGAAGTTAGTTCCTGAACGTGCAGTCATTGTCGAGCGCAACGTCATCGATGGTTTAGTTGCAGATACTTGTGAGGTGGTACTTACCAGGTAACATTTTTAGTGAAACTTTATTCTGTTGTGTGCATTTGGTGCGTTATGACATTTGGGTGCCGTATACGCATAATCTTATGAATATTAAGGACAAAAGAGTTTACTTTTGAACTTTTATAGAGTACTTTTGACTATATTTTTATATAAGGATTTATATTTATAAAATAATTTTCCAGTATCTGTTTATGTACAAAGTAAAAGGGTCTGTTGGTGATTTTCAGTGCAAAAGGATTTTTACTATGAACTCATATTAGACCTGGGGTTAAAGTAAGGGTATAATTAAACTCAGCCACTTTACTGAGTTTATTGATGAGTAAAGTTGTATCACAAATATTGGATTAAAAATGAATTATTGTAAAACGAGGATGAATATAATTTAAACTATGTGTGAAATAATAATAAGATACAGATTTGTTCTATATAATTTTCTGTTGGAATAAATTGTGGTGAATGTTTGGTAATCGAGCTTTCTTTCTTAGAATAGTAGCGTAGTATTTCAGATTTCAGCTGAGCAGCCGTGGAGAACTTCCCTGATGAAGCAGCAATTTTAAGGAAGATCTTCATCAAGAAGTGAGCAGCAGTTTTTATGTCGTTCCAATTTGTGGGGCTCGAATTAATTTTAGGGTTTAATCCAGCATAACTTCAAAACATTTATGGGGCCCATTCGTGGAGCTTTTGTAGATCAATATAAATAGTTTACAGATTTAAGCAATACGTTTAAGAAAAAGAAAGAAGTTATTAAATTTTCTGTGTGTCTTCTCTACTTTTAGTTATGTCCCCTTTTAACTTTTGAGCACTAAAGCCGAATACGTATTAGAAAACAAGTAGAGTAAAATACTCCACATTTTGTACAATATTTTTAATATGCAAGTTTCCAAACATACCAACATCCATCAATACGATCAATAAATATGGTAATCGCACGGTGAGCTGTACTCAAGTTTTTTCTGTAGGAAGTAATGAATAGTGATTGACAAATGAAAGGTGTTGCATAACTAAGAGGGTTGTATGGGCTTTTGTTTGTCTGTCCGCACTTACGCACATAACAATAGACACGTTGCACCCTAAAACTAATCAGCTTTTACATTTCCCGGGAGAAAATTATAGGGATCTGGTGTCCTTATTAGAAGAGCTTGATTATAACAAAATAAAGGGCTCTTGCCCTCGACTAGATGATATCTGTTTTGTTGATAAATCCGAAGAGTGTTTTATTTGCACTTACAATAGCAGAAAAGCTGTAATGATTTTAAAGGTGATGAATATTTTGAAGCTTCTAAGTCTTATAATATAACTTCCCCGTTAGAACTAAGGGAGATTTGAAATACAATAATAAATTCTCAAGATCAATAGTTTATATTGCTAGTTAGTATTACGATATAAAATGGACTAACGATAAATTTACATGCCGGTTGATTTACAGCGAATTGATCAGACCTCGCTCACAAACACTAAATCATAATCTATATTAATAATAATCTATATTACAACATCATCATCATCATTAGGCCATCAGTCCTAGAACTGTTGGACGCGTACCCTCATTGTTTCCTAGTCTAAACCAACCTACACATTTTCCTTGAAATTTGCACTGTCTGCTCTATCCCTATCTGTGTGCGAAAGTCTGATCTCGGTCTACCTCTACCTCACTTTTCCTATCTCTGCTTGTAGTATATCCCGTACTATTCCCCAGAAATGCCTTAGAACGTATCCTGTCCTTCTATTTCTCTTATTTTTCATTTTCCACAAATATCTTTATTCCTCTACTATTTCTACAACCTATTTATTATTAACTTTGTCTGACAATGCTACCATCCTCATACATCTGAAGCACAACATTCCAGAAGGCTTCTATCTCTTTCTGTCTGCTTTTCCTACTGCCTCTATTTCATAGATGTACTGTGCTGTGCTCCACACTATGCTTTGAACAGTTTTCTTCTTGTATCTATGTTCGTTGTCTTTGAACATAGCTGCTGTTCTTTCTTGTTTAATGCAGTTCGGTCATCTTCTATTGTTCTACAGTTATATACCCATTTCCCAATATTCAGTGGTATGTGAAGGAAGGTAAGCAGCCTTTGGCTGCCAAGTTCCCCCAGCATCTGAACCTTTGTCGAATTAATAGTTTTTCCAATTTATCCTTTCGCACAATCAAGATTAGATGAAAATATTTCACACCCAACGCCTGTAGTTGTTTATAATAATCATCAGATTTAAGAGCACTTATTTTTACGTCATTGGGTTTTACATCTTGAAACAGGTTGTACTTGTACAGCTTATTTATGTTCTAAGCTAGCCTACACAGTTCCCTGCAGTTCTCACAACAGCCGATATACAGCTCGATTCCCTTCTATTGTTTTCTAAATATATGCCCTATTTCACCGTGATTCAATGGTATGTGAAGGTGGTTAAGCAGCCTGTAGCTGCCAAGGATCCCCCAACATTTAAACATTTGCCGTATTAATAGTTTTCAAGTAAATCCTTTCGCACAATTAACCTTAGTTGGGAGTATTGCAAAACCAATATCTGTAGTTGTTTATAATAATCACCATGTTTAAGTACAGTTATTATTTTTGTCATTAGTTTTTCCATCTTGCGACTGGTTGGAAGCGTACCTCCATTGATTTCTATTCTGAGCTAACCTACACATTTCCCCGAAATTCTCACAACCTACATCTTTCACTATCTGTGTGCAGTAGTCTCACTTAGGTCTACCTCTACTTCTCTTTTTTCCTTTCTCTGCTTCTAATATATTCCGTACTATTTCCTCATGTCTTAGTATGTGGCCTATCAACCTATCTCTCCTATTTTTTTTACTGTTTTCCACATATTTCTTTCTTCCCCTACCATTTCCAGTACTTCTTTGTTCTTAACTTTGTCTGTCCATGGTATCTTCATCATACGTCTGTAGCACCACATTTCAGACTTCTATCTTTTTCTTGTCTGCTTCAACTACTGTCCAGGCTTTACAACCATACAGTTCTGTGATCCACACATATGTTTTAAGCAAGCCTTTCCTTGTTTCTATGTTTGTGGTCTTTGAACACTGTAGTTGCTTTTTCTTGTTAAATGTAGCACGACCTTGTGCTAATCTTTTTTTTTATATCTTTTGTGCTTTTTCCCATTTTGCGTTATTTGACTTCCTAAGTAGCAGAAATCCTTAACCTCTGGTAAGTTCTCGTTACCTATATGTATTCTTGTTTTTGATTTATTTTCCCCTCATTTGCATAACAGAACTTTAGTTTTATTTTTGTTAATTTTCATACCATATCTCTTCGTTAGAACTGTTTCCATTTCATTAAGAGCAGCTTCTAACTCTTCTTAGCTAGATGCTAATACCGTTATGTCATCTGCAAATCTAAGCATATCAATCTTTTGTCCCTGCATATTAATTAAAACGTTTTCCTGCACTTGACAGTATTCATTGCTTCTTCTACGTACAACTTAAAAATTAATGGGGATAAGGCACATCCCTGTCTCACCCCTTTCCTAATATTTACTTCTTTACTTTCTTGCTCTAATTCTATTACTGCTGTTTGCTCTTTGTATAAGCAATGTACTATCCGTCTATCCCTAAAACTCATTCCAATCGTGTTGAGTATTTCGAACATTTTTTCCATTTTACATTGTCGAATGCTTTTTCCAGATCTATATATATATATATATATATATATATATATATATATATATATACGCTTTCCCATTTTCAATTGTTTTCTCCATTATCACCCTCGAAGCTAAAATAGCCTCCCGTGTTCCCCTGTTTTCTCTTAACCCAAATTGATCTTGTCCCAGTATTTCAGCTCGTTTTTCCATTCGTCTTTGTACAATTCTAGTTAATATTTTTGAAACGCGTGCTATCAAGCTTATTGTACGAAAATTTTCACATCTATCCGCGCCTCTTTTTTTTGGTATAGTTACTATGATGTTACGTTTGAAATCTTTGGGTGTCTCGCCTGTCTCATACATATAGCTTACAAGTCGGAAAAAACGTTCTGTTACTGCTTACCATTTTTCAGACTCTTTAAAGCTAGCTCAAACTCATCTCTAAGTATAAGATATCCCAGGTCATCACTTTCAATGTGTGATTCCTGTTGTAATGCTGTTAATTCCTCTCCGGAATATGAACTCCCTATATATTCTTGCCATTTAGCTACTTTCTATACATTTTCTATAATGACATTTCCTCAAGCATCCCTTATATTTTTGCTATATGGTTTTGTATCCCTAAAATTCATTCTAATTAATTTGTATGCTTCGTCTGTCTTTCCTACTTCCATCTTAGTTTGTACCTCTTTGTTCTTTTAATCAACCTACTGTTCGTTAACTTTCCTGCATTTGCGAATAATTTCCCATTTATGGCTAGCATCGCTGTTTTCCTGTTTCGTCTGATCTATTTTTGTATTTTCGTCTTTTTTCTATTAAATTCAGGATATCCTTCGTTATCCATGGTTTCTTATTTTCTTTTTGTGTATACCCCAGAATATCTCCGGCCGCCATACCTAAGCTGGATTTAATGTTATTCCATTCTGTTTCTACTTCCTTAGTATCAGATATTTTCCCGATATCTTTCAGCAATTCATTTGACTTTTTTAAATCTTTCGTGGATATCTTTATCTTTTAGTTTATCAAAGTCAAAGTGCCTATTTCCGTTCCTCTTTTTCAGATTTTTAAATTTAAGTTCGGCCTTCATAAATATGATGTTGTGGTCAGTGTCTATACCTGCTTCCGGATAGCTTCTACAGTCTTTTACTTGATTTCTAAACCGTTGTCTAACAATAATGTAATCTATTTGATATCTACCTATATCTCCTGTCATCTTCCACGTGTATCGTCTTCTAGCACGATGTTGAAAGAATGTATTTGTGATGGTTAAGTTGTTCTTGTCGCAAAATTCTACCAGCCTATTTCCCCTGTCATTTCTCGTGCCTACACCAAATAAACCTACTATCGTTCCTTCCCTACCCTCACCTACCACTGCATTAAAATCCTCGGAATTATTAAATTTTCATGTCCTTTTACGTATCTTAGTATGTCTTCGATATCTACCTCTTCTACCTTCTACTCTTCTACCTCTTCCTCACTGTAGCTAGAGGTGGGCATGTATACTTGTATTATTATTGTATTTACTGGTTTAGATTCAAATCTAGCCATGAGTACTCTTTCCTTCTTTTGTAAGTAGTTTCTGCACGTCGTCCTATCGTTTTTCGCATAACTATCCCCACACCCGAATTTCCGTCCTGATCCAGTATGAATTACCTTGAAGTCTCCACTCCAAAAATCTCCCGCCTCTGGCCAACGGACTTCGCTAATTCCTATTATGTCTAGTGCTAACCTATCCATTTCGAGTTTCAGGTTCTCTAGCTTACCTACTTGTTTCATACTTCTGACATTCCACGCTCCGACTCGCAGAATGTTCACGGATCTTTCTTTCGGATCACATCCCCCGAAGTAGTCCCCTCCCGAAGATCCGAATAGGGGACTATTTTTCCTCCGGAATTTTTTACCCCAGAGGATGCTATCATGTTTAACATTCCTGTACGCAGTGTACTTGGAAGGTAATTTGGTGGTTTCCCGTTGCCTTCCATATCGCAGTAGTGTGTCTTAATGTCATACCGACCCCTATGATCTCTGCCAGTCTAAGTATGCTGCTGCCCTCTTTCGGGGAACGGTCTTAGTCTAGTTCCTCACTAAAGACCCCACTAATTTGGTTAAACCTATAGTTCGGCTCTTTAGCTCATTGAAACGCGCAAGCCATTCTACCTGTTCTAGTATTTTAGAACGTCGTCAAGGAGGAGGTCCGTTCAGAATGGCTATATTACAAATATAAATAAAAATTATTTAAATTCAGTATATCTAGCATTCAATATAAGAATATTGTAACGAAAACTATTTGCATAAATAACAGTTCTTGATTATCAAACTGGTTAAACAAGTCATTTCAGCAACTCGTAGTTACTATCAAATTTTTAAAAGCTCTCACAACTTCTTTCCAGCTAATCGCTAACAGTACTTAACTTTTAAAAACTACGATGCGATGTTCTTAATTACTTGTATCGTTGCAGTATAATTAACTATATAAGCACTCATTATTAATTTATATCGATCACTACAGTAGTTTACATCATATAGGGCAATTTATTTTAAACAGAACGTACCACTAACTTATTTTATATCACAACTTCAAACGTTTAAACTAGAACTCATACGGTAGTCAAAGTTTCAATTAGAACTAAACGAACTGAATAACTCATTAACGGCTATGTATAATGTATCATCGTTAGATCTACCTGTTACCAGAATAATTACATTACAGCGTAAACGAAGCGTTTGTACACAAAAGATGATTGGGGGCCCCCGCAACATTACATCGTTAAGATGGACTTGATTCACAGGCACACGTGATTTGCATTTAAGAGTTATTTAGATTACTTGCAATAGGAAATCTCGAGAATGTTATTTGCATAATTTCTAGTATGTTCTCGAATTAAGTGGTACAACTGAAATGTATATAAAATGCCGTTGTGAATATTGGCGGTCAATCCTGATCGAAGCTTTGATTACAACGTTCTAGTTTAAAGTTTTGAAAATGTGATATAAATTACACTATGTGATATGAATTACTGTAGTGATTATATAAATTAATTGGTGCTTGGATAGTTAATTGTAGTGTTTCGATAGTAAGTTAATTAAAAATAGTATTCTTAAGAAGCTATTAATTTTACTGTTAGCAATTAGCTGAGTATCGTAACTTAAGAAGCTACTAATTGTAGCAATTAGCTGAAAATAAATTATTGGGAGAGCTTTTATCAAATTCCATTGTACCTACGAATTGTTGAAAAAGCTTACATAATCAGTTTGAAAATAAAAAATTGTTGTTTGTGAAAACAGAATTTTCGTTACAATACCTTATTCAATTGTTCCAATTATTTCGAGAATATACCAGAATATTCAAATAATATCTCGAATGCACCTGTTGTAATCTAAATAACTATTAAATGCAAAACTCTTGCACCTGTCAATCAAGTCCATCTGTAGATTGTAGTGCCGCAAGGACCCATCAATAATTTTTTGTGTACAAACCCTTCGTATACATTCTAATGTAATTATTCTAGTCAGCGGTTGACTGAACAGCGCTACAATATAAAATTCGGCTATGAGATTCGTTTTTAGTATCGTCTACGACACTCGGAAAAACCCAACAGGTACTAAAATAGTCATCTTTGAAACTTGCAGGTATAAAACACCTAAATATTCATTCTTCCTGCGTAATTACCAAAAATTTCATAAGATATTCCCGGAGGACCGGATTTAACGCGGTTGCTGTTGACCATTCGTACTTAAACAATTGGTTTCATCGTCCCTTGTGTTTCAAACATAGTAAACAAGCATCCCAGATAATCAATGAAATTCTGTTTCATTCATCGCAAACCAACTAAATAGAAATTGAGTTTGTTGCCAATTATCTACACCATACACTGGAAGTCCAAGGACGCCGATGTTCAACTTGGCGAAGCCAGTGCGAATATTCGACACTCCAGTAACGCATGTTGGGTCAATTAACCGTTCCGTAGTTTGTAAAAGGCGGGGGGGGGGGGCTCCGTGGCATACTTGGTATGTGTGTGACTACTACGCCCAAGGTCCTGGGTTCGAATCCCGACACGGTCCTCTTGAAAAAAGTTAGACGAGCATTTTTCACAAAAATACACCCTCGTTCGGATGAGAGGTAAAATGGAGGTCCCGTGTGTGAGCGTTGTCACGCACGTTAAAAATCCCTACCTTGCTTGGAACAGCAAGGGTTCGGCAAAATTCCAAATTTTCCAGGTAAAAAAAAACTCGCTTCCTGGCCAATGTAGTACCTTCGGGTGGTGCATTGGAAAATCACATGTAAGGCTTGTAACTTTTTAAAATTTTCCAAACAATGTTTTGTGACAACCCGGAATCGCGAGTCATTTTTCGTGTACCTACATGTGGATTAGCAGCTACCGCAGCTAACAGAGAAATATCATTAATTTTTTCAGTGATTGTTGCTCAACGAGTTCTTTTTTCGGTTGAACATTTTCGTTGGTAGTAAATTGTTTGACAGTATGACAAAATAAAACATGTTAATGAAATTCTATGCGGAAAGCACTGAGCGTAGAGATTAACAGCATTATCAAGACTCTTTCTCTTTATAAGTCAGAATCATTTCGATTTTCTTTTCTACAGTTAGATACCCCAAGCTGAAATAGTATCAACAACCTCACAGAAACCAGTCTTTTTTGCCGAAATGAGTTTTGAACTGAGTAAAATGAGTTATTTTTAAAGTTATTTTTTCTCTTGTAGGTTTATTTACAAAAACAAAACTCTAACAAACACAAAGATAAGAAACAACACAAATGTTAAATGGAATCATAATGAAACATTTTTATAGAAATTATTTGGACATAATCAATGACATTTTAAAAACGAACTACAAAAGAATGTATTAATTTTAAAGTAGTTTTAATGAAACATTCCGATAAATCATTAGTTGACCAAGTATCCCAAAAAAGGTCGCCTGTTCATGGATTACGATTATAGTAGATTCTGGAGAAAACATTCTTCAGTACCTAACCGAAAATATGAGAAACAAAATTTGTTTTAAGGCAAGGGTGGCATTTTTAAATACAAAAATATTGCAGAATCGTACGCATAGATTCTCAGTAGGAAAAACCGAAAAAATAAAATTACATCCATTACAGCGCCATCTATCATCATCATCATCTTCATCATTAGGTTTTCAGTTCGTCCTAGAACTGGTTGGACGCGCACCTCCATTGTTTCCTATTTTGAGCTAACCTACAGGTTTCTCTGAAATCCCCACGGCCTACATATTTCACTATCTGTGTGCAATAGTTTAATCTAGGTCTACCTCTTCTTCTCTTTTTTCCTATCTCTGCTTCTAATATATTCCGTACCATTCCCTCGTGCCTTACATTTATTGACATCTTATTGCCTCTATTTTTACAGTTTTCCACCTATTTCTTTCTTCCTATACTATTTCTAGTACTTCTTTGTTCTTATCTTATCTTTGTGCTTGTCTGTTCATATCTTCAGCATACGTTTATAACACCACATTTCAAAGGCTTATCTTTTCCTGTACGCTTCTCCTACTGTCCACGTTACACAGTCGTAAAGTACTGTGCTCCACACATACTCGTTCAGCAATCCTTTATCAGTTTCCATGTATGTTGTCTTAGCACATAGTCGTTGCTTTTCCTTGTTAAATGCTGCACGGACGGGTGTTAATCATAGTTTTATACGTGGTGTGTTTTTCAAGTAAGGCCCTGAAGTCGTACTGGACATAATAGAATTCCCTTAAAGTAGAGAATGGGATTGTGGTGATGAATCCGTGGGTACGCTTAAGGTGGTGGTTCCTAAAAGCCGAGAGCTAGAAATTTTAGGACATCTGCATAATGAAACGTCAGGAAGACACCCCGGCATTAAGAGGAGTCTGGGGAAAGTCCAATCAAGGTTTTACTGGGTAAGCTGCAAAGACGAGGTAAAAGAGTAATGCCGTAAGTGCAGGTGTGTGCACCATTGTAAAACCGTAAGGCTCCAATGAAGCAATACAACGTGGAGAGTCACTTCGAAAGAATGACAATCGATATTGCCGATCAATTCTCTGAGACCGACTGTGGGAATAAGTACATCTTGGAAGCCATGGAGTATTTTACTATGTGGACCGAACCGTATGCTATATCAAACCAATAAGCTGCAACCGTCGCTGACGTGCTGCTAAGGAACTGTTCTGCCGTTTTGGGGTTGCTATAGAATTGCACGCCACTTTGAGCAAAAATGTTGGGTCAGCATTAGTCCAAGAAGTTTGCGGTGATGAGGATGACCGAAACCAATATTATTGCACCCCAATCGGATATGATAGAGCGCATGAACCGTAACCGTACTTTAGGCAAGTATCTTTCCAAAGTAATCTCCCAACATGAAAGAGATTGGGCCAATATTTGCATCTATTTGTATTGGCCTATCGGTCTTCGGTTCATGAAAGCACAGGACAGACATCTGCATGTGTTATGCTGGGATGCGATATAGGTCTACTATGTTATTTTGAGCTTCGGTGTAAATTCGGAGGTGACTTCGGGGGCTAGAGCTACGTTGAGATGCTCAAGCATAAGATACACGACATTCATGGTGACGTTAAAAAAATATGCAGATCGCAAGCGATCGGATGATATTTGTATTGGCCCGTAGGTCTTCGGTTCATGGGAGCACAGGACAGACATCTGCATGTGCTATGCTGGGACGCGATAAACGTCCACTATGTGATCTTGAGCTTGGGTGTAAGCCCAGAGGTGACTTCGGGGGCTAGAGCTACGTTGAGACGCTCAAGAGTAGGATGCACGACATCCATGTGACGTTAGAAAAATATGCAGATCCCAAACGATCGGATGAAGACCAGATATGACATCAGGTCGTAGGAGTCTGTTTTTAGGAAAGCAACCGCATCTGACTGTACTATCCTACACGGAAGCGTGGACTGTCTGTAAAGCTAAAGAAACATTGGGAGGGTCCATACGAAGTTGTAAATAGGATCGACGAAGTGGTAGATCAGCTTCGTAAGCTCCAGAAAAGAAGAGCAGAAGTGGTGCGCGTTAACCGGTTAGCACCTTACGATAGTTATGATGACGGTAATACCGAAGAACAACAAGTAGTGAGACGAACAAACGGTTACGCTCGCGATGATGAGCGAAGGCCTGAACCGAGATATGATTGACTCATGTCTCAGAACAGCGGCACATGCAAAGCGAGATTTAAAGTCACGGAAGAGATTCAAAGTGAACTATTCGATGTATCACCGGAATAATCCCTGGCATATTGCGTAACGGCAGACCTTGATATGTGCCGAAAACTTGTTCGGGTATTTAAAAATAAACTTGGTGGTCTGGTATTACCTTCACCGACAACCAGAGCTAGGAAAAACCATACCCCTGATGTTCCGACATCGGGGCATCTACTACTTGATGACTAAGCAACAACGTTCTGGTGAATCGAATTACCAGAATCTGTGTAAGGCGTTAGTGGACCACAAAGATCAGATGATCGAATTTGAAGACAAGAAGTTGGTCATATCCAAGATGGGTCATGGACTCGATGGGTTGAACTGAAGGTTGGTACAAAATATGTTATAGGGACTGTCCCAAAATACCGGGGTCCAGATTTTGATGTGTGGCTACAGCCCAAATGGTACGGCTGCTGCTATAAAAAGTGTTGATTGCTACTTTTATCAACATACGAACTGTAAAAATGTCCTTACCGCCAGAAGGACTTCCAACGTACAGTTTACCAAGTGTTCTGTAAAACAGATTTAGATTGGAATAAGATTCAAGAATGTTATCACAAGCTTTGGTATGTTGTACATTAATCTAGAAACAATTGAATACGATATAAATTACCGTGATGAGCGTTAGTAAGCCAGTTCCAATTAAAGCTTTGATTACGATATATTATAGGTTAAACCTTTGGTACATATGTGATATAAATTACTGATATAAATTTTGTAGTGATATTATAAAGTAGTAACTAGTGCCTGGATAGTTAATTGTAGTGTTTCGATAGTAATTTGGAAAATAGCATCGTAGCATTAAAAAGATAGTACTAGTACTGTTGCGATTGGTGCGAAAAGTAAAGCCTTGTAAGAGCTTTTAGAAATTTTATTGTAACTACAGGTTGTTGAGCAGGCTAGCATACGCGGTGTTACGTTTATTTTCATCACAAATTAATTACCCTTTTTCTCCCTTGTTAATTCATTATCCGTTCGAATAAATTCCGTTTCTACTGTTACATAAAGTCTTTAATTTATAATTAATAATAAATACACTGTCTAATGATTTTCAACTCAAATCCCTTTTTCTTTACGGACGAAAATTAATTTGGTAAATTAAGATAACCCCTTCCCTTGTTAATGCATTCTCCGTTCGTATAGTTCTATTTCTATTGTCAAATCCTACCACCTAATTAATAATAAATACTCTTTCTCAGAATTCCTCAACGTAAAGATTATGCTATAATTAACTAGTCAATAACTTGTTCTAGGTATCCGATAATTGATTCTTATGTGTTTTCCATCGAAAGATCCGTCGAACTAAAGCCGCGTACTATCCGATAAAACCGTGGTTTTCCAGTTGTGATCCTTAGCAACAATATTACTTTGAGCTCTGGTCATTAGTTAAACGAAATTAATATTCATTTGCTTTTCAACTCACACGACGAAAACATCCGTTCTGGTTTTCTTCAATTTCGTTTTCCTTATGAAAATTTCGCGCACGTCTTACAGCGTGGTAAGTATTTATGGTTTAGTAAAGTTGTACTTCTCGACATGAATAAGTTAATTTTACTTGTACTTACTATAGCTTCTTCCGGTGGCCCTTAAAGCCATGATGGATGGTCGCCCTTTGTTATAATGGGAGGACAACCCCAAGGTGGGATCACGCGCCCTCTCCTTCGCCCCGTCGCTAGATTCGGTATGAGCCGGTCCGACGGCAGCAACTCGAGAATGGGTGCGTAAGTACTACTTGATACCATTTGATAACCACACTTGGTGGCCTTAAACGGATTACTGTAAGTAATCGTAGGCGTACGAGGATGAGATATAACTGTTGGGTTACTACTTGCTTTAATTTTTGTGTGCTAAATTTTTATTAGTTACGATATTGTCCTACCAATGAGGCATGTGTAATTTTTATATTTGCAACTATTAAGAGCTGTGGTTTTTAGTGTTTTTTTTTGTTGTGTTGCAAAATAACGTAAAGGGTAGGCACCTAAAAATAGCAGCTCTTCATGTTAGAGAAGATTTCTGTTGATCTTGTAAATATGTGTAACTTGTAATTACGGATTGTTTATTTGGTGGTACTATTATGCTTTTGTACCTAATTAATTAATTTTTTTTTGTTAATTAAAAATTGTATGATTATGGTTAGGAGTGTGTTATTTGTTTACTTTTATTTCAGGCCTGATTTAATTTGTGTAGGTATTCTGCCCCGCCCACTCACCGATTGAGCCTGGTCAATTTCTCTTTCTTTCTTCTTCCTTGTCTTTTTTTTTGACCACGTCATTGTACGTAGCAGCTGTTTGAAAATAGAGAATTGTTGTTATTGCAAATAGAGTTTTCGTTATAATATTGTCAAAAATGCAGAAATAGAAATAATATCCGTAAATCAATGACCATGCAACCACCTGCCGCTAACGACTATTTCCTTAAAAGTACTAAAGTTCTTAATAACATATTTAAACAACGTTAAAATTGCTTCTGGTAATGCAAATATAATTAATGATTTGTTAGGTAACAAAAAAAAAACAATGTATAGAACTTACAGAAATCGGAAACTTACAACTATAGTTTTTTTTTTCATTTATCTTGGGCATTAAACCACTCAGAGATTTTAAAATTGCCTTTATTTCGTTTCGATCCTTGACCTAGGACAGTGGCGGAGAACCTTTTTATGTGCGCGTGCCAGAAAATTACAAATGTTACTTATCACGTTGATGGCGTGCCGGACAGTTTTTAATTAGGAAGAATTGATAAAAATATAGGCGTTTCCGAATTTTATTTAGACAATTTCAAAAATTAACACACAAAAACTAACTAAACATATATTATGCTTTTATACATAATCATTTTACCTTGTAACTACATAGTAACAATCTGTGAATGTACAAATAAATTTAAAATAAAGAAAATTACCAATACAAAATACGTCAATTAAAAATATTTTTAATTTATCAAAACGTACAAGAACAAGGGCACTATGTAAAAAGCGGAATTAATTACCAGTATCAAAATTTACAGAACAAACATCATACCTATTAATTTGCAGAAAAATCAAAAATTTTTAAGATTAGACAAAAATTTAATATAATTTTGGAATTATCCATCAACGCCGATTTTCACAATTACAATACTACTATACGAAGGCTTAGAAGGGCCACAAAAAATTGCTCACTTATTTTAGTTAAATTTCGACTTCGATCTCGAAATTTAGTTAAATTTTGACTTCGATGTCGAAATTTAATGAAATTTATTTAAATTTCGACTTCGACGTCAAAATTTTGTTAAATTTCGACTTCAATCTCGAAATTTATTAAATTTCGACTTCGATGTCGAACTTTAGTTAAATTTCGACTTCGATCTCGAAATTTAATTAAATTTTGACTTCGATCTCGAAATATTAGTTAAATTTCGACTTCTATCTCGAAATTTTGCTGGATTTTTAACTTACAGTCAAAAGTTTATTCTTGTTGGTATTTCGAGATCGAAGTCGAAATTTAACTAAATTTCGACATCGAAGTCGAAATTTAACTAAATTTCGAGATCGAAGTCGAAATTTAACTAATAGTTCGAGATGGAAGTCAAAATTTAATTAAATTTCGAGATCGAAGTCGAAATTTAACTAAATTTCGACATCGACGTCGAAATTTAATAAATTTTGAGATCGAAGTCGAAAATTAACTAAATTTCGAGATCGAAGTCGAAATTTAACCAAAATAAGTAGAGCGATTTTTTGGTGGCCCTTCTACGCCTTCGTACTACTAGATTAAAAGATATACGTGTTTACTAAAAAACAACTCAACAAAACTTGGACGCAACTCAATTGAAACAAGGACAATCAAATGAAATCAAATACTTAAAAAATAATTTAAAAAATACTAATTGATGAATTCATTGATAAATTATAACAAACAATGGGATTTTTGTTGATGTTTATTGGTAGACAAATATTTTATGTCAAGCTCATATTTTGATACTTTTAATAAAACACATGCTGAACTTGAATTCTTCTTTCATTCTATTTCTAAATTTGTTTTTTATAAAATTCAATTCAGAAAAAACTGATTCACACGCATACGTGAAAGAAAAAATTGATAGAAGGGCTATCGACCGTTTTTTTAAAGAACTAAATGTTGCAGGAATGACATTCCATGTTTTTAACAGTTCTTTTTCCGCATTCTTATGAAAGGTACTCAATAATCTATTTTTTTCAATGGTTTTCAGTTCATTTCTTAAATTGGCAAACTTTTGTTTCCATATAGAACTGGATTGAAAAACAATCAATCGCATCTTAACATCTTCTAAATTCAGTCACACTCCAAAATTTTAAATAAGTTTATCTGCCGATATCATGTCTAGGAACATTAAATTTTGATGTTTCTGCAAATGTTTCGAATTCTTTCAATCTTAAAGTAAATTTGTTCATTAGAGATGCATAATTTCAGAAAAATCTTTCATTAATTTAGTTTTGTCATTTTGTTCATGCAACTCTGAATTTGCAAACGCTTTCCTTGTGTTTGGAAAATATTTATATATGTTCGAAATACTGTCCCGATTAAAAATTACTTTAGTTTCGAAAGCTGTAATTAAATCAAACATTATAATAATTGTCTTATTATCACCTTGCAGTTCCACATTTAATTCATTTAAGTGCGAACACAAGTCAGTAAAAAAACACGAGTTTTGAACTTCATCCAGTGTCCATTAATTGGTTATATTTTTCAATTAATTTCTAATTATTTAAAAAGTCTAATTTCATCTATACAATAAACGAATCTTCGAAGAACTCTTCCACGACTTAACCATACGACGTTGTTGTATATCAGTAAACTATCGTACACTGAATTTACCTCAGTGAATAGTTGAGAAAATTTTCGTTTATTAAAAGGGCGTGCAGATATAAAATTGACTAATTTTGTAACGAGAATCATAATATCGTTCAGTGACTTTAAAATCCGCCTTTACAGACATAGCTTGCTGATGTATGGTACAATGGAAACCCAGACTTTAATGTCCAACGTGCTGAGAAAACAAGTTCACAAACCTATTTACCTCTCCAGTCATATTGCGAGCTCCATAAGTCGTTACAAAAACAATTTTGGAAGGATCTATTTCTTTTTCAGCAAGTGCATTTACAACTGATTTGTAAGTATCTATTCCTTTTGTTGTTGCTAATGATGTTGAACGGACCATTTCTTCTTTGATATTATTTTCGACAGCGTACGAATAAAAATTGCTAAACGCGCTGATCCAGTTATGCAAGTGCTTCTCATGAAGAATTTATGCCTGTTTTTTGCTGATAACATATTTGTAGCCATTTCCAAGAAGCTGTCATTCACAGTGTTTCTAGCCAAAGATATATCTTATTCTTTGGATGATTTTTTCATTGTTTTTAAAATCTTCAAACAAAATTGGTGCAAATTCTAAACATGCTTCTTTCATATATTCGCAATCGCTAAATGGTTTTCCGTGCTTCGCAATTACATTTGAGGCAACGAAACATGCACCAATTATATTTGAACGACTATCCATAAATTTCAATAGAGATATTGACTGAGTATTTCCGAGTTTAATTTCTCAAGCAGTAAATTCATTTTGTCTTCTTTGCTTTTTTCAGAGTGCGGTTTATGATTTGTTTCTGACGACTTTCTGCACACTACTGTCCCGAAACATAAAACACGTACTGCTTTGTTGCCTTTGATAATCATGACATACTCGTCGCTCCCACCAATTTTGAAATCGTCTGCTGCTTATTTCTGATAATTTTTGTCTTTTATTTTCATTAGCCATGTTAAGTGCAACTGTAATTAAATTATTTAAAAAAGTATATAAAAAATGGTTAAAGAAAATAAAAATAAATTAAATAACCTTTATTTCTATATAAACACCTGAAACTTGTAATCGTGCACATATAATGAAACGCATGAGTAATAACAAACAACAATGAAGGCACTGCAACTAAACGCAGAACTTGTCACCTGAACTTGTACTGCAACTGGACAACCGAAGGAAACTGGACATAATTTCTAAGAAATACTTATATTATGTATTCCTGAGAAATGTTATTATTAGAGTTGTTTAAAGGCAGCACTTCGTACAAAGCTAGAGAGAAAGTGAGTTAGCGATACCATCTATCGATATATTAGTCATTAAATATTTTCGTTTCACTACTTGGACTATTTGTAAGTACATGAATGTACACTTAGCAATGACTGGAAGGGTTCATTTTATAAAAGCACACGCAAATTCATTTATAAAATGATTTAATTTAAAAATTAATCTATATTAAATTCAATTTAATAATAAATCGTTCATCGTTGACGTGCCAGCAAAATTGTTGTACGTGTCATCTCTGGCACGCGTGCCATAGGTTTGCCACCAAGGACCTAGGATCGTTGTCAAAATAATAAAAAAATTTAAGTTTGACATTTATGACACAAATTGAAGGTGAGTTTGATTTTTTAATTTTTGATTTGAATACATTAGGTAAAAATTTTAAAGTTTAGAAGAATGAGTACTTTCAATTTGTGTTGCGCCCTGGAAGAGGCTCTTTAAGGTAGCCAATACGCTTAACGTGAAATCAGCTGATTAATTTTTATATGGTTAAATTTCATATAAATTCAATAACTTGATGATTGGAACATTTTTTAACATGTTTCTATTTATATGCAGTTTTGAACTTTGTATAGCGTTTTTGGATTTTGTTTTTGTTAGTTGTGTTCTTAGTGTATTGTTGGTTCTAAATACTGTTTTGATTTTAAATTGTTTCCTATTCTTTGAATTTTTTGGGAGAATCCTTTTATGTATGCTATTGAGAGCATTTTTTGATGAGTATCATCGTTTATGTTTTCTTCTTTTTCATTTTTTTGGGACTTTATTCATTTCTTTTTCTATTATTCTTTTAGGATACTTGTTTTTTATTAGTGAACATTTGATTAGGTCTTTCTCTTTCTCTTTCTTTAAAATTTCTTCGTTTGATGATATTAATCTAACATAAGCTTCAAAACCGCGAGCATGAATAGTTAGTTGGTTCTATTTTGTTAATTAAACCTACAAAGTATTTAATCAGTTATGTATTATGAGGCCAAATAGCATAGACATCATCGAGGTGTGAATATTACATCTTTTTCGAATTCTTCGATGAATATATTATTAAAAATTGGCGATAGTGGACTTCCCATTGCCATTCCGAAGTTCTGTTTGTAGAATTGGTCATCTATTTGAAAATATGTTGTATTGACGCACATACCAAGTAATTCCATGATCGATGATATACTTAGTTTTGTTCTTTCTTTAAGGTTGTCATCTTTTTGTAGTCTGTTTTTTATAATATTAAGCGTTTTGTTTACAGGGACATTTGTGAAGAGATTTACAACATTAAAACCTACCATTGTGGGTGTATTTTTAATTTTGATGTTTGATAATTTTTCTAAAAAGTGTTGGTTGTTTTTTATGAAAGAATTCGTGTTGCCTGCTAATGGATTTATAATTTTTAGGAGAAATTTTGCTAAATTATGGCATGGTGAACCTATGGAGCTTACGATAGGTCTCAAAGCAATATCTGTTTTATGAATTTTTGATAGACCGTAAAAGTGGGGTGGTTTACTGTAATGTGGGACCAGTTTGCTTCTTTCTTTGTTTTCGAACTGTTTTTTAAATTTGTATAGAGTTTTGTATATTTTATTTTCAAATGATTTTGTTGGGTCCGTTTCTAAAGTGTAATTCTCAGTGTTAGCAAAACGGTACAACAATTAATACGTCAGTATACAGAAAACCAGCACACACAAATAGATACCTAAACTTCGATTTAAACCATCCACACTGTGTCAAACGACGAATTATCAAAACCATGTATGATAGAGCAAAATTAAATATCATCAAACGAAGAAATTTTAAAGAAACAGAAAGACCTAATCAAATGTTCATTAATAAAAAAACAAGTATCCTAAAAGAATAATAGAAAAAGAAACGAATAAAGTTCTAAAAAATAAAAAAGAAGAAAACAGAAACAACGATGCACATCAAAAAATGCTCTCAATACCATACATAAAAGGATTCTCCAAAAATCTAAAGAATAGGAAACAAATTTAAAATCAAAATAGTATTTAGAACCAACAATACACTAAGAACACAACTAACAAAAACAAAACCCAAAAACTCAATACAAAGTTCAAAAAGCTGCATCTATAAAATACCGTGCGAATGTAACAAGTTCTATATAGGGGTAAGTTCCAGACCATTTGAAGTTAGATTAAAAGAACATAAATCATATATAAAAAATAGAAAATTTGAAAAATCCATGATTTGTCAACATACATGGGACTCCAGTTATAAAATAAAATGAGAGGAGACAAAATTATTGACAGAAGAAAACCACCAAAAACGAAAAATCAAAAAAGATGCTTATATAACCATACATAAAAATAACTGCTTAACAAACGAATCTGTGACTTTTAGTAAACAATGGATTCCATTACTAAAAGAAATAACAAAAGAAATTACAAATGAAAATCAAATGCCCCAATATCTAGGTAGCATTGCAAGTTTTTCCTAGGTTTTCCTTGCGATATTAGCATGAAATACAGGCTACATACAATGATTTCAATTTATACATACAACAACTAATTACATAACAATAGGCATATTAGCAGCCCCCGGCTGCTTAAGCCTTACGGAAACGTAATCGCACACTTCTTTAATAACCATCCCCTCAACCGTATAAATAGAAACATGTTAAAAAATGTTCCAATCATCAAGTAATTCAATTTATATGAAATTTGACTATATAAAAATTAATCAGCTGATTTCACGATAAGCGTATTGGCTACCTTAAAGAGCCTCTCCCAGGGCGCAACACAAATTGAAAGTACTCATTCTTCTAAACTTTAAAATTTCCACCCAATGTATTCAAATCAAAAATTAATAAATCAAAATCACCTTCAATTTGTGTCATAAATGTCAAACTTAAAAATTTGTATTATTTTGACAACGATCCTAGGTCCTGGATTGAAACGTAAATAAAGATAATTTTAAAAATTCTGAGTGATTTAATACCCAAGTAAGATCAAGAAAATACAAAACAAACCACAACAAACATACAGCGAGTATTTATAATTATAGTTATTCGAGACCAGCGTGTTTCCAAAAACATATTGAAGAGACAAAGAGAAATGTAACAACTAGATTTAAAGAACACATCGCATTGTTCAAATACGGTAAATATGAAAGATCTTCATATTTGGATACCAGAAGGGTTCTTGAACAACCTTAAATATTTTAGAGTGTTGTTACTGATGATAACATGACCACTTCGTGGTTGAAATACGTATCTAGACGTGTAGCAAGGGTTTTTTTATTATATTTGAATTGAATCGCGGCACAGAGTTTATAATAAGTTAGTTTAGATGTTTTTGTATAAAAACTTATTATTTTATAAATATTTTGTTGATATTCTGGGTTTAGATTTTATGTTAAACAATTTCAAATGCTTTTCATAATTTCATTTCTAATTGTAAGAGCTGCAATACAAGAAACTTAATAAACTTCCATGCTTTTCTAATAAAATAGGGTAATAAAACATTTTCAGTTGTAATAGATTTACTACAAACGTAATAGCAAGAATAACTCCGTTTGATTCTATTTACTTTATTATAAAAGTTTTATGGTTTGCTTATATAATTACTGCGCAACCTCTAAAAGCTCCAATGCCTTTACTGCGGCAGAAAATCAATGCATTTTCCGCTGTCTTCTAGAGGAATTTCTGATCCCACCCATTTGATAGTCAGCCATCTTGTAACGCTATTGATTTTTGTAAATAAATACACCAATAGACTGTAGCCTTATTTTCAGTTATATGTGGCTGTTTCATTTATTTTTGCATTTCAGAAGAAGTTCTGATGTATTAATTTACTGATGTAATTTCCTGTTTAATAGTAAATTGTAAATGTTACAAATTTGACTAAAGCCAACGCTATTACCATAATAATATACAAATATATGCTTTATAGTTTATAATTGACTTTTGAATACTAAAGGTTTAAGAATTTTTGAGGTCATACAAGTTTTCCAGCACTGAAAAACCTGATACATGATTGTGGATTAAAAAGTTCATTCCTCAAGCATAAAAATAAATTAAATGATAATAGTTGTTTTATAAAGGAGTCAAACCGCACCAGGTGTGTTGCATGTTAACGATTATGATTACCTGCACCAAAAATACAAGAACATAAATAAGGTAAAATCCAGGTCCATCACGACTTGAGGATAATAAAACACAGAAAACTTAACCACTTGATTAGTATTTTTCGAATATTCGACACCATTCTCCTGCTTGCCTTTAAGACAATATTCACGCATTGAAAAATTTTTAGTTTTAAGGGTGGATCATCACTAGGTGGTGGCACAAACAATTTTTCTATCACTATTAACCGAAAGTTTTTTGTATAAGTAGTAAGCTGTCAAATCAAATAAACATCTTTGTTTTTAATTTGCGGGGCGTCTTATAATTTTATATTTCACAGGCACAAAGGAGGTTTATGACATGATATAACGGGACAAGAGATGACAGCTTTACTATTTAATTTACAACTACGAATTTATAATGACTTAAAATTAACCACAAAAACGTGCGACGAAGAGACCAAACATCCCGCCTACCAAAATAAATATGAACTAACTTATTTTATATTTAAAAATAAATATATATATATATATATATATATATATTGCTGTGATTCTCGCCCTGTTGAATCTCTTCTGATAATTGCCTCTTTACTCTTTCCGCCTCGGCTGCTCACCTAGTTAAAACTTTCATCCTCATTCATAAAAAAAAACAAACACATTCCTACCACAAACATCAACGTTAACTCTATTTACATCAATATTCATAATACATTAAAATTTCAAAATTAAATTAGAGTCCTTGTAGGATGCCTACTAATTAATTTAACAATATTTGCAGACCTGAGTCTGAGTACAAAGGATCATCTCCCACCTTTACGTTAATCAAACAGGTTAGTCTAATTGAGCTCAAAGACAGACCCAAATTTTCATCATAATCAAGAACATAAACTGCTAAATACTCCTTTCTACTTAAACAAGAAAATTTCACCTTAAAATTAAAAATTTGTTGTTTGTACAAATTCACTACTGTCCATTTTTTAGCAAACAAATTATAAAGTTATTCAACACATACCAAAACATCAAAAATCGAACAACAAAGCATAAGTTACCTGAAGGTTACTGCACTAGTGGCTCCAATGTACATCGTCCTTTGTTAATCACACCACTCCAACTAGGTTATGTTTACGGCTTCTGATTCTGAACGCTTTTAAAATTTTCTACACCGCCATTCATCTAAAGTTGTTTCAGGGCTTCTCAGAAACTCATCTAGGTATATCAACATCTTGTTTTGTGGATCCAATCACGATTACGAATAACATTTGATTATTAACACCCCCGAAAAATAGCAAAGAAATTCATACTTCTTTCACGCCATACCCCAAAACTGCCTACTTTTGTTTATTCATTTATCGTTACTAATTTCGATAATTGGTACAGTAATACTCGCAAATATAACTAGACTTTATTACCTTGTATCTTCTTTTCTAAGTGCACTAATGCATAATAACTTGTATCGTAGCACGTAAAGAGCAAACTGTTTTAAAGTATTCAATAATCACAAAATATAAGAGCAAACTGTTTCAAGTATTGAATCAAAATCTAAGAGAGCACTGTTTAAAGCATCGAATAATCAAAAATCTAAGAGAGCACTGTTTAAAGCATCGAATAATCAAAAATCTAAGAGAGCGAAACTCATATTATCACCGGTTTATATAAGAGCCCGCCCGTACGTCGGTTTTGTCCCGCAAACGGACAATTTCCAGAATTTCGCATACTATGTTCCCTTTCGACAGTCGGGCACAGCGATTCTTAATAAATTTGCACACGCGCCAGTTGAAAATCTCAGAAATTTTCACACGGCTCGCAACGTGTCCGAGAATAACTAATTAATTTTGTATAGAAATCGTTACGTTTACACCTCTCATATTTGCATCCTATTTTCGAACCAATCGTAACCCTCGTGACGCTACACAAATCACGCCTTTAATTATTAGTGTCTCTGCTTGACGCATTTTCTCTTTCCTTTTCTACCTTGGTCTGAGTGGTACAAATCGATATTCTTTACTATCCACGTGGACTCGCGACGTGACTTTTAAATAAACGCTGTTTTGTATTTCGTGCTAAAGCATCCGACCGTTTCCAATATACGTAGAATCTACATGTTTATCTAAACAAATTAAACTGAAATTGACTTTTAAAAATACGCAGGTGTGTGAACGTTTTAACATAATTCTCAGAGCTTTATTTCGTAGTATTTTAACCTTGGACTTTCACAGGCTTTTATGCTTATTATACCTTAATAATCGTTCAATTAACTCCAATTGAAATAATAATGAATGGCATTGACTTCTACCCTTTAATTTTTAGTGAATCCTAATTAAATATTAATTATTATTTGTACATTTTGTTTAATACTCGTTACTTAAACTTGAATTAATTAATATAAATTTTGCACGTAATTTCCATTTGTTTCTTTACTTGGAATAATTAAATTACATACAAGTTGAGCATTTTAATACTGCTTCTTTTTATAGAAAACGTCTAGTGAATAATTTAAATCCCTTATTTTTAATGAAACGAATAAATTTTTATGCTTCACGGTTTTAATAATGCGTACTTTTTCCCAAAGCTTCCTTATACACGGTGATTAAAATTATTTGATGCACTTAATTAATTTTCTACCCGAGTCTAAATATGAGTATTTTCCCCCTATTTGAATACAAATAATTCCACTTATTTGAATTTAAATATAAACATTTAGACTGCCAAAAAAAATTTACAAAAAAAATTGCCTATCTCTCTCTACCCTTATCTATCTAACTTACCTAACTTATATCCAATCCAAAAAATATTTACACCTATCCTATATCCCTATCCTATTCCTAACTTTCACCTAATTTTATAAACTGAAATTATCCCTAACTTCATCCTACTTCTCCATCTAATCCTATATACCTATCCTATTCTTAACTTTTAACTAATCTTCACTTACACCTACCTATTCCTATATACCTATCCTATTCTTATTCTATTCCTAACTTTCCACTAATCTTATAAGAAATATCCACACTTAACCTATCTTATTTTCTTCCTACATTTAATTTTCCTTCTCATCCTATATACCTATTTCTAACTATCTCCCATATTTATCCTATACCTAGCTTTATTTTCTATAAACACTTACTTCTACTCTTCTATATACACCTATATCTACTGTGGTGCTGGTTCTCCTGTATAAGGGAATAGTAGGTTGACGTGAAATCGTCCCCTCTCATATTCATATCCGTATCCCTGTCTCTATTCGGCGTGCTCGTCACAGTCCTGTTTACTTCCGGTAAACTATATATATAAATATATCATTAAATATTAAGTAATTGGCAGTAAACAGAGTTTCACTAGAGGACGTTTAACTAACCCTTGGACTGTCTTGACGGTAGCTACACGAACGACACCATCCCTACCAGGATGAACATCCAATACAATTCCTTAACGCCACTGTAGAGGGGGATTATTTTTTCTTTAAGAAGACAAGCGAATCAATAGGTAGGACAGCGGAATTCCTCGACCACTTACTATTCTGTTGCAACGTGTGCAGGTATTCAGCACTCCAATTTTTCCAAAACCCTTGTTGCATTTGTTGCAATAGTTGCCAGCGATTTAAACGAGAGAGGTTTATAGACAACAAATCCGGATCTGGTAACATCGAGACTGGTTCAACATTAAGAAAATGACCCGGGTTCAAATATGAAAAATCATGTTGTTCGCAACTCAGTGCGCATAGTGGACGTGAGTTGAGAATCGCTTCGATTTGAATCAATACCGTCGAGTATTCTTCAAACGATAAAGTTTGTTCATCGATAATTCTTTTCAAATGGGATTTTACCGATTTAATCTCGGCCTCCCTCAACGCCTGCCGCATGGTGCATCCATTGAGAGATTTCACGAGAGGCCTCAACGAAATTGGTGCCGTTATCACAATTGATTTGAATACATTTGCCTCTTTGAGCAATAAATCGACGTAAAACACCCAAGAAAGCATCTGTCGATAAGTTAGACACTAATTCCAAATGGATAACTTTAGTGCTGAAACAAATAGGGTTTACATGAAAACAACGAATGCAGGATTTCAAACATTGCCGAATGGCCCTCTTTGCGGACAAGATCCAACAATTTTGAGTTAATTAAAATTGAGTTGTTCGATTTCCAGGATGTAAATGTCTTTCATGACAATCTAATATAATAATTTCAGTCAACCGATGCGACCGAGGAAGCAAAATTGGAAATTTTGCATTATGCGATAACTTTGAATTACGCAGGCGACCGCCCACCCTTAACAAATCACGACTATCTAGAACCGGACTAAGGCTACGTAGTGGTTTACTAACAAGTTTTCCAGTTTTAATATTTGCAATGTCTTGGGCAAAAACATTTGTTTGAACTCTTTTGACCAATAAATGTATAGCCTCTTCTGCTGAGCTAGGGACAAACCATCGGAGTATTTTGAACGCAAATCTGCCGGATATTGAACATTACGAATGAATTGGACTGAGCTAGAAGTTATTAAAAAAAATAATAAAAAGAAGCACAGAGACGAACACCGGTATATCACAACAATATATATATATATATATATATATATATTGCTGTGATAAGGGGTTGCTTGGAGGTGCACGTTATAGTAAAGGTCGTTCGGGAAGGAATAGTTAGAATAGTCAGCAGAAAACCACACTTATTTTAGGAAACAATTAAGAAATAGACATAGTTTGTAGATAATAAGTAGTCAACACCCTGTACATAGAGTAGAAATAGTTTTGGGCGACGCAGGTAAACATAGGAAGACGCATAGGTGGCGTAGGAATGAGAAGTACATGTATTAAAGTAGATAGTAAATATTAAATACCCTGTAGATAAAGTTTAGTTAATTTAGGTAAAACAAATAAGGATATTTTTCAGTGGAAGCGCGCGTAATAAATGATAAAGTGTAATTAGACACGCATTAAGAAGAAGAGTTCCAGACAATTAAAGTAATACGGATATAGAAATAAAGTTTCAGGTAGTTAATATAAATGCGTACAAAGATATAACCATTTGATAAGAGAAAGGATTAAAATTGCGTGAATCACATGTAAACATGGAAATTAAAAATCGGGTTGCATCAGTTGTTTATATAAAAGCAGGTAATCTATCAAAATACAGCATGGTGATATGAAAGACAGCTGTGGACAGGTGGTGATTATGAGGAAATGTAGAGCATTGCATCAGAAACCGCTCAATATGTAATTATTTGATTGGTCAGAGACAAGCGACGAGTTCTAGACCAAACCCACGCATGGAGCGGGGATTGGAGATTATATTAGCAAGCACCTTGATGGGAAAGTCAATTTTTGAACTCAATGAAGGCCGAAGTGCATTGCCATTAAATAAAGTAATACGCAATAAGTAGAAAAGTGAGAAATAAAAGTGCAAATATGAAGATTATAATTACCGTTTAAACGTAAGTACGTTTTTAATGAATTTATTGTAAACTAAGACATAAAAATAATAGGGTTTCGAGGTCTGAGGGAAATAGACTAGAATTCAGATGTTAAGAAAAATACAGTAATACAATTTAAATGTCAAGGGAAAAGGAAGAATAATACAATCTTGAAGTACAGGGATGAAACAAACTACTATTTTAAGTCTGGGGCAAGAATGATAAAAGTCGAAGTT
The DNA here is from genome assembly GCA_036346225.1 of Platerodrilus igneus. Lineage (NCBI taxonomy): Eukaryota > Metazoa > Arthropoda > Insecta > Coleoptera > Lycidae > Platerodrilus > Platerodrilus igneus. Next base: position 9,188,376 of record JARFIW010001469.1, on the reverse strand, counting down.
TGAAGAATTGAATCAATTGGGGTATATAATTTAATAATGGTGGTGATCCATAGTGTAATAATTTGAATGGAATCCAGTATTGGGGAAGATCATTTTTATTGGAAGCATCGAGGTGAAACAGATAAAACCAGGTCAGATTTTCAGTTATAAGACATTTGTTTTTCTATATGAATTTTTTTATTTTATTTTTTATATTGAATTTGCTAAGTAAGATATGCTTGTAAAAAGTCAACAAAAGAGGTTGCATACGTATTGAATGAATACTAAAAAAAGAAACAGGTTTAGAATATTCTACATTTGTTGGTCAGGATCATACATTTTCTTTGGTGACTTTGGGTTTTGAGTAAATGATTGTTAATAAATGAGATTTATAAAATTAACTGATTGAAAAGTGTATTTCGAATAATTTCAAAAGCTGTACATAACATATTGGTTCTATTATACAAAATCTAAATTTACTGAATTTTATAATTGCAAATAAATGCTAGCCGAGGTCATAAGATTTAAATAGTACAAAAGGCGGAGCCACAGTTCAACAGGAAAGTGATAACACAAGGCGGTAACGTATCGAATTTTGCCATTGGTAGATAGAGTTGTTTACAGATAAAGTCCAGTTGATAGCGATATTAAGAAAACAGCTGGAGTAGGAAATAATTACACTTAATCGTGAATATTAAAATGGTGGTCCAATAATTTAGAGTATAGCAAATAAATAAACAAAGTCGGGGCATGATAATTCTTCGAATATTACAGCAATATATATATATATATATATATATATATATATATATACATATATATTACTCATATTTAGACCAGGGTAGAAAATTAATTAACGACATCAAATAATTTTAATCACCTTGTATAGAATTTTATTAGATAATACGCGTTATTAAAACCGTGGAGCATAAACATTTATTCGTTTCATTAAAAATAAGGGATTTAAATTATTTACTAGACGCTTTCTATAAAAAGAAGCAGAATTAAAATGCTCAACGTGTATTTAATTTAATTGTTCAAAGAAACAAATAGAAATTACGTGCGAAATTTATATTAATTAATTCAAATTTTAAGTAACGGGTATTAAACAAAGTGAACAAATAATAATTAATATTTAATTTGTATTCACTAAAAATTAAAGGGTAGAAGTCAATGCCATTCATCATTATTTTAATTGGAGTTAATTGAACGATTATTAAGGTATTATATGCATAAAAGCTGTTAAAAACCCAATAATATTCAAATCGTAGAAGTGTTATTTAAAGTATTACGATTGAACACCTGCGTATTTTTAAATGTCAAAATTCTAATAAATTCGAATAGATAAACATGCAGATTCTACGTATATTGGAAACGCTCGGATAAACCGTAGCTTATATTAACGGCAAAGGCTAGATAAGGGGTTATTTAACTCAAGTAAATCACGTCGCGAATCATCGTGGATAGTAAAGAATATCGATTTGCACCAATAAGGCCAAGTTAGAAAAAGACAGATACAATGCGCAAGGCAGAGACACGGCTAATAAAAGGCGTGATTTGAGCAACGTCACTGGGTTTGCGATTGGGTAAAAATAAGATGCAGATATGAGAGGTGTAAACGTAACGATGTCTATACAAAATTAATGAGTTGTTTGCAGACGCGTTGCGTGCCGTGTGAAAAATTTCTGATATTTTCAACTGGCGCGTGTGCAAATTTAATAGAATCGCTGTGCCCGACTGTCGAAAGGAAACATAGTATGCGAAATTCTGGAAATTGTCCGTTTGCGGGACAAAACCGACGTACGGGCGGGCTCTTATATAAACCGGTGATAATACAGTTTCGCTCTCTTAGATTTTTGATTATTCGATGCTTTAAACAGTGCTCTTAGATTGTTGATTTTGATTCAATACTTTAAACAGTTTGCTCATATATTTTGGTGATTATTGAATACTTTAAAACAGTTTGCTCTTTACGTGCTACGATACAAGTTATTATGCATTAGTGCACTTAGAAAAGAAGATACAAGGTAATAAAGTCTAGTTATATTTGCGAGTACTACTGTACCAATTATCGAAATTAGTAACGATAAATGAATAAACATAAGTAGGCAGTTTTGGGTATAGCGGGAAAGAAGTATGAATTTTAGTGCTATTTTTCGGGAGTGAGTAATCAAATGTTATTAGTAAACGTGATTGGATCTACAAACAAGATATAGATATACATAGATGCGTTCCTGAGAAGCCCTGAAACTTTTTAAACGAATGGTGTTGTAGATGAATTTTAAAAAGCGTTCAGAATCTGAAGCCGTAAACATAAACCAGCTGGAATGGTGGAATTAGCAAGTCCGATGTACATTGAAGCCACGAGTGCAGTAACCTTCAGGTAAACTATACAATTTTGTTCGAATTTTGATGTTTTGGTGTGTGTTAAATAACTTTATAATTTGTTTGCTAAAAAATGGACAGTAGTGAATTTGTACAAACAACAAATTTTTAATTTTAAGGTGAAATTTTCTTGTTTAAGTAGAAAGGAGTATTTAGCAGTTTATGTTCTTGATTATGATGAAAATTTGGGTCTGTCTTTAAGCTCAATTAGACTAACCGGTTTAATTAACGTAAAGGGGTGGGAGATGCTCCCTTTGTACTCAGACTCAGGTCTGCAAATATTGTTAAATTAATTAGTAGGCATCCTACAAGGACTTTAATTCGGGATGCAAATTAAAATGATAACAAATTTAATCTTGAAATTTTATGGTACTGAAATTTATGCTGAATTTTAATTTTGAAATTTTAATGTGTTGTGAATATTGATGTAAATAGAGTTAACGTTGATGTTTGTGGTAGGAATGTGTTTGTTTTTTTTTATGAATGAGTATGAAAGTTTTAACTAGGTGAGCAGCCGAGGCGGAAAGAGTAAAAAGGCGACTATCTGAAGAGATTCAACAGGGCGAGAATCACAGCAAATCTTGGTGCCCAATTCAAGAGGCTCGAATATTTTTTTACTCTGGTGAGGCTTTTGTAGGTTTCACAGCAATATATATATATATATATATATATATATATATATATATATATATATTGCTATGATATCGGCCCCACGATTGGGCATACTATTAATTTGCTATGATATTACCTGAACAATCGAGCCCCAGCGTTGGGCAGTCATAAATTTACTGTGATTTGACCTATTATTATTTTAAGCTTAACGAGGCCCTACGATGGGCGTCATATATTTGCTATAATATAACCCTCCGATTCCTTTATTATTTTAAGCCTCAATGTTATAAAATGCTAAATTAGGATTTTTACCCCGTCTAGCTTACTGAATAGATCTTATTGAATCAAATAAAGCAATTCTATAATACACAATATAATATTTGATAAGATTTACAACACTCAAAATTTTCCTTTTTGTACAGAATATCTACATATACCAGATTTATACTTTTATGAAAGCCAGCAAAAATATCTTTTAATTATTCAGGGACCTTCGAACGTTCCAAGATACCTAATCCATTTTCATAAATCTTTAAGTGACCCTTTTTGATGACTCTTACAAATACACAATGTGGCAAATATTAAATCAAAAACAGTTTTCAATAATAAAGTGTATTATGATTGCTAACCTAGAATGGGCTCTGTAGTTCTATCCTAGTCTATGATCTGCATCCGCTTTCTGTGTTCAGTTTGCTTATTCATATGCCGGCCCCATATAAGAATCGCATCCCATAAATTGCTTCCAATTAAAATCGTACCAAGTCGGAATATGTCCAAATTAGAATACGTTCATTTTAAATTATCTCCAAAATTAAAGTATGTTCAAAGTTAGAAGTCCCAAATTAAAGTCGTCTTAATTAAATATCCCAAATTAAAATCCAGATTGAAAATCCAAATTTAAAATTCAAAATTAAAGTCCAGATTGAAATTCAAAATTAAAATCCCTGTTTTATTAATATTAGAAATGACTTTAATTAAGTTGTTTTACTTACGTCTATCTACAGATCGGCTTATTTTCGTTGCACAAATTCTCGCACTTTTAATTCTGATTTATTTTGATTTATACTTCACTGGTTACGTAAGTTTTTAACACCTTTGAACATAGTCGTTGCTCAGTTTGAATATAGACTAAAATGTCGCTTCGTTACTATCGTATAAGCTCTACCTCCAATTGATTTCATTGGCTTGTTGACATTCTAGGACGATACTTCTGCCTTATCTCGCATACCTCGAAATTTTTACCAGTTATTTAATTTAAATGTTTCATGCACGCCTTGTCTGTCACGTCCGTATCCCGCATATTGTGGTATTATTCGAGAATTTCCAATTTTTGACTTTTATTAACTCACGTATTTGGATGTTTGTTAATGTTATCGTCTAATTGAATCGCCTGGTGCTTATTTATTTCTACAGAATATTGGTTTTCTGAACAAATGTGTTTTCTTCCAGTCACGTAACGATTTTCTAATAATCAATTATTTAGAATGCGTGTACAATGATATTTTTGACGCAATTGTTAAATATTTGCAATGCCAATTTATCTATGCTTCCCGGTGATTTAATTTTGATGCAATTAGTTGCGTTTTAAAATCTCATCTTTACTTGTAAACTACAATTAGACATCTTTATGTTCTCATGCATTTAATCCCGTGTATTTTATATACCGTGTCCTAATTAACAATATGTAGAGTGACCGCTTTACTCTTATGATTTCTGGAATTATGTGCTTTTCTTAAAGTGCAAGTTGTTTATATTTATTCTACGACCCCCATGACTTAACCTACCCATAAACTACCCTATTATCATAGCAATATGTATAATATAAAATGTTTAAGGTGTTAGAATCTTCTTTGGAAATATGTTCGTCCACTCATTAATAAAACGCTCATTTATAAATTTGTCGACGTTTCGGATAATTTATTCCTTAGTCATAACCTATAAGCGATAGGCTGTAATACAAATTTACAAAATAGATGTTACTTACAATCTATGTGAGCTCTGAGTAATTCGAAAAACCATCAACAGAATAAAAACAGTTACTTTTAAAATATGAAACAAATTTTAAAAATAAAAATAGTTTAAAACTTAGAATCTACTATAACATATAAGAACGGTCACTAACTCAAACAAGATGCTCACAATATAGTGTTGTTGGTTCGCATGTTAATACTGATTAGTTAGTTATCGCAATTGAGAATTAATATTTTATATGAATTACATTTTGACGATATACATGGTGAGTGGGAATTATGGCTTTGCTGTCTTTATGCGTCTACTTAGTTTATATAGTAATGAATAAACTGAATTTAAATTATCTATATCGGATTTGAAATTTATTGCACAATTGTTGTTTTTTATATGAAAAGATTCCAAAAATAATCGTTTTTTGTAATTGTTTTCTATTTCTAAAATTTTTATATCGTCAAAATTAGCGTAATGTGTTTCTTTATTTAGATGTATTGCAAGAGCACAAGATTTTTTATTAATTTTATTATCACTTTTATGCTGGCTTATACGATTGCGTAACCATTGTTTAGTTTCCCCGATATAGCATTGATTGCATTCATACGTAATTTTATACACTACATTACTTAATAATATTTTTTGTTTGTAGAATCTTTTAGCTAAAAGATTCTACAAACAAAAAAGGGCACATCCCTGTCTCACTCCTCTCCTAGTATTTACTTCTCTACGTTCTTGCTCTTTGTACCATCCGTCTATCCCTAAAACTCATTTCAATCATTATGAGTATTTCGAAAATTTTTCTGTTTTACATTGTCGAATACTTTTTCCAGATCTACACACCCTATATGTCGCACGGCTCTTGTTTCATGTAATCATTGAAATCTATTTATTTGCTTTAAAACTTGTTTTAAATGATTATGTTCGGGCTATGCACAAAAGAAGTAGTATTTACATGCCAATATTAGGGGAAGCCCGGGCATAACGGGTGTGTTAACTTTAATAATCCTAATATCTTATTAATTGAAAAATCTATAGGATATCGAGGTTTATCTGGACTTCATACCAACAAGATAATGTTCCTGTTTTTTCGTTTTTATTACTTAGTTTCAATTTTGTGTTTGCGCATGTGCGTTTTATCTACGTTTTTGATTAACCGTTTTTCCATCTGTCTTTGTATAATTGTAGTTAATATTTTTGACACATGTGCTGTCAAACTTATTGTTCGAAAATTTTCACATCTATCCGTGTCTCACTTTTTTGGTATAATGACTATGATGTTATGTTGTAGCAATTTTTTTTGACAATTACAAATCCTAATAATTTTATTGATAAAACACACTACATTGTTTATTTAAATACACCATTAATTTTGTGACGTAAATAAATATTCAGACCAGGACCTTATAGCCCAATCACAAGGCATTTATTACTTATTAAAGTTGGTCTAGTTACTATTAGTAAACGTTGGTCGTTTGAATTTCATCTCTAATATCAGGCGATATATATGTGTAGTGCGCATCTCAACAACCAGACGATTCAGTCTGGCCCGACCACTTGTAGAGTTACAAGCATCATACAGGTACATAAGGTTCACGCCAGCAATCTGCGAGTGGCAATAAACGTTGCCGCCTAACCAAGTGCAAGATGCATTTGATTTTCTGTGTAGTCTAATAATGGTAAGCAGATTAAATTATTTTTATGTCAGACTAAATGATTTTATTATAGCGCTCATTGGATTTCTAATAATAATTTTCTTAAATTTGTTAATACTAATTTCACTAAACTTATTAAAAATAATCTAAATGGTTGGCGAATTTTAATTTCTATAAATTGTCAAGTTTAATCTCACTAACGTAAATGTAACAAATATTTATTCTGGACATTCAGCGTCGATAAGCTTGCGGGTTTATGGGCTCAAATATCATGCTTAATTTTTCAATTTACCGTTAAATAATCGTTCTTTACACATAAGTAAAGAATCGTCGAAAATGATGTACTTCGAATAGCCTGTCTATGGATTAGCTTTGTTTCGATTTGCACAAGTCCGCGTAGATGGTTCCCAGTAAAGATCCAGTATATTACGCAATAAAATGTGGACAGTACGCTGACGTCATTTGTTTGTCGAAGGATTGCAGGCCAACACATGTGGTTTAGACAAGGTATTTGTTTCAATGAAGTATAAAGTACCAGTTTGCAAGGTAAGAGTTTTTCTGTTCACTTGACCTGACTACAACTGTTCGTATAATTTAGCAGTCAAGCAGATGATTGAAAACAACATTGTAACATTTTATGACTTTTGTTTTACAATGTAATTATGTAATTATGGGATTTACAATAGTATGAGTTATGGATTATATACGATATTATTGCAAATGATTATGATTAAGAATATCCTTAGTTAGTCGTAACAAAATATTTCATTTAAATACAATTACACCTCAAGTAATTACCAGAACTAATTTTATTTGTCTTTGAATATTTAATACACTTTTGTAAACCAAGGCAACAAATCTGTGTATTTTGAGTAATTATTTTAAAAAGCCACATAGACATGTTTAATACATTATTAATATTTTTTTATTCTTAGTAAGGACAGTAATGAGCCTGAGTCTAAAAGATTATACCACATTATTGATGTATATTTTGTACATAAAATTTTATAGCAAAGAAAGCTAAATTCAATTAAAAAATAATTATAAAATTCTTTGAGTAATTATTTTATTTTGGACAACTGAGTTCAAGGATAGGGTAACCGAGTTAAAAAATAAAATACCCCTTTATAAAAATAAAGTTATTAGCTGTGACTTGAAAAAGAAGCACTAGACAGCACTTTCAAGAAATTTAATGCTTAAATTTGTTTATATAATAATGTTTAAATTATCGATATTAATGGCTATTCTTTTTCTTTATGGTGTAAGGTAGCAAGAGTGCATCTCTTGTGTCCTTCATTATTCTATTAATGCTATTTTTACAGCTCCTACTTTACCAGTTAATACTATATTTCTCTCTAAGGACTTCCAAGTCTTCCTTTAGGGTAATTCCGTGATTAAAATTCAAGGACTCGTTGGCGCCCCTTCGCACCCCCTATTTTGTATTTTAGAGTAAGTAAGTAGGCAATGTTTATGTTGTAAAACCCACGACCACTCCTCGTAAGTTCTACCCGAGGAATAGACCCCTAGTTTAGTCGGAAGATTCGCGAAATCCCTTCATCTTAAAGAGACCACTCCCTCACGTCCACTTCAGCACACCATATGGTCCCTGATTTAATAAATTTATAATAATGTTTGAAATCTTTGGATATCCCAACCTGTCTCATACATACAACTACAAGTTGGAAGAGACGTTCATTTTGAGCGTCGCTTCCTGTTCATACCTGACATAAGTCAAAAACTTGACACTATCAGATATAATTGACGAAAAAGTCACGCGTAATTGAATGTTAGATTGATGTATGTATGGTTGCATACATGATTTAGATTTGTAGTATTCGAACTAGATGGCACAATTCGTAGCGCGATGGTCAGGAAAGTCGAAGGTTACAGGTTCGAATCCTGTCCGCTTATATTTTCCATCATTCAATTACTAGCTCAATTAGAAATGTTCGTTTGGGTGCGCACGCCGAGGATGTTGTTTCTATGTACTTTATGATTTTCATTCATATTTTCATTTTAAATGAATAAGTTCGAATACATTTCTATATTATCCTTGTGTGGTTAATCGGAAACGTAGATAAAACGCACATGCGCAAACACAAAATTGAAACTAAGTAAAAAACGAAAAAACCGTAACATTATCTTCTTGGTATGAAGTCTAGATAAACCTCGATCACCTACAGATTTTTCAATAAATAAGATATTGGAATTATTCAAATTAACACACCCGCTATGCCCGGGCTTCCCCTAATATTGACATGTAAATAATATTCCTTTTGTGCATAGCCTGAACATAATCCTTTAAAACAAGTTTTAAAGCAAATAAATAGATTTCAATGATTACATGAAACAAGAGCCATGCGATCCAGTAACGAGGGTAAGGGTCATTCAAACAAATGTAGCTGCATTTTGGTAATGCGTACAAATTACATTACTCCTTACTGATTGGATTAAACACGAGGGGACACAGCGATAAACAAAATTACTGTCAAAAAGCGCAGAGTCCCGCTTCGAAAAACGACATTAGGCGCGTCCTAACACAATTAACAAGGTTCATGCCCGGATGCCTTTGCTCGTAAATGCAGTTGAGATGACCATAAACGAAAATTCATGATGACACATTGCATCAAATTTGAAATTAAATTTTAATATTAAATGCTTGCAGCAGCTCTTTCTTTTCTGGATTGTAAATAAGTTGTAACATCGTGGATGGATGTTGCGAAATAATTATAATAGCATTCTTGTGACGTCTAGACCTCCCTAAATTGAAAAGTCTGTCAGTCAAATGTAATTTGAGACATGTGCGAGTAGTTAGCTAACAGGATACGGATATGCAAGCGCCACCACCAACGTTCAAATTGCATTGAATTATCTCCTAATTTGGAACACCCATACGGAAATAAATTATTTTAAATGAGAAATTTAAATTGGCTTATAAAATAAGATACACGTACAGGGTGTTCCATAATAAGTCGACAATAATTCCACTAATGCATAAACAGTAAAACATCTGGTTAATCTTAGCGACAGCGATAAAGTGTCACACGGTCAACGGGGCGGAGGGACCCCGGTATCTGTACGGGGTTTTAACAGAAAACCTAAAACTTGAGTCTTTTTAAACAAAAAGTGGAAGTTGAACTTCGCAATTTCACCAACAATTAAATAAATGATATTGGAGCGAAAACTCTTGCACAAACAACAATTCTTTATTATCAAACAAGCCTTTTCAGCAACTCGTAGCTACAAAACAATTTCTAAAAGCTCACACAATAATTTACTTTCGGCTAGTCATTAACAGTACAAATATTAACTTCTTAAAACTACGATGCTATCTTCTTAATTAACTTATATCGATGTACTATAATTAATTTATATCAATCACTACAATAAGTTTATATCGATTACTACAATAATTTACCATATATAGGGCAATTTATATGTACCACTAATTTATTTCATATCACGACTTTCAAAGCTTCTATTAGAACTAAACTTCAGACCCTTTAACGGCTATTTATATCTTGTTCAATTGTTCTAATTATTTTGGGAACAGATAAGAAATTATGCAAATTATATACACGAGATTTCCCATTGTATCGAATAAAGCTTTTGTAACCTGTTAATCAAGTCCATGTAAAAGATGTTACACCGCAGAGGCCCATCAATCAAAGATGCACCAAATGGTGCAGAATGCCCCCCCCCAAAGCTATTGTGTCCCAGAACATTCTGTGACACGGAAGTTGGAAGTCCTTGTGGAAGTGTGAACAGTTAAAACCATTTCTGCAGTTGCCATGCTGATAGAAGAAGCAATCAACACTCTTCATAGTAGGCCAGTACCATTTGTAACAACACATCCAAATTTGGACTCCGATTTTTTTGAACAGTGCATGTACCACACTCCAGTCAAACGTATCGAACCCACAACCGATTCAATCGTCTGACATTTGAAATCCACTACCACCTTTCACAGAACCTGGTAATTCGGTTTACCAAAATGCTGTTGCTTGGTCGCCACATAGTAGATGCCAATATGTCGGTTCTTTAGCCGCAAGGATTTTCCAACCTGTGGTTGTTGTCGGAGAAGTTCATCCAGACCACCAAATTTAATTTTAAAAACCCAAGCAAGTCCTCTGAACATATCAAGGCCCGCTGCTATGCAATCTGCCACGATGGCACATCGAATAGATCATCTTGAATCTCTTGAACCAATCATAGCCGGTTCAGACTTTGGTTTATTCTCACGAGCGTAACTGTTTGTTCGTCTCACTACTTGTCGTTCTTCGACAGTACCGACATCATCAGTATCGTAGGGTCCCATTCGGTTAGCGTACACCACAATTGTTCTTTCTTTTGAAAGCTTACGAACCCGATATACCAAGTTGTTGATCCTCTTTATAACTAAGTACGCACCCTGTATTTTGTAATTTTGGCAATAGTCTCCATGCTTCCGTCTTGGATAGTATATCCAGATGCGGTCGCCCTCTTGCGCCTTGATGTCATATCTGGCTTCATCCGATCGCTTACAATATGGATATTTTTCCTAAGGCCACCATGGATGTCATGCACCTTGCGATTAAGCTTCTCGACGTAGCTCTCGTCCACGATGTCATATCCGGGCTTACACCCATACTCAAATGTATATCACGTCCCAGCATAGCACATACAAGTGTTTGTCCAGTATTCTCGTGAACCAAAAACCGACAAGCCAATACAAATAGATGTAGATATTGATCCCTTGAAAAGTTACTTGCCGAAAGTGCTGTTCATGCACTGTACCAAACCATCTTATTGCGGGTGCAATGGTGTTGTTAGTGTCTTTCTCATCCCCAGCAACTGGCAAACATCTCGGAATAACGTTTATTGAAAATTTCTGCCCTAATCGACGTGTAACTCCATAGGAACCTCCAAACGGCAGAATAATTCCTTTGCCGGTACATCAGCAACGGTTGTAGCTTCTTGGTTTGGTATGGCATACGCTTCGGTCCACTTCGTAGAATAGTACATGGCTACCAAGATGTACTTACTCCCGCAATCGGTCTCTGGGAATGGACCAGCAATATCGATTGCAAATCTCGCGAAGGGGATTGTCACATTGTATTACCTCATTGGAGTCTTACGGTTTCAAATTTTGCAAACAGCTGGCACTTGCGGAACCACTCTTTGACATCGTACTTGCAACCTACCCAGTAAAATCTTGTTCTGACTCTCTCCAGAGTCTTCTTAACGTCAAAGTGTCCTTCTGAGGTTCCATTATGTAGATGTCCCAAAACCTCCAACACTCGGCTTTTAGAAACCACCACCTGAAGCGTACTCACGGATCCATCTCCATTCTCCAAAGATCGCACCAAGATCCTATGTTCTACCATCAAGTAATCCCTGTGTGCCCAGTACAACGTAAAGGTGCTACTCAAGGGACGCATCCTGCTCAGTAGACGTTCTCCTCTGGCTTACCAAGTCAGAATAACACCTAGATCCTTGTCATCGATAAATGACAAAGTCTCGTATTTCTGAGAATTAAATCTAAAAACATAAACTTGCCTCCGTTTATGGACGGTATGTTATTACTACAAAGACTTCAGTTGCTAGGTTTTAGTTACATCTGTCACCCTCCAGCTTTTCGTTTTTTTTTATCAATATCGATATTAAAGCCTTTGCCATTCGAGTTTTAAAATTTCAGCTCCACTTTACCTTTTTATTATTGTTATTATTAACATTTATTAATTAAAAAAAATGCACACAATACAAACGCTGTGTAACGCCCCAGAATCGATGTGGAGTGAGTGAGTGAGTGAAAATCTTATTTATTTTTAAGCCATATTCAGGCCATTGGCCCATCCTAGCTTGTACATTCCAATAGTAATAAAAATAAAGCAAAACAAATGAAATTAAATTCTGGTGGTCTTCTGTGTGACTCGCTTGTGACCTTCTGCTGTCGTGTTGAAGTTGATCTAGGGCAGGGTGGATAGAGATGTTGGGTTCAGATGTAGTTTCCACTTGGTGTTAACAGTTTAAATCGCAAGTTCGCGGTTAGGGTGGCGGTATAGGTGGTTTGTTATCTAGGATTTTTTGTAGGAAGTCGTGGAGAGGAAGGGAAAAATTTGTGACTAGGGATTTTGAATTAGGTAGTGGGGAGTATAGGTCTAGTTAGATATTGTGTTTGAATTTGTTTCGAATGGGAGTGAGGGCGGGACAATGGTGTATGAGATGTTCAGGAGTTTCTATGGAATCAAGATGGTTTCATGGACATAATGGAGAGGGAATTAAGTGAAAAGAGTGTAATTTGGAGCGGAATTTGCCATGTTCAATCAGGAATTGGATAGTTGTGCGGCTGGAATTTTGTTATGTGGTTGGGGATGTCGGTAATGGTAGAAAATATTATGTGAGCGTATCAGCCTGTTTTGGAGTGGGACCATGATTCTTGTCAAGAATGAAAGAGGGAGTTGTAAATACGGGTCTTGATATCGGAAGTAGCGATTATAATATGTATCTGGGGATAATGTTTCATTGTGGAGATGGATTGGACGAAGGAATTTTAGGTTGCGGGTTTGAACGAAGTGGTGTAGCTGGATGTCCAGGGGGGGATTTTTAGGATCGTGTATAAGGTTGCAGTAGAGGTGGTGCAGAATACTCGGGAGACGTGTATAAGATAAAGGCGTATGATCGGATTTAGGATTCTATGCGAGTGGGTTGTTGTCAGGGGGTACCAAGAGTCAACAGCGTATCGGATGATGGAGATAATGATATTGTTAAGGATTATTCTTAATCTTCTTTGGGAATTAAACCACTCATAGTTTTTAAAATCATCTTTATTTACGTTTCGATCCATGACCTAGGATCGTTGTCAAAATAATAAAATAATAAAAATAATAAAAACATACAGGGAGTATTATTAAGGATTAATCTTCTTGTAGGTAGCGTCTGTTGGATTGATTTCGGTAGGGATTGTTGGATATTATACAGGAGCATCTTGGTTTTGGATCGGATTTCTTGAAAGTGGGTGTGTATTTTCAGTCGGGTTTCTAGATGAATGACAAGGTATGGAACAGATTCGGAAAAGATTAGAGGGGTTCCCAAAATGTGGATAGTAGAGCTCCGGCGAGGGTCGAGGAATCCTTTTAAGAGCAGCATCTTAGATTTGACGGGGAAATGGGTTGTTTGTTATGGATTGACCATTGTTCGATGTGTTGGATTAGGATTCTTGCAGTGGATTGTAGTTCAAGACGGAAGCTGCCGTGGATAAGGAATGTGAGGTCGTCTGCGTAAGAAAAGGTGTTTGTATTAAGGATGCTGAGGTCAAGTAGAGGGTTGATGGCTAGGTTGCAAAGGGTGGGGCAAGGAATAGATCCTTGAGGACAGCCTTGTGATAGGTTCGTGGTGGAGAAGTAGTTTGTTTGCGGGAAATTAGGTATGATTGGATGGTTTTGAAAATATTGGAGGGGTAATTTAGTATCTTTAGTTGGTTAGGGATATTGGGCCACCAGACGAAATCAAAAGCACAGTGAAAGTGGAGGAAAATTGCTAGGACATATTTAGATGGTGATGATTGAACTTTGGAAATTAGGGAGTTGATAGTTTGTTCAGCGCTGTAACCTTGTTGGTAACCGTGTTGCTTGTTGGAAATTAAGGAATTGTTATCAATGTAGAACTGAAGTTTGTGTAGGATTAGTTTTTCTAGGAATTTACCGATGGTAGAAAATAGGGCGATTGGTCGGTAGAAACGTGGATCTTCAGGAGGTTTTGCTAGTTTTAGAAGAAGGATGATATTTGCACGTTTGAAGGTGTCAGGAAAAGTACCGGTGGTTAGACATTTTTGGAATAGCTTGTGAATGGGTCGGCGGATAACTGGCCATGACTTTTGGATAATTATGTTGGGGATATTATCAGGACCTGGAAATTTATAAGGATTTAATTTGGAGATGATAGAGTCTATAAGGTGAGTGTCGAGAGTATCGTAAAAGGGGCGTTTGGAGGGAATGCACAATTGTTGATAATTTGGTGTTGTTGGAAGGAGGGGACGTCCATAAGTTTGGGAAGAATAACGATGTTTAAAAGGAGAGATAAAGTTTTTGGATTGTGGGTGTGGAAGTGATGTAGGTGTTGTTAGGATTTAATTTGGATAGGATTTAACTAACCTGCGATAGGTTTTCCAGGGATCGGCACTTGGATGGTCAACGATGTTCTTTAGATAATCCTTCTTGGCTTCATAGATGCTTCTTTTGAAGGATGAACGTAGTTGATGAGGAATCGGTGCCCGCATGCCTTGCACTACTGGGTTAAGACAGCTTTGCAAATTATGCAGTTTAACAACTCTGAAAGGGCAGGGCCGCGCGACCCTAGTAGTGGTTTCACTTAATTCAGTCGAGACATCGGAAAGATGAAAATGTTTGATAAGTGGAGTGACAGAAAAAGTGTTTTTTAATAAAAGTATGTCTGCTACAAGTGGAACTGTTTCTACTGTTGTAAATACAACAAAAGCAAAAGAAAAATAAAGATTTAGTGCATATGGGTTGTGCAAAGTGCGATTATAACTTCTCTGTTTAAACAATATAAGGTACTGTAACAAAGCCGCCGAATCGTGGTTTAGTTATTTTTTGCACATTACATTAGCTTTCATTCATCGTAGGTCTAGAAATCCTAATCGCAATCAACCGACAAATGCGCAGCTATCAAATACCGCCGTCAAAGGACGCTGCATGCGTCTTATCAAATTTCAGTCAACTTTTTCAGTCTCCAGATCTTTCTAGAAGCTACCGTAAGTTATACAGGGTGTCCCAAAATTGTTGGGAAATAAAGCTAACACGTATTGTAGACGTCAAAATAAGTCGATGGGACCCAATTACCTATATATCAAAATGTACCTTGTGTCCGTGAGAAGATTTCAAAGTTTACATAAGAAATCACATTTTTGTACGCTGTTTAGAAATGTGCGAAACAAATTTATTGAAATTTGACAAGAGTGCGTTTTGGAGCATTATCCTACGTTCAGTAATCAAAGAAATCCAAAGGAAATTATAGAAGGGTTAAAACCACCTTCACCCCCACGCAATTTTTGTTATACTTTTCTTAGCAATGGTAATACCGTTCTAAGACTCCGTATTTCGCTTAATTTCGAGGGAAAAAATATTTTCTCAAATACTGCTAAACGATAATCATAAACATAAATGTCATAAAACATAATCGTATCACTTTAGTTTTTGGCACTTTTGACAGTAAATGTTACAATAAATCGTTCGCTTCAGTTTGCTTTTGTATACTGGTTTCTTTAACGCAACCACCGTTATTGCTTTAATTGCTATTACTGTTGTATAATTTCGGCAGCTAGCAAATTATGGAGTTCCCAATTAATGAGCAGGTGGACATGCTATTAATTCTTGAATTCTGTTAGGGTAACTGCCTCAAAAGTGTCCGCGTGTATCCAAAACGGAGAATTCCAAATCATAAAACCTTTGCCCGAATCGAAAGACTTCTTCGACAAACAGCAACGTCAAAGCCAGTCAGAACTAACGCTGGAAGACCTCGACAAGCCCGAACACCATTACGGAAGATACTGTTCTTCAAATGATTGATAACAATCCTGAGACCAGTACCAAAACATTGCAACGAGAGACTTGAGATTCCAAAGAGCACCGTAAGTCGAATCATTAGAGATCAATTACTTCGTCCATTCCACATTCAGCCAGTGCAAGAATTATTGCCACTTGACCACGGATCACGTTTAAATTTTTCACAAATTGTTTGGGACCGCAGGGTAGTTGACAACAGATTCCACACGAATATCTTGTTTTCTGATGAGTCTTGTTTTACACGTTGTAGCATGATGAACCTGCACAATGAGCATGTGTATGCAGATGAAAATCCATATGCTATTAAAAGTAGATATTATCAACAAGAATTTAAAATTAATGTCTGGGTCGGAGTTATTGGAAATTTTATGGTTGTGCCAATTCCGATTACCTGATCGTTTGGATGACGCTAGTTACCTTCGATTTCTTTAAGAAAGTTAGCCAGAATTACTAGAAGACTTGCCCTTTGATGTTCCTCTAAACATGTTCTTCATGCATGACAGTGCACCACCTCATTTTGCACGTGCCGTAAGAGAGTATTTTAATGAACAATTTATTCGTAGATGGATTGGTAGAGGCCACGAAACACCCATTCAATGGCCTCTGCGTTCTCATGACTTAATTCTTGCGACTTCCTCATGTGGGGAGCGTTAAAAGCACAAGTGTACAAGGTTCAAATTAATAATCCCGTACAATTGTGGAACAGAATTCAAAATGCTGTAAACGCATTACGACAAAACGATGATATTTTAAGATGGGTGCATGTCAATTTCATATGTCGAATTGACCTCAGCATTTATGAAGGTGGAAGTCACATTAAACACTTGTTGTAAAAAAGGTGTTGTCTGTGTTCACGGTCAACTGAATTTATATTTGAACTCTTCTCACGGACAAATGGTACATTTTGGTACATGGTAAATTGGGTCAAATCAACTTATTTTGACGTCTACAATACGTGGTAGCTTTATTTCCCAGCAATTTTGGGACACACTGTATAAAAACGCACGTTAGTGGAGCAAAGGGGAGTCGGTTTGGATACTAAATCGCCTGTATATTAGAAATAAATATTTAAAATAAATTTAGTTGTTACTTATTAGTCGATATAAATTACTTGTAGTGAAATATAATTGTAGAAATTAAGTGTTGTATAATTATAAGTGTAAATATTAATTACGTTAAATAAATTCAAACTATTTTAGCTTATAACAAAATTATGAAGCGTAAAAGAGTCCCCGGTGCTCAATACAAAAAGAAAAGGGTGACCAAAGAACAAGAAAAGAAGAGAGAAGGATGTCATTTTCAAATATGTAAAAACTGAAGAGTCGGTGCCGTCCTACTAGTTACTATATTAGTGCTACCTTTCAGGTGAGAGTAGTGAGGAAAAGTATGTGAGGCTAAAGCTAATATTGCATCAGATACTATTCATGATGCCTTCACGAATAGTGCTGACGTCGTATATCCTTTACCTATTTCACGAACTCTCTGAAGTGACGATCTAGGTAAATGGCCAGAGGCACTTTAACATGTAGAAAGACACCTTTTTGCTGATAATGTTTCTATTCAAGTTAAAAGATACACATATCAAAAAAAAATGAAGAGGGCAGTGAAAAATGCGAAACAAAGTGATTTTTGTATTCAGTGTCTAAAGATTGTGTATTTTTGCTTTTATTGCAAGTTTTACTTCAAAAAACAATACAAACTGGTACAAATGAATGGCAAAACGTTTCTCTCCTGTAATCGCATCATGAAAAAAGCGAAATGCACAATAATAGTTTTAGAATATTTGCAAAATTAGCACTTGCTTTAAAGATCAAGACCAAGATTGATAAGGAAGGACAAACACTTTTTATTGGAAAAAGAACTAGTATGATGCAATAATGCGAATTGTGTACCTATATTGTACAATTTCTAGCTAGACAAAATTTAGCTTTTCGTGGTGGATCCAATCAGTTGTTTGAGAAAGATTCAGCACCACGCACCAGAGTCCCTCATTAAATGCATTTCATGTACTTGCAAAAAAGGTACAAAATAAATAAATTCTTAATTACTACTGTTTATGTTGCCATTGAATGAGTTTTGTTCTTTTTTAGTGTACCTGACCGTATGTGGATGTAGGAAAACTGGATTGCACTGTTCTTTACTGTGTAAACATTGCAATGGACAGTCTTGCAAAAATGCAATGCCAGTCATATTGGACGACGAGCCTGAAGAGGAAGATACTCAAGAAGCAATTGATATGGTTGATAAACAACTTAACTGCATTTTATTCTTTTTAATAAACACTATTCACTTACTACGTCTTTTCTTTAAAACATATCAAAATTATTTAAAACATTGTAGCCTTTTGTGAATCCAAATTTATGAATATTGAAATGGTCGACAAAAATGTGTTTTTCACGTTAAATACTTCAAATGGCGGCCATTTTGAAATAGTAATAGATAGAGAGGTCTGGTTTACACAATAAATAGTCTTTTTCCATTATATATTCAACGATATGTCACATGATGAGAGTTTACGATTTCGACATTTTATCTTAAACACAGAATGACGTGTTCCAAAATATTGGATGCCCATATCTCAAAAAAATAAATACTTTTTTGTCATTTGTTGAATGGACTATTTATATAACAAACTATCACTATATACTTGATCTGTCAAGTAAAAACCGACTGGAAATCTGTACCTTCACATTTTTGAGAAAAATTCTCAAAACTCAAATTGCTCTATCTCGGGAAGTATTACAGGTTAAAATTTTTTCATGGTCTCAAATTGTAGATAATTTACTCCAGTTTAAAAAAGCTATGTATATATTTTTTGTACTAAGATTATATTTGGAGATATTTTAGAAAACCGGGACAAGTCCAAAAATTTTGCAGTTTTTTTAAGATGATGGCGCCCGCGGAGACGGGGGGAATTAGAAAACTTGAATTTTCAACAGGGTACCAACCCATTCAACATATCAAAAATTGAAAACTACCCTAACTAATGTAACCATTCGGGCATTTTTGTGACACTTTGACTGGACTAACAATGTTTTAAGAACGTTTAATTGACCTGACAATGATATCTATCGAGTCAGAAATACTGGATGTATTAAATATTTATAGTGTTGTCCAAAAGTTCTCTGAAATTAAAGCTGTGCGTGAAAATTTTTTAAAATCGCGTTCCTTAATACGATAAATAATTATTGGTTTTCTTTAGGTCAATGTTTATTTAATTGTTAGTATTTACTATATCACCACACCCAGAGCACTGAACAGACTAAGGATTTGCAGTTGACTATATCAGAAGAGTACACGAACTGGAAATAGAACAAACCAAAGAATCTCGAAAAATTCCAATTAAGTTTTTGTGCTACCCAAAAATCTGTACTTTCATTGGTTAAACTAAATTTGGAAATTCTTTTACAATCAAAAACTCAAAAAACGCATTTCATTGGTTAAAGACATTAACGTTTTTCAACACACGAAGCATAGGAAATGGAAGTGTATAAATAAAATTTCAAATTCTGCAGAAGACATTTGTAGTGCTCACCATAGCCTAGGAATCCTCTTGCAGTGCTCTCCATAGTCTGCAAAACCCTTCCAAGCAGCGCTCTCCATAGCCTGCTATACTTCGAAACGCAGTGCTCACCATAGCCTGCGTATTCTCCGACGGTGACGCTATCAGACGCAGTACCCAGGGCACGTCATTTATAATTCATCAATCCATAATTAGCAAACCACGTATGAACATTAAGCTCCGTTCCATGCTTCACCGACAAAGCGTTATTGTGATTGCATCTGTCAAACTCTACCACCAGGACGACATCCCCGTAGAGGCACCACGACCACGAAGCTTGCCGAAGAGTTCAGAAGACAACCGAAGACCTTCTGAACCCTCTATACTTGTATATATGGTAAATTAGCAGTTTTTACGTTCATATAAATTCATTTCATAATTCTTTGCATCGTATTGTTGATCCACGATTAAAACACGAAGCTTTCCGAAGAAACCGAAGACCACCGAAGATGTCTGGACCTCTTCAACCTGTACATATTTCTTAATCATCGTTGTTCAAGTTCGCACTGGGCCTCATAAGCAACTTCCGAAGCCTTCCGAAAAGTTTCGAAGACTACCGATGACGTATACAACCCGTTAAACTACATACGTTCAATTAATCAGTGTTTAAGTTTATTTCTGGTTCCACAAGCAACCATGAAGCCACCCGAAGACTTCTGAAGATTACCGAAAACTTCCGAACTGCTCAAATATTAAAATCGTACAATTTGACTTTTACTTTATGTATTTATGAAGCTTATAATTATTTTTGCTTGTAATTATTAAACGAATAATCAATCCAACCCTACATGCTTTCAGACACCGCCCACTCGCACGATAACATTAGTTAACCACTAATTTGTAGAAATTCTGTTGCTATTATATGAACCAATATTAAAAT
This sequence comes from Platerodrilus igneus, assembly GCA_036346225.1. Taxonomy (NCBI): domain Eukaryota; kingdom Metazoa; phylum Arthropoda; class Insecta; order Coleoptera; family Lycidae; genus Platerodrilus; species Platerodrilus igneus. The sequence continues at coordinate 9,167,778 of JARFIW010001469.1, read as the reverse complement.
ATTATTGCTTCTATATGCTTGGTACGGGCGGCAAAATAAACTTTGCCTACAGTGCGGCCCTGTGAAAGAGATTTACAACGACGACATACACATCCTGGTATTATATGCATTCTAAATTACGATTAAAATCTGTCTTCATCTATGTCATTAGTAATTAAAAACAAATAAAAATTCTACCTATAGAATTCACATAGATGTTCAAACGTATTTCGTAAAAAGATATGGCGGCTTTTTACAAGCAATAGAATGAATAACTCATTAATATTCAGAGTTGATTCTAGTATCCAATGGCAGGTAAATATTACGAAATTAGCTCCACCCTGCTGGTAACCCAAGAGCGGATATCGCATATTATATCCTTTCACATTAATCATTCTTCTTAATCAGATTCTGTTATGTATATAAAGGTAAGATTGGTGACCATTATCTGGTGTACATCAATTATTACGCGTCTAAATTGTTGTCTGGCAAGACTTTTAATATTCAAAAAACTAAATAAGCCGACTGTAGAACAGCTTTTTGTTTTTAATTGGATGTCATTTAGCTATTTTAAAATTTATGGCTTATAACAAATATTCCCTTTGAATTCTAGAGAATGTACCGTACCGGTTTGAAAATTAAAGTATTCTAGAAATGTCTGTTTTTGTATATTGAAAGAATTTATAATTTAACACGCTTTGCTGGTTATGTTTAAACGAAACCCTTAGATAACCAGAGCGTTCCTGAATATCTTGTAAGGAAAGGTGTAATTCTTTGGTTTAATTCATGACTAAAAATTCATGTAAACAGGTCCTCAAACGCTTCGTTATCGATATACGGAGCGTTAGAGATACGTTACGGCAACTATTGAAAGTGACCTGCTCCAACCCTTATACATGTGCCACTATTCTTCTCATTGATAGCCGTACCCTTCCGAACACCCCGAAGTATTTCTTATGTATTCAAAAGCATCTATTATTTGATTTCCTACATTATCAACGGCATTCACTGGTGAAAAGTTCTTGGCCTGACACAGAGATGGAGTTCTAATCAGCAAAAATTTGTGCTTCCCACCTGCGTGCATATGTCATTAGTTCGTATGACAAGTTTCAACTTGCTATCTCAAGTAGTTTGTTTACACGAATTTTTTCAAGCAGACGTCTTATGCGTGTTTCCTTAAGATGGATAAACTTGAATATCCTGCGGTCATAAAATTCTTCGTTTTGGACGGATTAACCCCTCAGGAAATTCACCCGAGGTTGACAAAAGTTTACGGAGACTCTGTCCCTTCCCTGTCAACCGTTAAAAAGTGGGCAGTTGAATTTAAACGTGGTCGCACGTCTCTCGAAGACGACCCACGTGAAGGACGTCCAAAAACCGCAACCACACCGGTCGAAAAAGTGCATGATATCGTGTTGGACGATATAGGCGAGTGAAAGTGAAGAAGATAGCTGAGGCTGTAGGGATATCGGACGAAAGGGTGCAAAACATCTTACACAAAAAGTTAGGGATGAGAAAGCTCTGCGCAAGATGGGTGCCACATTTGCTGAATGCCGATCGAAAGCAAATGCGAAAGCGAGTTTCGCAGCAATGTTTGGCCCGGTTCAATAAGGATCCGAGCGATTTTGTGCGGCAATTTGTCACTATGGATGAGACATGAGTCCACCATTACACGCCAGAAACGAAACAGCAGTCGAAGCAGTGGGTGGAAGCTAGTTGCTCAGCGCCAAAAAAAGCGAATTCGATCGCATCTGCCGGAAAAGTGATGGCCAACGTGTTTTGGGATGCGAAAGGGATCCTGTTAATAGATTAGCTTGAAAAAGGCAGAACAATTACAGGCCAATATTACTCCACCCTTCTTGGCCAGCTGGATGCCAAAATTCGCGAGAAGAGGCCTGGCTTGAAGAAGAAAAAAATCATCTTTCACCTAAACAACGCACCTACACACAAGAGTGCGTTGGCGATGGGAAAATTGACAGATTTGGAGTACGACTTGCTGCTTCCACTGATTTGTCGCCCTCAGACTTCCATCTGTTCCCAAACTTGAAGAAATTTGTTTCTGAAAAGCGCTTTATGTCCAATGAAGAAGTTGAGAGGGCCGTAAACGAATATTTCACAACCTACCAGACTCTCACTTCCGGGAAGAAATACTGATGTTGGAGAAACGCTGGATCAAGTGTGTTGAAGTTAAGGGGATTATGTCGAAAAATACAATCTTTTTTTCACTGAAAATTGCAGTCTTTCATTGTAGGCTGAGAACTTTTCACTTTACTCTCGTACACTAGAGATTTAAGATGCCACCATAGGAAAAAAATCTAAACTATTTAAGTCAAGGGACCTGGGGGTCATAACTGAAGTTCACCCCATTCTATCCACTTGTTTTCATCACCTTATTTAAATACTCGCTAGCCAAAATGTAAAACTGTGCTGGACCGCCATCGGGCATGTATCGCATTTGATTTCTCAACAAAATAGGAAAGTCTTCAAGCATTAAGGACAATTCGTGTTGCAAAAATTACCTGTATGAGTGACAGCAAAAAGAAAGGACCAATCGAAAGATCCCCAATTATACCACCTCATACATTTAATGAAAACCGCTCCTGAAAATATGTCTACAGTTCCATGTGAACTGTTTTCAGCAGTCCATATGCGGTTGGTTTAACAAATTATAATCGAATTCCTTGAAAAATTGGCTTCATCGATAAAAACGATTTTATAATCAAATTTTAAAATCTACCAGCGGTGCACGGCAAAAAAACCTCGGGGGGAAGAAAAGAGGCTATGAATCTTCAAAAATATGAATCAATCTTATAGAAATCGGTTACTTGGAAATATTCAAAATGTTACGCACGGATAGAATGGCAGTTGGGGCGATATTTAGAGAGTAATACTTAGAGTGGTACTTAGAGCGATACTTGAAATAACAAAAATTGAAAGCCTAAGATAAAAAAGTTGGAAGATTGAGCAAAATCATAATTATTTAGTTTAATACGTTTAAGTGTAAAAGACTGGCGAAGTAAAGGAAAGTAATAAAGTGCGACGAGTATCCTTGGTCACAGCATGTTGAAGGATTTGAAATGAAAAATTTCTTGACAATTCATATGTCCCCAAAAAAATAAAACAACTCGTTTTAGTTTCTTCCAAAGGACAAAACAAACGACTATTATTATATACGAGTTTATTTCTTTAATATTAGATGTTATAGGAATATTTTCAGACAGAATAGCTTGAAAGCTCCAGTGGTCTAAAGAACCGAACTGGTTTAACCAAAGTAGTGGGGTCTTTAGTGGGGAACCAGACTAACACAGGTCCCCGAAAGAGGGCAGCAGCTCCTTCGGTACAGTGTGACAGAGAACATGGCATTCTAAGACACACAACTGCGATGCAGAAGGCAACGGGAAACCACCGCATTACCTCCCAAGTACACAGCGTACTTAAATTGTTATTTAAGATAATGGGGTAAAAAATTCCGAAGTTAAAATAGTTTCCCATTCGGATCTCCGGGAGGGGGCTACTTCGAAGGAAGTGATCGGAAAGTTTAGAAAAAGAGTCGGGAACATTCTGCAAGTCGGATCATGAAATGTCAGAAGTATAAAGCATGTAGAACTTGAAAATTGAAATGGATAGGTTAGCATTAGACATAGTAGGGATCAGCGAAGTTTGGTGGCTAGAGGTGGGAGATTTTTGGAGCGCAGACCTTAAGGTAATCTATATAGGATCGGAGGAAGAAATTAGAGTGTGGGGATAGCTATGAGAAAAAAGAGAACACTATGTTAAAAACTACCTACAAAAGAACAAAAAGTACGCGTGGTTAGATTAGAATCTAAACCGGTAAATATAGAAATAATACTAGTATACATACCCACCTCTAGCTACAGTGAGAAAGAGGTAGAAGCGATCTACAAAAGATATCGAGAACATACTAAGATACGTAAAAGGACATGAAAATTTAATAATTACGGGGGATTTTAACGCTGTGGTAGGTGCGGTTATGGAAGGAGCGGTAGTAGGTTTATTTGGTTTAGGCACGAGAAACGACAGGAGAAATAGGCTGGTAGAATTTTGCGACAAAAACAATTTAATCATCACAAACACATTGTTTCAACATCATGCTATAGAAGATGATATACATGGAAGATGACAGGAGATATAAGAAGATATCACATAGATTACATTCTTATTGAACAACGGATTAGGAATCAAGTTAAAGACTGTAGAAGCTACCCCGAAGCAGATATTGACACTTTAAGAAAAAGGAACGGAAAAAGGCACTTTGACTTTGAGAAACTAAAATATAAAGATATCCTCAAAAGATTAGAAATAAAGTCAAATGAACTGCTGAAAGATATCGGGAAAATTTCTGATACTAAGGAAGTAGAAACAGAATGGAATAAAATTAAATCCAGCTTAGACATAGCGGCTAGATATTCTGGAGTATACACAAAAAGAAAACAAGAAACCACGGATAACAAAAGAAATCCTGAATTTAATAGAAGAAAGGCGAAAATACAAAAACAGACCGGACGAAGCTGGAAAACATCTATATAAAGCCATAAAATAGGAAATCATTTGCAATTGCATGAACGCTAGAGAACAATGGATTGACAAAAAGTGTGAAGAGGTACAAACTAAGATGGAAATAGGAAAGATAGTCGAAGCATACAAACTAATTAGAATAAATTTTAGGGATATAAAACCGTATAGCAAAAATATAAGAGGCGCGGAAGGAGATATCATTATAGAAAATGTAGAGGAAGTGGTTAGATGGCAAGAATATATAGAGTTATATGCACTAGAACAGGAATCAGATTTTGAAAACCTTGAGTTGGGATAACCTATACTTACAGATGAGTTTGAATTAGCATTAAAAGACCTGAAAAATGTAAGGCATGGGGTATAGAAAAGGTGCAAGAAGAAGCTCTAAAAGTCGCTGGACAATCAGTAACAGAACGTCTCTTCCAACTCGTAAGGTATTTGTATGGGACAGGCGAGATACCCAAAGATTTCAAACGTAACATCATAGTACTATAGTCACTATACCAAGACAGAGAAGCGCGGATAGACGTGAAAATTTTCGAACAATAAGTTTGACAGCACACGTATCAAAAATATCAACTAGAATAAATTGTACAAAGACGGATGGAAAAGCGGGCTGAAAAAATACTCGGGGAAGATCAATTTGGGTTTAAGCAAAACAGAACACGGAAGGCTACTTTAGCTCTGAGGGTGATAATGAAGAAGGCAATAGAAAAAGAAGAAAGTGTATATATAGGGTTTGTAGATCTGGAAAAAGAATTCAACAATGTAAACTGGAAAAGAATGTTCAAAATACTTAAAAAGATTGGAATGAGTTTTAGGGATAGACAGATAGTACACAGCCTATACAAAGAACAAACAGCTGTAATAAAGTTAGAGCAAAATCGTAGAGAGGTAGATATTAGGAAAGGTGTGAGACAGGGATGCGTCCTTTCTCCATTAATTTTTAACGAAGAGGCAATGAATACTATCAAATGCAGGAAGATTAATACGCCTAGATTTGCAGATTATATAGCGGTATTAGCATCTACAAAGAAGAGTTAGAAGCAGCTCTTAATGAAATTGAAACAGTTCAAAACAGAGGGATTCGGTATGAAAATTAACAAAAATAAAACTAAAGTACTAATATGCAAAGGAGAGGAAAATAAATCAAAAAGTAGAATACAAATAAGAAAAGAAAACTTGCAAGAGGTTAAAGGTTTCTGCTACCTAGAAAGCCAAATAACGCAAGATGGGAGGAGTGCAAAAAATATAAAACAAAGATTAGCACAAGGGCGTGCTACATTTAACAAGAAAAGGCAACTACTGTGTTCAAAGACAACACACATAGAAACAAGGAAAATATTGCTGACAGCATATATGTGGATCATAACACTGTACGGCTGTGAAACCTGGACAGTAAGAGAAGCGGGCAAGAAAAAGATAGAAGCCTTTGAAATGTGGTACTACAGACATACGATGAAGACATCATGGACAGACAAAGTTAGGAACAAGGAGGTTCTAGAAATGGAAGGAGAAGAAAGAAATATGTCGAAAACAGTAAAAAAACAGGAGAAATAAGATAATAGGCCAAATACTAAAGCATGAGGGAATAGTGCGGAATACATTAGAAGCAGAAATAGTAAAAAGGATAGGTAGAGGTAGATCTAGGATACACCTATGCACACAGATAGTAAAAATGTAGGCTATGGAAATTTCAGGGAAATGTGTAGGCTAGCTCAGAATAGAAATCAAAGGAGGTACGCGTCCAACCAGTTCCAAGACAAAAAATAATTGTACTTAAACCTGATGATTATTATAAGTAACTAGAACTGTTGATTTTGCAATATTTTCAACTAATGTTAATTGTGTGAAAGGATTTACTGGAAAACTATTAGTTCGACAAATATCATTATTGGGAGATCTTGGTAGCCACAGACTGCTTAACCCCCTTAACATACCACTGAATATCGGTGAAATAAGGCATATATTTAGAAAACAATAAAAGAGGAACTGAGCTGTATCTAGGCTGCAGGAATATCAGGGAACTGTGTGAGCTAGCTCAGAGTAGAAATCAGTGGAGGTACACTTCCAACCAGTTCTAAGACGGAAAACCTAATGACGAAAAATAATTGTACTTAAACCTGATGATTACTATAAACAAATATAGGTGTAGGTTTTACAATATTTTCAACTAATCTTGATTTTGCGAAAGGATTTGTTGGAAAACTATTAATTCGGCAAATGTTCACATGGTAGCCACTGGTTGCTTAACCCTCTTCGAATGCCACTGAATATAAGTGAAATAAGATACATATTTACAAAACAGTAGAAGGGGAACCGAACTGTATACAACAAGAAAGAGCAGCGGCTATATTCGAAAACAACAAACATAGAAACAAGGACAAAAGTGTTGGAAGCATATTTGTGGAGCACAACACTGTACGCCTATGGAATAGGGACAATAGAAATAGCAGACAGAAAAAGGAAGAGGCTTTTTGCAATGTTATGCTTCAGATGTATGATGATGATAGCATGGACAGATAAAGTTAATAACAAAGAGCTTATAGAAATAGTAGGGGAATAAAGGTATCTGTGAAAAACAAAAAAAGGAGGAGACATAGAAGAACAGAATATGTTCTAAGACACTTTGGGGAATAGTGCTGAATATATTACAAGCAGAGATAGGAAAAAAGAGGTAGATGTAGACCTAGATCAGACTATATTGCACGCAGATAGTGAAAGATGCAGACTGTGAGAATTTCAGGAAAATGTGTAGGTTAGTTCAGAATAGGAAACAATAGAGGTACGCGTCTAACCAGTTGTTGGAAGTGTATGCGAGGAGCACAGCACTGTACGGTTATAAAATAGAAACAGTAGGAGAAGCAGACATGAAAAGTATGAAGTCTTTTAAATGTTATGCTTCAGATGTATGATGATGATAGTATGGACAGATGAAGTTAATAACAAAAAGATAATAGAAACAGTAGGGGAATAAAGATATCTGTGCAAAACAAAAAAATAGGAGAAATAGAAGGCACTGTTGGCGCCATGAAGGTAATTTTATTAAAAGTAGAAATGCTAACATTTGTATATAGTTTATTTATCTAGTTGATAACTCGCAGATGTTGAAAGTCAAGGTACATATTTAGTTGCTATTTGGACTTTGCTTTGAAAGGTGTTGTTTCCAATATATAATATAAAACTTGTGTCGCCGTTCCAATATCAGCAGCCGTCTGCCGAATTCGTCCGCCGCCACCAATAGCTATATTGATGAAGGGTGCCCTTTTTGAATCTAGTAGAAGAGTGGTTTCCTGTTGATCTTCTGCAGTCGATGCTGAATTGGTAAGTACTTTTGTCTTGCACTTGCTTTATTTATGTATTTGGAACTTCCGCTAAAATTATTTATTAAAATCAGTTTGTACTACCGCTTCACGCTCACCATTGGTCCTATTCGAGTCGAATGTTCAGTTTTTATTTGTGATAAAAATAATTATTCTATGATAATATATGATACAATTTTGTTGAATTTCAACATTTGCGAGTCTTGTTGAGTTGTTGTGAAAACGCCTTAAATTTGCGATAAGTAAACTATTGAGATTAGACGTAATCTTTAAACTAATTTGTTTAGGTTTTGATATTTAATTAATAAAAGATTATACAATGAGTCATTTAGAACTTAGTTCTTGGGTAACTAAAAGGGAGAAATATTTTGCTAGAATTCAAGCACTTTATGACGTAGGAAACAGATGTATTTTGTTATTAGAAAAAGAACAATCATACGCACCAGAATTAGATAGTTTCATTTCGCGTTTCAATAGAATGGAAGATGATTTAGATGCTTTTGAACGCATAAATGATAAAATAGGAATTTTAAATTTTAAGGTAGAAGAAAGGGAACGCATTGACGTTAATCAACCTTCAGTAGCCTATGATGAACAAGGTCGTAAATTAAACGTTCAAATGCGATCGACAATTGAAGGGCAAACCTCCGCCGCCACTTCGTCTAATTTAGTAAATATTGAATCTCAATCGGCAAAATTACCGAAAATAGAAATTGAACCGTTTGATGGGGTAAAAATAAGCGATTGGCCGAACTTCTACTCTCTGTTTACGTCACTGATTCATAAAAATAAATCACTTTCAAAGGTAGAAAAATTAACGTATTTAAGAAGCTTATTAAAACAACACGCATTATCACTTATTGAATCCTTATCAATATCAGATCAGAATTACGATATTGCAATGCAAACTTTAATAAAACGCTTTCAAAATAAACGTTTACTAGCTTCAAATTATTTAGATAAAATATTTTCATTTCGTACACTGTTTGAAGACTCCTCGAGATCATTAAATTCGTTTGTTGAAGTATTTAGTACGAATTTAAACGCTTTAAAGGCACTGCAAATTCCTGATTTATGTGACTTTACTATTTTATACGCTGGTTTACGATCCCTGTCGCCTACCTCACGCGAAGAATTTGAATTCAAATGTTCTGATATTGATATTCCTAAATGTAACGACTTGATCAAATTTGTAGAAGATAGAATTAAAGTTGTTGAATTAACGCATTCGAACGCCAGGTCCGCGCCTCCGCAATCATGTAAGCCTGTTCTTGCAATTACTAAATCAAATAAGGGACATTTTAGCAATCCACGCAATTCTTTGTTGTCTATCGCTTCCAATAAATCTGACATTACAAGAGGACATCCTGGATGCTCCTTATGCAATTCATCACATAAAATCTACGCATGTGAAAAGTTTAAAGAGTTTCCCATTTCTCAACGTTATGATGTTGTAAAGAAATTTGCATTATGTTTTAATTGTTTAGGTTTTCATAGATTGTCTGTATGTAGATCTCAGTCAAAATGTGTACATTGTGGAAATCCCAGGCATCCTAGTTTATTGCACATGATTAATGATAATAAAAATCGTTCCTCATTTAATACTCTACGAGATTTCCAAAATAGTGTTTCACTGAAAGATGAGAATAATATCGTAGTGGCTGAATCAAATTCTGCACTGCAGACATTGTCCTGCTCTGTTACCGAAAATGTTTCGATGAACAATTGTTCAATATTGTTAAGTACCGCTATTATTGGGATGTATGATGCAAGTGGTTATGTAATTCCTATTCGTGCCGTAATTGATAGTGGTTCTCAAGTTAGTCTGATTACCAATGCTTGTGTACAAAAACTAGGTTTGGTACGATACAGAAATCATATCGCGTTGAAGGGGGTGTCTAATATTGCTATTGAGAAAAATAGAGGTTTTGTTAATTGTTCGATTACACCATTAAATACTTCAAATATCCAACTTTATACAAATGCTTTAATAGTTGATCAAATTTGTAGCGACCAACCTAATGTACCCTTAGTTTCAGATGTAAGGAATCGCTTTTCTGATATCAGTCTAGCTGATTCTTATTTCGATAAAAGGGCTCCTATTGATTGTTTATTGGGCGCTGATTTATATACCGAAATTATGGCAGACTCTCATTCTGTTATTAAGGGACAACCAAGTACTATTTCTACAATTTTTGGATGGGTTTGTGTGGCAAAGTGCCTCAACCCCTCTCACTGTCACTCAGTAACAAATCTGATCATACTTCGCTTTTTTTATGTTGTGAATCATTAGACACTTCTCTTCGCAAATTTTGGGAAGTTGAAGAGGTCAACCGCCCTCTGCCGGTTAATCCTGAAGATTCTATAATTAAATTGCAGTTTATAAAGAATTGTTCACGTGATCCTTCAGGACGATATACTGTTAGTCTTCCTTTTCTTGAGGAAAATCCCATTCTACCTGATACTAGGATGTACGCTCAGAAACGCTTAATTAATTTGGAGAAACGCTTACAACGCCAACCCTCACTTTATATTGAATATCGCAATTTTATGGATCAATACATAAACTTAGGTCATATGAATATCGCTTCCTCACATTCTAATTATATTATTCCACATCACTGCGTAGAAAAGCAGGCTAGTAGTACCACCAAAATTAGAACGGTTTTCGACGCGTCGTTTCGCCCCACCTTAAACAGTAAATCTCTTAATGATTTTCTTTTACCAGGTCCTAAATTGCAACGTGATATAACAGACATCATTTGCAATTTTCGACTTCACGCTGTAGTCGTTTGTTGTGATGTTCAACAAATGTACCGCCAAATATTAATCAACAAAGATCAACGTAAATTTCAACACATTTACTACCGCACTGAACCCGACGGTGACATTCAAGAATACGAATTAAATACGGTCACCTTCGGCGTGTCAACCGCACCCTATTTAGCGCAAAGGGTGCTTCATCAATTGGTTGAAGATGAAGGTCAACAATTTCCTTTAGCTTCAAAAGCAATAATGCAACAAACTTATGTGGATGATATTTGCGAAAGTGTAGATACCATTCAAGAAGCATTACAATTACAAACGCAGTTAATAGACATTTTTAAACTAGGAGGTTTTAGTTTACGAAAATGGATTAGCAATCATCAATCTGTTCTTGAGGGTGTACCCATTGATTATCGCAATCACGCTTTAATTTTAAATACAGAAGATAATTCTTTTAAGATCCTCGGTGTTCAATATGAACCACGCAAAGATTGTTTTTCGTATCGTATAAATTCGAATTCGAGTGTTATGACTAAAAGAAGTATGCTATCTGAAATTGCAAAATTTTATGACCCTTAGGGTGGCTTACGCCAGTTACCTTTTACGCAAAATCACTAATTCAAAGGGTATGGTTATTAGGATTAAACTGGGATGAGCCGCTTCCAACTAAAATCCAAGAAGAATGGAAACAATTCGTTATTGATTTACCCTTGTTAACTGAAATTAGAATTTCTCGTCATATCGATTTTAAGTTAGCACTTTCTCGTCAAGTGATCTTAAAAACTTTTGTGTCTAATAGAATTGTTGAAATTTTAGAAACTTCTCTGCCTACTTATTGGCATCATGTTTCAACACAAGACAATCCTAGTGATTGTGCAAGTAGGGTTTTACAACCCTAATTCTTATCGCAATTTACCCTCTGGTGGAAGGGCCCTCGTTTTTTGTATACGCCCTTTAGTACCTGGAACTTAAATTCTTGCAGTCCCCTACAGGATAATTTAGTACCAGAATTAAAGTCTGAAGCGCTAATTGCCACCACCGCTACAATATTGCCTCTATTAGAATTAATAAATAAATGTTCAAGTTTTAGTAAATTGCAAAGAAGTATTGCTTTTGCATTGAGATTTTGTTTTAATTCACGATGTAAAATATTACAACTTCCACGACGTACTGGTCCGCTTTCTCCGATTGAATTACAAAATGCTAGGTATCTATGCATAAAAGAAGTACAGGCATTCTATTATTCTAATGAAATACACCAAGTAAAAATGAATCAGTTGTGTTCTCCTTCGTTACAAAAGTTAACTCCGTTTCTAGATAATCAAAACTTGCTCAGGGTGGGCGGTCGTCTTGTGAATACGACTCTCCCCTATGACGCCAAGCATCCCATATTAATTCCCAGAGATTCCCATCTGGCGGTCTTAATATGCGATTATACACATAAAATAACGTTGCACGGAGGTCCGCGTCTAATGGAATCTCTCATTCAATGTCAATATTGGATTCCCGGAATTCGTCAATTCATACGTCATCGTATTTATAAATGCATGCGGTGTTATAGATTAAAGGCTCAAACCTGTGAACCGCAAATGGCAAATTTGCCAAAAGCTAGAGTTCAGCAATCGCGTCCGTTCTGGAATACGGGGATTGATTTTGCTGGACCTTGGACAATCAAAGAAAGTCACAGAAGAAATGCTCCGCAATCAAAAGGTTATTTGGCCATATTCGTTTGTCTAGCTACCAAGGCGGTACATCTAGAATTCGTATCGGGTCTATCCACCCCTGCATTTCTTGCTGCCTTAGATAGATTTGTTGCTCGCAGAGGTTTGTGCCACGAAATATTTTGTGATTGTGGCACTAATTTTAAGGGCGCGTCCAATTATTTCGCCGATGTTTATAAAATGTTAAAGAACTCTAATACCGCTATCGCTGATCACGTTTCTACTATCAGAATTAAATGGAACTTCAACCCACCATCTGCTCCGCATTTTGGAAAGTTGTGGGAATCGGGTGTCAAATCCGCTAAGCATCATTTGCACAGAGTCTTAGATCCTAGGATTCTTACTTTTGAAGAAATGACTACTATTATTACCCGCGTAGAGGCAATAATGAACAGTCGTCCGCTAGGTTCTATTTTATCAGATCCAAATGAAGGTACGGATTACCTCACTCCGGGTCATTTTTTAATTGGATCCCCTTTGTTAGCACCCCCAGAAATGGATTTTGAAAGGGTAAATTAAGCGGTGTGGATCGCTACCATCTACTTCAACAAGCTACCCAGTCATTCTGGCGCAAATGGTCAAGCGAGTATTTACACACGCTAATGCCGCGACAAAAATGGTATGCAAATCAACCAAATATAAAAATTGGTGATATTGTTCTATTAAAGGTTAGTGACACGCCCCCGTTGTCCTGGCCACTTGGCAAAATTCTTGAGATTTATCCTAGCAAGCATGGCAGAGTTAGAGTTGCCAAAATTAAAACTAGCACAGGAGTTTATGTCAGACCTCTATGTAAAATGGCAACCCTACCGCTGTTAGATTCTGCATTACAACTTTTTATTCTTTTACTCAAAGTTAGTTTACATATTTGTTTGGAGTCATTATATTATAGTTAAGTTAATTTGTGTTTTTTGCTTTTGTATTTTTTATCAAAACATTGTTTTGGGTGGGCGGTATGTTGGCGCCATGAAGGTAATTTTATTAAAAGTAGAAATGCTAACATTTGTATATAGTTTATTTATCTAGTTGATAACTCGCAGATGTTGAAAGTCAAGGTACAAGTTTAGTTGCTATTCGGACTTTGCATTGAAAGGTGTTGTTTACAATATATATTATAAAACTTGTGTCGCCGTTCCAATATCAGCAGCCGTCTGTCGAATTCGTCCGCCGCCACCAATAGCTATATTGATGAAGAGTGCCCTTTTTGAATCTAGTAGAAGAGTGCTTTCCTGTTGATCTTCTGCAGTCGATGCTGAATTGGTAAGTACTTTTGTCTTGCACTTGCTTTATTTATGTATTTGGAACTTCCGCTAAAATTATTGATTAAAATCAGTTTGTACTACCGCTTCACGCTCATCAGGCACCTTTGAGGAATAGTGCAAAAGAGAAGTAGATGTAGACCTAGATGAGACTATTGTGCGCAGATAATGAAAGACGCCGACTGGGAATTTCAGGAAAATGTGTAGGTTCGCTTAAAATAGGAAACAATGGAGGTACGCGTTTAACCAGTTTCAGGACTGAAGACTTAATGATGATGAGTGATCTCTTATAATATAACTGTGATTTTCTCTTTCACTTGTCAATGAATGGTTCGTTTTGTTCGAAATGTTTCTTTCAGAGTATTAGATTTTTATTTAGTGCATTAAGGATTTTAAGACTATTAAAATGTGATTGGTGTCCATGATTTTGTTCTAAAGTCTAGCATTTACTGTGACAATGCTCGCTATACCGTTGGGTGAAGCCCAAGTAAATCCATCTTCTCATAGTCACCACCTTCTATTGCAGAAACGATCTTAATAATTTATATAAGAATCAATGCAAGGGAAGTAAAGTAAGCAAGTTATACACTAATAAAAAACGACTAACATATCTCACAATTTTTAAATAAATAATCCCATTATGAGATAAAAATTTTTGTGGCTCTTCGGTCCGCCGTAGTTAAAAATTAATATCGGACATACTTTATTACCGTTTTCAGAATATCTTCGTTATCTACAAAGCTCATGTATAGAGCGATAAAATGCTTATTCCGATAATTGGCCTTTGAAACTATCGCACAAAACTAATTAATCGCATAGTCCACTTGTATTAATAAATATAAAGTTTAAGTATTTAAGATCAAAAAAGCAAATGGCTTTCATGCATCTCTTAATTATTGATATCTAAGTTACAAAATCTGTCACTAACCATTATTTGTCAACACTACGTAAAGGAACACATTTTAACCACAACAACTAGACCGAAATTTAGAGAGGCGCCATAATACAAACCCACTTGTATAGGTGTGGACTTCATAGGTTTCTGGTAAAATTTAATTCATGTATGGAAGTCATCATGCTATTTCCTTTTGCTATAAATAAGATTTATGGGTTCCGTGTGTGAATGTGTGTGGGATTTTAAACCGATTTAGTTAAGAAATAAGGGACGAACACAACACGCGTCAAAATTTATTTTTCTGGTGGGTATTAGCTAGAATTTACTGGACAATCATAAGCATGTGCGGTGTTTTTTTTAGATTGTGTTTCTCAACCTTCAGTAGAGCGAGGAACCTTTATCTTTTTTTCTGAGGAACCCTCTTAGCAGTAAAAATAAGATATAAAATTTTTCATCAAAATATCGACATCATGCTACTTTTATAGCTTCCAAATATAGAGAATTGAAAAAAATATACAGGGTGTAACAAAATAAGTGTAAAACATTTCAGGGGGTGATTCCTCATCATAAAAGAGATAGGGTCTTTCATATAAAGAAACTTCATTGGAGCATCTCTTGTTAAGATACAGCCCCTTAAAGGGGGTACATAAAATTTGTTTTTCATTTTTTTACAAACACTAAAAAAGTTACAAAATTGAAATTACGGTGACATTTTTTACTATCAAAAATACACTTACTCAGTAATTTATTTGGTTTACCCCTTGGTTGTAAGGAGTGGAAAACGCAATCCCTAAAATTTATTTCCAATGTAACTTTTTGTCTTATTATTTGTTTGCCATTTAAAAATTTATTTCTAATAGCTTATTTCATTCTAAACAAAAAATGGCTCTTGAATTTTTTGCCAAAAATTAACCAGTTTGCAGAAAAAAATTATTTTACAAACAACTAAACGGATACATCGTCATAAGACGAAAATGCGAAACTAATTTATCTAGTAGGCCGCTATTAGTGAAAGTGACAATTAAATTGTTATCACGCTGTCAGTTTGTAAATTTTTGAAATTAAATTAATAATTGTCTGTCGTTGTTCTGTTCTTGTTAGTTTTAATAATTCACTTGTTATTAAAATGGCATACACAAATGCGTAAATGGCTGATATGCATTACATTTACGATCTGTCGCAGGGTAATGGGTTAGAAGCTTGTAGAAGGTTGTAATGCAAAAAACAACATCAAGTTTAAAGAAAGGTTTATTTAAATATAAATCAAGCTAAACGACTACACATCATGAGAGCTTCTTACGTTCTTCCGTATCTCTGAACAACAACTTACAGTAACCACTTACTTACTCCCTCTACTACCCTTAGGTCTATCGACGCACGCAGAAGGCCTGAAATATTTTACACATCCTCCGGCGCGACGGAACAACTTAGCTTATCACTTCTTTTAAGGTCGATATTTCAAGTGATATTCTTTTAAATGTTTTAGCGTTATCTGAGTAAATGACCTTAGGAATCCATCTACGGGCAAAGAACCGTTTACATGCACTGATTGTAGACGCAACATCCATTTTCAAAACAATCTCTAGATGAAGTGCTTGTATAACAGCGCAGGTAAATAAAAGCACATAACATGGCTTTGAGTGATAACTATCTTTAAAATACAACGGTCCGGCGAAGTCTAAACCTGTCACTTCAAAGGGCTTTGTTTGCTGTATTCGATCTCTAGGTAACGGCGCGAAGGAATGCGACCCTGATTTTCCACGAAGTCGTTTACAGATAACACATCTTGCTAAAACGGACTTTATTAATTGCCGTCCACGTACAATCCAAAATCGTTTACGTAATTCATAAAGTGTTGCATTAACACCACTATGATGAAGAGTTTTATGAAACTTCATTATTAGTAGTTTACTTAAATGTGCATTTTTCGATAGAATAACGGGATGCTCGAGGTTGACATCTTCTCTTAAATTATGAAGACGCCCACCCAAACGCAGCAATTCATGTTTATCCAAGAAAGGGCTTAAAGTTGCAATACTCGATTTCCGTTCAATGCCCTCACCCCATTGTAAACTGTTAATCTCCGAATAATAAACTTCCCGCTGAGCCTGCCTCAGTAAACATATTTCGGCCCTTTCAAATTCGTTTACGGTTAAGCTCTCCATTTCTTTATTATTTCTGGTTTTTAAATTTCCTATAAATCGTAAAACATACGCCGTTATCCGCATTAAACGATCAAAATCACTGTATCTGGAGGAATCTATAAATTGATTGCTACCTTTTGTAGTGTCATTAATTAGTAAAGACATTTTCGATACTATATCTATCGTTGACGTAAATTTCTCTAGCAACCACCTAGGACCGTGTAACCAAGTTTCGGAATTTATTAAAGTACTTGAACTTACTCCGCGGATTAATAAGTCCGCAGGGCTCTCGCGACCCGGACAATGTTTCCATGTTATATCTTTCGATAAGGTCTGAATTTTTTTAACACGGTTAGTCACATATGGTTTCCACTTTGACGCATCACCTTTAATCCAATACAACGCGATCAGAGAATCTGTCCAACACACTACCTTTTCGATTTTAATTCTATCGTTCTGATTGCACCAGTTAATTCCTAACACCTTTTGACTTTGTGCATTTTGCGATTCAACCTTGCTGTTTACTTCGAAATCGTTAATCGTCCATTTGCGTAAATTCACGGAGGCTCATTGAAAAAGCTTACTTGAAAAGTCTTTTAAATGTTCTGCAACATTGTCGTTATTGTACCATAAGAATCGATGTGCGACTTTATCGTCGAAATGTAAATAAATTTGTAGAAATGCTTTCTCAATGTCAGCCGTAATTCGGATCTCGCCTACACGAAAATTAACCAAAATCTTAATTAAATCTGGACTTAAATTAGGCCCCTTCTAATAAGTCATTCAACGATTTTTGTCCCGGGGCATGTGAAGAGGCATCGAAAACCACTCGCAAACGCGTTGTTTGTTTATCTTCTCTAAAAACAGGCCTGTGTGGCATGTAGTAAACACGATCGCCATTTGTTTTTTCAGCATCACCGCGGGAAATTAACTCGGCATGATTATTATACAACATTCCTTTGATAGCAGCGTTATATTCACATATTTTGTTAATATTGGTCAATTTAAACTTTAGCCTCCGAGCAAGAACTCGCGCACTAATTAAATTATCATTTTCAATCACTGCATCCTCATTCTTCCACGGTAACGCTACTAAATATCGATCATCACATTTATAAACGTTATTTTTCAAAAAATTATCGAAAAATCTCTTATCATCGTCTGCTTCTTTGGTTATACCTATTGTTTCCAAATCCCACATACTTTCGATCTCGGCTTCTGTCTTTATAACTGTCGCATGTAACACTGTCTGCAGATTTACTCCTACTGTCGTAGCATCAACTGGTATGGGACCATGCAAAGCATAACCAAATTTCGTGTCCACTGCTACTAAACCTTTGTTAAGACGAATATTTTTTCCTGTCACTACCGCCCAGTAATTGTCCGTGCCTATAAGTATATTAATTCCATCAACAATTAACGCTCGATCTATATTAAACGGGATATTGTCAGGAAGCTGCAAGTTTTGATACTCTACCACGCTTTCTTTAGGTATATATAAATTATCCATGCAAATTTCTGGAACTTCCACAGCC
Organism: Platerodrilus igneus; assembly: GCA_036346225.1. Taxonomy (NCBI): domain Eukaryota; kingdom Metazoa; phylum Arthropoda; class Insecta; order Coleoptera; family Lycidae; genus Platerodrilus; species Platerodrilus igneus. The sequence goes on along the minus strand of JARFIW010001469.1, from coordinate 9,149,620 downwards.
TCAATCGTTAAAATTTCATGTGTATATTGTCCCTTCAAAGTAATTAAAACGCGGTTGTAAAGTTTGACGGTATTGATGAACTATTTCCAAACGCGACAATACGAACCCTATGTTGTCCAACAACAGGTAAATTTAATACTCTTGATAGATTCTCCTTAATAAATGAAAGTTGACTACCCCCGTCCATTACTAATCTAATTAACTTCTTTGAATTTTCGCCAAAGGCATAAACACAAGCTGTTTGCAATAGCACATTTTTGTTTATGTTTGTCATCAAACTGAACACCGACGACGCCGAAGTGTTCATTGAACTCTCGCCTTTCGTTAATTTCACTGTAATACCTGTCGTCTCAGCGTTGTGTCTATCTTTACCTGGCTTAAAGCTTAGGTCGCATATTGTTGTTGCGTGCCTACCTCTGCATTTCTTACATCTTAAGAATCTATTTTTACAATACTTAGCACTATGGTTATTTCTCGTACAACGGTAACAATTTCCTGCTGCCTTTAGAATTTCTTTCTTCCTTGCCAAAGGTACATCTGCGTCACACATTTCGGTTTTATGGTCTTTCTTGCAGAAAGCACAGCATTCAAGACGTTTGTTCGGCGCGACTAATAAACTAGACGCAGTTCCTTTGTAATGCGTTCTCTTTTCTGTTGGGAGCATCATTCCTTTACAGTCTGCATCCGGTTTTAAAGCTTGTTCCAACGACTCGAGTTCGTTTTTAAGAAACTGCAACAAATCCTTTACCTGGCGATCTGCATCTTCCTCTGACCTTGATGATGAACTTTCTAAATTATTCGTAATAATTTCTAGATGATTGGATGATTTCATTTTCATTTGTCGATAAAATCCTAAACGCAATTCCGTTGGCAACGACTTCATGAGAGTCGACTTTACGATTATGTTATACTGAGAACTAGATACTTCTAAGATTTCAAGAGCACGCATAGCTGAAGTGATTAGATTGTAATTCTTCCTTAAAGTGCTTACGTCATTTTTGGATTTTACAGGTTCGATTTTCATAATGCTATCAATATATTGTTCAATTAGCCGTTCCCCATTTCCAAATTGATCTTTTAATATATTCAAAGCTTCTTCATAGAATGCTCCCTATGGAGGAAATCCCTCAATTGCTTCAGCGGCCCTTCCCATGACATACATTCGCAGGTAGTTGAATCGATCTCCGTCCGTTAATTGTTGATTGTCGTGGCTCATACTTCTGAATTGTTCCCAGAAAGGAAGCCAGCCCTTTGCAGTACCATCATACTTTGCTAACTGTACACGTTGAAGCTTCACTGACGTAAAGGACGGCCTACTTGTTTCGTTACTTACTGGTACCGTATTCGTTAAATTCGAGTCAATCTCTATCTGCGATTTTTCTGGGCATTTTAATCTAAATTCCAACTTAGACATCGTAGTTACAGCAACCTCTTCATATTCATACCTTTTCATTAACCCGTCCTCTAGATTTTCTTTAAGCAGAGGTTCAATTTGCCTATCATTTTCTTTCAGATTGTCACTCGCAAGCTTTAACTTTGACATAGCTGTATAAATGTCTTCAACACTGAAACTATTTTCTAGCATAGAATTTATATTATTAACTGTTTTAGTTAAGTGCGTTCTACAAATTGTCCGTTTTACTTGTTCCATCATGAAGCCTCGATAGTATAGCCGTCTGTTAAATATTTGCATTCGCGTTCCGTTATTCCGAATATTTACGTTAAAGCTCGTTTATATTTATCACCAGATCCTCCCTGGTTTCGGCACCAAAGTTGATGAAATGCAATAAACAACATCAAGTTTAAAGAAAGGTTTCATCATCATTAGGTCTTCAGTCCTGGAACTGGTTAGACGCGTACCATCATTGCTTCCTATTCTGAACTAACCTACATATTTCCCTGAAATTTGCACAGTCTGCATCTATAACTATCTGATCTAGGTCTACATCTACTTCTTTTTTCCTATCTCTGCTTGTAATACATCCCAAACTATTCCCCAAAAATGCCTTAGAACGTATTCTGCCTTTCTATTTCTCTTATCCTTTTCCCCAGATATCCTTGTTCCCTTACTATTTCTATAACCTATTTGTTATTATCTTTGTCTGTCCATGCTATCGTCCTCATACATCTGAAGCACAGCATTTCAAAAGGCTGCTACCGTTTTTCTGTCTGCGTTTCAGACTGCCCATATTTCATAGGCATACTGTGCTGTGCTCCACACATATGCTTTCAACAATTTTCTTCTTGTTGTCTTTTCTCATAAGCGCTGTTCTTTCTTGTTAGATGCAGTTCAGTCACCTTCTATTGTTTTACAATTATATACCCTATTTCTCCGACCTACAGTGATTGTGAAGGGAGGTAAGCAGCCTGTGGCTGGCAAGTTCCCCCAACACTTAACCATTTACTGATTTAATATATTTTCCAATATATCTTTTCGCACAGTCCTCATTAGTTGCAGATATTTCGCAACCAACAACTAGTTGTTTATACTAATCATCAGATTTATCTGCGCTTATTTTTTCGTCATTAATTTTCCGTCTCAAAACTGGTTAGACACGTACCTGTACTGATTTATATTCTGAGCTAGCCTATATAGTTCCCTGAAATTCTCACACAGCATATGTATACAGCTCGTTCCCCTTCTATTGTTTTCTAATTTTATGCCCAATTTCAGCAAGATTCAGTAAAGGGGGTTAAGCAACCTGTGGCTACCAAGCGACTACACATCATGAAAGCTTCTTACGTTCTCTTATATCTCTGAACAACAAGTTACAGTAACCCCTTACTTACCCCCTCTACTACCCTTAGGTCTATCGACGCACGTAGAAGGCCTGAAATATTTTACACATCGGTATGCTCAAATGTATCCTCAACGGCAGCTTCCTTTGCATAGAATATTTGCCCAACTTCATCAACGATTACGAAAATATGGTTCATTCGAAAAAAGAACGCAGGATTGTGGTCGCCATCAAGAAGTTAGAACACCGCAGCTTGAAGAAACAGTACGTAATTTTGTTGAAGAACAATCCACAAGCAGTACTAGAAAGATTGCTTTCGAGTTAAATGTTGATCATATGACGGTATTTCGAATTTTAAAAAAACAACTCTTATACCCCTACCATCTACAACGAGTACACACTGTTACCGCGAGATTTTCCGAACCGTCTTGAATTTTAAAGTTGGATGCTGAAAATGGTTAGAAGAAATCCTGACTTTCTGAAGACAATCGAATTCACAGTCGAATGTACTTTTTCTCAGGACAAGATTATTAATTTTCATAATAACCACATATGGGCTGCTGAAAACCCTCACGCTATTGTCCAAGCTAACCATCAAGGACATTTTTGTCTTAACGTGTGGGTCGGAGTTATTGGGGATTATTTAATTGGCCCTCATTTTTTACCTCCTCAATTAAATGGTAAGGCATACACTCAATTTTTAAGAGAAGTGCATCCGTACTGCTGGAGGAAATTCCTTGTGGTATCAGAAGGGTAATGTTTTTTATGCATGATGGGGATCCCGCCCATTTTAGTCAAGCAGCACGTCAGCATTTAACTCAAACATATCCAAATCATTGGATAGGTCGAGGAGGACCACAAAATTGTTCCGTTCGATCCCCGGATTTGAATCCTCACGATTTCTGTACTTGGAGCCATTTACAGAGTTTGGTTTATCCTACTCCTGTTCGCAATGTAGAGGACTTAAGAAACCGCATCATCGATGCGTGCAGGGTAATTAGAGAGACTCCAGGAATATTTGAGCGAATACGTGGCTCAATGCGCCGACGTCTAGACGCATGTGTAATGACTGAAGGTGAACATATTGAACATTTACTATGATTTCTACATGTTGTATATTTTGTTATTAATAAATTAGTTTTGTTTATTCATCTTTAATCATACTTTGATGCAGGTAGTAACTACAAAATAACAATTATAATCCAGTTTGCATTTATGACAATGTATCTCTCTAGTTGTTTGTAAAATAATTTTTTTCTGCGAACTGGTTAATTTTGAGTAAAAAATTCAAGAGACATTTTTGTTTAGAATGAAATACGTTATTGGAAATAAATTTGTAAATGGCAAACAAACAAGACAAAAAGTTACATTGGAAATAAATTTTAGGGGTTGCGTTTTCCACCCCTTACAACCATGGAGTAAACCAAATAAATTACCGAGTAAGTGTATTTTTGATAGTAAAAAATGTCATCTTAATTTCAATTTTGTAACTTTTTTGGTGTTTGAAAAAAAATTAAAAACAAATTTTATGTATCCCGTTTAAGGGCCTGTATCTTAAAAAAGAATTCTCCAATGAAGTTTCTTTATATGAAAGACCCTATCTCTTTTGGATGAGGAATCACCCCCTAAAATGTTTTATACTTATTTTGTTACCCCCTGTATAAGAACAAAATATATTGGTCAGGAAAAAAACACACATAATATTCGGTTATTTTTTAATGATTACAATTGCATCTATCTAAGCTTAATGGTATGGCTGAGCTTGTTTGCGTGAAACAAGTTCGTCAAAATCAGGTACATGCTCGAAAGCTGTATCCGTATGTGTGCTTCAGGCTTCAGCTTATTTCTTTGCTTAGCATCTGTAAGAGAATACTTAAAAAATCCTCCTTCACAACGGTAAGCTGTAGCAAATAGCTGTAATTTTTTACAGCACAATTGGCAATTCTGAGTATTCACATATAAGCTTGGTCCAAAACTCTAACAAAATAGCCAAATTGAAAGTAGTTTTGAGGTTTCCATCAGTTGCCACATCAATAAGCTGTTCTATTTTTTTACAGTCAAGGTTTGATATAAATTTTCGTTGGGACTGAGAATGTATTGCGAAGGCAATTTAGATCGTCATTTCGTGTTGGAAAATATTCTTCGAATGAAACATGTAAATTCTAAAAATGATTGGTTATACCTAAAGTCAGTTTTGCTTAAAGTGCAGTCTTTGTTTGACTCGGATATAAAATCATGGAGTGTAGGAAAGCATTTAAGTTATTCCTTTGTTTATGCAAGATTCCCAAAACTATTTTTTTGGCTTCAATTTTGTCATAAACTACAAGTAGAGCCCTGAAGTGACATTCGATTCATTGAAGCTAACGTCGGCAAGATAGGCCAAACGTTGGAACCACTTGACTTCAGTTATTATTGATGATAATTCAAATCAGGAGTTATTAAGAAACACCAAGACCCTACTTCCCACACTAAACAGGCACGCCAAAACTTTTGCGCGAAATTTTTGATGACCCTTTACATAAATATTCTAGTATAAAAAAAGCAAATCTTCAATAAAAAAAAAATAATGCTTTATGCTATTAGATAATATTCTGATCTGCAGCTTTCCTTGCGTGTCTTTTTGTTCTCCCTATTCTTGGATCCGCTGATGCGTGCTGTTGACTATTACCCCTAAATTGTTTTCAATTGAGTTCACTTGTTGATTTTATAGTACCGCTTGACCAAACACCCTTTCAATGCTTTGATCGATCCTCTGTTTAGTACTCCGATGCGTAAATACAAACCAATGTCTTTATGCAAATTTAGATCGATGTATATTTAAATTCGGATTTATTTGCAAATTTAGATTTATGTACCAATTTAGATGTGCTAATTTAAATTTCTACCCAGAACCCTAAATTATAAATATTAAAATTATGTTTAATTAACAAGCTTTCACTTACGTTTTTTAGTCAACGGCAAAACTTCTCTCGTATATTTTCACTATTATTTAAAAAACTTTTCTATCACGACTTCCACGAAATATAATTATTTAATTGTTCTATGTTCACTTTACGTAATTTTTTAATTTGAATTGCTATGAAGCGTGCTCTTGTTGAAGGAAAACTGATTGTTTATCAAATTTATGTGGTATTTATAACAACGCCTCTATCTGACATCATTTGTTATCCGCATCCTTCGGTCAAAGTTTAAGACGTGTTATTGTCCATACCTTGGACTTTCTCCGGTATACATTTGATAATAACTTGTTAGAACGATGTTGTCGATCACGTAGTATTCAAGTTGTATATAGTGGATTCCTTATAGCCTGTCTTGTTTTGTTTAGTTGTAGGAAATTTTAATTCGACCTCTCACGTAGACAAACTTATGGCTTTTATTTTTGTCAAGATAATCTTTTGGGTTTTAAATTTACTCCATGTTAAAAATCATGTATGCGATAGTTCTATAGTGACATAAATTGAAATGCGTTTATTTATATCCTGAGTTTCTGAAACGTGTGTGTTTTGAAAGGTGTTTTTATTGCAAGAATGCTTTGTTATTTCCTTGCACTATCGCATTTTTATTTTAACAGAATTCGTATCATGATTTTCTAGCTTTCAATGTTCTTAATGCGTATTTATTTAGAATTTATGAATGCTTTGTTGGTTTAAAATGAATTTGATTGCGTACAGAGTTATTTATCTGACTGAATGTAGTTGTATTATTGAAGAATGAGCTTCTCTGCATTAATTAAAGTTAGCTGTAATCCTTATACAGTGATAGATGTTTGCTTTTTTCATAGTTTGCAAATTACGTATTTTTCATGATAAAATTGTTTAGTTTTCTAGCTTTTAGTACTATATATATCTAATGTGCAACCCTTCTGACCCTATATACCCATAAATAACCCCTATTATCATAGTAATGTGTGTATATATATTGCCGTGGTTCTCGGGTAAAAGCCTCGCCAACAAAAATATATTCGAAAATTTTTGTTTTTAATTTTCAAAACTCGAAAATTGCACATAATAGCAAATTCTTCAAATAATAAATAATTCAAAAAAAAATTATAATTTCTTTCCCGTTTTCCTCTCTTCCTCGGTTGAATTGCCTTCTTCAACCGCTTCCGGCTAGCTCAGTTGGACCTCCTCTTGGATATCTATATTCACTCTCATATTCTATCGTTCATGCACACTCCCAATAAAACCACAAAATACAACAAACATACAATCTTTTATTTTTCACTATTTACAAATAAAATTCAATATTATCCACATTTCAGTGATCAAGTTACACCTCAATAAATCCTATTTTGTAATGTCCTGAATTTTAATTTAAATTATCAAACACTTAGAATGTACCCGGAGTAAATGGGCCCTGAATAATACCTTATTTCTCATTCCTTTTATATAATTTATTTTAAATCTAAGTAAACTCTGGAGTATGGTGAGCTCATGATAACCCAGTTAATTATGAATAATGTATGCCCTTATACTTTGCATACTCTTACAACAAACAAAAAAAACACCCATGTACTCTTCACAAATTGTAACTTCCTGATGGAACGTTAATAAGCTTTATATACACCTTCAGATTTCTATTTACATACCATAATAAAGTTAGTTATACGTATTATGTTCAATACGCAAAATAATGCACAAAACCTTCAAAATCACTCTCATACGTCACTCAATATTCATAGTTTATAACCACAATTTCAAAGCGTTACCTGGAATTTCGAGAAGATCTCTGCTTCGTGGACGATGGTATTTGTTTTTATTCTGCTTTGCAGGCCGCTTCTAGCTATTAATAGAAGAACCCCATGTAAGTTGAGGTGCTAGCGCTGCCTTCACGGTGTATCCAATTTCCAAATCCAAATTAATTATACGTCTTTCACAATTATTTACTTTAATCCACGTTACTTAACGTCACGACACGAGCTTGTTATAAAAAATTATAGGTGCTACCTCAATTAAAAAATGTAATCTCGGCACACAAACCGCGTACAAATTATGAGGCCAACACCGTGCAATATAATTTAAAATGATTTTATTATACTTACAAACTCGTGATAACTTTTATACGTCGTCTGAAGCGATCGAAATATTAAGGGCCTTCATGTTTTCGAAAAGCATTTATACAACTTAGGCTACCACCTCCTGGCCGCCTTTCATCCGAAATCCCCATCTACAACAACACGTTCTTAAAATTTTGAGCTCAACCGATTTCTAAGTCCGCAAATTTCAGCGCGTCGTTATGATATTTTCTGAAAATTAATAAACACTTAGCTCGTATTTGTCTCACGTCCAACTAACTAGCTCGACCAATCGTATATTCACTGACGTCCTATAAATCCCGCCTATACTACCGTTGTCCCTTACTTATGCGTTTTCTACGTCTCTTTCTAACCTGGTTTGAGTGGTAGAAAATCGATATTCCTGACCATCTGCTATCTAACCCCACGTGGACTGCTTTAAATACCCCTCATTTGTGTTTACTGCGAACGCATGCGACGGTTTACCGATATTCTTTGTAACCGTTTGCTATCTATAAAAATTAAGTGGAACTTGATCTTTAGAAAATACGCAGGTGTTTAATTTTAAACGAACGTTTTAACTAACATTTCTAGGAGTTGGATTTCAGTGCATTTCAACCCCACCGATATATTTGTTTGTTAGCAACGCGTTTCACCTTGGTATTATTGATATTTTTACACGCTTTTATGCATATTATACGTAAATAACCGTTCAATTAAACTCAATTAAATTAATAAATTAATGGCATTGGCTTCTAACATTTTATTCTTTTGCAAACCTACTAAATTTTAATCATTATTTGTAAAATTTTGTTAATACCTGTTACTTAAAATTGAACTAACCGGAATAAATTTCGCCTGTAAATTCTGGTTGTTGCTTTATACAGGGTGTTTTGAAATTGCTTCGTTTATATTTACTTTTAATCTTTTAAAACCACTATAATATATATATATATATATATATATATATATATATTGCTACGATATCGCAGTTCGTCAGATGTACAACTATCAATTGCCCGCTGATCGATACCTCTCTGCGCCTTAAAAGAATTTAAAATTAACACAATTAAATTTATGCCTCAACTAGCTCAGTGATACCACGCACAGAGTGAAACGATGATATGATAACGAAGAATTTTTCCTCACTCCTCTCCAATACTAAATACACCTGAATAAGACAAACGAAATTCACCAAAAATTGTGTAATATACTAAATAAAAATGTTGTCATATTACAATTTACAAATCTACGCCCTTTTTAATATCTTTTACTTTTTATAGAACTATTAAATCAAAATTAAAATAAATATTCCTATCGAATTAGCTCTTTACGAAGATTATAAAACTTGTACACCTTTAAAAGCAATTAAATCCACTCTTGATTGTTGTCCAGTAACTTGGAGCCGTCGATCAGTACCTTGGAGTGTTCAGACAGTAATTTAAAGTTTTTACCCAATAACTTAGAATATTAAGCAGCATATTAGAGTATTTTTTCAGTATCTTAGTGTTAAGCAGCAGCTAAGATAATTACGTAGTGCCGTTTATATCAACGGCAAATTTCTATATAGATTTATTACAGCATGCACGCTCTACTGACACTTGAAATTCTAAATTTTTCTTAAGTTTCAACTTTTGAAATTTTCAAATTTCCCTAAATTCTATTCACGTAACTATTTCCTTTCAAAATAGCACAGTCGGAGCGAAATTATAAAAATGATCCTACTTTATCGCGTTCGTTAGTTTTATAGAATAAAATTCCTTCTTGAATAATCCGTGCATTCTCATTGGTTGACAGAACGCTATCAGTTGTTCGTATATGAAAAAGGCCTTTCAATTATGGGTTATATCTGCAACCTGTTGGATTTTGTTATATATTTCATTTTGTATAAGTTCTAAATTGCACGTACACTGGAACTTCCTAGCGGGACTTGATTAACAAATGGTATTTTATATACGTTCGAAATTGCACGTATTACCGTCGCCTCTAATATTCATTCTTATTTACGCAAATGTGTTTAGATTGAAAGAAATTTCATTTCACGGTTGTTCTTCGTTTCGAATATGTTGAATTTGTATTTATTTTGAGCTTAAGAATGTTTTTAAATGTTCTAAGATGATTGAATTGCTCCCGCAATTATTTATTTTAATGAATATAGTGAAGTTATTGTGGAATGAGCTTCCATTAATTAATTGTAGTTTGTTATTGATTTTATACAGGGGATTTGTATTTGCTTTTCCACGATGAATAAATTATGTACATCTTTGGGTTTTAATGTTTGGCTTTTGTGGTTTTTATGATATTTACATGAGGTATTCCTCCTGTATGATCTTAAATAACCTTATAATCATAGCTATATATATATATATATATATATATATATATATATATATGTATATATATATATATATAGTGTCGTAATAAAACGAAGAAAAAATAGCAGATCAGTTTCAATTGGGAGGAATAGTAGTATTAGGGTAGCAATACTAGCACTGACAGATTAATATTGGAAAAAAGGGTAAGACGAGTAAGCACTCAGTTAATAGGCTTGACAGATTTGATCAAGGTCTTTAACAATGTGGATTGGAATTCACAGTTTACGATTTTAAAGGAGGCAAGAATAGTTTACAATGGAATAGGAGTGAGTACTACTTTAACAGGAAGCAATGGGATATAATAGAATAAATACTGAGTTAGTAGAATTTAAAATTGGCAAAGGTGTAAAACAGGTATGTACTGTATAACCCATCTTGAATATGAAGCAAACAATAAGTAAAATCAAAGAAATGAGAAAGACAGATGTCGTAATTCAAGAATAGAAAATTCAAATATAGCAAAATATGAGAATGATAAAGCTATTTTAGTAGAAACAGAAGCTACATATCCCCTATATTAATTTGTATTTAAAATTAAACGTTATAATTATGTCTTGGATATAGCATGATACAATATATAAAGGAATGTAGTATAATGAGTGTCAACCAAGTTTGTACTAGGAATAGAATAAGAGACGATTACTTTGTAGCACAGACGTCAGTTGATACAATAAGCTTAAGAACACTGAATTACTGCCAAGCTGACTTATTATAATAACCTAGAAATAAAGATATTGTATGATTATCAAGAAACAGTATAAAAGCAATACTGCAGTTTCTCACAGAACGATGTGAAACCAGAGGCTTCATGTTAAATGTAAGAAGCTCATCTAGTCAGCCAGTCTTCGAACTTCATAACTTTAACATTGTTAGGTGTTCAGGCTACTCATTCTTAATTATTAATTATTGATTAATTTAAATATTAACTTTTAACATTTTCAATTGAATTCAATTTGTTCTTAAAGAATATAAGCATCCAATTCTATTGTAAATGAAACGAGTTATTTTGTAATTAACGATATATAATAAATTTGCACTTGTGTTTTTGAAAATAAACTTTTTAAAAAGAAGCGCCCATGGACTCAAAATCTTTCTCACGTAAGTAATTAAAAATAGTATTAAATGAAATGAAATATAGTTTAAATAAAGATGTATGCATATAAATCTACAATACCAAAACGTAGATAATGATATGTAGTACACAAGATAGTGGTGGAAAGGTGATATTTAAAGCTTGGTTTAGAAAGATTAGAGAAAATGAAGAAATTTCTTTTGCTTAAGGATTTGGATTACAAATTACAACAGAAGTAAAACTGACATCGTGACTAGAATAGTCCAAAGACGAGAAACTTTTGAGATGCAAGACGTAATACTAAAATTTAAGCTAGCTCTAGCTGTTAGGAAAGGGTTATTGAAAGTCTAGGTTTAGAGTGTAGCACTATACGGCTGCGAAACATCATCAATACGCAAAGTTAGAAAGTTAAAGTTTTCGACATAAGGTGCTATAGAAAAATACTTAAAATGAATTAAAAAGATAGAAGTTTGTAACGATAAAATCTTAAAAATGATTAATGAACAGGAAAGTATTGCAGTATTTTCAAAAGAAAGCGGGAGAAGATGGTAGATCATATTTTAAGGGATGTAGGAAAGCAGCAATACAGGACAGAGCAGAACATACAGACTAAAGAGGATGTCGGCAAATACAGCTATAGAGCAATAAAATAGTTATCTTAGGATAAAAAACACTGCAAAGCTGTGTTGAACTAACTTTGAGCTTATGCCTAAGAGAGAATGTTGTAAATACTAAAAGTTATATATACAACTCACATTTACGATAATAATAAAGTACATTAATAAAATCTTTTACAGAAAATCTCTACATCCATAAACAAAATTTTAGACTTTAAGAATTATTATTAAGTGAACCTGTAAGTGCAAATTCATATTACTTACTCAAAAAAGATCGTGTTACTTATAGTGATTTATATCACGTTTGGCACTATTTTTAGATACAATTTAGAATTCAAACGAATTTATTTTTAGAAAATCAAATGTATTGTCCCTTTTCGCGAAATACAGTCGGTCATAGAATGCATAGCAACTCTATAAATAAACGAATCAGCTTTCAATTTTTCACAAAAAGATCCATTTTAAACTAAAAATAGATTTTCTCGATTGGCATCAGGCCAAAAATATACGATACTTTATTGTTTACACAAAAACACGCACACATAAACCTGTTAAATCATTACACTTTTGTCGTTCTTTTTTGACAAAGGCAAAAAGATTTAGCAATGGTTTATTTTGTTGTCGAAAACAACATGTGTCAATGTTAAACAAAGTAAACTTGTACAATGAAACTGTAATTTTTAAATATTCATTCAATATAAAATATAATATCTAAAGAAATAATTGAAAAGTTGATGGATTTTTATAAGCTACGAACATATAATTTTCCTCCCGAACAACTTCCTGAGTAGTGACCGTTATGCTTGCAACTAGAGTTGCAATAAGCAGGCTCACGCTGGGCTAAAAATACTTCAAATTATTTTTTAGAAGGTTTATTTTGAATTTATCCGACAAGACCCTCCCCCCCATGCTGACCAAAATACTACATCACTCAATAAGTCGTAGGATGATACATAGATGGCGTTGCTATGTAATAATCCATATGATTTGTAGGAAGTACTAACCTTAAAAAGATATCTGTCAAAATTTCATGACAATCCGACGATTAGTTTACAAGTTACAGAGGTTCAAGTGACGATACTTTTGAGTTTTTCAAAAAAATGAATTCCAAGCAATTTCGCGTGTTGATTTATCATTGCTTTTGATGGGTAAAATACCATCGCAGCCACAGCATGGCTTGATAAGTGTTATCCGGGCTCTGCTCCATCGAGACAAACGGTGGAGAAGTGGTTTGCTGATTTTAAACGTGGCCGTACAGACACTGACGATGCTGAACGCTCTGGAAGGCCAATTGAGGTGGTTACACCGGAAAACATCAAAAAAGTCCACCGAATCGTTTTGGAAAACAGAAAAGTGAAATTGCGTGAGATAGCTGACACCTTGAAGATATCAGAAGGCAGTGTGCACACTATTTTGCATGAACATTTGTCCATGAGAAAGCTGTTCTCAAAGTGGGTGCCGCGTTTGCTCACAGTGGACCAAAACAACAACGTGTCGATGATTCTGAGAGCTGTTTGGAGCTGTTCAACCGGAATAAAAGGACTTTTGCGTCGGTATGTGACAATGGATGAAACATGGATCCACCACCACACTCCAGAGTCTAATCAGCAGTCAGCTGAGTGGACTGCAGCCGGAGAACCACGTCCAAAGCGGCCAAAATCGCAAAAGTCGGCTGGTAAGGTTTTGGCGTCTGTATTTTGGGATGCGCACGGAATTTTGTACATCGACTATCTTGAGAAAGAAAGAAGAATCAACAGCGAATACTACATGGCATTATTAGTGCGTTTGAAGGAAGAAATTGCCAAAAAACGGCCACACATGAAGAAGAAAAAAATTCTCTTTCACCAAGACAATGCACCGTGTCACAAGTCGATCGCAACGATGGCCAAATTGCACCAATTGGGCTTCGAATTGCTTCCGCACCCACCGTATTCTCCAGATTTGGCCCCCAGCGACTACTACCTGTTCGCAGACCTGAAAAAAATGCTCGCCGGAAAAAAATTTGGCTCGGATGAAGAGGTGATCGCTGAAACTGAAGCTTATTTTGAGGCCAAAGACGAATTGTTTTACAAAAAAGGTATCAAAATGCTAGAACGGCGTTGGACTGATTGTATCACTCTTGAAGGAATGTATGTTGATGAATAAAATCGAATTTCGCCAAAAAAATGTGTTTTTCTTAGTTATCCTACGGACTTATTGAGTGATGTGTTACTCAACACAAAAAGTAAGAAAGAACCAAAAATTGACCACTGCTGCACGTGCTCTGGTCAGTGGCAGTCGGCAACCAGAGAGCTCACGCGCGATCTGTGACGTGTTGTGTGTTTTGATTTAGGTGTTTGTGTATTTTGTCAGTGTATTTACAAAGGTATCTATTTCAATGTTTGTATCTATGCTTTGCTCTTAATTAGGTCTAAGAGTGGGTTTTGCACAAAGGCTTCAGCGGTATCGCCACCGGTAGTTCCAGGGATTGTTGGTTAGGTGTTGTTGTTTCATATTTGTTGTATTCATTGTGTTTATGATTTGTACACGTTGCGAATGGTTTTGGTTGTTCTCTGTGTTAGTGAAATCATAAGTGGAAATAGATCTTTGTCACACATGATGTCCTTTAACGCCGTGTTTATTCTGTCACGTTTTTGTTGTGTGTTGTTTGGGTTCTGCGGGTCTAGTAGATCCCACATTCGAATACTATACGTTCAGGTGTACCTATTGCCCAGCATTTACGCCTGTTCGTACCAGTTATTTTGAATCTGTGCTTGTATGTGAGGTAGAGTCCGTGCCCTGTTACGAAGTGTATCAAGCCCCAACTCGGTGCGAACGGTTTTGTCTAGAACCGTGTGGTTATATTTGGTATGCATTCGTAAGTTCTTCGATCTTTCGTTGACTGGTCCCGTCTTTCTTGCCATAAAGCGATGATAACCTCTCTTAATAGGGGATGGGGCCGGTTCTGGAACAGATCCACCGATCCTCCCGATCCACCCAATCCACCGATCCTCCAGATCCTCCCGATCCACCCGATCCACCCGATCCACCGATTCTGCCGATCCACCCGATTCATATCTAACCTAGGTTTTTACATGTAAATTCCAATAAGGAGGATCTGCTAAGTCTTCTTTTAAAGGCATTTCCTCCTGGGCGAGGGGGGGATTTCCTCTTAGTGGGGAGGAACTTCCTCGTTGTGGGGGTGAAATTTCCTCCTTGTGGGGGAGCGAGGAAATTTATTTCCTTGCTTCATTTTTACCCCTACCATCCCTACCTTAAAAATCGGTCTTACAACCACCATATATATAAAATCACCATTTCGCTATGCTCTCAGTTACCTAGTTTGGGCTACTTTTCCAAAGTCGTGGTGACGTCATAGCCTTTTATAAATAAAGAGCAATGTAATACCATTCTAAAATTTTTATTCTGATATTATACAAAAAAAAATTTAAAAAAATATAATTCAAGCATGGGGCCATTTAAACTTAATTTTAATACAAAGTTATACACAGAAAAAAGTCCTTTCTTTATGTTTGTTTGGAGAGGTTTTAAATTTTTCCAATTTTATTCGCAGCTTAAAATTTAAATCGACACCCAAGTCCTCTATCTCCTTTTCTAGCCAATAGTTTAATACATAGAGACCGTCTAGGTTTTCGAATTGTAAAATGTACCGAAGTTTGTCTCTATATATAAAGTCTTTGATTCCATCGACAACCAGATCCATTCCTTTGTGTAATTCTTGCAGCTTATGACAATCTATTATTCGCGGCTCTCCTACTATATCCCGATACGTATCTTGTTAGTTTGATCGACTTCTTCTTGTCGGTATCGGAGGGAATCCTTATTCTCCCACTAACTGTTGCGTAGTTGCATGTCCACCACTTTTGGGAGTACATGGTCATTATAGGTTGTGGGACCCTCGGTTTTAAATGATCCGAAAGGTTCTTTACTAGACAATTATACAATGTTTAACGGAACTCCTTTGCGTTTGGTGTACGCCAAGGTTACGAAACCCGCATTCCTTAGTTCGTCTATGCTATCTGCCATTTTGATAAATACGTTTACCGTTCTAGCTACTGCCGAATACTAAATTGAATACGAAAAATTGCCCCTATGTACCCTCTTGTTTAGACACAGTTTTTGCTATCCGACCTAGGTCGTATTTAATTCGACCTAGTTCGGACTGGGTAGGGGTGCGCATCGACATATGTCCGGATATATGTCGGATATATGTAGGATGTATACTGGACATATGTCGGATGTATGTCGGATGTATGTCATACGGATGCGATAAGAGGGAGAGAAGGACAGACTAGGGTGAAGGGAGGAGGGTTTAGGTTAGTATACGTTGTTTGGAGAGAGTAGTCGGTGTTGTCTGGAGTTAGGTTAGGTGAGTTGGACTTGTGCGGACTTGATTAGATAGGCATGGTGTTAAAGCTAAGCTTCCGTTTTCTTTGGAAAACACTAACAAGATGGGCCAGGAAGTAAAAGAAATTATCGGAAAAGAAGGCCTCGAAAGCATTAATAAAAAATTCCAAAAACCTATATGTGTTCCGTACGAAGAGGAACTAGCAGATGTTAAGTTGGAAACTTTATTAAAAGAACTACAAGATATATTAGACGGACTCAAAAAAGATTATTACTATCTTTTTGACATGGATGTAACCCAAGATTTTGCGGGTATATTTAGCAAGATGCAGATATGTAATTATATAACTACAAACCATAACTTTTGCTACAAGGGAGAATACGAAGAAAACTGCAATATTATAGTTGACAACGATAAAACTGTGGGAATCGATTGTTTAACATGGCTAACAACCAATGCAAGAATTAAGATATACAAGAAAATTTGTGTGTCAGCTAACAAGTCCTGGTGTTAATAAACAACTTGGAAATCATATACTAGATTTTTACGTTTTCCAGATGCACATTTAAGGGAAACATTTGCGTCTACTTTGACCAAAGTATTACGCGATTGGAAGCGACAATATACAACTGTACAATTGGAAACTATGTCAATGCGGAACGGGTGTATAATCCCTTACAAGACTTATACTTCCTAAAGGCGCCAATGTACTCGGTACCACTTGCCAAAATGTGGAGTAAGCTATCGGACAAGCTACAAAATAGCTGCTGTTTAGTGTATAATAACCTACTACAGTACGTGTTTTGGGGGAAGGTAATACAAAGAAATTGACGGGGTTGCAAATTAAGTTGTCCGAAAAACCAGAGGAAGGGGAAAAATTGATAAAGTATTTGCTTTCGGCTTTTAGTTTTAACTATTTACCTGTAAATTATTTGGAGATAGTAGAGGAGGAAGACAATCAAGATAAAATAAAAATCTTACAAAGTGGTACATTAAAGCAGGTAGTACATATTTTACACAATCTGCAACACCATATTCTACAATTCCAAAAGAAATAATCATTTCGGAATTGGGGTTGATAGATACGCATAACATTCGTCCAGAGGTTGTACGACAACGCGTAAATATTGGCAGTAAACTCTATCCGTTTACGCTAAAGGAAATTACCCCATTATGCACGCCATACGCTGTAAGTGGAAGAAAAAGACAGCTGGAATTAGAGAAAATGGATGCAAAAAGGCGAAAGTTGGACTACATGGAAAACACTGCGACAATACGCGAACAATACAAAGATGTGTTAGATAAAGAACATCTTATTAGAGAAAATGAGGAAGAATTAAAAGATTATTTTATATGCCGATGGACTGACTTAGATACATGCGGGTTCTACAAGCAGTATGCATTTCTGGTTACTAAAAACGACTCTTTTAGTTATGTAGGCGTCCTTGCGGAAAAGGATGGTAGTAAATCCGTATACTTTTTAAGAGGTTTTTCTTAAACGTATTTATCAAAATGGCAGATAACATAGACGAACTAAGGGAAGCGGGTCTCGTAACCTTGGTGTATACCACACGCAAAGAGGTTCCGCTAAATATTGTATATTTGACTAGTAAAGAACCTTTCGGATCATTTAAAACCGAGGGTCTTACAACCTATAACGACCATATATTCCCAAAAGTGGTGGATATGCAACTACACAACGGTGTGTGGGAGAAAAAGGATTTCCTCCAATACCGACAAGAAGAAGTCGATCAAGCTAACAAGATACGTATGCAGGATATAGTGGGAAAGCTGCGATTAAAAGATTGTCACAAGCTGCAAGAATTACACGAAGGAATGGATCTGGTTGTCGGTGGAATCAAAGATTTTATATATAGAGACAAACTTCGGTACATTTTACAATTGGAAAAGCTAGACGGACTCAATGTATAAAACCAATGGCTAAAAAAGGAGATAGAAGACTTGGGTGTCGATTTAAATTTTAAGCTTCGAATAAAATTGGATAAAATTAAAACCACTCCAAACAAACATAAAGAAATGACTGTTTTCTGTGTATAACTTTCTATTAAAATTAAGTTTAAATAGTTCCATGCTTGGCATTAAATGTTTTTAAATGTTGTTATGTATAATGTCAGAATAAAAATTTTAGAATAGTATTACATTGCTCTTTATTTATAAAAGGCTAAGACGTCACCACGACCTTGAAAAAGTAGCCGAAACTAGGTAACCGAGAGCATAGCGAAGTGGTGATTTTATCTATATGGTGGGTGTAAGAGTTGGTCCTAAATTTTAGGGGTTAGGTTACCAATGTTTAGGGTAGGGATGGTGGGGTAAAAATAAAGCAAGGAAAAAATCCCCCGCTCCCCACAAGGAGGAAATCCCTCCCCAAAAGGAAAGCAACCCCCCCAGGAGAAGATCCCTTTAAAATAAGACTTAGCAGATCCTCCTTATGGGAATTTACATGTAAAAACCTAGGTTAGATATGAATCGAGTGGATCGGATGGATCGGGAGGATCGGTGGATCGAGTGGATCGGAAGGATCTGGAGGATCAATGCATCGGTGGATCGGTAGGATCGGGTGGATCGGGAGGATCGGTGGATCTGTTCCAGAACTCGTCCCATCCCCTAATCGTATCTGTCCTCCAGCAGGAGGACACAATTTCGCACACAGCTCGCCAGACAATTGATTTTTTTTAACGCAACAAAACGTCGACTTGTTAGACAACCTCTGTACATTCCCAACCTAAGTCCCAACTGTTCAATGCCTTTCCGAAAATCAAGACGAACTGCGTGGTCAAAGGTTTCAGTTGTTAAAGGAAGCAGTCGATGCTTTCAAATATGCAAATTTGACTGTACCAACAACGAGTGAAGTAACTGTTTCCCGAGTTAGTTCGAGCGCATGCATAAGTACATTAATTTTTGTGGAGAATACTTCGAAAAGTATAAAGACTAAGAGCTATCTACTCTTTTAGACCAGCTCTATATGTAAAAATTAAAAGACAACCCTTGTACCAGTTTTTTTATTACAATGATGAGCTATTTATCTTCTCATTTCATCATCAGAATTGCATAAAAAATTAGTTTACGTGTACCATCGTTCGTCTACGTTCTAAGATAAAAAAGAAAATGTCCAGAAATACCTTTATAAATTATAAAGTAGGGACTAACCTGTATTGATAAAATCTATATAATGCTCAAGTGTCATCACACTATTTTAACGATTGGACATGATGCAGTCTCAGGTAAAATGCATAGCCCAGACCCTCTTGATATATGATACTTCTAGCTAGCGTACTATCTCGTCATCTGACTAACGTAATTAAAGGAGACGGTTAACTTCAGGTTCTTTATTTGTAGTAGCGAACTCGCCCATTATGTAGGTATACTTAATATACGCAACGAATTCCATTTATACAGCACAACTTAACAACTTTTATTTCATTTTTAAATATTTGCATCTTGTATGGAGTCTATATTTTTGTTTTATTTCAGTCTGTTGTGCATGTAATGCAACATTTGTTGTTTCTGGATGGTCAAACAATTATGGTTGGTAACAGGATAATCCACTCTAACAAATCCCTTCACTAAACATTTATAAAATAAGTATAAAATTGTCTTCTATTAATTCTCGCTTATTTTAATCTGTTAAGTATGTATTATTTTAGTTAATATTATATTTAGTTCTGCTTTGTACGGAAATATAACTCAGCTAATCTTTATGAAGTCCGAAAGTGCTTCATCCTCGTCTTCTAACAGCTTATTTATCAGCCTATATAATATGTTTTATTCTGTCTCACCCCCATATCTAGTTAACTCTGCAGCCAATTTCTGATATTCCTTTGAAATGTTTATAATCATATTTCATTTTAGTAGTTTCTGTATAAGTAAATCCCACCAAAAGGGTTAAGTTATTTCCTTTAAGAAATATTTTTAGGTTACTACAATGTTGATCTAGGATAGAATTATTTTTGTATCTTATATTGTTAATATTCAAAGGTTGTCAAATTCACTATGGCGGTTTTAAAAGGTTAGAAATATCATCATCGTAATTTCGTTATAAATTATACAGTTTTATGATTCACATGTTTTGATTAATAATGTTTTATGCTGGCGCCGATTATCTCATAGCATGAGCGCAAAGACAGGTAACATGCAAATTGTGCTAACTCAAATAAATAAAATTTCCATGTTTCTGAACTAAGTTAACCTATCCGTAAGTTGATTGTACATATTTATTAGATAAAGAAACAACACAAAGTATTTTCAAATTGCAGTCTTATTGCATGAACTAATACAACATACCTGTAGTACGTCTGTGTGATTAGGTTAAGAATTTAGTTAAGTATTCTTGTCATGAATTTGATTTTCATTGCTTAAGAATGTCCTATCGTATAATTGTAATAAACGTGTATGTGCGCGCGTGTGTGTGTGCGTGTATGTGTATGTGTGGGTGTGTGTGTGTATGAGTGTGTATGTGTGGTGTGTGTGCAAGCGCGCGAAAGTGTGTGTGTGGGCGCGCGTGTGTGTGCGTGAGTGCGTGCGTATGTGTGCGTGCGTGTGTGAGTGTGCGTGCGTGCGTTCGTAAGCGTGCGTACGTATGCGCGTGTGCGCGTCTGGCGTGCGGGTGTGGGCGTGCGCGCGTGTGTGCGTGCGTAAGCGTGTGTGCGAGCGTGCGTAAGCGTGTATGCGTAGGCGCGTGTGTGCCTGTGTGCCTGCGCGCGTGCGCGCGCATGCGCGCGCATGTGTGTGTATGTGTGTAATGCAATTGTAAACACAATCGTGTATAACAGTAAAAATATTATATTTGTTCTTTTTTCAATTAATGTGAACGTATAGTTACAGTTTTGTTGCAATAAATCATTTTGCAATTACTTAAAAACGTGATTGAAATTTCAGATCATTTTAAAAACCTTCGTTTCAGCTAGCAGTTTTATTTAGATTTATTAGTATTCTTAAGGTTAAGGATTGTTTTGTGGTTCAGCAATAGTATACTTAACGATTTCTCAGGTAAATTTTAATTCAGAATCACTATCCTGATCTCAGGTTGTGGCACCTTCTTGTTATTCTTTTTTAGGATTTTTTACTAGAAACCCTGCGAGGTTAAGTGGCTTTCAACATACTTCCCGATTAAGACATATTTCACACCCGATAGTATTTCGGAATCCTCTTCAAACTCTTACACCATCCGTCCCACTGAGTTAGTCGACAACCATTTTTGTCAGTACAGTCGAAGTTTTTGGTATTTTACCAAAACAGGATTTGTAGCAGAGTACTCCGCCGAGTTCTCTGTGGATTACCGGCTATATTTTTTGGGGCCAAAACTGTACGTAACAAATTGATCTATTCCCATGGCGCTTCTTAACTTTAACTACCTTGTGCTAAGCGTGTTTGTTTTCCTATCGTCTGTTGTTTGCTTAAAATTTTTTAAAAATAACACATTTTTGAACCCTTTTAGTGGAAACAATTCGAATTTGTGCGATTTCCTGATTTTAATTTTTTTTTTGTTTGCTTATTTCATGGGATATCATATTTTTGAACTGCTGTTGTTTGCAAAACGTCCCATATAATTTTTGCGGTCAATTTTTAGTTAGTTGATTGATGTTAGAGGTCGGAATGCATTAGCACTTGACGGCTAAAATGGCAAATGAAAAACTGTTAGTGGTTGTGTGTGGCTTTTTTAAGTAATGAATTAGCTTCGTATATTGTTACGCCTCATTTGGCCCCACCACGATTTTATTTTAATAATTAACCATGGGAGATTTTCAATCATTAATTTAAAGTATATTGCACATCTAAATTAAGCGATATCTGTAAATATAATTTTACATTTTTTATTTTTTGATATTGTAAAAATGTACAAATTGTAGAAGTATTAAAATGTCAAATATTTTAGTTTTGTTTTCAAATTGATAGAATGCACGATTTAGTGTGTGCGCACGAGAGTTTCTGTATGTATGTGTATTTTTTTGCATGTATACTTGTGTTCCATGTGTGTGAGTGCGTGCGTGCGCGCGTGTGCAGGTGCGGATGTATGCGCGTGCGTACGTGCGTGTAGTATTTGAGTTAAGTGTGTCGATATACTAACAATTCTAGCATTATCAACTAACGCTCTAAAATTAAGTAAGTCATTAATATTGATTCTTTTATTTATTTGGTTTTCGAAAGATGCGACACGTTTCTAAGAATAATCTTCTCGGTTTATCTTTTTTAAATTCTAATATTGAGGATTTTCAAAATCCATTCTATGATTAGAATCAATTGAAGCAATAAAGCACATGCATTTGGCTTAACTTTAATGTTGCTTTCTCTTGTGTTATACGTTGGCTTAGGCATTGTGAGGTTTGCCCAACGTAAGAGACTACCGCAGTTTAAGCAGTTTATTTTAAATACAATGTTTGCTTGTTAAATTTTTTGAGCATTATCTTCTAATTTTGAGAATTGGAAACTTGTGGTTAATTTATTTTTTTTAGAAAACTTAAAATTTTTATTTTTAAAAACCGAATTAATTTTTCGAGATTGTTATTGTTATTATTATTATGGGAGCTATGGTGTTAACTATATCACCGCGCCCGAGCTGAACATAGAACAGACTAAAAAATTTAAGTTAACTATATCAAAGTACACGAGCTGAAAACAGAACAAACCAAAGAATCGCGAGAAATTGCAACTCATTTTTTGTGGTACTCAAAAATCAGCAGCTCATTGGTCAACTTAAATTTGGAGATTCTTTCACACCCGAAAATCGAAAAACACAATTTCATTGGTTAAAGACATCATTAAGCGATGGACGTAGATGTACCTACAACGACCGGTCAATTTCGAGGCCAAGCAGACACATGGTGGGGAGCATATCCAAGTTCCAACCCACCTACAGCGAATTCAAAAGGCTCCTTCTGGACAAGTACGACAGTCCAACCATCAGAGCCAAAATAACTTCCGATTACTATGGACAGAAGCAAATGGCTTCTCAATCAGTAGCCGCCTTCCTCGGCACTAAGGCGATGCAAGCCCACCGCCTAAAGTTAGACATCAACTGGGACATGGGGCTGCTTACGGATCTCCTCCTACCGACATTGAGGAATCCAGTTCAGTGCCACATGCCAACAACAGTATGGGAAATGGTCTCCCGCCTCACAAAAATCGAAGAAAACGTATAAGAGGCAACAATACGGACAACCGACCCCACACTAGCTGCCAGAAGTCCACCCACAGCAGAACAACTACCAAGGTGCCGCTTCTGCCCTCAAAGACACTGGCACCGAGACTGTCCACCTAGGAACTCGGAAAACGACACTCCGGCCGAGTCGCGCCAACACACCGCCCGGCCGGGCAAAATGAACTGGCGCGACTAAACATCACCTACGATGACCCCCTACCGAGATCCCCATGGCCATTCAGAAGATAACCTTCGACGCACTACTAGATACAGGAGCATCAAGTGCATGATTAGGGAAGACAAATACCCACAAATTCACGGGTAGAGCCTTATCATGCCTCAGCCTATCTAGCCGAAGCAGGGACAGAAATGGCAATCAAAGGCAAATTCCGCACGCCATTCACCCTTGGAAAAGTACAGATCACGAAATCTTCTTGGTAGTAGCAAACCTCGATGAGGATATCATTTTGGGTGAATCTTGGCTTCAACGCCAGAAAGTAGTATTTTTTTATTTTATTTATTCTAACATTACATTTAGTCTGCTACCTAAAAATTACAGCAAACCTGTTACTCCTAAGAAATCTAACAGAATTATTTGCTACCTTAAATTATATTAGTTAGTTTTATATTATTTGCGTTTGGAAATACTCGTGTGTGTGTGTGTTTGTGTCTGTGCGCGCGTGTGGGTGCGTGAGTGTGTGTGTGTTTGTGTGTTTCTGTCTGTGGTAATGTCCTTGGGACTGCTTTCCTTCCCAGCTTCCGACCGTCGGCAGCCGGAAATCAGAAACCGAGAAGTTTGCATTCCTGCACGTGTCCTGGCCGTCGGCAGCCGGAAACCAGGGGGAACACGTACAGTCCCTGGTGTGTATGTGTATGTGTGCGTGTGTGTGTGTTTGGGTCTGTGCGCGCGTGAGGGTGCGTATGTGTGTTTCTGTCTGTGGTGTTGTCCTTGGGACTGCTGTCCTTCCCAGCTTCCGACCGCCGGCAGCCGGAAATCAGAAACCGAGAAGTTCGCATTCCTGTACGTGTCCTGGCCGTCGGCAGCCGGAAACCAGGGAACCACGTACAGTCCCTGGTGTGTATGTGTGCACGTGTGCGTATATATCTGTGTCGTATGCGTGTGCGTGCAGGTACGTGTACGTGCATGTTTGTGTGTGTTTTGGTGTGTGTATGTGTGTGTTTTGTCGTGCCAGTGTGCTATAATGGTGTGTGTGTTTATTGTTTTCATGTTTGTGTGTGCGTGTGCTTATGTCTGTGGTGAGGTACTTGGGACTGTTTCCTTCTCCCGGTTTCCAACCGCCGGTAGCCGGAAATCAGAAACCGAGAAGTACGCGTTCCTGTACGTGTCCTGGCTATCGGCAGCCGAAAACCAGGGAGGCCACGTACAGTCTCTGTTGTGTGTGTGCTTGTGTGTATTTTGTCGTGCTGATGTGTTGTAATTATGTTGTCAGAATATTTTCCCTGTAGTAATTTTTAGTTGCGCTACAACATTGGAAATATAAACATTACGTTACTGAAGCTAGGGTTAGATTTCTTAAAGCAATTACAAATTTGGTTAGTATTGTCTCTTGTTTATTTTAGTTAGTTGTATTTTTTATTTTAGATGGTTAGATGGTTAGTATTGAGTCCTTATCCTACTAGTATTAGTATTCTAATGCTAATAAGTGTTCTGGGGGAAACTTGTGTTTGAGGTACGTTTGCCGTACTTTTGCCGTTTTCACTATTTTCACTTCGTTTTCACTGCTATCACTCCCGGTCGTCAGGATTCACGAGTCTTCTGGTAGATCTTCAGGAGACACGTGGTTCCTGGTATGTCTTTGGGAGAATGCCACTTGTTTGTTGTCGGTTCCCATGTGTGTTGGGTGGATTATGCTTTTGTATTGCACGTTCGATGCGTTACGTCAAACTTCTGTGTTTCGTGTGATCTGTGTTTGTGGTATTTGTGATGTGTGGGGTTTGTATGGTGTTTGTGTGTGTCCTGTCAGAGTCCGTTTGTGTACCTTTGGTGTAGTATAGTAGTAGTTTGGTGAGTGATTCTGTTTAGGTAAGGAAATATGTTTTCGTTCCAGAGCATGTCCGAGAGGGGTATGTCCCGTAGGATTGTCCTATCCATTCCTAGGTCCTGTTGCAGTTCGGTGCAGTGGAACACCAGATGTTCCGGTGTCCCCATCTCACCACATGTGCAGTTGTTGTTGTCTTGGAAGTCGAAGCGGTTCCTGTAGGTTGGATAAGGGCCATGCCCAGTGAGAAAATGAATGAGCCCTTGTGAGGGTACCAAGTGGTGACAGTTTAGTCTGTCTCGGATGTTTGGGACTAGTGCGTATACCCTCCTCCCATTTGTGCTCTGGTTCCATCTATCTTGCCACTCGGTTAGTATTGTGTCCTGAATTTCCTTTTTTATCCGAATTTCTGATGTTACTTTTAGGATTTCCCGGACTTTTTCTGGTTCGTTATTTTTTAACCAGTATGTCGCCGCTCTCTTCCTGATATACAGATCAAGAGGGAGGACTCCTAATATCACATAGAGGGCGTCGTGTGATACGGTCCGGTATGCTCCAGTAAGTCTTATTAGTACCCCCCTTTGGATACTGTTGACTTTTTGTTTGGGTTTTACTAGATGTAATCTGGTTGCCCAGGCGCTCGCTGCATGGCTTATTATTGCTGCAAGTACGCTGGATAAGTATAATCTTACACAGTTTAGGGGAATATTGTACGTACGTTGTGCAAGAGTTGCTATGCATTGCATAGCTTTACTGGCACCTGCAGTCACTGTGGCAATGTGTTTTTCATAGTTCAGTTTTTCATCAAGGGTTAGCCCTAGGTATTTGGCCTCCCGTGTTCTTCGTATTCTGCCTCTGTTCAGTTTAATGATAGGGTCTCTTTCTAGAGAACCTTTAACTATCATATAAGTTGTTTTGTCATGTGCTATCGTCATCTTATTTGCGTTGCACCATTCTAGGGCTTTGTTAAAAGTAGTGATGGATTACGGACAAGACTGCATACATATCGGAGTACATAACCGTAAGACGCTACACTGGAACGAAACGGTGACGCCCGTTACCGCCAATAGGCCACACATGCTAACTACCACTCACCAGCTTCCAGCAGAATTCTTGCCCAGCAACTTTCGGGAAGAATACCAACCAGTAGTCGATAGGCCAATACAACCAACTACCACAGCCAGCACCAGCCTATTACCATTGGACTCCGAAACATGCAGACCACGAGCTAACCACACAGCCTTCATCGATCTTCCCAATTATGTGCAACGCGCACAACCAGAAAGGCATACCTGTGGACGGATGTCCCAAGAAGAGGTACCCTTTCAATCACAACTATCCCACCAAACAGCAGACGACCATGAAAAGGTCCAACGCCGCCACACAACGGTGACGCCCGACGCCACCAACAGACCACCCACGCCAACTGCAACTAGCCAATTCGCAGACGAATTGTTGCGCAGCAGCCTTCGATAAGAAGTCCAACCAGTGATCGATAGGTCAGCCCAACCAACTACCACAGCCAGCACCAGCCTAGTATCACTGGACACCGAAAAATGTAGACCACGTCGTTCCGCCCAATTATGTGCAAGGCGCACAACCAGAAAGGCATACCTGTGTATGAATGTCCCAAGAACAGGTACCCTTTCGACCACAATCATCCCATCCAGCAGCAGCCAATCATGGAGAAGCCCGACGTCGCTGCACAAAACGAAAACGCAAACTCCGCTACAGGTTCAAATATTTTGACAAGGACCCCGTCGCATCCTCGCAACAACCTAGCTGCGCTACACATTTCAGCGGGAGGGGATGTTGACTATATCACCGCGCCCGAACTGAACACATAACAAACTAAAGAATTGCAGTTGACTATATAAAGTACACGAGCTGAAAACAAAACAAACCAAAGAATCGCGAGAAATTCCAACTCATTTTTTGTGGTACCCAAAAATCAGCACGCTCATTGGTCAAATTAAATTTGGAGATTCTTTCACACTCGAAAATCGAAAAGCACAATTTCATTGGTTAAAGACATCATTAACGTTTTTCAACACTGGAAAAATAGGAAATGGAAGTGTATAAATATAATTGCAAATTTTACGAAAGACATTCGTCAGTGCTCACCATAGCCTAAAGAATCACCTTGCAGTGCTCCCCATAGCCTGCAAAACCTTCAACGAGCAGTGCTCTCCATAGTCTGCTATACTGCAGCGCGCAGTGCTCCCCATAGCCCGCAGTCCGCCGCCATACTCAGGGCACGTCCACTATAATTCATCAATCAATAGTTAACAAATTACGTATTGACGTTCAGTTCCGTTCCATACTTTGCCGACAAGTAGGATTGGACTTTTAATAAGCCCGGTCCGGCCGACGCAGAAAAGTGACCGGCCCGGCTTGAAGCCCGACCTGAAATAAAAACTAACGGCCCGGCCTGGCGGGCCGAGCCGGCTCGGCCCAAAATTTTGGGCCGGCCCAATTTTCAATCAATGAATGGGAAGATATTTTTGCAGTTGTTTTCAACAAGTAACTATTTCGCAATGAATTTTAGTGGAAGCCAACATAAAAGCTGTAACTCTAATGATGTTTATTTAATCTAATATAAATCAACGGCTATATAGAAGATATATTTAAAGCATTGTTACTATCGGTAATGAATCTCTACAAATTCGCATTTTGAATCAGTTTAAGTGGGAGTTTTTTAGGTTTTAGATTTAATGGTATTCAAATTCATCTTAATCATCTTGTATAATTCTGCAAAAAGTTTCGAAGAATTCCAAGATATAATTTCGAGAGGTCTTAAATTTTATTTGAGGATTGATAGGGAAAACCCTAACAAAACTTAATCAAAATTAATATCAAAGTTTTTAGGTTTTTTTAATAAGAGTCCTCTAAATCAAACTGCTCAAGCAAGTAAATTAAAATAAGTAGTAAATCACTTTCTGACGGTCGAAAAGCGTGACCGATAGGAACAAATGTGCGGGTACGAATTGGTGTAGGTAAGGTACCTATTTGGCATTTTAGTGAGATAAACTTTCACTTTCGTTTAAATGCAATTGAGAAAGTT
Source organism: Platerodrilus igneus (assembly GCA_036346225.1). Lineage (NCBI taxonomy): Eukaryota > Metazoa > Arthropoda > Insecta > Coleoptera > Lycidae > Platerodrilus > Platerodrilus igneus. The sequence goes on along the minus strand of JARFIW010001469.1, from coordinate 9,121,236 downwards.
CAACGAACAAACATAATACCACCACCTGCATCATAATCCCTGTGGATGTTATATGGAAAAAATACTATTATCTACCTGAGACCTGAAGGGTTGGACACGTCGGAGAAGCTATGACAGGTGTTGCTTTTATTCTAAATTTGTGTCATTGAATAGGTGTGGGCACATATATTATTTTTGACATATATGCCAACAAAAAATACTTTCCTAAATTTTTTAAGCAATAAAAAGTATATGTTTACAGTTAATTTGCAAACAAAAAAATATGTAATTAACCCCAATAAACTGATTATGATAATGCAATTTTTTCCTCTTCATTGATGTCGATGTAAAGTTTAGTTTAAATGCCATTTAAAGACATCTTAACTTTTGTAGGTAATTTATATCTATAGTTCGTCTATACACAAGCACCTTATTTTGAAATTTTGAATTCTTAATTATAAGAATCAGTAAATATTATGCTTACCTTTGACTGGTACATCTCCTTTAGAGTCTTCTGCTTATAAAATGGATCCTTACTGGGTTCTTTCTAGTCAGCATTTGCAAATAAAACTTTATATTCACTTTCATAAACTGATTTTAAATGACGTTTTAAATTGGTGGTGCTTGAACATTTAATTTTGAATTCCACCCTACCTTTTTCTTTTTATACAACAAACAAGACTCAGTTTTTGTATCATTTAAAATAACACCAAACTCAAAAAATTGTTTAAATTTGCTGCGGGATGTCGACCCGGATGTCATATCAAAACGTAGGTTTGTTTGACTATCAGCAGCACTATTACAACTTTTATTGGGATTATTATTAGGGTCTTTCACGCTATCCTCGCTATCAAAGTATGACATGATAGTTATTATATCAAATAACACTATCATATATGAAGTAGATACATATTATTTTATTTGTTATATATTTGTTATACTCGGTAGTCTATATATACTATACTAAAAATAAGTGTTATTATTAAATTCAAATAAAGGCGGTCTTGAGTATAAAGTTGTCATCGACGAACTGAGACTGGGAGACCTAAGCAAAATTTTTAAAAAACTATGGAACTACAATAAACAATTCCTAGGAAGTATATCTGCACTGAAAATATTATGTACAAAATGTACGAGGGATTATAAGGAATGGGTACATCCAGCTTTTCGGCAAACTATCAATTTAGTAAAGATATGCTATGTTTTTAAACAATCACACCACATTTTTAACTTGTATCTATAAAACTATAAATTTAAACTACAAAAGCTATTGAAGATAACATGTGGCTGCAAAATTTGCGCATATAAAAATATAAAACAGACGTATGATTTTATGGAGTGAGTAAATCAACAGGCAATTTTTGAAAAAAGGGTCAACAGTAAATCCTACAATAAATTGATAATAAAAATTTGTTGCAAGGACGTATTGGCATCGATTGAACTTTTATGTAAATTGAATGTGCGCTTAATGTACCTTATAACCTTATCATAAATTTGCGTCGGCTTTATCTTTTCGTTCCTACTTCAAAGAATTTTACTAAAATTACCTACTTGATATTAGAGAGTTATTGCAAACTCATTCCAAGTATACTTTATTTAAAGAATCTTCAAATAAAGTATCTTTTATTAAAAATTTGCATCCAATTTAAAGGAGTGTTATTGCAAGTGTTTTTTCCTTTACTCTTTATTTTGACATGTATGCTTAGTATTCTATATCTGTAAGTTATGTTTTAAAAATGAATAAAGAATTAATCTCTTTTGTGATAAGGAGACCTATAATACATATTTAACTATATTGGAAAAGAACAAAAAATTGTATTCACACAGATGAACCCCTTTTTATTATTTTAAACTTTCATTTCCCACTGATTCGAAAACATTTGTATGTGTTGTCAAAATGTTTTCACGGAATACTCTTGGAGTTTACTTCAAGACCCTGTTTTTTACTTCTTCCCAAGCATATAGCATATCTGTTTTTAAAAGAATTTTTACACCTTACTTCGAGGAAGCGCATTACAAAACAGCATCCTCGTATTTAGAGCGTTGACGTTTTATATCCTTTTCGTGTTATAAACGTGGACATTATCTCTAAATTTAATTACGGAAACAACACTACAAAAAGCCATTTAATTTCACAATATTTATACAGAAAGCAGACAACAAAATGTAAGTTTGTACGTTAGGCATTTGGTATATGTCAAAATTAAGGCGCCTTATATAAAAGTATTCCTTACCTGTATTTAAATTAAATAAAGGTGTCCTGCATTTTAATAAAGTACAAACATTAAAGATGTGTTAATTGCGCATGTGTAAATGTCAAATAAAGGAAAACTTTATTAAAAAATTGGTAAAATGAACATTGTAATAACTCTCTAGTGTTTTAGGCGGTAGACATGTACTATACACGCGATTGACTATATCGACGTTCGTCGCATGATTGAAATTTGAAGTATATACATATACATAATATAAATCGTGCAAACTTTTGAATTATGAATAAATCACCTAGTTTGATGTTCCTGGGCATTTTTAACTGGACTAAAGTACAACATGAGGAACATTAAATAGGACTAGAAAAAAATATTCGCGATAAAAAGTGAGTTATAATATCACGTCTCCTTTACACTAAGCAAGACGATAAACTGATTATTAATGAGTTCATGAAGACACTTGTTACGTGCCGAAATCGGCACTAGACATTTTTAATTAAGTTTTAATATGTGAGGATTTCGCGCCATAAATTTAAAAAACTTGTTGCGCGTATTTCCGTCACTTCAGAAGTGCATTGCGCGAGATTTCGCGCCGACGCGTGTGGCGACAGAAGGAAGTGGGGAATTTCCGAAAGACGCGTAAGGACTTGCCTCCGAAACGCGAAGAAGAGTGGTTGTGTGGTGTCTTACCGTATCTTTCTGTTATGTTATGTTATGTTATGTTATGTTATGTTAGATTATCGTTCCTTATAACCCTTTCTCGTCGTTACCTCTACATAGGGAGAAGACAAAGCGAATTTGGATGCAACCTGGCTTAGGAGTTCCCACACCCGAGAAACATTAGCGAAGCCACGGGCGACCGTCATGGAGTAATCCTGAAGGGAGCCGCTGCCATCATGGAGTAATCCTGAAGGAACCCTACCTGTTCACGTGAGTACCCCGTGGGGGTTTTTATATAATTTGTAAAATTGGTAATCAAATGCCATAATTTGCATATTGTGTGACGTCATCGAAATTTGCACGTCAATTTTCACATTATGTAATATCGTTACCAACTGTCTTTTGTGGCGCACATATCGCGTTTACGGGGCTATAATACACTACGTGAAAATATATATTAAGAACGTTTACTTACTCAATGTGAGATAGAAGTGAAACGACGGTGGAATATCCACTCGTGCGTTTTTTAGCCCAAAAAGTTCGAGCCGGCCCAAATTGTTTGGCCCGGCCCGGCCCGAAAAAAAATAGGCCCGCTCGGGCCCGACCTGAATAAAGTAGTCAACGGCCCGGCCCGGATTCGAGCCCGAAATCGGACCGGGCCGGCTCGAAAGCCCGAGCCCGAGTCCATCCCTACCGACAAGTCGTTGTTGTGATTGCGTTTGTTAACTCTACCACCGGGACGACACCCCCGTAGAGGCACCACTACCAAGAAGCCTTCCGAAGAGTTCCGAAAACAATGAAGACTTCTGAACCGCTCTATACTTGTATATGTGTTCAATTAGTAGTTTTAATGTCATATCATAATTCTTTATAACTTAACGTTGTCCCACAAGTAGAACACGAAGAGTTCCGACGACCGCCGAAGACGTCTAGACCTCTTCAAACTGTAAATATTTTCTAACTACCGTTATTCAAGTTGCTACTCAGACTCACAAGCAAATTCTGAAGCCTATCGAAGAGCTCCGAAAATTACCGAAAACTTCGGAACTGCTCAAACTGTTAAAATCATATTCAATTTCACTTTTATTTTTAATGTATTTATGAAACTTATAATTATTTTTGCTTATACTTATTAAACAAATAATCAAGTTAAAGCCTACATGCTTTCAGACGCCGCCTACTCGAACGATGACTGACAATGGTTTGTATTTATATATTTTTTGTCAATAATATAATAATTTCGTTATTAATGAAGGTGGATAATTATTCGTTTTTAATAGTATATAATATAACATACAAAGGGACGTAAGTAGGATTTACGGAGACGAGATGTTTGCAGCCCTAGCGAGGCAGGGGCTGCGAAAGTCGAAGCATCGTAAATTTATTTCGTCCCACTGTATGTATATTATTTTTTCCTACCTCTAAATCATTAAAATAACGTTAAATTAAGTTTATCATTCAAATAAGGTTAAAGAATTATTTAATGCAGGTTTAAACACTTAACCATGGGTTTGTAACCATAGGTTTTTTCCAAGAAGAGTAACTTTTTTACTTTTAAACGGAACGACTTCAAAGCTAGGTTATGCTCTGCCATACATTGAAAAAATTTCAGTTCGAGACTACTAATAAAACGACCACAAAATTTTACAGATATATCAGCCCGATTTGGGATTAAACTCAAGTATACAAGTTCAAAATAGCGTAAAAGGCAGGCAAAAGACGATACGCTTTTATTCTCTACATGGAGAAAAGAACACAATAAAGCTGAGTTGTTTGTACTTAAACAAAGCAAAACAAAGTACTCTTATGTCGGCAGAATCCAGTGCATTGTGACATAAGAGTCTCCATTACTACGTCATTTTAAAGAGGGTTATTGACGGATGGATGCTCCTACTTTAGACGTCTACATTCCCTATTGTTAATACAGAGGTATACACAAAACTGCTTTCGGTGATGATAATGATAAAGCTATGAAAAAACTAAAAACTGTTTGCTCATTTGTCCTCATACACATTAAATGCAATGTGTGGACGGATATACCACTTTTTGTATACTAAAAACTTAATTTATGAGACGCTTTAAAGCGGCTTCAGCTAAGCGCTCTGAAAGTGTTTCTCCATCATGATGTATCACCGCTTCCCATAACTTAATGAATTCTAATATTAGATTATTAAGTATAAAGACTTCATTAATAGCTGAAAAGAAAGTAAGTTAATTATCCGTCCAGTACTGTACTTTTAAATTGTGTTCCTCTGTTATTAACCTGTCAGATTTTGTAAGTGTATTAGGGAACATCAACGAGGATTACGAATATGCACAGGGGAAAAATCTTCAAAATAACCACTTTGGATAAAGGAGGGTTATGCAATACGTAGGTTTGTATGTAATACAACACTTATTTTATGTTCCATTTCAAAAGAGAACCGGTGGATATTATGAAGGACGATAATTGCCAGGGTTGGATTACAGCAGATGTTTCACGATTATATTCCAAATAGACTTAGCTGAAGGTTAATGAAGAGGAAATTTAGAAACTATATTCACTATATCATTTGTACTTTGACAGTACGTTGTTAACAGAGATAAAAATTTCAATAACAATCAGAATAAATTATTAGTACAATTTATGTTTTAAATCTAAACTAATACGGTAAACGTGTTTAAATACCGACTATACCTCGCACCACAGCGTACTCCAATGACCAGAGCATCAAGATCATTAGTCTTCAGTCCCAGAACTGATTAGATGCGTACCTCCATTGTTTCCTATTCTGAGCTAACCTATACATTTACCTGAAATTCTCACAGCCTACATATTTCACTATCTGTATGCAATAGTATTATCTATATTTTTTCTATCAATCTATTCCACAATAAAATTGTGGTAGATTAATATTACCTATCGAGAATTCTTATGTAACTGTGTCAAGCCCAGGGTAAGGTTTGGATGGAAATTGGCTTATAGTAAAAGAACACTCTTAAGACATTTAGCTAACTGGGTTTTCGGCCCACGGTCGCATGAGATTGGGTCAGTGGGTATATTTAAGTCGAAAGAAACAAAATAAAGGACACCACCTAATTTTTTTATAAAGCAACTGACTAAATGAATTTGCTTAAAGGAAAATTTGGAAACCTATATTATCACAAACCACTTTAAATACAAAGTTTGATTGTCACACATATCATACTTACATCTGATCGTCTTCTTCAAGGATCTAACGATGAGTGGGGTGACTCATAATTTCTACCAACATAGACACCCTATATATATTACGGATCAGTATGAATATGTAATCTTTAAATTAAGTTCAATTGGTTTCTACTATCGTGATGCTCCTTCGGATAAGTTTACCTTGTAAACACCAAACAAAATTTGGAAAATTTAATATTACTGAAAAATGAACTAAAGTCCAAAAAAATAATTCTGTATTCTCTTTTAAGAAAAGTAAATAACATCATAATAAATAAGAGTACTTAATAAAATTCAATTCTTATGAAAGTAATTTTTAAATCAGATATTTAATTATGGACATTATTTTTTTTATTAGGTAGTCACTGTAGCGCTACTCGACCTCACAATGTTTAAATATTTCTTATTTAACTCTTGGCAAATATCAAAAATTGACAGATTACTTTAAGTTCCAATTTTCATCATATAAGACTCAGGTCTTATAAATTAACATATTAGTATTTTAATTTGTCATAAACAAGATAACTGTGACGAAGTATGTCTACACCTGTACAATCGGTGAGATATGATATCTTAAGTTGAACACACTACTAATTAGAAAAGGTTAAAGTACTCATTGTACTTTATACTTTACAAAATGATCTTTTGAAAATTAATTAACAAAATTATTTATATAAGTCATAATAAATTGCATACAGCAACCTGAAGTAAAACAAGCTTCAAAAGGAAATCATTACATGCAAAATTTACGTAATGGACTTTGTAACGTTAGCATTATTTTAGAAACTAATACTTTCTTACCGATAGCGGCAATGACCTGTAACCTTCAAACGACATGTGCATCAGTAGAACACGCCGGCTGCATAGCGACGTCGGCCACGTGTGGATCAAAGTTGCTTACTCATTTACCTTCTAAACGAGTTCCATAAATTTAATTGAATCAAACCAAATAAAATATTTTCGTTGATCCAAGACTGCATCGAAATTACGTGAAATTACATCAAAATTATTACAAGACCATCCACATTTCCAGAGTTATCGAAGTTTTGGAAGTTTTCAAAGTTTTAAAATTTCAAAGTTTCAGAATTTCATAGTTTCGGAGTTTCAGAGTTTCAGAGTTTCAGAGTTTCAGAGTTGCACTATAATAAAATAATTAATTTCATATGCTTACTCATTTATACAAACCGTTCGCCGAAGGATTTGTACATTACATTTCTACTTTAGTTGTCTTGGACAACTTTTAACATTCTGTCCGTCTTTTACGACGTCTTCGCCAGGAAAACTTGACTTTCCTGCACATGTTGAGTGTTTTCAACACCAAGCGACCTTCCAGTTCAACTAAGAAACGAAAAGTGACAAACGATCGCCAATCGTCGGAACAATTTGAAATCTTAGATACTTTAAGATGTAGGAACACGTTAACAGGTTTGTATACATAAATGTTATCAGTAAGGAATATGTAGTATGTATATTTTAATTGTAATTAGGATTAAAATGTGCTTTGTGAGTTTATTAGTTATTAAATATGCAATAATGACCGAATGAATTACATAAATGTTGTTAAATAACGACTAAAATAACAGATACGCCGCGCTAAAGTCAATGAGCAAATTTTCAGAAAATTTATATGTTACAATAGTTTAATCTATGTCAATATATACCATTACCTCTCTTTCTTGCTAACTCTGCTTGTAATATATTCTGCAATATTGCCCAATGCCTTAGGAGGTGCCCTATGCTTATATTTCTCATATTTTTTTTTCAGCAGATATTTTTGTTCCCCTACTGTTTCTAGAATCTCTTTGTTCTTAACTTTGTCTGTCCATGCTATCATCAACATTCATCTGAAGCACCACATTCCAAAGACTTCTACCTTTTTTCTGTCTGCTTCTACTACTGTCCCCATTTCAGAGCCGTACAATGCTGTGCCCGCACATGCTTTCAACAATTTCTTCCTCATTACTATGTTTGTTGTCTCCGAACATAGCAGCTGCTCTTTCTTTTTAGATACAGCACGGCATCACTTCTATTGTTTTTTAAATATATACCATATTTGAGCGATATTCAGAAGTCCGCAAAGGGGTTTAGCAACATGACGACTACCAAGATCCTCAACACTTACACATTTGCCGAATTAATAGTTTTATAATTAATCCTTTCGTACAATCAACATTGTTGTGAATATTGCAAAACCAGCATCTGCGGTTGTTCACAATAATCATCAGGTTTATGTGCAATTACTTTTTTCATAATTAGGTTTTCCGTCTTGGAACTGGTTGGACGCATTCCTCCACTTTTTTATTCTGAGCTAATTTAACATTTCCCCGAAATTTCCGCAGCCTACATCTTTCACCATCTGTATGCAGTATTCTAACCTAGGTCTACCTCTACGTCTCTTTTTTCTATCTCTGCTTCTAATATATTCTACACTATTTCCTCATGCCCTACTACGTGGTCTATCATCCTATCTCTTCTATTTTTACAGTTTTCAGCATATTTATTTCTTGCCCTATCATTTCTAGAACCTCATTGTGCTTATCTTTGTCTGTCAATGACATCTTCGTCATACGTCTGTAGAACCACATTTCAAAGACTTCTATCTTTTTCCTGTTCGTTTTTCCTACTATCCAAGTTTCACAGCGGTACAGTAATGTGTACCACAGATACGCTTTCAGCAGTCTTTTTTTGTTAAACTTATTGTTCGAAAACTTTCACACCTATCCGCATCTCTCTTTCTTGGTGTAGTGACTATTAAGTAACGTTTGAAATCTTTGAATATCTCTCCTATCTCAAACACATAACTTGCAAGTTGGAAGAGACGTTCCGCTACTGCTTGTCCAGCGAGTTTTAGAGTTTCTGCTTACACCCTATCTATACCCGGTGCCTTATTATTTTTCAGACTTTAATGCCAATTCAAACTCATCTCTAAGTATAGGATGTCCAAGTCATCATTTTCAATGTCCGATTCCTGTTCTAGTGTTTTTAGTTCCTATTATGCTGCATATAAATTCCCTATATATTATAGCCATTTAACCACTTTCTCTACATTTTCTATAGTGATGTTTCCTTCCGCATTCCTTATGTTTTTGCTATACAGTTTTTTATCTCTACGATTCATTCTAATTAGTTTGTATGCTTCGACTGCCTTTCCTATTTATATCGTATTATGTAACTCTTTGCATTTCTCATCAATCCGTTGTTCTTTAGTATTGTATTTCTGATTTACTACTTTGTCTGGTCTCTTTTTTATTTTCGCCCTTCTTCTATTAGTTCAGAATATCCTTTGTTTCATTTTCCTTATTTTCATTTTGATTATACGCCAGAATATTTCTAGGCGCCATGCCTAAGCTGGATTTAATATTATTCCATTCTGTTTCTACTTCATTAGTATCAGAAATGGTCCTGATAACTTTCAACAAATTCTTTGACGGTTTCTCAAATCTTATATGGATATCTATATCTTTTAGCATACCAAAATCAAAGTACTTTTTTCCGTTCCTTTTTTTTAAATTTTAAATTTAAGCGCGGCTATCATAATAACTACGTTGTGGTTAGTGTCTATATCTGCTTTTGGGTAGCTTCTACAGTTTTTTACTTGATTCCTAAACCGTTGTCAAATAAGAATGTAATCTATTTGATATCTCCCTATGCTTCCTGGCATCTTCCAGGAGTATCGTCTTCTAGTATGATGTTGAAATAAGGTGTTTGTGATGGTTAAATGGTTTTTGTCGCAAAATTCTACTAGCCTGTTTCCCCTGTCGTTCCCTGTACCTAAACCAAATAGATCTACTACCGCTCCTTCCCTCTACCATCAACTACTACTGCATTAAAATATATCCGGTAATTATTAGATTGTCATATCGTTTTACGAATCTTTGTATATGTTCGATATCGTTGTAGATCGCTTCTACCTCTTGCTCACTGTAGCTAGATGGGCATGTAGACTTGTATTATTGCCCTGTTTACAGGTTTAGATTAAAATCTAACCATGAGTACTCCTTCGTTCTTTTGTAAGTAGTTTTTTACACAGCCCCTTATCTTTCTCCGCATAACTTTGCTCACACTCGAATTTCTTTCCTCTGATCCTGTATGAACTACCCTAAAGTCTCCGCTCTAATGCTAAGCTATCCATTTCAATTTTCAATTTCTCTAGCTTGCGTTACTAACCTTGCTTCATACTTCTGACATTCCACGCTCCGACTTGCAAAATGTTCCCGACTCTTCTTTTAAACTTACCGATCACATCCCCAGTAATAGTCCCCATCAGTAGATCCGGATAGGGAACTTTTAACTTAATTTACAAAAATAAAAAAATAAACAATAAATATATACACAAAAAAATCACAGCAAAACGCCCAAATATCTAAATATGCACAATGAATTGCACACTAAATCAGTCACTGCCTTTCATAAAGCGCGTGGTCAAAACATCGGGTATTAAATCAAAACTTTAAACCACGCTAATAAACAACAACACGGAACCAGATTTCCTAATTAACTTAAACCCACCAAATAAATCGATTAAACTAAGAAATTAAATTAGAATGAAATCGTGCATCCCTCCAGGACTTAAAAAGTGATAGTGACTGTGATCCCCAGCACATTTAGTGCATACCCACCACGACTTTAACAGTGCATACCAATCTCCCTTTAGCAGTAAGAGATAATTAGGTGTAGGTAGACGACCAAATCTTGGAATCCTGGAAAAATTTATATTCGAGTTATTTATAAATATTGTGGCGGCTGTACTCGCATAAACATTGATTTGTATTAATAAGTAAGTTAGTAAGTTAACTAAATAAAGCGCCAGGGATAGACGATATTCCCGCAGAATTAATACAATATGCAAGTCAGAAAACTTTAGACAGATTATATGAACTAGTAAAAGTAATATATGACACAGGTGAGGTTCCAATAGATTTCGAAAAAAATATTATTATTCCAATCCCAAAAAAGTCAGGAGCTGATAGGTGTGAGAATTTTAGAACGGTTAGTTTAACTTCTCATGCTTCCAAAATACTAACATTACATGTGATTTTCCAATGCTCCACCCGAAGGTACTACACTGGCCAGGAAGCGAGTTTTTGTTACCTGGAAAATTTTGAATTTTGCCGAACCCTTGCTGTTCCAAGCAAGGTAGGGATCTTTAACGTGCGTGACAACACTCACACACGGGACCTCCATTTTACCTCTCATCCGAACGAGGGTGTATTTTTGTGAAAAATGCTCGCCTAATATTTTTCAAGCGGACCGTGTCGGGATTCGAACCCGGGACCTTGGGCGTAGTAGTCACACACATACCACTACGCCACGGAGCCGCCTACCAAAATACTAACAACAATAATTAAAAATAGAGTAGAAGCTTTGACTGAGAATTATTTAGGCGAAGACCAATATGGTATTCGTAAAGACAGAGGGATTAGAGAACCGATACTAATGATTAGGGTATTTATCGAAAAAAGGTTACAAAAAAATAAAAAGACTCATTTTGCGTTTGTAGATTTAGAAAAAGCATTTGATAGGGTTAATTGGATTGTTATGTTCAGGGTTTTGCAAAAATAGGAATCTCTCATAGGGATAGAAAAATTATTTACAGTCTATATAAAAACCAAAGCGTAGTAATTAGATTTAATGAAATAGAAAAGGAAGCTAAGATTAGAAATGGTGTTAGACAGGGTTGTATACTGTCACCCTTGATTTTTAATGTTTATATTGAGGAAGCTTTAAACTTAGCTAAAGAGAGAAAAGAGATAGGTATTAGTGTACAGGGACAGAAAGTAGACATGTTACGTTTTGCAGATGATATAGCCATTATAGCAGAGTCTAGAAAAGAGTTAGGAGAGTTTTTAAATATTTTAGATGAGATACTACAGAGTAACTATAGTATGAGAATTAACTCAGTAAAGACAAAGATAATGACAAGTGAGTTACAGCCTAGTTCTAAACCAAAATTAAAAATAGGTAATACCGAGTTAGAGGAGGTAGATGAATTTTGCTATTTAGGTAGTATAATTACAAAGGATGGACGTAGCAGAAGGGATATAGTAGCTAGAATAGCTCAAGCTAGAAAAATGTTTTTAAAAAAGAAAAACTTACTAATAGCTAATAGTATTAGTTTAGATAATAGAAAAAGTTTCTTAAAGTCGTACGTATGGAGCGTTCTACTATACGGTAGTGAGACTTGGACAATTAAAGAAGTAGATAAGAAAAAGATAGAAGCTTTTGAAACTTGGTGTTATAGGAGAATGTTAAAGATTAGTTGGACAGATAGAGTAACAAACGAGGAAGTTTATAGAAGGATAGGTGAGGATCCCTGTATGTGGAAACAATTGAAGGTCAGGAGAGATAGAATGATAGGGCACCAGTTAAGACATGTGGTACTATTTAGTAAAGTCCTAGATTATAGACTACCAAATAAAAATAGAGTAGGAAGGCCTAGACAAAGCTATATTAGTCAAATTATTAGAGATCTAGGTTGTGAAGGGTATGCAGACCTTTTTAGACTAGCTCAGAATAGACAAGAATTTAGAGCTGCGTCAAACCGACTTTAAGTAAGTACGAAAACAAAACAAAAAAAAAATAAAAATCAGGTAACTAAATGTCACCATGACATAACTCACAATTAGTTAGCGGTCTGGCATGTTGGTAGCGTTTCGTTGCTTAAGCCTTACCATAACATATAATTTAACACTTTTCCTTTTTGAAGCGGATAACCAGGTTATATTTCATTTCCTTATAAATGGTAATCATGTAACCATGTTAGAGTTCTTTAACAAACATCAGGTTGCTAATATCTATGTAGAGCCAGGTGGATAGGAAAAAGATAGAAGAGTATAGGAAGACCTAGACCAAGATATATTAGTCAAATTATTAGAAATTTAGGTTGTGAAGGGTATGTAGAGCTTTTTAGATTAGCACAGAATAGAAAAGAAGTTAGAGCTGCGTCAAACCGACCTTAAGTAAGGTCGAAAACAAAATGATGATGAATAAGTAAGTTATGCAGTTAATTTTGAACGAGCACGTTTTAGTGTGATGGCGTTAACCGACATAATGCTTATGCGAGTTCATCTGATAATTTAAGGGATGCTTCTTTGCTATTCTATGCAATGTTATATGTTCACATGCGTAATGTTTTAATTACATATTTTCATTATTATGTTACAATGTATATAGATGTGTTGTTTTAAATGCAAATTACTAAAAAATTGAATTTATTAAATTGCAATGGCGAGGGGAAATTCTTCAACATAACGCTAAATCTTGTAAGCTGATTTGGATATCAATTTAAAATAAGAAGATATTTAATTACGAGGGGCGTTTTTGTGGATTCTGAAAGTATTACTTTTAGATTTATTTTTAATTATTATTGGAGTATTTGTATTTAGTTTAAGATAGTCCTAATAATGTTTTTGTAAAGGATTTTACCAAGAAAGTTTGCGATCGGAGTTCGAAACGCTCTGACCTTTTAATAGATTATTTGTCGACGATTTTTGTGGCCAAACAAACCTTACAAGAGTGGCAATAAACATAACCAGGTAAACCATCCGTAAAAAAGAAAATTTAGTTCTGTAAATTTAGAATAAGATAAGGAACAATATTTTTATAATAAGTACTTCTTAGAAATTATTTTATGTTTGAAAGAAATGATGTTGTAAATGCTTTTGTATGAGAAAAAATATTTCATACTATATAAATGCTTTGTGATATTGCTGTCTTTTATTTCATTTTAAAAACTCCGTCAATTCCGTTGAGCTAGCCAGGCAAAGTTAGGAAGGAAGGTAAGTGAACAATTTCAAGTTTTACAAATTGCTGTATCAGTATCACAGCACTCTTTTAGTGACGCTCACAACGCAGGCCCTTATCACAGCGTTTCTTTAATAACGCCCCAAAGCGAGGCGCTATCACAGCAATATATAATGATATACAGTCAATGTCTTATGAACTGTAAGCATTTATCAGTTCTTCACCAAAAACACCGTCATTTTCAGATACTCTCTGTTGTGAAACACTAAAGTTAGATGTTTGATTCTTCTATAGAATTAATTTTTAGAAGTCGTAATTGAAAACAGTTGTAGAGAAATGAAATTTATAAAATTCCCAGTGCTATTAATCAAGATAAAAATGTCAGTTTAATTGAAAACACCATGTTTACAACGCATGTTGTAATACAATAACAACATAATTATAATTGTGTAAATTTGTGGTTATTCCAGACGTTAATAGAGATGAGGATTTAGAAATGTAAGTTAATTGGGATGCGGGAGTTTGAAAAAACCGTGCACAATTTTATTTTTACTAATTTAGGTAAATACCTGGAATACCTTTGGCATATGGAGTTCATTACGTAAAGAGCATATTTTCCACGAAATAATGATAATAAACTATCTTAACTGAAAGAGGGCGTGGTTTATTGGCAAAATTGTGGTAGGGTTAATTTCTAATTGAAACATGGAGCGTTACTTGTTTACGTGATATTAAGGCATTTGTGTGTGTGTGTGTGTGTGTGTTTATATATATTACTCATATTTAGACCAGGGTAGAAAATTAAATAATCACATCAAATAATTTTAATCACCGTGTATAAGGAATTTCATTAAATAATACGCTTTATTAAAACCTTGAAGCATAAATAAACTCGGTCGTTTCAGTAAAAATAAGAAATTTAAATTATTTATAAGACGCTTTATATCAAAAGAAACAGTATTAAAAAAAAAAGCTCTGCGTGTAATTTATATATTCCTAATAAAGAAGCAAAGAGAAATTACATGCAAAATTTATCTTAATTAACTCTATTTCAAATAACCGGTATTGAACAAAACGTACAGATAATATCTATAGAAACTTGTAAAACCCAATAATGCAAATCCTAGAAGTGTTAGTTAGAAGTAGGATGTTTTTAAAAGGCAATTTCAGTTTAATTTGTGTAGATAAACATGTCGAGTCTAAGGATATTGGAAACGGTCAGATGCTTTAGCACGAAATACAAAACAGGGTTTATTTAAAAGCTCTGAGAATTAATATTATTTTGAACACCTGCGTAGTTTAAATATCACATACGGCGTAAATTTTGTAGATAATTAATAGTTTCAAAGAATCTTGGAGAAACCGGGGCTTAATATTCACGAGAATGTGCGATACGGGGTTATTAAACCCAGATAACAGTCCACATGGACTAAAATATAATCGATAATAAAGAATATCAATTTGCACCAATACGAACAGGTTAGAAAAGGAAAGAGAAAATGCGTCAAGCAAAGACACATATAGTAAAAGGCGGGATTTAAGCAACGTCACGAGGGTCACAATTGGTTGAAAATAGGATGCAAATATCAGAGGTAGAAACAACAATTTCTGTACAAAATTAATTAGTTTTTCTCGG
Source organism: Platerodrilus igneus (assembly GCA_036346225.1). Lineage (NCBI taxonomy): Eukaryota > Metazoa > Arthropoda > Insecta > Coleoptera > Lycidae > Platerodrilus > Platerodrilus igneus. The sequence continues at coordinate 9,105,818 of JARFIW010001469.1, read as the reverse complement.
ACATGCTTGCGTGCCGTGTGTTGAAATTTCTGAGATTTAAATGGGACGAGTGAAAATTCGTAAAAATCGACGCGCGAGCGACAGACTGGGAACAGAGAATGAGAAATTCTTTAGAATTACCCGTTTTGGGGAACAGACCGACAGACAGGCTTTTTGCTATATATACCGGTGGTAATATGAATTTCGGCCTCTTAGACTTTTGACGATTCGATGCGTTAAAAGCTCGTACATCCGCGACTTGATTGAAGATGTTAAACAGTGCATTTTAGTTGATAAAATAATTTAAAATTTTGCTCGTATATTTTAGTGATTCAAAATAGTTGGTTATTTACGTGCTAACATGAATGTACTTCAGTGCACTTAGATACAAGGTAATAAAATTTAGTTTCACTGTACCAATTAGCAAAATTTACAACGACAAATGTATACACAAAAGTAGGCAGTTTTGGCGTATATTGGGGAAAGAAGTATGAAGTTATTTGCTATTTTTCGGGGGTGTTAATAATTGAATGGTTCAAATACGTGTCTGGATCCACGAAACAAGGGTCAGATATACATAGATGAGTTCCGGAAAAGCCCAGAAACAACTGGTGATGGAGAAAATTTTAAAGCGTTGAGAATTAGAAGCCGTAAATATAATCCTGTTGGAATGGTGTGATTAACTAAAGGGACGATGTACTTTGAAGCTACGAGGACAGTAACCTTCAGGTAAATTATACTATTTTGTTTGACATTTTTGTGTGTGGTGAATAACTTTATAATTGATTTACTTTAAATGGACATTAGTGAAATTGTACTAACCAGAAAATTTTAATTTTAAGATGAAATTTGCTTGTTGAAGTAGAAAGGAGTATTTAGTTTTGATGTTCGGTAATATGATGAAAATTTGGGTATGTCTTTGAGCTCAATTAGACGAACCTGGTTAATTAACGTAAAGGGTGGTAGATGCTCCTTTATACTCAGACTCCGGTCTGCTTATATTGTTATATTAATTAGTAGGCATCCAACAAGAACTTTAATTTTGGATGCACATTAAAATGATAATAAAATTAATCTTGAAATTCTTTTTAAAACTGAAATTTATGCTGAGTTTTAATTTTGAAATTTTAATGTATTCTGAATATTGATGTAAATAGAGTTAACGTTGATGTTTTGGTAGGAATGTGTTGTTTTTTTATGAATGAGGAGGTTTATAACATTAGGTGAGCAGCCGAGGCGAAAAGAGGATCACAGCCGTTTATGACGCCCAATCTGTGGGACTAGAATTTTTTTGTTGAAAGGACCCAGTTCCCGCATACAAAGGAGTATATCACAGCAATATATATATATATATATATATATATATATTGCTGTGATAAGGGGTTGTTTAGGGGTGTACTTTATAGTAAAAGTCGTTTAGGAATTAGAAATTACCATGGGAAGCAGAAAACTGCAGTTATGTAATAGAAAATTAAGAAATGGAGATAGTTTGTAAATAGTAAGCAGTCAACACTCTGTATATAAAGTATAAGTAGTTTTAAGCGACGCAAATAGACACAGGAAGACGCATAGTCAGCGTAGAAACAAGGAATACGTGCATTAGATAAATAGTAAATATTTAACACCCTGTAGATAGAGATTTAGTTAATTTGGGCAATGCAAATAATGATATTTTTCAGTGGAAGCACGCGTATTTTATATGTAAACATAATAAAGTGTAATTAAACACGCATTCAAAAGAGTTCCAAACAATTAGGTTAATACGGAGATAAGAAATAGAGCTTCGAGAAGCATATTGTAAATGCGTACAAGTAGTTAATAATTGTGATAAAGAAAGGTGATTAAACATTGCGTAAATAACAGGCAGATATGAAAATTAAAAGTCGAATTGCATCAGTTGTATATGTACAACATGGAAAAGCGATTAGATTCGTCAAAACACCGCATGTTTGATAACAAGGCACCTGCGAGCAGGCCACAATTATTTGAAAGCAAATAATGTTACATCAGAAACTACTTTAAATGCAAAGATTTGATTGGTTAAAATTAGCGACGAGCTTGTAGACCATACCCACTGACGGAGTAGGAGATCAATAATATATTAACGGGGACAGTGATAACGAACTAAGTTTTCAACTCAACAAAGGCCGAGGTGCGCCACTCTGAAACAAAGTGTGATACGTAATAATAATTTAAAGTGAAAATTGTATAAGTGCGACTAAGATGAAAATTATGATTGCCGATTAAACGTAAGTAGATTTTATGGAATTTATTTTAAACTAAAATATAATAATAATAGGGCTTCGAGTCCGGGGATGATAAACTACGATTCTAAGTTCGGGGAGGATGATAATCCAATTCTAAGTTTGAGGAAATTGATAAGAAGTAATAAGTCTGAATGAGATGACAATAAATTGGGGTGCATAAGTATAAGTTTAATAATGGTAGTCCAGAGGGCGATAATAATTTAAATGCAATGGTTCAAGCGTGTGGATAGACAATATTTCGAATGGGCATGTAATAATTATGAATTGGGGGAAAATAATTTTTATCCAAATGGATGGCTTAATGCATGGGAAATATTAGCTGATTATGGATGCGTCAATGCGAAGAAAATAGACCAGGTTAGATTTTTAGTTATAAGACATTTTTTTTTTTTTTTATTTGAATATTGAATTTGCTTAATATAAATGAATGTGACGAAGTCAGCAAAACAGGGAACTTGCATACGTATAAAGGGCGTTATATGATAAAGAGGTTTTAAACGTTCCACACTTCTTTTTTTAAAAATAATAGGTTTTTTTTGGTGACTTTAGATTTGATTAAAAAGTATATGATTTTTGATAAATGAGATTTACAACATTAATTAATTGAAAAATGTATTTTAAATAATTTACAAAAACTGTACATAATATTTGTTTCATTATATAAAATTGAATTAACTTCATTTTATAATTCTAAATAAATGCTAGTCGAGGTCATAAGATAAAGTTAATGGGAGTGATTTGATAATTTAAACAATAAAGGAGGAGCTATAAGTTGAATACAAAATTGATAACGAGTAAGGCGGTAACATATCAAGTTTTGTTATTGGTTGACAAGGTCGGTTCAAGATAAAATCCAGTTAAGTTCCTGGAGAGACTTCATAGCAATATTTATATGACAGCCCAACGTCGGAGATCGAAAAATCCAGTTAATACATAGCAATATTTATATGTCGACCGAATGATGGAGCGCGAATAATTTAGGGAGCATAGCAATAATAATATGCCGCCCAACGTCGGGGCTCCGATAATATATATATATATATATATATATATATATATATACTATACTAGTTGAAAAAGAATATAATTTAAGTTATCAGGATATTGTAGGTCAAAAATAAATAATTAATATAATAAAATTGTTATATTACTTGACATTTCGGCAACCATTTTGTGCCTTAATCATAAGTCTTAAAAATGTTTCAATGTTAGTCAATCAATTAAAAACAACAGTTAAAACTCACTAAAACGTAAAATGATAAAATATCTTCTGAGTTACATTGTAAAGTCTGCAAAGACTGTCTGAATAACTTACATGTTGTTAAATCTAGATCGATGACCAGAAAGAATGCGGATATTAATTATGCAGGTAATGTATTGTTTATGGTACATGCGCACATGAATATAACTAAAGACAGCAAACAAGTGCGTTCCAACAATTGCAACAAGTACACTATACCTATGAGAGTATATAAATTACAAATTAGGTGTAACACATCAATATAATGTTAACACTATAACTTCTAAAACTGATAAAGACGTGAATATAATGTACTTAAATTCTCTAAGCCCTGCTTGTTATTCATACAATTTGATTCTTTTTTAATATGGAAAGATTCTAAAAATAGACGTTTTCTATAGTTGGATTCAGTTTCCAATATTTTTATTTGATCATACATGGGTGTATGTTTGGTAGTATACACATGTCTAGCTAAGGCGCAAGAGTTTTTCCCTAATTTTCCGTCACTACGGTGTTGTGTTAGTCTATTGCGGATCCACTGATTCGACTGCCCAATATAATTGAGCCGGCAATTAAATTGAATTTTATAGCCATTTGTTACAATGTTTTCTGTCTATATTATAGTCCCTCTATTACTACATTGTTCAAAGTTGTTTCTCCCTTCCTTTAAGTGCGCCTTGGAAAATCGATACCTTCTGCAAACATGTTGCATCTTCGTCCCGCTTATTGGCTTTTAAAACATACTCGTCTTACAAACGTTTGAAAGTCCTTGTCACTTAACCATCCAATATCTTCCATCTGTCTCTGTTACTTGTTAAATATCGTCTGTCGCCTAATTCTATCGATCTGTTTTCAACTAGTAGACCGTTGGTTTTAGCCTTGTGTTTTCAGTTAACACATTTTACCTAGAATTATTTTCTCAACGTATACCAGCTCTTATGGGAATCGTTTATTTATCGCACGACTGTTGCATGAAATCCTTGACTGTTGTAACTTGTTTTCAAATACTAAACCTTGTAAAGTTTCTCGAATGCTTTAGCTTATGCTACATTTAATAAATGTACCTTGTTTAAATTATTGATTTTTACAGATAAAAGCTTTTATAATATTAATATTCGTGCACGGTTTCTGACCTTGCCATCGATTTTATTCATAATTAATTGTTGTCCTTGTGCTAAATTAACGTATAAAAATTAAACCTACATTGTCTTATCTAACTTTATCGCAATGTAATTATATTGAAACGTTTTAAATAAATTATGAATTTCTATGTACAGAGTACCTGCAAATAAATAAATGTTTGGCTTATTTACACATATCTAAACTTGCCAAACCACAGTAATATATATGTATATATATATATATATATATATATATATATATATATATTGCTATGATAATAGGGCAATTTAGGGGTATATTGAGTCATAAGGGTCGTACGCTACATGTAAATATCATTAAACTTTAGAAAACTAAACAATTCCATCATAAAATGAAAGTAACTCGACAATTATGCAAAAAGCTTATATCGAGCACACTGTATATAAATCACAACTAACTTTAGTTTATGAAATAAAGCTCATACTTCAAAAATCAAATTATTTTTAGTAAGATAAATAACTTGTACGTCATATATTGCATTTTAAATTAAATATACAAGCATAAAATTAAAAATAAATACGCAGGAATAACATTTTAAACGCAACGAGTTTTATTGAAATAAATACGCAATTAGTGAGAGGAAATAACCTGGCATACTAGCTATAACAGAAGCTCATTTAAACATTAGCGCATAAATAAATAAACGCATTCAAGTACTTCATCATAGAAATTTGACTACGTGATCTATACATTGTAAGTTCATATAAAATCCAACATATTTTGGAGTGCTAAATAACAAAACAGACGTTTGCCTACGTGAGAATATGTATCACTTCGACACGGGTTTCGATGATAATTTTGTAGAAAATCAGAAGGCTGCAATGATAAGGTAAATGTGCAACGCCTCAATTAACAAAGTACGCGATGAAAACCAATGGGACAGGTGAAGGGCGGAGCCTTGATATAGAACACGGAAAAGGTAAACAATAGTCTTTCATCGACCAAGGCATAAGCTCTAACAGTTTAAAGCTGAATATCACGCAGAGTGAAAATAGTAAAATTAAATAATTACCTAGTGATAGAAAAATTTTAAAAGTCGTGATAATTCAAGTGCCAATATATACGATAGAAGTTGCTGTTGACTTTGAAAAACGTAAGTTAGAATTATTAATTAAACTTAATTTTAATATTTAATAATTTAGGGCTCTAAGTTAATTTAACTAACCACTCTGGCGAACGAATTTAAGTAAATCTAGGTAAATCTAAGTAAATCTAACTATCCACTCTGGTGAACGAATTTAAATAACCGCGCTAAAAAACGAATTTAAGTAACTACTTATGAATATTCGTCTAAACATTGGTATCGGAGCATCGAAGGGAGAAATTAATCAACTAAGAGTTAGACTGGGCGAGCTTAAGTGGAAACAATCCAGGGGTGCTGGTCAATCACATGCAGAGGCAGTTCTAAGAATTAGAAACAAGCAAGGAAAAAGCAGGTCAGAAATAAGAAGGTTCTTTATTAGGATAAGGCTGTATTTCAATTTTTAACACTTACATTTTTTTATATAGTAAAGTATTTAATTTGTGAAGGATCATCAAACAACTTTTAAAAATTTACGTGTAGAGAAAAAAGGTCGTTTGAACGTTCAAACGTGATTCTAGTAGTATTCAGTGTTGTTTTTGCTAGCTTTAAAGGAGTTATAATTTGGGCATAATCAGATCGAAATTATTATTTTGATTCAAGGGTTAATTTATGAACAGAAAATCAAAGTTATTAAACTGTAAAGTGTATATATTCTTGGTATTATACAAATTTTGGTTTGTTTCGTTTATATCATTTAAATAGAAAGGAGCTAGAGTAAAAGGAAAGTTAAACTTTCTTTGTTTTTGTATCGTCGTGCATTCTATGTGGATTAAACTGAGTTAGTTGAGGCATATAAAAAGAGGTATATTTAAAATTTAAAGTTGAGGTTATTTAGGGACATAGACAGATGGCGTTTAGCAGGAAACTGAATGTTAATTACATCGACGTGCTGCTGTATCATAGCAATATATATATATATATATATATATATATATATATATATATATAGCTATAATTATAGGGTTAATTTAAGGGTAAGTTAAGTCATAGGGGTCGTAGAATAAACAAAAGAAACCTCCAAATAACAAGAGCACATAATTACAGATATTATAAGAGTAAATAGGTCACTATACATATTGTTTGTTGAGCGCACACTGTATATAACAGTACAAGAGATTAAACGCATATCCAAGAGTAGTTACGAGCAACGATAAGATTTAAAAATGTAACGAAATGCATCGAAATTAAATCAACAGAAAACCTATATGAATTGGCTAGATAAATATTCAACAAGTGCGTTTAACTATATCATCATATACGCAGGCGAAAATTATACATTATTTGAATAAATTGTACGTGACATAAAGTATTACATTTGTTCAAAAATCCAAGTTAACTAGGAAATAAACAAACACAAAATTTATTTCTGTTTAGATTAAAATAAGCAAATAACAATGATATATGATTTAATGAACGAAAATTCCTGGGATTTCTAAAATAAATGTAATGTTATATAAATGAATACGTGACAACTTGAGCGTTCTTCCAAGTATTTGAACTATACAATTGGTAAAATTTCCCGGAGTATACAAGAAATAAGACAAATGGAGTCGCTCAACACGTGGGGAAAAAAACGAATAGCAAACAAAGGGACAAGGCCTATAAATACGATAATAATTAAGAAACGAGTTAGTATACATTTGAAACTGGGACGTCACAATACTCAAAAGTGCTACATTATTCACGTAACCAGTTAAACGAAAGTAAAGTGAAAATCATTTTTATAAAAGTGTAAAATTGTGTAAGTAAGCCGATTTATTATAGACGTAAGTAAACCAGAGATTACTTCCTGTTAAATTAATTTGATAATCATTGACATGGTAAATGTTCTGTTGTTGTTTTTTAATTACGGAGATGGAAAACCTTTTTGGATTAACTTATGGGATTTTGAGTAACGATTTGGATAGTATTTTGGTTTTGATGTCGACTTCCAAATTCAACTCTAAACATTCAGACTGGATACGAAAACCCTTGGGGATGCAGAGAAACTACTGAACCACCCCAGGTGAGATATTTTGATATTTTGATATAATTTATTTTTGTAAACTGTTTAATTCAATAATGTAAGAGACAACAAAACCGGAGTTTCTTTGATAAATTTATGAAAGGCAATAAGCATCTTGAAACGTTTCAAAAGGTCTCTAAATATAACAAAAGGCTCGTTTTGCTGGCTTCAATTTCTCAAATCTGGCATATGTAAATATTCTGAGAAAAGGGGAAGATTTTAAAAAGGGTTGTAAATATTTGATCATTATATTGTGTATTGTGGAATTGCTTTATTTAATTAAATCAGCTAGTTGAGGCAAAGAGAATCTATAACTTAACATTTTACAAGTGCTTAATTAATAAAAAGGGGATAACACAGCATTTTATGGTCTGCCCAAACGTAGGGGCTAAATATAAGAAAATATCATAGCATTTTATAGTGCCCATCGTAGGGGCTGGTAAAGTATCACAGCATTTTATTGCGCCCAATTCGTGGGACGAGAATAACAAAGGTTTTCTTTCTCTACAGAAAGATAACACGACATTTTATGTACGCCCAAGCCATGGGGCCGAAATATCACAGCACTTTATGTGCTTTAAGAGCTTAAGAGCTTGAAAAATCGATAATACCAAGGTGAAACGCTTTGCTAACACATAAACAGCCGTGGAATATAAAATACCTTGATACACAACCTCCTAGAAATGTTGTGTTAAAACGTTTGTTAATTGAACACCTGCAGGTTTTGGAAATGTCAGGTTCCCCTTATTTGTGTAGATAAAAGACAGAATTCAAAGTATATCGGGTAAACGGTCGGACGGTTCGCGTAAATGTTAACTAAAAGTTTCCTTAGAATGCAGAAGGGATAGACGATCAATGAAATGCTTCGGAATGAGACAGGCATAATACCAGTTCATTTCAAAACGCACATATTCAGTCCACATGGGTTAGTTTGAAACGCGGACAGTAATATCGATTTCTACCACTCAAACAAGGTTAGAAGGAAACATAGAATATGCATAAGAGAGGAATAGTGTTAATACAGGCGAGGTTTCAAGACGTCATTGAATATCTTATTGGTCTATACAGTTAGTAGTATAACAGACAAACACGGGAATATTGAATGTTAATTTTTCGGAAAATAAAATAACGACGAGTTAATTTCGAAGATTTCGAAAACGGTTGAAGCAAAATTTTCAGAAGTACTAGTTTTAATTAAATGTTTCGCGTTAGAAGGGTCTGGAGAGGTTACATTCGAAGTGTATAAATACGCGAAAAGAATTAGCACCGCTCTTTTAATTTCGTTCTCTTAGTACTTTCATCGCTTCAGACTACGAACAGAAATTTACCACGAGCTTGTAAGTATATAAAATTATTTTAAATTAAATAGTACAGTGTTGGCCTCATAATTTGATACGCGGATTGTGTCGTGTCTAAATTTTATTGAAGTGCAACATTTGTTCTAAACAAGCTCGTGAAGTGAAGTAATGAAAAGTAAATTAAACTAAAGTACGCAATTATGAAAGTGTAGTAAATTTTGATTTGGATTTGGATGCATTGTGAAGGCAGAGCATGCAGCACAACTTAGATGGTGTTCATCTACAAATAACTAGAAGCGGCCAGCAGAGCAGAACCACGAAACCGAGAGCGAAAACAAATTAACGGCTTCATCAACGGACTAGGGATCTTCAAGAAATTCCAGGTAACGCTTCAGAATTTGTTGTTTTATAAACTACGAAAATTGTTGCGATGTGTGAGAGTGAACCATGAAGGTATTTTGCATTATTTTGCGTATTGAAAATAATACGTATAACTAACTTTTATTATGGTATTTAAATATAAATCTAAAGGTGTATATAAAGCTTATTAACGTTCCATCAGGAATTTAAATTTTTATTGTTACGAGTACATGGGTTTTTTTATTTGCAGTAAGCGTATGCTAAGTAAAAAGCATACATTAATCATACAAAAAAAACTGGGTTATCATGAGCTTACCATACTCCAGAGTGTCCTAATTAAAATTAATTATAAATAAAGAACGAAAAATAAGGTATTATTCAGGGCCCATTTACTCCGGTTACATTCAATGTGTTTAATATTTCTAGTTAAAATACTGGACTTTACAAAAATAGAATTTCTTGAGGTGTAACTTGAGCACCAAAATGAAAATAATCTTGAATTTTTATTTGTAAATAGTGGTAAATAAATATTGTATGATTATTGTATTATTTTGTAGTTTTATTGAGTGTGTGCGCGAACGATAAAGAGTATGATAGTGAATCTAGGTATCCAAGAGGAGACCCAACTGATTTAGCCAGGGAAGCGGTTGAAGAATTAAGGTGATGAAGAGAGGAATCTGGGTAAAAAATTAAATTTTTTTAAAAAAAATTTTTCTATTGTGTGAAATTTTTTTCGAGTTTTGGGAAATTAATAAAATCCTCGAAAGTTTTTTTTTTACTCTGGCGAGGCTTTTTGTAAGTTCCACGGCAATATATATATATATATATATATATATATATATGTATATACATAAAAGATAAGTTATTTGCTGTCCGCAATAAGAAATTGTGTAACACAATATATAAAATATAAAATAAGATGTATCTGTAAAGAAACTCTTATGAAAATAATACGAGCATATTGATGAATACAACTCGGGCTAATAGTTGTATAGCCATTAACAAAATAATAGTTATATTACTTCATCCACTAACCGGCCGGTTATATTCCTAAAGCATCTTCAGGGTTGGAAACTAATTCACTCTGAAGATGCTTAAGAAAGCTGAAACCGCCGGTTAGTGAATGTTTCCTCCCCTGTGAAGTAATAAAGCTATTGTTTTGTTAATAGCTATACAACTATTAGCCCGAGTTGTATTCGTCAATAAGCTCTTATTATTTTCATAAGAGTTTGTTTATAGATACATCTTACTTATATATATATATATATATATATATATATATATATATATATATATATATATATAATTTGGAGAAACTAAACGCTCTCTTTTTGATTTTGTATAATAACATGATAAGAATGTGTCATACGCAGTGGTTGTTGTTAGAAGAAATATCGAAATTAAACACTGGTTTGAAGAGAAGAAAATGGATTTGACCTAATGGGAGATTTTATTGAAAGAAAAAATTATTGTGGAAATTCCAAAATATTACGCGGAATGATACAACATTCGACCGTTTTAATCAGGTATTTTTAACAACATTTATAGCAAATTGAACTGTGAGAACCTAATTTTGAAAATCATTGCGCAGGAACGTAATTGTACGAATTGATATAACAATTTATTTGTTTGAAAATATTTCTGAGTAATTTAGTGGGGAGATTTTGATATTATAAATGATTTTTTAATGTAATAATTTATTTAGTTTTGAAAATATTCTTAAGAAAGACGAGATATTTATATATGTTGTGACAAGGATTAATTTAATTAAGGTGAATTTAATTAAATGTCAGAAATTTTAAGATTTATGCGGCCTTATTCTGGTAATTGATCAATTATAAAATAAATGCGTGCGCATGCGCGCGCACTTAGACACAACACACACGCGCTTTCGCATACACACACAAACACATACGTCACGAGTAGACATACATATATAAACATACATACATAAGAAATATTTAAACTTCAATTGACCTAAAAAAGCAATTACTTACAATAAAAGAATTGTCATTGTATAACGTTCAAAGGTAAATATGTGAATAAGAAAGCTGCATTACTGTTTTCATTTTAAAAATTGTAAACTTTACTATTTATTTATATTTAAAAAATTTATTTATATCAATGATTTCGATGCAAAACCTCACTTTAGAAGTTTTAATTTAGTTTAACCCCATATTGACATTTCCCAACTTAAAGTATCTTTGATGCAAAATAATTTAAAGTTTTATATCGTTCCAATTTAATCACAGGTCCAGGCGGTGCAATTGGTTAGCACGTTGGCGATCAAAGTCAAAGGTTATAAGTTCGATCCTGTCCGGGACCTTATATTTTAGTTCGCTAAAGGAATTCAAAATATTATTTTCAGTATCAGTGCCGAATATAATAAAAAAAGATAAATTCGCTACTTGATTTCCGATATAGTAACAATGCACTGTAATAACTACTGTAGTTTAGTATACGTAGGGCAAATACCGGATCAAATATTTTGTTCAGAAGCTTCGTATAAACAACACAAAACTTTTCTGTTTTTGTATACAAATTTGGATCGTTAATATATAAATAATAGGTTGCTTAACAAATCCTACTGATATTCAAGCCGGCATTTTATATTCGTCAGATTTTCTGAGCTTTATAGCAACAGCCTTGTAAGTAATTCAAATTTTTTGTAAGAACGATCAATGTAATTTAATTTACAATACAATAACAATATATAGGAACGTATATGTAAACATAAAATAATGGAGGAAGGAAAATGAAAAGGCGTGTTTTCTAAAACAAACAAGGAGGAGCTATAAATGATCGATAGTGAAGCGTCGAGACCCCATGCAATTTCACCGCTTCCATTCGTTCTATAAGTGACACCTAACCCGCCTCTAAAAATCCGGGGAACTCAGCACACCTGAACAAAGAAGTTAGTAACAGAACAACGGCGACGGTTTGAGCATCATGCTGGTGCCACCAGATATGCTGGCGGCCCAGTCAAAGATACTTTATCAAATTAATAAATACTACGGAGAGCGGGTGCAAACAAGAATGGGAACAATTGCTAAAACAATACGGGAAGTGTGTAAAGTGGTTCAAGATGTTTTAAAAGAAGTTGAGGTACAAGAGCCACGTTTTATCTCTTCTCTAACAGAATGTAACGGACGGTACGAAGGTCTCGAGGTCGTATCACCGACTGAATTTGAAGTTGTTCTATATTTAAATCAAATGGGTGTTTTTAATTTTGTGGATGATGGTACGTTACCCGGTTGTGCCGTTTTAAAACTAAGCGACGGACGAAAGCGTTCAATGTCGCTATGGGTTGAATTCATAACAGCATCCGGATACTTATCAGCCCGAAAAATTAGATCGCGCTTTCAAACTTTAGTAGCACAAGCTTGTGATAAGTGTTCATACAGAGACTGTGTAAAAATGATCTCAGAAACGACTGAAGTTAAATTAAGGATACGGGAAAGGTACGTTGTTCAAATCACTCCTGCTTTTAAGTGTTCTGGGGTTTGGCCCAGATCGGCCGCACACTGGCCCATTCCACATATACCATGGCCGCACCCCAATTTAGTGGCAGAAGTCAAAACCGAAGGTTTTGATTTGTTATCCAAAGAATGTATCGCTATACAAGGTAAACAATCAGCGATGGAAGGTGATGCATGGGTGCTGTCGTTCAACGAAGCTGAAAATCGACTTCTACAAGGAGGTTGCAGGCGAAGATGTCTTAGTATCCTAAAAACACTACGCGATCGTCACTTGGAGCTTCCTGGAAACCCCGTTACCATTTATCACATGAAGACGTTGTTATTGTACGAATGCGAAAAGCATCCACGTGAAAGCGAATGGGATGAGTCTTCTATAGCTGATAGAATCAACGGAATATTCTTGCAACTGATATCGTGTTTACAATGTAAGCGTTGTCCGCACTATTTCCTACCAAATTTAGATTTATTTAAAGGAAAATCCCCAAGCGCTCTTGAAAACGCCTCAAAACAAGTCTGGAGATTAACTAGGGAAATGTTAACGAATACAAGGTGTCTTGAAAAACTATAGTAAAATAGAAGAAATTGTAGTAAATTAATCGAAAACGTACTGATTCTATAGCCGTTATTTAGTACTTTTGTAATATGTTTTTAATGGACCAAAACGTAAATTTGCATCTCTTCGTTTAGTGCCATATTTTAAAGTATATTTAAGTTTTTAATGGCGACCGTAATTTAATGTGATGTGTAATGTATATAATATCTTATAGGTATATTAAATTTTTTATTGTAAATTATTTGTTTTTATATACATCTTGTTGTATTGTTATTTATAGTCTTACAAGTAGTTACGAATGCTTGGCGCAGTATTGTGATTTATCGTTACCTTTATTTAAACTAGAAAATGTAAAAATGTTCCATTTCAAAGTCAATGTCCAGCAAAATAAAAACATAATACGTTGCAAGTTCTATTTTTAGTAGGACTCTAGGCTAAAAATTGGCTGTCGACTTTAAACGTAAAATTTGAGCACAAATTTCAAGTCTATAAGAAATAAAAGTAAGCGTTCCTTCACAAGGTAAGTACAGATGCTGTTTGTTTTTCAAGCTCCGATCGGCCATAAATAATAGACACATTGAAATAACATGATCATTTTAATAGCAAAAAATTTCTAGTATGTTATTAGTTTTCTACATAGTTACCCCATTCTGAAAGGACCTGCACCTTAACGAAGTTCTAAAATACTAGAACAGGTAGAATGGCTTGCGTATTTCAATGAGCTAAAGAGCCGAACTATAGGTTTAACCAAATTAGTGGGGTCTTTAGTGAGGAACCAGACTAAGACAGGTCCCCAAAAGAGGGCAACAGCCTTTTCGGTACTTAGAGTGGCAGAGACCATAGAGGTCTAAGACACTACTGCGATGTGGAAGGCAACGGGAAACCACCACATTGCCTCCCAAGTACACTACGTACAGAAATTGTTAGTAAACATGATGGCATCCTCTGGGGTAAAAAATTCCGGAGGTAAAATAGTTCTTCATTTGGATATCTGGGAGAGGACTACTTCGGGGGATGAATCCGAAAGTAGAAAAGATCCGCCAACATTCTGCGAGTCGAAGCGTGGAATGTCAGAACTATGAAACAAGTAGGTAAGCTAGAGAACCTGAAACTCGAAATGGATAGGTTAGCATTAGACATAAAAGGAATCAACGAAGTCAGCTGGCCAGAGACGGGGGATTTTTAAAGTAGAGACTTCATGCAGGATCAGAGGAAGGAAATTCGGGGGTGGGGATAGTTATGCGAAAAAAGATAGAACGACGGGTAGAAAACTATTTATAAAAGAACGAAAGAGTATTCATGGTTAGATTTGAATCTAAACCAGTAAATACAGTGATAATACAAGTATACATCCCACCTCTAGCTACACTGAGAAAGAGGTAGAAGCGATCTACAAAGATATCGAAGACATACTAAGATACGTAAAAGGATATGAAAATTTAATAATTACGAGGGATTTTAATGCAGTGGTAGGTGAGGGTAGGAAAGGAGCGATAATAGATTTATTTGGTTTAGGCACGAGAAATTACAGAGGAAATAGGCTGGAAGAATTTTGTGACAAGAACAACTTAACCATCACAAATACATTATTTCAACATCATGCTAGAAGACGATACACGTGGAAGATGCCAGGAGATATAGGAAGATATCAAATAGATTACATTATTGTTAGACAACGGTTTAGAAATCAAGTCAAAGACTGTAGAAGCTACCCAGAAGCAGATATAGACACTGACCACAATTTCGTAATTATGAAGACCGCACTTAAATTAAAAAATCTGAAAAAGAGGAACGGAAAGAGACACTTTGACGACTTTGAGAAGCTAAAAGATAAAGATATCCACGAAAGATGAAAAAAAGTCAAATGAATTGGATGAATTGGATATCCTATACTTAGAGATGAGTTTGAATTAGTATTAAAGGGTCTGAAAAATGGTAAGGTGCTGGGTATAGATAGGTGCAAGCAGAAACTCTAAAAGCTGCTTGACAAACAGTAACAGAACATCTCTTCCGACTTGTAAGCTATATCTATGAGACAGGCGAGATACCCAAAAATTTCAAACGTAACATCATAGTAACTATAAAAAAAAGAGGCGCGGATAGATGTGAAAATTTTCGAACAATAAGTTTGACAGCACACGTTTCAAAAATATTAACTAAAACTGTACAAAGACGAATGGAAAAACGAACTGAAGAAATACTAAGAGAATATCAATTTGGGTTTGGGCGAAACAGGTGAACACGGGAGGCTATTTTAGCTCTGAGGATGATAAAGGAGAAAACAATAGAGAAGGGGAAAGCGTATATATAGGGTTTGTAGATCTGGAAAAGGCATTCGACAATGTAAAATGGAAAAAAATGTTCGAAATACTCAAAAAGATTGGAATGAGTTTTAGGGATAGACAGATAGTACATCTGCTAGTTCCACTTTGTATGGAACACATATAGGATTTTGAAATTTTTTATTAATGCTTTCGAGGTCTTCTTTTCCGATAATTTCTTTTACTCTCTGGCTCATCTTGTTAGTGCTTTCCAGAGAAAACGGAAGCTTAGCTTTAACACCATGCCTAGCGGAAACAAATCGGTCGAACTTTCTTTGTAGATAGCTGTTAAATGCACCACAAATTTCATTTTTTTAGGATAAATATCCTTTTGTTTGCAGATGTTTGTTCGGCGTCAGAAAGGTCGCAAATTTTAACCAACATTATATTGTCACAAAATGATTCTGTAATTGGTGTGTGTGTAGTCCGCCAGTCAGCATCTGTTCGCCTTCGACATAACAAATATTACCAATATCTGTCACCAGATTATTGTTGCACATATTTTCTGCCAACAGCCATAATCCAAATCGTTCATTTGTCGGTTTCATTTTATTCCCAAGAAGTTGAGAAACGTTAATCACCTTGGAGCGTCTCATGTTTACCGTTCTAGCTACTTATGTAATCCTATAGAGTGGGGGCGTATATTGCCGAAGATAGCCGAATATGTCGGACACCGCCATATCACTTACATGCTCTTGTTTAGGAACTGTTTTGTTATCCGACCTAGGTCGGCAAGGATGCGTATCGACATATGTCGGGATATATGTCGGATATATGTAAGATGATAGATTAGGGTGAAATTGCCCCATGGGGTGAAATTGCTTCATAGGGTGAAATTGCCTTATAGGATGAAATTGCCCGATAGGGTGAAATTGCCTCGTAGGGCCAAATTACCCCATAGGGTGAAATTGCCTCATAAGGTGAAATTGCCTCCGACCTAGGTTGGATGTGGACTTGTCACGAGTTAGGTTAGCTAGTGTTGTCCGGAGTTAGATTAGGTTAGTTGGACTTGAGTGGACTTAGGTTAGATAAAAAGAAAAATTGATAGGTTAGGTCAGCGCCGTCACGAAGACCTATTCTATCAATTTTTCCTTTTATCTAACCTAAGCCCACACAAGGCCCAACAACCTATAATGAGCATATATCCCCAAAAGGGGTGGGCATGCAACTACGCAACAGTGCGTGGGAGTAAGGATTCTCTCGAATAAGAAATTAAAGTTTCCATGTACGTAGAACCTGTCATTCGGAAATGGTAGAAATGTTAAACCTATAAAGGCGATTATTAATTGTGGTTTAGAAAAATAGTAGTTTTCGTGGACTAAATAAAATAGCTGAGACTGGTTAATGTATATGGTTACATATTCTCGTACACATCCACAAACATCTGCTTACGTCCGTATACGGACATGGCGATGCCGGTACTTTTTGGTTAACAAATAGTAGGAAAGATACAGTAGATGTTAGTGTGTGGAAGCCCATCGGATCGTTGGATTCAAAAAAACGGTGCGGCGGAATGTATGGTGGTTCCCGTTAGAATAATCAAAAGTGGTTAACCGATCGTATTAGACGTTTAAATATGCGAAAGTGTAAAAGACTACATAAGCAAAATTTAATTATCAGACAAAAAATGCGCGATGTGCTATACTTTTAAAGAAAGTATAGAATGGTGCTTTGTAGCGGACGTAGTAGTAAAAAAGGTGACTGACTTTTTCAAGCAACTACAAGAATAGCAGTAGCGCAGAGAAGGGGTATGCATGTATTATACAGCGCACTGTTACTATAAAATATGTTAGTTTACGGGTAGCTCGAACGGGAGCGGCTCGGCGTATAAGTTAGATGGATGATTGACAGAGTTTGTTCTACCTTTTACGAGGGAATCGGAAGTTAACAGACATCGAGCAACTAATTTTCTATTTGGGTGATATCGAGTACTTGCCGGCTCTAGAAATAATTACGTGCCACCAACCGCTATGCGGAAAATTTGTTTCTAGGAAATGAGCAACCCACGAAAGTACGGAATACTTGGTATTAATGCTAATCGGTTTAGTGACCGCGCTAGTGCACACTTCGAGTGCCTTCGGCAATCTCCGATTGTTTCCAAAATGTATATAAACCATGGCGCTATCCATGGAAGCTGGTCGAAGAAAAATGTTATCCGAAAATATTTTTAATTACAACTCTTGTGGTGCTTCCTATACCTGGAAAAAATGTTCACAAACGACACCAGAACAAATGTGGTGTAACAGCGTCCACGGTTAAGCTTATACATCCGTCAGCAGCAAAGTACTTAAACTGTGTGTCTTGCGGTATCGCTTTTACGAGAATGGACAACTTACTGCGACACAAGGAAAAACAACACGGTATGTCATTAAGTCGTAAACGTTCAGCTCCGCCAGCTGTTAAAGGGTCTTGTACGAAACAACCACATATTCTTTGTAAAGTATGCAATTTCGAAATGGAAAAGACTACCTATGCCGCACACTTGAGAAGCAACAGACATAAAATGCAACAGTTACCGCTACTGGCGAAGATGGTGTAGAAATGGTTAGCACAGCGTTTAACAACCGTATGGCTAGCTATCGCATAAAGAACGCCAGTGTCGACGATGGAGTGTCCGAGTTTCTTTGAAGCAGAAGGAGCGGTTTATTCGATTATTTAATGAAAAAAGAACACACATACAACAATAAAAGTCTATTGTGAACTCTACGGCATCTACACAAAAATGGGAGAAGAGACTACGGATATGAAATCCTTTAGCACAAAAAATATGGTTATAACGTCTTCTAGTAATCTGGAAAATATGTACGAGGTCTTAAGCGAAACCATGAGAACTAAATTAGAGGAATTTGAAATACGTGGGTCCGGTTGGTGTTTGGAAAAGGTGCTCTATTTAGAAATATGTCAGGAGTTCTAGGTTAAGAATAAAAATTGCGAATATGTATTTAGAAATGTGGTTTACAAAATTTAAACTGTATTAGTAAAAATTGTCTGTAATAAAAAGTTTTAAGAATGGTTTTTAGATTTTCTTTTAGGTATGAGCTGCAAGAAAATCCGCAATTCAACAGATTTATCTTAATACAAAATGAAAGCAAAGTGCCTTGCTTATACAAAGAGCAAACAACGGTAATAGAATTAGAGCAAGAAAGTAGAGAAGTAAATATTAGGAAAGGGGTGAGACAAGAATGTGCCTTATCCCCATTAATTTTTAACTTGTATATAGAAGAGACAATGAATACTGTCAAATGCAGGAAGACATTTGGAATTAATATGCAGGGACAAAAGATTGATGTGCTTAGATTTGCAGATGATATAACTGTATTAGCATCTAGCAAACAAGAGCTAGCAGCTGCTATTAATGAAATGAAACAGTTCTAACAGAGAGATACGGAATGAAAATTAACAAAAATAAAACTAAAGTTCTAGCATGCAAAAAAGGTGAAAATAAATCAAAAACAAGAATACAAATAGATAACGAGAACTTACAAGAGGTTAAGGATTTCTGCTACCTAGGAAGTCAAAAAACGCAAGATGGGAAAAGCACAAAAGATATAAAACAAAGATTAGCACAAGGTCGTGCTACATTTAACAAAAAAAGGCAACTACTGTGTTCAAACATAAAAACAAGGAAAAAATTGCTTAAAACATATGTGTGGAGCACAGCACTGTACGGCTGTGAAGCCTAGACAATATAGGTGAAGCGGACAAGAAAAAGATTGAAGCCTTTGAAATGTGGTGCTACAGACGAATGATGAAGATATCATGGACAGATAAAGTTAAGAGCAGAAAGGTACTAAAAATGGTAGAGCAAGAAAGAAATATGTGGAAAACCAGTAAAAAATAAGAGAGATGGGATGATAGGACACATACTACGGCATGAGAGGATAGTGTGGCATATATTAAAAGCAGAGATAGGAAAAAAGAGAAGTAGAGGTAGACCTAGGGTAGACTATTGCACACAGATAGTAAAAGATGTAGGCTGCAGGTAATTCAGGGAAATGTGTAAGCTAGCTAAGAATAGAAATCAATGGAGGTACGCATCCAACCAGTCACTAGATGGATAATGACGAAAAAAATAACTGTACTTATACACGATGATTATTATAAGAAACTACAGGTATTGGTTGTGCAATATTCTCGAATAATGTTAATTGTGTGAAAGGATTTACTGAAAATCCATCAATTCGGCAAATGCCTAAGTGTTAGGATATCTTGGCAGCCACTGGCTGCTTAACCCCCTTCACATACCACTGAGCTTCAGTAAAATAGGGCATATAATTAGAAAACGATAGAAGGGGATCTGAGCTATATATAGGCTGTTGTGAGAATTGCAGAGAACTGTGTAGGCTAGCTCATAACATAAATAAGCTGAGGTCAAGTCCAACCAGTTTCAATACGTGAAACCCAATGACGAAAAAATAAGTGCTCTTAAATCTGATTATTATTATAATTATTTATATAATATAATTTATATATATATATATATATATATATATATATATTTTCTACAAATGTTGATTGTGCGAAAGGATAAATTGGAAAAACTATTAATTCGACAAAGGTTCAAGTGCTGGGGGAACTTGGCAGCCAAAGGCTGCTTACCCCCCTTCACATACAACTGAATATCAGGGAAATAGAGTATATAACTGTAAAACAATAGATGGTGACCGAACTGCATCAAACAAAAAAGAACAGCAACTATATTCAAAGACAACGAACATAGATACAAGAAGAAAACTGTTCAAAGCATAGTGTGGAGCACAGTGCAGTACGTCTATGAAATAGGGGCAGTAGGAAAAGCACGAAAAAAAAGATAGAAGCCTACTGGAATGTTGTGCTTGAGATGTATGAGGATGATAGCATGGATACACAAAGTTAATAACAAATAGGTTGTAGAAATATTAGAGGAATAAAGATATCTGTGGAAAACGAAACAACAGGAGAAATAGGACAGGATACTTTCTAAAATATTTCTGAGGAATAGTACAGGATATATTACAAGCAGTGATAGGAAAAGAGAGGTAGAGGTAGACCGAGATCAGACTTTCGCACACAGATATTGATAGATGCAGACTGTGCAAATTTCAGCAAAATGTGTAGGTTGGTTCAGACTAGGAAACAATGAGAGTACGCGTCCAACCAGTTCTAGGACTGAAGAACTAATGATGATGATTATGACATAGTTACCGTGAAGGTTGAGGCATTTTTCATAACGAAAGACTAAGCTTTCTTATACCCTCTTCAAAGAAGTCTGCCGTCAGTGAGCTCAATTAGGTACTTACATCATCTTGAAGCTCTTGGTTGTTAGCGAAACGTTGTCTACCTATTCATGTCTTCATTTCTCAAAAGAGGTGATAGTCACTGGGTGCTAAGTTAGGGCTATAAGGTGGGTGGCCGAAAACTTCTCACCTGAACTGTTGGACAAGTTTTTTAGTCTCCAAAGGTGAAGTAGATTCTCACAGTAAGCCTCCTATGTTATTGTTGTTCCCTGTTCCATGAAATCAATAAGCACACATTTTTGGTCCCAAAAAACTGTAGCCATTGTTTTCCGCTTGGTGTAACAGTTTAAATTTTTGAGGCTGGTTTGGGGAGTACATGTGCATCCACTTCTTTGACTGTTCTTTGGTTTCTGGATTGTCATACAGGACCCAAGTCTCATCCCCAATAGCAATAGACTTTAAGAAACGGATTTTCTCGTTGTCACAACGTGTGAGAAAAGTCACGGCTGACGTCATTCGCCTCATTTTGTTGTCCTCACTCAACATTTTTGGAACTCAACGCACAGTTTTCGATACCCTAGCTCGTTGGTAACAATTTTGTACAATGAAGACCTTAAAAGTCTGAAAATCCTATAGACAGTTTACTAATCGTGCCCTTCCGTTTCTAACCGATCACTTCGTCAACCCGGCCAATCAAATTTGGTTTGTCGACCGACTTGCGTTCTTGACCACCTTCGTCATGAATGTCCGTTTGACCATCGGCAAATTTCCTACACCATTTCTGACAGCACTATCGATCATACAGTATTCATCATATACTACAATCATCCTTCAATGGACTTCAGCAGCACTACATCCTTCAGCTTGAAGAAAACAAATCACACTCCGCAACTCTCAACTCTCAACTCTCAATTGGCGGTAGAAATGATCGTAGCAGCCATCCTTACTCGCCCGTAGTTCGGCAACGACCGATGGAAAGAAGTCGGCAATTGCATCAGTTAGGGATGGGGGAGGGGGCGGTTGCACAATCGTACAACGCGCAATCACGCGACTACACTGTATACTTAGAAAAACAAATGGACTGAAGAAACAGCCCTCGTATACGGTATCTTTCAAATATTACTGCAATTTCTAAGATTATATATTAAAATACACTTAAGGTAATAAAAAAGTCGCACCTCGTCGGATGAAGCGGATAAAAGTGTTGCTTCGCTTTGATTTAAAAACATAAAACTGAATTTTACTAGATTGTTTTTCTCGATAGATACGCAATAATAAAAATATCACAGACCAACACGATTTTTGTTTCTTGATGTCTGGTGAGTGTCTTTTATGTATTTTTAGTCGTTGAACTGAATCTGCACTAAAAAATTTCATATCACCCGTAGATAGAGAATAGTCGCTAAAGACTGTTTAGATTTACATTGTATAACGAACGTAATCCGACCGGCGACTCAGCATTGCAATATAAACAGCGTCATAATGTCCGACGAAGGTTCTAGAAATCGTTGAAAAGGCTGGTTTTAAGATAATATAAGCGCCACGAACAGGATGAGCGGCAGTTGATATCCTAAACGCGTCTACAAAAAGATATAAAATATAAATAAAGGAGTAATATTTTACTGTACAATATATGTTGCTGATAGAAGTTATATAGAATGCTGTGAAAGTGTGTAAATGAAACGATACGTTTTGTTACCCACGTGGCGAATTTACGATTAAATCTTAAAAGACAATAACTACGTTAATTTAAAAAGATTATGAGCTTTATTTCGAATGCAAAATAAGCGTTCAGGATAAACCTTATACAAGGTGTGCTATGAATTTAAGGGATGGCTCAAATTAAAAACTTTTTCAGTACCTATGGTGTAGAAAGAACCTAAACGTCAAGTTACAGATTACTATTTTTGCTTTAATAATCTATCTAGAATTTCATTGAAGTGGAAGCAAATCTGCAATCAGCTCTCAGACCAGTTCTTCACAGACAGAATTTACCTGTCCCTAAAGGTCCAGAATCATACACACCTGACAATAATATGAATGCTCCTGACGATAATATTGTCGAACCTATGGAAAAAAAAACGGATCCTGATTTCCAACCATTTAATATATGTACTCTACATTTACTTTCACAAGATGAGCTTAACGATTTAGTACGGAATTTAAATTTGTCAAAAACTCAAATCGAACTGTTGGGATATAGGTTACAAGGTTGGAATCTATTATAGAGTGGTACACATATTTCCACATATTGGAGACGTGAATAAGATTGTCTTAATTTTTAACGTAGTGTAATCGTATGGTGTACTGTTGGATATTCCTGGATGTATCAGGATGTAACTACAAAACTAATAAGTGGGGATTGTTTATTGAGTCATGTGCTCCAAGCTTAAAGGGATTTCTCCTCCACAATGCAAATTCGTACTCCTCTGTTCCTATTGCCCACGCAGTACACACGAAGAAAACTATGACAATATGAAAACTTCAATTAAAAAAAATTAAGTATACAGAACATGTGTGGGGAATGTGTGGTGACCTAAAAGTCATATTATTTTTGCTAGGAATGCAATTATGTTACACTAATCACTGCTGTTTTCTTTGGAAATAGGACAGTAGAGGAAACACTACTTTGTAAAGACTGGAAAATGCGACAAACCTTGTTACTGGAAAAAAATGTTAATTGGTTGGTTGGTTGGCTAATATAAATCCTGCTCTCGTTGATACAAAAAAAGTTTTGCTACCACCTCTGCACATAAAACTGAGACTGATTACAAACTTTGTGAAAGCTTTAAATAAAGATGGTGAAGCATTCCAATATCTGAGAGAGGTTTTCCAGACTTACATGAGGCAAAATAAAAGAAAGAATTTTTATTGGGTCTTAAATTTTTAACATCATAAAGAACAGTAAAGTCTATTCAAAACTGGCCGAGTTTGAAGCTACCGCATGCCTATCATTTAAAGAAGTGTTCCAATTTCATGTAAAATACACAGGCAAAAAATTACAAACAAATTACGATTCTTTTAATTTTCACATACACTACATTGATCTTTCAATGCTCCACCCAAAGGCAATATATTGGCCACGACGTGAGTTTTTATCTAGAAATTTTGAATGTTGCCGAACACTTACTGTTCTCAGGAAGGTAGGGACCTTTAACGTGCGTAACAACACACACAGAACCTGCATTTTACCTTTCATCTGAACGAGAGCATATTTTTGTGAAAACTGTTCGGCTAACATTTTTCAAGCGGACAGTGTCGGGATTCAAATCCGGGACCTTGGGCTCAGTGGTCACACACATACCAACTGAGCCACGAAGCCGCCTAATTTCCGCATACAATGCATTTGATTTTCCAATGCTCCACCCGAAGGTATTACATTGGCCAGCAAGCGATTTTTTTTATATGCAATTTTGAATTTTGCCGAACCCTTGCTGTTCCAAGGAAGGTAGGGATCTTTAACGTGTGTGTCACACAGGACCAGAGTTTTATTTCTGATCCGAACGAGGGCGTATTTTTGTGAAAAATACTCGTCTAACATTTTTCAAGCGGACTGTATCGGAATTCGAACCTGGAACCTTGAGCTTAGTAGTCACACGCATATTAACTAAGACACAGTTGTCGATTTCCACATACACCACTATATTTGATTTTTCAATGCTTCCCCGAAAGTACTACATTGGCCAGGATTTTTTACCTGGAAATTTAGAATTTTCTCGAACCCTTGCTGTTCCCAAGCAAGGTATGGAGGGATCTTTAACGTGCGTCACATCACACACGCGCGCGCGCACACACACACATGAGACTTACATTTTACCCCTCTCATCCGAACGAGAGCGTATTTTTGTAAAAAATGCTCGTCTAACACTTTTCAAACAGACCGTATCGGGATTCGAATCCGGGACAATGAGCCTCAGTAAAGTAACACGCATACCAACTGAGCCTCAAAACCGCCTAATTTTCGCATACAGCGATATGGGTTGCAAAACATAAGACTCCTCGTTATTATACCGTGACATCATATTTTTTGCACCGCTTTAGAAGTTGAAGCGTAGTGACAGATCAAACAGGTGTACATGCACAAGATGAGCAAAGCAAATCGCTGGAAATTGGCTGTAGAACTTTGAGGTTAAATAAATATTCAAAATTCCGAAATGAAATGAGCAGATTATTTCGTTTCAAAATAAATTGTTTCTGTATAAAATAATTAGCTAGGGGTCTGGCATGTTGGCAGCGATTCACTGCATAAGCCTTCCCATAACATATAGTTTAATAAACGTCACCATGACATAACTCATAATTAGTTAGCAGTCTGGTATGTTGGCAGCGATTCGTTACTTAAGTCTTCCCATAACATGTAATTTAACACTTTTCCTTTTTTGGAGGGAATAACCAGATAATATTTCATTTCCTTATAAATAGGAATCATGTAAACATGTTGGAGTTCTTTAACAACCATCAGGTTGCTAATATCTATGTATAGCCAGGTAGATAAGAAAAAGATAGAAGAAAATAGGAAGACCTAGACCAAGATATATTTGTCAAATTATTAGAAATTTATGTTCTGAAGGGTATGTAGAACTTTTTAGATTAGCACAAGATAGGTTTTGGGCCCTTTGAAGCGGTTTTTTAAAAAGGCTTCTTCCAAAAAACTCTTCTATCAATTTATTTAAAACAGAAATTATAATATTCATTTTAATTACAGGTACGTTATATGCAGTGACGTGTTGACATCAAAATATTCTAAGTTGACTTCACTTTAAATTAATCTAAACTGCAGATCTCATATCTGCTATTTCTTTATTCAATACAAAGTATTACTTATTAGTAATCTTAATTCTAACAATAAGTTTTTTAGAATCTATTGTGACCTGCACCTGCAGTGTCATGCTACGTCTGGAATACAAAGTATTTACATCCGTTCTCATGTCTGGTTTATGAACTTCCATTAACCTTTTGTAATAAGTCGTTCAATTTATACATTGTAACAATCTAACTTCAGATTTAATAATTCCATTTGATTACATATACATTTTAATTTGGGGGATATGTAACTCATAGAATAGAAAAGAAGTTAGAGCTGTGTCAAACCGACCTTAAGTATGGTTGAAAACGAAATGATGAATGATGATAAAATATTTAAGTGCAATTCCTTCGAGAATACGTATGCTTCTAAAAAGTCATTGAACAGATATGATAAGTAAGTAAGTGGAATATATGTGGAAAAGTGTTATGAATGCAAAAACTGCAACATTTCGTTTACTTCAAAGTGAAAATTGCAGTTGCATAATTCTGAAGTACTTGAGAAAAAGGTTGATGTTTTAATTCATCTCAAAGAGCCTGTTGTATTGTATTAGTGACACGACTGTGGATCAAGTTGGCATAACAAAACTGATCTAATTCATCACGTTTAAACTCACAAGATGTTCTATAGAAATGAAAACACTTAAGGTTCGAATGAAGAATGTTAAGAAGGATTCAACAACTACCTAAATCTACACAGCCCATCTTACTAAGAAACATAATACACCCATTACCCAAGAAAAATATGAATTCAAAAGTAACGTTGGTAAGTTTTAGATTACAAAGTGGTTACATCAACATCCGACGTAAAATATTAAGTATTCACGTCAGTCTGGGTTTTGGTGTCATGTGAAAATTTTTTTTGAGCTCTCGTACTTACTACGATTGTCATCGTTCTTCGATTCCACATCTATCAGAAGCCCTCATAGGAAATCCTAAGTCGGTAGGCAAAAATTAGATTGGGCGGGCATGTCCATCTATTCTTATTACAACAAGTTCTGCCGAATCTATAGCAGTTTTATTATTTCCGATACACACAATGGCTGTATCCGAGAAGAAGATCGTTTAATAATTGAAAAAGCAGGTAGAAATAAAAATAGGAGATAGATAGAAATAACAAATTGTTGAAAACTAAACACAGAATAGGGTCTTACTAGAAGTTATTACATTTTCTCTCTTCGAGGTGTTCCCCAGCAGTAAGTAGATAGTTTCGTTCTGCAGAGCAGACTATAAGTTTATTGTATTCCTCTGGAAATTAATCCTAGCCATTTTACATTCATATCATCATCATTAGGTCTTCAGTCCTGGAACTGGCTAGTAGCGTACCCTGATTGTTTCCTATTCTGAACTAACCTACACATTTCCCTGAAATTTGCACAGTCTGTATCTATCACTATCTTATCTAGGTCTATATCTATCTCCTTTTTCCTATCTCTACTTGTAATATATCCCATACTATTCCGCAAAAATGCTTTAGAACGTATTCTGTCCTTCTATATCTCCTATTTTTCTCCACAGATATCTTTATTCCCCTACAATTTCTATAACCTATTTGTTATTAACTTTGTCTGCCCATGCAATCATCCTCATACATCTAAAGCATTACAATACTACTGTCCGTATTTCATTGTCATACTGTGCTGTGTTCCACACATATGCTTTCAACAATTTTCTTCTTGTTGTCTTTGATCATTGGCGCCATTCTTTCTTGTTAGATGCAGTTCGGTCCCCTTCTATTGTTTTACAATTATAAACCCTATTTCTCCGACATTCAGTGGTTGTGAAAGGGGGTAAGCAGCCTGTGGCTGCCAAGTTCCCCCAGCACCTGAACATTTGCCGATTTAATATTTTTTCCAATATATCTTTTTGCACAGTCAACACTAGTTGCGGATATTTCAGAACCAACTCCAGTAGTTGTTTATAATAATCATCAGATTTATCAGCGCTTATTTTTTCATCATTAGGTTTACCGTCTCAAAACTGGTTGGACACGTACCTCCACTTATTTATATTCTGCTAGTGCTTGTTCAGCAGCTTTTAGAGTTTCTGCTTGCACCTCATCTGTACCCGGCGCCTTACCATTTTCAGACCCTTTAATGCTAATTCAAACTCATCTTTAAGTATAGGATATCCCAAGTCACCATTTTCAATGCCTGATTGCTGTTCTAATGTTGTTAGTTCTTTTCCTGCATATAAATTCCCTATATATTCTTGTCATATACCCACTTTCTCTACATTTTCTATAATGACGTTTCCTCCCGCGTCCTTTATATTTTTGCTATAGAGTTTTATATTCCTAAAATTGATTCTAATTAGTTTGTATGCTTCATCTGTCTTTCCTACTTGCATCTTAGTTTGTACCTCTGCACTTTTCATCAATCCAGCGTTCTTTAGCTTTCCTGCATTTTCGAATAATTTCCCATTTTATGGTTTTGTATCTCTGTTTGCCTGTTTCGTCTGATTTATTTTTGTGTTTTCGTCTTTCTTCTATTAAATTCAGGATATCCTTTGTTATCCATGGTTTCTTATTTTCTTTTGTGTATACCCCAGGATATCTCTGGCAGCCATGTCTAGGCTGGATTTAATGTTATTCCATTCTGTTTCTACTTCCTTAGTATCAGAGATTTTCCCGATATCTTTCAGCAATTCATTTGACATTTTTTCGAATCTTTCTTGAATATCTTTATCTTTTAGTTTCTCTAAGTTCAAGTACCTTTTTCTCATTCTTTTCTTCAAATTTTTAAATTTAAGTGCGGCCTTCATAATTACGATGTTGTGGTCAGTGTCAATATCTGCTTTTGAGTAGCTTCTACAGTCTTTTACTTGATTCCTAAACCGTTGTCTAACAAGAATGTAATCTATTTGATATCTTCCTATATCTCCTGGCATCTTCCACGTATATCGTCTTCTAGCATGATGTTGAAATAATGTGTTTATGATGATTAAAATGTTCTTGTCGCAAAATTCTACCAGCCTCTTTCCCCTGTCGTTTCTCGTGCCTAAACCAAATAAACCTAGTACTGCTCCTTCCCTACCCTCACCTACCACTGCACTAAAATCCCCTGTAATTATTAAATTTTCATGTCCTTTTACGTATCTTAATATGTCTTCGATATCTTTGTAGATGGCTTCTACCTCTTCATCACTGTAGCTAGAGGTGGGTATGTATACTTGTATTATTACTGTGTTTACCGGTTTAGATTCTAATCTAACCATGAGTACTCTTTCTTTCTTTTGTAAGTAATTTTCTACACAGTATCCTATCTTTTTCCGCATAACTATACCCACACCCAAATTTCCTTCCTCTGCTCCTGTATGAATTACCCTGAAGTCTCCACTCCAAAAATCCCCCGCCTCTGGCCACCGAACTTCGCTGATCCCTACTATGTCTAGTAATAACCTATTCATTTCGATTTTTAGGTTCTCTAGCTTACCTACTTGCTTCATACTTCTAACATTCCCCGCTCCGACTCGCAGAATGTTCCCGACTCTTATTTTTAACTTTCCTATCGCATCCTCCGAAGTAGTCCCCTCCCGGAGATCCGAATGGGGGACTATTTTAACTCCGGAATCTTTTACCCCAGAGAATGCCATCATGTTTGTTACAATTTAAGTACGCTGTGTACTTGGGAGGTAATGTGGTGGTTTCCCGTTGCCTTCCACATCGCGGTAGTGTGTCTTAGATTGCCATACCGACCCCTATGGTCTCTGACAATCTAAGTACCGAAAGAGCCGCTGCCCTCTTTCGGGGACCTGCTTAGTCTGGTTCCTCACTAACGACCCTACTACTTTGGTTGGACCT
This sequence comes from Platerodrilus igneus, assembly GCA_036346225.1. Classification (NCBI taxonomy): domain Eukaryota; kingdom Metazoa; phylum Arthropoda; class Insecta; order Coleoptera; family Lycidae; genus Platerodrilus; species Platerodrilus igneus. The sequence goes on along the minus strand of JARFIW010001469.1, from coordinate 9,076,250 downwards.
GTAGTTTGGCTCTTTAGAACACGCAAGCCATTTCACCTGTTCTAGTAATCTAGAACTTCGGCAAGGTGCAGGTCCATTCGAAATGACCACATCCATATATGTTGTACAAATTGATGGAAGTTAAATTAGTTCTAGTAAAGTTATTGCAACCTAATTTGTTTTGTTTTTAGTTACATTATATAGTATGTTTAAATAACAAATTTTGAAAGTGAAAAGTATTAAGTTTGGCGAACAAGCAAAAGTGTAGTGAATTTAAGTCAGTCATTTATAAATCAATCTTACACAGCCAAGCACGTTGTAAACTCTATTTTGTACAAATGCCGAGAAAAAAAGCGGTTCTTTGTATACTACAAAATACTTTACACATACATCATTGTTGTACTTGTAGATTATGTTGATAAAATATTTGTAGATACACTGATAATGATCTTATTAGTTGAAAACGCTTTGTAGACACAAAATTATTAAAAAACTTTTTACACATTTACATTAAATTTATTATTACAACTTCATTGTTGTCAAATCCTGCCAAAACTAAGTTTAAAGCTTGTTGCTCAATATACTATTTCTTCCCACACAAAGACCACAACAACATCTTATGAGAATTTATGCATGCATGCAACTACACACACATTTACTATAGAAAATCTGTATTTTTTACTATTATTATTTTTTTGAGATAAATTATCACAAGGAGTACCGTTAGAATGAGTTTTAAGTGATATTCGAGGAAGTATACCATACGAACAGATACAATTCATTTACTAGAAAAAAAGACATGCACAATATAATGCATGATTATTCTAATAGCATATTCAACAAAGAGCATAAAAATGATGCTATTAGTGTGAAATTGTGGATAGTGTTCGGTCTCTTTGTCACACATTGTCGTGTTTAATTTTAAGTCATAAATCCGTAGTTGTAAATGAAAAAGTAAAGCTGTCATCCCTTGTCCCGTTATATCCTGTCATAAAACCTCCTTTGTGCATGTGCAAATTAAGTAGAAAAAGAGGTAGTGACAGACACTTGCTCATCGATATCGGAACGAAACGGTTGTTCGTTCGGTAAAGTGAGTTAGTCATTAGTGTCACCAAATGTGATTTTATCGATAAACCCCTAAAAAACACAGTGAAAGTGCAAACATAACACGTACAATAAATTCGCCATACAGTCCACTTAGTTGAAGAGTAGGAACTACACCTTAGAACAATAGAACAACGCGGAGGTAAGTCGATATACAAATTTATAAGCATTAAACATCTAACCGGATTATTTGATTAATTAATTAGTTCCTATAACTATAGTTCCTTATGAATGCTTTTAATTTAATAATTGTCGTAGTTCTGATATGTTTGAGCGTGTTCCAGAGACAAACTTCTTGTTTGCATATTTAATGGTATAGAAACATTTGGACCTAACGGTACATTTACAATACATTCCTTTTTTCATTGTCGGAAAGATTACTGTCGATAAGTTTACTTTATGTAAACTATATTTATGAAGGGTTGTGTTTTAAATTCTTACCTTATTTTTCGTCGTTAAGTTTGACGAAGCACTCGGGTCATCGATAACAAAGGGGTTATTAATATTTGTTGGTAGTTATTTGAAACATTAAACGTTTTGTCGAGCAAGCATTGTAATTAGTTGCATTTGTCGATTAATAATTTAATTTTGTAGATTAATTAGTTGTCGTAGCGTATTTGAAATACGCATTGTTTTTAAATTAATTTTTATTGTCGTATTGAAACTAGATTTGTAATTAAAAGGTTGGATGATATATACAGTAAGATTAATCAACCGGAAAATGTATCGACTGCTTTAATTAGAACATCGATTAAAAGTGTCGAGCAAATTGAAACTCATTTCAAGTTTTTTGCAAGGATATTTTCTTTGATGAAGAAAGTGAACAATTGGATGAATTCCCGGCTCTTAGGGTGAAAATTGATGATTATCTATTAGGTATTCGTATTATCGCTGAAGAATGTGACTTAGATCTTGTAGAAAATAAGCCGTAGGTGGAAAATATGAATCATCCTTTGTCGATAAATAGTGGTTTTCGCTTGAAACACCTTTCAGTCCAGCGGTTCTCAGGACGTATTCGGACTTTGAGAGTTATCATGTAATTTATAAGCGATTGATTTATGATAATATCGGTTTGTCCCCGGTCGAAAAATTTTGCAATCTCGTAGATACACTAGATAATTCATCGCGTGCGTTAATAAAACATTTACCATTAACCGATTGTGCATATGATAAAGCCTATAAAATCATTACTAATCGTCTTCTTTCAACATATTTTAATGCTCTTGCAAAATGCCCTAAGGTAAGTTTTTCAGACTCGAACACGGAACTCACCCAATTATTAATTGTTTTAATGAAAATATATTCGCGTTAAAGCAGATGGAAATAAATCTATTAGATCTCATGTTGTTTAATCTATTATTTTTAAAATTAGATACAAACGTTTTAAAGCGTTTCGAATTAGAAATTAGTATTGGAAATAAATGACATTACTTCAGGAATATGCTTAAAATCTCGAAATTACGTGAAACAAAGGGAAAAAGAAAAGTTCGTTAGCACTTCGGCGAAACTTCTTTAGTTGGTACCACCAATGATTGTAAAAATTGTAGCTTGTGTCAAGCTGTGCATCCTATTTATAGATGTAAGCACTTTCTCGATAAAACTCCTCAAAAAAGATGTGTATTAAATATTTAAATACTTCACATTAGGTGAAAAATTGTAAGTCATATCGGCCGTGTAGTAAATGTCATCAGTCACATAATTCGTTACTTCCCTTTGATAAAGGAGAAAAATCGATGTCTCCGCGCAGACAAACTCATCGTTTAAGGCCAGCGTCTCCTCGGAGAGCAGTGCCTAGACTTACTTCTACTAGTAGACCTAGTGAAGACAATCTATCGTCGGCGGTTGCGCATGAACAACCTGTTACCAGCTCGTTAATTTCGACGTTATTATAACATACAACGACGCTGTTAGCTACGGCAATGGTGCCGGCGCTTGATTATACAGGAAAATTGCAACCTGTTCGTGTAATTTTAGATAACGGATCCATGGAAAGTTTTATGACTGAAAGGTGCCGTCAGAAATTAGGTTTAAAGAAACGGAGAGCCAATGTCACTGTTCAAAGACTTACTTGAATTCGTCGTTGGTGTCTGGTGCACTATCGTGTGTAGTCAGCCCCTCGGGAGCAAGGTCTCCAGCATATGCAATTGATTGTTATATTTTACCTAACATTTGTAATCGATTACCTTCGGCGTCTATAGGGGTCAAGGAATGGTCGCATACTCGAGGTTTGGCCTAATCTGATCCTAATTTTAATATTCCTGGTAAGATTGACATGACACTCGGAGCTGATATCTTTGCTCAGTTTTTGTTGAACGAATCTCGTTGGGGTGTCGCTAATGAATCGGTTGCTATTAAAACAACCTTTGGTTGGGTTTAAACGGGAAAGTTTCCCCGAATAATTCTATTACGTCGTTGTATGCTTTCGTTGAGCCCTTAGACAACGACATTGGTCGATTTTGGGAATTAGAAAATATTCCCTTCACGAAATACATTTCTCCTGAAGAAGAAAATTGTGAAAAGAGATTTGTGGAAAATTATAGACGTAACAAAGACGGCCGTTTTGTAGTGTCCTTGCTCTTTAAAATTTCTGAACCCTCATTCGTGGCTACGAGATCGATTTCTATCAAAAGATTTTTGTCATTAGAACGTCGTTTGCTAAAAAATCCTGAACTGTATTCGAATTACGAAAAATTTATGGAGGATTATTTGAAAAGCAGTCACATGGCTCAAGTGGAATCGCCTGAATCGTCGGTTCATGAGAAAATGTATTACATTCCCCATTATGTTGTACATAAGCCTGATAGCACTACCACCAAATTGCGTGTGGTTTTCGATGTTTCGTGTCAGGATCAATCTGTAAATTCGTTAAATGAAAGCTGTGCTCTTGGCCCTGCTCTGCAAAAAGACATTGTAGTTTTGTTATTGCACTTTCGTGTACATCCTATCGTATTTACAGCTGATATTAAACAAATGTATCGGCAGATTTTGGTTAAAGATACTCATCGTGATTTTCAACGTATCGTCTGGACTGTGACTTATGGAGTTACGTCGTCGTCTTTTTTGGTCTTGCGTACTGTTCAAAAATTGGTAACGTTAGAATCGATTAATTTCGGTATTAGCAATCGATACCTATGTTGATGATTTATTCACTGGATGCAATTCGATTGAAGCTATTAATCAGTTAATTAGTGACTTGAATAGTATTTGCGCTAGTGGTAGTTTTCAATTAAGAAAATGGAATAGTAATTGCCCGGAAGTGATGTCCAACTTGAAGGAGTCCCTGTCGAGTTCGGAAGCAATTACATTTCAAGATAAAGATAGTGGTTCAATAAAAATTTTGGGCTTTTCGTGGAGCGCTCTCACAGATGTATTTTTATACAACTTAAACGCTGAAGAGCGCACTTGCACTAAGCGTAATATTTGGTCAGCTATCGCTATCGGTTTGATAGCGCCTTTAGTACTTTTCGCTAAACGTTTAGTTCAAGATATTTGGCTTTTAGGCCTCGGTTGGGACTAAGGGCCGCCATTGGAAGTCGTAGAAAAATGGAAACATTTTTTGGGTGAATTGCCAGCTGTTTCAAATATTGAGATTTCGCGTCGCATCGTATGTCCTTTTACAAAGGTGAGTTGCATGGGTTTTGTGATGCTTCTGAAGCTGGGTATGCAGCTGTCGTCTGTTTTCGTTCGTTCGATTTAGAAGATAATATTACCATGTCATTAGTATGCGCAAAATCGAAGGTTGCTCCTACTAATCGCGTTTCATTGCACGTCTAGAATTGTGTGCTGCCGTACTCTTGTCAGATTTGGTAGATTTCGTCAAAAATACTTATACAGATACTTTATCATTTAGTAGTATTTTCGGGTGGTCAGATTCCACTGTTGTTTTGTCTGGTATTCGGTCTTCCTCGCATAAGTGGAAGACATTTGTTAGCAATCGCATTTCGCATAATCAAGAATGTATTTCCATCTCTTCGTAGTTTCATGTTAAGTCCCAGGACAATCTTGCGGATTGTGCTTCACGTGGACTTTTGATTTCAGAGTTGGTTTATCATCCATTATGGTGGACAAGACTTTCCTGGTTAGTGCGTTGTAGCAAAGAATGGGTAGCAACGTCGCTGCCAAAACGTATCGAATCGACTCATCTCAGATGGAGATCGAATATCGTACTCTGTCGTTAACAGAGAATTTCTTAGATTTGTTATCGGTTAAATTTTCAAATCTGCAGAAAATTTGTAGGATTATTATATGTATTCGTTATTTCATTCGTAATGTTCAATGTCCGGTGGATTTGCGTTCAAAATATTCTGATAGTTTGTCCCTAGCTCAGCAGCAAGAGGTTATACATTTATTGATTAAAAAAGTTCAAACAAATGTTTTTGCCCAAGACATTACAAATATTAAAACTAGAAAACTAGTTAGTAAACAAATACGTAACCTTAGTCCGTTTCTAGATAGTCATGATTTGTTGAGGGTGGGCGGTCGCTTGCGCAATTCAGTTACCGCATGATGCAAAATTTCCAGTTTTAATTCCTCGGTCGCATGGGTTGAATGAAATATTTATATTAGATTGTCATAAAAGACATTTACATCCCGGAAATCGAACAACTCAATTTTTATTAACTCAAAATTATTGGGTCTTGTCCGCAAAGAAGGCTATACTGCCATGTATTAAATCCTGCATTCGTTGTTTTCGTGTAAACCCTGTGGCTTTAAGCCCCGTACGAGGGATTTACCAGCTTCTAGGTTAACTCCATGTACGGCGTTTTTACATACGGGAGTCGACTTTGGTGGACCTTTCTCTGTCACGATGAATCGGTGTCGTGGCGCAAAATCATTGAAAGCGTACATTTGCTTATTTATTTGTTTCAACACTAAAACTATACGTTTGAAGTTAGTGTCTAACTTATCGACAGATGCTTTCTTGGGTGCTTTACGTCGATTTATTGCTCGAAGAGGCAAATGTATTCAAATCCATTGTGATAATAGCACTAATTTTGTTGGGGCCTCTCGTGAAATCTCTCAATTGGCGCGCCATTTGGCAGGCGTTGAAGAAATCGAATTCGTGTTTAACCCTCCTGGGAGGCCGGGATTAAATCGGTAAAATCCCATTTGAAAAGAATTATCGGTAAACAAATTTTGTCATTTGAAGAATTCTCGACGGAGTTGATTCAAGTCGAAGCGGTTTTCAACTCACGTACACTATGCGCACTGAGTTGCGAACCGCATGACTTTTCGTATTTGACCCCGGGTCCTTTTCTTAACGTTGAACTAGTCTTGATGTTATCAGATCCGGATTTGTTGTCTATAAACCCCTCTCGTTTAAATCGCTGGCAACTCTTGCAGCAAATGCAACAAGGGTTTTGGAAAAAATGGAGTACCGAATACCTGCACACCTTGAAACAGATAGGTAAGTGGTTGAGGAATTCTACTACCCTGCCTATTGATTCGCTTGTCCTCTTATAGGAAGAAAATAACCACTCTCTACAGTGGCGTTTATGAAGAGTAGTGGATGTTCATCCTTGTAGGGATGTTATAATTCGTGTAGCTACAGTCAAGACAGTCCAAGGGTTAGTTAAACGTCCTCTGGTGAAACTATGTTTATTGCCAGTTACTTAATATTTAATGGCATATATACATATATTCACTTAATTCGTAGTTGTATATCAAAAAGTAAAGCTGTCATCCCTTGTCCCGTTATATCCTGTCATAAAACGTCCTTTGTGCATGTGGAAATTAAGTTGAAAAAGAGGTAGTGATAGACACTTGCTCACCGATATCGAAGAGAAACGGTTGTTCGTTCGGTAAAGTGAGTTAAGTCATTTGTGTCGACGAATTTGATTTTATCGATAAACCCCTAAAAAATATAGCAAAAGTACAAACGTAACACGTCCAATAAACAGCCTTACAGTCCACTTAGTTGAAGAGTAGGAACGACACTTATAGAACAATAGAATAACGCGGAGGTACGTCGTTATATAAAATTATAGGACCCTTCACTCGTTAACAGTGATGTTCGACCTTTTCCAAAATCCAAACTTCGGAAAGCTGTTCAAAAAGGGCGAAAAAGGGGAAGAAGTAGAATTATCACAAAAACTTTGAGAAAAAAGAAATAGAAGTTAAGCCTAAATGAAAAAATCAATAAGATAGTTAATGTAGCTAAAAGAAATTTAGTACCTGAAAGTAAAATTAGCAAAAATATGAATTTAACTCAAAAACAACAACCTTACATGTGATTTTCCAATGCTCCACCCGAAGGTACTACATTGGCCAGGAAGCGAGTTTTTTTTACCTGGAAAATTTGGAATTTTGCCGAACCCTTGCTGTTCCAAGCAAGGTAGGGATCTTTAACGTGCGTGACAACACTCACACACGGGACCTCCATTTACCTCTCATCCGAACGAGGGTGTATTTTTGTGAAAAATGCTCGCCTAACATTTTTCAAGCGGACCGTGTCGGGATTCGAACCCGGGACCTTGGGCGTAGTAGTCACACACATACCACTACGCCAAGGAGCCGCCTGAAAAAAAAACAACAACCCCAAAACATATCAATCAGTAGCAGTGATAGCGAAACAGACGAAAGTATTCATTATGTTGAGAGTAACGAGTCTGATTGGGCACCGGAGAAGAGCCAATAGAATCAGGCGATTTTATTATCCTTAAATTACCTAAAAAACCACAATAAAACATTTTATTGGAGAAATTATTGAATTTCTGCCTAATTAAGAATACAAAATTAAATTTTTAAGAAGACTGTTGGCCAAAAATTTATATATCCAGACAATGAAGGCATCGCTGATGTTCGTCAGCGAGATACTATACTAAAATTACCTGCCCCACACAAAAATAGTAGAACACGTAGAATTCGGGCATTTTTATGTTTTGATGTAGACACAATATTAAGTAGCATTATATCTGTTGTCCCTTTCGTCACTGAACTTGTCTCTTTTAACCCACTACACATGTATGGACGAACAACATGTTAGAAAGCGCCAGGTGATAGGGCTAGATACCAAATAGATTATATTTTAGTTAAACAAAGATCTAGAAACCAAGTTAAAAACTGTTGTAGTTATCAAGGGGCTGACATAGAAGCGATCATAACTTGGTTAAAAAGAAGTGTAATCTAAAATTCAAAAAATTGAGAAAGGCTAAAAGAGAGAGATGGGATCTAAGTCAGCTTAATGATAATGAGGTTAAAGAGGAATATAAATAAGTATTAGATAATAAGATCAAAGAGATAGCTATAAGAGGGAACGCAGAAAATAGATGGAAAGAAATAAAAAGGCTGTACATGATACAGCAACACAGACTATAGGTAAGAAAAAAGTAGCAGCGAGAAAACCCTGAGTAACAAAGGAGATATTAGATTTAATAAAGGATAGAAGAAGGCTTAAACCTTTCAGAGAATTGGATAGTAAAAGTAAGCAAAAATATAATAAAGTTAGAAATAAGATAGTACATGAGTGTAGAAAAGCTAGAAATAAATGGATGGAGGAGAATTGTAAGGGAATACAAGATGATTTGAGAGTAGGTAAGACAGACAGGGCTTACAGGGCAGTTAAAAAGTTTTTCGAAAAAATATAATGGTATTAAACATGAGAATAATAAGCTTCTAATAAATAAAGTTGAGGTAGCTGATAGATGGAAAAAATATTTAGAAGATTTATATAAGGGACACGATATGGATGAGTTAGAGAACGACCAAGAAGAGGATGCAGAAATAGGGTTCTCAATAGTAAGAAAAAAATTTGATAGAGCTGTTAGGGATCTTAAACTAAATAAAGAACCGGAGATACAGACGATATACCCGCAGAATTAATAAAATATGCAAGTCAGAAAACTTGAAACAGATTATATGAACTAGTAAAAGTAATATATGACACAGGTGAGATCCCAATAGATTTCGAAAAAAAATATTATCCCAATCCCAAAAAAGTCAGGAGCTGATGATAGGTGTGAGAATTTTAGAACGGTTAGTTTAACTTCCTACGCTTCCAAAATACTAACAATAATAATTAAAAATAGAGTAGAAGCTTTGACTGAGAATTATTTAGGCGAAGACTCATATGGTTTTCATAAAGACAGAGGGACCAGAGAACCGAAACTAATGATTAGGGTAATTATCGAAAAAAGGTTACAAAAAATAAAAATACTTATTTCGCATTTGTAGATTTAGAAAAAGCATTTGATATGGTTAATTGGATTGTTATGTTCAGGGTTTTGCAAAAAATAGGAATCTCTCATAGGGATAGAAAAATTATTTACAGTCTATATAAAAACCAAAGCGTAGTAATTAGATTTGATGAAATAGAAAAGGAAGCTAAAATTAGAAGTGGTGTTAGACAGGGCTGTATACTATATCTCCCTTGATTTTTAATGTTTATATTGAGGAAGCTTTAAACTTAGCTAGAGAGAGAAAAAAGATAAGTATTAGTGTACAGTGCCAGAAAATAGACATGTTACGTTTTGCAGATGATATAGCCATTATAGCAGAGCCTAGAAAAGAGTTAGGAGAGTTTTTAAATATTTTAGATGAGATACTACAAAATAACTATAGTATGAAAATTAACTCAGGAAAGACAAAGATAATGACAAGTGAGTTACAGCCTAGTTCTAAACCAAAATTAAAAATAGGTAATACCGAGTTAGGAGAGGTAGATGAATTTTGCTATTTAGGTAGTATGATTAAAAAGGACGGACGCAGCAGAAGGGATATAGTAGCTAAAATAGCTCAAGTTGGCAAAAATGTTTTTGCTTACTAATAGCTAATACAATTAGTTTAGATAATAGAAAAAGTTTCTTAAAGTCGTACGTATGGTGCGTTCTATTATACGGTAGTGAGACTTGGACAATTAAAGAGCTAGATAAGAAAAAGATAGAAGCTTTTAAAGCTTGGTGTTATGGGAGAATGTTAAAGATTAGGTGGACAGATAGAGTAACAAATGGGAAAGTTTATAGAAGGATAGGTGAGGAATCCTGTATGTGGAAGCAAATAAAGGCCAGGAGAGATAGAATGATAGGGCAGCAGTTTAGACATGAGGGACTATTTGGTAAGGTCTTAAATTATAGACTACCAAATAAAAATAGAGTAGGAAGGCATAAACAAAGCTATATTAGTCAAATTATTAGAGATTTAGGTTGTGAAGGGTATGTAGATCTTTTTAGACTAGCTCAGAATAGAAAAGAATTTAGAGCTGCATCAAACCAATCTTAAATAAGTTCGAAAACAAAACAAAAATAAATAAATAAAAATCAGTTAATTAAATGTCACCATGCCATAACTCCTCACAATTAGTTGGCGGTCTGGCATGTAGGCAGCGATACCCTGGTTAAGCCTTACCATAACATATAATTTAACACTTTTCTTTTTTTGGAAGGGATTACTAGGTAATATTTAATTTCCTTATAAATGGGAATCATGTAAACATGTTGGAGTTCTTTAACAACTATCAGGTTGCTAATATCTATCTAGAGCCAGGTAGATAAGAAAAAGATAGAAGAGTATAGGAAGACCTAGACCAAGGTATATTAGTCAAATTATTAAAAATTTAGGTTGGGAAGGGTTTGTAGAACTTTTTAGATTAACACAGAATTCAAAATAACTTAAAGCTGCTTCAAACCGACCTCAAGTAAGGTCGAAAACAAAATGATGATGGCACATGTATGCAAGAGACACTTGCATTACTTGAACACATTTATTTTTTACGTGTAATACTAACAGTATATTCAGAAAAAATGTGTGCCTCATTGAAGCTAATGTTTAATTTTTTATTTGAATTGTTTTACAAATTAAATAAAAATTATTTTACGTGAGATGTCCGTTTTATTCACCTTCTCCCTATACAATCAACTTTTTCAGTAAGGTATTATTATATGTAAAAAATTTTTCCTACACTTCTACTAATAAAGTTTATAAAATTAGTTTTCTGCACCCTCATACATAAATTCCTGTTAATCGTGAAGTTTCTTTGCAGTTAGTAATCAAATTTCAGTATTTTTGTGCTAAATTACGAAATTTTATCTAAAATAATTTAAAATAACATTACCCAGGAGTCAATTCTGAATGCGTTCGTGTGTACTTATAATTGTTCATCAATCTTTGCGGAAGTTAAATTAACTACAAGGTTAATTAGCAAGCATTCAAAAAAGATGAAAAGTAAATTAGTGCCGAATCTCGTAACTCATAAGCTCGAGTCTAAATTAACTAGTTTGAAAAGCTCATGCTCACGTTCATCCCATCCAGTATAATAAACAACTCCTTTCAAAGAATAAATTAAATGCATAACTGGATAGCACTAAAAATCATAAGAGGGATTGGTTCTTACAAGAGATCTTGTCAATTTTTAACAGGGGCGGATTAACAACGAAAGCCAGCCTCCAAGGGTGGGGTATTCTCACCTGGCACGCACGCCGCAAGTCGCAGTGTCGATTCCGTGTTTCCCCGCGATCCATCATAGTAAATGCGATCCGATACCAAATATCCAATAATACCAACCCCCACTTATATATCTGAAGAAAAAGCAGCGTCTTCAGATCCGGATGCCTGTAACAGTTGTTATCGAAAGCGATCGCCGAAAACATGCTGGTTCCGCCGGACATGTTAGCGGCGCAATCGAAAATGGTCTATCAGATCAATAAATACTACACCGAAAAGGTTCAAGCACGCAAACTTCAGGTTAATAAGACAATTCAAGAAGTCTGTCGCGTTGTACAAGATGTGCTGAAAGAAGTTGAAGTGCAAGAACCGCGCTTTATATCATCCCTTACGGATTACAACGGACGATACGACGGACTTGACGTTATTTCACCCCACGAGTTTGAGGTAATTTTGTACCTAAACCAAATGGGCGTCTTAAATTTTGTGGACGATGGGACACTGCCGGGTTGTGCAGTTTTAAAACTGAGTGATGGACGAAAGCGTTCGATGTCGTTATGGGTCGAATTCATAACAGCGTCGGGTTATCTATCGGCGCGTAAAATGCGTTCGCGCTTTCAGACTTTAGTAGCACAAGCTTGTGACAAGTGTTCATACAGAGATTCGGTGAAAATGATAGCGGATACGACGGAAGTTAAGCTACGAATTCGCGAACGTTATATCGTACAAATAACGCCTGCTTTCAAATGCGCGGGATTGTGGCCGCGTTCTGCGGCACATTGGCCGCTACCGCAAATACCCTGGCCGCACCCAAATATAGTAATAGAAGTTAAAACAGAAGGTTTTGATCTCTTAAGCAAAGAATGTATTTCGCTACAAGGAAAACAGTCTGCAATGGAAGGTGATGCGTGGATGTTATCATTTTTAGAATCTGAAAACCGTCTTCTACAAGGAGGTTGTCGACGAAGATGTCTTAGTATTCTAAAAACACTACGCGATAGACATTTAGATTTGCCCGGTAATCCTGTAACTGGTTATCATATGAAGACGTTATTGTTGTTTGAATGCGAGAAACATCCTCGTGAAACTGAATGGGATGAGTCGTGTTTAGCAGATCGGATAAACGGAATTTTTTTACAACTAATTTCATGCTTACAGTGCCGTAGATGTCCGCATTATTTTTTGCCAAACGTAGATTTGTTTAAAGGTAAATCCCCGACGGCGTTGGAAAATGCTGCTAAACAAGTGTGGAGACTTACAAGAGAAATGTTAACGAATTCTAGGTGTTTTGACAAGTTATAATTCAGTGACAGTGTAGTTAAGAGAGGTGGAGAGACAATAGAAAAATTTCGCATCTTCGACGGTGTTCGCACAGGAAAATGTTAGCTGATCCAAGGCGTCGGAATGATCGTTAAAGTAAGTTTTGGAATGTTAAAATCTCAGTAAATACGATTTTTTCACATTTATAACTTTCAAATAAATATAGTTAAATAAACATTTTCATGTAAGAGTACAAAATAGAAATCTAATACAAAAGTGTAAAATTATATTATTTAAGTATAACTAAAACTGTGATTTATTTGTTAAGGATGACGAATTATTATATATACGCATGCGTGTAAAAGACGTTTGTTTTGTACAATTTTTAATATAATTATGTGCAAGATATTGGTTTCATTTATAGAATACAAGTTCTTTCTGGATTTACTCAATCAATCGCAACGTGTTTAAAAATTTAAAATCTGTCAAAAATTAATTTAAATTATTCCAAACCTATTACAAAACATTTATTATTCAACAAATATAAATAAAACCCCTACAGAAAAATAAAAATTAAACATATAAACTGCGAATGCGCTAAATAACCAGTAAAATATTGGTAAGTGAAGAAAAGAAAACAAATCAAACATACAAGATAGAGAAGATTTGTAAAAACAAATAAATTAATACACAGCTCCCGGTTTCATAGGTAGAACACACCTACTTTCTGCATTTACTCAATCAATCACAACGTGTTGAAAATTTTTAAAGCCTGTGCTAACAATTAATTTAAATATTTTCAAAACTATTACAAGACATTCATTACTAACCAAATATAAATAAAACCCGTAGAGAAAATAAAAATTAAACATATAAACTAAATGTACAAAATAAGAAATAGAATATTGATAAGTGAAGATAAAAAAACAATCAAACATACGAGATAGAGTAGATTTGTAAAAACAAATAAATTATTTTCCAGCTCTTGGTTTCATTTACAGAACACTACTTTGTGCAATTACTCAATCAAAACGTGTTTAAAATTCTTTAAAGTTAGTAACAAACTAATTTAAATAATTCCAAAACTATTACAAGACATTTATTATAGAAAAAATATAAATAAAACTCATACAGAAAAATAAAAACTAAACATATAAACTACGAAAGTACAAAATAAGAAATAAAATATTGGTATGTGAAAAAAGAAACAAATCAAACATACAAGATAATTTGTAAAAACAAATAAATTGATACAGAGCTCCTGATATCATTGATAGGACACAACTACTTTCTGTATTTACTCAGACACAACATTTTTAAAGTTTATAAGACGCCAATTTAAATAATTCCTAAACTACTACAAGACATTTATTATTGAACAAATATAAATAAAATCCTTACAGAAAAGAAAAATTAAACATAAACTACGAATGCCTAAATAAGAAATAAAATAGGAACGAAAAGCAAACAAATCAAACATACAATATAGAGTAGATTTGCAAAGACAAATAAATTAATACACAGCTCCTGATTTGATTGATAGGCACAACTACTTTCAGCAATTACTCAATCAATCACGTGTTTAAAAATTTTTAAAGTTTGTAACACATTAATTTAAATAATTCCCAAGCTATTACAAGACCAATATAAATAAAACCCCTACAGAAAAATAAAAATTAAACATATAAACCACGTACAAAATAACTGGAAAAAGAACAAATCAAACATACGAAAAACCCCAATATATTTTTCTAACATGTTTCGACGCGAAGTCGCCATTATCAAACGTGTTAAAAAATTAAAACAACAAAAGTAAAGTGTAGTAATTGTATTACCAAAAACAGTATGGCTTGACGTATCACAAAGAAAAATGTTAAACGATAATAAAAATTAGCAAAAAACTAAGTACTAAATATTCAGAAAGGTAGCTAAGATATATATTTACTTCATTTAACCGTTAATTCAAACGTAACACAAACTAAAATTATTGATAATAAATATCCACAACCTTCCCTTAGAGTGAAGAATTATATAGATGAATATTGGATTAAAACAAAAAAAAATTTGGCGAAAATTTCACTAATATAAAAGAAAATAACATTAATCAGCATAATCTCCTTATGGGATATCCAAACGTGCACCATTGATAATTACAAAAATGCAGAAGTACATGAAGATTAGAAGTATACCACTTGTACATTTAAAACATTTGTGGAATACGATTATTTCAACAAATAAATAAACAAAACATACATAATTAAAACATACTACTAATCATAACAGAATATTTTTGTATAAGGGATCTCTCTACATCCAAATTTTATACAATATTACTATATATAATCTCTTTTTTAAATATTTTATTATCCTTTATCGAAATCTATATACAATGTTACTATTTGTTCACTAATGTCTTGAAATAACTCCAGATTTATCAACCGTCCAATATTTTGCATTCTAAATAATCCAAATATTAATGGTCCATCACTAAAGGTCTCCTTCTAATATACATTACAATCAAACGTAGTTAGCGTCGTGATTGTTTTAACTGGACTTTAATCAAACAATACTCTCACCAGCATTAAGCCGAGGACTTAGTCAAGGAATAAAATAAAATCGAATAGGTTATAATTGAATCGAATTAAGTAAAATGTAATTATATTAGAATGGCCTAGGATGGAATTAAATTGAACTGAAGTTCTAAAAATAATCCCCTATTATTTAAACTAATTCAACAAATACAGATCTACTTACAATTTTTCCAAAATTAGCGATAAACAACTAACTGCAGACACTGTATAATAATTACGATATTACGAATACTTTAAACTTGCACTAATTTTTTATTAATCACAGAATTATTCTTAAATAGCTTCGTTTATCAAGAGAAAATCAGAAATTATCCGGCAAACTAGTCGTCGTAGTTACAACTGACCAAAATTGGAAACAATAACATGCTACAGAAAATTTTCTATCCTCAAAGAATATTAGACTCGAGCCAGTGACAATAGTTTCAGCTCACAACAAAGTATGATTGGTTTAGTGTTCTCAACCATTAGAAAATCGACTTTATTTAACAAACGTAAAAATTAATGCTTGATCATAAAACTGTCAGAGACAAACTAACTTTAGTTCCTATGTCAACTAACGTTTTAACTGCTTTATATTCAATAACTATTTTTATAATCGGCAATGCTTTTTCATAACTAATTCCTTTTCATTATTCGTATAAAATTTAATAAACTCTTGCTAATGTTCGTACTTGTTCATTTTGAAGGTATTACATGGAGCGTCTCTTACAGAAAATTCTGTCTCTTGAAGGTCCTGATCGATTAATAATATCAGCGTGGTTAAACTGGTCCGTGTGCGTTTTCGTGCCTTCCGTCGGACTTAGCCGTCTTGTCTTTTCCTTAATATGTTCCTGACTCGTGTTTTATCTAGCTCGTTTCTGGTCGTTTTTTTTTTAGTATGTCATTCTCGTGTGTTCCCTTTGGCCCGAGTACTTGTCACGATCATGGTTTCACCTGTATCTATGCCTTGGTCTCCGATTTCTAACTTTCGCCCAGTTGTTTTGTCGTCCTGTGTGCGAGTCTAATTTAAATTTATGTTATTGGTTATCCCTGTTCCAGTTTTCTGTTCGTTGTGCTTGTTCCAAAATGTCGTGTCTTCTGAATTACTCTTATCAGTAATGTCAAGCAGTATCACGTTTTGTCTTACCTCTTGCTCAAAATGGTTAGCTAGATACCGTACTATTTGTTTGTCCTATAGTGGAGGGTCAAGTTGACTTGTTACACTAAATTTTTTTATGGCCTACTGTTTCCTCGTCTGTCTATATTCGCTAATGAATTATCCCATTAATAAATTGTCCCTGGCCTTATATTGCTCATCATCCTCCCAGTATTAGTTCAAAATTTTATCTCTAAAACAGGAAACGCGTCAATTTCCGCTTCAACCAGACTAAACCAAATTTCCGCGTTGCTTTTTAACATTAAGCGCACGACATTTAGTTTCTGTTGTATATCCCAAATAGTCCCTACTATAACCTTCATATTCTTTAAAAATATTTTAGGATTAATTTTCCCATCAGCATAAAATTTAGAGAATTGTTCCAATGGAGAGACATTACTACTATACATGACGTTATTTAGATGAGGTTGTCCTGCTTCCTTTTTCAACCTTTGTACTTCAACCTCTTAATTGCTAAAACTTTTATTAGCTTTTCCAAATGCCTCTATAAGGTTTTTTTTCGACGGCTTCTTGTAGATTCTTCATAGTACAATCAACATTATCCATCCTCATATTTGTCTCTGTTTTCGGACATACTCGAGTTAACTACTTCTTGAACGTTGTGCTTCATGAGCAATGTAAAATTATCAAATTTATCATTAATTAATTTATGTTTTGTCGAAATTCATCCCTATTTTGTTTTAATTCATGGCAGAATTTTCCGTGACTTTCTTCTAATTTATGTTCTATTTTTTGACGTAACACTTCCAAATCCCGACTGAATTTTTGATTTAGCACTTCCAGATTTTTTGTTAGAATACTGGGTTCTGCTTTTTCTTGGGTATCCATGTTATAAAAAAAAAATTCAAAAAGAACAAATTTATTCTAACTATAATATCTCTAGCTACGACCTACAAACCATTTAGAGTGTGAGTTTCAAAAGTTTTGAGCCGCTATGTTGAACCGCTAATTTATCTGATGTAATATTAGAGGGTCGCGTTTCGGGTCAATAATTCTGTATTGATTATTAGAAATCTTACAAATATATCCCATACGTTAAGCGTCTATTTTACGCGTAGTCGTCTCCTCTATCCAGGAGCCGCAGAATCTCTTACCTAAGTAAAAGAAACCACATCCACGGCTATTCAATGGGAATAACATAAACTCTCTCCAGCTCACAAAAATTACAGAAATACAAATATTCCCAATCAATGCCAATAATAAATCAAAATTAATAAGCAGAACAAAGCAAATCACATCAAATATTAAAAATCCACAAAAATATTGATTTACATTACGCATATACTGATAATTACCTCTCAGGGTTGGAGTACTCTTATTCCCGACTATTACTTAAAATACTTTTGAACTGAAAACTCATGTAAATTGCCCTTCGTTATAAATTATTTTCTAACTAAATATTGAATTGATAAGATCTTACAACTTCAAAGTAATACCCTAAAATTATTAAATGCGCAATGCACATTTCCAATTATCCTTTATAGAAAGCATAAAACTTAAAAATAATCTGATCTTGATTACAGCAGTCCTGAATTATATCCAATTAAATTCTTTTCCAACATACGCGTCTTTCTCACGAATTGAAGTACAAACAAAGTTATACAAACTGACATCCAGTTTAAATCAAAAACCCAAATTGACACAAATTTTATTTTAGCAACAACTAACTAATTAGATTAAAACAATTACTTTCAGTGAACGCATTAATTCTTGAAGAAGTGAGTTTGTAATATAATTTAAAATTTTCTATTAAAGCGATTAAAGCCATTTAAGGCGATACTCTAAATACTAAGAGTGGTATTCCAAACTGCTTCCTTTACCAAAACAATTCAAACATGAAATTCTATTTTTGATTTAGATCGGCTATCAAATTACATTTAATTTGATTTTTGAATCGTGTTTAGCAGATGGAATAAAGGGAATTTTTTTACAACTAATTTCATGCTTACAGTGCCGTAGATGTCCGCATTATTTTTTGCCAAACGTAGATTTGTTTAAAGGTAAATCCCCAACAGCGTTGGAAAATGCTGCTAAACAAGTGTGGAGACTTACAAGAGAAATGTTAACGAATTCTAGGTGTTTTGACAAGTTATAATTCAGTGACAGTGTAGTTAAGAGAGATGGAGAAATAATAGAAAAATTTCGCATCTTCAACGGTGTTCCCACTGGAAAATGTTAGCTGATCCAAGGCGTCGGAATGATCGTTAAAGTAAGCTTTGGAATGTTAAAATCTCAGTAAATACGATTTTTACACATTTATAACTTTCAAATAAATATAGTTAAATAAACATTTTCATGTAAGAGTACAAAATAGAAATCTAATACAAAAGTGTAAAATTATATTATTTAAGTATAACTAAAACTGTGATTTATTTGTTAAGGATGACGAATTACTATATATACGCAAGCGTGTAAAAGACGTTTGTTTTGTACAATTTTTAATATAATTATGTGTAAGATATTTGTTTTTATTTATAAAATATAAGTTCTTTCTGGATTTACTCTATCGATCGCAACGTGTTTAAACAATTTTAAAATCTGTTAAAAATTAATTTAAATAATTCCAAACCTATTACAAAACATTTATTATTCAATAAATATAAATAAAACCCTTACAGAAAATTAAGAATTAAACATATAAACTACGAGTGCACTAAATAAGCAGTAAAATAGTGGTAAGTAAAGAAAAAAAACAAAACAAACATACAAGATAGAGTAGATTTGTAAAAACAAATAAATTAAAACAGAGCTCCTGGTTTCATAGATAGAACACAACTACATTATGCATTTACTCAATCCATCGCGTGTTTAAAATTTTTAAACCCTGCACTAACAAATTAATGTAAATAATTTCAAAACTATTACAAGACATTCATTGCTAACCAAAATATAAATAAAACCCCTAGAGAAAATAAAAATTAAACATATAAACTAAATGTACAAAATAAGAAATAAAATATTGATAAGTGAAGATAAAAAACCAATCAAACATTAGAAATAGAGTAGATTTGTAAAAACAAATAAATTAATATGCAGCTCTTGGTTTCATTTACAGAACACTACTTTGTGCAATTACTCAATCAAAACGTGTTTAAAATTCATTAAAGTTAGTAACAAACTACTTAAAATAATTCTAAAACTATTACAAGACATTCATTATTGAACAAATATAAATAAAACCCATACAGAAAAATAAAAACTAAACATATAAACTACGAAAGTACAAAATAAGAAATACAATATTGGTATGTGAAGAAAGAAACAAGTCAAACATACAAGATAATTTGTGAAAACAAATAAATTGATACACAGCACCTGATATCCTTTATAGGACACAACTATTTTTTGCATTTACTCAATTAAACACAACTTTTTAAAAAAATTTTGAAGTTTATAACACGTTAATTTAAATAATTCCCAAACTATTACAAATATAAATAAAATCATTACAAAAAAAATTAAACATAAACTGCGAATGACCAAAATAAGAAATAAAATATTAATGGGCGACGAAATTCAAACAAATCAAACATGCAAGATAGAATAGATTTGCAAAAACAAATAAATTAATACACAGCTCCTAGTTTCATAGATAGAACACAACTGCTTTCAGCATTTACTCAATCAATCACGTGTTTAAATTTTTTTAAAGTTTATAACACATTAATTTAAATAATTCCTAAACTATTACAAGACCAATATAAACAAAACCCCTGCAGAAAAATAAAAATTAAATAAATAAACCACGTACAAAATAAGAAATAAAATATTGCTAACTGAAAAAAAAACCAAATCAAACATACGAAAAAGGGTAAATTTGTAAAAACAAATAGATTAATTCACAGCTGCCTATATACACCTCAATATATTTTTCTAACACATGTTTCGACGCGAACTCGCCATTATCAAACGTGTTAAAAAAATTAAGACAACAAACGTAATTCTATTACCGAAAACAGCATGGCTTAACGTAAGTATCGCAAAGAAAAAATAAAAATTATTATGGAGCAGAAAAACTAACTACTAAATATTTAGAAAGGTAGCTAATCGTTAATTCAACATAACACAAATATAATTATTGATAATATTCACAATCTTCCCTTAGAGTGAAGAATTATATAGATGAATATTCAATTAAAACACAAAGAAATTTTGGAAGTTTTACTGATATAAAAGAAAATAACACTAATCAGCAGAATATTCTTATGGAAAATCCAAATGTGCACCATTGATAATTACAAGTATGCAGAAGTCCATGAAGATTAGAAGTATGCCACATTTATGGAATACGATTATTTCAACAAATAAATAAACAAAAAATACATAATTAAAACTTACTACTAATCATAACAGAATATTTCTGTACAAGGGATCTTCCTACATCCAAATTTTATACAATATTACTATATACAATCTTTTTTTAAATATTTTATTATCATTTATCGAAATCTATATACAATATTATTTTTTGTTCACTGATGCCTTGAAATAACTCCAGATTTATCAACCGTCCAAAATTTTGCATTATAAATAATTCAAATATTAATGCTCCATCACTAAAGGTCTCCTTCTAATATACATTACTATCAAACGTACTTAGCGTCATGATCGTTTTAACTGGAATTTAGTCAAACAAGACTTTCACCAGCATTAAGCTGAAGAAGTTAATCAAGGAATAAAATACAATCGAATAGGTTATAATTGAATCAAATTAAGTAAAATGTAATTAAATGAGAATGAACCAGGATTAAAGTAAATTGAAGTCCTAAAAATAATCCCCTATTATTTAAACTAATTCACAAATACAGATCTACTTACAGTTTTTCCAAAATTAGCAATTATCAACTAACTGCAGACACTTTATAATAATTACGAATTCTTTAAACTTGCACTAATTTTTTATTAATCACAGAATTATTCTTAAATAGCTTCGTTTATCAGGAGAACATCAGAAATTATCCGTTTACGAACTATTCGTCGTATTTACAACTTATCCAAATTGAACACAATAACTTGCTTGAGGAAATTTTCTATCCTCAAAGAATATTAGACTTGAGCTACTGATAATAGTTTCAGCTCACCTCAAAGTGTCTGATTGGTTTAGTGTTCTCAACCTGAAAATCGACTTTATTCAACAAACGTAAAAATTGTTATGCTCCATCATAAAACTCTCACAAATCAAACTAACTTTAGTCCCTATGTTAACTAACGTTTTAATGCTTTATTTTCAATAACTATTTTTATAATCGGCAATGCTTTTTCATAACTAATTTCCTTTTCATTTTTCGTATAAAATTTAATAAACTCTTGCTAATGTTCGTACTTGTTCATGTTGAAGGTATTACATGGAACGTCTTTTACAGAAAATCCTGTCTCTTGAAGGTCCTGATCGATTAACAATATTCGCGTGGGTAGACTGGTCCGTGTGCCTTCTGGCCGTCTTCTGTTTTCCCTATTATGTTCCTGACTTGTATTTTATCTAGCTCGTTCCTGGTCGTATTTTTTTAGTATGTCTTTCTCATGTGTTCCCTTTGGCTCGTGTCCTTGTCACGATCATGGTTTCACCTGGCTCTAAGCTTTGGTCTCCGTTTCCAACTTTCGCCCAGTTGCTTTGTCGCCCTGTGTGCGAGTCTAATATAAATTTATGTATTTGGATACCCCTGTTCCTGTTTTCTCTTCGTTGTACTTGTCCCAAGCTGTCGTGTCTTCTGAATTACTCCGAAAATATCCGTATCAGTATTGTCCAGCAGTATCACGTGTTGTCTTACCTCTTGCTCAAAATGGTTAGCTAGATACCGTATTATTTGTTTGTCCTATAATTGAGGGTCAAGTTGCCTTGCTATACTAAATTTCTTTATGGCCTACTGTTCCCTCGTCTGTCTATAGTCGCTAATGAAATTTCCCATTAATAAATTGTCCCTGGCCTTATATTACTCTGAGTGCTTCTATCTGTTCATAATTGACAACACCATTACGTTTTCAGACCTGGAACAGGTTGGACGTGTACCTCCATTGATTCCTATTCTGAGTTAACTTACACATTTTGTAAAATTTCGACAGCATACTTTTTGACTATCTATATGGAATAGCCTAATATAAACCTACCTTTATCTCTTTTTTCCTTATTCTATTTCTAATATATTCCGCAATAGTCTCCCATGTCTTAGTACGTGTTCTATCATCCTATCTTTAGTATTTTCTGCTGCTTTCCACATATTTCTTTCTTTCCCCAACATTTCTAGAACCTCTTTGTTTTTAACTTTGTCTGTCCATGATATCTTCACCATACGTCTGTAGCACCACATTTCAAAAGGCTTCTTATCATTTTCCTGTCCGCTTCACCCACTGTTTACGTTTCATAGCCATACAGAGCTGTGCTCCACACATACGCTTTCAGCAGTTCTTTCCTTGTTTCCATGCTTGTTGTCTTTGAACGTAGTAGTTACTTCTTTTTATTAAATGCAGCACGGCCTTATGCTAAGCTTTCTTTGTATCTTTTGCATTTTCCCCATCTTGCGTTAATTGGCTTCTAGATAGTGGAAATCCTTAACCTCACTGGTTTCTTATTTGTATTCTATTTTTGAATTATTTTTTCCTTCTTTACAAACAACTGCTTGTCCAGCAACTTTTAGAGTTTCTGCTTGTGCTTTATCTGTATCCGACGCCTTATTATTTTTCAGGCTTAAGCCCGCCTCTAGGTACAGGATATCCCAAGTCATCCTTTTCAATGTCTGTTTTTTGATCTAGTCCTGCAAATAAATTTCCTATATTTTCTTGCCATCTATTCAATGTCTCTACAATAGTAGAGGAAAATCAGGCAACCCACCCCCACATTTCCACCAGCATCCACATTTCCACACACATCTGGACCAAATTTACATGTAAATTCGCACTATAAAGTCTTATTTTTTAAGAATCTCCACCTGCTCTCTCCCTGTGGAGATGAATCTCCTCCTTGTGGAATTTTTTACCCCAACCATTTTGATTACATCACACCCGCATTCTTTCCACCCGCGAGATAAATCTTTCTCCACATTTCCACCCACGAGATAAACCTATCTTGTTTGGTATCAATTAATATTAGAATTTTCTCAGCTACCTGAATCTCTAGGAATTTTTCAGATTGCATCATCCCCAAGGGAGCTACCCTCATTTTAAGATTTCTTACCTGTAGCGACTTTTGAGCGTTCTTATAAATTTTTTTATACATGCGATACATCTTGTTAGTCTAAAATTTTACACAGAATTCAAATCTGTAAACAGATTTGAAATCGGACCATGCCCTGCAAAGTTATACCCTTTAAAGTCCTGATCTTCTAAATTTTGCTCTTTGCTTTATAAGCAAACCTAACAAATAGTTTTCTTCGTCTATCCATTGCATCTTTCGAGATAAACCTATCTTGTTTGGTATTAATCAATATTAGAATTTTCTCAGCTACCCAAATCTCTAGGAATTTTCAGATTGCACCATCCCCAAGGAGCTACCCTAATTTTAAGATTTCTTACCTGTAGCGACTTTTGAGCGTTCTTATAATTTTTTAGTCATGCGATACATCTTGTTAGTCTAAAATTTTACGCAGAATTTGAATCTGCAAACAGATTTGAAATCGGACCACGACCTGCAAAGTTACACATATACCCTCTGCGAGATAAATCTTTCTCCACATTTCCACCCACGAGATAAACCTACCTTGTTTGGTATCAATCAATATTAGAATTTTCTAAGCTACCCAAATCTCTTTAAATTTTTCACATAGCACCATCCCCAGAGAGCTACCCCATTTTAAGATTTCTTACCTGTAGCGACTTTTGAGCGTTCTCATAAATTTTATACATGTAGCACATCTTGTTAGTCTAGAATTTTATACACAATCCGAATCTGTAAACAGATTTAAAACAGGACTACCCTTACCATTTTACACACACCTCTAAATTATAAATTTCCTGCGGCTCATACCTAAAGAAAATCTAGAAACAATTCTTAAAACTTTTTATTACAAACAATTTTTACTAATACAGTTTAAATTTTGTAAACCACATTTCTAAATACATATTCACAATTTTTATTCTTAACCTAGAACTCATATCGGCTTATACTTATTAATATTTATTTCTAAATAGAGCACCTTTTCCAAAGACCAACCGGACCCGCATGTTTCAAATTCCTCTGATTTTGTTCTTATGGTTTCGCTTAAGACCTCGTACATATTTTCCAGATTACTAGAAGACGTTATAACCACATTTTTGTGTTAAAGGATTTCACATCGGTAGCCTCTTTCCCCATTTTGGTGTAAACGCCGTAGAGTTCGCAATAGACTTTTACTGCTGTATGTTGTATTCTTTTTCATTTATTAATCGAATAAATCGCTCTTTCTGCTTCCAAAGAAACTCGGACACTCCATCGTCGACACTGGCGTTCTTTATGCGATAGCTAGCCATACGGTTGTTAAACGCAGTGCTAACCATTTCTACACCATCGTCGCTAGTAGCGGTAACTGATGCATTTTATGTCTGTTGCTCCTTAAATGTGCGGCATACGTAGTTTTTCCATTTCGAAATCGCATACTTTACACATAATTCGTGGTTGTTTCGTACAAGACCCTTTAACAGCTGGCGGAGCTGAACGTTTACGGCTTAATGACATGCCGTGCTGTTTTCCTTGTGTCGCTGTAAGTTGCCCATTCTCGTAAAGCGAAATCGCAAGTCCCACAGTTTAAGTACTTTGCTGCAGACGGATGTATAAGCAACCGGACGATGTTGCACCACAACATTTGTTCTGATGCCGTTTGAGAGCATCCTTCTGGTAAAGTAGACGTGACACGGCTCGCATTTAAAAACGTTTGCAGGTACCATTTTAGTACAAAACAAAATCCGCACTATAAGACTTGACTTGTAAGCGAACTAACTTATAACTAAAGAGTTTACTCTCGCGCACCGGCTTTATGTACCCTACAGAATGCAAACCGAAGGTTTCGAAGACACCGAACGAAGTTGAGGATTCGGCGGGAACTAAATGATGTCATAATCCTTGCTGCTCGTCCAATACATTTAGCGCTAATGCATGCACCTGCTTCGCTTCGTCGATGGTGTGAATGCCGTTAGTAGAAACACCGGAAAACGTCTTCCATGTTATACGGATCGCGTGCATATTAAAAATCCAAAGGGTGGTAGCACACGCACACAAATTGTGTGCAAGTCGTGCTGTAGAAGATGCAATGCTACTATAACCAAAAACACTTTAAACCATTACTAAGAAAATACCAACTTGTTGTCTACAGAATACTTACAACAATTTAATTTTAAATAACTTCTACGTCATATTTTAGGAAATGGGGGCTTGAATATTTTCCAAATGAATCACCAAGCGAAAGTATATGCTTAACGGTATTAGAATTACCCATTAATTTCCTATTTTACGACCGTGGTTAATTATAGATTGAAATTTAATTTGTGCACGTTCGAGCTTCTCGTAAACTAACATATTTTAGAGCAACAATGCGCTGTATAATACATGCATACCCCTTCGCCGCGCTACTGCTATTCTTGTAATTGCTAGAAAAAGTCACTCTCCTTTTTACTGTTAGGAGCGATGCAAAGCACCATTTTTTATACTTTCTATAGCACATCGCACACTTTTTCGTCTGATAATTAAATTTTGCTTCTGTAGGCTTTTACACTTTCGCATAGCGGTCGGCCGCACGTATTGATTTCTAGAACCGGTAAGTACTCGATATCCTCCAAATAGAGAATTAGATGCTCGATGTCTGTCAACTTCCAATTCCCTCGTAAAAGGTAGAAAACTCGGTCAATCATCCATTAAACTTCCACCCGCTACCGTTTTGATAATTTCCAAACATTTTCGAACGACAATGGGCTGAGAATTTTAAACCTCCGAGGATCTTTAAGTCGTGATCAATTACACATCCGAGCTACGCGTAAACTAACATATTTTGCAGCAACTGTATAATACATGCATACCCCTTCTCTGCGCTACTGCTATTCTTGTAGTTGCTTGGAAAAGTCAGTCGCCCTTTTTACTGCTAGGGTCGCTAAAAAGCACCATTCCATACTTTATTTATAAGTGTAGGACATCGCACACTTTTTTTGTCGGTTAATTAAATTTTTGTTTATGTAGACCTTTACACTTTCGCTTATTTAAACATCTAATACAATCAATTAACCACTTTCGATTATTCTAACGGAGACAACCATACATCCCACCGCATCGTTCTTTTTGAATCCAACGATCCTATGGGCTTCCACGCACTAACACCTAACGTATTTTCCTACTATTTGTTAAACAAAAACTACCGGTATCGCCATTGTGGACGTAAACAGATGTTTGTGGATGTGTACGAGTATGTAACCATATACATTAATTAGTCTAAGCTATTTTATTTAGTCCGCGAAAACTACTATTTTCTAATCCACAACTAATAATCGCCTTTATAGGTTTAACATTTCTACCATTTCCCAATGACTGGTGCTACGTACATGGAAACTTTAATTTCTTATTAGAGAATTCTTATTCTCCCGCACTGCTGCGTAGTTGCATGCCTACCCTTTTGGAGGTATATGCTCGTTATAGGTTGTAAGACCCTCGGTTTTATAACTACACTTCGTGAGACCCTTTAATCTTTTTAATCGTATCTTTCTCGCCTACAATACAGTAGGACTTAACATTACTACCAACAAATTCTAATACTAGACCCCACATTAAATACGTCTTTAATTTTCCCTACAACTTTTTATCGACAAGTGTTATATTGTATTTATTATACGCGGGGTAGTCACTCTTTTAAGATAAATATATTTTGCTAGGTATCAACTAATATTAAATTTTTCTAGGGACCCCAAATCTGTAAACAGATTTTAAATAGCTCCACCCCATACAAAGTTATGCCTTCTAAAGACTAATTTTTGCCCATCTTTATTTAACTCCATCTTTAAAACCCTTTTTTGCTACGCGAGACATATGCTTTAGCCACCCATCTCCCGAGAAATCTAAAACCTCCGTGTCCCGCGAATACCACGTGGAGATAACACGTATACTCTGTCAACCAGGATAGAAGCAGGAAAGATTTGGAAGGTGGGCGAAGAACTTAAAAATTATGGAATTTAAAAACTAATATATACAAATATAAACAACTATCTTATATCTTTACGTCCCCATGCGTAGATTGTTGTACTATTAGGAATGATGTACCTTTTGTCATCTTCCCTCGATAAACTAATTTTATTAATAAGCTGCGTATGCAAATCGTATTCTTTAACTCCGGATACATACGCAGGCAAGTACTCGATACCATCCAAATAAAGAATTGGATGCTTGGTGACTGTTAACATCCGCTTCCCTCGTGTACGCCAAAACACATCCCAGCCCGTGTGCACCCCTGCCCATGCGCCCCCTCTCTGTGCGACTGCTATTTCGGGGTAACGTCACAGCCTTTTATAAATAAAGAACAATGTTATATACTATTATAAAATGTTTATTCTGACATTATACATAACAAATTTAAAATATTTAATGCCAAGCATGGGGTCATTTAAACTTAATTTTAATACAAAGTTATACACAGAAGACAGTCCTTTCTTTATGTTTGTTTGGAGTGGCTTTAATTTTATCTAATTTTATTCGCAGCTTAAAATTTAAATCGATACCCAAGTCCTCTATCTCCTTTTCTAGCCAATAGTTTGATACATAAAGACCGTCTAGGTTTTCGAATTGTAAAATGTACCGAAGCTTGTCTCTATATTTAAAGTCTTTGATTCAATCGACAACCAGATCCATTCCTTCGTGTAATTCTTGCAGCTTGTGACAATCTTTTAATCGCAGCTTTCCACTATATCCTGCATACGTATCTTGTTAGCTTGATTGACTTCTTCTTGTCGGTATTGGAGAAATCCTTATTCTCCCACAGACTGTTGCGTAGTTGCATGTCCACCACTTTTGGGAATATATGGTTGTTATAGGTTGTAAGACCCTCGGTTTTAAATGATCCGAAAGGTTTTTACTAGGTAAATATACAATGTTTAGCGGAACCCCTTTGCGTGTGGTGTACGCCAAGGTTACGAAACCCGCATTCCTTAGTTCGTCTTTGTTATCTATCATTTTGATAAATACGTTTTAGAATAACCTTTTAAAAGTATACGGATTTAGTACCATCCTTTTCTGCAAGAACGCCTACATAACTAAAAGAGTCTTTCTTACTAACCGCAAATGCATACAGCTTGTACAACCCAGATGTATCTAAGTCAGTCCATCGGTACATAAAATAATCTTTTAATTCTTCCTCATTTTCTCTAATAAGATGTTCTTTGTCTAACACATCTTTGTATTGATCGCGTATTGTCGCAGTGTTCTCCATGTAGTCCAATTTTCGCCTTTTTGCATCCATTTCCTCTAATTCCAGTTGTCTTTTCCTTCCACTTACAGCGTATGGTATACATAATGGGGCAATTTCCTTTAGCGTAAACGGATAGAGTTTACTACCAATATTTACGCGTTGTCGTACAACCTCTGGACGAATGTTAGGCGTATCTATCAATCACAATTCCGAAATTACTATTTCTTTTGGAATTGTAGAATATGGTGTTGCAGATTGTGTAAAATATGTACTACCTGCTTAATGTAGCACTTGCGTAAGATTTTATTTTATCTTGGCTATCTTCCTCTACTATCTCCAAATAATTTATAGGTAAATAGTTAAAACTAAAAGCCGAAAGCACATACTTTATCAATTTTCCCTTTCCTCTAGTTTTCGGACAACTTAATTTGCAAGCCCGTCAATTTCTTTGTATTGCCATTCCCCCAATACACGTACTGTAGCAGGTTATTATAGACTAAACAACAGCTATTTTGTAGCTTGTCCGATAGCGTACTCCACATTTGGCAAGTGATACCGAGTACATTGGCGCCTTTAGGAAGTATAACACTATCTTCCAATAAGGTTAAACAATCTTTTAAGGGTTTATACACTCGTTCCGCACTGACATAGCTTCCAATTGCACAGTTGTATATTCTCGCTTCCAATCGCGTAATACCATGTTCTTTGGCCAAAGTAGACGCAAATGTTTCCCTTAAACGTACATCTGGACAACGTAAAAATCTAGTATATGATTGCCAAGTTGTTTATTAACACCAGGACTTGTTATCTGACACACAAATTTGTTGTATATCTTAATTCTTGCATTGGTTGTTAGCCATGTTAAACAACCAATCCATGCAGTTTTATCGTTGTCAACTATAATATTACACTTTTCTTCGTATTCTCCCTTATAGCAAAAGTTATGCTTTGTAGTTAAATAATTACACACCTCCATCTTGCTAAATATGCCCGCAAAATCTTGGGTTACATCCATGTCAAAAGATAGAAATAATCTTTTCGACTTCGTCTAATATATCTGGTAGTTCCTCCAATAAAGTTTCCAACTTAACATCTGCTAGTTCCACTTTGTATCGAACACATATAGGATTTTGGAATTTTTATTAATGCATTCGAGTTCTTCTTTTCCGATAATTTCTTTTACTCTCTGGCCCATCTTGTTAGTGCTTTCCAGAGAAAACGGAAGCTTAGCTTTAACACCATGCCTAGCGGAAACAAAGCGGTTGAACTTTCTTCGTAGATAGCTGTTAAATGCACCACAAATTTCTTTTTAGGATAAACATCCTTTTGTTTGCAGATGCTTGTTCGGTGTCAGAAAGGTCGCAAATTTTAACCAACATTATATTGTCACAAAATGGTTCTGCAATTGGTGTGTGTAGTCCACCAGTCAGCATCTTTTCGCCTTCGACATAACAAATATTACCAATATCTGTCACCAGATTATTGTTGCACATATAATCTGCCAACAGCCATAATCCAAATCGCTCATTTGTCGGTTTCACTTTATTCCCAAGAAGTTGAGACACGTTAATCACCTTGGAGACGCTCATGTTTACCGTTCTAGCTACTATCGAATACTAAATTGAATACGAAAAAATTGTTCTCTTACGTATTCTACAGAGTGAGGACGTATAAAAGGAAAAATTAATAGGTTAGGTCAGCGCCGCGGCGCTGACCTAACCTATTAATTTTTCCTTTTATCTAACCTAGGTCCACACTTGTTTTTTAATGGAAAAAACTCATTAAAATGCAATTAGTGCTAATGGGTTTGTAATGAGAAAACTCATTAAAAAGCAATTAGGTCATATGGTCATGTGGTCATATGGTCATGTGGTCATGTGGTCATATGGCCATGTGGTCATATGGTCATGTGGTCATATGGTCATGTGGTCATGTGGTCATATGGCCATGTGGTCATATGGTCATGTGGTCATATGGCCATGTGGTCATGTGGGGGTAATTTCACCCTATGGGGCAATTTCACTAACAACATCCTACATATATCCGGATATATGTCGATGCGCATCCCTGTCGGCTTAGGTTGGATAACAACATATTCGACTATCTTCGGCAATATACGTCCTCACTCTGTAGAATACGTAAGAGAACAATTTTTCGTATTCAATTTAGTATTCGATAGTAGCTAGAACGGTAAACATGAGCGTCTCCAAGGTGATTAACGTGTCTCAACTTCTTGGGAATAAAGTGAAACCGACAAATGAGCGATTTGGATTATGGCTGTTGGCAGATTATATGTGCAACAATAATCTGGTGACAGATATTGGTAATATTTGTTATGTCGAAGGCGAAAAGATGCTGACTGGTGGACTACACACACCAATTGCAGAACCATTTTGTGACAATATAATGTTGGTTAAAATTTGCGACCTTTCTGACACCGAACAAGCATCTGCAAACAAAAGGATGTTTATCCTAAAAAGAAATTTGTGGTGCATTTAACAGCTATCTACGAAGAAAGTTCAACCGATTTGTTTCCGCTAGGCATGGTGTTAAAGCTAAGCTTCCGTTTTCTCTGGAAAGCACTAACAAGATGGGCCAGAGAGTAAAAGAAATTATCGGAAAAGAAGAACTCGAATGCATTAATAAAAAATTCCAAAATCCTATATGTGTTCGATACAAAGTGGAACTAGCAGATGTTAAGTTGGAAACTTTATTGGAGGAACTACCAGATATATTAGACGAAGTCGAAAAAGATTATTTCTATCTTTTTGACATGGATGTAACCCAAGATTTTGCGGGCATATTTAGCAAGATGGAGGTGTGTAATTATTTAACTACAAAGCATAACTTTGCTATAAGGGAGAATACGAAGAAAAGTGTAATATTATAGTTGACAACGATAAAACTGCATGGATTGGTTGTTTAACATGGCTAACAACCAATGCAAGAATTAAGATATACAACAAATTTGTGTGTCAGATAACAAGTCCTGGTGTTAATAAACAACTTGGCAATCATATACTAGATTTTTACGTTGTCCAGATGTACGTTTAAGGAAACATTTGCGTCTACTTTGGCCAAAGAACATGGTATTACGCGATTGGAAGCGAGAATATACAACTGTGCAATTGGAAGCTATGTCAGTGCGGAACGAGTGTATAAACCCTTAAAAGATTGTTTAACCTTATTGGAAGATAGTAAGTTATACTTCCTAAAGGCGCCAATGTACTCGGTATCACTTGCCAAATGTGGAGTACGCTATCGGACAAGCTACAAAATAGCTGTTGTTTAGTCTATAATAACCTGCTACAGTACGTGTATTGGGGGAATGGCAATACAAAGAAATTGACGGGCTTGCAAATTAAGTTGTCCGAAAACTAGAGGAAAGGGAAAAATTGATAAAGTATGTGCTTTCGGCTTTTAGTTTTAACTATTTACCTATAAATTATTTGGAGATAGTAGAGGAAGATAGCCAAGATAAAATAAAAATCTTACGCAAGTGCTACATTAAGCAGGTAGTACATATTTTACACAATCTGCAACACCATATTCTACAATTCCAAAAGAAATAGTAATTTCGGAATTGTGATTGATAGATACGCCTAACATTCGTCCAGAGGTTGTACGACAACGCGTAAATATTGGTAGTAAACTCTATCCGTTTACGCTAAAGGAAATTGCCCCATTATGTATACCATACGCTGTAAGTGGAAGGAAAAGACAACTGGAATTAGAGGAAATGGATGCAAAAGGCGAAAATTGGACTACATGGAGAACACTGCGACAATACGCGATCAATACAAAGATGTGTTAGACAAAGAACATCTTATTAGAGAAAATGAGGAAGAATTAAAAGATTATTTTATGTACCGATGGACTGACTTAGATACATCTGGGTTGTACAAGCTGTATGCATTTGCGGTTAGTAAGAAAGACTCTTTAGTTATGTAGGCGTTCTTGCAGAAAAGGATGGTACTAAATCCGTATACTTTTAAAAGGTTATTCTAAAACGTATTTATCAAAATGATAGATAACAAAGAC
Organism: Platerodrilus igneus; assembly: GCA_036346225.1. Classification (NCBI taxonomy): domain Eukaryota; kingdom Metazoa; phylum Arthropoda; class Insecta; order Coleoptera; family Lycidae; genus Platerodrilus; species Platerodrilus igneus. Next base: position 9,043,395 of record JARFIW010001469.1, on the reverse strand, counting down.
GAACTAAGGAATGCGGGTTTCGTAACCTTGGCGTACACCACACGCAAAGGGGTTCCGCTAAACATTGTATATTTACCTAGTAAAAAACCTTTCGGATCATTTAAAACCGAGGGTCTTACAACCTATAACAACCATATATTCCCAAAAGTGGTGGACATGCAACTACGCAACAGTCTGTGGGAGAATAAGGATTTCCTCCAATACCGACAAGAAGAAGTCAATCAAGCTAACAAGATACGTATGCAGGATATAGTGGGAAAGCTGCGATTAAAAGATTGTCACAAGCTGCAAGAATTACACGAAGGAATGGATCTGGTTGTCGATTGAATCAAAGACTTTAAATATAGAGACAAGCTTCGGTACATTTTACAATTCGAAAACCTAGACGGTCTTTATGTATCAAACTATTGGCTAGAAAAGGAGATAGAGGACTTGGGTATCGATTTAAATTTTAAGCTGCGAATAAAATTAGATAAAATTAAAGCCACTCCAAACAAACATAAAGAAAGGACTGTCTTCTGTGTATAACTTTGTATTAAAATTAAGTTTAAATGACCCCATGCTTGGCATTAAATATTTTAAATTTGTTATGTATAATGTCAGAATAAACATTTTATAATAGTATATAACATTGTTCTTTATTTATAAAAGGCTGTGACGTTACCCCGAAATAGCAGTCGCACAGAGAGGGGCGCATGGGCAGGGGTGCACACGGGCTGGGATGTGTTTTGGCGTACACGAGGGAAGCGGATGTTAACAGTCACCAAGCATCCAATTCTTTATTTGGATGGTATCGAGTACTTGCCTGCGTATGTATCCGGAGTTAAAGAATACGATTTGCATACGCAGCTTATTAATAAAATTAGTTTATCGAGGAAGATGACAAAGGTACATCATTCCTAATAGTACAACAATCTACGCATGGGGACGTAAAGATATAAGATAGTTGTTTATATTTGTATATATTAGTTTTAAATTCCATAATTTTAAGTTCTTCGCCCACCTTCCAAATCTTTCCTGCTTCTATCCTGGTTGACAGAGTATACGTGTTATCTCCACGTGGTATTCGCGGGACACGGAGGTTTTAGATTTCTCGGGAGATGGGTGGCTAAAGCATATGTCTCGCGTAGCAAAAAAGGGTTTTAAAGATGGAGTTAAATAAAGATGGGCAAAAATTAGTCTTTAGAAGGCATAACTTTGTATGGGGTGGAGCTATTTAAAATCTGTTTACAGATTTGGGGTCCCTAGAAAATTTAATATTAGTTGATACCTAGCAAAATATATTTATCTTAAAGAGTGACTACCCGCGTATAATAAATACAATATAACACTTGTCGATAAAAAGTTGTAGGGAAAATTAAAGACGTATTTAATGGGGGTCTAGTATTAGAATTTGTTGGTAGTAATGTTAAGTCCTACTGTATTGTAGGCGAGAAAGATACGATTAAAAAGATTAAAGGGGTCTCACGAAGTGTAGTTAAGTAAAACCGAGGGTCTTACAACCTATAACGAGCATATACCTCAAAAGGGTAGGCATGCAACTACGCAGCAGTGCGCGGGAGAATAAGAATTCTCTAATAAGAAATTAAAGTTTCCATGTACGTAGCACCAGTCATTGGGAAATGGTAGAAATGTTAAACCTATAAAGGCGATTATTAGTTGTGGATTAGAAAAATAGTAGTTTTCGCGGACTAAATAAAATAGCTTAGACTAATTAATGTATATGGTTACATACTCGTACACATCCACAAACATCTGTTTACGTCCACAATGGCGATACCGGTAGTTTTTGTTTAACAAATAGTAGGAAAAATACGTTAGGTGTTAGTGCGTGAAGCCCATAGGATCGTTGGATTCAAAAAGAACGATGCGGTGGGATGTATGGTTGTCTCCGTTAGAATAATCGAAAGTGGTTAATTGATTGTATTAGATGTTTAAATAAGCGAAAGTGTAAAGGTCTACATAAACAAAAATTTAATTAACCGACAAAAAAGTGTGCGATGTCCTACACTTATAAATAAAGTATGGAATGGTGCTTTTAGCGACCCTAGCAGTAAAAGGGCGACTGACTTTTCAAGCAACTACAAGAATAGCAGTAGCGCAGAGAAGGGGTATGCATGTATTATACAGCTGCTGCAAAATATGTTAGTTTACGCGTAGCTCGGATGTGTAATTGATCACGACTTAAAGATCCCTCGGAGGTTTAAAATTCTCAGCCCATTGTCGTTCGAAAATGTTTGGAAATTATCAAAACGGTAGCGGGTGGAAGTTTAATGGATGATTGACCGAGTTTTTCTACCTTTACGAGGGAATTGGAAGTTGACAGACATCGAGCATCTAATTCTCTATTTGGAGGATATCGAGTACTTACCGGTTCTAGAAATCAATACGTGCGGCCGACCGCTATGCGAAAGTGTAAAAGCCTACAGAAGCAAAATTTAATTATCAGACGAAAAGTGTGCGATGTGCTATAGAAAGTATAAAAAATGGTGCTTTGCATCGCTCCTAACAGTAAAAGGAGAGTGACTTTTCTAGCAATTACAAGAATAGCAGTAGCGCGGCGAAGGGTATGCATGTATTATACAGCGCATTGTTGCTCTAAAATATGTTAGTTTACGAGAAGCTCGAACGTGCACAAATTAAATTTCAATCTATAATTAACCACGGTCGTAAAATAGGAAATTAATGGGTAATTCTAATACCGTTAAGCATATACTTTCGCTTGGTGATTCATTTGGAAAATATTCAAGCCCCCCATTTCCTAAAATATGACGTAGAAGTTATTTAAAATTAAATTGTTGTAAGTATCCTGTAGACAACAAGTTGGTATTTTCTTAGTAATGGTTTAAAGTGTTTTTGGTTATAGTAGCATTGCATCTTCTACAGCACGACTTGCACACAATTTGTGTGCGTGTGCTACCACCCTTTTGGATTTTTAATATGCACGCGATCCGTATAACATGGAAGACGTTTTCCGGTGTTTCTACTAACGGCATTCACACCATCGACGAAGCGAAGCAGGTGCATGCATTAGCGCTAAATGTATTGGACGAGCAGCAAGGATTATGACATCATTTAGTTCCCCGCCGAATCCTCAACTTCGTTCGGGTGTCTTCGGAAACCTTCGGTTTGCATTCTGTAGGGTACATAAAGCCGGTGCGCGAGAGTAAACTCTTTAGTTATAAGTTAGTTCGCTTACAAGTCAAGTCTTATAGTGCGGATTTTGTTTTGTACTAAAACGGTACCTGCAAACGTTTTTAAATGCGAGCCGTGTCACGTCTACTTTACCAGAAGGGATGCTCTCAAACGGCATCAGAACAAATGTTGTGGTGCAACATCGTCCGGTTGCTTATACATCCGTCTGCAGCAAAGTACTTAAACTGTGGGACTTGCGATTTCGCTTTTACGAGAATGGGCAACTTACAGCGACACAAGGAAAAACAGCACGGCATGTCATTAAGCCGTAAACGTTCAGCTCCGCCAGCTGTTAAAGGGTCTTGTACGAAACAACCACGAATTATGTGTAAAGTATGCGATTTCGAAATGGAAAAAACTACGTATGCCGCACATTTAAGGAGCAACAGACATAAAAATGCATCAGTTACCGCTACTAGCGACGATGGTGTAGAAATGGTTAGCACTGCGTTTAACAACCGTATGGCTAGCTATCGCATAAAGAACGCCAGTGTCGACGATGGAGTGTCCGAGTTTCTTTGGAAGCAGAAAGAGCGATTTATTCGATTAATAAATGAAAAAAGAATACAACATACAGCAGTAAAAGTCTATTGCGAACTCTACGGCGTTTACACCAAAATGGGGAAAGAGGCTACCGATGTGAAATCCTTTAACACAAAAATGTGGTTATAACGTCTTCTAGTAATCTGGAAAATATGTACGAGGTCTTAAGCGAAACCATAAGAACAAAATCAGAGGAATTTGAAACATGCGGGTCCGGTTGGTCTTTGGAAAAGGTGCTCTATTTAGAAATAAATATTAATAAGTATAAGCCGATATGAGTTCTAGGTTAAGAATAAAAATTGTGAATATGTATTTAGAAATGTGGTTTACAAAATTTAAACTGTATTAGTAAAATTGTTTGTAATAAAAGTTTTAAGAATTGTTTCTAGATTTTCTTTAGGTATGAGCCGCAGGAAATTTATAATTTAGAGGGTGTGTAAAATGGTAAGGGTAGTCCTGTTTTAAATCTGTTTACAGATTCGGATTGTGTATAAAATTCTAGACTAACAAGATGTGCTACATGTATAAAAATTTATGAGAACGCTCAAAAGTCGCTACAGGTAAGAAATCTTAAAATGGGGTAGCTCTCTGGGGATGGTGCTATGTGAAAAATTTAAAGAGATTTGGGTAGCTTAGAAAATTCTAATATTGATTGATACCAAACAAGGTAGGTTTATCTCGTGGGTGGAAATGTGGAGAAAGATTTATCTCGCAGAGGGTATATGTGTAACTTTGCAGGTCGTGGTCCGATTTCAAATCTGTTTGCAGATTCAAATTCTGCGTAAAATTTTAGACTAACAAGATGTATCGCATGACTAAAAATTATAAGAACGCTCAAAAGTCGCTACAGGTAAGAAATCTTAAAATTAGGGTAGCTCCCTTGGGGATGGTGCAATCTGAAAATTCCTAGAGATTTGGGTAGCTGAGAAAATTCTAATATTGATTAATACCAAACAAGATAGGTTTATCTCGAAAGATGCAATGGATAGACGAACAAAACTATTTGTTAGGTTTGCTTATAAAGCAAAGAGCAAAATTTAGAAGATCAGGACTTTAAAGGAGTATAACTTTGCAGGGCATGGTCCGATTTCAAATCTGTTTACAGATTTGAATTCTGTAAAATTTTAGACTAACAAGATGTATCGCATGTATAAAAAATTTATAAGAACGCTCAAAAGTCGCTACAGGTAAGAAATCTTAAAATGAGGGTAGCTCCTTGGGGATGATGCAATCTGAAAAATTCCTAGAGATTCAGGTAGCTGAGAAAATTCTAATATTAATTGATACCAAACAAGATAGGTTTATCTCGTGGGTGGAAATGTGGAGAAAGATTTATCTCGCGGGTGGAAAGAATGCGGGTGTGATGTAATCAAAATGGTTGGGGTAAAAAATTCCACAAGGAGGAGATTCATCTCCACAGGGAGAGAGCAGGTGGAGATTCTTAAAAAATAAGACTTTATAGTGCGAATTTACATGTAAATTTGGTCCAGATGTGTGTGGAAATGTGGATGCTGGTGGAAATGTGGGGGTGGGTTGCCTGATTTTCCTCTACTTACAATTTTCAACATTGATGTCTCCTTTTGCGCCTCTTATATTTTTTCTATACTGATTACACTAAAATTCATTCTAATTAGTTTGTATGCCTCGTCTGTCTTTCCAATTTCCGTCTTAATTTATACCTCTTTGGATTTTTCTTCATCCATTGTTCTTTAGCTTCATGTATTTGTGAATAGTTTCCAATTCTATGGTTTTGTTGCGCTGCTTCGTTTGGTCTGTTTTTGTATTTTCGCTTGCAATCTATTAAATTCAGAATGTCATTTGTCACCCATGGTTTCTTATTTTATTTTTGTTTAACCCTAGAAAGTCTAAGCTGGACTTGATGTTATTACGTTCTGCTTCCTTAGTATCAGAAAATTTCCCGATGTCTTTCAACAATTGATTAAGACTTATTGTCAAATTTTTTGTAGGTATCTATATCTTTTAGTTTCTCAAGATCAAAGAACCTTTTTCCGTTCCTATTTTTCAAATTTTTAAATTTAAGCGCGGCTTCCATAATTACTATGTAGTAATCAGTGTCAGTGTCTGCTTCTGGGTAGCTTCTGCAATCTTTTACTTGATTCCTAAACCGTTGTCTAACGAGAATGTAATCTATTTGATATCTCTCTATGTCTTTTGGCATCTTCCACGTGTATTGTCTTCTACCATGATGTTGAAATAATGTATTTGTGGTGGTTAACTTGTTTTTGTAGTAAAATTCTACCAGCCTATTTCCCCTGTCGTTTCTCGTTCCTAAACCAGGTAAACTGTCGCTCCTTTCCTACCCACACGCATCACTACACTATAAAATCTCCTGCAATTATTAAATTTTCATGCCCATCAAGAAATCTTAGTATGTCTTCAATATCTTTGTAGATTGCCTCTACCTCTTCATCATTGTAGTTAGAGGCGCGCATGTAAACTTGTAATATTACCCTATTTAGATTCTAATCTAACCATGAGTACGTTTTCCTTCTTTTGTAAGTAGTTTTCTACCCAATGCCCTACCGTTTACCGCATAAATATCCCCACACCCGCATTTTCTTCCTACGATCGTATATGAATTTTCTTAAAGTCTTCGCTCCAAAAATCTACCGCATCTGGCCACCGAACTTCGCTAACTCCTACTATGTCTAATGCTAACCTATCCATTTCAATTTTTAAGTTCTCTAGCTTATCTACTTGTTCCATGCTTCTAATATTCCACGCTTCTACTTGCAAAATGTTCCCGGTTGTTTTTTTAAATTTGGTTGGATGTAGTCCCCAACCGGAGAACCGAATGGAGGAATATTTTATTTCCGGAGTCTTTTACCCCAGAGAATGCCATCAACTTAATTGCAGCTTAAGTACGCTATATACTTGGGAGGTAATGTGGTGGTTTCTCGTTGCTGTCCATATTGCAGTAGTGTTTCTTAGAGTGTCATACCGACCCCTAAGGTCTCTGCCACTCTAAGTACCGAAAGAGCTGCTGCCCTCTTTCGGGAACCTGTCTTAGGCTGGCATCTCACTAAAGACCCCACTAATTTGGCTAAATCTATAAATTGGCTCTATAGCTCACTCAAACACGCAGCACATTCTACCCGTTCTAGTATTCTAGAACTTCTTCAAGGTGCATGTCCGTTTAGGATAGCTATAACAGACAATGTCATAAAATTTAACACTGCTAAATGTGACTGACAAAAAATGACCAACGCAATAACATCACATTATTGTATTGGAAAACTACAAACCATATGTCCGCTGTTCACCCACAAAGCTCGATGGTTTCTTACAGTTTAAAAGTGCCAATTCTTACACATAAAAGTTCATAATTACATCGCGCAAGCGCGGAATAAGCGACGCCACGGCAGGTGGTAGCTCCAAGCTTTACACAGTCTTTAGCGCGGCCATCTGACAATGACGTCACCAATGCACAAATTTAATACGCAAATAACGGAAAATATAAATTTAAGACAATAGTTTATAACAGCGAAATACTCACATGAATATGTCCCTGAGTTAAAGTTGGCTTCCGTTGAAGTCCATCAGGGCTACTGATGGCCCTTTTAAGGCAGTTAACGGAGGGTACGCCTTCCAATGGCTAGAGCCCCCATTAAGATAGTTAAAGATGGTGACTGCTCCGGTGCTGTTGGCGGAGCATGGACATCCGGCTCGTTCTAGGGTCGTGGGACTGCTCCAGGATCGTATCCGATTCCTATATGTAGCGGAACGATAAGGAATAGGTTAATTAGGTAAAGACAAACAAAGATAAGCAAAAGGAAATCTACATAATAAAAATGAAGATACGATACCAGACACGACCGCCCTTCTCGATGTTCAAAGGCAAACGGCCCGACACGACCGCCCTTCTCGATGTTCAAAGGCAAACGGCCACGTTACAGAGTCTCACGGAAACACTTCCCCCTCTTTTTCTCCGCCACTCGCGTCGCGCGATCTGGCGCAAACGCACTCTGACGTGACGGAAATATACGCCAAGTCTTTTGAATTTATGGCGCGAAACTTCCGCACGTAAAAATTAAGTTAAGACAAGGTTTAGTGCCACTTTGGCACGTAACAGGTTTGGCAAGCCAGCTACAAGGGTGACAAATATCCTGTCTGTCAGCTTAGATAAAATAGTGTCATCACCAACATCATTAAAAAATGAAAAACATGAAAGAAAAGTGGCATTTCCTTATTCAGAAGACGGTCGTTATTTGCAAGTAGCCCTCACAAGAAGATTCTCGAAGTCAACGTAGAGAAACAAAATGATAAAAAGGTACCCATTAAAAGCTTTGAAAAAATCGGAACAAGACTTTAGAAGTAACGTGAAGTAGAAAAATTGATACTATAACAAATATGTTGAGAAAAATTGTTTTACTGCAAATGCGTAGGTGCAGATCGCACAGGATTGTTTTTTTCGTATTACGTAAGCGTAAGTTGCATTACCAAGTATTTATTATACGTGATGCATAAAAATTTTAGTACACTTGAGTGTTTTTTTTTTCTAGAAATCTTTTAAACAATTCCAAGTATCTACATTTTGCAATCTACAAGAGTTTGTTACCTTAAATAGTTTTTGCTTGTAATTATCATTTTTTCATAGCCGTTGAGATCATATTTTCCTCTCACGAACTAGTCTGTCAAATATATATTGACGGATATTAATTTTCTCTTTAAATATAATTACTATTCCGGTATTTTCTTCAATCATCTAAGCCTCACTAATGACACCACTGCAGAGATTTGTTGATCTGTTCGAAGTTCATTTTATGACAAGTATTTCGAAATAAACAGGATTTACAAATAGCCGTTCTTAGTGATTAACTTCTACGAAGGTAAGGTGAAAAGTTCTCGGCCTACAGTGAAAGACTGCAATTTTCAGTAAAAAAAATGATTTTATTTTTCGACATAACCCCCCTTAACTTCAACACACTTGGTCCAGCGTTTCTCCAACATCAGTATTCCTTCCCGGTTGTGAGAGTTTGGAAGGCTGTGAAAATATTCGTCTACGGCTCTTTCAGCTTCTTCATTGGACATGAAGCACTTCCCAGAAACAAATTTCTTCAAGTTTAGGAACAGTCTGAGGGTGCCAAATTAGGTGAATAGGGGGGATGGCCGAGCAAGTCGTACTCCAAATCCATCAATTTTCCCATCGCCAACGCACCCTTGTGTGCAGGTGCGTTGTCTTGGTGCAAGATGATTTTTTTTTCTTCAAGCCAGGTCTCTTCTTGCGAATTTTGGCATACAGCTGGTCAAGAAGGGTGGAGTAATATTGGCCTGTAATTGTTCTGCCTTTTTCAAGGTAATCTATTAACAAGATCCCTTTCGCATCCCAAAACACGCTGGCCATCATCTTTCCGGCAGATGCGATCGACTTCGCTTTCTTTGGCGCTGAACAACCGGCTTCCACCCACTGCTTCGACTGATGTTTCGTGTCTGGCGTGTAATGGTGGACCCATGTCTCATCCATAGTGACAAATCGCCGTACAAAATCGCTCGGATCCTTATTGAACTGGGCCAAACATTGCTGCGAAACTCGTTTTCGGATTTACTTTTGATCGGCATTCAGCAAGTGCGGCACCCATCTTGCGTAAAGCTTTCGCATCCCTAACTCTTTGTGTAAGATGTTTCGCACCCTTTCGTCCGATATCTCTACAGCCTCGGCTATCTCCTTCCCTTTCACTCACCTATCGTCCAATACGATATCATGTACTTTTTCGATCGTTTCCGGTGTGGTTGCGGTTTTTGGTCGTCCTTCACGTGGGTCATCTTCGAGAGACGCGCGACCACGTTTAGATTCAGCTGCCCACTTTTTAACGTTTGACAGGGTAGGGGCAGAGTCTCCGTAAACGTTTGCCAACTTCGGATGAATTTCCTGAGGCGTTAATCCGTCCAAAACGAAGAATTTTATGACCGCACGATATTCAAGCTTATCCATCTTAAGGAAACACGCATAAGACGTCTGCTTGAAAAAATTCGTGTAAATAAACTACTTGAGATAGCAAGTTGAAACTTGTCATACGAACCAATGACATGCGCACGCAGGCGGAAAGCACAAATTTTTGCTGATTAGAATGCCATCTCTGTGTCAAGTCGAGAACTTTTCACCTTACCCTCGTATTATTAAACAAAATTTTAAATTGTTTTTCTTAATATATTTTTTGTAGAGCGATATAATTGCAGGGGCGCAATGCATATTTCAGGTGCACGCGATCAAATCTTACAATTTTTCATGCCGTATCAAATTTAAGGAAAATGGTTCATGTAAGTAGGTAATCGCAAGTTCCTGAGCTGCCTTTAAGTATTTAATTATATTTCAGTTTGTAGGAGTATGCAAACAACCATACTCCTAACTGACCAATAGGCACGCAGCTTCCAAATGAATAGCATGCACGCTTAAAACACTCTTCAAACAATAATGGACTCACCCCACACCCCTCAAATACAAAATAGACCTGTTCGACCGTACAATACAAACAAACTCAACACATAAAAAGAGCTCCAAACGCTAGAGTTTCAAATTACTTCTTAACTGTTCTCTTTTCAAGGTAGTTACCAAACTCCTTGGAGAGAACTTAAGAATAGTGTAAAAACGGGAGACACCGAGGTCCTTGTGTACTACGGGTTTTCCTTCATATTATCTCATTGTGAACACTAAATCTAATGGGATAAAATGAAGTGTGAATTCTCCCAACGCTATGGACCGGATGCCGCTATAGCTTGGATCGATTCATCGCAGAAGCTTTATTAGAAAAATTATTGTTGGTGAAAGAGTACAAATTTTGTAGTTTTAATGGACGTTTGACATTGAAATGGTTAATGAAAGAGCTGGTATTGTTCTGTTTTTCGTTGTATTGTTATAATGGGTATTTCCAGAAATGGGATTTCAAATGTCGTATAAATCAATCTTGGAAACTATAACAATCGTATGATAATAGTAGTTATGGATTGTTTTTTTTATTTTTGTTAATAATGCATGGCCAGTTCAATGTTACATTAGGTTTGTTTTTATTTAAGGTTATATGTACATGTATATTTCAGGAATTTATTGTTAATAGAACTAAAGTTCAAGTTGAAGTTATTTATAATATAGGTCAGGGAAGGTAAATTTGTAAAAATATCCAGCTACCCCAGTGATGAAGTCGTGTTCGGGAATGGCTTTTATTTTGAAAATTACTTTAATTAAGAAAAAATTTAATAAGTGTTTCTAAAGTATTTTAAAGAAAGATAGAATATGTGACAAATTTAGGAAACCAGAGATAACGTGCAGAGATAACATCGAAGAGATTGCTAAGGCAGACGGTTTAGCACACCTTGAATTATGACAGTAGCAAAACCTTTCAGGGTAATGAAATATTGTAAGTAACATTGTTTGTATTTCAGTCATTTTATTAGTTCTCTTTTTTTTATATTTTTCATTTTTTTAATTTCTTCCAGGAGTCTGCAGCGTATCTGGTTATAGAAAGGATAATTTGGTTGAGAATTAGTCTGCGTGTGGTGTTGGTGAGATGTTCGTATTTTGGAAATGAATGTTGGAGGTTGTGTATACTGATTTTCGTTTTTGTGCGTAGTTTGGTCAAATAGGTATTGGTTTTGAAACGCGTGTCTAAGTGCAGTCCTATGCAATGGACTGTTGTGAAGAAGGTGAATGAGGTGTGTAGGATGTTGACTTTTGAACTGGCGCGTAGGTCAAGGATTCCTTTGAGGAGGAGCATTTTGGATTTGGCAGGAGACAGTCAGTGGTTGTTTATTTAGGAGGGACCAAGTTTCGACGGAATGCATCAGGAGAGCGGTAGTGAATTCAATGGAGACACGGGAGTTGCCATGGATAGGAAATGCCACATCTTAGACATGAGCAAATGTTGATGTATTCTAGGAAGGGGATTTATACAGAGGTTGCATAGGGTGGGGGGAAAGGTGCATCCTTGAGAGCAGCCTTGGATAGGGACTTGGAGGCTGTGAAGAAGTTGGAAGTGTGGCAGTTCGGAATGTAAGAAAAGATTTAATAATATAGTAGAGGTTTCTTCGGAAGTTGGCTGTGTGTAATTGGATTAGGAAGTTCGGCCACCATAGAACGTCAAAGGCGAATTAGAAATCAAGGAACAGGGCTATTACATACTCATTGGGAATTAAGATTGAGAAGGAGCTTTCGTAAGGAGGGAGGAGCACAATCGGTTTGTATAATTTAGGGTATTCGGGTGATTTATTGGGTTTTAGGAGTAAGGTTATGCTAGCGGATTTGTACGAGATATGGAAAAATTCCTTCGGATAGGTATTTGTGAAAAAGGATGTGGATGGTTTCTCTAATTATGGGCCAGCATTTTTGTATGATAAAGTTGGTGATATGAACGCGGCCAGAAGCTTTGTTGGGTTTGAGGTTTTTAACAAGGGAGTCTAGTAGGGTAATTTCGATTGTTTTGTCAGGAGGGGAGAATGGAGGGATTTCAGAGTTGGCAATCAGTGTTTGTTTGTTGTGCTTCTGTATGTACATTTTGTGTGGCAGTTGGGATTGCAGAGTCTAGTAGATGTCAATAGGTTGTCCAGCGTAGTAACAGTTGGGTTGTTATGCGGAGTTAAAATTTAGGGTGTTTTGTATTTCATGAGTTTTCGGTATGTTGTCCATGGGCTCGTTTCCTGTTCGTTGATGATGTTGTTATAGTATTATTTCCTGGTGTTGATAATTAGCTGTTTATAATTTTTCCTGTCTATTATGTAGGTATTAGTTAGCATATTTATGTATATCTGTTCTCTGTTGTTCCGCCTGGCTCGTTGTAGCCTATGTCGAGTTTTGTTAAGTGAGTTTCTGGTTATCGTAGGTTCTTGCGCCCACCATGGTGATATTTGTGATGTTAGAAATTTTCTTGGTATGCTTTTGGAGGCTGCTGAATGTATATGTTTAGTTAGCAAGTCTGCTATGGTATCTAAGTTGGTCGTTGTATAGGTTTGCTGAGGGGATTCTGGAATGAGGTTCGCTAGGGTCTCTACGAATAGGATATTCAAAAAATCGGTTTTCGTTAATTCTGGAAACTGTAATACACCGGGAACCGTTTCAGCTTCACTTTTCATATCATCGCTAGAGACGCTAAAGTCTAGTGTCAACAATTTCGTTGAATGAGATGAAAGCGGCTACTTTACTTACTTCAGCAACAACTTCAAGGCTGCGGGTATTTCAGAAATATATGCTTGCTTTTCGGTTAAAAGCCCCACGGTGTCTACTTGAAAAATCGAGAAATCTTAGATGTATATTTCTGTGTTTTTTATCATTTTGTGCTGTTTGATTTTACGATACTCTGTGGTTCTGAACCCGATAGTCGGTCGTTTTCTTTTATTTGGCATTTATTAAAAAATTAGTTTGTTATAAATGTTACCTGACAAACCCGAATTCCGAATATTCCCTTAAAGACTAGGCCAAACACAAACTTCCGATTGCTGATAGGAGCTTTGCAGGTTGGTTAGGATACATGCGAAATGACTGAATTCAGGAAATACTAGTTTTTGAGATAACCATTTTAGTTTTTGCAAGAATTTGTTGAACTAGAAATAAAAAAAAAATTGGGCAAATTAACTGTAGGACCGTTGAAGTGATCCACTTATTAACTTTATTATTATTGATAAATTATTGAAAGATACAGTACGATTTTTATTAGTGACCAAAATAATTACATTAGAACGTAAACGAAGAGTTTGACTGGTCCTGTAGTGTGAAATCTCTTGATTGACAGATACACGAGTTTGCATTTAAAAATTACAATAGGTACATTCCAGAATATTATTTGCGTAATTCTTGTATATATATTTTAGAGTAATTAGAGCAATTAGATAAATAAATGGCCGTTAAGGGGTTTTGCAGTGCAGCTCTAATTGAAGCTAATTTCCGATTGAAACTTTAATTACGATATGATCATGTTTAAAGCTTTGATAGTTGTGGTATGAAACAAGTAGGGGTACATATGTGACATAAATTACTTCGATATAATGACTTTGTGTTGATATAAATTACTGTAGTAATATAAATTAGTAAATAGTGCCTGGATAGTTAATTGTAGTGCTTCGATAATTAATCAAAAGATAACATCGTACTTGTATTATTAGCGATTAGTTGAAAGTAAATAATTGTGAGAGAATTTCACTATCTACGAGTTATTGAAAATGCCTTTATAATCGGTTTGAGAATAAAGAACTGTTGTTTGTGCAAAGAGTTGTCGTTACAGTATAAATTATTTTTCGAAATGTTTCTTGAATATTAAATATAATAATTTTGTGTGTTGCCAGTTGCCACAGCGATAAATTTTTGTGGATATCCACAGTGAAGTGCTTTTGAATTTAATAGAACAAAGGCGAAAATACAAAAACAGACCAGACGAAACAGGAAATAAAGATACAAAGCCACACGATGGGATACGATTCGCAAATGCAGGATAGCTAAAGAACAATGTTTCGCTTAATCTTGTTTTATTTTTCAGACGCCCTTTCTGATGTTTCACTTTTTATCCGGTTTTTATTTTTGCGTTTAATACCACTTTTGTTTTTGTGTTTGATTTTTCTTTTTGTTACTTGGTTTTTTTTGAACCTTATTTTCCTTTTTGTATGTTGTTTTTTACTATCACTGTTTTACTATCAATTTCTTGTTGGAAATTTTTTTACCTGGACTATTTGTTTTACAACTAATTAATCGATCAGGGTATCTTGTTTGTTGAGATTAAAAATATGAAAATATTTGTAATGCAAAAAATTTCAAATGTGTGTCAAACCGAACTTGCTTCTTATTCTGGCGCCTCTTGGTCTACATGTGAACAGAATAACTACATTATAACGTAAACAAAGAGTTTGAACACAAAAGATGATCGACAGGTCCTGCAGTGCGGGATCTCTTGATTGACATACAAGAGTTTGCATTTAAGGATTACAATAGGTGCATTCGAGAATGTTATTTCTATATTTCCCGTATATTTTACAGTAATCTAGAACAATCGGATAAAGAATAAATTACCGATAAGGAGTTCTGCAGTCAATTCTAATTGAAGCTAATTTCCGATTGATACTTTAACTACAATATGTTCTAGTTTAAAGCTTTGATAGTTGTGATATGAAATAAGTAGTAGTACATATATGATATAAGTTACTGTCGATATAAATGACTCTCTGTTAATATAAATTACTATAGTAATCATATAAAGTAATATAAATTAGTAAATAGTACCTGCATAGTTAATTGTAGTGCTTCGATAGTTAATTATGAAGATAACATCGTAGTTTAAAAAAATAGTACTTGTATTGTTAGCAATTAGTTGAAAACAAATAATTGTGAGAACTTTTAGAATTCCACTGTATCTACGAGTTGTTGAAAAGGCTTGTATAATGAGGTTGAAAATAAAGAACTGTGGCTTGTGCAAATAGAGTTTTTGTTGCAGTATAAATTATCTTTCAAAATGCTTTTCGAATACTAACTATAATAATTTTGTGTGTTATCATTTTCCACAGTGATAAATTTTTGTAGATATCTACAGCGAAGTACTTTTAGGGCGGAGCCTAATTTATAGTTTTATATTCTTGATCGTTTGGTTTGACTACTGGAGACGACGTTATTGACATACAATTGGATCAAGATTTCAAATTGCAGCTGACCACAGCCTTTAATAGAAGTATATGGCTGTTGAACAATTTTGAAGAAGAGAATTTATATAATATAAAAATTACGGAAGATCGTAATGTTATTGTGCTACCTGCGTACGAGTGCATCTGTTTTAAAATGGCCGAGTTGAGGTGTAGAAACTTTCCAGAATTTTACGAAAAATTTGTAGGTGATATAAAAAATGTATGTGGAAATACGGCGGAGGAAGAAAGGGTTCAAACGTTATTAGAGGAGGAGAGCCGTGCCAGTATTTCTCTGTATAATGATTGCAGCAATTTAAATTACTTGACAGTGTTGGAAATTATTAAATGTCACTTCATCCATTACTTAAAAGATGCGACTGCAAGGCAATCGCTTGCGCAAATGTTTAGAGATTTGGCTATCCCAGATTAGTCAGACTCTGGTTACCACAGCGGTATATAGATGTTATCAATACATTATATTTCTCGATAAAGTTTGTTTTACATATTTGTATCGCCAACATTAGCTAAAATTATTAATTGACGTATTAGACTATCTTGTTTTTTTGTTCTTAGGTTAAAAGTGGTGTAACCGATAACTGCATTTCTTTTAGAGTCACCAAATATGTGGTTAATAGTAAGGAAAGTTAAATGGGAATTTTTTCAAAATGAGCAGTAATGCCGACAACAATTTTTAATTCTGGTAGATACAATTAATCGTCTCGTAGGAATATTCGAGTTTCACTTTCAAATAATTTATAAAACTGACCGCGTCATGTACTTAAAACAATTAGACACACATTTCTTGTATTTCTCAAAACATGTAGTCAATAAAATAATTAATAGAAAGTGTTGGTGATTGCTAGTGCTTTAACTACAGTATTTGTATTTCCCTAAATACGTAGTCAAGGATGACTACTAGAAAGAAATTATACCGATTTCACATGTAATTCGGGCGATGATGACGTTAAACTCAACCATCCTATTTATATATTAAAAATATATTACATTGGAATGTTTTACATTGTTCTAAAAACAGAACATTACTATTTGAAAATGGTTCTAAATAATACTATAAAATGTCTTCACAGATGATAAGTTCAAGGGAGAGACTGATCTGGGGCAAAAGAAGACTATATAAACCCCAGCGGATGGTGGTAGGGTTCTCCCTTAGTTTCTAAAACCAAACATTACTATTTGAAAATGGTTTTAAATGTTAAACACTTATGGCTTATAAAGGGCTCATTTCTAAAATTCCCACGGTTTTAGAATTTCAGCAATGGTTGGTGAAAGCATATGTCATAGATAAGCAAAAATTTAGAGGTTTGGGAGCTTTAAAGTGTAACTTTGTAAGGAGCGATCCTATTTAAAATCTATTTGCATAGTTACAAAGCGCTACCAGCAAAAAATCTTAAAATGAGGATAGCTCCCTGGGTGATGATGCAATCTAAAAAAAATTCCTAAAAATTTGGGTAACTGAGAAAAATCTAATATTAATTGATACCAAACAAGGTTCATTTATCTTAAAAGAAACAAAAAAAAATCTTTTATATGTTCGCTAGAGGGTGTGTAAAACGCTAAGAGGTGAGCCTATTATAAATCTGTTTGCAGACTCGGATTCTGCGTGAAATTTTAGACTAATTTGATGTATCGCATGACTAAAAACTTTTATAAGGACGGTCAAAAATCGCTATCGGTAAAAAATCTTAAAATGAGGGTAGCTCTCTGGGGGATGATGCTATCTGAAAAATTCCTAGAAATTCAGGTAGCTGAGAAAAATCTAATATTAATTGACACCAAACAATATAGATTTATCTCGAAAGATGAGCTAGGGAGGCAGGAGGAAATGAAGGATTCTGGAGGAAATGAGGTCCTGGGATTCTTAATAATGGTCTACTGTTGAAATACAAACAAACTATGTTACTTACAATATTCACTTACCCTGAAAGATTTTGCTACTGTCATAATTGAAGGTGTGCTAAACCGTCTGTCTCAACAATCCCTTCGATGTTATCGCTGCACGGAAGACGGTTATTCCGTATAAGCCTCGTTTGCTTTTGGTTTCCTAAATTTGTCACATATTCTATCTTTCTTTAAAATACTTTAGAAACACTTATTAAATTTTTTCATAACTAAAGAAATTTTCAAAATAAAAGCCTTTTCCGAACATGACTTCATCACTGGGGAAGCTGAATGTTTTTTACAAATTTACCTTCCCTGACCTATATTATAAATAACCTCAAATAAAATTTCACCTGAACTTTAGCTCTATTAACAATAAATTTCTCAAATATACATATACATATAACCTTAAATAAAAACAAACCTAATGTAACATTGAACTGGTCATGCAACGTTAACAAAAATTTAAAAAAATAATCCATAACTTCTATTATCATACGATTGTTATAGTTTCCAAGATTGATTTATACAGCATTTGAAATCCCATTTCTGGAATTACCCGTTATAACACAATACATCGAAAAACAGAACAATACCAGCTCATTCATTTTGTATATAGGTTCATTTCTAATTATGTTTGAAATAATTTATAATTTCATCTGGTTCATGATATTAAAATGAAATGCTTATTAAAATGCTCTAAAGTTTATTTGATATTAAATTACTCAGAAGTACCAACAAAATATCGTGTTTGATGTTCGTATTTATGTATTAAGAAATTCCAAAAATCGTTTAAAAAATCAAAAGGTATTGGGGGCGGAAATCGAACATTTGCACACGAGCGGCGAAAAGGCCAGGCACGGCCCCGATCAAAGCTTTTTCAAAATGACTAAAATTTAACGTCCAATAAAATTATATTTTATATTCAGAGTGACAAAGATTTCATTTATTTCTTTTCTAAAGTTCGGAACGAAGTAAACTTAAAATTCAAATATAGGTGATTGATTATACATAAATTAGAAGCTCATCATATTGAAAAACAGAGCAGCTGCGTTAGTGTATGCTTCTAGCAGTCATTTTCATTTCGAACATCGTCACTAAACATCGCCCAGTAATAGTTATTGCTGATTAATTTCAAGAATCATGTATTACACGACCGGTGCGTTTGCTCAAAGAGACTACCATTAAATTATTTCATCCCACAGTCTTTGTTTCGCCTTCACCGCTCTTGTAAATATAAATCAAATGAATTATGGCGATGTTCTCACTGGCATCAACTTGTGATAATTTTAGAGTTGATATAGTAGATACAGCTTTTCAAACAATATGATTTTAAAAGCTCTGCGAGACTGTGGGCGATCAAGAACCGTGTCAAACGTTTAAGTAAACTATAAAATGTAAAACTATGAATTTAATATTATAAATTTGACATATTGTGAAAGAACCTGTTAGCTTATATATAAATTACAACCATAATTAACTAAATTTTTATCACATTTGGTCCGTGAGAAAAAGTTAAAACTTCAAACCACTTCGATTTTATTAAATCAAGTCTCCCAAATTCTGAAAAAACTAGAATTTTTTATAATAGATATGGTGGCAAACCTGAATATTATAAGCTTAAAAATATTTCCAGTAATTAATACAGGGCATTCAACATTAGAAAAGTAGTTCGAAACCCAGTCTCGGTACACACAATTTCTATATTTACATATTATAGGTTTTCTTACTTATACAAGTATATCAAAAATTAACCTGGTCAAAATTAGTAGTCATGAAATAGAAAACATTTGCATAGCTAAACATCCTCTTAAAATTTTAACGTCGCGTCGTGATGTTCAATGTCATTGAATTGACATAATTAAATTAAAGGAGTGAAAAGCCACTAGAAAGATATAACGTTTTTGTGAAGAAAAAGAGGACGTAAGTAAATGCTTGAAATGCCCCCCGTCCCGCTCCAGTACATAAATTTAATCTCGTTCACATGCGGAAAAAACCTATTTATAACGCATTCGCGTCACGTTAGATAGAGACCGAATAGAAAAGGGAAAATTTATCTTAAACGTTATCTTGAACGTCTAGAAAGTGCGATTCGGTCAATGAACTTAAACCACAGAACGATAGTTATATTTTTTTGTATAATACATAGGTGACTGTAAGCTCAGGACAATAAATTATTTCAAAACCGCAAAAACGGAAACACATTTCAATAGTATGTATTACAAATCCGAATACAGCGATTTAAGCATGGGTAATTATCTGAGTTAGTTTGTGTAAACAGAATAATTACAATAGTAAATTTTCATAGGGTGACCATAATACTTTGACAAAGCTTCTAGAATAATTAAAAAAATAAATAACCAATATTATCAATACTTATGTTTCACACAATAATTACTCCAAAAACAGGCGAGTTTTCAATCAAACTTACGAAGTAAGTTAGGTTAATATAATCGCTACGTCGTCGTCGCCGCCGTCGTCTGATTACAAATATGCTATACACTTTTCGATATCTCATTTAGTTTTCGAGATAATCGAATTTATTTGAGAAATGTTAACAGTACAAATTATTAGAAACTTTAATAGATATCCAAATGATTCTTATTATTATTTCGGTTTCAGTATCACATTATATAATTTTTGTGCAAAAGAAGATCAATTAGTTCGCGAGCCTTTAGCTGTAGTTTATTGCGCTGAAAATGGCAGGGATGTGATACATGGAGATCACTATAAAGCAATCATTCCTAATTCGGCTGAAGATATTCCAACCGTACATCAAACTGACTTATTCGGAGGAATTACAATACCCGGGACTAATCACAGAATATATGTTAACAATTTTAATTAATTATTCTCCATTTTTCTGTTATATATATATATATATATATATATATATATATATATAAATTTATTAAATTATATTTATAATAATAAAATTTTGTTTAACATTTAAGTACTAGTTATTTAATTTAAAATATATAATTTCCTTTTATAAAAAAATTGGGTTGTAAGGCATACATGCGCTTTGATTTTTTTACAATTTGTAATATAATCGAGCAAAATTAACGATACAGGGAAACGAATGTAGTTATAATACAAAGTAACCTCCAGACAAGATAACAGTAGTATTACTACAATGCAATTAATCATCTAAATACAAACAATGACTCTCAAATATCAGGTTACAAACGATATAACCAGACATCATACAATATAAAAGAGTACAATGTATCCATTTACAGGATAGTTGAGTAGATACGATAGCATTTTTCGTAACTCAATACAAACCCAATATTAAGACTGAAATACAATGACATACTCCTCGAAGACATGAAGAGTAGAAAAAAAGTACGATAGGCACTGGACAAAAACCATTAGAAAATTACGCGCGAGCCGGTAATGAAAAAACATGTGAAAGTTATCATTGATCAAGCGAAGTTGAAAACCCCATTAGATTAGCAGCTGGTCGTTCAAAGTGGTCATATCCACGAATAAATCGACAAGGACCCGATATCTAATTTGGACAGTTTGGCTCCAAACCAACTTGGTTGGAAACTAAATGATCCTCTTTCAACGTGGACTCAAGTGGTGAAATGAAGATCCTTATACAAACGCATTCAACCGTAAGATTATTAGTTATTTATAAATTGTCCCTTTTGTTTTGTAGTGGCATGTATGTTTGAAATCCGTTAAGGTGGAGGACACTGAAATTAAAAAAGTTCAAAAATAGTGTGATTAAAGTGGTTGCTTTGTAACATGTTTAATTTCAGCAATAATTATTCGCATTGAATTACGAGGATAATGAGCTAAGCGTGCCTTATTCTTTATTAATCTTCTTATATTAAAATATCTATGTGACATAAAGTTACTTCGTCAAGCATCTCTAGCTGTTTCTTTCGTATTCCCCACCTCTAACGTCGCTATCATTCGGTTCTCGCTTCGTCGGGTTAGTCGCCCGCTAGCAACCGCCTTATCAAGATGTATTCCCGGCTAGAGGCATGCGACCTTCGGATAAATTACTTATGTAAGCAGGTCAGGTCGTGCTAGACCTGAAACCATTTTGATACCTTCTACTAACGGTTGGTAAAGTATACATTTTACGAACTAATTTAATTTGGTTTCATTTATTTAGCGCGTCACTTAGGATTTGTAATTTGCCAACTTAGAATTTGTCAACTAAGAATTCGTCAACTAAGTTTGTCAACGAAGAATGATAGCTGTTGGTTTTGATTGCAGTCGTCCCAAATTAGAAATGGCTAGTAACATTGTTTGGAGATTATGAATTTCCACCCAGATTTGTCTTGGAGCAACAGCGGCAGTTCGGTTCGTTATTAGATATAAGAAATTTCTTGCATGTGTTTTGAATGTCGTAAAAATTTGATAAACAGACTATCATATAAAGCACGAAAAGTTGCTATTATGTTTTCGAACATGTAATCTGTTTAATTCTCAATTATTGTTAAACTGGTTTTACAAGCCGTAGAACGAAATTTTGTCAAGTTCGGTTTATATAATTACAAGCTTTGTTCCATTTGAACCTTAGATAATTTCAAGGTATGTTTTGTGTTGCACAGTTGACAGATGTTGTCATGAAAGCAGATGCTTCGTGCAGCTGTCATAGAATTTAAATTAAACATTCCTATTTTTGTGATTAGCTTTTATCTACAGATAAATTATAAAATCTAAATATGAAAATTTAAATACACGCTGCATAAGAATTTAGAAACTGTAATCTACCTGAAAAGATCTGCCCAGGTTAGAAGCGTTGATTTAGTGTATTGTGTCTACAAATTATTTTTAATCAAATGTTTAAATCAAGTTTATGTTTGAAGAGCAGTTGTTTGTTTTAAAAAGCCAAAACCTTGACTTTGTTATAATTGTTAATGATGAAATATTTTTTTACTTGTTAAAAAGTTTTGAAATTTAAAAAAGAGAGTGTTTTTAGTAAACAATTAGTTAAACTTTGAGGCTTTTATTTTGGTCAAATGCGATCAAATCTGATAACACAAAGGTAGAAATTTTTAGTAATAATTTTGTGCCAATATCATATTGGATATACATTTTTTATTTTTGATACCTTTGTAGGACACAAATGGTGTTCTACATTTTTATTTATTTAATCTTTGCAATTTCTTACAGGAGCTGCGTCTTATTTTTATAAGACAGGTTTTTGTTAACGAAGGCGATCGTTTTATCTTTGGGTTTCCACGTCCGCCCTTAGAATTGTGCTCTGCTATTATCGCGATTATCTCAGGACTTGGTGGCGCCTATTTAGCTTAGTTTAGCTTTGGTTTGCAAACAAAATTCGACTTACCCCCCCACTTCTTATTGCTCTACCCAGGAATAGACCCCTAGCTATGTCGGAAGATTGTTGTTCACTGGCGCCCATTTGGAAAAATAAGTAACACTGACGCCACAACATATATATAAAAACAAAATCAGTTACACTGTCGCCGGAACGTGGGGCTGGCATAAACAAAAGTAGTTACAGCTTTATTAGATTTAGGAAGGTTAGACATTGGAATTTGATACAACAAGGTTGATGATATGCCTAGTTGGTTATAGGTGAATAGTAAATGGTGTGACCGACCGAAAGCGACTTGATTTATGAAATTTTAAATTCTGTGTGTGTACCTGCTTACAGAAATATTGTTATCTTGCTTGTATTTAAATGAATTTAATTAACTTTCTGGGAACTTGTACGTCACCTGTCCTTTCCGAGATGTGCCAAATGCAGTTGGAATCGCGTAGGCAGTTTGGGGTTTTCTTTGCCGTACTCTTTCCCTAATCGCTCAGGATGAGTACGGCACTGTTTGTTTTGAATGTTATTTTTCTATGCTATCATGCGAATGACCTACTTAGTGGTTATTGTTTTTATTATAGGGCTATGTAAATGCTGTAGTTTTATTTCAAACCTTCCTGCCTTAACGCCATTTTTTCAGTATGAATTTGGGTTACATGATAACAACACACCGTAGGTATCGTCAAGTCACTGCCACTAAATGTTAGATCATGGAGCCTGCTGTGCCGTTTAGAGAGGGCGTTCGGGTCAGTCCTTACGTCAGTTACATTACAGTTTATGCCATACCATACGAAAAAGCTGCAACCGTCGCTGACGTGCTGCTCTGCCGTTTTGGAGTTCCTGTGAATTGCACTTCGATTAGGCAGAAACTTTAGGTCAGTGTTATTTAAAGAATTTCCTAGGGATGAGGAAGACCCGAACAACCTCATTGCAACCACCATCGGATGATATGAGGAAGTACCTTTCCAATATCAGAGAGACTGCATCAATTTTATTGGCCTATCGGTCTTCGGTTTGTTTGTTCGTTTATTGTTTGATACTATACCTAGACCAAAGGCCTATCCTAGTGAACCGGTGCATAAATTCTTATTTACAAAATCATAAAATCATAAACAAGTTTACAATATATACAATTTTCCTATGTAGATCGGTCTTGCTGATGGAAATTTTGCCCTTATCACTGGTTTAATCTGAGGTGTAGCTGGTGGTGGAGAATCTGTAGTGTAGTGTACTGTTGTGGGGGTGGGGATGATGATGTAGAGGGTAATAGAAATGGATTTTGGAAGGGATTTGAGCTATTTTATTGTACAGGACGTTTAGTGATTAGGATTTCGTTAAGGAAATTGTAAAATTGGAAGGGATAGTTTGTTACTAGGAAATTTATATTGGGTAGTGGGGCAAAAGGATCTAGTGGGATCGCGTGTTTTAAGTGGGTTTGGTGGGGAACGGAGTTGGGCCATAAGTATGTTAGGTGGTGGGGGGTTTCATGCGGTTCATGCAAGCACTGGACAGACACCCACATGTGCTATGCTGGGACGCGAGATACGCCGCCCTGTGATCTAGAGTTTGGGTGTAAGGCCGGAAATGACATCGAGGGCTAAGTACGTTGAGAAGCTCAAGCGCAAGACGCAAGACATCCACGGTTATGTTAAAAATATCCAGATCGCAAGCGATAGAATGAAAACAAGATCAATGCGTAAGTCTGGTTTTCAAGAAGGCGACCACGTTTGGCTATACAACCACAGACGGAAGCATGGACTTTCGCCAAACTTAAGCTCCCAAAAAAAAAACGATAGTGGTGTATGTTAACCGGTTAACATACTATGATAGCAATGACGCCGGTAATGCCGAAGAAGAGCAAGCAGTGAGACGAACAAACAGTTATGCTAGTTATAATAAACAAAGGTCTGAACCTAGCTATGATTGGTTCATGTCTCTGTACAGCGATACGGGCAAAGTGAGATTTTGCGTCACAGAAAAGATTCAAGGTGATCTATTCGACGCGCCAACGGAATATTCCCTGGCGGTCTACATAGCGGCAGACTTTGGTATGTTCCGAGGACAGGCTCGGGTATATAAAAATAAATTTGGTGGTACTGATCAACTTCGACGACAACAACCAGAGATTAGTAAGACCATACGGCTAAAGGACCTACATCAGGTAATCTACTACTTGAAGTCTTATAGTAAACTGAATTACCAAGATCTATGGAAGATGTTAGTGGACCTCATACAATCCAAATGGTACCGCGCCTGTTATGAAAAGTGTCGATTGCTACTTCTATACAACATGGGAACTGCAGAAATGGTTTCGATTGTCCTTACCGCCATAGGGACTTCCAACGTCCGGATCACAGAGTGTTATGAAACAGCACAGCTATAAGAGGGGAGCAATGTGATGCCGCTCGGTCTATCTGCGATTACATTAGAACACACACGAAGGGTTGAACACACGAAAGATAATTGGTGTGCACCCTGTGACGTGACATCTTCAAATATCTAGTGATTGGTAGATCCTGTTGTGCGCGATCAGATTTATAGGTACAAGGCTTTTACATTTAATGGTTATTAAGATTACTATAGGTAATTCGAGAAAATTATTTATTTGTATAATTTCTGGAATGTTCATGAAATAACTAGTACGATTTGAATATGTATAAATTAGCGTTAAGGAGTTTACTTGAGTGATAATAAAGTGTTTTGCTGTAGTTTAAAGCTTTACTCTACTGCTGACATAAATTTGATAGAAATTAATCATAGTGATTAGTGCTTCGTACATAAATTGATTGTAGTGCTTCGAGATTAAGTTAATCGAGCAGATTAGCATCGTAGTGTTAAAAAAATTATACTTGTACTGTTAGTTAAAGCTCTAAAAATAAATTATTGTGTGATCCTTTCGAATTTTTATACTACTAAGAGTTGCTGAAAAAAAGCTTGTGAAAACAGTTTCAAAATAAAAGACTGTTGTTATTGCAAATAGACTTTTTTTCGCAACACTATGATAGCGATGACGGCCGATTACTCCGATGAACCGCAAGCAGTGAGACGTACAAATAGTTATGTTCGTGATGGTGAACAAAGGTCTGGATTGAGCTATGATTGGTTTATGTCTCTGAACAGCGGCACAGGCAAAGCGAGATTTGGAGTCACGGACGAGATTCAAGGTGATCTATTCGATGTGCCATCGGAATACTCCTGACACATTGCGTAGCGGCGGACCTTGATATGTAACGAGAACTTGCTCAGGTGTTTAGAAATAAATTTATTGGTCTGAATCCACTTCGCCGACAACAGTTGCAGATTGGAAAGACTATACGGCTAAATAACCGACATCGGGGCATCTGCTACTTGATGATTAAGCAACAGTCTTCTGGTAAATCGGATTATCATGTGCAAGGCGTTAGTGGACCTCAAGAGTCAGATGATAACATTCGAGGACAAGAAGTTGGGCATACCTAAGATCGGTTGTGGGCTCGATGGTCTAGATTAGAGGATAGTACTAAATATGCAAGAGGTACTGTTCCAGAATGCCGGGGTCAGATTTTGGTGTACGGGTACAATCCAAGTGGCAGGGCGCTTGCTATGAAAAGTGTTGATTGCTACTTCTATCAACAAGGAACCTGCAGTAACGGACCACAGAGTGTTCTGCGACAGAATAGCTTTAAGAGAGGACAATGTGGCGCCGCCTGGTCTACCTATGATTACATTAGAATGTAGCGTTTGAATTCAAAAGACGATTGACGGCCACCCGCGACGTTACACCCTTCGGATAAATTTCAATTGACAAGTACAAAACTTTCAATTTAAAGACCACAATAGGAACATTCGAGATATTATTTAGAGTTTTAATAGAAAATCTCCAGAATGTAATATAAATTACTGTTAGTGATCATATAAACTAGTATAAATTAATAATTAGTGCTACGATATAAATTCATTCTAGTGCTTCGGTAGTGATTTAGAGGATAGCATTATAGTTTTAGTGTTAAGAAGATAATACCTGTGCTATTAGTTTCAGCTCAAAAATAAATAGTTGGGTGAGCTTTTAGAAATTTTATAATTACTACAAGCTGCTGCAAAAGATTCGTGTAATCAGTTTGAAAATAAAGAGCTGTTGTTATTGCAAATAGAGTTTTCGTTACAATACCTCTTGTAATCTAAATAACTCAAATGCAAAACTATTGCACCTGTTAATCAAGTCCATCGCCCGTAGGAGTCTGTCAATCACCTTTTGTGTACAAGCGCCTCGCTTACACACCAATGTAATTATTCTGGTCAGCGATAGACTAAATGGCGCTGCACTCTCGTTTTGTGTAACGCTGGTTTGACTCAATTAGCGTCTTTATTCAGTCATCGTCAGCTTTGGTTGGCCTTTAAGATAAAAGTCAGCAGCACGGTATTTTGTGAACTATCTTTGGCGCTGACGTTCTTGTAAAGCATTATCACTATAAACTTCAAACAACTTATGGCTAGCTTAACCCAATTTTTACTTTTTCTGAAGTAAAACAAAAAAATATGTAAAAGTGCTAAGTTTGATTTCCATTTTTAGTTTTTTATAAAATTCCCAATAACAAAATAAATGGATTAATTTTTCGCGAATATAACTCAAAACTTTTGGCGGTTAAATGATATAACAATAACATGAGTATACACAACCTTAGTTCTACCGAAACCGAACAATCGTTATACAGGATGTATGATATATGGCTGACTCCCTATTTTTAAGATTTTATGCTTACTTTAATTGTAAATAAATTTTATTAGAATAACTTTTGTTAGAAACAGTACTCCCCGAGGTTGTGTTTACAATATTTTTTTCTTTTGTTTTAGTTGAAAAATGTCGCCGGTTTTGAATGGAAGACAGAGTTCAAGTGGCCCCCATGTTTGAGGTATGGAACTCAGTGGCCTTGGTACAATGTTGGTGAAGAAGGGAACGCGGTATACATGCGAGTAGATCCGATACTTCTTCCGTACGTTCTACTGTTCTTCCTCCTGCTTCTACTTCTACTCGTCAGGTCATCTGCTTTAATTGCGACAAACCTGGTCATGTTTCGACACGTTGTATTCGTCCTCAAGTACTCCACTGTTATGGTTGTGGATATAAGGGAGTTATTTGCCACAACTGTTCATACTGTCATCCTACCACTAATAAGTCTTCGAATCATACTTCAAATACTGTCCTCACCTCTAGCTGCGTAATTTCTTCTGCTCACTCTACGTTCTCTTCTGGCCCTCATCCAGGTCATCCTGCTATTACTATCAAAACCTACCCTTCTTCGGCGAATACAACTTCGAACAAAATTTCCTTCGTTTCTAGTTCTACATCCTATTCTACTCCTCCTTCTACTCACCCTACTTATTCACTCTCATCCCAAACTGTGCCTCCACCACCCTTACAACCCATGCTTCGAATTAGTGACTTGCAGGTAGTATTTCAAGGGTTTGTTCCCCCTTTTTTAAACGATTCTACCCAAGATTTTTTTGTCGTGTCTGCAAGCACACATGTAGTTAAATTGACGATAACTTCTAATTTAGTCAACGAAGGTCCTGTTGAAGTTAGGGAACCCGTAGCTATAATGCATATTGCGGTTGTCGTCAAAGTTTTACCTGATCCTGTTTCGTTACCTACTCGTACACATTTTCTCATGCTGACAAGATGCTACATGCTTCTGTTCTTTTAACTAAGGTTGGTGAAATCCTAGCTGATGCCTTGTTATCTGACGTTGATGAACTTCTACCTGGTTCTGTTCATTTACGTAATATTGTTGAAGTGTTATCGTATTCTGCTCCTTTTCCTAGGGTTGATATTCCTTCAGCCAATGCTGTTTTCTGTCCTATCTGTGATACTTCTAGTCCTTTATCTAACGTCGTTGAAATTTTATCTACTTCTATCCCTCTAGTTAACGTAACTGAAGTGTGTCCCGCTTGTGTTTCTCTTCGTAAGGTTGATTCTCGTACAGCTCATATTTTTTCCTTTTCTACCATTGACTTTCTTACCACCAATTCTAAAAACAAACAACTTTCTTCTATAACGTGTTCTAAGTTCCATAAATTATGACAACCACTACTATCTCCACCTTCGCCACCTCCTAAACCTCGTGCTAAAACTATTACATCCACTACTGCTCCTGTTTGGCAGAAAGCTGCCCAAAAGAGGCAGAAATTTGTCTATACTGATTTCGAACTGGAAAATGTATGTCGGCGAAGTTCTAATGTCCTTGATCTTGTTTCGTTCTCCTTTTAGCGGCGCAAACACCTTACGCCCAATATCTAGTCCTCAGTCCTCTAGTCCTCTAGTCCCCAGATTCTTATGCCGACTTTGCTCTCCTTAGATTTTGATTTTTGGACATTACGATTTCGTTTTACTTCCTTGTTCTACTTGGTTCTCCTTTCTTTCGTATCCTCCTTGTACTCCTGAACCCCATGTGGGTTCGGGAATAGAACAGCCCCACGGTACGACCTGCCTGTCGTAAAAGGCGACTACAGCGGTCCAACACATACACACACGCACACTTTATATACGTCCAATCCATACCCACACACTTCATAAACACACAGTTCTACTTGGTTCTCCTTTCTTTCGTTTCCTCCTCTTGACCCCGTGTGGGTCCGGGAATAGAATAGTCCCATGGCACGACCTGCCCGTCGTAAGAGGCGACTACAGCGGTCAAACACATACACACACGCACACTTTATACACCATAACACATACACACACCCTTCTTACACCCCCCACACACACACACATACATACACACACATACACACATACACACACACGTGCACGCACACGCACACGCCCACACCTACTCATACATAACTACACTGGGATTCTGTTTTATTTACTTTTATACGATTTTAGTTTTTTTTGGGTTTTGTATTTGGTGTTGGTGTTATTCCTTTTGGTTTTTCTTTTTTTTCTCGTTCGTTTCGTCCCTTTCCCTATCCTGTTGCTGGTCTTCTTTACTGCCGGTTCCCATTCCGATTGTGTTTCATCCATCCGCTCCTGTGGTAAGTGCTTTCTAGTCCGTCTTTCGTCCTTCGGAAACCCCGATTTAGTCGACTTTAGGACTAGTTATCATTTCTTTTCTTTGGTCCTTCGTTTATAGAGATTTTTGGTTACCACAGTTTGCAGTATACCGTTTCCTTTTACTAGCGTTCCTCCTCTCTTTCTCTAGTTCTCCATTGTTGTTCATTTGTTTACTTGAGGCTTGACCTTTGGGTCCTGTTTGGGCTTGTACTGTCGACTGTCGGTTTTCTTCCTCGTCCCGTTTCTTCTTTTGAGGTCGAAGACTTTCCTGTTTCTTTACTAGAAATATCCGTCCTCCGACGACTTTTCTTCAGTGTCGATGCTATTCCATCTTAGTCCTCCTTGATTACTTATTACCTGTCTTCCCTTCCTTTTTTATCTCTTCTTCTTCTTTCTCCTCTTCTATTATTGATCCTTCGATCCGGACGAGATTTCTCTTTTGTTATTTTTGGGGGTGTTCCTCTTTTTTTTTCCTTTTCGGTTTTTTGTCTTGTATTCGTAACGAGTTTTCTTTTAGTTTTGAAGCGATTTTTTTCTTTTCCGTTTTGTTTGGGTTTTTTTTTGGTTCTGCCCACTCCCGTCCTTTTTTTTGCCTATTCTGACCTGTTAATTTTGCTGGGGGATATTCTCACATCAGTCAACTTAATTTAATAAATACGCTGTCTAATACTTTTTAACTCAGAGATACAAACGTATGCTACAATTAATTAATCAAGATCCTGTTTTAGATATCTGTGAGCGTGTTATACTTTACGATAACGTATAATTGCGTTCCAGTGGGTTTCCCATCTAAAGATTTGTCGAAATAATGTATCCTACTATTCTCTGTTAAAACCGTGTTTTCCAGTTTCAATTGCGTTTCGATAACGCGGATGTTTCCTTTTCGAGTTTGTGTTATTTTGAACTCCTTTTAAAACTTTGATTCTGCAGCTTGTGCGTTGATGCACTTGTAAAAACTACTCGTTCTGTTACTCCAAGAGCGATGCACGTTTCTCTTCTATCAAATGTGTAGATTTGGTGTGTATCGGTAAGCGCTCCTGTGTTTTTAATATTAGTAATATTTTTCTGTTTTTTAGCTCTCAGCTGAAGGTTAAATTGCTTGTTGCGTAGCTCGATTATTCCTTGATGTAGATCAACTGCTCTTGCATGTAGACCGCCGTTGCTGGTTGTTGCTGACTACCGCGACGATGCTGTGTCAATTCGTTTCCGAGGGCTGACAAGATAAGTATCCCAACACATGTATGTGACTTTTTCCTTTTCTAACATACCCAGGGATAAACCCAATTTGCAATTAGATACGCTAATGTTCGTTCTGGTAAGATCCTTACTAGAAAAGCTTTGAACTTTACTGCATTTGCTTTTTGCACTTAACCCATCTGCTTATACGAGAGTACCAGCAGTATTCTTTTTTTACTGATTAGAGTTATAACAAATGCTTCGTATGGTAAAATCCTTACTAGAAATGTTTCTAAATTTAATGTTTTTTTTTAATTAACCCATCCGCTTATACGAAAGTATCAGCATTATTATTTTTGGTACTGATTAGATTTATTGCATGTTAGCTACGAATTGCGAACTTCGTGGAACAATTAGTGAATTTGTCCATAGAGTAAAATTGTGTTCTTAATTAGTAACCTTAGTTAATTTTGTTTTACTGTTTCGATAGAAATTTCTATTTTTGTGTTCTTATTGTATATAGAAAATCGTTGGCGATGTATTATTTTTGTGTTGCTAGGAACCCCTTCCCTCACCGCATTGGTAGTTAGCATGGTATATTTACGTTTTCTTCCGGCTACATTATGGTACGTAGCAACACGTAATTGGTAACATACTGCCCCACATGTTGCAGACAGCTGTTGATGACGTACTTAAAAGGTTACTGAATTCTGTGCAAAATGCAGGAGACTATGTCGAATTTTTAACACATATTAGAACACCTCATAGACTTACAATTGTATTGTTTGTTAAATCATGTGTTTGTGACAAAAAATAACAGTTCAAAAATAGGGAGTCATATATCATACACCCTGTAGTTAAAAAATGCCTCATAAGTTTTCCGACACCTTATACATTGCCATAGCATTGGGTGATGCCGTCGCAGTAGATGTAATACTGGCAATCTACCGCCACATTTCCTCCAGCAACCACATTTCCTCACACATCTGGACCAAATTTACATGTAAATTCCCATAAGGAGGAAATGAAGGAGATGAATCTCCTCCTGCTCACGCCTTGTTGACCGCCTTGTGGTATTTTTTTTTACCCCAACCATCCCAACCCTAAAAATCGATAACCTAACCCCTAAAATTTTCGAGATACTTATCGGTGTCTATTGGCACCGCACCCACGAGATAAATCCACATTGTTTGGTATTAATTAATATTAGATTTTTCTCAGCTACCCGAATCTCTAGGAATTTTTTAGATTGCATCATCACACAGGGAGCTACCCCAATTTTAAGATTTTTTTACCGCCAACATTCTGAATCAAATAGTTTTCTTCGATTAGCCATTTTTACATTGTTTGATATCAATTAATATTAGAATTTTCTCAGCTACCCGAATCTTTAGGAATTTCTTAGATTGCATCATCCCCCAGGGTGCTACCCTCATTTTAAGATTTTTTGCTGCTAGCTATTTCTGACCGTCCTTATAAATTTTTTTGTCATGCAATACATCAAATTAGTCTAGAATTTTACGCTGAATTCGAATCTGTAAACAGATTTAAAATCCGACCACCTCCTGCAAAGTTATGCCCCTTTAAAGTCCTGAACCTCTAAATTTTGCTCTTTGCTCTATAAGCTAACCTAACAAATAGTTTTCTTCGACTAGCCCTTGCATCTTTCGAGATAAACCTATCTTGTTTGGAATCAATTAATATTAGAATTTTTTCAATTCAGCGTAAAATTCTAGACTAATTTGATGTATTGCATGACTAAAAAATGTATAAGGACGGTTAAAAATCGCTACCAGCAAAAAATCTTAAAATTACCCCTGGGGGATGATGCAATCTTAGAAATTTCTAAAGATTCGGGTAGCTGGGAAAATTCTAATATTAATTGATACAAAACAATGTACCTTTATCTCGTGGGTAAAAATGGCTAATCGAAGAAAACTATTTGATTCAGAAGGTTGGCGGAAAAAAATTTTAAAATTAGGGTAGCTCCCTAGGGGATGATGCAATCTAAAAAATTCCTAAAGATTCGGGTAGCTGAGAAAAATCTAATATTAATTGATACCAAACAATATGGATTTATTTCGTGGGTGCGGTGCCAATAGACACCGAGAAGTATTTCGAAAATTTTAGGGGTTAGGTTATCGATTTTTAGGGTTGGGATGGTTGGGGTAAAAAAAAACCACAAGGCGAGAGCAAGAGGAGATGCATCTCCCTCATTTCCTCCTTATGGGAATTTACATGTAAATTTGGTCCAGATTTATGAGGAAATGTGGATGCTGGACGAAATGTGGCGGTAGATTGCCTGTATTACATCTACTCGTCGCCAAATCCCTTACTGGCATGTTGTTGAATTGCTCATCTGCAGGTGAAGTGGTAGACTGACTAAAAAGCACTAAAATATGTACTGGACGGGTTATCAAAGCTAAATGCGCCTCTAGCATGGTTTATTTTTGTTATGTATCGACTTTGGAAGGAATTTGGTGTCTACCTTTTTACACCAAATGAAAGACCAAAACGGTGGTGAATTGAGATTGATATACGCTTTTGTTTAATGTAAAGTTATGCATTAAGTTCCGATTCTCCTTGATCTTTTTATTTCGCCATTTCACATTATTTTGAAATACGATAAATTCTTCATGTAAATGCTTTAAATAAACTAAATTTACAATTTCAGAATAGCTTATAGATTCAAAATAAAGTTTTAGAACCAAACACGTTTATAAACATTGTATATTATTTAAGAAAAGCTAAATTAAGAATTCAGCCGCGTTAATGAACCTAAGACTTCGAGTTGCTATCGTTACATCAAATAACATTACAAATTCTAAAGGGAGCCTCTGATGTACAGCAATTGTCAATCCAAATGACTAGATTCGTGAATCAACCCCAAAATAGATCGCATCAGCCGGCCGTAAAAAGGTGGCGAGCGAAAATAACGTTTATTTAAAAGCGTTGCCCGCAACTGTTTAAAATACTTTGATAAATCTATATTAAACAAATTCATTTGAGTGGATAATAATTTTGATGTTAAGACACGTGGCAATAATTTTTCTCTTTATGCTTAATGGCCTTTATGTTTGTACATGATGGTATTTAAGTTTTATAGGACTATTTACCTTTATTTTAGTGTTTGTGGATGTGCGTTTGTGTGTTTTCAATAAATTAGAGTTAATTTTTAGAAAGAAGGAAACGCTTTATTGAAAAATAAATAAAAGTTTCTAAATTAACAACTAAGTGTGTTGTATATTGGTACAAACAATCTCTCAACAGTATTTTACATATATTTATTGTCTTATCCAGGTTTTTCACAATTTGTAGCTTGGTTCCAAGCGTGATTTGTAATCTGGTCTTATAATTATTTTTATTTCCAATCCACAGTGGATTATAAAAATATTTAGTAAGAGTTATGGCATTCAACATGTCACTTATTTCTCTTATTTATTAAAATCCAACCACAATGAAACTAAACTTTTAGTTACAGCGACATGTAATTTCCTAGAAAAAGAAAACCGATCAGATTCAATTTTTTTACATTACTATGTAACATTTTTTCGAAAAGATTAAACCCAGTCATTTTCATTTAAGAGCATCTGTATTGGAGAAAAATCTATTTACTGGTAATGCGATAGACCAAAGCAGTGTTTGTATTAAATTGGATCTTATGTTTAAAGGACTTTTACTAAAACAATTGTCCAAAATTCAGGATATTAATATGTTATGTATTTATTTTCCAGTTTAATACATGTAAAAATATTAATTCTTTGTTTGCAATTGTACCTTTTTTAGTTCTTTCACAAATATTTCTATATATGCTTTAGTTGTGCAATGTAGTATCTAGCCACGGTGTCATAAATGGAATGTTTTTTCTTTTACTAGACATTTCGTGTTTGGTCTGTTTGTCGCAGTTGTAAATAAAATAGCAAAGCTGTCATTTCTTGTCCCCTTATATCCTGTCATAAAAACCTCCTTTGTGCCTGTGAAAATTAAGTTGGACCAAAGGGGTAGTGATCGACACCTGCTCATAGACATCGATGAGAAACGGTTGTTGGTTCGGTAAAGTGAGTGAAGTCATTAGCGCCTCCGAATGTGATGTTATGGATAAACCCTAAAAAATACGGTGATAGTGCGTACGTAACACGACCAATAAATAGTCATACAGTCCACTTCGTTGAAGAGTAGAAACGACACTTAGAACAATAGAATACTGCTGAGGTAAGTCGCGTTAACAAAATAGCTTGCGTAAACCGGATTATTTGATTAATTAATTAGTTCCTATTCCTATCGTTCCTTATTAATACTTTAATTTAATAATTGTCATAGCTTTGATATGTTTGGGCGTGTTGCAAGAGGCTAACATCTTGTTTGCACATTTAATAGTATAAACATTTGGGTATAACGGTAGATTTATAATACATCCCTTTTTCGTTGTCGCAAGGATTAATGGTCGGTGGGTGTACTTTAGTAAACTTTGTAGAAATTTCGGATACTATATATTTATGAGAATTGTATTTTAAATTCTTACCTTATTTTTCGTCGACCAAAGTTCGATGCACCACTCGAGTCATTTAACTTATTGGATAGTATAACAAAAGCCTATTTTGTTGGTATTTATTTTGAAACATTAAACGTTTTGTCGAGCGAACATTGTAATTAGTTGCATTTGTAGATTAATTAAATAAACAAATGACCTGTTACCTACCTAGCACTGACGGACCTTCTAAGAAGGTACTACACCCAGTGCTAATCGAGGAAGTTGGTCGACGGAAACCAATCCGTTCCCAATTAAACATTAATGAATAATTTTGCCTAGCATGGAGAAAGTAATTGAAAATTAAATAAACAAATGACCTGTTACCTACCTAGCACTGGCGGACCTTCTAAGAAGGTACTACACCCAGTGCTAATCGAGGAAGTTGGTCGACGGAAACCAATCCGTTTGCAATTAAACATTAATGAATGGAGAAAGTAATATATTACTTTCTCCATGCTAGGCAAAATTATTCATTAATGTTTGGTGGAAACGGATTGGTTTCCGTCGACCAACTCGATTAGCACTGGTGTAGTACCTTCTTAGAAGGTCCGCCAGTGCTAGGTAGGTAACAGGTCATTTGTTTATTTAATTTTCAATTACTCTCCATGCTAGGCAAATTATACATTAATGTCTTAATTGGGAACTTTTGACTAGCTATTTAAATTTTGTCTGGCAATGCCATCTACACTATCACGTCGGAGACTGGAAACAGTCTTCGATAGTTAGTTGCTTATTCTCGAGTATAGAGAGCGCATGTGAAATATTTACACTATAAATACACTTTAATTTGTGTATTATTTTAGAACTTTAGTTGGTTGTTTTGCAAAAAGATATGCGTCCGTCTGATGATCTGCAAGAACAATGAAACCGGTCACGGGCTTGTCTTTTTGCAAAATAACCAACACTTTATATATTGATTTCGATCCTCTATGCTCGAATTACTTTCTCCATGCTAGGCAAAATTATTCATTAATGTAGATTAATAATTTAATTTCGTAGAATAATTAGTTGTCGTAGCTTATTGAGCTACGCTTTGTTTCTACGTTAATTTTTATTGTCGTTTACTAATCAAATATGGTTATATCAATTGATAAAACTATTCTCGAATCTAGGTTTGTAGTAAAACGGTTGGATCATATATACAGTAAGATTAATAAACCGGAAAATGTATCGATTGCTATAATTAGAGCATCGATGCAAAGTGTCGAGCAAATTGAAACTCATTTCAAGTGTTTTTGCAAGGATATTTTCTTTGATGAAGAAAGTGAACAATAGAAGGAATTCTCGGCTAATAGGGTGAAAATCGATGATTATCTATTAGATATTCGTATTATCGCCAAACAATGTGAATTAAATCTCATAAAAAATAAACCGCAGGTGGAAAATATGAATAATCCTTTGTCGATAAATAGTGGTATTAGCTTGAAACACCTATCAGTCCCGCGATTCCCAGGTCGTACTTCGGGCTTTGAAAGTTATCATGCAATTTATAAGCGATTGATTCATGATAATGTCAGTTTGTCCCCTATGAAAAATTTTGCTATTCGTAGATACACTAGATGATTCGTCGCGTGCGTTAATAAAACATTTGCCATTAAACGATTGTGCATACGATGAAGCCTATAAAATCATTACTAATCGTTTTCAGTCCAAGAGGTTAATACTTTCGACATATTTTAATGCTCTCGAAAAATGCCCTGAGGTAAGTTCCCCAAACTCACACACGGAACTCCGGCAATTAATTAATTGTTCTGATAAAAATATATTCGCGTTAAAGCAGATGAGAATAGATCTATTAGATTTCATGTTGTTTAATATGTCATCGAAAAAATTAGATACAAACTTTTTAAAGCGATTCGAATTAGAAAATAGTAACAAAATTCCCTAGTTCAACGATTCAAGGTCGTACATTGAAAAACAATGTAACGTATTGAAAATAAACGACATTGCTTCAGGAACATGCTTAAAATCTCGAGATTCCGTGAAACAAGAGGAAAAAGGAAAGTTCGTTGGCACTTCATCTAAAACTTCTTTAGTTGGTACCACCAATGATGGTAAAAAGCTGTGCATTTATAGATGTAAGCAGTTTCTCGATAAAACCTCTCAAGGAAGATTTGAGGTGGTAAAGTTTAAAAATCTTTGTATTAAATGTTTAAATACTTCACATTCGATGAAAAATTGTAAGTTAGATTGGTCGTGTAGAAAATGTCAACAGCCACACAATTCGTTACTTCACTTCGATAAACAAGAAAAATCGGTGTCTCCACGCAGACAAACTCATCGTCAAAGATCAGCGTCTCCTCGGAGAGCGGCATCTAGACTTGCTTCTACTAGTAGACATAGTGAAGATAATCTGTCGTCGGCGGTTGTACATGAACAACCTGCCACTAGCTCGTTAAGTTCGACGTCATTAGAACATACAACCACGATGTTAGCTACGGCAATGATGTCGGTGCTTGATTAAACAGGAAAATTGCAACCTGTTCGTATAAGTTTAGATAACGGATCCATGGAGCGTTTTATGAATGAAATATGCCATCAGACAATAGGTTTAAAGAAACGAAGAGCCAGTGTCACTGTTCAAGGACTTGGCTTGAATTCGTCGTTGGTGTTTGGTACACTATCGTGTCAGCCCCTCGGGAGCAAGGTCTCCAGCATATGAAATTGATTGTTATATTTTATCTAACATTTGTAATCAATTACCTTCGTCGTCTATAGGGGTCAAAGAATGGTCGCATACTCGAGGTTTGGCCTTAGCTGATACTAATTTTAATATTCCTGGTAAGATTGACATGCTGCTCGAAGCGGAAATCTTTGCTCAGGTTGTGTTGAACAAATCTCGTTGGGGTGTCGCTAATGAGCCAGTTGCTATTAAAACAACCTTTGGTTAGGTGTTAACGGTAAAGGTCGTTTCCCCGAATAATTCTATTACGTCGTTGTGTGCTTTCGTTGAGCCCGTAGACAGCGACATTCGTAGATTTTGGGAATTAGAAAACATTACCTTCATGAAACACGTTTCTTCTTCTGAAGAAAGCTGTGAAAAGGAATTTGTGGAAAATTATAGACGTAACAAGAACGGTCGTTTTGTAGTGTCCTTGCCCTTTAAAATTTCTGAACCCTCATTCCTGGCTACGAGACCGGTTTCTATGAAAGATTTTTGTCATTAGAACGTCGTTTGCTAAAAAATCCTGAATTGTATTCGAATTATAAAAAATTTATAGAGGATTATTTGAAAAGCAGTCACATGGCTCAAGTGAAATCGCCTGAAAATTCGTCGGGTCATGAGAAAATGTATTACATTCCCCATCATGCTGTACATAAGCGCGATAGCACTACCACCAAATTGCATGTGGTTTTCGATGCTTCGTGTCCGGATCAATCTAGAAAGTCATTAAATGATAGCTTGGCTATTGGCCCTGCTCTGCAAAAGGACATTGCAGTTTTGTTATTGCATTTTCGTGTACATCCTATCGTAATTACAGCTGACATCAAACAAATGTATCGGCAGATTTTGGTTAAAGATACTCATCGGGATTATCAACGTATCGTCTGGAGATTTTCTCCGTCAAATCCTATTATGGACTTTAAATTAAATACTGTGACTTACGGAGTTTCGTCGTCGCCTTTTTTGGCTTTGCGTACTGTTCAAGAATTGGCAAGGTTAAAATCGATTAATTTTCCTTTCAGGTCATTGGTATTGGCGATACCTATGTTGATGATTTAGTCACTGGATGTAATTCGATTGAAGTTGCAAATCAATTAATTGGTGAGTTGAATAGTATTTGCGCTAGTGGTAGTTTTCAATTGAGAAAATGGAATAGTAATTGCTCGGAAGTGATCTCCTACTTGAAGGAGTCCCTGTCCAGTTCGGAAGTAATTACATTTCAAGATAAAGATAGTCGGTCAATAAAAATTTTGAGCCTTTCGTGGCGCGCTCTTACAGATGTATATTTACACAACCTAAACGCAGGAGAGCGCACTTGCACTAAACGAAATATTATGTCAGTTATCTTAAAAATTGTTGATCCTCTCAGTTTGATAGCGCCATTAGTACTTTTCGTTAAACGTTTATTTCAAGATCTTTGGCTTTTAGGCGTCGGTTGGGACCAAGAGCTGCCATTGGAAGTCGTAGAAAAATGGAAACATTTTTTGGGTGAATTGCCGGCGGTTTCAAAAATTGAGATTTCGCGTCGCATAGTATGTAATAATTTAAAAAAGGTGGAGTTGCATTGGTTCTGTGATGGTTCTAAAACCGGGTATGCAGCTGTTGTCTATTTTCGTTCGTTCGATTTAGAAAGTAACATTGCCATGTCATTAGTATGCGCAAAATCGAAGATTGTTCCTAGTAATCGCGTTTCATTGCCCCGTCAATTTGCCGTACTCTTGGCAGATTTAGTACAGGTAGTTTATCATTTAGTAGTATTATTGCGTGGTCAGATTCCACTGTTGTTTTGTCTTGGATTCGGTCTTCCTCGCAAAAGTGAAAGACATTTGTTAGCAATGGCATTTCGCATATTCAAGAACGTATTCCTTCATCTTCGTGGTTTCATGTTTCATGTTAAATCCCTGCGGATTGTGCCTCACGTGGACTTTGGCTTCAGAGTTGGTTTATCATTCATTATGGTGGACAGGGCCTTCCTGGTTAGTGCGTCGTAGCGAAGAATGGCCAGTAACGTCGCTGCCAAAACTTATCGACTCATCTCAGATGGACGTCGAATATCGTACTCTGTCGTTAACAGTCGTTAAGCCTGAGAATTTCTTAGATTTGTTATTGGATAAATTTTCAAAACTGCAAAAAATTTGTAGGATCATTATACGTATTCGTCATTTCATTCGTCATGTTCAATGTGCGGCGGATTTGCGTTTAAAATATTCTGATGGTTTGTCCCTAGTTCAGCAGTAGGAGACTATAACACATCACTCAATAAGTCCGTAGGATAACTAAGAAAAACACATTTTTTTGGCGAAATTCGATTTTATTCATCAACATACATTCCTTCAAGAGTGATACAATCAGTCCAACGCCGTTCTAGCATTTCGATACCTTTTTTGTAAAACAATTCGTCTTTGGCCTCAAAATAAGCTTCAGTTTCAGCGATCACCTCTTCATCCGAGCCAAATTTTTTTCCGGCGAGCATTTTTTTCAGGTCTGCGAACAGGTAGTAGTCGCTGGGGGCCAAATCTGGAGAATACGGTGGGTGCGGAAGCAATTTGAAGCCCAATTGGTGCAATTTGGCCATCGTTGCGATCGACTTGTGACACGGTGCATTGTCTTGGTGAAAGAGAATTTTTTTCTTCTTCATGTGTGGCCATTTTTTGGCAATTTCTTCCTTCAAACGCACTAATAATGCCATGTAGCATTCGCTGTTGATTCTTCTTCCTTTCTCAAGATAGTCGATGTACAAAATTCCGTGCGCATCCCAAAATACAGACGCCAAAACCTTACCAGCCGACTTTTGCGGTTTTGGCCGCTTTGGACGTGGTTCTCCGGCTGCAGTCCACTCAGCTGACTGCCGATTAGACTCTGGAGTGTGGTGGTGGATTCATGTTTCATCCATTGTCACATACCGACGCAAAAGTCCTTTTATTCCGGTTGAACAGCTCCAAACAGCTCTCAGAATCATCGACACGTTGTTGTTTTGGTCCACTGTGAGCAAACGCGGCACCCACTTTGAGAACAGCTTTCTCATGGACAAATGTTCATGCAAAATAGTGTGCACACTGCCTTCTGATATCTTCAACGTGTCAGCTATCTCACGCAATTTCACTTTTCTGTTTTCCAAAACGATTCGGTGGACTTTTGATGTTTTCCGGTGTAACCACCTCAATTGGCCTTCCAGAGCGTTCAGCATCGTCAGTGTCTGTACGGCCACGTTTAAAATCAGCAAACCACTTCTCCACCGTTTGCCTCGATGGAGCAGAGTCCGGATAATACTTATCAAGCCATGCTTTGGCTGCGATGGTATTTTACCCATCAAAAAGCAATGATAAATCAACACGCGAAATTGCTTGGAATTCATTTTTTTGAAAAACTCAAAAGTATCGTCACTTGAACCTCTGTAACTTGTAAACTAATCGTCGGATTGTCATGAAATTTTGACAGATATCTTTTTAAGGTTAGTACTTCCTACAAATCATATGGATTATTACATAGCAACGCCATCTATGTATCATCCTACGGACTTATTGAGTGATGTAGTACATTTATTAACTAAAAGAGTTCAAACAAATGTCTTTGCATAAGACATTGCAAATATTAAAATTGGAAAACTTGTTAGAAAACAACTTCGTAGCCTTAGTCCGTTTCTAGATAGTCGTGAATTGTTGAGAGTGGGCGGTCGCCTGCGTAATTCAGAGTTATCGCATGATGCAAAATTTCCAATTTTGCTTCCTCGGTCGCAACGGTTAACTGAAATTATTATATTAGATTGTCACGAAAGACATTTACATCCTGGAAATCGAACAACTCAATTTTTATTAACTCAGAATTATTGGAGGGCTATTCGGCAATGTTTGAAATCCAGCATTCGTTGTTTTCGTGTAAACCTGGTGGCTTTATGCCCCCCTATTGGGAATTTACCAACTTCTAGGTTAATTTCAGGTAAGGCGTTTTTACATACGGGAGTCGAATGTGGTGGACCTTTTTCTGTCACGATGAATATGTGCCGTAGCGCAAAATCATTGAAAGCGTACATTTGCTTATTTATTTGTTTCAACACTAAAGCTATCCATTAGGAATTAGTGTCTAACTTGTTCACAGACGCTTTCTTGGGTGCTTAACGTCGATTTATTGCTCGAAGAGGCAAATCTATTAAAATCCATTGTGATAATGGCACCAATTTCGTTGAGGCCTCTCGTAAATCTCTCAATGCAACATCCGGCAGGCGTTGAAAGAATCGAATTTATGTGTAACCCTCCTGCTGCTCCTCATTTTGGTGGGTTGTGGGAGGTCAGGATTAAATCGATAAAATCCCATTTGAAAAGAATGATCGGTGAACAAATTTTGTCGTTTGAAGATTTCTGGACGGTATTGCTTCAAATCGAAGCAATTCTCAACTCACATCTACTACGCGCACTGAGTTGCAAACCTTACATGTGATTTTCCAATGCTCCACCCGAAGGTACTACATTGGCCAGGAAGCGAGTTTTTTTACCTGAAAAATTTTGAATTTTGCCGAACCCTTACTGTTCCAAGTAAGCTAAGGATCTTCAACGTGCGTAACAACATTCACACACGAGACCTCCAATTTACCTCTCATCCGAACGAGGGCGTATTTTTGTGAAAAATGCTCGCCTAACATTTTTCAAGCGGACCATGTCGAGATTCGAACCCGGGACCAAAGGCGTATTAGTCACGCGCATATCAACTATGCCACGGAGCCGCCTGGGAAACTGTGGCCGTTGGAAGTGAAGTGTTTTTAAGAATTGTGTACGAATGTTTGTATTGAAGGAATTGTGGCAGGGTTTGAGGGCTGGAGAAACTAAATATAAACCGCCGACCATGGATAGGAAGTTTTGTTAGTTTTCAACCAGCTTACAGCTCTTATGTTTTGACAAGAGTACGTCGCTCTTGATTTTTGATAAGCTGACGGCTCTAAGGCTACAATGCTTTTATGTTTGCATAAAAGTTCAATTAATGTACGCCAATTGATGTAAATAAAAACTGTTTGATTTTAATTTGCACGGAGTGTGCCAAGTGTGCAATTTGAAATGGAGTAGATGTCAGTATTTGGTTGGTTTTGGTTGATTACCAACAATTTGTGGTATTAATAGAAGAGGTTTGGAGTTTGGATGCCCTATCAAATTGGTAGACGAGAGACTTCTTGGTGATATGGTTGCAGCTTGCAGTTGTGGTTATAGCAATCCAGATTGGGGTGTTCCTGAATGCAGCAGTTCTCGATACAATGGTAGTTGGCCCGTGGGTGAACATGAAATCCAGGTAACTGATGCTTTTCGTTGAATATGTGTGTAAATAGGTGTTTAATGACTTAGTGCATTGGGGGCATAATTTTATTAACTAAAAGGACAAACAGGGGAAGAGGTACGGATTGAAATTTTCAAGTTGAGTTATTTTTACTGTATTTTGTGTGGAAATTTATGTTAAGGAATGATTAATGACACTCGTACTATTTGATTTATGTACCAGGTAAAAGGATCTTTTTTATTATTGATGTGCAAAAATTAGCACGAAAGGTTAAGGTTTTACTATGAGCTCATATTGAACCAGGGTTAAAGTAAGAAATGTGTTAAAACCCTATTACTTTCTCTGATTTAATTAGAAGGAAAAATTTATTTGGGGTAATTATTGATATCGAAATGTACTATTAAGGGAGTATTTTTAAATGGGATGTATATAACTTATAATTAATGTGTGAAAGAGGAGTTGAATTTTGATTTTGGTGTGAACATTCTTTCTGGTATGTTAATAAATGTAGGCTATTTAACGTTAGTTAGC
Source organism: Platerodrilus igneus (assembly GCA_036346225.1). Taxonomy (NCBI): domain Eukaryota; kingdom Metazoa; phylum Arthropoda; class Insecta; order Coleoptera; family Lycidae; genus Platerodrilus; species Platerodrilus igneus. The sequence continues at coordinate 8,999,654 of JARFIW010001469.1, read as the reverse complement.
TTTGTATTTCAGAAAGCAGCTGAGCAGCGGTGAAAAACTTCATTAAGCAGAGGCAGTATTTAAAATAGGTAATCACATCACCACAACAGTGGAGCTTGTAGTCAGAAGCAAGTAGCAATGAATGTCGCCCAAGTCGTGGGACTTCTAAGCAGATATATTTTGGTGGCTGTGGCACGTAGTAATATATATATATATATATATATATATATATATTGCTGTGATAAGGGGTTGCTTAAGGGTGCACGTTATAGTAAAGGTCGTTCGGGAAGGAGTAATTAGAATAGGCAGCAGAAAACTACACTTATTTAAGGAAATAATTAAGAAATAGACATAGTTTGTAGATAGTAAGTAGTCAACACCCTGTATATAAAGTAGAAATAGTTTTTGGGCGACGCAGGTAAACATAGGAAGACGCATAGTTGGCGTAGGAGTGAGAGATACATTCATTAAGTAAATAGTAAACATTAAATACCCTGTAGATAAAGTTTAGTTAATTTAGGTAAAACAAATAAGGATATTTTTCAGTGGAGGCACGCGTATAGTGGGAAATGAACGATAAAGTGTAATTAGACACGCATTAAGAAGAAGAGTTCCAGACGATTAAATTAATACGGATATAGAAATAGAGTTTCAGGTAGTTAATATAAATGCGTACAAAGATCTAACCATTTTGATAAGAGAAATGATTAGAAATTGCGTGAATCGCATGTAAACATGGAAATTTAAAGTCGGGTTGCATCAGTTGTTTATAGAAAAGCAAGTAATCTATCAAAATACAGCATGTTGATAATAAAACACAGCTGCGGGCAGGTTGTGATTATGGGAAAACGTGGAGGATTACATCAGAAACTGATCCAAATAAAATTATTTGATTGGTCAGAGACAAGCGACGAGTTCTAGACCAAACCCACGGATGGAGTGGGAATTCGAGATTATATTAGCAAGCACCTTGATAAGAAAGTCAGTTTTGAACTCAATGAAGGCCGAAGTGCATAGCCATTAAACAAAGTATTACGTAATAAGTATAAAAGTGAAAAATAAAATGAGTGCAAATATGAAGATTACAATTACCGTTTAAACGTAAGTACGTTTTTAATGAATTTATTGTAAACTAAGACATAAAATAATAGGGTTTCGAGGTCTGAGGGAAATAGACTAGGATTCTGATGTTAAGAAATACAGTAATACAATTTAAATGTCAAGGAGAAAAGAAGTCTGGAGCAAGAATGATAAAAGTCTAAGTTTGAAGAATTGAAATAAATTGAGGTATATAATTTAATGGTGGTAGTCCATAGTGTAATAATTTGAATGGAATCCAGAATTGGGGAAGATCATTTTTATTGGAAGCGTCGATGTGAAAAAGATAAAACCAGGTCAGATTTTTAGTTATAAGACATTTGTTTTTCTATATGAATTTTTATTTTATTTTTAATATTGAATTTGCTAAATATGATATGCTTGTAAAGAAGTCAACAAAAGAGGTTGCATACGTATTGAATGAGTAATAAGAAAACAGGTTTAGAATATTCTACACTTTGTTGGTAAAGGTAATAAATTTTCTTTGGTGACTTTGGGTTTTTGAGTACATACTAAATGGTTGTTAATAAATGAAATTTATAAGAAATGTATTACAAATAATTTCAAAAGCTGTACATAACATATTGGTTTCATTATATAGAATCTAAATTTACTGAATTTTATAATTGCAAATAAATGCTAGCCGAGGTCATAAGATTTAAATAGTGCAAAGGCGGAACCACAAGTTGAATAGGAAAGTGATAACCCGCAAGGCGGTAACGTATCGAATTTTGCCATTGGTAGATAGAGTTGTTTAAAGATAAAGTCCAGTTGATAGTAATATTAAGAAACAGCTGGAGGAGGAGATAATTACACTTAATCGTGAATATTAAAATGGTGGTCCAATAATTTAGAATTCATAGCAAAATAAATAATGCAGCTCAAAGTAGGGGCATGATAATTCTTCTAATACCATAGCAATATATATATATATATATATATATATATATAATCCTACACGTTACGTTTCCCTGAAATTCTCACGACCTACATCTTTCACTAACTGTGTGCAATAGTCTAATCTAGGTCTACTTCTACCTCTCCTTTTTCCTTTCTCTGTTTCTAATATATCTCGTACTGTTCCCTCTTGCCTTAACGTACCCTAACGTCCTCTCTCCTATTTTTTACTACTTTCCACATATTTTCCATATATTTTCCTCTACTATTTCTAGAGTCCCTTTGTTATTAAATTCCTCTGTCCATGCTCATCGTCATTCATCTGAAGCGGCTTCTACCTTTTTCCTGTGTGCTTCTCATACTGTCCTCGTTTTATAGCTGAACAGTGCTGTGCTTCACGCATACGTTTTCAACAATGTTTTTTTTTGTTTTCATGTTTGTTGTCTTCGAACATACCAGCTGTTCTTTCTTGTTATATACAACACGACTTCTTTTGTTTTCTACATAAAAACCCTATTTTACGGATACCAGTGGTACGCGAGTTATGTATCCCCCAATTTACCTATATAGATTGAATAATAGAATCTAATAGGAATCATTAGAAATTGTTAAATAAAATATAAGTTCATTGCAACAATGTAATACAAAGATAACCCAGACAGGTTATTAACAGTTCATGAGAACGGATATGCAACTTTGTATCCGAGAGGGCAGTGATACTGCAGGTGGCAGGTCACAGACGGCTAGCATACCGCAATTACCTAGAAATAAGATTGTTACAATGTAATAAAGTGTAGAATTAAGATTAAAGCAGACATGAGATCTGCAAGTTCCCACAGCCATGTGAGGGGGCAGGTATTATAAAAAGCCCGGGAGCTGAAGGCCCGGCAGTCAGTCTGAGTACTACAGCTTTTGCATTGTTGTTTACCTAGACTACTCGCCTTATTACAATTAATTAATTATTTTCGATTTAAAGTTATTTTTTTACAGTTATTCAAAATTCCATGTTAATTTCTGTTTTAAGATAAAATAAATTTGTTAAGAGTTTGGAAACGTTTTTTAAAAACATCGCTCCAAAGGCCCGAATCTTAACTCGCGTAAGAGGTTAAGCAATCTGATGGCTACCAATGTCCCTCAACATTTAATATGCGCCCTATTAATAGTTTTTCAATTAATCCTTTCGCACAATCAACATTTGTTGAGAATATTGCAAAACCAACATCTGCAGTTGTTTAAAAAAATCATCAGGTTCAAGTACAATGACCTTCTCACCGTCTTGAACCATTATTTAAAAACGTAAAATTTAAGTTTTACAACATTATCTAATAAAAATACCATTTCCGTCCCATGTTTGCCATACACGTGCAAATTTGGATACACGAATTATAAATTCTTGCAAATTAGTTATTAATTATCGGAAGCAAATTACTCAAAGTAACGTCAATAACGAAAGAAATACTCTTTTAGACATGTTGATCTAAATTATTATAAATCGTTTTAGAATATGACATTTTAAAAAACTACTTTAAAGAAAGAATTAATTTCATACGCATTCACGTGAACAAGTTTTTGTACGAATAATCGTGTTCAAAAGTTACAAACTAGTAGGGTATTTTGTCAAAAAATAAAATACATTTGATGCTGGCGGCAAGTATCACAAACAGATTAAACATTATATAATAGAGAGAGTTGTTTGCATTAAGGGAAAGTCCACCCCATCACAGCTTCTGTGTCGTGATGCGAGTAACTGGCGCCTAACCCCCACAGAGATAGACCTGTCTTTGCCCCTTTCAGTTTATCCCTGGCACGCTTCAAAGAAGCTACGGATATTCGGCGACGACGCGACGGTCACATTCTTGCGGTAATTACATACTGTAACTTCGGTTATCTTTCTAGTACTAATAAATAAATTCCATAACCATTAACCAACCATTGAATAAAAAAAGCAATCCACTTTTGCTGCGTACTCTAAAGAGACAAGACCGTCTTAAGCGACCTTCTAAACATCTTTATTTCATAAACGTTAAAAATAATTACCACGCATTATTCCGAAACTACTAAGATATATTTTCAGAGTGTTCTGGTATATACGATCCTTGATATAAGGACTAGAAAAAAGTTTAAATTATTAAAGCTGTAGCATTTTTCAAATTCTAGGGATTTCAAATAAAACAAACAAAAATCAATCGAATTGCTTGACGTTTTGTTTGATTTTCTGGGTACAATACCGTCTTCCCAAACTTAGGAATAAAATTGCAGTGTGTGATAGGGGAGACCATTTCCTATTAAAATAACCATATATGTTGTAATCCAATTGTTTACAGTTTTGCCTTTTTTGTAGAAATCCTAAAGAAGTATAGTAATAAAAAGATTCGACTTTTAAAACGTAATTCTTTTTTTGTCCTGTAGACGAAAATCAAAGCTGTTATAAATGGAAACTTTTCCGAAACATTATCCAACATCTCAAAATGAAATAATGATTATTTGCAGCATGCAAGCAGTATGAAAAAATGTACGTGCTTTTCATATGCAAATGACTCAAAAAAGTATTTACACGTAAAAGTACTCACCTTTCGATCTGTTTGAATGCATAAACGACACTGTTTCCAAAAAATGCGTTTCAAAAACCTGAATGCCTGGCGGTTTGTTATTATTATTAATGCAGCCTGTTAAATTTTTCTACCAAGAATTTTCTTCGTTTGCAATCTTTGTTGAAAAATTATGTTTATAAATTAACTCCTTAAAAAGCAATTAGTTACATACATATTCTCTATGTTTGTTAGGATTCCGTACCTTATAAGGTATAACGGAACTTTATAAGATCACTCTCGTGTCCGTCCGTCCGTCTGTCACAGAGGTTTTTCTCGAAAACTATGTAATGTAAGAATTTAAAATTTGGCACAATGCTAGGACTTTATGGCGCGCACATATATCGACAGTCAAAAAATAGAAAAAACATTTTTAGATTAAAATGGCGGGGGTTAATTCGGTCAAAAGAAAAAAAAGTTTTAATAAATATATCGTGTGAGGTATCATTTGAAAGAAGATTGTAAAAAGTTTCTAAAAATATTTTTCTTAAAATTTTCGGTCTAGTAGTCTTCATGATATAGCTCAAAATGTGCCAAAAATGACACCCCCTGCTCTCCTACATTTCCAAAACTAAAATTTTGATTTTAATAGGGATACTAGCTATTGAGCCACAGATTATCGGAAAACTACAGGTTTTTTTGACAGTGTAATAGATGCTGGGAAAAAATTTTTTAAACACAGTAATAGACAAGGTATTTACTAATAATGTACCAGTACAATGTGGGACAATATATTCATTTTTCAGTTATCAGAATCAAATTTGCATAAGATCTAAATATACATAAAAAAATAAAAACAGGCTAATTTGGTTTTACTGATTGCTCACTGTAGTATTGGTACGTGTTCGATCTCTTTGTCGCACGTTGTCGTGTTTAATTTTAAGTCGTAAATTCAAAGTTGTCAATCAAATAGTAAAGCTGACATCCCATGTCCCGTTAAATCCTGTCATAAAACCTCCTTTGTACTTGTGGAAATTAAGTTGAACTAAAAGGGTAGTGATAGACACTTTCTCATCGATATCGAAACGAAAAGGTTGTTCGTTCGGTAAAGTGAGTTAGTCATTAGTGTCGCCAAATGTTATTTTATCGATAAACCCCTATAAAACACAATGTAAGTGCAAACGTAACACGTAGAATAAATTCGCCATACAGTCCACTTAGTTGAAGAGTAGGAACTACACCTTAGAACAATAGAACAACGCGGAGGTAAGTCGATATACAAATTTATAATTGGTGGTTGAATAGTATTTGCACTAGTGGTGGTTATCAATTAAGAAAAAGGAATAGTAATTGTCCGGAAATGATGTCCAACTTGAAGGAGTCCCTGTCCAGTTCGGAAGCAATTACATTTCAAGATAAAGATAGTGGTTCCATAAAAATTTTGGGTCTTTTGTGGCGCGCTCTTACAGATGTATTTTTATACAACTTAAACGCTGAAGAGCGCACTTGCACTAAGCGTAATATTTTGTCAGCTATCACAAAAATTTTTGATCTTCTCGGTTTGATAGCGCCTTTAGTACTGTTCGCTAAACGTTCAGTTCAAGATCTTTGGCTTTTAGGCCTCGGTTGGGACCAAGAGCCGCCATTGGAAGTCGTAGAAAAATGAAAACATTTTTTGGGTGAATGGCCCGCGGTTTTGAATATTAAAATTCCGCGTCGCATCGTATGTAATAATTTTAAAAGGGTGGAGTTGCATGGGTTCTGTGATGCTTCTCAAGCCGGGTATGCAGCTGTCGTCTATTTTCGTTCGTTCGATTTAGAAGGTAATATGACCATGTCATTAGTATGCGCAAAATCGAAGGTTGCTCTTACTAATAGCGTTTCATTGCCCCGTTTCGAATTGTGTGCTGCCATACTCTTGGCAGATTTAGTGGATTTCGTCAAAAATACTTATACAAATAGTTTAGCATTTAGTAGTATTTTCGCGTAGTCAGATACCACGGTTGTTTTGTCTTGGATTCGGTCTTCCTCGCATAAGTGGAAGACATTTGTTAGAAATCGCATTTCGTAAATTAAACAACGTATTCCTCCATCTTCGTGGTTACATGTTAAGTCCCAGGATAACCCTGCGGATTGTGCCTCACGTGGATTTTTGGCTTCAGAGTTGGTTCATCATCCATTATGGTGGACAGGGCTTTCCTGGTTAGTGCGTCGTAGCGAAGAATGGCCAGTAACGTCGCTGCCAAAACTTATCGACTCATCTCAGATGGATGTCGAATATCGTACTCTGTCGTTAACAGTCGTTATGCCTGAGAATTTTTTAGATTTGTTATTGGATAAATTTTCAAAACTGCAGAAAATTTGTAGGATTATTACATGTATTCGTCATTTCATTCGTAATGTTCAATGTCCGGCGGATTTGCGTTCAAAATATTCTGATGGTTTGTCGCTAGCTCAGCAGCAAGATGCTATACATTTGTTGATTAAAAGAGTTCAAACAAATGTTTTTGCCCAAGACATTGCAAATATTAAAACTGGAAAACTTGTTAGTAAACAACTACGTAGCCTTAGTCCGTTTCTAGATAACCGTGATTTGTTGAGGGTGGGCGGACGCCTGCGGAATTCAAAGTTATCGCATGACGCAAAATTTCCAATTTTGCTTCCTAGGTCGCTTCGGTTGACTGAAATTATTATATTAGATTGTCATGAAAGACATTTACATCCTGGAAATCGAACAACTCAATTTTTATTAACTCAAAATTATTGGATCTCGTCCGAAAAGAGGGCTATTCGTCAATGTTTGAAATCTTGCATTCGTTGTTTTCGTGTAAACCCTGTGGCTTTATGCCCCTTCCCATGGGGGATTTATCAACTTCTAGGTTAACTCCAGGTAAAGCGTTTTTACATACGGGAGTCGACTTTGGTGGACCTTTCTCTGTCACGATGAATCGGTGTCGTGGCGCAAAATTATTGAATGCGTACATTTGTTTATTATTTGTTCCAACACTAAAGCTGTCCATTCGGAATTAGTGTCTAACTTGTCGACAGACGCTTTCTTGGGTGCTTTACGTCGATTTGTTGCTCGAAGTGGCAAATATATTCAAATCCATTGTTATAATGGCACTAATTTCGTTGGGGACTCTCGTGAAATCTCTTAATAGATGCGCCATTCGGCAGGCGAGGGAATCGAATTTGTGTTTAATCCTCCTGCTGCTCCTCATTTCGGTGGTTTGTGGAAGGCTGGGATAAAATCGGTAAAATCCCATTTGAAAGAATTAACGGTGAACAAATTTTATCGTTTGAAGAATTCTCGACGGTGTTGATTCAAATCGAAGCGATTCTCAACTCACATACACTATGCGCACTGAGTTGCGAACCGCATGACTTTTCGCATTTGACCTCGGGTCATTTTCTTAATGTTGAATCGGTCTCGGTATTACCAGATCCAGATTTGTTGTCCATAAACCCCTCTCGTTTGAATCGCTGGCAACTGTTGCAGCAAATGCAACAAGGGTTTTGGAAAAAATGGAGTGCCGAATACCTGCATACGTTGCAACAGAAAGGTATGTGGTTGAGGAATTCCGCTTACTATTGATTCGCTTGTCCTCTTAAAGGAAGAAAATATCCCCCTCTACAGTGGCGTTTAGGAAAAGTAGTGGATGTTCATCCTGGTAGGGATGGTATCGTTCGTGTAGCTACAGTCAAGACAGTCTAAGGGTTAGTTAAACGTCCTCTGGTGAAACTATGTTTACTGCCAGTTACTTAATATTTAAAGGCATATGAACATATATTCAGACACCCTCTCATCAATTTGGAACGAAACAGTTGTTCGTTCGGTAAAGTGAGTTAGTCGTTAGTGTCACCAAATGTGATTTTATCGATAAACCCCTAAAAACACAATGTAAGTGCAAACGTAACACGTACAATAAATTGGCCATACAGTCCACTTAGTTGAAAAGGAAGTACACCTTAGAACAATAGAACAAGGCGGGGTAAATCGATATACAAATTTATAAGATGCCCTGCGCATTAAACAGTACGGAACCCTAATAGTGGCTAAATTTTTCTAATTTACATCTCGATATTCATTTTAATATCTTCATCAAGACAACAAAACTAAGAATTTAAGCTTGTTTACAACGTTCACTATGGTCAGATTATACATTAATAAAATCACATATATAACAGTTCATGACTAAAATTTTACAGTTATAAAAATAAAATAATAAGTATTCAAGTATACAATTTAAAAGGTTTTCATGATTGAGAATGTATCCTTTTAAATTGTAAGTGTAACTATTGTAGTCGTCAAATAGTCTACATATTAAATAGACGGCTAGATGTCCTACCTTCGGATCAACACATTGGGTACCATGAGTCGCCTATACGCTAAAATGACTGACATTTACAGGACGGTGCGCTTAAGTCATAATAAGCTAACAAACGGAAACTTCTAGAAGTTAATTTGAATAATTCGAAAGGCTTCTGATTTATATTTATATTTTCTACAACAATTGAATTAAATATAAAAAATTGCGTTCTTATATAACCGCAAACGAGGTATATGCGACACACAGACAGTTGGTAACGCTAATCTATTATGTGGAAATTAGCGCGCCCATCTGTCAATGACGTCACACACTATGCAAATTTTTACACGTAAATGACGAAATATGCAAAATTCATAAAATGTATTATAAAAAATCCCACACACGGGGAACTTACGTGAATATGTAAGCATCTCACAGAACTACTTCCTTCAGGGTTGCTCGTGGCTCCCTTCCGGATTATTTAAAGATGGTTCTCATGGCGTCCTTCGGGATTGCTCCAGGCTGGCAACTGCAGGGCTCCCTTCCGGATTATTTAAAGATGGATCTCAGGGCGTGGACTGCGGGTAGGCCAGGTTGCTTCCAGATTTGTATCTTCTTCCTATATGTAGAGGTAACGGCAGGAACAGGTTTATAGGGAACGATAAACAAAGATAAGCAAGAGAAAAAGGAATCTACATAATTAAGATAAAGATACGATACCAGACCAAACACAACACCTCGACGTTCAAAAGCAAAGTCCAAGTCCCAGCGTCTTGCGGAAACTCCCCACTTTTTTCCCCACACGCCGGCGCAAAGTCTCGCGCAACGCACTTCTAAAGTGACGGAAATACGCGCCACAAGTCTTTCAAATTTATGGCGCGAAACTCCCGCACTTATTTAAAAATGTCTAGTGCCAAATTTTTGGCACGTAACAGCGTTTAGCGAGGATTAAACAGTTACATTTGAAGTCTTAACATGAATAAAATTAAATAAAAACCCTTAACCACAATAAATATTTAAATTACTAATTACGTATTTCGACCACTATGTGGCCATCATCAGTAGAACACCTGTAATTAAAAAAAAAAAAAACAAAGGCTGTTGTTCTGGAACACTTCAGAGGATATTCTCCTCACCACTTAGGCTGAAGTGAACTTTCCCAACCTATAATTTACTATATTGTTGCTTTAAACACTATCGAGGATATTCTCCTCACCCGCAGGCTGGTGTTCTCAACAACAAACAAGTGAATTGTGACATTATAACTTAAATCTACTTAATTTATACTAATTCTAAACCTCCTGAAGCGGAACCAATTTAATCTTGCTTTCTCATTGGTTGTTGACCAATAGGGAAAGCAAAGCAGATGACTCTATTGGCCCTTTATCGGTGTTTAAGAGGGGTCCTTTATGTTTAACAATTTTAATTGATTCATAGGCATTTAAGGAGGAAAACGTTGGTACCGCTTTTAACAATTTAACATTTTCTAGTTTAACGGGGTGGCTGGTTTCAAATATATGTTTGGCGACCTGAGACCTTTCATATTTACCATATTTGAAGTGAGCAATGTGTTCTTTAAATCTTGTTGTTATATTCCTCTTGGTCTGACCAATATATTTTTGAAAACACCCTGGCCCTGCACAACTAATTTCATAAATCCCCGACTTTTGCAATTTTTCCCCTTGTCTTTTGGATTACCTAGCAAATCTTTAATTTTATTAGTATTAGTGAAAGCAATTTTGAAATTACACTGTTTGAATATTTTATCAAAACCCTTTGTGGTTTTGTGAAACGGAAGTTTAACATATTTAACATTATCGTTAGAGGTGGTTGATTGCAAAGTCGTTGATTTACGGATGTTGATCCTATTTTTACACTTTCTAAAAATATTATCTATAATATCAGAAGAGAAACCATTGTAATTCGCTATTTGTTTAATAAGAGCAAATTCCTTATTAAATCTGTTTTTATTTAAAGGGAAATTCAATAATCTATTAATTAAAAAGTTAAATGAAGCCAACTTATGTTGAATGCTATGATTAGAGGAAGACAAAATAAAGCGATTTACATTGGTTTCCTTTCTATAAATGTCAAATTCTAATTTATTACCATTTCTAATTACTAATGTATCTAAAAAGGGTAATTGTCCATTATTCTCTAGTTCATACGTAAATTTTATGCTTTGAAATTTTGAATTCATTTCTTTAACCATATTCTTGGGAAGTATTTGGAGTTTTCTTTTAACTCGGTTTCAAAACGAGACATAAATAAATTTGCTATGAAAGGTGATAAGCTATTTCCCATTGCTGTGCCTTCATGTTGTTCGTACAACTTGTTGTTGAATTGAAAACAGTTCTGGGACATGCAATGCGAAACAAGCTTGATATAGTCCTCAACTTTATCATCATCAATAGCACTATCTATAAGAACATCCTTTAAATATGTTAAAGTACGTGGTATTGGAACACTAGGGAATAATGAACTGACATCAAATGAAATTAAGATTTCGTTCTCTTCTAATGTGATATTTTTAATTTTATTAATGAACTCTAAAGAGTTTTGTACAGACAAACTATTAAACTTTAAATTCTTAAATTCATTCATTATTTAAATCGTGCCACAGTGTTCCTATAGATTATTAAATCTTAACATGAAGTAAATTAATACTAACAAAGTATTAAACTAAATAAAGTTTCCCTTACAATATTATTGTATTAATTGTGATCGCTTAAACAATTGTGTCTTTGCCTTCACAGGCGGTTTCTTTCCACGCCTGCCAATTAGCAAAAGTCAAAAAATAACAATTTAAAATACCTCTATTTAAATTGAATTATAAATAAATAAAATTCATTGTCAGTTATTTCGTGTTGGTTAAAGCAATTAAAGAACGCTACTTACAATCAAACGAGCGGGCCAAACAGAAAAGGACGAGAATCAGTCAAGAACGACTCGCCCGAATTACTGCAACCGAAGAGGAACACAAAGAGGTGGCCTCGTTGACACAGTCGAAGATTGTGGAAGGGGATCAATCGAAACGAAACCAATCAGCTACAACCTGATTCAAATTATAGAAATACAATAAAAATAAAGAAACAAACGATAATTGAGATATAAGTTACATACAAATAAAAAAACTATATTCATGTACATTCATAGACTTAAACATGAGTTACTAATATACCCAAAATACAAAATCCAGAAATCAGAAAAAGGAAAGCGGAAGCCCAGAACCGGGTAATCATGCAAACAAGTAAAGGAAGTTTTTCATTACAAAGGAAATTTTATAACTGCGTGTTCGAAATTATGGTACTCGGTATAAATAAATACAACAACCAAACAGGTGAACTTGTAGTCAAAGAATGAAACCTTTTAAAAGGTCGGGGTCGGAAGTGAAACAACGAACAGGAATAAATTTTTATTAATTAGACGACAGAATAAGACCAAGAAGAAAAAAAAAGAAAATCTATCCACTTCAGAGTGCCAAACCGCCGGACAAATTAAGAAATATAGAAATCTTTAGGAAAAGGAATAGTATGGGCAAGCAGTCAACGATGACTAAGATGGAGTGGCATCAACACCGCAAAAGTCGTCAAAGGACGGATGTATCTAAGAAAACAACATTACAGTCTCTAACCTCAAGAAAAGAAGTGGCTTCCTGCAGAAAATCAAAAAGCAAGAATCGAAATGGGAAAGTAAAAATCAAAACGAGACGTAACTGTCAAGGCTCAAAGTATGTTATGGAACAACAAAAACGCTGGAGAACAAATTGTACTTCAAGCTGTGGTAACACAAATTTATCTCAAACGGACAATCCAAGAAAAGAATAGCTAAATAGACCGAAAAGTCGATTAAAACGCCGTTTCCAAAGAAATGAAGAAAGGTCTAGAAATCAGATATCATAGGAAAACGATCGAAAATTTAACTAAGTCAGGATTAGGACCGCCAGTAAGAAAAATCAGCCAAAGAAAAGGAAATGATATGAAGAGTGCAAGGAAAGAGAAACAGAAAATATTTAGAAGCGACCACAAAAACCGAGAAGAAAATATTAAAATAAGACGGAGTCATCACATGAATGTGGGACGCTAAGACTAAAAATGGGGTTTACGACGTTTGCGTCACCAGAAAGAAAAAGATGCGAGATCAGGGATATCAAGAATGTTAGGATATCCGGGTTTAAGATCTTTGACGTGCTAAATACTTAAGGATGTGTCGGAAGAATCGGTGAGTTCATAGGGAGAAGCAGCTTCACGGATAGAAAAAGGACCAAGGAATCTTTGAATGAATTTGGCATTAAAATTACGTGAGACATTGGACAGATCGAAATTACGACGGCAAACAGAATTGTCTAATTGAAAGGAAATAGGACGCCAGGAAAGTATTGGTGCCGACACTAAATAGCGTTTAACCGCTAGAAATGCGGACTGACAAATAGGAGTCTAGGAAAAAGGGATGCTCTTACGAGTAAAGTTATAAAGTAGAGATGTAAGAGTGGCAAAATTTGAAATAAAACACCTATACCAACTGACCATGTCAATCAATTAACGAATTTCTTGGACAGAGGAAAGCGAAAGCTTTCTCAAGATCGACAAGTAGGCAATCTCGGATAACGACATAATCGACGTAACAGAGTTCGGGAAGACGGAAATAACATTTATTTTGATGAAGAACAAGGTCAGCTAAGAAAAAACGGGAAAAGACAAGTTAAGGACTTGGAGGTGTTTGTCAAAGGGAGGGGTAGCAACGACGTTATCGTCAAAATATATCGAAGCAGATCTGTTCCAGGTAAGTACCGATGGCCTGATCGATTAGTCGTTGGAAAATGGCACGAGAACTATGGACGCCAGACGGCATACGACAAAATTAATAACGGCCTCTCTGGGGTACGGTGAAGGCAGTAATGTGCTTTGAATCGGAAGATAGGAGGATTTACCGGTAGGCAGAGTAGAAATCTAGAGAGGAGGGGAAACGGCCTTCACGAAAATGATCTAGGATAGTGGGGATATATGAAAGCGAGTAGGTGTCTTTCTGGATTAGTTGGTTGACCATACGAAAGTCGATACAGAACTTATAAGACTCAAACCCCACAAAGATGATTCCTATTGTAGTTCGTGTTTGAGCAATCGATTCGCGTGTAGTTTCCATGTTAGACAACCATGAACTCTCGAAATACTGGTATGTCTAATACCAACGAAACGAAGTACCGCGTATTTCAACACAAAAAAAGTACTACAAAAATCGTTAACAGCAACAGTACGACAGTAGAGTATAGAAATGCAAAAAAATAAAATAAAATACTATATGACGCTACAGTTTTAAAGGTTCTCTACTGCGAAAAATAAAATTATCATCGAAAACTCAAGTCTGATAATCTAGGGTAAAATATAATATACAATATATAATATAATATAATATATATACATATATATTGCTGTGATAAGGGGTTGTTTAGGGGTGTAGTGAGTAGCAAAGGTCGTATAGTAACCATAAATTGCGATAGGAAGCAAAAAGCTGCATTTATTTAGTAAAAAATTTAATAATTCTTATATTATGTAAATAGTAAGCATTTAACACCCTGTATATAGAGCATAATTAGTTTTAAGCGACGCAAATAAACACATCTTACAACAATAGGACGCATATTTAGCATAGAAATAGGTAATTCATACATTAGGTAAATAAAAAGTAATCAACACTCGGTATATAGAGCTTTATTAATTTTAAACAATGCAAAGTGAAAATATCTTTCGGTAGAAGTACGCTTATTCAGGAGAAAATGATAGTAAATGTAATCAAAGATGCGTAAAATAAATAAACATACACGAAAATCGAAATTGAAGTTACATCATGTATTTTGGTTAATTATGGAAAAGGCGATATCTAAACAAACAACGTATGGCAAGATAACGAGGTATCTATAAGCAAATAACCATTACCTGGAAAACCGAATGTATTACATCAGAAAACCATTTCAAGATGCATCAAATACAAAGACCTTATTGGTTAAGATAGCGACAGACTTATTGAAAACCCAACCCACATGCAAGTGGGATCAGCCTATATTTAACAGAGAACTAATGATAACAGAAGTCAGTTTTAACTCAAGAGGGCAAAGCTGCGCCACTCTGAATCAAAAAGTCACGCGTAATGTTTAAAAAAATAGATAGTGACAAATAAGTGCTACAAATATGAAAATTTCTGTTGCCGTTTAACGTGAGTAGAATTTGGGGTAATTTATTTAAACTAATAATATAATAATAGGGCTCCTAATTGGTGGAGAATAATTCCGAGTGTATGGATAATCCTAATTGGGCGATAATAATTCCGAATGTGGTATAATTCTGAATGGATGGATAATTCGAGTATACGATATAATAATTTAAATGCATGAAAATAATTCTAATTGATGGTATAATATTTCAAATGAGTGGATAGATATTATAGTTGAAGATAATTTGAATATGGGGATATTTTAAATGGATTAATGTAATACTTCATATCAGCGTCGACGATTTTGGTACAATTTTGAGTTGCGAGATTCAATGCAAATAAAACAAAGAAGCACGACGCAATTTATAGAAACCAAGGGGTTCAATGTTGTTGCCTTTTTCCTGATTCCGATTTTATTTTAACGAGAATTTCCGATAATAACGAATGGAGCCCACGGCAAATCAAGATGGAAAGTGGCTCTAAGTGGAGGAAATCTCAAAGGCAAGCGGCTAGTCGAACTTTATGCTCTGGGTGGAGAATGAGCTGTGGGTCGGGGTGTAATTGCAACCACTAATAATAAGAATAAGGCGCCACCGTATTTTTTTTTATACTGAGAAGACCAAATACAAGTCCCTTGTACAAGGCAAATGCGGAAACCTGTTTCCTATAACCGCTATATAATTTTTAAAGACCTCCTAACCTTTGAGGTATCTTACCTTATGGTTCGACCTTGATCTAGCAATCCTGCACTGCACCTGTGAACAGATTAAACAAAGAAAAGCACGGTTTGTGCATTCAAATTCAAAAATAATCAAATACTATCAGAATCGACTTTCATTCCTCTTAAATAAAAGATATTCTTTAGTCCGAAAATAAGTATCTATTCTTTATGATATCCAATAAGGTAATGTTTCGTTTACAAAAAAATGTCTTCCTTTATAAGTTAATTTAAAATTAGGAAGAGTTAATTAAAATGGCACTGAAAGTATCAGTACCAGTTAATATTTAATGAAGTTTATATTACAATTTAACAAAGCATAAAATCGCTTATTTAAAGAAGGAGTTAATTATGGTAAATTTACCTTAATTTCACAGTTGATAATAACCTCTAATTGTTCATAAAATATCAATTATAAAGATTCAATTTCTAAAGATTTAAAATAAAAAGAATTTAATTTATCTAATTTGTAGTGACATCTTTTGATGTTTTATTGAGTTAATAAAAGATTTGTAAAACAAATTGCAGATTTCTAACATATGATTACGAAAAATATAACTGAGGTCTAGCCTTGACCTATTTTATGGTTAACACAAGTCGACTACAGCAAAATTTATCTCGTTACTACGTCGAAAGTTCAAACAAATACGGATCTAATCATTTGTACATACCAAAGTTCAATTTACACTATATACTTGCGTGAATGCTGACACATGTTTTAACACGGAAAATTCCATACCAAACAAACATCTGCGCTGCTTACTGAAAAACCGTCACCTGGCTTCCATAAACTGCGTTTCAATAATTAATACCACAAGAAAGCAAATGTTGATTGTACTTGATTTGAATAACTTTACTTATGTAATTCCATATTATACAAGGATAAAAATTGTTTTCCATTACTTCAAATGAATACCATTCAGAAAAGAGCTTCTTTAGAATCTACGTTGCAATATAATTTACATTTAAATTTAATATCTCGAAAGTTCATGTTTTAAATTGCATAATTTTCAAAGTTACACTGAAAGTTTCAATTAATATTGTTATAGAAAATAAATTCACTTACTGTTCCTAATGGTCTTATTTAACCAAAGCTTCATCGTTCATTTCGACTGCCCTCAACACAAAAACGGACCGTTCGAAACAAATTTATGCAGATAGCATACACGTGCAATTTCCATTTTACACGCTTCCAACGATAAAAATCAAAACGGACATTGTTCCTTCGAACAATTATCGACCTGCTTGAACCTTTGCTTCGTCGGAAGTGACCGCTGAGCTTGTTGCTACCCAGTAACAAAGATACGTTGCGATTCCTGAGTGGAAGGGGATCCAGAAAGGATACCAAACGAAAGCTTTATTTTGTCTCCGTAGAATTTAACTTTTAACATGAACTAAATACTAGTTCTTCATTGGATAATAGATAGAATTATATTAAGTGGATTGGATTACATTATAATGTGTTATATTATTTAACATTTAATAAAAGAAATGATTATACAGATATATATATATAAGGTAGAAAATAAAATTGCTACACTGCCTCTTTCTAAGAGAAAAATTCTGGAATAAATACTAAGAATTTTTTTGAAATTATTGTTACGTATTCACAACGTATTATTATTAAATTTTACAAAGATAAAACAAAAATTACCACTTATGGTACAACATAATTGTAAATGAGTGACGAGTAACTACGCGTACTATACGCCACAAGGGGACAAATTCAGGAAGTCTTAATCGGTAGGGTGTCATTATCGTTTAATCATATTCGGGGTTAATATATCACTCATTTATACTCGAAACCTAAACAACAAAACATATAATACTACTGTATTATAACTCTTTAATGAAAATATCAAATTATCATGACAAACATATTTTAATTTATTAATTTTAATTTACATATTTACAAAAGAAGAAAAGGACTCTCATTATCCTTGAGATCCACTCTAAACATAACTTCAAAACAGCAAACATGTCTTGAAATCACTAATGTTCAACAATTCTACCGCATGTATATGCAACCAAAATGTAGAAATATCTCTTTCCCTGAAGAGACAAGTAAAACGTCACCACGTCTTACTCCTCAAAAATTTCACTCACGCATGAATGAACAAAATAGAACATTGCTATCTCACACAATATTCATAATTAACATAGAACATTGCTATCTCACGCAATATTCATAATTAAACGTAGAACATTGTCAGCTTACACAATATTCCTACTAAACATAACTATCAAAGTTACTAAAAATGTTGACCTCCAACCAATATTTAATATGGACTCAATTACCTGATTCCTATTATTAACACCTTGATTACAAATCAAAAAAATACTAACCAACTATATACAACTTTATCATTATTCATAACCATAAGCATACCTAAACATTCCTTTATAACCTAGAACAAAAAATCATACGACAAATGAAATCATTTGACAAATGGAAACATGTAACTTTTATCTTGACTCAAATAAGTAACTTGCAACTAACAATATCAGCACAGTCTAGTGTCAGCCTTACTGCACTATGAAAATTCTTTTTATACTTCTTATCTAACATCTAAAATTTTAGACTACCAAACAGTATTCCAATACAATATTTAAACTCTTTACTAGAAGGTAAGACAGAAATGATACCTACTATCAACCATTAAATACGTCAACAACACTAATTAATGTCCAGGAACGTTCTCTCTTTCAAAATCAGCTCTGAACTCTGAATAAGGTTTTAAGTCCTTAACATGCCATCTGCCTGCTCTCGAACCATTTTCATTAATCAATTCATAAATTAAATTTGAAACTTTCTTTTAACAATGCTCAAAACATATTTTGGCGCAAGCTTAGCTGTAAACTTATCACTTGCTTTCGAAAGAACTTTATTTGACCTCCAAACTTTGTCACCTACTTCGAAAGATATGTTACGTCTTCTTAAATTATACGACTTACTAGACTGCATGTAAGCTAAATGTAACCTTTTCTGTATGTCTATAAAAATATCAAACAGTCCTTGATGATCTGATACATACGAAGGTCTATCTCTAGAAATAAAATCAATATCAACTGAGGGTTCCACATCAAGACCATAAAATCTTCCAGATACAGGAACATGTCTACCAAAAACTAAGAAATTTGGCGAATAACCAGTGACATGATGTTTTGCAGAATTAATCGCATACTGAATTTGGGGTAACTCTATGTCCCAAGTATCATGTTCTCCAATATACGAACGTATAGCTGTTCCAACCGTTCTATTTATCCTCTCTACAAAGTTACATTGGGAGAGTAAACTGCATTAAACCAAATTTTTGAACGTCATATTTTGTACATACGGCCTTGAAATTTTTACCACTAAATTGTGAGCCATTGTCACAAATAATATATTTGGGAACACCATAAACTAAAAACTTTTTCCTCCAATACGCGTTCTATTAAATGAGCTTTTGCACTACGTAACGGAAACAATAACGTAAATTTTGAGAACCAATCACCTATAACTAACAACCATTTGTGTCCAACCTCAAGACCGTGGAAATGGGCCCATGAGGTCTATAGCAACAATCTGAAAGGGAACTTCACTTCTTTTCCTTTCCCATTAAACCAAGGGGTCCTCTATTCGATGCCTTCTGTGCACCACACGTTAAACAATTTTACAAAATTTCAACACATCAATACGCATTTTGGCCAATAAAAATTCTCTTGTATGCGTGCCAATGTTTTAAAAACCAAAATGACCGGCCACTGAAGGGTCATGATGTATCCGAATAACCTCTTCCTTTTGTGATCTAGGGACTAAATATTTCCATTCCCTTACATTCGACGAGAGTGGTAAATTTGATGAAAGAAATTTAAAACATAATTATCTTCTACCTTCCATTGTGGGTAATCATCAGGTGAAGCTAAAATTTTCTCTCGAAGAGACACATACCAGGGATCCACATCATCTAACTTGATCTCAACCAAATTATCAACATAACTCACGACTGGAACTGCGCGACTAAGACAATCTGGAACTACATTGAACTTCCCTTTTCGATGAACCAACTCAAAGGTATGCTGTCTTAAACGGACTGCCCATCTAGCTAATTTTCCGGTTGGATTTTGTATATTATTAAGCCATAACAAAGAAAAGTGATCTGTGATAACAGTAAAACGGGTACCTTCTACCCAAGGTCGGAATTTTTCTATAGCAAAAATTACAGCGAGACATTCTTTCTCCGTGACTGAATAGTTTCGCTCAGTTCGGGTAAGTGATTTACTGGCATAAGAGATAACGTGTTCTACATCATCGATTTTTTGAACTAGAACTGCTCCGAGTCCTGTATCACTAGCATCGCATTCGACAATAAATGGAACTGAATAGTCCGGTTGCGATAACAATGGGCGGAAACTAAAGCCTGTTTAATCTGTACGAATGAGTTCTCAGCCTCAGATGTCCAAACAATAGATTGGCCCTTTTTCTTCCTTTTACCAAATCACTGATCGGTGACACTAAAGATGAAAAGTTTTTATAAAACGACGATACCAACTACACATTCCTAAAAACGTTTGACCTCAGTAGTTGTCTTAGGTCTGGGAAATTTACCATCGCAGAAACCTTTTCGGGGTCTGTACGAAGAGAGTTCGATCCAACAATATAACCAAGAAATTTTAACGATTTCTTAAAGAATTCACACTTTTCAAATTAATCGTAAGGTTTGCTTCCTTAAGACGTTCCTTCACCGTTTCTAATAACTTCAAATGTTCCTCAAAAGATGATGAACACAAAATAATGTCATCTAAATAACAAAAACATGTGGCTCAAACTTCGGTCCAAAATTGAATCAACCAAACGCTGTTGCGTCTGAGCAGCATTCTTTAATCCGAATGGCATGGTGACAAACCTATATTGTCCTCTCGAGATAACACTAAACGCTGTTTTATCCTTAGATGTTTCGGAAAGTGGGATTTGCCAAAAACTCTTTCTAAGGTCTAAACTAGAAATGTAATTTGCACCTCTAAGTAAATTTATAATCCTATCGATATTTGGCAATGGGTAGCTATCATGTTTAGTAATATCATTGAGTGCCCTTCCGTCAAAACAAAATCTGTACTCACTGTCTTGTTTTTAACTAACAATACAGGGGATGACCATGGACTCTGACATTCTTCCACTACTCCCAATCTCAGCATCTCATCTAATTCTTTATCTAACATCTTGCTCATAAAGGGGACATGACATATGGTTTTTACGAAATGGTTTTGCATCACCAGTATCAATATCTAAAACAATTTTATCGGTACGCCCTAGTCTCTCTTCACTGCTAATTTCCTTGTAAGATTCTATTGCTATTCGTGCTTTTTCTTGTTGTGTTTCTAACAAATCATCCAAACTAAGTAATTGATTACTACAACTTAAGGGTACTGACGAATGACCAATATACGAAATGCTATTGTTATCATAATCTTGAATTTGCCATGTATTGTTTTGAAATCTGCTATTAAACCAAAGGATTTTGCGAAATCGCTACCAAAAATAAATGTGTGAGGAAGAGATGGTACAACCAAAGCGTTAACAATACGATATTGTCTACCAACTCTAATGGGTAAATCAACTGAACCAATAACTTCTTGAAGAGCACCATCGGCAGTGGAAACTATTTTCTTCTCAGTTTTAAAACCTTCAAATTTAATTCTTCAAGAACAGAAAACGCTAACGAACCAACAACGGTAGTAGTACAACCAGAGTCAAACAAACCTGTGACATCTCTATCTAACAGTTTTACCATAATATACGGACGATTGTCTTGAGGTTTCCTTAAAAATAACGCGTCAGCTTTTGGCTTGACGTTCCCTTGACAAAAATCTTTAACGATGCCTAGCCATTTTGACCAATCATCTATATCAAAAAAATTTTCCTGCTTACACAACATAACTGTAGCCTTTTGCATGAAAGCGCGATGCCGGCCACTCTGCATCTGCCTATCTACTCGTTTTTTGAACACGACGGACAATTTATTGACTTAAATCCACTATATCCGCAGCTATAACAAAATATTTTACGAGGAATCTTACACCTCCAAAAAGTATGACCTTCATCTAAACAATTCCAACATGTAAGTTTATTTAATTTATATTTATTTACAAAGACTCTACTAGAGGGATTATTATTATTATTACTATTACTGTTGCCGAGAGATTGTATTTGAGGGAAATGATTGATTATAAAAACTGCGACCAGTTCGCGCTGAAAAGTTTCTTACAGGAGCTGACCAATTATTTTCAACTTGAAATTTTGACTTTCCTAATGTTTTCGGAACATATTTTACTGGACTTTGTACTAATTTATGCTTGGATGCATATGCTTCTTCCAATTTCTTACACAACCTTATCAATGTAGACATACTATCAATTTCCGTTAGAGCTAATTGACAAATAAAATCAGGTAATAGGTTCTTCTTTACCATTCTAACTTTTGTACATTCCGCAGGTGATTGTGGTAACCTACTAAACAAATTCTCCATATGAGCTATATAAATGACTACAGATTCTCCTTTTGTTGATGACGTGACCTAATCTTTTCCCAAATCTCGTCCTCTGAGTGTGATGGTAAGAAATCTTCCTTTAATCGAATAACTAATGAATTCCAGTTTGTTAAAGAATTTCGAACACAACGATACCATTCTAAACCGTTACCTGTAAACAATTCTACAGAAGCATTAAATAAATCTTCTTCAGATACTTTACGCGAGTGTGCCAACTCAGCTACTCTATCTAAAAATTGATGAACCTGTTTTGGATCTCCTGAAAATTTTACTGACCATGAACCAATTGGAATAGGGGTACTAAATATGAAACAGTATGAATAGGAGTACTGACAACTGCTGGAATGGTTTCTCTCATTGAAAATTCACCATAAGCGTTTACATCTTCATTCTTCTTAAGCTTTTCATGTAGCTCTGCCTCCATCGTAAGAATAGTTGCCAATGATTCATTCTTAAATAAAGTTACTTCATCTGAATTATCTAAAGGATTTTATTCTCCTAACTCGACCATCAAGATGTATCAATCTCGACTGTATCCTCTTAAATGTAGGGTCTGCTAATTCGCCTTCAAATTCTAATAAAACATTTCTTACTGACTCTATCGAAGCCTCAATTTCATCTCGTTCATCTGAATAATCTACGACATATGTGGAAAGATCAATTAAACGACCAGGTAATGTTGTTTCTTTGGCTAATAGTCGGCCTAACATTTTCCTCTTATCCTGCATCGGTCTGCTGCTAACAACTCCACGGATTCTCAATTCATAATCCAACTCATCTTTATGCAAATAAACAACTTGATACGTCTCAGCCATCATGGATTAGGCTAACTAATTAATTACAAATTAAACTCAATTAAACAACAACATCAATAGACTAAATTAATCTGAGGATAAATGATTTATAAACCACAAGTGCAAACAACCAACGTCAATCGAAGCCTATACTTTATGTGCTTATACAATTGATACAGCAATCGAGGCCTACACGCTGGGCGCTATTTGTTGCCTTTTCCTGATTCCGATTTTATTTTAACGAGAATTTCCGATAATAACGAATGGAGCCCACGGCAAATCAAGATGGAAAGTGGCTCTAAGTGGAGGAAATCTCAAAGGCAAGCAGCTAGTCGAACTTTATGCTCTGGGTGGAGAATGAGCTGTGGGTCGGGGTGTAATTGCAACCACTAATAATAAGAATAAGGCGCCACCGTATTTTTTATACTGAGAAGACCAAATACAAGTCCCTTGTACAAGGCAAATGCGGAAACCTGTTTCCTATAACCGCTATATAATTTTAAAGACCTCCTAACCTTTGAGGTATCTTACCTTATGGTTCGACCTTGATCTAGCAATCCTGCACTGCACCTGTGAACAGATTAAACAAAGAAAAGCACGGTTTGTGCATTCAAATTCAAAAATAATCAAATACTATCAGAATCGACTTTCATTCCTCTTAAATAAAAGATATTCTTTAGTCCGAAAATAAGTATCTATTCTTTATGATATCCAATAAGGTAATGTTTCGTTTACAAAAAATGTCTTCCTTTATAAGTTAATTTAAAATTAGGAAGAGTTAATTAAAATGGCACTGAAAGTATCAGTACCAGTTAATATTTAATGAAGTTTATATTACAATTTAACAAAGCATAAAATCGCTTATTTAAAGAAGGAGTTAATTATGGTAAATTTACCTTAATTTCACAGTTGATAATAACCTCTAATTGTTCATAAAATATCAATTATAAAGATTCAATTTCTAAAGATTTAAAATAAAAGAATTTAATTTATCTAATTTGTAGTGACATCTTTTGATGTTTTATTGAGTTAATAAAAGGATTTGTAAAACAAATTGCAGATTTCTAACATATGATTACGAAAAATATAACTGAGGTCTAGCCTTGACCTATTTTATGGTTAACACAAGTCGACTACAGCAAAATTTATCTCGTTACTACGTCGAAAGTTCAAACAAATACGGATCTAATCATTTGTACATACCAAAGTTCAATTTACACTATATACTTGCGTGAATGCTGACACATGTTTTAACACGGAAAATTCCATACCAAACAAACATCTGCGCTGCTTACTGAAAAACCGTCACCTGGCTTCCATAAACTGCGTTTCAATAATTAATACCACAAGAAAGCAAATGTTGATTGTACTTGATTTGAATAACTTTACTTATGTAATTCCATATTATACAAGGATAAAATTGTTTTCCATTACTTCAAATGAATACCATTCAGAAAAGAGCTTCTTTAGAATCTACGTTGCAATATAATTTACATTTAAATTTAATATCTCGAAAGTTCATGTTTTAAATTGCATAATTTTCAAAAGTTACACTGAAAGTTTCAATTAATATTGTTATAGAAAATAAATTCACTTACTGTTCCTAATGGTCTTATTTAACCAAAGCTTCATCGTTCATTTCGACTGCCCTCAACACAAAAACGGACCGTTCGAAACAAATTTATGCAGATAGCATACACGTGCAATTTCCATTTTACACGCTTCCAACGATAAAAATCAAAAACGGACATTGTTCCTTCGAACAATTATCGACCTGCTTGAACCTTTGCTTCGTCGGAAGTGACCGCTGAGCTTGTTGCTACCCAGTAACAAAGATACGTTGCGATTCCTGAGTGGAAGGGGATCCAGAAAGGATACCAAACGAAAGCTTTTATTTTGTCTCCGTAGAATTTAACTTTTAACATGAACTAAATACTAGTTCTTCATTGGATAATAGATAGAATTATATTAAGTGGATTGGATTACATTATAATGTGTTATATTATTTAACATTTAATAAAAGAAATGATTATACAGATATATATATATAAGGTAGAAAATAAAATTGCTACAATGTAACAGGTCAGATCTAATTAGTTTTAAGATATTTTTTCTATTTAAATTTGAATACTGAATTTATATAAAAGTGTAACGAAGTCAGCACAAACATCGCATACGTTAAAAGTACGTAATATTATAAAGGGGTTTAGAACGTTCTAGGTTTCTTTGATAAAAAGAGTAGTTTTTTGTGACTTTAGATTGATTTCAAAGCATATAAATTTTGGGATAAATAAGACTTATGATATTGATTGATTGAAGGGTGTATTTTAATAATTTTCAAAACTTGTACATATTATTTCTTTCCATTATATGGAATTAATTGACTTCATTTTATAATTCAAACAAAGAGGTAATCACAAAGGGGTGGAGAAGAGAAAAATTGATCATCGTAACGTGGTGCACTCTGTGTAGATTAATAAAATCTAGCCGTAGCATAATAATAGTAAAATTAGTGAGATTTAAATTTGATTAGGAAAACACAGAGAGGTGGATTTAAGTAGAATACGTCCATTGACGTCCATTGGCGTTATCATATCATATATATATATATATATATATATATATATATATATATATATATGATATGATAACGCCGTACTCGGTGTAATAAACGTTCTACTGAACGCCACCGCTCTGTTTTCCTCACTTTAATCTTTTACTTTTATTATGCCACTGCTAGCCCTTTTTAATATACACAGAGTGCACAACATTACGATGATCAATTTTCTTTCACCCCTTTATGATTACCTGTGTGAATTGATAAAACAAAGTCATTCAACGTTCATATAATGAAAGAAAATAATATTTACACTTCACGATTTTGGTAATTTTTTAAATACGCCCTTCAATCAATTAATATAATATGGATTATTTATCCCAAAACTTATATTCTTTTAATTTAAAATAAAGTCACCAAAAACAATACCCTTTTACTAAAAAAAAATCTGGAACGTTCGGACCCTTTTTATAATTATAACGTAAGTTTCAACGTACTCAATGTTCTTGTTGACTCTTTACAAATTAGTGAAAAAATTAATATATTCAATGTTAAAATTTAAGCTAGAAAAGATTTCTTAAAACTAGGTAGGTCTGACCTGCTTTGTTGCGTGTTGTGGATCAACACCCCCCTCATTATCTTCAATCGAAACCAATGCCCTGCTTTGTACTCCTTAACATACGTTGAACCAATATTTCAGTACTGTTACCCCTTGTCTCCAAAATCACCTCGTGTTTTATTCAATATTTCTCTGTATACGCCTTAACTTCTTCCCTTAAATACTTCTTGAATTCGTGGGTTACTTAGTATGAATTATCCCAGAATTAAAATTAGAATTGAACCACAAATAGTCCAGAATTTGACTGGAAGCCGATTAGAAGCCCTATATCATTATAAATATTTAATTTAAATTAATTACCCAATTTCTACTCACGTTTTCTAAAAAAAACGGCAAAAACTCTTCATATATTCTTAGCGCAATTGTTTCACAGTACTATTTTCACTATAACATAAATTTTATTTATCTGACACGTAGATTTCTAATTAAAAGTGATGTGGACTCCACGTGCTTCAAGTGGAGACTGAGCTGCCTTATCACCGGTGGGTGTTATATGGCTTTTCCCCACTACCTTTGTATTGGGTTTCCAAGCAGTTTTACAGATTGTTGCCACCAACCACGTTTGTCTTTAATATTCCCTATATTTTTAAGCTGTTTTCTGATGAAACTCTTTTGGATTCTCATATCATGCTTGTTTATTTGCGATCTTTGATTGCCTTATTATTTGTTATCGTGGCCGGACTTTCAACTTACGTCTGTTGTTTTGTATAGATAAAGCTTTTATCTATACCGGGTCCAGTACTTAATTCTAGACAACCTGTGAAACCTAAATCTGAGATATTTAGATCAGTGACAACTAGAGATCTACTCAAATAAATTTTCCACTCAGTTTCAATTTCAAAATATATCTCATATTCTCTAAACATTTTCAAACTCAGTAGTAGAAAATCTTTTTTTTTAAATATTTTTTTCTCTGAGAATACTGAACCGATTTTGATAATATTCTATAATTATATAAAGAATCTCGGCAGAAACCAAAAAACAAAAAAAATATATAGGGCATTTCATTTAAAAAAAACAAAAATTGAAAGAGGCATATTTTTGTGGGCCACACTGTGAAATTATTTTCGTGAGAAACAGTCTGAAGAACACTAAAGCTCTGTAAAAGAACGAAATTATTAACATGTTTGCTATAAGAGCTATAAAAGAACCATGAACTGTTGCAGGACCCGGTATACACGTAGTTACGATAACCTTACCTAAGCTATTTACTAACACTACGATATATACGACGAGCTCACGTCAAAGGAACTCTTTAACATAAGAAAGGAAAGAAAAGTATGTACAATAGCAACACTACCAAATATCTACACAACTATTATATCGGAGGTCTCGAATGATTTAGAATGGGGAGATTCAGTTTTCACAGGGCACTTTGTTTATACCATTCTCATTGAAACCCTCAACATGCCGCTTTGGTAGGTCAATTACCTTAACTAAAGGTTAGTAAACAAGGCAGTATAACCCAAGTATGTTCGGATAAATCTCTGCCAAGTGTGTCAATTTCATTTTGGGTGCACATTGGGTTCTTAGATAGTCAACTTGTGAGTTGGAATGTAACCATGTTGAAATAGACGAAGTCGATTTGAAGTACAGAGCAACCTTTAATGGCCCAATAATCAATCGTTTGTTAAGGAAAAAACTTACATAGAACCCTTTTGAAACTATACCGGAGCGAAGGTTTGAATATAAACATTTATAATTTATTGCATGAACTGGTGAACGTACTTACACGTACGTATGTGTTTAGATTAAATTTTTAATTATAAGATTTACCATACTTGCTTTTTAATACCTGTTTAGAGTTGTATTGGGTATTCGTAAAGAAAATGTGTGTGCTATATAGTTAGAAATGTATATAATTGTGTAAATGTTGTGTATATTTAGTTTTTTCCATTATTGTAAACGGTATAGTTACACTTTTGCCGTATTAAATTGTTTTGTGATTACATAGAAGCGTCATTGAGTATAGTCAAAACCATGAAAGAAGTCGTCTGCGTCATCACTTGTATTCGTATGAATTAAGTTGAAAATTTTAAGTCAATGTAGCATCTAGTTAATAAATACTCAATAAATATTCCGATTCGTAAGTTTCCGTCAACCTTTGAAAACTTTAAAAAGTATATTCCATTTACAAAAAAATTAAGAAAATATCCTATTTTAAAGAAAAGGCATAATTTTACCAAAGGTTAGCCTGTTAAAAGTATAAAGTTCAAAACATACGGACACATACTTCTTCTCTGTCGTTTTCCCAGATGAACGTGTTCACGTATGTCTTTATTTAAAACACGTACAAATCGTATTACTATCTTTATCATATACATTAGTTAAGCTTTTAAATAATCTTAAACGTATGTTTTGAATTGAGTTAGATAACAATGACGTAGGGGACTTCTTTCGTGATTCCTACTATATTTAAGTTTATTTAACATTTGTTTGTAGGAATCTTCTTTACCGTTAGCAATCTTAAATAGATCTATGTTTTTCGGTTTCGGGTTAGTAATAGGATTAAAATAATATTGGTTTTAATAAATTTTCAGGTATCTTTCTAAGCCAGAATCCTTCTCCTGATCTACGATTTTGACACCCCCTTGCTATTCACCCTAGGGCTTTTCCCTAGCAACCCTGCGAGATTAGCTGGCGTCCAAGGTATTTCCCGATCAAGACCACATTTCATATCCGATAGCCTTCTGAAACCCTCGTCAAACACTTACATCACCTGTACCACCGAGTTAGTCGGCAATCAACATTTTTGTTAGTACAGTCAAGGTTTTAGGTATTTTACCGAAACGGGATTTTAGCGGAGTACTTCACGGATTTTTTTGTGAATCACCAGTTAGATATTGTGAGGGCTAAAAACTAGGTAAAACTTTGTATTAAGTTGTGTCAAAACTCAAGTTTCTGGAATTGCTTATCATCGATTATTGATAATTAGTTCATCATATTTTATGTGAAGAATAATAAAAACACGCTTTTTCCATACAGTTGTATTTCTTTTCTGATTATCGTACACGTTTATTTAAAAACAAAAATTAATATTTTTCCAAATTTTATAATTGTATATTTAATTTAGATTTTATTTTTTATTTTGTTGTAGCTTTAAGATGATACCGCTTTTTGTTTAACAATAGTATATTCACCTGCTACATCTAACTCAAACTTAAGCACAACAAAACTAAAACTTAATACATTACACATACACTCAGGCACAATAAAATAAACCCAACCCCTACCTTCATCTAATAATAAAATTAACAATAATTAGAAGGTTCAGAAACAAGTTAAACAGACAAAGCACCTAATGAAACCCCAGGTGTAATATTTCCTTACGCACTTACGTAAAACGACGTGAAAAGACTATTTAATGCCTTTAAGTCAACGTAATCTAATGAAACGACCCGCATTTTCAGGCAGTCTCAGCTGTCCTTACTTTATCATACAGAGAGAACATAACCTAAAATTTCCATTAACTTACATATACGCTGAACCTTTTGCAGCTGTGTTACCGTTCCGGTATCGCTGACAAATACGGAGAAGATTAAAAAAATAACAAGACATTCTGTAGCCACTTCGAATGATGAATGTTGGGAATAAAAATTTAACGGTAAAGATACTCATGTGGTGATGGGTAGGTGCATCCGCGGCAGACACTCGTTCAAAGAAGTCAAATCAGCCGCAAAGAAGCTTTGATAAAGAGCACTTAGGGGGACTATTAAGTTTAAAAAGAACCTGGTTTATATCGATATGTTTTCTGCGTTATTTTAGTTTAGAACGTTTATTTTATACATGTCAAGATATAAAGCTACAAGCTTTTTAAATGTATTTATTTTTATTTTCATAACTAGAACATTTTGCATCACGTAAAATGCACATTAAGAGATTATCTCTGCAAAAAGCACAAAAATGACAAGTAATAAGTAGAATGTCAACCACGAAAAGACTCGCAGTTTGCAAGTAGACGCTCGCCACGAGTTATCACATTTTTACAGGTCTATTAAGCTGTCTGAGCCAAAATATATAAAGCAATTATTTGCTAATTATTTGCTTTTTTTTGCTGATAAAACCAATTTTTTTGCTAAATCTGTAAAAAAGTTACAACTAAAAAAAAATACCCACACAAAATAAAATAAAAACATTTACGATATATAAATTATTTGCTATTTTTTGCTACAATTTGCAAAAGAAAAAAATCAAATTTTCAAATAATAAAATAAATATCAATATCTACAAAAGTAAAGTACATTAAAGAAATTAATTGCTGGCATAACTAAAGAATTTTCGAAGTGATTATATGATATTTGTTTTTTTTAATATGAATTTCGCCAGCAAAAACTTCGGGAGTTGCATATCCAAAGAGCAAATAATTTATAAACAATGTAAATGCTATAGCTGTGCCAGCAATTAATTTCTTTAATGTATTGTATTCTTGTAGATTCGAAGTGGCTGGATGGCCTTTTGTCGTTTTGTACATTAATTTCGCGAGCAAAAAATTCAGGATTTACATAATTTAAGAGCAAATAAATCAAGCTACATGATTATGAAATTATGAAAGAAACAAATAATTCTTTAAAAATACTTTACTCTTGTAGTCTCAGGCCAACTTATTTTATTATTATTATTATCTGAACATCTAATCTGGCGAGCAAGAACTTCGGGAGTTGCATATCTAAAGAGCAAATAATTTATAAACAATGTAAATGCTATAGTAGTGCCAGCAATTAATTTCTTTAATGTATTTTATTCTTGTAGATTCGAAGTGGCTAGATGGTCTTTTGTCGTTTTCTATATTAATTTCGCGAGCAAAAATTCAGGATTTACATAATTTAAGAGCAAATAAATCAAGCTACATGATTATAAAGTTATGATTAGAAACAATTAATTCTTTAAAAGCACTTTACTCTTGTAGTCTCAGGCCAACTTATTTTATTATTATTATTATCTGAACATCTAATCTGGCGAGCAAGAACTTCGGGAGTTGCATATCTAAAGAGCAAATAATTTATAAACAATGTAAATGCTATAGTAGTGCCAGCAATTAATTTCTTTAACGTATTTTATCCTTGTAGATTCGAAGTAGCTGGATGGTCTTTTGTCGTTTTCTATATTAATTTAGCGAGCAAAAATTCAGGATTTACATAATTTAAGAGCAAATAAAGCAAGCTACATGATTATGAAATTATGATAGAAACAATTAATTTTTTAAAAGTACTTTACTCTTGTAGTCTCAGGACAACTTATATTATTATTATCGTTTGAACATCTAATTTGGCGAGCAAAAAATTTGAGAGCTGCATATCTAAAGAGTAAATAATTCAATAACAATGTAAATGCTATAGTTGTGCCAGCAATTAATTTCTCTAATAATTATGATAGAACAATTAATTTTTAAAAAGCACTTTACTCTTGTAGTCTCAGGCCAACTTATATTATTATTATCATTTGAACATCTAATTTGGCGAGCAAAAAATTTGGGAGCTGCATATCTAAAGAGCAAATAATTCAATAACAAGGTAAATGCTATAGTTGTACCAGCAATTAATTTCTCTAATGTATTTTATTCTTGTAGATTCAAAGTGGCTGGATGGTCTTTTGTCGTTTTGTACATTAATTTCGCGAGCAAAAAATTCAGGATTTACATAATTTAAGAGCAAATAAATCAAGCTACATGATTATGAAATTATGATAGAACAATTAATTTTTAAAAAGCACTTTACTCTTGTAGTCCCAGGCCAACTTATATTATTATTATCATTTGAACATCTAATTTGGGGAGCAAAAATTTGGCAGCTGCATATCTAAAAGCAAATACTAATAAACAATGTAAATGCTATAGTTGGGCCAGCAATTAATTTGTTTAATGTATTTTATTTTGTAGATTCGAAATGGCTGGATGGTCTTTTGTCGTTTTGAACATAAATTTCGTGAGCAAAAAATTCAGGATTTACATAATTTAAGAGCAAATAAATCAAGCTACATGACTATGAAATTATGATACAAGTATTAATTTTTTAAAGGCACGTTACTATTGTAGTCTCAGAACAACTTATATTGTTATTATCATTTGAACATCTAATTCGGCACGCAAAAAATTTGGGAGCTGCATATCTAAAGAACAAATACTTCATAAACAATGTAAATGCTATAGTTGGGCCAGCAATTAATTTGTTTAATGTATTTTATTTTTGTAGATTCGAAATGGCTGGATGGTCTTTTGTCGTTTTGAACATAAATTTCGTGAGCAAAAAATTCAGGATTTACATAATTTAAGAGCAAATAAATCAAGCTACATGATTATGAAATTATGATACAAGTATTAATTTTTTAAAGGCACGTTACTATTGTAGTCTCAGGACAACTTATATTGTTATTATCATTTGAACATCTAATTCGGCACGCAAAAAATTTGGGAGCTGCATATCTAAAAAGCAAATACTTCATAAACAATGTAAATGCTATAGTTGGGCCAGCAATTAATTTGTTTAATGTATTTTATTTTTGTAGATTCGAAATGGCTGGATGGTCTTTTGTCGTTTTGAACATAAATTTCGTGAGCAAAAAATTCAGGATTTACATAATTTAAGAGCAAATAAATCAAGCTACATGATTATGAAATTATGATACAAGTATTAATTTTTAAAGGCACGTTACTATTGTAGTCTCAGGACAACTTATATTGTTATTATCATTTGAACATCTAATTCGGCAGCAAAAATTTGGGAGCTGCATATCTAAAGAACAAATACTTCATAAACAATGTAAATGCTATAGTTGTCCAGCAATTAATTTGTTTAATGTATTTTATTTTGTAGATTCAAATGGCTGGATGGTCTTTTGTCGTTTTGAACATAAATTTCGTGAGCAAAAATTCAGGATTTACATAATTTAAGAGCAAATAAATCAAGCTACATGACTATGAAATTATGATACAAGTATTAATTTTTAAAGGCACTTTACTATTGTAGTCTCAGGACAACTTATATTATTATTATCATTTGAACATCTAATTCGGCAGCAAAAATTTGGGAGCTGCATATCTAAAGAACAAATACTACATAAACAATGTAAATGCTATAGTTGGCCAGCAATTAATTTGTTTAATGTATTTTATTTTGTAGATTCGAAATGGCTGGATGGTCTTTTGTCGTTTTGAACATAAATTTCGTGAGCAAAAATTCAGGATTTACATAATTTAAGAGCAAATAAATCAAGCTACATGATTATGAAATTATGATACAAGTATTAATTTTTTAAAGGCACGTTACTATTGTAGTCTCAGGACAACTTATATTGTTATTATCAATTGAACATCTAATTCGGCACGCAAAAAATTTGGGAGCTGCATATCTAAAAAGCAAATACTTCATAAACAATGTAAATGCTATAGTTGGGCCAGCAATTAATTTGTTTAATGTATTTTATTTTTGTAGATTCGAAATGGCTGGATGGTCTTTTGTCGTTTTGAACATAAATTTCGTGAGCAAAAAATTCAGGATTTACATAATTTAAGAGCAAATAAATCAAGCTACATGATTATGAAATTATGATACAAGTATTAATTTTTTAAAGGCACGTTACTATTGTAGTATCAGGACAACTTATATTGTTATTATCATTTGAACATCTAATTCGGCACGCAAAAAATTTGGGAGCTGCATATCTAAAGAACAAATACTTCATAAACAATGTAAATGCTATAGTTGTGCCAGCAATTAATTTGTTTAATGTATTTTATTTTTGTAGATTCGAAATGGCTGGATGGTCTTTTGTCGTTTTGAACATAAATTTCGTGAGCAAAAAATTCAGGATTTACATAATTTAAGAGCAAATAAATCAAGCTACATGACTATGAAATTATGATACAAGTATTAATTTTTTAAAGGCACGTTACTATTGTAGTCTCAGAACAACTTATATTGTTATTATCATTTGAACATCTAATTCGGCACGCAAAAAATTTGGGAGCTGCATATCTAAAGAACAAATACTTCATAAACAATGTAAATGCTATAGTTGGGCCAGCAATTAATTTGTTTAATGTATTTTATTTTTGTAGATTCGAAATGGCTGGATGGTCTTTTGTCGTTTTGAACATAAATTTCGTGAGCAAAAAATTCAGGATTTACATAGTTTAAGAGCAAATAAATCAAGCTACATGATTATGAAATTATGATACAAGTATTAATTTTTTAAAGGCACGTTACTATTGTAGTCTCAGGACAACTTATATTGTTATTATCATTTGAACATCTAATTCGGCACGCAAAAAATTTGGGAGCTGCATATCTAAAAAGCAAATACTTCATAAACAATGTAAATGCTATAGTTGGGCCAGCAATTAATTTGTTTAATGTATTTTATTTTTGTAGATTCGAAATGGCTGGATGGTCTTTTGTCGTTTTGAACATAAATTTCGTGAGCAAAAAATTCAGGATTTACATAATTTAAGAGCAAATAAATCAAGCTACATGATTATGAAATTATGATACAAGTATTAATTTTTTAAAGGCACGTTACTATTGTAGTATCAGGACAACTTATATTGTTATTATCATTTGAACATCTAATTCGGCACGCAAAAAATTTGGGAGCTGCATATCTAAAGAGCAAATACTTCATAAACAATGTAAATGCTATAGTTGGGCCAGCAATTAATATCTTTAATGTATTTTATTCTTGTAGATTCGAAGTGGCTGGATGGTCTTTTGTCGTTTGCTATATTAATTTCGCGAGCAAAAATTCAGGATTTACATAATTTAAGAGCAAATAAATCAAGCTACATGATTATGAAATTATGATAGAACAATTAATTTTTAAAAAGCACTTTACTCTTGTAGTCCCAGGCCAACTTATATTATTATTATCATTTGAACATCTAATTTGGCGAGCAAAAATTTGGGAGCTGCATATCTAAAGAGCAAATACTTCATAAACAATGTAAATGCTATAGTTGTGCCAGCAATTAATTTGTTTAATGTATTTTATTTTTGTAGATTCGAAATGGCTGGATGGTCTTTTGTCGTTTTGAACATAAATTTCGTGAGCAAAAAATTCAGGATTTACATAATTTAAGAGCAAATAAATCAAGCTACATGATTATGAAATTATGATACAAGTATTAATTTTTTAAAGGCACGTTACTATTGTAGTCTCAGGACAACTTATATTGTTATTATCATTTGAACATCTAATTCGGCACGCAAAAAATTTGGGAGCTGCATATCTAAAGAGCAAATACTTCATAAACAATGTAAATGCTATAGTTGGGCCAGCAATTAATATCTTTAATGTATTTTATTCTTGTAGATTCGAAGTGGCTGGATGGTCTTTTGTCGTTTGCTATATTAATTTCGCGAGCAAAAATTCAGGATTTACATAATTTAAGAGCAAATAAATCAAGCTAAATGATTATGAAATTACGATTAGAAGCAATTAATTTTTAAAAAGCACTTTACTCTTGTAGTCTCAGGACAACTTATATTATTAGTATTATTTGAACATCTAATTTGGCGAGCAAAAACTTCGGGAGCTGCATATCTAAAGAGCAAATAATTTATAAACAATGTAAAGTCTATAGTTGTGCCGGTAATTAATTTCTTTAATGCATTTTATTCTTGTAGATTTGAAGTGACTGGATGGTCCTTTGTCGTTTTTTATATTAATTTTGCGAGCAAAAAATCAGAATTTACATAATTTAAGAGCAAATAAATCAAGCTACATGATTATGAAATTATGGTTAGAAGCAATTAATTTTTTAAAAGCACTTTACTGTTGTAGTCTCAGGCCAACTTATATTATTATTATCGTTTGAACATCTAATTTGGCGAGCAAATAATTCGAGAGTTGAATATCTAAAGAGCATATAATTCATAAACAATGTAAATGCTATAGTTGTGCCAGCAATTAATTTCTTTAATATATTTTATTCTTGTAGATTCGAAGTGGCTGGATGGTCCTTTGTCGTTTTTTATATTAATTTTGCGAGCAAAAAATTCAGGATTTACATAATTTAAGAGCAAATAAATCAAGCTACATGATTATGAAAATATAATAGAAGCAATTAATTGTTAAAAGCACTTTACTCTTGTAGTCTTAGGCCAACTTATATTATTATTATCGTTTGAACATCTAATTTGGCGAGCAAATAATTCGAGAGCTAAATATCTAAAGAGCAAATAATTCATAAACAATGTAAATGCTATAGTTGTGCCAGCAATTAATTTCTTTAATGCATTTTATTCTTGTAGATTCGAAGTGGCTGGATGGTCCTTTGTCGTTTTTTATATTAATTTTGCGAGCAAAAATTCAGGATTTAGATAATTTAAGAGCAAATAAATCAAGCTACATGATTATGAAACTATAATTAGAAGCAATTAATTTTTAAAAGCACTTTACTGTTGTAGTCTCAAGCCAACTTATATTATTATTATTTATTATTTGAACATCTAATTTGGCGAAGCAAATAATTCGAGAGTTGACATATCTAAAGAGCATATAATTCATAAACAATGTAAATGCTATAGTTGTGCCAGCAATTAATTTTTTTAATGTATTTTATTCTTGTAGATTCAAAGTGGTTGGATGGTCTTTTGTCGTCTTTATATTAATTTTGCGAGCAAAAATTCAAGATTTACATAATTTAAGAGCAAATAAATCAAGCTACATGATTATGAAATTATGATTAGAATCAAATAAATTTTTAAAAGCACTTTATTCTTGTAGTCTCAGGCCAACTTATATTATTATTATTATTTGAACATCTAATTTGGCGAGCAAAAACTTCGGGAGCTGCATATCTAAAGAGCAAATAATTTATAAACAATGTAAATTCTATAGTTGTGCCAACAATTAATTTCTTTAATGCATTTTATTCTTGTAGATTCGAAGTGGCTGGATGGTCCTTTGTCGTTTTTTATATTAATTTTGCGAGCAAAAATTCAGGATTTAGATAATTTAAGAGCAAATAAATCAAGCTACATGATTATGAAACTATAATTAGAAGCAATTAATTTTTAAAAAGCACTTTACTCTTGTAGTCTCAAGCCAACTTATATTATTATTATTTATTATTTGAACATCTAATTTGGCAAGCAAAAACTTCTGGAGCTACATATCTAAAGAGCAAATAGTTTATAAACAATGTAAATGCTATAGTTGTGCCAGCAATTAATTTTTTTTAATGTATTTTATTCTTGTAGATTCAAAGTGGTTGGATGGTCTTTTGTCGTCTTTATATTAATTTTGCGAGCAAAAAATTCAAGATTTACATAATTTAAGAGCAAATAAATCAAGCTACATGATTATGAAATTATGATTAGAATCAAATAAATTTTTTAAAAGCACTTTATTCTTGTAGTCTCAGGCCAACTTATATTATTATTATTATTTGAACATCTAATTTGGCGAGCAAAAACTTCGGGAGCTGCATATCTAAAGAGCAAATAATTTATAAACAATGTAAATTCTATAGTTGTGCCAACAATTAATTTCTTTAATGCATTTTATTCTTGTAGATTTGAAGTGGCTAGATGGTCCTTTGTCGTTTTTTATATTAATTTTGCGAGCAAAAAATTCAGGATTTACATAATTTAAGAGCAAATAAATCAAGCTACATGATTATAAAATTACGATTAGAAGCAATTAATTTTTAAAAAGCACTTTACTCTTGTAGTCTCAGGCCAACTTAAATTATTATTATTATTTGAACATCTAATTTGACGAGCAAAAACTTCGGGAGCTGCATATCTAAAGAGCAAATAATTTATAAACAATGTAAATTCTATAGTTGTGCCAGCAATTAATTTCCTTAATGTATTTTATTCTTGTAGATTCGAAGTGGCTGGATGGTCTTTTGTGGTTTTTTATATTAATTTCGCGAGCAAACAATTCGGGAGTGGCATATCTAAAGCGCAAGTAATTCATAAAACATATGAATCATTTGAATGTTAATGATTGATATGAAATTCCCCTGATTGGAAGTTATCAATATTGCTGTACTATGCCCTTATGTTGGCGTGCCTTTAATATTTTCAGTGAAATTGCTACGAATGTTGCTTCCTTGATTTTGCTGCGAACCCCTTTAAAGTTTCTATAGTTTGTTGATCTTGTTTTCCATGAATGCCCTACTTCACAACAATAAAGATTGTATAACCTTTTTTCTTTCTACTACCTAACGGTTTAAATGAAGTAATCCAAAGATTACACAATATAATGATTGATAATATGTACAATTTTATGTAAAATGAAAATTTAGCCCCTGAATAGAACATTAACATTCACTAAATTTATATTTTCCTGAAAGCCAGCAAAAATATTTTTTTAATTACTCTTAAGTATCTTTCGAACGTTCAAAGATGCTTTCCCTATTTTCAAATTCTCAAATGACTTTTTGTTGACTTTTAGAGATATATAATATATAGCAAATATTAAAATTGAAACAGTTTTTAACTATTAAAAATATTTAAGCTCTCTAACCTGCGTTTTCCTTGCTTGTCACTGGAATTGCCCCATGTTATCCACATGTTATCTGTGGTTAGCCCCTTGATTGTTACAGCTCGACTTGCTTCACTTGATTGGCCAGAATGATGGATTAATAGTTGCTTGTATTTCTCCCCTCGGATTTCTGGAGTAACTTTGAGTATCTTCACTTTTATTTTATATTTCCATGTAATAATTTCTTTAGATGTATTTTCAGTCGTATTATTTAAATATGCATTTAGAGTATTTATTCAGACGTACATTTAAGTTTTTATTCGGACCGTTTTCTGGATCTTTCTCCGTACCTTTATTCAGACTTTTAATCGGAGCCGATTACGCGTAGAACGGCTGTTTTCGTCGCACAAATTTGGCACTTTGAATCTTTCGCTTTTACTAAATTATCGAGTTTTCACAAATTGTCACTGGTACGTAAAATTCTACTTTATATCAACGTGATTCGTGCCTTGTTAAAGATGGACTCTATTTTCGAGTTTTCTATCGTATTTATAAGCTCCACCTTCCAACGTCTCAATTGGCGTGTTTGTCGATCAAGGCTTATACTTTGTGCCTATCTTTTGTAGAACCCGGTATTTCTCAAAAATGCCTGGTTTAATTCTCGATAAAATGCTCTGCCGATCACGTAAGCGCTCTGTATATCACAGTATATTCTTAAAATTTCCAAATATCCATTGCAATTTTGTCACGTATTTTATATTTGTGTCGTTTATAGTCCAAAGCTTATCGTATAACGAACCGTCTGGTATTTATTTGTTATTAAAAATATGTTGGATTTCTCCGCAAATGTAATATTCTTGGTCACGTATTCATTTTCTAATAATGACGTATCAGAATGCGTTTACTTATTCATGCGTTGCCATTTTTGAGGATGTTCTTAAATAGCTAGAATGCCAGTTTGTTTATCTTTACCGATTACGTGTTTATATTGATGCAATTCGTTGCGTTTAAAATCCAACATATTTGGAGTAACAAACAATAAATAACAGGCAGTCCGCGATATGATAAAAGTTTGGACTATAGGCGACAAACATGAAGACGTGACAAAATGCTATGAAAATTTAGACTTTCTGAGAAATATACTGCACGAAGTTGAACGTCTACGTGTGAGATCAAGCGTCTGAACAAGAATCAAAACAATGAATTTTAGGAAATGCAGAGTTCTGCAGAGATAGGCGCAAAGTGCAGCCGTTGATCAACAAACACACGATGTACACCAATAAAGAAATTGATATGTGGAGTCCTATAAATACTATGGAGACCGTGTAAACATGCAGTATCTCTTCGGCAAGGCAATAATCACACTTCAATTGAAAGTTAAATACTACTTAAAGGTGAACTTAGTGAAAGTTAATAATTTATTATAATAGTGAAAATTAAAAGTGCCAATTTATACAACGAGAAATAGCCGTTTTGATCTTAAAACGTAAGATAAACTATTAATTGAATTGATGATACCTATAAAGGTACCTCTAAATACAACTCTAAATAAAACTCCAAATATACTTCGAAATAAAATTCTAAATGTACCACTAAACAAAACTTCGAGAATATTATAAGAATACTTCTAAAACAAGCTTACAAGGAAACATAATAAACATCAAGATACTCAAATTAAACTGGAAGCAAGTTCCAAGTCATTCCAAAAATCCGAAGGGAAAATTCAAGCAACAGTTAATTAATCATTCTGGTCAACAAGTGAAGCAAGTCAAGCTGTAGCAATTCAGGGGTGCCGACTATCAATATTCAGAGTAATTACAGTGATATTTTTGCTGCCTTTCAGGAAATATAAATTTGGTGGAAACAGATAAATGTCAATATTTTATTCAGGGGCTAATTTTTGAATCTTGAACAAATTAATAAGTTATTGACATAAAAGTGTACATATTATCGATTATTATATTGTATAATTTTGGATTGCTTCATTACATTATTTTAACAGATAGGTAATAGAAAGAAAAGGGGCAAACAATCTTTATTGTCGTAACGTAGGGCACTCTGTGTTTAATAGATTGAGCTACCCGAGGTATACAAATTCAAGGAATTATAGTATTTAGAGACGCATAGTAAAAGGGCCCGAATACGAACACAACAGTAAAGCTTCAAACAGGCGACGGCAACGTTAGGGGTTGTAAAATAGCAAAGTTATATATCGGAGATATAAAGGGGCTAAAGAAGAGATCACAGCAATAAAAATATCATACCAACGTAAGGGCTTTTCACAGCAATAATTATAACGTACAATTGTGGGGCTATTTCACAGCAATATTTATAGGCGTACCAACGTGGGGTGATTCATAGCAATATTTATGGCTTCCAATCGTGGGGCTTAAAAGGGGGGATTTTACAGCAATATATATATATATATATATATATATATATATATATTGCCGTGGTTCTCTTGGACAGTTTCGTAAACACTCGAACCTTTTCCTAACAACCATTTCAAAACCATTTCAAAAATGCACAACTTTTAAAAAAAACTGCTTACCCGTTTATTTCTGCTTCAAAAATCTTCAGTAGCTTCCCCTGGCTAGCTCAACTTTGCCTCTCGGATACAACCATTCTTCATTCACACTTGCACACCATTCAATAAAATCACCAAATAATACAACAATCATACAATCTTTTATTTACCGCTATTTGCAGACAAATTATTCACATGTATAAAAATAGTTTGGTACACTAATTACAAACTCAAAATGTGATATGTTTTTAAAGTCCTTGATTTTCTACTTATTTACAAACAAATTTAATGAACAAAATATAAAGATAGGTGTATATAGAAAAGTAGAGATAGGTGTATAATAGAGTAAAATTTAAATAGATAGGGATAGAATAGGGTATATAGAAAAGTAGAAGTAAGTGTTTATAGAAAATAAGACTAGGTATAGAATAAATATGGGAGATAGTTAAATGTAGATATAGAATTAGGTATGTATAGTTAGGATAAGAATAGATAGTGATAGTAGGTAGGGTTAAAAAATATGAAAAGTGAAGAGAAAAGTACAAAAAATGTATTTAAAGAGTCAATAAAGGACGAAAGAGTGAAATAGAAGGAGAAAATAAAAGAAAATAAGAGGGTGAAGAGTTAGTAATAGAGAGAAAT
The DNA here is from genome assembly GCA_036346225.1 of Platerodrilus igneus. Lineage (NCBI taxonomy): Eukaryota > Metazoa > Arthropoda > Insecta > Coleoptera > Lycidae > Platerodrilus > Platerodrilus igneus. Next base: position 8,957,819 of record JARFIW010001469.1, on the reverse strand, counting down.
AGTTAGGTAAAAGGTAGCGATAGGTGTGAATAAATAATTAGAAATAAAAATAGGGGTAGATAGACAGAATTAAGAAAGATAGAAGTAAAAATAGCATTATGTGACACACAAGAGATAAATATAGGCATAAGTGAGTTAAGAGGCAAAGATAATTTTGGTAATGTGAATTTGAATGTAAAAGATTTTTATGAGATGAATATTGTACATGAAGGGTCTAGAAGAGATGAAAAGTTTTGTATAAAGGGGAAAGATAAAGATGTTGAGGTAGTATCGTTTGGTTTGTCCGCAGAAAAGGAAATAATAATAAATGAGAAACAGACAAGTATAGGGAATAAAGAAGAAATATTTAAGAGTCAGAATAATAGGGATAAGTTTATTTTATGTGAAGTAACAGGGATGATAAGTATAGAAATAGAAGGAGAAGAAATAGGGATGAAGTGTATTAGGATTGTTAGAAGAAAGACATGGAGGGTCAAGAAAAGAGTTAGATTTAAATGAGAAAATGAAGCTTAATGAACAAAAATATAGAGATAGGTGAATAGTAGTGTAGAAGTTGAATAGTTAGAGATAGAAATAGGTATATAGAAAAGTAGAAGTAGAAATAGGATAAATATGGATAGGTGTATATAGAAAAGTAGAGATAGGTGTATAATAGAGTAAAATTTAAATAGATAGGGATAGAATAGGTGTATATAGAAAAGTAGAAGTAAGTGTTGATAGAAAATAAAACTAGGTATAGGATAAATATGGGAGATAGTTAGATGTAGATATAGAATTAGGTAGGTATAGTTAGGATAAGGTATAGATAGTGATAGTAGGTAGGGTTAAAAGTATGAAAAGTGAATATAAAAAGAAAAGTACAAAAGAGGTACTTGAATAGTCAATATAGGACGAAAGGGTGAAATGAAAAGAGAAAATAAAATGAAATAAGAGGGTGAAGAGTTAGTAATAGATAGAAATAGTTAAGTGAAAGGTAGAGATAAGTGTGAATAAGTAATTAGAAATAAAGATAGGTGTAGAGTAGATAGATAGAAAAAAGTAGAGATAGGTGTAGAAATAGATAGAAATAAGTAGTGATAGGTTGGATAAATAGCTATAGATAGTGAGGTGAGTAGATAGGTGTATAGAAATAGCATATAAGATTAGATTACAGTGTACATATTTAAATTCAGAAAACATGGAGTAGTTTTCCTAGAATTGAAATAGGGGGATTATGTAGTGGATTTAAATGGTTAAATTTGGGTATAAACAATGCAATTTCAAACACTCTGTATAGATAAAACAACCATAATTTACGTGCGAAATTTATTTCATGTATTTAATTTAAAGTAACAAATAATACCATAATTTTATAATTAGGGATTAAAAATTCGTAGGTTCGTAAAGAAAACAAATTGTATAAGCCAATAGAAATTATTAATTAATTTAATTCAGTTTAATTCAAAGGGTTATAAAGTCAGAAAACGCATCAAAGCATGAAAAATCGATAATTCCAAGGCGAAACGCGTTACTAACAAACAAACAGACGTCGAATATAGGAAATACTTTGAAACGCAAACTCCTAGAAATGTTATTTTAAAACGATCGTTAATTGAACACCTGCATGTTTTTGAAAGGTCGACTTCTATGTATTTCTGTAGATAACAAGCAAGTTTCAAAGAATATTGAGCAACCGACAGTCGCAAAGCACGTGTACAACTCCACGTGGAGGAGATATCACGCGGACAGTAATATCGATTTTCTACCACTCAAACAGGGTAGAAGGAAACATCCAATATGCATAAGAGAGGAATAGAGTTAATACAGGCGGGGTTTAAAGACGTCAGTGAAAGGTATCATTGGTCTAAATAGTTAGTTGTACAACAGACGAGCACGGGACAGATGAATTCGGGTTTTTCGGAAAATAGCGTAGCGACAAGCTAAATTTCGGGGAGTTTGAAAACGGTTATACAAAATTTGAAGAAAGAGTTAATTCAATTAAATATTTCGCGTTAAGAGGGTTTGGAGAGGTTACATTTTGAATCCTATAAATATGAAAGGGGAGTTATTAAGTTTCTCTCTGACTTCTTTAATTTGCATCGCTTACGACGTACAAAAATCTACTAACCAGCTTGTAAGTATTAAAATTTGTAAATTAAATAGTACAGTGTTAGATGGTTGTGGCCTTAGACTTTGAACGCGGATAGTGTCGAGTTTATTTATATTTAACTAAGGTACAACGTATACTGTAACAAGCTCGTAACGTAAAGTAAATTAAATTATGCAATAATAGCAAGTGTACTGTACTTGGATTTGGATATTGAGATGGACCTTGAATGAGTAGCATGCAGCGCAACGTAGATGGTGTTCATCTATAAATAGCTGGAGGCGGCAAGCAGAGCAGAACAACGAGACCGAGCGTTCAGGAACATAATACATCGTCAATAGAGATGGAATCTTCAAGTTTTTCCAGGTAACGCATAAGAGTTTGCTGTTTTTTATAAACTGTGAAAATTATTTGTGATGTGTAAGAGTGAACTTTGATGGTATTTTTCGTTATTTTGCGTATTGAAAAGAATACGTATAACTAACTTTTATTATGGTATTTGAATATAAATCTAAAGGTGTACCTAAAGCTTATTAACGTTCCTCATGAATTTAAAATTTTATTGTCAAGAGTACATGGTTTTTTTTTGTGTTTGTAGTAAGAGTATGCAAAGTAGAAAGCATACATTAAAAAAAAACTGGGTTATCATGAGCTTACCATACTCCAGAGTGTACTAATTAGAAATAATTATAAATTAAAAAAATAAGGTATTATTCAGGGCCCATTTACTCCTGTTACATTAAATGTGTTTGATATTTCAATATAAAATCCAGGACTTTACAAAGATACAATTTATTGAGGTGTAACTTGAGCACCGAAATGTACATAATCTTGAATTATTATTTGTAAATAGTGGTAAATAAATATTGTATGATTGTTGTATTATTTTGTGGTTTTATTGAATGGCGTGTGTGAACGATACAGAGAATGATAGTAAATCTAGGTATCCAAGAGGAGGCCCAACTGAGCTAGCTAGGGAGCTGTTGAAGAAAACAAAGTGGATGGAAGTAGAATCCGGGTAAGAAAATTTTTTTTGAAATTTTTCTATTTTGTGAAATTTTCGATTTTTGGTAAATTAATAAATTTTCGAATCTACTGAGCCAGAGCGAAGTTACACGGCAATACATATATATATATATATATATTACTCATATTTAGACCAGGGTAGAAAATTAAATAATCACATCAAATAATTTTAATCACCGTGTAGAAGCTTTGGGAAAAAGTACGCTTTATTAAAACACCGTGGAGAATAAAAATTCATTCGTTTCAGTAAAAATAAGAGATTCAAATCATATACAAGACGCTTTATATCAAAAGAAACAGTATTAAAAAGCTCTGCGTGTAATTTAATTATTCCGAGGAAAGAAACAAATGGAAATTACGTGCAAAATTTATATTAATTAACCCTATTTTAAGTAACCGGTAGTAAAACAAAGTGTACACATAATAATTAATATTTAACTTGTATTCGCTAAAAATGAAAGGATAGAAGTCAATTTTAATTGGAGTTAATTAAACCATTATTAATAATAAGCATAAAAGTCTGTGAAAATCCAAGATTATAATACCAGAAAATAAAGCTCTGAGAATTAATATTATTTTGAACACCTGCGTAGTTTAAATATCACGTACGGCGAAAATTGTGTAGATAACAAATGGTTTCAAAGAATCTTGAAGAAACCGTGGCTTAATATTCACGAGAAGGTGCGATACGGGGTTATTTAACCCAGATAGTCCTCATGGACTAAAATATAATCGATAATAAAGAATATCAATTTGCACCGATGCGAACAGGTTAGAAAAGGAAAGAGAAAATGCGTCAAGCAAAGACACATATAGTAAAAGGCGTGATTTAAGCAACGTCACGAGGGTCACAATTGGTTGAAAATAGGATGCAAATATCAGAGGTAGAAACAACGATTTCTGTACAAAATTAATTAGCTTTTCTCGGACATGTTTGCGTGCCGTGTGAGAATTTCTGAGATTTTCAACTGGGGCGAGTGAAAAATTCGTAAAAACCTACGCGCGAGCGACGGACTGGGAACATAGAATGAGAAATTCTTAAGAATTGTCTGTTTTGAGGACAAAAGCGACGTGCCGGCTATTCGCTATATATACAGGTGGTAATATGAATTTCGGCCTCTTAGACTTTTGACTATTCGATGCGTTAAAAACTCTTACATCCGCGACTTGATTCAAGATGTTAAACAGTGCATTTTAGTTTGATAAAATAATTTAAAATTTGGCTCGTATATTTTAGTGATTCAAAATAGTTTGTTATTTACGTGCTAACATGAATGTACTTCAGTGCACTTAGATACAAGGTAATAAAATTTAGTATCACTGTACCAATTAGCAAAATTTACAACGACAAATGTATACACAAAAGTAGGCAGTTTTGGCGTATATTGGTGACAGAAGTATGAACTTCTTTGTTATTTTTCGGGGGTGTTAATAATTAAATGGTTCAAATACGTGTCTGGATCCACGAAACAAGGGTCAGATATACACAGATGAGTTCCGGAAAAGCCCAGAAACAACTTTAAATAAATGGTGATGGAGAAAATTTTAAAAGCGTTGAGAATTAGAAGCCGTAAATATAATCCTGTTGGAATGGTGTGATTAACTAAAGGGACGATGTACATTGAAGCTACGAGGACAGTAACCTTCAGGTAAATTATACTATTTTGTTTGACATTTTTGTGTGTGTTGAATAACTTTATAATTGATTTACTTTAAATGGACATTAGTGAAATTGTACTAACCATAAAATTTTAATTTTAAGATGAAATTTGCTTGTTTAAGTAGAAAGGGGTATTTAGTATTGATGTTCTGGATTATGATGAAATTTTAGGTATGTCTTTGAGCTCAATTAGACGAACCTGGTTAATTAACGTAAAGGGGTGGTAGATGCTCCCTTTTTACTCTATATATATTGTTATATTAATTAGTAGGCGTCCAACAAGGACTTTAATTCTGGATGCACATTAAAATGATAATAAAATTAATCTTGAAATTCTTTTTAAAACTGAATTTTATGCTGAAATTTAATTTGAAAATTTAATGTATTCTGAATATTGATGTAAATAGAGTTAACGTTGGTGTTTGTGGTAGGAATGTGTTGTTTAATTTTATGAATGAGGAGGTTTATAAAATTAGGTGAGCAGCTGAAGCGAAACCAGGATCACAGCAGTTTATGACGCCCAATCGGTGGGACTAGAATTTTTTTGTTGAAAGGACCCAGTTCCCGCATTCAAAGGAGTATATCACAGCAATATATATATATATATATATATATATATATATATCTCAACATTTGTATTAAGTACTGAATTTAACAACCTTTAATATGGTGGTAGAACTATTTACATTTACTATATTGACATACTTGAATGCAATAAAATCAGTATCTCTTATTTAAGTAAAAGTTCCCTTAATGCGGGTTGTTAACTATTATACTAAGCACTGCAAATTCTACAGTTAAAACAAATTGGCGTCCAACTGAAACATAGCCAATAACTCTTGATATTCTCTACAAAATTCATAATAATAAGCGGTAACGTTAATAAAGTCCAAGAATTCCAACCTTAATCTAGCAACTTAACATTTTCATGTATATATATATATATATATATATATATATATATATATATATATATATATATATATATTATATATATTCTTATGCTCAACCCCCTCGCGCCTTTTTTATTAATTTAATTATTTTTATATAATGTGCAAGTATTTATTTTATGTTACGTGCTTTAGCAACGTTTGGTTGGTTTATAAATCAAAAACTGTGTTAAATATGACTCGACTATTTGAAAACTTTTACTTCCCAGGGTATCCACCTACTTACCGTGGGTTCAGTGGTAAGTAGATGTGCAATGCACCAACCAAACAGCACTACCTTTTGTTTTTGTACCTTTTGATAATTTACACTTGTATATGCCAAATTTTTATGTAAGATCCACGTAGCCTTGTGCCAAATTAATTACTATTACAAAATTTCTGACTTTGACGTTATATCACACAGTACTCGCCTGTTCTATACTTCGTTATCGGCCTCTATGAATGCTGGCTCAAAATCCTACTCGCCGTATACGTCTTTACAAGGTCTGCACTATCACTATGAAATCTGCCGTCTAGACTCCCGGTATCGTTGACTAAATTTTGATGCTCCCAAATCTAAAATAAATATGACCCAAATTTAGAATTTTAAATAACCTTTTGTATTTACTTCCCCTGCGCTAATTTTTCCGGTGTTATATCTTCTTTATCTCGTACGAATCCTCTGGCTACTTCAATGCTGTCTTTTAATCTTGCTACTCTCGTTCTAAATCACTGCTTTCTTTATCCACTCGTTCCAAATCAATACTTCCTCCTTTTAATCCGCTCGTTCCAAATCAATACTTCCTTCTATTTAACCACTCAATGCCCTGCTATACATAAAACCATATCCAATTCAATCCCAATAATATCTTCTTCAATCTTATCAATCCTATTCGATGCCTTCTGCCTATATAAATCTCGTTCCAATATCCACTTATGTTCCGCCGGTTCGCTGTCGCACTAATTCCACTCTTAAACTTGTTACTCGTCGTTGCTATTAATTATTTTATTCACTGTTGCTTATCCTTACTCTTCCTTTACATAAATTAAACTCGTACACTTTCAAACTCATTTATTAATCTTCAAAAATATTCAAACAATTTAGTGCAGTTTACAAACACGTCTTGTTACAAAAATATTTAGAAATCGACCTCTTGTTTACTTATCCTAGGTGATAATTACAATTTTAATATGCCTACTTTTTATTACATACAAAAACCATCCAATAACGTCGTCTCACCAAGTTCGTGTCACTAATACCTTATACTTTGTCTTTTGCACTTTCCCTTTTCATACACAAATGTTCAATCATTGGTCCTAAATATCGCACAACCCTTCAATCATATTTGACAATGCTATTACTTATAATTTTGAGATTACATGTTTGTCCAAAGGTTGATTCTAATAAAATAAATGCCGAACTGATACACATATACACCTGGATCTGCGTGGTGAATAGTGTACTACAGACGCATCCGGTTTCTGGATTGGCAAATGTACGTTCTATGGCTTATTCAACATACAACTCAGTGTAAAACCTTGAATACTGTGTGTTTTATCACGTCATCAAGTCATTGTTTTTACGTCTTGGCACTTCATTTTGACTAATATTTCAAATACTTTAACGTTTGTAAAGTACGGCAAACATAAAATTTTTAATTACGGGATCTGATATTTGGCTTACTTTATTTGGCATACACTACCTTCAACAAAACAACCCTTAGAACCCTTTTAACCCCTACTGACATTACAATATATATATATATATATATATATATATATATACAGGGTGAGTTTTTAGTGTGGCAACGGTCGATAACTCCGTTATTATAAAAGCTACGTAAACCAAATTTGGAGTCATATTAGGCATGCCTAAAGTGCATATTTTAAAAATATTTAGAAGCATACAGAGTGTTTCATGATTCCAGGGCATATTAAACTTATATTTTTTTAAATGGAATACCCTATATATTATTACATTTTTGAAAAGCCCATAAAAAGAGCTTTAATTTGATATCAAATTGTATCTGTCTATTCCTTTTAGTTTTTGAGATATTCAACTGTTTATAGAAAAAATGACCCTGATTAGATACATTGCCACTGCACTAATACACAACTTATGTTAATTTTCAAGATGCAGAAAATTTTACTATATACCATAGTATATTTGTAAATATCACACTTTTGAAATTTCTTCACAGTATACAGGGTGTGTCAGGTTTCGCAAAATGCAATTTTTAAAATTTTTTTTAAATAGCACCCTACCAATTTTATTGCTACAATGGATACTCCATTAAGTGTCCTTTCATTTTTGTTAAGCATTCCCTATACCTAAATCCATTACTTTCTGAGATATTTTTGATTTTCTTCAAATTTTAAGAATGTTTTTAATTTACATAACTAAAAATAACTTACTATTGGAGAATATTATAAAACAATTAATACATATTAATTAACAATTAACTACACTTATCCAATAACAATTTTCACTAAACATATAACAACCTAATAATAATACGCTATCAACAGAATTCTGCCAGATCAACAATATGCATTTTATAGAAAATTAAAACTAAAATGTCATTTAGGTTTATTAATTGTAGTGTGTTGTCATTTAACAGATATCTCTCTTGGTATATTCCTGATGCAAGTAGGAAATTTCTTAAACTTGCTCCCAATACTCAAATCATATTTATTTGTTCTTCCACTGTAAAATTCATTTTGAAAACTTCTTCAAAGATTACATTTAAAACAGAACTGATAATGTGTTAAATGACAACACACTACAATTAATAAACCTAAATGACATTTTGATTGTAATTGTTATATTTTTCAAAGCCTGCCTGATTTCCTGTTTGAACATTTTCTATAAAATGCATATTGTTAATCTGGCAGAATTCGGTTGATAGCGTATTATTGTAGGTTGTTATATTTTTAGTGAAAATTGTTATTGGATAAGTGTAGTTAATTGTTAATCAATATGTATTAATTGTTTTATAATATTCTCCAATAGTAAGTTGTTTTTAGTTATGTAAATTAAAAACATTCTTAAAATTTAAAGAAAATCAAAAATATCTCAGAAAGCAATGGATTTAGGTATAGGGAATGCTTAACAAAAATGAAAGGACACTTAATGGAGTATCCATTGTAGCAATAAAATTGGTAGAATGCCATTTAAAAAAAATTTTAAAAATTGCATTTTGCGAAACCTGACACACCCTGTATACTGTGAAGAAATTTCAAAAAAGTGATAATTACAAATATACTATGGTATATAGTAAAATTTTCTGCATCTTGAAAATTAACATAAGTTGTGTATTAGTGCAGTGGCAATGTATCTAATCAGGGTCATTTTTTCTAAAAACAGTTGAATATCTCAAAAACTAAAAGGAATAGACAGATACAATTTCATATCAGATTAAAGCTCTTTTTATGGGCTTTTCAAAAATGTAATAATATATAGGGTGTTCCATTTAAAAAAATATAAGTTTAATATGCCCTGGAATTATGAAACACCCTGTATGCTTCCAAATATTTTTAAATGTGCATTTTAGGCATGCCTAATATGCTCAAATTTAGTTTACGTAGCTTTTATAATAACGGAGTTATCGACCGTTGCCACACTAAAAACTCACCCTGTATATATATATTATATATATATATATATAATAATTTTTTGGCGAAGTAAATTATTTGGATAAGTTGATATTTTTATTTCTTGGGATATTTTACGTTCGGTTTTTTATTAAATATTCATTTGCTGGTTTCTGACTTTCGATTTATTTAAAATTTTCAAAGAGCTAAAAGTTAAAGATAATAACAGTTTTAAATTAAAAATATTAGGCATACGCTTGAAATAAAATAATTGTAATATGCAGTTGAATAAAAATAAATTGTTTTCAAATAAAGTGTAACTTGTAGAAACTTATAAGTATTAGAGTTACATGTTAATTATGGATGTAATATTTTGATTGTATGGGTTATATAGTATGGTGTAGGTGTGTTGATTTAAATATATTTTGAATATGTAGAGGTAAATTAGTAAATTGGTTTTATGGATGGTTATCTATTTTGGTGATGTTATATAGTTGTAGTACACTGTACTGAGATTGTTGATGTCCTGTTTGTTGTTGATGCAATTATTGTCTTGTATTATGTGATAAGATTCTAAAATAATCGTCTTTTGTAGTTATTGTCTTCTGTTAATATGGTGATTTCATTGAAATTGGCTGTATGTTTGGTAGAATGTAGATGAGATGCAAGAGCACAATAAGTTTTCAATTTTGCATCGCTACGATGTTGGGTAATTCTATTTCTTAACCATTGTGAAGTCTGTCCTATGTATGTTTTTTTGCAACTGCATGTGATTTTGTAAACTAGGTTGCTGCGTAGAAGTGGATTAGTGGGGTCTTTTAATTTTGTGAATAAATTTCGAATCGATTTTTCATATGTGTAAGCTATACAGATGTTAGGTTTTTAATATTTTAGAAATTAATGGTGTTAAATTTTGATGTATGGTAATTGTTTGTATTTTGTGTTGGCAATTTCGTTTTGTTGAATATTTATTTTATTGTGTTTGTATATAAAAGTTTGTTTAATAGTGATTTTGGATAGCCATTGTTATGAAGTATATTAAAAAGATCTTGTTTATTATAGAATAGAAAATATATGTGAACCAAAATTCTTATACAAAAATAAACAAGATCTTTTTAATATACTTCATAACAATGGCTATCCAAAATCACTATTAAACAAACTTTATATACAAACACAATAAAATAAATATTCAACAAAACGAAATTGCCAACACAAAATACAAACAATTACCATACATCAAAATTTAACACCATTAATTTCTAAAATATTAAAAACCTAACATATGTATAGCTTACACATATGAAAAATCGATTCGAAATTTATTCACAAAATTAAAAGACCCCACTAATCCACTTCTACGCAGCAACCTAGTTTACAAAATCACATGCAGTTGCAAAAACATACATAGGACAGACTTCACAATGGTTAAGAAATAGAATTACCCAACATCGTAGCGATGCAAAATTGGAAAACTTATTGTGCTCTTGCATCTCATCTACATTCTACCAAACATACAGCCAATTTCAATGAAATCACCATATTAACAGAAGACAATAACTACAAAAGACGATTATTTTAGAATCTTATCACATAATACAAGACAATAATTGCATCAACAACAAACAAGACATCAACAATCTCAGTACAGTGTACTCACAACTATATAACATCACCAAAATAGATAACCATCCATAAAACCAATTTACTAATTTACCTCTACATTTCAAAATATATTTAAATCAACACACCACACCATACTATATAACCCACACAATCAAAATATTACATCCATAATTAACAAACCTAATACTTATACAGTTTCTACAAGTTACCTTATTTACACATTTATTTTTATGTCACTGTCAATGTCAAATATTTTTATTCAAGCTGTGTATGCCTAATATTTTTAATTTAAAATTGTTATTATCTTTATACTTTTAGCTCTTTGAAAAGATTTTAAATAAATCGAAACGTCAGAAACCAGCAAATGAATATTTAATAAAAACCGAACGAAAATATCCCAAGAAATAAAAATATCAACTTATCCATATATATATATATATATATATATATATATATATATATATATATATACAGGGTGCCCACAATCTATCTCCGTATATGGGTAACTTTTTATTATAGAAGATACAATATTGGTTAAATTAGCAAAGTTGAAGAGAAATTTACGAGTAGTATGATGCTTTTTGAAAACTCACCTAGATGCTCAACTTTTTAGATATTTGAAAAAACTGAAATTTGCCATTTTCTTCAAACGCTAATAACTTTTAACGGTTTAACCTATAGAGAAAATAAAACTGCTTGTAAGGTAACTTTTACGTAGAATTCAATAGCGTATATGACAATTTTAATTGGAAATGGGTTTTCAAGCTACAAACATAACCTCACTTTTTTTAAATGGAAATCATAGTTCAATATAACCCAAATGGAAAGGTTTTTTTTTTCTGATTACCCTGATGTAAGGGTTGATGTACTTATTTTCAGTAGTTTCTTCATAATAAAGAAAAACGATTTATTTATTTGCGGACATCAAGGAGTCCATGGATACATATTACAAACAAACAAAATGTGTAAAATCAATAATGGAAACACAAGTTTATTGTAACTAAATTTATTATAAACTAAGAAAAATAAAATACTTAAAAAATAAACTATCCATACAATACAAATAACTTAATCAAAGGAAACAAAAATTAATTAATGCGAATATGCCCACTCCTACATTAACATATGCTCAAAATGACCTCCATTAGCTTGCAAACACATTTCGCACCTTTTAATTAAGTTTTGGTGCACCTTATTTAACGTTTGTGGTTTTATACTTGTAATAGCTGCTGTAATACTATCTTTGAGTTGCTCAATGTTATTGGATTTTTTAGCATGCACTACATCCTTTACAGTACCCCAAAGAAAAAATCCAGTGGCGATAGTTCTGGTGACCTTGCCGGCCATGGAACAGGACCTGCATTGCCAATCCAATTTGGAAAACTATTATCAAGATATTCAGAAACGGCTTGAGCATTGTGAGCAGGTGCACCGTCATGCTGAAAATAATATAAGTTTTGCAGTAAATGAAGTGGCAAATTATCGAGCATTTCTTGCAATTCGTTTTGTAGAAAATTTAAATAGCGTACACCATTTAAATTATAATTATAGAAGAAAGGCCCAAGTATTTTATTACCAAAATGGCACACCGCACATTTATCGAAAATTGATGTTGATCCCGCCTTTCTTCTGTTAAATGGGATTTTCCTGACTCCAGTAGACTGTATTTTTCTGTTAAACATGCCTTTGTTAGTAAATTTTGCTTCGTCGATAAATATAATAGTGTGACTAAAACCAGGATTATTATTTGTTTCATTAAGAAACCACCTACAAAACTGTTGTCTTCTCTCACAATCCCCATGATACAGTGTATTGCTAACATGGGTTTTGTATGGTTTGTAGCGGTTTGGTTTTAAAATTAGGCGAGCTTTTTCTGTAGAAGTAGCGCACTCAATTGCAGTTTCTCGGGTGGACGCTGTTGGCTTAAAATTTATGTAGGCTAACACACGTTCTTCATCATCAGTTTTGAATTTTCTTTTATCAGTACTGGGTTTTGTAAAAGCACCAAACCTTTTTAAATTGTTTTCTAATTTAGAAAACAATCGTTTATCTGGCTGCCTTCTTTCCAAATATCTTTCATAATACATATCACCAGCAGCATCACAATTTCTGTTACAGGCATAGTAACAAAAGAGCATGTCATTTTTTCGTCGTTTGTATACATTCTCTATTATAATCAAATAAATTTAAAAGTCTTCTACACAAAATTTGCAACCCAGAGCAAATAAACACTTTAACTAATAATATCTGACAAATGCCAGTTGTTTTTGTTTATTTAAAATATGTATCCATGGACTCCTTGATGCCCGCAAATAAATAAATCGTTTTTCTTTATTATGAAGAAACTACTGAAAATAAGTACATCAACCCTTACATCAGGGTAATCAGAAAATAAAACCTTTCCATTTGGGTTATATTGAACTATGGTTTCCATTTAAAAAAGTGAGGTTATGTTTGTAGCTTGAAAACCCATTTCCAATTAAAATTGTCATATACGCTATTGAATTCTACGTAAAAGTTACCTTACAAGCAGTTTTATTTTCTCTATAGGTTAAACCGTTAAAAGTTATTAGCGTTTGAAGAAAATGGCAAATTTCAGTTTTTTTCAAATATCTAAAAAAGTTGAGCATCTAGGTGAGTTTTCAAAAAAGCATCATACTACTCGTAAATTTCTCTTCAACTTTGCTAATTTAACCAACATTGTATCTTCTATAATAAAAAAGTTACCCATATACGGAGATAGATTGTGGGCACCCTGTATATATATAACTATATAAAAATTCATACTTGCAACTCCCGTGTATACATGCAAATACACGTCCGTTCTCTCGAACCATGTATGCAAAAATTCACTCAATACCTGTGTTGGGTATGCAATACGGGTGTACAAATTTTATGCTCGAAACTTTTGATATCTCTCTACTCATGTACCAACTTAGTTTGGAATTGAACTTCCAAAATCCGCACTTCTACAATCACTCAATAATGAACCGTATAGGTGGGGTTAGTTATCATCTTTTCTGCCGTTAATAAGCCGGCGCCTCCAACCATTAAGTGAGTTTTTGTGTGTCGTGTTCTTGAATTTTCTCTATCACTGTATTTATATACCTTTTATCACGTGACTGGCCTAGCCAATCAAAAATCTTACATATTTCACAATTGTATATCATCCCTACATGTGCTTTTAGGTTAATGGTTTTAATCAACTTTTATTATTGCCATTGCTAATTGAAATTACTTTATAATTAAATTTAAGCTATTCTGTAATATTCTAAAGTATTTCCTGTTAATATTTTTATAGATATCACGAAAAATTACATTTTATTACGTACTTCCTGTTTTGAATTTTCTAGAACAAACTGGTATTTCCTTTGGCGCCTAAATTTAAAATCTTCTACATTTCCCAGGATTTTAGATATCAGTTGATAGGTTATGTTCATTTAAAGTGTCAATTGTCACCCCAAAGTCGAACTAGGATTGGATAACTATCTTAATTCAGGTAAGTGATAGGTTACATTTTAGATAGAATTGTTTGTGGTTGGCCGAAAATATTATTTGAAATTTGGATTAATTTAAAAATGTTCTTGGGTGTTACAAATAGGGGATAGAGGTGAACCCATAGGGGTGCCAAAGGTCTGTTGATAAAACTTAGAATTAAAAGTAAAGGAAGTGTTATTAAAAATCAAATCAATAGTTGATAATAAAGAACTAAAGTTAAGGTTGCAATGTAGTTGAATAACATTCCATGTTTCAGTAATAATTTTAACAAATAATTCTTTGGGGATATTGGTGAACAAAGAACGGACATCTAAAGATATAAGAATATGATCAGTGGGTAATTGAAAATGTCTATATCTATCGACGAAGGTACATGTGTCTCTAACGTTATAGCCTTCAAGAGGAAAAGAATTTTGTAAGATTTTGAATAAAAAGGTAGCAATATTGTAGGTTGGAGTGTCTATACAAGAGATTATGGGTCTTCGAGGTATATTTATTTTACGGATTTTTAGCAAACCATAATATTTGCCTGGAATGCAATTATTTTTGATTAAAATATTCTTTTCAATCCTAGTGATCATAGAATGTTCGTATAAGAATTTAATGTGATCATTAACTTTATTTTGAATAGTGAAAGTAGGTTCTTGTGTGAGTTTTTTTAATAGGTAGTTATATAATCAAGTAATTGATAGAATTTGGTCAGATAATCTTGTTTGTCTAATATAACGGTGAGAGAACCTTTGTCGGCTTTTGTTACATAAATGTTGGGGTTGTCTTTTAAGAATTTCTTGGTGTTGTAGATGCGAGTGTTGGGGTTATTTATTTACTTATATACAAGATTTGTGTAAAAATTGGTAATTCTAGTTCTCAATATTGTTTTTTCTTCTGTTGGTTTTTCAATAGATTCTATAATTGATTCTACATTAGTTAGTAATTTGCCAATATTGATGTCTGTAGTGGACATTTCAATATTAAAATTTATGTTTAGGGCCCAATTTTAATATTGAAACCTATTCGGAATAACCGTCTTCCGTATAGATTTGCCTCTCTGCTCCAATTTATATTTTTGCATTTTTTTCCCATAGGAACCCACTCCAGCAAGTAGGGATGGACTCGGGCCGGGCCGGCCCGAAATTTCGAGCCGACCCGACTTTCATTCAATGAATAAGATATTTTTTTCAGTTTTGTTCAACAAGTAACAATCATTCTTTTGTTTGATTTAAGAGTATACTGATTTTGAGTTACAATTAAGATACTTGAGGAACATACCATAGTATATCATTTAATTTTTGATTCTTTGAAAAATCCTAGAAATATGTAACAAAAGTACAAAATGTTTAGCAATTTTCAATGTTTATGAAATTGTTACAGACGGATTTTTATAACCTTTTTTTACTTTGAGAAACTGAAACTTTTGGAATTGAACTTTGATCTATAATTTGACTGTCTTTGTTCTAGTTCTTTTAAATTTTTATTTGACCGACTGACTAATCGTGCCAAAGTTCAAAATTTAACACTTTTGATGAATTATTGAATGCTAAAAATTAAATAAATTGTTTATAGGTCGTAGTATAAACGGCATCAAACTTCATCGGTTAATATCTCAAGCGATTGAAAATTGGTACCTAATGTTATTAGAACTTAAGGAACCTGAACGTTAAATAATATACCGAATGTTTGCTTAAAAAAGTTGGATTTTCAAATTGTGGTATGTAGAAGATACCTTATCCTTTAGAAATACGTATTACCTGATGGAATAGAAGTGAAATGAAGTAATCGTTTAAGGTTGAAAAGTTTTTTTAAAAAATGATTACCAAAAGGTATAAATCAGTATACATAGATCCTTTTATATACCAATAAAATTTTATTTACTTTATCCTTTTTTTATGGCATGAGTTCGATAATGGTATTATTATACATTTTCCCGCAAACGTAACATAGGCATTAACTATGCTTGTTTAATAATAATAAATTGATTTTTTTTTCAATATGTATCTTGCTATTCAAACTAAACATTTTATTTTTGTTTTTAATGTCCAATTTTATTATTTCAACACATTCATTAAATCATTTACAAATGACACACTACTATGATTCATACAAATTACATAACTAGCAATTATGTCCTGCGTGATTAATCACACTGAAGTGTGCGTACTTTATGCGTGTTTAGTTTTGTCCAGTTTTTACGACTTAGATGACTTAGTCTATATTGAAAAAATCAAACAAACGCAACTAACAAATATCTCCAGTTAGTCTAATGTGAGCTCTCGGGTATTGCAGCTCATTCGTTGGGTACCGATTCTTTTCCTATCAGTTTGTGATTTAATTTTCCGTATTGTACTGTTTAAATGATCTGTGTTAAGTTAAGTGTTTGTGAGTGTATAACATTGAAATTTTCAATAAAAATGCAACGTAGTTGCATTAAGCACCCAGACTATTTCTGCTATATTTGTGGTGATATAACACTAAAGTCTCAGAGGAGAAATATAACTCCATTGATAAAAAAAATTGTATGAATTATATTTTGGATGTAAATGGGGTGATCAGGATAAGTCTTGAGCCCTCATAATTGTTGTAATTCGTGTGTAACATAGTTAACTGGTTTTTGAATGGATCCCGTCACATGACATTTGCAGTTCCGATGGTTTGGAGAGAACCTAAGGATCACTCCACAGACTGTTATTTTTGTTTAACGAAAATATCAGGGATAACAGCTAAGACTAGACGCACTGTTAAATATCCTAATATTCCCTCTGCTTTAAGACCAGTGCCTCAGAGTCCACAGCTTTCAATTCCGGTAGCACCAAGAACATGGGAGTTAGACGACGATGTTGTTGAAGGTTGTACAGATTTATCGGATGATAAAGAAAGGAGGGAGCCCGACTTTTTAGAAAATACAAATACTGAACCGCACTTAATAAATCAGTATAACCTAAATGATCTCGTTCGTGATCTACATTTATCCAAAAATCGAGCTGAAATACTAGAATCACGACTGGAGGGATGGAATCTTTTACAACGCAACACAAAAATAAGTGGTTTCCGTGACAGACACTGTGACTTCGAATGTTTTTTCTCACAGTGTGCGCACTTAGTTTACTGCAATAATAAAGAATCTTTACTGGAAACTTTTTGACATACCCACAATCCTGATGAATGGCGTCTTTTTATACACTCTTTAAAACGTAGTTTGAAAGCAGTTCTTCTTCATGTTGAGGATAAATACCCTGTTACGTTTTTTTTTCGTGGCACCACGTTGGGCGCCAAATTTATGCTACGTAACACAAAGAAAGTCAAAGAAATGACCGGGCTCAATCGGAGAGTAGGGGGGGGGGTTGTAGAAAGCAGACTGACCTATGATGTATGCGGCGGTAAGGAGTTAGTAACAGTACCTGCAATAAAAGAAATTAGAATAGTAAACCTGCAATAAAAAAAGATTAGTCCTGCAAACCAGAAATAAAGAAAAAGCATAGCAGCAATGCATAGTCTAAGTTATTCAGTACTTGGTAGAATGTAAAAAAAACTGTTTAGATAATCTATATAATATAACAACGGTAAAAGCAATACAGAAAAATTTAGTACAAAGTGAGGTAATATTGGGGAGTAGCAGAAACGTTTCCTCACACACCAATTAAACATAAATCAGACAAAATATTAACAAAAGATAAATAGATAAGACACAATTGATATGAGTAATTCAGCAGTATTGATTTTTTCTTTCTTTCTTTTTTTTTTTAATCGCAGGCAAGTCTATTGTAAAAGGTATCAGGACGACGAAGATATGGCAAAACCACGGATAGATATTTAAAGTAATAATAAGTAGGAATAGTTCAACTTACACAACCAGGAGCACAGGAAGAGTTTCTATAGAATTGGACTAGTTCCGCTACTGATAGCCTTGCAGTTGGAGTTGGTGGAGTGTGGGGTGTCCATGGTTCCATCCCATTATCAACTTGAAACTTGACACTACTATCAACTGCAGATTGTTCTTTTACTTTCTGTAACTGATCGAAAGCCTCCTGATAGCTTGGTAAGCCGGATGCACTGGTGTAGCTTGGCAAAGATTCACAGTCTATTCGCGGGGGTGGAATTTGTGGTACAACAGACAGGAATACATGCAACACACGCAACTAAGAACAATTAAAGTTAGTATAATTCCGATCCAAACATCCGTCAAGAATTTTTCGTATTGCGGATCTGCTTCAGCAGAAAGAACTTCGTCAATTTCTGAAGCTAATCTCAGTTGGTAAAGGCATTGTTTGAATACGGTAAAACATTTAAAAGCACGACAAACGCAACCACATAACCAAGTAGTGCACCAAAAGTAACTAACGAATGTACCATTTTTATTTAAGGCACTTCTCTCTTAAAAGCAAAAGCACAAACACATTCATGACACACAAAAAAAATTATTTATAGAATAGATCACGCGAAAGTGACGTAAAGAAAAAAAAATGATGTAAAGAATAGATCACGGAATACGTCACTGATTTAGTTACATGTTGTTTGCATTCTATCGCTCGGATTTTACAAATTTACAGTTCAATTATACAAAAATTAGGTTGGGTCAAGTCAAAAGTTCATTTTACCGGTTATTCGCGTCCTTCACCTACATTTACTTACGTTGAAACAATTTAAAACTATTTCCTTAATTGTGAAGAACATGCCGAATAAGTAAATACACAGCTTTTTCCCAAAAGAAACTCAACTCAAAACACAATTAGTAAAGCAACAAGGCCACAGTATTTTTAACGTCATATATATATATAGGAACGAAGAGCAAACTACAACTCCCCATCTGTTTATCTCTACTCGTTCTATTCCAACCTCTTATCGATAACTAGAAAATCAATAATATCCACTCATTATAATACGACGCATTCACCTAAAGATGTGTTTCAATCTCGATCACCTAACCACACTATCGAATCGTGGAGAGTGAAAGTCGATAATCGCGTAATATAATATAAAGGGATTATTCGCAAACGAGTTAATAAATATATAAAACATAGAGATAGTAGTTGCAGAAATGTATTTACGAATTGAGTATTGTAAAAAGGTTAAGCTACGAAAATGCACGTTACAACCCGTCGATCCCTTTAGTTCATGCAGCTAACATGAAAGAGATATGAAAGTATAAAACTTGTGTTGGATATGATTCAGTACGAGAAACATTCATGGCATGTTTGTGGAGATCTTAAAGTTATAGTACAGTTACTTGGTTTACAACTTGGTTATACAAAATTTTGTTGCTTTTTGTGCTAGTGGAACAGCAGAAATAGAAAGAATCATTATCTTAAGAAACAGTGGCCAAAAAGAAAAACATTGGCTGTTGGAGAGAGAAAAACGTTGTGAGTCCTGCACTAGTAAAACCTGAAAAGGTTTACTTTCTCCCCTACACATTAAGCTAGGTCTTATGAAAAATTTTGTTAAAGCAATGGATCGGGAGGGAAGTGGATTTTAGTTCCTAAAAAAGTAGTTCCCCAATTTAAGTGATGCGAAAATAAAAGAAAGTATATTTGTTGGTCCGGATATAAGAAAACTAATAAATGATATTGGATTCGAAGGCAGTTGAATGATTGTGAACTTGCTGCTTAGAAATCTTTTTAAAATGTTGTTAATACCTTCTTTGGAAATTACAGAGCAGATAACTACAAAGAACTGATAACCGAGCTTCTAGAAAACTATAAAACACTTGGCTGTAACATGTCACTAAAGATCCATTTCTTAGATTCCCATCTGGACTTTTTTCCAAACAATCTTGGAGCTATGAGTGACAAACATGGTGAACGCTTCCGTCAGGAAATATTCATCATGGAAGCACGTTACCAAGAAAAGTGGAGCCCCAGAATGCTAGCTGACTTTTGCTGGAATCTCAAAACCGATTTACCTGCAGCAGAGTACGCCAGAAAATCCAAGTAAAGCAGATTTTAGAAATGTACCAATATTACATGTGTGTATAACAAAGGTTTTCTTTAAATTGAAATTACAAAAAAACTATGCCCGATAGTAAACCCCCACTAACATGTTTGAAATCAGCGCCAAAATTACTGTAAGCTTCAACTATTACAGTTCTTGCAACAGACAAAAACTAAAATTTTGTTGTCCAGTGTTATTAATGAATTCATGAAGACACTACGTGAAAATATAATTAAGAAGGTTTACTTACACAATGTGAGATAGAAGTGAAAGGACAGTGGAGTATACTCATGCGTTTTCGGCCCGAAAAATTCGGGCCGGGCCAAATCGTTTGGCCCGGCCCGGCCCGAAAAAAAATAGGCCCGGCCCGAATAAAGTAGTCAACGGCCCAGGCCCAAATTCGAGCCCGAAATCGGGCCGGCCCGGCCCGAAAGCCCGAGCCCGAGTCCATCCCTACCAGCAACCACTATAGTTAAACATTCTCCACCCCTTCAGGGTAAATCTAAATTATTAACGTAACGTCCATTTTACTCCGTAACAATTGATAGAACTAAGCATTAAATTCATGGTAGAAGTTGTCAAATAACATGTTAGTTTGCCAAAACTATTCTTTAGGTCAAAGGCGTATTTCAAAAAACCTAAAATACATTTTTAATAATCTTGGAGTCATATAAAAATACGCATTTCGGAAAGAGTAGGACCTAGATTATAATTGTGGTTTATGGTTACGTGAAACAGTAGTTTAGAGTGCATAATTTTGTATCCTGTTTAAAATTTTCACAAATAAATTAATATGTAATTTCAAAGTAATATTGGATAGTCTCATTTTCTTTCGTAACTTTTCAGCTTTCAGTATGCGCATATAATTTCGGCTTTTTATTTTTACACCAGAATAATATAGACTTTTGGATTTGCCAGAGTGCAATTAGTAAAACACGGAAAACAGATTAAATAATGTAATTTGATAGATAATTTCTTGATTGCTTAATAATAGGCTCCCTATGGTATGTTTCAGTTTTCCACCTACCCATTCAATTGCGCTCTACATAAAAACCACATATATTAAACAAAAAGGAAATACGGTTAAATTAGAAAATGCACGAAACTACAATAAAATATCAGAAGGTGAACGTACGTAAAGGAAAACTAATGATCCTTGTGCTTTTACCGGCATTGCTCGGCCTTAAGCTTTCACTTTTATAATTTCCCAAGAGACTTGAGCTTTAAGCTTTCTGCTATGGCTTTAGTCCCCTCTTTAATGCAGCATTATTTTTGACAAATTATTCAATTTTCTAAACTTTACGAAATTATCTACTTTCCTCAATTAGTAGGGCGAAAAAGAGTAGCTGCTTATAAACCTGCAACATTAAGTGCTTTCAGTAATATTAGGTAAGAGTATAAAGCAGTTAATTTTTATGCGAGTTGTCCCGAGGGAGAACAACCGTGTGTACTACACAAAAACGATTTATCTTTTTTTATATTTCAATTTATAAAGTGTGTTTATTTTATTATATCTGAAAAGTTGCGTGCTATTTAAGCCATTGTGAAAATTAGGTTTACTGACATTTTAATTAAAAAATTTGAAACATAACAACATATTGCCTCGTGTTGGAAAAGCTGCATGTGAAAACACACCCAAAAATTTTTATCCGCGTTACTACTTCATTTGCTAAAGATGTAATATCTCATTGTACTAAGTAAACAGAAATAATATAAAATATTAATAACAACTAATTATAATTGGCAACACACTCTACATCAAATCTGTAAGAACAGATGCTTCCAAAACGTTATAATAAAATAAGATTAAGAGAGTAAAATTTAATAACCTGGATGATTCGACACACATAACACGGAAGCTGTAGCTGTAGGTAATTTAAACTAAACGAGAATAATGAATCTTTTCACAAACGAAAAATCAATCAGGACATCTGTTTGCAGAATCTTACATAAAATTTCAAGATATTTCCGCGTGTAAAACCAAAATTATAGATTAAGTTTTCTGGAGAGAATTTCTAAACCAATATTAGAAAAATTGGGAATGCTTTCTCGGAAATTTCCTCAACAGATGACATATTATTACCAGTGTAAAATTGCGGTGAATTTCGAATAGCTCTGTTGTAGGGATGGACACGAACCGAACAGGTTCGAGGTTCGGTTCGAGGTTCGGTTCGAGGTTCGGTTCGATTTTTCGAACCGACGCCAACCGAACCGGACATTTTATTTTTGAACTGAACTTCGAACCGGACCGGCAAATTTTTCGAACCGAACCGAACGTTGATCTAGGTTCGGTTCGGTTCGGTTCGAAAGGTTCGATTTTTTAAATAAAAATTTAGCTTAAAAATTTAATTTTCACTAAGAACATATCAATCTTAATTTCTCCCAAATTTACATTTTAAAAATCTCTAGTCGCCAGCATATAAGAAATAGAACGATTTTCTAATGTACATGGTCATCGAGTTTTAATCCAATAGATAAAAGATGTAATGGGTATTAGTGTTACACATCTAATAAATTTTACCATCGAGGCACGCTTGTAGATCAAAAATTATAGATTAGTTCGATTTGTTTAATGTTCCTTATTTCAAATTGTTGCTTGTTTATAACTAGTATTAGATATTAAAGAAACTCAAAATAATTTTGAAAATTTGGTTTTAAAAACAAGCTTATTTTATTTAATGAATAGAAGTCGTGCTGAAAACCATCTTAAACATATACAAGCTGACGTCACGGTCTAGAGACCACAGAAGATTTCAGAATAATCCAAACAATTTAATTCTTAATTAAGTATGTATTACTTAATCCACGTGACCCGACATCGGCAGGATTCTCAGTGGAGGGGATGTGATGCCAAGAGGTGCGAGACATGTTTTCCTGAATGTAAGCAACACGATTGGCGACGAAAGTCTTCCAACGCTGCGGTGGGGAACGAATCCACGAAAGTACTACCATGGAGTCAGACCAACAGTAAATTTTATGAAAAGTAAGGTTCGAATCAAAGGTTTTGAGGACAAAGATTAATAATTTGGGTGCCAATGTGGCAGCCAACAATTCGAGACGGGGTAAAGAGATTGTACGAAGGGGTGCGACCTTAGACTTAGCGCACACTAAGCGAACCTCAACGGCCGAAAGGATAACAAAGCGAAAATAACCAACAGCACAGTAGCCACGTTCGGAAGCGTCAGAAAAGGAGTGAACTTCGCACGTAGTAAACTGTAGCGGGATAAGCAAGCTGTGTAAAGCGAAATCCGAAAGAAGCGGTAACTCATGCAAGTATCTCTCCCACAAACGGAGGCGGTCGGGGGAGGGGGAGCATCCCATTCTAATTTTAACCACCATAAATGTTGAATTAAGTGTTTTACCAGAAAAGTAAGAGGGGATAAAAAGTCCCATGGGGGTCGAAAATACGGGCTAAGTTAGAAAGTAGGTTGCGCTTGGTACAGCAGGTACTTAGTGGCTGAACTAGAAAATAAAAATTATCTGAAATGGGATTCCATTGAAGACCTAAAACTTTTAGGGGTTGAGTATCAGGATCCTCAAAGGAGCGGGTTGCGCGAATTGCTGCGTTGCGGAAAGATCTTATAACAATTCGGGATGGTTACTTGACTATTTATGAAGTTCGAAACCACCTAGTTTTAAAAGAGCAATTAGTTGATTACGTAGAGCGAGGGTTGATTCAATAGAATCTCCACCAGTAGCGATGCCATCAATATAAGTATGGTGGCGAAGTAAGAAAGCGGCTAACGGATAACCTTCGTCCACGGCCAACTGCTGAAGCGTGCGTATGGCAAGAAAGAAGGCACAATTGATTCCATACGTAACGGTATTTAATTTAAAATCCTGAATGGGCTCCTCAGGGGAGAAGTGCCAAACAATTCGTTGATAGTCACACTGAGCGGGATTTACAAGAATTTGTCTGTACATCTGACGAATATCGGCAGTGACAACATAAGAATGTAAACGAAATTGTAACAAAATTGTGGTGATATAGGGCTGCAACTTCGGCCCAACAAGCAAGTGATGGTTTAAGGACGATTGGGACAGAGTTTTAGCGGAAGTGTTGAAAACAACTCGTAATTTCGTACTTATGCTTTCGGATTTCACAACGCAATGATGCGGGATGTAATAAGAAAAGTTGGAATGAGACCCAATAACAACAGACTGCATATGTTGAGAATCAAGATATTCACGCATGAACGAAACGTATTGTTCGTAAACACGAGGTTGCTTAAGTAGACGATTTTCTAAAGACACAAATCGTTGTATGGCAAGATCACGACTACCTGGAAAAAATGGTTCCTGATCTCTAACCGGCAGTAAGACGACATAGCGACCTTGTTCATTACGGCGAAACGTATCGACAAAATGTTTTTCAACAAGGGTTTCTTCAGGCGTGAAAGGTTGAGCGGCGGAGACACCTTCGACTTCCCAGAATTTAGCGACAATGGGTCCAGATTGAGCAAAGAGCGGATCAGCTAGCTTGAGGTTAGCCAGATGATTGAAATGTTCTAAAGAAATATTAGAAGTAGGTAAATTTTCACAAATTGTGGGAAGTACTACACTTTACATGTGATTTTCCAATGCCCCACCCGAGGGTACTACATTGACCAGGAAGCGATTTTTTTTTGCCTGGAAAATTTGGAATTTTGCCAAACCCTTGCTGTTCCAAGCAAGGTAGGGATCTTTAACGCGCGTGACAACACTCACACACGAGACCTGCATTTTACCTCTCATCCGAACGAGGATGTATTTTTGTGTAAAATGCTCGCCTAACATTTTTCAAGCGGACCGTGTCGGGATTCGAACCCGGGACCTTGGGCGTAAAGAAGTACTACAGCTTGAAAATTAATAATCGGCGAAGAAACACCTATTGGTTTGAGCGAAACGGCGACAGCGCCATGCTGAGCTGCAGAGCGCATGGAGCCTAAACCGCTAAGGGTAAGGGAATGTGGAGTAGTACGAAAACCTAAACGTTTCACACTACTTTGCGAAATAAAAGAAGTCATGCTGCCCGAATCGAGTAAACCGCAAAATTTTTGGAAAAAACTAGAACAATCAGCAATTTCCACTTGAACGGTGAAAAGTAAATCAACTGAAGGTTTAGCTAAAGAATTAAATAGAACGACATTCGAAGTTGACGAACCACTACAGCTAAACGAAGTCAATGATTCCTCAGAGGCACGATGAGCGGAAGGCTTGTAGCGGTCTTGAATAGCGGGAGTAGTGCGAGGCGATACCTTAGAGGCAACGGTGTCCAGGCTCAAGCGAGCCTGGTTACTAGCAGCGAAAGCGGGTTTAGACGAAACGCGATCGAAGTGCAATAACGAATGATGACGTTGATTGCATTGGCGGCATGAAAAAGTAGACTTGCATTTATTTAAAATGTGAGAACTGCTAAGGCAATTAGTACAAAGATGTTGATTTTTTTTTGATAAGTTGTAGCGATCTTGTGACGAAAGTGTAACGAAATCACTACAGCGATAAAGATGGTGATCTTGTTTACAAAGCGGACATTTATTAACACTAGACTTCGTCTGAACTAACATGGAAACGGCGGATTGAGGCTTAGACGGGTTGCTGGAATGAATAACTTTGCTTAAATCAGTTTTATGGTTTACCGACAAATTCGATAAGCATTTACACGTATTTTCCAGATAAGCAATTAACTCTTTTAAGATGGACTAGCGGTCAGATCTTGATGCAATTCAAAACTACGAGCAGTGTGTACATCAAGACAATTTAAGATCATTTGTTCAAGAGTAAAATCCCATTGCTCTATGGGTAAATCAAATTTTTTAGGCGCTTGTAAATTATCGACAAATGTATCAACTAATTTTTGCAAACCAGCGGGATTATCGGAATTCAATTTGGGGAATTTATCTATATTGTTCCATAGAGCAGAGGTAATGTGACGAATATTAGGATACATTTCGAGAAGTTTTGTGTATGCAAGAGCGTAATTGGCTTCTGTAAAGTCAAAGTTTTTAATGGTTAAGAGTGTGAAATCGTTATTAAGATGAACTAAACTATCAAAACGATCAATAAAACTTTCAAACAGACAACTTTCCCCATCAAACGTAGGCAGCGTCAACAGGGGAAGTGAAACTTTCGACTTTAAAGTATCTAGCAGCGGGCACACATCAGCCCGAGGCGACGATTGGCTGGCAAACAGCTTGAAATAGAGCGCTTTTATTTGAAAGTAATGGTTATCGAAGCGTTTACGAATAGCGTCTTCCATTTCAAATT
This sequence comes from Platerodrilus igneus, assembly GCA_036346225.1. Lineage (NCBI taxonomy): Eukaryota > Metazoa > Arthropoda > Insecta > Coleoptera > Lycidae > Platerodrilus > Platerodrilus igneus. Next base: position 8,931,232 of record JARFIW010001469.1, on the reverse strand, counting down.
GTTCATCAGCGTCACCGGCCGAAGAAATTGCACCTACTATCCAATTATTGTGTGTAAAAAAATATTCTCGAACCGTCTCGATAGATTGGTACTTTCCGCGAAATAAATCTAAAAAAGTTGCTTCCGCGGTACATTTTTGAGCTATTTCAAACATTTCCTCCAGCGAATTAATTGCAATATTACGTAGAAAACAGTTACGTTTCAACTTTTCTGCCATGGTTAAAATTAAATAAATACAAAAGCGGATAAAATAAAAACGAAATCTGGATGATTTAAAATAGTCTTGCGGCGATAACAAATACGTAAGTCTATTACAAGAAGTTCTAATAGCAAAGCAGATAACAAGAAAGGCTCGTAAACAACTTAAACGATAAAAATGATGCTAATTAAAACTGTCAATGCTTTGATAAGCGGTCTGATTAATTATATGAATTTGTTGAACATTCACATCCGGCGAGAAATGATCAATGTTAAATTTGTTGTTTATTCAAATCCGGCGAGAAGTTAACCAATGTAAAATTGCGGTGAATTTCGAATAGCTCTGTGGTAAAGAAAAGTGGACATGTATACGACAGAAAAATGATCATTAACAAATAACATATAATTAATGGTTTTAACCAGATCAAACATTTACTTCAAAGCACTCACCTATTGTTTACGCAGTCGTGCCAACGGAAAAACGATGTAAACAAAAACGGTAGCATCTATCCGTCTAAAAAATCTACTTTTCTCTTGGCGGGTGGAGCGAAGCACATTTATGTCGATAGCGGTTGCTGTGAAGGAAAGCGGTTCTTCTAATTAAGTGTTCTACGTAGAACATGTAAGCAGTGATGCGGTCTGCTAGAAAGACAGATCGATACTCTTACTAAATTCGTGTGTTTTCCAGTTAATACTACAATGTTCTTGCACATGCGGATAACAAAGTTTATCACTCGCGGCACTTACAGGCACGTGCTTGAAGTAAAATACGGAAGTTTTACACTAACAAATTTAAATATATCGAGGCGGACGTAAATAATCAACAAACTCAACGAAAAATAAAGTTAGCTGTAAATTATTTACAATATAAACGGAACAACCAGATAATTGGAATTACAAATGTTGTCCTCTATTGGAAATACTTTTATGTAGTATAGAATTCCAACCAAAAGATATGAATATCGTTATGTGGGAAAAATGCAAATATAAGCTACCTAGTGACGTAGGGTGCAACAATAGTAGAGGAACTAAAATAAACATCGACTGTATATGATAATTCTAGAATAATAATCATTTGTGTTGTGTTAAAAAAATGTATAAACGTTATTATACTGCAAATGTTTGTTTTATTATACGATGCCTATTATTTTTTATGTGGTACATCTTTTAGCTTATCAAGACTGTTATTGTTCTGACGTAAAAGGATACTTAAATATCGTTCGACACCGACATTATCGGACATCATGTCGAGCGATATAACACCCTTAGATGTAATTTTGGGCATTAGGATTATAACTCTGATTTTAAAAATTATAAAATATTTCAATTCCTTATAAAATTCTGGATCAACTACATATTTTAGCTGAGAAAAAAATTATTGAAAATCCTAGTATTAAGCATAGAGCAAAACAGTAATTTCGACTTAGAGTAATTTTATATAGTTTTGTAAAATTCCATTTGTAATTTCTGATAAATAAAAATTTGTTGCAAGAGTTTTTGGAAGAAGATTTTTTAAAAAGGCAGGTCCCAATGCCCAAAACGTAACTCACCTTACCAAAACGCACCCTTATTCGATAATATAATGGTAGTTAAAATGGGTGACATTGTAGATTGCACCGACAAATTTAAAGATAATAGCAAACTTTTTTTGTTAAGAAAAAGATATGTGGCTTGTTTAATACCTGCCTACGTGGGAAGTTTTCGAAATCTGTATCTTCTAAGCATGGAGTAAGAGCTACACTTCTATTCCTAGTACAAAGCGAAAATTAAAATGGAATGAGGAGTAAAATATGTTATTGGGAAAGAAGGTTCCGAAAAAATTAATGAAAAATTTAACAATCCGATATGCGTTCCGTACAACATGGAACTAGCAGATGTTAAGTTGGAAACTTTATTGGAAAAACTTCCGAATATATTAGACAGGATCAAAAAAGATGAGTACTATCTTTTTGACATGGATATAACTCAAGATTATACTGGCATTTTTAACAAGATGGAGATGTGTAATTATTTAACTACAAACCATAACTTTTGATGCAAGTTTGAATGCGAAGAGAACTGCAATATTATGGTTGACAACGATAAAACCACGTTTGAAAATGTTGTTGGCATTAGATGTATATACTTAGTTTTAGATTTACCAAGCTGATTTAGAGCTGTTGGTTTTAGAAGGGTAATTTCGCTTAATTTCTTTTTTTGTTGAAACTCAATCTATGGAGTAAACTAAAACCGGCAGCTCACCATTTAAAAAAAATGATTTGTTCTTTTGGTTGTAATTTTTCTCTAGATTTAATGTGTAATTATTTATTGCGTGTACATATTGTGTTTAATTATAGGTTTCTTTTGTTAATATGTTGTGTTTCGAGTATGAATGAGTGTGTGTAATTTTTCTTTTTTTATTTCAGGCCTCCTTTAATTTTTGTTGTAGGTATAAAACTCCGTCCACTCGCCGATCGAGCCCTGTCCATTTCTTTTTTTTTTTGGTTTTTTTCTAGGCTACATCAATTCGCGTAGCAAACTTTATTGGGAAAATGTAAGTTATACTTCCTAAAGTCGTCAATCTACTCGGTTCCGCTTGCCACAATGTGGAGTAAGCTGTCAGACAAGCTACAAAATAGCTGCTGTTTAGTGTATAATAATCTCCTACCGTACTTATATTGTGGGAACAGCAATACAAAATAGTTGACTGCGTTGCAAAGTAAGTTATCCAAAAAACCCGAAGAAAGGGAAACATTGATAAAGTATGCGTTTTCGACTTTTAGTATTTACCTGTAAATTACTTGGAGGTAGTAGAGGAAAAAGATAGCCAAGATAAAGTAAACATTTTACACAGGTGCTACATTAAAGCGAATAATACATGTTTTACACAATCTATAGCAGCATATTCTATAATTCCAAAAAACAATTATTTCGGAATCGGGGTTGATTAATACATCTAACACATGCCCACAGGTTATAAGACAACGCATGTAGATTGATAGCGAACTCTATCCGTTTACCGCATTATGCGCGCCATACGCTGTGAGTGGGACAAAAAGACAGCTATAGTTAGACGAATTAGGTGCAAAAAGGCGAAAGTTGGACTACATAAAAAAATTGCGACAATGCGAGAACAATACAAAGATGAGTTAGACAAAGAACATCTTACTAGTGGAAGAATTAAAAAATTATTTTAAGTGCAGGTGGAGCGACTTGGATTCAACCTGGTTTTACGAGCATATGCATTTGTGGTTATTAAGAAAGACTCTTTAGTTAGATGGGCGTCCTTGCGAAAAGAGATGGTACTAAATCAGTATAGTATTTAAAAGGTTTTTCTAAGAACATATTTATCAAAATGGCAAATGACATAAACTAAGGAAAGTGGGATTCGAAGTCTTGGCATACACACATATAAAGGGATTCTCTTAAACATCGTCTATTTGCCTAATAAAGAACCTTTCGGATCATTAGCCGAGGGTCTTACAATCCATAAAGGTAATATATTTCCTAAAGTGGTGAATATACAATTTACAATAGTGGGTGGGAGAATCAGGAGTACCTTCAATATAAGCAAGGGGAAATCGAGCAAGCTAACAAGATACATATGCAGGAAATAGTTGGAGAACCGCGACTAAAAGATTGCCACAAGTTGTAAGAATTACATGAAGGAATGGATCTGGTTGTCTATGAAATCAAAGACTTTATGAATAGCAACAAACCTCTGTACATTTTGCAATTCGAAAATCTCGACGGTCTATCTGTATCCAATTATTGGCTAGAAAAAGATAGAAGACTTGGGCATCACTTGAATTTTAAACTACGGATACAACTAGATAAAATTAAAACTACCCCAAACAAACAAAGAAAAGTTTTTGTGTATAACTGATAGTAAAATTAGGTTTTATTGGAACAACGCTTGGCTGGTTAAATGTTTTTAAACTGCAAAAATTATTAATAAATTTTAATATCTTTATTGCGTTTTTTTTTTATTGTTAGGGGTGAGACATTAAAATAAGGTTAGGTAATCGAAAGATGATGTAGTTAAAAAATTGTTGTTCTTTAATGGTTCGTGTGATTCCAGGTGTTCGACAAGTAATTTGGTTAGACTATATTAAGTTGGGCTAAAACTGATAGTTGTGATGTAATCGAAAGCCTTTGATGAATTGACAAATGATGTCCTTAATTAAATGGACGTGGAAAAAGGTGTAGTAACTGAAGAAAGTTAAACCTCAAACTGTTCAGTCTTTATCCCTCCACCTCCACCTCCACATTCCACCAACTCCGCCCCCACCTCTTTAAGTGTCGGCTGACCGATGCAGACTTCTATTATGCGACTTAGTGGTGCTCGTTAATAAAAAAATATGCAGGGTAAGTTTATATAAAATTTGGGGCTAGTTGCTCCTAAATTAATCTCTAAAAATGGAATATGTAAGCAATTTCTTAATCATCCTGAATTTTTTTCATATTTGAATGCACTCTTAAGTTAATCTTTAAATTAAAATGAAATCTGTGCATTAAACAATAATATGAAATGTGCAAGTAATAATTTCGATTGACTCGCTAATGTAGCGGTTAAAGTACCTGTTTTGCACGGACACCACGGGTTCGAATCTCGCATGAGTCGAATTGTTCACTAAGAACTGTGGAGGTGGATGTGTAAAGGGTTCCTGGAGGTGGAGATGGAGGTAGTGGTAGAGGTGGAGTAGGAGAGGTGCCTCTGTCCTCGACATATACAGACGATCTACTGATTAGAAATCAAAATATATTGAATTTGAGAAATAGAAATACTTTATTAGGTAACGCTGTTAATATTTTTGTCCATAATATTGAAAGTCAGTACGTTCTGATTCTTCTAATATCATTATTGTTTATCTTGGATCACAAATGGTGATCTCTTTGTATATAATAACTATAACTTTTCTTTTCAGGTGTAGTCCCTTTTAGTGGGGACCGCTATCGAGTGTGTTCAGGGTGTTAATTTTAGTGTCTTGAACATAATGCTTCCTACCTTCCTTGTGCACTGCAATATCTTTGTGTGAAAGTATTAGACAAAGTGGCGCCTTCCCATACCCTTTTTCACTTGTTACAGATCAAGGAAGCAACAAACCTAGGACCGCTTCCGCGCCTACTGTTTACTGTTTACCATCGGTCACCTAGGCTATCTTTTGCAGTGGGTAATACGTCTTTGACGTACCAGTGCAAAAGTTAGATAAAGCCGTTTTCAGTTCCAAAACCAATACCCCAAGGTAGTATGAAATAGTTACAATGTTTTACAGCGAGCAACTATCTAGATGTTTGAAGGCATAATTTTCGCAGCACAGATCAAAATTTTAATTTTACCGTGTCTAAAACACTGTTTTCAAAAAATACATGGCGCATTCTTTGAAGAATGAGCATTGATTTGAAATAAGACACAAATGTCATTTCATTTAAAATTTCTGGGGGTTTTCGCGCAGACGCCTTTGTAAACGTTGAAGTGTGATTCAAAGCCAAACCATGTCCTCCTTACAATAGAGGTTTTGGATTTTTTATTTTAATTTCTGAAACATTCCAGGTAGTGTTTTAAAAAAATCACACGTATAAGTTAAGAAACGGTTATTTCAAAAGTTGTTTTCAAAAGATCTTAAAAAAGTAGATTTTGTCCAAATTATTTATTTTCTTACTTGTAAAATATTTCTAAAATAATTTACAAGTATTCCGTTTCCTTCAAGAATAGTCATATTCTATTAAGCTGTTAACAGCAATCGTCAAATTAATGCCGCATCTTACAAAGGCTCAAGCTTAATACGTGCCTGCTTTAATAAGTAATTAAAGGTGCATCTGACAGATGAATTATAGACGATGACGACCATATAAATTAAAACCCACTGGAGGTCTTACAACAAAAACTACAAATTTTATACACGTTAGTGTTCAGAATTCACAGCGTTGCCATTGAAGTCTCGCTATAGGTGATGATGGAAAAGTTCTTTTACATTGTATTCTTTCGCATTGTACATGCTGTACTTGCTCTAGTTATTTCATGCTTCACTAGAGCGACGGATTACGTCGCGACGCTCATCAAAACCAAATGATGTTCCTATTACCCTCCAGTAATTTGTATCTGGGTGCTCTTTGTGCTTTATGAACCCTATCTAATAATGGATTATTACAGTTCAGTAATTTTTGATTACTTTTATTAGATTTGAATTTACATTTATTACTGCGGGAGTATAGACTGAAATAAAAGAAAATATATAAAAGTATATAAAGTTTACATAATTCATGAAACACAAAGTATTTGTGTGTATCATGGTGTAGAAATTTTTTTCGGTTTACAATTTCCCGTATATAGCTAAAGGTCAGGATCGAAACTTGCTGCTCTGGCGCCAGTAGCAAAAAATTCGAGTTGCCCCCTTACTGAAGTGGGAAAAAAATGTACTGCATGGACATTTTTTCTCATTAGAATACCATGTTTAAAATAAATTCACGAAAATTATGTAGCGCCGATTGCTCTGCCTTTCATCAGAATAATTACATTAGAACTTAAGCAAGGCGTTTGTACACAAAATATGACTAATCGGACCCGGCAACACCTCATTTCTCATATGGTTGATTGAAAGATTATAGAGTTTGCATTAAAGAGTTCTTTAGATTACAATAGGTGCATTCGAGTTGTTATTTGCATAATTTCTGGCAGGTTTTAGAATAATTTACAGGTTTTTAATATGTAAATAAATTGCCGTCGTGGATATTGGATTTCAGTTCTAATTAAAGCTTTGATTACAATATGTTCTGGTTTAAAGTTTTGAAAAATGTGATATCATGATATAAATCGCCCCATTCGATATAAATTAATTATAGTGCTTCGTATATAAATTTATGATAGTTATTTGTAGTGCTTTGATAGTGATTTATAAGATAGCGTCGTAGTTTAAAAATCTGGTAATTGTACTGTAAGCGAATAGCTGAAATAATTGTGAGAAGAGCTTTTAACAAATTCCATTGTAACTACGAGTTGTAGAAAAGGCTTGTATAATTAGTTTGAAAATAATAAACTTTTGTATTGTAAACAGAATTTTCGTTACACTGGTGTCAAGTAGTGCATGCCTATCTGTCGCAATTTATAAAAGGAAATGGACAGCGAAATTCTTTTATTCTTGAAAAAGTTCACGTCAAGTATTGCGGAGAGCTTAGTTGAAAATTCCTTAAAGCTACAGGAAAGTTTTCCAGACCGCCGACCAATTTACAGAAAAATGCTGAGAAACAGGACTTGAAAGTTTGAAGAAAATTCCACAAAATTAAATGAGAATACGAAAAACTTAACCAGACCGCAACAAAATAAGAAGAAAGTAACATGAGTTTTATAGACAAAATACAGGTTGCAAAAACGCACAACGAGATCTCCGTAAATCTACAAGAAAATTCTAGTCAATTGAGAGAAGAATTTATACAGGAAGCCACAAAAACCGCAATGGCGGCTGAACAATTTAAAGAGTTTTTAAAAGAAACTATAAAATCCCCAAAAAACCTCGAAATTAGATTTTCTGCCGGTTTACAATAACTGCAGACCAAGTTTTCAATCGATTCGCATGAACTGGAAGCGAGATTTCCCAAAAAATTGTTTGAAAACTCGCGTACAATGGAAAAATAGATACTAAGAATGGAGGAACGGATTAATTCCCTAACAGTACAGGCACCAGATCCCTCAGTACCCGTGCTACAACAGCATTTCTCAGGATTCAAGATTGTCGAGAAATGCGAACTGACATCAAGGTTCAGAGTAAAACAACCCAAATTTGATGGGAAGTCACCTTGACAGACATATTTTAAATAATTCGAAGCTGCCGCGAGCAATACTGGCGATAGCCGGGATCCCGCCAATAAGGTTTAGGATAATGGAAAGATCCCTAATATATCAAAATGAAAAAGAACATAGAAACCAGGCTAATCAAATAATCATAGAGAAATGGCAGCAATCATGGGATGTATATGAAGGTTGGACAAAGGTTCTTATAAGGGATGTCATAAAATGGAGTTGTAGAAAATTGGGAGATACTGATTACTACATGACGCAAATCCTGTCTGGACACGGAATATTTGGATCCTATTTGCACAGAATAGGGAAGAAAGAAACAAATACATGTTGGTTCTGCGAGGCAGTTGACAACGCAGAACACACATTGTTTCACTGTACGAGGTGAGAAAAAGACCGAACCAGCGCAAATCTAACTTGCAACCGTACGATAACGAGAGACAACATCGTAGAACTAATGTTAGACAATAAAGCTACATGGAATGTTATACAATCGCTGATGAGGACAATTATGATTAAACAGGAAGACCATGAGAGGAGAATACGAAATGACGAGTATGAAATAAATAAGAAAAGAGTATAAAACAATCGAAACGAAGATACAGATACCCCGCAAGCCTACCGACGTAATGCTAAATAGCGGTTCCAGTCGTGCTTTGTCACTAGCGTGTAGAGAGGAATGGTTTTTAGCTTGTCAGGGTGACTTCCTGTCAGGGAAACCGGGCAGGGATCACGGTCTTTGTCTGTTTCCCCTGGCGGGACTTCACCTAAATCCAGCACTACCCGCCGCATACGAATACCTCGCGGTGGGTGTCTTCCCCGTGGTAAGGAGTTTGGAAGCCGTATGGCCGAAGGACAAGTTACTATGGGGGTCTATGAAGATTTCCAACCCTCTTAAAAAAAATATCTTTGACCCAAAAATAGTGTACAACAATAAATAAATAAAAATATAGTTCTGACCGTTTTTAATAGACGTCGTAACTCCCACTTTTTTAAATCCTTTTGCAATATATTTTTGACTTACAATGAATAGTAGAGACCGCTTTTCTCCATTACATATTTTCAGAAAAAAATTGAAACAAAATCAAAGTTTCGTGATCCAGTTTTTCGCTGTAAATTCCAAAGTCGATTCTTAAAATCTATTTCTGAAGTAACAGGTGCGTTTTCTAGCGTACGTAAAGTTTTTGCTGGATTTTTTTTAAGAACGAAATGAAGACTTATTTGTCCAACTTTATCACTTAAAACTACTGAACTTGTGTTTATTACGGCCTTTTACTGCAGTCTGGATACATTAGGTCTTATATTGTTTGTGCAAAGTACCAAAAACCGAAAATTCATAAATACTTACAGAAAGAACGCTTTGATAATAGTTCATGAGAGGAAACTCTGAGGTTATGACTGAAAAGAAAACATGCGGCTATAAAAGAATTCATCCTCATAGCCAACCATATCTCGTACCTGAATACTTAAGATTACATGGACCAAGATATTGGGCATGACTAAATTCTCAGATCCTTGAAATGTAATTTATCATTCGCGTACTGAAATATGCAGAGTATGTTTGAGCCTTTCGTATGCTTGATATATTCTTTTTTAAAATTTTAAAATAAAACTAATAACCATATATCAAAGCAAACAGGGATTAATTTTTAATAACGTTTTATCTTTGCCGGACACTTTATCTTTAAGTAGCTGATGACAGGTTATCATTAATTACTTCTATCATAACTTGACGCTACAAAAAATAAAACAGTAGCTTCCCATTAGCCGCAAGTTAGAAAGAATTGATTAGTAGTAATTTTGTTACAGAAAAAATTATTTAAAAGCTTTCAGTATGTAACGCATCAAGGATGCATATATTATCTAAATGTTGGCACTAATGTACTCTATTTTGTCTGCCGTGTGCTCCCTTGGGATGAACAGAGGGCTGGTTCCGGTCGGTGCTTTGCGCTTTGGATTGACAGGGCCCATAAATCTAGTAACTGATGGGATAGCGTTGCTTTACGTACCCTCTTTCTATAACCACCCGCACTTTTGTATACACAACCCCTAAACCACTCAACTAGGAATTAATCGTTTTAAGGTTTGATGCGTTCACTGAATTCTATTTTCGAGGAGGGGCGCATACTAATTGAACAGTAATTTGTATCTTTTTCTGAGAGAATTGTATATTTTTGACAGTTATGTTTGTTTTAAAACTTGAGAGCGCTGATTAGCTGTGTCATTGAATAAATGTTCAGTAGTTTTGTGAATACTTGAAATGCAATTTCATCTATCCCAAAATTGCAGTTTACTACTAACGAGCACGCAGAGCAAAGTTATGTAAGGAAATGAGCTTACAATGTGTTACGTACAGTTTTGACCCCAGAAAATCTAACCGGTAATCCACACATAAAATTGCGAAGTACTCCCCTAAATTTGATTTTCCACTGCTCCACCTGAAGGTACTACATCATCATCACAGACCCTACAATAGATGCTTCCTACATACCATCCCTTTACACATACCAAACTACAACAATAGAACTTCATTGGAAATCTGGCACCCAATACCTAATCTCCTCTTACTTTCAATATGGACAAGACATCAACACTCACATACAGCAACTAGATAACGCACTTAAACGTTATAGGATACCAACCCACAATTATATGCACAAACGACGACGCACGATCAACCCTATGGAACAACGACACCACTGACGAACGAGGCTCCCTTCTTGAAGACCTTATCCTGCAACATAACTTACAAATCCTAAATACACCCTCCCATATCCCAACATGGGAATCCTATAACCACCAATCCAATATTGATGTAACACTCACCACCCCATCTGCCGCCAATATCATCTCCACTTGGAAAATATCCCACATAATTCAAGCCAGTGATCAAAATCCTATAACTTTTAAAATACTACCAAACCTTCCACAACGAACCTTTTATAAAACCCCATGTTACAATACCCGTAAAACCAACTGGCAGTAATTCCTAAACAACCTCAATAAAAATACTCCCATCTTCTCATCAAACATATACAAAAATACCGACCCCAACTCCTCGCCATCACTATTATCACGAACATGCATAACGCAGCTAAAGACACCATCCCACACAAATACTACACACAAAAACAAACACATGGTGGACATTAGAACTTGACTATTAAAGACGAACACTGAGCAAAGTACGGCACCAACTTCAGAACGCCAAACGCAAACAGCAGAACAACGTTGACGTACTTACACACGAATACAAAACAGCAAGGAGCGAGTACAAAGCACTAATAACAAATACCAAAATACAACACTACATGACTATAGTCAACGAACACACCAATGACCCCTGGAAAACATACCGTAAACTAATAAAACCACCCCTTAACCATATACTTCCCACACCATCGAACCAAAGTGACCCCTCATTTCTTGATACCCTAACTACATTCCTAAATACAGTAATTCCCTCCACCATCCCTTATACACATACTGAACAACAACAAGCAATAATACAATACGCAAATACACCACCAAACTATACACCAGATTATGACAGACGTAGATTCATTAAACTCAATAGTAAAACACCTTAATCCTAACGAAGCCCCCGGCCCAGATCAAATCTCCAACCTTATCATACAAAAATCCTGGCCTATCATTAAAGATTCCACGATCTAACTTATCCGTAAACGCCTTAAATCCGGTACGTTTCCGAATATCCTTAAAAAAGCTTCTATTATCCTCATATTTGAACCCAGCAAACCTCCTGAAGACCCAAAATCCTACCGCCCCATAGCACTTCTACCCACAATTGGTAAAATCCTAGAGCATATCCTTATCCAGAAGATCAACTCCCATAGAGACAAACACTCCCTCCTCTCTGTAAGCCAAAATGGATTCCGTCCCGGACATAGTGCAGAGGATACCATCCGATCCCTAATCACCACCGTCCAAACATCTCCCTCCAAAAATGTAATAGCAATTTTCCTTAACTTCCAATCCGCCTTTGGTCTTTTATGGTGGCCCAATGTCCTCTTACAAATTAAAAAAGCCAACTTTCCTCAAAATATATACAAAATTCTAAAATCCTACCTACACTCACGTTCTGTCAATCTAAATTTCAACTATTTTTCCATCACCCAGGGCTATCCGCAAGGATCGGTCCTTTCATCCATGCTATGGAACCTCTCTGTAAACCCCCTCTTAGACCTTGACATCCTTAATATTTCTACCTTCGCCTATGCTGATGACCTAACCTACCTCGTACATGCAAACTCCCGTAGATCCTAAGAAAACACCGCACGCGTCCTGATCCAAAAAATCGAATCCTGGTCCTAACTAAACAAACAACCCCTATCCCCGCTAAATCCAAAATCCTATTGCTTAAAGAACATCTGCAGCGCGCCCTTACTGTCCACATATTTAACACACCTTTAATCCTATCCGAATCAACCACACACCTTGGAATCCATATCGAAACAAGACTGAAAATGCACGCTTATCTATCAAATCTCAGATCCAAAACCAAAAACAATCCTTAATAATATACACCATTACCTACTAAAAACCATTGAACTGACTCTCCCCACTCGTAAACTATTCCTACAACAAATAAGTCTCATCCTAAGTTACCCAATAGACTCCTGGTACCCCCTTACAACACCTCATTCCCGCAAAAATCTTAATCTAATCATAAGACCTTTCCTACTATTTTCCAGCAAGAGCCTTCAGAACATCCCCCACCTCAGCATTATATACAATTTTGAAACAACCACCCCTAAACATCCTGCTCCACTCCAAAATACAACTTCGAAACCTAAAGAAAAGAAGTCCAATACAATTACATTATCGCACCCTACAACCCACAGAATACAAAACAATGACAGTGACAAAGATAAACAACCTAATTACTGAATCTCTAACTCACAGCTGGCAAGACCAATGAAAGAACGAAATCACAGGTAGACACACATACGACATTTTCCCAGATATTACGAACATCCCCGAACATAATCCTCTACTCCAACGGATCCACTATCCAATTTCTAACCGGACACGGCAAATTCCGACAAAAATTACACTCCTTCCAATTAATTCCTTCTCCCTACTGTCCCTGCTCGAACCAAAACATTACTGCAACCCACGACCACTTAATATACTTATGCGCTAACTCCATTCTTCACCAAACACACTTAAAACATGCGATCCAACTTGATCCCTTTACCCCACTACCTAACATCAACTTCCTCGCAACTAGCTATCCCTTCCAATTTGACCATTTCCTAAAAGAAATCCTTATCACGAAACCCCCGGTCCAATAATAGTATCACCTCCACACCAATATTCCTACCTCCACAACACCACACTGCACATCAACTTCTCTGCCAACAGTCCAAGATTAACTCGATGATAAGAAAAACAACTCAAGATTATCAACGTACTACATCGAAAACTGATATATATATATATATATATATATATATATATATATATATTGCTGTGATAAGGGGTTGTTTAAGGGTGTACTTTATGGTAAAGGTCGTTTAGAAATGAGAAATTACCATAAGCAGCAGAAAACTGCATTTATTTAGTAAAGAATTGAGAAATGGAGATAGTTTGTAAATAGTAAGCAGTCAACACCCTGTATATAAAGTATAGGTAGTTTTAAGCGACGCAAATACACACAGGAAGACGCATAGTTAGCGTAGAAACCAGGAACACATGCATTAGCTAAATAGTAAATAGTAAATAGTAAATATTTAATACCCTGTAGATAGAGTTTTAGTTAATTTAGGCAATGCAAATAATGATATTTTTCAGTAGAAGCACGCGTACTTATAAGTAAACATAATAAAGTGTAATTAGACACGCATTCAAAAGAGTTCCAAACAATTAGGTTAATACGGAGATAGAAATAGAGCTTCGAGGAGCATAATGCAAATGCGTACAAGTAGTTAAGAACTTTGATAAAGAGAGGTGATTAAAAATTGCGTAAATAACAGGCAGATATGAAAATTAAAAGTCGAATTGCATCAGTTGTTTATGAAAAAGCAATTAGATTCATCAAAACACCGCATGTTTGATAACGAAGACAGCTGCGACCAGGCCACAATTATTGGAAAGCTTAGAAAATTACATCAGAAACTACTTTAAGTGCAAAGATTTGATTCGTTAAAAATGAGCGACGAGTTTGTAGACCATACCCACTGACGGAGTGGGAGAGCAATGATATATTAACAGGTACAGTGATAACGAAGTCAGTTTTCAACTCAACAAAGGCCGAAGTGCGGCACTATAAAATAAAGTGAGATACATAATAATTTAAAGTGAAAAGTTGTATAAGTGCTAAAATGAAAATTACGATTGCCGATCAAACGTAAGTAGATTTTGGGAATTTATTTTAAACTAAAACGCAATAATAATAGGGCTTCTGAAACCGGGGAGAAAAATACAATTCGAAGTCCGGGGAAAATAAACTACGATTTCTGAGTACTGGGGGAGAATAATACAATTTCTAAGTCAAAGGAAAATAAATGATGATAATCCAATTCTAAGTTTGGGGAAATTGATAAGAAGTAATTCTAAGTCTGAAATGAGAAGACAATAAATTGGGGTGCATAAGTATAAGTTAATAATGGTAGTCCAGAGGGTGATGGCAATAATTTAAATGCAATGGTTCAAGCGTGTGGATAGACAATAGAACGAATGGGCATGTAATAATCCTGAATTGGGGGAAGATAATTTTATCAAATGGATGCGTCAATGCGAAGAAAATAGACCAAGTCAGATTTTTAGTTATAAGACATTATTTTTCTAATTTTTTTATTTGAATATTGAATTTGCTTAATATAAAATGAATGTGAAAAAGTCAACAAAATGAGGACTTGAATACGTATAAAGTGTGTAATATGATAAGAGGTTTCGAACGTTCCACACTTCTTTTTTTATATAAAAATAATAGGTTTTTTTGGTGACTTTGGGTTTGAGTAAAAAGTATATGATTTTTAATAAATGAGATTCACAACATTAATTAATTGAAAAGTGTATTTCAAATAATTTACAAAAACTGTACATAATATTTGTTTCATTATATAGAATCGAATTAACTGAATTTTATAATTCCAAATAAATGCTAGTCGAGGTCATAAGATAAAGTTAATGGGAGTGATTTGATAATTTAAACAATCAAGGAGGAGCTATAAGTTGAATACGAAATTGATAACAAGTAAGGCGGTAACGTATCAAATTTTATTATTGGTCGACAAGGTAGGTTCAAGATAAAATCCAGTTAAGTTCTGGAGGGAGCTTATAGCAATATTAATAAGACAGCCCAACGTCGGAGAACGATAATTACAATTCCAGTTTAATCATAGCAAAATTAATATGGTCGCCCAAACGATGGGGCGCGAATAATTTAGGGAGCATAGCAATATATATTTTACTGATCTCTACTCTCTATTCTCTCTCCTCTCTTTGCCCTTTTCTCTCTTCTTTCTTTAATTTTTATTTTATTTTACCCCTTTTGTCGCGCCTTTTATGTAATGTGCACACCTAATGCACGCCCCGTACTTGCAACGTTTGGTTGGTTCTTTAATTAACTGTTTATCACAATGCCTCGACTATTTAAGCTCTTAATTCTCAGGGTGTTCACCTACTTATAGTGAGTTCTGTTATAAGTAGATGTGCAATGCCCAACCAAACTGCACACTCTTTTGTTTTAGTACTAAATTTTTAATCTACTTTTGTATATGCCAAATTTTTACTACGATCAACGTTGCCTTGTGCCAAATAAAATTTACTACCACAAATTTATGACTTTTTTTGACGTTTTAAGATATTTCAGCACTCACCTGGATTATACTTCGTTCTCGGCCTCACTTACTGCTGGCTCAAGATCCTCGTAGCCGTATGCGTCTTTACACGGTTGTACTATCTGATAGAATTTTCGTATCGCCTCCAGGTGTCGTTCTTAAATTTTAGATGCTCCCCAATATCTGAAATAATTAACCCTAATTTAGAATTTGGAATACCCGGTTATGTTACTTCCCCTGTGCTAATTCTTCTGTCCTAATTACTGCTTTGAATCCTCCACTACCAATTGTTGCTCTCCTAATTTCGCTCCTTGTGTTCTATTTTAAACCGTCCGCCTTTTCGTATTCAATCCAAATCTAATCGCCGTCCTGTTTCAAATCACTCGATGCCCCGCTACAAATCTATATCCAAATCAATCTTCGTTTCTTTATCTACCCACTCGATGTCCTGCTACCTGTAAATATCTATCCAAATCGATCTTCGTTCCTTTAAATAACCACCCTATGTCCTTCTGCCTTTAAATCGCTATCCAAATCAATCCCAAATCTATTTAAATATTCGTTGCTTCGCCGTCGCTTATATAACCACTCTATGTCCTTCCGCCTTTTAATCTATATCCAAATCCAACTTCGTCCCTATGTATAACCACTCGATTTTCCTTCCGCCTTTCCCAATATCGTTCCAAATCTATTCAATTATTCGTCGCTTCGCCGTCGCACTATTACCAATCTTTACACTTTTTATTATCGTCGTCGTTGCTTATTTATCTTTCGCTGCTGCTCTTTACCCTTCTTTATTCAATCAAAAACTATTCAAAATCAAACACTTTTATTAACTTTTAAAAAAATCGTTACACAAATTAGCACAGTTCTATGAAAACACGTCTTTTTACAAATAAAATTCGAAATAATCTCCTTAAATCGTACACAAATTAGCACAGTTCTATGAAAACACGTCTTTATACCAAAAAAATCTCGAAAAAATCTCTTTAAATCGTACACAAATTAGCGCAGTTCTATAACACGTCTTTTTACAAAATAATTTCGAATTAATCTCTCTTTGTTTTCTTTCCAAGGCGACCATTATAACATTTCTTGCCTACTAAATCATAAAGTACATAACTAAAATCGTCCAATAATATTCAAACACTACGTTTGTGTCGCACATACCATAATTCATGTCTTTTTACACTTTCATAATTCACATAAAATTCTAGTATTGGTCCTAAATATTTACAGTCCTTCAATCACATTTGACGTTGTTATAACTAATAATTTTGAGCTTACAAATTTTGTCCAAAAGTTGATTCTATTTAAAATAAAAAACCAAAATAAATCACACTTGAACCTGGATGCGTGGTTGATAGTGAACATCCATAGACGCATCCGGTTTTTGGACGGCAAATGTACTTTCAATGGCCTATAAATTCAAACTCGGTATAAACCCTTGAGCACTGTACATCTTACTACGTCATTTAGTCATTTTAATTTACCTTTTGGCACTTATATTTCAACTACCATTTTGAATTGTACTTTAGCATATGTAAAGTACGGCAAACATACATTTTTAAGTTATGTGATCAAATATATGGATTATTTTGCTTGGCATACACTACCTTGTACTAAACAACCCTTAGAACCCTTGGTAGCTCCCTCAAACATTATAATATATATATATATATATATATATATATATATATATATATATATAGATCTGTTGGTTTCTTGGGATGCACTCGTTCGTAAAATAAGAACTATAATGTCAAATTGTAACGTTTATTCTGACGTTTCGGCATGAATATTTTTGCCTTAATCATAGACTAAAATATGATGAATTTAGTTTTGTAAGGTCAAAACAGTATTTTATTTTAGTCTATGATTAAGGCAAAATATTCATGCCGAAACGTCAGAATAAACGTTACAATTTGAAATTATAGTTCTTATTTTACGAACGAGTGCATCCCAAGAAACCAACAGATCTATATATATTACTACCGTTCGAGAAACTACCTTTTATTATATATATATATATATATATATATATATATATATATTATAAGTAGTTTTTTACACAAGGTAAATTGATAAATACTAACGCTTCCTAGGGTTACTATATAAATACTATAAATACTAAACCTAACAACAAAAAAAACGTACTAAGGGTTTACATATTTCATTCAATTAATTAAAAATGTTCATCATCATTAAGCCTTCAGTCCTAGAACTAGTTGGACGAGTACCTCCATTGTCATTTATTCTGAGGTACGCGCACATTTCTCTGAATTTCCCACAGCCTATATTTTCACTATCTGTGTGCAATAGTCTAACCTCGATCTACTGCTACCTCTCTCTTTCCTATCTGTGCTTCTAATATACTCTACACTATTCCCTTATGCCTGAGTATATGTCCTAGCTTCCCATCTCTCCTATCTTTCACTGCTTTTCACATACTTCTTTCTTCCCCTATCATTTCCGGTACCTCTTTGTTCATAACTATGTCTGTCCATGATATCTTCACCGCAGATAAAAAGTGCAAACATGTAAGCAAAAGCTAGAAGATGACAAAAGTAAATGTCGGTAAAATAACACAAGAGATGGGTAGACTACTACTGGGAATAAAAAACTAAATAATCGACGCGGAAGAACTAACAAAAGTTATAATGGTCGCTTGCAACAGAGTCTTTACGAAGAAGGACATAAAACGCAATCAGCCCGTTTACTGGTGGTCACCAGAAGCTGCAGGAAGAGACGTGAGTGTATGCAAGCTAGAAGAAAAATGATCATAGAAAACAAAAAGGAAAACAGCAGCAAACAACATCGTAAGAGAAAATAAGTAGTGGTTGATCATATGAAACATTGTTCTCCTAAATACAATTTGAGAAATCTGGAAGGAACTTTTGAAAGAGGTGGAATTTGACATCAGGGGTAAATGGTACCAGAGAGTAGTAGAGAAAATCAAGTCCGCACCACAAATAAGCATACCCGATGAACAACAATTAGAGATAGCCAAAATCCTTTTTCCAGATCACGTGGTTACCAAATGGTACAGGCTACCAGTACATAAAATACTACCGTTGACAAAGAAGAGCTGCTAGTAGCAGGTACATAAATAAAATAATACAAAACCTCTGGGTTGACATACTGTCGAAAATAGTGAAAGCCATTGTCAAAGCACACAGCGGAGACACGTCAAGCAGCGCTAAATAAAATGATCAAAAAACGTACACCAGGACACAATAACAAGTTCTACAGATCAATATGCTTGCTAAACACACTGGGCAAAGTATTAGAACGACTCATACTAGGCAGGTTGAAGAACGAACTAGAAGAGGAGGGAGGGGCAATACAGCAACTTGGGTTCAAAGAATAGATGTCCACGATAGGTGCACTGGTACGCGTTTTCGCCGACGCAGCGAGTTAGCGGAAAATAGAAGGAAATGCATGATGATAACCATAGACATTCAGAACGCAATTAATTCGGCACCTTGGGAAGACATACTAGCAAACCCCCGAAATAGAGCTCTACCACTTACGTTTACAACATCATTGTTAGCTACCTCGAAGATAAGACATTTGTGGTTGATTCTGGAAAAAGGATGACAGTCATAAACGGGGTGCCATAGGAAAACGGCTCCGTGGCGTAGTTGGTATGTGTGTGACTACTATGCCCAAGGTCCCGGGTTCGAATCCCGACACGGTTCGCTTGAAAAATGTTATACCCTCGTTCGGATGAAAGGTAAAACTCGCTTTCTGGCAAATGTAGTGCCTTCGGGTGGAGCATTGGAAAATCACATGTAGGGGTGCCACAGTGATCTGTGATCGGCTCGACCATGTGGAATATGTATTATGATAGAGTTAATAGTATTAGTCACGACAGGAGATACATTAGTAGGATATGCCAATGACATGGCAATAGTGTCTGCGGCATAAAAACGCAGAAAAACTGCAAAACCACTATTACGGCAATTAAAAACAAAACAATGGCTGGAAAGCAAAAAATTGAAACTTGCACCACAAGAGACGGAGACTGTGCTGTTGTCAGCCTGTAGGAAAATTAAAATAATCATGGTTAGGGTAGAAAGTCTAGATATTGAAACCCAAGAGAGCACTAAATACCTCGGCATCCACATAGACGGGAACATTCGGATATGAAACTACGTGAGGTAAACAGCAGAAAGAGTTACTAAAGCTCCAGTTAATATTAGTCGGATAATGCCCAACCCAAACTAGGAAGACCACATGAGATTGTGTGGCGCAACCATCTGGCAAAGGATAATAAAAAAACTGGTATATACCCAACCCAGAGTTCAACAGAAGGCGGCGTTACAAATAACAAACGTTTAGGGGACAACGCCAACCAAGACACGGCTGGTAATCCCAAGAATGCCACAAATAGATTTGCTTGTATAAGAGACAAAGCTGGACCAACAGAAAGTTGAAAAAAACCAGGCCTGTAAATGCATCCTCACAAAATGGCAAGACCAATGGGAAAAGCACAAAGAAACAGCGAACTGGGTAAAGGGGTTTATAAAAGATATAAGACCATGGGTCAACAAAAAGTGGGGGGTCAAATGACCTTTTACATAACCCAAATATGACCGGTTATGTATGCTTCCGTGCTTACTTGCATCGGTTTTAAATCAGTACAACCAACGAATGTATATACTGCCATGCCAAAGACACTGCAGAGTACACATTTTTCGATTACTGCAGATGCAATGAGGAAAAGAAAAACAAAACAGATAGTGAGCAAAATATCTACAGACAACATAATCCAAAAAATGTTAAAAACGAAAGAAAACTAGAGCACGGTAAACAAGCAGGCCAGAGCAAGCCTAACAACTAAAAGAGAGGAAATCAATCAAGAACACCGTAGAAGAGAAATCTAGTACTCAAAATAACCCGAGTAATTCCGTAAGAGGGATTCAGGTGTTCTATATCACAAATGCGTATTGGGAAAAAGTGTTTTAGTTGTTGCTATTACGTTATCTGGCGGAGAGCCCGCAGCGGTAATGACTGCGATATACTCCTCCCGAAAGCGAAGACGAACACCCAGCATGAACAACTTCTTGGGGTGTCTTCCAACTGCAAATGCTTTCTTTCGGGTCTGGATTTGTAGTGGGGTTTAAAGAAATCTTCTAAATAAAAACTACTTCGCTACAGACATCAATTACCGATAATCGAACGTATAATCCAATCAAATTGTCACAAAAATGCCCGAACGATTACATTAATTAGAGTAGTTTCAATTCTTGTATGTTGTATGGGTTGGTACCCTGTTGAAAAATTCAAGTTTTCTAATTTCCCCCACCTGCGCGGGCGCCACCATCTTAAAAAAACTGCAAAATTTTTGGACTTGCCCCGTTTTTTTAAAAATATCTCCAAATATAATCTTAGTACAAAAAATATGTACATAACTTTTCTAAACTAGAGTAAATTATGTACAATTTGAGACCATGAAAAAGTTTCGACCTGTAATACTTCCCGATATAGAGCAATTTGAATTTTGAGAATTTTTCTCAAAAATGTGAAGGTACAGATTTCTAGTCGGTTTTTACTTGATGATCAAGTAAATAGTGATAGTTTGTTATATAAATAGTCCAGTCAACAAATGACAAAGAGTATTTTTTTTTTTTGAGATTTGGGCATCCACCATTTTGAAAGACGCCATCCTGTGTTTAAGATAAAATTTCGAAATCGTAAATTCTCATCATGCGACATATCGTTGAATAGATAATGGAAAAAGACTATTTATTGTGCAAACCAGGCCTCTTAATCTATCACCATTTCAAAATGACCGTTATTTGAAGTATTTAACGTGAAAAATACATTTTTGGGCGACCATTTAAATATTCATAAATTTGAATGTACAAAAAGCTACCAATGTTTTAAATAGTTTAAATATGTTTTAATTTAATTTAATTTAATAAACGTCACCATGACATAACTCACAATTAGGTAGCGGTCTGGCATGTTGGTAGCGTTTCGTTGCTTAAGCCTTACCATAGCATATAATTTAACACTTTTCCTTTTTGAAGCGGATATCCAGGTTATATTTCATTTCCTTATAAATGGTAATCATGTAAACATGTTAGAGTTCTTTAACAACCCTCAGGTTGCTAATATCTATGTAGAGACAGCTGGATAGGAAAAAGGATATAGGAAGACCTAGACCAAACTATATTAGTCAAATTATTAGAAATTTAGGTTGTGAAGGGTATGTAGAGCTTTTTAGATTAGCACAGAATAGAAAAAAGTTAGAGCCGCGTCAAACCGACCTTAAGTAAGGTCGAAAACAAAATGATGATGAAGGAAAAGACGTAGTAAGTGAATAGTGTTTGTTAAAAACAATAAAGTTTAAATGCAGTTAAGTTGTTCATCAACCAAATCAATTGCGTCTTAAGCATCTTCCTCTTCAGGCTAGTCGTCCAATATGACTGGCATTGCATTTTCGCAAGACTGTCCATTGCAATGTTTACACAGTAAAGAACAGTGCAATCCAGTTTTCACACATACACATGCAGTCAGGCACTCTAAAAAAGAACAAAACACATTCAATGGCAACATAAACAGTAGTAATAAAGAATTTATTTATTTTGTACCTTTTTTGCAAATACATGAAATGCTGAAGGAGGGACTCTGGTGCTGGATCTTTCTCTATTTTCTTAGGGAAGAGACCTAATTGAGTGTGCATCCAGCCTCATTTTAAAGGGTCTTTTTCATTTACCAGCCATGTTTGCACTGGTGGTAACATCGCATGGCACGTAGTTGAGCAGCATCTGTAGTTGGTGGCAATCTAGCGAGGTTAAATTTAGTCTTGGCTGCAGCTTTAAAGAATGTGTGGTACCGTAGTTCATCCAGTTTTTGAGTAGCTGCATTACCCCCATACAAAGTAACAAAAACATTTTCCCCTACTTGTACAACTACCTTTGTTGTTGAATGAGGATTAAGAACTGATGAAACTTTATTCAAAAGTTCTGGATGTTTCAAAAATAAAGTGATAAATTTGTTTTTCCCTGGCCACACAGCGCCGATGTAGTGTCGCACCCACTAATAGCATGAATAAATAAAAGTTCATCAGTGAATTTATGATTGAATGATGTGGTTGAGTAATAGCTATCTGGCGTATTTCCTCTTTCACACTTTTGGAAAAGAAAATTACTGTGTGTTGATGCCAATGCAGTGAGGATGACGAGAAGATCGATGTCCTCACTAACCACACGCACAGAGTCATACTGAGCAGCAACAGAAATGGCAGTGTTCACAATCATAAGGTCCACATCTTCAGCTGCCTGCTGTACGTGGATGTTGAAAAATGTTAGTCTGGCATTTTTCACAAAAATACGCCATCGTTCGGATGAGAGGTAAAATGGAGGTCCCGTGTGTGAGTGTTGTCACCCACGTTAAAGATTCCTACCTAGCTTGAAACAGCAAGGGTTCGCAAAATTCAAAATTTTCAGGTAAAAAAAAACTCGCTTCCTGGTCAATGCAGTACCTTCGGGTGGAGCATTGGAATAATCACATGTACGTAGATATTATAGTGTAGTACCTTCAGGTAGAGCAATGGGGACGTGGTCTCAAGCATAGCGGCCCTTATTCATATTATAATGAACGTAAATGTTGGCTTTTTATAAGGTATTCTTGAGTAAATCAATAAATCGTTGCTTTTATTTGCAACGAATTTTTCTGGTGTACCTTGTAACACTGTTTCTTGATGAAACATTACTTCAGGAGAAGAATGAACCGTTCTTCGAAGTCGTTCACAATTTTTGGTGCTCTTTTGGTCAGCATCAGGGTAACCATCAAAAATGACTTAATGACTTAAAAGCTCGCAGCTTAATGCTACTATTTCTACATTTAAAATCACAACGCTATTCACCACAGCAAACCTCTTTTTATTTGGAGCTACCAAAGAACTCCTCTTGATTGGCATAATCCTCTCATTAACTTTATCCTTAATTTCGTTGACGAATTCCTCCGATATTAAACTCGCAGAGGCTCCTGAATCAAGCAATGCTCCTAAATTACGATTACAAATGTTTACTTCTAATATTGGCACACAAATTTTTCCTACAGTTTCTGGTTCTACCTCCTCTTCTATTTTTAAAAATTCTCGCGGATGGTCGTATTTACATACTTCAATTTCTAGTGGTTTGTCGTCACTTAAAGATCCTGCCTACTTCTACTTTCATTGCTGGGTCCTGTTTATCCCTCAACTACCTCAGCATATGTCCTTCGTGTCGCCTCCGTATTACTCCTACTTTCAGTGTTCCTAACACTTGTATTCGCGTTGGCCCTACTCATCTCCGGTGAGCTGTTTTGTTTCTGCATCCCGGGTCTTGGTGTTGGACCTCTGGTGCCACTGCTGCTTCTTTGAAATGCACCCCTGGGTTCCCAATTATTTCTAAAGTTCCTACTAAAATTGTTTCCCCGTCTTTGAAAATTATCCCCCCTATTTTCGAATCTCACAAGGTTGACATTTCTTTTCCTAGCTTCTATAGGTCTAATAGTGCTGACGTCGTCGTACCTTTGAAGGTACTCTAAAAATGCCTCTTTTTGGACGATGTACTGCAATGCCACGTGTTGCCTCACCTTAACTTCAAAGTGTCTTGACAGATACTTCATTATCTGCCTGTCCGTTAAAGGTGGACTCAACTGCTATATTTGCGTATCGTATACTGCTCCCTTGATCCCGCAAATTTGCCTTTATATTTCCTCGTAATAAGGTCATCTCGCACCTGATCTTGTTTATGAGCACTCCAGTAGTGCTTCAAAAATTTCTCTTCAAAATCATTGTACGACTCTATATCCTGCCCTACTAAATTGTACCAGGCTTCAGCATTGTCTTTTAATAGAGATTTGACGATATTAAGCTTAGCCTGCTCATCAAATAAATTACACACTAAATTTCTGATACTATTTGTAAATATTTTGGGATTGACCCGATTAACCCCATAAAATTTCATCTGTTGTTCCAACGATATGTTTCCAGAAAAGAACCTCGGACCATCCCCCGTTAAAGCCGTCATATTATGCTTAATTCCGCTAACCTCTCTCTCTACTCGTCCTAATTGGTCCCTACAAAAATCAGTCACTTCTGTCATTTTTATATTGATCCTCCTCACAGAAAATCCTAACTTCCAGCTTTAATTGTCCAAATTCTTGCCTTAAACCAGCTATATTTTTTTCATTCCTGCCCACTCTAATCTCTACTTCCCCCATTTTTACGGAAAGACTATTTTTAAATTCTGAAAATTTGCTTGTCGATTTGTTAATTTTCTCCCCTATTTCCTGGCTCAATTGTTCAAATTTCCTATTTGATTCTTCATTCATTGGCTCTAACATTCTTAAAATCATTTCATTTCCAGTTTCTCTCGACTCTGTCCTTGACTGATCCCTGCTACCTTGTTTCTTCCATCTCTGGTCTGGGTTTTCACAAATAGCACTATCGTCACTTCCGATTTCTACACCTTCACTCCTAAGCCACTCTTTTCTCAACATTCGTCCACACTAAATTATTCTCATGCATTCTCTAAAATTAATTAAAAAACTCTTTACCTCAGGATCGCTAGTTTCCTGAAATAAATAATACAAAAAAAATTTATTTGAATTCGAGCCCCTCGCGTTCGGGTCGCCAAGAATGTTGTGTATCCCTAAGCTATATCTTAGCCGTAATGATTGTGTAAGTATTAAACATAGCTGTTAGCAATATCTCTAAAAAAGATCTGTCGTCGCCACACAACTTTGTGTACTAAATGGCCACCATCAACCATGACATACTGGGTTCCCACTGGCATTTAATTCTCTTTAATGGCGGCCATTTTGAAATGGTAATAGATAGAGAGGTCTGGTATTCACAATAAATAGTCTTTTTCGATTATCTATCCAACGATGTGTCGCATGATGGGAGTTTATGACTTCGACATTTTATATTAAAAATAAGATGGCGTCTTCCAAAATGGTGGATGTCCAAATCTCAAAAAAAGAATACTTTTTGTCAGTTGTTGACTGGACTATTTATATAACAAACTATCACTATTTACTTGATCTATCAAGTAAAAACAGACTGAAAACCCGTACATTCACATTTTTGAAAAAAATTCTCAAAATTCCTTGCTCTATCTCGGGAAGTATTGCAGCTCAAAACTTCTTTATGGTCTCAAATTGTAGATAATTTACTCTAGTTTAAAAAAGCTATGTATATATTTTCTGTACTAAGAATATATTTGGAGATATTTTGAAAAAACTGGGACAAGTTCAAAAATTTGATAGTTTTTTAAGATGGCGGCGTCCGCGGAGGCGGGTGAATTAGAAAACTTGAATTTTTCAACAGGGTACCAACCCACACAACATATCAAAAAATTAAAACTACCCTAATTAATGTAATTATCTATGACTATTTGACTGGACTAGTATAAGTCTGCACGTGCTGAAATAGTGATGCGCGTCTTATCCTGATACTGCCTCTTACGACAGAGCACGACTCGTGAACGTCGAGGTATCATTAAAAGATTACCAATTTACAATTTTAAATAATATAATTGTACCGCATCCTGTATCAGAAAAATTTTTTAGCGCAGATAACAAAATTATGAGAAATATTAGGTATATTATAAAAAAAATTGTTTGTCTTCCGAACAAGAAAAATGTAAAGATGAAAAAAACTGTTTAAATGAGAATTTAATTGTAAATCCTTTCTACTAATTTAAACTTTAATTCTCCACAGTCGGACTTGCTTAAACAAGAAGTACAAAACGAACGTTTAAGATGTGCCTTTATTAATCTAACGCAATTCAGAAAAGAACAGCAAGAGATGTACTTAAAATCCATGCAAAAATGTTTCGTTATTCATAATGCACAAATACGACAAAATTCATTACTTTAAATACGTTTTGACAATTGAATCCCAAACTTGAAAGATTCGATACAGCTTAGGGGAAATTTTACATCCAATGTTACGATAGAAAGTGAGACGCATGAGAAATTTTTACAAATGATGTATAATCTTACATCTCTCCTTTCAAAATCTTAATTCTTTCCGAGTGTATGGTCGGCAAATAAAAGCGGCCATTACGTAGGATAAAGATCCATTGTGTTGTACAGGAACCATGTGGCATATGGGACCCTATAAAACCAACTCTTTATTTCCTTAACAAGGCTTTGCGATTGTTTTTCCTGATAGTAAAACTACTCGCATTACAAGGTATTCATATGGTTGATTTGAGGTTGAATTTATCTCTACTAATCTCAGTCCATTTTGTAATTCAATACCGGAATACAAAATAAACTTCGAAAAATAACTATTCATTTTAAGTAAACTTTAAACATTACACAAACACATTCTATATGTATCGAATTAAGAAGGTACTAAATTATCCTCGGAGTAAGTAATGCCAGCCTTTAGACATTCGTCCAGAATGTTTATGAAATTTGTAGAGGTACTTGTAGGCACCACAATAAAGGCGCAAATTTTAAAACAGCTTGAATCTGGTTGCGCCTAAAATGCGCCCTACAATTTGAAGATAATCTAAAATATAAACTTGACAACGATTTTTTCTATACGCCCAATACTGAACTTGAGGGCTGGGACGAACTATAGGCATCTTCTTCGGTTTCGCAATCCTGCACGCTCTAAATATTTTTCATATTCCAATAAATTTCTTAAACAGATAAAATTGCTCTTCAATTCACAAAGATTTGGTTACGCCGTTAAAACTTCAGCACTCTTCATTACAATAATTATTATCTAATTGGCGTTGTTCGACAGCTACCGAAACTCTACTAGAAATAAAAGATATAAATTTATATAAATGACTTTAAACACGTCAATCAGTCTACATATGTAGGTATTATTGTGTCCCTTCGAAACGAGAGCTTGATTTGATTTACTGGTAGTTGACATGTTTTCTAAAGCTAAGGATATCATTTGTTAATTATAAAGGTTGTTATCTGGCTCAAACCCTGACCAATAAAAATGATCTTTTTCGTAAAGATAATAAAGAGCATTGCGTCGCTTCTTATAGTTTACTCGGAAAATTGATTGCTGTAAGAGGTAATAAATCTGGCATGTTAGTCTTCTTTCTTCTTAATAATTATGTTGCATGCGAGTTACATATTCCCCAAATCAATAAATATATATATATATATATATATATATATATTTATATATATATGTATATAATGTTCAAAAATTAATGGACTGCTTGGTGATATTTTTGTAAATGGTTGTTTAATATTTTTGGGTATATAGTCCAAAATGATTAAATGATAAATTTGAAATAGGTTTATTTCAACTTTCGACATACTGTGCCTTCTAAAAGAATGGAAATAGCAGAAAATATATAAATATACAGATGTAACTTACTTCAGTATTAAACACAAGTAATTGAATTAAAACGAAAAATGATTGACCTAAAATTTTAAAAATTATACAGTTCTGACAAAAAGGTAACGTTGGTCCATGCTGTAATGTACTCCTGCAATTTTTGAAACTGCAATTCTACGAATCCTCGTTACCAACGTTACCTTTTGTCAGAACTGTATAATTTTGTATATAATTTTAAGTGTCAATCATTTTTCGTTTTAATTTCAATTACTTGTGTTTAATACTTGAAGTAAGTTACATCTGTATATTTATATAATTTCTGCTATTTCCATTCTTTTATAGCTTTTGAAAAAGACACAAAGTATGTGCCGAAACGTCAAGTTGAAATAAACCTATTTCAAATTAATCATCTATTTTAATCATTTTGGACTATACCCAAAAAAATATTAAACAACCATTTACAAATATATATATATATATATATATATATATATATATATATATATATATATATATATATATACTGCTGTGATATTCGCCCCACGATTGGGCGTACCATATTTATTTGCTATGATATGTCCTATTTTAGGATTATCGAGCCCCTACGATGGGGGCCATTTTTATTACTGTGATATTCCTTTTATTGCTGTGTTATTCGCCCCATTTGATATGAAATGTTAAATCAGGATTTTACCCCGACTAGCTTACTGAATAAATCTTATTGAATCAAATAAAGCAATTCTAGAACACACAATATAATAATTGATAATATTTACAACACTCAAAATTTTCCTTTTTGTACAAAATATCTACATATACCAGATTTATGCTTTTCTGAAAGCCAGGAAAAATATCTTTTAAATTACATTTAGGGACCTTCGAACCTTTCCAAGATACCTTCCTCTGTTTTTATATCTTTTTAAGTGACCTTTTTGATGACTCTTACAAATATACAATGCATAGCAAATATTAAATTGAAAACAGTCTTTCAATAATAAAGTGTGTGAAAAATTGCTAACCTGGAATGGGTTCTGGAGTTAAATCCTAGTCTATGATCTGCATCCCCTTGCTGTGCCCGCTTTGCAAGGCGGCTCCGTGGCGTAGTGGTATGTGTGTGACTACTACGCCCTAGGTCCCGGGTTCGAATCCCGACACGGTCCGCTTGAAAATTGTTAGGCGAGCATTTTTCGCAAAAATACACCCTCGTTCGGATGAAAGGTAAAATGGAGGTCCCGTGTGTGAGTGTTGTCACGCACGTTAAAGATCCCTACCTTGCTTGGAACAGCAATGATTCGGCAAAATTCAAAATTTTCCAGGTAAAGAAAAACTCGCTTCCTGGCCAATGTAGTACCTTTGGGTGGAGCATTGGAAAATCACATGTAATGTGCCCGCTTTGCTTATTGGTATTTTTTTGTTTGCGTTAAGACATCAATAAAATGCCGTCCCCATATAAGAATCGCCTCCCATAAATCGCTTCCAATTAAAGTTGTGCCAAACTAAAGTATGTCCAAAATTAGAATATGTCCAAATTAAAATATGTCCAAATTAAAATATCAAACATCCCAAATAGGAATGTGTCCAAATTAGAATATCATCACAATTAAACGTCCCAAATCAGAATGTGTCCAATTAGAATATCATCAAAATTGGAAGCCCTGTTTTGTTAATATTAGAAATGAATTTGTAACGTGCATTTTTGTAGTTGAACATTTTACGCTTTTTCCCAATTAGTAAATACATTTCGGTAACTACTATTTCTATATTTTATATATTTGCGAATAATCCCTTTATATTATATTACGCGATTATCGACTTTCACTCTCTACAATTCGATAGTGTGTGGTTAGGTGATCGAGATTGAAACACATCCTTAGGTGAATGCGTCGTGTTATAATGAGTGGACATTATTGATTTTCTAGTTATCGATAATAGGTTGTAATAGCAACGAGTTGAATAGACAGATGAGAGTTGTAGTTTGTTTCTATATATTAATTACGGTAAAAATACTGTTTCCTTTTTGCTTTGAAAATAGTGAGAATTAATGCGGTATGAATTTTCGAATTGTTCATGAACAAGCACGACACAATTTAATTGCTTATACTGATACTTATTGGATGTATGGTGAACAATTATTATAGGATTATATATTGTAAGAATGTCTTTTAACGTGTAGTGCTAATTCCGATTGAAGTAGTATGGTTTATATGCGAACGTGTTTGGTCGACGCACGTGTGTTTTAAGGACATTTGACGGACGGTTTTATTGCTTACGCGTGCCTTACTAATTGTTTTTCGATTAAGTTTCTGTTGGAAATAAAAGTGGTAGAACTTGTTAAACTCGACCTGCACGCGTGTTCTACGGAACATTTTGACGGACTTACTCTAGTGATACACGTGCTTTACTCATTGTGTTTTTTTGTTGGTGCTTTGTCTCTTGATATTTAAACGGTGTGTGCGATCTAGTTTCGCGGTCCTTTTCTTTTTTTATCAGAGTAGTGCATACTTTGGATTATCCAAATACAGTTGATACTGTAGTTTCTGAATTTTCCAACCCCAAAGTATCTAAAATAGATCATTGCTTGCGCAAATTTCGTTATTTGCGAAATATAACCGATTACCGGTTTACAAAGGTATTGGTTGAAGTTTCTCACTGCTTTTTAGATGTTTATGAAAATAATATACATTTGGTCCCAGTTGAAATTAAACCAGTGCTACAGAATATTTCGAAATTATTGTCTCAGGAAATAGAATTAACAAGAAATTTATCAATGCTACATAGTTCCGTCGCGTGATAATGTCTGCTGCTAACACCAGTGAAATACGTAGGTATGATTAGGGTAACGTGTGATAAGTTCCATCAACACCCTCCCAGTCAAGGGTGAAGTGCTGCGTTAGTGCCGGACATCGTGAATCCCACACTTCAATTGCAAGGAAGCGTTACTGAAGGACCTTTTGTAAGTTGAACTATTTCCTACTTGTTACTACTTTAAATATCTATCCGTTGTTTTGCCATATCTTTGTCGTTCTGATACCTTTTACCATAGACTTGCATGCTATTTAAAACAAAAAAAAACAAAAAAAAGGAAGAATCAACAATACTGGATGACTCATATCAATTGTGCTTACCTATTTATTTTTTGTTAAAATTTTGTCTGATTTATGTTTAATTGGTGTGTGAGGAAACGTTTCTGCTACTCCCCAATATTACCTCACTTTGTACTAAAAATTTTTGTAATGCTTTTACCGTTGTTATATTATATAGATTATCTAAACAGTTTTTTTTACATTCTACAAAGTACTGAACAATCTATGCTCGATCAACATGCTATGCTTTTTCTTTATTTCAGGTTTGCAGGACTAATTTTTTTTTATTGCAGGTTTACTATTCTAATTTTTTTTATTGCAGGTATTGTTACTAACTCCTTACAGCCGCGTACATAATATGTTGGTCTGCTTTCTACAACCCCCCCCCCTAATCTCCGATTGAGCCCGGTCATTTCTTTGATTTTCTTGGTGTTACGCACGGCTACGAGCCAACGTAGCATAAATTTGGCGCCCAACGTGGATGCCTCGATAAACGTAACAAATTTAATTAAGTTGTTTAACTTACGTGTATCTATAGGTCGGCTTATAGTTCGTTGCACAACATTCTCGCACTTTTAAATCTCATTTGTTTAAATTTTATTTCACTAATTGCGTGAGTTTTTAACACCTTCGAACACAGTTGTCGCTCAGTTAAATATAGACTAAAATGTCGTTCAGTTTCTATCGTATATATAAGCCCTTCCTCCAACAGTTTTCATTGGCGTGTTTACAATCAAGGCTGGTACTTTTCCTTATCTAGCAGAACTCGGAATTTTTACAAATTACCTAGTTTAAATCTTCGACGAATATTCTGTTCATCATGTCCGCATTCAGCATATTGCAGTATTATCCTACTTTTGGCTTTTCATTAACTCACGTATTCAATGTTTGTTAATTTATCATATAATTGAACCGCCTTGTGTTTATTCGTTTGCCACAGAATGTTGGTTTTCTGAACAAATGTGTTCTTCTCTAGTCACGTAAGGATTTTCTAATAATGAAATATTTACGATGCGTTTACGTTGATATTTACGACGCAATTGTTAAATATTTAGAATGTCAATTTATCTATGTTTCCCGGTAATTTAATTTTGATGCAATTTGTAGCGTTTTAAAATCTTATCTTTACTTGTAAACTATACAGACAGCCAAGTCTTGGCTGTCTGTTTATATCAAGTAGATGTGTTATTTTAATATTAAGTTCAAACAAAAAAACAAAAAAAAACTCCCTTAGTGTGCTCTGTTCATATGTCATTTATATGTCATTTACATGTCTGCTGTTTTTAAAGTTTTAACAACATCCCCATGTTTGGGGTTCTTTTGATTATTTGGCATTAGATTTTAATATCTTTGATAAAGGCAACAACCTTTGCCGAAACGTTAGAATATTAATAAATTGATGCAAAAATAATATCGTATCATTCTTTGGACGACAATATCTCAATTTAAAACTACAGAAATTGATTTTAAATATATATATATATATATATATATATATATATATATATATATTGTTGTGGATTCAAAGGGGTAAATCAGTGTAAAACAATGAAATTTCAACAACCCTGTATATAGAAACGAGAAAATTATTTACGCGCAAAAATTAATTTAATTCATTTAAGGAGAACGGACGAATATTAGAGTATTCTTATAATTAATAATTGTAATGTTAAAATTACATGAAGGAAGAGAGCTTCAAGACAAATAGAAGTTCAAGAATACGCGTAATTAATAATAAGTTATTTTAATTCAACACATAAGCAAAAGGGAGCGTGCTGTGTAAGAAAATCAATAATTTCCAAGGCAAATGTATTCGTTGTAAAAGCCAACCTCAGTTTTATCAAATACGAAGAAATAGAATGTTTAGGAATTGTTATGTTCAAAACGGTCGATAATTAACAGAAACACCTGCTTTTTAAAGGCAACATTCAACGAAGTCGAGCGTACGTTACAATAGGATTTCATAGAAATTATTTCCAACCGTAAGTTTGGTATACACAACTAGGGTAACAAACATCTTAAGGAGCGAGGGAAATGCACGATCGATTATATACAACAGATAGAGACAGATATAAAAGCGTTGGAATTGAAATGCACGTACCATATACACGTGGAGTTGAGATAAGACGTCAACAATAACGATTTTCTGTAACTCAAGTGGGGTTTTTAACGAGACAGCAAACATGCATAAAACAGATAAATAGAGCTTAGACGGGGTTTGTGACGACAGAGAATTTTGTCATTGGTTAAAAACAGACAGTTTTCCAAACGTACGCGCACGCGAAGATTGAAAGCGAATTAGGAAATACAGCACGTAGTACGGAATAAATTTTACTAATTTAGAGACGGTTATATTCGAAATTTTTGGAATTAGATTTGAAAATAAGTTTTTTGCTGGAAGCGCGTCCACTGGGGAGTTTTGGAAGGATATAAATACCCAACCTAGGTTATTGAGGCTCCTCTCTTTCTTTTTCCTTACGTCGATAAAGTATTGAATGCCGATTCAGACCACCATAACAGTAAAGCTTTCTGTAAGTATTTTATGTGATTATGTTACCGTAAATATAGTGGTGGCAAATGTAAAACAGTAGTGCATATTAAATTAATAAAGGTCCGTCTACTACAAAACAAAACACTAAAAATCAATGAATGGAAGCATGATATATGGGGATAAGCATCACAAATAATCAAGTTTGTATGCATGATATATGGAATGGTACTGTGAGACGAGGCGCATAGCTCGCAGAGGTAGCAGATGGTAGAGGCCTGTGGATCCGCTGAGTAGCACGGTGAATGGAAACAAAGTCGTGGTGTTCTGGCAATCATCTTCGACGGAAAGGAAGCCTGAAGAATTCTCCAGGTAATTTATTTGAAATTTCTGTTGTTCGATAAACATTTGTGAAATTTTGTGCTGTGTGGTTGACTTTATTTTGGTGGCATATTTGGTTGTAGAAACTTATTCGTAAAAGATACATGTACTGGACAATTTATTGAGGTTAAATATTGAAAAGGGGTATATTTAGAACATTCATTCTGTAAATTTTGTTTTAATTTATGCAAGGTTTAAAAGGCATATACAACCTGAACTGGGTTATAATGAGCTCACCATACTCCAGTGTGAAGTCAATTTAGGGTAACATGTGGGGCCCATCTACTCATATCTCATGGAATTTGTTTAAGATAATTAGAAAAATTAAGTTTGAGTTTTACAATTATAGTATCAAACTGTTTTAACACATGTGAATATAATTTATCTGTTAATAGCTGTAAATAAAAGGTTGTATGGTTGTTGTATTATTTGGTGATTTTATTGAATGGTGTACGAGTGTGAAAGAGGTATGGTTGTAAATTTAGGTATTCGAGAAGAGGCCCAGCTGAGCTAGCCAGGGAAGCTGAAGGAGTTTGAAGGCGAAATAAAAGGGTAAGGAATTTTTTTGGAAATTTTTGCATTTTTGAAAATTTTATGTTGACCCTGGTGGGGCACGAATTTAAATAAGACAACATCGAGACTGTCCCGACTTCCACGGCAATATATATATATATATACAAGGTTGTTTAATTTTTTTGGGTATATAGTCCAAAATGATTAAAATATATTACTAATTTGAAATAATTTTATTTCAACCTGAAGTTTCGAAACATACTTTGTGCCTTTTTCAAAAGTTCAAACATTAAACACAATTAATGCTTGAACTTTTGAAAAAGGCACAAAGTATGTACCGAAACGTCAAGTTGAAATAAAACTATTTCAGATTAGTCATATATTTTAATCATTTTGGACTATATACCCAAGAAAATTAAACAACCTTTTATTAAAATATCACCAAGTTAATGAACGTTCACATACCAGACATGAGAACGGAAACGGTTACTTTGTATTCCAGACGTAATATGATACTTCAGGTGCAGGTCACAGCAATTGTTAGAATTAAGATTATTAAAATGTAATACTTTGTATTGTATCAAGAAATCGCAGACATGTGATCTGCATTTCCCACAAAGTGATGTAAGAGCAGGGATAGCATAAATACCCTCAGGACCCAAGATGGCTAACCAGTCTCGAGCTTCATAACTTTAACATTGTTGGTTGTTCAATCTACTCATTTTAGTTTTAAATAAATTATTTAGAGTAAAGTAACTTTGATTATATTTGAAACCAAATCGTTAGTGAGTATAACGTACAATTGTCAAAATTATTGTAATTATTATAAAAATTCAGTTGATAGGAGTGTTTTGGAAATAAAGTCCTTTTTTTAAAAAACCTCCAAGCAACCCAAAACCTATCTGGCGCAGCTGGTAGGATTCCAGAAGGGCATTAGCAAATCCAAAAATCGAGGAACTGGTGGTCTTCAATTTTAATTCTTCATCTGGAAGAAAACCAATTGGACGAAGTACAAAAATCGAACAAGTTCAATAACAAAGAGGAAGGCTATAATGGAACTGGCAAACAAATTTTTGTAAGTACCAAAGTTCATTTTCCTAACCATTGGCAACTGAATATTGATATTAGCTAGTAAAAAACAACATAGTTTTTACAATTTTATTATCTCAATTATTATTATTATTATTTCTGAAAGAATTTACTCAGCAAACTTATTTTAACAAAGGAATTCTATATATACGTATTTATGCACAATTATTAAAATTTATTAATAAAACTATTTATTCAGCAAAAGTCTGAATCTTTATTGTATATTTAGAAAAATCTGAAAACTCGATTCTCATCACATTTTATAAAAGTTTATAATTTTAAACACTTTCAGTGCAAACGAAGTAACGAAGGTGTATAATTACAAAAGCGTTTTATGTACTTCATCAGTGCAACAATTTAATGAAATAATTATTCAGCGGAAGTCTGAAACCGGTGTAATTATAACCAAGGTTATATTATAATTACACACAATATACGTAAAGATAAGTGATTCTTTTAATAACTCAATACAAACTCGACTGAAATAACTTAGAATTTATATAAAAGCAATGAACTCTGACAACATGAAGCTTTATCTCGATTCAATTCCCCTATACGGCGGAAATCAAGCACTATTAGGTATCTTCATTACCGCTTGCGAGATATTTTTAAAATCTTTTTACACACCAGGCGACAGTAAACGCAACGTTTTGCTTTTACGCTTAATAATCAGCAAATTAAACGGCAGAATGAAAACGATACAAGCACGAGACAAATACCCACACAACCGACATTTACAACACCATTTAACGCACCAACGAATCAATCTCGTATTAACAACCCAAACTTTAATAACACAAATTTTCACAACCAATTTAGACAATTTCCAAAACAAACATTTAACTCAAACTTTACAAAACCCACATTTACACCAAGGTTTAATCAAAACGTAAATCAACCAAGCCAAACATTCTGCGCAAACCCTAACAGAAACACACCGATGACAAATAACAACAACAACCCTAATAATTATAGCAAACCAACTCCTATGGACACTTCATCTGGTAACACCAAACAGAATACTGAAATATCTCAAATTAGTCCCGATTACACCCAAAAACGAAACTTCACCTCCGAGGAACTATTCCACTAAGAAGTGGAAGATTTTAATAATCATGACACGGATAATTATGCAAACTCCAATAGAGACAATGAAACAAATCATTCAGAAAACTATGATCGTAACGACCCATTTGACAACTACCAAGAGGATGACGAATCAAACGCGTACTCGAATTTTCAGTTGAACAGATTCAAATACGACCAAACATAATAAATCTAAATAACATTAATCAACAAATTTTACCTAATATAGAAATACCTTATGCGGAACTCAAATTACTAATCGATACAGGATCTTCAAAAACTATAATTAGCCCCAAAACCGTACAGAAACATTACTTAGCTTTTGTAGAAAGAGAACCTTTTAAAATCAAAACAGCACACAAAACGACAGTACACCAATTTATAGCGAACATACATTT
The DNA here is from genome assembly GCA_036346225.1 of Platerodrilus igneus. Classification (NCBI taxonomy): domain Eukaryota; kingdom Metazoa; phylum Arthropoda; class Insecta; order Coleoptera; family Lycidae; genus Platerodrilus; species Platerodrilus igneus. The sequence goes on along the minus strand of JARFIW010001469.1, from coordinate 8,894,089 downwards.
ACCAAAAACTTTAAACGTAAAAATGAAACACAAATTTTGCATCTTTGAATTTAACAATAAATACGACAGATTAATAGGCATGGTGGACCTTTCTCTGTCACGATGAATCTGTGTCGTGGCGTAAAATCATTGAAAGCGTACATTTGCTTATTTATTTGTTTCAGCACTAAAGCTATACATTTGGAATTAGTGTCTAACTTGTCGACAGACGCTTTCTTGGGTGCTTTACATTGATTTATTGATCGAACAGGCAAATGTATTCAAATTCATTGTAATAATGGCACCAATTTCTTCTCGTGAAATTTCTCTATTAATGCATCATTCTGCAGGTGTTGAGGGAATCGAATTTGTGTTTAACCCTCCTGCTGCTCCTCATTTTGGTGGGTTTTCGGAAGCCGGGTTTAAATCGGTAAAATCCCATTTGAAAAAAATTATCGGTGAACAAATTTTGTCGTTTGAAGAATTCTCGACGAGACTGATTCAAATCGAAGCGATTCTCAACTTACGATTTTAAATATTTAAGTGCGGGTCATTTTCTTAATGTTGAACCAGTCTCGGTGTTACCAGATACGGATTTGTTGTCCATAAACCACGCTCGTTTAAACCGCTGGCAACTTTTGCAGTAAATGCAACAAAGGTTTTGGAAAAAATGAAGTGCTGAATGCCTGCACACGCTGCAACAGAAAGGTACGTGGTTGAGGAATTCCGCTACCCTGCCTATTGATTCGCTTGTCTTCTTAAAGGAAGAGAGTAACCCCCTATGCAGTGGCGTTTAGGAAGAGTAGTGGATGTTCATCCTGAAAGCTGTCAAGGCAGTCAAGGCAGCCCAAGGGTTAGTTAAACGTCCTCTAATGAAACTATGTTTACTGCCAGTTACTTAATCTTTAATCTTTGTGAATTAAAAAGGTAAAAATTTTTAATCTGTCAATTTTTAATTTTAATGTATAATTTTAATTGGATCGGCTAGCTCAGTTTTTGAATTACGCACGGAGCTTGCGACAATACGACAAACAAAGAATTTAAATCTACCTCTCCTTCCCTAACTGTTTTAATCTTTAAACCAAAACACCATTAGGCACAAATTATTATAATGTTCTCAAAAATATTTACAACGTATAAAAAAGTTAAAATTCTTTGACTAGAATTTTCTTCTAATAATTGAATAAAAATTTATATAATTATCATTCCCAAAGATGATCAAAAAAGCCAGCAAAATCACTATTATTATTAATTATTAATTGAAGTCTGATGAACATTCATTTAACCTCTTAATATTTACGTAATTTACAACGTATACTCAAAAAAAACAAACCTTGCCGACCCTCACATAAATTATCATGAATGCAATTTTTAAAGTATTTAAATTAGTAATATTCAATTAAATGTTAAATTTTAAATGAGTCAGTTTAGCAATGTACAATAAAATATCCACAAATAAAATAATAAACATTCAGATTGGCTAACCTGTTGTTTCCAGCTTGAATCATTCTCTGGTCCATCCAATTTCGGTATTGTGTGCGTCCCTCATAGCATCGCCTTAAACACACTAACGTCCTCCATTAAACTACTTGACCATTTATCATTGAATTAAATGCTTGTTGCATTTCCTCATTTATTCCAGTAATAATTATATATAATCGATTCAGCATTTATTTAAACTCGTTTCCAGTGATTATTTACACTTGTCTCCAGTGATTATTTAAACTTGCCTCCAGTGATTATTTAAATTTGTTTCCTGTAATTGTTTAGAGTCGCTTTTTTATTTAAAAATAAAACGACAAACCCATCAATTTTCCATTTTTAGTGGTATTATTTTACACTTCACCATTAATCACTTTACCTGAATATTTTTTTTCAGAGACGTGAACTATGCCTTACTTCATGATGAACTGATTTGTTTACAAATCCGGTCTTAATTAAATGCACTGTCTATCTATTGACAAGCGCAAAGTTCGTTGTTTGTTTATAAACTTTCATACCAGGTTTTCGGATATCCCATGGTATTATTATTGTATATTAACATCAACGCGTTACTCTTGTCACGTATTATTTCGAGTTAATAGCATTGATTCGCTTAAGTTTTCATACTTCTAGATAAGTAAACCATTGTTTGTTCAAATAAATAAATTTGGTGAACTTTGATTTTAATTACCATGCCTTGCTTGTTTCCAATAAATCAGGTGTCGATTTTAATTTTCCAGTCACGTAGACTACATACAATGTACGCCTTAAATTATATGCGTTTGCTATCTTACGCATTTATAAACCTGCTTGTTTTAATTAGGATTCTTGTCGTAATAATGTTGGGTTATCCGTGCATGTCGCATTTCAGCTTGCATCTATGTTGTTTAATGATTTGTGGATTTGTTTTATTCAAATAAATCTTCAAAATATTTTTATTAACTGAATTAATTATGATTATTATTTATATACACGGCGTTGTAATTTACTTTCCAGTCTAATCATCGTATTTCTTGTTTTCTTCAGAAAACTGTTTATGTGAAGTGCGCTATACTATTGGTCCTAACTACCCCTAAATGACCCTATTAACACAGCAATATATATATATATATATATATATATATATTGTTGTGGATTTAGAGGGTAAATAGGTGTAGACAATGAAATTTTAGCAACCGTTTATATAGAAACAGGAGACAATTATTTACGCGACGAATTAATTAATTTATATAGTGACGGACGGGTATCTAGATATTTTTCTATATTTAAATTGGAATGTGAAAACTATATAAGGGAAGAAAATTTTAGAGTACATAAACAACTCAAGGATACGCATAAGTAAATCAGAAAATCAATAATTTCAAACGCAAAGGTTGTTCGTTTTAAAATCCAACGTTCGTTTATACAAATACTACGTAGGGGAGAATCTAGGAATTGTTATTTTCAAACGGTCGATTGTTTCAAGAAACACCTGTTGGTTAAATGTTACGTTCAGGAAACCTAAATAAACGTTAAGATAGAATTTCTATGAAGTTTGTTGCAACGGTCGATTTGTAAACTGCTTTAAATAGTAAATACTTTGAGGAGTGAGTGGAATAAACGATCGATAATATAAAACAGACAGAGAAACGTATAAATGAAGCGTTGGATACAACTCACGTACAAAATACACGAGTAAAAGTGAAGGACGACTACAATATCGATTTTCTGTAACTTAAGAGGGGTTCTAAAGGAGACAACAAACATGCATGGAACAGAAATAGATAGCGAATAGGTGGAGCATTGTGACGAAGTAAAATTATATCATTGGTTGATAGCCAGCAGTTTTCGAAAAGAGCGCGTACGTTACGGTAGTAAACGAAATTCTTTGTAAACAGCACGACAAAAGTAGAATTTTTGGAAAACTCAGTGTTCGTTACATTAAAAATTTTAGGAAGCAGCTTCGCAAACAAGTTTTTCACATAAAACAGGTTCCACTAGGGGGATTGGAGAATAATATAAAGACACGGGCGAAGATATTAAAGCTCTCTCTTTCCTTCCATTGAGATCTGAATACGGGTTCAGATCTACAACATAATTGTAAAAGCTCTTTCGGTTAGCGATTATTGTGTTCTGTACAGTTGCATTAAACATCCTATTAGAAATTATAAAAGCTGTAGCAGCAGACCGCAAGTTATAAAAGTGATTTCACAAGTTGGTGCTTATTTAAATAAAAGGTGCCGTTACTACGACAAAGTTATTAAATGGATGGATGATATTTCGGGTAAGCAGAACTGAAAACAATTTGTATGCGTGGAATATCTGTTATGGAATGTTACTGTTGAGACGAAGCTTATATCTTGGGCGAAGAACAGGAGTGGTAGCGGAGATATTGGATGGTGGGGATCTGTAGATCCTGGCATCAGCGTAGTAGATGGACACACCGACGAGGGTTTCTGGTAACCATCTCCAGCGGTGACGAGGAGTGAAGGTGTCTCCAGGTAATAAACTTGAAATTTCTGTTTTTATATGAACATTTGTGGATATTTTTGTGTTTGTGTGGCGTATTTATTGTTTTTAAAGCTTGTTTAAAAAGGTACATCTGCAGGACAATTTAATAATTTTGAGTATTGAAAAAGGGTTTATTGATGATATATAAAGATTTATTCAGGCTGTAATTGTGGTTGTAAAGAGTAAAAGGGTCTGTAAATTGGTTTTCAATAATGCAAGGTTTAAAAAGCATTTACAAAAACTGGGTTATAATGAACTCACAATAGACCAGTATGAAGTCAAATTAGGGCTACATGTGGGGCCCATCTACTCATATCTACTCGAATTTGTTTAAAATAATTTAAAAATCAAGGACTTTAAAGCATTTGATAATTGAGCTAATAATTGTACCAAACCGTTTGTACTCATGTGTAAATATTTTATCTGTTAATATGTGTAAATAAAAGGTTGTATGGTTGTTGTATTATTTTGGTAATTTCATTGGATGGTGTGTGAGTGTGAGAGAGGTATGTACGTAAAAATAGGTATTCAAGAATAGGCCGATTGCTGAGCTAGCCAGGGCGAGCAGAGAAATTTGAAGGCGTCCAAATAAAAGGGTAAGAAATTTTTTTTTAATTTCTTTGAAAATTTTATGACGGCCCAACGTTGGGGCTCGATGTTAAAGCTGGTTCCCGATTCCACGGCAATATATATATATATATATATATATATATATATATATATATAAAGGTTCTTGATAATTCTTGAGCGTAGTTAAATTAGAAAAGATTTTGTTTATTGGTTCTTGGGATAAAGTCGCTCATAAAATTAAACACAAAACATTAAATGTGTATCATTTGTATTAAATCGTACGTTTCGGTGATAATTTACACCTTAATCATCGATCTACATGAAAAAGTATATAAATAGGTAATTCATATAACAGGTAATATATGTTTGACTTACCTATTACTTGATAAAATTATTTTATGTATTCACCCATAATAAAAGTAACAGAAGGAAGCTTGTCATATTACTGATTAAGAATTAAAATTAATTTTAAATTTTGAATGAAATGTCAGTTCACTTATTTGACAAAAATGTAGGATCAAGGATGACATCAATCAACAAATTATGACACTATTTGCTTATATTTTTTATTTAAATAGTAGTATGTGGTTTATTTGTAAAAAAAATTTTTGTATGGTGGGTTGCATAAAAATAGTTAGATTTTAAAATCATATATTTTTACAGGTGTAGTAAACAGGTTGACTTTTGACTTAAATTAAATAGAATCAACAACGGTTACCCTAAACCACTTTTATCAAAACTACTACATACTAACACAATCATATTTCCACCTCAAAATAAACATACTGATATCATTTACAAAAAACTTTTATATATTACTAATCTTTCACCACTAATAAAAAAATTACTAAAACAACCTTTTGTAACTATAATAAATTCAAATACTAAGTCCATTGGAAACTTTTTTACTAAACTAAAAGAAAAAACAAATAAAGCTTTATGTAGCAATTTAGTGTATAAAATTCAATGTGAATGCAAAGCTTCCTACGTAGGCCAAACCAAACAGTGGCTCCGAAATCGCATGACACAACACAAAAGTGATGCAAAATTAGGAAAAACTTGTTGTGCTCTTTCTATACATTTATACAATACAAAACACAAAGTCAATTATGATAATGTAAAAATTTTAGATATAGAAAGCAATTACAAAAAAAGACTTTTCTTAGAATCATTTCATATAAACCAAGAACAAAATTCCATCAATCACAAAGAAGACATCAATAATTTACATACAGTTTACTCATACCTATACACTTTTAATCCAAAAAAATATACTAACTATAATGATATTGCTTACACACAGAATTCTATTTAATTTAAGTCAAAAGTCAACCTGTTTACTACACCTGTAAAAATATATAATTTTAAAATCTAACTATTTTTATGCAACCCACCATACAAAAAATTTTTTTTACAAATAAACCACATACTACTATTTAAATAAAAAATATAAGCAAATAGTGTCATAATTTGTTGATTGATGTCATCCTTGATCCTACATTTTTGTCAAATAAGTGAACTGACATTTCATTCAAAATTTAAAATTAATTTTAATTCTTAATCAGTAATATTACAAGCTTCCTTCTGTTACTTTTATTATGGGTGAATACATAAAATAATTTTATCAAGTAATAAGTAAGTTAAACATATATTACCTGTTATATGAATTACCTATTTATATACTTTTTCATGTAGATCGATGATTAAGGTGTAAATTATCACCGAAACGTACGATTTAATACAAATGATACACATTTAATGTTTTGTGTTTAATTTTATGAGCGACTTTATCCCAAGAACCAATAAACAAAATCTTTTCTATATATATATATATATATATATATATATATATATATATATATATATTGCTGTGAAACCACCAACATCCGGGTACTCCGGATGTTCGAATCGAGCCCCTACGAATTGGATGTCCAGAATGCTGTGAATCCTACAAAAAGCTATTCATTACCTTAACTGTGTTGGTCCATTGACTTTCTTCTGTTAATCGCCTCGGCTGCTCCTCTAGATAACTTTCATCCTCATATATAAAAAAAACAAACACATTCCTACCACAAACATCAACGTTAACTCTATTTACATCAATATTCACAATACATTAAAATTTCAAATTTAAAATTCAGCATAAATTTTAATATCAGAAAATTCCAAAATTAAATTTATTATCATTTTAATGTGCATCCAGAATTAAAGTCCTTGTAGGATGCCTACTAATTACTATAACAATATATGCAGAGTACAAAGGGAGCATCTACCACCCCTTTACGTTAATTAACCAGGTTCGTCTAATTGAGCTCAAAGACATACCCATATTTTTATCATAATCCAGAACATCAATACTAAATACCCCTTTCTACTTAAACAAGCAAATTTCACCTTAAAATTAAAATATTATTGTTAGTACCATTTCACTACTGTCCATTTTGAGTAAATCAATTATAAAGTTATTCAACACACACAAAATCTCAAAGTTCAAACAAAATAGTATAATTTACCTGAAGGTTACTTGCACTCGTAGCTTCAATGTACATCGTCCCTTTGTTAATCACACCATTCCAACTGGGTTATATTTACGGCTTCTGATTCTCAACGCTTTAAAAATTTTCTCCATCACCATTTATTTAAAGTTGTTTCAGGGCTTTTCCGGAACTAATCTATGTATATCTGACCCTAGTCTTGTGGATCCAGACACGTTTATGCACCATTTAAGTATTAATACCCCCGAAAAATAACAAAGAAATTCATACTTCTTTCACCAAGATACGCCAAAACTGCATACTTTTGTGTATTTATTTGTCATAGTAAATTTTACCAATTGGTACAGTGATACTAAACTTTATTACCTTGTATCTAAGTGCACTCAAGTACATTCATGTTAGCACGTAAATAACAAACTGTTTTAAATCACATAATATTCGAGCAAACTGTTTAAATTATTTAATATTAAAACCGGAAAACTAAAAAGCACTGTTTAACGCGTTCAATCAAGTCGAACATCTAAGAGAGCTTGTTTATATTCACCTCGGTATATATAGCGGTTAGCCTGTCTGTCGGTCTGTTCCCCAAAATGGACAATTCTAAAGAATTTCGCATTCTCGTTTCCCATTCCGTAGCTCGCGCGTCGGTTTTTACGAATTTTGCACTCGCCAGTTGAAAATCTCAGAAATTCTCACACGGCACGCAAACATGTCCGAGAATAACTAATTAATTTTGTACAGAAATTGTTGTTTCTACCTCTGATATTTGCATCTTATTTTCAACCAATCGTGACCCTCGTGATGTTGCTCAAATCCCGCCTTTTACTATATGTGTCTTTGCTTGACGCATTTTCTCTTTCCTTTTCTAATCTGTTCGTATTGGTGCAAAATGATATTCTTTATTATCGATTATTTTCAGTCCATGTGGACTATCTGGGTTAAATAACCCCGTATCGCACCTTCTCGTGAATATTAAGCCCCGGTTTCTCCAAGATTCTTTGAAACCATTTGTTATCTACAAAATTTTCGCCGTACGTGACATTTAAACTACGCAGGTGTTCAAACATAATATTAATTCTCAGAGCTTTATTTTCTGGTATTATAATCTTGGATTTTCATAGACTTTTATGCTTATTATTAATAATGGTTTAATTAACTCCAACTAAAATTGACTTCTATCCTTTCATTTTTAGCGAATACAAATTAAATGTTAATTATTATGTGTACACTTTGTTTAATACCGGTTACTTAAAATAAGGTTAATTAATATAAATTTTGCACGTAATTTCCATTTGTTTCTTTCCTCGGAATAATTACATTACACGTAGAGCTTGTTAATACTGTTTCTTTTGATATAAAGCGTCTTGTGCATGATTTAAATCTCTTATTTTTACTGAAACGAATGAATTTTTATTCTCCACGGTGTTTTAATAAAGCGTATTATCTAATAAAATTCCTTATACACGGTGATTAAAATTATTTGATGTGATTATTTAATTTTCTACCCTGGTCTAAATATGAGTAATATATATATATATATATATATATATATATATATATTGCTATGCTACTGGAATTATCGTGCCCCTGCGTTGGGCTGTTATATTAATTATGCTATGCTCCTCTAAATTATTCGCGCTCCATCATTTGGACCACCATATTAATATTACTATGTATAAACAAGATTGTAATTATCTCCGACGTTGGGCCGTCTTATTAATGTTGCTATAAATTCCCTCCAGAAACTTAACTGGATTTTATCTTGAACCAACCTTGTCAACCAATAACAAAATTCGATATGTTACCGCCTTACTTGTTATCAATTTCCTATTCAACTCGTAGCTCCTCCTTGACCTATTTAAATTAACAAATTACTCCCATTGACTTTATCTTATGACCTCGGCTAGCATTTATTTGGAATTATCAAATTCAGTTAATTTCGATTTTATATAATGAAACCAATATATTATGTACAGTTTTTGTAAATTATTTGTAATACACTTTTCAATTAGTTAATGTTGTAAATTTCATTTATTAAACATCATATCCTTTTTACTCAAAACCCAAAGTCACCAAAAAAACCTATTATTCTTATCAACGAAGTGTGACATGTTGACATTTTCACATTCATATTATATTAAGCAAATTCAATATTCAAAATAAAAAAAATATATAGAAAAATAAAATGTATTATAACTAAAAAATCTGACCTGGTCTATTTTCTTCACATCAACGCTTCCATTTGAATAAAAATTATCTTCCCCCAATTCAGGATTACATTTAAATTATTGCCATTACCCTATGGACTACCATTATTAATTTATGCACCCCAATTTATTGTCGTTTCATTTCAGACTTATTACTTCTTATCAATCAATCGCCTCAAACTTAGAATAGAATTCTTATTATCATTGTCTTCTGACTTGAAATCGTGGTTTATTTTCATCCCTTACTCAAATTGTATTATTCTTCCCCCAGACTTAGAAATTGTATTACTCTATTTTCCCCGGATTTAGAAATCGTCGTTTGTTTCCCCCGACATAGAAGCCCTATTATTTTTATGTTTTAGTTTAAAATAAATTCACCAAAATGTACTTACGTTTAATCGGCAATTATAGTTTTCATCTTGGCACTTATTTTATCTTTCACTTTTAAAATTATTACGTATTACTTTATTTCATAGCGGCGTACTTCGGCTTCTGTTAAGTTGCAAACTGACTTCGTTATCACTGTACCTGCTAATATATTATTCAGTTCCCACTCCGTCAGTGGGTATGTTCTAGAACTCGTCGCCCATTTATAACCAATCAAATAATTACATTTAAAGCAGTTTCTGATGTAATTCTCTATGATTCCCAATAATTGTAACCTGCTTGCAGCTGTCTTCGTTATCAATATGCTGTGTTTTGATAGATCTAATTGCTTTTCCATAAACAACTGATGCAATTCGACTTTTAATTTTCATATTTACATGTTATTCACGCAATTTTTAATCTTATTTCTTATCAAAAACGGTTAGCTATTTGCACGCATTTACCTATGCTACCTGAAGCTCTATTTCTATCTCCGTATTAATCTAATTGTTTGGAACTCTTTTGTGTAATTACACTTTATCGTTTACTTATAAATATACGCGTGTTTCCACTGAAAAATATCATTATCCGCTTTACCTAAATTTACTAAAACTTTATCTACACGGTGTTAAATATTTTCTATTTACCTAATGAATGTCTTCCTTGTTTCTACGCTAACTATGCGTCTTCCTATGTTTATTTGCGTCGCCTAAAACTATTTATACTTTATATACAGGGTGTTGACTGCTTACTATTTACAAACTATCTCCATTTCTCGATTCTTCGCTAAATAAGTGCAGTTTTTCTGCTGCCTATGCTAATTTCTCATTTCTAAATGACCTTTACTATAAAGTACACCCTTAAACAACCCCTTATCACAGCATAATATATATATATATATATATATATATATATATATTTACTTATATAAGTTTGTCGGTTTAGGTTTCTTAGTTAATGGCTATAATTATTTTTAAATATAAAATAAGTTAGTTCATACTTATTTTGGTGGGCGGGATGTTTGGTCTCTTTGTCGCACGTTTTCGTGTAATTTTAAGTCATTGTAAATTCGTAGTTGTAAATCAAATAGCAAACCTGTCATCCCTTGTCCCGTTATATCCTGTCATAAAACTTCCATTGTGTCTATGGAAATTAAGTTGAAAAAAAGGGTAGTGACAGAACTTACTCATGGACATCGAAGAAAAACGGTTGTGTTGGTTCGGTAAAGTGAGTTAAGTCAATAGTGTCGCCGAATGTGAATTAATCGATAAACCTCTAAAAAACAGCATGATAGTGTGTGCGTAATACGTCCCATAAATAAACAACAAAGGTCCACTTCGTTGAAGAGTAGAAACGACGCTTATAGAATAATAGAATACGGCTGAGGTAAGTCGATATATATAATTATAAGACCCCGCGGGCGTTATCAAACATTATGTTAGGTTGTATAATTAACAAATAAACTGTATATTTTTTTTGAATTCTGTAATTCGTCGCTTTATTTCAGGTAAAAAAAAAGGAAATTTCAATTAATAGATGGGGGATGGGGGGTTCTCGCACACGGACGGCAGATACCCTTAGAACGCTATTCTTTAAGCACAAAGTTTCAGTAAATACTAGAACGAATTTAGCATCTCGAGAGAGAGGCACACTTTATTGGTTAAACCAGTATTAAAAATTTATACGCTTACAGCATCGTTATGAATGTTCATAATCATTAACGATCTGGTGCCCCCTGGCGTTCCTGCATGTATAAATCCATAGCAACTAAACCAACCTGAACCCATATCATGCTGAAAATTGAAATAAATGGTAATTAAGTATCTAATAATTAATTCGTATAAAGAACCCATGGTGAAATGATTGTTTCGGGACTAAATTTTTGTAATGTAAAAGAAGTCGCAAAACCAACTGGTGCCGTTGAAGATAGTTATCTCTAGGTAGTTGATGTCAATTTGATTTAGCGTTTCTTGCTCGTAAAACTGGCATGATAGGTATGTTAGAGTCATATTTCATAGGTTTGTTTGATATCTGTAACGGTAAAACAATAAAACACCGCAGGCAGCAATGGGTGTGCGTGTTGTCTGGTATCCAACGGGCGGTCGGCGGCGCCAACTTGAAACTACGAGACCTGGAGCATACATAGCCCTACTACAAAAATTTCATATTAATAGAGATAGATGAAAATCATCGGAGATCCGTATAGGATTTCGGTGAATTTAGTACGGTGGATCGTGGCACATAATTTATTTGCGAGATAAGACGGTTTTGATGATGTGGGAGAAGAATGTTGACGCAATCGCTAGCTTATCTTAAGTGATGGATTTGTTCACCATCTTCATGATGTATATGCTCCTCGTTAAAACAAAGAACGTCACACGGATGTTGTCGCTCAGCAGGACAATGATTGAATGCGTAGGCCCACGGCATCCAGCAGTACCCATAATAATTAAGAAGCCTCGCTGATTTTTACCCAACGGATTGTATTATCCCAGCAGCGAGCTACAACAAAAGTCCACTTGTTCTCTCCGAGTAACCAAAATACAAAAGCTAATAGACCATAAATAATAGGCCATAAATAAAGCAGGAAAAAATTGAAACAGGAGCTCCACCGCATTATTCATAGTAATATAACCTGACAAATATTTACACAAAGATGGTAACTCCGAAAATAATACATTTTAGAAAGGCTACCCGCTAGGAGACCTGACAGTTCCTACCTGCCCGTTAACCTCAAGATTGAGAGGAAAATAGACAATAATTATTAAAGTTGCCTGCCAAAATAACTTAAAAACGTGCGTTCATCAAACTTGCGTGTTAAAAATGATGAAAGTCTTGGATTTAGAACACATCATGTCAGGTAAATTATACATCTACAGTTTTAAAGAAATATGTTAAACTGTTTTAATAATAGTTGTTGGAAGTTTAAAGGATTATTTGTTTAAGCAGTGGTGACTTGCTCTATTTTAAATACTATAATTACTACGTATGTGTACCTAATCACTGTGATCCTACTATAAAGACACCCTAATGCCTGAAAGATAAAGTTAATCATCACGTCCAAGAATGCAGAATAAAACTGCTATATCGCATAACTGCCAGTTACAAAATATTAGTTTGGTAACGATTTTATAAACATTGAGGCAACCTGTTAGATAAATATCACTATTATTAACCCAGATATGTCCGGTAACTTTTCTTGTAAATTTTGACGCATATCAAATCTCTTTTAGAGTTATACATATTTATGATTCCGGGTTGGGACAGTGTCATTTTATAACGGGTTTCATCAGCACAAGAAAAGAAAATAAGTAATAAAATAAAAATAATAATAAAGATCCATTCTGAACGGACCTGCACCTTAACGACGTTTTAAAATACTAGAACAGGTACAATGGCTTGCGCGTTTCAATTAGCTAAAGAGCCGAACTATAGGTTTAACCAAATTAGTGAGGATTCTTTAGTGAGGAACCAGACTAAGACAGGTCCCCGAAAGAGGGCAGAAGCTTTTTTGGTACTTAGAATGGCAGAGACCATACGGGTTGGTGTGACATTCTAAGACTGCGATGTGGAAGGCAACGGGAAACCACCACATTACGTCCCAAGTACACTTCGTACAGAAATTGTTAGTAAACATGATGGCATCCTCTGAGGTAAAAAATTCCGAAGGTAAAATAGTCCCCATTTCAGATATCCGGGAGGGGACTACTTCAGGGGATGTGATCAGAAGGAAAAGCAAAAGATCCGTGAGCATTCTGCGAGTCGGAGCGTGGAATGTCAGAAGTATGAAACAAGTAGGTAAGCTAGAGAACCTGAAATTCGAAATGGATAGGTTAGCACTAGACATAGTAGGAATCAGCGAAGTCCGCTGGCCAGAGGTGGGGGAATTTTTGGAGTGGAGACTTTAGGGTAATTTATACTGGATCACAGGAAGAAAATTCGGGTGTGGGGATAGTCATGCCAATAAGGATAGGACGACGTGTAGAAAACTACTTACAAAAGAACGAAAGAGTACTCATGGTTGCATTTGAATCTAAACTAGTAAACACAGTAATAATGCAAGTATACATGCCCACCTTTAGCTACAGTGAGGAAGAGGTAAAGACGATCTACAAAGATATCAAAGATATACTAAGATACGTAAAAGGACATGAAAATTTAATAATTACGGGGGATTTTAATGCAGTGGTAGGTGAGGGTAGGGAAGGAGCGATAGTAGATTTATTTGGTTTAGACACGAGAAATGACAGGGAAAATAGGCTGGTAGAATTTTGCGACAAGAACAACTTAACCATCACAAATACATTATTTCAACATCATGCTAGAATACGATACACGTGGAAGATGCCAGGAGATATAGGAAGATATCAAATATATTACATTATTGTTAGACAACTGTTTAGAACTCAAGTAAAAGACTGTAGAAGCTACCCTGAAGCAGATATAGCCACTGACCACACCATCGTAATTATGAAGGCCGCACTTAAATTTAAAAATCTGAAAAAGAGGAACGGAAAACAACACTTTGACTTTGAGAAGCTAAAAGATAAAGATATCCATGAGAGATTTGAAAAAAGTCAAATGAATTGCTGAAAGATATCGGTAAAATTTCTGATACTAAGGAAGTAGAAACAGAATGGAATAATATTAAATCCAGGCTAGACATGACGGACAAAGATATTATGGGATATACACAAAAAGAAAATAAGAAACCATGGATAACAAACAATATCCTGAATTTAATAGAAAAAAGACGAAAATACAAAAATTGATCAGACGAAATAGGATACAAAGCCATAAAATATAAAATTATTCGCAAATGCAGGAATGCTAAAAAACAACGGATTGATGAAAAGTGCAAAGAGGTACAAACTAAGATGGAAATAGGAAAGACAGACGAAGCATACAAATTAATTAGAATGAACTTTAAGGATATAAAACCATATAAAATAATAATAAACATTTTTTCATGTGATAATTATAAAACCATATAGCAAAAATATAAGGGACACGGAAGGAAACGTCATTATAGAAAATGTAGCTACATGGCAGGTATATATAGAGAACGTATATGCAGGAGAGGAACTAACAGCATTAGAACAGAAATCAGACATTGAAAATGATGACCTGGGGGATGAGCCTGAATTAGCATTAAAGAGTCTGAAAAATGGTAAGGCACCGGGTACAGATAAAGTGCAAGCAGACACTCTAAAAGCCGCTGGACAAGCAGTAACAGAACGTCTCTTCCGACTTGTAAGCTATATGTATGAGACAGGCGAGATACCCAAAGATTTCAAACGTATCATCATAGTAACTATACTAAAAAAGAAAGGCGCGAATAGATGTGAAAATTTTCGAACAATAAGTTTGACAGCACACGTGTCAAAAATATTAACTAGAATTCTACAAAGACGAATGGAAAAACGAGCTCAAGAAATACTGGGAGAAGATCAATTTGAGTTTCGGCGCAACAGAGGAACACGAGAGGCTATTTTAGCTCTGAAGGTTAATGGAAAAAACAATAGAGAAAAGGGAAAGCGTATATATAGGGTTTGTAGATCTGGAAAAAGCATTCGACAATGTAAAATAAAAAAAAATATTCGAAATACTCAAAAAGATTGGAATGAATTTTAAGGACAGACGGATAGTACATAGCTTATACAAAGAGCAAACAGCAGTAATAGAATTAGAGCAGGAACGTAGAGAAGTAAACATTAGGAAAGTGGTAAGACAGGGATGTGCCCTATCCCCATTGATTTTTAACTTGTACATAGAAGAGGCAATGAATACTGTCAAATACAGGAAGACATTTGGAATTACTATGCAGAGACAAAAAATTGATATGCTTAGATTTGCAGATGATATAGGGGTATTAGCATCTAGCAAAGAAGAGCTAGAAGCTGCTCTTAATGAAATGGAAACAGTTCTAACGGAGAGATATGGTATGAAAATTAACAAAAATAAAACTAAAGTTCTAGTATGTAAAAGGGGGAGAAATAAATCGATAACAAGAATACAAATAGGTAACGAGAACTTAAAAGAGGTTAAGGATTTCTGCTACCTAGGAAGTCTAACAACGCAAGATGGGAAAAGCACAAAAGATATAAAACAAAGATTAGCACACGGCCGGCTACATTTAACAAGAAAAAGCAACTACTGTGCTCAAAGACCACAAACATAGAAACAAGGATAAGATTGCTTAAAACATATGTGTGGAGCACAGCACTGTATGGCTGTGAAGCCTGGACAGTAAGAGAAGCAGATAAGAAAAAGGTAAAAGCCTTTGAAATGCGTGCTACAGACGTAAAAAATAGGAGAGATGGATGATAGGCCACATACTAAAACATGAGGGAATAGTGTGGAATATATTAGAAGCAGAGATAGAAAAAAAGAGAAGTAGAGGTAGACCTAGGTTAGACTACTGCACACAGATAGTGAAAGATATAGGCTGTGAGAATGTCAAGGAAATGTGCAGGCTAGCTCAAAATAGAAATCAATGGAGGTACGCTTCCCACTAGTCGCAACATGGAAGAACTAATGACAAAACTAATAACTGTACTTAAACAAGATGATTACTATAAACAACTACAGATATTGGTTTTAAAATACTCTCAACTAATGTTAATTGTACGAAAGAATTTACTGGAAAACTATTAATAAGGCAAATGTCTAAGTGTTGGGAGATCTTTGGCAGCCACAGGCTGCTTAACCCCCTTCACATACCGTTCATTTACATTTCCAATGCTCCACCCGTAGGGTACTACATTGGCCAGGAGGCGAGTTTTTTTGTTGCCTGGAAATTTGGAATTTTGCCGAACCCTTGCCGTTCCAGGCAAGTTAGGGATCTTTAACGTGCGTGACAACACTCGCCTACGGGACCTCCATTTAATCTCTCATCCGAACGAGGGTGTAATTTTTGTGAAAAATGCTCACCTGCCATTTTTCAAGCAGTCGGCCGTGTCGGGATTTGAACCCGGGACCTTGGGATCCGTAGTCTTACGCTTACTACATTGATCCACGGCGACGCCAAACCCCCTTCACATACCACTGAATCTCGGTGAAATAGGGCATATAATTAGAAAACAATAGAAGGGAATCGAATTGTATATAGGCTGTTGTAATAATTACATGGAACTGAGTAGGCTAGCTTAGAACATAAATAAGCTGAGGTACAAGTCCAGCCAGTTTCAAGACATAAAACCCAATGACAAAAAAATAAGTGCTCTTAAAGCTGAAGATTATTATAAACAATTACAGGTGTGGTTGTGAAATATTTTCAACTAATGTTGATTGTGCGAAAGGATAAATTGGAAAAACTATTAATTCGGCAAAGGTTCAAGTGCTGGGGGAACTTTGCAGCCAAAGACTGCTTACCCCCCTTCACATACCACTGAATATCAGAGAAATATGGTATAAACTGTAAAATAGTAGGTGACCGAACTGCATCAAACAAGAAAGAACAGCAGCTATGTTCAAAGACAATGAACATAGATACACGATGAAAACTGTTCAAAGATAGAAGCCTTCTGGAACGTTGTACTTCAGATGTATGAGGATGGTAGCATGGACAGACAAAGTTAATAACAAATTGGATGTAGAAATAGTAGAAGAATAAAGATATCTGTGGAAAACGAAAAAATAGGACAGGATACGTTCTAAGGCATTTCTGGAGTACGGGATATATTACAAGCAGAGATAGGAAAAGATTGGTAGGGGTAGAGCAAGATCAGACTTTCGCACACAGATGGAGATAGATGCAGACTAAGCAAATTTCAGCGAAATGTGTAGGTTAGTTCAGACTAGAAAACAATGAGGGTACGCATCCAACCAGTTCTAGGGCTGAAGACCTAATGATGATGAATAATAAAGATAAGAATGATAATATTAAATAGACAAGTTAAAGTGTACAAAGTAGAGTTACTCCTAAACTAGCAGACTCACTAGCCCATTCAAAGCCAAAAGATGTCTTGTGGCGAAGTAACTGGTAAAAGTAGCAAAAGTGGTAGTTTATATAGGTTGAGAACTTGATGCATGAGTGATAATGAATAGAGAGTGTCGTAACGGATCAGTGAACGTCATGGTTCCGCTGTTCTGAACATAGGCTTGTTTTCCAAATGGGGAAAAGATAGTAGCCATCGTCTTTGTATAGATTATTAGAATTTTTATTGATTTCTATAGATTCTCTAATTTTTCTATTGTAGAAAAATGGAATTCTGGCAATTAGTTTTGTCTTGTGATTGTATGGCCTATTTCATGTTGATGTTCGGCCACCGCTGAGCGATTGTACTGGCTTGTTCTTAAGCATCGCTTATGCTCGTTTAGTTTAGTCTGTACTGACCGTCCTGTTTCTCCTATGTATACTAAACCACAGCTGCAAGGTATACTATATACACCTGGGTCTTTAAGACTATTTTCGGAATCTTTTGGGGTTGGTGATATTTGTGAAATTTTATTCGTGGGTTTATAGATTGTTTTGATGTTGTGTTTACGTAGAATTTTGTCAATTCGGTCTGTTACTCTGTGTATATATGGAAGGATTGCTAAAGATCATGTTCGGGATTACAGCGTGGTTTGGGGGTTCGTGTAGGAAGCAGATGCCGGTTTGTTACTCTGCCGATATCTGAGTTAAGATAGCCATTTTTTATAAGACTAGTTTTAAGATGGGTCAGTTCATTAGATAAGTATTCTGGTTGTGAAATCTTAGTTGCACGGTGGACTAGAGGGTTGATTACAATTTTTGATGATGATGTGACGACGCATGTAGGTATCTGTCTGTGTGTGTGGGTTTTCGATATACGGAAAAACCTAGTCGTCCGTTAGGTTGGCGCTCCACTAGAACGTCAAGGAATGGCAAAGTTCCATTTTTTCAATTTCTATAGTGAACTTAATATCTTTATGTTGATTATTTATGTGATCTAGAAAATTGTTGAGCGTTTGGTGTCCATGGGGCCAGATTACAAAAGTGTCATCTACACAACGAAGCCAGGTTTTTGGTTTAAGGTCTGTGCATTCTACAGCCATGGATTCCAAAGACTCCATGAATATATTGGCCACAATAAGGGATACAGGTGAGCCCCTTGGTGTGCCCGAGGTTTGTTTGTAAAATTGTCCGTCGAAGACAAAATAGGTAAAAGTTAAGCATTTTTCAATAAGCGTGGTTAGGTACTCAAATTCGTTTTCTTGAGGTACGAGTTGTTTAATAATGGAGAGAGTGTACAAGCGAGGTGGTTTAGATTCGCGAGATATTATGCGTTTTGGAATAGCTTTGGGAATATTAAAGAATTTGATAAGTGTTTTGGTTATGGGAGTGTAGGAACAGTAATAATTGGTTAATCTTTTTTTTGTATTCTGTATTGTATTCTGTACGGTTTAAAATTACAGTCGCATTACTTTTGTCTGCAGTAAGTATAACAATTTGCTTATTCGTTCGTAGGTGTTTTAAGGCCGTCATTTCTTGCTTTGTCACGTTTTTTTTTTGGGACTCTTGGCATGTCGGAGAATTTAGTTATTTCAAAACGAATTAGGTTAGCATTCTTGGGGTAGAGATCGGATCGCTGATTCTACTGAGCTAATGATTTCCTCTGCGAAATTTTTCTGAGTGCAATTGAGAAGTTTAGTCCTTTGGAAAAGTACTCAAATTCGTTCTCTTGAAGTACGAGTTGTTTAATAATGAAGACAGTGTCTATGACAGGTACGTTGGTAAATAGGGATGTTACGTCAAAACTGACAAGTATATCATTAAGGCCTAGCTCAATATTTGCAATTAGTTCTATGAAATGACTGGAGCTTAAAACATTAGTAGGGGTGTTACCGGAATAAGGTTTTAAGAAACTTGCTAGTTATTTTGCCAGATGGTAGGTTGGCGAGTCAATTGTGCTAACTATCGGACGGAGAGGGACATCGAGTTTATGGACTTTAGAAAGGCCCTACAAGCGAGGTGTTATGCGTTTTTGGAAAGTTTTGGGAATATTAGAGGATTTGATAAGTGCTGAAATTTCCCGTTCAAGCTTTGAAATGGGTTCTTTTGTTATAGAAGTATAGGAATCGTCTTATAATAAATGTTTAATCTTTTTTTGCATTCTGTATGGTTTAGAATTACAGTCGCATTAACTTTGTCTGCAGGGAGTATACCAATTTTCTTGTTTGTTCGTAGGCGTTTTAAGACCGTCATTTCTTGCTTTGTCACATTTTTGTTAGGAGTTTTGACATGTTAGAGACATTTAGTTGTTTCAAAGCGAATTAAGTTGGCATCGTTATATCTCGATCCTGTTATAAACTTCCTTTGTGCCGATGAAAATTAAGTTGGACTAAAGGGGTAGAGATAGACAATTGCTCATGGACATCGAAGACAAACGGTTGTGTTGGTTAGGTAAAGTGAGTTAAGTCAATAGTGTCGCCGAATGTGAATTTATCGATAAATCCCTAAAAAACAGCGACAGTGCGTATGTACCACATCTAATAAATCGCCTTACACTCCACTTCGCTGAAAAGTAAGAACGACACTTAGAACAATAGAATAACGCAGAGGTAAGTCGATATATAAAATTATAAGACCCCTCGCGTATTAAACAGTGTTCAAATCAATAATTTAGATATGCGTGAACAGATTACCAGTACTGATATTTGGGCTTAATTTAAATCCACATGATTAAATTTTGAGATAGTTTTTATAATTGAAAGCATTTTTAAATAAGATTGAATTTATGAATTTAAGGAGTGTACTTTGTTTAATTGAACTGTTGACTTGTATGTACATAAACTTAGAATTTACCATTATAACGTTTAATTTGATTGTAATTTTATTTATATCAATAAAGGATATACAGAAATTATTTTGAGAAGTTCATAACTTAATTAAAAGAGTACCAATAATACATTACTTTATTCAACTTAAAAATATTTAAGATAAAATTTTGAGTTGTAGTGATCATAATAATCTGGTTTGTGTTTGCCTAAAGACCCGAAAGTGATTTAGTTTCTATTGAAAGAAATTTGTGAACGCAATTAAAAGAAAACATTTTATACTTTTCTGTTGAAAGAAGTTTATTTACAATTTATTGTTTTTGTGTTTTTGAAGGAATTTTCTCTTCAGAGTCGACCCTAACATCGAGTTGTAATACGTTGACACTCAGTGTTTAGGCTTATTTACCCTATTTACACGTTTTACCTTAAGCTTATAGATATTAATTAATGTCGCTTATCCTTTAACCTAACAGTACTTAACCCCTTCCTATAATCCGGTTCTATCCACTACCTACCTACAAGAAAAGGGACTAAATGGTGAGAAAAGACAGAAATACCAGTGCTTCGAAAGTCGTAGCAAGCGTCACATGTACGCAATATGTTGTCGTGGTTATTTTGCAGTAATTAGTGCCGTACAATCGGTTCGTGTGCTAATTAACATTACTACAGTCCGCAATCAATTAATAGTTTCGTTACATTGATCGACCAGCGTTGAATCAAGATCGCAGTCATTAAAGGTAGGTGAATTCCATATCATTGGTTCATCCCTTTATCCCTACACTCAGACTGTTTTTGGAATATATTGTAACGCAAACTCTATTTGCAATAAATAATAACAGTTCTTTATTTTCAAGTTGAGTATGTAAGACCTTTCAACAATTTGCTAAAAGCTCTCTCAGTAATTTATTTTCACAACAAATCTTGATACAAGATTATCTTCTTCTAAATCATCGAAGCACTATAATTAACTATTCAAGCACTAATTATTAGTTTATATTATGACTGCAATAATTTATATCAACACTAATGTATATCGACAATGCGCAGAAATCTATATCACTTGTTTCAAAGCGTTAAACTAGAGAATGTCGTAATTTAAACTTAATCAGTACTGAACTGAACTAAGTAACACTCATCACTGCTACTTATATGTTATCCAATCATTCGAAAACGTACCCGAATATGCAAATAATATTCTCGAAATTTCCTATTGTAATCTTTTAAATGCAGTCTTGAACCTGTCAATCAAGAGATCTCGCGCGACGGAGTCGATCAATCTTCTTTTGGTGGGTCCTGTGTTTACTGTCAAGTGATTTCTGCCTCTCCCATCAAGGTTAATATTTTTAACATATTCAAAGATGCAGTGGTGTCTTGTTTTGTTATAGTTTTGGGCGGCATATTTCACCCGCCATTTTATAACATATACCGACCACGTTTTAAGAGTGATGCAATCGCTATATAAGTCAAATTCGCAAACATAATTTAAATAAAATCAAATTACTCACTCGGCGGCATCTCGAAATTAATCTCAGGGTCCAACGGTGATTTGCAGGTTGAGTTGTGTTACGCCATTGTTGAATTCAAATTCCCATCCGTCCTTCACGTAACTTCTGTTGCACTCGTAGGGAGTCGGAAGGATTAGGTAATAGGTACACAAAGGTAAGGTACAAGGAAGCTACATACCTATTCCTTAAAAAGAAAAGACACACACCACTCACAAGATAAATGTTGCTTCGTCGAGAGCTCGTGGCTTAGTCCTGCTTTTGACACTCGCGCACTCCTGCATTCACTCTGCGCAGACGCGACTGTCAGCGATGACAGAAGTCAACATTTTTAATTTAAAAAATACGCGGGAATTAATTTATAAATTATAACTAAATCTGAAAATCTACATTGCCAATTTTGACATGTAACAGTTTCCTTTTAATTTTTTGTATCATAATCAACCCATATCCAAAATCGAGCCCTCCGTGAACTGAACTTCAAACTAATAGTTGGCACGGTAAGTGAAGGGAAAAGATAACCAGGTCTGCACATTTCGTACAAGGAATGTGTCATCAGGGCAAATTAGTAGTTGGCCCAGTAAGTCCACAGACAAAACAAGGCAGTAGAAATGTCTTAGAGCAAAACCAGAGCACTTTTTCCTGAAAGTACAAGAAAGTTATTGAAAAATAGGTTCACATGTCAAAACACAAAAGGGTTCACTTGACGAAGATGCACAATCTATGGAAGATCGATTATTACAGCGAAATCTGAATAGAGTATTCAGTAAAGGTTGAATAGCTTCTGGAAATGAAAAAGATAACCATGTCTGCGATTTTCGTACAGGAAGCACTCCGGGCCAAATGCGTAGCTGGCTCAGAAAGTAGACAATGAGGAACGCAGCAAACTATGCCAGAGTAAAATTCGAATGCCATTTTTACTTACAAAAACAAGGAACTTGTTGAAAAATAATTCTACGGTTCAAACAAAATCTCCCTAGTGCAAAATGGAAGGTCGTTATAGACCAAGATGCTATATAAGATTTTGTTAGGTTGTATAATGGTACAAATGTCTCAGTAAAATCTTAATGGAATAGCTGTTATGACTTCAGTAGGCTTAAAGGATTAAAAAATAACTACATCTACGAGTTTAGTTCGTGAAATGTAGCGCCCAAGCTGACGCATAACTGACTTAGAAAGACTACAGCAAAAACAATCTGGGAAAAATCCTCCCTAATAAAATTGTTTTTTGAAAAATCAAGAATGCCACTAACGAACGAATACCTTACATTTGATTCCCTAATGCTCCACCAGAAAGTACTACATTGGCCAAAAAGCTAGTTTTTTACCTTATTTTTTTTTTGAAATTTGCTAAACGCTTACCATTCCAAGCAAGATAGGGATCTTTAACATTCGCACCCCAACATTTAGCTCTCATCCGAACGAGAGCGCATTTTTGTGAAAATTGCTTCGTCTAACATTTTTCAAGCGGACCGTGTCGGGAATCAAACCCGGGACCGTGGACTTAGTAGTCCTACGCCCAAGATCCCGGATTCGAATCCCGACACAGTCCGCTTGAAGAATGTTAGGCGAGCATTTTTCACAAAAATATGTCCTCGTTCGGATGAGAGGTAAAATGGAGGTCCCGTGTGTGAGAGTTGTCACGCACGTTAAAGATCCCTACCTTGCTTGGAACAGTGAGGGTTCGACAAACTTCAAAATTTTTCAGGTAAAACAAAACACTTCCTGTCCAATGTAGTACCTTCTAGTGAAGCATTGAAAAATTACATGTAAGGACTTAGTAGTCACACCTGAACCAACTAAGCCTCGGAGTCTAAGGAATCAGTCCACAGTTCAACAAATTTATCTTAATACAAAATGAGAGATCCTCATAGCAATTAATAGCTCACTTGACAAAAACTAGTGCAAATGTTGATGTAAAAAAACAAAGTGTATCACTTCCTGAAATCTTCGATAACATTTTTATTGAATCACTTCCATCTTTTTGAACACACGAAAAGGATAGCTAGCTAGGTTTGAGATCACTTTTTCAAAATACCATCAATGTTTTCCGAAAATTTTCCACGTCTAGGCGCTGGATAAGGTTTAAATTATTTTATTTTATAGCGTCCGAGAATAGACGCAAATTTGGGCCCATTTCCTAAACTGTTAAGAAATGTTCAACTATAAAAGTGCAAAGGTCTAGGAAAGGAAATACGTCCATGTGAGCCAAGGTGTCATAGAACATTGTGTCATGTCATATCCAGTGGTGATCGTGTTCTTAGACAGGCTTTAAAACTTTTCAATTATCAAACCGAAGGTGCAATACCATCCATTCTATCATTAGCGTTAATTATTAACAAAATACACTGCCGTTAGCCTGTATATAAAAAGTAAAATTCGTGAAGCATCATCATCTCTGTCAGATTTTGAGTAAATATCATCCCATCAAAACATTACTAATTAAAGGTATCATTATCGTGTTCAGGTAAGTCAATTCAAAACCTCCTCCTGTCAGCTCTCGGTCGGGAAATGGGTTTGCCTTACTTGACACTCGTCATTTAAACCATAATTATCGTTCAAGTTGCTGATGCAAAAGGTTATTTAAATGCTGTTTATTTTCCTGCTCGTGGCCATTTAGACGACGATCACCCATCATGCGGGTATCGTGAATCTTCCACCGAGGAAATAATTGTTTTATATAAAATTTCTTTGAACGAGTCGTATTAATAATCAAAATATAAAGACTCTCTGGTGGTCTCATCCATGACTATTGAAGAGTAAAATTCGTAGGGTCGTAGTAAAAGACTAAAAAGATGCACTATAGGGGTCCGGTGTCGCACAGTTGGGGATCATTGTGAAGCCATCAAGAGCTTTGGGATAAAACGCCACTCGTAAACTATCTTTATTATTATTATTATGCACCGTGACAATTGAAACTTGACGCAATGTTATTTTACGGCTGCATCTATAGCTTCCACAAGAACAATCAAAACAATGAATCGTTTATTATTTTAAACTTTTATGATACCATTTATCATGCGAGATGTAGCTGACAAAATAAATCTTTTTGTGTATACTTTGTGTTTGATCCAGGCGCAATTCTGGAGGTGGAATACCTAAAGCTTGCACCTCCAAAACGTTAGGTCAAAAATTTTATCATTTGTTGCAAATTTTTCATCAAAATACAAATAGTTTAACAAAATATCGACGACACATGTATAAAATATCAAACCAAAAAATGTTCTAATCTTAACGACTTCCATAAAAAAGTTGATTAAACCTATGACTGAAAATAAGATTTCTGCCGACAGTAGTTTATTTAGAATTTCATAATGGCATCATGCACACATGGCCGGTGCAGACGCGGTTCTTGATATTCTTGATGTGTAAAAAGCGATCATTATACGATTGTTTTGTTAAGAAATTTTATTGCAAATTAAACAAAAGGCTATTTCAAAGTAATATATCGAATCAGCGGCATTACAAATAAATATTGAAATAAATACTCCCTGTATGTTTCTTGTGGTTTGTTTTGTATTTTTCTTAATCTTCCTTGGGAATTAAATCACACATAGTTGTTAAAATCGTCTTTACGTTTCGATGCATGACCTAGGATCGTTGTCAAATTAATAAAAATTTCAAGTTTGACATTTATTACATAAATTGAAGGTGACTTTGATTTATTAATGTTTGATATATTTGGCTTGAATACAAGAGGTGAAAAATTTAAAGTTTGTTGCGTTGCGCCCTGGGAGCGACTTTGAGGTAGCCAGTACGCTGATTAATTTTTATACAGTTAGATATCATATAAATTCAATAACTTGAGGATTGGAAAACATTTTTTAACATGTTGAAACATTTTTTTTGAGCTTCCTTTCGTTGGATACAAGTGAAGCCTTATTGGTTCGCGGCTAAGTCTGGGAATTACCCCAAGGGTGAGCAATGAGAAAGGGCGTGGGGATGGTCTAAACTCTACAATAAACTAACATAAAAAGAAAAAGAGGAATTGAGCGCCACTGTATCTATATGGGCAATACTAGAACCTCTATACTCCTATGAGAAGATACAGAAACTCATGGGATATAAGCACCATAAAAAACTTACAACTTACTGAACTAATGTATCTGGAAACCTCTGGAGCATACTTACAACCTCTTCGATCTCGATGACCCTGAAAGAAAAAGTACACAACAAATTCTCTATTAAAAAGACAATGTTTGTGCTTTCTAATAAAAAAGCATACTAATAATTACAGGTGGATAATGTTGAGATTACCACACCAAAGATATTTGTATCAAAAATGCATACCTAGAACAAATCAATTGTAGCATATCAGTGTTTTTTAAATTACTTCAGCATTCGTCTACTTTCATTATTCAAAGATTTATTTTCTTTAAAAAAAATTTAGTGAAGTTAATTGTGCATGGAATAAAAAACTTGAGTCTAAAAATGAAATTTAATATAGTTTCTCTCTTTTCGTTTTTTTTTTTAAATATGTTTACAAAAATGAAATAATAAAATTGGATTCTTTATACATTTGCCTTGGCATAACAAGACCTTAAGTTTAATAATATTTTATAACAAGTTTCTGATACCAAATATTCAGATCTGTTTATTGGCTTACATATGTTTCACATTGAGTTTAATTTATTTCTTAAAAAAAATTGAATCACGTGCAGTTAACTTGGACAAATAACATTTCAACTTATTCAAGTATAATGAGCTTATAAAAATTTTTCTAGAAAACAGGAAATGGACTTTGAAGTCTCATCTTTTTAACAAGTGAATGTTCTGCATATTTTACAAAATTATTGCAATAGCATTTCGTAACAATAATCCTCCACGCTGTTCTTTATGCACAAAATTTAGTATAACTAAGCAATCCCTGATTACAATTTATGTGAGCACACTCAAGGTCTCACAAACATAACAAAAAAAGGTTTGATACCTGTTTTTAATGAAGCCGTCATCCCTAGTTATTAAACTGCGACGCACGTTTTCTGAAATCTGCTTACTAATTGGTTGTAACCAAACACCAAACAACAGCTGTAGTTTATTAACAAACGAACATTGTCTCAATCTCTTTATACGGATATATAGTTAATTCATGTGTACTTCAAATGTATGTTACTTCATCATGCGCTAAGGAAACAAAGATATTTTATAAATTATTTGAATAATGCGGTCTTACCGTTAACAAATACCGACTCGAACCATTTCAAGGAGAAGCGTGATCAAGCGCCTTGCCGGTGTCACAGGAATAAAATCTTCTCTGTGTCCCAAGACGACCAGCCCTCCTGCCTCTACTTCGGCACGCCTATTCTGAGGCCCCACTTATGTAAAGCCTGGGAACCCATTTCTGTACGATGTAGTCTGAACTACATTCTCAAATACAATGGCTGACTTCGTTATTCGTACCGTACAAGTACGGGACGGCGCATCTGCTTAGCGCGTCCTCGTGACCGTATTCACGCAAGCGCTATCCTAATTTTAACGAATGAAAGGGTATAATCCGCCTGCAAGTTAGGAAAAACAAACGACTAGATCCCTTTTAAATATGTTTCTTGAGTGTATATTATTATTAAATATTTCTGGGTAAAGCATTTAGGTTAATTAAACGGTCATGATTTCCTGTTTCATTATGGAATTATTTCTTTCAGACATAACAGTATCAAATACGAGACTTAAATACCACAGATTAAAATTGTACAGATGTGATTCTTGCAAAAATAGTGCTGCAGAATATATATTCGTTACAATGTTTCTATTTATACGATTGAGAGGATGGTTATTAAAAAACTGTGCGATTACGTTACCGTAAAACTTAAGCAGCCGTTTTTTATATTTATCGTGAGGAGGAAAACCATTATGATTCAGGCTACTTTGTTGGTAGTGCCGGACTTTCACCGACTAAAAAACCTCTTCTGTTATTACATGTTCTGAGATGACTCTATGGCGGGTTTACACTTGCCAGATACTAAGTTGTTCAACGAAGATTGTATATGGTTCTGAGGCAAACCTATGGCAAGTCTACTCTAGTCAAATATAGCCCATTCGTTGTAACTTTAGGATAACGTTACAACTGAATAAAATACCACATTGCCATTAGCTTAAATCATAATATATTTAATAAAAGATATAGGAATATTCCTATTGGCAAGAAGAATTGGTGACAACACCGTACAGAACTGCCAACTTTTATTTTGTTAAATGACAGTATTTTTCAAGTGCAAATTTAGGTATTTATTTGCATACGGTTGCCAACACTTCATTACTGCATTTGACGACATCGTAAAGTTTATTTGAAAAGACTATACCAATGCTGTTCTACGGGAACTGCTAATATGCCTATTGTTATGTAATTAGTTATTGTAAGTATAAATAGAAATCACGTATGTAGGTATTGCCTCTTCTATGTACAAGTTAAAAATTAATGGGGATAAGGCACATCCCTGTCTCACCCCTTTCCTAATATTTACTTCTCTACTTTCTTGCTCTAATTCTATTACTGCTATTTGCTCTTTGTATAAGCAATGTACTATCCGTCTATCCCTAAAACTTATTCCAATCTTTTGACTTGAATACAATAAGTGAAAATTTTAAAGTTTGTTGCGTTGCGCCCTGGGAGCGACTTTGAGGTAGGCAATACGCTGATTAATCTTTATACAGGTAAATTTCATATAAATTGAAGATTGGAAAACATTTTTTAAAACGTTTCTATTTATACGATTGAGAGGATGGTTACCAAAGAAGTGTGCAATTACGTTACCGTAAGGCTACAGCTGTTTTTTTATATTTATCTTGAGGAGGAAAACTATTATGATTCAGGTTATCGCTTTGGTAGTGCCGGACTTTCACCGACTAAAAAACCTCCTCTGTTATTACATGGTTCTGAGGCGACCCTATTGCGGGTTTACACTTGTCAGACACCAAGCTGTTCAACGAAGATTGCATATGGTGCTGAGGCAACCCTATGGCAGGTTTACTCTTTTCAAATATAGTCCATTCGCTTTAACTTTAGGATGACGTCACAACTGAATAAAATACCACATTGCCAATGTTAGCTTAAATCATAATACATTTAATAAAAGAGGAAAAGAAGAAAATCCAAGAAAAGCTTGCAATGCTACCTAGATATTGGAGGCATTTGATTTTTATTTGTTATTTCTTCTAGTAATGGAATCCATTGTTTACTGAAAGTCACGGATTCATTTGCTACGCTGTTATTTTTATGTAGAGTTATATAAGCAGTTTTTTTGATTTTGCGTTTTTGGTGGTTTTCTTCTTTGTCAATAAATTTTGCGTCCTCCCATTTAATTTTATGACTGAAGTCCCATTTATGTTACCAAATCATGGATTTTTCAAATTTTCCTTTTTTATATATGATTGATGTTCTTTTGATCGAATTTCAAATGGTATGGAACTTTTTTCTATATAAAATTTGTTACATTTGCATGGTATTTTGTAGATTGCAGTTTTTGAACTTTGTATTGCGTTTTTGGGTTTTGTTTTTGTTAATTGTGTCCTTAGTGTATTGTTGGCTCTAAATACTGTTTTAATTCTAAATTTGTTTCCTATTCTTTGGATTTTTTCAGAGAATCCTTTTATGTATGGTATTGAGAGCATTTATTGATGCGTTCTTCTTCTTTTGGTGCGTAAAGATTGCGAAAGATTGCGAAATTCGAAGGACCTTTTAATATGTTTGTGATTCAACACAATGTGTAATGACACATGGTTACCGGCAGTATGGTTTTCGAATTTATATCAAAAATTATAATATAAATGTAACAAGTACAAATTATTATTGATTAACAAAACGAACATACCTCCAGTAGTTTTCTGAGCAGGTACGGTACGCTGAAAACGGCGATGATTAAGCGGTTTGGTTCACTTGAAATCACGCACTTGAGCCATATGGAGCAGCTGCACTTGTTGTTGCTTGTAGTTCGAAATTACGAAAACGAATGATAACAAATGCCAAATCGTCTTCTTCTCTTCTGATTGGAGATAATTCGGCATATTTACGTCAATTGGCGATTGTAATGCACCAATTTCAAAATAGTTTTATTAACAACTGGAGTTGTTTAAAAACGCGAAATAAATTATGTTTTATTTTAAAATGAATAAAACGGGAATACGAACCATAACTGCCCACCAAAAATAGCATGTAAGATGCTATTTTTTCAAATACAAAATTTTGACTTATAACTGCTGGTAGCTATAAGTTACACGAATACAATACAACAATACGAGTTTGGTTATGTACATATGTATATATAATTTTTTTTTTTTTTTTTTATAGACACGAACACAAAATATTATTAGTATATTTACATAGATGCACAAATTGAAACTTATTCATTGTGATGGCAACGGACACAATTTGACCATGGGACGTTTTAGTATTCCCTTGGACGTTTGAACAGAAGCTACACGAGAAACGCCATCAGTTCCAGGGTGTAGCTGAATGATGCGGGCTAGTCGCCAACAAAGGGGAGATACTGAATCCTCCTTTATGATAACGAGAGTACCAATGTCAATGTTGTCTAATTGTTTAGATTTGAACCAACGAGCACGTTGATATAATTGATGTAAGTACTCCTTGTGCCACCGATCCCAAAATCCCTGCTGCAATGCTTGAATTAATTGCCAGCGCGACAAACGAGACTGTTTTATATGAGAAACAATAAGATCAGGGAATGACGACAAAGGTTCCAGGGTCAAAAAATGACCTGGAGTCAACGAACGAAGATCATTAGGATCGCTACTTAGACTGCAAAGAGGTCTAGAGTTCAACAGAACCTCAATCTGAACAGTAAGAGTTTGAAACTCTTCTAGGCTAAGTATTTGACTACCCACAACACGAGCTAGATGAGTTTTAACGGATTTAACTGCACTTTCCCAAATGCCTCCGAAATGGGGAGCAGAAGGGGGGTTAAAATGCCAGACAATGGCTTCTGACTCGACAGATTGACGAAAATATTCTTGTAGCTGTCGATCAGCACCAACAAAGTTTGTTCCACAATCGCTGTAGATGTCTTGACAGCGACCGCGGCAAGCTATAAAACGTCGAAGACAGACAATAACTGAGTCAGTAGACAGATCCAAAACAACTTCAAGATGCAAGGCCTTGGTAGCCAAACAAACGAAAACACAAAGATACGACTTAGATGTTCTGGAGCCCCTCTTACGACATGGCGTAATAATGAAGGGACCAGCAAAATCTATTCCGACAGAGCTAAATGGTTTAGCCTGGGAAACACGATAATGGGGTAAGTTACCCATAATAGGAACAATAGGTACAGGATTGATTCTATAGCAACGATAACATTTCGACAAAATGCGACGAATAGCGCGACGAGACGAAAGAATCCAGAAATTTTCCTGAATTAAATATAAAGTTGTATTCACTCCAGAATGCAGATTCTTGCAATGAACTTGTTCTATCAGTAAGTCCGTAAAACGATGTTTACTAGGTAACAAAGCAGGATACTTAGTAGAATCGGGAAGGCTAGAATGAGTTAGTCTACCGCCCACTCTCAAAATATCATTGGAATCGAGGAATAAACCTAAACGCTGAAAGTGTTTAGGTAAAAGTTCATTTTGACGAAGTGCTTCTAATTCATATTTAAACGATGTGTGTTGAACTACTATAGTAGCAACACACACAAGGTGTTTCTCTTCAACAGATGCTTCTGGAGACGAAACACGTGACAAAGGCGAAGGTCAATTTGCTTCAGGGATTGACAAAAATGCAGGACCTGCCCACCATAACGGATGCCAGGGCAGTTCAGAAGGAAACAAACCTCTTGTGGCACAATCAACAGGATTGTCACAAGAGCGAATATAACACCAACATTCAGGAGGAACTCTTTCCTGAACGAAACTAACACGATTAGCTACAAATGTTTTCAAACGATAAGCAGGTGACT
The DNA here is from genome assembly GCA_036346225.1 of Platerodrilus igneus. Lineage (NCBI taxonomy): Eukaryota > Metazoa > Arthropoda > Insecta > Coleoptera > Lycidae > Platerodrilus > Platerodrilus igneus. The sequence continues at coordinate 8,862,341 of JARFIW010001469.1, read as the reverse complement.
TTATCCAAGTCAAAGCCACCGAGGAGTCAGTATAACAAATGATTTTTTCAAAGGTTATAGACGAATAAGCACCAATTACGAATTGTACCAATTTTGATAAGAGTACCCCAGCACAAAGTTCCAGCCGAGGTACGGATAAGTATTTCAAAGGAGCTACCTTTGATTTAGCTATAACAAAACGAACAGAAATATCCCCAGAATGAAATACCATACGAAAATAAACAATGGCTGAATAGCCCTTTTCTGAGGCATCGGCAAAACCATGAAGCTGCACGCTACAAGCTTCTTTAATAGCTAAATAACGTGGTATCTGAATTGATTCAATAATTGAAAATTCAGAAACAAATTTTTTCCAAAACATGACACTGACATCTGGAGGATCCTCATCCCAGTCTAACCCAAGAACCCAAAATTGTTGAATGAGTAGCTTGAGGGCGAAAGTGACTGGAGTAAGAAATCCCAGAGGGTCATAAATGCGAGCAATCGTTGAGAGAAGTATACGTTTAGAGATACGATTCTCCAAAAGTTGAAGATCGAAAGAAAAAATGTCCCATTGGGATTGCCAACGGAGTCCAAGTACCTTAATGATAAAATCACCGCCACTTGCAACAAGATTTGACTTCGATTGTTGGTGTTCAAGAGGGATGTCTTCCAAAAGTACTGGATTATTGCTAGCCCATTTACGTAATTCAAAACATCCTGAACCGAGCAACTGGACAAGCTGACATTTTAGTTCCTGAGCTTCCGACAGAGTGGAAGCACCACACAAAATATCATCAACATATAAATTGTTTTCCAACGCTTGAGCAGCCACAGGATATGTATTCTTGCCAAGTTTGGCTAACTCCAAAATTGTTCGAATCGCTAAGAATGGAGCTGATGACACCCCATAAGTGATGGTGTTCAACTGATAAGTCTGAATAGGCTCAGACGGATTCCACCTCCATTGTATTAGCTGATAGCGACGATCTGATTCTGTTATCAATATCTGACGATACATTTGTTTAATGTCACAAACGACAACAAATTTGTAAGTACGAAAAGCTAACAATATTTTAACAATATCGTTCTGGAGCTTAGGTCCAGTAAGCAAGGTATCATTTAATGAAATACCATTAGTTGATTGTGCAGAGGCATCGAATACAACCCTCAATTTGGATTTACCATTTTCCATCTTAAAAATTGCATGATGCGGAATGTAGTACGAATCACTACCAATAGGGGCAGACGGTAAAAGCGACATGTGACCTGAAGTTTCATAATCACACATGAAATCAACATACAATTTGCGAAGTTCTGGATTGGCTTGGAGATGACGCTCTAAACCCAACAGACGCTTAACTGCAATAGCTTTTGAATCTGGAAAGTCGGGAATATTTTCCTTGAACGGAAGACTTACTCCAAACCTACCATTGGACAAACGAAATAACGATTTATCGAATGACTGTTGAGCCATAAGGTCGTCCGGAGAGGACCGTTTATTACCCGGAATATCTTCAAGTTCCCAAAATTGTTTGAGATTAATATCCCTGTAAGGATCAACCGAAACAAAAAAATGAATTTAAACGATGTGCTGACATGAAATCTATAGGACCAAAAACCATGTAGCCGAAAATTGTATTAATTGCAACTGGAGAATTGTCATTACCGTGGATTTTCCCATCTAGTATAATACGAGAAGCAACGTCAGCACCCAACAACATCTGAATAGGAGCTGGCTGTCTCCATTGTTCATCTGCAAGTTTAATATTCTCCAAATGAGACCATCGAGATTGTATAAGTTTCGCTGGAAGGTCACCGCAGATGGACGGTAAAACCATAAAAGTTACCTTTAAATTACTATCTGTAGGGACAGAATCATATTCCTAAATAGGTCGTATTATACCAGAAATCATGCCTAAAGTTTGATGCGAAGTTTGACCCAAACCAGAAATAGGAACATGCGAAGGACGAGATAGCGACCCAATAGATTTACGACAATCTTCAGTAATAAACGAGATTTGACTTCCAGTGTCAACAAGAGCACGAACAATTTGAGGTCGATTTCTCTTGTCAAGAATTTCTAAATGAACTGTGGGTAACAAAGCAAGACAAGTTGTTGCTGCAGAACCAATAATGGTTGTACAAACATTAGTAGAAGTACTAGCTTGAGGTGTCTCTTGACGAATTGGAGTATTCGAAGAGGACAAGTGCGAAATAGTGTTAGGCAAAACAAAATGAAGAAGTGAATGATGATTTTTACCACAATGTCTACAGGATGACTTCGAAAAACAAGACGACATGCTGTGGTTAGGTCGAAGACAATTCAAACATAACTGATGATGCTTGGCTTGTTCATGACGCTGAGTTGGAGACAATTTAAGAAACTGCTCACACGAATACAACCAATGATTGCCTTTACAAATAGTACATAACGTATTACTCCTAGAATGAGTAGTAGTTTGTGCTGGAAATGTTTTAGGCTTCGAATCAAAATTAGAACGTGTAGGACTTAGTCGACTATACGATTTAGCAGCAGTACCTTTAGACAATGGTGTTTTCGAAATCCCACTGGGCACCAGGTTATCCAAAGCAACGCATTGTTTCAACAGAAACTCTTTAACACATTGATAAGTTGGCACTTCAGACGAATTAAAGTGCAACTCAAATCTTTTATGAGTAGCTTCATCAAGTTTGCTTAACAAAAGATCAACCAGAACAAAGTCCCAGCTATCTGTATCAAATTGTAACGATTTCAATATTGACAAATTTTCATTAAACCCATCAACCAAATTCCTAAGTAGCTTTGAATTCTCTGTAGTGAGAGACGGATACCTTTTCAATAAAGACCAATGATGGTTGGCTAAGAGCCTTCTATTCGAAAAACGATCTGTAAGTGTTTTATATGCTAAAGGATAATTATCAGAGGTCATTGGAATGCTCTTGATAAGATTATATGCCTCATGCTTAAGTGATAGTATAAGGTATTGAAATTTCTCGATGTTCGACAAACTTGAATTATGTATAAGTGTGTCAAACAAATCTTTAAATGTACACCAATGCTTCAGATCACCAGAAAATGTACTTAACTAGACTCTGGGAAGCTTGACATTAGACAATTGAGACGAAGTTGCAGCAGGCGCCTGTGTATTAGACCCATCTGACGTGCTGACTGAAGAAAAAAGTTGATCTTCCAAAAGATTTATCGAATAATAAATTTTGTCAAGTGACAATCGTTCTTGCAATAGTAGTTGTTGAGATTCTTCACTTGTTGCATGAAGAATTAACAAATAGTTTTCATTATATTCCTTGTAAATTGATTCTACATTTCTATATTGTATTTTAAATAAATTTCTAAGTGATGGATCATCCACCGAACGATTTGCACAATCTAAGATCTCTTCCAATCTTGCTTTATGCACAGAATTGGCTAAAATCAATTGATCTTTCTTTGGAGCCATTAGAATGTCGCTAATGTCCAAATTTATTAAAGTAAACAAACTAAATAATGCAAACAACAAACCTAACCTCAAGTTTTAGGCTACAATACAACTTTAAACTTTACCAAAGTTGCAAATAACAATAATTATACAATAACTCACCTGTGTTTAAATAAGATTAAACAAGAACAAACAATTTTCAATTAATTAATCTCTGTAAACATGTATTAGAAGGAAGTTGCAAACATATATGTAAACATTTAATTACCATTTAATTATACCTTTTGAATCATGTGTATTTGTAACAAACAAACAACATATATTAATGAAGCTGCAATAGCTTTTGATAAATAATTGCAGTAAATAAGTATTTTCAACAAACACAACCTAAAATGTTTGTTTACAAATGCAAATGATTAAGAAATGAAATTATGTTCGACTTACTGCGCCACCTTATGGGTATTGCCCGAAGTCAAACATTCAAAATAATATTCGCTGTAAATAAAGCGATATAACGCCGGTAACAAAATCAAATCTGTAATGCAGGTGTTGAAGCACACTATTCTACAAATACGTTAATTTATTACGTACATAACCAAAGTCGAAATTATTGTTTTTAATGAATGTAAATCCAGGACTGTTACAAATTCAGGCCGAAGTGACCAAGAAATGGTGCGTAAAGATTGCGAAAGATTGCGAAATTCGAAGGACCTTTTAATATGTTTGTGATTCAACACAATGTGTAATGACACATGGTTACCGGCAGTATGGTTTTCGAATTTATATCAAAAATTATAATATAAATGTAACAAGTACAAATTATTATTGATTAACAAAACGAACATACCTCCAGTAGTTTTCTGAGCAGGTACGGTACACTGAAAACGGCGATGATTAAGCGGTTTGGTTCACTTGAAATCACGCACTTGAACCATATGGAGCAGCTGCACTTGTTGTTGCTTGTAGTTCGAAATTACGAAAACGAATGATAACAAATGCCAAATCGTCTTCTTCTCTTCTGATTGGAGATAATTCGGCATATTTACGACAATTGGCCATTATAATGCACCAATTTCAAAATAGTTTTATTAACAACTGGAGTTGTTTAAAAACGCGAAATAAATTATGTTTTATTTTAAAATGAATAAAACGGGAATACGAACCATCTTTGTTTATCTTCTTCTTTATTTTTGAGACTTTATTCATTTCTGTCTATATTATTCTTTTAGAATACTTGTTTTTTATTAGTGTACATTTGAATAGGTCTTTTTGATTTGGTGTTTCTCTTTCACTAAAATTTCTTCGTTTGATGATATTAATTTTGCTCTACACACATCGTGGTTTGAATCGAAGTTTAAGTATTAGTTTGTTTGCGTTAGTTACCTGTATACCGATGTATTAATTGTTGTATGGCTTTTGCTAATTAGAATATCTAAAACCGGAAGTTTTCTAGGTTGCTTTAAGTTTTAATTCATATGTGAATTTATTAGTTGGTTCTTTTTTGTTAATTAAATCTACAAAGTTTTTCATTAGTTCTGTATTATGTGGCCAAATAGCATAGACATCATCCACGTATCTCCACCATATTAGTGGTTTCAATTCTTGTGTGAATATTACATCTTTTCGAATTCTTTCATGAATATATTACTAAAGATTGACGATAGTAGACTTCCCATCGCCATTTCGAAATTCTGTTTGTAGATTTGGTCATTTATTTAAAAATATGTGGTATTGGCACATATAACAAGTAATTCCATAATTGATGATATACTTAGTTTTGTTCTTTCTCTAAGGTTGTCATCTTTTTGTAGTTTTTTTTTATATACTATTAAGCGTTTTGTTTACAGGGACTTTTATGAAAAGATTTACTACATCAAAACCTACCATTCTGTGTGTATTTTCAATTTTTGTTTGATAATTTTTTTTAAAAAGTGTTGGTTGTTTTTTTTGAAAGAATTCGTTTTGCCTGCTAATGGATTTATAATTTTTAGGAGAAATTTTGCTAAATTATGGCATGGTGAATTTATGGAGCTTACAAAAAGTCTCCAAGGGAATGTCTCTACGAATTTTTGGTAGACCGTAAAATAAAATAAAATAACTAATTACATAACAATAGGCATATTACCAGCCCCGTAGAACAACATTGGTATCTGACAAGTGTAAACCCGCCATAGGGTCGCCTCAGATCCATATACAATTTTCGTAGAACGGTAGTGGTATCTGATAAGAGTAAACGAGAACCATGTAATAACAGATGAGATTTTTTAGTCGGTGAAAGTCCGGCACAAACAAAGAGGTAGCCTGAATCATAATGGTTTTCCTCCTCAAGATACATATAAAAAACAGCTGCTTAAGTTTTACGATAAGGTATTCAATTCGCACACTTATTTAATAACCATCCTCTCAAACGTATAAATAAAAACATGTTAAAAAATGTTTTCCAATCCTCAAGTTATTGAATTTATATGAAATTTAAGTATATAAAAATTAAGCAGTTGATTTCACGTTAAGCGTATTGGCTACCTCAAAGTTACTCCCAGGGCGCAACACAAATTGAAGGCAGTCATTCTTCTAAACTTTAAAATTTTCATCTAATGTATTCAAACCAAATATATCAAACATTAATAAATCAAAGTTACCTTCAATTTATGTCATAAATGTCAAACTTGAAACTTTTATTATTTTGACAAGGATCCTAGGTCATGGATCGAAACGTAAATAAAGACGATTTTAACAACTATGAGTGGTTTAATTCCCAAAGAAGATTAAAAATAATAAGAAATTGAAATAAATGTTGTAACACACACGTTTTTCTTGAGCAAACCTACGGTCATAGAAAAGATTAAGAAAATTTCAACTAGCTAAATGAGTTTGTAGTATAAAAAATCGTTAACATTGGGTTATTTACATTTAATAACATAACTGTTTGAATAGAATATTAAATTAGGATAAATAAATAAACCGAAAATCACCTAGTACATTTTTATGCTAACGGCAATAACGATCGGGACTTTACACTTTTCGTATTAAAATTATAAAATATAGATAAATCTCTGTAAATAACCGGCATATTTCAGAAACCCTCGACCATGGCAACAACATCAATAATCATAAATTTACACCCCTACAAATGTAATGCGTAGTGATCAACAAATAGCGCGGCTGTCGATATTACATGGAAAGTGTGGGAACACATAAACGCTAACACTCGCCAAAATAACTTTGACCTGGAAATTAGGACAGTTTAATTCAAACAATCCCTAAGAACGAAAAAAGCGGGAAATATTCGTGAAACATTTTAACTTATAAAGTCCCCAGACAGTAGTAGAAAAGAAGAGATCACATCACAAGACGCCAGATTAGCTTCAGCAGAACCTCCAAGTGGAATAACTCGCAACCACCGCCGTGTGGGGTGAGGTTACTAGGCGAGTAATTGAATAGACGGTATTATAAGTTGGAACTGTATAGAAACAGGTGTCCAAACGTGAATTTTGGCGTGGATATAAAAATACCGGTTAAAAACATGAAAGTGACCTAAATGGGAAAGCTTTCCTTCCATATCACATTGGAGGAATTAATTTGGAGCAACAATTTCCTTCACGGATGTCGACCAAACGCTTGCAAAGAATAAATCTTGTTAGCTGATTTTCGCTCCGATAGTTGTGAGGTCGTAGGTAGGATTAATCGCGTATTTCCTTCGAGAGGGTGGAAGTAGTGAGTCGGGAGCGATGGGGTTCGACGTGAAATAAAGCTGTACATTCTGTAGTCTAGGTTTCATGAGGAGGAAATTGAATATTTTGGGGAAAAATGCGTTTTTGGGAAATTTTCGATTTTGCGGTCACTTTTGGATTACGTGTAAGAAAACTACAATTTGCCCGAACGCCTGAGCCGAACACGCGGTACGAGAGAGTCTTAGAAGTGCCACAGCGGAAAAGCAAGACAGAGAAGGAGAATCGAGATGGTTTCCAGAATTTGCCACGGGGTTTTATAAAATATCTAATATGCACAAGAACGTTCGGTAATATTAACCTGATTTCGGCGTCGTTCCTTGGTAGGAAGTATACTTCTTATACAATTTGTAATTAAAGTTCCTGGAATTCATTGGAGTTCTGTCAAAGTTGGGTCAGGAACGCCGGTAAACGCGACCGAAAAATTCCATCAAAATTTGAGAAGACAGAATTAATTCCAAAATCGAAAAATAAAAAGCTACAAAATACCTTATATATAAATCGATTACGAATATAAAAAGGTGCCGCATTTTAATTCACAGTAAATTTTTAAGAAAAATTATTAAATTTATTCGACAAAAACGAATTGGTCTACCGAATAGTTACACGCGACCGCGAATTTTTCAGAAATTCCTAGCATCATTTGAAAATACGTGAGTAGAATAAACGACATTTCTGTATTTTCAAGCCTTTTTAAAGACGCGATCCATTTTCTGAACATCAAAACTTTTAAAAACGACATTGGAAAATACATGAAAAGCATAAACGACACATCTATAATTGTCAAGAACAATAACTTAGCGCTAATAAATCCGAATAGCATGAACGGCGTCCCAGATTCGATGCCCATGGTGGATCTTTTTTTTACTTTTCAAAGATGGCATCTTTTTCTAAATATCGAAGTTTTTTATTGTGACATTTGAAAATACATAAATACAACAAACAACATTTCTATAATTATTAAGCGCAACAGCTCAGCGCTAATGGTTTCGAATAGCGTGCTCGAGATCCCAGGTTCGATGCCAGGGTTAATCTTTTTTTTAACTTTTCAAAAGACAATTGGCGCAATGTATCTTACGGAAGTGGTCGTTATCGAATTTTCTAGAACTTTAAATACGAAAAACGTGGAAGCATCGACTGCCATCTGGTTTCGCATTTGTTCATTATGTGCCATTTTTACTAAATGCAAAATTTAGGACGCTTTATACTTTTTTACCAGTGTTCTAATTTAATTTTTATTGTTTTGGGTACTTTTATATTACAAGCATATTCGTAAACGTCAGATGCGTTATAAACGTCAAAGAAACGCAAGTAAAAAATTCATTTTTAACCATAATTTGATTTGTCTTAGTAAGTATATTTGTTTTAGATTACTGAGAATCGTTTTCGTTCTAATTTTTGCATTTAAAAATCTATCATGGAGAAAAGCGAGGACGCGTGTGCGATTCAATACATAAAGGAAGTTGCTTCGAGCACGAAGCGCGAGTCGCGTGGACAAAACAATACCTAACAAAGATTATTTTGAGCGCAAAGCCCGATGACGGGAAAGAGCTTTTCGGGTGAAGGCTCCCCGGATGAGGAGCACTCTGGGCGAGGAGCTGCCCGGGCAAAAGAGCTCTCCGGGAGAATTTGGCAAAAGATCTCCCTGGACTCTGGACTAAAGCATGACTGTGTTATTGAACTTGCGTACCATTTTATAAACATTACATGCTAATATTTATTAATTGTGATTGATGGAAATAAGAAAAATATTCAAAACTTATTATTAAAAAAGACGATCACGCTGATGTTCAACTTCTCTTATGTTATGCGGAAATACATCCGGCACTTGCCTACAGCCATACGTGGTGTACCTCACCGAGAATGCGGTCTACCTGGACCGACAACGGTCCAGAACGTGCACGATATATTTCGACCAAAAATGGTTAGTTGGATACCATATGTTTTGAGGATTGGTTTAAATCTATTTTCTTACAGGCGATTAGAAAGCAAGATGGTCCGAGTGTAATTAGTGAGGACAATTTGTCCTCACACATTAGTTTATATGTGCTTTGTTTCTGCGAAACACAACGTAAAATTTGTTTGTCTCCCACCAAACTCGACACATCTAACCCAACCGCTAGATGTAGCTTTACCCATAAAGAATTTGTAGCATACAATCCTTGGGAAATGGAAAGAGTCTAAGGTTGGGTCGAAGTATACACGATTCCAAAAGACAAATTTTCAACTCTATTGAAAGAGCTGATGTCTAGTTTACAAGAGAACGCAAAACAGAATTTAAAAAGCGGATTTGAAAAATGCTGAATTTGACCTTTTAATAAACAAAACTCTTAGAGAGGCTGCCAGAACACTAGGCGGTAAATAAAGATATCGTAGGAGAGTCATTTCTAGAACAGTTGGATAAGAAAAGAGTTGAGTATCTAACCACATATGGTCCTAGACGGAAAAAGAAAAAAATCCAAATTCCTGCAGGTAAGAGCATTACTGTGCAAGAAGTCGAAGCATCTCTTACAGAATCAACATCTGAAAAAGTACGTAGTTTATCTAAGAAGAACCTAACGAAACCGTCATCTTCCAAAGCTCAATCAAAAGCTGAATTGGCTTGTACCAGTAGTAGTTTTGATGACAATAACATTTAAATGGCCTTAGAGCCGGATGGGTTGAGTGAAACCTTCACTGAGTTTCGACGTGTATGAACAATCTTCAATTGATCCTAAGCCCACTTCTGATCAAGAAAAATTGAAGTCTGAAGCTTTTCCGTTGGCAACTTCATAATTGTTATATATATCTTACAAAAGTATCTTGGGAAAATTCTGAGTGTACCAGGTACAGGACCAACAGTCCAGTGTATGGAAAGAGGGTTAAAGTTTTGGCGCTGGCCTGAGAAACCAGATTGTCTGACATACGAGTGAAAAGATGTATGGGGCAAAATAGAGCTTCCAAAGACGGCGTCTAGAAGAAACCAGTTTTCTGTCCAGAACTGTATGCTTTTACATCTTTTAATTAATTGTATTAGTTATTGATTACCTGCCCACTCTTTCATGTTAGAATAAAATAATTTACTTTTAATACCAATAGATTAGGTATAATGTTCTTTTTATTATGTACCGCGGCACTCATCCCATTAGTTATTATTTTGAGCCTATTTAAAGAAATGCAAATCAAAAACTGCTTATTTAATGCGCGGGGAGTCTAGTAATTTTATGTATCAACTTACCTCTGCGTTATTTTATTATTCTAAGTGTCGTTCCTGCTCTTCAACGAAGTGAACTGTAAGGCGATTTATTGGACGTGATACGTTTGCACTATCACTGTGCTTTTTAGAGGTTATCACAAAAAATCACTTTCGTCGACACTAATGATTTAACTCACGAACCGACAACCGTTTCTTTTCGATGTCCATGAGCAAGTGTCTATCACTACCCCTTTAGTCCAACTTAATTTCCATCGGCACAAAGGAGGTTTATGACAGGATATAACGGAACACGGGATGACAGCTTTACTATTTGATTTCCAATTACGAATTTACAATGACTTAAAATTAAACACGCAAACGTGCGACAAAGAGACCAAACATCCCGCCCACCAAAATAAGTATGAACTTGTTTTATATTTAAAAATAATTATAGCTATTAACTAAGAAACCTAAACCGACAAACTTATATAAATGCTAAAACAAATAACTAAGCAAATGTGCGCTTTCGATGATTTTGCGCCACGGCACCGATTCATCGTGACAGAGAAAGGTCCACCAAAGTCGACTCCCGTATGCAAAAACGCCCGACCTGGAGTTAACCTAGAAACTGGGAAATCCCCCCATAGGGGGGCATAAAACCACAGGGTTTACACGAAACAACGAATGCAGGATTTCAAACATTGCAGAATAGCCCTTTTTGCGGACAAGACCCAATAATTTTGAGTTAATAAAAATTGAGTTGTTCGATTTCCAGGATGTAAATGTCTCTCATGACAATCTAATGTAATAATTTCAGTCAACCAATGCGACCGGAAAAGCAAAATTGGAAATTTTGCATCATGCGATAACTCTGAATTACGTAGGCGATCGCCCACCCTCAACAAATCACGACTATCTAGAAACGGAAGTAGAGGAAAATCAGTGAACCCAGGCCCTCATTTGCTCCAGAATCCCTCATTTGCTCCCTCATCTGGACCAATTTACATGTAAATTCGCACTATAAAGTCTTATTTTAGATGAATCTCCTCCTGACTCCTCCTTGCTCTCCTCCTTGCTCGGACACCCCACAACCATTTTGATTACATCACACCCGCATTCTTTCCACCCGAGATAAATCTTTCTCCACATTTCCACCCACGAGATAAACCTATCTTGTTTGGTATCAATTAATATTAAATTTTCTTAGCTACCCGAATCTCTAGGAATTTTTAGATTGCATCATCCCCAGGAGCTACCCCATTTTAAGATTTCTTACCTGTAGCAACTTTTAAGCGTTCTTATAAATTCTTTTAGTCATGCGATACATCTTGTTAGCTTAGAATTTTATGCAGAATCTGCAAACAGATTTGAAATCGGACCACGCCCTGCAAAGTTATACCCCTTTAAAGTCCTGATCTTCTAATTTTGCTATTTGCTCTATAAGCAAACCTAACAAATAGTTTTCTTCGTATAACCAATGCATCTTTCGAGATAAACCTATCTTGTTTGGTATCAATTAATATTAGAATTTTCTCAGCTACCCGAATCTCTAAAATTTTTAGATTGCATCATCCCCAGAGAGCTACCCTGATTTTAAGATTTCTTACCAGTTGCGATTTGACCGTTCCTTAAAATTTTTTATACATCGATACATCTTGTTAGTCTAGAATTTTATGTAGAATCCGAATCTCTAAACAGATTTAAAATCGGACCACGCCCTGCAAAGTTACACATATACCCTCTGCGAGATAAATCTTTCTCCACATTCCACCCACGAGATAAATGTACCTTGTTTGGTATCAATTAATATTAGAATTTTTTAGCTACCCGAATTTTTAAATTTTTCACATAGCACCATCCCCAAGGAGCTACCCCATTTTAAGATTTTTGCAGGCAGCGATTTTGAGCGTTCTTATAAATTTTCTTTATACATGCGATGCATCTTGTTAGTCTAGAATTTTATGTAAAATCCGAATCTGTAAATAGATTTAAAATCGAACGACCCTTACCATTTTACACACACCCTTTAAATTATAAATTTCCGGCGGCTTATACATAAAAGAAAATCTAAAAACCATTCTTAAAACTTTTTATTACAAACAATTTTTACTAATACAGTTTAAATTTGTAAACCACATTTCTAAATATATATTCACAATTTTTTATTTTTAACCTAGAACTTGTCATATCGGGTCATACTTATTAATATTTATTTCTAAATAGAGCACCTTTTCCAAAGACCATCCGGACCCGCATGTTTCAAATTCCTCTGATTTTGTTCGCATGGTTTCGCTTAAGACCTCGTACATATTTTCCAGATTACTAGAAGACGTTATAACAACATTTTTTGTGTTAAAGGATTTCACATCGGTAGTCTCTTCCCCCATTTTGGTGTAAACGCCGTAGAGTTCGCAGTAGACTTTTACTGCTGTATGTTGTATTCTTTTTTCATTTATTAATCGAATAAATCGCTCTTTCTGCTTCCAAAGAAACTCGGGCACTCCATCGTCGACACTGGCGTTCTTTATGCGATAGCTAGCCATACGGTTGTTAAACGCAGTGCTAACCATTTCTACACCATCGTCGCTAGTAGCGGTAACTGATGCATTTTATGTCTGTTGCTTCTTAAATGTGCGGCATAGTATTTTTTCCATTTCGAAATCGCATACTTTACACATAATTCGTGGTTGTTTCGTACAAGTCCTTTAACAGCTGGCGGAGCTGAACGTTTAAGGCTTAATGACATACCGTGCTGTTTTCCTTGTGTCGCGTAAGTTGTCCATTCTCGTAAAACAAAACCGCAAGTCCCACAGTTTAAGTACTTTGCTGCGGACGGCTTAACCTTGGACGATGTTGCACCACGACATTTGTTCTGGTGCCGTTTGAGAGCATTTTTCCAGGTATAGGAAGCACCGCAAAGTTGCCAAAACGTTTGCAGATACCATTTTAGTACAAAACAAAATCCGCACTATAAGACTTGACTTGTAAGCGAACTAACTTATAACTAAAGAGTTTACTCTGCGTACCTGCTTTATGTACCCTATAGAATGCAAACCGAAGGTTTCCGAAGACACCGAACGAAGTCTGGATTCAGCGAGGAACTAAATGACGTCATAATCCTCGCAGCTCGTCCAATACATTTAGCGCCAATGTATGCGCCTGGTTCGCTTTGTCCATGCTGCGAATGCCGTTAGTAAAAACATCGGAAAACGTCTTCCATGTTATACGGATCGCGTGCATATTAAAAATCCAAAGGGTGGTAGCACACACAAATTGTGTGCAAGTCGTGCTGTAGAAGATGCAGTGCTACTATAACCAAAAACACTTTAAAGCATTACTAAGATAATACCAACTTGTTGTCTACAGGATACTTACAACAATTTAATTTTAAATAACTTCTACGTCATACTTTAGGAAATGATAGGCTTGAATATTTTCCAAATGAATCACCAAGCGAAAGTATATGCTTAACGGTATTAAATTACCCATTAATTTCCTATTTTACGACCGTGGTTAATTATAGATTGAAATTTAATTTGTGCACGTTCGAGCTTCTCGTAAACTAACATATTTTAAGCAACAATGCGTTGTATAATACATGCATACCCTTCGCCGCGCTACTGCTATTCTTGTAATTGCTAGAAAAAGTCACTCTCCTTTTTACTGTTAGGACCGATGCAAAGCACCAATTTTTTTTATACTTTCTATAGCACATCGCGCGCTTTTTTCGTATGATAATTAAATTTGCTTCTGTAGGCTTTTACACTTTCGCATAGCGGTCAATCGCACGTAATGATTTCTAGAACCGGTAAGTACTCGATATCGTCCAAATAGAAATAATGCCGATGCCATTTCCGACCTTAAGACAAATCATTCACCATCACCGCTCCGCATAATCTGACAAACATTTTAAACAATGCCAGAATTTCTCCATCTTAATCGTAAAACAAGCACGTTAACTTATTTTCCACGATAACATTCATACCTGCTCAGCAGCTACAGCTTCATTAGTGTCACATCAGTCAGCTATTTGGACGCAAGCAATTCCATATTTTTAAAGTACACTCCACTTTCAAATTTTTTGGGCCGTTACCTACGCGTTAATTAATGTCAGAACCACTTGTTCAAACGCAGACCACAACTCCCAGCACGTCTTTTGTTTATGGCCCAGCCTCACCACATTATCACACATTGTTAAACAACATCTATCGCTTGTTAATAACAATTTGTATCGCGTACGCAATGGTAACCATATTTCATCAGTTATCAAGACTTATTTCAACCGTATACATTTTCAAGACATCCCTCCAGATTGTACATACATAAATTTCTTATCAGCATCTTATTCTCCACGCAACTGCAGCGAGGCTGCCACAAAAGCCGTCAATAGTTGTAGACCCGTTTAACCCGTGAACCTATCTTTCGTATCCGCCACACAAGCTGTCACATTCTCCACATTCGCCACATTAAATACGCCTTGTTCCAGCACTTTTCGACACATTATTATATACGCAGCTCTTTAGAGTAATAGTTGTAGGATAAATTAACGCCCATCGAAAAGATGAGGACACAATCAGTCAAAGACCATGTCGCTACACGCCATCTAAACCTCCACCAGATTGCTTTACACATTCGCCACACACAAACGAGTTCCGGATTCCATGGAATAACAATTTGCCCAGGTTAGCGCCGCGGCGCCGACCGCAACCTAAAATTTTTCCTTTATCTAACCTAGGTCCACACTTGTTTATAATGGAAAACTCATAAAAGCAATTAGTGCTTACGAGTTTTAATGAGAAACTCATCAATTGTCAATTAATGATGTCATATGGTCATGTGGTCATAATATGTGTCATATGGTCATGTGGTCATATGGTCATGTGGTCATAGCATATGGCATGTTCATCCATGGTAAATTTCACCTTGGGAATTTCATCCTAACTTTACATCCTACATATATCCGGATATATGTCGATGCGCATCCCTGTCGGCTTAGGTCGGATAACAACATATTCGACTATCTTCGGCAATATACGTCCCACTCTGTAGAATACATAAGAGAACAATTTTTCGTATTCAATTTAGTATTCGATAGTAGCTAGAACGGTAAACATGAGCGTCTCAAAGGTGATTAACGTTTCTCAACTTTGGGAATAAAGTGAAACCGACAAATGAGCGATTTGATTATGGCTGTTGACAGAAAATATGTGCAACAATAATCTGGTAACAGATATTGGTAATATTTGTTATGTCGAAGGCGAACAGATGCTGACTGGTGGACTACACACACCAATTACAGAACCATTTTGTGACAATATAATGTTGGTTAAAATTTTGACCTTTTCTGACGCGAACAAACATCTGCAACAAAAGGATGTTTATCCTAAAAAGAAATTTGTGGTGCATTTAACAGCTATCTACGAAGAAAGTTTGACCGATTTGTTTCCGCTAGGCATGGTGTTAAAGCTAAGCTCGTTTTCTTGGAAAGCACTAACAAGATGGATCAGAGAGTAAAAGAAATTATCGGAAAAGAAGACCTCGAATGCATTAATAAAAATTCCAAAATCCTATATGTGTTCCATACAAAGTGGAACTAGCAGATGTAAGTTGGAAACTTTATTGGAGGAACTACCAGATATATTAGACGAACTCGAAAAGATTATTTCTATCTTTTGACATGGATGTAACCCAAGATTTTGCGGGATATTTAGCAAGATGGAGATGTGTAATTATTTAACTACAAACCATAACTTTTGCTATAAGGGCGAATACGAAGAAAAGTGTAATATTATAGTTGACAACGATAAAACTGTAGGAATTGATTGTTTAACATGGCTAACAACCAATGCAAGAATTAAGATATACAACAAATTTGTGTGTCAGATAACAAGTCCTGGTGTTAATAAACAACTTGGCAATCATATACTAGATTTTTTACGTTGTCCAGATGTGCGTTTAAGGGAAACATTTGCGTCTACTTTGGCTAAAGAACATGGTATTACGCGATTGGAAGCGACAATATACAATTGTGCAATTGGAAGCAATGTCAGTGCGGAACGGGTGTATAATCCCTTAAAAGACTGTTTAACGTTATTGGAAGATAGTGTTATACTTCCTAAAGGCGCCAATGTACTCGGTACCACTTGCCAAAATGTGGAGTAAGCTATCGGACAAGCTACAAAATAGCTGCTGTTTAGTTTAATAACCTGCTACAGTACGTGTATTGGGGAATGGTAATACAAAGAAATTGACGGGCTTGCAAATTGTTGTCCGAAAACCAAAAGAAAGGGAAAATTGATAAAGTATGTGCTGGCTTTTAGTTTTAACTATTTACCTGTAAATTATTTGGAGATAGTAGAGGAGAAAGACAGCTCAGATAAAATAAAAATCTTACACAAGTGCTACATTAAAGCAGGAGTACATATTTTACACAATCTGCAACACCATATTCTACAATTCCAAAAGAAATAATCATTTCGGAATTGGAGTTGATAGATACGCATAACATTCGTCCAGAGGTTGTACGACAACGCGTAAATATTGGTAGTAAACTTTATCCGTTTACGCTAAAGGAAATTGCTCCATTATGCATACCATACGCTGTAAGTGGAAGGAAAAGACAACTGGAATTAGAGGAAATGGATGCAAAAAGACGAAAATTGGAGTACATAGAAAACACTGCGACAATACGCGAACAATACAAAGATGTGTTATACAAAGAACATCTTATTAGAGAAAATGAGGAAGAATTAAAAGATTATTTTATGTGTCGATGGAGTGACTTAAATACATCCGGGTTCTACAAGCTGTTTGCATTTGCGGTTAGTAAGAAAGACTCTTTAGTTATGTAGGCGTTCTTGCGGAAAAGGATGGTACTAAATCCGTATACTTTTTAAAAGGTTATTCTAAAAACGTATTTATCAAAATGGCAGATAACAAAGAAGAACTAAGGAATGCGGGTTTCGTAACCTTGGCGTACACCACACGTAAAGGGGTTCCGCTAAACATTGTATATTTGCCCAGTAAAGAACCTTTCGGATCATTTAAAACCGAGGGTCTTACAACCTATAACAACCATATATTCCCAAAAGTGGTGGACATGCAACTACGCAACAGTGTGTGGAGAAAAGGATTTCTCCAATACCGACAAGAAGAAGTCGATCAAGCTAACAAGATACGTATGCAGGATATAGTGGAAAGCTGCGATTAAAAGATTGTCACAAGCTGCAAGAATTACACGAAGGAATGGATCTGGTTGTCGGCGGAATCAAAGACTTTAAATATAGAGGCAAACTTCGGTACATTTTACAATTCGAAAACCTAGACGGTCTTTATGTATCAAACTATTGGTTAGAAAAGGAGATAGAAAACTTGGGTATCGATTTAAATTTTAAGCTGCGAATAAAATTAGATAAAATTAAAACCACTGCAAACAAACATAAAGAAATGACTGTCTTCTGTGTATAACTTTGTATTAAAATTAAGTTAAATGACTCCATGCTTGGTATTAAATATTTTTAAATTTGTTATGTATAATGTCAGAATAAACATTTTATAATAGTATATAACATTGTTCTTTATTTATAAAAGGCTGTGACGTTACCACGAAATAGCAGTCGCACAGAAGGGGTGCCATGGCAGCGATGGGCAGGGTGCGTACGCGCATGCGCATGGGCAGGTGTGCATGCGCAGGGGTGCGCATGGGATGTGTTTGGCGTACACGAGGGAAGCGGATGTTAACAGTCACCAAGCATCCAATTCTTTATTTGGTGGTGAGTACTTGCCGCGTATGTATCCGGAGTAAAAGAATACGATTTTCATACGCAGATAATTAATAAAATTAGTTTATCGAGCGAAGATGACAAAAGGTACATCATTCCTAATAGTACAACAATCTACGCATGGAGGGTGTAAAGATATAAGATAGTTGTTTATATTTGTATAGATTTTGTAAACCTATTGTATATATTAGTTTTAAGATTCCATAATTTTAAGTTCTTCGCCCACCTTCCAAATCCTTCCTGCTTCTATCCTGGTTGACAGAGTATACGTGTTATCTCCACGTGGTATTCGCGGGACACTGCGGTTTTAGATTTCTAGGGGAATGGTTAGTTAAAGCATATGTCTTGTAGCGAAAAAGGGTTTTAAAGATGGAGTTAAATAAAGATGGGCAAAATTAGTCTTTAAAAGACATAACTTTGTATGGGTGGTCCTATTTAAAATCTATTTACAGATTTGGGATCCCTAGAAAATTTAATATTAGTTGATACCTAGCAAAATATATTTATCTTAAAAGAGTGACTACCCGTATAATAAATACAATATAACACTTGTCAACAAAAAGTTGTAGGAAAATTAAAGACGTATTTAATGGGGTCCAGTATTAGAATTTGTTGGTAGTAATGTTAAGTCCTACTGTATTGTAGGCGAGAAAGATACGATTAAAAGATTAAAGGGTCTCACGAATTGTAGTTAAGTAAAACCGAGGGTCTACAACCTATAACGAGCATATATTCCAAAAGGGTGGCATGCAACTACGCAGCAGTGCGGGAGAATAAGAATTCTCTAATAAGAAATTAAAGTTTCATGTACGTAGCACCAGTCATTGGGAAATGGTAGAAATGTTAAACCTATAAAGACGATTATTAGTTGTGGATTAGAAAATAATAATTTTCTGGACTAAATAAAATAGCTTAGACTAATTAATGTATATGGTTACATATTCTCGTACACATCCACAAACATCTGCTTATACGTCCACAATGGCGATACCGGTAGTTTTTGTTTAACAAATGGTAAGAAAGATACGTCGGGTGTTAGTGTGCGGAAGCCCATAGGAAACAAAAGAGCGGTGTGGCGGAATGTATGGTGGTTCCCCGTTAGAATAATCGAAAGTGGTTAATCGATCGTATTAGATGTTTAAATAAGCGAAAGTGTAAAAGCCTACATAAACAAAAATTTAATTAACCGACAAAAAGTGCGCGATGTGCTACACTTATAAATAAAGTATGGAATGGTGCTTGCATCGGTCCTAACATAAAAAGGAGACTGACTTTTCCAAGCAACTACAAGAATAGCAGTAGCGCAGAGAAGGGTATGCATGTATTATACAGTTGCTGCAAAATATGTTAGTTTACGCGTAGCTCGGATGTGTAATTGATCACGACTTAAAGATCCCTCGGAGGTTTAAAAATTCTCGGCCCATTGTCGTTCGAAAATGTTTGTAAATTATCAGAACAGGAGCGGGTTGAAGTATAATGGATTATTGACTGAGTTTTTCCTACCTTTACGAGGGAATCGGAAATTGACAGACATCGAGCATCTAATTTCTATTTGGACGATATCGAGTACTTACCGGTTCTAGAAATCATTACGTGCGATTGACCGCTATGCGAAAGTGTAAAAGCCACAGAAGCAAATTTAATTATCATACGAAAAAGCGCGCGATGTGCTATAGAAAGTATAAAAAATGGTGCTTTGCATCGGTCCTAACAGTAAAAAGGAGAGTGACTTTTCTAGCAATTACAAGAATAGCAGTAGCGCGGCGAAGGGGTATGCATGTATTATACAGCGCATTGTTGCTTAAAATATGTTAGTTTACGAGAAGCTCGAACGTGCACAAATTAAATTTCAATCTATAATTAACCACGGTCGTAAAATAGGAAATTAATGGGTAATTTAATACTGTTAAGCATATACTTTCGCTTGGTGATTCATTTGGAAAATATTCAAGCCTATCATTTCCTAAAGTATGACGTAGAAGTTATTTAAAATTAAATTGTTGTAAGTATCCTGTAGACAACAAGTTGGTATTTTCTTAGTAATGGTTTAAAGTGTTTTTGGTTATAGTAGCACTGCATCTTCTAAGCACGACTTGCACACAATTTGTGTGTGCTACCACCCTTTTGGATTTTTAATATGCACGCGATCCGTATAACATGGAAGACGTTTCCGATGTTTTTACTAACGGCATTCGCAGCATGGACAAAGCGAACCGGGTGCATACATTGGTGCTAAATGTATTGGACGAGCTGCGAGGATTATGACGTCATTTAGTTCCTCGCTGAATCCGAGACTTCGTTCGGTGTCTTCGAAACCTTCGGTTTGCATTCTATAGGGTACATAAAGCAGGTACGCGAGAGTAAACTCTTTAGTTATAAGTTAGTTCGCTTACAAGTCAAGTCTTATAGTGCGGATTTTGTTTTGTACTAAAATGGTATCTGCAAACGTTTTTAATGTGCAACCTTGCGGTGCTTCCTATACCTGGAAAAATGCTTCATACGGCACCAGAACAAATGTCGTGGTGCAACATCGTCCAAGGTTGCTACGTCCGCAGCAAAGTACTTAAACTGTGGGACTTGCGGTTTCGCTTTTACGAGAATGGACAACTTACTGCGACACAAGGAAAACAGCACGGTATGTCATTAAGCCGTAAACGTTCAGCTCCGCCAGCTGTTAAAGGGACTTGTACGAAACAACCACGAATTATGTGTAAAGTATGCGATTTCGAAATGGAAAAGAATACATATGCCGCACATTTAAGAAGCAACAGACATAAAATGCATCAGTTACCGCTACTAGCGACGATGGTGTAGAAATGGTTAGCACTGCGTTTAACAACCGTATGGCTAGCTATCGCATAAAGAACGCCAGTGTCGACGATGGAGTGCCGAGTTTCTTTGGAAGCAGAAAGAGCGATTTATTCGATTAATAAATGAAAAAGAATACAACATACAGCAGTAAAAGTCTACTGCGAACTCTACGGCGTTTATACCAAAATGGGGAAGAGACTACCGATGTGAAACTTTAACACAAAAATGTTGTTATAACGTCTTCTAGTAATCTGGAAAATATGTACGAGGTCTTAAGCGAAACCATGCGAACAAAATCAGAGGAATTTGAAACATGCGGTCCGGTGGTCTTTGGAAAAGGTGCTCTATTTAGAAATAAATATTAATAAGTATGACCCGATATGACAAGTTCTAGGTTAAAATAAAAATTGTGAATATATATTTAGAAATGTGGTTTACAAATTTAAACTGTATTAGTAAAATTGTTTGTAATAAAAGTTTTAAGAATGGTTTTAGATTTTCTTTATGTATAAGCCGCAGGAAATTTATAATTTAAAGGGTGTGTGTAAAATGGTAAGGGTCGTTCGATTTTAAATCTATTTACAGATTCGGATTTTACATAAAATTTAGACTAACAAGATGCATCGCATGTATAAAGAAAATTTATAAGAACGCTCAAAATCGCTGCCTGCAAAAATCTTAAAATGGGGTAGCTCCTGGGGATGGTGCTATGTGAAAAATTTAAAAGATTCGGGTAGCTAAAAATTCTAATATTAATTGATACCAAACAAGGTACATTTATCTCGTGGGTGGAAATGTGGAGAAAGATTTATCTCGCAGAGGGTATATGTAACTTTGCAGGGCGTGGTCCGATTTTAAATCTGTTTAGAGATTCGGATTCTACGTAAAATTCTAGAGCTAACAAGATGTATCGCATGTATAAAAAAATGTTATAAGAACGGTCAAAAGTCGCAACTGGTAAGAAATCTTAAAATCAGGGTAGCTCTTGGGGATGATGCAATCTAAAAATTTTAGAGATTCGGGTAGCTGAGAAAATTCTAATATTAATTGATACCAAACAAGATAGGTTTATCTCGAAAGATGCATTGGTTATACGAAGAAAACTATTTGTTAGGTTTGCTTATAGAGCAAATAGCAAAATTAGAAGATCAGGACTTTAAAGGGGTATAACTTTGCAGGGCGTGGTCCGATTTCAAATCTGTTTCAGATTCTGCATAAAATTTAGACTAACAAGATGTATCGCATGACTAAAAGAATTTATAAGAACGCTTAAAAGTTGCTACAGGTAAGAAATCTTAAAATGGGGTAGCTCCTGGGGGATGATGCAATCTAAAAAAATTCCTAGAGATTCGGGTAGCTAAGAAAATTCTAATATTAATTGATACCAAACAAGATAGGTTTATCTCGTGGGTGGAAATGTGGAGAAAGATTTATCTCGCGGTGGAAAGAATGCGGGTGTGATGTAATCAAAATGGTTGTGGGGTGTCCGAGCAAGGAGGAGAGCAAGGAGGAGTCAGGAGGAGATTCATCTAAAATAAGACTTTATAGTGCGAATTTACATGTAAATTGGTCCAGATGAGGGAGCAAATGAGGGATTCTGGAGCAAATGAGGGCCTGGGTTCACTGATTTTCCTCTACTAACGGACTAAGGCTACGAAGTTGTTTACTAACAAGTTTTCCAGTTTTAATATTTGCAATGTTTTGGGCAAAAACATTTGTTTGAACTCTTTTAATCAGTAAATGCTGCTGAGCTAGGAACAAACCATCAGAATATTTTGAAAGCAAATCCACCGGACATTGAACATTACGAATGAAATGACGAATACATATAATAATCCTACAAATTTTCTGCAGTTTTGAAAATTTATCCAATAATAAGTCTAAGAAATTCTCAGGAATGATTTCTGTTAACGACAGAGTACGATATTCGACGTCCATCTGAGATGAGTCGGTAAGCTTTGGCAGTGACGTTACTGGCAATTCTTCGCTACGACGCACTAGCCAGAAAGGCCCTGTCCACTATAATGGACGATGAACCACCTCTGAAGCCAAAAGTCCACGTGAGGCACAATCCGCAGAGTTGTCCTGGGACTTAACATGAAACCACAAAGATGGAGAAATACGTTCTTGAATATGCGAAAAATGCGATTACTAACAAATGTCATCCATTTATGCGAGGAAGACCGAATCCAAGACAAAACAACAGTAGAGTCTGACCACGCGAAAATACTACTAAATGATAAACTATCTGTATAAGTATTTTTAACAAAATCTACTAAATCTGCCAAGAGTACGGCAGCACATAATTCGAGACGGGGCAATTCACCCAAAAAATGTTTTTAAGTTTTCTACGACTTCCAATGGCGGCTCTTGGTCCCAACCGAGTCCTAAAAGCCAAATATCTTGAACTAAACGTTTACCGAAAAGTACTAAAGGCGCTATCAAACCGAGAAGATCAAAAATGTTTGCGATAGCTGACAAAATATTACGCTTAGTGCAAGCACTCTTCAACGTTTAAGTTGCATAAAAATACATCTGTAAGAGCAAGCCACGAAAGGCCCAAAATTTTAATTGAACCACTATCTTTATCTTGAAATGTAATTGCTTCCGAACTGGACGGGAACTCCTTTAGTTGGACATCACTTCCGGGCAATTACTATTCCATTTTCTTAATTGAAATCCACCACTAGCGCAAATACTATTCAACTAATTAATTTATTAGCAGCTTCAATCGAATTGCATCCAGTGACTAAATCATCAACATAGGTATAGCTTGTCAATACCGATGACGCAAAAGGAAAATTAATCGATTCTAACCTTGCCAATTCTTGAACAGTACGCAAGGCCAAAAAAGGCGTCGACGAAACTCCATTAGTCACAGTACTTAATTTAAAGTCCATAATAGGATCCGAAGTAGAAAATCTCCAGACGATACGTTGATAATCACGATGAGTATCCTTAACCAAAATCTGCCGATACATTTATTTAATATCAGCTGTAATTACGATAGAATAAACTCGAAAGTGCAATAACAAAACTGCAATGTTTTTTTGCAAAGCAGGGCCAATAGCCAAGCTATTATTTAACAAATTTCCAAATTGATCCTGACACGAAGCATCGAAAACCACACACAATTTGGTGGTAGTGCTATCACTCTTATGTACAGCATGATGGGGAATGTAATACATCTTCTCATGAACCGACGAATTTTCAGGCGATTCCACTTGAGCCAAGTGACCGCTTTTCAAATAATCCTCCAAAAAAATTTTTATAATCCGAATACAATTCAGGATTTTATAGCGAACGACGTTGTAATGACAAAAATCTTTTAATAGAAATCGATCTCGTAGCCACGAATGAGGGTTCAGAAACTTAAAAGAGCAAGGACACTACAAAACGACCGTCTATAATTTTCCACAAATTCCTTTTCACACTTTTCTTGTTCAGGAGAAACGTGTTTCTTGAAGGGATTTTTCTAATTCGCAAAATCGATGAATGTCGCTGTCTAAGAGCTCAACACAAGCACACAACGACGTAATAGAATTATTCGGGAAAACGACCTTTCCCGTTAACACCCAACCAAAGGTTGTTTTAATAGCCACTGGCTCGTTTGCAAAGCCCCAACGAGATTCGTTCAACAAAACCTGAGCAAAGATTGCAGCTCCGAGTAACATGTCAATCTTACCAGGAATATTAAAATTAGGATCAGCTAAGGCCAAACCTTGAGTATGCGACAATTGCTTGACCCCTATAGATGACGAAGGTAATTGATTAGAAATGTTAGGTAAAATACAACAATCAATTTCATATGCTGGAGAACTTGCTCCCGAGGGGCGGACTACACACGATAGTGTACCAGACACCAACTACAAATTCAAGTCAAGTGCTTAAACAGTGACATTGGCTCTTCGTTACTTTAAACCTAATTTCTGACGTCACCTTTCAGTCATAAAACTTTCCATGGATCCGTTATCTAAAATTATACGAACAGGTTGCAAGTTTCCTGTATAATCAAGCACCGACACTATTGCCGTAGCTAACAGCGTGGTTGTATGTTCTAATGACGTCGAAATTAACGTTGTTCATGCACAACCACCGACGACAGATTGTATTCACTAGGTCTACTAGTAGAAGCAAGTCTAGGCGCCGCTCTCCGAGGAGACGGTGACCTTTGACGATGATTTTTGTCTGCTTGGGGACACCGATTTTTCTCGTTTATCGAAGTGAAGTAACGAATTGTGTGGCTGTTGACATTTTCTACACGACCAATCTAACTTACAATTTTTCACCGAATATGAAGTATTTAAACATTTAATACAAAGATTTTTAACCTTTACCACCTCAAATCTTTCTAGAGGGGTTTTATCGAGAAATTGCTTACATCTATAAATATGATGCACAGCTTGACACAGACTACAATTTTTACCATCATTGGTGGTGCCATCTAAAGAAGTTTTAGCCGAAGTGCTAACAAACTTCCCTTTTTCCCTTTGTTTCACGGAAGTATGTTCCTGAAGCAATATCATTTATTTCCAAATACTTTACATTATTTTTCAATGTACGACCTTAAATCTTTGAGCGAGGGAATCTCGTCACTATTTTCTAATTCGAAACGCTTTAAAACGTTTGTATCTCATTTTTTCGATAACAGATTGAACAACATGAAATCTAATAAATCTATTTCCATCTGCGTTAACGCGAATATGTTTTCATCAAAACAATTAATTAATTGCAGGAGTTCCGTATGCGAGCCTGAGGAACTTACCTTGGGGCATTTTTCGAGAGCATTAAAATATGTCGAAAGTAATAACCTCTTGAACTGAAAACGATTAGTAATGATTTTATAGGCTTCATCGTATGCACAATCGCTTAATGGCAAATGTTTTATTAACGCACGCGTCAAATTATCTAGTGTATCTACGAAATAGCAAAATTTTTCGACAGGGGACAAACTGACGTTATCATGAATCAATCGCTTATAAATTGCATAACTTTCAAAGTCCCAAATACAACCTGAGAACCGTGAGACTGATAGCGTTTCAAGCTAATACCACTATTTATCGACAAAGGATTATTCATATTTTCCACCTGGGGCTTACTTTCTACGCGATCTAATTTACATTGTCAGCGATAATACGAATATCTAATAGATTGTAACATTTTTATTTTTCAAGTCGTAATTGAATTGCATTGAATTACAAGAATAATGCGCTAAGCGTGCATTGTTCGTTAGGGCTCTAATTATATTAATATATCTGTGTAGCATAAAGCTATTTCCAAGTACATCTCTATTTGATTGTTTCGTGTTCCCCCCTCTGACGGCGCGACCGCTCGGCTCTGGTTTCGACAAACAGTCGGCCGCCTGTAACAGCTGTGTTGCGATGTATTTTCGGCTGGAGGCTGGCAACCTTCGCATCAACTATTAATCGTTGGGATATCTTCTAATAACGGTTGATAAAGTATATATTATACGAATTAATGTAATTTGAGGTAATTTATTTAGCGCGACCTGTAGAATTCGACAATGTAGAATGCAACAAATATAATTCGACAATAAAGAATGGAACAAATATAATTCGTCATCTAGGATCCAAAAAATTACCGTTATTTAGGAACAGTCGATTTGAACTTTGCCTAATAAGAAATTTGTCTGATAAGGAATTATGGAAGTTAATTTGGATGCAGTCGTTTCAAATTAGAATGGCTGGTAACCTTGCTTGAAGAACGGAAATCCCGTCTCAATTTGTTGTGAAGCGGCTAATGCAGTTTTTGGTTCGTTATTAGCTGTAAGATTTTTTTGCATGTGTTTTAAAGTTTAAAACACGTTAACTTGCTTTTATGTTTAGTACACGTAAATTGTGTAAATTTCAATTAATTGTTGAGCTGGTTTTACAAGCTGTAAAACGAAATTTTGTCGAATTAGCTTTCTAAAATAACATGCTTTGTTCCATATGAACCTTCGATAAGTTCAACGTATGTTTTCGACGTCATATTTTTCTGTTTTGCACAGTTGACAGATGTTGTCTTGAAAGCAAATGCTTTGGGCAGCTGTAATGCAATTTAAACAAACATGCCTATTTTTGTGATCAGCTTTATCTATACATAGATTATTAAACGTAAATATGAAAGTTCAAATTCTCATTATGTTAGGTTCTAGTAATTTGTTATCTACCTGAAAAGATCTGCCCAGGTTAGAATTTAATTCACTGTGTTATGCTTACAAATCATTATCACTTCAATTTGTATAACAAGTTCATGTTTAAAGTAAAGTTGGTTGATTAATGAAAGAAAAAAAGGAAAGTTAAAACTTTAACTTTGAAGTAGTTGATTATGACAATTTTTTGTTACAAGTTCCGATATTTTAAAAGAGTTTTTTTAGTAAACGTTTAGTTCAAAATTTAAGACCTTTATTTTGGTCAAATGCGATCAAATCTAATTACATAAAGCAAAAATTTTTCTGAGTAATAATTTGATGCCAATATTATATTGGAAATATTCTTTTATTATTTGTTTATATTTTTTATAGGACACAAATGGTGTTCTACTTTTTTATTTATTTAATCTTTGCAATTTCTTACAGGAGCTGCGTGTTATCTTAATAAAACAGGTTTTTGTTAACGAAGGCGATCGTTTTATCTTTGGGTTTCCACGTCCGCCCTTAGAACTGTGCTTTGCAATTATCGTAATTATCTCAGGACATGGTGGCGCCTATTTTATTTAGCTTAACTTTGATTTGCAAACAGAATTCGACTTCCCCCTCCCACTTCTCATTGCTCTACCCAGGAATAGACCCCTAGCTATGTCGGAAGACTTTGTTCTCTAGCCTTAAGGTAGAAAAAATTGACGTTTCAGTCTTTTGTAAAACAGAAGTCGTTTCAGTGGCACCCATCCAACGTAAGGCCTAGCAAAAATAGTTACAAGATAATAATGGATTTTCACCCTAAAAGCCGAGAATTCGTCCAATTGTTCATTTTCTTCATCAAAGAAAATATCCTTGCAAAAAGATTTGAGATGAGTTTCAATTTGCTCGACACTTTTAATCGATGCTCTAATTAAAGCCATCAATGCATTTTCTGGTTGATTAATCTTACTATATATATGATCCAACCGTTTTATTACAAATCTAGCTTCAAGATTAGCTTTATCAATTGATATAACCATATCTGATTAATGAACAACGATAAAAATTAATGTAAAAACAATGCGCAACTCAAATACGCTACGACAACTAATTAATCTACGAAATTAAATTATTAATCGACAAATGCAACTAATTACAATTCTCGCTCGACAAAATGTTTAAGGTTTCAAAATAAATACCAACCAAATAACCTCTTTGTTATACTAAGTTGGTTGACCCAACTGATGCATCCAACTTGACGAAAATAAGGTAAGAATTTAAAATATATCGACATAAATATAGTATCTCTACAAAGTTTACACAAAGTAAACCGACCTACCATTAATCCTTGTGACAAAGAAAAAAGAGATGTATAATAAATCTACCGTTATACTCAAATGTTTCTATACTATTAAATGTGCGAACAAGATGTTAGCCTCTTTGTAATACACTCAAACATATCAAAACTACGACAATTATTAAATTTAAGTATAAATAAGGAACGACAGGAATAGGAACTAATTAATTAATCAAATAATCCGGCGTACGAAGGCCATGTTTATTTAACGCGCGAGGTCTTATAATTTTATATATCGACTTACCTCAGGCGTTTTCTATTGTTTTGAGTGTCGTTCCTACTTTTCAACGAAATGAACTGTAAGGCGATTTATTGGACGTGTTACGTTTGCACTATCACTGTGTTTTTTAGGGGTTATCACAAAAAATCACATTCGGCGATACTAATGACTTAACTCACGAATCGACAACCGTTTCTTTCCGATGTCCATGAGCAAGTGTCTATCATTACCCCTTTAATCCAACTTAATTTCCATCAGCATAAAGGAGGTCTATGACAGGATATAACGGGACAAGGGATGACAGCTTTACTATTTAATTTACAACTACGAATTTACAATGACTTAAAATTAAACACGCAAACGTGCGACAAAGAGACCAAACAAAAACCATGTTAAATATGAGATAACCAGACTGGACACAGCTTTTTAGGAAAGCTTTGGTCCAAATTAAAAAACAACTTTTTTTACATAAAAAAAAACTTTAGAGAATACAAAGTTTGGCTATATTGTATGCCCACGCCATCTTTATAGCAACTTACACATCTTTTTCTATCTTTCTACAGCTTGTAATAGCATAATCTCTACAAAAAACATGGAAAAGTGGGACAAAAAGTAACTTCAGTTGACTGTAACTAAAAATTTCAATATCGTCTTTGATAAACGTTAACAAGCACCATGAATTATTTCAATTAAAAACGAAATATTCAAGAGCCTCAAAAAGAGCCAAGCATAATTCATCGTTTATTTACAATTCAGTGCACGAATATATCGTTGGTGGATGGAGATGCAGCAACAACAGACACATGGACAAACGCGACCGCATTTATTACTCTTTTGTAAGAAGAAACAATGGATCGTGTCTGTATAATCTATGAAACAAAAAGCAGCCAAGCCAAAATAACAAAAAGATGAAATCGCGGCAAAGACCAGAAGATACACGAGACATAAATTATGGAAATGCTGAAAAACGGGTCAGCAAACCGACGAAAGATCGTCGGCTTGGTGGTGGCACAGAGTCCGTTATTAACACCGACGCAAGAGACATTGATTTAATTGTACTGTTCTTGGCTTGGAATTTCTTCAGGTGCAACGCGCGAACGCTCAGGTATTTTGAAATTGTTTTACCTTTTAGTGACAGTTTTATTATGAGTATGGCATCCAATTCTTTTCTTGCCTGCTTTTTCTACTGTGCCCATTTCATAGCCGTACAGTGCTGTGATCCACACACATATGCTTTCAACAATGTTTCCTTCTTTCTATATTTGTTGTCTTCTAACATAGTAGCCTCTCTTTCTTGTCATATACAACTCGGCTCCCTCTTCTATTGTTTTCTAAATATATACTTTATTTCGCCGATATTCAGGGGTATGTGAAGGGGGTTAAGCAATCCGACGGCTACCAAGATCTCCCAACACTTAGACATTTGCCGAATTAATAGTTTTCCAATAAATCCTTTCGCACAATCAACATTTATTGAAAATACTGCAAAAGCAATACCTGTAACTGTCTATATTTATCATCAGGTTTTTTTTCGTCATTAGGTTTTCGGTCTTGGAAATGGTTGGACGCGTACCTATATTGATTTCTAATCTGAGCTAACCTACACATTTCCTGAAATTCCTACAGCCTACATCTTTTACTATCGGCGTGCAATAGTCTAATCCAGGTCTACCTCCACCTCTCTGTTTCCTTTCTCTGCTTCTGATATATTACGCACTATTCCCTCATACCGCAGTGTGTTCTTCCATAGTAATTCCAAATGACTTTCTGCATTTGACAGTATTCATTGCTTCTTCGATATATAAGTTAAAAGTTCATGAAGATAGGACACATCCCTGCTTCACCCTATTGTAATTTTACTTCTCTACGTTCCTACTCTAATTCGATTACCGCTGTTTGCTCTTTGTATATGGACAATTATTGATAAATTACGTGAGATCCAGTGCTTCTTGAACTGGATTTAGTTTGTCACATGGCAAACACTTCAAAGAAATTTAAGGGTATTGTTTATGCGCCCATCAACCCCGCAACACAAACCAGTAGGGTAACAGTGTTTAATGTGAGAACATCTAGTTTTGTATCAACATTTCAAGTTACCTAGCCTGAGTATCATTTGCAATAATTTGTATTATCTGCTTTGCATTTCAGTGTGACCTTTTGTTTAATAAAGCGTGATTAAGTACCGTGATTAATTATTACAGTCCACTATATCGATTAAGCCTAATCTGGCAAATTAAACAGTATAAGCTATGTACTATTCGTCTATCCCTACCTCATTCCAATCCTTTTGAGTATTTCAAACATTTTCTCTCATTTTATATTGTCGAATGCTTTTTTTCAAATCTGCAAACCCTATATACACGCTTTCTCCTTTTTCTATTGTTTTCTTCATTAACACCCTTACAGCTAAAATGGCTTCCCGTGTTCTCCTATTTCACCTAAACCCAAATTGATCTTCTCCTAGTATTTCTTCAGTTAGTTTTTCCATCCGTCTTTGTACAATTCTAGTTAATATTATTGACACATGAGCTGTCAAGCTTCGAAAGTTTTCACATCTATCCGCTCCTTTCTTTTTTTTGGTACAGTAGCTATTGTGTCATGTTTGAAATTTTTGAGTATATCGTCTGTCTCACACATACAACTTACAAGTTGGAAAGACGTTGTATTACTGCTAGTTCAGCGGCTTTTAAAGTTTCTGCGTGCACCTTATCTATACCTGGGGCCTTATTATTTTTCAGACTCCTTAATGCTAATTCAAACTCATCTCTAAGTATAGGATATTCCAAGTCGTCCTCTTCAATGTCTGATTCCTGTTCTAGTGCTTCTAGTTCCTGTCCTGCATATAAGGTTCCCAATTATTTATGCCATCTAACCACTTTCTCTACATTTTGTATAATGATGTTTCCTTCCCCAGCTTTTATATTTTTGCTATACGGTTTTATATCCCTAAAATTCATGCTAATTAATTTGTATGCTTCGTCTGTCCTTCCTATTACCATCTTAGTTTGTACATCTGTATGCTTTTCATCGATCCATTGCTCCTTAGCTTTCCTGCATTTGCGAATAATTTCCCATTTTATAGCTTCGTATCTCTGTTTTCCTGCTTCGTCTGGTAGGTTTTTGTATGTTGTCCCTTCTTCTATTGTAACGAATACAACTACCTGCTTCATAAATATACGTTTTTGTTCTAAATATCTATTTAACAAATATCCATTATTAGACAGAAAATATTAAATTCCGATAGTAACAATATATTACCAATTCATACATAGGGCTCCACCTATACTTAAAGACTCGAAGTAAAATTTAAGATTTCTTCTATCTGTAGGTGTATTGATACAATATTCCCTTTCTGCGCGTGCTTGGATAATAAAATTGCCTCGTGGACAAGGTTCATCATTTTCCATCCGAATGTAATCAGCGAAGCAAGTGTTGAAACCTGGGCTAGCAGGTTTGAAAAAACATGCTGTCCCAAAGAGAAGTGCAATGGTGTCGACGGATACCATGGCCTCGATTAGTTGTTGTATCGACCTAGAGTGATCAAGAAATATATCTAGGGTAGGTGAATAATTTTCAAGTTTACATCCAAATCATTTTCCTCATTTCTTCTCAGCGCAAGTAAAAAATGTTTATACAGTATTGAAACACAAGTAAAAGTTAACAAATAATATCGAAACAAATTTCAAGTCCAATTTTGAAACGCAAATCTTATAGTATTGGAACGCAAATTTTATGTAAGCATGTAATTTATCAAATTGTGGAGCGATAAATCTTTCGTATATAATTATTATGAAACTCAGAAGCACTATTGGTTGTTAGTTGTATTGAAAGTACAAAGTCTTAAATGTTGCTATGCAAGATGGTGGAAGTTTCTGCAGATGATGTTTTGTATAGAAGTCAAGCCCGTGCATGTGCCAGTCGCGCGCAGCTGCTTTTGTAAGTACTCAAGATGGTTGACGAACTTGTATGCCTAACAGATTGTTTGTGGTGAGTCATACCCAATTTTAGATCAATTTTCATTTCATGGAACCATTACTTAAAAAGTACAAATAATGGTTGTAAATTCTATATGTTTATTTAAATTGGTACACGAAATTTTTGTAAAATTTATATGGTCATTTAAATTAGACACGTAATATTCTATTCAGAATTTAATAGTTGGATATTTCATAAATGCTCTTATAAACACAAAGAAATTTCTATATGATAATTTTTGAATTTACAAGGTTATACAAAAATGTATTCGTAACTAAACACGCGACACGTTGATATTTGTTTGTCACATTATAAAATATAATTTTTTTGCAGTACACCTGAATTATAGTTTAATTCATACAATAAGTGTTTTGACCTTTGATTCCATCAATTAAACCAATTAAAAATATAGTTCTGTAATTTACCGAAAGTCAGAGCATTTAATTTATTGATTGTAAGCCCGAAAAGGATCCTATTCAGGTATCATCTATAGATTGTAGAATAATAAGGGAAACACTATAAATAAATTTTTAATTATAAAATTCATATAAATAATCAGAGACTAATACTAGACCGTAATAAAAGTAATTATCTCGAAAGTTTCATTACGTATAAAATTGTACAAATGATGTAAATTTTTTTTGTAAATCAATAGAAAGAATACTAAGTTGTCTTAAAGCTTTCTTTCATTGAAATCATCAATAATTTTTCTATAGAAGCAAACAACCACATTTATGAAATTTGTATAGTGAAGAAAGATATATTGTTGGTGTTGATTTTAAAATTTTTTGAAGTATAATTCTGACTAGTTGATCTTTTTATAATTTATTTTTTTTGTGATAAAGTGACTAGGCTCTTATGTAGCCCTAGTTAAAAAATGTTTAGAAGTGATTAAATTTTCAGATAGTACGAGATCGTCGTTCCCATTCCAGTTTACTGAATCATAAGTAAGTATTATTTTTCTCTGTTTTGCTCGTCAAAGATTTTTTTTTCTTTTCGAAGATTTCCGTATCTGATCTTCGGATTGATTCTTATTATAACAATTATTAACATACGGTGGCGTCCATTAAAAATTCTTTTATTATCGTATACCATCCTACGACCCTAGCTCATAGCTCTGCCCTAAGTTGAAGAAGCTTAGCTGGCTGGAAGATCTCTTTAGAGGGTTCTTTTTTACTCAAAGGCTCTGCCGCCTATAAGGTAGAGTAAATACACTATATAAATCTATATAGAAAAAGTGTGTAACACTATTAAATTTAGATTATCCTTTGTTACTCATGGCTTTTTATTTTCTTTTTGTTTATACTCCAGAATATTCCTGGCCACCATGTCTAAACTGGATTTAATATTATTCCATTCTGTTTCTACTTCTTTAGTATAAGAAATTTTCCCGATATCTTTCAGCAATACCTTTGATATAACTTCCGTGGATATCTTTTGTCTTTTAGTTTCTCAAAGTTAAAGTGCATTTTTTCGTTCTCTTTTTTCGCATGCGATGATTAAATTGTTCTTGTTGTAAAATTCTACTAGTCTGTCGTTTCTCGTCTCTAAATCAAATAAACCTACTTCCGCTCCTTCCCTACCCTCGCCTACCACTGCATTAGAATCTCCCGTAACTATTAAATTTTCATGTTCATTTACAAATCTTAGTATATCTTCGATACTTTATAGATCGCTTCTATCTTTTTCTCACTGTTGTTAGAGGTGGGCGTGTATACTTGTATTATTACTGAATCTTCCGATTTAAATTTTAATCTAACCATGAGCATTCCTACATTCCTTTGTAAGTAGTTTCCTAGTGTCGTATCATTTTCCGCACGAATATCCCCCCACACTTGAATTTCCTTTCTCTGATCCTGTATGAATTACCCTAAAGTCTGCGCTCCAAAAATCCCCCGCATCTGGCCACCGAGCTTCGTTAATCCCTACTGCATCTAATGCTAACCTATTCATTTCAATTTTCAGATTATCTAGCTTACGTACTTGCTTTCCGACATTCCCCGCTCTGACTCGCAAAATGTTCCCTGCTTTTCCTTTAAACTTGCCGACCATATCCTACGACGTAGTCTCCTCCCGGAGGTCCGGTGGGAGACTATTTTAACTCAGGAATCTTTTAACCCAGGGATCCCATTATTTTAAAATATATTTTTAGTACGCTGTGTACTTGGGAGATAATATGGTGGGTTCCCGTTGCCCTCCACATCGCAGCAGTGTGTCTTAGGGTGTCATACGAACCCCCAAGGTCTCTGTTACTTCAAGTTCCGAAAGAGCTGCTGCATTGTTTCAAGGACCTATCTTAGTCTGGTTCCTCACTAAAGACCCCACTAATTAGGTTAAACCTATAGTTCGGCTCTTTAGCTCACTGAAACACGCAAGCCATTCTACCTGTTTTAGTATTTTAGAACTTCTTCAAGGTGCAGGTCCATTCAGAATGGGAGGATTGATGAAAGATGGAAAATTGGAATAGAACCGGGAAGGTTTCGATGCAGTTAAATTCGAATGGAAACCATATTTTAAATAGTGTATAAGCAAAGATAGGTAGAAGAACTTGAAGATTCAAACCGCAAGTGCAAATTTGTTTCTAACCTAGAAACTCTATTGATATAAAGTTTTGGCGCTGGCCTAAGAAACCAGACTGTCTGACATACGAATGGAAAGATGTATGGCGCAAAATAGAGCTCCTAAAGACGGCGTCTAGAAGAAACCAGTTTTCTGTGCCAGAACTGTATGCTTCTACATCTTTAATTAATTGTATTACCTATTATTTACCTACCTACACTTTTATGTTAGAATAAAATAATTTGCTTTTATTGCCAATAGATTAGGTATAATGTCCTTTTTATTACCGCGGCACTCAACCCATTAGTTATTATTTTGAGCCTATTTAAAAAAATGCAAATCGAAAACCATGCTAAATATAAGATAATCAGCTGGACGCAGCTTTATGATGGATTAACATTGTCCTTTGCCATGTAATCCATTTTTTACTTACGTCGACAAAGTTGCCTCAATCGCGGAAAGCTTTGATCCAAATTAAAAAACAACTTTTTTACATAAAAAAAACTTTAGAGAATTCAAAGTTTGGCTATATTGTATGTCTGTGCCATCTTTATAGTAAAAGCAACTTACACATTTTTTTCTATATTTATACGGCTTGTAATAGCATAATCTCTACAAAAAAACATTGAAAAGTGGGACAAAGTTACCCCGGTAACCAAAAATTTCAATATTGTCGACTTTTTGATAAACGTTAACAAGCACCATGAATTATTTCAATTAAAAACGAAATATTCAGCAGCCCCAAAAGAGCCAAGCATAATTCATCGTTTATTTACAATTCAGTGCACGAATATATCGTTGGTGGATGGAGATGCAGCAACAACAGACACATGGACAAACGCGACCGCATTTATTACTCTTTTGTAAGAAGAAACAATGGATCGTGTCTGTATAATCTATAAAACAAAAAGCAGCCAAGCCAAAATAACAAAAAGATGAAATCGCGGCAAAGACTAGAAGATACACAAGACATAAATTATGGAAATGCTGAAAAACGGGTCAGCAAACCGACGAAAGATCGTCGGCTTGGTGGTGGCACAGAGTCCGTTATTAACACCGACGCAAGAGACATTGATTTAATTGTACTGTTCTCGGCTTGGAATTTCTTCAGGTGCAACGCGCGAACGCTCAGGTATTTTGAAATTGTTTTACCTTTTAGTGACAGTTTTATTATGAGTATGGCATGCGATTCTTTTTATACAGAAATAATTTAGGTTTTTCTCATCTGTGTTTATAAAGAACGTTACAATTTGCTGCAGTGCACCATTGGCGCTGGAGGATAGCAGCTGGAATAAAAAAACATTAGATTGTATGACGAGTTAACAAAGAGAGCTGGAGATACAAATATTTGTACCTTATTATCTAACTGTCAAAGTGCAGACACCGCGCTTCCACCATTTTCCACTCAAATGCACTAAACGGATGAGCTTGGCCTTCAGTTTTTGTTATTCGATGATGCGCATCTTAAATGTTTCTTCTCAAAGGGAAGATATCAGTTAGATTAACCAGGGAACAAAGAAGTTGATGATGTACGATTGAAAAAACTATTTACAATTTCTGTTTGTTATAAGAAAAAAAAATATAAAATATGTGTACTATAGAAGTGTGCCGATGTAAATCAGGTATTTACCCATCGGCGCACATAAAATAATATAGGACTATTATTTAGAACGCGTACATAAATCTCTCTGTAGGTATCGCCTGAAAAGGCACCGCGCACTAACGACCAGCATTGCGTGATATAGACGCCGCTAACCAACAACGCTGTGCCTGAAAATGGCAAATTGTTGGAATTGCACGCACGCTGTTGCATTGTAGAAATAACCATATTTTCCTACTTGTTCTTTTAGTTGAATGCCTCATTTCCTCAATTAGAAAGCTAACTACTTTTTCTACATAACTGTCCAAATATTTGATTGCGCATATTTGAAAGACGAGAATTTTTCTAGACTATATTTAGAAAATATAATGGTTTTCCACAGCAGATCAACAAATTTTAACTACTATTCAAGTTTTTACAACATGCAGGGTGCGGTATTGCTGATATAAAGTAAGTTATCTCCCTTATTTACTGCAATAGGAAAACAAACTTTTGGGTGGCAATAAAGAGGCTCGAGGCGCACATTTTAAAATTATTTTTAAAAATCTAAGTTCTCATGTGCAGAACTTCTAACCAAACTTACAGATATGTTGTTATCAAAAATATAAATATTACATATACATTAAAAGCAAGATGTCGAATAACTCGAAAACCTTTCGACTTAGAGCATTGGTGCTTTGAGAAAATATGTTCAGGAGGTATGGAGCTATGAGAGCTATGAGAAAATATGCTCAAGAGGTCGATATTAACCTAAAACTTTATTTATTTTTTGCTGGAGTGAAGTTTATCATAGTTAAAATTTCGACTTTAAAGTCGAATAACTCGAAAACTAAATGAGATATGGAAAAATGGATAGCATATTCTTAATCAGCGTAAAAAACTGAACAAGATCCATATATCAAATGTTTGTAAAACGAAAAAAAGTGCAATGGACGACGGCGACGTAGCGATCCTATTAACCTAACTTACTTCGTAAGTTTGGTTGATATATAGCGGTCTCATATATACAGGGCGATCAGACATGTTATTACATATAACTCCTTGTATATTATTTCTAATTTGGATTTAGCTTACTTGGCCCATTATTGCAATGTAGGGGTTTGACTATGTTATACAAAGTATTTTGGAAGGTAGTGACATTTTATTAAAAGAATCCTACCTACATGAACACACTGTATTATTTTCAATAAGAAAAATGCAGCCGTTTCTATATTGAAATAAGTTCGGGTAGACGGTGTTCCATTTCGAATAGACCTGCACCTTGCCGAAGTTCTAGATTACTAGAACAGGTGAAATGGCTTGCGTGTTCTAATGAGCTAAAGAGCCAAACTACAGGTTCAACCAAAGTAGTAGAGTCG
Source organism: Platerodrilus igneus (assembly GCA_036346225.1). NCBI lineage: Eukaryota > Metazoa > Arthropoda > Insecta > Coleoptera > Lycidae > Platerodrilus > Platerodrilus igneus. The sequence goes on along the minus strand of JARFIW010001469.1, from coordinate 8,824,237 downwards.
TTAGTGAGGAACCAGACGAAGACAGGTCCCCGAAAGAGGGCAGCGGCTCATTCGGTACTTAGATTGGCAGAGACTACAGGGGTCGGTATGGCAGTCTAAGACACCAAATTACCTCCCAAGTACACAGCGTACCTAAATTATAATAAAATGATGGCATTCTCTGGGATAAGAGATTCCTGAGTTAAAATAGTTCCCCCATTCGGATCTCCGGGATGGGACTACTTCGGAGGATGCGATCAAAAAATTCAGAATAAGAGTCGGAAACATTTTGCGAGTCGGAGAGTGGAATGATAGAAGTATGAAGCAAGTAGGTAAGCTAGAGAACCTAAAAATAGAAATGAATAAGTTAGCACAAGACATAATAGGGATCGCGATGTTCGGTGACTAGCAGCTGAAGACTTTTGGAGTGGAGACTTCAGGGTAATTCATAAAGGGGCAGAAGAAAAAAATTTGGGTGGGGGATAGTTATGCGGAAAATATAGGTCACTGTAGAAAACTACCTACAAAAGAACAAAAAATGACTCGTGGTTAGATTAGAATCTAAACCGGTAAACACAGTAATAATACAAGAATACATGCCCACCTCTAGCTACAGTGACGAAGAGGTAAAACCGATCTACAAAGATATGGAAGACATTAAGATACGTAAAAGGATATGAAAATTTATTAATTACGGGGATTTTAATGCAGTGGTAGGTTTGGGTAGGGCAGGAGCGATAGTAGGTTTATTTGGTTTAGGCACGAGAAACGACAGGGAAAATAGGCTGGTAGAATTTTAAGACAAGAACAATTTAATCATCACAAACACATTATTTCAACATCATGCTAGAAGACAATATACGTGGAAGATGCCAAGAGATATCGGACAATATCAAATAAATTACATTCTTGTTAGACTACGGTTTAAGAATCCAGTAAAAGACTGTAAAAGCTACCCAGAAGCAGATATAGACACTGACCACAACATGGTAATTATGAAGACCACACTTAAATTTAAAAATTTGAAAAAACGAAACCGAAAAAGGCACTTTGACTTTCAGAAACTAAAAGATAAAGATATTCAAAAAGGATTCGAAAAAAAGTCAAATGAATTGTTGAAATTTATCAGGAAAGTATCTGATACTAACGAAATAGAAACAGAATGGAATAACATTAAATCAAGCCTAAACATGGCGGCCAGAGATATTCTGGAGTATACACAAAAATAAAATAAGGAACCATGGATAACAAAGGATATCCTGAATTTAATAGAAGAAAAACGAAAATACAAAAACAAATCAGACGAAACAGGAAAACAAAACTGTAAAATGGGAAATTATTCGCAAATGCAGGAAAGCTAAAGAACAATGGATTGATGAAAAGTGCAAAGAGGTACAAACTAAGATGGAAATCGGAAATACAGATGAAGTATACGAACTAATTAGAATCAATTTTAGGGATATAAAACCGTATAGCAAAAATATAAAAGACGCGGGAGGAAACATCATTAGAAGAAATGTAGAGAAAGTGGATACATGGCAAGAAATTATAGGGAATTTATATGCAGGAGAGGAACTAACCGCATTAGAACAGGAATCAGACATTGAAAACGATGACTTGGGATATCCTATACTTAGAGATGAGTTTGAATTAGCATTAAAGGGCCTGAAAAATGGTAAGGCGCCGGGTACAGATAAGGTGCAAGCAGAAATTCTAAAAACCGCTAGACAAGCAGTAACAGAACGTCTCTTCCAACTTGTAAGCTATATGTATGAGACAGGCGAGATACCCAATGATTTCAAACGTAACATCATAGTAACTATACCAAAAAAAAGAGGCACAGATACATGTGCAATTTTCGAGCAATAAGTTTGACAGCAAAAATATTAACTAGAATTGTACAAAAACGAATGGAAAAACGAGCTGAAGAAATACTAGGAGCAGATCAATTTGAGTTTAGACGAAACAGGAAAACACGGGAGGCTATTATAGCTCTAAGAGTGATAGTGGACAAAATAATAGAAAAAAGGGAAAGCGTGTATATAGAGTTTGTATATCTGGAAAAAGCATTCGACGATATAAAATGAAAAAAAATGTTCGAAATATTCAAAAAGATTGGAATGGGTTATAGGGACAGACGAATAGTACATAGCTTATACAAAAAGCAAACAGCAGTAATAAAATTAGAGCATGAACGTAGAGAAGTAGATATTAGGAAAGGGGTGAGACAGAGATGTGCCCTATCTCCATTAATTTTTAACTTGTACATTGAAGAGGCAATGAACACTGTCAAATGCAGGAATACATTTGGAATTACTATACAAGGACAAAAAATTGATATGTTTAGATTTGCAGATGATATAGCGGTATTAGCATTTAGCACGGAAGTCAAAAGCTGTTCTTAATGAAATGGAAACGACTCTAACAGAGAGATACGGTATGAAAATTAACAAAAATAAAACTAAAATGCTAGTATGCAAAGGAGGTGAAAATAAACCAAAAACAAGAATACAAATATGTAACACGAACTTACAAGAGGCTAAGGATTTCTGCTACCTAGGAAGCCAAATAACGCAAGATGGGAAAAGCGCAAAAGATATAAAACAACGATTTTAGCACAAGGTCGTGCTACATTTAACAAGAAAAAGCAACTCCTGTGTTCAAAGACAACAAACATAGAAACCAAAAAATATTGCTTAAAGCATATGTGTGGAGCACAACACTGTACGGCTGTGAAGCCTGCACAGTAGGAGAAGCGGACAAGAAAAAGGTAGAAGCCTTTAAAAGTGGTGCTACAGACGTATGATGAAGATATCATGGACAAAGTTAAGAACAAAGAGGTACTAAAAATGGTAGGGGAAGAAAGAAGTGTGTGGAAAACGGAAAAATATAGGACAGATAGGATGATAGGCCACATACTGCGGCATGAGGGAATAATGCGGAATATATTAGAAGCAGAGATAAAAAAGAAGAGAAATGGAGGTAGACCTAGATTAGACTACTGCACGCAGATAGTGAAAGATGTAGGCTGTAGGAATTTCAAGGAAATGTGTAGGCTAGCTCAGAATAGAAATCAATGGAGGAACGCATCCAAACAGTCCCAAGATGGATAAACTAATGACGAAAAAATGACTGTACATAAACATGATGATTATTATAAGCAACTACAAGCATTGGTTGGGCAATACTCTCGAATTATGCTAATTGTGTAAAAGGATTTACTGGAAAACTATTAATTCGGCAAATATTTAAGTATTGAGGGATCTTGGCAGCCACAGACTGCTTAACACCCTTCACATACCTTACATGTAATTTTCCAATGCTCCACCCGACGGTTCTACATTGGCCAGGAAACGATTGTTTTTTACCGGGAAAATTTGGAATTTTGCCGAACCCTTGCTGTTCCAAGCAAGGTAGGGATCTTTAACGTGCGTGACAACACTCACACACGAGACTTCCATTTTACCTCTCATCCGAACGAGGGTGTACTTTCTGAAAAATGGCAACTGTGTAGGCTACCTCAGAATATAAATAAGTAGAGGTACATGTCCAACCAGTTTTGAAACAGACAACCTAATGAGAAAAAAATAGGCGCAGATAAATCTGATTATTATTATAAACAACTACAGGTGTTGGTTGTGAAATATCTGCAATTAATGTTGACTGTGTGAAAAGATATATTGGAAAAAATATTAAATCGGCAAATGTTCAAGTTCAAGAACTTGGCAGCCACAGGCTGCATACCCCCCTCCACAACCACTGCATGTCGAAGAAATAGGGTATATAATTGTAAAACAATAGAAGGGGACCAAACTGCATCTAACAAGAAAGAACCGCGAATATGATCAAAGACAACAAACATAGAAACAAGAAGAAAATTGTTGAAAGCATATTTGCGGAGCACAGCACAGTATGCCTATAAAATAAGAGCAGTAGGAAAAGCAGACCGGTAGCTGCCTTTTGGAATGTTGCGCTTAAGATGTATGAGGAAGATAATATGGACAGACAAAGTTAATAGCAAATAGGATACAGAAATAGTAGGGAAATAAAGATATCTGTGGGAAAAAAAAATAGAAGAAATAGAAGGGCAGAATAAGTTCTAAGGCATTTTTGGGAAATAGCATGGGATATATTACAAGCAGAGATAGGAAAAAAGAGGTACATGTAGACCTAGATCAGATAGATGCAAACTGTACAAATTTCAGGAAAATACCTAGGTTAGTCAGAATAGGCAGCCATAAGGGTATGCATCTAACCAGTTCCAGGACTGAAGACCTAATGATGATGAGATGGTTTGTTGTCGGAGGCTTTCACGACCGGAGTCATTATAAATATTTATGGTTCCGGGTTGGAACCGTGTCATTTTATAAACTAAGGTCAACGTTTCGACCATTTTTGTAAAGGGCTTTATCCGGACAAGAAAAGAAAAAAAATAATAAAAATAAAAATAAAGATAAAAATGATAATATTAAATAGACAAGTTAAAGTGTAAAGAGTATGTAAAGTTACTTCTGAATTAGCAGGCTCACCAGCCCATTTTAGCCAAAAGGTGTCTTCTAACAAAGTAACTGGTGAGTAACTACAGAAGCTGAGCGCGAAACTCTCAGTGTCGTCTTGAGCGCCATTTAACTCTTGGGAGTTTTTCGGCTTGTTGATGTTTTTGTTTCTTAAGGCTGATCGTCGTAATTAAATAAATAAATAAATATGTAAGGCTGGATTCCAAGAGCCTGCTCCTGGAATCCTCTTGTTTTGGTGCAGTGAGCAGTTTTCCGGATCTTCCCCTTGGTTGTCCTCCAATTACACAGTATTCCGGATCCTGGGTCCATTGGTCTGTGGTTTTTGACCGACAGGATGGCTACTCGCCACAGGCCGCTCCATCGTCAGGTAGCTTGTCTAAACACGACTGACAGATGTGCATCCCCGACGACTTCACTTGTGTACCTATTCCTCGGCATCCCGCATAGCTGGAGAACTCCCTCAGAACGTCACCGTTCCGCTGCTCACCTTTGATCGCCCGAAGGCGGTGGTAGGTATACGCGCGTTGCTGCCTCGTCGGTGTCTGGGCAACAACTACTGGTGAGTAGCGAAAGTGGTAGTTTATATAGAGCGAGAACTTGATGTATGGAATGATCATGAATAGAAAGGAATGTTGTAGCGGATCAGTGAACGTCACGGTTCTGCTTTTGTGAACATAGGCTTGTTTTCCAAATAGGAGAAAGGTAGTAGCCATCGTCTTTGTTTAGATTGTTAGAATTTTTAGTGATTTCTACGGATTCTCTGATTTTTCTATTATAGAAAAATGAAATTCTGGCAATTAGTTTCGTCTTGTCAAAATTAATAGTATGGCCTGTTTCATGTTGGTGTACAGCCACCGCTGAGCGATTGTACTGATTTGTTTCTCCTATGTATACTAAACCGCAGCAGCAAGGTATACTATATACGCCTGGAGCTTTAAGACTGTTTTCGGAATCTTTTGGGGTTGGTAATATTTGTAAAATTTTATTAGTGGGCTTATAGATTGTTTTGATATGTTTACATGTAGAATTTTGCCAATTCGGTCTGTTACTTTGTGTATATATGGAATGATAGCTAAAGATCGTGTGTCGGGATCACGGCGTGGTTTGGGGGTTTGTGTTGGATGCAGATGCCGATTTATTACTTTGCCGATATCTGAGTTGCGATAGCCGTTTTTAATAAGACTAGTTTTTAGATGGGTCAGTTCATTAGATAAATGTTCTGGTTGTGAAATTTTAATTACACGGTAGATTAGAGGGTTAATTACCGATTATTTTTGTGACGAATGATGATGTGACGACGCATGTAGGTATCTGTCTGTGTGTGTGTGGGTTTTCGATATACTGAATGACCTAGTCGTCCGGTAGGTTGGCGCTCCACCAAAACGTCAAGTAATTGAAGAGTTCCTTTCTTTTCAATTTCTATAGTGAACTTGTTTGGTCTCTTTGTCGTACGTTTTCGTGTTTAATTTTAACACGTTGTAAATTCGTAGTTGTAAATAAAATAGCAAAGCTGTCACCTCTTGTCCCGTTATATCCTGTCATAAAACCTCCTTGGTGCCTGTGGAAATTAAGTTGGACTAAAAGGGTAGTGATCGACACTTGCTCATAGACATCGAAGAGAAACGGTTGTTGGTTCGATAAAGTGAGTTAAGACATTAGTATCTCCGAATGTGATTTTATGGATAAACCTTAAAGAACACAGTGATAGTGCGTATGTAACACGTCCAATAAATAGCCACACCGGCCACTTCGTTAAAGAGTAGAAACGACACTTAGAACAATAGAATACGGCTGGGGTAAGTCGATATATAAAATTATAAGACCCCTCGCGCGTTAACAAAATGTCCTTCGTAAGCCGGATTATTTGATTAATTAATTAGTTCCTATTCCTGTCGTCCTTATTAATACTTTAATTTAGTAATTGTCGTAGTTTTGATATGTTTGGGCGTGTTGCAAAGAGGCTAACATCCTGTTTGCACATTTAATAGTAGAAACATTTGGGTATAACGGTAGATTTATAATACATCATTTTTTCTTTGTCCCAAGGATTAATTGTCGGTCGGTGTACTTTATGTAAACGTTGTAAAAATTTCGGATACTATATTTATGAGGGTTGTCTTGTAAATTCTTACCTTATTTTTCGTGGACCAAAGTTTGATGCACCATTCGGGTCATCCAACTTATTGGATAGTATAACAAAGGGGTTATTTTGTTAGTATTTATTTTGAAACATTAAACGTATCGTCGAGCGAGCATTGTAATTAGTTGCATTCTTCGATTAATAATTTAATTTCGTAAATTAATTAGTTTTCGTAGAGTATTGAGGTACCCATTGTTTTTACGTTAATTTTTATTGTCGTTCATTAATCAGATATGGTTATATCAATTGATAAAGCTATTCTTGAATGCAGGTTTGTAGTAGAAAGGTTGGATTAATAAACCGAAAAATGTGTCGACTGCAATAATTAGAGCATCGATGAAAAAGTATCGAGCAAATCAAAACTCATTTCAAGTATTTTTGCAAGGATATTTTCTTTGATGAAGAAAGTGAACAATTAGACGAATTCTTGGCTCTTAGGGTGAAAATCGATGATTATCTATTAGATATTCGTATTATCGCTGAACAATGTAAATTAGATCTCGTAGAAAATAAGCCGCATGTGGAAAATATGAATAATCCTTTGTCGATAAATAGTGTTATTCGCTTGAAATACCTATCAGTCCCGCGTTCTCAGGTCGTATTTCGGGCTTTGAAAGTTATTATGCAATATATAAGCGATTGATTCATGATAATGTCAGTTTGTCCCCTGTGGAAAAATTTTGCTATCTCGTAGATACACTAGAAGATTCGTCGCGTGCGTTAATAAAACATTTGCCATTAACGATAAAGCCTATAAAATCATTACTAATCGTTTTCAGTCCAAGAGATTATTACTTTCGACATATTTTAATGCTCTCGAAAAATGCCCTGATTCGCCCACGAAACTCCGGCAATTAATTCGTTGTGTTGATGAAAATATATTCACGTTAAAGCAGCTGGAAATAGATCTAATAGATTTCATGTTGTTCAATTAAAAAAAAATTAGATACAAACGTTTTAAAGCGTTTCGAATTAAAAAATCGTGACGAAATTGTCTCGTTCAAAGATTTAAGGTCGTACATTGAAAAACAATATAAAGTATTGGAAATAAATGACATTGCTTCAGGAACACACTTAAAATCTCGAGATTCCGTGAAACAAAGGGAAAAAGGAAATTTCGTTATCACTTCGGCTAAAACTTTTTTAGTTGGTACCACCAATGGTGGTAAAAATTGTAGTTTGTGTCAAGCTGTGCATCATATTTATAAGTGTAAGCAATTTCTCGATAAAACCCATCTAGAAAGATTTGAGGTGGTAAAGATTAAAAATCTTTGTATTAAATGTTTAAATACTTTATATTCGGTGAAAAATTGGTCGTGTAAAAAATGTCAACAACCACACAATTCGTTACTTCACTTCGATAAACGAGAAAAATCGGTGTCCCCACGCAGACAAAATCATCGTCAAAGATTACCGTCTCCTCGGAGAGCGGCGCCTAGACTTGCTTCTACTAGTAGACCTAGTGAAGACAATCTGTCGTCAGTGGTTGTGCATGAACAACTTGCCACTAGCTCGTTAATTTCGACGTCATTAGAACATACATCCACGCTGTTAGCTACGGCAATGGTGTCGGTGCTTGATTATACAGGAAAATTGCAACCTGTTCGTATAATTTTAGATAGAAAGTTTTATGACTGAAAGGTGCCGTCAGAAATTAGGTTTAAAGAAACGGAAAGCCAATGTCACTATTCAAGGACTTGACTTGAATTCGTCATTGGTGTCTGGTACACTATCGTGTGTAGTCCGCCCCACGGGAACAAAGTCTCCAGCATATGAAATTGATTGTTATATCTTACCTAACATTTGTAATCAATTACCTTCATCATCTATAGGGGTTAAGGAATGGTCGCTTACTCGAGGTTTGGCCTTAATCCTAATTTTAATATTCCTGGTAAAATTGACATGCTACTCGGAGCGGAAATCTTTGCTCAGGTTTTGCTGAACCAATCACGTTGAGGTGTCACTAACGAGCCAGTTGCTATTAAAACATCCTTTGGTGGTGTTAACGGGAAAGGTTGTTTCCCCGAATAATTCCATTACGTCGTTATGTGCTTTCGTTGAGTCCTTAAACAACGACATTCGTCGATTTTGGGAATTAGAAAATATTCCCTTCAAGAAACACGTTTCTCCTAAAGAAGAACGGTGTGAAAAGGAATTTGTGGAATCGCGGGTATGTAAGATAAAAGATTGATTAGTTAACATTGAAGCAACTGTTACTAATGTCGTTAGAATACACGTGAACTTTCGAGAATACTTTTGATGTATGAATGAAAACCGGGAGAAGCGGGTGGTTGACTTCGTCAACTACTAGGGATTTGGGTGTGATCTCTCATCTATAAGTCTGTCGATTACTAAAGTAAGCGATCTTTTATTTTGTCCGCTAATATTTGGTTTATGATACAAATTGTCATAAATATGAAGTTCAGATTCAATACCTCATCAAGTTATAGTTGAATACAATTTTTAGCACCAAACTAAATTCTCAACGTCTAGAAATTTCATACAAAATTGATTATTAGTTATTTAAAGTGTGAAAAGGCAATGCAAATAACTTATTATATTTTTAATGTTGACCTTAAAAATTTTTAATTTTTAATAACCACCTGGAAAGTATTCAGATCTGAAAGCTATTAGGGCTCATTCGAACATGTGCCTCCTTGATGTTAATAATTAAATTACATGAATTAAGTCGACCGCTATTTCAAATCTATGCTGGACCTTTCTAGATTGTTCTTGTGCATAATATCTTATTCAAACCTGTAATTGAAAATAAAATTTTTGTATTACTTCAGAAATAGAAATATTTGATTGGGTAATGATTTTTGTTATTTTTGGATGACTTAAACAACGTATTACAAGTTAGTAAGTTTAAATTTTTGTAATATCATTATTGCTAGCTTGGATCACAAATGGTGATCATTTTGAACTTACTAATTGTAGTTGTTTCCTTTTCAGGTGCAGTGTCTCTTAGTGGAATCGCTATTGAGTGTCTTCAGGGTGTTTGTCTTGTTGTCCTAAGCATAAGCGTTTTTCTACTTCTCCCCTTGTGCATTGTTCCATCTAACATGTAGGAATATTAGAGGTAGTGGCTCTCTCTCTTTCCCCATACACTTGTTAACTAGACATATAACTACGACAACTCTTGTGTCCACTGAAGTGATCGTGCTCGAGCTATGCCGTAGTTACTTTTTACCGCCTTCTAGTCATATACCATCTGCAAAGCTCTTTTTACGGTAGGTAATACGCCTTTGACATTCCGGTGCTAAGGATAGACAAAGAGATTTCAGTCCCGTATTAATTTTCAAAGGGTAAATTTAGGGATTATTAATATCAATTTTCAAAATTTTGTAAATCACATTCCACTTAATTTTATACTACTTGTTTAAGTTCGTAATTTGTAGATGTTTTTTAACAGTTCTTAGGCCATATTTTAAGATGTCAGAATGCCAAATTTCTCACAAAAAGTTTTTATATTTCTTAAGTCCAGGTTTTTGTTTGTATTTAGTCGGTTACTGTTGCTCTTCTTCGTGAAATCAATTTATTTGATCATTGGTGTACCATTGTTCCGAGAATATTCATTATCTTTATTTATTCGATGTAATTACACCCCTGCTCGGAAGTAGTTTAAATATGGTCTTCATACATAGCATTTTTAACAACTGCCATTCTCTTTAAATTCAAAACGCGTAAGAAGCATTACTAGAAATCTTAAAAGTTTTCTGATTCAGAGATATGGGACATTTTTGTTTTTTTAAATTTTTGATTGAATGATTTTTATTTTTATAACTCCTAAACTAATTAAAGGACCGGAATTAAATTGTGCATGACTATACACCTACGGTGTCATTCAAACGGGTTTTCTTCGTAATCGATTGGCCAAATGAATTGGACGAAACCGCATTCTGTATTTGAAGGTTTAGAGTTCGGAAAGTAACTTTTTTGGGATTTATGAAATGTTTTTCCAAAATAATAGGGTGATAAGATATCCGGTTCAAAAGGTATTCAAAATACCAAAATACGGTTTTTTGTACACTCAATGAGAGGAAATCGATTGGTGAAATCCATACTAGATTCGGAAAAATTATTTTGTAATGGTTATTTTAGTTGGTAAACCGATTGTTAATTTCTGTTTTGCCGCATTGTTCCTGGGTGATAAGATATAATTTTTAAAAAACCGACAATCTGTTTTGAACCAAATCTTCGGCAATAAAACTAGCGAGCGAATTACGGAGCAGCGAGTAAGAACGTAGCATGTTGGTGGGATTTTCTTTTTTAGGTTCTATAGTTATTTTTTCGTTGCACGAACGTGTAAACAAAGTACAAACATAATAAGATATGAATGGGGGCACCTAAGTTCACAGATGTGATGAACCTCAAAATTAAAGAATGGAAATGTCTGCACGTCCAAATTCTGCCAAAATATGGATTTTGAGTGATAATAATACGCACAAGTGACCAAAAACTGACAAAAAGTGAGCTTTTTACAATTCCTATAATAAAAATCTAACACTAAAACACTGTCGATACGAGGGTAAGGTGAAAAGTTCTCGGCCTGACACAGAGATGGCGTTCTAATCAGCAAAAATTTGTGCTTCCTGCCTGCGTACACATGTCATTAGTTCGTATGACAAGTTTCAACTTGCTATCTCAAGTAGTTTGTTTACACGAATTTTTTCAAGCAGATGTCTTATGCGTGTTTCCTTAAGATGGATAAACTTGAATATCGTGCGGTCATAAAATTCTTCGTTTTGGACGGATTAACCCCTCAGGAAATTCATCCGAAGTTGACAAAGTTTACGGAGACTCTGCTCCTTTCCTGTCAACCGTTAAAAAGTGGGCAGCTGAATTTAAACGTGGTCGCACGTCTCTCGAAGATGACCCACGTGAAGGACGACCAAAAACCGCAACCACACCGGAAACAATCGAAAAAGTGCATGATATCGTGTTGGACGATAGGCGAGTGAAAGTGAAGGAGATAGCTGAGGCTGTAGGGATATCGGACGAAATGCTGCGAAACATCTTACACAAAGCTTTGTGCAAAATGAGTGCCGCATTTGCTGAATGCCGATCAAAAGCAAATGCAAAAACGAGTTTCGCAGCAATGTTTGGCCCGGTTCAATAAGGATCCCAGCGATTTTGTGCGGCGATTTGTCACTATGGATGACATGGGTCCGCCATTACGCGCCAGAAACGAAACAGCAGTCGAAGCAGTGGGCGGAAGCCGGTTGTTCAGCGCCAAAGAAAGCGAAGTCGATCGCATCTGCCGGAAAGGTAATGGCCAGCGTGTTTTGGGATGCGAAAGGGATCCTGTTAATAGATTACCTTGAAAAAGGCAGAACAATAGTAAGGGATAATTATGAATCATAAGCCCTCTTTTCCTCCAGCATCCTCATTTTCGCACTCACTATGAATCAAATAGTTGTCTTTGACTAGCCATTTCATCTTTCGATATAAATGTACCTTGTTTGGTATTATTTAATATTAGATTTTTCTCAGCTATCCGAATTTCTAGAAATTTTTCAGATTGCATCATTCCCCAGGGAGCTACCTTCATTTTAAGAATTTTTACCGGTAACATTCTGAACCACATAGTTTTCTTCGACTACCCATTTCATCTTTCGCGATAAATGTACCTTGTTTGGTGTCAATTAATATTAGATTTTTCTCAGCTACCTGAATGTCTAGAAGTTTTTTAGATAGCGATATCCCCAGGGAGCCACCCTCATTTTAATAATTTTTTCCAGTAACGATTTCTGACCGTCCTTATAAATTTTTTAACCATGTGACACATCAAATTAGTCTAGAATTTTACGCAGAATCCGAATTCGCAAACCGATTTAACATCCAACCACCCCTTACTGTTTTACACACATACCCTCTAGCAAATATATAAAAGATTATTTTTGTTTCTTTTAAGATTAATGTATCTTGTTTGGTATTAATTAATATTAAATTTTTCTAGGAGTCCAAATCTGTAAATAGATTTTAAATAGGACCACCCTCGACAGAATTGTACTCTTATACCTAATATCAAACTTATTAAAATTTGTATAAAAGTATTACGCGGATCGGAATTATAGAAATGAACCCTTTATAAGACATAAGTGTTTGATATTTAAACACATTTTCAAACAGTAATGTACTGTTTTTAGAATATTCAAAAACACGACTTTTAAAATTTTATATTTTAATTTCTAAACACATGTTATAACATAATTATGTAGTTAAGTCAATGCTAAATAGGTACTTGTAAAATACTATTCGTATCTGAACTAATTTCTTGACGATTATGGATTACCCAAATTACATGTGAAAGCGGTGTATAATTCCTTTCTAGTAGCCATCCTTAACTACGTATTTAAGGAAATACAAATTTTACAGTTAAAGCACTAGCAATCAACGATACTTTCTATTAATTATTTTATTGACTACATGTTTTGAGAAATACAAGAAATATGTGTCTAATTTGTTTTAAATACATGACGAGGTCAGTTTTGTAAATTATTTGGAAGTGAAACTCGAATATTCCTACGAGACGATTAATTGTATTTACTAGAATTAAAAATGGTCGTCGGCATTACTGCTCATTTTGAAAAATTTTCCGTTCAACTTTCCATACTATTATCCAACATATTTGGTGACTCTAAAAGGAATGTAGTCATCGGTTACAACACTTTATACCTAAAAATTAAAAAAAACAAGATAGTTTAATACGTCTATTAATAATTTTTTGCTAATGTTGCCGATACAAATAAGTAAAACAAACTTTGTCAAGAAATATAATGTTTTTCAATAAAAGATATACATGTATTGATAACATCTATAAACCACTGTGGTAACCAGAGTTTGGCGAATCTGGGATATCCAAATCTCTAAACATTTGCGCAAGCGATTGCCTTGCAGTCGCATCTTTTAAGTATTGGATGGGGTAACATTTAATAATTTCCAACACTGTCAAGTAATTTAAATTGCTGCAATCATTAGACAGAGAAATACTGGCACGGCTCTCTTCCTCTAATAACGTTTAAACCCTTTCTTCGTCCGTCGTATTGCCACATTCATTTTTTATGTTACCTACAAATTTTTCGTAAAATTTTGGAAAGTTTCCACACCTCAACTCAGCCATTTTAAAACAGATTAATTCTCGCAAATCTAATAGCTTGATGCACTCGTACGTAGGTAGCACAATAACATTCCGATCTTTCATAATTTCCATATTATATAAATTCTCTTCTTCAAAATTGTTCAACAGTCATATACTTCTTTTAAAGGTTGTGCTCAGCTACAATTTGAAATCTTGATGCAATTGTATGTCAACAACGTCGTCTCCAGTAGTCAAACCATTTAAGCACGTCTTTTAAAATTAGCTCCAACAAAGACCCGCATAGTGTTTTAATATTCAAAATCAAATTATAGAATGCGTATTCCCGTATATTAACTAGAATAGTGAAAGGTACTTTTATTCAATTAATAGTCAGACGTATTTGACAAAACAATGCAAGGCTGATGATCATACATTTCACTAAATTTATTTAGAAAATACGTCTTATTTTGAACTACATTTAAAATAGATTATCGAACCACTTTCTAGCCCGCCGTGCAGAATTAATATATATTATACCTTTTGGTTTAATTATTTGAATGTGGATGCACTAATTGAAAATTTTAACAATCCTAGATACTAATAAATATTTTTTTGAGTTTTACTCTATTGCCGAGCTAAATCTAAATAAAAACGCAGAGCTGTTTTGCTGTTAGGTCTTTGAATATTAAAACACTATGCGGGTCTCTGTTGGAGCTAATTTTAAAAGACGTGATAATTAATTTCGATTCCCCAGGAAAATTCTATGCTAATTTGATATCTTACACGACGGAGTTATATTAAAAATACTGCTAAGAGTAATTTTTATAAAAATTCTAAAAATGGTGTTGGTGGTTAAATACAAACAGGTAAAACCCACTTTAAAACAATTACAAGCGTCACTTTTCCAGTCAAGACTTGCACATAACGTCAATTAACATAATAAGGAGCTGCGCACGCTCGACCATTGGCAAAAAAGGCGAGGGAGCCATGTTCCAGTGCATTAGTCAAAGTATCGACGAGTTTGATCAAAAGTACAAGTTAAAATTGGATTTTTCTTGTGTTGACGTTGCAAGTGATCTGCGAGTACCACAATTAAGTATCAACCAACTAGTTGGTAAGACAACCTATGGGTTAGGCGAATTTCCACCAAATTCTCACCACCATATAATAGAAGTTGGTTTTGATTTATATGGTGGTCCTCAACCTGCCATCCAAGTTATTTGCTGTAGTGGTATGTGCGCAGATTCTACAATAACATTCTCATACTTCGATTAAAAGAAATTGTGTACTTTTCAAGTGGAATTTCAAATTCGCCAATTTGCTCAAGACCCAAACCAAGTCAGATTAAATGGTTTGACTACTGGAGACGACGTTGCTGACATACAATTGGATCAAGATTTCAAATTGCAGCTGAGCACAGCCTTTAATAGAAGTATATGGCTGTTGAACAATTTTGAAAAAGAGAATTTATATAATATGGAAATTATGAAAGATCGGTTATTGTGCTACCTACGTACGAGTGCATCAAGCTATTAAATTTGCGAGAATTAATCTGTTTTAAAATTGCTGAGTTGAGGTGTAGAAACTTTTCAGAATTTTAGGAAAAATTTGTAGGTGATATAAAAAATATATGTGGAAATACAACGGACGAAGAAAGGGTTCAAACGTTATTAGAGGTAGAGAGCTGTGCCAGTATTTCTCTGTCTAATGATTGCAGCAATTTAAATTACTTGACAGTGTTGGAAATTATTAAATGTTACCCCATCCAATACTTAAAAGATGCGACTGCAAGGCAATCGCTTGCGCAAATGTTAGGAGATTTGGATATCCCAGATTCGCCAGACTCTGGTTACCACAGCGGTTTATAGATGTTATCAATCATGTATATATTTTATTAAAAAACATCATATTTCTTGATAAAGTTTGTTTTACTTATTTGTATCGGCAACATTAGCAAAAAATTATTAATAGACGTATTAAACTATCTTGTTTTTTTATTCTTAGATTTAAAATGTTGTAACCGATAACTGTATTCCTTTTAGCGTCACCAAATATGTGGTTAATAGTATGGAAAGTTGAACGGAAAATTTTTCAAAATGAGCAGTAATGGCGACGACCATTTTTAATTCTAGTAAATACAATTAATCGTCTTGTAGGAATATTCGAGTTTCACTTCCAAATAATTTACAAAACTGACCTCGTCATGTATTTAAAACAAGTTAGACACATATTTCTTGTATTTCTCAAAACATGTAGTCAATAAAATAATTAATAGAAAGTATCGTTGATTGCTAGTGCTTTAACTGTAGAATTTGTATTTCCTTAAATACGTAGTCAAGGATGGCTACTAGAAAGGAATTATACACCGCTTTCACATGTAATTTGGGTAATCCATAATCGTCAAGAAATTAGTTCAGATACGAATTGTATTTTCCAAGTACCTATTTAGCATTGATTTAACTACATAATTATGTTATGACATGTGTTTAGAAATTTAAATGTAAAACCGGAAAATTGATAAAATTTTTACTCTGTTTAAAATTTTAAAAGTCGTGTTTTTGAATATTCTAAAAACAGTACATTACTGTTTGAAAATGTTTTTAAATATCGAACAGTTATGGCTTATAAAGAGTGCATTTCTATAATTCCTATCCGCGTAATACTTTTATACAAATTTTAATAAGTTTGATATTAGGTATAAGAGTACAATTCTGTTGAAGGTGGTCCTATTTAAAATCTACTTACAGATTTGGACTCCCTAGAAAAATCTAATATTAATTAATACCAAACAAGATACATTTATCTTAAAAGAAACAAAAATAATCTTTTATATGTTCGCTAGAGGGTATGTGTGTAAAACAGTAAGGGGTGATTAAATTTTAAATCTGTTTGTAGATTCGGATTCTGCGTAAAATTCTAGACTAACTTGATGTGTCGCATGGTTAAAAAATTTATAAGGACGGTCAGAAATCGCTGCTGGTAAAAAATCTTAAAATGTGGGTAGCTCCCTGGGAGGTGATGCTATCTGAAAATTCTTAGAAATTCAGGTATCTGAGAAAAATCTAATATTAATTGATACTAAACAAGGTACATTTATCTCGAAAGATGAAATGGCTAGTCGAACAAAACTATTTGGTCCAGAATGAGTGAGGAAATGAGGATGCTGGAGGAACAGAAGACCCAGGATTCCCAATTATCCCCTACTTACAATTACAGACCAATATTACTCCACCCTTCTTGACCAGCTGGATGCCAAAATTCGCGAGAAGGGGGCCTGGTTTAAAAAAGAAAAAACAACGCACCTGCACACAAGGGTGCGTTGGCAATGGGAAAATTGACGGATTTGGGGTACGACTTGCTCGGCCATCCCTCCTATTCTCCTGATTTAGGGCCTTAGACTTCTATCTGTTCCCAAACTTGAAGAAATTTGTTTCTGGGAAGCACTTCATGTCCAATGAAGCAGTTGAGAGGGCCGTAGCCGAATATTTTCCCAGCCTTCCAGACTCTAACTTCTGCAAAGGAATACTGATGTTGGAGAAACGCTGGACCAAGTGTGTTGAAGTTAAGGAGGCTAATGTCTAAAAATAAATTTATTTTTTTTACTAACAATTGCAGTCTTTCATTGTAGGCCGATAACTTTTCACCTTACTCTCGTATTTTTACAGTATCTTGAGAACAAAAATTGTCGAAGCTAAAACCTGATAAATCTCTCTACTCCGCTTGCATATAAACACAGTTTATTTAAATTGCATCTTTAGTCCTCATTTTGTCCCATACACTATTGACCCTCCAGTAATTATAGCTCATGATCTAATGATTATAAAATTTTATAGCTATTTTTCACCATTTTTTTAATACTATGTCATCGAATCGTTTGTCCAATATTAAATTAAACTTCTTCAAACTCTTTGAAAAACCTAAACCCTCCAACCACAATATTAAATCACGAGGTGTTAAATAAGAATGTTATACTATTTTTAATACGTCAAGATAACCTCAACCAATTTTTGTGCTACCTATTAAAAAAGAACCATTAATATCTGTCGTATTTAATTAGTAAGTAGTAGTCGATGTGGATATATTCAGGCAACTTTCCAAATAGGGCGTTGTATGATAAATTGTGTTGATTTTAAACGCCCATCTCTTTACATATACTAAGTATTGTTATGAACGTTATTAAACGAATTGCACGATTAAAACCCATAAATAATAAACATACACTCGATAAGTACTGGTATCAATCAGTACCATGACAAACTAACCAACCCCGCGTAATCGAGTGTTTTAGTAATCATTGGAATTAAGAAAGTCTGGCTCGGTGGTCTCGGACAGAACTACCGTAATCCCACACAAACCATCACACCCTATCAAAATTGGTATATAATTATGTTATAAATTATGTCTATAATCATTTAGCATTGTTTGTACCCGCAAGACATTGGTTTTTGTTTATAATGAATGGTTTCAATGACCGATAATTGAAATAATACGCCGGAGTAATAAGTTCTCATTTGAATAATGTTTTGAAATCGGAGAGTGGTTCTAAATCAAACTGGCTATAAATATTTTATTCTTATCCAAACATCACACAATGTTTAAGACATCTAAAGTAACAAAACGTGGTGTGCGTTTGTGCTAAAACACTGATAGATGAAGGTACCAATGTACTCGATGCTTCCACGAACCGTTTAGACGCATGCGTATCATATAAACAGAAAGGAAAACGAAAACCAGGACTTTGTGGACATTGATTTATATGAGGGGCGTTGGTTCCACATGGAGGATCATTCTTGTTGAGGAATCCAAATCTGCCATTCATTTTAACCCAGAATCAACCTTTCAACTCATCCCAAAATTAAAAACTCCAACACCAATATGTTTTAGACCCGCGATGTGTCACTTCTGATATAAGTAGTAAACGTAGCTCCGTAAGAAGTACCATCCTTGCTGAGGAATCCAAATTTGCCATACCTTTTAACCCAAAACCAACCTTTCACCTTGTTACGTACCGTTTTGGTCTAAAAAACATCTAGGTGGTTATTCTCGAAAAACTCGATGAAGTACTCCCTACATTTGATTTTTCCAGTGCTCCACCCGAAGGTACTACATTGGCCAGGAAGCGAGTTTGTTTTACCTGGAAATTTTGAATTTTGCCGAACCCTTGCTTTTGCAAGCAAGGTAGGGATCTTTAACGTGCGTGACAACACACACGCGGAACCTCGATTTTACCTCTCATCCGAACGAGGGCGTATTTTTGTGAAAAATCCTTGCCTAACATTTTTCAAGAGGACCGTGTCGAAATTTGAACCCGGGACCTTGGACAAAGTAGTCACGCGTACACCAACTACACCATGGAGCCGTTCAGTGAAGTACTCTGCTAGAAATCCTGATTCGATAAAATACCGAAAACCACAACTGTACTAACAACGTTGGCTGCCGACTAAAGTGGGACAAGTGGTGTAGGTGTTGGGCGTCGCCGTGGACTTCGGATCCCAAGGTCTTGCGTTCGAATCCCGACACGGTCGACTGTTTGAAAAATGGTAGGTAAGCATTTTTCACAAAAATAACGCCCTCGTTCGGATGAGAGGTTAAATGGAGGTCCCGTGTGTGTATGTTGTCACGCACGTTAAAGATACCTACCTTGCCTGGAACGGCAAGGGTTCGGCAAAATTCTAAATTTCCAGACAACATAAAACTCGCCTCCTGGCCAATGTAGTACCTTCGGGTGGAGCATTGGATATGTAAATGCACGGGTGTAAGTATTAGAGGAAGGTTCCAGTATGCTATCGGGTATGAAATATGTCATAATCGACAATACCTTGGACGCCACCTAATCACGCAGGTTTACTAGAGGAAGAGCCCTCGCAAAAGTACAAAATCTAAAATCAAGAGAGTGCTTCTGGGTTAAAAATATACCTGAAAATTCATTGAAGATAATATTACTTTAAACTTAAAATAAACGCGAAACCTAAAAATACGTAGACCTATTTAAGACTACTAACTACAAAGAAGGTTCCTAAAAGCAAATGTTAAATGAACTGGAATACTCAATCACGCTTCTAAGTAAGCACAACAATTTATTACAACAAAACTGTAACTATACCGTTACAATAATGGAAAAACAAAACCAATATCTACAAATTTATATGTCCTTACACAATTATATACGACTTTTGTCTAATTATATAGCACACTTACGATTTCAACACAAATACATAATACAGTCTTAAGGAAGCATTAAACATTAAATATATCGCACAGCTACTTAAACTAAAAACTTAATCTAAACACATACGTACTATGGGTACGTTCAGTCAGTTCCTGCATTAACTTATAATTGCTTATTTACAAACCTTCACTCTGGTATAATTTCAAAGTTTTCTTCTATTTAAATACCTGACGGGTGATTGAAGTCGTTATATTAGATTCTTATTGACTTCGCCCACTCCAACACGGTTACTTTCAACACAAGGCTTGATTATATGAGAAACAATGTGCCCCTAAAATTGAAACTGACTCACTTGGCAGGGAATTACCGGAATATACTTAAGGCTACTCAGCATTGTTCGATAACCTCTAGTCAAGGTAATTGACCCACCAAAACGGCATGTTGCTGATTAAGATGTTAAGTACGAAGTGTCTTATGAAAAATGAATCCATCCTTTCTAAATCATTCGAGGACGAATGAATTAAGTGTATAAAAGCACATACCTCGTTTAGTTTTCTCCTATCAACATATATTTACTTAAATTTAAGTATCGTAAGCCTAGAATCAGAACTCGATATTTTACATTTATTTGAGTTAGCATAAAACTGTATATGACCAGTATTTGCGCTCAGACGATGATCATCTGGCGCCAACATAATTCCTTCCTAATCATCAAAACAACTTAATCACGACTGTACTAATTACAATGACAACATCATCTCTAACCTTTAAAAACTGACATATGAATGTGACAACTTTGGATTTTGATCCTATATGATACAAAATAATTTTACCGTAGATCAAAATTATAGTTAACCTAAAAATTATATTTCTTAAAAAGAATAACTTAATCCTATTGGTGGACTTTATTAATAGGAAAACTATTACAATGAAATGTGGTTATACGTATTTCAAAGGAACGTCACAACCTCATCTCAAAATCGGAAACTACAACCAAGATATGTTTTAGACCTGCAACGTATCATTTCTGATATAGATAGATAGGAGTGACTCCAAAAAGATGATCATTTTTGCCAAGAAATTCAAATGGCTTCATTTTAACCCAAAACCTCAAATGTATGTTAAACGAGACATTAAATTTGCCGTTCATTTTAGCTCAGAACCAATCATTCACCCATCCCAATATCAGAAACTCCAACCCCATGTTATAAACTTGTGACCTACCATTTCTGATATAGGTAGAAAAGGGTGGCTCATCCTTGCTAAGGAATCCAAATTCGCCATTCATTTTAACCCAGAGCCAACCTTTCACATTATCCCAAAATCGGAAACTTCAACCCCAACACGTTTTAGCCCTAAGACGTATCATTTCTAATATAGGTAGAGAAAGATGGCTCCAAAAGAAGGATCATCCACACCAAGGTATCTAAATTTGCCATTCATTTTAACCCTGAACCAACCTTTCACGTCATCCCAAAATCGGAAACTCAAACTCTGATACATTTTAGACACGTGACGTGTCATTTCTGATATAGGTAGAAAGAGGTGGCTCCGCAAGAAGAATCATCCTGGATGATGAATCCAAATTTGCCATTTTAAACTAGAACCAAACATTCAATTTATCCTAAAATCGGAAACTCCAACCCTAATATGTGTTAGACCTGCGGCGTATCATTTCAGATATACGTAGAAAGGGATGGTTCCGCAAAAACGATCATCCTTGCCGAGAAATCAAAATTTGCCATTCATTGTAACCCAGATCAACCTTTCACCTCATTCCAAAATCGGAAACTCCAAGCCCAATATATTTTAGACCAGCGATGTATTATTTCAGATATAGGTACAAAGGAGTGGTTCAGCCAGGACGACAATGCTTGTCAAGAAATTCAAATTTACCATTCATTTTAACCCAGAATTAAACATTCACTTCATCTCAAAATAGAACATTCAAACCCCAATATATTTTAGACCTGCAATGTATCATTTCTGATATAAGTAGAAAAGGGTGGCTCCGCAATGAGGATCATCCTTGCTAAGAAATCCCAATTTACCATTCATTTTAACCTAAAACCAACCTTTCACACCATCCCAAAATCGGAAAACCTAATATTAGACCCGCAACTGATCATTTCTGATATAAGTAAAAAACGGTGGCTTCGCAAGAAAGATCATCTTTGGTGAAGAATTCAAATCTACCATTCATTTCAACCCAAAACCGACCTTTCACCTCATCCCTCAATCGAAAACTTCAACCCCAATATGTTTTAGATTTGCAACATATCATTTTTGATATAGCTAGAAAAAGGTGGCTCCGCAAGAAGGATCATCTTTGCTAAGCAATCCAAATTTGCCATTCATTGTAACCGAGTCAACCTTTCACCTCATCCCAAAATCGGAAACTCCAACCCCAATATATTTTACACATGCGACGTATCATTTTTGATATAGGTAGAAAAGGGAGGCTCGCAAAGACGATCATGCTTGCCTATAACCACTATCGACAAATAGCTTTCCTCAGCTGCCTGTCAAAATGTTTGAAAAACTGTTTTTCCAACGATTACAGGACTACCTAAACGACAAACCTGAACAACTTGGATTCAAGACAGACCACTCGAATAAGGCAAGAAAAACCAAACGCTCCGACAGAAACCAGGCTACGCATCTACAAAACATACCTAAGACGGACAATCTGTTATGCATCAACTGCATGGATGACGTACCTCAGCAGCAGCAACCGACGGAAGCATGGTAAATATCGTTCTACGTCTGATCATCGAAGCACCACGGTTCGTCCGAAACGAAAACACAAGCACGATCTACAGATAGAAACAATTTCGGAACAATACACAACACTGACTACACCAACGACATCTCCGTATCCGTCCACAAAAGCCATATCCCAGCTAGCAAAAACCCGACAACGAGAAAAAGAATGGCCTGGACGACTAAGCTACAGAAACAACAACCACAGCCCATCAATAAGGTTGCAAGAATTTTCAGGAGTAATCCCTGACACAGAAAGATGATCCTAAGAGGTTCAAGTCCGACAGCTGATGATATGTCATTTAGTATTCGACGGTAATAGAAACTCGCCAGAAAACTCTCCTAAAGTGTATGGAAATCAAAAGCTTTTTGGTTCTAAAGTAAAACCAACAAACGAGCGGTTTAGATTATGGTTGCTAAAGTAAAGTCTTAAAAATATCAACTTAATCACCGTTAGTGACAATATTAACTACCTATATCGAAAAAAAAATCGCTCATCTGTTTCGAGTTACCCAATTTGAATACAGAACTTTTCTGCGAGAATATAATGTCAGTTAAAATTGGCGAAATTGTAGGTTGCAGGGTCAAATAGAAAATAAGAGTAAATTCGTTGTTAAAAAAGATAAGCTAGGTCTTTAATAGTTACCGACATTAACACTTAATTTATATCTGCTGGACACAAAGTTACAGTTAGAAATCTCTTCCTATAAGGCAGAAACGCAATAGTACATAAACTAATAGAGGTTATTGGAAAAAAAGATTACGAAAAATATTAACAAGAAGTATCAAGATCTTATATGTATTCCGCACTAGGTGAAACACGCAGAAGTTAAATTGGGGAATTTGTTGAAGCTGCTGGACATATTGGAATAACACCAAAAAAAATTTCATCTCTCAGATCTGAATATAATTATAAATTTCAGTGGAATATTTAAGAACGAGTTATGTATTCCCCAATCTTTATATGTATTATAAAATAGAAGTTATTAGGAATTATTAGAAATTGTTAAAAAAATTATTAAGTGCAACAGTGTAATTTAAGGATAATTAAATAAAGGTTATTAACAGTTGTGAGAACGGATGCAATACAGTGTAATCCAGAAGATAGTGATACTGTAGGTGCAGGTCACGGACGGTTAAGAACCGTGATTACCTAGAAAGTAAGATTGTTATATTATATATTGTATCATGAATAGTATTAAGAAATAAGCAGACATGAGCTCTACAAGTTCCCACAGACATGTGAGGGGCAGGGACAACATAAATATCCCGGGAACCCCAGATCAGTCAGTCTCAAGTACTTCAGCTTTAATATTGCAGTTTGCTTAGGCTACTCATTTATATTAGTTCAATTAGTAATTATTTTTCGACTTAGAATATTAAATCAAGATAGTCAAAATTCCATATTTAATGTCTGTTTGAAAAATAAATAAATGGTTACTAAGTTTTTGGAAGTAATTTTTAAAAACACCGCTCCCAAGGCCCGGAAATAAAAAAATACCTAACGAATACTTTTTATCTTGTCAACCGTGGAGAATATACAAAAAAAATAATGTAATTCTTCTCAGTGATAAAAACATTGGCATATACTGCTTAACTTGGTAAGTTCTACTAGCCGAGTTAAGATATATAACTAATTTATATGTCAAAGACCGACTTGAGGCATTAGTAAACAGATACGAACCATAGAATGGATTTTATTAACTGTATGAATGCTCGGCTACGGCAAACATCTACATCTACGCTAGCTAAGCAACGGGATTACGAGATTGCAAGCAACAATATATAACTCCAGCGATGAAACTTGTTCATATAACACGATAAATATAATTAAGGAATGTACAACTTTGTTGGCAGACAACACCAAATTTGGTGTGTGGATTGCAAAAATGTGAAAAACCAATACTAACACTCTGTCAAACAGTTACCATCTTGTATCTAATAACATCATGTAGTACGTTTATAGGAAAACAGTATCACAACAAAACTGATTAGATTACAGATTACGTTACCGACAATATTAAGAACAGAAAAAAAAAGATAAATTACGTAATTTCTGTATTGAGTTTTAACTGCATCCCCATCAAGCGAAATTGTGGAAGATGCAGCAAGCAAAAATGGTGTATTGGTTACACAAAAATGACACGTTAAAGCTGGAGACAAATTTTTCTCAAAGCTGGAACACGCTTATCGGCACCTACCGAAAATGTAAACATCGGCGACTTAGAACTTGGTTACTGTAAGTAATGTGTGACGTTCCCTTAGAAATAATTATAATCACATTTCATTTAAATAATTTCTGCATTAGTAAAGTCCACCAATAGGAGTAGGTTCTTAAGAAATATGAGTTTTAGAGAAAATGATTTTGCATCATATTTGATCAATAATCAAAAGTTATCACATTCATGTCAGTTTTTAAAGGGTAGAAAACTCACTATTGTAATTAGTGCACCAGTGATTTGGTTTTGTCTACAAATAAATAATGTTGCCAGATGATCTCATTGTCTGAGAACAAAGATAGGACACATATAGTATGTACCGACTCAAATAAATGTAATATCCCGAATTCTGATTTTAAGTCGACAATACGTTAATTTTAAATTTATATATATATATATATATATATATATATTGCTACGATATCGCCGTATTCCGATGTATTTAACGCTTAGTTGCTTGCTGTTCGCCACCGCTGTGTTTCTAAATAATCTAGAATAAATTTTAAATTTCACACAACTAGATTTATTCCTCGACTAGCTCAGTTCAACCCAACACAGAGTGTATGACGATAAGATAACAAAAAAAATTTTATCCCGTTTTTTTCTAACACCTGAATAAAATAAACTAAATAACCAAAATTTGTATAATAAACCAAGAAATATGTACAAATTACAACTCAACAACCTTCGTAATATTTTTGCTATTTAAAACCCTTGAATCAAAGTAAATAATATAAATCTATTCATCACCAAATTATAACCCTATTAAAGCAGTTAAAGCAAGCAAAAATAACTCTGTATTATAAGGGAAACCTCGTTGAACGTTAAAAGACCCTTCTTTCTCTTAACGTAATTTCTACGTATCAATCAAAATTTTTGATCACCCTTCACATAAATATCTAACTATATGCAAGTTTTAAATGTTCATAAAAAAATAAGTCAGACTATTAATTAACTATAATCGATAACCTGGTATTTTTTTCGGTTGATTTCTTGGTTCGAATGTGTAGCTCTGCGTACACCCCCAATACTTTGAACTGCCGCTACGTGCTGTTAACCGGTAATCTTGGGTTGCTTTCAGCTTAATGTCCTGATTCAGATTTTCCCCTTTATTATATTTGTTACTTGTATTGAATTTTTACGTTAGATTTCTTATTTAAGTGGTTAAGTGAATTGTTTATTGAATCGCTTCGTAAATCTCTCAGTGGATTTCTCCGTGGAATTTTTAGTGAATTTCTCAGTATATTTAGTAGAGTTCTTAAAGCCCTAAGTTAATAAAATGTTAAAGATCATGTTTACTTTAATTAAAATTTGGACTTAGGTCTTATGTCGACGGCAAATTTCTATTACACTTGTATATTTGAACGTGCACTTGTACTTGAAATTTTTAATTATTGACTTTCACTTATAAATGGTGGTTTAGTTTCACACTTGAACTTTGCGCAGTACATTTGTTTAGACTAGTACGGTTGGTACTTCAGTTATGGAGAGACTGACCATAATCAGCTTGGCGTCATATATAAACGCAAGCCATCCCACGTGCTACCATTGGTTTACCGCGCATTATCTTTGTTGTTGGAGCATGGTTAAGGCGTTGCACTTGGCTTATCATGTAAGCATTCGGGTTTTACACGGAGTTACCTATTCTATATTTTGTTGAAATGCTCCCAAAATCACGTAGGCACCAAAGCTTTACGTTATGAAGTTCGTTGGTTATAGTACTGTGTACCTTTCAATATCACGTATTCGTATTTTGTATAGGAAATTATTAACTATTGTTCTTAAACGGTCACGTAGCCAAACTTATATTTCACATTTTATTTTCCTCATATGCTGGATTTCTGGCGATTTTATATTTAAAATATCACAAATTTTATAATGAGATTCTTTAACAGATGACGTAAATTAGATGCGTTTATTGACTTCTTACGTTCTGAAATATGCTTGCTTTGAAAGGCCTATTTATTGTGAGCACGTGTGATTCTTTTCTTACACTAATGCGTTGGGTTTAAATAATATTCGTTTCATGTGTGTTTTACTTTAGATACTCCTAGTTTGTATTTATTTAAAGTTTCTGAGCGTAATACTGTTTCTAAAATGAATTGAATTGCGTTTATATAAGGGATCTTGAAAGGTAATTGAAACATGGTGGTTGAAATTAAGGTTCCTTTTTTACGTATATAAATAACATCTTAGAAATATTAAGACTATTAGCCGTAGTGTGGTGAAGAGTATTACCGCAGATAATTTTAGAGAATTTTTCAATCCAAAAAAACGCTCAAAAAAGTCTAAATTGTGTCAAGTTTCGAGTGTCAGCAATACAAGGAACGCAAAAGATTGCAAGTTCAATTCCCGTCTAACGATTTTTTTATTAAGAAATGTTTGTGGTCAGTGGCGCAACCAGTATTTCACAGGAAAAGGAGTATAGAACACAATCGAGTATTACCGCCCCGAGCATAATCCCCACTTCCTCCTCAACAAAATAGAAAACTAAACGTTTAACTGTCGTGCCATCTATCACTAAATGTCAGTAACAACCCTACTGTTGCATCATTTTAAAATATAAACATATACAGCTATTCTTCAATATAGTCTCCTAATTGAAGTGTTACCCTATATCAAAGTACACGTGCCGAACATAGAACAGGGGCCTAGAAAATCGGGACCACCAACTCATTTTTTGTGCTACCCTTAAACTAGCCAATCTATTGGATGCCCATTCCACTAACCTTTTTTCAACATACCTTGCATAGGGAAAGAAAGCATATAAATACGATTGCGAATCCTGCAAAATTCAGTACCCTTAGTGCTCACCACAGCCTGAGGACTCAACTACAGTGCTCACCATAGTCTGTGAACTACCTCAATCAGCAGTGCTCCCCATAGCATGCTTAAGAATCCGACTAGTCACGCTGCCTGCCGCCACAACTAGGGCACGTACCGCAGTGCTCTCCATAGCCTGCTTAAAATTTTGACCTGCTACGCTGCCCGACGCCGTATCTGGGGCACGTTGCCATAGTTCAGCACGCAGCGCTCTTCACAGCCTGTTTATTTCGACCTGTTACTCTGCCCGTCGCCGACCCTGGGGCACGTCGCCATAGTTTAGCACAAGTAAACCACGTAATAGCAGTGCTCCTCATAGCCTGCTTAATATCTGATCAGTTACGCTGCCGGGCGCCGTACCTGGGGCACGACGCATTACTTCTTTATTACTCCACGTTGTTCCACAAGTGAACCGCGACTTACGAAGAGTCCCGAAGACCTCCAAAGACATCTGGACCTCTTCAAACAATAAATACTTCCTTATTTTCGTTATTCAAGCTCTTACTCAGCCTCACGAGTAAAACCCGGGGACTTCCGAAGCCTACCGAAGACATCCGAACCTCTCAACATTGTGTATATAGACAATGTATGGTTTTTGTACGTATATCTATTGTTTATAACTCAGCGTTGTTCCACAAGTGCACGACGAAGCTTTCCGAAGAGTCCCGACGACCTCCGAAAACGTCTGGACCTCTTCAAACAATAAATACTTCCTTATTTTCGTTATTCAACCTCTTAATCAGCCAGCCTCACGAGTAAAACCCGAGGATTTCCAAAGACTTCCAAACCTCTCAATATTGTGTATACAGCCAATGCATAGTTTTTGTATGTATATAATTATTCTTTATAATTCCGCGTTGTTCTACCAGTGAATCACGAAGCCTTCCGAAGAGTCCCGAAGACGTCTGGACCTCTTCAAACAATAAATACTTCATTATTTTCGTTATTCAAGCTCTCACTCGGCTTCACTAAGAAATCCCGAGGTCTTCCGAAGACCTTTGAACCTCGCCGAACTCTGTATATATCTGTTTATTTAGTATTTAAGTTCCTACTTGGTTCCACGAGCAACCATGAAGCCTTCCGAAGAAGTCCGAAGACTACCGAAGACCTTTGCACCTCTCCGAACTCTGTATATATCTGTTTACTTAGTATTTAAGTTCCTACTTGGTTCTACGAACCACCACGAAGCCTTCCGAAGATTACCGAAAATTGCCGAAGACTTCCGAAGTGCTTCAAAGTGCATAAACTGATCATTTTCACTTTTTACTTGTATATTTGTGTACTTATGAACTTTCTCTTATTTTTTTTGCTTGTGAACATTAAACATAACAGTGCTAAGTCTACATACTTTCAGACGCCACCCACCCCAACGATAACAGAAGAATATATTTTCCCCACCGTACAAGTAATTTTTCATTTCAATTTCGTAAAATAAATGTGGTCCCGACACGAACTTATCGCGGGAGTACGAATGCTTAATATGTAAGTTTTGATTCGTCCAAAGGTTGGTAGTAATAAACGGTATTTATGAGACAACGATTGCAAAAAACAATCCATGTGCAAAACTCTTTTGAAATAAAAAATACTGCTGCAAGAATTATTCAAGCCGAGTACCGAGTTTTGGCTTTGACATTGTTACAGTTTAAAATTCTGTTAGCATTCGAATGATTTTATGGAGGTTGAATTCTCTGTGGGGTGTCGTGTTTGTTTACTTCAAAATTTAGTATTCTTGAACGATATTTTTGGCAGTTCATAATTTAACTTCGATTTTGGTCGTTCACCGTCGCCATTGGTCGTGCTTGAATTTTGTGCAATTATCTATTACGATAAAGCATACACCCTGGAGGTTAATATCTCATATTTTCAATTTTCCATTTTTTCAAATATTGATATAACCTACTAGGAACTTTACAACTATTATAGGTGCAAATAGAACTATGGTTAAAGCTAGCTATATTGAAAAATGGGGGTGCCAATTTCAAATATGTTATCACATTCACCAGTATATTAAAAGAATCATAACTTACCTGTATAAATTGAAAATATTGATGCAAACAAAGTAAGACTTACCTGAAACAAAAAATTAATTAAAAATTGATAGTAAATAAAATCGTGTTAGTTTTATTCGTGTAACAGATTTTACAATATAGACAAGTTATTAAAAGTAAAAGATGCAACTTTGGTCAAGAGTAGAGGGAGGAAGGGAAAGCTGTATCCACCACCACCATATCCCACACCACCACCAGCACAAATTTGCAATAAATTCGCACATTGGTAACAAAAATTTGCACAATAGTTTTCTTCAACTAAGCATTTTTTAGCTCCAGGCATGGATAATTTAATTAAATTCTAGTTTGCCTTTTTATCTTACAGTATACCCTTCCACCATATTAGCAAATATTCGCACATCTAGTAACAGTATTAAATAACATTGTCATCTTAAATCTGCACAAGAGTTTTCTTCAACTTAGCATTTTATAGCTCCAGGCATGGATCTTGCTCTCGAAACCCCGATCTGGATCATCATCACCACCACCGCCACCGCATCTAGTAACAGTATTAAATAACATAGTCAAATTAAATTTGCACCAAAGCTTTCTTCATATAGGTAAAATCACCACAACAATATGCTCTCGGCTACCTAGTTTCGGCTAATTTTCCAAGGTCGTAGTGATGTCATAGCCTTTTATAAATAAAGAACAATGTAATACTATTCAAAAATTTTTATTCTGACATTATACATAACAAAATTTAAAAATATTTAATGCCAAGCATGGAGCCATTTAAACTTAATTTTTATACAAAGCTATACACAGCAAATAGTCCTTTCTTTATGTTTGTTTGGAGTGGTTTTAATTTTATCTAATTTTATTCGCAGCTTCAAATTTAAATCGACACCCAAGTCCTCTATCAACTTTTTGATACATAGAGACCGTCTAGGTTTTTGAATTGCAAAATGTACCGAAGTTTGCCTCTATATATACAGTCTTTGATTCCACCGACAACCAGATCCATTCCTTCGTGTAATTCTTACAGCTTGTGACAATCTTTTAATCGCGGCTTTACCACCATATCCTGCATACGTATCTTGTTAGCTTGATCAACTTCTTTTTGTCGGTATTGGAAAGAATTCTTATTCTCTCACTCACTGTTGCGTAGTTGCATGTCCACCAGTTTTGGGAATATATGTTTGTTATAGGTTGTAAGACCCTTGATTTTTAATGATCCGAAAGGTTCTTTACTAGGCAAATATACAATGTTTAGCGGAACCCCTTTGCGTGTGGTGTACGCCAAGGTTACGAAACCCGCATTCCTTAGTTCGTCTATGTCATCTGCCATTTTGATAAATACGTTTTTAGAATAACCATTTAAAAAGTAAACGGATTTCGTACCATCCTATTCCGAAATGATGCCTACATAACTAAAATGGTCTTTCTTACTAACCACAAATGCATACAGCTTGTAGAACTCGGATGTATCTAAGTCAGTCCATCGGCACATAAAATAATCTTTTAATTCTTCCTCATTTTCTCTAATAAGATGTTCTTTGTCTGACACATCTTTGTGTTGTTTGCGTATTGTCGCAGTGTTTTCCATGTAGTCCAACTCTCGCCTTTTTGCATCCGTTTCCTCTAACTCCAGCTGTCTTTTTCTTCCACTTACAGTGTATGGCGTGCATGGTGGAGCAATTTCCTTTAGCGAAAACAGATAGAGTTTACTGCCAATATTTACGCGTTGTCGTACAACCTCTGGACGAATATTAGGCGTATTTATCAACCCCAATTCCGAAATGATTTCTTTTGGAATTATAGAAGGAAAAAAAAAATTTCCTTCTATCTAACTTAAGTCCACACAAGTACAACTAGCCTAACCTAACTCCAGACAACACTAGCTAACCTAACTCGTGACACGTCCAACTAACCTAACCTAACTTCAAACAACACCAACTAACCTAACTCCATACAACGTTAACTAACCTAAACCCTCCACCTTTGCCGCCGACCTAACCTATCATTTTTTCCACCAGAAAATACCAACTAACCTAAGTCCGCCATGGCGTGCGGGGTAAAATGGCCGCCATGGCGGGGTAACATGGCCGCCATGGCGGGTAACATGGCCGCCTCAGGGCGGTTGCGCATTTCGTCGGGTGTATTCGGGTATCTTCGGTAATATACGGGGCAATTTTCGTATTCAATTTAGTATTCGGCAGTAGCTAGAACGGGAAAACTTGAGCGTCTCCAAGGTGATTAACGTTCCTCAACTTCTTGGGAATAAAGTGAAACCAACAAATGAGCGACTTGGATTGTGGCTGCTGGCAGAAAATATGTGCAACAATAATCTGGTGACAGATATTAGTAATATTTGTTATGTCGAAGACGAACAGATGCTGACTGGTGGACTACATACACCAATTAAAGAACCATTTTGTGACAATATAATGTTGGTTAAAATTTGCGACCTTTCTGACGCCGAGGAAACATCTGCAAAACAAAAGGATGTTTATCCTAAAAAATGAAATTTGTGGTGCATTTAACAGCTATCTACGAGAAAAGTTCGACCGATTTGTTTCCGCTAGGCATGGTGTTAAAGCTAAGCTTCCGTTGACTTAGATACATCCGGTTTTACAAGCTGTATGCATTTGTGGTAAGTAAGAAATTGTATATTTGCCTAGTAAAGAACCTTTCGGATCATTTAAAACCGCGGGTCTTACAACCTATAACAAACATATATTCCCAAAAGTGGTGGACATGCAACTACGCAACAGTGAGTGGAAGAATAAGAATTCCTTCCAATATCGACAAGAAGAAGTCGATCAAGCTAACAAAATACGTATGCAGGATTTAGTGGTAAAGCCGCGATCAAAAGCTGCAAGAATTACACGAAGGAATGGATCTGGTTGTCGGTGTAATCAAAGACTTTATATATAGAGGCAAACTTCGGTACATTTTGCAATTCGAAAACCTAGACGGTCTCTATGTATCAAACTATTGGCTAGAAAAGGAGATAGAGGACTTGGGCGTCGATTTAAATTTTAAGCTGCAAATAAAATTAGATAAAATTAAAACCACTCCAAACAAACATAAAGAAAGGACTGTTTTTGTGTATAACTTTGTATAAATTGCTCCATGCTTGGCATTAAATATTTTTAAATTTTGTTATGTATAATGTCAGAATAAAATTTTAGAATAGTATTACATTGTTCTTTATTTATAAAAGGCTATGACATCACTACGACCTTGGAAAAGTAGCCGAAACTAGGTAGCCAAGAGCATAGTGTCGTCTTTGTCGCACGTTGTCGTGTTTAATTTTAGGTCGTAAGTTTGTAGTGTAAATCTAATAGTAAAACTGTCATCCCTTGTTCCCTTATATCCTGCCGTAAAAATTCCTGGTGCATGTGTGAATAAGTGGGACTAAGGGTAGCAGTGAACAAACACTCTCTTATGGATATCGAAGCAGAACAGTCGGTTTTTCGTTCGGTAACGTAAGTTAGTCATAGTGCAGCGGAATGTGAATTTATTTGTTAATCCCCTAAAAAACACAGTGCAAGTGCAACGTAGCACGGACTAAATCTCGCATACAGTTCACTTAGTTGAAGGAATAGGAACTGCAGCTTAGAACAACAAAAAACCGCGGAGGTAAGTCGATACATAAATTTATAAGACCCCCCCCGCGCGTGAACAAATGGGCCTTCATCACCGGATTATTAATTAATTAATTAGTTACTTTTCCTTTTCGCTCCTACACTTTAATTTAAAAATTGTCGTAGTTTTGATTATGGTTTAAACGTGTTACGAAGAGAATAAAATCCTGCTTACACATTTAATGATAGAAACATCTGGTTATAACGGTAGATTTTACAATATATCCCTTATCCTTTGTTGCAAAGATTAGTGGTCGAACAGTTTACTTTAGGTAAACTAAATTTTATGAGGGGTTATTGTATTGTAAAGCTTTACCTTATTTGTCGTTTCAAGTTGGAGGAACCATTCGGGTTCATGCAACTTGTATAACAAAGGGGTTGAAATTTATTTGAAACGTTAAACGCTTTGTCGGGCGAGCACTGTAATTAGTTGCATTTGTCGATTAATAATTTAATTTCGTAAATTAATTATTTGTAGCGTATTCGAGTTACGCATTGTTTTTATATTAATTTTATTGTCGTTCATTAATCATTAATCAAATATGGTTATATCAATTGATAAAGCTATTCTTGAAGCTAAATTTGTAGTTAAAAAGTTGGATCATATATACAGTAAATTTAACCAACCGGAAAACGTATCGATTGCTTTATTTAGAGCATCGATTAAAAGTGTCGAAAAAATTGAAACCCATTTCAAATCTTTTTGCAAGGATATTTTCTTTGATGAAGAAAGTGAACAATTGGATTAATTTTCGGCTCTTAGGGTGAAAATCGATGATTATCTATTAGATATTCGTATTATCGCTTAACAATGCAAATTATATCGGGTAGAAAATAAGCCAAAAGTGGAAAATATGAATAATTCTTTTTCGCCAAATTGTGGAAATCGCTTGAAACATCTTTCAATCCCACGGTTCTCGGGATGCATTTCAGATTTTGAGAGTTATAATGCAATTTATAAGAGGTTGATTCATGATAATGTCAGTTTGTCACCCGTTGAAAAATTTTGCCATCTAGTTGATACATTAGATGAGTCGTCGCGTGCATTGATAAAACACTTGCCATTAAATGATTATGCATACGAGGAAGCCTATAAAATCATTACTAATCGTTTTCAGTCTAAGAGGTTATTACTTTCAACATATTTTAATGCTCTCGAAAAATGCCCTAAGGTCAGTTCCTCAGACTCGCATGCGGAACTCCGGCAATTAATTAGTTGTTTTGATGAAAATATATTCGCGTTAAGGCAGATGGAAATAGATTTATTAGATTTCATGTTGTTTAATCTGTTATCAAAAAAATTAGATACACACATTTTAAAGCGTTTTGAATTAGGAAATAGTGACGAGATTCCCTCGTTCAAAGATTTAAGGTCGTACATTGAAAAACAATGTAAAGTGTTGAAAATTAATGACATTGCTTCAGGAACATGCTTGAAATCTCGAGATTCTGTAAAACAAAGTCATTAGAACACACAACCACGCAGTTAGCTACGGCAATGGTGTCGGTGCTTAATTATACAGGAACATTGCAATCTGTTCGTGTAATATTAGATAACGGATCCATGGAAAGTT
Organism: Platerodrilus igneus; assembly: GCA_036346225.1. NCBI lineage: Eukaryota > Metazoa > Arthropoda > Insecta > Coleoptera > Lycidae > Platerodrilus > Platerodrilus igneus. The sequence continues at coordinate 8,789,328 of JARFIW010001469.1, read as the reverse complement.
TTATGACTGAAAGGTGCCGTCAGAAATTAGGTTTAAAGAAACGGAAAGCCAATGTTACTGTTCAAGGACTTGGCTTGAATTCGTCGTTGGTGTCTGGTACACTATCGTGTGTAGTCAGCCCCTCGGGAGCAAGGCCTCCAGCATATGGAATTGAGTGTTATATTTTACCTAACATTTGTAATCAATTACCTTCGTCGTCGATAGGGGTCAAGGAATGGTCGCATACTCGAGGTTTGGCCTTAGCTGACCCTAATTTTAATATTTCTGGTAAAATTGACATGCTGCTCGGAGCGGAAATCTTTGCTCAGGTTTTGTTGAACGAATCTTGTTGGGGTGTCGCTAACGAGCCAGTTGCTATTAAAACAACCTTTGGTTGGGTTTTAACGGGAAAGGTCGTTTCCCCGAATAGTTCTATTAAGTCGTTGTGTGCTTTCGTTGAGCCTCTAGACAGCGACATTCGTCGATTTTGGGAATTAGAAAATATTCCCTTCAAAAAACACATTTCTCCTGAAGAAGAAACGTGTGAAAATCAATTTGTGCAAAATTATAGACGTAACAAGGACGGTCGTTTTGTAGTGTCCTTGGCCTTTAAAATTTCGGAACCCTCATTCGTGGGTATGAGATCAATTTGTATTAAAAGATTTTTGTCGTTAGAACGTCGTTTGCTAAAAAACTCTGAATTGTATTCGGATTATAAAAAATTTATGGAGGATTATTTGGAAAGCGGTCACATGGTTCAAGTGAAATCGCCTATAAATTCGTCGGTTCATGAGAAAATGTATTACATTCCCCATCATGCTGTGCATAAGCGTGATAGCACTACCACCAAAGTGCGTGTGGTTTTCGATGCTTCGTGTCCGGATCAATCTGGAAATTCGTTAAATGATAGCTTGGCTATTGGCCCTGCTTTGCAAAAATACATTGCAGTTTTGTTATTGCACTTTCGTGTACATCCTATCGTAATTACAGCTGACATCAAACAAATGTATCGGCAGATTTTGGTTAAAGATCGTGAATATCAACGAAATCGTCTGGAGATTTTCTCCGTCAGATCCTATTATAGACTTTAAATTAAATACTATGACTTATGGAGTTTTGTCGTCGCCTTTTTTGGCCTTGCGTACTATTCAAGAATTGACAAGGTTAATTTTCCTTTCGCGTCATCGGTATTGGCGAGCGATACCTATGTTGATGACTTAGTCACTGGATGCAATTCGATTGAAGCTGCTAATCAATTAATTGGTGAATTAAATAGTATTTGCAATAGTGGTGGTTTTCAATTAAGAAAATGGAGTAGTAATTGCCCGGAAGTGATGTCCAGCTTGAGGGAGTCCCTGTCCAGTTCGGACGCAATTACATTTCAAGATAAAGATAGTGGTTCAATAAAAATTTTGGGCCTTTCGTTGCGCGCTCTAACAGATGCATTTTTATACAACTTAGACGTTGAAGAGCGCACTTGCACTAAGCGTAATATTTTGTCGGCTATTTGATAGCACCTTTAGTACTGTTCGCTAAACGTTTAGTTCAAGATCTTTGGCCTTTAGGTCTCGGTAGGGACCAAGAGCCTCCATTGCAAGTCATACAAAAATGGAAACATTTTTTGGGTGAATTGCCAGCGGTTTCGAATTTTGAGATTTCGCGTCGCATCGTATGTCATAATTTTAAAAAGGTGGAGTTGCATGGGTTCTGCGATGCTTCTGAAGCCGGGTATGCAGCTGTCATCTATTTTCGTTCGTTCGATTTAGAAGGTAATATTACCATGTCATTAGTATGCGCAAAATCGAAGGTTGCTCCTACCAATCTCGTTTCATTGCCCCGTCTCGTATTGTGTGCTGCCGTACTCTTGGCAGATTTAGTAGATTTCTCAAAAATATTTATACAGATATTTTATCCTTTAGTAATATTTTTGCGTGGTCAGATTCTACTGTTGTTTTGTCTTGGATTCGGTCTTCCTCGCATAAGTGGAAGACATTTGTTACGTTATTCGTGGCAGCCACGTTGGCCGCCAAATTTATGCTACGTTGGCTCGTAGCCGTGCGTAACACAAAGAAAATCAAAGAAATTACCGGGCTCAATCGGAGAGTAGGGGGGGGGGGGGGATTTGTAGAAAGCAGACTGACATATAATGTATGCGGCGGTAAGGAGTTAGTGACAATACCTGCAAGAATATTAGTTAAGCAAACCTGAAAAAAAAGAATACGCATAGCAGCAATGAAAAGTCTAAATTATTCAGTACTTTGTAGAATGTAAAAAAAAGAAACTGTTTGGATAATCTATATAATATAACAACGGTAAAAGCAATACAGAAAAATGTTTAGTACAAAGTGAGGTAATATTGGGGAGTAGCAGAAACGTTTCCTCACACACCAATTAAACATAAATCAGACAAAATGTTAACAAAAGATAAATAGATAAGACACAATTGGTATGAGTAATTCAGTAGTATTGATTTTTCTTTCTTTCTTTTTTTTTTGTTTTATGTTTTAAAATAGCATGCAAGTCTATTGTAAAAGGTATCAGAACGACAAAGATAAGGATAGATATTTAAAGTAATAACCAGTAGGAAACAGTTCAACTTACAAAAGTCCTTCAGCAACGCTTCCTTGCAACTGAAGTGTGGGATTCAACGATGTCCTGCACTAACGAAGCACTTCACCCTTGACTGTGAGGGTGTTGATGGAACTTATCACACGTTACACTAATCACACCTACGTATTTCACTGGTGTTAGCAGCAGACATTATCACGCGTCGGAACTATGTAGCCTTGATAAATTTCTTGGTAATTCTATTTCCTAAGACAATAATTTCGAAATATTCTGTAGCACTAGTTTAATTTCAACTGGGACCAAATGTATATTATTTTCATAAACATCCCAAAAAGCAGTGAGGAACTTCAACCAATACCTTTGTAACCCGGTAATCTGTTATATTTCGCAAATAACGAAATTTGCGCAAGCAATGATCTATTTTAGATTCTTTGTTGTTAGAAAATTCAGAAACTACAGTATCACTGTATTTAAATAATCCAAAGTATGCGCTACTCTGAAAAGAAAAGGACCGCGAAACTAGATCGCACACACAGTTTTAAATATCAAAAGACAAAACAACTAAAAAGAACCATAATGGGTAAAGCACGTGTATCACTAAAGCACGTCCGTCAAATGTTCCTTAAAACATTTATCTCACAAAAAAACAACTAAAAACAATTAGTAAGACACGCGTAAGCAATAAAACCGTCCGTCAAATGTTCCGTAAAGCACACGTGCCTCGAATTTAACAAGCGCTACTAATTTTATTTTCAACAGAAAATCAACTAAAAACACGGCGTGCTTGTTCATGAACAATACGAGAATTAATACCGCAGTAATTCTCACTATTCTCAAAGCAAAGAGGAAACAGTCTTTTTAACGTAATTAATATATAGGAACCAAGAACAAACTACAACTGCTTATCTGTTTATTCAACTCGTTCTATTACAACCTCTTATCGACTATTATCTCGACTTCGTTAATAACATAAGGAACATCCAATAAATGAATGCAGCAATCCTATCTACTAATTAATTACGAGCTGTTTATCATTTTCGATAAGTTGGAAAGTAATTTACGAATAATCCAATTTACAATTCATTTATTAATGAAAATCAATCTTCAAATTATCTACTTTTAAAGTAATACCCACGAGTTAAATTGCATACAAATCTGAATTATTCTGAAGTATTTCCTTTATACAAACAGCGATCCCAAAGAAACGATGTATTTTTAAGTACGCTAACAGAAAGGGAGCGTAAAATGTTAAACTACCAAAAATGCCCGTTACACATTCGTTAGCAATCGCATTTCTCAGATTCAAGAACGTATTCCTTCATCTTCGTGGTTTCATGTTAAGTCCCAGGATAACCTTGCGGATTGTGCCTCACGTGGACTTTTGGCTTCAGAGTTGGTTCATCATCCATTATGGTGGACAGGACCTTCCTGGTTAGTGCGTCATAGCGAAGAATGGCCAGTAACGTCGCTGCCAAACCTTATCGACTCATTTCAGATGGACGTCGAATATCGTACTTTGTCGTTAACAGTCGTTATGTCTGAGAATTTTTTAGATTTGTTGTGGGATAAATTTTCAAAACTGCAGAAAATTTGTAGGATTATTACATGCATTTGTCATTTCATTCGTAATGTTCAATGTCCGGCAAATTTGCGTTTAAAATATTCTAATGGTTTGTCTCTAGCTCATCAGCAAGAGGCTATACATTTATTGATTAAAAGAGTTCAAACAAATGTTTTTGCCCAAGACATCGCACATATTAAAACTGGAAAACTTGTTAGTAAACAACTTCGTAGCGTTAGTCCGTTTCTAGATAGTCGTGATGTGTTGAGGGTGGGCGGTCGCCTACGTAACTCAGAGTTATCGCATGATGCAAAATTTCCAATTTTGCTTCCTCGGTCGCGTTGGTTGACTGAAATTATTATATTAGATTGTCATGAAAGACATTTACATCCTGGAAATCGAACAACTCAATTTTTACTAACTCAAAACTATTGGATCTTGTCCGCCAAGAGGGCTATTCGGCAATGTTTGAAATTCTGCATTCGTTGTTTTCGTGTAAACCCTGTGGCTTTATGCCCCTTATGGGGGATTTACCAGCTTCTAGGTTAACTCCAGGTAAGGCGTTTTTACATACGGGAGTCGACTTTGGTCAGTATGAATCGATGTCGTGGCGCAAAATCATTGAAAGCGTACATTTGCTTATTTATTTGTTTCAGCACTAAAGCCATCCATCCATCTAGTGTCTAACTTGTCGACAGACGCTTTCTTGGGTGCTTTACGTCGATTTATTGCTCGAAGAGGCACATGTATTCAAATCCATTGTGATAATGGTACTAATTTCGTTGGGGCCTGTCGTGAAATCTCTCAATTGATGCGTCATTCGGCAGGCATTGAGGGAATCGAATTTGTGTTTAATCCTCCTGCTGCTCCTCATTTTGGTGGGTTGTGGGAGGCCGGAATTAAATCAGTAAAATCCCATTTAAAGAGAATTATCGGTGAACAAATTTTGTCGTTTGAAGAATTCTCGACGGTATTGATTCAAATCGAAGCGATTCTCAACTCACGTCCACTATGCGCACTGAGTTGCGAACCGCATGATTTCTCGTATTTGACCCCGGGTCATTTTCTTAATGTTGAACCAGTCTCGGTGTTACCAGATCCAGATTTGTTGTCCATACACCCCTCTCGTTTGAATCGCTGGCAACTGTTGTAGCAAATGCAATAAGGGTTTTGGAAGAAATGAAGTGCTGAATACCTGCACACGTTGCAGCAGAAAGGTAAGTGGTTGAGGAATTCCGCTACCCTACCTATTGATTCGCTTGTCCTCTTAAAGGAAGAAAATAACCCCCTCTACAGTGGCGTTTAGGAAGAGTAGTAGATGTTCACCCTGGTAGAGACGGAATCGTTCGGGTAGCTACAGTCAAGACATCCCCAGGGTTAGTTAAACGCCCCCTAGTAAAACTATGTTTACTGCCAGTTACTTGTTATTTAATGGTATGTACACATATATTCACTTATATAAGTTTGTCGGTTAGGTTTCTTAGTTAATAGCTCTAATTAAATATAAAATAAGTTAGTTCATACTTATTTTGGTGGGCGGGATGTTTGGTCTCTTTGTCGCACGTTGTCGTGTTTATTTTTAGGTCGTAAATTTGTAGTTGTAAATCTAATAGTAAAACTGTCATCCCTTGTTCCCGTATATCCTGCCGTAAAAATTCCTGGTGCATGTGTGAATAAGTGGAACTAAGGGTAGCAGTGAACAAACACTCTCTTATGGATATCGAAGCAGAACAGTCGGTTTTTCGTTCGGTAACGTAAGTTAGTCATAGTGCAGCGTGAACAGATGGTGATGGTCCAGTTGGGGGTGTCGAGAGCAAGATCCATATCTAGAGCTATAAAATGATAAGTTAAAGAAAACTATTGTGCAGATTTAAGATGACAATGTTATTTAATACTGTTACTAGTTGTGCGAATATTTGCTAATGTGGTGGAAAGGTATACTGTAAAATAAAGGTAAATTAGAATTTAATTAAATTCTCCATGCCTTGAGCTAAAAATTGCTTAGTTGAAGAAAACTATTGTGCAAATTTTTGTTACCGGATGTGCAAATTTAGTGCAAATTTGTGGCGGTGGTAGTGGTGGATGTGGTGGTGGTGGATACAGCTTTCCCTTCCTCCCTTTACTGTCAAGTTATAGAAATGAGTGACACTTAAATGCCTTTTTAAGAACCTAAAAGAAAGTATATGATATCCGAGATGTTCACAAAAAGCACTTCTAAACAAAAACTTGTAGTTTGTTCTTACTTATTGATTAGGTCGTAATGTAAAAAAATCCTAGTAAGTTTATATGATTCATGAGTCATGTTTTTAAAATTTATTACCGCTTTCTGTATGATTAACTTTTCCCAAAAAATTCGAGGTAAGTTGAGTTTTGAACATACTTGGAAACATTATCTCCGAACTTCCCAATCTTTCACATCACAAGAGGTGAATGGTTCTGGATCATCACCTCAACAATTTTAGGATCGATTAATTTTGAAGTTAGATTAAACTCGAGGCACATTCAATTTCGCGTTTAAACCCAATGTAGTACCTTCGGGTGGAGCATTGGGGACGTGGTCGCAAGCATAGCGGCCCTTATTCACATTATAAGGCATTCGGTGTAGGCAATTTTCTCTACTTACTTTGCTTTTTTTCTTATCTGCGCGGAATACCGCAACAACGCTTTTAATGTATAATTAGTTCGTATTTTTAACTTGTTATCTCTGTGGCTACGAGGCATTAATTAACAAGATGACCCAGACAGTTTCAATACTAAGCTAAGAATATAAACAATACATCTCGAAATTATAACTAACGCGTCGCCATTATTTTATAATGACTGAAAAAGTCCATTATCTTTTAAGTGATTTGGCGGCGCAATCAATTCCTTATTCTCAAACAATGTTACCTTATAAAATATACGAAGTTTAATTCCGCAAACAGTCGCAAAAATGTTAAAAAGAATTTATAGCGCGCGTGATTCGGTTGAATATATCTCGTACATTCTGATGCCGAAACTAGTATGAATACTCAGGCAAAAGCCTATTTCACTATTTGCCCAACGAACCCGATAAACAAGTTACTTACTTTGTAGAAAATTGGTCATATTTCATACGAAAAACACATTAAATTCCAATCATTTTTCACTTTACACCCAGACAAAGGCATTTATATGTTGTATGTTTTAACATCATAAAAACGTCATATAATTCACGTACCCCTTTATGAGTATACACATCCATGTTAAAATAAACAAAATTTATGTTAAAATAAAAATGGAAGGACACTTAAACGGTTACAGCTATAAAAACAAACAGAAATTTGCATCCATTAACGAACATATTTTTAATTTTTAAACCATTAGGATCATATTAACGAGACTCTTTGCATTTAAAGCTAGCTCTCCACGGCGACGATCGAATTGGTGGGTGGTTGGATAAAATATACGATTAAAAACCCCCGCGGTTCACTTGTTGAATATCAAAACGTAAATGGTAGAGCGATGAGCACGATGTTGGTATACGTATAATTAAGGTGTATTTATTAGACTTTATTTAGTTCTAGTTTATCGAAAAAGCAGAGCTGGAAAAGCTGCAACAAAATTTTATTGCCCATTAAAATGTTCGGTCCAAAACCGTTACCTAATAATACTGACATAATCCAACATTAATTAATTGGATTTTATTACATTAATCATTGCTACAGCTACGCGTACACACTCTCCCAAAAATAGTCTCCGAGATGAGAATCAAAAATTGTTTGAAATTTATTTATTTAACCAGGAATATAGGAAAATTATGCTATAAGAAGAATCACATACTCCAAAATCAACCCTAGAGATACCATTATTTAAACCCTATTTTTAGTGTTAGTTTCAGTTTCTAGATTTTTATTTGGATCGATTAATTTGAAGTTAGATTTAATTTGAAGAACGTTTACTTCGCCTTTAAACCCAATGTAGTACCTTCGGGTGGAGCATTGGGGACGTGGCCGCAAGTATAGCGGCCCTTACTCAAATTATAATATAAGAAGAATCGATTATAGTCCGAACCCCGAAAAAAGACCATCACGCAATCATTTGTATTCATCTAAATCGATATAAATTTCTGAAAGCAAATTGTTTGGTCTCTTTGTCGCACGTTTTCGTGGTTAATTTTAAGTTAATTTAAATTCGTAGTTGTAAATCAAATAGTAAAGCTGTTATTCCTTGTCCCGTTATATCCTGTCATAAAACCTCCTTTGTGCATGTGGAAATTAAGTTGAAAAAGGGGTAGTGACAGACACTCGCTCATGGACATCGAAGCGAAACGGTTGTTCGTTCGGTAAAGCGAGTTAGTCATTGGTGTCGCCGAATGTGATTTTAACGATAAACCCCTAAAAAACAGTGAAAGTGCAAACGTAACACGTACAATAATTCGCCATACAGTCCACTTAGTTGAAGAGTAGGGATTACGCCTTAGAACAATAGAACAACTCGGAGGTAAGTCGATATACAAATTTACAAAGCACCCGCGCATTTAAACATGGTGTTCGTAACCGGATTATTTGGTTAATCTCCTATCGCTCCTTATTAATACTTTTAATTTAATAATTGTCGTAATTTTTATATGTTTTAGCGTGTTACAAAGTGATTAACATCTTGTTTGCACATTTAATAGTATACAAACATTTGGACATAACGGTAAATTTACAATAGATCCCTTATCCTTTGTCGCAAAGATTAGTGTCGGTCGGTTTCCTCTATGTAAACTATTGATGAGGGGTTGTTGTATTTTAAACCGTTGCCTGATTTTTCGTCGTCAAGTTTGATGAACCACTCGGGTCATCCATAACAAAGGGGTTATTTGTTCGTTATTATTTGAAACATTCAACGTTTTGTCGGGGCGAGCACTGTAATTAGTTGCATCTGTCAATTAATAAATTAATTCGTAGATTAATTAATTGTCGTAGCGTATTGAGGTACGTATTGTTTTTACATTAATTTTATTGTCCTTCATAAATCATTAATCAAATATGGTTATATCAATTGATAAAGCTATTCTTCAAGCTAGATTTGTAATAAAACGGTTGGATCATATATACAGTAAGATTAATCAACCAGAAAATGCATCGATGGCTTTAATTAGAGCATCGATTAAAAGTGTCGAGCAAATTAAAACTCATTTCAAATTTTTTTGCAAGGATATTTTCTTTGATGAAGAAAGTGAACAATTAGATGAATTCTCGCTGATTATCTATTAGATATTCGTATTATCGCGGAACAATGTGAAATAGATCGTGTAGAAAATAAGCTGCAAGTAGAAAATTTGAATAATCCTTTGTCAATAAATAGTGGTATTCGCTTGAAACATCTATCACTCCAGCGGTTCTCAGGTTGTATTTTGGACTTTGAAAGTTATCATGCAATTTATAAGCGATTGATTCATAATAATGACGGTTTGTCTGAAGTCGAAAACTTTTGCTATCTCGTAACACTAGATGAGTCGCCGCGTGCGTTAATAAAAACATTTGCCATTAAACGATTGTGCATACGATGAAGCCTATAAAATCATTACTAATCGTTTTCAGTCCAAGAGGTTATTACTTTCAACATATTTTAATGCTCTCGAAAAATGCCCTAAGGTAAGTTCCTCAGACTCGCATGCGGAACTCCGGCAATTAATTAGTTGTTTTGATGAAAATATATTCGCGTTAAAGCAGATGAAAATAGATTTATTAGATTTAATGTTGTTTTATTTTTTATCGAAAAAATTAGATTTCGAATTAAAAAATAGTGACGAGATTCCCTCGTTCAAAAATTTAAGGTCGTACATTGAAAAACAATTTAATGTATTGGAAATAAATGACATTGCTTCAGGAACATGCTTAAAATCTCGAGATTCCGTGAAACAAAAGGAAAAGGCGGTTTAAAGAAACGGAAAGCCAATGTCACTTAAATTCGTCGTTGGTATCTGGTACACTATCATGTGTATTCGGCTCCTCGGGAGCAAGGTCTCCAGCATATGAAATTGATTGTTATATTTTACCTAATATTTGTAATCAATTACCTTCGTCGTCTATAAGGGTCAAGGAATGCTCTTTGCTTAGGTTTTGTTGAACGAATCTCGTTGGGGTGTCGCTAACGAGCCAGTTGCTATTAAAAAACCCTTGGTTTTGCGTTAACGGGAAAGGTCGTTTCCCCGAATAATTCTATTACATCGTTGAGTGCTTTCGTTGAGCCCTTAGACGGGGACATTCGTTGATTTTAGGAATTAGAAAATATTCCCTTCAAGAAACACGTTTCTCCTGAAGAAGAAAGGTGTGAAAAGGAATTTGTGGAGAATTATAGACGTAACAAGGACAATCGTTTTGTAGTGTCCTTGCCCTTTAAAATTTCCGAACCCTCATTCGTGGGTACAAGATCGATTTCTATTAAAAGATTTTTGTCATTAGAACGTCGTTTGCTAAGAAATCCTGAATTGTATTCGGATTATAAAAAATTTAAGGAGGATTATTTGAAACGCGGTCACATGGTTCAAGTGGAATCCCCTGAAAATTCGTCGGTTCATGAGAGAATGTATTACATTCCCCATCATGCTGTGCATAAGCGTGATAGCACTACCACCAAAGTGCGTGTGGTTTTCGATGCTTCGTGTCCAAATCAATCTGGAAATTCGTTAATTGATAGCTTGGCTATTGGCCCTGCTCTGCAAAAAATCATTGCAGTTTTGTTATTGCACCTTCGTGTACATCCTATCGTAATTACAGCTGACATTAAACAAATGTATCGAAAGATTTTGGTTAAAGATACTCATCGTGATTATCAACGTATCGTCTGAAGATTTTCTCCATCGGATCCTTATGGACTTTAAATTAAAAACTGTGACTTATAGAGTTTCGTCGTCGCCTTTTTTGGCCTTGCGTACTGTTCAAGAATTGGCAAGGTTAGAATCGATTAATTTTCCTTTCGTGTCATCGGTATTGGCGAGTGATACCAATGTTGATAATTTAGTCACTGGATGCAATTCGATTGAAGCTGCAAATCAATTAATTGGTAAGTTGAATAGTATTTGCACTAGTGGTGGTTTTCAATTAAGAAAATGAAATAGTAATTGCCCGGAAGTGATGTCCAACTTGAAAGAGTCCCTGTCCAGTTCGGAAGCAATTACCTTTCAAGATAAAGATAGCGGTTCAATAAAAATTTTGGGCCTTTCGTGGTGCGCTCTTACAGATGTATTTTTATACAAGTTCAACGCTGAAGAGCGCACTTGCACTAAGCGTAATATTATGTTAGCTATCGCAAAAATTTTTGATCCTCTCGGTTTGATAGCGACTTTAGTACTTTTCGCTAAACGTTTAGTTCAAGATCTTTGGCTTTTAGGCCTCGGTTGGGACCAAGAGCCGCCATTGGAAGTCGTAGAAAAATGGAAACATTTTTTGCGTGAATTGCCAGAGATTTCGAATATTAAGATTCAGCGTCGCATATATGTAATAATTTGAAAAGGGTGGAGTTGCATGGATTCTGTGGTGCTTCTAAAGCCGGGTATGCAGCTGACATCTATTTTCGTTCGTTCGATTTAGAAGGTAATATTACCATGTCATTAGTATGCGCAAAATCGAAGGTTGCTCCTACTAATCGCGTTTCAGTGCCCCGTCTCGAATTATGTGTTGCCGTACTCTTGGCAGATTTAGTAGATTTCGTCAAAAATACTTATACAGATAGTTTATCATTTAGTAACGTTTTCGCGTGGTCAGATTCCACGGTTGTTTTGTCTTGGATTCTGTCTTCCTCGCATAAGTGGAAGACATTTGTTAGCAATCGCATTTCACATATTCAAGAACGTATTCCTCCCATCTTCGTGGTTTCATGTTCCAGGGTAACATTGTGGATTGTGCCTCACCTGGACTTTTGGCTTCTGAGATGGTTCATCATCCATTATGGTGGACAGGGAATTCCTGGTTAGTGCGTCGTAGCAAAGAATGGCCAGTAACTTCGCTGCCATCTGCCAAAACTTATCGACTCATCTCAGATGGACGTCGAACATCGTACTCTGTCATTAACAGTTGTTATGCCTGAGAATTTTTTAGATTTGTTATCGGATAAAATTTTTAAAACTGCAGAATATTTGTATTCGTCATTTTACTCGTAATGTTCAATGTCCGGCAGATTTGCGTTCAAAATATTCTGATGGTTTGTGTTACGTCATCATCGAACAATTTGGTATTGGTGACAATAAATACCATTAGTGCGGGTACCCTACAGTTTAGTGAAACATTTATGCCGGCAGTGGGAGTGCGTGAAGTGACACAGTCGTACTCGAACCGTTACAGAAAACAGTTGTATGAGAGCTTTTGGAAGCGACACCACACCAACCGTGCGTGTTCTTGGTTGTCCGCTAACCTTTTGTGTGTGACTTTTATTGCCCAGAGCGGCACAGGTTTTAAGGTATTTATATCCTTTATTAAGTAGTTTGTTGTAGTTGCTTTATTTATTACATAACCGCTACATTGCTATCGGTATTGCTACAAAAAGCAATTGGCCCTTCCCTAAAATTACCATATCTAGATCACCTTATCAACCCTACATTTATTGGTCCATACGATTCGAATTTAACTAGTCCTATGGTTTTATACGCATGTCCTAAACTGAATATTATTTTGCATTCCAGCGAGCGTGTTTTTAATCATTTACTTTAGCTTTAAATTTGTGTTAAACCCCATATTTAGCGGGTTAAAATTTGTAAATACTAGCTATATACTTTCGTTAAATTAAATTAAGCGATTTCGCTGTAATTAAACCAGCAAGCGGTTAATTACAAACAAATCCTTTAATATAAAATTTGCTAATTTGCATTAAAAGCCATTGCGCGTTTTTAGTATCACATACAACCCTTCAGTCGGTTTGCAGTAAAATATTGAATACATCTGCAAAGGGTAATAAAGTTGTAAAACTGCAACCTTTCTTGCAATATGTTAGCCACATGTTCCTGTGATCTTTCATGTTAAAGGCCGCCTGTTGTAAACTGTAAATTTTATCTAAACGCTTTGTAAGAATTTGACAAACCGCTAGGTTTTCGACGTGGTTCTTAAGACCCATTGCAGGCTAATAGTCATAAACGTGATTTATTGATTTATGCGCTATTTTACATTTTCGTGCCTTGAACCACCCATAATATTTAATATTCCTCAGCGCACAGCTGAGCGGTTACCGTTTACAGCATTTTATTGTAGGTCTTTCAGAATAACAGTGTCATTATGGCTCCGAAAAAGACAGATTTAGCACAACTCGAATTATTTAAAATAAGGATTATCGAGATCTTGAAACTGGGCAACGCTATACAAAGTGATTCAAGTTTAAAAACGTTATTCCATATTCAAACAAAGGGAGTAAATGACATTTACCCCAATTTTAATAAAGTTTTAATTGATGTCTTAGCGTCTTGTAACGAGGCAGAATTATTAAATTACAACGCTTTACGGAAAGAAGTAGATGCCGCTTATTATTGCATACTGCTGCATCTTGAAACGATGCAAGAAATGCGGGCACCGAAAATTACGGATAGTGCTCCAAGCAGTACAGGATCAAAATTGTTACCGTTAAAGCTCCCACATTTTAATAATGAGGTAACTGAACTCTCATCCTTTATTGATTTATTTGACAGTCTGGTTTATAATAATGCGTCATTGACCAATATTGAAAAATTAAATTACCTTATTAATTGCTGTAGCGGGGAGTCTTTGAAAATTATTAAATCTGTACCTGTTTCGGGGAATAATTTTATTATTTCATATAATGTCTTGCGTGAGCGATTTAGCAATCCACGTTTATTAGCAACTTTGCATTGGAAAGCTATGAGAGACTTTCCTCCTTTAAAATCAGAAGACCCTAAGAAACTTAGGGCACTTATTGATTGTTTTTCAGAGAACCTTGCTGTTCTAACTAATTTAAAATTTCCTACTGAACATTGGAACTTCATTCTGGTCGATTGTCTTTTAGAAAAACTCGATCCGTTTACTAGAAAAAGCTTTGAACTCCAATCGGATCCGAAGCAAATACCTAATTTCGATAATTTGAGATATTTTTTAACTCAACAATGTGCAGCGTTGGAAACCTTTTCTTCAACCGCACCTGTTCCTTATTCGACGACTGTTCACACAGCTCACTCATCAGTGCCTAAGAAATCCTCAGCGTTTCAGTTTAAACCAAGAGTTTCTTCTAACGTAGTTTCACTGGACACACCAATTAGCTCTAATGACTCAAAGAATTCATTTTCGCACCATTGTCCTTCTTGCAAGGGCAATCACTTAATTTACAGATGTCAATCGTTTCTAAAGAAAACTCCGACAGAACGTTTCGACATTGTCAAACGCTTACGCCTCTGTTTAAATTGCTTACGAACAGACCATGCGTCCATGCAATGCAAATCTTATAATTCTTGTAGAACTTGCGCCAAGCCGCATCATACCTTGCTACATTTTGAACCGCAACCTGCTTCTAGCCGTTCAGCTGAACCGACCGCTACACCTATGCATAAAAATGCCAATAGGACGCAGTCAGCCTCTCCTATTCCGGCAAATGTTTTGTCTTCACAGACGAATTTAAATCCTGGGGTTACTGTCTTACTCTCCACTGCTGTTGTGGAAGTTCAAGATTGTTCTGGTAGATACAAACCGATCAGGGTACTCTTAGACCCTGGCTCCCAAGCTAGCTTTATTCGAGACGATTGCGTTAGCAAACTTTGGCTTCCACGCATACGTTCTCAAGTTCCGATATATGGACTTGGGCAGACAACTTCAGCGGTCAATAGGGGTGCCGTCAGCTGCACCATTCGCTCTATTTTAGACTCTGAAAAATCTCTAGAAGTCACAACTTCTGTGCTTTCGTCAATATCTGGCAAATTACCTAGCGTTGAAGTTCCTAATAATTGGGAACACTTATGCGGCCTGCACTTTGCAGACCCGACCGGGAACTCTCCAGGAACTATTGACATGCTCCTTGGAGCAGATGTTTATCCGTTCATCATCAATGGCGGTGTTATACATGACAAATTTCTTCAGCCTGCCGCCATAAATACAATTTTTGGTTGGACTATTATTGGTCCCACAAAAAGCTTGCAGTCTGATACTGTCCAAGCATTTTTTACTTCTGTGGAAGATCCTATCGACCAGACCCTAAGGCGGTTTTGGGAGATAGAAGAGTTGCCATCCAAGCCTTATACTTCTCCAGAAGAAGAAAAGGCAGATTTGATTTTTGAAAACACGTTTTCTCGTGACCCTAGCGGTCGTTTTATTGTTGCGTTACCGTTCAACGATACTTTGCCCGTTTTTGATAATTCCTTTGACATGGCTAAAACTATTTTCGTTGGAGCGCAAATTGCATGCTCAACCGGAGCTACGCGCCCAATACAACAATTTCATGCAGGACTATCTTGATGCGGGTCATATGGCATTACTCGATTCTCCGCCCGTTGGGAACGATAATTATTTTTTACCCATCACCCTGTGTTTAAAGAGGAAGGTCATATTTCTAAAATTTGTGTGGTTTTAGACGCCTCTACAAAGGTTAAAAACAACTTGTCACTTAATGACACTCAATTTGCTGGACCTAGTCTCCAAAACGTCATTTCGTTAATCTTACTGAAATTTCGTACTCATCGTTTCGTTTTTACTTGTGATGTTCGCCAAATGTATCGACAAATTTTGGTTACCGAAGAACATCGTAAGTTTCAATTAATTGTTTGGCGGTTCTCCGCAGAAGAACCCATTCAGACTTATCAGCTTAATACAGTGACCTATGGTATTAAGTCATCGCCTTATCTAGCATTAAAGACCCTTCAGCAATTAGCCATTGACGAAGGCAAAAGGTTTCCGTTAGCCGCTGAGGCTATACGGTCAAATCTATATATTGACGATTTCGTCGCCGGTGGAAATTCTATACAATCGGCCCTAGAAATTAAAGATCAGCTTATTCGACTTTTGCATTTGGCTGGTTTTAAACTTCGAAAATGGAGTTCTAATTCAGCTTCTATTTTGGAAGGCATTCCGTCAGATTTTTGCCAATATACTTCTCTCGATTTCGATTCTGACGAATCAATAAAAATATTAGGTCTTCAATGGTCACCTACAGAAGATATTTTCTCATTTCGGGTTAAACCATTAAACCCAATATGTACAAAGCGCAACATACTTTCGCAAGTTGCCAGAATATATAATCCATTAGAATTTTTAGCCCCACTAACACTTTTTGCGAAACGTCTAAACCAGCATCTGTGGATGTTAGATTTAAATTGGGATGACATCCCACCAGCAGACATTTCGTCTCAATGGCAGCAGTATCAAGAAGAGTTGCCGTTATTATCGTCATTAAAGTTACCACGTTGTTTACCCCCTTCGGATCCTTTTACTTGTCATTTGCATGGGTTTTGCGATGCTAGCGAGGTAGGGTATGCAGCGGTAATATATTTCCAGTTCATAAATCAAACTACTGGAGAAATAACTGTACAATTTGTAACCGCTAAAACAAAAGTAGCTCCAATTAAGCGCATTTCCATTCCACGTTTGGAACTATGTGCCGCCGTTTTATTAACCGATTTACTTTCTTTTACCATTCGGTCTTATCAAGGCCTGATTGAAATCTCCGATGTTTCAGCGTGGAGTGATTCTACGGTCGCTCTCACTTGGATACGTTCTCCACCTTTTCGTTGGAAAACCTTTGTGGCAAACCGTGTTAGCCACATTCAAGAAATCATTGCACCTAGTCGATGGTTTTATATTAAATCGTCACATAATCCGGCTGATCCTGCATCTCGGTGATTAATGCCAAGCGCGGTTATTTCATGTTCGCTATGGTGGGCGGAGCCTGAATGGCTTCACTACCCTAGTGACTCGTGGCCGTCTCAACCAACATTGTCAACCTCAATTGCTGAGGTAACTACGGAAAAAAAGATCCTAACATTTGTCGCTCAAACAGACCCAAACGTTATTGACATTTTACTAAGTCGCTTTTCATCGTTATATAAAATCCAAGGCATCGTGACTTACATTTATAGATTTTCTAAACCCATGGCTCAATGTCATACGGGTCCCTTAACAGACATTGAATTACACAATGCTCTCATGATTATCGTTCGGCATGTACAAAATGTTACATTTTCAAAGGAAATAGCTTCGATCAAGGCAAACCGTAAATTACCTAAAAGCTTGCGAAAATTTTCTCCATTTGTTGATCCACAAAATATCTTAAGAGTAGGTGGGCGCTTGACACATTCTTCGCTTTCCTATTTCGAAAAGTTTCCTGCGTTATTGCCTCAGCGGCACTGATTAACCGAACTTATCATTCGGTCAACTCATGAAAGGTATTGCCATCCCGGTGTTAATACCACAGCGTATCTTATCCAACAGAATTTCTGGATCCGAAATTATTTATCATCATCTCATAGATGTTTTCGTACCAAACCGGTCCTGGTAACTCCTCCTATGGGAGACCTACCGGCAGCACATATTACCCAAATCAAACCGTTCAGTATTGTTGGTGTTGATTTTGCTGGCCCTGTTTTTATAAAGGCTAGCCGCCTACAAGGCTCTAAAACTCTTAAGGCCTATATTTGCATTTTTGTTTGTTTTGCCACTAAGGCAGCACATATTGAACTTGTTTCGGATTTGTCGGCAGACGCGTTTCTTGCCGCTTTGCGACGATTTATAGCACGTCGAGGACGCTGTTCTCAGATATTTAGCGATTGCGGTACTAATTTTGTAGGTGCCTATCGTCAGCTTATGAGTTATCTGCATAGTGCAGTAACCTCAGAAAAGATAAAGTGGTCGTTTAATCCACCTAGCGCCCCTCACTTCGGTGGCTTGTGGGAAAGCGGTGTTAAGTCGGTAAAGACACACCTCGCTCGCGTAATCGGCGAACAAAAACTTACCTTTGAGGAACTTTACACAGTTCTTACTCAAATTGAATCTGTTTTAAATTCAAGGCCACTCTGCGCTTTGAGTTCGGATCCAAATGACTTGCGTTGCTTAACACCAGGTCATTTCCTAACTATGGAGCCTCTTTCTGCACCACCGGATGAGGACCATTCAACCAACGTTTTATCATTAAAGAGCAGGTGGAAACTCCTGCAAAAACTCCATCAAGATTTTTGGGCTCGCTGGAGCCATGAGTACTTACATACTCTGAATCAGAAAGTTAAATGGCACTCTAAGGTAGGTGTCCGACAAGTTGAAAAGGACACTATTGTCCTCATCAAGGACGACCAGCTTTCTCCACTTCAATGGAAGTTTGGTCGTATTATTAATACCTTTCCCGGTGCGGACGGTATTATACGTGTCGCTCAGTGGCGTAACTACACCCCTGCCAGCCCCCGCTATGCGGGGGCCCCAAGTGCAAGAAGGCCCAAACGATAATAAACTCAACTTATTCATCTTCAACGTATTTGGCAGGTAAGAAACGGTCAAGAAAATATTGCAGATAATTCAGAAACCGCAGGTTAACGAACGTTTTCTTGATGTTACTACTAGGAACTGCTGAAATACAAGAAATAATAATTAAGATAAATACTGAACACCACCTGCAGCCTGCATCCTTTCTTCTTTCTATCCGTTCTGTCCTATTTTGTAAGGGTTAATAAACAGATGAAAGAGACTGTAAACTTTAATAACAAAGATGTCTATATTATTCTTAAGTGATAAGTTGTATAAAGTGGTAAAGCATTATTAAACGACGTATAGTAGGGTTAGTTTGGTTTGTGGGATTTTAAATAGGAATAAAAGGGCTATTGTCTGTACAGTACAGATTCACAGGATGGCAGGTAGCTTAGTAACCTTCGCTTTCTAGAAATATAATACTAGAAAGAAATTCATTTTGTGGTTTCTAGTCAGCTGGTTGCAACGTATTTGCATTAGCTGCATTATATATAACGGAAAGGAAGTAAAAAGCATTCCAGTACGTTTTACTCAATAGTGTTGTGTTCCTATTACAGGAGGTCTTTCATATTTAAACGTAAGTATTTATATCTATTTTTATTAAACTACTATTGATTTGATCATAGTTGAAGTCGCGCTGAGAAATACATATAAATAAATCTTTAAGCATTCAATAAAAATCATTTATATTTTGTTAATTAAAGCATTTAAAGCAAAGTATGTATGTGTTATTTGTAATTTCAAAAGGCTTTTAAATAATTATTACTTATCTAATTACATTATAATTAATTTCATTCAAAATTGCAGGAAATAATATACAATGAGCACGACAAGCGGCGCTGCAAAAAACGAAAAGGAAACTATTGGAAGAATCAAAGAGCAAGATTCCAAAAATAAGTTCCTTTTTACTTCTAAAGAGTCCGAAAACAAGAACAATCTATGAAAGAAATTGGGCTTTCGACAGTAGCATCTACTAGTTCCGCTACAGACGAACAGCAGTCGTCAACAATTTTAAAACTCTCACCCAGGGCGCAAGTACATCACATAATGACGGCCGCGATAGAAATTTGGAACTAGATACCACTACAATTACAGAGGTAAATGTGAGTAGTACTTTTCACTTAATGAACTATCTATGGATCTGACGAAAGAATATCCAACCGATTTTGCACATTTTTAAAAATCAATGTTTTACAACATGACAATTTAAGAAAAGAAATAATTAATTACGGATTGTGTAGACCAGATGGTGCGTTTCCTAAAGATAATAAAATAGAAGTTTTTCAGTTCACTATTATTACTTAATAACTGCAAGCGAAAATAAAAGCAATACGTTAAACTTACCACACAATTCAAATGGGTGGTTGTGTTATTCTAAATTAAAAATTGTGTTTATTGTCAACCATGTTGGCTGTTTGCTTCAGTAAGGTCAAGTTGGACGACCGGAATTAATGATTGGAAGGGTTTATCAAAAAATTAAAGAGCATTTGCTTGCTCAATCTCATTTAACTTGTTGTTTTATTTACGATATGTGGAAAAAAATTATACCATAGATAAGAAAGATACTCTACTATTAAAACAAGAAACTGAATTTTGGAAAATGTTTTACACAGACTTTTCAATGTTACTTTAACACTATCCCAGCGCATGCTGTCATTTCGAGGACATAGAGAGAGTTTTTCTGATTCAAAAGACAGTTACAACGGTAATTTCTTAAGTTTAGTTCATTTAATTAGTAACTATGATCCTATATTACAAAAAGTGCTTGAACGACCCAAAGGTTCAATTAAATATCTTTCCCAAAATTCAAAACGATATTATTAATACTTTAAGCGCACACTTAAAAATATTTTATTAAATAAAATTAGATCCGCTCCTTTTTCTCAATCATAATAGACACTACACAGGATATAACTAAGATTGATCAATTAAGTAAAATTGTAAGATATATTGATTTTAAAAAGACAGCTTGGGAGAGGTAACCAAAATAGATATTTGTGAAACTTTTGTGGGTTTTACAAAAGTAGAGTCCCAATCTGCTGAAGGACTATGTAATACTATATTAAGCAATTTAACCAACATGCAATTAGATATAAATAAATGTAGAGGGCAGGGCTACGATGGAGCTAACGTTATGAGCGGTACGTATTCTGGCGTGCAAAAGAGAATTTTAAACATAGAGCCTGCAGCCTTATATATGCACTGTAGTGCCCATAACTTAAATCTAGTCATAAATGATGCCGTTAAAGGTATAAAAGAAATAGAATCGTTTTTCTACTTTTAGAAAACATATATACATTTTTTGCTAATAGTATAGTAAGATGGAATTGGCTTTCTGTTTTAAAGAAAATTTCACACAATTGAAACGCTTAAATCCGAGACGTTGGGCGGATCGAGTAAAATCTTTAGCTGCCATAAGAATTCGGTATAAAGATATAGTAATGTCTCTTAATAAAATTATTATGATATCAAAAAAACAGATGAACGAAATGACGCAAAGCAAATATTAACTAGCATGGATAATTTTAATTTTATTTTTTAAGTGTTTTTAAGTCAAATTCTAGAAGAGCTTAACAAGCTCTCACAAACTGCTCAGAGTGAAAAGGCGAATATTAATCAGATAACTCTCTTATTACAAAAACTTTAAAATTTTTCAAGGAAACAAGAAATAACTATTCCAACATCAAGGAGGAAGCAGCGAAAGTTGCAGGGCAATGGAATATTAAACCGGAATTTATAAAAAAGGCAACCAAAATAAAAAGCATTACGATGAATTATCCAATGATTATCGATTTAATGATGAAGAATTTAAATTTAAAATAAATGTATTTTATCGCGTAATGGATATTATAATTTCACAGCTGTCGAATCGTTTTAAATCGCTTTTTCATGTAAACGAAAAGTTTAATTTCTTAGAACCTAATGTATTTTGAATTTAACTGCAGACGATATTTTATCTAAGGCAAAACAATTGCAAAATTTTACTACAAAGATTTAAATGATGCTATAGGTATAGAACTTACTACACTCAAAAATAATAGACTTATTTGTGATGAATTAAAAATGTTAACGGTATCTTACAATTTTTAGAATATCTAGTACTTTCCAAATCTACAGGTTCTAGCAGTTTTCCAAACACCATAACAGCCTTAATGTTATACCTAACTTTACCCGTTAGCGTTGCAAGTGCGGAGAGATCTTTCTCAAAATTAAAAATTATTAAAATTATCTTAGGAACCGCACTTCACAAGATAGATTAGACGATTTATCCCTCTTAGCAGTAGAACATGACACTGCCAAAAATATGAATATAGAGGATACAATAAACGCGTTTGCAGCAAAACATGCAAGAAAAACAAAATTTTGAATTTGATTTGGAATGTCTGCTAGCTCATAGGTTTTTTTACTGTATCAAATTTTTAGGTGTAAATAATTTTGTGCGGCGTATAAATATGTAGATTTAATATTAATTAACTTATAAGTTTGAATTTATGTAATTTGGTTTTATAATTAATAAAGCACTTGATTAATATAGTATATGTATTTAATTCTATACTGCTTCCTTCTCTACATGTACTATAATCTAAAAATATGGCTAAATATAAGCCAGTAAAAGTAATACATTTTAAAGAGAGCCCACTTTAAAATTTTTGCGGGGGGGCCCAAAAATCGTAGTTACGCCACTGGTGTCGCTGAGATCAAAACTGCACATGGCACATTAAAACGACCTTTGGTCAAACTAGCGCCGCTACCGGTATTTTAATTTTATTTTATGTTTAGATGTATATACACATTTCTTACATGTATGGTAGTACAGTATTGCCCGAAATAAACAGTACTGAAACTAAGTTGGCGGTGTTTTTATGCGTGCGCTGTCACACTCAAGTTAGCTAGTATAGACCTGTCAAGTAAACCTCAAACAAGTAATTAGTAGGGCCTAATTGTTAAAAATGGTGTTAAGTACAGAGGAGAAAGTGTTTCTGGTAGAGCATTATTTTCGTTCATACGGAATCGGCCGACATAATGGTGCAAGTTTGCTATACGTGTCTGATCAATTCACACAAAGGTTTAATAAACGTTCTCCAAGTAATGCTGTAATTTTGAAGGTTATTGAAAAGTTTAGAAATACAGGTAGTGTATTGTGCCAACGAAAAGGAAACTCGGGGCGTCCCAGGACAGTTAACAACAACAATAACCATGAACGTGTTTTTGAGCAAATCTTAGAAAATCCGAAAGTCAGCCAGGCAAGGACAGCGTTACGGGCACCACAAACCATCGATGAATTAAAGGATGCCGTTAGAGTCTTCTTCGCAGCCCTGAGACAACCCTTATTCAATAACATGACCAGAAACTTAGAACATCGTTATGAAGTCTGTCTCGAACGAGGAGGTGCACATTTAGAACATACAATAAAGTGTCAATAATATGTATTTTTTAAATATACAAAACAATTACAATTTCAGTACTGTTTATTTCGGGCAATACTGTATATTATTTTTAAATATTTGTTTATTTTCATATATATATATATATATATATATATATATTTTATATTTTGCATAGTTGGCAATATCGCTCGCTGTAGTGTACCACCCTATCTTTCGTTACCTGTTTTCCTAGCAAGGTCAAATCCCATGTGATTTACTTCACCCAACCTACTTCCCTCCTTTTCAAAATTCTATGAATTTGGTGGGCGGTATGTTACGTCATCATCGAACAATTTGGTATTGGTGACAATAAATACCATTAGTGCGGGTACCCTACAGTTTAGTGAAACATTTATGCCTGCAGTGGGAGTGCGTGAAGTGACACAGTCGTACTCGAACCGTTGCAGAAGACAGTTGTATGAGAGCTTTTGGAAGCGACACCACACCAACCGTGCGTGTTCTTGGTTGTCCGCTAACCTTTTGTGTGTGACTTTTATTGCCCAGAGCGGCACAGGCTTTAAGGTATTTATATCCTTTATTAAGTAGTTTGTTGTAGTTGCTTTATTTATTACATAACCGCTACACTGCCATCGGTATTGCTACAAAAAGCAATTGGTCCTTCCCTATAATTACCATATCTAGATCACCTTATCAACCCTACAGTTTGTCTCTAGCTCAGCAGCAAGGGGCTACACATTTATTGATTAAAAGAGTTCAAACAAATGTTTTTTCCCAAGACATTGCAAATATTAAAACTGGAAAACTTGTTAGTAAACAACTTCGTAGCTTTAGTCCGTTTCTAGATAGTCGTGATTTGTTGAGGGTGAGCGGTCGCCTGCGTAATTCAGTTTCTTTGATCGTGGTCCAGTATAGTTTGCAAAATAGTCAACGCTTCACGTCGTTGTGTGACAATCAACTCAGTTTGTCTTCCAGCCGTTCATTGTCGCGAATTACATCTCCCACAAATCAATATATATGTATATTTAAATGCAATTAGTAGGACTTAAGAATTATTGTTACATTGTATAATTGAAGGACATAATAAAAGGTTAATGAAAGTTCACAAATTAGACATTAGAACGGAAACAGTTACATTGTATTCCAGAAGTAATATGACACTGCACGTGTAGGTCACCGTAGACAATAAGACAGCAATTGTTAGAATCAAAATTATTAAAATTTAATACTTTGTATTGTATTAAAAAATACCAGACATGAGATCTGCATTTCCCACAAAGTGATGTAAGAGCTGGGATAACATAAATATCTTCAGAAGCCCAAGATGCCCAGTCAGTCTCGAGCTTCACAACTTTAACATTGTTGGTTGTTTAAGCTACTTATTTTAGTTTTAGTTACTTAATTAGTAAAAGTAACTTTGATTATTTTTATATTTAAACTTTGAAACGATTCTTCTGAAAGCACCAGCCCCACATTGGGTGGCAGTGAAACGATTTTTCTTTATACATCGAGCCCTAGACGTTGGGCGTCAGTGCAACTAAGTCTTCCGACATAACTAGGGGTCTATTCCTTGGGGAGAGCAATGAGAAATGGGGGGGGGGAGTCGAAATCTGTTTGTAGGTCAAACTTAATCTAAAACAAATAGGCGCCACCAAGTCCGGACTTATTCAGGATAATGGCATGGCATATTTCTAAGGGTGGACGTGGAGACCCAAAGAAAAAAGATCGCCTTTGATGATAAAAACCTGTCTTAATACAATAAGACGCTGTTCCTGTAAGAAATTATAATCGTTAGATTAATAAAAAAGTGGAACACTATTTGTGTCCCGCAAATATACATAAAGGAGTAGTAAAAAGATATTTTCAATATAAAGTTGGCATCAAAATTTTACTCTTAAGGATGTTAGCTTTCTGTGGTTAGGTTTGATCATATTTGATCAAAATAAAAAACTTTAATCTTGAACCAATTGTTTACTAAAAAGAATCTCTTTTAAAATAAAAATGAATTGCAACAAAAATTTAATAACTGAATTACTTCGTGAATTTTAACTTCAGGTTCATCTAAGTTATTCATAATCAAACATTTTACAGTATATACTCCCTGTATGTTTGTTGCGGTTTGTTTAGCATTCTTCTTAATCTTCTTTGGGAATGAAACCTAGGATCGTTGTCAAAATAATAAAAACTTCAAGTTTGACGTTTATGACATTTAATAAAATAGATTTCAAAAACTATGAGTGGTTTCATTCCCAAAGAAGATTAAGAAAAATTTTACAGTATATTGTAAACTTGTTACACAAAAAAAACTCCGACCCGTGCAGATCTGTTCAGGCAGGTTACATCTAAAAATGTTACTACTCAAGTTTTTCCTTTTTAAATTACATGTGCTAGTTTTAGTTTCTAAAAAAGCAGATCACAAAAATACTCTTGTTTACATAACTTGTGCTAAAGCTGTTCGAAGCATTTGCTTTCAAGAATACATCTGTCAGCAGTATACTACAGAAAAATAAGTGACGTCAGTAACACCTGTTGTTGTTACTAACGATTCATAATGAACCACGCGTGTTGTTTCTCAAAACATCAAATTAGTGAATTATAATTTCGACACTGGAAATCCAGCTCAGCAATAGTTGAAACTTTTATAATATTCATGCTTTTACACAATAGAACAAATTAACGTGTTTCTAGTGTGAAACACCAAAAAAGTACTTAAAGCTAACTACGAACCAAAAACTGCATTTCTCGCATTGATGAGGTACTTGTTATTTCATGCAAAGATTACTGCGTGTAGTGTGAACCAAGTTCATACTAAACAACTTCTACCAAATGGAGTTGTTCCACGTGTAGAATCAAATACGGTCACGATACATTCGGCAGCTGCTGCAATCCGGATGTTGAATCACGCCGCCTCACCAAAGTAACATCCTTACGTTGTATAACAAAGTGGTCTTCATAAAATGGGTTAAATATTCTATTTTCTAAGTTGCATTGTTAATTGTAGCATTCTTCTCGTCGTGCGCTATTCAAAGATGTGTCCCGACTCCTCAAAGTTGCAATCTTTGGTGCATCTTATCGCTTCTTCCACGTATGGCCGACTGATTACTCAACTAGCTCGGGCGACCGAGGCGTCCGAGGAGGGGACTGTCAAACCGAAACGCGCCTGCGAATAGCTGTAGAAGACACAGATATTTAACCACAAATAGAATACCAAAGGACGATGCTGCTTTAACGTATTACTTTAGTTGTTGAATGTATTTTACTATTATATTAATAAAAGTGTTTTATTATTCTCGCACTTTTATGAAGGGATTTATTAATCAAAAATAAAATTGTTACAACTTTAATGAACATAACGTAACCAATTGTTGAAATCACTTGTAATTTCTGTATAAATTAAAATACACTTGATAGAAGTGTAAATTTGGAAATAGTTTTTTTAAAAAAAAAGCTCTCAAAGGCCCAAAACCCATCTCGCGGCAGCCTCAAATTGTTTGAAATACATTACCCAAGGCAATTTTACATCAAAGCTTTTACTTTGAATTACGATGACTACGATTCATTTCCTTGGCATTCTTAAATTCTGCTGTATCGCCGGGGTAGGCGGCTCCATGGCTTAGTTGGTATACGTTTGACTAGTAATTCCAAGACCCCGAGTTCAATTCCCGACACGGACTGTATGAAAAACGTTAGGCGAACATTTTACTACAAAAATACGCTCTCGTTCGAATGAAAGGAGAAATGTAGGGGTCCCGTGCGTGAGTGCTGTCACGAACGTTAAAGATCCCTACCTTGCTTAGAACAGCAAGGTTTCGGTAAAATAAAAAATTTCCATGTAAAAAAAACTCGCCTCCTGGTTAATGCAGTACCTTTGGGTGGAGCATTGAAAAATCAAATGTAGGTTATCGCCGGAGTTGCAAGCGAGTTAATTCGTTTTTCAAATTTCATTACTTCTTACACTTTTCGCAAATTTTCTAATAGTTTTTCTATCATTTATCGCGAACTTTGTGACATTTCTCTTTCATTCTGAGTACTTCTGTTTCCGTTTTATGTGAATTTCTAACGAGCGAACTGTTTGAGTCATCTTGTAACGAATGCAATTATCTGCTTCATAAATATACGTTTTTGTTCTAAATATCTATTTAACAAATATCCATTATTAGACAGAAAATATTAAATTCCGATAGTAACAATATATTACCAATTCATACATAGAGCTCCACCTATATTTAAAGATTCGAAGTAAAATTTAAGATTTCTTCTATCTGTATGTGTATTGCTACAATATTCCCATTCTGCGCGTGCTTGGATAATAAAATTGCCTCGAGGCCAAGGTTCAACATTTTACCATCTGAATGTAGTCAGCAAAGCAAGTGTTGAAACGTGGGCTAGCAGGTTTAAAAAAACATGCCGTGCCAAATAGAGGTGCAATGGTGTCGACGGATACCATGGCCTCGATTAGTTGTTGTATCGACCTAGAGTGACCAAGAAATACATATCTACGGTAGGTGAATAATTTACAAGTTTACATCCAAATCATTTCCACGATTCTTTTCAGCGTAAGTAAAAAGTAAAAATGTTTATACAGTATTGAAACTCCAGTAAAAATTAACAAATAATATCGAAGCAAATTTCATGTCCAATTTTGAAACGCAAATTTTATAGTATTGGAACGCAAATTTTATGTAAGTATGTAATGTATCAAATCGTGGAGCGATAAATCTTTCGTATATAATTGTTATGGAACACGGAAGCACAATTGGTTGTTAGTTGTATTGAAAGTACAAAGTCTCAAATGTAGCTATGCAAGATGGTGGAAGTTTCTGCAGATGTTGTTTCGTATAGGAGTCAAGTTCGTGCACGTGCCAGCCGCGCACACCTGCTTTTGTAGGTACTCAAGATGGTTGACGAAATCGGATGCCTATCAGATTGTTTGTGGTGAGTCATCTCCAATTTTAGATCAATTTTCATTGCATGGAACCATTACTTAAAATGTACAAATAATTTTTGTAAATTCTATGTTTATTTAAATTGGTACACGAAATTTTTGTAAAATTTATATGGTCATTTAAATTTGACACGCAATATTTTATTCAGAATTTAATAGTTGGATATTTCATAAATGCTCTTATAAACACAAAGGAATTTCTGTAAAATAATTTTTGAATTTACAAGGTTATACTAAAATGTATTTGTAACTAAACACGTGACACGTTGATGTTTGTTTGTCACATTATAAAATATAATTTTTTGGCAGTACACCTGAAGTATAGTTTAATTCAAACAATAAGTGTTTTTGACCTTTGATTCCATCAATTAAATCAATTAAAAATATACTTCTGTAATCTACGGAAAGTCAGAGCATTTAATCTATTAATTGTAAACCCGAAAAGGATCCTATTCACGTATCATACATAAATTGTAAAATAATAATGAAAACACTATACATAAATTTTCAATTATAAAATTCATATAAATAATCAGAGACTAATACTAGACCTTAATAAAAGTAATTATCTCGAAAGTTTCGGTATATATATATATATATAAAATTGTACAAATGATGTATATATTTTTTTTGTATATCAATAGAAAGAATAATAAGTTGTTTTAAAGCTTTCTTTCGTTGAAGTCAACAACAATTTTTCTACAGAAGCAACAACCACATTTATGAATTTTTTGTAGACAAGAAAGATATATTATTGGTGTTGAGTTTAAAATTTTTTTGAAGTATAATTTTTACTAGTTGATCTTTCTATAATTTATTTTTTGTGATAAAGTGACTAGGCTCTAATGTAGCCCTAGTTCAAAAATGTTTAGAAGTCATTAAATTTTCAGATAGTACGAGATCGTCGTTTCCATTCCAGTTTGCAGAGTCATAAGTAAGTATCATTTTTCTATGTTTTGCTCGTCAAGGATATTTTTTTTCTCTTTTCAAAGATTTCCGTATCTGATCTTCGGATTGATTCTTATTATAACAATTATTAAGATACGGTGGCGTCCATTAAAAATTCTTTTATTATCGTATACCATCCTACGACCCTAGCTCATAGCTCTGCCCTAAGTTGAAAAAGCTTAGCTGGCTGGAAGATCTCTTTAGAGGGTCCTATTATACTCAAAGCCATTTACCATCCTCTTTCCCCTGGGCTTAAACCTTAAACAGGAACCCTCATAATCTATTGAGGCTCTGCCGCCTATAAGGTAGAGTCGACACACTGTATACATCTATCTAGAAAAGGTGTGTAACAATCTTCTCTAGTTCAATAGCGGTTAGAATTTTGCTTTTTAAGGAAGGAAGATGAGTAACGATATGTCTAGACCGTTGCAAACTTTAGCGCAGGTCCTGAATTGCGTATGAATATTCACATTAACTGTTTATCCATAGATGACGAATTATATAGTAAGAATATTTGATTTGCATATTTACGAGTTACGAGTTTGGAATCCGAATCTAGAACTACTTGTAATGAAAAGCGTATAAAGCCTGACAGTTATAAAATACTAGGGTACCTTAATTTGTACATGATATTAATCATGAACATGTCAAACACTTCACCGATAATCAAAGCCTTAGAACTGAAATTTATTTGACCACTTTATAAATAAGTAATACGGCAATGAACGAGTTAAAAATAAAAAAGTTACTGTAATGTATGGTCAGTTTAATGTCATCTCGTATCTACCTTTATCTTAAATTTTAAATCAAATCATCAAAGTATTCATGAAATTTACATAAATAATAAGGCATTCATCATAATATCAAAGTATGGTATGTGGAATTCCGCGCCGTGCCGGAGTCTGCTCCATGGGTAGTCGGATAATTGGCCGTCCCTAAAGAAGCACCTGCCCCAGGGGGTGCCCGCACTGTTTGTTTTACCACCACCAGAGTTAATCAATTAGTTGATATATTGAAACGAAACTTGATCGCAACTGAATGAATGGTGATGGTACCACATCAAATACAAAACTCGAACGTTAAATTTGAACACTAAAGATTTCACACAAACTTATTGGGGTTTATCTGAAGATATCTATGAACTGATCACAATGATTTAGGTCGTGAGAAATATTTATTGAAGAGTAAGAGAATTGGAAGCGCCATCCATAAATTATTTATGGGGTGATAAAGTAGAACATAAAAGGACTTGCGAATTTGAAGTTTAAAACAAATTACTCATTTCAGTTCTACAACACGAAATTTTAAAATAAAATGAAATCAAATCACTTTTTAATTAAATATTCGGTAGTATTTCCTTCGTAGGGTAGTTCGAAAATATTGAATCACATTTTATATAAATTATTGGCTCGACTTTGACTTACGTACATTTGTTTTTTTAGGGGTCGTATATATATATATATATATATATATATATATATATATATATTGCTATGTATTTTCAGGAACAATCGAGCCCCTACGTTGGGCCGTCCAATCAAATGGATATGATAACGTCGTACTCGGTATCAATAGCGTATTCTACTATAACTCCACCTCTCTGTGTTTTCCAATCAAATTCTATTAATATTCTCACTAATTTTATTATTATTCCACGGCTAGCTTTTATTAATCTACACAGAGTGCACAACGTTACGATGATCAATTTTTTTATTCTTTTTCACCCCTTTATGAGTATCTGTTTGTTTGAATTATAAAATGAAGTCAATTAATTCCATATAATGAAAAGAAATATTATTTACAAGTTTTGAAATTATTAAAATACACCCTTTAATCAATCAATATCATATGTATCATTTATCCCAAAATTTATATGCTTTGCAATCAATCTAAAGTCACCAAAAACTACCATTCTTACCAAAGAAACCTCGAACGTTCAGATCCCTTTATTATATTACGTACTTTTAACGTATGCAAAGTTTGTTGCTGACTTTGTTACACTTTTATAAATCAAGTAAATTCAGTATTCAAATTTAAATAGAAAAAATGTCTTAAAACTAATTAGATATGACCTGCTCTGCTTAGTTGAACCCCTTGGTTTCCATCAATTGCTTCCTGCTTCTTTGTTTTATTTGCATTGAATCTCGCAACTCAAAATTGTACCAAAATCATTGACGCGGCTTTGAAATATCACATTAATCCATTTAAAATATCCCCATATTCGAATTATCATCAACTATAATATCAATCCACTCATTTGAAATGTCATCCCATCAATTAAAATTATTTTCATCAAGATTCGAAGTATTCATGCATTTAAATTATTATACCATCCATTAGGATTTATTATGAACCAATTCGGAATTATTATCATCAACACATTTGAATTATTAACATCACATTCGAAGCCCTATTATTATTATATTATTAGTTTAAATAAATTACCCCAAATTCTACTCACGTTACTCGGCAAAAGAAATCTTCATATTTGTATCACTTATTTGTCCTATATCTTTTATTTAAACATTTAAAATTTCGCGTGACTTTTCGATTCAAAGTAGCGCAGCTTTGCCCTGCTTAATTAGAACTGAGAACTCTTATCATCGTTCGCTATTAAATATAGGTTGATCCCACTTGTATGTGGGTTGGGTTTCCAACAAATCTGTCGCTATCTTAACCAATAAGGTCTTTGTATTTAATGCTTCTTGAAGTGGTTTTCTGATGTAATATATTCGTTTCCCATGTAATGTGTTTATTTGACACCTTATTATTTGCTATCTAAACCATACGTTGTTTGTTTAGATATCGCCTTTTCCATAATTATACAAAAATACATGATGTAACTTCAATTTCGATTTTCGTGTATGTTTATTTTATTCGTTTTTGAACTGCATTTTCTTATCAAAAATGTTAATTGTTTCTACGCACTTACACAAAACTTCGTTAAGTTTTCTCTCTTATCTCCGTATTATATCATAACTAATTAGAACCCTTTTCAATGCGTGTTTAATTACATGTATTGTCCTTACCTCTAAATACGCGTGCTTTTACTGAAAGATATTGTTACTTGCATTACTTAAAATCAATGAAGCTCTATATACCGAGTGTTGAATCCTTGTTATTTACCTAATGTATGAATTACCTATTTCTATGCTAAATATGCATCCAATTGTTATAAGATGTGTTTATTTGCGTTGCTTAAAACTAAATATGCTCTATATACAGGATGTTAAATGTGTTGGAATATGCGATAATACGCCCTGTGTTTTGTTGTTTTATATCAACTGTATAATATAAGTACGCATCTACAGACATTAAGAAGCAGAGTGTGCGCATTAGAGTTTTATTAAAAGTTCACCTTATCTGTAGTAGTAGGTCTGTGGTAATGTGGTAATAAATGAAAGTGTGTTTACTGGCAACGGTTTTGCTTTTGTATTTAAATGATAGTTATGTAATATAAAACATTATGTCTCCAAGTGTATTTTATTGCTTCATTAAAAAGAACAATTTAACAAAATGCTTACTATTTACATACTATCCAAATTACTTAATTTTCTGTTAAATAAATGCAGTTTTCTGCTTCCTATCGTAATTTATGATTACTGCACGACCCTTGCTATACAATACACCCTTAAACAACCCCTTATCACAGCAATATATATAAAAGAGAAGTAAGTTTAAAAAGTCTTACATTAAAACAAGTAAAAAAGAATTAATGGCAACTGACTCAAATTCAGCCACGAGGGCATCCTGTCGACGCGTTGCGCCCTAGTTGGGGCTCATCAGAACAGAACTGCAAAGTTGGAATATTTAATACAGACACATTATGGGAAGTACAACATCACCTAGCTCACAATTTGCGTATATATATATATATATATATATATATATATTGCTGTAGTTATAGGGTTAATTTAGGGGTAGGTTAAGTCATGGGGGTCGTAGAATAAACAAAAGAAACTCTCAAGTAACAAAAACACATAATTACAGATATTAGAAGAGTAAATAGGTCATTATAAATATTGTTAGTTGAGAGCACACTGTATATAACAGTACAAGCAATTAATCGGATATCCAAGAGTAGCTACGAGCAAAGATATGAATTTAAAAATGTAACAAATGCATCGAAATTAATCAATGGAAAACCTGCATGAATTGGCTAGATAAATATTCAACAAGTGCGTTAATATATCATCATATACGCAGGCAGAAATTATGCATTATTTGAAAAGCGTACGTGATAGAAAAGTACTACATTTGTTCAAAAATCCAATTTAACTAGGAAATAAACAAACACCAAATTTATTTCTATTTAGATTAGAATAAAGCAAACAACAATACGTGATTTGATGAACGAAGGTTCCTGGGATTTCTGAATTAAATGTGATGTTATGTGAATGAATTACGTGACAACCTGAGCGTACTTCCATGCAATTAAATTACACAATTGGCTAAGTTTCAGAAATAACACAAGAGATAAGACAATTGGTGTCGCCTAACACGTGGAATCAACGAATCGCAAACAAAAGGGGCCAGGCCTATAAATATACGATAACAATTGAACAACGAGTTAGTAGACATTTGAAACTGGGCAGTATACTCAAAAGTGCTAAATTATTCACGCAAACAGTTAAATAAATGTAAAGTGAAAATCATTTTTTATAAGAATGTAAAAATTGTGTAAGCGAGCCGTTCTATTACAGACGTAAGTAAACCAGATTTAGTGAAATTATACAATTTCTAAAAATAAATAAAACATGGCTGTGGGGTACGAGTTTTGGATACGAGTCTAGATATTACTGCCTGTTAAATTAATTTGGCAATCACTGACATGGTAAATATTCTTTTACTGTTTTGTTAATTATGGAGATGGAAAAAATTTCATTGGATTAAACTCATGAATAACGATTTGGATAGTATTTTGGTTGGATGTCGACTTTCAATTCGACTCAGAACGTTCAGACTGGACACGGGAACTCTTGGGAATGTGAAGAAGCTACTGAACCACTCCAGGTTAGATATTTTGATATTATTTATTTCTATAATTTGTTTTAATTCAATAATAATTCAAAAATGTACGAGTCGACAAAATAGGGGTTTCTTTTATAAATTTATGAAAGGCAATAGGCATCTTGAAACGTTTCAAAAGGTCTCTAAATGCAATAAAAAGCTCGTTTTGCTGACTTCATTTTCTAAAAATCTGACAGATGTAAATAATTTAAAAAGGAGAAGATATTTAAAAAGGTTGTAAATATTTAATCATTATACTGTGTATTGTAGAATTGCTTTATTTAATTGAGTCAGCTAGTTGAGGCAAAGAGATTTATAAATTAACATTTTTACAAGTGCTTGAGTAATATAAAGATGTATGTCATCTAGTAAAATCATATGTCATAGTCTATTTCTAATTTAAATATTTCTATACTTACGATTAAGGTCAGAAACCCGACCTAAACATCAAGTAATTAGAGAAATTTAAAGACGATTGTTTTTATTTGACCTAAAATATCCCAAAACACAAAAAAAAAACCCTTATTATATAAAGTATAATTGGTCAAGAAAATTAATATTACATATATATATATATATATATATATATATATATATATATATGTATATTTCGAATGGGGATGTAAAAATTTCAGCGCGGAAACGACTCCTTAAAAAGCTAGGTATTATTTAATTTCTCATGTCAAGTCTATGGAAATTTTTTAAAAATGTAATTACACTAGTTGACGTCAGTGGATACAGAGAGCGACGTAAACAAGACGTTAACTTAACCTTCGGAGATTTCGTGTTTAAAATGCCATTATTATTTTCTAAATACATTTGATATGATGCCAATAAAATTACTGCTATTTTGATATTCAATAAAAGTCTAAAGCCATTCTATTGCTATAATTAATGGTTAGGTTAGGTTGGGATGTGTTAAATTGCAGTTAAGAATTAATAAAATTTAGAGATGACCACGGGCCCGGCCTTTAACCCGGCCCGAATATCAAGCCGGGCTTCGGGCCGGACCGGCAAAATTTTTTTCGGGCCCAAGCCGGGCTAAGCACATGTCGGGCCAGGGCCAGACTCCTCAAGCTTTTCGGGCTTTTCGGGTTATTTCGGGCCGGCCCAAAGTTTATGTAACGAAATATAAAATTTATTGATTTAGTAAAAGATTCCATTTAAAAATTTCTGCCTCTTAAGCAAAATTATAATGAACGCTCCTTTTAATATATCACCCAGGTACAATTACACATATATTGGTAGGTGTGTGATAATGAAAGTAAATCGAAAACGAAAATGTGTTGATTTACACCGATTTATAAATTTCTATTTTTTTTCGATAAGTAATATTCACTTCTTTCCACTTTTTCAAGAAATTTGAAATAGAAATTGTCCATGTTATATTTAATTAATTTGAAGGAGTATTGCAACGTATGTTAATTGAGCTGGTTTATTTTATTATACTTATTATTAACTTAATATTGTGGCCCCGCACTGAAGATTATTTATGAATAAATCGAAACCACTCTGTATATGTAAAAATATTAAAAACTGCACGATTACAAAAAAAACAGTTCAATTATATTTAATTATTTGAATGTAGCTTTTGTTGAAAAACATACTGTAGCGGGCTACTACTACCGCGTTTCACTAATTTAAAACAAGTAATAACAAAGGTCTTTATTACTCACTGTCCACAGGTCTAATTAACAGTATATGCCTTATTTATAGATGTTTTCAGTTCAATTAACAATGAAGCACAATTACACTAATGAATTTACAAGCACTCATATCTTCTTAAACTAACTTCTTAACCATAGGTCCATTAACAACACTAACACAACTATTTATTTATTATACACTTCTATATATTTATGTATACTACAAGCTGCATGTACATTAGACACATCATATAACATTTATGTATACTCTTGGACTTCCAAAAGCTCAACTATTTTTACTTTACACGATATAATTTATATTCGACATTCTGATATGACTAACTCTTTGCTTCCTCATCGGTCTTATTTATA
This sequence comes from Platerodrilus igneus, assembly GCA_036346225.1. NCBI lineage: Eukaryota > Metazoa > Arthropoda > Insecta > Coleoptera > Lycidae > Platerodrilus > Platerodrilus igneus. The sequence goes on along the minus strand of JARFIW010001469.1, from coordinate 8,753,530 downwards.
CCCTGGATTAAAAAGGATGACTCATTCTCCAGAAATTGCTAGAAGAATCTAGGTCCTTGTAGAATATGCAGTGCCTACGGCGCTTGTGTGTGTTTGACGGGTTGCCTAATAGTAGCTCGCAACAATACCGAATACAATGCGATTAGTTTTTTATATCTATAAATAACAAATTGATATAGAAAATTAAAATGTAAATACTAAATAATATTCTATGTTGCGGTTCTTAAAAAGGTATAAAGAAAAATCGCGATATTATTAAGGGTATATACAAAAATAACGGAATAGAGTACATATTATTTTAACAGAGGCGTCTCTAGCTGCTGCTATCTGCAGAGCTTAGGCCAATAATGGGTACCCATAAAATTTATAATTTGCATTTTAGGTCGCATATTTTATTTAAACAGCTGTAGTAGTTGGTACATGCGGTAGTAGTTTAATTTTAGAGGTTTTTGTTCCATCGAAACTAATCCTATTAGGACTATTTTCATCAAATTTTACGAACTAGCAAAGAATGTACCTGATTCCAGCGTGCTTCAACAAAAGCTGTGTAAATTTGGATTTGTCATTTCAAATGGTTTTATTATTCCTTTTACGCATTAGGCGGCATGCGCCTGTGTTTCATGCTGGAATTTATTCTTATTTTGGTAAATCTTTGCAATTTTTTCACTTCCTTTGCACTGACCTATGAGACAAATATTTATTGCAGGTGCGACTATTTCGGATTCTTTTTTGATAAATATAAATAAGCTGAATTGGGAGACTCTGATTTAAATCATAAAGATTTCTTTATTTAGTGCACAGTTTTAAAAATATTATAACCAAGATACTAAATTTTGAGCTATCAGTTTTCACTCACAATGTCGGATTTCAATAGTGATGAGAGCGTGGGGGATCCCGATTATCAACCTTGACTAAGCGAACCTGTAACGGACAACACACAATTTGGAGACATAAGCTGTGTTCGGGTATGAGATAAAGTGTAACGCCTAACCCTCTTTTAAATTTATTCCGTTTATTAATTCCATTCGGAGCATTCGGAGCTTGCTCTTGAGTGTTTGTTTATTTCGGAGCAAAACACTTCTCTATTGACTCCACCTTTTACAGATCTAGTTCTTGGAGCATACTAATTCCAGCAAAAAAATAATGTTAAAAGTTAAATTGTTTTTCTAGAAAGAATTGTGTAAAAATTACAATTATGTCCACAGATTCATTTTGGTTATTACTAAATGAAAATGGGAGACCTATTATTGAAAATAATAGAGTTTTAGTTTCAGATTTGAAACGTATAGTCATTTGATGAACAGGCAAATATTTATTCTAAAATATTATTTTTATAGGTAATACATTACTTTATGTGGAACTACATGATGAGTGGAGAACATTTATTAGAAACAATTTTGCCGACAATGAGGATGAGAAACCTGGACTAGAAGAAGCTGAGACACCTGGTGAAGAAAGGTTGTGGTGTAACGAATCAACGTTATTATTTATCGAAGAGGTCAAAAACAACCAAAAAGAATTTGAAACAGGATTGAAAAAAACTATTTGGGGTAAATTTAGTGAAAATCTTTCACATTCATCTAAAAGAAGTTACACTCCGCAACAAGTGGAATCCAAATGGAAGGACTAAAACGAACATACAAAACTATTTTAATTAACAATAAAGGATCGGGTAGTAAAAGGAAGCGGTGGAAGTATTTTGATAACATTCATGAATTTATGTATAGCAAACCTGAAATAACTCAGGTGGCAGCTTGTAGTAATATTAAAGGCCTAAATATTTCACAACAATCAGTTACAAATTTATCTCAAGAGAGTACAAAAATAACAAAGTGATGAAGAAACGTCAGGTATTGAAGAACCATTTAAATCATCATTTGCAAAAAAAAGGGCTGCACAGGTTAATGCATCAGAAGCAAGATATCGAGAGAAGATGCAGAGGCAAGATAAATTTTTAGAGTTATTTGAAAAGATGGTGAATAAAATGTAAACGTTTGTACAGTTGATTTTTGTGGAAAATACACTTTAATTTTGTTACACAATACATATTTATCCTGTAGGTGTTAAGATAGGGTTTATTCGATAAAACAAATTTACACTCAAATGTACATTATTTATTGATGTCTAAAGACTATTGGTAGTAGTGGTAAAACATTAACTATGTTACTACGTTTTTGAGTGGCAACATGTAATTCTTGTTCTACATTCATATCCTAGTAGTTGTGTAGATTGTTACGACGCTCTTCTTCAATTTTCAAATTAAAAATATTCAATAATTCGCCATTCAAAATACAAATATAGTGTAGTATACAAACCGAAACTATCAGTAAAGAAATAATTTCAAGCCTCACTGTTTCTAATGATTTCAATCTACGCAACCTGCCCTTCAACGAAACAAAAGCATTTTCTATTTTGATCCTAGCTTTACTTAAGGTATAATTATAGTTTTTTGCCGAAGAGTTAATTCTGGACTGCTTTTAAAGCCTACTAATAAATGAACATCCAGTTTGTACCTACTAAATGGTTATCAACATAAAACAGAATTTGGTCCTCTGTAATTCCCGAGTATAAATCAAATCCTCTGTACAAAGTGTAGTCGTGTAAGGAACCCACTTCTCCAACATATACATCTGTGAACATTATTGTGTGGTCACATAGACTCTGTAATAACACTGAATGATAGCTCTTACGATTAATGTACGAGCTGTAGCAACAATTGGTATATGACTGCCATCTATGCAACCAATAATGCCTAAAAATGCAGAGAGTTATAGTCGATTTGAGTTTAAAAGCAGTATATACCAGGAATTGAAGAAAGATTTTTAAAATGACAAGCACTTTCAGCTTGTCTTTCTCTATGTGGCCATACAATAATTCTATGTGTGCTGTTTACATTTAGCAGAAGGTTACATGTTCGATACAAGATCTCAGCATGTAGCTTTACTAATACCAAATCTGTCAGCAACTGACCTTAAAAGTATATATTGTTTTAAGATTTCTACACTCAACTGTAGTTACCTAAAACTTTCGAAATCATTCAAACACCATATTGTAACCATAACATCTTTATCTAGGTGCGTTCTTGGATGGCCAATTCGATTTCTTACTACACGCAATTGCATGATAAGCAGAAGTAAATTTTCAAAAGTAGTTGGATGCATTCGAAAATGCTGTTGAAACTGCCTGCCATTCATATTATGTACAGTATATTCTGCATAATTGCCAACTTTTTCTAGAATTTTCTTCTTCGGATAAATCACTATCAAAAAATACATTCCGACAAAAGTCCAAAACTGCCACTAGTACATTGCGATTCAAATTCATGTTTATCAATTAAATTATTTACCATCAATGAAACATCAAGCAACTTTTTTTTAATTACTTTTAATGATAATTATACAAAACAAATGTTTTGTTGACATATTTACATGCATGGAAACGTCCGGTCACTACCAGTTAGCACTTTTCACTCCAAGAACACATGATCAACAATCCAAGTTACTCTACTCTTGCACCGCTCTTTCTTCCCGAACGTATCTATAGATGAAAGTTCGCGAAATATACATTTAGTGTCAGACAATTCTAAAATGCGCAGCAAATTAGTAAGTTTTTGAGTTTAACCCAATTTCAAAAAATGTAAAGACTGCAAAATATAAGATATGTCAAAAGAAAAAGTACGATCAAGAATTTAAAGTGAAACATTCAACTGCATCCAATCTTAAAAGGCATTTAAAAACAAAACATTTAAAAAAATATTGAGATCTCTATCCGCAGACTGAAGACCGAGCTGAAAATAAAGTTGCAGATAGATCTAGTACAGTGTCTCACCAAAGAACCATTTCGGAAATGTTCCAGTGCAAAGTAAGTGTGAAACCTACTTTTCCATTTTTTAAGAGTTAAGAAAATTCCATATAATTAACCATAAAACCGTAACAATTCATGCAATGTTATGCAATAATGCCTGTTTTTATCTCTAAAAAGTACCACACATGTGTGTAGTAACTAGCACTGCTAAGGTGTCAGTTCAAAGAACTTCATTTTTAAATTGGTTTTATTTTTGTTTTCATTTTTATTATTAGCTTTAATTGAACATTTTTTACTTTCGTTTTATTGCAATCGTCAGCATAGTAAAATCTTTTAAGTGAGCCTAAACAAAAATCCATCGACAAAACCTGGAAAAACAGCCGCAGAAAAACCAACGGATAAAAAAGTTGTAAAACTGAAAAAAGTCACTGATAAGGGAAATTAATTATTATCCTTTAAACTGTTTAAAATTCTTATATTGCAATCGAATTGTCTAAATTATAGTGTAAGTAAATAGATGTAAAGTGATAATTAATTTTTTCATATGTATTGTAGTTTCGAACTCTCAGCAGACAAATCATGTTGCCAGTTATTTCATTAATCCAATATGAAAAAATTATTATAGAACACTCACAATAATAATACCATATAAAACATTCAAACTTTATTTACAAATTACTGTGCATACATAAATAAAGTACACGTGCAAATACAGGGTTTTCTTTTCCTATGCTTTATCCCACGATTAGTTTACGCACAGCCTATATTTTCTGTCATCTTTTTCTTTGGTCAATTCTCATCCGTCGAATTTTTTCTTATTGTATGCGGCTTATTTGGGGTTTTTCCAGTTTTAAATAAGTATTGTTATACAGCTTGCTTATTTACATAATTTCGGGTATAAATAAAAATTGAGTTTTAATATATAAAAAGTAGGATCTCACAAAACTATGTTTTTTTATAACAAGTTTTGGGATATCGAGTGAGAATTGTGAAAAAGAAGCATGAATTTAAAAATCAATATAATATAGTGATAGACACGACCTAGGTTCGGTTTGGTTATAGATTTGGTTCGATTTTTTGAACCAAACCAGACTTTTTTGTAACTGAACATAGAACCACACTGGTAGGTAAACTTTTCAAACCGAACCACACGCTCAAGGTTCGGTTTCTATTCAGGGCAAACGGTTCGATTGTTAAATACAAATTTATACTCCATTCCAGTTAAGAAGGTACTGAAGAAAAAGATAGGACTGAATTTTAGCAATTCTCATTGGTGGATGGATGAGCCAAGTGTACACAAGTATAAATATCCCGTATGTTTGTGTTGGTTGTTTGAACATTTTTATTGTAAGACAGATTGTCAATTGGCATTTTGACATTTGCTATTTCCCTTTCATATTTTCGTTTTTGTTATTTATTGTATTTTGTTATTAGTTTGCTTTTGAAATTTTGCTCGGCCTTATTAATTTGTGTTAATTTTATATTTAGTATCAAAACAGTTCTTGTCAGAGCTAGAAAACACCAGTGTCTTCATAATAAGGTAAGCATGTCTTATTAAAGATAAGCATATAATACCAACAATGAATTCTTTTCAGACTTTTATTTAATTATGGATCACCAACCTATTAAAAATCCGAAGGGCAAACATGTTATGAGCGGGCAAAAGCTTATTGCCTATAATATATATTTGAAAAATTCCACAAATGCATCCAAAACGCAATCTGTGAAGCAAACTGCGTTAGAAGTGGGTTTAGGTGTTCGATCAATATGGAATATTGTAAAAGAAATGGAAACTACTGGTACTGCTTCCTCGCCAAAGACTACAAGAGTGCGTACAACAATCTACGACGAACTTGAAGAATTTGAAAGATGTGCGATTCGACGGCATGTTCATGCATTTTACTTTAGAAATGAATTACCAAATTTAGAGAAAGTATTACATACAATAAACAATGATGACTCTTTACCAAACTTCAGTCGCACATCACTTTATCGGGTAATGATGAAATTGGGTTTTAAATATGGAAAGCGTGGCGAAAAACAATTTTAATTGAAAAACCTGAAATTGTGTTGTGGCGAAGAAAATATTTAACTGCAATTAAAAAGTATAGAGCTGAAGGCAAAAGAATTTATTATACTGATGAAACGTGGGTGAATGCTGGACATGTAAAGAACAAGGTATGGCAAGACACCACTGTAAAAACAGCAAGGCAGGCATTAATCGAAGGTTTATCGACCGGTATACGAGATCCCTCTGGCAAGGGCAAGAGATTAATTGTTGCGCACATGGGTAGTGATATGGGATTTGTCAATGGTGCATATTTAAACTTTCAATCTAAAAAAACAGGTAGCGTATTAACACTATAAACAACTTAGGACCCTGAGTTCATATATATCGTTTTAGGAGATTATCACGAAGACATGAACGGTAAAGCGTTTACAACTTGGTTGAAAGGTGTATTACCTCTTCTTGATAATGATAGTGTAATCGTGCTTGATAATGCTCCTTATCACAGCGTCAAAGCCGATAAGGTTCCAAATCAAAGTTGGCGGAAAGAACAAATTTATAATTGGTTAAACACAAAACACATTGAAGTTACCAAAGAGCTATTAAAAGTTGAATTATTAGCCTTAGTAAAGCAGCACTCTCTAGCTCACCCGACACCTTATGTTGTTGACGAAATTGTAAAACGCTCTGGCAGAACTGTATTAAGGTTACCCCATACCACTGCAATCTAAATCCAATTGAGCTGATTTGGGCTCGAGTAAAGCAGCATGTAGCTACCAACAATTCTAGTTTTAAAATTAACGACGTGAAGGTGCTTCTGGATGAAGGAATTGCAGCCATAGATAAAGGACATTGGGTTAATTGTATTAGCCATATAATTAAAGAAGAAGAAAGAATGTGGAAATTGGATGGCATTGTCGAAGAACTTGTCGAACAAATTGTAATAAATGTTGGATATGAAAGTACAACAGACGACGAAGATACCTCTGAGGATGATATGGACGTAGATTAAATATAAATTTGTGATATCATTGTTTTGATATTTTGTGATGTGTTTAATTAAAAATAGCTTATATATTGTTCTATATTAATATTTTATTTAAACCTTAACCAAACAGGTAGAAAATAAAGTTCAATAATGCTTGATATGTTTTAAAACCGTGTTTCTTGGATGTATTTATTCAAAAACCTCAATCTTGCAAAAAATATAAATAAAAATCTGTATAAACATCGGTGCATTGCTTTAATTTCAATCATTGTTAACAAAGTTATAACCTTTCGAAAAAATGAAACTGACAGAATTTTATTAAAGCAGTCTATAACTCCAGGTGAATGTTTGTTTCTACCATAATTGTTAAGTAAAGACTAAGGGGCAAATTCATAAAGCACACTTAAGCCACACTCATACTTAAGTAATGCTCTATCTCAATTTTGGTATTCGGAAAAATACTAAAAGTTGAGATGGAACATTGATTAAGTATGAGTGTAACAATGTGCTATGAATTCATATTCGTACGTCTTAAACTTATTGTTGTTCCAAGTCCAATTTTATCTTCTGAAATTTAATACCAAATTACAAATACTCCTTGTTATTATTTAGACGACTATCCTAGGAGAAGGATCGAAACGTCAATAAAATCATTTTCAAAAAGCAATGTGGTCTTATTCCTTAAGAAGAACACCAAATTGCAATTACTGAATGCAATAATACTTAAAAATTAACTAATAGAGTCAGCCATTTGCATTGTTATTTTTGAAAACTATCGTCACAAAATAGTAAATATACAACCGACGCCGGCAACTTTTCAAATACAGCAACTAATAAATTTTTCATCTGTGTAAATCTGACTCAAGCACAAGCACCATCTACTACCTTCTTAACTGGAATGGAGTATAGTTCAAAAATTTTTACTTTGAGCATCTCAATCTTAATATCCCACAAATGCACATTTTAAAAATCGCTATAGTCGAAAGCATAATGCTTCAAGAATTTAAGAAATATAACGATTTTTAAATGCACATTGGTAATCGAGTCTTATAAGTCAATAAATAGATACAAAATCTATCAGGTATTAATGTTACACATCTAGTGCTACAAAATACATTTTCCCATCCAAGCGGCAAGCAGCACGCTGGGGGGTCAAAAAAGTTGTTTTTTTTTATACATCGAATTAGAAAATAAACACACTTGAAGCTTACTTCATTTAACAAACAGAAGTGGTGTCGAAACCATCCTAAAGGCAGGCGCGTTTGTGATGATGAGGAGGGAGGCACAGATGTATGTTCTATTTACCTTGATTCGTCAGAAATTAGGAAACAATTTAAAAACATTTCTAATTTCAATTCAATAAGTAAGATTTAAAAATTGCATTCAATTATTTGCTATTGTACTATCTTTTGTTCCTATGTTAATATAAATATCGTGTGTCTACCTAAGTTGACGGCATATGAAAAACTTTTTGGATGGCAGATAAATTTCTATTTGACACTCTGCAGGATGTATAATTAATTGTTTGGTTGATATTTACTTATATAACCATATCATCATCATCATTTTGTTTTCGACTTTACTTAAGGTCGGTTTGACGCAGGTCTTACTTCTTTTATATTCTGTGCTAATCTAAAGAGTTCTACATACCCTTCACAACCTAAATTTCTAATAATTTGACTAACGTAGCTTGGTCTAGGTCTTTCTATACTCTTAAATCTTTTTCCTATCTACCTGGCTCTACATAGAAATTAGCAACCTGATGGTTGCTAAAGAAGTCCAACATGTTTACATGATTCCCATTTATAAGGAAATGAAATATTACCTGATTATCCCTTCCAAAAAAAGAGACGTGCTAAATTATACGTTATGGTAAGGCTTAAGCAACGAATCGCTGCCAACATGCCAGACAGCTGACTAATTGTAAGTTATGTCATGGTGACATTTAGTTAACAGATTTTTATTTATTTATTTTTTTGATTTGTTTTCGAACTTACTTAAGGTCGGTTTGACACAGCTCTAAATTCTTTTCTATTCTAAGCTAGTCTATAAAGGTGTACATACCCTTCACAACCTAAATCGCTAATAATTTGACTAATATAGCTTTGTCTAGGCCTTCCTACTCTATTTTTATTTGGTAGTCTATAATTTAAGACCTTACTAAATAGTGCCTCATGTCTTAACTGGTGCCCTATCATTCTATCTCTCCTGACCTTTAATTGTTTCCACATACTGGGTTCCTCACCTATCCTTCTATAAACTTCCTCATTTGTTACTCTATCTGTCCAACTAATCTTTAACATTCTTCTATAACACCAAGATTCAAAAGCTTCTATCTTTTTCTTATCTACCTCTTTAATTGTCCAAGTCTCACTACCATATAATAGTATGCTCCATACGTACGACTTCAGAAACTTTTTCTATTATCTAAACTAATACTAGGTTTTTATATAGACTGTAAATAATTTTTCTATCCCTATGAGAGATTCCTATTTTTTCGCATAACCCTGAACATAACAATCCAATTAACCCTATCAAATGCTTTTTCTAAATCTGCAAACGCAAAATTAATCTTTTTATTTTTGTAGCCTTTTTTCGATAATTACTCTAATCATTACTATCAGTTCTCTAGTCCCTCTGTCTTTACAAAAACCATATTGGTCTTCGCCTAAATAATTCTCAGTCAAAGCTTCTACTCTATTTATAATTATTATTGTTGTTTCGAACAACGTTGGTACACCTTGTCTCAGTAAATTTCAGTATATGTAGTATTTACTATTTATTAAACTGAATGCAATAGTAACTTGAAAGTACAGTAAAGTACTACAAATTTCCTACAAGGAAATACATATAATAAACTACCTAACTATAACACAAACACTTACTTTTAGTCCTTTTAACAAGATGTGGTGCTTAACAAAACAAATAATTATAATAGAAGAGTAGGAATTACAATTTTGGATGTTTTCCTTGTCCAAAAAAATATGTCACCAAATGACAACTATCTAACATGTTACCCCAGCAACCCCTAGCATCTCTGATAATTGAATATTAATGTTTCAAAGGGTGCGTGACCGACAACAATTTTTGTTAGTATTTTGGAAGTATGGGAAGTTAAACTAACCGTTCTAAAATTCTCATACCTATCAGCTCCTGACTTTTTTGGGATTGGGATAATAATATTTTTTTTCGAAATCTATTGGGACCTCACCTGTGTCATATATTACTTTTACTAGTTCATATAACTTGTCTAAAGTTTTCTGACTTGCATATTTTATTAATTCTGCAGGTATATCATCTATCCCCAGTGCTTTATTTAGTTTAAGATCCCTAATAGCTCTATCAAATTCCTCTCTTAATATTGCGAACCCTATTTCTACATCCTCTTCTTGGTCTTTCTCTAACTCATCCATATCGTCTACCTTATATAAATCTTCTAAATATCTTTTCTGTCTATCTGCTACCTCAACTTTATTTATTAGAAGCTCATTATTCTCATCTTTAATACCAGTATATTTTTTACCTATCTTCCCCGAAAAACTTTTTAACTGCTCTGTAAGCCGTGTCTGTCTTACCTTGTTACATGCCGAAAATCGGCCTGTAAACATTTCCAATTTTAGTTTTAATTTGTAAGTGATTTCGCGCCAATAATTTAAAAAGACTTGTGCGTGCATTTCCATCCCCTTAGATAATTGCGTTGCCGCAAGAGAATCCGCAGACGCAGAGTGAAAAGAAAGTGGTGATTTCCGACACGTCGAAGACTAGTCAGTCAGCCGTCGAACTAAGTGGTTATCTCTGTGTGTTTCTTCTTCTCTTTCAGGGTATGTAGGTTCCCTTGTCTTATCTCTGCCCTGTATCGTTTCTTACCTGTATTCCTGTCGTCCCTCTACGCAAGAAGAAAAGACAAATTTTAATCTGACTACAACCGGGGGCAACAGGATGACGCACGCCCACAATGCTCCACGACGCCCAGCTGCCGCCAAAATAGCCGTAATGCTGTGAGGAGTTCTACAGATTATGTGAGTACCGTTATCTTTTTTGCATGTGATAAAGTAATTTAGAACATTTATATGACGTAATACCTTATTTGCGCAACATTTTGCAAATATTTATTTGTGTTACCAACTGACGTAGTGGCTCTCATGCATTACCGCCGGGACTTTAATAGTATACCTTCTTTCGGTAGACCAAAATATAACAACCTACTCTTAAATCATCTTGTATTCCCTTACAATTCTCCTTCATCCATTTATTTCTAACTCTTCTACACAAATGTACTATCTTATTTCTAACTATTATATTTTTGCTTACTTTCACTATCCAATTCTTTAAAAGGTATGAGCTTTCTTCTATTGTCTATTAAATCTAATATCTCTTTTGTTACCCAGAGATTTCTCGCTTCTACTTTTTTCTTACCTATAGTCTGTGTTGATGTATCATGTATAGCTCTTTTTATTTCTTTCCATCTATTTCTTACGTTCCCTCCTATAGCTATCTGTTTGATCTTATTACCTAATACTTGTTTATATTCCTCTTTTACCTCACTATCATTAAGCTTACCTAGATCCCATCCCTCTCTTTTAGCCTTTCTCAATTTTTTGATTTTAGTTTACACTTCATTTTAACTAAGTTATGATCGCTATCTATGTCAGCCCCTGGATAACTACGACAGTTTTTAACTTGGTTTCTAAATCTTTGTTTTATTTATTTATTTATTTATTTACCATCTAGCAGATCTAGATCCAATTACAAGACAGCATTATAACTACAAAATAAAACAGTAAGCATAAAAACAGCAAATACGCACAGTTAACAAATACTAAAAATTACACATTGATAAGTACATTCTTTTTTATAGCACGTATAGAGGTGTGGAGAATGTCAATGTTATTTTGGATAGAGGCATAGTTCATATGAATCTGATGAAGTGGAGAAAATTTTAATACGTTGGTACGGGGTACAGGATTATGGAATGTGGAAGGATTGCGAGAAGATAAGCGAGGTACTGTAAAAGTAATTTGGTTCAGTAGATCAGGGCAGTGAAAAGTGAAAAGGATATTATAGAGGAAAATCAAGGAATGCAAGAAACGTCTCTTCTCCAAAGAGATAACCCCAAAAGCAGACATAAAAGCAACATTACAATAGCGGATAGGCGGGTAAAATCCTTTATATCAGAACATTAAAATTTTCAAAAATCTCCTCTGTATACTTTCAATAAGTTGTATATATATATATATATATATATATATATATATATATATTGCATAGTGCGGACCCCATATAACACTGGCATACTCCAGCCGGGACCTAATGTAAGCATTAAACAACAAGATCATAGTTGACGATTGTCTAAAGCCCACAGAATTTCGAATAATGAATCCTAGCGTCTTAGAAGATGAAAGACTAAGATAGTTTATATGTTCAGCGAAAGTAAGCTTGCAGTCAAAGTAAATTCCAAGATCCTTAACATACTGAGGGCGTTGAAGAACACTGCCATTGAGAGAATAGTCAAAGTGTAGTGGATTATGAGAGCGTGAAAAGGACATAACATAACATTTATTGACATTTAATGGTAAGTCGTTTAATCTACACCAGTTGTTTAAACTGTTGAGGTTGGATTGAAGAATCATACAGTGTTTCTGGGAGGATACCATAGTAAACAGCTTTAGGTCAACATCGTACAACAGGTAATCAATGCTAAAGAAGGCTCCAATATCATTAATGTATATTATAAATATAATCTATTTGGTATCTAGCCCTATCACCTGGTGCTTTCCAGGTATTTCTTCTTTTAACATGTTGTTCGAATAGGGTGTTTACAGTTACTAATCTATGTTTCTAGCAAAACTCAACTAATCTTTCTCCTCTATCATTTCGTTTACCATACCCAAATTTTCCTACCAATTTTCCCTCACTACCTTCTCCCACTCACGCATTAAAATCGCCCATAACTATTAAATTCTCATCTCCCCTTTACTTTTCTCACTATACCATTTATATCCTTGTATACTTTTTCTACTTCCTCATCCTCATACTGAGTTGTTGGCATGTAAACCTGTACTAAAACAGTGTCTGTAGGTTTCGTGCTCAATCTAACCATAATTATTCTATCACTAAATTGTAAGTACTCTTTAACTTTATGTCCTAATCTTTTACCTAACACTATTCCTACTCCTGTCTGTCCATTAGTTGAAGAAGTTGTAATTATTCAATATTTATTTTTCCAAAAGTCATTACTATCTAGCCATCTCACCTCACTAATACCTAAAATGTCCAGCTTTCCTTTTCTCATTTCGACTAATAAATTCGTTAACTTATCTACTCTAAGTAATGACCTTACCCTGTCACTAAACCAAACCTTTGTTTTAAATTCTTACGATGACGAGCCCCAAGTACCCCCTCCCAGAGATCTGAATGAAGGAGTATTTTACCTCCGGATAAGAATTTTACTTGTGAGGTCTCCATCATATATAGTTCGTGATTCAGGCCACACATACCTGGGAAATATTGTGGTAGGTTCCCATATCTTTCCACAACGCAGTTTTTAAAGATTTTAGTAAAAAGCCGTATCTGTCACGGCCAATCCCCAACAGCCTTGTAAATTTTTGAGGATCGCCCGAGACCAACCGACTCTCCTCCCATATTTTTTAGCCAGCAATGCTGCCGCCCCCTGCTGTGCCTTTTAATCGCCTTTTACGATAAGCAGGCTTACTATAGTAGTATTCTTTGTCCCCTATTATAGGGACAAAGTTTATTAACAACTTGATATTATTCTTGTTTGATGAAACAACTTTGCGAAAAGTTCAGGTGTAACTAAATCCATTTACCTTACTCTCTTCTTGGTGTGATGAGGACAGACACACGACTTGGTTCAAACAAATGCTGGAACAATAAGTTTCACTTCCTCATGTAAGCAGCTTATTGTTTAAGTTATTATTAAAAAGAGACTTTCAAATTTAATTGGAAAATTCAATACCAGTTGTTACGGTTGCTTAAACCTTTAAAGGAAATTCGACTGCAGTTAAATGTTCTTTTTGTTTTGTATTATTTGTATGCTGCGTAAGAACGAACAAAGCAAATGGTTACCATTAAACGACGACTTTCAGTTGTAGATACAGCACTATAAATACCCAACAAGCCTATATCAACTGTCAAAGAAGCGCTTTTGTAATAATATTTTACTTTATTTCCAACTAACAACATTAAAAAACCAAGAACAGCAATTATATCTGTTTTTTTTGACATTGAATTAAAAAAAATCTTTTGATGTGTCTATGTCTATAGCCTACTTTAGTTCACCTAATTCCAATATTAGGTACTGCCGCCTTAAAACACGAACGTCAAGGAACAACACCAGTTGTCAGTAACATTGAAGAAATGATAGATCTATATTGAAGTTTGCTTTAAGAAGTACACATTTGGCCAGTTTGAACAGGTTAGCTGTGTAGTTTTGCTTGTTTTAAATGTTTATACATGTCTACAGTGAATATGTTATGGCACTGCATTGTAACAGCTATTATGTGAAGCAGGAAGAATAGCTACTTTCTTTTGTTTAAACACAGACGAAATTTTTTGTAAAGAGAACTCCATCTCACCAGGAGGCCGCAACAACCAAGGTTTCACTAGAAACACTCGTCTTTCAGCGAGTTATGACCTACAGTGGCTCTGTGGCGTAGTGGTATGTGTGTGACTACTATGCCCAAAGTCCCGGGTTCGAATCTCGAAAAATGTTGGGCAAGCATTTTTCACAAAAATACACCCTTGTTCGAATGAGAGGTAAAATGGAGGTACCGTGTGTGAGTGTTGTCACGCACATTAAAGATCCCTACCTTGCTTAGAACAGCAAGGGTTCGGCAAAATTACAAATTTTCCAAGTAAAAAAAAACTCGCTTGCTGGTCAATGTAGTACCTTCGGGTGGAGCATTGGGAAATCACATGTAAGGGTCATAACCTAGAAGACAAAATGAGTTAGCACCCTCAGACCTTTTGACATAAGCCCGAAGAATAGTAAATTAGCCTTTCAGCTAATTATTTAAGAGGTTTACAAAAGTATACTCCTCAAAATGTTTATTTCTTTTTGTTAGACCCATCTCGCACCGCTGGTGTTAACCAGTGCACACACAAAAACTGTTGTGCTCACCCTCCCCTTCAGGGAAGATTAAAATAATTAACATAACTCCCATTGGACCTGTAACAACGTATTAAAACTGTTTTACATCATTTGTCTTACTTTTCCTATTTTTGTGTTCAAAAGTAACTTTTCTTCTTCTGAAACATCTATTTCTGATTTATAAAATTAGTTAAGTATTAGGGAATTTCTAAAAAAAATAGTAAAATAATCAATACCAGCTGATTCTCTTTACCCTCGATAATTTGGATGTATTTACTTTTAGAGTTTTTATTAAAACACCAATAGTATATTCAACAGCTGCTAAGTACATACATGCATAAATAAACAAATGGTAATTTTGCTATTTACTTAATTAAAAATCCAAATTATAATATCACTATCAATTAACATGTTGGTATAATACAACCCTATTATACATTCATGCGACGCCTTTATAGTCTTGATTTATTTTTTGTAGTAATTTAAATGAGCATTAATTGTATGCATAAGCATTGTTAACACCAGTCTAACCTATAGGTACACGTCTTATTTGCAGAGTTCTTGGCATGAATAATTGAATATTAAAAAGCATTTTGCATGCAAGAATGCATAATAAGTCAGTTGATTCATGGTAAAGTAAATTGCCTTTAGAATAACCAATTTATCCTTTAAATAAAGTTTGTAAATTGCCTTACTTAGCAGTCATTTATCACTCTAGTTATTTTTATAGTTGCTAATAAAATCCCACATAAAACAAAACCATCAGCAATACTTTTAAGCAATAAATAGTAAACCTAATGAGTTACTGGTTTAACAATTTCAAGACCTATACTCAATAATGAACGATGTCAAATCAAATCGCCAAGACAAAAGTTAGCTTAACATTTCCAGTTAATTTATAAATATTTCATAAACAAAAATCAAGAGTTGCTTTATTTAATCGTTATTGGCAAACTATAGAATAAATTTGCATAATATGCAAATTAGGGTAATAATGTATAACCTACTAGCTTTATGTTATATGATCGTCAATTAATTTTAAATGCAGAATTGTAGATTATTCTAACGTTCGTCAACACGATAGAATTTATTTGAAACTTTTATCATAGATTTATGGATACCAAGTTATACAATAATTGTTTTAATAGACATTAATGCTTACACAAACCCGACTGGTTATGGAAACAAGGCATGAAATGAGCATGTCTGGAATGTACATGGCCTTTTAAAGTTTCTACATTGGAAAGCAACCACAACAAAAGATTTATTAATTTCCGAAAAATTACGCCAAAATAAGCTAGAATAAATAGCAGATTTCATTTCCAAGTAGTTTTACGTACAGAGCAACCCTACACACACTAAAGCAAAAAAATTCTCCAGGAAATTTAAGGGGTAGGTGCCGTATAACAGTATGATTCCCTGTTACCAGTTTGGGAAGTGTGATATTATTATGATCTAGTTGCCTGATGTTGTTTATAGACATTCACTTTCCTATATGTCATTAGTTTTAATGTGTTTAGTATTTACTATAATTAACTGTTTATTAAAACCTTAAAAGAGGTTCTCCATTTCATTACAATTTAATAAACAGTTAATTCATATAAATGGATCGTTTTCTGGCTCCGGAACGATTCGACATCGACCCAAATTCTATAAATGCGACTCTGGAGTGGGAACACTGGTATACAAAATTTCTTAATTTCTCATCTGGAAAGAAGACCCTGATAAATTGAAAATCCTTTATAATTACATCTCTGCCAAAGTCTACCAGTATATTAGTGCTGCTGTGACATATAAAGATGCTATTTCAATCCTCAATGATATATATGTGAAGCCAGTTAATGAAGTCTATAATCGGCATAAGTTAGCTACTAAGTCAACTATCTGAAGAAAATGTTGACCAATTTTACAAGCTTTAAATCTTCTAGCTAAAGATTGTAAATTTAAAGCTGTTACTGCTGAAAAGCATCGAGAAGATTTCACTCGGGATGCCTTTATTCGTGGTTTAGCTGATACCAATATTAGGCAGAGACTTTTGGAAAGTTCTCTATTGACCCTAAGCGAGGCATATGAAAAAGCTCGATCATTAGAAATGGCTCTACAACAATCGATGCTTTACAATCAATCTCTGAATGTAAACTCTATACAAACCCACAATTCGGTCAATCATGCGGTCCCTTTGAAGCAAGGAATTCAAAATGAAAACGTTCCATATAGTGAAACTAAAGAAACATTAGCGGCTACTTATAGAAAATTGTTTTTACTGTGGATTTAAATGGCATATTCGATCCAAATGTTCAGCGCGAAATAGTCTTTGTAATATATGCCAAATAAAAGGTCACTACTCTAAGGTATGCAAATCACAAAAGAATGGGTCCAACTCTAATCACTCTGCTTCTATGATTAGCTCTATCAATACCAAACCCATACCTGAATGTTTGGCAAAAGCTGTGATTCGTGTAGAAGTTAATAATTCCTCTCTCTATGCACTAATAGATACTGGTAGTTCCTGTAGTTTTATTAGTGACCAAGCTGTAAAGAAACTTAAATTACCTATAATGTCTTCACAGGAGTCTGTTACAATGGCATCTACATCCTTCAACTCTAGAACATCTGGACAGTGTATTATTAATCTTCGTACCAAAGATCACTTCTATCCTAATGTTCGTCTGTCTATTCTCCCTAATCTTTGCTCAGATATAATAATTGGCCACGATCTTATGAAACAACACTCTAAAGTGGAAGTTGAATTTGGTGGCTTAAAACCTTCGTTGAAAATTTGTGCTTTATCTACAGCTAGTATTGAACCTGTAACTCTCTTTGAAAATTTAACACCTGAATGTAGACCAAGGTCACGGTTTACATTACGTGACCTCAGCTAGAGACTTCTACCTTGCGGTAAATACTTTCAAATACGTCTAAAACAACAAATCAACAGAAAAAAATGCGGGTTTTTGCGATTTATGCGTAAAAAACGAGATTTTTGTACCCAATTTTGAGGTTATGTAACCCGATTACATGTTATTTTAATTTTGCTTTAATTATGTTTAGGGTATTAATTGTGATATAATAAAAGGACGAAACACATTTGGAAAGTTATTTTTGATAATCTGCTTTGAATACAACTCACACAAGGTTGAAATATTTGCCAAAAATTATTGCTTATCTTTTCTGAGAATGTGTTAGGAGTATAACTTAGTTATTTTGATTGTTTTACTTTTATCACAAATACACACCACTAAACTATTAAATACTTACATTTTCGGTTACTATTATTGCTCATTACCATTTTTATTATAAAAAATAAATTCTATTTTTATTTTGTGAAGGATTAAAGCAAATTGCATAATTATTGTCCCATTCTGAGATGTTAGTGCATAAGAAAACAAGGATGTGCAATGATTAGGCAAAACATTGTTGAATATTATTACTTCACTAATATTATTTGTTGCGAGGTTATCATTACGGTTATTGATATAGTAGTTGTACTAACATTATTCGAGGCTGACTGTCAAAGAAACAATATAAACACACTTGATGTGCGGCGGGGTTAGGTTTCTGTAATAATTAGAAGAGATTATGTTATCGTTTTAATAGTTGCATTAATATTATTCCGAGCTTCAGGTAGAGCAGAATTTATTTATGCAGAGCCTGAAAGTCATTTGACATATGCGCAAACCTTGAAAGTCAGTGGCGTAGCGGATTTAATATTTTTTTATCAAACTCCATAGAGTAAATATTCTAAAATCAAGTTTTATATTGTTGGTGGTTTAAATTTACATTGCGAATACGCGAATAAGCAACGCATAAAACACAAAGAAACAGAAAGAAAACTATGAAAACGTAAGAAATAAATATAGAATATCAAAGTCACAAATATTAATTGACATTTAGTAGCAAATTATCTATGTCAATGAACGAACACGCCTATTTATAAGCAATGGATTAATCTGACACCATTTTACCTGTGTGCGCATGACGACGTACGGGCTCTTCTTAAATAAATTTTATTATACGAGATAATCGAATGGGTGAATGAGTGGAAATAGTGTTGAAGTATAAATAATGCCGACGCGAAAATTGATGTTACAGGTTAGATTAGTAGTCGAAATGTTTTACTACTAAAACGCAATAATCAAACGAGTGTAAGAGCAGAAATAGTGTTGAGGTATAAACAGTGCTGAAGCAGAAATAGTGCTAATGTTTCAACTTAAGTTAGTAGTCGAAACGTTATATTACTAAGACAAAATAATCGAGCATATAGCGTTGGGGCATAAATAATGCTGAGACGAAAACAGTGCTGTGGTTTCAACTTAGGTTAGTAGTCGAAATGTTTTACTACTACGACAAAATAATTGGGCGGGTATAGCAGTTAAAATAGTGTTGAGGTGTATACAGTGCTGGAGCGAAAATTGTGTTGAGGTTTCAACTTAGGTTAGTAGTTGAAATGTTTTACTACTAAGACAAAATAATAGTACGGGTGCATGCACAGAAATAGTGTTGAGGTATAAATAGTGCTGAAGCGAAAATAGTGTTGAGGTTTCAACTTAGGTTAGTAGTCGAAATGTTTTACTACTAAGACAAAATAATCGGACGGGTGCATACGCAGTAATAGTGTTGAGGTATAAATAGTGCTGAAGCGAAAATAGTGTTGAGGTTTCAACTTAGGTTAGTAGTCAAAATGTTTTACTACTAAGACAAAATAATCGGACGGGTGCATACGCAGTAATAGTGTTGAGGTATAAATAGTGCTGAAGCGAAAATAGTGTTGAGGTTTCAACTTAGGTTAGTAGTCGAAATGTTTTACTACTAAGACAAAATAATCGGACGGGTGCATGCGCAGAAACAGTGTTGAGGTATAAATAGTGCTGAAGCGAAAATAGTGTTGAGGTTTCAACTTAGGTTAGTAGTCGAAATGTTTTACTACTAAGACAAAATAATCGGACGGGTGCATGCGCAGAAATAGTGTTGAGATATAAATAGTGCTGAAGCGAAAATAGTGTCGAGGTTTCAACTTAGGTTAGTAGTCGAAATGTTTTACTACTAAGACAAAATAATCGGACGGGTATATGACCGGAAATAGTGTTGAGGTGTATACAGTGCTGGAGCGAAAATAGTGTTGAGGTTTCAACTTAGGTTAGTAGTTGAAATGTTTTACTACTAAAACAAAATAATATGACGGGTGCATGCGCAGAAATAGTGATGAGGTATAAATAGTGTTGAAGCGAAAATAGTGTTGAGGTTTCAACTTAGGTTAGTAGTCGAAATGTTTTACTACTAAGACAAAATAATCGGACGGGTATATGAGCGGAAATACTGTTGAGGTGTATACAGTGCTGGGGCGAAAATAGTGTTGAGGTTTCAACTTAGGTTAGTAGTTGAAATGTTTTACTACTAAAACAAAATAATAGGACGGGTGCATGCGCAGAAATAGTGTTGAGGTATAAATAGTGCTGAAGCGAAAATAGTGTTGAGGTTTCAACTTAGGTTAGTAGTTGAAATGTTTTACTACTAAAACAAACTAATAGGACGGCTGCATGCGCAGAAATAGTGTTGAGGTATAAATAGTGTTGAAGCGAAAATAGTGTTGAGGTTTCAACTTAGGTTAGTAGTTGAAATGTTTTACTACTAAAACAAAATAATAGGACGGGTGCATGCGCAGAAATAGTGTTGAGGTATAAATAGTGTTGAAGCGAAAATAGTGTTGAGGTTTCAACTTAGGTTAGTAGTTGAAATGTTTTACTACTAAAACAAAATAATAGGACGGGTGCATGCGCAGAAATAATGTTGAGATATAAATAGTGTTGAAGCGAAAATAGTGTTGAGGTTTCAACTTAGGTTAGTAGTTGAAATGTTTTACTACTAAAACAAACTAATAGGACGGGTGCATGCGCAGAAATAGTGTTGAGGTATAAATAGTGTTGAAGCGAAAATAGTGTTGAGGTTTCAACTTAGGTTAGTAGTTGAAATGTTTTACTACTAAAACAAATAATAGGACGGTGATGCGCAGAAATATGTTGAGTATAAATAGTGTGAAGCGAAAATAGTGTTGAGGTTTCAACTTAGGTTAGTAGTGAAATGTTTTACTACTAACAAATAATGGACGGTATGCGAAATAGTGTTGAGGTATAAGTGTGGGCGAAAATAGTGTTGAGGTTTCAATTAGGTTAGTAGTTGAAATGTTTTACTACTAAAAAAAATAATGGACGGGTGCATGCCAGAAATAGTGTGAGGTATAAAAGTGTGAAGCGAAAATAGTGTTGAGGTTTCAACTTAGGTTAGTGTTGAAATGTTTTACTACTAAAACAAAATAATAGACGGTGCATGCCAGAAATAGTGTGAGGTATAAAAGTGTGAAGCGAAAATAGTGTTGAGGTTTCAACTTAGGTTAGTGTTGAAATGTTTTACTACTAAAACAAAATAATGGACGGGTGCATGCGCAGAAAAGTGTTGAGGTATAAATAGTGTGAAGCGAAAATAGTGTTGAGGTTTCAACTTAGGTTAGTGGTTGAAATGTTTTACTACTAAAACAAAATAATGGACGGGTGCATGCGCAGAAATAGTGTGAGGTATAAATAGTGCTGAAGCGAAAATAGTGTTGAGGTTTCAACTTAGGTTAGTGGTTGAAATGTTTTACTACTAAAACAAAATAATGGACGGGTATGCCGAAATATGTTGAGGTATAAAGTGTGAAGCGAAAATAGTGTTGAGGTTTCAACTTAGGTTAGTGTTGAAATGTTTTACTACTAAAACAAAATAATAGGACGGTGCATGCGCAGAAATATGTTGAGGTATAAATAGTGTTGAAGCGAAAATAGTGTTGAGGTTTCAACTTAGGTTAGTAGTTGAAATGTTTTACTACTAAAACAAAATAATGGACGGGTATGCGCAGAAATATGTTGAGGTATAAATAGTGTTGAGCGAAAATAGTGTTGAGGTTTCAACTTAGGTTAGTAGTTGAAATGTTTTACTACTAAAACAAAATAATGGACGGGTAATGGCGAAATATGTTGAGGTATAAAAGTGTGAGCGAAAATAGTGTTGAGGTTTCAATTAGGTTAGTAGTTGAAATGTTTTACTACTAAAAAAATAATGGACGGTGCATGCGCAGAAATAGTGTTGAGGTATAAATAGTGTGAAGCGAAAATAGTGTTGAGGTTTCAACTTAGGTTAGTAGTTGAAATGTTTTACTACTAAAACAAAATAATAGGACGGTGATGCGCAGAAATATGTTGAGGTATAAATAGTGTTGAAGCGAAAATAGTGTTGAGGTTTCAACTTAGGTTAGTGTTGAAATGTTTTACTACTAAAACAAAATAATAGGACGGTGCATGCCAGAAATAGTGTTGAGGATAAATAGTGTTGAAGCGAAAATAGTGTTGAGGTTTCAACTTAGGTTAGTAGTTGAAATGTTTTACTACTAAAACAAAATAATAGGACGGGTGCATGCCAGAAATAGTGTTGAGGTATAAAAGTGTTGAAGCGAAAATAGTGTTGAGGTTTCAACTTAGGTTAGTAGTTGAAATGTTTTACTACTAAAACAAAATAATAGGACGGTGATGCGCAGAAATAGTGTTGAGGTATAAATAGTGTGAAGCGAAAATAGTGTTGAGGTTTCAACTTAGGTTAGTGGTTGAAATGTTTTACTACTAAAACAAAATAATAGGACGGGTGCATGCGCAGAAATAGTGTTGAGGTATAAATAGTGTTGAAGCGAAAATAGTGTTGAGGTTTCAACTTAGGTTAGTGTTGAAATGTTTTACTACTAAAACAAATAATAGGACGGTATGCGCAGAAATATGTTGAGGTATAAAAGTGTTGAAGCGAAAATAGTGTTGAGGTTTCAACTTAGGTTAGTAGTTGAAATGTTTTACTACTAAAACAAAATAATAGGACGGTGAATGCAGAAATATGTTGAGGTATAAATAGTGTTGAAGCGAAAATAGTGTTGAGGTTTCAACTTAGGTTAGTAGTTGAAATGTTTTACTACTAAAACAAAATAATAGGACGGTGAATGCGAGAAATATGTTGAGGTTAAAAGTGTTGAAGCGAAAATAGTGTTGAGGTTTCAACTTAGGTTAGTAGTTGAAATGTTTTACTACTAAAACAAAATAATGGACGGGTGAATGCCAGAAATATGTTGAGGTATAAATAGTGTTGAAGCGAAAATAGTGTTGAGGTTTCAATTAGGTTAGTAGTTGAAATGTTTTACTACTAAAACAAAATAATAGGACGGGTGCATGCGCAGAAATAGTGTTGAGGATAAATAGTGTTGAAGCGAAAATAGTGTTGAGGTTTCAACTTAGGTTAGTGTTGAAATGTTTTACTACTAAAACAAAATAATAGGACGGTGCATGCCAGAAATAGTGTTGAGGTATAAAAGTGTTGAAGCGAAAATAGTGTTGAGGTTTCAACTTAGGTTAGTGTTGAAATGTTTTACTACTAAACAAATAATAGGACGGTGCATGCGCAGAAAAGTGTTGAGGTATAAATAGTGTGAAGCGAAAATAGTGTTGAGGTTTCAACTTAGGTTAGTGGTTGAAATGTTTTACTACTAAAACAAAATAATGGACGGGTGCATGCGCAGAAATAGTGTGAGGTATAAATAGTGTGAAGCGAAAATAGTGTTGAGGTTTCAACTTAGGTTAGTGGTTGAAATGTTTTACTACTAAAACAAATAATGGACGGTATGCCGAAATATGTTGAGGTATAAAGTGTGAAGCGAAAATAGTGTTGAGGTTTCAACTTAGGTTAGTGTTGAAATGTTTTACTACTAAAACAAAATAATAGGACGGTGCATGCGCAGAAATATGTTGAGGTATAAATAGTGTTGAAGCGAAAATAGTGTTGAGGTTTCAACTTAGGTTAGTAGTTGAAATGTTTTACTACTAAAACAAATAATGGACGGTATGGCAGAAATATGTTGAGGTTAAAAGTGTTGAGCGAAAATAGTGTTGAGGTTTCAACTTAGGTTAGTAGTTGAAATGTTTTACTACTAAAACAAAATAATGGACGGGTAATGGCAGAAATATGTTGAGTATAAATAGTGTGAGCGAAAATAGTGTTGAGGTTTCAATTAGGTTAGTAGTTGAAATGTTTTACTACTAAAAAATAATAGGACGGTGCATGCGCAGAAATAGTGTTGAGGTATAAATAGTGTGAAGCGAAAATAGTGTTGAGGTTTCAACTTAGGTTAGTTTGAAATGTTTTACTACTAAAACAATAATAGGACGTGCAGAAATATGTGAGTATAAATAGTGTGAAGCGAAAATAGTGTTGAGGTTTCAACTTAGGTTGGTTGAAATGTTTTACTACTAAAACAATAATAGGACGGCATGCCAGAAATAGTGTTGAGGATAAAGTGTTGAAGCGAAAATAGTGTTGAGGTTTCAACTTAGGTTAGTGTTGAAATGTTTTACTACTAAAACAAAATAATAGGACGGCATGCACAGAAATAGTGTGAGGTATAAAAGTGTTGAAGCGAAAATAGTGTTGAGGTTTCAACTTAGGTTAGTAGTTGAAATGTTTTACTACTAAAACAAACTAATAGGACGGTGATGTTTAAATAGTGATGAGGTATAAATAGGTGAAGCGAAAATAGTGTTGAGGTTTCAACTTAGGTTAGTGGTTGAAATGTTTTACTACTAAAACAAAATAATAGGACGGTGCATGCGCAGAAATATGACTGAGTATAAATAGTGTGAAGCGAAAATAGTGTTGAGGTTTCAACTTAGGTTAGTGGTTAAAATGTTTTACTACTAAAACAAACTAATAGGACGGCTGCATGCGCAGAAATAGTGTTGAGGTATAAATAGTGTTGAAGCGAAAATAGTGTTGAGGTTTCAACTTAGGTTAGTGGTTGAAATGTTTTACTACTAAAACAAAATAATAGGACGGGTGATGCAGAAATAATGTTGAGATATAAATAGTGTTGAAGCGAAAATAGTGTTGAGGTTTCAACTTAGGTTAGTAGTTGAAATGTTTTACTACTAAAACAAACTAATAGGACGGCTGCATGCGCAGAAATAGTGTTGAGGTATAAATAGTGTTGAAGCGAAAATAGTGTTGAGGTTTCAACTTAGGTTAGTAGTTGAAATGTTTTACTACTAAAACAAAATAATAGGACGGGTGAATGCGCAGAAATAATGTTGAGATATAAATAGTGTTGAAGCGAAAATAGTGTTGAGGTTTCAACTTAGGTTAGTAGTTGAAATGTTTTACTACTAAAACAAACTAATAGGACGGGTGCATGCGCAGAAATAGTGTTGAGGATTATAGTGTTGAAGCGAAAATAGTGTTGAGGTTTCAACTTAGGTTAGTAGTTGAAATGTTTTACTACTAAAACAAAATAATAGGACGGGTGAATGCGCAGAAATAATGTTGAGATATAAATAGTGTTGAAGCGAAAATAGTGTTGAGGTTTCAACTTAGGTTAGTAGTTGAAATGTTTTACTACTAAAACAAACTAATAGGACGGGTGCATGCGCAGAAATAGTGTTGAGGCATTAGTAGTGTTGAAGCGAAAATAGTGTTGAGGTTTCAACTTAGGTTAGTAGTTGAAATGTTTTACTACTAAAACAAAATAATAGGACGGGTGCATGCGCCAGAAATAGTGCTGAGGTATAAATAGTGTTGAAGCGAAAATAGTGTTGAGGTTTCAACTTAGGTTAGTAGTTGAAATGTTTTACTACTAAAACAAACTAATAGGACGGGTGCATGCGCAGAAATAGTGTTGAGGTAAAAATAGTGTTGAAGCGAAAATAGTGTTGAGGTTTCAACTTAGGTTAGTAGTTGAAATGTTTTACTACTAAAACAAAATAATAGGACGGGTGCATGCGCAGAAATAGTGTTGAGGTATAAATAGTGTTGAAGCGAAAATAGTGTTGAGGTTTCAACTTAGGTTAGTAGTTGAAATGTTTTACTACTAAAACAAACTAATAGGACGGCTGCATGCGCAGAAATAGTGCTGAGGTATAAATAGTGCTGAAGCGAAAATAGTGTTGAGGTTTCAACTTAGGTTAGTAGTTGAAATGTTTTACTACTAAAACAAACTAATAGGACGGCTGCATGCGCAGAAATAGTGTTGAGGTATAAATAGTGTTGAAGCGAAAATAGTGTTGAGGTTTCAACTTAGGTTAGTAGTTGAAATGTTTTACTACTAAAACAAAATAATAGGACGGGTGAATGCGAAATAATGTTGAGATATAAATAGTGTTGAAGCGAAAATAGTGTTGAGGTTTCAACTTAGGTTAGTAGTTGAAATGTTTTACTACTAAAACAAACTAATAGGACGGCTGCATGCGCAGAAATAGTGTTGAGGTATAAATAGTGTTGAAGCGAAAATAGTGTTGAGGTTTCAACTTAGGTTAGTAGTTGAAATGTTTTACTACTAAAACAAAATAATAGGACGGGTGCATGCGCAGAAATAGTGTTGAGGTATAAATAGTGTTGAAGCGAAAATAGTGTTGAGGTTTCAACTTAGGTTAGTAGTTGAAATGTTTTACTACTAAAACAAACTAATAGGACGGCTGCATGCAGAAATAGTGTTGAGGTATAAATAGTGTTGAAGCGAAAATAGTGTTGAGGTTTCAACTTAGGTTAGTAGTTGAAATGTTTTACTACTAAAACAAAATAATAGGACGGGTGCATGCGCAGAAATAGTGTTGAGGTATAAATATTGCTGAAGCGAAAATAGTGTCGAGGTTTCAACTTAGGTTAGTAGTTGAAATGTTTTACTACTAAAACAAACTAATAGGACGGGTGCATGCGCAGAAATAGTGTTGAGGTATAAATAGTGTTGAAGCAAAAATAGTGTTGAGGTTTCAACTTAGGTTAGTAGTTGAAATGTTTTACTACTAAAACAAAATAATAGGACGGGTGCATGCGCAGAAATAGTGTTGAGGTATAAATAGTGTTGAAGCGAAAATAGTGTTGAGGTTTCAACTTAGGTTAGTAGTTGAAATGTATTACTACTAAAACAAAATAATAGGACGGGTGCATGCGCAGAAATAGTGTTGAGGTATAAATAGTGCTGAAGCGAAAATAGTGTTGAGGTTTCAACTTAGGTTAGTAGTTGAAATATTTAACTACTAAGGCAAAATAATCGAACTAGTGTAGGTCGGAAATAGTGTTCAGGTATATATAGTGCTGGTACGAAAATAGCGTTGAGGTTTCAACTTAGGTTAGTAGTTGATATGTTTTACTACGAAGGCAAGATAACCGAATGTGTGCATAAACGAGTATAGTGTTGAGGCATATATAGAGCCAAGGTGAAAATAGTGTTGAGGTGTCTACTTACTTTAGTAGTCATAGCGTTTTACTACTATGTTGAAATGATGAATTTGGTACATGTGTGAAAATACTGTTTTGATTTAAATATAGGTCACTAGGCATAACATTTTACTACAAGGCAAAATCCAAGTGGGTTCAACACTAACTGCATGGTACCGCAGCAAAACCCAGCATTACATCTACGATTATGCTGTATAAAGCCCTTCGTTGCAAGTCCTCGACGATAACGGCTTTATCGTGTCGAGAATACTTATATATAACTATGCCAATGAGAACTTGCACACGCAGCGACGAAGGTATCGTTCGGCAATTGATTTGTTTTGTAAAAAAGTTCGGAATAGTTAATACAATAAGTGAATATCGAATGAAAACATAAAAACAAGCAATTGCAAAAGATACATCATTATACCAGAACAATTCCAACACAATTAGGAAGCAGTGCCAATTCATACGTTTGACATTTAATTACTGTGATGTTTGTTATATTCGTCTGGTTGTTGACGTTACATTAGTAACACTATTGTTGGATAAAAAGTGACGTATTTATTTTAAAGAAGAAACCATACATGTATAAAATCTGCAAAACTCTGTTTTTAATTAGCATTTCATTTTATGGTCTGCTGTATTAGTTTTCAACTTTAGGCGTGGTCTGTGATTCCATTCAATAACCGCAAAACTTCAATCGTATTATCAATAGCGAAATAAAATCGACAATTTCAGAACGAAAGATTGAACTGAATGCAGCCATTATTTTTCACAAATTATGCTACGCCAATGATCTGTTCGAAAACTGACAATCTGTGTTTAAGGGTTATAGTTATTATATGTTTATAAATCAATTTTGAGAGCCTTCGTTGTTGTGACGCATTGATATTTAAATTACAATTTCATACTGCAAGGAATATGTTAATGTTCTGTCTCAAATAGTGTCAAAAGCTCTTCCAACCCTCAAAACTTATACAATGCGAGGTTATTCTTATAATGGTATCAAGCGTGCTTTGTATATTCATTCGCGATCTGCGGTCGAGTGACATTTCAGTAAGAAGTAGTTAAGTTTTTGGAATTTAATTAAACCAAATTTACTGAAAAACCCGCAAATTTTTCATTAGTATTTGAAAATGTACGTGTTTTTGTATGGTTTCTAATAATTTTTAATTATTTTTGACAGGTCACGTAATGTAAACCGGCAGACCAATTGCTATAAAATCTCGCAGACAAACTGAAAGTGATTCCAAATTCATAGAAGCTGAAATTAAACGCTTACTCTCTGAGGATATAATTGAAGAAAGTAAATCACCGTTGCGAGCGCAAGTGCTAGTTACATCTTCAGAAAATCACCGCAAACGTATGGTAATCGATTATTCTCAGACAATCAATAGATTCACTCAGTTAGACGCATATCCTCTTCCGCGTATTGAAGATATTGTAAATAGTGTGTCTAAATATCAAGTCTTCAGCAAAATTGACATGAAAAGTGCATATCACCAATTTCCCATCAAAAGGAAGACCGCCATATACTGCATTCGAGGCTTGTGGTATACTTTTACAGTTTAAGCGAATCCCCTTTGGAGTAACGAATGGAGTAGCTGCGTTTCAAAGAGGCATAGACTACATTATTCGCAATGAAAAATTATCAGATACGTATACTTACCTGGATGATATCACTGTTTGTGGTAGAGATCAGAAGAAACATGATGAGAATCTTCGGTGTTTTATAGAAGCTATTCAGAAATTCAACCTAACCATAAATAATGAGAAAAGCGAATTTTCTCTTTGTTCGATTCACCTCTTAGGATATTTGATATCCTACGATTCTATTAGGCCTGATCCTGATAGACTCAGAGCGTTGCATGAAATTCCACCTCCAAATAACACAACTTCACTAAAAAGAGTCGTTGGAATGTTTGCACATTTTTCAAATTATATTCCTCGTTTTTCACACAAAATAAGTATCCTTTCTCATAGCAAATTTCCACTATCTCCTGAAGCTCTAAAAGTCTTTTATAGTATAAAAAAAGAGATAGAAAATGCCTCGTTCGCACCTATACGTAGTGAGGATATGTTTACGGTAGAAACTGATGCTTCAAATGAAGCAATAGGAGCAACTCTTTCACAATCTGGACATTCTGTTGCCTTCTTTTCAAGGACTCTTTCTCAATCAGAATGTAGACACTCGTCTGTAGAAAAAGAAGCATATGCGATCGTTGAAGCGACTAGGAAGTGGCGGCATTTCCTAATGGGAAGATATTTTAAGCTAATCACTGATCAACGCTCTGTTACATTTATGTTTGATCTAAAATCCAAAAGCAAAATAAAGAACGAAAAAATTCTACGGTGGAGATTAGAATTATCGTGTTTTAGTTACGATATTATTTATAGACCTGGACCTCAGAATACTGCTGCAGATGCACTTTCTCGTATTTGTTCTGCAACAACTGCTAACGAAGCTCGACTTATGGATTTACATAATACTTTATGTCACCCTGGAATTACTCGAATGAATCATTGGATTCGAATAAAAAATTTACCTTATTCTATGGAAGATGTAAAGAAAATGACTTCTTCTTGTCCAGTATGTTGTGAAATTAAGCCTAGATTCTATATATTTAAGGGAAGGCTCATAAAAGCTACTTCCGCCTTCGAACGTTTAAATGTGGATTTTAAAGGCCCTCTTCCATCCTGTACTAATAATCGTTATATTCTCACAATCATTGACGAATACTCACGATATCCTTTTGCCATCGCCTGTCCAGATATGACTTCTTCAACTATCATTGCTGCTCTCAAAAATATCTTTTATCTCTTTGGAACTTCCTCTTATATTCACTCTGACAGAGGGAGCTCATTTATGTCTAATGAATTAAAAATGTTTTTGAACTCTAATGGAATCGCTTCTAACAGAACTACACCTTATAACCCTCGCGGTAATGGCCAAGTAGAAAAGTACAATGGTATCATCTGGCGTACAATTCAATTAGCTCTTAAATCCAAAAATAAAAATATAAGTCAATGGGAAAGTGTACTTCCAGAAGTACTACATTCAATAAGAAGCTTACTCTGTACCTCTACAAATGAAACTCCGCATGAACGATTGTTCAGGCATCAAAGGCGAAGTGGTAATGGAGAAACGATTCCAACGTGGCTTTTAAGTCCAGGTCCTGTTTATCTACGACAATTTGTTCGTAATTCCAAATATGATCCCATAGTCAAAGAAGTTACACTACTCAAAAGTAATGCCGAATATGCTCATATTAGAGATTCTGAAGGAAGAATTACCTCTGTATCTACACGGGATTTGGCTCCAGTTGGTAATGCTGAAAACATTCAGATTGGAGATTCTGAAGGAAGAATGAACTCTGTATCTGCACGAGATCTAGCTCCAGTTCATAATTTTCGCATTAGAGACTCTGAAAAAGAAGTTTTAACTCTCGAAACTAACGACATGCAATCAGACACTCCTGAATCAGAAGTCGAATTAAATAATTCTCGAAACCTTCAACCTATTGTACGTAGAAGTTCTAGAACAAGAAAACTACCTTCTCACCTCGAAGAATACGTGTTGTAATTTATAGGCAGGGGTGAATGTGATATTATTATGATCTAGTTGCCTGATGTTGTTTATAGACATTCACTTTCCGATATGTCATTAGTTTTAATGTGTTTAGTATTTACTATAATTAACTGTTTATTAAAACCTTAAAAGAGGTTCTCCATTTCATTACAGGAAGTTAGGCAACTTTATGTGCATGCTTTATTACGTGTGTAAGAGCAAGAAACAGCTGCCTTTGTGTGAGATTGAGAAGGGATGTGCAATTCAGCTTGTTAATACAAAGTGTAGTTCTACACATCGTCATGCTTCACTTTTTTAGTATTGTGTGGACGATGGATTGCCATCACCATGTCTGGCTCTTTTTGGTATTCCACCAAGATTGTAACCAGTTCGTTCAGCTGGCAATTGAAGTAATTTAAGTCCTATATAGGGTAAGCGCTTGCTTGTGCTACTAATGAATTTCACTCAAAAGAATGTAAATTTTTTAGCAACTAGGAAAGAATATATTTTCAAAGCTTTTCATTTTATTGAAAACTCAAGGTTGTAACAAAGATGTGTTTCTCGGAGCTAAACGGTTGGAGCCTCCTGATAAATTGGGGTTGGCATTATTAATTATCATTTGAACTGGGGTAATGCATTTAGTAGGAAATGCTATCTAGAAATATTGTATTATAGGCTGCTGTTTTTGAGAATTCTTTTTTAGTATGATATTTTAAATTCTACTTTAGAAATATTCGAGTACTGGAGCATTCCACATGTGAGGTCAACAGGTGCCAAGAGTACTTATGTCAACAACATATTTATCAATCACCATTACTTGAAATATTTATAAACGTTAATATTTTTCTCCCACGAATAAAAAAGACAACAGTGCATTTA
This sequence comes from Platerodrilus igneus, assembly GCA_036346225.1. Lineage (NCBI taxonomy): Eukaryota > Metazoa > Arthropoda > Insecta > Coleoptera > Lycidae > Platerodrilus > Platerodrilus igneus. Next base: position 8,721,900 of record JARFIW010001469.1, on the reverse strand, counting down.
AATTGGTTTATTGAATAAATTACGCATTCGTTTAAGATATTTAACAGGCAATTCTGTCCAGTAATTTCTTTAAATTATGGCATTGTTATTAACTGTAACATTGTTAGCAATACTTTCAGCTCAAGGTGTTGGTAAGTGATCTTAACTTTTAGTTTTCAAGTTATTTGTTATTATTTTATTTTAAGGAAATGCCTTATTATGCACTGACTGTAAATAATTGTTATTCTATGCCTGATGTGAAACCTTCAAAACTGTAATTATTAATTTAATTTTTTTATTTAGAATAAATCAACTTGGTGGTGGCCACTCAACTAGCTTCAGTGTGTAATTATACTGTCAAATTGTTGATGATTGTTTTATTTTGTAGAATTTCAAATCTTAAGGATTACTTACAAAATTATTAAATTAGTGGATTTTGTAAAAAGAGCACATAATTTTAGTGCTACTGAAGAGCTATTGATGGTTATTCATATTGTGTAAAATATATTCTGTATTACTTTCAAACATTAAATTATAGGTATCATTGGTGGTCAAATACAAAAAAAATATTACAAAAAACAAAAAAAACGATGCTATTACTTCCCAAACAAAAATGCAAGCATGAGTAAAACTTGCCTGAAACTTACATGAAAATATCGATACATCCATGACTCTCAAACAAAAATATGACATTAAACAAAAACACACAAAAAGATATTGGCCAAAGAAAAATGTCTTCTTAGAGGCACTGATGGGAGAGCCAACAACTAAAATAATGGTAACAGATGGTAAGAGTTCGGTCAAAAAAATCTTAAAAACAGAACTAGTGGGCATGGCATGCATTCTCAATTTAATGATGATCCAGCAGTGAACAATACACCATTGACAGGTACTAATTAACAAGTTAAATAGTTGCATAAGCTACGAGGCGCACAACTTACTTTCCAGGTTTTTTGATCAATGAATAATGGAAAATTTTAAGAGAAATACAAAAATGGTTATTTAAAGTATTGTCCCTCGCTAGTTACACATTATTGCCAACTTTTTGACGATAATTAAATATCATAATAAAACAACACGTTTTTGGACCAAAACCATTCAACCAACCAATTTTGCACTTCTTTGAAGTTGGCCCAGTGTAGCCTAACCAAGTCATGCGCCACTGACCCAAAACAAGTAATAATTGGAAGAGGTCAGGTCCAGCGAATACGGCAGGTGCGGTAGCAGATCCCATTTCGATGTTTTGATGATGTCCTTGATAATGGAAGTACAATGTAATATCACTCATTCTTGTCCCATATCCCATTCTATCAGTTTCTTGAATAATGCATGGTTCAAATTGATCAGTTGCTAGCAATGTCCATTGACAGTTTCGCATGGATTCAGCAACTCATAGTACACTATTTCTTTCTGGTCCTACCAAATACAGAGCACTGTTTTCTTTCCAAAGCGAGTTGGCCATGCCAGCAATGTTAATGCGTCACCAAGTAAAAACCAAAATTTTTTGCATTTCGTAGTCTTGAAATACATCCACTTCTCATCACCAGTAACATTTCGACTAGGAATCTCTTTCTGTCATGCAGCAAAAGCAAAATTACAAAAGTGTCTCTTCGATTTTCCATATGTCTCTCCATTAAATCATACAGCACCCATTTTCTTTCTTTTGAATTTTTCCCATGGCATATAAACGTTTGGAAATATCACGTTTAATGCCGTCTGAACTTGTGTTTGCATATCATCTTCATCCAATAACGCTTGCAGATCAGCGTTCTTAATTGTTTTTGGTATTCCAGAGCATTCCTTGTCCTCAGTGGCAAAATCGCCACTTCTGAAGCTTTTAAACCAATCTTCATAGGTAGTTTTCGATGGAGCATGTTTGCTGTAGGCCACCACAAGCAAACAACATGTTTCAGCTGCATTTTTCAAGTTATAGCAGAAAATCAACCCTTTCCGCGAATATTGTTTATTTGGCACAAAAGTTGACCTCTTCGTTGTTAGAAAAAATATTTTCGCATTGCAATATGTGTTGGCATTACGACTGGTTATTGCTAACAGATGTCCCAGCTATTAAAAAAAACACACACAACTTCAGATATGTGTGTTAACTATATGTATTATTAGCGCCATTCATGTGTGAAACCCGAAAACTTATATGTATTTCTATTTGTAGAAAAAATCTTTCTTTGCAACAAAGAGAATAATGATATATTTGAAATTGTATAGCAGAATGAAGGCAAACGCAACGCTTAGTTTAACTTATTGAAGCAGCAATTGTTAGTTTTCTAGAAATATTTTGTACAACCAAATAATATTTAGATATAGTTTTTCATTATTATTCACTTCCAACTTCAGAAATACTGATTAACAAATAAATATAATTTTTTAGAAGAATTATCTAGTACCGTTTCCCATATCGATGTGGAAGAAAATTCAAGCACTACTGCTACTACAGCTTCACAGTCAACAATTATTGACTTGAGTTTCTGGGCATTGTCAAGGTAATATTCAAATAAAATAAAGTTAAAATGTTTAATAGTATATTATTCAACGAGGATATAATGATGACAATTATTCACGAGCTTTAAGTTTCTTCTTGCAGTAAAAGTTAAATTTCTTGGCTTCTGCTGCAAATAACTAGATAAACAATCCGATTTTCATAAACTACATTAAATTTCCTATAAAAAACAACTATTTCGATTTTTTTAATTTTAAAAGAAACATTTATTATAAAGCATTAAAAAGTAAAAAATTACAAAGGAAATTTTGTTAACAAAGTTTAAAGTAATATTACAGCGAAATTATTTTAACCACAAATGAGCAAATGTCACAAAAACAACCTCATTTCATAAAGTTTCCAGCAGTGCAAAACACTTTTTATTTAATTTTTAATTTATCAAGTATGGAAATATGGAAACAAATAATTTGTTTCCAATTTGCATTAAAATTCGCCCACTGCCTTGATTATCTAATGATCCCACAACGTTTTTCCGGTATTACGGAGGCAATAATTTGATAAATTAAATTTTATTTGCATTGTTCAAAATGCTGACCACCGCACCTGATACAGGTTCTTGCTCTTTTCCGCATACCTACCACGGTCACGCTCATAGATAGCTTCTCTCTTAAGAGTTGACATCCATTTTCGAGCCTTTGTCGCAAATTTTCCAAACTGACTACCTCCGTGCTGTATACGTATTCTTTTAAAAAGCCCCATACAAAATAATCCATGGGATTCAAGTCAGGCGATCTTGCTGGCCACGGAATCGGTCCTCTTCTACCAATCCACCTTGCGTACTGTTCATTTAAAAACTGGTGGACACCACGTGTGTAATGAGGAGGAGCCCCGTCATGTTCAAAAATAATATCTCTACGAACTTCTAAAGGGACATCTTCCAACAATAGGGGTAGTTGATTTTGAAGTAAGTCCAAATACACTTTTCCATTGAGGTTTCTTTCAAAAATATAGGGGTCAATAAGGGTGTTTCCTATTACAGCCTCCCACACATTTAGGCTGAATCTGCGTTGGAACGATTTCTGTCTTATTGCATGAGGGTTTTCATCGGCATAATAGTGGTAATTGTGGAGATTTAGAACGCCAGCATGCGTAAAGAGGGACTCATCAGACCACAGTATTTTTCTAAAGAAATGGCGCTCCTCAATATCCGTGCTAATAACCAACGGTAGAACATCAACCTTCGTTGGAAATCTTCGTCTCCGCCTTCCAGAGCTTGAACAGGTGTAAAGTGAAAAGGACGAATATTATTCTTGTGCAAAACATCTACTACTTTCCATTGCTAAACTACAACCTCTCTTGCAATTTAACGTGAAGAAGTTGTAGGGTCTTGTTCCACCCGATCCAAAACAAACTCGTCAACTTCTACGTCCAGATCTTGCCTCCTTTCATTAGGTACTTGATATACTCCTCCATCAAGGAACCATTGGTGCGTTCTTGCAAACACGTTGCGACTGGGAATCGGACGATTTGGGAACCGACATTGATATTCCTCCCGTGCTCTTGTAGCATTACCATTACAAAAACCATAAATGAAATGCATATCTGCATATTCTCTATTGCTATAACGAGCAGGTATCTTAGATATCAAATATTTATACGAATACAACTGTCTAATTAGTGACAATGCTTCACACTGTCAATGTGACAACTACATGCTATGAACGTATCTGTGCTCTTAAAATTACTGTACATTTTTGTTTTCAATTCACACTGCCTTGATTATCTTATAATCGAACAAGGTTTTTCCAGCATTACAAAGGCAATATTTTAATAAATTAAAAATCAAATAGAAAGTGTTTCGCACTGCTGGAAACCTTATGAAGTGAGGTTGTTTTTGTGACATTTGCTCGTTTGTAGAGAAAATAATTTCGCTGTAATATTACTTTAAACTTTGTTAAAAAAATTTCCTTTGTAATTTTTTACCTTTTAATGCTTTATAATAAATGTTTCTTTTAAAATTAATAAATCGAAATAGTTGTTTTTTATAGGAAATTTAATGTAGTTTATGAAAAACGGATTGTTTATCTAGTTATTTGCAGCAGAAGCCGAGAAATTGAACTTTTACTGCAAGAAGTCGCATTATTAAGAAACAGACTAAAAAAACCCATATCTCCTAAACCAATCGAGATAGGACAGGGGTCATATTAACAATTTTTGTTGCAAATTAAGTGTACTATCTCCCAGTTCATTTTTGCACGAACGATACCATTCACCCTGTATATGCAGGAAGCTTTTGTCATTAAAACATGAGTCTGGTGATTTGCAGAATCACTTTGTTGAAGTGGACAAGCTTCTTGGGGATCTTGAATCCACAGGTTCAACTATTGAAGAAACTGACAAGTCTGTCATTTATTGCTGACTATGCCCGAAAGTTAGAATACTGTAATTACTATACTTGAAACTACAACACAGACTCTAACCATGGATTTTGTTAAAAGCAAGCTATTAGACGCAGAGCTAAAGCTAAATAATGAAAATAAAAGAGCCAACGGTAATGACTGTTCATTTAAAGCAAATGCGAATTTTAAACTAATAAGAGGTGACAAAGCAGTTTCAGAAGTTACGATAACAGAAGTTTCAGAGGCCATATCACCAGAGGGTATTACAGAGGACGAGCTCGTAGACGAAATGCCGGAAATAATAATTTAGACAAACATAATGCTGGTTATAGTGATTACTTTAGAAAGAATGATAATAAATACAAGACAAATCAAAGAGAACTATTACTACCAACAAGGAGATCTTATGGTGTACTCAAGTGAACTTGAGGTTATGGTCTCCTTAAGATGATGGAATCTCAACTATCTTCCGACTAAGCTAGGGGTCTATTCCTCAGGTAGAGCTTATGAGGAGTGGTCGTGGGTTTTTCGACAAAACATTGTTTATTTTTCTTCTTAAGCTTCTTTGGGAATTAAACCACTCATAGTTTTTAAAATGATCTTTATTTACGTTTGGATCCATGACCTAGGATCATTGTCAAAATAATAAAAACTTCAAGTTTGACGTTTATGACATAAATTGAAGGTTACTTTGATTTATTGATGTTTGAAATATTTGGTTTGAATACACTAAGCAAAAAATTTTTAAAGTTTAAAAGAATGATTGCCTTCAATTTGTGTTGCGACCTGGGATCGACTTTCCTAAGGTAGCCAATACGCTTAACGTGAAATCAGCTGATTAATTTTTATTGGTGAATTTTATATAAATTCAATAATTTGGGAAACATTTTTTAACATGTTTCTATTTATACAATTAAGAGATTTCTAATTTTATGTCTTATTTTACCGAGATTCAGTGAAGAGGGTTAAGCAACCTGTGGCTACCAAGATCCCCCAACATTTATAATTTGCCGAAATAATGGTTTTCTAGTTAATATGCTTATTGTTATGTAATTAGTTATTGTATGTATAAATAGAAATCATGTATGTAGGCTGTATTTCATGTTAATATCGCAAGGAGAACCCAGGAAAAACTTGCAATGCTACCTAGATATTGTGGGCATTTGATCTTCATTTGTTATTTCTTTTAGTAATGGAATCCATTGTTTACTGAAAGTCACGGATTCGTTTGCAACGCAGTTATTTTTATGTAGGGTTATATAGGCAGCTTCTTTGATTTTGCATTTTGGTGGTTTTCTTCTTTGTCGATAATTTTGCATCTTCCCATTTTATTTTATGACTGAGTCCCATGCATGTTGGCAAATCATGGATTTTTCAAATTTTCTATTTTATATATGATTTATGTTCTCTTAATCGAACTTCAAATGGTCTGGAACTTTCCCCTATATAAAACTTATTACATTCGCACGGTATTTTGTAGATACAGTTTTTTGAACTTTGTATTGCATTTTTGGGTTTTGTTTCTGTTAATTGTGCTCTTAGTGTATTGTTGGTTCTAAATACTATTTTAATTCTAAATTTGTTTCCTATTCTTTGAATTTTTTCGGAGAATCCTTTTATGTATTCAAACCACCCACAATGTGTCAAACGAGGAATTATCAAAACCATGTATGATAGAGCAAAATTAATATCATCAAACGAAGAAATTTTAAAGAAAGAGAAAGACCTAATCAGATGTACACTAATAGAAAACAAATATCCTAAAAGAATAATAGAGAAAGAAATGAATAAAAACCCTAAAAATAAAGAAAAAGAAAACAAAAACAACGATACACACCACAAAATGCTCTCAATACCATACATAAAAGGATTCTCCAAAAAATTCAAAGAATAGGAAACAAATTTAGAATTAAAACAGTATTTAGAACCAACAATACACTAAGAGCACAATTAACAAAAACAAAACCCAAAAATGCAATACAAAGTTCAAAAAACTGTATCTACAAAATACCGTGCGAATGTAATAAGTTTTATATAGGGGAAAGTTCCAGACCATTTGAAGTTCGATTAAGAGAACATAAATCATATATAAAAAATAGAAAATTTGAAAAATCCATGATTTGCCAACATGCATGGGACTCAGTCATAAAATAAAATGGGAAGATGCAAAATTATCGACAAAGAAGAAAACCACCAAAACGCAAAATCAAAGAAGCTGCCTATATAACCCTACATAAAAATAACTGCGTTGCAAACGAATCCGTGACTTTCAGTAAACAATGGATTCCATTACTAAAAGAAATAACAAATGAAGATCAAATGCCCACAATATCTAGGTAGCATTGCAAGTTTTTCCTGGGTTTTCCTTGCGATATTAACATGAAATACAGCCTACATACATGACTTCTATTTATACATACAATAACTAATTACATAACAATAAGCATATTAACTAGAAAACCATTATTTCGGCAAATTATAAATGTTGGGGGATCTTGGTAGCCACAGGTTGCTTAACCCCCTTCACTGAATCTCGGTAAAATAAGACATAAAATTAGAAATCTCTTAATTGTATAAATAGAAACATGTTAAAAAATGTTTCCCAAATTATTGAATTTATATAAAATTCACCAATAAAAATTAATCAGCTGATTTCACGTTAAGCATATTGGCTACCTTAGGAAAGTCGATCCCAGGTCGCAACACAAAATGAAGGCAATCATTCTTTTAAACTTTAAAATTTTTTTGCTTAGTGTATTCAAACCAAATATTGCAAACTTCAATAAATCAAAGTAACCTTCAATTTATGTCATAAACGTCAAACTTGAAGTTTTTATTATTTTGACAACAATCCTAGGTCATGGATCGAAACGTAAATAAAGATCATTTTAAAAACTTTGAGTGGTTTAATTCCCAAAGAAGCTTAAGAAGAATGCTAAACAAACCACAACAAACATACAGGGAGTAAAAACATTGTTTACTTACTGACTCTAATCGTACTAAAATAGGGGTGCAAGAGGGGCGCCACCAAGTCCTTAAATTTTCTAAACACGGGTTTGCCCTAAGGAAGTGACTTGGAAGTCCTTAGAGAGAAATATCATTTTTACTGCCTAAGCAGGAGCTGTAAAGAAAATATAATTAATATAGCAAAGAAGAACACAAGAAGTGTACGCTTGTTACCTTATACTATAAAGAAAAAGAATAGTTACTAATATCAATTATTTGAACACTATTATAAACACAATTTTAGGCATTCAAATTCTTGAAGGTGTATTAGTGCTCCTTAGTCAAGTGAGGGCTAAAAACAATAATTTGTAAAGGGTATTTATGCTTTATTACCTCTTGATTTAATTACCCTATTCTTGAACTCACTTGTTCAAAATAAAACAATTACTCAAATGAATTAAATGGTTGTTCTTTAATTAAACATTGCCTTCTAAGTAATAAAATTTTATGTACAAAATATACATCTCAAAGGTAGTTTAATTTCTTCAACACAATTACTGAATGAGAAAATTATTACTGTCTTTAATAACAATTAAAAATATCAAAAATGCATCAACATTTTCACAAGTTTCCCAAATTAATTACCCAAAATTCCAGATCTGTTACCTTGGTTTACAAGTGTGTATTAAAATTTCAAAGTCTAATAATTTTAATTCTCGTAATTACTTAAGGTATGATTGAATTTAAATGAAATATTTTGTTAGGATTAAATTAAGGTAATTCATTGGTAATAATATCATGCATATCCCTTAATTCAACTGTGATAAATTCTAAACAGAAAAAGTTTTCATAATCACACAGTAAAACAAGAATCGTCGATTCTTACTATGTTGTTTTCGACAATCTGCCTCGTTGTCAAGATAGGCGAACAGCTGTCATCATGTCAAAGTGATAAAAAAAGCTTATCTTGCTAAGTGTTGTTCTAAGCTACATTGAAACAATTACATTGTTGGGACCAGATGTGCTGGCATGCAAACCTTTGACAAACAACTGATGTTAACGTAATGTCCACATTTTATTGCGTAATATACTGGAACTTTACTGGAACCATTTACACGAACTTGAAGTGCAACTCATCTTTGCAAATCAATACAAAACCAAACCATAAAACAGGTTATCCAAAATACATCATTTTCAACATTCTTCAACTTGTTTTCAAGACAGTTAATTTAACGGTGATTCAGAAAATTAAATATGGTATTTCAACGTATAAACTCGCGGTCGTATCTTCACTGAATGTCCAGAATAGACATTATTACAATTACGTTACGGATAATAAACTTGATAATTACAAAGAGCAAACTTTAAGAAAATTATTATTGGAAATTCTATAAGACCATAACTAGAAAATCCTCCAAGCATGTTTTATAAATTTAGTGAAATCAAAATTAACAAATTTGGACAATTCATCATTAAAAATCCATAGAGCGTTTGAACGCTATCTTACAAAAAATTCATAGAACGTTTGAATACTATCTTACAAAAAATTATCATAGAAAGTTTGAGCGCTATAACAAAATTATTTAGTTTTATTTGACAATAAATTAATCTGCTTACCATTATTAAAATACACCCTAAATCAAGTGCATCTTGCACCTGGCTAAGCGGCAACGCCTATCGCTACACGAAGGTTGCTGGCGAGGACACAGTTCAACTGCATCGTGCTTCTTCATCAAATGATCGTGCCAGACTGAATCGTCTGCTCAATGCGCACAAGTAACATCATAATCGCCTGACATTGATGGTTCTATTCAAACAACCAACGTTTACTAATAGTACACAAACCAGTATTATTGAATAGTTTTCGACTCGTGATTGGGCTACTCTGCCTCGATCTAAATATTTATTTACATCGCTTGATTTTATTGTTTATTTAAATAGACAATGCAGCGTACTTAATGAATAATTTTAAAGGATTTGCAGTCCTCAAAAAAAAATTGTTACACTATATGTTACAAAAGAAAAAGAAACTAATTATGAAGTCAGTTTCATAGCAGCCTTGTTAAATGAAAAAGGTGCCTTAAATGCTTATGTGCAAAATAGTGTTACATTTGTTCTGAACAACGGCGCGACAAATTCACTTATCTGCTTGCACATTAAAGACAAAATAAATGTAATTGAAGATATTGAACCAATAACAGTAAAAATTGCTAACGGTGAGTCTCTGGTGGCAAGATACAAAGGAGTCTTAAAAGTATGTTATCAAAATATTGTTATTAATATTAAAGGACTAATAGTTGAAAATGTGCACTACAACCTTCTGTCAGTAAGAAAGATAATTCAAAAAGGATATCCAATTTTATTTAAAGATAACCATGCAACTATAATGATTAAGAATTCTGAAATAATATGCAACCTAATACGAAATCTTTTTGTTGTGCAATTTGAAATTATGAACGACCAATGCTTGATTACAAAAGAAGAAAACTTGTGGCACCTGCGGTTGGAACATTTAAACAGAAACAGCTTACACAAGCCCAGGTTGCCTGTATGTAATGATATATGTGAGTCATGTAAAGTGGGTAAAACAACGAGATTGCCATTCTATTCATCAAGGACTACAACTAAAAGAGTAGGTGAATTGATTCATAGTGATGTATGGGGTCCAATAAATATCGAAGGTTTAAATGGAGAGAAATATTTTGTATCCATAATTGACGACTTTTTCAATTTTACAGTCGTGCACTTAATGAAAAATAAATTAGAATGTGTTATAAAATTAAAAATGTATATATAGAACAACTACGTGCGAAAGAAAGCAACATATCTAGAATACGTACTGACAAGGCAATGGTATAATACAGAGATAGGATGAGAGAGTAGTGCGAAATATATTAGAAGCAGAGATAGGAAAAAAGAGAGGTAAAGGTAGATTAGACTATGCACACAGATAGTCAAAAATGTAGGCTGTGGAAGTTTCAGTTGTGTGAACCCGGCCAACCAATACATAATTTCTATTTAAGGTTGGAGCTCATTTATGAGAAAAGCCACTTACTGAATTTGTTCATTAAACACACTATAGAAACATTTTTCAAGATTGTGTACTGCATTCCAACTACAAGTTTATTTAATATAAAAAACTGATGACGTTCCTAATTTTTGAAGCCGGTGTTTCGCTGATCGGTTAATCATTTGTTTTCTGCTATATTGGTGTGTTTCTTTGATGTTGATTGCAACATAATATCATGTGATATTAACATTTCCTACAGTTAATAATCTATAGGAACACTGTGGCACAATTTGAATAAAAATGAATAAAAACCCCTAACCACAAAAAATATTTAAAATACTAGATATGTATTTCGACCACTATGTGATCATCATCAGTAGGAATTCACAATTAAATAATAATTAGCTGTTGTTCCGGAACACTTCAGAGAATATTCTCCTCACCAATTAGGCTGAAGTGAACCTACCCAACATACAATTTACTAAAATGTTGCTTTAAACAATATCGAGAATATTCTCCTCACCCGCAGGGTGGTGTTCTCCACAACAAACAAGTGAATTTTTATTTCCTACAGATATCTACTAGTGAGATGTATAAAAAATTTAAAGTAAATACCCTCTCTGTGATTTGACAAGGTGGCAGAAAAGACAGATTAAGTAGAGTTCAATATATCTGCTCAGTTCCTTTCCAATTGTTCGCAAGGCTAAAACTTGTTTTGCCAAAGAAATATGATTTACTGGTCACTTTGTATGAATCTGCCGAATTGAAAAATGTTGTAAGATAATGTACAGATCAAGCTTTTTCAAACATTCATTATTTTTAATTGCAATATGTGTAGGTTTTGACATATAAAGCAAATGATGCAATGTGTATTGTTTTTCATATGGTTTTGTCTGAGAAAAAAAAATAGAAGCTTTCCTTTGTTACATTCAAAACCCTGCAAGTAATTTCTTCTGCATGAGTATTTATTTATCCTACTTCTATTTAAAACGCCCTAAAATTTCTCAACAATTTCGATTTCCCATATAAAAAGTTGCCTTATAATATCAAACGGCAGCTTAGAAAACTTTACATGACAAAGCAGTTGCAATATTTTCGACCACCTAGAGTGACTACATTTTAATTAAAGTTGCACATAAATGTACAGCCTTCTTCTAAAAGATAAGGCCACTTAACCAACTGCCTAGTAAAAGAACCCCTGCAATAGGTTTGTTATCTGTTATCCTGCAGCTGTTAAGATGTTTCAAAGTAATAATATTGCTTTCCTCTGTTTAAAAATCCTTTGTTAATTGCATTATCTCCTTGTTGGCAAGTTGCAGATTTTTGCAGCTGTATCTGAGAATTCTGCACACTTGATCATTCAGAGATATTTTTGAAACCCAAATATCTACCCCCATACATGGTTCTTCTCTTATAAATAGAGACCATACTTTGAAAGCAAGCGATTCCACACCAAGTCATTTTTTCGTAAAATAGCCTGGTAAAGTCGCACTTTTACAATGCTTTCTGTGCTAGCATGAGTTAAGTTGGTGGTTCCAGCATCCAGCCCATAAAGAAATGCAGCCACATTTTCACATCCATAAGATGATACCAGCAAGAAGCCGATAGCTCAAAGTACAGTTTTCTGTTTTCGTAATTTTATTCGATGCTGCTGTGAAGAATAGACATTTCATTTGCTGTTCATAATATTATTATTCATGATTATCTAGTAAATTGCCAACGCCACGTTACAAAACTCACATTCACAATGCATGAGCGGCTATGTAACATTCTTCAAATTAAAAATAAGTCAATCAAAGTTTGTGTTACAGCCCGTTCTACTGTTTCTTTTTTTTGCATAGATTTTAACTTGTGCATCAATTTAAAAGTAGTTAGCACTTGATTAATTTAAGTTAGAATGTAAAAGTTTAATGTTACACTATTTCTTAAGGAGGTGTGCTTCACAATGCAGAATGTATAAATTATGTATATTTCTTTTCCTAGAATTACTGTAAAATTTATGTTTTATTTTCTTTTGTATATATTTAAGGAGAAGCCTTAAGTAAGTATCTAGATTCTAAGATGTTGTATTTGTTTACCAATTTTAAATTTTTATGTTATGACGCTTTGTTTACCATCATGTTGTAACAAACAATTATGCAAACTATTGGCTTCTTTGTTGTTTCGTAAATAGTCCTTTCGAGATTGTATGTTGACAATATAAGTTTTACTGATGTGCTCTTTTTGTTTCACCCATGACGTTTTTGAGCTAGCCCAAATTCTAATTCAATTCTACCATTCTGTCCCTGTTTTGTTGTAGTATTCGGCGTAAACGATTTCTTTACTGACTTTTACTGTTTTCTTATGTGTTAGCGCAGAATACTGTAACACCTTGCAACTGCATCGTTTTGTTTAAATGGAGTTTGAATGTTAATTGATCAGTGGAATATTTAGTTGCATACTTTATGTTCAAATCCTTTTTACAAAATTATAACCTCTTGTAAACAACCAAAGTTATTCATACATAATAAAAACCAAGTAAAATTAATAGTTTGAATTATCCAAGCACGTTTTCCCAGACATTAGCCCAGGTAATCAGTAGTTCACTGTATTTGATTTTCTGAACAGAAGCTGTAAGTAACAAAATATTTATGTTTGATACCTTTAACTAACAAACTATAGAGTAAAACAGGCTCAAATTTTGACACACAACGATCATTTGAAAGGTTGTTCTCTCAAAAAAAGCAGACAGAGAATGAAGCTATCTCTTGGAGATGTCAAATGACCCTCATAAATATTCAACAGATAATTATAGAAAAGTATAATAAATCAATAAAATTTACTATATAATATGTATTATATAGTATCTAATATATTATAAAGCAATTAAAAACTTATATGAAACTAAAAGACATTTAAAGAAATCTTCTGCAAACTACTTACCTCAGTATCAATCTTCTTAAATTCTTCATCCTCCTCGTCCACTTCAAAATATAACTCGCTAGACGTAATGGAAACCATTCCAGGGGCCACAATGCCAGGTGCAACCAGTTTTGCTTTAGTGCTGATGTTAACTGGACCTACATAAAAGTGATTAAAATATTGTATACTTTTAGTATATCACTAACCAGTTAAATCATTATCTAAATCACGATCATCAGTTAGAAGTTCACTGTCGTCCATCAAATCACTTGTTTGCATTTGATGCTGTGTCCTAGAAATAGCCAGTTGGGAATGAAATTCCTCTCTAGCCTACAAATAATAAATTAAATCTATTATTTACTAATTCAATAAATTTGAGTTATAAAGTTGTCAGTTTACTAGTAATAGATGTTAAAATTACAAATCATTCCTAGAATTGTATAAATTGTTTAATTTAATACACAAAATGTTAAAAATGCACAATTAGAAGCCATGTTGATAGGCCACAAACCCGTACATTGTAAAAGGCATTTTAAACTGCACTAATACAATAATTTTGCAAGATACATAGTTTTACAGTACAATATTAAAACTATTTAGTTAATGCCATAGATATTATATTGTTTCATATGGACGAAGTGCAGAATTCACCACTATAACACATTCGTATTACTTTAGATATAAATCAGATAGGAAAGAAAAATTTTAATTTTAGGTCAGTAGAATAAATATTGATGTCCCTCTATATTTCGGTTTCACAAATAGTGAAGGTTAATTCAGCATGACTTTCAAAATATTGTTTTTATAAAGGCAATTCAGATAATAAGGTATAACATTATTTCGGTTAAGTACATCGTTAAAGTAATAATCTAGGACAATGACCTATTTCAAAACTACAAATAAAAACAAATCTAAATGTGACAAGACACTACAGAGACTCTTCCCATGGAAAGATAAATTATAAATAGACAATTTCTGTCCGTCCCGACCATCAAAGACATACAAACGATACCATATTACAACAATAATATAAACAACAAAAAATTTACATAATTAATGGCACACTAACGTTGTATTCAGTATAGATAAAAAATGTTACATTGTGGGAACAGAACTTCGACTGTAGTTAGCATGCATTACAAAAAGGGAGATCTGTTATAAAATGACTAAGCCCAAACAAAAGCTAAGTGAAGTTGAAGTAAAATACAAACGTTAAGATAGAATGGTACACAGCTTAAAGATGTAGACAATGAGTTCCCAAAGAGAAAATTTGGTGCAAAGGCTTTTGATTAACTTCGCTTGTAAGTTTTGGCAAGGAATGTTAACCTACGTGCAAGAACTTTGAAACTCATTGTGAACAGTGGCAAAAATTATGTAAAAAGATTGGTGTTGCTGAACATCCTTAAATTTCTACAACTAAACCATCAGTGAAATACGAGCGTTTTTGTTTATAATTATGTACAGGTAGAATTTAAATACTGGAGGGGGCAGAATGGAAGGGCCGTTTGAAATAAACATAACGCAACTGTTTCTGAACTTGAAAAAAGGTAATTACGAAAAATAAAAATTTAGATGCTACCATTTAACAATGAAAACTCAAATTATGTTCTGAAAATAATATCAATAGACAATGTCCGTTTTCTACAATGCACTGCTGTAGTCGTTCCTCAAAATTCTGCAAAGTTTCGCACAAGTCAATGTGAATTGCACTAATTTCGTGCAGGTTTCAAGGTTTATCATCTAGACCTTCGCTTATAGGTGTCTGCATAAAAATAATCACAAGCTGTGAGGTTTGGGGAACCAGGGGCCACTGCACATCACCAAAACAGGAAATTACGTATCCAGGAAAAGTGTGAGGCACAACTTCCATTGAGAGTCTGACTGTATATGCTGGGGCACCATGTTGTTGGAACCATTAATTCTTCGTCATTGCAATTCTGGTATCAAAAAGTTTTCCAACATTAAAACATAACACTTAGGGTTAACAGTTAGAGTTACCCCTCTTAAATCTTTGAAAAATATGGGCCGATCACTTCAAGCGACTGACAACGCACCAAATGGTGACTTTTTCACTGTGAAGTAGGCGCTGATGCAGTTCACAAAGGTTTTTGTAGCCTAATATCGATATAGTTCTTGCAATTTCTAAACAGACTTTCGTCATCAATATTTGTGATGTCATATATTGGCGCCGTTGCCATTATCAAAATAGCAATTCCTCGTAACTACAATGATGCTATCGGTACAATATAGATTTTGCATTTATTTAGTAATTGGTGACGGAATGTGATTTGTCACTTTTTAAAAGGTAACTTGTAAAATGATTTTATACTGATAAAATTGCAATCCAAGCTGTTTAGCTTAATAATAAATGTTATTATGTGAGAATTTGTACTAGTGAGCATATTTTAAATATAATTGAATATTTTTAATGTGTTATATATTCTTAATTAAATAGTCATACGCATGCTATATCGGACGTGGAATAATAGCCACCAATAATCAAGACTTCCATTGGTTATGTTTATTAAACTAAAGTAAAAGGACAAACAGTTATGAAAATTTGTTTTTAAGGTTTGCCGGATGTCAAACAACCCAAGTCTGTTCTGAAAAGAACAATTTTAAGTGCAAGCAAGAATAACACAAAGTGCAAGACAAAGGTTAATGACATGAAATAAGAATATCGAACATGTAACCAATACAAGTAATATTAGTTGTCAACAAATATCTCAACTGAAGGCGGCAACATGCAAAATTTGCAAACCGAGAAGGAGACTTTTTTCTGGAGTTAGAATAAGAGAAGAATATAATTTGTAGTTATGGTGTGACGTCATTTGTGACAAAAGTCGGTTTAGAAATTGCGAGAACTATGGTTCTGTTTGTTAACATAAATACTCAAATGAAAATAAGTATTACCGTTCATTATTATAAATGGTTCACCTTCATCCGCAAAAATCATTTGTATTCTTTTGATGAACTGCTGGCGTTGTACAAAATGTCCTTCGTTCAGTTGCTGGACAAACAAAATGATAAATGTGAAGGTCTTGGTGTAATATCTGCAAAGCATTCGACTACTCATTCAAAGTGCTGCAGCTCGTTTTCAGGCAAAGCGTTCTGGATTTTTGAATTACTGCTTGTTTCACTCTTTCTCTGGAGGCTATGGTGGCTGGACCTCGGGATTTTGGATAAATTGCAGATGTTATCATGCTAAAATTCTGCACCCACCTTATTATTCTGCCAAATTTCAGAACTGAACCGCTATGACCAATATTGAAGCATTGGCAAAACCGCCTCTGCACAACAAGAACAGACTCGCACAATGTTAAATACTCCTCAAACTGTGAATGCATGATACTCTTTTGTTCAGATAACCATTGTGACTAATAGACGGTATTCTTCTTAATTTTCTTTGGAAATTAAACCACTCACAGTTGTTAAAATCGTCTTTATTTACATTTCGATCCATGGCCTAGGTTCATTGTAAAATAATAAAAAATTTAAGTTTGACATTTGTTACATAAATTAAAGGTGGCTTTGATTTATTAATGTTTAATATATTTAGCTTGAATATATTAGGTAAAAATTTTTAAAGTTTAGAAGAGTGATGCCTTCTATTTGTGTTGCACCCTGGGAGCGACTTTTAGGTAGCCAATGCGCTTAATGTGAAATCAGCTGATTAATTTTTTCTGTAGTCAAATTTCACATAGATTCAATAACTTGAGAATTGGAAAAACATTTTTTAACATGTTTCTATTTATACGAATGAGAGGATGGTTATTAAAGAAGTGTGCAATTACGTTACCGAAAGGCTTAAGAATTCGGAGGCTGTTAATATGTCTAATATTATGTAGTTAGTTAATGTATGTATAAATAGAAATCATGTCTGTAGGCTGCATTTCATGTTAATATCGCAAGGAAACCTGGGAAGAACTTGCAATGCTACCTAGATATTGGGGGCATTTGATTTTCATTTGTTATTTATTTTAGTAATGGAATCCATTGTTTATTGAAACTCATGGATTCATTTGTTAGGCAGTTATTTTTATGTAGGGTTATATAAACAGCTTCTTTGATTTTGTGTTTTTGGTGGTTTACTTCTTTGTCAATAATTTTTGCATCCTCCCATTTTATTTTATGACTGCATGTTGGCAAATCATGGATTTTTCAAATTTTCTATTTTTTATATATGATTTATGTTCTTTTAATCGAATTTAAAATGGTCCGGAACTTTCCCTACATAAAACTTGTTACATTAGCACACACGGTATTTTGTAGATGCAGTTTTTGAACTTTGTATTGCGTTTTTAGGTTTTGTTTTTATTAATTGTATTCGTAGTGTATTGTTGGTTCCAAATACTATTTTGATTTTGAATTTGTTTCCTATTCTTTGGATTTTTCAAAGAATCCTTTTATGTATGGTATTGAAAACATTTTTTGATGCATATCATTGTTTATGTTTTCTTCTTCTTTATTTTTTGGGATTTTATTCATTTCTTTTTCTATTATTCTTTTGGGATACTTGTTTTTTATTAGTATACATCTGATTAGGTCTTTCTCTTTCTTTAAAATTTCTTCGTTTGATGAGGTTAATTTTGCTCTATCATACACAGTTTTGATAATTCCTCGTTGTCACAGTGTGGGTGGTTTGAATCGAAGTTTAAGTATCTGTTTGTGTGTGTGTGTGTGTTGGTTTTCTGTATAGAATATCTAAAAACGGAATTTTCCATGTTCCTCAAATTCATACGTGAATCTAATAGTGGGTTCTATTTTGTTAATTGAATTTACAAAGTTTTTAATTAGTTCTGTATTATGAGGCCAAATAGCATAGATATCTACGTATCTCCACCAAACTAGAGGTTTCAATTCTTGGGTGGACATTACATCTTTTTCGAATTCCTCCATGAATATATTACTAAAGATTGGCGATAGTGGATTTCCCATCGCCATTCCAAAGCTCTGTTTGTAGAATTGGTCATTTATTTGAAAATATGCAGTATTGGCGCATACATCAAGTAATTCCGTGATCGATGATATACTTAGTTTTGTTCTTTCTTTAAGGTAATCTTTTTCTAGTTTGTTTTTTATACTACTAGTTTTATAACCTTAGTCAAACACATGACATAGCTAAAAGTCAGCATTACTGAAGCATAACTTTAGGCATGTAAATAATACATTTGTTGAATTAATGACTAAATCTATTATTTAAAATTTATTTTTAAATTGTGATGTTCCAATAACTTGTATTTAGATATAACACATTAAACACGATCATTCAGTATGCGAATCTAACATAAATGTAACTCTCATCATTGCTAATTAAACAATAAACTAAGATAATGCAGTAACAGCAGTAACTCTCTTCAGAGTCGCTGCTATATGTCATTGTTGCTAAAAGGCTTTGATCGAAATTAGTGACAGAATATTTTAAGCTGTGTTGAACTGACAATTAATTTCGTAATGTTTAAAAAAATAATAATCTGAAATACCTGTAGAATAGCATCTTCAGGAGCACCATGTTCAATTGCGGCCTTAAGAGTAGCTTCTGGATGCGTTGAACCTAATGGATTATGCACAAAACGTTTCCTACGTCTTGCATCATCTTCCCAGGCATCGAGTTTCCAAAATTCCAGAAGTCTGAAAATAAATTTTAGTTACCGTTTTTAAAATCAGGGTAACTTACTTAGCACCATGCGGATCCATATAGCCCCATGCTCCATGTTTATTGGACATAATGTTACGTATCTTTTCTAATAAACGGCTGGCTATTACAGTATCTCGACGTCTAGCTGCTGTTATTAAATGGTCACACATTCGTTCTTCCTCCTTTCTATCCAGAAGCGATTGTGCACATTGTGACTAGAATTTTTTTTATACATGATATTAGGATAACAAAGTACTTACTTCAAAGTCGGCATGCTTTAGAACATCATCAGCTCTCATACGATTAAGTATAAATTCCGCCTCGTTAGCGACACGAACAATATGATCTTTCATAGCATGGGACAGCAACCGGCCTTCGTTAATTAATTCAATAAAAGCTAATCCAGCATGTTTTTGCAAGGAGTTTTGCCATTCTTGTGAGCATAATAACATTACCAACTCAACAACTGATGTACTGTTCTTGAACGTTGTTAAACCTTTGCCTTCCATTAGTAATTCTTGGCCATGAGAACCAACTAATGTTTTGGACAAAAAAGGTGCAAAATCTACCATAATTTCTCGTAATAGTGGACACACTGAACCTAGAGCCATTTCTAATTTTTGTGTAAGGGATGCCTCGCGAGATGGTGTTGGTACAGTAATGTGTTCAACTAATGTATTAATTGTTAAATCGTCAACTTGAGCAGCAGATGGTATTAATCCATCATTTAACCTTACAACTGCTATATCTGGACAATCTGGGCTCTGTAAATTACCTTCTGTATCTACAATTAGAATATTTTGGTTTTGAATATTTCTTGGGTCCTCCTTTGGTGAAATATCATTATCTTCATTTAAATTTATATCAGTCCAATTATCATCACTATTAATTTTGTTATCATCAATTATTTCATTTCCTGACTCTGGTACATTATTGGTATCAGATGAATTTATTGATTGACCTTCTTCAACTGAGTCTATACTCTGAAATTTAATATTATTATGTACATAACCATACGTTACACACAAAGTAAGAACAAGCAGTACCTTCTTATTAAAACGAGCACCATCACGAGTTCGAGCATGCCTTGTCCCCTCCACTGAATAATCTACAGAAAACCCATGTCCAATGGAAGGGCGCTGTCGAGCGCTAACCTGTTAAAGGCGCACCGCAGCATAACAAGCAATATTAGTAGAAAAGTTGTTTACAAGAAACTTCACAGAGAAACAATTCTACTTTGCAAACAAATGCAATAAAATAATCTACACAAGCGTTTCTAGGTGAGGTTTCTAACTAAACTAGTATTATAACCATACATTGAAGTCGTGCCATTTATTAGAAAGAAATGAAAAATTAAATCATGCATTCTGGTTATATTAAATATGTACCTTAATTGAAGCAGGTCCTGAGTGTAATTCGTGCTCTTGACCAAGAGAATTATTGTCTTCCATAACGTATGCTGTGATAACATCGTAGTCGCCTTCATCGTGATGTTCAGATTGGTTGTGAATTGCCCTTGAAGCTAATAAAACGCTCTTATTAAATGTTTTATATACATAATCTTTTAACATGGCATAGATGCATCATGCTGTTACAATATTTAGATTATAAAAATCACAATGACAGGATGCAACAGCTATTGGGTAGTGCAATAGACAAAAATAAGAATCTTAGTGGTTAAATTTTGTAAAATATAAGAGTTCTCTGAGAGGCTAAAAATCAGAGAAACTTTTTACTGAATTCAATATAATATTTGATTTAATCAATTCATACCATCAG
Source organism: Platerodrilus igneus (assembly GCA_036346225.1). Taxonomy (NCBI): domain Eukaryota; kingdom Metazoa; phylum Arthropoda; class Insecta; order Coleoptera; family Lycidae; genus Platerodrilus; species Platerodrilus igneus. Next base: position 8,700,793 of record JARFIW010001469.1, on the reverse strand, counting down.
AAATATAAGTTTATTAGTGTTTTAATCGATCTAGCTAAAGCTCGGTACTTATATGTTTAAGTATTTGAATTCCGTACAATCTCCCATTGGGGACCATTTGCCCCCGACTTTCTGGAACAATCCTGAATTTTAGTTCTGTATTTCACAAAGACGTAGAAAACAACGATTCGTTGTTATTCCTCTCTGAGAACAGTAAACTTTGTTTGTAATTGGAGGGTTTAAAGATACCAGACACATGAAGGATCAAGGAATACTAAGAACACTGAAGCACTGATGCACAATGCAAATGCGTGGTTAAAATTGTTCTAACTTTAATGAGAAACTAATAATTAACATGCACTATATAATTAATAATTAACGGCAATCGATAAATGTGAAAATAAAGGTCACACTGTATAAAAATGTCACTAACAAAACTCTGTGCTGTCACTGTAGAACATAATTATTAAAAATACTTTTGCAACTCTAGTTCACTAATGTTTGTACATTAAACAAAAAATGTCCTTAATATTACTGGACAAATTCGCAAACTTGCTAATATTAAAAATTGTAGTATAACCTAAGGTGACCAGATTTTTAGATGGGCAAAGCGGGACAACTCTAAAGGAGGGGGGGATCAACAAAAATAATATCGTAATATTTTTTATTTTTAACATAAGTACAATTTATAAATATAAAAAATGTATAATATTTTATCCCTTGACATATTTTTTATTTGAGTGAATTTGTTTCAGTAGATTGTTGTCATTTTTTAAAATATTGTAAAAATCTTCACAAGAATTTGTCAAATTATATTTGACACATAAAATGGCTTTCAAAGTTTCAACACTTAATTTTGATTTTTCTTAATTCTAAAAGTCGGGACTTTTGAAAAACGTCGCGGGACGCGGGACAAATTGTGAAAAATCAGGACTGTCCCGCCAAAAGCGGGACGTCTGGTCATCTTAGTATAGCCTTGAAATAATTACATTTGGAAAAAACGCAGAAAATATAAAGTTTCTTATACTGAGCATACTCCCATTAACACATTTCGCATGAGGAGCAAATAACACGTATTAGCAGATAATGAAAAGCTACACCTTTTCGTTACAAGAAAGAAATGATAGCTAAACTAAGAATTAGTACAGTACCTACTAATTTTGATAAAAAAGAATAAATGATTATACAAGTCATAGAAAAACGATTGGAAGTGTTTTACCATTAAACCATTTGAAGACAGACAATAACTGCCTAATTCTGTTAAAAAAAACTGCCTATTGCAAGTAGATCGAGGGTTTCTACTTTATATAGAACTAACAAGTGTAAGATATTTTAATATGTGCAGGTATAAATTATTACAATAATTTATTACTGGCATATCAAAACGCTTTTAGCATCTACATTTTGAAAAAGATTGTTAGTCAAAATGTTTATAGTTTTAAAAACTACAAACTAGATTAAGGAAATCTTAACAAATGTAACTAGTTGCTGGTAAAACACAGAGCATGGTTTAGAAATTATTTCAACTTGAAAATCTGTGTGGTTGTAAAAGTATAAAGACATTAATACAAATCTCCAACACTTAACAATTGAATTAGTGGTAAAACAAAATGAATTCTATAGTATTTTCATGTGTGAATTATATTACTTTTACAGTCTTATTTGGCATCATTAAGAATATAATAAACAGATGCATGTGCAACCTTGTTTGCAATAAAATTTGCATCACAAGTAGTTGCAACCTTTATTCTCAAACTTGTTAAACTATTTTTTGTTGTTTAAATAATCGCGATAATCGTGATATAAATTAGTGGCACTGTATTTTAATTCCAAAGCACATTTTTATAAGGAAGTATTGGATTTAGAAATATATTTCATGAACTAATTCATGTACTATTGATAATTGTTTTATATTGTAATTTAAAAGAAGTCTTCGGCAATAATAAGTATTTCTTATAATTATATTTACATAAGACAATCTCGGTCACAACAACAACTATCATCTGTTGATAATAGTAATGTTTTGCAGTGCATCAACATATAATGTCTTTGCATTACGGTAAATAAAATCAGGTGCAAAAAAACAGGAAAATTAATCTAAAACACACAAAATTATTATTAATGGATCACGAAAAGCTAATATTCATTAAACATAATATTTCAATTCTTTCAGTTTTAGAAAATATAATTTAAATTAGAGCGGTTAGTATAATTAAAGCAATACAAAAATTGAATGTTCCTAAAATAAGCTGGCACACGTTAACCAATATGAAGATAATACATGAGTCATAATAGGATGCAGGTTGCAACAATGAAACCCGCTAAAATGGAGGTTTCCATAAATCATACAAACTAATAATCATATAATAAATGCAGGCGTAATTCAGTAAACTCAAACCACGAAATCAGAATGTTATTTATGGTAAAATACATATTAGGACAGAACCCAAATTCATAAACTAATTTAGGCCACAAAAAGTTCGATACGAAATCAGGATTTAAAAAACAAAATATAGAATTATAAAGTAAGTAACCGTGAAATATCTAATAGAAATATTTCATACCACAATTATTTCAAATATAACAGCTTCTACAAATTGCAATTAAATAAATTAAATTCAATGTTAAATAGTTGCAAGACAAAGAAACCCTAGACATGCTGTAATAATGATACAATATAGAAAACCTCAGATGCTTCTTAGTCAAATCCACCGGTATTAAGTTCAGATAATTAATTACAGCATTAAGTACAGAGTGGCAAAATTTCACTGTATTTATAATAGATTAACCACAATCACACTGCTTTTGCATGATGGGACCATTTTAGTTTACGCTTGCTTCACATGTTAGGAAAAACCAGACATAATTACCCTTTAAACGTTAGGAGAAATGAAAAGTAAATGACAACAACTACACCTGATGGAAAAATGAAACGAATTAATGAGTCGTAAGCCATAAACACACACAAGTGTGGGTAAACAGTAAAAGTTTGGTTTGTCATCAAACAAAACCTTTTGATTATGGATTTTCGACAAAACCTACAACATTAAAATATATTATGATGGTTTGATTCCCTGCAAAGTCAGAATGGAATTAATTACTCGATGATTGGATAAATTACTCTTGGCTCCAATGGGCTTTTTGTAGTCACTTGAAAGCACTGTAAGTCAACTTTAGTAGAATAAGATATTGTTTTTGATTGCATTTATGTATGATCGTTGCTGTATAAAGTATTGTTAAATGTATAGTGTCACATAATTGTAGGTATAAAATTTAAGCATTGCAAGTTCATGCTAAAGTAGAGGCGTATGATAAATTATTGTTCTAGTTACTGATGAATTGCAGATGAACTGATTAAGCTATTTTCCTATTTTTGTATGTATTTTGTTACAAAAACATCCTTAGGTCACTGTTAATTTCAATGTAAGTATATTAAAAAAGTGTTACATGTATACCGGTTCACAGATACGGTGAAATAATGTTAAAAAATAGCTGTAGATGATATAAGTTGAGATTGGTTGTTTTAGTTGTTCAAACATACAGGTAGCTTGTTGTAAAGGAAACCTATTTTATCAAAATTAGTACAGTAATTAAAATCAGTTCGGATTGGTCGTTGTTTTAAAGATATTGTCACTAGAATAGATGAGCTGGCACTCATAAACTTGATCGATTGAAAACCTTACAAGATAAATGTTACAAGTAACTAGCTTCAAATTGCACCAAAGTAAATTTTGAATCATTATTCAATTTTGTTCTATTTTCTTCCATTTATTTCTATAGCAACCCACCATGCACCACAATAGTTAGCCAGTGCTTCCTTATTTACTACGAAATTCCAGTCTCTTTTAGGCAATTCCAAATTTAATAATTTAACACTTCAGATATCCGTAACACACATGATCAGTGTTGTAGCATGTGGGTTTACAGTAATAAAAATTCATAAAACTTTTTTATATTAAAAGTTATCTAACAATCACACCTCACACTCTAAAACTCTGGTTCGTTCATTATGCCATCCTGGAAATACTTCAACGAGTCAATGAAGTTAATAACCTGGATGTTATAACTGCCTCTGGATAAACTTTATTATTTTGAATTTATTAGCTACATTATGGATGGTAATGAAGTGTATGTTAGCTCTTCTGAAAAATGTTGAAAAAGATGAAGAATGATATCAGTGTGATTGTTGTTTATCTGTAATACACAAAATTGTATAGCGTTGAATGCATCAGAAACAAAGTGAATACTACTGCAAAAGTGAATCTTAAGGTTGATGTGCAAACGTCGTGTTAGTATACTAGATAAACTTCCTATGCTCTTGTTATTAGTGGAGGATATAAGGAATGTGAAATGTACAAGTTAAAAGCCACGATGCAGGCCAACAATAAACCTAAAGCAACATATGCAACAGCATTAAAAAAGCCTGGCCGGCAATAATAATAAAACCAAAAGATACAAAACAGGTTCACACAAATATCAGAGAAGAAATTAAGTAATCCTTTAACCCAACAGAAAATGCCGTAACAGATAAAAAATGTAAAACAAGAAGGTTTATTGGATTACAAAATTAAATTGACAATGGAAAAATTAAAAACAGAAGTGATTGGGAAAATTGGAAGTAAATATGAAGTTGGTAGAACCAAAAAGGCAAGTGCCAAAGATTAAAATTGTTGGAATGAGTGATAAACTAGAACCAGATGAAATCAAACAAAAAATATATACTCAGAGCGAAGACTACGTTAATAAAAACTCATATGTGAAAATAGCACACATAGGTATAACAAAACATCATAAATACTTTGCATACGCTGAAGTGGACGGAAATATCTATAGGAATATTTTGAAGGGCGGCAGAATTAACATATTATCACTAGCCAACCGTGCACAAGCTTTTTCAATGGAAATCAAATTCTTGAATGTATTAACGTGTAAAATTTATTATAAAAATCAATGAAATCGCAAAACGTTTTTGGCAAAAGCCATCGTCAGTACATCTGCAAGTAATTAAAATAGACTATACGTATCACAATATAGGTTAGAATAACTTACTTGTCGTAATTCAAAAATATCATTATCAAACAACAACAATCTACATTTTAATCACCATTAAAATATGTCAATCATTGTCGGCTTAACATTTTGATAAACAAAATAATTTATTTTACAATTTTCGCTACATGTTGCTGTTGGATGGTGAAGGCGAAAAGGACTAGTGTTAGTTAAACAGACTTCCCAACCCAGTAGTGTTCAACAAATTGGATGAATTACTAGGGTTGCTCAATAATAAAAATAAAATTACTTTTGAATAAGTTGAAAATCGTTTTTAATTACAGACTAAATGAGTGTTCGATCAATTTAGGCGTTTGTACATGAACTTTTATCAATATTTATTTCAACGTTTAAACCTGGTAATTGTTCAACAGCTCCCCTTCTATTTCTAAATCTCCTAGGAAGTTTAATCTATTGAAATTCTTTGTGATTATGCGGTACAATAATTTTATATTTTGAGTTTGATCAAAGTTATGTTTATTATATATCCAAAACCCGATTATTTTTTTTGTTTGTTTAGAATCAATATAGGCTGGGATCAGTGTTAGGTGTATGATGGTATAGAAATAATAAGGTGCTATCGTTATATGGGCTTAATCACACAATAAAAATTGTGAAATACATTACGTATACTCAAAATGTTGAGATGTGCATAAAACCGAAGATTGCATGAGAGAAACAACATAGATCACTTGTCACAATTAAAAATACGCAGCAAAACTCTATGGCTAAAAGTCAGGAGTACCCGACCTATATAAGACAGTTAGAACAGAAAAGACAATTAATAGATTTTTGTAAACTCTTTTCTGGCAATCCATACAATCACCCTTCAAATCGTAAAAGTACACTAAATGTTATTTATTTTAATTTAAGATCAATATACTCTAAGTCCTTTACTTTCAACAAATCAGTTTAGAATTAGATTATGATAATTGTGTGTGTTAAGTGAAGCCTGGCTAAGTCATGACGTATCAAACACAGACATAAATATTTGGAGATATAACATATACAGAAAGGACAGAGACGACTGTTTGGGTGGTGGAGTTGCAATATGTACAAAGAAACATTTTAAAGTCAAGGTTGTACACAATGTAGATATTATAAAAGCAATAGAACAAATATGAATTAAAACACAGATGGCAGAAATAAAAATAATCATTAGAAGTGTATATACCATATGACTACCAGTTTACAAACATGGTCTAATTCTGGAAATGTTGTCAGAGCTGATACTACTTGCAGACTATCTGATATGCTCTAGAGATTTTAATATAGATCTAATGAATCAAGGTGATGCAGTGCCCACAAGTTACCTGCAAACTACACGCTTTTGATCAGACAATGTATAATTGAGCCGACACGTATAACAGAAGAAACTATCAAACTTATTGACCATACAATAACAAACTTTCAAACGGATAAAATAAGTGTTGATATCAGGGAGTTTCACGAATTACATACAGATCATGTGTCGATTTAATGTAAACTTGATCTACACAAACCTACGTTAACCAACAAAAACAATGAAATCAGACAATTAATAGGGACCTGTTATACAAAGAAGCTGAAGATGAAAATTGGCATGATATCTACTATCTCAGTAACATTAATGAAAAAGTGCACCTATTTAACAGTATTATAATTGAACTTTTTGATAAGCATGTCTCCCCTGATAACATTTATTCCAAAAAGTAAGAACTTTATATTACATATGCGATTAAGTGTCTAATTAAAGAAAGAGAAATTGGAAATCTTTCTATAATGCAATAGGGAAAATTGTTTGTCAAGCTATAGAAAAAGAGAATCTTACTATAAAACAGCGAACAAAACTGATATATGGAATGAAGCAAAAAATAGGCTTTTGGTATCATCAGAACATAGAAATACCCAAAGAATTAGCAGATTCTAATAAAATTAGTAACTTTTCAATCATCATTGCCATATATACAAATTAACAAAAGAACTATTCGTCATCATTAGGGCTTCAGTCCTGGAACTGGATAGACGCGTACCATCATTGTTTCCTATTCTGAACTAACCTACACATTTCCCTGAAATTTGCACAGTCTGCATCTATCACTATCTGATCTAGGTCTACATCTACCTCCATTTTCCTATCTCTGCTTGTAATATATCTCATACCATTCCCCAAAAATGCCTTAGAACGTATTCTACCCTTCTACGTCTACTATTTTTTTCCACACATATCCTTGTTCTCCTACTATTTGTATAACCTATTTGTTATGAATTTTGTCTGTCCATGCTATTATCCTCATACATCTGACGCACAGCATTCCAAAAGGCTGCTACCGTTTTTCTGTCTGCTTTTCCTACTGCCCGTATTTCATAGGCATACTGTGCTGTGCTCCATACATATGCTTTCAATAATTTTCTTCTTGTTTCTATGTTTGCTGTCTTTCATCATAGGCGCTGTTCTTCCTTGTTAGATACAGTTCGGTCCCCTTCTATTGCTTTACAATTATATACCCTATTTCTCCGACATAGGGGGGTTAAGCAACCTGGGGCTGCCAAGTTCCCCCAGCACTTGAACATTTACAGATTTAATATTTTTTCCGATATATCTTTTCGCATAGTCAACATTAGTTGGAGATATTTCACAACCAACACCTGTAATTGTTTATAATAATTATCAGATTTATCTGCGCTTATTTTTTCGTCATTAGGTTTTCCGTCTCAAAACTGGTTGGACACGTACTTGCACTTATATTCTGAGCTAGCCTACACAGTTCCCTGAAGTTCTCACACAGCCTGTATACAGCTCGGTTCCCCTTCTATTGTTTTCTACTTTTATGCCCTATTTCACCGAGATTCAGTGAAGGGAGTTAAGCAGCCTGTGGCTGCCAAAGATCCCCAACACTTAGACATTTGTCGTATTAATAGTTTTCCAGTAAATCCTTTCGCACAATTAACATTAGTTGAGAATATTGCAAGACCAATACCTGTAGTTGTTTATAATAATCATCATATTCAAGAACAGTTAATAATTTTTCTATCTTACGGCTGGTTGGATGCATACCCTCCATTGATTTCTATTCTGAGTTATCCTACACATTTCCCTGAAATTCCTACAGGCTACATCTTTCACTATCTGTGTGCAGTAGTCTAACCTAGGTCTACATCTACTTCTCTTTTTTCCTATCTCTGCTTCTAATATATTCCTCACTATTCTCTCATGCTGTAGTATGTGGGCTATCATCCTATCTCTCCTATTTTGTACCGTTTTCCACATATTTCTTTCTTCCCCTGCCATTTTAAATATTTCTTCGTTCTTAACTTGGTCTGTCCATGATATCTTCATCATATGTCTGTAGCATCACATTTCAAAGGCTTCTACCTTTTTCTTGTCCGTTTTTCATACTGTCCTGACTTCACAGCCGTACAGTGCTGTGCTCCACACATATGTTTAGAGCAATCCTTTCTTTGTTTCTATGTTTGTTATCTTTGAACACAGTAGTTGCATTTTCTTGTTAAATGTTGCACGACCTTGTGCTAGTCTTTGTTTTATATCTTTTGCACTTTTCCCATCTTACGTTATTTGGCTTCCTAGGTGGTAGAGATCCTTAACCTCTTGTAAGTTCATGTTACATATTTGTATTCTTGTTTTTGATTTATTTTCCCCTCCTTTGCATACTAGTACTTTAGTTTTAGTTTTGTTAATTTTCATACCGTATCTCTCTGTTGTAACTGTTTCCATTTCATTAAGAGCAGCTTCTAACTCTTCCTTGATAGATGTTAATACCGCGTAATCATCTGCAAATCTAAGCATATCAATTTTTTGTCCCTGCATAGTAATTCCAAATGTCTTCCTGCATTCGACAGTATTCATTACCTCTTCAATGTATAAGTTCAAAATATGTGGGCATGGGGCGCATCCCTGTCTCACCCCTTTCCTGCTCTAATTCTATTACTGCTGTTTGTTCTTTGTATAAGCTATGTACTATTCATCTATCCCTACAACTCATTCCAATTTTTTTGAGTATTTCAAACATGTTTTTTCCATTTTACATTGTCGAATGCTTTTTCCAGAACTACAAAACCTATATACACGCTTTTCCCTTTTTCTATTGTTTTCTCCATTATCACTCTCAGAGCTAAAATAGCCCCCCGTGTTCCCCTGATTCGCCTAAACCCAAATTGGTCTTCTCCTAGTATTTCTTCAGCTCATTTTTCCATTCGTGTTTGTACAATTCTAGTTAGTATTTTTGATACGTGTGGTGTCAAACTTATTGTACGAAAATTTTCACATCTATCCGCACCTTTCTTTTTGGTATAGTTACTATGATGTTACGTTTGAAATCTTTGGATATCTCGTCTGTCTCATACATATAACTTAAAAGTTGGAAGAGACGTTCCGCTACTGCCTGTCCATCGGATTTTAGAGTTTCTGCTTGCACCTTATCTGTACCCTGCGCCTTACCATTTTTCAGACCCTTTAATGCTAATTCAAACTCAACTCTAAGTATAGGATATTCCAAGTCATCATTTTCAATGTCTGATTCCTGTTCTAATGCAGTTAGTTCCTCTCCTGCATATAAATTCCATATATATTGTTGCCATCTACCCACTTTCTCTACATTATCTATAATGGCGTTTCCGCCCATTTCCCATATATTTTTGCTATACGGTTTTATATCCCTAAAATTCATTCTAATTAGTATGTATGCTTCATCTGTCTTTCCTACTTTGCACTTTTAATCACTCCACTGTTCTTTAGCTTTCCTGCATTTGTGAATAATTTCTCATTTTATGTCTTTGTATCTCTGTTTCCTGTTTCGTATGACATATTTTTGTATCTTCGTCTTTCTTCTATTAAATTCAGGATATCCTTTGTTATCCATGGTTTCTTATTTTCTTTTTATGTATACCCCAAAATATCTCTGGCCGCCAAGTCTAGGCTGGATTTAATATTATTCCATTCTGTTTCTACTTCCTTAATATCAGATATTTTCCCGATATCTTTCAGCAATTCATTTGACTTTTTTCGAATCCTTTTTGAATATCTTTATCTTTTAGTTTCTCTAAGTCAGTGTGCCTTTTTCCGTTTCTTTTGTTCAAATTTTTAAATTTAAGTGCGGCCTTCATAATTACGATGTTGTGGTCAGTGTCTATATCTGCTTCTGGGTAGCTTCTACAGTCTCTTACTTGATTCCTAAACCGTTGTCTAACAAGAATGTAATGTACTTGATATCTTCCTATATCTCCTGGCATCTTCCACGTACATCGTCTTCTGGCATGATGTTGAAATAATGTGTTTGTGATGAATAAATTGTTCTTGTCGCAAAATTCTACCAGCCTATTTCCCCTGTCGTTTCTCGTGCCTAAACGAAATAAACCTACTACTGCTCCTTCCCTATCCTCACCTACCACTGTATTAAAATCTCCTTTAATTGCTAAATTTTGAAGTCTTTTACGTATCTTAATATGTCTTCGATATCCTTGTAGATCGCTTCTACCTTTTCGTCACTGTAGCTAGAGGTGGGCATATATACTTATTAAGTACTATAAAACAATCAATCGGCAAGTACATTTTGAGTTTCTACCTGCTACGTCTGAGAAAATAAAAGAAATGCTGCACCAAATCAAGTTTAAGGCAATGGCAGTTGATAACATAGCCCTGAATATGTTAAAACTCCTACTCCCTTTCTGTTTACAGCCATTCAGCATATTATCAATGATTCAATAGAAACTAGCAACATACTTATAGTCTGGAAAAATACTATAATATTCCCAATACCAAAAATTTCCAACCCAACTGCATTAAAAGACCTACGATCAATATCCACTCTATGAGTCTGCTCTAAGATATTGGAAAATATAGTAAATGCGCAAGTAATAACCATCTCACAACACATAACAACTTTCTGGCACTGCAGTCAGGCTTTCGCTGTGAACATAGCATAGCAACAACACTGAGTGCTATTACAGATGGTATAGTTTAGAAAACAGATGAAATTGTTAGCATTTCGGTGATACGTGATATGCCAAAAGTGTTTGATTCGGTAGATTTTGAACGGCTGCTTGTCAAAATGAGCAGTTATGGTTTCACAGAACTTCCCTAGAATGGTTTAGTAACTACTAAAAGTCCGAACACGTGTTACTAGAGTATGTATAGAGAGCATGTTGTCTCTTTCGAAACAAGGTAATTTAAATCTGACGTTCCGCAAGGCTCAATACTTGGACCAACGCTGCTTAATATATTTACAGCAGATGTGCCATCTACAGTAGCAACATGCTTATTGTACATGTATGCAGATGACATGCAATACATGTACTCTTTTCCTATTAATAATACTACACCAGCATTTGAAACAATGGTGAAATTAAAGATGCACTGTAAATGGACGGAGAGTTAATCCAGAAAAAAACACAGATAATTGTATTCGAGACAAAACAGGCCATACAACATCAAAATCCGGAAACAAGTATGGATTGCTGATGTTTGCGTACCATATTCTATCTGTTAAAAATCTGGGCTTATACACGAACGAACAATTAACTTTTGAACGACAAGTAAGGGCGAAGTATAGAACTGCTTTTCTGAAACTCAAGCAGCTATATCAACTGAAAAATATACTACCAGTATCAGAAAAAATTACATTTACAAACCCCTTAGTGCTCTCACTTTTTAATTATCGTGACTGTGTTTACTCACCATTTCTATCAGAAAATAACAAATCCATGATCCAAAGAGTGCAGAATGCTTGTGCAAGGTACTGTTAATGACTTCGAAGCAGAGCATGAACAAGTGGACCTATAGAGAATATTGGATGGTTACATATGAACGAAAGAATAGAACTTTATCTATCCTGATTTTCGTTTAACATATACAAGTCCCAGACACCCAAATATTTTAATCATAGGCTTAAATATAGAAAGAACATTCATATTGTAAACACTCGAAACCAAACGAAAATAAACATACCTCAACATAATACTGCCATAATCATCGTTTTTCCTATTTTGCACCAAACATACTAAATAAATGCCATAACATTGATAATATCATCTTAGGTATCTTCAACAAGCTGGTGACGACTAATCTTGGAAAACTGAATAACAACAACAATCATACAATGTCATTGGCTCTTTCCTTCCACAATAAGTTATACAACATTTAGCTGTAGAAAGGAGACTTGAAATCATTCATGTTGGATGAATGTTCCCCTTTTATACTGTTTTATGCTACATATTAATATTGTTTCATCACCTTGAGGGTAAATGTTAATGTATTTGACGAATGTAAACAAAGTATAATAAATAAATAATAATAATAATAAATTGTAATGTGTGTCTAAAAAGATTTAAAAAAATAATAGGTTTCCTACAGAAAAATTGCCAACATTTTCGGAAAAAACCAAAACCATTAAATTATAGTACTGTATTCTGGTTAGGAGCAACTGTAATGTACTTAGATTATTTACAATAGAAAGATTAATGTCATGCCCTAATAAGTATTGTTCTGAATTAAAAAAGTTGTGTTGTTGGTTATTTTGATTGCACGGTATTTACATTATAGTGGCGATGAGGTAAAAGAAACTGGCATAAAAGGTTTTACAATGGCCAAAAAAACACACTATTTCGAACAAGTTTGGGTGTAGCTCCTATTTATAATTTTGGAGAAAATTGAGGTTTGTACAAAGACAGACCAGAACAGATTTTCTTGGCAAATTATGCAGAAGAAGAGCGAAAAGTTGCAGTATTGTTAATAGTTATTGGAGAAAAGATGTATACAGTTTTTCACGATTTATGTGACCCATTAAAACCAAAACATAAAACATTCGACAATTATGTGAATTGTTAAGGCAACAATTTTCAACGTATCGGTGTTTAAAGAACGTAATGCATTTTATGACCTAAGACAAGGAGACAGAGAGGGTGCTCGAGAATGGTTTACTCGAATCAATAATATGTCAATCAATTTAAGTTTAGGTCGTTATTAAATAAAAAAATGAATAATAAATTTGTACACAGATGGCTAAAACGTTCGGTTTTAGACAAAATTTATGAATGTAACAAGGAGTCTAAGACGGAACACATAATGGAAGTACTCATTAATAATGAAGCTTTGTTAGGACAAAGAACAGTGGTAGATATAAATAAAATTAGTGGTAATTATTCAAAAGGCAAGTAGAAGGATATACGAAAGGATGGAAATAGGTTAGAAGTAAAGGATCTGACCAATGAATCAAGACAGAAAGAAAAGCGATTGGCCTGTTTTGCATGTGGTGAAACTAATTACAAATTTAGCACCTGTCGTTACAAGGAATATGTCTGTAAGGTGTATAAAAAGAAAGGGCACCTAGCAAAGATATGCATGTGCAATGTATAAAAGGATCAAAAGATGAGTGTTCCAGAACCAAATAAAGAAGGTTCGTTAGATTTCATTGAAATCTTACACATGGATGCTAGCGGTAGTTCAAAAGCGATAGTCATTCTTGTAGATATCAATAATGTGGTTATTAAAATGGAGGTGTGTCCTTAAAATCCGAGGAACATTTAAATCTAATGTTGCTTTTGCAAACGTTAGTTGAAAGGAACTTTAATTTGTCTTACAACAATTAATGGATCAATTATAGTACCACATTTTCGTAGATCTTAGTTGTACGAATGTTACCAAAAGCTGCAGGTTTGTAATAGTCACGAATGATGGTAAACCATTGTTAGGCAGAGATATGATGCTGTATTGAATTTTTAAATAACTACTCTTCTCATATTAATATAAATTTTGTAGAAGATGCAAAGTTGCAAGCATAATAACGAAATATGATGATCTGTTAAACCACAATTAGAGGTTTACAAATATGAAAAGGTAAAATTAAGGTTAACAGAACCAGTAAAATCTATTTTTGTAAAGTTTGGACCTACTACATTTGTTGTTTAAAAAGTCAACAAACTAGAGAGATTAGAAAGGAATGGAATTATATCAAAAATTGACAATTCAGAGTGGGGAACACTATTAGTTCTAAAAGGAATAACATCTCAAACCCAAGAATAAAAAAGACTTTCAGAAAATCTGTCAAAATACTGTCCAATAACATGTCTATAAACAATATACAAAATATTAACATCCATAATAACACAAAAATTAGTCGCACATGTAACACAAAATAACATAATACATGAAGAACAAAAAGGATGCATGCAACAAAGAAACGAGCATGTAAAGAGCAATTGATAATAGACGCAGAAATAACACACCAAGCTAAAATTTAAAAATGAGCTTTACACTACGCATAAATAGGTTATCAGAATGCATATGACAACATACCCACACTCATGGCTAATGCACATACTACAAATATACAAGGCAAACACAACACTAAGAAAATTTCTATATACAATAATGAAAAACTGGAACATAACCCTAATCATAAAGACAAACACAGGTAACATCAAAACGAAACCCATAGAGATCAGAAGATGCATATACCAGGGGGACTGCCCATGTTCTTTCTGGTTCTTCCTAGCACTAAACCCACAATCGAGCACACTAAACAACACAAAATACAGATTCGTCACAGGTATACAAAATAACTCAGCTTCTATGTATAGTCGACCTCAAACTAATAACATCAACAAACTCATAACTCAATCACCTACTTAAAATAAAAGAAACATATAGCAACGATGTAAACATGAACTTTGGAACAGGTACATGTAAAAGAAACAGTATAATAAAAGGTAAACTAACAAAACAAGAAAACTGCATGCTAAACATCAACAATGATTACATGCAAGCAATGGACATCTCAGACACATGCACATATCTAGGATACAAACAAAAAGTAGGAATAGAACACTCACAAATGAAAGAAGAACTGAAACAAAAATACAAACAAAGATACTGAAATACTCAAAACAGAACTCACAGCAAGAAACAAAATCACAGCAATAAACACATATGCAATAACCATTTCAACCTACTCTTTTGGAAGAATAAGATGAAGCAATACTGACCTAGAATCAGTCAATGCACTCACACGATCACAATGCCACAAAGACATCCACTCAGCTATAGAAAGATTCACACATGATAGAAAAGATGGAGGAAAAAGATTCATTTATATAAGACACATGTGCATCAAACAAAGAGATCTAAGAAACTACTTCATAAAAAGAGCAAAAACAAGTAACATGCACAAAGTGATCATGCACGCAAGCATATCAGCTACACTACTACAAATTAACAACAGTACTTTTGACCCAATAGAAAAAATCACAACGCACACAAAGCAAGAAAACTGAAAGCAAAAAACACCATGCAGAAAACATCTCCACTATCTAACACAACCACATTTTGATCAAGAAGCATCAAACACACGGCTCAAGAAAGGCAACATATTCAGTAAAACAAAGGAATTCGTGATAGACCCAACAATCAACACACACTATTATAGTAAACACATCATTCAAGGACCCCAACACAACAATAGACAAATTTAGACTATGTAAACAACAAATAGAAACAGTAGAACACATCACAAATGCATGTCGAATACTAGCAAACACAGAATACATCAAACAACATGACAAGAAATCCCTATCCCAAACACACCCAATATACAGAAGAGGACGCTGAAGAAATCAAAGAGATGTGGCACCCAGATAAAGTAGAAATAATACCAATCATATTATCAAGTACATGAGCCATACCAACCAACCTACAGTAATACATCCAAAAACTACAAATACATTCACACGTCTACAAAATTCAGTCATACTGGACACATGTACAATAACTAGAAAATTTCTAAATGCATAATATGACTTATTAATTAAGAGAAAGCACGTTTGACAACAGCCCACGTACTTGTCTACTAAAATCAAATAAAACTATCTGAGAAGAAAAAAGAATAATAAGAATAATAATAATAATAATAATAACACAACTTTTTTAATTAAATTAGACTACAAAATAGACAGCACACGTTTTCATACAAGAAAAGTATGTGTTGAAACATACAAGCTTAAAAATTTCTCGCTATAAAGAACTAACAGTAGTTATTGATATAACTAAAGGAAATCAACAAACTGTCTTCTTCTTGAAATTGTATATAAAGTTGTAGCTCTAAAACAGCAACCTTGGCAAGCGGCTCCGATTATTAAAATCATGCAGAAAGACACTAAAGTTATAGATAGTAAAAGTTACCAAAAATTGGAAATAGAGTTTTCAGTTTTTCAGGTTGTTGCTAACCCAATTATAAACAATTTATAAGCTATCAAACCTAAAACCCTACCGAAATTAATGGTAGCAAATATGTTTAAAGAAACAGCTTTAAAATGCCTTCAAAACGAATTACTTTTATGTGTGACCCACTTGTATTTCCCGATGTTTAACCTACAACAACATTCTACATCTTGGATTTTCCATAATCCAAAAATCATTGAAGCAAATTACACTCCAATTAACAGAAAGAATGGACGATATTCACATTGTAACTATCAACTAGTAGAATCAATAACTCTAACAACTATAATAACAAGAATAGATAAGTTATATTTAATGATACAAAAATGATCATTATTAGAATATGCATATTAATATAATCGTTCAATAATCAAATTTTACAGCTGAAAGCGAAGTTAGGAATTTGTACAGTGATACAATAAAATGGAAAGTATGTACCTGTTAAAATAAAACCAAAGGTTATAAAGGTATAACTTTAAAATTTCGATGTAATATAACGCTTATTTATCATATTAAATCACCGATTATCATATTAGACATTGACAATTTTAAAGCCATCCAGTACAAAGGTATAAGTTTATAAATTTTGGCCACTAAAGATTCTTAGTTTTGGCAACTGCAAGTATTTAAATTAGAATATTGGTAGTATATTAATATTTTAATTCATTGGTTATGTACCTTACTCTACTTTACTAAATTAACTATAAATTATAGCAAAGGACATAAGAAAACAAATTTTACAAACCACAATGCTTATACTTGAATTTTTAGGGAAAACAGGATAAATGTTATATAAAAAGCAACATGCTGAAGTAGCAAATAATTAACTGACAGCTCTATAATGCTTAAAGTTTATTCCAAATATTCATTGTTTAAATCTTTTCAACATAGTAATGTTTAAATCACAATCGTGTAAAATAGGAAACTCTACTACTGATTTGCGATATATGTATCACAAAAGCAAAAGTTGTTAAAGTTACAAAAATATTCACCAAAACTTTTGTGAAATTCCTATAATTTTAATAATGCTATCTGCTATTTACAAACTTGCCACAGTTTCCCATGTACTAAGTTCTACTGGATTCATTAATAATTTAAATCAACAGGTCTTTTAACTAAAAGGTATTTTCAATAGTTTGAGAGAGAAGGACGTGCATCAACTATTCAATCGTGATCTACTCATCGATACTAAAATCAACATTACTAGATTGCCACTAACTTTGATACTTTCTATTTCATATTTAAAAATTTGCTGCCTCATTATGCTAAAAACCATTCAGTTCCCAATCATTTAAATTTACGTTTGCTACACTCCTATTATTGTATTGCCCTTCATTGAATTTTTATAATTTAACTTAAACAGATAAGAGACGTAATTTTTATTTCTTTTGTTATAAATTTAGTTTTAATCTATCCTTGCATGGTCAAATAGATATCATTTATTAACGTTGTTAAAATATTTGAATCTTCTTCTAAAGTTTGCAATGGATTTTCGGTGAATATTTTCTTATTTAAATGTGATATGTAACTTTTGGTATCGAAGTTATTTATTTTGAAAATTGGATATCGCATTCCATTCTGTACGGCATTCCCGAATGTGCAAGTTTCTAGAGTTTTGAACTGAAACCAGCTGAAAATAAAGTTCACATTAGTTATTAAACTTAACTTTTGTTACCAATTTTCATAAGAAAATACTGAAAAGAAAAAGGCATGAAAATAAATACTCACGGAAAATCCATTGCAGACATTAGAAGTAGATTCAAACATTTTAACAACGTTAATAAATGATATCTATATGACCACACAAGGATAAATTAGAACCAAATTTATAGCAACAGAAATAACAATTACGCCTCTTAATCTGTTTAAATTAAATTATTAAAAAAAGAAATACCATCTAACTGGGAACATGTAGACTTGTAAATACTCCTTGTATGTTTGTTGTGCTTTGTTTTGTATTTTTCTTAATATTTCTTGGATATTAAACCACTAAAAGTTTTTAAAATTGTCTTTATTTACGTTTCGATCCATGACCTAGGATCGTTGTTTAATACCCAAGAAATATTAAGAAAAATAGGAACATACAAGACAACCCTAATTAATAAAAATTACATGTATAGATAAGGAATAAAAATACAGACAAAGAAACTTGTGAATTTAATGAAGGATAAGCAAAGTTGATTGACTATCTATGTGGGTTGAAATTATGGAGTGTAGCAAACGTAATTTTAAATTACTTGAAACTGAATAGTATTAACATAATGAGACAGTAAATTTTTAAATATCGAATAGAACGTAACAACTATAAAAACCACTGTAAACCTTAATAAAACACTGCACTAAAAGTGTTTAACCCCCTCCACAGCATAACTTCTGACCACCATTTTGCAAGGTGCAGAAAGAGCCTTATTTGTTGCAGTCATTATTCATTGCGGTTGGTGAACATGTTGACATTGCTTTGAAATGTTTATCATCATACTCCATTTTAATAGTTTCTGTATTGGTAAATCCCACCATTATTTCCTTTGTGAAATATAATTTTTATGTTACATGCGTTATTGATATAAAGAAGGATTATTTTTATACCTTACATTGGGCATGTTCAGCGAACAAATGCACTCCATGGCTACAATATCGCATATATGCCGAGTGGCACCAGTAACTGTTACTTTCTACAGTATTACATTACAGCACTCTACCATTAATCAAGCATATGATTATTTCGCTATTGCAGTGTTTGAATGCAGCATGTAAACAAGAACAATAGATTAAATTAAAATGGTTTATATTCTAAATGTTAAACGTGAAAAAGACAATTGAAACGAAGGTAGAATTTGAGGGAGAATATTTTACAGCCATTTTACTTAAATAAAACGCGTTGTTTTACTAAATTATGAAATTAAGATCAATTTACGTTATTAACCAGGTAAGTTGATTTTTTGCTGGCGATAAGAACAGTTGACAGGTGAGCCACCTCGTTGAGCCAGTAAAAACTGTTACCTGGCATATCATGTACAATATTTTACTCGTTAAGCATTCGTAAAATTATTCTTGAATTTAGTTATGCATTTCTATTTAATTTGCATTTATAAAACTCACAATTTCAGAAACAAAGTCTTAGACGTTTCATGCGAAATTGTTTCTATAGTAATAACTAATAAGTGCTTACTGTCAAACACGTCCTTTCAAAATTACAACTGCAGATAAATATTATTAATTAGAGGTAATAATGAGCATGCCAGACAACATTACCACCGAAGCAGCAGCATTAACCGCAAGTGTGTTACTGGAAAAGTCAAGAGTAAGATACGGGAGGAAGTATGCTGACTTCAAATAATAGCAAGCTAAAATCAGCATTGTTGGTGTGATGGAGACGTGATCTTAACGTATATGAATAAACTTGCATTCAAATTTAGTCTCGGTACACTTTGGTGTAAGTGGTCAATGCTAAAGAGCTGTTTGCAATTAAAAGATGGCATTGATATTTGCAAGTAAGCAACTGATTTCCTGAGAGTACACAACAAATTTAATTCTTTTTAAGAATTTAGATTTCATAAAGTGATGGATTTTCTTAAACTTAAAAATGAATCATATGTTCCCAAAAGTGCAAAAGTATTAACGAAGGAGCAAATTGAGGAATCTTTAATAAGTGTACCTGACGAACTATGGTTATTAGCCAAGGTGGTGACTATTTAAAATATTTGGAACATGCCGTTGTGGTAAGATGTGAAATCTTGCTCCAGATTATATAGAAGATGTTGGGAAATACACTGTAGTTCCTTTAAACAACACAAAGACACACACATCCAAAAGATTTACCATTATGGATGACGCTTGTAGTTTTAAAGCGTGCGAGTTGATTAGGAAATATCAAGCCCTACGGACACGGCTATCTAAATATCTACGATTTTTTCTAACTCACCATAATAGTAAGTGTGTTGCACTTAGTGTTGGCCAGCATACGATTGAAGGAATCACATAAACAATTATGAAGTACCTGAATTTAAGCAATCCTGAGTCATTCATTTCGCCAATCATATGCAACGGTGACAGCAAATGCAGGAGACATTTTAATATTAAAATGTACAGGGGCTTGGAAATCTAGCGCGGTTGCAAGGGATATGTGGAGAACTCTATCGATCAAAAAATTAAAATTGCCAAACGTCTATTCCCTTCAGAATCTGTAAATAATCTAAAACAAACCTCAGACCCTTCAAAAGCTTCATCGTCGAGTATCAGACTTTTTGAAAATCACAATTGTACTATTGTTTTCAACATGAAACAACATTTAAAACGATGACAGGTGTTTAAAAGTTGGATCTGCAAATGTAAACAATTATGTTTCCTTTAGTGAATTTAGTGCCATTTTTTTTCAAAGCGATGTTAAAGCTTTTCAAAGTTTAATTTTAAGCAAATTAAAGTGCTGTATGCACTATATGGTGTTATTAAACATGCCACGGTTTAAATAATAAATAATTCACATTGTTATAAGCAGAAAACTTTGACGTTTTGTACAAAATTATAACTATATCAACAAATGCTTACTTTCATTGGGTTCTCTCAAATTTATGACTGTGCTTATTGGATAATTTTCAGCAGACATTGTAAAGTCAATCATGTTCTACTAATTTGTAAAGTAGCACTTTACAAGTTAGTATCAGGACAGAGAAAGTGCTGTTTATGAATGAGTAACAAGTAAACAAACATACAATTGATGGCTGTTAACGAATGTGAAAACTTCTGAATGTTTTTACACTGGAATGTTAAGAGATATAAAAGCGCTGCAGCAAAGCATATAATGTAGCGCTTTAGTGCTTTTGTACCTGAACCTGCCTATTGTTTATTCTCAAAGGTTGTCAAATTCATTATAGTGGTTTTATTAAGTTTAAGAATGATATTGTCATAGTAACTTTGTATTCTAAAGTAGTGCAGTTTTATAAAACAAAGAAAGTTCACATGCAAAATTTTGCTGATTTAAAAAATAAAAAGCCCCTTCTCTGGTTCTAGCTAACTTTTCAGTAAGATAATACTACATATGTTAGATAGAAAAAACAACAACACCACTAATTTCAATTTGTAGTCTTAATTCATTTGTCCGAATTCAGCCAAAGATAATCTCACATTGTTTCATGCCGAGAAATTCTTTACAGAGCACTTTGTCATTACCATCAAAAGAGATAACATGTAATTTGAGTAGGTGAGTTAACCTTTTAATCATAAAGTATCAAACTGATTAATGTAGTCAGTCAATAAAGTTCGGAATCACATCCTAGCAGGGACATTACTTTAAATTTAGAAACCCCTTGGCTGCCATTAAATCGACAACTTCATGTTGAACAAAAGCATGTTAATTAAGAAAATGTAGTTTTCTTTTTAAAATCCCAGTAGGATATGCTTCAAATGAAGTGAATCCAGGAGATAATAGCTTCTAGTAGTTTCCGAGATATTCTTTCTGGGATTTTTCCATAGAAACCCTGCAGGATTAAATGACGTCCAAGATACTTCCGATTAAAATAGCATTCTTGAACCCTCTTGAAATACACCACCTGTTCCACTGAGTTAATCAGCAACCATTCTTGTACAATCGAGGTTTTTAGTGCTTTATCGGAACACAAAATTTTTGTCAAAAATCAGTTAGATTTTCTGGGTCCAAAACTGGTACGTAACAATGTTTCATAAATTCGTAGCTGGTTGTTGCTTTTAAAGTGATAAGAATAATACCCTTTATTATAATACCAATAAATAAAAAAATGCATTATTTTACACTTAGCTAAAAGAAGAATACTATGTGACATCTGTGAATAATTTGCAGTTCAAAGTTTAGTAATACCTAAAAGGACCGATATCAAGAAATACTTCATGTATTTCAAAATTATTGTATTGTATTAACTGGTTCTAAAGCAAATTAAAAATTAACCCAAAATACCAGAATCACTGTTTACTAAAATTATGGAAAATCAGTACCACGTACGATTTAGGTACAAAAAGTCCATAGGTATCTTACAGAGACATATGGTGAAGTATGGCTTAAAATTCTGTAATCTGGAAAATTACCAACAACCTCAATTGCAAATACCAAAATATGTTGACAAGTTCATGACGGGGGAAGGGGGTATAAGTGCTGCTCAAATAAATCTACGAGTATTGTCTTTAAGGAATACCTTTATTAGCAATAATACAGAACTTTTAAAGTCAAAATTTCCAAACGTTGTAACACCGAACGTGCCCTAGCTGCAAAATTAAATGCGTAAGAAAAATTAAATAAATTGGAAGGGATAAATTAACTATGGCCTACCTTGTATAATAGATTTCACAAATAATTAATCTTAATTAAGCAAGATATTTGAATTCCTTAGTTTTAGAAAATATAATCTCAAATTAAATGAATAGAAATTAATTTTCTTAAAATAAATTGGTACAATTTAATACATATTAAAATAAAACTTTTGTCATTCAATAGGGTCACCACAATATAAACCGCTCAAATCAACGTTTTCATAAATCATATAATGTAACAAATATGTAATGAATGTAGGGCATCATGCAAACTCAAACCACGAAATCAGATAGTTGATTATGGTGAAATACATATTAGAAGAGAATTCAGGTTCATAAATTATTTCAAAACCACAAACAGAGAAAACAGATTTCAATGTTATGCATTCCTCATGTAAAATTAAGAAAACTTTTGTACATTTGTCATTAAAAGTAATTCCATTTAATAATACATCAAAATAATTACAAATATAGTTTACAATGTTTCCAGCCAAGATAAAAATAAGGTCACTACAATGTTGTTAAACACAAAAACAGTGCAGATGAGTTAGTGAAATCCACAGATGTAGTTTATAAACCCAACATCCATCAAAAAATATAATGTTACAATGTATCCATTCTATATTGCCAAAGATGAAAGAGAACACAAATGTAAAACTAAGTAAATCACATGATACCGTGCATTTACATTTCCAATGCTCCATCCGAAGGTACTACATTGGCCAGGAGGCAAGTTTTTTGTTGCCTGAAAATTTAGAATTTTGCCAAACCCTTGCCGTTCCAAGCAAGGTAGGGATCTTCAACATGCGTGACAACACTCACACATGGAACCTACATTTTACCTCTCATCGGAACGAGGGTGTATTTTTGTGAAAAATGCTCGCCTAACATTTTTCAAGCGGACCGTGTCGGGATACGAACCCGGGACCTTGGGCGTAGCACTACACCACAAAGCCGCCAGTCATATGATACCCTACATTTGATTTTTTCCCAATGTTTCACCCGAAGGTACTACATTGGCTAGAAAGCGAGTTTTTTTTACCTGGAAATTTTGAATTTTGCAGATCCCTTGCTGTTCCAAGCAAGGTAGGGTTCTTTAACGTGCGTGACAACACTCACACACGGGACCGCCATTTTACCCCTCATCTGAACAAGGGCCAGTCACATGATACCGCAAGCACATTTCTGACTTTTATTCTATAAACCCAATAGGAAGACTGTGCCATGACAAAATCCCAACTGAACATAAGAAAGAGGAGGAGTTAACCCTCCAGAACACGCACATGCGATCTAAGCCACCGCGTTTTTGCTAGAATAAAGATTCTATTTTTAATCTTTAAGTAAATGACGTGTGTATTTAGCTATGCCCCACTTATTAACATTGTAATCAGGTGATCAGATGATAGGGATACCGATGGAATTTTAGCAATACAGACAGTACTAGAATAAATTTTGTTCAAGACGTGTCGTTTCGACCATAGCGTGTGTTCTGGTGTTAATCTTTTTAATTGCATGTTGTAACATCTCCTTTTAATTTAAATTAAAAGTAGTTAATATAAGGACATGTAGCTCGACCACATGGCACCGCACAGCATTGTGGTGATTATGATTTATAGTCACCGTCAATAAATATGCTAAGGCATCACCAGATTGGAATAGCCCGCCATCTTTTTATCAACACATAGGGGTTTTACCGCTTAATTAAATAACTAATCAAAATTCTATTCAGGAAGTTTTGTAAATCACGATTTTTAGAGTAATTTGAAAACAAGTCCGCGTGAGGGGACGTTAAATTACGTTAGTTAATAGTAATAAATACAGTATTGCCCGAAATAAACAGTACTGAAACTAAGTTGGCGGTGTTTTTATGCGTGCGCTGTCACACTCAAGTTAGCTAGTATAGACCTGTCAAGTAAACCTCAAACAAGTAATTAGTAGGGCCTAATTGTTAAAAATGGTGTTAAGTACAGAGGAGAAAATGTTTCTGGTAGAGCATTATTTTCGTTCATACGGAATCGGCCGACGTAATGGTGCAAGTTTGCTATACGTGTCTGATCAATTCACACAAAGGTTTAATAAACGTTCTCCAAGTAATGCTGTAATTTTGAAGGTTATTGAAAAGTTTAGAAATACAGGTAGTGTATTGTGCCAACGAAAAGGAAACTCGGGCGTCCCAGGACAGTTAACAACAACAATAACCATGAACGTGTTTTGAGCAAATCTTAGAAAATCCGAAAGTCAGCCAGGCAAGGACAGCGTTACAACTTGATTTAAAAAGAACTTCCTTTCAAAGAATCCTGAAGGAGCTGGGTACATTTTCGTATGTGATTCAGGTACATCAACAACTACATCCTCGGGATTATCGCAGTAGAGTGGAATATTGCGCCAGAATTCTTGCGTTACAGTATGAAAATCCTGAATTTTTGAAAAATGTTTGGTTTTCAGACGAAGCACATTTTCACTTGTCAGGCTATGTGAATCGTCGCACAAATCGATTTCTGGGCTTTGCCAGACCCGATGAGGTTCAAGAGGTTCCTTTACATAGTGAAAAAGTGAGTGTCTGGTGTGCTGTTTCCGGACACGGAATTATTGGTCCGTACTTTATCGAAGAGAATGGTAGGCAAGTCACACTTAATCAACAGAGGTACAGACAAATTTTAACACGATTTATCCCTGATCTACGTCAATTCTGTCGTGCACGTAACTTGGCATTTCGAAACCAATTTTTTCAGCAGGACGGGCAACTTGCCATACTGCTGCCGCAATTCGTCAATTTCTTCAAGAACATTTTCCAAGCAAATTCATATCACGATTTACTGACTTCCTTATCCTTCACATTCTCCAGACCTCACACCTCCAGACGCATACATTTGGGGCATGGCTAAAATGCCGTTTTCAAACGGGCACCACAAACCATCGATGAATTAAAGGATGCCGTTAGAGTCTTCTTCGCAGCCCTGAGACAACCCTTATTCAATAACATGACCAGAAACTTAGAACATCGTTATAAAGTCTGTCTCGAACGAGGAGGTGCACATTTAGAACATATAATAAAGTGTCAATAATATGTATTTTTTAAATATACAAAACAATTACAATTTCAGTACTGTTTATTTCGGGCAATACTGTATTTTCATAAATTTATTGCCAGCATGTTTAAGTAGGTCAAGTTTAAACGTAGTTTGTAAATAAGGAAGTAATAGTAGGATATTATGTAGGAAACTGGACTTTAACCCATCAATAAGGGTGTATTTGAAAGGAAATTAATAGGTTAAGAGTACCCCGAAGTTCTTTATGAACACTTTAAAGCTCCAGAAAGCTTAACAAAGAACCGAAAATTGATAAATACCAGCGGGTATTCAGTTTAGGATTATTATTTTCGAGTCTCTGATAGGGTAGTACAAAACCATTCGCTAGTAATCGTTGATTACTAGAATATTAGAAAGAAAAAAAAGCTTTTATCGCGAGGGGAGTCTCGAGTAAATACAAAGTGTGACTAGTATTTCGTTGACCGCATCGAGGTCGGTTCATTTCAATTTTTAAGTGATTTATCATCCCAAGTGTAACTGATTAAATAAATTGTGGGCGAGATTAGTGGTGCAAATAAACTGATTTCACTAAATTAGATTGGACAGCGAACACGGATTGTAAAACATCCAGGTGTCCCGGCCTTTTAACTTTTATGTACGAAAGTGAAGGTATTTATAAACACAACTAAATATTGTTAGCCCGACAAAGCAACCCTGTGGCGCAAACTTTAGCAGATAGTTGTTGGTATAGCCACTTGGTATATGCTGTTAGAGTAGAAAGTGAAAGTGTTTCGTGCGAGGACAATAAACTACGCAAATACCGCTAGTGTATTACAAACAACGGCGTCACACTTCAACCAGGACGCTGACCCAGGCTCTGGAATTGCACCTGATTGTATACGCAACGCTGGTGGAAAAAAAGCGGCGCATGTAATGTAAGTAATTTTAATGTTAAATTGCACCTTAAGGCGATTTATGACATACTTGTCTGTAGTATACAAAATAACTAGGTTAAGAGTATTTAGTTAGGGAATTAGGTATGCATAAAAATAGATCCGTGGTGTATTTTGTTTTTTACATCCTAGTAAAGAAGTTGCTTGTAAAGACTTATTTTTTTATTTAAATAAGGTTGAATACAGTTAGGTAAAAGCTTGTAAGTGGCTCACGAACAAGTACTGGAAGTCAGGGTAAAGCTTTTTAAAAATTGAAGTTCCAAAAAAAAATTTAAGGTGTTAGAAGTATCCCCCACCGTGTTTAATAAGGGGTAATGATTAACTTTTAGAAATGCTCTGTTGCAAGATTGTTATAAAAGAAAGAGTAAAAAATAAGCTCGAGCTTATTTTTATATTAAAACTGTAGGTACCCGTTTTAGGTGTTTATTTGTCACCAATACAAATAAAACAACCCAATATATAATATAAGAAAAAGGGGAGACGTTACAGTGTTAATATAGTTATAGCATTATCGAGAGAAAAGCGTATCGTGCAAATTCTGGATAGTGAATCTCTTGATGACAATGACGTTATAGAAACAAATTCAGACTCTGATATTTTAGAATTTAGTGATGTGAATGAACAGAAAGACGAAATTACCGACAGTGAAATAAGATTGAAAATGCTGTGGCAAACATTGGGCAACAGTTTAGACGACTACAATATGTAGGAAAATATGGTATTACACTTTGCAATATGCATTCACAGTCAACTAAAAGAAAAGTCGTAAGCAAAATATAGTTGGCTGGATATCAAGGTCGACTCATAAAGAATTGTGGCAATTGTTTATTGCAGAAAAATGCTCAATTCTATTGTCGTTAACACAAATATATGAGTGAAATGCAGTTTAAATATGATCGGGAAGGAGATGCAAAAGACACAGATGTAACTAAATTGAATGAAAGCACTTTTGAGAATGCTTTACATTGTCGGAGTGTTGCGTTCCAGCCATAGAGATATAAAACAATTATGTTCTACGGATGGCACTGCCGTAAATTACTGCAGCTAACGATGGGAATTAATCATTTCTTGTTCTTACTTAGAGTACTTTGATTTGACAACATTGACACCCAAGAAGAAAGAAAAGCAGTTGACAAGTTGTCTATTCGCGATCTTTTTGAAGAATTTGATAACAATTGTTCTAATAATTACACAATTGGAAAATGTGTAACAATTGATGAGATGTTAGAATCGTTCTGTGGATGGTGTTCGTTCAGGCAGTGTATGCCTTCAAAACCTGCTAAAATGGTCTAGAAATTTTTGCATTAGTGGACGCAAATTCGTGCTATACTCACAAAATGGAAATTTATACCGGAAAGCAAATGGAATATATCAAACTAGTAACAAACCTGAAGACATAGTTTTGAGACTTTTAAAGTAAGTTATGAGGATCAGAAAAAGTAGTGCTTTCGATAATTAGTATACATCTATTCCTCTACTACGGAAATTATGTGATGAACGAAAATCAGCTGTTGGAATACTAAGGCGAAATAAACGGAAAACACCCAAAATATTCTTAGACGCTAAAATTAGGCCACAATATTTGTCAATGTTTGTGTTTTCAAAAGATATAGCATGAATTTCTTACAAGTAAAAAAAATAACGTAGTGATTGCTTCGAGTATGCATTTCAATGATGCAGTTGACGAAAGCTCTTAAAAAAAGTTTCCAGAAATTATGGATTTCTACAACCATACTAAATGTAGCATATATTTGGTAGACCAAATGAAAGCTAACTATTTGATTGTCCATTGCAGTTTTTGTTGATCTCTGACAATTTCTATGCTGGCCTAAACGTTGCCGGTATAAACAGTTATATTGTATATAAGAAGAATTCGTCACAGAAAACATTGCCCAGACATACATTTTTGATGTCCATTGCTAAAAGTTTGCGACAAGAGCAACTTCAAAATCCATTATCCTAGAATTTGGCACCTGATAAGAAAATGCTCATTAGGGATATTTTAGGTTTACCACGAGTAACTTGCAAGCAAAATGCCCCAGGCTACGAATGTAGATGTAACTTTTGTGACCAAAAACGAAATCATAAGACCAAATATGGATGTTTCAAATTTGGCCAATTTATGTGTTGAACATACGCAGAAAATATGCCCATATTGCAAACAACCTAGCACTGAGCAACTATATGACGAATAAGTAATTCAATTTCATTATTTGTAATATTTGTAAACTACATTTTTGAAGCTTTTTATATCTATACTTTTGAAATATTGTTTAATTAAAAGTCTTTAAACATAATCATCGCCATCATTAGGTCTTCAGTTCTAGAACTGGTTGAACGCATACCCTCATTGTTTCCTAGTCTGAACCAACCTACACACTTCCCTGAAATTTGCACAGTCTGTGTGCGAAAGTCTGATCTCGGATTACCTCTACCTCTCTTTCCTATCTCTGGTTGTAATATATCCCGTACTATTCCCCAAAAATGCCTTAGAACGTATCCTGTCCTTCTATTTCTCCTATTTTTTTCGTTTTCCAACATTTTCCAACATAAATAAAATTTTTATTAATTCGCTATTTTTTGTTATGTAAATAAAATGCAGTCACATTGTGCTGATGTAATAATTTATAGCTTGTGTTCTGAAGGGTTATATGGCAATAATTACATTTGACAAAGAATGAGAATTAATTATCCACAACCGTTAATTGAAAAATATCAAAATGTAGACATATGCACAAATAGTAAAGAGGAGAGTGTGTGCAAATTGAAGGGTGAAAAGGAACACCGTATTAAGATTAGAATATATATTTCTCGCAGCAAAAACGCGGCGTGCGACTAAATTTATTTGAACTAATGCTTGCGCGGGCAAGGTAAAGGGTTTCAATTCACGAATTGATAGAATCATCATGGTTGCGTCCAGTCAAAAAGGAATTAGGACCTAGAGAGTTCACCACTCCATTAATTTGGAATATTGTGGTGTGTTTAATTAAGAGCTATGCTAGTTGGAAAGACGTGTCAAGAAAGCTGAGTTAGTTGAAAATGGGCATACTAGTGGTTTATGGAAATTCATAATCGGTTTTAAAATAATGAAATTTAAAACAGCGACTAATATTATGAGCTTTTATGTTTATACTTTGTGATAATGTACATGTGAATTTTAAATATAAATTAGTCAGTATTCGTGTAGTAGACAATGAAGCAAACATGAAAGTTTACTTATTTTGTCTAACGATAAATTAACGATGGAGTTAGGTGTTGGTTAAAATTTAAGCAGGATATTATTGTGCAAGGAATTTGGGAACATTTAAAAATATTAAGAAATGGTTAATGAAAAAGCTGGTATTTAACCGCTTTCTATGTTTGTTATTAACAGCATTTCCAGAAACAGGAATTTATAAATGACCTGTAATTTAATATGTAAAACGGAAAAATGTGGAGCATTGTTGATGGATTAGATTTAAGGCTTTTTAGGATTTATTTTAGCAATTCCAGGCTAGAATTGAGGTTAAGAAATTTAGGTTTTCCTTTAAGGAAAATATAATTCTATTTTTACTAAAACTAGTTATTAATGCAGCTTAAATTTAGGTTAATTTTTATTTGAATTTATTCAAGATCTAGGTACACACACACGTTTCTAAATGATATCCATCTACACCAGTGGTCGAATCGTATTTGGAACCCATTTTATTTTTCAATTTTATTTAATTTGACCGAAATTTAGTGTTTTAAGACATTTTAGCAAAAAGTAACATACTGTGATAACATTTAGGAAACCAAAGCAAGGAAGCTCTATGCGGAATAACCAGCTTCCATATAGAAATAATATCAGAATGGATTGCTGTAACAAATGGTTTGATACCCTTAATTATGACAAAGACAAACCTCTCATGATAAGTGATTTTGTAACGTAGTTGTTTTCACTCTAGCCACTTTATTATTTTTATTTCTTATTTTTTCTAGTTTGTTCTATAGGAACCCACTCTATCACCACTGCAGTTGGCCGAAGCACCTAAATATATTTACAGGATTCCTGTTACGGCAAATCAAAATTTATTAACTTAACACTCGTTTGACCCATAACAACGTT
The DNA here is from genome assembly GCA_036346225.1 of Platerodrilus igneus. Taxonomy (NCBI): domain Eukaryota; kingdom Metazoa; phylum Arthropoda; class Insecta; order Coleoptera; family Lycidae; genus Platerodrilus; species Platerodrilus igneus. Next base: position 8,670,211 of record JARFIW010001469.1, on the reverse strand, counting down.
TTATACAATATAACAATTTGGAAGTAGCTGAAGTGTTATATGCTCAATTGCTTACTTTAAGGATCCACTGGAATATTTAATCAACATGTAAAACTTTTACGAACTTATATAAAGCATTATGGAGCCATCAGTATATTAAATAAACTAACAATTGCATTCATTATTAGTACATTGCAAGCAATAAAAACAAACATATATAGAACAGGCTTGCAAATTACCTGTATGACTGGCAATGGAGTTTCTATGGTACCGGTGGTCAATTTTGTGGTTGTAGTGGTGGGAATGATGATTATTATTGTGGTTATAATGATGTTTAACATAGGAGTGCCTGTGACGCACATAATTATGATGTGCTGCTGCATTGGGATGTGAACCGGGAAGGAATTGAGGATAAACATGGTGTGACCACTGCGGAAATAGAGGCCTCGCACTGCCCACTGTTTCACACAAATACACATGGTGTTAGTTAATACCAAAATGTAAATTATCAATAATTGAGTGTTAAACAAATGAAAAAAGTTTTAATATAATTAAACAAAAAGCATAATAAATAAAAACTGAAAGTTTCTCAATTGTGAAACCTTACCTTGAGGACTACCAGAATAGTGAGACGTACCATTACTTCGGATTGTTGGTGGACTTGGTGGGCGTACTGATACAGGTGGTTCTAGAATGTCACGATATTTTGATACCATCAAGACTGATATGAAATAAACAATTGCAAGTGAAAGAAACTGGGCTTGCTTTGTTTCTTCCTGAAAGAGAAAGTGTTAAGATAATTATTTTAAATCAATTTAACAGTTTGTGCCTGTATAAACGTTCTCACCACATCTCTATAAATAACTGCTCTCAGTCTATTGACATCCATATCCTGTAATAGTTTTTCATAATCCTTTACTGGACTTGACGATTGGTTGGATAAATTTTCAGCAATATTCTATTACAAAATTCAAATGATTAATAGAAACAACTACACTATAAGTATTTAACGTGCAACAATGAAAGCTTTTATGTACCTGGGGCGACGATTGACCTCCTCGTATGAATGAATGCAAATGTGCTGCTTTATGACTAGTGTTTAAAGGTGACGGTGCAAGTGTAGAATGTGGCCTGCTTCTTTCTTTACACTCCAAACAGTTGCGGACCGCACAAGTGCAAACCTACCACACGCACACTGTACAACACAACTTTAAGGCTTCACAATGTGACTTTTAGTGTAAATATTTACAATAAAAGTAAAGTTTTATACAACAAATATTTTGTGCTCTACTAATATCATTCATGAAAAGCTCAAATAATTTTAAAATATTTACAAAAATATTCAGCCTTTTTAAGCTCGACTTACCAATCGTAGACACTGTCGAAGAATTCCCCCACTGCTCATATTTTTTTCAGCTTCAAGTTCGCCAAAATTAAGAGAACTTGCAAAAATTAAAACATCTGCCATATTCACCAGCCTTTGTAGAAACGATACAGCTACTTCTATTGGCATTCCTTGGGTAGGCTCTATTACGTCAAGCTCACTCTATAAAAATTTAGCAGTGTCAGTGATATAAAATTTGTAATATAACTATATATACAAATTGTCAAATTTAAAAAGGTTATTTCATAAATATGGTCAATTTTTTTATCATGTGCATATACTTAAAGCTATGTTGGACAAATATCAACTGAAAGACTTACACTTACACTTACAAATACTAAGTAGATTAAACAAACATTTTAACCTTACAAAATCATTCATGAATATATTCATCTACTTACTGTTTGTTTGTTAAGAGTAAATTCATTGCTTACAGATGACATCTGCGCAACAATGGTTATAAGCATACCTGTACGAAAGGTTTGTTTATCTTTTCTGTATTGTATTAGCAGATTAGTTTATAGCACAATTAATAAGTTGAAAACTTATTTCTAGATATGCATTCTTTATCTTTTTTAATTTATTGATCTACGCCAGTTATGTAATCCCCCAATTGATAAATGTATGAAGACATAGAATAATTAAAGAATTATTAGAAAGTGTTAGAATGCGCTAAGTGAAGTGGAACATTGTAAAACAAGGACAATTTGTAAAGTTTATTAACGTTCATGAGAACGGATGCGCTACTTTGTATCGCAGACGATAGTGACACTGCAGATGTCAGGTCACAGGCGGTCACCGACGGTCACGTACCGAGATTACTTAGAAAGTAAGATCACAACAATGTATTTATGAATAGAGTTAAGAATAAGCAGACATGAGATCTGCAAGTTCCGACAACCATTTAAGGGGGTAGGGATATTATAAAAAGCCCGGGAGCCCCAGTCGAAATCAGTTAATCAAGTGAACAGCTTTTACATTGCAGTTGCTTACTACTCACAAAATAGTACAATTATTAATGAATTTCGGACTTAGAATAATTTCAATTCAAGCTTTGTAAAATTTCATTAGTAATGTCTGTTTAAGAAATAAATGTGTTAAAGAAGTATGGAAATGGTTTTTTAAAAAGCCGCTCCCGAACCACGAACTTTAATTCGCCTAAGATTTTTACAATATTTATGAATAAATACTCTCACATAATACCTTTAGCATAAGAATTTTGAATTGCTTAAATGTAGGACCAAAAATGTTTATTTTATGATAATATGTGTCTGTATTCTTTATAATTCTATTTATCGGCGAGTAGAATCCATATAGTGTGCGATGGTAAAGGGGCTTTAAGAAGTTACTTTCACGTACTCCATAACATGACACTCGTATGTTAAACTTTCGCAATAGAAGCTGATTGGCTATAAGGTTATTCAACATTTTATAAAAGAAGCAAATATCATAGTAAATTCTTCTGTTTTTAAGAATATGCATTCTGAAATACAGCAATAACATGTTATAATTGGAGCTGTTGTAAACAACATTTTCCTTAAAACAGAGATATTTAATAAAGCGTTTCTGAATGTTTTCAAACCTATTAATGTGAATCCCATAATAGGGGGACCAAACAATACAACAATAATCAAGAAGACTTCTAACAAATGAGTTGTATAATATAATTAATGTTATAGAATTTTTAAAGTGTCTGGTTAACCGCTTCATGAAACCTAGCATTTTGTTGGCTTTTGAAATTACTTCATTATAATGCAAATTAAACATCATCTTATCATCTACAATCACCCCAAGAGTCAACTATGTTTAGTGTGAATTTATTTATACTATATTCATACTTTTCAATATCAAACAGTTTCCGACTAAAACGAATGGTTGTGCATTTTTGCTCATTGATACATAGTGCATTACTTTGACACCAATCGAAAAGTCTATTTAAATCATTTTGTAATTTTTTACAATCTGTCAGAGATTTAATTTTGCGATAAATTTTAACATCATCAGCAAAGATAAGGAAATCAGACATAAGAGCTTTACCAATATCATTGATAAACAACAAAAATAGAAATGGTCCCAAATTAGAACCTTGTGGTACTCCAGAGTGACAATGAATATCTTTTGATATAAATCCGTTTATACGTACTTGTTGAATTTGGTCCGACAAAAATGAAGCCACCCATTTTAATAAAGTGCCAAAAATTCCATAATATTCGCATTTAAGTAATAGTATATCGTGATTGACACTATCAAATGCCTTAGAAAAATCGGTGTACACCATATCTACTTCGCAACTGTCCTCTAATGCTTCAGCTATATATGTACAAAATAGTACGAGATTAATACTAGTCGATAAGCCGGCCGAGAAACCATGCTGCTCAGGAATAATTTTATTCTTGAGAACAGAGCTAAGAGATTTTGAAACTAAAGAATCCAATAATTTAGAAATGCAAGATTGCATACATATAGGTTTATAGTTTGACACAGCAGATTTATTCCCAGATTTATGTCTAGGGGTAATAAATGATCTTATCCATTTCAGAGGTACATAATCTTCCTTAAGTGACTGGTTAAATAGTAAATACAAAGGTAGTGCAAGAGACTTTCCACAGTTTTTAACAACTAAAGGTGGTATTTGAAAGGGGCCGCAGCTGGTGTTAGTATGTATCAAAGCAATTTCATTTGTAATATCTACAAGTGATAAACAAGATTGGACATGTAAAATAAAATAGCAAACGCACGTGTTCGTTCACAATATCTTTATTAGTTAGTTAGAACAGTTAATTACATTATTTACAGTTACATTTAGTATAGAACTGCTATTCTCAACCGCTGGTCCGGCGCACCACTAGTTGTCCGTGGATAAATTTTACTAATCCGCTGACAATTTTTTCTATATGCGAAAAAAATTTACTTATCAAAAAAAATAACTAAATTTTAATTTATAAAATTACTAAATACAATTATCTTAAACTAATTTTAATTCTATGTAATTTATTATTAGTACGGCACTGAAGAAAAATTCCCAAAATGCTTACAAGTGCACGTGAGCACGGCGTGCAGACACCGGATGACTGGCTCTCTATCGGCGACAGACACTTAAACCGCTTATAATATATAGATTTGATGTGTGATCTGGTACAGCTTTATCATTGTATACAGGGTGTCTACTGGTACGAAAAATCTGGAAAGTACTGAAAAAGTGCTGATTTTGTAGAGCAAGTCCGGATATGCGAAAAAAGTGCGGAATTTATACTTCACGTACAAATTTAAGCGTCTGCTTTTAGACATTACAAAGTCTGACTTTTATTTTGTAGTCTTTTATTGTGTATAAAATAAAACTTTCGTGATTGTTAAAGTGCCTAAAAATATATAGGTGCAAATATGCGAAAATAGTGTGCAGGTATTGGGTTATTGTTAGAAATGTTTGACTACTAGAAATTGCCTGAACGGATACAACAGCCGTAAATACATTCATAATCGAAAACAAATTACCTTGCATCTCTCTTCAGGCTAAATCCGTTCTCCTCAGTTAGATTATTTAAGTGCTTTAATGCTAGATTTTTAGGCACTCTAGCACGGGCCGTGTATTTCTGCATGTATTGTCCTAAATAATACATCTCTGTTAATAATTGATATATCATCACTTTACAAGTCTAAAAGGAATTGGCGAAAGAGTGCCTCAATTCATTCTATATGTTACGTTCATTTTCGTAACTAATTGATTAGTTTATAGGCAATAATTTTCACCTTAAATTCCTTGGCGTTAAACACGAAAATTTATTCCGTAAATTAAACATAACCCTTTCGTGTATCCTATATATGTCGCTTGATAAATCTTTCTGCTCATTAAAAATAAATATCCTTTCTAAGAATTTCGTCCCGTGGAATTTACGCCATAATTAGATAGGCGACTTTCCAAGTATTTTAATAATTAAATGCTGGTGTGTTTTCCTTTTTTAAAGATTTCGGCGAAATTATGTCAATAAAATTCGGGTTTTCCTGTTTTATTTTCCTTGAGGACAAGTTTACGTGCTTTAACTAAACAACTGTAATATTCATTTTCTGTTCGACTAGCAACCAGAAAACATCCGTACTGTTTTGCTTCGTTTCGTTTTCTTTATGCGAATTGCTGGCACGCATTATAGCGTGGTGAGTATATAAAGTTTGTATAAAATAATACTTTTCGGCTTCAATAAATTAATTTATTGTTCGTAATTATTCTAGCTTCCTGCGGGGGACACGTTAATCCCTTGAGCTGTCGTTTCATCTGGTAATGGGAGGTCAAATGCGTTCTGCCTGGGCGTAAGCCTACCTACCAGCTGACGTAGACCAGCGACTGACTCCACCCCGATTCCAGTGACTCGAGGGTGAGTTCTTTTTTTCTTTGTATGCGCTTCTTGCTTCGGAACCAGAACGCCTGGGATTTTACCATTCAACTATGGCCTTGCTAAATTTAACTTTTACATACGAAAATTATTGAACTATTTTGACTATTTCCTGCTCTTTTCGTACTGCTTTACTATTTGGTTATGAATTACTAAAACTATACTAATTATTACTGTAAAAACTGCTTAAAGACTTGCGGGCATGTTTAAAAATGTTGCCATTATGTATGTACATATAGTTTAAGTTTATATTTACGATGATCTAGAGCTGTGGTTTTTAGGGTTGCGCTTGGTTCTTTCTTTTTGTACTAATTACTGTCAGGGGGTAATTACCTAAAAACTACAGTTTGTCATTTTCATGAATTTTTTTTTACTATGTGCTGTAAATATTTTGGTTAATTATAAGTTCTTTTTTTCCTTTGTATGTTTTGTTCTGAGTGTGAATGAGTGAGTGTATATTTTTCTTTCTATTTTTTTTCAGGTTCTCCTTTACTTACTTATAGGTATAAAACCCCGCCCACTCACCGATTGAGCCCGGTCATTCCATTCTATCTTTCTCTTGGTTTTTTTATGTTACGTCAATGTACGTAGCATATAACTTATTAAAAACGTCAATAAGAAACATGATAACCTCTAAATTACTTTTGAATGCAAGTAGTTCAGTTGTTCAGTGGTGAAATTTGTAGAGTTGTTAGCAGAAGATAAACATAATTATTTCAAAATTTTTATTCATATTCTAGTTTACTAGCCAACAAAAGGGATTTCTGACAGGTTTCCACGCCCTCCTACTTTGCAATTACTCAACTGTTTTACTGTTGATTGAATCGACAGTTTTTTACATTTTTAGTTTAAACATCCCATCTTATTATCGCGTATTAGTCATAACGGGATCTTTCTGGACCATTCATTCAGAGTTGCATTTTTTAACTTACTTCAAAGAAGTAAGCTATTGTTCTTCCTTCCTCATTATACTTATTAAAAGATTAAATTTAGGTTACTCAACTGTTATTTATAATACAAGTTACAACGCGGTTGCAGTGATCTTATTATGTTCCGCGAATTTAAATTGCAGAAGTTTTTATTCATATTTTGAAACAAATTTAGCACTGTAGTGCCTTTTTTTTATTAATATACCCGGTAAATGCCAGTTTAATCCGTCATGGTTAGATTTAGAGGAGTGTAGATTGTGGTTATGACCGTGTGAAGATAAATTTCGTGCGCTTTGTAATATGTGCAGAAAGGAGTTTGATGTTAGTCAAGGTGGTATACATTGTGTTAAAACACACGCAAAAGGTAAAAAACATTTGAAAATTGTGCAACCTTTACTGATGGGGACTCAAAGTACACTTTTTAAAGTGCCTACAATTAGCATGGGTATTGAATGCTTAAATACAAATACAAGACTTGTCGTCGCTGATGGTGATAAAGTAGTAGCAAGTACAAGTTGTAACGTGTCATTTTTTTACATTGCATAAATAAGTACCATTTTTAAGCAATTATTTATTTCTGTAACTTAAAGAAACGTTTTTCACGTAGTAAATGTATATAAATAATTCCTTAAAGAATAATAAACCTTCTATTACATGTATAGTTGTCTCTTAGTAAAAATGTAAACAAATTTGGATATAATAACAGAATACTTGTATAGGATACTTGTGCAGGCTTCTGGTGTGTAGATGTCATATTTATAAAGTTGAAGAAATAAAGACTTGTTCTTATTTAGAACCGTGGTATAAGTAGTTCCATTGTTTCCCCGCGAGATGCTAGGAGATTTTCCTTAATATTTTCAAGTTTTGTTAGTTGGAGATATGGTAACATAAGGTTAACAGCAGAATGAAGTCGAGCGCTTCGAATATTTTATGATTTTGAAATCATCCTTATGGGAATTTATTTCGTAGTGCAATTATGAAACGTTAAGTGTTGTAGATTTGCCTAAATATTGATTGTTTATTGACTAGTTTCTACCTCTTACGAGGGATATATTCTTCATTTTACTGCTGTTAAGCCACCTGTGGAATTTCGCCATATTGATCTTTTGGATATGTATCATTTAATACTTGTAAATAAGAATTGGTATACGATGTTTGAATTTGCAATTAAGTGTCTATTCATATTCGACGCTAAATAATGGTTTCGTTTGGTAGAAAGGCAAAGATTATTGAAGACCATTGGTGGACGGTAAACCCCTCACTGTAGGGTAAGTTTGTTGAAGTTTTTGGTTACATATTAATTAGGGTTGATCGTTCAATTAATAATATTACTTGAGTGCGAACGTATTGATAATTAAACGTTGGATATATTTGTTCCTTAGTCGTAATTTTAAAGCTGGTTGTTTGTGTAATTGTTGAACGTGTGTGTTAATTTTGAGATGTATAGATAAAATATTCATTAGTGTCATAATTTATATAAGAGAATAATTGATTGACTAGTACTTATACTTGTTTCTCTTTAGGGTTTTTTTTTTGTTAATCTGAGCTCAAGCGACGTTCATAATATAAACCATCCGTGCGCATTAACCATGTTATTTTGTTTTATTATTTTTTGTCGTACTAAACGTACATTGCTTATGATTGACTGAACGTTCTCAAGATTATTTAGATTAAGAACAGAAACTGTCTCCAATATATATTTATTTTTACCTGACTTACTTACTGGCATCATTTAATAATTTAATAGTTTATGACAAAGCATTATTTTAGTAACAATATCTTAGCAAATAGGCACCCGTACTTATTTGGTATTTTTGGTAGTGCAAGGTACTTAGGTGGTTGCCTGGAGGCAAATTTACCTGGCGCCCTCTTTATTTTATTGTGTTTTGGTCTATAGCACTTTTAGGACCCATTCCGTGTCCACTGCAGCTGGTCGACAACTCACCTACTTGTCAACTTGAGCCGTAGGTAGCGACACGTAGTTGTTACTCGAATAATATAGGTAAATTGTACGTCGCAAAGTGCATCTAATTCCTTAACAAAAGATAGTTCAACGTATTCTGGTAATAGTAATATATTAAAGTTTTGCAATTGCCACCGATGTTTTTCCTGCTATGTTTTCAGATAGTGTAATTGCAAAAAATTTACAGCTTCATAAGGATAAAATAACTTATTCTATAACGTATGGACTAGGACCTTATATCCAAAACAAACTTTCTAACCAATTAAAAGAGTGTACATTTTATACTTTGTCATTTGACGAAAGTCTTAAAAGAATATTCCAACTTGGTCAGATGAACATAATTGTCAAATTTTGGGATGAGGTAACAGATGCTGTACAAACATAATTTCTAAATTCGGCATTCTTGAAACATGCAACTGCTTCTGATTTAACGAATAAATTGATTGAATCTATAACTTCGTTGGGCTTGTCTTTGAAAAAAATTGTACAGGTAGGGATGGATGGTCCTAACGTTAATCTCAGAATGCTTAAAGACTTGCGCAAATATTTAAAAGATGAAAGGAGTGAGGATCCTGAACTGTTTTCCACTGGAACTTGTGGAATACATGTGATTCACGGGGCATTCAAAAGAGCAGAAAAAAAGATGGGTTGGGAAATGCAAGATTTTTACGATCATTCTATTATCTTTTTAAAGACTTTCCTTCAAGACGTGCTAACTATACATCCTTTTCTGGTTCTATTGTATTTCCAAAACGATTTTGCAGCATACGTTGGGTGGAAAATCAAACATTTATTACCAGAGCCATTGAAATCAACCTGTAGGGGTATATGTTGAACAATCTATTGCTTTAAGGAAGTGTCCTGAGAGGAGCACATTCCAAAAGATAAAAGGTTTTTTAACAGATAAACTTTTACTAGCTAGATTACAATTTCTTAAATCAATTTATGTAGAAATTGAACCGTTTTTAAAATTTTTTCAATCAGACGATCCCCTAACACCATTTTTATATCATGAATTGTATACTATTTTGTGTAATATCGAAAGTTGTTTCATTAATGCGAAAATTATAAATGAAGCAAACACCCCTAATAAACTAATTAAAATTGATATGACCAAAATTGCAAACTTAAAGTCAATTGCAAATGTGGATATTGGTTTTGGGGCATCTGTTGTTTGTAAGGTGAAGGATTTAAAGGAACTTGATGTCATTAAATTCAAAAAATTACAGAGAAAAGTCCTTTGAAATACAAACTTATCAAAGGTGTTTCTTGTTTGTAACGTATGGTAATGTGTAGCAACGTCTTAAAAACATCCAGGTTAAATATTGCTATAGAGGAATTTATTGAGCGAAAGCAGATAATTGCATCTGATGCAGACATTGTAAAGAAACACTATAACCAATTATGTGAGGACAAGAAGAATGCTTTGAAAAACTGGAACAATTGCCCAGAAAATGAAAGATTGGACATATTTTTAATGAGGTTGTGTAAAGAGTGTGGCTTCTTAGAATTTGTATTTTTAAATTTTATTTAAAAAATTTTAATCATGTTTCACCGCAATGCTTCAGTTGAAAGGGGTTTTTCGATAAATAAAGAATGCCTCTTAGAAAACACTTTAATAAAAGAATCGCTAGTTGCCCAACGACTTGTTTATGACAAAATTGTAACCTATAAAATAAAACACCTTTCCGAATTTACAAGTTCTAAGAAGATGATTTTAGAGTTTCGAAATGTGTTACGGTACCACCGTAGCATAAACAAAAAGGATGCCGGACTAACGTAGTCGTAGATTGGGAGTGGGTGTAGGATTAAACAAGAACGAATATATCAAATAGCTGAAATAAAAAAGGTAAGGTTATGTAGAAATGTAAACAATGACCACACCTTAATCGGTCTGATATCAGTATTTATAATAATAAAAGTAAAATAGCCTGACTAGATAGTTTATTCATGGAAGGTTGAGTGGGGTTTGTTAATAACAATTATTTATAGGTATAGTACGTATGACAGTTTTCTTTACAATTTTAAAGTACAGTTAATGCTTAACCCAAAGAAATAGGTTACCATAATTATGTAACCCTCTCACTAATAATTCGTAATTTACCATTTACTGCAAGAGCTTTATACATATTTAGAAACGTTTCCAGATACGCACCAGCTTTACAATCTCTAATTGAAATTTAAAGTAATAATGTAGAAAAGAAATATTTATAGTAAACTCGGTTTCTATAGTTTTTAAGATCTAACATATATTATAATCTTAAATTCATGGGCATATAGCGGAAGAATTGAACTATGTTAACACGGACAAACCCTAAAAGTATCAGTAACGGAGTTCGGGCTCCTAGCAGCAATATGCAGTAGTGTATTTAACGATTTCAGCAGTACATGGTACATATAAACGTAATAAAAAGAGATATTCAAGAAGGATCTCACCAAAAGTGCTGTAGAACAGATGCAGCACCACCAATTCGAATTGCTCTGCGGACAGTCGAATTGTGACCAATCATCAGCCGTTAGTACGGTAACAAATCCGCACAAACAGTAACCAGTACTCCAGTAAAGCGGGATAGTAGAAACCAAAAGGTATACCTCAGGTAGGTAAAAACAGTACGAGTATAAAGTGAATTATCCACTTTCTGTATAATACAACGGAAATCCATCCATAAGCGAGCAATTAACCCAAAATGAAGAAATTCGAATAGGAATGGGTAATTGCTCGCTTAAATTTCAAACACAAGACGAAATATAAAGTAAAACCTAACAACGGTATCAAAATTATTTTCTCGTGACCATTGTCAAATATTTAGCACCGCTCACTAGATATAACAAATTTAGTATTTATGCATTTACAGAGTAACATGGGTTGCCTAATTACAATGCATTCTGAAGTTAGGATAAGCGAGAAAAGTAGCGGTAATGTGATATTTTATTTGGGAATACATAAAAGTCATAACAGTATAAACTGAACGTAACAAATTCCCCCCCAGCAAAATTAAAAGGTTGGGGTAGGAAACAAAACACCAAACGAACAATCTTCCAACACAACCAATCGAAGAACTTCATGTCAAAACACAAAAGAAAATACACAACAATAACAGAAAACATAAAAAAAGAACGAAAAAGAAAGATAAAAAAATTTTATCCGGATCGAAGGACCAACAACACTACTATAAATCTAGACCACTAGAAAGAATAAAACTAAGTACTAATTGAGATGATACCAAAGAAAGACAATGGGAAGAAAGACAAGAGAAGAATATGGTATGGAGCAGGCAATTAACGAGGACAAAGCTGAAATGGCATCAACACTGTAACAGTCATCAAAGGACGGATGTCTCTTCAGAAAAGAAACAGTACAATTTTCAACCTCAAGAAGGGTTTGATTTCCCGTACGCAGAAATCAAAAAGGAAAGAAAAGTAGTGAGGAAGAAAACTAACAGCGTAGCCAAAATAAGACAATAGTGTCAAGCCTTAAGTATGCGCCAAAAGAAAAGACAAAAGGAAAACTGGTAAAAAAACGAGGTGCTTCAAACTGAGGTAGCAAAAAAAAAGTTGCCAAAAGCAAACAACCAAAGAAATGCCAATAGAACCCAAAAGTCGATCATGTCGTATTTCCAAAGGAAAGAAAGTAGGTCTACAGAGCATATACCACAGGAAGCGGATAGAACGAGTAATCGAAGTCAGTACCATATCTAACAACAAAGATAACCAGTCAAAAAAAAATAATAATAGGACAGGAATGTGGAATAAGAGAGAAAACGTAGAAAGTCAAAAGGAAATAAGTCAATACAAGGACCGACAGCAAGAAAGACCAGCCAAAGAAAAATCGGAATAGGAAGCAAAGAAAGAGAAAGGAACCATTAAAACAAAAAATGAGTACAAACCAAAAGCCAACAACCAAGACATAGCAGAGTCAGCATCAGAAATTGGAACCAGAAGATAGCTAACCAACTTTACGACGCCTACGTCGCCAGAAGGAAAGTAATGCGATATCAGGAACATTAGGATTGTCAGGATGAGCGGGCTTGAGATCTTTGACGTGCCAAATGCCTTTGGCACCGGTAGGATCTGTTACTTCGTATGTCCACGGAGAAGTTTCTTTAGTAATAGGGAACGGACCAAGGAATTTGGGAGCGAGTTTGGCATTGAAATGACGAGAAGCGTCAGAAAGGGCATAACTGCGACGCCAAACAGAATCTCCTATGCGGAACTTGACAGGTCGCCATCGAAGATTATATCGATTACTAGTATTGCGGTATGCAGCGGAAAGTTTCTTTAGGACATGTGAAAGAATATTTTTGAAGTGGTCGGGATCATGTGAAGGATGTTCTGGATCAGGAATGTACATATCAATGAATTCTGACAGTTGTCCGAAGTAATCGCCGGAAAGGACGTGTTCTCTACCAAACAACGCAAAGAAAGGTGTACAGCCAATAACCTCGTGTTTGGACGTGCACATGGCACAAGCAAGTTTTGAAATATTGACATCCCAATGTCGCTGGTTGTCACAGACATAAGAGGCTATCATAGTTATGATAGTACGGTTAACGCGTTTGGTCCGAATTTGCTTGCGGATGGTAACGAGCTGTGAATAAAATTTTGGAGTTATATCGGGCACATAGAGAAGTGAATTGATGGTTGCGAAACTGTGAACCGTTATCGATAATCAAATATTGAGGAACTCCAAAAAGTAGGAAAACCTGCTCTTCAAGAAGTTTAGTAACGGATGATGTAGTGGCTTGACGCAAAGGAAAGACCCCACTAATTTGGTTAAACCCATAGTTCGACTCTTTAGCTCACTAAAACACGCAAGCCTTTCTACCTGTTTTAGTATTTTAGAGCTTCTTCAAGGTGCAGGTCCGTTCAGAATGGTAATTTATTCAAATGTTTAATATAAAGCCGTACATATAATACAAGATTTACAATATCAAATACTCTTCAACAAAATCATCACTACAATTGCTTAACTCAACAGTCTATAAACAAAGGTCTATTATAATGTCACTAGCTTCCTTAATGTGCACTGGCTTAATCCAACATGTCCGTAATAACTACTAAGGATAAGTATTGAAATGATGCTACACATTAAATATAACAAATTACATGAAATCTATCACTGCAATACAACTCTACTTTGTAAGTTATTAGTAAAAAATGTTACAACCATACAATAAGAATCACTTGTATAAAGAGGTATTTTGGATGTTTAAACGTTTGTTTGCATATATAGTTACTGTCGAGTACTGAGTATTCCATCATCCTCCACTGAATTTAATATAAAAAAGCCATATCTTAAATAACACATACGATATTACTTTTAAAACCAGGGTCTTGCAGAAATCCTTCATGTGATTTGTATATTTTTTAAATTGAATTTTTTTGGGACCTCAATCTTAAATAAATGACAACTGTTCTGTCAAATTTACAAGGTATCCAAATTCTACTATAATTAGAAGGTACCTGTCTTATTTATTGGAAAGAAATAGGCATCAAATTTTTGTAATCTTTGCTACTTTTGGCAAAAAATAAAATATCATATGTGGAATTTTAAAGCGTCATTAATTTATTAAAATTGCAGTACAGCAAATTTTAACCTTTTGCCAAGCTTTTAAAGTTTTGAAATTATTGGATATACTGTAATGATAAAATTTATTAGCAAATATATGGAAATCAGTTTTAATAATTTGTTTACAGGTCCATTGCCACAGCATAAAAACATAAATTTTTTCCACGTCATTCATTTGTGCATTGTAGATGCACAAAAATGCTTAGTGTAGGAGCATTTAGTGGGGCAGTAGAAATGGCAGTTCATCTATTAAAGCAATTTCAGATTTTTTAGAAGTAATCGCTTATGCATCGTAGCTGCACAGATGTATATAGTGAACAAGTGTTTGTGCACTTCTTTGTACAAAGATATGCTGAAATTAAAAAGACGTGCTAAAGAAACGGCAGTCCCTCCATCAAAGCAATTTCAAATTTTTAGTGGAAATCATTTTTGCATAATTGGTGAACAAATATGCACATTGAATAAATGTTTGTGCACTTTTATGTACAAAGAAATGAAGAAATGAAAGTCGTGAAATTGTAGAAACAACAGCCTCACCTCCGCCACCAAAACAATTTTACATTTTTTAGTGGCACTCGTTTGTGCATCCTAGGTGCCCAAATGTGAACAGTGTGCAAACGCTTGTGCACACACTTCTTTCTACATACATATGAAGAAATTCAAATTGTGAGCTGTAGAAATGGCAGCCCCTGTACAAAATGATTTCACATTTTTAATGGTAATCATTTATGCATCGTAGGTGCATAACTGTGCACAGTGTATGAATATTCATGATTTTTATTTATACTAAAACATGAGTAAATTAATTTTGGTAAAGCTATACATACATACATTAATACACACTGTGATGTATTTAACAGCCAGAATACTCATCATACATTACAGAAACATCGACATAATACAATACAAAATCAATTTTATGGAGGTCTAGAAATAAAATGAATTTAACTTTGTTTTGGTAGATGCTCCTATTTAAGTTTTTTCATTTAATTTAAAATAAACGGAAAAGCTAGAATGGTTGAGTTTAAATATGGAAAGGACATGGGTGGTAACTGTTGGTTGAGGACCACAAAATACCTTTAAGTATATCATAAAGGGCCTGGCAAATCTTGTCCTAATAGTTGCTATGGCAACTATTTATATGATGTCGTGGTTGATGTCTAGTTTTCTTAAGTACAATAATTATAGAGCCAAATAAATACAAGATTTACTACTGATATATCGCATTACTTATTTATTCATGCACTCTGACCAAGAGTAACTACAGGTAGTTCAAATAAGAGATATGAGAATATTGATGAATATAGCACACGAGGGGATAATAGGGACAGTATAGGATCAGGAATGGTTAATGGAATTTGACAGGGATAGAATAGGGATGAGATTAAAGGTAGTATGGTATTATAGATAGACTAAGAGATACTGATATTGAGAAGTTAAAGAAAAGTAGTGTGAAAGACCAATATGCAGTTGTTAGGTAGTTTGTTTCTGAAAGTGTTAATTCAGGTGCAACAGAAAATAAAAACATGTATGCAAGAAATAGAATTGAACTGTACATAAAATAATGTAGATTGCAAAGTAACTGTAATTGAAACTAAACAATCGAAACTCTCGATGTTAAAAGAACTATTGAATATAACAACGCATATTTCTATAGGTTGTAACAATTTTATTTTCAATAATCATTCTTTGCATATAATTTCAAGAATAATGTAACAATTTTATTAATAATAATAATTATTTGCACTCTACTTCAAAAGTAATGCGCTAAGCCTGCATCGTTCCTTAATAATCTAATTATATTCAAATATCTGTGTTGTATAAAGCTATTTGCAAGCACATCTCTGTTTGATTGTTTCGTTCCCCTCCTGACGGCACGACCGCTCGGCCCTGGTTACGTGATAGTTGGCCACAGGCGATAGCGATATCAACATGTACCCTTGGCTGGAGGCCGGCAATCTTCGAATCCATTTCAAATGGTGAAGATATCTTCGAATAACGGTTGGTAATGTATATATTATACAAACTTATGTAATTTGAGGTAATTTATTTAGCGCGACCCGTAAGATGCAACTTTTAGAAGGACACGTAAGATGCAACTTTTAGAAGGACACATGTAAGATGCAACCTTTAGAAAGTGACATAATTCAACTTTGAGAGCACGACTGCTGCAGAATGTAATGCGACAGGATATGATTCGACACGTGGAACGTAACAAATATTACTCGACAAGAATAATTGATTTAAACTTTGCCTAACAAGAAATTTGTCTAGGAAGGAATTATAGAAGTTGATTTGGATGAAGTCCTTTCAAATTGCAAACGCTGTTATCTTTGCTTGAAGAACGGGGAACCCGTCTTACTTTGTCGTAAAGCGACAATTGCAGTTTTGGTTCGTAGATAGCTATAAGTTTTTTTTTGCATGTGTTTCAAAACTTGCTTTGATGCTTAATACACGTAAATTGTAAAAGTTTCAACTAATTGTTGAGCTGGTTTTACAAGTTGTAAAACGAAAGTTTACTGAATTAGTGTTCTAAAAAAACATGCTTTGCTCCATATGAACAGTCGGTAATGCCAACAGGTGTTTCCGACGTCATATTTTTCTACTTTGTACAGCTGACAGATGTTGCCTTAAAAGCAAATGCTTTGAGCAGCTGTAATGCAATTTAAATAAACATGCCCATTTTTGTGATCAGCTTTATCTACACTTAGATTATTATACATAATATTGAAAGCTGATATTGTTAGGAGCTAATAATTTGTTATCTACCTAAAAGATCTGCCCAAGTTAGAATTCTATTTGTACAACAAGTTCATGTTTAAAGTAAAGTTGCTTGATGAATAATAATAAAGACAAACAGGAAAGTTAAAAGTTTAAAATTGATGCAGTTACTGATAAATTTTTTGTTACAGTTATATTATTTTAAAAGAGTTTTTTTAGTAAAAAATTAGTTCAAAATTGAAGATTTTTTATTTTGATCAAGTGCGATCAAATCTAATTACATAAAGCTAAAACCCTTCTGAGTAATAAATTGATGCCAATTTTATATTGGAAATACTTTTTTATTATTTCTTTATATATTTTTGCAGGACACATATGGTGTTCCACTTTTTTATTTATTTAACTATCACAATTTCTTACAGGAGCTGCGTCTTATTTTGTTAAGACAGGTTTTTGTCAACGAAGGCGATCATTTTTTTCTTTGGGTCTCCACGTCCGCCCTTAGAACTGTGCTATGCAATTACCATAATTACATCAGGACTTGGTGGCGCCTATTTGATTTAGCTTAACTTTGGTTTGCAAACAGAATTCGACCCCCCCCCACTTCTCATTGCTCTACCCAGGAATAGACCCCTAGCTTTGTCAGAAGATTTTTGAAAAAATAAGTATCACTGACGCCACGCCCATAAAACAAAAAAAAACACGTTTCACTGGCGTTTACAACGTGGTCCTGTCAGTGAGAACAAAAAATAAAGTTACCAGGTATTTAAAATCAGTGGGAGGCTATGAAGTGTCCGGGTTTTGGTTGACTTGATAGCAAGTGTGCAGAAGCATGAATCACAAAATAGGTTTAGTCAGACCCTAAAAAAATCAAGTAACGCGATAATTTTGGTGTTTGGTTATAACAGGTCACAATTCAAATACAAGTACTTATGTGTAGGAATAGTTTAAGAACTTTGTTTCAGTCACGACACACCCTGTCAAAGAGTGAATGGGTTCAGAAGTATCTATGATGGCTTGGCAGGTTTATAATCAGCATATGCAAAAATAACCTGTGTACAAGTGTATAATCTTTCGAGTGTTTTTTTATTATAAGTATAAAGCTATATAAATTTAGAGCGTGTACTTACAAAATTTTAGTTTCCAAATATGATCATGTATTTAAAATTTTTTTTAAAGTTTTGTTGCAAGTAGTATAATTGTTAGTAAGTTAAATGATCTTGATATATCATGTGTTTGTAATGGTGAGATAAGAATATAGAATATTTTGGTAGTAGGCATTGAGTATGAAACCATGGAGATGAGGATGTTTTGTTTTATTATTGACAAATAAATTAGAAAAAGGAACAGAGGTTTTTTTCTTATTTTGTGCTCAAATTATTAAAAGAATTAAAGAGTTTAAGGCAATAGCAGCCGGAGTAATTAAAACAGGAAAGTTAAAAATAACCACTAGCATTTATTACATTGGGAGAAAAGGTCATTCAAATTAAACTAGACAAAATTGGAGTTTGAATTTTCTGAAGTGCAAAGGCCTAGTGAGAATTAATAGAAATACAGGACAAGGCTTTTTGCAGGGAAGAAGATACAGTTAGGTAGGAGTTTTGTAGTAGATGTTGGGATTGAAAGGTATCAGTGTAAGACGTACCAAATAGAAAAAGTTGGACAAGGGGTCTATCAATTGAGAGCAAAATAAAGCAGGAGAAGAACAACAGCACACGTTTGTGTTAGTCGTACTCGGTAGTCACACACAAAGACAAGGAAGGTGTAAGGACCCATCCACGAAAAGGACAGTGGTGTTAAAAAAATATCATCAACCACAGTTGTGTCCAGACGCGTGTAAGTATTTTGTATTTGATTGTGACGATTAGTAAAATTTCAATTTCATAGATCACTCAGTACTAAGTCGATGTGATTTCTGGCTCTGTAACTATATCTGAGAATATTGAAGGGCTATTCACGAATATAAGACTGTGTTGTTTGGTTGAGTTAGGTCTAATTAGTTAGGCAACCCACGCTAAACAGATTTTAGTGTAAGTACCCTGAGATTAAGAGTTCTTGTGAGTTGAGCCGTGGAAATTATTTCATTTATAACACGAATAAAGGCATATCCAATCAAACAATTTAGATGTGTGAATTTTATCTTTAGAGGTCTTGCGCATCGTGGATTATAAACAAAATAAAATATAGAGTGCGGTATACTTTAATACATAACGGTAGCATACCTGCCGATGCCAGTAACGATTTACGTTTGCATTGTAGGTTAAACTGTGTATAACGTGCATACTTTTGTGCACTTTCCATTACTAAGCAATATCATCCAATGCAATACAAAAATAGTTTGAATAGTCTTAAAACTATCAGCATCCATCCTACACAAAATACTAAAACTTTTAATGTTAATCTTTTGTGTATTGTAGTTTAAAAATTCTGCAAAAGTATCAACTTTGTGTGTTTTCCTATAGTAAGACAGTGATTTGCAAAGGTTGCAGAAATAAAAACTCCTTAACCAAAAACATTTCTTTTGTTCTTTAGAGATAATCGTACGTTTAGGGTCGTAGCATTGTACCCTTCCCAAACCATGATTTAAAAAATACACACAGAGATACCTGCCAAAGTGACGGCGCCCATCAAATAAATTATCTGTGTTCTTATAAAATACTGTCTGTGCATGGAAAATGTATAAATGTGCAAAGGCTCTCCGAAGATTTGTAATAATACATTAGAAATTGATTTTGAAAAAACTGCAATAATATAAGCCTTATCTGAAGTATTATAGGTGCTGAACATGTGCCTTGTATTTTGGAATTATTCAAATTTTCAGATTCCAATTTACCCGGTGCAATAAATACAATTTTGGGATTTGTCGTTATGCATCAACTACTGTTCAGAATGTCTCGAAGATTTACAAGTTTATTATTGCATTAAAGTCCGGGACAATAGAACCTTTGTTACAAAAATTTTTGGAGCTTGAAGAGGTGGGTGAAGTAGTTACTCACAGTTATGATGTTATTAAACGTGAAGAGAGAATTCTGTTCTACTTCAACGAAGTGAGATGATAGTTGCCGCTACATTGTTACTGTACCTCTTGCAGAATATTTGTCAAACGTAGGAAATTCTTTTTCTATGCCTTTGTGCAGATTTTTTTATCACTTTCCTGTAGAAAAAATTATAGTATGGCGATGAAAAATTATGTTGAGCAAGTGTAATGACCCTTGTTCTAATCTGCAATTCTCACTTTATTATTCCTCATCATACGTTGTTTACAGACAAATCGATTTCTACAAATTTAAATATAGTTTTGATGTGTCATCTTAAGATGAATTTAATAAATCTCTAAATGGTTGCCTCTATCTTGGTCCAGAATTACAAACTGATTTGTATATAAATAAATTTTCGATTAATAAATTATGGTTTTATTTCTGATGTTCAGGAAATTTTTTTCGACAAATAAAAGTATGTTCAGAATATCAACTCGTCAAATTTTGCTTTGTCAATTTTACACAAATGAACCATTGCAAACTTATTAACTCAGAAGAGTTACTTTTGGTGTCAAATTGTCTCTACATTTAGTTCTATATACTGTACTTCAACTAGCATTAAATGAAGTAAAAAATTATCCGCTTGCATCTGCTGTTGTAGAAAATGATATGTAGATGAAGTAATTTCTTCGGTAGAATTTGTGGATACTGCCAAGGTCCTTTATAACGAATTGCTTGAGGGCTTTCAGTTACTTAAATGGACAGTTCTCCTCATTTAACAAACAAAATATTTGAAAATATTTGAATAGACAGTGCTGTGGATTTCAAAAGCAATTTTTTAAAGTTTTGGGTTTTCGATGGCATCCAAAGGTTGATGACCTGACATTTACGGTAAAACCTCCAAATGAAATTTGTACAAAGCAAAATATTCTAACTTCCGGACAATTTTCCAAGCTATTAATTAAGGAGTTGTAAATATTAAAGTTGGTTGAAATACTCCCCATATATTAAAGGTCTATGGAATAAAATTCAGCAAGAAGTATTTCAACTTTCTGACTTTAAAATTTCTCGACACATTGGGCATTCACGAGTAACGGCTTTACAAGTTCTAAGATTTGGCGATGCTTCAAAAAGGGCATACAATTGTGGTATATGAACAAACAGTCTCTCTCGATGAAGTAAGAGTTATTTTACTATACAGTGAAGCTAAGTTGATTCCTATAAAAAATGTCACTATTCCTTGTTTCAAGCTATGTGCTGCTTCATTATTTACAAACCTATTAAATTGCATCATTTGCACACCTTCCCCACGATGCATTATTAAACAAGTTTTTGCTTTTTCTGATTGCATGGTGTTTTTTAGCTGGGTTCATGTGTCCTCATTGTAGGAGAAATTTTGTAGTTAATTGAGTGGCAAACATTCAAAATATATTACCAATTACCGGTTGGTACCACATTGATAGTGCTCAAAATTTGGCAGACTGTGCATCTGCGGTTTATCTCCAACACAATTTCTTATCTTGAAGTTGTGGTCGCAGGGGCCATCGTCGTTTCTTTCTCAAGAAAGCGATTGGCTTATTATAACTACAGACAAAAGAAATTAATTTAGCTGAAGAAGAACTCAAACAAAAATTGCGCTTACTTCCTGTGACCCAATCAGAAGTTCATCCTTTATATGCTCTGATTGTCAGACGCAGCTCTTATTCTAAATTATTAAACAGTTGAGGTTTTGAGGTTTGTTAAAGGTTTATGTAAAAGGAAACATATACTGACCAAAATCCTTATTGCTTTCCTTAAAATATTCTTATTTTAGCAGTGCATTTTTGAAAAGATCGTTTTTAAAAAAGGACAACTGTGTTTGAAACCCGTTTGACACTTGAATCCTTTTCTTTCAAGTAACCTAAGTAGAGTTGAAGGTCATCTATAGAAGCAAATATTTCATATCATCAACAATATCCTGTTCTTTTGCCCAAAAAGATCATATTACCAAATTGTTAATTAATCATCATCATCATAAGGTCTTTGACCTGGAACTGGTTAGACGCGTACCCTCATTGTTTTCTATTCTGAACTAACCTACACATTTCCCTGAAATTTGCACAGTCTACATCTATCACTATCTGATCTAGGTCTACATCTACCTCTTTTTTCCTATCTGCTTGTAATATATCCCATACTATTTCCCAAAAATGCCTTAGAACGTATTCTGCCCTTCTATTTCTACATTTTTTTTCACAGATACCTTTATTCCTCTACTATTTCTATAACTTATTTGTTATTAACTTTGTCTGTTGATGCTATGAAACTCATACATCTGAAGCACTACATTCCAAGAAGCTGCTACCGTTTCTCTGTCTGCTTTTCCTACTGCCCGTATTTCATAGGCATACTGTGCTGTGCTCCACACATATGTTTTCAACAATTTTCTTCTTCTTTCTATCTTTGTCATCTTTGATCATAGGCGCTGTTTTTTCTTGTTAGATGCAGTTCGGTCCCCTTCTATTGCTTTACAATTATATACCTATTTCTCCGGTATTCAGTGATTGTGAAGGGGGGTAAGCAGCCTGTAGCTGCCAAGTTCCCCCAGCACTTGAACATTTTCCAAATTAATTTTTTTTTAATAAATCCTTTCGCACAATCAACATTAGTTGAAAATATTTCACAACCAACACCTGTAGTTGTTTATAATAATCATCAGATTATCTGCGCTTATTTTTTCGTCATTAGGTTTTACGTCTCAAAACTTGTTGGGCGCATACCTCCACTTATTTATATTCTGAGCTAGCCTAGACAATTCCCTGAAATTCCCACACAGTTATGTACAGCTTGGTTTCCCTTCTATTGTTTTCTAATTATATGCCCTATGTCACCGAAATTCAGTGGTATGTGAAGGAAGTTAAGCAGCCTGTGGCTGTCAAGATCCCCCAACACTTAGACATTTGCCGAATTAATAGTTTTTCAGTACATGTTACAAGGAATCAAGCACCACAACTAAACTCCGGGTTGTCTTTGATGTCAGTTGAGGTCCCAATGCGAATTATCCCTTAACAATGTGTTGATGTTAGTTCCTAACATTCAGGGTGATCTCCTTTCAATACTTCTCGGGTTTCGATTTATAATTACATTATTACCGCAATGTGTGCTCGTGCATCCTGAACATTGAGACCTGCAACGAATTTTATGGTGTTTTGATAGCAATAAGGCTATCGATCATTATCAGCTAAATACTGTGACATACGGTACTGCTAGCGCTTCATTTCTAGCAACGCGTTTCCTCCATCAAATAAGCCAAGATAATAAAACTAAATTTCCGCTGGCCTCTCAAGTATTTAAAAACTATTTCTATGTACATGATCTCCTCACAGGAGGCAATGACATTCAAACGACTATTTCAACAAAGAACAATATTTCACACATTTTATCGTCAATAGGTTTTCATCTTCATAATCATCATCATTTTGTTTTCGATTTTACTTAAGGTTGGATTGAAGCAGCTCTAACTTCTTTTCTATTCTGTGCTAATCTAAAAAGCTCTACATACCCTTCACAACCTTAATTTCTAATAATTTGTCTAATGTAGCTTGGTCTAAGTCTTCCTATACTCATCTATCTTTTTCCTATCTACCTTGCTCTACATAGATATTAGCAACTTCGTAAATGGAACTCAAATGTGAAACAAATAATCACAAGTGAAGTTGATGTTGACACAATCGATAAGGCATTTTACATTTCAAACAGTTCTGACCAAAAAATTCTGGGAATTTCTTGGAATGCTGATAGGAACGTGTTGTATTACAAGGTCAGCTTCAACGAATCAACCAACAAAGTCACCAAAAGATTTGTTCTATCCGGGATTTCGAAGCTTTTTGATCCTTTAGGACTTCTAGGTCCGGTAATAATCAACGCTACGATTTTGATGCAATGTCTTTGGTAATTAGAAGTAGGCTGGGATAAAATCTTACCTACTGATGTCCAAACACAATGGTTAAAATTTAGGAATCAATTAGTAAATCTGAACGATTTTCAGGTATCATGTCATGCTTGTCTTAAGGATCAACAAATTTTAGAAATACATGGTTTCTGTGGTGCAAGCACTTTCGCATACGGCGCTGTCCTTTACATCAAGTCGCACAATTCATCAGGCACAATTTCTGTAAGTTTACGTTGTGCCAAGTCACGTGTTGCTCCATTAAAATCGATTACCATACCAAAATTGGAACTTTGCGGTGCACTTTTACTTTCATAGCTAATATAAAAGATCTCCACTAATCAAAGGGTTGAACTTTCGAATGTATTTTGCAAGTCAGATTCCATGATTGCTCTTGCTTGAATAAAATCTGAACCCAATCTTTAGAAAATATTTGTTGCTAATCGGGTGTCATCAAGATTTAATAAGTCAAGAACAGTGGCATCATGTCTCATCAGAAAACAATCCTGTCGACATTATATCACGGGGTGTTAACACAACCCAGTTAATTCAGTCACAGCTTTGCTGGTACAGTTTGTCATTTTTACATCTAGATATTGAGCAATGGCCTGAAAAACCTCATTTAACTAGCACTGAATTAGAGAAAAATTCTGATGCCAAATTCACTTTACACACTACATTGACGCTCACAATTAACTTCGATATTTTTGAAAGATTTTAGTCAATTAAATAGTTACTATGTACTGTCTAAGATTTGCAAATAATTTAAGACCTGAAAGGGTAATTAGTTAACTCAGTACAACTGAAAATGAAGCAGCCTTACTAATTCTCTTTAAATTAGTACAGTTGTCAGCATTTCCTCAAGAAATATTCGCATTAAAGGGAGGTAAACATGTTTCGCCTAAAAGCAAACTCCTATCATTATCTCCAATTTTGGACGTTAGTGGTGTTATTCGTGTTGGCAGTAGAAAAAAAATTCCAACTTAAAATTTGAGTGATCTCATCAAATAGTCTTGCACGACAGACACAATTTCACTCGGTTATTAATACAACAAGCCCACTTAGAGGACTTACATGCTGGGGCGCAACTATTACTTGCTACTATTCAACAAAAATTTTGGCGCCTGAATGGAAAAAGACCCATACATAGCGTCCTTGGTAAATGTGTAACGTGCTTTTGAAGTGCTCCATTTCAATCCATTCCAAAAATGGGCGATTAGGTTAGAGTAACACCTGCTAGGCCCTTTAATCGCTGCGGTGTAAATTATTGTGGTCCTATTCTTATTAAGGATGGTAAACTAAGAAATCCAAAAGTAGTCAAGGCATACATTTGCATCTTCATGTTTTAGCACCAAAGCAGTTCACATAGAGGTGGTCAGCGACCTTGCAGCAGACAGTTTTTTAAATGCATTTAAGAGATTTATATCTAGGCGTAGTTTCTGTCAGCATCTATTTTGTGATAATTTTGTTGGTGCCAGGAATCGCTTAGACCTAATTGCGAAATCGTTTTATGATAGTCTCAACCATGAAAATTTTAAATCATATACTATCAACCATAAGATCACTTTTCATTTTAACCTTCCCAGGAGTCCTCATTTTGCGGCATTATGCGAACGTATGGTTCGCTCATTAGAATGATTGGGAACACTGCCCTTACTTATGAATTCTTGAATACAGTCACCACCCGAATTGAAGTAGTACTTAATTCCCGTCTTATATGCCCAATCTCCAACGATCCACTTGACTTTCTCCCACTAACACCCGAATATTTTCTAATCTGCCATGTGCTGAATTCAATTCCTCAAGAAAATGTTGTGTCGTCGCCAAGCAATCGCATGCGACATTATGAACAACACCAGCAGATGGTGCAACATTTCTGGAATCACTGGTTCTTCGAATATTGACACCAGCTTCAACAGCATACAAAATAGAAAACAGGCAACAACCATTCACCGGCGATAGGTGATTTATTGTATTGAACGAAGACAGTGGAAATTAGGGCGGATAACAGAATTACATCCTGGTCAAGAAGGAACAGTACGTGTGGTGTCTGTTAAAATTAGTGCAGGGCATTTCAAACATGCTGTGACTAAGGTATCTGCTCTACCTGTGGACAAATAAATGATCATGAGCAATATAATATTCTTTTGGAATATCACATTGTATTTTATGTTGAACGCATGGCATTCAAAGTCGGCGGTATGTTAGGATTAGTATTTTCTTATTGTAGCATCTGTACATTTTTGAAGGCGCAGCTAATTCGTAGTACCGTTAAGTAAAACAAGTTTTAAGAACCCTTCCTGAAGGGTCGGTGAGTTCGGTTTAACACTTCATAAGAGTAAGATTGTACGTTTATACTGCTTTACTACTATTATTTACTCATTATAAGTGTTTAATTGCTAACTTGTGTTTCATTAATTATTCAAGCAATCTACAGTCCGCTATAATTACTCAAATTTATTGAACCAGCTGGAGAGTTACTCCACAACTGTGTTTACCAGTTTAGATTCTAATCTAACCATGAGTACTCTTTCGTTTTTTTGTAAGTAGTTTTCTACACAGTGCCTATCTTTTTTCGCATAACTATTCCCACACCCGAATTTCCTTCCTCTGCTCCTGTATGAATTACCCTAAAGTCTCCACTCCAAAAATCCCCTGCCTCTGGCCACTGAACTTCGTTGATCATTACTATGTCTAGTGCTAACCTATTTATTTCAATTTTCAGGTTCTCTAGCTTACCTCCTTGCTTCATACTTCTAACATTTCATGCTCCAACTCGCAAAATGTTCTGAACTTTCCGATCGCATCCTCCAAAGTGTCCCCTCCTGGAGATCCGAATGGGGGACTATTTTAACTCAGAAATCTTTTACCCCAGAGTCATCATGCTTATTACAATTGAAGTATGCTGTGTACTTGGGAGATAATGTGGTGGTTTCCTGTTGCCTTCCACATTGTGGTAGTGTGTCTTAGACTGCCATACTGACCCCTTTAGTCTCTGCCAATCTAAGTACCGAAAGAGCCGCTGCCCTCTTTCGGAGACATGTCTTAGTCTGGTTCCTCACTGAAAACCCTACTAATTTGATTGAACGTGTAGTTTGGCTCTTTAGCTCATTAGAAAAAGCAAGCCATTCCACCTGTTCTAGTAATCTAGAACTTCAGCAAGGTGCAGGTCCATTCGGAACAGAATTGATAATTACCACATAAAAATCTACACACAAGGTCACATCTTCTACATTCTGTATTACATCAGAAATCTGATTCGTGCTTGTGTCCAAAGTTGTAATCATTGTTTCCTAACAAAGCCACTGCTCTCTTTTCCTTATAGAGTTGATTTACCGTCTCCTAGAATTAATCTAGCTTAAGTATTTATATGCATACTGGTACAGATTTTGCCGAATTTTTTAATGTAACGCTCAGTACACAATGAAGTTACAACTCAAAAGGCCTATTTATGCATTTTCATTTGCTCAACAACTTGAAGTGTGCCTCGTGAATTAGATTCAAGGTTGTCAATGGATGTGTTGCTTGCATATAAACATTTCTTTGCTAGGAGAGGGCCATGTGCGGTTATGTATTCCGACTGTACAAATCTTGTTGTGTGTGTTAAAAATTATTTAGATACCATTCAAAAATTTATCCAAAGTTTAAGTTAACTTAATTCTATTGGCCGTAAACTTAGCCAATAGTGCATTACCAGAAATTTAATTCGCCTTTGGCTCCTCATTTTGAAGGAATATGGGAGGCTAATATTAAGAGTGTGAAAGCTCATTTAATGAAAGTTGCGAAAGACAAAATATTTTCTTATGAAGGATCTTCAATGATTTTGATACAAATTGAAGCATTGTTAAATTCTCATTCGTTATGTTGGTTTAGTTCTGACCCCTTGAAATCTATGGTATTATCACCACCTCATTTTTTAACTTTCATCCCATTGCAGTTCTTGCCAGCTGCCGATGAAGTTTCAAAGGTACTTGCAATTGTAAATCAAGCATCTTTTGGATCAAATTGTTCAGTTGTAGTGTGAATTACAATCCAGACAGAAGTGGAATACACATTCCTGTCCTGTTAAGCAACGTTTAGTTGATATAGTGATACATGAGAATTGCCCGCCTTTGCAGTTGCCGACAGGGCTAATCAAACAAACCCATTTAGGAAAAGATAGCGATATTATTAGAGCTGTTTGTATGTACTACAGATGTGATTTTTACCCCTCCAGTAACACGCATTAAATCATTTTACTTGCACTAATTATAGTTTTCTCTTTTTTCCTTTCTTTTCTATATATAATTTTGTTTATTTAAAATATGATTTTAAGGTCGGGGGATATGTTGATGCCAGCAAAATTCAATTTTGTTTACACAAGTTCATTATTATTTAATAAATAATTGCTAGAAGTAATACCTGGTTCAATTCCTATTTTCTGTATTTGAATCATTTCACTAATGCCCTGCAAAATATTTATCTACTGGCAAGAAAACGATGATTGTTTAAACGACAAATTCATTATTATTTAATAATTTTGCTATAAGGTCATATCTAGTTCAGTAGGTTCAAGCATGTGCTGTTCTAACAATAACTGATATGATTAAAAATGAACAAGCGACAATATACAACAAACACTACATTTGATTTTCCAATGTTCTACACGAAAGTACTCATTGCCCACGAAGTGAATTTTTTACCTGGAAATTTTGAGTTTTGTCTAATCCTTCTTGTTACAAGCGAGGTAGGAATCGTTAATGTACATGACAACTTACATACACACACGCACGCGCCTGAGCCCGCACGCGCGTGCGCACACATGCACACACACACACACACGGGTGCTCCATTTTATCTCTCATTCAAACGGGGTCGTATTTTTGTGAAAAATGCATGCCTAACATTTTTCAAGCGGATTGAGTCAAGATTCAAACATGAGACCTTGGTCATTTTAGACACACGCATACCAACTATGTAACGGAGTCAGCTACTATGCAACGAACAACAGTATATTCTGGTTCATTGCTAAACAGTGGCTGATGTGTATGATAAAATAACACATACACTCACGCGCCCACGCACGTAATCGCGCACGTTCGCGCACGTACGCATGCTTGCTCGCATGCACGCGCACACACACACACACGGGACTTCCATTTTACCTCTCATCCAAATGGGGTCGTATTTTTGTGAAAAATGCTCATCTAACTTTTTAAGCAGATTGTGTCGAGATTCGAACATAGGCCATTGGTCATTTTAGTCACATGCATACCAACTGTGCAACGGAGTCACCTACTACGCAACGAGTAACAGTATATTCCGGTTAATTGCTAAATAGTGGCTTATGTATATGATAAAATAATTCCTTTCAACCTTGAAAGTGGTATCTCTACACTATAAATTGACGATCCTTGCCTTCCTTCAATGACCATCTTAAATCTCAACCTTTAACAACTAATTAAAGTGAGCTGCAGATCTTAGGCAAGGCCGTTGTTTCAGTTTTTTATGTATGCATTCAATAACAGTTTGCTATATCTTAACCCGAGCTTCATCATCTACAATTTCCATATCATGAATCAATTTACACACTCGCTATACCTAAAATGGTAATAGTTAAAAGGTTAAATATTAACAATGTGTACAAAGCAACATACGCATGGCAGTAAAGTAATCTTTAAGGTATCAAAAGTCATGTAGGATTAATTTAAATATTATTGTGAGCATTTACAAGTTCTATTAGTAAACAAGCATAAGTAAGTCTGTGTGAATCCCGAACTAGCATAAACGGACATTATCATTCAGGCACTAACCTCCAGTTGCTATACTATCAGCTTGTATTGCTTCTGTTTTTACAAAGCTTCACACTAGTATATACAAGGTTGTTATGTTCAAAACCCTGCAAATAATTTTTTCTGCATTCATATTTAGAACACCCTAAAATTTCTCAACAAGCTCGATTTCATACCATTTCAAATTAGTGTTATTTAATAAAATTTTTCAAGTAATTATTCTATAAAATGTTGCCATATAAAATCATACAGCTGCTTAGGAAACGTTACATTACAAAGTAGTTGCAATATTTCCTACCACCTGCAGTAACTACATTTTAATTAAAAGCTGCACGTAAATGAACAGAGTTCTTCTAAATGATAAGGCCACACACCATCTGCCTACATCTGCTTACGATGGGTTTGTTATCTATAAGTATATTGTTATTCTGCAGCTGTTAAGATGTTACAAAGTTACAAGATTATTTTCCTTTGTCTAAAAATCCTTTGTTGGATGCGTTATCTGCTTGTTGGCAAGCTGTTACAGTTTGTATTTCGGCAGCTGTTGTCTGGGAATTTTGCACACTTGATTCTTCGGTGATATCTTTGAAAGTCAAATACCTACCCGCATACATAATTTTGTCCTTATAAAATAGATACCGTGCTTTGAAAGACACGATTGAATACAACATCTTCTTACCAAAGAGACATATTGTAAAGTCGCGCTACTAAAATGCTTTCTGTGCTAGTATGAGTTGAGTTAGTGGTTCCAGCAGCCAGCCCATAAAGAAATGCGCGGCATTTTCCCAACCCTAAGATGAATCCAGCACAAAGCTGATTGCTCAAGGTACAGTTTTCTGTTTTCGTATTTTTTTTTGATGCTGCTGTGAGGAATAGACTTTTCATTTGCTGTTATTACTTATGATGATCCCATAAATTGGCACCACCACGTTACAAAACTTACATGCACTATGCACGAGCGACTATGTAATCATTCTATAAATTAAAAATTAGTTAATCAAAGTTTATGTTTGAGTCCGTTTTTAACTGTTTCTTTTGTTTTTTTAACGTAAACAACTTGCTTATAAATTTTAAAGTAGTTAACACTTGATTAAGTTAAGGGCTATAAGTTTAATATTACAATACTTCTTGAGGAGGTGCACTTCACAATGCATTTTATATAAATTATGTATATTTCTTTTTCAAGAAGTACTGCATAGTTTATGTTTTATTTTCTTTTGTATATATTTAAGGTGAAGCATTAAGTAAGTATCTAGATTATAATATGTTATATTTACTTAACAATTTTATATTTTTATCTTATGGCGCTTTGTTTACCACCACGTAACAAACGATTACACAAATTATTGGACTCTTTGTTATGCCATAAATGCCTTTCGAGATTGTATGTTAACAATATAGTTTTACAGGTTTCCAATGTGTTGTTTCTATTTCACCCACGCCCCTCTACGGCGTTTTTGAGCTAGCCCGAATTCTACCATTATGTCCCCGTTTTGTTACAGTATCCAGCGTAAACGATTTCTTTACTTACTTTTACTGTTTTCTTTCGGGTTTGCGCGGAATACCGTAACAAGGTTACAATATTTTAATTTTTATATATTGCAATTCTTTTATATGACAAACACGGTTGTTTTTGATCTTTTGCAAAAATCGACAAACATAGCGTAAACAAAATAAATAAAATATATCTGATATTCTTCAAGATATTTCCCTCATTTACTTAAATACTTAATCATAAAAACTTGTAACTTACATTTGGAGATGTAGCTGAAGCTAGTAACGGTAACAATCCACCACAGGCAATAATTAAATTATCGGCCAGTTGTGAAATCAAGTGAACTGTGTTTACAACAAAAATAGCGTTGTCGCTGCTGTTTACAAAATCTAACACAGATTTAGTTGAATGACTCCTCCAAACTTGTATATCAGTCTCCAATGAGAATAAAACATCAGATAGTAATCGTTGGTGAATATAAGACCATTTAAATTCAGGAATTCTAAAAGGTGGCCTTGTTGGTCCAGGGCTGAACATAGGCCTTGTTGAAGTACTCCCTGTTTTGGTAGTTTTTGAATCGGCTATAATAAGTTTGAAATGTTTAATTTATATTGGTGATTTTAAAAACTTACTAAAAACATGTGGATCAACTTGGGTTGATGTAGAGGCACTGCGAGGTCGTTTTTGTGGTGAAACACTTACACTAGGGTCATCACAATTACCAGATGGCAAGCTAACTCTACGTTTTATGTCGTCTGAATCTCGACAAGGAACAGTAGAGTTATCTTTTAAAACATCGTCGCTATTATTGTTATTACTAGTAATTACAGAACTATTATCAACAACATTGTTTGGATCACAGATTTGCGAAATAGTCGGAATGTTTTCAACAGCTTTAACATCACTTACTACAGTTATCTCTGATTCTACAATGGACGGCTCTAAATCTACAGACACAGCACTTGTTTCATCATCAACTATTGGCACAATATTAACACTATTTTCATTATCCTTATCAGGTGCTACTTGATCATCATCTCTTTTTTCAGCCGTATCACTAAACTCTGTTGGAGTTAAGTAACGATCTGATACATCGCTATCAGGTACTTCCCTTTCCGGACTACTGGCAGGCGGACTTAATGAATGTTTTACCACATCTTGAACAGGCTGCTCTACATTCTCTAAATTACTTTTAACTAAATTTTCAGTTTGATTTAAAATATCCTCTATAATCTCATTAATAATTTCAGTCTTTTCACGTTCAAGATCAGGACACGGACTACCCAAACTTGAACTACTATGAATACCATTACATACTGGAGACTGTTGCACTACTTTTAAAGGTGAATCTATTTTAACATCACTATATAGGTCACTAGTCCTTGAATCTAAAGAAACACCTTCACTATCATCGTGTTTATTTGTTAAAAAAGAAGCGGGGCTACCATCAGAAATAGGCGAGTTTAGATCACAGTTGCAGACAGGCTCTTGTTTCTCTTCTATTTCACGAACTGTTACTGTTGAAGTAGTATGCCACTGTTCCTCACCAGTTGCATGGTAACCATTTGGAACTTGTGTCTGTTGATCCCATCCAGATATTGTACTAATAGGACGCTGTTGACGAACAGCTGGGTCAGTTATGTTGTCTGTTCTTTGCCGTTCATAATGTTCATACATCTGGGCAAATTGCAATTTAAATTCTTCGTAGGAAACCTGGAAAATAAGACAATTTAATATCTCTTACTAAGGCAAAGAAACTGCAAAAATAAAGTATATACATAATCTTCAAATAATTTTTGTGACTTTTCAACGAGTTGATGAGTTTTACCGAAATTCCATACACACCTTAGGCATGGATTTGTAGAACTGTCTATATTACAAGTGCCACTACTATGTAAGTTGTTATAAGAGCTACTGGGTCATTAAAGGTAAACTAGGCAAAATTTTTTTTCACTTACTACAGTGAATGCCAAAAAGGGAATATAGTAAATTACTAGCTTAGAAAGCAAGATCGTTCAACTAAGTGATACATTGAGAAATTAATACTGTAGGTTAAACAAACAAATTGGGTTAATAATATTAAACAAGCTGTTACGCATTGCGTTATACTAACAATATACTACAGGTGAAAGAAAAAAACAGTAATTTTAAATGGACAAACTTATTATTGAAGTACTCTATATAATTTTAAATTTCATGTAGAATAGTGTTTAAAAACATCTGAAACATAAACTGAAAACCTTAAGATAATCGTTTTATTCCTGTTAAATACATATTGGAAATCAAATCAAGGGTTCTAATTTATTTTAAACCAAAAGAGTGTAAACAGAGCAATTATAACCATAAAATTTCAAAATAGTAAAGGTGTCATGATTTGTACAAATTAAATTTATAGTACGACAAATATTCAATTAAATTAGTTATTAAATATGAAAGTGTTTTTAACTAACAAAAACCAACGCATCCAAACGACAATAAATAATTCAATGTCCTAACAAAATTTTTCAGTTTTAGATGTAATTAAACAAAAGTTGTATGAAATTAACAAAACAACATTTAGTACAATTTTCTAAGGCTTCAGTTAATACTCTGGTGATTAACAAAAAGACATTATGCTCTAGTGATTGATGCTAAACATAGTAATACTGTGGTGAATGATATTTAAGATATTTAATTTTGATATTCCTATATTGGCAATAAATAATAAAGCTCTGGTTATAATTTTATCTTATTATCTAATTTCATAGTATTACAAATTAATTTGCTTTGTGCTTGGCTTTAACTAAGAATTTAAGCATGACTTTCTTTCTATATTTGTCAAAACATAAAAAAACTCAACTTTCTCATATATAACTCCCAAAGATAGGTAGGTTGTTGTACTATTGGGAAACAGTTTGAATTTATTCATGTCTCTCATTGAATTACAATTTTGGTGGCTCAATTGGGAAAGTGTCCTAGTATAAATAGGATTGTGTGACCATGACCATGTAATTTCTGTGAAACATATTACGCCCTATGTACAGTATGTCCCAAATTGGACGTATTAAATAGGTAACTTAGTTGTTATTAAAGATACAATCAAACTGTGTGCGCAGTCATGGGCCAATTTTTTGAGATCAATTCAATGGTGAAATCACAAATGAGCGATCTTCTTTTGTTTTCGAGTTATAGCCAAAAATTGATATTTTTAACAATTCTATTAATTCGTATAACTCGTTTGTTTGCATAAACATCCAAAAATACTGTAGAAGTTTTTTATACGGTTTTTTACGTACAATATAGTGGCGTACGCAAATATTTAATATTTATAACACTTTTGAGGTTATAATACAAACTTGCATTTTTTTTAAATGGTAACCACAAATGGTTGCCGCTTTATTTAAAAGCTCTTTTTAACAGCTTTTCAAAAATATATAGTTTAATATAATTATCTTTTCAAATGGCCGATTTATTCATGTTTTTGGTATAATAAAATAATTTATTATATTGGTAATAAATAGTAGGCCACGAAACAAAAGGTAAACACAAAACAAGGGTTTATTATTGTACCACATCACATTTCTAAACCACGAAGTTTGAAAGCTAGAAGAATACAATATCATAACTACATATATTACAAAAATTAATATAACTCAATCTTAAATTGAAAATTATATTTCCCTATCCACATATAAATAGTCTATAATCTATATATGGATACACAAATACACACACACACACTCACACACCTCATACCCACACACACATGCCCACACACATGCGCACGCACACCCGCGCGCGCGCGCACGCACACGAGCGCGCACACACATACACACACAAGCACGTGCTCACGTGTGCATGCTTGCATGCACACACACCCAGACACACTCTCACACATAATACATATAAAACACTAGAACACAGATGGAAATACTACAATAGTTTTATTTACTGACACTTCAGAGATATTGTTCAAACTGGCTTCCATTCTCTCTTAAACAAAGTTCGCATCGTTTTATTAAAGATTTAATAGAATTTAATACATGAACCGCCTTAACTTTAAGAAATGCTGCATCAATTGAATTCTGCAACTCTTCAATACTATGGTGCTGAGTTTTATAGATATCCTTTTTCAAAAAATTCCACAAGAAATAGCCCAATATCGACAAGTCTGGAGATCTAGGCGGCCACTGAACAGGTCCGAACGTATTCATCCATTTATTGGGATATTCTCTATTTAAATAATCACAAGTAATTATAGTATTGTGGGGGTGGATTATATTGTTGGAACCACACTTTTTGTCTTTTTTCAAGATGCAAGTCCTCCAGTAATTCGTGCAAGTTGGTATCCAAAATTTCAATATAGCAACCAGCTGATGATTGTTTTCAAAAATATGGTATTGAAATTTGCCACCAGCAATGTAGCAACAAATATTCAAACCAAAACGGCCTTTTTGACACCTCGTATATGTTTGATAGGTTATTTCATTAGATCAGTGTCGATTGTTGTGTCTGTTGAAGATACCAGCACTACTCACATGTGTTTCATCAGACCATATAATGTTTTTTCCAAAATTGTTAGTAGCAGCACATTTACGAAGATACCATTGACAAAATCGCCCTCTTTTTTGAAAATCGTCCGCAAACTAACTATGTATAATTTTAATTTTATAGGGTCGATATTTATTACGCTTCAATATTCTCAAAGCTGTTGATTTACAAACACCCATTTCCCTTTCAATTTTCCTACATGTTCTAGGGTTCGTTTCCACACATGCTATGGTTGCAACAGTTAATTTTTTAAATTTTGTTTTGTTTAAATATTTTTTTTAGTTGGCTAGATAGCTTAATATTAAGCTATCTAGCCACTTGTAACTTTTTTTACACATATAGCAAATAAATTGGTTTTATAAGCAAAAAAGCAAATAATTAGCAAATAATTCTTATATATATTTTGATGTGTTCTGATAATTTGGTTCAGACAGCTTAATAGACCTCTATGGTTGCAGCAGTAGCTTGCTCTTGATTAAAAACTGCATACTGTTTCTTTCTAGGTTTGTCAAAACAGTCAAACTGTTGTAAATTACTATCTAACCTTTAAACATGTTAATATTTGGTTGTTGTCATTCAGGATTATTATTTACAAACGACATAGTAATATTATTTGCTATTAGTTACACAATTACCTGTTAAAATATAAAGTTTTTGCTTATAGAAGAATTCTCGCAGACTCCATAAATGCAACTAGCATATCGTATTTTTCATAATTTTCAAATTTTGTCATTTAGTAACAGATTGATGCCTCACTTACAAACTAACAATATAATTTAATGCATGTGCAATAGATATGATTGAAGCTCGTTGACGTTTGTTATACAAACAATTGTCGTTTTGTGTTTACCTTTTGTTTCGCGGCCAACTATTTATTACCAATATAATAAATTATTTTATTATACCAAAAACATGAAATAAATCGGCCATTTGAAAAGATAATTATGTTGAACTATATATTTTTAAAAAACTGTCAAAAAGAGCTTTTAAATAAAGCGGCAACCAATTGTGATTTCCATTTTTAAAAATTCAAGTTTATATTGTAACAATTACGATTTTCTGTTATTCAAATAGACAATTTTGTTCAATACACCTAGTCAATAAATATTGAATTTCTATTGAAACCTTTTATTATGAATTCATACATAGTACGCCATCTACATTAGAATAGCCCAAGTAAACTTTAAGTGAACTTCTATTTGCTTGTATCTTGATTCAATATCCCGCTTCCCGGCGCATGCTTGGATAGCTAATATTGCCTCGTGGAAAAAACCATTTTGATATCAGATGCAAACCGAATACCGGTATTATCCAGGGCCTGTAGGTTTTTAATTAAACATGCCGCCCCAACGAATAGTCAAGTGGAGTCAACGTATACCATGAGTTTAGTTTTGGTGGCAGCATTGACCTAAGATGGTTGTAAATATATTTTTTACGGTAAGAAAATATTTGGCAAGCTTATCTCAAAATTCTATTCTCTCGTTTGATTTCAGCGCAAGTTTTTTATTAGTTTAGAGTTTTAAAGATTTAAATACCAATTATTGAATATGGAGACAATTTTAATTCCGAGTTTTAAAATATTAAATTCAAGTTACACGTAATAAAGCAATGGAAATTAAGTATTATAAAAAAAACAATTGTTAACTATAAGGCAAGCACGAGACTGGAAGGCAGCTTCAATTGTTGCTAGGCAGGAAAGTGGAAGCCCCACATGGGATTGGTTTGTATGAAGGTCAAATCCGGACCCCTGCGTCAGCCACGTTCAACTATAAGAGTAGGGACGCAACTGTTTAAAAAAAAATTTTAAGAAGGAAAACCGGCCGCCAAACAGATAGCCAGCGGTGAGTCATCCTCCATTTTTATACCTATATTCTTTTCAAGGAACTTTCATTTAAAATACACAAATAATTTTCGAAGAAGCTATACATAAGTTTGTTTTAAAATTAATTCTCGAAATTTTGCAAAGGTTCATAAATCAATTAATTTGTTTCACGTAAAATTTAGTTTGAAAATTTAGTATATGGATAAGGCATAATTGACCTTAATATTTTCAAGGTATTTTTGTAAGATTATGTTTGAAGTTACAAAGTTGTATTAAAAGGTTTGCTTTACTAAACATGTGATATGATAAGAATTGTTTGCCAAATTATTGTATATAACACATTGTGATAGTACACCTGAAGTATAGCTCAATATCGACAATAAGTATTTTTCTTTGACCTTTGATTTTATTAAAGATAGCTATTAAAACTATAGAGCCATAACCTGCGAAAATTTTTTTGAATATGTAATTTGTTTCTTGTACACTAAACAGGATCCTATTCATGTAGCATGAAGTCACTGTAACATAAAATGAAAGTCATATATTTCTTGTGGAAAATTGAAGTAATCTATGCAATTAAAAAAAAAAAATCCACGAATGCTTAGAGATTTATATTGAACCGAAGTAACGGAACTGTTTCAAAAGTCGCCATATAGATAAGTTTATATAAACGATGTGTATATATACATATTTTTTAAAAAATCAATAGAAAAAATATTAAGTTGTCATAAAATTTTCTTTCTTTGAAGTCAGCAGTAATTGTCCTACAGAAGCAAACAGTTTACAAATATGAAAGTTTAGTATTGAAGAAAGGTATTATTGGTGTTAAAGTTAAAAGTTTTTTTTGAAAGTATAATTTTGACTAGTGGATTTATTTATAATTTTTTTGTGATAAAGTGACTAGGCTCTAACGAAGCCCTAGTTTGAACATGTTTAGGTTCAGATAGCACGAGATTGCAGAGACCAAAGTAAGTATTTTTGTTTATGTTGCTCGTTTTAAATTTTTTTCTTTCGAAGATTTCCGTATCTGATGTTCGGATAGTTTCTTATCAAACACTCATTAAGATACGGTGGCGTCCAATAAAATTTTTTTTGTTTTATCGTATACCATCCTACGACCCTAGCTCATAGCTCTGCCCTAAGTTGAAGAAGCTTAACTGGCTGGAAGAGCTCCTTAGAGGAACCCTTTTTTCTCAAAGCCATTCAACATCCTTTTTACCCTGGGCTTGACCGTCAAACAGGAACCCCTCGTAATCTATCGAGGCTCTGCCGCCTGTATGGTAGAGCAGACATTATTTTCCTTTTGAAGAACTTAATATGTTACAATATTATAACCTCAAAAGTGTTATAAACATTAAATATTTGCATACGCCACTGTATTCTACGTAAAAAAACTGTATAAATGACTTCTACAGTATTTTTGGATGTTTTGCAAACAAACGAGTTATACAAATTAATAGAATTGTTAAAAATATCAATTTTTGGCTATAACTCGAAAACAAAAGAAGATCGCTCATTTGTGATTTCACCATTGAATTGATCTCAAAAAGTTGGCCCATGACTGCGCACACAGTTTTATTGTATCCTTAATAACAAACAAGTTACCCATTTAATACATCCAATTTGGGACACACTGTACAGGCGCGATATACTATTATATCTGTCATTATAGCAATATATGTATGTAACTATGTATAAATGACATACATTACCATCACGTGATTCCCTAGAGCATTAAACAGGCCTTAAATACCCTTTTTTAATATTAACTTTTATCTTGCACAACCTTCAGACTTTGTTAACCAATCTCTTTCTATACATTCTTATCCTAATACACTTCTCTCACTTCGTTAACATCCACACAGCACCTCAAATATCCTTTTATTTTTGTAGCTGTTCATATCCTTTCTTTTCATGCTTTCACTATCACATTCAGCAAAGAGTATGAAAATATGACAGATGCTGAAGAACCGGAGATCTAAATTATCTTACCTTGGAATGTACAATTGCCAATGTATCAACCCACACTCTCCAACCACCATATTCATACTTAATAGCATGATGCAACAACATGCGAAATAATGAGTAAACCATATCAGATATCTTCTGTTCTTCTGTGTTCTTTGGATGTATATAAGCCATTGCAATCAACCATTCTTGCCATACTGACATCTGCAAAACTGTTCGTCGATTTTCTCTATTATTATTGCATAATAATGTCATATCTGATAAAAATAGCTTCTTTACTTCTAAAAGTTGCTCTGTTTGTTTTGATTGTCGTATTAATGTTGCCACCACTTTTAAAATCACTAAAAAAATAAGTTGGAAATATTCAATGTTAAAGTATAATTTCATAAAACTAAAACAATGTAAATATAATGTGCAAAAATAATTTCACAGTTAGGGGATATCTGTGAATACCGAGTCTTCTTCATAATTATTATTTTGGATACTTAGAACTACAGTGTGTTGTCTGCCGCTGCGAACAAGAAATGCTTTAGAGTCCAATAAATGCTTTGAGTTTATAAGAGTAGGTGTTAAAAAAGTATTCTGAATCAGTCCTGATTGTCTTACCGTTCTCAAACCTCAACATATAACTTCCCAGTATCACTAGTAATAAAATAAGTAGAGGGCCTACAGCTTATATGGGTGATAAATTTGTTTAAAGAAAAAGGATTCGGCATTAAAAAGTTAGCATTTTCTGTATTATTTCTTGAACAAATACTTCCATATTCTTTGCGGTCTATATAAATATACCATACTATTTTTATTTAATCCTATTGTACGGTGTTCTACAGTAAAAATTAGCTTTCATCTGTACTGAGAAAGAAATGGTGATATTTTTAGAAAAAATTAATTTTAAGTTCACATTTTAAATTTGTGTACCAAATATTATT
Source organism: Platerodrilus igneus (assembly GCA_036346225.1). Lineage (NCBI taxonomy): Eukaryota > Metazoa > Arthropoda > Insecta > Coleoptera > Lycidae > Platerodrilus > Platerodrilus igneus. The sequence continues at coordinate 8,629,860 of JARFIW010001469.1, read as the reverse complement.
AAAAATTTTACATAGAATTAAAGTAAGTAATATCTATTAAAAAGTTAATGCTATATTTGTTTAATTTCTGCAATTTTACATATACAAATAGATGTGATATTCTTAATTTATAAACAGCAAAATCTCACTAACACGAATGAATACCAAGCACAAAAACCCAAGTTGTGTAACAGCAAATTTTAAAAGTGTTCTCTGGGTAACATATCATTTATTAAAGTCAAATAATATGCCACATTCGCTCTGCGCTAATAATTTACAGTCACTTTTTCCCTCAGCACGTGGAAATGTTATTTTTAAATTCAATTAAACTGCAAACGATCATTAACTATAATAAATTAAAATTATTAATCATAATTATAGCTATATTAAAGACGATTCCACCAACTATAATTACAAGTTCATTTCACATTAAAACTGCACCTAGATATGGATTAATTGAAACAAAGGAAAATCTACCACATAATACTAAATAATATATTATTAAATGGAAGACTAAATAAATTATTGTGTTCAAATGATGGAACGTGTTTTTAATAGCTCATACACATTAATAACAATAAAATAAAATAAATAGAACTTACTTGGATTCTCCAATCTAAAATGTGATTCGGGTTCTGGATGTCTGGTATATAAAATTTGTTGACTAATGTGTTCAGTCATAATTTCATATAAAACATTGTAAGTCGGTAACGATAAAATATCCTCATTAAGAAGAAGTCGTTCTGCTAATAAAGTATAAAGATTAGATGGACTCATAACATCATATTTTCGTTTATGAGTGCTTCGGCTTAAGAAAAATCCTAATAATTTAAGTGCTTGTAAACGAATTAATTGACTTTCAGATGCTAAAAGTTTAAATATAGATCGAACACCATGTTTGCAGTCGAATGCAGGCACCATTGAAGAAGGATGTTCAGACATAAGAGATATCAACATTTGTAACACATCGTGAAGATTTTCATCCTGTAAAAACATATATATTAATTACTTAGCAATTATCAATAATAGTGTAGTTAGTATTATAATAACTTTAATTAAGTTGACTATTACTTCACTAAAAATAAATATCAATAATTTATATACACATAATACCACATATAGGTTCTAAGCATGAGTTTGTCAAAGACGCAATGCTGATTTTTGAAGAGAATAAACCTTAGATTACCATGAAGAAATTTACTCATTGTGTGTTCAATGTAGACTAGCTTTATTGAAAAATAAATATCATAAATATAATGAAGATAATGTTGGGGACATTAGGCAACCCAATAGATACAATAAACATAAGGGTTATGTACTCAACATCTCCTCATTTAAATACAAATAATCATTAATGGTTTTCAATCCAAGAGTAATGTCTTATTAGTCAATAACATAATGCTAATATTTTTTAAGTAATTTTATTTCCTGTTTGTTACACACTTAACTTCCACAAGCTTTTTCAGGATATACAGTACGATCTCGTTAATGCGGCCCTATATGGGGATTAGTAGGGCCAGATTGTCGAAAATGCCAGATTAGTGGAGGTGAATTAAAAAAAAGAAATTTAACAATAAACTGAACTTTTATTGCGTACGAAAACTATGACAATAATCGTTTTAACTATGTACTATATAATGAAATTTTGTTAATTACTGTATGTACATATGTATGTATTATGAAAAATAAAGTGTGATATGAAACAGCAAGGTACAGTACAGTATTTTAATCAATAAACAAAGTCATTCACTAAATACATAAAATGAAAATTTAATACACTTTACATTTACTTAAACAACATCATAATAGTTCTTAATCCTCTTCTGCTTCTTTGCATTAAAGGAAAGTTTTAAAACATTTTCCTGGAATCTCTTAAGTGTCAATATGCCGGAAGCCAAAGCTCCATTTTCTTCCGCCCAAGTTATTGCAGTTGCATAGGCACAGAACGCCGAATCTGTTTTTACTGTGTGTACAGCTGCCACGTACGTACTGGCTCCCCCCTCCTCCATGTCGCTGCTGTCTAGTATGTCTTCGATGATCTCATTGTCTGTCATGATTTGGCACTGCTCGTCGTCTGCTCCTTCTAACCAGTCATTAAGATCAGCTGACGTCAGATCATCAGGCTGGTCTACTAGTTGTCCAACCATTGCTTCTTTCAAGTCATTTAGCTCAACATCTGCGACAATAAAGTTGCGAATTTTTTTCGTAATTCTGTAATAAATCCAGAGACAGCCACAACTTTGCCCATGAACAAACAATTGTTTTTGTTAAAAGTTTTTCCCATGCGCTTGCAAGATTAAAAACAATATCTTTCAGATTGGTTTCCTTCAAAGCTGTAACAACACTTCCTTCTTTTGATAGAACACTGTACAACAAGGTTTTTTGTTGATTTGTTTTTATAGTTTGGATCACGTTTTGGTTCATAGGTTGGAGTAACGGTGTTACATGGGGGGGGGGGGGATAAAACGACGATTTTGTCATCCTTACATTTTAACCCATCCTCATCTGGATTTCAAGGACAATTGTCAAGAGCTAAAAAGGCTTTTTGAGGTAATTTTTGTGTTTTTAAAAACTTTTTTACCTATGAAACAAAAGTTTTATGAAATCATTCAGAGAAAAGAGTTTTCGTCATCCATCCCCCTGGTTCGATTTGTGTATGAAACTGGTAACTGTACGTTTTTGAAAGCCCTTGGCTTTTTGGCTTTCCCAATGACCAGCAATTCTAATTTATGTGTGCCACTAGCATTACAACCTGGCATAAACGTTATTCTATCTTTTACCAACTTGCAATCTGGAGCAGTAGCTTCCTCCCTATAAACAAAGGTTTTTTTCGGCAAAAGACGTCAGAACAGACCGCTCTCGTCTGCATTGTATATCTGATCTGGGCCTAAATCGATTTATTTGACAGTTTTTTTAAATTTGTTAACAAAAGGCTCTGCAGCCTCTACATCACATGAAAACTATTCTCGAGTTAAAGTTAACAATCGAATTCCAAGCACCGTTTGAATTTATCTAACCACCCAACACTTGAACAGAAGTCGTCCTTTTTCATAATTTTGTTATAAAACATGTTTGCCTTTTTCATGATAATGTCGCCTGAAATAGGTGTGATGGCTCCTTTTTTGCAAGAACTAAGCATAAAGTGCGCCTTGTACTTGGGGAAATTCGTCTGCTTTTAATGTCTTTCTTACCTGGGAAGATGATTCACTACCTCTCTTGAACAATGATTAAATTTGCTCCTTTTTCTTCTTTATGTCGTGTAGAATAGCACGCTCAATATTGTATTTTTTAGACAAATGAACCAACTTCTCACCCTTTTCCAAATGTTTTAAAATTGCATACTTTTTGTCTAAAGTCAGCGTAACATGATTACGTTTTCCCGACATCGCACTGCACTTGTAGATTATATTTTACAGTATGTACTCACAACACGGCCTTCACTTAACTCACTCGCGACAATCGCAACATATGCAACTACCCGAGCAGACGCCCACATATTACTGTTGTTGTGGATACGCACTTTTAATGTTTCACAAGTTTAGACATGAAAATTTACTGACTCTCGGCGGAAACACAGCGCCGGATTACTGGACGTACTGGAATATTGAACGGCCGGATTATAGAGACTGTACTGTACTTTGACACTATCCTTATTCACTTTATTTAGATTAAATACATGGCATGCTGCATTGGCACATTGAAGGCGCATAATATTGCTACTATTATTTCTTATTATGTAAATTTTATTTCTAATTGTGCATTTTCCGTCTTTTTTTGATAATTTTGAATGTTCTATCATAGATTTTTTTACAATTTTTACTTTTTGTCATGTGTTTTTTGGAAATTTATGAAACCACACTAAAACGTTTGTGAAAAATTCTATACTAAAACGTACACATTTTTTATTAGAGTTATTTTTAGCAAGTCTTTTGAAATTTTGTTTCTTTATCATACATTTTTTTGTTTATTGCATTTGGTATAAGCATTTGGTTTTCAAATATTAAATAATCTCTTAAATATCTAAATATCCAAATGAAGCAACAGAAGCGGTCTCGAACTTTAATAAAGACCTAAACTCTCTTGCAATTTTTTTGCACCGGCATAATCTGTTACTCAACCCTTCCAAGACTGTTGTACTTCTATTTGGTAATAAGAATTATGTTCGAGATATCCAAAACAATATATCAATTATAGTTATGAATCATACTATACCAATCTCTCAATCTGCACGCAACCTAGGACTTACAATGGACAACTCTTTCAGATACAGCTTGCATATTAAAAAATGCATGCAAAAGTGTTATGCTAACTTGAAAGCAATATTTCCCCTGCGACAATTATTGCCAATATCAACCAAACTTATTCTGTGTGAAGCGCTGGTCCTAAGCCAGTTTGTAAATTGTGTACCTGTCTATGCTCCCTGTTTGGATTCAACTACTACTTACCAAATACAACGGATTCAAAATTCTTGTTTGAGGTTTACATATCTTATTAAGAAATATGAACATATATCGCATAAGTTGAAGGATGCCAACTGGTTGAATATGGTTAATAGACGAAAACTTACAACTGCCTGTTTTTACCATAAAATTATTAATAACATGAAGCCTCAGTATTTAGTCCGTAAAATTACTTATCGTTGTGACGTACACAACATAAACGTACGCAATAGGGGTGTAATATCACCCCCGTTACATCGAACATCTCTTTTTAAACGTTCTTTTTCATACCAAGCCTATTTTTGTTATACTCAAATTAATCTGATATATCCTGGTATGTTTAATAAATCTTTAAGTACCTTTAAAACTACTCTCAGGAGATACTTATTTAATAATCAAAATGACCCTAGGCCAACATGGTAGTGAACACGGGTGTGGATGTTCACGGGGACCTGAGCATGAATATGTGTGTGCGTGGGTATACGTATGGGTATGTTTGAGTGTGCGTGTATTTTCAGAGTGGGTGTGTATGTCTGCATTTGTGTTTGTGATTGTGGTGAGGTTGAGCATGCATGCTAATGAGTATGTGGTAAGTTGTAATGAACTGATGAGTACATGGATACATGTGAGTGTGTTGTATAACCGCCTGCAGGTAGCTTCAAAAATGTCAAGAATGTCAAAATAGCCTAATTATTATGTTATGTTAGTTGTTTGGGTAGCAGATGCTTACATCTAACTGTGTATTAAATCTATTATTAGAGCGAATATGGTAATCATTAAATTTTTTAACTGAATTTAAATTAAATTAAACCTAGTGAATCTGTATTGTAGTACTAGATTGTTTGTTTTTCTTCTGTCTATTAAAGAGTAGTAGGTAGAGCAAATTATATTTGATACTGCTCCTCAAGATTGTTCATTTAATGACAATAAAGAATTATTATATTATTATATTATATTACATTAGAAATTGAGCAGGCGGGTAACTACCGTTCCATATAGGAATATTCCAGTATGCCGGAAGTGCTAGATAAACAACTTCTTCATTGTTTATATATGTTTAAGTAATTTTTTAATGGTCTGAAAATTTGTACGGCAAGCTCATTGGATTGTTGATGATGTGGGGAATTATTGATAATGGTGATATTCCAAGTTTTGAAAAATTTGTTAAAATTCTCACTCTGAAATTGTTTTGCACTGTCGGTCATAATTATTTTGGGAATCCCATGTCTGGACATGACTGATTTTAAGTTTATAATTATATTTTTAGATGTTATTCAAATCAATAATTTCAGGATATTTCGAATAATAATCAACTGCTATTAAATAATTCTTTACATAGGTTTCAAAAATATCTATCCCTAGTGTTAAAGTTTCTTTATTATGTTATGTGGCGTCGTGAGCTGATTTTTTGAGTTTGCATATGTATTACACATTTCACATTTTTCTACAGGTGCCTCTATATCCTTATTAATTTTTGGCCAATAAGCTGTCTTTTTTTGCTCTTGTTATATACTTTTGAACTTCTGAGTGTCCTCTGTGTATATCCAATAAAATTTTACTTCTCTGTGTATTTGGAATGATTAGTCTGTTACTAACATATAGCAATCCTTGTTTAGATTGTGTAATTAGTTTTTTTAATTTACAAAATGGTTTTAGATTACCAAGTACATTTTTGATTTTTGTAGCCGTTTATTCTGTATGTAAAGTTTAATTTGGCATAGTTCTTCATCGTTTGCTGTTGCTTTTATTAGTCGTTTTATTTGGCATAGTTCTTCATCGTTTGCTGTTGCTTTTATTAGTCGTTTTAATTTTGCGTCTGATACCTACTTGAATATTATTTAGTATTAGGCAAACCTACAATTCTAAATCTAAATGTTTTTTAATTCTTCAATCAATTTTAAATTCAAAGGAGTATCTGCGACTAACAGATCCTTTCTATTTTTGAAAATTAGTTTAATGTTATTTTGTCGAAGTGGTACTCTCGTGCATTGTAGCCCGGGTAGACAGAGATTTAGTGATTTTTTGAAAATAGTAATAATGGATTTATGATCTGTTTCTACATAGAATTCTCGCCCAAAGCATATAGATAAAATTTATTTTGACAGCTCCCATGGTGTAGTGTGAGGCATCTACTGAAATAGTTACGGTTTCGTTGGGTTTAAAATATATCAAAATTGGTTCAGAACTGACTATTTCTTTTAATGTTTAAAACATATTTGTTTGATGCTTATTCTATTGAATAAGAGTATATTGTTTTAATAAATCTCTAAGTGGTTTGAAGATTTGCAAAAAAATTACTTATAAATCTACCTACATAACGTGATTATATTAAAAATCTTTGAAAATCCTTTACAGTTTAGGACTCTGACATGTATTTTACAGCCTCTATTTTATTTTCATCTATACATATACTTGTTTTGAAAACTTGTACCCTAAATATGAATCTCACACTTTGCTAGAAATTTCGCTTAGATAGATATAATATTTGTTTTGTATTTAATATTTTAAAATTAGGTTGTTTTTTGAAAAAAATTAAATTACTTCAAAAACCTTACGGTTTAGGTATAACAAACCTTAATAGAAAAGATCTTTATTTGAACCGGGGAATCAAAAAATGTCATAATATACAGAAGCTGTCATTAAAAACATAACTTGGTTATTTATTTAGTGTTTGGAACACCCTGTATAATTTCAAAAGTACCTCTAATATGCCTCTATTCACGTGCGAAAGAAATTTTTTTAAATATTTATTAATTTACCTATAATGTTCCGAGGCATATATCATGACTGTTTAAATTAAGTCATACTCAACTCATGCATGAAAACAACATATCATTAGTTCTTTGAATAATTTAGTGATTAAATTAATGATACGTTGTTTTCATGCACGAGTTGAGTATAACTTAAATTAAAATATCTCGAAAATGGAAAGCTCTACAGAGATTAACCAAGAGTATCCTTTTTGTGGCAAATTGTACGAGAAATAATTATGAGTTTTAATTTTTATGAAATACAGCATGTGCAAAAAGTATAAGTCAAAATTGTTTAATAACTCCTCTTATTCTACGCCAATGGATTATCTTATTTTGTCGAAATGTAATGTAATAATTCGTATTAGTAAACAACTTATGTATCTATTTTCAAATTAAAGTCTCCATCCTAAACGAGAATATTCTAAAAAACATGCATTTTTCAATATTATTTCATCACCCTATATAATGGAAACGGGTGGGTTTACAGAAAACTGTCATCTAGCTTTTCTTGATAACTCGTCAAGATCTATATATTCCCCAATTTACGGTGCTTTATTCTGAAACACCCTGTTATATATATATATATATATATATATAATGCTATGATAATAGGGTAGTTTAGGGGTAGGTTAAGTCATAGAGGTCGTAGAATAAACATAAACAACTTCCACTGTAAGAAAAACAAATAATTCCAGAAATCATTAGAGTAAAACGGTCACTATACATATTGTTAATGGAGAGGACACTGTATATAAAATACATGAGATTAAATGCATGAGAACATAAAGATGTCTAAGTGAAGTTAAGATTAAAACGCAACAAATTGCATCAAAATTAAATCACTGGGAAGCATAGATAAATTTGCATTACAAATATTTAACAATTGCGTCGAAAATATCATCATACACACACTCTAAATAATTCATTATTAGAAAATCGTAACGTGACAGGAAGAAAACATTTGTTCAGAAAACCGATATTCTGTAGAAATAAACAAGCACCAGGCGATCCAATTTAGATAATAAAATTTAACAAACATTCGAATACGTGCGTTAATAAAAGTCAAAAGTAGGAAATTCTCAAATAATACCACAATATGCAAGATGCTTACGTGACAGTCAAGGAATGCATCGAAAGATTTAAACTAAATAATTGGTAAAAATTCCGAGGTATGCAAGATAAGGTAGAGGTATCGCCCTAGAACGTAAACAAGCCAATGAAATCAAAATTAAAATTGCGAGAATTTGTGCAACGAAAATAAGCCGATCTATAAATAGACGTATTAAAACGACTTAATTAAATTCATTTCTAATATTAATAAAACAGGGCTTTTTAATTCCGACATGGTTTTTAATACCGACTTTTAATTTGGACATTTAATTTGGATTTTAATACCGACATTTAATTTGGACATTTAATTTGGATTTTAATTCCAACATGTAATTTGGGATATTTGAGACAACTGTAATTTGGGACTTCTAACTTTGAACACACTCTAATTTTGGAGATAATATTAAAAATGAAAGTATTCTAATTTGGACATATTCCGAGTTGGAACGATTTTAATTAGAATCGATTTATGGGAGGCGATTCTTATATGGGGCAGGCATATCAATAAGCAAACTGAACACAGAAAGGGGATGCAGATCATAGACTAGGATGGAACTACAGAACCCATTCCAGGTTAGCAATCTTAATACACTTATTATTGAAAACTATTTTGATTTAATATTTGTCACATTGTGTATTTGTAAAGAGTCATCAAAAAGGGTCACTTAAAGATTTATGAAAATGGAATAGGTATCTTGGAACGTTCGAAGGCCCCTGAATTATTAAAAGATATTTTTGCTGGCTTTCAGAAAAACATAAATCTGGTATATGTAGATATTCTGTATAAAAAGGAAATTTTTGAGTGTTGTAAATATTATCAATTATTATATTGTGTATTATAGAACTGCTTTATTTGATCCATTCAGTAAACTAGGCGGGGTAAAAATCCTAATTTAACATTTCATAACAATGGGGCTTTAACTAATAAAGGAATCAGTGGGGCCAAAAATCACAGCAAAATTTATTACGCCAAATCGTGGGGCTCAAAATAATATTAGGGGTAAAATCACAGCAAAATTTATTATGCCCAATCGTGGGGCCCGATGTCACAGCAAATTTATGACGCCCATCATTGGGGCTAGATAATCCTAAAACAGGTAAGAAATCACAGCATATATATATATATATATATATATATATATATATATATATTAATTGCTGTGGAACTTACAAAAAAAACATTCGAGCCCCGACGTTGGGCCATCATTAAATTGTTGTGTATCGTAGTAAGAATTGTACTTTCTCAAAACACATTCGAGGATTTTATTAATTTACCCAAAAATTGTCCTAAATTTCACACAATAGTTAATTTTCAAAAAAAAAATTTCTTACCCAGATTCTGCTTCCATCATTTAATTACTTCAACAGCTCCCAGGCTAGCTCAGTTGGGCCTCCTCTTGGATACCTAAATTCACTTTCATACTCTATCGTTCACGCACACTCTCAATAAAACCACAAAATAATACAACAATCATACAATATTTATTTACCACTATTTACAAATAAAAATTCAAGATTATCTACATTTCAGTGCTCAAGTTACACCTCAATAAATTCTATCTTTGAAAAGTCCAGGATTTTAACTTGAAATATCAAACACATTGAATGTAACCGGAGTAAATGGGCCCTGAATAACACCTTATTTTTCTTTATTTATTTATAATTAATTTTACTTAGTACACTCTGGAGTATGGTGAGCTCATGATAACACAGTTAATTGTGAATAATGTATGCTTTTTACTTTGCATACTCTTACACAAACACAAAAAAACCCAAAAAATTTAAATTCCTGAGGAACGTTAATAAGCTTTATATACACCTTTAGATTTATATTTAAATACCACAATAAAAGTTAGTTATACGTATTATTTTCAATACGCAAAATAATGCAAAATACCTTCATAGTTCACTCTCACACATTACAACAATTTTCATAGTTTATAAAAACAACAAATTCTAAAGCGTTATCTGGAATTTCTTGAAGATCCCTACTTTGTTGACGAAGCGTTTAAGTTGTTTTGTTCTCGTTTTCGTGGATCTGCTCTGCTCGCCGCCTCCAGCTATTTGTAGATGAACACCATCTAAGTTGTGCTGCATGCTATTCATACACGGTACATCCAAATCCAAATCCAAGTATAATACACCTCTTTTATAACTGCTTAATTTAATTTACGTTACTTTACGTCACTTCACGAGCTTGTTAAAATATATGTTGCACTTCAATAAAATTTAGACTCGACACTATCCGCGTTTCAAATTATGAGGCCAACACTGTACTATTTAAATAAAAAAATTTTTATATACTTACAAGCTCGTGGTAAATTTCTGTACGTAGTCTGAAGCGATGAAAGTACTAAAAAAGCGATGCTAATTTTCTTAGACTATTTATACAATTCGAATGCCACCTCTCGGCCACTCTTCCCGCGAAATACCTCATTTAAAATAATACTTCCTCAAATTTTGGTTCAACCGTTTTTGAAATCTTCGAAATTTAGCGCGTCGTTACGATATTTTCCGAAAAACCCGCATTCAAATTTTCTCGTGCTTGTCTGTTCTACAACTAACTATATCGACCAATGATATATTTCGTGACATCTTGAAACCCCGCCTGTATTAACGCTATTCCTCTCTTATGCATATTCTATGTTTCCTTCTAACCTTGTTTGAGTGGTAGAAAATCGATATTACTGTCCGCGTTCTATCTAACCCATGTGGACTGAATACGTGCGTTTTGAAATGAACTGCTATTATGCCTGTCTCATTTCGAAGCATATCATTGATTGTCCACAACTTTTGCACAATATACCTCGAAGCCTGTCTTTAATCTACACAAATTAGGGGAACATGACCTTTCCAAAACATGCAGGTGTTCATTAACGAACGTTTTTAAAATAACACTTCTAGGAGTTTACACTTCAAGGTATTTTATATTCAACGGCTGTTCGTTTGTTAGCAAAGCGTTTCACCTTGGTATTATCAATTTTTCAAGCTCTTATGCGTATTAGACGTAATAACCCTTTCAACTAAACTCAATTAAATTAATTAATAATTTGCATTGGCTTCTACAATTTATTTTCTTTACGAACCTAACTAAATTTTAATCACTAATTGTAAAAGTTTGTTAATACTTGTTACTTTAAATTCACTAAATGAAATAAATTTCGCACGTAAATTCTGGTTGTTTCCTCTATACAGGGTGTTTAAAATTGCCTTGTTTATACTTAAATTTAGCCCTTTAAACCACTACAATATATATTACTCAAATTTAGACCAGGGTAGAAAATCAATCAATCACATCAAATAATTTTAATCACCGTGTATAAGGAAGCTCTGGGAAAAGGTACGCGTTATTAAAACCGTGAAGCATAAAAATTTATTCGTTTCATTAAAAAATAAGGGATTTAAATTATCCACTATACGCTTTCTATAAAAAGAAGCAGTATTAAAATGCTCAACGTGTATTTAATTTAATTGTTCAAAGAATCAAATAAAAATTACGTGCAAAATTTATATTAATTAACTCAATTTTAAAGTAACCGGAATTAAACAAAATGTACAAATAATAATTAATATTTAATTAGGATTCACTAAAAATTAAAGGGTAAAAGTCAACGCCATTCATTATTATTTTAATTGGAGTTAACTGAACCGTTAGTAACATATAATATGCATAAAAGCGTGTAAAAACCCAATAGTATTCAAATCGTAGAAGTGTTATTTAGAAGTATTACGTTTGAACACCTGCGTATTTTTAAAAGTCACGTTCTGCTTAAATTTGGTAGATAACAAATGGTTACAGAGAATGTTGAAGAAACCGTCGCTTAATATTCACGGGAAATGCTAATAAAGTGGGTTATTTAACAGTCCACGTGGACTGAAATAACTGATAGTAAAGAGTATCGATTTGTACCACTCAGAACAGGGTAGATAGAGACGGATAATATGCGCGGGACAGAGACACAGATGGTAAAAGGCGTGATTTGAGCAACGTCACGAGAGCGGCGATTGGTTGAAAGTCAGATGCAGATATGAAGTGTAAACGTAATGATTTCGATACAAAATTAATTAGTTATTCTCGGACGCGTTGCGAGCCGTGTGAAAATTTCTGAGATTTTCAACTGGCGCGTGTGCAAAGTTAATAGAATCGCGTGCCCGACTATCGAAAAAGGAACGTAGAATGCGAAATTCTAAGAATTGTCCGTTTTGGGGACAAAAGCGACGAACAGGCTAGCCGATATATAAACCCGGACGTTAAACAGTTTCGCTCTCTTAGATTTTTGATGATTCGATGCTTTAAAAAGTGCTTTTAGATTTACGATTTTGATTTAATACTTTAAACAGTTTGCTCTTATATTTTGGTGATTATTGAACACTTTAAAACAGTTTGCTCTTTACGTGCTACGATGAAAGTTAGTTAGTGCATTTAGAAAAGAAGATACAAGGTAATAAAGTCTAGTTATATTGGCGAGTATTACTGTACCAACTATCGAAATTGTAACGATAAATGAATAAACAAAAGTAGGCAGTTTTGGCGTATAGCGTGAAAGTAGTATGAATTTCTTTACTATTTTCGGGGGTGTTAATAATTAAATGATTCGTAAACGTGACTGGATCCACAAAACAAGATTAAGATATACACAGACGAGTTCCGGATAAGCCCTGAAACAACTTTAGATGAATGGTGGTGTAGAAAATTTTTAAAGGCGACCAGTAATCCGAGAACCTAAACATAACCCAGTTGGAATGGTGTGATTAACAAAGGACGATGTACATTGGAGCCACGAGTGCATTAACCTTCAGGTAACTTATGCTTTGTTGTTCGATTTTTGATGTTTTGGTGTGTGTTGAATAACTTTATAATTTATTTACTTAAAATGGACAGTAGTGAATTTGTACTAACAACAAATTTTTAATTTTAAGGTGAAATTTTCTTGTTTAAGTAGAAAGGAGTATTTAGTATTTATGTTCTTGATTATGATGAAAATTTGGGTATGTCTTTGAGCTCAATTAGACGAACCTGGTTAATTAACGTAAAGGGGTAGGAGATGCTCCCTTTGTACTCAGACTCAGGTCTGCATATATTGTTATATTAATTAGTAGGCATCCTACAAGGACTTTAATTCTGGATGCACATTAAAATGATAACAAATGTAATCTTGAAATTTTCTGATACTGAAATTTATGCTGAATTTTAATTTTGAAATTTTAATGTATTGTGAATATTGATGTAAATAGAGTTAACGTTGGTGTTTGTGGTAGGAATGTGTTTGTTTTTTTTTATGAATGAGGATGTAAGTTATCTAGGGGAGCAGCCGAGGCGAGAAGAGGACAGAGGCGATTATCAGAAGAGAATCACAGCAAATCGTAGCGCCCAAAAGTGAGGCTCGAGTTCAAAATAAAATTTTTTTGTGATTTTATTCCAGGAAACTGGCGAGGCGTTTTGTACATTTCACAGTATTAATGACGGCCCAACGCTGGGGCTCGATTCGAAAACCGTAGTTTAATATTAATGGTGAGGTTTCACAGTATTTTATATATATATATATATATATATATATATATATATATATATATATGCGCAGTATATCTACTTTCAAATCAGTATACGGCTGATCCCCTGGCTTTTCTGATAGTGTTGTAATTTTAGCTGATAAATGCTCTAACAAGCTAGCGGATAAGTTTGCTACTAACAATCGATATCGGATTTGTTCGGATCGTATACCGTGAGCTGCGAATGAAGCTTCCGTTCGTAGAAACCATAGCTCTGGCGTTGCCCTCCAGAACTCCGTTAATCCAATTTCGCTCTTGACTGTTTTAACAGAGGTTGATGCCTGCGCTTGCTGTTCGTTAGTTTCCATGTTTGTCGGTTTATTAATATAGTGACTGTCTTTTTGGTGTCAGGTCTGTAGTTACCAATGTATAGTGATTGTGTATATTTCTTAGTCAGGGTGATCGATGTGTTGACTAAGTTTAAATGGTGTTTGCTAACCTTTGTTGTAATCGTTGAGGTCCGTGGTGACTTAGGTTATGTGACCTACTTGGTCATGAACACCAATCTGATGTGTTCTTTTCCATCCGAGTTCGAATTATCCTTGCATTTTGTTCTCTGTCTGGATCGTCAATTTGTTGACCGTCAGATGCGCGTTCTTCTTCGTCGGGGTCACCAATTGTAATGACCCTTTGGTTGGGTGCTCTACTTCGTCGGGGTCACCAATTGTAATGTACCTTTGTCCTAAGTCACTGGCGTGGCAGTGGACAGTGGTCACTAACTAGTATCCGGCGTGATACTACAGTGGTCTAGCTGTAGCTAGACCGACCGGCTCTGTTGCATGAGTCTAGGGTCTACCGATGTGCTCTGTGACAAGAGGAAACTAAGGTAGGTATAAGGTATAAACTTTGGAAGGTATAAGGACGTCGACAGTAGACACGGCAAACCTTATATCGGAGTAGTGGGCGTCGGCAATGGGCACAACACCGGGTGATACTGAATGCCGGCTATGGAGACGGCAGTGGTAATAGCTGGCTTTGGGTGCAGCGAGAAAAGAGAGTAGACGGCGGCTAAGGGTGCGATGTGTATGGGTTCGGGGCGCTGGCTATGGGTATGGTGTGGTAAGTACTAACTATTTAACACTGGCAATGGGCACAGTAGTAAAAGAGTCTTTAACCTTTTCGAGCATGTCGGCAAAGCAGACTGGTCTCTCTCGCAAAAGCGTGCTGATTTATACCGCTGCTTGGCCGACTCGATTAGTGTATTTATTAACCAAAAAAACCGTACAGCAAGTAGTAGGCGTACAATCAACTGATAACTACTTGAAACGTCACGTTGACGTTGGTAAATCGTCATTACACTTAGAATAAAACACATAAATTTATGAGTTTGAAATCTTTAAACCCTAAACCATACAATAAAATTTTATGATACACTAATCATTCAGCATAAACATTATACCGAGAACACTCACCAAGGAATTTACAGCGCATGGTTAGTTGCTTCATTATTTTTATACATATCCTGAAAACATTGGATCGAATTTTGATTTTTAAAAAAGAATTGTTTTTTGCGAAAATGTCCATCTATGGCTCATTCTTAAGCATCAGATAAAATATTTCTATAAAGTCATAAATCATCTTGTATATAGATAGAATAAAAAAGCAGTTGCAGAACTATTTAAAATATAGCAAAGGAAATCGTATGCATTTTGGCAACTGCTTCCGTAGTTACATATTGACTACTATAATTAGTTTGTAAAAAAATGCAATTTGTAACCCTGTAGTTTTGTTTTAATTTAGTTCATGACAAAATCGTTTAAACATTTGACACTTCTCATAAACTAAAAATACAATTGTGTGCTACAATTGATAAATAATCACTTACCTCATGAATGGTTGTCAAATAATTTAATACACTCTGTAATTCATCATCTTTAACCCCATTTCCAACCATAATCAGCTGTTTTAGGAACAGCAAAATATAAGCTCGTATAGCTAAGATGTCCTTTTGTGCAGGTCGTGGTCCATCTAAAAATAATTTCAAAGTATGACGATTGTCTTATATTTGCAAAATACCTAGGCCTTTTGGAATAATTCCACTCTTTGCTCTCGGATTTACAACCCAGTAATAATACTTCAGAGTGTGAACTGTTTGTAAAACTGTTGAAACACGACGAACATTTGAATAGATCTGAGTGTCTGATAAAAACTCTGTTGCTAAATAGGAGTAGAGTTTCGATTGTACAGATGCTGGGGTATAGATCCATAATGCAGGATTAAACAGCACATGGTCCAATAGCTGCCAGGTCAGGAACGAGAAGCAAAATAACTAAATCAAGATAGATTTTACTACCGCGTACTTACCCATTTCCAAAAAAAAAAACAATTAACAAAGAATGTATTAAAATATTTATCTACTGAAAATGCAAAAGTTTATGCAACATGCATGGATAAGTACCGGTTCTTACATAGGTAATGGTGTGTAAGCTGCTGCATAAGGTTGTTAAAACCCTAACAGGGAATAAAAATTTAAGCTCTAATCTTACCTGTTTTAACAACAATTCACTATTAGCTGTAAGACAAGTTACAAAATATTTTGTGAGATTAAGAAATGATCCTAGTACTTCTACAGTTAGGTGCTCTCTTGATGACCGCTGTAACATAAAACTAATTACAAGGAATCCACGATTTTGTATCATGTGCTGCTGTACTGTTTGCGACGACTCTACTAATTCGCAAATAAATCCTAACAATTTTGAGCTGTAAATTAGATCATTAGTTATTTAGTTACTAAGTATGTACAGTTTACCATAAGGAAGAATCACGTTTAGAGTCTGTAACTCCATTATATTCATAAGGCATATCTAATTGTGAAAATAAAGGAAATAATACTTGTATACCACCAATTGAGTTAAGTGTACTATGGATGGAATGTGTTATCACTGCTTTCACGTCCTAGAAAAGAAAAGATTTAATGTTAATTCTAAATTCAAATATTGAAAACTTGTAATGATTTACAATCATCCCTATTTCCCAAACATAAGTAGTTATGTAGCCTATAAGGAAATTTACATAAGATTGTAACAAAATAGGCTGAAATACAACTTTTTAAAAATATATCTAGGTCCAGTGGTAATAAGGAGGGCAAAAATTTAATTTCCTTTAAGTTCAACATTTGGCTTGCAATTTAGATATATAAATTTATGTCGTATTTAAACTTGATATTTAAATATAGTTTCAAAATTAATTGTATAACATTCTATATAGAATGTATATTGTAGCACTGACTGGTCTGTCTCTGACTAGAAAATTACACTAAAACTTAAACGAAGGGTTTGTACACAAAAGATGATTTATAGGCCTTGTGCGTAACTTCTTTCAAATGGGCTTGATTGGCAGGTGCAAGAGTTTTACATTTAAGAGTTAGTTAGAACAGGATAGGTACATTCGAGATATTGTATGCATCATTTCTGATATGTTTTCGAAATGACTAGTGTAATTTAATAAATATAAATAGCCATTAAGGGGTTTCAAAGTTCAGTTCCAATTGAAGCTCTGATATGAGTTCTGATTGAAGCTTTGATTACAATATGTTCAAGTTTAAAGCTTTGAAAGATGTCATATAAATTACTGTTGGTATTTGTAGTGATAATATAAACAAATAATGAGTACTTTTTACAATTTACGATTTTACAATTTAAAATAAATTAATATTTAATTTTTGCACATTCCTATTTACAAAATTTTTTTTTACACTGTTAGGTGGCATGTTTAGCAACTCAATATCCTTTTAGCAAATGTTTCTACTGTGGATGTTCGTACACAAAAATAAATAAAATTCGCACCCTAGCTTCACTTTGAATTTTGATGCGTGTTGCTGTTAAGAAATATGGTTCAAAAAGAAACATAGGAGTAACTATTCACAGATACGCTGAAGCCTGGGATCTGGAGGTAACAGTTTTGTTATATCGACGTCGATACACAGTGCTCTACATGGCAAGTTGATCAACGTTGGTGCCATGAATTTTGCGGGTTTGCTTTTCGGCGATACAAGGAGTGAAACGGCATAATGAAGTCTGGACTTCCATCAGGGGAAGTTACTTAGTAAAACATTTTGTTGTGAATTGAATAGTTGTTTGTAGTTGATGCTATCAATTCTTAACAGTGCGTCTGCGACGATGTTTTCTTCCCCCAATGTATTTTCAATATTTGTTGAATATTAGCTTATGTAATCCAAATATCTAAATTGTCTGGGAATACCACGTTCAGCAGTAGATGCTGATACCAAAATGTTTTACAGAGTAACTTCCTTTGATGGAAGTCCAGACCCTGGTGGTAGGATTTGGTGCATCTTGCTGGCAGAGCATGGAGTATCCACGTTAGTGCATAACGCACAACCTTCTGGATTAACCTCCAGGCTGTGGTGTACCCTGAAAAAAGGTTAAACTCAGAAGATCAGAGGCTATTGCTTGCTCCTGGCTATTGCCTGTCAATATATTTCCAACAACAAACGAAAGCTGGCAGCCTTGATCATTATAATTAATGTTTGTTTGTAATAATCGAAATTCCCGGACAAGTCTACTATACTTTTTCTACAACACCAACAAAAATTAATATTTTATTCTTTTTTCCTCACAACTAGACACTTTGTAACTTGCATTGGATATGTTAGAAGTCAAATTCAATTTCAGTTAATAATTTCTGTGCTAAATAGAGTTCAATAATTAATTTATTGTTATTTATTTAAGGGAAAACCTATTCATTCTTTGCGGCACTATTTAACACAGAAAATCTTCTATATTATACTCAATCCTGCACGTAAAACGATTTTATTATAACAATGTCAAATTCATAATTCGTATTTCTTTAATGTTAATTTTACATTCAATTTTATTACATGTGTGACGTGTCTATTTTTAGTGGTTGTCCTTAAAGTATTATATATAATAAAAAGGGGAATTAGGAACTGGAAATGGCAGATTGAAAAGAAATGAGACCAGTTATATGGCTTAGCTACTTGTGGAGAGTGGGGTGAATAATAAAGCACACGGGTGCAAAACCGCAAGAAAAAAGAATACTCGGAAATAAGAATTTATAAAATTTACTATAAATTACGCTCAGCATGAACTAGAAAAAAATTTAATGAAATTATCCAATCCTAAATACGGTGACATTTTAAAATATAAAATTTAAAGGTATTACTAATCTAGAGTAACTTATACCTAACACCCTTTAAATAAATGAAATTTTTAATTAGGTTAGAAAAGAAATGCAGGGTGGTTCTAAAAATTTCCAAACTGAAAGTGCTGTAATATTATTTAATTTAGAAAATATCTGTAAAGAATATGTATAGATAACAATGCAAAAATTTTTAAAATAATTGAAATTTAAATTTAAAATAAGATTCTGTCAAGGTTGGCAATACTAAAAATCGATTTAGTTAGTCTAACCTCAAGGCACGTGTAGATTAATGAAAGCTACTAGTATTTTGATTGGTGGAACGAGTCACATGACCAAGGTTAGATATATAGGATGTTAACCAAAAAAAAAAAGAAGGAAGCATTATGCATTGGTTGGATGAAGACCATACATAGAGAGTATGAGTTAAATACATATGTGATGCACTAAATAGTCCAAGTCTAGTTAAAAGGATTATATAAGAATTGATAAATATTTATGGTTCTGGGTTGGACTAGGGTTTAGAAAATGAAACGGTCCCGACACAGAACTATAAATATTTATAATGACTCCGGGCGTGAAAGCCCCTGACAATATCAGATAAGAATCAAGTTATTGGAATTTCAAACGTAAAACCTATGAATTTGAAGACTGGGATTGCATAAGGAATGTAATAAATATTCTAGATAATTGGAGAAATGTGGATTTAAAGAATTTAGGGCTGCGTTAATTGAATTTCAAAAGATTTAACCTTATACAAATTATGTAAAGAAAAACAAGAAATCAATAATAAAGGAAACTATTCACGATATCGAAATGAATAATTTGACTGTTACAGGCAGCGGTGCGGGATGACTAACAGAAGAAAACTTGTAGATATAAGAAGAATCATTTTATACGGTTATGTTAAATTATAAAAGGACAAAGTAAATATAAATTACGTAAGTGATGTTTAAATTTTGTATATAGTTGAAGGCTACATTCATATTGGAAGATCGCCCAGATAGTTTAGTTGCTAATTTGTCAAGATATAAATTTAATAATTTTGTATAAATTGGAAACCCGAGTAACCAATAGATAGAGGGAAAGGTAAGTCCATTCCTATTTACACGATAGGTTTCTTACAAGTTTGTTTTTCACTAAAGATATAAATGTTTTTGCTTTAATGTGTCAAAGAGTGTAATAAATGTTAATCGATTAATTTGGAGTTACTTAATTATTACGAACTAATATTGAACAAGTTCGAGGTAAACATGTACTAAATAATTTTGACAGTAGTTAGTTACTTAGGTTAGAGCGACTGTTAGCTTCTCACATATACCAGCTATCCAAAATTGTACAAAGTGTAAAAGTTTGAGGAGACTATACCTAGAAGAGCCATACCACCCTGTAGAACCATCCATGCACCAACGTTGTAGCGAACTGAGGTATTAGAGTGCAACATATGGAAGTCCAATTGTGATTGCAGAGTTTGACAAACAATAACCTAGGTACCAATAACTAAATATTCATAATTAAACAATTGTTAACCAATGCATGTCTAAAAATATCAAAGCCATACATATCTTGTTCTTTTGGCATTAAAATTAGTTTAAAGTTGAAAGAGATAATAAAAATGGTATACAGACACCAGGGATATGACCATATAAGCAGTACAGATGTTGCCATCTCAAAGTACAGTGAGGATACTGGATCTTGGATTCATTTCAGAAATAAATAAGGGAAGAATGTGTTATCAACGCAGAAAGAAAGTCTCAATATAACTTGGCGTGTGTGTGTACGCTTACACCTAGAAAAGAAAGAAACAGGAACCGAAGGTGGATGATATATAGTGAGTAAGAACAATCCCTACTAGATGCATAAACTATATTGACACAAGAAAAATGAATCAAATTCGTAGGCTAAGGATATTTATACACTTCAGTCTGCATCTAATGGAAAGGTTAAGTGAATATAATGGTTCTATATATGTTCTTAGGTTGAACGCATGTATGCCTGTCAGCATCAAGCATAAATCAACATAAGGGCAGATCGATAAACGTTTGTCCACATACACCCTAAAATATTAACTCACTCACATAGGGTCTTGAGTTAATGTAAACAGAAAAGTTATTAACCATTCGCTTACAGAGTGAGTGACTATAAACTCTATGTAATTTTATTGGTAAAGTCCATTCACTGTAACTTTAGGATGACGTCACAACTGAATATAATACCATATTACCAATGTTAGCTTAAATCATAATGTATTTAATGAAAGATATAGGAATATTCCCATTGGTAAGAAGAATTAGTGGAAACACCGGACAGAACCGCCAACCTCTATTTTATTAAATGACAGTATTCTTCAAGTACAAATCTAGGTATTTATTTGCATACCATTGCCAACACTTAATTGCTGCATTTGACTTCATCCTATAGTTAATTTGAATGGACTATAGATATGCCCTAAATGCGAAATAGTACAATGAAGCCATACTGTTGAGCATAGAACTGAGCATACGTTGATAACATACAACAATATAAGAGGAGATGCACCTCATTCATGCCGCTAAATATTATATTGGCACGTGCCACGACTATCTGCTGGTACAATAAGTAATAAATTATATCGATTTCAGATTAATTGGTTAGTAAAAATATATTACAGGTGGATGTTGTATAAAATTTCCACTTTGCTTAATAAAGGTTAGGAATTTCTTCAAAAATTTATTTGGGGAAATTAACGAAGGGCTGCAAGAATTCATTCTCGACACACTTAAAGAACACCGTGCAACTCTGCCAAGTCCAATATGTGCCAGCAACCAACTAACTACCAGGCACCATGCATAATAATAGTAGGTCAGGAATAAAGTAGTAGCAAAGCGTAAAACCAGGAGAGAGAGAAACAACACACGAAAACGTAACAACCCCGTAAAACCTAAAATGTAAAACCCAACATTAATAAAGCTGAACAAACACAGAATGCCTTTTAATTACACAAACAAATGAGTGAAATTTATATCGACAAAGCATTGAGTAAAATATAGTAAGTTCAAACAGTGACTTTTAAACTATATAGAAAAGACTTTCCAACTAGAATATAACAACCTATTGTTTCATCTTCATTTTCATTTATTTTTAATCCTTTTCCTAACCCGATGCAAGTATGTGTTAGCACAAGGACAAGTTATCGCATCGCACAAGTGTTATCGTATTACAATAAACAGAAAAAGAGAGTCGGGTTGTGAACATTGAGCAACCAACATTTTCCGCCAAGGACGTCCACAGAAGTGTTTTCAAAGTGATTCACGCAGAAACTGTGAACACATTATTTGCTGTTTACATTTGTATATTATAATTATTTGCATCAGAATCATCTGCGGCCCTTCCTTATATTAACTGTTTTTATAAATTCCCATTTATTTACATTACATTTTTCATTACCAAAATATATTATATTTTTCATATATTCACGCATTACGCATTTTAGTCTCTAACCGTCACTACAAATTGTGGGGTTGGGGCACGCAACCAAACATTTTTGGTTCTTCGTAGCCAAATTTAAGAATCAGTCCTATGTATACAGTAATTAGCAATATTTATATAGTAATCGCATTTATTGAGTGTTTCTACTTAAATAAAATTAAACTTTCAAGTTTGTATATACAAACAATATTATCGTAAAATTTTAATTTTACTTAATTATTAGGAAAGTGCAACAGCTGTGCCTTATCGACGCCAAACGGCTTTGAACTGCTCAAGTTCAATATACTAGACAGGTTTTCACTTTGTTTTGGTTTTCATTCATTCACAATTGTATTGATAAAATTTATTTACAAATTCTTAAGAGTTGTATTTGTTTTGAGAATTTAAAATGAATTATACAGTTGAGAAATCTTTGGTTATTGCACTTTAATTCACAAAATTCACAAAAATGACAGTTTATCTTCTATTGAGAAGTATCAGTATTTGCTATCAAGTCTGTCTCGTGAAGTATTGGCAATCTTGAATCATTTGCCAATCAGCTCTGAAAATTATTCAATCGCATTTAAGGAACTCGCCAATCGTTATCAAAACGACCGGGTTCAAGCTACGACGTATTGGCATTCGATCTGTAATGCACAGAAATGCAGTACAGATTCAGTACAGTCTCTTAGAAGTTTATTGAATACTTTTAATGAGAATGTATCCGCACTTTTACGATTTAAAAATCTTGATTTATGGGATTTAACACTTTTTCATTTGCTCATGCAGAAAATTGATAACGCAACTCGTAAATCATTTGAAATTAAATTGGCTAAGGTAAAATTTCCTTCCTATGAGGAATTGAAAATTTTTTTAACGGAACAGTGTAGTGCATTAGAAACAAATTATCTAACCGCTTCACAAGGCACAAGTAGTGCACAGTAAACCAAATTTGTCCAACACGAATTGGTGCAAATAAAATAATTGCACGCAGGTGCTTTTAGCATCCACTTCAAACGATGTCACAAAATTCGCATGCATACATTGCAAATCCACAGAGCATCAAATTTTTAAATGTTCATCTTTCTTAAAGTTACCCATACAAAATCGCACAGATATTGTAAAAGCAGTGCGCTTGTGTTACAATTGTCTCAGTTCACAACATTTTTTGAACGCATGCAAATCGAACTCAACATGTAAACATTGTTCTGCTAGACACAATTCCCTATTACATTTGGACAGAAAACCTTTTCCTAGTGCACCACCCAAAGAATGTGCAGCGCAGCAAAATTCTTTTACCCCAATTTCTATCTCCTCAATTAGTCAAACCAATTTGCAATCTGCATTTATGGTACTGTTAGCCACTGTTGTCTTTGAAATTAAAGATAAGTGTGGTAATTATAAATCAATAAAAGCTCTTTGTGACTCTTCGAGTCAGTCAAGTTTCATTACTAGTCATTGCTGTAAAATATTGGGCGCACCTATACAGCAGGCTGCTACTCCCATTCAGGGTTTAGGACAAGCAGCTATTGGTTCCTCACACGAAACTACAGAATGTCATATATGCACAATTGGATCTTTAGAATTCTCGTTGAGCTTCCATGCAATGGTGTTGCCTAACATATGTTCTGATCTTCCCAAAGTTCAATTACCCAATTTGCAATTGTTACGTGCCATTGCCACTTAAACATTGTTTTAGGTTAGTTTTTGGTGTACGGAAGTTTCGCGGCATATTTTCAAATACGCGGTGCGCGGGAATATTTTAAATAGACTAGGCGGTACTTCCGTACGTCAGAGTAGTGCATTCGCGCAGTGTGCTTATCCCTAGAGGGGTAGAGCAATACTAGACAAAGGGTGGGGAGAAGTGTTTCCGTGACGCTCTAAATCGCGGCCTTTTGCCGGTGAACTTTCAAGGTGTGTGGTCGGTCAGGTATCGTAGTGTGCCTTATCTCTAGTATGCAGATTTCCCTTCTGTTTTATCTTGTTGTAATTCCCTATAAAACCTGATCCTGCCGCTCCCTACATATTAGGTAGATAAATTTGCAGCCACCTCGAGGCAAACCGGAATCCACGACCCCGAGACAAATTGGATGTCCAAGCTCAGCCGACAGCCCCGGAGCAGAGGCCTACCGTGGCGACTTCCTGCGGATGCCGGATTCCTTATGTAAGTAATAACGTATTACCTTTTGTTTTTAATTCTGTATTATTTATTGCCTTAATTTTGTGTACATTTTCCGGTTATGGCGCAATATAAATTATTGGTGACGTCATGGTAGATGATGGCGCCAAATCTGTAAAAGGTTCGCGCTTTCCTCCGCCAGGGCGTTGCATATCTTTTTATCCATTGCGCTTACGCGATGTATCTTATGAACTTTGGTAACTGTATTACCGACCATATAAACTTTCACCAATAAAAGTGTAATACAATCATTTTCAAATTTGAAACTCGCAGACCCCGAGTGGTTCAAACCAGCATCTGTACAACTATTATTAGGTGCACATGTTTACGCAAGCATTGTCAGAGAAGGTATAATCTATGATGATGGTGTTTGTCCTACAGCGATTAACACTGTTTTTGGTTGGGGCCTTACTTGGGACAATCTCAATGCCAACCCCAATTCACTCCTTTTTTTGTGTCGACGCAGTCATGTCTCGACAGTACTTTGAGGAAGTTTGGGAAATAGAAGAAATTTATTCAAAACTAGCTAATTCTCTTGAGGATCAACAAGCCGCATTATCGTACGTGGTCAGGACAATTTGGCATTAAATCCTTTTAAAAATGTTAAATCTATTCCCGCATTTGATGGTTCACTTGAAATTGCTTATCGTCATTTTTTGGTACGCAGATTGATTAATCAACCAGTAGTTCACCGCATGTATATGGAATTATGCAGGATTATCTTGATTCAGGACACATGTCTAAATTATGAAAATCTCCTGTGGATTTGCACACATGTTTTTACCACATCATTGTATATTTAAGTCGAATGATTACTCAAAAGGATTCGAGTCGTTTTTGATGCTTCAGCAAAGGCACTCAATAACGCTTCACTCAATGATTGTTTGTTGTGCAGATCTAAGCTACAATAAGAGATTTCGGCAATTTTATTGGATTTCGGTGTGCATACTTATGCTTTTACATGCGGATTTCCATATGGGAACCGCACCGCATTTTTCAAACTAATCCGTTGGAGATTCTTACCACAAAATCCTATTGAGACATAGACTCTCAATACAGTGACTTATGGGGTCTGTTCATGTCCGTTTGTTGCAATTCGTTGTTTGCTTCAATTGGTCGAAGAAGGTAGGTAGCAATTCACTCTCGCATTCCAAGCACTTTATCGAATTTGTATGTCGACGACGATTTCGCTTGTGGTGCCTATGATCTCTCTACTACAATGAAACTCCAAAGACAACTTGCCGTTTTATTACGCCTAGGTTGTTTTGAACTTAGCAAATGGGTGTCCAATCACAATTCAATGTTAAAAGGAATTCCACTCGAGCATATTCAAATTAATCCCGCCAACTTTGATATTGATTCAGTTCTCAAAATTTTAGGTCTTTAGTGGTATTCATTTTCAGATGTATTATCATTACAAGACAAAGTTGATGGACCTTTCATGCACAAAGCGCTCTATCCTTTCGGCAATAGCACGAATTTACGATCCCTTGGGTTTTTAGCACCAGTGACATTTTTTGTACAGAATCTCATTCAATATTTATGGAATTTAGGGTTAAGATGGGATACGGTACTACCCGATGATGTTTGCTCACAGTGGCACCAATTCAAGGACTCTCTCGCGTGCATGGCTCGGATTAATGTACCTCGCTGTTTCAAACCGACTGCATTTGCTTCATGTCGACTTCATGCATTTTGCGACGCTTCTGAGCTGGGATATGCTTGTGTTGGTTACTTCAGATTGACTTCACTACTAATGTAGATTCTGTTGTCAATGTTTGGATTGAACCGAATTAAAATAGGAATGCCACATGCACTTAGGCTTGCTGGGGAGCACATTGTGTCGCCTTCCTTTCCATAAATAGGCCATTCATCACTCATCCACCCAACCTTACAGATGAATTTGAGGATGTCAGATCATAGGGTGTCACTGATTCTGTCCTTATCAGACCACAAATCTCCCAGCATTGATACTCAAAGTCGAGCGAGTGCAGGACATATAAACAAACTGTGTATCGATGTCTCGTCCTCCTGTTAGCAGCCGTGACAGGTGGCTTCAGCTGACAGATCCATCTTCTACAGACCCTTCTTTAGTGTGCAGTGCCTGTCAGAATACAAACCTTCATCCGTAGTTTCCATCTTGGCAAGCATACGACAAATTTCTGATTTTAGTCATAGGAGGCCAAATAAACATTTTTGTCTGTTGGCCGCTTATCGCACAAGCCCACCTGTCCTTATGGCGGTGGTGGATTGTTTGCTTTATCATGGAGAACATCACAGCTGACGATACAGGAACCAATGGCTTGAGACCAGTAATGCTCGGAACTGATTCCTGCCTTGCCAGAGCATTTGGCTGTTCATTGCCATGTACTCAAAACTTGTAACCATAAAAGGCACAAGTCAGACAGAAACAGAAAGGACAGCAAAATAAGGACCCGCACGAATCACGATAACGTATAGAAAGATAAACAATATTTAAAGGTGTCGTGCTGAATACAAAGCAGAGAGTAAGGTCGTTATTATAGACAAAGAAAGGACATCACCATCTAAATGTTTTTATTTGACAATAAAAGCAAAGAAAAATTCTAAAAAAAAGTACTATACAGGGTGAGTTTTTTTTCATTTTCACTATGGGCATCTTGGAAACCGTTAGAGATAGAGAGACGCTCAAATGGGAAAAGTAATGCGGTTTTGTCTGCTGATCTCGCACATGCTTTTCTTTTTTAGAAAAAATCCATGGATATCTAGATATATCGAAAAAACTAAATATTGCAATTTTTTTCAAATCCGTCTGTCGGCTTTATTTTTGGCATTAGAGAAATAATGTAAATAGAAAACTTGTAGATATTTTTATGCTGAATTAGAATGAGTGGTTGGAAAAATTTAATTTTTTTTTGTTTCATAGATATGAACATAACCTCAATTTTTTTAAATGGAAAGCATAGTTGTCTATGTGCTTGTTTGATAGCTTATGTTGTGCAGATTTTACTGATATAGCACATGATGGACTTATTCTTGTAAATGACCGAAATATTAAGGTTTTTTGTTTTTATTGTTCAGAATTATCAGATCACCCATGTAAGCAATAAAACAAGCCTATAGAATCCCACTTTATATTTTGAAGTAACTGTCATTGGTGTTATTGTTTTCATTATTACTCATAATTAGGTTCTTTTATGCTAAAATAAATTATAGTAAGGAGGGAAAGCTCGTTATGTTAACTTGTTACATTGAGTGTAATAAAAATTCTACTAGAGCAGCAGATTTATATTTTGAAAGCTACTTTAACCGCCGTCAACCATCTGTTCCGACATTTTGTAACTTGCATATAGATTTAAGAGACTATGACAGTTTTATGCAAGGAAAAGAACACAATGTACAAAATATTGTTGAAAGTATACAAATAAATGTATTAGCTGTTCAGGTCAATCCTTCTACTTCTACAAGAGAAATTGCTTTATCCTGTGAAAAATCGCAACGGTCTATTGTTCGGGTCCTGAAAAAGCATAAGTTACATCCATACAAAATATCAATTGCTCCAGGAGATGAAGACAAGCAGATAAGATTTTGCAGATGGTTTGTGGAGGAGTGTCAGTAGGATCACAAATTTCCATTTACTGTTTTATGGTCAGATGAAACAAGGTACACAGATTGTGGTATTTTTATTAGGTTTGTTAAGGCTTTATAAGTATTTTGTTTGTAGTTGTAGTATGCCAATCACAATTAATTTAAGTCCTTAAACTATTCCCCAGCTAGAACCCCTCCATTATCCCTACCTTTAGTGCAACGACATAAAAGGATTGGTAATTTACGAGTGGACGACTATTCAACTTCGTTCTCGCTTGGCTTTGGTTCGTGATTTAGTTCGGTGCATCGAGCATCAGTAATTAGCAACAATTAGTGAACATTATACAGTCCATAATTATCTGATAGCAGTGCAAGTACAATCAACCACTACAACCAGTGAAAGGTAGGTGATATATTCCTTTAAATTATCATTTCCTTTGTGTGATTGTAAATGCAAATTAACATTTTGATTAACATTTTGGTCCTTTGAGCAAATATTTTGCTTATTAATTGGTTTATTATTGGCATTTTTGGCATTCAATTTAACTACATTGTTAATTGCTCTTCGCTTAAATTAGGGGTTGACCGCATTTAGAAGAAAAGTGTAGTCACACCACCAGTATCATAGTCAATTGTGTAAACTAACTTATAGTAGATGCAATTTCGCATTAAATTTGAAATTTTATACTGATACAGAATCTTATAAAGCCTTAAAAATGACAAATCTTTGTAAATTTTAGGGATACTGTAGCGTAAGAATTTGTAGTCAGAAAAGGTGTTTAAGCAGTACAGTTATTTTAAACTTGTAATTCAAGTTCGCTAGAGAATTCAGGTATTTGTAAAACCGGGTAGAATAACCCTTTGCTCATTGTTAGATTGAAACTTGCAAGCTCCCGTTAGGCACGTTGTAGTAAAAATTCTTTGCCAGGTAGTTCAACATTACCCTTGGTATATCCTATTATTAGGTGAACAAAACCCTTCGTTTTTGTAGCTGAAATCAATATAAAATCGACATTAGTAACCTTGTTCGTTAGGATGGCACATATTTCATCCGATACGCTGATTGTAGATTTGAAGGCGGCACTCGATAGATTCTCTGATGTATCTGATGCAATAAATAAATTGGAGCATATTAAAGGCAATTGTATTTCTGTTAATATTATGGCTGAAAGCGCCTTTGATATCAAAAACGATGTAGATACTGCTTATAAAACGTGCATCTTGGATGAGGACAACTCAGAATTATTAAATGAAATTACAACATTAAGAATTGAAATAGATAGGTCTTTGTTAAACATTAAAATTATTAAAGCGCAATTTGATAATATATCCACTGCTGAAAAAGGCTTGACTGAAAATATTACTGCCATTGGCTCGTGTAGCAATATTCGTCTCCCTCGTATAGAAATGAAAAAATTTTCTGGAAAAATAGAACATTTTCAAGAGTTTATTCAATTTTTTAATAATTTGGTTCATGAAAATAATCAATTGCTACCGATCGAAAAGTTCTATTTTTTAATTGATGCATTGGATTTTAAGTCTAGAGAACTCATTAGACATTTGCAAATTTCGAATAATAATTATATGCTAGCTTATTCAATTATTGTGGAGAGGTTTAATTCAAAACGTTTAATTGCAAACACGCACCGGAATGCTTTAGAATCGTCACCAAAAGCAAAATTTAATTCACATACAGATTTAAGAGAATTGCTTAATTGCTTTACGGAAAATCTATCAAGCTTACGTCAAACTAAGATTGATTTGCTCGACTTCGTATTGTTTAATTTGTTATCAAAAAAGGTAGATACAAATCTTTTGAAAACATTTGAGTTAGAAAATACATCAGACATTCCATCTTATGATCAATTAAAATTATTTCTAGAAAAACATTGCAAGGCATTAGAAATTAGCAATATGGTTGTTTCCGATACACCGTCCAAATTTAATACGTCCATTAAACAAACCATATCATCTAGTGTACCTTCTAAACGTTCCTTTGAATATTCAAAACCCCAAGTTCGAAAGTCATTCGTAACAACTTCATTCACTCAGAAATGCAGTCTTTGCAGTGGTACTCATAACTTATACCAATGTGAAATGTTTCTGAATAAATCGCCACAAGACCGTTATAACTTTGTTAAAGACAAACACTTATGCATTAATTGTCTTCGCAACTCTCATATGGTTACACGCTGCTCTTCCAAACTTGTTTGTAAAAAGTGTGCAAGGGTCATCATACTTTATTGCACTTTGAAAACCCTACAGTTGCACAGAAACCTGCAGTCACTCAGGCAACAGATCAACTCCCGAACCCACCTGCAACACTACTACAAGTACGTTGTTATCATCTAGATCGTCCAACACAATGACGTTATTAGGCACCGCAAGAATTTCAATTACAGATGGGTTTGGTAAAGTTCAGACAGTAAGAGCACTTGTAGATAGTGCATCAATGGAAAATTTCATGACTGATAAGTGTTGTCGACGCTTAGGTTTAAGAAAATCGAATATTTCAATGAAGGTTGAAGGCTTAGGTCTATCTGCTTCCCATGCGTATGGACAAGTATCGTGTAAAATTAGTCCTCAAGGTAAAACTGTTCCAGAGTACAGCATTGATTGTTTTGTTTTACCAGACATTTGTGGAACCCTTCCTTCATCAAGGATCTCACCAAATAGTTGGCCTCACATAGTTGGATTAGATTTAGCAGATTCGGACTTCGACAAACCTAGCCATATCGATTTATTGTTAGGTGCAGATTTGTTCGCGCGTGTTTTATTAAACGCAACTCGCATTGGGTCACCAGAAGAACCCGTGGCAATTCACACTACCTTTGGGTGGATATTAACAGGGAAGGTTCTTTCTTCTGTTACATCTCGTATATCATTAGCTGCACTTGTAGAAGATGCTAACATTACTCGATTTTGGGAACTGGAAAATATTCCACATTCTAACAAATTATCTCCTCATGCGGAAATTTGTGAAAGGCATTTTGTGGACACTCATAAGCAGGATGACACCGGTCGTTTTATTGTTTTGTTACCTTTCAATGGTCCTGAACCGCTATTTGCTGGCTCTCGGAAATAGCACTTCAAGATTTCTTTCACTAGAACGCCGTTTGAAATAAATCCTCAACTGTATAATTCGTACAGAGAATTTATGCAAGATTATATCGATAGTGGTCACATGTCTCGTATTGTATCGGATTCAACTCGATCGTCTACATTATCGCCGGTATATTACATACCACATCACGCCGTGTTCAAACCAGACAGTACAACTACAATACTTCGTGTCGTATTTGATGCTTTAGCCAGCGCTCACAGTGGAGGGTCTTTAAATGATCATTTACTCGCAGGGCCCCCTCTTCAAAAAGATATCATGGAGTTGTTATTACACTTTCGTTTACATTCTGTAGTTTTAACTGCGGACATTAAGCAAATGTATAGACAGATTCTTATTTCTACTAGCCATCGAGACTATCAACGTATAGTTTGGAGATTTAAGTCCTCGGAGTCTGTTATCGATTATCAGCTAAACACTGTTACATACGGCATCACATCATCACCATTTCTAGCCATGCGTGTAATTCAAGAACTTGCAAAAAGTCAATCGTTACGTTTTCCTATTGCTTCCAAGATTTTAGCGTCGGATACGTACGTGGATGATTTGATTACAGGGTGTGATTCGATAGAGGATGGCAAACGACTCGTGTATGAATTAAACCAAATTTGCCAATCAGGTGGTTTTATGTTGCGAAAGTGGAATAGCAACGTGCCAAGTGTCATTGGCCATTTACCTGATTCCGTTCGGTATCAGCAAGCATTTTGTTTGAAGAGGTAAACAATACGTCTCAAAAATTTTAGGACTGCAATGGCAACCATTGAGTGATGTGTTGTTTACAATCTTAATATCGTCGATCGGCCTTGTACCAAAAGGAATATGGTTTCGGAAATTGCAAGGATCTTTGACTCTCTGGGGTTATTATCACCATTGGTCTTCTTCGCAAAACATTTGATTCAATCTGTATGGATATTAGGAATTGGTTGGGATGAACTTCCTCCCCAACAAATTGTTTTAAAATGGAATCTGTATCTTCAGCAATTACCCGAGTTATTGAAAATTGAAATTCCTCGACGGATTCTTTGTGATAACTATCAAACTGTACAAATTCATGCATTTTGTGATGCATCGGAAGCTGGATATGCAGCAGCAGTTTATCTCCACTGTGTCGATGAGAAAGGGAACATCCAAGTATCATTGGTCTGTGCCAAATCTAAGGTCGCACCAACCAATCGTATATCATTACCTCGATTAGAATTGTGTGGTGCAGTGTTGTTGTCGAACTTGGTCGAGTATGTGCAAAATACGTATAGAGATAATTTAGTATTGGACGATACATTTGCGTGGTCAGATTCCACAGTAGCATTAGCATGGATTCGATCTTCGTCGTATAATTGGAAGACATTTATTAGCAATCGTGTCTCGCATATCCAAGAACGAGTGGCTCCATCATCGTGGCATCATATTAAATCACAGGATAATCCTGCTGACTGTGCATCAAGAGGATTATTAGCTGCTGAGCTTGTTAATCATCCTTTGTGGTGGACGGCTCCATCATGGTTACTATTACCTAAAGAGAATTGGCCTGCTCATATGGAACCAACTCTTACAGATCACACTCAGATGCACATTGAAAAAAGAACTTTATCCCTTAATATACACGTTGCAGATAATTTCGTAGACTCGATGGTAAATCAATTTTCAGATTTGCGAAAAATATGCAGGATTCTGGTATATATTTGTCAGTTCATTCGTAACTTGAAAGTTCGTGCAAATTTGGATATTGGAAACTTAGAACAATTATTGGTCTCCCCCGAACAGTATGCACTTCATTTATTAATAAAACGGGTTCAAGAACAAGTTTTCAGTCAGGACATTGATATCATTCGAAAGGGAAAACTTAGTAATAAACAACTTCGACCTCTCAGTCCTTTCCTTGACAGTGATGGGTTGTTAAAGGTGGGTGGCCGGTTACGAAATGCAGACGTACCTTATGATACAAAATTTCCTTTGCTACTTCCTCGGTCACACCGGGTGGCAGAGCTCATTATTCGAGATTGCCATACGAAATATTTACACCCTGGACTTAGAACTACTCATTTTTTGTTAGTACAAAATTTTTGGATTCTGTCTGCAAAAGGGCTATTCAACAGTGCCTAAACTCTTGTATTCGATGTTTTCGTCAAAACCTATTTCGCTATGCCCTCCTATGGGCGACTTGCCCCCCGCTAGACTTACTGCCGGTAAAGCGTTTCTACATACTGGGGTAGACTACGGTGGACCCTTTTCTATCACCATGAATCGTATTAGAGGTGCCAAATCATTGAAAGCCTATGTTTGTTTATTTGTTTGTCTTAGTACAAAAGCGATACATCTGGAGTTGGCATCAAACCTATCTAAAGAGGCCTTTATTGCAGCTTTACGGCGGTTTGTAGCACGCAGAGGTAAATGCTTGCAAATTCATAGTGACTGTGGAACAAATTTTATCGGAGCATCTCGGGAACTAATCGAATATATGAAACAGTCATCTGAAACGGAAGGTATTCACTTTGTTTTTAATCCTCCGTCAGCTCCTCACTTTGGGGGAATGTGGGAAGCTGGGATAAAATCTGTAAAGTCCCATCTCAAGAAGGTGGTAGGCAAACAAATTCTCGTACGAAGAATTTAACACCATTCTAGCTCAAATTGAAGCCATATTAAACTCCAGACCTTTATGTCCAATGAGTAACGATCCCACTGATTTTTCATTCTTAAGTTCTGGTCATTTTCTGAACGTAGAACCAGTGTCTGTCATTCCCGACCCTAACGTCTTAGATCTGAAACTATCTTCCTTAAATCGTTGGCAACTGGTTCAACGTATTCAGCAATCATTTTGGAAACGGTGGCATTTGGAGTACCTGCACACACTTCAACAGAAAACCAAATGGTTTTCTGCTAATTATTCGTTAATGGTGGGAACGTTGGTGTTGATTAAAGATACTCAAGTGTCTCCATTACAGTGGAAAATGGGACGTATACATACGTTGCATTATGGAAAGGACAATGTTTGTCGTGTGGCTACCGTGGCAACATCCCAGGGACTATTTAAAAGGCCCGTGGTAAAATTGTGCCCTCTCCCCATTCCAGAGGCAACTTAGTATTATAGTTAGTATATTAAGGTAAGTTAACT
This sequence comes from Platerodrilus igneus, assembly GCA_036346225.1. Classification (NCBI taxonomy): domain Eukaryota; kingdom Metazoa; phylum Arthropoda; class Insecta; order Coleoptera; family Lycidae; genus Platerodrilus; species Platerodrilus igneus. Next base: position 8,595,488 of record JARFIW010001469.1, on the reverse strand, counting down.
TTTAAATTTACGGTTATATACATTTTTTTTTTGTTCGTTTAGACGCACTTAGAAAATAAGTTCCTAATACTTATTTTGGTGGGCGGTATGTTAAGGCTTTATAAGTGTTTTGTTTGTAGTTGTAGTAAGCCAATCACAATTAATTTAAGTCCTTAAACTATTCCCCAGCTAGAACCCCTCCATTATCCCTACCTTTAGTGCAACGACATAAAAGGGTTGGTAATTTACTAGTGGACGACTATTCAACTTCGTTCTCGCTTGGCTTTGGTTCGTGATTTAGTTCGGTGCATCGAGCATCAGTAATTAGCAACAATTAGTGAACATTATACAGTCCATAATTATCTGATAGCAGTGCAAGTACAATCAACCACTACAACCAGTGAAAGGTAGGTGATATATTCCTTTAAATTATCATTTCCTTTGTGTGATTGTAAATGCAAATTAACATTTTTGATTAACAAGGTTCAATGAGTATTTGTGGATGCAAGAAAAACCGCATGCAGTTCAGCAATGAACACCTCAAATAAAATTTGGTTTTAATGTATGGGGTGGTGTTCTAGGCACCAATATTATAAAACCTATAATATTTAATGGAAGTTTAACAGGAGGGAAATATTTAAATATGTTGGAAGCTAATGTAGAGAATCTTTTAGATGAACTTCCTTTACGAGTGCGCGGGAGACTCAAATGGTTCCAGCAAGATGGTGCACCTCCGCACAACACCCATAGTGTTACTGACTATTTAAATCGGTTACATTCGGATTCTTAGATTGGTAGACATGGTCTAGTGCAGTGGCCACTCCGAAGCCAGGAATTTTCAATATTAGACTTTTTTATACATGGACATGTAAAAAATAAAGTGTATATTAAAAAATTTCATACAGAAGCACAACTACGTGAAGCTGTAATTAACGCTCATGGGAGCATTACTAAGCGTTCATTAAAAAAGCAATGCATTCCATTGCTAAGAGGTGTAGGTTATGTATTGCACAGAAAGTGGTGGGCTTTTTGAGCATTTGTAATTTATTAATACAATATTTATTCAGTTTGAGTTTGTTCGTATTTCAGTTTTGTTTCCATTTATTATACATTAAGGGTTTTGTGATTTTCAATCCGTATAAATTTAAATTGTATATTATTGTTGTTATTTGAATTATCTTGATATCAGTTAATTTTTTCTGTTACCAGTTTGTTGTTAAAATAGCTAACCAGTATTGTTATAATAAAGAAATGCAGCCGCGAAGTCTCCTTTTCTGATTGTATATTGAAACATAGCCATTTTATTAAATAAAACAAGAAAAAACTCAATATTTTGGTCATTTCCAGGAGTAACCCCATTATGTGCCATATGAATAAAATCTGCACAATATAAGCTATTAAACAAGCCCATAGCCAACTATGCTTTCCATTTAAAAAAATTGAGGTTATGTACATAAATCATCATCATCATTTTGTTTTCGACCTTACTTAAGGTCGGTTTGACGCAGCTCTAACTTCTTTTCTATTCTGTGCTAATCTAAAAAGCTCTACATACCCTTCACAACCTAAATTTCTAATAATTTGACTAATATAGTTTGGTCTAGGTCTTCCTATATCCTTCTATCTTTTTCTTATCCACCTGGCTCTACATAGATATTAGCAACTTGATGGTTGTTAAAGAACTCTAACATGTTTACATGATTACCATTTATAAGGAAATGCAATATAACCTGGTTATCTGCTTCAAAAAAGGAAAAGTGTTAAATTATATGTTACGGTAAGGCTTAAGCAACGAAACGCTACCAACATGCCAGACCGCTAACTAATTGTGAGTTAGGTAATGGTGACATTTAGTTAACTGATTTTTATTTTTTTTTGTTTTGTTTTCGAACTTAAAGTCGGTTTGGCGCAGCCCTAAATTCTTTTCTATTCTGAGCCAGTCTAAAAAGGTCTGCATACCCTTCACAACCTAAATCTCTAATAATTTGACTAATATAGCTTTGTCTAGGCCTTCCTACTCTATTTTTATTTGGTAGTCTATAATCTAAGACTTTACTAAATAGTCCCTCATGTCTTAACTGGTGCCCTATCATTCTATCTCTCCTGACCTTCAATTGTTTCCACATACAGGGTTCCTCACCTATCCTTCTATAAACTTCCTCGTTTGTTATTCTATCTGTCCAACTAATCTTTAACATTCTCCTATAACACCAAGTTTCAAAAGCTTCTATCTTTTTCTTATCTACTTCTTTAATTGTCCAAGTCTCACTACCGTATAGTAGAATGCTCCATACGATGCGACTTTAAGAAACTTTTCTATTATCTAAACTAATACTATTAGCTATTAGTAAGCTTTTCTTTTTAAAACATTTTTCTAGCTTGAGCTATTCTAGCTACTATATCCCTTCTGCTACGTCCATCCTTTGTAATTATACTACCTAAATAGCAAAATTCATCTACCTCGGTATTACCTATTTTTAATTTTGGTTTAGAACTAGGCTGTAACTCACTTGTCATTATCTTTGTCTTTACTGAGTTAATTCTCATACTATAGTTACTCTGTAGTATCTCATCTAAAATATTTAAAAACTCTCCTAACTCTTTTCTAGACTCTGCTATAATGGCTATATCATCTGCAAAACGTAACATGTCTATTTTCTGTCCCTGTACACTAATACCTATCTCTTTTCTCTCTCTAGCTAAGTTTAAAGCTTCCTCAATATAAACATTAAAAATCAAGGGAGATAGTATACAACCCTGTCTAACACCATTTCTAATCTTAGCTTCCTTTTCTATTTCATCAAATCTAATTACTACGCTTTGGTTTTTATATAGACTGTAAATAATTTTTCTATCCCTATGAGAGATTCCTATTTTTTGCAAAACCCTGAACATAACAATCCAATTAACCCTATCAAATACTTTTCTAAATCTACAAACGCGAAATGAGTCTTTTAATTTTTTTGTAACCTTTTTTCGATAATTACCCTAATCATTAGTATCGGTTCTCTAGTCCCTCTGTCTTTACGAAAACCATATTGGTCTTCGCCTAAATAATTCTCAGTCAAAGCTTCTACTCTATTTTTAATTATTATTGTTAGTATTTTGGAAGCATGAGAAGTTAAACTAATCGTTCTAAAATTCTCACACCTATCAGCTCCTGACTTTTTTGAGATTGGGACAATAATATTTTTTTCGAAATCTATTGGAACCTCACCTGTGTCATATATTACTTTTACTAGTTCATATAATCTGTCTAAAGTTTTCTGACTTGCATATTTTATTAATTCTGCGGGAATATCGTCTATCCCTGGCGCTTTATTTAGTTTAAGATTCCGAACAGCTCTATCAAATTCCTCTCTTAATATTGAGAACCCTATGTCTACATCCTCTTCTTGGTCGTTCTCTAACTCATCCATATCGTCTCCCTTATATAAATCTTCTAAATATCTTTTCCATCTATCTGCTACCTCAACTTTATTTACTAGAAGCTCATTATTCTCGTCTCTAATACCATTATATTTTTTCCTATCTTCCCCAAAAAACTTTTTAACTGCCCTTAAGCCCTGTCTGTCTTACCTACTCGCAAATCATCTTGTATTCCCTTACAATTCTCCTCCATCCATTTATTTCTAGCTTTTCAACACTCATGTACTATCTTATTTCTAACTGTATTATATTTTTGCTTACTTTCACTATCCACTTCTCTGAAAGGTTTAAGCTTTCTTCTATTCTCTATTAAATCTAATATCTCCTTTGTTACCCAGGGTTTTCTCGCTTCTATTTTTTTCTTACCTATAGTCTGTGTTGCTGTATCATGTACAGTCAGTTTTATTTCTTTCCATCTATTTTCTACGTTCCCTCCTACAGCTATCTCTTTGCTCTTATTATCTAATACTTGTTTATATTCCTCTTTTACCCTACTATCATTAAGCTTACCTACATACCATCCCTCTCTTTTAACCTTTCTCAATTTTTTGAATTTTAGTTTACACTTCATTTTAACTAAGTTATGATCGCTAACTATGTCAGCCCCTGGATAACTACGACAGTTTTTAACTTGGTTTCTAAATCTTTGTTTAACTAAAATATAATCTATTTGGTATCTAGCCCTATCACCTGGCGCTTTCCAGGTATATCTTCTCCTAACATTGGTCGAATAGAGTGTTTACAGTTACTAATCTATGTTCCTGGCAAAACTCAACTAATCTTTCTCCTCTATCATTTCGTCTGCCATACCCAAATTTTCCTACCATTTTTCCCTCACTACCTTCTCCCACTGACGCATTAAAATCGCCCATAACTGTTAAATTCTCATCTCCTTTTACTTTTCTCACTATACTATTTATATCCTCGTATACCTTTTCTACTTCCTCATCCTCGTACTGAGTTGTTGGCATGTAAACCTGAACTAAAACAGTGTCTGTGGGTTTTGTACTCAATCTAACCATAATTATTCTATCACTAAATTGTAAGTACTCTTTAACTTTATGCCCTAATCTTTTACCTAACACTATTCCTACGCCTGCCTGTCCATTAGTTGAAGAAGTTGTAATTATTCTATAATTATCCTTCCTAAAATGTCCAGCTTTTGCTTTCTCATTTCGACTAATAAATTCGTTAACTTATCTACTCTGAGTAATGACCTTACATTCCAAGTCCCTATCACTAAATCAAACTGTTGTTTTATATTCTTACGATGACGAGCCACAAGTACCCCCTCCCGGAGATCCGAATGAGGGAGTATTTTACCTCCCGACACGAATTTTAACTTGTCAGCTCTCCATCATATGTATTTCGTGTTTTAGGCCATGCACACCTGGGAATAATATATATAATAATATATACATAACTATGAAACAAAAAAAAAATAAATTTTTCCAACCACTCGTTCTTATTCGGCGTAAAAATATCTACAAGTTTTCTATTTACATTATTTCTCTAATGCCAACAATAAAGCAGACAGACAGATTTGAAAAAAATTGCAATATTTAGTTTTTTCAATATATCTAGATATCTGTGGATTTTTTCGAAAAAAGAAAAGCACATGCGAGATCAGCAGACAAAACCGCATTACTTTTCCCATTTGAGCGTCTCTCTATCTCTAACGGTTTCCAAGATGCCCATAGTGAAAATGAAAAAAAAACTCACCCTGTATATATATATATATATATATATACAGAGTGGTAGAAAAGTCCGGGAACGGTCAAATATTTTGGGAAATACTCATCGCATCAGAAAAAGAAAAAATACATGTTCAATATTTTTTTAAAAGCTATCCAATGACACCAAAATTGAACCCCACCCCTACCCCAGGGGTAGGGTGGGCAACTAAAAGTTTAAGTGGAAACCCCCATTTGTTATTGCAGATTCGGATTCCTCAGGATAAATTACCCCAAATTGACCTACGATACAAGCCATTTTGGATGATAGAAGGCGTTGTAATTGACAAAACCAAAATAGAGTACAAAAACATTTGAAATCAAAAAATGTCAGAATTACATTCATTTTTAGTATTCATTTCGTTACTAACTTTTGATATTATTTCGTGATGTCTCTGTCTGAAAGAGAAAGAATAATTGTCTTGATGATGCGGGGGTATGGAGATCAAGAAAGATCATTGCAGCAAGTCGCAGATTTATTCAATGAAGTCAATGCGGAACGTCAACCTATTTCTAAATCTACTGTGAGTGGAACAGTGAATCGTTTTGAGCGAACTGGTTCGGTGAAGGATGAACCAAGATCTGTTAGACCTAAAAGCTCGACAAATGGTCAATTTGAACACCTTCGGCGATAATTTCGTTATGTATGAAATAAATAATTTATTATTTTACTTCTTTTATTTTCTGATCCATCAATTCTTCTAGAAATAGTTAATTTTTGTCGATTGCAGCGCCATCTGCAAAAAACCTAAAAAAATTATGACTAACATTTTGTGGCGAATCCGAATGTGCAATAACAAATGGGGGTTTCCACTTAAACTTTTAAAGTTGCCCCACCCTACCCCCAGGGGTGAGGGTGGGGGTTCTTTTCTACCACTCTGTATATATATATATATATATATATATATATATATATATATATATATAAATGCTGGCTTAACATTTTTCAGGCGATCTGTGTCGGAAATCAAACCCACAATCTTGGGCTTAGTAATCACGTGCAAACCAACTAAGCCACGGAGCTGCCTTGCAATGTATAGCCACAAGACAGCCCTTGGTGGGAGACCCCAAAGTTTGCCTATGGCACGTTTACACTGTCAGAACATTGTTTACCTTTGTATTTTGCCTTGTAGATGTTTGACCTAATTAAGCTTTTTCTCAAGGATAATGCCCAGGTTCTTAACCTCTTCCGAACAAGCCAGAGGGGCGTAGAAAAATTTGTTGACATGGATGTTACCGGCATGATGGCTTTTTTCTGAGACTTGTTAGGTTTGAATAATGCTCGTTATCAAGTTGTAAATAGGTCTTGATAGACTTTGATGAAGAATGTCCAGTTATTTTAATTATTTATTTTTGCACATTAGCACCTGATTTATATAAATTTGACATAATAATATGTATTCTTTTTTAACTTTATGCTTTGATTTTGTCTTAAACTGACATAACAGTTCATAAATTAACTGCAAATGCAAGCATTACTATAGTAGTGTAAAATATGCAATATTTCTATCGTGTTGAATTTCTGTTCTTTCATATTTATGAGACAATAAACTACAATTTTTGCGTTAACAAATAGAATGTTTTACATATGAGTGGAATTGTTATTATCATTCTCTAGAATAGATAGGTTTCGACGAGTGTTTAGTGACCATGCATGATGTGGTATAGTTGACAATTTTGTAATTGGCCTGCACTTTTTTGAATATGCTTTAAATGGGAAAATGTATTTACATTTCCTAGATAATGAATTATTATAATTACTAGATGAAATTTCCCTTGCTATGAGACACCATACGTGGATTCAAAATAATGACGGAGCACCTGCTCATTTCCATGACGGAATGGGGCGTTTCATTGCCGCCATTGCATTGCCAACCATTTCATTGCTAGGTCACTTCATTGGGGGGCCATTTCATTGCCGATCAGTTCTATCGGTACCTTACAATAATTAGTACTAAAATAGGCTAATAATGCAATTTTTTTTAATAAAATAAATCAAACGTAAAACTAAAAATCTAATTACAATAGCTAGGATTCTTCTATCAGCATCTCTGCACCTTCGTAATTTCAGAGAAGGACTGTGACCTCAAATTTTAAAATTTTATGCAGGACATGTAATAATACAAGCCACAATGCAAAATTCAAATCCAATCAAATACAAAACTATTCTTGTCTAATGGAATAAAAATTAATACAAATCAAGTATTTATTAGTGAGGTAGGCTGGCAATGAGCTGGGTCTGCAATGAAATAGTCCTGCAATGCCACAACGGCAATGAACTGGCGGCAACAAAGTGACGGCAACGAAGTGTCCTAGACCGTTTCCATGAAGTTAGTGAGAAATTCCATAAAAGTTTATCACAAGAGGTGTATTATACAACTAGGTTTCTTTTAATTATTAGAGAAATAAAGTAGTCCAGGTTGGTTTTGATTACCTAGCAGCAAACATTATTCAAATTTTTATCAAAGAAAGAAACGAGACCATGCACATTATTACTTAAACAGTTGAATTTAGAGAATTATACAAATGTAAACTAAAGAACTTTGATTTATCATATGATTAGTTTAAGTTTAATATTCTAGGATATCGTTAATACTATTTACTGGTCACAATTTCTAAGTTTAATAAGTACAGTTTTGAATTTGATATATTATGCAATATAACAATTCTTTTTGATGTTAATTTAGATATGAATAAATACTTACTTGTAGCATGAGAGCATGTGGAGTGTGGACGAAATAGGAAATATTCCCCTTAGGAGCTGATTGTAAACATAACTGACTATCTGTTGCAACAGGATTATACATAAATACTATAGCACTTGAAAGTTTCCCATCATATAACACCTACAATTCATAAATAAAATTATTTATATAATAAAAATATTTTAAATGCAAACTATCTAAGAATAAAAATCTCTCAAAATAGCAGAAAGCCAGGTTTCTAACTAAACAAAAAAATAATGTAAAATAAAAACTAAATCATGCTTACTGATACATCGGAGGAGTCGGGTAGCAGCATGCTAGTTGTTTGCTCAGTATCACTCACCCTTTTGTGATTGTCAGGGAGATTCAAGTGGCATTCATTATCAAACCTAAATTGACTCTACAAATTGAAAAATATTAGAAGTTCGTTATTAATTAAACTCTTCATTTTACTCAGATAGCATTAGAAATACATAATATTAATGCAACAAGATGCAACAACAGTAAATTGTTATTGCAATAGTATAACAAGTGTATAAAGTGTACTATTTTACATGTGTAGTTTTCAATACTTTAGTTAAGGTTGTGATCAAATAGAATACATGGAAAATGTAGTCATAAAATAATTGAAACATAGAGCATATTTAAATATAACAAACACAAATTTACATATTAAAAATTTAAAATAACATGGTACGAACACATTGTAATGCAGTTGTTATATTACTAATCAAGTCATTATGATTAAAAATAAAAGGACAAACTCAGCATGTCAACAAATTACATTAATAATTCTAGGTGAGTGTTTAAACCAATAGATAGCAAATTAGTGATCTAAACGCATTAAGGCAGTGTTTACATGTTGAAGAATGTAAAGGCTTTCACTTACAACTAAACTGTGTTGAGAGGATTGTAGCTGTATAAGTAAGAATAAACTATGTTAAGATTCTTAATATAATGTTTGCTGTTAATACAATTTTTGTATGTGATACGATTCTAGAAAAAGCCGTTTTTCTGTAATTGTCTTTTTTTCTAAGATTTTAAATGTATTATAATTTGGAATGTGTTTAATGTATATATATATATATATATATATATATATATATATATATATATATATATATTATTGCTGTGACAAGGACTTCTTGCTTTGGGACGTTACTAACAGAATGATATGAAAATGGCCCCACGTTGAGGTGCCACTAAAAGAGTGCTATGATAAGGCCGCACGTTGAGATGCCGCTAAAAGAGTGCTGTGATACAGATACAGCAATTTGTAAAACTTGAAATTGTTCACTTACCTTCCTTTTTAACTTTCCCTGGCTAGCTCAACGGAGTTGACGGAGTTTTCAAAATGAAATCAAACACAGCAATATTACAAAGCATTTATACAATATGAAATATTTTCTCTCGTACAAAAGCATTTAGAACATTTACAACATTGTTTCTTTCAAACAAAATAATTTCTAAGAAGTATTTATTACAAAAAAATTATTGCTTACCTTATTTTACATTTACAGAACAAGATTTCTTTTATAGATACACAAATCTTCTGGTAAAAATTCTTTACACAAAAAAAATTATCTTAAATTCGATACAAATACTCTAATATCAGTTACAAATAAATCTAAAAATAAAACCTGCAGAATCCACAAAAAACGTTCCTCGTAATTAAAAAATCTTCTTATTTTAAATTGACGTCAAATCAGCTTACAAGATTTTCCATAAAAATTTCTTGTTAAATCTTTCTTTCGATTATTTAATAACATTTTTTTAAATAGCGTTATATTGAAGAATTTTCCTTAGTTATTGTAATTAATAATTCCATTTTTGTATGTAATTTGACAAAAAAAAAATCACTTCTATATTCTTTGCAACCTCGCAACTATTAAATTACAGTATGTTTACTACATACTTCAAACACGATCTTCGCATAACAACAGCTCGCCGCTTAAATCAAAATAACATTTCGCGATATAATTTAAGAATCGACTGAATCGAATCAAATTAATGAATGAATCTGGAACGAATAAACGCTTCTTTATATACAAATTTTCCATTTACTAGAATGCTAATAGAAAAATTCGGAAATTATGATGCAAAGTCTCTCAGAAAAACCAATTAGCGTCTAAAATTGCGGCATTTATCACCTTGTTACCTGGTTCCAATTATTCGTGACGTGCTGTTTGTCCTTGTTCTATACATATACTATTATTGTTGTGTCGCATACTAATGCTAAAGATAATCAATTTCTTGAATTTTTGTGGGTTTTCCATATTCCGGCCGCTTCTTGATATAAAATGTTATTTATTAATTAGTTTATTTACGTAGTTCTAAATTCCAATGACTCATCTTTTTTATATTCTAGAAAATTCTTTATTTAAAATAAATTGCTAGAATCCACGGTGTAATTAATTTAAACTTTAACTGCTTTTTAAAGCAAAAGGGGTTGCGTTTTATAAAAAAAATTTGCTTTCATGTTTCAGTACACAAAATTAAGACTAGAATTGGTTTTTATATACACGAAATTATTTATTTTTATGCTAAATGCGTAAATCTAGTTCTATTCTTTGCTATTTACAGCAAATAAATATATTTTTATATGCATCGTTTTGCATTCGGATACAATGCGTAACCATGAATTTATGGAAAATTTCATTTTTTTCTGATTCTATTATATTTTGGTGGGATTTATTTTTAGAATTAGGGTTTCAATGACCTCTCGTGACTCCTTATCATATATATATATATATATATATATATATATATATATATACACACATACATACATACATACATACAGGGTTATTCAATTTGGACCCTCACCACTGGGGTCTTACAAACGGTAAGAGATAGAGTGTTGATTAAATTGGGGCAAAGCTGAAGATTGTTATATGCTTGTTAATATTCACAGAAGAAATTGATCGTAACTCGTTTGTTTCTAGTTACCATAAAAATTTTAAAAAATGCGTTTTTCGTTTTTCCGCCATAACTTTTTGTTTTTAAAAATTTTTGACATTTGTAAAAACTTCTTAAAAGTAATTTTTATGCTAAAAACAATGATGGGTCTGAAATCATCATAAAACATTTAGACTTTTTCAACCAACATCAGGTTAATTTTTTCTTATGGACACCATATTAAGTTGTTTTACATTTAAATAGACTGTTTTTTAACGATTTCAACAATGTATCACATTATATACCTTTATCTGTAAAAACATCCATTATTGAAAAAAAGATCAGTAAACAAAATTGGTTTCAGAGCCAACCTTTGTGTACAAGAAAATGGCATTCAATTTGAACATCTCCTGTAATTATTTTTTATAGTATTGCCTTTGGTGTTTTAAAGTTGTTTTTATTGATGTGTTTGTTAATATTAGATAGGTTTTCATTTTAATTTGATTAACCTACAATAGATTACAGGTTAAAGTATATCCTCTTTTAATTGTTTTTCAAGGAATGTTCTTTTTTTGTCAATAATGGATGTTTTACAGATAAAAGTATATCATGTGATACATTGTTGAAATCCTTAAAAAGCGGTCTATTTAAATGTAAAACAGTTTAATAAGGCCTTCATAAGAAAAAATATACCTGATGATATTTCTAAAAAGTCGAAATGCTTTATGACGATTTCAGTCCCATCATCGTTTTTAGCATAAAAACTATTTTAAAAAAGTTTTTACAAATGTCAAAAATTTTTGAAAACAAAAAGTTATGGCCAAAAAACGAAAAACACATTTTTCGAAATTTTTACGATAACTAAAAACAAACGCAGTTACAATCAATTTCTGCTGTGAATATTAACAAGCATCACAATCTTCAACTTTGCTCCAATTTATCCAACATTATTTTTATACCTATTAACTAAGTTCCCGAAGAAGATAATAAAAGTATCAAAAGCTCAAATAATTAAAAGAGTGTTTTATTGAACTGCCAAATTGGATTGGTCCACCAAATAGCAACTTTGTACTAGTAATTCAAATAGCTGAAATATCTTAATTAGATTTAGCCACAAATTTGAGCGTAGCTTCCTGTCTATATCTAACATAAGTAAAAACCCTGACACTGTCAGGTATTGTTGACAAAAATGCCAAACATACTTGAATGTTATACCGTTCTATATAACATTTAGACTTATCCATCTTTTCAATTAAAATACAGATTTCAGTGGCTCACTCGATTAGCATGTCGTATAAATTAGAAGATTACAGCCACAGGTTTGAATTCTGTCTGAGACTTTATACTATTAACATCAGTGACATTACAATTGATCAACTTTTTTAACAGCAACTTACATGCCAACTCCAATTATTATTTTGAGCAACAAAATGTAGTTTCCACAGCAGATCATAGCATTTTGGTCTCTATTTTTGATAAGGTTAATCTTAGTGACACATCATCAATAATAGTTCATATAATTTTATTAGAGTACATAGTTCGACTCAACATTATTTGCTTTTTATAACCAACATTCAAAACGCCTTGAAATAATTAATTTTTGTTGAAAAACTAGATTGATGATATTTATTTTCAAATGACTTTGAAACCTTCCACTGTTAGTATTACTGAAATACAGGAATCGTACAGAAATAATCTAATGCTATCTGAACAACAAACAAGGGTTTCTTTAATATACCTTATATCCGGGACCTAACCTATGCATGGCACATATTTGGTGAGTAGTAAGAGCTTCACTAAATAAATAAATCGCAGACATCTGTCCACAGAACACTCGTTCCTCATCAAGCTCTGGAGTAGCACCTATATAACACTTATCAAATGGCTAAAACAATAAAACGTATAGAATCCATTACTTTAAAAATGTAACTTACATCATTAGTTGACACTAACCAAGCCATTTCGGTACTTGAAGCTAATTGACCATTAACTAAACATTTAATCTCACTTTTCGTCCACCGATTGTAGATATACACTATAGCTATCATATACCACTAAAATAAAGATAACATTTAAATAGAGTGATATACAAGGTGAGATAAACGTTTGGCAAATATTTCATCCTTTGCTTAACTATAACAACTTAAAAAATTAATGTGCTTTGGATCAAAAGAAAAATTTATTTAAAATTTGGGGTGTACAAAGATAAACAAAATGTCCATCTTTCATTGCATTGAAATTTATAGAATGCTCAAAGAAGAAGCTGATTGATTATAGGATTGTTTATGAAATGCCAAGTAAGTTATACTATAAATGGCATAGTTTTGAAAAGAATGAAAACAATAAGAAAATAAAACAATACCTACCTTTCTAGGTTGAAACTCGTATTTAACACAATGCTGAAATCCTTTGCCCTTAATTTTCATAGAAGTTAAAACTAAACAGTTGCCTACAAAATGAGCTGAATAACCTACTCCTTTACTGGTTTTAAAACTACAAATAAAGCATCACATTAATTGATGTACACATTTAACTTTAAGTTACACTTACCAATATAAATAAGGCTTTTCTCTTTCGATGTTAACTGAATTAATTGGATCTAAACGAAACCATGTTGTAAAAGTGAAACCATTATCATAAGGCCACTTAGCTAATGGAGGTAAAACAACTGCCTGCAAACATAGTGGAATTAAAATCTTTAACTGGATTAATACAAAATTATTTTGTATACACTACAAATCAAGATTCATGTGAATCAACGTTAAATATTTTGAAAATTTAAACAAGAAATGTGTGAAGAATCTATAATGATAAAAATAAATAAAATTTAGCGTATAAATTAGCATAAAACAACTTCAGACAAAAATTCAATGCTCAATATCTGAGGATAGGGTAAGCTTTGTAGTATGAAAAGATATTAATAGAAATAATGCTACTTTGTTGATCAGGCGGTTCCATGGCTTAGCTGGTTTGCGTGTGACAACTAAACCCAAGGTTTCAGGTTCGATTCCCAACACAGGCCACTTGGAAAACGTTACGCGAGCATTTTTCACAAAACTACACCATCCTTTGGATGAGAGGTAAATTGTAGGTCCCATCTGTAAGTATTGTCATGTACGTTTAAGCTCCCTACCTTGCTTGGAACAGCAAGGGTTCGGCAAAATTCAAATTTTCCTGATATAAAAACTCTCTTCTGAGCCAATGAAGTACCTTCAGGTAAGGCATTGGACAATCAAATGTAGTGTAGTGTGGATCTTCCCAAAGTTGGTTTACTTTTCAGTTAACACTAAGTTTTACATAAAAAAGTAACATTAAAAATGTTGACTGAAACTATACTATGGTTTTGTTGTAGTAAAAGTTAATTTATAATATAAAAGTTTAGAAATTTTGTCAAAAACACAAAATTGCAAATGAATTAAATCAAAATTAACACATTTTATTGAAATTTAGCATTTTCTTCACACAAAAATTAAATATAGAACGATTTTTCATCATCATTTTGTTTTCGACCTTACTTAAGGTCGATTCGACGCAGCTCTAACTTCTTTTCTATTCTGTGCTAGCACAGAACAATTTTAATAAAATTTAACGAGTTTTATATTGGTATATGTTAAGTCAATGAACTTGTAATATGCTTTTCATTTATTGGATAACAGTTTCCATTAAATTTATTAAATCTATTATTTTTAGTACTAAAGTAACGTACAGTAAAATCCCGTTTAACGCTGTTTCGTTTAGTGCTGTTTCCGTTTAGAGCTCTTTTATTTCAACCCGGGGATTCCTCGAAACTGCTCGCAGCACTACGAGGATTCCCCGAAATTGTGCGCAGCGCTAGGTTTTCAAATATACATACATGTACATAACAAATCCTATACAGTGTATAGTTATGTTTCTTGTTTGGTGCGGTGCTGTGCAGACACATTTTTATCATTTGAAACATTTGTTGACACTATTGTAAGTATAAATTTATATAATACTATAGCGTTTAATACAGTGACAAATATTATGATTTATAGTTTTTAATGGGTGATAATGAAAAACATAATTATTAAATTTAATACCTACCAACTTTCTATCCATCTTCCCCTAATCCCATTATTTACATGTTAAGATAGCCTTGTTTAGCACTGTTTCGCATTATGCTGTACTTAGACGGAACGTATCCTACGCGTTAAGCGGGGTCTTACTATATTCCCCCAATTTCTTAGTCCCAGCTATAAGTAGGTTATTAATTAGTAGTTAGCATTAGATTGATTTTTAAGCGCTTGTAAATTATCCACAAAAGTATCAACTAATTTTTGCAAACCGACGGGGTTATCGGAGTTTAATGTAGGAAATTTATCAATATTATGGAGATATAGGAAGATATCAACTATATTACATTATTGTTAGACAACGGTTTAGAAATCAAGTAAAAGACTGTAGAAGCTACCCAGCAGCAAAAATAGACACTGACCACATCGTAATTATGAAGGTCACTCTTAAATTTAAAAACTTGAAAAAAAATCGCAAAAAGGCACTTTGACTTTGAGAATCTAAAAGATACAGATATTCACAAAAGATTTGAAAAAAGTCAAATGAATTGCTGAAAAATATCGGGAAAATTTCTGATACTAAGGAAGTAGAAACAGAATGGAATAACATTAAATCCAGCTTAGACATGGCAGCCAGAGATGTTTTGGGGTGTACACAACAAAAAGATAAGAAGTAATGGATAACAAAGGGTATCCTGAATCTAATAGAAAAAAAAACGAAAATACAAAAATAGATCAGACGAAACAGAAAAACAGAAAAACAGAGATACAAAACCATAAAATGTGAAATTATTCGCAAATGCAGGAAAGCTAAAAAACGATGGATTTATAAAAAGTGCAAAGAGGAAAGACAAGCAAAGCAACAAACTAATTAGAATGAATTTTAGAGATTTAAAACCATATAGCAAAAATATAAGAGGCGCGGGAGGAAACGTCGTTATAGAAAATGTAGGGAAGTGGCTAGATGGCAAGAATATATAGGGAATTTATATGCAGAAAAGGAACTAACGGCATTAGAATAGGAATCAGGCATTGAAAATGATGACTTGGAATATCCTATACCTCGAGATGAGTTTGAATTAGCATTAAAAAAAAAGGTAAAGCGTCGGGTACAGATACGGTGCAAGCAGAAACTCTAAAAGCCTGTGGACAAGCAGTAACAGAACGCCTATTTCAACTTGTAAGCTATATGTATGAGACAGGAGAGATACCCAAAGATTTCAAACGTAGCATCATATTAACTATAGCAAAAAAGAAAGGCGCAGATAGATGTGAAAATTTTTGAACACTATGTTTGACAGCAAACGTGTCAAAAATATTAACTACAATTGTACACAAACGATTGGAAAAACCAGCTGACGAAATACTAGGAGAAGATCAATTTGGATTTAGGCGAAACAGGGGAACGCAGGAGGCTATTTTAGTTTTGAGAGTGATAATGGAGAAAACAATAGAAAAAGGGGAAAGCGTGTATATAGGGTTTTTAGATCTGGAAAAAGCATTCAACAATGTAAAATGGAAAAAATGTTCAAAATGCTCAAAAAGATTGGACTGAGTTATAGGGGTAGACGAATAGTACATAGCTTATACAAAGAGCAAACAGCAGTAATAGAATTAGAGCAGGAACGTAGAGAAGTAAACATTAGGAAAGGGGTGAGACAAGGATGTGCCCTATCCCCATTAATTTTTAACTTGTACATTGAAGAGGCAATGAATACTGTCAAATGCAGAAAGACATTTGTAATTACTATGCAGGGACAAAAAATTAATATGTTTCGATTTGCAGTTGCGGTATTAGCATCTAGCAAGGAAGAATTAAAAGATGCTCTTAATGAAATGGAAACAGTTTTAACAGAGAGATACGGTATGAAAATTAACAAAAATAAAACTAAAGTACTAGTATGCAAAGGAGGGGAAAATAAATCAAAAACAAGAATACATGTAGGTAATAAGAACTTACAAGAGGTTAACGATTTCCCTAAGAAGTCAAATAACGCAAGATGGGAAAAGCGCAAAAAATATAAAACAAAGATTAGTACAAGGTCGTACTACATTTAACAAGAAAAAGCAAATACTGTGTCCAAAGACAACATACATAGAAACAAGAAAAAGATTGCGTAAAACATATGTGTGGAGCACAGCACTGTACAGCTGTGAAGCCTGGACAGTAGGAGAAGCAGACAAGAAAAAGGTAGAAGCCTTTGAAATGTGGTGCTACAGACGTATGATGAAGATATCATGGACAGACAAAGTTAAGAACGAAGATGTATTAAAAATGGTAGGGGAAGATAGAAATATGTGGAAAACGGTAAAAAAAATAGGAGAGATAGGATGATAGGCCACATACTAAGGCATGAGGTAATAGTGCGGAATATATTAGAAGCAGAGATAGGAAAAAAGAGAAGAAGAGGTAGACCTAGGTTAGACTACTGCACACAGATAGTGAAAGATGTAGGCTGTAGGAATTTCAGAGAAATGTGTAGGCTAGCTCAGAATAGAAATCAATGGGGGTACGCATCCAACCAGTCCCAAGATGGATAAATTAATGACAAAAAAGTAACAGTACTTAAACATGAAGATTATTATAAACAACTACAAGTATTAGTTGGGCAATACTCTCAAACAATGTTAATTGTGTGAAAGGATTTACTGGAAAGCTATTAATTCGGCAAATGTCTAAGTGTTGGGGGATCTTGGGAGCCACAGGCTACTTAACCCCCTTCGCTGAATCTCGATGAAATGGGGCATAAAATTATAAATCAATAGAAGGGAAACCAAGCTGTATATAAGCTGTGTGAGAATTTTAGGGAACTGTCTAGGCTAGCTCATAATATAAATAAGTGCAGGTATGTGCCCAACCAGTTTTGAGACAGAAAACTTAATGACGAAAAAAATAAGCGCAGATAAATTTGATGATTATTATAAACAACTACATGTGTTGGTTGTGAAATATCTGCAACTAATGTTGACTGTGCGAAAAGATATATTGAAAAAAATATTAAATTGGCAAATGTTCAAGTGCTAGGGGAACTTGGCAGCCACAGGCTGCTTACCCCCCTTCACAACCTTACATGTGATTTTCCAATGCTCCACGCAAAGGTAGTACATTGGCTAGGAAGCGAGTTTTTTTTTTTTTTACTTGGAAAATTTAGAATTTTGCCCAACCCTTGCTGTTCCAAGCAAGGTAGGGATCTTTAACGTGCGTAACAACACTCACACACGGGACCTCCATTTTACCTCTCATCCTAGCGAGGGTGTATTTTTGTGAAAAATGCTCGCCTAACATTTTTCAAGCGAACCGTGTTGGGATCCCCACTTTACAACCAGTGAATGTCGGAGAAATAGGGTATATAATTATAAAACAATAGAAGGGGACCGAACTGCATCTAACAAGAAACAACAGCACCTATGATAAAAGACAACAAACATTGAAACAAGAAGAAAATTGATAAAAACGTATGTGTTGAGCACAGCACAGTATGCCTATAAAATACAGGTAGTAGGAAAAGCAGACAGAAAAACGGTAGCACCCTTTTGGAATGCTGTGCTTCAGATGCATGAGGATGATGGCATGGACAGACAAAGTTAATAACAAATAGGTTATAAAAATAGTAGGGAAACAAGAAGAAATAGAAGTGCAGCATACGTTCTAAAGCATTTTTGGGGAATAGTATGGGATATATTACAAGCTGAGATAGGAAAGAGGAGGTAGATGCAGACCTAGATCAGATAGTGATCGATGCAGACTGTGCAAATTTCAGGGAAATGTGTAGGTTAGTTCAGAATTGGAAACAATGAGGGTACGCGTCTAGCCAGTTCCAGGACTGAAGACCTAACGATGATGATGATGTGTTAAAGTAAATGTTTGAAGCTCATAATATATAACGAGAGCCCTTGGTAAAAATATGGTTTCCTTTTAGTTTTATTGTTATTGTAGGTGTAAATGAGATAGTTATAAAATACTAGTAAGAGGATTATAAATAGGCAGATTAATCTATTGTGAAAGTCAACACATTTTAGTTTTGAATCAAGTTAAGTAATTTTTATTTTACCCGTATTTTACTACATTGATCAGTTGGTCGCTTACCATTGAATATCGGTGAAATAGGGTATATCTTTAGAAAACACTAGAATACGAAAGATGGAAAAGATACAGAGAAAAACATCAGCGCTAGGCCGTGCTGTACTTAATACGAAATCCAGCTGTTATGTTCAAAAGCAACAAAAGTAAAACAAGGAAAGATTGCTGAAAGCATATGTGTGGTGCACCGCACTGTACGGAAGAGCAATGTGGACAGTAGGAGGAGCGGACAGGAAAAATATAGAAGCCTTTGAAGTGTAGTACAATAGACGTATGATGAAGATATCATGAACAGACAAAGTTAAAAACAAGGAGGTACTAGAAATGGTAAGGGAAGAAGAAATTTGTGGAAAAACAGTGAAAAGTAGGAATGATGGGACACACTATAGCATGAGCGAATAGCGCGAAATATATTAGAAGTAGTAAAAAGAAGAAGAGGTAGAGGTAGACCGAAATTAGAGTATTGCACTCAGATAGCAAAAGATAATAGCATGGGGAATTTCCGGAAAATGTGTAGGTTAACTCAGAATAGAAAACAATGGAGGTACGCGTCCAACCAGTTGTAGGACTGAAGACCTAATGATGATGATGATCAGTTAGTACGATAATGGGTTTATTATTGAAAGGTTTAATGAAAATAGGCGTGACGACTTATAAAATAAAGAAAGGTAATTTGTAAATATTATTGAGCATGTTGATTAATAACTGAGTGAAATAGGTTATTTTTATTAGTAATAGAATGGAAAATTTGTATACAACTTCAAATTTGAATTTGTAAATTTATTGATCCTTAGTAAATCAGTTGGAATTTTTTAACTGGGTCTTGTGTTTCTTTGTGGTAGAATTCTTTTTGTGATTTTATTCCACACAGGTTGGAGTAGCATCGGCTAAACCGGGCTCAGCTAGCAGGAAGTGGCGTTCTAGGTGAGTTCAGCAGAAATTTCATAGCAATATATATGTACGAAGCTGACGTAGACGAAAAGCTATTTTAATCATATTAAAGTCGCGTGACGTAGCAATTGTGTATGTGTATCTCTCTCTACACCATTCCAACAGTTTACTGTAGTGAGTGGGTTAGCCCTACATCACCTAAATAAGTAAATAAAGGACAGAATGTAACTACTGCCATATTTGCCCTACTGACAAGGCTCGTCTTATATTCTTTGGGTCACGTTTTAATTTACAGGACAATTTTTTACCATTGCAAAATGTAACAGAAATCACAGTAAATCTAGAACTACTCCGAAACAATACTTACAGACCCTTTTCTGCCTGGAAAACTAAAAAACACATCAGGACCGTTCCTATGCGGCATTTGTCTAAGGACACTCAACAATTTAGCAGAATGTCGTGGCTAAAAATGTAAAACAAGTATCAGCCGTTTAATTAGAACAAATAAAAACAACACTTACCCACTTTACATTAATTGCTTTCATGGCTCCGAACAAAAGCTTCAATTCCTTTACAGTAATGCTGTAACTGGCGAGCACTCCAAGCATTTCTATTAAAAGATCTGTAAAGACAAAAAGAATTCCTTTGTTACACAGTAAATAAATTTATTTGCATAGAAATGGGGTAATAAAATGAAAGGGCCTATTACAAAGGGCGAATCGGCCGGTTAAAGGATTTCAAAGTTAACAACAGGATAAAATAAATTAGTTAAATGATTTTTTAAGCTGTTTTAATTCTTTTGGAGAATTATTAAATGATTTTAATATCTTGCTTTTCATTATTAGTAAAGAGAACGCCTTTCTTGAGAATAAATACAAGAAAATGTAATAATAGATCGCGTATTTTCGGGCAACTCAATAGCAATTCTGTGACAATACTGAAGGAAAAATAGCTCGTGAACATATGAGCGAAGTGACAATATTTTAAAATGCTTCGTATGATATTGAAATACTTAGAGGAATAAATTTTACGTCCCGCATTTTCTATTTTTGATGTCAATCCCAGCAAATATCTTGCATAATATTATTCAAGTATTGCCAGAACGTATTAAAGTTGTAGTAGCATAAGCGAACTCTTCCAAGTGGATATAAATTTTCTTGTCGCAAATGTCAGTTTAAGAGTTCAGCTTTTACGGAAATATATTACTCCATTTATAAAATGTCAAAAATCTCCATTTATTTATGGTCTTACAAATCAAAGTAAATGCCAGTCATTCGCAGTCATTGCTAGAGTAGTTGTTTTTAAACAATACCCTTAGTGTAATTTCTAGTTTTATCATCTTTGTAATAAACTAAAGCTTCGATTTTCAACTCATTATTGGTCGTTAAGTATCAATTGTTTTTAAATAATGTGAAGTAATTTTGAATAATAATGATAAATTTGTATTCATCAATTCTATACAATAAAAAAATGGGGTATAGTGTTGGCATAAGTAGAACAGGAATATGTGCACCAGACTTAAGCTCGCCGTTTTTATAGTAAATTTCCATAAGCAACTCTAAGGATTATTATAGTCAACCCATTTAGGTAATTTGTCGCCAGGAACCATACGTTAAATAAATATATATATATATATATATATATATATATATATATATATATATATAATGCTATTATAAGAGGGTAGTTTAAGAGTAGATTAAGTCATAGGGCTCGTAAGATAAATGTATAAATAATTAACGTTAAGAAAACTAAATAATTCCACCATTAAATAGAAGTAAATCGAATATTTTACAAAAGATCAATAGCGAGCATACTGTATATAAATTATATTTAATTTAATGCATAAGAAAGAAGCTCATTGTGCAATAATTTGTAACGTGCATTTTTATAGCTTAAACATTTTACGCTTTTTCTCAATTCGTAAATACATGTCGGCAATTACTATTTCTATATTTTATATTGATTAACTCGTTGAGTGGATTGCATCGTTCTTGTCTTGCCATTCGTATAAATTTTGTTGCTTATGTGGATATACAAGTCTAGATAATAGACGATAAGAGGTTGTGATAGCAACAAGTTGATAGAAACATGATGAGGAGTGGTAGTTTGTTCTTGGTTCCTATATATTAATTACGTTGAAAATACTGTTTCTCTTTGCTTTGACAATAGTGAGAATTAATGCGGTATCAATTTTCAAAATGTTCATGAACAAACACGGCACGATTTTAATTGTTTTTCTTGTGAAATAAAACTTGTACATTAACTGCAAAAAAAAAGTGGAGTGCTAATTCCGATTGAAGTAGTATGGTTTGTAGGCGAACGTGTTTGGTCGACGCACGTGTGTTTTTAAGGACATTTGACGGACGGTTTTTATTGCTTACTCGTGCCTTACTAATTGTTGTTTTGTTGAGTTTCTGTTGGAAATAAAAGTGGTAGTACTTGTTAAACTCGACCTGCACGCGTGTTTTACGGAACATCTGACGGACTTACTTTAGTGATACACGTGCTTTACTCATTGTGTTTTTTTGTTGGTGCTTCGTCTTTTGCTATTTAAACTGTGTGTGCGATCTAGTTTCGCGGCGCTTTTTTTTTTGGTATCAGAGTAGTGCATACTTTGGATTATCCAAATACAGTTGATACTGTAGTTTCTGAATTTTCTAACCCCAAAGAATCTAAAATAGATCATTGCTTGCGCAAATTTCGTTATTTGCGAAATATAACAGATTACCGGTTTACAAAGGTATTGGTTGAAGTTTCTCCCTGCTTTTTGGATGTTTATGAAAATAATATACATTTGGTCCCAGTTGAAATTAAACTAGTGCTACAAAATATTTCGAAATTATTGTCTCAGGAAATAGAATGAACAAGAAATTTATCAATGCTACATAGTTCCGTCGTGTGATAGGGTCTGCTGCTAACACCAGTGAAATACGTAGGTGTGATTAGGGTTACGTGTGATAAGTTCCATCAACGCCCTCACAGTCAAGGGTGAAGTGCTTCGTTAGTGCCGGACATCGTGAATCCCACACCTCAATTGCAAGGAAGCGTTACTGAAGGACCTTTTTGTAAGTTGAACTATTTCCTACTTGTTATTACTTTAAATATCTATCCGTTTGTTTTGCCATATCTTTGTCGTTCTGATACCTTTTACAATCGAATTGCCTGCTATTAAGAAACAAAAAACAAACAAAAAAAAATCAATATTACTGGATTACTCATATCAATTGTGGTTTACCTATTTATCTTTTGTTAACATTTTGTCTGATTTATGTTTAATTTGTTTGTGAGGAAACGTTTCTGCCACTCCCCAATATTACCTCACTTTGTACTAAAAATTTTTTGTATTGCTTTTACCGTTGTTATATTATATAGATTATCCAAACAGGTTTTTTTTACATTCTACAAAGTACTGAACAATCTATGCTCGATCAGCATGCTATGCTTTTTCTTTATTTCAGGTTTGCAGGACTAATTTTTTTTATTGCAGGTATTGTTACTAATTCCTTACAGCCGCGTACATTAGATGTTGGTCTACAACCCCCCTAATCTCCGATTGAGCCCGGTCATTTCTTTGATTTTCTTTATGTTACGCACGACTACGAGCCAACGTAGCATAAATTTGGCGCCCAACGTGGATGCCTCGAATAACGTAACAAATTAGATAATATTTAGCTAAAGTAATAATGTGTACGTCTCATAATACGCTTTAAGTTAAAGAAACGAACCAAGATAATGTTTTAAATACATCAAGCTTCATCAAAATAAACATTTAATCGAGAAAGATAAACAACCTGGCATTCTAGCTATTTAAGAATTTCATTAAAAGTGTCAACGCATAAATAAGAAAACGCATTCAAATACATCGTTATTAGAAAGATGAGTACGTGACTGGAATATCATATTTACATGAAAATCCAACATATTTGAAATAACAAACAATAAACAACAGGCGGTTCGCTATACGATAAACTTTGGACTGTAAACGGCACAAATATAAAATACGTGACAGAATGCCATAAATATTTGGAAATTCTAAGAATATACTGTGATATACAGAACGCTTACGTAATCGGCAGAGCATTTGATCGATAATTAAATCAGAGAATTATGAGAAATAGCGGGTTCGACAAGAGATAGGCGCAAAGTACAAGCCTTGATCAACAAACACGCCATTAAAACGTTCAAAGGTGGGGCTTATAAATACCATAGGGAACTCGAAAACAAACAGTATATCTTCAACGAGGCACGAACCACGTCGATTTAAAGTGGAAAATTACGTACCAGTAATAATTAGTTAAAAGTCAATAATTTATTAAAAGTGAAAAATTAAAAGTGCCAATATGTGCAACGAAGAATAGCCGTTCTACGCGTAAACGTAAGATAAACTATTAATTGAATTTTATTTTTAATATTTAACAATTTAAGGCTCTGAATAAAGATCTGAATAAAGATCTAAATGTAAATAAAAAGGTATATCTAAAGATCTAAATGTATCTCTAGATGTACCTATAAATGAAAACCCAAGATACTTTGAAAATACTTATAAGAAAATAAACCTAAAGATACTAAAAGTTACTCCAGGAATCCAAGGGGAAAAATACAAGCAACCATAATCCATCATTCTGGTAGATCAAGTGAAGCAGGTCGAGCCGTAACAACCAAGGGGTGCTAAACCACAAACACTCTGAGGCAATTCCAGTGATGAGTAAGGAAAACGCAGCTTAGAGATCTTAAAATTTTCATTAAAGACTGTTTCAATTTTAATATTTGCCATATATTCTATATCTGTAAAGTTCAAGAAAAAGGTCAATTGAGAATTAAAAAAATAGAGAAATCACCTTTGAACGTTCGAAAGGTACTTAAGAGTAATTACAAAGATATTTTTGCTGGCTTTCAGGAAAATTAAATTTGGTGAATATGAATAATTTATTTAGGGGCCAATTTTTGAATTGACATAAAACTGTACATATTACCAATCATTATACTGTGTAATTTTGGATTGCCTCATTTAAATTATTTCAACAGATAGAAAGAAACGGGGTTAAACAATCTTTATTGTTGTGAAGTAGGGCATTCTGTGTTTGATAGATTGTGGAAAAACAAATTCAAGAAAGCAAAGGATTTTAAAAGGGGTTGATATTCACACCAATAAAAAAAGGATACACCAACGAAGGGGCTATATCGCAGCAATAAAAATGGCGACCCAATCGTAAGGTCGAGAACACCACAAAAAAAATTAGAAATTTAATCGTTGAGGCGAGAACACAACAAGAAAAATTTAGAAATCGTTAGGACGAGAACACCACAAAAGAAGTTTTGAAATTCGAAAATCGTAGGGGCACGAACAAATATAAAATTTAGCAATCCAGAAAGCGTAAAAGTTAGAATTTGCATATTAATTAAAATTTGATAAGAAGTTTTTGAAATATTAAAATTTAGGATTTAGATAAAAATGGATAAACGAATAAGGAAAACTAGAGAAACACTAATGAATAAAGGGGTAGAAATAGGATCGCAAAAAAGCGTAATTTTACATGATACGCCGACGGAAATACAAGGGCGAGAATTAGCACGAAGTCAAAGTGAAGAACGGCAGATATCACAACAATCCGAAATGATGTCAATTTTATTAGCGTTAAATAAAAAAATGGACAAAAGCGAAGGGGCCATCAAGATGTAGATTAATGAAAATGGAGAAAGGTTAGGTGCCGTAATAAAAAATATGAGCGACGGATTAAAAGAAACGAATCAAACAATCGCGGAAATGAAGATACAATTTCAAAATAAATTTATAAGAATCATGGACGATATAGATAAAGTTAGGGACGAAGTTTGGAAAGTTAAATTAGATCAGGAAAAGTGTGAAAAGAAAACTAATGATCGTGTTACAGATTTATGTATAAAGATGCAAGAAATTCAAGGAATTGTAAGATAGCATTTAATGATGTAAATAGAGAAATAGGTATTTTAAAATCAGACTTCGAAAATATTGGTAGGACTAAGGGGCAATACATTAGGATAAATAGACCGGAAATATCAGTTGAACAATATAGGAAATTTTACGGAGACAACAAGGTGAATCAAAAAATATTTTTAAACAATATAAGAAAATTAATTCAAGGATTAACGGATGAAAGGTACAATTTAAACTTAGTCAAGTCAATGTTAAAAGGAGGCGCGGAAATTTGGTTTGACTTGATAGAAAATGAGTTAGGAACATTTCAGGAATTTGAAGTTAGATTTTTAAGACGCTTTTGGGGGGACAACCAGCAGTACAAAGCAAGAGATAATTTAATTATGGGAAAATATAATCAGAACTTAGGAATGACCCGAGAATTATACGCCATACAAAAATTTAGTGTAGCAAAGCAACTAGATCCTCTGTTAGAAGAAAGACAAACCATAAAGTACTTAGCGGGACATTTTGAAGAAGTGATAAGGCATTATATTACGATTCAAAATATAGTGGATAAAGAGATATTCCTGAAATATTTACAACGTTGTGATGAGTTGGGACAAAGTCGTGTGGTGGAAAGTAGAATGCAAAGGTAACATGAAAACGAGGTTAGAATGCAAAGGAACACAGAAAGTAATAGGTCGAATTGTCAAAGCAATAGTGAAAATTATATTGGAAACTTCAATAGAAACAATTTTAATAACTACAATAATAATTTTAGACGGAATTGGAATATAGGAAACACGCCAAGGAGAGAAACGGAGCAAATCAACCACGACAGGAACATAAATCAATATGCACGCCAACAACAACATAGGGAACAAACGTCACAACCAAGCAGAACAAACCGCACCTATGCAGAGATTACGAGTCAAACAAGACCATCTACGTCAAATCAGGATTTTTGGATGAGGACAAACCATGTGAGCCCTTAAGAATTAATGGATACTAACACCAGCGCAAATATATAAAATATGAAATGGAAAACGATTCAAATAAAAGCTTATTACCGATAATTAAATTAAAAGTGGAAAATAATAGAAGTAAAATACTCATTGATACGGGAGCAGAAGCATCCCTAGTGTCTAAAGATTTTGTTAAACGGAGAAGGTTAACGGAGAAGATGATGCCTGATAGGAAATGCAATTTGATAGCACCGAATAGAAAGAGATTTGCAAGTGTGAATAAAATGGAAACTATGGAATGTGAAGTGGGAAAGATGAAGTTTGAAAACGAATTTATAGTAGTACCGGGATTAAGGATAGATGTGATATTTGGTATGGATATAATTGATAAGTTGGGATTAAAGATAAATACCGAAGGAAAAGAAGTTGTAAAACGTGAATATATTAAATGGGATGATGAAGAGAGCGTCGAAGTCGAAGGGGAATGTTTGAATATTAATCAATTTGAGGGAGAAGTAGATGCAGAGGGGGATATGAATGATGAAATAAAGTGTCCAGAAGAAATGAAAGATAGGGTGAAGGCATTATTGATGAAACATTCCAAATTAATAGGATCAGAGTCCAGAATAGCAACAGGGTATGTGTATAAATTAGAACTTGTGAACACAAAGCCGTAATTTAGACTAGATTTAATAAATATTAATTAAAATTAGCTTTTCAATTGGGTAAAAATAATTTAAACAGCGCAATATAGACTTAGTGTTTTATGGGTACTGGTAATGTAAACTTAAAATATGGGAGCACCATTCTGAAGATCTTCGGTTCAAATCCCCGAAGTACCGCGCTTTTCTCTATTACAATTGTGTGACGATTTTTAAATAGCATTGCTAGAAAGGTCGAATAATTAGACTCGAGACTTTCTCATTCCAAATGGATCCCCGTATAACGTGGTCGGCATACACTAAAGCGTTCCTGCATTACGATTGGCTGTACGAGAGTATGATCTATTAGGGCGTGCTTTATAAGTAAAGTAGCGGGAATAGGTAATCAAAGATTTCTTCGACTCGTTTATAACGAAAGGCGGAGCCTATTTACACAGACCCTTATTAGAAGAAAAGTGGTGGGAGAAGGTAGTTGTGCGTCTGAAGCCCCATTCTCACCTCTCTATACGATGGGTGTAATTGGCAATTATTACAATTGCAGCATAATTGCGATGATTTTACTTGATTTAAATGGTAATAATTACAGAAGGAGTTGAATAATTAGATTCGAGACGTCAGATATTTCTATTGGTTCGTGGTAAAATACATGGACGACCTATACTAGCTTAGTTTAAGTTTTATATCTATTTTTACTTTTTTGCCTGCAATACAGGTATTCAGTAGTCTAAGATGCGTTAGATGTTTATTTTTGTATTTCATTACTTTTAATATCTGGTGTAAGTTCTTTTGTTTTTCTAATTAGAAAATGTTCAAACATTTGCAATGCCAGGGGATATGTTAAGTGTTCATTATATTATGCACAATTATTAGAGGGACAACTGCCCGTATTTGCCCTCTTCAGTTGTATACCCTGAATAGAAGGGTACCTCTTATGACCAAAGAGGAACAACTGCCCGTATTTGCCCCCTTCAGTTATGTACCCTGAATAGAAGGGTACCTCTTATGACCAAAGAGGCCAACAAGGGCACTTAAAATAAAACCCTAAAGAGAAAAGAAATTTGTTGATAAAGCAACGTTTGTACTTATATCTCGTGTAATATTTCGTTTCTTCCTTGAGTATTCATTTTTACTAAAATGGCTTAATCTGTTATTCGAGTTTTACGGCACATTGAATTCAAAGTACAGTCCACGTTCATTTATAGAAGACTCTCGTCCAATTTAATCACAAGCGAGATCAAAAGGCCACTTCTAAACACATATTCTATAGCAGCAAGAATTTGCACGTGTTGAAAATGGTAGGATGGTAGAGATACAGCTGCCATTTGCTCAGAATTTTCCAAATTGGAAGTGGCTGACGTTTAGTTCTGCGCAGTTTTCTTGCGATAATGCTGAGGTTGTCTGCTATAGGCGACTTATGATTAATTCAGTGCAAGGTAGTTTTATAAAAATTTTTATCGAAAACGATTCAGTTTAGAAAAATACTGGGTGCCCCATAAATAGTGAATTACCTGTTAGCCATGGACGGGCCATCTTAGGATCTATCTGATTATCACATTTTGACCTTGTAGAGCGATGAGTCTGCGTGTTGGAGAATGGAATTTTAAATCTTCATAATCTAAATAGCTGGAAATTTGAGAATCCCCATACAATACGATAATGTAGATCACACGGGGAGATTCCAGGACCTTGTGAGTTGCCTGAAAGATTAAACGGGGAACGATATCTGCAGTTTCTACAAAATAATCTTCCTATTCTATTGGAAGAAGTTCCTCTAACATTGTGGTACACTATGTGGCTGCAGAATGACGAGTGTCCTGCTCATTACGCCGTGCAAGTGCGTAATTATTTGAATAATACTTTTCCGGAGAGATGGATCAGACACTTGGGGCCAATTCTGTTGCCCTCCCCCGATTTAAGTCCATTGAATTTTTATTTCTGGGGTTGACTGAAAGAAAAAGCGTACCATAGCCCAGTCAACTCGATCAGAGAATTGCGCAAGCTTGTTCAAACAGCAGCTCAAGAAATACGTCAAGCAAGACGCATACGATACGTTCAACGGTCCTTCATACGTAGATGTAGGGCTTGTATAAGAGCAGGAGGAGGGCACGTTGAACATCTAATTTAAAGTGTAGACTGCATTTATACATAAACATTGAAGCTTTAGTGTGTGTGCTTAATTCAGGAATACCTGTACGTGTCGTCTAAATAAAGTCAGTTCTAATCACAATCAATATCACAATAATTAAAATCAACTAGAATCCCTAAGGTAATCTTTAAAGAAATGGTGCACGCCAGATTGATTAAATTTTCCACACCACAAAGGCTCAAAGTCCGTTGCTGAAATAAAGACAAAGAGCAAATTCGTAAAGTTCTAGGTGATTCTGACAATGCCATAATTGATTCAGAATAATTGAAATGTGTCATTATCAGCATAGGTATTGCAGAGTATTTTCAAACAATCAGATTGGAAAAATTCCTACAGCTATTTAAATGGCCCTCAATAAACTAACACAAGGTGAGGTTATTTTCAAAAATTGGAAAAGCGCTATTATTTCGTCTACGTAAGGTTTTCAATAAGGTCAAAATGTGATAATCAGATAGACCATGGGTGACCCATCCATGGTTAACAGGTAATCCACTATTTACGGAACGCCTTGAATATTAAATATACCTTTTTTTTTGTATATATATGCATGCTCTTGCACAATATGCAATCATAATTATTAAACAATAAAAAATAAGAAAGTTATTGATCCTTAATCAATTGACAGAGCGATTTCAACCGCTTGATATTGACTGATGAATCCCAAATTACGAACAATTACACTAAGAAAATTAGTAGTAAGTGTACCAAATTTGAAAGACATCGGTAAACCATCACATATAATATTAAAAAAAGTTAATTTTAAAAATTTAAATTTAAAGTCCTGTAGCTCCGTTATTCCAAAGTTTTCTAAAAACTGTTATAGGAACTTTGAATATTAATTTTTCTCGACTTTTACGTATTATTTTCATCACCTAGTATAAATAATACTGTCGTACAAGTATAGCCATTTGGTTTTATCTCCAAAAAGAGAGGATATTGAAGTTTAGTGATCTTGGTGAACAAACTGGTTCAATCGAAATGAGTCGTTCGTAGATCTCATAGTAGTGGAGCGAACCGGTTGGTTTTGTAGTTTCTACATTTCCCAATTCATAGTAATTTGGTATTATTTCCGTGCTCAGATCTTCATGGTCTGTAATACCTTTTATGTTGGTTAAATTGATAACTTCAATTTGGAAGTTGTTGATAAGAACCTGTTGATAAAGCCATTGTTCTTCTTTCAAGGAACGCCGCTTTTGACAAGCAGTCTTTTGATGTATCCAACTTAATCTCGCCTTATAGCGGTTTTGGATGTATTAAATAATATATTTATGGAGTAGATTTTGGTATTTCATTGGTTTATACGTTTATTTTCTACTCACAATACCGCCTTGCGGATATTTCCTGCTTTTACTTAAATTAGATGCACCATGTTTTTATTGTTTTATGTTTTCTGATATTAATTATTTATCTTTCAGAACGTATTGTACGAATATCAAAGTTGCTCTTTGTTAGCTATTAATTCATTGAAACCCACTTCTGGTAAAATATAACTTCCAGAAATTTCAGCACTAATATTACTTATTTCAGGGTTTTAATTTTGGTTTTAAGCCTGATCTTAATTCTGGTTTTAATCTTGTACTATTCAGTCTGATTTTTAGATTCAGTTTCATGTATAAGTGATCCAGAAACAGATCTTTATACCAGCTCTTGGGTGCTCCTTGTGAGTCCACTTCAATTCTGTCTAATCATCCGTTTGGATTCCTGTTTAAATTCAAGATTAAACATTACTTCATTCAGTGGTTTAGGTACTGAAGAATCGTCGGAAGCGGAAAGCACTGATTTGTGATCCAGACTCCAGATTGTATACTTAGAAGTTAGTTATATTTCTGTATTTGCTGTATGTTGCGTTAAGCAAGTATTGGCGTAATTATTGTTTACTTTTGATGAAATCCGTGTAACTAGCAGTATACTGGTTATATTATTGTGTTGTTATTGGTAAACTATATCAAACTCTTGATATACTACCACCAGCTGTTCGTGTGTTTACTCATGTTACAGGTCAGCACTGGAGCACAGCGATCTATTAGCTAGTGATTGTATCGTCCAGGTATGCTCAATTTATGCCGCTTTCTGGTGAGTAATTAATTTTTATTCCTAACCTGTAGGTGAAAAGCCATTTGTGTGTATTATTGTAAGGCCTTTCTCTTCTGAGTTTTTAAAATGTACTTACTACCGAGAAATATTTTGCGACTAGTTTAATGTCGATTTGTACTTGCCAACAGGCGAAAAATACTTTAAATTCATTGCTTTTAGTAGGATACCGGTTAATATTATCCTTTTGTGTATTATTAAAATACGTTTATATCTGCATTGCCACTGCGGTGTGCATTTAATTCCAGATAATTTGCTCGTGCTTGTAATTCAATTATTTTGAAATATAGTTATGATTGTAGTAGATTGTAGTAGCTACCGTTGTTATAGTTATTTTGCACTTTAGATGTGATATTATCCGAAACCATTGGGACTTGGGGTTTCGTAGTTCGTTCGGCATTTTAATCAAGTCTCTGGCGCCTTTTATACTGTATTTACTTGTAAGTCTGTTCGGGTTCTAAACGACCTACTTGTAGGAATTAAGATCCACCCCTACAGAAAAGTTTTTATTAGCCGAGGTGCAATAAGTCACCGTATTTATCATAAAGAACCTACCTTTGTAAGCTTTCATCAGAATTACCATGACAGAATGGAATATTAGTACCATATAAGTTAATTGTTAGATGTCAATGTGATATTGTGCGATAATATTGCGGTTCCTATGATTCGCAATTGTGCAATTTCTTTCAGGTTTGGTTCTACAATTATTTGGTGCATGTATGCGATGGTACTACCTTATACATTGATTGGTGTTGTTACGCTTTATTTTGTGCAGCTCCCATGTACTATTTTATTAATTTAGGTTTAGGGACTTTTTAGAACTCTGCGTGGAGAAATTCCTCCTCCCACAATCGCGAGTAAAAGTGCGTCGACCTCGGTTGAAAGGGGTAGACGTTTTATGTGAGGAATGCAGCTAAGTTCAGAACACTTCCGTACCGTCTTCCGTAGAGTGAACACTACCTTACTGCTGACGTAACACGTAAGTGCTTCGTTCTCGACGTTATCACCGTTTATACCTCTTCTTTATCGTATCGACAAGCATCGGCAGGAGCAGCACCAGAAGCAACAAACAGCGAAGGCAGCAAGAACTCAATCCCCGAGGACAACCTATGCGTCCGGTTGGAGTCCCGGGGAGTAGCTGTTATAGTAATATTTATTAACCCGGGTTTTTCTAGAGAATGCGGGGTTGAACGTTATAGTGTATTTATATTTTTTGGCGGCTACATTTCTTATTACGTGAGGGTTTTTGCATCTTCCTTTACACAACTGCTTTAATAGAACTATATTTAAAGATGTGCTGGCGTCTCATTTCCTCTTTTGTATAGTTAATATTAAACCAGCCACCACTCACATGCTCTCCATTGAAGTGAAATTCAAGCATGCACTGGGGTTCTCGTACACCAGTAGCCGTTTAACAACTGTTAGTTTTTTCTAACACTAAAACTATCAAAATGTATGAAAAATAGATTTTGTTAGCACTGACGTTCCTAGGTAAAATTCTTACGGGAATATAACGGTTTAATACGTTTTCAACAAAAATTAAATTGCAGGACAATTTATTACATTATACAAAGATAATAAATGTGCGTACTTACCAGCAACAACAGTTTCAGCATTTCGCAGTCTTTGTAGAACGTGTTCTATAAGGCCCACATCCGTACACGCCTGCAAATTTCGAACGCTTTTCCGCAATATAGCGATGAATACGCTCCATATCTCAGCCTGAAACAAAAGCGCACATTTTAAAATACGATAATAACTCAATTAATCTCGATAAAATTTTAGGGTCAACAAGAGTATTTCAAACATTTCAAGTCGTGTGGTGTTGTCACAGGTGTCAGGGTATTAAATGGGAAATCATTATGTCAAGTACGTTTACGCTGAACGAATTGACATCCATTTAGCTTAAAGGGTTTAATTTTAAAAGCTGTGATAGTACTTTTAATGCAATTTTCGGTAAATGTAAATGGCACGTTAACAAATATGCACTCACAGGCATAGTCAGTGACATCCCTGCAATTATTCCGATTTAATGTTAGTTAATATTGCACAGATATATACATGCTGTTCAGTCCGTTCCATTGTACGTATATGATTATTATTTTAGAACGCGCAAGCTACTGTAAACGTTATTACAGTTAATTTTCTGGTTCGCATAAGCATTTCCGGAATGTTTTTTAATTTAAGTCTGTACTCTGGTATGCTAATGAAGCCATAGGGATATTTATAATGTACGTGAAAAGGATGTAAATGATACATAAACCATATGCGGCCCCCGTTCTCGTTACTGTATAGTGCCCTTGCAATGACGGCCATTAATTGTGGTCAACCACATTGAACACCTGCTAACTAGATATTTAACTGCGAGTCTGATAATTATGTCCCATTCACATACGCTGTATTATGACAACGTAAATGGGAGGATTGTCAAATAAGTATAGAGCAGCAATGCTATAATTCAAATTCAAAGCATTTTATATTGATAAAGCAATATGTAATTCGCATGATTAAACAGAGGCTGTAATAGAAGCGTTTATAGTTGACCTTTGTAACGTTACGTTAAAAAGAAACTGGATGCAAAAAGAGGAAAATTAATTTTAAATGGATAAATTAATATTAAAGCACACTGAATATAATTCTGATTTCAGTAAGCACGGCGTTGCAATAAATAGTTAATTCAATTAAAATCATAAACTTAAAAACAATAAAAGTGTGGTGTTATTCCTATTAAATACGTATTGGAACGGAACTTAGGGCCATAACTTATTTTAAACCACAAATAGGCAAACCTAATATTTATTTAAGTAAATTTTCAAAGCAGAATCATGTCATTTAAGAAAGCTTTGGAATTATGAAATATCAGTAAATATATTAATGTACAGAGATTTTTATAAATTACAGTTAAATCAATTGTAATTAATATTAAGCCCAGATCATATCAAAAACAGATTCTTACAATGTAATAAAAAACAAATTCTGAGTAGTAAAACGCACCAGAATCAAATCGCAGATAATTATATTTTTCCATACACAGTAAAAAGGGTTTCAATGTATTTATTCAAAGTGATAACAGAATCAAGTTCTTACGTAATGTGATTGTACGGAGTCATGCCTGAGTCACGTAGAATAGGAATATGATACAATGACAACTTCCACCAAACATATGAAGAATAGGAAGGACAAGCGCTACATAGTAGAGGGAAACACAAATTAATTACTCGCGAGTCATGAATAAAGTCCGTGAATAAAGTTAATCAACCACACCTCTGTGGTTATGAATTAATAGATGTGCAAAGCACGCCTTATGATACTTATAATAATTATTAATATTTCTTTTCTAGTATAAAGTACTCATTTACTGTTCTTACTTCACCATCCTTACGTTACTACTATGATATAAATATGAATTTAAATTGTATTAGAATAAAGTTAACGATGTGACAAATGCATTGTTTATTATGGTTTTGGTTGTGGGCTTCTTGTAAAACGCTCCGTCCGGTAAGACTGTGTAAAGAGAAGAGATGAACGCGCAAAAAATCGAGTTAGTATCCGGGTGGTCGAGCAGTTCAGAGCGTGGAAAAAACCCGTTTGGAGGTAGATAATTGGTGACGTGATAAAATGAAAGCTAAACAGAAAGAAGTGTGTGATATAAGTCGAATGTCGGAAGATATCACCTGCTGGCATTAAGGTAGGATCCAACCATTTTATATGTGTATGTCCTTAAAATAGTCGTTTACTGGTCAGTAACGCTATCGCATTATCCCAATAGCTGCATACGGTTTTATATGAGTCCCGTGAAGCGCTGCACCACAGTGTAAGTACAGGATTCCTATCCTGAAGCTGTTTTCAAAGCTTGTATAGTTGTGTGCAAATATCTTAATATGTAGTAAATGAACAGTTACCAAACGGTTTACTACTGATAAATTAAAACCCTCCATGTACTGTAATTCTTCCTCTTTCGCTGTTTAATCGGTCGCGACAGGAGATAATAAACTGATTTTGTTTGTATATACCGCCTATGGCGGTATATTTGTTGGCGTCGGCGGTCAGGCACGTAGATTTAAGTTTCTATTAACTTGTGATTGATATCATTTACGGTCAATGTACTTGTGTTAGGTTTGATGGTCCATATTTACCCTCAATTATTATAAGTATTGTTATGCAGTTGCTGGTTTGTTTAGTAATTAGACTCTTATTTACACAGTTGTCCGTATTTCATTTATACCATCGCTCGTTACAAGTCAAGGCAAGGGCTCCCCTTTTATCCAAATCCACCCTGAAATAAACGGCCATAAAAAGACGTTTGACTACGCAGATGGGCGGTAACTTGAAAAAATCCCCTACATTTGACTTTCCAATACTTCACCCGAATGTACTACATTGGTCAGGAAGTCAATTTCTTTTACCTAGAAATTTTGAATTTTGCTGAAACCTTGCTATTTCAAGCGTACCTGACCAACACACAAACGCACGCACGCGCGCATGGACGCACACACGCACAAACGCACGCACGCACGCACGCAAACACGCACGCACGGACGCACGGACTCACGCACACATGTACGTACGCATGCATGCGCGCACACACACATATGCACACGCACATGCACATATGCACATACACACACACCACATACACATATGGCGCCCACATTTTACCTCTTATCCAAACGAGGGTGTATTTTTGTGAAAAATGTTCGCCTAACAGTTTTCAATCGGTCCGTATTAGGAATTGAACCTGGGACCTTAGAGTTAGCAGTCATACACGAACCTGTCTGATCCACGGAGCCACCTGTCGATTCAGAGCATCATGATTATGCCATTTTCTTTACGAAAGGAAACAATTTTCTTCCAAAAGCCAATAATTTAAACTGTGGTCAATAAGTTGTATCGGAATCGAATTCTGCTGACATATTTTTGATCCATAAATTTTATTACCATTTCAACATGCTTGCGTTTCATATATATCTCTTCACTAATTAGAACCACGTTCTAACAGAAAACTCAGCGCCTGGTCTCAATCCTAGGCTATACGAAAATTGCCATGAGTGGAGTTTGTTTCACCCATGTTGACTCAAAATTTCACTTTCTATTCAAAAAACGTGTCTGCTGACTACATCCTAACAAACAAGAATCCCAATTCACCAAAGAATTTTTAACACATCTATACCACACTAAAGCGTCACCAGAAAGAAGCTCTACTACACTACAATATAAATCTTCATTTGTCACTTTACGTGATATTGCCAACTGTACAACCCTATCTAAAAATGAATATAATTAGTTTGGATCTCCAGAAAATTTTACCGGTCACCCCCCAATAGGTGGAGGTGGTGTAACAAAAGTAACTGATTGAATTGATTCTCCTTCCACTTGCTCAGTCACGTGGACGGTTTCATTGACTATCTGAACCAGTCTTTCTATCGATACATTCAAACATTTCTGCTTCCAAAGTAAAAGTCATTGCTAACGTTTCATTTTTAAACGAAACAGCTTCTGCTAAATTTTCTTCGAGGAATTTCATCCTTTGAACTCGATCTGTTAAATGAGTTAATTTTCACTGAACTCTTTTAAAAATTGAATCCGAACGATCTTCATTAAATGCTGGTAAAATACTTTTTACTGATTCTAAGGTGGCATTAATTTTTGCACTCTCGTTCTTAAATTTAACATTATATTCCGTAGTATCAATAAGACAACCTGATTTTACTATTTCTTTCGCTAACAAACTAGCTAAAATTTTTCTCTTATCTACTACCGGTCTATTACTTTCTACTCCTCTTATACAAAGTTCATATTCCAGTTCTACTCGATTTAAACAAACAATAGAATACTTCTCGGCCATGTTTTTTTTAATTCTTATTTCCCAAAAATTTCTCAAAACAAAATTTATTAAGAAGATATGATGACTTCTTGCCTAATCAAATTCATACAAAAATTACAAAAAATGTGTGTTATATTGGACTAACGGTAACAATAATCCAAGGCCATTGCGTTGCTTGCTAGTGTTGCGTAAATTAGTCTAAATTTGAGCAGCCCCACACGTTAGATGTCAGTGTATCCATCGCGCCCCACGTTGTTGGAGACAGTGTTATTATTTTTCTTTCGCTGGTTCGAAAATATCTTGAAGGTGGCCTTGCTTAAAGATGAGATAAGGCCAGGTGTTGCGAAGA
Organism: Platerodrilus igneus; assembly: GCA_036346225.1. NCBI lineage: Eukaryota > Metazoa > Arthropoda > Insecta > Coleoptera > Lycidae > Platerodrilus > Platerodrilus igneus. The sequence continues at coordinate 8,557,802 of JARFIW010001469.1, read as the reverse complement.
AAAAATATGGTGCTCTCGGTCTATTCCTGCGGGAAGCATGAAGTGGTCGGGGTATTTTTCTGAAACTAAACTTGGTCAATAAGTTGTATTGAAATCGAATTTTGCTAACATATTTTTGATCCATAAATTTTATTACCATCTAAATATGCTTGCTAAAAATTCAAATCTTTTTAAAAAATAAAACGCCATATTTAAATAACGAACCGTTTCATATATATCTCTTCACTAATTAGAACCACGTTCTAACAGAAAACTCAGCGCCTGGCTTCAATCCCAGGCTATACGAAAATTGCCATGAGTGGAGTTTGTTTCCATCCTGGTGAACTCAAAATTTCACTTTCTTCTCAAAAAACGTGTCTGCTGACTACATCCTAACAGACAAGAATAAATCAACTTCTCGTACTTTACTCATCGATGCGCATGACTATCCAAACTACGGCTGCGCTGGATATTCTAGCAACCTACGTAACATGAGGTGCATTATGTAATTGTCTAAAACTAAATTGTTACAAGGATACTATGAACAGAGCAGTCAAACTGGTGAGGCTAATGAGTGATTAAGAATTTAAAGCTTTGGAGGGGAGTAAATTGGTCTAAGTGGATTTCGGTTTTTAGGACTTTTTGTATTAGAAAGGTTAAGGGACACTGCATCAACAGCGGAAAACAACCCTACGTCCAAAAGAACAGGATGTAGTGGTGGATTACAAACATTTTCAACAGCAGGTCTCAAAGTGCTTGAACCCTAACCAAAAGTCCTAAATAAGCTACATTGCGTCCAGGCTCTTCGATTTTCCATCTCGACACCATACCTACAGGTATCAAGTGGTCCAGCTTCCCGAAGCCACGGCGAGAATTGATCATAGAATACAGCAAACTGCGTTAATTTTCTTCATTTTTTATTTTTTCTTACACATGCATATATTGTAAATAAATAAAACACGCTTATTTGTCTGTAAAATAGCATATTTAATCCCATATTATGGATAAGCACCACAATATTTTAAACAGGACGCCAGTATATTTTACATTTTTGAATCCACGATACATTTTAGATATCACCACTAGGTCTTCAGTCCTGGAACTGGTTAGACGCGTACCCTCATTGTTTCCTATTCTGAACTAACCTACACATTTCCCTAAAATTTGCACAGTCTGCATCTATCACGATCTGATCTAGGTCTACATCTACCTTCTTTTTCCTATCTCTGCTTGTAATATATCGCATACTATTTCCCAAAAATGCCTTAGAACGTATTCTGCGCTTCTATTTCTCCTACTTCTTTTTCCACAGATATCCTTGAACCCCTACTGTTTCTATATCGTATTTGTTATTAACTTTGTCTGCCCATGCTATCATCCTCATACATCTGAAGCATAACATTCTAAAAGGCTGCTACTGTTTTTCTGTCTGCTTTTTCTACTGCGGTATTTCATAGGCATACCCTGCTGTGCTCCACACATATGCTTTGAACTATTTTTTTCTTGTTTCTGTTTGTTGTATTTCATCATTGACACTGTTCTTTCTAGTTAGATGCAGTTCCGTTCCCTTCTATTGTTTTACAATTATATACCCTATTTCTCCGACATTCAGTGGTTGTGAAGGGGGGTAAGCAGCCTGAAGCTGCCAAGTTCCCCCAGTACTTGAACAATTGCCGATTTAATATTTTTTCCAATATATCTTTTCGCACAGTCAACATTAGTTGCAGATATTTCACAACCAACACCTGTAGTTGTTTATAATAATCATCAGATTTCTCTGCGCTTATTGTTTCGTCATTAGGTTTTCCGTCTCAAGACTGGTTGGACACGTACCTGCAGTTATTTATATTCTGACCTAGCCTACACGGTTCTCTGAAGTTCTCACACAGCCTGTATACAGCTCGGCCCCTTCTATTGTTTTTTAATTATATGCCCTATTTCACCGAGATTCAGTGGTGTGTGAAGGTGAGGCGGCTCCGTGTTTTATCCATTACCACTCTCAGAGCTAAAATAGCCTCCCGTATTCCCCTGTTTCGCCCAAACCTAAATTGATCTTCTCCTAGTATTTCTTCAGCTCGTTTTTCCATTCATCTTTGTACAATTCTAATTAATAGTTTTGACACGTATGCTGTCAAACTTATTGTTCGAAAATTTTCACATCTATCCGTGCTTTTCTTTTTAGGTGTAGTCACTATGATGTTACGTTTGAAATTTTTGGGTATCTCGCCTGTCTCATACATATAGCTTAAAAGTTGGAAGAGACGTTCTGTTACTGCTTGTCCAACGGCTTTTAGAGTTTCTGCTTGCATCTTATCTGTACCCGGCGCTTTACCATTTTTCAGACCCTTTAATGCTAATTCAAACTCATCTCTAAGTATAGGATATCCCAAGTCATCATTTTCAATGTCTAATTCCTGTTCTAATGCTGTTTCCTTTCCTGCATATAAATTCCCTATATATTCGTATCTAGCTACTTTCTCTACATTTTCTTAATGACATTTCCTCCCTAGTCCTTTATATTTTTGCTTTACGGTTTTATATGCCTAAAATTAATTCTAATTAGTTTGTATGCTTCATCTGTCTTTCCTATTTCTATCTTAGTTTGTACTTCTTTGCACTTTTCATCAATCTATTGTTCTTTAGCTTTCCTGCATTTGCGAATAATTTCCCTTTTTATGGCTTTGTATTTCTGTTTTCTGTTTCGTCTGACTTATTTTTGTATTTTCGTCCTTTTTCTATTAGATTCAGGAAATCCTTTGTTATTCATGATTTCTTATTTTCTTTTTGTGTATACCCCAGAATATCTCTGGCCGTCATGTCTAGTTTGGATTTAATGTTATACCATTTTGTTTCTACTTCCTTAGTATCAGATATTTTCCCGATATCTTTCAGCAATTCATTTGACTTTTTTCAAATCTTTCTTTCTCAAAGTCAAAGTGTCTTTTTCCGTTTCTTTTTCAAATTTTTAAATTCAAGTGCGGCCTTCATAATTAGGATGTTGTGGTCAGTGTCTATATCTGCTTCTGGGTAGCTTCTACAGTCTTTTTCTTGATTCCTAAACCGTTGTCTAACAAGCGTGAAATCTATTTGATATCTTTCTATATCTTCTGGCATTTTCCACGTATATCGTCTTCTAGCAGGATGTTGAAATAATGTGTTTGCGATGATTAAATTGTTCTTGTCGCAAAATTCTACCAGCCTATTTCCCCTGTCGTTTCTTGTGTCTAAACCAAATAAACCTACTACCGCTTCTAACCTACCCTCACTTACCAACGCATTAAAATTCCTTGTTATTATTAAATTTTCATGTCCTTTTACGTATCTTACTATGTCTTCGATATCTTTGTCGATCGCTTCTACCTCTTCGTCACTGTAGCTAGAGGTGGGCATGTATACTTGTATTATTACTGTGTTTACCGGTTTAGATTCAAATCTAACCATGAGTACTCTTTCGTTCTTTTGTAAGTAATTTTCTACACAGTATCCTATTTTTTTTCGCATAACTATCCTCACACCAAAATTTCCTTCCTCTGCTCCTGTATGAATTACCCTAAAGTCTCCACTCCCAAAATCCCCCGCCTCTGGCCACCAAACTCGCTGATCCCTACTATGTCTAGTGCTAACCTACTCATTACAATTTTTAGGTTCTCTAGCTTACTTACTTGCTTTATACTTTTAACATTCCACGTTCCTACTCGCAAAATGTTCCCGACTCTTATTCTGAGCTTTCCGATGGCATCCTCTGAAGTAGTACCCCTCCCGAAGATCCGAATGGGGGATTATTTTAACTCCGGAATCTTTTACCCCAGAGAATGTCATCATGTTTGTTACAATTTAAGTACGCTGTGTACTTGGGAACTTTCTAGTTGCCGCTTGAAGCGAGCGGACGTGTTTTTGCCGAGCTCCCGCTTCAGCAATAACAGTAAGTTTTTATCTAGGGTTTATATTATTTATTGTTGTATTATTTTATTTGAAGCTTTGCTTTTTATTGTGTTTTATTTTTATAATTGTGTGCCATCAAATTTTAAATACAGGGCAGTAAAATAAAAATTTTAAAACAGAATTTAAACTAAATAAAAACTTAATAAATCGCGTCTTCTTTGTAATTTAAACCAAATCCGCGTTTTAAAATAAACTAAATAAATTTCGGGTTAATAAAACAAAGGTCTACTCAACTAATACTCAAAACAATTTCGAAATAACTTAAAAGGCATTTTAATAATAAATTTAAAATAAAATCCGCCTAAATCAAGTAAAAACCGGGTAAAACAACCAAAAGTGTGTGAATTTTTATAGTGCGCGTATAATAAAATAATAACCAAAAACAAAAATCTAAGCCCTTTTAAATCAAATAAATAACTCAAAAACTGTAAATTTTAAAACAATTTTAATATAAATTTTCCGTAATTTAAGTTCACGCGTATTTAAAAGTTCCTTTAAAATCGATTTTGGTCTAATTAAGCGGTGTAACAGTTACGGGTTGTGCTAGTTACCAAGCGATTAAGTGAAAGGTCATTTCCGGTTACCACATTCCGATTGCGCTCGACCTTATTTTGTTAATTACACATTTAAAAATAAAGTGTTCTTATTTATAAATTAGATATTTTAATATTTTGAAGTAATTAGTTTATTTAAATTTGATTTGGCGGTTTAAAAATTTAAAATAAATAAATAGCGTTCTTTACGGTACATTTGAAATCGAGATATTTTTATTGCGTTAGGAAATTTATTTGATTCTAGTTGTTATTTTGACGCTTAGTGCTTGTTGTATTTTTGTTAAAATTTGATATTTAATTGGGCAGTTGAAGTTTTAATAAATACAAGGTTGTTTACGGTTCACCTTTAAACAAAACATTTTTATTGGACCAACGTTTTGCGTTCTTCTAGCGTCGTTCTTTTAGCGTCGTAACGGTTAGGACGTTTTTGAGCTGCGTTTTAGGTGTCATTTTATTGCTAGTTTTGTCAGCATGGTGGTCCACCGCGATGAGGAGCCGCTGCCCAGGAGGAAGAGGGCGATCGGTCGGAGTCTGCTAGGTCGGTGGCGGAGGGCGCTGTTGGGGAAACAGCTTAAGGTAGTGCTAAAGGACTTCTTGTTAGAAACTCAGGAGGAGGTACAGGAGGAAGGGAAGGAGCCTGCGTCTGCGGCGGTCGTGTCTGGGGAGTCGGGGCCTCCCGTGGTGGTTGCGGCGCCAGAATTGCCCTCTACTTCGAGAGCCCAGCGCACGATGTCGACTAGCAGCAACGGTAGCGTTAATGCTAGCGACCTCGATGAGCTGGAACTCTTAAAGTTTAGGGTGAGGAAGGCGCACGCTGCCGTCTATGGGAAGGTGCCGACGATCTCCGCCACTATCGTCGTGGAGGATAGGAAGATGGTTCGGCACGCCGTGGATGATATCCGTGACGTGACGAACCAACTGATAGGTATGGTTAGGGCGCTGCGTCTTTGTTTAGATGGTTCAGGAGAGCAAGTGTTGTTGGGGAAGTCCGGCGGTGAATTCTGTCGTTTCAGGAGGCCAGAGTCAGGGTGCGTCGGTGCAGCGCAAGGTCTCCTACGCCGCTGCAGCTTCAGTATCTGCCCCTACGTTTGCTGTAAGGGTCGACGCCAGGCCAGGCCAAAAGGACGACGTGATGACGACCCTGAAGCAGAAGGTCGATCCCGCTCGAGATGGGTTTGTTGTTGTCGGAGCTCGTAGGACGCGCCGGGGCGGTGTCGTTGTGGAGTGCGCAGGTCGCGACGACGCCAAGAAACTGCAGTTGAAGGTCGGCGGGAACTGCAAGGAACTCGTGGCGAAGACCATCGAGAAGAAACGTCCACGGGTCGTTCTTCCGGGGTCGAAGCGGGGATGAAGGCTGAAGAGCTCGTGCGGTTGATTGCGAGCCAGAATCCCCGTTTCGGCGATTTGAAACTAGAAGACCACCTGAGAGAGAAGTTCAGGTTTGGCGGAAAGGGCCCTAGGAATCCCTTCGCCAACGTAGTCTTCGAAGTGACCCCCACACTTCGAAGACGTATATTAGCTGATGCTATTAACCTCAGGTGGCGAAGAGTATGGGCCGGGACCGCTTCTCGATGACCCAGTGTTACCGGTGCTACGAGTACGGCCATCGATCGATGGAGTGCAGGAGAAGGTACAGTGGTGCGGTAACTGTGCCGAGGTCGGGCATGAATTCAAGAATTGCCGGAAGGCAGTCCCTGCTGTGTGGTTTGCGCTAGGGCAAACGACAGAACTGGCGCTGGCGCGAAGGTCGATACGCGCCACGTGGCCAAGTCAAGTAGATGCCCCACGATGCAGCGTCTGAAGAACGCAATCACACGTAACATCGATTATGGACTGTGAAGATAAAACAAAGTCCATAAGAAGCAAGAAGATTAAATTCGCGCAACTAAATCTCGGGAAAGGTAGAGGGCAACAAATAACTTCGTAAAGTTATTCATCGAAAATAATATCGACATCGGGTTTATACAGGAACCGCACCTGTATGGCCACAAAATAACAGGTTTTGGGAGGGGTTACCGTCTTAAACGCGAATAGTGAACGACCGCGTAGCGGATAATAATAAATAATGGAACGTGCGCCGGAATTATATTAAATAATTTATCGAACGAGTTTGTAACGACGGCCGAAATCAAATCAGGGAAAATGCGTTCTATGTAATAGCGTGTACCTCCCGCCGGTCGATTCCCGGCGGGAAAATCCCAAACCGAAGACTTGATAAATGAAGTAGATAATATTATTCGTAAAATCGGCAGAAATAAAAATCTAGTCATTGGGGAGATTTTAATGCCAAGTCGCCACTATGGGGCAGCCCTATCGAAGACGATAGAGGCTCGCAGGTTGCTGATCTTTTACGGAATGGGATCTTAGTGTGATAAACACTAATGATTTACCTACGTTTGAGACGCATAGAGGCAGCAGTTTTATAGATATTACTGCAGTCTCGCACGAAATGTTAGAAACGATTTGTAATTGGAAATTAAGGTCGGACGAGGAAACGCTCTCTGATCATAAATTAATAACATGGGACGTTGAAACCAAAACAAGTGCAAACGAGCAGCTAACTGTATTTCCGCGGTTCTGTAATAAAAAAGCAAATTGGGAGCGATTTAAACAAAAATTTGGCGAAAGTATCCCTGTGCTCGAAAATGAGCTATTTAACTGCCGAGAGGCAGACGAAGTAGAAACACTCGCGAAAAAATTAAACGACGCGGTGGTAGACGCGTCGTCGTATTCCATGCCGCAAAAGAAAACATTTAAAGACAGCGTACCCTGGTGGACCCGGAACTAACCACCAAGCGGGCAGAAACGCGTAACCTAAGGCGCCGCTATCAACGCGCCTCGGGAGATATAAGAGAACAACGGAGAATAGAATATAATCTAAGTTACCGCGAATATAAAATATTAATAGAAGAAACGCGAACGAATAAATTTAAAGAATTCTGCACGCAAAACTCAGAGAAAGAACCCTGGGGAACCGCATACCGCGTAATTAGAGGAAAACAACAAAAAATCGCGCTGAGTAATATAAAGAAAACAAATGGCGAATACACGGAAGGTTTTAAAACCACAGCGGAATATTTACTAGAGAAATTTTTCCCATCGGATAATCCCGAGGGGGATGAAGGGTCGCACGATTTAATACGTCGGGAAGCTGCAAAGGCGCAAGGAACAGGTGCCGATAAGGCAATCCTAGTTCACGAGGTCGTCAGGGCTCTTAGGAGGATGAACCCTGAGAAGGCACCGGGGCATGATGGAATCACTTCAGACGCAGCTCTGCAGGCGTGCCTGTTAGCCCCGTGTGTCTTTGTTGGGTTGTTTAATCTTTGTTTAGAAAGGGCGTTTTCCGCGTTGCTGGAAAATCCAGAATGTGAAATTTATACCCAAACCTAAAAAGGCGGATGCGTCAGATCCGGGCAGCTATCGTCCAATTAGCTTGCTACCGGTGCTGGGGAAAGTTTTAGATCGCATTATGACTACGCGTGTTGAACACCTAGTGCGAGACAGCGGCGGTTTTAATAACCGACAGTTTGGTTTCGTGGAGGGCAAGTCGACTATCGACGCGTTAGAGTTCGTTGTCGGGGAAATTAAGCAGGCAAGAGATGCCAAAGAGTACTGTGTCGTTGTTGCTTTGGACATTTCAGGAGCATTTGATGCTGCCTGGTGGCCATTAATCGTTTGCGAGTTAGATCGTAGGGGTTGTCCGCGAAACTTGATGTCTTTGGTCAAGAGCTATTTCTCGGGGCGATTAGCACAGGTTGAAATTCCGGGTGAAGTTCTGTCGCGTGAGGTGGAAAGGGATGCCCGCAAGGGTCATGTTCTGGTCTCACATTTTGGAAGTTGTTGTATGAGAGCATCTTTAGGGTCAAGTTGCCCGCAGGATGCTCAATCGTTGGGTTTGCAGATGACACACTTTTAATTGTAAGATCGAGATTGTTAATGGATATGCGCACAAAACCGAACGAGGCGCTTAATAAATTACACGAATGGTCGCAGGCGGTAAAATTAAAATTTAACACGGCGAAGTCAGAGGCGCTTTATTTCGGCACGAAACCAGGACAGAGACCTCCTAGGTTAGAGCTAGGAGGAGAAAATCCCGTTTAAAGATTGTATTACCTACCTCGGCGTCAAGATCGACAATAAATTAAATTGGAAAGCGCACGTACAATACGTAAAAAGTAAGGGCGGCGAAATATCAAATAAAATGATGGCGGCGGCTAAAATAAAGTGGGGTTTCAGGGCGAATCGCTGAGGACGGTTTATGCCGGAGCAATTGAGCCGGCAATACTGTACGCAGCTTCTGTATGGGCAGAAGGTTGTAAAGTCCGGGAGATGCGTCAATTGACGAGCGTACAACGCATAACCGCGGTAAAAGCGGCGAGGGCGTACAGGACCACCTCCACGGAGGCTGTCCTGGTGATCAGTAGGTCTCTCCTATCGAATATGTCGTTAGGGAGATTAGAGATAGACGATTAATAAATATAGGAAAAGGGCGCGAAATTATCGAAGATCTTAATCTTGGTAATAGGGAAATTGCAAGAAAGATTGTTGTATCTGAGTTAGGGCACCCGGCTGATATTAGAGGATCGAGTTTGTCGAAGGTGATGAGGACGCGATGGGTATCAGAATTTATACGGACGGTTCACGTATGGACGATGGGCAAGCAGGCGCGGCGTTTGTCGTGTATAAGCAGGAAAGGGAGGTGTTTCGGTTTCAAACCAAACTCGCGAACTGGTGCACTATCTTCCAGTGCGAATTGGTAGCCATACGAGAGGCTATCGATTACGTAATAAACCATACGGGCAGAGACGAGTATTATATAATCAGTGATAGTAAATCGGCGCTAACGGCTTTAACAAACATGAACACCTCGACAGATCTCCAAGCGGACGTCTGGAGGATAGCGCGTACGGCGCTAGAGTTTCGACGTTTAAAGTTCTGTTGGGTCAGGTCGCACAATGGTAACGTAGGAAACGATAGGGCTGACGAATTAGCTAAAGAGGCCGCGACGGGCGACTTTCGAATATCACATTCGTCGATACCGAGGTCTTTAATCAAAAGAAAGCTGCGCGAAAATCAATTCGACAATGGGAAGAGAGGTGGAACAACGCTGCCACGGGCAGGTTGACCCACAAATTCATACCGAGCATAGAAGCCAGAGGTAAGATCGAGGTTAAGCTCGATCACAAAATGGTGCAGTTGATAACAGGGCACGGCGCCCTGAAGGCGTATTTACAAAGGTTCGGTCTAACCAATAGCGACCGCTGCGAATGCGGTGAGGGCGCGGAAAGCGCAGAGCACGTGCTCTTCGACTGCCCGCTTGAGGCGGGAAATCGAGGGTTGGCTGATAGCAAACTAGCTATCCTAGGTCTGGCATGGCCAAAGAGCCTAGAGGAAGTCGGGGAAGTGGTTAACCAGAAGGCGTTCTGGACAGCCTTAAAAGAATTCGCGGGAAGGGTCGCGAGATTAGACAATCAATGACGACCGCGTGTAAAAATTCGGTGGGGTTGGTGGGAGGATTGAAAAATTTTAGATTGACTTGGCGTGAGTAAGGATACGAGCATAACCAAAACCTGATATTAAAAAAAAAAAAAAAAGATAATTATACCAAATGTCCAATATGCACGAGAAACCCCACTCCATTAATACAATCACTGCCTATCTTCATAATTATGTGCGGAAAATCGGGAATAAATAATACCAAATAAACAATAACAAATAAATCATAAACCCTCATTAAATTAAATCAATAAAGTAAACAAGGATAATAAAACAGAGTGCAACCGCGCATCCCCAGGACTTGAAAGTGAAGTGATAGTGATAGTGATTGTGATCCCCAAAAACATTTAGTGCATACCCACCAGGACTTTAGCAGTGCACCCCGTCCCACCTTTAGAAGTAAGTTACAGACGACCAGATCTTCGGATGCTGGAGAATTTTATTATCGAGGTAAGACTTAAATTGTGGCGGCTGTACTGCACAAGCATTGATTTACATTAATTAGTAGTTTTGAAATAATTTAAGAAGCACGTTTGGTGTGTAAAGGCGCTAGCCGACATAATGCTTGTGCGAGTGCACCTGATAAATAGGGTGATGCTTTCGCTATTTTGTGCACTGCTATATGCTTAACGCTTATTAAACATTTATTTATATATTTACATAATTATATTTATTTATATTTTATATTTACACTTTATATTTATTTATATATAGCATGTATTATGTGGCTTATTTGTTTTGTTTGACGTTCTGTCGCCATTTTGGTTGCAGTATATATTTGGGAAGGACGAGCAGAATTGCGAAGATTGTAATCATAATTTAAATCAGTTAGGGAACGATAGGAAAGCTAGGGATGGATTTAAATTAGTTAGCTAGATTTGGATAGTTTTAAGACGACCCTTCAGGTCGCACTGGTAAGCAGAACCGGCGTCTGCTATCCGGTATTACGGATCCCTCCCTCTCCTTTTGCTTGTTGATCGGGTACACTCGAAAGTCAGCGCTAGGGATACCATTATTTACAACCCTGTTTTTAGTTTTTGTTTTGTTTTTGTTCCAGTTTTTGTCAGATTTTTAGGTTTGTTAGATTGTTAGAGTTTGTTAGGTTTGTTAGATTTTTAGGTTTGTTAGATTTTTATTTAGTTTTTATTTAGGGTGAATCAACTATGAAGTAAGAATAAATTAGGAGCACGACTATTTTTCGCGTTTAAACCCAATGTAGTACCTCCGGGTGGAGCATTGGGGACGTGGCCGCAAGTATAGCGGCCCTAATTCAAATTATAATGTGTACTTGGGAAATAATGTGATGGTTTCCCCTTGCTTTGCACATCGCGGTAGTGTGTCTTAGACTGCCATATTGACCCCTAAAGTCTCTGCCAATCTAAGTACCGAAAGAGCCGCTGCTATCTTTCTGGGACCTGTCTTAGTCTGGTTCCTCACTAACGACCCTACTACTTTGGTTGGACCTGTAATTTGGCTCTTTAGCTCATTAGAACACGCAAGCCATTTCACCTGTTCTAGTGATCTAGAGCTTCGGCAAGGTGCAGGTCCATTCGAAACGGATATTTTAGATAAACTTGTATAAAACAATTGTATAATCTCGTACCATTTTCGGGATTCTTTTGTTTTTTCAACATTTTTTATTATACGACATGGTCATAAATTACAATGTCCAGAGACAGACTACATGTGCAAAATTGTACTTCACCCAGATTTTGACACCGCTAAAACTATAAAAATATTCACGGTGTTATTAAACAAAGTTTGGTGCCATCGCCTGTTAAAGAAAAGACAAATGCTCCTGCAGCAATTAAACCTACAAGGCTGTATGGCAATAAGGTTACATCACTTGCAGTCAGAAAGCCAAGAAAAGCTTGGGAAGATGATCTATATATATCAGATGAGTTAGTATTATTGTATTGTATAAATTATGCTTGCTAAACTTTATATTATATAAAATGCTTTACTTTAGGCAATGCGTTCACTGTGTCTGTTACTTTTTATTTTGTGATTTGTCTACAAATGAAATGTATGTGATTGAAAAAAATAGGTAAAGCTGGTAAGAGTGTGTAATGTAGCATTCGCAATTTCTGCTTGAGCCGTCGAGCTAGACACGTGCAGTTAATTGATCAAGCAGCCAACATTGTTGTTAATTTTCGGTTGTTTGTGTGCAGACATTTAACAAAAATACCATTGTAACGTCAATGAAAAATTATTGTATGGCTCGAATTGTAATACGTATAGTTCATTTTACAGATCAATGGTGTGACATCATATGCGCTAGGTACTGCCATGTTGTCATACTATTCAAGTATATTCATTTTTTAAAAATTCATTTGTCATATACATTACCTAACTTATAAAATTAAAAACGTACCGAAGAAGAACAATTTTAATTTGAATGTTAAACCAGACAACATCAGTGACATTAATCCACTGAACATTAAAATTAGGATGTATGTATCGAAAAAGGAAGTGTAATATAATTAAACGTATTCCGAAAAATGTTAGACCGGAAGTTGCTGCTAAATTATCTGAAATTGTAGATGAATGCGTAAAATTAAATACCGTAACAACTTGGACAAACCTTCTCTTATTTACATATAAAATACTGGCTATTCCAAATTTAGGATAAAAAATAAATCGGATACCATTTCAAAAACAATTTTACATAATTTGAATCAATTCTCAATTACAGAAGATAATAAGAACAATTTACATAACAAAAAGGTTTTGCTTAGAGATGTATGCATTTCAAAGAAAGTTATTTCAAAAGTATCAGGATCAAAGTATCTGGAAATATAATAAATGACATATGTTCGATTTTATATGGAGCATCATTATACACCATCAAAAAAAAGATGGTGGAATTAGACCGATTGCGATAGGCACTGTCTTCCGAAGGTTAACAGCTAAAATATGCTGTAATAGTATAAAGGAAAATTTAGGAAATCTGTTCAGGCTTTTACAGTTTGGATTTGCAACCTCAAATGGCTGCGAAAGTGTAGCGCATGCTGCAAGCATGTATATAATTAATTTTCTAGAAGACAAAGTATTCTTCTTAATCTTCTTTAGGAATTAAACCACTCATAGTTTTAAAAATTATCTTTATTTACGTTTCGATCCATGACCTGGGATCATTGTCAAAATAATAAAAACTTCAAGTTTGACATTTATGACATAAATTGAAGGTGACTTTGATTTATTGATGTTCGAAATATTAGGTTTGAGTACACTAAGCAAAAATTTTTAAAGTTTAAAAGAATGATTGCCTTCAATTTGTGTTACGGCCTGGGACCGACTTTTTTTTAGGTAGCCAATACGCTTAACGTGAAATCAGCTGATTAATTTTTATTGGTGAATTTCATATAAATTCAATAACTTGGGAATTGGAAAACATTTTTTAACATGTTTCTATTTATACAATTGAGAGGATGGTTATTAAAAAAGTGTGCGATTGAATTATTGAAAGGCTTAAGCAGTCGTTTTTTTAGATTTATTTTGAAGGGGAAAATCATGATTTAGGCTACCTCTTTGGTAGATTTTAACATGGCGGGTTTACACTTGTCAGATACCAATGTTGTTCTATGAAGGTTGTATATGGATCTGAGGCAACCCTATGGCGGGTTTACACTTGTCATATACCAATACTGCTTAACGGAGATTGTATATGGTTGTGAGGTAACCCTATTGCGGGTTTACACTTGCCAGATTCCAATGCTGTTTTACAGGGGTTGTTAATATGCTTCATCATCATCATCATTGGATCTTCATTTCGAAAATGGTTGGACACGTACCTGCACTTATTTATATTCTGAGCTAGCCTACATAGTTCCCTGAAATTCTCACACAGCTTGTGTATACAGCTCGTTCCCATTCTATTGTTTTCTAATTTTATGCCTTATTTTACCGAGATTCAGTGAAGGGGGTTAAGCAACCTGTGGCTACCAGGATCCCCCAACACTTAGATATTTGCCGAAATAATGGTTTTCTAGTTATTTAAAGTTTGACCAATAAAATTTTTTAAATGTCGCTTCTTATAATAAAGCGGAACGTTGTACGTAAAAAATAACACAAGTCTGTAATTACGACAATTCACTCAAATTGCTTCTGAGTTACTTGTAATTAAAGGGTATTGGACCATATTAATACTAATGCATCATTTCGATTTATTGTTAACATCACTAACCCCAATGTAAGTTCGCCCCATTGTTCATATGTAATTATCACATAAGATCGCACAGCGAATAGCCTGAAGCATGCGATAATATAATGAAGTTTCTAAATGACGGAGGCATTTCGGTAACATACAAATCTGAGAATTGTTTTTTGTCTGTAACCCTGGTCCGCAAATGTGGGTTGGGAAAGGGACGAATATGATACGTACACCACATGTGGCCTCGTTCTTGTTATCCTGTAGAACCCTTGCAGTGACTGCCATTAATCGTGGTCAACCGCATTGAGCACCTGAAGCAGCAGGAATTTACAGGCGAATAATTATCTCATACTATTCAGCGAGGCGCCGTTATGACAAGCTTTGGAGAGAACTACCGGATTGGTGTAGAAGCTCTAATTAGGTTCAATTTCAATTTGTATTGGCGATGTGGTAGTGATTCGATCATATTTTAATCAAATTGTTTTTATTCTGTGTAAAAGCAAATCTTGCAACTACATACGGTTTTCAATTCTCAAAGAAAATGTGTTTAATCTGTTTTAGAGACTTAGTGTTGGGGTTGCGGTCAGTTACCTGTTCTCAACTGACAAGGGCTGTTTGCAGCAGCACTAAAGATTTCCTTTGCCATTCAATGCTCAGATTAGAAACACGGCAATGGGTTCTTTATTCAGCAGCTCAAATACCTAAATACTTTTAGGTGAATAATAGTAATGAATTTACAATTACTACTGTAACCCTTACTCACTAAGTTAACTGCTAAATTGCGACCAAAAACAAGATAATCTCCAAAAACACAATTTGTCCATTTTTAAGTCAAAGTTCACCTTTGCCCACTAGATTACAAAAACCGTACAACTATCAATAATAATGTAATAAATTAACAAATCCCAACAGTTCCTCGGTGCACCATTTTAACAGTTATGTGTGCACAATTATTTTGGCACTCCTTATTTACCCGTCTGCTCCTTTACGAATCTGTACCACTTTTCCCTTTGGCCAGATGTTTCTAGCGTTGTCTTTATCAACGACTAACACAATGCCATTAATTACTAGCGGTATTAACGGTTCGTGCCATTTACTACCCAGCAATAATTCCGGCAGATATTCTGTAATAAATCTTCTCCAACATCAGTTAGCACATCGTTCCCTATAACTATAATTATTGCGTAAAACCTTGTCAGAGTTGCTAATTGCTACCTACTGCAACTAGCATAGGTCCGAATTAATCTACACCAACGAAGGTAAAGGGTTCAATATAACAGGATAATCGTGCATCTGGAAGTGGAGACATTTCGGGCTCTAGAGGCTGTGCAAACATTAAATGGCATTTTTGACAATTTCTGACTCTTTATACACTGGATCTGATAAAATAGTTCGCGAAGCAAACGTTAAAACTATGCACGGTATGTTAAAGAGACCTTTGGTTAAATTGTGTCCTCTTCCAATAGGGGAGGTATCGTAATAATTTTTAATTGGTATTAATTTTTTCTATTTCGAATGGACTTGCACCTTGCCGAAGTTCTAAATTACTAGAACAGGTGAAATGGCTTGCGTGTTCTAATGAGCTAACGAGCCAAACTACAGGTCCAACCAAAGTAGTAGGGTCGTTAGTGAGGAACCAGACTAAGACAGGTCCCCGAAAGAGGGCAGCGGCTCTTTCGGTACTTAGATTGGCAGAGACCATAGGAGTCGATATGGCAGTCTAAGACACACTACCGCGATGTGGAAGCCAACGGGAAACCACCACATTATCTCCCAAGTACACAGCGTACTTAAATTGTAACAAACGTGATGGCATTCTCTGGGGTAAAAGATTCCAGAGTTAAAATAGTCCGTTCATTTACATTTCCAATGCTCCACCCGAAGGTACTACATTGGCCAGGAGGCGAGTTTTTTGTTGCCTGGAAATTTAGAATTTTGCCGAATCCTTGCCGTTCCAGGCAAGGTAGGGATCTTCAACGTGCGTGACAACACTCACACACGGGACCTCCATTAAACCTCTCATCCGAACGAGGGCGTAATATTTGTGAAAAATGCTCACCTGCCATTTTTCAAGCAGTCGGCCGTGTCGGGATTTGAACCCGGGACCTTGGGATCCGTAGTCTTACGCTTACTACATTGATCCACGGCGACGCCCGTTAAAATAGTCCCCCATTCGGATCTGCAGGAGGGGACTACTTCGGAGGATGCGATCGGAAAGTTAAAAATAAGAGTCGGGAACATTCTGCGAGTCGGAGCGTGGAATGTTAGAAGTATGAAGCAAGTAGGTAAGCTAGAGAACCTAAAAATCGAAATGAATAGGTTATCACTAGACATAGTAGGAATCAGCGAAGTTCGGTGGCCAGAGGCGGGGGATTTTTAGAGTGGAGACTTCAGGGTAATTCATACAGGAGCAGAGGAAGTAAATTTGGGTGCGGGGATAGTTATGCGGAAAAAGATAGGATACTGTGTAGAAAATTACTTACAAAAGAACGAAAGAGTACTCATAGTTAGATTAGAATCTAAACCGGTAAACACAGTAATAATACAAGTATACATGCCCACCTCTAGCTACAGCGACGAAGAGGTAGAAGCCATCTACAAAGATATCGAAGACATATTAAGATACGTAAAAGGACATGAAAATTTAATAACTACGGGGGATTTTAATGCCTTGGTAGGTGAAGGTAGGGAAAGAGCGGTAGTAGGTTTATTTGGTTTAGGCACGAGAAACGACAGGGGAAATACAAACACATTATTTCAACATCATGCTAGAAAACGATATACGTGGAAGATGCCAGGAGATATAGGAAGATATCAAATAGATTACATTCTTGTTAGACAACGGTTTAGGAATCAAGTAAAAGACTGTAGAAGCTACCCAGAAGCAGATATAGATACTGACCACAACATCGTAATTATGAAGGCCACACTTAAATTTAAGAATGTGAAAAAAAAAACGGAAAAAAGCACTTGAACTTAGAGAAACTAATAGATAAAGATATTCAAGAAAGATTCGAAAAAAAGTCAAATGAATTGCTCAAAGATATCGGGAAAATATCTGATACTAAGGAAATGAAAACAGAATAGAATAACATTAAATCCAGCCTAGACATGGCGGCCAGAGATATTCTGGGGTATACACAAAAAGAAAATAAGAAACCATGGATAACAAAGGATATCCTGAATTTAATAGAAGAAAGACGAAAATACAAAAATAAATCAGACGAAACAGGAAAACAGAGATACAAAGCCATAAAATGGGAAATTATTCAAAAATGCAGGAAAGCTAAAGAACAATGGATTGATAAAAAGTGCAAAGAGGTACAAACGAAGATGGAAATAGGAAAGACAGACGAAGCATACAAGTTAATTAGAATGAATTTTAGGGATATAAAACCGTATAGCAAAAATATAAGGGACGCACAAGGAAACGTCATTATAGAAAACGTAGAGAAAATGGGTAGATGGCAAGAATATATACGGAATTTATATGCAGGAGAGGAACTAACCGCATTAGAACAGGCATCAGACATTGGAAATGATGACTTGGGATATCCTATACTTAGAGATGAGTTTAAATTAGCATTAAAGAGTCTGAAAACTGGTAAGACGCCGGGTACAGATAAGGTGCAAGCAGAAACTCTAAAAGCCGCTGGACAAACAGTAACAGAACGTCTCTTGTAAGCTATATGTATGAGACAGGCGAGATACCCAAAGATTTCAAACGTAGCATCATAGTAACTATACCAAAAAAGAAAGACGCGGATAGATGTGAAAATTTTTGAACAATAAGTTTGACACCACACGTGTCAAAAATATTAACTGGAATTGTACAAAGACGAATGGAAAAACGGGCTGAAGAAACACTAGGAGAAGACCAATTTGGGTTTAGGCGAAACAGGGGAACACGGGAGGCTATTTTAGCTCAGAGCGATAATGGAGAAAACAATAGAAAAAGGGGAAAACGTGTATATAGGGTTTGTAGATCTGGAAAAAGCATTCGACAATGTAAATTGGAGAAAAATGTTTGAAATACTCAAAAAGATTGGAATGAGTTATAAGGATAGACGAATAGTACATAGCTTATACAAAGAGCAAACAGCAGTAATAGAATTAGAGAAGGAACGTAGAGAAATAAACATTAGGAAAGGGGTGAGACAGGGATGTGCCCTATCCCCATTGATTTTTAACTTGTACATAGAAGAGGCAATGAATACTGTCAAATGCAGGAAGACATTTGGAATTACTATGCAGGGACAAAAAATTAATATGCTTAGATTTGCAGATGATATAGCGGTATTAGCGTCTAGCAAGGAAGAGTTAGAATCTGCTTTTAATGAAATGGAAACGGTTCTAACAGAGAGATACGGTATGAAAATTAACAAAGTTCTAAAGTTCTAGTATGCAAAGGTGGGAAAAATAAATCAAAAACAAGAATACAAGTATGTAACATGAACTTACAAGAAATTAAGGATTTCTGCTACCTAGGAAGCCAAATAACGCAAGATGGGAAAAGCACAAAAGATATAAAACCAAGATTAGCACAAGGTCGTGCTACATTTAACAAGAAAAAGCAACTACTGTGCTTAAAGACCACAAACATAGAAACAAGGAAAAGATTGCTCAAAACATATGTGTGGAGCACAGCACTGTACGGCTGTGAAGCCTGGAGAGTAGGAGAAGCAGACAAGAAAAAGGTAGAAGCTTTTGAAATGTGGTGCTACAGACGTATGATGAAGATATCATGGACAGACAAAGTTAAGAACGAAGAGGTACTAAAAATGGTAGAGGAAGAAAGAAATATGTGGAAAACGGTAAAAAATAGGAGAGATAGGATGATAGGCCACATACTAAGGCATGAGGGAATAGCGCGGAATTTATTAGAAGCAGAGATAAGAAAAAAGAGAAGAAGAAGCAGACCTAGGTTAGACTACTGCACACAGATAGTAAAGATGTAGGCTGTAGGAGTTTCAGAGAGATGTGTAGGCTAGACCAGAATAGAAATCAATGGAGGTACACATCCAACCAATCCCAAGATGGATAAACTAATGACAAAAAATAACTGTGCTTAAACATGATGATTATTATAAGTAACTACAAGAATTGGTTGGGCAATATTCTCGAATAATGTTAAGTGTGTGAAAGGATTTACTGGAAAACCATTATTTCGGCAAATGTTGGAGGATCTTGGTAGCCACAGGTTGCTTAACCCCCTTCACTGAATCTCGGTGAAATAAGGCATAAAATTAGAAAACAATAGAAGGGGAACGAGCTGTATACACATGCTGTGTGAGAATTTCAGGGAACTATGTAGGCTAGCTCAGAATATAAATAAGCGTCCAACCAGTTTTGAGACGGAAAACATAATGACGAAAAAATAAGCGCAGATAAATCGGATGATTAGTATAAACAACTAGTTGTTGGTTGCGAAATATCTGCAATTAATGTTGACTGTGTGAAAAGATATATTGGAAAATATATTAAATCGGTAAATGGTTAAGTGTTGGGGGAACTTGGCAATTACAGGCTGCTTACCTCCCTTCACAACCGTGCATTTATATTTCCAATGCTCCACCAGAAGGTACTACATTGGCCAGGAGGGGAGTTTTTTGTTGCCTGAAAATTTAGAATTTTGCCAAACCCTTGTCGTTTTAGGCAAGGTAGGGATCTTTAACGTGCGTGACAACACTCACACACGGGACCTCCATTTAACCTCTCATCCGAACGAGGGCGTAAAAAAATGCTCACCTGTCATTTTTCAAGCAGTCGGCCGTGTCGGGATTTGAACCCGGGACCTTAGGAATCCCTTCACAACCTTACATGTAATTTTCCAATGCTCCACCCTAAGGTACTACATTGGCCAGGAAGCGAGTTTTTTTTACCTGGAAAATTTGAAATTTTGCCGAACCCTTGCTGTTCCAAGCAAAGTAGGAATCTTTAACGTGCGTGACAACACTCACACACGGGACCTCCATTTTACCTCTCATCCGAACGAGGGTGTATTTTTGTGAAAAATGCTCGCCTAACATTTTTCAAGCGGACCGTGTCGGGATCCCCTTCACAACCACTGAAGGTCGGAGAAATAGGGTATATAACTGTAAAACAATAGAAGGTGACCGAACTGCATCTAACAAGAAAGAACAGCGCCTATGAGGAAAGACAATAAACATAGAACAAGAAGAAAACTGTTGAAAGCATATGTGTGGAGCACAGCACAGTATCCCTATGAAATACGGGCAGTCTGAAACGCAGACAGAAAAACGGTAGCAGCATTTTGAAATTCTGTGCTTCAGATGTATGAGGACGATAGCACAAACAGACAAAGATAATAACAAATAGGTTATAGAAATAGAAGGGGAACAAGGATATCTGGGGAAAAAGAGAAATAGAAGGGCGGAATACGTTCTAAGGCATTTTTGGGGAATAGTATGGGATATATTACAAGCAGAGATAGGAAAAAAAAGGTAGATGTAGACCTAGATCAGATAGT
The DNA here is from genome assembly GCA_036346225.1 of Platerodrilus igneus. Lineage (NCBI taxonomy): Eukaryota > Metazoa > Arthropoda > Insecta > Coleoptera > Lycidae > Platerodrilus > Platerodrilus igneus. The sequence goes on along the minus strand of JARFIW010001469.1, from coordinate 8,537,188 downwards.
GATAGATGCAGACTGTGCAAATTTCAGGGAAATCTGTAGGTTAGTTCAGAATAGGAAACAATGATGGTACGCGTCTAACCAGTTCCAGGACTGAAGCCTAATGATGATGATTAATTTTTTGGTTTTTATTGTAAATAGTACAATCAATTTAGAAAATAAGCTATTTTATTCTTATTTTGGTGGGCGGTGTGTTAAGCGCATTCATAAATGCCTTATTAATATAATCCTAATTTCTACCTTCGCCTGTTTTCCTTGTAAAATAGGCAGTTGTAAACAAACTTTGGAACTGTTCGCACGTGTCTGCTGACTTACTCGTATGGTCGATAAAGCCGGTATTTTAACATTAACAGTGGTTTGGTGCGGTAGTGTCAATTGTTGTGAACAATTTAAGGAAGTACAGGGCCGCCCTATGTGTAATGGTATAATTGGAATACAGTTCACTCAGACAAGTAATGGTGAAAAATGTAAGTGATTTTTATACATAAATTTATTAGTATGAAACACCCATTGATCCGCACACTGCTATTAGACGTATCTATCATCTCATTATAGTCGTGCAATGTACGTCACAAACTTAAAACTTGGTAGAAGTTTTATTGTCTTGGGAGCGGTCAACTGATGCGGGGGGATTGGAGTTAATAATCCATGGTCAAGTAGTGGCCCTAGAATACCAGGACTTGCCCGCATAAGATCATCGTAAAAAGCCAAAAAAATTTAACTTTGCGACACTGGCAGGGCTTTAATAAACTCTTGATTAACAATTTATGTAAGCGTGTATAAAACATGTCAATAGTAGCTTAATGATAATCGTGTTTGTGTTTGTGTAGACCGTAATGGACCAATTTATCCAATCACTCTCTTGAACTGCTTTTTGGAGCATGGTACTAGCACAGCATGAATAAGTAATAATATTTTGTTTTAGATAATGAAAGGGCGATGTTAACATTAATTTGCAAGTCTAGATACCGACCGGGACCGACAAATCCCATTGCACATCATTACCTATTTATTCATTCTGATTTAATTTGGGGGAAAATTGAGTTAACCTTAATTAAAGCAACCATTACCCTTCAACCTAAAATTCTGTGCGTTCGATTAAATTTTGCATATTAAATCCTAATGCAATTTGCTGTTAAGAGAATTGCAAGCTTAACGTAAATTCTATTTAACAAGAGATGCGATAATTGAAATTACTTGAAAATTGAATCTACTGAAGTAATAATGCAGAACAGAATGCATGCTTTATTCTATGGAAAACTTCAAACTAATGGTGAATGGTAATGAAAGTAGATTCAGATACTTAGTTTTCAGATCGTCCTTGATTTTAAACAAATTCAAATTCATGTACTTATTGACTTTCAATTTAAAAACCAATATCTAGTAGTTTAGCGCAGTGCATAAGAATTCCACAGTACTCTAAATAAGGCAAACATGACATGCAGGTAAGAAAAATGAGGAACAAAAACCACACACGGTAGTACGGGGTTGATTGAAGAATTTGGGCTGCCAGCTGTAAGTAAGGTAATACCTACTGTATTGCATTAACCATCTTTCGATATTATAAGAATTCCAATGAGTAACAATACAGTCATCATCATTTTGTTATCGACCTTACTTTAAGGTCGGTTTGAGGCACCTCTGACTTCTTTTCTATTCTGTGCTAATTTAAAAAGTTCTACATACCCTTCACAACCTAAAATTTTAATAATTTGACTAATACAGCTAGCTTGGTCTAGGTCTTCTTATACTCTTCTATCTTTTTCTTATCTACCTGGCTCTACATAGATATTAGCAACCTGATGGTTGTTAAAGAACTCCAACATGTTTACATGATTCCCATTTATAAGGAAATGAAATATTACCTGGTTATCTCCTCCAACAAAGGAAAAGTGTTAAATAATATGTTATGGTAAGGCTTAAGCAGCGAATCGCTGTCAACGTGCCAGACCGCTAGCTAATTGTGTTATGTCATGGTGACATTTAGTTAACTAATTTTTATTTGTTTATTTTGTTTTGTTTTCGACCTTACTTAAGGTCGGTTTGACGCAGCTCTTAATTCTTTTCCATTCTGAGCTAGTCTAAAAAGGTCTACATACCCTTCACAACCTAAATCTCTAATAATTTGACTAATATAGCTTTGTCTAGGTCTTCCTACTCTTATGTATAATCTAAGACCTAACTAAATAGTCCCTCATGTCTTAACCGGTGCCCAATCATTCTATCCCTACTGACCTTTAATTGTTTTCACATACAGGGTTTCTCATCTATCCTTCTATAAACTTCCTCATTTGTTACTCTATCTGTCCAACTAATCTTTATCATGCTCCTATAACACCAAGTTTTAAAAGCTTCTATCTTTTTCTTATCTACCTCTTTAATTGTCCAAGTCTCACTACCGTATAATAGAACGCTCCATACGTACGACTTTAACAAACTTTTTCTATTATCTAAACTAATACTATTAGCTATTAGTCAGTTTTTCTTTTTTAGAAACATTTTTTTAGCTTGAGCTATTCTAGCTACTATATCCCTTCTGCTGCGTCCGTCCTTTGTAATTATACTACCTAAATAGCAAAATTCATCTACCTCCTCTAACTCGGTATTACAATTTTTAATTTTGGTTTAGAACTAAGCTGTAACTCACTTGTCATTATCTTTGTCTTTCCTGAGTCAATTCTCATACTATAGTTACTCTGTAGTATCTCATCTAAAATATTTAAAAACTCTCCTAACTCTTTTCTAGACTCTGCTATAATGGCTATATCATCTGCAAAACGTAATATGTCTATTTTCTGTCCCTGTACATTAATTACCCATCTCTTTTCTCTCTCTTTCTCGCTAAGTTTAAAGCTTCCTTAATATAAATATTAAAAATCAAGGAAAATAGTATACAGCCATGTCTAACAGCTTTTCTAATCTTAGCTTCCTTTTCTATTTCATCAAATCCCCTGAAATACCCTGAACATATCAATCCAATTAACCCTATCAAATGCTGTTTCTAAATCTACAAACGCAAAATGAGTCTTTAGTTTTTTGTAACCTTTTTTCGATAATTACCTTAATCATTAGTATCGGTTCTCTAGTCCCTCTGTCTTTACGAAAACCATATTGGTCTTAGCCTAAATTCTGTCAAAGCTTCTACTCTATTTTTAATTACTATTGTTAGTGTTTTGGAAGCGTGGGAGGTTAAACTAACCATTCTAAAATTCTTACATCTATCAGCTCCTGACTCTTTTGGGATTGGGATAATAATATTTTTTTTCGAAATCTATTGGGACCTCAGACCTTACCTGCGTAATATATTACTTTTACTAATTCATATAATCTGTCTAAAGTTTTCTGACTTGCAAATTTTATTAATTCTGCGGGTAAATCGTCTAGGCGGCTCCGTGGCGTAGTGGTATGTGGTCCCGGGTTCGAATCCCGACACGGTCCGCTTGAAAAATGTTAGGCGAGAGTTTTTCACAAAAATACACCCTCGTTCGGATAAGAGGTAAAATGGAAGTCCCGTGTGTGAGTGTTGTCACGCACGTTAAAGATCCCTACCTTGCTTGGAACAGCAAGGGTTCGGCAAAATTCAAAATTTTCCAGGTAAAAAAAACTCGCTTCCTGGCCAATGTAGTACCTTCGGGTGGAGCATTGTAAAATCACATGTAAGGCTAAATCGTCTATCCTAGGCGCTTTATATAGTTAAAGATCCCTAACAGCTCTATCAAGTTCCTCTCTTAATATTGAGAACGCTATTTCTATATCCTCTTCTTGGTTGTTCTCTAACTCAACCATATCGTCTTCCTTAAATAAATCTTCTAAATATATTTTCCATCTATCTGCTACCTCAACTTTACAATACAGTACAAAGAAGGAATGACATAAGTACCTAAAAACATTTAAAGTCTCTATACAGATAGACGTGCCAACTTTGCCAGGAAATTAAGGTTTAATATTGGATTTATTAGATTTAGTATACAGAAATGTGAAAACAATTAATCTGAAAAGAAAACGAACAAAAATATGTCAGTACTACAATTACAATTCATCTCGCCGTGCAGTATCATCATCTTCAGTCTCTTCTTCAACTGGCTCTTCTGCTGCAACATCCTCAACACCACCTGACTCTACAAACTTAGATAACCTTTCAAAAGTCCTAGGACCATTGTAATCAATAACTTTGTTGTCTTCTTTCTTGTATAGTTTAATTGTAGGGAAGCTTGTAATACGAGTATGTTCGAGTTCATTTGCTGTGGAATCAATTTTAGCAATAACAACATCAACATTACTTTCAAAATGCTCTACAACTTTTTCATAAATAGGGACCAACTGTTTACAATGACCACACCATGGAGCATAAAATTCTACAAGGACGTCCTTGGATTTATCTAATACAACTTCATCGAAATTGCTTGCAACAAGAACACGCACGGGTTGTTTATTCCAATCTTCAGGAAGTTCTTGACTTAATAAATGTTGTTTAAGCTCACTTTTTAAGAACTTATCTACAAATGTAGTTATGTTTTCAGCATCAAGTTCTGACGATTCAGGTTTGAATTTTGACATTTCTTCCTCAAGTTTAATAATACGTGCAGTGGAAACCTCTTCTTTTTTAATTCCAAAGAATTCTAAAATTCGCTGGTGGTCTTCCTCCTCTACATCGATTGTAACAAACAAAATTTTAGATTTGTAAGGTTTAGAGACAGAATGAGCAGCAGATACAATAGCACTGGTTTTGTCATCACTTTTAGATACAAAGATGAGTAAATGGCTCTTAATTTCACCTCCAAAGATCTTAGGTGCCGTTTCATGATTGAATTCTACGAGGTTCGGAAGCGACTCTGATGTAACAAAACTTTGGATTATGTGAGATTTGAAAAAGAAGAAAAAATTTCCCAAATGTTTCAAAACTAATGCAAACGGCAAAACAATATTTAATGAATTAATAGTATATACATTATTAGTGTGGAAAGTAACCCATTTCAACGGGCAGGAGAGTGTGAAATGGCACTTTCGGATCGAGTACTGTACACGATTTTTTCGACGACCACAATTAAAGAAACAAACTTAGAAAAGTATTTTAAATAAACGTACACTGTTGCTCTTTCCCTTGAATATCTTACCTTGATGCAAGGTCGTGCGATCGTCTAGTAATAATGTCGAACAAAACCTACATCGAGTTTTTGACATTGGACACGTTGAGTCGTCTAGGCAATTAATATACTAATATCTCATACATCATATCACTCTAAAGTTGAAAATTATTTCAACACTACAGTGATGTTTACTTTCGCACTCTAGAGTGATAAAGGTCACTTTCTAAATAAATAAGTAGTGTGCAATCTGAGTTTTTATACGTGGTCGTCGGAAAAAATAATTTGCGATGTAACGGGTGACACATAATAACGGGAATTTTTGAAATGCGTAGTGGCAGCCATGAAAAAGTGGCAGTACTGTGGGACAGTGACTTTGAACAAGTAGACACTTTGTCATTGCATCGGTGGGCAACTGCGTGCATTACCCATAAAAACGTTCTATAGTTTGAAAACTGCGCAGAGGAAGTTCCGACATTTTAGCAATTTAGAACCTCACGGTACCGTCTCATCAAAATGTGTGAAATGGCACTTTCGGAACGAGTACTGTACACGATTCTTTCGACGACCACAATTAAAGAAACAAACTTACCAATAACAACGACCTCGCATTGAAGAAGAATGCAACGGTTGGGTGGTGTTCTTTAGTTGTTCATGAGGCGAGCCGCGTCAACGTTGAGATAAAACTACCCACTAAAGCGTGCTCCGCGAAATTATTGAACCAGTTGACGAAACCATCTTGAATAACTGGCAAGTTAAAAACTTGATCCGACGCATCTCGGAAGTGTTCGCGGTCGACAGCGGCCGACTTGGGAAACTGTAGTAGTCAAGCATAGGATCGGTACAGAAAATGCTCGGCCAATAAAATGGCATCCGAGAAGACTACTATTGCCAAACGCGAGAAAGCCGATAATATGATTAGGGATATAGAGGGACAAGGATTAACTGAACACTCTGATAGTCCTTCACTTGTTGTGCTTGTAAAGAAGAGGAACAGTTCGATAAGATTTTATAAGAACTACAGACGATTAAATGGCATTACCAAAAAGTGTAGCTACCCACTTCTAAGGATTGACAACACCCTAAATATACTTTCAGGGTCGCGATAGTTCTTAACCTTGGATTTAAAGAGGAAAGACTGCTTTCACTATTGGTACTGGCTAATGACAATTTACAGTATACTATTTAGGCTCTGCAACGCTCCTGCCACCTTCGAGTGTTTAATAAATAATACCCTGCGCGGGCTGTCGTAAAAAACGTGCCCCGTATATTTGGACGTGATTGGGAAATCGCTTGGAAAGCACTTGGGAAATATAAGTGTTTTGAGGACTGAAGAAAGACAATCTGAAGCTGAGCCCGACGAAGTATCGCCTGCTAAGTAAGGATTCCACCGAAAAACCAACCACGCCACCCTGAAGTGACTTTTACAGTTTAGAAATCCCGAACAGCAAGTCACAGTATGGATAGAAGGGCTACGGCAGTATACTTCAACACGGAACACCATGCTGGTGCAAGGCATCGCAATGCGGATGCGCTTTTGAAACGGCCTTTTCCCGAAGGGTGCAGCTATTGCTGCTACAAACCATATCTGGTCGGACTAACGCGATCAATGACGATTCCTACCCCTTATAGGTCCAAAATGAACAAGAGAATTACAAGACTAGGTAAGATATTGTATTGGAAAGCCACAGGAGAACGTCCGTTGAGTAGCACCCTGAAGTTGTACTGGGCACAATGGGATTTAGTGAGTAGAGAATAGGGTTTTGGTGAGATCTTTAGAAAATAAAGTTTGATCTGAGTACGCTTCAGGTGGTGGTTTCTTAACGGCGGGCATCTGAGGTATTAGGACATCAACATAATGGGACCTTGGTATGACACTGGAGAGAGACCAAGAAAGAATACTGGGCAGACTGTAGGGAGGATGTCAAAAAGTGGTGCCATAAGTGTCAGCTGTGTGCACTATTGGTAAATCGGAAAGCTTCAATTAAGTAATACACTGTGAAAAGTCCTTTGAAAGGATGGCAATCGATATTGCCGGAATGATTGCGACTTCAGGAATAAGTACATCTTGATGGCCATGGATTATTTTATGAAGTGGGCCAAAGCGTATGCTTTTCCAAACCAAGAAGATTCAACCGACGCTAACGTGTTAGTGAAGAAGCTGTTCTGGAGTTTTAGATTTATGGAGTTGCACGGTGATCCTGGTAGAAATTTTGAGCCAGCGTTAATAAAAACAAATGTTCGGTTGCCGGGGATGAAAAAGACCTAAACAGCGTTATTACATTCACAATCACATGCTATGATAGACCGCATGAACGGCACCTTGGGCAAGTACTTTTCCACGGTAGTCTTCTAACATCAAAGAGACCAGAACCAATATTTACATTTATTTTTCAATCTTCGATCCATGAGAGCACTGGACAGACACCAGCATTTGCTTTACTTGGATCCGAGATACGTCTGCCAAGTGAGCTTGAGTTTGGGTGTAAACCCGGATAAGATGTCGTGGGTGAGAGCTACGTCGAGAAACTCAAGCGTTAGATGCATGGCATTCATGGTGACGTTAGGAATAATATCCAGATCGCAAGAGACTGGATGTAAACCAGACAACACCATGGCGCAGGAATGTGGTTTTTAAGAAAGTGACCACGTCTGACTATACAATCCCAGACGGGACGTGTGGAATGTCATCAAAGTTGCAAAAACATTACGAGGGTCTATACGAAGTTATAAAAGTGATGAACGATGTGGTATAATGAATTCGTAAGCTGTCAAAGGGTAGAACGGTAGTAGTGCACTTTAAGCGCTATTACTCTGCTACAGTGATGACGCTGGTGATGCCCAGGAACAGCAAGCAGTAAGACGAACAAACAGCTACGCTCTTTAAAGTGAACAAAGGTCTCTGTACAGTAGCACATGCAAAGCGAGGTTTGGGGCCACGGAAGAGATTCAAGGTGATCTATTCGATGTTTCATCGAAATATTCCCTGGCACATTGTGTAGCTGTGGATCGTGATACGTCCCGAGGACTTGCTCGAGTGTTTAAACATAAACTTGGTGGTCTTGTTCAACTTCGCCGACAACAACCAGAGGTTGGAAAGACCAAACGGCTAAAGGACCGATAGCGTGGCACGTATTACCTGGTGACTAAGCAATGGCCTTCTGATAAACTGCAGTATCGGGATCTGTTGAAAGCGTTAGTGAACCTCAAAAGCCAGGTGGCTCCGTGACTTAGTTGGTTTGCGTGTGACTACTAAGTCTATGGTTACGGGTTCGATTCCTGAAACAGACCGCTTGGAAAAGGTTAGGCGAGCATTTTTTCACAAAAATACGCCTTCGTTCAGATGAACGGTAAAATGTAGGTCCCATGTGTGGGTGTTGTCACGCACGTTAAATACCCCTCCTGTGCTAGGAATAACAAGGGTTCGGGAAAATTCGAAATTTCCAGATTAAAAACTCCTGGCCAATGTAGTATCTTCGGGTGCAGCATTAGAAAATAAAATGTAGGAACCTCAAGCGCCAGATTATCAAATTTGAAGATATGAAGTTGGCCATACCCACAATCGATTGTGGACTCGATGGGTTGGACTGGGGGACGATTCGAAATATGCTAAAACTACTTCCAGAAAGTTGGGAGTCCACATCTTGGTGTGTAATTACAATCCAAATGATACGACGCCTAGTATAAAACGCGTTGAATACTTCCTTCAACACGGGAACTGTAGAAATGGTACCACCTGTTGCTACCGCCACAGGGATTTCCAACGTCTGGGTCAGAGTGTGTTCTGGGACAAAGCGCTTTAAGAGTGGTGAAGCGTAATGTGATGTCAGTTAGTCTACCCTTGACCAGAATAATACAGCTCGTAGAAGAAGCATCTGTAACAAAGAATAATTGATAGCCAGCCTGTAGCGTGACATTTTCAGATGGACCTGATTGTCAGTTTATTTTATTAAGCTTACAATAGGAACCTTTAGATGCTATTGGCATAATTCTAATACGTTCTCGATCTATAAAGTTGTGATTTGAAATAAATTAGTAGTAACAGCGTTAAAAATAAAAAGTTCTGTGATGTAATTTATTGTAGTGATCGATATAAATCAACATTTAATTATAAGTGCATCGAATGTATTGTGGCTTTAAAGAAGGTAATACTTATACTGTTAGCGATTAGCTGGAAATAAACTGCCGTTAGTTGATAATAACGAACTGTTATTATGGGAAATAAAGAACAATTAGAGAATTCGTTGCAATGTATTTCCGGTTATATAGACGATTGGAGGTTTTCAGTTTAACGGAAATTTTAGAAAATTAATTTATTTCACCATAATCTGCCCTAGTCCTTGTCTGCCGAGTTGTGTTCGTTAATTTCACGTTTGCTTCTGCTTAAGGTTATTTTTGTGTAAAAGACTAACACAGTTTACACTTTTAGAATTTTTCTTATGTTTGAAAATACTACTCGAGTTTTTCCAGAATATATAGAACTAGATATCCAGAGAAGCTTATATCAAAACATACGTTATACACACCGGATCTTCGAGTTGCTAAAGTAAACATATTGATTAGTCAAATAAAACCCCAACGCTTGTTGGGTACACATTTCTCGTATCAAGTTGGATCCTTTTCTGTGTATTATTGAGTTCTGCAACATCATACCAGCGTTGTAGAATTATCGATCTCCCCAATTTAAGCATAAATAGTAATTGCTTTATCTCAGTTATATAAAAACGATTAATTTGCATTTCACAACTTCCATCTGAGAATTGATAATATAACCAATTACTCTAAATGTTTTCGCAATAAATTTGCGAAGAAGATGGAAAATAAATATAGCCTTTATTACTTTCCTTTCTTGTTGACTTTTGTTTAAGAAAACAGACGTAGATATAGATATACCAATACTTGGTGGACAACTTACTCCTTGGGCATTTTTGTATTTGCTCAACTATTTTTTATGAATAAAAGCTTTGCTGACGGTTTTTCATCTGCTGTAGTACTTATAGTACTTATAGTTTCGGAGATGGTCGAGAACATTATAACTGGCACTCGAAACGCTCTACCTTTACTGCAGTCGAATGACATGTAAGAAAGTTGTTGAAAATTAATGAAAAATGAAACAAAAATTATCAGAAATTAAAACAAGTTGTGCTAATTGTGCATACTAATGAAAAGATTAAGAAAGTCAAATTCATGTGATGGTGTAATGCACAAATAAGAGCTTACATTTATTGTGAGAACAGTAAATGTAATAAATATTAATATTAAAATCTGATAAATGGTTAGGTGTTGCAAATCCATTAAAGTGATATATTTGATATTTTTTTAAAAGGTAGCGAGTTACATATCCCCCAAATTAAAATACATATAAGAATAAATATAATTATTTTGTCTTAGTAATAGTATGTTACATTGTATTAAACAAAAGTTATAATTAAAGGTTAATCAGAGTTCATATCAGAAATAAGAAAAGAAACGACTACTTTGTATTCCAGACGCAACCTGATACTGCAGGTGTAGAAACAATGAACTTCAATAAAGCAGTCTTAACTAAAATTACGTAGAATAAGACATTGTATGAGTATCGAGAAACTGCAGACAGCAAGATCTGCACTTTCCCAAAAAATGAAGTGAGGTCAGAGGCTTCATAAATACTGTGGAACCCCTGATCGCCAGTCAGTCTTCGAACTTCATAACTTTAACGTTGTTGGGAGTTCAAGCTACTCATTGGTAATTATTGATTGTTAAAATATTAACTTTGATTATTTTTTCGTCAACTAAATTAAGTCACGTTAAGAACATAACGTACAATTTGTTATAGAAGAAATAAACCAATTTTGTAATTACTGTATTAAATAAATTTTATACTAGTGTTTTTGGAAATAAATGTTTTTTAAAAGAAGCTCCCAAAGGCCCAAAACCTATCTAGCGTATTATTAAAATGTAGTTCTTTTGGATTTGTCTAATATTCTGATATATAACAAAAGTATTATGAGAACAGAAATGGTGTTCTCTCATTGATAATTTAACTGTGTTGTTCTATCTTTCAGGTTTAACTTGATAGTGTTTTTATATATTGAAGCCGCAAGTTCATCGATGAAATATGCTAGAAATCATTTTCTGTCATACCTGAGAGATTCTGCGCTTCCTATGTGATTTTTTCCATTGTTTGTGTATTCCTAAATGCAGTGGCACCCTCCCCCTCTTTTCGAAGTCAACAAAATCACCCATGACCTTAGCTCATGTCTCTCCGCATTAGGTAATTCTTAAGCTTAGCCCGCAAGCACTGTTTGATGTTCCTCTATTTTTGTAGCAGCCCTTTTGCTTTACATATCTAGGCTGATCTCTCATTATTAGGTATGTCAAGCGGCGACACCAGCGCTTAACGCTTGAACAAACAACTAACAATGACACCAGCAATGCGAGGCACGGTTTTATTGACCTAACTTTGTTAGTTCGATTTTAGTAAAGTGAGTTTGGTTAAGCCTGAAGCTATCAATATTTCTTTTTATTATTGCTGTATTTTAAACTTGAATATCTTTTCTTGTCAATATTGCAAAAATTGTTTGCAGTGTTACCTCGGGTCGGATGTTGTTACGCCCCAGTAACGTTACAGCCACACCCTGTAACACATAAAATTAAATAACAGCTACAAAAACAATTTATTGCCCGTTAATACAGATTGCAGAAATAATAATTTTGCAATGTGATGTAACACACATGGCACAAGGCAAACAACATACATACATATATTTAAATACAATAACTTAAATGATATTAATTACAGGTAAACATTTACAAGTACAATATTTAGAAAGCAGCTTAGATAGGGCTTTTATTAACTGCAAAAAAAAGCAAAAAAAAGATACAAACACGAACAACTTAAATCTAACAAATGTTTTGTCCACTTCTAATACACATAAGTCGTTATGTACACTATTGTTCAACTTAAAACTAACTGAAACACTCGCGGATGACGTTGTTCTCCATCACTGAAGTCGAAGGAAAGACACCTTTTCAGCGGCGTTCTCAGAGTTCGTGACCTATGGCTTCGTACAGCTCTTCGAATTCTCGATTACAGATCTTGTAGACGGAGAGGCGGCGAGGGTCGGTCGGCAGGGCGTCATCGAGCCGCGTGTCGTCGTAGAGAATGCACTCGGAGAGGTCAATGGTTCTCAGCCACCAGCGGGTGACGTCGACTGATGATGGCGGTGATGGTGCAGCGGGCGGCGGCAGCAGAAGTATTATCTTCCTTTGAAAGCGTCGTTCGTTACGGCGGCGCTTCCTAAGAGCAGCAGCAGAAGATTTGCCCATGGACGATAGTGGTCCAATACTTTATACTAGTCTGTACTTGAGGATTAGTGTGTCCGGGATATAAGATCACCGGAGGGTGTAGCTACTGGGATTGCTATCCACCAGCAGGTTGTAATATTGGGATAAATATCAACCAACGGTGTGGTGTTGAAGTGTGTTAGTCGGATGAGGATCGACGAGTACCACGATGGTCTCAGCTTAGTCGATCCTGGACCTCTCAGGTCCAACTTCCTTTTACAGCATTATTCAATATTGATTTTGGCTGTCTTGTTGTTATCTGTTGTTACAGATTTTGCCATGTTTTGGCGGGTGATGTGGTGAGTAGCTTCCCGGATTTTCCTATTGATTGCTCTCCTACTATATGACATCCAAATCTTAAATCCACCGGTCTGTGGTTTTCGACCAACAGGATGGCTATTCGCCACAGGCCGCTCCTTCGTAGGGAGCTCGTCGAACAGGACTGACGGATGTGGATCCCCAACGATTTTGCTTGTGTCCCGATTCCTTAGCAACTCGCGTAGCTGGAAAACGCACTCGAGTTGTCACCGTTCCGCAGCTCACCTTGTTTCGCCTGGAGGCGAAGGTAAGTATATGTTGATTCCTCGAGGCCTGCTGTTGGAATGACAACGAATTTGCTACTCCTCTATCATCACACGCAGAACACTGAACGAACTGAGAATTTGCAGTTGACTATATCTGAGTACACGTGCTGGAAATAGAACAACCCAAGGAATCTTGAGAAATTCCAACTAAGTTTTGTGCTACTAAATTTGGATAATCTTTTACGAAATCAAATATCGAAAACGCATTTCATTGGTTAAAGACATCATTAACGTTTTTCAACACAGGAAGAATAGGAACCAGAACTGTATAAATATAATTACGAATTCTGCAGAAGACATTCATAGTGCTCTCCATAGCCTAGGAATCAGTCCTCTTGCAGTGCTCCCCATATCCTGCAAGACCCTCCTAAGCTGCGCTCTCCATAGCCTGCTATACTTCACATCGCAGCGCTCTCCATAGCCTGCGTATTCTCCGACGGCGACGCTGTCCGACGACGTACCCAGGGCACGTCATTCATAATTCAACAATCCATAATTAACAAACAACGCATGAACGTTAGGCTCCGTTCCATACCAGTAATTATCGTGATTGCATCTGTCAAGCTCTACCACAGGGACGACATCCCCGTAGAGGCATCACACCACGAAGCCTTCCGAAAAGTTCGGAAAACAACCAAAGACCTTCTGAACCCTCTTTTCTTGTATATATTGTAAATTAGTAGTTTTTAAGTGTATATAATTTCATTGCATAATTTCTTTTAACGTAACATTGACCCACTACTAAAACACGAAGCCTACCAAAGAGATCCGAAGACCACCGAAGATGTCTGGACCTCTTCAACCTGTACATATCTCCTAATCATCGTGGTTCAAGTTCTCACTGGGCCTCATAAGCAACTTCCACAGCTTTCCGAAGAAAGCCGAAGACTACCGAAAACTTATACAACCCGTTAACCTGTACATACATTTATTTAATCAAGGTTTAAGTTTGTTTCTGGTTCCACAAGCAACCATGAAGCCATCCGAAGACTTCCGAACTGTTAAATCATTCAATTTCACTTTTTATTTTATGTAGTTTTGGCACTTATTATTTTGCTTATGTTTATAAAACAATTAATCAAGCCAAGCCTACTTGCATTAAGACGCTCCCCCTCCCCCCGTGAACGATAACATTGCGCTTCTTTTATCCTTGTGGGCGGAAAGCGCAGCTTGCTATTGGTAGCGTTGCTGGTCAGAACGCCGTTAGCTTTTGGGAGGTGCTGATTGGTAACAGCAGTCATAAGTAAAATTTTCTATTCTTTTAAAAAAGATTGCTTATATATTTTTTGAAATATTAATTTTAAAAATGGCGGATACTTATCAGATAGTATACTTGCAGAAAAAAGATGTGGAATATGAATTAAATATTCGTGGTATAAAAAATAGTAGGTCTATTTCGGAGAAAAGAAAAATTTTAGGTCATTTGTTGGCAAAGGAGTTGGAAAATTTGGTTGCTTAATTGATCTTTCAGAATACAAAGTGAAATTTTCCGTGAAAAGTGCAGAAATTAATGCGACTACGGAATCAATAAAAAACATTTTGCCCGAATTTGATGGAAAATCTTCAGATTCTATTTTCAATAACGTTTAATCGAGGTTGATTCATCTATCTGGTCGTGTCAAGAAAATGAATATAATTATAGAGGCCGAATTATATGATAGAGTGAATAAAAATTCAGAGTCGACAAGTCAAGATGAAACAATTAATGAGTCTTCTTCTGCAGTTGGTGTGCTTATGTAATATATCGTTCACCACCTATACCTGTTGGTTCCTGGACAGTAAAATTTAATGGGGATCTTAAGGAGCTGTAGTCATTTTTAGATAGAGTTGGCACAGTCTTGTAGAGTATCTGAATCAGACTTATTTCATAGTTCAGTTGAATTTTTTGAGAAAGAAGGGCTCCTTTGGCATAGAAGTGTGAGAAATTCTTTAAGTGATTGGAATTCTCCTGTGTGTCGTTCGAAGGAAGATTTTATACCTGCTCATTCGAAGAATGACGTAAAAGAATGGAATTGTTCGCGTGCTGTTCATTCGTTTATAAGTTGTAGAGCTATAAAGAAAATTTTTTGTTATGGTTGCGTTGCAGAGGTGTCACGCACGTTTCTTGTCCATCCTGTTCAAAAAACGAGTAAGAAAGAAGATGCTCCGTGACCAACATCCTGCTTAATTCCAAAAGGCTACTGTTATGTTGTGTAATCAAAAAGAATTTTTTAGTAAAGAGGAATGGTTAGAGTGGTAGTAGTTAAACAATTTTGTTGTACTTCCTATACTTCAAAGACCGATTCGTTATTTATAAAGAAGCCCTGTGATAATCGTCCAAATGTTATGGTTAATGGGGATATCACTCGTCTATCTGATTCTGGGTGTACTACGTCAATTGTCGAGTTTCTTGCTATCTCTTTAATTCAAGTGTTGAAATTGAAGATTTATAGTTCTGCACCTACTGCAGATGGAGCTTTAAAGCCTGTAGTAGGTGTAGTTAACTTATCCATTTGTACAGCTAATCAGTGTTGCGTCCTTAATGCTTTAATAGTGTCTTCTTTGCCTCATGCATTTATTTTTGGAAGTGCTTTTGCGAAATTATTTGGATTTATAGCTGATTTTAAAAATAATTCATGGTATATACACGGTAAGTATTGGAAATCAAGTATCGTATATAGGACAATCTTCTGTGCTTTTAAAATGTAAGATTATTTGCTCGATTTAGATGACCTTTCTGATACTCAGAAATTAGAAGCTTAAGATCTTATAATTTTTTTAAACAAAATTAGTAGTATCTATAGATTGGGTCATATCGATAAAATCCTTAAGGACATTGATACTGGAGATGCAAAACCTTTTAGAAAGGAACCTTATATCATGTCGCCATACATGAATAAAATTTTAAACGATGAGTTAGGTGAGATGCTTCGTTTGGAAGTGGTTGTGCCGTGTCAGAGTTTCCGGAATTCCCCAGTGTTCCAGGTAAAGAAGTCCTTTAGTGAATATAGAATTTGTTTTAAGGAAGGATGTTGAATGACGTCACAAAATACTATAGCTACTCGACTGCAAATATAGATAGAATACTAAATTTGTTAGGCAATAATAATTTTTTATCTAGCGCGAGTTACGTTTCGGACATTGGGAGCGGTCTTTTTAAAAACTTCTTCCAAAACTTCTTGTAACAAATTTTATTTATTAAACAGATTG
The DNA here is from genome assembly GCA_036346225.1 of Platerodrilus igneus. NCBI lineage: Eukaryota > Metazoa > Arthropoda > Insecta > Coleoptera > Lycidae > Platerodrilus > Platerodrilus igneus. The sequence goes on along the minus strand of JARFIW010001469.1, from coordinate 8,521,008 downwards.
TTAGAAATATTGTGCTTGTATTTTCATTTTGATATTACATACTTTGTATATATGTTTATTTGTAAGTTAAATGCAAGCGCATGTACTCAAATCAATGTTTAATTTATTTACAAAACCGTTTTAGTAGGCTTATTTCATCTCCTTGGAGATTAATCAATAAACAATTATTATGTCATTCACAATCTGAGTGGTAATAAAAACTTATAAATTGTGTGTAAGTTTACTGCTTGCATTTATCATTGAACAGTCAATGTTGTTTAATCACTAGTTCAAAACTGTGTTCAATAAATGATAATACTGTTCTGGTCCTTCGAACTTACATCAGTCAATAATCAAATGTAGGATTACAAACACAAAGAACCATCTAAAGTGTCAATTTTCCTACACAGATATTAATATGGAATTTTGACAAACTGGTTAAAATACTCTAAATCGAAACTAAATTAATAATTGAATTAATATTAAAGGCGAGTAGCCTAAGTAAACGACAATGTTAAAGCTTAAATACTCAAGACTGACTAATGGTCTTGAGGCTCCCGGGCTATTTATGTTGTCCCTGTCCCTCACATGTCTGTGGGAACTTGGAGAGCTCATGTCTGCTTTTTTCTTAACTCTATTCATTATACAATGTAACAATCTTAATTTCTACGTAATCGCGGTTTCTTAACCGTCTGTGACCTGCACCTGCAGTATCACTTACTGACTGTAATACAACGTATTACATCCATTCTCACAACTTACTTGTGAATTTTTAATAACCTTTTCATATTTATCCTTGAGATACAATGTTGCATCTAACTTAAGTTTCTTTATGATTTTCTAATAATTTCTATTTATTTGTATATATATATATATATATATATATATATATATATATATATATATATATATATATATATATAGATTGGGAGATACATAACTCGTGGACCTTAGAAAAAGCTTTTAGCAAATCCTTCTTTCTGAGAGTACTCAAAATAAGACTGTCTTCAGCGTGATCCCTAGAGGTCAATATAAATTCGTTACCGTGCTTTTTGGACCGAGAAATTGTGCGTAAACGCAACAACGATTAGTAGATGCTATATTTGGTCCTCAATTTGAACCCCATGTATACTGTTATCTTAATGATATCATTCTGTGTTCACCGTCTCTTTAAGGATACCTTAAGTAGTTGTTAAATAAAGTAAAGAAATGTCATAAGAACGCCAATCTTATTATAAATTTAAAGAAGTACGAATTTTCTAAGAAAACGTTAAAATTTTTAGGGTTATATATATAGTAGGTTCCAATTTTTTTAGAACAGATCCGGAAAATGTTTTAGCCATGGTTAACTTTCCGGGTCCAAAAACTACAACAGAAGTAAGACGTTTCATAGGAATGTGCAGCTGGTATCTTAGACTTATTAAAAATTTCTGTGCATTAGTTTCACATATAAATTATTTAGTAAAGAAGAAAAAAAAGGGTCAAAGTATCGGTTGATTCTAAGGCTGAGTCGTCATTTCTTCAGCTTTGGCGTATACTCTCTTACTGTCGCAGCCTGATTATTCAGTTCCATTCATTGTAGAATGATACCCTAGTCATACAGGCATTGGTGACGTTCTTATATAAAAAATTGATGATGACGAATGTGTCCGTTTCAAATGAACCTACACCTTGACGAAGTTCTAGATTACTAGAACAGGTGGAACAACTTGTGTGTTTCAATGAGCTAAAGAGCGGAACCAAAGATTTTACCAAACTGGTGGGGTCTTTGGTGAGGAACCAGACTAAGACAAGTCCCCGAAAAATGTTAGCAGCTTGTTCGATACTTAGAGTGGTAGAGACCATAGAGGTCGGTATGGCATTCTAAGGCACACTGCTACGATGTGGAAGGCAACAGAAAACCACCACATTACCTCCCAAGTACACAGTGTACTTAAATTGTAATAAATAAGATGGCATTCTCTGGAGTAGAAGATTCCGCAGTTAAAATAGTCCCTCATTCGAATCTCCGGGAGGAGACTACTCCGAAAAATGCGATCGGAATGTTCAGAATAAAAGTCGGAGACCCTTTGCGGGTCGAAGCGTGGAATGGTAAAAGTATGAACACAAGTAGGGAAACTAGAGAACTTAAAAATTGAAATGGATAGGTTAACACTAGACATAGTAGGGATCAGCAAAGTTCCGCGGCAAGAGGCGGGGGAGTTTTGGAGTAGGAACTTCAGGGTAATTCATACAGGAGCAGAGGAAGGAAATTCGGGTGTGGGGATAGTTTAGCGAAAAAAATAGAACACCGTGTAGAAAATTACAAACAAAAGAACGAAATACTCATGGTTAGATTAGAAACTGAATCGGTAAATACAGTAATAATACAAGTATACATGCCCACCTCTAGCTACAGTGACGAAGAGGTAGAAGCGATCTACAAAGATGTCGAAGACATACTAAGATACGTAAAAGGACAAGAAAATTTAATAATTACGGGGGATTTTAATGCAGTGGTAGGTGAGGGTAGGAAAGGAGCGGTAGTAGGTTTATTTGGTTTAAGCACGAGAAACGACAGGGGAAATAGGCTGGTAGAATTTTGCGACAAGAACCATTTAATCATCACAAACACATTATTTCAACATCATGCTAGAAGACAATACACGTGAAAGATGCCAGGAGATATAGAGTACATTCTTGTTAGACAACGGTTTAGGAATCAAGTAAAAGACTGCAGAAGCTACCCAGAGGCAATTATAGACACTGACTACAAACAACATCGTAATTATGAAAGCCGCTATTAAATTTAAAAATTTGAAAAAAGAAACGGAAAAAAGCACATTGACTTTGAGAAACTAAAAGATAAAGATATGCAAGGAAGATTTGAAAAAAGTCAAATGAATTGCTGAAAGATATCGAGAACATATTTTATACTAAAGAAGTAGAAACAGAATAGAATAATATTAAATCCAGTCTAAACATGGTGACCAGAGATACTCTAGGGTATACACAAAAAGAAAATAAGAAACCATGGATAACAAAGGATATCCTGAATCTAATAGAAGAAAGACGAAAATACAAAAATAGATCAGATGAAACAGGAAAACAGAAATACAAAGCCATAAAATGAGAAATTATTCGCAAATGCAAGAAAGCTAAAAACAATGAATTAATGAAAAGTGCAAGGAAGTACAAACTAAGATGGAAATAGGGAAGATAGAAAAGCATATAAACTAATTAGAATTTTAGGGATATAAAACCATATAGCATAAATATAAGAGACGCGGGAAGAAACGTCATTATAGAAAATGTAGAGAAAGTGGATAGATGATAAGGATATATAAAGAATTTATATGCCGGACAGGAACTAACGGCATTAGAACAAGAATCAGACATTGAACAGGATGACAGGAGATATCCTATACTGATGAGTTTAAATTAGCATTAAAGAGCCTGAAAAACGGTACGGCACCGGGTACAGATTAAGGTGCAAGCAGAAACTCTAAAAGCTGCTGGACAAGCAGTAATAAAACGTCTCTTCCAACTTGTACGCTATATGTACGAAACAGGAGAGATACCCAAAGATTTCAAACGTAACATCATAGTCACTATACCAAAAAAGAGAGGCTCGGATAGATGTGAAAATTTTCGAACAATAAGTTTGACAATACACGTGTCAAAAATATTAACTAGAATTGCACAAAGGCGAATGGAAAAACGAGCTGAAGAAACACTGGGAGAAGATCAATTTGTGTGTAGGCGAAACAGGGGAACACGGGAGGCTATTTTAGCGCTGAGGTTGATAATGGAGAAAACAATAAAAAAGGGGAAACCGTGTATGTAGGATTTGTAGATCTGAAAAAAACATTCGACAATGTAAAATGGAAAAAGTGTTCGAAATACTCAAAAAAATTGGAATGAAGTTTAGGGATAGAGGGATAGTACATAGCTTATATAAAGAGCAAACAACGGTAATAAAATTACAACAAGAACGTAGAGAAGTAAATATTAGGAAAGCGGTGGGACAGGGATGTGCCCTATTCCCATTAATTTTGCACTTGTACATCGAAAAGGCAATGAATACTGTCAAATGCAAGAACACATTTGGAATTATTATGCTGGAACAAAAGATTGATATGCTTAGATTTGCAGATGATATAGCGGTATTAGCATCTAGAAGAGAAGAGTTAGATGATGCTCTTAATGAAATGGAAACAGTTCTAACAGAGAGATACGGTATAAAAGTTAACAAAAATTTAAATTAAAGTACCAATATGCAAAGAAGGAGAAAATAAATCAAAAACAATAATACAGATAGACATCGTGATCTTACAAGAGGATGTCTGTTACCTACGAAGCCAAATAACGCAAGATGAAAAAAGATTAAAAGATATAAAACAAAAATTAGCACAACTACATTTAAAAGAGAAAAAACAACTACTATGTTCAAAGACAACAAATATAGAAAAAAGGAAAAGATTGCTTAAAGCATGTCTGGAGTACAGTATCGTGAAACGTGGACAATATGAGAAACGGACAGGAAAATGATAGAGGTCTTTGAAATATGATGCTACGGACGTATGATGAAGATATCATGGACAGAAAAAGTTAAGAACAAGGAGGTTCTAGAAATGGCAGGGAAAGGAATAAATACGCGGAAAACAGTAAAAATAGGAAAAATATAATGATATGACACCTACTAACGCATGAGGAAATGCTGCGAAATATATTAGAAGCATACAAAGAAAAAAAAGAGGTAGAGGTAGACCTAGATTAGACTATCGCGCCGATATAGTGAAAGATGTAAGCTGTGAGAATTTCAGGGCAATGCGTAGGTTAACTAATAAAAATCAATGGCGGTGCGCGTCCAACCAGTGCCAAGACGGAAAACCTAATGACGAAAAAAATAACTGTATTTAAACCTGATGATTATTATAAGCAACTACCGGTATTGGTTTTGTAATACTCTCAACTAATGTTAATTGTGCGAAAGGATTTACTGGAAAACTATTAATTCGGCAAATGCCTAACTGTTGTGGGGGAACTTGGTAGCCGTCAGGATGCTTAACCCCCTTCATCTACCATGAATATCGGTGAAATATGGTATACTTTTAGAGAACAATAGAAAGAGGATAGTGCAAAAGATATAAAATAAAAAAACAGATCAGTACAGGCCGTGCTGTATTTAACAAGAAAAAGCAGCTGGTATATTCGAAGACAAAAGCCTAGAAACAAGCAAAAAAACTGCTGAAAAGATATGGGTTGTGCATAGCACTGTATGACTGTAAAATGTGAACAGTAGAAGAAGCAGAGAGGAAAAGATAAGCCTTTGAAATGTTACAAAGTTAAGAACAAAGAGGTACTAGAAATGGAAGGGGAAGAAGGGAAGAACTATGTGGAAAACAGTAAAACAAGGAGAGATAGGATATAGGACGCATACTAAGGTATGAGGGAATAATGGAACATATGTTAGAAGCAGAGAAGAAGAAAAAAGAGAGGTAGAGGTAGACCTAGATTAGACTATTACACACAAATAGTGAAAGATGTAGGCTGTAGGAATCTCAGGAAAATGTGTAGGGTAGCTCATAATAGAAAGTAATGGAGGTACAAGTCCAACCAGTTCTGGGACTAAAGACATAATGATGGTAAGGTATGGTTAGATTTTTTAATTTTAGAATAGGTTGTTAGCATTAAGTTCTATCTATGGCTCTAGTACTAGATTTTTGTATTGTACTTCTGCAACATGGAACCAAAAATACTTTTATTGATACGAAGAAGGTGATCCTTAAATACAGTGTTTGAATAAACGCGTACAAACCCAATGTCGTACTTACGGACGCTGTATTATACTGTATCGTATTGAGTGTATCTATGCTTGACCATAGTTTTACGTTTACTAAATTTTCACTTTTATGAAACAATACAAACGCTAGGGCAAAGAGGTTAAATTTTATAGACATCAATTTGTTGCAATATATGGAACGGAAATGAGCAAAAACGAAAGGTTGATAAGAAAATTTTAGATTTTTGTATAAGTGGCTCCATTAATCCTAAATCACGCGCTGGACTTAATTTACTAATTGCAACTCAACTGATTTTCAAGCATGATGGTGATTTGTACCTCGCTTTGGTAATTACTGAAAGTTGAAAGTTAATTACTACTCAAAGAAGTTTTAGATTCGATTTCTGAATTAATAGAAAATTACACGCTTATTAATATTAGGATGGATAAAATTAAGCATGTTGTGCATGCAAATGTTTGACTTTGATTTTCGTCTTTATGGACGTAATACCGGACACCACCAGATGAAAACCCGTCTTCCTACATAATCTGAGCTACACCAAAAATGTGAGCTTCTTTAAATCATCAATTAAAATAAATTAAACTAAAAGCTTTTTTATTTAAATGTATATTGTTTGTTAGGTCCTTTTGTCGCACGTTTTCGTATTTAATTTTAAGTCGTTGTAAATTCGTAGTTGTAAATCAAATAGTAAAACTGGCATCCCTTGTCCCGTTATATCCTGTCACAAAACCTCCTTTGTGAATATGGAAATAAAGTTGGACTAAAAGGATAGTGATCGACACATGCTCATAGACATCGAAAAGAAACGTTTGTTGGTTCGGTAAAGTGAGTTAAGTCATTAGTGTCTCCGAATGTGATTTTAACGATCAACCCTAAAAAACACAGTGTTAGTGCGTATGTAACACGTCCAATAAATAGCCATACAGTCCACTTCGTTGAAGAGTAGAAACGACGCTTATAGAATAATAGAATACGGTTGAGGTAAGTCGATATATATAATTATAAGGCCCTTTGCGCGATAACATTGCTCATATTAGAAAAAAGAAACAATTACATGAGTAAAAAGAACTTACAATTTCTAAGAACATAAAAAATAAACTTGCCTTACTAAATTAAAAATTAAGTAGGGTAAACATGTATGTACGTAATCTACAAGATATTATTAGCTTACTTATTTTATTTTTAACCTGATGAAAATTATTAAATTAAAATTTGATATTAAAAATTTAGCATAATCTGAGTATACCTGAAAATTAGAAAATTTAAACTTTCTACTGTAGATTGCCGCAAATTCTAAGATAAGCTCTGTATTAATATATTTAAAAGTTCAAATTCCATGGATAAAAACACTAAACCAGATAACATTTCTTGCAACATGGTTGACCTTAACTAATTTTTTTATAAAGTTCACTAGATGCCACTGACACCGGAAGAGTAAGAATAATCCTTAGAGAATTTGTTACACTGAGAAAGGTTAACGTTGAATTATTCTGAAAGATGTTTGATATGACAATAAATTGTAGGAATTTTAAATTTATTTGACTTTTCAGCACTTTTATTTTACTAAATCAATCATTGCCGTCAATGTCAAATTCAGTTATGAATTCGTCGGTTAATTTTAAAAATTAAGTTTTGCAATGATTTAAAAGCTCATGCTAAGGAAAATTGAGAAGTTACTGAAGAATCCAAAGACATGCTTATATATTGACACTATATTGCAAGTAAATTAAAGTTTGATCGATGATTCTGTAAAAATAGTTTATTCTAAGTTTTGTTTTGGATCCTCAACTGATTCATCGGCGTGTTCAAAATCAGGCTGTAACACTAACGATAAATTAGACGGAAAAGAAAAAAAATTACTAAATTTGAAAGGATAAACTAAAATATGGATGCACTAGGTATGATAGATTTCAGGAATATTTAATCTTGATATTTCAATTTTTGTTTCTATAAAAGTAATTAAGATAATATGGTATAACATTGTTCCTTTTAAATACATTACATTGCAGAAAAATCCAGAACGATGACCTATTATAAAACCACAAAGTAAACATCGGAATGTAGACACTACGTATACAGTTTTCATAAATAATTCAACGACTGCGGGACAACAAACTGTGTATTAAGCACAAATTGAAGTTATATATCATATTAACCGAATGCTGACCGTAATTTATAAGGATAATATAGGACAAAATAACGATAGTAAAAGCCGACGAAAAAGAATTGAAATTTAAAATTAATGATTGATAAGCTGGGAATAAGAAAACATCGAAAAAATGGATGCACGAGCGAGTAGTGATAGGGTAAATGTGCACGAGGGGTTGGGAATTGGTATAATGTTAAGTTAAAAGTAACGTTGCGTAGCACAGCTTCAACAAAAAAGATAATTGTAATGTTTCCGCAGGGATCAATAACGCAGGGTGCGTTGTTGAATCTACGCTTGTACATGCAAGGTATTTTCAATTTACATGATTGTGGAATTATTGTCGTTATGACCGGTTAAAGAAGTTTGGACTTGGATAGTTCCCCCTCTATTAATTTGAAATTATGTGGTGTTGGGTCAGGCGAACTGTTGTTTGAAGGACAAAAAATGAAAATATTAAAAATTTGAAAAACTGGTGTTTCTGGATATTTTTAACCTTATAATAGGTCCATTAAGCCGAGAGTCGTTATGTGTTTTTATGTTTATATATTTTTTATGTATATATGAGCTTTGGAAGTAAACATGGTTGGTATTTTATGAAATAGGAAATTAATTGAACATTAAAGTGATTATTCAGTTCATCAATGATTTACCAACGAAACGAGTGTTGATAAAGTTTAAATATGTTATCATTTTAAAATATTAAGAAATATGTACGTATCGATTTTAAATTATTTAGAATGAACAATGAACAGATTTCAAAAAAACGGGGACTTAAGTCTTACTATGAAAACATTTCCAGATATTGCGATTTATAGATACCATGTAATTTAATATTGGAAACAGAAAAATTTGGAGCGATGATAGCTTTGTTAATGGATTAGATTTAAGGTCTTTTTAGGATATTTTTCATTTAGCATTACTTGGCCAGAGGAGGTTAGAAAACTAATTTTTTTTTAGTATGTTTGTATGTACATTGAAATTATTTTTGATTAATATAGTTTAAGTTTAAGTAGAATTTTATTTGCATTTATCTAGGAAGTAGGATAAGATTTAGGTTATTGTACAGATATCCAGCTACCCCACTGACAGAATCTTATTTGGAAAAGGCATTTTATTTTTCAGTTTTATTTAATTTAACAAAAATGTAATAAGTGTAAGATATTTTAGCAAAAGGTAAATATAAAATGGTAAAATTTATGGAATCGATGCAAAGGTAAGTCTACGCGGAATATCCGTCTTCCATGTAGGCATAATACCAAAAGGAATTACTGTGACAGACGGTTTGGCCCCTATTAATTATGACAAGTAGAAAAACCTTTCAGGGCAAATGATAGTGTAACTTTCTTTTTTATATCAGTCACTTTATTTATTATTTTTTGTTTTTATTATTTTTATTTCGAATATTTCTATTTGTTTTCTAATATCTTCCATAGGAACCCACTCCCGCACCATTGCAGTTAGCTGACACACTCGGCGATCCTCGCCCCTTCAGGGCAAATCAAAATTTACTACGTTCCCGCTCATGTTGCCAGTTTCAAATCGTAATCACATCTTTCTGCGAAAATTTTAAATGAGAGAAAGTAGTTTTTACGTCAAAAAAATATAGAATTTTTGATTTCGAATAAATAAGTCATTGTCTTACTGTTTATTCCCCATTGAAAATTCGTTTGATAAAACATTTAGTAAGAAAGTTTAATCAGTTTTCGTTAACTGGATAATTAAGTTGTTTTAACTGCACATGTTCACGCTCTCCCAGAATTCTTGATAATTTTATACGTTACTAAGTCAGGTCATAAGCCTGGATCATCAGAAATCAACATATCATTGTGCCCTGTCAATTTGTTTATTTGTGTATTACTGACATTTGAGCCGCAGTTTTAGCATCTTCATCTAAATAGACTATGCACATGCGTGAATTTTTTGATACCGCAGTTTTTTTCCTTTTACAAAACTTTTATGGATTGTAATGATGGCCATGACCTTGATGGGGATGGTAATATGGCGTCAGCATCGACGACGATATGGTATATGTTGTAATTGATGCATTTATAATATTTTCAAATGTTTTGTCTTGAATGTCAAAAACCTGTTTAAACTATAAGCTATTTTTTCGCTTCTTCTCTTCATCTTTTTGTTGTCGAAAGTTTGCATCAGAAGGTTTTTTTTTAGGTAATCCTGAAATGAAATAAAAGTCAAAAGTTAGTTAACCGTGTCACAAAGTTCATTTTTGTAAACTATTCCAACCAATCAATTAAATTTTTTCTATAAGAAATGATAATATAAAAAGTTCAAAAAACTAAAAATCGAAATTGCTTCACAAAGAAAACCGCTAAGCTAGTTGCGATTTACTTTTTATAGTGATTCAATTCAGAATAAATAAACTAATATAATACTATGTCAAAGTTAATAAATAATAATAAAGCTAACAATAAACTTACCATAAGCTTACTACTCTGGTAGAACACGATGTCACAATACAAGTACATGATATTACAATCAACCTTTAGGCACTGGCAATACAGTTCTTTAAACTCATTTAATTTACAATTTGTAACGTATACTTACCCAACTGCCAAGAGAGATTTAAATTTTAAGCTGCGAATTAAATTAGATAAAATTAAAACCACTCCAAACAAACATAAAGATAGGACTGTTTTCTTTGTATAACTTTGTATTAAAATTAAGTTTAAATGGCTCCATGCTTGGCATTAAATATTTTTAAATTTTGTTATGTATAATGTCAGAATAAAAAATTTAGAATAGTATTACATTGTTCTTTATTTATAAAAGGCTATGACGTCACTACCACCTTGGGAAAGTAGCCGAAACTAGGTAGCCGATAGTATAGCGTTGTGGTGATTTTACTTATATGAATTGTGTACTAAACTTATCAACAAGATTAGCTTATCCAGGGATGACGATAAACGTTTCATTATCCCCGGAACTACCCATACGTACGGTTGGGGGCACCGTAAAATAGACGATTTCTATTTCACCTAGTTTTAGTTGTTATAGGTTAAGTTTTTGTACATAATAGCTTTAGGATTTTATAATTTTTAAGCTTTCCCTTACCTACCCGTTTTCCGAATACCTCCCCCTTCTATCCTGGTGGACATAGTGTACGTGTTACCTCCCCGTGGTGTCGCTGGACGGCCAATATTTTGCCCGTTTTTGTAATCTGAAAAATGTTGGTTGACTAACAAAGCGGACCAACTGTAATTAATACAATTAATAAAACACTGTTGTAAGTTTATCGAGTTTTCTTTTAAAGGTTTGAATTGATTTACAAAAAGCTGGTGACCAAAAAAAAATATAAAGATGGAGTTAAAGCTAAAACTAAATAAAGGTAAATATAGGATATCAAAAAAGACTGCAGCAGGAGTCATTCACTTTCACTATTATAATTGCATTCACCGAACGAAATCAATTGAATTTCCCATTTGTATATTATCGTTAAGCATGCATTGGAATTTTTTCGGTTGTTGATAATTTCTTGTTTAAAGTAAAATATTTGTATTTTCAACTCTTAATTAATCAAAATTTTAATTTCCAAAGCATGCAAGTTTCTAGCATATATTAGGGGTGACGGTTCGGATCAGGGTGTCGAGAGCAAGATCCATGCCTAAAGCTAAAAACATGCTAAGTTGAAGAAAACTATTGTGCAGATTTAAGATGACAATGTTATTTAATACTGTTACTAGATGTGCGAATATTTTGCAAAAAATGCTTAGTTGAAGAAAACTCTTACCTAGGTTAGATATAAATCGGGTGGATCGGTGGCGGAGGATCAGGTCGATCGGTGGATCCAATGGGTGGATCCCATAAGGTGGATCTGTTTTCGGATGCATCAATCCTACTACAGCACATCACATTCCAATGTAATAAAATTTAACCATCGCGACACCGACAATAAGCACAAATCGCTCACATAGTACACATAAAAAAATTATCCGTGAGTAAAAGAGAATTACATTCATTGATTACATCCTTCGTACGATAAAATGAAGAGGGATTCTGTTTGTAACTCAAGTAACTAGCGAATAAATTAATCTTCAAATTGTCCCGCGAGTTACGTTTCGGACCTTGGGAGCGGTGTTTTTAAAAACTACTTCCAAAACTTGTAACAAATTTTATTAGTTATACAAAAATTACAGTTGAATTTTGACAAACTGGTTTAAAAAAACTCTAAGTCGAAATAAAATAATCAATTGAACTAATACTGTGAGTAGTCTAAGCAAACTACAATGTTAAAACTGAAATACGTTGACTGACTGACTGCTCTTGGGGCACCCGGGGTATTTATGTTGTCCCTGCCCCTCACAATTCTGTGGGAACTTGCAGAGCTCATGTCTGCTTATTCTTAATTCTATTCATTAATACATTGTAACAATCTTACTTTCTAGGTAATCGCGGTATCTTAACCGTCTGTGATCTGCCACCTGCAGTATCACTATCGTCTGGAATACATTGTATTGCATCCGTTCTCATGAACTGTTAATAACCTTTTTATATCTATCCTTGAGTTACATTGTTGTACTCGACTTAATAATTTCTTAATGGTTTCTAATATTTCCTAATAGATTCTAATTTATAATACATATATAAATTGGGGGATACATAACTCACGTTGTAAAAAATGAATTTTCAACCAAGAAACCATCTCAATTCGACTAACAATTTTATTTTGTGTTCTTTATCGCGAAGCTAGCAGCAAACTGTCCTCGATTAAAAAAATTCTACGTTTACGTCTGCTTTGTATAACCAGTCGTAAACCTTCCAAAACAACACGTGTCTACCAGTTAAGGACTATCTGCAACTAATCTTGCAGAATTATGGAGTAAGTGTAGGATTGGTGGCCTACTTCACGCATAAAATTACAGAAATTTAACGTAACAATTAATACGCCGTATACAGATAACGAAGGGGTTATCGCTACTGAATGTCTTCAGGATGTTTGTCTTGTTGTCTTAAGCAAAAGAGTTTCTACCTCTTACCTAGGGTATCGTACCCCATCTAATATGTAGGAGTATTAGAGGTAGTGGCACCCTCCCTTTCCTCTCACACACTTGCTAGCTACCCATATACCTACGATCATTCTTGTGCCCACTGTAGTGGTAGTGCCTGAGCTATACCGTAGTTGCTTTTTACCTTCTTCTAAAGTCGTATAGAATCTCTTACTGAGGCTATCTTTTGCGGTAGGTAATACGTCTGTGACCTACCAGTACCAGTGTATGTGATAGATAAAGCAATTTTAGGTCCGCATTAAATTTTCAACATATAAAATTTAGGGATTACTACAGTATAATATTTTTTTATGTGCAAGCATAAATATGTAATAATTTATTGCAATTTTCGTTGATTCCATTAACTTTTTGTCTCGAATTAAATTATGAAAGTGCACACGTGCACTGTACCGTTTGCACACATACTTACGGGTCTTGAAGTAATACTTTAAACAGACGCAAATCTCTTAAGCGTATTCGATGCTACGTATTTCAAAGTTCTTTATTTTATATCAAAGACTCTTGCATTCCTTTCATTTAGGAGGAAAATCAACTTGCTCTTTGTACTCTAAATACTTTGGTTGAAAATTTCAAACTCGTTACAAAGACGCTTTTAACAAAGTACAAGATAATCCTCGAGGTATAGAGGAAATTACTTTGGTTTTGTTTTGACGATGAAGCAGCCTTTAGACAAGCACTACAAGATTTTAATTTGGGAATTGTTCTCTTATACTTTCGGAATATTTTGCCTTTAAAGATTTGTTATGGGTTTTTATAAGCGAGAGATGTTCAAACTCGGGTTGTTGTTTTTAAGATTTTAAGATTTTTTTAAGGTTAGAAGCTCGAATTTATGAGAGGTTAATGGTTTAATTTAGTGATTGAAACTTTGAAAGTCTAGAGATATCAGGACTGAAATGTTCAAAGACGGGGCCACAAAAATAATATCGATACATTAGATTGAGGTAATTTAAGTTTATATTTTGTAGATCAATTGGATTTAATATTTGTTAATAGAAAGTTTTTATAGGGATGCAATATTTGGAAATTATGCGTGGAAAAATTAAACAATATTTACATAACTTTGTTACGTTTATTTTTTAACATAAATTAAATACCCCTTTTTTCCCTTGTTAAGTCATTACTCGCTCGAATAAATTTCATTTCTATTCTTAAATTCTCCAACAATACCCTATATAGTGTACCTATTCAGAATGAGTCTGCTTTAACATAATTTTAACTCAAATCCATTTTGCATTTAGAACGAAAATTTATTCGATAAATTAAATAGTCAATACCTTGTTTTAGGTATCCGTTAATTTGTTAAACATTCCGATAACGTATAATTGCTTTCTCTTGTGTTTCCCATCTAGAGACTTGTCGAAATAATGGATCCTCCTATTATTTGATAGTGTGTTTTCCAGTTTGCTAATCGGGCTTTGATAACGCGAGGATTGCAGTTTAAACTCGTGTTATTTCAACCAATTTTTAATTTGATTCTGCAGCTTGTGCGTTAAAATATTTTCTACATTACTAGTCCCAGTACTCCAAGAGCGATGCACGTTTTTTTGTTCGACATGTAGGAGGTATCTTGCGTGTATCGGTGAGTTTTTCCGCTCTTATCCATCCTAATCAGATTCTCTTTTTAGCTTTTAGCTGGAGGCCAAATTGGTTCTTTTTTATGTAGGCCCAACTGCTCTATGCCACAGATCAACTGCCGTTGCATGCAGATCGCTAGTGCCGTTATGGTAACAGAGTAGTTAGCCTGGTATTTACGTTTCTTCCGGCTACGTCTAGGTACGGAGCAACTTGTTACCTAATGAGGTATGTGAAATATTTTATCAACACGACGGAGATCGCACGATAATGGAAATGTTGTCACCGATTATCTACATGAAAAGTCTGAAGATAGATTTATTGTTAATTATAGAACTTAGCCACCTCTATCGCCCGCCCTTATCCCACTACGTTATCTTTTCTACTGGGATATGTAAAAAATAACGTTCTCTCAGTAACTCTTTCCACGAAAGAGGATTTCAAGAGACGCGTATTAAATAATCTAAATTCTTTAACTCTAGAACAGATACAAAAGGCAAAGTATGGTGAGATCATGAAACATTTTAAAATTCATAGAAAAAAATGGTGAATTGTAATAAAGTTTTATAATTATCAAAATAAAAAGATAAAACTAGAACTAAATGTTACAAAACATTAAAATATATACATTCTACTCCAACGAAAATGATTTCATTTTGTTACGTACTTTTTTCTAGTTACACTTCGTTCTTTAAAATAAAAATAAAACAGCTATAATTTAAAATATTTAATTTGTGAATTACCGACCAATAGAAATTAATACATAAAATTGATAATAACACATAGATTCTTTTACCTTTATGCTCTAAAGTTCGTTACTAAGCTCTGTCGAGTTGTCAATTTGTTCTTCATTATTAGCGTTCGAACGAGCAAGCTGCTCTGCAGGATAAGTGGAGTCGAGATGGCCGTGTGTAAGCACGTAGCTTCTAACAGTGTTAGAAAAAAAAGATTAATTGCTTGATTCTTGGTGTCTGGAGGTCGAACCTAACAGCTGTAGCGTGAGCATGATTTTCTATAAGCTTCACTCAGAGCGGTTCAGTTGATCACTGCAGGCCTAAGGAGATGGAAGTCCCCTTTGACATCATTAATACAGTTGGTATAAATTAATTAAATAGATTATACTAATATTTTTCATCTTAGTGCAATATCTTAAAGCAGTATCTTAACGCAATATCCTGACGTAGTATCTTAAGGCAATATTTTAAGAAGGCAATTACATGTGTTCCGTAAATTTCAACTTCACCAATAAATAACATCAAATAAGTAAATCTTGGAGCTAAAATTTTGTTGGAGAATTAAATTCAATCAAGCTGAGGTTGGTTTATTTATGTAATCGTTGTATTCCGAAGAACTTTGATATTCGATGGTTATGGAAATTTCCGACAGCTGAGGTCAAGGTCCTATATCTTTCGTTCAGAGCAGTTTCGTAGCACGTGAGTGTACCTTAGGATTTAATCACTTTGAACATTAATTAAATTGCAATAAAGAATATAACATTAAAAATTTGAGTAACGTAAAAAGCTTTTAGTGAAACAGCAAATTAAATAACAAATCTATTGTGTCTCAGAATGTTTACAAGTACACAAAGTGTACATTTGGTAAAGCTGTGAATGACATTTTATGTCAGATATATAAAAAACATAGATTCAGTTGTCCTATCTAGACGTCACATGTCGTCTTAATTTAATTTAAAATATGTTTAAATATTTTGAGGTCATGAACTTGTATTTTCCATCGACATGTGAAATTCGCGTACTTACTGTTAAATAAAAATAACTTAGAGTAATTACCTTCTACAATATCAGCACTTTGATAATTAAATTTTATTGTGAAGGTCAAGGAAGTACTTCATTGATTTAAAGAAATTTATGTATTATGAGTAACTTAGAAAATTTCAAGTCAGTATATTTAAATTTTGTAGAAAGATCCATTCGGAGGTCTTCCTATTTTTGAATGCAAAACTTTACTAGTATATTTCTGTTCTAGAAAAATAATTAAGTAAAAATTTTTTAAGAGATACGAATTTAAATATTATAATTACATGAATCCAGAAATTTATCCAAATAGAATCTATTTTGTTTTTGAATGACTTTTTAAAATTTAGAATTGAAGTAAATAAATTACAAGTCATCCCCGATTAGAAATTGTGTGTAATGAAAACAAATTCCCTAGGTATATATTTTAGAAGCCTAAATTCTATTATTTTATTTTTGGCAAATATTTTTGAGGACACAAATGGTGTCCATGTTGTACCTTTGTTTGTTCACAGGTCAAGCCGAGACATCTGTTTGAAAGACTTATTTCATTGTCTTGCATGTGTTGTATAAACTTGTAATGTTGATCGTGCACGCGTCTCCGTTGCCATTATTTTAGGTAAAGTAGGTAAATGTACGATATATGTCAAATTTGTTGTTAGTTACGAGAGAAAATTTTGACTTATAAAAATATTGGTATTGATTAAGAGTTCCTATTAAGGAACCCGTGTGAGAACACATTGTAAGACCTAGACAAATTGTTTTATAATATTTATTAAATGTTTCGTTGTAGGAACTTTATAATAAACGACAAAGGGTGCTGAAGCTTCGACTCTTTATTATAAAAAGTGTGTATGTCCTACCTTAGGAACGTCTAGTAATTTCCAATAGCTTATAAAGTTCAATATGTTGACTAGTTTCATCTTATACGAAATGGTGCTGAAAAAGTCAAGGTGTTAGATCAGTCAAATTCGCACGATCTTCCTAAGTTCGACGGCAATCCAAGACAATGGCCTATGTTTATTTCCAGCTATGTTCGATCAACAAAAATGTGTAATTTTTCAGATGAGGAAAATTTAGGAAGATTACAACGTTGCCTGACCGGTAGAGCCGCTCAGTTAGTAGAGGGAAAGTTGTTGCTTGCAGAATCAGTACCACATGTACTAGCAATTCTTCGGTCGCATTGTGGTCGCCCAGAGCAAATTCTCCGCATTATAATCGATCAACTTCGAGAAGAACCAGGTGTTAAGGAAGACCGAATGGACTCAATTGTCAATTTTTCTTTATCTGTACAGCACTTGTGTTCGCTTATGAAAGCTGCTGATATGATTACGTACAGCGATAATCCCCAACTGCTCTTAGAGCTTGTAGAAAAACTAAGTGGCACATTAAAACTGCAGAAATAATCCAAAGCACTTTCACGCCGCGCATGCTTCTAACGCTATGCCACACAATACTGGTCAAAGAACAGTTTCATGTCTGATTTGTACGGGTACATGTAAAACACCTTCTGAGTGTGATAAGTTTTTAGAAATGCCTTTAAAAAATAGACTGGAGTTAAAAAGCAAATTTAAGTTATGTAGAAAATGTTTAGGACGTCATGATGTAAGACGCTGTCGTGTATACAGGGATTGCGGTGAAAATGGTTGCACATATAAGCATCATCCGTTATTACACGATCCAAATATACATGAACCAGCTGTAATCACGACTCCTGCTTTAGGTGTGGCTACTACCGTCAACACGGAGATAGCATCTAGAAAGTTACTTTTTCGAATTGTACCCGTAATTCTGCACGGACCCATAAAAAGTATCTGCTCTTACGCATTTCTTGATGAAGGGTCGTCGCTTACATTACTTGACCGAGAGATTGCCAATGATATAAACCTCAATGGACCTGAAACTGATCTTTGTCTAAAATGGACGGGTAATACTACAAGAGTGGAGAAACGGAGTAAAGTAGTTTCCTTAGACATTTCAGGCGTAGGCTTTAATTGTCAAAAATTTCGAATCAGTGACGTAAATACAGTAGAAACACTCGATCTACCTATTCAATCTCTAACCATCGATAATGCGAATACTGCTTTTCGCCATTTGAAGGGCATTCCGTTTCAGCAATATCACAACGCTAAGCCCAAGATCTTAATAGGTTTGAAACACTGGAAGCTTGGTGTCCCACTAAGAATACGTGAAGATGGTTGGGGAGAGCCAGTAACCGCACAGACTCGTTTGGGCTGGACAATATTCGGTTCAGTGCACGTTGAATCAATAGGTCGGGAGACACTAAATCCTATTTTCCATATTACTAGCAAACACGAAGACGATAAATTACATGTACAAGTGCTGCAGTTTTTCTCAACGGAAAATTTCGGTGTCAAGTGTCCCACAGAACCTATACAATCAAAGGAAGACCGTAGAGCCAAAGAAATGATGGAAAAATCTACTATCAAAAATGGGAATCGCTACGTCACCGGTTTATTGTGGCGATATGATGAGATTGAACTTCCAAACAATTACCCACTTGCCATGCGTCGGCTTTTAAGTTTGGAGCGGAAAATGAATCGGGAACCTGCCTTGGCGCAAAACCTACAAGCACAAATTGAGAGCTACGTGCAGAAGGGATACGCTAGAAAACTTAGCTCCAAAGAAATTAAAACTGTCTGTCCGCGAACATGGTACTTACCTATATTTGCAGTGACTAATCCTAATAAGCCGACAAAAATACGTTTGGTATGGGACGCAGCTGCGGAAGTCAATGGCGTCTCGCTCAATTCCGTCCTGCTGAAAGGTCCGGATTTATTGCAGCCTCTCTCAGATATTCTGCACCGATTCCGAGAACATCCAGTTGCTGTAGCCGCAGACATAAAAGAAATGTTCCATCAAATTGGTATAAGTAGCTCTGATCAAGCATCTCAAAGATTTTTATGGCGTTCAAACAAAGCAAAAACTCCGGAGGTGTATGTTATGCAGGTAATGACCTTCGAAGCAACTTGCTCACCTAGTTGTGCTCAATTCGTGAAGAATAAAAATGCAGCACTTTATATAAACGAATATCCCAGAGCAGTCCGTGCTATTTGTGACAACCACTACGTAGATGATTGGTTAGATGGATTTCCAAATAGTGGTGAGGCAATAACTGTTGCCAACGACGTTATTCGTATTCATACTGCCGGCGGATTTGAAATTCGAAACTGGGTATCCAACTCACCAGCATTTTTAAAAGCAATGAGTTGTGAAAGCCATAACCAGTCAAAGAATCTGAATTTAAGCAATGATACTGATGGCGCCAAAGTTCTCGGTATGTGGTGGTCTACAAGGGATGATTGTTTTTATTTTCATGTTGATGTAGAAAGACTAGGTAAAGTAATTATAATTGACAGGGTCCGACCCACAAAACGACAAGTGTTAAGAATAGTCATGATGATATTTGATCCACATGGATTAGTTGCGTTCTACATTGCCTATGCTAAAATTCTACTTAGAGATATTTGGAAAGCAAATGTGTCTTGGGATGAAGTTATTCCTGACGATCTTTATAGGCGGTGGTTAAAGTGGACAAGTCTCTTACCAGACTTGCAACAAATACGGATCCCAAGGTGCTATTCGCTTGTGGGGTACGAATCTGTCGAACTGCATGTCTTTGTTGACGCTAGCGAAAATGCGTTAGCAGCCGCAGCGTACTTTCGAATTTCAACGAATAGTGGCGTTAGATGTCGACTAGTTGGCGCAAAAACTAGGGTTGCGCCACAAAGGTGCGTTACGATCCCGCGGCTTGAATTACAAGCAGCCGTTATTGGATCTCGCTTGGCTACTTCAATTGAACATGCCCATAGTATTAACATTAATCGCCGGATATTCTGGAGTGAATCTACAGATGTGTTACAATGGCTATCATCAGATCACAAGCGTTATAAGCAGTTTGTTGCATTTCGCGTGAGCGAAATCCTAGAGACGACAGCTCTATCTGAATGGCGTTGGGTACCTTCAAGCTCGAATGTGGCCGATGAAGCGACTAAATGGAAAACGCAACCCAGAATTTCCACTGCAAGTAGATGGATTGATGGTCCAGAATTACTTTATCAGGCGGAGAGTAGCTGGCCAGTATCGCAAATTTCTACTACTTCTAACTGTACCGATGAGGAATTAACGCCAGTGATGACGCATGATACATCATATGAAAGTTGTTTGAACGCAAAACTTGTGCCTGATTACAGAAGGTTTTCCAAATGGCGGAAATTGGTTCGTACAGTAGCTTATACGTTACGTTTCTTTGCTTGGATAAAACGAATTAAAGGCGCCCTTACAGTGGTTGAGATACAACGGTCCGAAGACGAATTGTATCGACAAGTACAGCATGAAGTGTATTAATCTGAAATTGCAAGTTTATCTAGAGATGCTGAACGACTGCTCGGCAAAAATAGTAATTTGTACCGCCTTACGCCGTTTTTAGATGACAATAAGGTACTGAGAATGCGTGGGCGCGCAAACCGTATACTTGGCACTACTTATAATGCTGTAAATCCAATCATAATGCCTACAGATCACTACGTAGATTTCATCACTATCATCATGAAACAACTGTCAACGAGATCAGACAAAAATTTGTCATATATCAACTTCGCGCTGTACTAAAAAAAGTTAGATCCTACTGTCAGAAGTGTAAAAATGAACGTGCCCGACCTCAAGTACCAAAAATGGGCGACCATCCTTATGCTAGAGTAGCGTCCTATCTTGCGCCGTTCTCATATGTTGGTCTGGATTACTTCGGCCCCTTAATGGTAGCGGTTGGTCGTCGCTCAGAGAAAAGGTGGGTAGCGCTTTTTACTTGCCTAACAGTCAGAGCTGTTCATTTGGAAATCGTGCATATAAGAAATTTTATTGCGAGAAGGGGTATGCCACTTGAGATTCGCAGTGATAATGGGAGTAATTTTTGAGGAGTGGACAATGAACTACGTCGACTTTACAAAACTGTCGATATAAATGATTATCAAAATGAATTTGATCGAATACATTGGGTATTTAATCCGCCCTTAGCTCCTCATACAGGAGGCTGTTGGGAACGGCTGGTAAGGTCCATTAAGAAGTGCTTATTTTTCTCCATGCCAACCAGGAATCCCAATGACGAAGTCTTACGATGTTTTCTTATGGAAGCAGAATCAATTGTGAATTCACGTCCATTAACCTACATACCTACAGACCCCGAAGCAGAAGAGGCTATAACGCCAAATCATTTTTTACTTGGCAACTCGGGAGCTTCCAAGCCATTCAGACCCTTTGACGATAGTTCTGATACACTTATAAGAAGCTGGGAGTTTTCTCAAGCGTTGGCAGATCGATTTTGGGGCAGATGGATCAGGGAATATATGCCTGAAATGAATCGAACTACAAAATGGTATGAAAATGTTAAAGCAGTTGAAAAGGGTGATATCGTTGTTATTATAGACAAAAAAGAGAGACAATCGTGGAAAAAAGGACGCGTTATAGAAGTTCAGAGTGATGGAACAGGCAAGCAGGTTCGACAAGTTATTGTTCAAACTGCAACCGGTATTTATACACGGGCGCAGCTAAAGTGGCCGTCCTCGACGTGAAATCGTAAACAAGGTGGTAAGGAGCCCCTATTCGACGGTCTCCTTACCAGGGGGGAGAATGTTAGAAAGACTTATTTCATTGTCTTGCATGTGTTGTATAAATTTGTAATGTTGATCGTGCACGCGTCTCCGTTGCCATTATTTTAGGTAAAGTAGGTAAATGTACGATATATGTCAAATTTGTTGTTAGTTACGAGAGAAAACTTTGACTTATAAAAATATTGGTATTGATTAAGAGTTCCTATTAAGAGGCCAAAAAAACCCGTGTGAGAACACATTGTAAGACCTAGACAAATTGTTTTATAATATTTATTAAATGTTTCGTTGTAGGAACTTTATAATAAACGACAAAGGTTGCTGAAGCTTCGACTCTTTATTATAAAAAGTGTGTATGTCCTACCTTAGGAACGTCTAGTAATTTCCAATAACATCTGTATGACATTTGGTGTTTGAGGTCTTGGTAAGTGTGTTTTAAAGAGTGAAATTCAGGTTGTATGGCTATGTTAGTGGTGTTAACATAAGGTTTCCGCATTCCCCTTATACAAGCACAGTTAAATTTTGTTGGTTATTGTATTGAAAAATACGGTGGCGCTCATTAAATATATTTTTGGTCTTTTAACAACCCATGACCCAAGCTCACGATCTACCCAGAGCTAACACTCGACTAGCCGTTTATGTCTTAAGAGTTTTTCTTTATCTCAAGCCATTCTCCATCCAACTTTACCTTGGGCTTACATTAATAAGAAAAAATTCTCGACCTTGTGATATCAGGTTAGGGTTTAGGAAATTTAAAAGTATAATTTTTTTAGCTGATAGTCACGAGGATAAAGTTAATAATAAAAAATCAAGCAAGAAAGAATTTCTTATTACAATAGTCTTACGCGGTATAATTCCCGCCATTTTGTAAATTATACCGACCACGTTTTACGAGTGATGCAATCGCTATTTAAGTCAAATTTACACGAACAATTTAAATAAAAACAAATTACTCACGTGGTGGCATCTCGGAACTTAAATCTCAGGGTCCAGCAGTGATTTGCAGGTTGGGTTCGATTACGCCATTGTTGAATATCAGATTTCCATCCGTCCTAACATAACTTCTGCACTGGCAGTGGGTCGAAAGGAGATAAGGTAACAGGTACCACAAAGGTAAAGGTACAGCGAACCTACATACCTATTTTTAAGAAGATAAAACACACACTACTCAGATAGTAGTAGCTTCGTTGAGGTGTCGTGACTTAATGCCTGCTTTCGACGCTCGTGCATCCCCGTATTCACTCTGCGCAGACGCGACTGTCCGGGACGACGGAAGTTGGCGTTATTCATTTAAAAAAACGCGGCAATTTACTTATAAATTATAGCTAAATCTAAAACTGCTACATTGCCATATTTGGCATGTAACAATTTGACCTTACATTTCGTAGAATAAAACATATTTTTCCACACTTGTTAGTGTTTTAGGCAATATATTGCACACCTTGGATTCGTTGTATTCATGCCATGCGAAGTATGCGGTACAATGCGATACAATGGCGATTCAATGCAGTCACGTTGTGGTTCTGCATACAAGTTATAACGAACATCTCGAATATCAGCTTCGACATCATATTCTCGCATAACTAGACCATATATTGGAAAATCTAAAGTGGTAGAGTTTTCTTACATCATTCCGAGGGCGAATAGCATTTAAATATCACTAATATTTTGGAGAACTTTTGTATGGACAACACCTTGATGCATTTTTTTCTTTCCTTACACTTAGAACATTCTGGCTTCTCGCCATCGTCCAGTGTTTCGCTCGAAAGTATAGAAAGTTACAGAACAATGATTATAATGTGTACAACGTATTGTCCAGTGAAAATATTCACAATTTTGGAATTTTCTTCTCTTAAATATTGTTGCCAGGATTTATTAGTCAAACAAATCGACTGCAATTATAGTTCTATTTGTACCACTGCATAAGACCAACGAGCTAGGCAAGTTACGTTTTGGACCTTGGGAGCTGCTTTTTTAAAAAGTCTTCTTCCAAAAATTCTTGTAACAATTTTTATTTAATCATAAATTACAAGTGGAATTGTACAAAACTGTATAAAATTACTCTAAGTCAAAATTACTATTAAATGGATTTAAATTAGGGCAAGTAGCCTGAACAACCAACAATGCAAAAGCTGTGCGGGTCAAGACTGACTAACTTTCTTGGGGCTCCCGAGGAATTTATGTTGTCCCTGCTGCTCACATTTCTATGGGAACTGCAGAGCTCATGTCTGCTTATTTCTTTATTAATTTATACAATACAAAGTAACAATCTTAATTCTAATAATTGCGGTTTTATAACCGTCTGTGACCTGCACCTGCAGTATCACGTTGCGTCTGGAATACATTGTATTCACGTCCGTTCTCACAACTTGCTTGTGAACTTTCATTAACCTTTTCTTTATTTATCCTTGAATTACATTGTGCTACACTTCGTTTACAGTTTTACCTGGTCGGTAATGCAGTTAACAAAATGTTACGCTTAGATTCTGGTACATTGAAATGGCGATAGATGGCTCTTAAAAGCCGGTAATACAATTACCAAAGTTCATAAGATACACATGACGTCACTGATAATTTATATTGCGCCATAATTAAGAGAAGGTACATAAAATTTAAACAATAAAAATTAGATAATCTACTCACGTGAAGGATCCGTTAACCGGCAGGAAATCACGCCACGGTAACCTCGGCATCGCTGCTGGTAGAGTTGGACATCCAAATTATCTCGGGGTCATGGTCCAGGGTCATCTTCGTTCCTATATGCAGTGGAAGACGGGAATAGGGAATTAAGGAAAGATACTCAAGATAAGGAAATCTACATAATAAGATAACACGACACCCGGCACGACTGTTCACTTCAAAGTTCGGCGTAAAAAAGCCACGTTTCCGCGCGAGAACCCACGAAACTCCCTACTCTTTTGTAGCATTGCTATACCCCTATAGGGATAATTCACACTTCCAATTGCACTATTGTGACGTGCCGGAAGCCCCGCCCAGTTCATTTAAAAATGTTCGCGCGTCTTGCGTATTTAAAATTATGGCGGGAAGCTTCCGCACATTAAAAAACTACTTAACATAAAATGTTAAAGTGCAAATTCAGTTTGCACGTAACAATTGTTGCATCTAACTTAAGTTTCTTAATAATTTCTATTTAATTATACATATATTGATTTGGAGGATATGTAACTGGCATTACCAGGAAAGCAACTACTTTCAGTTGTAAACACAGCACCAATAAACCAAACAATCTTGTGCCAACTATCCAAAAAATATGCTTTCAGTAATTAACTAACTTTCAGTAAAAACTTCAAACATTCGCATTATTTGTTATACGTAAAAAAATATGATAACTGAGCCTACTTGTAACTACTTACTACAATCAAAACATTTAAATTGCTGTTATATTTTAAAATGAATTTGTAGCAACAATATTTTCCGACTCGCAAACTAGCAGTACTATGCTAATTTCCAACTTGTAAGCCTAACAGAATTATCTTATAAACGCTGTGCTGATATTTGTGTATCTTTTTTGTATCGAAGTCTCTAGTAGACATTGTCACTGCGCGCACCTGACCGTCACTTCCGGAAAAAGTTGCGTGTTGGTGATCAACCAGAAGCAGAACATTACCAATTTGTAATGGTTCACAGTTCTGATTCCATTTAACCCGTCGACTAAGATCTGGAAGGTACTTTTTTGTACATCTTTCCCAAGAGAAATCTAAAGTTGCTTGGGTCCGTCTCCAATTTGCTCGAAGGGTATCGTACTTCACGTTGTATGTTCCGGGAATCGGAGGTCCGACTGAACAAGCGTCTTTTAAGAAATGATTGGGAGTTAATGCTTCGGAATCTTTTAGGTCTCTGGATATGAACGTGATAGACTTAGAGTTAATTATTTTTCCGTTTTCTTTAATATTGTAAGTAAGACTTTAACGTTCAACGTTACTTTTAGCGCTTTTTTCACGCTTTGAACCATTATTTACCAAACCCCGGCCATATGGCAAACCAATGCGGGAAGAAAATGACATTTCATTCAATGAAATTTGTCTGTTGAGGTGACAATCTTCCAGTCGTTAGTCCCAAATATCCTTTAACATTCTGTCTGCGCCTACAAATGTCGTTCCATTGTCGGTGTAGATATGCCTCGGGTGCGCGCGCGCATCGATAAACCTTGATAACACTAGAACATTTCATTTGTGCTTAGACCATACACCTCGATATGGATAGTTCGTGTAGTTATACACGTAAAAAGGACACCCCCGCCGTTTTTAGTGTCTCCGACCCACGGTGACCTCAATAGGAGTAAAATCATCTAAGCCTGTAAATGTAAAGGGGAGGTATTCAGTCAACAATTGGTAATGTGGCAAATTCCCCATCTTAGATATGATAAGTGTGGTCTTGCAAAGAATATATTCTTGACCCCGTTTGCAAATACGACAAACTGCAGCTTGTCCTTTTACAATCCGGTACTCTCCTAGTAAATTGTTAAAGACTGTTCCTTGTCTTTGATGTGCAGTCATTTTCTGCTCCCGCATAATTAAAAGTTCGGCAAAGCCACTTCTTGTACAGTGAATTATGGGATGTTATACATTTTCGTTTAAGTCGGTCGTGTTTGTTAATCTCCCTTCCATTCTCATAATTCTCTCTTCGTCGAGAAACAGGTTATGTGCCAGTAACTGATTATGTCTGTCCAACGATTTTGTCTTACACGTTCTTAGGCTTCTTACTTCTTTAGAAAACCCTCTAATTTCGCTGCCTTAATACATATCTTTTCAGCCTGTTCTCCTCGTCACAATCCAATTAAGATACAAGATGACTGTAAAAACCGTTTAAAGCATATACATTGGGATATTAAAACTCCCCCTTTAGCATGAATCGGCGGAGATTTTTGAGTTCCAAGTATCCATGGTCATGGTTCTATTTCTTCTTTTGCAGTTTTCTGTTTCCAGTATTTAGCAGAAGCTATGGTAGCTGCTCCAACTCGTAGCATCCGACAATACGAAAAAAACTTTTGGTATCTACCAATTATCTATACTGTATCATCATTTGCTGCTTTCATTTCAAATTCGTCAACTACTACTTCCACAGCATTTCTACTTTTCCACCTTAGCCATTCATCCATATCTTTCCGAAGAAAACAAGGTACGGTAAGCCTTGCCGAATTTTCACTAAGCTCAATGTCGTTTCTCAGACGAGTAGCTTCACCAGCAATGTTGATATTGTTAGGAACCCAGTTCCACTCCGGAGCCTTCGTTAAGACTTGAATTTCAGTAACTCTTTGCTACAAACTCCTTGTAACGAATAGATTCACTAGTAATCCATTGCAGTAATGGATTGGCATCGCTCCAAAAATTTCTTTCTGTAAAATGTAAGCGCAGTTCACCTGTAATAGTTCTCGCTAATCTATTGCTCATTACTGCTGCAAGTAATTCAAGCCTTGGGATACTTAGTTTTTTAATAGGTGCAACCCTTGCATTTGAAGAGACAAATGTGACAGTATTCTTAGTAACTCGGAGATATGATGCGGCTGCATAAGCTTCCTCGCTGGCACCTACAAACCTTTGAAGTGGTATCGAATCTGCTTTATGAATATCAATGCAATAAACTCGTGGTATTTTAACTAGCTCGATTTTCTTTAACAGGGCTAACCACTTCTGCCAATCCCAGTCACAACTGCTTCACCACATCATTTGAACGATAATCATCCCTTACACTTTGAGATTCAGCAAAAAACCGAGAGAAATTTATTTGATCGCTTCGGTTTTGTTTGATAACCACTTTTAAGAGCTTTACAAAGGACATTAGAATTCCAAGATGCTATGCAGTGGACGATTGGTATTCAGTTAGGTAAAACGTATTTGTTGACACGAGCAAAATGCACTTGCTGCATTAACTTTTAGATTTGAAGATAGTAGCGGGGTTACAACCGCTTTAATTAGTGTGAAAACGAAAGTTGCGTCGCTTAAGCACCACGTCTCAAATTACAATCAGCTGTGCTAGAAGCGCGTCTTGCAAGCACAATCTACAAAAGCCACAACATCATACCCATAAGTAAAACGTTTTGGTCAGATTCTCAAGACGTTTTATCGTGGTTGTGATGATAGCATCAAAAAGTATTGTCGGTTTCTAGCGTTAAGGATAAGCTAAATACTTTAGAGAACAGATGTAAAAAATTGACGTTAGGTACCCACAAAACAGAACGTTGCGGATGAAGGTACTATGCAGTCACAGATATCTTCGACTAACCGTTGGTTTCAGGGACCAAAATTTTTAGCCATGCCGGAATCGGCGTGGCCAAGTAATAAATTCTGCTCTACAGACTCTGACGAAGAAGTAGTGACTCAAATGAACCGAATGTTAGATAATACATCGCGATTCACACCCAACCTTAAAATTTTTCTAAGTGGCAAAAATTAGTAAGAATGCAAGGTTGAATATTACTTTAAAATTTCTGGAAGACATACGTTCAAAAGACAAAAAGGGCGAATTGACTATTCAAGAAATAGCGGAAGCAGCGTAGAAATTTATCGACTGCTAAAGGCTGAAGCATTTGATGATGCGATTTCGCAAATAAAATTAAATTCAGGCATGCGGTAACATGTCAATTCGTCGTCGCTTTGCCATGTTACATTATACGTCCCATTTCCTTCCATATAAAAGTATTTTTCATTTTAATTTTATATTAATACCGTTTACAATCACAAGTTAGTTTTGATTTGTGCAACACTTCCTTTAGTATTATAAAATAATACACTAAATACGTTGATCTTTAGTCTTAATTTAGTATTCCTTCTTTTGTATAAATAATATAAATAATTATGATCAGATGTAATTTTCTAATTGGTATACCTCTGAATTATGTCCATAAATACACAACTGGTGTATACATAAATCTGTCATTTAGGATGGTTTTCTTGTTTGTCCCTCTCTCAAAATGTGTGGTTATCTTCAAATCAGAATAAATTTTCGCTCTATCGATATCTGACTGCCTTCTAGTGCACATGCCGTTTCCCGATAAAGATGTGCTTTCTAAGACCAATATGTCGTACCTGAACACTAGTAAAATGTGTACAGAGAAAGTCTACCTGAATTACCCGTTCAAAATGAGCATGAATGGGTTCTTTGGTAAAATATTCTCTGGCGAGTCGTTCTCTGGTGAGTGTTTCTCTGGTGGAGTATTTAACTATATATGTTAGGCTAGCTAAGCCTATGTATTAATTCCACTACCTTACAAATATTATCTATTATCGTACAAGAATTACATGTTGCCGTTTAATTATCTTCTAAAAATAAATTAAGCATCCGTTAACAAAACATATGGTTGTGGAACAAAAGGATTGCTTCTTACAAATTTGAAGTTTGAGGTTAACAACCAAACTAAATAGGAATAGTGTTCGCCTTACAAGCCGTAAGAAGAAACTAAATATCCAATAATTCTGAACAAGCCGAAACACAATACTTAAGTATACGTTTTTTTAAACTACACGAATACAGGTATGAGTTTGATCTTATTTACTTTTGTGACGGAACGGTGTGCATGTGTTTCAGTTTTAATCTCAAATATCTAGAAAAATAATGCATTCAAAATATAAAGTCATACTTTTATCTACTTACTATCTTAACTAATTTAATATTACATTTGCTTTTCTGGTATAACCTTACGAGTGTAAACATAAAAGCTTTCACGAAACTTTTTGTGGATTATGAGGTTATGTCCAATTTAAATGTTAAATACAAATTCTCCTAACTATGTTAAATACAACAAAATGTATTTATGATTTCTCTTAGAACGCTAATTTGAAACTGTGTCTAAGTACAATAATAATTTTAGATTTCCTAATATCTTATCTGGTAGAGTTTAAGAACAATTTCAAAACTATGAGAGAGTAGACATATATACACTACACTTAGTGATTTTATCACATAAAAATTTGGTTGTAAGAAATAAGGGTATATATTTTGTTTTTCTAATGTTATTAACTAAACGTCAATATATAAGTTGTATTAAGGTATTTTATTTTGTCATAATTTAAATTACATCCCTATAACTTGTTTGGGTAAAATTTAACTTTGTTCTCAAAACATCTAAGAGTAAAAACCCCTGAGATATAGTCTTTTGCAATGTACCGTAGCCACAAAAGGTCAATGCTAGTCCCGCCAGAGTTTTGTTAAGACTCTGTAGTACACTCATTCCAACTTGTTAAAAGGAAGGGTGCAATGCCAGTCCATAAAGCAGGTTGGCTCTATAAACTGCTTCCATTTGTTGATGCGTGGTCACTCCTAAGGGTAAAAGGTAGAGGAACTTTGGCCGATATACCGTACGAGGCAAAAAATTCCATCTTCTTGCCAATAGACCAACAATTCACCGATATAATTATTGCGAGCTATCACGAAAAGTATCATCATAATAAGGAGACGACAGTGAACGAAATTCGACAAAAATTCGTGATACCTCAGTTACGTGCTACAGTTAATAAGAATCAGTACTAACGCTAATTTTCTAAAAGTAATCGAGCTATTCCAAAACCGGCCGAAATGGCGGATTACCCGAAAACGTGACTGGCCGCCTTTACGCGACCATTTTCCTACGTTGGTATTGACTATTTTGAACCAATGGAAGCTGTTAATGGAAGTAGAGTCGAAAAACAATGGGGATAACTATTTACGTCTCTTACTGTAAGAGCAATACACATTGAAATAGCGCACTCACCGGTCAAATCGTACTGTATATGGCTATTCGAAATTTTGAATTACAGCGTGTTGCGTCAGTAGAAATAAGGACATATAACGGCGCACATTTTCGCGGCATTTATAATGAACTGAAGAGACAACTAAGGAACATTTATTCAGGCGATTACAAGAAAGCATTTCAAAATATTATTTGGAAATTTAGTTCGCCATTACCACCCCTTGTTGGGAACGCTTCGTCCGTTGGGTAAAGAAGTGTGTGATGATGTCTATGCCAATCAGACGACCAGATGACGAGATCTTAGTAAATTTTTTGACACAGGTAGTACAAACTGTTAATTATAGACCTTTGATGTACATTATAGCAGATCCGGAAAGTGGAGGAGCGTTGACGCTTAATCACTTTTTACTCTGCTCCTCGAGTGGCGTTAAGCCAACCAGTAAATATAGTGATAAAGTACTGATACTGCGCAGAAATTTGAAAATTTCCTAAAGATTAGCAGATTGTTACATGCCAAAATTGGCGATGTACCATTTTTATATTTAGTTATAATTTATAAATTAATTTCCGCGTATTTTTTAAATGAATAATGTCAACTTCCGTCGTCGTTGACAGTCGCGTCTGCGCAGAGTGAATGCGGAGGTGCGTGAGTGTCAAAAGCAGGACTAAACCACGAGCCCTCGACGAAGCAACAACTATCTTGGAGTTGTGTGTGTGGTTTTTTTAGAGATGTAGGTTCCCAGTATCTTACGTTTTATTGTACCTGGTACCTTAATTCCTTTCATTCCCCTACGAGTGCAATAGAAGAAAGGACGGATAGAAATTTGTATCAACAAGGCGTAACGCATCCCAAGCTACAAATCACCGTTGAACCCTAAGATTAAGTTCCGAGATGCCACCACGTGAGTAATTTGATTTTATTTAAACTGTGCTTGCAAATTTGACTTAAAAAGCGGTTGCATCACTCTAAAAGCGTGGTCGGTAATATGTTACAAAATGGCGGGTGAAATATGCCGCGCGTGTAATTATAACAATGCCGCCCAAAAGTATAACAAAATCACTTTTGGAGGCATAGGCTGATCGAGTACATGCATAATTTGACTCGTACGCAAAATGGAGAGGCCTATCGAGGTAGGCGATGTGGTAATTATTGTAGATAAAGAAGAATTCGCGGGAAAAGGGTATTGCACTGGAAACGGTGTTAGGCAGAGAAAATTACCAAATACGTCAAGTAATTATACGAACGACTAACGGGATTCTTCAAAGCCAGTCCAGCAAAAGTGCTGTATTGAAAGTTAGTAAGCCAAACCTTGTTGCCGGTTTAACTTACCAGGAGGAGCATTTTGAAAACTCATACATGCTAGTTTATGTAGCGAATGGCTTACAATGTTTATTAAAGTATATAGCTAGAGATGGTTCCAAGCATCATGTACGGTTAATTATAAAGATAAGTGTTAAAGGCAAGAGAGTCTCGGCGCTGGATGAGGTCTTTGGTGCTGTTGTTGTTACATGGCAAGGTAGCCTAAGACAACTGTATTGATATCAAACAGTTGCGTCGAACCAGTGCTGTTGTTACATGGCAGACTAGTTGACATACATGACTGCTGTTGCTATTACATGGCAAAATAGTCGAGGTACCGAGTAAGTGCACGTGGACTATTTCTGCCTTTCACAACTGGGTAGAATATAGTCGAGGCGTGGGATAGGGATACTGGGGCTGACGATAACCAGATAGTGAGCCTGGAATTACCGAATTTCAGGTTTGGTACCTAACAGTTTTGGTGAGCAGGTACCTAGCGAAAAGTATCAATTGCATTTGGGTTGCAAATCGAAGTCTTGCGTTTGTGAGGTTCCGTGGCTTTGGCTTGCTCCGGTCTTAGACCTTGACTTGAAATTCCAAGGCGGACGTCAAAGTGTGTGATTCCAAGATAGCTGGCTAGAATCAAACAGGTAAAGACAGAGGATTTGAGTGTTGTTGTATTGTGGCGTTCCTGCACATAAACATTTTCGTTGGTACTTAATAAAAAACTTCATATCCCTTACTGTATTTACCGTCATTTGCGTATTTGTTAAACGTTCCCCACTTCTCTTTCAAATTAAATGGTTGCTTATTTAATATTTGAAAAGGATTTTAGTAAAATATTCAGCTATAAATTTAAAGTACTTAAATCTATTCTATTTCAATACAGCCTTAAAATCTCTTATTTTCTTTAAATATTATAATAAGTTTAAAACGTGGTTCTGTTATCGGGATAATTAGTTTTCAAAAGATTATGTGTTATGTACGTGTTTCTGAAAAGGTTATCTCTGCCCCACATACTTATCTGTAGACTGTATTTAATCTAATGTTATTACGTTGTTTTCTATAAGTTTAAACACAAAAAGTAGGCAACACATCTTACGAGCACGTAATAAGTTCTTGAATTTGATGGATATTCGTGTTGTTTTGAAACGCGGCGACTGGTTCTACAGAGCAAATGTTAACCGGGTTTCCCAGTATCGATTTTAGTTTGACTTGTTAAAACGAAATAATAAACTTGCCTCATTCGGGTTATCGTACTTGTATAAGTTTGGTTGTACAGGTGATCGTGGAGGATTTTTTAAAAAGGCATTACTAAGTTTCGTATTTCTAAAATTAGAAATATGACACTTCCTTTAAAACATAATTTGGTGGAATATTTTTAGTGAAACAGTGACGTAAGAATATAAAAATCATGGCACTATTGGGCTCGTTCCTGCTGCAGCTTCTCAAATGTTATTGGTATTTTAAATTTAAATAATTCTTTTTATTTTTTGTTTACAATTCAGAATTATTATACATTTCACTAGACAATTTTAATTCCTAGAAGTGGACGATTGACATCTATTGATTGGAGATAAATAAATTCGCGTGATGATATTTTCACATTCAGTCAAACGGTACTAAAATGACGCTACCTTTGAAGTTACTACTAAGTAATGTATTTCTAACGGAAGTTTTAGTGAATTTTGTCGATTTCAAAATTATATTGTAAAATGTACTCAACAGCATAATCCTATATAATCGATTTAACAGTATAAGGTGCCATACGTTCCATGAGATGTCGACCAAAAAAAAGTTGTGCCCCAACTTTAAGTGCGATGTTTTTACATAATTCGCTGCAGCGAATGCATTTCATGTGTAGATGGATTTTTCCTTTATAGCTGTTGTTTGTTATTACTTTAATATATTTTTTTTATTTATTTACCAAGAGTTACTTGTGGATAATGTGTAAGTATATGGTTTTTGTGACTATTTTGATATTATTTTTAAAATTAAATTTAAAATCGTGGTGAACAAAGGACCAAAAACAGAGTCCATTATTCATATCTTTGTTTAATTAGACGGAACTACGTACAAGGGGATATGTAGAAACGCCAGTGCAAAAACTATTTCAAA
This sequence comes from Platerodrilus igneus, assembly GCA_036346225.1. NCBI lineage: Eukaryota > Metazoa > Arthropoda > Insecta > Coleoptera > Lycidae > Platerodrilus > Platerodrilus igneus. The sequence goes on along the minus strand of JARFIW010001469.1, from coordinate 8,487,016 downwards.
CCTCCTTAAAGCTCAGGACTACCGTTCACAAATACGGAGACCACACCTGAAAGGGAAATTACAGTTACCACATATATTGAGATCACTGTAGGTGATCCAAAATAATACCATAAACAAAAAAATATGTCCCAGTTTCTTAACTGTAGAATCACCAAAGATAACAAAAGAATTTCAATAAAATGTTTCTGTTATTCAAAATACGTAAATTTCTTTTCAAATAAGTATTTACAAAAACCATCATGACATTCAACTATAATTGTAAGGAATTGATTTCACTTCATAAAACTTTTCTTAAATAAGTTAATTAATCAAATTACATTTTGATCTAAGGAACTACCAGATCTGTTAGCTTTACAAAACAGACAAGATAGTTTAAGATAGAATTAGTTTCTTATAATTCCAAAAGGAATAAGTTCTTTGATCTAAGTAAAAGATAAAATAGATACTTTGATTTTTCAAATATGTGGTGACAATATTTCACACAAAAACATCTACTTTAAATGGCATTGAACCGAGTAAATCATTTTACAACACATAAAGAGTACCTCAAATTATAAAAATAATTCCTACTAAGCAGAAAGCTTAAATGTCAACATAATTAATTGATACGACTTGATTAGTTTTTCATTTTAATACGTGTTAAACATAGCACATGCTCATATATAAACAAGACGATTCCAAAAGTAATCAACGAATATTTGTCCAAACAAATTTAAAGAAGGGTAATCTAACTTTACGTAAATATATTTCAAATTTCATTACCACCCAGTACTTTTAAACAAAAACAAAACTGCAGCTTGAATATTATCAATCATCAAAGAATTCAAACGAGCATCAACTGGGGACGCTATGCGTATTACATATGTTCGTTGTTCTACACAAACCAAGCTTGATTCCTATATCCTAATAAGTAGCGCTGAAAATACTTTGTTAAACAAAGCTAGATTAAATTCAAAAGCATACCATTGTGAAGTCTTAGGGAACTACTTGAATTCAGTACTAAACTATTAACAAATTGCAAGACCTACAAAATTAACGACCCATGCTAACAACTTGGTTGGATGACTCGCAAATGAGCCGTTGGATGATCCAACTGCATATACACGCACAGTCACAAGAATCACAGATATTAATAATGACTAGAACTGCACCGTAAATAAATACATGCAATTATTTGCCTGATAAGTAGCAACCAATAAGGCGTACCAACGACTTGATTTTATTTATTAACTGAATTATAATATTCGAACTTTGATGTCATGCAACTATTTAAACGAATTTTTAACGAACTTCGTTCGTTTATGAAATCGATTTGTCGTCCGTCTGTCTGTCCGTCCGAGGCCTTTCTAATGGTCGGACATCAATGTGTGATACATCAATCGATTCAGCTCGGTGTCCAGAGCTTAAGTTTTGATGTCAGTTAAAATCGGGCCACGGGGACGCCGAGCCCTCGGGAAAATCCACAGGGATAATTAAAATTTTAAATAAGTTTAAAATCAATATGCGACACATATTTGAACAATTTATGGCATTTCATGCCAATTATTCCAATATTATAGACATTGTTTAAACTTAAATTTTGATTGCCGAAAATAATTAGATTCATATAAAAAAAAAAAATCTTATCTTATTGATGAGAACTAATATATAGCTTTTAAAATATTTATTCAATAAAATAAAATATATTAAAATGTCTCTTTTGTTGTTTATAAATTTTTGTATTTTATCTGAATACTTATAATTATTACAACATAATAATTTGAATTTCTTTAAATTGTTTTAAAGTAAGTCTACATTTGGAAGTTCGTTGCGACAATGCCTTGCATTTTCAACTTGTTTTCTTTGAATACGGCAGAATAAATTTGTCAGCATTTCTAAATGTTACAACATTTTTACATTATTATAGAATGTAGTTTTGTTTATTCCTTTTATTAGAATGACCGCGAGGTGAGCAATCGCCGTATCTATGCTTGAAGGTGTCTGCCGCTGCTAACGGACAAGGAGTCCATTAAGTCCAGACTTGTGAATTAGCAAGTACGATTAATTTAATAATGACTATGATTAAAGTTATATAGGATAATTTAGGTTAACCGGTTACATTAAACTAACCGCCCACATAACTAGTTTTTTTACGGCTTAGAGTATATAGTCAAACAACATTTAAAAAAATTTATAACGCTGTTATATTAGTCTGACACTGACAATCTTGACATTTGTGTGGATTATAGAAATAAAGCCGTTCATAAATTGGGCGTCTTTAGCAGTAGCCTTTGAAGCGTGAAGTCGGACACCCCCTTGCAAGAAGGTCACCAACATGTTGTGGTAGGGGGTGCAACCACGCTGCACCAGTAATAAGGAGGTGCAATTTGGAATGAAACATATTAATTAAAGAATTTTTTCCGATGGGCAGGTGGAGTAAGCGTCCCATTGAACCAAATACTAACGGTATGCACACTTTAACTAAACACAATTTTATTTATCTAGCCTCGTTACGAAATGTCAAACTTTAAATGTATTTTTGACATTATGTAACGTCAAATTTTTATAACTGTCAGTCCATTACATCATTAGTGATGTACTGAAATTCTACGTAACTGAATACTTAAACCTGTATTTAGGTAACCATAGATATTTACATAAGTATCAATCAATCCATAGCAACGCTCAGGTAAACCAATGAAGCTCAATTTTCTGCATTTGGAACCGCACAATCCTTTTGTTATATTTTAAAGCGAGGTTAGATAAAATATTATTATTTTTATTACTATGATAACCTTTTTTATAATGGTTATGATTAACGTCTTATTTCCCGTACTAATTTAAACAGCGATCTTACCAAACAGAAATAAGGTCATCGGTTGCACTCAGAAAATGTATCGGTATCGTCAAAATTTTCCAGGACATTCTTCTACAGTGGCTTTGTTACGTTCATTTTCGACGGAAAGACTGTATCCGTTTATATTATTATTCATTCTCATGGATTCCGTTTTACTCTTTCATACGTCGACAACATCTTGTTAACAATAAGTACGCTTCCTACTAATTTTCATTTTAAACTTAGTTATTTCAAAACATAAAGTATATGCTAAAATTAGATAGTCGATACCTTGTTTTAGGTATCCATTAACTTGTTATACATTACGACCGCGTATAATTGATTCTTATGTGATTTCCATCTAAAGGCTCGTTGAAATGAGGTATTGAACTATCCGATAAGACCGTGTTTTCAAGTTTCCTAATCACATTTCGATAACAACATGTTGTTGGAGCTCTGGTTATTTTAGTTAAACAAATTAATACTCATTTTCTCTTACTTATACTCGACGAAAACAGTCGTTATATTTTTGTTGTTTCCGTTTTCTTCGTGGGAATTTCGCGCACGCAATACAGCGTGCTTCTTCCGGTGGATAGGACTACCTGTCACCTTGGGCCCAACTAATGAGGCAATTGCCGCCCCTTTTTATATGGCACAAATTGCGTGGTCTTAGGCCCTACTGCCCCGCTGCGGCCCTAAGGAGGGTGTGGTAGGTTAAACATATACGACACGTGGGTGAGTGTTTGTCCACTATTTCTTTGTTTGGGCCTATGACCTGGTTGAACCAGTGTATTTAAGTTTTGTGGGATGATTACACCTTGTGGTTTTCAAATGATTACCATCTAACGTGGCATAACACTGATTATTGATATTGTAGTTATTGTAATGATTTTATATGTTTAATTTTAGATTTAAGATCACGATTTAGAGCTGTTGTTTTTAGGATTGTAATTTCTTTTTTTCCTTTTTTTCTCGTTAGTTAATATGGGGGTAGGTATCTAAAAACGTCAGCTCGCCATGTTAAAAATTGATTTTATTTTGGTTCTTCTGATAGATGCATATTATGATTATTAATTATTTTTGGTTTGCATTTGTTTTTAGTACTACTATTCTTGAGTAACATGTTTATTTAATTAGAGTTTTTTTATGTTTTGAATAAGTGCGTGTATTTTTATTTCAGGCCTTCCGTTATTTTTGTAGGTATAATACCCCGCCCATTCACCGAATGAACACCGGTCCTTCTTTCTTTGTTTTTTTTCTTTTGGTTTGTTTTTAGACTACGTCGCTGTACGTAGCAGCTTGTTCAACAAACGTAGTTGTTCCCGGACCGACTAAGCCGAACAACTTTCCTGTTAAGTTTCCTAACTGTGTAGGTACTATTCAAATTTCTATTCAGCGATGCGGTTCGATGTATGTTCGCCTCCATCAATCTGTCATAGTTTTCTGATTACTTACAGGTTACTTCTTTTATTGGAAATTTAAATACAAATTCAGTAAAAAGTTCTGTTTTTTGACCTCTCATCACGAAGAGTTCCTTTCGTCAAACTTTTATGGCACTCCCTCTCCAATTTTGGAGCTTCAAATTCTAGAAAGTGGGTCGACATCTAAGCTTCTGTAACGATTGCTTAAGTTCTCCATCGTTAATTTTGCCCAGAAATGTTTTTGAAACCAGTTCCAAAACGATATCTGTTCTTTAAACTCCAACTTCAACTTTATTTAATCCGATACATTAGAATTAATTCAGAGATCTCCAAGTTTAAAACTTTTAATTTGTTATCACAAGAAAGCAAAAATGGTCAGAAATTATAATCATCATCTTTCATCATTAACATTTCATACATCCAGGTTCATCGCATTAGCAAAACAACAAATAGGATAGGCTTCTAACTCGAAAAAGTTCGCTAAACACGATTTTTAAAAGCAACGTAAAACAGAAACCCGTTCAAAAGAAAACGCACTATCAAATTACAATCTTATAATACTTGCTCGAAAACAGCTTCACGATCAAAACAAAACAAAAGTAATTTTCTCCACATCACGAGGATTACCTTGCACTTTGTTGAGAGGTTTGAGCGTGTTTGGAATTTCCAACCAAAGCATTTTAAAGGATAAAAGAGTGTTGATTTGCTTTTTTAATAAAAGCAGTTTAACACTTTAATAAAGTTTTCCAAACATGTAACAAAATAATACTGTTATGGAATTTACTGCACGTTCCTAGTTGTGCCTAAGTTTACAGTATTACTTGTACAAAGTTCAGATTCAAAGTGAACCTTTGCCATCACAAAATGCTTAACTTTATTCATCCTAAAAGTTAAGAAACTTGTTATTACCATTGGTTCACAAACAATTAGGAAGTTGCCGGATAGAAAATTACTTGCAATTTACAACTTCTTGAAGTAGCAATTTTCCTCCAAAGTTCAGTAATTACCGCAATGCAGTTCAACTCACCATCATTCTCAAAAGTCAATTGAGTTGTTGTTGTATATTAAGTCCAGTGCGTGCTTTAGGGTTAATGGAACCACTTAGATCGAAACCGGAAGTTTTCTTATCGAACTTTCGCTTTCGCTCCTCATTTCCGTTCCATATATTGTAACAAATTGATGGCTATAAAATTGAACGTTTCACCCTAGTTTTTACTTCTATCTCGTTTTATGAAAAGTGATAATTTATTTAAAAAATGTATAGTCAATCATAGCAAGCACAGATGTGATACCTTTATAAATATTAGTAACAATTTTTGAAAAAAAACCCTGTAAGTTACTAATGCTAATATATTGCAACGAAAACTCTTTGCAATAACAACAGTATTTTATTATCAACTGATTAAACAAACCTCTTCAACTACTCGTAGCTACGGCAAAATTCTAAGGAACTCACTACAAATACTAAATTACCAAATCAACCATGCTATTTTCTTAACTATTATCTAAGCACTAACTGTTAATTTAGATCAAACATTACAATAATTTATATCACATACAGCTATTTGATATGAAGGGTACGTAGGACTTTTTGGATTAACACAGAACAGAAAAGAAGTTAGAGCTGCGTCAAACCGACCTTAAGTATGGTCGAAAACAAAATGATATGACAGCTATGTGTTTTAACGCTGTAGTTAATACTAACTTATTTCATATCGCAACTTTATAGATCAAGACTCGAATAAAATCTAGTATTTTAATCGAATCTTTAATTAGAACTTTTCAAGGTTCGTGACGGCAGTTTATATAAATAATCAATACTTCTGGAATACTCCAAGAACTTACTAGAATTATGCAGATAACATCTAGCAGGTTAGTCCAACGCCTTAAACCCTTCCCTATATTAATAAATTTAATTGGTAATTAATTACACAACCAGTTTCGCAAATAGCTAGCGACATCATCAGGTGATAAAATTGCAAAGTATAGGAAAAAGAAAGGAAGTTTCTTATTGTAAATTTCATAAAGTTCTTAAATGCAACCTCTTATAAACTGTCCATCAAGTCCATCCTAAAAAGTCACGCTACAGGGTGACTATCAATTATTCGATTGTGAACAGATGCCTCGTTTAGGTTCAGGTGTATTATTCTCGTCAAGCGTAGACTAAGTGACGCCCCGTTACAATATCAATGTTGCAGTTGGCTAATCCGCAAATTGGCAATCGAGATGCAAAGAAATAGAACCTCTACAAGATTAGGCGGGAGGTGTAGACAGGCAAGGTACACACAATAAAAACTATAAATCTTGTAGTTTAGGGCAAGGTTTATTTCTGATATGCTTTCCTTTTTCAAAAACTAATGACAACTATCTGACAAATTTAAATATAAATAACCATGGCATCAACATATGCCTTCTTAAACTTTCATAAATTCAAATAAATCCAAAGTTCACTATCATTTATGTTGTACTGCAACATTTCCACCCGCCGTAAAGCTATCAAGCTTTACTTTTCTCATCGAGTTTGGCTAATTTTGACACAGGACGTTTTAAAACACCGCTGCTCGTCCTAACTTCAACTATACGTATGTGCCCATCTTTAGCAGGAAAAGTATTTACAACCACGCCTTTCCACCACTGACTTCTGGGAGAGGCTTCATCACAAATTATTACCAGGTCACCTTCTTTAACGGTTTTTGGGGAAAAACCATTTAGTCCGCTTTGTAAGAGTTAGCAAATATTCACGTATCCAGCGACACCAAAAGCAGTTCTTTAGTTGCTGGCTTATCTGGTATTGCTTTCGGCTACTAGATGCTGACTGTGATCCTGGAGTTTGAGTCGAATTTGTTGTACCCAGCAAAAAGTGGTTAGGCGTAAGCGGCTCCGGGTCATCTGCATTTATCGGTATGTGAGTAAGTGGACGGCTATTAATAATGTTTTCAGCTTCTATCAGAAGACTGCGTAAAGTCTCGACCTGCGGAGCTACTTCCTTCAGCACTATCGCAAGTACCTATTTAATTGACTGGACAAGTCTTTCCCAACATCCACCACTGCTGGGGTTGGCTGGGCAGTAAAATTCCCATTTTATATTACGAACTGAAAGTTCGTTCTGAATGTAGGCCATGTCGAATATATCTTCAACTTTATGTAGCTCGCCATCAGAACCTACAAAATTAGTGCCCATATCTGAGCGTATCTTGATAGGGACCCCGCGACGATTAACAAAATTTCTTATGCACAATATGCAGGCATCTGTGGATAGATTAGTGGCTAGCTCTATATGTACTGCACGAATTGTCATGCATGTAAATAATGCGGCCCACCTCTTTTCTCTTCTCTTTCCTATAGCAACTTGCAATGGACCAAAATAATCTAGACCAGTGTAAGTAAATGGTCTTACAAATGGTGTCAAACGATCTGCTGGTAACTGCCCCATCATAGGAGGTTTTGCTGTAGCCTTTCTAATTTTGCACTGAATGCAGGTTGCTTTAATTCGCTTCACAACTACTCTGACATGCACTATCCAGTACTTTCTTCTTATTTCATTAATCACTAATTCTTCGTTCTAATGGTAAAATCTATTGTGATACCATGAGGCGACTAAATCGGTGAAAGCGTGGTTCTTAGGGAGTTTGGCTGGTCGACGTGCAGACTTTGGTAATGCTGAAGCATAATCAGTTCTCCCATACGCACAAAGTACACCTTCTTCGTTTAGCATAAGGTTAAGTGTGAATATGCTGCTGCCACTTGAAACTGACCGATTAGCTTTTAGATCATCAATTTCGGTACTGAAAACTTGACGCTGGGCTAACTTACATGATATTTTTTCAGCGAGTTGAATCTCTTCCACGGATAGAGCGACTATTGTGTTTTTTAGGCTCCCATCTCCACTAGCTTCTCGAATAACACGAAGAGGTCTCATCACCCAAGCAACTGTTCGTACTAAACGAAGAAAATTGGAATATTTAGTAAAATCTATAATAACCGTATCTGAACTAATCACATGACATTGACGTTTTTCTTCAAAACATTCAATAGGTATTTGTTTGTCAACAAATCTGGGCCAGAACTCCTCAGTTTGTTTTAAGAACTCGGGTCCCATTAACCATGTGTTATTCCGTTCATAATTTATCGGGTACTTAGTACGAGTTCCCGCATCGGCCACATTCAATGCTGTCGGCAACCAATTCCAGTCATTCTCATGCGTTGATTCTAATATTTCACCTACTCGAAGTGCTACAAATGTTTTAAATTGTCGATGGTCTGATTTTATCCAGGAAACTACCGTTTTAGAGTCGCTCCAGAAGTAAGACCTTTTTGGCTGCACATTGTGATTTTCTATAATTGCATTTCGCAAACGTGTACCTAGTAACGCTGCCTGAAGTTCTAAACGAGAAATAGACAAGACCTTTAGTGGTGCACACTTAGTTTTCCCTGCAATAAAACAAACTTCAATAATATCTTGCCATAGGGCACGCCAGTAGGCGACTGCGGCGAAAGCAATCTCACTCGCATCGACAAAAACATGGAGCTCGAGAATTGTGTCAGGTTGTTTTATATAACTTGAATAATGACGATTCCAGTGGAAGTCCTTTACCTTTTGTAAAGCTCTTACAAACTGTCTGACCTTCATATAAATTTCATTAGGAATCATTTCATCCCATTTGACACCTACGCGCCACAATTCTTGTAACAGTACCTTTCCATAAATTGTAAGGTTGGCCAGCATTCCAAACGGGTCATATATTGACATCACCAAGCTCAAAAATTCACGTTTAGTCGGGCACTGCTCGGCTTTGATAATATTTGGTTTAACTCGATATAAATACAATTTAAAGCAGAACTGATCCTTGCTACCATCCCAGTACATTCCTAGCACTTTATCTATAGTATCAACTGGATTAATTTTAATTACGGCACTCATGGGGCTTTGATTGCAATTTAAAACAGATTGTACTGTGCTAGAATTGGACACGAAACCTCGAAGTTCAAAACCAGCCTTTGCGTGCGTATCCTTAACGCGGCCGCCTATGCGTATCGCTGTCTCCTCACTGTCAAAACTTGAGACCAAGTCGTCCATATAGTGATTGACTTTTATTGCTGTCACCACTTCCGACTCGCTACTTGCTGATTCCTCGGCATTCTTATTCCTAACATATAAGGCACTGCATGGGGAACAAGAGGCTCCAAACACCATTGACGTCATTACATATGTTTCGACTGGTTTTTCCATATTTCCGTTCCTCCAAAGAAATTGTTGCGAATGCAGGTCTTCTTCTTTTATTTTAATTTGAAGGAACATTTCTCTTATATCTGCACACAAGGCGATTGCATTTTCACGAAATCTAAACAATATGCCATTTAACGGTTGATTTAAATCTGGACCTTTTAATAAAACTGAGTTCAAGAAGATTCCGTTTACAGCTGCAGCGGCGTCAAATACGATGCGTACCTTCCCTGGCTTATTTGGATTGACCACGGCAAAATGAGGGAAGTACCAAGTTCTAGGCGTTTTGACAGATATCTCGTTTGGGCTTAGTTTTCTAGCATATCCTTTGGATATGTAGCTAGTCTTCACGGTGTTGTATGCTTCGTAAAATGACTGATCTTTTTTCATTTTTAGCTCTATATAACGCAAACGATTAAATGCCATTGTGTAGTTATTTGGTAACGTCACATCGTCCGCTTTCCATAATAAACCAGTTTCAAATCTGTCACCAATCCTTTTAGTTGTCAACTTCAATATTTTCCTCGCTCTGAGTATTTCTTTAGATTCAAGAGGTTCAGCTGACGGCATGGCAACACCAAAATTTTCAGTAGTAAAATACTCTTTTATCATACGGTCAATTTCAAATTGCTTTGCCTCTTGAATGTGCATAACAGTTGACAAGTGGTAACTATGATACGATTTTCCGCTAGGCTGCACACCATAAACAACCCAACCTAACGGAGTTTTCGCAGCAATAACTTCACGATCACAACGTACTGTTTTCAAGCAGCGCGTTATATGACAATCATCGATACCAATTAAAATTCTTGGATTGGCTTTGGCGTATTCACAAACTGGAAAAAATCCTTTTATCTCGTGGTCTCGACTGTGTAAGTCATTCAAATTTACTGTTTGAGTTGGCAACTCTAACATAGGCACGGTGCATGTTTTTAAATTATACCAATCTTTTCCTGATTCAACACCCTTAATCTTCAAATCCACGGACATAGATGGTACTTCCACTACTTTCCCTACAAACCACTGCAAAGCGAGTGGCCGCTTCTCTGAGGTTAAACCCAAATCTAACGCCGGTGCTTCATCCATTAGTGAAATAGCCGACCCTTCGTCTATAAACGCATAAGTTTTTATGCTGCGATTACTGGGGCCAATGAGGTGAACTGGTAATATTTTAAACAACAACTGCGTGGTTTTTGAATCGAATGTTGCACGCGTTGTTGTTACTGGATGGGCACTTGTAGTTTCTTCCCGGCATGTCTGTGAGGTATTGTCATGCAAGGTCGGATGGTGCATTCTCTTACAGTCTTGCATTTGGCAGGGTTTCTTGCGTCGGCATCTTTGAATGCTATGGCCTTCAGACAAGCAGGAAAAGCACAACCTGTGTTCTTTCACTAACTGCCATCGAATATCTGAAGAACCATTTAAGTATTCGTCGCACTGAGACAAATGGTGCAACCCAGAAAACTTAATGCACTTCTTGATTTGACTTCCAGTGGCTTTATTCTTGTTCATGGTGAACACCTGTTTGGAATTATACTTTGGCTGTAGCTGTTGCGATCTCGTCACTGTCGTTTGTGTGTTCAGTGTTACATTTGCTATAATTCTAGCCAGTTGTTTCAACCATTCACTAAGATGCTCTAATGATGGGAACGGATTTATATTAGCGGCATACGCAGCCCATTCTATTCTTTTGGACATGGGCATTTTGGAAACAAGCTTATCTAGCAACGTGGGATTACACAAGTGTTGAGTTGCCTTTGCGTTCTTCAAAAATATAGTTAGGTTTTGAACCTTAGAAGCAAAACTAACTAGACGTTCCCAATGGTTTTTGGGAATAGGTTGAATATCCCGAGCCTTTTCAAGCTGCGATTTGATAAGAATTTCAGGTCGACCATATTTGAATTCAAGTTGTTCAAGAACGTCAGTTACTCCTTGTGGACTTATTAACAAACTTTCCACCTCTTCACGAGCCGCACCTTTTAAACTCTTTTGAAGACGAAACGTATTGTCTAAAGAGGTATACTGATATGCAGCCGTGGATTCTTGAAAAGCATTAATGCAAATTGGCCAGTCTTCGGGACGTCCGGTAAACTCTGGAAGATCATATAATTTACGGAATTTTGCAATGTCCTGGCTCGGCTTTACTGCTACTTGTGGTGACATAAACATATTTTCCACAGCAGTTACAGGATATGCAATGTTAGATTGGTAATAGGAATGTGTCGCAGGTTCATTGGCTAAACTTGTTGAAAGATCATTGATTCTACTGAATGGCATTGATCTCTGACAAACTGGTGGTTGGAAGCAATGTGACGGTGTATGCAAGATGGCAAGGCTTTCAGGTTCGTTGACGATTGATGGCATTGCGTTATAGCTAGGAGATGACATTCTAGACACTGACTGCTGCGCAGAAGATACGAAGTATGGTGCTTGTATGCCTGTCGCGGCAGTAGTGTAACTGTTTACAGGCTTTACATTTACCGCTTGACTAGGTAAGCAATGAGGACTAATAAGCGGATCTTTTGGAACTGACGGCAAAGTTGCATCATATTGCTGACTTTCAAACTGTTTTCTAATGGTGTTTTCTAAGTCTCGATTCCTAGCTTCTAAAATACCCAGGCGGTCAACGAGTTATTTAAGCAAATTGTTAACCCCAGCGTCGGAATCGTTTTTGGCGGTGTTCTTTGGGCAATCAGCGCCACCACTGTTAAGGCTCTCTTCATAGCTTGTTGGAATATTTGGCATTTGACTAATATCCATATGGAAATCTTCTTAATATTTTGGCTTTCTTTTTAAACGTCGGCTTCGTCTTGGCATGTAGACACAACTTCTGCGTAAGTATTTATGTGAACTTGGCAAGCAGAAATAAAGTTGCAAACAGAAATAAAGATGTTGCGGTTGGCTAATCCGCAAATTGGCAATCGAGATGCAAAGAAATAGAACCTCTAAAAGATTAGGCGGGAGGTGTAGACAGGCAAGGTACACACAATAAAAACTATAAATCTTGTAGTTTAGGGCAAGGTTTATTTCTGATATGCTTTCCCTTTTCAAAAACTAATGACAACTATCTGACAAATTTAACTATAAATAACCATGGCATCAACATATGCCTTCTTAAACTTTCATAAATTCAAATAAATCCAAAGTTCACTATTATTTATGTTGTACTGCAACAATCAATACCTTCATTAAGTTTGGAAATAATAACTTTAACTAGCAACATAATTAATTTCTCATAGTAAACAAGTTGAAAATGCAAGGTATTGTCGCAACGAACTTTCAAATGTAGACTTACTTTAAAACAATTTAAAGAAATTAAAATTATTATGTTGTAATAATTATAAGTATTCAGATAAAAAAAAAAAAAAAATTTATTCCGGGGGGAGGGTCGGGTATCCGTGGTCAGATTTTGTGGGGGGTACCATATTTCGACTCAGCTATGTTAGGGGAGTCCAAATATGTATCGCACATTAATTTTGGACCTATTTGAAATTTTAATTTTCCCGACGGTATATCGCGGGGGCACGGCGTTCCCGTGGCCCGATTTTAACTGACATCAAAACTTAAGCTCTGGACACCGAGCTGAATCGATTGATGTATCACACATTGATGTCCGACCATTAGAAAGGCCTCGGACGGACAGACAGACGGACGACAAATCGATTTCATAAACGAACGAAGTTCGTTGAAAATTCAAACGATCCTTTAGGGACTTTAGTTGAACTATGTTTGTAGAACATGATTTAAATATATACCCCGGATCTCCGTTAAACAGAGGAATGTACGTGTTTCGAATTTGACTCTCTGAAATGGCAATTTTGAAAAAATGAATACTGTTTTTCGGAAACATACGACTCACGTTAGTTAATTTTTTTATATGAATCAATTCCTTAGTTTTCATTCTTTTTCTCCTGTTGTTAAGTATTCTGAAATCTCATAGAGCAATATTTAGGCGGTTCCTGGATTATTAATTCCGATTGCTCAAACAAAAACGTTTTCTGGTTTGAATATTTGTCATATAAGTTTGCACACAGTATCGTTTACATTAAATATCAAAATGTAAATTAATTGATTGATATGTAAACTGATGTGAAATTTAATGTCATTTATTCTTCCATCTGACAGAACCAATAAAATCTAAGATTGAAACGATCCACGCAGATGCCTAATAAAATGCGAAAATGATGATGTACATGCAGACACTCTGGAGTAAGTTACTAAGATTCTACTTGGATACATGGAGAGGCAGTAAAGCTTTTGCGCTCACTCTGTACAACCTAAAGCGTGAAAAGCTTTCCTTTTAAATTTGAGGGTGTATTTTCATGCAAATCGAAACGGTTCTAAGGTAGTTTGGGGAATCATGATTGGTGACACGTATTTTGTGACGCACCATTAGCAAAATATAAAACTATGGTTGGAGCTTTAGATGCTAATGGGTTGTTGACAAAAATGAGATAGGTTATAATCTTTATTGCGACGTATAAATTGTAAGAGTCCCACTTTTGTAGAAGACACTTTGTTTATAAAACAAACTCCGAAGATTGAGATTCAAATAGGTCCCACTTTTACCTGTGTTGACACGAATACTCTCAGAAAGGAAAGTACCATTAAAGGGAAGAAGGGCGTACATAGGAGCATTGCACCTGAGGTATGTCGTTCGATTACTTTCACTAAGGTTGCGTCCATTGACATCACAAGAGAGGAGCAGATCAAGACGACGACGAAGACGATCGCCGCCGAAAGTTTCACCTACAAGCGTATTTGTCAGATTAGTGGAAGAGGAAACCAGAAAAGAGAATCAACACAACACCGAGAAACGTATCCGCCTCGCGCATCTAAGAATTAACAACTTAGACAAAGACGCCACATTTGATTTTCCAATGCTCTGCCTGGAAATTTTGAATTTTTCCGAATCTTTGCTGTTTCAAGCAAGATAGAGATCTTTAACGTACATGTCAACACTCCCAAACGGGACCTTGTGAAAAATGCTCGCCAAACATTTCTCAAGGGGAACGTATCGAGATTCGAACCCGGGACCTTGGGCGTAGTGGTCACACGCATACCAACTGAATCATGGAGCCGCAACAACCCCAGATAGCAAGCGACTTCGTAAATCCAACACGATCATCTACGTCAAAGCGTCTACAACCCACCAACTTCAAGGTCATAACCAAACTCCGGACCACCTGCATCGTCAACTGACCCAAACGGAATGAACGCAAGCGCCTACAACAGAACAGCTATACGAATACCACAGATTTTTATCGAACATTTTCCAAACTTCGTACAACAAACAAAAATTTCAACAGTGCACTGAAGAGACTAGTAGGCAGCAAGCAGTCGGACGGGGAGCCCGTATACATCCAAACGACTCCAACGAATACAGATTCATACAAGGTTATTTTAAGAAACAGAACATATAATATCGCAAATACACCACCCGCTCTGAGAGAGAATGAAGATCGTCAATAAAGAACTTGTAGACAACATCACGGATGAAGACGTCAAACCAAACTACAACAAAGATACTACCCTATCACATAGGTCACTAAACTCAAAAACAAAGACAAGGAATATAACAACACTTTCTTCGCCTCGCTTAAGAATCAAAAGATAAGCAAATGCTATATGCGATATACGGACCCTCTTATACTGCAATCGCATACAAGTAACTGCATACGAATTCCTACAACAGCTCTGACAATGTTTTTCCTGCCAACGCTTTGGCCATTCAAGTATTAACTGCGGTTACAAACCACGCTGCGTTAAATGCAGTAAAACACACAATGCCGAAACAAATCCGACGATACACCTACATACATTAACTGTTTCGCAAATGCCAAGCATACCAAAACCGGCTCCAAAGAAAAATAAATCAGCACCCACATCAAAGCTACCGGTCACTCCCGTCACAGAAGGCGATACTAAAGACGGCAGGGCAAAAACCAATAACGGGAAAAAAATAGGAGCCTCTACCATCAACACTACATATGATTTTCCAATGCTCCGCCCAAAGGGTACTACATTGCCAGGAAGCGAGTTTTTTCTTACTTGGAAAATTTCTTCAATTTTGCCGAACCCTTGCTGTGCCAAGCAAGGTAAGGATTTTTAACGTGCGTCAACACACACACGGAACCTCCATTTTACCCCTCATCCAAACGAGGGCGTATTCTTGTGAAAAATGCTCGCCTAACATTTATCAATTGAACCGTGTCGGGATTCGAAACCGGGACCTTGGGCATAGTAGTGCCTCCACTTCAACAACTGAACCCTCAGCAGCCAACCAACTCGACACCGAAAATGAACCCGAACCTAGGATACAAGAAGCAACAGCACAGCCAAAAAGGCGGACCCTAAGAAGAAGACAAACCACGAAGAAACAATCTAAGAGAAGAAGAAGAAATCGACCAAACCAAACACATAACACTTTCTGAAAACCCCAAACAAGAAGTCAAACCGACAGAAAAGAAACCACCTTCCCAAGAACCAAAAGTTAGTCATTCATAAACAATAAAGCTTTACTAGCAAAGCAAATAATCAATAAAATCCTACAAAAGGTTCAACGGATAATAAGAGCATACATGACAAAAGAATCCATCGTTACCCTCTGCCTAAAATCAACGACAAACATAGTAGCACACTTTAGGCCAATACAACAATAAGAAGACACATTGCTATTTTACTGGAGTGCAAACGGCATCGCCCCCAAGATAACTGATGTCCGGCACTTCCTGAAAGAATACGACATAGGCATCCCTCTCATAGAAGAAAATTAACTAACAACTAACAAACACTTACAAATCGGAAGATACCAGATTTACAGAAAAGACTGACAGTTACAGCCTGAGCAAACAGCCCAGGGAGAAGTTGCAGTACTTGTACACAAGAGGATCATCAACAAAAACACTCAACTTGTCACAAACAAAAATAGACGTTGCAGGCAAGCAGGCATCAAAACCGACAACCTACTAGTCATACTCTCTGCCTATAAAAGGCCTAAGGATCCGCTTCGGCCAGAAGACTTCGACGCGCTACTTGCTGCAACCACGTCTACCACGATTCGAAGCGACCTAAACGGAAAACGCAGTGGGACTCAACAGAAAAAACCGTCGATGGACGAACATTTAACACATGCCGTCTTTCACGCGTTTTTCGGATCAACTTTCAGAAGTGAAGTTTGTAGTAAGGGTGACGCTACTTATCGTTTCTGCAAGGTAGAGCAGCCACGTACTAAAGTTTGACACACTGACCGAAGGCAAGCTATGTTTGTGCATAGTCCAAGTTAATTTTACTTGTGCTGGCAGTTTGTCAACAAGTTCTTGTAAAAAAAGTGGATTAGCCAAATGCACGTATAATGCAGACGCCCCGCCCAAATGGTGCAGCACAAGTTCAGCACTTCAAGTGCAAACACAATGAGTGTTTCTAATTTATCTGCACGATGCGCTAGCTCTCGACGAACTTTTTGCAGAAGTGACTGAATAATTCGCTCGGGACGACCGTGCATCATTCGCAAGATTGATATAATGCTTGGAACGTTTGACGGCAGCTACAGTCTAAATCGCGTATTTATAAAGCTTGATCCTTTAAACATTTTTGAAAACGCAGCAGATTTTCTTATTTGAAAAACCACACATTTCCGGATTGCCAAAGAAGGAAGGAAGTTCTTTAAATATTGAATGCCGAGCAACTAGTTGTCGACTAGTTAGTTGTGCAAATTCTGACTGAGCTGCTTGGTTGTTTTGGTAACTCTGCATATCGTGGAGTTTTCTGTTATGAACTGAATTATATTAAGGAACTGAAAGTGCATTGGTGGTTACATGTGGAATGGATGTTTTATTTGGATTTGTGTTTTCGAAGAATTGTTGATAAATATTTGCGCAGACATCACCAGTAGTAAGTTCTAGTGGTTGCATAAATTTCAGCAAATCATAACTACTAGGTTGAACTGTGCTAGGTACAATGTTATGTTTGCCATATTCATCCGTTGCTCTTCGTTTTGATTGATTTGCTGGACCTTGTTTTTATGTAGTCATACACCAACCCGCTATTGCAAGCTTTCTTCTAACGATTCCACTTTCATTTGAATCGGATCTATGTCACTTTGATCGTCGTCCATTAAAAGGGAAAACTTTTTCTCCAAATATTCTTAATCTCCTTGCACTTTTAGTTGCACTTGTTCTTCATCGCGTTTTGCTTGCAAATCTCTTGAGTCTTCCAATTTCTGCAGCTCAAGTTTAACTCGCTGCGAGTCCACCGTAGATTTGGATTTAGTTAAGTGATCATTTTTCGATGCTGTTAAATATTTAGTTAATGTTTGAAGCCTTTTAGCATTAATTTAAATACAATTTTCTCATAACCAGTCCTGATATTTCATATCAGGAGTTATTATCCTGACACATGAAAAATTATGCCACGCATCACACGTCGCATTCGACCATTTCGTGTTGTATTGTTTGTGACAGTACAGCTGTGGTTGTTCAAATTTACACTTTGCCTTTGTAGCTTGAGTCGCTGAATCTTATACAGCTTAGTGATATTTGTGCTGGGACATTGATTTTTCTTTACTAATATATTTTAAAAGAAATTTGTAGAATTGTTGCTTCAAACAACTTTGGTACACTTTATTGATACAATTAATTTCAGGATTTGTAGTATTTACTATTTACCATATGAACACAGTAATAACTTTTAAAATAAAGTATAGCAAAGTAAAGTACTACAAATGGAATACATGCAATTAAACAATTTAACTATAAATCAAACGCTTACTTTTAGTCTTTTTGACAAAGATGGTGCTCTACAAATAATTATAATAAAGACGTTAGATGGCTTCTTTCACTAAATTCGGAACAACGGTCAACCACTCACAAATAAATATATATTGCCTCAGCAACCCCCGAGAATATCTGATAATTCAATAAATATTTCAAAGGCACTAGCATGACCGACAATACACTATCGGTGTGAACGCGATAAATTGAGTAATGCCCTGAAACATTATAACGTATAAATACCGACGGATCATAATATAGGAGAGATTCTAGCTTTTGATATTCGGTGACAGAGGTTCGAGTTCGACACGTACCCGTAGCCAAGCGAGTTAAACGTTGAGTAATTCAAGTGACGGTAATTAAAATTCAGGGTTGTTAAAGAAACAAGTACCCTAACGCGAACGTAATCGCGGATTTAAAAACTGCCATTAGGGGTGAAAGTGTTCGTATCGTGGATGCTTTCCTGCACTACAAAGTTGGATTACTTACAATCACAATTTTGTCCTTCACGTGTAGGTCGTTTGAGCTTTGCACAAGATCAACAAACCTGTAAAACATTGGATTTTTGTTTTTCACCTGCTGATGTATATTTAATAACTGGTTTTATAAAACTTATTTGTATAAAGTCGACTTTTAGGTTGGTGCACACTTAGTTAAAAGCGTATTGTATACAAGACATTCTAATATAGAAAACTACCACAATTGTATCTGCATAAATTACATGTACCATTTAATTTGGTTGAATACCTACAATTGATAAATTGAAAATGTTCTGTTTCTTTTAGATACACGTATATTTGGGCCAATTAGGAATATAGCTTAGTTTTTGTTTTGTTGTATTTGTTAAATACTGCGATACTTATGTTTGGATAATATAGGGTAAATGAATGACTTGGAATTTTCTTATTCGTCATCGTTAGGTCTTCAGTCCTGAAACTGGTTATACGCGTACCCTCATTGTTTCCTAGTCTGAACTAACTTACACATTTCTCTGAAATTTGCACAGTCTGCATCTATCACTAGCTGCGTACGAAAGTCTAATGTCGGTTTACCCCTACCTCTTTTTTCTTATTTCTGCTTGTAATACATCTTATACTATTCCCCAAAAATGCCTTAGAACGTATCCTGCCTTTCTACTTCTTCTATTTTTTTTTTGTTTTCCACAGATATCTTTATTCCTCTACTATTTCTATAACCTATTTGTTATTAACTTTGTTTGTCCATGCTATCATCCCCATACATCTGAAGCACAACATTCCAGAAGGCTTCGATCTCTTTCTGTCTGCTTTTCCTACTGCCCCTATTTCATAGATGTTCTGTGCTGTGCTCCACACCTATGCTTTGAACAGTTTCATTATTGTTTCTATGTTTGTTGTCTTTGAACATAGCCGCTGTTCTTTCTTATTAGATGCAGTTCGGTCACCTTCTATTGTTTTACAATTATATACCCTATTTCCCCGATATTCAGTGGTATGTGAAGGGGGTGGCTTGATATTATTTGTTTGACGTTCTGCCGCCATTTTTGGTGGCAGCTTTTATATATATATATATATATATATATATATATATATAAGAAGGAAGATTGCAATTACAATATAAATCAGTTAAGGAATGATAGGGAAAGCTAGAGACGGACTTAGGCTAACAAATTACTTAGACCAGAGAACGCAAATTTGTTAATTTATAGAGCAGGTAAAATAGCTGGATTCGCTATTGATATATTTGACGTATTATTAGAAAATTTGAGTCCATTTTAAATTAGCTAGCTAGATTTGAATAGTTTTGAGTTGACACTTCAGGTCGCACCGGTGGGCGGGGCTGGCGGCTGCTATCCGGCATTACAGATCCTTCCCCATTCATTTTGTTTGTGTCTTGTTGATCGCGCACGCTCCAAAGTCAACGCTAGGGATACCATCGATCGAACCCTATTTTTAGTTTTTGTTTCAGTAGTTAGATTTTTATTTGGGATGTGTTAATTTTGAAGTTAGAACCAATGTAGTGCCTTCGGGTGGAGCATTGGGGACGTGGCCGCAACCATGGCGGCCCTTAATTAAATTATAATGCAGCACTACTGGTTGAACCCTATTTTTAGTTTTAGTTTCAAACTCAATGAAGTACTTTCTGGTGGAGCATTGGGGATGTGGCCGCAAGCATAGTGGCCCTTAATCACATTATAATGCAGCACTACTGGGTGCAAATGCCACATACGTGCATCACACACCCCGTCACAGGCATAACCTAACCTAACCTAACTTAACCTAACATAACATAATTTAACCTTTTTTTTTTTAATATACACCCTCGGCTGGGGTGTTCTACGCCAGGGTAGTTTCGGGCTCTCCATGTTATTCAGGTCTACCGACTAAACCCTTACCTCTCTTTCTTCTGGTGACTAAGCTGCCCCGGTACCGTCGGTTGAACATTTCTTCGGGGAGTTTGAGGGGTATATTTGTTCAAATGGGATCGAGTTCTGAAGTCTTCTATTAAACAATTTCTTTCTCCAGCTGTCTCTTCCTTTATCCTTTCGCATTCATCTCCTTGATATATTTCTGTATTGTTCTCCACTCCGTCGCAGACCTTAACATAATATTTATTATATTCTGCACTGTAATGTGCTCTCCCACCTCTCTTTCCACCTCTGACCTCTGTTTATGAAGACCGTGTGTTCCGGGTCATCATGTTGCCCACACATTATGCATCTATTATGTCTGTATTTGCCAATACCATATAGATAGTTGGCAAAACAGCCATGACCGGTCAGTACTTGGGTTAGAAGGTTAGATGGTATTCTAACTCCCGTAGGTTCTGCTTATCAACGGTTTAATGTCCGAAATCAACATTCTTATCCATCGGCCCTTTGCTAAAGTGGTCCATCTCTCCTGCTAACGTTGTAGCGTTTTGGCCATCTCCCCCTTGTGGTCAGTGCCATAAAGCCACCGGGCTTTCCTTTTGTCTGCCAGCAAATCTAGCGGTATCAGGTCTGCGACTACTAATATTGATTCAGCAGACACTCTTATGGCAACTATCCGCTGGAGCTTATATAGTACCCCTTTTCTGGCATTAATCATCGTGCATTCAGCCCATAGAGGTGCCCCGTGAAGCATGATGTAAATAATTTGCAAAACATCCGTGTCCTGTTAAAATTTGGGTTATATGGTAAGAAATTTCCACATGTGTTCTGGCTACCCACGGTTCTATTTGGGGTATCAACCTTCCAGTTCACTGCCCCTTTGGTGCATTTGTCCAACTCTCTTGCCATTCATGCATTGTTGCGGCGCGTGCTTGCTTTTTATCAGCCATTTGCAGCCTAATGTTAGTTCTCTCTTGAGCTAGTATGTCCAATGGTACTGTCCCCGCTACTACTATTATTGACTCGGCGAGACCGTTCTGTAGGCGCTGGCTATCCTAATGGCTACCCGCCTCTGTAATCTACTCAGACCCTTTTTCCGCGCCTTGATCTCCATTTTTTCCTGCCATATTGGAGCTCCATATAACATAATGGAGTTTACCACGGTGGCAAGGATCTTCCTTTTAGTGGCCCTTGGACCGCTAACATTGGGCATAAGCCGATTGATGCCTTCGAGAGCCTTATACGCTCTGTCCGTTGGCATATCCAAGTGCTCTTTAAATGTTAGCCCTTTATCAAGCGTGATTCCTAAATATTTAACATTTGGCCTGATTGGTATCTGCTCATGACCCATTTTGCTAACAATTTGGTCCATTTTCCATTTCCCCCACATCAGCATTGCCTCAACTTTACTTGTCGATAATTGGAGGCCGTGTTCTTCAAGCCATCTTTCTACTAACTCTATCGCTCCTTCCGCTTTCTTACAAACTTCTGGCTTCGTCTTGGCTAATACTGTGATAGCCAAATCGTCTGCATAACCAGTTATTCTTATCCCCTCTAGGAATTTAATTCTTAACAGGCCATCATATATAATGTTTCACATGGTCGGGCCGAGGGCCGAACCTTGTGGAACCCCAGCCGTCACTGCCACACTATATACTTTCCCTTCATTATCTATGTATGTAATTGCTCTTTCATGTAGATAATTATCCACTACTCTTCGTAGGTATGGCGATATTCCAGTATATTGTAACGCCTCTTGCTCTGTGGGAACAGGACGGTCAGGATTTCGTTGGCACTCACCCACGACAGTTTATCATTAGCGGGTCCTTTCAGCTTACGGGCCACAATTTTATAGCCTAGACCCCACACATCGTTTTCAACCTCCCTGCATAGTTTTTGCCAGCATCTTCTTTGGTTTGCCTTTATAGCTTCTTTAAGCTCTTTTCTTTTCGTCCTCAGCGCCTCTCCTTCTTGTGCACATGTATTTGGTTCTTTCTTTCTTTTCCGTTGGTATTTTCTTCTGGCAGCCATAGCTTCTTTTCTGGCGTCCACCAGAAAACTGGTTTTTTGTTTTCGGTGTTTGTTTCTTTTTTGGCATTGTTCTATTACATGCTTTCGTTAACATCTTTATAAGAGCCACATAGTCTTTTTTGTTATTAACAGTTTCGGCTTCTTGTAGAAACTCCTTTCCCATTTTCCTATTTTTGTCTAACTTGCCAAGCGCCCATCCTTGGGACATGATTCTTCGTAGTTGTTGTTATTTCCTCATATCTAGGCAAAAAGTGATATAATTATGGTCGAGAAATAGCAGCTATAGAGCACCGTATTTTACCTTTCGAGTCTTACCCATACAAATCCAGCTGTTCGTTCTATTTCACTAATATCTGTTGCGTTATTTCTTATTAGGATTGCAGCTACTTCGCTCTCTCTCTTAACCAGGCTCTACTCAAGTTTGTATTAGGTTCACTAACTATTATAATATCCACATCATAATCTCTGGCTGTTACCTCCAACAGGTTATGCGCTTTCCTCCGGTGTTTAAATTGAGGTGGCTCCGTGGCGTAGTTGGTATGTGTGTGACTACTACGCCCAAGGTCCCGGGTTAGAATCCCGACACGGTCCGCTTGAAAAATGTTAGGCGAGCATTTTCCAAAAAATACACCCTCGTTCGGATGAGAGGTAAAATAAAGGTCCCGTGTATGTGTGGTCACGCACGTTAAAAATCCCTACCTTGCTTGGAACAGCAACGGTTCGGCAAAATTCCAAATTTTCCAGGTAAAAAAACTCGCTTCCTGGCCAATGTAGTACCTTCGGGTGGAGCATTGGAAAATCACTTGTAAGGTGTTTAAATTGATCTGGTATGTGAAGGGGAGGCGGTTCCGTGGCGTAGTGGTATGTGTGTGACTACTACGCCCAAGGTCCGGGTTTGAATCCCGACAGGGTCCGCTTGAAAAATGTTAGGCGAGCATTTTCCAAAAAAATACACCCTCGTTCGGATGACAGGTAAAATAAAGGTCGCGTGTGTGTGTGGTCACGTACGTTAAAGATCCCTACCTTGCTTGGAACAGCAACGGTTCGGCAAAATTCCAAATTTTCCAGGTAAAGAAAAAACTCGCTTCCTGACCAATGTAGTACCTTCGGGTGGAGCATTGGAAAATCACTTGTAAGGTGTTTAAATTGATCTGGTATGTGAAGGGGAGGCGGTTTCGTGGCGTAGTGGTATATGTGTGACTACTACGCCTAAGGTCCCGGGTTCGAATCCCGACACGGTCCGCTTGAAAAATGTTAGGCGAGCATTTTTCACAAAAATACACCCTCGTTCGGATAAGAGGTAAAATGGAGGTCCCGTGTATGAGTGTTGTCACGCACGTTAAAAATCCCTACCTTGCTTGGAACAGCAACGGTTCGGCAAAATTCCAAATTTTCCAGGTAAAAAAAACTCGCTTCCTGGCCAATGTAGTACCTTCGGGTGGAGCATTGGAAAATCACTTGTAAGGTGTTTAAATTGATCTGGTATGTGAAGGGGAGGCGGTTCCGTGGCGTAGTGGTATATGTGTGACTACTACGCCTAAGGTCCCGGGTTCGAATTTCGACGCGGTTCGCCTGAAAAATGTTAGGCGAGCATTTTTCACAAAAATACACCCTCGTTTGGATGAGAGGTAAAATGGAGGTCCCGTGTGTAAGTGTTGTCACGCACGTTAAAGATCCCTACCTTGCTTGGAACAGCAAGGTTTCGGCAAAATTCCAAATTTTCCAGGTAAAAAAAAAACTCACTTCCTGGCCAATGTAGTATCTTCGGGTGGAGCATTGGAAAATCACATGTAAGGTATGTGAAGGAGAGTAAGCCGCCTGCGGCTGCCAAGTTCCCCCAGCACTGAGCATTTGTCTAATTAATATATTTTCCAATATATCCTTTCGCACAATCAACATTAGTTGAAATATTTCAAATCCAACACTTGTAGTTGTTTATAATAATCATCAGATTTAATTGCACTTATTAGGTTTACCCTCTTGAAACTGGTTTGACGCGTACCTCCAATTATTTATGTTCTGAGCTAGCCTACTCAGTTCCCTGAAACTCCCACAACAGCCTATATACAGATCGGTTCCCCTTCTATTGTTTTCCAATTATATGCCCTATTTCATTGAGATACAGTGGTATGTGAAGGGATTTAGCAGCCTGTGGCTGCCAAGAATCTCCCAACACTTAGACATTTGCCAAATTAATATTCTTCCAGTAAATTCTTTCGCACAATTAACATTAGTTGATAATATTGCAAGACCAATACCTATAGTTGTTTATATTAATCATCGTGTTTAAGTACAGTTATTTTTTTATCATTAGTTTTTCCATGTTGGTACTTGTTGGATGAGTACCTCTAGTGATTGCTATTCTGAGCTAGACTACACATTTCCCTGAAATTCCCGCATCCTACATCTTTTACTATCTGTGTGCAATAGTCTAACCTAGGTCTACTTCTTCTTCTATTTTTTCCTATCTCTGCTTCTTATTATTGGTGTTTATTTTTCAATTAGTAATAAGTGCAATAAAGTGTACACAAGGTTCCATCGACCTATAAAACAGTAACAAAAGCCGTTAAAAATCGTCTCTTGAAACACCCGTCTCCCGAAACCCAAGTGGGTTGGCGCTCAACGTCATTTTATTGGACAGAAAGTTCAAAGCCTTTTCCATGTATGTGCAAGTGAAAGTGTACCCCTACACGGATTTGCATTTCCTTTTATAAAACTGAAAGTTAGCTAGTGCATTATTTACTGTTACATCTCGTTTGTAAAGTAAAATTAATTCAGGTAACTAGCGTCAATTTAGCACGTAACAAATAGTAGAATCCCCTAAGGATATCATATCGTCTTCCAACGCCAACATAAGTGGCATTTTAATATCTCATCTATAATGCATGAGGGTTGTCCCTCCAGCAAGAGGGACATTACATATTACACAGCACTTTATTTTAAACTTCCACAACTTCCCGTGCAGCATCTTGCAGCCCATGCTGTATAGCAATTCCACCATTATTCATATAAGCTTTTCAAGATGACATCCTTGCTTAGAGATGGAAATTCAACTTGCGTATAGAAAATGTACTCTACAAACATACTGGGGATCTAACCAAATATTAGAGTGGCTCCATAATAGAATTAGTGACTCAATTGTGGAGCAGTTAGGGATGCAACCCACACTATATTTTTACGAGAGCAGACAAATATAACTTCAATAAATAAATTCAATATTATTGGTGGTTTTGATGAACCGTTAAAAGAAAAAATCATTAAATTAATAGCTAAAACTTGAGAAAGAAGGTTCAAAATATAGAAACGTAACTCCTCTAATATAAAAGTATTGAAATCCATCCAATCAAGCACTAATAATATCAGGAAACCTCCATTGGAAATTCAAGCTCCTAGTGTAACAATTTTACTCTCTAAAGGTTCAGTAATCAACCCGGTGCATTTCAGCTCACTACTATTCTCGAAAATCAATTGATTTGTTGTTTGTATACTGACCGAGAGCGTGCTTCAGTATTAATGGAGCCACATAGATCGAAGCCGGAAGGTTTTTGTGAACCTTACCCTGCTTTTTTCATGTTTTATACTGTAAATTGAGTCTAGCTTACAAGTTTTCCCGTCGCTATTTCTTATTTAGAAGTTGATGACGTATACTTAAGAGTTGTTCGATTTCTGTGTGCGGGGTGAAACAACATAACAAAACCTTTCAGAGATTAAAAATGATAAAGGGGTTTAGTGTTAAGGAATTATTATACGGAAAATAGAAATTGATTTCATATATTTCGGTAAGATTTCGTTTCCGGGTGTAGTAGATATTTAACTGTAGAAATTCCTCGATATAGTTTAACGTAAGCTAAGCATCTGTGGCGAGAAAGGGCCACAATGTTCTATGGTAAACTAAATTCATTCTCAATACAAACAAATTATAAACTAAAACAGTAGGACAAAGTTTATATTAAATGCAATCAAAAATCCTTAACCACAACATTACTTAATAGCTAAATATTTCGGTTACTAAATTATCATCAAGAATATCAAGATCATTTAAACCAAATAAAATAAACAGGTTGTTCAGAAAACCTAATGAAGATATCTTCGTACTGAACATTTTAAACAGATAATTTACCAATGTTGTTTTAAACACTGAAAGATATTCATCTCGTCACGCAGGCTGATGATCTCCACAACATAAGAGTGGGTTGTAACCCTTTAAAAGCCTGCAACGCGAGCACTTTACGATAGCATGCAATTAAATGGAAAAGGAAAAATGTGGTAAAGTTGAATGGACACATTAAATATGACGCATCTTGTATAGTTTTAAGCATAATATTTAAATTTTGCTTTTAAAAAGTATAATTTTAATGATGGCAAGTATAAATAAAACAATAACCTAAAAAAATTATTTTAAAAACCATAAATGGGAAAAACAGATTTTAATATTAGACATTTCTCACATAAAATTAATAAAGCTTTTTTTCATCATTTATTAGAAGTAATTCATGTTAAATACATATTGAAACGCGATATAAGGTCGTACATTATTTTAAACCACACAAATGTAAACAACATATTTTAACCGTAAACTTCTGTAGCGGAATCATGGCATTTTTAAGGAAGCATCAGAATTGTTAAGAATACAAAGACTTTTATAAATTTTAGTTCCTGTTACATTGCTATACATTGCTATACCAGTAAAAACCCAGACGCTGAGTAGTGAAATTCACGTATGCCAAATTGCAGATGATTTAATCATTTCACACAATATGAGATACAATGTATTTGTTTTATAGTGCTGCGACATAAGGAAACACAAAGATTAACCTAAGTAAATCACATGATAATATAAGTACGTTACCCGGCTTTCATTCAATAAACTCAATAAGGACTGTACTATAAAAAAAAATTCCAAACAACATAAGAAATGAAAGGAGAATTAAACGACAATAATTACATTCGACGAAAATTAGAGTTAATTATCCGCAAACAATTGCTATGAAAACGTCAAAATGTACACGTACGCGCGAATACAGAGAGGGAGATGTACGTTGAAGAGTGAAAAGAAACAGTCTTAAGAAACGAAAATAGATTCGCGCAAGGTAAAACAGGACGTGGGCCTAATTTATTTGAACTTACGCTTGCTCGAACTAAGTATTTTCAATTCACGAATTCGTGGAATTATCGTCGTCGAAATTATCAAAAGAGATTAAGACCTGTAGAGTTTATCCGTCCGTTAAATTGGAATTTAATGGTACGTTAAGTAAAAAAAGCTGTGTTTGGAGGATAATCCAAGTAAGTGTTGTAAGAAAGACTGGTGTTGTTGAAAACCAGTTGGTATGCATGTGACTACTATACCCAAGTTCCCGGGTTCGAATCCCGACACGATCCGCTTGAAATTTTTTACAAAAATATACCTCGTTCAGATGAACGGTAAAATTTAGATCCTATGCGTGGCTGTTGTTACACACGTTAAAGGTCCCTACCTTACTTGGAACAGTAAGAATTCGGCAAAACTTAAAATTTCCAGGTTAAACAAATTCGCTTCCTGGCCAATGTAGTTCCTTCAGGAGGTGTATTGGAAAATCAAATGTAGTGTTGTTGGAACACATAGAATTAAACACATTGAGTAATATTATAGAGCTCGTGTGTTTATATTTCTTTATACTTTATATGTGAATTTTATAAATAAATTTGTTGGTATTTATGGAATAGGAAATGAAGTAAACATGAAATTGATGAGTTTGTTGAACGATTAAATTCGCCACAAAATTAATGTTGGTTAAAATTTAGGCATGATATTATCACGCAAGGAAATTGGAATATTTTAAAATATTAAGAAATATTTACCTATGAAAATTTAAATGTAACTTTTATTGGTAGAATTTAGTCTTAGTTAACTTTAATATTTAGAACGGACAATGCAATGACAACGAAATATTTGGTATTTAATTGTAACGTTTACATGTAGGCAATCACAAAATTGCTATATGTCAGATGGAATGCCGCGATCAAGGCGTAAATATGTGGTCGACTTGTTTATCGATCCGCGCAGACATGCGCGTGGGGTTCAAGGCGCCTGCCCGATGTGCTTGCATTCATTCTTGTATGGGCAGGTAGTCAGATAAGAAGTAATTGTTTAAAACGTGGTAGGAAAGTTTCCCTACCATAATGAATGGAAACAAATTCCATTCTTGGCAAAGGCATGTTGCCTGGTCTATGACGAGGACAGATTATTGTTGAAGACAAGCAGCGAAGTGGAAAAGAGATATAAAACGCAAGCAGTTTCACTTTTAATAAATACATAATGGATTTCAGGAATTGATTTGCATAATTTTGTGATGTATAAAAGTCGGTCAAGCTTTGGAGATGGCATCCCATCCGTTGATAGTGTAGCGGCATTGGCATGTGGCTGCAATCCGCAGGTGTTGTAAGTTTGTGTAAACACCTTTCCTACGGTGAGTACGCTTTTATTTGTTGTAACAAACATCGATCCAAGCAAGAAGTAAATTCATTGTGTAACGTTGTCGACTTGGAAGATAAATAATTTCCTAAATGATTTAGAATTTCAATACATTTCCGATAATCAAATATATTAAAGTTTTATTGTTAAACGATTTAAAATTTGTAGCATATTTTCAAATACTAAGATATAAAAGCTTTCTTATTAAAATAAATTATGCTTCATTGAGTACATATAAGATAATTTGCTTAACGATTTAAAATAGTTTTAGTGTTTTTGAATATAGAATTAGAAAGCTTTCCAGTTAAAATAAATTCACTTTATTTAAATTATGCCAGATGATCTGGCTAGATTTTTTTGTTATTACTCGTTAATTTTAAATAGTCGTTTAGGGCACAACTTAGTTTAACATCTGCCAGATAAACATCTGGAGGTACATGTTTACTCAAACAAGTCAAATATATGTTGTGCAAATGAATTGTATGATAAGCTAATCTTTGATTTTGATTGAAAAGCTACTCAGATGTTATAAAAATTCAAGTTTGATCTACAACAAACCTTCTGAGCCGAAAACAAAGATCTTTGCTTGAAGCATTCGCTTAATGTAATGAGATATTTTTTTTATGATGGGCTTCACCCATTAACAATTGCTAGGATTGAAGCGTTCGCTTAATGTAATGAGATATTTTTTTATGATGGGCCTCACGCACTAACAACTGCTAATTTGTCGATTTAACATTGATAAGACCTTTCCACTTCATGCTCTTATATTTATGATTCTGTCTTTATTTTATTTATTTTTTTTGTATATACAAGAACATCAAATAACTTTATTAGATATCTGCAAACTACTGTAATAGTTTTATTTCTGGAAATTCTGGTTACAAGGTTTAAGTGTAAAAGAAACACAGTTATGTTGTTGAATATCTATCTTCAGGCATAAGTTAATTCCCTTAAGGTTTATCTGCGTCTTTCCTTAAGAAGATTATTTTTTGTTTATGTATTTGACGTAGTGGCGCCCTAAATTGTACAAAGACAGGTTGATTAATAGAAAAGCCCCACCCCCACCCCCATCTCATGCCTCCGCAGGGATAGACCCCGAGACTAGTCCGCGAGCATAAATGATTCTTTTTGGCAACACAGTTTGGCTCTATGTCATCCTAATTAAAGCCACCCTCTGCAATATATTAGCCAAAACGTAAATTATTCATTACATAATTACTGTTTTCTATGTTGGTTATGAACAGCATTTCCAGAAATTGGTATTTATAAAAAATGTCATGTAATTTGATATTGAAAATAGGAAGATTTGGACTGATGGACTTTGTTGATGGATTAAATTTAAGGTCTTTTTAAGATTTCTCTTAGTAATACCTACTAGAGTTGAAATTAAGAAATTTAGGTTTTTTGAAGGAACAGTACGTATATTGTAATTATTTCATATTAATAGAGCTTAAGTTCGGGTTGAATTCTATTTGAATTTATTTGGGAAATATGTAAATAAACGCTTTTGTAAAAGATATTCAGCTACTCCAGTGATGGAATCTTATTTGGTAGAGGCATTTTATTTTGTGAAATTTCGTTAATTATGACAGAATTAAAAGGTGTTCTTCACGCATTTTCTAAAATAGTAGTATAAAAAACTGATAAAATTTAAGAAACCGAAGCAAAGGAGAGCTACGTGGAATAAGCGTTTTCCGTGTAGGGAAGATATCAAAAAGGATTTGCTGTGACAGACGATTTGGCGTGCCTCAATTATGATAAGCAGAAAAAACCTTACAGGGTAAGCGATAATGTAGCGTGGTGTTTGTATTTTAGCCGTTGCACGTATTGTTTTATTTCCTTATAATTTTTATTTCGATTTTTTCTATTTGTTTTGATAATTCTTCCATCGGAACCCGCTTCCGCATACTGCAGTTAGCCGACGTACCCTTGTATTTCTACGACATCCCCGCTCCTTCAGAGTAAATCAAAATTTATTAATTAACGTTCATTTTACCCGTAAGAAACCACCTAATTTTACTACCTCTAAAACTGATTGGACGGAGCTATTGCAGACTTTGTATTTCTATTGGTTATCGAACCGATAGGGAGCAAAATAAATAACCGTATAGGCCTCTTATCAGTATATACGAGAACAAGGAGAAATATAACAACTACTTTTAATGTTCACATTGCTGAATTTACATATGGCAAATATGAAAAATCTCAAGACTGTTGGTTAGTAGTCGGTCATTGCAATTAAATGTAAAAGATTTTGTATTAAAATAAAATTCTAACTTTTATTTTCATAAAGTACAAAACACATTGTAATATTAAAAAATCAATTATAACTGACATTGACATATCAAAGGTGGAATGATAAGAAATGTGATGTGGCATATTTACTACTATAAGCAACCAAGGGATACTTAACACTTCTCTCTAAACATGACTCATTCTAATCATTTTCACGCATAAACATGTTTTGGATTTGGCACACCCTTTGTTGTTAATGTCAGCTACCATTTCGTTAGTGGGCACGTACGCTAGTTCTAATTTGCTTTTAGTTACAATGATATCAAATGTCAATAAGTTTTGTTCTGCCATTGCACACATCATTGGAGCTAATCTTTGAGGACTTCGATTGTTATTATATAAAGTTACCACAAACTGTATATCCAGTATTTCATTCAAAACATCTTGTAAATATGCTGCTTCTTTAACTCCTTCAGTTAGACCAACATACTCTGATTTTTGCTTCCTGCTAGTCCAAGAAATAGTTGTACCGTCTAAAATGAAAACATATCCAGTATATGAATGTCTATCTGATTCACTTCCTTTCCAGTCGGCATTCAAAAAATCAATTAAAGCCGTTCTTTCTACTATGTACACTGAAGACACGTATTTGGTCTTCAGTAAGAAGCTTAATTACGTTTAGAGGTGATATCAATGCTTTAGATTGAAACAATTACAAGACTGACTTAGTCTACTAACTGCATGGCTAGTTAGATAGGTCAGATAATTATTTATGACAGGGTACCCCATGAATATACAAGTCAATTAAAATTTAATACGTTTTCAAAACGATAGTATAGGAATTTACAATTTACAATAAACTATAGGGAAGGGTTAATTCTGTGTAGTTGTAACTTAAATGTAAATATTAATTACAAATATTAGGTAGAAACTGTAGTTCCGTAAAGTGTAGTGTAAAGACTTGTATCTTAAAGAAGTAGCGTGTAGGTTTATTAATTCGAAAGTTTTCAGATTCAGTATATAGTGAAAATCAATAATTTAAGAGAGAAATTGTTTAATTGTATAAAGTAATGGATATTCAAAGTGTACATATTCTTTGTGTACATAATTTAGCATAGTGTAGTACAAAACGTTAACAGTGGTGAACCTTGCAAGGTTATAGCTTAAGATAGGAAAGTGTTGTCGATAAACAAGTTATAACGGTTAAGGGTTCAAAGAAAGACCGTGCAAGCAAACAAAACATTTCTAGTAAAATTTGAAAATTGAAAATATGTTCGTAGTATTAATTTACAAGCTTGAAGATAAGTATCAAGGTTTTCTATTTAAAGGATCGTTATAAACGAACAAACAAGTCTATTTGAGGTAGGGTGTTGAAGGTTGAATACGAATATGAATCGATGTTAGACAGATAGGCCGTGTTTTAGCATGTATTAAAATGAGACAAAATTTAGTGTCCGTTGATTTTGAAGCGACTAGAGGAGACAAGGAAAAATAGAAAGGAGGTGCAGCGTGTTAGCTTTAAAGTGTGGAGTGGTTGACTTCTACAAGGACTAATAATAATGGGCATATAAGCAATGGAGATAATTGGTTGGATTCCACATATAGAACGGGGAAATTATTACATTAATGTTTATCAAACTATGCAACAAGAATGGCGCGTTTGTGTATTCAACAACATTTTGAACAACTTTTGTAAGAAGTCATTGGTGCGTAGTTACTTTAATTTAAGTACGTAGTACACACATTTCTATAAACATTTGTTAAAAGTCTTTAATTTATAAGGAATTATATTTTTTGCATAAATATTACTCTACTTCCCTTTTTAAACATCAGTTAAAGTAGGTATTCCCAAAGCTGAGATTCACAACTTCATTGGGTAAAATGACTTGCAGATTAGAAAAAATAAAGTCGGTTTCTCGCAATTACACATTCTGTAGTGTGTCGCCTCTTTACACGTACATGTACAGACATTTCAAAAAACATCGGTTAAAATCTTAAGTTTTTATGCGTAAATATCAATCTACGCCCCTTTCTTAAGCATCACTTAAAATATTTTTATAAAGTTGTTTATCACCCTTTATACCTAAATTATCAAAGCGCTGCAATGAACAAAAAATAGTCACTTCATGAAATAAAACTAGTTTGACAAGCACTTCTACAAATGGATCCTTAAAGAAGACAAACCCACTTTCCTGTTTTAAATAAAGTAAGGCACGGATTACCCTACAAACAAAACAGCAATAAAACTTTTGATTAGGTTAGTTTTGTTATGCAAGCTTTGCTAATGTCATTCCTAAACTAAGTACAACTCGAACTACGACAGCTCCGTTGAATAATGGAAATTAACACATTTTGAATGAAGTTATACAGCTTCGAATTATATTTGCTTGGAAACGTGATATATATTCACAAAACTTGTTAATTAATCAACAATCAGGGAAAGTTCTGTAGCCATAAATGCAGTTAGAAATGTTAGTTATAGTCGTGCCCGTACTTGCATAAGATAAGAAAAGGGAGCAAGAACTTAGTTTACGTTTGAGAGTAATAATTAAGAAGTATGCGATTGAAATTTGCTTAATATACACAAACAAACCAAATTTCACTTAAGGTAAATAAACCTTCAATTTCGAGTGAGAGTCGGATGTTTTTCATGCGGTCTGTAAAAAGCTGTAAATGGATTTTACAATAAGTAAGACAAGAATTGGGTCAAAAGAGATTTTGAGTATAATTTTTTCTTTATGGGAATAAAATTAGTACGAAAGATAAAGACAAACTCGATCAGTCGAATCAGTGACATTACGTCATATGGTTTACTATCATCTATGTTGCCAAATGTTAAAAATGTGTTCAATATTTTAGTATTAACTTTAACAGATACGTTCAGACTTCGTATCATGATATGCGTTAACTCACAGCCTTCTTTATCTTAGAAGCCGGAACATTAATTTGGCAACACTGCTTTTTATTTTTCAGTGGAGGCCATCGACTTGGAAGTTGGAACTAGCAAGATCTATAAAAACACGTTTATTTATTAACAAAATATATTTATTACATATTTTCAGATAATGTACAAATGAAGATTTATATATCTGCCATTCACAGTTTGGTATATGTGCTTACTTTTCTAGATTTCACATTAGTTTTTGCTGCAGTAGCATTTCTACTTGCATTTTGTTTAGTAAAATTATTCAATAGTACATTTGCAAATACAGAAAGTAAATAATCTAACATAATGGAATATTTATGCCCACAAATATTTCCAGTTTTGGTCCAAAATGTTAATTGTTTTTGTAGTTATTGTAGCTGAATTCTAACATTGTTGAATTAATTTCCTTTGTGGTTTGTGAATATTTAAAAATATCAACAATCTATTACAACAATATTCCAAAATATTTGTTGTTATACCTTTCCAAACAGAAAGTTAATTGAGACCATTTAGCAATAAATCCATTTTTAGGAAGAACCCAGCTAACATCTTCAATATTTAATTCATCGCCAGAAATATATACGGTTACTCGCAAGGTGTGATCGATTTTTATTAACTTAATTTTGGTAAATTCTCTTCATCTAGTTTTAACAAATGTATACAGTCAGTTTTGATAATTTGCCAGTTAGTTTATTACATTCCCGTAAACGCCGCACAAGCGACACAAACGACAGTTGGTAACGATATTACATAGTGTGGAAATTAGCGTGCCCATTTGTCAATGACGTCACACAATATGCAAATTATTACAATACATATTTCCAATATATATATATATATATATATATATATATATATATACATATAATATAAGTAGTGGGTTTTAGGTCTGCTGGATGATTAATAAGACTCTTTTTTATTACCTAAATTTTCGAATATATTTATATTCTTCTTCAGAGGTATAAATTGAGGTTTAAAATATATGTAATGCCATCAGATATATAAATAAAAATTAAAAAATGTAAAAGGTTGTTGAAACATATACTAAAATTACTTTGTATATATTAAGATGTTCTTTTTTGAAGTATATCATTTAAATTTTGGCAGTTATTTTGTATACCTTTTGTTATTTTTTATATCATAGTTGTATGCATGTACATCATGCTGTACGTATTGATAAATATACAACCGTCAGCAATACGTATACATACATCTACACATACATATATCTTAGTAAATATTAATATATTCAAATATTCAAACATATCATTAATGTTTCAATAACCTTTGTATATAACTTAAATTTAATTGTGGTAATAAAACAAACAACATATAATTGATCATTTTTCTTTTTTTGTGCTAAATTTATTATTTATATATTCATAATTTAGAAGGTATGTATAGATAGAGCTTAGATCATCAACATCCGTCATCTTATTCATTGTATATGGGGTTTTGTAAATATAACACATTTCTAAAAATTTTCTTTTATTTTCGTTTTTATCTCTATCAATAATTTTGACATTTTGGAAATCTACATGATGGTCTTTATTTATGATGTGCATTGATAAGGAACATGCATTAGGCTTTACCACAATTAAATTTAGGTTATATACAAAGGTTATTGAAACATTAATGATATGTTTGAATATTTGAATATATTAGTATTTACTAAGATATATGTATGTGTAGATGTATGTATACGTATTGCTGACGGTTGTATATTTATCAATACGTACAGCATGATGTACATGCATACAACTATGATATAAAAAATAACAAAAGGTATACAAAATAACTGCCAAAATTTAAATGATATACTTCAAAAAAGAACATCTTAATATATACAAAGTAATTTTAGTATATGTTTCAACAACCTTTTGCATTTTTTTATTTTTATTTATATATCTGATGCCATTACATATATTTTAAACCTCAATTTATACCTCTGAAGAAGAATATAAATATATTCGAAAATTTAGGTAATAAAAAAGAGTCTTATTAATCATCCAGCAGACCTAAAACCCACTACTTATATTATATAATAAAATAAGGTCATAAAATACTTACCTGTTGTGTATATATATATATATATATATATATATATATATTGCTGTGATCCTGACCATTAATCTTAAACTAAGGTTTTCAAATCGAGCTCCACAGATTGGGCGTCCAGAATGCTGTGAAACCTACAAAAAGCTATTAACTTAACTGGTCCGTTGACTTTCTTCTGTTAATCGCCTCTTTACTCTTTTCCGCCTCAGCTGCTCACCTAGTTAAAACTTTCATCCTTATTCATAAAAAAAAATTACATTCCTACCACAAACATCAACGTTAACTCTATTTACATCAATATTCATAATACATTAAAATTTCAAAATTAAATTTCAGCATAAATTTCAGTATCAGAAAACTTCAAGATTAAATTTATTATCATTTTAATGTGCATCCAGAATTAAAGTCCTTGTAGGATGCCTACTAATTAATATAACAATATATGCAGACCTGAGTCTGAGTACAAAGGGAGCATCTCCCACCCCTTTACGTTAATTAACCAGGTTCGTCTAATTGAGCTCAAAGACATACCCAAATTTTCATCATAATCCAGAACATAAATACTAAATACCCCTTTCTACTTAAACAAGAAAATTTCAACTTAAAATTAAAAATTTGTTGTTAGTACAATTTCACTACTGTCCATTTTAAGTAAATAAATTATAAAGTTATTCAACACACACCAAAACATCAAAAATCGAACAACAAAGCATAAGTTACCTGAAGGTTAATGCACTCGTGGCTGCAAAGTACATCGTCCTTTGATAATCACACCAATCCAACTGGGTTATGTTTAGGTCCTCGGATTACTGGTCGCCTTTAAAAATTTTCTCCACCACCATTCATCTAAAGTTGTTTCAGGGCTTTTCCGGAACTCATCTGTGTATATCTGAACCTTGTTTTGTGGATCCAGACACGTTTACGAATCATTTAATTATTAACACCCCCGAAAAATAGCAAAGAAATTCATACTTCTTTCACGCTATACGCCAAAACTGCCTACTTTTGTGTATTCATTTGTCGTTGCAAATTTGAATAATTGGTACAGTGATACTAGACTTTATTACCTTGTATCTTCTTTTCTAAGTGCACTAAATTACTTTCATTGTAGCACGTAAAGAACAAACTGTTTTAAATCACCAAAATATACGAGCAAACTGTTTAAATTATTCAATCAAAATCGGAAAACTAAGAGCACTGTTTAACGCATTGAATCAAATCGAAAATCTAAGAGAGAAACTCATATTAACCCGGGTATATATAATGGTTAGCCTGTCTGTCGGTTTTGTCCCCAAAACGGCCAGTTTCTAGAATTTCGCATACTATGTTCCCATCTCGACCGCCCGTGCGTCGGTTCTTATTAAATTTGCACTCGCACCAGATAAATCTCAGAAATTTCGACACGGCTCGCAACGTCTGGGAATAACTAATTAATTTTATACAGAAATGTTATTTTTCCTCTCATGTTTGCCTCTTATTTTCAACCAATCACAACCCAGTGACGTTGCTCAACTCACGCCTTTTACTATATGTGTCTCTGTCTTGCGCATATTATCCGTCTCTATCTACCCTGTTCTGAGTGGTACTAATCGATATTCTTTAGTATCGGTTATTTTCAATCCATGTGGACTGTGAAATAACCCACCTTATTAGCATTTCCGTAAATATTAAGCGACGGTTTCTCCAACATTCTCTGTAACCATTTGTTATCTGCAAAATTTACGCAGAATGAGCCTTTTAAAAATACGCAGGTGTTCAATCGTCCTACTTCTAAATAACACTTCTACGATTTGAATATTATTGGGTTTTTTACAAGCTTTTATGCATATTATATGTTACTAATGGTTCAATTAACTCCAATTAAAATAATACCCTTTAATTTTTAGTGAATCCTAATTAAATATTAATTATTATTTGTACCTTTTGTTTAATACCGGTTACTTAAAATTGAATTAATTAATATAAATTTTGCACGTAATTTCTCTTTGATTCTTTGAACAATTAAATTAAATACACGTTGAGCATTTTAATACTGCTTCTTTTTATAGAAAGCGTCTTGTAAATAATTTAAATCTCTTATTTTTAATGAAACGAATGAATTTTTATTCTCCACGGTTTTTTAATAAAGCGTATTATCTAATAAAATTCCTTATACACGGTGATTAAAATTATTTGATGTAATTAATTAATTTTCTACCCTGGTCTAAATATGAGTAATATATATAAAAGTTTTACAAGTCCCCTAAGGGGTACTCACGTGAATAGGTAAAGCTTCCTACGGAATTACTTCATGATGGTCGCTCGTGGCTTCCTTCAGAATTATTTCATGATGGCGGCTGCGGGGCTCCGTGGACTCGTTATTTCTCGGGTCGTGGATTTTCTACCAGGTTACTTCCAAATTCCAATTCTTCTTTCTATGTAGGGAACGATAAGGAACGGGTTTGCGGAACGATAATCAAAGAAGGTAAAAGGAAATCTACATAATAAAAAAGATACGATACGATACCAGACCCACCACTCCTATTCACGTTTTAAAGGCAAGTCCCACGCCTTTCGGAAATCTCCCACTACTCCTTCGTCCACACGCGTCGGCGCGAAGTCTCGCGCAATGCACTTTTAAAGTGACGGAAATACGCCCAACAAGTCTTTTAAATTTGTGGCGCGAAATTCCCGCATATTAAAACTATATAAATGTTTACAGCCGATTTCGGCACGTAACAAGTTTTCAATTTCAAGTGAGAATCAATATTGTTTCTCAAATCCACAAAATTTTGAATCAAACCAGCTTCCCGAGCGGCTTCCAAATTCCGCATCCGCGCTACATTTTCCCTTTCTAAATATTCCTGTTTACGATCTTCAGGCAATTTCCGCTTTTTACACTCTGTTATTGAATAATACGGTGGTAAATTTGGAAAAATGCTAAAGAATCGGGAAGTAGTGTATGTTTATTAACTATGAAACTGCATTTACTGCCATTCTGAACTACATATTCTTCAGTTTTACTAAAAGTGGAAATGTTAGAGTGTTTTATCCAAACAACAGAATCCCTACCAGGAGTCCAAGCGCTTCTACGTATGCATGTTAGTGTAGTACCCTCCATACACCCACAGACAAAATTAGAATTGTTAAGATAGGAAGATAGTAAATTCAGTTATAAAGATAGTATGTAATGTTAAAGGTATTATAAGTTCATTCGGGTCTTCAACCTGTGCGCTAGTTTCCAATAGAGGAAACAGTTGGTTACAACGTAAGGCCAGCAAAATAGTTTATAAATTCCAAATAGTCAAGTACATCAGAATAGTAATACAAGCAAAACCCAAGCAGAACCCATGAGGTAGCTGCTGGTCACTAACCCGAAACAAGCAAAGTTTACAATTTAAAATAGGGGCAGAGCCACAGCGAGGCAAGTAAGAAAATATATCAGCGGAGTTCAACTCCAGACTTCAACTGGCGAAGTTTCTTCAGAAAAAATATGTAATAAAAGTAAGTCAATTGAAACTAATGAAAGTAGTGATAGTGAGTTATAATAATTTCGGGTAAGTGATGTAAAATTGTACTAACCATAAACCTATGTACATGGGAGCTGGGCTCGCTGGTTAGCTGTAGTTTAATTTATACCAAAACGTTAGGGAGGATTTATGTATTAAAGAAATTGTATTAGTATTCAATATATCCATTAATCTTGTAATTGTCTTAATTAAATAAGTACGTCAGCTAGCACATCTCTCTTTCCACTCCGGAGGTACGGACAGTCTCGACTCCCTAAATTATGACCACTCGTCAATCAAACTCACAAACAAAATAGGTAACGGCTCGACCAACCATCCAGGCAAGTAGAAACGGGATTTATACGATTTGGGGTTCCACCAATAGCGTGCAAGTACTAGAATCGGTGATCGCTACATTAGCAATTTCAGCTTAAGAAGCTTATTCTTGGGAAACCTAAATGTAGTCACATAACCTTCTTTGCTACCTTTATAATTACTATTGCATTTCGATACACAGCATTTACGTGGCATTTACAATAACATTATCTTCATTATTATTTAATAGTAAAATTTTTCACTTACATTATACTTTTTGATAAAAAAGAAAACGTCTAAAACAATAATACAGCATCCTTTATATTACGCAATAATAATAGAAAGTGAGGTTATGTTTGGTAAGTCTCCAGTGCGGTGTTGTCACATGTCAGTGTTCCGGCTTGTAAGATAAAGGATGCCGTGGTTAATTTCAAGTCAAACAATTATTAGTTCCGTAAACGATTAGAATTTGGCTGCATAAATTATTATTTATGAAGTCATGTCACTGATTCGACGCATTAAGTATTATTTGTTTATCTCACAACACGGACCGATACATATAGCACTAACATTGATTACGTCACGACTTCCTTTTCTGTTTATGTCACAACTTTCATTTTTGTTTGCGTTACAGACGCCATTTTTGATTACGTCACGACTATCATTATCTATAAGACTTACGACACATACTATGTTACTAATTTTGCGCTATCCCGTATACAACTTTTTATTTTGTTTATGGAAAACTGTCATTTTCATCGTGCGACAAGCGTAATTTTCATATGCATCATATTTATTATGTCCAACAAGCATAATCTCTAAGGTGCTTACGTAACGAAATTTTTGGAGAACACAGTCGGCTATTATGGATTCGACGTAGGACTCGTTGGCTGCAAAATTACTAAGATAAACAGTCAAACGATAGTCGAGCTACATACCCTTATAGAAGTTTCAAACTGATTTTGATACATGTAAAAAAATTCATGGTAAAACAATATTTTCGTTTTTTCTTTATTCCAAATCTGGATAGTGTTGCATAATGAGTTCCAAAAGAGATTTCCATAACCATTAATATTAATACTTATTAATGTATCGGTCCATTGTGAACGGACTATCACCTTGAAGAAGTTCTATAATATTAGAACGGATAGAATGACTTGCGTGTTTCAGTGATCTAAGGAGCCGAACTACAGGTTTAACCAAATTAGTGGGGTCTTTAATGAGGAAACAGACTAAGAC
This sequence comes from Platerodrilus igneus, assembly GCA_036346225.1. Taxonomy (NCBI): domain Eukaryota; kingdom Metazoa; phylum Arthropoda; class Insecta; order Coleoptera; family Lycidae; genus Platerodrilus; species Platerodrilus igneus. Next base: position 8,445,689 of record JARFIW010001469.1, on the reverse strand, counting down.
AGGTCCCCGAAAGAGGACATTATAATGTAAATAAGGGCCGCTGTACTTGCTCCGCCCGAAGGTACTACATTGGGTCCCCGAAAAAGGACATCAACTTTTTCGGTACTTAAAGTGAATAGGAATATCATTCTAAGACCCACTAAGACACACTACTGCGATGTGGAAGGCAACGGGGAACCACCACATTACCTCCCAAGTACACAGAGTACTGAAAATGTTCTACAGTGATGGCATCCTCTGAGACAAAAAACTCCAAAGTTAGAATAATCCGCCATTCGAATCTCCAGGAGGAGACTGCTTTGGAGGATGTGATCGACAAGTTTAAAGGAAGAGCAGGGAACGTTTTGCGAGTAGAAGCGTGAAATGTCAGAAGTATGAAGCAAAGTAAGCTAGAGAATCTGAAAATTGAAAGAAATAGGTTAGCATTAGACATAGTAGGGATAAAAGAAGTTCGCTGGTCAGAGCCAGGAGAATTTTGGAGAGGAGATTTTAGGATAATTCATACAGGATCATAGGAAAGGAATTCGGGTGTGAGGATTGCCATGCGGAATAAGATAGGACACTGTGTAAAAAACTACTTACAAAAGAACGAATGAGTACTCGTATTTAGATTAAAATCTAAAACGGTAAATACGGTAATAATACAATTATACATGCCCACCTCTAGCTAAAGTGATAAGGAGGTAGAAACGTGTTACGGTATTCCGCGCAAACACGACAGAAAATAGTAAGAATAAGTAAAGAAATCGTTTACGCCGAATACCGCAACAAAACGGGGACAGAATGGTAGAATTCGGGCTAGTTCAAAAATGTCGTAGAGGGACGTGGGTGAAATAGAAAGAACACATTGGAAACCTCTGTAAAACTATATTGTTAACATCCAATCTCGAAAGACTATTTACAAAACAATAAAATCTAATAAGTTGCGTAATCGTTTGTTACGTGCTGATAAACAAAGCGTCATAACATAAGCATATAAAATTGGTAAGCAAAATAAATATAACATCTTATAATCTAAATACTTACTTAATAGTTCACCTTAAATATATACAAAAGAAAATAAGACAAACTATACAGTACTTCAGGAAAAGAAATATACATGCTGCTTTGTGAAATGCTCCTCCTCAAGAAATAGTATAACCATAAAATTAGACACCCTAACTTAAATTAATCAAATATTAACTACTTTTAAATTGATGCGTAAGTTCTTTTCGTTAATGTTTATACAAAAAGACAAAAGAAACAGTAAAACGGATTCTAACACAAACTTTGAATAATTAATTTTGAATTTAAAGAATGATTATTACATCGTCGCTCGTGCATTGTGAATGTATTTGGTAACGTGGTGTTGGTAATTTATTGGATATTCATGAGTAACAGCAAATAAAATGTCTATTCACAGCAGCATCAAAACAAAATTACAAAAACAGGAAACTGTACCTTGAGCAATCGGCTTCGTATTGGTCTCATTTTAGGGCTGGGAAAATGCGGCTGCATTTTTCTATGGGCTGGCTGCTGGAACCACTAACACAACTCATGCTAACACAGAAAGCATTTTAGTAGCACGACTTTACAACATGTATCTTCGGTAAGAAGATGTTGTTTTTAATGGTGTCTTTCAAAGCACGGTCTCTATTTTATAAGGACAGAATCATGTTGGCTTTCAAAGATATCGCCGAAAAATCAAGTCTGCGGAATTCGCAGACAACAGCTGCCGAAATACAAACTGTAACAGCTTGCCAACAAGCAGATAACGCAATTATCAAAAAAATTTTAGACAAAGGAAAACAATCTTGTTACTTTGTAACATCTTAACAGCTGCAGAATACCAGATAACAAGTCCATTGTAAGCAGATGTAGGCAGGCGGTAAGTAGTCTTATCTTTTAGAAGAAAGCTGTGCATTTCCGTGCAGCTTTTAATTAAAATGTAGTCACTGCACATGGTAAAATTTATTACAACTACTTTGTACGTAAAGTTTTCTAAGCAACTGTTTGATTTTATAAGATAAAATTTTATCCAGTAATTATTTGAGAAATTTTATTAAACATTACTAATTTCAAATGTAGGAAATCGGGGTTGTTGATAAATTTTAGGGTGTATAAAATATAATGCAGAAAAAATTACTTGCAGAGTTTTGAACGCAACAAACAATCTACAAAAATATCGAAGACATACTAAGAATTGTAAAAGGACATGAAAGTTTAATAATTACGGGAAATTTAAATGAAGTGGTAGGCGAGGGTAGAAAAGGAATGGTAGTAGGCTTATTTGGTTTAGGCACGAGAAATGACAAGGGAAATAGTATCGTAGAATTTTGTGACAAAAACAATTTAACCATCAAGAACACATTATTTCAACACCACGCTAGCAGACGATACACGTGGAAGATGCCAGAATACATAGGGAGAAATTAAATAGATTGCGCCCTTGTTCGATAACGGGTTAGGAATCAAGCAACACTGATCATAACATAATAATTATGAAAGCCGTATCTAAATAAAAAATTTCAAAAAAGAAACGGAAAAGGGCACTTTGATTTTGAGAAACTAAAAGATAAAGATATGCACAAAAGATTTGAAAAAAACGAATTGCTAAAATACATCGGAAAAATTTCCGATACTAAGGAAGTAGAACAGAATGGATTAACATAAAAATCAGCTTATTATGACGTTCGGAGATATTCTAGGGTACAAACAAAAGAAAATAAGGAGCCATGGGCAACAAATTTAATAGAATAATAGGCGAAAATACAAAAACAAATCAGAAGAAGCGCGAAAACAAAAATACACAGCCATAAAATGGAATATTATTCGCAAATGCAGGAAAGCTAAAAAACAATGGATTGATGAAAAGCGCAAAGATGTACAAACTAAGATGGAAATACGAAAGACAGACGAAGCATACAAACTAATAAGAATGAAATTTATGGATATGTAACCATATAGCAAAGATATAAGGGATGCGGAAGGAAACGTCATTTTAGAAAATGTAAAGAAAGTGGTTAGATGGCAAGAATATGTAGGGAATTTATATGCAAGGCAGGAACTAGAAATGAACAGGAATTAGACATTGAAAAGGATGACTTGGGATATCCTATACTTAGATATAATTTCGAATTAGTACTAAAGAGTCTGAAAAATGATAAGGCACCGGGTATAGATAAGGTGCAAGCAGAAACTCTGATAGCAGCCGGACTAGCAGTAACAGATCGTCTCTTCCAACTTGTAAGTTAGAAGTATGACACAAGCGATATGTCCAAAGATTTCAAACGTAACACCATAGTCACTATAGCAAAAAAGAAAGATGCGGCTAGATGTGAAGACTTTCGAACAATATGTTTGATAGCACCCTGTCAAAAATATTAACTAGAATTGTACAAAAACGAATAGAAAAACGGGCTAAAGAAATATTATGAGAGGATCAATTTGGGTTTAAGCGAAACAGAGGAACACGGGAGGTCATTTTAGTTTTAAGGGTGTTAGTGAAGAAAACAATAGAAAAAGGAGAAAGCGTGTATATAGGGTTTGTAGATCTGGGAAAAGCTTTCGACAATGTAAAACGGGAAAAATGTTCGAAATACTCAAAAAGATAGAATGAGTTTTAGAGAAAAACTGATAGTACATGACTTATAAAAACAGCAAACAGCTGTAATAAAATTAGAGCAGGAACGTAGAGAAGTAAATATCAGGAAAGAGGTGAGACAGGGATGTGTTCTATCCCCATTAATTTTTTACTTATCCATCGAACAAGCAATGAATACATTCAAATGCAGAAAGACATTTGGAATTAATGTGCAGGGACAAACGATTAAAATGGCTTAGATTTGCAGATGATATAACGGTATTAGCATCTAACAAGGAAGAGTTAGAAGCAGTTCTTAATGAAATGGAAACAGTTCTAACAGAGAGATACGGTATTAAAATTAAGAAAAATAAAACTTAAGGACTAGTATGTAAAGGAGTGGTAAACAAGTCAAAAACTAAAATTCAAATAGGAAACGAGAAATTACAAAAAACTTCCGTTACCTAGGAAGTCAAATAACACAAGACGAGAAGAGTACAGAAAATTAGCATAAAATCGTGCTGCATTTAACAAGAAAAAGCAACTACTATGTTCAAAGACAACAAACATAGAAACAGGGAAAAGATTGCTGAAAACATACGTGTGGAACCCAGTACTGTTCTGCTGTGAAACCTAGACCGTGGGAGAAGCAAATAGGAAAAAGGTGAAGCCTTTGAAGTTAGGTGCCACAGACGTATGATGAAGATATCATGGACAGACAAAGCTAAGAACAAAGAGGTTCTCGAAATGTTAGAGGAAGAATGAAATATGTGGAAAACAGCAAAAAATAGGAGAGATAGGATGATAGGTCACATACTAGGCGTGAAGGAATAGTGCGGAATATATTAGCAGAGATAGGAAAAAGAGAGATAAAGATAGAGCTAGATCAGAATATGACACGTATATAGTGAAAGATGTAGTCTGTGAGAATTTAGGGAAACGTGTAAGCTAGCTTAGAATAGATATCCATGTAGGTACGAATCTAACCAGTGCCAAGACGGAAACCTAATGACGGAAAAAATAATTACATTTAAGCATGTGATTATTCTAAGCAACTACATGTGTTGGTTTTGCAATACTCTCAACTAATGTTAATTGTGCGAAGGATTTATTGGAAAACTATTAATTCGGCAAATGTCTAAATGTTGGGGGATCTTGGTAGCTGTTAGGTTGGTTCACTCCTTCGTACAAGACGGAATATCGGTGAAATAGGGTATATATTTACAAAACAATGGAATGGGAACCGAACTGTGTCTAGCAAGAAAGAGCAGCGGCTATGTTCGAAGACAACAAACATAGAAATAAAAAAAGAATGGTTGAAAACATATGTGTGGAGCACAGCACTGTACACCTATGAAATAGGGACAGTAGGAGAAGCAGACAAGAAAGGTTAAGGTATTCCTAGATCAGACTATTGCACGCACATAGTGCAAGATGCAGGCTGTGAGAATTTAGGAAAACGTGTAGGTTAGCTCAGAATAGGAAATAACGAACGTACGCGTCTAACCAGTTTCAGAACTGAAGACCTAATGACGATGGTGATGTGAGATGATCTATTTTAATAGTATTAATAGTTTAAGTCGATTAAAATTATCCATTCCCTTACCAACTTAATCACAACAATTAATTACGGATTATTAGTAAAATAACTTTTCATGTAAATATTTTTCATTAAAAACACCTGTATATTAATCGTTCTTAATCGGAATAGTGTGAAACACAAGCAGAGCGTCATCACTAGATCCTATTTACAAGTCGAAAATTTCGAAAACTTAAGGCGCTGTAATAGCTTCCAAATAATTCGTCTGCGTCTAACATTTATTTTTTATGTTATTAATTTCTTAGATAAGTGCACTATTTTCAAGTCATAAGCAAAAAAACATGAAAATAAGTGGAACTTGAGCAATTTTTTAAAATTTTTTTAATGCTGCGGCACTTCTTGGCGGGTGCAAAGTCCAAATTCGGATTCACTACCCCAAAAAACATAGAAAACAAGTGAGAAAAGAATGTCTGTATTTTTTCACAGATCAATCCTTCTTAGATACCCTGTTCCTGTAGGGCTAATAGAGAAATCCGACAAATTGAGAAAATGTGTCAGCAGTACCACCAACTGCATCAAAATAAAAAATGATCTTATCTACTGGAACGTTCTCGCGAGAAAAAATAATTACAGATTACAATTGTCCTCTATTGTTTTATTTAGTGCAATATGTGATTAACTTTCAATTTATCCTAAAGTACAAAATTCGATAACGTTTTTAAAAGTTTTGAACGATATCGAAGTTGTGAATACACGTATTACCAACTGTAGCATAACAATCCCTACATTTGATTTTTCCAATGCTCCATCCGAGTTTTTTTTACCTGGAAAATTTGAATTTTGTCGAACCCTTGCTGTTGCAAGCAAGGTAGCGATCTTTAACATGCGTGACAACACTCACACACGGGACCTCCATTTTACCTCTCATCCGAACGAGGGCGTATTTTTGTGAGAAATGCTCGCCTAATATTTTTCAAACGAATCATGTCGGGATTTGAACCCGGGACCTTGGGCATAGTAAGCATAACAATCCACAAAATTTTCTGGATTATGAGTAAACCGCGCTAGATTGACTACTTAGGCTAGATTGTTTTCTACTTCAGGGACAAACGTTTAAAGTGAGAAAAACAATGCATCTCGATGTTACTATTAATTAAAAAAGTTAAAGTATAAGCTAGCTATGTGCCAATATTCTGTCATTCTAGAGCATTTTGCAACTATGTACTAAACGTAAATATCTATAACAAATTATAAATAGAGCAGGCCGAGATTGAATTATCCTTCTAAAAGTAGGGCACGTGAACACTGAACGAGCAATTTATCGATGCCAAACTCAATTGACTAAACCGACAGCTTTAGTGTTAAACCCTTTAGTATTAATTACGCCTAAGCTAATGTGTGCATGTTCGCAGCTTTACTTGTCAATAACTTTATAATTTAGTAAACCAGCTTTATATTCTGTCAATCTCCATCATAATATATACTACCTTAATTAACTGGAGAAAAGTTATGTATAATGTTTGTTCTATAGCAAACTGTAAATACGGCAATTGTGCCAAATGATTAAAGACTGGTATATATATATATATATATATATATATATATATATTAATGTGATAATGAGGTCATAAGAGGTTATTCAGCACCGCAGTCTGTGAAAAAAAGCGACCCAAAGAGAAGATAAGTAAAATTTTCCAACATTTAAATTTTACCCTGTATAATATTTTTAGTAAGATACACGTATTCCCTTAACACATAAAATGAAATCCCATGCAAAATAACACGCTTAAAGTACATCTAGCTCGTGAGGTGCCATTTAAAAATGAAGCTTAATCAAGTAGTCATTAATTCAATATCCGTGTGTAAATATTTATTCTGCAAGAAAATATCTTAAAAACAAGTTTAATCCGTGAATATACAAAAGCATACATTGATTGTGTTAATATAAAAATTCATGTATAAATATTTATTCTCCTGAAAAATATCAGTTTTATTGCATTTATGACCGTAAAACTAATCTAAGATTCTATCTACTTTAAGAATACTAAACAACTTCCATGTCCAGCTATCTTCTTTCAGGTATATCATTTAAAACAAGTTCTAGACGGCGTAAATATAAAAATTCGTACTTTTTAAAATGTAAATAATGCATTCATTTTCTTTAGAAATATCGGTCAAAAAACGTTATTTATTCAAAACGTTATAACACAATTTTGAGTTTTTAATGCAAAGTAGTTTTCTTTCAAAGAAGCCAATATCGATCGGAGCGGTTCTAGAATAAATTATATTTACGTTAACAAAACGGAAAATACGGCATTCTTTCGAGAGTGTTCTCAAAGCTATAAATAATCTGTAAATAAGGAAAGAACAGCTAATTATACGCGGGAAGCGATAACACCCAGAGACTATAAAATCAGATAAGATAACGAGTTTTAATGGCTCTAATTATAACAGAAGCTCGAAAGGGAGAGAGATAACAATTATGGATTTTATTCGCTAATAAAAGATGGAAGATTTTTTTGGTCGCTAAAAATTTTAAAACTGAAGCCCATTAAACAGATAAGAACTCGAAATTGCTGCATTATGGCGATGACACATCTTCGAGAATATAATCGAAAATCAAAGAACGATGTCGTATTAAGATCATTTTATTATATAAAGGCGGAAGTAATTAGAGCAATTCATTACATTCATTCGACATTCAAGATTTTGCATTGAAGTTTTGAACATAAGTACTTCAACTTTCGATAACTACTTAATGAAGTGCAATAAAAAGTAATTTATTGCTCCAATATAAATAATAATTTATCTTGGTGCAAGGTCAGGAGGCTATTTTTAATCTATTAAAAATAAATGTACTTTTGTAAACTGATACTTCACGTATGGAGATTGATTAAAAATGGAAATCTGAAATGGAACCAGGGATTTCTCGATGCAGTTATTTCTAATGAAAACGATTTTTATATAGCGATAGAGATAAGAATACCAGCACGAAATTGATAATCCAAAGCGCATGTATACCTTTGTTTTAAACTAACAAAGACAATGCAAGCATTATTAAGTAGGTTAAGCTAATATACAATCTTATTGCGAGTATAAAAAATTATTTGTGAATGGATAGTTTGATTTTAGCAATTTTGAAGTCAGATCCCAAGGAAATTTGACACCTACAAAAATGTCTACTCGACGTCTTTGATCAAATACACCGAGAGACGAGGTAATACAAGAATATTTAAATTATCCACAAAAACTTTAAAGAAAATTTTGACTTAAATTACTGTACTGGCGATGCGTTATCGCAATACTGCACCATTTGTACGTAAGCTGCGGAAGAAACCACCATTTATAAAACTTCAGGTTTAAAAATAATCTAGTTTTATATGTTATTCCTTTATAAAATTAAAATGTTCAGAAGTTCCATTTAGAACCTACAAGTAGGAAAGTAACAGTTCCTTAAATTTATCAAGTCAACAGACACAATCAGAAGATAAAACCAATCCAAAAATTAACTAACTGGATGTGAAAAGCTCAGTCGTTTAAAATCCTAGTAAACGTTGGCAGCGACATGCAGATTGGCGGAATTTGTAATTAATTAATTATAACATGTGTTGAAAATTGTGTGTTGAACGTAACGGGAAGGTATTCCAAAATTTTAAAACGAAAAATTAGATAGTAGTATTTGAAAACGATGACGTCAAATCCTTTTAAAATATTGTGGAGGTCTGTGGAGGTGCGTATAGGTGTGTGGTGGTGTGTGGAGGTGGGAGATGGGAGATGTGTGGAGGTGGGAGGCGGGAGGGATGTGATGGTGGACAGAGGGATGTAGAGGTGGAGGTGGGAGGCGTGTGGAGAATACGCATCCGGAAAATTAATGTTTTTAGATTTTACTTACATTGTATTCTTTCTTTTTATACGATACCTCTCTTTTCCTTCATTGTACATCTCACAATCCATGAGATTTAGAAAACCCAATACCAAAACGTGCGTGCGTGCGTGCGCGCGTAAGTGCGAGCGTGCGTGTGTGTCACTAATATTTGACGCTGTCAAGTTTCTTGACTTATGTCAGAAATAGACAGGACGCGACGCTTAAATTCGCGACTACCGCCAACTACTAATTACAGTAAATGCACAAGACAAATTGATATTTCATGTAATGTTAGTTAATAAGATGAACTAATAGCTTGGACTTTTATGCAAAGCCTAAATGATCATTTCAAATCAAGCTAGTAATTGAAACGCAGAAAATTTAGATTTGTTTTATCTATCCACTTATATTCATCTATTCGGGTGGTGCAATGGTTAACGTATCGGCGGTCAAAACACAGAAAATTTAGATTTGTTTTATCTATCCAATTATATTCATGTATTCGGGTGGTGCAATGGTTAACGCATCGGCGGTCAAAACCGAAGATTACAAGTTCGAATCCTGTCTGCAACCTTATATTTTCCATTTTTCAGCTACTAGCTCGATTTAAAATGATCAGTTAAACTGTGGGTAAAATTCTAAGTCATCATTTCATCTACTTAACTAATTTAACATTAAAAATCAATTTGTCTTGGCTAAACTACTATGATTTAGTTTCGATCATCTTTTATGTCTACGTCATGTATTCAGGAACACTTTCCATGTACATTATTTATCACAAATGTCCGAAAGAAAAAGAGTGGCTTTCTTTTTATAACATACTACTATTTAATAGAAATTTCCACATTATTTTCGTATTAAACTTGTAATTGAAAAGAAATAAATAAATAAAAGTTAATACCTGCGGTTGAGATTGATCCGACATGGCTATATCGTCGCTGGTTTCCTAGAATAAAAGTAAAAAAAAATTTATGTTAGATATCGTCAACGCAGAAGAGCGGAGAAACTTTATAAACAAGTTCTTAAAAAAGTGTCATATTTCCTCTACTACTTATAATTATACAAGGTACTTAAATAATGTTCTCGTATATTTGGCCCAATTATAGTACTGATGAAAAGAACATAAAAATTTTAGTCTTTTCCGAGATATAATTGATTTTCTGTTTAAATTGAAAAAAATTATTTTTAAATTTTTCATAATGTCCTGTTTGGCAAAACCTTATTTTTACTTGATACTAGTTGAAACTAAATTTCTTTAAAAATTTGAAAGAAAATTCATATATTACCTTATTATTACAAGATAACAAGCAGTCAGTGGGATAACTACAATGGAGCAAGTGGAGCAGTCGCTCCAAGGCGCACAGCATAAAAGGGCACAAGGGCGACGAAAGGAATTAACGTGTTAAAACTGTTTCTTTTATAAAGAACGATGTTAAAATAAACGCTATGAGGATGAGCAGTTAATTGGCACTATGCGACACCCGTATAGCTTGCAATGCAATGTTTATCTAGTCCTCACCCAATCGCATCTGCAACGACTGGTTTTACTGGGCGTTCAATGACGTGAACTACCATTCTCATTAGTTCAGTTAACTTTCGTTGGTGGTAGAGAGTGGTGGTGACAGTAATTATTCAAATGGAATTTCGATCTATACAAAATTAGCCAAGTGATTTATTACTGAATTTAAGTTAGTACACGTTAAATTTTATGTTCATTGACGCAAACTAAAAGGTTTTTGGTTTTTGCATATTTGCTTTTAAATAAATTGCGTCAGTGTTCAGTCGCATATTATTATAATTATTATGTCAAAAAAACCAAGTGGCTCAGAGTTTCGCAAAAGGAAACGTGAAAAGGAATTAGCTGAAACAAATTTGCTAAAAAGTGTAAAAAAGGTGACAAACTATTTTACTCCAACGCGGCTAGCCCCAGTAGAATCGCAACAAAATGATGATGTTAAAGACTGTACAAGCGGTAGGGCTGAAATGTGTATTCCTACCCAAGAACGTTCACAACCTAGTACGAGCCGTAGTGACGAATCCACCGTGTTATCGAATTCTGACAGCGACTGTTGTCCTAAAGCAAAGGAACCAAACACCGCAAAAAAATCAAACATCTGATAAAGGTAATTTCGGATCTGTATTAAATCAAGAAGATAAATAATTATTGATTAAGTTAGGCCCAAATCAGCCTAAAAGGCCGTTCCCTAAAACAAGGGAGGGAAGAAACATACACAGAAACTTTGACGAAAAATGGTATTATCAGAAACATGAAAAAGGAGATCGGTTAACTTTAAAAAGAAATTGGTTATGCTATTCAGAAATATCAAACGCATGCTACTGTCACCCTTGTTGCTTGCTTAATGATGCTAAAAAAAAGAGAAAGTGAACAAAGCTTTGCAAAAGGGACAACAGATTGGACACATCTTGGACGCAGTATACAGATGCATGAGCAATCACAGTCTCATGTCATTGCTTCTGAAGTTTATTTCCGATAGAAGCGAAAAGTCCTAAAGCGAGTAATAGATATGATTATCACACTTGCCAGCAACGACTTAGCTTTAAGAGAACACACACTTATGGAAATTATAATCATTCCACAGGCAACTTTCTCGAAATAGTACATCTTTTGGCATGGTATGATGAGGTTTTAGCCGATCTTATTCAACGTCCTAAAGGTCAAACCAAATATTTAAGCCCACAGATTCAAAACGAGCTAATAAATCTCATTTCCTCAAATAATGGTTGAAATAAAGGAAGAAATAAGGAAAGCTCCATTTGTATCGTTAATTTTTGACACTACACAAGATATTGCTAAAGTAGATCAATTGAGCATAGTATTTCGTCACGTAAAGATCAGATGACCTGGACAGACCGGTACAATTAAAAATCAATGAGTCATTTTGTGGCTTTGTTGAGTTGGAAAGTCAAATCTCTGTATCTCTACACAAGACTACTGTTTAAATAATAGAGTAGTTTACTGACATTATAAAAGTTTGAGGTCAGGGATACGATGGGGCGTCAAATTTGAGTGGCATCTATGCAGAACTCCAAGCTAGAATTAAACAAAGGAACCCCTCTGCAAAATATGTTCATTATTGTGCTCATGCTCTTAACTTAGTAGTTAACGACTCGGTTTCCCATATAACTGAGATAAGAGATTCTTTGATAACATTGAAAAACTCTACGCCTTCTTCGATACTGTGTCTAGGTGGGCATTATTGAAGAAATCTGCATTTTTAGAGAAAACTCTTAAGAAAGTTTGTCCTACTCGATGGACAAGTAGGAATCAAGCTCTTGGCGCTCTTCGGAGTGGTTATTTTGATATCATGAAAATTTTAATGTTTTTAAGTTTAAATGGAAAGAACGCAAAAGATGAAGGAGAAGCTAAGGCTTAATAAACTATTTCCAGAAATTTCTACAATAGTGCTGATAGTGTTAGAAAGTTTAGTGCTGACATCCATTGACATTGTGTCACAAAAACTACAGAATGTAATCGAAGACCTCGAGAATGCTTGCAAAATGTTGCTTTCTTTAAATGGAAAAGGTTTTCAAATTAAAAAATGACTGGTCGACAGTTATAAATAGTGCAACTAAGCTTTGTGAGAAATGGAAGGTTTCGCCTAAGTTTCTTGAGAAGCGGTCAGGATGTAAAAAAAAGATGTTTGACGAATTGCAAACATTAACTTTAACTTTAACATTAACTTACTAGCTTTACTATTAACAATAAATTTTCAATTCGCGTTTAATATTATCTTTATACCTATGTAAATTTCCCCCTGCTCTTTCACCTTTTTTTTGGATTAAATTGTACCTTATTGAAAATGGCTTTGTTCGATGGATGACGCGCGGGAAAATCATGCAGACTGCTTAAATACCGGAACAATTCCTCTGGATTACCATAATTACCAGCTTTAGCAGAAGTTTTCACAACAAAGTCGTCGATTCCACCAAGAATACATGACACCGTTTCACTTCCCGTAATTTTACATTGATTTAGGAGAGTTAATTTTTCGTAGTAATATTTTTGGTAACTTTCATTAAAGGGTTTACGCCGCCGCAGCATAATATTGAGGACCTCGTAATAATCCCGGTTAAGGGGAAATGCCATTATGATTTTTTGCTTCCATTCTTCCCACGTAAATTTCATAGTCTGTAAAGCCATATACCAAACTTCTGCAAAGCCTGTTAATTTGGACAATGCCGCGCGAATGGTAGCTTCCTCAGACCATTTGAAAATTTCTTTTAGTTCTTCTACCTTTATAAGTCAAATTTCAGAAGTCTGTTTCCTGTCTTCTGGGTTAAATTCTGGTCCACATTGTGGGCGTGGGTTCGAATCCCACTTCTGAATAAATGTAAGAAAATAACCAAAAAAAATGGGGGGAGAGCAGGGGGAAATTTACATAGGTATAAAGATAATATTAAACGCAAAGAAAATTTATTGTTAATAGTAAAGCCAAATAATTAATCACCTAAATAATTTTTTATATATAGATACGATGACCCCCCACCAGGAAGCCATCCAGATCAGCAACCCTCTTCCCGGCCGCAAATTTTGACATACCTTATATTTTAATAATTCACTTGCTACCTATATACAATACATTAATTATAAACTAGCATTTCAATATTTTCCCTACACCTTTATAAAATGTTTTGATCAGAGTTTTTGTTTTCACATAGCAAAACGCTTAGCATATATCAAAAACTCTGTTTTATATTATACCGTCTTTTATTGTATGTATTACTTTATTACTATGTTTTATCGTTATTCATTTATTAAATTGTATTCAGTACAGTAAATCATTTTGAATTTAATATCTTATTTACACTATTCATATTAAGTAAGAACGTCAAAACTTTGGTTACTTAGTAACAATAACCTTGTATATTTAAAATGCTTGGGGCAGGGGCGGGTCGGCCTAAATGGATCCAGGGCGCAGTGAAACTAGTTACGCCACTGCAAGCAGTAAAACCATAAAACGCTGATATCTCTCCGACTTATTCCATTATGCAGTGGCGGCGTTAGGCGTCGGCGACGTCGGCGACCGCCAACGGCCTCGCGCCCAAGAGGGCCTCGCAAAAAAATGGCAGAAGTTGATTAGTTGACCAAAAAAATATTTATTATCGTAGAACGAACGCCAGCATTCTGCAATGTTTTAAATGTAGGATTAAACGCTTATTTAAAAGCAAGTATTTCTTATCGCAAAGGCAAGCAATGCATCACACTAACAGACCCTCTCGATTACCTGTCCCGGCAGAGAGAAGAATTCAATGCACCCAGTGGTTACAATAAGTCCATTGTTAAAAGGCCTTTCATTTCAAAAAGCATTTGAAAATACATGTTCAATTATATAATTGTAAATAAACCCTACTTCGTGGTTTTGCGATTGAATCTTTTGTAGAAAATGAATCTTCAAAATGATTTCTTGGCCAAAATGAATAAAGTTCAGGTTAAAAGCTACTTAGGTATTGTTTGATGTCTTCTCAGGTTGACAAGCTCAGTCATTGTAAGTCAAATGTTTCTCAGAAGTTCCTAACAGACTTCTATTTAGTTGAGTACGTACTTTGTAATAATAGTCTAAGGTTTAACATTTAACAATGCAGTCAAGATGACTTAAACAAGTTTAATACAAATATAGTATAGTGTTTAAAGTACAGGTACGTATTAGGTCGATACCACCCTCCCTTTGTATACAATTACAGGCAAACTAAACCACCCTCCTTTGTCCGTCTTAAACTGTATGCGTAAATTGTTACGGACGTTCAGTTGTTGTTTATACGTGAAGTGTGTAGTTAAATTACTCTTAGTATGAAGTTATACCAACGACTAAAGATAAAGAATCTATAATTGTTGGTATTTTTGATTATAAATGCTAAAAGCTTCTGTGCTAATATTGTTTGGATTACATGCATACATTTTACATTGAGTATGATGTGACTTACATGTGTTAGTTTAATTTTTTGTATAATTCATTATTAAGTTACTTCCCCTATTTTAAGTCAGTTATATATAATATTCAAAGCTTTTTGCATTTAATCTGCGCTGGTATAAGCGTGTTTGCTTTTTATATTTGATATTGTCATTATAATGTCAGGAGGGCCTTCTAGAGACAGAGATATAGGTAGGAAATGGGAATCTGGTGCGTCAAAAAGAAAAGAAAAGTTGAAAAGGCTCTGTCCGATCAAACCATGAGTTCCAGTATGATAAAATTTCTTAAGAAACCTTCATCAGGACCGGTCGGTACTACAATAACATTAAAGTCTGATGACTCTCTTGTACAAGTTTCTAAACCAACTTCAGATCCAGAGTTGGCAGAATCTACACTTATTCAAGTCTCTGAACCCAGTAACAGTAAAAAGTTAGACTGTGACAACATTCGTGACTCAATGATTCAAAAACAAGCAGCCCATTTCACAGTGTTGTTTATGGATTCTGATCCGGGGAAGTGGGTATTTCCAATAACGGACTCGCAGCGTCATGACTTAATTCAAAACGGTCCTCACCAAAACCTAGAGACGTCTGACGAAAGTTATTCCAGAGACGATAATAATAGACATTTTTCTAAATTCCACTTTAATCGAAAATTGAGTAATGGGGAAAACCAACATCGTAGGTGGTTAATTTACTCTATATCTGAAGATAAAGTTTATTGCTTTCCATGTGAATTTTTTTCCCATTTGCAAACACAGATGGTCAAAAAAGGAGGATTTTGCGACTGGAAAGATTTGAGTCGAATATTGCAAAGACATGAACAAAGTCATGGACACATGGTGTGCATGATTAAATGAATCGAATTTTATAAAGGAATTAAACACGGAAAAACAATAGATGCGGAAAACGAGAGACTGGTTAAAGAATCGCAAAAGCATTGGTACAACTTGTTTGAAAGGTTGATTGATATAATTAACTACTTAGCTTCACATAACCTGGCATTTAGAGCTCATCAAGAATATCTTAATTTTAATTTAAATAATAGCGATAATAGTGGCAATTTTATAGACCTATTTAAATTGTTATCCAAATATAATCTGACACTACGGGAACACCTACAACGCATTAATAAAAAACAGCTTAATCAACATTATTTGAGTCACGATATTCAAAACGAATTAATCACATTAATGTCTAAATCAGTTGTTGATGAGATTATACAAAGAGTCAAACAAGCAAAATACTACGCGTTTATGCTTGATTGCACCAGGGATGTCAGCCGTCTTGAACAAATGTCGATAACATTAAGATTTTGTAATTCTTCACTGCAGCGATAAAGGAGCACTTTGTTGGGTTTATTGCCGTCGCAGAGACAACAGGAGAATATTTAACAAATTCAATATTACAAAAACTAGAAAGAAATAGTTTAGATATCCAAAATTGTCGAGGGCAGGGATACGATAATGGCGCTAATAAAGTCGGCATTAACAAGGGGGTTAAAACTAGAATCCTTAATATTAATCCAAGAGCGTTTTTCACGCCTTGTGGATGTCACAGTTGAAATTTAATGTTGATAGATGCAAGTAATTGTTCTATAATTGCCAAGATGTTTTTCGGCTTTATCAATAAAATATACGTTCTATTTACGAGATCAAGCAAGCGTTGGGGTCTCCTTAAAACCAAATTAAAATTAGCATTAAAATCCCTATCTGAAACAAGATGGGAAAGTAGATTAGAAGCAGTTGAAGCGATATTGTTGCAATTTGATGATGTTGTCGATTGTGTAAGTGACCTGAAAAACGAAACTGAAGATTCCGAAACTCTAAGTGACTGTGAAGCTGTACTCAACGAAATTGTAACTTTTGAGTTTATTGTTGCAATACACGTTTGGTACGAGATTTTACTGCGCGTGAACAATTTAAGTAAATTATGGCAATCGGTTCAAGTTAACTTGAAGATCGCTGTTGATACTCTACGTTTGCTATGTAACAGGATTCAAGAATATCGTGATACAGGATTTGAAAAAAGCGTTGCAGAAGCCAGATTGTTTGTGGAAAAAAGTAGTTATGAGATTTCGTTTCAATTTAAAGAAAAAAGATTGGCCAAAAAGAAAAGGATGTTCTCGTATGAAAATATTGATGAACCAATACAATCTGCTGAAATGCGTACAAAGTTGACTTTTTTTAATAAGACGTTAGATGCTATCATAGTCGACACCGAATGCCGATTCAAATCGCTCCACAATTATTTTGAACAATTTGGCTTTATTTTTGACATAAATTATTTAAAATCTATACCAAAAGAAGACCTTCTTAAACATTGTTATGATTTAGCTGCAATACTTCGGGATAGCGAAAACAGCGACATTCAGCCTTTCAAACTAGGTGAAGAACTTCTGCTTTTACAATCGTATTCACTAATAGACTCTATCAAAGATGTCAAACAACTTATACAGTACATTTTAGAAAATAATTTGCAAGAAGTATACCCAAATGTTTACATAACAATCAGAATTATGCTTACAGTTCCGGTCACTACAGCTTCTGCTGAAAGAAGCTTCTCAAAGTTAAAATTAATTAAGACCTACTTACAAAGTACCATGGGCCAAGAGAGACTATTTGCGTTGTCAATTTTATCGATTGAAGCAAAAATAGCGGCTGGTCCAAATTATGATACAATATTGAAAAAATTCAGTGAAATTAAAAGCAGAAAAGTTGGTATATTGTAATTTGTGTTTGAGTGTATAATTCGTCTATTTGTGTTCGTTCGTCTTAAAACTATTTAATGTTAAATTTGCGCTTAGAACACGAGTCAGGTGCTTCATCACTTCGAGTTTTACGCCGCTTCAGAAGTGTAAGCTTCACTATCCATATAACAATTATACATGCTTCGATAATAATATGATCCACTAGACTAGAGCTCTGAACGTTACGAGTTATAATGTTTCGTGTCAATTAATCTCAACGGATAAAAATGTAGCAGTGAAATTTGCATGTTAAATACCATGAGTGTAATTGGAATTTCATCAGAGACCATTTTTGTGCAACTAGCCCCCTATGGATAATGGATATTTCCTCACCTCGTTATTTCCAAGTAAGTCCTTAATCATAATTTATCATTTTTAAAAGAAATTGTTTGGTTGTACTTCTTTCACAAATAACATGTGAATCCAAGTGTTATATATTATAGACACTCAAATTGTCTATTCACCTTCATTCATGTATCTTACCTTCTACTACGTACAGTTATTTTGCTACTTGAGTTCTAATTAACCGCCACAGTTTGATTAGTTTAGCAACAAAATACTTATATATACCTAGTATGTATTGGTATAATTCAGGTCATTAAACGTTTTGTTTTGGGCTCTGAGAAATGTTAGGAACCTAGAAAAACTGATGTCGCCGACACCCACGTTTGGTCTAGCGCCGCCACTGCCATTATGTTTTCCACCCCTTTAAACTTTACATATCTACAAACAAAACGTATCAA
This sequence comes from Platerodrilus igneus, assembly GCA_036346225.1. NCBI lineage: Eukaryota > Metazoa > Arthropoda > Insecta > Coleoptera > Lycidae > Platerodrilus > Platerodrilus igneus. The sequence goes on along the minus strand of JARFIW010001469.1, from coordinate 8,427,301 downwards.
ATATTTCATGAAATAAATATACAATTGCTTTATACCGGAATTTCGATATCAATTTGCTGTCAGATGATTGGCTAGGTAGATCACGCTCGAATTTACACAATTCGCAAATGACATATTACGCCGAGCGCCAAAGGTTATAAACGGGTCTGACATAAATCATATCACGAACTCATGTGGAAAATATGCCTGGGAGTCATTTGGTAAATTTATATACCTGCACAAGCATTATTAAAGCTAGCGAGATATCGTTCTTGATTAAATTTGCCGAAATTTCATAAAAGTATAAATTTAAATTTCAAATAAAATGCTAAAGCATCACCAGAGCAGATGCTGTAAACAGGTGGTTGCAAATCTGATCTATTACTAGGGTACAGTAAAATGTCTATTTCTTATTAATCCTAAAATATGAGTAAAAACGGTATGTTTTAGTTATGTATAATAGCTCTTGATCTGGGAATAAATTGTAAATAGAATGCCTAAATTACTATTTGTCGTATAATTTCGAAAAGGGGATGCGTTCACGGCATTAGTGTGGCCCCGATAAAACATTTATGCAATTTACATTAAAAATCATAGCTATGTATAATCTTTTATGTATAGTGTTGCGTTCGCTTTCTGTAATTTGACAATTTTGACGTACTTGGAAATAACTATTACGTTACTACTATTTTTCGCTGGCTCCGCATTTAAGAGATAAAAGTTAGACTTTACAGGACCCGCATGTAGATTGATTGCCAATATCTAGGCGGGATCCTAGTAATTGTTTTGACAAGTTGTCTTTTTAAAAGCAATTTGACGTTACCAAATAGTCGATTTTCCTTACTGCTAACCATCCTAATCTCCGCATACAGTTGGTCTGACCTTTTTTTTATCTATCGTGATATAATTTCTGGCATTCTCAAATTGGGACCATCGATTCTTAGTACATAACGTTTCGTCCCGACATTGATCTTTGTTAAGCTGTCAGTCTTATGTTCTCACTGGTATTTTAATAGTGAGTTGAAAATGCCGGTGCCCAATCCTTTTCTGATACCCGGCTTTGTTACTTCTAGAAGTTTTCTTGTAAGTTAATTATTTTGTCGTTATAATGTACTTCGGGCATGTTTTAATTGTTTCTGTTGTACCTGGTAATCTCAACTTTTTTAAAATGGTTAGCAGTTATTGGAAACTAAATGATGATTGCTTACATAAGCTATCATCATCATCATCATCATCATTAGGTCTTCAGTCCTGGAACTGGTTAGACGCGTACCATCATTGTTTCCTATTCTAAATTAACCTACAGATTTCCCTGAAATTTGCACAGTCTGTGATTGGGGGGGGATTAAGGAGATGATATATAAATTGATAAAGATATGCAAATTATAATGAAGGACCAATTGCTTTTGTAGCAATAACGATAATGGTGGTGCGGTTATGTAATAACTAAAACTACACCAAACTACTTAATAAAGGAAGGGTATAAATACCTTAAGTCCTGTGCCGCTGTGGGCAATGAACTTCACACACAAAGAGCTTTCGACGGACCACCAGTAACACGCTCGACCGGGTGATGTCGGTGTCGCTTTCAAAAGCTCTAATACAACCGGCTTCTGCAAGGGTTCGAAGGCGACTCGCTTCTGTAAAGGCTCGAGTACGACTGTCTATGCACTGTTACTGCCGGTATATAAAATGTTTCACTCAAACTGTAGGATGCACGCACAAAGTATTTATTGTCACAAATTCGAATGAATGTTCGATGATGACGTAACATACCGCCCACCAAATTCATAGAATTTTGAAAAGGAGGGAAGTAGGTTGGGTGAAGGAAATCACATGGGATTTGACCTTGCTAGGAAAATAGGTAACGAAAGATAGGGTAGTGCACTACAGCGAGCGATATTACCAACTATGCAAAAATAAAAATATATATGTAAATAAGCAAATATGTAAAAATAATATACTACTATACATGTAAGGAATGTGTATATACATCTAAACATAAAATAAAATTAAAATACCGGTAGCGGCGCTAGTTTGACCAAAGGTCGTTTTAGTGTGCCATGTGCCATTGTGACTTCAGCGACACGTATAATACCGTCCCCACCGGGAAAAGTATTAATAATACGACCAAACTTCCATTGAAGTGGAGAAAGCTGGTCGTCCTTGATGAGGACAATAGTGTCCTTTTCCACTTGTCGGACACCTACCTTAGAGTGCCATTTAACTTTCTGGTTCAGAGTATGTAAGTACTCATGGCTCCAGCGAGCCCAAAAATCTTGGTGGAGTTTTTGCAGGAGTTTCCACCTGCTCTTTAATGGTAAAACGTTGGTTGAATGGTCCTCATCTGGTGGTGCAGAAAGAGGCTCCATAGTTAAGAAATGACCTGGTGTTAAGCAACGCAAGTCATTTGGATCCGAACTCAAAGCGCAGAGTGGCCTTGAATTTAGAACAGATTCAATTTGCGTAAGAACTGTGTAAAGTTCCTCAAACGTAAGTTTTTGTTCGCCGATTACGCGAGCTAGGTGTGTCTTTACCGACTTAACACCGCTTTCCCACAAGCCACCGAAGTGAGGGGCGCTAGGTGGATTAAACGACCACTTTATCCTTTCTGAAGTTACTGCACTATGCAGATAACTCGTAAGCTGACGATAGGCACCTACAAAATTAGTACCGCAATCACTAAATATTTGAGAACAGCGTCCTCGCCGTGCTATAAATCGTCGCAAAGCAGCAAGAAACGCGTCTGCCGACAAATCCGAAACAAGTTCAATATGTGCGGCCTTAGTGGCAAAACAAACAAAAATACAAATATAGGCCTTAAGAGATTTAGAGCCTCGTAGGCGGTTAGCCTTTATTAAAAGAGGGCCAGCAAAATCAACACCAACAATACTGAACGGTTTGATTTGGGTAATACGTGCTGCCGGTAGGTCTCCCATAGGAGGACTTACCAGGACCGGTTTGGTACGAAAACATCTATGACATGATGATAAATAATGTCGGATTGAATTTTTAATAGAAAGGATCCAGAAATTCTGTTGGATAAGATACGCTGTGGTATTAACACCGGGATGGTAATACCTTTCATGAGTTGACCGAATGATAAGTTCGGTTAATCGGTGCCTCTGAGGCAATAACGCAGGAAACTTTTCGAAATAGGAAAGCGAAGAATGTGTCAAGCGCCCACCTACTCTTAAGATGTTTTGTGGATCAACAAATGGAGAAAGTTTTCGCAAGCCTTTAGGTAATTTACGGTTTGCCTTAATCGAAGCTATTTCCTTTAAAAATGTAACATTTTGTACATGCCGGACGATAATCATGAGAGCATTGTGTAATTCAATGTCTGTTAAGGGACCCGTATGACGTTGAGCCATGGGTTTAGAAAATCTATAAATGTAAGCCACGATGCCTTGGATTTTATATAACGATGAAAAGCGACTTAGTAAAATGTCAATGACGTTTGGATCTGTTTGAGCGACAAATGTTAGGATCTTCTTTCCGTAGTTACCTCAGCAATTGAGGTTGACAATGTTGGTTGAGGCGGCCACGAGTCACTAGGGTAGTGAAGCCATTCAGGCCCCGCCCACCATAGCGAACATGAAATAACCGCGCTTGGCATTAATCCCCGAGATGCAGGATCAGCCGGATTATGCGAAGATTTAATATAAAACCATCGGCTAGGTGCAATGATTTCTTGAATGTGGCTAACACGGTTTGCCACAAAAGTTTTCCAACGAAAAGGTGGAGAACGTATCCAAGTGAGAGCGACCGTAGAATCACTCCACGCTGAAACATCGGAAATGTCAATCAAGCCTTGATAAGAACGAATGGTAAAAGAAAGTAAATCGGTTAATAAAACGGCGGCACATAATTCCAAACGTGGAATTGAAATGCGCTTAATTGGAGCTACTTTCGTTTTAGCGGTTACAAATTGTACAGTTATTTCTCCAGTAGTTTGATTTATGAACTGAAAATACACTACCGCTGCATACCCTACCTCGCTAGCATCGCAAAACCCATGCAAATGACAAGTAAAAGGATCCGAAGGGGGTAAACAACGTGGTAACTTTAATGACGATAATAACGGCAACTCTTCTTGATACTGCTGCCATTGAGACGAAATGTCTGCTGGTGGGATGTCATCCCAATTCAAACCTAACATCCACAGATGCTGGATTAGGCGTTTTGCAAAAAGTGTTAGTGGGGCTAAAAATCCTAATGGATCGTATATTCTGGCAACTTGTGAAAGTATGTTGCGCTTTGTACATATTGGGTTTAATGGTTTAACCCGAAATGAGAAAATATCTTCTGTAGGTGACCATTGAAGACCTAATATTTTTATTGATTCGTCAGAATCGAAATCGAAAGAAGTATATTGGCAAAAATCTGACGGAATGCCTTCCAAAATAGAAACTGAATTAGAACTCCATTTTCGAAGTTCAAAACCAGCCAAATGTAAAAGTCGGATAAGTTGATCTTTAATTTCGCGGGCCGATTGTATAGAATCTCCACCGGCGACGAAATCGTCAATATATAGATTTGACCGTATAGCGTCAGCGGCTAACGGAAACCTTTTGCCTTCGTCAATGGCTAATTGCTGAAGAGTTTTTAATGCTAAATAAGGCGATGACTTAATACCGTAGGTCACTGTATTAAGCTGATATGTCTGGATGGGTTCTTCTGCGGAGAACCGCCAAACAATTAATTGAAACTTTCGATGTTCTTCGGTAACCAAAATTTGTCGATACATTTGGCGAACATCACAAGTAAAAACGAAACGATGAGTACGAAATTTCAGTAAGATTGATGAAATGTCGTTTTGGAGACTAGGTCCAGCCAATTGAGTGTCATTAAGTGACACGTTGTTTTTAGCCTTTGCAGAGGCGTCAAAAACCACACGAATTTTAGAAGTATGACCTTCCTCTTTAAACACAGGGTGATGGGGTAAAAAATAATTATCGTTCCCAACGGGCGGAGAATCGAGTAATGCCATATGACCCGCATCAAAGTCCTGCATGAAATTGTTGTATTAGCCTGCAATGTGGGCTTAAAACGAGACATCGAAAACAAGGGTTTGTCAAACAAACCGTAAAGATGAGATTTACAGCTTAAAATTTACGGTTACGGTCGGCCTTTACTTCAAAAGACCACAGGAACATGCAGCTTAACATATTTGCCGAAAGATGCAACTTTACAACCTTATTCCTCTGCAGATGTTCAATATTTTACCGCAAACCGACTGAAAGGGTTGTATGTGAAAACTAAAGCGCGCAATGGCTTTTAAATACAAAGCAAACCCTTTCCTTTGTTATTTAAGAAGTATAAAGCGATTTATAGTTCTCAGGTTGCTTTGTGTTTTATGCCGCTAAAATGAATTTAAAAACTGAAAACTGACACATTTGATGTTAAGGAGTATTTGTTTGTAACTAAACGACGAAATCGCTTATTTAATTTAACGAAAGTATGTAGCTAATATTGTACATATTTTACCCGCTAAAAATGGAGCTTGAACACAAATTTAAAGCCAAAATATTTAATTAATTAAAAAGCTCGCTAGAATGCAAAATAATATTTAATTTAGGACATGCGTATACCATAGACTGGTGAATTCGGATCGACTTTAGGACCAATGATTGGGGGGGGATTAAGGAGATGATATATAAATTGATAAAGATATGCAAATTATAATGAAGGACCAATTGCTTTTGTAGCAATAACGATAATGGTGGAGCGGTTATGTAATAACTAAAACTACACCAAACTACTTAATAAAGGAAGGGTATAAATACCTTAAGTCCTGTGCCGCTGTGGGCAATGAACTTCACACACAAAGAGCTTTCGACGGACCACCAGTAACACGCTCGACCGGGTGATGTCGGTGTCGCTTTCAAAAGCTCTAATACAACCGGCTTCTGCAAGGGTTCGAAGGCGACTCGCTTCTGTAAAGGCTCGAGTACGACTGTCTATGCACTGTTACTGCCGGTATATAAAATGTTTCACTCAAACTGTAGGATGCACGCACAAAGTATTTATTGTCACAAATTCCAATGAATGTTCGATGATGACGTAACAGTCTGCATCTATCACTATCTGATCTAGGTCTACATCTACATCTTTTTCCTATCTCCGCTTGTAATATATCCCATACTATTCCCCAAAATGCTTTAGAACGTATTCCACCCTTCTGTTTCTCTTTTTCCCCAGATATCCTTGTTACCCTACTATTTCTATAACCTATTTGTTATTATCTTTGTTTGTCCATGCTATCGTCCTCATACATCTGAAGCACAGTATTTCAAAAGGCTGCTACCGTTTTTCTGTCTGCGTTTCAGACTGCCCGTATTCCATAGGCATACTGTGCTGTGCTCCACACATATGTTTTCAACAATTTTCTTCTTGTTCTATGTTTGTTGTCTTTCCTCATAGGTGCTGTTCTTTCTTGTTAGATGCAGTTCGGTCACCTTCTATTGTTTTACAGTTATATACCCTATTTTTCCTACCTTCAGTGGTTGTGAAGCGAGGTAAGCAGCCTGTGGCTGCCAAGTTCCCCCAACACTTAACAGTTTACCGATTTAATATGTTTTCCAATATATCTTTTCGCACAGTCAACATTAGTTGCAGATATTTCGCAACCAACAACTAGTTGTTTATACTAATCATCTGATTTATCTGCGCTTATTTTTTCGTCATTAGGTTTTCCGTCTCAAAACTGGTCGGACACGTACCTGCACTTATTTATATTCTGAGCTAGACTACATAGTTCCTTGAAATTCTCACACAGCATGTGTATACAGCTCGTTACCCTTCTATTGTTTTCTAATTTTATGCCCTATTTCACCGAGATTCAGTGAAGGGGGTTAAGCAACCTGCGGCTACCAAGATCCCCCAACACTTAGACGTTTGCCGAAATAATGGTTTTCCAGTAAATCCTTTCACACTTAACATTATTCGAGAATATTGCCCAACCAATTCTTGTACTTACTTATAATAATCATCATGTTTAAGCACAGTTATTTTTTTCGTCATTAGTTTATCCATCTTGGGATTGGTTGGATGCGTACCTCCATTGATTTCTATTCTGGGCTATCCTACACATCTACCTGAAACCCCTACAGCCTACATCTTTTACTATCTGTTTGCAGTAGTCTAACCTAGGTCTGCCTCTTCTTCTCTTTTTTCGGATCTCTGCTTCTAATATATTCCGCACTATTCCCTCATGCCGTAGTATGTGGCCTATCATCCTATCTCTCCTATTTTTTACCGTTTTCCACATATTTCTTTCTTCCCCTACCATTTTTAGTACCTCTTCGTTCTTAACTTTGTCTGTCCATGATATCTTCATCATACGCCTGTAACACCACATTTCAAAGGCTTCTACCTTTTTCTTGTCCGCTCTCCTACTGTCCAGGCTTCACATTCGTACAGTGCTGTGCTCCATACATATGTTTTAAGCAATCTTTTCCTTGTTTCTATGTTTGTGGTCTTTGAGCACAGTAGTTGCTTTTTCTTGTTAAATGTAGCACGACCTTGTGCTAGTCTTTGTTTTATATCTTTTGTGCTTTTCCCATCTTGCGTTATTAGGCTTCCTAGGTAGCAGAAATCCTTAACATCTTGTAAGTTCGTGTTACATACTTGTATTCTTGTTTTTGATTTATTTTCCCCACCTTTGCATACTAGAACTTTAGTTTTAGTTTTGTTAATTTTCATACCGTATCTCTCTGTTAGAACCGTTTCTATTTCATTAAGAGCAGATTCTAACTCTTCTTTGCTAGACGCTAATACTGCTATATCATCTGCAAATCTACGCATATCAATTTTTTGTCCCTGCATAGTAATTCCAAATGTCTTCCTACATTTGACAGTATTCATTGCCTCTTCTATGTACAAGTTAAAAATCAATGGGGATAGGGCACATCCCTGTCTCACCCCTTTCCTAATGTTTACTTCTCTACGTTCCTGCTCTAATTCTATTACTGCTGTTTGCTCTTTGTATAAGCTATGTACTATTCGTTTATCCCTATAACTCATTCCAATCTTTTTTAGTATTTCAAACATTTTTTTCCATTTTACATTGTCGAAAGCTTTTTCCAAATCTACAAACCCTATATACACGCTTTCCCCTTTTTCTATTGTTTCCTCCATTATCACTCTCAGAGCTAAAATAGCCTCCCGTGTTCCCCTGTTCCGCCTAAACCCAAATTGGTCTTCTCCTAGTATTTCTTCCGCCCGTTTTTCCATTCGTCTTTGCACAATTCTAGTCAATATTTTTGACAGGTGTGCTGTCAAACTTATTGTTCGAAAATTTTCACATCTATCCGCGCCTTTCTTTTTTGGTATAGTTACTATGATGCTACGTTTGAAATCTTTGGGTATCTCGCCTGTCTCATACATATAACTTACAAGTTGGAAGAGACGTTCTGTTACTGCTTGTCCAGCGGCTTTTAGAGTTTCTGCTTGCACCTTTATCTGTACCTAGCGCCTCACCATTTTTCAGAACTCTTTAATGCTAATTCAAACTCATCTCTAAGTATAGGATATCCCAAGTCCTCATTTTCAATGTCTGATTCCTGTTCTAATGCAGTTAGTTCCTCTCCTGCATATAAATACCCTATATATTCTTGCCATCTACCCACTTTCTCTACGTTTTCTATAATGACGTTTCGTTGTGCGTCCCTTATATTTTTGCTGTACGGTTTTATATCCCTAAAATTCATTCTAATTAATTTGTATGCTTCGTCTGTCTTTCCTATTTCCATCTTCGTTTGTACCTCTTTCCACTTTTCATCAATCCACTGTTCTTTAGCTTTCCTGCATTTTCGAATAATTTCCCATTTTATGGCTTTGTATCTCTGTTTTCCTGTTTCGTCTGATTTATTTTTGTATTTTCTTCTTTCTTCCATTGAATTCAGGATATCCTTTGTTATTCATGGTTTCTTAAATTCTTTTTGTGTATAACCCAGAATATCTCTGGCCGCAATGTCTAGGCTAGATTTAATGTTATTCCATTCTGTTTCTACTTCCTTAGTATCAGATATTTTCCCGATATCTTTGAGCAATTCATTTGACTTTTTTTCGAATCTTTCTTGAATATCTTTATCTTTTAGTTTGTCTAAGTCCAAGTGCCTTTTTCCGCTCCTTTTTTTCATATTCTTAAATTTAAGTGCGGCCTTCTTAATTACGATGTTGTGGTCAGTATCTATATCTGCATCTGGGTAGCTTCTACAGTCTTTTACTTGGTTCCTAAACCGTTGTCTAACAAGAATGTAATCTATTCGATATCTTCCTATATCTCCTGGCATCTTCCACGTATATCGTCTTCTAGCATGATGTTGAAATAATGTGTTTGTGATAATTAAATTGTTCTTGTCACAAAATTCTACCAGTCTATTTCCCCTGTCGTTTCTCGTGCCTAAACCAAATAAACCCACTACCGCTCCTTCCCTACCCTCACCTACCACTGCATTAAAATCCCCCGTAATTATTAAATTTTCATGTCCTTTTACGTATCTTAATATGTCTTCGATATCTTTGTAGATGGCTTCTACCTCTTCGTCACTGTAGCTAGAAGTGGGCATGTATACTTGTATTATTACTGTGTTTACCGGTTTAGATTCTAATCTAACCATGAGTACTCTTTCGTTCTTTTGTAAGTAATTTTCTACGCAGTATCCTATCCTTTTCCGCATAACTATCCCCACACCCAAATTTCCTTCCTCTGCTCCTGTATGAATTACCCTGAAGTCTCCACTCCAAAAATCCCCCGCCTCTGGCCACCGAACTTCGCTAATCCCTACTATGTCTAGTGATAACCTACTAATTTCGATTTTTAGGTTCTCTAGCTTACCTGCTTGCTTCATACTTCTAACATTCCACGCTCCGACTCGCAGAATGTTTCCGACTCTCTTTCCGATCGCATCCTCCGAAGTAGTCCCCTCCCGGAGATCCGAATGGAAGACTATTTTAACTCCGGAATTTTTTACCCCAGAGAATGCCTTCATGTTTATTACAATTTAAGTACGCTGTGTACTTGGGAGATAATGTGGTGGTTTCCCGTTGCCTTCCACATCGCGGTAATGTGTCTTAGACTGCCATACCGACCCCTATGGTCTCTGCCAATCTAAGTACCGAAAGAGCCGCTGCCCTCTTTCGGGGACCTGTCTTAGTCTGGTTCCTCACTAACGACCCTACTACGTTGGTTGGACCTGTAGTTTGGCTCTTTAGCTCATTAGAACACGCAAGGCATTTCACCTGTTCTATTAATTTAGAACTTCGTCAAGGTGCAGGTCTATTCGAAATGGCTACATAAGCTATAACAAATATATATTCTGTGGTACTTACTTTAGTAGCCACTTCTATTTGTTACAGTTCTGTAGTATCTGATCATCTTTATTTCGCATGATAATATAAGAAGAAACAATTTCATAATAGAACAGAACATTATTATCATTTAATTAGCTTAAGATTCATCACAAGAAAACATTTAATAGTAACAAATACTTTGAAAACGCTTTTATTACGTTATGAACAAGTCACGTGTGTTGCCTAATTCGTAGGCGGATTGCATCCACTTTTAAAATTAAGTTAATATAGCGTTTGCGGAGTGTCGCGAGGTGACGCGTAGAGCAGATCAGCTGTTCGCGACGTGGAAAGTATTAAGAGAGAACTCAGCCATCTTGCTTTGACAGCGTTAGCGAAGCGAGTAGGTGAGAGGATGACGACACGTTTACGTGTCCGCTGGTGCTTTCGAATCGCAATCAAGATGAGGAGAAAATTCGCGGTTGTTTTGGAGAGGCCCGAGATGCAAGTTTCCCCGGGTTCCGGCCAGGCGACCAGAACACTGTAAGTGGTGACAACGTGGTTACCTGTCCTCGACCTCCATTAACGGTGAGATTAGAATTAGTAGGTAATTCTTATGCTAAAAAGCACCTTTAATTTTCTTGGCGCTTCGGTGAAATTATAATTGGAAGACATTTTTGTTATGAAAAAATTTGAGGCCGTTCGTAGAGCTTTTTTTTAGAAAAGCGTGATGAAAAGATGTTAGTCGTTTATCGTGGGATTCCCGTCACCGAGGATTTGCTACGCAGAAGAAGCCCTAAGCTTGTGGATCGGAATCCGTTTAGAAGCAACAGTTTCCTTACATATGCAAAGTCCAGGTATTTAAACCCTCGTTGACATAAAAGCCAATTCCTGATAAGTGTTTGACTTTTTTGAGGTTAGTTATGGTGCAAGCTTTGTTATTACGTCTTCTGGACTTTTGAAAATGTTCATAGAGTCGTTAAATGATATCAAATTTTAGGAGAGGATTAAGTTAATGATACAAAATTTTATGAACGGCTTAATTTTGCATTTATGTGCAAACATAAAAGATCGTAGAAGTAATAATATTCTAACAATCAGATATCAGGGTTACTTTCTTAAATTGTGTTAAATCGATAGAAACAAAAAACAACTGGCTCTTTAAAAAGTAATCTAAATTTGTTCTACAAAATACGTGAGGTATACATGTGTACAAAAACAAAAGGTTGCAAAGTTCACTTTCCATTTAAAAATGTTTAATTATAGTATGTCCGATATTTAGTAGGGTTGCTGTGTCATTTCTGTACCATGACAAATTGAAAATTTTATTGATTTAAATTATTTACATGTGATTTAGATTTTTTTTAATGAATACAAGCTAAACTCAGTTGAAACATATGTAAACCAATTTAACAGATCTGTCAATTGGGTAATAAGGATTTTCTTTTAAAATAATACCAAACATTAAGGTCTCATTATGTAAAAAGAAATTTATGGATTTTCAAAAATCAATTCTATTTTTTTTTGAATATTGTTATAGCACTGTCCTACAATTAATTATTTTTGTTTATACTGTAGAATGTAAACCAAATCATGACTGTATAGAAATCAACCGTTATATTTTAGAAACGTTGACCTGTTGTGGCTCACTTAGTTAAAGGAATAAAACATAATTACATAGCGACTGAACGTTTACTTCAAACATGTATTTTAATAAGTAAAGTAATATTGTAAATTAATTAACTGAATAACATTTCATCTTACGCTAACATTAGTTCGTGTTGTAACGCGTAAATCTACTCGACTACTACTGGTGTTACTGTTCTAGCAACCCCACACATTTTTACACTTGCATGCTGCGTCCTTAGCTAGAAAGCGGTTAACCTTGACACAACCGCAACGCACCTGCTTATTAGAGGATGAATATCCCTGGTTGGAGATTAGATTGTGAAGTGTAAAACCCAAGCTTTTAGTTATAGATGTATATCTTGATATTAATCCAAAATAATCTTAACATAAAACCCCCAGGACAAGCCTTTCAAAACCATAACTATGCCTAGGAAGAAGATTCTTTAGGCAACGGGCAAATTTTAACCAGTGCCCTTGTAATATCCCCGTTTACAGTACGGAGGTTTGCTACTCTGATTATCTTGTCCTTGCCGGGTATTAAGTGGAGAACGCGGCCAAGTTGCCATTTTAGTGGTGGAAGGTGATCGTCTTTGATTAACACAAGATCATCAATCTGAAGTTTATTGGCTTGATGGCGCCATTTTACTCGCACTTGTAATTCGCCGATATATTCTTTCGACCATCGTGACCAAAATCGCTGGTAGACCTGTTGAACGTGTTGAAAGTGGGATAAACGATTTACAGGAAGTTGGTCTAAGTCGTAATCTATGATTGCAGTGTGTTTTCGACCAATTAAAAAATACGCCTGTGTTAGTGCTTCTAGATCGCTGGAGTCAGATGAGAGCGGAGTCAGAGGACGTGAGTTAAGGATACTCTCGATCTGCGACAGCAATATAGCATACTGTTCAAACGTAAAAGATTGATTACCAATGATTCGCTTTAGGTGAGTCTTGGTCGACTTAACTCCCGCCTCCCAAAGTCCCCCCAAAGTGAGGTGCATAAGCAGGGATAAACTGCCAGTTGATGCCTTCGGAGGCCAAGGTACGGTAAATTTCCGATTCATTTTTAGAGAAAAAATTAGTGATTGCTTTTAATTCGGACCGAGCACCTACCCTTAATAAACCTTCGTTATCTAGAAAAGGATTTAATTTTAGGATTTTGCTATCTTTAGGAACAATCTTAAACTTGTTTAAAGATTTTATTTCATCTATGTAAAGTTCTTTTTGTACCATTTTGACTAACTGTTTAATGGAGGATTCTAACTCCCCTCTCGATAACTCCCCGGCTAGCCTGTTTTGAGGATCTCTCTGGGAAGCATTAAAGGAGAAACGTAAACAATATGCGATGACACGTTTTAGTTTGATTAAAGAAGAATAGCCTTCCATAAAACTTGAAGTTACATTATTTGATGCAAATAGAACAAAATTCATTGCGACCTTTAGTTCAGGTAGAGTACTTATAATTCCAATTTGTGACTCGAGCCATTGGTCTTCTGGCTGTTGCAGCCATGAGGGGCCGTTCCACCAGAGCAAGTTTTTTTGTAATAATTTAGGCGACTCTCCACTGGATAAAATATCAGCAGGGTTGTCCTCGCTTCTAACGTGTCGCCAAGCGGAAATTCAGTGAGCGACTGAATAGAAGACACCCGATTAGCAACAAAAATCTGTAAAAGCCTAGGACTAGTATTCAACCAATGTAACACTACAGAGGAATCCGACCACAATTTGTAAGTGTCAATGGGTATGGTTAGTGATTGTCGCACCTTATTGATCAGCTGGGCTAGCATTAGAGCCGCGAATAACTCTAACCTAGGGATAGTTAGAGTTTGTATAGGAGCAACGCGACTTTTAGCACATAATAGGTGCGTGGTTATGTTGTTGAACGCATCAAGGCTACGTACGTAGACGTAAGCACCATACGCTTCTTGGGATGCATCAGCAAAACCGCGTATCTCGATCCTTATTGGTTTATTTAAACAAACGTAGCGTGGAATGACAAATTCATTTAAAATGAGCAATTGGCTTCTGAGCTCATGCCACTTAGTATAGATACAAAAAGGGATCGATTCGTCCCAAGATAGCTTCTCAAGCCATAGTTGTTGCAACAATATTTTTGCCGTTACAATGCAAGGGTTTATGAGGCCTAAAGGGTCAAATATCGAAGCTAGGTCAGATAGTATAGTTCTCTTAGATACGAATTTATTGTCCGAAGGAGCCTTAATGAGAAATTGCAAGGAATCCCTTTTGCAGTCCCAAAAAAGTCCAAGCGCAGAGATACTTTCGCTTTTTCCAAAACGAAGTTTTACATTGTTATCGACAAATTCCTGCTCTTGCCACATGAAAGGACAATTTGAAATCCATTTACTAAGCGAAAACCCAGCGGCTTGGAGTATTTCCTTGACTTGACTGACGGTAGAAGCTAACTTAGAAGCACATGGACCATTAGCAAACATATCGTCCATGTAAAAATTGTTCAAGATGACCTGGGAAGCATCTGGATATTTCTGTTTATTCTGTACGCCTAGAAATTGCAAACAACGAGTAGCTAAATAGCTGGCCAAGGTGGTGCCGTATGTTACGGTATTCAACTGATACGTGGCTATGGCTTCAAGGGTGTTATTTCGCCAAACGATTTGTTGGAGTTGCCTTTGACTGGGATGGACAAGTATTTGTCGAAACATTTTAGAAATATCTGCCCCTATTACAAAAGGGTCCTGACGGAAACGTAGTAAATGGGAAAAGATGTCATCTTGTACCGTAGGCCCAGTCATTTGTAAGTCATACCCATCAAAAACAACGCGGAGGCGCGTAGTTGCACTCTTTTCGTTGAGTACCCCATGGTGTGGGAGAAAATAATTTGGTTGAAATGAGTTATCTTCAACGACCTTGGTCATATGCCCCAAAGCTTCGTATTCAGCCATAAATTGAACGTATAATACTTTTGTTTCTGGCTTGCGCTCAAATCTGCGTTCGAGAGCAAGCAGGCGTTTTATAGCTATATTTTTTAAATCCCCTAACTCCAGAGGCGATCTTTTGAGAGGAATTGTAACTACCAGACGCCCTTCGGGAGTAGTAGTTGTAGTTTTAGTAAATATTGATTCGCACTGTTTCCTCTATAGACAGGGAACGCTTATCCTCATTTATTTCTTCTACAGCCCAAAACCTTTTCAGTTGATTTTGCGCATCTAGATTTTCAACAAAATTGCACATGTAGGCCTGTTTCTGAGAATTGAGAGGGATGGAGCTACACACAACCCAACCCAATTTGGTTTTTTGCAAACTTGAAGCATTAGGTCCCAATAAATGTTGACCTATGCACAGCAATTGCCAGAAAATTCCAGCACCTAGTAATAGATCCACTGGATCCGGTTTGGATCCGCCAGACGTATATGTGGAGGTATTTTTATGTTTGCGACCTCGATTTCCATAGTTGGAAGATTAGCACCAATCTTGTCAATAACCAAAAAAGGTAAGGATGATTGGAATTTACAATAAATGCTCTCTCTTTTTAAAATCACATCTATACTGAAGATTCGATGCAACTTGATTGATACCCACAATTGATGCTGCAATGTTAATGAGAGATAAGTTTAACCTTTTGCAAAGTTCACTTGTCACGAAATTTGATTGTGACCCTGAGTCAAGAACAGCTCTACAAACATGAGGTGTTCCGCAGGAATCATATATTTGTACCGTGACAGTTGAAAGTAAAACCCCGGTGGCTGCCAACGGTACACTGCTCGATAGGGCTACCCCTTGATTTTGAGCAGGTGTAGATGGCACTACTGGACCACTCTCGCCAGAAGTTGGCGCTGCGGGCACGCTAGAACATGAAGCAGAGTTAGAAGATGATTGCTCGAAATGTAATAAGGTATTATGCCGAAGGTTGCATTTTTTACATTTGCCAGAATTCTTACATTTTTTAAGAGTATGGCAAAAGCGCAAGCAATTTACGCATAGTTGGCGTTGTTTAATTTCATCGTAGCGATTTTTTGAAGAAAGAGCTAGGAATTTAGTACACGTATAAATTGTATGATTTGCTCGGCAAAAGCCACAAGAGTTTTCTACTGTCGCATTGACAAGAAAAGAATTGTAGCCGCTCCGAGAATGCTTACTTGGAGCCTTCGTTGTGGATTCTGAGTCTAATGATTCCAGAAGATCGGCCTTTGATTTTAGAAAACTATGTAGATCCTCTAACGTCGTGAGTTCATCTGTTGGCTTTTGTTTTTCCCAGTCCCTGAGGGTAACCCTATCCAACTTTCCACTGACAATAAAAATGATAAGAGTACCCCAAGAGTCTACAGGCTGTTGCAAGCTTTTCAGAGCTCTCAAATGTTTGAAAAGACTGTCTCCAAAGGTACGCAATATAGCAGCAGATTCCTTGGATATTGTAGGTAAATTAAAAATTGCCTTCACGTGATTTTGTATTAAAAGAGCATTGTTGTCGTATCTTTCGCACAGAGCGTTCCATGCGATCTCATACGTGGCTGCAGAAAACTCGAGCGATTGTATAATCTGTATGGCTGGACCCTGAAGGGACGCCCTCAGTAATGATATTTTTGGATTGGAGGAATGTCGCTGTCATGGATTAACGACTTGAACATGTCCTTGAACTCTAACCAAAGGTCATACGAACCGTTAAAGACTGGTAGCTTTATTTGTGGAAGCTTTATGGCACTAGATTAATTTTGGGTAGCACTATTATCAGGCTGTCCTGAAATGGAACCAGCTACAGACCCCACTCCATCGCCTTCCTTATCAACCTTGCCTACCTCTCCTCGTATCATTCCCTTTGCAATAGCCATAATTTTATAATAAGTATTTTCAAACGATTCCCTTTCCAAAAGTTGAGTATCAAAATCTAAGTCCAATACCTCGATTTGTGATTGAACTGTTTCGAAATCATCAATAATGTGTTCAAATTTATCAATACGCGTTTGTATTTCAATAGAAATTTCTAAATGCAAATTACTGGAGGAGTTAAACCTTTCCTCAGCTTCACCTAAGAATTTCTTTAAGTTAGTACATTTAGCCTTTAGCACGGCACGCTGCCTCAATAAAGCTTTTAATTGTTCTGACATTTTAGTAATTACTACGCACTGTCGCGGATTAAAATTAAAGGCTGGGTAGAAATGCAATAGGAAGTAACAATTGTATAACAAAGGAATATAATGTAATGGTTTTATCTCACCCAACTGTAGTTTTCAGTCCACGGCGGTATCCAATCTTGAGTTTCCACAATAACTTTATGCCTATTGATGGTTCTTGAGCCTTATAGCCGACCGTCCAGCAAATGAGGAAAAATAGCCGAGATCACTCAGTATTGCACCACTGATACACTTGTGAAAACCGACAGTTGAATTTTAAAAAGCACTAGAATTCTTTTCGCATAGCAAGAAATGTGCAGGCCAATAATTGTATTAATTATTGCTGCCGTAAAAAAACGATACTTTTTGCTTGAAAAACACCGGAACACTTTTCATGTAGTAAAAACAAACCGGCCAATAATTGCATTAATTATTGCTGAGTATTAATGAAACTGCTAGTTCGTAAAACAATAGAATCCGGCTCGAAGGACCGATTTTTATGTTATAGCACTGTGCTACAATTAATTATTTTTGTTTATACTGTAGAATGTAAACCCAATCATGACTGTATAGAAATCAACCGTTATATTTTAGAAACGTTGACCTGTTGTGGCTCACTTAGTTAAAGGAATAAAACATAATTACATAGCGACTGAACGTTTACTTCAAACATGTATTTTAATAAGTAAAGTAATATTGTAAATTAATTAACTGAATAACATTTCATCTTACGCTAACATTAGTTCGTGTTGTAACGCGTAAATCTACTCGACTACTACTGGTGTTACTGTTCTAGCAACCCCACACATTTTTACACTTGCATGCTGCGTCCTTAGCTAGAAAGCGGTTAACCTTGACACAACCGCAACGCACCTGCTTATTAGAGGATGAATATCCCTGGTTGGAGATTAGATTGTGAAGTGTAAAACCCAAGCTTTTAGTTATAGATGTATATCTTGATATTAATCCAAAATAATCTTAACAAATATTATACCTGTAACTTTATTTTCAAAAAAGGGAATTACATTAAATTACATTTTTGTTTCAAGTCTTTTTATTCTACGAGTAGTTAACTTTAATAAGACTACAATTGAGAAAATAAAGTTTGAGTAAGGAAATTAGAGGAATGCTGAAGCTGTAATAAAATTATAGAAATGACGTACTTGATTTATCTTTGATATTAAAATTTAATGTGTGGCATACTCTTTCAGGGTCATCATAATATAATCTGAAGTAGATGAGTTCAAGAGGTTTCCAGATGTGTCGCTTTATATAACTTGTAAGTTTTTGTGATAACTATTATATCCTACGAGTTTCTGCATCTTCTCATAGGATACTTTTGTTTCTTTTATTGTCTATATAGATGCGGTGGCGCTCAATTCCCCCTTTCCTTTTTCATGCCCGTTTATATTTGAGTTTACTTTGTATCCACGCCCATTTTCATAGCTCACCCTTGGGGTAATTTCCAGACTAAGCCCCGAATATCGTGAAGATCGTGAGGCTAAGGGAAGTGATCACTATAAATGTCACTTCGCTGACATATCATACTCACCAAATAAAGTTAAGTTCATTTTAAAGCTTGAACTTTAACATGAAGTTAGCTCACGTGTGTTTGACGCCAAGTCGAGTCTGAACTTAGGATGACATTACCAAATATTTTAAGAAAAATCTTCACAAACTCTGGCTCCGGTTAGATCGACGATATACATTCAAAGTGATAATGCCGCAGTGGCTGAAAGTTTAGCTGAGTTGGTTTATAAATGTGCTAGTTTTGACAGTGATTTTTCTACAGCAGAGGGCAAGAGTGCTATTGCACTTACTATACATCTAAAAGGTAGAATTGGCCGAATAGAGACTACGTCAAATGACGAGACGTCTACTCAGCAGCACTCTTACGAATTTAAGTAGCGACTACAATCAGTTAGGGGTTATTTCAAGAATTCTATTACTCTGACAGTGCCTGTTGTTTCAGCTGCTTCTTTACTTCACTCGATGTCTAAAGAGAAACAACTTGTCGCTGAACCTCCCAGTGAATTGTTTAAGACAACACTTAATCCAACCTCAGCCCTATTTCCTGCAACAATTGATTTATTTTTGGAAAATCATTTGGAAAAATTTTTAATATGCAAAGTGATGTTATAATCATTATGCCATGCAAAAATTTATTGACGTCTAAAAACTTTTCTCGATAATTTAGCAGAGAGAACTTGATGTCTTACATGAGTTGATGTGACAATAAATTTATGGTATAATATTTCTGTGTCATTTAATGGGTAACACTCAATCTTTTGAAGTTAGTAATTGCTGTGATAATTTATTTATTTTGGAGATTATTCTTGAATAAAAGATGATTAATCGTTATTGTGACAAAGACAAACTCAAACGCTCATGAAATAACCCTGATTTTGCAACTTTTTGTGTAAATTCTCTTTAGGATCAACATTTAGGAGATTATGATGATGATCTTTACACTATCTTTTGAATATAAATTTGAGATCTGCATCTAAATTTGCGAGTATTAATGTAATAAAGAAAGTTAAATTGTCCGAAGCTATTAAAAGCGAATATAAATAGTATAATCACAGCATTTAAAATACGTTTAATACGTTAAAAATAAGGAAACATTGTAACACCCAAGAACATTTTTAAATTAATCCAAATTTCAAATAATATTTTCGGCCAATCATAAACAATTCTATCTAAAATGTAACCTATCACTGACCTAAATTAATACACTTATCCAATCCTAGTTTGATTTTGAGCTGACAATTGACACTTCAAATGAATATAACCTATCAACTGATATCTAACATACTATGAAATTTAGAAGATTTTAAATTTAGGCGCCAAAGGAAATACTCGTTTGTTCTAGAAAATTCAAAACCGGAAGTACGTAATAAAATGTAATTTTTCGTGATATCTATCAAAATATTAACAGGAAATACTTTAGAATATTGCAAAATAACTTAAATTTAATTATAGAGTAATTTCAATTAGCAATGGCAATAATAAAAATGGATTTAAACCATTAACCTAAAAGCACATGTAGGGATGATATACAATTGTGAAATATGTAAGATTTTTGATTGGCTAGGCCAGTCACGTGATAAAAGATATATAAATACAGTGGCAGAGAAAATTCAGGAAGACGATACACAAAGCTTCACCAAGACACACAAAGATAAGATATATAATAGAGAAGGTACGAAATGTGAAACTTAACTAGCCCGAAGCTAGTGCGTGTGTAGGCGGCAATGTCGCATAGCAGTATGGGTTCTAGGGTCATGTAAATTAAATCGATGGTTAGTGAACAGAGCTAATAACTTAATACCTTTATTACGGGACGAGTAGTGAATTTAAATAGTGGATAAACGACACAGATAAGTTTGGCTCTTAAAGAGAATTAAACAGTAATAAATTTAAGTGTAATTCGACAACGAAACGATTAAGCTGTAAGGCGGTCAATGGTAAGAGGTGTAGGTTTATTAACTGCAAAGAACAGGATACTTAAACATACCTATATGGTTCATTTTTGATTGATTGTGGAAGTTTGAATTTTGGAAGTTCCATTCCATGCCGAGTTAATACAAGAGTAGAGAGATATCAAGAGTTTCAAGCATAAAATGTATCCACACCCGTGTTAAACATTATCAACCCTGGTGAGAAGTTACCTCAGAGGCATTGTAGCGAGTGGAGCAACAGTGGGTATTGCATACTCGACACAGGTATTGAGTAAGTCTTTGCATACATGGTTCGAGAGAACGGACGTGTATTTGCATGCATACACGGGGGTTTGCAAGTATGAATTTTTATATAGTTATATATATATATATTGCTGTGATAAGGGGTTGCTTAAGGGTGCACGTTATAGTAAAGGTCGTTTGTGAAAGAGTAATCAGAATAGTCAGCAGAAAACTACACTTATTTAAGGAAATAATTAAGAAATAGACATAGTTTGTAGATAGTAAGTAGTCAACACCCTGTATATAGAGTAGAGATAGTTTTGGGCGACGCAGGTAAACATAGGAAGACGCATAGTTGGCGTAGGAATGAAAAGTACATGTATTAAGTCGATAGTAAATATTAAATACCCTGTAGATAAGGTTTAGTTAATTTAGGTAAAACAAATAAGGATATTTTTCAGTGGAAGCACGCGTATATTTAGAAATAAATGATAAACTGTAATTAGACACGCATTAAGAAGAAGAGTTCCAGACGATTAAATTAATACGGATATAGAAATAGAGTTTCAGGTAGTTAATATAAATGCGTACAAAGATCGAACCATTTTGATAAGAGAAATGATTAAAAATTGCGTGAATCGCATGTAAACATGAAAATTTAAGGTCGGGTTGCATCAGTTGTTTATAGAAAGGCAAGTAATCTATCAAAATACAGCATGTTGACAATGTAAGACAGATGCGGGCAGGTGGTGATTATGGGAAAACGTAGAGCATTGCATCAGAAACTGCTCAATATGTAATTATTTGATTGGTCAGAGACAAGCGACGAGTTCTAGACCAAACCTACGGATGGAGTGGGAATTCGAGGTTATATTAGCAAGCACCTTGATAAGAAAGTCAGTTTTGAACTCAATGAAGGCCGAAGTGCATTACCATTAAATAAAGTAATACGTAACAAGTATAAAAGTGAAATAAAATGAGTGCTAATATGAAGATTATAATTGCCGTTTAAACGGTTTCGAGGTCTGAGGGAAATAGACTAAGATTCTGATGTTAAGAAATACAGTGATACAATTTAAATGTCAAGGAGAAAAGAAGAATAATACAATCTTGAAGTACAGGGGTGAAACAAACTACAATTTTAAGTCTGGGGCAAGAATGATAAAAGTCTAAGTTTGAAAAATTGAAATAAATTGGGGTATATAATCTAATGATAGTGGTCCATAGTGTAATAATTTGAATGGAATCCAGAATTGGGGAAGATTATTTTTATTGGAAGCGTCGATGTGAAAAAGATAAAACCAGGTCAGATTTTTAGTTATAAGACATTTGTTTTTCTATATGAATTTTTATTTAATTTTAATATTGAATTTGCTAAATATGATATACTTGTGAAGAAGTCAACAAACGAGGTTGCATACGTATTGAATGAGTAATAGGAAAACAGGTTTAGAATATTCTACACTTTGTTAAGTAAAGATAATAAATTTTCTTTGGTGACTTTGGGATTTTTGAGTACATACTAGATGGTTGTTAATAAATGAAATTTATAAGAAATGTATTACAAATAATTTCAAAAGCTGTACAGAACATATTGGTTTCATTATATAAAATCTAAATTTATTGAATGTTATAATTGCAAATAAATGCTAGCCGAGGTCATAAGATTTAAATAGTACGAAAGGCGGAGCCACAAGTTGAATAGGAAAGAGATAACCCGCAAGGCGGTAACGTATCGAATTTTGCCATTGGTAGATAGAGTTGTTTAAAGATAGACAGTTGATAGCAACATTAAGAAAACAGCTGGAGGAGGAGATAATTACAATTAATCGTGAATATTAAAATGGTGGTACAATAATTTAGAGTACGTAGCAAATAAATATAACAACCCAACGTCGGAGCATGATCATTCTTCTAATATCATAGCAATAAAGATGTCGCACCAACGTTAGGGCACGGATTATAGAGTATATAGCAATATATATATATATATATATATATATATATATATATTACTCATATTTAGACCAGGGTAGAAAATTAAATAATCACATCAAATAATTTTAATCACCGTGTATAATGAATATTATTAAATAATACGCTTTATTAAAACCGTGAAGCATAAAAATTTATTAGTTTCAGTAAAAATAAGAGATTTAAATCATGTACAAGACGCTTTATATCAAAAGAAGCAGTATTAGAAAACTTTACGGGTAATTTAATTATTCCTAGTAAAGAAACAAAGCGTGCAAAATTTATATTAATTAACCCTATTTTAAGTAACCGGTATTAAACAAAACGTACAGATAATAATTGTAATTGAAGTTAATTGAACCGTTAGTAACATATAATATCTATGAAAACTTGTAAAAACCCAATAAAATAAAGCTCTGAGAATTAATAGTATATTTGAACACCTGCGTAGTTTAAAAAAGCTCATTCGGCGTAAATTTTGCAGATAATTAATGGTTCAGAGAATCTTGGAGAAATCGTCGCATAATAGTTACGAGAAATGCTAAAGGTGGGTTATTTCAAGTCCACATGGACTGAAATAATCGATAGTAAGGAATATCAATTTGCACCACTAAGAACAGGTTAGAGAAGGAAAGATAATGTGCGTAAGACAAAGACACATATAGTAAAAGGCGTGATTTAAGCAACGTCACGAGGGTCACAATTGGTTGAAAATAGGATGCAAATATCAGAGGTAGAAACAACGATTTCTGTATAAAAGTCAATTAGCTATTTCCAGACGTGGCGTGCCGTGTTGAAATTTCGGAGATTTAACTGGGGCGAGTGAAAATTCGTAAAACCGACGCGCGAGCGACGGAATGGGAACATAGCATGAGAAATTCTTAAGAATTGTCTGTTTTGAGGACAAAAGCGACGTGCCGGCTATCCGCTATATATACCGGTGGTAATATAAATTTCGCTCTCTTAGACTTTTGACTATTCGATGCGTTAAAAGCTCTCTTACATCCGCGACTTGATTCAAGATGTTAAACAGTGCATTTTAGTTTGATAAAATAATTTAAAGTTTGCTCGTATATTTTGGTGATTTAAAACAGTTTGTTATTTACGTGCTAACATGAATGTACTTGAGTGCACTTAGATACAAGGTAATAAAATATAGTATCACTGTACTAATTAGTCAAAATTTACAACAACAAATGAATACCCATTAGTAGGCAGTTTTGGCGTATATTGGTGAAAGAAGTATGAATTTCTTTGCTATTTTGCGGGGGTGAATAATTAAATGGTTCATAAATGTGTCTGGATCCACAAACAAGGGTCAGATATACACAGATGAGTTCCGGAAAAGCCCAGAAACAACTTTAAATAAATGGTGATGGAGAAAATTTTAAAAGCGTTGAGAATTAGAAGCCGTAAATATAACCCAGTTGGAATGGTGTGATTAACTAAAGGGACGATGTATATTGAAGCTACGAGTGCAAGTAACCTTCAGGTAAATTATACTATTTTGTTTGAACTTTGAGATTTTTCTGTGTGTTGAATAACTTTATAATTGATTTACTTTAAATGGACATTAGTGAAATTGTACTAACCATAAAATTTTAATTTTAACGTGAAATTCGCTTGTTTAAGTAGAAAGGGGTATTTAGTATTGATGTTCGGGAATATGATGAAAATTTGGGTATGTCTTTGAGCTCAATTAGACGAACCTGGTTAATTAACGTAAAGGGTGGTAGATGCTCCTTTATACTCAGACTCGGTCTGCTTATATTGTTATATTAATTAGTAGGCATCCAACAAGGACTTTAATTCTGGATGCACATTAAAATGATAATAAAATTAATCTTGAAATTCTTTTTAAAACTGAAATTTATGCTGAGTTTTAATTTTGAAATTTTAATGTATTGTGAATATTGATGTAAATAGAGTTAACGTTGATGTTTGTGGTAGGAATGTGTTTGTTTTTTTTATGATTGAGGATGTAAGTTATCTAGAGGAGCAGCCGAGGCGATTAACAGAAGAAAGTCAACGGACCAGGTAATTCAAGAGGTTTCACAGCATTCTTGACGCCCAATCTGTGGGGCTCGATTCTAGTAATGGAGTTCCCGGATTTTAAAGGTTTCACAGCAATATATATAAACTATAGGCTGTTTAATTAAAATATTGGGAACTATTTAGTTCGAAAGAAATGCTTCAAGTAAGGTGTATTTATTTCTATTCCTGACGTTTCGAACCTCTTTGGGTTCTTTTTCGAAGGCTAAAATGGTGACACAGTTAAAATAAAATTGCTTAATTGAAAACTTACATATAAATTTACACTATCATTCTAACTTCAACTAGCGAAATCTTCAATAATCCAAACTTTAAAAACATTTAAACTATAAAAAATCTTAAAACTAAATATTAACAATTAATGTGAAAAAATTTTGATTGAAACTTATCGAAAAATAATACAAAATGTCAAATTTAGAATAAGGCATACGCCTTCTAAAGAATCAAATAACTTAATCTATAGAATTATATATTTTAACTATTAAATTTGTAAAGGGAAGTGTAAACCGCACTTAAGTTGTCTATATCACATTTTGAATTTATATTATTTTAGTTCTGTTGATATGGTATGACTCTAAAACAGTCTTTTTATAATCACGTTCAACTTCAATTATTTTAAAATCAATAAAATTGGGGTTGTGGCAAGTGGTTTGGACATGTGACGATAGGGCGCAAGACATCTTTCCAATTTTGGCGTCACTTTTATGTTGTGTTAATCTTCTACAAATGTACTGTTTAGTTTGCCCAAGGTATAAGCCCCCGCATGAACACTTCACTTGATAGATGACATTGCTTAACCATTGTTTGTCTGTTTTATCTTTGATTTGAGTGAATAAATTTCTTATTGTTTTGTTATACGTATATGTAATTTTAGTATCATTCCGCTTTAAAATTCTTGCTAAAGATGGAGAGAGTTTCTGAATGTAAGGGATGGCTTTATGAGTGGTAGCAAGTTCAGTTTTAATTTCTTCATATTGTTTTTTTATTGACGTCTGCAAATAAAATTCTATTTACTATGGATTTAGGAAAGCCATTGTTAATAAAGGTACGTCGAAGGTCCAAAAGATTTTTTTGTAGAAATTCGGGATTACATATTTTCAGAATCCTATTCTTCATGGTTAAAATAGTATTTATCTTGTGTTGGTAAGAATGATTAGAATAATAATTTAGGTAACGATCTGAGTTTGTTGTTTTTTTGTACCAGTTAAACTTGATAATGTTTGTAGAGTCTCGTATGACTACAGTATCAAGAAAAGGGATTTTTCTGTCGACTTCTATCTCATATGTAAATTGTAAGTGAAAATTGAATCTATTGAAGGTATCCAACACAATGTCAATTTTATTTTTGGGAATGCTACAAACGATGTCATCCACGTATTTAGCAAAGAATGGGAGATGAAACGGTAGTTGTGGTAAAACTTCATCAATCAAAGAATCCATAACAATTTGAGCAAGAACTGGAGAGAGAGGAGAACCCATAGTGTACCAAATTTTTGTAAATAAAATCTTTTTTCATAACAGAAGTACATGTTATTGAATATCAAACTGATTGAACTTTTAAAACTGTCTAAAGATAAATTGCAATGCGGTGATATTAGATTCCACTTTTCAGTTATGATTCTTTGCGTTAAATCGAGCGGTATGTTAGTGAATAGAGATTTAACATCCAAAGAAATTAAGATGTGATTATCTGGTAATTGAAAATTTTTAAATTTAGCGACAAAGTTGAAGCTGTCCTTGATGTTATATCCTGTTGCAATTGGAAAGGCTTTGCCAAGAATCTCGGCGAGCCATTTGGCTAAAGGATATGTTGGTGTATCGATACAAGAAATGATTGGTCGCAATTCCATTGTGGGTTTGTGTAATTTGGGTAATCCATAATACTTTCCAGGTAAAGAGTTGTTGATCTTCAGTTGATTTTTAATCTCGGTGCTGATCATTTTTTTTATTAAATAAATATTGGATAAGTTTTTGTCTAAGATATTTAATACCAAAGTGATTTGTGCATAGGTATACAGGATATGGTGATCGTTTCTGTATGATCCTAACCAAAACCGTTGGTATGGGTAGGGTTACAACAGCTACTAAACAATTCATATACAGAAACACTACAAAAAAATTCAAAATTTTAAAAACCTCTTCTTAGTAGTACCCAAATATTTACACAAAATAATTTTTTGCCCCTAAACCACTAGCCATAGAACCATGATTTTAAAATGTAAAAAATCTATAAGAATTTTCAAAATAAAGTATCACTTTGTAATACGGTGGAATACACACTGAAAAATTGAGGTGAGCAAATTTCTCAATTTCAGATAATCACATTACAAAAATTAGACACACATCTTTATGAATAGTTAAATCGTGCAATAGATTATCCGGGTAAGACACGTGCGTCGTCATGCAATACAAATATTTCACAATTGAAATACAGTTTGTTATTCCAGAATTTAACCTGTAAGATGTTAAAATCTGCGTTAGGGCCTAGATGGGTAGGCATAATTATTGATAGTAGGTTGTAAAAACACTATTGGAATAACGATAACTCAAACCATATGAAAATAGTTTACAAAGGTTTTTCGCCAAGTTAGCACAATCTTCAGAAGATTCTGGCGTTCTATTATTTGTGTTTATTTTATAAATTTGCAACAAAAACTCAGAATAGCCGCCTGTTTAATTAAAAAGAGTATTCAGTGATATATTTTATTTAAGTATCAAACACATAATGCCTTCTTGCAAAAGTCGTTAAAACCATCAGCCGCTGAAGGTTAACGCCAAAATCCTCCCCGCCGGTTCTTCCACTCAAATAGTAGAAATTTAACTTTCACTAAATTGATCGCTTAAGACGTATCATTTCTCTTCTCAAAAAAACATAAATTATAAAAGTGTAATTTAATCCAAATTTAGTCTATCCAGCTTACTATAATACTATCAGTTTTAGTCTAATATTTATTAACATTTCGCAAAACGCCCTCTCTTCCGTATCAGCATCTAAAAACGATAGATTCCCCAGTTGTCCAAATAATACCTTCACTTTTCTTTTTAAACAAACGTTCTGGTGGTCTTGAATCTCGTTCAAAATTTTAGCATGCTTATTTATAATAGGATTTTAATTCCTAGTTTTATTTAAAGTCGTTTGAGGAGTAAACATTTTAAAAAATTATAAACGGTTATAGGATGGCTTAATACATATATATTGAACTTTTTAGCTTGTATAATTTGAGAATAACATAAAAAGGGTTTAGATTAGCGTTTTTAATTCAGGTAGTTGCAAATAAATGCAGAATATCTCCATTTAAAAAACTTGCCGTAACAAATATCCCCCCAAGCAAAATTAAAAGGTCGGGGTACGAAGCAGAAGTAACGAAGTAGGCAGTACACTAATAGCCTACAGTAAAAAAAAATCGTTTGAGAAAACTCAAAGAAAAGCAAAAAACCAAAACAAAATTAACTTATATCCGGCTCGAAAGATCAATATACACTAATAGGACAAACCAAAAGAAAATTCGCTTAAAAAACTACACGAAACAAAAAAAAATCCACCAAAGAATTTTTATTCGGCTCGAAAAACTAATATACCGGACCAAATCAAGTGGTGTAAAGGACACGGGAAAAGGAAAAGTAGAAGGTAGCAATCATCGGGGACAAAGATCAATTGGCCTAACACTGAAAAAAAGTCGTCGGAGGATGGATATCTCTAGTAAGAACCCTGTATTAAAATACCCAGACTTTTCAAAACCATTTATATTGACAAGTGATGCATCAAATTTAGCACTAGGCGCAGTATTAAGCCAAGGAAAAGTAGGTAGCGATAAACCAATCAACTACGCATCCAGAACCCTAAACGAGACTGAACAAAAATACAGTACAATAGAGAAAGAATTATTAGTCATAATTTGGGCAAAAAAATATTTTAGACCACACCTTTACGGACGAAAATTCTATATATACACCGACCATAGACCATTAGTATGGCTATGCAAACTCAAAGAACCAAACTCAAAATTACAGAGATAGAGAATCAGACTAGAAGAGTACGATTACGAAATTATATACAAAAAAGGAATTTATAATAATAACGCAGACGCCCTAAGTAGAATACAGCTCAACGCACTAGAAACGGAATCAAATATAGAAAACGTAGACGAGACAGAAGAAAGAAAAGACCCAGAAAAGATAGACACAATACATTCGACACAGAATGAAGAACCAAAAACCGCGATTAAAATTTTAAACGAAGAACTCGATATAAAACCAAATCAATTCATAATTACCAAAGTTTTAACCAACCCCAATCTCGTAAAATATACAAAAATAGACAATAAGAAAATATACCAAATTCAAATAACCAAGGACGATAACGAGGAACAAATAATTAAAATTCTAAAAGAATACACCCCTGAGAAAAAACAATTTTACTTTTACTTCAACACAGAACATTTATACAAACGATTTTCAGAATTATACGTTAAATTATTCAATAACTCTGGCCCTGACTTTATTCAATGCACAAGAAAATTAATAACCTTAGACGACCCTGACGAAATAAACGACGTAATTAGAAACCAACACGAAGGCAAAACCAATCATCGTGGAATCAATGAAACATTAAAAGCAACTTATAAGACGATATTATATTAAAGATGTGAAAGAATTAACCACAGATTTTATTAACCAATGCGAACTATACGATAAAGCAAAATACGACAGAACACCCCCAAAAATACCCTTAGTGTTAACCAAAACACCTGACAAACCTTTTGAAAAATTACATGTCGACACTCTAGTAGTACAAGCACAAAACTTTTTAACCATTGTAGAAGCATTCACCAAAATAGGTCAAGCAATACCCAACACTTCTAAAAATAGCATTGACGTAACACAAGGATCTTTACAATACTTTGTAACATGCCAGTTTTCCACTGGTCATGTTGCAGTTTTCGAATTACCTCCTTATGCCTTTCCCTCCGTTTATTTTCTTTACGAACTAAAGAAGTTCCCCTTTTACTTATCTTTATGCAGTGTTTTGTAATTTAGAGTACGAGTTATAATTAGGTTGTGTTATGCTATAACACGAATTATTAATTTTATTCAAGTAAGAATTTACTTTCTTTTAAAATAAATATATCTTTTATTATATAACAAGTTGTTTGAACATTCACTTCAAAAGACAATGAGAGGCCCCGTAGTATCTTCCGAGAGGCCCGTAGTATTTTCCGAGAGGCCCGTTGTATCTTCCTAGAGATTTGTTTTATATTCGGAGAAATTTGTCTTTCCTTCTGAGAGGATCATTTATATTCACGTCAGGGTATATTTATCTGCCGTGATGATACACAATATTTATATCTAGTTAACTTCACAGTACCTTATCTATAATTTTAAACTTAAATTACATGGAATATGCCTATCTGGTATTTGCAGTATTACCTTCAAAACGATGTAACAAAATGAACGGTTACCTTTAAAATCTGTATACATAGGATGGTTGATGTTATGTTCCTTGCCTGAATCGAACTCAACAACCAACTTTAGTTATGGTTCAAGAACCACCTGTTGGTGTTCCTAATTCTCTACAGTTTTAAACAACAGGTATTTTTCTAACAGACTGTAGTAAAGGAAATATATGAGTATGTGTCTTAGAACTAAGTTTTCTTATGCGATAATTCAACACTAGTGAAAGTTGAAATAAAGTTTTGTTACTACTTATAAACGGCAATAGTGTTTTTAAAATATATTTGTTAAATTTACATTGTCCCGTTTCAACATAACACAGGTTAGTATAACTTTAAAGTCAAGTAATTAATACAACTAAAGTGTACACCCTAGGTTTCATGAAACCGGAGGTTTAAGTCCTTTTATTGTTAATCTAAAGCAATAAAAGTTTCCTTAAGTATCTAACACAAAATAGGTACATATGTTTTTCTAAAATGTTAAATACTGAAGTGTTTCCTCATATTATCCGCTGATTATAGTATTGACATAGTTGTACCAGTAAAAGTTTCCTTACAAGTAACTAACAAGAAAACATGTGTTTGTTTGAAGATTTACTAAATAACTGTAAAATTAAGATGCATGATAAACAAATTAAACTACATAATTAATAAGATTGTAATTCCTTTTTTTTTAATTGAAATTTAATTTTTTAATATAGCTAAGGTACTTGAGTTTTATTCTCTATTTTTTAACTATTGACACCCCCATATGTATCTCGCTGAGATTCGCAAGTCCATGCAGACTCCGAAGTCTCTAAAGACCGATGCCAGCTGCGCCGAAGTATAATACATGCTTCGTCGTGTATCTACTTTTTCATGACACCGGGAAAAAGTAAGGTACAACTTTACATTTTATGGCACACCTGAAACAATAACTTTAGATAACGGCGGCGAATTTAAACACAAAACGATACAAAACACTTTAGAACTCCATAAGATAAAAATCCATTTTATAACCTAAAACCACCCTGAATCGAACGGATTAATTGAAAGATTTCACCTAACCCTATTAGAGCAGATCAGATTATTAAGATTAACTTACATGAAGGAGCACATCACCAATTTAATGTCATACACACTAATCGCTTACAACAATACGATCCACTCATCAACCAATTTTACACCCCTAGAATTAACATTAGGACATTCAGATTCACGCAATCTTCACGACGTACATTACAACAAAGAAGTATACCGGCAATACGCTAAAGATCATAAAGAGAAATTAAAAATAACTTATGATAAAGTAAAAGATAAATTAGATAACAACAAGGAACGTATCACCACAACCCGCAATAAGAATACCGACGCAGATAAATTTTCAATAAGACGAACCGTATACGAGAAAAATTTCCAAAGAAAAAGACACAAAACGGCACCCAGGAATTTAGGCCCGTTTAAAATTAAAAAAAAATTCAGACAAAAATTAGCCGTAGTAGACAACGGCAAGATAATAAAATACATTCATTTGAAAAACTTAAGGCATTCTGTAATTTCAGCTGTAATTTCAGATGCACAGCCATCACCCTTACCGTCAACCTTCGCCCAGGTAGAACGGACAATGACGTATTAATTGAAGACATACAAAATAACCCCGGTATACTACCAATAAAATTGGGAAGTATGCAAAATACAATAGACTATTGGACATTTGTACAAAAATTCGATTTAATGGAATTAAAACAAAAGTCTCACATAATAAAAGATAACTATTACAGATTAAAACAATCGATGGACATAGCCAAATTCGGAAAAGAATACGCAATAGAAATGATGAATTACAACAGCATAATAGACAACATTTTAAAGAACATAGAAGATAAATTTAACAAATTAATACCCACAGAACAAATTGCAAGACGAAAAAGAAGACTAATTAACGGACTAGGTAACATAATAAAAGCAATCACAGGCAATTTAGATAACCAAGACGCAGAACGTTATGACAACGCAATACAGCAGTTAATTGAAAACCAAAACGATATAAAACCATTGTTAGCAACCAAATATCTCTAACCCAATCAACTATAGTAAAATTCAACACGTTAAAAAAGCTAGTAAGAAATCAAGACAACAGAATACAGACCCTTGAAACTAACATGGAAACTACCATGTTAGGAATGCAAGACTATAGAAATTCAATACGATATTCACTCAAATAATATCAACCCTTACTTTAATCAAACAAATTTCAGCCACTTTAGAAAATGCCGTAACATTTGTAAAATTAAATACATTACACTCTAGTATCATAGAACCAACTGACTTATTAAAGGAATTATTAAGAATTAGATCATTTATTACTAACAGTAAATTACCCTTTGATGTAACAGAATCAAACATTCCAATATTTGAAAAAATAGCTATAGTGAAAGACTATGTAAAGAACAACGAAATAACATTTTTAATAGAAATCCCAATAGTAAAAAGTAACAATTAGGGATGGATAGGACCGGGCCCGGGCCCGGGCCGGGCCTATTTTTTTTCGGGCCGGGCCGGGCCAAACAATTCGGGCCGGCCCTAATTTTTTGGGCCGAAAAACGCATGAGTAGATACTCCACTGTCCTTTCACTTCTATCTCACATTAAGTAAGTAAACGTTCTTAATTATATTTTCACGTAGTGTCTTCATGCTCCCATTAATAATCAGTTTTTCGTCTTGTTTAGTGTAAAAGAGACGTGATATTATAACTCACTTCTTATCCCGAATATTTTTTTCTAGTTCTATTTAATGTCTCTCATGTTGTACTTTAGGCAAGTTAAAAACGCCCAGGAATATCGAAATAAGTGATTTATTCCTAATTCAAAAGTTTGTACGATTTATATTATGTATATATTGCTGTAATTATAGGGTTAATTTAAGGGTAAGCTAAGTCATAGGGGTCGTAGAATAAACAAAAGAAACTCCCAAGTAACAAAAGCACATAACTACAGATATTAGAAGAGTAAATAGGTCATTATAAATAATATTAGTTGAGAGCACACTGTATATAGCAGTACAAGCGATTAAACGCATATCCAAGAGTAACTACGAGCAAAGATAAGAATTTAAAAATGTAACGAAACGCATTGAAATTAAATCAATGAAAAACCTGTATGAATTGGCTAGATAAATATTCAAAAAGTGCGTTAATATATCATCATAAGCGCAGACAGAAATTATGCATTATTTGAAAAGCGTACGTGATAGAAAAGTATTACATTTGTTCAAAAATCCAATTTAACTAGGAAATAAACAAACACCAAATTTATTCCATTCAGATTGGAATAAAGCCAACAACAATAATACGTGCTTTTATGAACGAAGATTCCTGGGATTTCTAAACTAAATGTGAGGTAAAAGAATGAATTACGTGACAAATTAAGCATCCTACATGCAATTAAACTACACAATTGGTAAAGTTTCCCAAAATAACAAGAGATAACACAATTGGTGTCGCCCAGCACGTGGAGTCAACGAATCGCAAACAAAAGGGGCCAGGTCTATAAATATGATGACAATTGAACAACGAGTTAGTATACTTTTGAAACTGGGCAGTCACTATACTCGAAAGTGCTTAATATTCACGTGAACAGTTAATTAAATTAAAGTGAAAATCATTTTTAAAGAGTGTAAAATTGTGTAAGCGAGCCGTACTTCTACAGACGTAAGTAAACCAGATTTAATGAAATTATACAATTTCTAATAATAAATTAAACAGGGCTCCTAATAAAGATCTGGTTACGACTCCTGTTAAAACTCTTAATAACGATCTTAAATACAATCTTGGATACGAGCCAGGAAAACTCTGGAGAATGCTGTTGTTAAATTAATTTGGTAATCTCTGAAATGGTAAATATTCATTAATTACGGTGATGAAAAACCTTTCATTGGAACAACCTCACTAACAACGATTTGGATAGTATTTTGGTTGGATGTCGGCTTTCAAATTCGACTCGGAACATTCAGACTAGACACGAAAATCCTTGGGGATGCAGAGGACCCACTGAACCAATCCAGGTTAGATATTTTGATATGATTTATTTCTATCAACTGTTTTATTTCAATAATAATTCAAAATGTAAGAGCCGACAAACTGGGGTTTCTTGGATAAATTTATGAAAGGCAATAGGCATCTTGAAACGTTTCAAAAGTCTCTAAATGTAATAAAAATCTCGTTTTGCTGGCTTCATTTTCTAAACATCTGACAGATGTAAATAATTTAAAAGGGAAAAGATATTTTGTAAATATTTAATCATTATACTGTGTATTGTAGAATTGCTTTATTTAATCGAATCAGCTAGTTGAGGCAAATAGATTTAACATTTTTACAGTTGCTTGAGTAATAACAGGAGTATAACACAGCATTAATATGGTCTGCCCAAGTCGTGGGGCCTTATATAGGGGTATATCACAGCATAAATATTGCGCTCAATTCGTGGGACGAGAATAACAAGGGTTTTATTTTTCATACAGGAATATAACACAGCATAAATATGCTCGACCCAATCGTGGGGCTAAATATTAATATAATAACAAGGGGCTAACAGGAATTAACACAGCAATATATATATATATATATATATATATATATATAAATTTGAATATATATATATATATATATATATATATATATCTATATATATATATCTGGCCTTTAAATTGATAACTTGAAGTTGATAGTTTAAAATGTCAAAATGATGTAATTATTTTTTGGGATATTTCCTTCAATTGATACGTAAATATTAAAAATCCATCTGCATTTATTGTTTACGTTTCGGTTTATTTAAAACCTTAATCATAACCTAACAAATTACAAATAGAAACAGTTACAAAGTCAAAAATACTCACAATAAAAACTTGAATTAAATTATAACAACCTTACATGCGGTATCGATTTCGAATATATTTTATATAGCTGTCATTCAATAACTACTAGATAAAGGTATTTTATGTGTGTAACAGAATACTTTATAAAAGAACAGAAGTGAAATTTTTGTTTTTGTGAACTTTTTTAAAACTGTATAGATATGTGTATATAGTGTTTAAATTTTGTGTGTCTTGTTTGTTGTTAATACTGTCATTTAGTTGTTGAATATGAAATGCTTCTAAGAATAGTCTATTTTTATAATTGTTTTCAATTTCTAAAATTTCAACATTGTCGTAGTTCGGTGAGTGGAGTGCTTACTAAATTATTAAAACAACCGAATATTGTCATTGCTTTTAAATATGAAAAGTGCATAAAAAAGTTATTTTCGAGAGTTAAAGATAAAACACCAACAAAGATGTACAGTAATATAGTATATAAAATACAATGTAGTTGTAATCGACCATATGTGGGGCAAACTAATCAATGGCTGAAGAATAGGCTCACCCAACATAAGAGTGACATTAAATTAAAAAAACATTTTGTGCATTGACAACACACGTAGTGAACACACTACACTCACCGAACTACGACAATGTTGAAATTTTAGAAATTGAAAACAATTATAAAATAGACTATTCTTAGAAGCATTTCATATTCAACAACTAAATGACAGTATTAACAACAAACAAGACACACAAAATTTAAACACTATATACACATATCTATACAGTTTTAAAAAGTTCACAAAACAAAAATTTCACTTCTGTTCTTTATAAAGTATTCTGTTACACACATAAAATACCTTTATCTAGTAGTTATTGAATGACAGTTATATAAAATATATTCGAAATCGATACCGCATGTAAGGTTGTTATAATTTAATTCAAGTTTTTATTGTGAGTATTTTTGACTTTGTAACTGTTTCTATTTGTAATTTGTTAGGTTATGATTAAGGTTTTAAATAAACCGAAACGTAAACAATAAATGCAGATGGATTTTTAATATTTACGTATCAATTGAAGGAAATATCCCAAAAAATAATTACATCATTTTGACATTTTATATATATATATATATATATATATATATATACTTCAAATTTCAATCATGCGGCGAACGTCAATATTATCAATCGCGTATATAGTTTATGTCTGCCGCTTAAAACACCAGACAGTTGTTGCAACGTTCATTTTATCAATTTTTTAATAAAGTTTTCCTTTATTTAACATTTACACATGCGCAATTAACACACCTTTAATGTTTGTACTGTATTAAAATACAGGACACCTTTATTTAATTTAAATACAGGCAAAGAATGCTTTTATTTAAGGCGCCTTAATTTTGACATATACCAAATGTCTAACGTACAAACTTACATTTAATTGTCTTCTTTTTGTATAGATATTGTAAAATTAAATTGCTTTTTATAGTGTTGTTTCCGTAATTAAATTTAGAGACATATTGTCCAAGTTTATAACATGAAAAAGATATAAAACGTCAACGCTCTTCTAAATACGAGGAAGCTGCTTTGTAATGCTTTTCCTAGAAGGTGTAAAAATCCTTTTAAAAACAGATATGCTATAGGCTTGGGTAGAAGCAAAAACAGTGTCTTGAAGTAAACTCGAAGAGTATCTATCCCGTGAAAACACTTTGACAACACATACAAATGTTATGGAATCAGTGGGAAATAAAAGACTCAAATAGTAAAAAAGGTTCATCTTTGTGTGAATAGAATTTTTTTGATCTTTTCCAATATAGTTAAATATGTTTTATAGGTCACCTTATCACAAAAGGGATTAATATTCTTTATTCATTTTTAAAACATAACCTATAGATATAGAATACTAAACATATATGTCAAAATAAAGGGTAAAGGAAAAAACACTTGCTCTGAAATAGTGTAGGAAATTGAACCATGTAGTACTAGAGCAGCCTGAAATTTTCAGGAATTTTTAAAGAATGCTGTCGGTGTTTTAAATATATCATTTCCATAGCAGCGTGTGATGTATAGTCATTAAATAAACATATAAATTCTAACTATAGCTTAAAAAGTTAAGTGAAAAATTTTTGTAATAAAAGCATGCACGGTTACACCCAGACCACGAAACTATTTTAGCGACTCGAGGTTATATTGCTTCCGTCGCAAGCAATCTATGTGATATACTTTCTCTCGCTACGCTAAAAAACAATTTCGCAGCCTTGATATACAAATAACTATTTAAACTCTACCATGTAGTATATATTAATAAGTGCTAGATTCTTCACTGCTGCATGTATTTTAAAATAACGCTTTCAATAAAACTTTCGAAAACAATACTTTAATCGTCTATTCGTTGCCTATAGTTATAGGGTACATGAAATTTTAAATTTCATACTTTGAATACTTTGATATTATCACCAGTAACGTAACTAGCCTTTTGTTGGAAGGGGAGGGGAGACTAAACAGCCATTAATCATTTTCTAAATACAACTTTATTTTTAGCGGTTTTTGAACACCCTCCATGGGGTTGGGCTACAATATTTAGCGCGAGGGGGTGGAGCTACTAGCTACGTGCATGATTATCACTTAATTTATTGTTGAATAGTAGAATTTGGCTGCAGATATAGTTTTCTATTAATTGCGGCAAAATGTATAATAATGTCATTATCGAACTCATGCCATAAAAAAAGGATAAAGTAAATAACATTTTATTGGTATATAAAAGGATCTATGTACTGATGTATACCTTTTAGTAATCATTTTTTAAAAAACTTTTCAACCTTAAACAATTACTTCATTTTACTTCTATTCCATCGGATAATATGTATTTCTAAAGAATAAGATATTCTCTACATACCACAATTTGAAAATCCAATTTTTTTTAAACAAACATTCAGTATATTATTTGACTTTCAGGTTCTTTAAGTTCTAATAACATTAGTTACCAATTTTCAATCGCTTGAGATATTAACTGATGAAGTTTGTTACCGTTTATACTATGACCTATAAACAATTTATTTAATTTTTAGCATTCAGTCATTAACCAAAAGTGTTAAATCTTGAACTTTGGCACGATTTGTTAGTAGGTCAAATAAAAATTTAAAAGAACCAGAACAAAGACAGTCAAATTATAGATCAAAGTTCAATTCCAAAAGTTTCAGTTTTTCAAAGTAAAAAAAAGCTATAAAAATCCGTCTGTAACAATTTCATAAACATTTTGTACTTTTGTTACATATTTCTAGGATTTCTCAAGGAATCAAAAATCAAATGATATACTACAGTATGTTCCACAAGTATCTTGATTGTAACTCAAAATCATTATATTCTTAAATCAAACAAAAGAGTGATAGTTACTTGTTGAACACAACTGAAAAAAATATTCACTGAATGAAAGTCGCGCCGGCCCGGTCCGCCGGGCTGGGCCGTCAGTTGTCATTTCGGGTCGGGCATCGGGTCGGGCCGGTCACTTTTTTACATCGGGCCGGGCCGGACTTATTAAAGGGCCGGCCCGGCCCGGCCCGAGTCCATCCCTAGTAATAATTATAATCATTATCATTTATTTGGTTTCCTACGAAAATTACTAGCATGTATCAAGTTATCATACCCAAAACCAAGTTCCTATCCTTAAATGAACTAAGATATGGTTACACAAACGAAAAATGTAACGAAGTTATACCAAATCAATATTTATGCCAATCGTTAACAACAACAACAATTCAAGAAGACAGCCCTTGCGAAGTACAGCTACTAAGATTTTCAAAACATTACGACAACTGTGAAGTCAAACCAGTTTCAAATCAAAAATATGAAAATTCAGAAAATTACCGAAAACAAATGGATTGCCGTATTTCCAACGGAAGTAATAGCAACCGCACATTGCATTCAAGACGAGAATAATTTAGCACTAACCGGAAGCAAAATAATCACCCTTAAAGAAGACTTATTTAAAATTGAAGAACGAAATCATCAGAGTTTATCAAAACCTGACAGTAACTAAGAAATTCGCCAATTTACTGGAACTGCAATTCAAAATACCATAACCCGAAGACGAAGAAATAATCAAGAAACCCATGCAACTAGAACATCTAGACTTGGACGATCTCAACCACGCCATGAAACTAATGGACAATTATAAAGACCACTTAAGTGAATTAAAAGTGCCGAAATTACTCTACGATAATATAAGTGTTTAGACTATTGTATGAATCATTTTAATTATTTTATTAATCATGTATGTATTTCAAAAAATGTATCTTAGGTATAAGAATAAAGAGAAAAATTTTAGATATAAGGAACAAAGGTAAATAACGAAACAATAAATGTACCCTTAGAAATAATGAATTTTAAAAATTAAGCAAAAAAACGTTAATTTTTCATTTACGTCGAGAGGAGTTATGTATCCCCCAATCTATATATGTATAACAAAATAGGATTCATTAGGAATTATTAGAAATTATTAAAAATGTTATTAAATATATGCAACAATGTAAATTCAAGGATAAACCAGAAAGGTTATTGAAAGTTCACAAGCAAGTTCTGAGAACGGATGCAATACATTGTATTCAGACAGTAAGTGATACTGCAGGTGCAGGTAGCACACGGTTAAGAAACCGCAATTACTTAGAAATTAAGATTGTTACATTGTGTAATGAATAGAATTAAGAAATAAGCAGACATAAGCTCTGCAAGTACTCACAGACATGTGAGGGGTAGGGACAACATAAATACCCCGGGAGCTCCAAGACCATCAGTCAGTCTTGACTATTTCAGCTTTAACATTGCCGTTTGCTTAGGCTACTCGCCCTTATTAAACTCCAATTATTATTTTATTATCTACTTAGAGTATTTTAACCAGTTTATCAAAATTTAATTGCAATTTCTGTTTAACTAAATAAAATTTGTTACAAGTTTTGGAAGAAGTTTTTAAAAAGATCGCTCCCAAGGCCCGAAACGTAACTCACTACTATGGTTGACGTCAATTTGAATGTCTTTTGTTGTATTGTTGCCAAATTAAAAGGTAGGCTTTTTTGAACAAATCACGTTCGATTGAAATTCTTCTGCTGCATTCCGTCAAATTAATTTTTCATTAGGCCTAAATGAAATAAAAATAGTTTGTAAAATAGATAAGAACCAGGACTGACAAGACGCTGACAGATATTAAATTATATTATAAGAAATTCGTAAAAGTAGTAGCGGCAATATCGCTAACGGCTACTAATCTTTAGGATATATTTTC
Organism: Platerodrilus igneus; assembly: GCA_036346225.1. Lineage (NCBI taxonomy): Eukaryota > Metazoa > Arthropoda > Insecta > Coleoptera > Lycidae > Platerodrilus > Platerodrilus igneus. Next base: position 8,387,045 of record JARFIW010001469.1, on the reverse strand, counting down.
CCATAATAATTGCCTGAGTTAGTTACAGATTACATTTGGCAATAAAAAATTCTGTTTGTTACGTTAAACCACTGATCCATGAAACGACCTATAATAATGTTTAGAAACCTCTGGTGATTGCAGTTGATAAGCTAGTAAAGTAGTAGTTCAAACATTGTTACCATACGCACGACATAGATTCATAATCTTTTTCACAAGTATTGTGTAGAAACAGTTTGATAATTATGTACGCGACCCTAGGGAACTGTTATCATTTATACATGTCTTGATTGAATAATGTGTATTTATGCAACAAGTAAATAATGAACTACAAGGATTTTGCTGTTGTGTTGAAGTAGAAATAAAAATAAGTAGAATCTTTAAATCGGAGTGTTCAGGGTGACCCTCAGAGGGTATTCATTAGTGCAGTCTATGCTAGTTTCTTCAAATTTAAGTGCAGATATATAATGATATCCAATTAATATCGCTCTTAATCTCTTCTTATGCAATACGAACAAAAGACATAAAAATAAATATATCTTTAACCTTACTAAAGTTTTATATCACATGTCATTAAGAAATACTTGAAAACTAAGTACCATTTCTTGACATAAAGTTAATCACAGGCATGCATTTAAGGGATTTACTTATTTTATCGATGCTTCTGGTAACAGGTATGTTATATTTAACACTCTAATCTCAAATAAAACAAATAAATCATAGGAAGCTGTCGACGACATGAAAATGATACAAAAGTCGGAGATCTTCCTGATGGAGTTATAGCAGACATACATAATATCATAATGAATGGTGCTGTAAAACTCGTAGGAGACTGTCCACCAGTTAACGAAACCGACGTAACATTTTACCTATACAATCGTGAAAACCTGGACGATCCCATAATCATTTCTAAAACTAACATGACAAGTATAAATCCAAAGAAACGGGTTATATTTCTGATACATGGATGGATTTCCAGTGCTTTTACCGGTGGTTTACAAGCATTAAAAGACGCTTACCTACAAAGATACGACTGGAACGTAATCGCCATTGATTGGTCTAGTTTAGCAAAATTGTTCTACGTTAAAGCGTTTTGTGATATACCAAGCGTTAGTGATAAAGTGAGCGATTTTTTATGCGAGATGAGCGAAAAATTAAACATAACGTTAGCATCAGTTCGGATGGTTGGGCATTCCCTTGGAGCACATATATCAGGGATGGCTGGAGAGAGGGTTCAACAAAAGTGTCAGCAAAAACTAGAACGTATAACTGGCTTAGATCCCGCTGGGCCAATGTACAATTTGTTACCAAAAGCGCAGCGCCTCGATGAAACCGATGCTAAATTTGTTGATATTTTGCATACAAATGCAGGACAATTTGGTTACGTAACTTCGTTAGGTACTGTGGACTTCTATGTAAATTGCGGATCCCTTCAACCGCATTGTCCTGGAGGAATCGATAAATTATCTCCCAAGGAACTTTTGAATTTAGGCGTTTCTGTTGGTAAAGCGGTAAGTTGATTAGAAAAATAATAACTAGTATCGTTTTAGTAACGTGTCCACACACAATCAGTTGGTATTATATGGCGGAAAGTATCAATGACAAAACTGATAAATTCAAAGCCTTTAGCTGTACAGCGTGCTTAGCAGTGGTGTGTTTGCCGAATCCGCTTTTTCCAAAATACACAGTCATGGGAGAAAATACACCTGTTAGCGTAAGAGAAGCAAAACAGCAACAGTATATTAGTATTATAATGAAATCGTCATTATATAAAATTACATAATTGCCGATATTATAATAATAATAATAAAAATAATAATAATAACCATGATGAGTTTTTATTTCCATTATAACATATAACAAAGATTTTAAAAACACAAAAAAACAATTAACTAACATAAATATAAAAACAAATGTAAATACTTGTAAATATGATGATGATCAATTGGTATTCAAAATAGGAGTACCCTTGCTCTACTTAACCACCATGGAAATAGATTATGACAAGGCAAAAACTAAGGAATGCTAAATTGTACTAACAATTATACACATACAATTTCAGTAGGAGAAATACAGGGTTTCTGGAACCACATTTTCCACCAGCATCCAAATTTTCACACACATCTGAACCAAATAGTTTTCTTCGACTAACCATTTTTCATCTTTCGAAATACACCTATCTTGTTTGGTATCAATTAATATTAGATTTTTCTCAGCTACCCAAATCTCTAAGAATTTTTTAGATTGCAACATCCCCCAGGAAGCAACCCCCATTTTAAGATTTTTTGCTGGTAGCGATTTCTGACCATCCTTATAAATTTTTTAGACATACGACACATCAAATTGTAACGGGCATTTTTAATAGCTTAACATTTTACGTTTTTTTTAACCAATTAGTAAATACTTTCGAATAGTTTTCAGATTTGTATGCAATTTAACTCGCGTGAATTAATTTTAAAAGATAGTTTTAATTGAAGATTGATTTTCAATTAATAAATAAATTGCAAGGAACGAATTGTAAATTGGATTATTCGTAAATTACTTTCCAACTTATCGAAACGATAAGAGGCTATGGTAACAACTATTTTATGTAACCAGATTAGCAGTGTAGTTCTGATTACATTTGAAGGAAGTATGCTTTATATGTAACGTGTTTGATTGACCACAAGTGCGGTTGTAATAGCAACGAGTTGAGATAAACAGATGAGCAGTGGTAGTTTGTTCTTGGTTCCTATATATTAATTACGTTGTATGTTAACTGTAGAAAGTGTAGTTCTTATTCCATTGAAGGAAAGATGCTTTAGATATAGGCGAACGTGTTTTACTCGACCGCACGTGGTTTACGGAACATTGACGGACTTACTTAGTGATTACGCGTGCTTGCCTAATTGTGTTTTTAGTTGAGTTTCTTTTGAAATAAAAGTTGTAGAACTTGCTTGCTAAACTTGACCGATTCTTTTAGGATTACTGTGTGTGCGATCTAGTTTCGTGGTCCTTTTTTTTATCACAGTAAGTGCAATAAACTTGTACAGAATTTTTAAAGGAGCCACTTTAGTCAGGTTTTAAACTCCCTTTTTTTAACTCATGCCGTATTAATGATACGTTAAATTTACCTTGCATTTAATAATAAGTAAATAAAATATGAACGTACATTTTTTTAAAGACGAGATTGTGAGAGTGACCGTGTTTTTTAAATGTTTCCCGTATTCAAACAATGCCTTTACCAACTGAAATTAGCTTCAGAAGTTGACGAAGTTCTTTCTGCTGAAGCAGATCCGCAATACGAAAACTTCTTGACGGATGTTTGGATCGGAATTATACTAACTTTAATTGTTCTTAGTTGCGTGTGTTGCATGTGTTCCTGTCTGTTGTACCACAAATTCCACCCCCGCGAATAGACTGTGAATCTTTGCCAAGCTACACCAGTGCATCCGGCTTACCAAGCTATCAGGAGGCTTTCGATCAGTTACAGAAAGTAAAAGAACAATCTGCAGTTGCTAGTAGAGTCAAGTTTCAAGTTGATAATGGGATGGAACCATGGACACCCCACACTCCACCAACTCCAACTGCAAGGCTATCAGTAGCCGAATTAGTCCAACTCTATAGACACTCTTCCGGTGCTCCTGGTTGTGTAAGTTGAACTATTTCATACTTGTTATTACTTTAAATATCTATCCGTTGGTTTTGCAATATTCTTTGTCGTGTTGATACCTTTTACAATAGACTTGCCTGCTATTAAGAAAAAAAAAAAAGAAAAAAAAATCAATACTACTGAATTACTCATATCTATTGTGTCTTACCTATTTATCTTTTGTTAACATTTTGTCTGATTTATGTTTAATTGGTGTGTGAGGAAACGTTTCTGCTACTCCCCAATATTACCTCACTTTGTAATAAAAATTTGTGTAATGCTTTTATCGTGATTATATTATATAGATTATCCAAACAGTTGTAACAATTTTATTTTTGATAATAAATCCCTCCATAAAATTGCGAGAATAATTTAACAATTTTGTTTTTGATAATAAATCCCTCCATAAAATTGCGAGAATAATTTAACAATTTTATTAAAACAATAGTAAATTACATTCAACAACAAAAGTAATACGTTAAAGCCGCATCGTCCTTTGGTATTCTATTTGTGGTTAAATATCTGTGTCATCTACAGCTATTTACAATCTGTTTGACGCGTCCCCCGGGCGCCTCGGCCGCCCGAGCTAGTTTTGTAGTCAGTCGGCCATATGTGGAAAAAGCAATAACATGTATGATAGATTGCAGGCCGGCAATTTGCAAATCCACTTCGATGAGTTAGCACATCTTTGAATAACGCGCGACGACGTATAATGCTACAACTCACGATGTAACTTTTAGAATATAAAATTTAGGAGGCAATTTTAAGAGGACGACACTTGTTATGCAAACTTTTAAGACACACAAGGACAATGTAAAGATGCTACTACTTTAGTAAGGCGGCGTAATTCAACTACAGGATTACAACGGCTGCAGAATGTATAGTCACCGTATTTGATTCGACACGTGGAACGACTTCATAGTAGAAGTTGTTTTGTATAAATTTGGTTCACACTACAACGCTGTGATCTTTGCATGAAATAGCGAGGATCTCATCCTTCCTTGCAACAAGGCGAGAAATGCAGTTTTGGTTCGTAGATAGCGATAAGTTCTTTTTATGTGTTTCACACTAGGAACACGGTAATTTGTTTTAATGCGTAAAAGCATGAATATTGTAAAAGCTTCAACTACTTGGTTCATTAGGAATTGTTAGTAACGTCAACAGGTGTTACTGACGTCATATATTTTTCTGCAGTATACTGCTGACAGATGTATTTTTGAAAGCAAATGCCTCGAACAGCTTTAGTACAAATGATGTAAACACGACTATTTTTGAGATCTGCCTTATATAAATTAAAACTTGCATATGTAATTTAAAAAACGAAAAACTTGAATACTAACTTTTTTAGAAGTAATTAATTTTTCATCTGCCTGAACAGATCTGCACAGGTCGGAGCCCAATTTGTGTAACAAGCTTATATTATACTGTAAAGTATTTGACTAAAAATAATTAAAATAAACCTGAATTTGAAAACTATGGATTGATACAGTTATTGATTAAATTTTTGTTATAAATCATATTATTTTAAAAGAGGTTCTTTTTAGTAAACAATTGGTTCAGGATTAAAGTTTTTTATTTTGATCAAGAATGATCAAATCTAATCACACAAAGCGAACATACCTATGAGTAAGTCTTTGATGCCAACCTTATATTGGAAATACTTTTTTATTATTTCTTTATGTATTTAACTATTACAATTTCTTACAGGAGCTGCGTCTTATTTGATTAAAATAGGTTTTTGTCAGCGAAGGCGATCTTTTTTCTTTGGGTCTCCACGTCCGCCCTTAGAAATATGCCATGCAATTATCATAATTAAGTCAGGACTTGGTGGCGCCTATTTGGTTTAGATTAAGTTTGATCTACAAACAGATTTCGACTTACCCCCCCATTTCTCATAGCTCTGCCCAAGGAATAGACCCCTAGTTATGTCGGAAGACTTCGTTATACTTGCTCACAACGTGATGCAAGACATAATAAGGAAAAACGTTTCACTGGTGCTCACAACGTGAGGCCAGATAATTATAGAAAAAATATTCGTTTCACAGTTTTATTTACATTCTACAAAGTACTGAATAATTTAGACTGCTATGCTTATTCTTTTCTTTATTTCAGGTTTGCTTAACTATTTTTCTTGCACGTATTGTCACTAACTCCTTACCGCCGTATACATTATATGTCAGTCTGCTTTCTACAACCCCCCCTAATCTCCGATTGAGCCCGGTCATTTCTTGATATCTTTGTGTTACGCACGGCTACGAGCCAACGTAGCATAAATTTTGGCGCCCAACGTGGCTACCACGAATTACGTAACATAACAAAATTAATCTAGAATTTTATGCAGAATCCGAATCTGTAAACAGATTTGATATAGGACTGCTCCTTACAAAGTTACACATATAACCTCTGCGAGATAAATCTTTCTCCACATTTCCACCCACGAGATAAATGTATCTTGTTTGGTATCAATTAATATTAGAATTTTCTCAGCTACCCGAATCTCTAGAAATTTTTGAGATAGCACCATCCCCCCAGAGAGCTACCCTCATTTTAAGATTTTTTGCCGGATTTGCAATAGGACCACCCCCTGCAAAGTTACACTTTTAAAGGCTCCCAAACCTCAAAATTTTTGCATGCTTTAAACAACCATTTCCCGAGAAATCTAAAACCGCGGGAATTTTAGAAATGAGTTTATAAGCCATAAGTGTTTAATATTTAAAACCATTTTCAAACAGTAATGTACTGTTTTTAGAATATTCAAAACCGCGGCTTTTTAAAATTTTAAACAGTAAAAATTTATCAATTTTCTGGTTTAACATTTTCCTAATTACTAAGTACGTCACAAATAATTACATGCTCAATGCTAAATATGTACTTGGAAAATACATTTCGCTTCCAAAACTAATTGCTTTACGATTATGTGAAGTAGACGTAAAAGCAGTGTTTCTCTTTATTAATTATATTATTGACTATATGTTTGAGAAATACAAGAAATATATTTCAATGTCGTGCATTAGAAAATTCATGTATAATTGCTTGTAGATTAATAACACAATGTACTTTCTAGTACGTCCTCGACTAAGTATTTAGGAAATGCAAACTTCATTTTGTAATACAGATCAATTAACGGTTAATTATTTCAAACCGTATATAACGCGGTCTGAATAGTAAAGCCTATTAGTTCCGCACGCTTTGTGTAAGTTTGTCGAAATTTTAAACAAATCCTTTCGTGCAGTGATTTTTCCTCATATTAAAAATTTAAGGTAAGTCTGCATTTTTTTATTAAAATAAAACTGAATTTATTTGCAAACACCGATTATTGTGTATTTTGCTATTGTTTCTGATTGTATTTTTAAAACATTAATTTTTTCCAAAGTAATGCGCCGTGCTTATAAATTTTTTTAAGCCATGCAATACATCAAATTAGTCTAGAATTTTATGCAGAATCCGAATCTCTAAATAGATTTAAAATCGGACCACCCCTTACCATTTTACCCACACCCTCTAAATTATAACTTTCCTGCAGCTCATACCTAAAAAAAAATCTAAAAACCATTCTTAAAACTTTTTATTACAGACAATTTTTACTAATACAGTTTAAATTTTGTAAACCACATTTCTAAATACATATTCACAATTTTTTATTCTTAACCTAGAACTCCTCACATCGGCATATACTTATTAATATGTATTTCTAAATAGAGCACGTTTTCCAAAGACCAATAGGTCCCATGTGTTTCAAATTCCTCTGATTTTGTTCTCATGGTTTCGCTTAAGACCTCGTACATATTTTCCAGATTACTAGAAGACGTTATAACCATATTTTTTGTGTTAAAGAATTTCACATCGGCAGTCTCTTCTACCATTTTGGTGTAAACGCCGTAGAGTTCGCAATAGACTTTTATTGCTGTATGTTGGGTTTTTTTTTCATTAATTAATCGAATAAACCGCTCTTTCTGCTTCCAAAGAAGCTCGGACACTCCATCGTCGACACTGGCGTTCTTTATGCGATAGCTAGACATACGGTTGTTAAACGCGGTGCTAACCATTTCTACACCATCGTCGCTAGTAGCGGTAACTGATGCATTTTTATGTCTGTTGCTTCTCAAGTATGCGGTATAGGTAGTCTTTTCCATTTCGAAAGCGCATACTTTACACATAATTCATGGTTGTTTCGTACAAGACCCTTTAACAGCTGGCGGAGCTGAACGTTTACGGCTTAATGACATACCGTGCTGTTTTTCCTTGTGTCGCTGTAAGTTGTCCATTCTCGTAAAAGCGATACCGCAAGACATACAGTTTAAGTACTTTGCTGCTGACGGATGTATAAGCTTAACCCTGAACGATGTTACACCACAGCATTTGTTCTGGTGCCGTTTGAGAGCATTTTTCCAGGTATAGAAAGCACCGCAAGAGTTGCATTTAAAAACGTTTGCAGGTACCATTTTAGTACAAAACAAAAACCGCACTATAGGACTTTGGTTAAACTTGTAATCGAACTAACTTATAACTAAAAAGTTTACTCTAGCATACCGGCTTTATGTACCCTATAGAATGCAAACCGAAGGTTTCCGAAGACGACCGAATGAAGTTGAGGATTCAGCGGGAAACTAAATGATGACATCTTTTGCCGATCCTTGCTACTCGTCCAGTACATTTAGCACCAATGCATGCACCCTGCTCGCATCGTCCATGCTGCGAATGCAGTTAGTAGAAACACCGGAAACGTCTTCCATGTTATACGGGCATGGCGTGCATATTAAAAATCCAAAAGGGTGGTAGCACACGCACACAAATTAGCTGCAAGTCGTGCGGTAGAAGATGCAGTGCTACTATAAACAAAAACTTAATAAAACACTTTAAACCTTTACTAAGGGAATAACAAACTTGTTGTCTACAGAATACTTACTAATAAAGCAATTTAATTTTAAATAATTTCTACGTCATATTTTCGGAAGTGGCAGGCTTGAATATTTTCTTTGGAAACAACTGAAGATTGCCAAAGACACTCGAAGAGTGCACAAACGCGGTCACTAAACCAATTAGTATTAATACCGAGTATTCTGTGCTTTCGTAGGTTGCTCATTTCCTAGAACCAAATCTTCCGCATAGTGGTCGGTAGCACGTAATGATTTCTAGAACCGGTAAGTACTCGATATCGCCCAAGTAGAGAATTAGATGCTCGATGTCTGTCAACTTCCGATTCCCTCGTAAAAGGTAGAAAAACTCGGTCAATCATCCATCTAACTTATACTTCGACCCGCTCGCGTTCTGATAATTTCCAAATATTTTTCAAACGACAATGGTCTCAGAATTTTAAACCTTCGAGGGATCTATAAGTCCTGATCAATTACACGTTCGAGCAAACGGCGTTTACACCAAAATGGTAGAAGAGACTACCGATGTGAAATCCTTTAACACAAAAAATGTGGATATAACGTCTTCTAGTAATCTGGAAAATATGTACGAGGTCTTAAGCGAAACCAAAACCAACCAAAATCAGAAGAATTTGAAACACATGGGACCTGTTAGTCTTTGGAAAAGGTGCTCTATTTAGAAATAAATATTAATAAGTATATGCCGATGTGAGGAGTTCTAGGTTAAGAATAAAAAATTGTGAATATGTATTTACAAATGTGGTTTACAAAATTTAAACTGTATTAGTAAAAATTGTCTGTAATAAAAAGTTTTAAGAATGGTTTTTAGATTTTCTTTTAGGTATGAGCTGCAGGAAAGTTATAATTTAGAGGGTGTGGGTAAAATGGTAAGGGGTGGTCCGATTTTAAATCTATTTAGAGATTCGGATTCTACATAAAATTCTAGACTAATTTGATGTATTGCATGGCTAAAAAAAATTTATAAGCACGGCGCATTACTTTGGAAAAAATTAATCTTTAAAAATACAATCAAAAACAATAGCAAAATACACAATAATTGGTGATTGCAAATAAATTCAGTTTTATTTTAATAAAAAAATGCAGACTTACCTTAAATTTTTAATATGAGGAAAAATCACTGCACGAAACGATTTGTTTAAAATTTCGACAAACTTACACAAAGCGTGCGGAACTAATAGGCTTTACTAATCAGACCGCGTTATATACGGTTTGAAATAATTAACCGTTAATTGATCTGTATTACAAAATGAAGTTTGCATTTCCCTAAATACTTAGTCGAAGACGTACTAGAAAGTACATTGTGTTATTAATAATCTACAAGCAATTATACGTGAATTTTCTAATGCACGACATTGAAATATATTTCTTGTATTTTTCAAGCATATAGTCAATAATATAATTAATAAAGAGAAACACTGCTTTCACGTCTACTTCACATAATCGTAAAGCAATTAGTTTTGTAAGCGAAATGTATTTTCCAAGTACATATTTAGCATTGAGCATGTAATTATTTGTGACGTACTTAGTAATTAGGAAAATGTTAAACCAGAAAATTGATAAATTTTTACTGTTTAAAATTTTAAAAAGCCGCTGTTTTGAATATTCTAAAAACAGTACATTACTGTTTGAAAATGGTTTTAAATATTAAACACTTATGGCTTATAAACTCATTTCTAAAATTCCCGCGGTTTTAGATTTCTCGGGAAATGGTTGTTTAAAGCATGGAAAAATTTTGTGGTTTGAGAGCCTTTAAAAGTGTAACTTTGCAGGGGGTGGTCCTATTCCAAATCCGTTTGCAGATTCGAATTCTGCGTAAAATTCTAGACTAATTTGATGTATTGCATGACTAAAAAATTTATAAGGACGGTCAGAAATCGCTGCCGGTAAAAATCCTAAAATGAGGGTAGCTCTCTGGGGGGATGTTGCTATCTAAAAAATTTCTAGAGATTCGGGTAGCTGAGAAAATTCTAATATTAATTGATACCAAACAAGATACATTTATCTCGTGGGTGGAAATGTGGAGAAAGATTTATCTCGCAGAGGTTATATGTGTAACTTTGTAAGGAGCGGTCCTATATCAAATCTGTTTGCAGATTCGGATTCTGCCTAAAATTCTAGACTAATTTGATGTGTCGTATGTCTAAAAAAATTATAAGGATGGTCAGAAATCGCTACCAGCAAAAAATCTTAAAATGAGGGTAGCTCCCTGGGGGATGATGCAATCTAAAAAATTCCTAGAGATTTGGGTAGCTGAGAAAAAATCTAATATTAAGTGATACCAAACAAGATAGGTGTATCTCAAAAGAAAAATGGTTAGACAAAGAAAACTATTTGGTTCAGATGTGTGTGAAAATTTGGATGCTGGTGGAAAATGTGGTTCCACAAATCCTGTATTTCTCCTACTAATTTCAATATAATATAGAAGTAGTCTTTTGCACAGTTATTATTTACCCACTGCCCAGAGAATCAAAAGATCAAATTCAAGTAGGTATAGTTTGTTTGCTTGATTTTAGCTCTGTAGTTGTAGAGGTAAACCATGATGGAGAGCGTTCGAAACATCCATCGCTAAGTGTTCTATATTTCACCAGTATGATATTGCAATGAAAGCTCTATTTGCATAAACAACAGTTCTTTATTTTCAAACTCAGTACACAGGCCTTTTCAACAACTCGCTACAATAAAATTCTAAAAGCGCTCACAATTTATTTTCAGCTAATCGCTTACAGTACAAGTATAATCTTCTTAAAACTACGATGCCATCTTCTTAATTACTTACAATCGAAGTACAGAATAACTTCGCAAACACGGACACACTAGTACACGGACAGTCCAGAAATCCGCATGGGCGATTCGTTTGGACACCAGATTGCAAAACCCGGTCGCATGGTCAATTACATCCTTTCCTTGAGATAATTCAAATAAATATGAATTTCGCAATTGAATGCTGATTGGTGTTTGTTAATCACCACTAAGGTTCTATCTGTTTAACGGATGTTTTGTATTCGATTCGGCTGCACGTCGTACTTCTCATAGCAATTGGCAGCTGATGTGTATCTACTGGTGGTTACGAAGTTGTTTTTTTATATCACAGTTTCTTGCATTATTAATATGCGTGCAAAGCGTATGCAAATAATATTGAGTTTTCACAATAAGAGCCGAGTTATGGACAGCATAGATAAGGGAAATAACATACGCCAAGTTTCCTCAACAATTTAATATTGGTAAATCTTGTAATGTTTGTCTTTGCTTTATGACTCGTCACAGAAGCGGTTGCCCTTGAGGTGTTGGCCTTGGCTAGCAACAACCGTCCTAGATACACGTAGATTCTGGTATAGTTTCGTTGTCTAACTATTACCTGTTTAGAAAGAATAAACCAACTCGCAGCCTGTTTTATATGGGTTTAATGAAATAATGTTATAAAATAATGTAACAAAGTAGAAACCAATGCACAATACTCGGCGTGCCGTAAAATACAATCGTGACGAGGTTAAACGACACTTCTTATAGATATACACATACAGCGTTGCTATTCGCAAATGAACAAAATTCTAACTACTCAAACTTATCTGTTATAGTAATCTAACAATGAACGAGTTTCAAAGATGCTGTCACTACTACATCGATTGAAACTATTAAATAATTCATAGCTCACTGTTCGGTCTTGAATGGCCTCATTGTTAATGTTGAATTAAACATGTTAATGCTTCTCAAATGTATAGATTGCTAATTGCATAATAATTTATTTTATAGAGTGCTTTGTAACAAAATAATAATAGTTGGTAAAAAATGTCATTCAAGTCCTGTCAATTTTATATGTACACATTTTTTTGCTTTGCTTATTATATAAAAGTCAACAACAAGCAGGTTTTTTATTAACTACATGTATATCAGTTGTATGGAGATGGTCAACCTCAGTTGATCCAAATAAGAGACAAATAGCAATCAGTGCAATGCAATAATTAATTTTAATCACAATTTTTGTAGCATACTGCACTGGTACAAACACTCACTAAGTTTACAAATCAACAATCATTAATACACGACCGGAGGACACGTTCCTAGACACACAACCGCACGGCATCGCATCCTTAACTCGACTGACTTATACCTAAAAGACCCTACACAAAGTATTCATATTTCAAGGGCGGGCCAGTACATCACCCCCTATAAGTTTAACTTACTGACTAAGCTTGCTTGGTAATTACTTTGAACGTATACTAACAGTTTTGCGGGCAGATTTTGGTCCGGCCCTATATATGGTTTTAAATTGCGTACATTATGTATACCCAACGAAACACCTCGGGCATCGTCCTGAGCCTCATATGAATTCGGCCCTCGCTTGCCAACTACTGTAGAAGGCCCCGAATACAGTAAAAAGAATTTCTTAATCTCTTTATCCTCGGCAGAAGGCTGGGAATGAGTGCGAACCAGTACTTTATCGCCTACCTTAAAAACAATACATTTTTTGTTTACCTTTTGATGCCGCAATCTACGTTTTTCGGCCTTCGATTTTAACCGATCATACGCCAAAGTTATAATTTTGTCCCGATCATCACCTTGTTCAAGACTAGTAGGAAAGGCAATACTCTTAACCATGGGGTTATGTATGGAAGCTCCAAAATGCAATTCTAATGGACTGAAGCCCGTAGAATCGTGGACTGCCCTGTTTATCCACTTTTCCACCTTATCCAATACCAACGCCCACCCCCCATGAGCTGCATAACACAGTGACCGTAACATCCGCACAATTTCTCTATTGACACGCTCTGTCATGTTTCCTTGTGGAAAGTACACTGACGCGTGAGCTACCTTCACACCTACTGCCTCCAACGACACTTTCCATTTTTTGCTCGCCATATGGCTACCGTTATCAGAAAGAATGATCTCTGATTTGCCAACCTCCACAAAATATTTATTAAATAAACAACGAAGAATAGCGGCCGTATTAGCGCGCTTAAGCGTGTATAAAGCCACTAATTTACTGAAAGCATCTACTGCAGCAAATAATTGGGTCGCCCCTCCTCTTCATACCGGAAGCGGACCCATCAAGTCTACACAAATGATTTTATTTGGTGCTTCGGCCAGTACACTATGGTACTCGCCAAAACTTTTTACCGAACTTTTCGACTTCTGGCACAAATCGCAACTTGAAATAATTTTCCGTATATAATGTTTCATTCTCGCAAAATAATAATCCCTGCGCAACATCTGAAAACATTTCTCTACTCCAAAATGTCCGTTCTCGACATGCTCTTGCCAAACCAACTTACAAATCTGAGAGGCAGGAATGCATACATTAAACCCGCGCGAACCGTCATGGCCTCGCCTAAACAAAATACCACCATGGACAATATACCAATCAGCATACCTTTTTACAATTTTTTCCTTTTTTAACTCAGGCCTCACTTTACAGCAGAATTCATCCTTTGCTTGTTCCTCAACAATATTTTTCATACTACGCATCACCCCCTTACACAATTCTGATTTTTTTAAAGCACAAATCTCATTCGAACCCCTCTCAACAAATTCCGGCTCAATGATTCCTTTGATTGGATAACGAGATAGAGTGTCTGCAAGAGCATTCTCGTTTCTTGTTTTTTAATAAAAATTACCAGATGTACAGATTCTTCTGGCGAAAAGCACAAGTTCGCACCTCCAAAATCTTTGTATAAACTCATATCATTTTGGGTCCCGTCTACCATGGGAACGATGCCGCTGGTTTCCCGCTGGTTCACAACACCTTCATCCTTAAAATTTTCAACATCACTAGCTCCTACCTCTTTCACCGATTCCGACACCCGGTTTACATCATTACTCAATTTATTCATATTAACTGAAATATTTAAATTCATCTGTTCATTCGACTCCTTTAGAACTGCATTGTTGCAATTCATATTATTAACAGCTGCAACTAATTGCTTTAATGCCTCCGCAATCTCAGAATCTGCCATTTTATCAGCTTTTTAGAAATTACTTTGTTCTTTACTTCGCGATCGCGTATTATACGTGTGCGGCATTAAATTTCAAAGAACATCGAAAAACGTGTTTCATCATAAAGCCCGTTATAGCTTAAGCTTACACCGCCACTCGTGTCTATTTTAATTTTATTATTCGTACACACAAACTTGGTACGGACTTAAAGTATTTGACCTAATTAGAATAAAAGTCTAGAAAGAATTTAAATTGCCCAAATTCCGCAACGTAACCTTGGCAATAACGGTTAGTCTGTGATGAGCCCCTGCTCAACGATAAGAAATAACCACTCGTTCAATTACAGGTAAATATTCCAACAATCAAATACAAGTCCTTCACTTTTGTCTATTCATAGCGAAAATATCTTTCGGTGGGATTACCACAAACCCTTTTAACTTTGTGTAAAACAGTATGATTCACCCATACTGCTATTCGGGTATAGCGTGACAATAAACGTCCCCGTTGGCGACAATTATAATGTTTGTCTTTGCTTTATGATTCGTCACAGAAGCGGTTGCCCTTGGCTAGCAACAACCCTCCTGGATACACGTAGATTCTGGTATAGTTTCGTTGTCTCGCTATTACCTGTTTAGAAAGAATGAACCAACTCGCAGCCTGTTTTACATGGGTTTAATGAAATTATGTTATAAAATAATGTAACAAAGTAGAAACCAATGCACAATACTCGGCGTGCCGTAAAATACAATTGCAACGAGGTTAAACGACACTCCTTATAGATATACACATACAGCGTTGCTATTCGCAAATGAACAAAATTCTAACTTATCTGAAACTTATCTGTATAGTAATCCAACAATGACGAATTTCAAAGATGCTGTCACTACCACATCGATTGAAACTACTAAATAATTCATAGCTCACTAAGTTTACAAATCAACAATCATTAATACACGACCGGAGTACACGTGCCTAGACACACAACCGCACGGCATCGCATCCTTAACTCGACTGACTTATACCTAAAAGACCCTAATATACAAAAGTATTCATATTTCAAGAGCGGGCCAGTACAATCTACCGTATTTGATATTAAGCAGAAGAGAACTGAAATTCGGAATTTTATTGCCAGAACATTTTAGAAAATAGGTTGGACTTCATGTTAGTTATGTAATCCTGATCCAGCTATATTTATTAATTGCGGGTAAACGAAAAATTTTACGTAAAGCAGAAAATCCAGAAATTGAGAAAATGGTTTATAAGTGGTTCCTGTTGCAACGAGATAACATGTTCCCATTAATTTAGAAACTTTGAGAGCAAAAGCTAAATTTTTTTACCAAAAAATAACTAGAAAAATGACTTAATAGAAAGTAGTGGATGGTTGTGAGAAACGGGTCTCAAACGATACTGCTGCAGTTGCAACATTTTGCAAAAAATTTTTACAACTCGTTTTTGAAATCAGCTTAACACCAGATCAGGTCTATAATGCTGATGAGTCGATACATTTTGGAGCGTACTATCAGATGACAACTGGGTTCATACAGACGAAAAGGCGACTCCTGGAAAAAAAATTTCAAAAGACCTTGTTGCAATGCGTCAGGATCCCATAGACTGCCACTGTTTGTGATAGGGAAATTTTTTAAGCCCTGAGCATTTAAAAACCCCGAACTTCTTGTTATTTACACATCGATCAGTAGAGGGTGGATGACAAAAGACTTATTTGCGGAATGGTTTAGGTCTTACTTTATACTTTCCGTCAAAGGGCATTTAAAGGATATTAATAAACGAGAAAAGACTTTACTCCTGCTTGATAACGCACCATCACATCCACCATATGAGGAGTTGGTTAATGATCCCAATTTCCGTGTACTCTATCTTCCTCCAAACTGAACCGCCTTAGTTCAACCAATGGACAAGAATCTAATACAGTATTGCCCGAAATAAACAGTACTGAAATTGTAATTGTTTTGTATATTTAAAAAATACATATTATTGACACTTTATTATATGTTCTAAATGTGCACCTCCTCGTTCGAGACAGACTTCATAAGGATGTTCTAAGTTTCTGGTCATGTTATTGAATAAGGGTTGTCTCAGGGCTGCGAAGAAGACTCTAACGGCATCCTTTAATTCATCGATGGTTTGTGGTGCCCGTTTGAAAACGGCATTTTTAGCCATGCCCCAAATGTATGCGCGTCTGGAGGTGTGAGGTCTGGAGAATGTGAAGGATAAGGGAAGTCAGTAAATCGTGATATGAATTTGCTTGGAAAATGTTCTTGAAGAAATTGACGAATTGCGGCAGCAGTATGGCAAGTTGCCCCGTCCTGCTGAAAAAATTGGTTTCGAAATGCCAAGTTACGTGCACGACAGAATTGACGTAGATCAGGGACAAATCGTGTTAAAATTTGTCTGTACCTCTGTTGATTAAGTGTGACTTGCCTACCATTCTCTTCGATAAAGTACGGACCAATGATTCCGTGTCCGGAAACAGCACACCAGACACTCACTTTTTCACTATGTAAAGGAACCTCTTGAACCTCATCGGGTCTGGCAAAGCCCAGAAATCAATTTGTGCGACGATTCACATAGCCTGACAAATGAAAATGTGCTTCGTCTGAAAACCAAACATTTTTCAAAAATTCAGGATTTTCATACTGTAACGCGAGAATTCTGGCGCAATATTCCACTCTACTGCGATAATCCCGAGGATGTAGTTGTTGATGTACCTGAATCACATACAAAATGTACCCAGCTCCTTCAGGATTCTTTGAAAGGAAGTTCTTTTAAATCAAGTTGTAACGCTGTCCTTGCCTGGCTGACTTTCGGATTTTCTAAGATTTGCTCAAAAACACGTTCATGGTTATTGTTGTTGTTAACTGTCCTGGGACGCCCCGAGTTTCCTTTTCGTTGGCACAATACACTACCTGTATTTCTAAACTTTTCAATAACCTTCAAAATTACAGCATTACTTGGAGAACGTTTATTAAACCTTTGTGTGAATTGATCAGACACGTATAGCAAACTTGCACCATTACGTCGGCCGATTCCGTATGAACGAAAATAATGCTCTACCAGAAACACTTTCTCCTCTGTACTTAACACCATTTTTAACAATTAGGCCCTACTAATTACTTGTTTGAGGTTTACTTGACAGGTCTATACTAGCTAACTTGAGTGTGACAGCGCACGCATAAAAACACCGCCAACTTAGTTTCAGTACTGTTTATTTCGGGCAATACTGTACAAAACATTTAAGTAAGATACAGAAAATTTCTTCTCAAAGATATAATTAATTAAGAACATGAGGATGTTGGAAAAGTTCTAAAGAAATTTTGATGAGAAAAATGCTGTTGAAAAATTTAAATAAGGCCTGATGCAGTATTAGTACCAATAATATTAAAAAGAGTTGGTACAAACTGTGGTCGCAAGATGAGGTTTGGGAAAAAGAAGACGAACTTCCATTGGCGACATTTCTTGCACAACAAAACAATAATGATGATTTAGCTGAATTTAAAAAGAATTTACAAAAATTTGACCAAGCGGGCCAACTAACAGATAATGATATACGCATGTGGGCAATTGGTGAAGAGGAAGTCGATTTAATAGAGTGTGACTACGAGAAAGAGGAAACAAATTAAAATGAGGTGGAAAAGGTCGAGGAATATAGTTACTCTCACAGCAAAATAAAACATTCAGATGCATTGAAATCATTTTCGGTTTGTATTCAGTGCGCTGAAGAAAATGATGCTCCATTACAAGATGTCTTGCTTTTACGAAAATTGTCTGAAAAGCAAACCAAGCTTGCTGTGCTAACTTAAAACAAACTATTATTACTGATTACATATCAAAAAGGTAGACATATGTAGGCATATAGATCTATGCTTAGAATACCTACTAATTTATGGACTACTAAGTCCAAGATCCCGAATTCAAATTCCGACACGGTCCGATTGAAAAATGTTAGGCGAGCATTTTTCACAAAAATAAACCCTCAGATGAGAAGTAAAATGTAGATCCCGTGTGGGTGTTGTCACACACGTTAAAAATCCCTACCTTGCAAGGGTTCGGCAAAATTCAACATTTTTTGGTAAAAAAACAAAATACTTCCTAGCCAATGTAGTATCTTCAGGTAAAGCGTTAGAAAATCAAATGTAGTGTGATGTTTAAGTTGACGTAAGTAACCTTAAAATTTTGTACGTATAACCTGTTTACAGGAATAATGAAATAATACTGCATTGAAATAGATTTAGTGCGACGTAGTGAGCACGTATTTCTTGTTTTATTTGAGTACATATATAGATAGCATTTTGTAAAAAGAACCCCATTTCACTAGAAGGTCGACGTAATTAAAATCCCCAGGAATACCCGTCATCTAGAGTATTCTTACTAGACCACACTGTACTAAATGAGTTGGTGACCACAATTTAAAATAGGTTGAAAACCTTTCAAGGTAAGTATCACTGCTAACGTAGCTTAAAATAGCACCTAGTTAATTATTAAATTTTCGTTTTTTGTTCAATTTCTTTTTGTTTCTATAAAGATTCACTCCCACATCATTGTAGTTAGTCGGGTCCGCCCTTATTTTGTTGCGGAATTCCCCGACTTTTCTGGGCAATTCTAAATTTAAAAATTTAAAGCTTCATTCACCCGTAACATGTTGCTTCATTACACATGAGCTGGGTAAATACGACAATGTGAGTTTATTGGCTAATTGCTATTGCCTTGTGCCTTGGACGATATTGCTATATCATATTTGCCAATGCATGTATCTGCAACTGATATCATTTCATCATCATTAGGTCTCCAGTCCTGGAACTGGATGCCATTTAAGATTGTAGAAATCATAGTTACTTAGGTGCATTCCTTAGGTATTGAGATGGAACGTATAGATGAACAGGTGTATTACCACAATTAACTTTGATATTCAAGTTTGAAATGGCAAGAGTTCCACTAATTTGTAAAATTTAGGTACGGTATGCAAGTATTCACCTCCCGGCATCGATGATTAGCAATATTCGTGCAAATAGATTAGCGATACATAAATTGATTAAAGAATTAAAAGAAATTATTAAAAATTTTGTTAATTATACCCAAATGTGAGGTGTTGCAGACGGTCAATATCTAAACGTAAAAAATTATCTATTAAATTAATGAACTTTGAATTCGTTTCAGATTAGATTTATTATGTGGGTTTATTAATTTGTCTTTGTATTATAATTAATTAGGTTTAATTATATACCACCCGCTATCCAGATGCATTTAAGTGATATACTACATTCAAATTTAATGTATTAGAGAGTATAGAAGCATGAAGAGAAGTATTTCATTTTTGTTTTTTGTAACTCTAATAGCCTTTAATTTGGCAGGTACGTATTTAGAATTAGTTAGAAACTTTTTGAAATGCACTTAATTGTAAATAAGCGTTCTTTAAATGTATTTCAACCAAATTGGCTGAATCGTAATTTAATGTTGCTCAAAAGGATTTTTTTTTATTAGTATAAAGTATTAATTCAAAAAATGTATAAGTGTTGAGGGATCTTGTAGCCACAGGTTGTTTAACCTCCTCACATATAAAAGAAAATCGGTGAAATAGGGTATATATCTAGAAAACAATAAAAGGGGAACCGAGCTGTATCTAACAAGAAAGAACAGCTGCTATGTTCGAAGACAACAAACATAGAAACAAAGAAAAAATTGTTCAAAGCATATGTGTAGAGCACAGCACTGTGCGGCTATGAAATAGGGGTAGAAGCAGACAGAAATAGGTAGAAGCCTAATGACACAAATAATTAAGTTATAATTACTATTTTGCTTACAAACATGCTAATTGAAAAAAGTTATAAAGATAACTACATAAATTTATTTAAAAAAAAGTAACATAATATATCAGCAGACAAATTCATTACATTATAGTTTTAAATTATACATACAAAAATACCTTTTCAAACAAAAGATTATCACATAAATTACTCTTAAAAAAATTAAAATCAGAAGTAGTGTTAGGAGGTGGTGGTAGGAACGTCTCCACAGAAAATTTACTGAACTTCAATCTTTTCCTAAGGATAATAATTGTGAATGATAAGTAATTTCTACCAAGGATAAAGCGGATTGGTAGTACCAGGCTAAATAATGTCGTATAAGCTCTAATTGTTGTATTTATGATAGGTGAAAAGACAATCGTGTAAATAAATCTCGCATGTTGGCTACGTACAACCCAATAGTTTCGGTAGATGGTTCTGTTGTTTATTTCATTCAGTAAGCGTTTGTTTATAATCCCCAGGCAAAGTTCAATTTTTAATAAAATTTCGTGTACACAGTCAGAAATTAATTCTCGAGCTATTAATAACTGGACGACGTCTTGCCAACAAGTAATGGAACCCTGGTGTGCGCGAACGTCGTAAACCCTTCCTTAGACCTCGAGTCCCAAATTGATACAATGACTCCGCCTTACTTGAAATATTTTTTTTTCGAATTTTGTGCTCGTTTCTAAATAATTTCCTTGTTTTTATTTATTTTTTGCTTTCCTCACACGCCTTATACACATTTTCTTTTCCTTTGACTGGTTTTGCTTACTGTCAGTCCTCACTTTGAATTTGTTTAATGTTCCATCCTTTTCTTGTGGTATGTGCTTTCTAGCCCTTTCTTCTGAAACTATGACTTAATCGACTTTTCGGTCTATTGAGTTATTGTTTTCTTTCGACTGCCCGTTTGATACGATTGTTTGTTACCACAGCTTGAAGTATAATTTATTACAGTCCCGTCGACATGGTACATGAGCCACAAAAGGCAGTTGGTAACGATATTACATAATGTGAAAATCAACGCGTCAATTGTCAATGACGTCACACAATATGCAAACACAATTTTAAAATATACAAGTTATAAAGGAAATAAGTTTTAAAGAAAACTCCCCAAGGTGCACTTACGTGAACAAGTAGAGCTTCCTTCAGGATCACTCCATGATGGTCGCGGCTTGCATCCGGATTACTTCATGATGAATCTCGGGTCGTGGATCTCCTAAGCCAGGTTGCATCCAAATTCGCTGGTCTTCTTCCTATGTAGAGGTACGTTAAGGAACGGGTTGAGGAACGATAATCAAAAAAGGCAAAAAGGAATCTACATAATAAAAAGATACGATAAGATACCAGACCAACTACTCTTCTTCGCGTTTCGGAGGCAAGGCCTTACGCGTCTTTCGGAAATTTCCCACCACCCTTTCGTCACACGCGTCGGCGCGAAATTCGCGCAACGCACTTCTGAAGTGACGAAAATACGCGCAACAAGTCTTTTAAATTTATGGCGCGAAATTCTCACATATTAAAACTTAGTTAAAAATGTGTAGTGCCGAAATTTTTGGGCACGTAACAAATTTTTTTCTCCAGCTCTCTTGTCGCGCCTGAGCATATTTTGGGTTTTGACAATTATTGCCTCGTTTTGGTTTTAATCGACTTTTCGGTCTATTGAGTTATTGTTTTCTTTCGACCGTCCGTTTAATACGATTGTTTGTTACCACAGCTTAAAGTATAATTTTTTCTCCAGCTCTCTTGTCGTGCCCAAGCATACGGGTTTTGACAATTATTGTCTCGTTTTGGTTTTAAGTTTTGGTTTTCTTCCTCACTTCTTTTCTTACTTTTTAGTTTTCTGAAGGGAACTACTTCTTTTCTTGAGGTAAAAGACCATAAGATACATTCGTCCTTCGACAATTTTTGCAGTATTGATGCCATTCCATACTCGTCGTGTTGATTGCTATCTTATATTTTTCCTTTTCCTACAGATTTCTACATTTTTGGATTGTGCGGTACTTTTGTCACTTCGAACCAGATATATTTTTGTCTTTTGTCTTCGTCAGCCCCGTTCTGTCATCTAATAGAAGTTTATTTCTATCCGTAATATTCGTGTATTTGCTTTGGTCTGTTGTTTCACTTCCTACTACAACCTTTTAATTTTGCGGGATAATTTGTTACGTTCCATTTGGTGCTTGAAAAATTACTGCTTCTGATTTAACAACCATTTCAGTTTCTATTTACTTGAATATACGGGTTCGTTACACTTGTATTATTGTAAGTTCTAAAGTTAGGCAACCAACTTTGCTAGTCCTTAATTTAATTCGCAAGTCCGCATGTTTATGTTATACTTTCTGGTTCCTCATTTAGGCATGTGTTTTTGATAATCGAGAACTCACTGAATGTTGCTATTTAAAATACAATTGGAAAATCGCTTTTGGTTCTGTTACTATAAATTCATGTGATGATTATGCCATGAAGCTTTCTAACTAATACGTTGTTAAAAGTTCTTTGTAAAAGTATTTCGTGTTTGTCATATATAAAACAATTAACTTACTTGAAAAATGTGACTGTTGTTTCTTCACAGCAGTATGGTTTATTGACTGTGAACCCAATTAGGCAATTGAAAAGAAATATCTCTATGCTGTTGCTAAGTGAATGCACAAATGACGTTACGATACCACCAAAGTACACACGCAGTTTATTGTCAAGGTTTTGTTATAATACTCAAAAATATTATAAATTGTTCTATTACAAAGTAAAGATACAGGTGCCAACCCACTTCAAATATGTTTTAGGCTTGAATATTAATACTTAGTGTTTTCTTTGGGTGGTACCAGTTGAAAATTGACCAGCACCCTCACAGCCTGCGTGATGGAATAGCATATCATGGCAACTAACAGCTGTTTACTTGACTCCTTATGGTTCGCAGATTGCCTACATTCTAGAAACGTTAGTAGTTTTGTGAGTACAAGCAAATCGTTTTATCCTGTAAGATTTGCCCAATAATTTGGGGAGAGTATTTACATGAACTGTAAATATGTATTATTTTGTGCTTTGATGTTCTAATAGCTTCTAATCAGAATGGACTCGTTTGCACCAATATAGAGTAAGTAGTTAAGATTCTGTCGAAATTTATGATTACGTTGATGCCATTGCGTAAATATAAATTAGTTGTTTGTTGTGCCAATTTAATTACAGTAGTACGCCCCTTAGTCTTATGTCCTAAAGTTTGCGGCAATATTTAAGGGGTATAATGGAGTAGTTCTTTTATTTACAAACCATCCTTCAGCTTAATTCCTACAAGATGTAATTAATATTTAAGTATCAGTACCAACAAATTTTTACTATTTCAATGCTATAATTAAATCTATTATTTTTATTTTTATCTTTAAAATAAGCTATACCACACATTAATACTAATCCTATATATATATTGCTGTGTTTCCACCAAAATCCGGGAACTACGGTTTTCGAATCGATCCTCACGAATTGGGCGTCAAGAATGCTGTGAATCCTACAAAAAGCTATTCATTAACTCAACTGTTCCGTTGACTTTCTTCTGTTCATCGCCTCGGCTGCTCCCCTAGATAAACTTTCATCCTCAATCATAAAAAAAACAAACACATCCCTATCACAAACATCAACGTTAACTCTATTTACATCAATATTCACAATACATTAAAATTTCAAAATTAAAAATTCAGCATAAATTTCAGTATCCGAAATTTTCAAGATTTAAATTTGTTTTCATTTTAATGTGCATCCAAAATTAAAGTCTTTGTAGGATGCCTACTAATTAATGTAACAATATATGCAGACCTGAGTCTGAGTACAAAGGGAGCATCTACCACCCCTTTACGTTAATTAACCAGGTTCGTCTAATTGAGCTCAAAGACATACCCAAATTTTCATCAAGAACATAAATACTAAATACTCCTTTCGACTTAAACAAGAAAATTTCACCTTAAAATTAAAAATTTGTTGTTAGTACAACTTCATTACTGTCCATTTTAAGTAAATAAATTATAAAGTTATTCAACACACACGAAAACATCAAAGTTCAAACAAAATAGTATAATTTACCTGAAGGTTACTGCACTCGTAGCTTCAATGTACATCGTCCCTTTTGTTAATCACACCATTCCAACTGGGTTATATTTACGGCTTCTGATTCTCAACGCTTTTAAAATTCTCTCCACCACCATTCATCTAAAGTTGTTTCAGGGCTTTTCCGGAACTCATCTGTGTATATCTGAACCTTGTTTTGTGGATCCAGACACGTTTATGAACCATTTAATTATTAACACCCCCGAAAAATAGCAAAGAAATTCATGCTTCTTTCACCAATATACGCCAAAACTGCCTACTTTTGTGTATTCATTTGTCGTTGCAAATTTTGACTAATTAGTACGGTGATACTAACTTTATTACCTTGTATCTTCTTGTCTAAGTGCACTAAAGTACACTCATTGTAGCACGTAAAGAACAGACTGTTTCAAATCACCAAAATATACGAGCAAACTGTTTAAATTATTCTATCAAACTCGGAAAACTAAAAAGCACTGTTTAACGCATTGAATCAATTCGAAAATCTAAGAGAGCTTGTTCATATTAACTTGGGTATATATAGCGGTTAGCCCGTCTGTCGATCTTGTCCCCAAAACGGACAATTCTTCAGAATTTCGCATGCTAGGTTCCCATTCCGCAGCCCGGCATGCGATTTTTACGAAATTTGCACTCGCCTCAGTTAAATCTCAGAACTTTCGACACGGCTCGCAACGTCTGGAAATAACCAATTAATTTTTATACAGAAATGTTATTTTTACCTCTCAATTTTGCCTTTTATTTTCAACCAATCGCAACCCCGTGACGTTGCTCCACTCACGCCTTTTACTATATGTGTCTCGGTCTTGCGCATATTATCTGTCTCTATCTACCCTGTTCTTATTGGTGCAAATTGATATTCTTTATTATCGATTATTTCAGTCCATGTGGACTTGTGAAATAACCCACCTTTAGCATTTCTCGTAACTATTAAGCTACGGTTTCTCCAAGATTCTCTGTAACCATTTATTATCTACAAAATTTACGCAGAATGAGCTTTTTTAAAAATACACAGGTGTTCAAACATAATACTTTTAAATAACACTTCTACGATTTGCATTTTATTGGGTTTTTACAAGTTTTTATAGATATTATATGTTACTAATGGTTCAATTAACTCCAATTAAAATAATACCCTTTAATTTAGTGACTCCTAATCAAATATTAATTATTATCTGTACATTTTGTTTAATACCGGTTACTTAAAATTGAGTTAATTAATATAAATTTTGCACGTAATTTTCTATTTGTTTCTTTACTAGGAATAATTAAATTACACGCAGAGCTTTTAATACTGCTTCCTTTTTTATAGCAAGCGTCTTGTACATAATTTAACTCCTTATTTTTAATGAAACGAATGAATTTTTATGCTTCACGGTTTTTTTATAGCGCGTACCTTTTCCCAAAGCTTCTACACGGTGATTAAAATTATTTGATGTGATTATTTAATTTTCTACCCTGGTCTAAATATGATTAATATATATATATATATATATATATATATATATATATATATATATATATATATGTATTATATATATATATATATATTATAGTAAATAAAATGAAATAACAACTTAGACTTTTATGCAAAGCCAAAATGATCAATTCAAATCGAGGTAGTAATTGAAAGATGGAAAATATAAAGTCTTGGACAGGACTTGAACCTGTATCCTGTATCCATGCTAATCAATTCCGAAATCCATTATTTATTTATATTTAAAGATGAAACTTGTAGATGAAATTTATAGGTGAAACTGCTTGCGTTTCATCGACTTTGTTTATGCTGCGGATTGTCTTCAATAATAATAACCTATGCCCCTTTTCATGCACCAGGCGACGTGTCTCTCCCACGAATCCAACTTCAAACTACCCATCTTGGTAGGGAACTTCCTACCACGTTTCTTTAATATATGTCTTTAGCTGACTACATCTGTTACAATAATGATGGATCAAGTACATCAAGCAGATGCCTTGGAGCCCACGCGCATGACGGTGCGGATCGATAAACCGGTCAACTACATTTTCACGCCTGAATCACGGCAATCCATCGAACATATAGCAGTTTAATAATTGCCTATATATGAAATGCTACAAGCTTGGCTCTTGTTACCGATTTTCAATTACGTCTTGCATTTTAAGGAAATTGATTCTAGTTATATACATAATTCATGTACTAATAACTTGATCATCCCATTTTGCAACGTTCGGATAATACAAAGATGTAATTATATTATTATTAATAGAGAAGAATAATCCACATATGCAAATGCATGCTTATTAATATATATTAATAGTTTTTAAGATGAAATGAAAACCCAACGTTGTATTTAAAGTTGAATTACCATTTCAAATCGAACTAGTAATTGAAAACCACTAAAAGAACGGCAAGAGCAGGATTTGAACCTGCAACCTCTGATTTTCTGGATCAGCGCTCTAACCAACCAGGTTCAAATCCTGCTGTAGCCGTTCTTTTAGTGGTTTTCAATTACTACTTCGATTTGAAATGGTAATTCAACTTTACATACAAAGTTGGGTTTTCATTTCATCTTAAAAACTATTAATATATATTAAGCATTCATTTGCATTCCAAATCTGGATTATTCTCGCCGATGTAATAAACGTTCAGTTTCTTGCTGAACGCCACCGCTGTGTTTTTCTAATATTCTAATTTTAATTATGCCACAGAGTACACAACGTTACGATGATCAAACAAATTTACCCCTTCAAATCTTACCTGTTTGGAATGATAAAACAAAGTCAATCAATATTCGTATAATGAAAGGAAATAATATCTACACTTCACAATTTTGTAATCCCTTAAATAAACTCTTCAATCAATTAATATTATTTAGATCATTTATCCCAAAAATTATATCCCTTTAATTTAATTTAAAGTCACGAAAAACAACACCTTTTACAAAAAAATCTAGAACTCAAGACCTTTTTATCCTTATTACGTAAATTTCAAGGTATTAAATATTTTTGTTGACTCCTTACAAATTAGAGAAAAAAGTATATTCAGTGTTTAAATTTGAAATGATTCCTTATACTAGTTAGCCCTGACTTGTAATTTCCTGATGAGTCTTTTTCCCCTTTTATTTGATGTTGCGTGTTGTGGATAAACACCCTGTTATTATCTTCAATCGAAAAACAATGCTCTGCTTTGTACTTCTTCAGGTACGTTTGAACCAATAATGCAAATCCTCGCTTATCAAGCGCGACTGAAACTGGAAAACCCGGATTTTGTCGGATAGTGCGCGACCTTATTTCAACAAGTCTTTACATTAGAACAATAGAGAAAACCATTATAGGCGGTCGAAATGTATACCAAGATAACGGGCACCTAAACAGGATATAAACTATTTAATTGTAGCATAAACTTGTCGTTTCGAAATAAATAAGTTCAAAATAAAAATTTGTAGAAAGCGTATTTATTATTAATTACGTTGAAGAATTTAACAGATTACCGGATACCTAAAAAAAAGCATAGACGATTTAATTGATCGAATAAATTTTCGTTTTAAAAGCAAAAGGGATTTGAATTAACCAGAGAAATTGTTAAAAGCAAAATTGGAACGTAACAACAAATTGTTTAGAAGAATTGTCACAAAAAGTAGGAATTTCTAAGATGAAAGATTTGTTTTCACCGTACGGCCTACCTAATATTGTAAAAACAGATAATGCACTGCAACTTCAAGCAAAATTTAAACAATTTCCCGCAGGTATTAATTTTAAAACCATATCATCTGGTCCTTACTTTCTTCAATCAAACGGGGGAAATAGAGGCCGCACTAAAAATTGTAAAGAGGTTAGTAAATTTGTTAGCGTATAAGAACAACGCCTTTAGAGAACAGATTAACCCCTGAAGAACTCTTCATGGCCAGGAAATCCAAAGCAGGTTGTCTATATTGCCTAGCAAATTACACAATACTATAAACGTTCAGATGTTATAAAGGTTGAGAAAAGTAGGAAACTCAAACAGGGTATTAATTATGATCTACGCCATAGAGCAAAACAAATGTTTGAATTATGCTAGAGTGAAAGTGTGTGGATAACTAATTTGTGCTGTTATGGAAGGATAAAATGTGATCCACGATTATATGAAATCGAAACAAATCGAAGTACATTTAGACGAAATCGTTGGTTCTTGATTCCAGCTCTTTATGTAGACAATTCTGCCCACAGAGCGCATTTCAAATCTGGGGATGGGCAAAAATTTCCACATCAGGAAACAACATCCAAAAATGTAAAACAAGAAACTAATAACAATACTGAAAGCGACCATAATGATTTGGGCTTGGCGCCTAACTTTGATTTGCTTGAAGAAGTGCCAGTAACTGATAAGCAATTTTCCGATTACTCGAAAAATGGTCTTTCCCAGCACCTCAGCCATATGTACATATCTACACTACAATTGTGTTTTGTTCATTATTATTTCAGATGTTTAATTTTAATTTTAATTTTTTGTTTTCTATTTTTATTTTCTACAGTTTAGGGATGGGAGTTTTCCATTGTATACGTATTTATGGCTTCAATTGTTTATACGATTTTCAATTTCGAGCAGCCACAAATTTTGTTCAGTTTGGATCTTGTTGATATTATGATAATTTGGATGAGTTATATCTACAACAAAAGATTATCTATGTTTAATACTGTGTAACAGTAAATCAGGTGCAAATGTTGTTACTGACATATCCAATTCAATTAAAAGGTGGTAATATAATCTTTATTTGATTTTCTAATAATTTGATATTAATTTTGTTACCTTCTTCTTAGCGTTTAAGTTTTACTTTAACATTAGGTGTAGAGATTATTAAATCCAAAATTGAAAGCATTATTTCCCATCATTTTATTTAAGTGGTAAAAAGTAGGTTATAAGGCATGAAAATAGTAGTCGTTGAATTCCCACGCACTGATAGGTTGATAACCTATAGTTTATTGTATGTGATCTGTTACAGACCCATTTTCTCATGCCCGAAGTAATGTGTAGTCTTTGGCTGAAAGAAATGTGCTCGTTCAATGGTTGGACGCGTTTTGACGATTGCGTTAAAATACGTGATTATCAGGCAGCTTATCTGAAGATACTTTCGTGCACAGATGTATTGACAGTTAGTGCGTGATGCAGTGAAGTTCCCTTTTGAACCTCTTACCTTTCCTTCTCTAATTACTTTACAGGTGCTCCAAACTGTTGTAGGTTTCAACAACGGCTTCACTGCAAAACCTCCCCCGACCTCAACGAGAACCCTATAGTACGCTTAGAAGTATGAGCCGATTTACAAGGAGCAAAGGATGTTATGCCTACTTTAAGCAACATCTATAAATAAAGGTAAACCGTTCTTTGGTTAATTATTTTTCCTTCATTATTGAAAATTTGCAAAGATTACGTTCCCTGTGTAACCAAGCTCTAAACCAAAGTATGTTTGTAACTTAATGACAATTATATTTTATCTTCAGTGTTAGATACAGACAGTGTATAAAGTTATTTTAAACATCAAAGTTTGATTCCATTATTTTTACACGGTATTATTGAAGTCCAAGATATTTGTAGTTTTCTTCCGTGCTCTAATTTTAAATTATAAAATAATAAAATTGGTTTCTGGGAGTTTTTGATTTTCTATGTTTAACGTTAACGTGAGCGCATTTATCTATTTATTATCATCTTTCTATAAAATAATGAATAATACTTAGTGATATGATAGCGCATTATGCAATATCGGTTTTGACATATTGTAAGAAAACAATTCGGTTTAACTAAGAGTCGCAAATTTTCTTACTATGTAGCAGTTTTTTGCACAGACGTAAATAATCCTATAGAAATTGGGTTTTCTTTTGAACAATTCCGTTTTATACAATGTTCTCCTAACAAATATTTTACTTCAAGTTTATGTTTGAAAATAACACAAACTTTATCAATATCAAGCGAGCTGTGACAAATTTTTTATAATGTACTTCTTGGGACATACCTAGATCACACTTCTTCCATTACGCCTTTGGTTGCATAAAATTATGTTTTAATATACGAATTAGGGGATTTTTGAATCCAGTACGGGAAAGCTTTTTTTCCATCGTTAAATTAAATATTTACGCGTGAAGTTCATGAATATAATGTCTAGCGAATCCGAGGACATTCACCCCATGATTTATGGCTTGAAAAACGCATAAAACCGTATTTCCCAGGTTAAAGGAATGTAATTGTCGTTAAACGGTCAACCTGAGAAGCGTGCAAAGGAGGGCTTATGGAAGCAAAGGATTTTAAAGCAAGGGATTTTTCTATCGGCGATCGAAAAAATAGAACGAGTGTGCGAGTTAATCCGATGTAATGATCCATTCCTATCTCCGTAGATACTTTCGCTTCGCCCTTAGAATTTGTCGACATAGAAGAAACTACTCGGTGGCGATATTGAGTTAAAGACTAGCGGTGGTAGCCTTTGGTTCCAGCAAAAACCAAGTAAGTTTCTGATTTATTGTTATTTGGTTGGCTTTGCCTGTGATGGCAAAACTTAAAGCTGAATTTCGAGACGCAAAATAGTACACCCAGGTTTATGCAGTGATTTGTCACGTAGGTAAAACGCAAATGTATTTTAAACAATATTATGGTAACACGCGAGTACGTTTCGGGCCTTGGGAGCGGTCTTTTTAAAAACTTCTTCCAAAAACTTCGTAACAAAATTTATTTGGTTAAACAGAAATTACAATTGAATTTTGACAAACTGATTTAAAATACTCTAAGTCGAAAATTAAATAATAATTGGAGTTTAATAAAGGTGAGTAGCCTAAGTAAAAAACGTTAAAACTGAAATACTCAAGACTGACTGACGGTCTTGGGGCTCCCGAGGAATTTATGTTGCCCCTGCCACTCACATGTCCATGGAAACTTGCAGAGCTCATGTCTGCTTATTTCTTAACTGTATTCATTATACCATATAACAATCTTATTTTCTAAGTAGTAATTGCTTAACCGTCTATAACCTGCACCTGCAATATCACTTACAGTCTGGAATACAATGTATTGCATCCGTTCTCACAACTTGCTTGTAAACTTTCAATAACCTCTCTGGTTTATCATTGAATTTACATTGTTGCATATACTTAAGTTTTTTAAACAATTTCTAATAATTCCTATTACATTCTATTTTATTATACATATATAGATTGGGGGATACATAACTCGCGTCCCGCAAAAAACAAAAAACTACAAACTTTGTCAAAATATTACAGTTAGTTGTTATTACTGCACCGTACCCTCTTCCGATGAGATATAAAGGGTAGGTGCACTGCAGAGCATAAAGTAAGTATACTCTGGCGCAGCTAGCATCAGCTTTTGGTTGCTGCGGAGCTTGCAAGAGACTACACTCGAGGGGGAGGGAGATCACAAATGAAACTCTTAAAACTTGATCGGTTTATTTTCATTTCCTTTTTCTCCTTCCAATAAAAAATTAGAAATCAAACGCACGTT
This sequence comes from Platerodrilus igneus, assembly GCA_036346225.1. Lineage (NCBI taxonomy): Eukaryota > Metazoa > Arthropoda > Insecta > Coleoptera > Lycidae > Platerodrilus > Platerodrilus igneus. The sequence continues at coordinate 8,355,260 of JARFIW010001469.1, read as the reverse complement.
GGAGCAAGAAAAATACAAAACTTAGAATATTGACATTGTGGTTCAAAATACATTTCTGTCAAGTGTAATAATGATTAATATTCACAAAATCTTAATACAATGCTTTTATAAACATTTAGACAAGCTTTTTGTAAACACAATAAAATAGTTCTGTTTCGATTTTTAAACTATTTTCTTGTTAACTTTTTACCATAAAAATTTCATGAAATTTCATGTGTTCACAAAGTTGGTTATAGGCAGTAAGAAATACTTAAGAGCACATTATAGTTAAGTGAAAATTAATAGAAGGCAAAATGAATGTTATGAACACTCCCATAAATAATCTAGATGTGTAATAAGTTAGGTTATAAAATTTATGCGCTCCCTTTCACAGTAAGAGAAATTAAAATACAACTCATACCTGGTAAAATTAACTATTTAGTAGACTGTTACTTGTATTTTAGTTTGCATTGAGTTCCACATAACATCTTGTTGAAATATCTGGTGGCGTCAACACCTCGTACTAATACAAGCAGCTGACGAGGTTTCCGATTTTTTAAATAGAGATAACCCTTTGTCCGTCGCATATCGCATTACAGATAATTAGGTCCTATGAAAGAAACACCCCGGCGTCCAGATATTTTATATGATGTAGGTACTACAGTTGCATTTACCAAAACTTGCTTCCTTTCGCTTTCGCATTTTATAGTAGTTTTGAAAGTATATAAAACGTTGAGAGAAACTTATGAAGAATGTGGCGATATTTAACGTAAAACATAAAACCAAAGACATAATAGTTGCTAGGTGTAAGTATAGATATAGACGTAGGTACGGGTTTCTGCAGTAACAATTGTGTTATCAAAGTAAATACACGTGACATGGTTCGACGAAACAATCAGGTCTATTAAGCTGTCTGAGCTAAATTATTAGAACACATCGAAATATATATGGGAATTATTTGCTAATTATTTGTTTTTTTTTGCTGATAAAACCAATTATTTTGCTATATTTGTAAAAAAGTTACAAGTGACTAGATAGCTTAATATTTTATTTTGTGTAGGTATTTTTTTTAGTTGGCTAGATAGCTTAATACTAAGCTATCTAGTCAACTAAAAAAATACCTACACAAAATAAAATAAAAAAATAAACAATATATAAATTATTTGCTATTTTTTGCTACCATTTGCAAAAAAATTTATCAAATTTTCAAATAATAAAATAAATATCAATATTTACAAGAGTAAAGTACATTAAAGAAATTAATTGCTGGCATGACTAAAGAATACCTACGTATAATGAATTATTTACTCTTAAAATATGCAACTCCCAAATTATCAGAACACATCAAAATATATATAGGAATTAATTGCTAATTATTTGCTTTGCTTGCTGATAAAGTCTATTTTTTTGCTATATCTGTAAAAAAGTTACAAGTGGCTAGATAGCTTAATATAAGCTATCTAGCCAACTAAAAAAAAACACCTATACAAAATAAAATAAACAAATTAACAATATATAAATTATTTGCTATTTTTTTTGCTACCATTTGCAAAAGAAAAAATCAAATTTTCAAATAATAAAATAAATATCAATATCTACAAGAATAAAGTACATTAAAGAAATTAATTGCTGGCATGACTAAAGAATACCTACGTTTAATGAATTATTTACTCTTAAAATATGCAACTCCCAAATTATCAGAACACATCAAAATATATATAGGAATTATTTGCTAATTATTTGCTTTTTTTGCTGATAAAACCAATTTAGCCACTTGTAACTTTTTTGCAAATATAGCAAAAAAATTGGTTTTATCAGCAAAAAAAGCAAATAATTAGCAAATAATTCCTATATATATTTTGATGTGTTCTGATAATTTGGCTCAGACAGCATAATAGACCTGAAACAATTAAAGATTATCCGCCGGCATCTTACCATTCATAATTTATGGAACGAGTTTGAATATGTAAGAAAACATCTACCTTAAGTAAAACGTCAATAAAAATATTTTTTTAGCAAAAAATACGTACCACAAGCGATCTCGTGGTAATTGATAGGTATGTTCACATTGGCGCCTTCTGCACCAGCAGACAGTCAAATATTGAAAGGAACGAACGTTAACCAAACGCTATTAATAATCAAGGAAACAAAGGAAGGAGCGAGCAGTGAAAGGAAAGACACTCCTCAATAACATGAATTCAGATTCACATTAGTTGTGTTTTGAAAGACATCCTTCGAGGACTCGACCAATAAGAAAATTGCTTATAAACGTATTTATTTGTATAACGTAAATAAAAAAACAATTGTGAATAAACTTAATAATCTCTGTATCTAGTTTTATTTTCTAGTACCACAGCAATCGTAAACATTATTCAAAATCAAATTTAATTCCAAATGTTAATAAAATGTATATTTAGGGTAAGAAAAGCAAAAATATTTTATAAAGTGCGCAGCACGTTGTAATACGGCTAGGGCTCAGCCAAAAAACATGTTACATCACGTTACTATTAAAAACGGAACCAGTAAATTTCAACTTGCTACCTACACTTTAGGTGCTCAATACGCATATAAATTGTACTGGCAACGGGCATTAGCAATCTTTAATATTGCATCCACATACTTGCAATTATTTTAGGCACTTAGAACTAAATCTTCTCACTATCCATAAGCCTTTTTTAATAATCACTATTTTGTAGATCCATGTCAAGATAACTTTAAACTATCAGACTTTCCGGAAGGAATAGCCTCTGATCTTCTTAGTCTTCTTCGAGGACAATCACTTATATTTTCCGGATGCTCTGAAACTGTTGTAGATGCAAGATTAATAAAGCTGTGGTATTGGAGCCGCCGTAACTTAGATACTCCAATTTTACTCAACAGGTACAATCCTAGCCAACTTGATGTAAATAAACCTACCATTTTACTTATACATGGGTGGCTCTGTAATGTTACAAATGATCGAATTCCTGAACTACGAAATGCTTACCTAAAACGATCTGACTGCAATGTCATTGCATTAGACTGGAGTTCTTATGGTACTAACGTATATGCACGTTCATTTTGCATAGTGCCAATAATCGGAGACATTATCGGAGAATTTTTGTGTAATTCCAAACTGGATTTGAATAGAGTTCACATAGTTGGCCATGCAATGGGAGCACAAATAGCTGGTTTCATTGGAGGGGTGGTGCAAAGCCAGTGCAAGAAAAAAATTAGTCGTATAACAGGTTTGGATCCAGCAGGTCCGCTATATCAATCACAGTCACCTTCAAAACGTCTAGATGCGACAGATGCCACATTTGTAGACGTTATTCATACAAGCGGACGTTTAATGGGGTACGACGGAAATTGTGGTACAATAGATTTTTATCCGAATTGTGGGTCAAGTCAACCAGGTTGTTTTGATTTCGCATCAATAGGAAAAGTTGGAATACAAGACTTGCCAGCACGAGAAGGTAAGTCTAAAGCATAGTAATAATCGTCAAATAACCTGTTTGTTGTAGCGAACTGTAATCAACTACGCAGTGCTGACTTCATGATTGAAAGTATAAACTCAAACGCTTTTGTTGGTAAAAGCAGCAAATTGGCACCATATGTATGCGTGAAAGACTTATTTCCAACCACAGCTATTATGGGAGAAGGATGTCCTTCCAATTCTCATGGAACTTATATACTGGGAACTAATAAACAACCACCATATGCGCAAAACTAAGAAGTCATTATTCTTGCAACATCGATATTATACTGCTAGTCTTATCTTTATAATAAGTTAGTTGAAAGTTTAAACTCGACGTTGCCTACTGCATAATAAAGTGCAGTTCGATTTTTAAATACTATCCTATATTTTTTATTTTACTTACCTCCACCCTTCCTGTTTCCTCACACGAAAACTTTTTAGAAAAATTACATACGACTAAAGTGTCAACAATTTTGGTGCCAAAATTATGTTGCAGTTTGAAAATCAACAGCACAAAATACGATTTATTAGCATCAGAACTAATCCGTTGTTTTTCATGCCTTTGCCTCTACTTAGACCAAAAGTACTATTCTTATGAAGATTTCTTGCGGTCTTGTTTTGTAGTCGACAAAAACGGAAACTGGTAAGAGTTTCGATCATTGGTTTATCACGAATTCCGGAGGGTTTTTAATTAGCTAACAAGTATTTGATCTGGACAGTTAAATGTTTTGAGAATAACAAGTACTAAGCTCTAAAACCCAAAAATGATCACAAATTCAGATTCCGTCTTGTTTCTTGAGATCAAAGACATGGTGGTCTTATCTAGCATTTTTTCGAAGTATTAGGTTACAGTTTTAGGATACCTAAAATAAAGCTTTACTGACTGAAACACAACTTCCAGAAATCCGAATTCTCTTTATAAACATTATCTTGGCATAAAAAGCATACGATATTCAAAATTGTCTGAGTCTATCCCCGCGCCTACATTTCATTTTCAAGTGCTGCACCCGAAGGTACTATATTGGCTAGGAAACGAGTTTTTTACCTGGAAATTATGAATTTTGCCAAATCCTTGCGATTCCAAGCAAGATAGGAATTCTGAACGTGCATGACAATACTCACACACGGGACCCACATTTTCCCTCTCATCCGAACGAGGGCGTACTTTTGCGAAAAATGCTCGACTAATATTTTTCAAGCGGTTTGTGTCTGGAATCGAACCGGGAGCCTAGGGATCAAAGGTCATACGCCAACCGGTCTGATTCATGTAGCCACCTTGGTTAAAACTACCTTACATTTGATTTTCCAATGCTTTCACCGAATGTACTAAATTTGCCAGGAAACAAGTTCCCTTTAGAGGGAAATTCTGAATTTTGCCGAGCCCTTGTTACTTCAAGCAAGGTAGTGATCGTGAATGTGCGTGACAACACTTACACATGGGACCTACATTTTTCTTCTTATCCGAACGTGGGCGTACTTTTACGAAAAATGCTCACCTCACATTTTTCAAGCGGTCCGTGTCGGGAATCAAACACGGGGCTTAGGATAAGCAGTCATACGCGAACCGATCTGATTCACGTAGCCGCCTGAGTTAAATGTAAATTGCATCCACCTGAAGGTATTAATTGGTCAGAAAGCAATTTCTTTTCACCTGGATATTTTGAATTTTGCCGAACTCTTGCTATTCCAAGCAAGGTAGAGGTCTTGAACATGCGTTACAACACTCACGCACCGAACCTACATTTTAATTCTCATCTGAATGAGGGCGTACTTTTGCGAAAATTGCTCGCATAACATTTTTCAAGCGGACCCGTGCCAAAATTCTAACCCGGGACCTAGAGCTTAGTAGTCACATGCAGTCCTCACCCCTAGAGCCTAATTTTGGCTTAAAAGGTTTACAAAATTTTTGAACTGGAAGCAAGTCTTATGACTAACCCTTAACCCCACCAGTCTTTAATTTGTACTTAGACTTTTAGAAAAACTAGGATGAACTTTTTAATTATAGGTTTAGATTTGTGGCGAAATCTTTAACGTAGTAACATTTCAAAAAGTACATTTTAACTTTCTCTATCAAATAAAAACTATTTTTCAAACCAAATGCTTTCATTTTTAAAGGAAATTTTTAAAATTTGTAGTAATTTAAAATGTCTTAATCTTTTTTAATTTTTTACTATACCAAGGGAGCGTATCAGTAAATAATGCTCCACCTAGCTTTCAGTTATGAAGGGCGGGTTCTATAAAAGCAAACACAAACCTTATTAGAAGTATACCACGTTGTATACTTTCACATACATATACCTAGAAGGGTCTTTGAATATTCAATTCAATAAAAGTCGTTGAGCTTCAACCCACTTGATTTTTCAGTTTCGCTAGACGATAGGTGATTTACGAGATAACTCGTATTTTTTTTATGCATAGGTTGGTGGAGTCTAATGTACACTTTTTGCTCACCTACTAATTTAAAATAAACACAAACAATAATAAAACTCTAAGTGTGTTTTAGAATGCAATACCGATCCCTATGGTCTCTGCCATTCTTGAGTACCGAAAGAGCTGCTACCTTCTTTCGGGGACCTGTCTTAGTGTGATTTCTCACTAAAGACCCCATTGATTTGGTCGAAACTATAGTTCGGCTCTTTAGCTCACTGAAACATGCAAGCCAATCTACCCGATCTGGTATTCTAGAACTTCTTCAAGACGCAAATTCGTTCAGAACGAGCGTTTGGTATGAAGAAAAACAAATCATATCCTGACTTTAAAAGTATTGAGCAAAGTGAATCATTCAACAATGGCTGTTTTTGCAATGATTCTCTAACCTTATTGTGGTCGTCTGGAATTTTATACCAAAAGGCCCTTTTGCTCTGTAGTGATTTGGTTAAGAGAGACCCTAAGTTTGACAATTAATGTAATCAATTCTGGTATTCGGCATTTTGCCGAAATCTAATGTAACTATAGGTCTTATAATGTAAGCGAAGCTTTATTTGGAAGTTATGGATTCCTGTGTTTTTTATTCGTTTTCCTGCACCCTGCAAAAAAAACAACTTTAAGGTACTAGACGTTGGAAGTTGAAAATCAAATCCAAATATGTGCATTTTACGGGTTTAAATTTTATTATAGTTAACTGCGTTATCTTAAAACCACGTGTTTGTAAAAATTATTGATTCTAGTTTCTAGATTCAGGATTTGAAACCCAACTGCATGCATTTAATGAGATTGTTAACTGCCATTCCTGTACGCTCCAAGAATCAACTAGTATTGAGCCTGTCAGGCAGCTACAGATGTTTTATTTAACTGTGTTTTTGATTAGTACAGCAAAAGCCGGAACCCTAGCTATCAACTTTGGACGAGTATTATAGTAGTAAGTAACTATAATGCCATAGGTAAGTGCTTTTAAGTTGTTTCCCATATCGTTGTCCAACGAAACTGTACAGAGTAAAATGTAATTTAATTTATATACTTTGGAAGTAGTTATTTTCAAGTACGATTTGAAATCGTGACGAAAAGTATATTGACGTTTTTTCTTGTACAATTTAGCTGATCCTTACATGCGTCCGATGGTCTAAGTGTGAGCGTCATACATACATACGTATCCGTTTGTTAATTTTGAACTATCCTTAGGCCTAAGGCACATCCGAGTCGTACATGCTAGAAACTGAATTTACATAAATTTGTAAAGTGAATAATTTATCCCATTTCGAATAAACCTGCACCTTGCCGAAGTTCTAGATTACTAGAACAGGTGAAATGACTTGCTAAAGAGCCAGACTACAGGTCCAACCAAACTAGTAGGGTCTTTAGTGAGGAACCAGACTAAGACACGTCCCCGAAAGAGGGCAGCGGCTCTTTCGGTACTTAGATTGGTAAAGACTATAAGGGTCGGTATGGCAGTCCAAGACACTACCGCGATGTGGAAGGCAACGGGAAATCACCACATTACCTCCCAAGTACACAGCGTACCTAAATTATAATAAAATGAAGGCATTCTCTGGGTTAAAAGATTCCGGAGTTAAAATAGTGCCCAATTCGGATCTCCGAGAGGGGCTGCTTCGGAGGATGCGATCAGAAAGTTCAGAATAAGAGTCGGGTACATTATGCGAGTCGGAGCGTGAAATGTTAGAAGCATGAAGCAAGTAGGTAAGATAGACAATCTAAAATTGAAATGAATAGGATAGCACTAGACATAGTAGGGATCAGCGAAGTTCGGTGGCCAGAGGCGGGGGATTTTTGGAGTGGATACTTCAGGGTAATTCATACCGGAGCAGAGGAGGAAAATTTGGGTGTGAGAATAGTTATGCGGAAAAAGATAGGATACTGTGTAGAAAATTACTTACAAAAGAACGAAACAGTACTCATGGTTAGATTAGAGTCTAAACCGGTAAACACAGTAATAATACAGGTATACATGCTCACCGCTAGCTAGAGTGACGAAGAGGTAGAAGCGAAGACATTAAGATACGTAAAAGGACATGAAAATTTAATAATTACGGGGGATTTTAATTCAGTGTAAGACGAGGGTAGGCAAGAAGCAGCAGTAGGTTTATTTGGTTTAGACACGAGAAACGACAAGGGAAATAGGCTGGTAGAATTTTGCGATAAGAACAATTTAATCATCACAAACACATTATTTCAACATTATGCTGAAAGATGATATACATGGAAGATGCCAGGAGATATAGAAAGATATCAAATAGATTACATTCAGAAGCAGATATAGACACTGACCATAACATCGCAATTATGAAGGACGCACTTAAATTTAAAAATTTGAAAAAAAGAAACGGAAAAAGGCACTTCGACTTTGACGTACTAAAAGATAAAGATATTCAGGAAAGATTCGAAAAAAAGTAAAATGAATTGCTGAAAGATATTGGGGAAATATCTGATACTAAGGAAGTAGAAACAGAAGGGAATAACATCAAATCTAGCTTAGACATGACAGCCAGAGATATTCTGGGGTACAAAAAAACAAAATAAGAAATCATGGATAACAAACGATATCTTGAATTTAATAGAAAAAAGACGAAGATACAAAAATAAATCAGACTAAACAGGAAAACAGAGATATAAAGCCATAAAATGAAAAATTATTCGCAAATGCAAGATAGCTAAAGAACAACGGATTGATTAAAAGTGCAAAGAGGTACAAACAAAGATGGAAGTAGGAAGGACAAATGAAGCATACAAACTAAATACAATGAACTTTAGAGATATACAACGGCATAGCAAAAATATAAGGGACGCGGGGGGGAACGTCATTATAGAAAATGTAGAGAAAGTGGGTAGATGGCAAGAATATATAGGGAATTTATAAGCAGGAGCGGAACTAACTGCATTAGAACAGGAATCAGATATTGAAAATGATCACCTGGGATATCTTATCTTAGAGGAGTTTGAATTAGCAGTAAAGGGTCTGAAAAATGTTAAGGCGTCGGGTACAGATAAGGTGCAAGCAGAAACTCTAAAAGCCGCTGGACAAGCAGTAACAGAACGTCTCGTCCATCTTGTAAGCTATACGTATGAGACAGGCGAGATACCCAAAGATTTTAAATGTAACATCATAGTAACTACACCAAAAAAGAAAGGCGCGGATAGATGTGAAAGTTTTCGAACAATAAGTTAGACAGTACACGTGTCAAAAATATTAACTAGAATTGTACAAAACCGAATGGAAAAACGAGCTGGAGAAATACCAGGAGAAGACCAATTTGGGTTTAGGCGAAACAGGGGAACACGGGAGACTATTTTAGCTCTGAGAGTGATAATGGCGAAAACAATAGAAAAGGAGAAAGCGTGTATATAGGGTTGGTATATCTGGAAAAAGCATTCGACAATGTAAAATAGAAAAAAATGTTCGAAATACTCAAAAAGATTGGAATAAGTTATAGGGATAGACGAATAGTACATAGCTTATACAAAGAGCAAACAGCGGTAATAAAATTAGAGCAGGAACGTAGAAAAGTAAATATTAGGAAAGAGGTGAGACAGGGATGTGCCCTATCCCTATTAATTTTTAACTTGTACTTTGAAGAGGTAATGGATACTGTCAAATGCAGGAAGACATTTGAAATTACTATACATGGACAAAAAAATTATATGTTTAGATTTGCAGATGATATAGCGGTATTAGCATATAGCAAGGAAGAGTTAGAAGCTGCTCTTAAATTAATGAAATGGACACGGTTCAAGCAGAGAAACGGTATGAAAATTAACAAAACTAAAACTAAAGTACTAGTATGCAAAGGAGAAGAAAATAAATCAAAAACAAGAATACAAATATGGAACACTAACTTACAACAGGTTAAGGATTTCTGCTACCTAGGAAGCCAAATATCGCAAGATGGGAAAAGCGCAAAAGACACGAAACAAGGATTAGCACAAGGTCGTGCTACATTTGACAAGAAAAAGCAACTACTGTGTTCAAAGACAACAAACATAGAAACAAGCAAAATATTGCACTGTACGGCTGTGAAGCCTGGACAGTAGGAGAAGCGGATAAGAAAAAGGTAGAAGCCTTTGAAATGTGGTGCTACAGACGTAGCAGACGTATGGTGAAGATATCCTGGACAGACAACGTGAAGAACGAAGAGGTACTAAAAATGGTAGGGGAAGAAAGGAATATGTAGAAAACAGTAAAATATAGGAGAGATAGGATGATAGGTCACATACTACGGCATGAGGGAATAGTGCGGAATATATTAGAAGCAGAGATAGGAAAAACGAGAAGTAGAAATAGACCTAGGCTCTAGACTACTGCACACAGATAGTGAAATATCTAGGCATTTCAGGGAAATGTGTAAGCTAGATCAGAATAGTAATCAACAGAGGTACGCATTTAACCAGCCCCAAGATGGATAAATCAATGACGAAAAAAGTAACTGTACCTAAACATGAGGATTATTATAAGCAACTACAAGTATTGGCTAGGCTATATTCTCGAATAATGTTAATTTTGTGAAAGGATTTACTGGAAAGCTATTAAATCAGCAAATGTCTAAGTGTTGGGGGATCTTGGCAGCTACAGGCTGTTAGTGTAGTGTTTTGTGCGCAACGCTGCGCTAAGATTAAAAATAGTAGGCAGGACGTTTTTGGTTACGGGAAATGGTTGGTTTTTGTTTATTTTTAAGTTAGTAACGTCAAATCGGTTTTGAGAAATTTTGGATGTTACTTTTATATTACCGAGAATAAAGAAGTTCCTGAAGTTCCTTTTGTTATTTATTATATGACAGCAATCCTCATCCACCCCAAATATCAATAGGTTATGGGCCCAGGTACCAGATAACCACGTGCGATTATAGACAGAAAACGATACGATAAACGCAGACATGGATGCTTTCATAGATAAATTGGGAAACGACAATTACCGAGCTTGGTCCCTACGAATGAGAAGTATACTAGTGACGAAAGGTCTAAGCGATGCTATTAAGGATGGTTTTGAAGCAAGTAAGGACGGGAAAAATGCAAGCGTTGACGAAAAATGCTTTGCTTTAATCATGTTGAACGTAGACGACAAAAATTTAAACTTAATAGAAGACTGCAAAACGTCTAACGAAATGTGGAAAAAATTGGAAACGTCACATACTAAACTCGATAGCTACCACGCAATATTAATGTTGAAGAGTTACGTGAACGATAAAAAACGACCGGACGAGAAATTTGATGAGTACTTTCATAACAAAGACGAACTTAGAAGAAAGCTCAATAAATACGGAATTACGATAGATGAAAAAATGAGTATTGGTGTAATGCTCATAGGACTACCAAACGAATATGAAGCTATTGTGCGAACAATAAACATAAACGATGCGAATCTCAAGTTAGAACATATACGAACGAGACTAAACGAAGAAGAGAGATTGATAAATGCGAGAGACGACCAAATTGGAAACGCAAATGTGTGTTTGTTTAAGCAGAACGTCAAATATCATCATAACGATCAAAAGACAACGTCACCGAGCACGTCAAACGTCAAGAACGCTAGAAACGAGATCAAAACTCCAAATGAACGTAAAACTAAGTGTTTCAGGTGTAATACATACGGCGATCATATTGGTAGATACTGTCCTAAATTTGGCGACCAAATCTACGATGAAAATAGAAAAGTATGTCCGAATAAGCGGGGAACGAGACACTATGCAAAAACGAGCATTTGCATTGACCCTGGTGCGTTAACAGTAAAAACGAGTCAAAACGAGTGGGTTTTAGATAGTGGGGCTACAGACCACATGACGAACGATCTACAAAAGTTTTCACAGTTGAAACGAGTAAGCAAGACTGTAATCTGTGCTGGAGGAAGTAATTTAGAGTGTGAAGGAAAAGGCGATGTTTCTATTAAGTGGTCAGATAAAAATGGAGGAAACAGTCAAGTATTAAATGACGTATTGTATGTTCCAAATTTAAAGGAAAATCTATTATCGGTGTCAAAATTATGTGACGTAAATAAAATGACGCTCATAGATTCAAAAACTATGCGAGTGGTAAGCAAGGCAAACAAAACTATTCTTACAGGATACCGAACGGGAAATGTTTACGTAGTGGCGGAACATAAGAACGAAAGTAATGCGCGTGCAGTCCATACAATAACCTCTGAATTATGGCATGCAAGACTCGGGCATCCCAACAACGCGGAATATCGAAAATTAACAAAATTGTACGATATTGAGCCAAAGAAGCATGATCAATGTAACGTGTGTGGAATTTGTAAAGTTAAAGATGGTTTCTATCCAAAGCATGCAGAAAACCGTAGGAAGAAATGTTTAGAATTAATACATAGCGATGTCTTAGGTCCGATAGAACCAGTTTCATTAGGTGGGAATCGTTACTTAATCACTTTCACGGATGACTTTAGTCGTTACACGACCGTATACGTGATGAGAAATAAAAGCGAAGTATTAAGCAAATTTAGAGAGTTCAAAGAAGAGGTAGAAAACAAATTTGATGGTAAAATTAAGTCGCTAAGAACTGACAATGGAGGAGAGTATGTTAACAAATTTTTCAATGAATACTTACGAAAAATGGTATTCGAAGAGAACTATCAGCACCATATTCTCCAGAACAAAACGGTGTCGCCGAACGAATGAATCAAACCCTTATGACGATAACGAGATGTCTTATAAACGATAGTGGTGTAGATGGAAATTTTGGGGCGAGGCGTTTTTAACAGCATGTTACATAAAAAATCGAAGAACTACAACGGCAAACGATGGTGAAACCCCATTTAAACGATGGAATGGTTACGATGCTCATGTAAAGCATTTGAAACGTTTTGGCTGCAGATGTTGGTACGTAAATACAGAGCATAGAAGCAAATGGGCACCAAAAGGTACGGAAAGAATATTTTTAGGCTACGACTTAAATTCCAAAGCTTACCGAATATGGAATAGACTGAAACATAGGACGATAATAAGTAGAAGCGTAAATTTTAACGAAAACGAATTTCCTTTCAGAATTAGAGATGAAGATAAACACGAAGGTGTTACTGCCAGAGTTAACTGGAATAGAGCCCTAATTTATTTAGAAAACGACGAGGAAGAGTGTGAGAGAGACGATTCAAGCAAACCTGAAGACGAACCATCAGTAAGTACAAATGACACATCGAACGTGCAAGGTTTCCAAGAACACGAACAAGCGATGAACGAAAATGAACAAGGTTCGCAAGAACACAAACAAGCGGACGAAAACGAATTAGACAATGCAGGTTTACAAAACGATGACGGTATTCCAACGAGAAGTGGCAGATTTTCAAAACCACCTCTACGTTTCAACGACTGCGAACGAGATCCTAAAAGATGCTTTCGTAGCGAAGCAGTAAGAAATGAAGAACCTAAATCATTTAAACAAGCTATAAGTAGCAACGAACGCGATGAATGGCAAGAGGCTATTAACGGCGAGTTTCAGAATTTAGCCACAAACGAAACATGGGAAATCGTTAAGCGACCGGTAGACAGAAGAATTTTTAGAAGCCACTGGGTGTTTAAAAAGAAATACGATCAGAATGGACAAGTAGTTAAGTATAAGGCAAGACTAGTTGTTCTTGAAAACGAACAAATACAGAACATCAATTACGACAAAACGTTTGCACCAGTTGTAATGAGAAAAACTATTCGAACACTATTGGCACTAAGCGTAAAAAACGATTGGCATATCGAACAGATTGATATAAATTGCGCCTATTTAAATGCAGAAGTTGAGAGTGACGTGTATATAGAAATTCCAGAGGGTTTGGAAACTAATGAACAGCGAGGACGATACGTATGCAAATTAAAGAAAAGCTTATATGGATTACATGAATCAGGTTTACTATGGAACAAACGATTGAACGACTTTTTGATTAATCAACACATGATCCGCTGTCAGTCAGATCCTTGCGTATATTTTAACGAAAAACGAAATTTAGTGATGTCTGTTTACGTGGACGACGTAACTTTGCATGGCGAAAAGAACGAAATCACAAAAATGAAAACCAAATTGGACACGGAATTTAAAATTAAAGATTTAGGTATAGCAAAGAGATTACTTTCTTGGAACATAACTAGAAAAAGTAACGAATTAAAAATAGATCAAGCTGATTATACGAAGCAGTTGCTGTTGAGCGTAGATATGAAAGACTGCAAACCCGTAAGTACGCCGATTGACACAAACGTTAAATATTCGAAGAACGAAGGAGATGTAGACGAACGTTTGAAACTTAAGTATCAACGAGTAATTGGCAGTTTGATATATTTAATGACAAATACGAGACCAGATATTGCGTTCGCTGCCACGTATTTGAGCCAATTTACATCGAATCCCAACCAGGAACACTGGAGTGCTGTAAAACGTATACTACGATATTTACAAGGAACGATAAACTACGGGATTACGTATAAAAAGCAACCAGGAAATCAGATAGTCACTTATACTGATGCAGACTGGGGGAGCGACAAGAACGACCGTAAATCGTATAGCGGGCACGTAACGACGGTTCTTGGAGGAGCTGTAACATGGTTGAGCCGTAAACAGCGATGCGTTGCTCTAAGTACGGCAGAAGCAGAATTTGTTGCACTATGCGAATGCAATAAAGAAGCTACTTGGATGAAGAATTTCTTGTGTGAATTAAGCGAGGTAGATTGCAAGATGCCGTGGAAGATTAAAATCGACAACGCTGCTGCAAAGAAGATAGCTGAGAACAACGTGACGAGTGACCGAAGCAAGCATATTGAACTTAAACTTTTTAGGATACGAGACGACATAAACGATGGACGATTGGAGCTACAGTATGTGCCGACTGAAGTAAACTTAGCTGACATTTTTACGAAAGGGCTTGCATATCCGAGAATGCGAAAATTGTGCACCGACATTGGAATCAGTTTCATGGACGAAAACTAGATTCAGGGGGAGTGTTAGTGTAGTGTTTTGTGCGCAACGCTGCGCTAAGATTAAAAATAGTAGGCAGGTTGTTTTTGGTTACGGGAAATGGTTGGTTTTTGTTTATTTTTAAGTTAGTGACGTCAAATCGGTTTTGAGAAATTTTGGATGTTACTTTTATATTACCGAGAATAAAGAAGTGCCTGAAGTTCCTTTTGTTATTTATTATATGACAGCAATCCTCATCCACCCCAAATATCAATACAGGCTGCTTAACCCCCGTCACTGAATCTTGGAGAAATAGGGCATATAATTAGAAAACAATAAAAGAGGAACCTAGATGTATACAAGCTGTGTGAGAATTTCAGGGATCTGTGTAGGTTAGCCCAGAATATAAATAAGTGCAGGTACGTGTACAACCAGTTTTGAAACTGTAAACCTAAGGACGAAAAAATAAGCGCAGATAAATCTGATGATAATTATAAAAAACTTCATGTGTTGGTTGTGAAATATCTGCAACTAATGTTGATTGTGCGAAAAGACATATTGGAAGAAATTTTATATCGGTAAATGTTCAAGTGCTGGGGGAGCTTGGCAGCCACAGGCTGCTTACCCCTTTTCACAACCACTGATGTCGGAGAAATAGGGTATATAATTGTAAAACAATTGAAAGGGGACCGAACGGCATCTAACAAGAAAGAACAGCGCCTATGATGAAAGACAACAAACATAGAAACAAGAAGAAAATTGCTGAAAGCATATGTATGGGGCACAGCACAGCATGACTATGAAATACGGGCAGTAGGAAAAGCAGACAGAAAAACGGTAGCGGCCTTTTGGAATGCTGTGCTTCAGATGTATGACGATCATAGCATGGACAGACAAAGTTAATGACAAATAGGTTATGGAAAAAGGTAGGGGAACAAGGATATCTGTGGAAAAAAAATAGGAGAAATAAAAGGGCAGAATACGTTCTAAGGCATTTTTGGGGAATAGTATGGGATATATTACAAGCAGAGATTAGAAAAAGGAGATATATGGAGACCTAGATCAGATAGTGATAGATGCAGACTGTGCAAATTTCAGGAAAATGTGTAGGTTAGTTCAGAATAGGAAACAATGAGCGTACGCGTCTAACCAGTTCCAGGACTGAAGAGTTAATGATGATGATGAACAATTTATCAAAATAAGTGAATGCCGGATGTTCTGGCGTTGGCACTTTGTATTTCTTCCTTTGTAGCTATGTTGAGCTGGTTCGTGAATGCGAAGTTGGTGTTGGTCGTATGTGACTGTGTGTTGGTCAGTTAGTAATACCTTTATTGAAATGTAAAGGGATATAATGGGCGACCCTGGCGAGATGTAGACTATAAAGTCCACTCTTACACCTAATCAGCTATTGCCTTTACATAAAATCAACATATTCATATATATATATATATATATATATATATATATATTAATAATTTATTTAAAAAAATTATAAAAATTATAATACAACACACACACAAACACACACACACACACACACACACAGGTGTGTGTAGGTGTAGAGTTTCTTATACCTGGCTGTGTGGAATATTATATTAGGAAAAGTTTGAGTTCTTCAGGGCGGTGAGTGACTAAGAAATTTATGTTAGGAAGTGGAAAGAACGGGTCGAGGTGTACTGCGATTTTGAAATTGAATTGTAGTAGAATTGTAGGTGGACAGAATATGACGCACATGGAAGTTTTCGGGTGGGTTTAATCGTCATACGGGCAGAATGGTGAATGGCAAAGTGGAATGGATGACGATTATTATGAAAGGTTCCGAATCCGGCTAGGAATGGAATTGTAGATGGGCTGGATAGTGGATGTAAGAGGGAATGCCTGTGATGTTAGGAAACATAATAGATATATTTGCCAGTGGGAACGTAGGGAGGAATTTTATACCGTGAATGCGGTGGTGCCCTTCTTGACATGCTTCTTAATGATATCCATGGGTCTTTTAGCGCTTACATCTAGAGCCCTATACAAGCTAGAACTCAACGGTCACTTGACATATTCCTTGAAAAATCTATCGCTGAAGAAGTCCAACATGGCTCTTGCGCCTGCTGAAAGTCAATACGTCAATTTCTATATTTGTGTCTTCACATTCAGTTAACTAACTTGGATGCTGCGTAACTGTCTCGGCCGACTTCACATGCGAATTGTGTCATGTGATTCAAGTCCAGTGCTTAAGTTCTTGTTCGCAATACTTATTCGATGTTAATTCCTAAGCATAACAATAAAAGAACGGGGCAGCAGCGACAAATAACAATCGCTTGTTCACAAACCATGTACCGATACGGATGTCTCCTACATATGACTTTCCAATGCTACCCGAAGGTTCTACATTGGCCAAGAAGCGAGTATTTTTAACCAGAAAATTTTGAATTTTGTCGAAACCTTGCTATCCCAAGCAGGTTAAGAATCTTTAACGTTTGTGCAACACTCACACACGGGACATACATTTTACCTCTCATCCGAGCAAGGATGTATTTTTGCGAAAAATGCTCGCCTAACATTTTTGAAACGGTCCGTATCGGTAATTGAAGTCAGGACCTAGGGATCATCAGTCATACGCAAACTCTCTGATTCACGGAGCCGCCAGTACGGATGTCAGCTACATTTGACTTTCCAATACATCACCCGAAGGTATTACATTGGCCAGAAGGCGAGTTTTTACCTGGGAATTTTGAATTTGCTTCTTAATGGCCTTCATGGCTCTTTCAGCGCTTCAATATAAAGCCCCATACAAGCTTGAACTCAACGGTCTTTTGACAAATTCCTTAAAAACCTATCGCTGAAGAAAGCTAACGTAGCTCCTGCGCCTGCTGAAAGTAGATCCATCAATTTCAATATTTGTATCTTCGCACTCGGTCAACTAAGTTGGGTGTTGCGTAACAGCATCGGCCGACTTCACATACGAATTGATTCATATGATTCAAGTCCAGTTCTTGTGCGCAATACCTAGTTGATGTCAATTCCTAAGCACATCAACAAAAGAACGGAACAGTTGTGGCAAATAACTATCGGTTGTTCACAAACCTTGTACCGGTACGGATGTCCCCTACATTTGACTTCCAATGCTCTACCCTTGCTATTCCAAGCAAGTTATCAATCTTTAACGTGTGTGACAGCACCCACACACGGGACCTACATTTTACCTCTCATCTGAGCAAGGGTGTATGTTACGTTTATAGTAAATAATTAAACCTCCATTTTATTTCATTGAGTTTGTTGGTTATTTTAAATTCGCCGCGTATATATTCAAAATTATTTAGAGTGGAATTTCCTTGGTTTTACTTGAAGCATCTGCCAACCAACAGTGCCGTGAGTGATAAACGTTACTCCACATGTGCAAATAGTGTAGTGTTTAACTGGAAAACACGCCAAGCCAAGGCAGAGTCTCGCTTCATCTGTCGAATACACCGCATCGTTTTTACACGTTCTACATAGAATTAATTAGATGAACCGCTTGTTTGTGGAACACCACTATCGTTTTAAGTGCGCTTCGCTTCCCCGCAAGATGCAGATTAGATGCTACATCGTTTTTTGCATTGGCACGACTTTGTAAATAATCAGGTGAGTGCTTTATAGTAAACGCTTTGCTTTGATTTGATTAAAGACATTAATTATCTGTTGTTTGTAAAATTAACATTTTAAATTATATACAGTCCACTTTTTCTCTACCAAATGAGTTATTTGAAATTTAAACCGCAATTATTTTACAGTGTATTTTTGTGAAAAATGTTCGCTTAACATTTTTCAAGAAGTTCGTATCGGGAATTGAATCAGGGACCTTGAGACCAGCAGTCATACGCAAACCTACCTGATCCACGGAGCCACCAGTACGGATGTCAGATATATTTGACTTTCCAATGCAACACCCGAAGGTACTACATTGTTCAGAAAGCGAGTTTTTATCTGGGAATTATAAATTTGCTTCTTAATGGCCTTCATGGTTTTCGGCGCTTCAATATAAAGCCCAGTACAAATTAGATTTCAATGGTCTTTTGACAAATTCCTTGAAAATCCATCGCTGAAGAAGGCCAACGTAGCTCTTGCGGCTGCTGAAAGTAGCTACATCAATTTCAATATTTGTGTCTTCACATTCGGTCAACTAAGTTGAGTGTTGCGTAAGAGCCTCGGCCGACTTCACACATAAATTGATTCTTATGATTCAAGTTTAATTCCTGTTCGCAATACCTGCTTGATGTCTATTCCTAAGCACAACAACAAAAAAACGTAACAGTCGCGGCAAATAACAATCGACTGTTCACAAACCATGTACAGGTACGGATGTCCCCTACATTTGACTTTCCAATGGTCTACCCGAAAGTAATACATTGGCCAGGAGGCGAGTTTTTTTTAACCCGGAAATTTTAAATTTTGTCAAACCCTTGATATTCCAAGCAAGTTAAGAATCTTTAACGTGTGTGACAATATCCACACACGGGGCATACATTTTACCTCTCATCCAAACAAGTATTTATTTTTGTGAAAAGTGTTAACTTAACACTTTTCAAGCGGTCCGTGTAAGGAATTTAATCCGGGACCTTGGGATCATCAGTCATACGCAAACCTGTCTGATCCACGGAGCTGCCAGTACTGATGTCAGCTACATTAGCTTTTCCGATGCACCACCTGAATGTACTACATTGGCCAAGAAGCGAGTATTTTTTAACCCAGAAATTTTGAATTTTGTCGAATCCTTGGTATTCCAAGCAGGTTAAGAATCTTTAGCGTGCGTGACAACACCCACACACAGGATCTACATTTTACTTCTCATCCGAGCAAGGGTGTATTTTTGTAAAAATACTCAACTAACACTTTTCAAGCGGTCCGTGTCGGGAATTGAATTCGGGACCTTGGGATTAGCAGTCATACGCAAACTTGTCTGATTCACGGAGCCGCCAGTATGGGCGGCTCCGTGGTGTAGTTGGTATGCGTGTGTTAGTGTGTGTTAGACGATCATTTTTCACAAAAATACGCCCTCGTTCGGATGAGAGGTAAAATGGAGGTCCCGTGTGTAAGTGTTGTCACGCACGTTAAAGATCCCTACCTTGTTTACAACAGCAAGGGTTCGGCAAAATTCAAAATTTCCTAATAAAACCTTCGCTTCCTGGCCAATGTAGTACCTTCGGGTGAAGCATTGGAAAATTAAATGTAAGGGGAGCCAGTACGGATGTCAGCAACATTTGACTTTCCAATGCACCACTCGAAGCTACTACACTGGCCGAGAAGTAAGTTTTTTACTGGAAAATTTTGAATTTTGCCGAACCCTTGCTGTGCGTAGCAACACTCATACTCGGAACCTACATTTTACCTCTCATCCGAATGAGGGTGTATTTTGGTGAAAAATGCTCGCATAACATTTTTCAAAAGGTTCGTGTCGGGAATCGAACCCAGCACCTTGGGATCGGTAGTCATACGCGAATCAATCTGATCCACGAAGCTGTCGGTACGGATGTCCGCTTTCTTCTTGCATAATTTAAAGTTGCACATACAAAAGACAACTTGGCCTAAGTAGAGCCAAATAATATACAGTGTGTCTACTTAAGTTGGCGGCATATGGAAAACTTTTTTATTTTTAGTTTTAGAAAAAAAAAGTTCCTCTTTATAAAAAGTTCTGCTTGGTATGAAACCTAAAATAAAACCTTTGAATTTCAAAATTTATTAGTCATATACGAAGTTTATCAATAGATATGAATTTGGTGCACAATAAAGTACCTTTATTTTTGACAATTTCGAAAACTGTTATTATGAAATGTTGTTCGGAATCAAAAACCACGTTCAAATATGCAAAATATCCATCGAGCATGAAAATTTTTTTCAAACTTTTCTAAAATAAAAATTTATTTAAGCTTACGCGTTATATTTCATTTAATCTAAGATGCTCTGACAAAAACTGTCCATGAAATATAATTTCTCAGCATTTTGAAAGACTTTTTTAATAATAACAATAGTTTAATAATATGTAATAGTTATTGTCACACATACAGATCTTATTACTCTGTCCCTCAATTAACTACCGCTTCAACATATCCGCCTTCTCTATAAATACAGGTAATCGTTCTATCTCGAAACTCTGTCAACACTCTTCTAATCCTAGTCGGTGTTATACTCTGAACGGTTTCTTTAATGGTTCGTTCTAAATGGACAACATCTGTGAATGACCCTTGGAGGTACACCTGCTCTTTCAAGTAGCCCCACAGAAAAAAGTCGAGTGGGATCAAAGCTGGAATGTGAAGGTGGCCAACGAATTTCCAAAAACTGATGCACAACTCTTCCATTAAAACAATTTTCAAGATAAGGTCTTGCATCTAACCTGCTATGGCATGAGGCACCATTCTGCTGGAACCATATCTGTTAAACTTCAAGTAGGAGTAGATCATCAAGAAAATCATCTAGTTGTTTTTGTAGAAAGAGTAAATAACGGTCTGTTTTCAAAGATTTGCTACGTGCATCGCGTAGTCTAAAGAAAAAATCCCAAAGAAAGAAAATGACCGGGCTCAACCGATGAGTAGGCGGGGTCTTTTACATGCGAAGTAAAGAGAGGCCTGAAATAAAAATATACTCACTCATGCACAATTAAACATATACAAACGAAAAACCTCTAATTAAAAAAAAATTATGTACAAAAGCACAATAGTACCAAAAAATGAACAATCCATAAGTACACGTTATTCATATTTATAAAATCAAAAAAATAATTTTTAACATAGCGAGCTGCAGTTTATAGGTACATACCCCTTACATTATTTAGGAACAATGCAACAAAAAAAAAAGCCACCCGCAACACTAAAAACCACAGCTCTTAAAAATTACATATGCCACATTGGCAGTACAATGTCTTAACTAATAAGGAAAATTTATAGCTCTGAAAAAAAAAGAACAAAAGTAAACTATCAGTTATAAATTATCATCCAGAGCATGCAATTGCCGACATACAAATAAGTGAAGAAAATGATCCCAATAAGTCCAATATTACTGCTTCCGACTATCTCACATCACAGTAATCAGTTTAAGGCCACCAAGTGTGGCTACCAAATGGTGTCAATTAATACATACGCACTCGCCCTCGAGTTGCTGCCGTCGTACCGGCTCCTACCGTCTCTACTGACGGGGCGAAGCAGAGGGGCACATGATGACGAGCGTCTCACGGCAGTAATGCCGTGGCTGCAATGACAGGTTAGGTTACAGTTAGAAATAGATATTATTATTAAAAAACACAAATTAGATATTATTATTAAAAACCTAAAACACAAATCACTTAATACGTATATCAGAACAGTCTGCAATAGTTTTAGCAACAACTGTTCTGATATGCGTGTTAGGTGATTTGTGTTTTAATAATATCTATTTCTAACAGTAACCTAACCTGTCATTGCAGCCACGGCATTACTGCCGCGAGACGCTTGTCATGATGCCGCCTTGGGGTTGTCCTCCCATCACAGCAAGGGGCGGCAATCCACGGTGGCTTTAGGGCCACCGAAAGAAGCACGCTGTATTGCGTGCGCAAACTTTCCCAAGGAAAACGGAACCAACAAAAATATGGCAAATGCTTTCGTCATGTATATCAAAAGAAAAGTGAATATTAATTTTCTTTCACTAAATAACCAGAGCTTCAAGTCATATTGGTGTTATCAAACGTGATTAGCAAACTTGAAACACGGTTTTATCGGATAGTTCAATATCTTATTTCCAAGAGTTTTAGATTGAAACAATAGAGAAAGTAATTACACGCTATCGCAAGGTATAACGAGTTCACGGATACCTAAAACAGGGTATTGACTATTTAATTTCTAGCATAAACTTTACGTTTTAAAGCAACTAGATTTGAAATTGAAAATTACTAGAAAGCGGGTTTATTATAGGAAGATCTAATATACCGGGTGTTGTAGTAAGATCTGAGCAGGATCTAAATAAATGAATAATGAAGTAAAAGAATGTAGGTTTTTAATTCATCAGCAGTAAATGAACGTAGCAGATTCTCGAAAAAACAAAGGTCCAATTATTTCAGTTTTAAAAATTCCACACCACACATTAGTTTTGAAAACATACTGGTCGCGAGTTTAGATTGTAAAATGTGGATTAGTCTCACTCCACCAACGGCAGTTTTGTGAAAAAACTGTTTCATTTGATGAAAATGTTGCTTCATCCGAAAAAAAATATGTCTTGCCATAAATGGATTATCTTTCAACTTTCCTTGGATATCACTACAGAATTCAAAGCGTCTATCACAATCTCCTGGTTTTAACGTATGAATAAATTGCGACTTGTACGGGTGCAATTTTTTCTTTTTCAAAATTTTTAAAACCGTGTCTTTACTTGCAGTATTTGGCATCATCATCATTTTGTTTTACACAGCTCTAACTTCTTTTCTATTCTGTGCTACTCTAAAATGTTCTACATACCCTTCCAATAATTTGACTAACATAGCTTGGTCTAGGTCTTCCTATACTCTTCTATCTTTTTCCTATCCACCTGGCTCTACATAGATATTAGCAACCTGATGGTTGTTAAAGAACCCCAACATGTTTGCATGATTCCCATTTATAAGGAAATGAAATATTACCTGGTTATCCCCTCCAAAACGGAAAAGTGTTAAATTGAATGTTATGGTAAGGCTTAAGCAACGAATCGCTACCAACATGCCAGACCGCTAACCAATTGTGAGTTATGTCATGGTGAAATTTAGTTAACTGATTTTACCGTAGTTTTTAATTCTAAATAACTTTTTGTACTAACAATTTTCAAAATCCTCAAAAATGAAGGTACTTTACTCTTGTACCAAATTCGTATTTATTGATAAACCTCGTATATGACTGATAAATTTAACTATTTGAAGGTTTTATTTTAGGTTTCATACCAAGCACTTCTTATAAAGAGTAACTTTTTTTCCTAAAACTAAAAATAAAAAAGTTTTGCATATGCCGCCAACTTAAGTAGATACACTGTATATTTTTTTAAATATGTGTTCTAAAATTCATAAATTATTTTTTAGTATACAAGCTACTTCAATCTCAAAATTACTTTTTAGTAAAAACTGTCCCGTTGCTCCAATATATTATCCAAGAGACAAAACTATCTAGATACGAGTGCATTTCTTTGTGATCAGTGTTCAACCGTACTCAATTTTTTAATAAAAATTGTCCGGTTGGAAGAGACTAATTAATGTGATATATCAAGAGCCTAGCGCTATTATTGTAAATATGCATATTTGAAGTTCAAGATAAATTATCTTAGGAATGGTGTTCATTCACGTGAAAAATTCGTGCATTAAATATCGAAGAATTTGTTCTATAAATATTCTCAAAGATATGTACTGTGACTTTAATAACAATAGTTTATCTTTCATACTAATTAACGCGGTATAAAAAAAAATTCGTTTGGAATACACAACAACTGATTTCCTATAGAAATGCATAAATGGTATCTATGCACTAAAATATTATTTAAAAAAAGTTTCATATTATCTACAAACATTTATATACACAGTTATAATTCACTAAGATAATGCAACAAGTGACTAGATATAAGTACGAAAAGTTTTGTCCTAACACAGTTCACTTTTACAAGAACCATGAACGTTATTTTGATTGTGTTGTTGGTGTGTGGCTTGTTCGCGAAAGCGAAAGCAGGTATGAGCATTTTATTAAAAACTGGCTTTCGTAAAAACGATAATTTTCAGAATTATGTTCAGCAAATGTTACTATGTACGATTTACCAGGAGGTGTAATAAGGTCAGCAATCGCTATGGCTACAATAGGAAAAATAGAAGAATTTACAGGCTGCCATGGCAATTTTCCGGTTGATCAGAATAAAATAGGTTTTTGGTTATATAAAAAAGAAAATCATGATACTCCTATTCGATTGAACCAAGACGATCCAAAGGAAATAAATCCTAGTCAAAAAATTATTTTTATAACACACGGATGGACTTGCAACATCACAGGCAACGGATTCCCAGAGATGAAAGATGCATATTTGAAACGTTATCCAGATGTTAATATAATATTGATTGAATGGACCACCTACGCCGTTGATTACTACGCAAATTCATATTGTTACATTCCAAAAATAGGAGAAATATTTGGAAAATTCATTTGTAATCTCAATTTAAAGTATAACGTTGATATAAGTCAACTTCATTTAATTGGGCATTCGATGGGAGGACAGATCTCAGGACTTACAGGACAGGAAACTCTAAAGCAGTGTAGTAAAAAAATTGGCCGAATAACCGCCTTGGATCCTGCTGGACCCATATACCAAGCAGTATCTAAATCTGAACGGCTGGACGCATCTGATGCTGATATGGTCGACGTCATACACACCAATCAAGAACAGTTTGGTTACCATGGCTCGTGCGGCACAGTAGACTTTTACCCTAATTGCGGATATTTTCAACCTAAATGTGTACATTTCACACGCGAAACCAATATTTTAGAATTTATGGATCTCCCGTTCCTTACCTGTAAGTAAACACCTCAAGTGTTTTTAAAACTTCGTTACGTTTTTGTTGCAGTTGCTTGTAGTCATCAACGCAGCATTGAATATTTCGTTGAGAGTATCAACTCGGACGCTTTTTCTGCCAAAAGTTGTAAAGAATGTCCTGGTATACCACCAGACGGGTGCTTTGAGGATCTTTTTAAACAATCATCTGCTACTATGGGGGAGGACTATGATAAGGACCGTGGTACTGCTATATCATATTATTTAAAAACAAATGCAGAAGTGCCTTTTGCAAAACGAGCATAATCATCATATACAGGCTGAAAATAATTATTGCATATTACAGTTATCTCTAATAGTTATAAAAGGATTGTAAAAGAGTAATTACATAACTAGTTAGTTATTAATAGAAATTCACAATAGTCATTTAAAATATACACTTTAATGCCTTTTGTATCACATTTAATAATAAAATGTAGCGAAACGTCACTTAGTCAACCCTTAATCAGAATAATACAGCTGAACGTAAACGAGGCATCTGTACACAAAGGATAATTGGTAGCCATCCTGTTGTGTGATATCTTCAAATGGAGTTAATTGAAAATTTATCAGAAGTTGCCCTTTAGAACTTTATTAAGTTTACAATAGAAACTTTCTAGATGTTATTTGCATAATTCTAGTACGTTCTTGGAATACTCTGGGTTATTGATTATGAATATAAATTGCCGTTCAAGTGTTTTGAGTAAGCTTTAATTCAAACTTTGATTATACTATAGTCTAGTCACTGAAGGTTTTGGGGTCTCGATTCGTTAAACCTTCATCGATCGTCTTGAAATTTTGACAGTTGGTGAAGAATAGCATAAAAAGTAAAAGTGACCCAGTGCCAATATGAGCTTTTTCCCTAAGGGTGGTACTCACCCCTTCTAGGGGATGGGGACTGCTTTATTCCAAATAACCCCGGAAATCGATAAATGGACTCATTTTAAGCAGAAAAGAAATTTTTTTGTATACCCCATAGATTTTCAGTTGTATGCGGTTGAAAATACTAATTTTTAACCAAAAAAAGCCTGTTTTTGGGCGGTTTTTTAAAAATAACTCGAAAAATTCAAGTTTAATTAAAAAAAGTGTAGAGAAAAAAAAATGAAGCTAATAAAAAAATGAAGAAAAAAGCTCTCTTGTAAAAAATTCATTACTGCTATATTATTCAAGTTATAGACGGTTGAAACGGACTTTTTTTCACGAAATGTTGAAAATGAAATGTTCCATGTCAAATATCAGCTGCTAGGTCAGTTTTATCAAAAAATGTTATTAGATACTTTTTAAAGTGCTTAAAAATACCGTCAAAATTCGCTTTGATATATGTCAATCGGATAAATACTCGCCGAGTTATGATCAAAATAAAGCGTAGTACTCACATTTTTTATGAAAAAATGAGCGCTGAGAGTGATGCCAAGTGCATCAAAATCAAAATTAATCGTATTCCTTGTAAATTTTATTTTGTTTGGGTGTCATTTACGTGATGTGAAAGTTGTACCGGTTTAGAATGCTTGGTTTTTGATAAAATGTCGATTTTGGACTTTTTTTAATAATTGTTCATTTTTTTAAAATTACTTAAAAACTATGAATTTTACGCAAAACTAACAAGAGTAAAAAAATTTAGATTTTTTTTGACAAAATTTTTTGTTTTTTATAAATTACTATACGATAAAAATTGGCTGAGATGCAACCGTTAAAAGTGTGAAATGAAATGTAAGCGTCACCCTTGTTCATCCCTTCAAGCTCTATAATAATAAAAATAAATGATCCTGCAGTTTTATAAGTAAAAGGATGTTATAGAGCATAAAATACCTACAAAATAATTTTTTATAAACTTTTTATCTTTAAAATTGAGGGAGTTACTGTTGAAAAACCGAGGCAATTTTTTCGAAGAAATTTTTAGAACGCATACAATTAATTAATAAATTATATTTACAAATAAATTATTTAAAAAGTTTTCATGTTAGTTTTAAATAAACAATTTTTTATTAAATTCTTTGAAAAAAAAATTATTTATGAAATTTTTAAATAGAGTTTTATTAGGGGATGATTTTAAGGGATGAAAAGTAACATCCCCAGCTTACGATGTAACATATACAATTTCTAATAATGTAAAATGTTCTTTATATAAAACATTTTTAATATAAAAAAAAAATTTTTTACTGAATGTTTTGAATAAACTTTCATTAGGGAATGATTTTAAGGGATGAAAGGATATTACTTTATACAAGTAGCTAATAAATAGTAAAGATATATTAAATAAGTAATTGCAATAAGTTATTTATGAGTATTATAATTTTTTTCATTAAAACTCAGCAAAATGATGCCAAGGGGTTGGCTTTAAGGGTTGAACATGCACCATTCTTTTAATTTATAATCTAGGGCGTGTAACTGTCTTTATTTATTATGTTTAAATATAATTAAAGTCAAATATTTGCTTATTATTACATTATTATTACAATTTTACCGTTTTTCATACAAAGGGGTGGTTTTAACCCCTAAAAACTAAAAAGTTCATATTGGCATAGGGTCACTTTTAAATTAGGGAGCAAGGCGAGTTTACTCCTACAATTTCATTAATATCCACGAGGGTTCAACGAATCCAGAGGTCGGACACCATTTTTACCTTCAGTGACTGGACTACTACTTTTTATTCGAGTCCTGATCTATAAAGTTTGTTACGTGCCAAAATCGGCCGTAAACATTTCTATAAGTTTTAATTTGTCAGGATTTCGCGCCAATACATTTGGAAAGACGTGTGTGTATTTCCGTCACTTCAGACAGTGCGTTTGCGCAAGATTGCGCCGACGCGGTGTGCCAAGAAGAGAAGTGGGTGATTTCCGGGAGACGTGTCGGGACTGGTAACCGAGACGTGAACGAATGTAGTTATCTTTGTGTCTTATCGTGTCTTCTTTTTTGAGATGTAGGTTTCCTCCCATTTCTAACAATTATCGTTCCTTATACCAGTTTCCTGTCGCCCCTCTACAAATAGGAAGAAGCCAAATTGGAATTCGGTTTCAACCGAGCCCAACGAATACCCACGCCCGAAAACGATCAACGGAGCCCCGCTGCCGCTATCGTGGAGTAATGCTGGAAAAGCCATACAATTTATGTAAGTACCTTGTGGTTTTTATGTGATGGAGTAATTTTATATAATTGCGTGACGTAATTCCTTATTTACGCCTCATTTTTGCAATTATTTAACATTGCTACCAACTGACTGTAGTGGCTCGTGTACCGTAACGACGGGGGTATAATAAGTTTTGATATGAAATTAATTAGTGTAACACATCGGTATAAATAAATAGCTCTATGTGATATAAATTATTGGAGTGATCGATATAAATTACCCTTAGTGCTTTGATAGTTAATCAGAGTGCTCTTCGATAGTAATTAAGAAGACAACGTTGTAGTTTTAAGAAGTTAGTATTTTTACCGTAAGCGAATAGCTGGAAACAAATTGTAGTGAGTGCTTTAGAATTTCATTGTAACTACGAGTAGTTGAAAAGGCTTGTGTAATCAGTTGATAATAAAAAACTGTTGTAATTGCAAAGGTTTTCGTTATAAAACTAACATTGGTTAAAAGTTTTATACCTGTAGAACGTAATTGCAACTTCCTTACGATAACTGTATCGATTTCAGTAAATCAATTGACATTTGTTTAAAGTTAGTTATGCGCCATCACCAATATAGTTTAAACAATAGATGTGCTAAAATGTTTTCTATTACTGCGACAAAAATCAATCAATGATTTGAAAACAAATACTTTAATTTAAGGGGAAAGATTTAAACAAACCTGATATCCATTATAGCTATTTACGCGTTGTCGTACAACCTCTGGACGAATGTTAGACGTATCTATCAACCCCAATTCCGAAATTACTATTTCTTTTGGAATTGTAGAATATGGTGTTGCAGATTGTGTAAAATATGTACTACCTGCTTTAATGTAGCACTTGTGTAAGATTTTTATTTTATCTTGGCTGTCTTCCTCTACTATCTCCAAATAATTTACAGGTAAATAGTTAAAACTAAAAGCCGAAAGCACATACTTTATCAATTTTTCTCCTTCCTCTGGTTTTTCGGACAACTTAATTTGCGAGCCCGTCAATTTCTTTGTATTGCCATTCACCCAATACACGTACTGTAGCAGGTTATTATACACTAAACAGCAGCTATTTTGTAGCTTGTCCGATAGCTTACTCCACATTTTGGCAAGTGGTACCGAGTACATTGGCGCCTTTAGGAAGTATAACTTACTATCTTCCAATAACGTTAAACAGTCTTTTAAGGGATTATACACACGTTCCGCACTGACATAGCTTCCAATTGCACAGTTGTATATTGTCGCTTCCAATCGCGTAATACCATGTTCTTTGGCCAAAGTAGACGCAAATGTTTCCCTTAAACGTACATCTGGACAACGTAAAAAATCTAGTATATGATTGCCAAGTTGTTTATTAACACCAGGACTTGTTATCTGACACACAAATTTGTTGTATATCTTAATTCTTGCATTGGTTGTTAGCCATGTCAAACAATCAATTCCCACAGTTTTATCGTCGTCAACTATAATATTACACTTTTCTTCGTATTCGCCCTTATAGCAAAAGTTATGGTTTGTAGTTAAATAATTACACATCTTGTTAGTGCTTTCCAGAGAAAACGGAAGCAATCTAAGACCGTTCTAGTGCAAGATCAGAGATATTAAGGCATTGGTCTTTCCACAACTCGATGGTTCAGCAAATATTGCTCGTATATTGGATGGAAATGTTTACCAACTTCCTTTGCACTGGATGTTATATATGCATCAAAGTTTTGTATAGGTATTTTAATTTCTTGCTCCACATGTACTGCAACACCATTCTTCTTTTGCGAACGATACTGTTTGAGGCTGTCTGGTATCGTTGTTCTAGCTATATTATACTTTTTACTAGCAGATCGAACACTTAATACGCCTTCCCGGATTTCACTTATTGCTTTCTCCAAAGCGTTCCTCGTGTAATTTTTAATTGATGCTTGCATCTCTTAAGCGTGTTGAATTTCAACTAACCCCAATTAAAAAATGTTCGTTTATATACTACGGTCTCCCCCCGTCCAAAGGTTAGCTAGTGTTGTCCGAAGTTAGGTTAGGTTAATTGGGCTTGTGTGGACTTAGGTTGAATAAAAGGAAAAAAATCATAGGTTAGGTCAGCGCGGCGGTGCTGACCTAACCTATAAATTTTTTCTTGGTTAAAGCATATGTCTTGGGTAGCGAGAAAAAGTTCTAAAGATGGAGTTAAATATAGATGAGCAAAAATTTTAAGGCTCCGAGCCAGTGTAACTTTGTAAGGGGTGGTCAGTAGAGGGGTAGGTCCGGTCCTAATTCAAAACGTGTTCAGACGTATTTTCCATATGTAAAATACACGTGCACCGTTTTGAATTAGGATCGGCGTTATATACTTTTAATGTAAAATGTGAAAACATGAATTCTTATATACTTTCAAATGTAAAATACTTGTGGGCACGTTTTGAATTAGGCTCGGCTTTATATTACTTTCAATGGAACATACATACTTCAAAACACACGTATGTTGAAAAATGTAAGTGCAGAGAAAATGTGTGTAGATGTTTTGAATTTGGTTTTCTAGCGAGAAGTTATAAAGTATGACAGATGCAAAATATCGCATTCAAGTCAATTGTGTTTAATTAAAGTGGATTCTGATTTATGTTTTTTATTTATGTTTAGAGGCTGCAAATACACATAGGCCGGTTTCAATTCAAAAAAATGTGTTCACTCTTGTGATAGGTTGAAAAGTGGGTTGGCAAAGTACGCAGATGGTGATAATCTGCTATATAAGGAGATTGCTCCTAATATTAATTTAATTAGTCGAAGTTTACTGCATATATTTACATACAAACATGTATATAATTGATATTCAGGGATTTAAATACAAGAAAAACGAGTTTATGTGCAAAGAAATTGCGGTTTTGGACTTGTTAGGTGATGTTTGGCATCAAATTTTTAAACTGCCAATGCAGTCTAGTTGTTTGAGTCAAGATCATATAAAACATAACGACTGGGTGACAAGAAATATTCATGGTCTTTCTTGGGATGAATCTTCAACGGCTGGAATGGTGTCACCATATATAGCGCTTTATTTGAAGCAAATTATCCGACCCGGTGAAGAAGTATTTGTGAAGGGTCTAGAAAAGAAGAAATTGATTGAAACATATATAATGCAAAACTTTGTAACTAATATGCTTGCACTAGGTTGTCCTAAGCTATCGGAGTTAAAAATCAACAACCGTTTAAAATATAACATCCATTGTTGTAGACACAGCAATAATAATCTGCAATGCGCAAAACAAAATACCTTTTTATTAAAAGAATGGCTTGATAATAATAAAAAACAATAGAAAGATTTTGTCTGTATTATTTATTTTAATATAATTTTACAATGTTGGCCTTACAAAATTCCCTTTTATTAAAAGAATAGCTTTATAATAATAAAAAAAACAATAGAAAGATTTTGTCTGTATTATTTATTTTAATATAATTTTACAATGTTAGCCTTGTTAACTATTATTATAACAACTTCTAGCAAACATTATTTTTATCGATCCAGCTATTGTGTACGTTAGAGAAGCCTAACCATTTTACAAATACTTTATTTCCACTCTTTCTTAGGACTTTTTCTACCAGGTAAATTCCTGCATGTTTAACCTTTTGCAACTCCATTTCATAAAATGCACCTTTGATTTCTTTCTCGTCTTGATCTTCTAATATATATGTTGTCGGATTGGTTACGTTTACCTTTTTAATCTTAAAAACTTCATTTGACCAATTTGGCGTGTAACCTTTCGTAAATGCTTCCCTGTGTTTACTAATCCTCACACTGTCTTTTATTGAATATTTTGGTATTTTGGTTGCAAGTTTGATGTGGGTAAATGATGATTTAAGAATAGTTTTTTCATTTGATTTATCAACTTTTACAGGTTTGACTCCGATAGTATTGTGAACTGTATTGCTGTATTGTTTCACAATATCGCTTAAATTTTTTATCCAATTGTAAGAACCGTTCAGGTTAAACAAGCGCCACATTTTTCCCTTTGAAGTTCTAATTACACGTTCCACGATGCATGCTTTCTTTGTACAAAAAACACTATAATGGTTTATGCCTTATGTCTGCATTAAGGATTGAAAGTGTTTGTTATAATATTCTTTACCAAAATCAGACTGCAAATTTCTTGCTGGATTTTTAAATTTATTTAAAATTGTTTTCATTGCAGCAGTAACATCAATACCCGTTTTACTTTTAAGTGGTACAGCCCATACGTATTTGGAGAAACAATCAATAACTACTAAAATGTATTTAAATCCTTTGTTTGTTTGCGAATATGGTAGCATTTCAATCAAATCGGTCTGAAGAAGGTCATTTAAACCTTTTACTATCACTTTGCGTCTCTTGAAATTTATTCTTGCTGGTTTATGAAGTTCATTTACTATATGCTCTTTCACTTTTGATTGAGCAACTATCATAATACTTTTTTCTAATCAGGATTTATTAAATACAATTAATGAAATACTTCTATGTTTGAATGTCGTGGGCTCCACTTGCTTTGAAAGGAACTTTTAATATAAAATCAAGAAACATTGTGGTATTGTTTTATAATAGCACCGCTGTCACGAAAGCTGATTACATCCATACGTTTAAGCAAAAATCCTTGTAACTGTGCAATTACATAACTTTTTTCGTTTATAAGAATTTCAATGTCTTGCGGGTATCCTTTAATATTCTCAATGACTGCTTCCTCATAAGGAAATTCATAATTATGTTTAATGTTAAAAATAAGGAATGTCTTGTCTCCGTCGAGGAATGTACTAGAGTAAAACGTTGCTACTACCGTGTAATGTAGCATATGTAACTTGTACTCAATCAAGGTTTCAAAACCTTCACTTTTGTTTTCATATTCCTGCTCACTTATATCTATTTTACGGTTATGTAAGTGCCTTCCAAATTTGTCAATTGTCATATCATCTAATCACTTTCGCCTCACGCAATTCTTCAATGATCGAATTTATTTCGTTGCCGTGACCTGTGTGTCCAGCAGTCTGAGATAAAACTAAAAGTCGTAATCTATCAACAAGTTCATTGGGATCATTCCAATATAAATAATCTATAGCGTTATTTGATACTTTCATTGTCATACCGTCTCCAAGACGCTTTCTATAGGGTAAAGTTCTAGGTCTACGGGGTGTTTGGGGAAGTATGTTTAATGTAGATATTATATTTTTGTACTTATATGAAGTATTACCCTGAATTTGTTCTGTTTCAGAATAATATCTTCTATTAGCATTTGTTCTTTTCACAATATCAAGGTACGACTATAGATCTTGCGGACTGTACCCGACAGGATATTTTTTAAACAGTAGTTCGTATAATCCAGGAGTACCTTTATATTTCAAATCATTTATTAGAACATTTTCATCATCCAACGCGAAATTCGAATTGCCTATCATAAGACCATTTGAATCAGGCTTAAACCTAATACCATATTTCTGATCAAATTCGTTCTTAACATCTTTAAACATTTTGTAAATATATTCTCGAGGTAGCGGATGTAGCTGTTCGAGATAATGTGTCATACCAGGTGAATCGGCAAAGCTTTGTATATATTCCTGGGCTTCTTGTGCATTTCGATTAACTTCTGCTTCGTATTCATTCTCAACATCATCATCATCATCTTCCTCTATGGCATCATTTTTTATATTCGGTATATGCTGAGCAATAACCGGCGAATCAATATAGTCAACGTTCCTTTCTAGCAATTTAGGTTTAATTTTTTTTACACTGCTATGAGGCAGTTCTTCTTCTTCTTCTTTAAATTTTTCTTTCTTTACCACACTTTCCCCATCCAGTTTATTAGCAATAGTTTCTAATCGCGATGTTATGGGTAAGATTGATTCCACTTGGACGACTTCATTATCTTTTAACTAGCGCAATTTGTTTTTTACAATGTTTCTTTTCTTAATTAAAATTCTTTTAAGTTTTATCGCCTCCTTGTTCATTGCGTAAAAAGTTTATTTGTAATAAAAAAATTCTTCGATACTAACGATACTTGCGTCTCTCAAGGTTTAAATATGTATGAAGTGATCAAAACCTATTCGGTACCTTCCTTGACCTGGATCACTATCGTTGTCTACAACTAAGAAACCGTATTTGTCTTGCCAACAAGCAGCACATATTTCACGGAATTTATC
This sequence comes from Platerodrilus igneus, assembly GCA_036346225.1. Taxonomy (NCBI): domain Eukaryota; kingdom Metazoa; phylum Arthropoda; class Insecta; order Coleoptera; family Lycidae; genus Platerodrilus; species Platerodrilus igneus. The sequence goes on along the minus strand of JARFIW010001469.1, from coordinate 8,320,725 downwards.
ATACTTCATGTCAGTATTGACGTGATCGTCATATATGTGTTTTAAGTTTAAATCATCTTGTTTAAATAAAACTAAAAGATTAGTATTATCACGTAGTAAGTGCTTAGGTATACGAGTATAACTTTGACAAAGGTAAAAACTGTCTACTTGTTTATGACGCCCCATACTAAAGTATTCCCTAATGATACCTTGTTTATCGCAAGCTACATCATCAAAAACAAATATAGAATTATTTCGAGCATCAGATGGTGATATAATATTATCAGAACTGGAAAATGTATAATATTTGATCCCTTTTATTGGTCGCAGTAGACTTTCAAGGTATTGATACTTTGGTTGATAAAGTGATTTAGAATAAACATATACGTTTTCAAACTTTAAACCATTAGGATGTTCCATCAACCCAATCATAACGTTGGTTTTACCGCAATTTGATGGACCAACAACTAGACATCGAATAGATGAAGGTAGAAGAACGCTATGATTTTTCTTTTTAGCTAAGGATTGCACGCCAATGTCATTATTATTTATGTTTAAAGGTGTTGATTGTTTCACAACACGCATGTTTGCAAGTACTAAATTCGATTTGTAAAAAAGTGGAATTATATATTTATATATATATATATATACAGGGTGTCCCAACGCATACGAAACGCTCGATTACTGCTTAATGGTAACTTTTAGCGAAAAAAGTTTCAAATAAATCTTATGTATATTCAAAATGGCTACAACGTAAATTTAATTAGTGTTATACAGGGTGTTCAATAAAAAAGTTATATACCAAAGTTATGTTTTTTTAAATGGAACACCCAGTATTTTATTACAAATTCTGATTTCTCGTATCAAACTAAGGTAACTTTTATCAGGATTACCTATACCTAAATCTCATAGTTGTTGAGATAATCAACTTTTTTCAAAATCGCATGATTCATTAAAAATTTTTGTAACACCATGATTTAGATGATGCTGAACATTTAACTTTTGTAGGGGAATAGTATAAACTTGTAGTTAATGGTAACATAACACTAGTTATGAAAATAATATACAGGGTGTTCATTGCATCGTTCTCCGTTTATTAAACAATTAATGCCATTAAGTCGCTTATTTCAAATGGAACACCCTGTATATTTTCAAGTAGTAAAATGCAGAATTAAATTCTCTATTCAACAATATAAGGTTACCCTTTATTCATATTCAACCGTTTCCGAGTTATTAGCGAATAATTAAAAATATTGGTACATAATTCAAAAGTTGGGTATAATTTACTTTGATCACAGGCGGCGGCGCGTTGCCTACCAAATAATATTAACTATTTGACTTCGTTGCAACAGCAACCATGTTTAAGTTTTGTTTTTGTTGTTTATCAGTTTTGTATCTGTGTTGTTGTGAGGTGAACATTTGTAAAATGAAAACCTATAGTCTTAACGCAAGGATTGATATGATGTTGGTAGTTGGCGAAGCTGAAGAAAATTGTCTATTAGCTACAAGAATTTACGCTCAAAAATTTCCTAATCAAATGCATCCTAATAGAGATGTGTTTGAAAGATTATTGCAACGCTTTAGAAGTACCGGTCTTCAGCTCGTTTTTCCATTCGTATTTGTACAATTCTAGTTAATATTTTTGACACGTGTGCTGTCAAACTTATTGTTCGAAAATTTTCACATCTATCCGCGCCTTTCTTTTTTGGTATAGTTACTACGATGTTACGTTTGAAATCTTTGGGTATCTTGCCTGTCTCATACATATAGCTTACAAGTTGGAAGAGACGTTCTGTTACTGTTTGTCCAGCGGCTTTTAGAGTTTCTGCTTGCACCTTATCTATATCCGGCGCCTTACCATTTTTCAGGCCCTTTAATGCTAATTCAAACTCATCTCTAAGTATATGGGATATGCCAAGCCATCATTTTCAGTGTCTGGTTCCTGTTCTAATGCTGTTAGTTCCTCTCCTGCATATAAATTCCCTATATATTCTTGCCATGTATCTACTTTCTGTACATTTTCTATAATGACGTTTCCTCCCGCGTTCCTTATATTTTTGCTAAATGATTGTATATCCCTAAAATTCATTCTAATTAGTTTGTTTGCTTCGTCTGCTTTCCTATTTCCATTTTAGTTTGTACCTCTTTGCACTTTTCATCAATCCATTGTTCTTTAGCTTTCCTGCATGCGAATAATTTTCCATTTTATGGCTTTGTATCTTTGTTTCGTCTGATCTATTTTTGTATTTTCGTCTTTCTTCTATTAAATTCAGGATATCCTTTGTTATCCATGGTTTCTTATTTTCTTTTTGTGTATACCCCAAAATATCTCTGGCCGCCATGTCTAGGCTGGATTTAATGTTATTCCATTCTGTTTCTACTTCCTTAATATCAGATATTTTCCCGATATCTTTGAGCAATTCATTTGACTTTTTTTCGAATCTTTCTTGAATATCTTTATCTATTAGTTTTTCAAAGTCAAAGTGCCTTTTTCCTTTTCTTTTTTCAAATTTTTTAATTTAACAGCGGCCTTCACAATTACGATGTTGTGGTCAGTGTCTATATCTGCTTCTGGGTAGCTTCTACAGTCTTTTATTTGATTCCTAAAAAGTTGTCGAACAAGAATATACGTAATCCATTTGATATCTTCCTATATCTCCTGGCATCTTCCACGTATATCGTCTTCTAGCGTGATGTTGGAATAATATGTTTGCGATGATTAAATTGTTCTTGTCGCAAAATTCTATCGGCCTATTTCCCTTGTCGTTTCTCATGCCTAAACCAAATAAACCTGCTACCGCTCCTTCATATCTTTTTACGTAGTTTAGTATGTCTTCGATATCTTTGTAGATCGGTTCTACCTTTTCGTCACTGTAGCTAGAGGTGGGCATGTATACATGTATTATTACTGTGTTTACCGGTTTAAATTCTAATCTAACTATGAGTACTCTTTCCTTCTTTTGTAAGTCATTTTCTACACAGTGTCCTATCTTTTTTCGCATAATTATTCCCACACTCGAATTTCCTTCCTCTGCTTCTGCATGAATTACCCTGAAGTCCTACACTTATTCCTATTATGTCTAGTGCTAACCTATCCATTTCAATTTTCAAGTTCTCTAGTTTACTTACTTGCTTCATACTTCTAACATTTTACGCTCTGACTCGCAAAATGCTAGACTCTTATTCCGAACTTTCCGATCGCATTCTCAAGAGATCCTAATTGGGGACTATTTTAACTGCGGAATCTTTTGCCTCAGAGAATGTCATCATGTTTATTACAATTTCAGTATGCTGTTTACTTGGGAGGTAATGTTGTGGTTTACCATTGCCTTCCGCATCGCGGTAGTGTGTCTTAGAATGCCTTACCGACCCCTAATGGTCTCTGTCAATCTAAATACCGAAATATTTTTGAAAAATTAAAATTTAGGATTTAGATAAAAATGGATAAACGAATAAGGGAAACAAGATGAATCCAAAAATATTTTTAAATAATATAAGAAAATTAATACAAGGATCAACGGATGAAAGATACAATTTAAATTTAATTAAGTCAATGTTAAAAGGAGCGCGGAAATTTGATTTGGCTTGATAGAAAATGAAATAGAAAAATTTCAGGAATTTGAAGGTAAATTTTTAAGACACTTTTGGGGAACAATCAGCAATACAAAGCAAGAATTAATTTAATTATGGGAAAATACACGCAAAACTTAGGATTGACTCGAGAATTATATGCTATACAAAAATTTAGTATAACAAAGCAACTAGATTCTCCAGTTTGTACGTGGTTCAAAACTAAGACTGTCCGCTTATCAAACTTCCACATTATATAACCTACACCCCATTTAAATTCATTGGTTTATCTGAGCTGTTGTTCAATGTGTATGACCAACCATCGGTTGTTTTGAATATTCTTGGGCTTTTACAGATTTATCACTGATATAGCCTTATAGAAAACGATTCGTTGACCACATTAGTACTCGTATATTTCTGGTTTGTATTTGATTTATAGCGTCTGTTTTTGATGTTCTTACAGGAATTTCTAATTCGCTTTGGTACGCAATATCACTTATGGCGTTGTTGGTCAAGATAATATTTTGGGATCTGCATTAATTTCATGTAGAAACGTAGATAAAGTGACGTAAATTAACATATTTTGCGTTTCCGAAGCGTATTTATTTTGAAGGATGCGTTTCTTATCAAGAATCTATAATATCTGCTTTCATTATCACTTGTTTAATGGGAATTGTATTATGATTTTTCTAGGTTCTTCCTAAATTTAAAGCGTATTAATTTACAATTTATGAACATTTTTGGTTTAGGACAAGTTTGATTGCGTGTAGAGTTATTTCTTTTGCTGAATGCGTGTGTATTGTTGAATGATATGCTACTCGGCATTAATTAAAATCAATTGCGATTCTTATACAGGGTGTTAAATGTTTGCTTTTTGCATAATATACAAATTATGTATTTTTAATGCTAAACAAATGCGGTTTTCTAACTCTTGGTACTATCTACATGTATTGAATAACCATTATGACTCAATATACCCCTAAATAACCTCTTATCATAGCATATATATATATATATATATATATATATATATATATAAGAAAAATCGCTCGTTAAATTTTGTTATATCCGAAGCTCTCACTTAGGAGAAGTGTAAACGAGAGTATGCTTTACTGGTAACAAAATAAGATTCATATTAAGATTGATTAAAATTCTAGTTTTTTTCTAATTAAATTTGTACGTGACTGACGTTCATTCATTAGGATTACTAATATATAATGAAATTGTTGGAGTATTTTAAAACTAAAGAATATGTGATATAATTTAGTTGTTAAATATGGTTATATTATTTGATTATTTGTTATGAAATAGACGTATTATCACGCAAGCATTTCTTTATGTAAAAATGCACATCTGTTAAAAATGTTTCAAGCTTAAAGACGTCTGATCAGTTATGTTGTAAATCAATTCAAGAATTTAAATAGAAAAATTTAGAATTAACAACAACGAAAGGGTTTTATGTATCTACCTGTTTTTGTTTAATAATTACTAGATGCAGTGGCAACCAATTTTAGATTAAATTATTTTCTGTATAAGTAAGAAAATTTCAGCCCAGAGCCATCTCTAGCTCTTCCTTGGGCGGATAGCCAAACTAGCAGTCGGTAAAACTGTTGTTAGCCTTTCCATCTTTTAAGCTTAAAAACTTTAATTTTTAAAGTAAACTTTAGTGAATCGTATGCAATGTGACAATTTCATTAAGCACCCCTGAATATTTAAAAACTCTAACACTGGCACCCATTTACGTGTAGGGATGGACTCGGGCCGTGTCGGGCCCGGCTTTTAATAAGCCCGACCCGATCCGACGCAAAAAAGTGACCGGCCCGGCCCAAGGCCCGACCCGAAATGAAAACTGACGACCCGACCCGAAATTTCGGGCTGGCCCGACTTTCATTCACTGAATGAGAAGAAATTTTTTTCAGTTGTGTTCAACAAGTAACTATCACTCTTTTGTTTGATTTAAGAGTATAATGATATTGAGTTACAATCAAGAAACCGTAGTATATCATTTGATTTTTGATTCTTTGAAAAATCCTAGAAATATGTAACAAAAGCACAAAATGTTTAGCAATTTTCAATGTTTATGAAATTGTTTTACACATGGACTTTTATAGCCTTTTTTTACTTTGAGAAACTGAATCTTTTGGAACTGAACTTTGATCTATAATTTGAGTGTCTTTGTTCCAGTTCTTTTAAATTTTTATTTGACCGACTGACAAATCGTGCCAAAGTTCAAGATTTAACACTTTTGGTGAATTACTGAATGCTAGAAATTTAATAAATTGTATATAGGTCATAGTATAAACGGTTAATATCTCAAGCGATTAAAAATTGATACCTAATGTTATTAGAACTTAAGGAACCTGAAAGTCAAATAATATACCGAATGTTTGCTTAAAAAAGTTGGATTTCAAATTGTGGTATGTAGAGGATACCTTATTCTTTAGAAATACATATTATATGATGAAATGGAAGTAAAATGAAGTAATTGTTTAAGATTGAAAAGTTTTTTAAAAAATGATTACCCTACCCCCAATAGCCCATCCCAAGAAGGGTGTTCAGAAAACGCTAAAAATAAAGTTGTATTTAAAAAATGATTAATGGTTGTTCAGTCTGCTCCCCCCCCTCTCTCCAAACAAAAGGCTAGTTGCGTTACTAGTGATAACATCAAAGTATTCAAAGTATGACATTCAAAATTTTAGGAACCCTAGAAGTGTCAGCTATACCTATAGTTTACGAATAGACGATTAGGGTATTGTTTTCGAAAGTTTTATTGAAATCGTTATTTTTTAAATACATGCGGCAGTAAAAATCTAACGCTAATTCATATATACTACATGGTAGCGTTTAAATAGTTATTTTTCTACGACTGTTTTGGGACGAGCCTATTTTAGGTGTGTTTTTGATAGAGAAATCTACTACATTCTATACAGGTTTTTATTCCCGCACTCGTTGCTAGGCAAGTTGCTAAGCAACCAGCGCGGGAATGTTCAATTTGCACGGTTGCGCTTATATTTCTATTAATCAAGTAGCCCTGCACTTGCATCTTATTTCCAATGACGGCCGAGTTTTCAAAGGTGGGCTATGAAACAAATAATAAACCAACAAATGTCAAATAAATAATTTCATACTGTGAAAGCGTTTAAAATCTTAAAGTATTTGCAAAGTCTTTAAAAAATGGCTAGTGATAGTGAAAGCGAACTAGAACCGACGCCTCCAAATATTGTGGAAGCTGCAAATGCAACTACATTAAATTTATTACCGGAAATTTCCAAAAAAATATGAGACTGCTTATAAATCGTTTATGGATTGGCGAAGAGATCAAAAGACAACATCTTATTCTGAAAATGTTTTAATTGCGTACTTTAATGAATTATCTAATAAGTATAAATCTCCGACATTGTGGACGCATTATTCTATGTTGAGAACAAGTCTCACCGTCCATCATAATGTAGATATATCAAAATATGGAAAATTAAGAGCGTTTCTCAAACGGAAGTCAAGCGGTTATAAATCGAAAAATCAAAAATTTTACAACAGAGGAAATAAATAAATTTATTACTGAGGCTCCGGATCAACAGTTTCTTCTGACAAAAGTATGTAATATTAACTTAGGAGAAGAATGCGTGTTTATAGCTATTTTATATTGTTACAGACTGCATTAATTATGGGAATTATGGGTGCTTGCCGCAGACAGGAATTACATCAGATGAAGATTACTCATTTCACGGAATTAGGTTCTGCGATATTAGTTACAGTTCCCGACACGAAAACAAAAATTATACGCAGCTTTACGATAACGAGTAATTTTATGAAATCACAAAAATACTGGAATCTACGTCCATCAAATGTTTGCGATCCTAGTTTTTCTTAAATTATCAGAAAGGAAAATGCACCACACAGAAAGTGGTTATCAATAAATTTGGTGCTATGGGAAAGCAAATTGCAACGTATTTAAAACTACCCAATCCGGAATTATATACTGGTCATTGCTTCCGGAGATCTTCCGCCACTATTCTTGTAGATGCTGGAGAAGATATAACATCTTTAAAAAGGCACGGTGGCTGGAAATCAACATCAGTCGCCGAAAACTATATAGCCGATTCTTTAACAAATAAGTTGAATGTAGGCAACATAATACAAAATTCAATTGATAGCACATCAAATGTTCCATCAACGTCCAAAGACAAGAATTTCCAACGTCAAGAAAATTTAGTTTTGGGAAAACACCTTCTGCAATGACGTTTAATAATTGCAATGTAACCTTTAATATTGTTAATAATAATGAATCTAAAACTAAACTTAAATCAATTTATTTACTTTTATTATGATAAATTTGTACTTTTCTTTGAATTTATGTATATTCACAAACGATAATAAACATATGATATTAATAAAATGTATACTCCTATACTTACCATGTATTTTATAATATTAACAAAAGAGGTATCACATTTAAAAAGTACGTACTACAGTCGTAGAAAAAGTATAGTGTACAACACGCATGGAATGCCCATTTCTCACTCGTATGATTTGCAGCACTCGCTTTCAGCTCGTGCTGCAATTTATCATACTCGTGAGAAATGGGCATCATTCCATGCTCGTTGTACAATATACTATTGCATATCAAGGCCGCGAAATTGTTTTTTAGCGTACCGAAAGAAAGTTTATCGCATAGATTGCTTGCGACGGAAGCAATATAATATCGAGGTCGCTAAATTAATTTCGTGGTCTAGGTGCAATCGTGCATGGTTTTATTACAAAAATTTTTCACTTAACTGATTAAGCTATAGGTAGAATTTATATGTTTATATAGTGGATATACATCACACGTTGCTATGGAAATGATATATTGAAAACACCGACAGTATTCTTAAAAAATTCCTGAAATATTTCAGACTGCGCTAATACTACATAGTTCAATTTCCTACACTATTCCAGAGCAAGTGTTTTTTCCTTTACTCTTTATTTTGACATATATGTTTAGTATTCAATATCTATAGGTTATGTTTTAAAAATGAATAAAGAATTAATCTCTTTTGTGATTAGGTGACCTGTAAAACATGTTTAACTATATTGGAAAAGATCAAAAAAATTCTCTTCACACAAAGATAAACCTTTTTTTATTATTTAAGTCTTTCATTTCCCACTGATTCGATAACATTTGCATGTGTTGTCAAAGTGTTTTCACAGAATACTCTTCGAGTTTACTTCAAGATACTGTTTTTGCTTCTTCTGAAGCCTATAGCATATCTGTTTTCACAAGGATTTTTACACCTTTCTTCTAGGAAAAGCATTACAAAACAGCATCCTCGTATTTAGAGCATGACGTTTTATATCTTTTTCGTGTTATAAACTTGGACATTATATCTCTAAATTTAATTACGGAAACAACACTACAAAAAGCCATTTAGTTTCACAATATCTATACAGAAAGCAGACAATTAAATGTAAGTTTGTATGTTAGGCATTTGGTATATGTCAAAATTAAGGCGCCTTAAATAAAAGCATTCCTTGCCTGTATTTAAATTAAATAAAGGTGTCCTGTATTTTAATACAGTACAAACATTAAAGGTGTGTTAATTGCGCATGTGTAAATGTCAAATAAGGGAAAACTTTATTAAAAATTGGTAAAATGAACGTTGCAATAACTCTCTGGTGTTTTAGGCAATATACATAAACTATACACGCGATTGATAATATCGACGTTCGCCGCATGATTGAACTTTGTAGTATATACATATACATAATATAAATTGTGCAAACTTTTGAATTATAAATCTATCACATAGTTCGATGTTCCTGGGCATTTTTAACTTGCCTAAAGTACAAGAACCGCACTTAATAAATCAGTCTGAACTAAATGATCTCGTTCGTGATCTACATTTATCCAAGAATCGAGCTGAAATACTAGTAGCACAACTGGAAGGATAGAATCTTTTACGACGCAACACAAAAATAAGTAGTTTCCGTGACACGCAGTGTGTCTTCGAATGTTTTTTTTCACAGTGTGCGAACTTAGTTTACTGCAATGATGTGGAATCTTTACTGGAAGCTTTTGGACATACCCACAATCCTGATGAATGGCGTCTTTTTATAGACTTTTCAAAACGTAGTTTGAAAGCGGTTCTTCTTCATGTTGGGAATAAATACACGACGATCCCTTTGGTTCATGCAGCTAACATGAAGGAGATATATGAAAATATGAAACTTGTGTTGGATATGATTCAGTACGAGAAATATTCATGGCATGTTTGTGGAGATCTTAAACTTATAGCACTGTTACCTGGTTTACAATTTGATTATACAAAATTTTGTTGCTTTTTGTACGAGCGGAACAGCAGAGATAGAAATAATTATTATTTTAAGAAACAGTGGCCAAAAACAAAAACACTGACTGTTGGAGAGAAAAACGTTGTGAGTCCAGCACTAGTAAAACCTGCCCCCCCCTCCCCACATTAAGCTAGGTCTTATGAAATTTTTTTGTTAAAACAATGAATCGGGAGGGAAGTGCATTTCAAATCCTAAAAAAGAAGTTCCCCAATTTAAGTGATGCGGAAATAAAAGAAGGTATATTTGTTGGTCCGGATATAAGAAAATTAATGAATGATATTGGATTCGAAGGCAGTTTGAATGACTGTGAACTTGCTGCTTGGAAATCTTTTAAAAATGTTGTTAATAACTTCCTTGAAAATTACAAGGCAGATAACTACAAGAACTGATAACCGATTTTTTGAAAAAGTATAAAACACTTGGCTGTAACATGTCACTAAAGATCCAATTCCTAGATTAACATCTGGATTTTTTTCCAAACAATCTTGGAGCTGTGAGTGACGAACATGGTGAACGTTTCCATCAGGAAATATTCACCATGGAAACACGTTACCAAGAAAAGTGGAGCCCCAGAATACTAGCTGACTTTTGCTGGAATCTTAAAACCGATTTACCTGCAGCAGAGTACGCCAGAAAATCCAAGCGAAGCAGATTTTAGGAATGTACCAATATTACATGTGTGTATACAAAGGCTTTCTTTAAATTGAAATTACAAAAAAACTATGCCCAATAGAAAACCCCCACTAACATATTTGAAATCAGCGCCAAAAATACTGTAAGCTTCAGCTGTTACAGTTCTTGTAACAAACAAAAACTAAAATTTTGTTGTACAGTGTTATTAATGGGTTCAAGAAGACACTACCTGAAAATATAATTAAGAACGTTTACTTTTTCAATGTGAGATCGAAGTGAAAGGACAGTGGAGTATCTATCTACTCATGCGTTTTTCGGCCCGAAAAATTCGGGCCGGCTCGAATCGTTTGTCCCGATCCGGCCCGAAAAAAGATAAGCCCGCCCCGGGCCCGGCCCGAATAAAGTAGTCAATGGCCCGGCCCGGATTCGAGCCCGAAATCGGGCCAGGCCCGAGCCCGAGTTCATTCCTATTTATGTAAGACCCGAATTGATGCTCTAGCTCCCCCCTTGAGACACAATCCCGAAACACGTTTTATAAAACAGTTACGAGACCGTTATCGTCGTAACATTTATTCTCGTCACTAACATAAAATAAAGCATTTTTTTTCTAGTGAAAATTGTGCTTTATAAGATCAGTTTGTTCTTGTAATTACATTAGGAAATAAACTAGTTTAAGCAGTAAACAGAATATGTCTCTTAAGCGCTACGATCTAAACTTTTAATAAAAATTCTAATCTATTCTAAGGAATAATTTATCTTAAAATGCGTTCTGGTAATAGCTGTCTCCCTTATTTCGTGCAGGAGAAAAATTATGTAGATGTGGACCAAATTTATTGAGTTCAATGTCCGATCAATCCAAATCTTCAATAAAGATAAATCCCAAAGGATACAAAATACCTTACAAAGTTATTTGGAATGTATAAAAATTGATTTCCCATTAATGATAAATTATAGTTAATGCATCAATAATATAATAAAAAATTTGCTAAAAAAGCAGTTTCTTAATCTCTAAATAATTCTATACATAGTTATAAATTCAATTACGATAATGTTAGAAGTGGTTGAGTATAAATACGAAAAGTTTTGCATATGTGCAGTTTAACTGTTACCTAAACATGAAAGTTTCTTTGATTGTGTTGTTGATGTGCGGCTTGTTCGCGAAAGGGGAAGCAGGTACGAACATTTGATCAAAAACTATAGTAAAACACAACGATTTTAGAATTATGTTCAGCAAACGTTACGATGTATGATTTACCAGGAGGTGTATTGAAGTCAGCGATAAGTATGGCTATAGGAAAAATAATAGGGTTCACAGGCTGTCGTGGTAATTTTTCGGCTGATCCCGATAAAATAGGTTTCTGGTTATATAAAAAGCAAAATCATGATACTCCAATACGATTAAACCGAGACGATCCAAAGGAAATAAATGCTAGTCAAAAAATTATTTTTATAATACACGGATGGACTTGCAATATCACAGGCAACGGATTTCCAGAGATGAAAGATGCAAATTTAAAAAGGTATCCAGATGCTAATATATAGAGGTAGACCCAGATCAGACTATTGCACACAGATAGTGAAAGATACAGACTGTGTAAATTTCAAGGGAACGTGTGGAGAAAAATAGGATAAATAGAAGGGCAGAAAACGTTCTAAAGCATTTTGAGGAATGGTATGGGATATATTATAAGCAGAAAAAGAAAAAAGAGGTAGATGTAGACCTAGATCAGATAGTGATAGATGCAGACTGTGCATATTTTAGAGAAATGTTGTAACAAAATTTTTGTTACATTTCATATCTATAAAGAAAAAACAGTTCTAACTGCTATTATTTTGCGAATCTGTCATTTAGCGTGTAATCATTAATTAATTTAATGAACTATAAAGAAGAACAACTTTTTCCGTTTATGTTATTTTTACCTATAAGGAGTATTTAACAGACTTCTATACTTTCAATATCGAGGATGCCTTGAGCGTGGTTTGTGTTGCATATATTGCGGGCGTTCTGGCGTCCACTAGAGCGTTGTTAAACATAACGCCTGCGCGAAAATGACGCGAAGGCTATGAGCATCGACAAATAAGAAGCCAGCCAGTCAATTCAAAGCAACAGCTGCAACACGTGGTGAGAAACTTAGTGCACAATTTGAGGAACACGCTAAGCGATGGTGTTGGATTTTGGTCGAGCATTGGGAAGTTGATTGTTTTGGAGCGTCCGAGGAGTTGCGGTTAGTGCAGGCCTGTTTTGTGTCTTTCGAAATATCAAACAGATGGGAAGTAAAGTGTCCGAGCTCATCGATTACATTCGTCAACATCGTTGCTGTAAGAAAACTAAATCTACCAGGTACTTATGAACCTTTTGCTGAAAATCAATTTCGTGTGCTGTTTAAGGTTAAAGCTTTAAATTACTATTTATGAAATCATGAGAAACCTTCGTTAAATAACGTAAATTTCAAATTTGTTTGCTAAATGTATTTATGCTTATATACTACGTAAAAATTTAGTTGGAAACATAACCTAAAATTTAATTAGTCAAATATTTTTCATTCGGAACTAGATTGCTTTATAAGAGAATTTTTTAATCTTTAGATGCTCTAAAAGTTGTTATTCAAAGTGCTTTTATGATGCACTTGTCAAGTGATAAAAACATGTATAAAGTCCACCTTTGGATGAAAGGTGTTTTCTAGCAATTTGTTGTAATTAGTAGAAGAACTAAGCTGTTTTTGACATATGTTAATCTGAGTTTATTATTTTCATACTTAAACCATATGAACTGTTTATGTAACAAGTTCCTTAGATAAAAATCTTGTAAGCCAAAACAGATCTGTTTCATGGATGTTTAAGAAACTAAACTGTATTAACTAACTTATAAATGCTAATACCTCTCTATGTAGAGAAGTATATTCAGAAACTTCTGTAACTTATTTAATGTTGATTATTTTGATTATAGAGGAACACTCTAAGAAAAGTTTTAAAGTTTATATATTGATTAATGAAATTTATTTACAAGTAATTTTTGCAACAAAAGAGATATATATTTAGATTAAACATTGAATTGATACCTTTGTCTTTTTATTTCACTTATTGAAATTAACATTGATCAAATTAGACCAGAAAATTTTGAATGTGGAAAAAGTTGATACAATATCAGGTAATAGAAATGGAATAAGTAATTTCCAGTAGAGTATTTTCTCATACGTAAGGTGTTATTAAGATTTTGAATTCAGGCTAATCGATCTATAAAGATCGAGATATTTTGTTGCTGTAAGACACAAACGGTGTCTTATATTTTATTTTTGTGTGACATCTTCTTGCAGGTCCGACATCGCGGAAGCTAAAGCAGAGATTTCCAGAGGTATTATATATTGAGGTTTGTAAGTTTTTCTTGTAATCATTTATATCCTATAGGTTTCTGCGTCTTCCTGTAGGATACTTTAGTCTTGTTTATTGTCTGTATAGATGCAGTGGCGTCCATTTATTTTTTTGTTCCCGTTAGTAGTCGAGCCCACCATATACCCACGCCCAAACTCATTGCTCACCCTTGGGGTAATTCCCAGACTAGACCGCGAATATAGTAAAGAAGAGAAAAACTTCATTTTCAAATAAAATGATATTTCATAGGCGCCGGCAACGTGAGGCGTATATAATTAAAGAACATTTCACTGGCGCACAACGTGTGAGGCTCGATGGTCGTTCGTTTAAAAGGGTTTGCTCGATTAGTAACAAGTTGTTACAACATCGTTTAACTATTGGCTTGTGGTAAACTCAAAATAGTTTGGTTAAAATTTTTATAGTACCCATGTCGTGTCTGGAACCTCAAAGTTTGTTTGATAGTCGTCTAAATGTTGTAGCAGATATAAATTCGTATTAAAGTAAATTTTTTTCGTTATTTCAGAAGTGAACTGATTAAAAAAGGCAGCAGTAATGATTTGTGAGCAGAAGGATTATGTTAGTAAAAAGATTGGTCAGATTGGTTCAGTGTAGTAAAAATTTTTTTGTCATACTAATTCACAACCCAAGACTGATTCGTTATCTATTGAAAAATCTGGTGATAATCGACCATATGTGATAGTAAAGTTGTTTGATATAGATAGTTTAGGTTTATTTGTTTCTGGATGTATTATTTCAATAGTAGGTTCATCTTCCATTCGTATTAGGTATAATAGTTGTTGTTTATTTTCTTGATCCAAGAAATAATGCTTTGAGAATTTGGTACACAGGTTTTTGTTGTTGAAGTATTGCTTGAAAATTTGCTCTTGTGCATCGGCACGTTTTTGATTTGATTCGTTTTGGTAGCAATTTTTATTTATATCCGCATTGCAACGCAGTATGTTGAGAGGTTTGTAAGTCTAAGCGAAATTTGTCGTAGTAGTTTGTCGGATAGCGGTATGTTAGTCTAGACGGGACTCGTGGAGAGTTGGCCGCTCAGCATTACATTAGTCTAAACGAGACTCGTGGTAAGTTTGTCGCTTTAGCAGCTTGGTCATTATTATTGGAGGTTAGTTAAGATGTAATTTTTGTTTATTAGTCTAGGTGAGGCTCATAGAGGAGTTTGTCGCTCTAGCAAGTTTATGCGTTGTGAAGCACTATAGTTTGTCTTAACAGTTTGATTATGAGTAGTGTAAGGGTGTACCAAAATATTTAGTTATTGTTATTCTCAATGGAAGGTTGAAAGCAATTTAAGATATAAATTTATTAAGCCTAAAGTTATCGTTGTTTGCAAAGTTCGCAGAAGAAGTAGAGTTAATGTTGATCCGGAAGAAAAACATGTTGTAAATTTAATAGAGGTCAAGCTTGATAATTTAGAAAATTGGTATGTGTCGTTACGTAAGAAAATTTTGGCGTCGCCTGAAAATTACCCTCAATGGAAAGTTGAGAACGATTTTGTTTTAAGTTTATCCCATCAAATTTGCCTATGTTGTCAAATGTAGTAGAGTGGAAATATTTAGTGCCGAAGGTTCAAAGAGAAGAAGTCATTAGATCGTGTCATGACCCCTCAGTTGCAGGACATTTTGGGTTCTCGAAGACAAATGCTAGAGTCCAAGAACATTATTATTGGCCCAAGATGAATTTAGATGTGTTGAAATTTTGTCGTGCATGTTTAGTGTGTGGTGCGCAAAAATCTTCTAATGCAGGTCCTTTAGGCTTAATGGGAAAGGAGAAAGAGGCCAAGTTTCCATTTCAAATTATCGCGTTAGATCTTATGGGTCCATTCCTCGCTCAAAATTAGGATTTAAATGGTTGTTGGTAGTAGGAGATTGGTTCTCAAAATATACAATTCTACATCCTCTACGCAGTGCAAAGTCACATGTCATAGAACAGTTTATAGAACAGAAAGTGTTTTTAATGTTTGGAGTGCCCCAATTTATTATTTGCGATAATGGTTCAAATTTAGCTGGTCGAATTTTTAAGTCATTATGTAATAGGTTTGAAATTCAAAAGATATGGTATAATGCTGTTTATGCGCCACAATGTAATTTTGTTGAGAGGATTAATAGGACGGTAGGGACAGCTATTCGATCCTATCTCGAAGAACATGATACCTGGGATGCTGAGTTAGCGCAGATTCAGTTTGCTATTAATTCTGCTAAGCATGAGTCGACGGGTTATACTCCGAATTTTTTAGTTTTTGGCCGACACGTCCCCATGTCCGGTAAATTTTACGGTAGTGGATTTATTCCTGAAGCTGATGTTGAAATCGTTCCTGGTAGCCGCCCATTATATGCTTCAGACCACCAAGGTATATTTAAAGTATTTGAAGACGTTCGTGCGAAGTTGCATGTAGCTTATCAAAGGTCAAGCAATCGATATAATCTAAGGAGGAGAAACATTTCTTTTGAGGTTGGCAATAAAGTGTGGAGGTCCAATAAGGTGCTGTCGAGCGCGGCTAATAAATTTACTGCTAAACTGGCTCCAAAATTTATTTTGAGTGTAGTCAAGAAGAAGTGCTCGAATGTGGTGTACGATCTAATTAATCTAGATGGATCAAAAGCAGGCAGGTGGCATGTCAAGGATCTAAAACCCTATTCTGTCGTAGATCCAGAATATGTACCAGAGGACTGATTGGTTATCTTTAGTATTTGTGTCGTAAAGAATATAGTATAAATTTGGTTATGGGATAGAGTGGTGAAGACAAATTGAAGGCTTTTGCCAGTATATCGTTGCTGGTAGAGATTGAAAGTTTCTCGACTAGTGTTGTTTTAAATGTGCACTAATGGATTATTCAAAAAAAAAAAAAAAAAAAAAAAGGAGTTATTCTGCCCGTGTTGTTGTTATAGCCCGAAGTGGGAGTGAGTCAAATGTTTGTTGCTTCATGTTTGTGGACGTGTTTTGATCGCGTCATGTGTTGTTGTGTCTAGAGTAAGCGAGGAAGGTAGGTGCTGTTTGTTGTCGTAGGTCGGAGTAACCTAGTTGGTGAGGCCATTGTAGTATTGAGTAGTTTTGGTTCGAGATGTTTGGTGTGGCCACAGTAGAGTTGAGGATTTTTTGAGACTGGAGTGTCCCAAAGAAAAGAGTAGCGATTGGGCTATGAATAGCTATAAGCTGAAGAAGCCAAGTATTCATTAGTAAGCTACAATGAGTAGTGGCTTGACGAGCAGTTTATTTTGGTAGAGGCAATAATCAAATTTTGCTGAATGTATTGAGCTGGAATTTTTGAGACCAGCAAATACATAATCATTGTTGGAGCAGTATTGATATTTCTGTATATAGGTGTGAGTTTTTGTTTTGCTATTAATATTAGTAAGGTTGTCATGTCAAGGGTAGTAGTAGGAAAGTAAATCTTTTTGTTGTTATTTTGCGATAGTTCATGTCAAGCTTTTGTTTGAATTTCAGTTTATATTTTGAGAAGTGGGTTGTTTTTTGGTCCCCGTTTGGTTGCAACTCGAGTGTTAGACTACAATATTTTGACTTTTACCGATTATGACTTTTACCGATTACGACATACCTATATTGACTCCTGACGGATGTGTGGTACGCAGAGTTACCTACACACTCATTTGGTTGCACCCCATTTTCCTCTTCTTAATCCAAGAGTTCATTCATGATTTTTTTAGTTCAGAAATCGAAGTGCAAACTTACTTTGTTCATACTTCGATTTGTTGTAATGCTTCTTTTTTTGTATTTATCTTTTGGTTAAGGCGATAGTTTTCCTCTATAAAAAAAAACTTCTCGGTTGTGTATATATTAAGATACAATTAACCTCAAAGTTTTTTTCTTTTTGATCGGAGGCAGTGTAACAAAATTTTTGTTACATTTCATATCTATAAAGAAAAAACAGTTCTAACTGCTATTATTTTGCGAATCTGTCATTTAGCGTGTAATCATTAATTAATTTAATGAACTATAAAGAAGAACAACTTTTTCCGTTTATGTTATTTTTACCTATAAGGAGTATTTAACAGACTTCTATACTTTCAATATCGAGGATGCCTTGAGCGTGGTTTGTGTTGCATATATTGCGGGCGTTCTGGCGTCCACTAGAGCGTTGTTAAACATAACGCCTGCGCGAAAATGACGCGAAGGCTATGAGCATCGACAAATAAAGAAGCCAGCCAGTCAATTCAAAGCAACAGCTGCAACACGTGGTGAGAAATCCTTAGTGCACAATTTGAGGAACACGCTAAGCGATGGTGTTGGATTTTGGTCGAGCATTGGGAAGTTGATTGTTTTGGAGCGTCCGAGGAGTTGCGGTTAGTGCAGGCCTGTTTTGTGTCTTTCGAAATATCAAACAGATGGGAAGTAAAGTGTCCGAGCTCATCGATTACATTCGTCAACATCGTTGCTGTAAGAAAACTAAATCTACCAGGTACTTATGAACCTTTTTGCTGAAAATCAATTTCGTGTGCTGTTTAAGGTTAAAGCTTTAAATTACTATTTATGAAATCATGAGAAACCTTCGTTAAATAACGTAAATTTCAAATTTGTTTGCTAAATGTATTTATGCTTATATACTACGTAAAAATTTAGTTGGAAACATAACCTAAAATTTAATTAGTCAAATATTTTTCATTCGGAACTAGATTGCTTTATAAGAGAATTTTTTAATCTTTAGATGCTCTAAAAGTTGTTATTCAAAGTGCTTTTATGATGCACTTGTCAAGTGATAAAAACATGTATAAAGTCCACCTTTGGATGAAAGGTGTTTTCTAGCAATTTGTTGTAATTAGTAGAAGAACTAAGCTGTTTTGACATATGTTAATCTGAGTTTATTATTTTCATACTTAAACCATATGAACTGTTTATGTAACAAGTTCCTTAGATAAAAATCTTGTAAGCCAAAACAGATCTGTTTCATGGATGTTTAAGAAACTAAACTGTATTAACTAACTTATAAATGCTAATACCTCTCTATGTAGAGAAGTATATTCAGAAACTTCTGTAACTTATTTAATGTTGATTATTTTGATTATAGAGGAACACTC
Source organism: Platerodrilus igneus (assembly GCA_036346225.1). Lineage (NCBI taxonomy): Eukaryota > Metazoa > Arthropoda > Insecta > Coleoptera > Lycidae > Platerodrilus > Platerodrilus igneus. The sequence continues at coordinate 8,301,793 of JARFIW010001469.1, read as the reverse complement.
TAAGAAAAGTTTTAAAGTTTATATATTGATTAATGAAATTTATTTACAAGTAATTTTTGCAACAAAAGAGATATATATTTAGATTAAACATTGAATTGATACCTTTGTCTTTTTATTTCACTTATTGAAATTAACATTGATCAAATTAGACCAGAAAATTTTGAATGTGGAAAAGTTGATACAATATCAGGTAATAGAAATGGAATAAGTAATTTCCAGTAGAGTATTTTCTCATACGTAAGGTGTTATTAAGATTTTGAATTCAGGCTAATCGATCTATAAAGATCGAGATATTTTGTTGCTGTAAGACACAAACGGTGTCTTATATTTTATTTTTGTGTGACATCTTCTTGCAGGTCCGACATCGCGGAAGCTAAAGCAGAGATTTCAGAGGTATTATATATTGAGGTTTGTAAGTTTTTCTTGTAATCATTTATATCCTATAGGTTTCTGCGTCTTCCTGTAGGATACTTTAGTCTTGTTTATTGTCTGTATAGATGCAGTGGCGTCCATTTATTTTTTTTGTTCCCGTTAGTAGTCGAGCCCACCATATACCCACGCCCAAACTCATTGCTCACCCTTGGGGTAATTCCCAGACTAGACCGCGAATATAGTAAAGAAGAGAAAAACTTCATTTTCAAATAAAATGATATTTCATAGGCGCCGGCAACGTGAGGCGTATATAATTAAAGAACATTTCAATGTGTAAGTTAGTTCAGAATAGGAAACAATGAGGGTACGCGTCTAACCAGTTCCAGGACTGAAGACCTCATGATGATGATATCAGATTGCTTTGTGCATTCTAAATTCTTGCTTTGTGCTGATGATCTAAAGATTTATCTACCTATTAAATCAACTACAGACTTCCAACTTTTACAGTATGACTTGCATAGACTCTCCACTTATTCTCGGACAAGCTTTTACTAAACTTGGACAAATGTAGCAAAATTTTTCTCACCCGCAATCGGACCATAATTTTGAGGTGATAAACTAAAGTCTGTTACTATTGTTAAGAATTTAGAGGTATTTGTAACTTGCGGTTTCGTGTAACGTTTACTTGCTTGAAACGTGTGCATGAATGACTCTCGGCTATTGTACTTATTTAATCTTTCTTACTTAAATCTCCAGAGAGACCTTATCATCAGAACTAAACAGTGGGTTTTTTGTTATATCCCTGCGATAGCATACACATGGAAATAATTTATCTAACAAGTACTTCACTGATTCAGTTTGAAAAAGACAACAACATGTGATATAGTTACGTATAATATGTGTAATTGAATTAACAAGAGTAATCAAACTTTGGATTAATTTAGTAAAATAGAAAAATAAAAAAATTAATCTTTAACCAATTTCAATTCTCTTAATACTCTAACAAAACATGTAAATTTTACATCAGTAAATTTTCTTTCTTTTCTTTTTAATCATTACAGAGTATCAAAAAGTTAACAAAATAAACCGACGTGATATGAGCTCATGTCTGGAAGCTTTTATAAGATAAAATTTTCAACGTATCTAATTCAAACATTAATTAAAGCATTGCATCTTCACAGTGCTATTAGCATTTAAACATTTGTGAAACAAACAATTATTATAAGTTTTTCTTTTACAGAAATTTAAACGGATATATACATAAATACCTGAATAAAGTATTATCAAAGTCTTTGACCTCAACCATACGTCAAGACAAAACGCAATCAGTTGAACTAACAACAGATGTTGAACACCATGGCGGACACCCGATATTCTAATCCTCTAAACCAAAGAATATTAATCCAGGAAAAGCAAGTCTACCTCTGCTGATATTTTCACATTTAAGCATTCTACAATACTCGAACAAGTATTCAAATTCACTTGAATGGCAATATAACAAAAACCATGTTGAAGTGAACAATAAGTTGTTAGAAATTAAATTAATTTGCTACAACAGATAACCTTAATTTAAAATCATTGTATAATAAATAAAATCAGCTTACCCCTAGCCGGCGATTTAATTTATTTTTAAAAGTAACAGCTTCAAACAACCAGACCAACATTTGGAAAATAAAACGTTCCATCGTCCACTAAAAGTTGAATCAGATAGCCCGACCTCAATAAGTGGGATTGCACAGAATACCACAATACGCCTTTTGATTCCTACCCAACAGAACTTCGACTAATAAGACTGCTTTTCTGTTTAACTTATAATCCAAATGCAGGTAAACAAAGTTGCCGAACTTCTAGATTCGTAACAGTAAAAACAAACTGTTACATATTCCTCGACTCGAAACTAACTTTTAACGATCATTTAAATAATATTGCCATCAAAGCTTATCGTAACTTAGTTTCCATCTTCAGATTAATAAAAAACTTAGAAATAAATAAACAAATGGCCAAATTCCTACTTATTTATTTCTCATCTTGCCTTAGGACTAAGTTTTTAAAAATTTTGTCTGGCAACTCCATCTATGCTGATCATGTTGGGTCCTGTAATAGTTACCGATGGTTAGTTGCTTACATCCAAGTATAGAGGGCGCATGAAAAACAATTTGTATTATAAATACACCTTGATTTGCATATAATCTTAGAACTTGGTTGTTTTGCAAAAAGAGATGCGTCCGTCTGATGATCTGCAAGAACAGTGAAACCGGTCACGGGCTTTTTTTCTTGCAAAACAACCAACAATTTATATTGATTTTCGTTTTCTATGCTCAAATTACTTTCCCCATGCCAGGCAAAATTATTCATTATCAAAAAACTTAGAAACAATTCAATTTTAACTTCTCTACATTTCTTACGTTAGGAGCCATCTGGTGTATTCTTCAATTGTGTGGTACCCATTTTATAATAAATACATAGATCGCATTGAACGAATAAAAAAAATTCATCAATAGTTTAAATTACAGATTTAACAAATAGTTGAGACCGTTGCCATACAATCACAAGCTTCGCTTTTATAAATTACGATCCCTTACAAAAAGAAGAATAATTGTGGAACAGATTATTCTTTATAAAATTTTACATGGAATATATCGTCGCCCCCATTCCAAAATAATAAATGTGCCAATTTGTCAAGTTTGACATATGTATGGGTTGGATATGCATTTTATCGAACTATTCATTACCAAAATACTAAATGTTATTAGCCAATAGATTTAAAGAAAATTGAATATTGCATTTACACGCATGTGCAAAAGTTTTATGTTGTACAATGTCAAATTGCTGAATGTGTCACATTCAAAGTTTTGGCTTGGAATGAATTAAAATATTTTATCATTTGTAGAGTGATGTGCCACTTTGGTTGTATTGGCCTATGACAAATGTTTATAGTCTGTAATATTCGTGGTTTAAAATTGTACAATAACAAGCAACCTTTTTTACTTCATTTGTATGCTGTGTTGTGTTGTGGGTATTTTTTTAAATTACTTTTTGCGATTGATAGTTTATAATAGCAAACATGAGTAGCAGAACCAAAAAGATATTGAAATTGTATTCAAAAATTAATAATAAGTTTGTATTTGTGTATTGAAATAGTGAAAGTATAACCTAATAATAATTTTTGTTCAAGAAAAAGTAAACTGTGTAGAAATAATTATGTCTGAAAATGAAAAGAAAATATTGTAATAGGTACCTGTCAGTCATTGTTGTAACCCTTAGATGGCAATACTATGGGTAATATTATTTTTATAGCAGATCCTAGTAGGATTCATGATTTATTTAAAGAAAATGCATTTTGTGAAGAAGTAACTGTGTCCGAAAGCCAAAATAAACAATTGGATAAATGTATGTTAGATTATTATTCTATTAATATACGCATATCAGTTATTATTGTAAATCTTATTGGCAATGTTATCAGTAATAATCATTTTTATAGCAGACGCCAGTACGCTTATTGATGATTTCGGATATTGTGATAATCTTGAATCCTTCCTGGATTCTGATGGTGATTTTATTGGTTCTTCATCAGATGAATATGTACCATCAGCAGATAGTTATTCTGCAAATGAGGCAGCTGAAAATGAATTACCATTGCGAAATATTCATAATAAAACTCAGCGAAGCTTAACATTAAACGAAAAAGCAAAGGTTTGTATTAAAAATTATACTGCCAGTTTGAATTCACTTTATTTCACTTCAATTATAGATTTGTTTCCTATGAAACATAGAAAGGATGTACTGCAGTGGTCAAAGACTGAGAGGAAATCAAAAAGAATTAAATGTGAAGAATATACAGAATTTCGCAACATCAAACACCCAGTTCGTCCTACGTTATCCACTCCGTGTTCTGAAAAACAAAAACATACATGCACTACAGAGGTTGAGCAGTTTAGTTTCAGAGAGCAGCTATTTATGCTGAATACAGCAGTGCTTCTTCTTCTAATTAACAACGTCAATTCATCATAAATAATGTTATGCAAAATTTTAAGAAGAGAACTACAAGAAATATTGAAAACTCTAGGAAAAATTATACTAACCACTACTCTTTCACAGTAAATGGTAAAAAAAGAAAGATATGTCGTGATTTTTTTATGGCTACGCTCAATATTACTGATGCATTTATAAGAAGTTGTTTAAAAAAACAATCTACTAGTGGGATGTTAATAAAAGACCAACAAGGAAAACATACTCCTCACAATAAACTGAATAAGGACAGTGATGATTTTATTAGAAAACACATTAATTCGTTTCCAGCTGTGGAATCGCACTATTGCAGACAATCCACATCTGAAAAATATTTAGATTCTACACCAGTGTAAAAAATGTTTGTTTTACAATAGCTTAATGAAGGATGAAAAGAGGTTACACGAATGCGAGTACGTAACGCATATCGAGCAAAAACAATCTGCCAGGCAGCAGCGATATAAAGATAAGGAAACTGCCAGAAAAGATCCGATAGTTGTTACTTTTAACTTTGATCTAAAAGAAGTGCTTAACTGCCCTAAAGGATCAACAGGTCAAATTTTTTATTTGCGGAAATCAGCGGTCTACAATTTGACAGTTTAAAATCTGGGTAACCAAGATGTAAAATATTACCTCTGGGACGAAACAGAAGGAAAACGGGGAGCTAATGACATTAGTTCATGCATTTACGATTATTTAAGTAGTATAAACAATATAAATTCAGTTCGAATGATGTCAGACGGATGTGGTGGACAGCATAAAAATTCAATTTTTGCAACCATGTGCTTAGATGCTGTAGTAAAACATCCAACATATCAAACAATCGACCATAAATTTTTTGAGACCGGGCATACCGACATGAAATGCGATTCAATCCATTCTAAAATAAAACAAAAATCAAAACATGTACCGGTGTACCTGAAAATTGGGCACAGGTTATTCGAGATGCTAGAAAAAATCCTTGTCCATTTGTTGTGACAAATATGTTTTTTTACGACTTTTATGATTTCAAAAAGTATTCTATAATCGGTCCTCAACAAATTCCATGGAGAAGTGTATGCTGGTTGCATTATGAGAAAACACCCCCTTCAAAAATATTTTATAAAACTAACTTCAAACAAGAAAGTTTTATCGAATTCGAAATAAGACAAAAAAAGAGGCGGACCAAAAGATGCAATAATAATTATCCCGAAAGCGTATAGTGAAAAACTTACAAATAAACTTAAAGTACCAGAATATGATGACAATGTATAAGAACTTAACCATCCCTAAAGCTTATCACCATTTCTACAACTCGTTAAAACCAAATCAGTCTGTAAGGGATAATTTGCCTGCACCAGATGCGGACGAAGATTCAGTTTAGATTATGAATCAATACATTGCTTGCTAATTATTTTGCACAATAAAAGTAAATTTATACCTTGTGTGTTATTATTTTTTATTGCATGAGTCATCACTCAATAATAAAAATTCCAATACCAAAAGCACGAATGTGTAAAATTTTTAGCAAAAATTAAAAATTACAAACAAGAAAAAATAGTTGGTTAAACTGAATTGCATGTGCATGAAGATTATGAAAGAAAGATTGGCATAACTTGAAATACTGCTTTTTCAAAGAGCTATAGACATTCAACTTGATGTATCTCAAAACAATAATTTTGCACATTCATTGTTTTGGCACAGGGGTGACAATATCATAGTGAATTTGTAGTAGGGCTGGCAAAATTCGAAAAAGTTGTATTCGATTAATCGAATTTTGCAGTATTCGCAAACCGATTAAACCGATTAATCGATTTTCTATCGAATATTCGGTTAATCGAATATTCGATTAATCGGTTAATCGAATATTTGATTAATCGAATATTCGATTAATCGATTATTCGATTAATCGGTTAACCGATTATTCGATTGTTAACAATTTTTTTAGTTAACTAATTGGCTAGTTCATTAATCGGTTAGTCAATCAATCGTATGATTGTCTAGATAATCTATTAATCGACTAAGCGTTTAATCGACTAATCAACTAGTCAAACAAATTATTTCTAACCCAATAATCGTTTGTCTGATTAAATCACTATCGTGCGGGGTAGTCAATTACAAAATCCATCAAGTCGTGTTTCATTTCATTTTCAAGTCTCCTCCATCTCATAGCAAGATTTTGTCCTGAAATTGTACTATGTGTGGTTGTATTTTTGTCTTCCCTCACGTTATAGCTTGCACACATAGGAAAAAGAAAACTTGGGCTCTATATAGGTAATACAAATAATACTGCTATAATTTAGTTAGGTATTATAAGTTCAAGTTAGAAACAAACTTACAAAATAATTTTAAAATTATGAACTTGCAGTTTAATAAGCAAGAACTAAATTATAAACTATAATAGTGGACCCACTCAGGTAATCAGAAATCGAACAGCTATTAATACAGGTGTTTCCTTACTATATTATTGTACACTCACGTAGGTAGTTGATTTTAATCTATTAGGTAATCAAGCTGAATTATATATACGTCACGGATCATGTTAGTCAATTAACACAATAAAAAATTATTCTTCCAATTGATTCAAGTCAGTTAATCAAATAACAGTGATTGTAGGTGTTGGTGGATGTATTCCTAATTTATTTGACAAAAATATATCGTTTGTAATTTTGTGTACAGTTTTATTAGTTCTTGGAAGGTTTAGTTTAAAGTAGAATTGAGGATCTTCTTTTGTATTATAAAACGGACGTTGCTCCTTTTAGGATAAATCTTTTACAACATGTTTGTACTGTTATATTTTTAATTTTACTAGAGCTTTCGTTCTGTAAGGACTTGCCTCTTAATAGAAACAAAAGCAAACCATTTTTCTTTTAACTGTATTTTATTTACCCATTATTTTTAATAGGTGTGTCCTATTGGTCGACTAATCGAATATTGAGATTATTCGAATATTCGATTATTCGAATATTCGATTATTCGAATATTGGATTATTGGAATATTCGATTATTCAAATATTCGATTAATCGATTATTCGAATATTCGATTAATCGAATAATCGATTTGTTAATTTTTAAAAACCGCGATTTTCGATTAATCGATTAATCGAATAATCGATTAATCGAATTTTATTGCCAGCACTAATTTGTAGTAGTGTCACTGCGTTTTTATACGCCAGCCTTCGATGTTAAGAAATCCCCCATTATTTGCGTTACAACACTCGAACACTAACCGCAGCTTAAACCCTCCAATTTCAAGATTAATACGTAATTACAATGAATACGTACACAGAAGTGATATTGACACTTTTAGTCTGTCTTCAAAAATTTAGGCGTTTACTAATGCAATTTTTTTAACACTGTCTTATTTCTATAAATTACAATTGTTGTTTTTGGTTAGTATACTTATCAGGTATATATCAGCCAGTAGACTCACTTTTCAAGTAGTTTGTAGGAGAACTCTGCTCTATATTTTGCATTACAAAAAACACTTTTCTAGTTTTATTCTGTAATATTAGAATAATTTCATGTTCAGCATTTGTATTAAAGTGTGACTCTTTCACTAGGAAACCAAATGCTCCTGTTTAGAGTCCTTTATTGTAATAAATAAAAATAAATAAATATGTTTTTGCTTTTCAAAATGCTTCGGCACTGAAGTTTCAAATTTGGATTATAAAACTATCAGGGTAATTGTTTTGAAATACTTTATCCTCTTTACACTTATGATGTGTACATAATTAATACCGCAAAAGACTCTTGAGTTGATTCTCTAAATTGGCATTTTAGCCCTATTGAAGTTTCATATAAAATATTTTATATTTTAAAAGCCATAAAATTTCTTATGAAATAGTTTCGTTCTAAATGCAGGTTTTCTATATCATCAATTAGATTTAAGAGCATGTAATCCTATATTTATGCTATTTAACAAACAAAACAATATCCTCGATAGCACGCCGCGAGATAGGTTTTGGGCCTTTGGGAGCTTCTTTTTAAAAACATTTATTTCCCAAAAATACTTCTATCAAATTTATTTTAATACAGTAATTACAAAATGGTTTAACAATGTTACGTGCAGCTTTCCAGTTTTGAAGTTATTCTGTGTTTTCTGTAAAATCTTATCCGGTTCTCGAGGTTAATTTCCAACTCGCTTTAATTCTTTGTCTATTTCTATTTCTGAATGGGTCGATTATCTTATCTAGCAGGTGTAGTGTGCATGATATTGATATTCATTGTTTGTTTGAAGCTTGTAAAAGAGTAAAGTGAACGCTCTTGGTTTTGTTGTATAATTTTATAAGTGCGTATTGAGCATTTGTTTTAGCATCTCCTTGGGGAGGATCTGTAATTATACGACAGAAGTTAGTGGCGTTTGTCCACTTCCGTTTGTGGAATTTATTTGCGTCTCCGACTCTTTGCTTTTGCGATAAGGCCGTCCAACGTACGTAATTATTTAGATACAGTATTGGTATTCTAATTATTTTTCTTTCATTTTAGTGGCCTTCTTCGGTTTTTTGTACCATCCTTTAGTACTACCTGCTTTAGACTGCCGTCGGTACTACTTTTAGTAGTACCTTTTGTTTTTGCTTCCGATCACCGTTCCTGCTTGTTCCTTGCTTTTGTTTACAAATTTAAATTTGCTGTTCTGGAAGGAAGCAATAGTCGCCCCGCCGATTATCGAGCCCAGAGCTGTGTTGCTACTACTAAGAGTACTCAGGACACCTGGATCTCGAAGGTCGTATACATGTTTACTTTAATACCTGTTTTTTCTTTTTGGTATCGCCTCAACAACCAATTTAAACTACGTTATCAGCTAAATTTATTTACGCTTTAATTATTACAAAATCCAGTTTTATCACAACGAAAGTTATATTTTTGCATTTTTGGAAAATAGAAGTAACGTTTGATAAATTCTTTTGCTTTCCCCTCGGTGTGTACATGTTTAATCACTATTCAGGCGAACTATTGTGTGTACTTTTTCTTTAGATACCGAAGTTTTGTAGTAACAATTGTGACCTAGAGTGTGTTTATACTTTTGTTGTGATCTGCTTTACTATTAATTTCACCAGATCTATATACTATGTATTTTGCCTTATTTTTCAGGTTTATTTTTATGCTACGATATTTTGTTTTGTAAAAGATCCACCAACGAACGCGATATATTTATAAATTTTAGAGATTATTTATCTCCGCGCCTTTATATAACGGATGAGCGGCATGCCTTTCGTCGCGTTTTAACTTGCGTTAGTTACAACTTATTCATTCGCCTATTTTGCGGTACCCCGTGTATGTACCGAACCGTTCGTGGGTCTCCACGCGTCACTTTATTGTTTCTTTTTTTTTGTGCATTGTGTCACCTGTATTTGTGTCAAGTAAATATTATACGTGTCCCTTGATTATTATTTTTATTATTGTTTTGAGTTAGCGCGTGACGATTGTGCCGCTTTGTGCTGCTTCGATATGGTATTTGGGAACTTGTGTATGAGTTGGAACCTTTGAGTCACGGTTCTATATTTTCTTTGTGGCCAGACTCTGGCGCCCTTACTCTTCGAGCTTCGCCATTCTGGTCCTTAGTCGAAGCCGTCAGCCCACGACCTCCTGGCTGAGCAAGCCACCCTCCCCTTCTGCCATCGTTACAACAGGGACCAATTACCTATAGTCTATTTCTGGTTTACCATCAGCGGTGACAACTTGTACGTTAATGTTCATTAACGTGACTTTTAATTTAACAAATTAACCAAAGTTAATATTTTAATAATTACCAACAGTAGCTTGAACTACCAACAATGCTAAAGTTATGAAGTTCGAGACTGACTGGCCATCCGGGGGTCCTCAGGGTATTTATGCAATTCCTGCTCCCACATCATCTTGTGGGAAAGTGTAGATCTCACCGCCCGCTATTTTTTGATAACATACTAAGTAATGTTTTAATAAAACTGCTTTATTGCAGTTCACTGTATCTGCACCTGCAGTATCAGGTTGCGTCTGGAATACAAAGCAGTTGCTTCCGTTCTCATGTCTGATATGAACTTTCAATTAATAAAATGTAACATGCTATTAGTAAGACATAATAAATGTATTTAAATTTATATACACATTGATATGGGGGATATGTAACTCGCATACTTCCGCGTTCACCTGTGTGTATGTGAAACGAGAACGAGTCCCTCTTCAATAGCCGTCCAATTCGATTCGTTTTTAAGCGCGCTCTCAGTGGTCGTATCTTTTATAATTCGTTAGGTGCGGGCTTCTTTAATTATATTAAGAACGTAGCTTTACATAATTGGCTTTCAGTTATGCCACGTAAAATTGGCAGTGCACTGTAAAGAGTTCGCGCTACTCTTTACAATTTCTGTTGTTTGCTATTACAAAAGATTACTGATTGACTTCAAACGGGGCGATCGGTGTTTTAAAATAATTTCTATTCTCTCTTATCGCAAATGCGTTTCTGGAAATATATAAGAAACAAGTCTCTCGCGGTACAATAAATATCGTGCAATAATAATTCTTAAAACCATTAAATTAATAATAATCTTGTAGTTATTATCTCAAACCATAACTATGTGTGTTTCCTTCAGCATGTTTTTAGTGCTAATCGAATCAACTTTCTCTATTGGTGAACTTGAAATAATCTAAAAGTTATTGTAATTAAAATTTTACTGAATATTTGAATAGTGTTCCGATTCACATAGCGGGAGCTATAAAATTTGTACATTCTTAACGAACTACATTACGACAACCAGTGATATTATTAAGTGTTCTTATACGGCGTATGTTCGATTAGTTATTCATTAAAGAGCACCACTATACCAGTCAAGCGTTGTTATTGTGTTCACCAGTGCTATCTTTCTTTCTTGGTCATTCAAATTTCTCACTAGTGTCTTCGCAAACACCTAACGTTACAGTTCACTGCTCTTGGAAAGTTTGGGTACGTCTGTGTCACCCTCTAATCCCAAGGTCAGCTTCGACACGGAAGTACCCGCAATCTCCCTACATGTGGTTTTTCAATGCTCCACCCGAAGGTACTACATTGGCCAGGAAGCGAGTTTGTTTTTACCTGGAAAATTTGGAATTTTGCCGAACCCTTGCTGTTCCAAGCAAAGTAGGGATCTTTAACGTGCGTGATAACACTCACACATGGGACCTCCATTTTACCTCTCATCCGAACAAGGGTGTATTTTTGTGAAAAATGCTCGCGACCTTGGGTGTAGTAGTCACGGCATATCAACTACGCCACGGAGCCGTCGCCCCGTACTGTCCTTACATGTGATTTTTTCCAATACTCCACCCGAAGGTACGACATTGGCCAATAAGCGAGTTTTATTTACCTGAAGAATTTGGAATTTTACCGAACCCTAGCTATTCCAAGCAAGGTGGGGATCTTTAACGTATGTGACAACATTCACACACGGGACCTCCATTTTACCTCTCCTCCGAACGAGGGTGTATTTTTGTGAAAAATGCTCGTCTAACATATTTCAAGCGGACCGTGTCGGAATTCGAACCTGGGACCTTGGGCGTAGTAGTCACACACATACCAACTACGCCGCGGAGCCGCCCCACACACTCTCCGCTCGTTCTCGCCTAAGCCCCTTCTTCAGTTAATACTTTAGTGCAAAATGGACTAACCTCATTTTGACTACTAGAAATTATTTGTGAGCTGTTAAGGAAATAAAACCATTAACTTTTTTGAGCATTCATTTCAAATTCTACATAACAAAGCTAAAACTGATAAAAATATTTTTGATGCTGAAAAGAAACACATTATCTCAATTTAACTCAGATCTTGGCATCCTTATGAGATTTCTAAACACAAAGTAAGAAATACTTATTCCAGTATTTATTTTTTCCCGTCAAAGGTCTAGTCCACTAAATCAAATTTTGCACATCTGATAGCTTTGATCAAAAGATTTAACGTATGTTCATGACAAAAACGGGTACATAGCCAAATAAACTGGAAATAGACTAGATAGTTCCCCAACACGTGGCATACAATTATTTGGTATAGTACTCAGGATACCGAGTATAGTATAAGTTCTGCAGGTGAAACTGCAGTCCCGTAAATTACCTTCTCACAAACCACAGCGTATAAAGCCGAATTGAAAAAAAAAGTTTATGCTGATATCAGACCCCCGATGCGCTTCCAATATACCAATGAATACAATGGCTGATTGTTTAGTACAACGGCAGTTGAAGGTATTTCATCATCATCATTATGTCTTCAGTCCTGGAACTGGTTAGACGCGTACCCTCATTTTTTCCTATTCTAAACTAACCTACACATTTCCCTGAAATTTGCACAGTCTGCGTCTATCACTATCTGATCTAGATCTACATCTACCTTTTTTTTCCTATTTCTGCTTGTAATATATCCCGTACTATTCCCCAAAAATGCCTTAGAACGTATTCTGCCCTTCTATTTCTCCTATATTTTTTTCTACAGATACCTTTATTCCCCTCTATTTCTATAACCTATTTGTTACTAACTTTATCTGTTCATGCTATCATCCTTATACATCTGAAGCACAGAATTCCAAAGACTGCTACCGTTTTTCTGTCTGCTTTTCCTACTGCCCGTATTTCATAGGCATACTGTGCTGTGCTCCACACACATGCTTTCAACAATTTTCTTCTTGTTTCTATGTTTGTTGTCTTTGATCATAGGCGCTGTTCTTTGTTATTAGATGCAGTACGGTCCCCTTCTAGAGCTTTACAATTATAACCCTATTTCTCCGACATTCAGTGGTTGTAAAAGGGGGGGGGGCTACTTCGTTCAAGGTCTCGGGTTCGAATCCCGAGACGGTCCACTTGAAAAATGTTAGGCAAGCATTTTTCACAAAAATTCACACCCGTGTGTGTGTTGTCACGCACGTTAAAGATCCCTACCTTGTTTGGAACAGCCAGGGTTCGGCAAAATTCCAAATTTTCCAGGTAAAAAAAACTCGTTTCCTGGCCAATGTAGTACCTTTGGGTGGAGCATTGGAAAATCACATGTAAGGTTGTGAAGGGGGTAAGCAGTCTGTGGCTGCCAAGTTCCCCCAGCACTTGAACATTTGCCGATTTAATATTTTTTCAATATATCTTTTCGCACAGTCAACATTAGTTGCAGATATTTCACAACCAACACCTGTAGTTGATTATAATAAACATCAGATTTATCTGCGCTTATTTCATCGTCAGTAGGTTTCCGTCTCAAAACTGGTATAGTAATATTTAATACTGATCGGTATAATGTTTCGGGTTCTTTTTATCCCCTAATGTGACCAGTGACCTTTAAGGAAGGATTTCCTTAAAATGGTGGAACGCAAATATCTTCCGACTATGCTAGGGGTCTATTCCTTGGGCAGAGCTTATGAGGATTGGTCGTGGTTCTTTTTACAAAGCATGATTTTCTTACTAGGGTAGATTCTTAACAAAACAGGGGTCTAAATAAGGCGCCACCAAGTCATTAACTTTAAACACAAGGTTTCCCTAAGGGGGACTTGGGTGTCCTTAGGGAGAAATACCGTATTAAACTGCTAACGCACAAGCTGTAAAGAAAATTTAATTAAATTTACAAAAATGAGGACACAAGAGGTATTCTCTTGTTACCTCATATAAAAAACAACAAAGATAAATCAGGCAACAATAATATGAACACAGATTTTATGCTTCAAATTCGGAAAAGGCTATTAAAGCTTCTTGTTAAATTGAGTCTACCACTTTACGCTTATTTGATCTTATACCTTGTTACTCTATTTCTGAACGTACTTGTTCAGAATAAAACAATTAATTAAGAAAAATAAACGTTGCTTCTTTAATTAAAATTGTTCCTTCATAAAAATTGTAAATATAAAATTCATGTTTAAGAAAAGATAATACAGGTTTCATCTACTCATAAGGTAGGATTATTTATTCAAAAAGAAATATTAAAAAACTTTAAATGTTGCTTACGTTAAAAAAGTTTAACTTGTTTTTATACCAGAAATATCAGATCTGTTTTTTCTGTTTACATATTTATAAAACTTTAACTACATTGTCAATTAATTCATCATTCAAAAATTGTAAGTGAAATCATGCATATATGAAACATCAATAAGAACTCTTTAAGTTTGCCTAATTTCATAAAAATTAGTAACTGTGATTACACTGTACTAGTATTGACAATAAACATTTACTAAGGTCCTTCTTAATTAGTTAAACGGATAAATGATAATAGGTGGTTACAAAGATATTTTTCGAAACAGCCTCGCATCAAAGGTCACCAAATGTAGACGTGATGTAAAAATAATTCTAATCTGTTACCTTGGCTCAGCAGGTGTTGTCTACATGTTGGCGTTACAGCATGTTAGGGCAGGTGTTGATACATACGTTTTTCAAAAAAACAAGTGACGTAAAATCCACATGTTCTACAGAACACGAGCAGCTGCTTGATCCTTGGACCGGACCATACGAACTTCCATGCGTTTTTCTCATACGCACAAACTGGACCAACCAAACTCCAATACCAAACTTAGATGTTCTACTGTATGTAGATCTTGACCAAAAACTTCAAAAGTACCATTTCAATTCATCATCGGACTTAATTTCCAAACCATAAAATTTCTACGTACTTTGTAGAACGTTTCCTTAAAATTCAAACTTATTGTTTTCTCGCATAACATTACATAAAATCCATCGTACGGTTGAAGGACGTTCATCTTGTAACAAAATTTTTTGTTACGTTAAATATCTCTAAAGAAAAATATTACTAGCTGTTGTTATTTTACGAAATTGTCATTTAGCGTGAAATCGTTAAATAATTTAATGTACTATAAGGAAGAACACCTCTTTCCGTTTGCATTGTTTTCACCTATAGGGAGTATTTAATGGGGACTCCTATACTTCCGATATCCGTGGATACCTTGAACGTAACTTGAATTACATACGCTACAGGCGTTCTGACGTCCACTAGTGCAATTGTTAAACACAACGTCTGCGCTAAAAGCGACGCGATTGTTAGGGTGTTGGCAAAGAAGGAACACAGCCATCTTGCAAGCAACTACGTGTACGTAGACTTCATTTTTGAAGATGGGAAGCTTTGCTTGTAAGTGGGAGCTAAGAATAGCTCTAAGATAGTGGAAGGGCTTTTTGGTTGCCGCGTGGAGGCTTCACGAAGGAGCTCTCGTGAAAGCTGCCCAGACAACTTAGAGCAACAGTTACGACACGTGGTGAGGAGGTCCATTATTGGTGAGCATTGTGTAATTAACCAGCCTAGTATAAAACTAATACATGGTTCAATTTCTCTAGCACATTTAAGAAACACGATTAAACATGGAATTAGAATTTGGTGGTGTATCGTGAAATTGTTTGTTTTAAGGCTGTCCGAAGGATTGTAACTAATACAGGCATGTTTTGTATCTTTCTGAATTTCAAGGGGATGGAATGCTATGTGTCTTAGTTCATCTATTAAGTTCGTCAGCATCGCCGTTGTATAATTAAAACAAAATCAATCAGGTACTTATAAAACTATTTACTGAAAATTAATTTTACGTACTAAGTACGGTTAAAGCTTTGATTTAACATTTACTAAATCATAAGAAACTTTTGTTAAAGAATGTAAATTTCAAGTTTGTTTGCAAGATGTATTTATGCTCAAATCTCACGTAAAAATCAGTTTGAAAATTATACCCTAGAAATTTGATAGGTCAAATACTTTTTGTTCAGAACTAAATTTTTATAAGAGAAATTTTGAACCTTTAGATAATTTAAAAGTTGTTATTCAAAGCACGTATATAATGCACATGTTAATTGATAAAATATGTATAAAATCCACCTTTGATTGAAAGATGTTTTCTTGCAATATGTTGTGATTAGTAGAATACCTAAGCTGCTTATAACATATGTTGAACTGACTTTTTTAATTTCATGCTTAAGCCATATGAACTGTTTATGTAACGAGTTCTTTAGATAAAATCTTGTAAGCCAGAACAGATCTGTTTTATGGATGTTTAAGAACCCAGACTGTATTAAATAATTTATAAATGTTAAGACCTCTCTAAGTAGAGAAGCAAATTCAGAGATTTTTTTAAAACTTACCTTATGTTGATTATTTTGATTATAGAGAAACACATTAAGAAATTTTTGAAACTTATTATATATTGATTATTAATTTTTTTGTAAATAATTTTTGCAACAAAAGAGAATTACACTTAAATTAAATTTTGAATTAATACCTTCGTCTTTTTATTTCACTAATTGAAATTAGCATTGTCTAAATTAGATCAGCAAAATTTTGAATGTAGAAAAAGTTGATACAGTACCAGGTAATAGAAACGGAACAAGTAATGTCCAGTAGAGTATTTTTTTTATAGGTAAGGTGTTATTGAGATTTTGAATTCAGGCCAATCGATCTGTAAAGATCGAAATATTTTGTTATTGTAAGGCACAAACAGTGTCTTATTTTTTATTTTTTTTGTGTGACATTTTCTTGCAGGTCCGACATCGCGGAAGCTGGAGCAGAGGTCCAAGAGGTTTCCAGAGATATTGCTTATTGTAATTTGTATGTTTTTTTGGTAATCATTATATCCTATAGGTTTCTGCGTCTTCCTGTAGGATACTTTAGTTTTGTTTATTGTCTATATAGATGCAGTGGCGTCCATTTACGTTTTTTTTGTTCTCGTTTGTAGTTGAGCCCACCCTATATCCACGCCCAAACTCATTGCTCACCCTTGGGGTAATTCCCAGACTAAGCCGCGAATATAGTAAAGCTCGTGGGTCCACCGAGGTTTTGTTCACTAATTGACTCGCTCCATTAGAGAAAATCTTTACTAAATAACATTTCACTGGTGCCCACAAAGATACGTTTCACTGGCGCCCAACGTGGGGCTCGATTTTGTTGGTGCTCAATTTGTAAAAATAAGTTATTTCAATATCCCTTAATGAGTTGGTTTAGTTGGTAAACTCAAAATTAATTTGGTTATAAATTTTCATAGTATTTATATCGTGTCTGGAACCTCAAGTCTTTTAAGCATTAGTTATTTGAATGTCCCAACAGGTTTGATTCGCATTAAATAAATTTTTTTGTCATATTGAGTTGGTCAAGAAATAAAATAACTTTAGGTTGTCAAAATAAATTTTTTAAAATGGCTGAAACATTTCAAATTGTTCATCTACTCAAAGAAGAGCTGGAATATGAATTAAAAATCCGTGGAATAGAAAGTGCTAGGCCGGTTATGGAAAAGAGAAAAATTCTAGGTAGATTGTTAGCGAAAGAAATAGGGAAACCTGATTGTTTAGTAGATCTGTCAGTATACAGGGTAGAATTTGAGGAAGAATGTAGAGAGATAAATGCTACCATCGATTCAATAAAATATTTGGTGTTAGAATTTGAAGGTGATTCGGGAGATTCAATCTTTAAAAGAGTATTTTCTAGGCTTGTCCATGTATCATGTCGAGTTAAACGTATGAGACTCCCGTCTGACAAAGTGAAAGAAGCTGAACTATCTAAAAAGGAATTATTAGCAACCATCCTTACTGTCGAAGCTGAATTGTACGAGAAGGTGAAGCCGAGCCCAGGGTCAAGCAGTGCAAGTGATGCAAGTCACACAACTTCGTTAGCAGTAGCTGCACCTATGCATACGTTCCCATATTTTACACCACCGATCCCTGTTGGCTCTTGGTCAGTTAAATTTTCAGGAGACCCCAAGCAGCTGTATTTCTTTTTGGATAGGATAAAGGAGTTGGCACTATCACGTAAAGTATCCTACAAAGACTTGTTTGAGTCATCCGTCGAACTGTTCGTTGGTAATGCTTTGGTGTGGTTTAGAAGTATTAGAGATTCCGTAAAAGATTGGGAAGCCCTTGAGAGTAGGTTGAAAGAAGATTTTTTACCCGCTCATTCAGAGGAAGAGATCTGGGAGACAATAAAAAATCGTCGTCAAAAGAGGGATGAACCAATTGTTCTATTCGTTGCTCATGTAGAAAGTTTATTTAGTAGACTACCCCATACCCCAGCGGAGATTACAAAAGTGAGGATACTCAGGAAAAATTTATTACCAGAATTCATATCGCAACTTGCTCTTTCAGATATTGAGGATACAGCTACGTTAATAAAATTATGCAAAAAATTAGAGGAAGCCATGATGTTGAAACAAAAATCAGTTTTCAGTCAGTCGACCAGCTCAGCTAAATTTCATAATAGTGCTAATTCGTCAGTAAAGAGTAAATACCCTATTTATTTGAAAGATTCTTCTACATCAGAAGCTCGTGTTGATAATCGAAAAACGTGTGCTCCACAAGTTCAGACTATAAGTAATAATAAAGCTTTTCCAGTACCTACCCATGCTAGTTCTTCAGGTCCAACAAAAATTATTTCAGGGTGTTGGAATTGTTCGCGACATGGTCATTCATTTCGGTATTGTAGATTCCCAAAAAGATTTTTTTGCTACGGTTGCGGTCATAAAGGAGTTACACGTGATAAGTGTCCAGCATGTTCAAAAAACGAGTGAGGAGATGGATGTTGCGCGGCCGGCATTCCATTCCTTCTCAAAAGGCGGTAGTTATGATTTGTGAACAGAAGAATTATTTTTGTAGAAAAAAGTGGTCTGAATGGTTAAAAGTAGTAAAAAATTTTTGTCGTGCTAACCCTCAGCCCAAAACTGATTCGTTATTTGTTGAAAAATCTGGTGATAATCGGCCATATGTGATGGTTAAATTATTTGATATAGATGTCACTGGTCTTTTGGATTCAGGATGTACTACATCGGTAGTTGGGTCTCTTGCTATTCCTTTAATCAATAAGTTAGAGTTAAAAATTTTCAGGTCACAAAAACAAGGTATTTTTACAGCAGATGGAGCTTTGAAACCAGTTGAAGGAATAGTAGATTTGCCCATTTCAGTAGGAAAACAATGTCGTGTTCTTAATGCTCTCGTAGTACCATCTTTACCACACGCATTTATATTAGGTAGTGATTTTGCTAAGCTATTTGGATTGATAGCAAATTTTAAAAATAATTCGTGGCATGTGCAAGGCGATGCGGAAAGTAGTGTTCCGTATGTAGGTCCATCATCAGTTCCCTTAAAGTATAGTGACTACTTACTCAATTTAGATGATTTGTCGATTAATCAGAGGTCACAGGCGCAAGCTGCCATAGATTCATTTCAGGAAATTTCTAGTGCTGATAAATTAGGGCGTACTAATATGATCGAGATGGATATCGATACAGGTGATACAAAACCCCCTTCAGGAAAAGACCCTATGTTATGTCTCCCTATATTAGTAAAGAGTTGGATAAGGAGTTAGATGAAATGATTCGATTAAAAGTAGTAGAACCGTGTCAGAGTCCATGGAATTCGCCTGTGTTGTTAGTTAAGAAAAAAGATAGTAAAGAATATAGATTTTGCTTCGACGGAAGAGCATTAAACGATGTTACGGTCCATGACAGCTACCCTCTTCCTAATATAGACAGATTCCTAGGGATGTTACGTAATGCGAATTATATTTCCAGTCTTGATTTGCGAAAGTCATTTTGGCAGGTCCCTCTTAGTGAATCGTCGAAGGATAAAACAGCGTTTAGCGTTATTTCGCGGAGACAGTATAGATTTGTGACGATGCCGTTTGGTCTAAAAAATGCTGCACAGACTCAACAGCGTTTAGTTGATGCAATTTTCGGTCCAAAATTTGAACCATACGTTTTCTGCTATTTGGATGATATAATTCTATGCTCATCGACGTTTGAAGAACACCTAAAGTTATTGTACGAAGTCAAGAAACGCATTCGAGAGGCAAATTTAACGTTGAATTTAGAAAAGTGCGAATTTTTTAAGAAGTCACTCAAGTTTCTCGGTTATATAGTAGGGTCAAATTCTTTAAGGACGGATCCGGATAAGGTGTCAGCTATGGTTAATTTTCCACGCCCAAAGACCACCACTGAAGTTAAAAGATTTCTTGGTATGTGTAGTTGGTACCGTCGTTTCATTAAGGACTTTTCATCTTTAGTTTCACCAATCAATGATCTAGTCAAGAAAAGAAAAAAAGATCAAGTCGTTACGTGGACTTCAGAGATACGTTTCAATCTTGGATCGATATTTTATCGCAAAGTTGACGTGAATGAACTATAAGTTGATACTCGCAGGTGCGAAAGTAGAATCCATATCCTCTTTAAATACAGCATACGGACTGCCTTATTTTTATACAACCAGATGAGGCGTGTTCATGCCAACAAATGAATATACGACGGAGCCTTACAATTTATATACAAAACGACTTCTTAAAAGTTGAGATATATAAAATAAAAATCTAATTAAAGATTCTCCAACGAAGCGTTGAAAAACATGATTTATCGTAACTTTTACGAAATAATTAAAGGAATATTTTAAGTGCTATTTAAACAAATGTACAAAGAATTATTAACTGACTTTATCAAAAAAATTATCCAAACAAAGTTATTTATTAAATGTCATTTAAAGACGTCGTTAAAAAGACGTTATAAAAAAAGAAGAAGAAGAAGAAGAGCGCTACAACAAAATTATTCAGTTTGTCTAATAACTTATTATTTTAATTCTTACCATCGTTAAAACCACAAAGCCTAGTGTTCAAGGCACTAGGGCTCTACTACCGCACAAAGCGAGACGCAAGTTACATGCTAGAGCCCTTATTATTTCCATGATGGTTCTCGACGAGAGCTCTAGCTAAAATCAGTGCAGATGCAATATGCACGAAACTGGAAAGCTGCTTGGCCTTGATAATATTAATACTAACTTTCGGCGCCTGATGTAAGCAAACAAACTAGCATTTCTGTATGGCGGTTAGCACGCATAATACCAATACTGGTATTTATTTATTTAAAAATGGTTTGCATGATATTAATGACTATACAAGAGTTTGTAAAACTAAAAATTCGTTGATGTTCTGCAGTGGTCAAAAAAAACTGTTACACTGGTTGGACACGTACCTCCACTTATTTATATTCTGAGCTAGCCTACATAGTTCCCTATTCCCACAGAACCTATATACAGCTCAGTTCCCCTTCTATTGTTTTCTAATTATATGCCCTATTTCACAGAGATTCAGTGGTATGTAAAGAGGGTTAAGCAGCCCGTGGCAAGGATTCGCCAACACTTAGACATTTGCCGAATTAATAGTTTTCCTGTAAATCCTTTCACACAATTAATATTATTCGAGAATATTGCACAACCAATACCCGTAGTTGCTTATAATAATCATAATGTTTAAGTACAGTTATTTTTTTCGTCATTAGTTTATCCATTTTAGGACTGGTTGGATGCGTACCTCCATTGATTTCCATTCTGAGCTAGCCTACACATTTCCCTAAAATTCCTACAGCCTACATATTTCACTATCTGTGTACAGTAGTCTAACCTAGGTATAGCTCTAGCTCTTTTTTTTCCTATTTCTGCTTCTAATATATTCCGCACTATTCGCTCATGTCTTAGTAAGTGGCCTATCATCCTATCTCTCCTATTTTTTACCGTTTTCCACATATTTCTTTTTTCCTTTACCATTTTTAGTACCTCTTTGTTCTTAACTTTGTCTGTCCGTGATATCTTCATCATACGCCTGTAGCACCACATTTCAAAGGCTTCTACCTTTTTCTTGTCCGTTTCTCCTACTGTCCAGGCCTCACAGCCGTACAGTGCTGTGCTCCACACATATGATTTAAGCAATCTTTTCCTTGTTTCTAAGTTTGTTGTGTTTGAACACAGTAGTTGCTTTTTCTTGTTAAATGTAGCACGACCTTGTGCTAATCTTTGTTTTATATCTTTTGCGCTTTTCCCATCTTGCGTTATTTGGATTCCTAGGTAGCAGAAATCCTTAACCTCTTGTAAGTTCTTCTTACCTATTTGTATTCTTGTTTTTGATTTATTTTCCCCTCCTTTTCGTACTAGTACTTTAGTTTTATATTTGTTAATTTTCATTCCATATCTGTTAGAATCGTTTCCATTTCATTAAGAGCAGCTTCTAACTCTTCCTTGTTAGATGCTAATACCGCTCATTTCGATTTTCAAGTTTTCTAGCTTACCTACTTGCTTCATACTTCTAACATTCCACACTCCGACTCGCAAAATGTACCCGACTCTTATTGTGAACTTTCCGATTGCATCCTCCGAAGCAGGCCCCTCCCGGAGATCCGAATGGAGGACTATTTTAACTGGCGGCTTCGTGGCGTAGTTGGTATGCGTGTGACTACTACGCCCAAGGTCCCGGGTTCGAATCCCGACACGGTCCGCTTGAAAAATGTTAAACGAGTATTTTTCACAAAAATGCGCCCTCGTTCGGATGAAAGATAAAATGGAGGTCCCGTGAGCGAGTGTTATCACGCACGTTAAAGATCCATACCTTGCTTGGAAAACCAAGGGTTCGGCAAAATTCAAAATTTTTCAGGTAAAAAAAACCCGCTTCCTGATCAATGTAGTACCTTCGGGTGGAGCATTGGAAAATTACATGTAGGGACTATATTAACTCCGAAATCTTTTACCACAGAGAATGCCACCATGTTTATTACAATTTAAGTACGCTGTGTATTTGGGAAGCAATGTGGTGATTTCCCGTTGCCGTTCCCGTTCACGTTCGCGGTAGTGTGTCAATCTAAGTACCGAAGGAGCCGCTGCCCTCTTTCGGGGTCCTGTCTTAGTCTGGTTTCTCACTAACGACCCTACTACTTTGGTTGGACTTGTAGTTTGGCTCTTTAGCTCATTAGAACACGCAAGCCATTTCACTTGTTCTAGTAATCTAGAACTTCGGCAAGATGCAGGTTCATTCGAAATGGAGGTATTTCATATGCAAGTATAAAATATCAAGTGCTGATAATTACATTATTGTTGAATTTTGCTTATATGAAGACATTTGTTCACAAAAATTCAACTGGATAAGCACAAGGGTTACAGATTTAACCTGAATTGTTGCCATAGTTACATATTATAGCGAAACATCGTTGGGTGTATTATTTACAGGTGACCTACAAAAGTTGTTATTTTGCTAACAAGTTTACCTGATCATAGAATTCGGCATTTGGAAAACTCCTACAGTTAGTTGTTTATAGATAATTGTTACTTGCCCATACGTTATTGTAATGTTTCTATTACATCAAAAGCTTCAAGAATTTATCCATTCGCCCTACAGTTGGTTACTTGTTCAGAAATTATCATATTCGCGACGATTTGACTATCATGTCAGCAGGTTATAAATATTTAAAAACAAACCAAAATTAGTGATAAATTCTTGCTTGCACAATGAGGTTCTGTTCGATTTTAGTTTTGTGCGGTTTGTTCGCAATAGGAAAAACAGGCAAACAATTTTAATCAAAAGATTATTTATTTTTAGAACTATATATTTTTTAGAATTATGTACAGAAGACGTTACAATGAATGACCTACCAGGTGGAGTACTGCGCTCTGCGATAAGTATGTTAACCACAGGAATTACAGAAGAATTCTGAGGTTGTCGTGGGCAATTTCAAGTTGACCCAGATAAAGTGCGCTTTTGGTTGTATAATAAACAAAACCAAGTTACTCCTATAAGACTAGACAGAGATGATCCAAAACAAATAAATCCTAGTCAAAAAATAATATTTATCAGCCACGGATGGACTTGCAATATTACAGGTGCAGGCTTTCCAGAAATGAAAGACGCGTATATAAAACGATACCCAAACGCCAATATAATACTGCTTGAATGGACAACCTACTCTGTGGAATTATACGCAAATTCATACTGTTACGCACCATATATAGCGAAAGTATTTGGAAAATTCATCTGCAATCTCAATTTAAAATACAATGTAAATATAAGTCAACTTCATTTAGTCGGCCATTCGATGGGCGGGCAGATCTCAGGACTTGCAGGCCAAGAAACACAAAAGCAGTGCAATAAGAAAATGGGTCGTATAACGGCTTTAGATCCGGCGGGACCCATATACCAAGCAGTAGTTTCGTCGAAGCGTTTAGATAAATCAGATGCAACCATAGTTGACGTGATACACACTAACCAAGGTTATTTTGGGTTCTATGGATCGTGTGGCACAGTTGATTTTTATCCCAACTGCGGTTCCTACCAACCTAACTGTTTGCCTTCCATATCATTATTGAACATTTCAGCATTGTTTAATCTCCCTTTCAGTGTTAGTAAGTCGTTCAACGACCTATTATTAAAAATTTACATCAGTTTTGTTATAGTTTCCTGTAACCATCAACGCAGTGTTGAATATTTCGTTGAGAGTATTAATTCGGATGTTTTTATAGCGAAGAGTTGTAGCGCTTGTCCAGGTCTACTACCAGATGGGTTTTGTATCGCTGATCTTTTTAGAGCATCGTCATCTATCATGGGAGAAAACTATGAAAGAAACCCAGGTGTTGCTAAACAATACTATTTACAAATAACCAACCAGTTACATTTTGCAAAACATCGTAAGAATTAATGTGATGACGTTAAATGTTGCCACAGAATATTAGTTGTAAATATGGTTAATAGAGGGTTATATACACTTTCGCAATTAATAAAATTAATTTATTTTAAAAATAATTATCAATTCATTTCAAGTACCTTAGTTATTAAAGAACTTATACTTCCAGATATTTTATTTATTTCTTTTTGTTTATAAATAATTTAGATAGTACATAATTTATATTCTGTAAACCTTTCGCTGCAGTAGTTGTTCCAAATACATTTTATTTTACTAAAAACTAACACAAAACAAAACTGAACAGCAGATGTCATGAAATCAAGTATATTACCTAATATGGGAAGAGATGCTACAAAGAGGAAAAGCTAGAAAAACAACCGAAAATAAATTAAACAGATAACATTAAGAGTTAACTTACATCATCAAAATCCCGTAATATCAGAAATATGAGTTAAAAGTACATCATTTCTACATATAAAAATAGCACAATGGCATTCGAATCGAAGATAACAAAAAAAAATAAAAACGTTGACTACAACTAAAGCCATCATTAATCTCGACCTCTTGATAAACATGCATATAAATAAAGTAGTTAATTATTTACAATAATAATTTTTAATTATGACAACACTCTGATTTACTAATTAGAAATAAATCTTCTTATAAGTTATAGTGTTATTAATAAATGGCGAATAAAAATACACGAGTTCAAACAAACACAAGACAAATAGATATAAAGAGAAAGAATGTACGTCTAGCAGTAACTGCCGATCATTATCAATACCAGAGGTGCCTTGCTTTTAATAAACCAATTTTCAAGTTATCGACTCTTCTGATCGTGTTTGTTATCTCTTGATACTAATTTCAGTAATTTTGAGATCTCAAAGAAAATTCTGCAATTAATAGCAACTACCAGGCATTCGAGTTCATTTACTTTGTACGCTTCTAATTTAGGAGTTGTACAACACATTAGGTAACATGTTTTTCCCAGAATGTTTTGGTAAATCGTTTCCTCATCTTTGTTTTACAAGTCATTTGACCCTTAACCGACGTGATCGAAATTTTAACACTCGATGCGTTCTCAAATTCTTTGGGTATCAGGAAAAGTGTGTTTTTTGTGTTGATAAAGCTGATGTTTGTTGTACGGGCTTGTAAGCACACAAACAATCATATTTCTAACTAACTTAGTAAAAAGCTAAAGTCAAAGAAATTTAAAACTAAAAATAGTCTTTCAGTAGTTCTTTTCTGCAAAACAAAATCCCTAAAAAATACAAATTTTTCATGTTGAAAACATATTTGGTAATGTTTAATTTACAAACAAGGGGCGCACTTTCTTCTAAAATAAAACTGTACATAATTGGCAATGACCGAAAAGTGTAAAAAACAATCTTTAGGAATATTCTAAATTTTCAGGCACTGAACACAAATTTTTTAGATCACTATCAACTGAACACAAATAATTTTAAGGCATAGATAAAAGAATACTTCCTCTAGTTTCTAACAAAAAGTATTGGGCATTTGCAAGTGCCTCAGGAGTCGCCTAAAAAATTCTAAAAATATAGTTTTTGGCTCTTTTGGTATTTCTCACGAAGAAGTGGTTCAAAAGTCTTTAGATAATAGTTTCAACAAACTATTTGCCTAGCAGATTGCAGTGGCATAAGACTGAAAAATGATATATGTGTTAACTAAATAGGTATTCACATTTTTATAAAACAGAGCGATGTCATCGACATCTTCTACCGCTACACTACATTTGATTTGCCAATGTTTCATTCAAAGGTACTACATTGGCCAGCAAGCGAATTTTTTACCTGGAAATTTTTTATTTTGCCGAATCCGTGCAGCAAGGTAAGGATCTTTAACATGCATGACAACAGTCACACATGGGACCTCTGAAGTTTACCTTTCATCCGAACGAGGGCGTATTTTTGTGAAAAATGCTCGCCTAACATTTTTCAAACGAACTCGAACCCCGGACCTTGGACTTAGTAGTCACACATATACCAATTGAGCTACGGAGCCGCCTCTTCTTCTGCTACACTACATTTGATTTTTTCCAATGGTCCACCCGAATGTACTACATTGGAAATTCTGAATTTTGCCGAATTCTTATTGTTTCAAGTAGGGTAGGGATCTCTAACATGCGTGAAAACACACACACACACACACACACAAACACACACACACACACACGTGGTATAGTAGATAACACGCGTTTGATTGTTAGCTCCAGTGTTTTGAAGTTTTAGTGGTGATTTTAGTACTTTAATACCTAGTGTTTAGTGTTAAAAAGACAATAGTTATGTGCTGAATAGTTTTTTTAACAGTAAGTGTTTGAACTTTAAGTTATTGTTTTAAAAACTGAAAATTTTTAATCTAAAAAAGAACTGTCATAATTACGTGTTATTTTGCATATGTCAAGCTGACATTCAGCGCTGACAGATGCCGCATTTTTACTTAGTTTGTAAGATATTTGGTTGAATTGTTTATTGGCGCCTTAGTCAATATGCAAAATAAGGCGGCGTTTGCCGCGGAGGAAGAGGAGATGTTTCTGACCACAGGAATGTCTCCAAGGATGAATCACCTACTGAAGAGTATCAAACACCATCAACATCTGGCTTTAACCCTAAACCGTTAACTAACACTAACACAGCTACGTTTTCAAATATTGTTAAAACTTCATCGTTTCCTAAAAAAGACCAGGCTATTATATTTCCCGCCATTGAAGGTTTTCAAGTAAAGACTACGTCGTTGCTACAGGTTCAAGAGTGGAACCTCAGAACATCCTATTTGCTTCTCGTATGTCTAACAACAGGATATGCATCTACTTACGAAATAAAGATATGGTTAACACGTTCGTAGATTCAGAAGGAGGTATCAACATTAGAGACGTTTTTGTGCCAGCAAGAAAATTAGTACTTCCCGCTAAACGTATCTTACTTTCAAATGTATCTCCAATCATCCTCACCATATCATAGAAGAAGCCTTATCATTTTTAAATTTGAAAATAGTTTCACCTATCTCTTTTATTGGTGCTGGCATAGGGCTGGAGGAATACAAACATGTATGTAGTTTTCGCCGACAAGTGTTTATTGCGATTGACGAAACAGCCTCGTTACCATCATCAATGCTGCTTAGTTATGAAGATGAGGAATATAGAATTTTTCTAACCGACGAAAAACCACGTTGCTTTAAGTGTAAGGAGTATGGACACATTGCATCTAAATGTCCCGTAATAGAAGCAACTTTAAATGTCATTACTGACAGGCCGAACATAATACAAATGTCAAATAAGCGAGTACATACGTCAACTGCAGAATCAGATATCCAAACGAATTTAGAAACTGAGCAAAATATTTTAAACATTCAAGACTCGCCTGAATCTTCTGCAGCTATCGAGGACGCGGGATTTCAAATACCTAGGCTCACTACAAAAGTCAACAGTAATAATAAGCGAAGGAAAATAGCAAACCCCCAAACGCAAGACTGCTACGATGGTGTAGAAATGTTGTGGGAAGAAAACCCAAATCAAATTCTAGATTGTATAAATTTAATACAATTCCTAAAGGAAGTAAAAGGTAAAGACGAACCACTAAAAATAGTTGCAAAGTACACCAACGATGTGCCAAGTTTGATCGCCCTAATAAAATCTGTAACCCCATTAATTCCACAACGAGCATTAAAGGAACGACTAAAGAGGCTCGTTACAAACTTAACTAAAACTGCTACTGAAGTTGAAGCTTTACCCCAACCCCCACCAGAATCATTGAGATCATCATCTAGCTCAGTATCTATGCGTTTGTCTGAATGCAGTACAGAAAGCGATCAAGACTTCTAAACATCTACTGAGCACACACAACAAAAACTTCTTTCGAATAAAATAAAAATGCAACGTCAAAATTTAATCAAAATTACAACACTAAACGCAAAAAGCGTTAAAGGCGATTTTAAATGGATTCAAATGGAAACTTTTCTTGCAAACAGCAATCCTGATGTATTTCTGTTGCAAGAGGCCAATATTACAGAAATACCCAGTTTTCTCAATGCAAAACTATATAATTCTTTTGAACCCTGCAATATCCAACTATTCAGGGACCTTAATATGTGTGAAAAACACGGCATCTATAAAACTAATTTCCCACGAAATAGTGTACAGCTCGTACCTGCAGAAAGTGGTTTTAGAGATAAACAAACAAAAGTTTCAAATTTTAAACATATATTTACCACATGATACCCACATAGCTCTAGAGGTGCTGGTCTCTCTAAAAAGTAATCTTAGGAAATATATACCCAAATTTCAAAAAACCATAATTGGAGGTGATTTCAATTGTACTCTAGACCCAAACACAGACCGCTACAATTCAGCCGAGAGAAGTACAACATTAGTAGATAAGCTCCAATCCGTAGTAGACCTGTTTAACTTACAAGATTGCTGGCGTTCATTCAACAAATTAAAGGGAGGATACACCTTCTTTTCTCAAAACGTTCCGCAATCAGCATCAAGACTGGACCGTCTATATTGCACAGAAAAATCACTACCAAATATTACTTCAACATTTGTCCAAGATTCGTTTTCTGATCATTTGGCAGTTACTATGACTTTAAAAAACGAGACAGGCCAAAAAATATCAGCACCCTATTGGAAATTTGATAATTTTCTTTTAGAAGACAAGAATTACGTAGATATAATGCACACTTTCTTTAGTAATGAAATTACACATAAACCAAATGACGTTGAATTATGCACCTGGTGGGACAATTTTAAAACTAACATAAAGACAATAACTGTTTTATATAATAGACAAAAAAGACAGCAGAAACTCCTCCAACTTAAAAGCCTCGAAACCGCCATTAAGAAAATGTCACACTACGATCGAACCGCTGTCGACCTAGAAACATATTCAAGGACGATTGGGGAAGTTAGAAATCTGTATTACCGCGTGAGTGAAAAACAATTCTTAAAAATGCGGTATGAGCAACTTATAAATAATGACCGGCCAACAATGAATAAATTTAATCCCATAAGCTTTCGACCGCTTTCAAAATTATTAGATGATAACAACTGCATGGTAACGGAACCCACCAACTTATGTTCGATTGTTGTCAAGCATTTTTCCCAAATATACGCAATAGACAATAACGCTTCTATAGATGAGGCTGCGGAAATATATAAAGACTGCAAGAAAATCTCGGAAAAGGACAAAGACGATCTTAACAAACCTATTTCTTTTGATGAATTTACTAAAGCCCTTAATTCTTTAAACAAAAATAAAGCCCCAGGAATGGATGGACTCACCATAGAATTTTATAAACATTTCTGGAATACAATAGGAGAAACCTTTTACATAGTTTTCAGCAGCTCTATGACTCAAAATAAAATTCCAAATTCAATTTCAAAAGCCGTAGGGTGTTTGCTACCAAAACGCGGAGACTCCTTGAAAATAAACAATTGGAGACCAATTTCACTATTAACAACCGACTACAAAATAGTAGCAAAAGCTCTATCTTCCAGACTGACAACGGTAATATCCTCTATAGTCGAACCTGATCAAAGCTACTCGATACCAAGCCGAACAATCTTCGACAGCTTACTTTTACACCGAGATGTAATTTGTCATGCTAATCGTGAAAACAGATCACTTGCAATTCTAAATTTAGACCAAAAATTAGCTTTCGACAAAATTAACCATAATTATATGTTCCACCTTTTGAAGCTCATGAATTTTGGAGACACGTTCATCAACTCAGTGAAATTATTGTACTCAAATGCACAAAGTTTTTTTAGAATTGGTTCTTTACTAACAAGAAAAATTAATTTTTCAAGGGGAATTAGACAAGGCTGTCCTCTCTCTGGGCCTTTGTATTCATTAATGATTGAACCATTCTTGGTAACATGTAGACGCTTACTTTATGGCTATCCTCTTCCATCGGACCCCATAATAAGATTAACTGTTAGTGCATATGCAGATGACATTTCCATCTTCACTTCTACCAATAACGATTTTCAGGTTTTAAAGAAAATATACGCCAGTTATGCTAAAGAATCTGGTTCTCAGCTTAACACCGAAAAGTCAAAAGGATTCTGGTGTGGTAGTTGGAAAGAAAGAAATGATAAACCATTAAAGTTTTTATGGGAACCGTCAGGTATAACCGTACTCGGAATTAAGCTGTCCAATAACATAGAAGAAGATATAAACAACACCTATGAAAAATTAGTAGAAAAGATTGATGAATCATTGCTAAAATGGTCTCAAAGATGTCCATCGGCTTCACTTAAAGGAAAAAAAATAATAATTAATCAGTTTGTAGCTCCAAAACTATGGTATTTTTTACAAATTTTGCCACTCTCTGAACACCATCTGAATGTGCTGCAGCGAAAATTAGTCAATTTTGTTTGGAAAGGAAAACATTGGGCCTCCCAAAAGCACTTATGTTTATTATTAAGTCGAGGTGGTTTGGGAATAGTACATTTACCATCAAAAGTAAAAACCATTAGAATCTATACAGCAAACAGATTATTAGATACGCAAGAAAGGCAACATTGGAAAACGATGCTGGAAAATCTAATAAGACACTCCAACAAATTGAAGGTTTTCTGGCAGTGTTTATTTGTGTCAGACTCAAACTTAATCGAGGCAAACACACCTCCATTCATTATTTCTTTAATAAATGCAATGCAATCTTTGAGCTATGGAATCGCCGATTTTCCGCGAAACTTTCAAGACATAATGGATGTACCAACAACAGGCAGTACTTTAATTAAAAGCTGTATTCCACCGCTTTTTAACGAGCTATGGGTACAAACAAATATTAATACAATCCGAGACTTAACATATCATAATGTTTGGGCTACAGAAGATCAAGTTCGATATCTTTTGCGGAAACTGTCGCACATTAAACAGCAAGAGCTTTTGATACATTACAAACGAATAAAAGCTTTTTTTCGTTCGCAACATAAGAATGCTGAGCAGCTTGGTGATGATACATCTAAAAAAATAATAACATTTGAAATGAAGGGCAATTGTATCGAAGTAAATAAAAGTACACGAAAAAAGCTTCAAGAAATCCTTACTTCAAGGAGTTTTTCGACCAAACCAACCCAAATATTTGACAACCATTGGATGACAGAAAAAGTACTATGGTGTACATACTTCAACAACCTAACACCTGGTTATATTTCAGAGATCGCCTGGAGGTTAGCAAAAAATTGTCTAACTGACTCGGTTTTTCTGATGCATGCAGGTTTTAGAGACTCCAACAACTGCCCCTTTTGTGCAAACGTTATTGGCACATCTTGGCATATCATCATTGAGTGTCCAGAAGCGCAACCATTATGGTCATATGTATTAATATTACTTAAAAGGCTTCTAAATACTAAAAGATTTTTACTCAAGTACATATACACTGGATATCCCGAAAAAACTGACACGAGTAATTTAGCAAACCTACTAATAAACTTAGCAAAATGGTCGATTTACAAATCAGCAACAGCTTTAATGAGATATGGAAACTTAATACAAACATGTAAGGAAACATTTATTCGAAAACTGAAGCAACTAATTTTCCACCATTTCTCGTGGGCCCTAGGTAAAAGTACAATAGAAGAATTTGAGAAAAAATGGTGTATTGAAAACGCATTGTGTAAGATAGATACAGAAACTCTAATTTTTAATGAAATCCTTAATGTCTAGTTACAGCATTTCTTTTGTTTCATGTATGAAAAACGTTTTTATGTATTCAATAGTTAATTACTGAACTGATGGATAAAAAAAAACACCAGTTCATTTTATATTGACAATTATGCTGTCAGTAACACATACATCATAATTCATAATGTACGTTTTAAGTCAATGATGTATTTTTAAAAAATGCTGAGATGTATATAACTAAATTGTTTTAAATAAAATAATAATAATAATAATAATAATAATAATAATAACACACACACAAACATACACGGGACCTACATTTTTTTACCTTTCATCCAAACGAGGGCGTATTATTGTGAAAAATGCTTGCCTAATATTTTTCAAACAGACCCTGTCGGAATTAGAACCCGGGACCTTAGGCTTAGTAGTCACACACATATCAACTGAATCACGAAATCGCATTCTTCTTCAGCTACAGCAATATTTCGTGGTTTTTCGTTCACAGCATCCATTCAAGATTTTGAATTATTTCGGTCACCTTGTTATTATTCTGTTTGGAATGATGCATCGAAACAGTCATTTGGTACATTAACTTTTCGATACAATAATCTGTGAATTCTATTGAAGGAGACTAAGCATCATTAGCAATAGTTCTGTAACCTAAAAATAGGACAAAAGTTTACAAAGACGAATAACTACTTGCGTTTAAATTAAAAATCGCATTTCTAGATCTGTTCTAACCTTTAACAAGTCAATGACCTTGTCTCGATAAATATGCGCATTCTATTTGTAGTTGGTTCGAGCATCAACCGAGCCTTGACCTTTCAAACCATATTTTATGGATTTACTTGGCAGTTACAGTTTAAATTTGGACTTGCCCCTACAGCCAACCAGCATTTCATCGACATCCGCATTGGTTTTCAAAAAGTAAGCTTATTTCAAATTTTTAATATATTTTCCAAAGATATTGTGAGAACGCTACAGTCGAATCAGTTTTACTCTTAACATTATCTCTTCATGGGTATCAAATCTCAGAAGAGTCAATAAACCAGTATCAGTTTTACTGACGTTACCAACGAAAATATTTTCGACCAAATCATCATTGAGAAGGCCTTGTTATTACACTGAAAAGCAGCAGTCAAGAGGAAAAACTCAGAAAAACCTTTTGTTTCAATATAATTTGTTACTCGCAATTCATTTTTACCGGTTTATTATAAAATTCTAGAATTTTAAAATTTGTATAATACACTGCAAAATTTACTGCCATGTTGCCAGTTGTTCAGTTTTGACAAAACTTTTTTTTTACTCTGGCAACTTAAATATATTATGGACCGATATTGTAACATTTCGGGAAAGTTCAGCGGCAGTCCGATTGCATCTGTTTTAATCTATAAAAATATTTCATCTTGAATTGTGTGCGTCACTGATCTATTCACTTTCAATAACCAACGACTCGTCTACAAATCAGACTCATTTTTAGAATTTGTGTCGTATTTAACATTCATTTGATTACGTGATTTAATTCGTTGTGCCTGAAAAATCTGCTGGAGCTCTTGTTACACGTCAACTCTTGCAGTCAACCACCTGGATAGGTAACTAGATAGTAGACCGACGCATTTCACATCTTAAGCGCATCCCAATATAAAGATACATATTAAGAGGTTGTTCTAAATAAAGAAAAAGTTATTAATATGGATGAAAATAGAGACCCGATTTAGAGTCGAACTACGAACTAGCATTAAAAGCAGAAGAAATAGACGACATACATGTAGAAATACTACATACTTCAGGTTTATCAATAAGATATACAAATCTAGAGAAATACTGCCAGATATTATTAAAAATGATCTTTTAAAGATAACAAAAGAAGTTAAAGCAGACAGAGGTGAAGATTATAGAATACTGGTTTAAC
This sequence comes from Platerodrilus igneus, assembly GCA_036346225.1. NCBI lineage: Eukaryota > Metazoa > Arthropoda > Insecta > Coleoptera > Lycidae > Platerodrilus > Platerodrilus igneus. Next base: position 8,267,501 of record JARFIW010001469.1, on the reverse strand, counting down.
ATCGTCAAAAATTTTGATTCGCATTCTTTACAGATAAATAGAAAAAAAAGTACAAGACAGGTTTGGAAGAGACAAATTTAGTTTTAGGCAAAATTAAGACAAAAAAATAAGGTAGAGTAAAGAATAAATTGACATATTTGACAATGGTAGATTTAGGTATTTGATAACATCGAATAGAAACAAACGGATGTTTGAGATATCGCAAAAGATAAATTTAAAATATAAAATAAGATAATCAAGAAAGGAGGCATATGTAAAGAAAAGTGTCAAAAAATATTGCTTTTAATGTCCCTTGCTGAGGAGATAGAAAGTTAGCCAAAGAGCGAGTCGAGCTCGCACTATTAGGGTTCCGTACCACTACTACAGTGAGCAATCAATAAACCAAATTAAGCTGTTTTTATTTTTTCTGTATATTTTAATCTTATCCAAATTTGATTGTGATAACTGAAAAAAGAATATAGTGTCCCACATTGTCTATTACTGTGTTTAAAAAAATTTTCCCAGCAACTATTACACTGTCAAAAAACCTGCAGGTTTCCGATAATCTATGACTCAATATCTACTATCCCTATTAAAATCAAAATTTTAGCTTTGGAAATGTAGGAGAACAGGGGGACGGACGGTCATTTTTGGCACACTGAGCTATATCATGAAGACTACTGGACCGAAAATTATAAAAAAAATATTTTTAGAAGCCTTTTAAGAATTCTCTTTCAAATGATACCTCACACGATATATTTATTAAAACTTTTTTCTTTTGACCGAATTAACCCCCGTTATTTTAATCTAAGAATATTTTTTCTATTTTATGACTATCAATACATGTGCGCGCCATAAAGACCTAGCATTGTGTCAAATTTCAAATTCTTACGTTACATAGTTTTCGAGAAAAACCTCTGCGACAGGCGGACGGACGGACACGAGAGTGATCTTATAAAGGTTCCGTTATACCTTATAAGGTACGGAACCCTAAAAACAATTAACTCTAACCTATAAAACTTAAATGATTTAGTAAAACAAAAGCATTACAAGTGTAACTGAAAGAAGTTCTAGATAGGATAACAGGTTATATTTTGAGGTACGAAGAAATGATTATTGCAGTAATAAATTCCACAGTAGAAGGTAGAGCAAGTAGGCGTAAGTATATAGATTAGACTAAGAAAAACAGATGTAAGGATAATTACAGGACGTAGATGCCTAAGCTTAAGAAAGTAAACAGTAGAGACTTAGAAAAACGAATATAAAACTAATTAAAACACCAACCAGAATTGAGTTGTTGAAAAGAAGATCAAAATGTAATTTTTGTCACTGCAAAGCCAAACTAAATAAAAGTTGCATTTTTGTAGTCATTAAGCGGGTCGGTGACTTAGTTTACGTACTATTATTATTTCCAAAGTCCCGAATTCGATTCCCGACACGGACTGCTTCAAAAATTTTAGGCGAACATTGTCCACAAAAGACTCGTTTGAATGAGGGGTTAATTAAAGATCCTGATTATGGGTGTGACATGCACGTAAAACATCTCTACCTTGAATGGTACTGCAAGCGTTCAGACAAATTTGAAATATCCAAATAAAAAAGCGACCCATCGAGAGGCGCGTTGGATAACTCAAATTTACGGCCATTATTTGGGAGACGACGTGAACTAATCAGATTTACCTGTGACCACTAATTACAAGTTCGAATCCTACCTGACTTGAGATAGGAATTTTGCAACACCTCAGTAAGGAAGTGGGAGCGGATGGGACAATGGGGGCCCGGGCGTTACGATGTGGGGGCGCCAAAATCGTTAACGAAATTATATTATACTCCTATCTATGATTAATGCTACACCAGAAGGTACTATATCGACCAAGAAGCGGATTTCTTTTACCTAGAGATTTTGAATTTTGCCGAAACTTTTCTAGTCCACGCAAGGTAGACATCTTAAACGTGCGTGACAACACACACACACACGCACACGTACACGCACATACACACATACACACACACACACACACACACACACCTCTCCTCCGAACGTGGGCGTATACTTTTACGAAAAATACTCGCCTAACATTTTTCAAGCAGACCCTGTCGGGATTAGAACCCAGGACCTTGCGAATAGTAGTCATACGCGTACCTATCTAACCCACAGAGCCGCCAATAAACAAAACCAAAGAGTAAACATTAATGAAATAAATTAATACGTAAGAAACAGAAACCATCAACAAGCAAGACTATATCTGAGAGATGGCTGGACATTCAAAGTCAATTGCAACCACAACACAAAGCACGTGACTTTTATTTAATTAACATGACAATAACTTTTCTATTCAGCATAAATAAAATATGTTACATTGTGATACGAAATGGTAGAAAGCGAAATGATATATAACATTATAATTTGAATAAGGGCCGCTATACTTGCGGCCACGTCCCTAATGCTCCACCCGAAGGTACTACATTGGGCTTAAACGCGAAAATAACCGTGCTTCTTATTAATCCTAACTTCATAATTAATCCACCCTAAATAAAAATCTAAATAAAAATCTAACAAACCTAAAATCTAACAAACCTAACAAACTCTAACAATCTGACAAACTGAAACAAAAACTAAAACCAAAAACTAAAAACAGGGTTTAAATAATGGTATCCCTAGCGCTGACCTTGGATTGTACCCGATCAACAAGACACAAGCAAAAATGAGAGGGGGAAGGATCCGTAATACCGGATAGCAGACGCCGGCTCTGCTTACCAGTGCGACCTGAAGGGTCGTCTTAAAACTATCCAAATCTAGCTAACTAATTTAAATCCATCCCTAGCTTTCCCTATCATTCCCTAACTGATTTATATTATGATCATAATAATATATAACAACTAAGCACCACAAGTTAAATGTTAAGTTCAACAAGTATTTAAGCTGATCGAAATGTAGTTGTATGAGCATGTAAGAAGCGGAAGGAGGTGTATGTTGCTTTGGCTGGGACCTCTCCTGAAGTCAAGTGCAGAAAGGATTTCCTTACGATTCGTAGATTTTGATAAGCACTTGGGCCATAAAGTTAGTGCACAAATCACAGCTGCAAGATGTAATGTAGACTACTTTGAAAGGGCAAATTAAACGGGGCACAAGTTTTTGTGTAACTTCGCTTGAAAATTTGGCAAGTAGTGTTATCTGTGCACAATATTACGAAAACTTGTGTGTACCGTAATAAAAGGACTAGGGCTAACTGCGGGTATATTTGAAAAAAGAGGGTTTTGGTTGTGTTAATGGAGCTGTTGTTTGAAAGGAAAAAAAATTGAACGGTTCGTGTTTTATGGACATCTTTAAGTTTACAGATATAATGGCAATAAATCGTGAGTAAAATATAAACTTTTATGTTTCTAATTTATAATTATGTACATGTGGAATTTAATTGTACATGAGTTGGTATTTATGTAATAGGAAAAGTAATCGAAAGTAAAAGTAATTACTTTGTTGGACCTTGAATTAAAGACGGAACTAGTTTTGGATAAATGTAAGCATGATATTATCGTGCAAGAAATGTTTGAATGTGAGAAAATATTACGAAATATGTGTGTATTAATTTGAAATGTAAGCTTTATTGGTGGAATTTAGTGTTAGTTAAAGAATGAAAATTTAGTATTTTGAATGAACAATGGTACGATAAATGGAAAAATTAGAATGTCATGTATATATATATATATATATATATTGCTATGTATAAACAAGAATTGGAATTATCGTTCTCCGACGTTGGGCTGTCTTATTAATGTTGCTATGAACTCCCTCCAGGAACTTAACTGGATTTTATCGTGTCTCAACCTTGTCGACCAATAACAAAATTTGATATGTTACCGCCATACTCGTTATAAATTTCGTATTCAACTTATAGCTCCTCCTTGATTGTTTAAATTATCAAATCACTCCCATTAACTTTATCTTATGACCTCGACTAGCATTTATTTGGAATTATAAAATTCAGTTAATTCGATTCTATATAATGAAACAAATATTATGTACAGTTTTTGTAAATTATTTGAAATACACTTTTCAATTAATTAATGTTGTAAATCTCAATTATCAAAAATCATATACTATTCAATCAATCTAAAGTCACCAAAAAAAAACCTATTATTTTTATAAAAAAAGAAGTGTGGAACGTTCAAAACCTCTTATCATATAACGCACTTTATACGTATGCAAGTCCTCTTTTTGTTGACTTTTTCACATTCATTTATATTAAGAAAATTCAATATTCAAAATTAAAAAAAATAGAAAAAAAAATGTCTTATAACTAAAAATCTGACCTGGTCTACTTTCTTCGCATTGACGCATCCATAATCAGCTAGTATTTCCCATGCATTAAGCCATCCATTTAAATAAAATTTATTTTCCCCCAATTCAGGATTATTACATGCCCATTCGAAATATTGTCTATCCACACGCTTGAACCATTGCATTTAAATTATTGCCATCACCCTCTGGACTACCATTATTAACTTATACTTATGCACCCCAATTTATTGTCATCTCATTCAGACTTATTACTTCTTATCAATTTCCCCAAACTTAGAATACCATCTATTCTCCGAATATCGCTTATTTTTCCCAAACTTGAAATTGTAGTATTATTCTTCCCGGACTCGAAACTTGGAATTCTCATCATTTATTTTCCCCTGACACGGAATTGCATTATTCTCCCCGGACTCAGAAGCCCTATTATTATTGTGCTTTAGTTTAAATAAATTCCCAAAATCTACTTACGTTTAATCGGCAATCGTAATTTTCATCTTAGCACTTATACAATTTTTCACTTTAAATTATTAAGTATCTCACTTTGTCTCAGAGTGGCGCACTTCGGCCTTTGTTAAGTTGAAAACTGACTTCATTATCACTGTGCCTGTTAATATATCGTTGACCTCCTACTCCGTCAGTGGGTATGGTCTACAAACTCGTCGCTCATTTTAACCAATCAAATCTTTGCATTTAAAGTAGTTTTTGATGTAATTTTCTATGCTTTCCAATATTTGTGGCCTGCTCGCAGCTGTCTTGTTATCAAACATGCGGTGTTTTGATGAATCTAATTGCTTTTCCATGTTGTACATAAACAACTGATGCAATTCGACTTTTTAATTTTCATATCTGCCTGTTATTTACGCAATTTTTAATCACCTCTCTTTATCACAGTTATTAACTACTTGTACGCATTCACATTATGCTTCTCGAAGCTCTATTTCTTATCTCCGTATTAACCTAATTGTTTGGAACTCTTTTGAATGCGTGTTTAATTACACTTTATTATGTTTACTTATAAAATACGCGTGCTTCCACTAAAAATATCATTATCTGCCTTACCTAAATTAACTAAAACTTTATCTACAGGGTATTAAATATCTCATATTTACCTAATGCATGTCTTCCTTATTCCTACGCTAACTATGCGTCTTCCTATGTCCATTTGCGTCACTTAAAACTATTTATACTTTATATACAGGGTATTGACTGCTTACTATTTACAAACTATCTCCATTTCTCAATTCTTTACTAAATAAATGCAGTTTTCTGCTGCCTATGGTAATTTCTCATTTCTAAACGACCTTTACTATAAAGTACACCCTTAAACAACCCCTTATCACAGCAATATATATATATATATATATATATATATATATATTATATATATATTATCGTGTAATTAAAAGGGACAATAAAATATATAAGTTAATTCATAGGGTTAAGAGCGATTAGGTATACTAAAATAAATTTATTGAGTTAAAAGATTTTCAACAATTATTTTCTAAATTAATGGATAATAGAGTAAAATAAGACAAAGGCTAAACAGATATACATGCTATTTCTTGAACAGGGAGGGGGGGGGGCAGGTTCGATTATATAATCAGGAACAGAGAGAGGTCTGGGTCTATTTTCTTTTTGCTTTTTGCTCTTTGACTCCATCGGTGATACTGTGAGTTCACTTACAAGTGCAGTCGAATTAAATTTATGTTAAGCTGATAAAGCGGTATTAGTGAATAGTAAAGTTGAGATGTAAGTACCAAGATTTTTGTTTGGATGCACGAGAAGTAATGGAATTTGAAAATTGTTTGGATGTGGATCAAAGCGAAGTTTGGGATAATAGTATGTATTTGTAACAAAAGGAACGAAATTTGGAGATTGGATATTTATAGAGTTTTTGGAGTAGAGGCTTGTATGATACATGGGGATTCGACCATGGAATTAATGGATAGACGAAGGACCTACCAGACGGCAACATCTATAAAGGGGCTAGTTGGTGCATCGCAGTACGACCACAACTACAAGGTAGGAGATAGAATAAAACATTTCATGGTGAATAATTTCATAGTGATTGTGGTGTTCTGATGTGCTTTATGATTATTTACTTTGATTTTTATTTGAACAGACATTTAAAGGACGGTTAAAAACGAAATTGATTTTTGAGCATGATTCATTAATTTGCAGATAACCAAAAGTTGTAAAACGGTATAGAATGTTTTTTGATATTGGTCGTGCAGAGAATTTATATGCACATTTATAAAGTTTTAAGGTGAGCTCATGCTAGAACAAAGGGTAACGTAAGGTATGAGGGATGCCCTCTTACTTTAATAAAAAATTATGTGTTAGAAAGGTTGTCAACATGCAAAATGCTGGTTATAAAATTTAGTATATAAATCAATGGTATTTTAAATTTGAAAAAAAATGTAATTTGGATTTCAGATAAATAGAGTGCGATATTTTGGTTAATTGAGTTATTTTTGAAGCATGATTGATGTGGATTTCTGTTTAGGTTTCTATGGTAATAATGAGAGGAAGTTTGTTTGATGTAACAGGTAGGTGTATGTACTATATAGGAAGCATCGAATTAAAGAAGACGATTCAGGAGCAGACGAGGCGAGATTTGAGCTAAACTTCACAATATTACGGATAGCCCAACGCTGGGGCTCGATTATTCAGGTTAAAGCTCACGATATTATTGCGCCCAAGCGTGGGGCACGATTTTATAGCCTTAACTTCACAATTATATATATATATATATATATATATATATATATATATATATATATTGTAACACATCTAGTGACCAAAAGTTTTAAAAACAGGTGAGTTATTACCAGGAGGTTCATGTCCACACACAAAAATAAAAACAAGTCTTATAAGGAACATTTATTCATATTAACTACTCGCATACTTAAAGCTAAGAAGGATTGTATTCTATTCAATGATGCTATTACAAGGTTTATTAAGCTCTAAAATAAGTACAGGTACACTGTCCAACGATGGTAAAAATCCGAGCAAAACATTTATGATGCCAGTAGTTGAATTAATAAAGTTGAGATGGTCGTGAAATGCCAAAAAAAATAGTTAAATTAAAATTAAGGGTCGAAAACATCTGTAAAATGTCTGTATATATTTGTTAGTTATAGTATTTTTTAGAAGTAGTTTTAGAATTATTATATAGGAAATGAAGTTTAAATTATGTTTATCATGATGACAGATATTAATCATGTTTTCAGTGTTAGGATTTACAAATGCAAACAACTTTGGTGTTCTTCTAAAAATGATGGCAATTATATTTGAGTGTAAAATACCGAATTAAAGTAGTTTTGAAGTAGTGTGTTTAGAGAATGAACAAAACATGCAAATTTAATATGTAAGAGTGCTTTAAAAAATGGATTTAAGTACCTGGGTGATAAGTTTGTTTATGTATTGACTGATGAAAATATTTAAAAAAAAGAGGTCGTTCTATCAAGCTCTGTAGTTTTAATTTAAAAGGTCTCCTAAAATTATAAAAGTGAATAAGTTAAAAGTATCTAAAAGACCAAAGAGCATACTACAGTTCATTTAAAAAGGGGAAACGCAGTCCCTCAAAATTAATTAAAAAAAGGTAACAACAAAGCGGAGCCAAAGTTATTATTATTAGCATCCAGATATTTCGACGCAGCACTAGTAACCACGAAGGAGGACCCATACATATAAACAAGCCGGCAGTAGGACGTGCAGCCAACCTCAAGCGAAGAAAGCTTTCACAACACCGTGCAACGTATTCCAGCATCAGGATCGTATAAAAAGGAATATTCACCATTTATTTATATACATTTCTTTATAGTAGTAGTTCAATCCTAAAACATTTCATGAGACTAAACCACAATATTTGTTTCATATATTACTTACATCAATTGGCAATTCATGAGCATTTAACATCACAGCGAGGAAGCCACCATCAGTTGGAACGAATATCAGGTACCACATTCCATTTAAACTAAAAGCTTATTCTTGTTTTGATAAATTGCATCATTGAATAAATAAATAGGGTAAGCGACCCTCCAACCATTTTAGTTTTGAGTCTTTCGGTAACGTCACAATCTGCAGGGCGTATACCGATCTTGCAGATTCGGGTGTAGTAAAGGCCTGTACTACGAGAGGGCATGTAAGTATTCTTGCTGGGAACACCTAGTAGATTTCGTTCTGCAACCAACCCACGCAGGGCAAAATCGAATGTAAATAATAGTTGAGTATAGAACCCTGAGATAATTTATTTAAAAACAACATACAGAATATAGCAGTAGCGACGGGACAGAGCAGTAGGAGAGTAGTATATTTATTATAGCAGTAAGAGTGTAGTAATATATTATAAGTGATTTTGTTTTAAATTATTAATTAAATTAAATTTGTGGTTAAGTGGTTGGTGGAAAAAGTAATTTAAGTACCGCCAACCACTTAACCACAAATTATATTAAATTAATTTTTTAAAACAAAATCACCAAAATCAGTCACCTAAGGTTAATCACTCAGAATTTAAAAATATCCTGTATCATTGGTAAACAAACTATTGTTCAACACCATTCAAGTTCAGCGTCCATTAAGAGCTGTAGAAAAACCTCAGCAGGAAATCACTTACTTCAAATTGCCGTCTCTTGGGGAGGTAACACATAGATTAATCCATATATTAAGAACTGATGACGTCATAATTGCAAAATATAGTTATAAAACGATTAATAGATTATTTACAAAAGTAAAAACAAAATTTTTTGCTACAAATATCGAACATTGTATTACTCCATTCCATGCAAGGAGTGAGAAGGTACTTATATAGGTCAAACTTCACAATGGCTGAAATCTAGGATCATTCACACAAAAGCGATGCTAGAGTAAGAAAGAATGTATGCGCTTTATCTGGTCACGTGTATAGTACAAAACACAACATAGGGTACCAAAATGTAAAATTTTGGAAACAGAAGGAAATTGTAAGAGCAGATTGTTTTTGGAAATAGTACACATTGCAAACGACCCAAATTGCATTAATGACAAAACTGATGTAAACAATCTCAGCAATATTTATTCGTATGTCCTCAGTTTTCAAAAATCACCTGAAATTGCCAATAATTCTACGAGCTACTACATAAGTATGCTGTATTACCAGAACATATTTATTACCGACAGTCTATCTGGTTTTTATACGAAAGTCTATAAGCAGCTATTGATGAGTAAACTTTCGACCATGAGCGTTCAGTCGGACAGTTAAATTAATTTAAATGTAGTGCAGTTTTTAGTTTTAACTTTTCGTTTATTTCAATGTGTAAACTTAGTAAATACACACAATAACTCCGTTCATGTAAGTATGATAATGTAGTCATACCATTTGTTAGTTGTTTTTTATACCTGTTAGAATCCTGATGAAGAAATAAATTATTTCAAAAACTTGATTAAGAACAAAGGGCGTTTTTTATTCTGTGACCGCTATACTTGTTAACAAATCCTATTTAAAATTTACTTATTAAATGTATTAATTAAAGTCAAATTCTGTAATAAAATGTTACAAGATTACAAAAATTAATTTAAAGTTTTTTGGAAAGCAAAGTCCAACCACTTATGTACATCCTTGTAAAGGGTATATAGAGCAACCTAACATAAATGGTGCAAATGGCCCGGTAACTACGTTGTACTGATCATATTTAGGTTTAACATAAGTGTGTCCCATGGTAATAAAATTTTCTTCCAAACGATGAGTTATGCATGTTCCAGGGATAATAGCAGGACAAAGCAAACAACTTTTTGCTTTAAATCCATTTGAACTAATAGCGTAAGACCAAACTTCCAAGGAACGAAAGTGGTGACAAGCAGCTGGAAATTACTTAGTTTAGTACTTAGATTTTGTAAAATAATTATTTTACGTAAAAAAATCGAGTCCTTCGGAGTGAATTCGGAAATATTCGGTATGATACATCCTGGTTGTATAGATCCACAGTTAAGATGATAATCTACTGTTCCGCACTTTCCCAAATAACCAAACGTACCAGCGGCACTATGTACAACCTCTACAAAATTCGCATCTGTTGAAGATACACGTTGTGATGCAGGAAGATACTGATAAATGGGACCAGCAGGATCTAAAGCTGTTATTCTTCCTACCTTGGCATGGCACGTCCGTTGTGTAGCTTTACCTGTAAAACCTGATAATTGTGCCCCGAACGAATGTCCTATCATGTGAACATTATTTAAACCATAATCACTTTTCGCTTAATTTGCACAAAAACGTTGCAATGTATTGTGCCATAATAGGTATATTACAGTAGACTGTTGAATAAGGGTACCATGATAGTTTACCCCAGTTGAAATAAATAACATTTTTACCATAATGCTTTATGTACTTGTCTCTAAATGGTTTTATTTTATATCCGTCTATACCAGATAGCCATCCGTGGGTTAAAAGAAAAAGTGGAGCACTTTTATCTATTCCCGTGGGATTTGCGGGTTCCAGCCTAGTGCTTTGCGCTGTATCGTTTGTATATAACAACAATTCCATTTCTTCATAGTCCGGTTTATGATTTTTACAAATACCATGCCTAACATTGCCATTTCCAAACAGAATACTAATGAAGTCAGATTTGACATCAGGAAGCAGTTGTGAAAAAGTAATTGTCCCATCACTTGTGCTTAACTCGCCTCTGTTATCATAGCTGTAAGCTAAAAATAAACACCTGTAATCTATTGAATAAACATTTATCAGTTTGCAATAAATATGGATGCCATCAAATTTAATAATACACGTTATTTTACAACTAATTCGTTCCCTATTTATGCTTTTTATAACTGTAATTTTAGTTAACCCTATATAAACTACTACTACTTAAATACAAGAGACTACCATAGTTTTGTGCTGTTTATACGTAGCAGTTTTTCTGTTGGTTTCGAGGCGTTGATCACTTGGCAATTGTGGTGTATAAGGGCCATCAAATGCTTGACAAATGTTGTCAAATGTTCTGAAATGTCATCAAATGCTGTCAAATGATGTTAAATGTCATACAATGTGTTTAATATCGTCAAATGTCTTAAGTTGTTATCAAATCTGGTCGAATGTCGTCAAATGCCAAATGTTGTCCAATATTGTCAAATATTGGTCAAATGCTCAAATGGTTGTCAAATATTTCACATGTTAAATAAGTATGCACAATTTTTGTAAGAGATCAACCCCTCTGGCTCATTCGATTCTTGATCTCGTAAGCAATTTTTAAAACACAGTACGTAAGACAAAACAAAGTGGCTGTAATAATTCGTTTCTAATATATAACTAGTATCTGATAGTGCAATCCATAATGTAAAAGTTTATGTTTGATACACTAAACCAAGCATCTAACAAGATAGAATAGCGCCTATGATCAAAGACTTACAAACATAGAAACAAGAAGAAAACTGTTGAAAGCATATGAGTGGAGCACAGCACACTATGCCTATGAAATACGGGCGGCTGGAAAAGCAGATAGAAAAACGGTAGCAGCCTTTTGCAATGTTGTACTTCAGATGTATGAGGATGATAGCATCGACAGACAAAGTTGATAACTAATAGGTTATAGAAATAGTAGGGGAAAAAAGAATAGGAAAAACAAAAGGGCAGAATACGTTCTAAGGCATTTTTGGAAAATAGTACGGGATATATTACAATCAGAGATAGGAAAAAGGAGGTAGATGTAGACCTAGATCAGATAGATAGTAATAAATACAGAGTGCAAATTTTAGGCAAATGTGTAGTTTAGTTCAGAATAGTAAACAATTAAGGTATGCGTCTAGCCAGTTCCAGGACTGAAAACCTAATGATGATGACAGTAAACCAAACTTATTATGGACAACATAATCTTACGACGTTTTTCAATTAGACTTGATGTATATATATATATATATATATATATATATATATATTGCTGTGATAAGGGGTTGCTTAAGGGTGCACGTTATAGTAAAGGTCGTTCGTGAATGAGTAATTAGAATAGTCAGCAGAAAACTACACTTATTTAAGGAGATAATTAAGAAATAGACATAGTTTGTAGATAGTAAGTAGTCAACACCCTGTATATAGAGTAGAGATAGTTTTGGGCGACGCAGGTAAACATAGGAAGACGCATGGTTGGCGTAGGAATGAGAAATACATGTATTAAGTAGATAGTAAATATTAAATACCCTGTAGATAAAGTTTAGTTAATTTAGGTAAAACAAATAAGGATATTTTTCAGTAGAAGCACGCGTATATTGAGAAATAAATGATAAAGTGTAATTAGACACGCATTAAGAAGAAGAGTTCCAGACGATTAAATTAATACAGATATAGAAATAGAGCTTCAGGTAGTTAATATAAATGCGTACAAAGATCTAACCATTTTGATAAGAGAAATGATTAAAAATTGCGTGAATCGCATGTAAACATGGAAATTTAAAGTCGGGTTGCATCAGTTGTTTATAGAAAAGCAAGTAATCTATCAAAATACAGCATGTTGACAATGAAAGACAGCTGCGGGCAGGTTGTGATTATGGGAAAACGTGGAGCATTACATCAGAAACTGCTCGAAATAAAATTATTTGATTGGTCAGAGACAAGCGACGAGTTCTAGACCAAACCCACGGATGGAGTGGGAATTCGAGATTATATTAGCAAGCACCTTGATAAGAAAGTCAGTTTTGAACTCAATGAAAGCCGAAGTGCATTGCCATTAAACAGAGTAGTACGTAATAAGTATAAAAGTGAAAAATAAAATGAGTGCGAATATGAAGATTACAATTGCCGTTTAAACGTAAGTACGTTTTTAATGAATTTATTGTAAACTAAGACATAAAAATAATAGGGTTTCGAGGTCTGAGGGAAATAGACTAGGATTCTGATGTTAAGAAAAAAATACAGTAATACAATTTAAATGTCAAGGGGGAAAGGAAGAATAATACAATCTTGAAGTACAGGGATGAAACAAACTACAATTTTAAGTCTGGGGCAAGAATGATGAAAGTCTAAATTGGAAGAATTGAAATAAATTGGAGTATATAATTTAATGGTGGTGGTCCATAGTGTAATAATTTGAATGGAATCCAGAATTGGGGAAGATCATTTTTATTGGAAGCGTCGATGTGAAAAAGATAAAACCAGGTCAGATTTTTAGTTATAAGATATTTGTTTTTCTATATGGATTTTTATTTTATTTTAATATTGAATTTGCTAAATATGATATGCTTGTGAAGAAGTCAACAAGAGAGGTTGCATACGTATTGAATGAGTAATATGAAAACAGGTTTAGAATATTCTACACTTTGTTCGTAAAGATAATAAATTTTCTTTGGTGACTTTGGGTTTTTGAGTACATACTAGATGGTTGTTAATAAATGAAATTTATAAGAAATGTATTACAAATAATTTCAAAAGCTGTACATAACATATTGGTTTCATTATATAGAATCTAAATTTACTGAATTTTATAATTGCAAATAAATGCTAGCCAAGGTCATAAGATTTTAAATAGTACAAAGGCGGAGCCACAAGTTGAATAGGAAAGTGATAACCCGCAAGGCGGTAACGTATCGAATTTTGCCATTGGTAGATAGAGTTGTTTAAAGAAAAGTCCAGTTGATAGCAATATTAAGAAAACAGCTGGAGAAGGAGATAATTACACTTAATCGTGAATATTAAAATGATGGTCCAATAATTTAGAGTACGTAGAAAATAAATATTGCGGCCCAAAGTAGGGGCATGATAATTCTTCTAATAGCATAGCAATATATATATATATATATATATATATATATTGTTGTGATACTGTAGCAATATCCCCTATGCGCCCTCTTTGTGAATTAAAAAAGGTAAAAATTTTTAATCTGTCAATTAAAAAATTTTAATGTATAATTTTAATTGCGTCGGGTAGCTCAGTTTTTGAATTACGCACAGAGCTTGCGACAATACGACAAACAAAAAATTTAAATCTACCTTCTACCTCTTTTACTAGTTACGTAATTTACAACGTATTTTTAAAAAAAAATAAATCTTGCCGACCCCTCACATAAATTATCATGAAAGCAATTTATAAAGTATTTAAATTAGTAATATTCAATTAAATGTTAAATTTTAAATGATTCAGTTTAGCAATCTACAATGAAATATCCACAAATAAAATAATAAAATAATAAACATTCAGATTGGCTAACCTGTTGTTTTCAGCTTGAATCAGTCTCTGGTCTAACCGTTTTCGGTATTGTGTGCATACCTCATAGCATCGCCTTAAACACACTAGCGTCCTCCATTAAACTCCTTGACCATTAATCGTTGAAGTAAATGTTTGTTGCATTTCCTCATTTGTTCCAGTAATAATCATTTATAATCGCTTCAGCATTTATTTAAACTTGTTTCCGTATTTATGTAGACTTGACTCCAATAATTATTTAAAGCTGTCTCGCGTAATCATTTAGAGTCGCTTTTTTATTTAAGGATAAAACGAGAAACCCGTCAATTTTCCATTTTCAGTGGTATTATTTTACACTTCACAATTACTCACTTTACGTGGATATTTTGTTTTCAGAGACGTGAACTATGCCCTACTGCATGATGAACTGATTTGTTTACAAATCTGGTCATATTTAAATGCATTGTCTATCTATTGACAAGCGCAAAGTTCATTATTTGTGTATAAGCTTTCAGACCAGGTTTTCGGATATCCCATGGTATTATTATTGTATGTTAACATCAACGCGTTACTCTTTCGAGTTAATAGCGTTGATTCGCTTGGATTTTCATACTTTTAGATAAGTAAACCATTGTTTGTTCAAATAAATTTGGTGAACTTTGATTTTAATTATCATGCCTTGTTTGTTTCCAATAAATCAGGTGCCGATTTTAATCTTCTAGTCACGTAGACTAATACAATGTATGCATTAAATTATATGCGTTTGCTATCTTATGCATTTTTAAACTTGCATGTTTTAATTGGGATTCTTGGCGTAATAATAATACGTTATCCATGCATGTCGCATTTCAGCTTGCAATTATGTTGTTTAACGACTTGCGGATTTGTTTTATTCAAATAAATCTTCAAAATATTTTTCATTGACTGAATTAATTATGATTATTAATTATATACAGCGCGTTGTGATTTACTTTTCAGTCTAATCACCGTATTTCTTGTTTTCTTCAGAATACTGTGTCGTTTTCTGTGCCCTTAAGTATTTTATATGGAATGCGTTATACTTTGGTACTAACTACCCCTAAATGGCCCTATTAACACAGCATTTTTCCCCCAAATTAAAACAAAAAATTTTCCAATAATGTTATTTTTGGCGCCCAACGTGAGACAAAATTCACTTTGGTCCAAAATTATTTTGTTTTATTTTCTACTATATACACAATTCCTACATTATTTTTACACCACTATTCCTATTTTAATCTAACCTATTCTATAACTATACACCTATCCATTCCAAATATTTTATGATATTTTCAAAATGATTACTATTTACACAAGGCTCTGTGAATCTATACTAAGGATTCTATCTCCCTATTTCCTATCTATCTATACTTTTACCATTTCTCCTAAATTTACAATACCTATTATAATCCACTAATATTTCACTCTCTATTTATCTATACTTTTCCTAACTTTATTTTTTTTACCACCTGGACACTTAATACCTTCATTTTCTTCATTTTTTTCATCATCTAATTTCCCCTTAAAATTATTCACCATCTCTTTCCTTTTTCTTCATCATCTAATTTCCTTTCAAATTTATTTATCTTCACACATTCACCATTTATTTTAATACTTCATCACATTTAATGCATTTCCATTTGCATAATATCTCCTTGCTTTCCGCATTTATTTTTAGCCCCAACTTATCTATAATATTCATATCCTATATAGCGTCCATTTTTAATCCAGGTACAATCACGTATTCATTTTCAAATTTCTCCTCTCCTATCTCACACTTCAGAATCACTATATTACTTACGCATGCAAACTTTCTATTGTTTGGTGCTGTTAAAATTACACTTCTTCATCGACATTATTTTCTTCATTAATTTTCTTTTTTTAATAAAATCTTCTGAGACGAGTGATGCCTCAGCTCCGGTATCTATGAGTATCCCAATTACTTTATCTTCTACTTTTAAATTAATTATAGGCAATAAATTTCTAGTAAAATCATTTTCCATTTCGTTTTATAAATTCCCGCTGAAGTTCATATTTGTTTATTTCCAAGGGCTTATTTGGTTTGTGTTCTATTAAAAATTTGTATTTGTAGTAGATGGGCCTGGTCGATTTCTGACCTCAGCATAGGTACCATTAATCCTTCTTGATTCCGTTGCTCCCTCCTCATATCTTTGGTTAATTTGGCTTCGGTTATCATTCCTATTTGGGTCTCTCCTATTTGATGCTTGCCATGGTCGATTTCTCATATTCCAATTATTTCTGGTATTACCGTTGGAGTTGTTTCTAAAATTTTCTCTGTAATTATCATTCGTCCTTTCATATGGTATCCTGTTGCTTAGCATCCTTCTCTATTTTCTCTCCGATTTCCTCTGTTGAGTAATCGTTCGACCTTCTTCTCTGCAATTCATTCCCATATCATCGTATCGCTGCAAGTATTCTAGGAATATGTCACGATCCATGATGTTCTGGAGAGCGATGTACCGCCTCACCTATACTTCAAAATGTGCTGCCAGATATTTAATAATTTGTTTCTCTTCTAACGGAGGATCCAACTGTTTTCCTATACTAAATTTCTTAATTGCGTATTGTTTCCTGGTCATACCTAAATTTTTATTGTATCTTCCCATAATCAAATCATCTCTTACCTTATATTGTTGAGTATCCCCCCAGAATTGTCTCAAAAATTTGTTCTCAAAATCTTGAAACGTTGTTAATTCATCCTTGATCAGATCAAACCATGTTTCTGCATTGCCTTTTATCATAGCTTTTACTAAATTTAATTTATACTGCTCATCCGTTATGCCCTGCGTTAGTGTTTTGATGTCCTTTAAGAATAATTTTGGATTAATTTTCTTATCTCCTGAAAATTTCGTATACTGATCCAATGTTATGTTTGGGAGATTCGATCTTAAAGGTTCTTGATTATATGTCATCCTATTCCTGCCAAAATTCATTACATTTATTTTTATATCCTCAATTTCTTTATTTACTCGGCTCATTTCCGTTCCATAACTTCTTTCAATATTCTGTACTTTTTCCCCTAAATTTATAATTTTTCCACTTGTTTCTCTTTCATTAGCCTCTTGTAAGGATCGTATCTTAACAACCTCATCTCTTACACAGTCAATATCTTTCATAAGATTTATCACTTTATTTTATTAGAGGCCCTTCCGTCGGTTCTGACCCTAGTCATGTCGGCTATGAATGTGGTTTGATACTTTGGCCCTTTCTTTCAGTCTTTGACTTCTGTTGTAACCATTTTCTTATAAAAGAAAAGTAAATTAAAAAGTATGCCGAACTAGTTATTTGTGATTCTAAATAGGTTTTCAGATTCATAACACATTTTTAGTTCTAGATGAAAAACAATAAATAATTCGTTATTTCCTTTTAATTCTATTGCAAGGTTAAGTTCCATTCGTTATTGCAATCATAAATTAAATGCTTATATTTGAAATCTCGTTGAGAAAGTCATCAAAATTTATTTAACGTTAGATTATCCGGATATTTTATAAACACCGCTGGTGGTTCATCCTGTTTTGTTAATGTCTTCTTTTGCATAGTTCCACGTAGATAGAGTTTCTCCGGACGAATCGTTATTAAGAACCGTTTTGATAATATTGTTACTCCTATTCCGTTCTCCGAGATACTCGTAAAAGAGCCGTTGAGGCGCAGAAAATAAGAATTCTAATACATCTTATCCTTTAGAGAAGTTGGTCAGAAACAGCATGATTTGTTAGACGAAAATGCACAATTAATATTAGTAAACCTTTATGGTTCCACTTAGCTAAAATTCTGCAACACGACATATTAGTTTTATCAGGGTAATTATCCACAACTTGGTATTAAGGGTGAGTGATTTATTCTATGTCCAAATTCGTTAAAGAATTTAAAAAAAACCGGTTGTATTAAACAACCTCCATTAAGGCTTGAAGCGTTAGCACACACGTTAACCCGACTAGATGTTACAGTAGCGTCATTTCAATCCATGGAATTTTTCGTAAAATAAAAATTATAATTGGAGTTTAAATTTTTTAGTTTCATCATACATTTTGTAAAAAGAGAAATAATTTAAGTGAATTCCTGTTTAAAATTTGTAACAATTGGAGCTCTCTTTTGTTTGTACTTCTCAATGGCGAAAGGCCAGACTATTGGAATTATTTTAAAAGATTTCTTTGTATAATGATTTGCAACGAGTTTGTCTTGTATAAAAGTAGAAAAACCTCTCAATATTCCTCTACTATAATTTAAAATTTAGGTAATTCATTTTATGGCAAAATCTGAAAATAAACATGTAAGTGGTACGCCACATCTAACAAATCATAATTGAGTTAAAAAAAATTTTAAATGCGTAAAACTTTTTAAAAATTCTGTTTAAGTATTTAAAACAAAAAAAAGGCGGTGATATTATTTGATGATTTTATTAAATATGAATTTTATAAAAGTTGTTATTATAAGAAATATTGATTTCTTAAAAATGAAATAAACGCGTCATTACGTGGGCAATTTTTTTGTCTCGTAAGAATTGAAAATGTTACAATATTTTTTGAGAGGAAATGTATCTAAATGATTTTGACAACATCTACCTAATATACTGTGACACTATTATTATTCAAGAATTTTGATAAACAATAAGTATTAGTAAACACGAAAGGGTTCTCTGTATCTGCCCTCCAAAATTAATTAATACTAGTTAGATACAGTGACGTCGATTTTAAAATTACATCTTCTTTTATTCAACTAAGCAAATTCAGTCCCGACCCATCTCTAACTCTCCCTTGGGGTAATAGTCAAGTTAGCCGAAGGCATACAGTTTTGTTTTACTTATATCTTTAAAGTATAAAACTTCAGTACCTACCCCTTAGTGAAGATCTGACTTTACCTCCTCCAATAGTCCTTTTCTCCCCTTTTCAATTCTTCATGTTTGTATTTTGTGGAGCGATTTGTAACGTGTAAATTTTTCTTCCTTTTCTCTTTCCCAAAGTCGGTGTGTTACAATTATATACGTATATGTCCAAAGGGTCTTTAAAGGGCCGTTACTGACCTTTGCCAAAATAAAGGAACTAATTATCGCTAACCATTTCTTCATACGCTTTACTATTTATTTTCAGTTTTGAAGATACAGAAAAAATATCATCTAAAAAATTATTCTGGACATAAATAAGTTAATAACAAGAGTCACGCTTCACGGGACATACCAAGAAATGGCACCACGCTCATTTTCTATTTTGACAACAGCAGACAGAATAGGAGTTCCTAAAATATTAAAGAAAAAGCGATATGTCGTACTATGGAGGTAAATAAACATAGAAAACGTTCTTTGCCGCTCCAAAAATAATCATAATTTTGTTTTCAACCTTCCTTAAGGCCGGTTTGACGCAGCTCTAACTTCTTTTCTATTCTGTGCTAATCTAAAAAGCTCTACATACCCTTCACAACCTAAATCTCTAATAATTTGACTAATATAGCTTTGCCTAGGCCTTCCTACTCTATTTTTATTTGGTAGTCTATAATCTAAGACTTTACAAAATAGTCCCTCATGTCTTAACTGGTGCCCTATCATTCTATCTCTCCTGACCTTCAATTGTTTCCACATACAGGGTTCCTCACCTATCCTTCTATAAACTTCCTCGTTTGTTACTCTATCTGTCCAACTAATCTTTAACATTCTTCTATAACACCAAGTTTCAAAAGCTTCTATCTTTTTCTTATCTACTTCTTTAATTGTCCAAGTCTCACTACCGTATAGTAGAACGCTCCATACGTACGACTTTAAGAAATTTTTTCTATTATCTAAACTAATACTTTTGTTTTTTAAAAACATTTTTCTAGCTTGAGCTATTCTAGCTACTATATCCCTTCTGCTACGTCCATCCTTTGTAATTATACTACCTAAATAGCAAAATTCATCTACCTCCTCTAACTCGGTATTACCTATTTTTAATTTTGGTTTAGAACTAGGCTCTAACTCGCTTGTCATTATCTTTGTCTTTACTGAGTTAATTCTCATACTATAGTTACTCTGTAGTATCTCATCTAAAATATTTAAAAACTCTCCTAACTCTTTTCTAGACTCTGCAATAATGGCTATATCATCTGCAAAACGCAACTGTCTATTTTCTGTCCCTGTACACTAATACCTATCTCTTTTCTCTCTCTAGCTAAGTTTAAAGCTTCCTCAATATAAACATTAAAAATCAAGGCAGACAGTATACAACCTTGTCTAACACCATTTCTAATCTTAGTTTCCTTTTCTATTTCATCAAATCTAATTACTACGCTTTGGTTTTTATATAGACTGTAAATAATTTTTCTATCCATATGAGAGATTCCTATTTTTGCAAAACCCTAAACATAACAATCCAATTAACCCTAGCAAATGCTTTTTCTAAATCTACAAACGCGAAATGAGTCTTTTTATTTTTTTGTAACCTTTTTTCGATAATTAGCCTAATCATTAGTATCGGTTCTCTAGTCCCTCTGTCTTTACGAAAACCATATTGGTCTTCGCCTAAATAATTCTTAGTCAAAGCTTCTACTCTATTTTTAATTATTATTGTTGGTATTTTGGAAGCATGAGAAGTTAAACTAACCGTTCTAAAATTCTCACACCTATCAGCTCCTGACTTTTTTGGGATTGGGATAACAATATTTTTTTCAAAATCTATTGGAACCTCACCTGTGTCATATATTACTTTTACTAGTTCATATAATCTGTCTAAAGTTTTCTGACTTGCATATTTTATTAATTCTGCGGGAATATCGTCTATCCCTGGCGCTTTATTTAGTTTAAGATTCAGTACAGCTCTATCAAATTCCTCTGTTAATATTAAGAACCCTATTTCTACATCCTCTTCTTGGTCGTTCTCTAACTCATTCATATCGTCTCCCTTATATAAATCTTCTAAATATCTTTTCCATCTATCTACTACCTCAACTGTATTTATTAGAAGCTCATTATTCTCGTCTCTAATACCATTATATTTTTTCCTATCTTCCCCAAAAAACTTTTTAACTGCCCTGTAAGCCCTGTCTGTCTTACCTACTCTCAAATCATCTTGTATTCCCTTACAATTCTCCTCAATCCATTTATTTCTAGTTTTTTTACACTCATGTACTATCTTATTTCTAACTGCATTATATTTTTGCTTACTTTCACTATCCACTTCTCCGAAAGGTTTAAGCTTTCTTCTATTCTCTATTAAATCTAATATCTCGTTTGTTACCCAGGGTTTTCTCGCTTCTATCTTTTTCTTACCTATAGTCTGTGTTGCTGTATCATGTACAGTCAGTTTTATTTCTTTCCATCTATTTTCTACGTTCCCTCCTACAGCTATCTCATTGCTATTATTATCTAATACTTGTTTATATTCCTCTTTTACCCTACTATCATTAAGCTTACGTAGATCCCATTTAACCTTTCACAATTTTTTGAATTTTAGTTTACACTTCATTTTAACTAAGTTATGATCGCTATCTATGTCAGCCCCTGGATAACTACGACAGTTTTTAACTTGGTTTCTAAATCTTTGTTTAACTAAAATATAATCTATTTGGTATCTAGCCTTATCACCTGGCGCTTTCCAGGTATATCTTCTCCTAACATGTTGTTCGAATAGGGTGTTTACAGTTACTAATCTATGTTCCTGGCAAAACTCCACTAATCTTTTTCCTCTATCATTTCGTCTGCCATACCCAAATTTTCCTACCATTTTTCCCTCAATACCTTCTCCCACTGACGCATTAAAATCGCCCATAACTATTAAATTCTCATCTCCTTTTACTTTTCTCACTATTCTATTTATATCCTCGTATACCTTTTCTACTTCCTCATCCTCGTACTGAGTTGTTGGCATGTAAACCTGTACTAAAACAGTGTCTGTGGGTTTTGTACTCAATCTAACCATAATTATTCTATCAGTAAATTGTAAGTACTCTTTAACTTTATGCCCTAATCTTTTACCTAACACTATTCCTACCCCTGCCTGTCCATTAGTTAAAAAAGTCGTAATTATTTATAATTATCTTTCCAAAAGTCATTACTATCTGGCCATCTCACCTCACGAATACCTAAAATGTCCAGCTTTTCCTTTCTCATTTCGACTAATAAATTCGTTAACTTATCTACTCTAAGTAATGACCTTACATTCCAAGTCCCTATCACTAAATCGAACTGTTGTTTTATATTCTTACGATGACGAGCCCCAAGTACCCTCTCTCGAGTATAACAAATATTTTTAAAATAGAAACGAAAAATTTAATGATTTTGAAAATGATTGAATCTATTTCCGTTTTGTACATTTTAAAAACCCTTTAATTTATAGAATTTTTTTTATTAAAAAAAAATAATTTCAGAACAGCAAGAAAAATGAGAACTTCTCGAAAATGTGATCGTTTGCCTGCTTGGTCTGTTGGCTGTTCAATATTAAAAATCGACAAAAATTCGCATATAAAATTAAAAAAACGGTGTAAAATAAATTCGATTGTTTAGCAATGGTTGTTACGCTTTTAAAAAATTTCAAACTACTTACCACAGCAGAAAGTTAATATTTCTATTGCAAATATAGTTAGAATCATTGCATAATATTATTACGGTCCAATCGTTTGTATTTCAAAATTTTTTCCTATGTCTAATACAGACATCAGCGTTGTGGTATTTGCTCTACTATTACCTTCAGACATTGGTCTACATTGATATACCTACAATTACGTTCTTTTTTTGAAATTGATGATAACATAAATGAAGGAAGTATCACATTGCATTATCTGACTTTATGGTTCTTAGATAGTGTAACGTTCTGTCTGAATTAATGAGGGTGCTCATGTTATGTGGTATTATATGTATACACGCTAAGCAAGTAGTAAGTGTTCAATAATGCGTTGCTGAGTTTCACAAGCAATTATACTGAAAATAGTAACACCTACAAGTATTCGATAACGTTAATTGCAGAGAAGTTGATACAAATTGCGTAATTTCTATTTAAACCATACCTATATGCAAAAATAAAAACCCACGTGAACGTTCTTTACTAGACTGTCACTGTAGAAATCGGTCCTTTAGAATCCAAATCACACAGAGTAGTGGTTCTCAAATAGTCGATGCGATCAATCGGTCGATCGCGAGAACTTTAAAAGTCGATCGCCGAAATACGTTCGCATTCCTTCCCTTCGTGAAATTAAAAAATTACCATTGGTCTGTGTTGTGATATTGTAATAATAATAAAAGTCATATTTAACTCTTATTGTTTATTTTAAATTCGGCGTATAATCTGAATCCAATTGTTGCAAAATGATACTTCATATTATTTCGATCCTAAAGATGTTTTCCCAATTTTAAAAAATTGACAAATATTCTAACTTTTATGAATTATCCATCTTTTTGTGCAAACGGTTAAAAACTGCTACTGAAAATCATAGACGACTTGCTTCTGTCAAAAATAAGGTATCATATATGTATATATATTGCTGTGAAATGTACAAAAAGCCTCGCCAGTTTCCTGCAATAAAATCACAAAAATTTTCTTTGGAACTCGAGCCTCGCTTTTGGGCGCTACGATTTGCTGTGATTCTCTTCTGATGATTAAACTGCTAAATACTCCTTTTTACTTAAACAAGAAAATTTCACCTTAAAATTAAAATTTTGTTGTTTGTACAAATTCACTACTGTCCATTTTTTTTTTAGCAAACAAATTATAAAGTTATTCAACACACACAAAAACATCAAAGTTCGAACAAAATTGTATAATTTACCTGAAGGTTACTGCACTCGTGGCTTCAATGTACATCGTCCTTGCTAATTTTACCATTCCAACTGGGTTATGTTTCCGTCCTCAGATTCCTAGTCGCCTTTTAAAATTTTCTACACCACCATTCATCTAAAGTTGTTTCAGGGCCTCTCAGGAACTCATCTAAGTATATCAAAATCTTGTTTTGTGGATCCAATCACGATTACGAATAACATTTGATTATTAACACCCCCGAAAAATAGCAAAGAAATTCATACTTCTTTCAGTCTATAACCAAAACTGCCTACTTTTGTTTATTCATTTATCGTTACAACTTTGGATACTTGGTACAGTAATACTCGCAAATATAACTAAACTTTATTACCTTGTATCTTCTTTTCTAAGTGCACTAATGCATAACAACTTGTATCGTAGCACGTAAAGAGCAAACTATTTTAAAGTATTAAATCAAAATCGAGAATCTAAGAGCACTGTTTAAAGCATCGAATAATCAAAAATCTAAGAGAGCGAAACTGTTTAAAGTCCGGGTATATATAATGGCTAGCCTGTCCGTCGGTTTTGTCCCCATAACGGCCAGTTTTTAGAATTTCGCATTCTCGTTTCCCTTTTCGACAGCCCGGCACGCTATTCTACAAAATTTGCACACGCGCCAGTTGAAAATCTAAGAAATTTTTCACACGGCACGCAAACACGTCCGAGAATAACTAATTAATTTTGTATAGAAATATTATTTTTACACCTCTCATGTTTGCCTCTTATTTTCAACCAATCCTGACCCTCGTGACGCTACACAAATCACGCCTTTAATTATTAGTGTCTCTGCTTGACGCATTTTCTCCTTCCTTTTCTACCTTGGTCTGAATGGTACAAATCCATATTCTGTATTATCCACGTGGATTCGTAAGTAAAATAACCCCGTATCTAGTCTTCCCGTTAAAACATCCGACCGTTTCCAATATACCTAGAAGCTGCATGTTTATCAGTTCGAATTTATTAGAATTTTGATATTTAAAAATACGCAGGTGTTCAATCGTAATACTTTAAATAACACTTCTACGATTTGAATATTATTGGGTTTTTTAAAAGCTTTTATGCATGTAATACCTTAATAATCGTTCAATTAACTCCAATTAAAATAATGATGAATGACATTGACTTCTACCCTTTAATTTTTAGTGAATCCTAATTAACTATTAATTATTATTTGTACATTTTGTTTAATACTCGTTACTTGGAACTTGAATTAATTAATATAACTTTTGCACTTAATTTCTATTTGATTCTTTACTTGGAATAATTAAACTACATTAAAATTGAGCATTTTAATTCTGCTTCTTTTTATATAAAGCGTCTAGTAAATAATTTAACTCGCTTATTTTTAATGAAACGAATGAATTTTTATGTTTCACGGTTTTAATAACGCGTACCTTTTCCCAAAGCTTCCTTCTACACGGTGATTAAAATTATTTGATGTGATTAATTAATTTTCTACCCTGGTCTAAATTTGAGTAATATATATATATATATATATATATATATATATATATATTACTGTGTAACCTTATAAGAATCGAGCCTCACGACTTGGGCGTCAAAAATTATGCCGTGGAACTCCGCTCTGTAGTAGTACTCTCTCAAAAACATTCGAGCCCCAACGTTGGGCCGTCATTAGATTGCTGTGTAACCTTATAAGAATCGAGCCTCACGACTTGGGCGTCAAAAATTATGCCGTGGAACTCGGGTAAAATCCTCACCAACAAAAATATTTTCGAAAATTTTATAAAATTTTCAAAACTCGAAAATTCAAAAATTAAATAATACAAAAAAAAAATTCTTACCCGTTTTCCTCTCTTCCTCGGTTGAATGGCCTTCTTCAACTGCTTCCGGCTAGCTCATTTGGACCACCTTTTGAATATCTATATTCACTCTCAAATTCTATCATTCACGCACACTCCCAATAAAACCACAAAATACAACCAACATACAATCTTTTATTTATTCCTATTTACAAATGCAATTCAACACTGTCCATATTTTATTGTTCACGTTACACTTCAGTAACTCTTATTTTGTAATGTCCTGTATTTAATTTTAAAATCATCAAACACATAAAATGTACTCGGAGTAAATGCACCTTGAATAATACCTTCTCTAAAATTCCTTCTTTATAATTTATTTATTTATTTTAATAATCTAAGTAAACTGTGGGGTATGGTGAGCTCATAATAACCCAACTAATTCTGCAAAATGTATGGCCTTCTACTTTGCATACTCTTAAAATTAAAAAAAACAAAGCCATGTACTCTTCACAAAAATTTCACGTTCTGATGGAACGTTTAAAAGCTTTCTAGACACCTTCAAATTTCTAGTTGAATACCGTACTAAAGTTATTTACACATATTCTGTTCAATACGCAAATAATTCACACTACCTTGAATAACACTCTCATACGCCACCCCAATATTTACAGTTTATAGGAATCACAAATTTAAATCGTTACCTGGAAATTTCTTAGAAGATCTCCGCTCTGTAGATGATGCCATGTATTTTTCTATCTGGTCTGCAAGTCGTTTCTCGCTATTACTAGATGAACTCCATCTAAGTTGATCCAACAACGCCGCCTTCTCGGTGTAACCAAATTCCACATTTCATTTCAATTATACTTCTTTCACAGTAATCTACGTTACTTAATGTCCCAACACGAGTTGATAAAAAATTATAGGTGATACCTCAATAAAAAAATTTTAATCTCGGCACACTAACCGCGTTTTAATTTAGAGGCTACCACTAAGCAATACAATTTAAATGATTTTATAATACTTACAACTCGTGTTAACTTTCATACGTGCTTTTGGGACGATCGAAATAATAAGGGCTTTAATAGTATTCTCGTAAACTATTTATATCTTTCCAATGTAACCTCTCCTGGCCACATTTATCCGACATCCCCTGCTCACAACAACACATTCCCACAATTTTGCACTCAACCCCATTTTCAAATCCGCAAATTTCAGTACCTCGTTATAATCTAAGAAAATTACGCTACACTATCCTCGTGTCTATATCAAGTCAAACTAAACATATCGACCAATCGTAGACCGAATGACGTTTCTCAAATCCCTCCTATACTATTGTGGTCTCATGCTTATACGTTTTCTACGTATCTTTCTAACCTGGTTTGAGTGGTAAAAAATAAATATCCTTGTTTGTGCGCTGTCTACCACACGTGGACTTTCTACGTGAGTTAAATAATTGCTCATTAGTATTTCATGCTAAAACATCCGACCGTTTAAAGAATCCTTAGAATAATTTGTTTATCTACAAACTAAATAGAACTTGACATTTAGAAAATACGCAGGTGTTCAATAGTAACGTTTTAAATACATTTCCACGATTTGGAGTTCGGCGTATTTCTACCCCACTGATATATTTGTCAGATAGCAACGCAGTTCATCTTGGTATCATTGGGTTTTTACACGCTTTTATGCAAATTATACATCAATAATCGTTCAATTAAATTAAAATTAATTAATAAATTAATGGCATTGGCTTCTACCATTTAATTTCTTTGCAAACCTACTTAAATTTCATTAATTATTTATAAAATTTCGTTAGTACCTGATACTTAAAAATGAATTAACTAATATAACTTTCGCACGTAATTTCTGGTTGTTCCTTTATACAGGGTGTTTTGAAATTGCTTCTTTTATATTTATTTTTGATCTTTTAAAACCACTATAATATATATATATATATATATATATATATATATATATATACCCCTAAATGACCCTATTATCATAGTAATATATATATATATATATATATATATATGCTGTAGTTATAGGGTTAATTTAGGGGTAGGTTAAAAGCATAGGGGTCGCACAATAAACAAGAGAAACTCCCAAGTAACAAAAGTACATAATTACAGATATTAAAGGAGCAAATAGGTCATTATAAATATTATTAGTTGAGAGCACACTGTATATAGCAGTACAAACGATTAAAACGCATATCCAAGAGTAGATACGAGCAACGATAAGAATTTAAAAATGTAACGAAACGCAATGAAATTAAATCAGTAAAAAACCTGCATGAATTGGCTATATAAATATTCAAAAAAGTGCGTTAATATATCATCTCAAACGCACGCAGAAATTATGCATTATTTAAAAGCGTACGTGATCTAAAAGTATCACATTTGTTCAAAAATCCAATTTATTAGGAAGTAAACAAATACCGAATTTGTTCCATTCAGATTAGAATAAGGCCAACAACAATAGTACGTGATTTGTTGGACGAAGATTCCTGGGGTACCTGAATTAAATGTGAGGTATTATAATGAATTACGTGAATTTCTTAGCATCGCTTCATGCAATTGAACTAAACAATGGGTAAACTTTCCCAAAATAACAAGAGATAAGACACTTGGTCTCGCCCAGCACGTGAAGTCAAGGAATATATAAATATCATGACAATTGAATATCGAGTTAGTATACTTTAGAAACTGGGCAGTCACTATACTTGAAAGTGCTAAATATTTACGTGAATAGTAAAATAAATTAAATTAAAAATTAAAGAGTGTGAAATTGTGCAAGCGAGCCGTACTTCTAAAGACGTAAGTAGATCAGATTTAGTGAAATTATACCATTTCTAATAATAAATAAAACAGGGCTTTTAATTACCATCTTGATCACCACTTTTAATTACCATCTTAATCATCACTCTTAATCACCACTTTTAACTACAATCTTAAAATTGCAATCGACATAACGATCCTAATAAAGATTCCTGTTAATTACGATCATAAATACAATTTTGGATAAGAGATACTGGAGAATGCTACCTGTTCAAGCAATTTGATAATCTCTGAAAATGGTAAATATTCTATTACGGAAATGAAAAACCTCTCGTTTGAATAAACTCACCAATAATGATTTGGATGCTTATTTGGCTGGATGTCGACTTCAATTATGGGAAATGCAGAACACCTACTGAACCACTTCAGGTTAGATATTTTGATTCGATTTATTTCTAAAAATGTTTTTATCTCAATAATAATTCAAAGTGTAAGAGCCGACAAATTGGGGTTTCTTGTATAAATTTGTGAAAAGTAATAGACATCTTGAAACGTTTCAATAGGTCTCTAAATATAATAAAAAGCTCGTTTTGCTGGCTTGATTTTCTAAGAATCTGACAGATGTATATAATTTAAAAGGGGAGAAGATATTTTAAAAGGTTGAAAATATTGAATTATTATACTGTGTATTGTGGAGGTGCTTTATTTAATTGAATCAGCTAGTCGAGGCAAAGAAAATTATAAATTAACATTTTTACAAGTGCTTGTTAACCCTAAATAAAATAACACAGCATTTATATGGTCTGCCCAAGTCGTGGGGCTAAATATTAATATAACAACTAGGGGCTAATAGGGGTTATCACAAATATTAATAGAACAACAAGGGGCTAACAAGGGTTAACACAGCAATACATATATATATATATATATATATATATATATATATATATATTGCTGTGAAACCACCAAACTCCGGGTACTCCGCTTTAAGAATCGAGCCCCTACGAATTGGATGCCAAAGAATGCTGTGAAACCTACAAAGTTATTAAATTACCTGGTTCGTTGACTTTCTTCTGTTAATCGCCCCGGCTGCTCCCCTAGATAACTTTCATCCTCATTCATAAAAAAAACAAACACATTCCTACCACAAACACGAACGTTAACTCTATTTACATCAATATTCACAATACATTAAAATTTCAAAATTAAATTTTGGCATAAATTTCAGTATCAGAAATTTTCAAGATTACATTTATTATCATTTAAATGTGCATCCTGAATTAAAGTCCTTGTTGAATGCCTACTAATTAATGTAACAATATATGCAGACCGGAGTCTGAGTACAAAGGAGCATCTACCACCCTTTACGTTAATTAACCAGGTTCGTCTAATTGAGCTCAAAGACATACCCAAATTTTCATCATAATTCAGAACATCAATACTAAATACTCCTTTCTACTTAAACAAGCAAATTTCATCTTAAAATTAAAATTTTATGGTTAGTACAATTTCACTAATGTCCATTTAAAGTAAATCAATTATAAAGTTATTCAACACACACAAAAATATCAAAGTTCAAACAAAATAGTATAAATTACCTAAAGGTTACTGCACTCGTAGCTTCAATGTACATCGTCCCTTTTGTTAATCACGCCATTCCAACTGGATTATATTTACAGCTTCTGATTCTCAACGCTTTTAAAATTTTCTCCATCACGATTTATTTAAATTTGTCTCAGGGCTTTTCCGGAACTCATCTGTGTATATCTGACCCTTGTTTTGTGGATCCAGACACGTTTATGAACCAATTTAATCATTAACACCCCCGAAAATAGCAAAGAAATTCATACTTCTTGCTGCCGTTTTTTTTTTCTCTTCTCCTACTTTATAATTACCACGCTCCAAGTTAGGTGTCTGCAAAACAAAGTCTTCCGACGTAACTAGGGGTCTATTCCTTGGGTAGAGCTATGAGCAATGGGGGTAAGTCGAAATCTGTGGGGGTCACACTCAAACTAAAACAAACAGGCGCCACCAAGTCCAGATTGATTCGTGTTAATGGCATGGCAAATTTCTAAGGGCGGACGTGGAGACCCAAAGAAAAAAGATCGCCTTCGCTGACAAAAATCTGTCTTAACAGAATAAGACGCTGTTCCTGTAAGAAAGAATAATAATTAAGTCACATAGAAAATGGGAACACTGTTTGTGTCCCTCAAATATGCCTAAAATGCAAAAGAATATTTTCTACATAAGGGTAGCATCAAAATTTAATTCTTATTGCTTTTTGGTTGTCAGGTCTGATCAAACTAGATCAGAATAAAAGACTTTAAGTGTGGATTATTAATTTACTAGAAAGAATTTTTTTGTTTCTGTAAATAAAATTCAATGCAATAAAATTAAATGAATACTTGAATTACTTGAAAAATTAACGTAAGGTTTATCAACTTGATTCTTACTCAAATATATTACAACACAGTGTGACTGGTTACACTAATGTTTTCTAACCCATTCAGATCTGTTTAGGTCAGTTACAAATTAATATACAAAAATTTCTCGTTAAGTTAAAAGTACTAAAATCGATTTGAAGTCGAAATGTTCACGAAGATATTCTCTTTTTTTATCAAAGGTGGTAGTAATGTAATACTAAACATCTGCTTGCAATGGTGCAATTGTTGACAGCATATTTCAAACAAACAAGTGATGTAGCCGCAGCTGTTATTTTATGCTGAAGCCACGTGTTGTCACATATCTACTAAACTAAGTGAAATTTAAATTTGATACTGGAGAAAACCAGCTTAGCAACAAATAAACTGAATAACAAATTCGTACTTCTATGTAACAAAACAAAGTAACGTGCTTTCAGAATGAAGCACAGAAGAATTCCTTAAAGCTACTACGAACCAAACCCCGGGCTGCTTTCCTTGGCTAGATTGGGAACTGCATCGCCGTGCGGAATCTGCAACTAATTATTCCTGCTTTCCATCCTCTAAATACAGGTGTTGAAGTGAAGTGGGTTTCTTAACATTGATTCAAATTCGTCTAATCTTAGTTGTAACTTTAAGTTTGCGTTCCTAAGCCTTGCGTGTAGCTAATTTTCTTTACGTAGTTTTATAAGTTTTCGTTGCGTAGTTTGTAAGTCTTCGTTGCGCTAAACAAATTTTCAAATTAGATACTATGATAATGAGTATACATTACCAACCGTTACTCAGAAAGTGTGTCTCACAATTAATGCGACCCGCAGGTCACTCGCCATTGTCTTCCTAAACATGTTGTTGCTGCTTTTACCTAACGACGAGTGCCTCTCCCGCGTTCTTGCATGGTGGGAGGGTCCCGAGGGGGGTTGTCAATTCTCTCAACGCGCGTGCAAGTGGCTGTGGAATACACCGACATCCAAAACAAATAGACTAACGAATCTAGATACTGTTTTAAATATAAAAATTTGATTGTTACCCGTATTACTACTTTAGTTAATAAAGGTGTTTTAATATTCGTTGTACCTTTAATGAAGAGAATTATTAATTCGAAAATAAAATTGTTACACTACCCCTTTCCTAAAAGAACAAAAATTTTTTTTTAAGGAATAAACTTCAAATATAACAAATACAAAAAAATTTTTTTATTTTTTTATTATAATTATACTAGCCTTTTCTATCTTCCTAATTATCAATGCAATTTTTATGAATTTATTCAAATGGGGGAGACAAATATTTACAAATGCGAGTGTGTTGGTAACTACGTGTACCTGACGTCCATCGGGAGACAAAATCGGGGAGTCACAATCGGTATTAATCAAAATTGGGAGGGGGTCAAATTAGAAAGTCAAACACTCCACGGGACAAAAAAAAATTCAAATTCACAATAATTCTTTAACTTGAGGTTCTTACTTCTAACAAGTCTAATATTTACTACCTGTAACCAAACATTTTACAATTTATTTCAAATTCCACAAAAAAAACTTCACTTCCTGGAGCTCAATTAGCTCTCCTCTACAAAAAGGAATGCTTGCTCATCAAAACAGCATAACTATTCAAAATATTATCACTATAAGGTGACAATCAAAGCTAAGGTAACCTAACCATAAGGCTACTTAACAAATCCAAATACAAAATATTATCACTTTATTACAAAGAGATAATCAAAACGAAGGTAACCTAACCATAAGGTTACTTAACAAATTCTAATACAAAATTGAACCAGATAGGGCTGTAATCTCCTACGCCCTACTGATTATCCTATCACTAAGTTCCAACAAACAACAGATCTCATTAGTGATGGACTAAATGGTGAAACTCACCAAGCCAACTTTGACCTTATCAAACCAAAGAATTTCGAACGGTCAAAAAAACAAGGAAAGAATAAACTAATATTCTCTCTACCTAGATATGTAGAAATCAGGACTAACAATTAAATAGCCCACCTACTTCTACATTGTAAAGATATCTGTTAAAGACATCTTCTAAACACATCTCCGAATAACGCGCGAGCAAAAGACCAGCGTGCACACCAAGGCACACCTCAAACCTACAAAACCTACAAAACCTACAAAATCTCTAACCACTTATTTCACTTTTCAAACAAAATACTCAAAATTAGTGAAACGACACTAAATCAAAAATCGGAATAAAACAAAACAAACCACTACTGTATTACTTAACATCAAAGAGATGACCGGACCGGAACTAATCGTCAGGATCATCATTTTCATTTGGATACGATGCTTCAACTGGTTTCAAGTCCTTTACGTGCCATTTCCCTGCTCTAGTTCCATCTTCGTTCTCTAACTCGTACACTAAATTGGAATGTTTTTTTCGAACTCTACTCAAAACAAACTTCGGCGCTAACTTAGCGGAGAATTTATCACTAGCACTCGAGAGGACCTTATTAGCTCTCCAAACACACTCTCCGACTCGGAATGAAATGTCTCTTCTCCTAAGATTGTAGCGTTTACTCGAACGTTGATAAGCTACATGCAAATTTTCACGGACATTTCCAAAAATATCAAACAAAAGTTGACGATCCAGAACATAAGACGGTCTACTGCTGGAGACGACATCAACATCCTCACCAGGTTTAAAATTATCATTATAAGCTTTTCCACTTAAGGGTACCTGACGACCAAAAACTAAAAAATTTGGAGAATAGTTGGTGGACTCATGTTTTGCTGAGTTGATTGCGTATTGGATCTTTGATATCTCACTATCCCACGTATCATGTGCTTCTACGTATGAACGAATTGCAGTACCAACTGTCTTATTGATTCTTTCCACAAAATTGCATTGGGGAGCATAAACAGCATTATACCAAATCTTTTGAATTTCGTACCTTGCACACAAAGCTTTAAAATACGTCCAATTAATTGTGGACCATTATCACAAATAACAAACTGTGGTACACCGTAGACAAGAAATACTTTTTCCTCCAAAATTTCTCAATCAAATGTGCCGTGGCACTACGCAAAGGTTGCAAAATCGAATACTTCGAGAACCAATCACCAACAACTAAAAGCCATTTATGTCCGCGTTTGGAACGAGGAAACGGACCCATCAAATCTAAGGCAATGGTTTGGAACGGTAGTCCAACCTCTTTCTCCTTTCCCATCATCCCAAGGGGCCTTTATTGGGTGGTTTTGAGCACCACAAATCAAACATTTCCTACAAAATTTACGTACGTCAAAAATCATCTTTGGCCAATAATATAATTCTTGGACACGAGACAAAGTTTTAAAGAACCAAAATGTCCTGCTGAAGGGGGTCATGACATGATTTAATGACATCTATACGCTGAGATTTTGGCACTAAGTACTTCCACTCTACAACATTCGCCGAATGCGGTAATAGGGAAGGTATAAACTTATAAATAAACCCATCTTCCACTTTCCATTGTGGGTAGCTTTTGGGCGACAACAAAATTTTCTTTCTCAAAGATTCATACCACAAGTCTACGCCATCAAGTTTAATCTCTACTAAATTAACTTCTGGATTTTCTAAGGGAACACCACGACTAAGACAATCTGGGACTATATTAAACTTTCCTTTCCTATGCACCAAATCAAATGAATGTTGCCTTAATCGAACTGACCATCTGGCAAGTTTTCCAGTTGGATTCTGAAGATTACTCAACCAAAGTAACGAAAAATGATCAGTGACAACTGTGAAGCGAACTCCTTCCACCCACGGACGAAATTTCTCAATTGCAAAAATAACTGCTAAACACTCTCTTTCTGTGGTGGAATAATTGCGCTCTGTACGGCTCAGGGTTTTACTTGCGTACGAAATTACACGCTCTTCTCCTCTTACATTTTGTATCAAAACAGCTCCTAACCCAGTGTTGCTTGCGTCACACTCAACAATAAAGGGTGCCGAGTAGTCTGGCTGCGAAAGAAGAGGTGCAGAAACTAATGCTTGCTTGATCCGCACAAATGAATTTTCTGCTTCCGCACTCCAGTTTACAGTTTGACCTTTTTTCTTACTCTTAATGAGGTCATTGATAGGCGAAACTAATGACGAAAAATTCTTTATAAAGCGACGGTACCAGCTGCACATTCCTATAAACCTTTTAATCTCCGTTGTGGTTTTCGGACGAGGAAAGTTAACCATTGCCGACACCTTATCGGGATCTGTACGAAGTGAGTTAGAACCTACTATATAACCCAAAAATTTAAGAGTCTTTTTAAAAAATTCACATTTACTTATGTTTATAGTAAGATTAGCTTCTTTTAAACGTTGCTTAACCTCTACCAATAACTTTAGGTGTTCTTCAAAAGATGACGAACATAATATTATGTCGTCCAAATAGCAAAATACATGGGGTTCAAAACGTGGACCAAAAATTGCATCTACTAAACGCTGTTGTGTCTGTGCAGCATTCTTCAATCCAAATGGCATGCATGTAAATCTAAATTGTCCTCGTGAAATAACACTGAAGGCAGTCTTATCCTTAGACGACTCACTAAGAGGATTTGCCAAAACGATTTTCTCAAATCAAGTGATGAAATGTAGTTCGCACCTCTCAACATATTGAGAATTCTATCTACGTTCGCAAGGGGTACGAATCATGAACAGTTAAGTCGTTCAGGGTTCTACCATCAAAACAGAAACGATATTCTCCATCTGCTTTCTTAACCAACAAAACTGGAGAGGACCACGGACTAGTACACGGTTCTATAACTTTAAGTCTAAGCATGTCGTTCAACTCCTCATTCAATATCTTACTCATATATGGTGACATGACATATGGTTTCTTATGGAAGGGTTTGGCATTGCCTGTGTCTATGTCCATTTCAATTAGGTGAGTTCGTCCCAATCTATCGTCGCTGCTAATCTCACTAAATGAGCTTATCAACTCTTGTGCTTGCACACATTGGGCATCTGAACGGTCATGTAAACCAAATAAGGAATCTTTAGTGTTCAAAGGGATGGAAGACGAACCTATATACCCAATGTCGTTCCCAATGTTACTTTGGATAAACCAATTATTACTTCTAAAATCAGCAACTACACCAAATAATTTTGCAAAGTCACTACCGAAGATAAAGGTGTGAGGTAGGGACGGAACCACTAATGCATTAAGGATACGGCAGTCATTACCTATACAAATTGGCAAATCAACTGAGCCTACAACAGACTTTATTGAACCATCAGCTGTAGTAATACCTGTTTTTGCTGAACTAAAAATTTTTAAGTCTAATTTCCTAATAATTGAAAGAGCTAAGGATCCTACCACTGATGTAGTGCATCCCGAATCTAGAAGACCGGTAATGTCTCTATCCATTAATTTCACCATAATATAAGGTCGATTATCACACTGCTTCTCAATGAACAAAGTATTATTCCTAGGCTTCGGAGAGTCCTGACAAAAATTTTTAACAACTGTAAGCCATCTCGACCACTCGTCTTTACAAAAGTATTTTTCCTGTTTACAAATCATAACCATGGCCTTATTACGCGGAACAGGATGCCGACCACTATGCGCCTGCCGCCTTACTGGTTTTTTGAGCATTGTGGGCATGACGTAGCCTTAACGCCTTTTCGACCACATCCAAAACAAAAAATCTTTCTGGTTGCTCTACAATCTCTAAACCAATGTCCACTACGGGAGCAATTCCAACAAACAAAATTATTTCTCTTGTCGGGACTAAAGGAATTACAAACTGAGGACTCCAAAGAGCTCTTATCCGCTACTGTTACTTGGGATTAACTAATTTATTCTGAAACACCCTACTCTTAACAGCACAAACTTTTCATTCAACCTAGAATGTTTATTCTCAAATGGATGCTTAGAGGTTGCAAATCTTGTTAGGTTTACTAGAAGATGCTGAAACCAAGTTTAGTTTCATCAAAGAAGCTTCTTCTAACCTTTTACACAAATTTACTAAGGTAGACAAATCTTGAATGTCCGACAATGCAAGTGCTGAAATATATTCAGGAACCAAATTTCTCCTTATCATCTTAACTTTAGTAACTTCTGCTGGCTCGTTGGTCAGTCTACTAAACAGGGTTTGCATATGCGGACAAATAAAATAATCCTTTCGTCTTTACCTTGACGACGATTTCTGATCTTTTCCCAAATGTCATCATCTGAAGAACCGGGTAGAAAATCTTCCTTAAACGTTCTAACAAGGAGTTCCAGTCTCTCAATGAATTTTTACTGTTCTAAACCAAACTAAAGCGTCACCACAAAAGTTCACATGCTGATCCAAATAAATCAGCATCGGATACCTTACGAGATTGTGCTAAATCACTAACTCTATCTAAAAATGAATATAGTTGTTTGGGATCACCTGAGAATTTTACAGGCCATGAACCTATAGGTACGGAAGGCGTTACATACGAAGTCGAATGAATAGGTGCACTAGCAACTGAAGGAGATACTACAACGGACCGATCCAAATAGGTGGACTCTGTACTTTTATTGATTTTATCGTATAACTCAGCTTCAAGGGTTAGTATCGTTGCTACTGTCTCATTTCTGAACTTAATTGCTTCCTCGGAATTTATTGAAGGAATTTTCATGCGCTTAACTCGCCCCGAAAGGTGGTTTAACCTTGAACAAGCTCTCCTAAAAATTGAGTCTGATGAGTCACCTTCAAATTCGGACACAACATTACGAACTGACTCGACTGAAACTGAAATTTCTTTACTTTCCGTTGCAAAGTCTACTTCATAACACGAAAGATCAATCAAACAACCAGGCTTATCTATTTCTTTAGCTAACAATCTACCTAAAATTTTCCTTTTCTCCAACACTGGTCTCTCACTCACCACTCCTCTGATTCTCAGCTCATACTCCAATTCTTCTTTAAGTAGACAAACAATTTGGAATTTTTCCGACATGATTACTCAAGCCTAATGGAATCAAACCGATAAATCTAACTGATCTGAACCTTACAAAAGTTATCAAAACAAATTCGTACTACTAAAGGCAAAAATCAAAAGGTGTTTTGGTAAAATAATTTTTGCCAAAACAATATCAAAAAAAATTATATGGGGTCAAAACAGAACGAAAGTCAAAAATAAATTCGACCAAGTTAATCAACTGACTGTATGGGGGTTAATGTTACAACCAATCTTTCAAACAACCAAACTTCAGTGCAAAACAGACTTTGAACTAACCATTTTCAACGCAACCAAATTTTAAGTAAACTAATTTCGAAATACATTAAATTATGAACAAACAAATTTCTAGCTAAATCAAATTAGGAACAAACAAATTTCGAGGTAAATCAAATTATGAACAAACAAATTTCGAGGTAAATCAAATTATGAACAAACAAATTTCGAGGCCCCAAACGTTGCCGGCGCCAGTGCTGCCGTTTTTTTTCTCTTCTCCTACTTTATAATTACCACGCTCCAAGTTAGGTGTCTGCAAAACAAAGTCTTCCGACGTAACTAGGGGTCTATTTCTTGGGTAGAGCTATGAGCAATGGAAGGGTAAGTCGAAATCTGTGGGGGGGTCACACTCAAACTAAAACAAACAGGCGCCACCAAGTCCAGATTGATTCGTGTTAATGGCATGGCAAATTTCTAAGGGCGGACGTGGAGACCCAAAGAAAAAAAGATCGCCTTCGCTGACAAAAATCTGTCTTAACAGAATAAGACGCTGTTCCTGTAAGGAAGAATAATAATTAAGTCACATAGAAAATGGGAACACTGTTTGTGTCCCTCAAATATGCCTAAAAATGCAAAAAGAATATTTTCTACATAAGGGTAGCATCAAAATTTAATTCTTATTGCTTTTTGGTTGTCAGGTCTGATCAAACTAGATCAGAATAAAAAGACTTTAAGTGTGGATTATTAATTTACTAGAAAGAATTTTTTTTGTTTCTGTAAATAAAATTCAATGCAATAAAATTAAATGAATACTTGAATTACTTGAAAAATTAACGTAAGGTTTATCAACTTGATTCTTACTCAAATATATTACAACACAGTGTGACTGGTTACACTAATGTTTTCTAACCCATTCAGATCTGTTTAGGTCAGTTACAAATTAATATACAAAAATTTCTCGTTAAGTTAAAAGTACTAAAATCGATTTGAAGTCGAAATGTTCACGAAGATATTCTCTTTTTTTTTATCAAAGGTGGTAGTAATGTAATACTAAACATCTGCTTGCAATGGTGCAATTGTTGACAGCATATTTCAAACAAACAAGTGATGTAGCCGCAGCTGTTATTTTATGCTGAAGCCACGTGTTGTCACATATCTACTAAACTAAGTGAAATTTAAATTTGATACTGGAGAAAACCAGCTTAGCAACAAATAAACTGAATAACAAATTCGTACTTCTATGTAACAAAACAAAATAACGTGCTTTCAGAATGAAGCACAGAAGAATTCTTAAAGCTACTACGAACCAAACCCCGGGCTGCTTTCCTTGGCTAGATTGGGAACTGCATCGCCGTGCGGAATCTGCAACTAATTATTCCTGCTTTCCATCCTCTAAATACAGGTGTTGAAGTGAAGTGGGTTTCTTAACATTGATTCAAATTCGTCTAATCTTAGTTGTAACTTTAAGTTTGCGTTCCTAAGCCTTGCGTGTAGCTAATTTTCTTTACGTAGTTTTATAAGTTTTCGTTGCGTAGTTTGTAAGTCTTCGTTGCGCTAAACAAATTATCAAATTAGATACTATGATAATGAGTATACATTACCAACCGTTACTCAGAAAGTGTGTCTCACAATTAATGCGACCCGCAGGTCACTCTCCATTGTCTTCCTAAACATGTTGTTGCTGCTTTTACCTAACGACGAGTGCCTCTCCCGCGTTCTTGCATGGTGGGAGGGTCCCGAGGGGGATTGTCAATCCTCTCAACGCGCACGCAAGTGGCTGTGGAATACACCGACATCCAAAACAAATAGACTAACGAATCTAGATACTGTTTTAATGTAAAAATTTGATTGTTACCCGTATTACTACTTTAGTTAATAAAGGTGTTTTAATATTCGTTGTACCTTTAATGAAGAGAATTATTAATTCAAAAATAAAATTGTTACATTCTTTCACCAATATACGCCAAAACTGCCTACTTTTGTGTATACATTTGTCGTTGTAACTTTTACTAATTGGTACAGTGATACTAAATTTTATTACCTTGTATCTAAGTGCACTCAAGTACATTCATGTTAGCACGTAAATAACAAACTGTTTTAAATCACCAAAATATACGAGCAAGCTTTAAATTATTCTATCAAACTAAAATGCACTGTTTAACGTCTTGAATCAAATCGCGGATGTAAGTGAGCTTGTTTATATTCATCTGGGTATATATAGAAGTTAGCCTGTCTGTCGGTCGAGTCCTCAAAACGGGCAATTCTAAAGAATTTCGCATTCTCGGTTCCCATTCCGTAGCCCGCGCGTCGGTTTTTACGAATTTTGTACTCACCCCAGTTACATCTCAGAAATTCTCACACGGCACGCAAACATGTCCAAGAATAACTAATTAAATTTTATACAGAAATTGTTGTTTCTACCTCTCATATGTGCATCTTATTTTCAACCAATCGTGACCCTCGTGACGTTGCTCATATCACGCCTTTAATTATTCGTGTCTTTGTCTTACGCACATTATCTTTCCTTCTCTAACCTGTTCTTAGTGGTGCAAATTGATATTCCTTACTATCGATTATTTCAGTCCATGTGGACTATCTGGGTTAAATAACCCCGTATCGCACCTTCGCGTGAATATTAAGCCACGGTTTCTCCAAGATTCTTTGTAACCATTAATTATCTGTAGAATCGACATGTTTATCTAAACAAATTAAACTGAAATTGCCTTTTAAAAATACGCAGGTGTTCAAACATAATATTAATTCTCAGAGCCTTATTCCGTGGTATTTTAATCTTGGATTTTCACAGACTCTTATGCTTATTATTAATAATGGTTTAATTAACTCCAATTAAAATTGACTTCTATCCTTTCATTTTTAGCGAATACAAATTAAATATTAATTATTATGTGTACACTTTGTTTAATACCGGTCACTTAAAATAGGGTTAATTAATATACATTTTGCACGTAATTTCCATTTGTTTCTTTCCTCGGAATAATTACATTACACGTAGAGCTTGTTAATACTGTTTCTTTTGATATAAAGCGTCTTGTACATGATT
The DNA here is from genome assembly GCA_036346225.1 of Platerodrilus igneus. Lineage (NCBI taxonomy): Eukaryota > Metazoa > Arthropoda > Insecta > Coleoptera > Lycidae > Platerodrilus > Platerodrilus igneus. The sequence continues at coordinate 8,226,125 of JARFIW010001469.1, read as the reverse complement.
TAAATCTCTTATTTTTACTGAAACTAATAAATTTTTATGCTTCACGGTTTTAATAACGCGTATTCTCTAATAATATACATTATACACGGTGATTAAAATTATTTGATGTGATTATTTAATTTTCTACCCTGGTCTAAATATGAGTAATATATATATATATATATATATATATATATATATATAGCTACGATAGTAGGGTCATTTAGAGGTATATAGAATCTCTGAACAGTGCGCTTTATGTAAACATCATAAGAATCCAGAAAACTAGACATTTTACAAAGAAAATGCAAAATTCGACGATTTAGGAAGAAAGCACATGCTAACGCCCTGTATATAAACTATATTTATAATTAGACTCACAGAAAGAAAGAGTATTCCAAAAGATTCAATTACATAAACAACTTTACAAATGGATAAAAGTGATTAATAGTGTGGAAGCAATTGCCAAACGGCGCCAGCGATGCGCAAGAAAGCAGTTAATTTCTCCTGCAGCGAGATCATTAGTAGTGATCGCATCCAGCTTTCGTTATATATTTATATTGAAATTTATTTAAATGTAAGTTGTGTTATTGCTAATCTAGGTATAGTACAATATCACAAATTTATAGCGAATGTTTCGTTTGTTTTATTACTGTCTTCTGATCTTTCAGGGTAAGTGATAATGTAATGAAGAATTTTAGTTGAGAACTTTGTTATTTATTAGTCTTGTAGTTTTTATTGTTTCTTTATTTTCTTTTCGCATCCACTTATAGGAAACCACTCCTGACCACTAGCCAACATACCCCTTTCATTGTTACGCGGTCCCCGCCGCTTAAGGGCAAGTCAAAATTAAAAATGTTTCCCCGTAAGAGTAGAAAAATTACAGTCTTGTAACAATGGCGCCCAAGCATCGGGAATATTTTTTTAATACGAGATAGTTTTTTGTGATTTTGTAGCAAAATTTTTTGTTGTTTTTTAATATGAAGCTTTTTTCAATTTTAAAGTATTTTTTCAACATCGAGGCCTTTTTTTTATTGGTAGGGATGTTCTTTTAAATTTTAGCTGTTTCGTGATTTTTTTTTAAATGTTAGGGGTTTTTTTCAAACTTTTAAGTTGTGCTTTTTTATTAAGACTGCTGTTTTTTTTGTAGAACAGTTTTTTAAAATTAGGGCTGTCTTTATCAAGAGCAATTTTTTTTTAAAGGAAACAGCTTTTATCAAAATTTTTTTTACACCTTGAAGTTGTTTGTTTTATTAAGGTCGTTTTTATTAGGAGATATTTTATATACGAGATCGTTTTGTGATTTTGTTAAATTTTTTAAGTTACAATTTTTAGTACTAAACTTTGAAGTAGTTTTTTGTCAGAAACATTTTTTCAACACGATGTAGTTTTTCGTTATTTTAAAGTAACCTTGCAAACTATAGGGTCTTTTCAGTTTTTTTAATCGATAAAACATTTTTTTGTGTAAATGTATAGGTCGTACAATTCTGTTTTGTTTTTAATAATTAAGCCGTAATAGTTTTTATCATCATTAGGTCTTCAGTCCTGGAACTGGTTAGACGCATACCGCATTGTTTCCTATTCAGAACTAACCTACACATTTCTCTGAAATTTCCACAGTCTGCATCATTCACTATCTGCGTGCACTAGTCTGATCTAGGTCTACCTCTACCTCTTCTTTCATATCTCTGCTTGCAATATATCCCGCTATATTTCCCAAAAATGCCTTAGAACGTACCCTGCCCTTCTATTTCTACTATTTTTTCCGCAGATATCTAAATTCCCTTACTATTTCTAAAACCTCTTTGTTATTAACTTGGTCTGTCCATGCTATATACATCTGAAGCACAACATTCCAAAAGGATTCTACAGTTTCTCTATCTGCTTCTCCTACTGCCCCTATTTCATAGACGTATTGTGCTGTGCTCCACACATATGCTTTAAACACTTTTCTCCTTGTTTCTATGTTTGTTGTTTTCGAACATAGTCGCTGCTCTTTCTTGCTAGATGCAGTTCGGTACCCCTTCTATTGATTACAAATATATACCCTATTTTTCCGATATTCAGTGGTGTGTGAAGTGGGGCGCCGCCGTGGATCGATGTAGTAAGCGTAAGACAATGGATCCCAAGGTCCTGGGTTCAAATCCCAACACGGCCGACTGCTTGAAAAATGGCAGGTGAGCATTTTTCACAAAAATTACGCCCTCGTTCAGATGAGAGGTTAAATGGAGGTCCCGCGCGTGAGTGTTGTCACGCACGTTAAAGATCCTTACCTTGCCTGGAACGGCAAGGGTTCGGCAAAATTCTAAATTTCCAGGTAAAAAAAAACTCGCCTCTTGGCCAATGTAGTATCTTCGAGTAGAGCATTGGAAAATCACATGTAAGGTGTGAAGTGGGGAGGCTCCGTGGCGTAGTGGTATGTGTGTGACTACTACGCCCAAAGTCCTGAGTTCGAATCCCGACACCGTCCGCTTGAAAAATGTTAGGCGAGCATTTTTCACAAAAATACACCCTCGTTCGGATGAGAGGTAAAATGGAGGTCGCGTATGTGAGTGTTGTTACGCACGTTAAAGATCCCTACCTTGCTTGGAACAGCAAGGATTTGGCAAAATTCAAAATTTTTCAGGTAAAAAGAACTCGTTTTCTGGCCAATGTAGTGCCTTCGGGTGGATCATTGGAAATTCACATGTAGGGTATGTGAAGTGGGGCGGCTCCGTGGCGTAGTTGGTATGTGTGTGACTACTTCGCCCAAAGCCCCGGGTTCGAATCCCGATACGGTCCACTTGAAAATGTTAGGCGAGCATTGTTCACAAAAATACGCCCTCGTTCGTATGAGAGGTAAAATAGAGGTCCAGTGTGTGAGTGTTGTCCCGCACCTTACTTGGAACAGTAAGGGTTCGGCGAAATTCAAAATTTTTCAGGTAAAAAAACTTGCTTCCTGCCCAATATATTATCTTCGGGTGGAGCATTGGAAAATCATTTGTAGAGTATGTGAAGTGGGTTAAGCAGCCTGCGGCTACCAAGATCCCCCATCACTTGAGCATTTGCCAAATTAATAGTTTTCAAAAATATCATTTCGCACTATCAACATTAGTTGAAAATATTTAAAGTCAACACCTGTAGTTGTTTATAATAATCATCAGAGTTAAGTGCAATTATTTTGATCGTCCTTAGGTTTTCCGTCTTGAAACTGGTTAGACGCGTTGTTTCTCTTCTGAGCTAGCCTACACCGTTCCCTGAAATTCACACAGCCTAGAAACAGCTCAGTTCATCTTCTGCTGTTTCCTAATTGCATGTCTTATTTCACCGAGATTCAGTGGTATGTAAAGTTTTTATAATGCAAATTATTTTAAATTGTGAATTTTTAAAAGTTTAGTTATCCTTTGTAAATTTTTGGAAAGATTTGTTTTGAAAACGTATCTTGAAAGGTTTATAAGACAGAAATTGACTGGTCGTGAATTGAAATGAAGAAATTTTGTTATTTTAAATGGAAATTTATACGTGTAAGTATGACTTTTTGTTAAAAAATAAATTGAATTATGATCTAGGAGTAGGATGTGACAAAAAAGTAATAATTTGACAGTTACCGGATTAAGAATAATTTCGGGAAAACATAATTATGATGTATGACGACATTAAGTTAATTACTGAGTCAGAAATAAAATTAGGAAGAAAATATTTGGCTCTCAGACATGATGGACTTCTTCAGGGACGGATGAATATTCGAATTTTGAGATTTATCTTCTTTATCGATAAAGTTTTAATAAATATATGCGAAATAATAATGATTTAGGTCAAATAGGGATTTGGCATAAGAGACATTTTTTAACCGAATGGACTTGTATTAAAAAGTTGAAGATAATGTTGGAGATTAAAAATATTTTGAGACGAACATAGGCTAGCACAATATGTTACTTAATTTGAATATTTTTGGTAAGATTAATTTTTAGTTAATATATTTAGGGCAAAATATTAGTTAGCACAATATGGTGTTTAATTAATTTTTATTTTGGGGAAAATTATTTGTTCATTTAGTATAGGTGGAGAATTTTAGCTGGATTTATTTTGTATAATAATAATTTAGTGTTGGACTTTGGGTTCGGGGCTCTACTGATGCTCACGGTAACGGTTCGACCCATCGCGATCGCGACAGTTCCCTCGTTAGTGGTACTGTTGGGGGGGGGGGGGAGGGTCTTAATACTAAGTTCTCCAGTAGGGTTAATCAACGGAGAGGAATAACAGGTGGAATAATAACGAAAGGGCCAAAGATAGTGGTTGCTGGGGTCGATTTCCGAATGACTTTCAGGCCAAATTGTCCAATCGTAAATTATGCCCAAGAGATTGGAGTAATCTTAACTGGGGAGATGGAGTGGGCTTTGTTTCTTAGGCGGTATTATTCTACAACTGCAGCAGCAGGGTTAAAAAGCCCGACTCCTGTGTGTGTTCTATTCCTTATGGAATAGAGAAGGACGCTTCACGACCATTCGTTTTCAACGGTACTCGTTGTATCGTTTAGAGTTGTTATACTTTTGACTTTTTATTTTTGATTTTGACTTTTTACGTTTAGTTTTAGCATTTTTTTAAATGACACGTTTGACGCAAAAATTTGAACACTATAGATACTATGTATTTCATAGTGGACAATTAGGATAGTTTGTTACGTTCCCTTAGAAATAATTATAATCATTCTACATTTTAATAGTTTCTGCATAAGTAAAGTCCACCAATAGGATTATGTTATTGCCATTAAAATATATAAGTTGAGGTTTCTATAAATTTTAATTTAAGAGAAAATTATTTTTCATCATACTTGATTCATAATCAAAGGATATAAAATTCATATGTCAGTTTTCAAGGGTTAGAGATGTCGTCATGATCATTAAACCGGATTTTGTTTTTTCTATTGAAAAATAATTGCGTCGATGATCTAATCTGAGGACAAAGACAGGTCATTTATAACTTGTGCCGACTCAAATCAGCGTAAATCTCGACTTCTGATTTTAGATTTACGATACGTAAATTTATATATAAATAAATTAGATAGGAAAAGACGATACTAGGCATATCCATTTTTAACTTATTCGTCTGAAATTTGCCGAGAATGTCTCGAGTTGTTTTTAACAAGGCAAATTCATTTTTTAAATGAGAGTCCGTTTATAACATTCAGACGCTCAACATGGCGCTTTGGTAGGTTAAGTATTTTAGTCAGAGGGACGCGAGCAAGGCAAAGTAGTCAAATATGTTTGGATAATCCCCTGCCAAGCAGCTCAGTTCCATTTTAGGGACTTATTGATCACAAATATTCAACCCTGGTATTGGAAAGATGTTGAAATAGTTGTAGTCCGTTCATTTATATTTCCAATGCTCCACCAGAAGGTACTACATTGGCCAGGAGGCGAGTTTTTTGTTGCCAGGAAATTTAGAATTTTGCCGAACCCTTGCCGTTCCAGGCAAGGTAGGGATCTTTAACGTGCGTGACAATACTCACACACGGGACCTCCATTTAACCTCTCATCCAAACGAGGGCGTAATTTTTGTGAAAAATGCTCACCTAATAGTTGGAGTCCACAGGTATATTGGGACAAACAGTCAATCACAAATAAATGGAAATAAAATTTAAATAAAAATGTTATAACTATTCAGAAGTGGAGGTTAGTACATAAACACGTACTTAAGTATATAAACGGAACGTACTTACAAGCACGTCTGTGTTTAGATTAAGTTTTTAGTTAGAAAATTTACGAGATATTGGACTTTTAATACTAGTTTAAGATTGTAATGTATATTAGTAATGAAAACGTGTATGTTATAGATTAAAAATGTCGTACCAAAATTTAAAGACTATACTTGTTTTTTCTAGTATTATAAGCGGTATAGTTGCAGTTTTGCCCTAATACATTCTTTTGTGATGATTTAGAAGCATGATTAAATATTTCCAGGTTTAACATTTACTTTTAGGAATCTTCTTTTCAGTTAGCGTGTTTTTTAGGATTGTTTTAGAATTAGAATAATCTTGCTTTTATGAATTTTCAGGTATATTTTAATCCAGAGTCTCTCTCCTGATCTCCGATTTTGGCACCCCTTGTTATTCACGCTAGGGCTTTTCCCTAGCAACCCTGCGAAATTAGGTAGTGTCCAAGGTAATTTCCGATCAAGGCCATGTATCATAGGCGATAGCCTTTGGAAACCCTCATGAAACACACCACCCGTCCCACCAATATTTTTGCTTAGCACGGTCGAGGTTTTCGGTATTATATCGAAACGCAATTTTTAGCAAAGAACTTCATGGAATTTTCTGTGAATTATCGGCTAAATATTCTGAGGGCCAAAAACGTAACAAGGTTATATAGTTGTTATTTAATCGTTTTAATACAAACTTTTTAAAGTAAAAATTTGCGCGCTACAATTCATTTTTCAACACGCATTTTTCCGTAAATCGTTTAATATCCTAAACAATATTACATATATATGTTTCAAAAACAAACGTAAGATTCAAATATGCAATAACATACAGGGTGTTCCATTTAAAAACAACATTTTGGACCGTCACTTTGTCCTGAACCATCGTGTATAAACAAAAATATTTTTGGGCGATACTTCGTGACATTTTCTAACATTTTGTATAAAACATTTTTCTGCGTCTCTTATTGGTTTTCTGCTATTGAAATTATCGTCTTAGTTACAGTCCACCCTGTATATATATATATATATATAAAATACTGTGGATTTATAGGTTACAATAGGTGTTAGAAAAGTCAAATAATTATTTATTGTAGAGCAACTCATGTATATAAGAGTCAAGTAGAGTTTAAGACGTTTTTCCAAAAGATATGATACAAATTTACTTATTTTCATTAAATGTTAAGAGTTAATTGTACGTAGTTGTAAAATTCACTGTAAATATTAATTATAATTAAGCAGGAAACGTAATTCCGTAAAGCATAGTTAAGATTTTAAAATGAAATAACGTGTAAATTTGTGAATACGAAAGCTTTTATGTTTGTAGCATAAAAATCGATAATGAAAGAGGGTGAATTTATATAGTAACGCATATTCAAAGCGTGATGTATTTATTTGTGTAAATTAGGGTAATATAAAGCGGGAACATGTATAATATTTCTAGGAAGGTTTAGCATTGGGAACACGTTCTTTGTATCGAGTTTAAAGCTTGTCAACAAGTATTAGAATTCCTGGTCAAAGACCATTGAGAAACAAACAGGTCTATGTTAGATAAAATGTTGCACGTTACGTACGAAAACAGATCGATAATATAAAAAGAAAGACTGTATCTTACATGAAGTAGCAAAGAAGAGGAGAAAGCATATGGTTAGTGATCATTCACTTTAAAACGTGTGTTATACAAGTAGCGGGTTACAAACAAAGTACGGTTGTTAGGTTAGGTAAATAAGAGATAGATAGACGATAGTATCGATCAGTTGGGTAGAACAGAGCTTACGAATAACGGGGATAGAAACAACGAGATATAACATACGGGTTAGACGGAAGATAAGAGAAAAGCACAACGAATGTTGAAAATTACAAATTAAGAAAGAAAAAAAACAAAAGATGGAAGATTTTAAATGCAGGTTAGAGTGAAATGACAGATATGCGCGTGCATTAGAGACGTGGATGGCAGTTATCGGGAGGCTTCGCGGAAAGTGACAGCCGTTGACAATTTTAATGAGGGTTTCTTCGTAAAACAATTGTTTGGTACTGAAAATTCCAAGATTCTTGCGACGGCTTGAAAACGGTTGAGAATTCTACCTAGAATAACTCAAGGGTAATGGTTAGTTTGCAGAATTGAGCGACCGTTTGTTGTTGTGCTGTGCATAGGTTTCTAGAACCGGTGGACGGTATGAAAACGTTACTAAGAAAGTATGTTATAGGGGTGGTGAGAATAGATTCAAGGAGGCAGTTTTGGAGGCTATATAAACTCAGAGGAGGTAATAAAAAACCTCTCTTTTCCTCTCACTCTTCAACCAAGTTGCATACAAGTGTAAATGTAAATACGTGAGTTTAAATTTTATTAAAAATTAATATGCACAAGTCGGTGCAAAGTTATATGGCAATTGTGAAGCATATAAAATCTTGTTAATAATCGAAGCTGAAAGCAAAGTAAGTAAAATTTTTACTACTTGTAGTTGGAGGCGTTTGGTGTACTCTAGGTACAAGTCAAGTATATGGATGGACCAGTAGCAGATGTACGGGAGCATGGAAGTACCGTACATTAGCAGCTGAGAAATCTGGGTAGAAGCGTGTAGTTCCGGATGGTGAGAGGCCGCATGGAGAAATTTTTGATCGTGCAGTCAAGTGAGATGACTACGTTAAAGATGGTTTCCACGTAGAGAGCTAATAATACTAAAATTCATGTTATTCAACTTTTGTAAAACTTTTGCTTATTGTAATTTTGTGGGTGATTATGACAATTTGGTGATTATTGGTGTATTTTATAGTATTGTAAGGACATTTTATTTGACGATTTACCTTGAGAAAGGAGTATATGAAAATTTATTTATGTACTATTTGGTGATATAAAATGAAAATGTAATATTGGCTTTTTGTACAAAGTAAAAGGATTTTTGGTAATTTCAGTGCAGTAGTTAGCACCTAGGTAAAGAAAGGTTTTTACTATGAGCTCGTATTAGACCTGGGGGTTTAAAGTAATGTTTGGGGATAAGTCCAGTTACTTTTGGTTAATAATTAATGTAATTAGAAAAATTTTCAAATTATTCTATTTAAAATGACTTCTTTTAAAATTGATAATATTTTTTAAATATTCAAGATGTATGAGGAATGTAAAACTAAAATTTTTGAATAGCAACTCGATGTTCAAATAAATCGCGCAGTCAACTTTTCTTTATTTAAATAGTAGGGTAGGATTTTCAGAAGACAAGTGAGCAGCCGTGGCGAATATCCCTGAGGAAACTGGAGGTTCTAGCGTCCGAACTGGAAAGCAACTTCAGAGAATATTATTATAGGGTGATATGAATTACCTAGATGGTAGGGCTTCATTTTCTGGTAGGTGTAGGTATTTGTGACAACGTAAAATTTTAAGGGCGTTCCATCTACGTAACCTACAGAGAAATATATATATATATATATATATATTGTTGTGGATTTAGAGGTTAAAGAGGTGTAGACAATAAAATTTTAGCAACCGTGTATATAGAAATAGGAGCAAATTATTTACGCGCCAAATTAATTAATTTATACAGGGAAAACGGACGATTATTAAGGTATTTCTCTATATTTAAATTGAAATGGTAAAATTACTTAAGAGAAAGCTTTAGAGTACATAAACAGCTCAAGGATACGCATAAGAAATTATAATAATTTAATGAAACGCATGGAAGCAGAAAGGGGAGCTTGCATGCATAAGAAAATCAATAATTTCAAACGCAAATTATTCCATTTTTAAAAAGCCAACGTTCGTTTATACAATACTAGGAGGGAAGAAACCGAGAATTGTTATTTTTAAATGGTCGGTTGTTTCAAGAAACACCTGTTGTTAAGTGTTATGTTCAAGGAACTTAAATAAACGTTAAGATAGAATTCCATAGAAATTGTTTGCAACGGTCGATTAGTATAAGCTGTTTAAATATCAAATGGCTTGAGTAGTGAGTGGAATGAACGATCGATAATATAAAACAGACAGCAACGGATGAATAAAGCGTTGGATAGAAAGCACGTCGATATGCACGGGTAAAAGTGAAGGACGACTACGATATCGATTTTCTGTAATTTAAGAGGGGTTTTAACGGAGACAACAAATATGCGTAGAACGAATATGCATATCTGATAGGCGGAGCGCTGTGACGTAGGAAAATTCTATCATTGGTTGATAGCCAGCAGTTTTCGAGAAGAGAGCGTACGTTATGGTGGTAGACTAAATTCTATGTATCAGCGCGACGAAAGTCGCATTTTTGGAAAAGTCAGTGTTCGTTACGTTCAAAATTTTAGGAAGTGGCTTCAAAAATTAGCTTTTCACGGGAAACAGGTTCCACTAGGGGGGTTTAGAAATAATATAAATACACGAGTAAAGATATTAAAGCTATCTCTCTCTTTTCTTTCCATTTAGATCTGAATACGGGTTTAGGTCTACAACGTAATTGTAGTAAATGTTTACCGTTATCAATTATAGTGTTCAGTAACATCCTGTGTAAAAATGATGAAAGCTGTAGTAGCGTACCGCATGTTATAAAAGTGTTATTGCACGAGTTGGTGCTTATTTAGATCAAAGGTACCGTTACTACGACAAAGCTATTAAATGAAAAGATGATATTTGGGGTAAACGAAACTGAAAACGTAATTTGTATGCATGAAATATTTGGTATGGAATGTTACTTTTTTGACGAAACGTATATCTGGGGAGAAGAACAGTGTTGGTAGCGGATATTGGCTTGGTGGGGATCTGTGCATCCAGGCGCAGCGTAGTAGATGGACACAACGACGAGGGTTTCTGGTAACCATCTTCAACGGTGACAAGGAACGAAGTTGACTCCAGGTAATGAATTTTAAATTTCTGTTGTTGTATAAACATCCGTGTGGATATTTCTATGTTTGTGTGTTAGACTTATTGGTGGCGTATTTATTACCTATAAAATTTGTTTAAAAAAGTAGTTGTGCAGGACAATTTAATTTGATTATTAGAAAAAGGGTTTATTGATGATATAATGCTACAAATTGTTGTTGTATGGAGTAAACGGGTCTGTAAAATTTGTTTTTCAATAAAATGCAAGGTTAAAAGGCATTTGCAAACTTGGGTTATAATGAGCTCACAATAGACCAGTGTGAAGTCAAACTAGGGGCCCATTCACTCGGAGCATGTAGAATTTGTTAAAATATCTTAAAAAACCAAGGACTTTAAAGCATTTAATAATTGAGGTGGTAACAATTGTACCAAACCGTTTGTACCCTAGTGTAAATATTTTATCTGTTAATATGTGTAAATAAAAAGTTGTATGGTTGTTGTATTATTTTGGTAATTTTATTTGACAATGTGTGTGTGTGTGTGAGACGTATGTACTTAAAATGATAGAGATTCCAGAAGAGGCCGATTGCTGAGCTAGCCAGAGTGAGCAGAAAAATCCAAAGGCGTCCAAAATAAAGGGTACGAAATTTTTTTAATTTTTTTTTGAAAATTTGTATCTTAGCCCAGGAGGGGCACGGATTTTTAGACGAGTCCACGGAAATTTTATTACCAATTCGTGGGGCTCGATGTTAAAACCTTGTTCCTGAACTTTCATGGCAATATATATATATATATATATATATATATATATATATATACATATTGCCATATTTATATATATATATATATATATATATATATTAATAGGAAGAATAATTCACATTTGGAATGCAAATGAATGCTTAATATATATTAATAAATATTAAGATGAAATGAAAATGAAAAATAATATAATTACATGTTTGTATTATTCCGAACGTTGCAAAAATGGGATGATCAAGTTATTAGTACATGAATTATGTATATAACTAGATTCAATTTCCTTAAATGCAAGACATAATTGAAAATCGTTAACAAGGGCCAAGCTTCAGTAGTATTAAGTATAACATCATCTAAACAATTAGGCTAGATAGCTCAATTGGTTAGAGCACTGATCCGGAGAATCAGAGGTTGCAGGTTCAAATCCTGCTGTAGCCGTTCTTTTGGTGGTTTTCAATTACTAGTTCGATTTGAAATGGTAATTCAACTTTAAAATACAAAGTTGGGTTTTCATTTCATCTTAATAACTATTTATATATATATATATATATATATATATATATATATATATAAAATATAATATATATAGTAACAGGCTTTTGGTCTGCTGGTTAATAAAATATACTCTTTATTATAAACTAAGCTTTCGGTTTATTTTTAAACCATTATCAAAGATACTAAAAATTAAGAAACGTTAGTATGGGCATAAAATAGTTAAAACTTACTTACTAATGTGAGGTTTTACAATGAAATCGTTGATATATATAAATTTTGAATATAAGTTGAAAGTGTGGTAAAAGCTTTTAAAGAAAACAGTAATGTGGTTTGTTAATTACATTTGAATGTTATAATGACAATTCCTTTATAATTTTGACACTGTTCGAGATAACTTTCTAGATTGTAATTAATTTCTAATTACAATCTAGAAAGTTATCTCGAACAGTGTCAAAATTATAAAGGAATTGTCATTATAACATTCAAATGTAATTAACAAACCACATTACTGTTTTCTTTTTAATTAATTTCTAATTACAATCTAGAAAGTTATCTCGAACAGTGTCAAAATTATAAAGGAATTGTCATTATAACATTCAAATGTAATTAACAAACCACATTACTGTTTTCTTTTTAAAAGCTTTTTACCACACTTTCAACTTATATTCAAAATTTATATATATCAACGATTTCATTGTAAAACCTCACATTAGTAAGTAAGTTTTTAACTATTTTATGCCCATACTAACGTTTCTTAATTTTTAGTATCTTTGATAATGGTTTAAAAATAAACCGAAAGCTTAGTTTATAATAAAGAGTATATTTTATTAACCAGCAGACCAAAAAGCCTGTTACTATATATATTATATTTTATAATTGCAAGGTCGTTATACCACGAAAATATATATATATATATATATATATATATATATATATATATATATATATATAGTTAAAGTGATAATCTTCTGTTTGACTGCAAATAATTTAAAAAATAGTTTAAAATTAGTTGAATAATGAATATTTGATGCGGAGACTATTTTTTACGTAGAAATGTTTAATCATGTAAAATGTCTGTATGTTTAAAAAGCAGCATCAAAAACTTTATTCCCTAGATTTTAAAATGAATTTTGTAGCACACTGGACATCTTTTTGTAACTTTTGAAGTTTGTTAAATAATATCAAAGAGCAGTGAAAGATGTGCAAGAATCAGCAATACACGTTATTTTAGTTCTATTTATTGTAATTTAGATGATAGCCGCTGGAATGTATAAAATTTTCATGATGAAAAAAAATGTCAAAATATTATAAGATGATTGTCTGGTTCGAGTTTATCTAAAATAGTAGGAAATTCAAAGCGGCAATAATTTATCGGTTGTTCTATTTAAAACCGTGAAGTTAATGATAACATCCGGTATAATTAGACAGGCTACCATTACAAAATATTTTAGTTAGGCACAGTAACTTTGATCAACCCCGTGTACTGTACAAATTTTTGCATCTTTTAACATTACTGCTGTATATAGCAACAGAAAACATCCCGTGTATATAGTTGTGTACCATGTACAGTACAAATCCAGGCGTATCTCTAATACAATGTTAAATGTATAAAACGATAAAAAATGGAAATTTAAATGTAGACTTGTTTTGCAACTGTTATTTTTTGTTTTGAATGTTACAATTATCATAATGGCATTAATAAGTATGCAAATGTAATACAAAGTATCACAAAATAACTCAATTCTTATACATAAAGGTCAAACGTTAATTACAGCAGATGAAGCCACAAAGTTCAAAACTGATAAAAACATTAACTAAAATGTATAAAAATTGAACAATTCACAACTGCCATCACAATAGTGTATTTATATAATTAGAATGGTCTGTTTTTTTGTCTTGGCGCTATGCGCTTTTACTTTTGGTAAGTACCATCAATTAATTTTACTTCGTAAATTCGAGCAAAGCTTGTTCAGTTTCTTGTGAAACTGATAATCCAGGCGATTTAAGCAAAGGAGATGAGCCTATACTTTTCTCAGAATTACCTAAAGACGTTCAAACAGATTTTTTTAACATCATATCTGGTACCTTTAATATCTTGGGCGGTAGTTGTTTAGGAATTAAACCAGATTTTGATAATGTCGATCTGCTACTATACAGCACAAATAGTACAATCAGCTATACTCGATTGGACCCCGAAAATCCTCTCGGAATAGATAAAGGGGCTCCTCTTTATATTTTATCACATGGATACTTGTCTGGTTTAAATGGATACAAGATAAAGCCATTTAGAGATAAATATATACAGCTGTACGGCAAAAATGTACTTTTTGTGAATTGGGGAAGTATAGCATGGTTAGCATATACCACATGTGCATGTAATATACCGTTTATAGGACAATTTCTTGCCAAAATGTTGTGCACGTTAAGTGAAAACCAAAAATATGATTTAAATAAGGTTCATTTTATTGGACATTCTTTAGGGGGACAACTTGCAGGACAAACTGGAAAAGGAACGCAAAAGCTGTGTAATAAAAAGATAGGAAAGATTACTGCTTTAGATCCTGCAGGTCCCATGTTCCAGTTTACGAAGGAAGAATCCCATCTTACTCCAAATGATGCGGAATTCGTTGAAGTTTTGCATACCAATGCCGGCATTTTTGGATACAATGGTAAAACGGGAACAGTTGATTATCATCTTAACTGTGGAACGCTACAGCCAGGATGCATTATACCCAAAGATTTTAGTAAAATAGCTGAAACGTCAATTTACATGCGTAAGTATAGTGTATATGATATTATTGGTAATCAAGTTGCTTGTTATAGTTGCTTGTCCTCATATGCGCTCAGTAGAAATATGGCCGTACGTACTGGAATCACGAGAATTTAAAGCCAAAAGTTGTAAACTCTGCGGAGGATTAATGCCAGAATCGTGCATCAGTGACGCATTCGGAGCAAATTACATTAGCTTAGGACATACTTACAAAAAACCTAAGGACACGCATTACAATTTAATTACCGGTCCATATTCACCATTTTGTAAGGGTTGTAAAGCGTATCCCGCACAAGGCTGCGTATAAATTTATAGTATACTTTACGTTCCTTCAAAATTGTAAAAATAATTACAATATTCTAATGTTTCTTTGAAGGCTATTATTCTAGAAGTTTGAAAAGAACTGCACTACGGAAGTGGAGAGGAATAGGAACAACCTTGATTCAATGACTCATACCACATTTGGATGAGCATTTCTAAGTTATAAAATTTTCGACGACAATCTATCACTTATCATCGTTTTTCATTCATACCTCCTTATGTTTTATTTGGACAAGCATTTAAAGTAACTTCTATTGTACTGTAACAATTTTCGATATTATGAGAATAACACCTCCCATTGAAATTCCAAAATCAGTCCAATTCTAGATTCTGACGGTTGTTGCTGTTAATCAAAATGTTAATTTGCATTTACAATCACACAAAGGAAATGATAATTTAAAGGAATATATCACCTACCTTTCACTGGTTGTAGTGGTTGATTGTACTTGCACTGCTATCAGATAATTATGGACTGTATGTATAATGTTCACTAATTGTTGCTAATTACTGATGCTCGATGCACCGAACTAAATCACGAACCAAAGCCAAGCGAGAACGAAGTTGAATTGTCGTCCACTCGTACATTACCAACCCTTTTATGTCGTTGCACTAAAGGTAGGGATAATGGAGGGTTTCTAGGTGGGAATAGTTTAAGGACTTAAATTAATTGTGATTGGCATACTACACTACAACCAAAATACTTATAAAGCCTTAACATACCGCCCACCAAAATAAGTATTAGGAACTTATTTTCTAAGTGTGTCTAAACGAGCAAAAAAAAAATATATATATATATATAATCGTAAATTTAAAGTTAACTTACCCTAATATACTAACTATAATACTAAGTTGCCTCTGAAATGGGAGAGGGCACAATTTTACCACGGGCCTTTTAAATAGTCCCTGGGATGTTGCCACGGTAGCCACACGACAAACATTGTCCTTTCCATAATGCAACGTATGTATACGTCCCATTTTCCACTGTAATGGAGACACTTGAGTATCCTTAATCAACACCAACGTTCCCACCATTAACGAATAATTAGCAGAAAACCATTTGGTTTTCTGTTGAAGTGTGTGCAGGTACTCCAAATGCCACCGTTTCCAAAATGATTGCTGAATACGTTGAACCAGTTGCCAACGATTTAAGGAAGATAGTTTCAGATCTAAGACATTAGGGTCGGGAATGACAGACACTGGTTCTACGTTCAGAAAATGACCAGGACTTAAGAATGAAAAATCAGTGGGATCGTTACTCATTGGACATAAAGGTCTGGAGTTTAATATGGCTTCAATTTGAGCAAGAATGGTGTTAAATTCTTCGTACGAGAGAATTTGTTCGCCTACCACCTTCTTGAGATGGGACTTTACAGATTTTATCCCAGCTTCCCACATTCCCCAAAGTGAGGAGCCGACGGAGGATTAAAACAAAGTGAATACCTTCCGTTTCAGATGACTGCTTCATATATTCGATTAGTTCCCGAGATGCTCCGATAAAATTTGTTCCACAGTCACTATGAATTTGCAAGCATTTACCTCTGCGTGCTACAAACCGCCGTAAAGCTGCAATAAAGGCTTCTTTAGATAGGTTTGATGCCAACTCCAGATGTATCGCTTTTGTACTAAGACAAACAAATAAACAAACATAGGCTTTCAATGATTTGGCACCTCTAATACGATTCATGGTGATAGAAAAGGGTCCACCGTAGTCTACCCCAGTATGTAGAAACGCTTTACCGGCAGTAAGTCTAGCGGGGCAAGTCGCCCATAGGAGGGCATAGCGAAATAGGTTTTTGACGAAAACATCGAATACAAGAGTTTAGGCACTGTTGAATAGCCCTTTTGCAGACAGAATCCAAAAATTTTGTACTAACAAAAATGAGTAGTTCTAAGTCCAGGGTGTAAATATTTCGTATGGCAATCTCGAATAATGAGCTCTGTCACCCGGTGTGACCGAGGAAGTAGCAAAGGAAATTTTGTATCATAAGATACGTCTGCATTTCGCAACCGGCCGCCCACCCTTAACAACCCATCACTGTCAAGGAAAGGACTGAGAGGTCGAAGTTGTTTATTACTAAGTTTTCCTTTCGAATGATATCAATGTCCTGACTGAAAACTTGTTCTTGAACCCGTTTTATTAATAAATGAAGTGCATACTGTTCGGGGGAGACCAATAATTGTTCTAAGTTTCGAATATCCAAATTTGCACGAACTTTCAAGTTACGAATGAACTGACAAATATATACCAGAATCCTGCATATTTTTCGCAAATCTGAAAATTGATTTACCATCGAGTCTACGAAATGATCTGCAACGTGTATATTAAGGGATAAAGTTCTTTTTCAATGTGCATCTGAGTGTGATCTGTAAGAGTTGGTTCCATATGAGCAGGCCAATTCTCTTTAGGTAATAGTAACCATGGTGGAGCCGTCCACCACAAAGGATGATTAACAAGCTCAGCAGCTAATAATCCTCTTGATGCACAGTCAGCAGGATTATCCTGTGATTTAATATGATGCCACGATGATGGAGCCACTCGTTCTTGGATATGCGAGACACGATTGCTAATAAAGGTCTTCCAATTATACGACGAAGATCGAATCCATGCTAATGCTACTGTGGAATCTGACCACGCAAATGTATCGTCCAATACTAAATTATCTCTATACGTATTTTGCACATACTCGACCAAGTTCGACAACAACACTGCACCACACAATTCTAATCGAGGTAATGATATACGATTGGTTGGTGCGACCTTAGATTTGGCACAGACCAATGATACTTGGATGTTCCCTTTCTCATCGACACAGCGGAGATAAACTGCTGCTGCATATCCAGCTTCCGATGCATCACAAAATGCATGAATTTGTACAGTTTGATGGTTATCGCAAAGAATCCGTCGAGGAATTTCAATTTTCAATAACTCGGGTAATTGTTGAAGATACAGATTCCATTTTAAAACAATTTGTTGGGAGGAAGTTCATCCCAGCCAATTCCTAATATCCATACAGATTGAATCAAATGTTTTGCGAAGAAGACCAATGGTGATAATAACCCCAGAGGGTCAAAGATCCTTGCAATTTCCGAAACCATATTCCTTTTGGTACAAGGCCGATCAACGATATTAAGATTGTAAAACAACACATCACTCAATGGTTGCCATTGCAGTCCTAAAATTTTTGAGAAGTATTGTTTACCTCTTCAAACAAAATGCTTGCTGATACCGAACGGAATCAGGTAAATGGCCAATGACACTTGGCACGTTGCTATTCCACTTTCGCAACATAAAACCACCTGATTGGCAAATTTGGTTTAATTCATACACGAGTCGTTTGCCATCCTCTATCGAATCACACCCTGTAATCAAATCATCCACGTACGTATCCGATGCTAAAATCTTGGAAGCAATAGGAAAACGTAACGATTGACTTTTGCAAGTTCTTGAATTACACGCATGGCTAAAAATGGTGATGATGTGATGCCGTATGTAACAGTGTTTAGCTGATAATCGATAACAGACTCCGAGAACTTAAATCTCCAAACTATACGTTGATAGTCTCGATGGCTAGTAGAAATAAGAATCTGTCTATACATTTGCTTAATGTCCGCAGTTAAAACTACAGAATGTAAACGAAAGTGTAATAACAACTCCATGATATCTTTTTGAAGAGGGGCCTGCGAGTAAATGATCATTTAAAGACCCTCCACTTTGAGCGCTGGCTGAAGCATCAAATACGACACGAAGTTTTGTAGTTGTACTGTCTGGTTTGAACACGGCGTGATGTGGTATGTAATATACCGGCGATAATGTAGACGATCGAGTTGAATCCGATACAATACGAGACATATGACCACTATCGATATAATTCTGCATAAATTCTCTGTACGAATTATACAGTTGAGGATTTATTTCAAACGGCGTTCTAGTGAAAGAAATCTTCAAGTGCTATTTCCGAGAGCCAGCAAATAGCGGTTCAGGACCATTGAAAGGTAACAAAACAATAAAACGACCGGTGTCATCCTGCTTGTGAGTGTCCACAAAATGCCTTTCACAAATTTCCGCATGAGGAGATAATTTGTTAGAATCTGGAATATTTTCCAGTTCCCAAAATCGAGTAATGTTAGCATCTTCTACAAGTGCAGCTAATGATATACGAGATGTAACAGAAGAAAGAACCTTCCCTGTTAATATCCACCCAAAGGTAGTGTGAATTGCCACGGGTTCCTCTAGTGACCCAATGCGAGTTGCGTTTAATAAAACACGCGCGAACAAATCTGCACCTAACAATAAATCGATATGGCTAGGTTTGTCGAAGTCCGAATCTGCTAAATCTAATCCAACTATGTGAGGCCAACTATTTGGTGAGATCCTTGATGAAGGAAGGGTTCCACAAATGTCTGGTAAAACAAAACAATCAATGCTGTACTCTGGAACAGTTTTACCTTGAGGACTAATTTTACACGATACTTGACCATACGCATGGGAAGCAGATAGACCTAAGCCTTCAACCTTCATTGAAATATTCGATTTTCTTAAACCTAAGCGTCGACAACACTTATTACCAAACCCATCTGTAATTGAAATTCTTGCGGTGCCTAATAACGTCATTGTGTTGGACGATCTAGATGATAATAACGTACTTGTAGTAGTGTTGCAGGTGGGTTCGGGAGGTTGATCTGTTGCCTGAGTTATTGCAGGTTTCTGTGCAACTGTAGGGTTTTCAAAGTGCAATAAAGTATGATGACCCCTTGCACACTTTTTACAAACAAGTTTGGAAGAGCAGCGTGTAACCATATGAGAGTTGCGAAGACAATTAATGCATAAGTGTTTGTCTTTAACAAAGTTATAACGGTCTTGTGGCGATTTATTCAGAAACATTTCACATTGGTATAAGTTATGAGTACCACTGCAAAGACTGCATTTCTGAGCGAATGAAGTTGTTACGAATGACTTTCGAACTTGGGGTTTTGAATATTCAAAGGAACGTTTAGAAGGTACACTAGATGATATGGTTTGTTTAATGGACGTATTAAATTTGGACGGTGTATCGGAAACAACCATATTGCTAATTTCTAATGCCTTGCAATGTTTTTCTAGAAATAATTTTAATTGATCATAAGATGGAATGTCTGATGTATTTTCTAATTCAAATGTTTTCAACAGATTTGTATCTACCTTTTTTGATAACAAATTAAACAATACGAAGTCGAGCAAATCAATCTTAGTTTGACGTAAGCTTGATATATTTTCCGTAAAGCAATTAAGCAATTCTCTTAAATCTGTATGTGAATTAAATTTTGCTTTTGGTGACGATTCTAAAGCATTCCAATGCGTGTTTGCAATTAAACGTTTTGAATTAAACCTCTCCACAATAATTGAATAAGCTAGCATATAATTATTATTCGAAATTTGCAAATGTCTAATGAGTTCTCTAGACTTAAAATCCAACGCATCAATTAAAAAATAGAACTTTTCGATCGGTAGCAATTGATTATTTTCATGAACTAAATTATTAAAAAATTGAATAAACTCTTGGAAATGTTCTATTTTTCCAGAAAATTTTTCATTTCTATCCGAGGGAGACGAATATTAGTACATGAGCCGATGCTAGTAATATTTTCAGTCAAGCATTTTTCAGCAGTGGATATATTATCAAACTGAGCTTTAATAATTTTAATGTTTAACAAAGACCTATCTATTTCAATTCTTAGTGTTGTAATTGCATTTAATAATTCAGAGTTGTCCTCATCCAATATGCACGTTTTATAAGCAGTATCTACATCGTTTTTGATATCAAAGGCGCTTTCAGCCATAATATTAACAGAAATACAATTGCCTTTAATATGCTCCAATTTATCTATCGCACCAGATATATCAGATAATCTATCGAGTGCGGCCTTTAAATCCACTATCAACCTATCCGATGAAATATGTGCCATCCTAACGAACAAGGTTACTAATATCGATTTTATATTGATTTCAGCTACAAAATGAAGGGTTTGTTCACCTAATAATAGGATATACCAAGGGTAATGTTGAACTACCTGTTAAAGAATTTTTACTACAACGTGCCTAACGGGAGCTTGCAAGTTTCAATATGACAAAGAGCAAAGGGTTTTATTCTACCCGGTTTTACGAATACCTGAATTCTCTAGCGAACTTGAATTACAAGTTTAAAATAACTGTATTGCTTAAACACTTTTCTGACTACAAATTCTTACGTTAACTATCCCTAAAATTTACAAAGATTTGTCATTTTAAGGCTTTATAAGATTCTGTATCAGTACAAAATTTCAAATTTAATGCGAGATTGCATCTACTATAAGTTACTTTACACAATTGACTATGAAACTGGTGGTGTGACTACACTTTTCTTCTAAATGCGGTCAACCCCTAATTTAAGCGAAGAGCAATTAACAATGTAGTTAAATTGAATGCCAAAATAAATGCCAATAATAAACCAATTAATAAGCCAAATATTTGCTCAAAGGACCAAAATGTTAATCAAAATGTTAATTTGCATTTACAATCACACAAAGGAAATGATAATTTAAAGGAATATATCACCTACCTTTCACTGGTTGTAGTGGTTGATTGTACTTGCACTGCTATCAGATAATTATGGACTGTATGTATAATGTTCACTAATTGTTGCTAATTACTGATGCTCGATGCACCGAACTAAATCACGAACCAAAGCCAAGCGAGAACGAAGTTGAATTGTCGTCCACTCGTACATTACCAACCCTTTTATGTCGTTGCACTAAAGGTAGGGATAATGGAGGGTTTCTAGGTGGGAATAGTTTAAGGACTTAAATTAATTGTGATTGGCATACTACACTACAACCAAAATACTTATAAAGCCTTAACAGTTGCAATTGAAGTCAGTCGTATAGGCTGCTCGACTACAATTTAAACAAGTTGAAAATGCAAGGCATTGTCGCAACGAACTTCCAAATGTAGACTTACTTTAAAACAAATTAAAGAAATTAAAATTATTATGTTGTAATAATTATAAGTATTCAGATAAAATACAAAAATTTATAAACAACAAAAGAGACATTTTAATATATTTTATTTTATTGAATAAATATTTTAAAAGCTATATATTAGTTCTCATCAATAAGATAAGAAATTTTTTTATTTTTTTTTTTATATGAATCTAATTATTTTCGGTAATAAAAATTAAAGTTTAAACAATGTCTATAATATTGGAATAATTGGCATGAAATGCCATAAATTGTTCAAATATGTGTCGCATATTGATTTTAAACTTATTTAAAATTTTAATTTTCCATGTGGATTTTCCCGTGGGCTCGGCGTCCCCGTGGCCCGATTTTAACTGACATCAAAACTTAAGCTCTGGACACCGAGCTGAATCGATTAATGTATCACACATTGATGTCCGACCATTAAAAAGGCCTCGGACACACAGACAAATAGATTTCATAAACGAACGAAGTTCGTTGAAAAAAGGCTATGGTCCAAATAGTTCCGGTTTGGAACTAGAATTCCACGACCGTTACCAAAATGTCAGTAATCTACCGTTAACTCCGGCGCTTGTTCATAAATGCATACCCGTATAATTCGTGAATCGCTAGTGGCCAGCTAATAAGAATGCAAACAAAAAATATTTGAAGTGCCCAGCTGTTAAAAAATCAAGTAACTTTGGTAAAAATTACGTAAACGAGAAAAAATAAACATGGTTGTTGTAATCATAACTAAAAAAAAACGAAAATAAACTAATGCGATTCTATGGTAGTTGCATTGTGTAAGTTTACGATTATCCAACGCAGAAGTTGTAATTGATTTTTTTAGTAGCGTATGTAAAGCAAGATCATTTTTAATTCGATGGGGCCTTCAATTTCATGGACACGAACATAAAGTACTAAAATTACTATATGTTGAATTCAAGTTTTTGTGTAAAACTTATAAAATTTGTAGTTACTTTTGTACGCATCTTAAAAGCATGTATTCGATTGCGTACCAAAAATATCTGTCTGAACTTTTTCTGGTACGTCTTTAATTTGTACTGTAGGTGGATTCGCAACAGCACTGAATTCGCAATTAATTTTTGTATCGATTTCCAAACCTAACTTGTAGTTTTGTTAGGGTCTCTACGAAATTAGAGTACGTATTTCAAAGTGCTTCTTCGGGCAACATTTAAAATGTATAGAATTATCTTTCGCGGTTTGTCATGTGAATAACTGCAATTGAAGACGTCAAATATGAATTTCATTTGCATTTATAACTTCATACTAAGAATATTACTGTGATTTGATAGATTAGTTAGAAATACGAGTTGTCATAACTAAAGTGAATCAGAAATCTCAGCCATGATTGTTTTTTTTTTCATTTGAAGAAGTATTTCTATTTCTACCAGTTGGTCAAAAAAATGTTTCAAAACCTTGGCTTGGCTCAACCAACTCGCGTGATTGTGGTAAATCATATCCCCATATTCTCTAGTATCGATTTCTTTAAAAAGTCTTTGAATTACTTGTGGTTTAGTGAATGTGAACCGAAAGAATTCACAATTACTCTCACCATACCCATGAAATGCGCTAACGACTAAAACTTTGCAACATCATTATGATAAAGTCTTCAGTTCTGGAACTGGTTAGACGCGTATCTCCATTGTTTCCTATTCTGAGCTATCCTACACATTTTCCTGAAAATCCCAGTCTGCGTCCTTCATTATCTGCATGCAATAGTCTAATCTAGGTTTACATCTACCTCTCTTTCTTCCTCTACCTGCTTGTAATATAGCACGCACTATTACCCAAAAATGCCTTAGAACGTAACCAGTCCTTCTATTTCTCCTATTTTTTCCACAGATACCTTTAATCCCCTACTATCTCTATAACCTATTTGTTAATGACTTTATCTGTCCATACTATCAACATCATACACCTTAAGCATAACATTCCAAAACGCTTCTTCCTTTTCCTGTCTGCTTCTCCTACTGTCCCTATTTCATATGTGTACCGTGCTGTGCTCCACACATATGCTCCAACACTTTTGTCCTTGTTTCTTCGTTTATTGTCTTCGACATAGCTGCTGCTCTTTCTCATTAGATACAGTTCGGTTCCCCTTCTATTGTTTTGTAAACATATACCATATTTCACCGATATTCAGTGGTATGTGAAGGGGATTAAGCAGCCTGTGGCTACCAAGATCTTCCAACTGTTGAACATTCGCCGAAGTAATAGTTTTCCATTATATCCTTTCGCACAAACAACATTGTTGAAAATGTTTTAAAATCAACACCAGTATTTGTTTCTAGTACTCACACGGTTTAATGTTGAACACGAGTTAAGTTTCGGGTCTTGAGAGCTGCGTTTTTAAAAACACTTCCAAAACTTGTTAATAATTTATTTGATTAAATTAACTAATTTGAAAAAAATTAATTATACTATTTTGAGTAGCCTAAGCAACTGCAATGTTAAAGCCGCATACTTTGACTGACTGCCGGGTCTTGGGGATTCCGGGTTATTTATGATGTTCCTACTCACTCACATGGCTGTGGAAACTTGCAGAGCTCATGTCTGCTTATTCTTAATTCTATACTTTGTTACAATGTTACAATATTATTTTCTAAGTAATTGCGATATCTTAACCGTCTGTGACCTGCCACCTGCAGTATCACTATCGACTGGAATACATTGTATTGCATCTGTTCTCATGAACTGTTAATAAACTTTATTGATTGTCCTTGTATTACATTGTTGCACTTCACTTAGTAATTTCTGAATAATTTCTAATAATTTCCTATTAGATTCTATTTTATAATACATACATAATTGGGGGATATGTAACTCACGTATCTCCACTGATTTTTATTCTGAGTTAGCTACATAGTTCCCCTGGCAATCCTACAGCGTAGATACAGCTCGGTTCCACTTCTATTGTTTTCTAAATATATGCCGTATTTTATCGAGATCCAGTGGTATGTAAAGCAGGGCGGCTCCGTGGTGTAGTTGGTATGCGTGTGACTACTATGCCCAAGGTCCCGGATTCAAATCTCAACACGGTCCGCTTGAAAAATGTTAGGCGAGCATTTTTCACAAAAATACGTCCTCGTTCGGATGAGAGGTAAACTGGAGGTCCCGTGTGTGAGTGTTGTCACGTACGTTAAAGATCCTTACCTTGCTTGGAACAGCAAGGGTTCGGCAAAATTCAAAATTTCCAGGTAAAAAAATTCGCTTCCTGGCCAATGTACTACCTTCGGGTGGAGCATTGGAAAATCAAATGTAGGGTATGTAAAGGGGGTTAAACAACCTGACGGCTACTAAGATTCCCAACACAGACAACTGCTGCATTAATAGTTTTCCAGTAAATTCTTTCACACAATTAACATTAGTTGAGAATATTGCATAATCAATACTTGTAATTGTTTATAATAATCATCAGGTTTAAGTACAATTACTGTATTTTGCGACAAAAGGCTTTCCGTCTTAAAACTGCTTCGACGCGTACTTCAATTGATTTCTGTTCCGAGCTAGCCTACATATTTCCCTGAAATTACCACAGCCTGCACGTTCGACTATTTGTGTGCAATAGTTTAACTTAGGTCTACTCCCACCTCTCCTTTTTCCTAACTCTGATTCTAATATATTTCGCACCTATTTACTCCTAGTATATGGCCTATCATCCGATCTCTCCTATTTTTTACCGTTTTCCATATATTTCTTTCTTCCCGTTCCATTTCTAGAACTTCTTTGTTGGTAACTTTATCTGTCCATGATATCTTCGTCATACGTTTGTAGCATCATTTTCCTCTCCGCTTCTCTAACTGCCCAAGGAATTAAATTCGAAAAACTTAGGTCAAGCAATTAATTCTTATACAGTCTCATCAATATCTTATTACTCTTTTAGGGTAATCAAATGGAGAAACACTGATTTAAATGAAATAGATCGGGTAACTAGAAAAATTCTAACTAAACATAATTTTCTCCATCCACATTGTTCTATTGAACGTTTGTATTTACCTCGAAAGGAAGGGGGTAGAGGACTTTTAAACGTAGAACAACTATGCAATAAAGCTGTACAAAATATTCGGAAATATTTTCTAGAAACAAAAAACCAGCTTTTAAAATCAATTTGTAACATTATTTTGTAATGTTAACGGATAAACAGATCAATTAATTAAAATTCAGTAACTTGCATAACTTATAGACAAAATTTCCATGATAAATTACTTCACATTTAGTTAGGCTCCCTTATAATAAAAGACCAGCTTTACAAATAGCTTCAGGCTAAACTATTGTAAATTCCAGCGGCTTTCATCATTTAAAGGTCTACCCTCGTAAATCAAATACAATAAACCTCTTAAAGTTTAGGTCGGTTACAGACTGACGAATCTGATAAAATTAAAATGTAATAGTGCCTTTTAGCGTAAATAAAGGAAACCAATTTCAGTTTGAAAAGCTTAACCTTCTTAATACTTTCGTTGATTGACAGCGGGTTATACAAAACGAAACATTATAAATAGCGAAAACTATTTCCAATTTGATTTGTTCAAATATTACAAGTAATTTTAAGTAGTCTGGAAACATCCATTGTATTTAAAATCCATTTCGGCTTAAGTAGGTTAGCCGGTCTTTGTTAATGGCAGACTACTGTCTCCATAGGTATGGTCCACATTTCAATAATTAAGAAATTCGTAGAAGGGACAATATAATTTAAACCCTTGGGAAAATAATTGCTCCCGTCACTTTCATCTAAAAAGGGTTGGATTTGGTTTCTGAAATCTTGTTTTGTGGGAGGTTCTGTTCAGTCATTGGATAACAGAAAATGACGTACATAATAATTAGGGTAGGAATTAGTCTATATAATTGAAGGCATTAGTGAAAGACAGGGAGTTTTTACAATGGGGCTGTCCGTGGTCAAGAAGTAGAGAGAAATGTAGTTCGCGGGTAGCGTTCTCCGGCATCACAGATAGAATATTTCACTTCGTATCACAATATTAAAAATTGGAAAGTAGTGATACTCTTCCAGTTTCGCGAGGGTTATGCCCATATGTTCGCGGATTTATAGTGATACAAGATAAAAAGCTTGTAGGCGTGTGACGCACAAATAAGTGATATTGTCAAGATTCTGCCGGGTTCGTGTGCCAGTCAATTCTTTAAAAATTACAAACAGAAGCAACAAGCAAGATTCTCTTCCCAAATTTAAGAACTGTTCTACGTTGGAAAAGAAACCCTCAAACAATGGACAATTTTTAGTAAGTAAGTTTTTGTTATAGTTAAGTAGCATGACCAATTTTTAGTTAGTTTGTTTGTTAGGACGTTTTGGCCATAAACTGTAGGATTAATTTAGTGTAAAATTTATAGTATAAGTTTTCTTTCATATACAAGTGTTTGAGAACTACTTATGTACTCAAAATTTTCATAAATTCCATAGTCACCTATTCACTTAAATTTCTAAATTAAATCAATAAATGTAAGAGGTTCACGTTTATTGCTCTGCGAATTAAATAGTTTTGTTTGCCGTTGATTAAGTCAATAGTTTTTTTTTTTATCATGGAAGTTTTATAAGTAGTAAAAAAGTGAGGAATTGATTAAAAGAAACAATTGTCCTCCTTGGGATGACAAGTCTCTCAAGGTTTTGTACGAACATTTGGACATTCTCGACTTGTCTGGCGCCCTTGGCAATTGTCATTAAGCCACAATATTTTATGAAAGGTAAGTGCCAAATCTTTTGTAGTATATTATAAAGTAATTTAACCTTTTTTTCAAAATTTTAACCCTCTATATGATCCACGACCTTCCGCTAGCTAGTGCCGGTGACCCCCCTTTAATTTTTGTTTTACAGGCCGCCCCCATTTTATAATTTTACTGGAAAATACATACTTAGTAGCTTTTCCGCCTGTAACAAATTGTTAAATTAGACGATGCATATACACCTTTAAATCTTAATAGTAAACATTTTAGAGTTAATAACAGTGAAAATGAAACAAAAATTACAGATTGGAAGAAAAATCTTTACATGGCAGATATGCTCAACAACATTTCTCAGATAATATAAATAAAAAATTTTCAATACCTTTCTTGATCAAGGGGTATTTACACATGGAGACAGAAGGTTTCTTTATGGCAATACAAGATAAAATCTTAAAAACTCGTAACTACGAACGATTCATTTAAAAAAATTATATAATAGATAAAGTGCCGGTTATGTCATAATCAAGGCGAAACCATAGAACATATCACAGCAGGATGTTCAAACTTAGCACCCACCGCATATTTGGAAAGACACAATGACATCTGTAACATTATACATCAATACGTGGCCATATAACACAAACCAACTGTAAATCAAATTCCATATTACAAATACCATGCAGAACCGGTTATAGAAAACGACAAAATTGTTTTATATTGGGACAAAAAAAATATATACAGACAGAACAGTAGCGCATAATAAACCAGACATCATAATTATCGACAAAATTAATAAATTAGCAAACATCATCGACGTTTCTATCCTAACATCAAACAATCTTCTTCAAGTTGAAACACAAAAAATTACAAAGTATAGTTCATTGGCCTTTGAAGTTAAGAGAAAATGGAAACTTAAAAACATAAATATTATACCTATTATTATATCTGTTGACGGATTGGTTAGTAAAAATTTTTGTAAATATTTAGACTATCTTAACATCCTTAAAAGACTAACAACGACAATGATAAAAGCTGTCATATTACAAACTTGCAAGATTGTACGCAGAACTTTAGCTGTAAGATAAACAATGTTTCCTTATAGTTCAACTACCGATAATTATGTAAACCATATTATTGTAATTTTGTACTAAGTTATCAAGTTAATAAATATAATAATAATAATAATAATAATTTTATCTTTTAGTTTCTCAAGGTCAAAGTATCTTTTTCCATTTCTTTTTCTCAAATTTTTAAATTTAAGAGCGGTTTTCATAATTACAATGTTGTGGTCGTGTCCATATCTGCTTCTGGATAGCTTCCATAATCTTTTACTTAATTCCTAAACCGTTGTCTAACAAGAATGTAATCAATTTGATATCTTTCTATATCTCCTGGCATCTTCCACGTGTATTGTCTTCTAGCGCGATGTAGAAATAATGTGTTTGTGATGGTTAAATTGTTTTGTCGCAAAATTCTACCAACCTATTTCCCTGTCATTTTTCGTGCCTAAACCAAATAAACCTACTACCGCTCCTTCCGTACCCTCACCTACCACAGCATTAAAATCTCCGGTAATTATTAAATTTTCATGTTAGTAGGAGGAGGTTACCGGTTCTGGGCCCTCATTTGCTCCAGCATCCTCATTTGCTCCCTCATTTGCTCCAGAATACCTCATTTGCTCCCGAATCCCTCATTTGCTCCCTCATTTACATGTAAATTCCCATGAGGAAATGAGGAGGAGTGACTCTCTCCTTCCTCATTTGCTCCCTCATTTTCTCCCTCATTTGCTCCCTCATTTGCTCCCTCATTTGCTCCCTCATTTGCTCCCTCATTTACATGTAAATTCTCATAAGGAGGAAATGTGAAGATGTAAATCCCCATAAAAAGGAAATGTGAAGATGAATCTCCTAGGAGGAAATGTGGACATGTAAATTCCCTTAAGGAGAAAATGTGGAGATGAATCCCCTAGGAGGAAATGTGGAGATGTAAATCCCCATAAGGAGGAAATGTGGAGATGAATCTCCTAGGAGAAAATTTGGAGATGAATCTCAGTTTTCTTCGATTAGCCATTGCATCTTTCGAGATAAACCTATCTTGTTTCATATCAATTAATATTAGATTTTTCTCGGCTACCCGAATCTCTAGGAATTTTTCAGATAACATCATCCCCCAGGGAGCTACCCTCATATTAAGATTTTTTACCGGTAGCGATTTTTGCCCTGTTCGTATAAATTTCTTACACATACGATACATCAAATTAGTCTAGAATTTTACGCAGAATCAGAATCTGCAAACAGATTTAAAATCGGACCACCCCCTGCAAAGTTATACCCCTTTAAAGTCCTAAACCTCTAAATTTTGCTCTTTGCTCTATAAGCAAACCTAACAAATAGTTTTCTTCGACTAGCCATTGCATCTTTCGAGATAACTCTATATTGTTTGGTATCAATTAATATTAAATATTTCTCAGCTACCCGAATTTCTAGGAATTTTTCAGATAGCATCACTCCCTCCAAGGAGCTACCATCATTTAAGATTTTTCGCTGCTAGCGATTTCTGGCGGTTCTTATAAATTTTTTAGACATACGACACATCAAACTAACCTAGAATTTTACGCAGAATCCAAATCCGCAAACAGATTTAAAATCCGACCACTTTTAAAGACTCCCAAACCTCAAAATTTTTGCATGCTTTAAACAACCATTTCCCGAAAAATCTAAAACCGCGGGGATTTTATAAATGAGTTCTTTATAATCCATAAGTGTTTAATATTTAAAACCATTTTCAAGCAGTAATGTACTGTTTTTAGATTATTCAACACTGCGGCTTTTTAAAATTTTAAACAGTTATCAATTTCCGGTTTAACATTTTCCTAATTACTAAGTACGTCACAAATAATTATATACTCAATACTAAATATGTACTTGAAAAATACATTTCGCTTCCAAAACTAATTGCTTTACGATTATGTGAAGTAGACGTAAAAGCAGTATAGACCTTTCTCTTTATTCATTATATTATTGACTATATGTTTAAGAAATACAAGAAATATATTTCAATATTGTGCATTAGAAAATTCACGTATAATTCCTTGTAGATTATTAATAACACAATGTACTTTCTAGTACGTCCTCGACTAAGTATTTAGGGAAATGCAAACTTCATTTTGTAATACAGATCAATAAACGGTTAATTATTTCAAACCGTATATAATGCGGTCTGATTAATAAAGCCTATGGTGCTAACCATTTCTACGCCATCGTCGCTAGTAGCGGTAACTGATGCATTTTTATGTATGTTGCTTCTCAAGTGTGCGGCATAGGTAGTCTTTTCCATTTCGAAATCGTATACTTTACACATAATTCGTGGTTGTTTCGTACAAGACCCTTTAACAGCTGGCGGAGCTGAACGTTTACGGCTTAATGACATACCGTGCTGTTTTTCGTTTTGTCGCTGTAAGCTGCCCATTCTCGTAAAAGCGATGCCGCAAGACATACAGTTTAAGTACTTTGCTGCTGACGGATGTATAAGCTTAACCCTGAACGATGTTACACCACGACATTTGTTCTGGTGCCGTTTGAGAGCATCCCTCCTGGTAAAGTAGATGTGACAGGGTTCGCATTTAAAAACGTTTGCAGGTACCATTTTAGTACAAAACAAAGTTCGCACTATAGGACTTTGCTGAAACTTGTAAGCGAACTAACTTATAAACTAAAAAGTTTACTCTTGCGTAGCTGCTTTATGCTCCCTATAGAATGCAAACCGAAGATTGCCGAAGACACTCGAAGAGTGCACTAAACCAATTAGCATTAATACCAAGTATTCCGTACTTTCGTAGGTTACTCATTTCCTAGAACCAAATATTCCAGATACATACGCCGGCAAGAACTCGATACCACCCAAATAAAGAATTAAATGCTTGGTGACTGTTAACATCCGCTTCCCTCGTGTACGCCCAGACACATCCCAGCCCATGCGCACCCCCTGCCCATGCGCACCCCTGCTCGTGCGCATCCCTGTCCATGCGCACTGCCCATGCGCACCCCTCTCTGTGCGACTACTATTTCGTGGTAACGTCACAGTCTTTTGTAAATAAAGAGCAATGTAATACTATTCTAAGATGTTTATTCTGACACACATAACAAAATTTAAAAATATTTAATACCAAACATGGAGTAATTTAAACTTAATTTTAATAAAAAGTTATACACAGAAAACAGTCCTTTCTTTATGTTTGTTTCGAGTGGTTTTAATTTTATCTAATTTTATTCGCAGCTTAAAATTTAAATCGACACCCAAGTCCTCTATCTCCTTTTCTAGCCAATAGTTTGATACATAGAGACCGTCTAGGTTTTCGAATTGCAAAATGTGCCGAAGTTTGCCTCTATATACATTCCTTAGTTCGTCTATGTTATCTGCCATTTCGATAAATACGTTTTTAGAATAACCTTTTAAAAAATATACGGATTTAGTACCATCCTCTTCCGCAAGGACGCCTACATAACTAAAATAGTCTTTTTTACTAACCAATGCATACAACTTGTAGAAACTAGATGTATCTAAGTCAGTCCATCGGTACATAAAATAATCTTTTAACTCTTCCTCATTTTCTCTAATAAGATGTTCTTTGTCTAACACATCTTTGTATTGTTCGCGTATTGTCGCAGTGTTTTCCATGTAGTCCAACTTTCGCTTTTTTGCATCCATTTCCTCTAATTCCAGTTGTCTTATCCTCCACTTACAGCGTATGGTATACATAATGGGGCAATTTCCTTTAGCGTAAACGGATAGAGTTTACTGCCAACATTTACGCGTTGTCGTACAACTTCTGCACGAATGTTAGGCGTGTAAGATTTTTATTTTATCTTGGCTATCTTCCTCCTCTACTATCTCCAAATAATTTACAGGTAAATAGTTAAAACTAAAAACCGAAAGCACATACTATAACGATTTTTCCCTTTCCTCTGGTTTTTCGGACAACTTAATTTGCAACCCCGTCAATTTCTTTGTATTGCCATTCCCCCAATACACGTACTGTAGCAGGTTATTATACACTAAACAGCAGGGTAAAAGCCTACATAAACAAAATTTAATTATCAGACAAAAAAGTGCACGATGTGCTATACTTATAAAGAAAGTATAAAATGTGCTTTACATCAGTCCTAGCAGTAAAAAAGGCGACTGACTTTTTCTAGCAACTACAAGAATAGCAGTTCGCGAAGAAGGGGTATGCATGTATTATACAGCGCACTGTTAGTTTACGGGTAGTTCGGATGTGTAATTGATCACGACTTATAGATCCCTCGGAGGTTTAAAAATTCTGAGACCGTTGTCGTTTGAAATTTTTTTGAAAATTATCAGAACGGGGGCGGGTCGAAGTATAAGTTAGATGGATGATTGACCGAGTATTTTCTACCTTTTACAAGGGAATCGGAAGTTAAAAGACATCGAGCATCTAATTCTCTATTTGGGCAATATCGAGTACTTACCGGTTCTAGATATAATTACGTGCTACCGAGCGCTATGCGGAAGATTTGGTTGTAGGAAATGAGTAACCTACGAAAGTACGGAATATTTGGTATTAATGCTAATTGGTTTAGCGATCGCGCTTGTGCACTCTTCGAGTGTCTTCGGCAATCTTCGGTTTGCATTCTATAAGGAGCATAAAGCAGCTACGCAAGAGTAAACATTTTAGTTGATAAGTTAGTTCGCTTACAAGTTTCACCAAAGTCCTATAGTGCGGATTTTGCTTTGTACTAAAGTGGTACCTGCAAACATTTTTAAATGCGAGCTCTGTCACGTCTACTTTACCAGGAGGGATGCTCTCAAACGGCACCAGAACAAATGTCGTTGTGTAACATCGTCCAGGGTTAAGCTTATACATCCGTTAGCAGCAAAGTACTTAAACTGTATTTCTCAAACATATAGTCAATAATATAATTAATAAAGAGAAAGGTCTATACTGCCTTCACGTCTACTTCACATAATCGTAAAGCAATTAGTTTTGGAAGCGAAATGTATTTTCTAAGTACATATTTAGCATTGAACATATAATTATTTGTGACGTACTTAGTAATTAGGAAAATGTTAAACCGGAAATTGATAACTGTTTAAAATTTTAAAAAGCCGCGGTTTTGAATATTCTAAAAACAGTACATTACTGTTTGAAAATGGTTTTAAATATTAAACACTTATGGATTATAAAAAACTCATTTATAAAACCCCCGCGGTTTTAGATTTCTTGGGAAATGGTTGTTTAAAGCATGCAAAAATTTTGAGGTTTAGAAGTCTTTAAAAGTGTAACTTTGTAAGGGGTGGTCGGGTTTTAAATCTGTTTGCGGATTCGGATTCTGCGTAAAATTCTAGGTTAGTTTGATGTGTCGTATGTCTTAAAAATTTATAAGAACGGCCAGAAATCGCTGGCAGCAAAAAATCTTAAAATGAGGGTAGCTCCCTGGGGGGTGATGCTATCTAAAAAATTCCTAGAAATTCGGGTAGCTGAGAAAAATTTAATATTAATTGAAACCAAACAATAAAGATTTATCTCGAAAGATGCAATGGCTAGTCGAAGAAAACTATTTGTTAGGTTTGCTTATAGAGCAAAGAGCAAAATTTAGAGGTTTAGGACTTTAAAGGGGTATAACCTTGCAGGGGGTGGTCCGATTTTAAATATGTTTGCAGATTCGGATTCTGCGTAAAATTCTAGACTAATTTGATGTGTCGTATGTCTAAAAAATTTATAAGAACGGGGCAAAAATCGCCACCGGTAAAAAATCTTAAAATGAGGGTAGCTCCCTGGGGGATGATGCTATCTGAAAAATTCCTAGAGATTCGGGTAGCCGAGAAAAATCTAATATTAATTGATACCAAACCAGATAGGTTTATCTCGAAAGATGCAATGGCTAGTCGAAGAAAACTGAGATTCATCTCCTAGGAGATTCATCTCCACATTTCCTCCTTATGGAAATTTACATCTCCACATTTCCTCCTAGGAGATTCATCTCCACATTTCCTCCTTATGGGGATTTAAATCTCCACATTTCCTCCTAGGAGATTCATCTCCACATTTCCTCCTAGGAGATTCATCTCCACATTTCCTCCTTATGGGGATTTGCATCTCCACATTTCCTCCGTATGAGAATTTACATGTAAATGAGGGAGCAAATGAGGAAGGAGAGAATCACTCCTCCTCATTTCCTGTTTATGGGAATTTAAATGTAAATAAGGGAGCAAATGAGGGATTCGGGAGCAAATGAGGGATTCTGGAGCAAATGAGAGAGCAAATGAGGATGCTGGAGCAAATGAGGACCCAGAACCGGTAAGCTCCTCCTACTCATGTTCTTTAACGTATCCTAGTATGTCTTCGATATCTTTGTGGAGCGCTTCTACCTCTTCCCCTTTGTAGTTAGAGGTGGACATGTATACTTGTATTATTACTGTATTTACCGTATTAGATTCTACTCTTTCGTTCTTGTAGATGGTTTTCTACACGTTGTCCTATCTTTTATCTCATAGCTATCCCCACTCCCGAATTTTCTTCCTTTGATCCTGTATGAATTACCCTAAAGCCACCGCTCCAAAAATCTACCCTTCTGGCCTACAAACTTCGCTGATCCCTACTATGTCTAATGCTAACCTATCCATTTTAATTTTCAAGTTCTCTAACTTACCTACTTGCTTCATACTTCTGACACTACAAGCTCCGACTCGCAGAATGTTTCCGACTCCTTTTCTAAACTTTCCGATCACATTCTTCGAAGTAGTCCCTTCTTTTAACTCCGGAATTTTTTCCCCAGAGGATGCCATCATCTTAAGCAACAATTTAAGTACGCTGTGTACTTGGGAAGTAATGTTGTGGTTTCCTGTTGCCTTCCACATCGAAGTAGTGTGTCATGGAATGCCATACCGACCCGTATGGTCTCTGCGACTCTAAGTACCGAAAGAGCTGCTGTTCTCTTTCGGGCACCTATTTTAGTCTCGTTCCTCACTAAAGACCCCACTACTTTGTTTAAACCTGTAGTTCGGCTCTTTGGATCACTGGAACTCTCAAGCTGTTCGTTCGTTCTAGAACGTTTTCAAGGCGCAGGTCCATTCAGAACGGCTTTGCAACATAATGCCCAATAATGTCAATACAAGAAGTTTAAAATTTTTAGTTCCCATGAAAAGTTCAACTTTGGCTACAAATAAATTCTTCAGACCAATAATGCACAGTGCACCATTATGGTGACTCTATAAAGACTTTGGTAATCTAATTTAAATGTACTAATGATACATGAAGATGTCTCTTGAAATATGTGCTTACCCTTAGTTTGACCCTTGATGATATGTAAGAATGGAAATTCTTAAATGATTACAAATTTTGTGTCGAATCCATGCGGAAATACAAGCACTTAAAGCAAAAAGTTACAAAAAAAGCATTTGATCAACTAAATTTCCCAATTTTCTCCAATGTCTTTAGCGTATCTCTTTGACAAAGCAATCATATTTCGTTAAAAGCTAATAGCTTTTTGGGACAATTTTTCCACTGTTGCAGAAATGAATTTTCTGATGAACTCTCCACTGAAGAAAAATTGTTGTTGCTGGACGATAATAGTTGCTATTATAAAACTCCCTCCGACAATATCTCTTTCTTTTTCTGTTTGGCGGAAAAATTATTTTGACTGCAGTAATTTCTTCAACGAACTTTTCCCATAGCAACTCTATTTAAGCTGTTTGCAAATTTTCTACAATGTTGTAATACTTGCCTTTGTGCTTAGGTATATCGCTTGATATATCGAAGTACACAACTGATTTACACAGAGGAAATACATTGACTTTTCTTGGAACTTAACAAAACAATTAGTACAGATCTAAATGTATTAGATTCCTCTTTCTTCTGTAACTTTAGACTGTTTTGTTGATCTGATGAAATTTTAATTAAAAGTAGTCTTGATAATATTGTTACTCGCACTAGGTCCAATAAAAATGCGTTCATAAACACCATCGGGTAGTAGCAGGTTAATAAACTTTAAAATGGATTAACACAACTTCGAGTTATAAAGTTCCTCAATACCGGTGTGCTCCAGAAGCAGGTACTTCAAACAGCCCCATCAACACGGTCTACTGCATATGCTTCTAATGGGTATTCCAATTTGAGATTAATGAAAACATTTATTGCAAATAAAAGTACAAATATTCCGGTTTAGTAATGGAAAACAATATCTTGTAAAGGACCACCTGCTGCTATACGACAAGCCAAAGTTTTCGATAACATTCTGGTTGGTGGCATATACCTTTGCTTTCAAATAGGAAAAATCTAGAGGCGTTAAATCACAAAATGTAGGCGGCCGATCAATGTTTCTTTTTTGAGCAATTCTTCGCTTACCAAATTTGTGTTTCAAAAGATTGATAGTTTTCGTTGCTGCATGACATGTTGCACCGTCCTGTTGAAACCACATATTCTGCACATCAATATGCTACAGTTTATTCCATAAAAAATTATTTATCATCGTTCGATATTGAACACCATTCACAGTAACAGCATTATTACCGTTATCTTCAAAAAAGTATGAACTAGCCCAAAAACGACACCAAACAGTTACTTTTAGTGGATAGACTGGTTTTTCCATTATTTCTTGTCGATTTTAATCACACCAAATTTTGTATAGGGAATAGTTGTAAGATTTGTTAGGCATTGTAGGATACATATAGGTAGATAGGGAACTCAAATAGGGAATAGTTGTAAAAAGGTATTGTAGGGTAAATGTAAATAGCTAGGGAGGATTAAAAGGGGGAATAATTGTATAAACATTAGTCAGTTATGGTACAAATAATCAATAGGTTAAGTATAAATTTAAAAATAAAAATACAAAAATTTTAGGATCAATGTAGAGTTTGTGTTCACGTTGGGCGCCAAAATAACGTTGACCCAAAATTTTATATTTTAATTGGGGGGGGGGGGTGTTATGATAATAGGGTTATTTAAAGGTATATAAGGTCACAAGAGGTATAATTTATGTAAACAACGTACAAATCAAGAAAACTAAACATTTAAGTCATAAAAAGTACATAATTCGTTCATTATGTAAAAAGCAAATTCAAAGCATCCTGTACAAGATCAATA
This sequence comes from Platerodrilus igneus, assembly GCA_036346225.1. Taxonomy (NCBI): domain Eukaryota; kingdom Metazoa; phylum Arthropoda; class Insecta; order Coleoptera; family Lycidae; genus Platerodrilus; species Platerodrilus igneus. Next base: position 8,188,562 of record JARFIW010001469.1, on the reverse strand, counting down.
ACTGGCCACAGTTAATAAAGAAAGCTCATATTGTAATAACCTAAACACATTCATCAAAATAAATAATTTGGGAAATCATTCAATCCGTTTCTAACCAGTTAAAACATTCTTAAGCGCCAAAGCAAATTCAAATCACCTTGTATCAATACAGTCAATAAAAGGAAGCACATTTAGCAAAATAAATAATTTTGGGCACAACTCAATTCATTTTAAAAACATTTAAAACATTCATAAACTCCAAATAATTACAAATATGGCATATAACCGTAAAGCGAAGTTTCTTTCAAGACGCATTAGCGTAAGAAAATAATCAATGCGTGTTTATAATAAACAAGTTTTTTAAAACAAGGAACATGTCAATAAACGCATCTAATTTCTGCCTTTTGTTAAAGAATCCCATTATAAAATTAAGCATACGTGACATTAAAAATGTAGAACTAGCCAAATTAGGGGAAACCCAAAATAAGTAAACAAAGTATGGAGGGTAAAATTACGACTACGTAATGTTAAAAGGTACAGAGATACCATTTGCTGGCGAATTCCATAGCATAAAGCTTTAGTCTACGTGATTTTTCAAACCACTAATAAGCATGTTATTCCGAAAAAACCCAACAGATTGCTGATAGTACATAATGGCAATGCCTCTGCCATCGTCGAATAACAAGATAGCGGGCGGTCAACCGATAGCAGCAAGTGGAACGGTTTCGTCTGTATAATGAACATAAACTGATAAGATTGAGGCATTCCATAACCAAAACACGAATCTACTAATCGAAACAAAAGTATTACGTAAATTTCAATTTAGTGAAGTTAAACTAAAAGTTATAAGTGAAAGTCACATTAATTGAAATTTTCAACTGAAGTATAGAGTACACGTGCGCGTTTGGAATGCGAGTGTATAAAAATCTGCCGTTGTTATAAAACGTAAGTCTAAATTTAATTAATAAGTAAAATCTCTACAATTTATTAATTAGGGTTCTAACTAAGTACAAACGTATAACTCAAAAGAATACTTCAACACCTCTAAGTACTAGATACAATACATGAGAAAACTCTAAATCAAGACGTTAGGATTATAAGTAAAGTTCTAAGCAATTCGTTAATCCGAAGTCACTGGTTAACAACAAGCTGCTGAGTTGGAAGCATTGGAGTACAAGCAGAGCTGCGGGTCAACAACTTGGAAAACACTAAACTAGCAACCGATTTGAACCAGGAAGCTACCGTGGGAATCAATCAAACGAATACCAGATTAGAATTTATTTCTCAATTAATATTTGAAACTTACACGTATGTGTAAAGGATCATCAAAAATTTAATTGATACGTAAAATATGTTAAAAGGGGAATACTTCATTGAACGTTCAACAAAGCATTCAATATAAAACATAATTATTTTTGCTGGCTTAAATTGCTTAAAAAGGATTATAATTTTGGTAACGAACAAATTTAATAAGAGTATTTATTTTCATTTTGATTCAAATGTTTCGTAAATAGCAAATGACATTAGACATTACGAAGTACGTAGAGTTGTAAATTGTACATTTTCTTAGCTTGTTATACAAATTTTGGTAAATTTCGTTTATCTTATTCAAGACATGAAGTGTTAGAAGGAAGGGGATACATATTCTCTGTTATCATATCGTCGTTCACTCCGTGTGGGGTATCACTGAGCGTTACACATAATACCTTTATTATATATATATATATATATATATATATATATATATATATAGCTATGATATGCCCTTTTTTAAGATTATCGAGCCCCTACGGTGGGTGGTCATATTTATTGCTTTGAAATTCTCCCCACGATTGGACGTACCATATTTATTACTGTGATGTTCCTTTTATTATTTTAAACCCCAATGTTGTGAAATGTTAAATTAGGATTTTTACCCCGACTAGCTTACTGAATAAATCTTATTGAATCAAATAAAGCAATTCTAGAACACAATATAATAATGGATAATATTTACAACACTCAAATTTTCCTTTTTGCACTAAATATGATTTTCTGAAAGCCAGCAAAAATATCTTTTAATCATATTCAGGGACCTTCGAACGCTCCAAGATACCTATTCTATTTTCATATTTTTTTAAGTAACCTTTTTAATGACTCTTACAAATTTCAATAATAAAGTGTATTAAGATTGCTAACCTGGAATGGGTTCTGGAGTTCCATCCTAATCTATGATCTGCATCCCCTTGCTGTATCCGCTTTGCCTATTGATATACCCTTCCAGCAATTTGGTTTCATTGGCGTGTTTAAAATCTAGGCTGATACTTTTGCCTTATCTAGCAGAACTCGGAATTTTTACAAATTACTTAGTTTAAATCTTCGATGAATGCACTGTTCGTCACGTCCGTATTCAGCATATTGCAGTATTATTCGAGGATTTCCAACTGTTGTCTTTTCATTAACTCACGTATTCGATGTTTGTTAATTTATCATATAATAGAACCGGCTAGTGTTTATTTGTTTCTACAGAATATTGGTTTTCTGAACAAATGTGTTCTCTTCTAGTCACGTAACCATTTTCTAATATTGAATTATTTAGGATGCGTTTACGTTGATATTTTTGACGCAATTGTTAAATATTTGCTATGACAATTTATCTATGCTTCCCGGTGATTTAATTTTAATGCAATTTATTGCGTTTTAAAATCTTATCTTTACTTGTAAACTACACTTAGACATATTTATGTTCTCATGCATTTAATTCCGTATATTTTATATTCAGTGTCCTCTTAATTAACGTTATGTAGAGTGACCGATTTGCTCTTATAATTTCTGGAATTATTTGCTTTTCTTAAATTTGAAGTTGTTTATATTTATTCTACGACCCCTATGACTTAATCTACCCTTAAACTACCCTATTATCGTAGCAATGTATATATATATATATTACTGTGTAGATTAAAGGTCAACGTGTGTAAATAGGCCAAGAAGGTATTTTTATAACAACCCTGTAGATAGAAAATAATAATTTATTTATTACGCTTCAAATCAATAATTTGCATACTTTAGTATAAGACAAGGCAGATGATTACATGCAGAAATTTTTAGTGTTAAATAACATATTTTTATCTAGCTTCAAAGTAATAATTTGTATACATTAATGTAATGCAAAGACAAGTAGGATCGATGACAAGGTTGACTATTGCATACAACCAGATATAATACTAAAGCTTCACGGTAGATAAAAATCAATAATTTGTATACACTAACGTAAGACAAGGTTGACTATTGCAGGCAAACATGTGTAATATTAAAGCTTCGTGTTATATAATAATCAATAATTGATTCAACGGATATTTGTTTACGTAAACTAAAAATTATGTTAATTTAATTCGTAGAAGACTACAAAATAACAACAAAACGGTTGAGGAGTTCAGGGAATGAAAGGTGCAAGTAAATAAATATTTCTTTAAGAGCTAGAAAACGTTGCAATAACATTTCGAAGTATTGTACAACGGAAACGCCAGGTTAACGAACAGTGTGTTGTTTTTGAAGCAAAATCAATAATTTTAAGGGACAGAGAATCGTTAGAAGGCAACTAAGGGAGATAGAGAATACATCAGCTGGTAAAAGGACAAGCAGTTTTCAAGCGCGTGACAGACGAGTATATTTTAAAAGACAAATGGGTGAAACAAAGATGCAAAATGTTTGTCGACGATATCGATCTTCAATGCGCACATTTAGCGAGGGAATCGTAACCGTAGACAGCACGCTGATAGTGGGGGTTCGATGAAAGTAAGGGAAACACGAGTGAGACAGAAAATAGTGGTTATGAACGCATGACTGCAAGGAAAATAGAGACGCGGGCACTATGGCCGTGTTTTGGAGGTTGCTAGAGTAAATGGAGAGGAATGATTTTCTGAGTACTCGTCGACGGTTGCAACTGGTAGATAGTTTTTCGTGGTAAAGCCGTCGTGGAACGGGTGAAATTCTGAGTTTTAAAAGTTTGTTGTATTTTGAGTGCAGGAATTTGGAGAATTGTTTTTGGCGGGTGCGATAGTTCAGCGAAGATAGTGGAAATACGCGACTAAAGAAGGGGTTTGAAGATTATAAAATCTCTTGCCAGGGGTGGAAGGGATCTCTTAATTTTCTGATTCGCTTCGAGTACACTAGTAGCATCGAGAAGACATCTTAATTTAAAATTAAAGGCCGCGACATAGTGCAGTCCGCCGTATATTTTTTACAAGTGTTATAAATGCACGAGTTGGTGCAAACAAGTTAAACGGGCTGAAAATAAATTATTATAAATAATTGTACGAGTAAAGATAGGATGCTACTGAGGTAAGCGAACCAAGTATTTCTTGAACGAAAGTGCTGGTGGCACGTTAAATTGAGACGGAGGAAAAATTTGGATTTGGACGGATGGTAGTATGGAAAGCATCCACTAATAACTGAGGGAACTGGATGAACGAGTTGAGATGGAGTTGCTGTCTATTTAGGACTGAGAAATTGGGGGAAATCAAAGTACGTGAGTTTGGTGGAGGTCATCTATGGAGGTGGTGGGCCCGAAGAACACACCAGGTAACGAATTTTGTTTTATTGTTGAACTGTGGTGTTGGTATTGTGTTATAAAACTATGTGTGATTAGAGTTATGTGGTGAAAATTTTATGAACTAACAATTAATTTGATTACCGTATATAAAAGACAATTTTCTATTATTATTTGAGTATGTAAAAACAGGAATAATAATTTTTTATGTAAAGAGTAAACGGGTCTTAGAGTAATTTGACCATGCAATATTTTATGCATATCAGGAAAAAAGGTTTATACTGAGCTCACCATAGACCAAGAATAGGTAAATTTAGGGTTTCACGATAGGCCCATCTACTTTAAAATAAAAATATTGAAGTGTAATAACTCACAAACAATTTAGATTGAAGAAAAGGATGAAATGTTTTATTGTAAATATAAAAGTGTAAATAGAGATTGTCGGAATTATCATTTATGTCATACGGATAAAAGGGTGTATGTTTGTCCAAGGATTTTATTTTATTTTTGTATTTTGTTGTGTGTAATATGAAGGTGTTGAAAGAATGTGTAGTTGGGGTAAGTATATCAAAGGAGGTAGTGCACAGAGCTAGCTGAGGAAGATCAAATTGGGAAGGCAGTTTGAAGCAATTTGGTGGAGTTGGTTTGGAGTCCAGCAGGTTAGTAGAATTTGTGGGGCACGATTGTTAGGGCTTCCTTTCGGGATAATCATCACAGAAATAATGGCTCCCAACAGTAGGGATCGAAGTAATTGACTAGGTAGCGAGAATAACGAGCACAGGAATGAATATATATGTATATATATATATATATATATATATATATATATATATATATATTGCTGTGAAACCTACAAAATCCGTGAACTACGCTTTATAATCGAGCCTCACTTTTGGGCGTCAAGAATGCTGTGACACCTCTTGAATTACCTGGTCTGTTGATTTTCTTCCGTTAATCGCCTCGGCTGCTCCTCTAGATAACTTTCATCCTCATACATAAAAAAAAACAAACACATTCCTACCACAAACATCAACGTTAACTCTATTTACATCAATATTCACAATACATTAAAATTTCAAAATTAAAATTCAGCATAAATTTCAGTATCAGAAAATTTCAAGATTAAATTTGTTATCATTTTAGAATGCATCCAGAATTAAAGTCCTTGTAGGATGCCTACTAATTACTATAACAATATATGCAGACCTGAGTCTGAGTACAAAGGGAGCATCTACCACCCCTTTACGTTAATTAACCAGGTTCGTCTAATTGAGCTCAAAGACATACCCATATTTTCATCATAATCCAGAACATCAATACTAAATACCCCTTTCTACTTAAACAAGCAAATTTCACCTTAAAATTAAAATATTATTGTTAGTACAATTTCACTACTGTCCATTTTAAATAAACAAATTGTAAAGTTATTCAACACACACCAAAATATCAAAGTTCGAACAAAATAGTATAATTTACCTGAAGGTTACTGCACTCGTAGCTTCAATGTACATCGTCCCTTTGTTAATTACACCATTCCAACTGGGTTATATTTACGGCTTCTGATTCTCAACGTTTTAAAAATTTGCTCCATCACCATTTATTTAAAGTTGTTTCAGGGCTTTTCCGGAACTCATCTGTGTATATCTGAACCTTGTTTAGTGGATCCTGTCATGTTTACGAACCATTTAATTATTAACACCCCGAAAATAACAAAGAAATTCATACTTCTTTCACCAATATACGCCAAAACTGCCTACTTTTGTGTATTTATTTGTCGTAGTAAATTTTACCAATTGGTACAGTGATACTAAACTTTCTTTACCTTGTATCTTCTTTTCTAAGTGCACTAACGTACATTCATTGTAGCACGTAAAGAACAAGCTGTTTTAAATCACATAATATTCGAGCAAACTGTTTAAATTATTTAATATTAAAACCGGAAAACTAAAAAGCACTGTTTAACGCGTTCAATCTTGTCGAAGATCTAAGAGAGCTTGTTCATATTCCCCTGGGTATATATGGAGGTTAGCCTGTCTGTCGGTCGAGTCCTCAAAACGGACAATTCTAAAGAATTTCGCCTGCTCTGTTCCCAGTCCGTAGCCCGGCATGCGATTTTTACGAATTTTGCTCTCGCCCCAGTTAAATCTCAGAAAATTTCCACACGGCACGCAACGTCTGAGAATACCTAATTAAATTTTATACAGAAATGTTATTTCTACCTCTCAATTTTGCCTTTTACTTTCAACCAATCGCAACCCCATCACGTTGCTCTACTCACGCCTTTTACTATATGTGTCTCGGTCTTGCGCATATTATCTGTCTCTATCTACCCTGTTCTTATTAGTGCAAATTGATATTCCTTATTATCGATTATTTCAGTCCATGTGGACTATCTGGGTTAAATAACCCCGTATCGCACCTTCTCGTGAATATTAAGCCACGGTTTCTCCAAGATTCTTTGTAACTATTAATTATCTGCAACATTTACGCAGAATGAGCTTTTTAAAAATACGCAAGGTGTTTAAACATACTATTAATTCTCAGAGCTTGATTTCATGGTATTTTATTGGGTTTTCAAGTTTTTATAGATATTATATGTTACTAACGGTTCAATTAACTTCAATTACAATTATTATCTGTACGTTTAGTTTAATACCAGTTACTTAAAATAGAGTTAATTAATATAAATTTTGCACGTAATTTTTATTTGTTTCTTTACTAGGGATAATTAAATTACCCGTAAAGTTTTCTAATACTGCTTCCTTTTATATAAAGCGTCTTATAAATAATTTAAATCTCTTAATTTTAATAAAACGAATGAATTTTTATGCTTCACGGTTTTTAAATAACGTGTACCTTTTCCCAAAGCTTCTACACAGTGATTAAAATTATTTGATGTGATTATTTAATTTTCTACCCTGGTCTAAATATGAGTAATATATATATATATATATATATATATATATATATATATATATATATTGGAAAAGGTATGGTTGTTCAAAAAAATTTTTGGGATTGAGTCTCGTTCGGACAATTATGTGTTTATATGTAAATGAAAATCATTTGTTTATAATCGACGTTTCGGACTGTATTTAGACCATAATCATGATTCTGTAAAATTATAATACAAATAACAGTTATGCACATAGCAAGATACTTACAGAAACTTGATTTTTTTAAGATATTAAATTAACAAACATGTAGTAACTATTACATTTTAAAATTGCATAATACATGCGTCAGTTTTTTAAAATACTTTCAAGATTAACAGAAATATAAAATTAAAAGGTGTAAGTACAACAAGACGATCGGTATTAGTTTGACAACGATGAGTTTAATATGTTACACTAAACAATTGCTAATCGTATCGAGGCCAGCATATGAGTGAGCCAACCGGTAATACAACTGTGTGATATGAAATTCAATAATTTAAGGATTGAGAATTTAACGAGGAATGTAGAAAGATGGAACTAGGTTAAGTATTGCTAAAACTATATAGTAGAGCGTAAATGTTATTAAGATTTTGCGTGTCTATTTTAAAGTTCAAACTATTGTCATCATTTCTTATATGGTACGATTCCAAGAACAGTCTGTTTACATAATTGACCTCTTTATCTAAAATTTTGGTATCATTCCAGTTTGCTGTATGTTGGGTATCGTGAATATGAGTCGCAAGAGCACAAGATTTTTTCCCAATTTTCGCATCGCTTCTGTGCTGTGTGAGCCGGGATCTTAACCATTGATTTGTTTGTCCCGTATAAGACATGTTACATGAGCATTTAATTCTATAAACTATGTTACTACATAGTCCCTTATCAGTCCTATCTTTAACAGTAGTGAAAAGATTGTTAATCGATCTCTTGTAGGCGTAAACAATTTTTATGTTGTCCTTAGATAAAGTTTTTTGTATTGCCGGCGTAAGGTTATCAATATATGGTAATTTTTTATAAATTACATTGTTCTGGGGGTTTTTTATTATAGGTTCTTGTGCTTGAAAGATCAGTTTCTTTAAGAGAATTTTCGGATAGGCATTATTTTCTAGAGTATGTTGAAGTAGCTTAAGATTTTCGGTAATAAATTCAGAATCACATATATTTAGGATACGGTATTTTAGGGCCAGCATGGTGTTAATTTTTTGTTGATATGTATGATTTGAATGATAGTTTAAGTACCGGCCAGAGTTTGTCGGTTTTTTATAATAGTTGAATTTAATATGGTTTTCTGCAGTTCTTATCACAAGCGTGTCTAAAAATGGGATACTATTATTTTTTTCCATTTCAAGAGTAAATTGCAAATGTGGATTGATGAGATTAAAGCAACGTAACGTATTATCTATTTTGTTGTTAGGTATGGAGCATAAAATGTCATCCACATACTTGATTAGGAACGGGGTATGGAAACCTAGTAAAGGAACAACCTCATTCAATAGATGATCCATCACGATTTGGGCTATTATCGGGGAAAGGGGTGAACCCATTGGTGTTCCAGAAATTTGTAAATAACTATGACCTTCGAAAACAAAAAATGTGTTGTTGAAAATTAACCTGATTGTAGTAATGAAAGTAGTTTTAGTAAATTTACAGTGGGGTTCGATCTTATCCCATTTTTCGGTTATGATATCTAGAAATAATTGTAGAGTCACCAATATACGTTGCTTTAATCTCATCAATCCAGATTTGCAATTTACTCTTGAAATGGAAAAAAATAATAGTATCCCATTTTTAGACACGCTTGTGATAAGAACTGCAGAAAACCATATTAAATTCAACTATTATAAAAAACCGACAAACTCTGGCCGGTACTTAAACTATCATTCAAATCATACATATCAACAAAAAATTAACACCATGCTGGCCCTAAAATACCGTATCCTAAATATATGTGATTCTGAATTTATTACCGAAAATCTTAAGCTACTTCAACATACTCTAGAAAATAATGCCTATCCGAAAATTCTCTTAAAGAAACTGATCTTTCAAGCACAAGAACCTATAATAAAAAACCCCCAGAACAATGTAATTTATAAAAAATTACCATATATTGATAACCTTACGCCGGCAATACAAAAAACTTTATCTAAGGACAACATAAAAATTGTTTACGCCTACAAGAGATCGATTAACAATCTTTTCACTACTGTTAAAGATAGGACTGATAAGGGACTATGTAGTAACATAGTTTATAGAATTAAATGCTCATGTAACATGTCTTATACGGGACAAACAAATCAATGGTTAAGATCCCGGCTCACACAGCACAGAAGCGATGCGAAAATTGGGAAAAAATCTTGTGCTCTTGCGACTCATATTCACGATACCCAACATACAGCAAACTGGAATGATACCAAAATTTTAGATAAAGAGGTCAATTATGTAAACAGACTGTTCTTGGAATCGTACCATATAAGAAATGATGACAATAGTTTGAACTTTAAAATAGACACGCAAAATCTTAATAACATTTACGCTCTACTATATAGTTTTAGCAATACTTAACCTAGTACCATCTTTCTACATTCCTCGTTAAATTCTCAATCCTTAAATTATTGAATTTCATATCACACAGTTGTATTACCGGTTGGCTCACTCATATGCTGGCCTCGATACGATTAGCAACTGTTTAGTATAACACATTAAACTCATCGTTGTCAAACTAATACCGATCGTCTTGTTGTACTTACACCTTTTAATTTTATATTTCTGTTAATCTTGAAAGTATTTTAAAAAACTGACGCATGTATTATGCAATTTTAAAATGTAATACAGCTGTCCCTCGATAATCCGACACTTTTTAATCCGACGTACTCGGTAGTCCGACGCGCTACAGGCAGCAACATGCATCTCCCTCCCACCGCTCCGGCAGGAAGCAAAACAAACCTGCAGTGACATGAATCCTCCTCCCTCCGCTCTGTGGGGACAGATCAGTCAAGTGTAGTTAGTTCAGCAGTTGTGTTGTATAGTTTCGGACAGAAAGTATGTATACGTAATTTACTATTGCTTTGTGTTACGTTTTGACAGTGTGATTGCGTGTAGTGACAGTGTAAAAATGGCAAGCACAAGTGTGAAACGTAAACATAAAACATTAAGTTTATCTGAAAATGGGAAATTATTAAACGAATAGACCGTGGTGAAACTCCGAGTGCAATATCTAAAGAGTATGACATTGGACGACCTACTGTCTACGATATTGTGAAAAATAGGGAAAAAATTGAAAAATTCATAAAGTCTGTTGATGATGAGCCCAGGAACAGAAAAACTCTTAAGACTAGCGAGTTGCCCGAGGTCGAAGACGCTCTTTTCATTTGGTTCAAAGAGCAGCGAAACCGGAATGCACCTATTTCAGGAGACATTTTGAAACAAAAAGCCCAGTTTTTTTACTAAGAAATAACAAAGAAAACTGACTTCCGCGCTAGTCACGGGTGGTTTGAAAACTTCAAAAAACGCCATGGTATACGATTTATGCAGATGAGTGGCGAAAAGTGTCTGCTAACGAGTCTGAAATCCAGGAATTCATTGGAAAATTGGACGCAAAAATCAATGAACTTGGCCTAGTTCCTGAACAAATTTATAACGCCGATGAAACCGGCTTGAATTGGCGTCAGCTACCAACAAAGTCATTTGTAACCGAAGAAGAAAAGAAAGTTTCTGGAAGAAAATTACAAAAGAAAGAATCACTCTGATGGTATGTGCGAATGCTTCAGGAACTCACAAGTTAAAACTGTTAGTTGTTGGTAAATCAAAAACCCACGTGCGTTAAAAACGTAAAGGTCGAATCCTTACCAGTAACCTACATGTGTCAAAGCCGTGCATGGGTCACAAAACAGGTTTTCATGATTGGTACTTTAGAAGCTTTGTCCCTCAAGTTAAGCAAGAACTAAAAAGGAGAAGTTACCAGTGAAAGCCCTTCTATTGCTTGACAACGCACCCGGACACCCTGACAAGGATGAATTAAAAGTTAAAACTGCCGATGGTTACATTGAGGTAATGTACTTGCCCAAAACACGACCGCTTTGATCCAGCCAATGGACCAAAACGTCATAAAGACTCTCAAGGCACATTACAAAAGCGCCTTTTAATGGATATTGTCAGTCAACCTAATGATGACATTGCAGCCATTTTGAAATCTTTTAATATTAAGGATGCGATTTTGAATGCAGCATTTGCTTGGCAGCAACTAAAAAGCACAACCTTGATAAAATCTTGGAAGAATATTTGGCCTAACAACCCACATCTTACAACATGCTACTCTTCTTCCAACGATTCTGAATCTATTTTGGAGGCTGCACTTGAAATTTGTAACGAAGTGAAACTTCCGCCAGCATCAAGTGAGGAATTCAGAACATGGATTATTGAGGACAACCTTGCTTATGATGTATCAGAAGCAGAAATAATCCAGGAAGTCATGACAGTAGATGACGAAGTGAACGAGGAGGCAGTGCCAGAGAAAAACTTCACCGTCAGCTGCGATGAAGCGTTATCGGCAACGAAAACTTTGCTTCGTTGGTGTGAGGAGAGAGAATTAGACTTTTCAAATATTTTGATGTTAAAAGGTATTCAAGAACAAGCAATGACGGACTGCCTGCGTGCGAAGAAACAAAAGAAAATCACAGACTTCTTTAATGTGTAAATACATACATACATATGTATGTATGTATGTACATACATATTGTAGATTTTACTTAAATTTCTTTCCGTATTTCTTTTAAAAACTTACATGTACTGTCATTTTGTATCCTGGTATTAATAAATTACATGTACCTTTACTGTTTCTTCCTATTTTTTAACTTCATTGTGTTCAAACGCATTAAGAATAAAACATCTTTGATAATTATGACATTTTTGGTAATCCGACATTTTCGGTAATCCGACACTCTCTCGGTCCCTTAACTGTCGGATTATCGAGGGACAGCTGTAGTTACTACATGTTTGTTAATTTAATATCTTAAAAAAATCAAGTTTCTGTAAGTATCTTGCTATGTGCATAACTGTTATTTGTATTATAATTTTACAGAATCATGATTATGGTCTAAATACAGTCCGAAACGTCGATTATAAACAAATGATTTTCATTTACATATAAACACATAATTGTCCGAACGAGACTCAATCCCAAAAATTTTTTTGAACAACCATACCTTTTCCAATTGTTATTTACGTTCGAAATACCATAAGATTTATATATATATATATATATATATATATATATATATATATATATATAATCGTATGCAATGCATACATTATCTTCGACAATTTATAATAAATTTCTTTTGAAGGTTTAAAAAAGCAAAAATAGAAAGATATAGCATCGCTTTTTATCAGTATTATTTTTTTAAAACGATTTATGCAGTATTATTAATAAGTTAATGACATGTTTGCAACTTGCCGAAACACGAACAAATAACTAAATGAAAGTTCAATTTCATTAAGTCAAAGTTCATCAAGAACAAAACACAAACATAATAAGTGGAATTGATAAAAAGAGATTAAATAGAGAAACACGCAACACTTTCACAATAGTATTTCTACAATGAGTTTAACGTGCGCGTTTGTGTTGGCGTTGTGTGCTTTTACCTCAAGTAAGTACCTGTTTTTAATTTAGGTTGTATTTAATTTAAACAACGCGTTTCTAGTTTCCGGTGAAAATAATACTAGAGGCGATTTAAGCCAAGGGGATGAGCCCATTAAATTCTCAGAATTACCTGCGGACGTTCAATCAGATTTTCTTAAAATTCTAACTGGTACTTTTAATGCCTTGGGTGGTAGTTGCCTGGGAGTAGAGCCAAATTTTGATGAAGTGGAACTGTTACTCTACACAAACGACACTAACAAGTCTACTCGATTAGATCCACAAAATCCCGTCGGAATAGATAATGACGCTCCTCTTTATATTTTATCACATGGATTCTTGTCTGGTTTAAACGGATACAAGATAAAGGCATTTAGAGACAAATATATACAACTGTACGGTAAAAATGTACTTTTTGTTAATTGGGGCAAAATGGCATGGTTTGCATATACGACCTGTTCCTGTAATATACCTTTTATAGGACAATTTGTTGCTAAAATGTTGTGCAAATTAAGTGAAAAGCAAAATTATGATTTAAATAAGGTTCATTTTATAGGACATTCTTTAGGGGGACAACTTGCAGGACAAACTGGAAAAGGAACACAAAAGCTATGTAATAAAAAGATAGGAAAAATTACTGCTTTAGATCCTGCAGGACCCATGTTCCAGTTTACAAAAGAAGAAACTCATCTCACTCCAAATGATGCAGAGTATGTTGAAGTTTTGCACAGCAATGCCGGTGTTTTTGGGTACTTGGGTAGAGCGGGAACAGTTGATTATCATCTTAACTGTGGTACTCTACAGCCAGGATGTATTATACCAAAGGATTTTAGTAAAATAGCTGAAACGTCATTTTACTTACGTAAGTATGGGGTTTATAATATTATTAAGAGTAATCAGGTTGATTGTTATAGTTGCTTGTCCTCATATGCGCTCAGTAGAAATATGGCCGTTCGTACTGGAATCAAGGGAATTTAAAGCCAAAAGTTGTAAACTCTGCGGAGGGCTAATGCCAGAGTCGTGCGTCCCTGATGCATTCGGAGCAAATTATTTTACTTTAGGATACAGTTACACGAAACCGAAGAGTGAAAATTACAATTTAATTACCGAACCATATTCACCATTTAGATTGGGCTGTAAAGCGTACCCTTACCAAGGATGCTCATAAATTTATCATACTTTACTGTTAAACTTAAATAACGAAAATAAATGCCGTATTATGTTTGTTTTTTAATGGATTTTAAGTTTCAAATCTGAAAAAAACAGAATTATAATAAAAGTTGAGAAGTATAAGTCAATCTACATTTGATTTTTCAATGCTCCACCCGAAAGTACTACATTGGCCAAGAACCGAGATTTTTTACCTAGAAATTTTGAATTTTACCGAAACCTTGCTCTTCCAAGGAAGGTAGGGATCTTTAATGTGCATGACAACACACACAAGAACTACATTTTACATCTCATCCGAACGAGAGCGAATATTTTTGAAGAATTCTCGCATAATATTTTTCAAGCGGTCCGTGTCGGAATTGAATCCGGGACCTTGGGCTTAGTAGTCACACGCGAAACAACTAAGTCACGGAACCGCTCGCTATAAGGTACGGAGTAACATATTTCGATTGTGCTTTGTCAAGTTTGTGTACTTTGGACTGAGGTGATATACAAATCTGTTACCAATACTGAATACAGCGTGTTTTATCGAACCTCTTGAAATGAATTCGGACAACCATGGTTCGAAATGATTCATTGGTACTGTAATTAGCTGCTGAAATCCTTGGTGTGAAAAGTAATTTATTTTGGAATTTCAAAATCCGCTGAATCTGAAGATATTGACGAATGTTGCGTAGTTAAAAGTTTCATAGATTTGCAAAAAGAAAACATTTCCCTTTGAATAATAAATAAAAATGAAAAGCTGTCCCACACTTGTATATTTAACAAAATATTTGTTAAAAAAGGGCTAGATTCACATATTATGTAGAATTAAATAACATTTTTTGAAAAGATTTAATACGTTTTTCGTTTTGTAGACAGTAGTTTCGGCCGTCTATAGATCAAAAGGTCCGACCATCCTCAAGCCGTTTCTATCACTCATGAGATTGGACTACTCCAATCGGTATATGTCTTACATCCGATCAACCATTTGAAAAGCGCATATTTACATAATTTTTCCGAAAGTTAAGAAAAATCCCCGAAGAATATTTTAAAGTATTTATGAATGTCGAAACCATCTCATTTTTACAATGTAAATAATAATTTATGAAATATCCAGGACTCGATTTAGAAAACAAATGGAATTTCTTTACTTTTATACAAAATGCGGTAGATTTAATACATACAAGAGATGGACACTTGGATATCCAATAAATGAAAAAGGCATGTTATGATTCTTTTTCTTGATCTTCTTTGGGAATTAAACCACTCATAGTTGTTAAAATAGTTTTTATATACGTTTCGATCGATGCCCTAGGATCGTGGACTTCCCATCGCCATTCCGAACCTCTGTTTGTAGAATTGATCATTTATTTGAAAATATGTGGTATTAACGCATACATCAAGTAATTGCATGATCGATGATTACTTAGTTGTGTTATTTCTTAAAGGTTGTCATCTTTTTGTTGTTTGTTTTTTATAATATTAAGCGTTTTGTTTACAGGGACATATGTGAAGAGATTTACTACATCAAAACTTATCATTGTGTGTGTGTATTTTCAATTTTGATGTTTGAGATTTTTCAAAAAATTGTTAGTCGTTTTTTATAAAAGAATTCGTTTTGCCTGTTAATGGATTTATAATTTTTAGGAGAACTTTTGCTAAATTATGACATGGTCAATTTATAAAGCTTACGATAGGTCTCAAAAGACTGTCTCTTTTATGAATTTTTGGTAGACCGTAAACGTGGAGTGGTTTACTGTAATGTGCGACCAGCTTGCTTCTTTCTTTGTTTTCGAATTCATTTTTAAATTTATATAGAGTTTTGTATATTTTATTTTCAATTGATTTTGATGGCTCCGTTTCTAAACCAGTGTAATTCTCAGTGTTTAACAGTTCGTTAACTTTTGTGTTAAAATCATTATTATCCGTTACTACTGTTGCGTTACCTTTGTCAGCAGGTAGAATTATAATTGAGTTACTACTTACATTTGATTTTATTTTGTGATTCTTTTCTATTTCGATTTTGCATCGTACTCTAAATTCGTTTATTTGATCTTCTTCGAGTTGATTCGCTGTTTTCTCAATACAGCTGATTATTTCAAATGTTGGTATTAGTTATAGTGTTACTGCAAAGTTCATACCTTCTCTGTGTCGTTAATAGTTCTGTTGTAACAGTTTTTTGACCACTGCAAAGCACCAATAAATTATCAGTTAAATACATCTTTTTGTCTAGTCCAATAAACCAGTAAACATCGTCAATTAAATAAATATCCGTTTTGGGATCATGTGGTCTAACCACAATACAGAGATGCTAGTTTGGTTGCTAACATCAGGCGTTAATTATTAGTATAAATATTTCAAGGCCAAACAGCTTTCCTATTTCGTGCACAATGTGTCAACGGTCACTTTAGCTAGAACACTTGGCACGAAGATACCATGGAGAACCTGAAGGTTCTAGCAAGTAATTTGCGTGTGGCTTTACGCCGTAGTGGAACTCAAGTGTAATAAACACTTGACCTAGTGCTTTTTAATAATGGTAAGCAATTAAATATAATCTCCTAGACAAACTAAATAATTTTGTTGTAGCGCTCTTTTACGTATTCTTTTACGAATTCTTTTGCAAATTCTTTTACGTATTCTTTTACAAATTCTTTTAAATAATCTTTTGTATATTCATTTGAAGACTCCTTCGTATATTCCTTTGTTGGTATGATTCCGTTTTATCTGGTTTTATAATAATTAGCCCGTTTAAATGTTGTGTTTCAAGATTATATGGATACTTTCTTTGCATTTACGATTATCGAGTTTACGGTTCAATTACTTCAACGCAGCGATAAGAAAATATTAGTCTAGCATGAACGTCCTTCAACTTTAATATAATAGTTGGATTTAATAAAATGTTCTGCGATGAAACTGTATGTTTTAAATTTTACAGAAATGTTCTGCAATGTAGATAGCAATTTTTTGGTTTGAGTCTAACGTCCAATAATTAACAATAATGGTCTTTTTTGAAATTGCTAGTATGGATTTACAAGTAACTATGTGAATAAATACACAAAGATAATTATTTTGGTAACGATCTACATAAGTAGTACATCGAAGTTTAGCATATTTGTGATAACCGTTGTAATGGATTTTGGTTTGTCCCGTTGTTGCGTATAGGAAATACGCTTTAAGCTCATATGGTTAGGTACAAGAATCACGCAGTTGGTTATTAGCAGTACAACACGTGAAGGCACCATCACTTGTTTGTCCAAAGACCGTATGTATAAACATCTGTTCTAACACGATGTAGCGCTGTCACACAAACAACACCTGTTAGAACGAAGTAAGAAATTTATATTATTCTTACATCACGTCTGCACTTGGCGAACTTTAATACAAGGCTACACCAGAAAATAACCTCGTGATGACCTATAAATATTATTTGGTTTAACAAAGGAGAAAGGACTTTGATAAATTTTTATTGCCAATATAAATGCAGTGTAATAACAGTTATTATTATTAATGAAATTAAGCAACTCCATTGAGTTCTGATTAAAGTTTCATCTATGCATAATTTTAGTTACAGCTTTTGAACATTGAATTATTAGACATTTTAGATATTTTCATATACATTTGTAAACCGAATAGCAGATCTGGTATTTTTAGTATTGATTTGAGTTAATTTTTGTAGTAAAAGAAACGCTTAAAGTTCTTGATATTTCTTTCAAATTCATAGTCCTACCTCAGAGTAGAAGAAATTATATTAACCTTTTTGTACATACAATTTTTTATGACGAAACAATTTTTAATTAAAGAATCAACATTTAATTCTCTTAATTAATTGTTTTATTTTAAACAAGTGAGTTCAGAAATAGTGTAACCAGGTCCATGAACAAAAGGCATAAATACCTTCGAGGTAACGATAGTGGTAACTCCGATTTAACAAAGAAGCTTTAATTGCTCTTTCAGAATTTGATGCCTAATATTTGTGTTTATAAAATTGTGTGCATAATTAATGTTTTCAGCTATATTTATTTATGAGGTAGCAAGAGTATACCTCTTGTGTCCTCACCTTGTTAATTTAATTCAATTTTCTTTACAGCACCTGCGTAAGCAGTTAATACGATATTCCTCTCTAAGGACTTCTAAGTCCCCCTTAGGGAAACCCTGTGTTTAAAATTTAATGACTTGGTGGCGCCCTCCCTAAACCCATGTTTTGGTATGAATCAAGCCCTAGTAAGCAAATAATGTTTTGTAAAAAGAACAACGACCAATCCTCATAAGCTCTACCCGATGAATAGACCCCCTGGCGTCGGAAGATATTTGCGTCCCATCATTTTAAGGAAATCCTTCCTAAAAGTTCACTGGTTCCATTTGAAAATATTAAAGAACCCACGGGTTACTTTAATTAATCAATCACACCATAGAGTAAGAGTTAATCTTGTTAGACTGTTTGATAAATTTATGACTGTGTTTAGCATAATAAAATTAAATAAAAACCCTTAACCACAAAAAATATTTAAATTACTAAATACGTATTTCGACCACTATGTGGTCATCATCAGTAGAAAAAAAAAATAGCTGTTGTTCTGGAACACTTCAGAGGATATTCTCCTCACCACTTAGGCTGAAGTGAACCTTCTCAACCTATAATTTACTATATTGTTGCTTTGAACACTATCGAGGATATTCTCCTCACCCGCAGGCTGGTGTTCTCAACAACAAACAAGTGAATTGTGACATTATAACTTAAATCTACCTAATTTATACTAATTCTAAATCTACTGAAGCGGAACCAGTTTAATCTTGCTTTCTCATTGGTTGTTGACCAATAGGGAAAGCAAAGCAGATGACTCTATTGGCCCTTTATCGGTGTTTAAGAGGGGTCCTTTATGTTTAACATTTTTAATTGATTCATAGGCATTTAAGGAGGAAAACGTTGGTACCGCTTTTAACAATTTAACATTTTCTAGTTTAACGGGATGGCTGGTTTCAAATATATGTTTGGCGACCTGAGACCTTTCATATTTACCATATTTGAAGTGAGCAATGTGTTCTTTAAATCTTGTTGTTATATTCCTCTTGGTCTGACCAATATATTTTTGAAAACACCCTGGCCCTGCACAACTAATTTCATAAATCCCCGAATTAACAATTTCAAATCCTGAAATGCCAAAACTTTACTGTTTACCAAAGATTCACAAAAATAATAAATCGATGAGACCAATAGTTTCAGGTATCAACTCACCGACTTATTATTTATCACGATGGCTGTCAAATGAATTTAAGAATTTAAAGTTTAATAGTTTGTCTGTACAAAACTCTCTAGAGTTCATTAATAAAATTAAAAATATCACATTAGAAAAGAACGAAATCTTAATTCATTTGATGTCAGTTCATTATTCCCTAGTGTTCCAATACCACGTACTTTAACATATTTAAAGTATGTTCTTATAGATAGTGATATTGATGATGATAAAGTTGAGGACTATATCAAGCTTGTTTCGCATTGCATGTCCCAGAACTGTTTTCAATTCAACAACAAGTTGTACGAACAACATGAAGGCACAGCAATGGGAAATAGCTTATCACCTTTCATAGCAAATTTATTTATGTCTCGTTTTGAAACCGAGTTAAAAGAAAACTCCAAATACTTCCCAAGAATATGGTTAAGGTACGTGGATGATATTTTGCAGTTTTGACACTTCTAAATCAAATGTTGATGATTTTCTTAAAGAAATGAATTCAAAATTTCAAAGCATAAAATTTACGTATGAACTAGAGAATAATGGACAATTACCCTTTTTAGATACATTAGTAATTAGAAATGGTAATAAATTAGAAGTTGACATTTATAGAAAAGAAACCAATGTAAATCGCTTTATTTTGTCTTCCTCTAATCATAGCATACAACATAAGTTGACTTCATTTAACTTTTTAATTAATAGATTATTGAATTTCCGTTTAAATAAAAGCAGATTTAATAAGGAATTTGCTCTTATTAAACAAATAGCGAATTACAATGGTTTCTCTTCTGATATTATAGATAATATTTTTAGAAAGTGTAAAAATAGGATCAACATCCGTAAATCAACGACTTTGCAATCAACCACCTCTAACGATAATGTTAAATATGTTAAACTTCCGTTTCACAAAACCACAAAGGGTCTTGATAAAATATTCAAACAGTGTAATTTCAAAATTGCTTTCACTAATACTAATAAAATTAAAGATTTGCTAGGTAATCCAAAAGACAAGGTGGAAAAATTGCAAAAGTCGGGGATTTATGAAATTAGTTGTGCAGGGCCAGGTTGTTTTCAAAAATATATTGGTCAGACCAAGAGGAATATAACAACAAGATTTAAAGAACACATTGCTCACTTCAAATATGGTAAATATGAAAGGTCTCACGTCGCCAAACATATATTTGAAACCAGCCACCCCGTTAAACTAGAAAATGTTAAATTGTTAAAAGCGGTACCAACGTTTTCCTCCTTAAATGCCTATGAATCAATTAAAATTGTTAAACATAAAGGACCCCTCTTAAACACCGATAAAGGGCCAATAGAGTCATCTGCTTTGCTTTCCCTATTGGTCAACAACCAATGAGAAAGCAAGATTAAACTGGTTCCGCTTCAGTAGATTTAGAATTAGTATAAATTAAGTAGATTTAAGTTATAATGTCACAATTCACTTGTTTGTTGTTGAGAACACCAGCCTGCGGGTGAGGAGAATATCCTCGAGCAAAAAAAGCAAAAAAAAAGGTTCTACAGAAAACAAAAAAAAAGAAGAATTCTTTTTTCTACATTGAGGGCCAAGGGCAGAGCTTTGACCCAGTAATAGAAAAGGGACCAGCGGAGTCCACGCCCGAAAACAAAAAAGGTTTGACTTGAATAACTCGACATGAAGGCAGATTGTCCATGGGAGGTTGCAATATAACCGAATTGGTCTTCCAACACGTTAGACAGTGACTCAAAATACGACGGATAGATCGCCTTCCAGAAATAATCCATAAGTGCTGACTGACGAGAAAATGGACCATTTAAGCACCCCGCGTGGAAGTATTTTAAATGAACGTAAGTAACATGCAGATCAGTGAATCGACTTTTGCTAGGTAACACAGCGGGAAATTCACGGTGAGAGGACAAAGGCGCGTGATCCAGGCGACCTCCGACGCGCAAAATTCCATCACGAATAAAAGGGAACAATTTGCAAAAACTCTTTTTAAAGGGGATCCGAAATGAATAGCTTCAAGCTCGATAGCAAAATAAGATTGTTGAGTATACGCAAGCAAAGAGAGCAAAGCATTGTGGAACTCAGAAGATGATAAAGGTCCGGAGTACCTTTCGAGTGGGTTATGACGGAGAATCCAAGCAACAATGCGAGTAGTAAATGGAAAGGAAGAGTAATTTTCTAAAATGGATTGAATCCAAGAAGAGGTTAGGACAAGCGGATAAAACAATAGAGCGTTGTTCAGTGAGAACTTCAGGAATATCTGAAGGCGGAATACATGGACTGGAGTTTTCGAAAGACCGATACAAGTTTGGTGAAGCCACCCACCATAAAGAAAATTGGCACAAGTCGGCAGGGAGTAAACCACGTGACCCGACATCGGCAGGATTCTCGGTGAAGGGGATGTGATGCCAAGAGGCGCGAGACGTCTTTTTCTGACTGTAAGCAACACGATTGGCGACGAAAGTCTTCCAACGCTGCGGCAAGGAACGAAACCATAAAAGTAGTAAAATGGAGCCAGACCAACACTCAATTTTATGAAAAGTAAGGTTCGAATCAAAGGTTTTGAGAACAAAGACTAATAATTTTGATGCCAATGTGGCGGCCAACAATTCGAGACGGCGTAAAGAGATTGTACGAAAGGGTTGCGACCTTAGACTTAGCGCACACTAAGCGAACCTCAACGGTGGAAGGAGTAGCAAAGCGAAAATAAACAACAGCACAGTAACCAATTTCGAAAGCGTCAGCAAAACAGTGAACTTCGCACGTAGTAAACTGTGGCGGAATAAGCAAGCGGGGTAAAGCGAAATCCAAAAGAAGCGGTAACTCATGCAAGTATCTCTCCCACAAACGAAGAAGGTCAGGGAGAGAGGGAGCATCCCAATCTAATTTTAACGACCATAAACGTTGAATTAAGTGTTTTACCAGAAAAGTAAGGGGGGATAAAAATCCCATGGAGTCAAAAATACGGACTAAGTTAGAAAGTAGGTTGCGCTTGGTACAGAAGGTACTTAGTGGCTGAACTAGAAAACAAAAATTATCTGAAGTGGGATTCCATTGAAGACCTAAAACTTTGAGGGGTTGAGTATCAGGATCCTCAAAGGAGCAGGGTTGCTCGAATTGCTGCGTAGCGGAAAGATCTTTTAACAATTCGGAATGGTTACTTGACCATTTATGAAGTTCGAAACCACCAAGTTTTAAAAGAGCAATTAGTTGATTACGTACAGTGAGGGTTGATTCAATAGAATCTCCACCAGTAGCGATGTCATCAATAGAAGTATGGTGCCAAAGTGCGAAAGCGGCTAACGGATAAGAATTCCCTTTATCCACGGCCAACTGCTGAAGCGCGCGTATGGCAAGAAAGGGAGCACAATTGATTCAATACGTAACGGTATTTAATTTAAAAGCCTGAATGGGCTCCTCAGGGGAGAAGCGCCAAACAATGTGTTGATAGTCACACTGAGCGGGATTTACAAGAATTTGTCTGTACATCTGACGAATATAGGCAGTGACAACATAAGGATGTAAACGAAATTGTAACAAAATTGCGGTGATATCGGGTTGCAACTTCGGCCCAACAAACAAGCGATCGTTTAAGGACGATTGAGACAGAGTTTTAGCTGAAGCGTTGAAAACAACTCGTAATTTCGTACTTACGCTTTCGGGTTTCACAACGCAATGATGCGGGATGTAATAAGAAAAGTCTGAATGAGACCCAATAACAACAGATTGCATATGTTGAGAATCAAGATATTCACGCATAAATGAAACGTATTGTTCGTAAACACGAGGTTGCTTAAGTAAACGATTTTCTAAAGAAACAAATCCTTGTAAGGCAAGATCACGACTACCTGGACAAAATGGTTCCTGATCTCTAAACGGCAATGAGACGACATAGCGACCTTGTTCATTGCGGCGAAACGTATCGACAAAATGTTTTTCAACAAGAGTTTCTTCAGGCGTGAAAGGTTGAGCGGCGGAGACAGCTTCGACTTCCCAGAATTTAGCGACAATATCTTCCAATGGGGAAGTAGAATCTGTCATACAAAACAAGCTAGTTACCTCAGAAGCGGGCGAGGAAGGTATGCTTCCCATTAAAACATATCCGAAGATGGTATGAATAGCAACAGGTTGATCGCTATCACCCTGGATGCGACCGTCTAATAACACTTGGGGGAAAATATCCGCGCCAAGTAAGAAATCAATGGGTCCAGATTGAGCAAAGAGCGGATCAGCCATCTTGAGGTTAGCCAGATGATTAAAATGTTCTAAAGAAATATTAGAAGTATGTAAATTTTCACAAATTTTGGCTTGAAAATTAATAATCAGTGAAGAAATACCTATTGGTTTGAGCGAAACGGCGACAGTCCCATGCTGAGCAGCTGAGCGCATGGAACCTAAACCACTAAGGGTAAGAGAATGTGGAGTAGTACGAAAACCTAAACGTTTCACACTACTTTGCGAAATAAAAGAAGTCATGCTTCCCGAATCGAGTAAACCGCGAAATTGCTAGAAAGAACCAGAGCAATCAGCAATTTCCACTTGAACAGTGGAAAGTAAAACAACTGAAGGTTTAGCTAAAGAATTAAATAAAACGACATTCGAAGTTGACGGACCACTACAGCTAAACGAAGTCGAATGATTCCTCAGAGGCACGAGGAACGGAATGCTTGTAGCGGTCCTAAATAGTGGGAATAGAGCAAGGTGATACCTTAGAGGCGGCGGTGTCCGGGCTCAAGCGAGCCCTGCTACTGGCAGCGAAAGCGGGTTTAGAGGAAACGCGATCGAAGTGCAATAACGAATGATGACGTTGATTGCATAGGCGGCATAAAAGAGTAGACTGGCATTTATTTAAAATGTGAGAATTACTAAGGCAATTAATATAAAGATGTTGGTTTTTTGCAAAGTTGTAGCGATCTTGCGACGAAAGTTTAACGAAATCATTACAGCGATAAAGATTGTGATCTTGTTTGCAAAGCGGACATTTATTAACACTAGACTTCGTCTAAACTAAACGTGGAAACGGCGGATCAAGGCTTAGACGGATTTTGCTGGAATGAATAACTCTGTTTAAATCAGTTTTATGATTTACCGACAAATTCGATAAGGATTTACACGTATTTTCCAGATAAGCAATTAACTTTTTATAAGATGGGATAATGGTCGGATCTTGATGCATTTCAAAACTACGAGCAGTGTGTGTGTGCATCCAAGCGTTTTAAAATCATTTGTACAAGAATAAAATCCCATTGCTCTATGGGTAAATCAAATTTTTTAAGCGCTTGTAAATTATCGACAAAAGTATCAACTAATTTTTGCAAACCGACGGGGTTATCGGAGTTTAATTTGGGAAATTTATCAATATTGTTCCATAGAGCTGAGGTAATGTGACGAATATTACGATATTTTTCACGAAGTTTTGTGTATGAAAGAGCGTAATTGGCTTCTGTGAGGTCAAAGTTTTTAATGGTTAGGAGTGCGGAACTTTTTAGTGCTGATTGAGAATACGAAAATTTATTTACGTCCGACAAATCGGTATTAAGATAAACTAGACTATCAAAACGATCAATAAA
This sequence comes from Platerodrilus igneus, assembly GCA_036346225.1. Classification (NCBI taxonomy): domain Eukaryota; kingdom Metazoa; phylum Arthropoda; class Insecta; order Coleoptera; family Lycidae; genus Platerodrilus; species Platerodrilus igneus. Next base: position 8,163,542 of record JARFIW010001469.1, on the reverse strand, counting down.
ACTCTCAAATAAACAACTTTCCCCATCAAACGTAGGCAGCGACAGCAGGGGAAGTGATACTCTTGACTTTAAAGTATCTAGCGGGGGGACACATCGGCCAGAGGCGAAGATTGGCTGGTAAACAGCTTGAAATAGAGCGTTTTTATTTGAAAATAGTTGTTGTCAAAGTGTCTACGGATAGCGTCTTCCAACTCAAATTTTTCATCAGCGTCACCGGCGGAAGAAATGGCACCTACTATCCAATTATGGTGTGTAAGAAAATTTTCTCTAACGGTTTCCAGAGATTCATACCGTGCGCGAAATAAATCTAAAAAAGCTGTTTCAACAGTACATTTTTGAGCGATTTCAAACATTTCCTCTAGCGAATTGATTGCGATATTACGTAGAAAACCATTACGTTTCGATTTTTCTGCCATGGTTACAAATAAATTAAATACAAACGCGGATGAGATAAGAACGAAATCTTGACAATTTATAATAACCTAGCGGCGATAACAAACATGTATGCCTATTGTACAGCATATAACAAATGCTCGTAAACAACTCAACTATACAAATTATGCTAATTAACTGTCAATGCTTTGATGAACGGTATAATTATTTTCTGAGTTTGTTGTTTACTCAAATCCGGCTCGAAGGGCCAAATGTAAAATGTTGAAGCGAAACTTCGATAGTTAATTAGGAGAGAAAAGTGGACTATATAAAATATTTAAGTGTATTGAACAAACAACAAATAATTCATGTTTTTTACCAAATCAAACGTTTACTAAAAGCATTCACCTGGTGATTTATGAAGCCGTGCCAACGAAAAAAACGTTGTAACAAATACTACTCTTCTCTTTGGCGGGTGTAGCGAAGCACATTTATAACGATAGCGGTGTTCTAAAGACAAGCGGTTCATGTAAATAATTTGTTCTATGTAGAACGTGTAAAATAGCGATGCAGGCCGTTTGATCGATAAATCGATTCTCTAGGTTTTGTGAATTTTCCAGTCACTACACTCTTCTTGCACATGCGGAATAACAACGTTTATCACTCGCGGCACATGTTGGCGCGTGCTTGAAGTAAAACAATGGGAATTTTACTCTAATAAATTTAAATATACCGCGGCGAATGTAAATAATCAACAAACTCGACAGAAATAAAATTTAGCTTTAAATTATTTACAATATAAACGGAACAATCATAAATGTACTAAATTGTAACTAACTTGGCTATCTTTTTCGATCTATACAGAAGCGACTTTTATCATTCTTTTAATGTATATCTACTCCCAATCGAGCGAATTGAAACCCAACCAATTTAACGTTCCTTTATAATATATCCTTCTGTAGTAGCCGTTTAACATCAGACTTACCTTAAGCAAAAGTTAGAAATCAGAATATTTGCAGTTCAAGATACTGTAGAGGCATTTTATCTAGTTCTGACGAAAACGATTACATTAGAACGTATACGAAGCGTTTGTACACAAAAGATGATTGGTGGGTTCCTGCGGCACCACATCTTGCAAATGGATTTGATTGACAAGTACAATAGTTTTGCATTTAAGATTTATTTAGATTACAATAGGAAATCTCCGGAATGTTAATTGCATAATTTCAGGTATGTTCTCGAAATAACTAGTGCAATTGAATAACGTATAAATATCCGTTAAAAGGTTCTGCATTTCAGTTCTAATTGAATTTTTGTTACGAGTTTTAATGGAAGCTTTGAAAACAATAGTTGTTCCATACTCCAAGTATTTTTGTTGTGGTTAGTTTTGTATTTTTCTTAATCCTCTTTGGGAACTAAACCACTCATAGTTGTTAAAATCATCTTTATTTACGTCTCGATTCATGACCTAGGATCGTTGTCAAAATAATAAATATTTCAGGTTTGACATTTATAACATAAATTGGAGGTGACATTGATTTATTAATGTTTGGTTTGAATACATCAGGTGAAAATTTTAAAGTTTAGAAGAATGAGTGCCATTAATTTATATAAAATTTAACTCTATAAAAATTATTCAGCTGATTTTATTTAAGCGTATTGACTATCTCAAAGTCGCTCCCAGGGCGCAACACAAATTGAGGGCACTAATTCTTCTTAACTTTAAAATTTTCACCTAATGTATTCAAATTAAACATTAATAAATCAAAGTCACCTTCAATTTATGCCATACATGTCAAACATGGTCATGGATCAAAACGTAAATAAAAAAATTAAGAGAAATGCTTGTTCTAATTTAAACCTATGAAAGTCGCGATATGAAATAAAGTATGTGATATAAATTACTGCTATTTTAAATCACCTTATGTATATAAATTAATAATAGCTATTTATGCACTAAGTGTGTTATTAAGATGATAACGGTCGGAGGGCGACTCATCTAGCCCGAGGGCGTATGGTCCGAGGGATGGATTGAGTCGCCCGATGGGCGTTATCATCTAGTAACACAAGTGGTGCATACATGATTTTATATTTGACTTCATATATAAAATAAAAAATAGGTGATAGGTAAGTTTTCTATTTTAGAATTTACCTCAGATTTTACTATATAGCTACATCATGTTTTCCATGATGACAATAAACAGTTTGACGATCCTATATTTTGTCACATTTATTTAATATTAATAGTGCAAAATGGCTGATTAAGAGTTATCGGTTATAATTGCAAAGCAAGCTCTTACAGCAACTGAAAGTTTGCTATCCATTAAATCTAAACAGAGCTATGAGAAAGCTTAATAACAAACTTGGTGCATAAACAGCTAAAAAATGGATGTGTATCTGAGGGCATAATGAGCAGGCGTTATGAAACCATTACGCCCTCCATTACGCCCCGGTTGTTATGAATATGTTTACATATCTCGTATTCAAAGTGTTAAGACTAAATTACAACGAGGTAAAATATAAATTAATAAATTAATAATGAGTGCTTGGATAGTTAATTATAGCACGTCGATATAAATAATAAAAATTTAGCATCGTAGTTTGAGAAGTTAGTATTTGTACTGTTCGCGAGTGCTTGGAAATAAACTGTTGTGAGAGCTTTTAGAAAATTTCACTGTAGCTACGAGTTGCTGAAATGGATTGAACAATCAGTTTAAAAATAAAGAACTGTTGTTTGTGCAAATAGAGCTTGCTTTATATTGATCTTAAGTGGTGAGACTGTAGTGGAAAAATCATTTGAAAGATTTCTAGTTGCATGTCTTTCACTCGTAATCAAAAACAGGGAATGGACAGCGAAATTTTTTAATTCTTGATGAAGTTTAATTCTAGTGTTATGGAGACCTAGGCTAAGTATTTCGTTAATTTACAGGAAAATGCTGAGAAACAGGACCGAAACGCTGCCATCCTGGCAGCTAAATTAAAAGAAAACGAGGATGACAGTGAAACTGGAAGAAACTAGCACGAAATTTTCAGAAAAATTACAGGAAAATGCCTTAGGTGTTGCAGAAAAACTAGACAAGATGCAATTCGCAAGTGAATTAACTGGAAAATTTTACAGCGCAAATAAAACAGAATGCAAAAACGGATAAACAAAAATTAATTGAGACTACAGCCGATTGAGAGGGCTCTGACAATGACATTTCTCTTACCGAAAGTCAGTCTAATAAAAGCTTTCGAGAAATAAATAATACATTCCATCTAGTTAGTATGCATTGAAATTGAAATGTAATTGTAACTAATGTAAACAAAATTGAAAACGTCAGTGTGTATTAATTCTACTTCAAGAAGTAGCAAAAATGCCATTGAAATTGACTCTTGACGAAAAAATTGAAATTGTACTACTTGTCGGAGATAACTAAAAAATCTATAGGGAAGCTGCAGTAATATTCAATAACGGACATCTCGATATAAATGTACATTTTGCAACAATTAGTAAAATAATGAAAACATTCAGGAGAGACGGAAATGTGAATAATAAATTCAGAAAAAAACATCAGTCATGGATCGCGACTGAAGATATTCAAAACCAAATAATGCTCTCGGCAGTAGAAAATCCTAAAGATTCGATACGGAAAAGGTTGGTCACATTTGGTGTAAGTAAAGATGTAGTTGCGAAGATATTAAAATCTAACAAATGTGGAATATTTAAGGATAGAATAGTTGGACCCTTTTTTTCAGGAATACTATAATTCTGAACGTTACTTAGAATTTTTGAATGATAAAATTTCCGATTTTATTCGTAACCTACCAATAATATAAAGACAACGCGTATGGTACCAACATGGTGGAGCACCATGTCATAGTACCAGAAATGTTGGAGAACATCCACTGCAAACCTTTAATGGACGAGTATTAGGAAGATTTATGGAATTTGCTTGGCCTGCAAGATCTCCAGACCTGAACCCACTAGACTTCTTTTTGTGGGGATACCTAAAGCAAAAAGTGTACTTTAAAAGACCATTCGACAATATTGATCATTTGGAAAGAACAATTCAGGAAGCACGTGACGATATTACTCCGGCTGGTATTAAAAATATAATAAAATTATTTTCTAAAAGAACAATTAAATGCATAGAAAGAAACGGTGGACAAGTTGAGATGCTTATTTAGTGATGAAAAAGTTAAAACGGATTTTTCTTGTTCATGCACATAAAGTTTGATGTCACGTTTTCGAGATAAATAATTCTAATTACGTATTTGTCTACATATTTGAGATAATTCTTAACAGACAAAGTCAAAGTTTATCATGGGCCACATGCAGAACTTTTTATAAAGAATAACTTTTTTCGTGACATTTCAAATAAAAAGTTTCGCATATGTTGCCAACTTTTTCAGACATACTGCATAGTAGACTAAAACGCAAGAACGTTATAGTAACTTCAAAAATAGAATATTTTAAACGCACAACTCGTGGGAATGTAAATCCCATGCAGTAACCCATGAGGGAGATTAAGCTGGTGAAATTTGTTGACAGCAGATGAGAGAAAAATTTGAATTCATACTCGAATATTGAAAAAATAATAACCAAAGATGCGGCACTCTAAATTGAAAAACGGTTATTGTAATAGAATAGAGTTTCAAAACGCGATTATGAACGTGGAAATGATGATAAAGCCGTCTTAGTATAAACAAAACAAAAATTGAGTGCGGAAAAGGTATCTACTCAACAAACCCGTTGGATCTTCGTTTAACTGTACCTACGTAAGTAGACGCACCCGGCCCTTGATGGAATTCCTTGGAAGGAAATAATCCATGCTGAGAACAGAACTGTAAGTCATCTTATTTTAAAAAGAATGGAATATGCTGTTTCATACAGATGAATATTGTTGTATTTATTAACTACGGTACTGATGATCCATAATCCTGATTGAAATAGAAAAGACTACTAGATTTTATACAGGCTTGTTTAACCTGTTATGAAAAAGGACAACTGAAATCATATTGTAAGGAATAGTACTTAATATTTGGCGATCGGCTCATATGTATTCTTGGTAACATTAAAGAAAATTGAAACATTATTTTTTAGCGAAACGCGCACTTTGCCAGTTTGTAACAAATATATATTCTGTGGTACTAATTTTAGTAACCACTTCTATCTGTTACAGTTCTGTGGTATTTCATCATCTTTATTTCGCATGAGAATATCAGAAGGGAGAACTCAGTCATCTTGCGTGGACAGCGTTAGCGAAGCGAGTAAGTGAAAAGATGAAGACACGTTTGCGTGTCCGCTGGTGCAATCTAGATGAGGAGAAAGTTCGCAATCGTTTTGCAGGGGGATCCGAGATGTAAAGTTTCCCCGGGCTCCGACCAGGCGACCGGAACACTGTGTTAGTGATAACGTGGTTACCTGTCCTCGACATCTGTTAACGGCGAGAATATAATTAGTACGTAATTCTTATGCTAAAAAGCATCTTTAATTTTCTAGCGCTTCGGTGAAATTATAATACGAAGACACTTTTGTTATGAAAGAATTTGAGGCCGTTCGTAGAGCCTTTTTGAGAAAAGCATGATGAGAAGATGTTAGTCGTTTATTATGGGATTCACGTCGGCGAGGTTTTGTTAAGTAGATAAAGCCCTAAGTTTGTGGATCGGAATTCTTTTAGAAGCAACAGTTTCCTTACGTAGGCAAAGTCCAGGCATTTAAACCCTCATTGATAGGAGTTAATTCTTGGTGAGTGTTTGACCATTTTGTGTTAGTTATGGCACAAGCTTTGTTCCTACGTCTTCTAGACTTTTGAAAATGCTCATATAGTCGTTAAATGATATCAAATTTTAGGAGAGGATTAAGTTAAAGATACTAAATTTTATGAATGGATTAATTTTACATTTAAGTTCAAACATAAAAGATTGTAGAAGTAATAATATTCTCACAATCTGATATTAGGGTTATTTTCTTAAATTGTGTTAAATCGATACAAACAAACAAAAACTCCTGGCTCTTTAAAAAGTAATCTAAAGTTGTTCTGTAAAGCACGTGAGGTATACATGTGTTCAAAAACAAAAGGTTGCAAAGTTCACTTTCCATTTAAACATGTTTAATTATAGTATGTCCGATATTTAGTAGGGGTGCTGTGTCATTTCTGTGCTACGACAAATTAAAAATTTTATTGATTTAAATTATTTACATGTGATTTAGATTTTTTTTATAATGAATACAATCTAAACTCAGTTGAAACATATGTAAATCATTCTAACAGATCTGTCAATTGAGTAATAAGAATTTTGTTTTAAAATAATACCAAACACTAAGGTCTCTTTATGTAAAAAGAAATGTATGGATTTTCAGAAATAATTTTATTTTTTTGAATATTATATCCGTAACTTTATTTAAGGGGAGGATTACATTAAATTACATTTTTGTTTCAAGTCTTATTATTCTAGGAGTAGTTAACTTTAATAAGACTACAATTGAGAAAATAAATTTTGAGTAAGGAAATTAGAGGAATGCTGAAGCAGTATACAATTATAGAAATGACGTACTTGATTTATCTTTGATATTCATTTTTAAGTAAGACACCTTTGGTGTGGTAATTTCAAGATGATTAGTTTACAAATATCGTTGTACTCTTTTAACGAAAGACACAAATTGTGTCTTTTAATTAAAATTTATTGTGTAAAATTTTCTTTCAGGGTTATCATAATAGAAGCTAAAGTAGATACGTTCAAGAGGTTTCCAGATGTGTCGTTTTATATAACTTGTAGAATTTTGATAACCGTTATATCCTGTGAGTTTCTGTATCTTCGTATAGGATACTTTTGTTTCTTATATTGTCCATATAGATGCGGTGAGGCTCAATTCCCCCTTTCCTTTTTCATTTCCGTTTATATTTGAGTTTACTTTGTATTCACGCCCATTCTCATAGCTCACCCTTGGGGTAATTTCCAGGCTAAACCGCGAATATCGTGAAGATCGTGAGGCTAAGGGAAGTGATCACTATAAAGGTCATTTACTGACGTATCATACTCACCAAATAAGATAAGTTCACTTGAAGTTACGAATAAATTATTAACCCTTGTAGCTTTAAATTGACTATGTTCGAATTATTTTATGCAATATAGTTTAGGTGTAGAAGCTGAGTTTTATGTATAACTAAGGTGACAATTTAACAAGTTGTAAGAGGGACACCATCAACCCCAGAGACAGTAGGTAACGCCGAGAAGTTGCTTGGAAAACCAATCTTCAGAATGGACATTGCTTGAAATGCATAGGGTTGGCGCCAAAAAACTTAACGTAGACAGAGCGAAGTTTAGAATTCTTTTAAGGTAAGTGAACTGGAGTTTGGCAGAATTTTGCAAATTATATCCGCACCACTGTAAGTTGGCCTGTACACCGTTTAACCTGTTACGACATCCCACCTATTTAGAGTAAATGTTGAGAAATTATTGTAAGGTCAATTTAGCACATAACAGAGCTTTGATCTGCATGGCAAAACTGTTCCAATTAGCAATTTCATAGTAAGTGGAATTTAATATCTCTTTCAATCACATCCAACACTTTTGCAAACCAATTTATAGTGATGACTATTTAGGTGTAATGTCGGAAACGTAATAGCCAAGTCAAACCTTCATTAAGCGCAGGTAATACAAGTAATTGGTCCAAGTGGGCATTTGGTATTAAAACTATAAATAAATTAGAATAATTAATATTTCGAATGAGTAGTCAAATAAAGCGAATAATTGAAAAACAAAATAAAATTAAATTTATGGTTGTTTAATCGATTATCAGTTCGATTGAAAATGTTGTGCACAACTGACTAAGGTTTAGAACATACTTTCATTTATCAGATGATAGGGGTTAAGTCTATAATGCGCACGTAGACAATAAGTCCTGACATTTGTAGGGATTAATAGAAATATGCGCAAAAAAGACACGTTACTTACATTTAATTTTCCATGAAATGTACTTACCTGAAACAAAAGAAAATCAACTTAGTTAAATATGTCCATAAATAGGTTAGAATGAAAAAAGTTAAATAGAATAATTTTAATATTCCATAACATAATTGATAAATTGACATGATAGCTCATTACACGTAATCTGGTAGCATAATCGATAATCCAAAGTGTAAGTTATGCTTAACTAAGATTTCTATTTTTAGGTATTCTCCCTCCTTTAACCAAATACTAAGGTAAGTTATTTGGCACAACTGGTTTTTAGACAATTGATGACATTCTTACTTAGTTTCTAATTTTGGTTTTCAAAAAATAAACAGGCTTATGGCTAGTAAGATTTGTTTATAGTAAATACAAACTTATACAATTTGGAAAAATCCCTATTTTGTTAATACGAGGCTGATTTAAACAGTTCGCGAAATGGAGCACAGATCAGTTCGAAGATGTTAAATTTGACATTATTCTGTCAAGTAGTATTAATTTGGTGCTATATGAAGTAAAGTTGTTTTGTGAGTTTTTCAAAATGGATAAAACCTAAACGCGCGCTGTTATCAAATAGTATGTAAAAAAGGGTTGGAAAGCAACAGAAATACATAAAGATATGCAGGATACATTAGGAGACTCCTCTCCATCATTTACAACTGTGCACAAGTGGGTGACGGAATTTAAACGTGGTCGTGAGAGCCTAGAAGATGATCCGCGCAGCGGACGACCAAAAACTGTCACCACGCCTGAAATCGTCCAAAAAGGTAATGATATGGTTACGCAGGATTGTCGATTAAAGGTCTCCGAAATTGCTAAGGATGCAGGTATCTCAGATGAAAGAGTATTTCATATCTTAACTGCGGAATTAGGTATGAAAAAACTTTCGGCAAGATGGGTGCCGCGCACATTGACAATTGATCAAAACCTTCAGAGGAAGAGAATTTGCCAACAGAGTTTAGACCGCTTTAACTCCAATAAAACTGATTTCGTCCGACGATTTGTTACAACAGATGAAACTTGGGTTCACTATTATACCCCTGAAACCAAGCAACAATCTAAACAATCGAGACATAGGGGTTCTCCACCACCAAAGAAAGCAATGTCTGTTAAGTCGGCTGGAAAAGTTATGGCATCAGTTCTTTGAGATGCTAAATGTGTCCTACTAATTGACTATCTTCCCAAGGGCCAAACAATAAACGTTGAATATTATTCTAAACTTCTAGGCCAACTGGATAAAAATATTCGTGAAAAAAGACCTGCATTGCGTAAAAAGAAGATCATTTTCCATCAGGATAATGCACGTCCACATACAAGTGCAGGAGCAATGCAAAAATTGAATGATCTGAAGTACGATCTGTTGCAACATCCACCTTATTCGCCTGATTTGGCTCCACCCGACTTCCACCTATTTCCACGACTAAAAGATTTCCTTGGGAGAGAACGATTTTTCACTGACGAAGAAGTAAAAGCAGCTGTCGACAACTATTTTGCAGGCCTTGAAGAATCGCACTTTCGTGATGGCATAATGGGTTTGGAACATCGCTGGATGAAGTGTATTCAACTTGACGGAAATTATGTTGAAAAATAAACTACATTTTAAACACAAATTTTTTTATTTTTCCCTTCGTTTCGCGAACTTTTCAAACCGCCCTTTTAAAACGATCTCCTAAATAAGTTTAATACAGTTAACGAAGATTTTTCTCTACTCACATTAGGTCAGTAACTTGTTTAATAAAATTTAACATTATACTAATTTCTAAATTAAGGAATTAGAAATAATACAACATATCTATACAACTATACTTACAATTCAAATTACTATTACATTATTATATTGAAAACACAAAAATGTTAAAAACTTAACTACCGTAGGATTTACGTTAGTGAAGCTAGCGGTCACTATCTACCGGCCGCTAAATATGGATACACTTACTAATCTCTATCACTACCAAACCACGCCTACTGAACTGAACAAGCATTCCTATTGATCAATTATATTTCTTATATTGATCCAATAATTTTTACGCATTTTAAATCTAAGGGCGATTGAAACTAAATAACTTTGAGATTCCTATATTATTCTTACGTGTATATTTTAAGCAGTTTCTTTTTTAAATTGAAATATGTACACGTAATTTTCTTAACTCGTGTAAAACCTGCGCTCTTAAAATTTGTTAGACAGCTAGTGTAGGTATACTAAAACAACACATACCTTTTACAGAAACGTGTTCGACCCGGTTCACAAATTTTTTTGAATTTACGTAATGACACCATAAGAAAATTTAAAACCTTTTTTCTTAACTTCTGTAAGACCTGCGCTCTTGAAACTTGGCAGGCAGCTAGGGTTGGCCCACTAAAATAACACACGCCTTTTACAAAAACGTGTTCACCCCGGTTCACAAATTGTTCCGAATTTATCCAGGGACATCTTAAGAAAATTTAAAAATTTATTTCTTAGCTTCTGTAAGACCTGCGCTTTTGAAATTTGGTAGTCAGCTATGGTAGATGTACTAAAATAACACATACCTTATACAGACACTTGTTCGCGCCGGTTCATAAATTTTTTGGAATTTGCGTAACGACAAGTTAAGCAAATTAAATTTTTTTTCCTTAGCTTCTGTAATACCAGCGCTCTTGAAACTTGGTGGGCAGCTAGTGTAAGTGTACCAACACAACACATACCATTTACAGAAACATGTTCGCCCTGGTTCACTAATTTTTTGGAATTTGCATAATGACATCGTGTTATATGCCAAACTGGTCATGTATCATGTTTTAGGTTAAGAGATACTATGTAGGTTAATTGTCGCGTATTTTTGAAATGATACGCTAAATTCCGCCGTTGGTAACGGTTTAGTCTGCGCAGAAGGGATGCGAGAGTGCGCAAGTCGAGGAAGCGGTATTAATTAACTGGACCGGGACGAATCAACAAGTGTGAAAGTGCGGTGTAGTTTTTAAAAAAGGTATGTAGTTTCCTTTTATCTTCCCTTACCTTAGCGTACCCACTACCTATTTTCTCCAAATCCCTTACAAGAAGCAATACGAAGATCAACAACGGATAATAATTTGATTTTTAACCCGGCGTAACTACGACAACCCTCGCACGTGGTGGATCCTGAGACGAGACTCCGAGATATACATATCACGTAAGTAATTTGAACATTACCTAAAATTTGCATGTAACTTGACATATACATTGCGATTGCAACATCCGGTAACAACGTGGTGTGTATAGTTTATAGCAATGGCGTTAGAGCTAACCGTGTAAATTGTAACAACCATAAGAAAATTAAAAAAAACTTTTTAGCTTCTGTAAGACTTGCACTCTTGACACTTGGTAAGCACCTAGGGTAGGTGTACTAAAACAACACATACTTTTTATAGAAACGTGTTCGCACCGGTTCACAAATTTTTTGGAATTTGTGTAAGAACAACCTAAGCAAATTGAAAATTTCTTTTCTTAGCTTCTGTAACACCTGCGCTCTTGAAACTTGATGGGCAGTAATGTGATCAATGTAATGTGGACAATATTAAATTTCATTTGTAAATAGTAATAAATAAAAGATTTATGTTGGTTGTATTTTGTGGTTTTATTGCGAGTGTGTGTGTACGATTGAGAATATGAGAGTGAATATAGATATCCAAAAGGAGGTCCAACTGAGCTAGCCGGAAGCAGTTGAAGAAGGCCATTCAACCGAGGAAGAGAGGAAAACGGGTAAGAAATACCTTTTTTTGAATTATTTAATTTTTGAAAATTTTTCTATTTTCGAATTTAAAAATTTCATAAGATTTCGAATATAATTTTTATTGGTGAGGATTTTACCCGAGATCCACGGCAATATATATATATATATATATATATATATATATTGCTGTGATTCCACTAAAATCCGGGTACTCCGCTTTCGAATCGAGCCCCTACGAATTGGATGCCAAAGAATGCTGTGAATCCTACAAAAAGCTATTCATTACCTTAACTGTGTTGGTCCATTGACTTTCTTCTGTTAATCGCCTCGGCTGCTCCTCTAGTTAAACCGTCATCCTCATTCATAAAAAAAAACAAACACATTCCTACCACAAACATCAACGTTAACTCTATTTACATCAATATTCACAATACATTAAAATTTCAAATTAAAAATTCAGCATAAATTTCAGTTTTAAAAAGAATTTCAAGATTAATTTTATTATCATTTAATGTGCATCCAGAATTAAAGTCCTTGTAGGATGCCTACTAATTAATATAACAATATATGCAGACCGGAGTCTGAGTACAAAGGGAGCATCTACCACCCCTTTACGTTAATTAACCAGGTTCGTCTAATTGAGCTCAAAGACATACCCAAATTTTCATCATAATCCAGAACATCAATACTAAATACCCCTTTCTACTTAAACAAGCGAATTTCACGTTAAAATTAAAATTTTATGGTTAGTACAATTTCACTAATGTCCATTTAAAGTAAATCAATTATAAAGTTATTCAACACACAAAAATATCAAAGTTCAAACAAAATAGTATAAATTACCTGAAGCTTACTGCACTCGTAGCTTCAATGTACATCGTCCCTTTTGTTAATCACTCCATTCCAACTGGGTTATATTTACAGCTTCTGATTCTCAACGCTTTAAAAATTTTCTCCATCACCATTTATTTAAAGTTGTTTCTGGGCTTTTCCGGAACTCATCTGTGTATATCTGACCCTTGTTTTGTGGATCCAGACCCATTCATGAACCATTTAATCATTAACACCCCCGAAAATAGCAAAGAAATTCATACTTCTTTCACCTATATACGCCAAAACTGCCTACTTTTGTGTATACATTTGTCGTTGTAAATTTTACTAATTGGCACAGTGATACTAAATTTTATTACCTTGTATCTAAGTGCACTAAAGTATATTCATGTTAGCACGTAAAGAACAAACTATTTTGAATCACCAAAATATACGAGCAAACTTTAAATTATTTTATCAAACTAAAATGCACTGTTTAACATCTTGAATCAAGTCGCGGATGTAAGAGAGCTTGTTTATATTCACCTCGGTATATATAGCGGTTAGCCTGTCTGTCGGTCTGTTCCCCAAAATGGACAATTCTAAAGAATTTCGCTTGCTATGTTCCCATTCCGTAGCTCGCGCGTCGGTTTTTACAAATTTTGTACTCGCCCCAATTAAATCTCAGAAATATCAACACGGCACGCAATGTCTGGAAATAACTAATTGACTTTTATACAGAAATCGTTGTTTCTACCTCTGATATTTGCATCCTATTTTCAACCAATTGTGACCCTCGTGACGTTGCTTAAATCACGCCTTTTACTATATGTGTCTCGGTCTTGTGCATATTATCTGTCTCTATCTAACCTGTTCTTATTGATGCAAATTGATATTCGTTATTATCGATTATTTTAGTCCATGTGGAGTGTGAAATATCCCACCTTTAGCATTTCTCGTAACTATTAAGTTACGGTTTCTCCTAGATTCTTTGAAACCATTTGTTATCTACAAAATTTTCGCCGTACATGACATTTAAACTACGCAGGTGTTCAAACATAATATTAATTCTCAGAGCTTTATTTTCTGGTATTATAATCTTGGATTTTCACAGACTTTTATGCTTATTATTAATAATGGTTTAATTAACTCCAACTAAAATTGACTTCTATCCTTTCATTTTTAGCGAATACAAATTAAATGTTAATTATTATGTGTACACTTTGTTTAATACCGGTTACTTCAAATAGGGTTAATTAATATAAATTTTGCACGTAACTTCCATTTGTTTCTGTGCGTGTGTGTGTGTGTAATTGTGTATGTTCATATTCACCCACTTTTTCTTCTTTTCTTTTCAATTTTTTATTTTATATTTTTTTTTTTTTCATTTTACATGTATATATATATATATATATATATATATATATATATATACTCAATTGTTGATAACACAAATTCCATATAAACCTTACAACACACACACATACACAATTACTATATATATATATATATATATATATATATATATATATATATCTATATACAGGGTTGGTATAAAGTATGGAACCAAGTAAATATCTTTAAACGAAAATGACGATATTTATGAAACTTTGTAGATAAATGCAATGAGGCAAAATGCATCTGATATGATCTTTTTTGTTAATAATGTACTTCCGGTTTAGCCGGAAATGCCCTCAATTTTTTTTTATTTAAATGGGACACCCTATATATTTTTGCAGATGTTGATAGATCTTGTTATTTCGAATTCATACATACCAGGGTTAATGGAAATAATCTGTAAAAACAAAATACTAAAGCACTTTACATTTACTCAATAATAAATTTTATTTATAAGATTAACGAGAATGAGAATAATATTGAATTTAATTTAAACAAAATCATTTTAAATGTTCAAAATGCTTGTCGTTTACTTCCTGACAATATGCAAGTCTATTAATAAATTCCTGAATTACTCTCTCCAAGACTTCTCCATGGATGAGTTCACATTCATCGATGATTCTTTGTTTCAATTCCTGCAGGGATGTTGGTCGTCTAACGTAAACATGTGATTTCAGGTAACCCCAAAGAAGGAAATCTAACGGACTGAGGTCTGGAGAACGAGCAGGCCACTCTACAAATCCTCTACGTCCAATTCATCGATTTGGAAAATTTGCATCTAAAAAATTCAAAACCCGTCTATCATAGGGAGGAGGCGTTCCATCTTGTTGAAACCAAACATTTTGTGGTAACTGCCCATTTTGATGGAGTGCAGGAATAATGTGGTTATTACTCCCTGTATGTTTGTTGTGGTTTGTTTAGCATTCTTCTTAATCTTCTTTGGGAATGAAACCACTCATAGTTTTTAAAATCTATTTTATTTACGTTTCGATCCATGACCTAGGATCGTTGTCAAAATAATAAAAACTTCAAGTTTGACGTTTATGACACAAATTGAAGGTTACTTTGATTTATTGATATTTGAAATATTTGGTTTGAGTACACTAAGCAAAAATTTTTAAAGTTTAAAAAATGTTTCCCAAATTATTGAATTTATATAAAATTCACCAATAAAAATTAATCAGCTGATTTCACGTTAAGCGTATTGGCTACCATAGGAAAGTCGATCCCAGGTCGCAACACAAATTGAAGGCAATCATTCTTTTAAACTTTAAAAATTTTTGCTTAGTGTACTCAAACCAAATATTTCAAATATCAATAAATCAAAGTAACCTTTAATTTGTGTCATAAACGTCAAACTTGAAGTTTTTATTATTTTGACAACGATCCTAGGTCATGGATCGAAACGTAAATAAAATAGATTTTAAAAACTATGAGTGGTTTCATTCCCAAAGAAGATTAAGAAGAATGTGGTTATTAGTAAATCTAAATACTTGTAACCATTCCAATTTCCGTCTATAAAAAATGGGCCTATAAGCCTATTTTTCACAATTCCCATCCAAACATTCAACTTTTGTGGATGTTGGGTATGGGTATAAATCCAATGAGGATTCTCATTTGACCAATACCTTGAGTTACGGCGATTAACTGTTCCATTTAAACAAAAAGATGTCTCATCCGAAAACACTACATTATTTGCAAAATGCTCGTCGACATTACAGGTGTCCATCATTCGTTCGCAAAACTCCAGCCGTCGGTCAAAATCGTCATCAGACAATTCTTGAACTAATTGTATTTTATACGGATGATATTTTTCACTTTTTAATATCTTCCCTACAGAACGTCGACTTATACCGTGGTTTAGTGCCAAATCTGTGGTAGAAGTTTAAGGTGATTCCTTTAATTCAATAGCAATGTTTTGTCCAATAGCTTCGTTCGTTGCGGTCTGTGGTCTTCCAGTTTTTGGCAAATTTTTGACCATCCCTGTTGCATTAAAACGTTGTAATGTTATAGTAACTGTTGAACGTGATATAGGATTTCTTTCAGGATGCAAATCATTAAAAATATGACAAACTTCTTCCCTACTTCTAACACGATCGCCAAAACCAATCATCATTAATATTTCAATTCGATCTTTCTCACTTAAATGTACCATTATTAACCGTACAATTTATTACCGTAAATTACAATTAACTTGACAATTTGTCTTGGCATTTTTCTAACAGCTACTTTTCTAAACAGCACACGTTTAATACAAAGTAAACATCAATTTGCTAATCTAAATGGTTTTTATTCTAATGCGTAAAAACTTAAAAGTGATTGTACTAAAGTGCTTCAGTGTCTCGTTTTTACAGATTATTTCCATTAACCCCGGTATGTATAAATTCGAAATAACGAGATCTATCAAGATCTGCAAAAATATACAGGGTGTCTCATTTAATTAAAAAAAATTGAGGGCATTTCCTGCTAAACCGGAAGTACATTATTAACAAAAAAAAATCACATCAGATGCATTTTGCCTCATTGCATTTATCTACAAAGTTTCATAAATATCGTCCTTTTCGTTTTAAAGATATTCACTTGGTTCCATACTTTATCCCAACCCTGTATACATACATACATACATACATAATATATATATATATATATATATATGTATATAATAAAAAGTGTGACAATTCCTACTGAATCCCGTGTCTAGAATGAACAAAAGTAGAAAGATGCAGTTTTTAGTATTTAGTTTTTAATGTTTTATACGGTATTATCGATAGGCTAAAGAAGTGCTTTAATTTTGTGGGAACACGAAAAGATATTTAAATAGAGTAAGACATGTTTCTTAAATGTCAAAGGTCATTTACAACAGAATCCAACCAAAATGTCTATAATTGATAAGAAGAGATATATTAATAGGAATAAATAGTAAAGCGCACAACACTTACTTTCAGAATAGTACTTCATAATGGGGACAACGTGTCTCTTCGTGTTGGCGTTATGTGCTTTTACGTTTGGTAAGTACTTTCAATTTTAATTCGTGTATAATTTAAACAACACTTCTGTAGTTTCCAGTGAAGATAATAATCAAGGCGATTTAAGCCAAGGGGATGAACCTATACCTTTCAATAAATTACCTAAAGATGTTCAAACAGAGTTTATTAAAATACTAACTGGTACTTTTAATGCATTGGGTGGCAGCTGTTTGGGGGTTAAACCAAATTTTGATGACGTTGAACTGTTACTCTACACAAACGACACTAACAAGTCTACTCGATTAGATTCAGAAGATCCTAGAGGAATAGATAATGATGCTCCTCTTTATATTTTATCGCATGGATACTTGTCTGGTTTGAATGGATACAAAATAAAGGCATTCAGAGACAAATATATAGAACTGTATGGAAAAAATATACTATATGTTAATTGGGGCAAAATAGCATGGTTGGCATATACTACCTGCGCGTGTAATATACCTTTTATAGGACAATTTGTCGCTAAAATGTTGTGCACATTAAGTGAAAAACAAAACTATGATTTAAATAAGGTTCATTTTATCGGACATTCCTTAGGGGGACAACTTGCAGGACAAACTGGAAAAGGAACACAAAAGCTATGTAATAAAAAGATAGGAAAGATTACAGGTTTAGATCCTGCAGGTCCCATGTTCCAGTTTACAAAAGAAGAAACTCATCTCACTCCAAATGATGCGAAGTTTGTTGAAGTTTTGCACAGCAATGCTGGCATTTTTGGGTACAAAGGTAAAGCGGGGACAGTTGATTATCATCTTAACTGTGGAACGATACAGCCAGGATGTATTATACCAAAAGATTTTAGTAAAATAGCTGAAACGTCGTTTTACGTGCGTAAGTACAGTGGATATATAATATTCTTAAGAGTAATCAGGTTGTTTGTTATAGTCGCTTGTCCTCACATGCGCTCAGTAGA
This sequence comes from Platerodrilus igneus, assembly GCA_036346225.1. Taxonomy (NCBI): domain Eukaryota; kingdom Metazoa; phylum Arthropoda; class Insecta; order Coleoptera; family Lycidae; genus Platerodrilus; species Platerodrilus igneus. The sequence continues at coordinate 8,145,399 of JARFIW010001469.1, read as the reverse complement.
AATATGGCCGTACGTACTGGAATCACGAGAATTTCAAGCCAAAAGTTGTAAACTCTGCGGAGGATTTATGCCAGAGTCGTGTATACCTGATACATTTGGAGCTAATTACTTTACCTTAGGACATAGTTACACGCAACCTAAGAGTGAAAACTACAATTTAATTACCGGTCCATATTCACCATTTAGATTAGGTTGTAAAGCGTACCCCTACCAAGGTTGCTCATAAATTTTATAATAATTTACTTTTAAACTGAAATGACGAAAATAAATATCAAACGTTGTTGTTTTCCTTCTTTTTAATGGATTTTAAGTTACATATCTCAAGAAAACTGAATTATAATTAAAGAATCATATCAAATTCGGAGTAATTCACTTTGATTGTGTTTTTCCACATATATGTAAAATTTTCGACTAAAGTACTACTTAATTTTATTAATAATACTAAATACAATTTGTTTTATTTTTATCTCTTGAAATAAATTCAAGCTACCATGGTTCGAAATGGTTGAATCAGCTGAAATTTTCATAATTTATAGAATCTAACCATTCTGAACGGACCTACCCCTGAAGAAGTTCTAAGATACTAGAACTGCTAGAATAGCTTGCACGTTGCAGCCAACTAAAGAGCCGAACTACAAGTTTAAACAAATTAGTGGAGTCTTTAGTGAGGAACTAAACTAAGACAGGTACCCCGACAGAAGGCAGCAGCTGTTTCGGTACGTAGAGTAGCAGAAACAATAGAGGTTGGTATGGCATTCTCAGATACACTACTGCGATGTGGAAGGCAACGAGAAACCACCACATTACCTCCCAAGTACACAACGTACTTAAATTGTAACAAACGTGATGGCTTTCTCTGGGGTAAAAGATTCCGGAGTTAAAATAGTCCCTCATTCGAATCTCGGGAAGGGAGGAACTACTTCGAAAGACGTGATCGGAAGGTTCAAAAGAAAAGTGGAAAACATTTTGTGAGTCAAAGCGTGGAATATCAAAAGCATGAAGCACGTAGGTAAGCTAGAGTACTTGAAAATTGAAATAAATAGGCTAGCATTAGACATGGTAGAGATTAGAGAAGTTCTGTGGCCAGAGGCAGAGGATTTTTGAAGCGGAAGAGTAATTCATACAGGATCAGAAGAAGGAAATTCTAGTGTAGGGATAATTATGCAAAAAAATATAGAATACTGTGTAGAAAACTACTTACAAAAGAACGAAAGAGTACCCATAGTTAGATTAAAATCTAAACCAATAAATACGGTAATAATACAAGTATACATGCCCACCTCTAGCCACAGTGAGGAAGAGGTAAAAGCGATCTATAAAGATATCAAAGTCAAACTAAAATGCCTAAAAAACAAGAAAATTTAACAATTACGAGGGATTTTAATGCAGTAGTAGATGAGGGTAGGTAAGGAGCGATAGTGGCTTTATTTGGTTTAGCTAACACAAACGAAAGGGCAAATAGGGTGGTACAACTTTGCGACAAAAATAATTTAACGATCACAAACATATTATTTCAACAACCTCACAGTTAAACTATAAAGTTTACTCTAACGGGTAGATAGCAATGGAATGGGTGTGGGAGTTGTTTTCAAAGACGTTTAACAGAGTGCCACTACATTTAGAAAGAAAGGAAAATGTACAACCCATAAGAAATTAATACCAAAACTGAAAATTAAGTACAAGGGTGAAATACCGTGCAGGAAATTATAAGTTTAAAAATAATACACATGAGGCCTCTGTTGTAGTTCAAAATTAAACCAATACAAGATAGTAATTATTACTTTGTATCCCATAACAAAACCAAATATTATTAGAATATTTTATATTTTTAATTACTGTAAAATCTTTTTTTCAATAAAATGTTTCTTAAATGATATAATAAAATGCAAAAATATTTCCATTACAAATTAACAATGAACAGACTGATATTTCATAATAAATTCTATATCGTTAAAATTAAAAAATTTTAATTACTCGTATTTTTATTATTTTAAACCTCAACAGATAAAAAAAAATCTGAACCGTAGTGCATGGTTTTTAAAATTACAGCAAAGATATTTACGTAAAAACTGGATCCATTTTCTACTCACACTCAAAATGTTAAATAGTTCACAATTATTAAGAGATTTCATAGCGTTCCAAAATAAGATGACAAAGAGAATAAAAGTATGTTTAAATTTATAAACATAATCAATTATATAAATTATAGATGTTCCGAGTGTTAATATAAATGTAGTCCTCTTTCTGCTTAATCAGAGGGTTGCGTGTTACTGGGCAAGCAAATCTTTATAATGCTGCTACTAGGGCTCTATTTAATGATCAATGTCATCTTATCACATAAAGAATCAATGCATACATCAACCCCAAATCTGACTTTTAAGTTCAAATTAAATCATTTTTACTTCCCTAGATTTCATAGTAAGCCTTAAATAAAGTGTGACAAAACAGAGCTAACAACATTGCTTGTAAAATTAGATGTAAAAGTGTACAAATCTTGGAAGCACAGTTTAAAATAATACCACTTGCATCATCAACCAGAATCATATGTCCTTTACGTGTGTAGACTTTGACCTGTTGACGTGTCCTAACATTTTCTTCAAACTTAACAGAAAATTGTCCAATTCGCTTAATCCAAATAAGATGATAAGCTGCACCAATTATACAGCACTGAAAATTAACGACATCTCTTAAAGATGTAAATATTTTAACAATTCTTAAAAGCCAATTTACTAAAACACGTGTCTGCATTCTAGGCGATTTTAAGACCGAATACCAAACTTTAATGTTACTTTAATGCACATTGTTAATTAATTAAAAGCCGTCAGTGGAATGTCTTCATAATTCTGCCTACACTACTACAATCGCTATTCTAATCGCAGGTCGCTAGATGATCCATCTTGTTTTCTTAAAGGACAACCTTTAACTGCATCTAGTTGATTAGGGGATCCTTTGCCAAGTCGAGACGGATAATTAGTCCTAGCGACGTTATACTAGTTTGTAAATGTCTATGGTAGAAAGCAGCATAGCATAATCAAATGATATAAAACATACAAATGAAAATGTTTATTTACATTGTAACCAAACCAATTATTCAAATCAACATAATAAAAATATTAAGGGCTGCGTCAGGCCTGCCCTGGGTATACATACTTAATTGTATTCATCATCATCATCGGGTCTTCAGTCCTGAAACTGGTTAGACGCGTACCATCATTGTTTCCTATTCTGAACTAACCTACAGATTTTCCCGAAATTTGCACAGTCTGCATCTATCACTATCTGATCTAGGTCTACATCCACCTCTTTTTTCCTATCTCTGCTTGTCATACATCCCATACTGTTCCCCAAAAATGCCTTAAAACGTATTCTGCCCTTCTATTTCTCATATTTTTTTCCCAAAGATATCCTTGTTCCCTTACTGTTTCTATAACCTATTTGTTATTACCTTTGTCTGTCCATCCTCATACACCTGAAGCACGGCATTTCAAAGACTGTTCTTCTGTCTGCTTTTCAGACTGCTCGTATTTCGTAGGCATACTGTATGTGCTGTGCTCTACACATACGCTTTCAACAACTTTTTGATCTATGTTTGTTGTCTTTCATCATAGGCGACGTTCTTCCATGTTAGATGCAGTTCGGTCCCCTTCTATTGTTTTACAATTGAATACCCTATTTCTCCGAATTTCAGTGATTGCAAAGGGGGGTAAGCAGCCTGTGGCTGCCAAGTTCCCCCAGCAGTTGAACATTTACTGATTTAATATCCAATTTTTTCCAATATATCTTTTCGCACAGTCAACATTAGTTGCAGATATTTCACAACAAACAACTAGTTGTTTATACTAATCATCAAATTTATCTGCGCTTATTTTTTCGTCATTGGGTTTCCCGTCTCAAAACTGGTTGGACATCTACCTGCACTTATTTATTTTCTAAACTAACCTACATAGTTCCCTGAAATTCTCACACGGTATTACAGCTCGGTTCCCCTTATATTGTTTTCTAGTATGATGTCCTATTTCACTGAGATTTATTTAAGGGGTTTAAGCAACCTGTGGCTGCCAAGATCCCCCAACACTTAGACATTTGCCGAAATAATAGTTTTCCAGTAAATGCTTTCACGCAATTACCATAATTCGAGAATATTGCCCATCCAATGCTTGTAGTTGCTTATAATAAATATCATGTTTAAGTGCAGTTACTTTCTTCATCATTAATTTATCCATCTTGGGATAGGTTGGATGCATACCTCCATTGATTTCTATTCTGAGCTAGCCTACACATTTCCCTGAAACTCCTACAGCCTACATCTTTCACTATCTGTGTGCAGTAGTCTAACCTAGGTCTACCTCTTCTTCTCTTTTTTCCTATCTCTGCTTCTAGTATATTCCGCACTATTCCCTCATGCCGTAGTATGTGGCCTATCATCCTATCTCTCCTATTTTTTACCGTTTTCCACATATTTCATTCTTCCCTTACCATTTTTAGTACCTCTTCGTTCTTAACTTTGTCTGTCCATGATATCTTCATCAATCGTCTATAGCACCACATTTCAAAGGCTTCTACCTTTTCTTTTGTCCGCTTCTCCTACTGCCCAGGCTTCACAACCGTACAGTGCTGTGCCCCGTACATATGTCTTAAGCAATCTTTTCCTTGTTTCTATGTTTGTTGTCTTTGAACACAGTAGTTGCTTTTTCTTGTTAAATGTAGCAAGACCTTGTGCTAATCTTTGTTTTATATCTTTTGTACTTTTCCCATCTTGCGTTATTTGGCTTCCTAGGTAGCAGAAATCCTTAACCTCTTGTAAGTTCGTGTTACATATTTGTATTCTTGTTTTTGATTTATTTTTCCCTCCTTTGCATACTAGTACTTTAGTTTTACTTTTGTTAATTTTCATACCGTATATCTCTGTTAGAACCGTTTCCATTTCATTGAGAGCAGCTTCTAACTCTTCCTTGCTAGATGCTAATACCGCTATATCATCTGCAAATCTAAGCATATCAATTTTTTGTCGCTGCATAGTAATTCCAAATGTCTTCCTGCATTTGACAGTATTCATTGCCTCTTCAATGTACAAGTTAAAAATTAATGGGGATAGAGAACATCCCTGTCTCACCCCTTTCCTGATGTTTACTTCTCCACGTTCCTGCTCTAATTCTATTACTCCTGTTTGCTCTTTATATAAGCTATGTACTATCCGTCTATCCCTATAAATCATTCCAATCTTTTTGAGTATTTCGAACATTTTTTTCCATTTTACATTGTCAAATGCTTTTTCCAGATCTACAAACCCTATATACACGCTTTCCCCTTTTTCTATTGTTTTCTCCATTATCATCCTTAGAGCTAAAATAGCCTCCCGTGTTCCCCTGTTGCGCCTAAACCCAAATTGGTCTTTTCCTAGTATTTCTTCAGCCCGTTTTTCCATTCGTCTTTGTACAATTCTAGTTAATATTTTTGATACGTGTGCTGTCAAACTTATTGTTCGAAAATTTTCACGTCTATCTGCGCCTTTCTTTTTTGATATGGTTACTATGATGTTATGTTTGAAGTCTTTGGGTATCTCGCCTGTTTCATACATATAGCTTACAAGTTGGAAGAGACGTTCTGTTACTGCTTGACCCGCGGCTTTTAGAGTCTCCGCTTGCACCTTATCTGTACCCGGCGCCTTACCATTTTTCAGACCCTTTAATGATAATTCAAATTCATCTCTAAGTATAGGATATCCCAAGTCATCATTTTCAATGTCTGATTCCTTTTCTAATGCAATTAGTTCTTCTCCTGCATATAAATTCCCTATACATTCTTGCCATCTACCCACTTTCTCTACATTTTCTATAACGACATTTCCTCCCGCGTCCCTTATATTTTTGCTATACGGTTTTATATCCCTAAAATTGATTCTTATTAGTTTGTATGCTTCATCTGTCTTTCCTACTTCCATCTTAGTTTGTACCTCTTTGCACTTTTCATCAATCCATTGTTCTTTAGCTTTCATGCATTTTCGAATAATTTCCTATTTTATGGCTTTGTATCTCTGTTTTCCTGTTTTGTCTGATTTATTTTTGTATTTTCGTCTTTCTTCTATTAAATTCAGGATATCCTTTGTTATCCATGGTTTCTTATTTTCTTTTTGTGTATACCCCAGAATATCTCTGGCCGCCATGTCGAGGCTGGATTTAATGTTACTTCATTCTGTTTTTACTTCCTTAATATCAGATATTTTCCCTATATCTTTGAGCAATTCATTTGACCTTTTTTCGAATCTTTCTTGAATATCTTTATCTTTTTGTTTCTGTAGGTCCAAGTGCCTTTTCCCGTTCCTTTTTTTCAAATTTAAGTGCGGCCTTCATAATTACGATGTTGTGTTCAGTGTCTATATCTGCTTCTGGGCAGCTTTTACAGTCTTTACTTAATTCCTAAACCGTTGTCTAACAAGAATGTAATCTATTTGATATCTTCCTATATCTCCTGGCATCTTCCACGTATATCGTCGTCTAGCATTATGTTGAAATAATGTGTTTGTAATAATTAAATTGTTCTTGTCGCAAAATTCTACCAGCTTATTTCGTCTTTCGTTTCTAGTGCCTAAACCAAATAAACCTACTATCGCTCCTTCCCTACCCTCACCTACCACTGCATTAAAATCCCCCGTAATTATTAAATTTTCATGTCCTTTTACGTGTCTTAATATCATCGATATCTTTGTAGATTGCTTCTACCTCTTCGTCACTGTAGCTAGAGGTGGGCATGTATACTTGTATTATTACTGTGTTTACCGGTTTAGATTCTAATCTAACCATGAGTACTCTTTCATTCTTTTGTAAGTAATTTTCTACACAGTATCCTATCTTTCTCCGCATAACTATCCCCACACTCAAATTTCCCTCCTCTGCTCCTGTATGAATTACCCTGAAGTCTCCACTCCAAAAATCCCCCACCTCTGGCCACCGAACTTCGCTGATCCCTACTATGTCTAGTGATAACTTATTCATTTCGATTTATAGGTTCTCTAGCTTACCTACTTGCTTCATACTTTTAACATTCCACGCTCCGACTCGCAAAATGTTCCCGACTCTTATTCTTAACTTTCCGATCGCATCCTCCGAAGTAGTCCCCTCCCGAAGATCCGAATGGGGGACTATTTTAGCTCCGGAATCTTTTACCCCAGAGTTATTATTATAATTTAGGTACGTTGTGTACTCGGGAGGTAATGTGGTGGTTTCCCGTTGCCTTCCACATCGCGGTAGTGTGTCTTAGACTGCCATACCGACCCCTATGGTCTCTGCCAATCTAAGTACCGAAAGAGCCACTGCCCTCTTTCGGGGACCTATCTTCGTCTGGTTCCTCACTAACGACCCTACTACTTTGGTTGGACCTGTAGTTTGGCTCTTTAGCTCATTAGAACACGCAAGCCATTTCACTTGTTCTAGTAATCTAGAACTTCGGCAAGGTGCAGGTCCATTCGAAATTGTATTAGTTAGTAATTTTTCTCTTTTCTTAAGTTTCTTCATTGTGTTATAAGACTATCGTGTTCATAAGATATAAGAATAGTATGGTCGATAGTGCATGGGTTGGGAATCGCTGAGTAGTGGTATAGCTTACGGAATATAATCCTGCAGGTTGCGGACAGGACGGAACGAGAGTGTAGAGCGAGCGGTCGCACATGAAGGTTACTGTGTGTCTGGTAGCAGGTTCGCAAGATGTATAATTAAGAAGGACGCGATTGTTAATGTACGGTTAGTATAGGAGGTGATGTAATTCTGTTCAGAGGAAGCGCTTGTTTATTAATTGAAGAGTGTAAGCGTACCCCGTGAAGTTGTGTGGTGGTTTACTTGGAACATTGATCAAGCGAGATCGAACAGGTTAATCTGCAGGAATCGTACATTTTAAGGTACTGAGCAGGAATCGATTCATTAGCGGTAAATGATTTGAGTTAATTACGGATATTTATAACGGAGCTGAATCCACAAATATCACCATTTAACCAAGCTTTGGTAGTATACACATTTCAATAAGTTGGTGTTCGTTTGTATGATGGCGGTAATCATCTTAAAAAGGGGCCCCATTTACCTTTGTTTTTGAATATGCTAGTCGCTGTTGCTACGTTCAAGCTCAATTTATTACAGTAAGGATTGAGCTCAGTGCGATACGTTTAAAATTTAGCGTCGGACAAGTACTTCCTTTCATTAAGTATTTTTCTTAAGGATTAGTATGCCGTTACCATCTGTCAAAGATCACGGCTGTAATACTATTTTAAAAAAAACTGTTAGGTAGTAGTAAGAAGCTAGTTACATATCCCCCAAATTAGTATATAGGTATAATCAAATGCAACTATTGAATCTAAAGACTAGATTGTTACAATGTATAATTGAAGGACATATCACAAAAGGTTCATGGAAGTTCATAAACCAGACATCGGAACGGATGCAACTATTTTGTATTCCAGACGTAACTTGACACTGCAGCTGCAGGTCACAATAGATTATAAAAAACTTATTGTTAGAATTAAGATTACTAAGAAGTAATACTTGGTATTAAATAAAGAAACAGCAAACATGAAATCTACGTTTCCCAAAAGTGATGTAATAGTAGGAATAGCATAAATACCCTGAGAACCCCAGGAGGGTCAGTCAGTCTCGAGCTTCACAACTTTAACATTGTTGGTTGTTCAAGATATTCATCGTAATTTTAGTTTTTGGAAGAAGTCTTTTTGAAAAGACGCTCCAAGAGGACCAAACACTATCTGGGGCAGTTGGAACGAATAGCAAAAGGGTGGTCGGGAAATCTTAATTCTACATCTCAAAGAACAAACAAAAATTTGGACAAGGTACAAAATCGACCAAGTCCAACAACACAAGAAAGAAAACTGATGGAACTGGCAATGAAAATTCTGTAAGTTCATTTATCTTAACCATTTTAAATTATTGATATTAGCTAGTAAGTAACGAAAGAATTTATATACGCATTTTTGCACAATTTATTATTACATTTATTAATAAAAAAATTTAATCAACAAAGTCTGAAAATTAATTATAACAAAGCTGTATAAATACACAAGTCTATGCACAATTTATTACAGCAATTTTATTAATGAAACGAAATACTCATCAAAAGTCTGAAACAAAAGCGTGTAAATTATAACGCAGTTCTTGTACAATTTATTGCACGCAACTATTACAGAAATAAAATTATTCAAAAAAAACCTGAAACTCAATTCGCATCACTTTATAATCTCTACAAAGGTTATAATTTTACACTTTAACGCAACAATAATTGATAAGACAATTACTCAGCAGAATTCGTCAATGTATTTATAGCACTTTATAATTACATATAGAATATACGTAAAAGATAAGTGGTTCTTTAAATAACTGAATACCAACTTTAATACAATCTTAATACAATACAAACTTGACTGAAAAATAACTATAAAATTAATTTAGATAAAAACAACGAACATGGAAAACAAGCGATTATATTTAGAATCGATCCCAGTATATGATGGCAATCAAAACTATTAAATATCTTTATCACTGCTTGCGAGACATTTTTAAAATCCTTTTATAAGGAAGGCAACATTGGCCGCAACGTCATGTTTTTACGCTTGTTTCTCAGCAAACTAACCGGCGGCGCGATAACCGCGAACAGTGAGAAGACTTCAAACGATTATTAATAGCGTATTTCGGCGACCAGAGAAATATCAAATGCCTGATGAGAAACTTAATTAGCCCCAGAACCGTACAAAAACATTATTTAGATCTTGTAGAAAAAGAACCCTTCAAAATCAGGACAGCCCACAAAACGACAATACACTAATTTATGGCAAATATACCCCTACCAAAAACTTTCAACGTAAAAATAAAACACAAATTTTGCATCTTTGAATTTGGCGACAAATACAACGAATTAATACGCATGGATCTTCTAAGAAAATTAGGAGCAAACATTAATATAAAAAACCGATTATTAAGAAAAACACAGATAAATTCCCATTAAATTGCAAAACAGTAACATCCAAACCGATCAAAAATACACGATCTAACCCAAGACGGAAAAACAAACAAAACTTTTAGTAAATTCAAAAAACGACATAGGCATTATAAATCACATGGCATTTCAACAAGGATTGAAAACACCCACCTCGTTAGTACAAATAAAAGACAGATACGCCACTACAACAAGTTTAAACTCCAACGATTATCCCATAGAACTATCACTGACAAACCCGATAGACATAGAAGAAGTAAATTTTAACGAGATGGAAATCGACGAAAAATATGAAAGCGATTTCAACCCTACAAGATACAATAGAATGTTAAAAGAAAATTTAATTAACATACGTGTTCCGTTTATATTGTATATAATTTATCGCTTAACGTATGTTCCATTTATATTGCATAATTTACCGCTTAATTTATTTTCGAAGTTGAAATTTGTTGATTATTTACGTCCGCCCGGTATATTAAAATGTTATAGAAATGTCCAGTGTATTACAAACACAGCGCCTGTACAAAGTGCGGCGATAAACTATAAACTATGCTCTATGCATGTGCAAGAAGTTTCCTATCACCTTGGAGAACACACGAGGCATTGTAGTATCAATTTTCGTTGTAGAAGACCACAAAATTACCTGTGCTACGCTTCACCACATGAAAGAGTCGCTTTTCGTATTTCGTACTAGACGGACGCCTCCAACAGTGTTTTTACAACCGCATTTGGTTCAGAACGACCGCTATAAAATAAATGTGCTTCGCTTCGTTATAACCACAAAGGTAAGTGTTTGAAACAATTTGTCTCGTTTAAAATCCTTAATTAATTGTTTTGTTTATTATCATTTATTTTAATTTTCGTATACTTGTTCACTTTTTCTCTACCATCAGTAGCTATCGAAATTACCGCAAAAAGTTACAATTCGTTTTAATACAGATATTAATAACGAAGAAGAAAGAGCAATCAAGGATTTATGTTTCGAATACCGAGATATGTTCCATTGTGAAGGAATACCTTAAACTTTTACCAACACCGTCAAACATAAAATAGAATTAACAGACGATAAGCCAATTTTCACCAAAGCATACAGACTACGTTAAGCAAGTCAAGAAGAAGCACATGGACAGGTAGCAGATCTATTGAAGCAAGATATCATCCAACATTCAAACTCACCATGGAGCAGCCCCGTATTAATAGTACCGAAGAAGTTAGATGCCTCAGGCAAACGCAAGTATAGAATGGTTATCGATCATAGAAAACTAAACGAGAAAACTGTAGACGATAAATACCCGCTACCCAATATCACGAAAATCTTAGAGAAATTAGGAAAGTCTCACCAAGTAGAGATGGACGAGAAGGACACAACCAAAACAGTTTTTAGTACACCTAGAGGACATTATGAATACAAACGCATGCCGTTTGGCTTAAAGAACGCATCCGCTACTTTTCAAACAGCAATGGACAACATTTTAAGAGGGATACACAATGAAAAATGCCTTGTGTACTTAGACGACATTATCGTATACTCAACATCACTGACTGAACACATCGAATGATTACGAAAAGTTTTTAAACGATTACGAACCGCTCATTTTAAAGTTTTAACCAACCCCACTCCAGTAAAATATACAAAAATAGATAATAAGAAAATATATCAAATTCAAATAACGAAGAAAGATAACGAAGAGCAGATAATTAAAATTTTGAAAGAATATATCCCAGAAAAAAACGTTTTTACTTTTATTTCACCACAGAACATTTACACAAACGATTTTCAGAATTAAATATTGAATTATTTAATAATTCAGGACCCGAGATTATCAAATGTATACGGAAATTAATAACTTTAGATGACCCAGACTAAATAAACGACGTAATTCGAAACCAACACAAAGGAAAAACCAACCATCGTGGAATCAACGAAACCCTAAAACAACTCATAATGAGATATTACTTTAAAGACATGAAAGAATTAATCACAGATTTTATTAAACAATGTGAAGTATGCGACAAGCGAAATACGACAGGTCACCTCCAAAAGTACCTTTAATGTTAACTAAAACACCCGATAAACCTTTTCAAAAACTACATGCAGACGCTCTAGTAGTAGAAGCACACAGCTTTTTAACAATCGTAGACGCATTCACGAAAGTAGGCCAAGCGATATCCATTATTTCAAAAATAGTATCGATGTAACTCAAGGATTCTTACAATACTTTACATTTTATGGCACGCCCGAATCAATGACTTTAGACAATGGAAGCGAATTCAGAAACGAAGCAATACAGAATACCTTAGAACTTCATAAAATAAACATTCATTTTATAGCAGAAAATCACCCCGAGTCAAATGGACTAATTGAAAGATTACACCTAACCGTATTAAAACAAATCAGACTGTTAATATTAACATATAAAAAGAGCATATCACTAATTTAATGTCATACGCACTAATTGCTTACAACACAATCCATTCATCAACTAATTTTACACCCCTCGAATTAACATTAGGACACTCAGATTCCCGCAACCCTTATGATATACACTATAACAAAGAAGTATACCAACAGTATGCAAAAGATCAAAAAGAGAAATTTAAAATTACTTATAATAATGTCAAAAGTAAATTAGATAACGATAAAGAACGTGTTCCAAAAATCCGCAATAAGAACGCCAATATAAATAAATTTTCAGTAGGACAAACCGTGTATGAGAAAAATTTTAAAAGTAAGAGACAGAAAACGGTCCCCAGAAATCTAGGTCCTTTTAAAATCAAAAAGATCTCAGATAGAAATGTAGCAGTAGTAGACAACGGAACAATCGTAAAATACATTCACTTAAAGAATCTAAGACACCCTGTAATTCCAGATGGACAGCCATCACCCTTGCCGTCAAACTCCACCCAGGTAGAACGGACGACAGTGACATACTAGTGGAAGACAACAAAAACAACCCTGGTATACTACCAGTAAAATTGGGGAGTATGCAAAATACAATAGACTACTGGACTTTCGCACAGAAATTTGATTTAATCGAACTAAAACAAAAGTTTTATATAATTAGAAATAATTACTACAGACTGAAACAATCAATGGACACAGCCAAACTCGAAAAAAATATGCGATAGAAATGCTTAATTACAAAAACATAATGGAAAACGTCTTAAAGAACACGAACAACAAATTCAATCGATTAATACCAACAGACCAAATCACAAGACAGAAAAGAGGATTTATTAACGGACTAGGTATTATTATAAAAGCTATCACAGGTAATTTAGACAACCAAGATGCTGAATGATGCGACAATGTAATAAAACAACTAATTGAAAACCAGAATCGTTTAAAAACAATTGTTAGAAAATAAATATCATTAACTCGGTCAACCATAATCAAATTCAATGATACATTAAGTAAATTAGTAAAGAACCAAGACAGTATAACTAACAGAATAATAACCCTTGAAAGAAACATGCAAACCACAGTACTAGGAATGCGAGATTTAGTAAGATTCAACATGATATTCAATCATATGATATCAACCATTACCATAATTCAACAAATTTTAGCCACGTTAGAGAACGCTGTAACATTTGCTAAATTATACACATTACATGCTAGTATTATAGAACCAATTGATTTATTAAATGAATTATAAGGAATAAGATCACTCATAAGTGACAGTAAACTACCCTTTGAAGGAACGGAATCCAAACATACTTTTATTTGAAAAAATAGCTGTAGTAAAAGGTTATGTAAAGAATTATGAAATTACGTTTTTAATAGAAATCCCCATTGTAGAAGGAGGAAAAATAGGGATGAAGTGTGTTAGGATTGTGAGAAGAAAGACATGGAGGATTAAGAAAAGAGTCAGATTTAAATAAAGAAACATGTTAATAGATAAAATTATAGAGATAGGTGAATAGTAGAGTAGAATTTAAATAGATAGAGATAGAGATAGGTGTATATAAGAAAATAGAATTAGGTATAGGATAAATAAAGGACGATAGTTAGATATAGATATAGAGTTAAGTGTGTATAGTTAGTATAGTACATAGATAGTGATAGTAATAGGTACGGTTGAAAATAAAGTTGGACATAAATAGAAGAAACTTAAATAAAAGTGAAGATAAGTGAATAAATATAAAAGTGAGGTACTTAAAGAGTCAATATATGACAAGAAGGGAAAAAGGAAATAGACAAAAATAGAGGGTGAAGACTTAATGATAGATAAAAATAGTTAGTTACCAAGTAGAGATGGGTGTAAATAGTTAGTTATAAATAAAGATGAGTGTAGATAAATAGAATTAAAGGTAGATAGAGATAGTGAGTTAACAAGTAAAGATAGGTGTGAATAGTTAGTTATAAATACAGATAAGTGTAGATAGATAAAATTAGAAATAGATAGAAATAATTAGTTAGAAGGTAGTGGTAGGTGTAAATAGTTAGTTATAAATAAAAATAGGTGGAGATAGATAGAAATAATTAGTGATAGATAGAGATAAGTAGAAATAGGTATAGGTAGTGTTAGGTGAGTAGATAGGTGTTTAAAAATAGCATGTAAGATTAGGTGGTAGGAAGTAGTATATTTAAATTCAAGAAAACGTTGGTGAGTTTTCTTGGAATTAAAATAGGGGGATTATGTTGTGGATTCAAAGGGGTAAATAGGTAGATACAATAAAATTTCAACAACCCTGTATATAGAAAAGAACAAATTATTTAGGAAAACCGGACGAGTATTAACGTATTTTTATAATTAATAACTGAAATGTTAAAATTACATAAAGGAAGAGTGCTTCAAAGCAACTAGAAATTCAAGGATACGCATAATTAAACATAAGTTATTTTAATTTAACACATATAAGCAAAAGGAAGCGTGCTTGGGTAAGAAAATCAATATTTCCAAGGCAAAATGTATTCGTTGTATAAGTCAACGTCAGTTTTATCAGAATACGAAAAAGTAGAAGTCTACGAATTGTTATGTTCAAAACGGTCGATAATTAATAGAAACACCTGCGTTTTAAAAGGTTACGTTCACAGAACTGGGGCGTATATTACGATAAGATTTCATAGAAATTATTTCCAACCGTCAGTTGGATAAAAAACTAGGGGTAACAAACATCTTAAGAAGCGAGAAAAATGCACGATCAATTATATACAACAGATAGAGACAGATATAAAAGCGTTGGGATTAAAAAGCACATACTATATACACGTGGAGTTGAGATAAGATGTCAACAATATCGATTTTCTGTAACTCAAGTGGGGTTTCGAACGAGACAGCAGACATGCATCAGACAGAGATAAATAGAGTTTAGGCGGAGTTTATGACGGCAGAGAATTTTGTCATTGGTCGAAAGTCAACAGTGCTAGAAACGAATGCACCCGCGAAAGTTGTAAGCAACTTCGAAGTATACAACAAGCATCGGCGGGAAAAATTTTCAGAGTCAACCGACGGTTACATTCAAAATTTGTAGAATAAATTTGAAAATAAGCTTTTCACTGGAAGCGCGTCCAGTATGAGGTTTGCGAGATCATATACATACGAGAGCTTTAATATTTACTCTTTCTTTTTCCTTTACGTCGATAAAAGTGCTAAATACCAATTCAGAATATAATAATAAAACTTTTGTGAGTATTTTATGTAATATTACCGTAAATACAGTGGTTGCTAGTATAAAACCGTAGTAGCGGACCTCTAATTATTGACGTGAAGTACGAGTAGTGCATATTAAATTAATAAAGGTCCGGCTACTACTAAGCAAAAATCAATAAATGGAAGCATGATATATGGGGGTAACGAGAGCTGGTAATCTATTTTGTGTGCATGATATGAATGGTAGATACCTGTGGATTCGACTAGCTGTATAGTCAATGGTAACAACGCCAGGGAGTTTTTATGGTAACCATCTCCAACGGGAATGAAGACTAAAGAATTCTCCAGGTATTTATTTGAAATTGCTGTTGTTGTATAACATTTGTGAAATTTTGTGCTGTGTGGTTGACGTTTTTAGTGGCACAGTTATGGTTGCAGAAATTTATTGTAAAAGATACATGTACTGGACTATTTATTGATGTTTAAATATTGAAAAAGGGTGTATTTAAAACATCCAAAATTTTAGTCAGAATAAAATTTAAATTGTAAAGGGTAAACGGGTCTGTAATTTTTGATTTTAATTTATGCAAAGTTTAAAAAGCATATACAAACTAAACTGGGTTATTATGAGCTCACCATATGCCAGTGTGAAGTCAGTTTAGGGTAACATGTGGGGGTCCATCTACTCAGATCTCATTGAATTTGTTTAAAATTTTTTAGAAAATTCAAAGACTTTAAAACATACCATAATTGAAGTTTTATAATTATTGTATCTAACTGTTTTTAACACATGTAAATATAATTTATCTGTTAATAGGTGTAAATGAAAGGTTGTATGGTTTATTTGGTAGTTTTATTGAATTGTGTGCGAGTGTGAAAGAGATATGTCCGTAAATTTAGGTATTCGAGAAGGGGCACAGTTGAGCTAGCCAGGGAAGCTGAAGGAATTTCAAGAAGAAATAAAAGGGTATGAAATCTTTAAAATGCACGATAGTGCATTATTTGAGAAAGCAGGAAAAATGGAGGTAGCTGGAGGTAGTAGGGATCAGTCAAAGACAGAGTCGAGAGAAGCTGAAAATGAATTAATAACGAGGATGCTTGAAAGGATGAATGAGACATTAAATAGGGTTAGAGACGAATCGAACAGGAAATTTGAGGAGATTAAGGAAATGGGTGAAGATAAAAAAAAAGAGTGAAGCAAATGAATGAGACGTTAAGCGGAGTTAGACTTAAATCAAATAGAAAATTTGAACAAATGAGTGCCGAATCGAATAGGAAATTTGAGCAAATTAGTCAGAAATTTGATAATTCGACGAAACAATTTTCAGAATTCAAAAATAGTTTAACCGTAAAATTGGGGAAGGCAGAAAATAGGGTGGATAAAAATGAGCGTGATATTAGAGGTTTGAATCAGGAAATGGGACAATTAAGGACGGAGGTAAGGATTTTCTGTTAGGACGAAATTAACGTTAAAATGACTGAGGTAACGGACTCATGTAGGGATCAGTTAGGTAGGGTAGAGAGAGAAGTGACCGGAATTAAACAAAAAGTATCGACTTTGTTGGGGGATGGTCCCAGATTCGGAACAGGTAACATGTTGCTGGATCAACAAATGAAATTTTATGGGGATAGTAGGGTAAATCCTCAGCTATTTATTAATAACATTCGCGGTCTGGTTAGTAATTTGTATGATGAACAGGCGAAACTCAACATTGTTAAAGCGTTGCTGAAAGACCATGCGGAAGCCTGGTATAACTTAATAGGACAGGAAATTGACACGTACAATGACTTTAAGGACCGATTTCTAAAACATTATTGGAGTGACCATCGACAAGACCAGATACGAGACGACTTAACTACAGGAAAGTTCAAAGGGAAGTTTGCAGGAAGTAGGGAGCAATATGCTATACGGAAGTATAGCATAGCGAAACTGTTAAATCCACCATTGACAGACAGACAGATAATCAAATATCTTTTACGACATTTCGAGGTTGAGGTTAGGTAACATATAGCGTTGCAAAACATTGTAGACAGGGAGATGTTTTTGGAGTACCTGCAAAGGTATGATGATGTAAGCAGTGGAGGACCTCGGGAACCCAGGGAACGACAAGTTAACACGGTACGATTCAATAACAGAAGGGACAACTACACAAGACGGAGGACAAATTTTGGATATAATAGACAAAATTGGGAACCGAGGCGAACATTTTTCAGGAGTAACAGTGTAGGTAGGGTACCTGCACCTAGACAAGGGGTGACAAGACAAAACAGTTCACCAGACATACGAGGCGCACCGACAACACTCAATAGGGAAAATGATAACACTAACCGGGTAGACACACCACGGACAATGCTGAGGTAGTAGCGAGACCTGGACCAACAGGGAGACCAGACCGGGACAGGATTTTTAGACAAGGACAAACCACTAGACATCACTGTGTACAAGTATGAACATCCGAAGGAATCTTTAAAGATAGAGGAAGAAGTTGAGCCAGAAATAATAGAAAAATTTTGTTTGCCTATAATTGATATTAAAATTTTAAAAAAAAATTTAGGAGCGTTATTAGATTCAGGAGCTGAGGCGAGTTTACTATCGGAGGAATTCGTCAACAAAATTAAGGATAAAGTGTGTGACAGGATAATGCCAATAAAAAGAAGTCACCTGGTTGCGCCGAATAAAAAGCGATTTGCTGTTGTAAATAGTGTGGTTATTTTAAAAGTAAAGTTAGGTTCAGTAAGCTGTGAGCAGGAATTTATAATTGTACCTGGGTTAAAGTTTAAAGGGATATTAGGGGTCGATTGTATGATGAAGTTAGGAGTAGTAATAGATATGGAGAGGAAAAGAGTTAGGATTGGGAATAGGATATTGCCTTGGAAGGCAAGTTATTAAGTTACAGAAGATGACGTGGGGTTATGTATTAATAGTATAGAAGTAGATGAGGAAGAGGTGAAAGAGGTCGACTGAGGTGAATATAATGAGGAAAAGTTAGAAGAAGTACGATTGCTAGTGAACGAAGAGCCTGAACAAGTAAAGGTAGAGTTGAGTGCAGCAATGTTAATGAATAAAGTGTCAGAATTAATAAGAGTAGAGGCAAACGCAGCATTAGGTTACACACAAGAGGTAAAAGTAGGCATATGTGAGTTAAGTGGCAGAGATAATTTTGGTAATTTTGATTTAGGAGATTTTTATGGTGTGAATATAGTACATAAAGGGTCTAGAAAAGATGAAGATGTTGAGGTAGTATCGTTTGGTTTGTTCGCAGCAAAGAGAATAATAGGAAATGAAAAACAGACAAGTGTAGAGACAGTGGAAGAAATATTTAAAAGTCAGGATAATAGGGATGATTTTATTTTACGTGAAATAATAGAGGGAATAAGTATAGAGATAGAAGGAGGAAAAATAGGGATGAAGTGTGTTAGGATTGTGAGAAGAAAGACATGGAGGATTAAGAAAAGAGTCAGATTTAAATAAAGAAACATGTTAATAGATAAAATTATAGAGATAGGTGAATAGTAGAGTAGAATTTAAATAGATAGAGATAGAGATAGGTGTATATAAGAAAATAGAATTAGGTATAGGATAAATAAGGAACGATAGTTAGATATAGATATAGAGTTAAGTGTGTATAGTTAGTATAGTACATAGATAGTGATAGTAATAGGTACGGTTGAAAATAAAGTTGGACATAAATAAAAGAAACTTAAATAAAAGTGAAGATAAGTGAATAAATATAAAAGTGAGGTACGTAAAGAGTCAATATATGACAAGAAGGGAAAAAAAGGAAATAGACAAAAATAGAGGGTGAAGAGTTAATGATAGATAAAAATAGTTAGTTAGCAAGTAGAGAGGGATGTGAATAGTTAGTTATAAACAAAGATGAGTGTAGATAAATAGAATTAGAGGTAAATAGAGATAGTGAGTTAACAAGTAAAGATAGGTGTAAATAGTTAGTTATAAATAAAGATAAGTGTAGATAGATAAAATTAGAAATAGATAGAAATAATTAGTTAGAAGGTAGTGATAGGTGTGAATAGTTAGTTATAAATAAAGATAGGTGGAGATAGATAGAAATAATTAGTGATAGATACAGTTAAGTAGAAATAGGTATAGGTAGTGTTAGGTGAGTAGATAAGTGTTTAGAAATAGCATGTAAGATTAGGTGGTAGGAATTAGTATATTTAAATTCAAGAAAACGTTGGTGAGTTTTCTTCGAATTGAAATAGGGGGATTATGTTGTGGATTCAAAGGGTAGATACAATAAAATTTCAACAATTCTGTATATAGAAAAAAACAAATTATTTACGCGCAAAATTAATTTAATTCATTTAGGGAAAACGGACGAGTATTAACGTATTTTTATAATTAATAACTGAAATGTTAAAATTACATGAAGGAAGAGTGCTTCAAAGCAACTAGAAGTTCAAGGATACGCATAATTAAACATAAGTTATTTTAATTTAACACGTATAAGCAAAAGGGAGCGTGCTTGGGTAAGAAAATCAATATTTCCAAGGCAAAATGTATTCGTTGTATAAGTCAACGTCAGTTTTATCAGAATACGAAGAAGTAGAAGTCTAGGAATTGTTATGTTCAAAACGGTCGATAATTAATAGAAACACCTGCGTTTTAAAAGGTTACGTTCACAGAACTCGAGCGTATATAACGATAAGATTTCATAGAAATTATTTCCAACCGTCAGTTAGATAAACAACTAAGGGTAACAAACATCTTAAGGAGCGAGAAAAATGTACTATCAATTATATACAACAGATAGAGACAGATATAAAAGCGTTGGGATTAAAAAGCACATACTATATACACGTGGAGTTGAGATAAGATGTCAACAATATCGATTTTCTGTAACTCAAGTGGGGTTTCGAACGAGACAGCAGACATGCATTAGCCAGAGATAAATAGAGTTTAGGCGGAGTTTCTGACGGCAGAGAATTTTGTCATTAATCGAAAGTCAACAGTGCTAGATACGAATGCACCCGCGAAGGTTGTAAGCGAATTCGAAGTATACAACAAGCATCGGCGGGAAAAATTTTCAGAGTCAACCGACGGTTACATTCAAAATTTGTAGAATTAGATTTGAAAATAAGCTTTTCGCTGGAAGCGCGTCCAGTATGAGGTTTGCGAGATCATATACATACGAGAGCTTTAATATTCACTCTTTCTTTTTCCTTTACGTCGATAAAAGTGCTGAATACCAATTCAGAATACAATAATAAAGCTTTTGTGAGTATTTTATGTAATATTACCGCAAATATACTGGTTGCTAGTATAAAACCGCAGAAGCGGACCTCTAATTATTGACGTGAAGTACGAGTAGTGCATATTAAATTAATAAAGGTCCGGCTACTAATAAGCAAAAATCAATAAATGGAAACATGATATATGGGGGTAACCAGAGCTGGTAATCTATTTTGTGTGCATGATATGAATGGTAGATACCTGTGGATTCGACTAGCTGTATAGTCAATGGTAACAACGCCAGGGGGTTTTTATGGTAACCATCTCCAACGGGAATGAAGACTAAAGAATTCTCCAGGTATTTATTTGAAATTGCTGTTGTTGTATAACATTTGTGAAATTTTGTGCTGTGTGGTTGACGTTTTTAGTGGCACAGTTATGGTTGCAGAAATTTATTGTAAAAGATACATGTACTGGACTATTTATTGATGTTTAAATATTGAAAAAAGGTGTATTTAAAACATCCAAAATTTTAGTCAGGATAAAATTTAAATTGTAAAGGGTAAACGGGTCTGTAATTTTTGATTTTAATTTATGCAAAGTTTAAAAGGCATATACAAACTAAACTGGGTTATTATGAGCTCACCATATGCCAGTGTGAAGTCAGTTTAGGGTAACATGTGGGGTCCATCTACTCAGATCTCATTGAAGTTGTTTAAAATGTTTTAGAAAAATCAAAGACTTTAAAACATACCATAATTGAAGTTTTATAATTATTGTATCTAACTGTTTTTAACACATGTAAATATAATTTATCTATTAATAGGTGTAAATAAAAGGTTGTATGGTTTATTTGGTAGTTTTATTGAATTGTGTGCGAGTGTGAAAGAGATATGTTCGTAAATTTAGGTATTCGAGAAGGGGCACAGTTGAGCTAGCCAGGGAAGCTGAAGGAGAAATAAAAGGGTAAGAAATCTTTAAGATTTTTATTTTTTTTTCGAAAAAGTTTATGACGGCCCAGTGAAAGATCGATATTACAGCTTCGTTCCCGAATTTTTATAGGTTCCACGGCAATTTTATGACGGCCCAACGCTGGGGCTCGATGTTAAGACATTAGTCCTCGACTTCCACGGCAATATGTACACATTATGTATGATAATTACAAATTTGAATTTTGTTTTAGGCCTATAATCCCATAAATATTCAATCATTCAATAAAAACAAATCACTTACGCATACACTAAAAATTTTTTAGTAGTATCTAGAAATTCGAATTGAAAATCATGGGTTACACCTGGGACTTTGGATATGATTAGCTTTCATAACAAAACTAGTAAAGTTTCTGGCTTTTTACTGGGGGCGTCAATGTAGTGAAATATAGTAAAGTGAACTATAGAAAAGGAGTTTCTTAGGAAACGGTGCCTATCCATACGAAATAAATTGTTCAATAAACTATCCCCTTCCTTATTGTCCTTCCAACCATCAAATCCCCCCCGAGTTACGCCACAGGAACCAACAAATAGGTGAAAGAAGTTTTGGAAAGAATTAAATTTTAAGAAAGATTGGTATTGAACGCATAGTTGGATCTACTTAACTTGTTTGTAACTTTATTTTTTTACCATAGGACTGCTTAATTTTAAGGAAATATAAATAAAATTGGTTTTTAAATATTTAACTACTTCACATGGTTGCCTAAAATAGATTTAATTTACTAAAACTTTTGATTGCATGTGCATCATATAAAAGTCCACGTAAATAGTGTAAGAGATTATTACAATATTAGGAAATGTAATTTAAACATCCAAATTATCAATGTTGATTAATAAGTTAACCAAAATATTGCCAAATAACACAAACATGCGACCTAAATCAGAAAATGATAATCTATCTGATACGACATACAAATATAAACCTTAAACGACTAAAAGCTGTTGCAAAATATAGTTTATCGCAATGAAATTAAAGAACTTGTCCTTACTCCTATTTCTTATCTCTTCACACGGTAAGTACCTTAAAATTTGTTAAAATAAATAAAATATCAATTTTATAGTTTGTAGCGACGACGGTAGAGGTGATTTGTGCGACGGTGATAATCCTATTCTGTTTGCAAACGTACCTGCTGACGTCCAATCTGAGTTGGTTGCAATTTTAATTGGGGCAGCTAATGCTCTCGGTGGAGCTTGTTTAGGAATTGCACCAAATTACGATAAGGTCAAATTTCTACTCATTAGGAACGATACAACTAATTATACCAGAATAGACATCCAAAATCCTGTTGGCATCGATAACAAACTACCACTCTATATTCTATCGCACGGTTGGTTGTCTGGTTTCAATGGATACAAAATTAAGGCGTTTAGAGATAAGTACACAGCACTATATGGTAAAAATATACTTTTCATTAACTGGGGTGAATTAGCATGGTATCCATACACAACAGCAGCCTGCAATATACCTTATATAGGGATGTACGTTGCTAAATTTTTGTGTGGCTTAAGCGAAACAGAAAACATTGATATAAGGAAGATTCATATGATTGGACACTCTTTAGGAGGTCAACTATCAGGATTCGTTGGAAAATACGTGCAAAAGCTGTGTGACCAAAAATTAGGAAGAATTACCGCTTTAGATCCTGCGGGACCAATGTTCCAGGTGTCCAGAGAAGCAGGGCGTTTAGTTGCAACAGACGCAGAATTTGTGGAAGTGGTACATACTAACGCCGGATTATTTGGCTATCTTGGTAAAGCCGGTACAGTGGATTATAATGTAAATTGTGGATCTATGCAGCCGGGATGTTGGAAAGCTCAAGATTTTAATAAAATTGCAGAAATGTCAATTTACGCCCGTAAGTAATAACTAATTCCCAATTGCTAATAAAAATTACTTTTGTTTCAGTGATTTGTCATCATATGCGTGCCTTAGAACTATGGCCGTTTGCGCTTGAAAGTAAAGAGTTCAAAGCAAAAAGTTGCATGTGGTGTCCTTTTATACTACCTGGCATATGTTTTACTCAGATCTTCAGAGCAAATTACACTAGCTTGGGCCATACTTATACAATACCACCAAGCGAAAACTATTATCTTCCTACCGGTCCAAATCCTCCATACCACCTGGGATGCAGTGCATACTGTTTTCCAGGATGTGTGTAAATTTGATATGTTTTACTTCAATGTTACCTATGAAATCCAAACTCTAAATTATAATTTTAAGGATAAAAATGTGTATTTTGCTATATTTTAGCGCAGAAACAACGTTTTAAAAGAGAAGCTTCAAATTTTTTCTCACGCACAATAAGTGTGGATAAACTACTCGGAAAATATCATATTTACTTGATACTTGAAGCAACTTTAATAATCAAACAAGAGGTATTCGTTTTAGGTCAGATGATAGACACACTGCCATAGAAAATGCAAATGGCTAAGAACATCGCTACAAAAACATTTAACAAATAATTAGAACCCATTGCGTTTAAAATAAATGCTTGATATTTTTGTAATGTTAATTGAAATAAAAAATTTTAAATATTACAAGAGCCTTAATCTGTTTTTTTTTCACTTAAGATACTCTTATAAGCTACGCTATTTTATGCTTTACCTCCTAAAACATTACCAGAATAAAAAAACTTTGCAAAGACACGTTTATAAATAACTCTTAAAGTGTACGTGGTGGTTATGCGATAGATTCCCGAGTAAAATAAAGTCATCATCATTTGGTCTTCACGCTTCAGTCCTGGAACTGGTTAGACGCGTACCCTCATTGTTTCCTATTGTGGTAACCTACACGTTCCCTTGAAATTTCCACAGTCTGCATCTTTCACTATCAGTGTGCAATAGTCTGATCTACGTCTACCTCTACCTCCTTTTTCCTATCTCTGCTTGTAATATATCCTGCACTATTCCCAAAAATGCCCTAGAACGTATGATGCCCTTCCATTTCTCCTATTTTTTCCACAGATATCTTTATTCCCCTACTATTTCTATACCCTCTTTGTTATTAACTTTGTCTGTACATGCTATCATCCTCATACATCTGAAGCACAACATTTCAAAAGACTTCTACCATTTTTCTGTCTGCTTCTCTTATTGTGTCTATTTCATAGACATACTGTGCTGTGCTTCACACAATTGCTTTCAACAATTTTTTCCTTGTTTCTATGTTTGTTGTCTTCGAACATAGACGCTGCTTTTTCTTGTTAAATGCAGTTCGGTTCCCCTTCTATTGTTTATAAATATATACTCTATTTCCCCATTATTCAGTAGTTAGTATGAGACTAAAAGGTAGTGTTCATAGAAACGCAAAGGCCTACGCAAAAATGTTATACACTCATCTGACAGACGCCAACCACCAACGACCTACGAGAAAGGTTAGAATATTAAAACGTATTTGTTTAAAGATGGATAGTCGTTCTAGAACCTATGCTATATACCTGGACGTAGCCGGAAGAAAAGTAAACACCAGACTAACTACCAACCGCGAAGAGTGGGGAGATTCGCCTACATACCAAGAAAATAAAAAAATAAAGTACATCGCCCACAATTATCTATTAATACATAAAAATAAATAAAGGATTCTGTACAAACAAGCAAAAGGAAAATAAATTAAGCGTTACTATTTTACAGCCAACAATTATATTCTACGGACAATTTAGAAATTTAGCTACGAAGTGCGCATCTCGTATTTGCACAAAATAAAATTAATCAGTATCAAATAAAAACTGTGATAGCTTTTGTCAAGTGTTTTTAATTTTTTACCTAATGATTTTTGTAAAGTAACTAATCAATAAAGCGAATAAACATGTGCGATCTTTTGACATGCAGCTTTAACAATAGTACCTCAAACCTGTAGAGCGATAATATCGAATCGCAGCAACAAATGATAGTTCTACCATGTGACGTTTCTTGTCACGTAACTACACCAACCGTTGATACAGAATATGCCATTGACGCACACAAAAGTAAACAAGTTGCATACCTGTAGGTGTCCTGATACTTAGCTCAGAAGCCGTCGGGGTTGAGTCAGCATAGAAACGCCATGTCGTCAGCATATATTTATTCTGCTACCATAATTGAAACAGTCTACGGACAAAAGTAGTTGTTCTAGATAAAGAAAGAAGTTATTTTACATAAAGAAAGAACCCATTTGGCCTCCAGCTAAAAAAACTAAAAACAGCATCTGATTAGAATGGGTACTCGCGGGGAAAAGTCACCGAATACACGCAAGGCACCTCCTAGTTGTTAAACAGAATAACGTGCATCGCTTTTTGAAATACAGTGACGAATAAAATGTAGAAAACCCCTTCGATGTACAAGCTGCAGAATCAAACTCAACAATGGTTCAAACGACACCAATTCGAACAGCCAATTCCAAACGTAGCAAAGCGCGGTGAATCAGGAAAATACGTTTTTATCGGATAGTTCGATACACTATGTAGACGAATGTTTAGATGGAAAACACATAAGAAGCAATTATACGCTATCGGAAGGTTTAACAAATTGAAGGTTACCTAAACAGGATATAAACTATTTAATTTATAGAATAAATTATCGCTGTAAAAGAAAAAGGAAATCGAGTTGAGGAGGTTATTCGGGAGCGTGTTTATTATGAATTATGTTGAAGAATTTAAGGATTGGAACGGAGTTTATTCGAACGAGTAATGAATGAACAAGGGAGAAAAATAGGATAATTAATTTATGTGGAAAATAAACGTAACACCTATTTATGTATGTATTTTATTTAATTATTGCAAAATAATACATTGATACCAAATATCATAAACACTTTTACAAGTTTCCACTTATAAAGGGTGTTTCAGTTTGTTTTTCGTTTTTGATACTATAACGTTTCAATTATATGATATTTATTAACGCCTACATTCCTTACGACAGTGTATAAAACTTCGATAGAGAGCAAATGACACTGATAGTTGAGATATGCGTAATTTGCCTGGTTGCTAAAGTAAATAAAGTACATGTAAAATACAAGAAAGAAATATAAATAAAAGTGCACTTATCAAGGATAATATCCAGTAGCTTAAGGAATGTAGTTGGCAATCTAAATAAGGATAAGGAAAAAAGGATATGATTGCTGAAGAACAATGAGCACTCTTACTCAAACCGCGACACCGCGAGACCTTACATATGATTTTCCAATGCTGCACCCGAAAGTATACATTGGCTAGGAAGAGAGTTTTTTTACGTAAAAAATTTGGAATTTTGGCGAACCCTTGCTGTTTCAAGCAACGTGCGTAACAACACTCACACACGAGACCTCCATTTTACCTCTCATCCGAACAAGGGCGTATTTTTGTGAAAAATGCTCACCCAACATTTTTCAAGCGGACGGTGTCGGGATTTGAACTCGGGACCTTGGACATAGTAGTTACACACATACCACTACGCCACGGAGCCGCCCGACACCGCGAGACCCCAGGTCAGCAGGATTCTTTTTACCGGAAATATGTTTCCATTGCGTAATATTAGTCAGATCACGAATCTTATCTACACGGTTACTGACAAAGGTTTTAAGCAAGTAAGAAAAGACCCTCAACCATAAAAAGATAGCTATAAAAATTTTAATTTAAATATAGCTCGGTTCGGCACATGTGATCTCGTCAGACTCTTATATATTTTGTATGAGATTTTGTGAAATATGATGTATTTTTTCATTCGAACTGGCATTCATACAAACTCAGCATGAAGTCTACACATAATCGCATGTATTTTTACGCACACATATTCGTATTTATCTGTGTTTGCATATATACATGTGTAAACTAAAACAATGACGCAGTCCTTCTTTGTATCTATGTTTATTAATCATACTTGAAACCGGTTTCTCGGCTCCATTGGCAACTGTGTTCTCAGACACGCACACACAGTTTGCACGCGCATCAATATATGCACGCTTTATGTTCATTTCTATGTATTGCCTACTACTAGGTATTGTTCTCTTTGTTATTGGGTCAGTTTTTTTACAGTAAACGTTGAACACATAAGACGCTAGTGCTACTAATAGTTATTTATTATACAAGGGAAAAAGTACTACATTTTAGCTCGAGGTGTGTTTGTCTCCCGACGCGAAGCGGAGGGAGACAAAACACCAAGAGTTAAAATCTTACATTTTTACCCGTGTATAATACACTATTTTTTCTGTGACAGGCAAAACGATGATTTAATATTGAAAAAAATATTACAATATATTAAAGTCAAAAAAATCAATCGATGTCAAATTTGAGGTTTCAAACAAGTAGGTCGTTGTATTTATAGGGACAGTTGCTAAGGAAACCTTTAAAGTAATCAAATTTTCTGCGAGTGTTTTCAAAAATTGCTACTTAAGTTTTTTATATCGGTTGTTTTGACCGCGACGTAGTTATGATACGATGTTATGTTACACCCCAACGTTACAAGTGTGAACCCGGCTTTAAATTAAGTATCTTCGTGTTCTTACTTATTTGCACACACCCGGGAAAAAAGTACTAATTTTTTCCCGGAGCAAAAAGTAAATTCATAAAAAGTGACAATTTGTTACCTGTCAAGAAACATCAAATGTCAAATTTTTTCCCATCACAGAAGAAATACATTTTACGTGCCATTTGTCATTTTACTTGATTCTTGGAAATGTGTTATGATGAAGTGGAATTTGTCTACAATACGCAATTGCGTAAACGAAATTCAGATAGTGCTTTTGACGCACAATTGGCAGAGGCATTATCTCGGAACATACAACGTAATCCAGAATCAGAAATTGATGACGAAGGGACTGATCTATTTGAAGTCGACGACGACGATAATGATTTTGATTATTTGCCTGACGAAGATGCTTCTGATGTTAAACAAATTTGCAAATCGAAGCAAACGAAATTTTTGATAGTAACGACGAGGAAGAAGAGGAGGAAGAAATGCAAGCTGAAACTCCTGCAAATGATGCACTTTTCTTTGGTAAGGATGGCACAAAGTGGAGTAAAACCGAACCACCTTCAGTCGGTCGATTGCGTCACCACAATATAATGCGTTTTCGAGCTGCCCCAAGAAAAGAAATTGATCGACTCACCAAGCCAGATGTCAGAAGAAAATACCTCAATGTACTCTCTCAATCATTGGTTGCATCAAACGTAGAAAATAGAATGGATAACCTGCACATCCTGAAGCAACATTCTACTCGTATAGCATTTGAAGCATTCTTTGGCACCATTTATTTTGTTTTTATTTACATTTCGGCTCCTCTTTTTCATTCTTTTTTATTTGTTTTGTTGTTCCATTTTATCAGGTACCAGTCCATGTATTAGAAAACCAAAGTGGGCCAAGTACATTGGAGAAAAAGAGAGGATGTGTACTTTGTGCACAATGTTGGAATTTCATTCCTACATTTAACATTTAAATTCATCTTTCTCTACCTCCAACCGTTTCGTTTCAATAACAAAGTACCTGCTGTACATCATGCGGCATCGCTACAAATTTCTTGCCCACGTTTATCTTCGTGCAGGCACATTCTTTCACGTTTCAACCCTTAAAGAACTCTCCGCTCCCCAGTCCTGAAGCTACCGCGCCAGTATACGTCTCATTATGTTTAAAATAAATTAGCGAGTGCAAATTTGAAACCTCCAGTAAAAACCCTTTGTGCCATCCGTATGTTATTGTAAGTACATTAGCACATAATTAGTTATTGTTTAACTACGAGATTAAATTTTGCACTTGCATGTGTATCAAGTTATGTTCATCCGCTCCGAGAAATATATTGTTTCCAATGTAAATAAACCTGTATATATGGATCCGTTGTTATCATTTTATTTAAAAAAAAGCAAGAGTTCAGCGGCCCTAAAATCAACTATTTGCAGCTTCCATAGATTACAGTCGCCTTCGAAGGGTCACTACAAGCATTAAAATTTCTAGTTACCTGCGGATACGTCATGAATAGCGGTCCGCATCGTAACACACAAGGAAGCGAGAATTACGTCGCGAACTCGTTTTTTCTGCGGAAAGTGTTCGGAAGCTGTAATCCAGCAACACTCAAAAGTCAATTATATTTGCTTCAAATGCGTAGACGAACATGAATAAACCTAAAAATATTTCAATACACACAAAACTACACATAAACACAAAATATATACTGTAAAAATCAGTGACAAAAATAATTTTTTTAGCTAGAGTTTAACCGAACATTTGTTGTTTTTACCTAAATTTATCAAAACGCATTTTTCCCATACGTTTGCATAGAAATACATATGGGTCTGCGTAGACCACATGTACCAAACCGAAAGTTCTCGGAACATGTGCCAATCTAAGAGTTAACCGAGTTAATAAAAGGACACCTAAAAGTTCCATACGAAGAATGGTCAAAGACCTTAATGGCGCAACCTAGCTCTTAGCTTGCAAGAGATTACATGTACTGGCGTTATCCGTGATAACATAGAGGTAGACAAACTGAATTTCCACCCTCACTAGCATCGAATAATCCTAACAAGCACTAAGTGCTGTTTGGAAGCGACAATTTGCGAGAAAATTTGATCTGAGATAAATTCGGAAACTGACATAGAATTGTCTCCTTTCCGCGCCCCAAATGGGGGCAAGAGTGTCATTCCATTAAAGCTTTTGTAACCACAATCATTAGATACAATATTTGATAAGAAAAATGACAGGAATTAAATATCCTAACGGGTCAAATATACGGGCCATGTAAGAAGGTATGGTTCTTTGGTGACAGGCGCTGGAAACAGAACTACATAGTAAGCAAATGCGTCAGAAGTTGGATTCCATACAATATCTAACATTTTTATTCCGCTGATCCCACCAAAAAATGTTAATGAAGTTTCGAGATCAGCATCTTCGAAATCTTGCAGTATATCAATATGATCAAGTGCGTCAATTGCCCAAGCCAAAGACGTTTAATTAACTCATACTGAAGTTTCTTCATCACCGTCAGAGTTTTGGCACCTGAAATTATATCATCCATACATGTGTGATTAAGAAAGGCGCAAGCAGCTATTGGATAAACACTACCCACCCTCATCAATCACTAATTGACGAATAACGCGCTGGGCGATAAATTCAGAAGGAGCTAAACCATAGGTGAGAGTTTGGAGTTCGTATTCCGGAATATTTTCTTCGGAAGAATGTCGCCAAAAAGTTGACATTGACGATCCCCAGAATCAACTAAAATTTGCCGTTACATCAAACGGATGTCGGCACAAATCACAATGTCGTAAATACCAAAAGAAGAAATGATTTCTGACAAACCTCTTTGAAGTTTGTAACCGGGATATAATCTATCATTAAGAAATAAACGCGATGAATCAGGGCCAGGACCGTTAAACACTATACTAAGCTTGGTGTGGTAGCACATAGTCGGATGAACTATTTAAAATTTCACAGTGCCCCAATAAAAGTTTTTTTGAAAAACTTTGCTATAAATTTGTTTATTTTCTAGAAAGCGAGATAAACGCTTTTCTTAATTGACGTAACTTTTATAAGAAATGGTACTATTCTGCCCAAAAACCAGGACGCTATGTCTAAACGGTAATGATACTACGTAATGACCTGTTTCGAAGCAAGTACGTGTTTCTAAAAAATGCCTTTCACAAAAAGCATCTTCAGGACGAACGGCAGGAGGCATTTTAACTTCCTCAGTTTCCGAGAATATTTGGATTACCTTGTCTGACGTTTCGGAAGTCGCAAAAACAGAAATAGAATTAGAAAGACAGAATAAGTTAAAAACTCTTCCCAACAGAATATAGCCAAACGTAGTTCGAATAGCAGTGGGATTACCGGACAAAATTTCAATAGGTTCAGATGATACAATTCGAGAAAAAAATTCGGCTCCTAGAAGTAGATCAACAGGAGCGGATTAAAAAAAAAATTAGGGTCTGCTAGCTCTAAATTTTGGAATTTCTTTAAACACAGTAAAGGCAGTAAGCGACCAAGAATGTTTCCCGTATTTGTAGGAAAAATAGATGCAGTAAAATTCACTTGCTTTTCGAAACAATTACGAAATAGAAAGCAATTTACTATTCCTTTTGAACGAACGAAATAATTAGAAATTCTAGTAATTTCGCGATAATTATTCGAACGTTTAAGACACAAACGTTGTACGCACCTTCAGAAATTGCATTTAGGTGTGATCCGGTATCTAAAACACAACGTACTGTCTGAAGATAGTCATTAACATTACGAATTTTTGCCTGAATAGTGCCTAATAGAACTGTTGTGGAATTTTTGAAGGTATTAGAAACATTGCAAGTAGGTATTGCTTCAAGAGCGCTAGCAGCAGTACCCTCAGAAGTCTGAAGTGCTTGAACTAGCAATAACACGTGAATCAAAAGAACCGTGTAAAACCGCATTGTCTACGAAAAGAACAGTTATAACAACTGCCGTTAGACGCACAAACACTTTTATGGTTACCTAGGCACATGAAACAAAGAAAGCGCTTTTTTTAACAGCAACATGACGATCCATAATATTTAATGCTCGAAAATTTAAGCACTCGTAGATTCAAGACAAGAGAATGACATTATTTGTTTTCCCTTCCCAGAAGTCGAATCATTTTTGATAATCAGTGATTTGTGTGGGCTGAATTTAAATTTAAATTGAAAAATGGTATTAGATTTTGAAGACTTTTCAATTTTCAGATCTTCTTGAAGCCCGAAGTTTTATTTTGTAGGTTCAAAAATTCAAAGAGTTATTGGTAACGTGGATTTAGAGAGCATACTTTCGTATCAAACGCACTTTGCGTTTTGAAATCTAAATTGCGCTAGTACAAGCAAAAAGTAGAATATCCGCTAGATCAGTTACATCTGGAGCTACCCTCACAGAACTTAACAGCATTGAAATGAACGTTAATAAACTCAGAAACACGACCATTACATTTGTATTGTAGACATTTATTTATAGAGAAATTGATTATCCTGCGAGGATTTTCGTATCGATCTACGAGATTTTGCCACGCTTTATCGTACAGTTCCGGAAGTAATTCTAAATCGGAAATAATAGCTAAAGCTTCCCCTTAGAGTAGGAACCTAAGGTAAATAAATTTAGTAGTTTTAGGTAATGCCAAATTGGTACCAACCAGTTTACCGACAAAGATTCTGAAAGTGGACCAGTTGGCTACTTCACCTGGAAAAGTAGGAATTTTAGGTGGTTTTAAGAAGCTCAAACAAGTAGAATCAGAGGTAACCGCCTGTTTGGGTTCAGAAGTACTAGCAGGAGCAGACTATTCCTTTAGGTCCACGTACTTTATCCTAATGACATCTAACAAATCATTAAAGGCGGACCTACCTGCTTTCAACTTAAGTTTGGTTTCAAGCACTAAATTATAATTTATAATTTCATCATGTAAGGCCTCGTAATTAATTTCGAGTTTATCTAGGCGTAATATTTTTGCCTGAAACCCGCAAAGTTTGATGGAAATTGCAATTTTGGAATAATCCGCCATCTCAATCAATTGACTAAAAATGTTTTCTAATCTCGCCTCTAATTGGTCTTTGGAAACCATTATGGAATTAAAAATGACTCGTAGAAGACAGTAAATGTAATAGTACAGCACTAAGGAGTGGAAACCGCGACGCTTAAACTAACGTAGTTAAAACAATTGATAAACTTTGCATTAAGAACAAGAAGTAGCCTTATTTAGAATACATTTAAAATTTCGAAATAAACGAGATTGTATATTTTTCGTATTAACAATAGAAAATAGAATAAATACAAATAATAATCAGTGTTTGTAAACAACGCTCTGATTATATAAAACGTAAACAAAACTTGTTGTCGTGGAAACGACACAATTAAAGAATTGATAAACACCTATAGTGATAAACAAACCGCACGTTGACCTGACGAACAACAATTTGATAACGATATCAAATTATTCAAAATAATGTTTGTAATTGAATGAATTATAAATGCGACACGATTAACAACCAGGGGAGAAATCACACTAATCTTATAGGATCTAGCCTCGTTAGAATAACTTTGGTATAGAACTTCGATAGAGAGCAAATGTTGCTGGAAGTTGAGATATGCGTATTTTCCTTGGCTGTTAAAGTAAATAAGGTACGTACAAAGTATAAGTAAGAAATATAAGTAAAAGAGCACTTACCAAGGATAAAATCCAGTGGCATGGAGAATTTAGTTGGAAATCTAAATAAGGAGAAGGAAACAAAGGCTAAATTTTTCAACTGTTTCAGAATATCAATTCGGTCTTTTCACGAAATTCACAATACCTTATTATTACAAAATTATTATTACAAAATCGAACATGTAAAAGGTAGCAATAATGCGTGTGCGGATGTCCTGTCTAGATTGCCTTTAAAGGTGTTGGACGACTTAGCACTAGGCTCGCCCACAGCTTTATTTTTTTTTATAGTCTCAATTGCCAATTAATTCTTTGCACTTACGACAAGCCACTAGGACTAGTGGTATATTAGGTAGAGTGTATAATTGCATAAGAAATGGTTGGCCAGGTGATTGTGGAAGAGGATCTTAAACCTTATTTTAATAGGCGAAACAAGCTCAGTGTCAATACAGGATTAATACTGTGAGCTTATAGAGTAGCAGTTCTACTAAAATTAAGAAAAAAACTGGTGAAACAAATTCATAGTACTCATTTAGGCATGAGTAAAATGAAAGCTTCAGCTAGATCTTATTTCTGGTATCCACTGTTCGATAGTGATATTGAAAAATTAGTAAACAGTTGTGAGGTTTGCTTGTCTTATAGGTCAGACCCACCTAAGGCAGGTGGGGTTAGCTAGAACACTGACAGTAAAGTATTCGATAGAATACATTTAGATTTCTTGGGTCCAGTTAGAGGAAAAATGTTTCTTTTGATAACAGATGCATTTTTTTAGAAGTATTCTAACTAAGTAAAACCAATTTCTCTGAAACTATTGAGAAATTGAGGGAAACTTTTACTCGTTATGGTCTTCCACAGAAAATCACTACAGTCAATGGTCTCCAATTTACCATCGCACAATTTACAGTTTTTTGTAAAAAATAAAATTAAACATATAACTTCTCCACCTTTCCACCCATCAACAAATGGTATGGCGAAGGTGGCGGTTAAACATTTTAAACTAGGGTACCTTACGACATTATCGGAAAAGAAAAATTCAAATTCACTTCAGACTCTTTTTAGTAAATATTTAATGGCTTATAGAAATACACCTCATTCAGTAACGAATGAAACACTTGCTAAATTAATGTTTACGAGGCATGCTAATACATTGTTAGATTTACTAACAGGCAAAAAAGGAAGCGAATAGGAAACACGAAACAGAATAAAAAAACAAAGTTTTCGTTGAAGAAGGAGAAGAAGTTTATGCACGCGAT
Source organism: Platerodrilus igneus (assembly GCA_036346225.1). Classification (NCBI taxonomy): domain Eukaryota; kingdom Metazoa; phylum Arthropoda; class Insecta; order Coleoptera; family Lycidae; genus Platerodrilus; species Platerodrilus igneus. The sequence continues at coordinate 8,110,306 of JARFIW010001469.1, read as the reverse complement.
TATAGGCATCCGAACAAGAAAACTTGGGCTAAAGGTAACATCGAAGAGGTTCTTGGGGCAAAGACGTACTTGATCAAATTGGAAGATAGTAGCGTTATTTGGACACGACATTCCGATCAATTAATTAAAACTGATAATCATGTAAGTTCTTTTGTAACGGCTGAACAATCAATGGAGAAGCTTAAACCTTATTTAACTTTGTCTTTTGAATCAAATCGTAAATCCATTTCTTGTTCTGACGGAGAGGAAATAAATATGGTAAATAGTCTAGGATGTAGTAGTGATGTAGAAGTTATTAGGGAGGTACTTAATGGACCGCAAATATAGGTTGACTTATCGAACAATCGATCCACAACACTGACTAAACGTTCTAAGAGAGCTGTTTGAGCACCTGATAAAATAAATTTGTAAGCAATATTTTATTTTATTAAGCCATTTCGAATGGACCTGCACCTTGCCGAAGTTCTAGACTATTAGAACAGGTAAAATGGCTTGCGTGTTCTAATGAGCTAAAGAGCCAAACTACAGGTCCAACCAAAGTAGCAGGGTCGTTAGTGAGCCACCAGACTAAGACAGGTCCCCTTTCGGTACTTAGATTGGCAGAGATTATAGGAGTCGGTATGGCAGTCTAAGACACACTACCACGATGTGGAAGGCAACAGGAAACCACGACATTACCCCCCAAGTACACAGCGTACTTAAATTGAAATAAACGTGATGGCATTAAAGGATTCCGGAGACAAAATAGTCCCCCATTCGGTTCTCCGGGAGAGAATTACTTCGGAGGATGCGATCGGAAAGTCCAAAATAGGAGTGGGGAACATTGCGAGTCGGAGCGTGGAATGTTAGAAGTATGAAGCAAGTAAGTAAGCTAGAGAACCTAAAAATGGAAATGAATAGGTTAGCACTAGACATAGTAGGGATCAGCCAAGTTCGGAGTGGAGAATTCAGAGTAATTCATACAGGAACAGAGAAAGGAAATTTGGGTGTGGGGATAGTTATGCAAAAAAGTTAGGATACTGTGTAGAAAATTACTTACAAAAGAACGAAAGAGTTCTCATGGTTAGATTAGAATCCAAACCGGTAAACACAGTAATAATACAAATATACATGCCCACCTCTAGCTACAGTGACGAAGAGGTAGAAGCGATCTACAAAGATATCGAAAACATATTAAGATACGTAAACGACACGAAAATTTAATAATTACGGGGGATTTTAATGCAGTGGTAGGTGAGGGTACGGGCGGTAGTAGGTCTATTTGGTTTAGGCACGAGAAATGACAGGGGAAATAGGCTGGTAGAATTTTGTGACAAAAACAATTTAATCATCACAATCACATTATTTCAACATCATGCTAGAAGACGATATACGTGGAACATGCCAGAAGATATAGAAAGATATCAAATAGACTACATTCTTATTATACAACGGTTTAGGAATCAAGTAAAAGACTCTAGAAGCTACCCAGAAGCAGATATAGACACTGACCACAACATCATAATTATGAAGGCCGCAATTAAATTTAAAAAATTGAAAAAAGAAAAGGAAAAGGGCACTTTGACTTTGAGAAACTAAAAATAAAGATATTCAAGACAGAATCGAAAAAAAGTCAAATGAATTGCTGAAAGATATTGGAAAAATATCTGATACTCAGGAAGTAGAAACAGAATGGAATAACATTAAATCCAGCCTAGACATCGCGGCCTGAGATATTCTTGGGTATACAGAAAAAGAAAATAAAAAACCATGAATAACAAAAGATATCCTGAATTTAATAGAAGAAAGACGAAATTACAGGAATAAATAAGACGAAACAGGAAAACAGAAATACAAAGCCATAAAATGGGAAATTATTCGCAAATGCAGGAAAGTTAAAGAACAATGGATTGATGAAAAGTGCAAAGAGGTTCAAACTAAGAAGGAAGTAAGAAAGACAGAAAAAGCATACAAACAAATTAGAATCAATTTTAGATACATGAAACCATATATCAAGAATATAATAAAGGACGCGGGAGGAAATGTCATTATAGAAAATGTAGAGAAAATAGCTAGATGGCATGAATATATATGCAGGAGAGGAACTAACTGCATTAGAACAGGAATCAGACATTGAAAATGCTGACTTGGGATATCCTATACTTAGAGATGGTTTGAATTAGCATTAAAGGGTCTGAAAATTGGTAAGGCGCCGGGTACAGATAAGGTGCAAGCAGAAACTTTAAAAGTCGCTGGACAAGCAGTAACAGAACGTCTCTTCCAACTTGTAAGCTATATGTACGAGACAGGCGAGATACCCAAATATTTCAAACGTAACATCATAGTAACTATACCAAAAAAGATAGGCGCGGATAGATGTGAAAATTTTCGAACAATAAGTTTGACAGCACACGTGTAAAAAATATTAAGTAGAATTGTACAAAGACGAACGGAAAAACGAGCTGAAGCAATACTAGGAGAAGATCAATTTAGGTTTAGACAAAACAGGGGAACACGGGAGGCTATTTTAGTCTTGAGAGTGATAATGGCGAAAACAATAGAAAAGGGGAAAGAGTGTATATAGGGTTTGTAGAACTGAAAAAAGCATTCGGCAATTAAAAATAAAAAAAATTTTTTTGAAATACTCAAATAGATTAGAATGAGTTATAGGGATACACGAATAGTACGTAGCTTATACAAAGAGCAAACAGCAGTAATAGAATTAGAGCAGGAACGTAGAGAAGTAAACATTAGGAAAGGGATAAAACAGGTATGTGCCCTATTCCCATTAATTTTTAACTTGTACATTGAAGAAGCAATGAATACTGTCAAATGCAGGAAGACATTTGGAATTACTATGCAGGGACAAAAAAATAATATTGCTTAGATTTGCAGATGATATAGCGGTATTAGAATCTAGCAAGGAAGACTTAGAGGCTGCTCTTAATGAAATGGAAACGGTTCTAACAGAGAGATACAGTATGAAAATTAACAAAAAAAACTAAAGTAATAGTATGAAAAGGAGGAGAAAATAAATCAAAAACAAGAATACAAGTAGGTATCAAGAACTTACTAGAAGTTAAGGATTTCTGCTATCTAGGAAGCCAAATAACGCAAGATGGGAAAAGCACAAAAGCTATAAAACAAAGATTAGCACAAGGTCGTGCTACATTTAACAATAAAAAGCAACTACTGTATTCAAAGACAACAAACATAGAAACAAGGAAAAGATTACTTAAAACATATGTATGGGGCACAGCACTGTACGGCTGTGAAGCCTGGACAGTAGGAAAAGCAGACAAGAAAAGGTAGAAGCCTTTGAAATGTGGTGCTACAGACGATTGATGAAGATATCATGGACAGACAAGGTTAAGAATGAAGAGGTACTAAAAATGGTAGGGGAAGAAAAAATATGTGGAAGACGGTAAAAAATAGGAGAGATAGGATGATAGGCCACATACTACGGCATGAGGGAATAGTGCGGAATATACTAGAAGTAGAGATAGGAAAAAAGAGAAGAAGAGGTAGACCTAGGTTAGACTACTGCACACAGATAATGAAAGATGTAGGCTGTAGGAGTTTCAGGGAAATGTGTAGGCTAGCTCAAAATAGAAATCAATGGAGGTACGCATCCAACCAGTCCCAAGATGGATAAATTAATGACGAAGAAAGTAACTGCACTTAAACATGATATTTATTATAAGCAAGTACAAGCATTGGATGAGTAATATTCTCGAGTAATATTTTTTGTATAGTGTGAAAACAATCATTCTTTTATTTAGAGAAGACAGATGCTGTATTCTGTTACACGACTTTGAATAATAAAGAATGCGCATGTGATGTATTCCAATATGACGTAGACCCGTAAGTTGCAGGATGCATTTTATCAATAAACAAATGTATCAGCCATCATCGTTTATATTATAAATATCAGCAACCCAATATAGAGTATCTAAGACCGATGCAATAATGCGTCGAAGCATAAAACATCAGAAGAAAGACTAATAATAACTTGAAGGTAATAGTAATGATGTCAAATAAAGTCACCCATTGCATGTGCATTTTAAAAATGTTAAACAAATAATTACATATTATCAATGTAATCTAAGAGATACGGTCATACTATTTACATTCAAATTTACAGTAACGCATATTTTTGTATCTAACTTTCTTTACGTTGGAAAAATTAAGTATAGTGCAGTATATCAATATTATTTATGGTTGTTTAATTCGTATGCACGTCCACAAATCATGATTGACTTTATTTGATTCCAATTATACATAAAATATGAGCATGTTTTTAGTTATTTCAAAAGTTTATTTATTGCATTCTACCTTCGCTAAGGCTACAAGTACAAACTACGTGTAGGTAGGTATTTATACTGTAAAAGAGAAATCATTCATTATATGAACTAAGCAAATCCAGAACTTCAGACTCTTGTAAATTACATGATGAGGCCGGAGACTATAGGTCTGGAGATGACACCGGAGATGATGGAGTGGTGAGGAGGCACTGTGGATGAGGTCGTGGAAGTGTATAATAACTTTCATTTTCCGTTTGATAGTATTTTATTGGTTATGAAACTAAGAAAATATACTTGTGGAATGCATAGGTGGGGAAGACACTGCTATATTTTCAAAATTACGGAAACTTATAGGTTGAAGCATTATTGGTCCTGTATTTGTAGAGTACAAATAAGTTCTTGTAGTCATAGCCGAACTTTGCGATGGCGGATGGTTGCTGTAAAATACCAGAGCTGGTGGAATCGACATAAAAATTTTCTTTAACACAGTGAATAATTTCTCTTTTACAATATAAATACCTACACGTAGTGTAAGTACCTGTAGTTCTTGAGAAGGTGGAATGCAATAAATAAGCTTTTGAAATAACTAAAAATATGCGCATATTTTATGTGTACTTGGAATCAAATAAAGTCAATCATAAATAATATTGATATACTACACTATTTAGTGATAGGTACTTGGAATGTAAGGTCATTACTTAGAGTAGATAAGTGAACGAATTTATTAGTCGAAATGAGAAAAGGAAAGCGGGACATTTTAGATATTAGTGAGGTGAGATGGCCAGATAGTAATGACTATTGGAAAGATAATTATAGAATAATTACAACTTCTTCAACTAATAACGGACAGGCAAGGGTAGGAATAGTGTTAGGTAAAAGATTAGGATGTAAAGTTAAAGAGTATTCACATTTTAGTGATGGAATAATTATGGTTAGATTGAGTACAAAACCCACAGACACTGTTTTGTATAGATTTACATGCCAACAACTCAGTACGAGGATGAGGAATTGGAAAAAGTATACGAGGATATAAATAGTATAGTGAGAAAAGTAAAGAGAGATGAGAATTTAATAGTTATGGGCGATTTTAATGCGTCAGTGGGAGAAGGTTAGTGATGGAAAAATAGTAGGAAAATTTGGTTATGGTAGACGAAATGATAGAGGAGAAAGGTTAGTTGAGTTTTGCCAGGAACATAGATTAGTAACTGTAAACACTCTATTCGAACATGTTAGGAGAAGATATACCTGGAAAGCGCCAAGTGATAGGGCTAGATATCAAATGGATTATATTTTAGTTAAACAAAGATTTAGAAACCAAGTTAAAAACTGTCGTAGTTATCCAGAGGCTGACATAGATAGCGATCATAACTTGATTAAAATGAAGTTTAAGCTAAAATTCAAAAAATTGAGAAACGCTAAAAGAGAAGGATGGGATCTAGATAACCTTAATGATAGTGAGGTAAAAAACAATATATAGAAGTATTAGATAATAAGATCAAAGAGATAGCCATAGGAGGGAACGTAGAAAATAGATGGAAAGAAATAAAAAGGGCTGTATATGATACACCAACACAGACTATAGGTAAGAAAAAAATAGAAGCGAGAAAACTTTGGGTAACAAAGGAGATATTAGATTTAATAGAGAATAGAAGAAAGCTTAAACCTTTCAGAGAATTGCATAGTGAAAGTACGCAAGAATATAATAGAGTTAGAAATAAGATATGAGTGTAGAAAAGCTAGAAATAAATGGATGGAAAAAAATTGTAAGGGAATACAAGATGATTTGAGAGCAGGTAAGACAGACAGGGCTTACAGGGCAATTAGAAGGTTTTTCGGGGAAGATAGGAAAAAATATAATGGTATTAAAGACGAGAATAATAAGCTTCTAATAAATAAAGTTGAGGTAGCAGATAGATGGAATAGATATTTAAAAGATTTATATAAGGGAGACGATATGGATGAGTTAGAGAACGACCAAGAAGAGGATGTAGAAATAAAGTTCTCAATATTAAGAGAGGCATTTGATAGAGCTGTTAGGGATGTTAATCTAAATAAAGCGCCGAGGATAGAATTAATAAAATATGCAAGTCATAAAACTTTAGACAGATTATATGAATTAGTAAAAGTAATATATGACACGGGTGAAGTCCCAATAGATTTCGAAAAAAATATTATTATCCCAATCCCAAAAAAGTCAGGAGCTGATAGATGTAAGAATTTTAGTACGGTTAGTTTAACTTCCCACGTTTCCAAAGTAGTAACAATAATAACTAAAAATAGAGGAGAAGCTTTGACTGAAAATTATTTAGGCGAAGATCAATATGGTTTTCCTAAAAACATAGGGACTAGAGAACCGATACTAATGATTAGGGTAATTATTGAAAAAAGGTTACAAAAAAAATAAAAAGACTCATTTCGCGTTTGTAGATTTAGAAAAAGCATTTGATACGGTTAATTGGATTGTCATGTTCAGGGTTTTGCGAAAAATAGGAATCTCTCATAGGGATAGAAAAATTATATACATTCTATATAAAAACCAAAGCGTAGTAATTAGGTTTGATGGAATAGAAAAGGAAGCTAAGATTAGAAATGGTGTTAGACAGGGTTGTATACTATCTCCCTTGATTTTTAATGTTTATATTGAGAAAGCATTAAACTTAGCTAGAGAGAGACAAGAGATAGGTATTGGTGTACATAGACAGAAAGTAGACATGTTACGTTTTGTAGATGATATCGCCACTATAACAGAGTTTAGAAAAAAGTTAAGAGAGTTTTTAACTATAGTATGAGAATTAACTCAGGAAAGACAAAGATAATGACAAGTGAGTTACAGCCTAGTTCTAAACCAAAATTAAAAATAGGTAATACCGAGTTGAGGAGGTAGATGAATTTTGCTATTTAGGTAGTATAATTATAAAGGACGGACGTAGCAGAAGAGATATAGTAGCTAGAATAGCTCAAGCTAAAAAAATGTTTTTAAAAAAGAAAGACTTACTATTAGCTAATAGTATTAGTTTAGATAATAGAAAAAGTTTCTTAAAGTCGGACGTATGGAGCGTTCTATTATACGGTACTGAGACTTGGACAATTAAAGAGGTACATAAGAAAAAGATAAAAGCTTTTGAAACTTGGTGTTATAGGAGAATGTTAAAAATTAGTTGGACAGATAGAGTAACAAATAAAGAAGTTTATAGAAGGATAGGTGAGGATTCCTGTATGTGGAAACAATTAAAGGTCAGGGGAGATACAATGATAGGGCACCAATTAAGATATGAGGGACTATATAGTAAGATCTTAGATTATAGGCTACCAAATAAAAATAGAGTAGGAAGACCTAGACAAAGCTATATTAGTCAAATTATTAGAGATTTAAGTTGTGAATGATATGTAGACCTTTTTAGACTAGCTCAGAATAGAAAAGAATTTAGAGCTCCGTCAAACCGACCTTAATTAAGTTCGAAAACAAAACAAAACAAAATAAATAAATCCAAATCAGCTAACTAAATGTCACCATGACATAACTCACAATTAGTTAGCGGTCTGGCATGTTGGCAGCGATTCGTTGCTTAAGCCTTACCATAACATAATGGGGATAAGACACATCCCTGTCTCACTCCTTCCTAATATCTACTTCTCTACTTTCTTGCTCTAATTCTATTATCGCTGTTTGCTCTTTGTGTAAGCAATGTACTATCCGTCTATCCCTAAAACTCATTTCAATCTTTTTGAGTATGTCGAACATTTTTTTCCATCACATTGTCGAGTGCTTTTTCCAAATCTTCAAACCCTATATATACGCTTTCTCCCTTCTCTATTGTTTTCTCCATTATCACCCTCAGAGCTAAAATAACCTCCCGAGTTCCTCTGTTTCACCTAAACCCAAATTGATCTTCTCCCAGTATTTATTCAGCTCGTTTTTTCATTCGTCTTTGTACAATTCTAGTTCATATTTTTGAAACGTGTGCGGTCAAACTTATCGTTCGAAAATTTTCACATCTGTCCGCGCCTCTTTTTTTTTGTATAGTTACTATGCTGTTGCGTTTGAAATCTTTGGGCATCTCACCAGTCTCATACATATAGCTTACAAGTCAGAAGAGACGTTCTGTTACTGTTTGTCCAGCGGCCTATAGAGTTTCTGCTTGCACCTTATCTGTACCCGGTGCCTTACCATTTTTCAGGCTCTTTGATGCTAATTCAAACTCATCTCTAAGTATAGGTCATAATTTTCAATGTCTGATTCCTGTTCTAATGCTGTTAAATCCTCTCCTGAATATAAATTCCCTATATATTCCTGCCATTTAGCTACTTTCTCTGCATTTTCTATAATGACGTTTCCTCCGGCGTCCCTTATATATTTGCTATATAGTATTATATCCCTAAAATTCATTCTAATTAATTTGTATGATTCGTCTGTTTTTTCTATTTCCATCTTAGTTTGTATCCCTTTGCACTTTTCATCAATCCATTGTTCTTTAGCTTTTCTGCATTTGCAAATAATTTCCCATTTTAAGGCTTTGTATCTCTGTTTTCCTGTTTAATCGGATCTAATTTTGTATTTTCGTCTATCTTCTATTAAATTCAGGATATCCTTTGTTATCCATGGTTTCTTATTTTCTTTTTGTGTATACCCCAGAATATCTCTGGCCGCCATGTCTAAGCTGGATTTAATGTTATTCCATTCTGTTTCTACTTCCTTAGTATCAGAAATTTTCTCAATATTTTTCAGCAATTCATTTGACTTTTTTCAGATCTTTTGTGGATATCTTTATCTTTCAGTTTCTCAAACTCAAAGTGCCTCTTTCCGTTCCTCTTTTTCAGATTTTTAAATTTAAGTGCGGCCTTCATAATTACGATGTTGTGGTCAGTGTCTATATCTGCTTCCGGGTAGCTACTACGGTTTTTTACTTGATTTTTAAACCGTTGTCTAACAATAATGTAATCTATTTGATACCTTCCTATATCTTCTGGCATCTTCCACGTGTATCGTCTTCTAACAAGGATGTTGAAATAATGTATTTGTGATGGTTAAGTTGTTCTTGTCGCAAAATTCTACAAACCTATTTCCCCTGTCATTGTTCGTGCCTAAACCAAATAATCCTATTATCGCTCCTTCCCTACCCTCACCTACCACTTTATTAAAATCCCCCGTAATTATTTAATTTTCATGTCCTTTTACGTATCTTAGTATGTCTTCGATATCTTTGTAGATCGCCTGTACCTCTTCCTCACTGTAGCTAGAGGTGGGCATGTATACTTGTATTATTACTGTATTTACTGGTTTAGATTCAAATCTAACCATGAGTACTCTTTCGTTCTTTCGAAAGTAATTTTCTACACGTCGTCCTATCGTTTTTCGCATACCTATCCCCACACCCAAATTTCGTTCCTCTGATCCTATATAAATTACCCTGAAGTCTCCACTCCAAAAATCCCCCGCCTCTGACCAGCGGACTTCGCTGATTCCTACTATGTCTAGTGCTCACCTATTTATTTCGAGTTTCAGGTTCTTTAGCTTACCTACTTGTTTCATACTTCTGACATTCTACGCTCCGACTCGCAGAATGTTCACGTATCTTTTTCTATACTTTCGGATCATGTGATCCCCTGAAGTAGTCCCCTCCCGGAGATCAGAATGGGGGACTATTTTACCTCCGGAATTTTTTACCCCAGAGGATGCCATCATCATTAATAACAATTTGAGTACGCTGTGTACTTGGGAGATAATGTGGTGGTTTCCCGTTGTCTTCCACATCGCAGTAGTGTGCCTTAGAATGTCATACCGACTCCTATGGTCTCTGTCACTCTAAGTACCAAAAAAGCTGCTGCCCTCTTTCGGGTCCTGCCTTGGTCTGGTTCCTCAATAGGGACCCCACTAATTTGGTTAAACCTATAGTTCGACTCTTTAGCTCATTGAAACGCGCAAGCCATTCTACCTGTTCTAGTATTTTAGAACGTCGTCAAGATGCAGGTCCGTTCAGAATGGGCTTAAGTCTTACCATAACATGTAATTTAATAAATGACACCATGACATAACTCACAATTAGTTAGCGGTCTGGCATGTTGGCACCGATTCGCTGCTTAAGCCTTACCATAACATGTAATTTAACACTTTTCCTTTTTTGGAGAAATAACCAGGTAATATTTCATTTCCTTATAAATAGGAATCATGTAAACATGTTGGAGTTCTTTAACAACCATCAGGTTGCTAATATCTATGTAGAGCCAGGTAGATAGGAAAAAGATAGAAGAATATAGGAAGACCTAGACCAAGCTTATATTAGTCGAATTATTAGAAATTTAGGTTGAGAAGGGTATGTAGAACTTTTTAGATTAGCACAGAATAGAAAAAAAGTTGGAGCTGGGTCAAACCGACCTTAAGTAAGGTGGAAAACAAAATGATGATGATGAGGACACTATACTTAATTTTTACAAGGTAAAGAAGGATAGATTCAAAAATCACTGTATATTTGAATGCAAATAGTATGACCGTATGTCTCAGATTATATTGCTAATATGTAACTATTTGTAAAACTTTTTTTAAATGCACACACAATGGTTGACTTTATTTGATATCATTACCTTAAAGTTACCATTAGCCTTTTCTCTGGACGCATTACTGTATCTATCTTATATATTTTACCTTTTAAGATATTGTGAAGCTCGTCAAAAGACCGAATTGACATTCTAAAATTTGAAAAATATTTCAGGGTGTTGTCTTAAATCTTGATACAGTAGATAGTATGCTCCTTTTGTATTACGTTCGCTGACTATTATATGAACCCATACTCTGCTTTTCCTAGACTTGTTCTCCTTTTTAGTCACCGCCTGAATATGGCAACAATCCTTCTCCTACCATGCTGATTTTTAAAATGAATACAGCAGCACACTCGAGCAAGCGCCCGGTCCTGAAATTAATTGACCCGAATGTCGTATACTGTATCTGAAATTCAGAATCTCAATGTACAAGAAGGATGGAAATGAATGTCGAATACTGAATTCGAGATTCTGAATCCCAGTATAAAAGGAGCCCTAAAGCACATTACGGCATAACAAAAGAACAATTGATTCGGAAAGAATTAGTAATACGATGTGTTTGGGACCCGTGTCCAAAAAGTTGGCACTCTCCAAATTAGATCGTTTAAAATCTTTTTTTATTTAACGATTGAGATTTACTTATTTAGGGAAATTTAGGTCAGATTTAAACAGCGTGAAATCTTATTAACAAGTTTAATATTTTGACACACTTGGTGCCGGGCATTTGGTTGGTTTTTGTAACTTAAGTTGTTTATGACTGTCTTGTGTTGATACTATTTGACTTTTGACCGCTCTCATTTCAAGGAATCACACACAGTCCCAACACGAGTATCATTAATTTGAAATTTTTTAATTTGATCGTTTGGGTATATTATTCAAAAGCTACTGGTTGAATCCCTTTTTATAATACTAATTTTATTCAAACAAAAAAGCTCTTCCCCTTATGACAGCTTAAATGCTGGTTAGCTTAGCAGCAAGGCTAAAGAAAAATAGTTAACAATCAGTAACAATAAATGAAAAAAACAGCTTAATTATATGAAACTGGGCTTTCAAGGATATAAATATAAACGGAAAAATCCTTTGAATAATGTATACTGACATTATAAACTTCGGAATTTTAATAAATCAAGCGATATAAAATATTTATACTAAGGTCAAGACGCGGTTTATCTTTACAAATAAAAACACAATGATAACGCAACTACCAACTAATAAGCAACTCCTATTGAAAATTCAGTTTGAACAGTGGATGTAAGAGTTTTATATTTAGCCGGGCCTTGATCTACGGATAAAACCATGATAACGCAACGTTCTGGATTTCACACCACAAGCTGAGCTGATAAGCTACAACTAAGGAAATTCAATTTGAATGCAATATTCAACAATTTTCAAATTTTCATTTCCCTTGGAAATTACATATTTAGTTAATATAATAAGATAATAATCTAGAATTTTTAGGTAAACCTAAATGATCATTTCAAATCGAACTAGTATTTGAAACGTGGAAAATATAAGGTCTCGAAAAGGATTCAAACCACCTGTATCTTCGACTTTTGCGACCGATGCGCTAATCAATTGTACCACCCAAACGGGTGATTACAATTGGAAAATATATCAATCTAAATCATGTATGAAACTATACATCGATTGGTTAGCGCATCGGCCGCGAAAACCAAAGATACAGGTTTGAATCCTGTGATTCCACAAAAAAGTATTCAACAGATTGGGTTCAAATCAGTTGAACGAGCTGGACGCAAAAATTCATTGGCTTCAATACTTGCATTATGAGGTGGAGCTCCATCTTGATTCAACCACGTACTTTTCCACAGCTGAATAGACAAGAATTCCAATAATAAAGGAAACTCCTTTTTTAAAACTAGGCATATTTCTCTTGTGTAAGTGTCCCGTGATAAAGATATGGGCCAACAACAAACCGATTATAATTACGTATCAAACGTCGAAGCTATAGATTGTGTGATTTTTAACTTGCCTCGTCCATTTTGGATTATTTTCTGACTAGTTACGACAGTTATGCCTAACTACAGTGCTAATAGAAAACGGAGCTACAAAATTCATTCTACGTTGACTATCTCCTAGTCTTAAATGCTGTTCTAAATGTACTTTTAAGGATGGAAGTTGTTACCTTTTAAATTCTTTGACAAGACCAGAAATATGGAAATTGTTTATTTAGTTTACGCCAAGACCATCTTGAACCATTTTTAACAGCATGTATTAATAAGACCGTATTATCATCTGTTTGTACTGCTTTTGCGGTCTCTTGGATTTTTCAAAACTTTCATAATTTTTTAAATTGTTATACAAACTCACAAACATTTTGTAATTAAATTTCGGTTTATCTGGAAACTTCATTGCATACAAACGCCCATCTTCAGAAGCTTTTTTACGGTATTCCTCGTACACCAGAATGATATTTAATTTATCTGCGTTTGTACGAAAAGACACAAACAATTAGAGAAGAACGTTGGGTGATGGGCCACATTTTGTTTTTCAAAAATAGTTTATAGTATTTTTGGACTAATTAATCTGTAATTTGGGAAATAAATTACTAGGTGCATCTACTTTTAAGTTATATAAAAACATTTTTGAAAAAATCGTTAACATTAGTTGTGTGTTTGTCAAAATATAAAGTCAGTCTTTAAGATTTGTGAAGAGTGCTTCAAATATGGGCCAACCTGTAAAATGAACAAAAAATCGTATTAAATCGTAAAAAATATGTTTTTTGAAAGAATGTGACATAAAAACTTATTTACAAAAATCGCTAATATATTTGCCGCGTTCTGTGTCCGCACAAGCCTCAAGTTAACACATATGTGTTATATGGCAGCACACCCATAATTCACCCTGACGTCTATAGAGAAAACCCCTCCACAATAAAGGCACGTTGCATCTTCATTTTCAGGACGAGTTCTAAATTCTTTCTTGTTATTATCTTCATCATCAGGAATAAATATTTCACTCTCTTCATGTCAGAGTCTTCTTCCGTTTTTGAGGTTTTGATTGTGATTTTAAATTATCTTTGACCAACGTTTTGTTAAACACATTCCGTTCTCACTAAATTCTTTATTTTTTCAACAGATATTTCTAATTCGCTTGTATACAGAGAAGATGTTAAAATTTTAGATTTAGAAAACGTTTTTCCCACGATTAGATATTCTCCTTATTATTGATGCGAATGGAGAAATCACAAAAGGCGACACAAAACTAACCGATTTTCAAGGACCCTTGAAACATCCAGATTGTTGATATTCCAGGAAAATGCAGGATTATCAGTATTTTTAGAGCATTCAGATTGAAGTTTTTTATTGGAACTTTCCGGGTAAGCAGCTTTACCATTGGTTTTTATTATTTTCAGTTGCTGGAATGGCCACAGGAAAGGAACTTTGATCTTGAGACGTATTGCTGTTGATAGACATTTCTTTAGAATTGCTGCATCTTTTAACTGCTTCAGCTTCTTCAGTAATAAAATCAGCATCACAAAAAATTTGCCTATTATACAGATAAATTCCTGTCACTCGAAAATTGTTGATAGCAATTTGTGCACTCTGTGATTTTAGCAATGCCTTTCCTAATAACTAGGTTATTTCAAAACTGAAACAGGACGCTGATTCATACGTATCCAATTTCTTATTTCTTCGCTATGGTATACCTTAAACGGACCCATAAAACTTTTATCCATGGGTTTATGCGTAGAATGAGATGGAAGTGACACTATTGAAATGTGATTTTCTTTGGCTAAGCTAATAACTTCCAAATTACGAGTATGGCTATAATGTCCATTCGAGGTTAACATTGTACTCCTGCTCCAGATTATCAAAAAATCGCGATGGGTTTTCAGCATAAAACCAAGAGCTCAAGACATGCCAAATGGGTTTCTTAGAAAAAGTATTACCTTATGGCGACGTAAATATTCAATGAGCCAACTTCTTCCTGCAATTTCCTTCCTAAAGGATTTATTCTTGCTGTTTTGTTCAGCTAGTGTGTTCGCAGTAATTCGAATGTATTGTCTGGTGAGACCACAACACGTTGCCTTCATTGTGAGGATGTAATTTACACGCTCCTCCACCAATTGTTCAACTAAAACTGTTTTTCTTCTACGAGCAGTTGCAGTTATGCGGCCAGGATTTCCACCGACCTTCAAAAGCCTTTGTCAAGTAGATCTTGCCACACAATATGTTTTTACTGCCTGTCTACAAAGTGACGAGCGTTCTTTAACGACAATTATTGCACTCGTCATATTCTCAATATCTCATTGCTTTCTTGTATTTTTGAAAACTATTTTTTCCTTGTTCATGGTATTTTTATCCTAAAAATACAATATTGCTATTTTCTAGAATTCCAACCTAAATGTGGTTCGAATATGGGCCTGGCTCAAATTTCAGACAACAAAGTGACCCATATTTCAAACATAACCACAACATATAAACAAAGTATATTTAAATGCAATCTAAGGCACAATTCAGTAAGACATGTTGAAGGATTTCTAGTATACTCCAATTTTTAATTTGAAAGAAAGAGAATTATTGATGAAAACAAACTATTTACGCGCTTAATAAATGTTTACAACCACCAGAATCTCAACTTATCGAGTTCTTCTCTACGCCATCTATGTTTAAAAAGCGAAGTTAGAGATTTGTCTGCGGATCAGTGGTGTAAATATTTAGTTGTGCTACACATAGAGTCGGTACACGTTGCGGTCAATAACAGAGTAGCCCATAATATGGGTTTGGCTCATTTAAGACCTTCTCCTTTAATAATAGCGTCAAGATGGCGGCTAGCAAAGTTGATAGGAAATTGTTTGAAGCGCGAGGCATATGAATACATTTAGTTGACTGGTTAATCGTCAAATAATATTAAAAGTTTATAATAGAGAATTAATGAAAAGATTTCACTTGTGTATTGGTACAGATGAAAACAATTTTGAGCATTTGTTTTAGTTCTTCAAATTTATAATTCATATGTTTGCCATTATTCCAATGTAACACAATAAATTTGTTACACAATTATTTATATCCATATTTAATTACTTAGAAATTTAAATATGTTTAAATACGATTATCTTCAAAACGATTAGAATTAGAAATTATTCCTGGTTCAAAAAAATAATATTGATCATAGCGACATCTACATTTAAATTAAAAAAAACAAATTAAATCTTAAATTAAGCAAACATACGCTCTAATAAACGGTATTTACATAATTCTAATATGTCTTTCCGAGTGACTCACTTAAGCTCGTTCACTGTGGGTATTTTAGAAACCAGCAGATACAAATTCGGTTAAATTACAAAAAAGTTGCGCTCTTTCAAGTCCTTTTAATAACATATTTCAGAATGACGATATTGATAATGGCTCCTGAAATATGAAAAAACTGAAAAAGCAATTTTTTATAAGTTCCTCATAACTATTATATTTACAGAGATATTCAACTGAAAGTTTCATAGGAAGAAATGATGTTATCAAGAAAAGTGTTTGATTATCGCATCGACGCATTATTTCATCGCAAAACTCAATTTTTCTACCGAAATCGCATACCGCTAGCCCCAGAGTAAATTTTATCTTGAAAGGATGTCATGTTTCTTTCATCATAGTTTTATGAACGAAAATGTACTAACTTCAATCGCCCGTGCTATCTTGCTTATCGAAGGATGAGGATTTTCTACAAATGATTGCATTACATCCAAACTTTAATCAAATTCTGTAGCTGATTTTGGTCTACCATCCCGCGGGCGGTCCTTGAGAGATTCCGTTTCTTCGAATCGTCTGATAGTTTTTTAACTGTAGACTTTGAAATAAGTTCACGATCTGGATACATCGTTAAACAAAGTCAATACTTCTTCGAAAAACATAACGCGGTTACCACATCCTCGAATGATTAATAATGTAATTCTTTCCCTTTCAGTCAATACCATTTTGGCGACTACCGAAGGTCTTTCTTACTTTGCAAAAGGAATTAGTTTGACTTGATATTACGAACAAGTTGCAACGGGCATTTTTGTAATTTAACATTTTTACGCTATACTTAATTCATAAATACATTTCTACAAATTACTATTTCGATATTTAATATTTATTAACTCCTTAGGCGAATGCATCGTGTAATTAATTATAGATTGCATCGTTCTTGTCTTGCCGTAAATATAAATTTTGTTCCTTATGTGGATATACAAGTCTAGATAAGAGGCGATAAGCGGTTGTAATAACGACGAATTGATATAAACAGATGAGGAGTTGAGTTTTGTTCTTTGTTCCGATATATTAATTACGTGAAAATACTGTTCCTGTTGCTTTGAAAATAGTGAGAATTAATGCGGTAACAATTCTCGTATTGTTCCTGAACAAGCGCGGTACGATTTTAGTGGTTTTCTTGTGAAATAAAAGTTGTATTTTAACTGTATAAAGTGTAGTTCTGATTACTTTTGAAGGAAGTATGCTTTATATGTAACGTGGTTTACGGAACATTGACGGACTTACTTAGTGATTA
Source organism: Platerodrilus igneus (assembly GCA_036346225.1). NCBI lineage: Eukaryota > Metazoa > Arthropoda > Insecta > Coleoptera > Lycidae > Platerodrilus > Platerodrilus igneus. Next base: position 8,092,988 of record JARFIW010001469.1, on the reverse strand, counting down.
CGCGTGCTTTACTAATTGTGTTTTTAGTTGAGTTTCTTTTGAAATAAAAATTGTAGAACTTGCTTGCTAAACTTGACCGATTCTTTTAGGATTAATGTGTGTGCGATCTAGTGTAGTGGTCCCCTTTGTTTATCAGGGTAAGTGCGATAAACTTGTACAGAATTTTTAAAGGAGCCACTTTAGTCAGGTTTTAAACTCCCTAAAACATTTGCAAAATGAAATTGCAGAAGTGTTTAACTCATTCCGTATTAATGATATGTTAAATTTACCTTGCATTTAATAAGTAAATAAAATATGAACGTACATTTTTTTAAAGACGAGATTGTGAGAGTGACCGTGTTTTTAAATGTTTCCCCGTATTCAAACAATTCCTTTACCAACTGAAATTAACTTCAGAAGTTGACGAAGTTCTTTCTGCTGAAGCAGATCCGCAATACGAAAAATTCTTGACGGATGTTTGGATCGGAATTATACTAACTTTAATTGTTCTTAGTTGCGTGTGTTGCATGTGTTCCTGTCTGTTGTACCACGAATTCCACCCCCGCGAATAGACTGTGAATCTTTGCCAAGCTACACCAGTACATCCGGCTTACCAAGCTATCAGGAGGCTTTCGATCAGTTACAGAAAGTAAAAGAACAATCTGCAGTTGATAGTAGTGTCAAGTTTCAAGTTGATAATGGGATGGAACCATGGACACCCCACACTCCACCAACTCCAACTGCAAGGCTATCAGTAGCCGAATTAGTCCAACCTGGTTGTGTAAGTTGAACTATTTCATACTTGTTATTACTTTAAATATCTATCCGTTGGTTTTGCAATATTCTTTGTCGTGTTGATACCTTTTACAATAGACTTGCCTGCTATTAAGAAAAAAAAAGAAAGAAAAAAAATCAAAACTACTGAATTACTCATATCTATTGTGTCTTACCTATTTATCTTTTGTTAACATTTTGTCTGATTTATGTTTAATTGGTGTGTGAGGAAACGTTTCTGCTACTCCCCAATATTACCTCACTTTGTAATAAAAAATTTTTGTAATGCTTTTACCGTTGTTATATTATATAGTTTATCTAAACAGTTTTATTTACATTCTACAAAGTACTGAATAACTTAGACGTTTCATTGCTGCTATGCTTATTCTTCTTTTTTTCAGGTTTGCTTAACTTTTTTTTTCTTGCAGGTATTATCACTAACTTGTTACGTGCCAATCGGCACTTTAACATGTATTAGGTTAAGTTGATGTACGGAAGTTTCGCGCCATAATTTCAAAAGACGCGGCGCGTGGAATTTAAATAGACTAGGCGTGTACTTCCGTTACGTCATAGTGAGTTTGCGCAGAGTGCGCGACACTAGAGGGTTGGACGAATAAGTTCGCGCCAATGGGAAAAAGACAAAAAGAGTGGGGAAGTTTCCTGTTCTCTCTATAACGTGGCTTTTGCCTTTGATCTTCGAGTGAAGTGGTCGTTTTTTTGGTAACGTATCGTTAGCTTTACCTATGTAGATTCCTTTGCTTGATTATCTTTTGTTTCGTCTACCTTTACCTAGTATTCCTGCCCGATCCCTACATAGGTAGATAAATTTGCAGCCACCTCGAGGCAAACCGGACTCCACGACCCGAGATTAACGAGTCACCATCTTTAATCCCTCCGGAATGGAGGCCCTGATTTGGACTTGGAATAGAAGCCAACTTCAACGCAGGGACATATCATGTGAGTAATTATTGTGCTATCTTTTGTCCGACATTTATGTATATTTTTCCGATAATTACGTCTTAAATTTATGCATTGGTGACGCCATTGGTAGATGACCGCGCCCCAAATCTGTATAAGGTTCGCGCTTTCATCCGCCAGAGGCGTAGCCCGCTTTATTCATTGCGCTTGCGCGATGTGTTTATGAACTCTTAAACTGTATTACCGACTTCGTAAACTGTTTTATCGACCATATAAATGTATCACCAATTAAATTGTAATAAACTCCTTACAGCCGCGTACATTGTATGTTGGTCTGCTTTATACAACCCCCCCTAATCTCCGATTGAGCCCGGTCACTTCTTTGATTTTTCTTTGTGTTACGCGCGGCTATGAGACAACGTAGCATAACTTTGGCGCCCGAACAGGGGGTGCCACAAAAAACGTAACAAAGTCATTTACTACTTGTATGACGCATACAATCTGCATCTAGTATCAAGCATCTAAGCTTTTAATATTTTGCAATTTTGTAATAGTTAAAGTGCAATTGAGGTAACTTTCACGTAACCTTCAAATGACTCAAGGTCAAACAAATGGCACTATCTTATAGCTCTTTCGAAACCATACCAGTTTTGTCTCAAACATTTTTCTCTAAAAGCTTTATTTTTGAGATATTCGATCATTTCCAGACCTTTATAATACTCTGTATAATGTACATCCCAGGTGTGGAGGATTAGTCTCAGAATCTCGAAAAAAAAAATCGCAAAAAAAATTAAAAAATAAGTGTTTTGGGAACAAATGATTTGGAACCTAGAATGTTTGGAATCTTTGAAAAGTAAGGAAGTTAGAGAATTTAACACTATAAATAACTAGGTTACAACTAAATTTGGCAGGAAATATAGTTCCGGAATACAATCGCCTACTCAGACTCAGGAAAATGTCATACAAGTATGGATTTGATTATAAATGAATAAAAATAGCTAGGCAGGTAAACTATGTTCAATAAGTTAAACTTACTACAAAACTAGCAGACCCAGTGGTAATAACAATTATGAGAAACCGTCATCAACCTTAAATAACGGTAAACCAGACATAGCTCATACAAAAATTAGGAGCATCAGCAAGTGAGAAGTAATTGAAATAAAGCAATATATGATAGTGTAGATAGTACATTAGTAGAAATAACAAATATACCAACCAACTGGAACAGATACAGAGATCTTTTATTTCACTGAAGAGAATTTAGCTATTACGAAAGGCTTAGGTGACGAGGATGAGGAAGCGTAATGTAAAATACTAAGAATGACATTTCAAAAGGTACTATAACAATCAAAATTAAGAAAAGCTGTACGAATACATCAGTTGTCAGCAGAGTTAATTAGATACACGACCTATAATCAGAATGAAAAATACCCATTGGTTTTGTAGTGATATTTCTGTGGAAAATAACATTAAAGGATTGCAAAATATGTAAGATCGTTAGTCAGTTGAGCCGTTATTCAAAAATATTAACTAAAATAATATATAACGGGACATAAAATATAATAGCAGAGAGATTAATAGACTACTAGTTAGGATTTAGTAAAACAAAGGTATGAGGATAGCAATCTTAAGAATAAACTATAAGAATAGAAAAACTAAAACTACAGTAATAAGCTTCATAGATATGGCCAAAGCGTTTGACAATGTAGATTGTTTATGATTTTTAAGGAAACGGGAGTATACTATACGAGCAGGCAAATGATTTACTTTTTATATAAGGAATAAATAGATGTTCAGATAGAAGAAAAAAAATCGCCAAGGGTGTTAAACAATGATGCTTCACATAGCTGCAGAAGTCTGTTTCGCAGATAGGTTCTTTTTTGTTTCATTTTTTGTTCTAATTCTTTTGTATTTTATTCCGGAAAATGTGTGCGGGTGAGAATGGACAGACTGAATTTTTGAAGATTCCCTTAGCAGCCAAAATAGTTTTCGGTTCAGAAACATAAAAATAATAAAAGAACAATATTTTGGTTATCAAGGGCATTTTCAATAATTCAGTCTGTCTATTACTCATTTGCATACGCACAAGAACACGACACAAAAAGTATTAGAACAATAAACAATACACAAAAAATGTTACAGCGCCCGCACAGAATGAAATATTTTGCAAAAACTGGTCCCAATGTCCACGAATACAAACAGACTAACAAAACATTTTTAAAAATGTAGCCCGTCCATTTACATTTACTTACACCCACGAACACAACACAAAAAAGTATCAGACGAAAAAAAAGTTGCAGTGCCCACACGAAGAAACCAGAATGTTTTCTATTTTCCGCGTGTTGTAACTTTTGGTTCTGTTTATTGTATTAATACTTTTTGCATTGTATTCCTGAGTGTATGTGGATGAAAATGGACAGGCAGAATTTTTGAAAATACCCCCTTAGCAAGCGCAATACTGTTCATCGCAGAAGAAGATATTCCTAAAAACAAAAAGACAATATTTTGGATGCCAAGGACATTTTCAAAAATTCAGACTGTCTATTCTCATCTACACACGCACAGGAACACGTTACAAAAAGAATTGGAACAATAAACAATACATCAAAAACTGACAGCGCCGCATGAAAGAAATCAGTCAAAATATTTTCTCCTTTGCGTTATACCGCTTTGTTCTGTTTTTGTTCTAAATCTTTTTGCATCGTATTCCTGGGTATTTGTTGATGAAAATGAACAGGCTGAATTTTTGAAAATGCCCCCTTGGTAACCACAATACTGTCCCTCACAGAAGAAAACATTCTTAAAAAGTAATAATAAAACAATATTTTGGCCGCCAAAGGCCTTTTCAAAAATTCAACGTATCCATTCTCATCTACACCCGCACAGGAATACGATAAAACAAGAATTAGGACAATAAACAATACGCAAAGAGTTACAGTGCCCGCATGGGAGAAAATATTCCTTAAAACTTGTCCAACATGCAAAAATATACATAGGCACCAAAATAAAGCGTTTTTCAAAAATATAGCCAGTCGTTTTTCATTCACACACTCAGAAACACAATACAAAAAGTATCAGAACAAAAAATAGTATACAAAAAAAATGGCAGTGTCCTTACGGAAGAAGTCGTCTTTAAAAGATTGTTTTCTACTTTGCGGGCGTTGTAACTTTTAGTTCTGTTTATTAGTCTAATCTTTCTGTGTCGTATTCCTCTGTGTATTTGGATGAAAATAGAGAGGCTAAATTTTTTGAAAATGTCCTCTTGGCAGTCAAAATACTATTCTGCGCAGAAGAAAGCATTCTTAAAAATAATAAAAGGACAATATTTTGGCTGTCAAGGGCACTTTCAAAAATTCAACCGGTCCATTCTCATTTACACACCCTCGGGAATACGATACAAGAAGAATTAGAACAATAAACAATATACAAAAAAGTTACAGCTGCCGTACGGAAGAAATCTGTTTTATAAACAACGTTTTTTACTAACGAGCGCTGTAACTTTTTGTTTTGTGTTTTGTTTTTGTTCTAATTATTTTTGCATCCTGAGTATATGATGATAAAAATGGACAACTGAATTTTTGAAAATGCCTCCTTGGGAGCCACCAAACGTACCCCACAAAGAAAGCATTGGGAAAAAATAATAAAAGGGCAATGTTTTGGTTGCTAAGGCCATTTTCTAAAATTCAGCCTGTCCATACTCATCTACGCACGCGCAGTAACACAATACAAAAAGTACCAGTACAAGGAACAGTATACAAAACAAGGTACAGTACCTCACGGAAGAAATCAGTCTTATAAATTGTTTTCTCCTTTGTGGACGCTGCAACCTTTTTTGTGTTTTGCTTTCATTCTATTTCTTTTTGTATTGTATTTCTGGGTCTATGTGAATGAAAATGGTTAGGCTGAATTTTTAAAAATACCCCCTCGACAGTCACAATTCTGTTCCTCGCAGAAGAAACCATTCTTAAAAAATAATAAAAGGACAATATTTTGTCTTCCAAAGGCATTTTCAAAATTTCAGCCTGTCTATTCTCAACTGCACGCGCACAGAAACACGATACAAAAAAAAATTAGAACAATAAGCAATATAGAAAAAAGCTACAGCACCTGCTCAGAAAGCATTCTAATTTATATTATAAGTTGATAACCAAATATTATTTAACTTGCATGTAGATCAAGCAATGAATAAAAAAATGAGACCGTAATTCAAGGAAAAAAAATTCAAATGCCGATGAAGAGTATGGAGGATATAAAAATATTCGCAAAAATCTGACAAGAAATTAGAAACTGAGAAAAAATTAAATAAACATTAGATAGAGACTGCGGTAAAAAATTAAAAATACAATCCGAAAGTTAATGAGATATAGTAAATAGGACTGCAGTAGAGGGGTGCTACTCAAGCTAGAATAAAAAATGAAGTAATTTTGCTATTTAGAAAGTTGATTACAAGGATAGCTAAAAGAAGAAAAGCGTTTGAACTGCAAGGTGCATATTTAGAAAGTAGGATTAGTCTAGATGTTAAGAAAAGAAACTCTAAAACTATGTTTGGAAAGGATCAGTATAGGACTGCAAAATACGAAAATTAGGCAAAGAAAAAGTTAGGTAGTTGTAGGTTTTCGAAAGGCGATGCGCAAGAGAATCCATAAAATTAGCTGAACAGGTAAAGTTTGTATCGACAAGGTCTTAGAAAGGGTTAAGACGGATAAAAATTGTATTTAGCGTTATTGACAGACAGGACATGTTTTGACGCATAGTAAAAGACGTGGTGGAGGGCAGAGCAATAGGTAAAATGTGTAAAGAAGGGAAAAGGCTAAAGTATATGACCAAATTGAGAAAGATGTATATAGAGATAATTGTATGACACTGAAGTAGTTAGCTCAGAAGAGCTACATGAAACCATCCAACTAACTTAGTAATCCACATTTGAATATAAAAAGCATTAAGGCAAATTTTGGAAGCATCATAACGAAAAGGAATATTTTTCAAAAGTCGTTGCTGCTGAGCGTGAATTTGAAACAAATTACGTATTGTTCTTTTTGTCCTTATCAATACATGAGCTAATTCTAGGGTATATTAAAACACTGTAAAATAGAATTGGTTTCAAAATTTGCATCGTATATTGCGGTGTTGGTTTCGGATACCTGCTTTCAAAGATCTGCGTTTGGGATTGTACGTTGATAGATCGTAAAGTTCCACAAAAAAGAAAAATTTTGTAGGGTATAAAATCTGGAAATTCTTAACCTTGAAAAACCATACTTTCTATTGCGTTTAAATAGGTAATAATGTAAATCTTGGAATTTGCTTCGCATAGAAAACTCCAATACAAATTAAAATACTGGATGTTCAAATTAATCAAATTGCAATCTAAAATCATACTGATTCTTCAAAATGCCCTCTATATCAAAAATAAATTAAAATATTGGCATTAATATTAGACACTTTTTTTAAAAGTGTCTTTAAAATGTTGTGGGAGTATACATTATAGAAAACATAGTATTACCTTGAACATCCTGTAGTATCCTTGAAAAGTATACAAATATATAGTTTAGCAACAAACTCATCGAGATTTCCTATTTATAAATTAGTTGCCATAAATAGATAACGGAATTTTATTGCGTAAACGGTTTAATTTGGGTTAATACGTTAAATATGTGTTTTCCTAATCATAGCAAAATACCGTCTAAGACAAATTGCAATTTAAAAACTCCAGAGGGCAAATTTACGTTAATAATTTTTACAAAGATAAAAATGACACAAAATGTGAATATAAAAACCTTAAGGAACCAAGGATACCTACAAACCACGATTTGTTACAATGAAGGTAGTACATACACTGTTGTTTGCATTTTCTGCATTCTCATATGGTGAGTATAAATAAAATTTTATTTGCACTAATTAAAACACGATTCTATAGTTTGCAGTGAAGATGATAGGGGTGATTTATGCGAAGGCGATAACCATATCCCTTATTCAAAACTGCCGGCTGATGTTCAATCTGATCTGTATAAAATTCTGATAGGTGCTGCTAACGCGTTAGGAGGTAGTTGTTTAGGAGTTGAGCCAAATTACGAAAAAATCGAATTGTTACTATTTACCAACGATCCAGATAACTATACCAGGCTGGACCCAAGCAATCCCGTTGGAATAGACAACGATACACCACTGTATATCTTATCACACGGATGGATGTCTGGTTTTAATGGTTATAAAATAAAAGCTTTCAGAGACAAGTACGTCGAACTATATGGCAAAAACATACTTTTCGTTAACTGGGGAAAATTAGCATGGTATCCATATACAACAGCTGCATGTAACATACCTTATATAGGACAATACCTTGCACACTTTCTATGCATCTTGAGTGACATACAAAACTATGATATAAGTAAAGTTCATATGATTGGACATTCTTTGGGAGGTCAACTTTCGGGAATTACCGGTAAAGGTGTGCAACAAATATGCAACAAAAAAATGGGAAGAATTACTGCTTTAGACCCTGCAGGACCAATGTTCCAGATATCAAAAGAAGCAAGCCGTTTAGCTCCAACAGACGCAGAATTTGTGGAAGTTGTGCATAGTAATTCCGGATTATTTGGTTTTTTAGGTAAAGCAGGAACGGTTGACTATCATTTAAACTGTGGATCCGTACAGCCAGGATGTTTTATTCCGCAGGATCTTAGTCAAATTGCGGAAACATCAATTTATATGCGTAAATGTTTGTTATAATATATGAACTTGTAAGTAATATTTTGTATGTTACAGTTGTGTGCCATCATATGCGCTCAGTGGAACTTTGGCCATATGTACTCGAGACTACAGAATTTAAAGCCAAGAGTTGCAAATGGTGCCCGTTTGTAATACCGGGAATGTGCTTGACAAATATGTTTGGAGCAAATTTTGTTAGTTTGGGTCACACATACACAAAACCTCCAAGTGAACAATATAATCTTGTTACCGGACCGTATGCACCTTTCAGACTAGGGTGCGGTGCATTCCGTTTTCAAGGATGTTTGTAGTTTTGTATTGGTTTTGAAATTTAAAGTATTTTAAAATCAAAAATATCTTTTAACGAAGAATCCATGGTGCCCGTTTTACAAGCGATGTTTGTCGACAAACCCTCATGAGTTAGTACGCATCAGTTATTACCAAATTTTGGAACAAAAATTAAATATATAAATGTATTCAATGGATTGGTTTCCACCTGCACCGCATGTCCACTAGGTTTGGTTTAATCGCAAAAGTTGGTCTGAAAGGTTAAACAAACATCACAAAGAGCACCAGTATTCACACAAAATCGATATAGGAGATTGGAATAAAACTTCAAGGTAAAGTTGGAATCAAATTTGAGAAAAATTTCCAACCACGTTAGCGTTTAGTGCAAGTATAGAAATTATTAATAATGAAAGCATGTATAAGTTTAAGAATAAAGTACTATTTTAAGAGTAAAATTAGTTTTCCTTTTATATTTTAGATTTTGTTCGCCAGTGAGGTAACATTTACTAATTTAAAGACAAATAAATTTTTCCGGTGTGCGGTCTGTATTAAAAGTTATTTGAGAATTTAACATCTTATTCTTGCCGTAATTAATACAGGCATTCCATAATAAAAAAAAGTTAAAAAATAATTTTCCATATCCTCAAGTAATCAATGTAAATATGAGAATCAAGCTGCAATATACCATTGTAGCAGGTACGTCTCTGTTTTCTAATTACTCTTGTGAGTAGGTACGGCCCTGGATGCTGATAATTCAAACAGTGCAGGTGAAGTGCAAGAGATGTCGCCAATAAGACAGTGGTCGAGAGGTCGTCTCGAGTAGTGGATGCGCACAGTGGGCTTTATTCACGTATAAAGCCCATAGTATGTCGGGATCGTTTTATTACTTAAGTTAGCATGATGGTCTTAACAATTAACCTGTAGTACATATATAATATATATATATATATATATATATATATATATATATTCTTATATCTCTCTAGCCCACCTTTGGCGTTTACCTTCAACTATCTTCCCACTCGTTGGGTTTCAACTCCCCCTTTCTTCTTTATTTATTACACTTTAAACTTTAAACAAAATTTGTTACACGACTTTTGTCGTCGTCCCTAATTTACTATTCAATGTATGACTTCAAATCGAGGTGCTTTAGCAAACGTTTGGTTGGTTCTTTATTTACTAATTACTATATTTTATGCCTCGACTATTTGAAACTTTAATCTCAGGGTTTTCTCACCTACTCACCGTGAGTTCAATCGTGAGTAGATGTGCACTACCCAACCAAACTGCACCCTCGTTTGTTTTACCACTTTTTTAATGTACTGAATTTACTATGTATGCCAAATTTTAACAGATCAAAGTTACCTGATGCCAAATTAATTTATGTAACTATTTATGACTTTAATTTTGACGTTCTAAGATATTCACGGTACTTACCAGAATTATACCGCGCTGAAGGCCTTCTTTTAACTGCTGGCTCAAGTTCGAAATCACCGTACGCACTTTCACAAAAGATTCTCCAATGTAGTCCGCTTGCGTACTGCCTCCAGGTGTTCTTAAACCAATTTCGTTGACCCAAACCTGAAATAATTTGACCCCAATTTAGAATTTAGCAAAAACCGTTATGTCTACTTCCCCTGCGTTAATTCTTCCTCGTCGTATACTGCTCTCCTGTTCCTCTGCTTCGTACTCCAATTAATCCTCTCTTCGCTCAATCCAAATCAATCCCGCTGTCCTATTACAAATCACTCCTAGTCCTGCTATTCCAATTATCCATACGATGTCCTTACTGCCGTTTAATCTGCTCAAATCACTCCAAAAATTATCTATATCGTCGTTGCCTTCTGTATCCACTCCAATCTCCTACTGCCGTTATACCAAATCTATCCAAAACCAACACCAATCTTCCTCAAAACTAAATAATCGTCGCTTTCCCCGTTGCACTGTTTAAACCACTTTCAAATCTTCTCTTATACACGCTGACTTTCCCGTTGCACTATTAACCACTTTTAAAACCTTTTTAATACTCGTCGCCTTTATACTCTCGATGCTTCTTATTACTCACACTTTGACTAAATAATACTCGCTGATACATATAAACTTTTATTTTAATAAATATTTTACAACTTTTAACGCAAGTTTCATAAAAACACGTCTTTATCTCAACAAATTCGAAAAGGTAAGTCCCTTATTTATTTTGCTTAGTTATAAAATCAACAACCTTAGCTTACTTGAATTACAATTTTAAAACATACAACATCCAATAACAATTCATCTTTCTTTCCGTGTCCAAAATACCTTCACTACAGTCTTTATAATGTTTTTAAATTTCTACTATTGGTCCAAAACACTTCACCAAACTCCAATAACCTTTTACATTTCGATTCACTTTAAATTTTGATTTACAATTCGTCCAAAAGTTGATTCTATTAAAAAAGAAAAGCCAAATAATTTACACACGACCTGGACGCTTTGTTATGCAGATATCCATAAATGCGTTCGGCTTTCCGACGGCAAATGTACTCTCAACTGGCTCATAAAATATCAACTCAGTATAAAACCTCAAGTACCGTGCATTATATCAACGTCATAAAGTCATGTTATCTACCTTTTGGCACATATGTTTCAAACTGAAATGGTACATACTTTAACGTATGTAAAGTATAGCAAAATTATAGTTTTTAAATTATTAGATCTGAAATATTGATCCTATCGTTTGGCATACACCCCTATTAATACAAATATACCTTTAGAAGCCTTATACCCCCCCCCTTACATAATAATAATATATATATATATATATATATTATCGTGTAATTAAGGGGTCATTGGAATATACAAGGGCACAAGTGAACTCATAGGTTGAGAGCTTTTGAATAAGGAAAGACAAATTTATTTAATTAGGAAGTTATATTTTTAACAAATTATTTTTCTTAGCTTAAGTACTGTATAGTAATGTAGGATCAATGTAATTTAGCCAAGGATAATCTAACATAATATTTGTATAAACATAGAGCAGATTAAATAATAATTAGAGTAAAATCTTTCTAACGTATTTAAATTTGTATTTATATGAAAATCTAAAAGCGTGGAGCAGGTGTTAAAATAACATTTGTTTTCAAACGTAAAATCCAACACGTTTAAACAAAACAACGAGGGGAGATAATATTTCTCGGTAAGCTTAGCAACAAACAAACTTTAATGGGTTATTGGAAAAGAACAGCCGTTGGGATTAAGGTATACGCGCTTTGGTGGTTAAAATATTTATTTCAATCTTGGAGGTAGTATAATAAAGAGCCAACAAAAGACCAAAACAGAGTAAAAGTGTATTGAGTGCAAGAGGGATGCGTATACTTAATTCAGGAGACAGTATAGTTGAGAGACCTAAATAAAATCGATAATTTCAAGGATATTTAAAAGCAAACACGAGTCTGTTAAAAAGTGGAAGAATAGAGCCAAGCAAGGTGATTGGTGTGATTTCTACAAGAAGGGCAGAGAACCAGCTGGTGGAGGCATATGTGTGTGATAATGCTATAGGTACAAGGGAGGTGAGAGATGTTTGTTCAAGTCGGAGGCGTAGACAAATGAAAATGTAAAGGCTAAATTAGAACGGCGGTTGACAATTTGAAGCGATTTACCGAGTATTGTTATGTTCGTTATGAAAATTCACAAAAGTTCGAGGTTCGTTAGGGGTTTTTCGATAGAACAACGAGCGGTTAGAAAAGATTTTCAAGAATTATAGGAACGGGTATACAAGTGTACGTGCCAATTTAAAACAGGGGAGGAGGGCGAATTTTACTTATATAATCACTGACAGAGAGGGGCCAGGCTCTCTTTTCTTTTTCGTTCTGATTTCATCCAGCATTGGTGATAATAGTTACTTTCAAGTGAACTAGTGCAATTTAATAAAATTTTATGTAGAAGCTAATAAAGCATCTTTGTGTTAAAACGGTAAAGTGGTACGTAAGTACAAAGCTTGTTAAGTTGGTATTGGAATGCACGAAAATTTTAAAGTTTGAAAGTGTTTGGATGATACAAAAAAGCGATGTTTGAATAATAAAAGTTAAGTTTGGAGATTGGAATTTTTGGAGTGAAAATTGAAAGCAGCGGTATGCATGGCGGAGATGGTAATTGGACCAGAGAGTTAGCTGATGGACTGGGTATCTACTAGACGGTAGCCTCTTCAAGCAGCTAGATGATAAAGCACACGTAGTAGATAAAAACCAGGTAGGCGATAGAATAGAACATTGAGTGGCGAATATTTTTATGGTGTTTGTGATTATTTGGATTTGAGTTTGATGTGTTTTATTATAATTTGATATTTTATGAACAGACATTTATAGGATTTTAAAAGCAAATTGATTTCTGAAAATAATTAATAAATTTACAGATAACCAAATGTTGTAAAGAGGTAAAGAGGGTTTATTGATATTTGGTACTGCCGGAAATTTGTATGCACAGTTGTAGAGTTTTATTATAAGCTCATGCTAAGACCAAAAAGGTAACGTAAAGTATGTGGAACGCCCTCTTACTTTAAATAAAATATATGTGTTTAAAAGGTTATCAATTTGCATGATTATTGTTATAAAATTATTGACCTTTATGGATGTACCTAAAGGAATGGTGTTTTAAAATGTACTATGGATCTAATTTAAATAGAGTGTGATATATTTGGTCAATTGAGTTATTTTGAGTGTGTGATTCGAGTGAATTTTTATATAGATTTCAGCATGAAGATATTGCGGCGAAGTTTCTGGATGTAACAGGTAGGTGTCAACAATATTATATAGGAAATCAGGTAAAAAGCATTAATAAGAGCAGCTTGTGGCTAATATTGAGTCGCTTGCCATTAAATTTCATTCTTTGATATTATTTTAAAACTCATTAAATTTACTTATTCTTTATAATTATAATCTTTGGCTATGGAAAAAGGCAGTTGAGCCGGATCTCCTCCGTGCCGACTGTTGATAAAACCTGCAAAGTCAGGTGAAACAGCACGAAGACACAAATTGTGGGCTAGGTGATGCTGTACTTCCCATAATGTGTTAGTGTTAAATATTACATCTTCGCTACTCCTGACCTGATGAGCCCCAATAAGGGCGAAATGCGTCGACAGGATGCCCTTGTGGCTAATATGGAGTCACTTGCCATTAAATTTCTTTCTTTGATATATATATATATATATATATATATATATATATATATATATCTGAGGTTAGTTTCATCCTGCTTCCAGATTGCAATAGCATTGGCGTTACCTCTAAGTCCGTGCTTTAAAGCACAGGCATAAGTTTGACATAAGTAGAAGGAATCAATGCTCTTGTGTCTACCAAAGCCGAAAAACTGTGCAATCTTGTTGTGATCGTTTGCAGGTATATCATCAAAGACAATAATTGAATCTCCTTTAGCATCCTGTGGTCCAATCAAATCAGGTCCCGGGTTCGAATCCGACACGGTCCGCTTGCAAATGTTAGACGAGCATTTTTCACAAAAATACACCTTCGTTCGGATGAGAGGTAAAATGGAGGTCCCGTGTGTGAGTGTTGTCACGCACGTTAAAGATCCCTACCTTGCTTGGAACAGCAAGGGTTCGGCAAAATTCCAAATTTTCCAGGTAAAAAAAAACTCGCTTCCTGGCCAATGTAGTACCTTCGGGTGGAGCATTGGAAAATCACATGTAAGGTCCAATCAAATTGTCATAGTTTCCAAATTCGTGGTAACCAATTTCTTCTCTTAAAGGTTCAAATACACTTCTTAACAGTTCATACTTTGGTTGATACAGGCTTTTTGAAAACACACACATTTTGAAGTCGAAGCCCGTTTTCGTGCAAAAGGAGCGAGATTAAGGCGTTGGTTTTGCCGCAGTTAGATGAACCGGTGAATATTGCTCGTAGATTGGATGGGAACAAAGGTCCGTGTTTACCCATATTGTTAGGTGAAAGGATTATATTCAAACATAGAGTCATGTATAATTAAAGCATAAGCCTTCATTGACGTTTCAAAATTTCTTGATGCGTCTAATTCCATTCTTCTTACGTCAACCGTTGCGTCCTTGATGCTTTCAAATTGATGACGACAGTCGATGGGTGATTCCTTATACTCGCTGTAGTCCACTAAACACTTATTAGATGTTCTGTTCGGGTAGTATTTTTCCAAGAAAGTTGCGTATGATATGTATGCCGGTACGTAGTCATTCTGTTCAAAGTCGAAATTCATGCGATGATGAAGAAACGCCTGCGAGTTCAAATACACTCTGACATTGGTTATTTAGGCATTCGTAAAGTTTGTCTCATTTTCTTCTTTCTTGTCATATTTTCCATTTTGCAACGCCAGTAATATCCACCGAGCCTTTTCTGTTTCGTTCGATACTTTAATTCTCCACACTTGCGGCTTTGATTGAGATAGCGATGGTAATTTGTGCAGATCACATTTCCTGAATGCGGTCATTATAGATGATTGATTTTGCATTTCCGATAGCAGAGACGCTTTGGCATAGTCGTTTAATGTTATATGCGGGACCTCCCATGAAATACGTTGTATTTTGAACGTCACTGTATTGCCAATCGACTTGTAGCAGTTTACATCAGATTTGGATATGATTTGATTAATATAGTAGATTTATGTAAATATCACCATAAATTAGCGGAAGAATTTTCAGAAATGGTGGTCCTGTGGAATGATGCCGAGGTTCTGCAAAAGGATGCCGGGGGCCACCGACGATCCAGATCAGGGTGTCGAAAGTACGATTCATGTCGGAAGCTAAAAAATGATTAGTTGAAGAAAACTATTGTGCCAATTTAAGATGACAATATTATTTAATGCTGTTACTAAATGTGCGAATATTTGCTAATATGATGAAAGGGTATACTGTAAGATTGCACCTTACTCTTTTCTCGATAATATTAAAAGAGTAATTGCACGACGAAGTATAAGAAATACTTCGGCACAGCTTGCATCGACCTTTAAGGTTGCGGAGGCTGCATGAGAATTGAAATCACAGGGTAAGAGGAATGTTTAGAGAATATCTGAATGTTAAAATTTAAATATCAAGACACTTGTTTACACACCTGTAAAATAACTTAGAGAAACAAAAGTTAAAACACGATAAGAGAAATTTGACTAAATATGTATATTAATACTCAGTTATTACAATTCCAAAGGCTTGTGTCATTAACATTGTAGACATCGCTATATATTTTAACATGATATAATTCATATATTTAATGAATGTACACGAGAAAATTTCTATAGAGAAATCAAAATAAATAATCTCTGTTTAAAAACTCAAAATTTAACTTAATGCGGGAGTAAATCAAAAAGTGATCATAATTGTAATAATGTCATGTAACAAATGCACATGAAATGAAAGTTCAAGTAATAAACCTTTTTTTACCATAAGAAGCTTCATAAAGTTCCGAATGTTTACATATTTTTAGGTTATGTATTAAAGAATTATATTTGAAATCATTTAAGATAAGTAAAATGTAATTAATAATCAAAACAAAATATTTGTAGCGACAAAGACAAATTATATAGAGGTTAGGCCTCTTTATTTTAACAGAAAACGGTAAGGTAAAAGTTTTAATCTCATACTACCTGCAGTATCAGTAACTGAACTAATACTAAGTTATTTAATTTATAGGAATCCTTCATATCCTGCATTGGTGGATCTCCCAGTGTAGGTACAAAACAGCATGTGGTCGACTTCAAATGTTGTCTTTAACAGACTTCTGTTCCATACATTAAACCTGTAGACATTTTTCAATAAGATAATAACTGAGCGGCAATATGCAAAGTAGACGGAAACGAAATATAAAATTCTGTTGATGAGAGTATTTATTTTACATCATCTGGTTGTGCGAATTGCACGAACAACTTTTCCATGTAGAAATTTGAATGAGAGAACATGTTGCCGTGACATAGGTAACCAAAACACAGGTAGTCGGAACATAGGTAACCGAAGCATATGTAACCGGAGCATAGCTAACCGGAGCACCCTAGAAAATTCAGTTGTGTTACAAAAGTGAAAATTTAACGAGGTGCAAAGGAAAATTAATCCATTAATAACTTACCATCTGTATAATTATTTGATGGGTTAAACGAATAAATAACTTCTTTATCTTTCATACTAAACATCTAAAATTATATTTAAAGGTTAATTTAGGATTTATGATTAGAAAATTTACATACCAGGTAAGCACATGAGGCAAGGTAGAAGTTCAAATCAAAAATGGCCAACAGTGCCAGATAAGCAATCAGATATCAAAAGAGAAATGAAAATTTGACATTTCAAATAAATTATTTTCGGCCATCTTCCAGATGGACGATCTCTAGCGATTATTCTCAATAATACAAAATTTAGAACCACACCAGTTGTGCTTTTGGAATAAACACTTCAGAAATACCCAATAGGAAAATTTCATATAGATATAATTATTTGTACTATGTAACAAATTGAAGATTAAAACTAATAATCCAGGATTGTGCGAGATAAATTCTCGTAGAAAATATATTATGTAATAAAGAGAGTAATTTTGTATTTAAATGTAGATATAAGCATTTATATGCTAATAGTGCCAAGCACAAATGTAACATGCTAAAATATAGGCAAAGAGGCATGCTACAAGACTAAAGGCAGATTCAAATTTAATTAAATTATCCATGCCTGGAGCTAAAAAATACTTAGTTGAAAAAAACTATTGTGCAGATTTTGTTACCAGATAATGGGCTAGGTTAGGTGAGTTCGAAAGGAAGCCTAAATAGCACCTACTGTGCCATGTTGGAGCAATCAGGTACTATATAGAAAATAAAAAAAGTTGCTGGGGGTGGCAAAGTGATCTTGCCCATAATTGCATTAAAGTTTATTAAAGCAATTGTTAGCAAACTAAGTGGTTAAAATTTTAACACAAATAATCTATTAGTATTGTTTTATATACTTTTCAAAACAGCAACACGCTAAATGTCCGAGAACAGGCGCATTTACTCTAGTAGGTAATTTTATCTCGACTTTGAAATATAATTATGTTACAGATGATTCATATATTAGTCTTATGTTAAATTTTGCTTTCTGTCTTATTCATTATTAACTATTTAAGAGTGATTTTGTCATTATGCAAAACAGAGATCACTACTTTAAAAGAAATCTTAACGTTTAAGATCGTAAAAGTAAAAATTCTACGGGGTCCGCAACTATTAAAAGTTAAAAGGTTATTGTACTAAATAAAGTCTGTAGAAATAGTAATCTATGTATTTTGATAAATAAGTTAAATAGTAAATTAATTAATTAATTCTCAAGCACAATGATATAGAAATTGCCTAACAACATGTTTGTTCCATAAACTCGTAAAAGTGATAACGTATTACATATTAATATCTAAAGAAAGATACTTTCATGTCAATTAGCATAACAATGTTGGCAGCAGCATTAGTGTTGGCACTAGTTGCTACTCCTTATGGTAAGTATACAATTGCTTGAAAACTTTAATTAAAAGCAGTATGTACAGTATATGGCTACAATAATGAGGATTTAAGCGAATTGGAATCATCAGATATTATTGTTTCAAATTTAACTGAAGATGTTCAAACTGAATTTTTAAGTATCGCGAATGGTACTTTAAATGAAGGAAGTATTTTTAGTTGTTTTGGATTTGAACCAGACTACGAAAAGGTCGAACTCCTGCTCTATGCAAACAATACAAACAGCTATACCTTACTGGATCCAAAGAATCCTACCGGAATAGATAATGACTCCCCACTTTACATTATAACCCATGGGTATTTGTCTGGTTTAAATGGATACAAAATGAAAGAGCTTAGAGACAAGTACATACAATTATACGGCAAAAATATACTCTATATTAACTGGGGCAAATTAGCATGGGGTATATACACTACATGCGCATGCAACGTACCATATATAGGACAACATATTGCTAAATTTTTATGTCGCTTAAGTGAAAGACAAAATTTTGATTTAACCAATGTACACATGATAGGACATTCGCTGGGAGGACAACTAGCAGGTCAAACGGGAAAAGGAACACAAAAAACATGTAACAAAAAAATAGGAAAAATTACAGCTTTAGATCCAGCTGGTCCGATGTTTCAGTTCACAAGGGAAGCAAGTCGACTTACTCCAAACGACGCTAAATTTGTCGAAGCAATACATAGCAATGCAGGGTTATTTGGGTATACGGGTAAAGCTGGAACAGTAGATTATCATATTAACTGTGGATCTGTACAGCCTGGATGTGTTGTACCTAAAGATATTAGTAAGCTTGCAGAAACAACAGTTTTCTTGGGTAAGTATTCGTTACATACTAAGTTATACTAAAAAAACCATTTCCCTGTTACAGTTATGTGCGCACATATGCGTTCAGTTGAACTTTGGCCATATGTACTAGAGACAAAAGAATTTAAAGCCAAAAGCTGTCAAAAGTGTGAAAGTGGAATGCCAGTTACGTGTTCTCCTGATACTGATGGAGCAAATTATGTAACCTTAGGACACACTTACACAAAGCCTACAAGTGAACACTATCATCTTACTACAGGAGCGTATTCACCCTTTTACTCCTAGTGCATATCTATTCCAATACTGTATATAACATTAGTTTGACAGACACTTTTAAAAATTACTACCATTCATTCAAATCGGCACAATAAATGATTATTGTTTTTAAAAAATATTGCATTTGTTAGTGTTATATAAAGCCCTCCTTTATTCACAAAAAAGACCAATAGAAGTAAGTAGTAGGATTAGAAGATCCGAACGCAACGCCACCGCCACCGCGCCATTAATCGCTTTTTAATGGGTTTTCTCATTAAAAACCCATTAGTACCAATCGCTTTTTAATGAGTATTCTCATAAAAAAAACCAATTAGCACTAATCTGCAAACGAATTTTGGGAAAGTACTACAACCGCTGGTTTAAAAATCTTATGCAAAAATATAAGATAAACCATTATTCACGTATTCCGCAATCAAAGCTAGTATGGCTGAACGGCTGATCAGAATAATCAAAAACAAGTTGTACAGAAGATTTTACTTGCAAGGCAGTCATAGGTTGGATATTTTGCCTAAGGTTATAGAAGAATACGATAATACACCACATCGAGCTATTAACATGACGCCTATGGAAGCGGAAGAACGCCCGGAAACAATAAAACTTTACACCGCTGGCAGTGTTTCTAAAAGTCACAAGAAGTTGTACAGGGTTGGCGAGATTGTACAAATATCTAAGTTTAAAGCAGTATTTGAACGAGGATTTCATCCAAACTGGAGTACAGAACTGTTCAAAATTGTTAAAGTACAACAAACCAATCCAATCACGTATCCACTCAAGGATTTGGAAGGTCGGCTAATCCCAAGTGCTTTTTACGGTGATGAGATTTAGCTCACAGCAGCACCCGACACGTACCTAGTGGAAAAAGTTTTACGAAAACGGAACCATGGACGTGAACTATTACTGTCGTGGTTGGGAGGATGGTAAAAGTTGGATTAAAACAACAGACTTGCGTTAGTATATATTGATGGAGTTACCGCAAGTTTGGTTATTTGAGAATCAACCATCGACAAGAATGTAACATCATGGCTTACATCCTGAATATTCAAGGTTTCCAATTCAAAACCAGCCAGTTCTTTATAAAAGAAATAGCTATGTTGGATGTGAAAAATAATAAATTGTGGCACGAAATATTGGTTCTGCCTTTGAAGCCCATCCACTTGAACGAAAATTTCAAGAAACATAACGCATGGCTTCTGAAATATCTGCATGGACTTAGTTGGGAAAATTAGTTGACCAGTGAGCTGTCGTCATTACACTTGACTTCATATTTAGAAGAGATAATCCCGCCCAGAGCCACAGTTTACGTGAAGGGCTTACAAAAACGAAATCCGTATCCAGATATTTACAGCTTTACGGCACAACCATATTGAAAATATTGAAGAATTTAACGTTCCAAATTTGAAGACGTTAAGAATGGACCGTGGAAGATTTGGTCCTTGTCTTATGCATATGGATAACCATTTAGCATGTGCTAAACAAAATGTTTTACTTATTCAGAATACATTGTAATATATTTTAAGTTTATTACATTTTTTTTTACTACTTGGTTTTCTTATATAAATTTCTACAAAACAATAATATTGACAATAAACAAGCAGGTAGAAAATGCTGCTAAAAATATAAAAGTAATTGAAAAACAAACACTTTCAAATTAGAATAAAAACGGATGGAAATCACAAGTCACAAACGTAAGCACTTATGGCACAAACAACGAAAAACCACTATAGGCATAAAACGCGTTCCTTTTAAATATATACTGGAAACGTAAACGGTAATTGTCGCCTGGAGCAATTATGCGGTTAATACATCTTAGAAAGTTGTATGGAAATTTTTTCAAAATGAGCAGTATGGCCGACGGCAATTTTTAACTCCGGTAAATACAATTAATCATCTCGTAGGTATATTCGAGTTTCACTTACAAAATATTTACAAAACTGACCTCGTATAAATAATTATTCCTAGGTCATTAGACAACGTTAAAATTAGCTTATAAGTGGTTTTCATAGTAAATCGTTAATTTATTAACAGTGAAATGTATGATTCCTTACATTGTTTTGTGAATGACGTCTGACTATTATTTGTAAAAGTACCTTTCACAATTCTAGTTAATATACGGGAATACGCATTCTATAATTTGTTTTAAATTTCGAGCTTGTCGGTATTTAAAACAAATTAGACTTTACACTAATTAACTGCGCTTGCAAATGAGATACAACTTTCGCTAGGTGATTCATTTTCAAACAAAGCAAATCATAAATTCCAAAAATATTATGTAGAAGTTATTTAATTATTTTATTCGTATCCTGTAGACAAAAAGTATGATATAAACCATTTAGTATTCATTTGAGTTTTCTTTCAAAAGGTTTAAATTAATTTACAATAAACCTAAATTGATTTTTTAAAGCACGAGAGAAATCTATGTATAAGTGGTTGTCTATAGCACCTATAAGAGTTGATCTTATTTTGAAAAAGTACTAGAATTAGAATCCGCGCAATACTTTTATACAAATTTTAATAAGTTTGATATTAGGCATAAGGGTGTAACTTTGTAAGGGATAGACCGATTTTAAACATTCAAACAGGGTTAGATTGCTCGGAAAATTAGGGTTTGGCTCCAATTATCAGATTACGCAGTGTAAAAGTGATTAAGATGGCGCTAGTGACATAGTGTGCGTGTATGTTGGGTTGCAAACATTTAGGTACTGAGAGGCGCTGTCCATGCATTGTAAAGGTACGAGACTTTAACAGGGTGTAACTTTGTAAGGAATAGACCGATTTTAAAAATTCAAACAGGGTTAGATTGTCCGGGAAATTAGGGTTCAGGTTCAATTAAAAGATTACCCTGTGTAAAAATGATTAGGATGGCGCTTGTGACGTAGTGAGTGTGCAATAAGTTTGAGACATTCAGGAGGTATTACGGCGTGAGACGTTCAGGCGGCGCTGTCCGTGTATTGTGGGTTGTCTAACCTAGGTTAGATGTGTATTGTGGGTTGCAAATATTTAGGTGGCGGTGGCGGTAATGGCAAATATGACGTATGGAAAATGATAACATCGTTAATGAGTTTTCCTATTACAAGCGATTAGTGTTAATTAGTTTTCCAATTAAAAAGCGATTAGCGCTAATGGGTATTTAATGAGAAAACCCATTAAAAAGCGATTAGTGGAGCGGTAGCGGTGGCCCTGCGTTCGGATCATCCAATCCTACTACTGATAGGTTTGCGTATGATTGTTAATCCCAAGATTCTGGATTCGAATCTCAACACAAACCGCTTGAAAAATGTTAGGTGAGCATTTTTCACAAATATGCCCTTGTTCGAATGAGAAGTAAAATGTAGATCCCGTCTGTAAGTGTTGTCATGCATGTTAAAGATCCCTACCCTGCTTGGAATAGCAAGGATTGGGTAAAATTCAAAATTCCCAAAAAAAATCCCCCCTTGGTCAACGTGGAGTATTGGAAATATCAAATGTAATGTCTTCCTAACGAGAGTGGCTGCGTGGCTTAGTTGATTCGCAAGTATCTACAAAGCCCAAGACCTAGGGTTTGATTTCTGACAAGGACTGCTTGAAAAATGTTGGGCAAACATTTTTCACAAAAATACGCTTTCGCTTGGGTGATGCTACGTTTGGGTACTTTTACAAATTGTAACGTTTCAGTACTTTTTTAATTTTAAGGGTAAAGGGAAATTATAGATTAGGGTATCACAGTAGCTGCGAACAAATTCGCTAAAGTAAAAATATAACTTAAACATGAAAATACTAGATATTCTCGAGTAACTTATTCATGGGGAAGGTTATCATAGAAATAGAGTGCTTTTCGTGGAAGAGTCCTGGAGATGATCATATTTTTGCTTGAAATTTTTAGTTCTGCTTTTGTAGAGTGGCTGGGCTTCAATCTTTGGATTTATACCTTTGTGCCTTTGATACAAATCTTTGAGCTCATCAGTTAAGTTAAATGCACATTTAACTTGTCCAGTCAACTACTAGTCCAATAGGCGGATGTTAGGTACAGTTGGGTCGTGTGGTGCTGGACCAGGTCGGATACTTTTGTAACTCATCATGTTTTCATCAATATAATCTGTGAAAGAGGTATGCTTCACTCATTCAACAATATTTAAAAGGGTCTCATCACGTCTCTTTGGTTATATTAATATAATCGTATGGTAAAGCTAACGACCTATTTTTGAGTTTGCGTTCTATCATACTATGAACCGAGTCACACTCCATTTGTGTGTGGGCCGGTTCCAATATCTCTGTGCAACTTTCTTCCCATTTTTAACAGCATTCGCAAGAATGGTATTTCGGTTCTGATACGGACGCCCAGAACCCCAAATAATCACAGGATGAATATATGTGCAATGTTGTTCCAAGTGACTGATGACTATAGATGTGAAGACTGATGCTACAATCACTTTCTGACTCGTTTCATCAGTAGCTGGTACATTGGCGAGTTTTTAGATTATAAATCGTGAAATTGTGCATATTCAGCTTCTGTTTATAACAAATTTTTAGCATTGTTAAAAGGGCGTAGCTTGACAACCTGGACGTCCATAACGAAAATACGGAATTCATCGGTGATGGCCTTTTGCTTATCATTCTCCTTATGGAATCGAGCTCGAGCGTTTAAAGTTATGTGACGTTTATAATCATCTTCTCCGACAAGCAACGCAAATGTCGCACTGATCTTTTTTTGCGAAAGAACAATGCCAAATTCAATTTTTCAAAGGTTTCAAAAAAGACGCAGGAACTGAGAGCTGTTTCGTTCTCTTGTTCACAGGTTGATTTGTATAATCTATAAGCTCCGCCTTTGATCTGAAGGCATCTTCTAGGTATAACTTTTTGAAGTCTTTTCGGCAGTAATGTTTTCTAAGTATTTAACATTGCCTGGCTATATGTACCTGTCCTCTCATTCCTACGACTAGCATTGATTACTTTCTGAGCAGGGTGCATACCGTGACTACATACCAAACACCACTTGTAAACCATGCGACCTTTTACCCCCAAGGTAGATAGAAACATCTGCTTACAAACTTGTTTTGTTTCTGTACCGATTCGCAAAAAATAATCATAAGTAAAGGCTCTTTTTGAATCTTCGGGAAAGAATATCCCTTCAACAGATTTCTTTTTCATCAAACAAGTCACAAGTATTTTCTTCTAGTTCCAATCCAGTTCCTACCAAAACTTTTCAAAATTAACTATCCTTTGTTGCGACGCAACTGTGTTAGAAAATTGGTTCCTGTACTTCAAATATGTTTTTGATATACAGAGTGGACCTCTCGCATTGTTTGGAAAATTTTACTTTTGTTTGTTCTAGTAAATCTTAGATACTCCTCACCACCATTCGCTGTTGTTTTGTTTTATTCCTGTACCAGTCAGCCTCATAAGGTTTTTGGCTTTTTTTGCTTTCTTGATTACCTTAGCTTAATCAATGAAAAATTCCTCCAAAGAATCAGATTTCGACTAATCTTGTACATAATCGATATTTTTAACTTCTTCTTCGTTACTAATGTCTGGAGAATGATTATTTGAAAATTCTCCACCAGTTGTAATTTCTTTTGAAATCTGCACAGCAGCACTGAAGCTACTTGGACCTTGAGCAAAATTTGAAATAGTTTCTTCAATCCGTTAGTCAATAATTTTCATCATTCAGCATATTAAAAAGGCGCTTTAAAGCCATTTGTAGAATGGCTTTCGTTCTACTGCTACCAGCATTCAAAGGATAAAATTAGAATCTTTCCATTTTCTGAAAGAATAGGCCTAATCATTTAACAATAGTGCGTATCAAACAATAAACCGCTTCTTACAATAGGACGTATCAACAATATTGTAAACAAGTGCCTTATTGCTATAATAATCAGATAATATGATGCAAAAAATTGTTATAAACAATTAACTAATGTACAGTTTCCTGAAAATAGAATTTACTTACCTAAACTGATCAAAATAGCATACAGAGAGAACAAACCGTTAAAGTACGTGTTGATTGTACATGTTTAATGGAAGTTCCGCAGTGAATAATGGATGATACACAGTATTCACTCCAACACAGTTGATACATCACTTTACAAAAAATTTGAATACACCATCTCTATAGGTCCTGCTTGTGATACGATCAGAAAGAAGAAAATCGGTAAACAGTTAAATTTGAAGATACGCACTATTGCCACTAGGCCAACAACTTTCTCCTTCATGAATTCAGACCAAGATAGTTTTTAGTATCCTGGTATTTTAGTTATTTATACGTAAACAAATATTTGATGCGTTGAATTATACCCTAATAAATATTTTCATTTAATTAGGCTTCCTAGTTACTCTTCCTACCAAATAAATCGATTCGTTTTTGTACAGCTCATCCTCATATCATTAAAACATGTACTTTTCCAAGACTCGGCAGAATGTAATTAACGCATTTCATTTAAGTCACAGTACCTCGATTTATCTTTATGGTTAGATATAAACCTTTAAATATAACTGGATTATATACAAATTTTATTTTCTAAGGAATATGCAAGTTTGAATAGCGTAATGTTCTACAATTGTATTCGTATTTGCCGGTTTTAGTTATCTATTTTTACATTACAACGACATTGAAAGTGCTCTTTTGACATGTGTTACTCAAATATTCAAATCGCTTATCATCTCGTTTCTTAATTTCACTTCACTCTTGATCATGTCTTTCGCCGTGATAGTATGTGATCTCTGTGTGGTTAACACACTGTTACTGCAAGAGCGATGCACGTTTTTCTTTTTCACGCGAAGTAGATATCTTGGGTGTATCGGTAATTTCTTCCGCGCTTATCAATACTAGTAGATTATCTTTTTTAGCTCTTCGACGTAGACCATTTTTTAAATTCATTGTTTAAAATTCATTGTCCTTAAGGGTACATCTATTATTTCTTTATTTACCTTTGTTTCCTTATGTCTAAAATTGTTTTCATTATTCTTATATCTAAGATACATTTTGTAAAATACATACATGATTAATAAAATTGTCCAAACGCTTATATTATCGTAGTGTAATTTTGGCACTTTTAACTCACTTAAGTGTTCTTTATAATTGTCCATTAGTTTCATGGCGTGGTTGAGCTCATCCAAATCTAGGTGTTCTAGTTGCATGAGTTTCTTGATTATTTCTTCGTTTTCGTATTGTGCTACTTTGAATTGTAATTCCGGTAAATTGGCGAGTTTCTTAGTTACTGTGGGGTCTTCATATACTCTGATGATTTCGTTCTTCAGTTTTAAATAACAGTCTTCTTTAAGGGTGATTACTGTGCTTCTGGTTAGCGCTAAATTGTTCTCGTCTTGATTGCAATGTGCGGTTGCTATTACTTCTGTTGGAAATCCGGTATCCATTTGATTTCTGAAACTTTTTTAATCTTCATATTGGTGATTTGTACTGGTTTGGCTTCACAGTTGTCGTAATGGTTTGAAAATCTTAGTAATTGTACTTCACAAGGGCTGTCTTCTTGAATAGTTGTTGTTGTTAATGATTGGCATAGATATTGATTTGGTGTTACTTCGTTACATTTTTCGATTGTGTAGTCATATCTAAGTTCATTTAAAGATAGGAACTTAGTTTTGGGCATGATAACTTGATACATGCTAGTAATTTTCATTGGAAAAGCAAATAAATGATAATAATTATAATTGATACTTTCAAATATTGGGATTTCTATTAAAAATGTGATTTTGTTGTTCTTTACATAGCCTTTTACTATAGCTATTTTTTCAAATATGAGAATGTTTGATTCTATTACATCAAAAGGTAGTTTACTATTAGTTATAAATGATCTAATTCTTGATAATTCTTTTAATAAGTCACTTGGTTCTATGATACTAGAGTGTAATGTATTTAATTTTGCAAATGTTACAGCATTTTCTAATGTGGCTAAAATTTATTAGATTAAAGTGGGGGTTAATATTATTTGAGTGAATATCGTATTGGGTCTAATTAAGTCTCACGTTCCTAACATCATGGTTTGCATGTTAGTTTCAAGGGTTTGTATTCTATTGACTATACTGTCTTGATTTCTTACTAGCTTTCTTAACGTATTGTTGAATTTTATTATATTTAATTGGGTTAGAGATATTTGGTTGCTAACAATGGTTTTTATATCGTTTTGATTTTCAATTAACTGCTGTATTGCGTTGTCATAACGTTCTGCGTCTTGGTTATCTAAATTGCCTGTGATGGCTTATATTATGTTACCTAGTCCGTTAATTAGTCCTCTTTTTCGTTTTGTAATTTGTTTTGTGGGTATTAATGTATTAAATTTATCTTCTATGTTCCTTAAAATGTTTTCTATTATGCTGTTGTAATTCATCATTTATATTGCGTATTCCTTTCCGAATTTGGCGGTGTCCATTGATTGTTTTAATCTGTAATAGTTATCTTTTATTGTGTAAAATTCTTGCTTTAATTCCGTTACATCGAATTTTTGTGCGAATGTCCAATAGTCTATTATATTTTGCATACTTTCTAGTTTTACTGGTAGTAAAGCCGGGGTTGCTTTTTTATGTCTTCAATTAATACGCTGTTGTCCGTTCTACCTGGGCGGAGGTTGACGGCAAGGGTGATGGCTGCCCATCTGAAATTACAGGGTGTCTCAAGTTTTCCAAAAGAATGTATTTTATTATATTGCCGTTGTCTACTACGGTTATCTTTTTGTCTGATATTTTTTTGATTTTAAACAGGCCTAAATTCCTGGGTGCCGTTTTGTGTCTTTTACTCTGAAAGTTTTTCTCTTACACGGTTTGTCCTATTGAAAATTTATTTGCGTCGGTATTCTTATTGCAGGTTGTGGTGATGCGTTCCTTGTCGTTATCTAATTTATCTTTTACCTTATCGTAAGTTATTTTTAGTTTCTTTTTATGATCTTTAGCGTATTGCTGGTATACTTCTTTGTTGTTGTGTATGTCGTAGGGGTTACGGGAATCTAAATGTCCTAATGTTAATTCTAGGGGTATAAAATTTGTTGATGAGTGGATCGTATAGTTGTAAGCGATTAGTGCGTATGACATTAAATTGGTGATGTGCTCCTTCTTGTAAGTTAATCTTAGTAATCTGATCTGTTCTAGTAGGGTTAAACGTAATCTTTCAATTAGTTCGTTTGATTCGGGGTGGTTTTCAGTTATACAATAAATTTTTATTTTATGGAGTTCTACGGTGTTTTGTATCGTCTCGTTTTTAATTTCACTACCGTTATCTAAAGTTATTGTTTCGGGCGTGCCATAAAATGTCAAATATTGTAAAAATCCTTGTGTTACGTCAATGCTT
Organism: Platerodrilus igneus; assembly: GCA_036346225.1. Lineage (NCBI taxonomy): Eukaryota > Metazoa > Arthropoda > Insecta > Coleoptera > Lycidae > Platerodrilus > Platerodrilus igneus. The sequence continues at coordinate 8,064,486 of JARFIW010001469.1, read as the reverse complement.
TTTTTGGATGTGATTGGTATGGCTTGGCCTATTTTTGTGAATGCGTCTATAATTGTTAGATAGTTGGAAGTGATGGGTATTGCTGACCTATTCTAGTGAATGCATCTTCAATGGTTAAAAAGTTTTGTGCTTCTACTACTAGAGTGTCGGCATGTAATTTTTGAAAAGGTTTGCCGAGTGTTTTGGTTAACATTAAGGTATTTTTGGGGTGTTCTGTCGTATTTTGCTTTATTGCATAGTTCACATTGGTTGATAAAGTCTGTGGTTAACTCTTTCATTTCTTTAAAATAGTATCGTCTTATAAGTTGCTTTAATGTTTCATTGATTCTACGATGGTTGGTTTTGCCTTCGTGACGATTTCTAATAACGTCGTTTATTTCATCAGGGTCGTCTAACGTTATTGATTTTCTTGTGCATCGAAAAGTTTAGGGCCGGAGTTATTGAATAATTTAACGTATAATTCTGAAAATCGTTTTTATAAATGTTCGGTGTTGAAATAAAAGTAAAATCGTTTAGTCTCGGTGGTATATTCCTCTAGAATTTTAATTATTTGTTCCTCGTAATCGTCCTTAGTTATTTGAATTTGATATATTTTCTTATTGTCTATTTTCGTATATTTTCACTTCGTTAAAATTCAATTCTTCTTCGTTAATTGGATTTGTTAGCGATAGTTCTACGAGGTAGTCATTTGAGTTTAGAATTGTTGCAGTGGCATAATTATCTTTTAATTGTTATAGTGCTGTGGGGGTTTCTACTCCTTGTTGAAATGTTATGTGGTTTATAATTCCTACCTTGTTTTTTGAGTTTATTGGGATTTTTATTTGTTTCTCGGTACGGGGTTCTCTGGTGTATTTTTGCTCGGTTTGAGTATTTTGGAATTTAATGGAGATTTGTCCGTATTTTATTCTTAATAAACGGTTTTTTTATATCAATATTGGATCCTAATTTCTCAGAAGGTCCATTCCTATTAGTCCGTTGTATTTATCGTTAAATTTGAAAATGCAAAATTTATGTTTCATTTTTACGTTGAAGGTTTTTGGTAGGGGTATATTAGCTATGAATTGATGTAATGTCGTTTGATAGGCTGTTTTAATTTTAAAGATTTCTCTTTCTACAAAATCTAAATAATGTGTTTTACGGTTCGGGGGCTAATTAGTGTTTTTGAAGATTCGGTGTCGATTAATAATTTAAGTTTTGCGTGGGGTATTTCTATGCATGGCAATACTTGTTGATTGTTATTATTTAAATTGATTGTTTGATCGTTTATAAATAGGTCTATCTGAAAATTTGACTACGCGTTTTCTTCGCCGTCCTCATCGTAATTTTCGCATGGTTCGTTACGTTGATAATTTTCTAAGTAGTTTGATTCATCGTTAATTCTTGTACTTCTTGATGAAATAATTCTTCCGAGGTAAAGTTTCTGTTTTGGTTATGACTTGGTGGGATTTGCGATATTTTTGTATTTTGTCTGGTGTTACCAGATGAGGTGTCCATAGGAGTTGGTTTGTAATAACTGTTAGAGTTGTTATTGTTATTTATCATCGACGTATTTCGGTTGGGGTTTGTGCCGAATGTTTGCCTTTGTTGATTTATGTTTTGGTTGAATCTTGGTGGAAATGCGAGTTTTGTAAAATTTGAGTTAAATGTAGGTTTCGGGAATTGTCTAAATTGATTATTGAAATTTGTGTTATTAAAATTCGGGTTGTTGATTCGCGGTTGATTTGTTTGTGCGTTAAATGTAATGAGTTTTGGTTGGGCGGTTGTTTGTCTCACGGCGTGTGTGGTTTTTATTGGTGAATAGCTTTTATTCGCGTTAGAGTTGTATAGTCTATTTCGATAATACATAACGTTTTTTCTTCTTCTATGATCATATTGATTGCTTCTTCTAAATGTTGGGGATGTAGGAATCTTATTTTATCTGATGATCGTTCTGGTAATGCGTTTATGTAGGTGTCCAGTACCATTTCGTCATACATTCTTGTCTTTAGTAGGCGGATATTTTAGTCGGGTATTTCGATTTTTAGTTTTGTTAAAATTAAACTTTTTACGTCTTGGCATTTCATTCCGAATTGATATGGAGATTGGTTTCTTTCCATTCCAAGGTTTATTATTCGCGGATAAGACATTTAATGTTTTTTTGGTCTCCGAAATATGCTATCAATAAGCGTTTAAAATCTTCCCACTGTTCTGAATCGTCTTGGCTGGTTATTATCGCTGGTGCCCTTCCGGTCGGTTTACTTATTATTAGGCGTAACAGTAGAACATTTCTTTCGTTATCTCTTGGTTTGTAAAAGGTTTTCAAAAATATTTCTCACGCGGTAATGAAATTGCCTACGAGAGCATCATCTCCGTTGAATTGAGGTATACTTTCGAGGTAAATCTTCATATCTGAACTCATAATTGTTAAGGGTTGTTCTAGTAATTAATAGTTACCTTCGGTTTTAATTAATTTCAAGTTTTCGCATAAATTGAGATTTATTTTTGATTTGTATTGTTACTTTTCAGTTTGGATTATGTTGGGTTATTTAAAGATTCGCTTTACTTATATTTTATACGTAGTTATACGGTGTTATAATTAAATTGAGGAATTTGTGTTTGGTAATGTCTGGTTAAATGTTGTAGCCTTGGCTTTGTATTTTTATATTTCGAGGATGTTATGATTGCGCAAGTTTTAATTTTCTAAAAGGTTTTTATGTGGATAATAATTTCTTCCTTATACTTTGTATGTTTCTGTATCAGTTACGTTTTTAGTTTATTTCAGTCCTGCTGATTAGTTGAGTATCTGTTATAATTATCTCGTCTCCGAAAATGTCATATTAATAAGTGCATAAACTGCTTCCTTTCAATTGTATTGTCTCGTTATCTTGAATGTGTTATTATAGAGTTGCAAGTTTTCAGTCAACCGTTTCGTTACAATAGTTGCATCAATGTTTTCTTAAAATTAACACAATGAAATTGTTTTAACTATAAAGTTTTAGTCTCCTGAATTGGTGTAATTTCAGTCTGGGTGATAAATTAAATCAATTGCGTAATGCTTTTGTATAATTAGATATCCTCCTGCTAAAAAATATTTAATTAGAAAATATGTCACGTTTGAATAAATCTTTTCAGTAATGTAGATATTTAATTATAGCTTTTTGCAAAGTTGCGATGAGTGAATGGTTTTTATTCCGTGATGGGTTAACTTAATAAAAATGCTTCTATAATTTAGACACTGAAGTGTTTAATTATAGAACTCGTTGAAGGTTAAGCTTTAAATAATCTTTTCTAATTTTATCTGTTTATAAGAATTGCGGAGTATACATTAAGCTTTCGGTGATATAATGGTAAAATTAATTGCTTTCTATTTTTATGTTTCAGACTGCTGAATTGAATTCGTTTTTGTTTTATATTAATAATAATTCGTAATAATTGTACTAATAATTGCGTTTTTGTGGTTCTCCTGTTTAAAATTTAATTCTCTTGTTTCAAAAATAATTTCTCGTGCCTAAAAATAAGTTCTCGTCATAAAAATAATTTCTCTTAATAGATACGTAAATTATTTGCATAAAATGGGCATAAATTGCAATAATTAAAAAAATCTATAAATACATAAAAACAAAAAAATCGTCCAAATTTGTTTGGAATCTTCCAACTTGGGAATTCTTGGTCACCAGTTCTCCGATTTTTTGATTCGTAGTGCCCTTCTGGATCCGTACGACTGCGTCAGTTATGTTTCGGGCCTTGGAAGCGGTCTTTTTAAAAACTTCTTCCAAAACTTCTTGTAACAAATTTTATTTATTAAACAGATACTAATAAGGAGTTTTGACAAATTTGTATAAATTAAGTCGAAATAAAATAATAATTGAATTAATATTACCGATGAGTAGTCAAAGCAAACGGTACTGTTAAAGCTGAAATACTCAAGACTGACTGATGGTCTTGGACCTCCCGGAGTATATATGTTGTCCCTGCCACTCACATGTCTGTGGGAACTTGCAGAGCTCATGCCTGCTTAGTTCTTAATTCTATTCATTATATAATGTAACAATCTTAATTTCTAAGTAATCGTGGTTTCTTAACCGTCTGTGACCTGCACCTGCAGTATCATTTACTGTCTGGAATACAATGTATTACATTCATTCCCACAACTTGCTTGTGAACTTTTAATAACCTTTTTATATTTATCCTTGAATTTATAATGTTGCATTTAACTTAAGTTTTTTTATAATTTTCTAATAATTCCTATTTATTTGTACATACATAGATTGGGGTATACATAACTCGCGTTAAAAGAAACTCGAAATTGTACAACTATTGTTTGTTACTGTAAATTGATATTAAAATCGCTCTAAATGTACTATGTACAACTTAAAAATGTTTGTCTATATCAAATCACAAGTTTAATTTTTTTACTGTTTAGCTTTTTTACATGTAAAATACGAGATGCGCACTGCGCATCTAAATTATTAAATTGTGCGTAGAGTATAAATGCTTTTTTTAAATAGTAACTTTTTATTTTTTTTGCTTGTTTATATAGAAATTTTTCTTGATTTTTATTGTAAATAGAAAAACGTTGACGATGTACTGTCTTGTCTATGTGAATCCCCCCACTCTCCGCGTTTGTAGTTGGTCCGGTCCTCCTAAATTTTTTTGATCTTTTTATACGTAATCGTGATTCGTTCGGGTTTATACTCAATTGTCCTTCCTGTTTCTGAATGGCCCGTGCGTATTGACCTGTACAAATTTTACTGTTACATATTGCACATAATTTTGCTTCGTGATTTATTAAATTATTAAACTGAGAGAAATTTTTCGTTATCGTAACGAAATGATATCACTCTTTAAAATAAATATTGCTAATTAATACTTCGTAACAAGGAGGAGAGATAAAGATTGCAAAAGTATTTTGGAATTTTAGGACACTGTGATTATTGAAAGGTTAAAGGTACTGTATTAGAAGACCAAAAGATGTAAGTTTATTATTTCAGAACAGTTAGGGTCAATAATTGACCCGTCTGTTTAACTTTTTTCCTCATACATCTGAAGCACAACATTTCAGAAGGCTTCTATCTCTTTCTGTCTGCTTTTCCTACTGCTTCTATTTTATAGACGTACTGTGCTGTGCTCCACACATATGCTTTGAACATTTTTCCTCTTATTTCTATGTTCGTTGTCTTTGAACATAGCTGCTGTTCTTTCTTGTTTGGCGCAGTTCGATCACCCTTTATTGTTTTACAGTTACTACTCTATTTCCCCGATATTCAATGGTATGTGAAGGGGAGGCGGCTCCGTGGCGTAGTGGTATATGTGTGACTACTATGCCCAAAGTCTCGGGTTTGATTCCAGACACGATCTGCTTGAAAAATGTTAGGCGAGCATTTTTCATAAAAATACATCCTCATTCGAATGAGAGGTAAAATGGAGGTCCTATGTGTGAGTGTTGTTACGCACGTTAAAGATCTCTACCTTGCTTGGAACAGCAGGGGTTCGGCAAAATTCCAAATTTTCCAGGTAAAAAAAAAACTTGCTTCCTGGCCAATGTAGTACCTTCGGGTGTAGCATTGGAAAAATCACATGTAAGATATGTGAAGAGGGGTAAGCAGCCTTTGACTGCCAAGTTCCCCCAGCACTTGAACCTTTATCTAATTAATGGTTTTTCCAATATATCCGTTTGCACAATCAACATTAGGTAAAAATATTTCACAACCAACACCTGTAGTTGTTTATAATAATCATAAGATTTAAGCGCACTTATTTTTTCGTCATTAAGTTTTACGTCTTGAAACTGGTTGGACGTGTACCTCAACTTATTTATGTTCTGAGCTAGCCTACACAGTTCCATATAATTCTCCCAACAGTCTATATACTGCTAGATTCCCCTTCTATTGTTTTCTCATTAGATGCTCTATTTTACCGTGATTCAGTGAAGGGGGTTAAGCAGCCTGTGGTTGCCAAGGATCCCCCAATACTTAGATATTTGCCGTATTAATAGTTTTCCAGTAAATCCTTTCGCACAATTAACATTAGATGAGAATATTACCAGATCAATACCTGTAGTTGTTTATAATAATTATCATGTTTAAGTACAGTTATTTTTTCCGTCTTTAATTGGCTGGAAGTGCAACGTAAGTTTATTCTGGGTGTAAATTGAAATTAGATGAAACATGATGATAATACAGAAAATTTAAAGTTTTAAACAGATGAGATTAATATGCATGTGCGCTTTGACTTTTAGTTTGTGAGTGATGAATCGGTTTTTAACTTGAAAGATTATTTGATTTTAAACAATTACATTATAATATTGATATTTTAGTCCCTATAGTAGGGGAGAAAGAATACTACTATAGCAAGCCTGCTTATCGTAAAAGGCGATTAAAAGGCGCAGCAAGGGGCAGCAGCCTTGCTGGCTAACAGATATTGGAGAAGGGTCGGTTGGTCTCGGGCGATCCTCAATAATTTACAAGCTTGTTGGGGTTGGCCGTGACGGATACGGCTTTTGCTAAAATCTTTAAAACTGCGTTGTGGAAAGATATGGAGCCTACCACAATATTTCCCAGGTGTGCGTGGCCTAAAACACGCAATACATATGATGGAGAGCTCACAAGTAAAATTCTTGTCCGGAGGTAAAATACTCCCTCATTCGGATCTCCGGGAGGGGGTACTTGGGGCTCGTCATCATAAGAATATAAAACAACAGTTCGATTTAGTGATAGGGACTTGGAATGTAAGGTCATTACTTAGAGTAGATAAGTTAACGAATTTATTAGTCGAAATGAGAAAGGAAAAACTGGACATTCTAGGTATTAGTGAGGTGAGATGGCCAGATAGTAATGACTTTTGGAAAGATAATTATAGAATAATTACAACTTCTTCAACTAATGGACAGGCAGGGGTAGGAATAGTGTTAGGTAAAAGAATAGGGCATAAAGTTAAAGAGTACTTACAATTTAGTGATAGAATAATTATGGTTAGATTGAGTACGAAACCCACAGACACTGTTTTAATACAGGTTTACATGCCAACAACTCAGTACGAGGATGAGGAAGTAGAAAAGGTATACGAGGATATAAATAGTATAGTGAGAAAAGTAAAAGGAGATGAGAATTTAATAGTTATGGGCGATTTTAATGCGTCAGTGGGAGAAGGTAGTGAGGGAAAAATGGTAGGAAAATTTGGGTATGGCAGACGAAATGATAGAGGAGAAAGATTAGTTGAGTTTTGCCAGGAACATAGATTAGTAACTGTAAACACCCTATTCGAACAACATGTTAGGAGAAGATATACCTGGAAAGCTCCAGGTGATAGGGCTAGATACCAAATAGATTATATTTTAGTTAAACAAAGATTTAGAAACCAAGTTAAAACTGTCGTAGTTATCCAGGGGCTGACATAGATAGCGATCATAACTTAGTTAAAATGAAGTGTAAACTAAAATTCAAAAATTGAGAAAGGTTAAAAGAGAGGATGGGATCTAGGTAAGCTTAATGATAGTAGGGTAAAGAGGAATATAAACAAGTATTAGATAATAAGAGCAAAGAGATAGCTGTAGGAGGAATGTAGAAAATAGATGGAAAGAAATAAAACTGACTGTACATGATACAGCAACACAGACTATAGGTAAGAAAAAATAGAAGCGAGAAAACCGTGGGTAACAAAGGAGATATTAGATTTAATAGAGTAGAAGAAAGCTTAAACCTTTCAGAGAAGTGGATAGTGAAAGTAAGCAAAAATATAATACAGTTAGAAATAAGATAGTACATGAGTGTAGAAAAGCTAGAAATAAATGGATGGAGGAGAATTGTAAGGAATACAAGATGATTTGAGAGTAGGTAAGACAGACAGGGCTTACAGGGCAGTTAAAAAGTTTTTGGGAAGATAGGAAAAATGTAATGGTATTAGAGACGAGAATAATGAGCTTCTAATAAATAAAGTTGAGGTAGCAGATAGATGGAAAAGATATTTAGAAGATTTATATAAGGGAGACGATATGGATGAGTTAGAGTACGACCAAGAAGAGGATGTAGAAATAGGGTTCTCAATATTAAGAGAGGAATTTGATAGAGCTGTTCGGAATCTTAAATTAAATAAAGCGCCAGGTATAGACGATATTCCCGCAGAATTAATAAAATATGCAAGTCAGAAAACTTTAGACAGATTATATGAACTAATAAATGTAATATATGACACAGGTGAGGTTCCAATAGATTTCGAAAAAAATATTATTATTCCAATCCCAAAAAAGTCAGGAGCTGATAGGTGTGAGAATTTTAGGACGGTTAGTTTAACTTCTCATGCTTCCAAAATACTAACAATAATAATTAAAAATAGAGTAGAAGCTTTGACTGAGAATTATTTAGGCGAAGACCAATATGGTTTTCGTAAAGACAGAGGACTAGAGAACCGATACTAATGATTAGGGTAATTATCGAAAAAGGTTACAAAAAATAAAAGACTCATTTCGCATTTGTAGATTTAGAAAAAGCATTTGATAGGGTTAATTGGATTGTTATGTTCAGGGTTTTGCGAAAATAGGAATATCTCGTAGGGATAGAAAAATTATTTACAGTCTATACAAAAACCAAAGCGTAGTAATTAGATTTGATGAAATAGAAAAGGCAGCTAAGATTGAAAATGGTATTAGACAGGGTTGTATACTGTCTCCTTGATTTTTAATGTTTATATTGAGGAAGCTTTAAACTTAGCTAGAGAGAGAAAGAGATAGGTATTAGTGTACAGGGACAGAAAATAGACATGTTACGTTTTGCAGATGATATAGCCATTATAGCAGAGTCTAGAAAAGAGTTAGGAGAGTTTTTAAATATTTTAGATGAGATACTACAGAGTAACTATAGTATGAGAATTAACTCAGTAAAGACAAAGATAATGACAAGTGAGTTACAGCCTAGTTCTAAACCAAAATTAAAATAGGTAATACCGAGTTAGAGGAGGTAGATGAATTTTGCTATTTAGGTAGTATAATTACAAAGGATGGACGTAGTAGAAGGGATATAGTAGCTAGAATAGCTCAAGCTAGAAAAATGTTTTTAAAAAAGAAAAACTTACTAATAGCTAATAGTATTAGTTTAGATAATAGAAAAGTTTCTTAAAGTCGTACGTATGGAGCGTTCTACTATACGGTAGTGAGACTTGGACAATTAAAGAAGTAGATAAGAAAAAGATAGAAGCTTTTGAAACTTGGTGTTATAGGAGAATGTTAAAGATTAGTTGGACAGATAGAGTAACAAACGAGGAAGTTTATAGAAGGATAGGTGAGGATCCCTGTATGTGGAAACAATTGAAGGTCAGGAGAGATAGAATGATAGGGCACCAGTTAAGACATGAGGGACTATTTAGTAAAGTTTTAGATTATAGACTACCAAATAAAAATAGAGTAGGAAGGCCTAGACAAAGCTATATTAGTCAAATTATTAGAGATTTAGGTTGTGAAGGCTATGTAGACCTTTTTAGACTAGCTCAGAATAGAAAAGAATATAGAGCTGCATCAAACCGACTTTAAGTAAGTTCGGAAAAAAAAAAAATAAATAAAAATCAGTTAACTAAATGTCATCAGGACATAACTCACAATTAGTTAGCGGTCTGGCATGTTGGTAGCGTTTCGTTGCTTAAGCCTTACCATAACATATAATTTAACACTTTTTTTTGAAGCGGATAACCAGGTTATATTTCATTTCCTTATAAATGGTAATCATGTAAACATGTTAGAGTTCTTTAACAACCATCAGGTTGCTAATATCTATGTAGAGTCAGCTGGATAGGAAAAAGATAGAAGGATATAGGAAGACCTAGACCAAACTATATTAGTCAAATTATTAGAAATTTAGGTTGTGAAGGGTATGTAAAGCTTTTTAGATTAGCACAGAATAGAAAAGAAGTTAGAGCTGCGTCAAACCGACCTTAAGTAAGGTCGAAAACAAAATGATGATGATGTTTAACTTTTTGTACACACACGCTAATAAACAAAATATCTTAAAGCAAATATTTATTGTATGTTCGCTTCACTGGTGGAGATAATAAAAATAACGGTTCCAAATATTTCATTCAACATATATTAATATAAATTGTTATAATGATATTAAGAGTGTTTGTACTGACAATCGTTGCTTTTACCTACGGTGAGTATAAACTGTTTACAAAATTTATTTACAAGTACTGTATAGCTTTCGACAACAATCCCGGAGATTTAAGTGAATCAGACACAGGTATTACATTTCCCAATATAACTAAACATGTTCAAAATGAATTTTTAAATATCTTAAATGGTACGGTAAGTAAAGAAAGTGTTTCCGGTTGTTTTGGATTCGAACCAGACTACGAAAAAGTCGAATTCTTACTCTATACAAACAAAACAAACAGCTATACATTATTGGATCCAACAGATCCTATCGGAATAGACAACGATGAGCCGCTTTATATTATATCGCATGGATACCTTTCTGGTCTAAATGGATATAAAATGAAGGAACTTAGAGATATGTACATAAAGTTGTACGGGAAAAATATACTTTATGTTAATTGGGGTAAGATAGCGTGGCTTGCGTATACTACATGCGCTTGCAACATACCGTTTATAGGACTGCATCTTGCCAAATTCTTGTGTATCTTAAGTGAAAAACAAGATTATAATTTAAGTAAGGTACACATGATAGGGCATTCTTTGGGAGGACAACTTGCAGGACAAGCAGGGAAAGGAACGCAAAGATTATGCAATAAGAAAATTGGCAGAATTACAGCTTTAGATCCTGCTGGTCCAATGTTTCAGTATGCGAAAGAAGCAGGTAGATTAGTCCCAACAGACGCAGAATTTGTCGAAGCTGTGCATAGCAACGCAGGTCTATTTGGATTCGTGGGTAAAGTTGGAACAGTAGATTATCATCTCAACTGTGGGTCGGCACAGCCTGGGTGCATAATACCTAAAGATATTACTAAACTTGCGGAAACGGCATTTGCAATGTGTAAGTATTTGATACATAACATAATTTTTACTGAAAATTAATTTACTGTTACAGTTATCTGCGCACACTTGCGTTCGGTTGAGATTTGGCCTTATGTATTGGAGACAAAGCAATTTATAGCCAAAAGCTGCCAAATATGTGCGCGTGGAATGCCATTTTCGTGTTTTTCTGATACCTTTGGAGCAAATTATATAAGCTTGGGTCATACTTACACGAAACCTAACAGTGAAAACTACAACCTTATTACAGGGTCGTTTGCACCATTTCATTTGGGCTGTAGTGCATATCCATTCCAAGGATGTACAGAACCATATTAATTTTGCAATTATATATAAAAAATACTATTGTTTTCGAATGAATTCTATAATAAAAAAAAAAAAAAATATCATCTCCAATGTATTATTATTGTCGGTGTTAGTAGGTATGCTATGTTCGTACGAGATAAAAAAACCGGTTTTCTTATGCGATTTAACATGGGAAATTCTAAGGTCCAAAAAGACCATTTTTGTGAGTTCCAATGGTCATTCACCCCGAGGTCGTCGCAAATATTCCCACATCTAATAACAAAAATCTGTACCATAGTTTTATTCAACTAAGCATTTTTTAGCTCCAGGCATGAATCTCGCTCTCGACACCCCGATCAGGGTGCTAGACCCTCCACCTCACAACCGTCACCGCACTTGCAAAAAATTCGCACATCTGGTAACAGTATTAAATAACATTATCATCTTAAATTTGCACAATAGTTTTCTTCGACTAATCATTTTTTTGCTTACGGAGGCATGAATCACACTCTCGACAGCCTGATCTGAACCGTCATCAAAACAACCACCACCACCACAACCACCACCACAACAACAACCACCACCACCCCAACCACCACTACCACAACCACCCCACCACCACAACAACCACCACCACAACCACCACCACCACATACACCACCACAACCAACACCACCACCACCACAACTACCACCACCACCACAACCGCCACCTCCACCACCACCACAACCAACACCACAACCACTACCACAACCACCACCACAACCACCACCACCACCACCCCAACCACCCAAACCACCACCGCCACAACCACCGCCACCACAATCACCGCCACCACAACCATCTTGTAAGAAACTATAAAGCTTACTTACATATACTTTTCAAAACAAAGAAACATATTACAAGAATCATAAAGGTGTTTTATTACGCATATCTAATTGATGCATATATATTGCTCTTATGTCTAATACAATATTTATTTAGTTTTACATATATTTATAACTATATCATTTACTTATATCTAAATTAACATATATTTAAATTAATATATAACTAATGATTACAATATTTACTTATATCTAAATTAATACACTGTATTGTAAATTTGAGCGTATATACTAAATTATAATACGACAGACTACCATAGAAGGAATTAAATTATAATTAGAGCTGTCCATACAGTTTAACATTACTGTTTAACCATACATACTTGCACCTATATTGCGATATAAATTAACATATAATTTATATTTATAAATCTATTATATCATAAGGTATTGGCTAATCAACATCCATACTATCTATAGAATAATGACCTAGGGGTAATGTTTTATATGATCCGGGGATCAAATACCGCTTATTATCGTGTGGACTTAAAGCTATTTTATTTTGAATGATGGTATGAACGTGATGTTTAGATGGATGGATTAAATTATGAGCTATAAATTTTTCTTTGTACTCATACACACAGCGTACAAAGTCCTCAAATGTGATTTTGTTTTTAATAACTGATTTCTTTATACCTTTAATCTTTTTAGTTACACCAAAATTTGAAAGAACAATGGGCAGCGGTGTGGAATCATCTTCCACACCCAAACGTACTGCATCCTCCTCTTCTGGCATTTTAAAAATCTTTATAGCATACATTTTGGATCTCAATCCGATAAAGTTTGTCATAATCCGTCCATTGTTCTCATCTTTCATCATCCCCAGTACTTTCTTATTGACTAAAGGAATTCTATAGACGTTATCTTATGGATAGTCAGAAGTATCAAAATATTTATGACAGTCCCGCTTTATAACACCATATGAATCGCGATTGATGATTTAGTAAATAATACTAACAGTATCCGCATATAAAACACTGCGGTCGTTTCCAAAGATAGTACTCATGTAGCCATAATGAAAATCATAGATTGTGAGTTGGGATAAATCTAAGACACACACACACACACACACACACACACACACACATATATATATATATATATATATATCGGTTTATTAAAGTTCTGATTTATTTAATTCTACCAAAACAAGATTTTCATCAAAAACTGCAAGATTCTTAAACAGAGGATTGGATATACGAGCTTCGGCACCATACCTACCATCCTAATTTTGAACTAGCTTAACATTACAATGATTTCGCTTGTTCTCCATTGTTATACCAAAAACAGCGTTGTTCATCAATTTGAACAAATTTTTTTCAAACTCAGTCCTGCCTTGCTTTCGGAGATCTGTATTTAAATCAATATATGATTTTAGCCAACAGCTTTGTTTAAATTTAAGTACCCTGTGAATAGCCTTTAATCTAAGCCCATTTTCCAAACCTGTTTTAAACTCCTGTAATATATCACATATTTTCGCTTAGAATTCAACGTCGCCGTTAATTTGACGTTTTGGGTTCTCTCTACAGGTGGTTTTCCAGTCATTGGGTCAATGTGCTCTGGACAGAAGTGAATATCCATATGTAGGTCGTGAATAGATTCAGTATACTCCAAATCGACCTCCAAGATATAACCCTCAGAACAATCATCGGAAATTGAGGTAACATTAATATTGGTATCGGTTCATCCAAAGTCAGCATATGGAAGAGGTTGACTCATAGCCCACCCGTACTGGTTATTTACATCAAAATACATTAGATATTCATCAGGTTTGGATGAATCGTAAGTGGGTAGATATTTATTGTTAGCTGTAACACATCGTTCTGCACATACCTTGTAACATGTTTAATTTCAGTAATAATTATTCGCATTGAATTACGAGGATAATGCGCTAAGCGTGCATTATTCCTTATTAATCTTCTTATATTAAAATATCTGTGTCACATAAAGTTATTTCCACGCGCATCTCTAGTTGTTTCTTTCGTATTTCGCGCCTCTAACGTCGCGACGATTCGGTTCTTGTTTCGTTAAGTTAGTCGCCCGCTATCAACAGCTTTATCACATGTATTCTCGGCTAGAGGCAAGCGACCTTTGCATCAATTACTAAAGTAAGCAGGTCAGGTCGTGCTCGACCTGAAACTATTAAGATACCTTCTACTAACGGTTGGTAAAGTATATATTTTACGAACTAATTTAATTTGGTTTAATTTATTTAGCGCGTCATGTAGGATTCATCATTTAAAATTCGTCACGTAAGATTTGTCGATATGAAATTTGTCTACTAAGAAATTTGTTAACTAGGAATTATGAATGTTAATTTGGATTGCAGTCGTCTCTAGTTAGAAATGGCTGGTAACTTTGAAGAATATAAATTTCCATCTCGTGGAGCAACAAAAGCAGTTTGGTTCGTTATTAGATGTAAGATATTTCATGCATGTGTTTTGAATGTCATAATAATTTGATAAACAGACTATCATATAAAGCACCTAAAGTTGCTATTATGTTTTCAACATGTAATCTGTGTAATTCTCAATTATTATTGAACTGGTTTTATAAGCCGTAGAACAAAATTTTGTCAGATTAGGTTTTCATAATTACAAGCTCTATTCCATCTGCACCTTAAATAATTTCAACGTATGTTTTCGACGTCATATTTTTTTGGTGTGGCACAATTGACAGATGTTGTCATGAAAACAAATGCTTCGTGCAGCTGTCATTGAGTTTAAACCAAACATTCCTATTTTTGTGATTAGCATTTATCTACATGTAAATCATAAAATTTAAATCTGAAAATTTAAAGACACTCTGTATAAGATTCTAGAAATTGTAATCTACCTGAAAAGATCTCCCCAGGTTAGAACGTAATTCAGTGTATTTTGCTTACAAATTATTTTCACTCAAATGTTTAAAGCAGGTTCATATTTAAAGTGTAGTTGGTTGTTTTAAAAAGTCAAAAGCTTGACTTTGATATAGATGTTAATAATAAATTTTTGTTACTTGTTAAAAAGTTCCGAAATTTTAAAAGAGAGTTTCTTTAGTAAACAATTAGTTCAACTTTGAGGCTTTTATTTTGGTCAAATGCGATCAAATCTAATTACACAAAGGTAAAATTTTTGAGTAATAATTTGGTGCCAATATCATATTGGATATACATTTTTTTGAATTTTTTTTATACTTTTATAGGACACAAATGGTGTTCTACTTTTTTATTTATTTAATCTTTGCAATTTCTTACAGGAGCTGCGTCTTATTTTGATAAGACAGGTTTTTGTTAACGAAGGCGATCGTTTTATCTTTGGGTTTCCACGTCCGCCCCTAGAACTGAGCTCTGCTATTATCGTAATTATCTCAGGATATAGTGGCGCCTATTTAATTTAGCTTAGCTTTGGTTTGCAAACAGAATTCGACTCCCCCACCCCCCACTTCTTTTTGCACTACCCAGGAATAGACCCCTAGCTATGTCGAAAGATTTTTGTTCACTGGCGCCCATTAAGAAAAATAAGTTACACTAGCGCCTCAACGTAGAAAAAATAACGTTTATTAGAGATTGTCCTATCCTCCAATGTGTTAAGAAATTGCTGCTGGTTAGGTAAGCAAGTGCTATCAAATTTTTCAAAGCTATCTATAAAATCATATGGATAAATACCTAACCGAGTTAGTAGTTGAAACTATTCATCATTTAAATGTGTGGTGGAGGAGGTGGTTGTGGTGGTGGTTGTAGTTGTGGTAGTGCTGGTTGTGGTGGTGGTGGTAGTGGTTGTGATAGTGATTGTGGTGTTGGTTGTGGTGGTGGTGGTGGTGGTGGTTGTGGTGGTGTGTGTGTGTGGTGGTGATGGTTGTGGTGGTGGTTGTTGTGGTGGTGGGGTAGATGTGATGGTGGTGGTTGGGGTGGTGGCGTTGGTTGTTGTTGTGGTAGTGGTGGTTGTTTTGGTGACGGTTCAGATCAGAGTGTCGAGAGTGTGATCCATGCCCCCGTAAGCCAAAAAACGATTAGTCGAAGCAAACTATTGAAACGGTTGGTTTTGTAATTTCTACATTTGCCATTATTCATGTAATTTAATATTATTTCCGTGCTCAGATCTTCATGGTATGTAATACCTTTTATGTTGGCTAAATTGCTAACTTCAATTTGGAGGTGGTTGATAAGAACCTGTCAAGGAAGCCATTGTTCTTCTTTCAACGAACGCCGCTTTGACAAGCAGTCTTTTGATGCATCCATCTTCATCTCGGCTTATAGCGGTTTTGGGTGTATTAAATGATATATTTGTGGAGTAGATTTTGGTATTACATTGGTGTATACGTATATTTTTCTACTCACAATACCGCCTTGCGGATATTTCCTGCTTTTACTTATACTAGGTAAGCCACGTTTTTCCTGTTTTGTGTTTTCTGATATTAATTATCTATCTTTCAGAATCTTGTATTGTACGAATATCAAAGATGTTCTTTATTAGCTATTAATTCATTGAAACCCACTTCTGTGGTAAAGTATAACTTCCAAAAATTTCAGCACTAACATTATTTATTTCAGGGTCCTTAATCTTGGTATTAAGCCTGGTTCCTTAATCTTGGTATTAGGCCTGGTCCCTAATCTTGGTTATAATCTTGGTATTAATCTTGTTTCATGTAAACAGATCCTTATATCAGCCCTTGGATGCTCCTTGTGAACACACTTCAATTCTGTACTAATCATCCGTTTGGATTCCCGTTTAAATTCAATATTAAATATTACTTCATTCAGTGGCTTGGGTACTGAAAAATCGTTGTAAGCGGAATGCATTGATCCCGACTCCAGGTTGTATACTTAGAAGTTAGTGATACCTATTTCTGTATTTATTGTGTCTTGTGTTACGCAAGTATTGGCGTATTTATTGTAGATTCTTGAATGAATCCGTGTAATTAGCCGTATACTGGTTATATTTTTGCATTGTTATTGGTAAACTATATCAATTTCTTGGTATCCTACCACCAGCTGTTTGTGTGTTAACTCATGTTTCAGGTCAGCACTGGAACACAGCGATTCACTAGCTAGTGATTGCATCGTCCAGGTATGCTCAATTTACGCCACTTTCTGGTGAGTAATCATTTACATTAATTAATATTTATTGCTAACCTGTAGGTGAAAAGCCATTTGTGTATATTTTTGTAAAGCTTTTCTCCTCTGTGTTTTTGAAATTTACTGACTAGCGAGAAACATTTTGCGGCTACTTTAATGTCAGTTTGTACTCGCCAACAGGCGAAAGATACCTTAAATCCATTGCTTTTAGTGGGATACCGGTTAATATATTACCCTTTATGTGTGTTATTAAAATACGTTTATATTTGAATTGCCACTGTGGTATGTAATTAATTCCAGATAAATTGCTCGTGCTTGTAATTCAGTTATTTTGAAATATAGTTATATGATTGTAGTGGCTACCGTTGTTATACTTATTTTGCTCTTTAGGTGTGATATTATCCGAAACCATCGGGACTTGGGGTTTCGTAGTTCTTTCGGCATTTTAATCAAGTCTCTGGCGCCTTTTATACTGTATTTACATGTAGGTCTGTTCGGTTTCTTAACGACCTACTTGCAGGAATCAAGATCCACCCCTGCAGAAGAGTCTTTATTAGCCGAGGTGCAAAAAGTCACCGTATTTACCCTAAAGAACCCACCTTTGTAAGCTTTCATCAAATTACCGTGACACTATTGTGCAAATTTAAGATAATAATGTTATTTAATACTGTTACCAGATGTGCGAATTTTTTTGCAAGTGCGGTGACGGTTGCGGGGTGGAGAGTCTAGCACCCTGATCGGGCTGTCGAGAGCGAGATTCATGCCTGGAGCTAAAAAATGCTTAGTTGAAGAAACTATTGTACAGATTTTGTTACTGGATGTGGGAATATTTGCGACGACCTCGAGGTGAATGATCATTGGAACTCACAAAAATGGTCTTTTTGGACCTTAGAATTTCCCATGTTAAATCCAATAACAAAACCGGTTTTTGATCTCGTACGAACATAGTATACCTACTGGTGTTATTATGACCTACCTTGATTGACAAGATTTGCTATTAATAATCTACTTGCACAACTGGTAAAACTTTATATTGCACACTAAAAAATTAACGAAAAAATAAATAAAGTCATAATCAAGTGTAATATCAATTAGACAAAGTTGCGGTGTTATAAAGTTTAGTTATACTGTAATAAAAATATTTTGTCAGCCACAAAAACTCTTGGCTTGCGCAGAAAAATAAACAAGGTGTTACAGTTTAACAAGCGGGCCAAAAAAAAGGGGAGAAAGTAAGTCGAGCACGACTCGTTCGAATTACTGCAACAGAAGAGGAAACGAAAGAAAAGAGAAGATCGCGCTAACACAGTCGAAGATTGGGGAGGGTTTAATTAAAACGACACCAATGAACCTATAACCCCACAGTATAGTATAAAAATAAAAAAAAATAAGAAAGAAACAAACAATAATTAAGATATAAGTAACATCATATTCATGATTAGGTCTTCAGCCCTGGAACTGGGTAGACGCGTACCTCCATTGTTTCCTATTCGGAGCTAACCTACACATTCCCCTGAAATTCCAACTGCCTCTTTCACTATCTAATCTAGGTCTACCTATACCTTTTTTTATATCCATTCCTTGCTTTTAATATATTGTTACGTGTACTATTTCTTATATTTCCAATTATTATTATTTATTCATTTTCTTATTATAAAAATATAAAATTAGAAAATCACTCATAGGAAGTCTCACACAAGATACCCGGAAGATACGCCTTCATCAGTATGAGAAACCAACCACACACAGGATGCGAACACCAATTAATTTCGAGGGTAAGTTTAATAAGAACGGTCCCCACGTGCGTGATTTTTGTGTAGGAAGAACAAACTAATAAATAGAGCCGAGAGTCCAGAAAAGAGGCTTCCTTAGATAGACAGTTCTCTATCAACTTACAACCATGAGTTGAATCAATAGAAAAGCCTTTGGCAAGCTTCTGTGGATGAATAGTTATCTCAAGCAGAATAGAAATGTAAGTCTTTATTTGTATATGTAAATAATTACATGTTTGTTATACGATAGGTACTACGCTTTAACCAAATAGCTTCTGAACCTTTTGAAGCAAATGATTTTATGCTTATCTTTACTAAATTGCTTATTCTAATATTTTTACTTGTCCAACCTGGAAAGCACGCTTGTAGTTATGAGTAAGACGATCCCTGCGATAATTAATTTATATTAAAGTTCGGGTGGCCTGCCTACGAATCCGACACAATATTCCGCACTATTCCTTCAAGCCTTAGAACGTTTCCTATTACCATCTCTCCGATTTATTTACCGTTTTCCACAGATATCCTCTTTCCCTTACTATTTCTAGAACCACATTGTTCATAAATTTGTCTGTTCATGATATCTTCATCATACATCTATATAGCAGCACATTTCAAAGGTCTCTTGTTAAATACAGTACGGCCTTGTATTAATATTTGTTTTATATATTTTGCACTTTTCCCATCTAGCGTTATTTGTCTTCATAGTGTGGCCTACGAGATAACAGGTATAAAAATTAACCTTTTTTTTGTAAAAATCTTCTAAACGAAAATCGGCAAATAAGATATACGAGGTGTGGCAATTAAATAACGAGAATTTTTAAATTTAAAACATTTATTTAGTATTTACAATGATTTATGCACCCATGCCTTGACAGTACTCTCCTCCGAGTCTAATGCACTTGGTCCAATGTTCTTCCTATTTCTGGAAGCAACCCTGAAAGTCTCAAAAAGTTAAACTCTACAACACCGACGTTACGGCACTCCAAATCCTCATAGCGAAGTCCTTTCATTGGTTCCTTCAAATTTGGAAATAGCCAAAAGTCAAGTGGAGTCCGAATAGGGCTGTACGAGGGGTGGGGTGGGAGAGCGTTGTTATGTTCCAACTGGTCAAAAACTGTTTAACCTTTAATTATGTGTGAGCAGGCGCACTGTCATGGTGAAGGATTCAGCCATTTTTGGTTAATTCCGGCCTCACACGAGACACTCTATGACACAATCGCCTAAGAACTTCAATACAAAACACCGAAGGCCCCGTTTGACCATTAGGAAGAAATTCTCGATGCACAATACCCCTAATATCGAAGAAACAGATAAGCATTGTCTTGTTTTGGCTTCGTGACATCCGGGCTTTCGTGAAACGCTCTCCACCCTCTACAACCACTGTTTGCTCTGCCCACGAGTCACAGGGTCATATTGATATACCCAGCTTTCATCTGCCGTGATAATCGAATTCGTTCAGTCACGCCCTTCACTCTGAATTCGTTCAAGAAAGTCCTCGCAAGTCGAGCGTCGCTATTCTTATTGCTCCGTCGTCAGCACTTGCGGAACAAGCTTAGCACAGAGCTTGCGCATCAATAAATCATCGTATAACATCTTGCGAATGGTTTCTTTATTAATACC
This sequence comes from Platerodrilus igneus, assembly GCA_036346225.1. Lineage (NCBI taxonomy): Eukaryota > Metazoa > Arthropoda > Insecta > Coleoptera > Lycidae > Platerodrilus > Platerodrilus igneus. Next base: position 8,043,915 of record JARFIW010001469.1, on the reverse strand, counting down.
GAGTTCATTTGACACCATTCGGAGTGTGAGGCGTCGATCTGCCTGCGCCAACACTCTCAATCGTTCGACGTTTTACCTAGTGTGCAATATTTTAAGGGCGCCTGACCTTGCATCGTCTTGCGTCGATTCTCGACCTGGTGCAAAATGTGCAACCCACGTACACACGTGGTTTTGATAAACACGTTGCAATTTATGAAAAATTTCGGTCGGTTTTTCGCCAAATTTCACCAGAAACTTGATGACGATTCGTTGCTCGTTTTCAACGTCACACATTTTTGTACGTCATGATACTACACCACTAACTTTAAAAAATCGCAGAGCACAAAATCTAACACCGATCACTTTGCAGATTTATGTATAAGCTCGTGAACTTTACGCCAACAAATTTTCAAGATATCAGTGTTAACACTCTCGGAGCTAGAAACAAATTCTCGTTATTTAATTGCCACATTACGTACAAACTATTTGCCTTTAAACTACACGGACCATAAAATCCCGCAATAAATCGGATGAACAGAATTTGTTCAAAATGGAACGTAAGTCAAGCATGAAGAGCCATTGCAACAAAAGAATAACCAAAACTCTTGCTAATGAATGAACGAGTTCGACTGGTTTTCATTTAACTTATCACATAGAACAACAGAACTTGATTTCTAGTATGGAAACCTTGTAATTAAAATAACGTAAATGATACATACGCGTCGCGTTGGGTAAATTAAATGCTTAAAAATGAAGGTGAGCGTTATGGGAAATTAAACTGAAACAATAGGTAACAGAAATCCTTAGCCTCTTGTAAGTTCTGGTTTCCTATTTGTATCCTGGTATTTGATTTATTTTTTCCTGCTTTACTTACTAATACCTAAGTTTTATTGTTGTTGATTTCCATACCGTATCTCTCTGTTAACACTTTTTCCATTTCTGCTTGCAATTCTTCCCTGCTAGATGCTAAAATATCGGCTATTATTCCTGCTTTATAATTTCAAATATCTTTCTGCGTTTATGTCGGCGGGTTTTCTCGGGTGTTTGCGATTTTTCTCGGGTGTTGACAGTGTTCATTACCTTTTCGATGTACATGTTCAAAATTAACAGGGATAAGGCACAGCCGTGCCTCATCCCTTTTCTACTATTTACTTCTCTATATTCCTGCTCAAATTCTAATACAGCTGTTTACTCTTTGAATAATCCATGTAGTATAACTCATTCCAATCTTTTTTGAGTATTCCAACACTTTTTCCCATTTTACATTGTCGACTGTTTTTTCAGATTTACAAACCTTATATACACGCTCTCCCTTTTTGCTATTGTTTTCTCTATTATCACCCTTAAAGTTAAAATTGCCTCCTGTGTTACGTGTTTCGCCTAAACCCAAATTACTCTTCCCCTAGTATTGCTTCAGTCCGTTTTCCACCCGTCCTTCTACAATTCTAGTTAATATTTTTGACACATGTGCTGTTAAACTTATTGTTCGAAAGTTTTCACATCTATCCTCACCTTTCTTTGTGGTATAGTGCCCATGGTATTACGTTTGAAATCTTTGGATATCTTGTCTCATACATACAGCTTACGTGTTGAAGAAGACATTCGGTTACTGCTTGTCCAGCGGCTTTTAGAGTTTCTGTTTGCACATTAGCTATACCCGGTACCTTATAATTTTTCAAACTCTTTAATGCTAATACAAACTCATCTCTAAGTATGGGATATCCCAACTTATCCTTTTCAATTTCTAATTCCAGTTCTAGTGCTATTAGTTCCTCTACTGCATATACATTCTCTATATCATCTTGCCATCTATCTACTTTCTCTACATTTTTTATAATCATGTCTCCTCTTGCGCACCTTATATTTTTGCTATACGGTTTTATATCCCTAAAATTGTATGCTTTCCAATTTCCATCTTAGTTTGTACCTCTTTCCACTTTTCATCAATCCATTGTTCTTTAGCTTTCCTGCGTTTGTGAACAATTTCCCATTTTATAGCTTTGTATCTCTGTTTTCCTGTTTCGTCTGGTCTATTTTCGTACATTCGTGTTTTCCCTATTAAATTCAAGACATCCTTTGCTATCCATGGTTTCTTATTTTCTTTATGTGTATACTCCAGAATATCTCTGGCCGCCATGCCTCAGCTGGATTTAATGTTATTTCATTCTGTTTCTACTTCCTTAGTATAAGAAATTTTCCCGATATCTTTCAGCAATGCATTTCACTTTTTTTCAAATCATTCTAAGGTATCTTTATCTTTTAGCTTCTCAAAGCCAAAGTGCCTTCTTCCGTTCCTTTCTTTCAAATTTTGTAATTTAAGAGCGGCCTTCATAATTACGATGTTGTGGTCAGTGTCTATATCTGCTTCTGGGTAGCTTCTACAGCTTTTTACTTTATTCCTAATCCGTTATCATCATCATTGGGTCTTCAGTCCTGAAACTGGTTAGACGCGTACCATCATTGTTTCCTATTCTGAACTAACCTACAGATTTCCCTGAAATTTGCAGTCTGCATCTATCACTATCTGATCTAGGTCTACATCCACCTCTTTTTTCCTATCTCTGCTTGTCATATATCCCATACTATTCCCCAAAAATGCCTTAGAACGTATTCTGCCCTTCTATTTCTCATATTTTTTTCCCAAAGATATCCTTGTTCCCTTACTGTTTCTATAACCTATTTGTTATTACCTTTGTCTGTCCATCCTCAAACATCTGAAGCACGGCATTTCAAAGGCCGCTACTGTTCTTCTGTCTGCTTTTCAGACTGCTCGTATTTCGTAGGCATACTGTCTGTGCTGTGTTCCACACATACGTTTTCAACAACTTTTTGTTCTATGTTTGTTGTCTTTCATCATAGGCGCCGTTCTTTCTTGTTAGATGCAGTTCGGTCACCTTCTATTGTTTGACAATTAAATACCCTATTTCTCCGACATTCAGTGGTTGCGAAGGGGGGTAAGCAGCCTGTGGCTGCCAAGTTCCCCCAACACTTGAACATTTACTGATTTAATATTTTTCCAATATATCTTTTCGCATAGTCAACATTAGTTGCAGATATTTCACAACAAACAACTAGTTGTTTATAATAATCATAAGATTTATCTGCGCTTATTTTTTCGTCATTGGGTTTCCCGTCTCAAAACTGGTTGGACATGTACCTGCACTTATTTCTTTTCTAAACTAACCTACATAGTTCCCTGAAATTCTCACACAGCAATACAGCTCGGTTCCCCTTATATTGTTTTCTAATATTATGCCCTATTTCACTGAGATTTATTGAAGGGGGATAAGCAACCTGTGGCTGCCAAGATCCCCCAACACATAGACATTTGCCGAAATAATAGTTTTCCAATAAATGCTTTCACGCAATTACCATAATTCGAGAATATTGCCCTCCAATGCTTGTAGTTGCTTATAATAAATATCATGTTTAAATGCAGTTACTTTCTTCGTCATTAATTTATCCATCTTGGGACTGGTTGGATGCGTACCTCCATTGATTTCTCTTCTGAGCTAGCCTACACATTTCCCTGAAACTCCTACAGCCTACATCTTTCACTATCTGTGCGCAGTAGTCTAACCTAGGTCTACCTCTTCTTCTCTTTATTCCTATCTCTGCTTCTAGTATATTCCGCACTATTCCCTCATGCCGTAGTATGTGGCCTATCATCCTATCTCTCCTATTCTTTACCGTTTTCCACATATTTCTTTCTTCCCCTACCATTTTTAGTACCTCTTCGTTCTTAACTTTGTCTGTCCATCATACGTCTGTAGCACCATATTTCAAAGGCTTCTACCTTTTTCTGGTCCGCTACTCCCACTGTCCAGGCTTCACAGCCATACAGTGCTGTGCTCCACACATATGTTTTGAGCAATCTTTTCCTTGTTTCTATGTTTGTGGTCTTTAAGCACAGTAGTTGCTTTTTCTTGTTAAATGTAGCACGATCTTGTGCTAATCTTTGTTTTATATCTTTTGTGCTTTTCCCATCTTGCGTTATTTGGCTTCCTAGGTAGCAGAAATCCTTAACCTCTTGTAAGTTCGTGTTACATATTTGTATTCTTGTTTTTGATTTATTTTTCCCTCCTTTGCATACTAGTACTTTAGTTTTACTTTTGTTAATTTTCATACCGTACCTCTCTGTTAGAACCGTTTCCATTTCATTGAGAGCAGCTTCTAACTCTTCCTTGCTAGATGCTAATACCGCTATATCATCTGCAAATCTAAGCATATCAATTTTTTGTCCCTGCATAGTAATTCCAAATGTCTTCCTGCATTTGACAGTATTCATTGCGTCTTCAATGTACAAGTTAAAAATTAATGGGGATAGGGAACATTCCTGTCTCACTCCTTTCCTGATGGTTACTTCTCTACGTTCCTGCTCTAGTTCTTTTACTCCTGTTTGCTCTTTGTATAAGCTATGTACTATCCGTCTATCCCTATAACTCATTCCAATCTTTTTGAGTATTTCGAACATTTTTTCCATTTTACATTGTCAAATGCTTTTTCCAGATCTACAAACCCTATGTACACGCTTTCCCCTTTTTCTATTGTTTTCTCCATTATCACCCTCAGAGCTAAGATAGCCTCCCGTGTTCCCCTGTTTCGCCTAAACCCAAATTGGTCTTCTCCTAGTATTTCTTCAGCCCGTTTTTCCATTAATCTTTGTACACTTCTAGTTAATATTTTTGATACGTGTGCTGTCAAACTTATTGTTCGAAAAATTTCACATCTATTTGCGCCTTTCTTTTTTGGTATAGTTACTATGATGTTATGTTTGAAATCTTTGGGTATCTCGCCTGTCTCATACATATAGCTTACAAGTTGGAAGAGACGTTCTGTTACTGCTTGACCAGCGGCTTTTAGAGTCTCCGCTTGCACCTTATCTGTACCCGGCGCCTTACCATTTTTCAGACCCTTTAATGCTATTTCAAATTCATTTCTAAGTATAGGATATCCCAAGTCATCATTTTCAATGTCTGATTCCTTTTCTAATGCAGTTAGTTCTTCTCCTGCATATAAATTCCCTATTTATTCTTGCCATCTACCCACTTTCTCTACATTTTCTATAATGACATTTCCTCCCGCGTCCCTTATATTTTTGCTATACGTTTCTATATCCCTAAAATTGATTCTAATTAGTTTGTATGCTTCATCTGTCTTTCCAACTTCCATCTTAGTTTGTACCTCTTTGCACTTTTCATCAATCCATTGTTCTTTAGCTTTCCTGCATTTGCGAATAATTTCCCATTTTATGGCTTTGTATCTCTGTTTTCCTGTTTCGTCTGATTTATTTTTGTATTTTCGTCTTTCTTCTATTAAATTCAGAATATCCTTTGTTATCCATGGTTTCTTATTTATTTTTTGTGTATACCCCAGAATATCTCTGGCCGCGATGTGGAGGCTGGATTGAATGTTATTCCATTCTGTTTCTACTTCCTTAGTATCAGATATTTTCCCAATATCTTTGAGCAATTCATTTGACCTTTTTTCGAATCTTTCTTGAATATCTTTCTCTTTTAGTTTCTGTAGGTCCAAGTGCCTTTTTCCGTTTCTTTTTTTCAAATTTTTAAATTTAAGTGCGGCTTTCATAATTACGATGTTGTGGTCAGTGTTTATATCTGCTTCTGGGTAGCTTCTACAGTCTTTTACTTGATTCCTAAACCGTTGTCTAACAAGAATGTAATCTATTTGATATTTTCCTATATCTCCTGGCATCTTCCACGTATATCGTCTTCTAGCATGATGTTGAAATAATGTGTTTGTAATGATTAAATTGTTCTTGTCGCAAAATTCTACCAGCCTATTTCCTCTGTCGTTTCTAGTGCCTAAACCAAATAAACCTACTATCGCTCCTTCCCTACTCTCACCTACCACTGCCTTAAAATCCCCCGTAATTATTAAATTTTCATGTCCTTTTACGTGTATATTAAGATATGTCTTCGATATCTTTGTAGATCGCTTCTACCTCTTCGTCACTGTAGCTAGAGGTGGGCATGTATACTTGTATTATTACTCTGTTTACCGGTTTAGATTCTAATCTAACCATGAGTACTCTTTCATTCTTTTGTAAGTAATTTTCTACACAGTATCCTATCTTTTTCCGCATAACTATCCCCACACCCAAATTTCCTTCCTCGGCGCCTGTATGAATTACCCTGAAGTCTCCACTCCAAAAATCCCCCGCTTCTGACCACCGAACTTCGCTGATCCCTACTATGTCTAATGATAACCTATTTATTTCGATTTTTAGGTTCTCTAGCTTACCCACTTGCTTCATAGTTCTAACATTCCACGCTCCGACTCGCAAAATGTTCCCGACTCTTATTTTTAACTTTCCGATTGCATCCTCCAAAGTAATCCCCTCCCGGAGATCCGAATGGGGGACTATTTTAACTCCGGAATCTTTTACCCCAGAGAATGCCATCATTTTATTATAATTTAGGTACGCTGTGTACTTGGGAGATAATGTGGTGGTTTCCCGTTGCCTTCCACATCGCGGTAGTGTATCTTAGACTGCCATACCGACCCCTATGGTCTCTGCCAATCTAAGTACCAAAAGAGCCGCTGCCCTCTTTCGGGGACCTGTCTTAGTCTGGTTCCTCACTAACGACCCTACTACTATGGTTGGACCTGTAGTTTGGCTCTTTAGCTCATTAGAACACGCAAGCCATTCCACCTGTTCTAGTAATCTAAAACTTCGGCAAGGTGCAGGTCCATTCGAAACGGTCCTAAACCGTTGTCTAACAAAAATCTGATTTATTTGATATCTTTCTATATCACCTGGCATGTTCCACGTGTATCGTTTTTTGGCATGATGTTGAAATAATGTGTTTGTGATGGTTAAATTGTTTTTGTCGCAAAATTCTACCACCTTATTTCCCCTGTTGTTTTTCGCGCCATGTTTCAGCAATCAATAGCAATTAATTTTTAACGAGCACGTTTTAGTGTGATGGCGCTTGCCTAAATAATGCCTATGAAAGTGCACTTGATAATTTTAGTGTTGCTTTTTGCTATTTATGCACCGTTCTATCCTTAATGTTTTATTCAGATAATTATATTTTAGTCTGAATTGTACATTTATACATTTTATTGCTTTGTTTTGTAGCTAGATTTGTTTTGTTTGGCGTTCTACCCGTTTTTTTTTTGTTGTAGTATCTATAGGAAGGAAGATAGAAATTAGAATATAGGTTAGTTACGGAATGTTAGGCACGAATTTATGTTAAAGTTAGAATAAAATACTTAGACTAGGAAGAACGATTTTGTAAATTTAAAAAGCAGGAACAAATAGCTGGATTCGCTATTGAAACCATTTGGCGTATGCTAAGAAATTAGAATCCATTGGTAAATATTAGTAGCTATATTTGAATAGTTTTAAATCGACCTATCAGGTCGCACTGGCATGCAGAGCTAGCGACTGTTTTACGGTATTGCGAATCCCTCCCTTTCTACTTTTTGCTAGTGTCTTGTGGATCAGACACACCAACGTCAACTCTAAGGATACCATTATTTCAACACCAACTTTAGTTCTAGTTTATACATTTTATTCATGATTAATTTTGAAGACAAATTTATTTGAAACACGCTTATTTTCGCATTTAAACCAAAAGTAGTACCTTCGGTTGGAGCATTGGGGACGTGGCTGCAAGTGTAGCGGCCCTTACTTACATTATACTGTTTCAACATGCAAAAAACCAAATAGAATCACTCCAATAGATGCCAAATTTATCGAAGTTATCATAGCAGCGCAAATTTATTTGCAAACGTGGGTAAATCTGGAACAGTAGATTATCACCTTAATTGCGGATCTTTACAGTCTGGGTGCATTATACCTAAAAATATCGAGTTTAAAGATATACAAATTTTCACAAGTAAATATTCGATACATAAGAAAGTTCTTGTAAAAATAATGTTGTTATTACAGTTTCCCTGCGTACATATACGATCAGTGGAGCTTTGGCGTTATGTACTAGACACAAAAGAATTTAAAGCCAAAAACTGGCAAAAATGTTCACGTGAAATACTAATTACTCCTGATACTGATACTTTTGGAGCAAATAATATAAGTTTCACTTAAAAGTGAACCTTAGTATGGGGTGGTGCACCTTTTAATTTGGGTTGTAGTGCATAACCATTGCAAAGATGCATATAATTATATTAATTTTGCAATTATTTATAATGAGGTGCTTTCTCATTTCATTAAATTCTTCACATCTTATTTCACTATTGAATTTTAAAGGATTTTTAAACCTCGTTTTCTTTTCTTATCTTTAATTTAAGCTTTTACGTGCAAGTCTCACGAATATTAGTTTCTCGCGCATTCCAGGACATTAACCTATGAGTTGTGGTGTCGAAACTGCAAACGCTGCATTCGCATGTTATAAAAATGCAGTTGTGTTTAACAATTTTGGGCGTTAGAGCACGGTAAATTGTAGAGGGGACTATAGTTGGCACGATCTAAATCTCTAAACGGAGGAGACTTGACTAGCGACACTTGACGGAGACGGACGTGCGTGAAGTTCCAAATTTAGAGAAGTCATTCCTTTCTTTTTAACCTACTTCCAATAGCTACAAATTATCTTGGTTTCGTCGATGAGGACAGCTGGGTCGCGTTGAACAAGCCCCAGCCGAAAGACTACCCATGATACTCAAGTAGCAGCTGTGACTTAAGTAAAAACCCGGTACCTTACTGACATTGTGTATTAATTTATGTACGCTACACTCGCGGCAATTACTCACGCAACCTAATATGCGTGATTAATTGACGCCGGTACCGTTAAGGTTCGCTTAATTTATACTAAAGTACTTGAAACGTAACATGGTTAATTTCATTTTCTTTTCTTGTCAGATCCAGCAACTACAAGCACTTGCAAATATACTACGAAAAGAGACATTTACTGTTAAATTAGTCAAACTCATTATCATCACCAGGTCTTACGTGCTCGAACTGGTTAGACGCGTACCTTCATTGTTTCCTATTCTGAACTAACCTACACATTTCCCTAAAATTTTCACACCCTACATTTTATACTATCTGCGTGCAACAGTCTGATCTAGGTTTACCCCTAGCTCTCCTTTTTCCTATTTCTGTTTGCAAAATATCGCGCACTATCCCCTAAATGCCTTAGACCGTTTTCTGTCCTTCTATTTCTCCTATTTTATTTTGTTTTTCACGGATATTCTTCTTCCCCTACTATTTCTAGAACCTCTCTGTTATTAACTTTGTCTGTCCATGCTATCATCATTATACATCTGAAGCATCACATTCCTAAAGGCTTCTACCTTTTTCCTGTCTGCTTGTCCTGCTGTCGCTATTTCATAGCCGTGCAGTTCTGTGCTCCACACATATGCTTTCAACAATTTTTTCTTTGTTTCTCTGTTTGTTGTTCCCCTACCATTGTTTTCTAAATATATACATTATTTCACCGATATCCAGTGGTATGTGAAGGGAGTTAAGCAACCTGCGGTTGCCAAGAATCCCAACACAGACATTTGCCAAATTAAAAGTTTTCCAATAAATCTTTTCGCACATATGCATTAGTTAAGAATACTGTAAAACAACCACCTTAGTTGTTTATAATAATTATTGATTTAAACACAATTATTTATTTAGTCGTTAAGTTTTCCATCCCACAGTCTACATCTGTGACTATCTGTGTACAATAGTCTAACCTAGTTCTACCTCTCGTTTCTCATCTCTGCTTCTAATATACTTCACACCATTCCCTCATGCCTCAGTATGTGACCTATCATTATTTCTCCTAATTTTACTGTTTTCCACTTATTTCTTTCTTCACCTACCATTTCTAGAACTTCCTTGTTCTTAACTTTGCCTGTCCATGATATCTTCATTACGTCTCTAGTAGCACATTTCAAAGGTTTTAATCTTTTTCTTGTCCGCTTCTCCTATTGGCCAAGTTTCACAGCGGTACAATACTGTGCTCCACACACGTATTCAGCAATCTCTTGTTTCTATGTTTATTGTGTTTGAACATAGTAGTTGTTTTTCTTATTAAATGCCGCACGACTTTGTTTTATATTTGTTTCATATTTTTTGTAATTTTCACATCTACAATTTGGCTTCCTCGATAGCAGCGATCCTTAACCTCTTGTAAGTTTTCGTTTCATATTTTTATTCTAGTTTTGATATATTTCCCCACTCCTTTACATGCTAGTCCTTTGTTTTATTTTTGTAAATTTTCATACCGTATCGCTCTGTTTAAGCTGTTTCCATTTCATTAAGAGCTGCTTCTAACTCTTCCTTGCTAGATGCTAATACTGCTGTCGTACCAATCTTTTGTCCCTGCATAACAATTCCAAATGTCTTTCTGCTTTCGACAGTATTCATTGCCTCTTCCATGAACAAATTAAAAATTAACGAGGATAGGACACATCTCTGACTCACTCCTTTCCTAATATTTACTTCTTTGCGTTCCTGCTCTAATTTTATTACAGATATATGCTCCTTATATAAGCTATGTAATATCCGTCTATCCCTAAAACTCTTTCCAATTTTTGAAACATTTTTCTCCATTTTAAATTGCGGCATGCTTTTTGCAAAACTACAAAACCTATATACATGCTTTCTCCTTTTTCTGTGGTCTTCACCATTATCTCCCTTAGAGCTAAAATAGCCTCCCGTGTACCCTTGTTTCGCCAAAACCCAAATTGATCTTCTCCTAGTATTTCTTAAGCTCGCTTTTCCATCCGTCTTTGTACAATTCTAGTTAATGTTTTTGACACGTATATTGTCAAACTTATTGTTCAAAAATTTTCATATCTATCCGCGCCTCACATTTTTGTTATAGTGACTATAAAGTTACGTTTAAAATCTATCGGTATCTTGCCTGTCTGAAAAATATAGCTTACAAGTTGGAAGAGACGTTCTAGCTATACCCGGTGCCTTACCATTTTTTAGACTCTTTAATGCTATTTCAAACTCATCTCTAAGTATAGGATATCCCAAGTCATTATTTAAATGTCAAATTCATGATCTAGTGCTGCTAGTTCCCGCCCAGCATATAAGCTCCCTATGTATTCTTGCCATCTAACCACTTTCTCTACATTTTCTATAACGATGTCTCCATCCGCACACCTTATATTGTTGCTATTTGGTTTTATATTCCCAAGATTCATTCTAATTAGTTTGTATGTTTCGTCTGTCTTTCATATTTCCATTTAGTTTGTACTTCTTGGCACTTTTCATCAATCTATTGTTTTAGCTTTCCTTCATTTGTGAATAATTTTCCATTTTATGGCTTTATATCTGTTTTCCGGCTTCGTCTGGTCTGTTTTTGTATTTTCATCTTTCTTCTATTAAATTCGGGATATGCTTTGCTATCCATGGTTTCTTATTTTCTTTTTGTGTATAGGTATACCCCGGAATGTCTCTGGCCGACACGTCTAAGCTGGATTTAATGTTACTCCATTCCGATTCTACTTCCTTCGTATAATAAATATTCCCGAGCCTTTAAGTAATTCATTTGACTTTTTCAAATGTTTCGTAGATATTTTTATCTTTTAGTTTCTAGTGCCTTTTTCTGTTCCTTTTTTCAAATTTTTAAATTTAAGCGTGACCTTCATAATTACGGTGTTGTGGTCAGTATCTATATCCGTTTCTGGGTAGCTTCGACAGTCTTTTACTTGATCCCTAAACCGTTGTCTAGCAAGAATGTAATTTATTTGATATCTTCCTATATCTCCTAGAAATTTGCAGGTGTATCGTCTTCTAATATAATGTTGAAATATGTTTGTGATGGTTAAAATGTTTTTGTCGCAAAACTCTACCAGCCTATTTCCTCTGTCGATTTTAGTGCTTAAACCAAATAAATCTACTACCGTTTCTTCCTTACCCTCATCTGCCACTGGATGAAGAGATCTCCCGTACTTGTTAAATCCTGTATGAATTACCTTAAGATTTCCGCTCCAAAAATCCCCTGTCTTTGGTCACGGAAACCCCCTAATCACTTTCATACTTCTGATATTCCACGTTCCAACTCGCAAAATGTTCCTGACTCTTCTTTTAGACTTTCTAATCACATCTTCCAAATTTAAGTATACTATGTACTTGCTAGGTAATATGGTGGCTTTCCGTTGCCTTCCACATCGCAGTAGTGTGTCTTAGAATGCCATACCGACTCCTATAGTCTCTGCCACTCTAAGTACCGAAAGAGCTGCTGGCCCCTTTCGAGAACCTGTCTTAGTCTGCTTCTTCACTGAGGACCCTACTATTTTGGTTAAACCTGTTCAGCTCTTTAGCTCACTGAAACAAGCAAGTCATTCTAACCGTTTTAGTAATCTAGAACTTCTTCAAGGTGCAGGTCCATTCAGAACGGTAGTCAAACTAATAGCCTTTTATTTTGAAATGAAATGTCAGTCATTATGACCTCAGCAGTATATCGGTGATATTCTAAAATGCAAGAAATGTGTCCGTATAAGTAAAGATGAGTATTGGTGAACAAGTTTGTGACTAACTTGCTTCATATCAGTAAACCACGTTCTCTTACTGAAGAACAAAATATATGGTGTGAACAGGCATTGCTATAGAATGCGTAAGAACCAAGAGGCGCTTGGTGAGTTTAGGCTGTCTTCGACAAGTTTTCATGTACTGTGAGACATTTTCAAATCAGATCTACCGTGAATCTCAAAATGATAATAAATAATGCAACAAACAATACGCATTAGAGATGGCTCTGAAACTTCGCGTTTCCATTTATAATGTTTTAAATAGAATAATTAGAAAAAATGAGTGAAAACAACCTTCAACTTGTATACTGTAATAAATATTTTTCTGACAAGAAAAAATAATTTCCCACTCGTTTTTAATAGATAAAACCTTCTAGAAATTGATAACAAAGTTACAACATAATTGAAGTAATTGACGGGTTGCTTATGAATTTAATTTTAATTATAAGAGAGCTGCAACGTCAAAGTCTTCTTCAGGACAAGCTCGGAAACTTTCAAGTCTTCATTAGGTACTTTATAAAGTAACTTTCAAGTGTGCGGCTTCACAGCACATAATATTTCCACTGTAAACTGTTTCATCATAAACTGTATTAATACGAAGAAACAAAACTTTCCGCAAATCTGAAGTTAGTTACAAATAAACCCCTTGGAGATTTTCCGGTCACTGAGTTTAAGCGTCGCCACGATCCATTCCCAATCACGTCCCTAATATATTGTACTTGTCGTCCCCTCTCCTTCAGTACCACATAACTTTTCTGAGTTGACAGTTGTAGGTTGTTTGCTATCGTATTCGCTTTGAAAATTTCTCTAGTAAACAACTCCAAACTGAAAGAAAGTAGTGGTGTAAATTCCTGAGATAGGTATAGACTTGTGGTTGCGTCTATTTAATTCAACTTACTTGTAGGTGGTTATTCTTTATTATTATCATTTGTGTAACAAGAGTTAATCAGATTCTACAATAAGCTCCGGCAGCTTACACCACAAATGTACCTAAATAATAGTGTAACGAAAACTTTATTTGCACTACAACAGTTCTTTATTGTCAACTGACTAAACAAGTCTTTTCAGCACCTCATAGTCACAACGGAATTCTCCAAAACCTATCACAATTATTCAGTTTCCAAAACTAATCTCTACCAGTACAAGTATTATCTTCTTAAAACTACGATGCTACCTTCATGATTACTTACTATAGAAGCACTCTAATTAACTATACAAGCACTAATTATTAATTCATATCGATATCAACAGTAATTTATATTACATAGAGCAATTTCAAGCATTTAAATTAGAACTGAACTCACTAATGCTCATCACGGTAATTTATATACATATTTATGATCTCTAGACTATTCTAAAACGTTCCACAAATTATGTAAACAACATTCTAAAAATTTCCAATTGTATGGTTAATAAAGCTCTTGCAACTTGTCAATCACCGGAAAAATGTGGTGCCGCAGAGGCTCATCGATCATCTTTTGTGTACAAACGCTTCGTTTACGTTCTACTGTAATTATTTTAGTTGTAGGTAGATTAATTGGAGTACAATAGCAATCACTGTCTAATAATTTTTATAATTATGTATGTTATAGGTTAAATTCTTATTTGTAATTACTATTTATATTACTGGCAAGTTCTTTGTCAAAAGTTTAGAAGCAACCTAAATTTTAGTTACCAAATCAATATTGCTAAGTGCATTAAAATCTAGAACTTAATCAACATGTGATTATTTACCTACTATTGAAATTCATGGGAGGTACGATGAGCTACACTCAACTTTATTTAGTTTTGATTGTACAAAAAATTTGCAAACTGATAACATTTTGCAAAAAGAAATAATTCCTGATGTATATTTAATTTGATGGTTAATAAAATACAGAAGTAAAAAATACTAAGTTTAGTTCTGTTACCCTCCAAAACCGCTTTACAAAATTATTTTATAATAATTATTGTAGGGAATTTCTTTTTTAGAATTAATTTAGGTACACTATACATATTCGTGTAATCTAAGTTGAACTTTAGGTTTGTATGAATTACCCTTTGTCGTTTCGTAATAACAGTCTTTATACAGTGGAAAAGAAAATGAAATATAACTTCTCACGGTTCGTAATAGACATGTATCGCCTTTCCGACCAACCAGGACGACTAACGAAAAAGCGTCATGGTTTACAAGTACGGGAAAATTCTTGTAATTATCGCATCCCTAACAGCTTGTGTGGCAGTAGGTGTTAAGATACCAAGATTTTGTAGCACAGTAAATACAAGTTACTGGAGAAACGTTTTTATTTAAACTAGCTTTAAACAACTGTAAAGAAAAAGAACATACAATTAGTTGAACTATAACATCAGCTTTCAATCAATACCTTTGGTTTCTTTCCAATTTACAAACTGTTGCGTGAAATTAATTTCATTAAATAAAATTTGAACACAGCTAACTAGTCTCTAAATTTAGTGCATTTTATGCTGCACGCAACATTCTCCCTCCCGGTAACTGAATCAGTATTGATGACAGCTTAGCCTCAACCTAAACTTTGGACATCTAGAACTGCCAATTGTTTTACATATTCGCAATCATTAGTCCTCACTGTTACTTGCCAAACCTGCCCATCTTTAGATGTCACTACACGGCTAACTATACCTTTCGGCTTCGCATCGCTTTCATATAAAAAACTTGGACCAGCAAACCATTGGCTACTGCTGCTAAAGTCTGGAACCTTTAACTATTTTGTAGCGTCAGCTGCAACATTTAACTTAGTTGGAACCCAACGCTAATCCGTCTGTTGTGTCGTTTCCAAGATCTTACTTACGCGAAACATTACAAATTGTTTGTATTTTCTATGATCCGAGTTTAACAAACACAGCACCGTCCGGGAATCTGACCACATAACTTTCTTTGCAATGTGAATTTGGCGACCTTTAGAAATACTATCTGCTAATCTTGCTCCTAACAAAGCTGCCTGCAACTCCGGTACGTAACTGCTGCACATGCATTTTTACTCGCATTTACAAAGCGTGTAACGCTATATTATCTTTGACATTGGTTAGGTATTTGGAATAACATCGATTAATGTGCATGTTCCAATAAGGACAGGTATTGAATCTATTGCAACCATCTTTCAAATAGCGAATCGGATAATTGCTCATCCCAACCAATTGCAGTTCTCCAAACATCTTGGCTAAGTACGTTTACAAAGGTTAAATAAAACGATAAAAATCCCAACGGATCAAAAACAATGTTTTTAATACTTCACGTTTAGTAGGACGTCTGATGCCTGTCAATATTTCTTTGTTTAGCCTAGTGAATTTGAGGATATATGTCAAAGTATCGGAATTAGTACACCACTACATACCAAGAACCTTTTCTTGGTGGCCGGCGTCTAAAATTACACTAAGTGGTTTACCCTTTAATGGAGGGTATTCAACTTCGCCAAGTTCCCTACGCACTCTTTCGGTGTTAGAGAGCCAATTCTGCTTATGAAATCCACCGTTTTCATGTATTAGTTAGACTTCTTTGGCCAACTGTATAGCTTTTTCTTCGGTACCTACGCTGTCCAACAAGTCGTCCACGTAATGATGTTTTATAATAGCGTCAACTGCACGTGGATACTCGTTTGTGTGCTCATGAGCATTCAAGTTCTTAACATACTGAGCTATATTTGGAGAGAGGTCAAGCCAAAGGTTAAAATTTGCATTACATAAGTATTTGGTTCTATTTCCATGTCGTCTCTCCATAAAAACCGTTGAGCATGCTGGTCACACTCATTAACACGAACTTGATGGAGCATTTCACGAATATCATCGCATATGGTTACGGCTCTACATCGAAAATTGTACAGTTCTTCCGGTAGCAAGACTAGTTGGTCTGGACCCTTTAATAGCATCGAGTTCAAAGAGATTCCATTGACAGTGTCCCAAACTAAACAAACCTTTGATGACTTATTCGGATTCTTCACAATGAATATCGGCAGGTACCATGTTTTTGGGTTTTTTAAATGAAGTTTTTGGCGCGTTAACTTTCGCGCGTAATCCTTCTCTAACAGATTTTGAATTTTGCACCCTACCCTTTTTTAGGCGTTATTAAAGGATAGGTGCACGACAGAGCATAAAAAATTATGCTCTGGCACAGCTAGCATCGACCGTCGTGGTTGCGTAGGCTGCATGAAACTTAAAATCTCGAGGGGAAGAGAATTGGTGAACTAATAACTGTAACATCAATAACTGAGAGAAAACTATAGACAAATTAATTATCGTATTTATTAAATTTAGTTAGATATTTAATTTTGAACAAAAATATCATAAAAGTTCTATGAAGTCATTTGAAATAGAATAGATCAGTAAAAAATAATGAAACTTGTTTTTATGTAACTAAAAAAATGTAACTGTGCTTTTAAAAAGCGTTAATAAGTTAATGAATGAACTTGACTACCATAAGTTTCATGAAACATGTGGCTTACATATGGACAGTATGCGTCCAGTACGACTATGTATAATTAGGAATTAAATATTGCAAATAGTAGATAAATTGTCTGTAATATTAGTACGTTTTACAAATGAAAAATGAAAAGAAAATTTAATATTTGTAGAAATCAGTTCACTTTAATTTTGCGTGGATAAATATTACTTTAGTTTGTCATACCTGACACGTGCATCGTAAAACATGTGTTGTTACCGTATTCCTTGAACTGACCATCTGTGGAAATCCCAATTAAAGGTGTATAAACTGTAGAAGTCCCAGGTAGCATCGACGGCAAATGATGAGGTAGAATTTTGTGTGTAACTTCATAGATCCATTATTTTAAGAGAAATATTTAACCAAACTAAAATTTGCATGTTGAGGTAATGTAAATCAAAATACAACGGCATTGTCATCTCCTTTAAAAACGACAGCAAAGCAAATTTGCATCATAGCGGAACTTAAATATAGGTATGAAGACATGAGGGTAGAGAACGACCCTGAAATATAACACGTGCATTAATTAAACACGCTATAACAAATGTAAAGGAATTTAAAATGTATCTATTTAATTCTTACCATCGGAAAAGTAATCCGGTGGGATTTGTAGTTTATTGAGGTAAGGAAAACGCTAAGCTAGACATCTGTAATAATATTTAGATGACTATTAGTTAATTATTTAATAAAGGAATACATGCTTGTTTCGACCTCATGGTCAATTTTTGTCACCTTGAATTTAAGACGACCTGTTGTGCACAGAACCCAGACAAGAAATGAAAACTTTTGCCAGTACGCTTTGACATGCAAACATCTGTCTTAATTATCAGAGAGGGGAATTTGAAGTTATAAGGAAAGGAAAGACCACAGAATTCTTTAGCAAAGTTAAACTATGAAAATAAATATCAAGAACACTGGATTATAGGCAACTTAACTAACAGGTATAAATATTGGAAACAAACACGGTACTTTACGAAATACTCATACCTTCCTATGTTCTGTGATTATAACTTATCTATTAGAAGTAAAGTGTAAATTAGGGTTCGATGGACTTTTCTAGGTAAAATGTGAGGTTTAAAGAGAGAAATAACTGAAGCTGTAACGTGGCATTTACCATAGGTAAAATGACATGTTACAATTTAGTCTTTCAGATTATTATACAAAACTGAGTCATTTAAAGTTTTCTTTTCCAAACATGATAATCGTCTCTCAGCCATGCCGTAGTATCAGGAACGTCAAAGCTAGTACACTTCCATAGCAATGCAGATTCTTTCGTATGGTCTGCTCTTTCAATATATTAAGACCTCGATCACCGTTGACGGATGCTGGACAAGTGTTTGGTTTTCCGATACCAATATTCTCTAATGAAAAAATTCTTTAACCAAGCTCTGAAGGGATTGGTCAGAACCACATTCGCACATATGGTACCTGTAATAATTATTCATCAAATCAGATTTACTGCTATAGCAGCCATGTTGCTGTACGAATCAAATGGAATATCTCTTAGGTAAGGATACTTATTCGCTAGATCAGCCTTTACATTTATTGCACTGGTAAATTTATACTTTTCACCGTACGTACGTCAGATAGTGTATACCGGCGACTTCCACCCGCTTGCTTAGACATCTGAAAGCACACTCGTCTAGATTCCGCTCCTGTTCGCACAGTGTTGGTTGTCCACTTTAGACATAAACTTTCTGGTGTTCCATTAAGCTGCAATTTATTAACCACTTCTTCTTCTATCAGTGTTAAGGATGAACCTTCATCTAATAAAGCAAAGGTCCTAACACTGATATTATTGGAGCCATACAATACCACTGGCAAGATTCTAAAGAAAATTCCATGACTTAAGACATTGGTTTGATGTGCATTGCAGCTTGATTGCTAAGACTCTGCTATGATTAGGTCCCCTTGACTTGACGTTCCACCTTCTTCCTTGGGTTTGTAATTGTGATTGGCATTATGTACAAGTGGATGATGTTTTGATACACAACCAGATTCTTGGCATGTCTTTACATTTTTACACTTGAAAAACGAATGTTTGCCAAGGCAACATCGACAAAGGCGCTTTTCTTTCACAATTCCCCATCTATCTTGACGGCTTACCCTTTTAAATCGGTCAAGTCTGCAACTATATGTGCCTTTGGGCATGACCAACAGATCATAGATTCTGACTTGTCGCTCACTGCCTGCGAATGCAAAAGAGAACGTTGTTTTGAGTTTGCCGAACTCTGCTTACTTTCTTCCGCAGGACGTGCGTTAGCCCGATTGGAGGTTACTAAATTAGCCGCCTTTGCTACTTTAAATTGCCAGTCGCTAAACGTCAATGGGTTCCGTGTCTGTTTAGGCTGGTCCAGTAAAAACAGTGCCCAGTTTAACTTTACTGGCGCTGGCAACTTTTCTACCAGGTTTTGCAACAGCATAATTCCGTAAATTATCCGTAAATAGGGCATTGTCCATTGTGCAACAAAGATTACGCACAGACAAAGCACAATCCACTAACGGTTTCAACTTATCTGCCTTTGGAGAAACTTCGTTTCTAATTTTAGTCATTAGGGACCTAATAATACTTTCGGGGCGCCTGTCGAGTATCTGAAGCGTCTCTATAACTTCCGAAACAGCCGATGGCATTAATAATCTACACTTTACGGATTCTAATGCTTTTCCCTTCAGGCATTTCTGTAGTCTGGCTAAATTTTCAGCATCAGTGTAACCGCAAATACTAGTGCTGTTCAGATAGCTGCTGATAAATAGTGGTCAGTCTTCTGCGTTACCACTAAAGACAGGTAGATCTTTAGACATAAGTTGCCGGGCTGCCAATTTCGTACGATTTGGCACTGTTCCTTCGTAGATAGCTTGAACATAACCTGCCGGGTGTCCATTTGAAGACGAATAAGACGCCTTCTCCTTTGACAGTGAAGCATCTTCAGATTTCGATTCATCAAAACGTTCTGACTGACTTCTAGTATGTGTAGAGTCTTTCCCGGTGGCGCTTACTTTAGGAGTAGAGTTGACCCGATTTGTAGCTGTTGTCAGTTTTAACTCTGTTAACGTCTCGCGTTTTTCAGTTAAATGTTGGAGTTCAAGTTAATTTTTCGTTGCTTTCGTGAAGTTACGGTAGACTCGGCTGGCTATTATATGTTGCCTTTGAACAGATCGTTCTTTTCTCGTGTTATGCCGTTCAGTTTTTAAACAGGAATTGCAGTATCAACTGTGATTCTGCACCTCTACGGTTACATTTACACATGCATGGTAAAACCAAGTATCACACGTATCGGATTGAACCATATCGCTGACGCTTTTAGAGTTTGAGCATAGCGGACAAACTTGACCTGTTTTCTTGTCCTTTTCTTCGTCTGCAGATGCTCCTTTACATCGCGACATCTTTCTGTCTTGTACAAAGTTATTTAAAGAATGTTAAGATACCAAGATTGTGTAGGGCAGTAAATACAAGTTGCTGGCGAAGCGGTTTTATTTAAACTAACTTTAAATAACTATAAAGAAAAAGAACATACAATTAGTTGAACTATGACATTAGCTTTCAATCAATACCTTTGATTTCTTTCCAATTTACAAACTGTTCTACTTGTCGCGTGACATAAATTTCGTTAAATAAAATTTGAACACAGTTTACTAGTCTCTAAATTCAGTACATTTTATACTGCATGCGAGTTAAGGTTCGGGCCTTGGGAGATGCGTTTTTAAAAAACGTTTCCAAAACTTAACAAATTTATTTTTAATTGATACAGAAATTAATTTAGAATTTTGACAAACTGATTTTAACTTTAAATCAAAATAAATTAATTAATTGAACTACTATTGTGAGTCGCCTAAGCAAACCCCAATGCTAAAGCTGAATACTTTGACTGACTGCCGGGTCCTTGAGCTCCCGGGCTTTTTATAATATCCTACCCCTCACATGTCTGCTTTACTCTTAATTCTACACTTTGTTACATTGTTTCAATTTTATTTCTAGGTAATTGCGATATCTTAACCGTCTGTGACCTGCCACATGCAGTATCACTGTCGTCTCGGATACAAAGTTGCATTTCCGTTATCATGAACTGTTAATAACCTGTCTGGTTTATCCTTGTATTGCATTGTTGCAACTGACTTATGATTTATTTAACAATTTCTAATAATTCCTATTAGATTCTATTATGTAATATATAGGTAAATTGGGAGATACATAATTCGCGCAACACTAGTATGTACTTTATAAATAATGTACCAGTGTTTACCCGTCGACTACTTCATCAAATCCCTTTACCTGGCATAGTATCTGTGTTTCAGTGTACGTTTTAGGAAAACCAACGAACTGCACTACATAAAATATGAACTATGAAAAGGCGTTGTACAAACCCAGGCTTCGTACAATCTTGAGATATAACAACAAACATTGGTTAACCAGCTATCGACAATACATTAATTTGAAGGTAAGCGAATCATTAATTAATTTATGTTGTGATTTTAAAAAGTAAATTATTTCAACTGTTTCTAAACTCTGTTAAACTTAGTACGCGCTTTATGCGAGCACGCTATTAATTACGTTACCTTCACCTTTGTTTGCATATAATAAATGGGGTCTAATTTCGTGGTTCCAGTTTCTATAAGCCATTCATTATGTAATTAATAGTATTTTTATTACTAAAGTCTACCTCTCT
The DNA here is from genome assembly GCA_036346225.1 of Platerodrilus igneus. NCBI lineage: Eukaryota > Metazoa > Arthropoda > Insecta > Coleoptera > Lycidae > Platerodrilus > Platerodrilus igneus. The sequence goes on along the minus strand of JARFIW010001469.1, from coordinate 8,022,360 downwards.
TTTCAAATATAAAAAAAAATTCAAAATAAATTTGGTTTCAAACCTAATTTTAAAATTTACGAACATTTTAATCTACAGATGGTCAAGAAACCTTCGTATAATTATATATATTGCCGCATTCTGTAACGGACATATGTGGTGAGAATACTAAATAGGCCAAACAATGTCCTGTTATCGTACGAGTGGGCGGCTTCCGAAAGTATGTAGACTTAGCACTGTTATGTTTAATGTTCACAAACAAAAAATAAAAGAAAGTTCACAAATACACAAATATACAAGTAAAAAGTCAAAATGAACAGTTTATGCAGTTTGAAGCACTTTGGAAGTCTTCGGCAATCTTCGGTAATCTTCGGAAGGCTTCGTGGTTGCTCGTGAAACAGAGTAGGAACTTAAAAACTAAGTAAACAAATATATACACAGTTCGGAGAGGTTCAAAGGTCTTCGTTAGTTTTCGGAATTCCTCGGAAGGCCTCGGGATTTCTTGGTGAGGCTGAGTGAGAGCTTGGATAATGGTAATAAAAAGTATTTATAGTTGGAAGAAGTCCATACGTCTTCGGCGGTCTTCGGGACTCGTTCGAAAGACTTCGTGTTCTACACGCGGGACTAACGTTGCAGTTATAAGAATTAGATTTACACACGAACATACATTGACACATACTACGCAATTAAGCAAGAGTTCAGATATTAACGGTTAAGAGCCACTGCAATGTACGTGTTACTGTGCTGAACAAGCACTACCCAGATGCGGCGAACGGACACGTAACTGGTCGAAATTAACTGGCTGGGAGCACTACGTGCTGAACTAGCGACGTGTCCCAGGTCGGCAGTCGGCAGCTAACGGTCACAAATGTCAGGCTATGAAGCAGCAGCTGGACAAAGCTCAGACACTGTATAGGTTTACAGGTTTGATGAGCACTAGTTAAGTTCACAACGGTATGAGTAGCACTAGTTACATAAATTCCTCGGATTCGCAACGATTTATAAAGCTTTCTTTTCCATGCAGTATGTTAAAAAAGGTTAGTGGAATGTAGCATACCAATAGATTTGTTACTTTTAGGATAGCACAAAAATGAGTTCAGGAATCCCGAATTTTCTAAGCCTGTGTTCTATCTTCAGCATCTGCACTTTGATCAAGGGTAACAGTTCAGTAATACATGCTTCAGAAATTGATCATCCAGTTTAAATCCATTTCAAGTTATTTTTCAAATTTGTACTGACTAAGTCTTCCATTAAATCTGTACTCGCATTCTATCCCGACGTAAGCGCATATCTTAAGAATGGTTCAAATTATCTAACATCAGTGATAAAACAAGAATGTACCACTGCAAAAAGCACTATGGGTGAAAACAATCGTTACGTCGTTAAATTTGGAACTACCCAGGCGGGCCGTCAATTCCGTAACAAACTAAGGGTGCACCGGCTAGTAACAGTGGCGGAGTCGGTTCCTATGTAAATAAATTGGAAAGTAAAAGATATATAATGGGATAAATAAGCTATGCTACTCAAAAGCTGGCAATACTGTCTTAACACAGGGCGTCACCTCATCTGGTCTGGTAATCCTCTGAACGACAAAATCCTGGGGATCCTAATTGGAGGCAACTTCTGCTTAGTCGGTTCGTGAGTGACTAAGCCCAAAGTCCCTAGTTCAATTCCCGACACGGACCGCTTGAAAAATGTTAGGCGAGCATTTTCATAACATACCAATCGTTCGGATAAAAACTACAAATAGGTCCCGTGTGTGTTGCCACACATTAATCATACCTTGCTTTAGTAGCAATGGTTCGGAAAATTCAAAATTTCAAGTAAAACTTGCTTCCTGACCAATGTAGTACTTTCAGTACAGAATTAGAAAATCAAATGTAGAATCCTAATTAGGTCTCCTGGTGGAATGAAGTTCCTTTACAATCAATCTATATTTTCAATAAAGAAAAACACCGTCTGAGTCACCTAAATCTATTTAAGTACAACATCATATCATTAAGCCTGAAACAGGTACACATATACGAAAATTTAAATTACATAAATCAAGTTATTTTCGATTGGTTATACCATTTACTACTTATTCATCTATAACTATCTAACCACATCCTCAACCTTGTCAAATTATATTACAATGTCCAGGTTTCATAAATCTAATAAAATAAACATTAAATAAAATCTAAAATAATGGTGAATGTTATACAATCGCATAAATGTCTAGCTTAACAGGTTTCATAAACACTCACCAACAAAACGCAAAGAATAATTTATAAAGCTAATAAACTTACAGCTAAATTACAGTTTAAATAAGGATTTGCATTTCACCAGGCACGAGTTACGTTGCAAAAGAGTGATTTATTTCCAACCAAGTTAGTTTGGAGGCAAACTATCCAAATAAGGTACCAGGTCCTTGTCGATATGCGCGGATATCACCAGGTAAATGCCCGGTTGTTAGTCATAGCCAATGGGGTTTTCGATTTCCCTTAATCAACGATAACCTTTCACATGCTTTCTCGTTACCGGCTCGTGAAATTGATTAATTATCGTCATTATCTAGCTTCCATCTTTTTCCAACTCCTTGTGACTTTGAGGAACTATGTCATTGTTACGATCCACACAATGAGCTTACGCATCACATGAAAGATACGCGACGTTATATGGTTTAATTCGTGATTAAGTTGCGCAACTCACATCCTGCAATCAGTTGATTTGACTTTCAACCTTTAACTGCATTTACTTTGATTACTGCTATACTGTTTGCTGCACCTAGTACTTCAGACTAAATACAGTTCAAAGTAACATTGTACTTATCTGCATTCTAAGTTTATTCATCTGCTTTATAGCAACTGCAAAACTTATGAAAAGTAATTACAGCAATCTGCTAACATTAACTATACTGAACGGTAAATTAACGTATTTATCTCACGTTTCAACACAATATTCTTCATTTTCAGTCTGGTTTACATCTTATGTAACGCCAGTTTAGCGTTCAAAACGTGTTATTAGACAATATTTAGATCAGTCATGAAGTAGTTAGAACAATCACATGTTAACTATACTGAAACTTTCTCTACAGATAATAATTAACTAATTGTGGTTAAAGCTAAACAAAGTTATTTTAATTACCCTTCAGAAATCCATCAAAGTTACATAGTAAAGCAAATTATAACTAACTATTCATCCAGGATTATTCAACCACATTAACCAAACTTTAATTAGAACGCTTAATTAATTTATCGTGATCCACTTGTCAACCATGTGTACTTTAGATTCACAAACGTCAATCAGAAATCACGAGTTAATGACAGCCGTATTAGTTCCGTATAAGTTCCATTATCATAACAATCCTAGCAATCATTTAGTATGACAGTATATTACGAGTCCGTTTGCGACCAATTGAGTTTCAACATCACTAACATGTATAGTTTATTCCTGCTTATAACCATAAATCGGTTAATCATCTTCGAATCAATAGGTAATCGTTCCTACTATTCTTATCATGTTCATCTAAACTCTGAGCTTGTCAAAATTGATTACAGATCAGTTTAAGTCAATCTATTAACATAATACATAGACTAATATGTGAATGATTTCACAGTGCATAAATTAACTATTGTGTAACAGTGTTCACAATCTATCAAATTAATTTTACACATGCTAATAAGACTACAGCTATGTACAGTAAAGCTCTGCATTGTCACATGGAGTCAGTTAGTCAAAGTTGATTTAACAATATACAGTTAGTAGAAACCATGCGTCAACAGTTACCTATCCTTGTCGAATTAAAATCATTACGCCTTCATCTAATCAAGACTTAGCTTCTCAACATTATAATACTTTTACATTTAACCATTAGATGCAGACTCGAAATTAAATCAAATTGAATTAATAGCCAGAACTAAATGCATTAATATACGAACCAGTCTAACCATTAAAGTAAATTTACTCACTCTTCAATTAGTGTATACTAGAACTAACGTTTTCTTGAAAAGTTCCATATCTTCAGCATTCTGAAATAAGCCTGTTTCAAAAACTTGCTACTAACATTAATTTATCATCTGTAAGATGCATACAACATACAAACTTAGCTACAGTATTTACTAAATTAACACGTTTTGTTAATATCAAGTCTCATCCATATTCTCCACGATCCTCGGATGTCTAATTAAAGACTGCGTAAAGTCGACAGCATTCGAAGTCATAGTTTCATATATGAACGAAACATTGTCACAATTTGCTTCCTTACTCGTAATAATCTGTCGTCCAGTTACCATATATTATACTTTGATCTTAACTTCAGTCATAATTCTCAGATAATCTTATACACCATTAATTACGATCATTCATTAACATGTCGAAACTTTCATCAGTAAACTCAGATTCAGTTAACGCTCGACTAGTCTCATAAACAATTGCAAAACTCCATATTCATATATTCTTGTGCAATTAGAGCAATAAAATGGACTACGAACTGAATTCATTTCAACTTAGCCAATATTGTTTGTCATTCTGCGAGAATCATTTAACTTCATTATTACGCTCATTTTAAGACTTTGTACTATTTCAATTACCGCATTGCATTACATATTGCACAAATGCTAATCACTGATCAGACTTCCAAGTATTAGCAGTCTTATGTCAGCATAATGCAATTATTCAATCGTTGCCATATTTTCCACCTAGATCAGATCCATGCCTAACTTCTTACAAGTTAAAACACTGGCGATATGTCATATTCTGTCACTATTCTCAATGTCCACTTCAGAGTACATTAGGAATAGGTGAGGCAGGAATATGAGCTATCGCCATTAGTTTTTAACTTGTATATAGAAGAGGCAATGGATACTGTTAAATGTAGGAAGACATTTGGAATCATTATGCAGGGACAAACGATTGATAAGTTTAGCTTTGCAGATGATATAGCGGTATTAGCATCTATAGCAAGGAAGAGCTAGAAGCAACTCGTAATTAAATGGAAGCTACTAACAGATTGGTGCAATATTGGCTTCAGCAAAAATAAAATGCAATGGAGAGGAAGCAAATAAGTCAAAAACCATAATAAAAAATATGAAGCGAGAATTTACAAGAAGTTAAAGATTTCTGCTACCTAGGAAGACAAACAACACAAGATGGCAAACCTGAATTGGAAGTTCAGTTCTGTATTATTCATTTTTATTCTCTTTGAATTCCAACACAGAGAGAATTAATTATGAATATACTTCTGCATTTTCAATGTATTTGTTTGTAAAGCAAAGTTTTACTGTGTATAAACATGTAGCCGAGTTACGATTTTGAAATCTGAAGTTTGAATGCAAAGTTTTCTGTACAAAATGGATCGATAAATTTAAAATGGGTGTATACGTAGTAACATCGCAACCGAAAATGCGGGAATGTGAACAAAAAAGATAATATATGGTACACCACAAGCGACGATAACGTAAATAAAGGAAGCAAATTTTAGACACCCATATTTCACGTTCATATTTAATAACAAAACTAATGACTTCCATTAAGCCGCGAAAAACGCTACGCTAGCAGGTCTTTTATAGACCTCCAGGAGCGTGGAGAATTATTTTCGGGAAGAGTTTCGAACATGTTTTAAAATAGCAATTGTACTGTAAATACTGCTACTAATATTTTGTTGTAAAGTTTCGAAGCTTCAAATTAATCTGTATCAAGTTTTGTGAAAAGGGCTTTTTCAGAATGCACTACAAGATATAAGGAACCTTTTCAAGAGAAACCGATTGTCTAGAACTAATTGAAGAGTGGTTTTGTAGCTCAATTGGGTTAAGCAAACTGGCTTCGCGTTTTAACTGCATTTATTTCTGGCTGTTTCGTTCACATTTATAGAATTTCGGCGCTTAATTCCTACTCTAACTCGGAAATTAAGGAAAGTTAATAAGTATTTCCATAATTTCTTGAAGGGTATAGCTTATCTTTATTAGTGTTTTTAGGCGTTTTAAAATTTTAGGGTTTTGATTTTTTTATTCAGGATAAGAGATGAATTAGCGATCAACATGTGGTTGTTAAAACTAATGTTTTTCTCTTTTAACTGATGAAACTATTGATAATACCCTGAACAAACGACAACCCCTGTGTTGCCTTATAACTTGGACGTTATCGTCGATGTGACACTACAACTACATACTGGAAGAGCTACGCTCGAAACACCTGGACTTTAGACCCATTTTGACATTGGGTAAAATTAAAATAACTTTAGTGTTACATCTATAACCACAAAAGTTAATTATTCCTTACCGTAGAGAAAGTTTCTTAGGTATAGTTAAATGTATTTGTTCTAACACTATCATGATTGCCTCTAAATATTGTTAATAACAGTTTTGCAAGCCAACCAGACGCGTTACATAAGATAGAAACCAGACTGAAAATGAAGAAATTAGTGTTAAACGTGCAGGATAAATACGAATTTACCTTGTATATAATGATTTTCGAATAGTAGTGTAAATTAAGCACGACCTTTCCATAATTTTTAGTTCTATAAAGGCAGAGAATAAACTTAAATCACATAAGAAAGTTTTTTTGCACATTATTTAGTTGAACGTAACTCAGGTCCGCAAAACGAACATAGTAATCAAATACAATACAACGTTAAAGGTTACAAAATACCCTATTGCAGGATTGTTGAGTAGTTGCGCTAACATTAATCACGAATTAAACCATATAACGTCGCGTATTTTTCATGTGATTGCAGTAAGCTCATTGTGTGGATCGTAATACAATGACATATTCCTCAAAGTCACAAGGAGTTGGAAAAAAGATGGAAGCTAGATAATCGACGAAAATAATTAATCAATTTCTCACGAGCCGGTAACGAGAAAGCATGTGAAAGGTTATCGTTGATTAAGGGAAATCGAAAAACCCCATTGGCTATGAGACTAACAACCGGGCATTCTACCTGGTGATATCCGCGCATAAATCGACAAGGACCTGGTACCTTATTTGGATAGTTTGCCTCCAAACTAACTTGGTTGGAAATAAATCACTCTTTTGCAACGTAACTCGTGCCTGGTGAAATGCAAATCCTTATTTAAACTGTAATTTAGCTGTAAGTTTATTAGCTTTATAAATTATTCTTTGCGTTTTGTTGGTGGCATGTGTTTATGAAACCTGTTAAGCTAGACATTTATGCGATTGTATAACATTCACCATTATTTTAGATTTTATTTAATGTTTATTTTATTAGATTTATGAAACCTGGACATTGTAATATAATTTGACAAGGTTGAGGATGTGGTTAGATAGTTATAGATGAATAAGTAGTAAATGGTATAACCAATCGAAAATAACTTGATTTATGTAATTTAAAATTTTCGTATATGTGTACCTGTTTCCAGGCTTAATGATATGATGTTGTACTTAAATAGATTTAGGTGACTCAGACGGTGTTTTTTCTTTATTGAAAATATAGATTGATTGTAAAAGGAACTTCATTCCACCAGGAGACCTAATTAGGATTCTACATTTGATTTTCTAATTCTGTACTCGAAAGTACTACATTGGTCAGGAAGCAAGTTTTTACTTGGAAATTTTGAATTTTGCCGAACCATTGCTACTTAAAGCAAGGTATGAATTTTTAATGTGTGTGGCAACACACACACGGGACCTATTTGTAGTTTTTATCCGAACGATTGGGTATTGTTATGAAAAATGCTCGCCTAACATTTTTCAAGCGGTCCGTGTCGGGAATTGAACTAGGGACTTTGGGCTTAGTAGTCACTCACGAACCGACTAAGCCACGAAGTTGCCTCCTAATTAGGATCCCCAGGATTTTTGTCGTTCAGAGGATTACCACTAGACCAGATGAGGTGACGCCCATGTGTTAAGACAGTATTGCCAGCTTTTGAGTAGCATAGCTTTGTAATTTAATTTTCCCATTATATATCTTTTACTTTCCAATTTATTTACATAGGAACCGACTCGTACCACTGTTACTAGCCGGTGCACCCTTAGTTTGTTACGGAATTGACGGCCCGCCTGGGTAGTTCCAAATTTAACGACGTAACGATTTTTTCACCCATAGTAGCTCTTTTTTGCAGTGGTACATTCTCTTGTTTTATCACTGATGTTAGATAATTTGAACCATTCTTAAGATATGCGCTTACGTCGGGATAGAATGTGAGTACAGATTTAATGGAAACTTAGTCAGCTTACAAATTTGAAAAATAACTTGAAATGGATTTAAAACTTGGAAGTTAGTCAATTTCTAGAAGCATGTATTACTGAACTGTTACCCTATATCAAAGTACACGTGCTGAAGATAGAACACAGGCTTAGAAAATCGGGATCTCCAACTCATTTTTTGTGCTATCCTAAAAGTAACAAATCTATTGGATGCACATTCCACTAACCTTTTTTCAACATACCTTGCATAGGAAAAGAAAGCTTTATAAATACGATTGCGAATCCAGAGGAATTTAGTACACCTAGTGCTCACCATAGCCTAGGAACTCAACTACAGTGCTCATCATAACCTGTAAACCGCCTCAGCAAGCAGTGCTCTCCGTAGCCTGGGGCACGTATAGCAGTGCTCTCCATAGCCTGCATATTCTTGACCCGTTACGCTGCCCGACGCCGTACCTGGGACACGTCGCTATAGTTCAGCACGTAGTGCTCTCCATAGCCAGCTTAATTTCGACCAGTTACGCTGTCCGTCGCCGCATCTGGGGTACGTCGCTATAGTTCAGCACAGTAAACCACGTAATAGCAGTGCTCCCTATAACCTGCTTAATATCTGAACTCCCTTAATATTGTATATATGTTCAATGTACTGTTCGTGTGTACATATCCTAATTCTTTATAACTCAACGTTGTCCCGCGTGTAGAACACGAAGTCTTTCGAAGAGTCCCGAAGACCGCCGAAGACGTCTGGACTTCTTCCAACTATAAATACTTTTTATTACCATTATCCAAGCTCTCACTCAGCCTCACCAAGAAATCCCGAGGCCTTCCGAGGAATTCCGAAAACTAACGAAGACCTTTGAACCTCTCCGAACTGTGTATATATTTGTTTACTTAGTTTTTAAGTTCCTACTCTGTTTCACGAGCAACCACGAAGCCTTCCGAAGATTACCGAAGATTGCCGAAGACTTCCAAAGTGCTTCAAACTGCATAAACTGTTCATTTTGACTTTTTACTTGTATATTTGTGTATTTGTGAACTTTCTTTTATTTTTTTGCTTGTGAACATTAAACATAACAGTGCTAAGTCTACATACTTTCGGACGCCGCCCACTCGTACGATAACAGGACATTGTTTGGCCTATTTAGTTTTCTCACCACATATGTCCGTTACAGAATGCGGCAATATATATAATTATACGAAGGTTTCTTGACCATCTGTAGATTAAAATGTTCGTAAATTTTAAAATTAGGTTTGAAACCAAATTTATTTTGAATTTTTTTTTTATATTTGAAAAGAGAGGTAGACTTTAGTAATAAAAATACTATTAATTACATAATGAATGCCTTATAGAAACTGGAACCACGAAATTAGACCCTATTTATTATATGCAAACAAAGGTGAAGGTAACGTAATTAATAGCGTGCTCGCATAAAGCGCGTACTAAGTTTAACAGAGTTTAGAAACAGTTGAAATAATTTACTTTTTAAAATCACAACATAAATTAATTAATAATTCGCTTACCTTCAAATTAATGTATTGTCGAGAGCTGGTTAACCAATGTTTGTTGTTATATCTCAAGGTTGTACAAAGCCTTGGTTTGTTCAACGCCTTTTCGTAGTTCATATTTTATGTAGTGCAGTTCGTTGGTTTTTCTTAAAACGTACACTGAAACACAGATATAAGGCACGGTAAAGGGATTTGGTGATGTCGACGGGTATACACTAGTACATTATTTATAAAGTACTACTGCCATACAAGCTGCTAAGGATGCGATAGTTACGACAAGAATCATAAAGCGCCCACTTTTCCCGCACTTGTAAACCACGAGGCTTTTTTCGTTAGTCGTCCTGATTGGTCGGAAAGGCGACACATGTCTATTACGAACCGTGAGAAGTTATATTTCACATTCTTTTCCACTGTATAAAAACTATTATTACGCAACGACAAAGGGCAATTCACACAAACCTAAAGTCCAAACTAGATTACACGAATATATGTAACGTACCTAAATTAATTCTAAAAAATAAATTCTCTACAATAATTACAAAATAATTTTGTAAAGCGGTTTTGGAGAGTAACAGAACTAAACTTAGTATTTTTTACTTCTATATATTTATTAACCACCAAGTTAAATATACTTCATGAATTAGTTCTTTTTGCAAAATGTTATCAGTTTGCAAATTTTTTGTACAATCAAAACCAAATAAAGTTGAGTGTAGCTCATCATACCTACCATGAATTTCAATAGTAGGTAAATAATCGCATGTTGATTAAGTTCTAGATTTTAATGCACATAACAATATTGATTTGGTAACTAAAATTTAGGCTGCTTCTAAACTTTTGACAAAGAACTTGCCAGTAATTAAAATAGTAGTTACAAATAAAAATGTAACCTATAACAAACATAATTATAAAAGTTATTAGACAGTGATTGCTATTGTAGCTCCAATTAATCTACCTCCAACTAAAATAATTACATTAGAACGTAAACGAAGCGTTTGTACACAAAATATGATCGATGAGTCCCTGCGGCACCACATTGTTCGGGTGATTGACAAGTTGCAAGAGCTTTATTAACCATACAATGGGAATTTTCTAGAATGTTGTTTGCATAATTTGTGGTGTTAGACAGGGTTGTATACTGTCTCCCTTGATTTTTAATGTTTATATTGAGGAAGCTTTAAACTTAGCTAGAGAGAGAAAAGAGATAGGTATTAGTGTACAGGGACAGAAAATAGACATGTTACGTTTTGCAGATGATATAGCCATTATAGCAGAGTCTAGAAAAGAGTTAGGAGAGTTTTTAAATATTTTAGATGAGATACTACGGAGTAACTATAGTATGGGAATTAACTCAGTAAAGACAAAGATAATGACAAGTGAGTTACAGCCTAGTTCTAAACCAAAATTAAAAATAGGTAATACCGAATTAGAGGAGGTAGATGAATTTTGCTATTTAGGTAGTATAATTACAAAGGATGGACGTAGCAGAAGGGATATAGTAGCTAGAATAGCTCAAGCTAGAAAAATGTTTTTAAAAAAGAAAAACTTACTAATAGCTAATAGTATTAGTTTAGATAATAGAAAAAGTTTCTTAAAGTCGTACGTATGGAGCGTTCTACTATACGCTAGTGAGACTTGGACAATTAAAGAAGTAGATAAGAAAAAGATAGAAGCTTTTGAAACTTGGTGTTATAGGAGAATGTTAAAGATTAGTTGGACAGAGTAACAAACGAGGAAGTTTATAGAAGGATAGGTGAGGATCCCTGTATGTGGAAACAATTGAAGGTCAGTCAGGAGAGATAGAATGATAGGGCACCAGTTAAGACATGAGGGACTATTTAGTAAAGTCTTAGATTATAGACTACCAAATAAAAATAGAGTAGGAAGGCCTAGACAAAGCTATATTAATCAAATTATTAGAGATTTAGGTTGTGAAGGGTATGTAGACCTTTTTAGACTAGCTCAGAATAGTAAAGAATTTAGAGCTGCGTCAAACCGACTTTAAGTAAGTTCGAAAACAAAACAAAAAAAAAAATAAAAATCAATTAACTAAATGTCACCAGGACATAACTCACAATTAGGTAGCGGTCTGGCATGTTGGCAGCGATTCGTTGCTTAAGCCTTACCATAACATAGAATTTAACACTTTTCCCTTTTGAAGCGGATAACCAGGTTATATTTCATTTTCTTATAAATGGTAATCATGTAAACATGTTAGAGTTCTTTAACAACCATCAGATTGCTAATATCTATGTAGAGCCAGCTGGATAGGAAAAAGATAGAAGGATATAGGAAGACCTAGACCAAACTATAATAGTCAAATTATTAGAAATTTAGGTTGTGAAGGGTATGTAGAGCTTTTTAGATTAGCACAGAATAGAAAAGAAGTTAGAGCTGCGTCAAACCGACCTTAGGTAAGGTCGAAAACAAAATGATGATGATGATGTGGAGCATTTTAGAATAGTCTAGAGATTATAAATTTGTATATAAATTACCGTGATGAACATTAGCTAGTTCAGTTCTAATTTAAATGTTTGAAATTGCCATGTGTGATATAAATTACTGTTGATATCGATATACATTAATAATTAGTGCTTGTATAGTTAATTAGAGTGCTTCTATAGTAAGTAATCATGAAGGTAGCATCGTAGTTTTAAGAAGATAATACTTGTACTGGTAGATATTAGTTTTGGAAACTGAATAATTGTGATAGGTTTTGGAGAATTCCGTTGTGACTATGAGGTGCTGAAAAGACTTGTTTAGTCAGTTGACAATAAAGAACTGTTGTAGTGCAAATAAAGTTTTCGTTACACTATTTTTTAGGTACATTTGTGGTGTAAACTGCCGGAGGTTATTGTAGAATCTGATTTACTCTTGTTACACAAATGATAATAATAAAGAATAACCACCTACAAGTAAGTTGAATTAAATAGACGCAACCACAAGTCTATACCTATCTCAGGAATTTACACCACTACTTTCTTTCGCTTTGGAGTTGTTTACTAGAGAAATTTTCAAAGCGAATACGATAGCAAACAACCTACAGCTGTCAACTCAGAAAAGTTATGTGGTACTGAAGGAGAGGGGACGACAAGTACAATATATTAGGGACGTGATTGGGAATGGATCGTGGCGACGCTTAAACTCAGTGACCGGAAAATCTCCAAGGGGTTTATTTGTAACTAACTTCAGATTTGCGGAAAGTTTTGTTCCTTCGTATTAATACAGTTTATGATGAAACAGTTTACAGTGGAAATATTATGTGCTGTGAAGCCGCACACTTGAAAGTTACTTTATAAAGTACCTAATGAAGACTTGAAAGTTTCCAAGCTTGTCTTGAAGAAGACTTTGACGTTGCAGCTCTCATAATTAAAATTAAATTTATAAGCAACCTGTCAATTACTTCAATTATGTTGTAACTTTGTTATCAATTATGGAAGATTTTATCTATTAAAAACGAGTGGGAAATTATTTTTTCTTGTCAGAAAAATATTTATTACAGTATACAAGTTGAAGGTTGATTTCACTTATTTTTCCTAATTATTCTATTTAAAACATTATAAATGGAAACGCGAAGTTTCAGAGCCATCTCTAATGCGTATTGTTTGTTGCATTATTTATTATCATTTTGAGATTCACGGTAGATCTGATTTGAAAATGTCTCCCAGTACATGAAAACTTGTCGAAGGCAGCCTAAACTCACCAAGCGCCTCTTGGTTCTTACGCATTCTATAGCAATGCCTGTTCACGCCATATATTTTGTTCTTCAGTAAGAGAACGTGGTTTACTGATATGAAGCAAGTTAGTCACAAACTTGTTCACCAATACTCATCTTTACTTATACGGACACATTTCTTGCATTTTAGAATATCACCGATATACTGCTGAGGTCATAATGACTGACATTTCATTTCAAAATAAAAGGCTATTAGTTTGACTACCGTTCTGAATGGACCTGAACCTTGAAGAACTTCTAGATTACTAGAACGGGTAGAATGACTTGCATGTTTCAGTGAGCTAAAGATCTGAACAGGTTTAACCAAAGTAGTAGAGTCCTTACTGAAGAACCAGACTAAGACAGGTCCTCGAAAGAGGGCAGCAGCTCTTTCGGCAGAGATTATAGGGGTCGGTATGGCATTCTAAGACACACTACTGCTATGTGGAAGGCAACGGAAAGCCACCATATTACCTAGCAAGTGCATAGTATACTTAAATTTAGAAGATGTGATTAGAAAGTCTAAAAGAAGAGTCAGGAACATTTTGCGAGTTGGAACGTGGAATATCAGAAGTAAGAAATTGGTTTCGGTGGCCAAAGGCAGGGGATTTTTGGAGCGGAAATCTTAAGGTAATTCAAACAGTATTTAATAATTTTTCTTAATCTTCTTTGGGGATTAAACCACTCACAGTTTTTAAAATTATCTTTATTAACGTTTCGATCCCTAACCTAGGATCGTTTTCAAAATAATAAAAACTTCAAGTTTGACATTTATGACATAAATTGAAGGTGACTTTGATTTATTGATGTTTGAAATATTTGGTTTGAGTACACTAAGCAAAAATTTTTAAAAGTTTAAATGAATAATTGCCTTCAATTTGTGTTACGGCCTGGGACCGACTTTTTTAGGTAGCCAATACGCTTAACGTGAAATCAGCTGATTAATTTTTATTGTAAAAATTCAATAACTTGGGAATTGGAAAACATTTTTTAACATGTTTCTATTTATACAATTTAGAGGAAATTGTTTAAATAACAAGAATTCGAGCTTCAATCCTCGCGTTATCAACATACCAAAAAGAATATTAGAAAACTCAACTCAAGCTTTATCAAATAATAGAAAACACTATTTCAACGAGTCTTTCGGTCGTAGCAGTATAAGAATTAATTTTATGCTATAGTGATGTGTAGCCAATTGACGGACACCCAAAACAAGGTGCCAAGTATAGAATTTATAGCGTAAACTCGTCGTTTTAGAGTAGATGGATTGAAATTGAAAATTATTCGCAAGCGTATTTATTATAAACAGGTAAAGAATATAGGATGTTATTGACGTATGGAAGAGTAGAAACGGAATCGATGTGGTTTTTAATTCATCGACCGTAAATGAACATAACAAAGGCATCTGTTAATTGGTTGTCCCAATTTAAATTTGTTTTCAGATCGATTGCAAAAGTATTTCCAAGTACACTAAAAGTAAAGCCAATAAACCTATGGCTCGCTTATGGACATTGGCGTTCGTAATACTTCGCGTTTGTTAGATCGACGTCTTCCAAACAGTAGGTCTTTAGTGAAAACGATACATAACAAACGTACCTAAATGAGTCTTCAATTGTATAACACACTTAATTCAATGCACTGTCTGCGGGAGATGTCCTAGGTCCCGGGTTCAAATCCCGACACGGTTCGCTTGAAAAATGGCAGGTGAGCATTTTTCACAAAAATACGTCCTCGTTTGGATGCGAGGTAAAATGGAGGTCCCGTATGCGAGTGTTGTCACGCACGTTAAAGATCCCTATCTTGCTTGCAACAGCAAGGCTTCGGCAAAATTCAAAACTCGCTTCCTGGCCAATGCAGGGAGTTGATCCCAAACATTGCAAATTCGATTCATGGAATTCACTTAGGACATCTATAACCAATCATGAGTGAGTTCGATTGCCAATTGCGAATTACAAACCCTCCTTATTTACGAATAAATTTCAGTGTTATTGACAAATGAATCGCTTCCTCTGGAGTATTAGTAGTGTCCAACTTGTATGTCATCCGCGTAATGGTTCTTCAGTATGGTTTTCAACAACTCTTGAATCAGCAAATCGATGGGCATTTACGTTTTTAATAAATTGAGACGTATTGCGAGAGCATGTTGCACTAAACCTCATGACTTAAGTCACATACACATAGGGCTCTAGGTTTGAACCCTATCGCCATAAAAACCTTTGGGTATGTTAATCCTGTTCGTTAATCAATATCTAGTGAAACATTTCTGCTACATCGCCGTTTACTGCAACAGGATGTTCGCGGAATTTGTGCTACATTCAACAAAGAAACTTTCAAATGGGGTTCCTTTAATAGGGCAAAGTTTAAGAAGCGCCGTCAACTGTAGAGGCGACATTCTATACAATTCCAACTTTTCCTGGTTTATTTTAATTCGTTACCGAAGATATAGGTATCCACCAGAAGCGATTGCGATTTACGAATAAAACCTTCCTTGTATGTTCTTTTATAGTTTTATTAATGCTTTCAGCTGATTGCGAGTTTTACACCATCAGCCGTTCAAAACGTTTTATTCGTTGCAGGGCTATATTATAGCTATCTGGTGGTTTACTACCGTCATACTTTCAGAGTAATCCCGGCTCAACCTGGTGTTAGTTTCCAATATTTCCTGCGCTCGTCTATTTTTGCTTGATTCAATAGTTTCGGTAAATGCTGCAACGCCAAGACTATCCAATAAAAAGTAGTTTTTTACCCTTTATCTATAAGTAACGATCTATTAGGTGTGAAAGCAATCAATCATTAGCAGGAGTTAGAGATAACAAAAAAACCTCTTAATTATATGAATTTTATACAGTCGTCAGAGTTTGCATCACGATAGGAACCAATGGAGATGTCAATTTATAATTAGATGGTAACTTATATTTTTATAAACTGACATTAATTAGTGTGTTGGAAGCTTAGCATCCAGGCATTAACTGTTAACGTGAAGAGATCTTGATTTTCGTGTGGTTATAATAGAAACTGATTGGAGAAAAGACGCTGTTCATTTCGTCACGTTAAAATTTTTAAAATTTATAAATTGAAGAGAAATTCAGGGTTGGTTCTCTTGCATCTTTTGATGTGCTATTTTTTTATCGCTTCTTCGTTGTAAGTTGATTAGTTATTGGGCGTATTAAAGGTATATTCAACTTAAACAGTCGTTTTTGAAGAAGAAAATTGTGCGGCACTTCAATTTGGATTGACGTTAAGAGAAGAATTTAATATTGAAGAAAAATGTATGATGTTATAATTGAAAACAGATGGTACAATACGGAATCCGCTTTCACTACTGGTACATTGAAAGTTCTATCCAGGTATTTTTTAAAAACATTTCTGTGCGATTTGATTGTTTGTTAAAATAAGGGTGATCGACCTTGAATTTTTATGTTTTTAATTAATCCATAAAATGTAATTAGATAAGATATTATAATGTGTTGTGATAAGTATGAATTTATTTTTGGGGTTTTTTATTTATGATGAAGGTTTATTAAAGGTCACAGATTTTATGACTTATTATACAGATCTTATTCTAATAGTTGATCAATTATAAAATGAAGTGTGGTGTTCGTGATATTTGTCCTAGGTAACGCTAAAACGCAAAATATTTATTAACGTTATGAGAAGTACATAAATTCGAATTTTATGTTTTTGATTTCGTAAATTAAGATAAGATTCTGGTTTTGTAAGTAACAATTTTAATATTGTATAGAACAACTCTTTGTTTTTGTTTTGTAAATAATCATTCTTTTTGTTATTAACATCATCTATAATGGTTTCTAAATCAGCTACAATATTCATAATTGTCTTATTGTTGATGTAGAGCTCAGACTGTCAATATAATTACCAACTTCATACATGAATCTTCGAACTTGAAATCAAAATTTATGTTAGACCTCAACAAATGTCGTAAATATTTAAAAGAAAATAGTGATTTACTTATATTGAAAACCGATAAAGGAGACGTAAGTGTTGCCATGTCAAAAACTTATTATACAGAAGATATATACTTTACTTAATGATCCTTCAACTTACAAAGAAATCTCTGTAAACCCAACATCACGCTTTTAAAAACAAACCTCAAAATTAATACAAAAGCCATAAAACAAAAAATCCATTACTGATGAAGAAACGAAACTACTTAATAATTATAGCAGCTCAACTCTAAAATTATTTGCTCTAACAAAAATCCATAAATTAGATAACCCAATTCGACCAATTTTAGCTTCATATAATAATCCAACTGCAAAGCTCTCTAAACAAGTATCAACAAATCTAAACGAATAACAATGTAAAAGATTCTTTTAAATTTGTAACTTTTATAAACAACTACCAACTTCCAAATAATTATATATTGATAAGTGTAGATCTAATTTCACTCTTCACAAGTATTTTAAAAGATTTAGTATTACAAAATATTGGTAACTTAATGTTAAACTTCCCTAACAACTGTAATATCTCAAAACCGGTTTTCATAGAAATTATTGATTTTCTCCTTGAAACAAGTTAATTTAAATTTAATAATAAACTTTATCTTCAGATATTTGGCTGCCCAATGGGCTCCAATTTACGTCCTACATTAGTCAAAATTATTACGGACACACTGCTAAATAATGTGATCCCTTAACCACCTTCGCAGACGTAGAGCTATTCCTAATGATAAACTCAAGAAAAATTTAGAAATTTTCAATAATTATAACTACATAATACAATTTACAATAGAAAACGAAAATAATCGCTCGATTCCATTTTTAAATACTTTACTTATTAAATATTCAGAAAACAAAATTATTTTAAATTGATATCAAAAACCTAGTAATTCCGGCAGATATTTAAATTATTATCATATCACTCACACAACATCAACATTAACTTCATCTTAGGTTTAAAAATAGAATTCAAAAAATTAGTCATGCATCTTTATACCAAGAAAATTTAAAAAACTCTTAAATTTTAGACATAGAAAGTAACAAAAAGAAAAGAGAATTTTTTGAAATGTGTTGCATTTTTCCAAATTCTAACAGTAAGAACAAAAAACTAATTTTGATAGTTTGAGCTCTATATATACATATCTTCTAAATTTTCAAACTTGGTAATCTACACAACAGTCACTAACACACACACATGCGCGCACGCACGTATACACGTACGCACGCACGTACACGCGCGCGTGCACGCACGCACGCAAGCACACACAAACACACACACACACACACTCAAAATATACTATTAAAAAAAAGTTTGAGTCAAAAAACAATTACCTAAGTAGGCGATTATTGTTCACTTACCCTGCATATGTATTTTGGTTGTCTGTTGGCAACACTAGAACCGCCATTGAGAGAGATTAGCTGATTTTAGGGCAGAAGCTTGCCACGCTTTTTTTGTTTATGTTAGCACGATAGCAACGCTAGTTATTTTATGTTATGTTCTCATTTTATATATTTGGTGAAATAAACGGCTTCGATTGAATATATGTGTTATGTATTTATAACTCTTCGTTAAGAAAGAATCGAATTTCTACACTTTAAACTATGTCAAATTTTTCCTAGCTTCCAGCAATTTTACATCTTTAATTTTGTATTGCTAAAAAGATCGATTTTTAATTTGTTTTAGCAACCTTGCTTAATAAGTAACGGCATAGGTTTATAATTTTACAGCGCTTCTAATTTTGTATATTTCAGTATCTTTGACAAAGGATTGAATAAATCTGAAAGCTTAGATTTATGAAAAAAAGTAGTTCTCATTACTCAAGAAGACCTATAAAATAATATATATATATATATATATATATATATATATATATATATATATTGCTATGTTAATAGGGTAATTTAGGGGTAGATATGATCACTAGTATAGTGCGCTTCATGTAAACATCATGAGGGTTCAGAAAACATTTTTACGAAAAAAATAAGAAATTCAACGATTAGGCAGGAAAGCAAGTAACAACGCCCGTATATAAACAATAGTTATAATTATTTTAAGAAATGAAAAGTACTCTAGAAGATTTAATTAAATAAACAACTTGGCAAGTCATAAAGCAACGTGGACGGAAGCTGCAACACAATACGCGTGAGTAATGCATCATCATTACACTAAGAATCCCAGTTAAACAAGCAGGTTTGAAAATGCGCAATATAGAAAACGCATATAATTTAAATACATAAACTGAATTAAGACTACATGACCAGAAAAGTAAAACCCAACACCTTGATAGATTAGCAATATTTGCGGCATGGTGATAAAAGCAAAGTTCATCAAATTTACTGTACAAACAATAAGTATGTTACCAAGGAAAGTGAAAATCCAAGAGAACCAATGCCAATAACTTGAAGTCCTACGTGCAGGAAATAGCGCATAAATTTCGTTTAAATAATCAAAAATTAGTAGAAATACCCAAAATCTTACATGTAAGAATCACGTACAAAGCTTCAATCGTTGAACTATGCGCTTGTTAACAGATTTTAAATACGACAAAATTTGTAAACAAATCAGTTTAACTTGAATTAAGGCGTGGTTCACATCACCTGAAAGAAAATATTTACTTGAAAGAATTAGAAGTGCATAATTAAATGAGGTTCGTGGTTTTAATCCTTAAAAACATAAGTAACAAAAGGTTGTTTTTAAATCAGATTTTCAGTTTTACATTAACAAAAGAACGAATAATTACTGGATCCGATTATTTAAACAATTACTGGATCCTACGAGGAAACATAATAGGCATCTAAACAATTACTGGAACTGACCAGGAAGTTTAACAAGTCTGAAATAATCTATGAATTAATCAAAAGAGGTTATACAAAGAAAAATGCAAACCATATCTAAAGTAGTTCTGGATTGAACGTTCGACTATTTAAATCACTAAGCTGAAACAGAAACGTAAAGCAGTATACCATGTGTTTGCTTCGTCAATTCTCCAGGTATTATTCCGCATAGCTGGCTAGTTCTAAAGTGAACCACTGTCAATTTGGTGAAGTTTCGACAAAATCACATCTAATATATTCAGGCTCTGTAGGTTGAGCAGTGAATGAAGAAGTGTTCCTTTGTCCTGATATATATATATATATATATATATATATATATTGTTGTGATATACTCCTGTGAATGCGGGAACTGGGTCCTTTCAACAAAAATTCTAGTCCCACCGATTGGGCGTCATAAACTGCTGTGATCCTGTTTTCGCCTCGGCTGCTCACCTAATTTTATAAACCTCCTCATTCATAAAATTAAACAACACATTCCTACCACAAACATCAACGTTAACTCTATTTACATCAATATTCAGAATACATTAAATTTTCAAATTAAATTTCAGCATAAAATTCAGTTTTAAAAGAATTTCAAGATTAATTTTATTATCATTTTAATGTGCATCCAAAATTAAAGTCCTTGTTGGATGCCTACTAATTAATATAACAATATAAGCAGACCGGAGTCTGAGTATAAAGGAGCATCTACCACCCCTTTACGTTAATTAACCAGGTTCGTCTAATTGAGCTCAAAGACATACCCAAATTTTCATCATAATTCAGAACATCAATACTAAATACCCTTTCTACTTAAACAAGCAAATTTCATCTTAAAATTAAAATTTTATGGTTAGTACAATTTCACTAATGTCCATTTAAAGTAAATCAATTATAAAGTAATTCAACACACACAAAATGTCAAACAAAATAGTATAATTTACCTGAAGGTTACTGTCCTCGTAGCTTCAAAGAACCTAGTCCCTTTAGTTAATCACACCATTCCAACAGGATTATATTTACGGCTTCTAATTCTCAACGATTTTAAAATTTTCTCCATCACCATTTATTTAAAGTTGTTTCTGGGCTTTTCCGGAACTCATCTGTGTATATCTGACCCTTGTTTCGTGGATCCAGACACGTATTTGAACCATTTAATTATTAACACCCCCGAAAAATAACAAAGAAATTCATACTTCTTTCACCAATATACGCCAAAACTGCCTACTTTTGTGTATACATTTGTCGTTGTAAATTTTGCTAATTGGTACAGTGATACTAAATTTTATTACCTTGTATCTAAGTGCACTGAAGTACCTTCATGTTAGCACGTAAATAACAAACTATTTTGAATCACTAAAATATACGAGCAAAATTTTAAATTATTTTATCAAACTAAAATGCACTGTTTAACATCTTGAATCAAGTCGCGGATGTAAGAGCTTTTAACGCATCGAATAGTCAAAAGTCTCAGAGAGCTTGTTTATATTCACCTCGGTATATATAGCAAAAAGCCTGTCTGTCGGTCTGTTCCCCAAAACGGGTAATTCTAAAGAATTTCTCATGCCATGTTCACAGTCCGTCGCTCGCGCGTCGGTTTTTACGAATTTTTCACTCGCCCCATTTCAAACTCAGAAATTCACACACGGCACGCAAACATGTCCGAGAAAAACTAATTAATTTTGTACAGAAATTGTTGTTTCTACCTCTGATATTTGCATCCTATTTTCAACCAATTGTGACCCTCGTGACGTTGCTTAAATCACGCCTTTTACTATATGTGTCTTTGCTTGACGCATTTTCTCTTTCCTTTTCTAACCTGTTCGTATTGGTGCAAATTGATATTCTTTATTATCGATTATATTTTAGTCCATGTGGACTATCTGGGTTAAATAACCCCGTATCGCACATTCTCGTGAATATTAAGCCCCGGTTTCTCCAAGATTCTTTGAAACCATTTGTTATCTACACAATTTTCGCCGTACGTGATATTTAAACTACGCAGGTGTTCAAAATAATATTAATTCTCAAAGCTTTTAAATAAACCCTGTTTTGTATTTCGTGCTAAAGCATCTGACCGTTTCCAATATCCTTAGAATCGACATGTTTATCTAAACAAATTAAACTGAAATTGCCTTTTAAAATACGCAGGTGTGTTTAAACATCCTACTTCTAACTAACACTTCTAGGATTTGCTTTTATTGGGTTTTACAAGTTTCTATAGATATTATCTGTTACTAACGATTCAATTAACTTCAATTAAAATTGACTTCTATCCTTTCATTTTTAGCGAATACAAGTTAAATATTAATTATTATGTGTACACTTTGTTTTACTACCGGTTACTTAAAATAGGGTTAATTAATATAAATTTTGCACGTAATTGGTCTTTGTTTCTTTACTTAGGAATAATTAAATTACACTCAGAGCTTTTTAATACTGTTTCTTTTGATATAAAGCGTCTTGTACATGATTTAAATCTCTGATTTTTACTGAAACGACCGAATTTATTTATGCTTCAAGGTTTTAATAAAGCGTATTATCTAATAATATTCATTATACACGGTGATTAAAATTATTTGATGTGATTATTTAATTTTCTACCCTGGTCTAAATATGAGTAATATATATACTAGTTAGAATACATGCTCCGTTGCACTTGCTTGATTTCTGGTGCGGCTTCCTGTTATTGGTCCTGGTATGTGTTGTTTAGTTCTGCTTGGCTGATTTAAAAAAATGCTCCTTTCTGATTGTTTAACGATGCGTAGATTAGTAATTGCTGGTTTCCATGCCTGCGGCAGTCTTTGAGAATCATCCGTTGTGTTGAGACTATGTGGGCGTTTCTCTATGTCAATAGCTTCTCGGATTATCTCTATCCCTATCTTAGCTAGCGTTCTAGTTTTCTTGGATTCGATGTTGTAACCTGTGGATTGAAAAGCTGAGATAGCGATGAGGTCTTTTCATTCTTTTTTATAGCGTTTTTATGTTCTTCCTTCCTAACACTAATTCTTCTGTTTGTCTGCCCAATGTAAGATTTGTTGTAGTCTGCACATGGTATTTCGTAGACTCCTTAGTCTTTCAATGGAATCTAATCTTTGGAATTCCTTAGGATTGCACCGATTTTTCTATGAATGTTGAATGTGGTAGCTATTTTGTATTTTTGTAGAACTCTGCTAATTCTGTCTGTTGTCCCTTTAATGAATGGTATGTTGTAGTTAGTGGTGAGTTCGAGTCTGATTTGTCTTTCTTGGCTGATAGTGACTTCTGAATGGTTTAGTGTGAGTATTCATTCTTCTGGGGTGCTTCTTGTAACTTTCATATTTCCTCTTGCTTATTGTGTCATAAGCGAGTCGGTGGGACCGTGTAACTAGAGCTTTCACGAGAGTAGAGTAGTGTCGGGTGAGTTGGTTTCCTGTAAACCGTGTGGCTATGTAGTTTGTTATCCCTTTTATTCACTGGTGCATCCAAAAACGGTAATTGCTTGTTCCTTTCTACTTCCATGGTAAACTTTATTTTTGGATGTATACCGTTAAGGTTTTCTAGAAAACCACTGATTTATACTCATCCATGTGCCTAGATCACAAACGTGTCGTCAACATATATTAATCATAATTTGAGCATATAGAAGTTCAAGGATACGCATAATTAACCAGAATTTATTTTAATCAAACACATATAAGCATAAGGGAGCGTGCTTGCGTAAGAAAATCGATAATTTCCAAGGCAAATGTATTCGTTTTAAAAGCCAACGTCAATTTTATCAGATACGAAGCAGTAGAAAATCCAGGAATTGTTATTTTCAAACGGTTGATAATTAACAGGAACACCTGCTTGTTAAAGGTTACGTTCACAGAATTTTTATGTACGTTAAGATAAGATTTCATAGAAATTGTTTTCAACCGTCAGTTTGTACAAACAGCTAGGGTAACAAACATCTTAAGCAGAAAGTGAAATGAACAATCGGTAATATACAGCAGATAGGGATAAATATAGAGCAGCGCTTGGATTAAAAGTCAAGTAAGACATACACGTGAAGTGGATGTAAGACGTCAACAATATCGATTTTCTGTAACTCAAGTGGGGTTTGAAAGCAGACAGCGAACATGTATAAAATAAGGATGAATAGCGCTTAGGAATAGTTTGGTGACGACAGAAAACTTTGTCCTTGGTCGAAAGCCAACAGTTTTAAAAACGAACGCACACGCGAAGGTAGCAAATGATTTCGATATATACAGCACGTAAAACGGGGGAAATTTTCCGAATTTAGAGACGGTTATGCTCAACATTTTTAGAAATCGTTTCGAAAATAAGCTTTTCACGCGAAACAAGTTCCACTAGGGAGGTTTGGAAGAATATAAATACCCAAGCGGAGTTATTAAGCTCTCTCTTCTCTTTTACTTCGATCAAGTGCGGAATACTGATTCAGACCACGATAACAATAAAGCTTTTTGTGAGCATTCTGTGTATGTTTAGTAATGTTAGCGTGAATATAGTAGTTGAAAGTATAAAACGGTAGTAGAGGACCTCTAATTATTAACGTGAAGCACGAGTTAGTGCGTATTAAATAAAAAGGTCCGGCTACTACGATAAAATTTATTAAATGGATGCATGATATATGGGGGTAAGCAGAACTGGTAATCTAGTTTGTATGCTCGATATAAAAGGTATGGAATGGTACTGTGAGACGAGGCGAATAGCTTGCAGAGATACCAGATGGTAGAGGTCTGTGGATCCGCCGAGCAGCATAGTAAATGGAAACAACGACTAAGGGTTTTCTGGTAACCATCGCCGACGGGAATGAAAAATGAAGAATTCTTCAGGTAATTACTTTAAAATTTCTGTTATTTTATAAACATTGGTGGAATTTTGTGTTGTGTGGGTGACTTTTGGTGGCATATTTATGGTTGTACAAACTTATTTTAAAAGATACATGTACTGGACAATTTACTGATGTTGAATATTGAAAAAGGGTGTATTTAGAACATATCAAAATTTTATTCAGGATATAAATTGAGTTGTAAGGGGAAATTTATTTTAATTAATGCAAGGTTTTTAAAAGCATATACAAACAAAACTGGGTTATAATGAGCTCATCCTACTCCAGTGTGAAGTCAATTTAGGGTTACATGTGGGGCCCATATACCCATATTTAATCAGATTTGTTTAAAATCATTATAAAAATCAAGGACTTTGATACATACAATATTGAGCTGATAATTATTGTAGATAACTGTTTGGAAACATGTGTAAATATATTTTATTTGTTAATAGGTGTAAATAAAAGGTTGTATGATTGTCGTATTATTTTGGTAATTTTATTTGATGGCGTGTGAGTGTGAAAGAGGTATGAATGTAAAATTAGGTATTCAAGAAGAGGCCGATTGCTGAGCTAGCCTGGGAAGCAGAAGAAATTCGAAGGCGTCCCTAATAGAAGGGTAAGGAATATTTTTTTTAAAAATAAAATTTTTTTTAAGAAAATTTTATATTGGGAAAATTCGTGAGCCCTGAGATTTTAGTAGAAGCTTAGTAGAAGAGTCTACGGCACTTTTATAACGTCCAATTCGTGAAGCCTGAGATGTTAGTAGAAGAGTCCACGTCAATATATATATATATATATATATATATATATATATATATATATATATAATATAATATAAAATAAGATGTATCTGTAAACAAACTCTTATGAAAATAATAAGAGCCTATTGACGAATACAAATCGGGCTAGTAGTTATATAGCCATTAACAAAACAAGTAGGGTATAATTGGGGCTCCTGGGCCCACATTTCCCCCAGAATCCCACATTTCCCCACACATCTGGACCAAATTTACATGTAAATTCGCACTATAAAGTCTTATTTTTTAAGAATCTCCACCTTGCTCCACCTGACTCCGCCTTGCTCGGACACCCCCCAACCATTTTGATTACATCACACCCGCATTCTTTCCACCCGCGAGATAAATCTTTTTCCACACTTCCACCCACGAGATAAACCTATCTTGTTTGGTATTAATTAACATTAGAATTTTCTCAGCTACCCGAATCTCTAGGAATTTTTTCGATTGCATCACCCCCAAGGGAGCTACCCTGATTTTAAGATTTCTTACCTATAGCGACTTTTGAGCGTTCTTATAAATTTTTCTCAGCTACCCGAATCTTTAAGAATTTTTAAGATATCATCACCCCCAAGGCAGCTACCCCATTTTAAGATTTCTTACCTGTAGTGACTTTTGAGCGTTCTTATAAATTTTCTCAGCTACCCGAATCTCTAGGAATTTTAAGATATCATCACCCCCAAGGCAGCTACCCCATTTTAAGAGTTTTGATTTTGATTTTGATTTTGATTTTGATTTTTGATTTTTGATTTTGATTTTGATTTTTGATTTTGATTTTGATTTTTGATTTTGATTTTGATTTTGATTTTGATTTTGATTTTTGATTTTTGATTTTGATTTTGATTTTGATTTTGATTTTTGATTTTTGATTTTTGATTTTTAATTTTTGATTTTTGATTTTTGATTTTTGATTTTTGATTTTTGATTTTGATTTTTGATTTTGATTTTGATTTTTGATTTTGATTTTGATTTTTGATTTCTGACCGTCCTTATAAATTTTTAAACATGCGATACATCTTATTAGTCTAGAATTTTATGTAGAATCCGAATCTGCAAACAGATTTAAAATAGGGCCACCCCTTACCATTTTACACGCACCCTCTAAATTATAAATTTTCTGCGGCTCATACCTAAAAGAAAATCTAAAAACTATTCTTAAAACTTTTTATTACAGACAATTTTTACTAATACAGTTTAAATTTTGTAAACCACATTTCTAAATACATATTCACAATTTTTTATTCTTAACCTAGAACTTCTCATATCGGGGTATACTTATTAATATTTATTTCTAAATAGAGCACTTTTTCCAAAGACCAACCGGACCCGCATGTTTCAAATTCCTCTGATTTTGTTCTTATGGTTTTGCTTAAGACATCGTACATATTTTTCAGATTACTAGAAGACGTTATAACCACATTTTTTGTGTTAAAGGATTTCACATCGGACTTCTCTTCCCCCATTTTGGTGTAAACGCCGTAGAGTTCGCAGTAGACTTTTATTGCTGTATGTTGTATTCTTTTTTCATTAATTAATCGAATAAATCGCTCTTTCTGCTTCCAAAGAAACTCGGGCACTCCATCGTCGACACTGGCGTTCTTTATGCGATAGCTAGCCATACGGTTGTTAAACGCTGTGCTAACCATTTCTACACAATCGTCGCTAGTAGCGGTAACTGATGCATTTTTATGTCTGTTGCTTCTCAAGTGTGCGGCATAGGTAGTCTTTTCCATTTCGAAATCGCATACTTTACACATAATTCGTGGTTGTTTCGTACAAGGCCCTTTAACAGCTGGCGGAGCTGAACGTTTACGGCTTAATGACATGCCGTGCTGTTTTTCCTTGTGTCGCTGTAAGCTATTCTTGTAAAAGCGATACCGCAAGACCCACAGTTTAAGTACTTTGCCGCCGACGGATGTATAAGCTTAACCGTGGACGATGTTACACCACAACATTTGTTCTGGTGCCGTTTGAGAGCATCCCTCCTGGTAAAGTAGACGTGACACAGCTCGCATTTAAAAACGTTTGCAGATACCATTTTAGTACAAAACAAAATCCGCACTATAGCACTTGACTTGTAAGCGAACTAACTTATAACTAAAGAGTTTACTCTTGCGCACCTGCTTTATGTACCCTATAGAATGCAAACCGAAGGTTTCGAAGACACCGAACGAAGTTGAGGATTCATCGGGGAACTAAATGACGTCATAATCCTTGCTGCTCGTCCAATACATTTAGCGTCAATGCATGCACCCGGTTCGCATCGTCGATGGTGCGAATGCCGTTAGTAGAAACATTGGAAACGTCTTCCATGTTATACGGATTGCGTGCATATTAAAAATCCAAAAGGGTGATAGCACACGCACACAAATTGTGTGCAAGTCGTGCTGTAGAAGATGCAGTGCTACTATAACCAAAAACTTAATAAAAACACTTTAAACCATTACTAAGGAAATACCAACTTGTTGTCTACAGGATACTTACTAATAAAGCAATTTAATTTTAAATAACTTCTACGTCATATTTTAGGTAGGCTTGAATATTTTCTAAATGAATCACCAAGCGAAAGTATATGCTTAGCGGTATTAAAATTAACCATTAATTTCCCATTTTTACGACAGTGGTTAATTATAGATTAAAATTTAATTTGTTCGCGTTCGAGCTTCTCGTAAACTAACATATTTTATAGCAACAATGCGCTGTATAATACATGCATACCCCTTCGCCGCGCTACTGCTATTCTTGTAATTGCTAGAAAAAGTCACTCTTCTTTGTACTGTTAGGGCCTATGCAAAGCACCATTTTTTTATACTTTCTATAGCACATCGCGCACTTTTTCGTCTGATGATTAAATTTTGCTTCTGTAGGCTTTTACACTTTCGAATAGCGGTCGGCCGCACGTAATGATTTCTAGAACCGGTAAGTACTCGATATCGCCCAAATAGAGAATTAGATGCTCGATGTCTGTCAACTTCCAATTCCCTCGTAAAAGGTAGAAAAAACTCGGTCAATCATCCATTAAACTTCGACTCGCTCCCGTTCTGATAAATTTCCAAACATTTTTCAAACGACAATGGGCTGAGAATTTTTAAACCTCCGAGGGATCTTTAAGTCGTGATCAATTACACATCCGAGCTACGCGTTACTGCGTTACTGCTATTCTTGTAGTTGCTTAAAAAAGTCAGTCGCCCTTTTTACGGGTAGGGCCGCTAAAAAGCACCATTCCATACTTTCTTTATAAGTGTAGCACATCGCGCACTTTTTGTCGGATAATTAAATTTTGTTTATGTAGGCCTTTACACTTTCGCTTATTTAAACATCTAATACGATTGATTAACCACTTTCGATTATTCTAACGGGGAACCACCATACATCCCGCCGCACCGTTCTTTTTGAATCGAACGATCCTATGGGCTTCCACGCACTAACACCTGACGTATCTTTCCTACTATTTGTTAAACAAAAACTACCGGCATCGCCATGTTCGTATACGAACGTAAGCAGATGTTTGTGGATGTGTACGAGAATATGTAACCATATACATTAACCAGTCTAAGCTATTTTATTTAGTCCACGAAAACTACTATTTCTCTAAACCACAATTAATAATCGTCTTTATAGGTTCCACATTTCGACCATTACCCAATGGCTGGTGCTACGTACATGGAAACTTTAATTTCTTATTGGAGAGAATTCTTATTCTCCCGCGCACTGCTGCGTAGTTGCACGCCTACCCCTTTTGGAGGTATATGCTCGTTATAGGTTGTAAGACCCTCGGTTTTACTTAACTACAATTCGTGAGACCCTTTAATCTTTTAATCGTATCTTTCTCGCCTACAATACAGTAGGACTTAACATTACTACCAACAAATTCTAATACTGGATCCCCATTAAATACGTCTTTAATTTTCCCTACAACTTTTTTGTTGACAAGTGTTTTATTGTATTTATTATACGCGGGGTAGTCACTCTTTTAAGATAAATATATTTTGCCAGGTATCAACTAATATTAAATTTTTCTAGGGACCCCAAATTTGTAAACAGATTTTAAATAGGACCACCCCATACAAAGTTATGCGTTTTAAAGACCCAAATCACTAATTTTTGCTCATCTTTATTTAACACCATTTTTAAAACCTTTTTCGCTACCCAAGACATATGCCTTAGCCAACCATCTCCCGAGAAATCTAAAACCGCCGTGTCCCGCGAATACCACATGGAGATAACACGTATACTCTGTCAACCAAGATAGAAGCCGGAAGGATTTGGAAGGTGGGAGAAGAACTTAAAAATTATGGAATCTTAAAACTAATATATACAAATATAAACAACTATCTTATATCTTTACGCCCCCATGCGTAGATTGTTGTACTATTAGGAATGATGTACCTTTTGTCATCTTCCCTCGATAAACTAATTTTATTAATAAGCTGCGTATGCAAATCGTATTTTTTACTCCGGATACATACGCAGGCAAGTACTCGATACCATCCAAATAAAGAATCGGATGCTTGGTGACTGTTAACATCCGCTTCCCTCGTGTACGCCCAGACACATCCCAGCCCATGAGCACCCCTGCGCATGCACACCCCTGCCCATGCGCGCCCATGCGCGTGCACACCCCTGCCCATGCGCGCTGCCCATGCGCACCCCTCTCTGTGCGACTGCTATTTCGGGGTAACGTCACAGCCTTTTATAAATAAAGAACAATGTTATATACTATTATAAAATGTTTATTCTGACATTATACATAACAAATTTAAAAATATTTAATGCCAAGCATGGGGTCATTTAAACTTAATTTTAATTCAAAGTTATACACAGAAGACAGTCCTTTCTTTATGTTTGTTTGGAGTGGCTTTAATTTTATCTAATTTTATTCGCAGCTTAAAATTTAAATCGATACCCAAGTCCTCTATCTCCTTTTCTAACCAATAGTTTGATACATAGAGACCGTCTATGTTTTCGAATTGTAAAATGTACCGAAGTTTGCCTCTATATTTAAAGTCTTTGATTCCGCCGAGAACCAGATCCATTCCTTCGTGTAATTCTTGCAGCTTGTGACAATCTTTTAATCGCAGCTTTCCCACTATATCCTGCATACGTATCTTGTTAGCTTGATCGACTTCTTCTTGTCGGTATTGGAGAGAATCCTTATTCTCCCACGCACTGTTGCGTAGTTGCACGCCTACCCCTTTTGGGAATATATGGTTGTTATAGGTTGTAAGACCCTTGGTTTTAAATGATCCAAAAGGTTCTTTACTAGGCAAATATACAATGTTTAACGGACCCCCTTTGCGTGTGGTGTACGCAAAGATTACGAAACCCGCATTCCCTAGTTCGTCTTTGTTATCTGCCATTTTGATAAATACGTTTTTAGAATAACCTTTTAAAAAATATACGGATTTAGTACCATCATTTTCCGCAAGGACGCCTACATAACTAAAAGAGTCTTTTTTACTAACCACAAATGCATACAACTTGTAGAAACCAGATGTATCTAAGTCAGTCCATGGGCACATAAAATAATCTTTTAATTCTTCCCCATTTTCTCTAATAAAATGTTCTTTGTCTAACACATCTTTGTATTGATCGCGTATTGTCGCAGTGTTTTCCATGTAGTCCAATTTTCGCCTTTTTGCATCCATTTCCTCTAATTCCAGTTGTCTTATCCTTCCACTTACAGCGTATGGTATACATAATGGGGCAATTTCCTTTAGCGTAAACGGATAGAGTTTACTACCAATATTTACGCGTTGTCGTACAACCTCTGGACGAATGTTAGGCGTATCTATCAATCCCAAGTCCGAAATTACTATTTCTTTTGGAATTGTAGAATATGGTGTGGCAGATTGTGTAAAATATGTACTACCTGCTTTAATATAGCACTTGTGTAAGATTTTTATTTTATCTTGGACATCTTCCTCTACTATCTCCAAATAATTTACAGGTAAATAGTTAAAACTAAAAGCCGAAAGCACATACTTTATCAATTTTTCCTTTTCCTCTGGTTTTTTGGACAACTTAATTTGCAAGCCTGTCAATTTCTTTGTATTGCCATTCCCCCAATACACGTACTGTAGCAGGTTATTATACACTAAACCGCAGCTATTTTGTAGCTTGTCCGATAGCTTACTCCACATTTTGGTAAGTGGTTTCGAGTACATTGGCGCCTTTAGGAAGTATAACTTACTATCTTCCAATAAGGTTAAACAGTCTTTTAAGGGTTTATACACCCGTTCCGCACTGACATAGCTTCCAATTGCACAGTTGTATATTGTCGCTTCCAATCGCGTAATACCATGTTCTTTGGCCAAAGTAGACGCAAATGTTTCCCTTAAACGTACATCTGGACAACGTAAAAAATCTAGTATATGATTGCCAAGTTGTTTATTAACACCAGGACTTGTTATCTGGCACACAAATTTGTTGTAAATCTTAATTCTTGCATTGGTTGTTAGCCATGTTAAACAATCAATCCCCGCAGTTTTATCGTTGGCAACTATAATATTACACTTTTCTTCGTATTCTCCCTTATAGCAAAAGTTATGCTTTGTAGTTAAATAATTACACATCTCCATCTTGCTAAATATACCCGCAAAATCTTGGGTTACATCCATGTCAAAAAGATAGAAATAATCTTTTTCGACTTCGTCTAATATATCTGGCAGTTTCTCCAATAAAGTTTCCAACTTAACATCTGCTAGTTCCACTTTGTATGGAACACAAATGCATTCGAGGTCTTCTTTTCCGATAATTTCTTTTACTCTCTGGCCCATCTTGTTAGTGCTTTCCAGAGAAAACGGAAGCTTAGCTTTAACACCATGCCTAGCGGAAACAAATCGGTCGAACTTTCTTCGTAGATAGCTGTTAAATGCACCACAAATTTCTTTTTTTAGGATAAACATCCTTTTGTTTGCAGATGCTTGTTCGGTGTCAGAAAGGTCGCAAATTTTAACCAACATTATATTGTCACAAAATGGTTCTGTAATTGGTGTGTGTAGTCCGCCAGTCAGCATCTGTTCGCCTTCGACATAACAAATATTACCAATATCTGTCACCAGATTATTGTTGCACATATTTTCTGCCAACAGCCATAATCCAAATCGCTCATTTGTCGGTTTCACTTTATTCCCAAGAAGTTGAGAAACGTTAATCACCTTGGAGACGCTCATGTTTACCGTTCTAGCTACTATCGAATACTAAATTGAATACAAAAAAATTGTTCTCTTATGTATTCTACAGAGTGGGGTCGTATATTGCCGAAGATAGTCGAATATGTTGTTATCCGACCTAGGCTGACAGGGATGCGCATCGACATATGTCCGGATATATGTAGGATGTTAGGTTAGGGCGAAATTACCCCATAGGGTGAAATTGCCCCATAGGGTGAAATTGTGCTCTATTTAGAAATAAATATTAATAAGTATACCCCGATATGAGAAGTTCTAGGTTAAGAATAAAAAATTGTGAATATGTATTTAGAAATGTGGTTTACAAAATTTAAACTGTATTAGTAAAAATTGTCTGTAATAAAAAGTTTTAAGAATAGTTTTTAGATTTTCTTTTAGGTATGAGCCGCAGGAAATTTATAATTTAGAGGATTCTACATAAAATTCTAGACTAACAAGATGTATCGCATGTTTAAAAAATTTATAAGGACGGTCAGAAATCAAAAATCAAAAATCAAAAATCAAAAATCAAAAATCAAAAATCAAAAATCAAAATCAAAATCAAAATCAAAAATCAAAAATCAAAAATCAAAATCAAAATCAAAAATCAAAAATCAAAATCAAAATCAAAAATCAAAAATCAAAATCAAAATCAAAAATCAAAATCAAAATCAAAAATCAAAAATCAAAAATCAAAAATCAAAAAACAAAAATCAAAAATCAAAAATCAAAAATCAAAAATCAAAACTCTTAAAATGGGGTAGCTGCCTTGGGGGGTGATGATATCTTAAAAATTCCTAGAGATTCGGGTAGCTGAGAAAAATTTATAAGAACGCTCAAAAGTCACTACAGGTAAGAAATCTTAAAAATGGGGTAGCTGCCTTGGGGGTGATGATATCTTAAAAATTCTTAAAGATTCGGGTAGCTGCGAAAAATTTATAAGAACGCTCAAAAGTCGCTATAGGTAAGAAATCTTAAAATCAGGGTAGCTCCCTTGGGGGTGATGCAATCGAAAAAATTCCTAGAGATTCGGGTAGCTGAGAAAATTCTAATGTTAATTAATACCAAACAAGATAGGTTTATCTCGTGGGTGGAAGTGTGGAAAAAGATTTATCTCGCGGGTGGAAAGAATGTGGGTGTGATGTAATCAAAATGGTTGGGGGGTGTCCGAGCAAGGCGGAGTCAGGTGGAGCAAGGTGGAGATTCTTAAAAAATAAGACTTTATAGTGCGAATTTACATGTAAATTTGGTCCAGATGTGTGGGGAAATGTGGGATTCTGGGGGAAATGTGGGCCCAGGAGCCCCAATTATACCCTACTAATACAATAGCTTTATTACTTCACAGGAAAGAAAACATCCACTGACCGACGGTTTCGGCTTTGTTAAGCCTCATCAGAGCGAATTAGTTTCCAATAGTTTTCAATATTTATAAGAAATATACAAATACTAATCGTGAAAATAGGTTAACTTATAAAAATTGATTTTATTGTTTGTCACTAACCTCAAAATGTGATGTAATTTAGAAGCGAGTGTTTAAAATGATTGTAAATTACATTTAAAAATTTGTATATTCCTCCAGTTACCTATATATAAACACTTTAATTTGAAAATAAAAGTGTTACAGTTGAAAAACGATCTCTATAAAAATTAGTAATAAGAAAGTACAGTGTAGTATAACAATTAATTACTGAGACTGAAAAATATCTTCACTGTTTTTATCTCTCGGTTTCGTGGTTTTGTTGGATTTTAGCAACGCTGAGGCGCTAAATTTGTCAAGTTTGGAAAGCTGTGCCGTATCTGGCGAGCGTTCACTACATTCTTCCGAATTGAATGAAATCTCTGTTTCTGTTTAGCATTTCAAATGCGTGAAAAATTATACTTTCCAGTATGATTTAAAATTGCATAATCCTTAAAAGTCACTGTTACTTATTATAATAAACTCTCATGGAATAAAATAACATTGCGGTATTAATTTGCATTCTATGCTCCCCCTTATGTTTATGTATTAAATGCGGAGCATGGAGTTTATTGTAGTGGATGTAATGGCGACTTGATTGTGCCTTGCTGGGAAGCATTAGCAATTTAAATTTACAACGCAGATGTCTTATTTCTTAAAAGATGCGAAGGAATTTTAACACGAGCGCCGTCATCTACATCGGCCTTACTAAATATTAGGCATTATCGTGAAATACGCTTTGAGACAATTTTCGAATGAATTTATCTCATCAATATGCATAGCGTCCCCAAACTTTCGCAATGATTGGAATTTAGCATTAAATCAAATACTCTTAGTAAGTGCAAACGAGGTTATGCAGAATGTTATGAAATTCCGATTGTACGAATTACATCACGGTTCTATTAATTCCAAATTGTAAACGGTGTTTATCTTATATAAAACCTGTAAATTTTAGGCGTGTCTGCGAACAAAAGGGCTTATAAATATACAGGTTGCTGTGTTTCAGGAAAAATTTGAATAATAATAAATGGCCTTTTTTAAATTTTATAAATCAAGACACGAAACACTTACCAATTTGATCATGCTTATAAATGTGCGCACGTTTTTAGGTTTAATGTTTGGCCTAATATGATTGGAGATTTGAACGAAATAGTGCTCGTAATTTTTAAATAGACTCGGCCATTCGCAACGCCACACATATACTAACTACTTATGCAGACGATTGCCAATATAATACACCTAGATATTCTTGTGCTACACTACATTTGATTTTCCAATGCTCCAACCGAAGGTACTACATTGTCCAGGGAGAGAGTTTTTTTACCTGGAAATGTTGAATTTTGCCGAACCCTTGCTGTTGCAAGCAAGGTAGGGATCTTAAACGCGCGTGACAACACTCACACACGGGACCTCCATTTAACTTCTCATCCGAACGAGGGCGTATTTTTGTGAAAAATGCTCGCCTAACATTTTTCAAGAGGACCGTGTCGGGATTTGAACCCGGGACCTTGGGCATCTCCCGCAGATACTGCATTGAATTAGGAATTTGGTATTGTACAAGTCAAGACACATTTAGATACGTTTGTTATGCAACGTTTTCACTAAAAACCTACTGTTGTAACATTATTTTGAAATGTTAACGTTTTATCAGATTAAATAATTAATTAAATTTCATTAACTTGTATTACGTATAGGCAAAATTACATGATAAATTACCCTTATATTTTAGTAAACATCCCTAATAATAAAGACAAGGTTTAGAAATATCTTTACCCTTAAATATTATAAATTCCAGCGGCTGTCATCATAATTTAAAGCTCCAACCTTGCAAAACGAATACAATAACCTTTTTAAAACTTATGTCGGTTATAAATTGACGAATCTGATAAATTTAAACGGAATAGTACCTTTTAACGTAAACAAAGAAAATAAATTTTCAGTTGTAAAACTTAATTTTCTTAATATTTCGGTGATTGACAGCGGGTTACAGAAAGCGAAACATTACAAATAGCCAAACTATTTTCCAATTTGTTCAAAGATTGCAAGTAATTTTAAGTAGTCCGGAGACAACTATTGTATTAGAAATCCATTTCGGCTCAAGTGGGTTAACCGGTCTTTTGTTAATGGCAGACAACTGTCGCCAATAGATATGGTCCACAATTTCAGTATTAAAATTACAAGAATGTACAAAATATTTAAACCCTTAAAAAAATAATTGCTATACATGACCCTCATTTTGAAAGGGGTTGGATTTAGGTTTCTGAAATTTTGGTTTTTGGGAAATTCTGTTAATAGTCATTAGATAACAGAAATATGACGTAAAATAATGGTTTAGAGTAGGAATTAATATATAACTTAAGGCTTTAGTCAAAAGACAGAGATTCCAATGGGGTTGTCCGTTGTCAAAAGGTAGAAAGAAACGTAGTCAAAGAAGTTCGCTGATGGCGTTCTCCGGCATCACAGATACGATATCGAACTTAGTATCACGTTAAAAATGGAAAGGAGTAAGTAACTCATCCAGTTCGCGAGGGTTGATGCCCGTGTGTTCGCGGATTTATAAGTGATATTAAAGTATATAATAAAAAGCTTGTATGCGTGTGGCGTACAAGTTAAGTTAAGTTAATTTATCAACAAGATCCTTCCGGGTTCGTGTGCCATTGAATTATTTAATAATTGCAAGAAACAAAAGCAACAAGCGAGATTTTCTCCGCCAATTTAAGAGGTGTTCTGAGTTGGAAGGCAAGTCATCAACCAATTGACGATTTTTAGTAAGTTTTTATAGTTAAGCTAGCATGACGAATTTTTAGTTAATTTATTTGTTAGGACGTTTTGGCCATAAACCGTAGGAGTAATTTAGTGTAAAATTTATAGTATTAGTTTCGTCCATATAAAGTGTTTGGGAATTACTTATGTACGTAAAATTATCATAATTCCATATCAACCATTCAATTAAATTTCTAAATTAAAATCCATGAATTTCCTAATGTAAGAGGTTCACATTTATTGCTTGTTGATTAAATAGTTTTTGTTTGCCGTTGATTAAGTCAATAGTTTTTTATTTTTTTGATCATGAAAGTTGCATAAGTAATCAAAAAGGTAAGAATTAATTAAAAGAAACAATTGTCCTCCTTGGGATGACAAGTCTCTCAAGGTTTTGCATGAACATTTGGACATTCTTGACTTGTCTGGCGCCCTTGGTAATTGTCATTAAGCCACAATATTTATGAAAGGTAAGTGTCAAATTTTTTGTCGTATATTATATATTAATTGTAACGAATATATTTTCTGTAGCACTATTTTTGGAAGAACCACATCTGTACAATTTTAGTCTGTGATATTTTATTCTCGTATTTGATACTGTTATATCTGAAAGAAACAATTCCATAATGGAACAGGAAATCATGACCGTTTAATTAACTTAAATGCTTTACCCAGAGATATTTAATAATAATATACACTCAAGAAACATATTTAAAAGGGATCTAGTCGTTTGTGTTGCCTAACTTGCAGGCGGATTATACCCTTTCAATCGTTAAAATTAGGATAGCGCTTGCGTGAATACGGTCACGAGGTGACGCGCTAAAAAGATAAGCCGTTCCGTACTTGTACAGTACGAACAACGAAGTCAGCCATTTGTATTTGAGAATGTAGTTCAGACTGCATCATCTACAGATGGGCTCCCAAATTTTACATAAGTGGGGCCTCAGAATAGGCGTGCCGAAGTAGAGACAGGAGGGCTGGTCGTCTTGGGACACGGAAGATTCATTCCTGTGACTCCGGCAAGGCGCTTGATCACGCTTCTTCTTGAAATGGTTCGAGTCGGTATTTGTTAACGAGCATGAAGTAACATACATATGAAGTACACATGAAGTAACTAGAAATACATATAAAGAAATTGGGACAATGTTCGTTTGTTAAGAAATTTCAGCCTTTGTTCGATGTTTGTTGCAATAAATTAGTAAGCGGATTTCAGAAAATGTGCATCGCTGTTCGATGACTAGGGGTGACGGCTTCATTAAAAACAGGTATCAAACCTTTCTTTTAATACGTTTGTGAGACCTTGAATGTGCTCACATAAATTGTAGTCGAAAATTGTCTAGTTATACTAAATTTTGTGCATAAAGAACAACGTGGAAGATTATTGTTAAGAAATGCTATTAAAATAATTTTGCAAGATACGCAGAGTATTCACATGTTAAAATATTGAGATTCTAAAGTCCATTTCCTGTTTTCTAAAAAGTTCATTACAGATGTCAAATTTTAAGGTCATTATACTTGAATAAGTTGAAATGTTATTTATCCAAGTTAACTGCACGTGATTTACATTCTTTTAAGAAATAAATTAAACTTATGAAAAACTTATGTAAACCAATAAACAGATCTAAGTATTTGGTATCAGAAATTTTGTTATTAAATATTATTAAAATTAAGGTCTTGTTATGTCAAGACAGATTTATAAAGAATTCAATTATATTATTTCATTTTTGTAATCATATTTAAAAAAAAAACGAAAGGAGAGAAACTATATTAAATTTCATTTTTGGACTCAAGTTTTTTATTCCATGCACAATTAATTTTACTAAATTTTTTTAAAGAAAATAAGTTTTTTGAATAATGAAATTAGACGAACGCTGAAGTAATTTAAAAAACACAGATATGCTACAACTGATTTGTTCTAGGTATTCATTTTTGATTCAAATACCTTTGGTGTGGTAATCTTAACATTATCCACCTGTAATTATTAGTATGCCTTTTTATTAGAAAGCACAAACAGTGTCTTTTTAATAGAGAATTTGTTGTGTACTTTTTCTTTCAGGATCATCGAGATCGAAGAGGTTGTAAGTATGCTCCAGAGGTTTCCAGATGTGTTAGTTCATTAAGTTGTAAGTTTTTTTATGGTGCTTATATCCCACGAGTTTCTGTATCTTCTCATAGGAGTATTGAATTTCTTGTGTTATCATCCAAATAGATACAGTGACGCTCAATTCCCCTTTTTCTTTTTATGTTAGTTTGTTGTAGAGTTTAGACCATCCCCACGCCCTTTTCTCATTGCTCACCCTTGGGGTAATTCCCAGACTTAGCCGCGAACAAGTAAAGCTTCACTTGTATCCAACTAGTGGAGGCAAAAAAAAAGGTTACATAATTTAGCTCTTTCTGCAAAATTTTAACCCTCTATACGATCCACGACCTTCCGCTACCTAGTGCCGGTGACCCCCCTTTAATTTTTTGTTTTACAGGCCGCCCCCATTTTAGTAGCTTTTCCGCCTGTAACACTGTCTGCAAGACGTCGGTCTACTTAACGCGAAGTATTACGAACATTAATGCCCGTAAATGAGTCATAGGTTTATTAGCTTCATTTTTAGTGTATATGGAAATACGTTTGCAATAGATCTGAAAGACAAATTTAAGTTGCGACGACCAATTAACAGACGCCTTTTTTGAGAAGTGACTGAAGTGTTTGAATGACCTATCGAGCATTGAACAAATCTGTATTCCCAGAATAAATCGTCTTAGTTCGTGTCCCCCTAACTTCATGTAGATGTAAATAAACAAGTATTTGCTGCTGTAGCCTATTTTAAAATAGAAAGTGGAAACTTCGATAATTGGCTCAAAAACAAAAGTTGAACCGCAAAAAAATAATGTCAATACCCCGACTTCTGATTCAAGCATCATTATTGGGTGCTTGGTTCGCTAACAGCATAAGTTAGTCACAATTATAAAATTGACCAACGGTTTTTATGGTGTACGTTTAAAACAGTAATCAGCTGCCTGCTCACAGAGCCGAGACAATTTCGTCAATTTGCAACATTTTGCGTGTTGAATACTCGAAACCACTAATCTGCAGGAATGGTATTAGATTCCCGCCGCTCTTACTGTTTCTGATGAAGAAATGAAGTGGAAAAAAGTGCAGCTTTCAGTACGATAAGCCGTTGGATGTTTGGTCTTGAATTCTTTAAACAACTTCAAATCTCTGGCAAATTAAAGTAGTCAGTTAGTTACAATGCCGATGAAACTGATAAGGAAATGAAGAGGCTGCACCCACTTGTGCAAATCACACTTTTAATACATTACCTGTACGTTACAAACAGCTTTTACACACTTTTAAATAGGATGTTGTATGATACTTCAACGAATAAACAACAATCAGTACAACGTATTAGCACGCAATATCAAGTGAGTAAGAAATCTAAGAGATATAAGATCAAAGAGAGCTTTAATACCTCTCCTAGTGAATTTATACGCTTTTGAATACCCCTCACGGAACCTCTTTTCATCGAAAGGCTTATTTTCCAAACCGATTCTCAAAATTTTATTCGTAACGAACTTCAACGTTTGAAAAATTACAAGTTTACCGTGCTGTTACATAGAAATTCGTTCAACCACATCTAACCGACGAGAGCTTCTCAAAACTTCTAGCCTTCGACCAATTATATTGCTTTCCCCCGGTGTATACGTCCAACCCTTAGCTACCTTTCTTCGTTTCACCCATATTTATTGTCTCTTTTAGAACCCCTCTCAACCTACAGAAAATCGATATTGTGGTTAGCCTCCAAATCTACTGCGTATTTTAGACAACTATATTAACCAACGTTTTATTATACGTGTTCTCTGTCTGTTTTACATTATAGATATTTCATTTCACTTAATATTCAAGGCATTTGTTATTTTACCAGCTTGTCGCAACGACCGTTACAAACAATTCTATAAAATTTTGTGCCAACGTTCATTCAAGTTCTTTGAACTTGACATTTCACGATCAGCTGTTTCTTTGGAAGTAAACTATCCGTTGTATAATTATAATACCGAGTTTTAACACTTCTTGGGATTTGCATAACGAACGTTTCGTTTATTTAAACGAAAATATGCGTTTAAATTATTGATTTTCTATACTCAAAAGTTCCGTTTCTTATCCCATGCGCTTGATTTAAACTATTACAACTAATTATGCGTATCCTTGAGTTTTCATCTACTCTAAAGCTTCCCCTCTTTATGCAATTTTAACATTCTGATTTAGAAATACAAAATATCTTAATAACCGTCCGTTTTCACTATCTAAACTGATTAATTTGGCGCGTAAATAAATTGTTCCTATTTCCTACATACACAGTTGTTAAAAATTTATTATCTAGACCTATATATCCTTCTTTACCTATAATTTCCACGACAATATATATATATATATATATATATATATATATTACTCATATTTAGACCAGGGTAGAAAATTAAATAATCACATCAAATAATTTTAATCACCGTGTATAATGAATATTATTAGATAATACGCGTTATTAAAACCGTGAAGCATAAAAATTTATTAGTTTCAGTAAAAATAAGAGATTTAAATCATGTACAAGACGCTTTATATCAAAAGAAACAGTATTAAAAAGCTCTGCGTGTAATTTAATTATTCTAATAAAGAAACAAATGGAAATTACGTGCAAAATTTATATTAATTAACCCTATTTTAAGTAACCGGTATTAAACAAAGTGTACAAATAATAATTAATATTTAATTTGTATTTGCTAAAAATGAAAGGATAGAAGTCAATTTTAATTGGAGTTAATTAAACCATTATTAATAATAAGCATAAAAGTCTGTGAAAATCCAAGATTAAAATACCACGGAATAAGGCTCTGAGAATTAATAGTATGTTTGAACACCTGCGTGGTTTAAAAAGCTCATTCGGCGAAAATTTTGTAGATAACAAATGGTTTCAAAGAATCTTGGAGAAACCATCGCATAATAGTTACGAGAAATGCTAAAGGTGGGATATTTCACACTCCACATGGACTGAAATAATCGATAATAAGGAATATCAATTTGCACTAATAAGAACAGGGTAGATAGAGACAGATAATAGGCGCAAGACCGAGACACATATAGTAAAAAGGCGTGAGTAAAGCAACGTCATGGGGTTGCGATTGGTTGAAAGTATAAGGCAAAATTGAGAGGTAGAAATAACATTTCTGTATAAAATTTAATTAGGTATTCTCAGACGTTGCGTGCCGTGTGGAAATTTTCTGAGATTTAACTAGGGCGAGTACAAAATTCGTAAAAACCGACGCGCGAGCTACGGAATGGGAACATAGAATGACGAAATTCTAGAAACTGGCCGTTTTGAGGACTCGACCGACAGACAGGCTAACTTCTATATATACCCAGGTGAATATAAACAAGCTCTGAGATCTTCGACTTGATTGAACGCGTTAAACAGTGCTTTTTAGTTTTCCGGTTTTAATATTAAATAATTTAAACAGTTTGCTCGAATATTATGTGATTTAAAACAGCTTGTTCTTTACGTGCTACATTGAATGTACGTTAGTGCACTTAGAAAAGAAGATACAAGGTAATAAAGTTTAGTATCACTGTACCAATTGGTAAAATTTACTATGACAAATAAATACACAAAAGTAGGCAGTTTTGGCGTATTTTGGTGAAAGAAGTATGAATTTCTTTGTTATTTTTCGGGGGTATTAATACTTAAATGGTGCATAAACGTGTCTGGATCCACGAAACAAGGGTCAGATATACACAGAGGAGTTCCGGAAAAGCCCTGAAACAACTTTAAATAAATGGTGATGGAGAAAATTTTAAAGCGTTGAGAATCAGAAGCCGTAAATATAACCCAGTTGGAATGGTGTGATTAACAAAAGGG
This sequence comes from Platerodrilus igneus, assembly GCA_036346225.1. Lineage (NCBI taxonomy): Eukaryota > Metazoa > Arthropoda > Insecta > Coleoptera > Lycidae > Platerodrilus > Platerodrilus igneus. Next base: position 7,979,341 of record JARFIW010001469.1, on the reverse strand, counting down.
ACGATGTACATTGAAGCTACGAGTGCAAGTAACCTTCAGGTAAATTATACTATTTTGTTTGAACTTTGAGATTTTGGTGTGTGTTAAATAACTTTCTAATTTGTTTATTTAAAATGGACAGTAGTGAAATTGTACTAACAATAATATTTTAATTTTAAGGTGAAATTTGCTTGTTTAAGTAGAAAGGGTATTTAGTATTGATGTTCTGGATTATGATAAAAATATGGGTATGTCTTTGAGCTCAATTAGACGAACCTGGTTAATTAACGTAAAGGGGTGGTAGATGCTCCTTTGTACTCTGCATATATTGTTATAGTAATTAGTAGGCATCCTACAAGGACTTTAATTCTGGATGCACATTAAAATGATAATAAATTTAATTTTGAAATTTTCCGATATTAAAATTTATGCTGAATATTAATTTTGAAATTTTAATGTATTGTGAATATTGATGTAAATAGAGTTGACGTTGATGTTTGTGGTAGGAATGTGTTTGTTTTTTTATGTATGAGGATGAAAGCTATCTAGAGGAGCAGCCGAGGCGATTAACAGAAGAAAATCAACAGACCAGGTAATTCAAGAGGTATCACAGCATTCTTGACGCCCAATTCGTGAGGCTCGATTATAAAGCGTAGTTCACGGATTTTGTAGGTTTCACAGCATCTTTGACGCCCAATCTGTGGGGCTCGATTCGAAAAACGGAGTACCCAAATTTCTGAGAAGATTCACAGCAATATATATATATATATATATATATATATATATATATATATATATATATGGTAACGCCGCACGCCGATGTAATAAACGTCCAGTTTCCTACTGTCCGCCACCGCTCTGTTTTTCTAATATTCTAATTTTAATTATGCCACAGCTAGTCCAGTTTAATTCACACAGAGTGCACAACGTTACAATGATCAAATAAATTTACCCCTTCAAATCTCACCTGCTTAGAATGATAAAACAAAGTCGATCAATATTTGTATAATGAAAAAAAATAATATCTACATTTCACAGTTTTGTAGTCTGACAAATAAATCTTTCAATCAATTAATATTATTTAGATTATTTATCCCAAAAATTGTATCTCCCTTTCTTTAATTTAAAGTCACCAAAAACAACACCTTTTACGAAAAAATCTAGAACATTCAAAATCTTTTCCCCTTCTACGTAAATTTCTACGTATTAAAATTATTTTTGTTGACTCCTTACAAAATAGAAAAATAAAGTTAGTGTTTAAATTAAAATTGGACATGATTCCTTATACTAGTTAGCCCTGACCTGTAATTTTCCTGGTGTGTGCTTTTCTCCTTTGGTCTGCTGTTGCGTGTTGTGGATCAACGCCCCTTTATTATCTTCAATCGAGTTGCTTCGTTAAAACAATGCTCTGCTTTGTGCCCCTTCGCGTAAGTTTGAACCAATAATTTTATTCAGTATTGTTAATCTTTGTTTCCAAAATTTATCTCGTGCTTTACTTAGATCTGGATGCAACTCAGATATCCCAACTTAGATATCCCAATTTAGATACAACTTAGAGTTTTCCGGATACCACTTAAATATCCTAACTTAGATTTCTGGATACCACTTAGAGTTTTCCGAATAACACTGTTGGCGCCATTAAAGGTAATTTTATTAAAAGTAGAAATGCTAACATTTGTATATAGTTTATTTATCGCAAGTTGATAACTCGCATATGTTGAAAGTTTAGTTACAAGTTTAGTTGCTATTCGGTCTGTCGAATTCGTCCGCCGCCACCAATAGCTATATTGATGAAGGGTGCCCTTTTTGAATCTAGTAGAAGAGTGGTTTCCTGTTGAGCTTCTGCAGTCGATGCTGAATTAGTAAGTACTTTTGTCTTGCACTTGCTTTATTTATGTATTTGGAACTTCCGCTAAAATTAATTATTAAAATCAGTTTGTACTACCGCTTCACGCTCAAACAAACACTTAGAGCCCTACATTATTATAAATGTTTAATTTAAATTAATTAACAAATTTCTACTCACGTTTTCAGCAAACGGCGAAAGTTTTTTCATATATCTTCACTTTAATTATATAACACCACTTTTCACAAATTTTAATAATTTAATTTGAAGTTTATTTCGATGCGTAAATGTTCTAGTAACAGTGATTCAGGTTCGGCGTGGTTCAAATTGAGATTGAGCACCTTATCAAACGCTGGGCGTTATATAGTTTGCGCTATCTAAATTTGATTGGTTTATCTGAACTGTGTACAAAGTCTTGGTTGTTTTGGAAATTCCTAGGTGTTTACAAGCTTTATTCTAATGAAATTATTCAGTGATTACATACTCTGCCCGTATTTCTATTATTTCACGATCTTTGACCGCTTGTTTTGCTATTATTACTGGAAATTTTAATTTACCTTGGTCTTTAATTTAGCTTATGGCTTTTGTTTGTGTAGATAAAGCTTTTGGAAAATTGACTAAATAAACTGATGTAACATGAGTGATGTAAATCCACATGTTTCTGTTTATAGCTTGTATTTTGAAAAGTGCGTTTCCTATCAAAGCGCTTTATTATTCTTTCTTTATCGCATGCCTGATTGCGTGATGACTTACTAGGTTATATATTATTCCATGCGTATCTATTTGTTTATAAACTTAGTGAACGCTTCTTGAAGTAGTTTAATTGCATGTATAATTATCTCTCTGCTGAATATGTGTTTTATTATTGAAAGATATGCTTACTGGCATTGATTAAAGTTAATTGCGGTCCATATACAGGGTGTTAAATGTTTGCTCTTTTCATAATATGAAAATTATTTATTTTCATGCTAAATAAATGCAGTTTTCTAATTCCTATTGCTATTTACATTTATTACGCGACCCTTACGACTCAATACACCCCTAAATAACCCCCTTATCATATATATATATATATATATATATATTGCAATCTGTGACAACATGGTAACGACACGCGTGCCAAGAAGAGAATGAATTCCAATTCCTGTGTGTATAGGGCTTGGTCTATACAAGCAGTGACGGTAAATTGCATGACCTGAAAATACATAACATGTATAGGACAAAGTCGCACTTAGACAAATAAAGTCTTAACATATAGAAGTATTACTAGTGAAATTAACACAGTGAAGCATGCAGTTACGGTAGTGATAGAAGGCAGAGCAGAACGTAAAATTCGTAAAACAACTCAAAAGACTTAAGAATAAAGAGCCGATTAAGTAACACGTATGAAAATATACAGGCACTGAAAGAGTTGAGGTTGTGGTTAAGGATGAAGATAAAAAATACAAGGCAAGGAAAGGTGTAACGATGAGTTGGTTGGTTGTTAAATTATTTATTTTAAGTACTACAATTGTGTTGCGTAACATGATATCGTCAGGAGACGATGAATGGTATGCGATATTAGAAAGTATTCTTGAATAATGTGTAACATAATGTGTTGTAAATTTCTGTAATCTAATCGTTTAAAACTTTTGCCAGTAGAACTGAATATGCCAACAAACATTAATGTTTCAACTGACAACAACCCTAAGTGGTTACAAAACAATATTCATGAACCGAAATTAATACGTAAGTTGTAATTAGTAAACACTTCTAAGTTAACTTTGAGACTATTGATTCCATTTAGTTCATGCTTCGCAGCTACTTCAAAATTCCATAGTAATGAACTGCATAATTGAAGTAGTTTGATTAATTTTATAACTGGTTCCGTACTGCGGGAAACCTAAAAGCTCCCCTAGGAAAATAGATTTAAACTTCCTGCTGCAGATACATACAAAGCACCCTAAATATATAATTCAGAGCATGTGTAAGGAGAATAATTAATAACGTTAACAAGATTTGTTTGGAAAACTTAAAGTAATTAGTTTTAAAGTACTGAATTGTTGTAAACTAAGTACGCATGCATCAATGGCTGAATGAATAAAAATTTCTATTTAGTGTACTGTTAGCGCGGATTTGGTGTTAATTTAATAAGTTCTACCTTGACGATAAACATGCTTAAAATCATATCAGTTCACGCACACAATTAATATTGCATATATTAAAATAATACAATCACATGTTTAATTTTTTAGAAAATTATTTATATTCATGTAACAAGCATTTGTAGCTTTTAAACAAAATTATATTTTAATTCCTTAAAAAATATTTTTGCATCAGTACTTTAACTTTAACCCAAAACGTCGAGATCTAGATTTTTAGTATTACTTTTTGGTGCATTTTGGCAAGCACCATTGACAAACCGGTCCACTCGAGACCTGAGCCCGACCGATGACCCAAGCCAAATGCAGAAATTTTAACCGATTATACGGTTCCTTGTAAGTAACGAGAGTTCAATGCAATAACTCACATTGATAATATATGCACGGTAAAAATCTTTCAGTTCTTCGTAAGTACTTTTTTAATGGCAATATTTATCAAAATTGTTTGTTAATTTCGCCTATTTTGTAAAAAATACGCAATGGTAAAATATATAGCTGATGAATTTCTAAAATTTCATTGGTAACACTTGAGTAGCAACCATCCATTGTTAAATTCACTTAAAAAATCGAAACTTTATCAAAGTTACTTTGAATAGCATCGGCGTTTGATATACTACCAATAATTTCGAACATATCGCCAAATTTTGGTATTAATTAAGAAACATTCAGTGTCATTACACCGAACACCAAATTGTAATTGCTGTTTGTTTCCTAATGTGCGTAGGGTGTTTCTTATAGGATCTTTTCCGTTGATTACGAATCTGTAAATAGAATTTTTCTATCACTATCCAGTCAAAAGTTATTCAAATTTTTATTTACCTTTGTTAAAATACAAATTATCTCAAAATTTTTTGCATGTAATTTTTGTCTGTAACATACCTCTGGACCATCACTGAATAGGTTCCCAGAATAATCCGCGAGCATTCTAGGGCTCACGACACTACCGAATCTCAAAATTTTTTGCATGTGATTTTCGTCTGCAGTATACTTCTGGAGCATCCCTGATTAGGTTCCCACAATAATACGCGAGCATTCTGGGGCTCACGACACTACCGAATCTCAAAATTTTTTGCATGTAATTTTCGTCTGTATCATACCTCTGGACTATCGCTGAATAGGTTCCCAGAATAATCCGCGAGCATTGTGGGGCTCACGACACTACCGAGTCTCAAAATTTTTTGCATGTGATTTTCGTCTGTAGTATACTTCTGGAGCATCCCTGATTAGGTTCCCACAATAATACGCGAGCATTCTGGGGCTTACGACACTACCGAATCTCAACATTTTTTGCATGTGATTTTCGTCTGTAACATACCTCTGGACTATCACTGAATAGGTTCCCAGAATAATCCGCGAGCATTCTAGGGCTCACGACACTACCGAATCTCAAAATTTTTTGCATGTGATTTTCGTCTGTAGTATACTTCTGGAGCATCCCTGATTAGGTTTCCACAATACTACGCGAGCATTCTGGGGCTCACGACACTACCTAATCTCAAAATTCAGCATCGACTGCAGAAGCTCAACAGGAAACCACTGTTCTACTAGATTCAAAAAGGGCACCCTTCATCAATATAGCTATTGGTGGCGGCGGACGAATTCGACAGACGGCTGCTGATATTGAACGGCGACACAAGTTTTATATTATATATTGGAAACAACACCTTTCAATGCAAAGTCTGAATAGCAACTAAACTTGTACCTTGACTTTCAACATCTGCGAGCTATCAACTAGATAAATAAACTATATACAAATGTTAGCATTTCTACTTTAAATAAAATTACCTTGGTTCATATTGAACACCGAGGATCTTAACAGAATTATCTTCTGTATTTAAAATTAAAGCGTGATTGCGATAATCAATGGGTACACCCTCAAGAACAGATTGATGATTGCTAATCCATTTTCGTAAACTAAAACCTCCTAGTTTAAAAATGTCTATTAACTGCGTTTGTAATTGTAATGCTTCTTGAATGGTATCTACACTTTCGCAGATATCATCCACATAAGTTTGTTGCATTATTGCTTTTGAAGCTAAAGGAAATTGTTGACCTTCATCTTCAACCAATCGATAAAGCACCCTTTGCGCTAAATAGGGTGCGGTTGACACGCCGAAGGTGACCGTATTTAATTCGTATTCTTGAATGTCACCGTCGGGTTCAGTGCGGTAGTAAATGTGTTGAAATTTACGTTGATCTTTGTTTATTAATATTTGGCGGTACATTTGTTGAACATCACAACAAACGACTACAGCGTGAAGTCGAAAATTGCAAATGATGTCTGTTATATCACGTTGCAATTTAGGACCTGGTAAAAGAAAATCATTAAGAAATTTACTGTTTAAGGTGGGGCGAAACGACGCGTCGAAAACCGTTCTAATTTTGGTGGTACTACTAGCCTGCTTTTCTATGCAGTGATGTGGAATAATATAATTAGAATGTGAGGAAGCGATATTCATATGACCTAAGTTTATGTATTGATCCATAAAATTGCGATATTCGATATAAAGTGAGGGTTGGCGTTGTAAGCGTTTCTCCAAATTAATTAAGCGTTTCTAAGCGTACATCCTAGTATCAGGTAGAATGGGATTTTCTTCAAGAAAAGGAAGACTAACAGTATATCGTCCTGAAGGATCACATGAACAATTCTTTATAAACTGCGATTCAATTATAGAATCTTCAGGATTAACCGGCAGAGGGCGGTTGACCTCTTCAACTTCCCAAAATTTGCGAAGAGAAGTGTCTAATGATTCACAACATAAAAAGCGAAGTATGATCAGATTTGTTACTAAGTGACAGTGAGAGGGGTTGAGGCACTTTGCCACACAGAACCCATCCAAAAATTGTAGAAATAGCACTTGGTTGTCCCTTAATAATAGAATGAGAGTCTGCCATAATTTCGGTATATAAATCAGCGCCCAATAAACAATCAATAGGAGCCCTTTTATCGAAATAAGGATCAGCAAGACTGATATCAGAAAAGCGATTCCTTACATCTGAAACTAAGGGTACATTAGGTTGGTCGCTACAAATTTGATCAACTATTAAAGCATTTGTATAAAGTTGGATATTTGAATTATTTAATGGTGTAATCGAACAACTAACAAAACCTATTTTTCTCAATAGCGATATTAGACACCCCCTTCAACGCGATATGATTTCTGTATCGTACCAAACCTAGTTTTTGTACACAAGAATTGGTAATCAGACTAACTTGGGAACCACTATCGATTACGGCACGAATAGGAATTACATAACCACTTGCATCATACATCCCAATAATAGCGGTACTTAACAATATTGAACAATTGTTCATCGAAACATTTTCGGTAACAGAGCAGGACAATGTCTGCAGTGCAGAATTTGATTCAGCCACTACGATATTATTCTCATCTTTCAGTGAAACACTATTTTGGCAATCTCGTATAGTATTTAATGAAGAACGATTTTAATTATCATTAATCATGTGCAATAAACTATGATGCCTGGGATTTCCACAATGTACACATTTTGACAGCGATCTACATACAGACAATCTATGAAAACCTAAACAATTAAAACATAATGCAAATTTGTTGACAACATCATAACGTTGAGAAATGGGAAACTCTTTAAACTTTTCACATGCGTAAATTTTATGTGATGAATGGCATAAGGGGCATCCAGGATGTCCTCTTGTAATGTCAGATTTATTGGAAGCGATAGACAACAATGAATTGCGTGGATTGCTAAAATGTCCCTTATTTGATTTTGTAATTGCAAGAACAGGCTTACATGATTGCGGAGGCGCGGACCTGGCGTTTGAATGCGTTAATTCAACAACTTTAATCCTATCTTCTACAAATTTGATCAAGTCGTTACATTTAGGAATATCCATATCAGAACATTTGAATTCAAATTCTTTGCGTGAGGTAGGCGACAGGGATCGTAAACCAGCGTATAAAATAGTAAAGTCACATAAATCAGGAATTTGCAGTGCCTTTAAAGCGTTTAAATTCGTACTAAATACTTCAACAAACGAATTTAATGATCTCGAGGAGTCTTCAAACAGGGTACGAAATGAAAATATTTTATCTAAATAATTTGAAGCTAGTAAACGGTTCAATTTCTATTTTCGGTAATTTTGCCGATTGAGATTCAATATTTACTAAATTAGACGAAGTGGCGGCGGAGGTTTGCCCTTCAATTGTCGATCGCTTTTGAACGTTTAATTTACGAGCTTGCGTTTTTATACTAAAGTAAAGTTCATCATAGGCTACTGAAGGTTGATTAACGTCAATGCGTTCCCTTTCGTCTACCTTAAAATTTAAAATTCCTATTTTATCATTTATGCGTTCAAAAGCATCTAAATCCTCTTCCATTCTATTGAAACGCGAAATGAAACTATCTAATTCTGGTGCGTATGATTGTTCCTTTTCTAATAACAAAATACATCTGTTTCCTACGTCATAAAGTGCTTGAATTCTAGCAAAATATTTCTCTCTTTTAGTTACACACGAACTAAGCTCTAAATGACTCATTGTATAATCTTTTATTAATTAAATATCAAAACCTAAACAAATTAGTTTAAAGATTACGTTTAATCTCAATAGTTTACTTATCGCAAATTTAAGGCGTTTTTACAACAACTCAACAAGACTCGCAGATGTTGAAATTCAACAAAATTGTATCATATATTATCATAGAATAATTATTTTTATCACAAATAAAAACTGAACATTCGACTCGAATAGGACCAATGTTTGAACGTGAAGCGGTAGTACAAACTGATTTTAATAAATAATTTTAGCGGAAGTTCCAAATACATAAATAAAGCAAGTGCAAGACAAAAGTACTTACCAATTCAGCATCGACTGCAGAAGATCAACAGGAAACCACTCTTCTACTAGATTCAAAAAGGGCACCTCTTCATCAATATAGCTATTGGTGGCGGCGGACGAATTCGACAGACCGCTGCTGATATTGGAACGGCGACACAAGTTTTATATTATATATTGGAAACAACACCTTTCAATGCAAAGTCCGAATAGCAACTAAACTTGTACCTTGACTTTCAACATCTGCGAGCTATCAACTAGATAAATAAACTATATACAAATGTTAGCATTTCTACTTTTAATAAAATTACCTTAATGGCGCCAACAATACCTCTGGACCATCACTGAATAGGTTCCCAGAATAATCCGCGAGCATTCTAGGGTTCACGACACTACCGAATCTCAAAATTTTTTGCATGTGATTTTCGTCCGCAGTATACTTCTGGAGCATCCCTGATTAGGTTCCCACAATAATACGCGAGCATTCTAGGGCTCACGACACTACCGAATCTCAAAATTCTTAGCATGTGATTTTCGTCTGTAGTATACTTCTAGTGCATCCCCGATTTGCATCTTTCATTTTACATCTTCAAAAGATATCATTAGTACACCTTTCTTGATTTATAAAGATTGAATTGTTGTCTAAGCCTTCAATTTTAATATTCGCGAAATATTCGACAGATTCAAACATGATTTCAAATTCCTTTTTAAATCTATTTAAAAATCTCTCTACAGTGATCATCTTCATTGCAGCTACCAATGCTCAATAACATAGAAAGCCGCAATTAGCTTGTTGTTGGAAATTCTGTAAAATAAGCAAAGATCCACTGAGCTTTCTTTTAGATTGAATGAGGTTAACACATCTTGCAGTTTTTGTTCCAGCACCTCGGGGATTGCTTCAGCCCATACAAACTTTTATGCAACTTACAAACACGACCAGTTCCGCCTTCATATCCTTCCGGTTGTTGCATAAAAATTTCTTTCTCGATTTTTCCATACAAGAATGCTGTTTTCACGTCGAATTGATATAGTTCCAGCTGTTCGTTCACGGTAATGCTGATAATAGAGCGAATTGTGTCGAGTCGAGCAACAGGGCTGAATATCTCGTTATAATCTATACGCTCTCGTTGGTTAAATCCTCGAGCGATTAGGCGTGCCTTGTATCGGGTGACAGCATATTCAGCGTTGTGTTTAGTTTTATACGTCCAACGGTTTGTAATAGCTCTCCGAGTAGCTGGTAGTTCGAATAGCTTCCATGTTAGATTCTTTTCGAGAGAATTCATTTAGTCATTCATGGCGGCTATCCATTTGGATTTCTCCCAGGACTGCACAGCGTCTCTATAACTTTTGGGCTCATTAATTTCCATAATCATTACCACAATCAGTCATTTTGGTGTTTTTTGATTTTTCCTTTATGTAGTTCACACTTAAAGGAGGGTTTCACAATGGTTTTTCCTTCAACTACACTTGGTCCGGTGCGATTTAAAATGTGGACAGCCGTGTTTGTCGCTTCTGCCTATAATTTCTTTGGTAGATCCTTAAATAGGAGCGTCGTGTGAGCTAAATTAACAACAGTTCTGTTTTTATGCTCCGAACACCCGTTTTGTTCTGGAGAATAAGGATTGTAAACAACTAAGTAGGCTGCTTGTGACTTTAAATACCTACGTACACCACTATTATTGAATCCGAGGCTTCCATCGCATTACACACTCTTTATACGCTTTCCGAGTTGAGTTTTAACAGTTTCAAACACTTCATTTATTCTTTCAATAGCTTCTGATTTTTCTTTTAGGAAGTTAACCATACGCATTCTAGAGTAATCACAGGTGAAACATAAGATAAGTTTTGCACCTCCTATTGATTCACATTCCATAAGACCACATAAATCCGCAAGCGCGACATCACCGGGGGCCTTGGCATGTTGTGTACATTCATAAAAAAAATAGTCCGTTGTTGCTTACTTTCCACACAAGCTCCACAAAATTGTTCATCACTGAGGAGGTCAACGTGTGTCATATTAGTGTTTTCCTTATGTGATTTTTGTCTTGATGGGCCAGCCTTTCATACCAAAAGTGAGAGAATCTCTTGAAGCTACGTTCACCTCCACTATGCATGGTTTGACGACACCGTCTCGAACAAATTCACAACTCGTCTTTGTTGATGTAAAGGTAGTACCTTATCCGTCGGAGTTCTTCCTTATAGTAAATTCTGGCGTGCACTAGGCGTATATAACACGTCTTTCGTCGTGCATGATACCCATGCGTTATCAAAGAACGACTAAAAGTTAATTGTGCCCTTTCTCAAAGCGCCCATGGTATGCGGCGCTATCAGTCACCCAGGAATCTTGTTTCTCACAAGACAATGTCTCACAAATAAATCGTCATTTGCGACTCCTTTCGAAGTGCTTGCATAACTTTGCTTTAGATTTCCTCTGCATTCCTGCCGGAACTGATCTTTCTTTCCACATTTATAGCACTTAAAATCTCATTTACCTCTGTTGTCGGTTTCGGTATTTCCGGTAAATTCGTTAAATTTCTCTAATTAACGGTTTATACTGCCTGTGTGCACGTTAGAAGATTTTCCTTGTGCTTTGCGCCTGCTTCCCAATAACGCGACTACCTCTTGTTTTCTATTCGCCGTTATCGTCTCTTGTCCTCAGATATCAGAACACTCATTAAATTTAAAAGTGTTTGCTGATTGTCTAAGCGGGCCCCCATCACGCTTGCCTCAAACTTTCGTATTCGTCCGAGAGCGAATCTAATAGTTTGACTGTGGGAGTTGAGTCATCGGGCACAACCTTTAATTGCTGCATTCTTAAAATCCACGCAGCAAGCTCTACTGCGAATTACCAAGTAGGATAATTTTCGTTTCCTCTCAACCTTTCAGTGTCATTTGTTTCCATGCTCCCGCTGCTGCAAATATACCTTCGTATTATTTCCAACGATTTTTTCCTGATTCCAGCAATTCTGGTGCGTTCGATTAAATAGAACCACGCTCTGCTACCATGTTAAATATTGCAATTGGTTGAGATGAGAAAGCTTGAACGAAAAATGTATTTTTTAATAAAGAATAAAATTTATACAGAAGTAAAGTCAGAGGTGACAACAGCACACACTAATTACCAAACATATTGTTATTAGCCTGCGTTGAACTGCTGCTAGATACGCAATTTGACAGTTTTATTTCCAACAGTTACAATCCAATTCTGTTTAATCTCTGTAAATAACTATTGCATTTGCTTGCTAGTCTGTTCTGTTTTATATCCAGTTAATGTATAATTTCATATAAATTTCAAATGCTATTGTAAATGTTTTAATACTTAGATTACTCTTAAATCTTTGTTAATTACCATTGCATTCGTCAGCTTGTTCACTTTGTTTTATATTCAGTTAATCGAGTTTCTATTAAGATAATTTGATATATATATATATATATATATATATATATATATATATATATTTTCGTGGTATAACGACCTTGCAATTATAAAATATAATATATATAGTAACAGGCTTTTTGGTCTGCTGGTTAATAAAATTTTTAGTATCTTTGATAATGGTTTAAAAATAAACCGAAAGCTTAGTTTATAATAAAGAGTATATTTTATTAACCAGCAGACCAAAAAGCCTGTTACTATATATATTATATATATATATATATATATAATATATATAAATTCAGGTTAATTTCGACTAGAAAACTTGATATTGTATAGTAAATATCGGGCAGTAGTCAATCTGGGCACTTAGATAACTCTTTTAATCAGTTCAAGCTTTCGAAAAATTTTATTTTCTTCTTCAGGAAGACTATAATTGCAAGATTACAAAAATGTTATTATGTTAATACTACTTACGATTATATAAATCTATCTAGTAAATGCCTGCAGCATGATAATAATTAGGATACGACGACAAACTTGGTGAGTACATTCAAAACACATAATACAGTTAACATAATAATTAATTAAGGAGACTTATTTCTAAAACAACATTAACGGACAATTTAAAAATTACAAGTTACATAGGAACCAGTCAAAATATAAAACACTACTAACATATAAACTTTGCAGTGGATAACTATAGATAAAAGTTTGTATTACACTAAAACAAGTATAGATTATAGCCAAACAAGGACAACATAAAAGAAGGCTCACTGGTTAACTAGATGTACGATACGTAGTGTTCTTAATAACCGAGATCAGATGGGAATATATATATTATTGAGGTTTTGGGTGTCAGTTTTTTTGTAGATAGGATGGTCTTGTAAAGATATTGCGAACATTTCGAGAAAAATGCGTTTTTTGTATTGGCTTTCCCTAAAGACAATTTTAGCGTTGTCCTAATCGATTGTGTGTTGGGTCTCAAGCGCATGAGAAACTAATGCACAGGTTTTGGTGTTTCTATTGTAGTCACTTTTGTGGAAGTGATCCTAGCTGAGAGCCACCTGGATGTGTGGCCTACATATTGGCCCTGACAATTTTTACATGGGATACAGTAGACGACACCCGACTGTTGCAGTAGGGGGTACGGTTTTTTAATTTACTAAAAAGCACCTTGCTGAAAGTTAAAACGGGTTTCTTTGTTAAAGTTATTCCTTCGATGTCCTTTAGAATATGACACAATTTAGCAGTGAGATTTTCCACATTCGGGAAAGGAATGAAGATCTTGGAATTTGTGTTACTGGTTGAAATCAGGTTGGGTCCAGGGGTGGGCTGATTGATGTGAGAAGGGGTATTAAAAAGCAGTTTGTTCAATAACGAGATAGGATAGGAATTACGAAGAAGTAGGTCTCTTAGAATTAGAAAGTTTTTGTGCTTCAGAGTTCGATGTGAGATGTGTTCTACTATTCTCTTCAAGCCCAAAACAAGGTTTATTTTCATATTAATCGGATGGAAGGAGTAAAAATTAAGATATCTACCCGAAGAGCAGGGTTTCCTATACCAATCGGTAATCAGATTATCGTTTTTACGGATGATGAGCATGTCTAAAAAAGAATAGTACCGTTCACTTCTTTTTCAATGGTAAACTGAACGTTATGGTTGTAGTTATTAAAAATCAGAAGCACTTGGTCTATACAATCTGACGGAACACAACAAATCAGGTCGTCAACGTATTTTTTAAAAAACGGGGGGCTCAAAAGATAGTTGAGGGATACAGAAATCTAAAAGGTCATCCATCACATATTGCGCAAGAATCGGAGATACAATGGCTCCCATAGGTGTACCCAGTATTTGCTTGTAAAACTTGTGGTCAAATGAAAAATAGTTAGTGCCAAAAAGAAAATCAATGAGGTTCAAAAATTGCTTTTGGGTTATATTGCAGGGCTTTGTGGCCCTCGGCCCTTTGTTCAGCGTATGTTCCACCCCTAAAGACATTTGTCTACCTAAACTACTAGCTGACGTAGAATCAATAGTATCTATGGCCCTTCCTGAACAGAGAAATATCCTTCTAGCTCGAACCACCAACATTATAACCAATTTTATCCACTCACCAATAAAACCATCTAATCAAATTAAAAACCTTCTCATCAAGTCTTCCAGATTCATGAAAGCGCATGCCAATCTTATTCTAACTAAATCCGATAAGGGTAACGTGTCGGTGTTATTGGAGAAGGACAATTACATAAAATTAGTTTCTGACATTATCTCGGATAAAAAATACTATACTGCTCTTGGAAAGGATCCTACTAGTACAATAGAACAAAAATCCAATAAACTGGTTACTGACTTGAAGAAGAACAAGAACATTACCTCAGAGCAAGCCAAAGATCTAATGGTTTATAATGCCTGCTTTCCCAAATTTTACGGGCTTCCCAAGATTCATTAACCGACCCTTTCACTTCGTCCCATAATTTCCTCTATCAATGCTCCGAACTCTAAAATTTCTGGCTTAATTATCGACATACTCACCAAATCATATGACACCAACAATCCGTATTTCGTTCAAGACTCTTCATTTTGCTAATTTCGTCAATGATTTTCAAGTCCCTACTGATCATGTTATTATTAGTCTTGATGTGGTTTCTCTGTTCAGCAATATACCTGTAGAACTAGTTAAACAAACCGTCGTTAACCGTTGGCAGAGTATACATTCGCACTGCAATATAACCCAAAAGCAATTTTTGAACCTCATTGATTTTCTTTTTGACACTAACTATTTTTTATTTGACCACAAGTTTTACAAGCAAATACTGGGTACACCTATGGGAGCCAGTGTATCTCCGATTCTTGCGCAATATGTGATGGATGACCTTTTAGATTTCTGTATCCCTCAACTATCTTTTGACCCCCCGTTTTTTAAAAAATACGTTGACGACCTGATTTGTTGTGTTCCGTCAGATTGTATAGACCAAGTGCTTCTGATTTTTAATAACTACAACCATAACGTTCAGTTTACCATTGAAAAAGAAGTGAACGGTACTATTCTTTTTTAGACATGCTCATCATCCGTAAAAACGATAATCTGATTACCGATTGGTATAACAAACCCTGCTCTTCAGGTAGATACCTTAATTTTTACTCCTCCCATCCGATTAATATGAAAATAAACCTTGTTTTGGGCTTGAAGAGGAGAGTAGAACACATCTCACATCGAACTCTGAAGCACAAAAACTTTTTAATTCTAAGAGACCTACTTCTTCGTAATTCCTAAATTATCTCGTTATTGAACAAACTGCTTTTTAATACCCCTTCTCACATCAATCAGCCCACCCCTGGACCCAACCTGATTTCAACCGCTAACACAAATTACAAGATCTTCATTCCTCTCCCGTATGTGGAAAATCTCACTGCTAAATTGTGTCATATTCTAAAGGACATCGAAGGAATAACTTTAACAAAGAAACCCGTTTTAACTTTCAGCAAGGTGCTTTTTAGTAAATTAAAAAACCGTACCCCCCTACTGCAACAGTCGGGTGTCGTCTACTGTATCCCATGTAAAAATTGTCAGGGCCAATATGTAGGCCACACATCAAGGTGGCTCTCAGCTAGGATCACTTCCCACAAAAGTGACTACAATAGAAACACCAAAACCTGTGCATTAGTTTCTCATGCGCTTGAGACCCAACACACAATCGATTACGACAACGCTAAAATTGTCTTTAGGGAAAGCCAATACAAAAAACGCATTTTTCTCGAAATGGTCGCAATATCTTTACAAGACCATCCTATCAACAAAAAAACACACCCAAAACCTCAATAATATATATTCCCATCTGATCTCGGTTATTAAGAACACTACGTATCGTACATCTAGTTAACCAGTGAGCCTTCTTTTATGTTGTCCTTGTTTGACTATAATCTATACTTGTTTTAGTGTAATACAAACTTTTATCTATAGTTATCCACTGCAAAGTTTATATGTTAGTAGTGTTTTATATTTTGACTGGTTCCTATGTAACTTGTAATTTTTAAATTGTCTGTTAATGTTGTTTTAGAAATAAGCCTCCTTAATTAATTATTATGTTAACTGTATTATGTGTTTTGAATGTTCTCACCAAGTTTGTCGTCGTATCCTAATTATTATCATGCTGCAGGCATTTACTAGATAGATTTATATAATCGTAAGTAGTATTAACATAATAACATTTTTGTAATCCTGTAATTATAGTCTTCCTGAAGAAGAAAATAAAATTTTTCGTAAGCTTGAACTGATTAAAAGAGTTATCTAATTTCCCAGATTGACTACGACCCGATATTTACTATACAATATATATATATATATATATATATATATATATATATATATATATATACAAGAAATAATAGTACTGTAAAATTATAAAGGTATGCTGTTACTTACTAAAGCGAGGCTACAGATATAAATTAAAAATACATTTGTTTAGCAATACAAACATTAAAGATATAAACTTGTTGAAAGTTAGGTAAAGTTTGACATTTGATAGGTGTTTTATTTTTGACTGAAAACTCCCCTGTTTGTTATATGTTTATTTAAATTTTAAATAGCATGTTGTGTGTGTGTGTGTGTGTGTGTGTGTGTGTGTGTGTGTGTGTGTGTGTGTGTGTGTGTGTGTGTGTGTGTGTGTGTCTGTGTGTATGTTAGCAGCTGTTGTGTAGATTACTAAATATTTTTAATTTATTTGTTAGTGGTTTGAAAATTTAGAAGATAAGTATATATAGAGCTCAAGCTATCAAAATCAGTTTTTTTGTTCATACTGTTAGAATTTTGAAAAATGTAACACATTTCAAGAAATTCTCTTTTCTTTTTATGACTTTCAATGTCTAAAATTTTTGGTGTGTTGAAATTTATCTCATGATGAGTGCTATTAACGTGAGTAGTTAAAGCACATGCATTGGGTTTGACTCGTATGTCACTTTTATGTTGAGTAATACGTTGTTTTAACTTTTGTGAACTTTGTCCTATGTAAGATTGGTCACAATTTAAACAATTAATTTTGTAGATAACGTTTCGTTGGTATAATGGAGTTGTTTTATCTTTTAATTTAGAGAATAGGTTATTTAGAGTTAAACTATTCCTTTTCGCAATTTTTATGTTAAATTTTTTGAAAATATTTTCTAATTTGACGGTTAAATGTTGTATATAGGGGAGAGATTAAAATGTTAAAGTAGTATCGTTTTGGTTTTTTGTGTTATTATTGAGAATTGCATGAGGTGTCATGTGAATGTATAGAAAACGTTTAATTAAATAGGATGGATAGTTATTGTTTTTTAATATGATAAAGAGGTTTTTTAAATTTTTTTGGTATAACGATGGATGACTAATTTTTTGAATTCTATTTTTTAAACCTAAGATGAAGTTAATTTTAATGTTGTATGAGTGATATGATAAATAATTTAAATATCTGCCGGAATTAATAGGTTTTTGGTACCAATCTAAAATAATGTTGTTTTCTGAATTTCTAATTAGTAAAGTGTCTAAAAAAGGAATCGAGCGATTATTTTCGTTTTCTATGGTAAATTGTATTTTGTTGTTATAACTATTGAAAATTTGTAAGGTTTCATTGAGTTTATCTTTAGGAATAGCTGTTACTATGTCGTCTACAAATTTCTTTATGAATGGTAAACTGAAAGGTAGTTTAGGGATCACATTATCTAGTAGGGTGTCCATGACAATTTTGGCTAATATAGGACTTAAATTGGAGCCCATTGGACAGCCAAATATCTGAAGATAAAATATATTATTAAATTTAAAATAACTTGTTTCAAAGAGAAAATTAATAATTTCTATAAAAACCGGTTTTGAGATATTACAATTGTTTGTGATGTTTAACCATAAGTTATCAATATTTTGTAATATTAACTCTTTTGAAATGTTTGTGAAGAGTGAAATTACATCTAAACTTATTAATATGTAATTATTTGGTAGTTGGAAGTTGTTTATAAAGGTTGCAAATTCAAAAGAATCTTTTACATTGTATTCGTTTAGATTTGTTGATGTTTCTAAAATAACAGCAATGAATTTAGAGAGCTTTTCAGTTGGATTATTGTATGAAGCTACAATTGGTCGAATTGGGTTATCTAATTTATGGATTTTTGGTAAACCATATAATTTTGGAATTGAGCTGCTATAATTATTAAGTAATTTAGCTTCTTCATTAGTAATGAATTTTTTGTTTTTTAGCTCTTGTATTAATTTTAAGGTTTGTGCTTGAAAGCGAGATGTCGGGTCTACAGGGATTTCTTTGTAAGTTAAAGGATCATTGAGTAAGGTATCTATCTTCTGAATATAGTCAGTTTTTGAAATGGCTACACTTAAGTTTCCTTTATCAGCTTTTAATATAAGTAAATCACTATTTTCTTTTAAGTATTTATGACATTTGTTGAAGCCTAACACAAATTTTGATTTAACGTTCGAAGATTCATGTATAAAGTTAGTAATTATATTGGTAGTCTGAGCTCTACATAAATCTCTCTTTTTATTATCAACATTATCTATAATGGTTTCTAAATCAGCTAAAATATTGATAATTGTCTTGTTATTGATTTTTGGTGGTATACTGAATTTTGGACCAAGAGATAGAAAAGACTTAATGTCATCTGGAATGTCAAAGTCACTTATGTTTTTGAACCATTTGTCAAGATTATTAAAACTAAGAGTGTGGTTAGATTTTATTAGGTTAGAAATCTTTTTTAGGTTAGCTGTCTTAATTTTGTGCAATATTTTATTGTAATTTATAGTTTGTCCATGTTCGTATTCAGTATAAATATAAAGTGGTAAAATGGTTGAAATCTTTTCTTTAATAGCCGTTAGTTCTTTGTACATCTTATTGAGTAAGTAGTGGTTTATTTTAATCTCTAAATTTAGAATTTTCTTTTTTAGCCTGTCATTAAAGCGTTGAACAATCGGGGCAATAATTTTACCATTACTTTCCAACAATGAATATAAGTTTTTTAAAGCTTCTGGAATATGTCTTGGCAAGATACATTTGCTTCTACATTGTAGCAGAAATATCTTCCTATTGCTAAATGATGCCAATTTGATGTTAATTTTAGACCAGCGTTTTAGGAGTATGGTATAAGCTCCATAAGTTTTAGATATTCTTTGATAAAAACCCATATTTCTTATAAACTTCTTTATAAAGATAACGACCTTAATTTCAATATAAAATGGTGTACTAGTCATTCTATGACCGCTACAAAATTAATTCAATTTCTGTATATAATTCTGTACATAAAGTTGTAAATGTCTAGTAATAAAGGAATTTATTTAATTGATTGGTGTAACGTTGAAGAACGCACTGTATTGTCAAAAGGAAGAAAGTTATTTTAAGGAAATTTAACCATTGTTTAAACTATATCTCAATGTTTGAAGGCGTAGTATCGCATCAATGTGTTGTATAGAGTCGGGATATCAGTACTTGTTTGTTAACATGATAGCAGACTGCGCGGGCATAATTATTGAATTTACGAACAGAAGAACGTTAGGTCGCACTTAAAACACGCTTGGTGGCTTACTAAATTAAAAGGGTTTTCAGAGTTGAAACTACCCGAACTTACGTTGTAAGGATTTGTAGAAAATGAATAGTAAGCACGCCTAAATTTACTGAACGGATATTTCTAGTTGTTGGTACAAATTAAAATTCCACATCTGTTCGGACCGCTTATCGGAAAGATAGTTTGGCGTGAAGCGTCCATCATTTGTAAGTAATAAACTTTGTCTTTATGGTACTAATATTAAATGCTTTAGATATTAGCACTTCTGTCTATATTTCAACAGAGCAAGAATTTATTGGTATTGTATAAGAACCCTTTTTAACGAAGGTAAAGAGGAGTTATAATTAACAGGTGGTTAATTGTATTATTGCAGGGTTTTTAGGTTGTCCTGAATTATTAGTTGTTGGCGCATTCGTGAGTTTGTGAATGTCTTTCTGCGTTTGGTTCTGGAATTGGTAGTAGAGTTGAAGAAGAGGCTTAATCGCTAGTTGGTACTGCTGACGTTGGATATTGGATCGGCTGTTCCGGAATTCAATTCATCGGTACAGGTTCATGTCCAAGGGGTGATCGTGAGTAGAAAATAGTAGAAAATAGTTTACTTGTGGTGTCGAGTAGTAAAGTTATTTATTTCTAACTAGAATAAAATATTGATTGGTCGTAAATTTTTCATACTTGAGGATAATTATTTAAGGGTGAAGGAATTTATATGTGACAATTAACTATCGATAAAAAAGGTAAAGATTATAAAAGAATATTGCTATTTTAAGGCTAATTGTGAACACAATTTGCGCACATTGTGGGATATAAATATTTGGTAACTTATATTCACAACACTCAATTTTAAATTTTAATACGAGCCTAGAGGCTTTTGTCTTGAGTTACTCAGTGTCATGATTACATTGCCACTGGTTCACATTATCTTATATTGCTTAGAATCTGTCTGGTTATTTTATTTATAAATATTAAAGAGATTGTGCAAGTGTGTACGACACAAAGCTTTTATTACTTAGAAATCAGGAGCTGTTAAGATAATTAAAGCGGGGAATTCTAACCTAGATTACATAGTCTTCCTAATCGGGTTGGGTGTGGTTGACTTTTTGCTTGAGTTGTTTCCTGGGCGGAACCTAGCCCTGGCGCCCATATTTACTTATCTCTTATGTAGCACTCCTACGACCCTTGTGTGCTCTTTGACTAGCCGTGGAACAGGAAGCAACAAATTAATCTCTCCGAGTTCGAGCCACTTTCATCGGTTCGAGCACAGCGTTGCTACAATTTACTCCTAGTACGCCTTCAGCGGGCCTTATACTTTACCCCTCGCATTTAGGTGACATGGTATCTTTTGTTTCAGGTCTTTAATACAGTACTTTTTAATCTAAGCTGATATATCAATCCTTTGTCAAAGTACTAAAATATCAGAAATAATAGTACATGTAATTTATGCTGTTACTAAAGCGAGGCTACAGATATATTAAAATACATTTGTTTATACAAACATTAAAGATAAACTTGTTGAAAGTTAGTAGTTGACATTTGACAGGTGTTTATTTTGACTGAAAACTCCCCTGATTTTATATGATTTAATTTTAATAGCATGTGTGTGTGAAAGCAGCTTGTAGATTACTGAATATTTTGATTTATTGTTATGGTTATGAAAATTTAGAAGATATAAGTACAAATGTTTGTTCATACTGTAATTTTGAAAATGTAACACATTTCAAGAAATTCTCTTTCTTTATGATTTCAATGTCTAAAATTTTTGGTGTGTTGAAATTTATCTCATGATGAGTGTTATTAACGTGAGTGCTTTAACCACTCACGTTAATAGCACTCATCATGAGATAAATTTCAACACACCAAAAATCTTAGACATTGAAAGTCATAAAAGAAAAGAGAATTTCTTGAAATGTGTTACATTTTCAAAATTCTAACAGTATGAACAAAAAACTGATTTTGATAGTTTGAGCTCTATATATATACTTATCTTCTAAATTTTCAAACCACTAACAAATAAATTAAAAATATTCAGTAATCTACACAACAGCTGCTAACATACACACACACAACATGCTATTTAAAATTTAAATAAACATATAAAAACAGGGGAGCTTTCAGTCAAAATAAAACACCTGTCAAATGTCAAACTTACCTAACTTCCAACAAGTTTATATCTTTAATGTTTGTATTGCTAAACAAATGTATTTTTAATTTATATTTGTAGCCTCGCTTTAGTAAGTAACAGCATACCTTTATAATTTTACAGTATTATTATTTCTTGTATATTTTAGTATCTTTGACAAAGGATTGAATATATCCGAAAGCTTAGATTTATAAAAAAGAGTACTGATTATTTAAGAAGACCGAAACCTACAAAAAGAATACCATTTTATATTGAAATTAAGGTCGTTATCTTTATAAAGAAGTATATATATATATATATATATATATATATATATATATATATATATATATTCCAAACTTTAGATCGCTATAACCCATGGAATATTGTTTTTTAAGAGAAAATTATAAGTGCGTTGTTAATAGCACTTTCTCATAAACCTCAATATATTTGTTATGTAATTTTAATAGTATATTTTTTGTAAATAAACAATGCAGATTTTTGTGTACTACTTTCATTTGAGTAAATTAGGGGTTTATATTTTTTAGTATGTATGTTTGGCTGTTTGGTTGGACTAAAAATTTTTTTAGTAGAGCCGTAAGTATTTGGAATTTAAAAGAATAATTTCAGAAACTAGATTTTAATTGTAATGGGTGATCAGCAATTATTGTAGTCCAGAATGACTGTTGAATCAAACACCAATGTCGATTACACTTGGCATAGCAGAATTAACCTTTCGGATTTTATAAATGTTATGTTCAATAATTTACTGAAGAAAAAATTGACATTTGAGTTTGATTTTGTAGCCACCTAAAACTAGAATAATTGTTAAACACCCGATACATTATCATGTGTACAATTTTTTATTTCACTTGACACATAAAATAATGTTAACATTTATTGAATAAAATTATTTTCTTTGTAATACAACCAACACAAGCAAATAAATTTGTTTTAGCATTAAATTTAATATTATTAATAGTGCAAAGCATTTGTTTAAAATATTGATTGCTTTGAATTATTAGTACTATTAGATTTAGTGCAAAAACAAATTTATTCGCAAGCGCTGTTGTTATTGGAAAATGTCATTTGAATTTGAATCAAGCGCTATTCCGATATTAGTTTTGTCCCAGATCGCCGTGGCGCTGTTTTAAAACGCGTTTTCGCGCGAAGGGAGAGTGGCCTATCTATCCCTCCTTACTAATCTATGCCTAAATCTTACAACTACGAGCAGCCATGATGTTGATCATCTGAAAAGTTAGTTACATACATTGAAATGCTTACTGACGTCATAGTGCTGATTCAAAATTCTAAAGATAAATATCGTCAATGAAGTGATTTAGGCTCGAGATGCAAGGACTTGTATGGTGTATTGCAACTTGAGCAATTGATAAGCGTAACTACAAAATATACGTAATGGAGAAAATGAAAGAATTTGGAGAGAAGTTATCCCCGTATCTACCAGATGCTCTGAAAAACTAAAAATGAAAGTAAAAGGGTTAAAAATGGTTAAAAACCCTAAAAGAGTGACGGACGAAAAGCAGAACGACGATCGCGCAGAAGTTCACAGTAGAATTTTTATATAGAAGTCATTTTAGATCACAATTTTCAAATTAAAGTTGAGGTGTACATCATTTAAGGAATTTAGTGCATGCGTTTCCATCCTTTTGGAATTCCTTCAATTGACCGAGAAAGAATAATAGGAGTTTTATATAACGTAGTAAAATCTGTTTGTGCACGCTAGAGTTATTGTATATTGTGTTATTGCACAGTTATCTCAGATACAAAACAACCGCTTCACAGCGTAACTTATTTAGTCAAGAATTAGACCGAGTACGTGATTTTGATTGCAAATGAGTAATTAGTCTAATTAAAGTTACAGAACAGGCCTTTATGGGATTTACAGTCCTCTTGGGATTTAAGTGTATATACTGCGATTAAGTTATGATAATATTTGAGCTTGTGCTCACAAATTTGAATATAAAACTACATTTGTTCAAAGAGTAAGAGATTGCTACAAAAAGAAAAAAATTGCATGCACAGTTAGAATTGCTTATTATAGATGCTACAATATTGTTGTATTAACTGTGACGTAGTGAAACGGTAGAGTATCTTATTCTAAATCAGAAGGTTGTATATTCAAACAAAATCGAGGTTTCTGAATGTATTAAGAGTAGAAACGATTAATTGCAAGACTTTGAAAGTTTATATACAATAAAAGTAAACCATTAGTAATAAATGAACAGATAAAGGCACATCTATTACAATCCGTACTTAAACACATTTCAATGACGTTTAATGTACTCTATAAGCTCGCGTTAAAGATTATTACATCGCACTGAAGCTAAGTTAATTTGTGCATGAGATAGCTTATGTTCTGTGTTGTCGATACGATGCGACACAATATATTGAGTTGTTGTTGGAACCTCTCTGAAGAGTGAAATAATGCAAGGAAGTTGTTCCTGCCAATAAATCTTACGTAAAAGATTTTAGAAAATGATCGTGCATCGTGATTATTATCCGTTCCACGTAAGAATAAATTCGAAGACAGGTTGTACTGAGAGCCATTTACACCACTAGAATATCATGAGTAGGAAATTCAAAATAGTTACTTAACCTTATTTATTGGACATTCGTCGTGACAAAACAAAAAAAAAACCATTCTTTATAAAAAAATGTACTATACATAAAACGCATGTTTTACATATCCCCCAAATCTATATATATATATATATATATATATATATATATATTGCTATGTATTAACTGGAACTCTCGAACCCCGACGTTGTGCCGTCCAATAAATACGTGATATAATAACGCCGTACTCGGTGTCAATGGCGTATTGTACTTATAGCTCCACCTCTCTGTGTTTTCCTAATCAAATTACACTCCCACTAATGTTATTATTCTGCCACGGCTAGCTTTTATTTGAATTATAAAATGAAGTTAATTAATTCCATATAATGAAAAGAAATATTATGTACAGGTTTTGAAAATTATTAAAATACACTTTTCAATCAATCAATATTGTAAGTCTTATTTATCTCAGAAATCATATGCTTTGCAATCAATCTAAAGTCACCAAAAACTATTCTTTTTATCAAAGAAGCCTGGAACGTTCAAAACCCCTTTATTATATTACGTACTTTCAACGTATGCAAAGTTCGTTGCTGACTCTGTTACACAAGTTTATATTAATTAGCAAATTCAATATTCAAATTCAAATAGAAAAAATGTCTTACAACTAATAAAATCTAACCTGGTCTGTTTACTTCGTGCTTCTTTATTTCTTTCTCGCAACTCAAAATTGTACCAAGATTATCGACGCATCCATTATCAACCAACATCAATTAGAATTTTCCATGCATTATTATACCATCCATTTGGATCAGTAACATCGTATTCGAAATTATTCTCCACCAATTCGGAATTATTATATACCCATTTGAAATATTATCTACTGAATTATGCACCCCTTTGGAATTTCGAAATTATCATCAACCTCGAATTATTGTCGTCAAACAGTCTCAGAACATTATCATCAAACTTAAATTTATTGTCATCAGCCTCCGAATTATTATCGTCAAACTTAGATTTATTGTCATCAGCCTCCGAATTATTATCGTCAAACTTAGATTTATTATCATCAGCCTCCGAATTATACACCCATGAATTATTCTCACCAGCCTCAGAATTATTATCGTCAAACTTAGATTTATTGTCATCCGCCTCAGAATGTTATCGTCCCCCTCTGGAGCCCTATTATTATTATTATATTTTAGTTTAAATAAATTCCCCAAATTCTACTTACGTTAATCGGCAATAGAAATTTTCATATTCGTAGCACTATCTGTCATTAAACAATTTTACTATTAGAATATTATTATTACGCGTTACTCTTAGATTCAGAGTGACGCAATTTGACCTTGTTGAGTTGAAACTGAGTTCCGTTATCATTGCTCGCTGTTAATATATGGGTAGGTCCCTCTTTGTATGTGGGATTGACTTACTAATCTTAACCAATGAGGTCTTTGTATTTCCTACACTTAAAGTGGTTTTCTGATGTAACATTTTTGGCTTTTCGAGTAATGGTTGTTTGCTACAGATGCTTTGTTATCAGACCATGCGGTGTTTTAAGAAAATAATCGCGTTTCCATATTATACCAAAATACCTGATGCAATTTGAATTTCGATTTTTATCTATTTACGCATCTTTGATTACCTTTACTTATCAAAATGTTAATTGTTCCTACGCACTTACACAAGGCTTTATTAAGTTTTATTTCTTATCTCCGTATTATCATAACTGATTAGAATTCTTTTGAATGCATGTTTGATTACATTTATTATCATTCTCTTCTAAATACGCGTGCTTCTACTGAAAAATATCGTTATTTGCATTACTTAAAATTACTAAAGCTCTATATACCGGGTGTTAAATATTTGTTATTCACCTAATGTATGAATTACTTATTTCTATGCTAACTATGCGTCTTATTGTTCTAAGATGTGTCTATTTGCGTCGCTTAAAACTACTTATTCTCTATATACAGGGTGTTAAATGCTTACTATTTACAAACTATCCCAATTACTCAATTTTCTACTAAATAAATGCAGTTTTCTGCTTCCTATTGCTATAAAATACACCCTTAAACAACCCCTTATCACAGCATTATATATATATGTATAGTTAAATAGAATTATTAAAACTTAGGTTAGATTGCAACAATGTATAATTGATGGACATATTACAAAAGGATAATGGAAGTTCATAAACCAGACATGTGAACAGATGTAAATACATTGTATTCCAGACGCAACGTGATACTGCAGGTGCTGGTCAAAGTAGGTTATAAGACAGCAATTATTAGAATTAAGATAATTAAAATGTAATACTTTGTATTAAATAAAGAAATTGCAGACATAAGCTCTGCAGTTCCTACAAGCAATGTGAGGAGCAGGGACAGCATAAATACCCTCGAGAACCCAAGATGGCCAGTCAGTCTAAAAATTCACAACTTTAACATTGTTGGTAATTCAGCTACTTGCCGTAATTTTAATTTATTTAATTAGTGAAAGTCAACTTATAAGTATTTCGATGTCATACGTTACTGCATGAACGAACTTGTAATCAAAATTAATATTGTAATTCTTTATAAATTAAATTTGATAAAAGAGTTTTTTGAAAAAGCTTTTTTAAAAAGCCGCTCCAAGAAGCCGAAAGCCTATCTCGCCCTTTTAAGAAATATTCCATTACATTTATAGTAAATAATTAAATGGCATAAGACCATGTCTACGCATAGAATCATTATGCATGTGATTATAATTTATAGTAAAATACCGAAAAAGATGTAGGTATTACTGTTACTGTATAAGCAATTTATAACGTAACCATATCATCATCGCTTGAATCACTACCTGAATTCGAAATCATACCTATCAGTATTTTTTCAACCACAGCCGCAATGCCAAATTATAAAACTGTTTCTTCTTCCTTTCCGATAACATGATCAACACAACTTTCCACACAGCAGAAGTTGCTCTGAAAATGGCATCTTGAAACAGAGTTTTTACATCGTATAATTTGAATGTAGTGTTGTGTAGTAATATTTTTTTTAACGTTAGACCATACCAATTTTATAGGATTTAAACTACAATGATAGAGGGATAATCGCAGTTCTATTCATCCGTTATTTTTCACCAATTTAGCGGTAACATATGTTATAAAATGCAAAATGCAGTACAATTATAAACTATTACCAATTATGAAGGTACATGATAATGCACAATTCAACTTAATAATTCTCTTTAATAATGATCTTAACAAGTTTTCAATCTATATTAATAATATATTATGAGTTTGTGTAGTAATATTTTTACTAGACCATACAATTTATGGATTTAAACACAATGTAGAGGGTAATCGAGTCATTCATCCGTTTCAAATTTATTAACAATGTAAAGTTATGCATGCATAAATTAACAACATCTGAGGTTTAATTGATCTTCAAATTAATTATATTTACAAAGAATCTATATGAGATAATAAATCAAATTCAGCCACAGGCTATCTGTCGACGACATCCAAGTTTTAAAACAGTCGACAGGAGATCCGGCTAATGCTTTATCCTAGCCAAATTATATTTAATAGAAAAGTAGGTTTAATGAGTCTTAAATTAAACAGTAAAAGGAATTATTGGCAAGTGATCAAATTCAGCCACGAGGGCATCCTGTCGACGCCCCACAGGGCGAAACGCGTCGACAGGATGCCTGTGAGCTAGAATTTGAGTCACTTGCCATAATCCTTTACTTTGTTTAATTTAAGACTCATTAAACCTACTTTTCTATTAAATATAACTTGGCTATGGAAACAGGCAGTTGAGCCGGATCTCCTCCGTGTCGACTGTTGTTAAACTTGCGATGTCAGGTGAAACGACACGAAGACACAAATTTACTAGTGAGCTATTGATGCATGATAAATTCACCTACTGTCTGATGACCAATTAGCACTACAGGATGCCCTCGTGGCTGAATTTGAGTCACTATATATATATATATATATATATATATATATATTCTTATCCAGCATTGAGTAGAGATTTTCTCAGACTTTATACGATGATATGGAGCAGAAATCCTTAATCTCTTGTAAGTTCTCGTTACCTATCTGTATTCTAGTTATTAATTTATTTTCCTCTCCTTTACATACAAATACTTTAATTTTATTTTTGTTAATTTTCATACCGTATCTCTTTGTTCGAACTGTTTCCATTTCATTAGGAGCAGCTTCTAACTCTTCCTTGCTAGATGCTAATACCGCAAATCTAAGCATATCCATCTTTTGTCCCTGCGTAATAATTCCAAACGTTATCCTGCAATTGACAGTATTCATTGCCTCTTCGATGTACAAGTTAAACATTAATGGAGGTAGGACACATCTGTCTCGCCTCTTTCCTAATATCTACTTCTCTAAGTTCCTGCTCTAATTCTTTTACCTCTGTTTGCTCTTCGTATAAGCTATGTACTATCTATCTATCGCTAAAACTCATTCCAATCTTTTTGAACATATTTTTCCATTTGCCATCGTCGATTGCTTTTTCCAGATCTACAAACTCTATATACACCCTTTCCCCTTTTGACACGTGTGCTGTCAAACTTATTGTTCGAAAATTTTAATATTTATCCGCGCCTCTCTTTGTTTGACATAGTGACTATGATGTCACGTTTGAAATGTTTAGGTATCTCGCCTGTCCTATACATAAGCTTAAAGTAGGAAGAGACGATCTGTTACTGCTTGTCCAACAGCTTTTAGAGTTTCTGCCTGCACCTTATCTATACCTGGTGCCTTACCATTTTTCAAACCCTTTAGAATGCTAATTCAAACTCATCTGTAAGTATAGGATATCCCTAGTCATCCTTTTCAATCACTGATTCCTGTTCTAATGAACTTAATGTTATTCCCTTCTGTTTATACTTTCTTAGTAGCAGAAATTTTCAGATATCTTTCAGCAATTTATTTGACTTTTTTAAAATCTTTCGTGGATATGTTTATCTTTAAGTTTCTCAAAGTCAAAACGCCTTTTCCCGTTCCTTTTTTTCAATTTTTTTTAATTTAAAGTGGACTTCATAATTACGATGTTGTGGTCAATGTATCTGCTTTTGGATAACTTCTACAGTCTTTTACTTGATTCCTAAACCGGTTTCTAACAAGAATGTATTTAATTTGATATCTTCCTATATCGCCTGGCATCTTCCACGTGTATTGTCTTCTAGCGTGATGTTGAAAAAATGTGTTTGTGATGGTTAAATTGGTCGAGTCGCAAAATTCTACCAGCCTATTACTCCTGTCGTTTCACGTGTAGAAATCAAATAAACCTACTACCGCTCCTTCTTTACCCTCACCTACCACTGCATTAAAATCTCGTGAAATTATTAAATTGTTCTTGTCGCAAATATGTCGCTTAGTATGTCCTCAATATATTTATAGATCGCTTCTACCTCTTCCTCATTGTAGCTAGAAGTAGGCATGTATTCTTGTGTTCGCACCACTCGCGGTTCAGTGCGCATATCCACGGAGTTGTCCGATCGTATCGCACGGTCAGCATATTTATTAGTTCGACAGACGTTCGCGATCGCTCTCGCTATTCAGCCTTGTAGATTTCTGGTTAGTGCTACTAATAGACAAAGATTAGTGCTACTCATAAACAAAAGTTGTGCTACTCACAAACAGTATCGGTCCGCCGTTCCAGTGGCGCATCACGGTAGATTGCACTTCAGTGCAGCAGTTTTGGTGAGTGACTATTTTCGTACACATTATTATCAATGTTTACATCTCTATCTTTCAACTCTAAACAGTCCACTTCTTTCTCTCTGAAACAACTTGTATTATTACTGTATTTACCGATTTAGATTCTAATCTAACCATGAATACTCTTTCGTTCTTTTGTAAGTAGTTCTCTACACAGTGTCCTATCTTTTTACGCATTACTATCTCCACCCGAATTTTCTTCCTCTGAACCTTGAATGAATTACCCTGAGGTTTCCACTCCAAAAATCTCCCGTGTCTGGCCACCGAACGTCGCTGATTCCTACAATGTCTAATGCTATCCTATCCATTTCAATTATCAAAGTCTCTAGCTTACCTACTTGCTTCATATTTCTGACATTCCACGCTCCAACTCGTAAAATGCTCGCGACCATTTTCTAAACTTTTCGATCACATCTTCCGAAGTAGTTCCCTACCGTAAATCCGAACGGGGAATTATTTTAACTCCGGAATCGTTTACCTCAGAAAATGCCATAATCTTAATTACAATTTAAGTACGCTGTGTACTTGAAAGGTAATGTTGTGGTTTCCCGTTGTCTTCCAAATCGTAGTAGTGTCTTAGAATGCCATACTTTTCCCTATGGTTTCTGTCCATCTACGTACCAAAATAGCTGCTGCCCTCTTTGGGGACCTGTCTTAGTCTAGTTCCTCACTAAAAACCCTACTAATTTGGTTGAACCTGTGGTTTGGTTCTTTAGATCACCGGAACGCACAAGCCATTTCACCCTTTCTAGTAATCTAGAACTTCTTCAAAGTGCAGGTCCATACGAAACTGATAAATTATCTAACACATTTCAATTTTTGTTTATTTCTTGATTTATTTTGGTCTATTGTTATGGCTAATCATTGGTGTTAGGAAACGGGAACAAATTTTTCCACGAACTCAAGATATAACGAGAATTGACCTGACCTTACATTGTCTTATGGGAAAATAAATGTAAAAACGATCAATTTACGCTCGTACGAAGGTAGCTTAACTACTTGTATTTAACTTGCAAAAAGCTTCAATAGCATTTTCAAATCAAACTCCTAATCAAAATCGTTAAAGTGAACTCCTCAACTAGATATAAACCACTAACTTTTGGATTTCCGGTCTGAATTTCTAAGCAACTGAGCTATTAGGTCTCATAGCTCAATTGCTTAGAGCATAAGACTAGAAATGCAATGAGACCTAATAGCTCAGTTGCTTAGAGAGCAGGACTGGAAATCCAGAAGCCGCTAGTTCAAGTCCTGTTGACATGCTTAATTTAACGATTTTCGATTACGAGTTCAATTTGAACATGTTATTACAGTTTTTTGCAAGTTAGTTTCACATTTTCATCTTATTCGTATATGTTTATGTACTCTTTACTTGTCATGTGAGGCCATTTAGTTATACGATAATTTTGATACTGTGTTTTCATACGTGGACAGCGGTATGGTTAAATGAGGCGGCTTCGTGACGTTGTTGGTATGTGTGTGACTACTATCCCCAGGGTACCGGGTTCAAATCCCGACACAGTCCGTTTGAAAAATGTTAGGCGAGCATTTTTCACAAAACTACACCCTGGTTCGGATGAGAAGTAAAATGGAGATCCCGTGTGTGAGAGTTGTCACGCACGTTAAAGATCCATACCTTGCTTGGAACAGCAAGAGTTTGGCAAAATTCCAAATTTTCCAGATAAAAAACTCGCTTTCTGGCCAATGCAGTACCTTCGGGTGGAGCATCGAAAAAATCAAGTGTAAGGTATGATTAAATGGCGAGACATCCAAGCGGTGTAGTCGTTGTGATTCACAGACAATGTGGATAT
This sequence comes from Platerodrilus igneus, assembly GCA_036346225.1. Lineage (NCBI taxonomy): Eukaryota > Metazoa > Arthropoda > Insecta > Coleoptera > Lycidae > Platerodrilus > Platerodrilus igneus. The sequence continues at coordinate 7,947,411 of JARFIW010001469.1, read as the reverse complement.
AGCAATCAGCAACTGTTGAGAAATCTTTCATGCAATTGAAAGTCAAGTAAATATGCTTTGTAACATATTCAAAATAATTACCAAGAAACCGTTGGCTAAACATAACAAACCAGTACGCACATAATAGAGGAGACCAAGGCCATAAACTTAACAACAAAGGTGGTTAGACTATTTTAAAAGTCAGAAGTTAACTATTAACTCCATTTTTCAGACCCTTTTTAGACGACATTCTTATATTTATGTTCAAAAATGTATTAATCCATGTTAGTGTTTTAATTCCCGAACGTCTTCGATTCATCGTCGAAGCCCTGAGAAAAAACCCTCAATAAATGTAGCTTTAAATTTCCAATACCTTTAATCATAATTCATACAACAACGATGGCAACATTTCCTAATTCTAAAGTAGTTTATTTCGCAATTACAACTACTACAAAAAATTAAAACACCGATGACGAAAGATAAAATGTTCTATGTAATAAAGCACTGGGCATCAATTTAACAACCTAATTATTACTAGATTATGTGGTAACTTCACAATCCTTGGCCTACGTTTAAATTTGAGTGGCAATTTGGCAACCAATAGCGGACATTTAATACCAACTAATATATTCGTAACAAAAAATTGTTTTGTATAATATGAACCTTTATCCGTGAGTATATTGTATTCGCCAGTGCAAAAATCCTTGTATGCAATATTTACAACAGATTTATCCCCTTTCTCTAATCACTGAACATGAACAACTGCATTAGCCGTAATTATTTTGTTTGTTAATAGAAATACCTGTGATAGAAATAAAATGTAAATCACATATTTTTCTTTAATAAAATACAGAGAGAAGGTTGTTACTTCAGTATTAAAGTGTGTGCATTGAAGGATGCTTTTAGCGTTATTGTGTGGTACTTTATTTATTACAATACAAGGTAAGTCAGTTCCAAATAATAAAAACAAATGCTTTGTATATAGAACTAAAAACGTCCTATATATAATCCTTTTATTCAAAAATTAATATCTGCATCCATAAATAACTAACTATATCGCTAAAGACTACAATTTTTGTCAGTTCGGTAGGTTCGTCTTCAAATCAAGTTAAGTTATCTCTCCAATATGTACAAACACCTTATTTTCATTTTTCAAAAAAAAGTTCTTTGTAATAAAGTATGTAATAAAGTTATTTCGAGTTCTTGTATATACAAAAAAAAAATTAATAAGATAAATTAAAGACAACCAAAATTATAAGACATGAAGTGAAAAGGTCTTATCAATGTTGAATTAAGAAATTCGCAGTTACTAGTGGGTGAAGCCCATTATAAAAATAACATTTCATTACATTGAACAAATGCTTCAAACCTAGCAATTGTTAATGGGTGAAGCCCATCATAAAAATAATATTTCATGACATTACACAAATGCTTCAAGCAAAAATCTTTGTTCTCGGCTCACAAGGATAAGTCAAAGATTAGCTTATCATACAATTCATTTGTACAACATACATTTACTTGATTAAGTAAACATGCAAGTCCAGGTGTTTATCTGACAGATGTTAAACCAAGATGTGCCTTAATCGACTATATAAATTTAACAATTAATACAAAAAATTTAGCCAAATTATCTAACATAGTTTAAATAAAGTGATTTTATTTTTACCAAAAGCTTTCTAATTCTGTATTCAAAACACTAAAACTATTTTTAAATCGTTAAGCCAATTGCTTTACTTATATTTTGTGGCACATAATTTATTCTAATAGGAAAGCTTTTACACGTTAGTGTATGAAACTATGTTACAATTTTAAAATCGTTTAACAGGAAACTTTTATACATTTAAGTATTAGAAATTTATTGAAGTTTCTTAAAAAAAATCATTTAGAAAATTATATATCCTCCAAGTAAGCTTAATTCTTGTTTGGGTCAGTGTTTGATACAACAAATTACAGTGTACTCACCAAAGGAAAGTGTTCAACACTTACAACACCTGCAGATTATAGCCACGTGCAACTTAACCATCTTACAAACGAATGCACCATCATGTCGAAAGTTTATCGACTTCCATATGAACCAAAACCATACTAAACAATTCCAAAATCCAATATTTATTTAAACTTAAAGATGAAACTTGTAGATGAAATTTATAGGTGAAACTGCTTGCGTTTTATCGACCTTGTTTATGCTGTGGATTGTCTTCAATTCTCCTAACGTATGCCCCTTTTCATACACCAGGCGACATGTCTCTCCTACGAATCCAACTTCAAACTCTCCATTTTCGTAGGGAACTTCCTACCACGCATGAGGGCGCGGATCGATTAACGGGTCGACTACATTTTCACACCTGAATCACGGCAATCCTTCGAACATATAGCAGTTTAATAATTGCCTATATATGAGATGTTACAATAGCTCGTTTAAAACTCCCATAAAGGCCAGATCTTTATCTTACTACAAAAAACAATCATCATCGTCATCATTAGGTCTTCAGTCCCTGAACTGGTTAGACGCGTACCATCATTGTTTCCTATTCTAAACTAACCTACCGATTTGCCTGCATCTATCACTATCTGATCTAGGTCTACATCCACCTCTTTTTTCCTATCTCTGCTTGTAATATATCCCATACTATTCCCCAAAATGCTTTAGAACGTATTCCGCCCTTCTATTTCTCTTTTTCCCCAGATATCCTTGTTCCCCTACTATTTCTATAACCTATTTGTTATTATCTTTGTTTGTCCATGTTATCGTCCTCATACATCTGAAGCACAGTATTTCAAAAGGCTGCTACCGTTTTTCTGTCTGCGTTTCAGGCTGCCCGTATTTCATAGGCATACTGTGCTGTGCTCCACACATATGCTTTCAACAATTTTCTTCTTGTTCTATGTTTGTTGTCTTTCCTCATAGGTGCTGTTCTTTCTTGTTAGATACAGTTCGGTCACCTTCTATTGTTTTACAGTTATATACCCTATTTTTCCTACCTTCAGTGGTTGTGAAGGGAGGTAAGCAGCCTGTGGCTGCCAAGTTCCCCCAACACTTAACCATTTACCGATTTAATATATTTTCCAATATATCTTTTCGCAATGTCAACATTAGTTTCAGATATTTCGCAACCAACAATTAGTTGTTTATACTAATCATCAGATTTATCTGTGCTTATTTTTCGTCATTAGGTTTTCCGTCTCAAAACTGGTTGGACACGTACCTGCACTTATTTATATTCTGAGCTAGTCTACATAGTTACCCTGAAATTCTCACACAGCATGTGTATACAGCTCGTTCCTCTTCTATTGTTTTCTAATTTTATGCCCTATTTCACCGAGATTCAGTGAAGGGGGTTAAACAACCTGTGGCTACCAAGATCCCCCAACATTTAGACGTTTGCCGAAATAATGGTTTTCCAGTAAATCCTTTCACACTTAACATTATTGGAGAATATTGCCCAACCAATTCTTGTAGTTACTTATAATAATCATCATGTTTAAGCACAGTTATGTTTTTCGTCATTAATTTATCCATCTTGGGATTGGTTGGATGCGTACCTCCATTGATTTCTATTCTGGGCTAGCCTACACATCTCCTTGAAACCCTTACAGCCTACATCTTTTACTATCTGTGTGCAGTAGTCTAACCTAGGTCTGCCTCTTCTTGTCTTTTTTCCTATCTCTGCTTCTAATATATTCCGCACTATTCCCTCATGCCGTAGAATGTGGCCTATCATCCTATCTCTCCTATTTTTTACCGTTTTCCACATATTTCTTTCTTCCCCTACCATTTTTAGCACCTCTTCGTTCTTAACTTTGTCTGTCCATGATATCTTCATCATACGTCTGTAGCACCACATTTCAAAGGTTTCTACCTTTTTCTTGTCCGCTTCTCCTACTGTCCAGGCTTCACATCCGTACAGTGCTGTGCTCCATACATATGTTTTAAGCAATCTTTTCCTTGTTTCTATGTTTGTGGTCTTTGAGCACAGTAGTTGCTTTTTCTTGTTAAATGTAGCACGACCTTGTGCTAATCTTTGTTTTATATCTTTTGTGCTTTTCCCATCTTGCGTTATTTGGCTTCCTAGGTAGCAGAAATCCTTAACCTCTTGTAAGTTCGTGTTACATACTTGTATTCTTGTTTTTGATTTATTTTCCTCCTTTGCATACTAGAACTTTAGTTTTAGTTTTGTTAATTTTCATACCGTACTCTCTGTTAGAACCGTTTCCATTTCATTAAGAGCAGATTCTAACTCTTCCTTGCTAGATGCTAATACCGCTATATCATCTGCAAATCTAAGCATATCAATTTTTTGTCCTTGCATAGTAATTCCAAATGTCTTCCTGCATTTGACCGTAATCATTGCCTCTTCTATGTACAAGTTAAAAATCAATGGAGATAGGGCACATCCCTGACTCACCCTTTCCTAATGTTTACTTCTCTACGTTCCTGCTCTAATTCTATTACTGCTGTGTGTTCTTTGTATAAGGTATGTACTATTCGTCTATCCCTATAACTCATTCCAATCTTTTTTAGTATTTCAAACATTTTTTTCCATTTTACATTGTCGAAAGCTTTTTCCAAATCTACAAACCCTATATACACGCTTTCCCCTTTTTCTATTGTTTTCTCCATTATTACTCTCAGAGCTAAAATAGCCTCCCGTGTTCCCCTGTTCCGCCTAAACCCAAATTGGTCTTCTCCTAGTATTTCTTCCGCCCGTTTTTCCATTCGTCTTTGCACAATTCTAGTTAATATTTTTGACACGTGTGCTGTCAAACTTATTGTTCGAAAATTTTCACATCTATCCGCGCCTTTCTTATTTGGTATAGTTACTATAATGCTACGTTTGAAATCTTTGGGTATCTCGCCTGTCTCATACATACAGCTTACAAGTTGGAAGAGACGTTCTGTTACTGCATGTCCAGCGGCTTTTAGAGTTTCTGCTTGCACCTTATCTGTACCCGGCGCCTTACCATTTTTCAGACTCTTTAATGCTAATTCAAACTCATCTCTAAGTATAGGATATCCCAGGTCATCATTTTCAATGTCTGATTCCTGTTCTTATGCAGTTAGTTCCTCTCCTGCATATAAATCCCCTATATATTCTTGCCATCTACCCACTTTCTCTACGTTTTCTATAATGACGTTTCCTTGTGCGTCCCTTATATTTTTGCTGTACGGTTTTATATCCCTAAAATTCATTCTAATTAATTCGTATGCTTCGTCTGTCTTTCCTATTTCCATCTTCGTTTGTACCTCTTTGCACTTTTCATCAATCCACTGTTCTTTGGCTTTCCTACATTTTCGAATAATTTCCCATTTTATGGCTTTGTATCTCTGTTTTCCTGTTTCGTCTGATTTATTTTTGTATTTTCGTCTTTCTTCTATTAAATTCAGGATATCCTTTGTTATCCATGGTTTCTTATTTACTTTTTGTGTATAGCCCAGAATATCTGTGGCCGCCATGTCTAGGCTAGATTTAATGTTATTCCATTCTGTTTCTACTTCCGTAGTATCAGATATTTTCCCGATATCTTTGAGCAATTCATTTGACTTTTTTTCAAATCTTTTTTTTGAATATCTTTATCTTTTAGTTTCTCTAAGTCCAAGTGCCTTTTTCCGCTCTTTTTTTTCATATTCTTAAATTTAAGTGCGGCCTTCATAATTACGATGTTGTGGTCAGTATCTATATCTGCTTCTGGGTAGCTTCTACAGTCTTTTACTTGGTTCCTAAACCGTTGTCTAACAAGAATGTAATCTATTTGATATCTTCCTATATCTCCTGGCATCTTCCACGTATATCGTCTTCTAGCATGATGTTGAAATAATGTGTTTGTGATAATTAAATTGTTCTTGTCACAAAATTCTACCAGCCTATTTCCCCTGTCGTTTCTCGTGCCTAAACCAAATAAACCCATTACCGCTCCTTCCCTACCCTCACCTACCACGGCATTAAAATCCCCCGTAATTATTAAATTTTCATGTCCTTTTACGTATCTTAATATGTCTTCGATATCTTTGTAGATGGCTTCTACCTCTTCGTCACTGTAGCTAGAGGTGGGCATGTATACTTGTATTATTACTGTGTTTACCGGTTTAGATTCTAATCTAACCATGAGTACTCTTTCGTTCTTTTGTAAGTAATTTTCTACGCAGTATCCTATCTTTTTCCGCATAACTATCCCCACACCCAAATTTCCGTCCTCTGCTCCTGTATGAGTTACCCTGAAATCTCCACTCCAAAAATCCCCCGCCTCTGGCCACCGAACTTCGCTAATCCCTACTATGTCTAGTGATAACCTATTCATTTCGATTTTTAGGTTCTCTAGCTTACCTACTTGCTTCATACTTCTAACATTCCACGCTCCGACTCGCAGAATGTTTCAGACTCTCTTTCCGATCGCATCCTCCGAAGTAGTCCCCTCCCGGAGATCCGAATGGGGAACTATTTTAACTCCGGAATTTTTTACCCCAGAGAATGCCATCATGTTTATTACAATTTAAGTACGCTGTGTACTTGGGAGATAATGTGGTGGTTTCCAGTTGCCTTCCACATCGCGGTAGTGTGTCTTAGACTGCCATACCGACCCCTATGGTCTCTGCCAATCTAAGTACCGAAAGAGCCGCTGCCCTCTTTCGGGGACCTGTCTTAGTCTGGTTCCTCACTAACGACCCTACTACTTTGGTTGGACCTGTAGTTTGGCTCTTTAGCTCATTAGAACACGCAAGCCATTTCACCCGTTCTAATAATTTAGAACTTCGCCAAGGTGCAGGTCCATTCGAAATGGCAAAACAATCAAGAATAAAAATATGTAACTGTCATAAAAAAATGTTGGCATCAATGTAAGTAGTTTTAACGTGAAAACGTCTTTAAAACTGCTCCAATACCGGCACTGTTAAAATTAGAGATAGTGGAAGCTATGTCGCCCCTTTGTTTTCATTATAACTTCAGTATTGCAACTTATCCAATCATGTGTTATTTATAACAAGACGACAGGGAGACAACACTCGGACGAAACAATGCGTGTGCTGAATTAGCGCACAAAGACGTGATTAGCAGTCACATAGGTGCACTTAAAGACATTATAAAGCTTACAAAAAGGAACGTTCTAGAAGGAAATTCGAAAATCGAGGTGTGGATCCTTTGTGATTGGAACAATTTAAAATAATTGAATTTGCACATAAAAAAGTACATTTCAGAGATTAATTAGTACAAGTTTTAGTCCAAGTTTACAGTTATGAAGTGCGATAACGAAATAAATTAAAAGAAGTGTTATGTTAATTCGTTCTACCATTAAAGTTTGATGATACAGTTAGTTACAATTAGTAAATTGGTATTTGTTAGTTTGTATGTTTACATTTGCTTAAAAATAGAGATCATATACTCTAGGCAGGCAGGATCAGAGGTTGCGATAGAAACAGAAGGGTGACAAGAGAGAAAAGTCAAAAGAGAAAAATCTTAAGGCGAATAATGGAACTCTATCTATACTCTGTACACGTCACTATTGCGACTTAATAAATTTATATTTTGCCTACCTTAATAAAGTCTACAAGATATGGTATTGGTTAATTCGCGGATTTAAAGTAGTGATGCGTATAGAGTTGCCTGGCTGCATTATAAATTAACATCTTACAAATTTATTATTGTGCCTATACACGCAAGAACATTAAGGTAAACGCCAGCTTATTATTGTACGTTTAATAACCACATTTGTACGTAAAAATGTTGGTAAAAGAGGACATTAAGGAGTGGAGTTTGTGATAAGATAGACATAGTAGATATGGCAGGATGTGAAAAGTGCGACGTATGGTACCATTTTGGCTGCGTAGATGTTACCAAAGAAGTAGAAAATTTGTCATTTACGTGCAAATAGTGCAAAATCCAATCTACGAATAGAATCAGTAAACAAAATAAAGAACACAGTGCCAGCTCTACTAGGACTAGATTCCGCGCTTCTACAACAAGAACAAAGGATTCGCGTTCAAAACATAAAGAATTACTGAAAGCTCTTTAAAAACAAAGACGGATACTTGAAGAAACGCGAATCAGGCAATATATAGAAGATAGTTGCTATTTTGAAGAAAAATATAAACTCATACGCAAAATAACCTATTCAAGCGAATCCGGCAGCTCGAACTCAGAAGAACGCGAAAGCAATAAAGCCTTCGAGCAAGCATCTGTAACGAGATGGGTTGTTGAGCAGTCACCTCATGCTAAAGATACCTCTCATCGACTAGAAAAACCTAACACAGCATGTGGCAGTTCAGTCCATGCTCCTGGGGTAAACGCCAGAAACTTGAATGAAGGGTTAATTGTTGACGGTACTAGTAAGATACCTCGGAAAATATGTTGTAACTCGTCCGTCCTTCGTCGGGTGCCTGATCTACCTAGCTTTTTCGGGTCTCCAAATGAATGGCCCATGTTTATTTCAAGTTACACGCGATCCTCAACTGAATTTAATTTAACAAATTACAATAACTTGATCCGGCTTCAGAAAAACTTGAAAGGTGACGCCTTAAAGCTGCCACGAAGTTGTTTGGTATATCAAGAGGCTGTGTCAAAAGCGATTGAAGCTTTACGTATGCGTTTTGGAAGACCTGAACTAATCCCAGAAAAAATTATCGATCAAGTCAGGGCGGTCCCAAAAATTAACCCTGAAAAATTAGATACGATTTTAGACTTGTCTATAGTTGTACAGCAGTTATGTGTAACAATGAAAGCGTCAAATATGGTGGAGCATACAAACAATCCAATGTTGCTTCAGGAGTTAATAAAATAGCTACCGGGCTTTCAAAAATTAGAATGGGCAACATATAAGCGTAACTATGAAACTATAAATCTTTCAACATTTGACAAATGGCTAAGTGAAATAGCAAATATAGCTAGTACAGTAACGCCTAGCAATACTACACCATTTCGAAGGTATGAAATGAATCCACCATGCAGCGCCGACGTCAATAAGAAGGGACACTTTCATGCTGTGCATGCAGATAACTCAGATTATCCCAGAGACGACAAGCAGAACTACGCGGCAATAAGCCGAAAGTGCGACATTTGTTCTACCGGTACACATAACGTAGAAAACTGTCCTGCTTTTACAAATAACAACGTTAATGAGCGTTGTGGCCTAATTAAAAGGTTTGGTCTTTCCAGAAAATGTCTAACAAAACATTTTGGAATATTTGTAAGACACAAAAGGTGTGTGGTGTAAGTGATTGTGACTACAAACATCATGCCTTACTTCGCGATCCCAGTAAACATTTTAAAGCAACGCGAGTTAAGGTTCGTGGCTTCGAGCGGTCCTTTTTAAAAAGACTTTTTTGGTCCTTAACACATTTATTTGTTTATACAGATTTGAACAATTACAATCTTGAATTAATTTATTATAATATATAAGTCGAAGTTATTAATTATTGTACAGTGAGTTATCTACGAACTGCAATGCAAAAGCTGAACGTTTGATGAACTGACTGGGAGCGGAGCTCCCGGTCTTTTTATAATCTCTCTACCTCTTTACAATTCTGTGGGAACCTGCGGACCTAATGTCCGCCTACACTTGACTCTATTCATAATACTTAGTTGCTATCTTAAAAGCTATTCATAATTACAATGTTGCAGGCTTATTCTGCGTAATCTCGGTACGTGACATCCTACGACCGTCTGTGACCTGACATCTGCAGTGGCACTTATCCTTGTGCTACTTTGTAGCGTTTCCACTCGTGGAAACTGAAATCATCATAATAAATTGTAATAAATTGTTGCAATTTGTCTTTTATGACATTGTTGCACTGTCCTAACATTTCCTAATATTTCCTAATATCTTTATTAGTTTTATATGTATAACAGATGGGGGATCTCATAACTCGCGAGAGGCTACAGGAGGTATGCAAACTACTTCAGACCTAAATGTGAGAGCTATTCATTTTTTACCAAGGGCTCAAGTATATTTTCGGATTCTTCCAGTAATATGCGTTTCTGAACGAAGGCTTATCTAGAAAACTTCTTGATGAAGATATTGCTAAATATTTGCAGCTTGTAGGACCTGTACAACCATTACATCTTAAGTGGACTGGTGAAACTACACGGGAAGAAAAACAAAGTCTTCGCCTATCTTTAGAAATTTCCGCAGATGGTTACACGCAGAAACGGTACCGTATCACGAATGTTCGAACTGTTGAGAGATTAAACCTAACCCGACAAAGCCTCAACTTCGACCCGAAGCATACATGCTATAGTCATCTAAGAAACTTACCAATACAAACATACTGTAACGAATACGATTTTCCGCTTCTTAAATATACGCTTTTGTTCCACATACCTATTCAATAATTACTAAAGTTTAATAGACACAATATATTACGAATTCATACATAAAGCCGCATCTACATTTGGCTCTGTCGCCTATAAGGTAGAGTAGACATACTATTTACCTTTTGAGAAATTTAGTATCTAACAATACAGTGCAGTAAAACCACAACTGCTTATTGGAGTCGAACATTGGCGGTTAGCGTTACCATTAAAAGTGAAAAAAGGTGGTTGGGGGCAGCCTATAGCTACTAAAACGAGGCTGCGGTGGACGATAGTTGGGAACGTTGATAATGCTAAATACTTGAAGGAGCAAAATCAACATTACCACATCTGCGATTGCACAACGGACAGTGATTTACACTTGCAAATTAAAGAATACTTTGCAATAGAAAGTATGGGGGTTAAAGCACCACAATAAATATTGGAGTCTAAGACAGATCGTCATGCTAAAGAAATATTACGCCGTACTACTAAAAAACTAGAGAACAGGTATGAAGCTGGTCTCCTATGGCGGCATGATGAAATAGTACTTGCAGACAGTCTTTGCATGTCCACCAGCAGACTGTTCAGTCTTGAAAAAAAATTGGCAAAAAATCCTGAGTTTGCAGCAAATATGAAACAGCAAATGCAAAACTATATCGCTAATGGATACGCACGCACGCTGAATTCAGACTAGATTGTGCAAAAGACACCAAAAACGTGGTATCTCCCTGTTTCCTGTAATGAATCCAAATAAGCAGGGAAAAATGCGATTAGTTTGGGACGTTGTAACGCAGGTGTCTGGAGTATCCTTAAATTCGATGCTTTTGAAAGGGCCCGATTTGCTCTGTTCACTGTTAGAGATTCTATATAGATTTCAACAAAATAAATTTGCGATATCAGGTAACATCAAAGAAATGTACCATCAAGTGAGTATTCGACGTGACGACCAACAAAGTCAGCGATTTCTTTGGCCTGAGGATCCACATCAATAAATTGGTATCTTCGTCATGCAAGTGATGACGTGATGACATTTCTCCATGTATTACCTATTAGAACAAAATGCGCGGCCTTTTATTAATGAGTGTCCACGAGCCATCTACGCTATTTGTGATAACCATTACGTGGATGACTGGTTGGACAGCTTTCTGACAGAAGACGAGGCAATTACAGTGACCAAGAAAGTAGCTCGAATACACAAGCAGGCCGGTTTCATTATTCGTAATTGGGTGTCAAACTCTAAACTCATGTCATCAGTATTTGTTAGTTTATATGTTTACATTTGCTTAAAAATAGGAATCATATACTCTGGGCAGGCAGAATCAGAGGTTGTGATAGAAACAGAAGGGTTGCAATTTTCCTGCAAATTTATTCGTTGACTTTACCGTTGTGCATCTATTATTTTAGTCTTTATTCAATAACGTTTATATTATTGATTCATTCGATATTGCATATTTAATAACCAACAAACTTCAAGGAACACTACAATTTTAATTACAATTACAATCTACTACATATCACATTGTCCTTACTGGTAACATGTATACAAACCTATTCGCGTGCTCTTACGTCTTTGTAATATCTAAGATTTTCAAGTTGTTCCGACGATTCGTGACAGATAGTCACTTTTCGTTTCCTCGTTGAACTGAAAGGTCGCTTGGCGTGTTTAAAAAACACTCAAGATGGTGAGGAAAATTAAGTTCTCCTGGCAAAGACGCTGTAATAAAGGCGCAGTATCTTAAAAGTTGTCTATGACAACTTGTGCAAAAGTGTAGTGTACAAACTCTTCTTGGCTACGGTTTATTTAAATGTGTAATCATATTAAAATTAATTATGCAATTTATTACAGTGCAACTTCAATAACTCCGACAACTCCGACAATTTGATAATTCCGATGTAATTCTATGTAATTTCGATGCAACTTTAGGTTATCTTGAACATATTCTATTTGGTCTGGTTCAAGCAAATTTTATGGAACTCGTTTAGTATATAAATGCGTAAGCAATTTGTTGGACATATGGCGGCTTTCGCTATGCAGCTACACCTAGCATGTTTAGTCGATCAACAACATGTCATTTGAAGGTTAAAGGTCATTGTCGCTGTGGGTAAGACCGTTTAAAATTTTAAGATAAGGCTGCCGTAAGAAAGTTCATTACGTAATCTACGTATGTAATGAATTCTTTTTGAAGCTTGTAATTACCTCAGGTTGTTGTATACAATTCATTATGGCTCCTGCAAATAATTTTGTTAATTAATTTGCTAAAAGCTTATTTTGTTAAAATGTACAGTTACAATGAGTATAACAATTTTTTGTAATTAATGGTGTGTACAACCTTGGAAATTGTACCTCACCGGTTGTATGTAGAGGATAGTAACATGTGTTGACAAGCAATCATGATAATTATCTTGTTTACCATAATTTGAAATACCAACATGCTGATTTACTAGAACCTAAGTCCTGTATAATAAAGTTTGAACTTGGATTAACTAATTAATTGATAATATTTGCCAAAAGTTAAGTAAATTTTTTAAAGAACTGTAAAGTCTTAGTAGCGCTACCCCAGACTATAGATTATGAAAAATAATGTCCAAAAGTTAAATATCTAATTCAAGAAACTAAATTCATAAGAATTTTATTTTTTTATTTAGTACACTTATAATTTAAAATGTTCATTACTTGTCTTAAAAGAGAATATAGAGTTATTTTTGACTTCAGTTCATTACTCAGTAATCATTAAATTTCTCCAAAGTTTGTTAGGTATTTAAAATGTTAAACTTACCGGAATGCGTACCACGATATAGTGGAAACTAATTGAAACTAAATCAAAGATTACATGCTCATACTGGTTTGTAAGATATATAGGGTATCTATGTTGGTAGTAATTATGTTTCAGAGTCGCCCTAGTCATCGTTAGTTCATTGAAGAAGACGACCAGATGTAAGTATCATATTTGTGACAATCAAACGTTGTATTTAAAGTGGTTATCGATAACCTAGGTTTCCAAATTTTGCCTTAAGCAAATTGATTTGGTCAGTTGTTTATAAAAAATTTAGGTGGCGCCCATTATCTTGTTTTTTCCAACTTTAATAAACCCACTGACCCAATCTCATGCGACCATGGGTCAAAAACTCAGTTAGCTAAAAGTCTTAAGAGTTTTCTTTTACTAAAAGCCAATTTCCATCCTAACCTTACCCTGAGCTTGTTACAGTTACATAAGAATTCTCGATAGGTAATATAAAAATCTACCACGATTTATTTTATTGTGGATTAGATTTAATATACATAACAGGGTGACAAGAGAGAAAAGTCAAAAGAGAAAATCTTAAGGCGAATAATGGAATTCTATCTATACTCTGTACACGCCACTATTGCGACATAATGAATTTATATTTTAACTACCTTAATAAAGTCTACAACATATGGTATTGTTTAATTCACGGATTTAAAGTAGGGATGAGTATACAGTTGCCTGACTGCATTATAAATTAACAGTGTTATGTGTTTGACATAAATTAGAAATTAACCGTTAGTAATTAACAATAAATATAAATTTGAGTGTTAATGTACCAATGTAATTTCATTTTATCTACGAGTAAAGAGGCTTATGTTTAGACAACAAAGAACTGTCGTTAAAAAAAGCTTCGTTATAATATTCTAATAATAAATAATAGGCCGTTTCTCTCAACGTGAGTCCCGCGTGTATAAATCTTATCAAGCGGGAGGGTAATTCGATTTGCTATCTGACCCAGCAAAAAAATTAATCGCCGTTCAATAACATAACAAAAGAGACCTATAAATATTATAAATACGTGTAACCTAGCCAAGCTTCGTAAAGTGGTTTAATCGTAGTTAAACGAAAGTTTGTAATTCAAAAGTTATAGACAACACGAGATTGTTGCTTGTCATGTCTTTTCATTTTATACATGCGTTTAGACGTTTTCTCGCAAAAAGCTTCGGCGATGTCTCCGGCACTGCAAACCCTGTTTTGCTATAACATTTTTTAATTTCCTCATACGATAAGGAACAAACGGCATTAGTTATTTATACCCGAGTCGTTTTTCAAGGTTTACTGATTAATCAACCTCATAAATACAAACTCATTGTCATGAAATTGAAATCATTGAGGGGACACAGATTTACGACATTCGTGTTTATCCATTTGCTGCCAGGTTTAAACAATAGCTAATTGTTAATGACAGAATTGTGTGCTGCATATCAACCGCGTTTTTAAAGATAGCTTTTCAATCTTTTTCAGAAACATTTAAAACATTTAATGATTTTCATCAGAAAGTTATGGACGCTCACTTCGTGAAACATGAAATCACACTCATTTTCATATTTTTATAACATTTTCACTTCCTGGATTGATATAATGTAATATTGTATTACAACAATAGCAATTGCTACGTACCTAGACGTAGCCGGAAGAAAAGTAGATACCAGGCTAACTACCAACCGCGGAGAGTGGGGGGATTCGCCTACATACCAAAAAAAACAAAAAAATAAAGTACATCGCCCACGATTATCTATTAACATATAAAAATAAATAAAGAATTCTGTACAAACAAACAAAAGGAAAATAAATTAAACGTTACTATTTTACAGCCAACAATTATACTATACGAACAATTTAACAATCAGGATACGAAGTGCGCATCTCGTATTTACACAAAATAAAATTAATCAGTAGCAAATAAAAACTGTGAGAGATTTTGTCAAGTATTTTTAAAATTTCACCTAATACTTTTTATAAAGTAACTAATTAAAAAAGCCAATAAACGTGTGCGTTCATTTGACGAGCTTCTTTAAAAATAGTACATCGCACCTGTAGAGCGATAGTATCGATTAGCGGCCATAAACAATAGTTCTACGATATCACGTTTCTACACCAAACGTTGATACGGAATATGCCATTGACACACACAAAAGAAAACGAGTTGCATACCTGTTAGTGTCCAGATACTTAGTTCGCAAGTCGTCAGGGGTGAGTCAACACAGGAACGCCATGGTCGCCAGCATATATTTACTCTGCTACCATAATTGCAGCAGCGGTCTACGGACAAAAGTAGTTGGTCTACAGACAAAAGCAGTTGTTCTACATAAAGAAAGAACCCATTTGGCCTCTAGCTAAAAGAAGCTAAAAAAAGAATCTGATTAGAATGGGTACGCGCTGGGAGACTCACCAATACACGCAAGACCCCTTCTATTTGTTGAACAGAAATACGGCGACGAATAATGTAGAAAACACTTCGACGCACAAGTTGTAGAATCGAATTTAACAATGGTTAAAGCAACACGAATTCGAACTGCAAATCCTAGCTTATCGAAACGCGATTACGAAACCTGAAAACACGGTTTTATCGGATAGTTGAAAACACTATGTAGACGAATGTTTATATAGAAAACACATAAGAAGCAATTTTACGCTATCGGAAGGTTTAACAAATTGAAGGTTATCTAAAACAGGGCATAGACTATTTAATTATAGCATAAACTTGTCGTTTCGAAATGAATAAGTTCAAAATGAAAATTTGTAGAAAGCGTATTTATTATTAACTATGTTGAAAAATTTAACAGATTTATGGTAAAACGGGCTTATGAAGTAACAAGTAAATTTTAAAAGCAAAATTGAAACGTAACACAATAGTATTGTAAAGCAGCAAATCCATTTGTAGAGATTGTTAATTCTTGGGTAATCATAATAGATTTCTAAAAATTTTCTGGATTATTAAAAATTTCGTTTGAATTGCTAAACGAAAGCCCTAAAGTGTGATTGCATCACCTACTTCGAGATTTTTTCTAAATTGTTATCTGAATGGGAATGTTTTATTTGCTTCGAAAATTTATACAGGCGCAATTTACACTCGCAAGTGCCCTTTTGCTCAACAATAATTAAGAATTCTCTCAAATGAACATGCGATGCAAGAACACTACTAGACTCGCCTTAATTAGATTTTGAATTGCCTTTTTTGATATTTCAACAAAACTTGTTTTTTCAGGCTCCTTCGACTTTTTCAATTTGTAAATTACTTTTTCGACTTCTATTAAAGTATCATCATAGGAATTATCATTCTTTTTAGCTTTGTTGAACTAAAATTTATTTATGAATTATTCTGTAAATAGTAGAATGTCTATCTATTTCCTGTTATCAGGGTCGGATCAACCACATTAGACGCCGTTAGGCACCAAATCGAAAAGCGCCCCTTTTTGATTGATACCTTCTCAAATCAAAATAAAAATTTACTTTTATATAAAAATATTTTTTGTCATAACAAACAAAATTAATGTTCAAATAAAATTTACATATAATGTACAAAGAAAGTGAATTACTAAAAAAATATTTAAGCTTCTTTTCTTGTTTTCTGAAACGCAAATATTTGTATTGTTTTCTAAAAAAAATTTTCTTGTAAGCTCACCTGCTATACATAGCAGGGCAAGTCCAGTAACGCGTTCTTGAATCATACCGGTTCTATAAACATTTTTAATGCGTTTTAGGACTGAGAATGAGCGTTCCGCAGTTGTGTTCAAAATAGGGAGTGTGTTAAATATCCTAAGTAAGATTTCAACGGCTGGGTAAATGTCTTGTAATTCTTTTTCCTTTAGCCATTTCAATAAGTGTCTTCAATTCTCTGGGATTGCAATACTACCAATGCCCAAACTGACAAGTTTTAAACTTTTTAATTGACACTGAAGGTAAACTAGCTCATCTATTATTTCATTTTCGATGTCTTTGCTGAATGCTTTACTGATTTCTAGGCCCTTTTCCTCTAATTCTGTAACACTCACATCGTTTAGGCGGAATAATGTATCGAATTTTTTCAAAGTGTCCATACAAGCATCGCTACGGCGCTTTAGTTCCTGCAATAAGCTTATCTAAGATGATATTAAAGGCATTAAATTTAAATTGGTCGCGTTCGTTAAAATATATTTCATGGTTGTTTCGGATTTCATCTATTTTAGGTTTTTGAATCAGTTTCTTTGTTATTTCATACGACTCCAGGCCGCATAACTTTATAGCCTTTTTTTTTCATAGTTATCGAAATCGTTACGAATTTCTTCGAAGAATGACGCCAACGATTTCAATAAATTAACTGCCTCGGTTAAGTCCAAATCTACTCTCTGTAAATGTGCACCGACGCTATTTACCCTGATCAAAATCGTTCCTCAAACCTCCAATAATATTGCTGCTTCTAAGTGTTGCAGCTTTGTCATTAATGTGGATGCTTCAGCTCTAGACGCTATCTTCTGGTCAGTGTCTTTCTCTATTTCAGAGATCGCATTAATGACAGCAAACCAATTTTTCTTCAAGGCAATGTATACATCGCCATCAGCAGGCCGCCACGTAACATAAATTTTTTAGTGTTACTGTTTTAGCGTTATCATCAACAATATCTCCCTGAAACTGGCTCAACACTTTCCACCTGCGGGTAGAAACAGAAAAGAATTTGTAAACTTCCTGTTGGAAATTACAAAACAAAGCAGCTCCAAGGCAGCATTCGCCGCTTTTGGTCCCAACTAAATTGAGTGTGTCAGGCGTAAGGCACATAGAACGCTTCGGGATTTTCTTCCTTGATTCTGGTTTTGTAGTCCTGAGTATATACCCGACGCGTTATCATAAGACTGTCCACGGCAGTTCTGTGAATCTATCTTTAATTCTTTCAACTTATTAGTGACGCATGTAAAGAGATCTTCTGACTTGTGACCAACGTTGGGTAAAAACATCGAAAATCTTTCAACTGAGTCTCCATTTTTATGAACATATCGTAAAACTAAAGATAATTTATCAATGTATGCCATATCCGGCGTTGAGTCAAGGATGAGAGAAAAGTTTTCTGTTCCCATACCTCTCGAACAATATCACTTAGAACACTATGGGACATTATTTAAATAAACTTATTACATACGGTTGATGAAAGGTAAGATATATTACCTTTACCAGGATTTCTATACTTTTGTATAACTAAAAATGAATTGAATTCGGAAATTACTTCAAGTAACATCATAAAACTTCCATTATGTAAAAAGCCAACAACTTCATCTGTTCCCCTAAATGGCAGTCCACAGGAAGCCAAAGCTTTAACCACAACGACAACTCTCTGCAAAACGTTTTTCCAGTAAGACATTTCTTGCTCTATTACCTCAGGTAAGCCTGTATCAATTCTGCCTAATTCAGTACCCTTAGCTTTAAAGAATAGTAGGTTAGACTTATGCTTTGCAGAGTTTTCGTGGACCATTAACAATTTTTTTAGATTTATCCAGTCATCAACACCCTCTTGGGCAAATCTAGCAACAGCAGAGAATAACCGGCAGGGTACGCAAAACACTTTTTTTGTGGACTCTGAATAAATTAAACATTTGCGTAGTGTGACTTCTGCGTTAGCCATCTTTCTAAAAAAAACATTTTTATTAAGAGCCCGCGTCTTATTTCCAAACATTCCTTTTGTCAACTGAAGATCTTTTTCTAAATTTTAAACAGGGCCATTTTGAGTAATGTAGTCTACTAATCTTTTTGTCAAAGCCCATTTTGCAGGATCTGCATTATTGTGAAATTTAGTGTATCAGTTGTAACCAGTCCTTTATGAATGTCTGTGTCTTGATACTGGTGATGCTCCTTCTGCATCTTGAATAACATAGAAGTAGAAGCGCTCTGCGCGCGCGAGGTTGGATCTTCATGCAGCAAAACTTCACTTTAAAAAAAGAATATCTCCTAGTTCGTAACGTAACTCGTAGTCAGATTTAGGCCCGGTACCACTAGTCACATATCAACGCGCGACCTCATTAGTGTATGTTCAATCATATGTACAATTACACGACGGACGCACCGTACCAAGCGCAATGTTTTGAATTGACGGTTGGGGGTATGGGATAAAGCTCCGCTACTGGAACTGCAGTCTATAAGTACAAAGCACAACAACCATAAATAGATAAAAAGGATCAGGTTTCAGCTTGTCGGGCAACAAAATATTAGCAGCCTGTCTGTATTAATATCGATAGAGACACTGAACGACACCTATACGTTAATCTATTCCGTATGCATGCTAGAGAGAGTGCGGCTCCGTGATTCACGATGGTCAGAATAGAGGGTTACGGTATTTTTACTTGATGATTCTTGAAGAATTTTTTTTTTGTTCGGTCGTGGACTTTGCGCCCTTTCCGTATTGGCGCAGTTAGGCAAGTGCCTAACTAGGCCTAATGGGTAATATAGCCCTGCCTATTACTATTCTTAAAAAATACTCAAGTTTACTACACAGATATCGAGAACGATTTCAAAAGCAGTTTTCTTGAACCATTTGATCGTTTTTCAAACGTAAGTACAGTAGGAAGGCTTCTAATTTACTGCTTCTTTCGTCTTATTATCCACTAAAAACAACTTTGGCTGTACATCTTCACCATATATATTTTTAAGCTCAGTAGGTACCATCGCATTCATATGGTGTGATACAGAGTTGATCATGATGGTCGCCCTTTTGTCGCGATTTATTTGAAAGCATTACTCAATTATTATTTACCCTTCTATATATTTGACTTTCCTGAAGTTTTCTAAGCTACTGGCTTGCCTATTCTATTTGCTCATAAAACTTCGCACGTATGAATTTATTTTTTAGTAGTTGTTTTACGATGCCGCAAAAGTATCGATGTACAAAACCCTTCTTTCGTTCAACAAGCTACACATTAGTTCCCTGATAGACAACGGTAAACCTATATACACCGACGTTATCACTTTTGCAACAATATATCTTGAGGTTGTATAAATAAACATTACGTGTGCATAATTTGTATTTTTCAGTTCAATGTTTAAGCGTAAACAAAATTA
This sequence comes from Platerodrilus igneus, assembly GCA_036346225.1. Lineage (NCBI taxonomy): Eukaryota > Metazoa > Arthropoda > Insecta > Coleoptera > Lycidae > Platerodrilus > Platerodrilus igneus. The sequence continues at coordinate 7,927,340 of JARFIW010001469.1, read as the reverse complement.
AGTCCATTTTTCCAGAGCACCATAGTATCATTGACAACTTCTTCGACAGGTTTTACTAATTTCTAGTTTAAGCATTTTATTAAAATTATGACTACTAGTCGATTGTACTACAAGCAGTCTACAATCAAGATTGCCTCTTCGAATAATCTGTGTAGTGTACGTGTTGATCTCCTCTGATATTAGGTAAGATACATCATTGTCGACGTTCCTTTGAAATGTTTATAATCATATTTAATTTTAATCGTTTTTGTATTAGTGAATTCCACCAATAGGGTTGGGTTACTTCCTTTAAGAAATATAATTTTTAGGTTACATACATTCTTGATCTACGAAAGGATTATATCTGTATCTTATATTGTTCATACTCAAAGGTTGTCAAATTCATTATGTCGGCTTTTAAGGTGAAAAAATGATATCATGGCAACTGTGTATTCTAAAATTTTATTATTCATTTATTTTGATTAGTAATGTATCAGGCTAGTACTACGACCCCATCATCTGGGCACGAAGACGTGCGCACGCAAAATTGTGATATTTCAAAAAAAATGGGAAATCTTTTTTTTGTTCTAATTAACCTTTCCGTAAGTTAATTTTACATGTCAGAGAAAAACAACGCAAGTAATTTCAATTTTCAGTGTTAATTCATGTGTCCGAATTCTGTCGAAGATATCTCGAATTGTTTTATGCAAGGAAGAATTTTTATAGGGGACTTTGTCAATTACATCCAAAGAAATAACACGTACTTGTGTAGGTTAGTTCACAGTGAAGAACGTATCGAACAGATTAAAGCAGTTAGTCATTGAAGTTCGGATAATACCCTACCAAAGTTCGTTACTCTTAATTGGTTCCTAATATATTAACAACTTCAGATTGGACACGAGCATCTTCTTCAGAACAGCTACCTTCTTTCAAAGTCCCAAGAGATAAATTTCAGTGGTGTAAAAGTTATCTACACTCAAAAATCAATTATCGGGTATTTATAAAACCCCTAAAACTATAACTTACAGTAATTGTAAATGAATGAACATTTTTAATTAATTACATGGTTTGATAAATGTACCCACAATACGTTCTTGTTATTAAATTACGAATTGAGATATGGTCAAAAAACGTTTTCCATTCAGCTAAATAATTTTTGATGTTTTTGAATTTAAATTTTTGTTTAAAAATAATACACGGTGTTTCAGAATAAAGTATCGTAAATTGGGTAATGTATAGATCTTGACAAGTTATCAAGAAAAGTTAGATAACGGCTTCCTGTAAACCCACACGTTTCCATTATACAGGGTGATGAAGTGATATTGAAAAATACATGTTTTTTAGAATATTTTCATTTAAGGTAGAGACTAAAACCTGAAAATAGGTAAGTTGGTTGTTTACTAAAACAAATTATTACACTTCATTTCGACAAAATAGGATAATCCATTGGCGTAGAATAAGGGAGGTTATCACACAATTTTTAACCTATACTTTTTGCAGACCCTATATTTCATAAAAATTAATATTCATAATTATTCCTCATACAATTTGCCATAAAAAGGCACTCTAGGTTAATATGTGTATAGCTTTCCATTTTCGAGATATTTTAAATTAAGTTATACTCAACTCATGCATGAAAACAACGTATTATTAATTCTTTCAAAAATGCAAAAATTTATTATATGAATTCGAAACTGATATCTGATTTAAATCAAATATATTTATTAGAAAAAGACGCACTTAATAAACTTGTCAGTATTTACAAACTGAAGAATATTTGACTCTACAAGCTAAAATTCCGTCCTCCCTCTTAAATACATTTTCTGGCTCGTTTCTTAATCTGGTGAGTAGTTTGTTGTAGAATAAACCTAGAATTGGCTAAGTCCCTAAAAGCATTTTCCATCCTCTCTCTTAAATCCTGAATAGTATTACTAGGTTCAAAATAAACTTTTTGCTTTAAAATACACCAAATTCTATACTCCGTAGGATTTAACTTAGGAGACTGTGATAGCCAATTAACCGGAGCATTTATTCCACGTCCAATTCACCTGCCAGAAAAATTCTTATTTAACCACCCCCTTGCAGTTAATTCAAAATGAGGTGTTGCTCCATCAAGCATAAACCACATGTCAAGTCTTTGATAACAAGGCACATCTTCAAATATCTCGAAAATGGAAAGCTCTACAGGAATTAACCCAGAATACCTTTTTTGAGGTAAATTGTATGAGGAATACTTATGAGTTTTTTTTATGAAATGCAGACTGTGATAGCCAATTAACCGGAGCATTTACTCCACGTCCAATTCACCTGCCAGAAAAATTCTTATTTAACCACCCCCTTGCAGTTAATTCAAAATGAGGTGTTGCCCCATCATGCATAAACCACATGTCAAGTCTTTGATAACAAGGCACATCTTCAAATATCTCGAAAATGGAAAGCTCTACAGACATTAACCCAGAATACCTTTTTTGAGGTAAATTATATGAGGAATACTTATGAGTTTTATTTTTATGAAATGCAGGGCGTGCAAAAAGTATAGATCAAAATTGTTTGATAACCCCCTTATTCTACGCCAATGGATTATCCTATTTTGTCAAAATGAAGTATAATAATTCGTATTAGTAAACAACTAACGCGTATCTATTTTCAAGTTAGTCTCTACCTTAAATAAAAATATTTTAAAAAACATATTTTTCAATATCACTCATCACCCTGTATAATGGAAAACGGGTGGGTTTACAGGAAACTGTTATCTAACTATTCTTGATAACTTGTCAAGATCTATATATTTCCTAATTTATGGTACTCTATTCTGAAACACCACTATTAATGTGATAAGGAGGTCATTAAGCACTATATTCTGCGAGAAAAAAGCGACCCAAAGTTGAGAAAAAGTAAAATATTCCAATGTTCAATTTTTACCATGTATAATTTTCTTGTAAGATTTCTCTAACACATAAGTGAAATTCCTTGTAAAATAACATGCTCCAAGTGTTGCGACATATCATTTAAAAATCAAACCCAATATTAAAAAATCTAATTCGTTAAAATACAAAAGCATTCATTGATTTAAAAATCCGTGTGTAAATATTTATTCTCTTAAAAAATGTCTTCAAAACAAGTTTTATTGCATTTATGCAGACTAAAAAGACTAAACTAAGTCTAAGGTGTAAATATTAATCAACTTTGAGAATATTCAATAACTTCAATGTCAAGTTGTCTTCTTTAAAATATATCATTTAATGCAACTTCTAGCCGGAGAAAATATAAAAATTCGCATTTTTCTAAAATGTAAATTCAATAATGCATTCCTTTTCTTTAGAAACACCATTTAATATACGAAAAATACTGCATCTATTTGCATTCTTTTAAACAAACTATTTGTTCGAGAGTCTTCTTAAAGTCAAATCATGTAAGTGCTAATTGTATTTGTGCGCATTATGTGTGCGTCATTTCTATCGTGTCGTGGAGTTTATTAAAGACCCATTGTAAATACGCACGCCTTTGTGTGGTATCTCCATCGTGTCTATTAGTTACAACAAAAAACCCATCGTAAATACTTTTAGCATTTCCATCATGTATTTTATTGAACCTAAATGAAAATGAAACATACACGTGACATTTTCTTATTTGGTACAGCTACAAGTCAGAATTCAAAACCCGAATTAGCACCAGACGAAGCCAAAAAGAGCAATGAATTGCTAAGGTTTTGACTTCCATGCTTTTTGTTTACTAATACAGTTATATATTAACTCCGATAAACAGAAAAAAACCTGTTTTTGATTGTAGTAATCAGTAGTAAGTTGTTTTTGCATTCCGAGGGTGGAATGGTGTCAGTTTGGCCGTGTTAGAATCCTTCATCATTGGTAGCGAAAGGACTGTCTGTCGATGCATCACATCACTAAGATGCATCATTTAATAATTTATACTGAAATCTATCATATGAACCAAACTCTAAAATAAAAAATAATATTTCGAATAAATAAACTTACAAAAAATCTATGGTTTCAAAATACATATATAAATATATATATATATATATATATATATATATATATATATATATATTGCTGTGAAATCTTCAAAAAGCCTCACCAGAGTACCAAAAATATTTGAGCCTCTCGAATTGGGCACCAAGATTTGCTGTGATTCTCGCCCTGTTGAATCTCTTCTGATAATCGCCTCTTTACTCTTTCCGCCTCGGCAGCTCACCTAGTTAAAACTTTCGTCCTCATTCATAAAAAAAAACAAACACATTCCTACCACAAACATCAACGTTAACTCTATTTACATCAATATTCATAATACATTAAAATTTCAAAATTAAATTGTAGCATAAATTTCAGTATCATAAAATTTCAAGATTAAATTTGTCATCATTTTAATTTGCATCCAGAATTAAAGTCCTTGTAGGATGCCGACTAATTAATTTAACAATATTTGCAGACCTGAGTCTGAATAAAAGCGAGCATCTCCCACCCCTTTACGTTAATTAAACAGGTTAGTCTAATTGAGCTCAAAGACAGACCCAAATTTTCATCATAACCAAGAACATAAACTGCTAAATACTCCTTTCTACTTAAACAAAAAAATTTCACCTTAAAATTAAAAATTTGTTGTTTGTACAAATTCACTACTGTTCATTTTTTATCAAAAAAATTTTATAGTTATTCAACACACACCAAAACATCAAAAATCGAACAACAAAGCATAAGTTACCTGAAGGTTAATGCACTCGTGGCTCCAATGTACATCGTCCTTTGTTAATCAAACCATTCCAACTGGGTTATGTTTACGGCTTCAGATTCTGAACGCTTTTAAAATAATCTACACCACCATTCATCTAAAGTTGTTTCAGGGCTTCTCAGGAACTCATCTAAGTATATCTAAATCTTGTTTTGTGGATCCAATCACGATTAGGAATAACATTTGATTATTAACACCCCAGAAAAATAGCAAAGAAATTCATAATTCTTTCACGCTATACCTAAAACTGCCTAAATTTTTTTTTTCATTTATCGTTACTAATTTCGATAATTGGTACACTAATACTCGCAAATATAACTAGACTTTATTACCTTGTATCTTCTCTAAATGCACTTAATAACTTTCATCGTAGCACGTATTCTGCTTGTAGTATGGTATAACAGCAAAAAAATAAAGAGCAAACTGTTTTAAAGTATTGAATAAAAATCGAAAATATAAGAGAGCGAAACTCCTATAAACACGGGTTTATATAATAGCTCGCTTGTACGTCGGTTTTGTCCCGCGACGGCCAGTTTTCAGAATTTCGCATTCTCTGTTCCCTTCTCGACAGTCCGGCACGCGATTGTACTAAATTTTTGCACTCGTGCCAGTTAAATCTAAGAAATTTTCACACGGCTCGCAAACACGTCCGAGAACAACTAATTAATTTTGTATAGAAATTGTTTTGTTTTCACCTCTCATATCTGCAACTTATTTCACCCAATCGCAAACCCAGTGACGTTGCTCAAATCACGCCTTTTATTATCCGTGTCTCTGCCTTGCGTATTTTATTCGTCTTTTTCTAACCTGGCTTTAGTGGTGCAAATCGATATTCTTTACTATCGGTTATTTCAGTCCACGTGGATTCCTATGTTAATATAAGCTACGGTTTATCCGACCGTTTGCAATATACGCAGAATTTTCATGTTTATCCAAACAAATTAAACAGAAATTGACTTTTAAAAATACGCAGGTGTTCAATCGTAACATTTTAACCTTCTAGATATATTTGTATGCTAGCAACGTGTCTCATAATTGGTATTATTGGGTTTTTAAAAGCTTTTATGCATATAATACCTTAATAATCGTTCAATTAACTCCAATTAAAATAATGATGAATGTCATTGTCTTCTACCCTTTAATTTTTAGTGAATACAAATTAAATATTAATTATTATTTGTACACTTTGTTTAATACCCGTTACTTAAAATTGAATTAATTACTATAAATTTCGCTCGTAATTTCTATTTGTTTCTTTATACTTGGAACAATTAAATTACATACAAGTTGAGCATTTTCATTCTGCTTCTTTTTATAGAAAGCGTCTAGTGAATAATTTAAATCCCTTATTTTTAATGAAACGATTAAATTTTTATGCTCCACGGTTTTAACAACGCGTATTATCTAATAAAATTCTATACAAACCCTACATTCTAATTGAATGATTTAAATCTTTACACTAGGCATTTAATTACGCGTACTTTTTCCCAAAGCTTCCTTATACACGGTGATTAAAATTATTTGATAAAATTAATTAATTTTCTACCCTGGTCTAAATTTGAGTAATATATATATATATATATATATATATATTGCTATGATAATAGGGTTATTTACGTGTATATAGGATCAGAAGAGTCGCACACCACATGTAAATAGTACTAAAAGTTAGAAAGCTAAACAATTTTATCATGAAAAGTACGTAATTTGCAAATTCAAAAAGCAAACATCTAACACACTGTATAAGGATTACAGTTAACTTTAATTAATGCAAGGTAGCCCATCCTTCAATAATACAACCACATTCAATAAAATAAATAACTTTGTACGCAATCAAATTCATTTTAAACCAGAAAAGCATTCATAAATTCTAAATAAATATGCATTAAGAGCATCGGAAGCTAAAAAATCATGATACGAATTCTGTTAAAATAAACACTCCATAGTGCAGAGAAATAACAAAGCCTCCTCGCAATAAACGCACTCTTCAAAATAAACACGTTTCAGAAACGCAGGATGTAAATAAACGCATTTCAATTTATGTCATTATAGAAATTTCGTTTACGTGATTTTTAACATGGAGTAAATTTAAAACCCAAAAGATCATCTTGACAAAAATAAGTCATAAGTTTGTCTGCGTGAGAAGTCGAATTAAAATTTCCTACAACAAAACAAAACAAGATTGGTAAAAGTACACGGGCTATAGAAATCCTCTATATAGCACTTAAATGCTACGTGACTGGCAACATCATTTCAACAAGCTATTATCAAATTTATGCCGGAGAAAGCTCAAAGTATGGACAATAACCTAAACATGCCTTAAACTTTGACCGAAGGACGCGGATAACCAATGATGTCAGATGGACGCGTTGTTTTAAATACCACACAAATTTGATAAACAATCAGTTTTCCTTCAATCTAAGCACGCTTCATAGCAGTTCAAATAAAAAATTTACGTAAAGTGAACATAGAAAAATTAAATAATTATATTCGTGGAAGTCGTGATAAAAAAGTTTTGAAATTAAAATAATAGTGAAAATATACGAGAGAAGCTTGCCGTTAACTGAAAAACGTAAATAAAAGCTTACTAATTAAACATAATTTTAATATTTATAATTTAGGGCTTTGAGTGAAACTCTAGTGAAACTCTGAGTAAAAATCTAGGAAAACTCTAAGTAAATATCTGGGTAAAATCTAAGTAAAAATCCAGGAAAAATTTAGGTAAAACTCTAGGTATAATCTAGATTGGTGCATAAATCTAAATTTGCAAATAAATCCGAATTTAAATATAAATCGATCTAAATTTGCATAAAAACATTAGTTTGCATCTACGCATCGGAGCACTAAACGGATGATTGTTCTAAGCACTGAATGGGTGTTTGGCCAAGCGGTACTATAAAATCAACAAGTGAACTCAACTGAAAGCAATTCAGGGGTACTGGTCAACAGCATGCAGCAGCAGGAGATACAAGAATAGAGAGAACAAAAAGACACGCAAGGAAAACTACCGGTCAGAACATTATCTAATAGTATAAGGCATTATTTTCTTTTTTTGGAACATTTACATTTTTTTATTATACCATTATTGTACTATAACTGAACCAGATCAAATGAGTCTTGCTAGTTCACCAGATAATCCATATTTTAGGGATCACATAGAAGATTATCATTACATTGATGTTCAAGGACCTGGGCAATTTTCAGATACTGGTTGTACTTCTGTTAAAGTGGAAAAAGGCAGGGGTAGCCCTAGGTCAAAGTCAGCAGCTACTTTAGAGGTTTCTTACATGCACTGTATCTCTAGAAACTTTCGAAACTAAGGTGCATCGTTTCATTTCTTCCGAATGCGTGTCGTAGAATAGAACATATGCTTCTGTAAATTATTATATCATTACTTAAGTTGTAAAATTTTATACGCTTTTCAATTTAAAATATGATTTTTTTTTATGTAAAGGATCATCAAGAATCTCTTTATATACGTGAAAATTTACGTAAAATGGAAAAGTCATTAAACGTTCAAAGGTGTTTCCAATAGTATATAGTGTCATTTTTGCTGGCTTTAAACTAATTAAAGGGAACTATAATTTTGGGGATAAAAAAATTGATATTATTATTACTTTGATTCGGGGGTTTATTTTGTCGAAAGTGAATCATATTATTAAGCTGTAAAGTGTATATATTTTTTTTGTCATTATGCAAATCTTGGTCAATTTCGCTTGTCTCATGCAAGTAGGAAAGTGTTAGATAAAAAGGGGGGTAAATTCTTTGTTATCGTAACGTTGTACACTCCGTGTGGATTAGACTGAGCTAATCGGGGCATAGGTTGTTTAGAAACACAGAGCGGTGGCAGGCAGCAGGAAACTCAACGTTATTTACATCGGCGTGCGGCGTTATCATAGCAATATAATTGGCCTTAAATTGGCCTCGAAGACGCAGTTTAGACAAAAATCAAACAGAATTCCTTCCCCTCCTAATGTTAACTACAACCATTCTTTTATAAATGCTTAATTTTTTAAATAATTCGCTGGGTCCGCTTAAGCAGATTACCTCATTCTTCTCTAAAATATGGTACTAAGTTCGTTAATAACATCGAAACGGGAAGTGAGGCAAAAACATTTGTTGCATGAAATCAGCCCAGATTATAGTCAGTTTGATATGATCAAGTTAATTAAGCGTTCCATCAACAAAAATTTTAACAACACACCGGAAGCTCTAAGAGTATGATGTGTAATGTACAGAATAATTCAGAATAATTATTCGTTTTATTTGTATGTTACGCTATAGTTGCAATGTAACCTAGTTTCATCATGATATTTAAATACTCCATTTTATAGTTTGCTCGACATAAACCTCTCATTAGTACTTTGCTACACGAAGTAAGGTATCTTACAAAATTAAAATGAAGTTTAATTAAGAGAGTTTTGCTAAGTGCTTTTAAAATTTTATGAATTCATTAAAAATCGTTGCACTTTATTGCTGCATGTTGGAAAACATTGTAGTAGCTCTTCTTCTACAGGGAGGTATATGGGGTAAGTGATCATTATATTTTACATAGATGAATGGTTCTATAAATCATAGTTCAAGGTAAATATAGTTTGCTTGAAATGTAGATAACCATTAAAATACATGCAATATCTATGACGTTTAATTACGTAACAGTAAAGTTTGAAAAACAATTCGTAATCAATTTAAAGGCGCATTGGTTTTAATAAAATTCATGTGGTAAGTGTCACAAAAATGTTATAAAAATAGTAAAGATACAGCATTGACTAGAGGAGAGGAGAGCAACGAACACACTCCAACAACGCCACACGATGCTAACAGCTACAGTTATTGGTTCTGGATCCTCTCCAACATTTTATTTTTGGAGATAACTTAAATCTCACTGGAAAAGCTTTTTTCCAGAAATTTTATTTCTGGCAGAATGTTTGCCTTAGAACCAACTGTTCAACCCCAAAAATCGGAAAAGGCATACCTCGAAGTTTTAGAACCTGCTGCACATCATTTTTCATTTAGGCTTAGAAAAGGACTTGGCTATGCTTTTACCTACCAAATTTCAACTATGAACAAGTTCACTTATCTACGTACCTATACTCTCTTTGACCGATAATCTATAAAACAGTTGCCGGCTTGTTTTAATAGCATTCTGCAACACGTTTATATGAGAAACTGTAATACAAAAAGCATAATAGATCAAGCCAGACAATATTAAAAATAGAAAGGAGCTAATAAGCAGAAATTCTGTAAGATGAACTAAACAAAGATAATACAGAAATTATACAAAAATGTAATGTTGAAACTGGAGACACGTTTATTTTTTTGAAGTCTGAGGCACCCTTCCATACAATTCCAGAAAACGCATGAGAGTTACTTTTTAAATAAGTTCGTTTTTGAATAAAAATAAAAATGCTATAAATGTAATTAAAATAATTTTTTTCCCATATTCTACATTCTTCAATCTAGGTTTCTACATAATTTCCATAATTGTTCAAACATTTGTCATAGCACTCAACCTGTTTCTTAAATGCGACGTAAAACAAATCTGCCACCTGTGAAGAACTCCAACCCATGACTGCAGTTTTCATTTCTTCGTCGTCGTTGAACTGTTGACCATTAAGGAACTCTTATATGTACCAAAAATTATTGAGTACAAGTCTGAACTGTAAGGTGAATAATGTACTTGTTCCCATCCAAAGGACTGGATTAGACCTTGTGTTTGTACAGAAACATGTAGCCTTGCATTGTCATAGAGCAACATGACACCTGAAGATATAACACCACACCGTTTGTTTCGTATGGTACGTCGAAGTTTTCTCAAGGTCAAACAATAAATACGTATTGACTGTTGTGCCTCCCGGCTTAAAATCCACCAACAAAATCCCTTTCCTATCTCAAAAGACAATTAACATGATTTTTCGTGCTGAAATTGTCCGTTTAGCTGTCACTGTTGGCTCAATGTAGTACCTACAGGTGGAGCATTGGTAATGTAAATGAACTGTCACTGTTGGCCAATGTAGTACCTCCGGGTGGAGCATTGGGGACGTGGCCGCAAGTATAGCGGCCCTAATTCAAATTATAATGTCACTGTTGGCGCAATGTAGTACCTTCAGGTGGAGCATTGGAAAATTACATGCCACTGTTGGCGACGATGTGTGTCGCCATTACACTGACTATTGCTTAAATTCAAGAGTCATGTGAGACACCTAACTCTCATCTCCTGCAACGGTGTGATCCGAAAATTTATCCATCTACTGAATCTATTCAGTGAAGTACGATAAACCACAGGCAAATCATTCTGTTTATATTGTCAGAAAGCAGTCTTGGGACCCACCAACTACACAATTTTCAATAATTCTGTACCTCCGTACAATGGTATACAATTCGGACCTTGATAACTTTGAAATAGTTGATCGTCTGTCCTCTCGAATGCATGTGACGAGGATTTTAAGAACAGCAGAAGAAGAAGAAGAGCAATCATTTGTTACTCACGACTTCGATGTTATTAAGAAGATAAAAGATGAAATAAAATAAGGAATAGAATTACCTTTGATGATTATGTTGCTCGCGTAGAAGATTTTAAAAAAGGTATTTATAACACAGAAGTTACTCCAGCCGTTCAAACTCTATCGCTCAAGAGGCGTTTAAGTCCCTAGGATGACAAATATTTAATTCCTGGATCAAATTTAACATTCCCGCTTGGACATTATTCAATCATAGATACCAATTAGACTATGCTATACAATGGTTATTTTTAGGATATAAGCTGTATCTATAGTTATTCAATGTTATGTATATAAAATTTTTAATATCTTGATCATCAATCACTATTGGATATCTATTATTCTATAACAATACTGCTTTACTTGTTAAATATTAAGTAAATATAGTTTGAATATAGAACTAATATTAAATATATGGCGAATATATAAAATATATACATAAAGTAAATGTAGATATAGGAAAAATATTTATTACTACTATGTGTATACTGTTTATTAAGTTTTTATTTATTTATAATTTATTCTTATCTAGTATTTGAGATATTTGATGATTGGCATCCCCGGTTGGTCGATACGAGAATAAAGCGACAGTGGTGTAGAAATGAATTTGATATAAAAGTGAAAGTAATATACTCTCATGATGACGTCCCGTGATCCTGGAATGAATGACTTAAATGATACAAAAATTTGCAAAATGGACCTCAGACTTTCTTATGGGAAAATACATGTCAAAATGAACGATTTTGTGCTCGTACGAACATACCCTACGTACTTATGATTAAACAAACACACGCGTTTCGTGCACGTTAACATGATGGTTTCTTTCATCTGTATGTTTCCTTACTACAGCACTAATTTACAATTCAATATTGTAAGCGTTTATTTTATTGTTATTATATTTACTAACGCTGAATTACTTTCAAATAGTATAAGGTAGTATTAAAAATACCTGTCTTTATACAGGAATGTCTAAATTAGTGTAAAACTTTGTTAAAGGAGACATAAAACTTGCTTACAGTCGTAAAAACACACGAACGTAAACTCAGTAACATGAAAATTGCAACACTAAGAAGAATTGGAAATTTTTTGATCAAACTTGGCAGATATGTTTAGCTACTCAAAGGTAATAATTGATTAAAATTTCGTTGCGATAGATCAAGTGGTATTGCTATATCTGTCACTTCTATCTATCATTCCTTTTTAACATTATTTCCGTTGTATTTCTTTGTCTGTCATCCCCGTTGTCCATTCAATCTATGCTTATCTCACTGATACATATGCTATCAAATAATCTTTCCTTGTTTTCTCGTTTGCAAGTTTTGCCAAAATCACCCTTTCCACTTAAGTTTTAAACTACGTCTATCTTAACATGTGATATTTCTATCTTAATTCTATCCATTCTAACAAATAACCTTTCTTTGTTTCGCTGTATTTGTAACTGTCAATTCTACCCATATTCCAAAACTTCTTATATTTTTAACGAGGTTATAAATCTATCCTTAATTGACTTCCCCGACCAACCCTACTTTAAATTTTACTGTTGTTGGTTCAACGTTATCTACGCTTCAGGGAAAATTAAGACAGTTACATTCGTTTATTATTTAACGTTTCAAACTTCTAAGAATACAATTGCCACTCTGCTTTTAATCGCGGAAACTAAACGGTTTGAAAGGAGCTTTTGAAAATATACATTCACCTTTTGCTATAATTTAACTCTGATGGTTACCTTGATTTATAATAGGAAATTTAGATGCTCGCTTCTTCCAATATACGTTAATAAATAATATAACGCTTTTGGAAAATATTCTTACGAAGTTTTCATATAAAAATTACAATGCTTTCTACTTCTTAAATACAACAATTAAAATATGTTCATGATATAACACACGCTATTTTTAATAAGTATTCATAGTTAAAGGATTATGCTACTTTAACTTTTTAGCTTCTTGAAATTATTCCGTACAATTATTAATTTCTACTCTAAAGAAAAGAGTTTTACATTGTTATTTATATTTTCTATGCAGAATCTTGAAGTAAATTGCAAAATTGAATAGTAATGGTGTTTTAACCCCCAAATATCACAGATATATATATATATATATATATATATATATATATAAAGAACAAGTTATCTGCAGTCCGCAATACGCAATAAGAAATAGTATATAAAATAAGATGTATCTGTAAACAACTCTTATGAAAATAATAAGAGCTATTGACAAATACAAATCGGGCTAGTAGTTATATAGCCATATATAAGAGTTTGTTTACAGATACATCTTATTTTATATATATATATATATATATATATATATATATATATTATATTGCTATGTGTATCCTCTAGATCGGCTCGCTAATTAATACCGCAATGTTGGGCATCATAAAAATGCAGTGAGGTTAAGCCTGAACGATCGAGCCCCAGCGTTGGGTTGACATAAAAATTCAGTGTCCTTTGGGATTAAATTGAGCCCTACCGTTGGGTTGACATAAAAATGCAACGAACTTTTATTTGAAAATCATGCCCCACGAATTGGGCGTCATAAAAATGCAGTAGTTTTACCTGGAAAGAAGCCCTAAAATCGAGCCCTAATGTTGGGCGTCTTAAAAATGCAGTGGTCCTTTGGGATTTGAAGCCCCTACTTCCTCCTTTTGTGATAGAAATATAACTCCAGCAATTTGCACCTAAATAAAACTTCGTTACAAATTTCGGGTTTGATTATGATATGTTCTAATTTAATATCTACAAAAATTGCTTCCCTAAGTTGATCTGCCACGGCTACTCATGTACACTACCTCTAGGATATACTTACCCCAACTACACATTCTTTCAACACCTTTACACACAACAAAATACAAAAATAAAATAAACTCCTTGGACAAACATATACTCTTTTATTCATATGACATAGATGATTATTCAGACAATCTCAATATTTACATTGTTATATTTACAATAAAACATTTCAAGAATACAAAATTGTCTTTAATATACGGTAATCAAATTAATTTTCAGTTCATAAAATTTTCACCACATAACTCTAAACACACCTAGCTTTATTACACAATACCAGCACCAGAGTTCAACAATAAAACAAAATTCGTTAGCTGGTGTGTTCTTCGGACGCACCACCTCCTTGGATGACTGCAACCAAACTTGGTTTTTCTCCACGTTCTCACTCCTACATAAACAGCAACTCCATCTCAACTCGTTCATCCAGTTCCCCCAGTTATTAGTGGATACTTTTCATACAACCATCCATCCAAATCCAAATTATACCTCCGTCTCAATTTAACGTGCCACCAGCACTCCCGTTCAAGAAATACTAGGTCCGCTTACCTCAGTAGCATCCTGTTGTACTCGTACAATTATTTATACTAATTTATTTTCAGCCCGTTTAATTTGTTAGCACCAACTCGTGCATTTAGAACACTTGTAAAATATACGACTGACTGCACTATGTCGCGGCTTTTAATTTTAAATTAGGATGTCTTCTCGATGCTACTTAATGTGCTCGAAGCGGATCAGAAGATTAAGAGAGTCCTACCACCCCTGGCAAGAGCTTTTATAATCTTCAAACCTCTTCTTTAGTCACGTATTTCTATATTTTTCGCTAAACTATCACATTCGTTACAAACAATTCTCCAAATTCCTTCACTCAAAACCCAACAAACTTTTCAAACTCAGAATTCCACTCCTTCCACCACGGCTTTAGCACGAAAAACTAGCTATCAGTTGCAACCGTCGACGCGTATCCAGAAAATTTTTCCTCTCCATATACTCTGACCACCTGTAAAACACGCCCATAGTGCCTGCGTCTCTAATTTCCTTGCAGTCATGCGTTCATAACCACTATTTTCTGTTTCATTCGTGTTTCCCTTACTTTCATCGAACCCCCCCACTATCACTGTGCTGTCTACGGTTACGATTCCCTTGCTATATGTGCGCATTGAAAATCGATATCGTCGACAAACATCTTGCATCTTTGTTTCACCCATTTGTCTTTTAAAATATACTCGTCTGTCACGCGCTTGAAAACTACTTGTCCTTCTACCAGCTGATGTATTCTCTGTCTTCCTTGGTTGCCTTTTAACGATTCTCTGTCTCTTAAAATTATTGATTTTTGCTTCACAAATAACATACTTGTTCGTTAACCTAGCTTTTCCGCTGTATAATACCTCAAAATGTTATTGCATCGTCTTGTAGCTTTCAAAGAAATATTTATTTATTTAAAGCTTTCATTCCCGGAACGCCTCGACCGTTTATTATGTTGTTTTGTAGTCTTCTACGAATTAAGTTAACGTACCTTTTAGTTTACGATGCTAAATGAATATCCGTTGCATCAATTATTGATTTTTATTTACCGCGAAGCTTTAATATTACACATGTTTGTCTGCAATAGTCAACCTTGTATTAACGTATACAAATTATTGATTTTTACCTATCGCGAAGCTTTAGTATTCTGTAGGTAATCGTCTGCCTGGTCTTATACTAAAGTATGCAAATTAGTGATTTGAAGCGATATAAATAAAGTATTATTTTCCTATCTACAGGGTCGTTATAAAAATACCTTCTTCGCCTATTTACACACGTTGACCTTTAACCTACACAGTAATATATATATATATATATATATATATATATATATTGATGTAATAAAGAGGTCACGAGAGGTCATAGAAACTCAAATTCTATAAATAAAACCCACCCAAATACAAGAAAACAAAAAAATTGAAATTTCTTTATTGTATATTGACTTATATGTTGCAGTAGTGTGTCCTGCAAGATACCACAATCCGCCCCGGTATCGATCTGCCGGAGTACAAATCGGACCCCGGCCTCGCCGAATGACAAGAGTCCGCAAACATGCAAGATTCGTGTACAGAGAAGTGGTCCATGGTCTGTTGTTGGATTATAAATAACACATTATCGCATGGGTTGGAAAAGTTATAATGAAAACATTGGGTACCTAATTTTTTACTTCTCTAACTTTAATGAGACGAGCAATGGTACAATTTTATAGACGTTTTCATGCCAAAGAAAAACAAAACATCAAATGATAGTGATAAACATAATGGGCCGCCAGATGTGCATATAGTCAATAGCCCAAACGGTTAACACAAGCAGAATATCAAAAAATATTCATTTATTTCCTACAGAAGTAAATTTAAGAATAAATGATTTTAACATTTAACTACATACCCAAATGTCATAATAACGTTAGTAAAGTTTAAAAGGGCCCCTTTAATTATATTTTTTTAAATTTCTGTATTATCCTGACATGTAATTACTGCTCACATTAAGTTTGATTTTTCTCGTGTTAAGTTAGAAAAAAGTTAAACCATTGCCATAACTACCTAAAAATATTCTGTTACTGGCTAAAAAGGCTTAAAGTATATCTATCAACAATACCAACTTTTCAGAAGAAAAATAATTAAATGTAGCCCTAAAATAAACGTTTCAATTTACCAAACATTCGAATCAATTCGAAGGCAGCCATTGATGAACGGTATATAGTAATATTCCTTTATTAGACAGACAGGTATAATTGGATTTCCTTATTAAAACATCGGACCTAATTATAAATTTTTAATTAAAACGTTCTTAAATGAACAATTTATAGAGAAATAAACTGATTAGAAAAGTCTTAAATAGTGTAAGTTAAAGTTGACAGGTTACGGTTATTTCTGAAACACCTGGGGAATAAATTAGAATTTAACTTAAAACTTTTTGGAGTCTTGAGTTTTCTATTTAGGTAAAACGATTGCGCTAATTTGGTGGTATAAAGTTTCTTCAATTTCAGAAATTATATTTTACTTTCAAACAACTTCAAAAAGAATTTAAACATTCATAATTCTGAAATACCCGATTATCGGCTATTGCAAGGTTATTTGTTTATTTCAGATCAGGCCGTTTTAAATAAACCTCAAAGTGATCTGTATCACCAATTAGAATAAAACCACCAACTTTTCTCCTTTTTGCTGAATATTGTTATGGGTGAAATGTGCGCTATGTTATAAATTTAGTTTTGCCGTGAAGGGGTGGGAACATCATAATAACTTAAGGCCACTTCGGCTAACTACAGTACTACGGGAGTAGATTCCTAAAAAAGAAATAAAAGAAACCGAAAAAGGAACATTTGAAATGGCTGAATGAAAAACTACATTACTATCATACTCTGAAAGGCTTTAGTTCCATGTCATAAGTAAGGAGAGCCAAACCATCTTGTCACAGCAATCCCTATCGATATTATACCCTATACGAAAGACGGTTGCTTTGGATAGGTCTTTTTTGCTTTCGGTTTCCTAAATTTATTACATTATATTTTATCAATCTCTTTTATCTATCTCTGAACTACCTTAAAAACAATTATAAATTTTTTCATAATTAATGAAAATCTCAAAATAATCTTTTCCTGAATACGATTCCATCACTGGAGTAGTGGGATATCCTTTCACAAATTTACCTAAACTTAAACATTATTTACAATAAATTCCAGATATTATTACCAAAAATAAAAAAAAACTTAATCCATAATTAAACCTACCGTGCCATTGCTCTAGTTAATAAGATTGATCTATACGACATTTTAAATCCCAATTTATGGAAGCGCTCGTTATAACAATACATGAAAAACAGCGCAGCACCAATTATTTTATTAACCATTTCAATGTCCATTAAAAATACTACAATTTTACTCTCTCTCCACCAAGAAATTCACTAATAAAACCTACTATTGAAATCAGTATACACTAATTCCATCGCTAATTTAGTCCACCACAATCATCACTTTCATGTTAATTTCCACTAAAAAAATACGAACATTTACAACTTAATCGTAAAATTTATATGTACAAATTAAAATGTAGAAACGCTAAAGCTCATATATAGACTTACTATTTTAACTAATTTTTTAAAAGGTTAAGGATGTTCAGAAACCATCAGTATTTCCATTTCCTATCATAACGCAACAGAATACAAAACTCCAAATTATTGGAAAGGTGAACTCTCCAGGACCTAACCCCTTTGTAACCGGTCGTAACGATATTATTTCCACATGCGAATCGATACATACCCTGCCCGTGCAAGCGTAAGTTCAAGCAATTAGTCGCACCCCGCGCTTTTTTCCTTAAGGAATCTATATTGTACTCTAGAACTTGAAACTGCGTTTCTTTTCAACTTCCAACCGCTCATTACTACTTGATCGTATTACAACATTTTGGCGATAACAAATACCTACCCAATAATTAATTCATCCTTTCCGCCGGGTGTCATTTTCTCTACAATAAAAATTCACTCTCACAATGCAACATTTACTATGCTGAATAAAAATTATTGTCCTGTTAATAATAGAAAAATCGAGCGTCTAGCTATGTTTCAGATATGATTTTGCATTATCCACGTATTTATTGTTCCTGTATTACAATATGAAGACGTTTTTATTAATGAATAACACTTTGAAATTTATGAAATTTTTTATGTCAGCGATTTTTAAAATAATTCAATATATGTAATAACATAATTCAATTATACAAAAATCCTCTAAACTTAATTTTTAACTAAAATAATTTGTGGAACACTTTTTAACGCGTAACGTCTTTGTTCTCGCTGGACACTTTCTAAATATTTACAAAAACTACGAAAAATAAACAGTTTTTTGCGAATAATATTCTTTTGCATGCGTTCGAATCAAGTAACAAAACATTTTTTCCACTTCTTCAGGTGACGAAATCGCTGTCTAAACATTTTTGTTTTACCTTCAGGAACACCAAGAAATTATTAAGAGGTAAATTAGGCGAATGCGGGCAATGAGAAAAAATTCGATTTTTACTTTCAAATGGTGTTAAGTTAGAAAAGAGTTAAACCATTGTCATAACTACATAAAAATATTTCGCGATGCGTACGTGAGGATCCTTTATAAACTTCCATCACGATTTAAGTACAACCATAAAGAAGAAATAAGGAAAAGCAAATAATTAATTTATCACATAGCGTGAGAAGCATTTTAATTTAAGATAAACACTTGTCTCCTCAGGGATAATATATCATACTTGCTTTTAATACCGAGAAAGCCTTTGCAATTGATAGCAAAGTTAAGACGTAATCTAAATAATATACGCCTTACTTAACAATTTAATTAAAATACAGTTATTAAATGAACTCGAGAAGTATCTTTTGGCAATTTTAGGTTCTTTACTAAACAATGTATAAAACTACTTATAAACATGTGGCAATGCGGCGTACATACCAAATATATTTTGGAAAAGATAACTTCATTATAAAAACATCGAGAAAAAGGAACACATTCGTAAAAGGAAAGCACAAAGTAGCTCTGACCAAACACTTAGTGATTGGTAATGATTTACCACCAGTCACATTTATAATATTCGCTGTTCTTTAAGAAATCATGCAACTCTGTTAGATTGACCACATGAAGTTTTTTGTTTTTCTACTGCCGCGACTACTGCTAAAATTATGGAATGTGGTAGAGTATAGTCATCAAATTCTTGATTTAGAGAAATTCAAATTCATAAATTTTTCTAAGCACAAACGACCTAGTAGAAAGGTGTTCAACGGTTGGATTACAGTATACGAATGCTACCTATAAAATAACGAGACTGATGCTTTTTTTATTGTAAATTTATACATATTTAATTATTATCCCTTCAATATACATCGCCGTGATCCCTACACCGCTGCATGCAAATTTTCCATTATTCAAAACAGTACTGGAAATCGTCTTTTGTGGTCTCGTTCATGACGAGCGCCGCCTTTTTTTTTCACAGCTTCAACAGTTCAATTTAATGCAGATTTGACCCTCAAGAATAGATAAAAGTCACATGGTAAGTATGTATATATATATATATATTGCTGTGATAAGGGGTTGTTTAAGGGTGTATTTTATAGCAATGGTCGTTTAGGAATCAGAAATTATAATAGGAAGCAGAAAACTGCATTTATTTAGTAGAGAATTGAGTAATTGGGATAGTTTGTAAATAGTAAGCAGTCAACACCCTGCATATAGAGTATAAGTAGTTTTAAGCGACGCAAATAGACACAATAAGACGCATAGTTAGCATAGAAATAAGTAATTCATGCATTAGGTAGATAACGAATATTTAACACCCGGTATATAGAATTTTAGTAAATTTAGGTAATGCAAGTAACGATATTTTTCAGTGGAAGCACGCGTATTTATAATTAAGCATAATAAATGTAATTAAACACGCATTCAAAAGAATTCCAATCAGTTATGACAATACGGAGATAAGAAATAAAGCTTAAAGAAGCGTAGTGTAAGTGCGTACAAACGATTAACAAATTTTGATAAGTAAAGTTAATTAAAAATGCGTAAATAAATAAGCATATATAAAAATTGAAAGTCGAATTGCATCAGATATTTGTGCATAATAGGGAAAAGCGATAATATTTCTCAAAACACCGCATGGGCTGATAACGAAGCAGCTGTATGCAAACAACAATTACTCGAAAGGCACAGAATGTTACATCAGAAACTACTTTAAATAAAGAAACCTCATTGGTTAAGATTAGCGACGGGCTTGTAAGCCATGCCCACAGACGAAGTGGGATATCAATCATATATTAACAGCGACAATAATAACTAGCTCAGTTCTCAACTCAACAAAGGCCGAGGTGCGTCACTTTGAACCTAAAAGTGTCCCGCGTAAGAATAATATTTAAAAGTAAAAATTGTTTAAGTGATAGATAGTGCGACCAAGATGAAAATTCCTATTGGCGATTGGCGTAAGTAGATTTTGGGGAATTTATTTAAACTAAAATATAATAATAATAATAGGGCACTGAGTCTGGTGAGAATAAATTCCAATTCTGAGTCTGGTGAGAATAAATGATATTCTGAGTCTGGTAAGAATAAATCTAAGTTTGGGGAGAATAAACTCTAAGTCTGACGATGATGATTGGACGATAATAAATCTAAGTTTAATAATCCAGAGGGTGACGACAATAATTCAAATGTAATAAATCTAAGTGTGGATAGAAAAAATTTTAAATGGGTATACAATAATTCTGAATTGGTGGAGAATAATTTTGATCCAAATGGATGGTATAATGCATGGAAAATTCTAATTGATAATGGATGCGTCGATAATCTTTGTTGCGAGAAGGAAATAACGAAGTAAACAGACCAGGTTAGATCTTTTAGTTTTAAGACATTTTTTTTCTATTTGAATTTAAATATTGAATATTGAATTTGCTTAATTAATATAAATTAGTGTGACGGAGTCAACAACGAACTTGTATACGTAGAAAGTACGTAAGATGATAAAGGGGTTTTGAACGTTCCAGGCTTCTTTTTATAAGAACAATAGGTTTTTGGTGACTTTAGATTGAATCTCAATAATTTCCAAAACCTGTACATAATATTTGTTTTCATTATATGGAATTGAATTAACTTCATTTTATAATTCAAAATAAAAGCTAGTCGAGGCCGAATGATAAAAGTTAGTGGGAGTGTAATTTGATAATTTAAACAATAAAGGAGGAGCTATAAGTTGAAACGCCATTGATATCAAAGAAAGCGTTATTATATCAAGTTTTGTTATTGGTCGACACAAGGTCGGTCCACGATAGTTCATGGAGGGAGTTCATAGCATAAATATATGGCCGCCCAAACAATGGGGCACGAGTTTTTGTGAGAGTACATAGCATAAATATATGACGCCCAAACGATGGGGCACGAATAATTGTGAGAGGACATAGCAATATATATATATATATATATAAATTTATTTTAAGGCTATATACAGAAGGTTGGTGAAAGCACAGAACCTTGGGACAGCCTTGGAATACAAGTGTAGTGTGAGAGTAATAGTTGGCAGTTCGGTTGGATAAATATGACTTTATTATGGAAAAAATATTGAATATTGAATATTGGGCCACCACATGAGATCAAAGGAAGAATGGAAATCGAGGAAAACTACTAAGATGTATTTATAATGGAATGCTTGGACTTTGGTCATGAGTAGATAAATTCTTTGTTCTGTACTGTGTTTAGGACAGAAGTCTTGTTGGTTGATAGACATCAGGGAGTTTGTTCCAACGTGAGATTGAATTTTTTGTAGGATTAGGTTTTCTAAGAGTTTGTTATTGTAAGGGGGTAGAGTAATTGGTCTCTATAGGAAGTGGAGTCTTCAGGAGATTTAGAAGGTTTCAAATTTCAGGTTATATTTTGTTAAACAGGCACGGAATAGGATGTTAATAGGTAGTCGAATAACGGGCCACGCTTATTGGACGATTGTATTAGAGATGTGCAACAGCTCGCGATTTAAATCAAAATAACATTTCGCGATCGAATTTATGAATGACTTTATTTAATAAACGCTTCTATATATTTTCAAAATTATCTATTTATAGAATGTAGTAGTATTTGCGTGATTCCATTTCCAATAATATACGCTTATCATACGCAATTTTCTGGGAATTCCTCTTTAGCGTTCAAAATAGTCGAATTTTATTACCTAGCAATGTCGTTCCAGTTACTAGTGACGTGTGTTGCTCGTCTTTGTTTAACATCCAAGGTTATTATGGCGTCGTATACTAATCTAGTAATTGTGAAAGGTAGTAAATAATTTGTGTCAGTTATTTTATTATGTTCCAGCCACTTCTTGGAGTAAACGTTTATTTATTAATGAGTTTATACCAATTGACGTATTTCTTCTCAATCCCCCTCGAAAATACGAGAACATGTTTTATTTAAATTGAACTTAGGTAATATACAGGGTAATTAATTTAAACTTTAATGGATTTATAAATGCAAATTAGTTGCATTTTATAGCAAATATTTGCTTTCACGGTAAAACGTGTTTTAAGATTAAATTTAGGGTTTCAAATACAAGATAGATTGTAGTTTTTATGCTAAATGCGTAAAGCTCACACTATTCTATGCTATTTACAGCAAATGAAAAGCATTTTTATCGAAAATGTATTAATAATTAATAAGTGAAAATAAATGGCTTTGTATTTATCTTAAAATGATCGATTTGCGTTCGCATTTAATGCGTTTTTAAGGTATTTTAAAATGAATTATTTTTATATACACAGTTTACGTTATTTGCTACTTATTTACAATACGCTTATATCGTACAGGGTAATTATATATACAAAGGCAATTGAATTTTTGCTTGACACTTTAATTAATAAAAGTAGGCTTGAATCATAGTAGGCTTGAATCATACAGGGTGTAACCATGAATATACGTAAATTTCTATTTTTTCCGGATTCTTTTATATTTTAGTGGACTTTATTTATAGAATTTGAGGTTCAATGACCTCTCGTGATCCCTTTATTACGTCAAAACATATATATATATATATATATATATATATAATTATATATATATATACATACATATTGACGTGATAAGGGGTCACGAGAGGTCATTGAAACCAAAATTCTGGAAATAAATCCCACCAAGATAATAGAAATTTCCAAAGATTCATGGTTACACCCTGTATAATACAAGCTTTCTTTTTGCAAAGCAAAAATGCAATTCTGTGTGTATAAATAATTACACTGTATGATATGTGTATTGTAAATATATAGCAATTAATGTCCAGTAGCGAAATACACAATTCCGTGTTTTTAAATAATCACTTTAAGATAAATACAAAGCGATTTATTTTCACTTATTGGCAAAAAACTACATTTCCCATTGCATATAAAACATTCGTTCTATTTAGCGTATGAACTTCATCAATCCTGTTAAAAGAATAACGCTTTAATCTTAATTATGTATATTAAAACACTTTTTTGCCATGAAAACCAATCTTTTATTACAATTATAAAGAAGCGAATCCTTCTGCATGCGTAAAACCCGTGGATAAAACAATTAAAGTTTAAAGTAATTACCCAAATTGAGTTTATGTTATAAACTCAATTTAAATAAAATATGTTCTCGAATTTTCGAGAAGAATTGAGAAGAAATACGTGAATTTCGTATGATTTAATTAATAAAAAAACATTTACTCCAAGAATCAGCCGGAAATTAAAAACCCATTGAAGTAGAAACGAATTATTTATTAGCTTTCGCAATCACTGCAGGATTGCTGCGATGCGACCAGTAACCTTATATGTATTAGATGAGCAGCGCACTTCACTAATAAGTGGATCGCGATAATGAGGTAATAAAACGAGAAATTCCCAGAAACTTGCATCAGATAGACGTGTAGTATTTGAAACGGAATCACGTAAACACTCGTGCATTCTAGAAAAGGGATAATTTTTATATATAAACAGAAGTAATCGACATTAGATTCGTTCATAAATCCGATCGCGAAAATGTTGCTTTGAAAAGATTGTTTTGAAATATGTATTACGCATACCGTAATTTAATGATTACAATAAAGAAGTCACTCTTAAAATATAACGTTGATGATAAAGTTAAACGTAACCTGCATATAAATATGCAAGTTATTAAATGTAATGAACATGGAAAATTCTTCAAGATAAAAAGCTATTTAAAAATTAACTAAAATAATTAAGCCGAGAATGCACATTGGTCTTTAAATAGAGATGTAAATAATATGAAAATCTTGTAAGCTGATTTGGATGTCAATTTAAAATAAAGCCAAAAAGCAGAAGATACTTAATTACGAATTGGAGAAGTGCTTTCTGAATTTTTGCAAGTATTACTTTTTAAAATAACGTTTGTAACTGATATTTGATTATTTGTCACGTAGTTTAAAATAAAATAAGTCTTACAATATAATATTTATTTTTATAAAACATCTTTACCAGAAAAGTTTGTGATAAAAGTTCGAAAGACTCTTTTTTATAGACTATCTGTCAAGGATTTTTTGGCCAAAGCAAGCCTTACAAGCGTGGGAATCAAAACCAGGTAAACTATCCGTAAAAAAAGAGATTTTCTCTAAATTTAAACCTAAATAAGGTAAGAGACATTTTGAACTTAAGTAACTTGTTAGAAATAATTTGATGTTTGAAAGACCAGGGAATTTGTGGGAATTTAATTTGGAAACAAATAAATCTAGGAGGTCTAGTTCAAGAAAGTTGTCACGGGTTGCGTTGGGAGGGGTTGCACTATCATCAATTACTTTTTGTTGTAAATAGGACGGAATATCTATGGGAATGGAAAGAATAACTGTGTTTAAGAGTAGGGATCATTATCATCATCATTAGGTCTTCAGTCCTGGAACTGGTTAAACGCGTATCTTCATTGTTTCCTATTCTGAACTAACCTACACATTTCCCTAAAATTTGCACAATCTGCATCTATCACTATCTGAGTGCGATAGTCCAATCTAGGCCTACTTCTTTCTTCCTATCTCTGCTTGTAATACATCCCGTACTATTCACCAAAAATGCCTTAGAACGTATCCTGCCCTTCTATTTCTTCTATTTTTTTTGCTTTCCACCGATATCTTTATTCCCCTACTATTTATATAACCTGTTTGTTATTAACTTTGTCTGTCCATGCTATCATCCTCATACATCTCAAGCATAACATTCCAAAAGGCTTCTACCGTTCTTCTGTCTGCTTCTCCTACGGCCCCTCTCTCATAGATGTACTGTGCTGTGTTCCACACATATGCTTTCAACAATTTTCTTCCTGTTTCTATGTTTGTTATCTTTGAACATAGCCGCTGTTCGTTCTCGTTAGATGCAGTTCGATCCCCTTCTATTATTTTACAATTATATACCCTACTTCCCCGATATTTATTAGTATGTGAAGGGGGGTAAGCAGCCTGTGGCTGCCAAGTTCCCTCAGCACTTGAACATTTGCCGAATTAATAGATTTTCCAATAAATCCTATCGAACATTCAACATTCGTTGATAATATTCCACAAACAACACCAGTAGTTGTTTATAATAATCATCAGATTTAAGTGCACTTATATTTTCGGCATTAGATTTTCCGTCTTGAAACTGATTGGATGCGTACCTCCACTCATTTATATTCTGAGCTAACCTACACAGTTCACTGAAATTCCCACAACAGCCTATATACAGCTCGGTTCCCCTTCTATTGTTTTCTAATTATATGCCCTATTTCACCAAGATTCAGTGGTATGTGAAGAGGGTTACGCATCCTGTGGCTGCCAAGATCCCCCAAGACTTAGTAATAGTAATAGTTTTCCAGTAAATGCTTTCGAACAATTAACATCATTCAAGAATATTGCACAACCAATACGTGTAGTTGCTTATAATGATCATCATGTTTAAGTACAGTTTTTTTTTGTCATTGGTTTTCCATCTTGAGACTGGTTGGACGCATACCTCCATTGATTTCTATTCTGAGCCAGCCTACATCTTTCACTATCTGTGTGCAATAGTCTAACCTAGGTGTACTTCTCTTTTTTCCTATCTCCGCTTCTAATATATTCCGCACTATTCCCTCATGTCTTAGCATGTGGCCTATCATCCTATCTCTTCCATCTCTCCTATTTTTTATCGTTCTCTACATATTTCTTTCTTCCCCTAAATTTTGTAGTACCTCATTGTTCTTTACTTTGTCTGTTAATGATATCTTCATCATACGTCTGTAGCACCACATTTCAAAGGCTTATACCATTTTCTTGTCCGCTTCTCCTGCTGTCCAGGCTTCACAACCGTACAGTGCTGTGCTCCACACATATGTTTTAAGCAATCTTTTCGTAGTTTCTATGTTTGTTGTCTTTGAACACAGTAGTTGATTTTTCTTGTTAAATGTAGCACGACCTTGTGTTAATCTTTGTTTTAGATCTTTTGCGCTTTTCCCATCTTGCGTTATTTGGCTTCCTAGGTAGCAAAAATCCTTAACCCCTTGTAAGTTCTCGTTACCTATTTTTATTCTTGTTTTAAATTTATTTTCCCCACCTTTGCAAACTAGAACTTTAGTTTTAGTTTTGTTAATTTTCATACCGTATCTCTGTTAGAACTGTTTCCATTTCATTAAGAGCAGAGTAGGGATATGGTATCTTATATGGTAGGGTTCTTTAGTAAGGTAGGTGCTGTTAATATATGATTTTGAGAGGATTTTACTAACCTGTCGTAAGCTGTACACGGATCTGCGCTGGGGTGTCAATGATCTCCTGGAAGCAGTTCTTTTTAGCTTCGTACTGCGATGTTTGATGCTTGTAGTCTAAAACCATAGCGTTTAGGAGATATTCATTAGCCCTGGAATCTTTTCGGGCACGTTACATTCTATGACATAAGTTATTTAAGCCACCTTCTACATTCTATTAGTGAAAGACTCCTCCAGGCTGCAGTCAGTGTAACCTATTGTCTTGTCGAGATATTGTCGGATTAAGCTTTATGGGTGGACTCGTGATGGAGTTTGCTAAAGGGTGAGGATCTGAATTATTTGTTTGGAATATTTGAAGTTTGGATACATGTTTTTGCAGAGATTTTAGGAAAAGGAGCCAGTTTGCTTTCGTGGTATTGTAAGTTTGGGTTTAATTGATTTGCCTGGGTAATTTGATATGATTTTAAAGATGATAGGGTTGTGGTCGCTGGATGGGATATCGAGTGACATTCGTGAGTTTATAAGGTTTATGGCTGTGGCGAGGTAGCAAGGGTGACGTCAATATTAGAGCGGTGCAAATCGAATTCCCAGGTTAGAATGTGGGTCGGAAATGTGAAGATGGCGTTGTTGGATGAAGTCCTCTAAATGCGTGCCTCGTTGATCAGTGGAGTCGCTAAACCATAAGGTTGATTTGGCATTCACATCTGCGCAAATAACTGTGGGTGTGTGCCCTATGGCTTGCAACGTATCGTCAAGTCGTTGTAAGTAGTTCTGTATGTCTTTGTTATATTGGAAGTATGCTGTTCCTGTTGTTCAGTGTAGTTAAATTGTCAGGATTTGTGGTAGAGATAAGGATAGCTGGCCGAGGGCGTACATTTGAGGATTATTGATTACAAAGACTGCTGTTAAATTGGGATCAATCGGGTTAGGATAAATAAAGGATCTGTAGTGAAGGTGAAGATTAGGGATTCTCTTGTTAACTAGGTATGGTTCTTGTAGGAAGGATAAGAAAATATTTTGATCTGCATGGGCATGTGTTAGTTCAAGGGATGCGGACATGGAATTCTGAAAGTTAACTTGGATTCTTCCTAGACTGGTGGATGGGTGAGATAGAAGTAGTAGTGCGCGCTGTTCTGTTCATGATATTACCATCGCGGAACACGTATTTTGTATTCTTTATCGCAGATATGCTTTCCAGGTTTATTGTTAAAATGGTTTCGTCATCATCCCTCGCTCTTTTTGTATTCTGCGTGTCTGATAGTACACAAAAACCAGATGGTGATGGTCAAGAGTGAGAAGTTCTTGAAGACCTCTGACACGGCATCAAAGAATCAGCAGAGGCTAGTAAGGTTGGAAAGGTTGTTATTACTGAAGAGATGCTTGCAGAGATCATCGACATTGTTTTGTAAAGATCGTCCTGTTGCCATCTGTACCAGGCCGTGCTCATAGATATAATAATAATTAAACCAATTCCCTTTATTTGTTTTATATTTCATAATAATCTATGCCTTTGGCATTAAAAGATAAGGGTTGTTGCATAAAATTTAAGATAGTATTTATTTTCGTTACGTTGAGAATATTATAACAACGGGGGGACGAACTTAGAGTGCGTGATAGACTTGGGTTATGTGAAAGAGTGGCGTAGTTAGGAGTTGATTGCAGTGAGACGTATAAACTAGCAGCTGCAATGTAAAATACTGTTAAGTGCATGCCCTTAAATGGATATTTTAAGGTAGGATCTAATATAATTATATTTGCAAGCTTCATGTTATTGGTTTGAGGATTCATCCGAACATTCAACATATTATTAACTATTATAACGTAATATCATTACGATTGATAACCGTGAAGGGTGCAATAAAATCCACTGTAGTTATCATACCATAAATTTTATACTACGTCGTCGAAATAGCAAGTGTGGTGCGTTGTCCTCCTTAAAAACATTAGGTTTGACCGTGCATTCCGATTACGTTACTTGCCGTCGGTAATATAATTTAGGTTATATCCACGTAAATTAGTTTTAGAAGGACGTCGTTTATCTGTTTACACATTAAGTTTAAGGATCTTAATTACTTTTAGTATTTCCACTTTATATAAAAGGGATTTGGTAAAGAATTAAGTTTAATTAAAGCATTGGTCATAATTTACCGGGCGTTTCCTGAAATGTATGTGCTGCATAGTGCGTTAAGAATATTGAATTCATTTATTAAGGTTAGTCAAGTTCTCAAGGCCTTTTTATTGTAGTTTAAATTTCAAATACCCCTTCGACCCGAACCCCTCATGAGAAAGTGCCTGTTTATTGGCAGTGTTCACATCGTAGGTGTTACAGATGATCCTGTTGGTGGAAAATTTAGGCACAATCATCACTCCACACTGTAATAAGCGCTGGTTGTGTTATAATTATACTGGAAGATGTGTAAAATTCCAACAGGTGTTATGTTAAACTGTTGTTTATTTGTTCGCTTGTTGTATGACTTTGAAATTGCGTGACCAGTTTTATCTGACCACGTATGTAATTAATTTTGGGTGCTTACCCTTTTAACATGCTGTTGGACAGTTGGTTTTATGTCGTTTCTTGATATTAGCACTTTGAATTTAAAATTATAACTGGACACATTCAAAGCCAGTTATTTAAGACTTCTTAAACTTGTTCACCTTTCTGTTACCAGTTTACTGCACTCGACTTTCATAATTATTATATGCGTAACTATTTTATTAAAGTCTAAAGTAATTACGTTGGCTTAATATCGGATTTAATAACTTTTAACTAAGAACTAAGAAATAAATAAAAATTAACCGTCTTGCTTGTACGAATGTCAAAGCCAGCAAGTAACATGGTGCCAGATCAGGCGAATAATATTGCGTTGTTATACCTTTCTAGAAACGTCTTGAAAGACAACGCAGTGTGTGTCATTGCGTTGTCCTGCTAAAGAACCCATGATTTGTTGGTCTATAATTCGAAACCTTTTCACGAGGTTGAGCAAGAACCTCAAGGTAGTGATGTTGATTAACAGTTTGACCTTTAGGAACCAAGTGACGGTACACAATTCCATGCATATCGTAAAAAAGAATCATCGCGTCCTAGATGTGCATCCTTTTCGATGTCTTCTCGGTCATAATGGAAATGCTTGAACCACTCAAAAACTCGTACACGTGATAAGCATTCATTGTCCTATTCTTCTTTTAATAAAAGATGAGTTTACAGTAGCAGTTTACAAACTTTTGTATGCAATTTCACGACAATTTATTACTCTAATAAAACACATAATTTTTCGGGCAACACAAAAAAATTGATCTCATACAAATTGTAGAAGATGCACCCAATCATACTGCTAACTAATTGACCAGTAAGTATGCAGTATTCAATAAGTAGCATGCTCGCATAAATCACTCCTTAATCAATAGTGGGCTCGTCCGACATCCCTTGAAATACAAATTGAACTGTTCGAATGTAAAATACAAACAAACCTTGGTATAAAAGGAAGACAAATTTTTCTTCAGATTATTTAATTGTGACTACGAATCTATTGGGATGAATTGAAGTTAACCCTATGAATAGGATTCCACATTAATTTGAATCGATCCACTTCCGAGATCACTGCATCAAAACCACCTCCTAGAGCATGTGACGCCAACACAGTACGCCAATATTGAGAGCATTTTGACATAAACCAGCTGCAATTTCTACCAAACAAGAAAGTCGCTCGTATGCCAGCGTCTCCGCCCACCAGACGCAAGGTACTAAACTATGGAAATGTGACTGCAATAACCGCTACGAAGTGCCCAATTGCATTCAGTGTAATCCGTGCCAAGGTTACTTACAAACCAGGTCTTCGTCATAAAACCCATCCAATTGTTTACCATAGAAACTCGTTCTGCAACTTTATAAACTAAAGTGATTTCAATTCTAGTATTAAAGACATTTGCAATTTAATTACGCACATAAAGACTTGTAAATATCTCCTGTGTGTCATGTCTTTAATGTTAATGTATAATAAGTTCATATCTTTATTTTAATTTGTAAATAAATGTTAGCTCTGTTGCTACAAAGCATTAACAAGTTGATCACAGATAACCAGAACACCACAAAACGAAGGTTTTGGCTAGACTAAAATGTCTACAGACACGGAGGAGACGACACTCAAAAGAAAAGGGTTAACGCTACACAGCTGTATAATGACCTTAGCGCATAGTAGTTCGTCTCGCCATTTAATAGTTGATAATATTTGAAGAAACGCGGATTTAGACCACGAGTATTTCGAAGCAATGATTTTGTTTCATTTTCAACTGAAAAAAAAATGAAGAAACGTGCATTGTCGATTTAAATATAACTTTGGTGATAAAGCACCGTTGGTGACATCAACAAAAATTGAGTGGCATTTTGGTATCGACATGAAACAAATTAGCCAAATTTTACGTGATAATTTAAGTGTTAAAAAATTGTGTTCTCACTGAATTCCCTAAAATTCAAGTCGAAGTCAAAAAAAGCTCATATTCAATGGTGTCAAAAATGTTTAAAATTATTAAAATCAGGGACATCGAATTTGATATATGACATCATTCATGATGATTAAACTTCGATATGTGTGTATTGGCCTGAACTGAAATAGCACTTACCCTTTGTCAGCAAAAGTTACCTCGTTGACTCATTGATTCCAAGAAAATTGTTGTTTGATTTGAAATAGGACACTACGCATCATTATTGTAACGAAACGCTACCCCTTTTAGGCTTTAATTGCATAATGTGCATTGACAAATGAATTAAAAAACTATAACCCGGGTGACTACTGACTACTAATATGGTAAATTGATTAGAACATTTCACAACAATTCTGCATCATAAAGTTTCACATTGTACAGTAAATAACAAGGGAAATGGCGGAATTAATATCTCATCTGACATACTGTTCAATCCTAAAGACTTTTACATTTACTAAACTCAAGAACTAACTTTGTGGTAACGATTTTCAGTGTATCGTCTTCCGAGTGAAAAATGCTTTGATGATCTGTTGATTCAAATGAAAAAAGAGAACATTTTGAACAGTAATGACCTAATTTTTTAATTCTAACATTTTTATGTTAGTCTATACAGGAATTTTAGCAGCAGTTCTAACTCAACAAGAAAAAAATAGCCATACAAGTTTTGAAGTATACACAAAATCTAGTATCTTTTGGTTTTTGATCTTTTCTTCGGTTACTAACAAAATATAAGGTACTGTGTAAAGATTCCCATGATATAGGAAGTTTATCATCCGGTCATATAGGGATATATGTAACGCTATCTACAATTATTACAGTAATCTAAAGCTGCAATTTTGTTTTCTACATTTACTACCTTCACTTTTACCTTACCAAATTTTAGCGTATAGTTTGCGTTGATAACTTACCTGTAACAAAAAAAAGTATTAATAGGTGTTAGCTGAATACAGTCGTATATATATATATATATATATATATATATATATATATTGTAGTGGTTTTAAAGGGTTAAATTTAAGTATAAACAAAGGCAATTTCAAACACCCTGTATAGAGGAAACAACCAAAATTTACGTGCGAAATTTATTTCATTTAGTGAATTTAAAGTAACAAGTATTAACAAAATTTTACAAGTAGTGATTAAAATTTAGTTAGGTTCGTAAAGAAAATAAATTGTAGAAGCCAATGCAAATTAATAATTAATTTAATTGAGTTTAGTTGAAAGGGTTATTACGTCTAATACGCATAAGAGCTGGAAAAATCGATAATACCAAGGTGAAACGCGTTGCTAACAAGCGAACAGCCGTTGGATATAAAATACCGTGAAACGTAAACTCCTAGAAAGGTTGGTTTAAAAACGATCGTTAAATTGAACACCTGCAGGTTTTGGAAATGTCAAGTTCCCCTTATTTGTGTAGATAAA
Organism: Platerodrilus igneus; assembly: GCA_036346225.1. Classification (NCBI taxonomy): domain Eukaryota; kingdom Metazoa; phylum Arthropoda; class Insecta; order Coleoptera; family Lycidae; genus Platerodrilus; species Platerodrilus igneus. Next base: position 7,894,213 of record JARFIW010001469.1, on the reverse strand, counting down.
AGACAGTATTCGCGGTATATCGGGTAAACGGTCGAACGGTTCGCATAAATGCTAACTAAAAATTGAACAACATTGCAGCACAAATTAGAGGGTGTTCATCTACAAATAGCTGGAGGCGGCGAGCAGATCAGAACCACGAAACCAAGAGCGAAACAACTTAAAGGCATCATCAACGGAGTAGGGATCTTCAAGAAATTCCAGGTAACGCTTTAGAATTTGTTGTTTTTGATAAACTATAAAGGTTATTGTGATGTGTGAGAGTGAACTATGATGGTATTTTGCATTATTTTGCGTATGGAAAATAATACGTATAACTAACTTTTATTATGGTATTTAAATATTTAAATATTTTTTTGTTAAGAGTACATGGGTTTTTGTTGTGTTTGTAATAAGAGTATGCAATGTAAAAAGCATACATTAATCATAATTAACTGGGTTATCATGAGCTCACCATACTCCAGAGTTTCCTAATTAACATTAATTATAAATAAAGAAAGAACCGGTTACATTAAATGATGGAAGCAGAATCTGGATAAGAAAAAAATTTTTCTGTTGTGTGCAATTTTGATTTTGGGTAAATTAAAAAATTTTCGAATATTTTTCTTATATATATATATATATATATATATATATATATATATATATATACACCGGGTGTTCCATTAAGCGTATCGCGCGGCTGTATATCATAAATTATAAGGCCTAGAGCTTTGCGGAAAAAATTTATTAAGTAAAGTGGCCAAGAGAAATTGCTGGAAATTATTTTTAAGTTTCAATTTCTACCGCAAGGGGGAGTATTTGCTAAGGTCAACAACAAAATTCAATTTTTCTCCCAAAATTTAAGCACAAGGTATTATGCTCAAAAGCGAATCGGCAGTTATCTTTATTATTCACAAATTTTATTTGAAACTTTTTTCTGTAGATCGCACAAGGACAGCTGCAGGACCTGGTGAATTGGTTTACATGTAAATAGGGTTTATCTCACAATGCCCATGTTGGAATTTAATAATCTTAGAATCGTTTGAAAGAGAATTTGTCAGGGATCAAGAAAAACGACTAAATTGATTTTTCTAATGTTTTCTAAATATGTTAGAGGGCGCTTTTTCCAATCATGCAAGTTTTGTTCATTTACTTAAAAAAATTAAATGGAAAGACATATTTATCAAAGGGGAATTGAATGAAGGGTAAAAAAAAGATTTTAGTGAAAATCGCAGCTCGATATCTTTAATGATTCTTAAGTTATTGCAAAAAGCGTATTAATATTAAAAAATATGTACTTCCTTGAATTTTGGATTAAATAGCGTTTTGAATTATTTAGTTATTCTTCATTTTAAAGAAAAGGAAATACATAATTGTGATTTTTGCTTACATACATTATTACGCTAAGAGTCTCAAAAACAATTACAAACAACGTAGTCTTTCCTTGTAGTCGATTAAACATAAATAATAATAATAATAAATCTGAGGAAAATGCGGGTGGGATTACTTTAGCATGATTGTCTATGAAAATGTTGTATTTTCAATGGCTAATGTTGTAGCCCTAAGAAAAAGCCGTTTTTGGTTACCAGTTTTAGTCAACTGGTAAAACTAAATACATTATTTAACGCACACAAACAGAACAACTAAAACGAACGATAAACAACTAACATTATTACAACACATGTTCAAAGTGCCTTCAATCATTAAAAATACATTTTTCTAATCTTCGATGGGTGCTTGACACTGCAGTTTCAATTTCGGCTCTTGAAATGCTTGTTATGACGTTTTTAATTCGAGCAATCATATCCTCGCGTGTGGTAGGTCGTGTTTGGAAAACCATATCTTTAGCCTTCCCATAAATAAAAGTCTAAAACAGTAAGATCTGGTGATCTAGCCGGCCAAGGAAATAAACTTCCCCTTCCCATCCAGCGATTTGGGAAGGTCGTTTCTAAATAATTTCTAACTTCCACGGAATAATGTGCTGGGCAACCGCCATGCTGAAACCACATGTTCTGCTTAGTTTCTAGTGAAACAGCCTCCAAAAGTTCAGGTAGATTGTTGACCAAAAAATGCAAGTATGTTGCTCCATTCAAATTTCCATTAATAACAAATGGGCCTAAAATTCTGTTTTCAATAATGCCGCACCAAACATTTACACTCCACCTGTGTTGGTGATCAACTTGTAGCATCCAGTGAGGATTAGTTTCAGACCAATAATGCATATTATGTAAATTTACTCCTCCATCGCTACTAAAGGTAGCTTCATCTGTCCATAATATGCGGGACAAGAATAAGGGATATTCGGTGCTCATATCTTTCAACCAATGGCAATGATTCAATCTTCTGTCGGTATCGATATCTAAAAGGTTCTGGTGCAAAACGTCGCCTAACAAAAAGTTATCAGTTGCTATATTTTTCAAACATAATCTTTGAACATTTTATACAAACTTCTCAAAATCATAAATGGAACCAATTTAAAAATATTGCTATTGTGATAATCCATGTTATTGTTGCACTAATAGAACTGTTGATATGAATAAAAATTTACCATTTATGTTTAAGCTGAAATTATGTTTACAGAGTACTAAGTTTAGCTATGTATTTAGTGACTCAAAGAAAATATATCAAATAAACAAAGCAGCTTCTTTTTCGTTTTGAAGGTGACCAATATTATTTTAATTATTAAGTACTGCACTATTTTTTCCACAATGATCCATATTATATACAGGAACGTTCCTCAATTCTATTAATTCAGGTCTACTTGGACCATGGTTATTGTGTTCTATTGCATCATCTTGGAATCTTACATCAAAAAGAGGTTCATCATTTTCTTTGTTTACATTTCAACTGTTTCTAATATTCCCAACAGTTTCTAAAATCAAACAATAGATGAAGATACAGGTGATAGATTTATTTGCAGTTATACTTAAAAATAACTTAGGGAATCATTTTCTAGTGAATCTTTAAATTACTAAACATCTTTTACTAAAATCACTAGCACAATCGATTTGATTTACACAAACATTGTTTCATCCACGATGAAATAACCCACTAATTCATCAATCTTATTTTTATAACTTTTAGATTTATTACTTGTAATAGCTACGGCATAGTCTAAAACCAAACATTATGGTTAGGTTTTCGGCAACATTTTAACATTTTTGTTTTTATTTATATCAAATAATTCATAAGAACACATAACAAAAGCTCTAAAAACCACGTAACCCCTGTCTGGCTCGTTGACTGTGAAATCGTAATCAAATGAAAATAACCGTCATTATTTAAGTAATATTAATAATGACTTACGTTTATAATATGGTTTGCATAGCGAAAACGACGAGCAGTTCAAGAGAGAATGTCGCCTATTACTCAGGGAGTAGATGCTAATTAGAAGCACACTATCCCATGTTCAGGTATCTCAGGTTTATGAAACCCGTGTAATCTCATGTCCTAAATAGTCTGCCGTGCTAAAGCAATATACCGCAAGCGACACTTTTTACAAAAACGCATTTTTGCTACTTATGGGTACAAGTGGAAGTAATCTATCACCATACTAAGGCACAATGCCGTAAGATCGCTGGAAATGTCATTTTTAGCGACTTACCAAAGAGGGTAAACGCCATTGGCCGCTTTCATGCTAAGGCAAAGAACCGTAAAACCTAATACATAGACAGAACACCGCAAGGGCATTCGTTCACCGAAGTTTGTGGTATTTTGCTTTAGCGCTGCCTTAGAATAAAGGAGACCAATGGCGCTTACGTTGGTAACTACTGCCAATGGTACCAAAGTTTCTGTCTGCAAAGTTTTTTTCCTTACAACTCTGGGATTTGCACCGAATAATAACACAGTGGTCCAAAATGCCTCAAAGAAATAGAGGGGGCACTAATTACACCAAAAAGCAATCAAAGGGGTAAACACCCCCCAGCAAATAAGTTTGCCGATGTAAGCGTTATACATGAGCATATTGAAAGCTATCGCCCTTGTATTTCGCATTATCGGAGAGAACACGCCCCGAACCGTCGATATTTGCCGTCTGACGTGAGTGTTGTGGATATGCACAAAAACGTTCTTGGTATAGCCAACGTTAAGTACTCTTACGAATTGTATCGAAGAACGTTGACTGAAATAAATATCAGTTTTCTCAACTTGGCCACGAGCAATGCAAAACTTGTGAGATATTTAGACTGCATAATCCTATACACAATCGCAATAATCTTGATATGGCTTGTGACGAATGTTTAAAGTGTTTCATGCATGGTAAACGGTACGTTTCAGCACGGAATTTATATGAATTAGTTAAAAATTCGAAAACTGCGCCTGCCGAAAAATGTTTCTATTCAGTAGACCTTCAGAAAGTTATTATGCTTCCTCAGATGGACACATTTAAGGCCGCTGTATTTACGAAGCGCATAATTGCTTTCCATGAGGCATTTGCCACCCTCGGCAAAACAACTTTGGAACCAACACGCGCTGTATTTTCCGCATGAAGCGACTGCCGGAAGAAAAAAAAAGAAGATATTGTTAGCTGCTATCACGCGTTCTTATTGAAGATGCGTGATATGAAAAATGTTGTTCTGTGGGCCAACAATTACACAGCGCAAAACAAAAATTAGACACTGTTCTCATTTCTAGCGTACATGATTAATTTTACGGAAACTTTGACTGACTCCGTTGAAATACGTTTTCTGGAGAAGGGGCATACCTTTATGTCTGTAGATTTTGTGCTTCATGAGGTGGAACAATCGATGGCAAGAAAAGGAAATATTTACGATTTCCAAGATTTTTGTGACGTTGTAACAGCCGTTCGTAGGGGTAAAGACGAAGTCAAGGTTATGAATGTACATGATTTTTCAAACTTCCTATAAACTTTCAAGGGCTAGACTAAGTGTTCTACACGGTGTGGTGAGTGTCACATTTACAGGTGGACATTTCAATATGAAATATAAAAGAGCGCTCGCTGACCGACGAAGAATTCCCCACATTCAACTTTCTTCTTAAGCGCTATGAAGCATCTATTCCTCGTCCACAAACACAACAGAGGGCACGGGGAATTTCTCAAACTAAAAAAGACGATATCTTGTCCAAACTAGGACAACTAATGCCGGCAGTTCGACGACAATTATGGTAGACGTTCCTGACTTATGTGATATGTATGAGTAGGCGTTAAGTTATCTAATTGTTATATCAATCATAGAATAAGTTACGTTTAAGTTACATACACCTAAAAATAATATTGCTTACTTATTATACGGAAAGCATAATTTCTCTGCACAAACTGAACAAGATCCAAATAGTTTTGTATTTCACAATTAAAATAATAATGGCTTTTTCTGAATCAGTTTTTAATTATTACTAGTCTATATACATTGTAACGTTTTTTTACGCGGTTACATTTTGCCTATTAATCTAAAATAATACCGTAATAATATAAAAATATAATTTATAAATTTTTGATCACTTAAAATAATTCATAAAATTTACAATAGCATATATGCTCCTTCGCTTTATAGGTCTAGGTTCCTACTATAAGCTTCGTCAAGTTGTCATTTCGTGTCACTTCTCTATCAGCGTCTGAACAGGTAAGCTGCTATCAGCGGCATAGAAAGTCAAGATGATAGACAGGCACGTGGCCTGTAACACAGTCCGCAAGAAAAGAGAATGGTTTTAACCTTCGAGTCGGAAAGTGGTTCTTGGCGGTTATAGCGTGCAGATATCATTTTGTGTTCCACCTGTAGCTGCTCAATCGATTCCTGCTGACCGAAGATTTAGAGGTTCCCCATCATTAAAACAGTTGGTATAATTAATTAAATACATTTTATTAAGGCTTTCCTCTTAGTGCAATATCATGCAGTTAATATCATGCAGTCAATATCACGCAGTCAATATCATGCAGTTAATATCATGCAGTTATATCACGGATTTCAGTTAATATCGTAATTATGCCGTATTTAATGCTCGTAATTGCAAAATTTAATGCTGAAAAGAAAATTTAGTTTGAGAATTGAAATACAAGAATTTATAGGATGTACTTTAGGAGGAATTGGTTTGGTTAAATAATGTTTTGTTCAGAAGATTACTCATAGTTCCAGCGATAAAGTCGTTCGTAATCATGTGTTTCCTGTTTGTGCATCGCAGATTGTTATGGATTATCCCACATCTGATGTCATAGTTCAATTTCTTTTGGTCGTACTGTACTTCGACACGTGAGTGATATTTAGTCTTTAATCACATTTATAATCATTTAAACGTAATACTAAAGGTAGAAGGTTGAAGCTTTACCTTGATTAAAGTAACTTAAAAATTGTTTAGTAAAAGAAGATTCCGTAATAAATTTGTAACCTTGCATAATTTTTAAAGATGGCTATGCAGTTTGCTTATCATAATTATTTCACAAACAGATAGCGCTAACTAAATTGAAAAAGTTGTTGGTGACATATAATGTCAAAAAATAGTCAGCTGCCCAATTTAAATATCACATGCTATTTTAAGCTAATTTAAAAATAGATTTAATAATTTTGAGGTCATGTACTTTGACTCTTAAACAACTTGATGATTTCTTTTTATACATATTAAGTAAGACTAACTCTATGTTGAAACATGCTATTTTATGAGAACTTAAATAATTAAATTTTATTGTGAAGTTAACGTAGTACTACACATGGCTAAAAGATTAAAATATGTAATATGAATTATTAAGAGAGCTCAAACTTTTTAGAAAATTTATTATGAAATATTCAATTTAGAGATCTTTGTTTTTTGAATATAAAACCTTATTAATTTTCTGTTCTATAAAAAATTTTTAGTTGAAAAAGATTATGTTAAAACAAATCAAGGAATTTAATCAAATAGAATCCATTTTTGCCTCTCTTTTATTATTCAAAATACAAGTAAAACTTATAGGTCATTCATGAGCAGACATTGTGTCTAATGATAACAAATATCCTGGGTGTATATTTTTGGAACTTAAATTCTATTATATTATTTTTGGTAAATATTTTTAAGGACACAAACGGTGTCCATCTTGTGCATTTGTTTGTTCACAGGTTAAGTCGAGACATCTGTGAGACATCTGGTAATTGAGATTTTGGTAAGTGCTCTACAAAGGTGAAATTCAGGTTTTGTGGCTATATTAGTGGTGTAGATATAAGGTTTCCGCATTCCCTAATACAAGCACGGATAATTTTTGTAGGTTGTTGTATTGAAAAATACGGTGGCGCTCATTATCTATATTTTTGGTCATCTGACAACCCATGACCCAAGCTCATGATCTACCCGGAGCTAACACTCTACTAGCCGTTTATCTCTAAAGAGTTTTTCTTTTCCTCAAGCCGTTTTCCATCCAACTTTACCTTGGGCTTTCATTGTTAATAAGAAATTCTCGACCTTGTGACATCAGGTAAGGGTTTATGATATATAATGGTGCAATTTGTTATCTGATATTCACGAAGGTAATTTTTTTTGTTTTCAACATGTTTCACAACATACCCTACTAAATTGCGAAACAAACATCGTTCAGGTAGACACTTTTGTATTAAAACATATGCACTTACGCACAACATTGTAGGTGTCCTAACACAAAAATTACTACAAATACGTAATATCAGACACAGCCATCTTGTTTCACTTATTTGGAAATATATCTTACCAAAAAATTCCGAAGAAAAAGCTTAAACCAACAGCGCTAGAGAACTTGCAGTGAAGAAACAAAAAAATCGCAATCCTCCAAAGTTCGACTAGTGGCGCTTACGGTTTTCTATCTTTAGAGGGCAGTATAGACATAGGGTAGTTTACTACAATTGAAGAAGTGAGGATATTATTAGGATACTTTGCATTGCTTACGCTATGCAGACGATAAATTAAAAATATGGACTTAAGATCGTTTTACAGTAAAATCTACGATCTAAACTATCAGTTACCATAGATATTTCATTAAAAACAAAAAATGGACTTAGGATAATATTGCACCAAACCGAGGATTTGTGGTTGTATTGAGGGTTAATACTGTTAAATCTTATTCAAATTTATAAATTTTCCTAGGTTTATTTACTGGTAAGCATTACTCTCTAAATAATTAACTAAACCTAGGTGATAAACATTGTAAATAAATATACATTTACATATTATTCGATCTTTTAGCATTTAGAACAGTCACAACCAGAGATGAAATGGGTCATGGGTCAAGTGGGTTCAGTGGGTCCAAGTGGTCATTTTTTGTTTGGGTCACCGGGTCAATGGGTCATGTGTATCGAGCCAAATTGACCCGGTGACCCAAATTGCCCCGGCGACCAAAATTGATCCGGCGACCCAAATTGATCCGGCGACCCAAATTATTAAAGTGACAGATTGGCTTTCTCTAGGTAAGGTCATAGTTTAGTGAACTTTCAGGTCAGTTTATTAAGTACGTTCACAAAATTATACATAAAGTTATTGGTTCAGTTAGTTACTTGCACTCCATTTATGAATTTGAAGTAAGCGCCAAAATAATTTATAATGCGATAAGAGTACAGCGCCTTTCTTTTAATATGAAAATGTATTTTTAAATTTTTTCAAAGAAACGTGCTATGGCACACAATGCGGTGTTATAAACTTATAGTGTTCTGTATGTTATAATCTTAATAAATTTAAAATTTTCTGTTTCTAGCTTCTCTTCTCACTATTGTAGCAATAATACTATAAGATTTCCAAATTTGCATCATTCTGGATTGTAGTTGGACTTAAAAAAAACAATGATAATTAAAAACTAATATCAGGGTTAGTAATCGTCATAGTATTAGTTAGTATTAGTTTGCCAATAGAATTTTCTTTCACTGACGTAGTTTCCGGTAAAAAAATCTAAATATTATCTCTTTATATTCATAACATTTCATTACTTTGGTAATTTGTAGCAGTAGGCATCACCTTGGTTGTAATATAAACTTTTGTAAATCTCCGAGAGGTGAAGTCATAAAGCAAATACAATGGTTAAAATTATATGAAACGCGTATTATAAGTTGCGAGTTTGTTACGTTTCCCTTAGGTTACACCCCCTCTTCCCAGGGCTGACTTTTGAAATTTGCTGCCGGTAGGCAAATATTTTATGGCCGCCCCTAAATTTCGCTTTGAAATGTAATAATCTGCATAAGTGAATCCATAATATCTTCCAATGTAAAGTAAATGCTCTTTTCGTACACGTATGGTTTCTCGTACTTATTGTTTCAGAATCTTTAAAACACGGAATTTTAAAAATATAGTCTAGTCATTATAAATTCATAAGTGATGTAATCTTCTTTTATTAGGTAGGTTTATAAGATAATTTATATTTATATATTATAATTTTTTCTTATTTTTAGTGCTTTTGTTTACATTTTATGTGATTATTTAAAATAAAGTATTTTGTTGAAGACAATATTTGATAAGCGTACACGCATGGGTCAATTTGGGTCACCGGGTCAATTTGGGTCAGGGGGTCAATGAGCCGTGGGTCACATACCCATTTGGATCACTGGGTCATGGGTCACCAATTTCATCTCTGGTCACAACTGCATATTTTACCCTTCCTATTTACAACAAAACATTTTTACGCAAATTTGGAGTAGTTTATCTGTTTAAAAATCATCAGTTATGAATTGCCTGCATCACTATACATTGTTTGTAAAATAAATTCAATTTCATGATATTCAAATTTATATTTTGACATTTTTTTCAGGTCAGCTTTTCCAACTGACTAGACAAATACTCGAAAATACTGCTACAAATGTCGTTGGCGCCGTCAATGTATTCGTAACAGGTTGCGATCCCATAAATCCTGAACAAATTCAGTATCTGTGGTATAACAAATTAAATTCCACAAAACCAGTTGTTTTAACAAGAAAAAACATCGTTGAAATTCCTTCAGAATATCCACAAAATTGCAATACATGGATGGTTGGCTTCAGCTAAAACCGAATACACAATTGCGTTAAAAGACGCATACTTGAAACGTGGAAATTATAATGTAATTTTAGTAAATTGGGAAAAACATGCTAACATGACATACGCACAAGCGCTCTGTGGCTTAACCCGCTGTTGGAAGTTTAATCGGCGACTTTATAATTGACCTGTACAAAATTGCAAAAATAAAATTACTTAATATTCATTTAATCGGACATTCTTTAGGAGCGCACTTGGCAGGATTCGCAGGTCAACGCGTTCAAAGGCAAACCGGAGGGCTGAAAATATACAGGATAACAGGTTTAGATGCTGCAGGACCCGGATTTCTTGGCTTTCCGGAAGACAGTCGTTTAGATTCGAGTGATGCGTATTTTGTAGACGCTATACACACAAATGGTGGACAATTTGGTTATCCTGTGAACTACGGAAGTGTGGATTTTTATCCGAACTGCGGACTATTTCAACCTGGCTGTTTAGATTTTCGCGTCGTGTATAATCCACAGCTACTACGTCAGACCGTGGAAAATGGTATGTATATTCAAGAATCAGAGACATCTAAAACCATAGGAATTTTTCAGTTTCGTGCAGTCATAATAGAGGAATTGAATATTTTACGGAAAGCATAAATTCCAGGAAATTTTTAGCTGCTCAGTTTAATCTGTGTTTTTTACGAGCTTGCGGAAATGGAAAGCGAAGCGAAGTTGTAATGGGCGAAGACTGTCCGGTCGCTAAAGCTACCGGAAGTCATTGCTTATCTACTAATTCACGACCGCCATACGCACAAGGATGATGTTTTTATAAAAAGCTTCATTGAATGTCTAGATTTTGTAAAAAATTCTTTTATATAAAATTTCGCAAGAGATGTTAGTATGAGCTTATTGCCTACATTTAGACATGGCAACTTAATATGTATTGTCTAAAAGAGAGCAGTCGATTATAAAAGTAATCACAGGAAAATAAAGCACTTGTACAAACAATGGTGAGTTGCTTTTTAGAGTCCCGGATTAGTATATTCTTCGACGAGCGTATAATGATAGCCATTATTCACGAGAATGAAGTTCACGTCACGAGCCGCGCAGCAGCGAGTGACGTGGTCATTCGAGTGAATAATGGCTATTACGCGTGAGTAGAAGACTATACTTTCTCTACGACTATAATACAACTTTTGCAAGAAATTATACGTCTTTGTTTTTAACTTCAACTTTTAATTACTTATATTTTATTAGTCAAAGGAAAACAATATGTTACGGTAAAACCATGGGTCAGGAAGAAAAGTAAACGTTGGGGACAAAAATGGTACCCGTAATACAAAAAAGGAACCGACGGCTAGCAGTAGTCGTAGATTGGGGGGTGGGTAGGACTAATATAATCAAGAATTGACCATGAAACCATTTGTATCCCATAGGCCATAGTATTCCATGACAGCACGAATTTCTATCTACCAACTTATAGGTAACAAAAAAAAGCACAGCATATTACTAAAGCTCGGTTTATTATTAACAGGTAGAAAATAACTCCTAAGTATGTTTTGAGTGTTTTACAAGTCACAAAAAGAAAAAAAACGATAAGACTGTAGTGCACACTCACAGTCAAGCGGAAATATCAGTGACTTAATGTTAAATATTACTAAAGTTTATGAGCTCCCTATCGTGACCACGTAATACAAAATTATCCCTACCGGCGAATCTCTAAAAATAAGGGATTAAAAATCCTCATTTAGTACACCATACGTCCGGCAATTGGTACATAAGTTGTTGTCGTAAAAGCTATTTTCTGCTCTGGTTAGGCCCAAAAGCAGTAACTTCGGACAAAAAAATAAAACAGATGATAATACGTGGACTACAAAAGTACTAATTACGACGGCATATTCGCCACTAAGCTTTAGTAGTATCCTGCAGTAGTAAATTTTAAGGACACAGATAAGCACTTGACAATGGTAACAGCAATACTTCCTGAAGGGAATGGTTAACTTATCAATAGCCACTGTTAGTAGGTTAATAGAATATTCACAGGCAGCCTCCGTAAAATCTTTAAGAGAGCTACCGCATTAGTGATGTATTAGAGCTTCAAAAACTCACGCGGGGTTCCAACTTCCTGTACTCATCGTTACAGTAGAACGTACTTTTATCCCAAGTATAATTTCGTATCCACTGAAGTCGTTCACCGTGTCATCGGTCTTATAAGCAAGCAGAGTGTAATCCAATCAGCACCAAAACTAGTTACCATAAGCGATAGGATAAAATAAGACCAAAAAAAAAGAACAAGCCGCAGGTGGTAAAGAGCTAGAAGTAACAATTATGTAACCAAACAGAAAATAGTTTTCACACTTACCAAATACACAGGAAGTACAGAAAATGAGCAAAACCACGTGTATTTGCTCTTCAGGACAGATTGAAAGTAACAATCGAGTGTTGTTCGCCACACAAAAATTCAGAAATACGAGAGTGTTGTACTCGCTTGCTATTTTATTAGCACGTAATCTCCACACCAATATGTTGATATCAAACATATGAAGGTGATAAGCACTTCGAAACAAGCTTTATCGGTGAAGTAGGATTCGTTATTTCAAAAAGTCTTTAGATGGAAGTAATCTAGAATCAATTATACGCGGTCGTATGGTATAACCCGATAACAGATGCCTAAAACAAGGTACTGACTATAATTATCGCATAAACTTTACGTTTCAAGAAACTAGATTTGCGTTAAATTGCATACAAATCGGAAACTATTCTGAAGTAGTCAATTTCTACACACGGCGCTCCAAGAAACGATGTAATTTAAGTACGTTGACAGAAAGGGAGCGTAACAAATAACTTAAATAACACATGTAACAATTCAGAGTAGTAGTTCTAGTTTAAATTTACTTGTTATTAAAATTTATGGTGAAATTACTGCAATTACTAATATTTAATACAGCTGGTGTTGAGTTTTGATCTTGAGTTCACTTAAAGTATTAGTATTTGATGTTTGTTATTTTGTTCGACAGACTAGTAATTTGTTCGCAGTGTTCATTTTATTTGTCATGGAATCATCCACGTAGCCTTCAGCTACAGATATAGTTTTCCAGCGCCCGTGTCGTTTGAGAGCTGTAATATCTCCACCTGCATCAACTAACAGAGTGGCAGAGGACCTACGAAAGCTATGTCCGGTGTACTGATTTGTAAAATATACCAAGAGAACATTCTCGGAAAATGAACTTGCACCATTAAGATTTCTCCAATCCATAAAAGCCGTGTATATTTGATGGTATTGTTTTTTTGACTTTTTGGGCAATAGATTAATCATTACCGCTTTGGCAAGAAGTTCTGGAGGCGTACATATTTCATCATTATCGCTTTTACTGTTATCAAAATTCATTTTAACAAAACTTAAGCAAAAACATTAATTTTGATATTTAGAATTGTGAAACTTCAATTTGTTAGACGGTTGCTATGCAACGCGTATATTACAAGGCTATATGATTTGTTGAAGTACCCGTGAATAATGAAAATGCAACGAGTTGATTGGCCGACAGGCCGTGAATTCCAGTTTGGAATTCACAGGGTGAAGAATTGATATCATTCGTCAATTAAATATCAAGCTAGAATGAATATATTATTCGATAGTCGTAGAGAAAATATTTTCCACATCGTTTCGTAAATTATTGTAAGCTATATCATATGTGCTGTAGATAGTGCTAAGGAACTTGGTCCTGATGGTGTATTTTTCTTAATCTTCTTTGGGAATAAAACCACTCATAGTTTTTAAAATCATCATTATTTACGTTTCGATCCATGACCTAGGATCGTTGTCAAAATATTAAAAAGTTCAAGTTTGACATTTATGACATAAATAACGGCGACTTTGATTTATTGATGTTCGGTATATTTGGTTTGAGTACATTAGGTGAAAATTTTAAAGTTTAAAAGAATGATTGCCTTCAATTTGTGTTGCGTTCTGGGAACGACTTTTTAGGTAGCCAATACGCCTAACGTGAAATCAGCTGATTAATTTTTATTGGTAATTTTCAAATAAATTCAATAATTTCAGGTTTTGGAAAACATTTGTCTATTTATACGGTTGAGAGGATAGTTATTAAAGAAGAATTTTATGATTACGTTACCGTAAGGCTTAAGCAGCCTGGGGCTGCTAATATGCCTATTGTTATGTAATTAGTTGTTGTATGTATAAATAGAAATCATGTATGTAAGCTGTATTTCATGTTAATATCGCAAGTAAAACCCAGAAAAAACTTGCAATGCTACCTAGATATTGCGGGCATTTGATTTTCATTTGTTATTTCTTTCGGAATTTCTATTAGTTATGGAATCCATTGCGTACTGAAAGTCACGGATTCGTTTGCTACGCAGTTATTTTTATGTATGGTTACATAAGCAGCTTCTTTGATTTTGTGTTTTTGGTGGTTTTCTTCTTTGTCGATAATTTTTGCGTCCTCCAATTTTATTTTCTGACTGGAATCCCATGCATGTTGGCAAATCATGGATTTTTCAAATTTTCTATTTTTTATATATGATTTATGTTCTTTTAATCGAACTCCAAATGGTCTGGTACTTTCCCCTATATAAAACTTGTTACATTCGCACGGTATTTTGTAGGTGCAGTTTTTTGAACTTTGTATTGCGTTTTTGGGTTTTGTTTTTGCTAATTGTGCTCCTAGTGTATTGTTGGTTCTAAATACTGTTTTAATTCTGAATTTGTTTCGAATCTTTGGATTTTTCGGAGAATCCTTTTATGAATGGTATTGAAAGCATTTTTTGGTGCGTATCTTTGTGTTTGTTTTTTTTCTTTATTTTTTGAGACTTTATTCATTTCTTTCTCTATTATTCTTTTAAGATGCTTGTTTTCAATTAACGACAAAGAAAAATTAATTCTATCAAAAGGACAGAACTTTGCAGTAACATTACTTGTGATTTTCCAATGCTCCACCCGAAGGTACTACACTGGCCAGGAAGCGAGTTTTTGTTACCTGGAAAATTTTGAATTTTGCCGAACCCTTGCTGTTCCAAGCAAGGTAGGGATCTTTAACGTGCGTGACAACACTCACACACGGGACCTCCATTTTACCTCTCATCCGAACGAGGGCGTATTTTTGTAAAAAATGCTGGCCTAACATTTTTCAAGCGGACCGTGTCGGGATTCGAACCGGGACCTTGGGCGTAGTAGTCACACATACCACTACGCCACGGAGCCGCCTACTTTGCAGTAACACCAAAATCAATACCAACCTTTGAAATAATTAGCTGTATTGAGAAAACAGCAAACCAACTCGAAGAAGATCAAGCAAACGAATTTAGATTACGCTGCAAAATCGAAATAGAAAAGAATCACAAAATACAACCAAATGTAAGTAGTAACGAAATAAAAGCAATTCGCAATCTAAAAAACGATAACTCGATTATAATTCTACCTGCTGACAAAGTTAATGCAACAGTAATAATGAATAAAAACGAGTACAACACAAAAAATCAACGAATTGTTGAACACTCAAAATTACACCAGTTTAGAAACAAACCCAACAAAATCAATTGAAAATAAAATATACAAAACTCAATATAAATTTAAAAATGAGTTCGAAGACAAAGAAAAAACAAACTGGTCTCACATTACAGTAAATCACCCCACTTTTACAGTCTACCAAAAATTCATAAAACAGACATTTCTTTGCGACCTATCGTAAGCGCCATACATTCACCATGCCACAATTTAGCAAAATTTCTCCTAAAAATTATAAATCCAATAGCAGGCAAAACGGATTCTTTTATAAAAAACAACCAACATTTTAGAGAAAAATTATTAAACATAAAAATTGAAAATACACACACAATGGTAATTTTTGATGTAGTAAATCTCATCACAAATGTCCCTATAAACAAAACCCTTAATATTATAAAAAACAAACTAAAAAAGATGACAACCTTAAAGAAAAAACAAAACTAAGTATATCATCGATTATGGAATAACTTGGTTTATGCGTCAATACCACATATTTTCAAACAAGTGACCAATTCTACAAACAGAGCTTCGGAATGGCGGTGGAAAGTCCACTATCACCAATTTTTAGTAATATATTCATGGAAGGATTCCAAAAACATGGAATATTCACACAAGAATTGAAACCACTAATCTGGTGGAGATACGTAGATGATGTCTATGCTATTTGCCCTCATAATACAGAACTAATTAAAAACCTTGTAGAGTCAATTAAAAAAATAGAACCAACTATTAAATTCACATATGAATTAGAACAAGAAAACTTTCGTTTTTAGATATTCTAGTTAACAAAAACCATACAACAATCAATACATCGGTATACAGAAAACCAACGCATACAAATATACATAAACTTCGATTCAAACCACCCACACTGTGCGAACGAGGAATTATCAAAACCATGTATGATAGATGCTATAAAACCCTTTTCCAGTTCTTGAAGATAAATAGTCTCAGGTACCATAAATTATCTTTTGTTGCGTAGATCCAAGAAGGAATACATGAACATTGTAAAACCACTAAATTTCTTAATAGCAAATCAATATCTGGATAATTTTTTATATATAAACGGACATTAGCTACAACAGAACCTGCTACTTGCAAGTGTAAAATTATAATTATTCTCACTACAATATTATATTAAAATAGATATAATAGCGTAGATACATCTTAACTATTCCACATCACAACCGCGAGTCCTCTGCCAACCTACGCTAGCCTTCCACCACCATTCAACACCATCACAAGATAAACAAATCCATCTCATGACCCCCCCCCCCTAACTTAAGCTATAATTTTACTACAAAAATTATTGATTAAGTTACATCACTTAAAACTACTAACAATAATAACAGCTGCTAGCTACATAATTCATATAAAGACTACAAAAACCATATAGTTATACCAATGCAATTGTAATCCTAAACTATCAAAACTTACTTTCTAAGACAATACTGTAGGAAGCATTTTATAAGGTTTAAGATTAATCATATTAAGCTTTCCTAATTATTTCCCATTAGCGCCACTCAACACCTAAGAATTGGGGCCCGCAATTTTAGTGATGCAGAAAGGACCCTCATAAAGAAGGAGTAATTTAGCTGTGATTCCATCAATAGCTGAGGACTGATGATGGCATTTAATCAGCACCCGATCACCCACCTTAAAACTTGTTAAAGTATTATTTTTTTTGTATTTGGCCTGACGTTTAAGAGCATTACCTCGTATACGACTATGGGCCAGCTCCCAATGCCTTTCTATCAACCTTTCACCCACAGTGCGCATCCCATTAGCAGGTAAGCCTAAAAGATC
Source organism: Platerodrilus igneus (assembly GCA_036346225.1). Taxonomy (NCBI): domain Eukaryota; kingdom Metazoa; phylum Arthropoda; class Insecta; order Coleoptera; family Lycidae; genus Platerodrilus; species Platerodrilus igneus. The sequence goes on along the minus strand of JARFIW010001469.1, from coordinate 7,877,026 downwards.
CTCTAATGGGTTTTTTATAACCTGCCCTTTCTGTAAGAACAATGGAGTAAACCCTGTAACACTATGCACCACATTATTCAGACAACCTTCAATTTTTTCTATTTCCCATGCCCATTTGGAATGCTTACTAGAACAGTATGTTCGTATGAGACGTTTAATCTCCTTGTTGCAACGTTCTGTTATATTACCCTGCGGAAAGTAAGGTGATATGGTATTCACCCTAGTTCCTTGCTCATTCATTTTTCTTACATCCTCCTCTGAATATTTATGTTTTTCAGGGGCACCTTTTACTTCGGAATAGACACCTTGCCTTTCCTTATTTACACTAACAAAATTAATTGTGGGACATTGATTTATTTACTTCTTCTTGGCCTAGGTTGATTATCTTATATTTATCCCTGATTAACAATTTTAATTTAAACTCCTTAAAGTCCATACTAACCTGATTTTTTGATAGCCAGTCACACCCTAATATAAAACTTTTATTTAATTTTGGAATCACTAGACAAGTGATTCCATTTCCTCTCCTGCTATTACAACAGGCAATAGTACTTGCTGCTTAACCTTTTGAGTTTTAGATCCTACAGCAACGGATACATGTACGTTTGTAACAGGTAACATAGGAAAATCACCTACTTTCTTTAATACATCATAAAAATCACTGGAAACCGCCGAAACCTCGCTACCACTATCTACTAGTATATTAACCTGCATTCCTGCTGTAGCAGCATTTAAACAGGGACTTATAATTTCTTGAAAGTTTTCATCTCCTTCGTCGCCACTTAGCAGCACTTGCCCATTATTGTAAAATTTTGTAATTAAATTTACATTATTTCTCCTAGCATCGTGTGAATTCGATTCTTGTTCCCTATCGTACCTAGCTTCTCCATTCTCTATATTAATCCCCCTTCTGTCCGTACCACTAATGCTATTATTTTGTGATTGCACATTATTACGATTTTGAACCGTGTTTTGATTTCTACCTTGGGTCCAATAACCACGTTCTCTATTAGTACGCCAATTGCTAGAAGCTCTGCCTGTATCCCTAACATAAGTTTCATCAATTTTTGTTAGGTATTTTTCAACCTCTTCTATTTTAGATAACCCTAATGTAATGATTCCCCTTTGAATTTCGGGAGAAAAATGCTGGGACAGCATTTCAATCAATGTTTGCTCTGGTATTTTTTCACTTAAAAAACTAGCCTCTTTAACAAGTTGTAAGTAATATTCTGCCCTATTACCTCTTTGAAAACTACCATATTTTAATTTTAAATAAAGTTCCCTTTGCTTTTCAATTGGGAACCTTTCTTTAAATGCAGTAGAAAATTCTGTATAATTTTCAAAAGCACCCTCCTTTAAAGTGGCCCATTCTGCAGCATTACCTTTCAAGCGATTCAGCACTAAGCTGACCTTATGATATTTCGGAACCCCTGCATCAACAAAGCACTTTTCAATCTTATTTAAAAAGACCATGGGATGAGTGACCCCATTAGGATTATAAATCAGTTGTGACCCTCCTAATTCCCGAAAGTAGGTTAAATAATTTTTATTGCTATCAGGGATCACCTTTTTTTCACTTTCTCCTACTACCTTATCTATATATTGTTTATCAACCAACACTCCCACAGTAGTTTAACGCGACGCAATACCTTCTGCCAAACGCAATAATACACTTTGTAAATCTCGCGAAGCGTAATTTTCATCGTGACCTCCGCGTGCTCCTTCTTCAAAATCATCTTTTGTAATAGGCATAATTGTATTGTCACATAACCTAATGTAATAAAACGTGTATGTAGTAAATAATAAACAAAGTTTATAAAATTTAACTTGGAAATAATGTTCGTAACTTTAATTTATACGTAACGCAACCTTAATTAATATGCAGTTTGTAAATGATATGAAAATTGGAAATGATGTTTAGCTTTGAAAAAACATGCAACCTTTAGTTCACAGAAGTTTGGTTTAACGTAATTTTAATAAATGCACAAGAAGAATTTACGCTTTGTTCGAGTGTGGATCTGACGAGATTTAATTACTTAAAATGATGTCGTGATGTAGTTTGGAGCTTCAGTAAGCAGCAAATTTAATTGTACTGAATTGGAGATTCCTTTATTTAAATGCTGACGCAAGACGCCTAGCAGGTATTTTTCTGTCAGATGAACATCTGGTATGTAGAAATTTGTTTTTGTATGTTGGCTGAATTATGGATATAGTAGATAGATAATTTTTTGTTTAATCAAGTTATTTGAACTTCAAAATAGGTCAAGGACAGACTATATATATTTTTCAATATTAAGCAACAGGAACCTGTAAATTTTACATTTCTAAATCTTTTATTAATACACTGAAACTACGGAAGATGTCATTATGTGATAGAGAAAGTAAATTCTCCTATTTAAGAAAAATTAGAAATTAAACTTCTATGTTTACTATTTCAGTAATAGCTGACTGGAATAATTTATTGTGAGGTTATGGTAGATCTACTCAAACCAACAGATATTGTTATTTGTAAGTAATTGTTCAGAAAGCAACTTCAGGCTTAATCATTTTTAAATAAAATTTGGTTAGATATTTCTTATAGAAATGACCACATTTTAAACTGAATGGTACTGATTATATCCAGTGCCTTTGTAAGTAATTTTCATGAATTAAATTGATTTAAATTATATTAAAACTAAAAAGATGTTTTGTATAATGCACGTTAACTGAATACAAGAGGAATAGATTTTTATTTTGATCAAGACTATTATTTTTAATTAGAATGAATGAAAGTTGATTCGATTTGAATTTTAAAATTTTGAGTATAAACGCACAAACAGTGCTATTCTTTGTTTAATCTGTTCACAGGTGTAGCAGTGAAGTATAAAGGTCAAAGTCGAGCCATAAGGTAAGAAACTTTAGGGATTATGTTGTCTTTAATAAATTGTATAGCGGTTATTGAATAAAGGTTTCCGCATTTGCCTTGTACAAGGGACTTAAGTAAGTCTTCATCGTATAGAAAAATTCGGTGGCGCCTTATTCTTCATATTTTTGGTCGCAATCCAACCCCGACCCACAGCTCATGTTCCACCCAGAGCATATAGTTCGACTAGCCGCTTTGCCTTTGAGATTTCCTCAACTTCGGGCCATTTAGCATCAGAACTTGTCGTGGGCCCTATTCACTTACTGGAAATTCTCGTACAGTAAAATCCCTTAATAATATAGAGTGGCTATAAAATAGCGCCCAACGTATAGGCCTCGATTGCAGTACCAATTGTATAAGCACATAACGTGCAGGCTTCGATTGACTTTTCATGTTTACACTTGTTGATTCGTAAATCATTTACCCTAAGATTAATTTAGTCTATTGATGTTGTTCGACTGAAGTTTTAGTGCAGATTATTTAATTGAGTTAAATTATAGTTAGGTAGCTAGTCTATTTCATGATGGCGGAAACTTATCAAGTAGTTTAATTGCATAAAGATGAGTTGGATTATGAATTGAGAATCCGAGGAGTTGTTAGCAGCAGACCAATGCAGGATAAGAGGAAAATGTTAGGCCGATTATTAGCTAAAGAAACAACAGTACCTGGTCGTTTAATTGATCCTTCCGCATATGTCGTAGAATATTCAGATGAACGTGATGAGATTGAGGTTTCGATAGAATCAGTAAAAAATGTTTTATTAGAATTTGAAGGTGAATTAGCACACCCTACATTTAAGAGGATACAGTCGAGATTAATACATTTTGATGGTCGAGTTAGGAGAATGAAAATCCCTTTACATAATTCGGATGAGGTTACTTTATTTAAGAATGAATCGTTAGCAACTATTCTTACCATGGAGGCAGAGTTACATGAAAAGCTTAAGAAGAATGAAGATGTAAGCGCATATGGTGAATTTTCTATGAGAGAAACCATTCCAGCTGTTGTCAGTGCTCCTATTCATACTGTTTCATATTTAGTACCCCCTATTCCAATTGGTTCGTGGTCAGTAAAATTTTCTGGAGATCCAAGACAAGTTCATCAATTTTTAGACAGAGTAGCTGAGTTAGCACACTCGCGTAAAGTATCTGAAGAAGATTTATTCAATGCTTCTGTAGAATTGTTCACAGGTAACGGTTTAGAATGGTATCGTTGTGTTAGAAGTTCTTTAACAAACTGGAGTTCTTTGGTTATTCGATTAAAGGAAGATTTCTTACCATCACACTCAGAGGACGAGATTTGGGAAAAAATTAGGTCGCGTCATCAACATAAAGGAGAATCTGTAGTCATATATATAGCTCATATGGAGAATTTGTTTAGTAGGTTACCACAATCACCTGCGGAATGCACAAAAGTTAGAATGGTAAAAAAGAATCTATTACCTGATTTTATTTGTCAATTAGCTCTAACGGAAATTGATAGTATGTCCACGTTAATAAAGTTGTGTAAGAAATTGGAAGAAGCATATGCATCCAAGCATAAATTAGTACAAATTCCAGCGAAATATGTTCCGAAAGCATTAGGAAACTCAAAGTTTCAAGTTGAAAATAAGTGGTCAGCTCCTGTTAAAAACTTTTCAGCGCGAACTGGTCGCAGTTTATATAATCAATCATTTCCACCTCAAATACATTCTCTTGGTAACAATAATAGTAATAATAATAATCTTTCTAGTAGAGTCCCTGTAAATAAATATAAAATAAATAAACTTACATGTTGGAATTGTTTGGAAGAAGGTCATACATTTGGGAGGTGTAAGATTCCTAGTAAAATATTTTGTTATAGCTGCGGATATAGTGGAGTTAAGTCAATAACTTGTCCGTCGTGTTCAAGTTCGTTAGATAGGCAGAAGCAGAGTGGCCGGCATCATGCTTCTATGCAAAAGGCTACGGTTATGTTGTGTGAACAGGAAAATTTTTTTGATAAAGATGATTGGTCAAGATGGCTAGGAATCGTTAAAGATTCTTGTCAACGGAACGTCAAGCCAAAAGCTGACGCGTTATTTGTAAGGAAACCTTAGGACAATCGTCCGTACATTATGGTAAAATTGTTGGATAGATACGTCACGGGTTTGTTCGACTCTGGTTGTACTACTACCGTGGTTGGTTCATTAGCATTTTCTGTTCTTGAAGAATTAAATTTAAAAGTTTTTAAAACTGAAAAGAGAAAAGTTTCCACTGCGGATGGTGCTCTTCAAGAAGTTATTGGTTCAGTTGATTTACCTATTAGAATTGGAAGACAATATGGTATTGTTAACGCTTTGGTTGTACCATCTCTTCCTCACACATTTATTTTTGGTAGCGATTTCGCTAAATCCTTTGGTTTGATAGCAGATTTCAAAAACAATACATGGCATATTCAAGATTATGATAATAATAGTATTTCGTATATAGGTCATTCGTCAGTACCCTTAAGTTGTAGTAATCAGTTACTTAGTTTAGATGATTTGTTGGAAACGCAACAAGCAAAAGCACGAATAGCAATAAAATCCTTCAATGAAATTAGTAGTGAAGAGAGACTAGGGCGTACCGATAAAATTGTCTTAGATATTGATACTGGTGATGCAAAACCATTTCGTAAAAAACCATACGTCATGTCTCCCTTTATGAGTAAGATGTTAGATAAAGAGTTAGATGAGATGTTGAGATTAGGAGTAGTGGAAGAATGTCAGAGTCCATGGTCATCCCCCGTACTGTTAGTTAAAAAACAAGACAGCGAGAACAAATTTTGTTTTGACGGAAGAGCGCTCAATGATATTACTAAACATGATAGTTACCCATTGCCAAATATTGATAGGATTATCAATTTACTTAGAGGTGCAAATTATATTTCTAGTCTAGACCTTAGAAAGAGTTTTTGGCAAATCCCACTTTCCGAAACATCTCAGGATAAAACAGCATTTAGTGTTATTTCAAGAGGACAATATAGGTTTGTCACCATGCCATTCGGATTAAAGAATGCTGCTCAGACGCAACAGCGTTTGGTTGATTCAATTTTTGGACCGAAGTTTAAACCACATGTTTTTTGTTATTTAGATGACATTATTTTGTGTTCAGCATCTTTTGAGGAACATTTGAAGTTATTAGAAACGGTGAAGGAACGTCTTAAGGAGGCAAACCTTACGATCAACTTGAAAAAGTGTGAATTCTTTAAGAAATCGTTGAAATTTCTTGGTTATATTGTTGGATCGAATTCCCTTCGTACAGATCCCGAAAAGGTTTCTGCTATGGTAAATTTCCCTAGACCTAAGACCACCACTGAGGTCAAACGTTTTTTAGGAATGTGTAGTTGGTATCGTCGTTTTATAAAAAACTTTTCATCTTTAGTGTCACCGATTAGTGATTTAGTAAAAGGAAGAAAAAAGGGTCAATCTATTGTTTGGACGTCCGAGGCTGAGGACTCATTTGTACAGATCAAGCAGGCTTTAGTTTCCGCTCCATTATTATCACAACCGGACTATTCAGTTCCATTTATTGTCGAATGCGACGCCAGTGATACAGGGCTCGGAGCAGTTTTAGTTCAAAAAATCGATGATGTAGAGCACGTTATCTCTTATGCCAGTAAATCACTTACCCGAACTGAGCGAAATTATTCAGTCACGGAGAAAGAGTGTCTTGCTATAATTTTCGCTATAGAAAAATTCCGACCTTGGGTAGAAGGTACCCGTTTCACTGTTATCACAGATCACTTTTCATTGTTATGGCTTAATAATATACAAAACCCAACCGGTAAATTAGCTAGATGGGCTGTCCGTTTACGACAGCATACTTTTGAGTTAGTTCATCGAAAAGGAAAGTTTAATGTAGTTCCAGATTGTCTTAGTCGTGCAGTTCCAGTCGTAAATCATGTGGATAATTTAGTTGAGATCAAGTTAGATAATGTGGATCCCTGGTATGTGTCTCTTCGAGAAAAAATTTTATCTTCACCAGATGATTACCCACAATGGAAGGTGGAAGATAATCATGTATTTAAATTTCTTTCTTCAAATTTACCACTCTCGTCGAATGTAAGGGAATGGAAATATTTAGTTCCTAGATCACAAAAGGAAGAGGTTATTCGGATAAATCATGACCCTTCAGTGGCCGGACATTTTGGTTTTTTTAAAACATTGGCACACATACAAGAGAATTTTTATTGGCCATAAATGCGTATTGATGTGTTGAAATTTTGTAAAAAAATGTTTAACGTGTGGTGCACAGAAAGCATCGAATAGAGGACCCCTTGGTTTAATGGGAAAGGAAAAAGAAGTGAAGTTCCCCTTTCAGATTATTGCTATAGACCTTATGGGCCCATTTCCACGGTCCAAGGTTGGACACAAATGGTTATTAGTTATTGGTGATTGGTTCTCAAAATTTACATTAGTGTTTCCTTTACGTAGTGCTAAAGCGCATTTAATAGAACGTGTACTGGAGGAAAAAGTTTTTTTAGTTTATGGTATCCCCAAATTCATTATTTGTGACAATGGCTCACAATTTAGTGGAAGAAATTTCAGGGCAGTATGTAAAAAATATGATGTTCAAAAAATTTGGTTTAATGCAGTTTACTCTCCCCAATGTAATTTTGTGGAAAGAATAAATCGAACCGTCGGAACAGCTATACGGTCATATATTAAAGAACATGATACTTGGAATATTGAGTTACCCCAAATTCAGTATGCGATTAATTCTGCAAAACATCATGCCACTGGTTATTCGCCAAATTTCTTAGTTTTTGGTAGACATGTTCCCGTGTCTGGAAAATTTTATGGTCTTGATGTGGAACCCTCCGTTGATATAGATATTATTTCTGGTGATAGACTTTCGTATGTGTTAGATATCAAGGACTATTTGATATTTTTATAGACGTACAGAAAAGGTTACATTTAGCTTACATGCAGTCTAGTAATTCATATAATTTAAGGAGACGTAACATTTCTTTCGAAGTAGGTGACAAAGTTTGGAGGTCAAATAAAGTTCTTTCGAAAGCAAGTGATAAGTTTACTGCTAAGCTTGCACCAAAATATGTTTTGAGTATCGTTAGAAAGAAGATTTCTAATTTGATTTATGAATTGAATAATGAAGATGGTTCAAAGGCAGGCAGATGGCATGTTAAGGACTTAAAACCTTATTCAGAGTTCAGTAATGATATTGAGAAAGGTGATATTTCTGAACATTAATTAGTAATGTTGAAATGTTTAATGGTTAATAGTAGAAATTATTTCTGTCATATCTTTTTGGTAAAGAATTTATTTATTGTATGGGAATACTGTTTGGTAATCTAAAATTTAGAAGTTGGATATGAAGTAAAAAAGGATAAAGAAATATTGTAGTGCAGTAAGGTTAATATTAGTCTGAGCTGATATTGTTAGTTGCAAATTATTTGTTTAAGTTGAGATGTTATAAGTTGCATGTTACCATAAAGGTCAAATGTCAGTAAGGGATGTTTGTTTATACTTTTGGCGATGAATTTTGGTAAATTTTGTATATATTTAGTTGATAATTTCTTTTGGATTTATGTATGTATGGTCATATTAATCTATGGTGAATTAGGTATAAAATAATTCACTTGTTTCATTTAATTCGTTTAGTTTGGTTAATAAGTTGGATATAGTGTTTATATTAGTCCGAAACATAGCTTTTCAAAATTTCTGTAGAGATCAATTGTTTTTGGAAAGTAATATTGTAGTCAAGAGGACAATTGAAGAGAATTGTATTTCTTGAGATTATATTGGAAATCAAGTAGCTTGAGTCCAAGTTAGATATTAGTAAGAGACCAATATTGTTAGTAACTAAAATAGTTATGTTTATTATGAATATTGTGTAAGGTAGCAATGTTCTATTTTATTATGAATATTGTGTGAGTTAGCAATGTTCTATTTTGTTCATTCATGCGTGAGTGAAATTTTTTTGAGGAGTAAGACGTGGTGACGTTTTACTTGTCTCTTCATAGGTAGAGATATTTCTACATTTTTGTTAGCATATGCATGCGGTAGATTGTTAAACATTCATGATTTCGAGACATGTTTGTTATTTTTGGAAATATGTTTGTTATGAATCCCAATGGTAGTGGGAGTCCTTTTTCTTTTGTAAGTATGTAAATTATGGTCAGTAAAGTAAGAGTATGTTTGTCATGATAAGTTAAGTCTTTATTGGTGAATTATAATACGGCAAGTATTCTATGTTTCGTTTCTTAAGTTTTGTGTGTAAAATGAGTGATAAATTAACCCCGAATATGTGTTAACTAATAGTGAAACATTACCGATTGTGACTTCCCGAAATTGTCCCCTTTTGGCGTGTAGTACGCGTAGTTACTGGTCACTCATTTACATGCATGCTGTATCTTAGTTGATTCAGAAGTTATTTTGGTTTTGGTATGTAAAAACTAATAATAATTTGTAAATACTAGTCATAAAATTAATAAAAAAATTCTTCGCACTTATTCTGAAATATTTTCTCGAATTTTTTCTCTTAGAAAGAGGCAGTGTAACGATTTTATTTCCTATCAAGATGTGTACATATAATTATTCTATTTATTTAATATAAAACTATATAAGGCATAATAATGCTACACAATCCACTAAATAAATACTACCTATTGTCCAATAAAATATTAGCTTTCAATTCAATTTAAAATTTAATTTATACGGTGACAAAATAAACTTTTCATTTAGTGTCATTCCTAGAGCTCCCTCTGTTAGACAATTGTAAGGTAATCTTGTTTCCGGGCGGTAACTCACTTGACATGAGCACTTCCAATACAGCTGTGGTGAAAACAAGTCGAATTGTTCCTTGAACCCGAGGAATGACGTTTGCAGTATCTACGTGTTGGAAGCACGTGCGATTTAAGTTGTTTTTAGGAGAGAATGTCATCTCCGAAGCGCATTTTGTGTTGTCCACTTGCTGGAACATAGCTCGTAGATGACGAGAAATTATTTTGGTTGAAGGGCCGTGGTTAACAGTAAGTAGAATTGACTCTGTAACCATATTAAGTAAAGATTTTCAGTGCAACTTGGGATATAGTATTCAACGTTTGATATAATATTTAACTTGGAAATAATGTTCGTAACTTTAATTTATACGTAACGCAACCTTAATTAATATGCAGTTTGTAAATGATATGAAAATTGGAAATGATGTTTAGCTTTGAAAAAACATGCAACCTTTAGTTCACAGAAGTTTGGTTTAACGTAATTTTAATAAATGCACAAGAAGAATTTACGCTTTGTTCGAGTGTGGATCTGACGAGATTCAATTACTTAAAATGATGCCGTGATGTAGTTTGGAGCTTCAGTAAGCAGCAAATTTAATTGTACTGAATTGGAGATTCCTTTATTTAAATGCTGACGCAAGACGCCTAGCAGGTATTTTTCTGTCAGATGAACATCTGGTATGTAGAAATTTGTTTTCGTATGTTGGCTGAATTATGGATATAGTAGATAGATAATTTTTTGTTTAATCAAGTTATTTGAACTTCAAAATAGGTCAAGGACAGACTATATATATTTTTCAATATTAAGCAACAGAAACCTGTAAATTTTACATTTCTAAATCTTTTATTACTACACTGAAACTACGGAAGATGTCATTATGTGATAGAGAAAGTAAATTCTCCTATTTAAGAAAAATTAAAAATTAAACGTCTATGTTTACTATTTCAGTAATAGCTGACTGGAATAATTTATTGTGAGATTATGGTAGATCTACTCAAACCAACAGATATTGTTATTTGTAAGTAATTGTTCAGAAAGCAACTTCAGGCTTAATCATTTTTAAATAAAATTTGGCTAGATATTTCTTATAGAAATGACCACATTTTAAACTGAATGGTACTGATTATATCCAGTGCCTTTGTAAGTAATTTTCATGAATTAAATTGATTTAAATTATATTAAAACTGAAAAGATGTTTTGTATAATGCACGTTAACTGAATACAAGAGGAATAGATTTTTATTTTGATCAAGACTATTCTTTTTAATTAGAATGAATGAAAGTTGATTCGAATTGAATTTTAAAATTTTGAGTATAAATGCAGAAACAGTGCTATTCTTTGTTTAATCTGTTCACAGGTGTAGCAGTGAAGTATAAAGGTCAAAGTCGAGCCATAAGGTAAGAAACTTTAGGGATTATGTTGTCTTTAATAAATTGTATAGCGGTTATTGAATAAAGGTTTCCGCATTTGCCTTGTACAAGGAACTTAAGTAAGTCTTCATCGTATAGAAAAATTCGGTGGCGCCTTATTCTTCATATTTTTGGTCGCAATCCAACCCCGACCCACAGCTCATGTTCCACCCAGAGCATATAGTTCGACTAGCCGCTTTGCCTTTGAGATTTCCTCAACTTCGGGCGATTTACCATCAGAACTTGCCGTGGGCTCTATTCGCTTACTGGAAATTCTCGTAAAGTAAAATCCCTTAATAATATACAGTGGCTATAATATTAACATGAAATACAACGCACATACTTGATTTGTTACATACAACAACTAATTACATACCAATAGGCATATTAGCAACCCCCGACTGCTTAAGCCTTACAGTAACGTAATCATAAAATTCTTCTTTAATAACCATCCTCGCAACCGTATAAATAGAAAAATGTTTTCCAAAACCTCAAATTATTGAATTTATTTGAAAATTACCAATAAAAATTAATCGGCTGATTTCACGTTAAGTGTATTGGCTACCTAAAAAATCGGTCCCAGAACGCAACACAAACTGAAGGCAATTATTCTTTTAAACTTTAAAATTTTCACCTAATGTACTCAAACCAAATATATCGAACATCAATAAATCAAAGTCACCTTTATTTATGTCATAAATGCCAAACTTGAAGTTTTTATTATTTTGACAACCAGGGTGTAGGCACTGTAAATGGATCAGCTGTCAGTGTGTTTTAGTTTTATCACATCTCTACAGACGGCTCTGTAGGTCTATTTTCATGGGTGACTTTATTATATTGCTTAATATTTGCGAGGTTTTGTTGATTGTCATAGGTTAAATAAAGTTTGATTGTTGCTAACCTAACTCTTTAGCGTTCTTTTAGTTGCATTTTTGCAGATTGCTCTTTAATAACATTTAACGTTTTACTTGTTATCAAATATTGATGAAGAAGTTGGCTGTCCGAGAGGTGGTTCTATAGCTTATAGAAAATAATTTTGCCTGGAATCAGGTAAGTGTTGTACAAGTAGCTATATAGTAGACAAAAATGACCTAATTTGTTTATTGTTCTCTATATAAAACAATGAACAAATTTATTTTAATCTATTATGCTTGTAGAACGCTTACCTGATACCAGACAGAATTATTTTTTATAATTGGAATTTTTAGTTTTATTTAAAATCTTCAGAGTCTGGTTCTCAACCTTTTGAACAGAGAAGTCGCAAACCTTGGTAACAGATTTTAACGTCGTTTAGTTTTATCACATTTCAATAGTTGGCGCTAACTTGCCAACAATTGTTATGCAGAAGGTGGCATATCTATTCTAACTATATTTAACTTATGTTTGACAACGATCCTATGTCATGGATCGAAACGCAAATAAAGATGATTTTAAAAACTATGAGTGGTTTTATTCCCAAAGAAGATTAAGAAAAATACTAAACATCCAACAGAGAGTATTTACTGATAGTATATCATCAATATTGTGAAGAACTTCAAATTACTGTAACCAGCTTGCTTTTATTGGATACAATTTAAACCTGTTTACTCTTAATCACAGAGAAACCTTAATGTGTTGAAAATATTTTATTACAATATACTGAAACGCCGCCATCAATTGAGCTGATGACAATTATTACAAACTAATCTCTAACAATCTTCATTGCGTTAATTTGGTTCTTAACATAACTATTAACTACATTATCACCAAATTGAACTACATAAACTGATCTACACTAACACTTAATTTATGCACGTTAAACGTATTCGTTTGAACAATTTAGCCTAATACAACTGAGTTCTTACTTCGATTGAAATTCCGATTAAAACTAGTCATCCTGTCGGCCGGTGCGGTTTTAAATACGTAATCTATAAAAGTTGTACAAGTTTCGAGAAAAGACCAGAAGCTTTCTAGACAATTCTCCTTTGTAAGCTTAGTGCACTTTGTAACTATCAATCAATCTGTTGTTAGTTTAATGACTTTGCCATTTCCAATTGTAAACTCTTTGGCACCTTTGTTACAGTATTGCTACGTAAAAACTTATATCGATTAGTTTGTACGCTGGAGCGTACAGTTGAAATTGCGCAAGGCGCTACGAAATGGCAAGGAAAACCGGGTACTGTGGGACTAAGGGGGCGCTAAGAAGTGTCGCGGTGACTCGGCTAATATGCTAGAAGCTTAACCACTCACCATGGAATAAAATAATAACTCAGTTTTCAGTTATACATCTAATTAATAGTTTCAATAGCGCCGATACTTACTTATTCAGTGAGTAATCACGTAGTGTACCTATTAAAAGCAATCCAACTTAAATCTAGACTAATAAAACAGTCAAACCTACATTTTGCTACGATGCAGACAACTCTTGGTATTATGTCAACCCGAAACTATGACTATACTCCCGGTATAGTTACGATCAAACTACAGATGAAGAAAAATCCCTCGCTCCAAGATGCCTCCAAATTTATTAGCAATTCGGACGGATCCTAGTGCATTTATCTAACATCTAGCTGTTACCCTAAAGGCTATGACAATGAGGATCTACCGCTAGATCCGTTGAAGCAATGAATATTATCACAAACAATTTGGTTCGTCTAATCTGCAAATATTGCAATGTTACATAGTAATAATTTCAACTAAAAATTGATATGAAAGAATTAAGAATGTCTTAAACTGAATTGAACTAAATTCATATATAACATAATTATTAAAAAGTGCATGCTAAATTGTTACGTTTTCGATACCTTTAGTATAAATTAAGTGAAATTTAACTTCCCCGACGTCGATTAATCATGCATAGCCCTGACGTAAAAAGAATTACGCCTACAAATTAGGTTGCATGAGTAATCGCCGCGAGTAAAGTACACAACAAGCCAGAAACTTACTAGGTTTATTACTAAACGCCACGGCTACTACCTGGGCCTCGGAAGTAGTCCTTCAGCTGGAGTTTTTTCGATGCAACTCAACTGTTGTCCTAGTCGACAAAGCAAAAGATATACGAGGAAAGTACAGACAGGAAAAGGAATCACTTCGCCGAAGTTATACTTTACGCACGTCCGTTCCCGTCAAATGTCGATAGTCAAGTCCTCTTCTTTAAGAGGTTTTGTTCCCACACACACTATAGTCCCCCACCATTTTTCCACGCTCCCACGGCTAAAAGCGCTAAACACAGCTGCATTCTTATTGAGGTGGCTCCATAACGTATGCGTATGACTACTATGCTCAAGGTCCCGGCTTCGAATCCCGACACGATCCGCTTGAAAAATGTTAGGCGAGCATTTTCCACAAAAATACGCCCTCGTTCGGATGAAAGGTAAAAATTGGGACCCCGTGTGTGTGTCGTTACGCACCTACCTTGCTTGCAACAGTAAGGTTTCGGCAAAATTTTCATGGTCAATGTAGTGTAGTACTTTCGTGTGGAGCATTGGAAAATTTTTAAATGTAGTGCATTCTTATCGCCTGGGAACGCAAGGTTTGCAGTTAGCACACAACAACTTATAGGTTAATGTCCTGATATGCGTGAGAAACAATCGTGAATCTTACAAACCGATGTGAGGAAATATCATCTTGGTCAACGGGTAACGATAGCTTTACTTACCTATGGTCCACAAATTTTACCTGTATCATGGAAATATTAAGAAATTAATGAGCAAACCTTTGTTAAGTATTTAATGCTGCTATTATTAAAATAAGAATATTAGTGCAGATTTTGTGTGATGTTTTTATATTGATAGATAACTGAGTTAATTGTTTTCGAATTTACATATTGATTTGATAATTATCGACTAGCTGTAATATTTGATTAACTATTGGTGCATGTTTGTTGATTGCTATTGTAAATATTTATGTTGTTTCTTAGGTTTAGTAGACTTTATTGGGGCGAGCTCGTCATAGTCAACGTAGTAGGTAAGTAGGTGAAATTTTTACCATATCCATATTAATTTTTTATATTTTTTTATTCACATGTGTAATGGAGTATAAATATGTGGAGATATGCTGAAATAAACCCCTTAATTGTTCTGTTTTTCCTAAAAAACAATCATTAGTATCAATGAATAAACGCCCCTAATCAAAGAAACGAGCGCCTATTAAAAAACCATAAAAGATAAGATAAGAACGATTTAATAGCGATACGTATTACAAAGAAATTTACATGTACTTTGATATCTGTGTAAAGGGTCAATAAAAAATTTGGTTGATACGTAAAAAATACGTTATAGGACAGAAGGGTTCATTGAACGTTCAAAGAAGCTTTCGAGATAATACATAATTATTTTTGCTGGTTTTGAGTGCTAAATTAGGGTTATAGTTTTGTGATAAATAGATTTACTTTAATTTTGATTCAAATGTTTTAAAATAGCCAACGACATTACGAAGGTTGTAGAGTTGTAAATTGTACATATTTCTCAATTCATTATACAAATTTTGGTTAAATTCGTTTATCTTATTTAAGTATGAAGTGTTAGAGGGAAATGGGCAAAAATTCTTTGTTTTCATATCGTCGTTCACTCTGTGCAGGGTAAAACTGAGCTAGTCGAGGCATAAATTTTATTGTGTGGATTGTAAAATTATTCTAGATTAATTAAAGGCACAGAGAGAAGCGCTATAGATACACCGCAAGTTTCGATGATATAGTAGCAATATATATAGTAATCATCTTTTTCCAAGGACGAATTGGGTTGTATTCTATTGTTTCGTTCTTTAGACCCCCCCCCCCAACAATTTTTTTTTTGTGACTGTGTTTATGTGGCACTCATTTTCTTCTTTTGCCTTCTCTGTAATCGTATTTCGAGTGAACATTCCGTTACTGATTTTGTTCTGTCCCGCTTGTTTTACGTGTTTCACAGTAACGGACAAAGCCAGAAACTTAGAAAACTATAGGAAAAGGAAATGTATAGGGTAGTACTCAATGAGGGGAAAGATAGAATGGCATCAATACTGCAAATGTCATCGATGTAAGGATGTATATCAGAAAGAAACATTATAGTCTCCATCCTCAAGAAATGAAGTGGTTTCCTGTAAAAAACCAAAAAGTAAGAAACGAAACGAGAAAGAAAATCAGCAGTAGAAACCAAAAGGAGATATAATTGTTAAGCCCCAAAATATGGTAGGGAACGGCAAGAGAACTGGAGAAAAAGAAGTCGTATTTCAAGCTGTGGTAACAAAGAATCGTATCAAACGGACAAAGAAAAAAATAGCTAACAAACCAAAACGTCACTTACGTCGTAGTCTCCGAAAAAAAGAAGAAAGGTCTAAACAGCACATACGACAGGAAGAGTGTCGAAAATTAAACTAAGGTAGTGTAAAGACTGTCAGTAACGAAAACGATCCCAAGGAAAAGGATATGAATATGAGGAATGAGAATGCGAATGAGAGAGAAAAAGCAAACAAAAACAGAAAAATTATTTAGAAACAAGCACAAAATCCGAGAAGAAATTATTAAAGTAAGGATTTGGAACGCGAGGACTAAGGACGGGATTTACGAGGTTTGCGTCGCCATGAACAATGGTACAAATGAAGTCTAAGAGGACGCGGGCTTGATCATCATAATTCATAAAAGGAGAGCCCAAGGCTAGAGTCTCGATCCAGAAACACAACCGTCGGTTTAAAGTATTTTTACAGTTAGGACAGTTGCGTCGAGTAACTTCCTTATGACCGCAACCATAACTGTGTAGTACTTGGGTGCGCATACAATGCGGAGAAATATGTCCAGTCTGATCGCAATTAGAACAGGTTACCTGCCTAGCAAAAATAGCTGCCAGAGTGGAGGTAGCAAAAGAGCGATTGGTCGAAATAAGCCTAGTACAGGTAGTTCCAGAACTGGCAGTGATAACATGTAAAGAGTGATTTCGAAGTTCCTAATAACCTTTGGGTCAACGTAAACTAGAAACGGTTCCAACAAATTAGAAGTAGTGTTAGAAGGCGGTGGTAGGAAAGATAGAAATTGTGAAATAGAAATAATTCCTACTAGTGCTAATGCAGACTGACAGTACGGGGCTAGATTGCGTCGTATATTCTCCAATTGTTGTAGTTCCCATAAAGGAGCAGATTCTCGTATGATTAAACTTTAAATGATAGGTACGTATAGACCAATGGTTTCGGCAAAACCCATAGTATTTCATCTAGTAGCCGCTTATTATAATCAATAGGAAAGAATTCGGCTTTTAATAAATCGACCACGTCTTTCAAACATTTGAGGGAACGCTGGTGGGCGCCAAAACGGAGTAAGACCTTCCCTGTGAGTAATTCAGAAGTAAAAAAATAGTTGTGTAAAAATATTATGCTAGACACTGAGTTCATTTATACGAATCATAAATTCAGGTAGGGAACCGTCAACGGAAAACGAAGTATATAATTTAGTGACAGGGTACCATTTAGTAATAGTTGCACAGGTACGTCCTCGTGGCGAAGTCTTTACTAACTCTACTCTGTTTCAGGATCCCATCATTTTTTATGCTTAAGTATGTATAGATGATACTGCCGTATTCGTGTTGTATTGTATGTAGTTGTTCCACCTTCGTGGTACGCTAGCTATTGGTATTCATATGTCGTTTGTTATTCATTTATGATTTTAGGGAGCTTCTAGGACCTGTAGAACATCTTTCCAAAGTCTCCTATAGGGTTATGTGTAGCTTGGTGTTGAACGATGAGTTTTTGTGTCTGTGGCTTATGAAAGTAACGGACTACACACTGTATTTCAATTAAGAAGTTTCTGCATATTAGTACACTTCTACGCTTGTTTAGCAGGATATTCGATACGTTCAGATGAATCTTCCGCGGCGGAAGATCGTAGTTCTAGCACATTCCGTATTGCCTTACTGACTAGCGACAAGCCAGGTCGTATAACTTCTGTGTACCTTTGATTACTTATTTAAATTCGTTTGCCAATTCTATTTATGTTACTTATTGTATATAGAATAGCTGTATGTTATGTGCAGGTTTCAGCTTTGTGAGTGTTCTAGCACTTTAAGATATTTAGGGTTAACTGGTGAGTGCACTGTATGTTGTTGCTTACAGGTTAGTATCTATACGTAGTATTTTGTAATTCGAACACGAGTGCCGGTTGATTAAAACCGAATTTGTAAATCATAGCACACTGTGGCCTCTGTTAGCTAACTGAAAACCAACAGATGAAAAGCTCTAAGGTTACATTGCATACAATTCCCCGCTATACACTGTAACATGTCAATTCACCTTTCTTTTGCCATGTTACATTGTGGTCCAATTTTCTTCAATATAAAAGCATTATTTGTCTTAAGTTTATACTAATACCGTTTACAATCATAAGTCAGTGTTGATTTGTGTAACATTTCCCTTTAGTATTATTAAATAATACACTAAATACATTTATCTTTAGTCTTAATTTAATATTCTTTCCTTTGTATAAACAATATAAATAATTAAGATCAGGTGTAATTTTCCTATTGGTTAACCTTTGAATAATAGTCATAAATATACAACTGGTGTATATATGAATCTAGCATTCAGGATAGTTTTCTTGTTTTGTCTCTAAAAGTGTGGTTATCTGTAAAGCAGAACAAAATTTCCATTTATCTTTATATTTAACGGGCTTTTGAGCACATGCCGTCTTCCGATAAAGATGTCCTTTCTAAGGCCATGATGGTACCTGAATACTACCAAAATATGTATGGACAAAGTCTACCTAAATAACCCGTTCAAAATATTAATGAATGCGTCCTCCCGTAGCATATCTTTGGATGGCGTGTCCTACCGTAGCATATCTTCTGATGGCATGTTTTCCCGTGACATATTCCTTCCTGAAGTATCTTCAAGTGATATATTCTCCTGTAAAATATTCTCTGATGGAGAATTTAATTATCCATGCTAAGCTATCTAAGCCTATGCATTAATTTTACTACCTACAAATATTATCTTTTATCGTTTAAGAATGTTATATTGACGTTTTGAGTACCTTCTAAAATAAATCAAATGTTCGTTGATGAAACATATGGCTGTGAAACAAACAAGGATTCGCTCTTACAAATTAGAACTTTAAGGTCAACAACCAAAATAATTAACGATGGTGTTCCTCTCAACAAAAAGTAAGAAAATCCAATAGTTCTCAACAAGCCGTAAAGCTCAACATTTAAGTATGTTTCTTTTCATATATCTGAAATACAGGTACGAATTTATCTTATGTATTTTTTTGTGATGGAACGATGTGCATGCGTTACGTTTTAAATCTCAATTATCTGAAAAATTATGCATAACTTTATTTATCGATTACCTTAACTATTATCGATTACCTAACTAATTTAATATTATCTTTGCTTTGCTATATAATCTATTAGGTTGTAAACAAGAAAGCTTTAATGAAACCTTTTATTGTGAATTTTGGGGTTATGAAACATTCAATTCAAATTCTCTTAACTAATGTTAAACACTACAAAGTGATTTATGATTTCCTTTTATTAAGAGCGTTAATTTGAAATTGTGTCCAAGCACAATAATAATTTTAACTTTTCTAATATCTTATCTGGTAGAGTTTGAGACTAATTTTGAAATTATGAAAGTGTAGATATATAAACTACACTTAGTGATTTTTCCGTATGAAACTTTGGTTGTAAGAAAATAACGATATATATTTAATTTCTTTATTAATGTTATTAGCTAAACGTCAATATATAAGTTGTATTAAGATATTTTCTTTTGTCACGTTCTAAGTTGCATCCCTTTAACTTGTCTGGGTAAAATTTAACTTTGTTCTCCAAACCCCTAAGATATAGTCTTTTGCAATCTACCACCAAAGCCACAAACGGTCGACGCTAGTCCCGCCAGAGTTTTATTTAGACTCTGTTGTACACCCAATCCTACCTGTAAAAAGAAAGGATGCACACTTATTGGTGAACAACCTTGATTATCTATTTTAAATTATAGCTTTTCTTACATCCGTATATTCCACATAGTGGTGATATATTTTGCTTAATTATTACGGTAGTAATACTGGCATTTTGGTAAATTAGCAGAAAAAGGCTGTATCTGTATTCCTCATCATCATCATTAGGTCTTCAGTCCTGGAACTGGTTAGACGCGTACCTTCATTGTTTCCTATTCTGAACTAACCTACACACTACCCTGAAATTTGCACAGTTTGCATCTATCACTATCTGATCTAGGTCTACATCTACCTCCTTTTTACTATCTCTGCTTGTAATATATCCCAAACCATCCTCAAAATGCCTTAGAACATATTCTGCCCTCCTATTTCCCCTATTCTTTCCCCACCGATATCTTTATTCCACTACTATTTCTATCACCTATTTGTTATTAACTTTATTTGTCCATGCCGTCATCCTCATACATCTGAAGCACAACATTCCAAACGGCTTCTACCTTTTTTCTGTTTGCTTTTCCTACTGCCCCTATTTCATAGGCATACCGTGCTGTGCTCCACACATATGCTTTCAACAATTTTCTTCTTGTTTCTGTTCTTTCTTATTAGATGCAGTTCGGTTCCCTTCTATTGTTTTACAATTTTATACCCTATTTCTCCGACATTCAGTGTCCGTCAAGGGGGGTAATCAGCCTGTGGCTGCCAAGTTCCCCCAGCACTTGAACATTTGCCGATTTAATATTTTTTCCAATATATCTTTTCGCACAGTCAACATTAGTTGCAAATATTTCACCAACCATCCCCTGTAGTTGTTTATAATATTCATCAGATTTATCTGTGCTTATTTTTTTGTCATTAGGTTTCCGTTTCAAAACTGGTTGGACACGTACCTCCGGTTATTTATATTCTGAGCTAGCCTACACAGTTCCCTGAAATTCCCACACAGCCTATATACAGCTTGAAGCCCCTTCTTTGCTTTCTAATTATATGGCCTATTTCAGCGAGATTCAGTGGTATGTGAAGGGGGGCGTCACCGTGGATCAATGTAGTAAGCGTAAGACTACGGATTCCAAGGTCTTGGGTTCAAATCCCGACACGGCCGAGTGCTTGAAAAATGACAGGTGAGCATTTTTCACAAAAATTACGCCCTCGTTCGGATGAGAGGTTAAATGGAGGTCTCGTGCGTGAGTGTTGTCACGCACGTTAAAGATCCCTACCTTGCCTGGAACGGCAAGGGTTCGGCAAAATTCTAAATTTCCAGGCAACAAAAAACTCGCCTCCTGGCCAATGTAGTACCTTCTGGTAGAGTATTGGAAATATAAATGCACGGTATGTGAAGGGGGCGGCTCCGTGGTGTAGTTGGAATGCGCGTGACCAAGGTCACGGGTTCGAATCCCGACACAGTCCGCTTGAAAAATGTTAGGCGAACATTTTTCACAAAAATACGCCCTCGTTCGGATGAGAGGTAAAATGGAGTTCCCGTGTGTAAGTGTTGTCACGCACGTTAAAGATCCCTACCTTGCTTGGAACAGCAAGAGTTCGGAAAAATTCAAAATTTTTCAGATAAAAAAAACTCGCTTCCTGGCCAATGTAGTACCTTCTGGTGGAGCATTGGAAAAATCACATGTAAGGTACGTGAAAGGAGTTAAGCAGTCTGTGGCTGCCGAGATCCCCTAACACTTAGACATTTGCCGAATTAATAGTCTTCCAGTAAATCCTTTCACACAATTAACATTATTCGAGAGTATTGCTCAACCAATGCCTGCAGTTTCTTATAATAATCATAATGTTTAAGTACAGTTATTTTTTTCCTCATTAGTTTATCCATCTTTGGACTGGTTGGATGCGTACCTCCATTAATTTCTATTCTGAGCTAACCTACACATTTCCCTGAAATTCCTACAGCCTACATCTTTCACTATCTGTGTACAATAGTCTAACATAGGTCTACCTCTACTTCTATTTTTTCCTATCTCTGCTTCTAATATATTCCGCGCTATTCCCTCATGCCGTAGTATGTGGCCTATCATCCTATCTCTCCTATTTTTTACCGTTTTTCACATATTTCTTCCTTCGCATACCATTTCTAGTACCTCTTTGTTCTTAACTTTGCCTGTCCATGATATCTTCATCATTCGTCTGTAGTATTACATTTCAAAGGCTTCTACCTTTTTCTTGTCCGCTTCTCCTACTGTCCAGGCTTCACAGCCGTACATTGCTGTGCTCCACACATATGTTTTTAGCAATCTTTCCTTGTTTATATGTTTGTTGTCTTTGAACACAATATTTGCTTTTTCTTGTTAAATATAGCACGATCTTTGTGCTAATTTTTGTTTTATATCTTTTGCGCTTTTCTCATCTTGCGTTATTTGGCTTCCTAGGTAGCAGAAATCTTTAATCTCTTGTATGTTCTTGTTACCTATTTGTATTCTTGTTTTTGATTTATTTTCCCCTCCTTTGCATACTAGTACTTTAGTTTTATTTTTGTTAATTTTCATACTGTATCCCTCTGTTAGAACCGTGTCTATTTCATTAAGAGCAGCTTCTAACTCTTCCTTGCTAGATGCTAATACCGCTATATCATCTGCAAATCTGAGCACATCAATCTTTTGTCGCTGCATAGTAATTCCAAATGACTTCCTGCATTTGACAGTATTCATTGCCTCTTCAATGTACAAGTTAAAAATTAATGGCGATAGGGCACATCCCTGTCTCACCCCTTTCCTAATGTTTACTTCTCTACGTTCCTGCTTTAATTCTATTACTGCTGTTTGCTCTTTGTATTCCTATTAGGAAAATTTTTAATTATAAACTAACCGGTGAGAAATTATTCACGCGTGATTCCTTCACTTACTAGAGAGAAGATTTGTATAGATTGCACTTGTGTAGAGATTCTAACGCTTTCGAAATCATACCGTTTCCATGTCTATGGATTGTTATTATTATGTAATGATATCTAGCTCGTGTATTAGTATTTTGTGAGATATTTACTTTGTCCATTAGATTTAGTACTTCATTTGAGAGCGATTAGTTTTATATCGCAGGGTTGTTTGTAATAAAGGTGTTTTGTAGTTTGGTTCTGACTACTTGATCATTTGGTTGAATCCGTTCTTGAAGGAAGATTAACCGAGTCTGTTGGAACTAAGATTCGTAGTGTTTATAGCTCTACTAATAGTTCCTGGCGCCTTGGCATTTAGCGGACTGAAGAAAGTTCCTAGCAGATCGCTAGCGGAATCCACGTTAATCCGTAATTAAGTTTCATTCTGAGCTACCTGGAACAACTCTATGTCACCGTAATCCTCTAGGAACGCTGTCTTGTAGACTTACCCCAAAATTACCGTGACAACATCCACAAATATAAAAAGATAAGCATGTTAAAGAATTCTAAACTACCAGTTCATTTAAAAATTCTTTAGAGTTATTTTCGGATGTTTAAATGATAGCTATTGTATTACAAAAGACATGCATCAGGTAATTCAATAAAACGTAATTAAATGTGACATGTGTTGAATGACTGCAAATCTTTACAACTGCCATTCTTTGATGAGATTTACTTCTATTTCACGGTAATCTAGTGGTTGCCAAGTAAAGGGTGCACTTTTAACTTCTAAAACTAAGGACTCTTAAGAGGTAAATCTTCCAGACGTTGCTTGCAAAAAAAATTAAGAAACAAACATAAACTATTCTGTCTGTATCATTATATATAAATAAGAATTCTTCAATTAATTTATTCAGAATGTTGCAGAGCTGCTTTTAAATATGCAGTTTGTTTACAATGGCTAATGTAGTAGACGTAGCAAGTACATTAAAAACTTCATTAGCACGAACTTTAGCATCTGCATCGCCCCTCTTATAGGGAATTAGCGGCAACGTATTTGCCGTTTAATGAATATCAGCAGCGTAGACTTAACTAAGTTAGTACAATATTAAACATACGCGTATTTAAAGTTCGTCTGGAAAAGCTAGACAATCCTATTAGTAATATTAGCAAGTTAAATATGTTTTCAGTCACATCCAACTTAGACAAAGCACGTTAGCGCTAAAAAGGGAGTGACATTAAATTACACTGTTAAATCAGAAACCAAGTAAGCAGATAATGGGAAGGGATTTTGTAAAAATTATTTTAAAATGCTTGTTTATGCCACATAGATTATAGTGCACTAATTAAGTGTGGCAAAAGTTTTAATGAAGAAGTCTGGCTCGAATGTGCTGTCAAGGCGTTAAAGGGAGACTCCTCCTTGTCAACTGAGCCAAGGGTCGAAATAAATGAAATAAAAGTCAAAGCAAACGGAAAAACTCCGGGCGAGAATTTGGCTAACTGATATTATGACAACTGCGGCATGTGTGAGGAGCAGGGGGGAAGGGATAATAAAGACAATCATAATGAAAGAGACGTCACCGCCTAACTATCTACGATTAGAACTAACCAGAATTAGGGACCCTTCAAGCAAGGAGAAGATTAAACGGAAATTATTAAATTCTATTATCTTCCTTTTAACATTAAACAGTATACTGACCTTCCTTAAGCTCTTACGTCTCTAGAATAAGTACATACACTTTTGCTCCAACATTAAATTAAGCAAACGCAAAACAAGAACACCTGGAACAAATAGCCAACAAAACTTTCGGTAACTCAATAATCCGAAACGACAACATTGAACAAATAAATTTATACATGTGTAATCTTAAAACGAAATTATTTAAACTTGGAGGTAAAATGTCTAAATTCCTAAATAAATAAAATATTCAAAGGGCAAAAGAAATAAGTGGCAAATTGTAATTTTTAATATCTTCTTTGAACTAAACATAAATTTTATAGACAGAAGATAGAATTCACAAAACTACAATTTTTCATGCTATGAAATTTGTATTATACATACAAGTTAGGAATTAACTGAAACTCTTAAGGCTTTAAGCAACAATAAAAATTGAATTAATAAAATAAAATTATTAAGTACATGGGTTAATTCTTTAAAAAAGAATGCTGAGGTTTCTCACATATTCCTTCATTTCAAATAATAATTTACAATCGTTCAATATTGTACGACAGAGGGTCGACATTAATTTATTAGTACCAGACTTAAAATTGTAATTCCCATTGGTTTTTATTACCTTAAAGCTTAACTGAGAAATAAATTCTCACACCACGTTCATTTTTCTTACGCCACCCTTAAACTAACTGGCACGTGCTTTTACAGTTTTCGTGCCTCGACATGTAGGAATAAATTATAGGCATGAAAACAATTTCATTCAGTTTTACAGTTCGGTTTCGCGATATACACAAAATTATATACACACACGCACGCACGCACCCACTCACACGCACGCACGCACGCACACACACGCGCACACACCCACACCCACTCACACCCATCTACGCATATCCACCCACGCTCACACACACACACAGCACACGCACTCACACCACACACACACATTGCTATAACTAATACTCGCATCGGAGCGCCGCTAATATTGCTGTGGAAGTCCTCGCGTTGGATGTAGCTAATATTGCTGTGATTGAGTAAGGGCCTATCATGCTGCAGTGGGGCCGCAAAGCCTGTTCTTTATTCCATGGAGTATATTTGGCGCTTACTGAGCTCTTATTTTTTGTGTGTAAGTTGAGCAATTTCTTTCCCATCAGCCACTGCTCTATCACTTAGTTCCTTTCTATAAGTTTCCCATTCTTGTACCCCACTTATGGGATATTTGCAACAGTTGCTGTACTCCATAGTGGTAATTATTTTCACTTTGATTCTTCTTAATTTATTTTAAAAAACCCTAAGTCCGTACTTTCCGTCGCCAAATGTTATGATTGTATGCACAATGTAATAAAAGTGTAGATAGCCCAAACACCATTTATTACTATACATTTTAATATAATACCGGATCTATTGTTCACGACTTGTTACTAGCGCCTCCCAACACCCCACCTCTCGTTCGTGCCGCCACTACCGAGATTCCGCAAAACTATATTTATTCCCATATAGATTCACAACATTTATCAGCACAATAGCTTTTTCAATAAAGAATTTATGAAGGCCAGGAATTCTTTTTAGAAAATATAATTAAAGAGATTCAAGTATTTCATAAACTTTATTTATAGAAAAGATACGATGCACTTGGTCTACAACTGCTAATAACCAAAAATAACAACAACAAAACAAGTTTATTAAATTAAGAACCTAATATTTACAGATATAACAATATAACATAAATATATGTTAGGGTGTATTCTTTCAGGTTGTTCGTGCCTTTGTGGCTTCACATCCTTTTCTGCGTATTTGTTTGTTCTTCTTCACTAATGTTGCTATACAGTGGCTGTTCTCAGTTGTTTGTGTTCGTTTTTGATATGTGAGTTGTTTTTGCAGGAAAACTCGATGAGTGAAAAACCTACATTTAGATGGGTTGGGCTTGTTGCCTATGTTACTTGCTCGCTAAATATTGGTAGGTTTTGATATGGCAGTTTGTGCTTGATATGGTATTGTGTGTTGTGTTGTCTAGTTAAGGTTGTGTTTTCTATGAGTTTATTATTGTGAAGTTTTGTGCTATAGAATTTTTGTGCTATCTTGTCAATGTAAGTTCTTAGTGTTTCAATTTTTGTGAGTTCGTGTAGATCTCGTATTCTTGTGTACCTGTCCCGTCCGGTAATTAGGCGTAGGCATTTATTTTGAAATCTCTGCATTGGTAAAAGTGCCGTTTGTGAGATGTTGCACCATTCCGGTGCGGCGTAGGTTATGATCGGTCTAATTATTGCCGTATACACCAATTTTTTATTCTTTTGGGACATTTTGCTATTATTTGCAAGCAAGGGGTATAATGCCTTAGTACTTGCATAGCCTTTTCTAATAGTCTGTTTAATGTGATGTTTGTAATTAAGTCTTTTGTCTAGATGTACGCGAATGTGATAACTTCTGTCTTTTCAGGGTTTACGCTATTTTCCAGGTTTTATAATATTCTTGTAGAATGTCTAAGTGAAACTGTACTTGTTGTGAACTTACTATTGCAATGTCAGAGTGTGCGTATATAGCCGTGTCATCTGCATATAGTGCCGTTGTAGTCCGAGTGAGGCGGCTCCGTGACGTAGTGGTATGTGTGTGACTACTACGCCCAAGGTCCCGGGTTCGAATCCCGACACGATCCGCTTGAAAAATGTTAGGCGAGCATTTTTCACAAAAATACACCCTCGTTCGGATGAGAGGTAAAATGGAGGTCCCGTGTGTGAGTGTTGTCACGCACGTTAAAGATCCCTACCTTGCTTGGAACAGCAAGGGTTCGGCAAAATTCCAAATTTTCCAGGTAAAAAAAACTCGCTTCCTGACCAATGTAGTACCTTCGGGTGGAGCATTGGAAAATCACATGTAATGTAGTCCGAGTGAATTCTGGAATGTCTTGCGTGTAAATATTGAATATTTTTGGACCAAGTATGGAGCCCTGTGGGACTCCGGCGTTAATTGTTTTAATGTCTGAAAGCGCTGTGTTTGCTTTGACAGTGAATTTTCGATTTGTAAGGTATGAATGGGTTAGTTTGATAAGGGGTTTTGGAAATCTTAGTTTTTATGTTTAAAAATTATTCCGGGAATCCATACCTTGTCAAACGCTTTTTGTATGTCCAGTAGTGTCATAGTCGTCACCTTGTTCTTGTTGAAATTGTTAATATTGTCAGTTGTGATTCTTACTAGTTGTTGCGTTGTACTGTGTCCTTTCTTGAATCCAAATTGGCAATCTTGAGTAATGTTGAGTTGTTCTTCTGCTGTGTTTAGTCTTTGTAGTATTATTTTCTCACCTAGTTTTGCCAAGGTTGATAATAAGCTGATTGGACGATATGCAGTTGGGTCTTGTCTGTTTTTGCCTGGTTTTGGTATAGGGATAACTGTTGCTGATTTCCATTTTTGAGGGAAATATCGCAGTTTAAACATTCCATTTATGATATAAACTATTTGTAGAATAGCCTTCTTGGACAGGTTTTTGATTACAATATTTTGTATGTTATCCTCACCTGGTGCCTTATTCTTTGACAGTGTTTTGATTAATGTAGCGACTTCCTGCGAGGTTGTAATGAGTTCTGCAATTTCTTCTTCTTGTAGTGCATCGATCTCTAATAGAAATTTGTTCACTTCGTTGTGTATTCTTGTGTGTTGTGCTTCATCGGGAGTTGAGATGTGGACGCTTTCGAATTGGTTTGCGAGAATGTTAGCCTTTTCCTTGTCTGTGATACATTTTTAACTATAGATTTTTAATGGGAATAGGTTCGTATGATTTTTTAAGGGCTTTTGTAATTTTCCAAAGCGAACTATCATGTGGATTTAGTGCTTCGAGTTTTTCTGTCCATACTTTATTTCTGTGATTTGTGTTTTTATTATGGTGTTATAACTTTTAAGTTGTTCTTTTATTAGTGGATCTGCTGTCTGCTGCCAGCGTTTCCTAATCCTATTTCTGATTTTTATTGTGTCTTTTATTTCTTCTGAGATATCGTCTTTGGTTGGGTTGATTTTAATTATTTTGGTGTGCTTTTGAACGGTTTTCTGCATCAGTTGTGTGAATTGATCCACTTTAGCGTCTAGCTCTGCAGGAGTTTCATAATTGGTGGTTAGCTGGATATAAACGTCTAGCGTTTCCCTAAATCGTTTCCAGTTGGTGTGCTTATATGATCTTATCGTTATAAATGAATTTGGCGGTGATTGTATATTTATTTTGAAGAGAACTGGATTGTGATCCGAGCAAAGTTCTGGGAGTGATTCTGGTGTGATTGTGTAGTTAATGTTTTTGATTACCAGGATATCTATTGTTGTGGGGGTGGTGCCATTCCATGGGTATAGTGTGGGAGTGTCCGGATATACTATTTCTAAAGTGTTTCTATTTACAAATTCCCGTAGGGTGAGTCCGTTACGATTGTTTCTATGACAGTTCCACGTATAGTGTCTTACATTAAGGTCACCAACTAACACTACTTTGTTACTTACACTAGTTATGTTTATAAGATCTATGTCACTAAAATTGTTCTGGGGGGAGTTATATGCACAGATTAAGGATATGTTATTTACCAGTCTAATACCTAATGTTTGTATGCTGCTTTGAGGTATGTCCACTTCACAATAGGGTACACTATTTTTAATCACTATGGCTACGCCTGCTTGTCCTGTGTTATTAATGCTATCTTTACGGAGGATGGTGTATCCTCTTATTTTTACATTTTGCGAGTTTTTTAATTTTGTTTCATTTAGGAGTGCAATGTCTATATTGTTTGTTTTTATAAAGTGTATTAACTGCCCTAGTTTACCCAACAGTCCGTCTGCATTCCAGGTCATGATTTTGGCTTTATAAACCATATTGATTTATATTTATTGCTAAGTTGTTGAATGCCGTGAATTTTTCAATTGGTGTGTTGCAGTTTTTTAAAATAGCATTTAAATCTTTGACGGCTTTTAGCATGCCTTTGACATTAATTAGTTTGTTTAACTCTCCCAGCTCTTTAATTAGTTCTTGGAACTCTTCTGTGCTGTCTGAATTAGTTGTTGCTTTTTCCGGTGTCTGCTGTTGAGGTAGGGAATAGTTTTGTGTTTTCCACGGGTTTACGTTGGTTGAGATATTTGGGAATTGCACTCTACTTCTGATATCTGGAGTTATTTGTTTATTATTTGTTTGGTTAAATGTAGATGTTGTCTTAACTACTTTTTCTGTTACTTTTTTAATTATTTTAATGTATTCTGGACATTCCTCGCTGCTAGCTGGATGGGGTCCATTGCAATTTGCGCACTTTGCAGGTGTATCTCTAGTTTTGGTGCAGGTATACGTCCAATGTTCCGCCGCGCATTTGACGCAACGTATGGTCCCTCTGCAGTTCCCTGTAGCGTGAGACCATTGCTGGCATCTTCTGCACTGGACGATGCGTTTTTGTTATCTTGTCGTTCCCACGAAATCCTTGTGTATACGACATTTTTAATTTCTGTTTGCAACTTTTTAAGTGTGATGTCGTTCGTTGTAATTACTAGAAA
The DNA here is from genome assembly GCA_036346225.1 of Platerodrilus igneus. Classification (NCBI taxonomy): domain Eukaryota; kingdom Metazoa; phylum Arthropoda; class Insecta; order Coleoptera; family Lycidae; genus Platerodrilus; species Platerodrilus igneus. Next base: position 7,847,082 of record JARFIW010001469.1, on the reverse strand, counting down.
CAGTGGTGTAAATTTGGTTTTCATTTTGTAACAGTTTGTTACAGGGATATTCTTATGTATCAATTCTTGCTCAATTTCTTCAGGTTCGACGTCACTTGTTAATCCGCGTAACACGAACGCGTGCGATTTCTCGTCCGAGTCGGCAAATGTGTCGAATTTAGCGTTTTCGGTCTCCATATATTTTATAAATGCTTTGCGCTCTTCTCTGTCTTTTATGAGAATATTTGTATTATTCGAGGTGTATTTTATCATAAATCCCTTATGTAACCTGTTATTTAAATTAGTTACAAGTTGTTTATGGTTTATGGCTTTACCGTGTATTACTATTGGAGGCGGCGGTTTAGCACTGCGCGGTTTACTTCGTAAGCAGTTCTATCAACGTTACTAACGCTATCATTTTAACTTTCTGAAATATAGTCCATGTTTTTATCCGGTTCATCTTGAGATTTCTGTGTATTTAAAAGGTCGTATCGATTACCAGATATTATTTCTATTTTGCTTGGTTTGTTTTTAGATTTTGCATATTTTTTAGGTTTACTAAAACCTTCATAGTCAATTTCACTGCTTGCATTACCTTTTGATTTAAAATTGTTCATAAAAGTGGAATTTATTTCGGTGGTGCTATTCATAGTTAAAGAATCATTCACCTTTGCCGTCCCTGAGTTTACACAGGGCATTCTCACATTCTTTCTGAGGGTGGTTACCCTTGGGATGTACCTGCATTTCCGTTTTTCTGTCGGAATTTTGCGTGTTAATGACTTGCACATTTGTATTTGTAGCATTCTCAGTAATTACATTTTCCTTAGAGTGATCCACTACTGTTTTCACTTCCGTATAATTTTTATCTTGTAGCTTTTTGTTTACAGCTTTGAACACAATGGTATTTAGCGAATTCAAGGATTTGGTTGTTACTTGTTCAACGGTTTCACTAATTATTTTGTTATTTGGAGTAATCATATTTTTTATTTTTCTTATATCACTATTGAGTTCTGGTTTGTCATTGTGTTTTTCTTACGATTTATTGCTCCGTTGATTTTGTGTTTTCTGCCAGTTTTCATAAAGTTAGTGGCTGCAGGTTGTTACTGTTTATGCACTGGTTTTCACTAATTAACTTACAACTATAATTATAACTGCACTACATTATTATAACTAAATATTATAACTAATGATTGTTTATTATGCGAACTAATACTACTAAAAGTTATCGCGAATTCGACGCGGAGACCTGAGGCACGTCATACACTATTAGTATCTCGAATGCGACTGGGCTAATGTCCAATTATCTATCATTTTATTACTTAAATAATTTTTCACCTAATATAAGTTTACCTTTAAGTACAAACAAAACAGAATTATTCATTTCCTGTATCTCATCATCATCAATAGGTCATCAGTCCTCGAACTGGTTGGACGTGTACCTCCATTGTTTCCCATTCTGGACTAACCTACACATTTCCCCGAAATTCACAGAGCCTACATCTTTCACTATCTATGTGCAATAGTCTAACCTAAATCTTTCTCTACCTCTCTTTTTCCTTTGTCTGCTTCTAATATATTAAGCACTATTCCCTCATGCCTTAATATGTGTCATATCATCCTATCTCTCCAATTTTTTTACTGCTTTCAACATATTTATTTCTTCTCCTATCATTTCGAAAACCTCTTTATTCGTAACTTTATCTGTCTATGATATCTTCATCATACATCTGTAGCACCACATTTCAATTGGTTCTACATTTTTCCTGTCGGCTTCTCCTACTGTCCAGGTTTCACAGCCGTACAGTGCTGTGCTGCACACATATGCTTAAGCAATGTTTTTCTTGTTCCCTGCCTCGCCCATTTCCTAATATTTACTTTTCTACGTTCCTGCTCTAATTCTATTACCGCTGTTTGCTCCTTGTATAAGCAATGTACTATTCGTCTATCTCTATAACTTATTCCAATCTTTTTAAGTATTTCGAACATTTTTTTCCATTTTACATTGTCGAATGCTATTTCCAAATCTACAAACCCTATATAAACGCTTTTTCCCTTTTCTATTGTTTTCTCCATTAACACCCTTAAAGCTAAAATTTCCTCTCATGTTCCCCTGTTTCGCCTAAACTCAAATTGATTTCCTAGTATTTCTCTAGCCTGCTTTTTCATCCGTCTTTGTACAGTTCTAGTTAATAATTTTGACACGTATGCTGTCAAACTTATTGTTCAAAAGTTTTCATATCTATTCGCACCTTTGTTTTTTGTATACAGTGACTATGATGTTACGTTTGAAATCTTTGAGCATACCGCCTGTCGCATGTCACTTACAACTTGGAAGTGAAGTTCTATTACTGCTTGTTCAGCGGCTATTAGAATTTCAACTTGCACCTTATCTATACCCCGTGCCTTATTATTTTGCAGGCTCTTTAATGCTAATTGAAACGCATCTCTAGGAATAGGCTATACAAAGTCGTCCTTTTTTAATGCCTCATTCCTGTTCTAGTGGTTCTAGTTCCTGTCCTGCATATAAATTCCCTATATATTCTTGCCATCTAACCACTTTCTCTACATTTTCTATAATGACGTTTCCTCTCGCGCCTCTTATATTTTTACTATACGGTTTTATACCCCTAAAAGTCATTCTAATTAGTTTGTATGATTTGTCTGTCTTTCCTATTTCCATCTTAGTATGTACCTCTTTACACTTTTTATCAATCCATTGCTCTTTAGCTTTCCTGTATTTGCAAATAATTTCCCAATTTATCGCTTTGTATTTGTTTTCTTGCTTCGTCTGGTCCGCTTTTGTATTTTCGCCTTTTGCTATTAAATTTAGAATATCTTTTGTTACCCATGGCTCATTATTTTCGTTTTGTTTATACCCCAGAATATCTCTGGCGGTCATATCTAAGCTGGATTTAATTCAAATCGATTCTACTTCCACTTCTTAAGTATCAGAAATTTTCCCGATGTCCTTCAGTAATTCGTTTGACATTTTCTCAAATCTTTCGTGAATATCTTTATGTTTTAGTTTCTCAAAGTCAAAGTGCCTTTTCCGCTCCTTTTATTCAAATTTATTAATTTAAGCACGGCTTACATAATTACTATGTTGTGGTCAGAACCTATATCTGCTTCTGGGTAGCTTCTACAATCTTTTACTTGATTTCTAAACCATTGTCGAACAAGAATATAATCTATTTGATATCTCCCTATGTGTCCAAGAATCATCCATGTGTATCGTCTTTTAGCATGATGCTGAAATAATGTGTTTGTGTTGGTTAAATTGTTTTTGTCGCAACCTATTTCCCCCTTCCGTTTCTCGTGCCTATACCAAATAAACCTACTACTGCTCTTTCCCTACTCTCATTTACCACACTGCATAAACATCCCCCGTAATTATTAAATTTTCATGTCCTTTTACGTATCTTAGTATGTTTTCGATATCTTTGTAGAGCATTTCTATCTCCTCGTAACTGTAGCTAGAGGTGGGCATGTATACTAGTATTATTATTGTATTTACCGGTTTAGATTCTAATCTAACTATGAGCACCCTTTCGTTCCTTTGTAAGTAGTTTTCTACACAATGTCCTATCTTTTTCCGCATGACTATCCCCACACCTGAGTTTCCTTTTCTGATCCTTTATGAATTACCCTAAAGTCTCCGCTTCAAAAATTTTTCGCCTCTGGCGAACTTCGCTAATCCCCTACTACGCTTAATGCTAACCTATTCATTTCAATTTTAAGATCATCTAGCTTACCTACTTGCTTCATTGATATTCCACCTACCGACTCGCAACTTGTTCCCTGCTCTTCCCTTATACCTGACGATCAAATCATCCGAAGTAGTCCTCACTCGCAGATCTGAATGTGAACTATTTTAACTTCGGAATCTTTTACCCTAACGGATGCCATCATTTTAAAACAATTTCAGTGTAATGTGTACTTGGGAGGTAGTCTGGTGGTTTTCTGTTGCCTTCCACATCTTACGTATGATTTTCCAATGCTCCACCCGAAGGTGCTACATTGGCCAAGAAGCGAGTTTTTTTTACCTGAAAAATTGGGAATTTTGCCGACCCCTTGCTGTTCCAAGCAAGATAGAGATCTTTAACATGCATGACAACACTCACACACGGGACCTTCATTTTACCTCTCATCCGAACGAGGTGTATTTTTGTGAAAAATGCTCGCCTAACATTTTTCTAGCGGACCATGTTGGGATTCGAACCCGGGAGCTTGGGCATAGTAGTCACACTGCCTTTCACATCGCAGTAGTATGTCGTAGAGTGTCATACCTATCCCCAAAGTCTCTGCCACTCTTAAGTACCGAAAAAGCTGCTTCCCTCCTTCGGGAACCTGTCTTAGTCTGGTTCTTCACTAGAAACTACGCTAATTTGGTTAAACCTATAGTTTGGCTCTTTAGCTCTGGTATTTTAGAACTTCTTCAATGTGCAGGTTCGTTCAGAATGCATCTCATTGTAACAAAAATTAATAATAAACATGGTTTCCCTATCACAAGCCACCATACACGGATGCAATGAAACCATTCTTTGCGACATAAATTAGTGGTATTAAATTCTATTATGCAACGACTTCGCTATATATACACACAAACAAATAGTTTTTGTTACGAACTAAAACTAATAAACAATTACCTAAATAACAGTGACTCAGTAATCAATAATTAATACGAGACCCTGTAACAATTTTTTTTGACGCTTATAAAATTCTTTAAGTTTAATTTAAAAATACACTGCAATGTTTATTAAAATAAACAAATAATTTTGCAATGTTAATAAATGTTCAGATCAGTACCGTATAGCCCAATCACGAGGCGTATATTAATTAAATAATAATAGTATAGGTTCTGTTCGTAAACGTTGGACATTTGAATAGCACTTCAAATGTCAAGCGATTTTTGTTATTGTGCGCATCCCGGCAAACGAAGGTTCAGTCGAGCTCGAACATTTACTTCGGTGACACTCACTATGGCTTAGAATATGGTTCGAGCTAGCGACTTGCGAATCGCCATAGACGTGGCAATGAAATCAGGTGCTGAAAGCACTTGACTTTTGTTCTGTTTCTGATAATGGTAAGAAATTAAATCATAATTCTTGTAGACTAAATGATTTTATTATAACGCTCACTAGTTTGCCAATTTTAATCTCACTGATTTACCAATTTTTAATCTCACTGGTTTTATGATTTTTAATCTCAGTAAATTATCAAGCTTTAATTTCATTAAGTCAAAAGTAATAAATATTAATTCTGCAAATTCACCGTTGATAAGCTTGAGAATTTATAAGTACAGATGTCTTGTTTTAATTACTCAATTTACCGTTAAATAATCTAGCTTTAACATAAGTTAAAGGAAAGTCGAAAATGATGTACATTGGGTGGCTTGTTCGACCACTTTTATTCAAATAGTTCATTCCATGGATTTATTTGATGCTTCGATCTACTTTGATGGATTGCACAGCAAGTTCGTAGAAATGGTTCCCTGTAATGGTCCAGTATAATACGCTGTTAAGATTTTAATTTATCGTTAGTTCAAAGAAGTTCAAATTTACGCCTTCATAATAAGCAGATGTGGGAAGTTCGCTGACGTCACTTGTTTGTCCATCAGCCTCATGCTAGCACGTCTGGTTTCGACAAAGTATAGTTGTTACAGAGTTGCAATGTACAACGAGTTGCCAAGGTAAGCGTTAATCTAAGAACTTGACATGACAACAGCTGTTCAGAATAACTTGACAAGCAAGGGAATATTTGAAACCAACATGATAGCGTTTTACGACTTTTGTTTTACAAAGTAATGATGAAAATTTTATTGTTTACATATCAGTATAATAAAAATTATCACTTATAGTTGCAAATAATTAAAATTATGAATTTCCTTATTTAATCCTGAAAATTATTTCTTTCAAATTCAGTGACATATAAAGTAATTATGAGAACGAATTCTATTTAGCTTTGAAAATATACCACATGTTTGTAAACCAAGGTAAACAGAACTGTGCATTTTGATTTATTATTTTTACGGTCATACTTAGTCTATTATTAACATTTTGATTCATAGTAGAGATAATCATAATTCTCATATTTAAATATTCCAGTCTAAAAGATTAGACCACGTTTTGATGTACATTTTTGTATCTAACTTTTTTACCACAAAAAAGATAAGTTTAATTAAAGAACCATCATATGATTTAATCGAACTGTTTTATTTTGGACAAATGCGTCCAAAGGTAGAGAGAAATGAGTTAATAGGTATACGAAAATATACCCTTTTATAAAAAAATAGGTTATTAGCTGTGACTCAATGAAGAGGTACCAAACAGCGGTTTTACGAAGTTTAATATCTAAAATTACTTTTGCTATTTATACTTAAATTTTTGGTATTAATAACTACTCTTTTTCTTCATTGTATAAGGTAGTAAGAGTGTATCTCTTGCGTCCTTCGTTATTATAGTAACATTGTTCTTTTTCAGATCCTGCATGTTTGCAGTAAAAGCGATTTTTCCCCCTGAGTATTTCCAACTTCTCTCTTAGAGTAATCCATGCTTTAATAATTCAAGGACTTGGTGGCACCCCTTTTACACCCCTATTTTGTACTTAAGAGTCAGTTAAGTAGACAATGATTTTGTTGTGAAACCCACAACCACTCCTCACAAGCTATACCCGAGGAATTGACCCGTAGCTTAGCCGGAAGACTGTCGATTTCCCTCCTTCACAAGGGAATCGAATAAATTACCTATAATAACAAATACAGTTAGTTCCATTATAACCTAAGTCTAAGATTTTATAACGTATTTAGGCTAAACCAAAAAGATGTCTAAATCAAAATTCTTTTGCTTAATGTTCATAAATAAAATACACAAGCAAAAAAAGTCATTACTAAAATCACAAGATATGAAGTTCAATTTATGCTCTTGGAAGTTGATTTGGAACAATAAAAAAAAACAAAGTTGACAATAAATCTGGTGTGCACAAATTAAACTTGGAAGTTTCAATAAATGGTACATAAATATTTTGAACAGTGAATGGTAGAACACAAATAAACAATTAAATTCCGAATAATAGAAAATCACAATTTGGAAGACAATTTTAAAACACGTATTCCAACAACAGAATCAAGGTTATAAATTAATTTTTGACAAGTTCGACAAATAAATATATTAAGGGTAAAATTGCTTATTAAATCACAAAATAAATTACAATAAATTATACAAGATACCAATAATTTATACAGTAAATTATAAAAACCGCACCTGTACCTTAACACTAGACATTATTACACTTAGTTCACGTTTGAATTCGCACCACGTAGTTCAACCCCTCGAAATGTATAAATCTGGAGCAGTTATGCACTGAAGAAATAGCTTTAATGGATGCGTTCAAAATACTGTACTGTACGACACCGTACAGCTAAATAAATAATCATTTGGTCGATATCTTAGTATATGCAACCCATATCACACGAGATTGGTCGCTGTACTGCCTACATTCCAGGCGTGAAGACGTTTTCATTATATATTTCCAGGTGTCGTTTTTAATAACGCTGTGATCATGCGTGATATGTCTTGATCGGATAATGAACAGCCAAATTGTTTTAACAGGTTAAAATGAGACTTGGTGGAGATTCTTATCAACCATAGCTACAGAGTTGTACCAGTTCGTTTTTCCTTTGCTAAATTAACGCATAACAATTATGTATTGTGTTATAAAATTTTTGGATTTGCTCTTATAGTTTAATATAAATCATACTTCATCAATTAATACAGAATTAAAACCAAAGTATCATAATTTCGGAACACCCCAATTATTGTTCTTCTTTAATTTTAATCATATAGTAAATAAAGCGCATAGTTATAAATGTACGGTCTGTATTGTAAAATTTCTACAACGTATCTCCAAGGCGATAACGATAGCGTGTTTGCGCGCGCCTGCTTGCTAAGGCTGTTGTCGACGAGTCGACCAGTCGGTTTTTGATCCTTGCAACGTCAATATGATAAAGTTCATATCTAAGGCTGACTTGCAAGTCGCAATTCAGTTCCCATAAATGCATCGATCCAATTGTTTGAAACACATCATGCGCAACACTAGAACTAACGTACAAAGAACTGATGTGCAAAAATAACACTAAACCTAACTTACGAAAGAACTGATGTATAAAAAAATTAATTAAAGCAACACTAAAATACGGAAGATATAACGTTTAATTACTGAAGCAGAAATAGTCGAGTTAGGTTGTTCAATGTTTATTGCGTCTAAGATATATGCGTTCCTTAAATTTCAACATGGAAATTTTGTTATAATTGAGAAGCAATGGTTAGAGCTGACAAATGGTTGTAGGAAGTTAATTATAAGAGGCTTTGTAATAACGATGAGGCAGGCAACTGTTTTTTTACGTGTTTGTCAAATGCTGAAAGTCCACGTGTGGTTTGAACTTGTTTGTTAAATGGTGCAAGCCGCCAAACCTGAGGTCAACGTGGTAAGTGATATCCATTTGTGCAGCAATCATCTGTTTGACGTATAACGTCATGTATAAATCTAACCTTGGTAGTTTGAACCCATGGAGCTTAACATCTTTGTGATACTGTTTAATTATAAATTTAAATTTTCAAACGTTCCTTTTTATCAAAATTTATGCTTTATAAAATTGTCTATGTAACAAAAGTTTTATGAATTTGAATCACGAATAATACAATCATGCACTTGTTTATGCACGATAACTATTTACCAAGTTAACTTTACTAATTTGAAAGATCTTATTACCAACCTATTTTTACTATATGTAAATCATTTTCTCAGTACTGAAAAGGTTCCATTAAAAAAATCTCTTAATCATGTTAATGACATTTATAGTGCCTAGTTGCTTTAGAGGCTTTTGCTAGTTTATTTAAATCGCCCAAGATTAACAATAGATATAAAAATTATTGAATATTCACAAACAACAATAATTATCTGTCAAAATAATTCAGATATAATTTTCAGGTAATATATGTATACTTACTTAGCAGTCTTAATTTCTTTATAAATTTAAACAAGGTTAATTACATTCATGGAAGCTTTTTAAGCAAAAGTATTTCTTTCGTCCATGCCTAATACCGGATCCACTGAATTACATATAAACCAGATGTGCATAAAATTTAATAAGTAGAGTGTCCATGCACTATAACACAAAATAAAGAAATCATAGATGTATAAAACCTGTCTGGTTTATTTGATTTTATTTTAAGGCGCAAATTGCTGTCTCTAATATTATTTTATGTATTTTATTTTATTTCAGAATAAATGTAGTACCATCTAAAAATACAAAATCTTGTATTTCGACAACAGAATATACTCGTTAAGGTTCCTGTATTTTTCTTAGCGATATTTCTTGTTTTACACATTATCTAAATACAGTGGCACCCTACACATCCGTATTCAATTAACGACCCCCCCTGATAGTCTCGCTAAACCGCTGAAGATAGAGTTCAGAGCTAGTGCGGAAGTCTTCAAAAGTCAATTGTGTCAATACGGATAAAACAACATCTTCTGCGCGACTTTTGTAAGAAAAAATGAACATCCTTTAAGAGAGTTTTACTTGCGCCCACAAAGTGAGGGGCAAGATAACGTTTCAATCATAAAAATTAAGAATTGCAATATTTGAAATTATGCAGTACATCCAACACCCCTGTTATAGAGCGAAACTGTTACTATTTTTACAATGTTGTCTTTCAGTAATAACATTAGATTTTCTTTTTTCTTAACCTTCTTTGGAAAATAAACCACTCATAGTTTTTAAAATCATGGTTATTTACGTTTCGATCCATGACCTAGGATCGTTGTCAAAAACGTAAATAACTATGATTTTAAAAACTATGAGTGGTTTATTTCCTAAAGAAGATTAAGAAAAATGCCAAACAAACCACAACAAACAAACAGGGAGTATTAGGTTTTCTTTTTGACAAATCTTAAAGGTATTGATTTAAAATTTAAAAATTGTTGCCTCGTTAGCCGTTTGTTAAAGTTAGTAAATGTTATAGGAAAGTATTATGTAGCTGACTTTTGTTTATGGATATGTTCGAGTTCTTACATATTGAATAAGTCAATAACAAAATGCGTTTCCTTGTAAACAGTACAGCTACGTGAAGCGTCACCTTAATGCAATAATTTGGTGAACTGCTGTTTCATTTTAAAAATTGTCAGCGAAGTTTTGATAGTCCTTGTACAGTTAATATAGGTAGCTACTAGTCGTTATTTTTGTCTCACAAATATTTGTTGACTAACTTTGCCATTTTGCATGCAAAATTCCTTAAGAATTCATGACAGTGTCGTTATATGTTAGATGATGAATAAGTTTTTTTGTATAATGAATATAAAATCCACATTTTAATATTTTAATGTTTATTGAAGTAATAACGTTGTAACGTTAGTATCAGAAATTTTCCCGATATCTTTCAGCAATTCATTTGACTTTTTTTTTAAATCCTTCGTGAATATCTTTATCTTTTAGCTTCTAAAAGTCAAAGTGCCTTTTTCCGCTCCTCTTTTACAGATTTTTAAATTTAAATGCGGCCTTCAGAATTACGATGTTGTGGTCAGTGTCCATATCTGCTTCCGAGTAGCTTCTACAGTCTTTTATTTGATTTCTAAACCGTTGTCTAACAATAATGTAATCTATTCGATATCTTCCTATATCTCCTGGAATCTTCCAGGTGTATCATCTTCTAGCATGATGTTGAAATAATGTATTTGTGATGGTTAAATTGTTCTTGTTGCAAAATTCTACCAACCTATTTCTTCTGTCATTTCTCGCGCCTAAACCAAATAAACCGACTATCGCACCTTCCCCACCCTCATTTACCACTGCATTAAAATCCCCCGTAATTATTAAATTTGCAAGTCCTTTTACGTACCTTAGTATGCCTTCGATATCTCTGTAGATCTCTTTTACCTCTTCCTCACTGTGGCTAGAGGTGGGCATGAATATTTGTATTATTACTGTATTTACTGTTTTTTTTTCAAATCTAACCATGAGTACTCTTTCGTTCTTTTGTAAGTAGTTTTCTCACGTCGTCCTATTTTTTTCTTGTATGAATTACCCTGAAGTCTCCACTACTAAAATCCCCCGCCTCTGGTCAGCGGATTTCGCTAATTCCTACTATGTCTAGTGCTAACCTATCCATTTCGATTTTCAGGTTCTCTAGCTTACCTACTTGTTTCATACTTCTGACATTTGGGGACTATTTTACCTCCGGAATTTTTTACCCCAGAGCATGCCATCATGTTTAACACTTTCTGTGCGCAATGTACTTGAGAGGTAATGTGGTGGTTTCCCGTTGCCTCCCACACCACAGTAGTGTGTCATACCGAACCCTATGGTCTCTGCTGCTCTACGTAGCGAAAAAGTTGCTGCCCTCTTTCGGGGACCTGTCTTAGTCTGGTTCCTCACTAAAGATCCCACTAATTTGGTTAAACCTATAGTTCGGCTCTTTAGCTCATTGGAACGCGCAAGCCATTCTACCTGTTCTAGTATTTAGAACGCCGTCAAGGTCTGTTCGGAATGGAGAGATATATGCAGACTGTGCAAATTTCAGGTGCGCGTCTAACCAATTCCAGGACTAAAGACCTATTGATGATGAATAGTGAATATACCTTAAAATCTAACCAATTATAAAAACTGAGAATTATAATGAAGTTTTAAGTACGAACATTTTAATTATTTAATTTGAACTCTTTCTGTAATTTGTAGAAATAATTCAAAAGACAAAAAGAATGCTATATAATTCGAAATATATTAAACTTTAACCAAAGAGCAATCTTTTTAATGGTGATACATAAAAGAATTTTTAGTGCTTTAGTGCTTTGTTATGACAAACAAATCGTGTTCCCTTCGTCACTATATTTATTCATAATTTACGTTTATTTACTATAGGTCGTGATCTTGGAGCACTTTTTTACGAAATCCAAACATCGAATATTATTAAATACAAAAGTTACAAATAAGGGTTCTAAATTGTCTAAATTAGGTTCAGTGGCGCCTAGGTACTTTAGCAGTTTTCTGCTTTGTATGAAGTATTTTTGAGTATAGATCCACCCCAGCATTCTCGTTAATGCAAGAATAGATTCCGAATCTAGCTGGAAGAAATCGCTTTCCCCTGCCTTCAGTCGCGGGAAAGGACGGCCCCGTGATGCCCATCGCACCATAAGGAAGAATACAGCTCAACTATCATTCGTGTTTAAAACAGTGAAAATTTTTGAAAAAAATTTCGTTATATATATGCAAACTGTCGTTAGAGACTTCGTGCTTTAAAAATACTTACTGATAGATAGAATTTTTGAGTACTAGCAATAATTAAACATGTTTTTAAATGCAAATAATCAATGGACCAAACCGATATAAAAAATGTGTTTTTTTAACTGGGTATCTTTGTCTATGTGTTATATTCAACATAATTTATCATTAAATGAAAACACTTTCTACATAATAATTGCAGAATGCATCTGTTATAATTTAGTAAAGAAATTCACAACAAAGTTTGTACATACAATAGCATGTTACAGTATTCAATTTAAATAATAAAGTCAAAATGGATGGCGTGTCAGTAAAGTACCATAGAACTTCGCCTGAAATATTACCAATCCATTAGACACAAGTGAGTGAAGTTTTCACTTAGCGAAAGTGATAACGTTGACGATATGAAGGCATCAAATTCATATAACTTTGAAGTAGTATTGTAACAGTTTTTATTTCTGTATAAATATAATTTCTTTGACGTGTAAGCATCCCCTAGCCAGAAAAAAACAAAACTTTGAATAAAATAAATAATACAGAGCATTAATGTTTCAATGATTACAAATTCACGGTTATTACGTAAAAAAATTTAGAATATACTACATAATACGAATCTAATGGAAGTTGAACCTGTCTCTAAGTCAAGCATTTTCAGGGGTTTTGGCGCACAATCCCAATCCTATTTATTCATAATTCTCATCTTGGTGGAATATCAACTTCCTTATTAAGCAAAAATTTAGGGTAAGATTTTCGGGAGCTTCTAGGTACATGGGATTCTCAACCTGAGGCCAGCCCAAGAGAAATCTCAAATCTTGTGTCGTTTTCTAGAATTTTCTCAACATCTCATATATGGATGAACATTTTTACGTTACGCAATGCGCACTACTCAAATAAAAATTAGAGATCTATTCAAGGTGAAATCTTTTTATTTTTCAAGATTAGTTTCCATATAAAGCCAAAGTTCAGAAAAGAACACCCGGAAATTTAATTTTTGTCAAAATTTGTAATGTTATTTCAAATTTTCATTGTTTATCTATAGAATGACCCTAGTCTCTGAAGGTAAACGGCTTGAGAATTACAACGCATTCTGCTGAAACTCGAGACTTTTAAAAAGGTTGAAGGGATACTAAACATTATAACAAGTCGCGTACCAAATCTCGATCTTTTGAAATTCTAAAGAGGGGAGGCCAAAAGTAACCAACTACTATAGTTTCCATAACCATAACAACAACAACCACAACCATAACCATAACCACAACCACAACTACAGCCACAGCCAGAGCCACATTCACAGCAACAACCATAACCACAACTACAATCAACACCACAACCACAATTTTAAACACTTTCCTAAAGTCTGAAAAACAACCATTACCTCCACCCGAATGTACTACATGGTCCAGGAAGCAAATTTTTTTTAGGAAGTTTTGAATTTTTCCGAACCTGTGCTATTCCAAACAAGGTAAGGATCTTTATCGTGCGTGACAACATACACACACACACACACACACACACACACACACACACACACACACAAACGCGCTACCTACATTTTACCATACGAACGAAAGCGTATTTTTGTGAAAATGCTCGTCTAACATTTTCAAGCAATCCGTGTCGGAAACCGAACCCAGGACTTTAGGTTTAATAGTCAGACGTGGACCAACTAAACCACATAGCCGTTTAGACACCCATTAGTGTCAGAGTGCCACAATAAGGCTGTCTATCTCTGACACTCTTCAAAGCTCACAAACAAGACTTACCATGCATACCAGAAGCACTCTGTACGCCGACAACACACTGTTTCTAGCAACAGACGAAATCAAAAACATTGAATTAGAAAGATGCAACGCAAACTCGGCCTACTGCCTGGCTGGTTCCAGCAGCAGAAGATAAAACTAAACTCTCGCAAAACGGATACTATAATCTTCACAAAGCGAAGAAACAATGATTCACCGACTATCGAACGTAAACAACTGACCTTATTCCTTCATATATCTAGAAGGACACATAAACAAACGACTCACGCTCGACAAACACGCCATTGACACAAGAAATAAGACACAAAGACCGAAGGCTACCTTCACGGAATGCTCTACCACAAGAGGAAACTATCCACAGACATAAGACTCAAAACAAACAAGAGATACTTACGACCAATCCTGAGCTATGCATCAGCGGCATGATATACCCACACATCATCATATATCAAAGAAACCAAAATGAAAGCCTTCCTAAACAAGACCGAAACCCACTGGTTCGTAGAAATGAGACGCTAACGTAGAACCTACAGCAATCGACATTAAAAGAACACTTCAAAGCACCAACCGCAAACATCTACAACAAAATAGACAACTACGATATCCAACTCCTTCGAAGCACCGTACACCCGCTGGACGGTAACCCAAACACAAGAAAGAAAACACCTGAAGATATACTAGATGGGCGAGCCCTAAACATCAGATTAGAACTCCACCCAGCAGCAGAATTGACAAAAGAAACACATGTAAATAGGTATCCTCTGCGAGCAGAGAATCGAAATATTTTTAACACACTAACAGCAGAGAGCGACGAGGCATCTAGAATCACTAAAAATTAATGCTCTATAAGGAAGTTGGACTATGGAAGGATCGATTACGTGAGAACAAAACGAATCCATTTTTTTATTTGATAAAGAAATCGAGCTCGAGGTAGATTGTCCACGGTTCTACGTAGGATATATTTGGTGTAAAGATATTGAGTTTACGTTATTACGGTTTATTTTAAAACTCCCGTGTATTATTTTATTAATTTAACTTTTTAATTTAATAAATGATTAATTATTATCTCATGAAAGTAAAATTGAGTTTTTTTATCGTTTTCCCTGATAAGGTGGCGCAGTTTCCTAATTTTTATCCTCTGTACAAAAAATTTTCAAAATAAATTTTTTTGAAACCTAACCTTAAAATCTCAACCTGGGGACATCCACAATCCAGACTTCGACTAGAGAGGAAACGAGCTACAATTCGGTTCCGGATCAGCGATGAAGATGGAAAATTTTGGATCATTTCTGCATCGTCTAACTGCGTTACCAGAGTAACGCAAAACTTTAAGCTGCTGAGGTGTACTTCACAAGCCGCGACCTTGGTGTGAGCCTAAATAATTAAATGCACTTTTTAAAACAAACCAAGGCGAATATTTATATATGCAGCGCCACAAGAATTAAACACTACTGTTTTTAGAGCAAAATGTCCGACTACAGATTAAGAGTGAACTAGCTACTAAAGAACCCTGTGGGACTTAAGAGAGCTACCATAACGACTACGGACGAAGGTGAAATGGATTACCAATTCGCTGCAAGCCGTAAATGACTGGGGGACAGATCAGCTTCAGAGACTGAATCAAAAAAGACAAAAACGAAGAACCTTAACCCCGAGACGCAGCCAACTGTCAAAGACACAACAGATGATGCTGTCAACATAACCCCTACCACCGCCAATCCGACAGCATCACCTAGAGATCTATGTCAACGACGCTGCCTCCACCTCTAAAATGGAAACATCCGACAACGGGCGCAAATAGCAACATCCTCTCAATACTGCCAGCAGTCGCATTCCATCAATATTCATCGACACATTTCCAAACTTTCTCCAGCACACCAAACCACTGAAAAACCATCTACAAAAGAACGTCAACATCAGAGCATCAGCACAAGAAGCACGCATATTTGCCACCGAAACCACCCAGTTTCGATTCCTACAAAACTGCTTTAATTAAGGTCAACAACATTGAATTTCATACATATACGCTTAAAACCCAACGCGAGTAGTTATCAAGCGACTTGCTTCGAACATCACCTAGAAAAAGTCCAGACAAAAATTACCTAGCTAGGCTACAAAATCAGCTACGTGACGAAACTACAAAAAAAGAACGAGCATTTATTAAGACATTCCTCGTGCAACGGAAAACAGCTCAAAGTCAAACGATATCGGCACTCTGAACAGCTTCTTGCACTACAACTTAGTCAAAGTACCTAGGGCGGAATTACCCCGGTGCTTTTCCTGTTAGAGATTTGGGCATTCCAGCCTAAACTGCGGTTTCAAGCCACGCTGCGCAAAATATTACAAATAACATCTAGCCGCCGAATGCAAGAACGCTAACAAATATGTGCAAACTGTAGCGGTCCGCAGTCGGCGAATTAAAAGAACTTCCCAGCATTGAAGCTACTGAAGACAAAATATACAACGCCGACACAGCAGCGCCGCAACAAACCAAACCCTCAAAGGACCGACGAATAAGGATTTACGTTTACTAAAGGCGGACGTCATGGAATCGTCACGAAAAACATTCACAAGGCACCAAGGTCAAACGCTCAAGTCGACGATATCACCTCTTCAGACGACGAAAAGACTCACAAGTTCAACCGCAAACGCAAGAAAAAATAACGGCACCGAACCCCGACAACACTAAAGCTACCGGTATCTGAACAAGGCAAAGACAAATTACAAACCGCCACAACGATAGCTGTGCGAAAAACAGCACCAGCCAAGAGCTCTAGGCCCAAGGTCGCAACTTCAAAAGACACCAAGTCCAAAATCACGGCGCTCAAGGGATCACCTTCAAGGTCGGTCCGAGTATCCCAATGCACCGTAACCACATCCAACGACACCATCTCCACGATCACATGCTGCATATTCAACAAAGTTCTGTAATGGGTACAGAAACTAATAAGCTCCTACATGGCCGCGACCTTCGACGTCGCCTCACTATGAACGGCAATGGATACAAACCAAATACGAAAAACCTGGTACTTCTTTCCTGAAACGATAACAGACTATGGAACAAAATCACGGAACTTTAGCATTTTTACACGAATACAACGTAAACATCGCGATGATACAAGAAACAAGAATGACCCCTTCCTGACCGATCAACCTCGTCAACTACAACTACAACAACAACCACAACCACAACCACAACCACAACCACAACCACAACCACAACCACAACCACAACCACAACCACAACCACAACCACAACCACAACCACAGCCACAACCACAACCACAACCCACAAGCCACAGCCACAAGCCACACCACAAGCCACAACCACAACCACAACCACAACCACAACCACAACCACAACCACAACCACAAGCCACAACCACAGCCACAACCACAACCACAACCACAAGCCACAACCACAACCACAACCACAACCACAACCACAACCACAACCACAACCACAACCACAACCACAACCACAACCACAACCACAACAACAACAACAACAACAACAACAACAACAACAACAACCGCAACCATAACCATAACAACAACAACCACAACCATAACCATAACCACAACCACAACTACAGCCACAGCCAGAGCCACATTCACAGCAACAACCATAACCACAACTACAATCAACACCACAACCACAATTTTAAACACTTTCCTAAAGTCTGAAAAACAACCATTACCTCCACCCGAATGTACTACATGGTCCAGGAAGCAAATTTTTTTTAGGAAGTTTTGAATTTTTCCGAACCTGTGCTATTCCAAACAAGGTAAGGATCTTTATCGTGCGTGACAACATACACACACACACACACACACACACACACACACACACACACACAAACGCGCTACCTACATTTTACCATACGAACGAAAGCGTATTTTTGTGAAAAATGCTCGTCTAACATTTTCAAGCAATCCGTGTCGGAAACCGAACCCAGGACTTTAGGTTTAATAGTCAGACGTGGACCAACTAAACCACATAGCCGTTTAGACACCCATTAGTGTCAGAGTGCCACAATAAGGCTGTCTATCTCTGACACTCTTCAAAGCTCACAAACAAGACTTACCATGCATACCAGAAGCACTCTGTACGCCGACAACACACTGTTTCTAGCAACAGACGAAATCCAAAACATTGAATTAGAAAGATGCAACGCAAACTCGGCCTACTGCCTGGCTGGTTCCAGCAGCAGAAGATAAAACTAAACTCTCGCAAAACGGATACTATAATCTTCACAAAGCGAAGAAACAATGATTCACCGACTATCGAAAGTAAACAACTGACCTTATTCCTTCATATATCTAGAAGGACACATAAACAAACGACTCACGCTCGACAAACACGCCATTGACACAAGAAATAAGACACAAAGACCGAAGGCTACCTTCACGGAATGCTCTACCACAAGAGGAAACTATCCACAGACATAAGACTCAAAACAAACAAGAGATACTTACGACCAATCCTGAGCTATGCATCAGCGGCATGATATACCCACACATCATCATATATCAAAGAAACCAAAATGAAAGCCTTCCTAAACAAGACCGAAACCCACTGGTTCGTAGAAATGAGACGCTAACGTAGAACCTACAGCAATCGACATTAAAAGAACACTTCAAAACACCAACCGCAAACATCTACAACAAAATAGACAACTACGATATCCAACTCCTTCGAAGCACCGTACACCCGCTGGACGGTAACCCAAACACAAGAAAGAAAACACCTGAAGATATACTAGATGGGCGAGCCCTAAACATCAGATTAGAACTCCACCCAGCAGCAGAATTGACAAAAAGAAACACATGTAAATAGGTATCCTCTGCGAGCAGAGAATCGAAATATTTTTAACACACTAACAGCAGAGAGCGACGAGGCATCTAGAATCACTAAAAATTAATGCTCTATAAGGAAGTTGGACTATGGAAGGATCGATTACGTGAGAACAAAACGAATCCATTTTTTTATTTGATAAAGAAATCGAGCTCGAGGTAGATTGTCCACGGTTCTACGTAGGATATATTTGGTGTAAAGATATTGAGTTTACGTTATTACGGTTTATTTTAAAACTCCCGTGTATTATTTTATTAATTTAACTTTTTAATTTAATAAATGATTAATTATTATCTCATGAAAGTAAAATTGAGTTTTTTTATCGTTTTCCCTGATAAGGTGGCGCAGTTTCCTAATTTTTATCCTCTGTACAAAAAATTTTCAAAATAAATTTTTTTGAAACCTAACCTCAAAATCTCAACCTGGTGATTAAAATTCATTCTACCTTTTTAAAAAAAAAACCTTTTGTAATGTTTAACGTCTTTTTCGGCACGGAATGTGTTTAAAAAAGAATTCCCTATAATATTTACATATTGGAACACCCGATGCCGTTGATATTCTTGTTATAATAATATTGAACCATTGTTTATGCTGCTTAACTAAGTAAAGTACCAATATTTGAATTAACGTATCTTTTAAAATATTATAAATATAAATTACACCCACCTAAAGCAAGGGAGTTTATTTGATAACCTGTAGCTCGCAATATAAAACCAGCTTTGACGCAAGATCAACGCCGGCTATATCGACTCATCCATCTCAGATGGACGTCGTTAACAGTCGTAATGCCTGAGAATTTCTTAGATTTGTTAATGGATGAATTTTCAAAACTGCAGAAAATTTGGAGGATTATTACATGTATTCCTCATATCATTCGTAATGTTCAATGTCCGGCGGATTTGCGTTCAAAATATTCTGATGGTTTGTCCCTAGCCTAGCAGCAAAAGGCTATACATTTATTGATTAAAAAAGTTCAAACAAATGTTTTTGTCCAAGACATTGCAAATATTAAAACTGGAAAACTTGTTATTAAACAACTAGGTAGCTTTAGTCCGTTTCTAGATAGTCGTGATTTGTTGAGGGTGGGCGGTTGCCTGCGTAATTCAGAGTTATCGTATGGTGTAAAATTTCCAATTTTGCTTCTTCGGTCGTATCGATTAACTGAAATTATTATATTAGATTATCATGAAAGACATATACATCCTGAAAACCGAACAACTAAATTTTTATTAACTCAGAATTATTGGATCTTGACTGCAAAGAGAGCTATTCGGCAATGTTTGAAGTCCTGCATTCGTTGTTTTCGTATAAACCCAGTGGTTTTATGCCCCCTGTGGGGGATTTACCAGTTTCTAGGTTAACTCGAGGTAAGGCGTTTTTACGTATGGGAATCGACTTTAGTGGACCTTTCTCTGTCACGATGAATCGGTGTCGTGGCGCAAAATCATTGAAAGCGTACATTTGTTTATTTACTTGTTTCAGCACTAAAGCTATCCATTTAGAATTAGTGTCTAACTTGTCAACAGACCCTTTCTTGGGTGCTTTACGTCGATTTATTACTCGAAGAGGCAAATGTATTCAAATCCATTGTGATAATGGCACCAATTTCGTTGGGGCCTATCGTAAAATCTCTCAATTGATGCACCATTCGGCAAGCGTAGGGGGAATCGAATTTGTGTTTAACCCTCCTGCTGCTCCTCATTTTGGTGGGTAGTGTGTAACATTTTTTCGCCTCGACTCGTTGGATACAAGTGAAGCTATACTTGTTCGCGGCTAAGTCTGGGAATTACCCCAAGGGTGAGCAATGAGAAAGGGCGTGGGGTTGGTATAAACTCTACAATAAGCTAACATAAAAAGAAAAAGGGGAATTGAGCGCCACTGTATCTATATGGATGATAACACAAGAAATTCAATACTCCTATGAGAAGATACAGAAACTCATGGGATATAAGCACCATAAAAACTTACAACTTAATGAACTAACACATCTGGAAACCTCTGGAGCATACTTACAACCTCTTCGATCTCGATGACCCTGAAAGAAAAAGTACACAACAAATTTTCTATTAAAAAGACACTGTTTGTGCTTTTTAATAAAAAAGCATACTAATAATTACGAGTGGATAATCTTGAAATTACCACACCAAAGATATTTGAATCAAAAATGAATACCTAGAACAAATCAGTTGTAGCATATCTGTGTTTTTTTAAATTACTTCAGCATTCGTCTAATTCAGAGGTGGGCATGAAGTCGATCGCGATCGACTGGTGGACCGCCGAGTCATTTTAAAGTGATCGCCTTTAATATTTGCCTTTTTTACTTAAACTACTCCTTAGAATATAAAAAATTCCATTACTCGGGGTTAAAGAATGTTACAGGCGGAAAAGCTACTAAGTGTATCTTTTCCAGTCAAATTATAAAATGGGGGCGGCCTGTAAAACAAAATTTAAAGGGGGGTCACCGGCACTAGCTAGCGGAAGGTCGAGGATCATATAGAGGGTTAAAATTTTGAAAAAAAGGTTAAATTAATTTATAATATACTACAAAAATGTAGCACTTACCTTTCATAAAATATTGTGGCTTAATGACAATTGCCAAGGGCGCCAGACAAGTCGAGAATGTCCAAATGTTCGTACAAAACCTTGAGAGACTTGTCATCCCAAGGAGGACAATTGTTTCTTTTAATCAATTCCTCACTTTTTGTACTACTTATATAAAAAAAATAAGAAAAACTATTGACTTAATCAACGGCAAACAAAACTATTTAATTCACAGAGCAATAAACGTGAACCTCTTACATGCATTGCTTTTAGTTTATAAATTTAAGTGAATAGGTGACTATGGAATTCATGAAAATTTTGTGTACATAAGTAGTTATCAAACACTTGTATATGAAAGAAACTTATATTATAAATTGTACACTAATTTAATCCTACGGTTTATGGCCAAAACGTCCTAACAAATAAACTAACTAAAAATTGGTCATGCTACTTAACTATAAAAACTTACTTACTAATAATTGTCCATTGTTTGAGGGTTTGTTTTCCAACGTAGAGCAGTTATTAAATTTGGGAAGAGAATCTCGCTTGTTGCTTCTGTTTGTAATGTTTAAAAAATTGACTGGCACACGAACTCGGCAGAATTTTGACAATATCACTTACTTGTGCGTCACACGCCTACAAGTTTTGTAAATATTTATCTTGTATCACTATAAATCCGCGAACATATGGGCATAACCCTCGCTAAACTGGAAGAGTAACACTTCTTTCCAATTTTTTTTACTAACGTGATACGAAGTTTAATATTCTATGTCATGCCAGAGAACGCTAACCGCGAAACTACGTTTCTCTCTACTTCTTAACCACGGTCGGCCCCATTGGAGAAACTCCCCGTCTTTTGGCTAAGCCTTGAGTTATATAGACTAAATTACGTACGTCATTTTCTGTTATCCAACGACTGAACCGAACCTCCCACAAAACAAGATTTCAGAAACCAAATCCAACCCCTTTTTAGATGAGAATCACGGAAGCAATTATTCTCCCACGGTTTAAACTATATTTTTACCTTCTATGAATTACTTAAATATGGCAATGTGGAATCTACTTATGGCGACAGTGTCTGCCATTAACAAAGACCGGCTAACCCACTTGAGCCGAAATGGATTTTAAATACAATGGATGTCTCCAGACTACTTAAGATTACTTGTAATATTTGAACAAATCAATTGGAAATAGTTTCCGCTATTATAATGTTTTGTCTTGTCTAACCCGCTGTAAATCAACGAAAGTATTAAGCTTTTCAAACTGAAATTGGTTTTCCTTTATTTACGCTAAAAAGGTACTATTACATTTTAATTCTATCGGATTTGTTAGTCTGTTACCGACCTAATTTTTAAGAAGTTTATTGTATTTGACTTACGATGGGGTCTACACTGAGAAAAGTGATTTGGTTGATTCAACCAATTCTGTTGTTTTGAAGAGTAAAGCATTTTATCAAGTATTTTTTAGTCGTTCTAAACGAAACTATATTCACTGAACCGCTTGCAGATGGTTAAACTAACATCAAAAATTAGTTGACTTAAATTTGTTTGTTTGAATGCATAATAATAGTTGGTTGATAAAAGAATGCAAAAGTGAATTTCATTCAACATCAGTCGTATTTAATACAAACTAATATTGTCAACAAATTTCATATTTTAGTCCAATACAACATTAATGTTGAAAAAAATCCATTTTAGTTAAATGAATGCTGGAAAAAGTGTCAAATGAACACGTTTTCTAACAAATTAAAATATTGAAACAAACGTCTCTAGCTTCTTGATTTAAATAAACTACGATTGCTAAATCAAACGTCAACGTTATTCGTTGAATGCAACGGTATTGTACGTCACCGATGCTACGTATTGGAAATACAGCGCGCGCACATTATATCTTTAATATACCGGTAACCTTCGACTGCGACACGTCAAAATGGCGTCAAGCGTTACTTCGCATTGTTTATTGTGTTAGTTTCCATAAAAGTATTTCAACTAACTGTAAAAATACATGAAAGATATATTTAGTACGCTGTACTATGTGTAAACAAAATCTTTTCGTCTAAAAACACGTAAGTACATTTCTATAAATTAGTCTTATTGCCCATAACTAAAGCAGTTGTTTTTAGCATTCAACTATATAAGCGAATGTCTAACTTCAAAGACCCATTGCAACCTCAAGGAATAAACAAACTTTCAATAATCAGTGTCAGTTTTATAAAATTGGAGTGGAAGCTTATGCAGGATAAACTAGGGTTAATGTAACATTCTAGGTGAGATTTGATTCAATATACAACTTGATAATGTGACTGAATGAAGTTATTTTAAATCAATTTTTTTGTTAAAAATCTGTTAGGGATGAACAAACTCATTTGTTGATCGCCAAGTTGTATTAAAAAATGGTTAAAATAACTTCATTAAGCCGGAATCGATCAAGCTGGATATTGAATCAAACTACCTTGGATGTTTAAACCAACTAATTCTATTTCTAAACAATGTACAACGCAACGAAATGATTGATTTGACAGCTAAATGTTTCAATTCAACACAATAAAAGTTTGATTAAACCAAAAATGTTATTATTTGAACCCTTATTAGCCACTTAGCTTAATAATTATTATCTGCTCAATATATGGGTTAGTTAAACCAATGACGCTTTTTGGTTAGTTGAAAAATTTGAATAGTTTGTTTTAATGCTACAAACCCTTTCAAGTATTTGCTTCAATGATTTTTATATGTAAGTGGGATATTCAACGTGTTGATTTAACACAACAGTTTATTTGATAAAAGTATTAAATAATTCAAATCAAACCTACAAGCAATTGAAGTAACGATACCTAACATTCAAGTTACATTAATAGCGATTTGAGTAAATGCCATAATTATTGTGGTACAAATTTAGGTTTGTTTGCTTCAAAATCGGTTTTCCAACATTTTATTATGTTCTATTTAATGCATATAGATCATTGTTTATATACAAACCAAAATTCTAATTGAATCAACTAATTTTCAGTTGAAGCAACTAAATCCTTTTCTCAGTGTAGAGCTTTAAATGATGACCTGCCGCTGGAATTTAGTAGCCCGAAGCTATCGGTAAATGTGATCCTTTATTATATAGGATCCTAACTGAATGTGAAGTAATTTACTGTGGGAATTTTTGTCTATAATTTATTCAAGTTACTGAATTTTTAATTAATTAATTTATTTAATCGTTAACATTACAAAATAATGTTACAAGAACTGAACATCGATGCGGGACGATGTAGCTCTTAACGCACGCAAAGCAGAGGTCGTATTTATATTCTTTCTAGTATGCACGTATCTAGATAGCGTTAAGCTTTATACGCGCTCGGAGCTACATTCTCTCATCGACGTTCGATTCTTAACCTAGTACTCAGCTAAAAAGATTTTTATACCGAGTATTTTTATTGTTAACATATATAAATAATTATTAAATTTTTTAAATATGGAATCTTCAAGCACAAGTGCCAAGAAAAGGAAAACATACAACTTTAATTCAGAATGGGAAGA
The DNA here is from genome assembly GCA_036346225.1 of Platerodrilus igneus. Classification (NCBI taxonomy): domain Eukaryota; kingdom Metazoa; phylum Arthropoda; class Insecta; order Coleoptera; family Lycidae; genus Platerodrilus; species Platerodrilus igneus. The sequence continues at coordinate 7,822,146 of JARFIW010001469.1, read as the reverse complement.
ACAGTTTTTCTTTACAATGGTGAAAGAAAACTGTGTATGTTTTATATGTAGTGCAAGTGTAGCACTCCCAAAAAAAGGAAACGTTGAAAGACACTTCAAAACCATGCACGGTAGTTTTGATAAGGATTATCTGTTAAACAGCGAATTGCGCAAACGAAAGTTAAAAGAACTTAAATCACAATTAATCGGTCAACAATCATATTTTACTAAATCGATTACCATTACTAAAGCTGCAACTGTTGCATCTTTTCGTGTGTGTCAAGTGTTAGCAAAACACAAAAAACCTTTCGCAGATGGAGATTTGGTAAAAACAGCCTTTCTGGAAGCCGGGGATTCATTATTTGACACTTTTAAGAACAAAAAAGAAATCATTTCGGCAATTAAAGACATCCAACTTTCGCGTCGAACTGTTACGCGGCGTATAGAAATGATGAATTCTGATATATCTAATCAACTGAGAGAAGATGTAGAAAATGTATTTGCTTTTCTTTAGAGTTTGATGAATCTACAGATTTAGTAGATACTTCTCAGTTATGCATTTTTATAAGAATGGTTTTCAAGGACATGAGCGTGAAGGAAGAATTGTTAACCATATTGCCTTTAAAAAAGAAAACCCGAGGTGAAGATGTTTACGATGCATTTAAAAAGTATATAGTTGAAAATAAAATTCCAATTTATAAAATAGCATCAATGACGACCGATGGGGCCCCTGCAATGACAGGAAAAATCAAAGGATTTTTGGCTATTTGCAAACGCGATGATGATATACCAAATTTCTTGAGCTATCATTGTATAATTCATCAACAAGCCTTGTGTTGCAAAGTATTAAATATGTCTCATATAATGGGAATCTGTATGAAAATTGTCAACTCGATTCGGGGAAAAAGTCTTCAAAGAAGAATGTTTAGGGCTGATGCTGATGTTCGTTGGTTAAGTCGGAATATATTTTTACAAAGGTTCAGGGAGCTACTTCCAGAGATCAAAGATTTTTTAAAATTAAAGGATGAAGAGTATGCTGAACTTAGTGACGACGTTTGGTTAATGGATTTAGCTTTTGTTGTGGATATAACAAATCATCTTAATGAATTAAACCTGCAATTACAAGGACAAAATCGATCAATAGCAGAATTGATCGGATATGTTAATACTTTCAAAAGTAAGCTAAAGCTACTTTCCTCCCAGTTAATAAAGAATGAACTAAGAAACTTCAAAACATTTCTGACGAGTTTTGCAAAACGGAGGTATTTTAAATAAGGAAAATTTTATGAGGAACTAAGTAATCTTAGCTCTGAATTTGAGAATCGTTTTCAAGAATTTACAAAACTAGAACCAATAGTTGCATTTATGTCTTACCCATTTGGGAATGTTGATGTGGAAGAAATAACCAAAAATATAAACGAATTGTTTTCTATAACTATTGAGGAAGATGAAGTTCTTCTTCTTCAAAATGACATAATTTTAAAAGCACATAGTTCAGATCCTACAAATATTTTTTGGAATTTAATAGACGAAGTTAAGTATCCTAATTTAAAAAATCTCGCATTAAATTTAACATCGTTCTTTGGCTCTACCTACCTATGTGAATCTGAATTTTCTACGATGAATATAATTAAATCAAAATATCGCTCCCGTCTTACAGACAATCACCTCGAATGCAGTACAAGACTGGCAGTTAGTAATTATATACCAAGATTTACTAAATTAACAGAGGATATGCAGTGTAAATCTGCTAATGCGGACAATTTCACATGACTTTCTCTTAAATAATAATTCGAATCGGAATATTTTTTATGAACTTGATATTTTTATACTTTTATAATCTTTAAATTTTGTTTGAAAATATATACCTAAGTTCCTTTCTATTTTCATTTTTTTAGTTACCTATGTACATTTATACCACATTGTTTATTATAATTATTTTAATAAATATCTAGTGGACCGACACATTGTAAAAAAATTAGAAGTAGACCGCATCCTAAAAAAGTTTGCCCATCCCTGGTCTAATTTCATTATTCAAAAAAATTTATTTTCTTTAAAAAAAATTTATAAAAATTAATTGTGCATGGAATAAAAAACTTGAGTCCAAAAATGAAATTTAATATAGTTTCTCTCTTTTCATTTTTTTCGAATATAATTACAAATACGAAATAATAAAATTGAATTCTTTATAAATCTGTCTTGACATTACAAGACCTTAATTTTAATAATATTTCATAACAAAATTTCTGATACCAAATGGACAGATCTGGTTATTGGTTTACATGTATTTCACATCAGTTTCATTTATTTCTTTAAAAAAATTTAAATCACGAGCAGCTAACTTGGATAAATAAAATTTCAACTTATTCAAGTATAATGACCTTATTAAAATTTGACATCTGTAATGAACTTTTTTAAAAAACAGGAAGTGGACTTTAGAATCACAATATTTTAACACATGGATGCTCCGCGTGTCTTACAAAATTATTTTAATAGTATTTCTTAACAATTATATTCCACGTTGTTCTTCGTGCACAAAATTTAGTATAATTAAACAACCTTCGATTACAATTTTATGTGAGCACTTTTCAAGTCTCACAAACATGACAAAAGAAAGGTTTGATACCTGTTTTTAATGAAGCTGTTCCCCTAGTTATCGAACTGCGAAGCACATTTTCTGGAATCCACTTACTAACTTGTTGCAACAAAACATCGAACAAAAGCTGTAATTTCTTAATAAACGAACGTTGTCCCAATCTCTTTACATGTATTTCTAGTTACTTCATGCGCTAAGGAAATAAAGATATTTTATATTAGTATTAAATTACTTGAATAATGCGATCTCACCGTTAACAAATAACGACTCGAACCATTTTTAAACTACCACATCACGCCTATTCTGAGGCCCCACTTATGAAGAACTTGGGAGCCCATCTGTAGATGATGCAGTCTGGACTACATTCTCAAATACAATCGCTGACTTGGTTATTCATTCCGAGCAAGTAAGGAACGGCTTATCTGCTTTGCGCGTCACCTCATGACCGTATTCACGCAAGCGCTATCCTAATTTTAACGACTGAAAGGATATAATCCGCCTGTGGATTAGGCAACACAAACGACTAGTTCCCTTTTAAATATGTTTTCTGAGTGTATATTATTATTAAATATTTCTGGGTAAAGCATTTAAGCTAATTAAACGGTGATGATTTCCTGTTCCATTGTGGAATTGTTTCTTTCAGATATAACAGTATCAAATACAAGAATCAAATATCACAGACTAAAAATGCACAGATGTGATTCTTCCAAAAATAGTGCTACAGAATATATATTCGTTACAAGTGAAAGGCCGGGATTAAATCGGTAAAATCCCATTTGAAAAGAATTATCGGTGAACAAATTTTGTCGTTTGAAGAATTCTCGACGGTATTGATTCAAATCGAAGCGATTCTCAACTCACGTGCACTATGCGCACTGAGCTGCGAACTGCATGATTTTTCGTTTGTGACCTCGGGCCATTTTATTAATGTTAAACCAGTCTCGATATTACCAGATCCGGATTTGTTGTCCATAAATCCCTCTCGTTTAGATCGCTGGTTACTGTTGCAGCAAATGCAACAAGGGTTTTCGAAAAAATTGAGTGCTGAATACCTCCACACGCTGCAACAAAAAAGTAAGTGGTTGAGAAATTCCGCTACCCTACCTATTGATTCACTTGTCCTCTTAAAGAAAGAAAATAACCCCCCTATACAGTGGCGTTTAGGAAGAGTAGTGCATGTTTATCTTGGTAGGGCTGGTATTGTTCGGATACCTACAGTCAAGACAGCCCAAGGGTTAGTTAAACGTCCACTAGTGAAATGTTTACTGCAACTTACTTAATATTTAATGGTATATTTATTCGCTTATATAAGCTTGTCGGTTCAGGTTTCTTAGTTAGTAGCTATAATTATTTTTAAATACAAAATAAGTCAGTTCATACTTATTTTGGTGGCGGGATGTTTGATCACTTTATCGCACGTTTTTGTGTTTAATTTTAAGTCGTTGTAAATTCGTAGTTGTAAATAAAATAACAAGGCTGTCATCCATTGTCCCATTATATTCTGTCATAAAACCTTCTTTGTGCCTGTGGAAATTAAGTTGGGCTAAAGGGATAGTGATCGACACTTGCTCATAGACATCGAAGAGAAACGGTTGTTGGTTCGGTAAAGTGAGTTAAGTCATTAGTGTCTCCAAATGTGATTTTATGGATAAAACCTAAAAACAGTAATAGTGCGTACGTAACATGTCCAATAAATAGCCATACAGTCAACTTCGTTGAAGTTTAGAAACGACACAGAACAATAGAATACAGCTGACGTAAATCGATATATAAAATTATAAGACACCTCGCGCGTTAATATACGTTTTATTAACATTTTTCAGGAATATGTCGCAAATGCTTAAATGAAATATTGCGTCACAAGTATAAAAAAAATTCAACACAATTTCTTTAAAAATTGATAATTAGACAATAATCCTTAAAAGTTCCTGCAATAAAAATAGCATTAGTTTCTAAAATACGCACAGCTTGTTGCGTATTAGATTCGAAATATGAAGTCCGAAAAACGTAACACCTTATCAACCGCCTTACTTTTAATAAGCCCACCTTATAACGTTAGACACTAAAAGTGTATATATGTTTGCTAAGAGTTTAATCTCGCCCCCACTCACGCCTCGCTAAGTTTTATTAAACTCTGCAGGGTGTAAAGAAATGAGCATTAATTCAAAGGAAGCAAATTCCAACAAGTTCCGTGAAGTTGAAACCACTAAACCCAGGCTAAGATACCAATCCCCGGGGGAACTGACAGCCACAAGCTAAAAGCGAGGGCGATACACTGTAGATACTCTCCGTAATAGGCAATTCGGAAACCTTAGATATCCTGGATATATCCCGACTTATTTCTACTTCTTAATTTGAACGTTTTAACTAAAACTGCCAATTTAAACCGCTAAAAACGCTGCTCTCTCGTTGGCAGTGTAATGAAACGGAGCTTAATTTTGCAAATTTCTGAAAATTGACGAGAAAGTTGCGTAACGATCTAGAACCGAGATTGGAAAACGTAGATGAAATATGTTTGGATTTAGAATGGCGTTAGATTGAAGCGTAGGAGCAAGGTGTAAAATTTGATGCTATTTCAGCGTCATGAAATTCCGTATGTGAAAACTTTGATAATGTACAGCGAACACTCTAAGGCCCAATTAGTTCACTTCAAACAATTTTCTTATCGCTATTACATGCAGAAATAAAACACTTGATCTGCAGTATAATTTATGTAAGGACCAATGGTCACGCGCACAATGCTATTTTAACAGGTAGTCAAACAATATCTACTATTATAAAATCGCTTGAATTTGCACGTGTTATACAGTATCAATTTTACGTACAAAAATAACTAAAATGTCAGGGTGCCTGTGAACACAAAATTAAAGGATTAATTCCAGAGACAGCATAGACCATGCTCTTTAATTATATCGGGTAATTTAATTGTCCAAAATAATGCAACCACCATTATATAGTGTTGCGATGTTGATGCCTCATTCCTCTTCTATTTCCCGAAAAACACAAAAAATTCTGCTCCTCAACACAATAGTCGCTGAGTCTGAAACCTAAGTTCAAAACTCCACTTCCTAAAGTAACTCAGTTTTTAAACATTAAAAAGACTCAACAAAACTGATAGGTTAAGTTTATTAAACTTTTCTAAGATTTTTAAAACGCACATATTCACAAAAAGTAAAAATAAAGAATAATAAAAATTCTTGCAGTATAAAATTAAATGCAAATATCCAAGTGAAAAGTGGAAAAAGCATTCAACGTAAAATGGAAAAAATGTTCGAAATACTCAAAAAGATTGGAATGAGTTATAGGGATAGACGGATAGTGCATAGCTTACACAAAGAGCAAACAGCGGTGATAGAATTAGAGCAGGAACGTAGAGAAATAAATATTAGGAAAAGGTGACACATGGATGTGCCCTATCCCCATTAATTTTTAACTTGTACATCGAAGAGGCAATGAATACTGTCAAATGTAGGAAGACATTTGTAATTATTATGCAACGACTAAAAAATTAATATGCTTAGATTTGCAGATGAAATAGCGGTATTAACATCTAGCAAGGAAATGTTAGAAGCTGCTCTTAATAAAATGGAAACAGTTCTACTAAAGAGATACGGTATGAAAATTAACAAAAATAAAACTAAACTACTAGTACGCAAAGGAGGGGAAAATAAATTAAAAACTAGAACACAAATAGGCAACGAAAACTAACAAGAGGTTAAGAATTTCTGCTATCTAGGAAACCAAATAACGCAAGATGGGAAAAGCGTAAAAGATATAAAACAAAGATTAGCACAAGGTCGGGCTACATTTAACAAGAAAAAGCAACTACTGTGTTCAAAGACAACAAACATAGAAGCAAGGAAAAGATTGCTTAAAACATCTGTGTGGAGTACAGCACTGTACGGCTGTGAAACCTGAACAGTAGGAGAAGCGGACAAAAAAAGATAGAAGCCTTTGAAATGTGGTGCTACAGACGTATAATGAAGATATCATGGACCGACAAAGTCAAGAAAAAGAGGTACTAGAAATGGTAGGGGAAGTACAAGGTATGTGAAAAACTGTAAAAAATAGAGGAGATAGGATGTTTGGCCACACACCAAGGCATGAGAAATCAATGGAAGTACGCATCCAATCAATTACAAGATGGAAAACCTAATGACGAAAAAAATTACCGTACTTAAACCTGATGATTATGAGTATTGGTTTTGCAATATTTTCAACTAATGTTAATTGTGCGAAAGGATTTGCTGGAAAACTATTAATTCGGCAAATATCTAAGTGTTGGGGGATTCTTGTTAGCCACAGGCTGCTTAACCCCCTTCACATACAACTGAATTTCGATGAAATAGGGCATATAATTAGGAAACAACAGAAAGGAAACAATCTGTATCTAGGCTGTGGAAACTTCGGGGAACGGTGTAGGTTAGCTCAGAACAGAAATAAGTGAAGGTACGCGTACAACCAGTTTCAAGGCGGAAAACCTAATGATAAAAAAATAAGTGCACTTAAATCTGATGATTATTATAAACAACTACAGGTGTTGGTTTTGAAATATTTTTAACTAATGGTGATTGTGCGAAAGGGTATACTGGAAAAATATTAATTCGGCAAATGCTTAAGTATTGGGGATCTTGGTAACCGCAGAGTATATATTTGTAAACAATAGAAGCGGAACCGAACTGCATCTAACAAAAAAGAGCAGCGGTTATGTTCAAAAACAATAAACATAGAAACAAGGAGAAAATTGGTGAAAGCATATGTGTGGAGCACAGCACAGTACGTCTATAAAATACGGGCAGTAGGAGAAGCAGACAGAAATACGGTAGAAGCCTTTTGGAATGTTGTGCTGCAAATGTATGAGGATGATATCATGAACAGATAAAACTAATAACAAACATGTTATAGAAATAGTAGTGTAATAAAGATATCTGTGGAAAACAAAAAAAATAGAATTCCCGGAACGAACCGCTTGATAAATGTTAGACGAGTATTTTTCGAATAAATACACCTTCGTTCGGATAAGAGGTAAAGTATAGGTCCCGTGTGTGAAGGTTGCACGTTAAAGAGCCCTATCTTACTTGAATTATCAAGCGTTCAGCAAAATTTAAAATTTACAGGTAAAGAAACTCGGATGGAGCATTGGAATATTAAATGTAGGGTTCTTAACAATCGAGTGTCTTCGTGGAACAGACAATTTCGCGTATGGCTGCAGATCCTAAGACCAAGTTTGATTCCCAACACGGACCGCTTAATAAATCTTAGACGAGCATTTTTCACAAAAATATGCCATCATTCGGATGGAAGCTAAAATGTATGTTCCGTTCCCTGTGTGCGTTGTCATGCACGTTAAAGATCCGGAATCTTGCCTGAATTAGCAAGGGTTCAGCAAAATTCAAAATTTACAGGTAACAAACCCCCTTTCCTAGCCAATGTAGTAACTTCGGATGGAGCATTGGAATATTAAATGTAGAGTTCTAAACAGCCAGGCAACTCCATGGATCAGACAGTTTCGCGTATGGCTGCTGGCCTGGGTTCGATTTCCAACACACACCGTTTAAAAAATGTTAGGCAAGCATTTTTCACAAAAATAGACTCGTTCAGATGAGAGATAAAATATAGTTCCCGTGTGTGTGTGTGTGTGTGTGTGTGTGTGTGTGTTTGTGTGTGTGTGTGTGTGTGTGTGTGTGTTGTCGCGCACGTTAAATATCCCTACCTTGCTTGTACTAGCAAGGGTTCAACAAAATTCAAAATAGGTAAAAACTCGTTTACTGACCCATGTAGTACTTCTAGATGAAGCATTGGAGTATCAAATTAAGGGTTCTTAAAAGCCAGATAGTAGTGTAGATCAGACAGGTTCACGTATCGCTGCTGATTCCAAAGTCACGGGTCCGATTCCACCGCTTGGAAACGTTACGCGAGCATTTTTTGACAAAAATACGCCCTCGTTCATACGAGAGATAAAATGTAGGTTCCGTGCATGAGTGTTGTCACGCATATTAAAGATCTCTACTTTGCTTGGGGTAGCAAGTGCTTCGTAAAATTCAAAATTTACACGTAAAAATACTCATTTCCTGGTCAATGTAGTACCTTCGGATATAGAATTAGAAAATTAAATGTAAGGTTCTTAAAAGCGAGCATTACCAGCCACGCAAAGATTTTGGCCTACACAGCTTTTGTAAGTGCAGCTTCTGATAGCAAGCTGCATCATTTTTAATTGTGGTCGCAAAACCCTAAAAAAGGGTTGAATCTTATTTTAATTAAGATCGAATAACGAAATTTCCTCTTTAATGTGTAACTTTTGTAAATATGTATATTTGGGCGTAGGGACTTGGCGACCTCATCGTCCAATGTTAAAATATTGCAACCAACCAATCCAAGGAATTTTGGATTAAGGATTCTACCTTTCTTCATGAGCAAACGGTCACTTAAAAGAGCAAAGGGACGGATAAATGGTTTGTGTACTCTCTTGATCTAGGGACGTAGGGAATAGAAATTGTCTCTGAAAGGAGATAACCAATCGCTATTTCAATCAACAGCATGAAAATGCGAAAGAAAACTGGAAACAACTGCACTGAGAACTCTTATGTATATCCCAAGAATATGTAAATTATGATGACGTTCTTATTGGTGAATAATCTGGATTTAAACTCATCCCCCACTAGAATCTCTGGGCGAAGATTACTAAGGAGGACCCGCTAAAAGAAATATGAACAAAATTTTAATACTTTTAGAGTACGTAATGCAAAAGTTCGTAAATTGAGAAATTTAAAACGAGATATAGGGAGGTTAAAGATGAATAATAATATCAACTCCTTTTTGGTCACTTAAGCGCTAGTGTATAATGGAGCGTAGTGTATTAGAATATTCTTTTTATACCTTTTTTATACCTTTTTTATACCTTTTTCTTTTTACTTCAGTAATTAAAGCAATAAACACAATCAAATAGCTAATAATATTAATAGATAGACGTTTTAAATTACATAATCGCAACCATTTACAAAAGATCATCAGGTCTTATTAAGATAAATAATTTAATGCTTTACCTGATTAAATGTCAAGTACTTAAAAAATTGGAAATTTTAGTTCTAATTTTTAGTTTGTTTTAAGTATTTATATCAAAAATAGAAGTTTATATTATATTTCAAATCTATGTTTATGTACCAATATTCAGGCCTGAGTTTAGGTTTACAAAGCAAATATAGAATTATATTTCTAGTAAAAACATAATAATAGAATCATAAGGAGTACAGTATCAACAGCACCAATTGACACAACATAAATTGTCAAAATGATGTTCTTTAAGTTTCTGTTTACATATGAAAACAACAACTGCATTACGTGAACTACTGTAAGCAATAACAGAAGTCCTAAATTTTAAAATAAAACACCACTTTATTACGTCATTTAGATTTGAAAAATATTCGATCGCAATTATGAACACGTGATAACCTTATATCATAGACATTTCATATAGTATTTCTTTAGTTTGTCAACAAAACTTATTTAATTTTATAGTCAAAAGCTTTCCATAATGCAATTTCGAACGTACAAAGTAATGCGGCGTTAAAATAAAACAAATGTATATACAAGCTGGTTTCTCACCAATGACATATCACAAATATTTTTGAAACAAATAGTACACCAGAACCTATAAGATCAACCTCGATAGGGCCTCTTCGACATGCAGCTTTCCCTGATGTAAAATCGTTCTCGATATCGTGAACTATACAAAGAATTTAACAAATAATTATAGATGGACAGCAAAACCAACAAAATTGCTTTGCTATTCACTTAAAATCGAATTTCTTGAATATTTGAAAATTGAATCGCATTACGTAGATTAAATACGGCTTCCAATAGCATTAATTGTATGAATTGCGCTCAGTTGTAATACTCTTATTTAGGTTTGCATTATTTTGAATGCTACAAAGAAATTTAGCAAAATGTAACCCATCTCGCTATTCAATTCGAAGAATAGCGATACGAATATCGCCCCTTATCTAGCAGCATTGTCAACATCTTTTTATTGTTCTTTGTTTGATTCAATACAAGCCTGATTATTCACAAATACAGAAAAACCTTAGCGAACTAAGATGCCGCTACAGATATCACCGATGATAATGCCTACTAATTCTAATTTATTTCTTATACTTGATTACGTAATTTATCTACGCAAACACAATTTATATACACAACAAACGTATTTATTTTAACGATCTACCTAATAATTTATTTCCTAGTGCTTGCAGATTCATATTTCAACTGAAACTGAGAACTCTAAGTTATACACTTTATATATTTAATGTGTAAAGCTTCCACATATTACCAGATCCTTTTGTATACCTTACACTAATTATTTCAATGCACCCTTATAACTGTTAATCAATCCATTATTAGTTGAACAGCTTTCTATCTTTCCGTTCTAGACTCAGCGGGCCTTTGTTAAAATAATTTGTGTACGTGATGAAACAAACAAGGTTTTTCTTGAAATTTTCCATAGGAACGCATTTCAATCGTCCTTTAGGAGAAAACACGTTTTCCAAAAGTCCTTCAATCATGAATAGGTAGTAATTTATAAGTTAAATATTGGCCCTTTCAATGATGTGAGGAATACTTAGCCTAAAACATCATACTTGATGGAAATCATCTACGACAGCAAAGGGTTATGTAGCAGGAATCCAAGATAGCACTAATAAAGTAGCCAAACAAATTTTAAATAGAAACTAAGTCTCAATCTCCAGAAACTCGAATGAAATTAAAAATCATAATTCTTTAGCAAATATTGTCAAAGCAGACAGTCTCCATCGTCAAATATTGATGTTTCAGAAAACGTTGTTACTGAAATTGGCTCTGAGCATATACCCCACCTCGATAAATGTTGCCAATTGCTCAAACTACAAATTTACTGTCAAGTCTTTGTTGTAAGCTAATTAATTTGTTTTAATTAAAAACCTTAATTATTATTAACGATTGTTTATTTTGGTATGTTTTTTGTTACGTAATGCAAAACAAAGCGAATAATTTTTTCACTTACTTTCCTAGGGAAGATAGTACAATTTAGGTCGTGCTTGGCAGTCATGCTCGTAAATTTAACTAATGCAGAGTGGTTCCAGTGACGTAAAAGTCGTTTACGCCTAAGTAAAAGAAAGAAAATATTTTACTGATTAAAATGTAAAAAAACATCTGTGATATACCGGATGCAGACTGAAATGTTTTGGGAATATGGAATTAGTATAATAAAACAGTTCTTTACAAATATATACTTATCAATCTTAACAAACTTGTACTTATATCTACAAAGTAATATGTATTAAAACATGACAGATGCAAATAAATTTTCCCAAGTATTATTAACAGACAAAGAGCACTTTAAACAGCTTCACCTCCACAGCGATTTAACAACCTATTACTAATGCAGTGGTAGAGGCGAACTATTTTAAGGTAATTTTAGCTTCCATTCCTTATTCCCTATTTGCGTGCAGGGTTCTCTAATCTGTATCTCAACGTAATTTAATATTACGTTCCCTTTACAGAGCTAATTTGCTTTGTGTGATCCTGCAGCGTTTTACAATTTATTTAAAGTAGTAATATAAATAACGTCATTGACTGATACTTTGGCAAATTCTGACAAACTTTTAAGTGTGAGTTTCGAATAGCATAAAGGAAAACTAAGACATCGGTTCCTTCCGTTCATCTTGATTCATGGCAAGCATTAAATTCTTTTATGTACCTTTTAATCTTCGGTAACACGAGTTACATATTCCCCAAATCAATATATATATATATATATATATATATATATCATCATGTATACTTCCTATTCTGGAACAGATACGGTATGGGTAGAACCTTAACTCGCCCACCACAACCACCACATATATATATATATATATATATATATATATATATATATATAACTTTGGAATATGTTGATATATATATATATATATATATATATTGCTGTGATAAGGAGTTGTTTAAGGGTGTACTTTATAGTAAAGGTCGTTTACAAATCAAAAATTATAATAGGAAGCAGAAAACTGCATTTATTTAGTAAAGAATTGAGAAATGGAGATAGTTTGTAAATAGTGAGCAGTCAACACCCTGTATATAAAGTATAAGTAGTTTTAAGCGACGCAAATAAACATAGGAAGACGCATAGTTAGCGTAGAAACAAAGAAGACATGCATTAAGTAAATAGTAAATATTTAACACCCTATAGATAGCGTTTTAGTTAATTTAGGTAATGCAAATAATGATATTTTTCAGTGGAAGTACGCGTATTTTATAGGTAAACATAATAAAGTGTAATTAAACACGCATTCAAAAGAGTTCCAGACAATTAGGTTAATACTGAGATAAGAAATAGAGCTTCAGGAAGCATAGTGTAAATGCGTCCAAAATAGTTAACCATTTTTAATAAGAAAGGAGATTAAAAATTGCGTAATTAACGTGCATATATGAAAATTAAAAGTCGAATTGCATCAGTTGTTTATGGAAAAGCGATTAAATTCGTCAAAACACCGCATGTTTGATAACGAAGCGAGCAGGCCACAATTATTTGAAAGCATAGAAAATTACATCAGAAACTACTTTAAATGCAAAGATTTGATTCGTTACAATGAGGGACAAGTTTGTAGACCATACCCACTGACGGAGTAGGAGAGCAATGATATATTAACAGGTACAGTGATAACGACGGCAGTTTTCAACTCAACAAAGACCGAGGTGCACTACTATGAAATAAAGTGTGATACGTAATAATAATTGAAAGTGAAAAATTGTATAAGTGCAAAGATGAAAATTACGATTGCCGATTAAACGGCTTCTAAGTCCGGGAAAATAAACTACGATTTCCAAGTCCGGAGGATGATAATCCAATTCTAAATTTGGGGAAACTGATAAGAAGGAATAAGTCTGAATGAGATGACAATAAATTGGGGTGCATAAGTATAAGTTAATAATGGTAGTCCATAGGGTGATGGCAATAATTTAAATGCAATGGTTCAAACGTGTGGATAGACAATATTTCGAATGGGCATGTAATAATCCTGAAATGGGAAATATTAGCTGATTATGGATGCGTCAATGCGAAGAAAATAGACCAGGTTAGATTTTTAGTTATAAGACATTATTTTTCTATTTTTTTTTATTTGAATATTGAATTTGCTTAATATAAATGAATACGAAAAGTCAACAAAACAGAGGACTTGCATACGTATAAAGTGCGTAATATGATAAGAGGTTTTGAACGTTCCACACTTCTTTTTTTTATAAAAATAATAGGTTTTCTTTGGTGACTTTGGGTTTGATTAAAACATTAATTAATTGAAAAGTGTATTTTAAATAATTTACAAAAACTGTACATAATATTTGTTACATTATATAGAATCGAATTAACTGAATTTTATAATTCCAAATAAATGCTAGTCGAGGTCATAAGATAAAGTTAATGGGAGTGATTTGATAATTTAAACAATCAAGGAGGAGCTATAAGTTGAATACGAAATTGATAACGAGTAAGGCGGTAACGTATCAAATTTTGTTATTGGTCGACAAGGTTGGTTCAAGATAAAATCCAGTCAAGTTCCTGGAGGAAGTTTATAGCAATATTTATATGACAGCCCAACGTCGGAGAACGATAATTCCAATTCTTGTTTATACATAGCAATATATATATATATATATATATATATATATATGCATAATTAAATAGAATCATTAAAACTTAAGTTAGATGCAACAATGTATAATTGAAGGACAGATTACAAAAGGTTAATGAAAGTTCATAAACCAGACACGAGAACGAAGGTCAATACATTGTATTCCAGACGTAATATGACACTGCAGGTGCAGCTCACAGAAGACAATAAAATTGCAATTATTAGAATTAAGATTGTTACTTTGTATTGTATAAATGAATAAAGAAAACAGCAGACATGAGCTCTGCAAGTTCCCACAAGCAATGTGAAGGGCAGGAACAACATAAATACCCTGAGGAGCAGAAGATAATTAGTCAGTCTCGAGCTTCACAACTTTAGCATAGTTGGTTGTTCAAGCTACTCAAAATTAGTTTAATTAAATTTAATTAGTGAAAGTAATTGAAAAGTAATTTGATTGTTGAAAGCGTTAATGAATGTAACGCAACCATTTGTTAATTTCCACTTGTAATTTCTGTTTTAAATAAATTTGTTAGAAGAGTTTTTGGAAGAAGCTTTTTAAAAAGTCGCTCCAAGAGGCCCAAAATCTAACTCACGTTGTGGTATAGTTATTTTCTGTCGTTGTTTTATTAAGACTTTCGAAAATTTTCAAGTTTTTTTTTGTTTCCTAATAACCCGGGCTTTAAAATTATTCAATTCTTTTAATTCACTCCTCATATCATTAATGGGTGTTCCTGCTGTCACAGGAAACGGCACGTTCCCTGTCTCTACTACTGTTCCGTTTCTCAACTTTTCTTTGACGCGTATCGCCTCTTTTAAGAGTGGTGGTTTGAAGAACCTGTGGAACCACCCTCACTTGGCACTTTATTTTACCATCGGAACACCAAAGTTCAAATGGCTCGTTAGATTGCTGAAGTAAGTGCAGTGCAGTGTAATGTAAAACTTAATATTAATTTCTTGAAGGTTTCGGTAAAATTGTTTCTACTACTTTGTATTGTTAATCGTTGATGCATATTGTAGCGCCAATTGGTCTGCTTCTGACCTGAATAATTACGTTAGAACGTAAACGAAGGATTTGTGAACATACGTAAGTTGTGATAATATAATTGTTCTTTAAACTTCAGCTGTAAATTGCATTTACAAGCATTATTTATATCTGTGAGCGTAAGTAGATATCTTAGATGTATGTAAAAGAAATGCTTTTGAATGTATTGAGGATTGTTCATAAATGTTTCTTGAGATTTCTTTGTTTCATTTCATTTTCGTAAAATCCACAGCATATTTGTCACTGAGCTAGCCAAAGAGAGAAAAGCAAGCAGTCATTGCATACTTAGATTGGTTAAAACGGCTGTATCCGAATATTCATAGCACAATTTGTGATATATATATATATATATATATATATATTGCTGTGAATTGTGTAGCTAAAAAAAAGTGAACCCCTATACTGTACTTCAAAAACAATTGATATGATGTGAATTATTACCAGAAGATGCCTGTATAACCTTGCTAACTTAGATGGAATGAGACAAAAAAAATTCAACATTACAATTATAATAACATTAAAATATTTATATACAATCTTTCGAATTATAATAATCGATACATTCACAGACATCTTTATTCAAAACATATTATCTAAAAAGATTACTTACACACAAGCATTTAATCTATAAATGAAGAGTATATCTTAATCCAAAAACAAACATTTCTTAATTACTATGGATTTATATGGAGAGCTTAGAGTTTTTCCCAGACCTTTCTTATATAAGTCACACTATGTACAAATTATTAAAAATAGGATAGATAATTGTAATAATCTCTCTTACCTTCGAAAAGGAAAAAGCGTAGCCGATCCGATACCCCTTTATCATCTTCAATTCAAATTTAATCGAGATTCAAACTCAAAACAATATTACAATATCCATTCACAAATAACATCCATACGCCAAAAATCTAATGCAAGCTTAACCTACTTAAACTAATTATATCACGAAATGTCTATCAAAAGATTTAAACAATGAAATACTTACTGTTTTGACCATTAAATTATGTAGGATTCATAATTCTTCCAACCAAGTCGTTGATCATTTAATCTCCATAATGTACCATAATAACTGCATCGGAAAATCAATTTACAATCCTTTGTTCATGTTTCCATTAATGCGCTAATTAGCTCCATAATTCTTCTTCCCATTTAAGTCATTTATATTTCAATACAATTTACTTTTGTGCGTTGAATTTTACTCCATACGTTTTAAAAAAGATATTCTTCTAATTAATATTGTAAACGTCAAACACGATCTTGCCCGCAATTTAAATTACAACACATAGTTGATCGTTGGATACATAATCGACAAATGCCTTTATAAACAGAACGACTACTCGTGAATAACCGATCTTGTACGAATCACCCAATTATGTACTGCTTTTATATAATAAATCTTTTCTACGTAACTCTCTTCTTAAAATTTCTGTTTCCAGTTGATATGACTCATAAAATATGATGCAACAAGTGAACATGTTGTTCACTTTATATGTTTTATAACTGTTATTTAACTTATAAGGTGGTAATATAGATTCTTAATTGGAACAATGAATGAAAATTGTTAGCGGTAATTGTTTGTTATCTGATTTATGGTCTTTACACGTCTTATCTTATCTAAATTATGATCATAAAAGCTTTTTACTCACTAATTGGACTATTCATTCATGCTGCTTTATAGTAAAAGATAATTAGCCGTCATTTGCTTATTGATTTATGAGTTTCTATTATATATATATACATATATATATATATATATATATATATATATATACATATAATGCTGTGATAGGGGGTTGTTTAGGGATGTATTGAGTAGCAAGGGTCGTGTAGTAACCATAAATTGCAATAGGAATCAAAACACTGCATTTATTTAGCAGATAAATAGGTAATTCGTACATTATGTAAATAGCAAGCATTTAACACCCTGTATATAGACCGTAATTAACTTTAAACGATGCAAATAAGCTTATCTTACAACAATATAACGCGTATTTAGCAGAAAAATCAGTAATTCGTACATTATGTAAATAGCAAGCATTTAACACTCTGTATATAGATCGTTATTAATTTTAAGTAATGCTAGTAAGAATATCTTTCAACAATAGAACGCGTAGGTCAGGAGAAATAATCGTACATGTAATTAAACATACGTTGAGAAGTGTCTAATTAGTTATAAAACAAATACGCAGTAGAGTAGATAAAACCTAACAAAGCTTTATGCAATTACGCTTGAACAATAAGCGCTTTGATAAGAAAACGCAGTTTCAAAGATGCATAAACACACATGAACGAAAATAGCATTAAAGTTACATCATTTATTTTGTACAATTATCCATAAGACGATATCTACACAAAACAACGTATGGCAAAGATAACGAATAATAAGGTATCAATAACACAAACACCATTACACGGAAATCCGAATTAATTACATCAAAAACCACTTCAAAATGCAGGGAATGTTGAAGACAGGGCCTGGTTGGTTAAGATAATCTGCAGAACTGCTTGAAAACCTAACCCACATGTAGTAAGAAAATGCTATTTAACACCCATTCTGGGATAAGACGGGTCAGTTGACAACTGGTGCACGTCGAACCTGCGACACTGTTAACCAAAAATCCACGCATAAAATAAATAAAGTATAATAGAATATCAAGTTCAAGTTGCAGTGAAAATCGTGCAACAATTACGAAGAGTTTTTGCCGTTTTTTTTATAGAAAACGTGAGTAGAATTTGGGTAATTGATTTAAATTAAATATTTATAATAATAGGGCTTCAAGTTTGCGTTGACGATAATTCAAATTTGCGTCGACAATAATACTGGACACTTCAAGTCTGCGTCAACGATAATATTGGTGGCATATTTCTGGTATATAGAAATTCTAATTATAAGTGGATTCAAAGAAGACAATTCTAATCAAATTTTGGTACAATTCTGGCACAATTTTAAAGCTGCGTCGAAAGTATTTAAGAGAAGAAATTCAAGGCATATGCAAACAAATATAAAATAAAGAAGCGTGAAGTGATTTTTGGAAAACAAGGGTAACTGTACTCAAATATTGGTTAACTAAGCAAAGCATTGGTAGATGAATGAGGACAACAAAGGGGTGTTAAACCACAACACGAACAACATATCCCAGGTCAGATCTATTTAATTTTAAGATATTCTTCTACTTAAATTTTAATACTAAATTTATATAAAACTTGTAATGAAGTCAACAACAAACATTGCATACGTTAAACTTACGTAATATATCATAAAGAGGTCTAGAACGTTCCAGATTTTTTTGTAAAGAGGGTGACTTTAGATTGAATTTAAAGTATATAAATTTTGGGATAAATGATACATATGATATTGATTGATTGAGAAGTGTATTTAAAGAATTTCAAAAATTGTAAATAATATTTCTTTTCATTATATGAAACTAATTGACTTCGCTTTATCAATTCAAACAAATAGGTAATCATAAAGGGGTGAAAAGAGAAAATTGATCATCGTAACGTTGTGCATTCTGAGTAGATTAAAAAAAGCTAGCCGTGGGTGGCATAATAATAAAATTAGTAAAATTTGAAGTAAGAACACAGAGCAGTGGCGTTAAGTAAAAACGTTCATAACACAGAGTACGGCGTTATCATATCAATATATATACCGAATGAAATTTTCAATATTAGAACAATCTAGAATAGTACATTTGTTTAAAATTAGATTTCACCTTACTCATTAAAAAAATTAATTACCTGTAAGTACTTTCCATAATGTTTTCAGTAAAAGCTTTATTTCCTAACTACGTATTAGACTTATAATACACACACAAAAAACTTTTCTCATAGCGACCATTCCTTTCTCTTCAATAATAACTCTTTTATTCCTTAAAATCTCAAATTAAAATTAATTTCCGCCAATTCTATCCGTTCATCAACTAAGTCCTCTCATTATCATCCTCTATTTCTTATTCTCTTATTTACACGGTCTCGTCAATTTCGGTCTCAAAAACAAATTCCTTCCACATACATACCAAAATTGCAAAAAACTCTCTCAGAAAATGTAATTATCTCAATAAAAGTCTCTTAAAATTTTTTATGACGTCCAAGAAACTCCATATCACCACTACTACTGTTATTGTGCTCATAACCAAACCAAAACAAAGGGACTTCTTTCACTCCATAAATACACCCATCTACAGAAAATTATTTGTACCATTTGTACCCTCATATAAATTTCTCTCATACTCATTTAAATCTTTATCACCTTCATTCAATTTATCTCTACACTTATCTTTCACAAATTTTTCAGTCTTAACTTAGTAACTTGTAGAAATACTAAAATCTTCATTTTTATCTCACTATCTTGAGCATATTCAATTAACGCTGACTCTACTTTATTTTGTACCTTACCTCAATCCTAAGTATGCTTTAACTCTAATTCATTTAATTTTTCCTGTACATCCTTTACTTCTTCCTCTATTCTACTTACTTCTTCCGTCACTATACTTACTTCATCTATTTCATTTACTTCTTCTACTATTTCTTATAAATTCAAACTAAAACAGTCTTTCTCGACTTCAACATTTACCTCATCAGTCCATTTAATTTCTTTTTCACCATATATAATGCTCTTACCCTTTGCATCTATTAATAACTTCAATCTATTAATTACGTCCATTCCAAAAATTACCACTCTAAATCCAGGTACAACCAAAAGTTCGTGTTGAATCTTTATATTCCTAACCCACATCTTAAGATTGCCATGCTGTTTATGGTTGCGAACTTTCTGTTGTTTGGTGCTAATAAGTTACGTTTCCTGATGAGTATAAACTCATTACTTAAATTTCGTTCTTTGTTTTTAATAAAATTTTCTGAAATTAGCGACGCTTTATGTCCCGTATCTATAAGTACTTTAATAATTTTATCTTCTACATTTATATTTAAAATAGGTTATAAATTTTTGTTATTACTACTGACGTTCCCTCTAACAAAGGTTTTTCCATTGTAGCGTTCCGGTGCAGTGGTTCTTTGATATCTAAAGAAATTAATGGGCTGGCTTCCACTCTCCGTGGTTGACTAATCTCATCATACCTTTCAAAGTATTCTAGGAATAATTATATTATATTATCCTCAGCAGCACTCGCATCATCGTCAAGTGTATATGATTCTTGATATTTAGGGACAAAAATTCTGTCTGTGAATAACGGGTCAGAGAGGGGATTACAAGTTCGGGTACTGTACAGTATCTTTAAATTTCAGCGGAATTCGAGTTAGATTAGTCGAGCTAAAATAGCAATATGTAACATGAACTTATAGGTTCTCTCAATACCATAAGCACAGACATACCGTTGAGCTATCCTCTCAAATTCACAGCACACGTTGCACAAATGACATGCGGCGCCCAAGATTTATGCTAATCTCATAGTTTGCATTCAAAATAAAGCTCATAAGCTTTTTTGAGTAACGTAGTTATTGTCTTTTTGCGAGATTTAATCGTAAACTCGCCACATATTTATGAAAACGTATCCGTTTGATGTACACACATTCGCGATATTCTATAAAGTTATCAGCAATATACAGTGCACGGCAAAATATTATTACTTTATTTATACTTTACATCCATTTATAGACGCATTTAGGATATCAACTGCTGCCCATACTGTCCGCAGCGCTTATATATTTTAAATCGGCGTTTCTCGCGATTTCTAGAGCCTTCACCAGACATAATAACGCTATTTACATTCCAATGATAAGCCACCCTAAAGCCTTACAGGCTCACGTACTGGGCGTTAGTGAAACTTTCTAAAAAGATGTTTATTTTTTCTTACAAAAGTCATGCAGAAGATGCTGTTTTATCCGTATTAACACAATTGACTTTTGAAGACGTCCGTACTAGCTCTGAACCCTTTCTTTAGCGGTTTAGAGAGACTATCAGGGGGGTCGTTAATTAAATACGGATGAATAGGGCGCCACTGTACTTAGATAGTGTGTAAAAACAAGAAATATCGCTAAGAAAAATACAGGAACCTCAACGAGTATATTCTGTTATAAAAATACAAGAATATGTATTTTTAGATGGTACTACGTTTATCCTGAAATAAAATAAAATATATAAAATAATATTAGAGACAGCAATTCGCGCCTCATAATAAAATCAATAAATCAGACAGGTTTTGTACATCTGCCTTTTGTATAATAGTGAATGGTCACTTTACTTATTAAACTTATGCACATCTGGATTATATGTAATTCATAGAATCAAGTATGCACAAAATAAATACTATTGCTTAAGTGCTTCCATGAGTGTAATTAACCTTGTTTAATTCATAAAGAAATTAAGACTTAAGTATGAACACATATATTAACTAAAAATTATTTCTGATTTATTCTGAATATTCAATTAATTTTTATATTTATATTGTTAATCTTGGACAATTTAAATAAAAAAGCCTCTAAAGCAAATAGGCACTATAAATGTCATTAACATAATTATGAGATTTTTTATGTCATCTTTTCAGTACTGACTAAATGACTCACATACATACAAAATAAGTTTTTAATAAGATCTTTCAAATTAGTAAAATTAAACTTCGTTAAATAGTTATCGTGTATAAGAAAGTACATGACTATACTATTCGTAATGCAAATTCATAAAGCTTTTGTTACATAGACAATTTTATAAAGCATAATTTTGATATGAAGCAACGTTTGAAAATTTAAATTCATAATTAAATATTATCACAAAGACGTTAGTTTTCATGGGTTCAAACTACCAAGGTTAGATTTATACATAACGTTAAACGTCAAACAGATGATTGCCTCGACAAATGGAAATCACTTACCACCTTGACCTCAGGGCAAGACTGCTTGCACCATTTAACAAACAAGTTTAACTCACATGTGAACTTCCAACATTGAACAAACACATGAAAAAGCAGTTGTCTACATCTTTATAACAACGCCTCGTAAACTAGAACCACATTGTAAGTTTTCAATGCGTAATCGTTTTACGCAATTAAATTAATTCCTTACAACCATTAGTGAGCTCTAAGTATTGCTTCTGAATTAAGACAAAATATCCATGTTGAAATATTGTACCATGTCAAATTTTCATGGCCCGTTTTAATACATTTGTTATGCATTCTTAACCGCGGTAAGAATAAATACTCAATGGAAGACGCCACAAGTAATGTATCAGCGCTGCCAATATTGTAACTAGCTTATTCCCCACTGACACAGAAAGTAACACGTCGAGAGAAGCTCATCTTTGAAGAGTCCCTTGATAGATGCAGTCCGGATAAAACTTCGTGCCGCACAAGCAGGACGATGATTTTGTTTTGGAGGTAGGCGATCAAGATCGCAGTAAAAATGCTGGTGATGTAGCAAGGTGTTTGTTAGATAGTTAGTGAACATGCTTAATAGTTTAGTATTGATTAGTATAATTCTTTAAAACAAAATGATTTATGTATTTCTGTTTTAGCGAGTTGACTTAGTTGCTTAGTTGCTGATTGTTGAGTTGTTTAGTTGTTTTTTTGTTTCCTCACTTAATGCAATATGGTTCGTTGTGTTATGGTTCATCAGCTGATACGAATGTAGATACAATTTGATGTTTATGAAACTAATGCTATAAGATTGTTTGCGAAGTGCAGAAAATCTTTCGTTTTGTTGAAGCATACTACTGTTTGGTTATATTCCATTACAAAAGAAACATATGTTTGGACGTACGAATATAAAACAAGTCAAGGTCGATTTTAACAGGGCGTAGGTAATATGTCGACATCTGTTATGCTTGCATATGTTGAAACCATGGTCAGTAGAAAGCTATTTTGGAATGAACGCTTCGTAGTTGACATAATAGAGGGCAGGCGCATTAATTGTGTTTCGGAAATATATATTGTTTGAAAACTAACTTTGAAATTTAATTATGTAGAGCATATATTGATAATGCATACGGTTCGCAATTTTCACCAAAAATGTTATGAGACTAAAGTAAAAAATTCAGAAACGAGTTCAATAATTATCCATTAAAAATCTGTCAGTTTATAACTTAAATCACACATGATGTGTATGTAACCTGTTTAAGAAACAGCTTTGATGATATTTATATATTGTAGCATTGCACATTTTTATTAGTAGTGTGAATCCTCATCAAAGATCTTTGATAAGATAGGACCGTTGATGGCTAGTACATCAATGGTAGACTATTGAAAAGCATTAAGTAATTTGCATTAAAGGGTTAGAAATTATTTTATTCAAGTCAGTAAATTTTTGTGTAAACAACTAAGATAAAGAAAGTATTAATGATTATCACAGAGAACATTTAAGTAAAATAGTAAGTTATTATTAGAAATACGTAAAGGGAATCATTTCAGAAAGGGAGGGATTAATTCTATCTGTAAATAAATCAATGTGAAACATGAGTAGTGGCTGAAAATATTCTTAAATGTTAATA
The DNA here is from genome assembly GCA_036346225.1 of Platerodrilus igneus. Classification (NCBI taxonomy): domain Eukaryota; kingdom Metazoa; phylum Arthropoda; class Insecta; order Coleoptera; family Lycidae; genus Platerodrilus; species Platerodrilus igneus. The sequence continues at coordinate 7,798,426 of JARFIW010001469.1, read as the reverse complement.
GAGGAACCTCAAGCTTGCATGTTTATTTCTTAAAACACTCACGTTGATATTAGTGAATCAAAGTCAACTGATTTGCTTGTGAAAAATATCCTCGATTAGAGTTGAAAGTATTTATTTTGTAACGTGCAATTTTTGTAGTTTTAAACTCCATATCACCACTACTACTGTTATTGTGCTCATAGACAAACCAAAACAAAGGGACTTCTTTCACTCCATAAATACACCCATCTACAGAAAATTATTTGTACCATTTGTACCCTCATATAAATTTCTCTCATCCTCATTTAAATGTTTATCACCGATATCCTCATTTAAATCTTTATCACCTTCATTCAATTTATCTTTACACTTATCTTTCACAAATTTTTCGGTCTTAACTTAGTAACTTGTAGAAATACTAAAATCTTCATTTTTTATCTCACTATCTTGAGCATATTCAATTAACGCTGACTCTACTTTATCTTGTACCTTACCTCAATCCTAAGTATTCTTTAACTCTAATTCATTTAATTTTTCCTGTACATCCTTTACTTCTTCCTCTATTCTACTTACTTCTTCCGTCACTATACTTACTTCATCTATTTCATTTACTTCTTCTACTATTTCATATAAATTCAAACTAAAACAGTCTTTCTCGACTTCAACATTTACCTCATCAGTCCATTTAATTTCTTTTTCACCATATATAATGCTCTTACCCTTTGCATCTATTAATAACTTCAATCTATTAATTACGTCCATTCCAAAAATTACCACTCTAAATCCAGGTACAACCAAAAATTCGTGTTGAATCTTTATATTCCTAACTCACATCTTAAGATTGCCATGCTGTTTATGGTTGCGAACTTTCTGTTGTTTGGTGCTAATAAGTTACGTTTCCTGATGAGTATAAACTCATTATTTAATTTTCGTACTTTGTTTTTAATAAAATTTTCTGAAATTAGCGACGCTTCAGCTCCCGTATCTATAAGTACTTTAATAATTTTATCTTCTATATTTATATTTAAAATAGGTTATAAATTTTTGTTATTACTACTGACGTTCCCTCTAACAAACGTTTTGCCATTGTAGCGTTCCGGTGCATTGGTTCTTTGATATCTAAAGAAATTAATGGGCTGGCTTCTTGATCTGGCTTCCACTCTCCGTGGTTGACTAATCTCATCATACCTTTCAAAGTATTCTAGGAATAATTATATTATATTATCCTCAGCAGCATTCGCATCATCGTCAAGTGTATATTATTCTTGATATTTAGAGACAAAAATTCTGTCTGTGAATAACGGGTCAGAGAGGGGATTACAAGTTCGGGTACTGTACAGTATCTTTAAACTTCAGCGGAAATCCAGTTAGATTATTCGAGCTAAAATAGCAATATGTAACATGAACTTTTGGGTTCTCTCAATACCATAAGCACAGACATACCGTTGAGCTATCCTCTCAAATTCACAGCACACGTTGCACAAATGACATGCGGCGCCCAAGATTTATGCTAATCTCCTAGTTTGCATTCAAAATAAAGCTCATAAGCTTTTTTGAGTAACGTAGTTATTGTCTTTTTGCGAGATTTAATCGTAAACTCGCCACATATTTAAGAAAACGTATCCGTTTGATTTACACACATTCGCGATATTCTATAAAGTTATCAGCAATATACAGTGCACGGCAAAATATTATTACTTTATTTATACTTTACATCCATTTATAGGCGCATTTAGGATATCAACTGCTGCCCATACTGTCCGCAGCGCTTATATATTTTAAATCGGCCTTTCTCGCGATTTCTAGAACCTTCACCAGACATAATAACGCTATTTACATTCCAGTGATAAGCCACCCTAAAGCATTACAGGCTCACGTACTGGGCGTTAGTGAAACTTTCTAAAAAGATGTTTATTTTTTCTTACAAAAATCATGCAGAAGATGCTGTTTTATCCGTATTAACACAATTGACTTTTGAAGACGTCCGTACTAGCTCTGAACCCTTTCTTTAGCGGTTTAGAGAGACTATCAGGGGGGTCGTTAATTAAATACGGATGAATAGGGCGCCACTGTACTTAGATAGTGTGTAAAAACAAGAAATATCGCTAAGAAAAATACAGGAACCTCAACGAGTATATTCTGTTATAAAAATACAAGAATATGTATTTTTAGATGGTACTACGTTTATCCTGAAATAAAATAAAATATATAAAATAATATTAGAGACAGCAATTCGCGCCTCATAATAAAATCAATAAATCAGACAGGTTTTGTACATCTGCCTTTTGTATAATAGTGAATGGTCACTTTACTTATTAAACTTATGCACATCTGGATTATATGTAATTCATAGAATCAAGTATGCACAAAATAAATACTATTGCTTAAGTGCTTCCATGAGTGTAATTAACCTTGTTTAATTCATAAAGAAATTAAGACTTAAGTATGAACACATATATTAACTAAAAATTATTTCTGATTTATTCTGAATATTCAATTAATTTTTATATTTATATTGTTAATCTTGGACAATTTAAATAAAAAAGCCTCTAAAGCAAATAGGCACTATAAATGTCATTAACATAATTATGAGATTTTTTATGTCATCTTTTCAGTACTGACTAAATGACTCACATACATACAAAATAAGTTTTTAATAAGATCTTTCAAATTAGTAAAATTAAACTTCGTTAAATAGTTATCGTGTATAAGAAAGTACATGACTATACTATTCGTAATGCAAATTCATAAAGCTTTTGTTACATAGACAATTTTATAAAGCATAATTTTGATATGAAGCAACGTTTGAAAATTTAAATTCATAATTAAATATTATCACAAAGACGTTAGTTTTCATGGGTTCAAACTACCAAGGTTAGATTTATACATAACGTTAAACGTCAAACAGATGATTGCCTCGACAAATGGAAATCACTTACCACCTTGACCTCAGGGCAAGACTGCTTGCACCATTTAACAAACAAGTTTAACTCACATGTGAACTTCCAACATTGAACAAACACATGAAAAAGCAGTTGTCTACATCTTTATAACAACGCCTCGTAAACTAGAACCACATTGTAAGTTTTCAATGCGTAATCGTTTTACGCAATTAAATTAATTCCTTACAACCATTAGTGAGCTCTAAGTATTGCTTCTGAATTAAGACAAAATATCCATGTTGAAATATTGTACCATGTCAAATTTTCATGGCCCGTTTTAATACATTTGTTATGCATTCTTAACCGCGGTAAGAATAAATACTCAATGGAAGACGCCACAAGTAATGTATCAGCGCTGCCAATATTGTAACTAGCTTATTCCCCCACTGACACAGAAAGTAACACGTCGAGAGAAGCTCATCTTTGAAGAGTCCCTTGATAGATGCAGTCCGGATAAAACTTCGTGCCGCACAAGCAGGACGATGATTTTGTTTTGGAGGTAGGCGATCAAGATCGCAGTAAAAAAATGCTGGTGATGTAGCAAGGTGTTTGTTAGATAGTTAGTGAACATGCTTAATAGTTTAGTATTGATTAGTATAATTCTTTAAAACAAAATGATTTATGTATTTCTGTTTTAGCGAGTTGACTTAGTTGCTTAGTTGCTGATTGTTGAGTTGTTTAGTTGTTTTTTTTGTTTCCTCACTTAATGCAATATGGTTCGTTGTGTTATGGTTCATCAGCTGATACGAATGTAGATACAATTTGATGTTTATGAAACTAATGCTATAAGATTGTTTGCGAAGTGCAGAAAATCTTTCGTTTTGTTGAAGCATACTACTGTTTGGTTATATTCCATTACAAAAAGAAACATATGTTTGGACGTACGAATATAAAACAAGTCAAGGTCGATTTTTAACAGGGCGTAGGTAATATGTCGACATCTGTTATGCTTGCATATGTTGAAACCATGGTCAGTAGAAAGCTATTTTTGGAATGAACGCTTCGTAGTTGACATAATAGAGGGCAGGCGCATTAATTGTGTTTCGGAAATATATATTGTTTGAAAACTAACTTTGAAATTTAATTATGTAGAGCATATATTGATAATGCATACGGTTCGCAATTTTCACCAAAAATGTTATGAGACTAAAGTAAAAAATTCAGAAACGAGTTCAATAATTATCCATTAAAAATCTGTCAGTTTATAACTTAAATCACACATGATGTGTATGTAACCTGTTTAAGAAACAGCTTTGATGATATTTATATATTGTAGCATTGCACATTTTATTAGTAGTGTGAATCCTCATCAAAGATCTTTGATAAGATAGGACCGTTGATGGCTAGTACATCAATGGTAGACTATTGAAAAGCATTAAGTAATTTGCATTAAAGGGTTAGAAATTATTTTATTCAAGTCAGTAAATTTTTGTGTAAACAACTAAGATAAAGAAAGTATTAATGATTATCACAGAGAACACAAAAAGTGTTCTAATTGTTTGTTTTATTAATAATTGTGACCATGCATTTATTACAGGTCCAGTAATAACACGAGTAGCGTAACATATATTGAAGTCTAAAGTTTTTGCATTAAAGAAAATATTTGAGGGGTTTTTGCGTTCTCCCTTAAATTATCTGAATTTGCTGAAATCAGACGCAGTGGCGCCATTTTAGTTTTGAGTCAGTCAGGTCAGCGGTGTTTTTGCTTCATATAATTTAGACCCCGGCTTGCATGTTTCATGCCTCTGCAGGAATAAACCCCGAGTTAGTCCGGAAGAAACCTCTTTTTAGTGACCTTCAGTTATAAGAAGGGGCCAGTGTTTTTCAACCCAGGGTAACCGTCCCATAGGGGAGAAAACAGTTGAATATAAGGAACGTATATATCTTATACGCAGTAAAAATTCAACAGTCTCGCACGACCATTTTGCTTCAGTTATTAAATGTTATTTCTTCCGCACTTTAGTGTTGCTTTATTTTTCTAGTTCATCAGTTCTTTTGCGCTGCGCTAAGGAAAACCAAATATAATTAGTTTAAATTATTTAGATATAGAAATTGCAAACCATAATGAGTTTTTAAGCATTTAGAACGATGGATTTATTGAAACTAAATTGCGACTCCCAAGTCAACTTTAGATATGAATTTAACCATATTGGCGTGGTAATGATCAAAAGCTGACTGATACGACTTGTCGACAACAGCCTTAGCAAGCAGGTGCGCGAAAGCACGCTATACGATATCACCTTGAAGATACGTTGTAGAAATTTTACAATACCAACTGAACATTTATAACTATGCGCTTTATTTACTATATGGTTAAAAATAAAGAAGGACAATAATAGGGGTGTTTCGAAATTATGATACTTTGTTTTGATTTTGTATTAATTGTAGAAATACGATTTATACTGAATTATAAAAGTAAATTTAAAAATTTTATAACACAACACATAATTTTTATGAGTTAATTTAGGAGAGGGAAAGCGAACTGTTACAACCCGCTGAGTTATGTTCGTTTCAATATAAACATAAACAGTCTTTAACGAATATTCTAATACCTGATGGTGATACGAAAATTCTTAGTGCAGATTCGATTTCAGCGGCCAAAATTACATAAAACCCTCCATCAGCCATCAGAAAACAAAAATGGTGTTGGTCTGTGTTATTAAGATAAGAATAAAACAATTGTTGTCCATACTTAGTTCTTTGTGGATTATCAATAGTAAACTACAAAATAACAATCTTATTTTTTTTTAAAACCTGATAGTATATTATCTAAAACGCATTTTAAGTTACCACAACTATGTATTTTAAGACGAATGCATTCAATTGTTATTATCTAAATTATTATTACATAAAGATCAAAAAGTTTTTTGGTAATCCTCCAATAAATAAAAAAAAATAAAAACTTAACAGATAATTTCCACTACTGACCTGTAAATTTGGTGGACAATGATCTAGTAACTCCAACATGTGTCGTATGTTCTGAGCATCCTGTATAACGAAGTTTAGTTCCATGTCAAACTCGCCTCCCACAAGCTGCAACAATACAAACTAATTACTTAAGGATAATAGCAAACTACGCACATATTTGGTGTAATCACATAGTATACATACAATGGGGCTACATCAAATGCCTGTAAGTCAATTTAATTACAGCTTCGGTGTATCATTAATTGAGTAATTGTCCGGTATTTGATCAACAGCAAAACATCATTGTTCCCATTGAAATGTAGTTCAAATATATAGTTCAAAATTTCACTACAAAATGTTATGATTAACGAGCTTTGCATACTGAGGCTATATTAGATAAATTTAATTAATGGCCTAAGTTTGAAGTGATCGAACCGAAATAATTAACATGGAGTTGTGTCGCTTGTTAGTTTAATGAACAAAAGAAAATTTGTTAACGCATTCCTAAAAGATAAGCTTTTGAAACATTGAAGTAAAATAATAATGCAATCAGAAAATAAAATCAAAAATATACCTTTCAAGTAGTCCTGTCCGATATTATCCTTCGGGTGAAGCATTGGAAAATCACATGTAAAGTCCTGTCCGATAATCCAATGGAAATATAATTAATAAAGTTTTCTAATTTGTAAAACGTATTTTAAAAGCTACTGAAGTAATTTTATTTTAACTCCAAAGTAAGTTTTTGTAAGCGAAAGTACGAAGGCTACGTTAAAGTTTAGGTAAACTGTCGAAAACAAATAAAAGCCATAAGAAAAGTTTTTATATACACAAGAGTTACTCATGTATGTGAACTATTTATCAAGTCGTGGCATTGAAATATTTGATGTAACGGGATTTTAGTTTTGTATGCCCTCCTCATACCAGTCAGCAAAATCTACACTCTGGTTTTCAGCTCCTCGTCAGTGTTAGATCACTGCTACCCAACCAGATTCGTGAACAAATAGAAGTTGCATGATGCCTAGTCCGGGTTATAGGCCGAATGGTGCTATCGCACCCATTCGAAATTCTTGAGCAGTTTCTTGTTGTGGTTGCTGTGAATGGGTACATTGTGATAAAGAATGAAATTCCCTGATGACAACATGTATCTACTTGTTTTTTGTATTGATCTCCATGACGTTTAAGCATTTCAAAGGTTCATCAATGCCACTCCAAAATTCCTCTATAGTCTCAGAACACAGTAACCTAAGCTTTCCGTTAGACAAGGTTTGTTCAAACTCCTTTGGTTTGTTGGGCGAGATCGTATGCAACTTTTTTTCCTGACCGCTTTCATCACGGACATCCGTAAGTCCTTTCAGAAAAAATATCACACCTTGTTTGCGTTGTATTATCACATATAATGTTTTCTCCATACACAACCAACTTCCGATGATTTTCAGTTGTCGTTTCGGCTTGGATTGTAGTTACCATGATAAAACAACGCTCACATCAAAAGTAGGCCCTTGTAAATGACCAGAGTAGGAAATACTGGCAGATATATCGCTAAATACTACTAAATAAGCGCAACGTTAATATAACAATGGAGTTTTCATGACCAACCTAACAGAACTCTAAAATTTGGTAAATATGTAATCGGAATTACACTAATACGTAGTTCAATCGAAATTTTGACATGGCGTGTTCCTATGTACAAGGTTGTTTTAAGCTTCAAAACTGAGATGAATTTTTACTTGAATTTTTTGTAGATAGGTCTGAAGTAATTTTTTTTTAACAACATGATAAGCTTTCTTAATTTCTTTAATGACCTGCAAATTCACGGGTAGGAGATACTTCGTCTATAGGAATCAAATAATCACAACTACTATTACGATCCTCTTGATTATCACAACAACAACAACACCAATCACGGTATTCCCTTTCAGGGTAACCTAACCTAGCACCTCTTTCTGGAAGATATGCACGGTATAACTCTAGACTACTGCATTACTTTTACTCCCAGCACTATTCACGATCTTACTCCACATCCCTCGGTTCCTACACACTTCCTCTGCCTCTGTAACATTCATACAGTGCTTTTGGAATGCTCTATTATTCCTCATACTTCTACCTGTCGTTCTTTTAGAACCTCCTCAACTACATCCAACCATCTTTTACGCAGTCTGCCACCTGCAGCTCTACAAGTCATCCTGCTTGCATACATACGTTTGGTAAGTCTATTCTCGTTCATTCTTTCCATATGTCCAAACCATCTAAGCGTACTTCGCTCGATTTACTCCTTAAGGGTCACTTGCACCCCGCACTCTGCTCTAATCCATTCGTTTGGCACTTTGTCTCTTAACGTTTTTCCGCACACACTTCTTAGGAACCTCATTCCTGCAGCATTTATACGACTTACCTGCTTCTTCTACCAGACCCACATACTTTCAGACACTTTTCTTCCAGTATTTGTCCTCCCTTCTATTTCACCATCCAGCTTTCTATTACTCAAAAACTTTCTACCGAGATACACGAAGTCATTCACTTTCTCTATTGTGTCATTGTCCATTCTAAATACAAAGTCATAAATTCCTCCAATCGCCGTCAAAAATCATTACTTTCGTCTTCTTTACATTCACTTTCAATTGCATACTTTCACACGCTTCCGACAGTGTGTCAAGCATCCATTGCATATCTTGTGACGATTCGGCCACTAATTCTGCATCATCCGCATACAACACCACACTCACATTTGTTTCACCTATTTTCACTCCTTCCATTCCTACGCAAGGCTGCCTGATACATTTATCCATAAATACATTGAACTGTCATGATGACATCGCACAGCACTGTCTTACACCTTCCACAATGTCAAAGTATTGCCTCATGTAACCATTCACATGTACACATGCTCTACTGCTTTCGTACATCGATCTGATGGATCTTATCAAGCACACCGTATTCACGCAGTGCCTTCCATAATTACTTCTGTTCACAGAGTCATACGCCTTTTCCAAATCCACAAATGCTGCATTCACTATCTTTCTGGTATGTATACACTTTTCAACAATTTGTCGCATTATGAACTTCTGATCAACACATCCTCTTCCAGTTACAAAACGAAATTGAACGTCCCATATCTTGTTCTTGTTCTGCGTTCTCGTACGAACTCCCTCAACCATAATTTTTTCCTACACTTTACTGGGTACACTCAACAGACTTATCCCACGATGATTTTTTAATTCATACTTGGTGCCTTTACTTTTGTGAAAAAGGATAATGATTGCACTCTTCCAATCTTCAGGCACCTTCGTTTGTTACACAACTCTTATCAGTTTGCACAAACATTCAATCCGCACCCCAGATCCATACTTAAGCATTTCACTTATTATTCCATGTACATTTGCCGCTTTGTCATTCTTCAGAGTTCGCACCACTTTCCATACCTCACATACTCTACATTCAAACTTTATACTACTATTTACGTTTACGATCAGTACATTACCGCTATCTGCATCATCCACACAACCATCTGTATCCTTCTTGACACCACCATACAGCGTCTTAAAATACTCTTTCCAACAGTTTCTCACACTTGCTTGGTCCCAAACAATTTCATTTCTACTGTTAACAACGCCATTCACACAATTATTTCCACCCTTTCTCGTCTTCCTTATTAGCTTCCAAAACAAATTTTTATTCCCTTCAAAATCACTCAGCACTTTTTCACCCTCCCGATCTCTCAGTTGCTCTTTGCTTGCCTTCACTACTTTTTCGCAAATCTTCTTTTATCTTTACATACTTTCTGAAGTTGTTGTCTTAATTCAACATCTTTTTCTGCAATCATTCTCTTGCATGCCATTCTCTTTTCCTGGATAACCTTCTTGACCTCATCGTTCCACCATGCATTTTTATTACATGTACCAATCATTGTCGTTCCACATACCTGTAAAGCACAATTCATTACACTGTTCTTCAAACAATCCAATGCTTTCTACACATCTTCAAACTTCAGAGAGTTATCCCATTCCTATTTGCAGTCATACAACTCTCTCTCTCGAACATAGTAGCGTACTCTCTTTGTATCGACTTTTCCAACAAGAGTTCTACTTTCACTCTGGATTGTCTCACATTCAATCGCCCACCATGACTTTGACTATCCAAGGCCTTCGCAAAGGTCTTGTAAGTAGTGTTAATTAGATTGAACCAGGTTACCAACCTAGATCGCTACGGTGTCATTGTAGCTTTCCCTACTAACGAAAACGATCCCTTACCGTTTAGTATTGGCAAGTTTAGCGTATTTGCCACAGACTTGACACGATTCCCAGTTCTCCAAGTGTGCCTAACGTCTTTCAATACAAGCTACAAATTCCCGTTCCAAGGAGGTTACCTTGTAAACCAGCAGAAAGTTGCCCGCTCTACGACCACTAGGAGGTACATGCTGTGCACTGACACACATCGAGCGTCCTGATTATCAAAGACGCAAATTATTAAGCGATATTACTCTGACACCACTGCACATGATGTACACAGCAGGTTTGCATTTTCGTCTGAAAACAGGTCTGTTGCTTGGAATGTATGCACTAATACGGAATCTAAGCCACAGAGTCGTCCGAATAACGCGACATTCCAATGCTCCACCCGAAGATACTACATTGGTCAGGAAGCGAGTTTTTTACGGGGAAATTTTAGATTTTGCCGAACCCTTGCTGTTCTAAGCAAGGTAGGAGTCTTTAACGTGCGTAACAATACTCACACACGGAGCCTACATTTTACCTCTCATGCGAACGAGAGCGTATTTTTGTGAAAAATGCTCGCCTAATGTTGTTCAAGAGGTCCGTGTCAGGAATCAAACACGGGACCTTGCGAACAGCAGTCATGCATGAACCTGTCTGATTTACAGAGCCGTCTAGTTACAACGACCTCAGATATTTAAGTGTATCTCAATATAAATCCCTGAATGCATAGAGTAATGTTTAAAAGTGTAGAATACCTTAATAACTTTAAATGAAAGCGTACTTAAATTACGAAAATTAATAATTAGTAGAAATTTTCATCCGTCAAGCGGGGACAATGTTTTCTAATAGAATGTAATTTTAGGGTACTTAAATATTGACTAAATGTTAATTGTTTATATGTTAATATGTGTTTTCGAATGAGAATTATTAATACATAAATATACATTGCGTAACTGAAAGTAGTTTATTTTTATCGCAAACTTGATTAAAAATGGTATTGCACCGGGATAGCCCTTTATTAGTATTTAATTCTTTATCTGATATTCCAAAATTAAGATTTAATTATATTACGTCCTAAAATACAGATCTTAAGTTTACTAGGGGTTGGTAATGCTAGCTGCTAACAATAAGTGGGTGACGTTTGGGATGTTAAGGTGAAGATCAGGTTTCAAAGGAGTGAAATCACGTGCATTATTGTTAACACCACCCGCGAGGTTTGTAATATCGGAATAGTTACAAAAGTAGTTCGACTGTGATATATTTAATTCAAAACGGAGCAATTAGTGATGTTGGAATATTATCTTCACAAACACACATCTCTTCATAGGATACAAGTCCTGCAGAATTTAGGATCTGATCTCTACCTCGCAATGCTACAACTGCCAAAGGCTTGAACATTCTGCGAAGATATGTAAGTCCCTAGTAGCTTATGGAAAATGCGCCGGTTCTCATTTAACTAGAACATGCGTACAGCCACCAACTGCAACCCCTACTTGTGCCAACTGCAAAAAATTGGAAAAGAACACGATCACCTCGTCACCAGCACTGAATGTGTTCGTTACAAACAATCTCTTCAAATAGCAAAACAAAGAATAGACTATGGATTAGAGAGCTCCGTTAAACCGTTCGCACGTCCCCCTACCCCAACTCACACCATTCCTATACCTCATACAATTCAACCTACAACATTCACAAACTGCAACACTAGAAGTGACCTCACCATTAAGACAAAACAAATACGACATAGCACTAATTCAAGAACAACTTCCTTCCAAACAGATAAAAATGAAAACGCTCGCAACCATACACAACTGCAAGAGTTCCTTCTCAATGTGATTGTAACGCAGCTGTGTATCGGTAAGAGAGACAGATGCATACTCTATAGCATGCTTGTCTTGTTAGGATTACCGCACCAAGACCATACGGGCTTGCGTCAACTGATAAAGTAATAGGTTTTAAACAAACTGATAGTACGGGGGCAGTTGTTATCAGTTCTTTTAATTTATTAAAGACCAATACCACCCTGACTTTTTACTGAGTAAATGTCTAAGTGGAACAGTTTCTTGGGATAGATTTGGGATAAATTTAGCCCATTATACAATCATACCAAAAAATCGTTGCAAATTTTTTTTATTTTTGGGTTGATTCATGCTAATTATAGCATTGATTTTCTCAGCGTTTGGAGCTATACGATATAATATGCTGAAAAAATTTAATTTTTGGCTGACAAAATTTTGATTTAAATTTATTAAGTGTAAGACCGCTTTTCGATATTTTCTCCAACACAATGTCTAAATTTTTATTATGCTCATCTTGGGTTTGTCCAAATACCAAAATGTCATCAAAATATGAGATAACTCCAGCAATACCTGATAAGGTATCATGAATAAACCGTTGAAATATTTCAGGAGCACTACATAACCCATAATGACATCTACAGTAACGAAACCTACCAAACGGTGTAGCTATTGTACATAACAGCGAACTATCGTAATCAAGAGGTATCTGTAGCAATACAGAAGATGCATCTAGAGTAGTGTATAATATTTAGAACCTGCTAATAGAAAATCTTGTGTTGGGATTTAAAAATTCTCCTGTTTAATAAAAGCATTTAAAGATCTAGGGTCCATACAAAGCCTAATATCGCCATTGGCTTTAGGCACAATCAATAACGGATGTACCCACTCGGTTGGTTCTGTTGTAGGAATTAAAATTTCCTCCTCAACCATATTTTAATTTTTTCCTTGACCTTATATCTCTAATAGAAATTAGAATTTTTCTAGGAGCACTAACCCGTGGTATAGCAGTTTCTTGAAGAGAAATTTTGTATTCCCGGTTTACTTTACCTATACCTGAGAACACGGATTTATGCTTGTCAAGTATTAACTGTACGTTTGTGCTGTTGACTTTACATATTCTATTTTTTATTATATTCAAGTCATTGGTTGCAGTTAAACCCAATATAGAAGTAGATGTAGCATAAGGTTTAAAAATATAAAAAAAAATTGTCGTTTACATCTTTAAAACAACAATTTAACTTTATCTCACCAATAATGTTGATTTTATGACCAGAATATGAAGACAAAGAAGTAGGAGTTTCATTTAATTCCCTAGTGCTAATACCTAGCTTTTTAAAATCATCGAAGCTCAAGATATTTATCTCACTACCAGCATCAATTTTTAATTCAATTTTAGACCCTTTTATGTCTACACTTTCTAACCACTCTACAGAATCAACAGACTTCTGCAATACAGACCATATGATCTTCAGTTTCAGTAGTTTCCGAACATTCTTCAGTAACTTCATGAACCCGTTTAGACTGACAAAATTTCCTGTAATGACCTTTCAATTTACATTTGCTGTAATAACGGTTCCATGCAGGACATTTTCCTTGAAGATGATCATATCCACATCGAGAGCAAAGTATGCGATTATCATGATCATTATTTCGAGATCGAGCTTCACCGAAACTTGAACCTTGAGTACTTTGCTTGTGTTTAATTGCGTGCTGGAAATCGTATTTTATTTATGGAATCAACAGAAATACCAACAGTTGCAGAAGTGTTTAAAATTTCCTTCTGCTTTTGTACACTGCTTTCCATTGACCTGCAGATTTGTAGCGCATTCGGTAATTTCAAATCAGGATACTGTAATAATTTTTCCTGTATTCTAGAATCTTTAATGCCCAGTACAATTCGATCTCGTATTAAAACAACATCCTTTTGTCACACGTCGAAGCAAGTTTTCGCAATGCCGTTACAAATTGGTCTATTGATTCATTAGGTTCTTGATCGCGTTTGAAAAACTTAAAGTCTTCAAACACTAAATTTTTGATGGGGTTACAATATTTTTCGAAATTTCTCAGCGCTATAGTTAAACATTTTTATTGTCAGGTTTAGCAAATTCGAATGTGTTATATATTTGTAGGCCTTCATCACCAAGAAAGTAATGGCATTTTCAGGCTTGTCGCTATTTCCTTTCGCTAACAGGTAAACTTCTAACTTTTGTTTCCATAGTTTCCAATTATTTGCTATGTTACCTGCAAAAAACAGATTATCTGGAGCTCTTGAACATATAGGATCGCCCATTTTAATCAATTATTTCTGTTTTAATTACAATTCATTTACCACGGACCGCGTGTAAAATTTTTCCTGTTCTTAACGTCAAAAAAGTTGTACGCGTTTACCGCTGCTACCATGTAATGTTTTGTGATGTATTACTAGTTCAATTTCATCATCATCATTAGGTCTTCAGTCCTGAAACTGGTTAGACGCGTACTATCATTGTTTCCTATTCTGAACTAACCTACAGATTTACCTGATATTTGCACAGTCTGCATCTATCACTACTGATCTCGGTCTACATCCGCCTCTTTTTTCCTACCTCTGCTTGTCATATATCCCATACTATTCCCCAAAAATTCCTTAGAACGTATTCTGCCCTTCTCTTTCTCCTATTTTTTCCCAAAGATATCCTTGTTCCCCTACTGTTTCTATAACCTATTTGTTATTAACTTTGGCTGTCCCTCCTCATACATCTGAAGTACGGCATTTCAAAGGCTGCTACCGTTCTTCTGTCTGCTTTTAAGACTGCCCGTATTTCATAGGCATACTGTTTGTGCTATGCACCACACATTTGCTTTCAACAACTTCTTGTACTATGTTTGTTGTCTTTCATCATAGGAGCTGTTCTTTCGTGTTAGATGCAGTTCGGTCCCTTTCTATTGTTTTACAATTATATACCCTATTTCTCCAACATTCAGTGGTTTGAAGGGGGAAGCAGCCTGAAGCTGCCAAGTTCCCCCAGCACTTTAGCATTTACCGATTTAATATTTTTTCCAATATATCTTTTCGCAGAGTCAACATTAGTTGCAGATATTTCACAACCAACAACTAGATGTTTATAATAATCATCAGATTTATCCGCGCTTATTTTTTCGTCATTAGGTTTTCTGTCTCAAAATTGGTTGGACACACACCTGCACTTATCTATTTTCTGAACTAGCCTGCATAGTTCCTTGAAATTCTCACACAGTATGTATACAGCTCGGTTCCCCTTCTAGTGTTTTCTAATTTTATGCCCTATTTCACCAACATTCGGTGAAGGGGGTTGAGCAACCTGTGGCTGCCAAGATCCCCCAACACTTAGACATTTGCTGAAATAATAGTTTTCCCGTAAATCCTTTCACACAATTTCCATTATTCGAGAATATTGCCCACCTAATACTTGTAGTTGCTTATAATAATCATCATGTTTAAATACAGTTACTTTCTTTGTCATTAGTTTATCCATCTTGAAACTGGTTGGATGTGTACCTCCATTGATATCTATTCTGAGCTAGCCTACACATTTCCCTGAAACTCCTACAGCCTACATCTTTTACTATCTGTGTGCAGTGGTCTAACCTAGGTCTACCTCTTCTTCTCTTTTTTCCTATCTCTGCTTCTAATATGTTCTGCACTATTCCCTCATGCTGTAGTATGTGGCCTATCATCCTAGTAACGATAAATGAATAAACAAAAGTAGGCAGTTTTGGGTATAGCGTGAAAGAATTATGAATTTCTTTGCCATTTTTCGGGGGTGTTAATAATCAAATGTTATTCGTAATCGTGATTGGATCCACAAAACAAGATTTTGATATACTTAGATGAGCTCCTGAGAAGCCCTGAAACAAATTTAGATGAATGGTGGTGTAGAAAATTTTAATAGCGTTCAGAATTAGAAGACCTAAACATAACCCAGTTGGAATGGTGTGATTAACAAAGGACGATGTACATTGGAGCCACGAGTGCATTAACCATCAGGTAACTTATGCTTTGTTGTTCAATCTTTGATGTTTTGGTGTGTGTGTTAAATATCTTTATAATTTATTTGATAAAAAAAATGGACAGTAGTGAATTTGTACAAACAACAAATTTTTAATTTTAAGGTGAAATTTTCTTGTTTAAGTAGAAAGGAGTATTTAGCAGTTTATGTTCTTGATTATGATGAAAATTTGGGTCTGTCTTTGAGCTCAATTAGACTAACCTGTTTGATTAACGTAAAGGGGTGGGAGATGATCCCTTTGTACTCAGACTCAGGTCTGCAAATATTGTTAAATTAATTAGTAGGCATCCTACAAGGACTCTAATTTAATTTTGAAATTTTAATGTATTATGAATATTGATGTAAATAGAGTTAACGTTGATGTTTGTGGTAGGAATGTGTTTGTTTTTTTTATGAATGAGGATGAAAGTTTTAATTAGGTGAGCAGCCGAGGCGGAAAGAGTAAAAAGGCGACTATCAGAAGAGATTCAACAGGGCGAGAATCACAGCAAATCTTGGTGCCCAGTTTGAGAGGCTCGAATATTTTTTTTTACTCTGGTGAGGCTTTTTGTAGGTTTCACAGCAATATATATTTCTGTGGTATTTGAATGGTAAAAGGGGATAGATAATTTGTTTAATAATTTATTTCTAGTTTCTGCATGTAAATACCAAAAAGCAACTATTTGGAACGCTTTTGCAAATTACTAGTGATTTAATTTTACAAAGAACTTTCAGGATGCTTAAATGCAATGTAGCATAAGGGTATAACCATGAATACTAATTAAAGTAGCGTGTGTTATAATGTAAATATTCCTTGGCGTATATTTAAGAATCGTAAACATATTTGATCATTGCAGGTATTTAGTGTAGCATAACGTGTAAATATAAAGCTTTAACGATTTCTGTTTCATATTTAAATTGTTGTTTAAGTAATGTTTCTAAAAGCAAACCATTATAGTTTTCAAGTAGATATGTAACCTTCAAAAGTTACGTGAAAGTGAAGAGGTTTATTTGTTAGAGCGCTTTTCTAAGATTTCAAGCAAGGAGGGTGAGCATTTTAAATCGTTGAAATTCTACGGATTGTGTATAACAACAAACTGGCAGTTATAGTTTTAATAGCTTTCCGAGTATAATTTGTAGATAAAGCAAGACAAACAAACATCGTGTTCAAGAAAGAGGGATTTATTGTTGTTGGTTAAAATGTAGGAAAAGAAACATAACAAGGAAGGTTAGCTATGGAATAGGTAAGAATAAAATAGAGACGTAACGTATCAAGCATTCATTTAACATGAAGCAAAACTAAAATAAGAATAGTAGATATTAATGTATATGGAAAGAAGGGAGTTCAACTTATTTGAATGTTATTTAGAGTGAGTATTTTATCAAGGACAGATGAAACTTGCCAACAGAGAAGCAAAGACATGCTCTCAAATAAAGTTGATATGGGATAGAGGCAAGTATAGTGTTGAATAATGGTTAGAGAGGGTAATGTTTGATTACTGCCACAAGTGGACAACAAGCGTAACAAAGAAGGGTTATTTGGTTAAGTATGGATAAGAGTGAGAAAGAAACACAAGGTGTTAATATAGACATATTTTGAGAGACGTTATTTTGTTGGTTTGGCATGCAAGTGGTTAACTAAACAAAGGGGGATTAATTTGGCAGTAGTAGTAAGAGAAAGAAAGGCATAATACAAAATTCGTTAAGTTTGGGGTTCAGACTATGCAGTGGAATAAGAACAGATTGGGGGTTAGACAAGGTACGGAATAGTAGATTGAGAGAGTAAGTTAAAGCGAGACGGTTATAATATGGGTATTATGGAAGGCGTGTTTTAACATTAACTTCTTTTAGTAGGGACTAAATTTCCGAGAAAAAGTCCGTTGTGAGAGATACAGGGTAAATAACTACGTGAGAGGGTTTGTGCCGGGGCAAAATTCTAGAATTTAGATGGAAGTTGATATTTTGTAGAGAATGTTCTGAGAAATGAATGAGCCCTTGCTTGTGGGGTTTTAAGAATTGGGTTGGAAAATTTACTAAAAAAACTTTGTATCGACCGATTTTGCAGAATTTAGAAGCTTTAGAGGGGCACAAAAGCCTATATAAAGACAAGGAGTTGGTGGTAGAGCTCTCTTATCTTCGCTTGTCTTTACGCGATAATTACATTAGTAATAGTGAACGAGATTACAGCTGTACAAGTAACAAATGGTGTTGAGTTTCATTCAGCTGTCAGCTAAGGTACTATAAACAGTTTTAAAGAATGCAAATGGTAGCAGACGAAAATTAGTAAGTACCGACTGCGTGATATTTGGTTGGGTGCATAGTAGGCACATTAAATGGAGTAGAGGTTGATGGAAGAAAGATTTGATTGTTAACCTACCGTAAATGAAATCCGTAGACGGATAGAGTCGCAGGTCTTACATTTGATTTTCCAATGCTCCACCCGATGGTACTACATTGGCCAGGAAGTGAGTTTTTTTTACACGGAAAATTTGAAATTTTGCTGAATCCTTGCTGCGTCAAACAATGTAGGGGTCTTTAACGTGCATGTCAACACTCACACACAGGACCTCCATTTTACCTCTCATTTTGTGAAAAATGCTTGCCTAACATTTTTCAAGCGGACCGTGTCAGGATTCGAACCCGGGATCTTGGGCGTACTAGTCACACACATACCACTACGCCATGGAGCCGCCTATGGAACATACCGTTAATTTACATTTCCAATGCTCCACCCGAAGGTACTACATTGGCCAGGAGGCGAGTTTTTTGTTGCCTGGAAATTTAGAATTTTGCCGAACCCTTGCCGTTCCAGGCAAGGTAGAGATCTTTAACGTGCGTGACAACACTCACACACGGGACCTCCATTTAACCTCTCATCCGAACGAGGGCGTAATATTTGTGAAAAATGCTCACCTGCCATTTTTCAAGCAGTCGGCCGTGTCGGGATTTGAACCCGGGACCTTGGGATCCGTAGTCTTACGCTTACTACATTGATCTACGGCGACGCCTACTATGGAACATACCGTAGTATATCATTTGATTTTTGATTTTGCTACGTACCTAGACCTAGTCGGAAGAAAAGTAAATACAAGGCTAACTATTGAACGCGGAGAGTGGGAGGATTCGCCTACATAACAAAAAGAAACAAAAAACGCATCGCCCACGATTATCTATTAACAAATAAAAAAAAAAATAACGGATTCTGTACAAACAAGAAAGAGCAATAAATTAAGCGTTACTATTTCAAAGCAAACAGTTAGGTGATATAAACAATTCAGTACATTAGATACGAAGTGCGCATTTCGTATTTACACAAAATAAAATCAATCAATAGTAAATAAACCTGCGAGAGCTTTTGTCAAGCGTTTTTTATAGTTTCACCTAATACTTTTTGTAAAATAACTAATTAGTAGGAAAGAATTAACGTGTGCATGGGAGCTTTTGTCAGACATATTTTAAATCGTACATAGTACCGTTTGTAAAATAAACCGATCAGCACAAAGGAATAAGCGTGTGTCTGTCCATTGTTTTTAACACAGGTACATCACACATGTAGAGCGATAGTATCGATTAGCAGCAACGAACAATAGTTCTTTCTACAATGTGACGTTTCTTGTCAGATAACTACACCAAACGTTGATACGGAATATACCATTGACACACACAAAAGAAAACGAGTTGCATACCTGTAGGTGTCCGGATACTTAGCTTGAAAACCGTCGGTGGTGAGTCAACACAGAAACGCCGTGGTTTTCAGGATTCATTCCCCCTACCATCCTAACTACAGCAACGATCTACGGACAAAAGCAGTTGGTCTTCAGAAAGGAAGAACCCATTTGGCCTCCAACTAAAAAAAGCAATCCACGCAAGACACCTCCTAGTTGTCGAACAGAAAATAAGCAGACGTGCATTGCTTTTGAAATAAGGTTGACAAATAATGTAGAAAATATGTCGACGCACAAGCTGTAGAAGCAAGTTTAACAATGGTTTAAATAACACGAATTCGAACTGCAAATCCTCGCTTATCGAAGCGCGATTAAAACTGAAAAACCCGGGTTTTATCGGATAGTGTGCGGACTTATTTCAACAAGTCTTTACATTAAAACAATAGAGAAAACCATTATAAGCGGTCGTAATGACTACCAAGCTAACGGGTACCTGAAACAGGATATAACTATTTAGTTATTGCATAAACTTGTCGTTTCAAAGCAACTAGATTTAAGTTGAGGAATTTATTCAAGAGCGTGTTTATTATTAATTATGTTGAAGGATTTAACAGTAGAAACAGCGGGTATTGAATTAATAAGGGAGAAAAATAGGGTAATTAATTTATGCTAAAAATAAACGTACCGATTCTTTAAAAAATCCTAGAAATAGGTAACAAAGGTACAAAATGTTTAGCAATTTTCAATGTTTATGAAATTGTGCGCTTAACGTACCTTATAACCTTTATAATAAATTTGCGTCCGCTTTATTTTGTCATTCCTACTTCAAAGAATTTTACTAAAATTACCTACTTGAAATTAGAGAGGTATTGCATACTCATTCTAAGCAGACTTTATTAAAAAAATCTTCAAATAAAGTATCCTTTTTTAAAAGTTTGCATCCAATCTAAAGAAGTGTTAGTGCAAGTGTTTATTCCTTTACTTTCTATTCTGACATATATGTTTAGTATTCTATATCTATAGGTTATGTTTTAAAAATGAATAAAGAATTAATCCTTTTTGTGAAAAGGTGACCTATAATACATGATTAACTATATTGGAAAAAATCAAAGAAATTGTATTCACACAAAGATGAATTTTTTTTATTATTTGAGTCTTTTATTTCCCACGGATTCGATAACATTTGTATGCGTTGTCAAAGTGTTTTCACGGAATACTTTTTGAGTTTACTTCAAGACACTGTTTTTACTCCTTTTCAAGCATATAGCATATCTGTTTTCAAAAGGATTTTTACAGTTTACTTCTAGTAAAAGCACTACAAAACAGCATCCTCGTATTTAGAGCGTTGACGTTTTATATCTTTTTCGTGTTACAAACTTGAACATTATATTTCTAAATTTAATTCCAGAAACAACACTACAAAAAGCCATTTATTTCGCTATATTTATACAAAAAGCAGACAATTAAGTGTGTGTACGTTAGGCATTTGGCATATGTCAAAATTAAGGCGCCTTAAATAAAAGCATTCCCTGCCTGTATTTAAATTAAATAAAGGTGTCCTGTATTTTGATAAAGTACAAACATTAAAGGTGTAATTGCGCATGTGTAAATGACAAATAAAGGAAAACTTTATTAAAAAATTGGTAAAATGAACGTTGCAATAACTCACTAGTGTTTTAGGCGGTAGACATAAATTATACGCGCGATTGATAATATCGACGTTCGCCGCATGATTGAAATTTGAACTATATACATATACATAATATAAATCGTGCAAACGTTTGGATTATGAATAAATCACCTAGTTTGATGTTCCTGGGCATTTTGAACTTGCCTAAAGTACAACATGAGGAACATTAAATAGGACTAGAAAAAAATATTCGGTATAAGAAGTGAGTTATAATATCACGTCTCCTTTACACTAAACAAGACGAAAAACTGATTATTAATGGGTTCATGAAGACACTACGTGAAAATATAATTAAGAACGTTTACTTACTCAATATGAGATAGAAGTGAAGAGACGATGGAGTATCTACTCGTGCGTTTTTCGGCCCGAAAAGTTCGGGCCGGCCCGAGTCGTTTGGCCCGGCCCCGCCCGAAAAAAGATAGGCCCGGCCCGGGCCCGGGCCGAATAAAGTTGTCAACAGCCCGAAAGCCCGAGCCCGAGTCCATCCCTAACAGGGCAGTAATTCAAGCAACCGCTTAGCAAGCTCATGGCACACGTCGGTTACACGTCAAGACTCTGGCGGTGGCGGCATTACCGAAAACGTAATAATGATAATTATTTAAGAATAACAGTTTTCTTAAAAGTAAACAAACATTGGTCATAATAATTATTGTAGCATAATATATAATCACACAATTCTTTAATATGAAGTTTCTTTTATGGAGTAGGTTTGCAAAAACGCATCTCATTATTTCCCAAATAACTTTTCAAATAGAAATAAAACAGCAATGCAGAAAATTAAGTTATACTCTCTTAAACCAGCATTTAAGATTCTCGCTTGGTAATTTACGGCAGCATGCACGGAGATTTTCTCCATTTCATCACAAATTTTATTTTCGCTACCAATATGACAAAGCAGCTTATTCTGAAGAAAACTTTATTAAAATGTTAATAATGCTTAAAAAGGAAACGTAGGAATTCCCTTTGGAACCAATTAATCAAGATGGCCTCGTTCTTTCATGTGTTGTCTCTCATGTCGGCTTACTGAAAGAACTTGTTAACTTTGCTTGAATATTCCCTATGAAAGCGCTATTTACCTTAGCAAACTTGTACACAACAAAAGAACGTACCGCTCAGAGCGTTCTTGTTCTTTATAGTTTTTGTCATGCAAATTGACGATCAAATAATTCAGGATGTTTACGCAGGGTTTCATTTGTTAGCTTAAATAAATAGTTACCGAGTTTAAGACACAAACGTAAATTTGAGAGTCAATTTATTAACACGCAAATTAAACTTGACGTAAACAGTACGTAGAAATGAGTGGCGCTCAAGCATTAAACTCAAGATGTCACATTGCGAATGTAAACCCTGGGGGATTTCAACTTCCAACTTCCACTAATTCAATACATTACGCTAGTTCAGGTTACTAACCTTAACTAAATACCGCGTTTTAGAATAGAACTTTAATTGAGAAAGGAAGTTTGTTCTCACTTATTCTAAGAAATGTACGTGAAATAACCTGGAATTAGATCTCATGCGGCAGCTGTTTATATTACCAGGGTAAGTTTATTTTGTGGGAAGGACAATTATATTGAAGTGCTGTATAGCGCAAGCAAATGGTACTTTTCGAAGTAAAAAATTTTCATATTATGTAAAGATTTTCCATATACGAACAAAACCCCCACTCCCAAGCTTCCCATCTAACACGTAGTCGTAACTACGCCGTTTATAAAACACCATATCGTGTATAGGTTTGATTTCAAATTTTATTAGTAAACAATTGTTGAAATTTGCAAAATGTATAGAAATTGAAATGTATATTTTTAAATTTTATACAAAAATGTTTATAACGATGTTTTGGTTGTTTTCCAACTGTGGCAAGCTGTGTTTGAATTTGAAGGCGTAGGAAGTTTGGTTCGGTGGTTGTCAAAACGACATTATACCAGGATGCCCTATTTCTTACACGTTGTATGGGTAACTCTGTTATTTGTGACATTAGAGAAAAGGTTAAATAGGGAAAGTAGTGCAGTTTTTAATGCCGAGTTCAGCCATGAAGAGATAATTAACATACAGGGTGTAGCAAAAGCGTTATACTAAAATAACGAAATTTTGATCTTTTTTGTTTTGCTTTGTGGTTCATTTATTGTGATAGATACAGTATAACGTTGTAGATGTTTTTTACATTATTTTAAAAGGAGAATAAGATAAACTTGTTTGTTTTTACATGGCTTTGGTCATGTTCGAGTAAATAAGTGAGATTATGTTTTTTTTTAAATGGAAACCATAATTGGCGGTAGTTCTGATAGAAAGGCATTTTTTTCTCTTTTCAGTGATGTACTACAGTGTACATGTTCAACAAAAATTTTTGAAAAAAATTTGGTTTTTACAAAATACGAAACTTTATATTAAATAATATGTGAATATTTGAGCTGATTTTAAGAATCAAGTAGCCATATGGTACATAACAATAGATTTCACTTGTTTGAATAACAGAAATTAGACAGTACCGTTATTTTGTGTTTATATGTACATTATTTTCTTCTAATAGTTAGAATGTCCTATACAAATGAAGAAAAAAATGGCATGCTCTTTTGCTACTATTCTTCGAATCGTAACTCACGTGCAGCAGCGGATTTGTACTTTGAAAGATACATGGAACGTAAGCAACCACATTGTCGGATATTTAGCAAACTTGAAAATATTCTTACAAAAATGTGAAGAAACTGTTGAAACGAATGTGTTGGCGTTTGTTAACTATAAACCAGAATCTTTTACTGCCGAAATTGCAAACCACTGTGCAACTTCTAAGAAAACTGTGAGGTGTATTCTGAAAAGTCGGAAATATCATCCCTATCACTATTCTATTTCGAATACATTGTATCCAGGGGATAATCAAAGACGGAAAACATTTTGTCGTTGGTACCTTAGTAAATGTGAAGAGGATTCATATTTTGGAGAAGCATTATGTTTACTGATGAGACTAAATTTACAAATAACGGAATATTTAATCGTCATAATAAAGTATTTTATTCCCAAAAAAATTCTAAACTTGTGCGTGAATCCAGAGATCAACGCCAATTTGGTATTAATTGTTGGTGTGGAATATTTTGTGGAAAAATTATTGGACCTTTTTTTTATAACGACAATTTGACCGCTGCAAATTATTTAAATTTCTTACAACACCAACTGGAAGAATATTTGGATGAATTACCTATTAACATCCATTACAGACTAAAGTATTTCCAACACGATGGTGCCCCTGCACACAGTAGTACATCAGTAAAGCAATATTTAACTGATCGCTTTGAACACGTGATTGGTAACAAAATGGAAATTGATTGGCCTGCTTGTTCACCCCAACTTACGCTATTAGATTTTAAATTTGTGAAGTGATTTAAAAAATAAAGTGTATTCTACTACTCCTCAAACGCTTGAGGATTTAATAACTAGAATCCAAACAGCAATTGCAAGCATTGATGCACGAGCAATAGAAAAAGCACTTCCTAATGTTAAAAAACGATGTGAGCAGTGCCTTCAACAAAATGGTGGTCACTTTGAACACCTTATGAATTGATATTATATTTAAAATTGTTAACATAATTTGTTTTTGATATTTTTGTTATGTCATGCATAAGTATTTTATTGTTTAATACCAAGTTTCGTATTTCATAAAAACAAAATTTTTTCAAAAATTTTTATGTTGAACATGTACACTGTAGTACATCACTGAAAAGAGAAAAAAATGCCTTTCAATCAGAACTACCGCCAATTATGGTTTGCATTTAAAAAAACATAACCTCACTTATTTACTCGAACATGACCAAAGTCATGTAAAACAAATACGTTTATCTTATTCTCCTTTTAAAATAATGTAAAAAACATCTGCAACGTTTTACTGTATCTATCACAATAAATGAACCACAAAGCAAAACAAAAAAGATCAAAATTTCGTTATTTTGGTATAACGCTTTTGCTACACCCTGTATGTTAATTATCTCTTCATGGCTGAACTCGGCATTAAAAACTGCACTACTTTCCCTATTTAACCTTTTCTCTAATGTCACAAATAACAGAGTTACCCATACAACGTGTAAGAAATAGGGCACCCCGTATAGTGTTACGTGCAAACCGAATTTGCACTTAAACATGTTTTTAGGTTTAGTTTTCTTGATATACGGAAGTTTCCCGCCATAATTTTCAAATACGCGGTACGCGGGAACTTTTAAATGGACTAGGCGGTACTTCCGTACGTCATGGTAGTGAGTCTGCGTAGTGTGCTTATCCCTAGAGGGTTGGGGCAATACTAGACAATGGGGTGGGAGAGTTCTCCGCTTCTCTCGCAACAACGTGGCTTTTTCGCGAATACCTTTGAGTGAAGTGCTGGTTTTTTGTCTTGGGTAACGTATCGTAGCTGTACCTATGTAGAAATCCCTATCTAATTATCTTTTGTTGTCTACCTCATACCTTATTTTCCTGTCAAATCCCTACATAGGTAAATTGCAGCCACCTCGAGGCGAAACTGGACCCGAGACGACCCTGAGGGACATGCTCAGCTAGACGAAGCTGCTCTGCACGCATTTGGTAGCGTCGACGTTCATCTCTAATTCCTCCGGGAGGAGCCCGACTGGAGTGGTTAGAGGCCTACCGAGTGAAATTGCAGGCGGAAGCAGAATTTCTGATATGAGTAACTCTTTACTTAATTTGCTTGCATTATCCTTTGTGTTTTGAATTATTTAAATTTGCGTAGCATTGCGTAATATTGATGACATCATCAGTAGTTGAACCGCGCCTAGATCCGTATAAGATTTGGTGCTGCCAACTGTGATGGTGTCTCTTATACCATGCTACCGGTGTTGTAATTATCGAACTTTAAATTTTAACTACCGTTTTAAATGTAAGAATTTGGCGCTCCAAAGTTTTTTTTAGGTGGTATGCCTATGGAAGGTATTAATTAAGGATTAAACAAGCTTTTTCATCTAAATAAAATCAATAATTTTTATTTATCTATGTTACCTAAGATATCTGTGGCTTTTTGATTTCAGTTGGTACCTTGGAAAAATTCACCAGAATATTTTCAGCAATTGACAGATTAGCGCTTGCAATGTAAACTTTGTTATTGTAACATGTACCTTTTATCAAAAATGCTAATCTATTTACCCTATTGTAGTTTTATAATGAAGTTCAAACTGCACTTATTTGCAAATATGTGTTATTTATCTGAAAATGTGTGTAGTGCCTATAAAAAACTTTAAATTTTTACACGGATGTATGCCTGAACCTCACTTTTTTCTCAAGTAAGTACAAAATAAGCATTTTTACAGTAATTGCACGTCTTGAAATCCCGTGTATTATAACGATTATCTACCTTATATCAGTGTAAAATATAACCCTTGCTGCTAAATAAAAAATTGCACCTAAAATTATCTCATGTGTTTATGAAAAAGTGTTTGTCATTTACCTGTTAATTAATATTTAAACTCGCTTTTAAAGAAACCTTATGTTACAAACGTTATCGAAATAAATTGCCTTTTAATATCCTTTTATGTAACGTCAAACTATGGATTTCTGTGGCTATTGGTTAAATAATACATTACATGCGTGTATTTTCTAAAATGGGAGGATTTCTTTGTAACTTATGAAGCATATATCCCCTTGTTAAGCATTTACCTTACCTTATGTCTTTAAATACAGTTTATTACAAAATTACCTATTAAAATATAACTTTTGTTCGTTTTCTTAACCTTAAAAGCCCGTTTTTGAAACTTCAATGCACAATCGGTTATTATATCTTTTAAGAAGTGTTTGACTATAGGTTGTTGCTTTTCTAGGTTAAATAACATATCACCTGCGTCCTTTCTCTATTTTGGAGGGCCTTTCTGTAATTATCAACAAAATATGTATTTAATTGAACATTGATTTTGCTTGCATACACCCTAAATGTGTTTCTTTAGTGTGTTGATTAATTAACGTTTTAACATTTGCATATTATTCTCTACCGGTGACGTTCCCAACAAGTTTTCACCTGTAAATAAATACCTTACCGTACTAACTTAAAGTAGCTGTAACGTTTTTACCTTCTGATCTGCGTCAAAATCGCATATCTTATATATCGTATCTCGAATATTCTATTCACCATAAACGTGTCACATTTAAAATCCCTCGAATTAATCAACGAGCTTGAGTGTAGGAATATTATCGCTGCTAGTAATCAAAATGACAGGCGATCTCAACTCAGGGCTATTTTGGCACAGGAAACGAAAGGCGTCGCTATCTTAAAGAAATCCGTTGGCGACTGGCCCCTTAACGTATCGGAAATTAAATTATCTTTAGATGACATATCGGGTATAATAAATAGAACAGATCCTGGTGCTAGTGATATCGAGTTAGGGAGATTGGCTTCGAGAATAACTCACGTCAAACAACGTACAGAACTACTATCTTTATACGACGATGCCCAAGCGACTCAAGCTAGACAAAGTTTGTTGTCCGAAGTATTATTACTTGAAGGAATTATTCTTGAAAGACTTAATCCTAATGCAGACGCAGATATATCGTTACCCTTTTCAAATCTCGCTCTCGTTTCACCCAATCCTGTAGGAAAATCCATACCTGTATACAAATGGGGTCTCACTTTCGAAGGGTTTGATTCGCAGGTCTCTTTATCATCTTTTCTTGATCGTATTAATGATTTCAAAATCTCAAGTGGGTGTACCGACCAGGACCTATTTGTCTCAGCAGGTGACTTGTTCTCAAACTCTGCGTTAATATGGTACAGAAACATACGAGACCAAATTTCTACCTGAGAGGAGTTAGTTGCGTGTTTAAAACGAGGCTTCCTACCTTATGGCTACATTAACGACCTTTGGAACGAAATACGTAACCGAACCCAAGGTCCTGACGAAAATGTTGTTTCTTTTATTACCTCATTAGAAGCTTTATATAGCAGAATCGACAAAAAACCTTCAGAATATGAAATTATCGATCAATTACTTAGAAATTTAAACCCCTATTTCTCAGAACGTTTGGCATTGCAGCAAGTCTCTTCGTTAGCCCACTTTAAAGACTTATGTCGTTCTCTTCAGGAAGTGAAGTCAAGAATTAACAAATATCGGCCACCACCCGAAAAACTATCTGGTCTTTTAGAACCTGATTTAGCTTGCCAAGTTCGAGCTTCCCGTAAAGTATCTACACTTAACGTTCCTTCTACCGTTACTAACAACTCACTTACCTGTTGGAACTGTAAGCGAAGTGGACATAACTATACTGTCTGCACATACCCTAGAAATATTTTTGTTATGGTTGTGGTCGCGCAAATATTTACAAATCTAACTGCACCAACTGTAATCCTAACGTATCGGGAAACTCCCGTCGAGATATTTCAAATCAGGGTGTGAATATCTCAAGAAACCAAAATCGCCCTCAACACCAATCATTCAACGGACCCAGACGTCAATAAATCTAAATCATAAAACCACTTCTAACGTTGTACCGTCATTAAATACTACTACTACTACTAATAATAATACCGCTACTATTCATGTACAAAATGCCTTACCTTTATTAGAGGAATTATGCTATACTACTCCAGCTGAGTGGTCTAAGTGGTTACAAACCGTCAATTCCTTTTACCATAAAAAGACTGCTGCTGTTTCGCAACTTGTTAAAAAACCCTTCGATAACCGTCCACACTTATCTATCTCAATTGGTTCCTTAAATGTAATTGCTTTATTGGATACAGGTTCTTCATGTTCTCTTATAAATAACGAAGGTTTACATCAATTATCTCAACAAAATATCAAAATTCAAATTATTCCCGAGAAAACTTCCATAAATTTAGCTGACGATAATCAAATACATGTAACCGGTTCCCTTAAGTTAAATATTCGAGTAGAATCTCTTGAACGTGAGGTTTTATTTTGATTGTGCCTGCATTAGCTTATCCCTTTCTACTAGGCGTTGATTTCTGTAAACTTTTAATCTGTCACTTTACTTCCAGGATTTTTCATGGCAAACCTCTGATAAAACGAATTCTTGTGCATATACAGGAATATCTAACAAAATTTCTCTTACTGACTCCCAAAATGTAACTCTTAACGCTACAATCGACAAATTTCGCAAACTTAATACCTCCGAACTGGGTTGTGTTACAACGGCAACACACGTTATCTCTACAGGTGATGCCCTTCCCTTTAAGCAACGTCAATATCCCTTATCGCCTGCCTTACAAAAGCATTTACATGCTGAAATAGACAAAATGTTAGAATCTGGTGTTATCTCTCCTTCAAATTCACCCTGGACCTCTCCTGTATTATTAGTTCGGAAAAAGAATGACGAATGGCGTGTCTGTTTTAATGGCAGAAAGTTGAATTCAGTGACTGTCTCAGATGCTTATCCTTTACCAAGAACTGACTCAATTTTAAGCAGGCTTCGTAACGCAAAATTTATCTCATCTATCGACCTTAGACAAGCTTTTTATCAGATACCTCTCGACTTATCTTCTCGTCAAAAAACTGCTTTTTGTGTTCCAGGCCGAGGTCTTTTCGAATATAATTTTTTGCCATTTGGTCTCTGTAACGCTCCACAAACTTTACAACGTACTATGGATCAAACGTTAGGTCCTATCTTACATCAAGAACGTGCCTTTGTGTTTTAGATGATATCTTAGTTATCTCAAGTTCTTTCGATGAACATATCGTCACATTAAATGAAGTTGCAGAACGTTTAAGCGCAGCAGGTTTTAAGATAAACTGGGAAAAGTCTCAATTTTGTTGTTCGTCCCTTACATTTCTTGGTTTTATTATCGATGGGACAGGCTTACGAGCAGATCCTGCTAAAGTCGATGCTATACTAAATTTAAAACACCTAAAACTGTTACCGAAATCAAACGTTTAATTGGAATGATTAGCTATTATCGCATTTTTCTACCCAATCTTTCAACTATATCCGCACCCATTACCGCTTTAATTAAAAATAAAAAGAAATCCCAAACTATCGAGTGGAATTTAGAATCCCAACAGGCTTTCGAACAAATTAAAACATTAATTACTTCAGCACCTATCTTAATCTCTCCAAATTTCGACGAAAAGTTTTTTATACAAACCGATGTTTCACTCACTGGTTTAGGTGCAATGTTATTCCAGGTAAGCAATGGTTTAGAACATCCAATCGCCTATGCGAGTCGTGCCTTAACTTCTGCCGAACAAAAATACTCTGCTACCGAACGAGAACTATTGGGCGTTATCTTTGGCATCGAGAAATTTAGAGGATATGTCGAAGGTACACACTTTACCGTAATCACTGATTGTGCAGCTCTCACGTGGCTTAATAACTTGAAACAGCCCGCAGGTCGTTTGGCAAGATGGAACTTGCGTATATCCCAATTTACTTTCGATGTTAGGCATAGGCCTGGCAAATTAAATATCGTACCTGATGCCTTATCTCGTGATGTCGTTTCTCTTAACCTTCCAAATTTAATTCTGGATACTTGGTACCTCAATATGATTAAAAAAGTTTCTGATAACCCCGACAAATTCCCTACCTTTCGTGTAACTAATAATAGACTATATAAATTTGTAGCTTCGTCCCCACATAAAATATCGAATATACCTGAATGGAAACTGGTCGTGCCCACTGCAAACCGCAGTGAGGTGCTCAAATTATGTCACGATGATCCCATAGCAGCACACCTTGGTGTTACAAAAGCTCTCGCCAAAATATCTGAATTATATTACTGGCCCACACTTAAGCAATCTGTTTGTCGCTACATTAAGAGCTGCAAAATTTGTGGTTCCCATAAGAGTTCACAAGACGCTCGTCCTGGTTTAATGGGTAACTTTAAGCGTGTATCTTATCCCTTTCAATTAATATCGCTTGACTTATAAGGACCTCTCCCTCGATCGAAAAGAGGTAATCAATATCTTTTAGTCGTTACCGATTGGTTTTCTAAATTTGTTATGGTGCAACCCTTACGTAAAGCTACATCTGCAGCTATAATTAAATTTCTAGAACAAAATGTCTTTCTTATCTTTGGTGTCCCACAGATTATTCTTTGTGACAATGGTGCACAATTTATCTCTAAAGATTTTCAGAATTTCGTTAAAAGTTACAAAGTACACAAAATTTGGTTTAACGCAAAATATCACCCCCAAGTAAACCCTACCGAAAGAGTAAATCGAGTTTTAATTACCGCTATTTCGTCCTATATTAATTCAGACCATACTACATGGGATGAACATATCTTTGAAATTGCTCAAGCTTTGCGTACATCTAAACACGAAGCAACCCAATTCACTCCGTCTTTTCTTGTTTTTGGAAGATATACCCCAATCGATGGGAGTTACTATGGTTTAGTGCCTGACGATATTAACGTAATTGAATTTGACGATAAAGTACGTTGGGACAAGGACCAACAGTCATTACCTTCTATCTTTAACGACGTTAGAAAAAATTTGTTAAAAGCTTACGAAAAGAGCAAGGACCACTATAACTTACGTAAACGAAATATTTCCTTCGCCTTGGGCGAACAAGTTTGGAAAAGAACTATGTCTTATCGGATGCATCTAAGAAATTTTCTTCAAAATTGGCCCTAAATTCATTCTTTGTAAGGTCACTCGTGTCATTAGTCCCCTTATCTACGAACTTCAGGATGCTGAAGGAAAACGCCAAGGCAGGTGGCATATTAAAGACCTTAAGCCATTCTCTGCCGACCCAAATGCTACTTAAGTTTTCACGTTCCATTCTCCTCACGATTTACCTAATATTTTCTGTTTTCACCATCAATTAGTATCTTTAATCACTTATTCCTTCTCTAATATAATATACAATTTCTTACACGTTTAACTTTTCTTACCTTAATTTAGCTATCTTTTTCTTTTGGTTGACTTTCCTTGACCTATACCGTTGGTTGTGTGTCACTTCATTCTCTACACCCCCCAATATAACTCTGTCGTTTCACTTGATTAACCCTTGAACTTTTCCTACTACATATTATTTGGTTTTTAGTATTTCTCTTATATGGTTTAATTGTGTGGTAATTGTCGTAACTTTGGTTGAAATAACTCATTGAATTTTTATGATTGGTTTTAGCTGATGTTGAGTGGATGATTTTTTTCTTTGGGCTAACATAGGAGCCATGACCTATGCCATTGTAAGAAATAGTTCATATTCGCAGTTGCAAAGACTAGGACTACCTATTCCATGTGTTTTTCTTCTGAATTATTGCAGTCGCCCACATTATACTACATCATTATTTCTTTCTTTTTCTACTAAATCTACATAACTTATAAACTTTTTTTCATTCTTTTTATTGAACTTTGTGGTGAGATGCTATTGCTTCTTATTGATATCTTATTAAACTTCTCGGTTGTTTTAGCATATGGGGACAGTGTACCTGTATTTAACTGCTTATAATTGGGCATTTTGTGTGTTTAGGGTGCTACCGTTTTGAAAAACTACCTTAAAACAGTTTGTTTTGTGTGTTTGTATCTGTAATGATACCTGTAAGTTGTTGTGTCAACTTTTGTCTGATTTTCTTATCGTAGTCAATGTACTCGTTAGGAAAATGATCGTACTAGCTCTCTTAGGAGTCTAGTGAATTGTAAAAATGTGTATACCTTATCTTGTCGGATTAATATCGCAGGTGGTCCTTCAGACTGCGCTGTGTTTTATAGGGACAACTCTCTACCTTCTCTCGGACGCTTGTCCAAAAACTATACTTTTTCTTAACCCGCTATCTCCGCTATGCCTTATTCTTCTTTCGGTGGACCTGTTCTTGTCCCGGAACACCCGTCTGCCATATAAGAATGATGTTCCCTCATTCCGAGCTACTGACCACACTGGTTGGTTGAGTAGCGCTTTGCTATCCACCTTTCCCTCTGTCGCTTTTGCTCAATGCGAGCCCTTCCTCTACTTTCTTCTACCTGGAGGTGCCTCTTATGCACTCCAAAAAACCAACCTCCTTCTTTTTACCTTTCCTATTTCTACTGCCTTTTCATTTCTGTTAGTCACCGTGTGGTTGCGCGGGAGGTTTCCCCTGGACCATGTCTCTGCGAATCTTTCGTGGGGTCATGCGGTGCCGCTGTCAGTGCATGGGCTCTGGCAGTGAAGGTATGTATGAGTGTGTGAATGTGTGAGTGAATGTGTATATCTTATATACCGTGTGGATATCGGGTGATAGTTTCACCGATATCGATCAACGCTGGGTGCA
Organism: Platerodrilus igneus; assembly: GCA_036346225.1. Lineage (NCBI taxonomy): Eukaryota > Metazoa > Arthropoda > Insecta > Coleoptera > Lycidae > Platerodrilus > Platerodrilus igneus. Next base: position 7,765,042 of record JARFIW010001469.1, on the reverse strand, counting down.
GGAATGCACCCAAATGTCTTTGCCGGTCCCCCGTGCTGTTCTTGTGAACGGACCTGTTTCACAGGTTTCTCTTTTTAGAGGGCACGGGTCAATCCCATTTAAACGGCTCTACTGGAGCCACTCTTTTGTTGTTATTCATTGTCTTGGGTAATAACTAGGCCAATATCTTTGTCTTCTTTATTATCTTTGACAATACCCTTAGGTTTAATATCGTTATCTTACTGATTACCTTTAGTAATAACCTTAGTTTAGTATCGTTATCTTACCGATTACCGTTAGTAATAATTTTGGTTTAATTTCTCGTTATCTTACCGACTACCGTTAGGAATGACTTCGAGTTATTTCTCGTTATCTTACCGGTTATCTTTAGGAATAACTTATTTAAATTCCGTGTTACTTTACCTACTATCTCTTATAATCACTTTAACTTAATATCGTGTTATCTTATCGAGTATCTCAAAAAAAATAACTAAAGTTTAATACCGTTATCTTATTCATTACCTTTGAGGATAACAACTTAAGCTTAATAACATTATCTTATCTACTATCTTTAACATCAATTTGAGATCTTATCTTATCTTTTTATCGTCCTAACGTGTGGTATATATGACCAGACGTGGGAATTATTTTTTTTTCTCTGAAATTTAAGTGAAAAAGCTAACCCGATTTAGAAATGTAATTTGTCAGGTTAGCATATAAGGATTTAGTAGGCGGTACTTTTGGTAAATTTGTTGATTCACAACTATGTCATGGACAAGTTTTAAATGTGCATCATTAGAAAACCAAAGTACCAGTAACAAAATTTGCTGGAGTGCAAGGTGACGCACTCTCATGAACATTTTTAAATTTGGGCACTTCTTGCCAAAAAGAAGAATAGTTTCAATGCAACACTCATGTGTGTTTGCACATAACAACTTTATGTTAGCTTTAGTTAGATAAGTTTAGATAGGTTTAGATAGGTTAGGCGACTTGTCGCACCCGTGTTAGTTTAAGTAGTGTTTCATGCTCCCCGACAAATTTGTGCTGTCGGTAATTAGTGTAGTCAAAGACTATCGGGCTACCTATTCCGTTTCCTGGTACTTCGGTAGACGTGTTATCGGTCGAAAAAACCAGGTGGCGCCTTATATAAACATTTTGTAGGTTTTAAGTTAGGGTTATATAGGGTAGTTAGGATTTAGATTTTAAGCTGTTACTGTGCTAACAGACTTTTTCTTTTTTAAGTTTTTTCTTTTGTGGCTTTGTCGCGATTGTTACGTGCAAACCGAATTTGCACTTAAACATGTTTTTAGGTTTAGTTTTCTTGATATACGGAAGTTTCCCGCCATAATTTTCAAATACGCGGTACGCGGAAACTATTAAATGGACTAGGCGGTACTTCCGTACGTCATGGTAGTGAGTCTGCGTAGTGTGCTTATCCCTAGAGGGTTGGGGCAATACTAGACAATGGGGTGGGAGAGTTCTCCGCTTCTCTCGCAACAACGTGGCTTTTTCGCGAATACCTTTGAGTGAAGTGCTGGTTTTTTGTCTTGGGTAACGTATCGTAGCTGTACCTATGTAGAAATCCCTATCTAATTATCTTTTGTTGTCTACCTCATACCTTATTTTCCTGTCAAATCCCTACATAGGTAAATTGCAGCCACCTCGAGGCGAAACTGGACCCGAGACGACCCTGAGGGACATGCTCAGCTAGACGAAGCTGCTCTGCACGCATTTGGTAGCGTCGACGTTCATCTCTAATTCCTCCGGGAGGAGCCCGACTGGAGTGGTTAGAGGCCTACCGAGTGAAATTGCAGGCGGAAGCAGAATTTCTGATATGAGTAACTCTTTATTTAATTTGCTTGCATTATCCTTTGTGTTTTGAATTATTTAAATTTGCGTAGCATTGCGTAATATTGATGACATCATCAGTAGTTGAACCGCGCCTAGATCCGTATAAGATTTGGTGCTGCCAACTGTGATGGTGTCTCTTATACCATGCTACCGGTGTTGTAATTATCGAACTTTAAATTTTAACTACCGTTTTAAATGTAAGAATAGTAAAAATTAGATTTGTAGTAGCAGCCCCCGCATAAGCGACTGGTCGATTATTATACGTCTCTGGATGGGTTAACCCTATTTTGTTATTGTATGTTGGTGTTGTCGCCCCAACGTTCAATTTAAGAATTGTTGTTTTATTTTCATAGCAGCGGTTTACACCCACTACTTAATTTTGATTTACTATTACAGGAGTTAATGTTGATAGATATTTTATTGCCGAAAGAGGACGTCTGCAAAGAGTCTCTTGAAATCCGTGAATATTGGCAGCTAACGTGAAGCGATACCTTACTGTGACTTTTCTTTCAATGTATGAAAACAAAAAAATGGCTATAGTTTTATTTAAAAGAAAAAAGACCAAAATAGACAACGTCTTGGTAGCGTATGAAATAAATTCCGAATACGACATATTACTAAGGAAAGAAATTTATAGTTACACCTGGCAAGCTAGTGAACTCAAAACTATTTGTGGGCGAATTAAATAAGCCACAGTTGAACAGATTATAAGCATTTATGACTGTATACAATTTATATTAGCGAGTAAGCGAATGTCTGATATTAAGATCCCTATAAATTATTTTGAAATAAATACGTAGAAAAACGCGCAGTCAAAAGAAAAATATAGAACAAGAAAATATCGGCCATGTTTTTAAACAATTAACAGTTATTTTGAATAATCTAAGTACCAACAACCAAAGATTGACGGAGTCAATCGAAAATATGAATGTTTCATTATCATCATTAGGTCTTCACTCCTGAAACTGATTAGACGCGTATCTATTTCATAGCCACACAGTACTGTGCCCCACACATATGCATTCAACAATTTCAGCAATTTTTCCTTGTTTCTATAATTGTTGTCTTCGAACATAACCGTTGCTCTTTCTTGTAAGATACAGCTCGGTGCCTTTTCTATTATTTTCTAAATATATACCCTATTTCACCACTATTCAGTGGTATGCGAAGAGGGTCAAGTCACCTGTAACTACCAAGATCCCCCATCACTTAACCGTTCGCCGAATTAATAGCTTTCCAATGAATCCTTTCGCACAATCAGCAGTAATTGAGAATATTGCCAAACCAACACCTGTCGTTGCTTATACTAATCATCAGGTGTAAGTACAATTACTTTTTCGTCATTAGATTTTCCGTCTTGGAGCTGGTTGGACACGTACCTCCATTGATTTCTATTCTGAACTAGTCTGCAAATTTCCCTAAAATTCCCACAGTATATATCCTTAACTATCTGTGTCCAATAGTCTAACCTTTTTTCCTACTCTGCTTGTAATATATTCCTCACTACTCCTTCATACCTTAGTATGTGGCCTATCATCCTATCTCTTCTGTTTTTTACTGTTTTCCACATATTTCTTTCTTCCCCTACCATTTCTAGAACCTCTTTCTTCTTAACTTTGTCTGTCCATGATATCTTAATCATACTTCTGTAGCACCACATTACAAAGGCTTCTAACTTTTTCCAGTCCGCTTCTCGTACCGTCCAAGTTTCACAGCAGTACAGTGCTGTGTACCACACATATGCTTTCAGCAATCGTTTACTTGTTCCAATGTCTTTGAACATAGTAGTTGCTTTTTCTTGTAAAATGCAGCATGACCTTATGCTACTCTTTGTTTTATATCTTTTGCATTTTTCCCATATTATGTTATTTGGTTTCCTAAGTAGCAGAAATCCTTAACTTCTTGTAAGTTCTCGTTTCCTATCTGTATTCTTGTTTTAACTTATTTCCCCCTCCTTTTAGAGTTTCTACTTGCACCTTATCTATACTAGGTGCCTTACCATTTTTCAAACCATTTAATGCTAATTCAAACTCATCTCTAAGTATAGAATATCCCAAGTCATCCTTCTCAATCTCTGATTTCTGTTATAGTGCAGCTAGTTCCTCTCCTACATATGAATTCCCTATATATTCTTGCTGTCTAACTACTTTCTCTACATTTTCTATGAGAGGCCAATGTCTCCTTCCACACACCTTATATTTTTCCTATACGATTTTATATTACTAAATTCATTCCAATTAATTTGTGTGCTTCGTCTGTCTTTCACATTTCTATCTTAATTTGTATCTCTTTGCACTTTTCATCAATCTATTGTTCTTTAGCTTTCATGCATTTGCGAATAATTTTCCGTTTTATGTCTTTGTATCTCTGTTTTCCTGTTTAGCCTGATCTGTTTTGTATTTTTGTCTTTCTTCTATTAAATTCAGGATATCTTTTTATCCATGGTTTTTTATTTTCTTTTTGAGTATACTCCAGAATGTCTCTGGCCGCCAGGTCTAAGCTAGATTTAATGTTATTTCATTCTGTTTCTACTTTTTCGTATCAAAAATTTTCCCGATATCTTACAGCAATTCATTTGACTTTTTTTTTCAAACTTTGCGTAGAATACTTTATCGTTTAGTGAACTTTTCCATTCCCTTTTTTCAAATTTTTAAATTTAAGCGCGGCCTTCATAATTACGATGTTGTGGTCAGTGTATATATCTGCTTCTGGGTTGCTTCTATAGTCTTTTACTAGATTTCTAAACCGTTGTTTAACAAGAATGTAATCTATTTGATATCTTCCTATATCTTGCGGAATCTACCACGTGTATCGTCTTCTAGCATGATGTTGAAATAATGCGTTTGTGATGGTTAAATTGTTTTTGTCACAGAATTTTATCAGGCCATTTCTCCTGCCGTTTCTCGTGCCTAATCCAAATAAATCTACTGCATCCCCTTCCCTCTCTTCACCTACCACTGCATTAACACCCCACGTAATTATTAAATTTTCATGTCCTTTTACGTGTCTTAATATGTCTTCGATATCTTTGTAGATCGCTTCTACCTCTTCGTCACTGTAGCTAGAGGTGGGCATATATTATTACTGTGTTTACCGGTGTTTACCATGAGTACTCTTTCATTCTTTTGTAAGTAATTTTCTACACAGTATCCTATCTTTTTCCCCACACACAAATTTCCCTCCTCTGCTCCTGTATGAATTGCCCTGAAGTCTCCACTCCAAAAATATGTCTTCGATATCTTTGTAGAGGTGGGCATGTATCCCCGTATTATTACTGTACTTACTGCTTTAGACTCTATTCTAGCCACGATTAATCTTTCATTCTTTCGTAAGTAATTTTCTACACAGTGTTCTAACTTTTTTCGCATAACTATACCCACACCCGAATTTACTTTCTATGATCTTGTATGAATTACCCTAAATTTTTCGTTCCAAAACTCCCCCGCCTCTGGCCACCGAACTTCGCTAATCCCTACTATGTCTAATGCTAACCTAACCATTTTAATTTTCAGTTCTCTAGTTTACCTACTTGCTTCATACTTCTGATATTCCACGCTTCGACTCGCAGAATTTTTCCGGCTTTTCCTTTATACTTTTGAATCACACCCTCCAAAGTAGTTCCTTCCATGAAATCCGAACGGGGAACTATTTTAAGTCTGGAATATTTTACCCCAGAAGATACCATTATCTTAAATAACAATTTAAATATGCTGTGTACTTGGGAGGTAATGTGGTGGTGTCCCGTGACCTTCCACGTCGCAGTAGTGTGCCTTTGCCATACCGAACCCTATAGTCTTTGCCACTCAAAGTACCGAAAGAGTTGCTGCCCTCTTTCATGGACCTGTGTTAGTCTGGTTTCTCACTAAAGACCCCACTAATTTGATTAAACCTTTAGTACGGCTCTCTAGCTCACTGAAACATGCAAGCCATTCTTTCCGTTTTAGTAATCTAGAATTTTTTCAAGATGCAGGTCCATTCAGAATCGAACGTTTTAATGTCGGAGAATGCATAGATTAATTGATGATTTATGTACGATTTCACAAAATGTAAAAAGAGTATAGAGGTTAGTAATGATCTTTATAAAACGGGTCCAGATTCGTTTAGTGTTTTAAACAACAGCTTTCCTATTCAAAATTGTAATAGTAGTAAGAGAAATTACGTAACTCCTTGGAAGGAATAGGAGGTGTGAATTACCACTTTTCACCAAAGGGTTCGGTCCACCCGGTGACTTTTATGAAAACATTAGAAACTATGTTTCATGAAGCCGCTATTCCAGATGAGCGAAAAATATCCTTTGTGATGAATTGTTTGCGGGGTCAGTCCAAGTTCGAGGAGTTTTAAAAAAAACAAGGGTAACAAATTTTCCTGAATTTAAGACGTTATTTTGAGAGAGGTACTGAGGTATAAAAGAAAATGAAAGCTTTTCCATAGAATTAAATTGGGTTTATGAGAAGGATTCGAAGGCTGATTATTTTCTTAAAATGATAAAGGATGCGTCTTTTTTAGGAGGAATTGAGAGAGGGTGAGATTGTGTAAATGTTAACGAAACGATTTGAAAACGAAACTCAACGGAAAATTTTAAATTGCGGTGCTCAAACTATCGTCGAAATCAAGAAATATTTAAGGAAAATTGAAAGTAAATACGAAAACAATTCAAGTAATTGGAGATATAGGAATGTAAATGCGGAAACAAGTAGTACAATGCTCAACAGTAACGGTCGGTTTACATCAAGCAGTCACGATAGGGCTACTTCTCGCTCGGCAGAGCAAAATAATAATGTGTATCAGTATGCAGCGGAAAATCAAATCCCTAGTGTTGTATCAACTTCGAATAAGAATGCTACGAGTGATCATCACAAGTGGCGGTAATATTTTATAATGATAGTTCGGAACTGCCGTTAGAGGTAGAACCAGAACGGAAACCTATTAATTTTGCCCCAATGTTAAAATAACGGTAGATTTGATGAGGGCCGAGATGTTAGTTGACTCGGGGAGTCAAGTAACTTGTGGATCACAAAATATGGTACAAAAGTTAAAGGAGTTAAAGAAAACGGTGCCATGTTTACTCTATAGGCCAATAACTCTAATAGGGGCCTTTGGTAACAAAAACTGTGTTGCTAGGGAGCAAGAATTTCTGAAATTATCTGTTGCGGATCCTGAAATGCGTGTATTGTGGTCCCAAATTTGATTCTGGGCATCATTGAAGGTTGAGATTTCCTGAAGGAAAACCATAGTCATTAATTTTCCGAAAAGATAGTTAAAGGAAATGCTTGAAGAAGTGAATAGAACATTGGGATTTGGGATAGAACCAAACCCTGGAGTTGTGAAGGAAATAAGCGCGCAAATCATGAAAGATTGCAAAAAAATCAAACTCGGCAATTCCTTGAAGGAGCAAATTAAAACAGCTGCAATGCAGGCTAAAGGATTTACAGAAAGTGATCATGAAAAAATGCACACATTGTTGACTTAGTATAAAAATGTGTTTTCATACCAACAGAGACGGACAATTTGTCTATAAACATGACATTGAACTAAACGATTATACCCCTTTTTATGTGAAGGCTTATCCCATCCCCTACGTGTATAGAGAAGAGGTTACAAGGCAAAAGGAAATGTTGGAATGAGATGTGATAGAATGCCGACAAACGGAGTACATTAGTCCGTTAATAGTGGTCAAAAAGCAGGTTGGAAGTATCCGAATATGGTTAGACGCCCGGTTCTTAAATCAAAAGATAGTTAAAGACTGTTATACCGTCTAAGGGCCTATTTAATATTTTTGCGAATGGTCAATGGTTAAGTACTATCGACCTTTCAGCTAGTTACTGTTAAATCCGCATTAATCCGACACACCAGAAATTTACAGGTTATAGTTTTGAAAAAAACGTGTGTTCAAGGTTTTGCCGTTTGGTTTGGCAACGTCAGTAGCATATTTTATACGAGAATAAAGTCAAATATTGGGCCCTGAAAGGGAATTGTATATTATTCCGTATGTAGAGGATTTATCGATATATTCACCATACCCCAATTAAACACGTAGTTTACCTAAAAACTATTTTTGAAAAATTCCAAACCGCAGAAAATACAATAAAAATTAGAGATCGCATCAATCAAGTTTTTGGGTCATTTTATTTTCAGTGAAAAGAGATGACCATAGACACTGTTCGTATAAGAACCATTCAGAAATTTACAGTTTTACGAAATGCGCGACAAATCCGTGCATTTCTAGGAGTTATAAATTTTGACAGACGGTTCTGTAAGAATTTGGATTCTTTAACTATTCCGTTATTACTGTTGCTCAAAAAGGAATTGAATGGAATTGTGGGTTGTACAATAGAATTAAACAGCTTTTTTTGCCAGTGGTATTGTTGAAACACTCTGATCCAAGAAAGAACATTTTTTATCTAACCTGACTCTATGGATTGTGGGGGGGAGGGCTTTTTAAAAAGGCAAAGGAGCCGAGCGAATATGGAATAATAGCGTTTACAAGCCATACCTTATTAGGTTCTGAATTACGCTATTGTGTTACGACGAAGGATGTTCAGGCAGTGGCATATTGTCGAGTTTTTGTGAAAGGTAGGGAATTGACAACCACTACAGACCATCAGGCCTTAACGTTTTTTATTTCCTGCAAATTGGTAAATGCGCGTTTGAGACTAGGTGGGCACTCTATTATCAAGGGTATAATTTTAAGGTGAAATATTGTAAGAGATGAGATAATCTTTTAGTAGATGCTTTGTCCCGTTATCCTATCAAGGAAACTGGGGTGCTTGATTTACCCACATAAGGCAAGTATGGAAGTTTGTGCTCGGCACACTTCAAAGCTGTTTGAGAAGGTAGTTAGACGATTCAAAAGTATCAAAAAGCATCAGGGGAATGACACGTTTTGTTGTAGAATCACGCCAGAATTATCGGAGTCAATTTTTCGCCCAGATATTCCGACCATGTTATGATGGAATACCTTTTAGACAGGGTTCTCAATATTCTCCGGAGGTTAGATTACGAGTTCGAGCAAGTCTTTTAGAGTCCGTGGTACGTCGGAAACATGAAAATCGAGTCATTTTGGGCCAGAAAAATGTTTACTAGTTTTACAGAGGGATTATCTTTTTCTCGTATGAGTCACATAATCAGTCGCATTACCGGGTGTTTGAAAAATAATTCCCTAGTTTTAAGTATTAATTTAATGAAAAACTACATCAACGAGTACATACAATATAAGAGAGTACTTTCAAATTTTATTTTAACATTAATGTACTTCAACGTGAAATCCATTTGTAGCCCTGCACACGCCGAGACGATGTTCCATTCTTATCACGTATTCACCAACATATCGGGCGGAACTGTCACAACCGCCGCGACGATTCTTTCGTGTAAATAGTTGATGTTTCGGATTAAACTGTACACAATATTTTTTATGTGGTTCCAAAAGAAAAAGTCCAGTGGGGTTTAGTCCGGGCTTCCTGGTGGCCAAGAGATTGGGCCAATTCTGCCTATCCACCTTACCGGAAAGCGAGTGTCTAGAGCCGCGCACATGTGGTTACTGTAATAAAGAGGGGCGCCATCTTGTTGGATAAATACAAGTCCTTTTTCCGCCTCAATATCATCCACTTGGAGAAAGACATACTCTGTCAACATGTCGTAGTAATTGTCCCCATATATTGTTCGTCCTACAAAAATGAAAAGACCAATCACACGATCTTCCATCAAGCCGCACCACACATTAACTTTGGGAAAGCCATGTTCGTGCGTAATAATTTCATGTGAATGCTATGACCCCAAATTCTGCAGTGGCATTTACTATTCCACTAACATGAAATGTAGCCTCATCAGAGAACAAAACATTTTACAGGAAATTGTCATCATCAATTCTGTTTAGAAAGTCAACAACAAACTCTAACCTTTTGATTTTATCAGTAGGTTTTATTCCATGTAACAGTTGCAATTTGTATGCACGCAAATGAAGGTCTTTTACGCATAACATCACACACCGTAGCTTTAGACAACCCTAATTGAAGACCACGTCTGATCAATGACTTCTTTAGGCTACGAACATACGAAACACGGATCTGTTCAACATCTTCAGAAGTTTTCGGTCTATCTGGCGATTTCCCTTTTAAAACACTACCGGTTTCCTTAAAAGAATGTAGCCAATAAGGGATAGTTTTTGCTGTAGGAGGTTCAACACCATGCTGCGTCTAAAATTACGTTGCACTGTTATAACAGGTTCAGTTTGCACAAGGCAAATAACACACTGCGCTTTTTGTTTCGGAGTAGACTTTGCATTGCACTGCACGCCTGAACTGAATTAAGCGAACTGAGCCCTGGCGCCGTCTCAAGGTCAAGCAGGCGTGCCAGATGCATGGGAGCAAAACTTGGACAGTTGATGAATCAAACACCACAAACTAGTATCACTTTGAACAGTTTCTATGACACAATAAAACTAGTTCTTTTTCAAACATGTGGTATTTCGGTTTGCAAACTTTGTCAAAGGACAAAGTTGTCGGGAAAAGTGTCATAGTGTGCTGTCGAAGGGTTAGATAAGATAGTTTGTTTAGATCCAACAAGTCCACTACCAGTCCCCAGGTCAGAAGCCATTCAGCTTTTCGTGATGATTAATGCTTTTAGTTATGTAGCTAATACTGCAGCTCTATTTCGTAGTTTAAAAAATAAATATTTGCTATTGGTGAGAAAACAGGAACCAATTCTGTCCGATAACTATCAACTACTATTAACTAATTAAGCAATAAGTATTAGTTTATATTATTAATACAATAATCTACATCGACAGTGCACGGAAATGTATCACATCTTCCAAAGCTTTAAACTAGAATATATCGCAATCAACGCTAATCAGAATTACCTTACTACGTTCATCGCAACAATTTATATACATAGTCCAAAACCTCTAGATTATTCTAGAACATACGGGAATTATGCAACTAGCATTCCCGAGATTTCCTACTATATACTAAATAACTCTTAAATGTAAAACCCGTGTACCCGTCAATCAAATTTATCCGAAAGGTGTAACGCCACGGGAAGCCATTAATCATCCTTTGTGCAGAAACGCCTCGTTTACGTTCTAATGTAATTATTCTGGTCCAAGACACACCGTTCCACGCCAATGTATCTTAGAAATGATGTCATATAAATTGTTCAACTTGACAAAATGATTAATCCCCTATTGGCAATGAAATCAATCACAAATGTCTTGTTAGAGACAGAAAGAGGCAAAAGACAATTTGAATTACAAACCATTATCTTCAAATTTTTAACATATTTTAAGTCAAATTTCAAAATTTCAAGGCATTTCTCACCTAATATGTGCTCTGGTTTGAAATGGCTATTGTGCACCGTTTTCGAGAAAAATTCATTTAAACTTTTCGTGTTTTCTGATTAAAATCTCATTTGATTACTAAAAATACCTAGTTGACTTTAAATAGTCAACAATCAGATATTTTTAAGTGTCTAAATATTTTAATTCAAGCAATTATTGTTGCTAGTGTTGTGTTGGAAAGGTATAAAAACTATAAATTTTACTAGGGAAGAGTATAGCCTGTGGCGAACTACAATGTAATGCACGTTCAACAGAACGAACATACGCTGACGCAGGCATCCCAGCCGCGCAACATATACGGTCCTACAACAAAGAATTCTTTAAAAATACTGAAAGTGGTAGACGCACAGATGTTAAGGAAGAATACGACAAAAATATTTTGTTGGAAATTGAAAATAATTCTGAGGTTACCGTCGAAAGACTCGCTACTATGTTTCGTAACATTTTCAAATCTTCATAAAAAATCCTTTATCCTTTTCATTTTAAGAAAGCTCATGCGATGTTAAACGATATTTTCCCTGTTCGCGTAGATTTTTCAAACTGGTTACGTAACAAACAGATTCAAAACTTTTCCCAAGTTTTATTTTGCGGTGAAGCTACATTTACAAGAAATGAGGTTTTTAATTTACATAACGCACATCATTATTCATATGTTGGTGGAAATCCTCAACCAAACAGACTAAGAATCAGCAAAAATTTGATATAAATGTCCAAATAAGTGTCTTTAATAACCCGCTGCTGCACCTAAAGAAAGAATACCATGTAAAATATTACAATGTTTTCTTTTATATTGCAGAAGACAGAATGAAACACGGAATACTAGTCTAAGTATATTACATAATACCCCAGAAGCTCTTTTAGACCACACTTCCTAAACCCAATAGGAAGACTATATCATGACAAAAACCCCAAACTGAACGTAAGAAAGAGTAAGAACTAAATGACAATAATTACGTCCGACGGAAAAACGAATTAATTATTCGCAAGCGAGAAGAAACAGATCAAGATGTCATACCAAGACGTAATAAGGTGGAAGCGATCGTGTGGTTGAGGGTTGGTAACGTTGAACAAAACCAGCTTCAAGTATGTACGTTCACTTTGTCCACAGAGAAAAATTTAAAAAGTACGAGCTTTCTGGAACTTTGCTTGCAACTTGGGCAGGGAATGTTTTTCCATACACAAGTTACACATCCCCTATACTCATATGTATTAAAAATTAAATTTAATAATTATTTTATAAAAAAAAGAATAGAATAAGAGACAATTACTTTGTAACATAGACGCAAGCTGATACACTTAGATAAGGGACAACAAACTGCAAACAAACAGACTTATTTATCATTACCTAAAAATAAAGACATTGCATGTTATCAAGAGACAGAATAAAAAGCAATTTTGCAGTTTACCACAGAACGATGTTAGACCAAAGGCTTCAATTTTAAATCGGAGAAGCTCTCCAAGTCAGTTAGTCTTCGAATTTCATAAATTTCACATTGATAGATTCAACCTATTCACCAATAATTAGTGAAAATAGCAACTTCTAAAATTTCAAACTAGTACTTAAAGAATATAAGTGTAGTTGTTTGTGAAATAAAACAAGGTAATTGAAATAATAAGATTAATTTTGATAGCTGTACAAAAGGGCTGCTTATGAGGATAGCTCAAACAAGTGGTTTGGGCGTGTTAAGGTAGCTATGCTTCTTGTAAAACAAGCAGGAAATATAAATACTAATGGTTTTTGGAAATCCTCAAAAATAAAGATATATTTGGAATTAAAGCAGTGAGTAATAAGTGAGCCTTTTACGTTTAGATTTATTAATTTTGCACTTGTGAACTGAAATAATTAATAATTTGTACTTATGTAATAGGAAATTAATCAAAGCGTAAGTAATTGTTTTGTTGGACTAAAAAGCGATAGACGTAGTGATATTGATTTTAATTGCAAACTTTATTGATAAAACTTAGTGTCAGTTAAAGCATAAAAATTTTGTATTTTGGAATAGACACCGAAAGGATAGAACGAAAAACTGGTATTTAACTGTTTTCTATGTTTGTTATTAAAGTAAAACTCTAAAAATTGGGATTCATAAATGTTATGTACTTTAACATGGGAAAGTGAAAAACTTGCAGTGGTACTATTACGGATTGATTGCATTTAAGGTCTTTTTAGAATTCTTTAGCAATAGCCGGCTAGATTGAGGTTACAAAATTTAGATTTTTTTAAGGAAAGTATACTTGTATTGTTATTCAAATTATTTAATGTAAATAGAGTTCAAGTTTAAGTTTAATTTTATTTGAAATTTTTTTAAAAACAAGTAAACAGGCACATTTGCAATTAGCAGGCGACGGATTTTACATGTAGTTTGTTAGTTATCTAAATTTGTGTAGTTGACTTTATTGCTTTTGCCGGAAGCATTATAGCAAAATTAAAAGTCAATAAGTGTACTGCTATCTCTGACTATAAATTATCCAGTGTATAACTAATCGTGTTTTTCAACTTTTAGGCAAATGCTATACATCCAAAATATAAACATTTTGTGGGAGGACTGCCTCAAACATAGTCTTGGCGAGCAAAAGTAAAAGGGATGTATTTACACACTGTTGTAGTAGAGGAGGCGTTCTGGGTATATGCTAGAGACATGAAATAAATTCTGTAGATAAATGGTGTCTCTATACCCACCCTTTGCAATGTCAGTGGCACATACCTCGAGCAAATACCACATTAAAATAAAACGCCTCATGGTTGACGTGAAAAAGTGTATACATACATTATTACATCTGTTTTAGCAGAATTTCAGACTCCTTGTGGGCAATTTCGTTTTATGATATGGATGTAATGGTGTCTTCAAATCTCAATAGAAATATTCCATATTAATTTTTGCAATAAATAATTTTGCTGATTAATATATTTTTGACTGTATGTGACAAATTAGGTATAAAGTGTGCAAAATACACAGTATTATTGCATATTGTCACTTCTACATATTACATAAGAATAGCGCTGAAAAAATCTGTATTTCCAATTATGTACAAAAAATTTGGCATAATGTTTAAAAATAAAAAAGTTATTTTTAAATTGACAATCATTAGATTACTTAATTTAAAAAAGATGTCAGTGTATGTTATTGAAATTAATTATCGGTTACGTGGTTGTGGTGTGACAAAAGAGACAAAGAACGGCAACTAATTACAAGGTGTGTATGTATCTCTTCTGCACACATGTATAAGTCCATATAGAAGAAATAGCATGTAGATCTTAGTTCAATAACTAAATATGTTCCATTTATATTGTATATAATTTCCGCTTAATGTTGTTCCGTTTACATTGTATAATTTACAGCTTAATTCATTTTCGAAGTTGAAATTGGTTGATTTATTTACGTCCGCCCGGTATATTAAAATCCGACTTGTCAACAGACGCCTTTCTAGCAGCCCTGCGCCGATTTATTGCCGGCGTGGTCCTTGAGATCACCTCTATAGTGACTGTGGCACAAATATTGTGGGTGCTCATAAACAGTTAATTCATCTCGCCAAGCTTGCTGCTTCTAAGGACCATATTTCGTGGCATTTTATACCGCCGGCTTCACCTCATTTTGGTGGCTTATGGGAAGTGGAAGTGAAATCTGTTAAAACCTTGCTCCTACGTACTATTGGAAAGCAAGTGTTAACTTTTGAGGAGTTGGCAACTGTCTTTATCCAAATTGAGGCCATCCCGAACTCACGTCCTATCACCTCTTTAAGCAGTGACCCCAATGATTTGAGCTGTCTTACGCCAGATCATTTTTTAACTTTGGCCCCTCTAACCGCCATCCCGGAGCCCGCCCTTTCTCACCTTCCGCTCAACCGCCTCTCTCGCTGGTAATTACTCAAGCCTAATTCAACAAGATTTTTTGGTCCCGTTGATCCAAAGAGTACTTGCATTCGCCACAACAGTGCTCCAAGTGGTACACACCGTTTCCTTAAGTTGAGTTGGGCATCTTAGTGCTGATTAAGGCAGCTAATGTTCCTCCCCTTCGTTGGTCGCTTGGCCGTCTTGTGGCTATGCATCCTGTGACAGATGGTGTTGTTAGGGTGGCCACACTTAAAACCGCTCACGGTCAAAGCTCTGCTCTTTGCCCTCAATGTAGAAAAAAAATCATTTTTTCTTTTGTTTTTTGTAAATCTTTTCTTTTCGCTTTTTTATTCTGCCCCCCCCCGCTTTTTAATTATTTTTCTTCAATATACCTTGCATTTTGGTGGGCGGTATGTTCCGTTTATATTGTATATAATTTATCGCTTAATGCATGTTCCGTTTATATTGTATATAATTTACCGCTTAATGAATGTTCCGTTAATATCGTATAATTTACAGCTTAATTCATTTTCAAAGTTGAAATTTGTTGATTTATTTACGTCCGCCCGGCATATTAAATGTTATAGAGATATCCCATGTATTATTTCAAACACAGCGCATGTACAAAATGTGGCGATATCGATTAAACTATGCTCTTCGCATGTAAAAGAACAGTCTTTCACCATGGATAACACACGAAGCTTTGCAGTATCGATTTTCGTTAAAGAAGGCCGCAAAATTACATGTTCTTACATTTAAAAGTTAAAGTTACAAATTTCGCAAGCGCCAGATTACGTAACGCACCGGCAGATGGTAGCCCTTATCTTGGTTACAGATTTTAGCGCGCCCATCTGTCAATGACGTCACGCAATGAGCAAATTTGATTGCGCAATTACTCAATAAATATCATAATAAACATTACAAATGCAGTATAGTCAATAAGGTACTCACATAAATATATCCAGCTTACCACGAAGTACGCCAAGCGTCCTTCTAAAGCGCTCCGACCAGCTACGCGGTCATAGACTCCGATTCGTTCCCCGGGTCGTGGGATGCTCCAAGGTCGTATCCAAATTCCTATATGTAGCGGAACGATAAGGAACGGGTTTATCAGGAAAAGACAAACAAAGATAAGCAAGGGAAATCTCCATAATAAAAATAAAGATACGATACCAAGCACGACAACTGCACTCCTCGAAGTTCCAGGCAAAACACCCACGTTACAGAGTGCCCCGGAAACTTCCCCACTCTTGTTCTCCCGCCACTCGCGTCGCGCGATCTGGCACAAACGCACTCTGACGTGACGGAAATACACGCCAAGGCTTTTGAATTTATGGCGCGAACTCACGCACACCAAAATTAAGCTAAGGAATGTTTAGTGCCAATTTGGCACGTAACAACTCTTCACCACATTAGAAGAGTCGATTTTTGTTACTTGTACTTGACGGACGCATTCAACAGCGTTTGTTTACTTCGTTATCCGTTTGAACGGCCGCATGAATATTAAGGTGCTTCACTACGCTCGCATACAAGGTAAGTGTTTGAAGTAATTTTTTGTTTGTTTATTATCATTAATGTTTTTTCGTATATATGTCCACTTTTCTCAACTATCAGTAGCTATCGAAATTACCGCAAAAGTTACAAAATATTTGCAGTAGAAATCGTAATAATTAAATAATGTCATAGAAATTTTACATACAGTTTGTTAATTGTTTAAATTTGTGTGATTGAATTTAATGGTTTTTGCCGGAAGTCAATAACATAGTTTATTATAAACGCTAACGATACTTTCAAATACATACTCGTCAAGTATATTCTGAATGGCTATGGTGGAAATTGCTTGTATTATTGGTTTACAATAAATGGCCGTTGGTTCGGATATCGTTTTAGTTACTGCTCTTTTCTGATGGATTACAATTATGTGACGTCAGCGATGTGTTAAAAGAACAAGTTAATACAAATGCCTTTAAAACTTGTGAGACAGACACTCCAGGATTAATTAAAAATCAATATTGCAAAAGAATTTGTTTGTATATTTTGTAATGAGTGGAAGAACCTTCTGCAATTGAGTTAATTTAAAAAAAATCTCTCATATAGGTAATAAATAGACCATGGGTTTAATCGGTTACTTTTTGCAAATATTGTGCAACATTGCTTCATCTAGCATTAATTAAAAAATATATGTATAAATATTGTGTATTGTATAATATTGTAAAATATATATGTGCTAAGATTGTGCAACATTACTTACTCTGGGATGACGTGTATAACAAGTGGTATATTGTTAAAGGCTTTCACGGCCAGAGTCATAAATATTTATGGTTCCGGATTGGAGCCGTGTTATCTTATAAACTAAGGTTCAAAAAAGAAAATGAAAAATAAATATAAAAAATGAAATAAATATATAGATGATAATAATAAAGATAAGAATGATAAAATATTAAGTAGACAAGTTAAAGTGTAAAAAATTATGAAAGAGTTACTTCTGAACTAGCAGACTCACTAGTCCATTTAAGCCAAATGGTGTCTTGTGACAAAGTATCTGGTGAAAGTAGCGAAAGTAGTAGTTTATATAAAGCGATAACTTGACGCATGAGTGCTCATGAATAAAGAGGAGTGTGTAGCGGATCAGTGAACATTACGGTTCTGCTTTCACTAGTTACTTTGCCACAAGACACCTTTTGGCTTGAATGGGCTGATGAGTCTGCTAGTTCAAAAGTAACTCTTTCATAATTTTTTAACCTTTAACTTGCCTACTTAATATTTTATCATTCTTATCTGTATTATTATTATTATTATTATTATTATAATTATTATTATTATTATTATTATCTATATATTTATTTCATTTTTTATATTTGTATTTTATTTTGTTTTCTTGTCCTGATGAAGCCCATTACAAAAGTGGGGAAACTCAATGTTAGTTTATAAGATGACATGGCCCCAACCCGGAGCCATAAATATTTATATAACAAGTGGTATGTCTATCTCTTTTCCACTCATATAAAGTACATATAGAGAAAATTACATGTAACATTCTATAATGGCCATGCTTTGTTTTATACATTGAATTTTACATAAGAGTCAGTTTTGGGCTAATAGCTGCAGTTTCGTACTACTGCGAAGTTTAAATAGAAATTTTGTATTGGTTAACCGGGTTCACAAATCAGTCGATAGGTTTTGTAACCTACAAATGTCAATTAGGGTCCCATACGTATCTCCAGTTATATCAGTGTGTTAATATGTTCACTGTGAAATCAAGTTTAGGCACAGTTTGTACTGCGCAACTAAATATCCTATTATTTTAATTACTGAATCTGTACATTGAAGTGAAACTGCTGATAATACGTTATTTCGGAACTGAAGCTGCATCTTACTTCTGTAACCAGCTACAACAAAACAATTATTACATCTATCCAAAAACATCTGGCGGAAAGCTGTAACACATTTCGAAAAGTACTTATACCTGATGAACCGAAAACTAACAATCAGTTGCTAGAAGTAAGCGCCTCCAGAATCAATGACAGGAGCAGCATGTTACTTCAGCGACTGGCTGAAAGAAAAACAGATCAAAACAGCCAACTGCTGTAAAGCTTTAAGGCGTGTCTCATATGTGCTTATACCTCATGAGCCAAATGCAAACCCAGCATTAGCAAATTTATAAAAGCTATCAGTGGGCGATAATGAGGTACTAATTTTAAAAGCCGAAAAATCTTTTAATATTATAATTACACAGGTATCTCTCTAAATATTTAGAGCATTAATATTCTTCCTAAAGTGGTTACAACTCAAAAACAGCTGCAAATTCCCTTAATTCCACCAACTAAAACTATTTGAAAACCATTACTTATCTGGTAGTACAAATTCAAGTTAAAATTAACAGAGGCGAGCCCAACTTCATACCAGGAATGTAAAGCTGTAATAAGTCTTGACATTTCTGACTTAGTTAATTGGCATTCCTAACCATCAGCAGGGTTCATCGGAAATCCGAATTTATGTATGCATGATCAGGAAATGCGGGTTATTTCCGTTGTTTCCGATACATTTTATGATAGGCTTTCCTTGTTCTTCCGGCTGAATAAATCGATTTCCCTTACACAATTAAGTTCAATTACATTGCAAAGGGAAATTTATTCTCGACGAAATTTATTAGGGTGGACAGTGAAAATCTGCTCCAATTTATTTTTTCTAGAAGAATAAATCTATCTGATGGATCCATTTAAACTGATTTGGTGAGGTATTAAAAACTTTTGCGCTAACTCTGACGTCATGTAAGTACATTAAATTTGTCGAACGTATGTTAGAGTTTTCACGAGTTTCAGTTTTTCAGAAAGTTTGGAGATCGGATGTTTGTAAAGCCTAGCATTGCTGAAAGTGTAAAGATGTTCATGTCGATGCCTTCATAACTATTAGTAAACTTCTAAACTATTATAGGTTAAAACGGTTTTCAACACACGCACGTTAAATATTCCTAGAGGCTGTATAACGAATATTCATCAAACTGGATTACCGAATTTAGCAACCACTATGAGAGGGTTCATTTTGCTAATGGATGGACGTAACGACCGTCGTAGAAACTGAGAAATTATGAGACAGTGAACAGATCCCAAAGTGGTTGTATACAGGATGTATACCAATAAGGAAGGAAAATTTAAATGTGAGAAGGGAGTTGATAGTAAACCTTAAATTAAAACAAGTGCAATACATAAGCAAATCTTAGGTATCTCAAGCAAACACGAATTGACAGAAGATGTCATATGGTAACAAAGGTGCCAGATTCGAGAATCGAAAGGTACCAAACAATTAAATCAATAATGACAGGTACGAAGTTTCACTTAAAAAACTAACATAAGGCAAAAAAAGCATGTAATTTGTTACGTTACGTAATTCGTGGCAGTCACGTTGGGCGCCAAATTTATGCTAAGTTGGCTCGTAGCCGTGCGTAACACAAAGAAAATCAAAGAAATGACCGGGCTCAATCGGAGATTAGGGGGGGTTGTAAAAAGCAGACCAACATACAATGTACGCGGCTGTAAGGAGTTAGTGATAATACCTGCAAGAAAAAAAATAGTTTAGCAAACCTGAAATAAAGAAAAGAATAAGCATAGCAGCAATGAAAAGTTTAAATTATTCAGAACTTTGTAGAATGTAAGAAAAAACTGTTTGGATAATCTATATAATATACCAACGGTAAAAGCAATACAAAACATTTTTAGTACAAAGTGAGGTAATATTGGGAAGTAGCAGAACGTTTCCTCACACACCAATTAAACATAAATTAGACAAAATGTTAAAAAAAAAAAAAATAGGTAAGACACAATTGATATGAGTAATTCAGTAGTATTGATCTTTCTTTCTTTCTTTTTTTTTCTTATGTTTTAAAATATCATGCAAGTCTATTGTAAAAGGTATCAGAACGACAAAGATATGGTAAAGCATCGGATAGATATTTAAAGTAATAACAAGTAGGAAATAGTTCAACTTACAAAAGTCCTTCAGCAACGCTTCCTTGCAACGGAAGTGTGAGATTCACGATGTCCTGCACTAACGAAGCACTTCACCCTGGACTGTGAGGGTGTTGATGGAACTTATCACACGTCACACTAATCACACCTACGCATTTCACTGGGGTTAGCAGCAGACACCATTACGCGACGGAACTATGTAGCAATGATACATTTCTTGCTAATTCTATTTCCTGAGACAATAATTTCGAAATCTTTTGTAGCACTAGTTTAATTTCAACTGGGATCAAATGTATATTATTTTCATAAACCTCCAAAAAGCAGTGAGAAACTTCAACCAATACCTTTGTAAACCGGTAATCTGTTATATTTCGCAAATAACGAAATTCGCGCAAGCAATGATCTATTTTAGATTCTTTGGTGTTAGAAAAATGCAGAAACTACAGTATCCACTGTATTTAAATAATCCAAAGTATGCACTAATCTGATAAAACAAAGGGACACTAGACTAGATCGCACACATTAATCCTAAAGAAAGAATCGGTCAGTTTAGCAAGTTCTACGACTATTATTTCACAAGACAAACAACTAAAACCACAAATTAGTAAAGTACGCGTATCACTAAAGTAAGTCCGTCAAATGTTCCTTAAAGCATTTGTCTCACAAGAAAACAACTAAAACAATTAGTAAGCACGCGTAAGCAATAAAACCGTCCGTCAAATGTTCCGTAAAACACACGTGCCTCGAGTTTAACAAGCTTTACCGCTTTTATTTCCAACAGAAAAGCAACTAAAAACATGCCGTGAGATCGCACACACAGTTTAAGTATAAAAAGACAAATCAACTAAGAAAAACACAATCAGTAAAACAACGCGTATCACTAAGTCAATGTTCCGTAAAACGCACGTGCAGGTCGAGTAAACACGTTCGCCTATCAAGCATACTTCCTTCAAAAGGAATCAGAACTACACTTTATACAGTTAATATACAACTTTTACTTCACAAGAAAAACAACTAAAATCGTGCCGCACTTGTTCAGGAACAATACGAAAATTAATTGCGCATTAATTCTCACTATTCTCAAAAGCAGAAAGAAGCAGTATTTTCAACGTACTTAATATATCGGAACTAAGAACGAACTCTACTCCTCATCTGTTTATTCAATTCGTCGCTATTACAACCGCTTATGGTCTCTTATCTAGCCTTGTATATTCACATAAGGAACAAAATTTATATTTACGGCAAGACAAGACGACGCAATCCACTCATTATAATACGATGCACTCGCCTAAGGAGTTAATAAATATTAAATATAAAAAAGTAATTTGTAGAAATGTATTTATGAATTGAGGATAGCGTAAAATGTTAAAATTACCAAAAATGCCCGTTACAAATTAAAAAAATTCCCAAAACTTCGGATTTTACGCACATACTGTACAAATTACTATAAAGCTATACGGTTCGGCAGAACGGGTAGTTTCAGTCGAAGTATGAATTTGCAAGAATTATAATATAAATAATGGGATATAGCGTTAAAATAAATATTTTTAACGTGTATCAAATAAGTATTTGTACAGATAATTTGACATTGTCAAACTTAGTAATAAAAATAGCTAAGAGTCGTGTTAAGAAAAATTTAGTGTTAGTTAAACATTATAGTAATTATCATCAGTAAAATTTACAGCTACATCGTAGTACATTACGGTTTTTCTATATTTGTACGTAAACAGAATTATATAAAACACAAAAAAGGAACAGTAAAAAGAAGTTCGTTACAGAGGTGATGTTCAAGTTATTGTTTTAATATGGCAGCATATTAAATAGTCTAGTACTGGTGATACCAGGTTAATACCTATATATTGCAGACACTACTGTAACTCATAAATTAGTACATACAAGCAAACAAGTATATTTACAACACTAACAATTACTAACTAACATCTAAATATATATACAGCAAGCGCAATAAATCAGTTAATTCAGAATACCATATGAATTTTTACAGGTTTAACACGAGTGTGCAAGCAAGTAGTGTATGTTAGTCAGGATAACAATCACTGAGTGTATAATTGTGTGCTCGTGTTACCAGTCAACAACACTCGAGCAAATTTAAAATCATTTTGTCACGTGAGCGCGACTCAAATCACACACCTTTACTTCTGTTTCCTACAGGTTTAAAAATGGCTCAAACTTTACTCCGATTTCTTCGTTCACGATAGCTATGCCCACTATACAAAGGGAAAACATATGTAAGTAACCCTGAATCAACCAGGAAGTCAGTGCCAGTGATCGATATCCAAGAATCAGTACCTACTAACATTCTTGTGATTGATATTCAAGAGTCTCCTAGTATTAAGCTACGGGCAAACTACGATAACTAAACCACACATTACACGAATCAGTGATTGTTATTCTGATAAAAACACACTATATTTTTGAACGTTAGTGATTGAAATCGTTACAGCACGCAATTACTCTATTTATACACCTCAGTAATTGACACCCTGACCAAACACCCACAATGCGCTTACACCTGGAGATACCAGAGCACCACCTCGACGACATAGTCAGCCAGCCACGCCTTGTCAACGGATCTACGTCATTCAGGCGTACAACTATAAGTCGTGACAGTATCAGCTTCGCCAACGACAGCCACTTCCTGTGTGTCTATATCTTCTTTGCTAATAATCATCGTGTATTAGTTCATAATAACATTTCATAAGGTTAAGTTATATATATATATATATATATATATATATATATATTGCAGTGAAGATCCTCTGGGTACTCGTAGGATTACAAGTTGCAATATCGTGCCCCACACTTTGGGCGTCATAATAATTATGGTGAAGTTTACCTCGGCTGCTCCGCTCTCTACTTTCACTAAAATCCTTCTGAATCTTTCAAAGAAGCTTACCTGAACTGCTGAAATTCAAACTTCCCCTAACTGCCACCAAGCTGTAATCTGAAAAATACGTCCCTACAATCCTCTCAAAAACGTAACTACCAAAATACATAACACTCTATTTACACAAATAAAAATTTACTACTTCCAAATCTTTGTCCATTACAACACTTGACATACATAAAATTACATTATAGCCTTACACATTTTTTACGATTTTGTTTAACGAGAATTTCCAATATTTAAAAAGAGCCCACGGCAAGTTCGGATGGAAGATGGCTCAACGTTGAGGAAATCTCAAAGGCAAAGCGGCTAGTCGAACTATATGCTCTGGGTGGAACATGAGCTGTGGGTCGAGGTGTAATTGCAACCACTAATAATAAGAATAAGGCGCCACCGTATTTTTCTATACAGAGAAGACCTGACTCAAGTCCCTTGTACAAGGCTAATGCGGAAACCTTTCTCCTATAGCCGCTATACAATTTTTTAAAGACCACATAATCTCTGAAGTTTCTTACCTTATGGCTCGACCTTGACCTTAGCAATCCTCTGCAGCACCTGTGAACAGATTAAACAAAGAATAGCACCGTTTGTGCATTCATACTCAAAAATAATTAAATTCAATTGGAATCATCTTTCATTCATCCTAAATAAAAAATAGTCTTTAGTCCGAAAATAAGAATCTATTCTTCTGGTATTCAATAATGTGCTTTTATACAAAATATCTTTCTTTCTTTATATATTGATTAATTTAAATTGTGAAACATAATTTACTGAAGGCACTGGATAAGATCAGTACTAAATACCATTAAATGTGGTTTTATTTAACAAATTGACAAAGCATAAAATTGCTTATTTATAACAAAAAGTTAATTAGGGTAGATCTACCTTAATTTCACAGTGGATAATTTCAAATAAGTATTCATGAAATATCAAATATAGAAATTTAATTTTTAAGTGCTCATAATTGTAAGAATTCACTTTGTCTAACACGTAATGACATCTTCTGATGTTTCATTGAATTAATCAAAGAATGAGGTAAGAACAAGTTACAGATTCCTATCGCATAACATCGAAAAATATAATTGTGGTCTGTCCTTGACCTATTTAGAATTTTACACAACTTGATTAAACAAAAATTTATCTCGTTACTACGTCGATAGTTCAAATAACATACGAACACAATTTTTTGTACATACCAATCTCCGATTTGCACCAAAATACCTGCTTGGGAGCTTACGTCAGCATTAAACCACGGAATCTTCCAATTTAAACGAATAAATGTGCTGCACACTGAAAATCACATTACTCGGCCTCCATTATCTGCGTGTTAATTTAAAGATGCTCCAGGAGTAATTCAAACCACGAGAAAGATCAAATGTTGTTTGTAATTAAACTGAATACTTTATATATGAGGTTCCATGTTATATATGAATAAAATTGTTTTCTATAATTTAGATTGAATACCATTCATAAAAATTGCTTTATAAATTACGTTGCATTATATTTTAAATTGTATTATATACATAAGGATGCATTATATCTTTAGTTGCACTGAAAATTTTTAATTAATATCGTTACAGAAACAAATTTACTTACTGTTCCTAACGATTCTTTAACCAAACGATTTCTTGTCATCCACGAGCTGTTCCAACAAAAATGGACCATCTAAAATACCTCTCGGAGATGACATTCTCTTATTAAACTTCATACGAACGTGCTTCCAACACGACAAACAGCCAAAAAACATTGTTCCTAAGAACAATTCGACCTGCTTTCACCACAGCTGTGTTAGAAGTGTCGGGTTAAGCGAGTTGCTGCCCGGTAACAACGTTACTTCGTAATTTCCGAATAGATGGGGCTCTAGGAAGGATACTAAATAGGAGCTTTTATCTTGTCACCGTAGAAATTAATTTTTAATTCGAACTAAATGCTAGTACTTTATTGGACAATAGATGATATTTAATTAAATGGATTGTATAGCATTATAATGCATTATACTATTTATTATTAAATAAAAGGATTAGTTATACGGATATATTTAGGTAGAAAATAAAATTGCTACAACATATCTCTGTGAAGAAAGCAATTCCTTTCTTTTTTTAAATGTATTCTGGATCAAATATTTTTCATTATACATATACCCTATTTAAAGTAATTGGGCTAACCTCACACCTGACTTTAACCCCTGTCTTAATATGAGTTCACAGTAAAAACCTTTAAACCTGTGTGCAAAATTATAGCACTGCAATAACAAAAGTCCTCTTGACTTTGTACATAAACAGCCTTTGTATCATTGTATTAATGATCCTTTTCTACAAAAACATATTTTCATTTAAAAATAAAGTTCAATACATTTTTAAGTCCATAGAATTCATAAAATAAGCACCCAAAAAGCACAAAATGTCAAAACACGTCAAATAACTCAACAATGTTTAAAAAATTAGTTACCTGGTAAACACTACAGAGCCTGCATCTGGAATCCAGCCCTCAATGATGTTGCCGTCTATAATGCCTCGAAGCTATGGAACCGCTCCCCAAGTTGAGTCACACCATTCTAGTCAACACGCAGCTATCCAGATCTCACCAACTAACTAATGATAGTGCATCCAACCTTCCTCTATTCCTCTACTATTTCATGTACCATCAGCCAATCACTCCTCGATGCATTTACAATTGCCAATCCAACTTAGGAAGCCTTGCAATCCCCAACAACCTAAATAACTGTAGACTCTACTTACTTGGCTTAGAGAAGCTTGGCTTTTATTTGTACATGTACTTCAAGATATTTCAAAAACCAGAGCTACAGCACACCCACTTGTATGTAATAACAACTTTACAAAAACACTGAATAATATTTGCTACTAGCTAGACTTAACTTCGATGACGAGCGAAGAGAGCCTCTCACCCCCTTACAGCTAGTTATATAGACCAAAAACACCCCCCTGTTGTTTAAGTTTCTCACACATAACAAACTTTCTTGGTATCCTTGTAACTGTTGGCACACTTCTCAAAACACAAACTCCTAACTGACACAAAATTCTACATAATTTTGCAAATAAACATCAATGGTCTTGGAATTTTGACGCTCGTACACAACAAGTGTTAGAAGTATGAAGCTAGTAGGTAAGCTAGAGAACCTGAAAATTGAAACGAGTAGGTTAGTACTAGACATAGTAGGGATCAGCGAAGTTCAGTGGCCAGAGGCGAGGGATTTTTGGAGTGAAGACTTCGGGCGTGGGGATAGTTATGCGAAAAAAGATAAAACACTGTGTAGAAAATTACTTACAAAAGAACGAAAGAGTACTCATGGTTTGATTAGAATCTAAACCAGTAAACACAGTAATAATACAAATATACATGCCCACCTCTACCTACAGTGACGAAGAGGTAGAAGCAAACTACAAAGATATCGATGACATACTGAGATACGTAAAAGGACATGAAACTTTAATAACTACGGGGGATTTTAATGCACTGGTAGGTGAGGGTAGGGAAGGAGCGGTAGTAGGATTTTTGGTTTAGGCACGAGAAACGACAAGAGAAATAGGTTGGTAGAATTTTGCGACAAGAACAATTTAATCATCACAAACATATTATTTCAACATCATGCTAGAAGACGATATACGTGGAAGATGCCAGGAGATATAGGAAGATATCAAATAGATTACATTCTTGTTAGACAACGGTTTAGAAATCAAGTAAAAGACAGTAAAAGCTACCCAGAAGCAGATATAGACACTGACCATAACATCGTAATTATAAAAGCCGCACTTAAAATTAAAAATTTGAAAAAAAGAAACAGAAAAAGGCACATTGACTTAGAGAAACTAAAAGATAAAGATATTCAAGAAAGGTTCGAAAAAAAGTCAAATGAATTGTTGAAAGATGCCGGAAAAATATCTGATACTAAGGAAATAGAAACAGAATGGAATAACATTAAATCCAGCTTAAACATGGCAGCCAGAGATATTCTAAGATATACACAAAAAGAAAATAAGAAACCATGGATAACAAAGGATATCCTGAATTTAATAGAAGAAAGGCGAAAATACAAAAATAAATCAGGCGAAACAGGAACACAGAGATACAAAACCATAAAATGGGAAATTATTCGCAAATGCATAAAAGCTCAAGAACAATAGTTTGATGAAAAGTGCAAAGAGGTACAAACTAAGATGGAAATAGGAAAGGCAGATGAAGCATACAAACTAATTAGAATTAATTTTAGGTATATAAAACCGTATAGCAAAAATATAAAGGACGCGGGAGGAAACGTCAATATAGAAAAAAAATGTAGAGAAAGTGGATGGTGGCAGGAATATATAGGGAATTTATATGCAAGAGAGAAACTAACAGCATTAGAACAGGAATAAGACATTAAAAGTGATAACTTGGGATATCCTATACTTAGAGATGAGTTTGAATTAGCATTAAAGGGTCTGAAAAATGGTAAGGCGCCGAGTACAGATAAGGTGCAAGCAGAAACTCTGAAAGCCGCTGTACAAGTAGTAACAGAACGTCTCTTCCAACTTGTAAGCTATATGTATGAGACAGGCGAGATACCCAAAGATGTGAAAATTTTCGAACAATAAGTTTAACAGCACACGTGTCAAAAATATTAAATTGAATTGTACAAAGAACAATAGAAAAACGAGCTGAAAAAAATACTAAAAGTAGATCAATTTGGGTTTAGGCGAAACAGGAGAACACGGGAGGCTATTTTAGCTCTGAGAGTGATAGTAGAGAAATAGAAAAAGAGGAAAGCGAAATATTCAAAAAGATTGGAATGAGTCTTAGGGATAGACGGATAGTGCACTGCTTATACAAAGAACAAACAGCGGTTAATAGAATTAGAGCAAGAAAATAGAAAAGTAAATATTAGGAAAGGGATGAGACAGGGATGTGCCTTATCCCCATTAATTTTTAACTTGTACATAGAAGAAGCAATGAATACTGTCAAATGCAGGAAGACATTTAGAATTAATATGCAAGGAAAAAAAATTGATATGCTTAGATTTGCATATGATATAAAAGTATTAGCATCTAACAAAGAAGAGTTAGAAGCTGCTCTTAATGAAATAGAAATAGTTCTAACAGAGGGATACCGTATGAAAATTAACAAAAATAAAACTAAAGTACTAGTATGCAAAGGAGGGGGAAATAAATCAAAAACAAAAAGATAATTGGTAACAAGAACTTACAAGAGGTTAAGGATTTCTGCTACCTAGGAAGCCAAATAACGCAAGGTGGGAAAAACGCAAAAAGATATAAAACAAAAATTTGCACAATGTCGTGTTACGTTTAACAAGAAAAAGCAACTACTGTGTTCAAAGATAACAAACATAGAAAAAGGAAAAGATTGCTTAAAACATATGTTTGGAGCACAGCACTGTACGGCTGTGAAGCCTGAACAGTGGACAGTAGGAGAAGCGGACAAGCAAAAGGTATAAGCTTTTGAAATGTGGTGCTAAAGACTTATGATGAAGATATCATGGACAGACAAAGTTAAGAAGAAAGAGGTACTAAAAATGGTAGGGGAAGAAAGAACTATGTGGAAAACAGTAAAAAAATAGGAGAGATAGGATGGTAGGCCATGCACTACGGCATGAGGGAATAGTGCGGAATATATTAGAAGCAGAGATAGGAAAAAAGAGAAGTAGATGTAGACCTAGGCTAGACTATTTGCACACAGATAGTGAAAGATTAAGGCTGTAGGAATTTCGGGGAAATGTGTAGGCTCGCTCAGAATAGAAATCAATGGAGGTACGCATCCAACCAGTCCCAAGATGGATAAACTAATGATGAGAAAAATAACTGTACTTAAACATCATGATTATTAAAGAAACTACAGGTATTGGTTGTGCAATATTCTCGAATAATATTACTTGTCAGAGGATTTATTTGAAAACTACTAATTCGGCAAATGTTTAAGTGTTGGAGGATCTTGGCAACCACAGGCTGCTTAACCCCCTGCACATACCTTACATGTGATTTTCCAATGCTCCACCCGAAGGTACTACATTGGCCAGGAAGGGAGTTTTTTTTACCTAGAAAATTTGGAATTTTGCCGAACCCTTGCTTGGAACAGTTCGATCTTATTGGTGGGATTTATTAATATAGAAAGTATTAAAATAAAATATGAGTATAAACATTTCAAAGGAATGTCATAGACCATTAAAAGTTTATGTTTTGAATATAGCGCTATATGGCTGTCATATAAGAAGCTTCAGAAATATTTCCGATGGTCTTAGAAATTGTTAAAAAATTAGAAATATACCTAGTATAATTATAAGAAATTAATATAGAATAATAGGTCACGTTATAGGACACAAAGAAATAGATAGCACAATGATAAAGAACGGAGCAAAACGTAAAATCTGTCGAAGAAGGCAACAACTCAAGTATAAAGATTATGTTAAAAGCGATGTAGGTAAATATGGTTAAGGGTTCTGAAAAGCTAGCACAAGATAGAATACAGCAGAGAGTTGCTTTAAACTAACCTTAGGTATGCGACTTTGAGAACGATAAAGGTTGGGAGTAAACTTTATTGCACAACTTCCACCTGAACACAGCTACGTTTCGTAAGTTACTATCTCTCGAATGGTTCGGATTTATTTAACTCTTTTGCACAGTACTGGTATGTTATTTTTGACAGCTTTAAATAATTGCTTGTAACAAAAACTATTTGCAATAACAAAAGTTCTTTATTCTTAAACTGATTATACAAGCCTTTTCAGCAACTCGTAGTTACAATAAAATTTTCAAGAGCTTTTCCGACAATTTATTTTCAGAACTAATCGCAAACAGTACAAGTATTATTTTCTTAAAGTACGACGCTATCTTCTAAATTACTTACTAACGAGCACTACATTTAACTACCTACGCACTACTTATTAAGTTATATAATCACTAAAGTAATTTATATAACAGTTATTTATATCACATATGAACGTCTATCAAAGCTATAATTAGAACGTTTCTTCAGAACTGACTTCCAATGTCCATGACCACAATTTATGTACATATTCAAAAACCTCTAGATTAATCTAAAAGGTACCATAAATTGTGTAAAAAACATTTCGAATGTACCTATTGTAATCTTTCAAATGCAAAGTCGTGTACCTGTCAGTCAAGCAATCTCGCACGGCAGGACATGTCAATTATGTTTTGTGTACAAATCCTTCCTTTACGTTCTAATGTTGTAACAAATACAATTTCATCCCTAGCTAGTTTACGCCTTTTTATAATTATTAATTTACGATTATCCTTTACGGTGTTGAAAGCGTAAATTTCTATTCCATTAATATAATATTTATTCGTTGTCGTGTAGAGCTCCATCTGTGTTTATGGGTTTAATGTAGCATTTTGATTTCCCTGATATTCGCTTGACCGTGTAGTAAAACACTTTATTGCTTTAGTCTATTTTAATTTGAGGATGTAATCAGATAGACAGGTTTTCGACGCCTGGTCGAGCAGATTTTTAGAAATTATCAAGTCCGACATGCATGTGGCCTGGTGCAAAAGAATTCCTTTGGTATTGGTAGAAGAAACCATCACTGGAGTACACGCTAAGGAATTAAGAAGAACTTTTTGGTTAGTATTCTTCCTTAGTCAGTCGACCCTTAAGATGATTTATAGAATATGGTTTTGAAATACATCATCACGGTATGTAGTTATTTTCATTTTGAATTTAAATTAATGCTTTTTGATTTTGTAGTGCAAGTTTTAGTTATTGAGTATTGTAAAGTTTTAGTTACTAATAAGTATTGCAAAGCTTTTGCTTATTAAGTATTTCAAGTTGAAATGTGAAGATGCCCTTGTCGTAAACAGCAAAACTTAAGGGTTCCTTTTCGAATGGAAATCAAGTTTGTAATCCAAGATACATGTGAAGGACGCGGAGCTGTTGTTCGATTTGTACACGAGAATTGATGGGCGATGGTGCAAAGTTCATTCTTGAATAAATTGGTAAATACTAATTACTACCGAAATCATATGGATGTCGTGTGAACTTTTGTGGTGAGTGTTTTCTTTATTCGGTTCTGGTAACAGCAAAAATCACAGGAAATGTAACGATTTCTTTTTGTAAATTTAAATAGTAGTTTAAATTGGTGTAAGTATTATTTTGTTCAATATTTAATCGTTTGATTTTGTATAAACGTTCATAGGAACATAGAAAATTTAAAGATAACTTTCTGAAAATTTAAAAGGTTAAACAAGAATTTGTTTGTAACTTAACAAGTGACATCTTAGTGCTTGTTTGTCACATTTTATGGTTAAGTTGTTTTACTCGAAAGTATAATAGTATACAGATTATTTTATACCATAAGGCTATTTGACCTTTTGTTGAAGTAATAAATTTTTATAAATATCTAAACTCACCCGTAGATCAAATAAGTTCAATTCTTTTACTTTTTCACTTTTAAACCAAAACAGGATCCTTTTTCGGTAATAATTAAAAGTTGTTACGTATTTTTAAAAACACAATATCTTCCTTAAAGGATTTTAATAAATTAAGATTTTCGAAATACATAAAATTAATAAGAGATAACGTATAAATACCTTTATAGTTAGATCGCTAAAAAAACATCAATGCATGTAAAGTTGTATAAAATATGTGTATATAGTTCTTTAACCAAATAAAAAATAGATTATGTTATTCTAAATTTTATTTTCATTGAAGTTGCTAATAGTTTCTCACAATTGGTACAAACAAATTCATAAAATTGAGTATAGAGGGAAAAGGGTACCAACATTCTATTGGTAAGATATTTTAGAGTTATATTTTTGAATTGCTAATTTTATAAATTTTTTTGTGATAATTTCACTAGGCTCTAGTGAAGCCCTAGTTCTAATAATTTCTTGAGGTGGTTATATTCTCAGACAGTACGATATCATCTCTCCAATACAAGCTAGCAGTGTTAAAAGTAAGTAGATATTATGTTTATACGTTTTGGTTGTTCAGAAGATGTTTTTTTCTTTTCAAAGATTTCCGTATCTTATCTTCGGATTGCTAGACATTACAATTATTAGTAAGATTCGGTGGCGTCCATAATTTTCTTTTTTTATCGTATACCATCCTACGACCATAGCTCATATCTTTTTCCTAAGTTGAAAAAACTTAGCTGGCTGGAAGATCTCATTTGAGGGTCCTTTTATACAAAAAACCGCTTACCATACATTTCAACCTGGGCTTGAATTTTAGACAGAAACTCCCTCTAGTTTCTAGTGGCTCTGCCGCCCACAAGGTAGTTACATTGAAAAAATCAGGTGAAAAAATATAATTAATCTGTTCACAGGTAGAACAAGCAACGCCACAATATTTTGTAATTAATTTGGCGTCTACACCGTGGACGATTGTTAACTATTTTCTTAGCTCCAAGATATATTTGCACATCATTAGGTCTTCAGTTCCGAACTAACCTACACATTTCTCTGAAATGTGCACAGTCTGAATCTATCACCATCTACGTGCCAAAGTCTGATCTCGGTCTTCGTCTAACTTTTTCCCTATCTTTACTTGTAATATATCCTTTACTATTCCCTACAAATGCCTTAGAATGAATCCTACCGATTTTTTTTGTTTTCCACAGATATCTTTCTTCCTCTAGTATTTCTATAACCTATTTGTGATTAACCTGGTCTGTTCATGCTATCATGCTTATACATTTGAAGCGCAACATTCCAGAAGGCTTCTATCTCTTTCTATCTGCTTTTCCTACTGCCACTATTTCATAGACGTACTGCGTTGTGCTCTACACATATGCTTTAAACGATTTTCTTCTTGTTTCTATGTTCGTTGTCTTTAAACATAGCTGTTGTTCTTTCTTGTTTGATGCAGTACGGTCACCTTCTATTGTTTTACCGTTATATACTCAGTGGTATGTGAAGGGAGGCGTCGCCGTGGATCAATGTAGTAAGCGTAAGACTACGGATCCCAAGGTCCCGGGTTCAAATCCCGACACGGCCGACTGCTTGAAAAATGGCAGGTGAGCATTTTTCACAAAAATTACGTCCTCGTTCGGATGAAAGGTTAAATGGAGGTCCCGTGTGTGAATGTTGTCACGCACGTTAAAGATACATACCTTGCCTGGAACGGCAAGGGTTCGGCAAAATTCTAAATTTCCAGGCAACAAATAACTCGCCTCCTGGCCAATGCAGTACCTACGGGTGGAGCATTGGAAATATAAATGCACGGTATGTGAAGGGGCGAATCCCAACACGGTCCGCTTGAAAATTGTTAGGCGAGCATTTTTCACAAAAATACGCCCTCGTTCGGATGAGAGGTAAAATGGAGGTCCCCTGTGTGTGTTGCCACACACGTTAAAGATCCCTACCTTGCTTGGAACAGCAAGGGTTCGGCAAAATTCAAAAAATTTCCAGGTAAAAAACACGCGCTTCCTGGCCAATGTAGTACCTTCGGGTGGATCATTGGAAAATCAAATGTAGGGTATGTGAAGAGGGGTAGGCAGCCTCTGGCTGCCAACTTCCCCCAGCACTTGAACATTTGTCGAATTCATAGTTTTTCCAATATATCATTTCGCACAATCAACATTAGTTGAAAATATGCAAAACCAATACCTGTAGTTGTTTATAATAATCATCAGGTTTAAGTGCACTTATTTTTGTCATTAGATTTTCCGTCTTGAAGCTAGTTGGACGCGTGCTTCCACTTCTTTATGTTCTGAGCTAGCCTATATTTGCATAATTTTTAATTATTCTACAACTTACTTCTTTTTGAAACAATAATTGTGAAAGATGGTAGGTCAATACAAGAATAAAGAAGTATCTGCTGAATATACAAACTACTCTTGTCGGCAAAACTACTCAATAAAACAGCAGCATTCCAAAAAAAATTTTGCTTCAATGGACGACTATCGTGACAGTCTGGCGAAAGTTTTGTTTACTTTTTATCCTTAATTGCAACTTTTATCTTTAGCGTCCTTAACTATACAACTGTTTTTAAGGGTCTCTTATCCCATTCTTTGCACTTTTGAGCATTTTAAGATAACAAAACTCAGTGGCTAAGAAAGGTTTAGCAAAGTCTAAAGGCAACTCAAAATGAGCTACGTCAATAGTTACATATTTTCCAAGTTAAAGTTAATCGCCGACGTCATAGTAGAAATGCAAAGAGGAAGTAATAAGTCTCGATCTTTCTGAAGTAATAAATAGATCTTCCTAACCGACAGCACTAACAGCAGAATTTGGAATTTATATGTCTGATTTGGACATCCAGTTATTTCCGTTATATTCTATTTAGTTTTCCTTGTTCTTCCAACCGAACAAATCGATTTCCCTTACACAATTAGGTTAAGTTCAATTACATTACAAAGCAAAATTTATTCTCAACTAAATGTATTAGAGGGGACAGCCGAAATCTTTTCAAATTTATGTTTCTGGTTTCCAGAACCCATCTGACAGATCCATTAAATAAACTGTATGGATGAGGTGTTAAAACTTATATGATTAACTGTGATGCCAGGCAACTGCAGGATTAGTATCGTCGAAAGTATGGTGTTCTATACGCAGAAGGCTTTAATGGATTTTCATGATAGTAAATTAAAAAGTTTTACGGGTTGGATGCTTAGAAAGTTTTATCTAGCGCTCCCTAAACTAATTAAGCGTAAAGATATGTAATAAGTTAAAGCGTACTAAACTATTACGAAACTTGTATGTTATTAGGGCTTCAGCAGCTTTCAATAGATGCGCGTTACATATATTCCTGGAGGCTGTAAAGCATATTCATCAAACAAGGTTATTGAATTTAGCGAACATGATCTGGGGAATTCATCTTGTTAATGGGTTTGGACAATAGTCTCTTTTGTCTAAGAAATTATGGTAAACCAAGGCGCACTAAGTACATATTTATCTTTAGGACAGCGAGTCATAGTCAACACACAATTCATTCTACTGAAATAAAAATATGTTCAGAAACATTAATTAACAGAAAGTGGGGAAAGAGTACACTTAAATTCTGTAATTCTTGAACTCAATGATACAAGCAAGGTAAATGTTGACGACTAACTCGAAGGAAGAATTGGCGAATTGCTGCGAACGCTGAAACGATAATCTGATAATAAGAGTCTAAATCTACAATAAAGTTGAACGCCTATTGATTTCAATAACTTTTTGGAGCTTCTTGAAAGAAGTCCCTGACTGAAAATGCAGAGGCCACCAGAACATCAAATCACGGAAGTATATCTGCCGGTGCTTCACCAGGGTTGATAATACAATCGCAGACAACAAACACGGGGGGGGGGTGTGAATACCAATAAAATTCTCCTACCACTATCAATATTCTTTGTCCATTTTTACAAGATCAGTCTCAGAAG
The DNA here is from genome assembly GCA_036346225.1 of Platerodrilus igneus. NCBI lineage: Eukaryota > Metazoa > Arthropoda > Insecta > Coleoptera > Lycidae > Platerodrilus > Platerodrilus igneus. The sequence continues at coordinate 7,729,344 of JARFIW010001469.1, read as the reverse complement.
TTACGATAATTCAACCATATTTTATTCAGACCTAACTGTCGTCCTACTAACAGGACCAGTATCGATTTGTTTAATACACAAGCTGTTTATTGCGCGGAGGTCTTATAAATTTGTATATCGACTTACCTCCGCGTTGTTTTTTGTTATTCTAAGCTGCAGTTCCTACTCCTTCAACCAAGTGGACTGTATGCGAAATTGAGTCTGTGTTACGTTGCACTTGCACTGTGTTTTTTAGGGGTTTAACAAATAAAGTCTGAGGCACTTGACTAACATACGGTACCGAACGAAAAACCGACGACTGTTCTGCTTCGATATCCATAAGAAAGTGTTTGTTCACTACTCTTAATCCAACTTATTCACCCATGCACAAGGAATTTTTATGGCAGGATATAAGGGAACAAGGGATGACAATTTTACTATTAGATTTTGCGCCACGACATCGATTCATCGTGACAGAGAAAGGTCCACCAAAGTCGACTCCCGTATGTAAAAACGCCTTACCTGGAGTTAACCGAGAAGCTGGTAAATCCCCCATAGGGGGCATAAAGCCACAGGGTTTACACGAAAACAACGAATGCAGGATTTCAGACATTGCCAAATAGCCCTTTTGCCGGACAAGATCCAATAATTTTGAGTTAGTAAAAATTGAGTCGTTCGATTTCCAGGATATAAATGTCTTTCATGACAATCTAATATAATAATTTCAGTCAACCGATGCGACCGAGTAAGCAAAATTGGAAATTTTGCATCATGCGATAACTCTGAGTTACGTAGGCGACCGCCCACCCTCAACAAATCACGACTATCTAGAAACGGACTAAGGCTACGAAGTTGTTTACTAACAAGCTTTCCAGTTTTAATATTTGCAATGTCTTGACCAAAAACATTTGTTTGAACTCTTTTAATCAATAAATGTTTAGCCTCTTGCTGCTGAGCTAGAGACAAACGATCAGAATATTTTGAACGCAAATCTGGACATTGAACATTACGAATGAAATGACGAATACATGTAATAATCCTACAAATTTTCTGCAGGTTTGAAAATTTATCCAACAACATATCTAAGAAATTGTCAGACATAACGACTGTTAACGACAGAGTACGATATTCGACGTATATTTGAGATGAGTCGATAAGTTTTGGCAGCGATGTTACTGGCCATTCTTCATTACGACGCACTAACCAGGAAGGTCCTGTCCACCATAATGGATGATGAACCAACTCTGAAGCCAAAAGTCCACGTAAGGCACAATCCGCAGGGTTATCCTGGGACTTAACATGAAACCATGAAGATGGAGGAATACGTTCTTGAATATGCGAAATACGATTGCTAACGAATGTCTTCCACTTATGCGAGGAAGACCGAATCCAAGACAAAACAACAGTAGAATCTGAGCACGCGAAAATATTACTAAATGATAAAATATCTGTATAAGTATTTTTGACGAAATCTACTAAATCTGCCAAGAGTACGGCAGCACACAATTCGAGACGGGGCAATGAAACGCGATTAGTAGGAGCAACCTTCGATTTTGCGCATACTAATGAAATGGTAATATCACCTTCTAGATCGAATGAACAGAAATAGATGACAGCTGCATATCCGGCTTCAGAAGCATCACAGAATCCATGCAACTCCACCCTTTTAAAATTATGACATACGATGCGACGCGAAATCTCAATGTTCGACACCGCTGGCAATTCACTCAAACAATGTTTCCATTTTTGTATGACTTCCAATGGAGGCTCTTGGTCCCACCCGAGACCTAAAAGCCAAAGACCTTGAACTAAACGTTTAGCGAACAGTACTACAGGTGCTATCAAACCGAGAGGATCAAAAATTTTTGCGATAGCCGACAAAATATTACGCTTAGTGCAAGTGCGCTCTTCAACGTCTAAGTTGTATAAAAATGCATCTGTAAGAGCACGCCACGAAAGGCCCAAAATTTTTATTGAACCAATATCTTTATCTTGAAATGTAATTGCGTCCGAACTGGACAGGGACTCCCTCAAGTTGGACATCACTTCCGGGCAATTACTACTCCATTTTCTTAATTGAAAACCACCACTAGAGCAAATACTATTCAATTCACCAATTAATTGATTGGCAGCTTCAATCGAATTAGATCCAGTGACTAAGTCATCAACATAGGTATCGCTCGCCAATACCGATGACGCGAAAGGAAAATTAATCGACTCTAACCTTGCCAATTCTTGAACAGTACGCAAGGCCAAAAAAGGCGACGACGAGACTCCATAAGTTACAGTATTTAATTTAAAGTCCATAATAGGATCTGACGGAGAAAATCTCCAGACGATACGTTGATAATCACTATGAGTATCTTTAACCAAAATCTGCCGATACATTTGTTTTATGTCAGCTGTAATTACGATAGGATGTACACGAAAATGCAATAACAAAACTGCAATGTCCTTTTGCAGAGCAGGGCCAATAGCGAAGCTATCATTTAACGACTTTCCATATTGATCCTGACACGAAGCAAAAAATGCGTACGATTACCTGCTTCATTAATGTACGCTTTTGCCATAAATATTTATTTAACAAAAATCCTTTACTATATAGAAAATATCAAACTCCTATTTTAGCAATATAATATCTATTTGTTACTTAGAACTCCACCTATGTCTATGGACTTCCTTTTATCTGTGTATGTGTTGATGCAACAATTCAATTCTGCGCGTGCTTGAATAATAAATTGCCTTGTGGTTAAAGTTCGTCATTTAACGTCCGAATGTGATCAGATAAACAAGTTTGTTGAGACGTGGGCCAGCAAGTTTTAAAAAACATGTAGTCCCAAAGGCGGGTGGCATGGTGTCAACGAATACCATTACACCAATTTATAGTTTTTCCGACCTATTGTTGGTGTAAAATAAACATCGTCTATGGTAGGTGAATAAATTTCAATTTTGCATTTAAATCATTTTTCTCGATACCTTTCAGCGCAAGTTTGATGCTAATTGTTATAGAATATTGAAACGCAAAAATTTTAAGTAGATACGTAATACATCAAGTTTGAAGCTAATTGTTATAGAATATTAAAACGCAAAAAATTTTATGTAGACACGTAATGTATGGAGTATTGAAGCGCTAAATTTTATGTATCTAATCGTTATGGAACACTGAAGCACAATTTTTTTGTTATGCAGTATTGAAAGTTCAAATTCTCAAATGCTGCTATGGAGTATCGAAGGATTTTCCGTAAATTTTGTTTTGTAGAGAAGTCAAGCTGTAATGTCAAACACGTGTGAACTTCGCGCACTTGTTGTTGTAACTGCAGACGAAGGTTAAGGAACTCTGCTGTCTAAGGAATTATTTGTGGTGAGTCTTTTCCAATTCTAATTCAATTTTCGTTTCACGGAACCATTACTGGAAATGTAATAACAATTTTTTGTAAATTTTATATAGTGATTTAAATTCGTACACGTAATTTTTGTTCAGAATTTAATAGTTGGATATTGCATAAATGTTCTTATGAACATAAAGAAATTTCTATAAAATAACTTTAGTTGAATTTAAAAGGTTACACTAAAATGTACTCGTAACTAAGCACGTAAAACGTTAGTAATTGTTTGTCACATTATAAAATCTAAATTTTTTTGACAGCACAATTGAAATACAGATTAGTTCAGACTATAAGTTTTTTTGACATTTGATTCAAGAAATTAAATTAATTTAAAATGTAAGTTCTGCGGTTGACAAGTCAATATAATTAATTAATTATATTTAAGCCAAAACAGGATTTTATTTCGGTATCAAACACAAGTAGAATATTATCAAAAACACTTTAATTCTCCTAAAGAACTATAATAAATTAGCACTTGCAAAATTCATACAAATAATAAGAGACTACTATTAGACATTATTACAGGTAGATATATAAAAAGCTTCAATACGTGTAAAATTGTACAAATGATGTGTATATATATATATATATATATATATATATATATATTGCAGTGGTTTTAAAAGGTTAAATTTAGGTATAAACAATGCAATTTCAAATACCCTGTATAGAGGAAACAACCATAATTTACGTGCGAAATTTATTTCATTCAGTTAATTTAAAGTAACAAGTATTAACAAAATTTTACAAGTAGGGATTAAAATTTAATAGGTTCGTAAAGAAAATAAATTGTATAAGCCAATGGAAAGTATTAATTAATTTAATTGAGTTTAATTGAAAGGGTTATAACGTCTAAAGACGCATAAGAGCATGAAAAATCGATCATTCCAAAACGAAACACTTTACTAACAAACAAACACGTCAAATATATGAAATACCTTGAAACGCAAACTCCTAGAAATGTTGTCTTAAAACGATCGTTAATTGAACACCTGCATGTTTTGGAAAGGTCATGTTTCCCTTATTTGTGTAGATAAAAAACAAGATTCGAGGTATATTGTGCAAACGGTCGGACGTTTCGCATAATTGCTAACCAAAAGTTTCCTTAAAGCGCAGAAGAGATGGACAATCAATGATATGCTTTGGAATGAGACAGGCATAATAGCAGTTCACTTCGAAACGCACGTATTCAGTCCACGTGGGTTAGATAGCACGCAGACAGTAATATATTCTACCACTCAAGCGAGGGTAGAAGGAAACATCTAATATGCATAAGAGAAAAATAGAGTTAATATAGGCTGGGTTTTCAAGACATCACTGAATATATCATTGGTCTAAATAGTTAGTTGTACAACAGACAAACACGGGAAAATTGAATGCGGGTTTTTCGGAAAATATCGTATCAACGAGCTAAATTTCAAAGATTTCGAAAACGGTTAAACCAAAATTTGAAGAAGTATTATTTTAAATGAGATATTTCGCGTGAAGAGTGGCCGAGAGGTGGCATTTTGAATTGTATAAATACTCTAAAAAAATTAATAGGGCTCTCTTAGTATTTTCATCGCTTTAGACTACGTACAGAAATCCACCACGAGCTTGTAAGTATTTAAAATTTTTAAATTAGATAGTACAGTGTTGGCCTCATAGTTTGAAACGTGGTTAGTGTCGAGTTAAATTTTAACTGAGGTGCAACAGATATTTTAACAAGCTCGTGAAGTAAAGTAAAGTAAAGTAACGTAAAGTAAATTATGCAATTATAAAAAAAGTGTAATATACTTGGATTTGGATTTGGATGAATTTTGAATGAATAGCATGCAGCACAACTTAGATGGTGTTCATCCATAAATAGCTGGAGGCGGCAAGCAGAGCAGAACCACGAGACCGAGGGTGCAGGAACTTAACTTCATCGTCAACGGAGTAGGATCTTCAAGAAATTCCAGGTAACGCTTTAGAATTTGTTGTTTGTATAAACTATGAAAATTATTGTGATGTGTGAGAGTGGACTTTGATGGTATTTTGCATTATTTTGCGTAATGAAAATAATACGTAAAGCTAACTTTGATGATGGTATTTGAATATAAATCTAAAGGTGTATATAAAGCTTATTAACGTTCCTCATAGATTTAAATTTTTATTGTTAGGAGTACAGGGGTTTTTTATGTTTGTAGGTAGACCACCATACTCCAGAGTGTACTAATTAGAAATAATTATAAATAAAAAAGAAAAATAAGGTATTATTTAGGGCCCATTTACTCCTGTTACAATCTATGTGTTTGATATTTCAATTTAAAATCCTGGACTTTACAAAGATAGAATTTATTGAGGTGTAACTTGAACACCGAAATGTAAATAATCTTGAAATTATTATTTGTAAATAATGGTAAATAAATATTGTATGATTGTTGTATTATTTTGTGGTTTTATTGCGAGTGTGCGTGAACGATAAAGAGTATGATAGTAAATCTAGGTATCCAAGAGGAGGCCCAACTGAGCTAGCCAGGGAGCTGTTGAAGAAATCAATTAAGGTGATGGAGCAGGAATCTGGGTAAGAATTATTTTTTTTGAAAATTCTCCTTTTTGTGAAATTTATGACGATTTTTAGTAAATTAATAAATTCCCAAAGGTTTTTTTTACTCTGGCGAGGCTTTATAAAGGTTACACGGCAATTTATGACGCCCAAGTCGTAGGGGCTTGATTCTTATACGAAAACAGCAATTTATGACGCCCAATTCGTGAGGCACGATTCATACAGGGTTACACGGCAATATATATATATTTAAAGCTTTCTTTCATTGAAGTCAACAATAATTTTTCTATAAAAGCAAGCAACCATATTTATAAAATTTTTGTAGTGGAAAAGGATAGATTATTGGTATTGTGTTTGAAAATTTTTTGAGGTATAATCTTGACTAGTTAATCTTTTTTGAATTTATTTTTTTGTTATAAAGTGACTAGTCCTATTCCTAGCTCTAAAATGCTATGAAGTGATTAAATTTTCAGATAGTACGAGATCGTCGTTCCAATTCCAGTTTGCAGAGTCACAAGTAAGTATTATATATCTATGTTTTGCTCGCTAAGGATTTTTTTTCTTTTCAAAGATTTCGGTATCTTGTCTTCGGATTGTTTCTCATTATAGCTATTATTAAGATACCGTGGCGTCCATTAAAACTTCTTTTATTATCGTATACCATCCCGCGACCCTGACTCATAGCTCTGCACTAAGTTGAAGAAGCTTAGCTGGCTGGAAGATCTCTTTAGAGGGTCCTTTTATACTCAAAGCCATTTTCCATACTCTTTACCCTGGGCTTAAACCTTAGACAGGAACCCGTCATAATTTATAGAGGCTCTGCCGCCTATAAGGTAGAGTAAATACACTATAGAAAAAAATAGTGTAACACTTTTCCTGTGAATTGCGCATCTTTTTGGAACCTGACAAGAAATCATCACGAATAACCTAGTTTGGACTACGTACCGTAAACAATTTAATTTTTATACAACCCAAAAAAACAAAACAAAAGAAAATAAGAATAACATAAGATCAAAATTTTAAAACTGCATGCCAGGAATGTACCTAGCCTATTATTATCACACTAGATAGAAAACGCAAAAAATAAAACACATTAGATGCACCTGAACTTATGATGTAATATGGAGACAAAAAATTAAATATACTTCTCAGAGAGTATCACATACACTGTTTTGATAAATAAAACAACAATTAGCAGTTTTAAATTTAATGGGTTCGCGAGTTAAGTTTTGGCCTTTGGAAGCTGCCTTTTTAAAAAGTTTTCTTCCATAAACTCTTCTAACAAATTTATTTACACAGAAATTACAAATTGAAATTTAATTTACAAGTACTGTATAAAAATAATCTAAGTTGAAATTACTATTAAATGAACTAAATTACGGCGAGTAGCCTGAACAACCAACAATAGTAAAGTTGTGAGGCTCAAGGCTGACTGACATCTTTGGGCTCTCCAGGGTATTTATGTTGTCCCTGCCCCTCACATCGCTTGTGGGAAATGCAGAGCTCATGTCTGCTTATTTCTTTATTCATTTATACAATACAAAGTAACAATCTTTATTCTAATAATTGCGGTTTTATAACCTACTGTGACCTGCACCTGCAGTCTCACGTTGCGTCTGAAATACAATATATTCACATCCGTACTCATGTCTTCTGTCTGCCTTCTATTAACCTTTTATTATCTATCCTTGAATTATACAAATTTACAAGTTAACTTAAAATTCAATAATTCCATTTAATTATACATATATTTGATTTGGGGATATGTAACTCGCGTAGTTTGAAAGGTACAAATCACTTCACAAAGAAACTGTATAAATTGGAATAAAAATACGTACATACATTAATGTATAAACTGAACTAGCATACAATATTATAAAACTCTTAATCTAATTAATTATTCAATGCTCCGGCTAACTACATTCTTAATGGGAAATCGCGCGTACACGACTCCCCTATTTTATGTTACAATGACTTCTTCTAACGCCAGAACCGGACCCGCTACATCACGCCCCAACGAAACATGCACAAATGGCCATTGAAATGCTTTTGTTGTCCCTTAATACTATGACACTTTAACAACGTAAAAATTGAAAAACAAGCAAAATTTAGAATCTAACATTAATCGTTTCCTACCCTACATCAATAATAAACTCATTAATCATACTTTGAAAATTTATACCTTTCTAGGTTATATACATTTTAAGTACAGAGTCAGGCTCCAGTAGAATCCTCTGTTATTTGATATGCATTTGAACTGACCTTTTTCTGGATGGTACAAGGACAACGATATAACATTACGGATTTGTTTATTTTTCGATGAGAATAAATCATTCGTCCACACTAACACTTTGTCTCCCACCCCAAAAGTAACAATTTTATAAACAGTGCCATGCTTTCTCTTACGTTTTTCAGCTTAAGACAGTACTTAGACCTGGCCGGAACTACAACATCTATCGAAGAACCACCTACGACTGGAAACTGAACATTTCCAATGTCGTTTAATTTAACTACCCTATTATCATGAACCTCTAAAGGAATAAATCCCGTACTAGAATGAATAACTTTATGTAAATAACCCTCAATCCTCCTTATAGAATGTGCCCATTTTTAATGTTGCGCATGGCAATAGGTACGGAGCAACATACCAATCTCTCTATTCAACCTTTCGACCATATTCCCTTGAGGAAAATAAACAGACGTATGAACTACGGTAACACATTCGTTCTTCATTCTATCCAAATATACTCGACTACCGAATTGCGATCCGTTATCTGACGAAACAACTTTTAGCTTTACCACCTTCACAAAATAATCTAGCAAACACCTAATTACCGACGAAGTGGTGGCTCTTCTTAACGTATAAAAGGAAACCCTTTTGCTAAAGATATCTATAATTGCGAATAACTGCGTCGCGCCACCCCTTGACACAAGCAACGGACCCATCAAGTCCACACTTATTGTATTGTTCGCTGCTTCTACTACAACAGGCAATATTTCCCCATTACTCTACTGAGATATCTTCGCCTTATGGCACATGTCACAACATCCAACAATTTTCCTAATATGATCCCGCATCTTTTTCCCATAAAAGAGCGCGGCTTAACGTCAAATAGCACTTTTCTGCACCAAAATGCCCAATAGCAATGTGCACTTGGTTTATCAAGGCCTCGACTTCGGAGATTGGCACACATAAACGAAATCCAGTAATTACTCCACTAGCTCTTCTAAAAACAAGCTTCTTATACACATCTACCACTACCGGATTGGCTCATTACCCTCTGCTTGGTTCAATTTTGTTAAAACTGCCCTACACCGTTCATCGTTAAGTTGGCTTGCTCTTAAAAACAACTACAACAAACAACAATGTTAAAGTTGAGAAGCTCTACTCTAACTGGTCATCTTGGGCTCTCAAGGGTATTTATGCTATCCCTGCCCCTACATTGCTTGTGGGAACTGCAGAGCTAATGTCTGCTTATTTCTGTATTTAATACAATGTAATAATCTTAATTCTAATAATTGCTGTCTTATAACCTACTGTGACCTGCACCTGCAGTATCACGTTACGTCTGGAATACAATGTCTGTTTCCGTTCTCACTGTCTGACTTGTTGAACTTTCATTAACCTTTTTATTAAGTCCTTCAATACTACATTGTTGCATCTAACTTAAGTTTTAATAATTCTTAATTCTTAATGGTTCCATTAATTACATATATATTCTAATTTGGGGATATGTAACTCGTGTAATACTTCAAACACCGCGCCTATACAAAGTGCGCGATATCGATAAACTATACTTTTCGCATGTGCGAGAACTTTCTTATCACCGGCAATGGAAAACACACGAAGCTTTGTAGTATCGCTTTCAGTTGAAGACAGCTGCAAAATTATATGTACTACGCTTCGCCATATTGAAGAGTCGACTTTCGTTACCCGTACTTGACGGACGCATTCAACAGTGTTTTTTACTATCGTTATCCGTTTGAACGGCCGCATGAACATAAATGTGTTTACTACGCTCGCATACAAGCTAAGTGTTTGAAGTAATTATTTGTTGGTTTATTATCATTTATTTTATTTTTCGTATACATGTCCACTTTTTCTCTACCTCTGTTAGCTATCGAAATTACCGCAAAATTTCACACAAACAGTGCACTATAAGTGATGATTATAGATAGTTGTAATTAAATATTATGTACGACTATTTCAAAGACCTTAATGTGTAAGTCACTGGGTGACCGACTAAAGGTCGAGTCGTTTCCTAATTAGGATGGTCGCTTAAATCGACAAAATAAAATACCAAACTAAAAATAGCGACACAAATTCTCCTCCGTCTAATAGGTTTAGTCGGGTTGTTTAAATAACATGTAGCATCTCTAACAACTTCTACAAAGGAAAAGTATTTTATTTTATAACGATGTTATTATAATTCGTGCGGACGAGAAAGAATGTAGTAAAGCAAGCAAAAAAAATAAACCGTACCGAGTACCGCAACAAAACCCAGGGGAATCCAAAGAATTAATGCCGTGCTAGCTCGTAAAGTCAAATAGAAAAAAAAGAAAACCTCAAAAGATGTAATTTATTTATAGATCCTTAAAAAATCAACATGTTATAAAAAGGAAAACCCACTCGCTTATAAAACAACATTTATCCGACGCATCCCGGAGGATTTATATAGTACAAAAATCTACGCAAAATAAACCATACCTTACGTAACTACCACAATCCTAATATTTACATAAAACAGCAATTAAAAAAAATTATATACTGAACTGTTTCCCTTGCCTTCAATCTTACTATTTAAACAAGAGCAATTATAGTCATACAAACCCTATCCTTACACATTGTCCACAAACGCTTGACAAATAATTACGAAAAAAAAATTGTAACGGTAAATTACAGTAGCAAGGAAATAAACTCACAGAGTTGAAATGCATTATTCCTAGTAACTGAAAAAAAAAATTAGCAAACGTAACACTTTACACAGTGTATTCTAATTTTTACATAGTTTGAAAACCAAAACCAAACCCAAATCAGAATCCCTTGTTGTAAATCCATTAGCTGTAGGAGACCACTCGTTTATTTTGGCGACTAGAACGTACTACTTCTGTTTCAGACAGTTATAAGTCATTAAATTGATCTAAAATAAAAGTTCGGCCCCGAATGAATTGAATATGCCACATTAGAAATTCAAAATCAACGGTGACTGATAACGGAAAATCCATTTGATATAACACGTAGCTAAATGATCCTAATATTTCCAAAAACAAAAGTTTTAACAATAAAAATCCACGTTTCAAACGTATTACAACATTTAAGGAAATTACTAGATTTAATACTATGTTGAATAAGCAATTATTTCGGTTTAGAGGACAGTCGGAAAGGCTTAGCTTCACACATGACCGTGGGTACACTATGGAATATGAAATTTGATTACATAAAACGAATATATTTATCTACAGGATGTTAGACAAATAATTGTTTCAATTAAAAAAGGGTCCGATTAGTTAATAAATATGCAAAATAACCGTGAAAACAGTACTAGATATGCAATTTTAAATTACAGGAATGGAACGTAACAACGACACTTTCATAATGCCCGAATAAGTCTTCATTTTACACATCTCAATAATTCTTCCCCTACGATTTCCTTACTCATGACCGTTAACACTTACTATTTTAGTTCGTGCTGGTTTCTATCCAACTTTTCGTGTTACTAAATTTATCTGTAACAGCCTATCATATGTTCAATACAGGATTTTGTACGTTGAAAAAGGATTTAAATAAATTTTGACGATTTGATTTACTACTCAGTAAAACGATTGATAGGTCTTATTTAATTCATCAAAAATTGTTCGTATTATACCGTGTTGCTACAGACGAGCTACGGTCGTCGAACAAAGTTTTGTAATACACTCAGTTACTGTGCTTGTAATTCTCTGCGGATAAGCTCAGTTACTGCCAACGCTTAAACAGGTTATTATACAGACATCAATGTAGAGAAGCAAACATTATAATAACTAGGTTAAACAAAAATAACAATTAATATTTACAAACTATTGTTAGGCAAACATAACCATAATATCTAAAATATTTATACAAAGGCTGAGAAATATCACTGCTGATGGTATGGTGTCGGACCAGCCTTTAAAATAGCACCGTTGCTAATGTATCGTTGAAGCAGCCTTTAAAATAGTACCCCTGCTGGTGTGACGCTACAGTAGGGTTTAAAATAGAACCGCTGCTGTTGTGACATTGGAGCAGGCTTTAAAACAGAATCGCTGCTGGCGTAATTATTCCAGACTATAGAAAAGCGTCGGAAGAGTGTTGGCTCTTCTAGACTTGACCCTACTGACAATTGAAGGTGGTAGTCAATGAGATTGCAATATTTTGTAAATTGGTGAGTTACATATCCTTCAAATTAGGATATATCGGTAATCAAACAAAATTATTAAAACTTAAGTTAGATTGTTACAATGTATAAATTGAAAGACATATTTGTAAGAGGTTAATGAAAGTTCACAAGCCAGACATGAGAACGGAAACAGAGATTGTATTCTAGACGCAACATGATACTGCAAGTGCAGGTCACAATATGTTATAAGACAGCAATTATTAGAATTAAGATTACTAAGAAGTAATACATTGTATTAAATACAGAAATAAGCAGACATGAGCTCCGCAGTTCCCATAAGCAATGTGAGGTGCAGGGATGGCATAAATACCCTCGAGAGCCCAAGATGGCCATTCAGTCTAGAGCTTCACAGCTTTAACATTGTTGGTAGTTCAGCTACTCACCGTAATATTAATTTATTTAAAAATAGTGAAAGTCAATTTAGAACTATTTCGATCTCCACACGTTACAGCATATAACGCACTTGTACATTTAAGATTAATATTGCAATTCTGATTAAAATAAATTCGATAGAAGAGCTTTTTGAAGATGTTTTTTTTAAAAAGCCGCTCCAAGAGGCCCAAAATCTATCTGGTGTGGCGGTAGAATATTGCTGCAGGACGTAAATTTGAAGTACTGGTATTTTCGTATTTTTGTTTTGTCGGCGGCACGTGTTATTTATTACAACTCAAAATAAACCTTATTTATATGCTATATTCACGCAAAAGCCTATTCTAGTAGAATGCTACAAACACATAAAATTAGATAATAAACTATTTTTTTGATAAGGCTGGTTTTAATCTGCTGTCCCAACGCCGTCTTCGTGTTCGGAGTCTTCAGCGGGGAGTAAGTGCACTCCTGTATGATGCGTGCGTGTTTTGTGTGTACGTATATGCGGGTGTGTGTGTGTGTGTGTGTGTGTGTGTGTGTGTGTGTGTGTGTGTGTGTGTGTGTGTGTGTGTGTGTATAAATGCGTATCTGTATGTGCTTATGAAGGATAAAGACTGTGTGGTTAATATTATAAATTGTATATAATGTTTATACGTGTTGGTTAATTTATTTATTTATTTACAGAAAATACATCTTACAGACGAGCCAATTATAGGATATATATAAAAAAAATAACAAAATAAGGTACATTTCACATATAGTTTTGTGTACAGCTATACTAAAACAAAATAACTATAACAAAACTATACTATAGTATTATACTACACTATTATAATACGCTTTAATAGAACAAAAGAACCTGTTTCGGGTTAAAAAACAAATCAGACACTGAGCATCCATGAGGAAAATAGGAATCACTATAGCAATAAATTAATAACCACAGCATACCAGTTTTTGATTGGTGTAATAAGTCACTAAATAAATCAAAACAGTCCTGAACATCGGATTAATTAAGAATCATAACATGAATAGAGGAACATTTTAATATATTAGTTCTAGGGGCCATTTCGAATGGACCTGCACCATGCCGGAGTTCTAGATTACTAGAACGGTGGAAATGGCTTGCGTGTTCTAATGAGCTAAAAAGCCAAACTACAGGTCCAACCAAAGTAGTAGGGTCGTTAGTGAGGAACCAGACGAAAACAGGTCCCCGAAAGAGGGCAGCTGCTCTTTCGGTACTTACATTGGCAGAGACTATAGGGGTCGGTATGGCAGTCTAAGACACACTACCGCGATGTGGCAGGCAACGAGAAACCACCACATTACCTCCCAAGTACACATCCTACTTAAATTGTAATAAACATGATGACATTTTCTGGGGTAAAAGATTCTGGATTTAAAATAGTCCTTACATTTGATTTTTTTCCAATGCTCCACCCGAAGGTACTACATTGGTCAGGAAACGAGTTTTTTTTTACCTAGAAAATTTTGGATTTTGCCGAACTCTTGCTATTCCAAGCAAGGTAGGGATCTTTAACGTGCGTGACAACACTCACACGCGGGACCTCCATTTTACCTCTCATCCGAATGAGGGTGTATTTTTGTGAAAAATGTTCACCTAACATTTTTCAAGCGGACCGTGTCGGGATTCTAACCCGGGACCTTGGGTGTAGTGGTCACACACACACCAACTACGCCACAGAGCCGCTTCCCCTTCACAAACACTGAATGTCGGAGAAATAGGGTATATAATTATTAAACTATAAAAGGGGACCGAACTGCATCTAACAAGAAAGATCAGCGCCGATGATGAAAGATAACAAACATAGAAACAATAAGAAAATTGTTGAAAGCATATGTGTGAAGCATAGCACAGTATGCTTATGAAATACGGGCAGTAGGAAAAGCAGACAGAAAAACGGTAGCAGCTTTTTGGAATGTTATGCTTCAGATGTATGAGCATAATAGCATGGACAGGCAAAGTTAATAACAACTAGGTTATAGAAATAGTAGGAGAACAAGGATATCTGTCAAAAAAAAGAGAAATAGCAGGGCAGAAAATGTTCTAAAGCATTTTTGGGGAATAGTATGGGATATACTTATTACAAGCAGAGATAGGATAAAGGAGTGTTACGTTTTTTTTTCGTGGCAGCCACGTTGGGCGCCAAATTTATGTTACGTTGGCTCGTAGCCGTGCGTAACACAAAGAAAATCAAAGAAATGACCGGGCTCAATCGGAGATTAGGGGGGGTTGTAGAAAGCAGCCAACATACCGTGTACGCGGCTGTAAGGAGTTAGTGATAATACCTGCAAGAAAAATAGTCAAGCAAACCTGAAAAAAAAAGAATAAGCATAGCAGCAATGAAACGTCTAAGTTATTCAGTACTTTGTAGAATGTAAATAAAACTGTTTAGATAAACTATATAATATAATCACGATAAAAGCAGTACAAAAATTTTTAATACAAAGTGAGGTAATATTGGGGAGTAGCAGAAACGTTTTCTCACACACCAATTAAACATAAATCAGACAAAATGTTAAAAGAAAATAAATAGGTAAGACACAATTGATATGAGTAATTCAGTAGTATTGATCTTTCTTTCTTTCTTTCTTTTTTTTTCTTATGTTTTAAAATATCATGCAAGTCTTTTGTAAAAGGTATCAGAACGACAAAGATATGGTAAAGCAACGGATAGATATTTAAAGTAATAACAAGTAGGAAATAGTTCAACTTACAAAAGTCCTTCAGCAACGCTTCCTTGCAACGGAAGTGTGAGATTCACGATGTCCTACGCTAACGAAACACTTCACCCTGGACTGTGAGGGTGTTGATGGAACTTATCACATGTCACACTAATCACGCCTACCCATTTCACTGGGGTTAGCAGCAGACACCATCACGCGACGGAATTATGTAGCATTGATAAATTTCTTGTTAATTCTATTTCCTGAGACAATACTTTCGAAATATTTTGTAGCACTAGTTTAATTTCAACTGGGATCAAATGTATATTATTTTCATAAACCTCCAAAAAAGCAGTGAGAAACTTCAACCAATACCTTTGTAAACCGGTATTCTGTTATATTTCGCAAATAACGAAATTCGCGCAAGCGATGATCTATTTTAGATTCTTTGGTGTTAGAAAAATGCAGAAACTACAGTATCCACTGTATTTAAATAATCCAAAGTATGCACTAATCTGATAAAACAAAGGGACACTAGACTAGATCGCACACACATTAATCCTAAAGAAAGAATCGGTCAGTTTAGCAAGTTCTACGACTATTATCTCACAAGACAAACAACTAAAACCACAAATTAGTAAAACAACGCGTATCACTAAGTCAATGTTCCGTAAAACGCACGTGCAGGTCGAGTAAACACGTTCGCCTATCAAGCATACTTCCTTCAAAAGGAATCAGAACTACACTTTATACAGTTAATATACAACTTTTACTTCACAAGAAAAACAACTAAAATCGTGCCGCGCTTGTTCAGGAACAATACGAAAATTAATTCCGCATTAATTCTCACTAATGTCAAAAGCAGAAAGAAGCAGTATTTTTAACGTACTTAATATATCGGAACAAAGAACAAAACTCTACTCTCCATCTGTTTATTCAACTCGTTGCTATTACACTTCTTATCGTCTATTATCTAGACTTGTATACCCACATAAGCAACAAAATTTATACGAACGGCAAGACAAGGACGATGCAATCCACTCATTATAATACGATGCATTCGCCTAAGGCGTTAATAAATATAAAATATAGAAATAGTAGTTACAGAAAGGTATTTGTTAATTGGGAAATAGCGTAAAATGTTAAACTACAAAAATGCACGTTACAGGAGGTAGATATAGACCTATATCAGATAGTGATAGATGTAGACTGTGCAAATTTCAGAGAAATATGTAGGTTAGTTCAGAATAGGAAACAATGACGGTACGTGTCTAACCAGTTCAAGGACTGAAGACCTAATGATGATGAGTTCTAGGGGATTTTACGTAAAATAAAGACGCTAAGCGAGTTTTAACGTAGGGTGCATAAAAGTAAAGTTTACGTAATAAATTGGGACAATCGATCAAGTTATTAAGGAACTTTATACAACATACTGACTGAGTAGAATTTTCTACGTTTACGTAGCTCAATTAATTCAAACCTATCTAGAAGAATAGTCTGAGAAAGGTTTCGCTGAGGATAGGTACCGTCAGACTTAAACCAAAAAAACTTAACACCGTATCTTAATTTTTCCTAATGCTCAACTGTGTACTTCATATCCTGGACTACAAACAACAGAGGCATATTCCAACTTACTGCGCACAAACGCATTATGCAAGGCAGATACAATTGTCGATTGAGAAAGATGATTCCCATTTCTGAGTACAAATCCAAAATTTTTATACACTTATTTTTAAATGGTTGTAATGTGTTCGACAAAGGTAAGCCTTGAGTCAAATGTTACACCGAGGTCTTTTGAGACACGCATTTATTAATTGAAACATTCTCAATGATATGTATAAGAAATAGGGTTAACCTTACATGTGTAAGTAACTGATAGTTTCGAAATATTTAATGGTAGACTGTTGTTATTACTCCAATAATATGAGCTAACTAGATCATTTTGTAATTTTTTGCAGTCATCTACTGTAAACAATTTTAAATCATCTGCATAGAGAAGAGAACAACAGGGCAAGTGTCAAAGATGTCATTAATAAAAATTATTAATAACAAAGGCCCAAGAACAGAACCCTGAGGTACACGGGATGAAGCTATTAAGTCAAATAACTGATGACCATGATATTCCACACACAACTTACGATTTCTTAAATAGGATTCAAAATTTTTTAGGAAAGGTAACGTGAGTCCGTCTTACTTTGAAAAGCTTAGTTATTAAAATTCCGTGGTCAACTCTATCAAAGACGTTAGAGAAGTCGGTCTACAAGACATCGACCTGTCTTTGAATATCAAGTCGTTCAGCAACATATTGAGTGAAGCAGATAGGGTTAGTAACGGTAAACCTACCAGGTACAAATCCATGCTGCCCAGGACATATTAGAGGCTTAACAAGAGAAACAAGTACATTCTAAATAACAATTTACTACGTGCAACGACGTAGTCAAGAAAACGAACCTAAGAAAAGAAAATGACCGGGCTCGATCGGTGAGTGGGCTGAGTATAATACCTACAAAGATTAGCTAAGGCCTGAAATAAAAATAAATTATTAACTCATGCACAATTAAACATATACAAACGAAAAACCTCTAATTTACAAAAAAAATATGTACAAAAGCTCAATAGTACCCAAAAAAAATGAACAATCCATAATTAAAAGTTACACATCCACACAATCAAAGGAAATCATTTTTAAAATGACAAGCTGTCGTTTTTAGGTATCTACTCCCTACATTATTCAGCAACAAAAAAAAACCCAAACGCAACCCTAAAAACCACAGCTCTAAATGGTTATAAATATAAAATTATTTATGTCACATTAGCCGTACAATGTCTTAACTAATAAAATTTTATAATTCGAAAAACCCAAGGTAAATCAATAGTTACAAATCCTCATCGTACGCCTACGATTACGTACATATAATTAAACGGAGAAAATGATCACAATAGGTAAAATATTCATGCTTCCTACTATCTCAAATCATGATAATCAGGTTAAGGCCGCCAAGCATGGTTACCAAATGGCGTAAATACTATGCTAATCACTCACCCTCGAGTTGCCACCGTTGGGATGGCTCCTACCGTATCTAAAGACAGGGCGAAACAGAGGGGCGCGTGATCCCTTGAGGTGATCCTCCCATCACAACAAAGGACGGCAATCCATCGTAGCTTTAGGGCCACCAAAAGAAGCTAGAATAGTTATAGGCGAATTAATTTATTATCGCCAAAAAGTATAGGTTTGTAGAACCATCATTACTTACCACGCTGTATTGCGTGCGCGAAGTTCCCACGAAAAAAAAACGTAAACAACAGAAATTTAACGAATGTTTTCGTCGAGTATAAGGAAGAGAAAGTGAATTTCAATTTGTTTAACTAAATAACCAGAGCTCCAAGTACTACTGTGGTTATCAAACGATTAGAAAACTGTAAAATACGCTTTTGTTGGATAGTGCGCGACCTTATTTTAACAAGCCTTTACATTGGAACAATAGAGAAAACAATTATACGTTATCGGAATGTTTAACACACTAGCGGATATTGAATATTTAATTATAGCATAAACTTGTCGTTTCCAAGCAAGTGCATTTGAGTTAAAATTATTGTAAAGCGGGCTTAGGATTAACAAGGGAAAAATATACAAGATATTGATGAAGGATTTAAGAATTAAAACAGAATTTATTCGAATGAGTAATGAATTAACAAGGGAGAAAAAGGGATATTTAATTTATGCTGAAAATAAACAACAAATCCCAAAGACTTTACTAAAATTACACGTAATTGTAATCAATCTATAATTTTCCATTTGTAACTTGGTGGTTTCCTTATAAACCGGGCAGATTTTAGAGATCTTCCAACATTGCCAAAATTGTTGTATTCTCAAAGCTAAATTGAAAAGTATGGTAAGTGGTTCAACAAAAATCGTTGTGCAATCCGTTATTAAAAAAGTGGGTATATCATCCGTTCCTCTAGTGTTCTTAGACTTTAGTTTCACTAACCCTTAAAAACATCAACTTCATTAAAAAATAGAATCCCGCAGCTAAGAACATCGGCGCTGTTGCCAAGTGAGTTTAATTCAAAATACGTGGAGTCAATGTAGGAGGCTTGAAAGAGCAAACCAAATGCTTCAACTGTGTGTTGCGGATTACTAAGAGATTTATTGTCATAGCTTATGGCGTTAGGTATTTTGCTAGGTTTTTTTTTGAGCTTTTATATAGCTCCAGAAACGATTGGGGTTACCTCGTATGCTGCTTTTTTATGTTTATTAAATAGTTTTGATAGCGCACGGATATATTAAGTTTAATATTACCTCTCAAACTACTGAACTGATTATGAACATTAATGTCAAATGTTCTTTTGTACAAACGAAAGATATTTGACACAATTAGTCGACTAAATCAAGGCGGTAACCAATTTTTAGTACATGTGCAGCAATCATGGAACCCGTTACAAGCTTATCGATATCGTTAAGTTCTGATAAACTATCCCAATCAATGTTGCAAAGGTCAGTATACAATTCACATGTTTGCCTTCTTATAGTTATATGAGAGCTTATGTAAAACACAGGAAAATGTTTATACCCATGTCACAGGGACGGCACTATATTCAATGGTGAATAGTGCCCGTCTTCAGGAAGAATTGGGTCAAGCGAACGTGTGACAACAGTATCCAACTCACTGAACACCCTGCCAAACTGCCTACCGTGTGGAGAATAGCATTAATTTGTCTTAGACCTAAATACGTATAGAAATTGTCTCATCATCAATAGGTCTTCAACTGGTTAGACGCGTACCATCATTGTTTCCTATTCTGAGCTAACTTACACATTTCCCTTAATTTTGCACAGTCTGCATCTATCCCTATCTGATCTAGGTCTACATCTAATTCCTTTTACCTATCTCTGCCTGTAATCTATCCCTTACTATTTCCCAAAAATGCCTTAGAACTGTTTCTCATATTTTTTTCCACATATATCCTTGTTCCCCTACTATTTCTGAAACCTATTTGTTATTAACGTTGTCTGTCCATGCTATCATCCTCATACATCTAAAGCACAGCATTCCAAAAGGCTGCTACCGTTTTTCTGTCTGCTTCTCCTACTGCCCGTATTTCATAGGCATACTGTGCTGTGCTCAACACATATGTTTTCAACAATTTTCTTCTTGTTTCTATGTTTGTTGTCTTTCATCATAGGCGCTGATCTTTCTTGTTAGCTGCAATTCGATCCCTTTCTATTGTTTTATAATTATATACCCTATTTCTCCGACATTCAGTGGTATGTGAAGGACTACTACGTCCAAGCTTTACCGGGTTCGAATCCCGACACGGTCCTCTCGAAAAATGTTAGGCGAGCATTTTTCACAAAAATACACCCTCGTTCGGATGAGAGGTAAAATGGAAGTCCCGTGTGTGAGTGTTGTCACGCACATTAAAGATCCCTACCTTGCTTGAAACAGCAAGGGTTCGGCAAAATTCCAATTTTTCCAGGTAAAAAAAACTCGCTTCCTGGCCAATGTAGTACCGTCGGGTAAAGCATTGGAAAAAATCACATTGTAAGGTATGTGAAGGGGGTAAGCAACCGGTGGCTGCCAAGTTCCCCCAGCACTTGAACATTTACGGATTTAATATTTTTCCACTATATCTTTTCGCACAGTCAACATTAGTTGCAGATATTTCACAACCAACACCTGTAGTTGTTTACAATAATCATCAGATTTATCTCCGCTTATTTTTCGTCATTAGGTTTTCCGTCTCAAAACTGGTTGGATACATACCGGCACTTATTTATATTTTGAGCTATCATTCTCAGTTCCCTGAAATTATCACACAGCCTGTATACAGTTCGGTTTGTTTTATAATTTTATGCCCTATTTCGCCGAGATTCAGTGAAGGAGGTTAAGCAGCCTGTGGCTGCCAAGATCCTCCGACACTTAGACATTTGCCGAATTAATAGTTTTCCAGTAAATCCTTTCACACAATTAACATTATTCGAGAATATTGACCAAACAGTACTTGTAGTTGCTTATAATAATCATCATGTTTAAGTACAGTTACTTTTTTCGTCATTAATTTATTTATCTTGGGACTGGTTGGATGCGTACCTCAATTAATTTCTATTCTGAGCTAGCCTACACATTTCCCTGAAATTCCTACAGCCTACATCTTTCACAATCTGTGTACAATAGTTTAACCTAGGTCGACTTCTACTTCTCTTTTTCCTATCTCTGCTTCTAATATATTCTGCACTATTCCCTCATGCCGTAGTATGTGGCCTATCATCCTATCTCTCCTATTTTTTACCGTTTTCCACATATTTATTTCGTCCCCTACCATTTTTAGTACCTCTTCGTTATTAACTTTGTCTCTTCATGATACCTACATCATACGTCTGTAGCACCACATTTCAAAGGCTTCTACCTTTTTCTTGTCCGCTTCTCCTATTGTCCAGGCTTCACAATCGTACAGTGCTGTGCTCCACGCATATGTTTTAGGCAATCTTTTCCTTGTTTCTATGTTTGTTGTCTTTGAACACAGTAGTTACTCTTTCTTGTTAAATGCAGCACGACCTTGTGCTAACCTTTATTTTATATCTGTTTTATATCTTTTGTGCTTTTTCCATCTTGCGTTATTGGGCTTCCTAGATAGCAGAAATCCTAAACCTCTTGTAAGTTCTTGTTACCTATTTGAATTCTTGTTTTTGATTTACTATCCCCTCCTTTGCATACTAGTACTTTAGTTTTATTTTTGTTAATTTTCATACCATATCTCTCTGTTAGAACCGTTTCCATTTCATTAAGAGCAGCTTCTAATTCTTCCTTGCTAGATGCTAATACCGTGATATCATCTGCAAATCTAAGCATATCAATTTTTTGTCCCTGCATAGTAATTCCAAATGCCTTCCTGCATTTGAGAGTATTCATTGCGTCTTCAATATACAAGTTAAAAATTAATGGGATAGGGCACATCCTTGTATCACCCCTTTCCTAATGTTTACTTCTCTACGTTCCTGCTCTAATTCTATTATTGCTGTTTGCTCTTTGTAAAAGCTATGTACTATTAGTCTATCCCTATAACTCATTCCAATCTTTTTGAGTATTTCGAACATTTCTTCCCATTTTACATTGTCGAATGCTTTTTCCAGATCTACAAATCCTATATACACCCTTTCCCCTTTTTCTATTGCTTTCTCCATCATCAATCACTCCCAGAGCTAAAATAGCCTCCCGTGTTCCCCTGTTTAGCCTACACCCAAATTGGTCTTCCCCTAGTATTTTTTCAGCTCGTTTTTCCATTCGTCTTGGTAGCATTCTAGTTAATATTTTTGACACGTGTGCTGTCAAACTTATTGTTCGAAAATTTTTACGTCTATCCGCACCTTTCTTTTTTGGTATAGTTACTTTGATGTTACGTTTGAAATCTTTGGGTATCTCGCCTGTCTCATACATATAGCTTACAAGTTGGAAGAGGCGTTCTGTTACTGTTTGTCCAGCAGCTTTTACAGTTTCTGCTTGCACCTTATCTGTACCCGGCGCCTTACCATTTTTCAGACCCTTTAATGTTAATTCAAACTCATCTCTAAATATAGGATATCCCAAGTCATCATTTTCAATGTCTGATTCCTGTTCTAATGCAGTTAGTTCCCCTCCTGCATATAAATTCCCTTTATATTCTTGCCATCTACCCACTTTCTCTGCATCTTGTATAATGACGTTTCCTACCGCGTCCCTTATATGGTTTTATATCCCTAAAATTGATTCTAGTCTTTCCTATTTCCATCTTAGTTTGTACCTCTACACTTTTTATCAATTCATTGTTCTTTAGCTTTCCTGCATTTGCGAATAATTTTCCATTGTATGGCGTTGTATCTCTATTTTCCCGTTTCGTCTGATTTATCTTTATATCTTCGTCTTTCTTCTATAAAATTCAGGATATCTTTTGTTATCCATGGTTTCTTATTTTCTTTTTGTGTATACCCCAGAATATCTCTGGCCGCCATATCTAGGCTGTATTTAATGTTATTCCATTCTGTTTCTACTTCTTAGCATAAGATATTTTCCCGATATCTTTCAGCAATTCATTTGACTTTTTTCGAATCTTCCTTGAATATCTTTATCTTTTAGTTTCTCTATGTCAAAGTGCCTTTTTCCGTTTCTTTTTTTCAAATTTTTAAATTTAAGTGCGGCCTTCATAATTACGATGTTGTGGTCAGTGTCTATATCTGCTTCTGGGTAGCTTCTACAGTCTTTTACTTGATTCCTAAACCGTTGTCTAACAAGAATGTAATCTATTTGATATCTTCCTATATCTCCTGGCATCTTCCACGTATACTATCTTCTGACATGATGTTGAAATAATGTGTTTGTGATGATTAAATTGTTCTTGTTGCAAAATTCTACCAACCTATTTCCCCCTGTCGTTTCTCGTGCCTAAACCAAATAAACCTACTACTGCTCCTTCCCTACCCTCACCTATCACTGCATTAAAATCTCCCGTAATTATTACATTTTCAGGTCCTTTTACGTATCTTAATATGTCTTCGATATTTTTGTAGATCGCTTCTACCTCTTCGTCACTGTAGTAAAGGTAGGCATGAATACTTGTATTATTACTGTGTTTGCCGGTTTAGATTCTAATCTAACCATTGGAACACTTTCGTTCTTTTGCAAGTATTTCGCTACACAGTATCCTATCTTTATCCGCATAACTAACCCCACCCCCAAATTTCTTTCCTCTGCTCCTGTATGAATTACCCTGAAATCTCCACTCCAAAAATCCCCCGCCTCTGGCCCCGAACTTCGCTGATCACTACGATGTCTAGTGCTAACCTAGTCATTTCGATTTTTAGGTTCTCTAGCTTACTTACTTGCTTCATGCTTCTAACATTCCACGCCCCGACTCGCAAAATGTTCCCGACTCGTTTTCTGAACTTTGCGATCGCATTCTCCGAAGTAGTCCCCTCTCGGAGATTCAAATGGGGGACTATTTTAACTCCGCAATCTTTTACCCCAGTGAATGCCATCATTTTATTATAATTTAGGTATGCGGTGTACTTGCGAGGTAATGTGGTGGTTTCCCGTTGTCTTCCAGATCGCGGTGGTAGCGTGTCTTAGACTGCCATACCGACCCCTATAGTCTCTGCCAATCTAAGTACTGATAGAGCCGCTGCCCTCTTTCGGGGACCTGTCTTAGTCTGGTTCCTCACTAACGACCCTACTACTTTGGTTGAACCTGTAGTTTGGCTCTTTAGCTCATTCGAACACGCAAGCCATTTCACCTGTTCTAGTAATCTAAGAACTTCGACAAGGTGCAGGTCCATTCGAAATGGAGAAATTGTCTAACGCAGTAATATTGTTAATTCTCATTGCTTTGTCTGAACGACTTGCGTAGAAAGTAGGTAAATTGAAATCACCAAATATTAATAATTTATTTTCACAGTGAGCCCATTCAGAGTTATTAATGAGGTTATAGAATACATCACGAATTTCAGAATTGGTAGCAGGAAGAAAATATACAACAAATATGTATAAATTATAGGTTACACCTAATACTTTCAGACCTATTATGTCTACTGTGGGTATTAAAAAAGATAATTCAGATATATCCAATTTTTGGTGCTAATACACCTCCTCCAGTTGTGCAGTTTATGAGTGCAAGCTTACGATCTGAGCGAAACACCGACCAGTTTTCGTAAAAGTGCTTGAATCTTTGTGTTTAACCTTCTAACGTTCTGATAAAACACAGTAAAGGTTTTGTTTGAATCATAACGATTGCTCCTTAATTGCTAATTACCCAACGTAGAATTTTTGAAATGGGTAACTTTTTAGATAAACAGTACAATTGGTACGATCCCACGTACAGTAATCAGTAATTAGTTACTCCAGCGTTAACGCTTGTGTGTGTAATGGAAAATTAATTATTAGGGAGTTTTGTTGGTGATGATAATGTGAAGAAATCGGTATAATTGGTGAAGATAATGAATGATTAAGAACTTAAAGCTTGAGAGAAGACTAAATTGGTCCAAGCGGATTACGGTTTTTAGGGCTTTTGTAGTGGAAAGGTTAAGGGACACTGGTGGATGTGGTGTAACGGAATTTCCAAAGATGTGTTGTCGCAGGAACATTGAGGGTTTGGGGCTAGGTGAAATCTGTACAGGTTACTACGAAAATTACCATGCCCGGTAAAGAATTGGACCGTGGAGGGATGATAGTAAGAATTTGAGCTGGACTGTCAGTGATGATTGGGAAAATCTCATAGGTGTATCTGCCGTTGAGGAATGTAGTCCAAAGGTTCTGCCATTCATGGATAAGGAAATTGTGAATACGAGATTTAATTTCAGTTTTAGTTAGGGAGCGTTAGTCTTCTTGGAATGTAGTGTGACAAGTTGGTTTTGTTTTAGGTTTCGGATTTGGATGGAGAAGCTTAATTGCAGTTCCAAAGGTGGAACGAGAAAGATGGTATATAGGGTAGTTGTGGGGGTAGTCCTGTACGCGCGGGAGTTGTAAATAAGCATGGTTCTAATGATTGTGTCGAGTTTCTGTCTACTAGAAGGGGGAAAGAGGAAGGCAGTAGTCTGAAGCGTAACGTAAGTTCATTGGATGAAGTGAAGAGAATATGAAAGATATTGGAAAAGGTTTTAGATTATGATTTTTATTTTTATTCCGGGATTTGTTGATATGGTTGTGAGATTTGAAGCGTGTATCGATGTGCATTCCTAGGTACTCTACAGAAGGGAATAATGGAATAGAGGAATTCATGAGGCGGATGGTGGGTAAAAGAATTACGCTTAGATATCCTTTTAAGGGAATCATTTGGGTTTTGGATGGGGATAGAGGTTGCATGTAGCGGTAGGACCAGGAGTCAACTTGTAGCAGTTCGTTCAAGAACAGAACGAGAGTTGTCATGGATGACGTAAATCTTATCGTCAGCGTAAACAATGGGGAATTTCTAGTTCTAGGAGGGAATTAATAGCAATGTTCTATACAGTAGGAGATAGGCGAGAACCTTGTGGACGGTCTTGGGCTAGTGTTTTGGACATAGAGTGGAAGTTAGTGAAAAGAGTTGCGGTTCTGGAGCTTAAAAAGGATTTGATGATTCGGAAAAATCTATTTAAAAAGTTTAGTATTCGGAGACGGGATAGCAGGTTTGGCCACCAAAGAAGATCAAATGCGGAATGGAAGTCTAGAAGGAGAGCAATTGTATATTTGTGTATAAATGATTGGACTATAGATATTAACAACCGGATAGTGGGTTAGACGCTATGCCGGAATGGAAACCATGTTTGTACGGTGATAGAAGAAAGTAGGAATCTATGTGGAAATTGAGCTTTAGAAGGATTATGTATTCTAACAGTTTGCTAAGAGTAGGAAGTAAAACGATAGGGCAATATGATTTAGGATCATCGGGAGATTTGTTTGGTTTTAGAAGTTAGGTGATGGGTGCGTTCTTGAATATTATTAGAAAAGGTTCCTTGTGATAGACATTCTTGGAAGGATGTAAATGGATGGTCTAATGACCGACCAGGCCTTCTGAAGGATTTCATTTGATATTTGGTCAGGATTATGAGTTTTTTAGAGGTTTAATGTAGTGATTAAGTTATCCAGTAACGATACATCTATTTTGGTGTCAGGTTCTGTAGTTGGCGGGATTAAGAAGTTTTCTATGATGAACTGTTGTTCTAAGATAGTGACTTCAATAGGGGCTGTTGGGATAATTGAGTTTAGTAATGTTATGAGGGTGTTATAAAATGTCTGCAAATTGACGTCATTGATAGTTGTCATAATGCGTGTAGTGATAGGTTTAATGAGTCTTCTGTACGTCGTCCATGGATTGGTTGTGCTGCCTTTTACTATCATGCGCAGGTGTGATTTCCTAGCCTTAATGATAAATGTTTGTAAGTGTTCCTGTCGGCTTCATATTTGATATCAAGTGCTAATATAGTGTCAGGGTCTGTATTACTATGTCTTGATCTTTGTAGTCGATGTCGAAGTTGTAATAAATTGTCGTGTGTAGTTTGTCAATTCTGTTGTCCACCAGGGTGACTGTCGACTCTTAATGTTTTTATTAGGGATGGTAGTGAATGCGGCAGTTAGGATATTGGTTATTATGGAGTTGGCTATTTGGTCAGGGTTGTAGTCGGTGTATGTTGTTAACAGACTTATTGGCGATACGATATTAAGTTATTTTATAAAGACTATCCAGTCAGTTTCCTTGGTGTTGAAGGTAGTGGTATTTTGGTGGATACGAAGCCGATGGTTTGCAAGGATGTCAAATTTTAAGAAATTATGGTCACGGGATTAGTGGATATGAGATAGTGTGAAGATCTGTTGTGAATGTGTAGTTGGTGAATGTATATAAACTCATTCAGTAAGTGTCCTTGTTCGTCTGTGCCATTGTTAAACTATAATGTGAATTTAGCGTTTGCGTCCAGTGAAAAAATAATCGGCTTGTCACCAATTTTTGTAAGTGCGTGCTCAAGGTGTAGTAAATGGGTGTTTGTATAGATGCTGTATTGAAAGTAGGGTGAGACAAGGAACACTGAACCGGATTTCTAGTATATTTCGATGATGGTTGTGTGTGTGGTGGATAGGGAGTGGTGATAAACTGCACCTATATGTGAGTCAGTGATTATAAATGCGGATGTCTGTTGGGTCGGGATAGAAATAAGTAGTAGTCGGAAGGTAAGGAATCTTGTTTTGAATAAGGTAAGGTTCTTGTATCAAGGCGAAATAAAATTTGTGATCTTAAAGAATTTTGGAAAGCTCAGGTTGCAGCACGGAAGTATTGTAAGTTGATTTGTATTGGACGAAGTTTAAGAATGTGGTGATGGGGAGGGTCGTGCGACCGTCTGTTAGATCGTTGTCTATACTCCATAGTCAGTGCGGATTTATATCCAATGAAGACTTGGGAGCTAGTAGTAAAGATTTTTCTAAATTTTGCGGAAACGTTCAGGATCAGGTTGTCGGTTGAGTCGGATTTGGAACGGCGGATTGCTTTTAAAATTTAGATCGGTAGGAGACAAATGAATCAGTAAGTCAAAAGAATTTTGCCGATATACTAGGTTTAATGCTTCTTCGGAGGGCCTTATCTAGGTCAAAAATAATTAGCTGGAGGAGTTTCGGTTTAGGTAAATAAATGTTACAAGAATCTTTAGTGAGGGATGAAATAAGGTTGATATCTGTTGACTTATTGGTACGGATAGTAATAGCGGATTTAGAAGGACGTATGGTTTTTATATTTAGGATAGGAAGTGATGGTTTAAGGGTGGTTTTAATGGTTTTCAATTTTGGTTAGGGGTGATTTCGGTACTGGTCGGATTTAGTGTAATTGCTTTAGAGACTGGTCTTAATAGTGGAACAAGTTGAGGTGGTGATTGTGTAGGGATACTAGTAATTGCTGCATATGTTGGGTATGTGGGTAATGTAGGTTGTGTGAGTATATGTTGCAGGGTAGATGTGTTTCAGCAATGTGCATCTTATTGACAGCTTCATTTGCAATACAGGCGAACAACTCAGTTTTCTGCACGATATAATTGGGCGCTTGTCTTACTGATCTTACTGAACTCTGAGAATATAGTCCATAAGTTCTGCGTTTATATTACTTATGTTGTGTACGGTTATCGGTTGGTCGGTTTCTATAATTTTGTCAGCTTCTCGCGTTCTTCTGTTGGGTTTGAATTAGTGGAAGATGATCTAGATCTTAGATCATACGGTGGCGGAAATCTAGATGTTCTGCCCGAGCGGATAAATGGTGTAAACGCGTCAACTGATGGTGGATACTGTTGAATAAGATGTCTAGATGATGGTTGTGTCGTTGAAATAGGTGTGATTGGAATAGTGCAAGGATCTGTTAGTGGAGAAGGACTTGGGACTTTGTTAGGGTCAGGATCGTTGGGTATGATGGGTATTTTATATTTTTAAATAAGTCGGTATTTGTATAGGTTATTGTTAGTTAGATCAGATTTCTTAACAACACATGCTCTTTCAATTACAGGTTATCTGCTTGTTTGTTAACAAATGGTGTTGCTTGTATCAGTTCTGTGTATTTTGTATGTTCTATTTATGCCTATTAACTAACGTGTAATCACAACCTGAGAGTTTCCACAATACAACCACTACCGTGTCAACGCACTTTTGTTCGTATAGCACTAGATTACGCACGCATTCAAATTTTGAATTTGATTTTATTCAATAGATAGTCGATATCAGAGTTCTCGCGAAACTCGTCCCCTCACCTCAGCGTACGTTATTCCAAAACATAAAGTTGAACTTCGGGTGTTTCCGTACTTTTATTCTGCCAGCGGCACATGTAGTTTGAATTAGGGTAATATGCTTTCTTGTCGTGCAGTTAGGTTGACGCGTGGTAGAGGGGATCCAGTTGGTGCAGGTTGTATATCTTTTTGGTAAATTTTTGTGTCCCGGCGTTCTACTTGATCCCAGTAGATGTTTGGGCCAATTCTTCTTTGAATTGCATAGGTTCCTGTCCATTTGACATCGAATCGGAACATGGATGATGGGTGACTGCAAACTGTAACCGTGTCGCCGGGTGAGAACAGGGCAGGGTCTTCTTCATCAGAACATCTGACTTGGTAGTGGCGTTCATGTTCTTGGATCTTCCCAATGCGGCGAAGTCGGGCTTCACCGTGATTGTTTACTGATCGGCAATGGAGATCTCCTGGACGTGATAATTCGTACCCTAGTAGGGCGTAACAGAATGTAGCTTCGGAAGCTGCATTCCCGCAGCGGCTCCGTGGCTAAGTTGGTTCGCGTGTGAATACTAATCCCATGGTTCCGGGTTCGATTTCCGTCATGGGCCGATTGAAAAATGTTAGGCGAGCATTTTTCACAAACATTCGCATAAGAGGTATAATGTAGGCTCCGTGTTCCAGATAAAAATAACTCGCTTCCTGGCCAATTTATTACCTTCGGACAGAGAATTGTAAAATCAAATGTAGGAGATGCATTCCTGCGGGTTCATATGTAATACATGATTTCTGGTAGTATCTGGTCCCGGGCTCGCACATGGTATTGGATGACGAAAGTCTGCAGAGCTTTTTTATCTATTAGTTTCGTTCTTCGACTGAGTTGGATTGCGGGTGGAATATCCGTGTGGTCCGCGGTTCTTTTTTTATATTTCTCATAACGGCAGTAGCAGGAACTGGTGAGCTGACTGAGTTGGTAATTTTCCGTCGGAGAAGTCCTATTGTTAGGAGCTGCACGACGTATAATATGAAGCGTTTGTTGATGTTCGATTTGTTCACTACATGATTTGACAGAATCCATAACAGCGTCTTTAACAAGGCGGAAAATGGTGTACATGTATTTAAAAGATTAGCTCAGGATCAGCAAAGATGTACAACTAACACCAATTACTTCTAGAATATGACCAGCGAGCGTTGTTTCAATTAAGTAAATAATTTTAGGTTAATAAGCATTCGGGACATCGCAATCGTAAGATCGATGAACTAATGACCAATTTTTAATATAAATTTGCAGGGAAATTCGACATAAAACTTTTCGTAAAAAAATTATTTAATTAAATAACATTTTAAATCTATAGTGCGTTTAACGACCAGATTCAGTAAATGCTCCGCCCATAAATCAGCGCCAAGTTTAAATAAAGATTTTGTATTTGTTGGCCGGATTCAAACAACCACACATTTCAATTTGTAACATTAACCTACAAATGTTAATTAGTTTTTCGTGTTTGTCTTTGCTTTATTTTTTGTTCACTTGTCTTTCGTAGTTTTTGCTCTTGTACTTTTTTTTTAAAACAGTATTTTTCAATACTTATTACATTTGTGTAGGTTATTTACAATTAATTACGTGTAACATGGATCAAAAGGGTCGCTGTAAATCAAGCTTATGCTCAGTTTGTACTGCGCAACTAAGCCCACCCTATTATTTTAATTACCGAATCTGTTCGTTAAACGCACTATAGATGAGTAAAGCCGGTTGCTGAAATTAGTATAACTGAATATCATACCTAATCTAATAAAAAGGTTCACATTGTTGGGGCAATATCAGTAAAATTTATAATTGTGGATAACTATTATTCAGCTTTAAACCAGATTCCCACCCTTTTAATAAAACATTTCCATATATCTGATTATTTATTTAACAGCATTATTTTTTTATATAACCAACACTTGAACCTTTATTAAAAAGTCATATTCAAAATTTACATATTGCTTTAAAATCCATAATATGTTCAATGCTGAGTCAATTCCAGAGAAAGAAATAATTAGAAAGAAAAGCATTACATTCGACTTCTACATCCGACAGCGCTAAAAGCAAGAACAAGATTGCTTTTGTCCCTTGGGTTTGACGTGAGTTGATTTCTTTCGATTCAGTTGAACTAAATAAGTTCGTGTGTTAAGTGTGATCTGGAACAAACAGATTGTTTGTGTTCTAAATCTTTCTTTGTGTATACCACCTCTCTAACTAAACGAACTTTAATCACCAAAGCAATTTAAAACAACTACACTAGATAATCAATTTAGGAGAAGTCAGACGATTCGTGCTTTACAATTTCCTAAACGCGTAATAAAATAAAATCCTTTACATTATTTAATTTGACACTTTTAGTACAATGAAATAGGAAACAAATTCCAGGTAAGTTTTGATTTCCAACAATTTTTTACCGAACTTTACGTAGAGCAAAAAGTTAAGGCTACGCTAAGGCAACCGGGTGTATGTAGAAATTTCACATATATTTTAAACGATCCGTAGTGATACAAAAGAAAATAATCAGTTGAAAATAACGCGGCTTATTGGGTTTTCTGGTCACGAATTGTTTTTTAGTTTTTAAGCGTTTTTTTTGTTTGTTTGGGTTTTTTTGTTTTGCTTGATACTGCCCATTCCCGTACTTTTGCGTGCCCACCCCGATCTGTTAAGTTTGCTGGGGGGGATTTGTTACGTTTATTTTCGGGATAAATTAATTTGTTTTGCAGTTAAACAATTCTATTTGCTTGGAAACGACAAGTTTATGATAAAATTTAAATAAGTCAATACCCTGTTTTAGGTATCCATTAATTTGGTAAACATTCCGATAACGTATAATTGCTTTCTCTATGGTTTGAATCTAAAAACTCGTCGAACTAAAGTCGCGTACTATCCGATAAAAGCGTGTTTCCAAGTTTCCTAATCACGATTTTTGATAACCACAATATGACTTGGAGCTCTGGTTATTTAATTAAACGAATTTATGTTCACTTTCTTTAAAAAAAGTTAAAAAGCACTCGCCGTAATTGCTAGATTCTTCGTTCCGTTTTTCTTTATCAAAATTTCGCGCACGCCTTACAGCGTGCTTCCTGCGGGGGACACGATAGTCACTTGAATTGCCGCTCCTTGGGGTATAGAAGGCTGCACCCGTTACGTGATCTCATGTCCATCTGGCCAGCTTTGGTCCGAGGAGCGAACGAAAGATCCAACGCCGTAGAGACGTGCGTGAGTGTTCCTTTCCTGCTTGTGTCGAGACCCTGTCCACTTAGGTTTTACTGTTTGGGGCTCATACAGGTCTCGAATTAATCGTATATATGAAAATGATTTGTGATACTGGGATCTATTGCCATGGGATTACTATATTACGCTTAACTTTAACTACTATCTATTAATGCGGGAATGAGATAAAAACTTGCTGGCACATTGGAAGACGTTATTGCCATTGTATTTGTAATTGTAGGTTATATGTTAGCATTATCAGAGCCTATGTGAGGTATCATAATATTATGATTAGTAAACAAAATTGTGAAATCTGGCATACAAATACACTAGTTAACAAATACTAATATATATGGCTTATTCTCACTTACTTAAACCGTGTTAATGCCCATTGTAATGTTTCTTTTTCTTTTTACGCTAATTAGTTCTTTTGTTAATGTGTTATTTCCTTTGTTTTTTTTATTTAGGTATAACTGCAGGCGGAGATTTCTCCTACAGGTTGTACGGAGCGGTTAATAATTTATTTTTATTTCAGGCCTTATTTAATTTTTATAGGTATTATACCCCGCCCACTCATCGACTGAGCCCGGTAAATTTCTCTTTCTTTCTTCTTTGTTGTTTTTTTGTTGACTACGTCGCTGCACGTAGCAAATTTATTTATGATTTTCAGAATTTGACACATAACCCTACAAATGAAAATAGTTTTATATTACCTTGCGTACCGGTAGCGGTACATATTTCATTGCTTAAAAACAAATTAAATAATCGTCACAAACTTATTTTGAGTAGGCCGTTTTTTAAAGTTTTTAGCTTGGCCAGACCGCAAGACTCCCATTTTGTGACAAACGCTATAATATGTCCAAAATAACAAATGAACAGAAAAATTACGGATTTTTAAAAATTTCTACGTAAAAACATGACTTTTGTACCCAATTTTGAGCTTGTATGTTTATTTCATTTTTGGATTATTTATTATGATACCCATTCTAAAAGAACCTGCACCTTATCGAAATTCTAGAATACTAGACTGGGTTTCAGTGAGCTAAAGAGCCGAACTATAGATTTAGCCGAATTAAAGGGGTGTTTAGTAATGAACCTGACTAAGACAAGTCCCCCAGAGCGGGCGTCAGCTTCTACGGTACTTAGAGTCGCAGAGACAACAGTGGTCGATATGACATTCTATGACGCACTACTGCGATATGGAAGGCAACGGAAAGCCACCATATTACCTAGCAAGTGCATAGTATACTTAAATTTAGAAGATGTGATTAGAAAGTCTAAATGAAGAATCATGAACATTTTGCGAGTTGGAACGTGGAATATCAGAAGTATGAAATTGGTTTCGGTGACCAAAGGCAGGGGATTTTTGGAGCGGAAATCTTAAGGTAATTCAAACAGTATTTAATAAGTATGGGAGATCTCTTAATCCACTGGCAGATGAGGGTAGGGAAAAACGGCAGTAGATTTATTTGGTTTTAGCACTAGAAACGACAGAGGAAATAGGCTGGTAGATTTTTGCGACAAAAACAGTTTAACCATCACAAACACATTTCAACATTATATTAGAAAACGATACACGTGCAAATTGCTAGGAAATATAGAAAATATTAAATAGATTACATTCTTGCTAGACAACGGTTTAGGGATCAAGTAAAAGACTGTAGAAGCTACCCAGAAGCGGATATAGATGCTGACCACAACATCGTAATTATGAAGGTCACGCTTAAATTAAAAAATTTTAAAAAAAGGAACGGAAAAAGGCACAGAAGTGAAGAAGCCATAAAAATAATCACAACAAAAATGGATGAAAACAGCGAGAAATTGGAGAATGAAATCAAGATTCTTAGCAATGGACTGAAGGAAACGAACCACACGATCGCTGAGATAAAGGCACAGATGAGTGAAAGAATTGGGAGAGTTTCTGAGGAAATAGAATGCGTATGGGACCATATTACTTTAGTTAAAACAAAACAAGAAAAGTACGAATGCGAGTCCAACGATAAAATTACGAATTTAAATATTAAATTAGGTAAAAGTAAAAAAATTGCGAAACGGAGTTCAGATCAATAAATCAAGAAATAAATAATTTAAAAAGTAATCCAATAAATTTTAATAGAGAACCAATTAGGCTAGTTCAAACAAACCTTTCAATTGAACAGTTTACTAAATTTTACGGGGACGGAAAATTAAATTCGAAGATATTTCTGAAAAATTTTAAAATGTTGGAGACAGGGATCTACCGATAAATTATACAAATTAAATTTAATCAAGGTCATACTGAGGGGAAATGCTGAAAGGTGGTATAATTTAGTTGAGAGTGAAATAGAAACATTTGAACAGTTTGAAAGCAAATTTTTACGTCAATTCTGGAGTGACAATCAGCAAAATCGAATTCGAAGTAACTTAAGTATGGGAAGATACGATTCGGCGAAAGGAATAACGCGAGAATTATATGCGATTGAGAACTTTACTGTAACGAAGCAATTGGATCCTCCTTTAGAAGATAAAAACATTATAAGATATTTAGCAGGTCATTTTAACGCTGAAGTAAAGCGATACATAACGACGCAGAATATAGTGGATAGAGATACATTTATTGATTATTTGCAGAGATATGATGATTTGGAATTTGATTATAAAATGGAAAATAATGTTAGGGATCGACGCACGAATTTTATAAGGAATACGGAGACTCGGAATAATTATCAACGGAACAATTACCATTATGATCGTGGAAGAAATTTTAATAGGGGGAACTATGGCAACTTTAATAATGATTTTAGGCAAAACAGGAATACTGGTCAGATACCAAGGCAACGAATGGAGAGAACGAATCATGAGGGAAATTATATTAATAGAGGAATAAATAGGCAGGAAAATGATGATCGACGGACACAAGCTAGAAATATTAATAGTATGGAAATAAGGAATACGAATCGCACAGATACAGGAATAATGAGTCAGGCAGGACCTTCAACGCGAAATCAGGATTTTTGAGTACGGACGAACCAAGGAAAATTCTACGAAGTAACGGATATGGAAAACAGCGCGAGTTTACTAAACATGAAAGGGATAATGAATTAGGAAGATTTGAAAGGAACTTATTACCAATAATTAATTTAAAGGTGGAAGATAATATAGTTAAAGTGTTAATTGATACTGGAGCAGAGGCATCACTTGTTGCAGAAGAATTTGTTAAACGAGAAAAATTGGGGATAAAGCGATACCTATAACGAGGTGTAATTTGGTGGCACCAAATAATAAGAGATTTAGTGTGATAAATGAAATGGTAATTCTGAGATGTGAAATGGGAGATGAAATATGGGAAAATGATTTTATGGTAGTACCTGGACTGAAGATAGATGTTATATTTGGGATGAATATGATAGATAAGTTGGGGTTGAAGATAAATGCGGAATGCAAAGAGATTGAGTGTAATGGGAAATATATTAAATGGTATGAAGAGGGGAATATAATAATAGAAGATGACTGCGTAAATATTAATCAGTTTAGTGAAGAGATAGATAATGGGGGTAATGAAAATAAAGATATTAAGTGTCCAGATGATTTAAGAAATAGGGTGAATATATTATTGAATAAGCATTCAGAATTGATAGGGTCGAAATCGAGAATTGCCACGGGTTATATGCACGAGTTGGAAATAAGAAATAAGGAGCCGTTTAACACTAAAATATATCCTATTCCAGTAGTATATGGAAATAGAGTGGAAAAAAAATTGAGGAAATGTTACGTGAAGGTATTATAGAGAGCTCCAGTACGAATTTTGTGAATTCATTAGTAGTCGTCGTAAAGAAAAGTGATAATAGTATTAAGTTGTGTATAAATACAAGTGAAATTAATAAGCGAACGAAGCCGCAACATAATTGTCCACCAAAGATAGATAGAATATTAGGGAGAATAGGTAATAGGAAGATTTATAGCAGATTATGTTTAAAAAGTTCATTTTGTTTGATTCCATTAGCGCGAGAATCAAGGAAGTATACGGGTTTTTCGGTAGAAGGAAAATTATACCAATTTAGGGTGGTCCCGGTTGGTTTGTCCTCGAGTACGGGTGCATTAGAGAATGTGATGAAGAATATTTTGGGACCATACGAGGAATTTAGTATCCACTATATGGATGAAATATTGATATTTAGTGATAGTGTAGAGGAACACTACGTACATTTAGATAGGATATTGTTAGAACTGAATATAGCTAGTTTAATTTTGGATTTAAGGAAGCGTGAATTTTTTCAAAATAAAGTTAGATTTTTAGGATATAGGATAGACAATAAGGATAGAATTAGAAAATACGAATTAAAAGGACCCAGATTCAAGAGTGATAAGGGGGAAGTTAGAAATAGATGTAATTTAATGACCCATGCAAAGGAACATGAATAGATGAAAGGAAATGTAAAATAAATTTATGAATAGGTATATATAGGATAATAGAATAGGATTTGAATATAAGAATAGGTATAGGTATTAATAGTGTAGTATAATAGGACATAGGAATGAGATAAATAAAATGTAAATATGGGTTTAATAAAGAAAAAGTTAGATTTTAAAATGGAAATAAAAATAATAATTTTATACCAATGTGAGTTTAAGTTCACGTTGGGCGCTAAAAAGGGCATTGTTATAAAATTTTATATTTTAATTTGGGGGAATTATGCTGTGATAAGGGGTTGTTTAAGGATGTACTTTATAGTAAAGGTCATTTAGAAATGAGAAATTACCATAGGCAGCAGAAAACGGCATTTATTTAGTGAAGAATTGAGAAATGGAGATAGTTTGTAAATAGTAAGCAGTCGGCACCCTGTATATAAAGTATAAATAGTTTTAAGCGACGCAGATAAACATAGGAAGACGCATAGTTAGCGTAAAAACCAGGAACACATTGATTAGGTAAATAGTAAATATTTAATACCCTGTAGATAAAGTTTTAGTTAATTTAGGTATAGCAAGTAATAATATTTTTCAGTGGAAGCACGCGTATATTTATATGTAAACGATAAAGTGTAAGCAGACACGCATTCAAAAGAGTTCCAAACAATTAGATTAATACGGAGATAGAAATAGAGCTTCAGGTAGCATAGGTAAATGCGTGCAAATAGCTAACCATTTTTGATAAGAAAGCAGATTAAAAATTGCGTGAATAACATGTAAATATGAAAATTAAAAGTCGAATTGCATCAGTTGTTTATGGAAAAGCAATTAGATCTATCAAAACACAGCATGTTGATAACCAAAGACAGCTGCAAGCAGGTTACAATTATTGGGAATCGTGGAGAATTACATCAGAAACTACTTTGAATGCAATTATTTGATTGGTTATAAATGAGCGACGAGCTCTAGACCATGCCCACTGACGGAGTGGGAACGGAATAATATATTAGCAGGTACAGTGATAACGAAGACAGTTTGCAACTCAACAAAGGCCGAAGTGCGCCGCTATGAAATAAAGTAATACGTAATAATTTTAAAAGTGAAAGATAAAATAAGTGCCAAGATGAAGATTATAATTGCCGATTAAACGTAAGTACATTTTAATGAATTTATTTTAAACTAAAACATAAAAATAATAGGGCTTCTATGTCCGGGGGAAACGAACGACGATTTTGAAGTCTGGGGAAAATAAACTACAATTTTGAAGTACGGGGGTGAAACAAACTACAATTTCTAAGTCTGGGGCAAAAATAATAATAATCTAAGTTTGAAGAAATTGATTGATAAGAAGTAATGAGTCTGAAATGAAACGACAATAAATTGGGGTGCATAAATTAATAATGGTAGTCCATAGGGTAATAGCAATAATTGAAATGTAATCCTGAATTGGGGAAGATTATTTTTATGCAAATGGAAGCGTCGATGTGAAGAAAATAGACCAGGTCAGATTTTTTTAGTTATAAGACATTTTATTTTTCTATATATTTTTTATTTTGAATATTTTACTTACAAACAACTTAAAAGAGTTGGAATATATTTTACTAAACAATGCATACCCAAAACCTCTTTTAAAGAAGTTTTTATACTCCAATAATCTACAAACTTCATCAATAGACCGACCACTAGTTACAAATTTCAGAAAATTACCTTTTATTCAAAATTTAACCCCTCAACTAACCAAAATCTTGAAACAACCTGATATTCTAATAGCTTATACTTATGAAAATCAATAGATAGGTTATTCACTAAATTAAAGATAACACCGAAAAACATTATGCAGTAATGTTATTTATAAGGTAGAATGTAGTTGCAATAGAACTTATGTAGGTCAGTCAAAACAATGGCTAAAAAATCGAATAACTCAACATAAAAGTGATGCCAGACTTGGTAAACTAAGTTGTGCTTTGTCATCACATTTACATGCAACAAATCACACTGCTAAATTCGAAGACGCCAAAATTTTAGACATTGAAAACAACTACCACAAAAGACTATTCCTGGAATCCTTTCACATTCTACAACAACCTAATCCACTCAACAGCAAACAAGATACAAACAACTTAAATATAGTATATTCTTCGCTATATAAATTTAATAATATCCACTTTCACAGACCGTTAATTTAGATTTCACTAATAAAACAAACATTTCTTTCCTAAAATCTTACCCCCTTTTTTTTACGTTTCCTTCATATTTTTTTAATTTCAAGTCAATTTCCAATCGTTATACTCATCACTAACTAATAATTTAATAAAATTTACAACCTCATATTAGTTATTTAAATTCTTTCTATTTTTTCTTTTTATAATTTTTTATTTTACTAAAATTAGCATTGTACACATAGTCAGCTTTTTGTAAATATTTGTTATTGTTTTCATAATTGTCAAAAGTTATAACTGTAATTTATGTATTAGTTTTTAAATGTAGAAGTTCTTTCGGTCATGGTAATTATGTAAGTAGATTAGCTATACTGTTTTTAACCTTACAAAACTAAATTCATCATATTTTAGTCTATGATTAAGGCAAAAATATTCATGCCGAAACGTCAGAATAAACGTTACAATTTGACATTATAGTTCTTATTTTACGAACGAGTGCATCCCAAGAAACCAACAGATCTATATATATATATATATTACTACCGTTCGAGACTCTACCTATTTTATATATACATATATACATAAATAATACACATAAAGTTCGTGAAAATTTTTGGGATATAGTCCAATAATAAAACACTTTATCAAAAGCTAAAATGATAAAACCACATCTTATAGAATTTCTTTGACTATTATTTGATATGACTTACTAGTCCATTATTATATATATATATATATATATATATATATATATATATATATATATATATATTTCACGTGTATTTCATTCTAGTACTTTAATTTTCAATAAGCTATAGTATTATAAGGAGCACGATCACGTAAGTTATGTATTTAGTGACGAGAAAACAATCAAGTTGCAATTACAATAGAAAATCATGTTTTCATCAATGTCTAATTTTCCTCAGGGATTTCCATACATTTCCACACTGGTTAAAATTGAATGGAAGAACGAATTCAATATAAGTTCAGCTGAATAAGAATTCCCAATATTTGATTTTCATTTCAGCAAACCTAGGATACGCTATATTCCAGTATTTGATGTATGTGATCAAGAAATATTACATTCAAGATGTATACGTATTTTATTATTCATATAAACAAAATTGAAAATATGTTTTTTTGTACGCCTTTGAACAAGGAAAATATTGTACCTTTATTATATCATATTGAAAACTCTGTACCTAAAACAACTTAATTATTTAAGCGACACAAAAGACATTAAAAACTGATTCTATATAAAAAAAAATGCCTCGAGCATCATATAATAAGATAACTAGAATGAACGTCGTAACTCCCTTTTAATATTTTTAATCTACGAAAAGTATAGAGCCGCATTCTGCACCCTGTGTTCCCAAAACCTACAAACACTTTCAGCTACGCGGTTAATAGTTTGGACCCCCTAGCGTTTAATAGCCTGTTGATGCCTTCGGCATAGCAACGTGTTCAAACTGCTATAATTTTCAGAAGCGTAACCGCCGTTTCCGCTGCAACGTGCCCACTTGATCACTACTTGCTGCAACTTTCGTCGTGACAATCATCTATTACGGCACTTATTTGGAGTCGATAATGCCAATAAGTCCAACGGTCGTCTATGAGCGATACGTATCTTTGCAGACACCAAACTGACCAATTTTAAATAAAATTATTTAAACTCCTGTATATTTTGTATTTGTAACACACTATTTATTGTATATACGTCATTTTTTAACACGTAGCATTTCATTAACTTCAAATATTCTACGAGCAAAAAAGTTCTTGTGTAATTTGAACAAGGGACCTCATAAATGCTGGACGTATACATCACGTTGTACATCGTCCTAGGAAGAGAACATGATAATAAGAACTGAAAGTATATTTTTAATACAGGTATTAAAATGAATACAATCGACTTGAAGTAGTACATTTTATTAGAGTTATTTTGAAACATTTAATTAAAGTAGTAATAGTTACCTACAAATATTTAATTCTCAATATACTTTTAAATACTGTACGTACCTATGAGGTTGTAGCTAGAATATAGCAATCTACATACCTGGAGATACTATCGAAAGACGAAGTTTGCTGGTCCAACGATTAATAACCAACGAATTAATGGACTGTATTTTTATGATGTAGTAGTGCTTCTCTGCAAGCCGAGACGAAATATCCACTGACCGACAAGTTTTGTTATAACTTACAAAGTTCGCACTATTATGGCCATAAATAGCACTTGTGTAATTACACCCTTCATTCCGAACACTACACGATTATTAATGTTTTACGTAACGAACCATAAAACGAGCTTCCAAAACATACCGAATTGTATGCTGCTTTAATAACGTCTTACCGTTTCGAACGATTAACTACGACTCCTGTTCTTACACTCTATTTAGGGGTGCAGGCACGTCGAAAACAAGTTTCTACCTGTTCGAACCTGATCGCGCGTAACCTTCGTGATAAAAGGGGTGAGGTATTCAGGATGCATATTTCCAATGTCTACATTAATAGGATACAGGAGCGAGTCGTCTTCAAATTAAATTTAATAAAATAATAAAAAAGACCGAACATACCGCTCACCAAAAATAATTAGAAACTAACTTATTTTTAAGCTAAAGATAGAACGATAATACAATAGGTTTATACGTGAGTATATACAACAACACAAAAAAAACTATATTACTGTACAGGCAGTAAGCATAACTTAACCAGTGGTCGTTTGTTAACCCTTGGCTAGTTTTTACAGTAGCAACCCTAATAACTCCATCATTACCCGGATGCACTTCAACGATGCGTCCTAAACGCCATTTTAACGGAGGAATGTTCATTTCCCTAAGAAGCACTAACGAACCGATATTTACCTGATTCGATTGATTAATGAACCATTTATTTTTCTGTTGTAGAGTGTGCAAATACTCTACACTCCATCTTTTCCAAAAGGTTTGGTGTATTTGTTGTAGCAGTTGCCACCGATCTAACCGAGACACTTTGGTATTCAATAAGTCTGGATCCGGTAGAGCCGAGACTGGACCGAGAGTTAAAAAATGACCTGGTGTTAAATACGAAAAGTCATTAGGGTCTGTACTCAACGCACATAATGGGCGTGAGTTCAGCACCGCTTCAATCTGCGCCAATACTGTGCACATTTCCTCATACATTAAAATCTGATCACCTACTACACGATATAAGTGACCTTTCACGGATTTAATCCCAGATTCCCAGAGACCTCCAAAGTGAGGAGAACCAGGCGGATTAAAAACGAATTCAATACTTTCCGAATCCACTGAAATTTTCATCATTTCTTTTCAAGGCTCTAGAGGCACCCACAAAATTAGTTCCACAATCCGAATATATCTTTAAACAACGACCTCGCCGCGCGATGAATCGCCGCAAAGCTGCAATAAATGCTTCCGAAGATAAACTCGATGCCAATTCTAAATGAATGGCTTTTGTGCTTAAACACACAAACAAACAAATATAAGCTTTAGTAATCCGTGGGCCTCTAGTCCTATTGAATGTAATATTAAAAGGTCCACCATAATCAACTCCGGAATTGAGAAAAGCCTTTCCTGGAGTGACTCGGGGAGAGGGTAAATTTCCCATCGAAGGCGATAAGAAGGGAGGATTAGTCCTAAAACAACGAACACAAGTTTTCAAGCAAGCTTTTACTGCTCCCTTTGCTGAAATAATCCAAAAATTTTGAGCGAGCAAAAATAATGTAGTGCGCACACCCGAAGGTAAATATTTGACATGACAATCCATAATAATAAGTTCCGTCAATTTATGCGACTTTGGTAAAAGTAACGGATATTTTGCATCAAATCCTAACTGCGAATTTTTCAATCTGCCGCCCACCCTAAGCAAACCCCGATCATCAATAAATGGGCTCAAAGGGCGAAACTGCTTTGATATAGGTTTTTTATGAATACAATTATCAAGTTCCCTTTGAAATACTTCCGACTGTACATTCTTCACCAGAATATGCAATGAAGATTGCAATTCCTGACTTAAAATGTTTCCCACCAATCGTTCTGAACGAGCAACTCTCAAGTTACATGCGTAACGTCTACAAAACGAAAGTACTGTTATTAGTCTCTGTAATGTTGAGAATTTGTACAACAAACAATCAAAGAAATTTTCCTGAGAAATTACCAAAAATGTTTTCGTAACTCTCTCTTCCGTAGGCAACGTATCCTCTATTTCTAATACCTTACTGGAAGGCCAATTCCTTTTTGCAACCAATAACCAAGGAGGACCCGCCCACCATAAGGGATGGTTGACCAGCTCCGAAGCGAATAAACCACGAGAAGCACAATCTGCGGGATTGTACTTCAACTCCACATGATACCATTTTGAAGGAGCTACGTATAACTGGATACGAGCTATCCGATTTGCAACAAAAGTTTTCCATTTATTCGGCGTTGATTGAATCCACGCTAATACCACCTTTGAATCCGACCAAGCAAAAATATCTGCGAACTCCAAAATATCTTTAAATGTCACCATGACAAAATGAATTAATTCCGATAGTAATACTGCAGCACAGAGTTCCAATCTTGGCAATGTTATCTTGCTGAGTGGTGCTACCTTTGACTTAGCACATACCAAAGAAACGACAATATTATGATCCATATCCACACAACGAAAATAAATTACCGCAGCATATCCTGCCTCAGAGGCATCACAAAACCATGTAACTCTATTTTTGTAAGTTATCTCCAACGAATCTACGAGGAATTTCTATATTCGAAGCTTCCTGTAAATCTGATATAAACTTTCTCCATTTTTGAACGAACTTAGT
Organism: Platerodrilus igneus; assembly: GCA_036346225.1. NCBI lineage: Eukaryota > Metazoa > Arthropoda > Insecta > Coleoptera > Lycidae > Platerodrilus > Platerodrilus igneus. The sequence goes on along the minus strand of JARFIW010001469.1, from coordinate 7,685,207 downwards.
ATGAGGTTCTTGATCCCACTCTAACCCCAATAACCATAATTCTTGGATAAACCGTTTAGCGAAGAACACCACTGGCGCTAAAAGACCAAGCGGATCGAAAATTCTAGCTATTTCCGACAAAATATTACGTTTAGTGCATTGTCTTTGTTGCACATGAATAGTGTATGCAAAAACATCTGACGAAGGTCGCCACTGAAGACCTAAAATTTTCAAAGAACTGTTTACATTATCTTGAAATGATAATGTTTCCATTTGACCTAAATTTGAGAAGCTTGCGAGAACTTCTACCGAATTACTGCACCACTTGCGCAGTTCGAATCCTCCAGATTTACAAAGGGCATTCAATTCAATGACAAGTTGTTTTGCTGTTGCAATCGAATCACAACTTGTTACTACGTCATCTACATAAGTATCGTCGACCATGGCCTTTGCAGGAAGAGGGAAATTAGATGCTTGTAGCTTTGCTAGTTCTTGGATGGTACGTAATGCTAAAAATGGCGATGATGCCAACCCATATGAGACAGTATTTAACTGAAAGTCACAAATAGATTCCGAGGGCATATCTCTCCAAACAATGCGTTGATAGTTACGCTGACTTTCTTTCACGAGAATTTGTCTATACATCTGCTTTATATCTGCAGATATGACTACACGATGTACACGAAAATTCAACAATAATACAATTATATCCTTTTGCAAAGCAGAACCAACTAACAAATTATCATTCAAAGAATTACCTGCAGCATCCTTGCACGAGGCGTCGAATACTACTCTCAATTTAGTGGTAGTACTGTCTACTTTATGTACTGCATGATGCGGTATATAATACAAATTACTACATTTTAGAGAATCTACTGAAGGGACCTTAACCTTAGTCATATGACCACTGTCAAGATAGTCTCTCATAAATTCTTTGTAGCTCAAATACAAATCCAAATCCTTTAATAAACGACGTTCCAAACTCAAAAATCTACGAATTGCAATTTCTCTAGAATTACAAAACAAAGGTTCCGAATTTTTCAATGGCAATGAAACCACAAATCTTCGAGTTTCATCCCTCGAATAATTTTCACAAAAATCTTGTTCACTTTTCTCTTCCTCAGGCAAACGATGCACTGTGGAAGGAATATTCTCCAATTCCCAAAATTTACGAATGTCCACATCAAGTGGTTCTACCACTGCACAGAATGAAGTAAGCGAACGAGTAGGAGATACAACTTTACCTGTTAGTATCCAGCCCAAAGTAGTATGAATGGCAACGGGTTCAAATGCATTGCCCCAACGTGATTCATTTAATATTATTTGAGTAAATACGTCTGCTCCCAAAAGCATTTCGATTGGCTGCGGAACATCAAATTTTGCATCAGCCAACTGTAAATCTTGAATATGTGGCCAATTATTTATTGGTAGTTTAGTAGACGGCAATCGATCACAAATCGTAGGCAAGATAAAACATTCAGTCTTATACAGAGGTGACGATAAACCAAGTGGACTAACAAAACACAATGCCTTGCCAGACACTGAAGATGACTTCAAACCTAATCCCTGAACCGTGACTTCAGTTTTAGCTTTCCTTAACCCTAACTTCTGCCGACATTTTTCTGTAATAAAGCTTTCCATACCTCCATTATCAATTAAAGTTCGAACAGAATGTAATTGACCCGCATAATCTTGTACCGAAACCACCGCTGTAGCTAACAACGTGGTGGTATGGTCTAACGACGTTGATATTAACGAATTAGTAGTGGTTTGTTGTTGAATAACCTGTTGGTTAACCACCGAACTTTCTTCAGTTGAAGATGACGAACTATTAATTGATGTGGTTCTCTGCGGAGAAACTGGTGCCCGACGATTTCAAAATGTAATAAGGTATTATGATTTTTGGCACATTCTCTACAATTCCACTGGCAACGACAATCTTTCACCGAATGTGCATCACCTAAACAACGAATACACAACTTGTGCCTTTTTACCACCTCATAGCGTTCTTGAGGGGATTTATCCAACAATTGCTTGCATTTATACAGTGGATGCGAAGCTTAACACAAAATGCACTTTCTATCAGTAGAAGTAGCGACAAACGAATTTCTAGGCGCCGACGATGCGCTAGCGAATTTTCTATTATCTGAAGCCCCGAATTTTATGCTTTCCCGAGTTTTCGAAGAAGTATCTAATGAAACAATCTCACTCACTTCCAACACCTTACATTGCCTTTCTACAAATGCTCTTAAATCCTTAAATGTAGGAACATCTACCACATTCTCCAACTCAAACCTTTGAGTTTCACTGTCTAATTTTTTGGATAACAAATTAAAAAGTGCGAAATCCCACAAGTCGATTTCTAATTTTTCCAATGCAAACAAATTTTCATCGATGCAATTAATCAAACTTCTAAATTGTTTATGCGAATTTACCGTACTAATTTTCGAACATCTCTCAAGCGAAGTCCAATAAGTGGAAGCTAATAACCTTTTGGATTGAAAACGATTTACTAAAATGTCATACGCCTTTTGATACGAATCATTCCCAATTGGAATATGTTTAATCAAAGCCTGTGTACTCGAATCAATGTTATCTAACAAATACATGAACTTCTGAATTGGCAACAATCTATCATTCTCATGAACCAATTTTTCAAAAACTGATCGAAAACTTTCCCAATCAACAATCTTACCGGAAAAGCGAATTATTTTTAACGAAGGGAGGGGGAGGTTACCACTAACGGGAACAACATCATGCGGTCCTGTAGCTGACATACCAATAACCGGTTTAACATGTTTCACGAATTCCACTTTAAATTTAGCAGCGAAAATTTTAATTTCCGTAACTAGATTACCTATCTCAATCCTCAGAACACGATACTCCTCTAATTCCACCGACTATTCCAACACGACCGTTTGACACAAAAGTTTAAAATCTGATTCGACTTCTTTCGCAGAATTCAGCCAAACGTCTATCACACAACAGTTATTTTCCGCTCTACCAATTTCTCTCATATTATCAAGAATACTATTTAATCTACTCCACGCTGTTTTAGCTTCTAAAATAAGCTTTTCCAATTTATTACTCATTTTGAATATTAAATAACAAGCATAAATTATCTATGTTATTAAAACGACGAAATTTCAATTATATTAATATTTGAAAGCGACTCCAAGTTTGTAGGTAAGGAATAACGAGATTTTATTGAAGTAAACAAACACAAGTGTTTACAACCTGCACCAAACGACGAATTATTCACGCACCAATCACGTGATTACGAATACAACCGACACCAACGACAGCTGCACTATACCCTGAGGGTACAAAGTTCAGTAACTACACCGTTAACGAGATCCGGCCCGAAGGACCAAATGTACGTACCTATGAGGTTGTAGCTAGAATATAGCAATCTACATACCTGGAGATACTATCGAAGGACGAAGTTTGCTGGTCCAACGATTAATAACCAACGAATTAATGGACTGTATATCGAAGATGTTGTAGTGCTTCTCTGCAAGCCGAGACGAAATATCCACTGACCGTTTAGTTTTTTTTATAACTTACAAAGTTCGCACTATTATGGCCATAAATAGCACTTGTGTAATTACACCCTTCATTCCGAACACTACACGATTATGAATGTTTATATAACGAACCGTAAAACATGCTTCGAGAACATACCGAATTGTATGTTGCGTTAATAACGTCTTCACGTTTCGAACGATTAACTACGACTCCTGTACTTACACTCTATTTAGGGATGCAGGCAGGTCCAAACAAGTTTCTACCTGTTCAAAACTGATCACGCGTGACCTTCGTGATAAAAGGGGTGAGGTATTCAGGATGCATATTTCCTATGTCTACATTAATAGGATACAGGAGCGAGTCGTCTTCAAATTAAATATAATAAAATAATAAAAAAGACCGAACAAATACAAACACATTATTTCAACATCATGCTAGAAGACGATATACGTGGAAGATGTCAGGAGATATAGGAAGATATCAAATAGATTACATTCTTGTTAGACAACGGTTTAGGAATCAAGTAAAAGACTGTAGAAGCTACCCAGAAGCAGATATAGATACTGACCACAAAATCGTAATTATGAAGGCCGCACTTAAATTTAAGAATGTGAAAAAAAGAAACGGAAAAAGGCACTTGGACTTAGAGAAACTAAAAGATAAAGATATTCAAGAAAAATTCGAAAAAAAGTCAAATGAATTGCTCAAAGATATCGGGAAAATATCTGATATTAAGGAAGTAGAAACAGAATGGAATAGCATTAAATCCAGCCTAGACATGGCGGCCAGAGATATTCTGGGTTATACATAAAAAGAAAATAAGAAACCATGGATAACAAAGGATATCCTGAATTTAATAGAAGAAAGACGAAAATACAAAAAAAAACAGACAAAACAGGAAAACAGAGATACAAAGTCATAAAATGCGAAAATGCAGGAAAGCTAAAGAACAATGGATTGATAAAAAGTGCAAAGAGGTACAAACGAAGATGGAAATAGGAAAGACAGACGAAGCATACAAATTAATTAGAATGAATTTTAGGGATATAAAACCGTATAGCAAAAATATAAGGGACGCACAAGGAATCATCATCATAGAAAACGTAGAGAAAGTAGGTAGGTGGCAAGAATATATAGGGAATTTATATGCAGGAGAGGAACTAACTGCATTAGAACAGCAATCAGACTTTGAAAATGATGACTTGCGATATCCTATACTTAGAGATGAGTTTGAATAAGCATTAAAGAGTCTGAAAAATGGTAAGACGCTGGGTACACATAAGGTGCAAGCAGAAACTCTAAAAGTCGCTGAACAAGCAGTAACAGAACGCCTTTTCCAACTCGTAAGCTATATGCATGAGACAGGCGAGATACCCAAAGATTTCAAACGTAGCATCATAGTAACTATACCAAAAAAGAAAGGCGCGGATAGATGTGAAAATTTTCGAACAATAAGTTTGACAGCACACATGTCGAAAATATTAACTAAAATTGTGCAAAGACAAATGGAAAAACGGGCGGAAGAAATACTATGAGAAAATCAATTTGGGTTTAGGCGAAACAGGGGAACACGGGAGGCTATTTTAGCTCTGAGAGTGATAATGGAGAAAACAATAGAAACAGGGGAAAGCGTGTATATAGGGTTTGTAGATCTGGAAAAAGCATTCGACAATGTAAAATGGAAAAAAATGTTTGAAATACTCAAAAAGATTGGAATGAGTTATAGGGATAGACGAATAGTACATAGCTTATACAAAGAGCAAACAGCAATAATAGAATTAGAGCAGGAACGTAGAGAAGTAAACATTAGTAAAGGGGTGAGACAGGGATGTGCCCTAACCCCATTGATTTTTAACTTGTACAAAGAAGAGGCAATGAATACTGTCAAATGCAGGAAGACATTTGGAATTACTATGCAGGGACAAAAAATTGATATGCTTAGATTTGCAAATGATATAGCGGTATTAGCGTCTAGCAAGGAAGAGTTAGAAGCTGCTCTTAATGAAATGGAAACGGTTCTAACAAAGAGATACGGTATGAAAATTAACAAAACTAAAACTAAAGTTCTAGTATACAAAGGTGGGAAAAATAAATCAAAAACAAGAATACAAGTATGTAACACGAACTTACAAGAGGTTAAGGATTTCTGCTACCTAGGAAGCCAAATAACGCAAGATGGGAAAAGCACAAAAGATATAAAACAAAGATTAGCACATGGTCGTGCTACATTTAACAAGAAAAAGCAACTACTGTGCTCAAAGACCACAAACATAGAAACAAGGAAAAGATTGCTTAAAACATATGTATGGAGCACAGCACTGTACGGATGTGAAGCCTGGACAGTAGGAGAAGCGGACAAGAAAAAGGTAGAAGCCTTTGAAATGTGGTGCTATAGACGTATGATGAAGATATCATGGACAGACACAGTTAAGAACCAAGAGGTACTAAAAATGGTAGAAGAAGAAAGAACTATGTGGAAAACAGTACAAAAATAGAAGAGATAGGATGATAGGCCACATACTAAGACATGAAGGAATAGTGCGGAATATATTAGAAGCAGAGATAGGAAAAAAGAGAAGAAGAGGCAGACCTAGGTTAGACTACTACACACAGATAGTAAAAGATGTAGGCTGTAGGGGTTTCAGGGAGATGTGTAGGCTAGCCCAGAATAGAAATCAATGGAGGTACGCATCCAACCAATCCCAAGATGGATAAACTTATGACGAAAAAATAACTGTGCTTAAACATGATGATTATTATAAGTAACTACAAGAATTGGTTGGGCAATATTCTCGAATAATGTTAAGGGTGTGAAAGGATTTACTGAAAAAGCATTATTTCGGCAAATGTCTAAGTGTTGAGGGATCTTGGTAGTCACAAGTTGCTTAACCCCCTTCACTGAATCTCGGTGAAATAGGGCATAAAATTAGAAAACAATAGAAGGGGAACGAGCTGTATACACATGCTGTGCGAGAATTTCAGGGAACTATGTAGGCTAGCTCAGAATATAAATAAATGCAGGTACGTGTCCAACCAGTTTTGAGACGGAAAACCTAATGACGAAAAAATAAGCGCATATAAATCTGATGATTAGTATAAACAACTAGTTGTTGGTTGCGAAGTATCTGCAACTAATGTTGACTGTGCGAAAAGATATATTGGAAAATATATTAAATCAGTAAATGGTTAAGTGTTGGGGGAACTTGGCAGCCACGGGCTGCTTACCTCCCTTCACAACCACTGAAGATCGGAGAAATAGGGTATATAATTGTAAAACAATAGAAGGTGACCGAACTGCATCAAACAAGAACGAACAGCAGCTATATTCAAAGACAACGAACATAGATACAAGAAGAAAACTGTTAAAAGCATATGTGTGGAGCACAGCACAGTATACCTATAAAATACGGGCTGTCTGAAACGCAGACAGGAAAACGGTAGCAGCCTCTTGAAATGCTGTGCTTTAGCTGTATGAGGACGATAGCATGGACAGACAAAAACAATAACAAATACGTTATAGAAATAGTAGGGGAACGAGGATATCTGGGGAAAAAGATAAGAGAAATAGAAGGGCAGAATACGTTCTAAGGCATTTTTGGAGAATAGTATGGGATGTATTACAAGCAGAGATAGGAAAAAAGAGGTAGATGTAGACCTAGATCAGATAGTTATAGATGCAGACTGTGCAAATTTCAGGGAAATCTGTAGTTCAGAATAGGAAACAATGATGGTACGCGTCTAACCAGTTCCAGGACTGAAGACCTATTGATGATGATATTTTTAAAAGGAAAACTACAAATAATTCAAGTTGGCATTTTTTGCTGTAAATTTCCAATCTTAGTGGTTAATATTGCTCTATATGTAAAAAAAACTTCAAAAACGTGGAAATAAATTGGATTTTTCAATTTTAAAAGAAACCCATTTATTTTAATAAGGCATTATGCGAATTATTTAAATAAGTATCTAAAAACGAGAGAATTAGAAAATAAGCTGTATACCTAGAGTATAAATTTTTCATTTGTAATTCGCAAATATTCAGCTAGCGCAATGAACATTTTTTTAAAATCATATAAAAGTGATTAAACTAGGTGGATTTCCATATAAAAGTTCATAAATAATTTTTCCTGTAGAAACAACACGAGATAAATATCTGGATACATAAGCGAAAGAAACCTGAAAAACTTAAATGGGGTGGGGGAAGGCTATAAATCTATCGTCGTTAGATCTTCAATTCTGGAACAGGTTAGACGCGTAACCCCATTGTTTCCTATTCTGTGCTAACCTACACATTTTCCTGAAATTCCCACAGTCTACATCTTTCACTATATGCACGCAGTAGTTTAATCTAGGTGTGCGCATACCTCTCTTCTTTCCTATCTCTGCCAGAAATATATCCCGCACTATTCCCCTAATGCCTTACAACGTGCCCTGTCGTTCCATTTCTCCTACTTATCTTTTATGTTTTCCACAGATATCTTTCTTCCCTTACTATGTCTAGAACCTCTTTGTTATTAATTTTGTCTGCTCATGCTATGATGTACTAAACCTCCCCTGTATTAGGTATCCTTTAGTTATTGTATTCTCTATATATGTCAGTGGGGTTTCAGGTGCGAGGCTAGTAGCTTTTATGTCTGTACCGAATATAAATGTATTTGTATACTTAGTGAGGCGTGAGATTTCGATTAGCAACAGTGTAGTAGTGATTAATAGCATATGAAATTCGAAGCTAATTGAATAACCAGATAACCTGTAACAGATAAGTTGTAGTTATAAGATTTGTTTATTCCTCGACATTGCGAGTATATTGACTGTGCAGCGCCGCCTATTGTATATTAACTGAAGCTGTTGATTCATTTATTAGGTTCGCCTTAAATGTGCTGCAATAAAACGAACTGCGAGTTGTTCATTCCTTCTTATAGGTAGTAACAATGAAAACGAGCATTTACGAAAATAGGAGCGGTTGTTGCTAGCCAGGGCCAACATCATAGTGCGACCACTCTACCTCTTGAGCTTTAACACCTTTCGTTCCCAAACATTACAATCATCATCATACATCTGAAGCACCACATTCCAAAATTCTTCTACCTTTTTCCTATCTGCCTCTCCTACTGTCCCTATTTCATAGCCGTACAGTGCTGTGCTCCACACACATGCATTCAACAATTTTTTCCTTGTTCCTATGTTTGTTGTCGTCGAACATAGCAGCTGCTTTTTCTTGTTAGATGCAGCTCGGATCCCCTTCTATTGTTTTCTAAATATATGTATATCATATTTTACCAATATTCAGTGGTATGTGAAAGGGGTTAAGCAACCTGCGGCTACCAAGATCCTCCAACACAGACATTTGCCGAATTAAAAGTTTTCCAATAAATCCTTTCGTACAATCAACATTAGTTGAGAATATTGCAAAACCAACACCAATAGTTATTTACAATAATCATCGGGTTTAAGTACAATTATTTTTTTCGTCCTTAGGTTTTCGGTCTTGGAACTGGTTGGACTTGTACCTCCAATGATTCCTATTCTGAGTTAGCCTACACATTTCCTGAAATTATCTCAACCAACCTACATCTTTCACTATCTGTGTGCAATAGTCTACCCTAGGTGTACCTCTACCTCTCTTTTTCCCTATCTCCGCTTGCAATATATTCCGCACTATTCCCTCATGCCCTAGGATGAGACCTTGTTACGTGCCATTGCCACTTAAACATGTTTTTAGGTTAGTTTTTGATTTACGGGAGTTTCGCGTCATAATTTCAAATACGCGGTGCGCGGGAATTTTAAATAGACTAGGCGGTACTTCCGTACGTCATAGTAGTGAGTTTGCGCAGATCGCACAACCCTAGAGGGGTAGAACAATACTAGACAAAGAGTGGGGACGAGTTTTGGTGACGCTCTGAATCGTGGCTGTTTTCCTTTGATCTTCAAGTGAAGTAGTCGTGCCGGTATCGTATCTTATCTTATTATGTAGATTCCCTTGCCTTGCTTATCTCTGTTTTGTCTTTACCTAATTAACCTCTTCCTTATCGTTCCCCTGCATATAGAAATATGATACGACCCTGGAGCAGCCCACGACCAGAGATGACCCGGATGTCCATGCTCAGCCAACTCCACCGGAGCCCGGAGCAATACCATCTTTATCGACCCGGAAGGATGATAGGCGTACCTGGGGAAAAACTGGACCTATCATGTGAGTAAATTCTATAATTTTCATTGTCCTAATTTTATGTAAATTTTCCGAAGTATTGTGCAATGGGTGACGTCACCCATATGCTAAAACAACCGAGAATTTAATAAGATAACAATAAGAAGCAATAGCACCTCACCACAAAGTTCAATAAAAAACAATGAAAAAAAATGTTTATAAGTTATGTAGATTTAGTAGAAAAAGAAAGAAATAATGATGTAGTATAATGTGGGCGACTGCACTAATTCAGAAGAAAAACACATGAAATAGACAATCCTAATTTTTGCAACTGCGAATATGAACTATTTCTTTCAATGGCATAGACTGCGCATGTGCTATGTGAGCCCAAGGAAGAAAGCATTCACTCAACATCAGCTAAAACCAATCATAAAAATTCAATGAGTTATTGCAACCAAAGTTACGACAATTACCACACAATTAAACCATGTTTTTTTTCATTGTTTTTTATTGAACTTTGTGGTGCCCATTGCACAATACTTCGGAAAATTTACATAAAATTAGGACAATGAAAATTATAGAATTTACTCACATGATAGGTCCAGTTTTTCCCCAGGTACGCCTATCATCCTTCCGGGTCGATAAAGATGGTATTGCTCCGGGCTCCGGTGGTGTTGGCTGAGCATGGACATCCGGGTCATCTCTGGTCGTGGGCTGCTCCAGGGTCGTATCATATTTCTATATGCAGGGGAACGATAAGGAAGAGGTTAATTAGGTAAAGACAAAATAGAGATAAGCAAGGCAAGGGAATCTACATAATAAGATAAGATACGATACCGGCACGACTACTTCACTTGAAGATCAAAGGAAAACAGCCACGATTCAGAGCGTCACCAAAACTCGTCCCCACTCTTTGTCTAGTATTGGTCTACCCCTCTAGGGTTGTGCGATCTGCGCAAACTCACTACTATGACGTACGGAAGTACCGCCTAGTCTATTTAAAATTCCCGCGCACCGCGTATTTGAAATTATGGCGCGAAACTCCCGTATATCAAAAACTAACCTAAAAACATGTTTAAGTGGCAATGGCACGTAACAACCTATCATCCTATCTCTCCAATTTTTTACTGGTTTCCACATATTTCTTTTTTCCACTACCATATCTAGAAGCTCTTTGTTCTTAACTTTGTCTGTCCATGATATCTTCATCATACGTCTGTAGCTCCACATTTCAAAGACATTTACCTTTTTTTTGTCCGCATCTCCTACTGTCCAAGTTTTACAGCCGTGCAGTACTGAGCTCCACACATATGATTTCAGCAATATTTTCCTTGTTTGGTCTCTTTGAACATAGTAGTTATTTTTTCTTGTTAAATACAGCACGGCCTTGTGATAATCTTGTTTTATATCTTTTGAAATTTTCGCATCTTGCACTATTTGGCTTCCTAAGTAGAAGAAATTCTTAACCTCTTGTAAGTTCTCGTTTCCTATTTGTATTCTAGTTTTTGATTTATTTCCCCTCCTTTACATACTAGTACTATAGTGTTATTTTTGTTAATTTTCATACTGTATCTCTCTGTTTAAACTATTTCCATTTCATTAAGACCTGCTTCTAACTCTTCCTTGCAAGATGCTAATAGCGTTATATACAGGCTCAGATGATAGTCATACATGGCTAGATTTTACAATAAATGATACTACATGAGGAAATTGCCACACATGTGACACGTATTCAACAGGTTAGGAATAGCATAATAGTAGTCAGGTTTAGTGCCAAATTAACAGACACAGTGGTAGAACATTAGCACATTAGATCATGACGCTGAGGATTTGGAAACAAGTTTATTAGGGCCGTTAAAAGGGGGAGGGATTGCTCGTTATATGAGATTATAATATAATTCCGAGTCGAGGTAAATAGAGAAAAATAGCATGTCAAGGTATTTAGGTGTAATAAATGAAGGAGATATAGCGCCGATTCGGTTCTATATTAGAAAGTAATTGATTGTAGTTAATATAACTAACGAATTTTAATTTAACGTTTTCTTTATTCGACCCAGTGTGCGTCTAATTATTAACAATTATTTACAAATGAACCTTAATGTAATAATATGGTGCTACAGATATCACTAATGATAATCACTATCAATGTTTACTGCACTAATCTATTTCTTAACTATATTTAGTACTAAATTCGATTACGTGGTGTAGGGTCTGCCTTCGACTAGAATAATTACATTAGAACGTAAACAAAGCATTTGTACACAGAAGATAATTGGTGGGCACCCGATGGCGTCACATCTTCAGATAGGGTTAATTGACCGGTACAAGGGTTTTGCATTTAGGGGTTATTTAGATTGCAATAAGAAAGCTCCAGAATGTTATTTGCATATATTTTGGCATGTTCTCGAACGATTAAAACGCATATAAATTACCGTCACGAATATTGCAAATTTAGTTCCGATTAAGCTTTGACTACAATATACTCTAGTTTAAAGCTTTGAAGGATGTGATTTAAATTAGTGTTGATCTAAATTATTGTAGTAATAATATAAACTAATAATTAGTGGTTGGATAGTTAATTATAGTGCTTCGATAGTAATTTAGAAGATACCATCGTAGTTTAAGACGAAAATACTTTTACTGTTGGTGATTAGCTGAAAATAAAGCGTTGGGAGAGCTTTTTAGCAAATTCCGTTGTAACTACGAGTATTTGAAAAGACTTGTATAATCGGTTTGAAAAACAACTACTGTTTGTATAAATAAAGTTTTCGATACAATGCTTTCAAGTAGTAGGATTAAAGAATTTTGGACACTTTCTATTTGCATGCCTATAACACGCAATCAAAAGAAAAGGAAATGGACATCGAAATTTTTGTTCTTGACGGAGTTCAAGTCAAGCTTACGGAAGATTTGGCTGAAAATTCCGCAAAATACAGTAGAGTTTTACAAGATAACGCTGGGGACCTGACAGGAAAACCGAACCAGACACATGCCAATTTACAGGATAATGCCGAGAAACAGGATCGAAACGCCACAAACCTGACAACTAATCTAAAAGAAAATACGGATAAACAAAAATAAACTGCCGCAAACCTTGCAGAAAAACTGAACAAAGCCTAGTGAATCTACAACGCAATTAGATCAGAATTAGTTAAAAATTGCAGTCAACTGAGGGAGTAGTTTATACAGGAACTATAAAATTCCTGGAATACCTGCAAACCGAATTTTCCGGCTGTTTACAGAAATTTGAAGCGGAGTTTTCAAAGAAATTGTTAGAAGGCTCGCGTAAAATGGAATAAGAGTTCCTGAAGATGGAAGAGGTCTGCTTCCGACCAGAATAATTACATTAGACCGTAAACGAAACCTCTGTGTACAAAAGAAATTCGTGGGTACGCGGTGGCGTAGTAACTTCCAATAGAGTTGATTGACAGGTACAAGGGTTTTGCATTTAAGAGGTATTTAGATAACAATAGGAAATTCCGAGAATGTTGTTTGCATAATTTTTGATATGTTCTACAACGATTGAAATGTATATAAACTATCGTCATGAATAATGGAAGTTCAGTTCCGTTTGAAGTTTTGATTACAACGATTTTTAATTTAAAGTTTAGAAACATGTGATTTAAGTTTGTGTTGATATAAATTATTGTAGTGATAATATAAACGAATAATTAGTGCTTGGATAGTTAATTATACTGCTTCGATAGTAATTTAGAAGATAGCATCGTAGTATCAAGAAGATAATATTTGTATTGTTAGCAATTAGCTGAAAATAAAGCGTTTTGCAAGCTTCTAGCAAATCCATCATGACTACCAGTTGTTGAAAACGCTTGTATTGTGAGTTTGAAAATCAATAACTGTTTGTGCAAATAGAGTTTTCGTTACGGTAATTTATCCACACAGGACCTGAAAGTAAAAATACCTTGTATAAGAATTTACCTCAGAGAACACAAGTAGTGGGTTTTTGTTTGTGGTTGCAATTGATCACAATGGGTATGATCCCAAATATACCCGTAGAGCTATTTGGCTTCTTAAGTAGAAGAAATTGTAAGTTCTTGTTTCCTATTTGTATTCTAGTTTCTGATTTATTTCCTCTCCTTTACATACTAGTACTATAGTGTTATTTTTGTTAATTTTCATACTGTAACTCTCTGTTTAAACTATTTCCATTTTATTATGACCTGCTTCTAACTCTTTCTTGCTAGATGCTAATGGCGTTATATCAACTGCAAATAATTTCAATTTTATGTTCCTGCATAATAATTCCAAATGTCTTCCTGCATTTGACAGTATGCATTGCCTCAATTATGCACAAGTTAAAAATTAACAGGGGATAGGAAACATCCCTGTCTCACCACTTTCCTAATGTTTACTTCTCTATATTTCTGCCCTAATTCTATTACCCCTGTTTGCTCTTTGCATAAGTTATGTGGTATCCGTCACTTCGTAAAGCGCATTCCAATCTTTTTGAGTATTTCGAACATTTTTTTTCATTTTACATTGTCTAATGCTTTTTCCAGATCTACAAACCTTATATACACGTTTTCTCTTTTTTCTATTGTCTTCTCCATTATCACCCTCATAGTTAAAATAACCTCCCGTGCTTCCTATTTCTTCTAAACCCAAATTGAACTTCTCCTAGCATTTCCTCAGCTCGTTTTTTCATCCATCTTTGTACAATTGTAGTTAATATTTTTGACAAGTGTGCTGTCAAACTAATTATTCGAAAACTTTTACATCTATCTAAGCATCCCTTTTATGGTATAGTGAGTATGATGTTACTTTGAAATCTTTGGGTAGCTCGTCTGTCTCATACATATAGCTTACAAGCTGGAAGGGACGTTCTTTTACTGCATGTCCAACGGCTTTTAGAGTTTCTGCTTGCACTTTATCTATGCCCCAGTTCTAGTGCTGCTAGTTCCTGTCCTGCATATAAATTCCCTATATATTCTTGCCATCTAACCACTTTCTCTACATTTTCCTGTGCCCTTATACTTTTAACTATATGGCTTTATATTCCGAAAATTCATTATAATTAGTTTGTATACCTTGTCCGTCTTTCCTATTTCCATTTTAGTTTGTACCTTTTTGTACTTATAATCAATCCGTTATTCTTTAACTTACCTACATTTGCAAATAATTTCCCATTTTATGGCTTTGTATCTGTTTTCCTGTGTTGTCTGATCTATTTTATTTTCATCTTTCTTTTAGTAGATTCAGGATATCCTTTGTTATTTATGATTTCTTATTTTCTTTTCGTGTTTACCCCAGAATATCTCTGGCGCCATGTCTATTCCATTCTGTTTTTATAATAAACTATAATTCAGAGTCGTGATAAAATTAAAGAACTGCATTTCGACTAATATAAAAATATATCACGATTTGATTTACCTCAATATCTGTAATTCCATAAAAACTATCAAAAAAATAATTGCAATACAATTAGTAACGGTTTGCTAAAAGTAAATGAGCACGGATTCTAAAATGTTCGAGGAAAAGATAAATGACGTTTATTAGCTTGTGCATTAGATGAGAAACGAAGGTAGGTTCACAAACAGTTTTACAACCGAATAAATCATGAGTTGAATGAAATAACAATTTGAGGAAAAGAAAGATGTAACATGTGGGCTAGGTCTGAGAGTTACGTGGTGGACGGTAGTGATAGTGGTGCCAGACTTCTCTACTTTAACCTACTATCGTGGGGTGTAGATAAATGTAAATCGTGTCAATTAGTGTTGCTTTACAGTTGATTTTTCAAGGTTTTTCCATGAACTAGATACATGTTCTTTACAAACATTACTTCACAAAGTCGTAAAACAATTACACATTTATACTTTTCCATTGCTGTTCCTTATTATTCCTTTGTTTTATAAGGATGCTTTGTATAGTTAAAATGTACAGTTCAGACAAAACAGGAAGGACAGTTAAGTACGGACCCGCACGAACCACGGTCACGTATAAAAAGATAAAAGGCTAACTACAAATGCGGAGAGTTGAGTGTGTCACAAAAACAAGAAAGGACATCGCCATCGAGTAATTATTTACAATGAAAATAAAAATTTCTATTTAAACGTAAAAATAAATAAAAAGTTATATTGTAAAAAACAATTTTAATAATTGAAATATAAAGTACGCATTTCGCAGTGTAACATGTTAAAAGCTAATCAGTAAAAAGTAATGTTTGTACTTTCGTGTTAATTTAAACGTATTAAATGTAGAACAAATTCTAGTAAACTTTTGAAAAAAATAACCAGAAGCACTAGCGAAGTTAGTTTTAAAAAAGGTATGGTGAACTGGTTTCGCACCAACATCAACCGCTGATATATAATAATTTCTTGACATGCATCAAAAGAATACAAGGTAACATACCCCTACGTACCGAGATTCTTATCTTTCAGCTAAATCCGCGAAGGTGTACAAGCAAAACCTCGCTCACTGATAAAACGTTACAACGTTAGCCAGATTCGTTGATGTTTCAACCATAACTGCAACAGCGGCCTACACAAAAGAGGATTAGGCCTACGTAGAAGGACACGAGCCTAAGTCGAAGAGCAGTGCCTACGTAGAAGAGAAATGCATAGGGAATATAGCCTATCCCGGGAAGTGTGCATTGCTTTTGGAGCAACATAATCAGTCACGTATAACGTACATGCTAGCACGGAAAGCAGGATGAAAGTAAAAGGCAAATTAGGAAACGAGATGATAATCGATTTAAATATTTGAGTAACACACGTCAAAAGAAACACTTCCAAAATCATTGTAATGCATTAGTATATAACGAAAACCAGAAAATTCGAATACAATTGTAGAATCCTATAACCGGTGGTAACACAAAATATCGAAGCGGAAGCGT
Organism: Platerodrilus igneus; assembly: GCA_036346225.1. NCBI lineage: Eukaryota > Metazoa > Arthropoda > Insecta > Coleoptera > Lycidae > Platerodrilus > Platerodrilus igneus. The sequence continues at coordinate 7,668,702 of JARFIW010001469.1, read as the reverse complement.
GGGAAAGTTTAAAAAGGATCCTAAAACGAACTAAAGAATTTAGTAGGGTACAATTGAACGTATTAGTTTTGAGATTTATTCTACGTAGATACTTAATAACACAAATCCGTGCTTAACTTATAAAATGGTTATGTCTACTAACATGAACTCATCATCATCATCATCATCATCATCATCATTTTGTTTTCGACCTTACTTAAGGTCGGTCTGACGCAGCTCTAACTTCTTTTCTATTCTGTGCTAATCTAAAAAGCTCTACATACCCTTCACAACCTAAATTTCTAATAATTTGACTAATATAGTTTGGTCTAGGTCTTCCTATGTCATTCTATCTTTTTCTTATCCACCTGGCTCTACATAGATATTAGCAACCTGATGGTTGTTAAAGAACTCTAACATGTTTACATGATTACCATTTATAAGGAAATGAAATATAACCTGGTTATCCGCTTCAAAAAGGAAAAGTGTTAAATTATATGTTATGGTAAGGCTTAAGCAACGAATCGCTGCCAACATGCCAGACCGCTACCTAATTGTGAGTTATGCCATGGTGACGTTTATTAAATTATGTTATGGTAAGGCTTAAGCAACGAAACGCTACCAACATGCCAGACCGCTAACCAATTGTGAGTCATGTCCTGGTGACATTTAGTTAACTGATTTTTATTTTTCTTTTTGTTTTGTTTTCGAACTTACTTAAAGTCGGTTTGACGCAGCTCTAAATTCTTTTCTATTCTGAGCTAGTCTAAAAGGTCTACATACCCTTCACAACATACATCTCTAATAATTTGACTAATATAGCTTTGTCTAGGCCTTCCTACTCTATTTTTATTTGGTAGTCTATAATCTAAGACTTTACTAAATAGTTCCTCATGTCTTAACTGGTGCCCTATCATTCTATCTCTCCTGACCTTCAATTGTTTCCACATACAGGGATCCTCACCTATCCTTCTATAAACTTCCTCGTTTGTTACTCTATCTGTTCAACTAATCTTTAACATTCTCCTATAACACCAAGTTTCAAAAGCTTCTATCTTTTACTTATCTACTTCTTTAATTGTCCAAGTGTCACTACCATATAGTAGAACGCTCCATACGTACGACTTTAAGAAACTTTTTCTATTATCTAAACTAATACTATTAGCTATTAGTATGTTTTTCTTTTTTAAAAACATTTTTCTAGCTTGAGCTATTCTAGCTACTATATCCCTTCTGCTACGTCCATCTTTTGTAATTATACTACCTAAATAGCAAAATTCATCTACCTCCTCTAACTCGGTATTACCTATTTTTAATTTTGGTTTAGAACTAGGCTGTAACTCACTTGTCATTATCTTTGTCTTTACTGAGTTAATTCTCATACTATAGTTACTCCGTAGTATCTCATCTAAAATATTTAAAAACTCTCCTAACTCTTTTGTAGACTCTGCTATAATGGCTATATCATCTGCAAAACGTAACATGTCTATTTTCTGTCCCTGTACACTAATACCTATCTCTTTTCTCTTTCTAGCTAAGTTTAAAGCTTCTTCAATATAAACATTAAAAATCAAGGGAGACAGTATACAACCCTGTCTAACACCATTTCTAATCTTAGCTTCCTTTTCTATTTCATCAAATCTAATTACTATGCTTTGGTTTTTATATAGACTGTAAATAATTTTTCTATCCCTCTGAGAGATTCCTATTTTTTGCAAAACCCTGAACATAACAATCCAATTAACCCTATCAAATGCTTTTTCTAAATCTACAAACGCGAAATGAGTCTTTTATTTTTGTAACCTTTTTTCGATAATTAACCTAATCATTAGTATCGGTTCTCTAGTCCCTCTGTCTTTACGAAAACCATATTGGTCTTCGCCTAAATAATTCTTAGTCAAAGCTTCTACTCTATTTTTAATTATTATTGTTAGTATTTTGGAAGCATGAGAAGTTAAACTAACCGTTCTAAAATTCTCACACCTATCAGCTCCTGACTTTTTTGGGATTGGGATAATAATATTTTTTTCGAAATCTATTGGAACCTCACCTGTGTCATATATTACTTTTACTAGTTCATATAATCTGTCTAAAGTTTTCTGATTTGCATATTTTATTAATTCTGCGGGAATATCGTCTATCCCTGGCGCTTTATTTAGTTTAAGATTCCGAAGAGCTCTATCAAATTCCTCTCTTAATATTGAGAACCTATTTCTACATCATCTTCTTGGTCGTTCTCTAACTCATTCATATCGTCTCCCTTATATAAATCTTCTAAATATCTTTTCCATCTATCTGCTACCTCAACCTTATTTATTAGAAGCTCATTATTCTCGTCTCTAATACCATTATATTTTGTCCTATCTTCCCCAAAAAACTTTTTAACTGCCCTGTAAGCCCTGTCTGTCTTACCTACTCTCAAATCATCTTGTATTCCCTTACAATTCTCCTCCATCCATTTATTTCTAGCTTTTCTACACTTATGTACTATCGTATTTCTAACTGTATTATATTTTTGCTTACTTTCACTATCCACTTCTCTGAAAAGTTTAAGTTTTCTTCTATTCTCTATTAAATCTAATATCTCCTTTGTTACCCACGGTTTTCTCGCTTCTATTTTTTTCTTACCTATAGTCTGTGTTGCTGTATCATGTACAGTCAGTTTTATTTCTTTCCATCTATTTTCTACGTTCCCTCCTACAGCTATCTCTTTGCTCTTAATATCTAATATTTGTTTATATTCCTCTTTTACCCTACTATCATTAAGCTTACCTAGATCCCATCCCTCTCTTTTAACCTTTCTCAATTTTTGAATTTTAGTTTACACTTCATTTTAACTAAGTTATGATCGCTATCTATGTCAGCCCCTGGATAACTACGACAGTTTTTAACTTGGTTTCTAAATCTTTGTTTAACTAAAATATAATCTATTTGGTACCTAGCCTTATCACCTGGGGCTTTCCAGGTATATCTTTTCCTAACATGTTGTTCGAATAGGGTGTTTACAGTTACTAATCTATGTTCCTGGCAAAACTCAACTAATCTTTCTCCTCTATCATTTCGTCTGCCATACCCAAATTTTCCTACCATTTTTCCCTCACTACCTTCTCCCACTGACGCATTAAAATCGCCCATAACTATTAAATTCTCATCTCCTTTTACTTTTCTCACTATACTGTTTATATCCTCGTATACCTTTTCTACTTCCTCATCCTCGTACTGAGTTGTTGGCATGTACACCTGTACTAAAACAGTGTCTGTGGGTTTCGTACTCAATCTAATCATAATTAACTAATCTAACTAATCTTTTACCTAACACTATTCCTACGCCTGCCTGTCCATTAGTTGAAGAAGTTGTAATTATTCTATAATTATCTTTCCAAAAGTCATTACTATCTGGCCATCTCACCTCACTAATACCTAAAATGTCCAGCTTTTCCTTTCTCATTTCGACTAATAAATTCGTTAACTTATCTACTCTAAGTAATGACCTTACATTCCAAGTCCCTATCACTAAATCGAACTGTTGTTTTATATTCTTACGATGACGAGCCCCAAGTACCCCCTCCCGGAGATCCGAATGAGGGAGTATTTTACCTCCGGACAAGAATTTTACTTGTGAGCTCTCCATCATATGTATTTCGTGTTTTAGGCCACGCACCCCTGGGAAATATTGTGGTAGGCTCCCATATCTTTCCACAACGCAGTTTTTAAAGATTTTAGCAAAAAGCCTTATCCGTCACGGCCAACCCCCAACAAGCTTGTAAATTATTGAGGATCGCCCGAGACCAACCGACCCTCCTTCAATATCTTTTAGCCAGCAAGGCTGCTGCCCCTTGCTGCGCCTTTTAATCGCCTTTTACGATAAGCAGGCTTACTATAGTAGTATTCTATAGGGGAACTCATGAACACGCATTGATAAATGACAATATGTCTTATACCACTAGAATAAAAATTATACTTACAATTTCTTATGATTCTTCGGGGTTATGCTCAATGCTTAGTCTCATTTAAATTGCATGGTTACTGAGCGGACACTCGTTGCTGCTTGTCCCGAATTACATCTTCACCATTGTGATCTCGCTTATTATAAAAGATAGAGGGTATGCTGAAATTTGACACTTTTGCACTTTTTTAAAAAGGAGTATGCTAAAAAGTAATTTAATAAATCTCAAACCATTTTAAAAAAAATTGAAAAACTGAAAATTTCAAAATACACTTTTTCTTTGTAGCGTACTTGTTCTTTAAAATATTTAAAACAAATTGCACTTCCTTACGGCAGCTAATGTTAGCAATTAATAGAAAACTGTGTTAGACTGGTTACTACATGAATCAAACTTTGCTGATATGCATGTGAATACTTCCTCTACCTAACTTATCAATACAATAAAAATATTATTTAAAAAAACTTTTTATTATTCACGCATGTTTCAGTAAGACACGCGATATTAATTAGAGTTTGTATTTTTCCATATTGCTTTAGTATCGAGAACGGGTACGTTAGTTTACTAAATTTTCTATATAGTGTTGAATATCATTTTAGGTCATGTCCTTTAAGTTGTGATGCAAATAAATTGAAGAGAAAATATTTCCGAAGAAAAGTTTTTGTATCTGTTTAATGGCATTCACAAATTCGTTCTCCAACACTTGTTTAAAAACGTTTGTTTTTGGCGCTCGATGTGTGTCAGTGCACAGCGTGCACCTCCTAGTGGTCGAAGTGCGGGCAACTTTCTGCTGGCTTATAAAGTAATCCCCTCGGAGGACCGGGAATCGTTGTAACGTCTGTGGCAGAGAGGTTAAACATGCCAACACTGAACAGTAAGGTGTCTTTATCGGTAGTAGGGAAATCTACAACGACACGGTTGCAATCTAGGCTAGTAACCTGGTTCAACCCTAAAAAAATTACTAACAAGACCTATGAAAAAGCTTCGGACCGTCAAAGTCATGGTGGGCGACTGAGCCGGAAAATATCTGGCCCATCAGATAACAACCGAATTAATCAAGAATGGAGATTTGGTGCTTGGAATGTCAGGGGAGTGTACGGTAAAGAGTACGAAATCATAAATGAAATAAAAGAAGGCGCATGGATGTGCTGTATGTGAGTGAAACGAAGCGGATAGGGAAAGATACTGGTGAATTAGATGACGGTATGTTGGGTTTGTGGTCTGGAGTAGAGAGCAATGAGTTCGGGGCAATAGGTGTTGGTTTAATTTTGAATGATCAAGCAAAAGAGTGCATGAAACAGTATGAATTGGTGTCTCCTCGCATCTTGTGGGTTAGAATGAAAGTGGGCTTCAAAAAGATGTTTCTAGTAGCATGTTATGCTGCGGTGAATGACGATAGGGAGTGTGAGTGGAAAATGTATTAAACAAACGCAAAGGAATAACTATGTGGTTTTATTACGCGATATGAATAGTTGCGTTGGAGTACAGAGAGAAAGTGCTGAACATGTGGTAGGTTCATTTGGTGATCAAAGAACAACCGAAAATAGAAATATGTTGGTCAGTATATGTATGCGAAGAGAACTGTTTGTATCCAACACATGGTATAAACATAAGGACATACACAAGTACACATGGCAAAGGGGAAATGCGAGAAGTATAATTGATTTGGTTGTATTTGATGAAAGTCAAAGACAACTGGTAGAAGACACAACAGTAACGAGAGAGTCTGAATGTGAGACCTATCATTTTCTGGTTTTGTCCAAAATTGATCTTAGCCGAAAGTGGAGGTGGAGAAGAAAGCTGAATGTGCATTTCGATTGCCCACAGTATTATTTTTGCGACGCGACCAATGAACAAATTGCTTTATCAAGTTTAGGGTTCAGTGCATCGTGCACCATATCATGATGCCGAGCAGCTGCATCCATCGACGATTTATCAGATTCAGCTAACACTGATACTCCATTCCACCAATTCATATTTGAAAACGCCGACTATAAGGTCAGAATATCGAATAGACTTAACGCATTTCATCCTGTGCGTGCCATAAAAAGTATCCCCTCTTCAAGCACGGCAGGAAGACATACTGAAGTACCTGTACTAAAGCTAACCGAAGTACCATGTGCTCAGACAGTTGCAGAAGTTGGAGTTATTTCACTATAAATATACTAAAAGTCACAAGGTAGATTGAAAAATGTAATTATGGAGTATCCGACGGAATTGGTCAACAAAATTGATGAGTCAAAACTATTTTACATCATTTGGGTGGCAGCAAAATGACTCAAAATCAAGCGTGTTCCTTAGCGGAAAGGATTTATGCATTCCATTAACAAAGGACTGACTAGTGGAAAAACGGAAGTACTTTTTAAAAAGAAATAGCGTAACCCTAAACTGAAGGTAAGTTTTATGCATAACTAAGTGCTAAATTTATTCTAGCTTATAATTAGTAACCAACTTGTTGACGTTGACATTTCCTAAATCTTAAGTTAACGTAAGTAAATTGCTTGAACACGAGCTGATGTTTATCTTAATTGTGAATTGGAAAACAGTCGCGTAATCAATTTATGCACTAACATTTGATAGTTAAATTTAGAACCGGAGTCTGTAATTTATGGTGCCATAACCACACGTAAGAAAAAACCTAGAGCACTGGTGTAGTTATCAACCATAAAAAAAGAATTCACTAGTTTCATAGAAAGCATCAACAAAAGAACAGAGTATTTCAAAGAGAAGTCGCTACCTTCCGAGGAGACTATCCGCTCAGTATGCACCCTATTGTACATCGCCAGCCTGCCTCTTGTAATGTCGTAGCAGATCTGAAAGTGCGTGTCTGTGAACGGACCGGACACTTCTATGAAACAATTTCACTGGTTACTGAACATTGACTAATTTTGACCGAAACAAAGCGATGCCTCTTAAAAGAAAGCATCTTAAGTATCACCGCGACTTTATAGGTCTCTTTTCGTGAAAGGGCGTTGCATAAAATACCATCTCTTCCGATGCTCAACTTTTATATACAGATGGAGATAAGCCACCAAATGATAACGCGTGTTTCCTTCGAAACATTTCCCATCAACTAAACAAACACCTGCAAAGTTTTTTCAAAATGCCACCTGCATATAAGCGCAATTAAGAAAGCAAGCGGTCTCAATGCAGCATGAAGACTTCTACAAAGCATGTTTGCGTGAAAACAACGGCTGTTCAATTCGTTAGGCATATCTGCAACCCACATTGATGATTTATATAGCTAAGTGTATAACGGGTGGTCTACATCCTGTATAAACCCATCGAAATTTATTATTTCAATTAATAATACCGAGAAAAGATACGCAGGTGAACAATTTCCCTTATTTGCAATCTGTGTCCGTGAACACCTGTTTGATAACGAAACACCACGTATTAACGTGCTAATAGTATTTTAGAAGAAACTGTATTGATATCCAACACTATTTCCCCACTTTAAAGCAAACACATCTGGCAAGCAGTTTTAACCTTGTTGATACCAAACCCCCGTTTCATGCTAACACATTAAACGTATTTATTTAAAAGATGCAAGTGACTGACAAACAATACGTTCTAAATTTATTTCAGAGAACCCATAATGCAAAAATTTGTAAGCTTTGATAACCAAAGCAAATTTCCCTACTTTGTAAAACCCTAGGTTTAGCACGTTACCAACATGAAATAGATACCAAATATTTACTTTGTAACTGAATACTTACTAAGATTTAATACGATGCTTGAATAAATAATCATTTTAAATTGAAACGTAGCCGATACCTAGAATGGCAAATTCGTATGACCGCGAATACAATAAGCAATGTGAGATTTAATTAGGTAATGGTCGGTGCGGAAAACTGTACCCAACAAATTTACTAAGCATTTTTAAACATACTTGTTTGTAGTTATGAAAAGGATGAGGCTACTTTAATGGGTGTTTTAAAGATTTCTCTAACTTTTTACCAAACATAAATACTGAACGTGCATATGCCATATATTGTGTAATTGTAGTAAAAAAAACACATAATACTTTTTACAATAATGCGAATTAAGTTATATTTACGCTTTACTTGCGTCGCCTACCATGCATAACCCTGAATGTAGTTTTTATATTCCCGAATTTTGTTGCATAGGTTGTCACAGGTAAAACCAGAAGTTAACAAATACGCTTACCTGATTTTTCTGGATGTCAAGGGCGTCTCCTGCTTTTTAGGTTGGGTTCGCCGTGGGCGGATTTCTTTTGTGTAGACCAAATTCTGAACGACAAAGTGAAGTACATACGCGCTAGCGGAATGCAAAATAGTTTGTTTTAGGTAATAGGAAAAGTACAAGAACGTGAGAGGAATCACTTCGCAGAACTAACGCGCAAACAGACATCTGATCTCTTTGATTGCCGATAGGTAAAATACATCTCTCTCATAAGTTGTAGTAATTCCACCATTCCATGATTCTCGAGGCGGACAGATTCCTTTAACCTGGGGAACGTAAGCGTATGCGGTCTACATGCCATAAATCACGAGGTGATTGTCCTCGAATTCGCGAGAAACTAAAATCGTGAAATTTTAGACGTAGAAACTTATGGGACAAAATGCTGGATTTAGAAATCCCTTAAATCTAAATATTAAAATAAAATTTGGTGAAGCCAAAACATACTAAATAAAAAAAACATGCATGATGTCATTTTACAAAATATACGAAGATGGTTTTATACAAATGACAAACCATACACACTTTTTATGCATATATTATTAAAAATTGGCTTAAGAAAGTGCAATTTATTGTAAAAATTTTGAAGAATCTGCAATCTACAAAAAAATTGTATTCTAAAATTTTCAGATTTTAAGTTTTTAAAAAATGGTTTAAGATATATCAAATTTCCTTTTTTTTCAGTGAGTCCTTTTTACAAAGTGCAAAGGTAACGAATTTAAACACACCCTCCATCTTTTATAACAATCAAAATCCCAATGGTGAGTTTCCAATTTGAGACACCTGGTACATTATTTACGTTGAGGCCAACAAATGTGTAATCAACCTAAAACCCTTGTTCAGAAATATTATTTGCCTATCTTATAGAACGCTGTTTACACTGTAATTGATTAGCTTTGTAAGTGCCACAGCTTTTTCTAAAACTATACTGAATATTCTGAAAAAATATTCTTGAATATATAAAGATATACAGACTTAACAAATTTTAATGTTACGATTTTAATAGAATTAGCACTGAAACAAAAAAGAGATATTTCTTGTTTCTGCAGAAAAATTAAAAAAGAAAATTTCGGTCTAAAACAAAACAGAACGCTCCAAATAAACAAGGGTTCTAAATTAGCAGGGTAGGATAATCACAATATAATCTTAAAGATTTAATTAAATGCCCCAAGGGTTTGCTTCAGCTCCTCTAACCATTGTAAGTTCTTGTTCAGTTACTCACATGCTCCAACTTATTAAAGCTTCTAATCTTCCAATATTCAGTACATTATAAACCGAACTTTGTCAATTTGAAAACTTTTAAAGGTAATCCTGTTTATAACGACGAAGATTATTTAATTTTATTTTGAATAAAACGTCGCCGTTGTATCGTTCTACCTAATTTAAATTTCTTAATACTTAGGAAACTCTTGTACAAAGTAAGTAATCATCTAGTGAGGAGGATGTTGTTAGTGGGATTTTGGTTTATTAATGCGAAACAATTTAGATCGTTATGAAAGCTTTCGTATCTCAATTATAAGATGCGATGGTGCTTATGATATAACCGAAAATGCTTCTGTTTATATAGCGCTTTCAAGAAACTCGAGATGGAATCAAATAAAATCAAATATTGAATATTGTTTCAGTGTCGCACAAATATACACGTTTGATATTCTGTTCTAGGGTTCAAAAACGACATAAAGCTCCATACGGATTTTACAGAAATTATCAAGTCTCTGACTTCATGATATTTAGTTAGATGTCTATTTCCATAAAAATGTAAACTTTTTCTACGTCATTCGTTTGTGTATCGTGGGTGCACCAATGTGCAAAGTGTACGAACGCACTTCTCCATACAAAGATAAAATTATTAATTTAAGGGGCTGTAGAAACGGCAGTCTCGTCAAAGCAATTTCAGATTATATTAGAGGCAATCATTTGTGCATCGTAGCTGTACAATTGTACACAGCGAACGTACGTTTCTGCACTTCTTTGTACAAAGATATAAAGAAAATACATTGGTGAGGTTGTATAAACGACAACCCTCCGAAACAAATTCACATTTCTTGAGTGGCAATCGTTTGCGCATTGTAGGTGCACAAATATGCACAGCGAACGAATGTTTGTGCACTTCTCTGAACAAAAATATAATAAAATTAAAATTCGTGAGCTGTATAAACATCAGCCACCCAACACAATAATTTCACATTTTTTAATGGCAATCGTTTGTGCATTAAAGGTACAGAAATGTACACATCGAACGAACATTTGTGCATTGTACAAAGATATAAAGACATTAAGATCGTGGAGCTGTAAAAATGGCACCCCCACCCCCTCCAGTGCACTTCTTTATACTAGGATATGAAGAAATTAATTTCGAGATACCTCCATACATATATTAATACAAACATAGATAACGGTGGCGTACCGTCAATGCAAGTCCCGATTTTCTAAAAGGTAATAGCGTTGAACCATGTACCTGCTGCATATTTTGTTGATGTGTATTCCATTGCATAAAAATTTATTAGTATTTAGACTTCTACGTTGGCGTTCGCTTAATAAAAGCGTAATGTAACAAAAACCAGCACCACCATTGCATTCGTAGCAATTTATTGGATACCTAAACTGGTATAAATTTAAGATGTTCTTTTTAAATATACGCAATTTGGCCAATTATGGTAGAACTTAATTTATTTGTGTTGGTTGTAGAATATCCATGTTTTAATATAGGTTAAGTAACTAGTGTGGAGTATTAATATTACTTGTGCTTAGGTAAAAATAATAGAAGAAAGTCACACTGACAGGGTTCCATCAGCCTGCCGAGATCAGTTATAATCCACAAGTCGCCTTGCAAATTATCCACCAAAAGACCAGTTCCAGGCGAGTTGGGGTCCAGCATTTTTAATTAGACCGACAGTTCAGAAACTTTTCAGATAAGTAAAAAGTAAAGTGTTAAAGTTTGTCTTTCCCTTAAAGATACTGCATTTGTTTTCATAGAACCCGCCCAGCTGGTGCAAATTTTTATGATACGTTTCCGTAGTAACGTAAATTTCAAAAGGTCCCGTTGATTTCACGCGTAACACCGTTTTTAATTATTTATTCAATTTGTGTTAGTGACCTTTATTCAAAAGTTGAATTAAGTTCTACGCTTGTGCGAATTGATTACAACTCCGATAATTACTTACAAACAAAATCTTAAATCCAACACAAAAATATAACTATTGAATAATCACTCGCTTACACTAACTAAAGTCCAAAATTTCTCTTTTCTAGTTAGGATTTTCATTCACATATCATTCTCCATTTAAATCTTATTATGAACCAAATTTTAGAGAATAAGTCTGATACTCATGTCTGATTTAAATGTATCTGATCAGCTATGTTTTTTTTATATAATGGCAAAACCTACCGAAGGTCCGCCACCCTCAAATCAAATTATCGACATTCACAGAAAAATTTACATACAAAATCGTACGCATCTAAACTAACTACTAAAAATGTCCTTTTTTAAACTTTTAAAACATGGTGATTTTGTCTTACCATGTAAATTATGCTGGTCGTCCTTTTCCACATCGTTGAAATTTTTCCATTAAATATCATTAACCATTAAAATTGCATTCCAAATTAATAGACAAAGATCACCCAAATCGTTTAAAATTTACTATTAAATACTATTCCAGTCTCATATATGATATCGTTCAAATTAAAACTTTATCTTCCAGTACTTCATTATTGTTCATTTATTTTCCATATTTTGAAAACATTGTAGTTATATACGTACGTCAGAGTAGCAATAAACTTTCAAAGTCGTCAAATAAATTCGCCCGTTTACAATAAAATTTGACTACTTGATATCACTTCATATTAGATTGGCATGGTGGACGTATAAAATGAGAATTCAACAACTGTCATTCACTGCGTCTAGAATAATCGCGCTAAGTCTGGTTGCTCTTCTACGTTTTCATTCGTTGAAAAATAGGGCTTCATCCTCTACTTAGAAGCTAGAGTTGCCCTGAATGATGCAACCTTCACAGAATGTGGCGTTTTACGGCTTGAGATTACTAATTAGTTCCTTTTATCAACGAGTTATCTTATTTTCAGGATTTATTGCTGTAATTCGCATTATTGAAATGAACTTTTATATTTTGCATCTTTTACGATTTAAGGCTTTGTTAATTGTTTTATCTTATATTACAGCTTCTAATTCAAAGTTTCATTTACCTTTGCTATTAATGGAATTTTTTCGAAGTTCAATAAACGCGTTCTTATTTTCAATTGAATATTAAATACGCGCTTTCGTCAAAAATACGATCGAATGTTTAGCATTATTATACACGCGAATACTTAAAATTTCAATACACTTTCGTACTATAACATAAAATTCTTTATAGAATATTTGAACCTCGATAAAACGAAATCTTTTATAATAATCGTATTTAATCGTAGAGTATTTTTTGTAAAAGCTCTTACAACAAAGTCCATTACTCTGAAAATGAATATTTACAAAATTAAGTTTTTTTCTTAATTTTGCTCGAGTTAGCGACGTCGTATATTCATGGAATGGTGTTATTTGACATTTTAATTACTACTAATCACATCATTTTAAATATTTTTATCGATATATATATATATATATATATATATATATTTTGACGTGATAAGGGGTCACGGGAGGTCATTGAAACACACATTCTACAAATAAATTCCATCAGGATATAAAAGAATCCGGAAAAATTAGAAATTTCCATAAATTCATGGTTACGCCCTGTATAATACAAGCGTGGTTTGATTGATGTACAAGCGAAAAATGCAATTGCCCGTGAATAAATAATTACCCTGTATGATATAAGCGTATTGTAAATAAATAGCGAGTCACGTAAGTTGTATAAGTAAAAATAATTAACTGTAAGATATCGTAAAACGCATTTAATGCGAACGCAAATCCATCATTTAAAAACAAATACAAAGCCATTTATTTTCACTTATTTATTATCAAAACATTTTGATAAAAATGCTTTTCATTTGCTATAAATAGCATAGAATAGAACTAGCTTTACTCATTTAGCATAAAAACTACAACCTTGTTAAAAAAACACAATTCTAACCATAATAAGTGTATTAAAAACTCGCTTTGGTGATAAAAGCAAATATGTCTATAAAATTCAACCCCTTTTGCATTAAAAAGCAATTAAAGTTTAAATTAATTACCCTGTGGATTACATAAATTTATTTTAAATAAAGAATTTTCTAGAATTTTAAGAATATATAAAAAATTAATCATCGGTATTTAGACCTATGTAAATATCTAATTAACAAATGAAACATTTTATTCCAAGAACCGGCCCCATCATTCAAAAATCCACAAAATCCAAGAAATATCCGATAAAATTGAATCGTATATGTGTTAAACAAGGGCAAACGGCACACGTCACGAATAACTGGAACAAGATTATAAGATAACTACGCCGTGATTTTAGTCGCTAATGAGTTTTTCTGCGAAACTTGCATCATAATGTTCCATACACATTCTAGCAGGTTCTAGAACATAGATAATTTTAATATATAAGGAAACGTTTATTAATTAACAGATTCATTCGATTCATTCAATTCCTAAATTGATCGTCAAATGTTATTTTAAGTCGCGAGCTGTTGCTATGCGAAGATGATATTTGAAGCATGCAGTAAGCATACTGTAATTTACTAATTAAGATGGTACAATGAATATCGAAGTAATTTTAAATGCAAATTACATGAGAAATGGAATTTTTTAAATTGCAATGAAAAGGAAAAATTCTTCAACATAACGATATTTTAAAAATTTTATTAGATAAGTGAAAGGAAGATTTAAGTGTAAAGTACTTTGGTAACTGTTGTTTGAAACGAGGATTTTAAACATACAAAATCTTGTAAACTGATTTGGACATCAATTTAAAATAAGAAGATATTTAATTTCGAGGAGCGTTTTTTTTTTTGGATTCTGCAAGTATTACTTTTAGTTTTATTTTTAACCAATATTGGAGTATTTGTATTTAGTTTAAAATAGTCATAATAATTTTTTTTGTAAGGAATCTTTACCAGGAAAATTTGTGATCGGAGTTCGAAACACTTTGACCTTCTAATAGATTATCTGTCAAGGATTTTTTGACCAAACAAACCTTACAAGCGTGGCAATTAACATAAGCAGGTAAACCATCCATAAATAAAAAGGGAAATTTAGTTCTGTAAATTTAAAATAAGGTAAGGAACACTTTTTTTTTAATATAATACGTATTTCTTATAAATTATTTTGTTTGAAAGAAATAATGTTGTAAATGCTTTTGTATGAGAGAAAATATTTCATACTGTATAAATGCTTTGTAATATTACTGTGTTTTATTTCATTTTGAAAACTCCGTCAATTCCGTTGAGCTAGCCAGGTAACGTTAGAAAGGAAGGTAAGTGAACAATTTAAAGTATACAATTTGCTGTATCTGCATCAAAGCACTTTTTTGACGTTCACAACGTGGGTCTTACCAAATCAATATATATTGCTGTGACCCGGCCGCTCGTTGAAGCGCCGCTGCTAAAAGAGTGCTATGCCAACGCCTGCACGTTGGAGTGGGCTAAAAGGGTGCCGTGATACCTTTTCTTTAAAGTGGAAGCTAAAGGTATGCTGTGACAACGATACAACGATGGGAAGTTTAAAACTATTATCATACCTTCCTTTTCTTTTCTTTGCCTGGCTAGTTCAACGGAAATTTTTACTGTGGAATTTACCAAATGAAATGAAAAACAGCAATCTCAAGAAAACATCTATACACTCAAAAATATTTTTCTTTCATACAAAACAGTTTAGAAAACAATTCACAGTTCATACAGAAAATAATTAAAATTCTTACCTAACCTTTGTTAACTGGTACGCAATCCTTTTTAATTAATAGGTGGGTAATTTGCTGATCCTTTACTACAACGTTCGTGAATGTGATTGGCCAATAATTGTCACGGATAATTTATTAAAAGCCAAGATGCTACGAATTCTGTACCTCAAAATTTGATTCAAATTATCCCATTCACAAATAATAAAATGAGAACTTATTCTAAATTTAAATGACAAAATATTCAATTATTTTTATCAATTAACAAACAAAGAACAAAATAGCGCTAATCATTTTCCATCGTAATTAATAGTATTAAATACATCCTAGTCTTCACCGTTTAGGGTATTTCAGGAAATTAAAAAGTAAGAAAAATTTTAAACCAAACCCATAAAATAATATAATTCTTTACTTTATTCGACGACTATTGTTACAAATACAAATGTATTCATTATCAAGTACAATAAAAAATAGAAAACATATGGAACAAAATTAAAATGATAAAGAAGTACTGACCTTAAACAAAATATATATATATATATATATATATATATATATATATATATGTCATATAAATGCAATTACATAAACGAAGTGACAGTACTTGATAATGAATACATTGGTATTCGAAACTATAGTCAACGAATAAAAAAAAATTAATTTATTTTATGGCTTTGGTTTAAAGTTTTTCCTACTTTTTAATTTAATAGTTAAAACCCATTGTAAGTATGTACTAAAAATACGATTTTATTTCAGGAAAGTTCTTCATTTGCATTAATCGATTACAATAGAGCATCTATATTAGCAGCTAAATAACTGTTATTTTTCTTATTAACAAGGAGAGTGTGTTGTGATTTTTCTTCTTGTAGAGGAAACACCTATGTGAACTTAGCACCCGACTATGGTAAAAAATTTTTTTCATATATGTATTCGTTTAAGCTCAGTTTGAACCCGTTTGTACCGTTTTTTATTTCGTTTGTACCTCAAAGGGGTGAAAGTTACAGGGGGTAAAAAAATCATCATCACCCGACTTGAAGATATAGAAATTTTCTAAGTGCCATTCGATTAAACATCGTTTGTACCCGTTTGTACCTCCGCCAGTTTCGTTTGTACCCTTAAGGGAGTGTTTGTACCGAATTTTCAAAATAGGGGTAACACCTAACTCCGCAATGTTAAAAGATATTTTAAATGCGCAAGCGAGTGCTGTTTTCTAATCGTTTGTACCCGTTTGTATTACCGCCAGTTTCGTGTGTACCCTTAAGGGAGTGTTTGTACCGATTTTTCAAAATAGGGGTAACGCCTAAGTCCGTCATTTTTAGCGATTCCGAAACAGCACTCGCTTGCGCATTTAAAATATCTTTAAAAATGGCGGAGTTAGACGTTACCCCCATTTTGAGAATTCGGTACAAACACCTCCTTAACGGTACAAAGAAATTGACGGGGGTACAAACGATTACGAAACAGCACCCGCTTGCGCATTTAAGATATCTCTAAATATGGCATAGTTAGGTAAAAAACCCCGATTTCAAAAATTTGGCACAAACACACTCTTAAGGGTACAAACGAAACTGGCGGTGGTACATACGGGTACAAACGATTTCGAAAGAGCACCTGCTTATGGATTTAAAATATCTCTAAAAATGGCGGAGTTAGGTGTTGCCTCTATTTTAGAAATTCGGTACAAACACCCCCTTATGGGGTACAAACGAAACTGGTAGTGGTACAAACGGATACAAACGATTACGAACTAGCACCCGCTTGTGCATTTAAGATATCTTTAAAAATGGCGAAGTTAGGTGTTACCCCTATTTTGAAAAATCGGTACCAACACCCTCTTAAGGGTACAAACTAAACTGGCGGTGGTACAAACGGGTACACACGATTACGAAACAGCACCCGCTTGCGCATTTAAGATATCTCTAAACATTGCGGAGTTAGGTGTCGCCCCTATTTTCAAAATTCGGCACAAACACCTCCTTAAGGGTACAAACAAAACTGGCGGTGGCACAAACGGGTACAAACGATTTCGAAACAGCACCTGCTTACAAATTTAAGATATCTCTACAAAACGGCGAAGTTAGGTGTTGCCTCTATTTTAGAAATTCGGTACAAACACCCCCTTATGGGGTACAAACGAAACTGGTAGTGGTACAAACGGATACAAACGATTACGAACTAGCACCCGCTTGTGCATTTAAGATATCTTTAAAAATAGCGGAGTTAGGTGTTACCCCGATTTTGTAAAATCGGTACCAACACCCCCTTAAGGGTACAAACTAAACTGGCGGTGGTACAAACTGGTACACACGATTACGAAACAGCACCCGCTTGCGCATTTAAGATATCTCTAAACATTGCGGAGTTAGGTGTCACCCCTATATTCAAAATTCGGTACAAACACCCCCTTAAGGGTACAAACAAAACTGGCGGTGGTACAAACGGGTACAAACGATGCTTAATCGAAAGGTGTTTAGAAAATTTCTGTATCTCTAAGTCGGGTGCTGATGATGTTTTTACCCCCCTGTAACTTTCACCCCTTTGAGGTGCAAACGAAATAAAAAGGGGTACAAACAGGTACAAACTAAGCTTAATCGAATGCATATATAAACAAATTTTTTTATCAAAGTCGGGTGCTAAGTTCACATAGGTAGAGGAAACTGGTACGTTCACTTCATAGTAAGTTGTTTTCCACGTCTAAAATAGAATGTACTTGTATGCTTCCAGTACAAGTATGGCTAATAGCTATATAATTACACGAAGCTAAAGTCTTTTTCTCTCAAAGATAATACACAGCCGTTAGCTGTAATGTTTTCATTTCTTGTAATTCAAATTTCTCCACAACTTTCCTTTGTCGCATTTGTGTTGTTATTGCGATTTGGATTTCAAGGTAAGTTTACATGTACCACAAGGTGGAGATAAAAATAATCACGTATCGAATTTAGTCAGATGAATTCACTTTTAATATATTTGAAAAGACACCCCAGCAAATCACACCTGATAGGTTTCGAGACGATGAAATTGCGAAATTATAGCGTCTTGTTTTATTACTTACAATTGGAATAGAGAGTAAACCATTCACGTAATCTTAATGCGAGCTTCATCTAACTTCAGTCGACTGTTGGCGCTTGCCAACTTGAAATTATTTAAGGGTTAATGGACACTTCTTAGTATAGTGTTCAGCAATGACTATGGCATTCATCTTTGGGGTAAGTGTAAATTAATTACATTATTTTATAATTAAATAATCTCCATAAGATGGTGCACTTCTACAAATTCTCTAATGAGTTGAATTGTTCTATTTATGCTCAAAGTCAACATTTGGAAACCGAAATCCTTTTAAAACCAAAATCAACAAACGTTTAATTTAATTAAATTCTGTTGAACTTAATTTACACCAACTGCCGCTCAAGTACTTTTGTTACGCTGATTCTATTTTAGTGGATTCACCATACGCTGAATGCTTGAGCCTCGGTTCTGCAAATGACTGGATTTATACATTGTACGGATAGAGCTCTCGAGACAGCTAAAACTGGACAACTTTGATATTATTCATAGTTATTCCCCTGTGGTGACATTTAATTATTATCGTTATGAATTATTACAAGCTCATACGCCCCACGCTCTTAGTTTACAATGATATTTTAATTCTCCTCAGTCTCCTATTGTTCTAATTGCATACTGTTGTTATAATCTACTGAAATGCACCTTAATGAAATAGTTAATGCTGCACAAGCAGTAAATATGTCTTTCCATGATAATCATACTACGAATTTGGTTAAATTAAGAACTCTACTACTGAAAAATGATACTTGATAAAAGATACTGTTCCAAATGCTATTAATTCAAGAGAATTTCAATCTATATTGTAGCTGCTGGTTGTACCTCGTGTCTATTTGCAAATAATTAGGGATGGACTCGGGCTCGGGCTTTCGGGCCGGCCCGGCCCGGCCTCGGCCCGATTTCGGGCTCGAATCCGGGCCGGGTCGTTGACTACTTTATTCGAACCGGGCTCGGGCCGGGTCTATCTTTTTTCGGGACGGGCCGGGCCAAACCACTCAGGCCGGCCCGAAATTTTCGGGCCGAAAAACGCATGAGTAGATACTCCATCGTCCCTTCACTTCTATCTCACATTGAGTAAGTAAACGTTCTTAATTATATTTTCACGTAGTGTCTTCATGAACCCATTATAATCAGTTTTTCTTCTTGTTTAGCGTAAAGGAGACGTGATATTATAACTCACTTCTTATACCGAATATTTTTTTCTAGTCCTATTTAACGTTCCCCATGTTGTACTTTAGACAAGTTAAAAAAGCCCAGGAACATCAAACTAGGTGATTTATTCATAACTCAAAAGTTTGCACGATTTATATTATGTATATGTATATACTTCAAATTTCAATCATGCGGCGAACGTCGATATTATCAATGGCGTGTAGAATTTATGTCTACAGCCTAAAACACTAGAGAGTTATTGCAACGTTCATTTTACCAATTTTTTAATAAAGTTTTCCCTTATTTGACATTTACACATGCGCAATTACACCTTTAATGTTTGTACTTTATTAACATACAGGACACCTTTATTTAATTTAAATTCAGACACAGAATGCTTTTATTTAAGGCGTCTTAATTTTGACATGCCAAATGCCTAACGCACAAACTTACATTTAATTGTCTGCTTTTTGTATAAATACACCAAAATAAATGGTTTTTTGTAGTGTTGTTTCCGTAATTAAATTTAGAAATATAATGTCCAAGTTTATAACACGAAAAAGATATAAAACGTCAACGCTCTAAATACGAGCATGCTGTTTTGTAATGCTTTTCCTAGAAGTAAGCTGTAAAAATCTGTTTGAAAACAGATATGCTATATGCTTGGGAAGAAGTAAAACAGTATTTGAAGTAAACTCGAAAAGTATTCCGTGAAAACACTTTCACAACACATACAAATGTTATCGAATCTGTGGGAAATGAAAGACTCGAATAACAAAAGAAGTTTCATCTTTGTGTGAGTACACACAACTTTTAAATAGCCCCATATAAAGAAATCTAGAGGAGTTAAATCCGGTGATCTCGCCGGCCATTAATTGGTCCCCGATTTCCAATCCAGTTTTCATTATACTCAGAATTAAAAAAAATTCTAATAATCAGAGCATTGTGGGGTGGAGCGCCATCATTTTGAAAAATCATATTTTGCAAAGTAGCGAGTGGAAGCTCCATTAGTCTATCTGCCACATTTCCTGCAATAAATGTAAGTATCTCGCAGAGTTTAAATTTGCATCATAAAAAAACGGACCTATAATGTATCTTCCAATAATACCAATCCAGACGTTGAATCCCCATTTAACTTGATGTCTAACTTGGCGGTTCAAATGTGGATTTTCATCTGACCAAAAATTGTATTTTGCGGTTGAACATACCACAATTCGTAAATCGACTTTCGTCAGACCACAAAATTGTATATGCAAAATTTGAATTTTCGTTGCACTTTCTGATGTACCAAGCACAAAATTCCATTCTTCGAATTTGATCTTCAGTACGCAATCCCTGACATGGTCGTTCATGATATGGATGGTACTTGAAACGTTTTAAAATAGCTCTTGCCGTAGAATGAGCAACACCTGTTATATTCTGAATTTGTCTAAGAGAAGTACGAGGATTTTCGACAACTGTTTGTAAACGCTGTTTTCATTATCTTTTAATTTGCCTATTTCTCTTAGACAAGCCAAAACTACCATAATTTATTAAATTATTTTGTAATCTCCGAAACATACATCTGTTTGGTTTTCTGGGTATTTATTTAAATACAATTCAGCGGCTTTAACATTATTCCTTCCAGAAAGAATAAAACATTCTAACATTTGATATTTATCACGGTTAGTAAAGCGATCCATTTCAAGCGCAAATGCTTTGCTTAAATTTCTATGTAAATTAATTAACTGTTTTTTAAACTGCACTACTTGAAACATAAAATAAAGGACAAACTTTGACGTTTTCAGATGTTGAGCAATTGTTTCTCTTTGTCATAATGGAAATTAAAACCTACTACGACCAAAACATAATTATGTGATTTTTAGTGTTTTGATTCAATCAAACATAGCCATGTTATACCTCTTTGGAAAGGGTTTTTGTCAGAATTTCAAATTGTAAAAATCCAATATGGCGGCTATTTAAAAATAAAAGTTGAACATCGTCACGCAAAATCTAGATGCCCTAGACAAAATCTAAGTTGAAAATGTGAAGCGCAATGGGAAATTACCATGATGTACCAAATTTGAACATTCTATTTCAATTAGTAGACTAACTACGAGCAAATAAAGAAATCGTCAATTTTGTGTTTTTGCCTATCTAGTAACCTATGAAAATTTTTGAAATTTGAAAACCGATCTGAGATACCCTCATGATTATGCAACTTTGTCCCATTTAACCAAGATCGTATCTCCTACAGTTTCCAAGATCCCCATGTACTGCATTTTATACTGTACACACTGTATAACCACACAAAGCTAAAGTCTTTTTCTCTCAAAGATAATACATAACCGTTAGCTGTAATGTTTTCATTTCTTGTAATTCAAATTTCTCCACAACTTTCCTTTGTCGCATTTGTGTTGTTATTGCGATTTGGAATTCAAGGTAAGTTTACATGTACCACAAGGTGGAGATAAAAATAATCACGTATCGAATTTAGTCAGATGAATTCACTTTTAATATATTTGAAAAGACACCCCAGCAAATCACACCTGATAGGTTTCGAGATAATAAAATTGCGAAATTATAGCGTCTTGTTTTATTACTTACAATTGGAATAGAGAGTAAACCATTCACGTAATCTTAATGCGAGCTTCATCTAACTTCAGTCGACTGTTGGCGCTTGCCAACTTGAAATTATTTAAGGGTTAATGGACACTTCTTAGTATAGTGTTCAGCAATGACTATTGATTCATCTTTGGGGTAAGTGTAAATAATTTTATTTTATTTTTAAATAATCTCCCTAATGTCACTCTATTAATTTCAATACCCGCTCGAATAAATTCTGTTTCTACTGTTAAATCCTTCAAAATAATTCATAATAAACACGCTCTCGAATAAATTCCTCAACTTAAATCTAGTTGCTTTGAAACGATAAGTTTATGCAACAACTACATAGTTATATCCTGTTTCAGGTACCCGTTACTTTGGTATACATTACGACCGCCTATAATGGTTTTCTCTATTGTTTCAATGTAAAGACTTGTTGAAATATGATCGCACACTATCCGACAAAACCCGGGTTTTCCAATTTTAATCGCGCTTCGATAAGCCAGGATTTGCAGTTCGAATTCGTGTTATTTGAACCATTGTTAAATTTGCTTCTACAACTTGTGCGTCAACATATTTTCTACATTATTCGTCACCGTATTTCAAAAGCAATGCACGTCTGTTTATTTTCTGTTCGACAACTAGGAGGTGTCTTGCGTGGATTGCTTTCTTTAGCTGGAGGCCAAATAGGTTCTTCCTTTCTGTAGACCAACTGCTTTTGTCCGTAGATCGTTGCTGTAGTTACGATGGCAGAGTGAATGGATTCTGAATACCGCGGCGTTTCTGTATTGACTCACCCCCGACGGTTTTCAAGCTAAGTATCTACAGGTATGCAACTCGTTTTCTTTTGTGTGTGTCAATGGGATATTTCGTATCAACGTTTGGTGTAGTTATGTGACAAGAAACGTCACATTGTAGAACTATTGTTCGTTGCTGCTAATTGATATTATCGCTGTACATGTGTTATTTACCTGTGTTAAAAATATTGGACAGACACACGCTTATTCCTTTGTACTGATTGGTTTAGTTTACAAACGGTACTATGTACGATTTAAAAGATGTCTGACAAAAGCTCCCACACGTTAAGTCTTTCCTACTAATTAGTTATTTTACAAAAGTATTAGGTGAAACTTTAAAACGCTTGACAAAAGCTCTCACAGGTTTATTTACTACTGATTAATTTTATTTTGTGTAAATACGAGATGCGCACTTCGTATCTAATGTACTAAATTGTTCATATCACCTAACTGTTTGCTTTAAAATAGTAACGCTTAATTTATGGCTATTGCTTGTTTGTACAGACTCCGTTAATTATTTTTATTTGTTAATAGATAATTGTGGGCGATGTTTTTTGTTTCTTTTGGTATGCAGGCGAATCCCCCACTCTCCGCGTTTAATAGTTAGCCTGGTATTTACTTTTCTTCCGGCCACGTCTAGGTACGTAGCAGAATCAAAATCAAATGATATATTACGGTATGTTCCACAAGTATCTTGATCGCAATTCAAAATCATTATACTCTTAAATTAAACAAAGAGTGATAGTTACTTGTTGAACACAACAGAAAAAAATCTTCTCATTCGCTGAATGAAAGTCTGGCCGGCCGAAATTTCGGGCCGGCCCGGGCCGTCAATTTTCATTTCGGGTCGGGCTTCGGGCCGGGACGGTTACCTTTCTGCGTCGGGCCGGGCCGGGCTTATTAAAAGCCCGGCCCGGCCCGACCCGAGTCCATCCTACAAATAATAAATACTTTACAAGCGCACGCACTGTTTTCATCTAGTGGTCGTTTATTGTAACGTACTTCAATTGCAATTTTCTTATTCATTTGGAAACCGAAATCCTTTTAAAACCAAAATCAACAAACGTTTAATTTAATTAAATTCTGTTGAACTTAATTTACACCAACTGCCGCTCAAGTACTTTTGTTACGCTGAATCTATTTTAGTGGATTCACCATACGCTGAATGCTTGAGCCTCGGTTCTGCAAATGACTGGATTTATACATTGTACGGATAGAGCTCTCGAGACAGCTAAAACTGGACAACTTTGATATTATTCATAGTTATTCCCTTGTGGTGACATTTAATTATTATCGTTATGAATTATTATAAGCTCATACGCCCCACGCTCTTAGTTTACAATGATATTTTACTTCTCCTCAGTCTCCTATTGTTCTAATTGCATACTGTTGTTATAATCTACTGAAATGCATTTTAATTAAATAGTTAATGCTGCACAAGCAGTAAATATATGTCTTTCCATGATAATCATCCTACGAATTTGGTTAAATTAAGAACTCTACTATTGAAAAATGATACTTGATAAAAGATACTGTTCCAAATGCTATTGATTCAAGAGAATTTCAATGTATATTGTAGCTGCTGGTTGTACCTCGTGTCTATTTGCAAATAATTAGGGATGGACTCGGGCTCGGGCTTTCGGGCCGGCCCGGCCCGGCCTCGGCCCGATTTCGGGCTCGAATCCGGGCCGGGTCGTTGACTACTTTATTCGAACCGGGCTCGGGCCGGGTCTATCTTTTTTCGGGACGGGCCGGGCCAAACCACTCAGGCCGGCCCGAAATTTTCGGGCCGAAAAACGCATGAGTAGATACTCCATCGTCCCTTCACTTCTATCTCACATTGAGTAAGTAAACGTTCTTAATTATATTTTCACGTAGTGTCTTCATGAACCCATTATAATCAGTTTTTCTTCTTGTTTAGCGTAAAGGAGACGTGATATTATAACTCACTTCTTATACCGAATATTTTTTTCTAGTCCTATTTAACGTTCCCCATGTTGTACTTTAGACAAGTTAAAAAAGCCCAGGAACATCAAACTAGGTGATTTATTCATAACTCAAAAGTTTGCACGATTTATATTATGTATATGTATATACTTCAAATTTCAATCATGCGGCGAACGTCGATATTATCAATGGCGTGTAGAATTTATGTCTACAGCCTAAAACACTAGAGAGTTATTGCAACGTTCATTTTACCAATTTTTAATAAAGTTTTCCTTATTTGACATTTACACATGCGCAATTACACCTTTAATGTTTGTACTTTATTAACATACAGGACACCTTTATTTAATTTAAATTCAGACACAGAATGCTTTTATTTAAGGCGTCTTAATTTTGACATGCCAAATGCCTA
Organism: Platerodrilus igneus; assembly: GCA_036346225.1. NCBI lineage: Eukaryota > Metazoa > Arthropoda > Insecta > Coleoptera > Lycidae > Platerodrilus > Platerodrilus igneus. The sequence goes on along the minus strand of JARFIW010001469.1, from coordinate 7,643,789 downwards.
ACGCACAAACTTACATTTAATTGTCTGCTTTTTGTATAAATACACCAAAATAAATGGTTTTTTGTAGTGTTGTTTCCGTAATTAAATTTAGAAATATAATGTCCAAGTTTATAACACGAAAAAGATATAAAACGTCAACGCTCTAAATACGAGCATGCTGTTTTGTAATGCTTTTCCTAGAAGTAAGCTGTAAAAATCTGTTTGAAAACAGATATGCTATATGCTTGGGAAGAAGTAAAAACAGTAGTTGGAAGTAAACTCGAAAAGTATTCCGTGAAAACACTTTCACAACACATACAAATGTTATCGAATCTGTGGGAAATGAAAGACTCGAATAACAAAAGAAGTTTCATCTTTGTGTGAATATCATTTCTTTGATTTTTTCCAATATAGTTAAACATGTATTATAGGTCACCTTATCACAAAAGAGATTAATTCTTTATTCATTTTTAAAACATAACCTATAGATATAGAATACTAAACATATATGCCAGAATAAAGAGTAAAAGAAAAAACACTTGCACTAACACTCCTTTAGATTGGATGCAAACTTTTAAAAAAGGATACTTTATTTGAAGATTCTTTTAATAAAGTCTGCTTCGAACGAGTTTGCAATAACTCTCTAATTTCAAGTAGGTTATTTTAGTAAAATTCTTTGAAGTAGGAACGACAAAAAAAAATAAAGCGGACGCAAATTTATTATAAAGGTTATAAGGTAAAAGGTACGTTAAGCGTACAATTTCATAAACATTGAAAATTGCTAAACATTTTGTACCATTGTTACCTATTTCTAGGATTTTTTAAAGAATTGTTATATTTATTTTCAGCATAAATTAATTACCCTATTATTCTCCTTATTAATTCAATACCCGCTCGAATAAATTCTGTTTCTACTGTTAAATCCTTCAAAATAATTCATAATAAACACGCTCTCGAATAAATTCCTCAACTTAAATCTAGTTGCTTTGAAACGATAAGTTTATGCAACAACTACATAGTTATATCCTGTTTCAGGTACCCGTTACTTTGGTATACATTACGACCGCCTATAATGGTTTTCTCTATTGTTTCAATGTAAAGACTTGTTGAAATATGATCGCACACTATCCGACAAAACCCGGGTTTTCCAATTTTAATCGCGCTTCGATAAGCCAGGATTTGCAGTTCGAATTCGTGTTATTTGAACCATTGTTAAATTTGCTTCTACAACTTGTGCGTCAACATATTTTCTACATTATTCGTCACCGTATTTCAAAAGCAATGCACGTCTGTTTATTTTCTGTTCGACAACTAGGAGGTGTCTTGCGTGGATTGCTTTCTTTAGCTGGAGGCCAAATAGGTTCTTCCTTACTGTAGACCAACTGCTTTTGTCCGTAGATCGTTGCTGTAGTTACGATGGCAGAGTGAATGGATTCTGAATACCGCGGCGTTTCTGTATTGACTCACCCCCGACGGTTTTCAAGCTAAGTATCTACAGGTATGCAACTCGTTTTCTTTTGTGTGTGTCAATGGGATATTTCGTATCAACGTTTGGTGTAGTTATGTGACAAGAAACGTCACATTGTAGAACTATTGTTCGTTGCTGCTAATCGATATTATCGCTGTACATGTGTTATTTACCTGTGTTAAAAATATTGGACAGACACACGCTTATTCCTTTGTACTGATTGGTTTAGTTTACAAACGGTACTATGTACGATTTAAAAGATGTCTGACAAAAGCTCCCACACGTTAAGTCTTTCCTACTAATTAGTTATTTTACAAAAAGTATTAGGTGAAACTTTAAAAACGCTTGACAAAAGCTCTCACAGGTTTATTTACTACTGATTAATTTTATTTTGTGTAAATACGAGATGCGCACTTCGTATCTAATGTACTAAATTGTTCATATCACCTAACTGTTTGCTTTAAAATAGTAACGCTTAATTTATGGCTATTGCTTGTTTGTACAGACTCCGTTAATTATTTTTATTTGTTAATAGATAATTGTGGGCGATGTTTTTTTTGTTTCTTTTTGGTATGCAGGCGAATCCCCCCACTCTCCGCGTTTAATAGTTAGCCTGGTATTTACTTTTCTTCCGGCCACGTCTAGGTACGTAGCAGAATCAAAAATCAAATGATATATTACGGTATGTTCCACAAGTATCTTGATCGCAATTCAAAATCATTATACTCTTAAATTAAACAAAAGAGTGATAGTTACTTGTTGAACACAACAGAAAAAAAAATCTTCTCATTCGCTGAATGAAAGTCTGGCCGGCCCGAAATTTCGGGCCGGCCCGGGCCGTCAATTTTCATTTCGGGTCGGGCTTCGGGCCGGGACGGTTACCTTTCTGCGTCGGGCCGGGCCGGGCTTATTAAAAGCCCGGCCCGGCCCGACCCGAGTCCATCCCTACAAATAATAAATACTTTACAAGCGCACGCACTGTTTTCATCTAGTGGTCGTTTATTGTAACGTACTTCAATTGCAATTTTCTTATTCAGTTCAACGAGGGACTAATTATTAACAAATATTTACTAAGATAAATCTTTAAAGAATTTTTAATCAACTGAGCTAACAATAAATACTACATATTCCTAAAGCGACGGGAACGCTAACAGTGTATGTTTTGTTGGCAGTATAACTATTAATTTGTTACTACACAAGCACTAATCGATTAAATATGACTTAGTGTTAATTATTAACTTATATAGACAGTAGCACACTTATTTTAACCACTTGGTCGATTGAATAATTTACTTTATACATGCGACTGGGTTAGAGTTAACACCTCCCTTCTTTCGAGTTGCAACAATACCTTCCATCGTTATAGAAGCTACTGAAATATACCCATGTTTTCCTATTGCATTCATTTAATCATAATCTAAAAATAGCTTCTCGTAGTCATCAACTACAGCTATAGAAATAAAAAGAATTCTTAAACGGCGCGGCGTCGGTATAATACTGCTTCTCTCTTAAAAGACTATTCCAGAACACTCTGTAATTGCCGGAATCGTATTATTGATGAACCATATCACGTATTTTATTGTTTGGTCACTCGGATATGTAAGTATAATTTGTGAAATCGGTTTTACCAGAAATAAATTGGGCTACGTTGTGAGAGGCTTGTGTTAGTCGAGTCGGCACGCTCGTTAAGCTCATCACAAAAACGAATAATTACAATCCGCAAGGTCATTGCGTACCGACGTTGAAGATCTAAAACTAATTATTTACAAAAGTGTAGGAGATTTCGTAGTAAAATTATGTCTCGAGCAAATCTAAACGGTCAGAGCTAAGCGTAGCAGACAAAGAACGAAGAATTAAAAGTGTTAGACACCCCGATCAAGAGTGATATAGCTGATATAAATAAATGATTAGTATCGTTATCTGTAGGTATGATAACAATACAAGAAAGCATTTCTGGATTAGCAGTAAATATGATTAAAAACCGACATAACACATTTTGTCATCCCAGAATGTTAACATTGGAACGGTTAATAATGTCGAGAATTCAGAAAATAAACAATATTTTTCTGTATTTAAAGAGCTGATGGGGTGGGGGTGAGGGCATTAAGTTTTAATCCTAACGGAGAAATGCACCCGCTACCATTTCTTAAGAAATTAAATAAATTATTTGATTATGCAAAAGTACCCGAACACGTAAGGCTTCGTCCTAGGAGAGTTCATTGTAGAGTATAAAACTAGGGCTGGCAAAATTCGAAAAAGTTGTATTCGATTAATCGAATTTTGCAGTATTCGCAAACCGATTAAACCGATTAATCGATTTTCTATCGAATATTCGGCTAATCGAATATTCGATTAATCGGTTAATCGAATATTCGATTAATCGATTAATCGATTATTCGATTAACTGATTAATGGAATAATCAATTACAAAATTACAAAATTCATCAAGTCGTGTTTCATTTCATTTTCAAGTATCCTCCATCCAATAGCAAGATCTTGTCCACTTGTACTATGTATGGTTGTATTTTTGTCTTCCCTCACGTTATAGCTTGCACACATAGGAAAAAGAGAACTTGGGCTCTATATTCGTAATACAAATAATACGGCTATAATTTAGTTAGGTATTATAAGTTCAAGCTAGAAACAAACTTACAAAATCATTTTAAAATTATGAATTTGCAGTTTAATAAGCAACAACTAAATTATAAACTATAATAGTGGACCCACTCAGGTAATCGGAAATCGAACAGCTATTAATACAGGCGTTTCCTTACTATATTATTGTACACTTACGTAGGTAGTTGATTTTAATCTATTAGGTAATCAAACTGAATTATATATACGTCATGGATCATGTTAGGCAATTAACACAATAAAAAATTATTCTTCCAATTGATTCAAGTCAGTTAATCAAATAACAGTGATTATAGGTGTTGTTGGATGTATTTCTAATTTATTTGACAAAAATATATCGTTTGTAATTTTGTGTACAGGTCCGGTTCCTGTAGACAGGTCAGAGCACGCTTAAGTTTTATTTTACAACATGTTTGTACTGTTATATTTTTAATTTTACTTTCGTTCTGTAAGGACTTGCCTCTTAATCGAAATAAAAACAAACCATTTTTCTTTTAACTGTATTTTATTTACCCATAATTTTTAATAGGTGTGTACTATTGGTTGACTAATCGAATATTCGATTAATCAATTATTCGAATATTCGATTAATCGAATAATCGATTTGTTACTTTTTAAAAACCGCGATTTTCGATCAATCGATTAATCGAATTTTATTGCCAGCACTAGTATAAACGTCTGTGTGTGTCTGTGCATGTGTGCGTATGCGCGCGCGCGTGTGTGTGTGTGTGTGTGTGTGAGAGAGAGAGAGAGAGAAAGAGAGCGTGAGTGCGGGCGTATGTGTGAGACTTCAACAGGAAATATTAATGGAAATTTAATGTTTGGTCAATATAGATCAGGTAAAAGAGCAAGCTATGTGTTAAAACTAGTGAATAAAGCTTCTTACACAAATGTATCTATAACCAAAACAAATTTAGTGGGAGTTATTTCTAAGCATTTTGAAAGCAATGTTCAACAAGGGGTGGTACTAAATGGAATAAAAACCAAAAATCATTAATGATTTTGAAACTTATCTATCTAAAATAGACAATACTTTCGAGGTTGAAAACAGACCAGGATTAGGATAGGTCGACAATATGAATAATTGGCAGGAAAATAATAAAAGACAATATCGTGCAACGGATGATTCAGGTACGAATCATGGGCATATAAGTACCGAAAGCCGTAGGAGCAGATCGTGTGAGTAGATCTACAGACAGGAGTCTACAATTCAAGTAATGAAGAAAGTTAGAAAATCAGAACCCTAAAAAAAAAATATATTTGGAATCGAATGATCGTCTGAGCGATAAGAAAGATGAAAGTGAGATAAAGAAATTTTTAGCGCCCTGGACGTGGACGTGGCCGTTAGAATATGGGGTAAAGAGTACATATACGATCCCAAAGTATTCACCCGAATATATTAGTTTTTCTCTTGTATTCATTCGACCATGCTTTTTAACCTGGATTTAATGCAGGTGTTAGTAATCAAAGATTTGTTCTAAAAAGGCACCTTAAATGATGCACTGATAGTGTTAATTTGTATAGAAAATCAGGTTATCCGCGAGTTTGAAGTTTATGATGGTTAATGTTTTAATAAGATGTTAAATTAGTTTCTTGGTAGTATTGAAGCCCACAAACACAGTTGTTTATAACTTTGCATAGATGTTAATTATTCGGGCACAAATTGTAAACAACTTATATTTGAATTACTAATTTAGCAACCCCAATATTTTAGGAATTTTCAGCTCCATGGCTTAAGGAAATATTGTAAAATAAAGTACAGAGCATTATCTAACAAACGCTTTGAGTTTCCTTTCCCCCATTTCAGCTGTGCCAAAATCTTCTTGGAGCCTGTAACCGGCCGGGGCTCTGCCCCACCTCCGAGCTATAAGACTTCTTTCTTTATACCGGATTAATGAGAAACATTACCCAATCTAAGTAATCCCAGGGCGCCAAATATTTAGTTCATAAATATTAAATAATATTCTACGTATTGGGTTCTCCTACAACACTAATCATTGATACAAAACATGAATTCTAGTCAAAGACAACTGCCAAATTTGATAAACTCTTTGTTGATAACACAAGAAATAAACTTATATTAAATAATAATCTAATACTAGCCGCGTATTACCATAAACCATGAACCCTAAATAATGTTATGATAATAACTTGTTTAAATCAAGCGCAATAAAAAGCATAAGTTCATTCCACTCACCCTTTGGCGTGATGAACGTTCACCAAAACCCCACGATGGCCGGCTTACTTCAGCTCCACGCGCCGAAGTTAACAGCGCAGCACTCGACCTTCAATCTAATTAAGGAGTGCAAACAACACCCCGTTGTAATTCAGCTGATTACCGTCGTAAACTCGCGTTTGTGTAAGATAATGTTTCTCACTTTGATGCGTGTTTCACGATAAACAATTGTTAAATAACTCCAACCACCTCCAGCAATTAGTTTTAGTTATACTATACTGATAACACACGCGTAATCTTATACAATCCTCACACACGCACGATTTGCATTCCCATCGCAAATCTACCTCGACCAAACTTCTAAAAATCGTCGGACGTCTTTACCCGGCGAACGTTTAACCTTCACCCTCCCTATTCGTTTGCATTTGTCGATGCGCGCAACCACCTGCCGTGTCCACCTGACGCGAACCTCTTTATGTATGTCAAATGATACTACCCACACACTTAAACTTATCATATAACAGGAATACCATGCTTTAAATTAATAGCTACGATTCATTACAGGGCGGCCCGTCACAACCCTTGTAATTTAACAATCTGAAAATTCAAATTCATCTGCAAGTTGTTATGACTGACTCAGGATCTTATTAAAATAAATCCAATAATGCCACAAAATCGAATTGGAAATGCAAGATATGGTCGAGTTACTCGTAATTGCGGCCTTTGCAATAAACCTGACAATATGGAGATGGTAGCATGTGACCTATGCAACGTGTGGTATCACTTTTTGGGTGTACATGTAACAAAAAATATTGCAAATGTGGATTGAACATGTCACACTTGTGTATCGAAAAGGAACAAAGTAGAGGAATCGGATGCATCGATCAATGTATTGATTAACGAAATATCTAAACTGGGGTTAAATAATCAACATTCAGCCGACGAGATCCTACATGGAAGGTGCAAGACAGATGAATCTCCTTTGTTTAAAGATCCAGGCTCTTCAGAAGTATTGTTTACAAGCAAACATTCGAACACCATTTCAAGTTACCTCACCGGCAGAAACTTTAACTAAAACTATTTCTCGGTTATCGCTTGTTCAAAGTGACAGTGCCTGTCAAAGAATTCCGAATGAGAACGCTCTGAGCAATTATGGTGCTTCGATTAATTCGATAGCAAATGTAAAGGTTATGCAAAAAAACTAGCACATCTAATGGTAAAAACGTCCAAAATGAATTTCGAGTTAAAAGTTTATCACAAACCAATTCCTCGCGTGAACAATACTTGTTCTGTCATTGGGGGGTGTAAATTCAGCAGCAATAGCCACTACATCCGCACCTCAAATGCTTGATTCTTTGGGCACGTTTGTGATCAATGCTCAGTTACCTCTAGTAACAAATATACCAAGATCTACTTCCAACTGTACTAAATCAACGATTAGACGGTAACTTGCATTCAGGCGATTAGAAGAAGAAAAGTAAGTGGAGTTAGCGCGATTACGCCTAGAAGAAAAAGTATATACAAAAAGTAAAATTTGCTCAATACATGACAACCTAAGCGAAGGCACGGAGATCAGGCAGCGCGCTGAGGATTGACTCCAAACGCTTCCAGGTAGGGGAGCTAGTGCCCCCATTAGTAAACCAGAATCATTTGGTCATAACTGCAATTCACATCATAATGAACATATTATTCAAATGCCCCCACTATCTGGTGGCGGTATAGCAGGTTTAGCACCTTGCCATATAGCAGCAAAGCAGGTAATTCCAAAGGATTTGCCAGTATTTGATGGTAACTCACAAACCTGGCCGATGTTCTTCAGTAGTTATCAATCATCGACTAAAAGTTGTGGTTATAGCAATGCTGATAATTTGAGCCGACTTCAAAAATGCTTTAACGGCAGTATACGCAAACCTTCTGGTCGCAGCTAGTGTTCCAAAGATGATGAACACTTTGCGAATGTTGTTTGGCAAACCGGAACTCATTGTACATGAATTAATGAAGGAGATATAGTCCGAGCCTCCTTTGCCAAAAGAGCGATTTGACTTGCTGGTGTCGTATGCTCTCAATGTTATGAGTATGTGCAGTACTATGGAATGAACTGGATTGACCAACTACTTGAACAATTCGGATATTTTGTAACAAATGGTTCCTAAGTTACCAGCCAATTTAAAATTAGATTGGGGAATGCATAAACGAAAATTTGTTACAATTAAACTAAACATATTTGCAGACTGGTTAATGAACATTGTAACAACGGCACATAATGTTTCTGGCCCAATTGAATTGAATTGGAACCAACCTGATAAAAGATAAAGAAAACATAAACCATTAGGTAGTTTTCTTCATACAACACCTTTCCAAAAACGACTGCTGCAGATAGTAGCAAAAACTAAGTGATAAAATCTAGATGTAGGGTTTGCCGCAAATCAGAGCATGTCGTACCTGATAACCCAAAATTTTTATTATTTAGCCGTATCAAAAGGTGGGATGTGGTAAAACGGCATAATTTGTGTGTTTGTTGTTTAGGTAATCATTTATTGAAAAAGTCTAAGCATGTAAAGGTCAATTCTATTGACGAATGCATCCTCAAACACCATCCGCAGCTCCATAATTCGCAACTAGCGGAACAAAATTCAATCAAAGATTCAGAAACCCAAGTCGTGGCAACTGTCAGCCTAAATACATATCGACCGCAGATGAATAACGTTCTATTTAGAATTATACCTGTGATATTGTATGGCAAAACTAATAAAGTTAACACGTATGCATTCCTAGATGAAGGATCATCACTAACGCTACTAGAAAACAAAGCTGTCCAGTCAATTAAACTTGAAGGACCGCGTGAAAGCCTCTGTTTAAAATGGACCGGAAATACCACTAGAAAAGAGAAAGACAGCCAACGAGTATCGCTAGCAATTTTGGGGTGTCATCCTGAAAGCCTTCAGTTTAAAATATCCGACGTCCGAACAGTCCCACAGCTAAATCTTTCAGTTCAGTCACTGAGAAAGGCAAATGATCAATCGCAGCACCAACATCTAAAAAAGTTGCCAATTGTGTTGTATGAAGATGCTGTTCCGACAATGTTGATTGGCCTACAGCATTGGCAACTTTGTTTACCATTAGAGGTGAGAGAAGGTAAATGGGGTAAGCCAGTTGTATTTAAAACTCGTTGAGGTTGGACAGTTTCAGGTCCACTTCACAACCACAACAGAGAAAACGAGTGTATTAACTTCCACATGTGCGAATGCCGTCGCGATGTTAATCTTCACCAGATCGTGAGAGAATTTTTCTCAAGAGTAAATTTTGGGGTTAAAAACCCAGAAAAGTTAATAGAAACAAGAGAAAATGAACATGTCCGCAAACTATTGGACACATGCGTGGCGCGCGTGAATGGTCGATTTGAGGCAGCATTACTTTGGAGATATGGCAAGGTAATTCTTCCTATGGCACTCTTTGGAGAAAAAATGTGAAAGACCCTGGTTTGGGCAAAAAGTTATCCAACATAATGGCAGAGTATGTTGCTGAAGAATATATTCGTAACCTGTCAAAAAGAGGAGGAAAATTACATTACCTTAAAGACGTGGTATTTGCCAATTTTTTCTATTTCAAATCCCAATAAACCCCAAAAGTTTAGAATTGTATGGGATGGTGCCGCAAAGGTTGATGGAGTATCACCATATTCCATGCTACTGAAGCGACCTGATTTGTAGACTTCTTCGCCTACAATTTTGTATAAATTTAGGGAACGGCAAGTAACAGTATGCGGCGATATAAAACACATGTTCTATCAGGTCTTGGTGAATCAAGAAGATCAGCAGGCGCAACGGTCTCTTTGGCGCGAAAATGGAACGTTACGTTTATTTTCGGGATCAATTAAATACCCTTTTTTTCTTCGTTAAGTCATTACCCGTTCGAATAAATTCCGTTTCTATTCTTAAATTTACCTGTCCAGAAAACGCCCGCTTTACAATAATTTTTAAAGCAAATCTATTTGCTTGGAGACGGCAAGTTTATAATAAAATTTAAATAAGTCAATGCCTTGTTTTAGGTATTCTTTAAGTTGTTGGACATTCCGATAACGTATAATTGTTTTCTCTGTTGTTGCAGTTTACAGACTCGTCGAACTAAGGTCGTGTACTATCCGATAAAACCGTGTTTTCCAGTCTCTTAATCGCGCCTTTATAACAATATGACTTGGAGCTCTGGTTGTTTAATTAAACGGATTTATGTTCACTTTCTTTACGAAAATGTTAAAAAGTACTCGTCGGAATTGCTAGCTTCTTCGTTCCGTTTTCTTTATGAAAATTTCGCGCACGCCTTACAGCGTGGTATTTATTGATGGTTTTATAAACCTGTACTTGTCGGCGTAAATAAATTAATATTTTTTGTAATCATTCTAGCTTCCTGCGGGGGACACGATAGTCCGTGAATTGCCGTTCCTGCGGGGTATAGAAGGTTGCACCAGTGGCGTGGTCTCAGGTCCATCTGGCCCGCTCCGGTCCTAGGAGTAAACGAGAGATCCAACACCTTGAACACGCTGGTGAGTGTTTCGTCCCTACTTAAGTTGGACCCCTATATATTTGGACTTCCCTATTTAAACTCATGCATACACAAAATTACTTCGCCTATATGAAAATTTTGAAACTATTTTGGAGCTCTTTGCCATGTTTTGAATGTAGTACTAGCTGTTTTAACTAACTACAAAACAAAAGGATATACTACATATTACTGTGTAACTGGGTTAAAATGCTTAATGGATAACTGATTTAAAATTCTTACTTTTATGCGAGATATTATTTTTTTGTTAATAATATTGTATTTATTGCGGCACGTTTATGTAATAAATTAGGTATTTACATTGATCATTTAGAGCTTTGGTTTTTAGCGTTGTACTTTGGTAATTTTTCTCTGGGTAAGTCAGATGGGGAGGGGACTAAAAACTACAGCTCGCCAGTTAAAGGGGTAATTTTTTGTGGGTTTCTCTTGATATATGTATACTGGGGTTATAGCAATTTTTTTTTGGGTTTGGGAATACTATGTTTTGTACATATTTTGTTTAACTATAGGTTTCTTTTTTGTATATACTCCCTGTATGTTTGTTGTGGTTTGTTTAGCATTCTTCTTAATCTTCTTTGGGAATGAAACCACTCATAGTTTTTAAAATAGATTTTAAAAACTATGAGTGGTTTCATTCCCAAAGAAGATTAAGAAGAATTCTTTTTTGTATATTTTGTTATGAGTTTAAATGAGTGCGTGTATTTTTATTTCAGGCCTTCCCAGTTACGTTTGGTATGTATAATACCCCACCCGCTCACCGAATGAGCCCGTTCAATTTCTTCTTTGGCTCTTAGGCTACGTAAATGTACGTAGCACGTCATGAAGGTACTAACATTTGGTGCCTCCTGTTCACCAACAAGAATGCGTCTAAGTTTGCGGCTCAGTATCCAAAGGTACTACAAGCTATTGTTGAACGCCACTACGTCGACGATTGGTTAGATAGCTTTAATAGTGAGGAAGAAGCTATACGTATGGCATCGGATATAAAGTTGGTGCACTCTAAAGGTGGACACGAAGCTGGATGTCCAATTCCAAACGTGTTCTTTCTGAACTCGGAGAAGAATGCTCTCGAGAATCGCAAAATTTCATGTTCAACGAAGGCATGGAGAGTGCCTAACTTTTGGGTATGTGGTAGGCCGCAGCATCAAACCAATTTTATTATACCATTAAATTTGATCGTGTTGATTCCTCCATTTTAAATCAGAAAGTGCTAAAAACCCTATGCTAACTTTTTACCCTTTATAGCTCATCGCATTTTACCTAGTGTATGGAAAGATACTCCTGCAAGAAATTTGGAAGTCGTCAGTCAAGTGGGACGAATCAATTCATGAACGTCAATACGATTTATGGCTACGGTGGATTAAATTGCTACCAATGTTAGAAAAACCCTTTGAGTACCTCAATTTTTCATTTCCACAAATAAGACACCAGAACAAAATTGCTTCGAATGGCATATATTTGTCAATGCGAGCAACAGTGCCTTTGCTGCGGTTGGTTGCTTTAGAATTTCAGATGGTGTAGCAATACCTGCAAGATTAGTAGGTTCTGAAACAAAGGTTGCGCCTAGAAATCCTTTGTCAATCCCTAAATTGGAACTGCAGGCACCAGTTTTAGCAGTTCGGTTGGGAGCTAGTATAGAAGCTGGTCATTCCATTAAAATCTCAAAAAGAGTATTCTGGTCTGACTCCATGAACATTATACAGGGTGGGCCAGGAATTCGTTAACATTTAAATCTTGAATCCTACGTAAACACGTGCAGCGCGGGACGCGTGGAGGGGTCCTGCCGCTAGCTCGTTTCTCGGAAATTTAGTTGCAATGGATCGCTTCACGGGACCGCAGCGCGCTTTTTGTGTGAAACATTTTACTTAAACAATAGTTCGCTCATTACTGTGAGACGCTTATTTCGCGTTGAATACGATTTACACGTCTTAAGCCAGTGTCCGAGTGCACCTTTAATAAAGAAATGGGTGAAAAAGTTCGAGGAGACAGGATCAACACTAAATGTAAAGCAAACCGGTGGCCCACGGACTTCTCGGAGCGAAGAGAACATGTAGCAAGTTTCTGTTCGACGTCATCCAATTTTATCAACGCGCAAACGTTCGGCTGAATTAGAATTATCCCGCACATCATTACCCCGTATTTTGAAGCTAGATTTGAAATTACATCCATATAAGATCCAGATAGTGCAGGAACTAAAACCCAATGATTTAAATTTGCGTGAGTCGTATGCCGAAACGATGTTAAATCGTTTTAGTGATTTTAACAACGTCTTATTCTCCGACGCAGCCCATTTCCACCTCAACGGACACATAAACAAACAGAATTGCAGGTATTGGAGCAGTGAAAATCCGAATCAGAAACACGAGAGGCCACATCACTTTCCTAAGATGACTGTTTGGGCTGCAATTTCAGCCAAAGGAATCATTGGACCCTACTTTTTCGAAGATTCTCGCGGCCGTTCAGCTACTGATAATTCTGCCGAGTATGTGAAAATGTTGCGGGAGTTCTCGGCACCGATGTTACTGGAATTTGCTGGCTACAATCGTAACACATGATTTCTGCAAGATGGAGCCACTTGTCACACATCTAACGAGTCCCTACCGGTAGTCAAAGAAATATTTCCGGAAAAACTGATTTCCAGATGAGGCGACATCCCATGACCACCCATGAGCCCTGATCTGTCGCCAGCAGACTTCTTCTTATGGGGTTATTTGAAGAGTCGTGTGTACGTGAAAAAACCAAATACACTACGACAGTTAAAAGAAAAAATTAGCGAAGAAATGTTGGCGATCTCGCGGTCTCTTTGCCGACGAGTATTTGAAAATTTCGTTACGCGTTTAGAAGAGTGCAAAACTCGAAACGGCGGACACTTAAATGACATTATTTTTAAAAAATAAATTCCCAATAATTAGTGTTCATATAAATAAATAATTTTGAAAATAAGTCATGTGGTTTTTTTTATACGAATTTTTCAAATGTTAACTAGTTCGTGGCCCACCCTGTATATTGGTTGAGATCCGAAAACAGGAAGTTTCAACAATTTGTTGCCTACAGAGTGGGCGAAATCCTAGACACCACAAACCTCAGAGAATGGCGTTGGGTAGCCACAAAGGAAAATGCTGCAGACGAAGCAACTAAATGGAAATATGACCCAGAGGTTTCAACAAACAGCAGATGGTTTACTGATCCTAAATTTCTACGTCGGCCTGAAACCGAGTGGTCAGTTGAGAAAGCAATCAATGTGCCAATATAATTACTTGAAGAGGTTAAGCAAGTAAATCTACATCAATTAGATAAATTCTTTGCAGTACCTGATCCGGCAAGATTTTCTAGGTGGAAACGTCTAGTAACGGCGCAGGTATATGTGACTAGAGTTTTTGATTTTTTGAAAAGACGAAGAAAAACTTGGTCAGGGGTTCAAACTGGGAAAGAACGACTAGCGGCTAAAACGAATTGTACCGGATAGCCCAACGCGAAGCAAATAACGAAGAACTTGTTATATTACGTAAGAATGTTTGTATATCCAAACGAAGCCTCATCTACAAGCAATCACCCTTTCTTGATGATGGCAATGTGTTGCGCTCGAAAGGAAGATTAGAAAATACACCGTTGGCCTCGTTTGATGTAAAAAAACCAATCCTATTACCTGGGAAACATAGGGTCACCATGTTAATTATTGATGACTACCACCAAAGGTTTCTTCATGGAAATCATGAAACAGTTGTCAATGAACTCAAGCAAAAATATGTGATCCCAAAGTTACGCGTTGCGGTCAAGAGTATTACCCACTGTTGTCAAAAATGCAGGATTCGGTATGCAAAACCAAACATCCCAGAGATGGGTGCCCTACCAAAAGCGAGATTGTAAAATTTTTCGCGTCCGTTCTCGTATGTACGAGTGGATTATTTTCGACCAATCAAGGTTGCAGTTGGCAGAAGAACCGAAACGCGTTGGGGTACCCTATTCACGTGCATGACCGTGCGGGCAATCAATACTGAAGTAACGCATTCATTGAGCACGGACTCATTTATCATGGCTTTCAGGAACTTCATGGCTCGGCGAGGATGCCTTCTAGAAGTTTTTAGTGATAATGGGACTTACTTCAGAGGAACTTGCACAGAGTTAAAAGAATTTATATCTATTCAATTGCTACCAAAACTCGAAGAAAAATTTACCCTTATTAGATGGAATTTTTTACCACCAAATTCCCGCATATGGGTGGGGCATGGGAAAGACTGGGTCGGTCGATCAAAGCCAACTTAGTAGTGATTTTACCCTCAAGGATGCCACGCGATAAACTTTTAAGATGCTGCTTAGCCGACATTGATAAACATCATACATTCGAGATCACTGAGATACATTCCCATTGACGGCAGTGAAAATGAAGCCATAACACCCAATCACTTTCTGCTTAGGACATCAAGTGGTATGAAACCGTTGGGAAAATATCAAGACGATGTACTCATCCTAAGAAAGAATTGGAAGATAGCACAAAGAATAACCCAGCAATTTTGGCAACGTTGGATTAGAGAATACATGCCCACAATAAGACGAAAAACAAAATGGTTTGATCCAACTAAGCCAATTCAAGTTGGGGACGTAGTTGTTCTGATGAATGACCTGAAGGTAAATTCGTGGCAAAAAGGAATTGTGCAAGAAGTCAAAGCCTCCAAGGATGGTCAAGTATGTACGTCTAATGGATTATATTTGCGTCCGGCAGCAAAGGTGGCGATTTTAGAAGTAGTTGATGGGAGTAAACAGACTTCCTTAAACAGGGGCAAGTCTATTACTAAGGGGGAGTGTTAGTAAACCAAGGTTTGATCCAATGTATTGATAGATGTGTGTTAATTTGTTTAGAAAATCAGGTTATCATGAAGTTTGAAGTTTGTGATGATTTATATAATTAATGTTTTAATGAGATGTTAAATTAGTTTCTTGGCAGTATTGAATCCACAAACATGGTTGTTTATAACTTTGCATAAATGTTATTTATTCGGGCACAAATTGTACGCAACTTATATTTGAATTTATTAATTTAGCAACCCGAATATTTTATGAATTTTCAGATCCATGGCTTAAGGAGATATTGTAGAATAAAGTATAGAGCACTATCTAACAAACGCTTTGAGTTTCCTTTCCCCCATTTCAGCCGTGTTAAAATCTTCTTGGACCCTTGTAATTTAACAGCAGGTATGGGCTTCATCACAATTACTCAGAAACCTGGAGTCTAACATAAACAATCCCATCAAGGTTCGCGCATTCTATTGGAAAAATGTGTATTTGCATTTTAAACAAAAGGTAATTTTGATAAATACTATTTTAATTATCAAAATGATTTGAACATATTTCTACGTCACCATTTATACTTCAAGACATCAAATCTAAATTTGTAATTTTGTTATTATGCAGTGATTTAAAGTTATTTCATTTGGAGGTCCATGGCCAGATTGTTTGCTATAAAAAGGATCTATGGACATCGAAAGTTGGAGAACCACAGTCTTCTATTAGCAATTACGCAAAGCTCCACAGTCAAGCTGATTTTGTTTAGAGCAGAGATCAAGATGTTTTTCATGGACGTAAAGAGTTAAGATGCATTTGAGCAGGTTATTAAAACAGTGTCCAATTAGAACAAAAGAAACAGAACGATTGGAATATAGATGTAAGGGCGTGGTAAGTACAAACTTATAATAATTCAATAAGATAATAATTTAATATCATCTTAAAGTGGTCACTATTAACAATGTAAAAGTTGTCTAGTTTTAACAGTCTAGAATACAATGCTCGCAAAATGTATAAATCCAACAGTCATTTGCAGAGTAGAGGCTCAAGTATTCAACGTATGGTAAATCCACTAAAATGGATTTAGCGTAAAAAAGTACTTCAGTGGGAGCAGGCGTGGATAAAGTTCAACAGAATTTAATTAAACTAAACGATTGTTGATTTAGGTTTTAAAGCGATTTCGGTTTCTAAATGTGGACTTTTATAAACCAAAGGAAGATTCCATTCGGCTTTATTGAGATAATTCAGTTTATTATAAAATAATTTGATTAATATACACTTACCCCAAAAGATCATTATAATAGTTGTAACTCAACCCTATACTAAAAAGAAAAAGCTTTAATACAATTTCAAATTGGCAAGCGTTAAGAGTCGACTTAAGAAAGATCAGGCTCGTATTTAGATAACGTGAGTGGTTAATTTAGTATTCCAATTTCAAGCAGTGAAACAGGATGCGATAATGCTCGAAATTGCGTTGTCCCGAAACCCATGGGGTGTTATTTTCTAGGGTGTCGTTTGAAAAAGCTCTAAATTAAATCCTCCCGGTTAATCTCAATAGGCGATGATCTTTATGTTGTAATTGTGTTACATTAAAATTATCTTTGGGTACCCAAAGCACCAAACCAATTAACAGAAATGTAAAACAGACAAGCTTGGAGAAAGGGATGAAGTGTGTTAATAATTATTTGTATTACAGGAAATGAAACTGTTTAGGCTAGTGGCAGTGCATTGTTAAAGAAAGCAAAAAAAGCTTTATTTCCGTGTGGTGTAACGTATTTTTTTTCCTAGTCACATTTAGTTCAATAAAATAAAAATAAAACAGCTGTATTTTAAAGTATTTAATTTGTGAATTATGATCCAATAAAAATTAATATATAATATTCGTAATAACACATAGATTCTTGTATATATATACTCTAAAGTTCGTTACCAAGCGCTGTCAAGTTGTCAGTCGGCACTTTATTCTCAACGTCCGAGAGTGCAAGCCGCTTTTGCAGACGAGGTAAAGTCGAAATGGCCCTGTCGAAACACATGGCTTCTAACAAAGTTAGGAAAAAGTAGAGAATAATAAATTCTTGGTGTCTGGAGGTCGAGCCTAACAGCGGTTGCGTGAGCATGATTTTCGGTAAGCCTCGCTCCGAGCAGTTTTAGTTGATCCCGACAGGCCTGAGAATATGGAACCCCTTTGGACATCATTTTAGACAGTTGGTATATATTAATACAATAGATTATACTAATATTTTCATCTTAGTGCAATATCTTAAGGACATATCTTCAATAACATTTTCGATAATAAACTAAAACAAATTTTTATGGCAGTAATTTAAAGCAAAGATTTATGGTTTCGTTCTATTCAATTTAATATGCAGTAAAGTAAACGCTGATTCCACATGGGACCTCGATATTTCAAACTTACCGATGACTAATATCACACCCGGACATTACGATGGAAATGTCCGACAGCTGACGTCAAGGTCTGGCACCTGTAGTACATTTTGATGCACGTGAGTGTTTTAACTTTTGATAGCTTTGAAATTATAGTAAATTATTATGAATTATCCAACATTAATTGTTTGAGTAACGTAAATATAAAGTAGTTTTTTTAAGAAGCCAGTAACATTAACGAATAAGTATCTTGTTTTACAGTTTGTTTGCACATGTACGCAAACAGTGTATTTTATGAAATTCTGAATGACAACCTATGTCAGACAAAAAATATGTAGATTCCGTTTTCCAATCTAGACGCCATATGCTGTCTTGATTAAGTTTACATTATGTTTAAAGACTTTCAGGTCATGTAAAGGCACTTTCATTGATATATGAAATTCGCGTGTTTATTGTAGATTACAATTAAATTAAAATATTTGCATTTTAAAATGTCTGCTCTTTGATAATTAATTTTTGTTGTAATGATCAAGGAAGTACTTCTCTGATTAAAAGAAATTTATGTGTTATGAACAATTAATAAATAATATGTTTATCTAATCAAATTTTATAGATATGATCTACTCATATATCTTAATTTTGAATGTAAAACTTCATTAGAATTATTATGAAAAAATTATGAGAATGATACAAACTTAAATATTGCAGTCACATGTATATAATCAGAAATTTATCCTAATAGAATCCCTTTTGTTTTTGAAAGACGTTTTATTATTCAACATTTAAAAAAAGTTCAAGTCCTCCCGGAATAGAAAGTGTGTGTAATGAAAATAAATTCCCTCAGTATATTTTAGATGCCTAAATTCTATTATTCTATTTTTGGCAAATGTTTTGGGGACACAAATGGTGTCCATGTTGTGCTTTTGTTTGTTCACAGGTAAAGCTGAGACATCTGTATGACATCTGGTGGTTGAGGTCTTGGTAAGTGTGTCCGAAAGAGTGAAATTCAAGTTTTATGGCTATGTTAGTGGTGTTAAAATAAGGTTTCCGCATTCCCCTTATACAAGCACAGTTAAATTTTGTTGGTTATTGTATTAAAAATACGGTGGCGCTCATCAAATATATTTTTGGTCTTTTATTCGCCCATGACCCAAGCTCATGATCTACCCAGAGCTAACACTCGACTAGCCGTTTACATCTTAAGAGTTTTTCTTTGTCTCAAGCCATTCTCCATCCGACATTACCTTGGGCTTAAAAGAAAAAGAAGAAATTCTCGACCTTGTGATATCAGATCAAGATTTAGAAAATTGGGAGGTATAATTTATAGTTGATAGTCACGAGGATAAAGAAATATAATATAAAATAAAAATAATTTTATAGTACAGTGGTGCATATAGATTGTTGTCATACCCTGTAACAATAACGGGTCAGGGATCACCGTGTGTTTTGTGAACCGCCAACACTAAGAAAATCCGCCTTCAACCGAGATTCTTTCCCGTACGCGACCAAAGATGTCTCGTATTTTCCGCTAGGACGGCTAAAAGTGGTTGCTCTTCATTAACCTCCGTACTTGTAAAGTTGCCTCTGAGCCAAAACAATTTGTTCCTACTTGCCATAAGAAATATTAAAATTCAAGTTTAATTTTGACCAAAAGTTACCAGAATTGGAGAATGCAAAACTCAATTCATTATTATTTAATTCAGCGAAAAACTTATTCATTATTCGAGGCATTATTTAACATATAAAAGTTGCTGTATTATGTTAAATCAGGTATACGGGATGTTTGGTAACCAGGTTCCCAAAACCAAATGTCATGTACAAAATCAAAATCTAAACATAAATCGAAGAATAACCAAATTTCGTTTACTAAAATGTAAAATCAAGGGAGCTATGACAATAACCATTTATTTCCTATTTGACAGCATAGTATTTGTAGTCACGATTCACAAACTTTATTTTGGTGCGTCCTTTAGGCATGTTCATGCAAATTAGTAATAAAGAGAATGCTGACATTATTTACGTATATAGCTATTTTGATGCAAGACTAGAGCTGCCATGTAGGAAATACAGTAGGTGATATATGTCAACCTTATCGTAAAGTTTTTCAAATGCACTTCGAAGACTTCGAAAATTTGGCATTGCTAAACATCGCAGTGAAGGTCCACATCATCAGCGCACTATTGCACAAGAAATTGCCTTTACTGATGCAGTACTTTGTGTAACATTTGTTTTAAGAAATTTTATAATGAGTTCATGTACGTGTTTTCTACAAGGTCATTTCTGGCTCGCTTATCGTTACTCGATATCTAATATAAATTATTAATTTGCATGCTACAGCTTTTATAATTTTATGCAAAAAGTTAGGCAATCTCCCTACGTGTCATTCATAAGTCCTTGAATTTGAGGTATTTTTGTGTTGTTTGAAAACGTTACGACCGGTAGTTGTATGGAATTATGCCCTAATAGGAATTTTCAATTGTTGATTGTAGCTTCGCTTGTTAGAATGGGATAATAAGCTTGGTTATACGAGTTTAACAAAGGTACTTCCACAAACTTATTTTATTCAATTACTTTTTCTGGTTGTTATCTTATAAACAGATGGAAGTTTAGAGGAAAATACTATTTATGTGATTGCATTATCTACAAATAGACTTTTACGAAAAAAGTTATGATTAGAATCTTATTATTATGATTGTACCTGTTTTCCTTGCTTAAACGAAAAAGAATTGCTTTCCGTTATAAAAATGCGTCTTGTTACGTGACATATTGAAGTTGGTCGTTCTAAGTTTCCTACTGTTACGATCCGGGTTATTATTGTATGTGATACAAGTAATGCTGCTCACGCCATTTCAAATATTATAAATGTATTTAAAAGCACTTCGTATTGGTTTGTATACATACAAATACAGTATTGTACAACGCATTTTTGTACATTTCCACGTCGTATTCAATTTAGCTACTAGAACACCAAAGTTTCTACAGGTAATTATTGTGGCGTATTCTAATACCGGTTTCAATATATTAAACGCGATGTGAGTGAACGTGAACTTTGTTATATAAAAATTAAACAATAATATAATCATCACAGACTGTTTGGTTATTCTCTAATGGCTTACAGACACGAGGATTGTTTTTCCTGCAGCTACAAAATTTAAATGTCCTTGTACACAACGTCGATTATGGTCGAAAAATATGGCAGAATCTGGGTGACCATATGGAGGAAGCAGTGTTTGTTTTGCGGAATTCCTTTGATGGTGGATCCTGTGCCGTAGAATCTTCCAGGGACGGGAACAGGACGTCTGAAAGAGCACCTCTTAAAGGCATCATGCCACCAGTGTATGTATCTATTTCCTTTCTGGGTATTGATATTTTAATTTCTCTGAGTTAGTCCACGTAGTTGGCTTGATGTATTTATTTATTTATGTCTTGTTTATAATTTACAGGGCAAAACTACTGAATTTGTTTGGTATAAGCATTTAATTTATAAAGGTACATTATTGCGCTCCAAATATTTCATTGCTTTTAATAAACAAGAGGAAATACGTTTTTACATTTTGTCATTGCATGATAAACTTTAGAAATTCAGGTTATTATTAATTATTAAATGTAGGTTTGGAACATACGGAATGTAGTTACGTGATTGTTTTCAAATCATACTGAGATAAACAAATTTGTGTAGAAACAGTTGGTAAATTTTAATTGCTTTAGCTTAAGGTAATGAATATGCTGCTGACAGCAGCTATTATTGGTTGAGAATCAATGATGAAATAAGATTAGCATTTGCTGTCCATACCGATATATAACTTAGAGTTATTGTTTAGATGTGACGTTATTACCAAATTCTACGCCGCTGCTGCGAAATGCATTTCCGTCAGTAGATGCTTTTTCTGCATTGCTGTTATCTACTACTATTACTTTTAAGGAGCACTTGTGAACACTGAGTAAGTATATAGATATATATTTTTAATTGTAAATATAGAGTATTTAAAAATTGGATTAAACAAGTGACTGAAAACAATCGCCTGTATATTTTTGTTATTAATTTTGTTTTATGTAAATATTGGGTTTGAGAGTAAAAATTAGTGTGACGTAAGTCAGGAATGTATTAATTATTTATGCGTCGATTTATGTGCTGGGTAAATCCTCAAGGATATGTAGAGTGAATATTGTATTTTCAGCGGGTTGGTTTTCCTTTTTATAACATGTTTTTATTAAAGGTGTTGTAAATAAATGTTCTCTCTTAAAGTTTTCTTTTTCTTTCTTTGTGACCCACCCCACTCTGCGACTTTTTAGCTAGCACGACATTCTTTAGATTTTATTGTTGCGGTACTCGGTGCGGACTATTTTCTTTGCTTACTTTACTTTGCTTTCTTTTCCACACAAAATACCGTAACAATCTATTAATATATCAACAAGCAAAACATTAATAAAGAAAACGGTTATCAATCTTTAAAAGTGATATTTTTAATACGAGGGGTACTCGATGTGTATCGGGAACTGACAACACTAATGTTGCTAGGTGCAATCTGACGTTTCTAATCTAAAGTTTGACATTTTTGACAGTATATATATTTATAACATTTTACCATAAGAACACTAATTGTTTTGTTATGATTCAGTTGAAAATTTCATCTCGACCAAAAAATGGAATTAACCGTGAAGATTTTCGTGCGATGTATTTTTACGATTTCCGATGTGGATTATCTCTACAACAGTGCCTGAATAAACTTATTTCGACTTTTGGAGAAAAGCTCCAACTAAAACCACTGTATATCGTTGGTATAGTGAATTCAATCGTGGTCGTAGTTCGCTAGCGGACGAATTTAAAGAAGGTCGGCCAAAATCGGCTGTTGTGCCAGAAAACATTGATGCTGTGCGCAAATTAATAATGCAAGATCGTCATGTGACTTATCGTGAGATTCATGCATTTCAGGCATTCAGGCATTAGTATAACAAGTATTCGTTCGATATTACATAAACATCTAGCTGTGAAAAGTTATGTGCGCGTTGAATCATACGTAATTTGACAATCGCTCAAAAAAATAATTCGTGTCGATTAGTGCAAAGGAATGCTCAAAAAATACGATTGCGGTGCATCAAACGCAGTGTATAACATCTACGCAGGTGACGAATCTTGGATTTATGCGTATGAACCCGAAAGCAAACAGCAGTCGACTGTATGGGTCTTCCAAGATAAACGAAATCCATCAACAGTTGTCCGCGCTCGAAGCACTTCGCAGAAAATGGTTGCCTGTCACAACTGTGGCTTTAGAGGATCGTAGAACAGTTAATTCTGCTTGGTATACAACCACTTGTTCGCCACAAGCTTTCGGAGAAATGGGAAAAATAAACCGACGACGCCTACTCATTCTCCATCATGACAATGCAAGCTCTCACACATCGGTTAAACAAGTGACTATTTGAGCACTCGAAACATCGAATTGATTGGTTATCCGCCATATAATCCTGATTTGGTATCTAATGATTTCTTTTTGTTCCCACACGTGACGAAGAAACTGCGTGAACAACGATTTTCGACACCAGAAGAGGAAGTTGATACGTTCAAAACTCATGTTTTGGAGATATCTCAATCGGAATGGAAAAAATGCTATGAAAATTGGTTCCAACGTATGCAAAAGTGTATCGACCATCGTGGAGAATATTTTGAAAAAGAGTAAAGAAGTTTTCACACCTTAAGTTTTTAAGTTTTGTTTTTGTTACTTATTCCCGATACATATCGCGCACTCCTTGTACTACTGGATATTAAGAAATAACTGTCTGCTTAATAATTTACCTTATTAAATCTTAGTTAAGAATCAAACCATTCAATGCACTCGCGATTGAATTTCCTCGAAATCGTACAACCCCAGGCAAATCCGTGCATCAGGAATCCCTCGTAGACAGCTCTGTCGCTGGTCGGCGATGGAAACTTGAATACTTCTGTAGAGATTTTACAAGAATAAATCACTGCACGTGTCACAGGATCCAATTGCAAGCAAAAACAAAAAACACCCAAATCACCATAAATCATCACTTAATAATTGCGATAGCATTTATTTTATCACCCAATCATGTATTGCAATAACTCTAATAAAGTTTATAGTAACGACCGTAAACCCTTAAAATACTCGCACAATGTTAACCCAAAAGTACTTAGTTTTCAATTACCACTCACGGTGCAGTGGCAGATAATAATTATTAAATTTAAATCCTTTTATGCTCTCGTGACATATCGACTTGCAATGCACTCTCAACTACCACCCGACGACCGACTTCACTTTTCATCCCTGTCACCAAAGGACCAACCACATACCTCAACTAAACCCGACAAGAGGGTCACTTTTGTCCCTGTTAAACGACAGATATTCCTACGAATTCCTATGACTAATCTATCCCTCTGGTATTGTAAAGAGTTCATATAAAGTATCAGTAACCAATAATACAAAACGTCCTTAATTAACTGTTAAGTACCCATCACGCAGATATAAGTACATGAAAAGCTACACATGGTGAATACCTTCCAATTATTACACCACAATGCATAATTACAACAAGCGCACACAACTTGATAAGTCAATAACAATGCTAGTAGAATTTTGCAACAGTTATAAGTACCCTACATTTGATTTTCCAATGCACCACCCGAAGGTACTACATTAGTCAGGAAGGAGCTTTTCTACCGGGAAAATTTAATTTTTGCCAAACCCTCGCTTAATATTTTTCAAGCAGTCCTAGTCGGGATTCGAATCCACGCGCTTTAGATAAGCAGTCATCTGCAAATCGGTCTAATCAACGGAGCCGCTTAGTTACAAGTACCCCCACATTTAACTTTCCAATGCTCCGCCCGAAGGAAGCGAGTTTTCTTTTACCTGAAAATTTTTTATTTTGCCGAATCCTCGATGTTCCGAGCAAAGTAGGGACCTTAGCGTGCGCGACAACACACACCCATAGGACCTACATTATACCTCTCATTCAAACGAGGACATACTTTTGTGAAGAATGCTCACCTAACATTTTTCAAGCGGACCAGCAGTCATACGCAAACCTGCTTAATCCACGGGGTCGCCTTGTTACAAGCACCCCTACATTTAATTTTCCGATGCTCCATCCGAAGATGCTATATTACCCAAAAAGAAAGCTTTTTTACCTGGAAATTTTGAGTTTTGCCGAACCTTTGCTATTTCAAGCAAGGCAAGGGCCTTTAACGTGCGAGACAACATTCACACCCGGGACGTACATTTTACCTCTAACCCGAATGACTGCGTATTTTTGTGAAAAATGTTCGCCTAACATTTTACAAGAGGTCGGCGTCGGGAATGAAACCCGAGACCTTGGGCACCTGTTACAAGTACCTTACATGTGATTTTACAATGCTCCACCCGAAAGTACTACATAGGCCAGGAAGCGAGTTTTTTTTACCTGCAAAATTTGGAATTTTGCCGAACCCTTGCTGTTCCACGCAAAGTAGGGATCTTTAACGTGCGTGACAACACTTACACACGGGACCTCCATTTTACCTCTCATCCGAACGAGAGTGTATTTTTGTGAAAAATGCTCGCCTAACATTTTTCAAGCGGACCGTGTCGGGATTCGAATCCGGGCCCTTTGGACCAGCAGTCATAGGCAAACCTGTCTGATCCACGTAGTCGCCTTGCTACAAGTACCTCTACATTTAATTTTCTGATGCTTCATCCGAAGATGCTATATTGCCCAAGAAGAAAGTTTTTTACCTGGAAATTTTGAGTTTTGCCGAACCTTTGCTATTTCAAGCAAGGCAGGGCCTTTAACGTGCGAGAAAACATTCACACGCAGGACGTACATTTTACCTCTCACCCGAATGATGGCGTATTTTTGTGAAAAATGTTCGCCTAACATTTTTCATACGGTCCGTGTCGGGAATGAAACCCGAGACCTTAGGCACCTGTTACAAGTACCTTACATGTGATTTTTTAATGCTCCACCCGAAGGTACTACACTGGCCAGAAAGCAAATTTTTTTACCTGGAAAATTTGGAACTTTGCCAAACCCTTGCTGTTCCGAGCAAGGTAGGGATCTTCAACGTGCGTGACAACACTCACACACGGGACCTCCATTTTACCTCTCATCCGAACGAGGGTGTGTTATTGTTAAAAATGCTCGCCTAACATTTTTCAAGCGAACCGTGTCGGAATTCAAACCCGGGACCTTGGGCGTAGTAGTCACACACATACCAACTATGCCACGAAACCACCACCTGTTACAAGTGC
The DNA here is from genome assembly GCA_036346225.1 of Platerodrilus igneus. NCBI lineage: Eukaryota > Metazoa > Arthropoda > Insecta > Coleoptera > Lycidae > Platerodrilus > Platerodrilus igneus. The sequence goes on along the minus strand of JARFIW010001469.1, from coordinate 7,617,565 downwards.
CTTACATGTGATTTTCCAATGTTCCATCCGAAGGTACTACATTGGCAAGGAAGCGAGTTTTTTTTACCTGGAAAATTTAGAATTTTGCCGAACCCTTGCTGTTGCAAGCAAGGTAGGGATTTTTAACGTGCGTGACAACACTGACACACGGAACCTCCATACTGTTACAAGTACCTTCATAGACGACGTACGCATTACGCAATACCGTTACAAGTACCGCATACCTTTCCTTGGAAGAGTTTTAATCGAGGAAGTCTTGCATTCGTAACACCCACAGGGTGATCAACACTTTCAGTCCGTTACGAGGTACAACGCTTGGCATTTTGTTGTTGACTACTACAACAAAATTAACAAAGCATTAACTTATTAGTGGAACGTTATGGATGGATGAATTAATTTTGACGAAGTATGGAATTTAAAATGTTCATAGCGATCATACGCGGGGTTTATACAAAATCCACACGCAGTTAGCATCAGCAAAGATTTTTCCATTAACGATTGATGTTGTATTTTTAATAGCCAACTTCTAATTATTCAAATTTTGTCTGATCGTTTAAATACCGATGCATACCTAGAATTTTTAGGAAATTACTTCAGGATGTATTAAGCGAAATTCCTATCGACCTACGAATAGAATGTCGTATCAGCATGACGGTGGTAAAGTGGCTCGATATTAATTTCAATAGGATATGGATTGGAAGACATGGTCCCGTTCAAGATCTCCTTACCTAAATACTTTAGACTTTTATTTATGGGATCGCTTAAAACACTTAGTTTAAATTGAACCAATTAATAGCATTCAACAAAAAGGAGATAGAATTTTGAATTTGACACAAAATATTCAAAACACAGTGAATTTTGCAGAAGTTAATAATTCATCCCATTTGCATTGCCAGGCGTGTAGCAATGCAAAAGGTGGCATTTTTGAAAATATATTACAGTTTGTTGAAAATTAAATAATATACTGTAATATTGTTAAACGTGAGAACAATTTGATAAAGGCAAATTAGCGTATTTCCACGAGACTCATAATAAACCAATTCTAGTTGGATAGAGGCGTAGTTTAAAGTACTGTTTGTGGTGGTAGATAGTTTTTGGTTCGAACTAGAGACGTTTATTGTTTACATGGCGTCAAAGTGTTCCAAAAGTATAAAATAAAATTTAGAAAGACTCGCCGTCTGTTATCTTCTATATTATATAAAATGATTCTGCTAATTGCATAAAAAAATATGGTTTTAAAGGATATATATCTAAAGAAATACGCGCTGCAAATATAAATAAAAAGCGTCGACGTGGTTGAAGAAACCGCAGTTTGAACTTGATTCTATAAGTAGACGGTTTTCATTAAGTATTTTAATAAAAATTTTAAGAATCAGAATTTCGAGAACTTAGCGTTTGAAATGATTTCCTGCAACAATCTATTTTAATTTAGAAAAATATCTCAATGATAGTTATGGTGCGATTGAATCTAATTTGTAGGTCAAGGAATAAATTTATTGACATAGAAAATTTTCTGAATACTTTAGTAGGAAGAATTAGGCGCTCTTAAATTATAATTTAATAAATCAAAGGATTGATGTGTGTCAACTTCTCAAAATTATTTAGTAGGAAAACTTGCATAAAATTAAATAAAAACCCTTAACCACAAAAAATATTTAAATTACTAGATACGTATTTCGACCACTATGTGGTCATCATCAGTAGGGAAAAAAAAATATTAGCTGTATAATTTACTATATTGTTGCTTTAAACACTATCGAGGATATTCTCCTCACCCGCAGGCTGGTGTTCTCAACAACAAACAAGTGAATTGTGACATTATAACTTAAATCTACCTAATTTATACTAATTCTAAATCTACTGAAGCGGAACCAGTTTAATCTTGCTTTCTCATTGGTTGTTGACCAATAGGGAAAGCAAAGCAGATGACTCTATTGGCCCTTTATCGGTGTTTAAGAGGGTCGTTTATGTTTAACAATTTTAATTGATTCATAGGCATTTAAGGAGGAAAACGTTGGTACCGCTTTTAACAATTTAACATTTTCTAGTTTAACAGGGGTGGCTGGTTTCAAATATATGTTTGGCGACCTGAGACCTTTCATATTTACCATATTTGAAGTGAGCAATGTGTTCTTTAAATCTTGTTGTTATATTCCTCTTGGTCTGACCAATATATTTTTGAAAACACCCTGGCCCTGCACAACTAATTTCATAAATCCCCGACTTTTGCAATTTTTCCACCTTGTCTTTTGGATTACCTAGCAAATCTTTAATTTTATTATTATTATTATTAGTGAAAGCAATTTTGAAAAGATTTGCTAGGTAATCCAAAAGACAAGGTGGAAAATTGCAAAAGTCAGGATTTAGAAATGTTGAGACAGTGTTTTCAAAATATATTGGTCAGAACCAAGAGGAATATCCAATTTAAGACACATGTATTTGAATTGAGAACACCAATATAGCCAGCGTTAAATATGAAATGTAAGTTAAAGGTCGTTTTCCAAACATATATTAAAACAGTAGACCCTTAAACACGATAATGCACTTTCATGGTCAACAATGGTCAAATACGTTCGTGTAATAATATGAAGGTAGTTTATAATTCTTACTTGTTGAACACCAGCCTCGTGGCTACCGATGTAATAGAACAGCAATTATTTCCTGTATCATTTATGTTAAATTACTTTGTTAGTATTATTAAATGTCACATGTTCATACATTATGGAAAACTTGCAATTTTAAAAATTAATTGCTGCAATAATTTATTTATTTTGGAAATTATTCTTAAATAAGAAAAAATATTAAAATTCGTAACAAAGATAAATTAAATTCTATGGATTTATTTTAATGAAGGTAGTTAAAACCTAAATTTTATGATTTATTATGCAGGTCTGATTCTAGGAATTGATCAATTTGGAAATGAGGTTTGAGATTTATGACAAGGATATCATGAAATGTTTGTCCTAAACTTTATTGTTATATGATGTTTATTACTAATTTATATCACAGTGCAATTTATATTAAACAGTATGTGTTACGTCATCATTGAACAATTTGGAAGTGGTGACAATAAATACCATTAGTGCGGGTACTCTACAGTTTTTAGTGAAACCTTATGCCGGTAGTGGGAGTGCGTGAAGTAACAATGAGTCGTACTCGGACGGTTACAGAAGACAGTGGTTGTACGAGAGCTTTTGAAGGCGACACCACACCGAGCGTGCGTGTTCTTTGGTGTCCGCTACCTGTTGTGTGTGACTTTTCTTGCCCAGAGCGGCACAGGCTTTAAGGTATTTATATCCTTTATTAAGTAGTTTGTCATAGTTGCTTTATTTATTACATAACCGCTACACTGCCATCGATATTACTACAAAAAGCAATTAGTCCTTCCCTATAATTAACATATCTAGATCACCTTATCACCCCACATTTGGTCCTTCGAGCCGGATTTCACTAGTCCTATGTTTTTATACGTATGTCCTAAACTGAATATTATTTTGCATTTCAGCGAGCGTGTTTTAATCATTTACTTTAGTTTTAAATTTGTGTTCAAACCCCCTATTTAGCGGGTTAAAATGTGTAAGTATTAGCTATATACTTTCTTTAAATTAAATTAAGCGATTTTGCCGTAATTAAACCAAGCGGTTAATTACAAATAAATTCTTTAACATAAAATTTGTTAGTTTTCAGTCTTGAATTTATTTTAGCGGCATATAAAACACACGGCAACGTAAAAATTATAATTCGCTTTATACTCCTCAAATAAGAAAAATAAAGGGATTTGCTTTGTATTTAAAAGCCATTGCACGTTTTTGTATTACACACAAACCTGCTCGGTTTGTAAACGTAAAATATTGAATACATCTGCAAAGGGTAATAAAGTTGTAAAACTGCAACCTTTCTTGCAATATGTTAGCCACATGTTTAAATGTTCCTGTGATCTTTCATGTTAAAGGCCGCCCGTTTAAACTGTAATTTTTATCTTAACGCTTTGTTTGACAAACCGTTAGTTTTCGACGTGTTGCTTAAGACCCATTGGAGGCTAATAGTCATAAACGTGATTTATTGATTTATGCGCTAATTTTACATTTTCGTGCTAGAACAACAACCCATAATATTTAATATTTTTCAACCCAAAGCTGAAGGTTACCGCGTTTACAACATTTTATTGTAGGTCTTTCACAATAACATTGTCATTATGGCTCCGAAAAAAACACATTTGGCGGAACTTGAGTTATTTAAAATACGGATTATCGAAATGTTTGAACTGGGCAACGCTATACAAAGTGATTCAATTTTAAAAACGTTATTCCATATTCAAACAAGGGGAGTAAATGACATTTACTCCAATTTTAATAGAGTTTTAATTGATGTCTTAGCGTCGTGTAACGATGTAGAATTATTAGCTTTCAGCGCTCTACGGAAAGAGGTAGATGCTGCTTATTATTGCATTTTGCTCCATCTTGAAATGATGCAAGAAATGCGAGCACCACAAATTAATGAAAGTACATCAAGCAGTACGGGATCAAAATTGTTACTGTTAAAGCTCCCACATTTTAATAATGAGGTAACTGATTTCTCATCTTTTATTGATTTATTTGACAGCCTGGTTTATAATAATGCTTCACTGACCAATATTGAAAAACTAAATCACCTTATTAACTGCTGTAGCGGGGAAGTCTTTGAAAATTATTAAATCTGTACCTGTTTCGGGGGATAATTTTTTATTTCATATAATGCCTTGCGTGAGCGATTTAGCAATCCGCGTTTATTAACAACTTTGCATTGGAAGGCTATGAAAGACTTTCCACCTTTAAAATCAGAAGACCCTAAGAAACGTAGGGCACTTATTGATTGTTTTTCAGAGAACCTTGCTGTTCTAACTAACTTAAAATTTCCTACTGAACATTGGAACTTCATTCTGGTCGATTTTCTTTTAGAAAAACTCGATCCGTTTACTAAAAAACGCTTTGAACTCCAATCGGATCCGAAGCAAATACCCAAGTTCGATGATTTGAGATATTTTTTAACTCAACAATGTGCAGCCTTGGAAACCTTTCCTTCAACCGCACCTGTTTCTTATTCGACCACTGTCCATACATCTCACACATCAGTGCCTAAGAAATCCTCAGCGTTTCAATTTAAACCAAAAGTTTCTTCTAACGTAGTTTCACTGAATACACCAATTAGCTCCAGTGACTCAAAGAATTCATTTTCGCACCATTGTCCTTCTTGCAAAGGCAATCACTTAATTTATAGATGTCAATTATTTCTAAAGAAAACTCCGACGGAACGTTTCGACATTGTCAAACGCTTACGCCTATGTTTAAATTGCATACGTACAGACCATGCGTACATGCAATGTAAATCTTATAACTCTTGTCCAACTTGCGCCAAGCCGCATCATACCTTGCTACATTTTGAAGCGCAACCTGCTTCTAGCCCTTCAGCGGAACCGACCGCTACACATATGCATAAAAATGCCAATAGGACGCAGTCAGCCTCTCCTATTTCGGCAAATGTTTTATCTTCACAGACGAATTTCAATCTTGGGGTTACTGTTTTACTCTCCACTGCTGTTGTGGAAGTTCAAGACCGTTCTAGTAGATATAAACCGATCAGGGTACTCTTAGACCCTGGCTCCCAAGCTAGCTTTATTCGAGACGATTGCGTGAGCAAACTTTGGCTTCCACGCATACGTTCTCAAGTTCCGATTTATGGACTTGGGCAGACAACTTCAGCGGTCAATAGGGGTGCCGTCAGCTGCACCATTCGCTCTATTTTAGACTCTGAAAAATCTCTAGAAGTCACAACTTTTGTGCTTTCGTCAATATCTGGTAAATTACCTAGCGTTGAAGTTCCTAGTAATTAGGAACACTTATGCGGCCTGCACTTTGCAAATCCGACCTGGAACTCTCCAGGAACTATTGATATGCTCCTCGGAGCAGATGTTTATCCGTTCATTATCAATGGCGGTGTTATACATGGCAAATTTCTTCAGCCTGCCGCCATAAATACAATTTTTGGTTGGACTATTATTGGTCCCACAAAAAGCTTGCAGTCTGATACTGTCCAAGCATTTTTTACTTCTGTAGAAGATCCTATCGACCAGACTCTAAGGCGTTCTTGGGAGATAGAGGAGCTGCCATCCAAGCCTTATACTTCTCCAGAAGAAGAAAAGGCAGATTTAATTTTCGAAAACACGTTTTCTCGTGACCCTAGCGGTCGTTTTATTGTTGCGTTACCGTTCAACGATACTTTGCCCATTTTTGATAAGTCCTTTGACATGGCTAAAAAACGACTATTTTCGTTAGAGCGCAAATTGCATGCTCAACCGGAGCTACGCGCACAGTACAACAATTTCATGCAGGACTATCTTGATGCGGGTCATATGGCATTACTCGATTCTCCGCCCGTTGGGAACGATAATTATTTTTTACCCCATCACCCTGTGTTTAAAGAGGAAGGTCATACTTCTAAAATTCGTGTGGTTTTTGACGCCTCTGCAAAGGCTAAAAACAACGTGTCACTTAATGACACTCAATTGGCTGAACCTAGTCTCCAAAACGACATTTCGTCAATCTTACTTAAATTTCGCACTCATCGTTTTTTTTTACTTGTGATGTTCGCTAAATGTATCGACAAATTTTGGTTACCGAAGAACATCGAAAATTTCAATTAATTGTTTAGCGGTTCTCCGCAGAAGAACCCATTCAGACTTATCGCTTAATACAGTGACCTATGGTATTAAGTCATCGCCTTATCTAGCATTAAAAACCCTTCACCAATTAGCCATTGACAAAGGCAAAAGGTTTCCGTTAGCCGCTGAGGCTATACGGTCAAACCTATATATTGACGATTTTGTCGCCGGTGAAGATTCTATACAATCGGCCCTAGAAATTAAAAATCAACTTATTCGACTTTTGCATTTGGCTGGTTTTGAACTTCGAAAATGGAGTTCTAATTCAGCTTCTATTTTGGAAGGCATTCCGTCAGATTTTTGCCAATATACTTCTCTCGATTTCGACTCTGACGAATCAATAAAAATATTGGGTCTTCAATGGTCACCTACAGAAGATATTTTCTCATTTCGGGTTAAACCATTAAACCCAATATGTACAAAGCGCAACATACTTTCGCAAGTTGCCAGAATATATGATCCATTAGGGTTTTTAGCCCCACTAACACTTTTTGCGAAACGCCTAATCCAGCATCTGTGGATGTTAGGTTTAAATTGGGATGACATCCCACCAGCAGACATTTCGTCTCAATGGCAGCAGTATCAAGAAGAGTTGCCGTTATTATCGCCATTAAAGTTACCACGTTATTTACCCCCTTCGGATCCTTTTACTTGTCATTTGCATGGGTTTTGCGATTCTAGCGGGGTAGGGTATGCAGCGGTAATATATTTCCAGTTCATAAATCAAACTACTGGAGAAATAACTGTACAATTTGTAACCGCTAAAACAAAAGTAGCTCCAATTAAGCGCATTTCAATTCCACGTTTGGAATTATGTGCCGCCGTTTTATTAACCGATTTACTTTCTTTTACCATTCGGTCTTATCAAGGCTTGATTGAAATCTCCGATGTTTCAACGTGGAGTGATTCTACGGTCGCTCTCACTTGGATACGTTCTCCACCGTTTCGTTGAAAAACTTTTGTGGCAAACCGTGTTAGCCACATTCAAGAAATCATTGCACCTAGTCGATGGTTTTATATTAAATCTTCGCATAATCCGGCTGATCCTGCATCTCGGGGATTAATGCCAAGCGCGGTTATTTCATGTTCGCTATGGTGGGCGGGGCCTGAATGGCTTCACTACCCTAGTGACTCGTGGCCGCCTCAACCAACATTGTCAACCTCAATCGCTGAGGTAACTACGGAAAAGAAGATCCTAACATTTGTCGCTCAAACAGATCCAAACGTCATTGACATTTTACTAAGTCGCTTTTCATCGTTATATAAAATCCAAGGCATCGTGGCTTACATTTATAGATTTTCTAAACCCATGGCTCAACGTCATATGGGTCCCTTAACAGACATTGAATTACACAATTCTCTTATGATTATCGTTCGGCATGTACAAAATGTTACATTTTCAAAGGAAATAGCTTCGATCAAGGCAAAACGTAAATTACCTAAAACCTTGCGAAAACTTTCTCCATTTGTCGATCCACAAAATATCTTAAGAGTAGGTGGGCGCTTGACACATTCTTCGCTTTCCTATTTCGAAAAGTTTCCTGCGTTATTGCCTCAGCGGCACCGATTAACCGAACTTATCATTCGGTCAACTCACGAAAGGTATTACTATCCCGGTGTTAATACCACAGCGTATCTTATACAACAGAATTTTTGGATCCTTTCTATTAAAAACTCAATCCGAAGTTATTTATCATCATGTCATGGATGTTTTCGTACCAGACCGGTCCTGGTAACTCCTCCTATGGGAGACCTACCGGCAGCACGTATTACCCAAATCAAACCGTTCAGTATTGTTGGTGTTGATTTTGCTGGCCCTCTTTTAATAAAGGCTAACCGCCTACGAGGCTCTAAAACTCTTAACGCCTATATTTGTATTTTTGTTTGTTTTGCCACTAAGGCAGCACATATTGAACTTGTTTCGGATTTGTCGGCAGACGAGTTTCTTGCTGCTTTGCGACGATTTATAGCACGTCGAGAACGCTGTTCTAAAATCTTTAGTGATTGCGGAACTAATTTTGTAGGTGCCTATCGTCAGCTTACGAGTTATCTGCATAGTGCAGTAACCTCAGAAAAAATAAAGTGGTCGTTTAATTCACCTAGCGCCCCTCACTTCGGTGGCTTGTGGGAAAGCGGTGTTAAGTCGGTAAAGACACACCTAACTCGCGTAATCGGCGAACAAAAACTTACCTTTGAGGAACTTTACACAGTTCTTACTCAAATTGAATCTGTTCTAAATCTAAGGCCACTCTGCGCTTTGAGTTCGGATCCAAATGACCTGCGTTGCTTAACACCAGGTCATTTCCTAACTATGGAACCTCTTTCTGCACCACCAGATGAGGACCATTCAAACAACGATTTATCATTAAAGAGCAGGTGGAAACTCCTGCAAAAACTCAACCAAGATTTTTGGGCTCGCTGGAGCTATGAGCACTTACATACTCTGAATCAGAAGGTTAAATGGCACTCTAAGGTAGGTGTGCGACAAGTTGAAAAGGACACTATTGTCCTCATCAAGGACGACCAACTTTCTCCACTTCAATGGAAGTTTGGTCGTATTATTAATACCTTTCCCGGTGCGGACGGTATTATACGTGTCGCTGAGATCAAAACTGCACATGGCACATTAAAACGACCTTTGGTCAAACTAGCACCGCTACCGGTATTTTAATTTTATTTTATGTTTAGATGTATATACACATTTCTTACATGTATGGTAGTATATTATTTTTAAATATTTGTTTATTTACATATATATTTTTTTATTTTGCATAGTTGGTGATATCGCTCGCTGTAGTGTACCACCCTATCTTTCGTTACCCGTTTTCCTAGCAAGGTCAAATCCCATGTGATTTCCTTCACCCAACCTACTTCCCTCCTTTTCAAAATTCTATGAATTTGGTGGGCGGTATGTTACGTCATCATTGAACAATTTGGAAGTGGTGACAATAAATACCATTAGTGCGGGTACTCTACAGTTTTCAGTGAAACCTTATGCCGGTAGTGGGAGTGCGTGAAGTAACAATGAGTCGTACTCGGACGGTTACAGAAGACAGTAGTTGTACGAGAGCTTTTGAAGGCGACACCACACCGAGCGTGCGTGTTCTTTGGTGTCCGCTACCTGTTGTGTGTGACTTTTCTTGCCCAGAGCGGCACAGGCTTTAAAGTATTTATATCCTTTATTAAGTAGTTTGTCGTAGTTGCTTTATTTATTACATAACCGCTACACTGCCATCGGTATTGCTACAAAAAGCAATTGGTCCTTCCCTATAATTAACATATCAAGATCACCTTATCACCCCACAGTATGTACCACCAATTCATTTCATATCACTACTATCGAAGCTTTAAATTAGAACTAAACTAACCAACGCTCAGCGCCGTAATTTAGATACATGTTCAAAACGTACCAAAAATTATGTAAATAGAATTCTAGATATTTCTCACTATATGGTTAATAAGGCTCTTGTAACTTGTAAATCAAGTCCATCTAAAAGATGTAATGCTGTAAGGGCACATCAATCATCTTTTGTGTACAAACGCTTGGTTTGCGTTCTAATGTAGTTATTATAGTTAGAGATAGAGTAAACGGCACAAATACAACCTCTACTGTAGCGATCCATCATTGATATAACGCAAAACAAGTCTATATGATGAAAAGAATAAGGTTTATCACTTATACATTGGTGCAAATAGGAACGCATTTAAAAGTTATTTACTTAAAATCCACTTTTGTATGTAAAACACCAGCTTACAATTACATGTCTGAATATGCAGCTGAAGCAATATTGAACAAACAATAGCGGTGTTCTGTTCGAAATGCATTTTCTAGTTTTATAGCATAATTAAAAACGAAATAAATACAGAACAAATATGGAAATTTCAATGCGTTTTTTTCGTCATCTAAAAGATAACTTAAACATTGCAAATCTATCAAGAATTTAGCAATCATTTCCTTACAAAGATCCATGCACGTGCTTAGTAGTAGCAACCTGATAATAATATAAAGCAAAAGCTTCGAAGAAAATTTATGAAAGCTGTACGTTTTATCCATGCAGTCGTTTCTACACTTTCTTTTTTTAAGCATTAAGCTCCATCTTTCAGCAAGTTGCGAGAATTTCTCAAAGTCATTAACCTTGATTTAAGATTGCTTAAACAAGGAATGGTCTTGCAAGCTACAAATTTATATCAAACAATGCTTAGTGCCGCTAAAACCTCACTTAGATAAATCTGAAGATTTAGAAACAACCCTCCCTAATCATAATTTCTTAGGTTATGAAGTTGAGTTATTTATCAAAACCCTTCGCAACCTTTAGTAACCTCTTTTATATAGATAGCTTAGATTTGTACGCTTCCACGTTTGTCGATTATTATAAAACTATTTGCAAAATTCTAAACTTATCGCTGCACTCAAAATTCTATTGATGCTTAATTAATCTCAACCCTTTCCCGTCTTAAATTCCAATTAGCGACTCATCCAGTTACGATGCCGTTTTGGGAGCTATGCTTTATCTGTCGAAATCCTAGTACGGCAAATTCCTACTAATCTCGCATACCCGAACGAGATTGAATACGGGCATGCCTAAGACGTTCACTCAAATATACATCACATGAAGCATTGAGCCCTTCAGCCAAACACCTCTGATTAATTTTCTATAAGCATATCAAACCGAAGGTTCCAACTTTATATTCAGTTTCTAACAGTAGGGAGTATTATGATATTTTATGATATATTTGAAAGTTCATCTAGATGAAAACTTCAAGAACGTGATATATTGAGGAAACTTCCATACTTCATTAGACTAATTACTTTTAAGAATGACCGGGTATTGGGTGAGTTTGCGATAGCTAATCTCCCTCGTGATTTATTATCGGAAGTTTGAAGTCTGCAGAACAAAAAACTTAAAAGCATTGGTATAGAAGAGATATCAGGAAAAACGAATCTACCCTATTGGAATCTGAATGAATTACAGATGTATTTTTAAGAAATTCTTAAATGTCTAACGAATGTTTATGATACAAGTAGCAATACCCTTTGTATGCGTTTTAGCTAAAAATATGCGTGCGAGACCGAAAATCTTGAAAAGCAATAAAGAAATTTTGTGAACTTGTGCGTACATTGCTACGTACTACTTGCGGGTATCTAATTTGCCGACATTACCGAGATAGTACAGTACCACCAGCCATTGCGTAATTTGGAAAACATGTGATACGGAAAAGGGTAACTTCCTTGTTTATTATACAGTTTGTATGATATACGACCCCCTATTTTTGAACTGTTATAACTTGTTTACTTTTTGTCACAAACACATGATTTAACAAACAATACAATTGTAAGTCTATGAGGTTTCCACATCTGTTTTCAACATTCGTCATAGGCTCCTTCATTTTGCCCACACGTATGTAACCTTTTAGGTACGTCGTCAACAGTAGCCTGCAACATGCGGAGTGGTATGTTCCTAATTATGTGTGAGATCGTTTGCTCAAGTGCGTCAATATTTTGGGTTTTTTTCGATAAACTTCCTCTTTTGTACAACCTCACAAAAAGAAATCACAAGGTGTGAAATCGGGGCTGCGGCAGGCCAATCATACGAGCAACGTCTTCCTATCCATTTGTCAGCGCAATGCTCATGAAGCCAATTTCTGATGTCGTTAGCATAATGTGGAGGAGCTCCATCTTGCATAAAATGCAAGATAGGCATTCCATTGAGATATCACTGACCACACTTGGTTCCCCAACAGTCCAAATATAGTTCAGCGTTCATTGCGGTACTTAGGATAAAGGATAAACGACTCTAGTGGCAGTGAAACCGCACCACACTGTCACTTTATCACGCCCCTAAGCCTTTTCAACAGATTTATGTGGATTATCCAATTTGCAGTAATGACAATTATGTCTATTGACAAACACCCCAACACAAAAGACAGCCTCATCCCCCCCAAATTACATTGTTAAACGGTATCGGTCAATGTTCCTGCCAAGACAAATTTTCTCAGCAAATTCTATTTGTCTATCGCAGTCTCCAAGATAATTATGTGGTTTCCAGGGTTAAAAACACAGATCTTTTTTCAAAATTGTTTGAACTGCATGAGTTAGACCACTTTTTCTGACAGCGGCACACGCACAGACTTCGATGGACTTCTGGTGAACTTTTGACTGACCACTACGATGTTTTTTAGTGTGCGGGATGTTGAACGACGTTCAAGTCTGTGGATATCCTTAATAGAACCAGTTGTCACCAATTTATGGTGAGTTTTTAATTGTCTTTGGATCAAGTGTCGCACGAATACAACGCCCTCTTCTCTCCAAGGCCACTGAGTTCCATACCTCAAACCTGACGGCTATTCGACATGTGTCTTCCACATTCAAAACCGGTAGCATTTTTCAACTACAATGAACGAAAAAATATGTTAAACACAAGTTGTCCTAAAAAAATTGTGTCATATTGTTACGTCGTCATCGAACATTTATTGGAATTGGTGACAATAAATACTTAGTGCGGGTATCCTATAGTTTTTGAGTGAAACATTATATACCGACAGTGGAAGTGCGTTGAAGAAGACAGTCGCATTCGAACCCTTGCAGAAGACGGTTGTATGAGAGCTTTTGAAAGCGACATCGACACCCAATCGTGCGTGTTTTTGGTTGTCCGTAAAAGCTTTTGTGTGTGAACGTTTATTGCCCACAGCGGCACAGGCTTTAAGGTATTTATACCCTTTATTAAGTAGTTTGGTGTAGTTGTTTTTAGTTATTACATAACCGCTCCACCGCTATCGGTATTACTAAAAAAGCAATTGGTCCTTCCCTATAATTAGCATATCTTATCAGCTCATTCACCCCCAATAATCCACATATACTTAAGGAAATTATAACAGTTAAAAAATAGAGAGTCATACATCAAACACCCGTAAGCTATGATGATAGCCTTCATCAAAAGCACAGCTTCCACATGGATGTGGGCTCTAATTTGTATGACACACATAAATACTGAAACACTTTAACACGCGGCTAAGATGATAAAAATGTATTTGCTTGCTCTGGACTTTACTCCAGCGTTAAAGGCATGAGCAGAGAATTCACTGTAAAACTAAGATGTAACAGAATTAAAATTAGACCCCCACCAAACTCGTTTAAACACTAGTTGTTATGACCCTATGGAAGGTGTGGGAACCCTAAGGTGCGTATACTTAATTACAAAAATTGACTACAAACAGAGTATGCCTAAAATAAAAACAAGTTATAAAATACAACAGGAGACACCAGTTTACGTTTCAAAATAATAATAAAATAAATAGTAATATTTAGTTGAACCTTCCAAGGTTTAAAGATTTTACCATAATCACTCATGGACATATAGATCACCACAATAAAAGATGTGTACTCACATAAAAACATATTAACTGATTAATAAATATCATTATTGAACAAAATAAAAAGAAATAAACATATCTTATTTGATCTGGATCAAAAAGCTGGCACTCTAGTTTCTCGTTTCCGCGAAGCTGGTCTACACTTAAGGAACGACAAGTATATTTTCATGGCCAACAACTAACATTTGTCGGTTTTGCAGTTAGTACCGAAGGCATAAAGCTAATAGAAGACAAGGTTAAGGCTATAGAATGCGCCTGCGCCCACTGATAAAACTGAATTGCAGGCGTTCTTAGGACTACTTAACTTTTACCAGATTTTTAAAAGACAAGACTTCAATTGCCGAGCCCCTGCATATGCTTTTGCAGAAAAATGTGATGTTCTGGTGGGGTGCCGAACAAAGTAGTGCGTTTAAAAAACTTGAAGAGATCACTGCACTGGAACCGATCTTAGTATACTATAGTGTGAACAAACCTCTTATATTGACCTATGACGCAAGTCCATTCGGAGTGGGTTGCGTGTTAGCCCAACCTAATGATGATGGAATCAGTACGCTAGTGCATTTTTATGCGCGAACCCTTTCATCAACGGAGAGGAACTTCGCGCAAGTTGATCGGGAAGTTTTGGCAGTGATTCTCAGAATAAAAAAAATTCTGCATCTATGGTAGACATATATCTATAGATACGGATCATAAACCTATGCTGGGAGTTTTTAACTATAAAAATAAAGTATTCCTAAAGTACTTTCACCACGTACGCAACGTTGGGCACTAATTTTGAGTGCATATGACTACGACAAAACAATTTTTCCTGAAAATAAAATTGGAAATGCTGACACCTTAAGGCGGTTACCATTAAGGATCAGCTCTCCTAAAGTACAACCATCAGAGGATGTACTCATGCTAGAGAATATACCAGAAAAAATATTATGTGCATAAGAAATAGTCGAAGAAGCTAGAATGGGGCCGTGTATATTTGTTGTGGTTTGTTTTGTATTTTTCTTAATTTTTCCTAGGTATTAAGCCACTCGGAGTTTTTAAAATTGTCTATATGTTTTTATGTGTCATAAATATCAAACTTAAAAATTTTTATTACATTGACAACGATCCAACGTCATAGATCGAAACGCAAATAAAGACTCTGAGTGGTTTAATACCACAGAAAAATTAAGAAAAATAGAATGGGGTCGATTTTGTCTACGGTTTTACAATGGACACGGAGGGGCTGGCCGACAAAGAACGATTTGTTTTCCGTCAATATCTTGCCGTATTTACTGAGAAAGAATGAAATAAGCTGCTATGAGAACTGCCTGTTATGGGGCACGAGGGTAATCATTCCACCAGAAGGATGGCAAATGGTATTACAAACTCTACACTCTGCTCACCCAGGTGTAGTAAAAACGAAAGGACTAGCGCGCCCCTATATTTAGTGACCAAACCTCGATAAACAAATCAAAAACTATGTCAATTCGTGTCATAGCTGCCAAGAAGTTAGAAACATGTCCAACAAGACTCCAGTTCATCCATGGAAAAGGTCGCGTGCGCCATGGACACGTTTACACTTGGATTTTCCAGGGACTATGGACGGAAATTATTTTCTAATCATCATAGATTCGTTTTGCAAATGGCTTGAAGCTAGACAGGTGCCTGCGGTTTCTTCAGCAGCAACCAATAAGTGTTGAGAGATTTATTTGCTCCGCATGGTATTTTGAACGTACGTGTTTCGGACGATACAAACTGTTTCACTTCGCACGAATATAAACAATTTTTATAAAATAATGAAATCAGACAAGCTTTAGCAACAACTTACCATTCCAACAGTAACAGTTAAGCAAAACGAATGGTCCAAAGCGTAAAAAATGCTATACGGAAGATGCACGGGAAGGACATCAAAATCAAGCTTCCACGATACTAGCTTATACAACATTTCTCCACTTACGGAGTGCCAGATAGGTCACATGCAGAAATTTTTATGGATAAAACGTTAAATACTATTATAGATAAAGTTTTTCCCAATTTAGCCAAGGAATTGGTCGCACTACTGGAAAAACCAATACCAAACTTTTCGTAGAGAGCCACCCCATATTTTGCAGGTCCTACGTACCAGGGCCCAAGTGGGTACCAGCTACTACCGTAGATTGCTCTGGTTCATTACGCTATAATGCTGCCACGCCCATCGAAAAACTTGTAAGAAGACATACCGGCTAACTACGGAAAAGACACCCTACGCCCATTCAGCTAGTTGAGGCCAGTCAAGTAGAAGTGTCCAATATAGAGAGGGATGTTGAAACTGAAATTCATATACCAAACCCAATTTCGGATGTTAAGTATTCAGAACCTTTGGTCTGATTCCAGCGGGTAAAATCACCTCTAAAATATTTAAATGATTACGTGACGTAAGAAGTTAAAATCTAAGGGGAAGGAGTGCTAGATATTTGGGATAGTACACTTGGTAACTCGAAGTTTGTGGTTTCCCCACCTATGTAGAAAAGGTTAGACAAAAATTAGGTAGTTAGGGGTAACGGTTTTTGTGCGAAAATCTGTAAATTTAATTAGAAATGTTTTTGTGAACGTTTTCCTATGAATAAATATGGTGTTCTTCTCGATGTTGATTGTCTTACGTTGTAGCGAAACCCAACCTGGAGACTCCGCAGGTAAGGACCGGCTAGAGAAAGACCTGAACGTTCGGCTTAAATTAATGCAACTTTCAAAACTTTACAAGGTAAGTAGATTTTTGCTACTATAAGTAGCGCCAAAATATTCAAAAAGGCATAAATCATATTTTTATGTAATTTGTCAGTTTTATAGTGTGTTTAACGAATAGAACCACTCCCCGGTGTGAATAATCAGATTTCTAAAATTGAAAGCACGCAGCATTTTTCATTTGTGTGTATAACATTTCTGTTAAAAAAGTCACCATAAATATCTACAATCGGAAAAAGTAAAGTTGACTATGGCGTTGATATTTAATTAATGCGAATTTCTCTCTTCAGGTCGCTCCAACTTCTAGTATGGTATATAATTACGAAACACTAGCTCTGAATTAGAAACGCCTTTTCCATAAAAAAAAATGCGTTTTCGAAGTTCTCCGAGTGCAAATAAGTTAATTCGTTTCTCCTACCAGTTTTAGCTACATCAGCAATCGACACCAATCTCAACAATAAGTACTTTTTATAATCTGCTACCTTCATAAACCGTTCAATGTGATCCTCTAGAAAATTTTTGGACTTCTTAGGTTTATATCTGCTTGATCTTCTTTTAATTATAAAAAATATAAAAAATAAATTCGACTTCATTTACTCTTAATTTTTATTAAACTTTATTAAGAAGTTGACTTAACAATCTACAAGTAAAAATTTGTTAGGCAATACACTTCAATGTTAACTACTTAATGGAAATCATTGACAGAAAAAAATGTGTAAACCTAAGTGCTGACGTATAGATGCATATTTTACACCAAAGAGAAGTGGAACTTTTCATGGCGCGAGTTACATATCCCCCAAATTAGGATATATATATATGTAATCAAATGGAATTATTAAATCTTACGTTAGATTGTTACAATGTATAATTGAAGGACATATTACAAAAGGCTAATGGAAGTTCTTAAACCAGATATGAGAACGGATGTCAATACTTTGTATTCCAGACGTAACATGACACTTCAGGTGCAGGTCACAATAAATTATAGGAAACTTATTGTTAGATTTAAGATTACTAAGAAGTAATATTTTGTATTGAATAAAGAAATAGCAGACATAAGATCTGCATTTCCCATAAGCAATGTGAGGGGCAGGGATAGCATAAATACCCTCAGGAGTCCAAGATGACCAGTCAGTCTAGAGCTTCACGACTTTAACATTGTTGGTTGTTCAGCTACTCACCCTAATTTTAGTTCATTTAAATTAGTGAAAGTCAACCTAGAATATTTTTGATCTCAATACGTTACTGCATATACCGTACCTGTTATTAAAATTCACACTGTAATTCTGTTTAAATAAAATCGATAAGAGTTTTTTTGGAAGAAGCTTTTTAAAAAGTCGCTCCAAGAGACCCAAAACCTATCTCGTGCCTTAATTTACCCGCCGAACGCTAGTGAGGCGGCTATAAAAGAGCAATCCATAAAAAGTCACTTTTCCTCCACATAAAATATACTAATTTTCATATATATTTGCGGATATGAATTTTCCGTTTTTGATTAATTTCAAGAGTTGCTTTTACGATTAGTCTTCTTTTTGACACAAATTAATTTGACACAATAACTACGCGATTGTTGTTAAATAAAAACGCATTCGTAAAACGCAAAGCTCCGAAATTGAATCTTTGGCAAACGAAGCAGTGCCGCGCCTTTGACCGACAAAATCGAGGGACAATATTTCACGGCTTCAATTTTCAAAATGCTACCCTTAAAAATTGCACGTTTAATATTACGTTGCAAATTAAAATCAAGTTTAACTGCTATTTATCGTTATTTATATTGCTGTTTTGCGTCACTTATTTGATAACGTCATGGCGACACTTTTACCTCCGACGACTGGAAAAAGAAAGGTATAAATGTCGACCAGGAAACTGAAATTTTTCCCAAGCGGACTCAGATAAATAATGACCCGATTTTTAACGTTTCAAGAAATAGTTATTTATTATACAAGGGAAAAAGTACTAGATTTTAGCTCGAGGTGTGTTTGTCTCCCGACGCGAGTTACATATCCACCAAATTAGGATATATATGTAATCAAATGGAATTATTAAATCTTAAGTTAGATTGTTACAATGCATAATTGAAGGACATATTACAAAAGGCTAATGGTAGCTCATAAATCAGACATGGGAACGGATGTGAATTGTATTCCAGGCGTAACATGACACTGCAGGTGCAGGTCACAATAGATTATAAGAAACCTATTGTTAGAATTAAGAATACTAAGAAGTAATACTTTGTATTGAATAAAGAAGTAGCAGACATGAGATCTGCAGTTCCCATAATCAATGTGAGGGGCAGGGATAGCATAAATACCCTCAGGAGCCCAGGATGGCCAGTCAGTCTAAAGCTTCACAACTTTAACATAGTTGGTTGTTCAGCTACTCACCCTAATTTTAGTTAATTTAAAGTGAATGTCAACTTAGAACATTTTTGATCCCAATACGTTACTGCAAATAACGTACTTGTAATTAAAAATTAATTTTGTTATTTCTGTTTCAAATAAATTGATAAAGAGTTTTTTGGAAGAAGCCTTTTTTAAAAGTTGCTCCAAGAGGACCAAAACCTACCTCGTCCCTTCATTTACCCGCCGAACGCGAGTGCAGCGGTTATAAGAGGCAAGCCATAAAAAGTCACTTTTCCTCCACATAAAGTATACTAATTTTCATGTATATTTGCGGATATGAATTTTCCGTTTTTGATTAATATCAAAGATTGCTTTTACGATTAGTCATCTTTTTGACGCAAATTAATTTGACACAATAACTACACGTTTGTTGTTAAATAAGAAAGCATTCGTAAAACGCAAAGCTCCGAAATTGAATCTTTGGCAAATGAAGCAGTGTCGCGCCTTGGACCGACAAAATCTGAGGACAATATTGCACGGCCTCAATTTTCAAAATGCTACCCTTAAAAATTGCACGTTTAATATTACGTTGCAAAATAAAAATCAAGTTTAACTGCTATTTATCGTTATTTATATTACTGTTTTGCGTCAGTTATTTGATAACGTCATGGCGACACTTTTACCTCCGACGACTGGAAAAAGAAAGGTATAAATGTCGACCAGGAAACTGAAATTTTTCCCAAGCGGACTCAGATAAATAATGACCCGATTTTTAACGTTTCAAGAAATAGTTATTTATTATACAAGGGAAAAAGTACTAGATTTTAGCTCGAGGTGTGTTTGTCTCCCGACGCGAGCTACATATCCACCAAATTAGGATATATATGTAATCAAATGGAATTATTAAATCTTAAGTTAGATTGTTACAATGCATAATTGAAGGACATATTACAAAAGGCTAATGGTAGCTCATAAATCAGACATGGGAACGGATGTGAATTGTATTCCAGGCGTAACATGACACTGCAGGTGCAGGTCACAATAGATTATAAGAAACCTATTGTTAGAATTAAGAATACTAAGAAGTAATACTTTGTATTGAATAAAGAAGTAGCAGACATGAGATCTGCAGTTCCCATAATCAATGTGAGGGCAGGGATAGCATAAATACCCTCAGGAGCCCAGGATGGCCAGTCAGTCTAAAGCTTCACAACTTTAACATAGTTGGTTGTTCAGCTACTCACCCTAATTTTAGTTAATTTAAAGTGAATGTCAACTTAGAACATTTTTGATCCCAATACGTTACTGCAAATAACGTACTTGTAATTAAAAATTAATTTTGTTATTTCTGTTTCAAATAAATTGATAAAGAGTTTTTTGGAAGAAGCCTTTTTTAAAAGTTGCTCCAAGAGGACCAAAACCTACCTAGTCACTTCATTTACCCGCCGAACGCGAGTGCAGCGGTTATAAGATGCAAGCCATAAAAAGTCACTTTTCCTCCACATAAAGTATACTAATTTTCATGTATATTTGCGGATATGAATTTTCCGTTTTGATTAATATCAAAGATTGCTTTTACGATTAGTCATCTTTTTGACGCAAATTAATTTGACACAATAACTACACGTTTGTTGTTAAATAAGAAAGCATTCGTAAAACGCAAAGCTCCGAAATTGAATCTTTGGCAAATGAAGCAGTGTCGCGCCTTGGACCGACAAAATCTGAGGACAATATTGCACGGCCTCAATTTTCAAAATGCTACCCTTAAAAATTGCACGTTTAATATTACGTTGCAAAATAAAAATCAAGTTTAACTGCTATTTATCGTTATTTATATTACTGTTTTGCGTCAGTTATTTGATAACGTCATGGCGACACTTTACCTCCGACGACTGGAAAAGGAAAAGTATAAATGTCGACCAGGAAACTGAAATTTTCCCAAGCGGACTCAGATAAATAATGTCCCGATTTTTAACGTTTCAAGAAATAGTTATTTATTATACAAGGGAAAAAGTACTAGATTTTAGCTCGAGGTGTGTTTGTCTCCCGACGCGAGTTACATATCCCCAAATTAGGATATATATGTAATCAAATGGAATTATTAAATCTTAAGTTAGATTGTTACAATGCATAATTGAAGGACATATTACAAAAGGCTAATGGTAGTTCATCAAATCAGACATGAGAACGGATGTGAATTGTATTCCAGGCGTAACATGACACTGCAGGTGCAGGTCACAATAGATTATAAAAACCTATTGTTAGAATTAAGAATTACTAAGAACTAATATTTTGTATTGAATAAAGAAATAGCAGACATGAGATCTGCAGTTCCCATAATCAATGTGAGGGCAGGGATAGCATAAATACCCTCAGGAGCCCAGGATGACCAGTCAGTCTAAAGCTTCACAACTTTAACATAGTTGGTTGATTTCAGCTACTCACCCTAATTTTAGTTAATTTAAAGTGAATGATAATTTAGAATATTTTGATCCCAATACGTTACTGCAAATAACGTACCTGTAATTAAAATTAATTTTGTTATTTCTGTTTCAAATAAATTGATAAAGAGTTTTTGGAAGAAGCCTTTTTAAAAAGTTGCTCCAAGAGGACCAAAACCTACCTCGTCCTTCATTTACCCGCCGAACGCGAGTGCAGCGTTATAAGAGGCAACCATAAAAGTCACTTTTCCTCCACATAAAGTATACTAATTTTCATGTATATTTGCGGATATGAATTTTCCGTTTTGATTAATATCAAAGATTGCTTTACGATTAGTCATCTTTTGACGCAAATTAATTTGACACAATAACTACACGTTTGTTGTTAAATAAGAAAGCATTCGTAAAACGCAAAGCTCCGAAATTGAATCTTTGGCAAATGAAGCAGTGTCGCGCCTTGGACCGACAAAATCTGAGGACAATATTGCACGGCCTCAATTTTCAAAATGCTACCCTTAAAAATTGCACGTTTAATATTACGTTGCAAAATAAAAATCAAGTTTAACTGCTATTTATCGTTATTTATATTACTGTTTTGCGTCAGTTATTTGATAACGTCATGGCGACACTTTTACCTCCGGCGACTGGAAAAGGAAAAGTAAAACTGTCAACCGGGAAAACTGACATTTTTCCCAAGCGGACTCAATTAAATAATGTCCCGATTTTTCAAGAAATAGTTATTTATCATACAAGGGAAAAAAAGTACTAGATTTTATCCCGAGGAGTGTTTGTCTCCCGACGCGAGTTACATATCCCCAAATTAGGATATATATGTAATCAAATGGAATTATTAAATCTTAAGTTAGATTGTTACAATGCATAATTGAAGGACATATTACAAAAGGTTTATGGTAGTTCATCAACTAGACATGAGAACGGATGTGAATACTTTGTATTACAGACATAATATGACACTGCAGGTGCAGGTCACAATAGATTATAAAAACCATATTGTGAGAATTAAGATTACTAAGAACTAATATTTTGTATTGAATAAAGAAATAGCAGACATAAGATCTGCAGTTCCCACAACAATGTGAACGGGCAGGGATAGCATAAATACCCTCAGGAGCCCAAGATGACCAGTCAGTCTAGAGCTTCACAACTTTAACATTGTTGGTTGATTTGCTACCCACCCTAATTTTAGTCAATGTAAAGTGAATGATAATTTAGAATATTTTTGATCCCAATATGTTACTGCATATAACGTACCTGTAATTAAAAATTAATATTGTAATTTCTGTTCAAAATAAATTGATAGAAGAGTTTTTTGGAAGAAGCCTTTTTAAAAAGCCGCTCCAAGAGGTCCAAAACCTATTTCGCGAGGCGGAGAGACAAAACACCGAGAGTTAAAATTTTACATTTTTACCCGTGCATAATACAGTATTTTTTTCTGTGACAGGCAAAACGATGATTTAATATTGAAAAAAATATTACAATATATTAAAGTCAAAAAACAATCGATGTCAAATTTGAATTTTCAAACAAGTAGGCTTTGTACTTATAGAGACAGTTAGACTTGCGTTGCTAAGGAAATCCTTAAAGTAATCAAATATCTGTCAATTTAATTCTGCGAGTGGTTACTTATTTGCACATACCCGGGAAAAAAATACTCATTTTTTTCTCGGGGAAAAAGTCAATTAATAAAAAGTGACATTTTGTTACCTGTCAAGAAGCATTAAACGTCAAATTTTTTTCCCGTCACAGAAAAAAAGATATTTTCTTGCTTTACGTGGCGTTGCACAATTTTAAAATGACATTAAGAAGATCTAAATTATCAAGTGACTTACGTGCAAAGTACGCTTTTTCCTCCCAAAGGTATGAAATGTACTCACCTGCAAAAAATAATACGATGTTAATTAAAAATATTAAAGCCCAAAAAATAGACAAATTCAAAACAATTTACTATTACTAACAAGAATTTCTAATACAAATCATGAACGTTTGGAAAATGGATAATATAAATCTTACGAACTTAAGATAATACACACAAATATCGATATTCTAGTGCTTTTAAAAAAAAATTTACTTTAAGCGAGGCCTATCAAAAATACTTTAATAATTTGTAAAATGTACTCATTTAAAAAAAAGTTGTAATAACTAAGACTAGATTACGATTTGAAAAATATCAAAAACTTTAGAAACAGATTTGTTAGATTTAAGCTGCTTTATATAGGGTTCACGATAAAAAGAAACTTATGTATCTTGTATGCAGGCAATGTAATAAACATGCTGGCAGAAATTTCCTACCAAGTACAATAGAAAATATATTATTATTAGAGGAATAATATACCAATAAATAAAGAAGGCACATAAAGATTCCTGCTACCTAGGAAGTTAATTAACACAAGATTGGAAAAATGCTAAAGACATAAAACAAAGAGTAGCACAAGGCCGTGTTGCATTTAACAAGGAAATGCAGCTGCTATATTCGAAGGCAACAAGCATAGAAACAAGGAAAAAATTGCTTAAAACATGTATGTGGGGCACAGCAGATTGTGGCTGTGAAACGTAGGTATTAGGTGAAAGAGGCAGGAAAAAGGTAGAAGCCTTTGAAATGTGATGCTACTGACGTATGATGAATATGTCTTGAACATGCAAAGTTAAGGACAAAGATGTTTTGAAAATATTAGAGGAAGAAGAAATATGTGGAATACAGAAAAAATAAGAGATAGGATGATAGGACATGTACTAAAGCACAAGGGAATAGTGCAAATTATATATGAAGCACAGAAAGGACAAAAACGGTGGCAGACGTAAACATAGATTATACTATTGCACGCAGATAGTTAAAGATGTAGGCTGTGGTAATTTGAAGGAAATGTGTACGGTAATTAGGAATAGAAATTAACAAATGTTGATTGTGCGAAAGGCGGAGATCTCGGTAGCCGTCAGGTTGCTTAACCGCCATCACGTACCATTGAATATCGGTAAAATAGAGTATTCTTAAAGAACAATAGGAGAAAAATGCAAACTATATAAAATAAAAAAGATTAGCACAAATCGTGCTGTATATAACAAGAAAAGGCAGCTGCTGTGTTCGAAGACCACAAGCATAGAAACATGCATAAAGTTGCTGAAAGCATATGTTTTGAGTGCAGCACTGTACGGCTGTGAAACGTGGACAGTAGGAGAAACGTCCAGGAAGAAGATAGAGAAGCCTTTGAAATGTGGTTCTACAGATGTATGATGAAGATCATGAACAGACAAAGTTTAGAACAAAGTAGTACTAGAAATGGTAGGGGAAGAAAGAAATATGTGGAAAACGGTAACAAATCGGAGAGACTGTAATCTAACTTTATTTTTATTTCGTTTACTTGTTTCAATTTCTATAGATGTTATAGGGTGGCGTAACTTATGTAAAGATGTTGATTAGGGTGTTACGAGGTAAGTACAGAACCACCTTATTTTCTCTCAGAAGCTAATCATAGATGTAGTTTATCCGTATTAAAAATAAATACTTCTGGAGACTTCCGAACCAACTCTGAACTCTAACTTCAGCGGGATGAAACTAACAGAGGGGTCTTTATAAATACGGAAATGTCAGGCGCCACTAGACTCAAAGATTTAACATAAGCAAGACAGCATCACTAAAGAGAGCGTAGGAACTTTAATAAACGATTATACGCATGTAAAGCACGCAGACTAACATTGTTAAGTTATGCAATATTATCCCAGAAAAAAAGTAGTTGTACATTAAATATCAAACAAATCATAGATTGCATCTGAATAAGAAATATGCATTTATATCAAATCTAATTGTAAGGTTACTTTCTTAATAAATTGTTACGTTAGTAATTTAATAAAAAGATTGAAGAATGAAATATATGTATATATATATATATATATATATATATATATATATATATATATATATATATATATATATATTAAATGAAAGATTAGTCTGTTCTTCTTGTAGATATTTACAATTCTAATTTAAATTTTTTCAAGTTATCTTAACTGAAGATGGAATTTATGTCAAGTTATAATGTTACATAAAAATGACAATTGATGTATTCAATAAAAAATTTTTATTATATCAGTCAGATCTGAGTACGATGTACATATAATCATTAATGGATCTTAAAAAATGTTAATTATTCCTTATAGAATAAAATTTTTAAATAGGTACATGAGATCTTAGGATAGACTTCAAATAAATTATTCTACTTTTATTTTTTAATCAGGTAGGAAACTAATGGTCGCTTGTACTTCTTGTAGAAAATAAATACCGACTTAATTCTGAGTCATTAAGCGTACTTATTTTTTTAATTAACCAAGTTCTACTTGTTGTGGAGGTTTAATAACATTAATTTGCAGTATAAAACACTTCATATAAATAATTAAAAAGTTTTACTTACAGGAGATTACGACATTAATTCAAAATAAGAACAAAAAAGCATATTACCAAACTATATGATGTATCTTGATTAACAGCGTCCTCTTGTGATCGAAATATTTCAACAACATGGCATCTACGTGAACAGCTGTTAGCAACAATCAAAATAGAAATTATCCAAAAAACAATCAACAGCCGAGTTTTCAATCAAAGACTGTTGAATTCATTATATCGTAATATCTCTCAGTTTTACAATAGTCGCTTCGATATAAATTCTAAATTTGCATAGTGTTAAAGGTCGTCCATAGAATTAATTACAGCGAAGATTAACGTAAATTAAATAACAGCAAAGATGGTATCATGGAAGTTGTGTTATAATATTTAAGCTCAATTAAATGTATCTTAAAACTGATAGTTTTACAAACCTTATCTTCAATTTTCAACATCGTAGACGAGGACTCCAAAATTTATTTTTAAAAGGCAATGCGGAGGTCGCATTTCAACATTTTAATTATGGCAGACATGTTTCTCACATGATAGTTGCAATACGACTGGCTGTTTAGAGGAAAACCGTCTATCACTACAACGAGCGTTCAACAGTACATGTGCGACCTGATTACAACAGAAATAACCAGTTATGTATACGGGTATTTTAGTTAAACAACGTTTTCTATTTCGATAAATAATTTTGAAGGTGACTTTACAAATCTAAAGAAAAGAACTAACAAATGTTAATTTAAACACTTGAACATGCAAGAAAAATTTGTTTTCAACAATTAAAATCCAACACTTGCCATATACATAGTGATTTACTAACAATCATGAAATTCAATATTTTTTAAACTGCTTAAGTACAATAATAAAATAAAAATGCTTCAAGACAAAATGATAACACATACCAAGGCATGAGAGGATAGCAGAGAAGAGAACAAAAGAGATAAGAGTAGACCTAGATTAACCTATTGCACACAGATAGTGAAAGATGTGGGCTGTTGGAATTTCAGGGAAATGTGTAGCTTAGCTCAGAATAGAATGGAGGTACGCGTCCGACCAGTTCTAAGACTGAAAACCTAATGATGATGATTCAAATTTATAACATTCAAAATGAAAGGTACATTACGTTTGAAGTATCTTGTCCGAATTTATGAAGGTGTCAAAGCTAAGCCTACTTTTGTTCCAATGTTCAATGGTTATTTCGTTTTAACTGCTCTTATTTAGTGTATTATAACCTATTTGTAGGTATCTTAAGTAAGTGATTAAAGACGCTGTTGTGATATATTAAAAATAATTTTTACGACAAGTGTTGTAGTAGATAGTTTAAGGATTTTATAAATATTTGACATTAAAAAATTGATGGGGTAGTTGTCAAAAGATTTTTTTTGAAATCTTTGATCAATCGCCATTTTGTTATTTGGAGAACAAAAAAATAATTGTAAATGCAAATGTTTTAGGGAACCAAATGCTGGGTAAACAAATTTTGGATTTTTTTCAGTAATCCTTCAAATAAGGCAGTTATGACGATTTTTCGAAAAACAAAAAATTCCAATAACTTTGAACCTAGGCGCTAAATCTAAAATTGAAACGAAAAAGTTGTTTGTGTTAATGAGTTCTAATTGCCTCCTTCCGATAAAACAAATTAGTATTTAAATCCTGTATATATAAATTGTTAATACAACCCCGATATCGGACGAAATGTAATGTTTTTTCCTTCGGATAGCGCAGCGGACCTCCGATAACGGAGGGATATTAAACTACGTAAATTTAACAAATTCACAGGTAAAAAGTCACTTACCAAGCTGATACAACACAGGTGCAGATGATTCGATCTTCTGGATTGTTGTGGGAAATGGGAAAGAAAGGACAGGAAGATTTTCATTTACACCAACACATAACTTAACAGCGAAACGTAAACATAGATTTGTGATAACTGAACGTAATAAATGTCGAACACAAAACACGACTTGACTTCACGGAAACCCAAAAGCGACTCTCGTTTGACATATGCCCACAGGTAAATTGTTTATCTATATCAGCTGGAAAACGACGTGATTAAGTATTAAATACACGATCGCGATTTAAACGAAATTGAAATATTCTTTTTAATATTTCTCGCGCGAACATAAATATATATGCACACATTAAAACTATTTTTTTTTAGCTGCTTTCCTCACTATTTTGGTAATACAGGTTCTTGGAGGCTTATTTCAAATAATGTTACATCCTATGCTTTGAACCTTTCTTTTGTGTTTTTTTTTGTATATCTTATGTTATTCCGATCGTCAAATATGTTATTTATTTAAGTTCTTTCACAATAAATGTTAAAAATGCCTGGATTAGACAGAAACATCCAAAATGTATGGTGTATTTAAAAATTTAGTGTTTCTATATCAAAAAGTATGTCGCAATGTTTTTGCTTTGGATTGGTGAGTCAACTCAAAATTAATTTTGCAATGACCGTTGTTTAAAATGTAACACCAGGATTCGGAAATTGGCTGTTTGGTTTCTACTGTTTTCGGTCTTTAATCTAAATGCCAAAAGTAATTTTAACGCGAAAATAAACCTTCGCTTTTTATATTTAGTCGCTAACTATAATAAATGTTACTAGATTGACATTATTATATATTCTCAGTAGATCCTATCCATTCAAGACACTTTCGGGTGTTTTTAAAGGATGATTCTATTAAATGATGTATTGCACTGAAATTCATAACTAATATAACGAATTGCGGTGGAATAGTGATGAAATACATCCTGAGCGCTCCATTTTCAAACGTTTGGAGATTGTATAAGAAAAAACTTACAAGTATTAAACTGCATCAAAATAGTTACACGATATAACTTCTGCAGCTTAAGCAATGAGGGTGACAACATGGTAAAACAGCCAAGAAGTGTATAATTCCCCAGTATTACTATGTAAATTGACGTCTAAAACATCCAGTACGCATTTACTCTCACTTTCAAACATTTACAATTCAGAAAACTTTGCAAATCTGAAAATAATGTCTATAAAGGGCTTTGAGCATATTTTCAGACAATAGCGATTACCTCTCCAAAGAAAATTCGTTCCATACCAGTACAATAATTCTCCTTTGACCTCGTTTTTTTAACATTACTCGAATAAATTTCTTTTTATAAAAGTATTACGGGAAGTAAAAAATTTTTGGATAATAATTTCGTTATAAATTGATTTTATTCACATAATCCATAAGCACGATCTCTCTTGTTGTAAACACGTCTTAGAGTCTAACTAAGAACTAAAAATCTAGACCAATAATTAATTAATGTATTTGAAGAACCCATAGTGTGCTATGTATTCATGTTCTCAATATGTATAAAAAAAAGTAATCAACAATTTGGTGTCTAATTTATATTCCTATTAATATAGATAAAGTAGAACCAGTGATGGAGAACTACCCCAAAATTTTCTGAAAGGTCATTAAATTCAAAAGTAAGTGCGCTACTGTGGCAGTAGACAGTTCAGTTCCACCACATAGTTGGTCCTAAGACGAAAACAGGATTTTTTAACTAAAATTAAACTATTATAATGTTTCGTATACCGTGTACTCGACATCAAAATTGTTACATTGTACACCAAATGCTATAGTGACAGTTAAAGTTGCCCCCTTACGCACTCGCTCTATTTTGATCATTGTGTATTCACGTTAATGAAAATTGTACAGTTCAATCGTGTTAGTGAAGAATCAAGAAAACAGTATTGTTGAAGAACTTGCTACATTTTGGGATGACTATTTTACAGTCAAACACAAAATGACTCTGCTGAATAGTGATGACCATGCCGAACAATTGAGTAAAAGAATGTTCCTTTTTTGTATTTACAGTATGTTTAGAATATTGTGCATTAAATATCTAAAGAGTAACAACATCTAAGATGTCACACTTAAATTTTGCTACAAACAATATGAACGCATATGGAAAGATTTACGCATAGGGAAACCAATTCCTCATCTCTCAATTTTGAATTTGCCTATTTAAAGAACTTTTCCCTTGATGATTCTGTTATTGAAGAATTAGTAAGATTTGAATTTAGTTTACATAGTTTCATGTTAACAAACTTATTTAGGAGGTGTCTAGAATAACAAACAATAGGTATCTTTATTATTTAACGGTGAAAAGAATTATCCAGAGAAGCCTAAAATATTCGTTTCATAAATTTATTTACAAACCTTTAGTTAGGAAATGGAAAAATTAAAGAAAACTGGAAAGTCTATCAAGACTCGCATCACCCGCGTCGCTAATAATTGGGCAAACAAAGTCTCCACTAAGGCAGATTTATTTCAGTTGTCTATAAAAACAGATCGGTTAATTAAATATTTTACAAGTTTTGAAGAAAATCAACAAAAAATAGAACAAACGGAAGATGCTGGCCTTCAAGATGCAGACGTGGAAAAAGTTGAAACTAAGGATTGCTTAACTCTTGCTCTTATTGAGAAAAAATTAAAGGAATTAAAAATAGATGAGAACAATACTTCAAACCGCAACGTCGCAGAAACGACAGTTAAACTGCCAGAACTATCACTAAAAACATTTTCTGTTAATTTTTCCGAGTGAAATGCCTATTTTCAACTTTTCACCACGCTAAGTATAGAAAACCCTAATTTAAATAACCTTTAACGATTTATTTATTTAATATCATATTTGTGGTCAGAATCATTAAGTATAATTGATAATATCGAACTAATCGCGACTAATTTTACAATCGCTATTGATACATTGAAGGATATGTATGAAAATAAATCACATATTTTGGTAAAACGCTTGCTAAAAGTTCCATCCTTAGCTAAATGCAATGCCAAAACACTTGGAGATTTTTTAACACAAACGCATCAAACTCTGCAAGCGCTGAAAAATTTAAAACTTCCAATCGGACACTGGGACCTTATGTTAGTTGAATTAATTTTGGAGAAGGTAGATTTTTCAACGCACAAGACCTTTGAATTTGAAGTAGGTTCAAAGGAAAGTCCAACTCTTAAACAGTTTCTTGAATTTCTCAATAAAAATATACGAAATTTTTAAAAACTAAGCTTTTCAGAAGGAAGGGAGCAAAAACCAAGTAACATCCGTGCCCCTAAATATCTCATTTTCAAAGTACTGAAAATACACCTACGTCCTCAAATAGATTGTCAAACTGCATTTACTGCAATGAAATATCTCATAAAATCTATCATTGTAATAAGTTTAAGCAAATTTGATCTGCAATACATTTTCATTTGTAAAAGGTAAACACATTTGCAAAAATTGCCTAGGCAATAAACACACTTCCGAAAACCGTAACTCACAGAGGCGTTGCTGTGTTTGTCAAAAGGAACATCACACACTTTTGCACAATCCCCAATTCATTTCTCAAAACTTGAACAATCCAACACGCTCGATTGGACCTGATCAATTATCGTCTCAAAACCATCTTGATACTCACTCTACTAACTCCTTTACGTATTATCCAAATAACCATTCTCGTGCTCAAAATACTCAAGCCCATAATCATAGGACAAATAACTCGCTATCAAATTCTCAACCTCAATCTAATTTACCAGAAGTTCAAGGTAATCAAATAACTTAAATCACCACAAAAACTGGGTTTCCATAACCTTCAACTAGCTCCGCACCACTCTTGACAATTGCCCAAAATCACTTTCCCTTAGCAACAGCAATGGCAACTAACGAAAGATAAAGAACCTATTCAAGCGAGAGCACTTCTCGACAACGGAAGCCAAACCTCCTTCACTACTCAAGAGCTGGTCTACAAGTTAAAATACACCCCCGTCGATAAAATATTGTAAATCTCCACAATATCTGTAAATTGCTCAGTCTCAAATAAAATGTTGGAAGTAAAAATGTATCCCTCTAAAAGCAATAAGCCTCTTACGGTATGTTGTGCTAGACATAATAACCTGCAAACTACCTCAGATAAGAATTGACAAAGATAAATTAAATTTCCTAGAAGCATCAAACTAGCAGACCTTTCATTTTATGTGCCTGGTAAAATTAATATCCAATTGGGCGCTGATATTTACACCGATATTCTGATGGATGTAATTACTAAAATAGGTAAAGGACTACCAGTACTGCAAAATATTGCCTTAGGATATGTAATCTCAGGCAACAATCCGACAAGCGCTCTCTCTTGTGTGCTACAAATGAGGAACAACTCCCCGAATTTGCTAATGCCACTGTTAATATAAACAACAGAAAATTTAAGCTATCTCAATACCCTAATCAAAAAATTTTGGGAAATTGAAGAAGTATCAAACAAGTCAATGTTAACTCGGCCTAAAGAAACGGCTGAGAAAATATTTATCGACACAACACACATACTCACTGACGGTAGATATCAGGTAAATCTGCCATTAATCTCAATCAATAAAAACAATAAGTTAGGTAACTCATTTAACCAAGCACGAATACGAATATTCAATCTTGAAAGCAAACTTTCAAAACAGGTTGAACTCTTCCAACAATATAAGAAATTCATAGATGAATACGTTTTGTTAGGTCATGGGCGATATGTTCCTCTTACTCTCGTAAATGAAAATTTAGATAACAAATATTTCCTCCCGCACCACTACGTTAAACGACAGGACAGCCTCACCGCGAAATTGAGAGTAGTGTGTGACGGTTCTCTGAAATCCTTCACAAGAGTGTCCCTTACCGATAGTATGTTCAAGGGATACACTACACAACCCAAATTATTTGATATTTTAATGCGCTTTCGATTGTTCAAATTTGTGTTTACCACTGACATTCAAAAAATTCTCAGACGGATCAAAATAAACCACGAACAAACATTTCTTTTAAACATTTTGTGAAGAGACTTGTCAGAGCAAAATGTTATATGTATTGAACTGCAAACGGTAACATACGGCACCAATTGCCCCATTTCTAAGTACACGATGTTTAGCAGAACTAGCTAGTACCAACAAGAAACAATATCCATTAGCTAGTGATGCACTATTGAACTCGTGCTACGTTGGCGACATCCTCTATGGAACTCCCGATTTGTAAACGCTTTTCCAAACATATGAGGAAATACCAAAACTACTTGATAAAGCTTGCATGTCTGTCCACAAATGAAGCTCCAATTCCAAGTCATTTCTGGAAACCATTTCTGAATTTCGTCAAGACAGCTGTTGCAAATCATTAGGATCAGGTGATATTGCTGTTAGAGGTCGAGAATTGAGTTGATTCGGTGCGTGTAAGCAACATGCACAAACCTTCGAATGTTAATAAAGTTACTGACATGATTCGACATAATACGGAGGGCGTGAAGGATGAAGTGCCAATTTACATCTTCGTTGTTAATTCTTTGAGTAATGGTAACTGCATTATTTTGTAAAAAACCTATGAAAAGACGTAATTTCTGTATTTGCATCTACAAAATTTGTACCATTATCGCTGTACAGAGGTTAACCTCGCCTAGCCACAAATCTACGAAAACTTGCTAGAAACACATCTGCAGTCAGAAATGTAGTGATTAGCTCCAAATATATTGTCTTGGTAGCCAAGCAGATAAATAAGCTTATGTATCATTTACTTGTTTTACTACACATTCCTTGTCTATCTTTAATTGCGATAAGCCGTATAATTTACCCCCACTACATGAAATGGAGTAACCCTTTCTTCAAGTAGATTTTCCATGATTGGTATGTTTGGCTTAGCATTTAAACGAAAGTATTTTATGCACTTTCGAGCTACCTGTTTGAAAATATTTCTACCAGACATTGGCCAAAGCGTTTCTATAATTGTGCAACGTAAGACCAGCGTGAAGCAGTTCTAGATATTTGCTTTCAAAAATTAATTTGCCACTTATCAAAACATAAAATTGACTTTTTTAAATGTCTGTCTATCCTCATCAAATTTTCATATAAAAACGGATTTATTAAAATATTACTCTTAAAGCTTAATTATTTTCCTGTTTGAAGACCTTGGTGCTCCTTTGGTAATGATTGCATTTGAGACTGTTTAACAATACGAAGCAATACGTTCTTCAGTTCCTGCGGCCTTAATGTACCTGGATCTTTCTCTACTAATTGGAAGCTCGCTCATACAATACTGTCCTATGCATATATTTTCATGAACATAAAAAACAACATAGGTACCACGAAAGGCAGTAATAAATTTACAACATATTTTCAAAAAGCTAACACATTTTTTTTATTTTGAAAGTTAGGACGATTTTGCAAAAATCTATGACAGGGGACTGTTGTGTATCTTCCAGGGAACTGTTTATATAAAAGGAAAACATCTTTTTATTGAATGTAATCAATTTATTTGTTCAAACTTTAACCCAACTTACTACTTACATGATTTCCTAAATAAATAATCTTATAACAAATGCTGAATTATTAATTAGATATATTATATTTGAGTGAATTTACTTAATTCCATAACACATTTGCTTAATCTTATTAAAATAAACTTTTTAGTGTAAAAATAAAATGTGCATTATTGAACTGATAGTAACTAATTATAATATTAGCATCGGCAATTCTAGCTTACAAAAATCAGTCTTACCCTTGCTTTTTGGAAATTATTTAACTTAACTTATTTTTCAAAAATAGGTATAGGTAACTTAAAAAAATAAAATATTATTTTCCCTTTTAAGGCTATGTCTCGACTTTTCCAATATTTGGTCAAAAGTTACACCAGAAACTCAGTTTCATCAACTCTGAACCTGTGACGCTTATCACCACAATTTTTCATAAAGTTACAGTTAGTTCGCCATCTTCATAGTCTATTTCATTTATAACAGCGGCATATCTATATTCCATATTTTTGATGGGAAACTAACTAAAACGTAGTCACCAATATTATACTGGTTAATTGAAAGCGAAGTAAACCTCACAACATTCTCAGGCTCGTCCTTGGATTTGTTCTTATACAGAATATGATGTGAAATGTTATCCGGTGAGTTAGGATCGAGTCTGGATTCGTCTTCACATTCAGAATCCGTGTAAATATCATCGACATTAAGTTTTGCTCTAGTCTCTGAACTTCATTATTCCTAAATTGAAACGATCACATTCATCATCACAAGAGCAACCCAAACTTTTCATTATAAGATTGACTGGGCCACGTAATAATCTTAAAGGGAATCTTGATACTTTGCCTTTTACTTGATGAACTCTTAGTGTACCGATGAAGCTCTTCAAATTAACTGTGTCCGTCTGAATGTGGTCTGCCATTTTATCAATGGTGTTGTAATCAATCGTAATAATAATGATTCCAAAACAACCTTGTTGTATCGCGTTTACAAAAGATTCTAAACTATTAATGTCAGTTCCCGCAGCAACGACAGAATCTGAAGTTCTGTTGCATAAACTATTAATGTCAGCGCCCGCAGCAACGACAGAATCTGAAGTTCTCTTGCATGTAGCCCCAACCCCATCGGGGGCACCCTTGCCGTGACCGCTCTCTGAAAAGTTCCAGGAAAATTTTTTGACACTTGGAACATCTAGATGAAACCTTGAAGCCAAAATGTAAAACATTGTTTTATTTTGATACTGTGTTAGAGGTCCGTCACTAACGAAATGAATGTAGGTAATGATAGGCGGTAAACACTTAAAAATTGGCTGCAAGTGAGCCCATATAGTAGGTGGTGAGTGTGCGGTGTTTTGGGAAACAGTGCAATGAGACTTTATATATCCTTTCATATAAACAATGATTGTATGAAGACTTAGCTGAAGTCTTGATCCTCCAAAATGATAGGCTTGAATTTCTTGACCGTATTTGGTACAGTAGTTTTCTTCATCACTGAGATTTCCTTTTAAGTGTTTAATAGCCTTGTATTGATGACTTATATTTCGCTCGTGAAGAAGATAAGCATCCAAGTCCTTTTGCAGATCTTCTATCAGTTATCGCGGACTAACAATGATAATCTTTTTAAGATATTTTATTACAGTGCGTACTTTTTTAGACTTAGAATCGTTGAAATCTCATTTCTCAGCTACCCATTTTCCGAATATTATTGGCCTACTATCATTAAACTCTTTGTAATGTGGATTTTTGCCGGCACAGCGTTGGCACTTCCTTGTCAAACACTGCTCATCATAGCGATTGCAACATATGTTTTCTAGTATCTTAATGTGACAATGGTAAGTAAAAATTTTTTGACTGTGCAATGCAAACAGTTTCAACTTGATATTAGCATGTTTTATGCAGAGGCAAGTATCTCGTTGATTTACTTTGGGTATAACCACTCAGAAAGGACGTAAACGACAGAATGCTTGGTAACTGATATTGAAGTTTTCAGTTTTAAATTTCTTGTGTAAGTTGGCGATTGAATCTAACAGGTATCTTTTTTGTTTTTTTACTTCTTTTCTGGTTACACATTCACATTTTCCTGAACCTATTCTGCTGTTGTCATCGTTTTAATAAAACTTTCGCACTATACCGACCCGTTTATCTGAAATTCTATCTCGACGCGTCTGTGTAATAGGTACTAAAGTTAACTGACATACAGACTTCTGCATTCTCTTGTAAGTTATAGCACTTTTTTCGCCTCTCCACGGCTTGTATTTATCTACTAATTTACCAGATACAACTTTCGCAAAAATTTGTTTTTCCTTAAAAGTTTGTAACTTGGCATAATTCTCTTTCAATTGTTCATTCATCACTTTAACGACTTCCTTTCGAGTCTCTGGAGTATCACACAATTTTTGCAACTTTGTGTTTGGTGCATCGACAATACTCTTTATATTAGTAGCTTTTTCTAACCGCTGTAACCATTTTCTATACTTTTCGAGTTTCTTTTTGTATTGATCAATCTAACAGTCTTTCTCTCTGATAATTTTTCCGCGCATCTTTTTAGCACGTCTCTTTCTTGAACTGATTAATGCATTCATCGGAAATCTTGGAGGCGCTGGAGAGACTGAGACAGAACACTTTGAATCTGGCGTATTTTCTCGAATAAAATTATTCTGGTAACCACTTTCAAAGCCTTTTTCTTTGCACGACAGGCAGTACAATACTTCCTCCAAGTTTTCTTTGCAAGCTTGTGCTCACGCGATTCATGTTCTTTACTATTTTTTTTTGCGCTTTGCTTTCTTGATTTGGTATTTCCGGCGCTCCTTTTCTTTCATTACCTCTCTTTTTTCAGGATTATTTTTAAGTCGTTCATACCTCAATCGTTCAGCAATTTGTTTCTGATCTAATATATCTTCTTTTGTTTTAGTCTTCTTTTTAGGCGGCATTACAGAGCATTACCTACAGATGCAACACATTGTCAGTCCTAGAAGCCAGAAAATAATTTAAGGAACAGTGCTAGAAAATCAAATAGGCCCCAGAAGAATAAAACAGTCCCCTGTGTCATAAAATGACAGGGGCCTGTGCCCAGTGGACTGTTATTTTTACAAAATAAATTCCCTAGCATAAAATTGTTTGAAGTATTTTATAGAATTAAGAGTCACACATGCTAGTACCTTACGAAGTACATGAATTATGAAGTTATGGTAATTTATTCACATAAAACAATATAAAATCTACTTACCAGTGGACTGTTAAATCAAGCAGCACATGCACGTGATTCAGCAACAAATGTGTGGTTGGCACTGAACAAAATGGCTTTAGTCAGGTTAGCGCGACATCTGAGCAAACTTCACACCATTTGTGTTCTGTTTAACAATATCAACGGCGCCAGCTATGGGTGTATCGAGTTTGACGCTATTTTTAAATTAAACCAGGAGACTGTTCTAAAATTTTGAGGACAACATTTGAGCATTAATTTTTTATATCAAAAATCAACTTAAAATTATGGTTGTGATTTATAAACACGTTTACTGTATTCTAGTTTTAATTTAGTAACTTTAATACTGAACATAAATATTTGTCATAAAACTTGTCGTCCTGAGAATGGGACACTGCAGGGGACTGTGTTTTAGGATGTTTAAAAGGCGTTTAATCGAATATTAAAAAGTTATGTAGTTATATGTGATATGGTGTGTCAAGAATATAGGTAATGTATTATCATTATAGATATTCAGAACTCGATAATAATAACTTCAAATATATAAAATTTGCCTGGGACATCGATTTTCCAATTAGTGAAGAACCACCCACCTAACATTTTCTGTTATTAATAGAAGAACAATTTAGTTTGAATATTAAGCACCATGCTACAACTTGTTTTAATCAATTTAATTGCGAATAGTTTTCAATCGGAAAAACATTGGATTTGCTTAGAATTACAAGAGTTAATTGAGTTTTCTTTATTTCCCGATACATCGAAGTCTGCCTTTGTGTTTCATCGAGCGTGTCGTCGTTGATATTTCTATATAGTAAATTAAGATCTTTCCACCAGTGATCATTGCTGATTAGTTGTAAACGGGAAACTTCCTTCAGAGATAAAATCCGCTGAATTATCGTTGGTGTCAACATGATACCGATTGTGATTATTTGTTAATTCCTGAATTATGGCCACGTGATTTGCAATAAATGTATTCCATATTCTTGGGCGAGCCCTTATCCAACTCGACACGATTTTGGAATCAATCCAGTAGTATTCTTTACCTCGTCTTAAAATGTTTTTAAATTTATTGACCAACTGGGCTTGCAACACAGCTGCAAGTAACTCAAGGCGGGATAATGGCACGTTTTTAAGTAGGGCTTCTCGGAATTTTGCCCCTAATAGGTTCATAGAATGATTTCCTTCTTGACTTTTATAAACACACATGCGCCATACACTTTCTCTGATGCACCCCAGAACCCATGCATCTCAATCGAAATGATTTAGAAATTAAAACAAGTAGTTTTTTCTCTATATAGCTTAATTCATTTTTGAATGTTAACTCATTTGTGTGTAGATTGCTCGGTATTGATTCATCCCATCCTAGATTTAATTGCCATAATTCTTGAATTATTAACTTTGGTATAATGACTTGCGATAAAAATCCAATTGGATCAAATAACTGAGCGGCTAATGGCAGTGCTACAATGTTTTAAATTATCAACCTTATAAAGAAAAAGTCTGGTAGAATTCTAATAAATTCCCAATATTTTGCTGAGATCGTGAACGATTCTAGCACAGTGTGTAGGTGTTGAATCACGTAGTTCTAATACGTTACTATTTCATTTCGTAAGAGTGAAACCTGCTTGCTTTAATATCAAAATCATATTGTGTTTCGCTCCCTTAAAGTTTCAATGAAATCCGCGCCTGTCAACAAGTCGTCCAAGTAGAAGTCTTTCTATACGAGCATTTTGGGGAAATTCCCTTTGATTTAAATCGCCGATTTCAAAAAGACAACCTATGTTTAAGAAAAGTGCCGCTGACATTTCAAAGGTTACAGTGTTTACTTCATATATTATCAAAGGTTGTTCTGAATTGTCGCGCCAAAGAATCCTTTGAAAGTTACGGTCTTCTGGGTGTACCTAAATTTATCTAAACGTTTGAGCGATGTCGTGTGTTCAGAAACGAATAATGATTGACAAAAAGTCTTATTGGAAGTAGGGCCAACAAATTGCTACGTATTTATTGGTACATCTGAAATCGATTTGCAGGAACCATCATAGACGATTCGTACCCTTGTTGTTTCGCTTGACTCCTCCAACACCACACGATGCGGTAAATAAAAGAATTTTTCAAAATTCAAACATGCCTCTTAACACATGGTTTTGTATTCTTATAATAATTTACACAATCAACATAAGTCCGCTTGATTTTGAGATCGCGTTAGAATCTTCTCCTAATGATTGGAATCTTGTTTTACCGTATCCAACAAGTTACCTAAACCTAAACTGTCTAGGTTAGAATTCATTTGGATTCTTACAATGAATTTGTCAACAGGGCTACGATTTATGATTTTTACAAAGTTTGACTGGCAATGAGCATCATTGGGTGTTATAATTTCAATTTCAAAGATGGAATCATCAATTTTTTAGAGTTTTTTCAAATCAGCATGCAAATCGTTCAATCCGAGAAACGTTGACGTACAAGGCACTGCAGGTATGTCCACAAGACCTAAAATCTCCCTTCCAAACTAGTTTTTTTCTTTTAAAATTGTAGCATTCAAATTTTTAATTTGTTCAAAAACGAGGTGCCTCTATTAGAAAATCAACTGCGCCGATTTGGTTAAAAGTTGAATTAGCCAATCTTATGTTTGAAGGAAAGTTGAGTTGCGAAATGCATATTGTGGATGCTAGCACTGCACGTCTGTCATTTGAGGTATTACAAAACATGATATGTCTGCGCTAAACTTAATATGGTTTGACGCGATTCTCAATCGAGTTTGTGATTTGATTGTGCATATTCCTGGATTTATTCCCACAACGGAAATGTTTGCGGATTCGCTTTTACGATTAAGTACATTGCATGCATTTTCCGTTATACAGTTCGACTGAGATGCAGAGTCCAGTAAAAGTCTTGACAATTGACCCTGTTAATGATAGTTATGGATTATAAAACTTGGCCAATTTCTATAACCTTTGAGGTGAAAAAGCAATTTATTGTTATTGAATTTACACTTTCTTGATATTCTTCGTAAATGATTATTGCGGAATTTGTATTTGTTTGTGATTCCCTAGCATGGTTTGGTTATTTGTACAGTTTATGTGCAGTGGAGTGTTATGTTTTTTGGTAAATTTTGCATTTAGATGAGTGGCATTTTGGAACGAAATGTCCCTTTCTGAGGCAGTTTAAACATAAAAGCAAACCCCTTATTCTTTCGTTGCGTTCGGTTGGATTTAAGTTTAAGAAGGATTTGCAATTTTGAATAAACTAATTGCCTTCACAATGTGCATATCACACTTTGATTGTTGCAAATGTTCTTGGGAGTGTTGGTTTTGATAATTTTTTAATTGGCCAGTAATAAATGATTTGTCTTTGTGTCGTTTAGTTTGCGTAGAACCACGAATTGTAACAATGTACTTTGGAGTTGCTTATTAGGGCTTTAGAAAGTCTAGGAATGTGCCGTAATATGGAATTTCACCGTTATTCGAAGGATCTAAATTTACCTTTAATTCCTATTCCTGAGGTGTTTGCTCGTCAAGTTTATTCAAAATTATCGGCATAATAAACTCTTCTCGAGACTCTGTCGGTTGGTCTAGGAACTTAAGGCATTATATGTGATTTTGTACAGAATTAATAAACTGTCTTAACTGTACGCACAATTTCTTATTTAATGCATTCACTGTTTGCAAATTAAGGAATTCGCGTACATGAGTACAATTTGAGCTTTTTGCTCTACTTTCTACATACGGAATCTCACACTATGCTGTAGTTTAGATCGGCCATCCTAAGAGACCGTAATATATTTGCCCGATCCCCCTTTAAAGAAGTTTTCATAT
Organism: Platerodrilus igneus; assembly: GCA_036346225.1. NCBI lineage: Eukaryota > Metazoa > Arthropoda > Insecta > Coleoptera > Lycidae > Platerodrilus > Platerodrilus igneus. Next base: position 7,576,318 of record JARFIW010001469.1, on the reverse strand, counting down.
ACCAGAGCTTTTGTGAAGTTAATAGTTCCTTGTTGGAGTCTATCATATTCTTAAAGTCATCGCGGTACTCTTGCCCCATAGTAAAAGTACCGTCGAAAATGACTATGGGATAGCTTAAAATTTACCAATCTACGATTGGTTTGAAAATTCAATAAATCTTCTGCTTGAATTGCTAGAGATTCAATGCTGTTATTTTTGGCACACTAAGATTTGAAATAATGATGAAAATCCTAGATGTTAGATCAAAAAATAAGTTCTGGAAACCTTCAAGTTCATTAAGATATTTTTTGTTCGTCACTATCTAGCATGTCAATATCGCTTTGTATATTGTTGAAAAGCTCAAAAAAGGGTTCGATCTTTTCCAACCTGAATTGAATGTTTTTTATTCGATTAGAATCAGCGTCAGTTAGTCAAAATTATCAATGCATTTTTTTTAATAGCTTTAGTTGAGTGTTTTAGGTTTAAATCTTTTAATTCCTGATTCGCCATTTCTACAAGTTCTACACCTAATGCAAAGGGATACAGTGCTGATTAAAAATTATGCACTAATTATTTTGATTAATTGTTCTGATTGTTTAAAATATCACTTCTGACAAATCCGTTGGAGGTTTAGTATGCACAAAAGTTGTTGTTATCGAATGCTAGTGTGAAATTTCTTGTGTAGTCTTCAAACCTAATTGTAACCTTGTTACACACTTTTTCTCTGTAGATTTATTTAGTGTGTTTACTCTACCTTATAGGCGGCAGAGCCTCGATAAATTATGAGGGGTTCCTGTTTAAGGTTTAAGCCCAGGGTAAAGAAGATGGTAAATGGCTTCGAGTAAAAAAAAAGGACCCTCTAAAGAGATCTTCCAGCCAGCTAAGCTTTTTCAACTTAGGGCAGAGCTATGAGCTAAGGTCGTAGGATGGTGTACGATAAAAAAAGAATTTTTAATGGACGCCACCGTATCTTAATAATTATTCTACTATGAATCAATCCAAAGACCAGATACGAAAATCTTCGCAAAGAAAAAAATATCCTTGACGAGTAACACAGAAAAAATAATACTTACTTATGACTCTGCAAACTGGAATGGGAACGACGATCTCGTACTATCTGAAAATTCAATCACTTCTAAACATTTTTGAACTAGGGCTACTTTATCACCAAAAAAAAGTATAAAAAGATCAACTAGTCAAAATTATACTTCAAAAAAATTTAACTCAACACCAATAATATATCTTTCTTCACTACAAAAATTTATAAATGTGGTTGTTTGCTTCTATAAAAATTATTGATGACTTCAATGAAAGAAAGCTTTAAAACAACTTATTATTCTTTCTATTGATTTACAAAAAATATATATACATCATTTGTACAATTTTATACGTATTGAAACTTTCGAGATAATTACTTTTGTTACGGTCTAGTATTAGTTCTGATTATTTATATAAATTTTATAATTAAAACTTTATTTATAGTGTTTTCGTTATTATACTACAATTTATATATGATACCAGAATAGGATCCTTTTCGGGTTTACAATCAATAAATTAAATGTCCTGACTTTCGGTAGATTACAGAACTATATTTTTAATTGATTTAATTGATGGAATCAAAGGTCAAAAACACTTATTGTTTGAATTTAACTATACTTCAGGTGTACTGCCAAAAAAAATTATATTTTATAAAGTGACAAACAAATATCAACGTGTCACGTGTTTAGTTACGAATACATTTTAGTATAACCTTGTAAATTCAAAATTGTCATATAGAAATTTCTTTGTGTTTATAAGAGCATTCATGAAATATCCAACTATTAAATTCTGAATAAAATATTACGTGTCTAAATTAAATGACCATATAAAACTTACAAAAATTTCGTGTACCAATTTAAATGAACATCTAGAATTAACAAAAATTATTTGTACATGTTAAGTAATGGTTCTATGAAATGAAAATTTATCTAAAATTGAAGATGACTCACCACAAACAATCTGATAGGCGTCCGAGTTCATCAACAATCTTGAGTACTTACAAAAGCAGATGCGCGCGGCTGACACATGGACGGGCTTGACTTCTATACAAAACAACATCTGCCGAAACTTTCACCATCTTGCATAGCAACATTTAAGGCTTTGTACTTTCCATACAACTAACAACCAATTGTGCTTCTGTGTTCCATAATAATTAGATACGAAAGATTTACCGTTCCACAATTTGATAAATTACATGCTTACATAAAATTTGAGTTTCAATAATTAACTCTTACTTGCGTTTCAAAATTGGACATATTTTACTTGCTACTTTTTACTTGCGCTGAAAAGAATTGTGGAAAATGATTTGGATGTAACTTGAAAATTATTCACCTACCGTAAATATGTTTCTTGAACTCACTAGGTCGATACAACAACTAATCGAGGCCATGGTATCCGTCGACACCATTGTACCTCTCTTTGGGACAGCATGTTTTTAAAAACCTGCTAACCCACGTTTCAACAGTTGCTTCGTTGACTACATTCAGATGGTAAATAATGAACCTTGGCCACGAGGCAATTTTATTATCCAAGCACGCGCAGAATGGAATATTCTATTAATATACATGTAAATAGGAGAAATCTTAAATTTTACTGAGTCTTTAAATATAGGTGGAGCCCTATGTATGAATTGATAATATATTGTTATTATCGGAATTAAATATTTTCTGTCTAATAATGGATATTTGTTAAATAGATATTTAGAACAAAAACGTATATTTATGGAGTAGGTAATTGTATTCGTTACAACCTGTACTGCTCCCAATAAATAAAGGATGCTAGTAGAATCTACTGTGCAGTATTCATCTAGACACAGGCGTGTATAGAGAGAATTCAAAATCCGTTAATTAGTTTCACTAGCGATACCAAAGTTAAATAACAAACTTGATACCGCTAATGTGCCAAGATGAAAGATTCTGATGCACCGAACATACACAATCCACTAAAAACACAGACAACACGCGCCACTATAAAGATTTTAGACGTAATGGACACCGAACAAATTAAATACCTCCGAAGCCACGACATTTCATCCTCTGATAAGGACATCAAAAAGAAACGAACGAACAACACACAACAATCAAGACCCTCGATGAGTTACGCATGCGCAGCAGCTATCACAGTAACACCGACAGCGACCGCAAAAACTCCGACAACGACAACAAAGGCCATCGATGCAGATAATGAAGAGGACAGCCCGAAAAGCAAAAGAACCAAAACAACTACCAACACCACATCATACACTGCAGCCGTCATCAATACTCTGAAACCAAATCCAACACCAACTGAACCTACACCGTCTACAAGCACCAGCACTCGTACAGAAGACAGAACATCAAACAGAATTCCAATCACCATCAAGTCTATTCCAAATTTCATCACACACGCCAGAGCCATCAATACCGCACTAAACAAAACAACAGACATAAGGGCCAACGGACAAGGAGCTAAAATATACCCAACTACACCAGGTGAGTACAGATATATCCAACAGTACTTAAAACAACATCAAATCGAATACCACACCTACACCATCTCCTCAGAACGCGAACCGAAAATAGTATTAAAAGGACTAGCCAACAACATCACTGCAGACGACATCAAAATCGAACTAACAGACCGAGGTTATCCAATCACATACGTTAACAAAATGATAGGAAAAGACAAAACATACTCAAACACATTTTTCATCACACTCAAAAACCAGGAAATCAGCCGCTCTATATACGACATCGCAACATTACTCTACTACGTATCAAAGTTACATCATACGAACAATCATAAACTATACCACAATGCTACACCTGCCAACGTGTCAATCATTCAAGCGCCAATGGCGGATTTAAACCAAGATGCGATAAATGCGCAAACTCACACCACGTCGCAGACTGCAAGAAACGACCAGAAGACCCACCAAATGTACTAACTGTCTAGGCCCCCATCCTGCTAACTACTGAAAATGTCCTGCCTATTAAGAGCTCCTGCTGAAAAAGCTCAAAGCACTACTCGCTCCCAGCCTACAAATCCCCACAGACACTGACAGCGATGTTGAGGAAGGTTGGACGAAAACTAAACACGGCAAACATTCAAACACACAAAACATACCTACCACATCCGAACCCCGCAAAACACTCCAACCAACATCCACACCCGCACCACAACTACCCGCACAAACAACTGCAAATCCACCAACCTCACGCTTCTTTAAAACTCAAACATCTACAGATGACACCAACTCCGACGAAGAACAACCACCCAAAAAGAAATCACACAAAAAAAAAACACAAACAACATCACAAAATAAACAAACAAGAATTTTTAAAAACAGCACAACCTCAACCCACCTAAACCTACCGAAACAACACAAAACACACGTGACTCCACCCAAAAGAAACACCAACATTACAGCATCAACATCCAAAACCACAGAAAACACATCACCAGCACTCACGAACAAACTAAACAAAATTTTTACATGGATCCAACGTCTCATTACAGCGTATGCATAAGGTGAATCAATCATTCCTTATTATTTTCAGCACTCACAGACGTCACCGGACACTGCAATGTCTAACACACAACACACAAAACGTGACATCACCATCCTTTCCTGGAACGTCAACGGTATCACGAACAAGATAACAGAATTACGACACTTTTTAAAACACTACGACATCGACATGGCACTCAACGGCGAGACTAAACTTACACCACTCAACGATAGCGGCTACCAGACACACAGATACGATCACCCACTACCAATACCAGGACAAAATGCTCACGGAGGAGTAGTCGCACTTGTACACAAACGAATCACACACCTACCACTAGACTTACCACCAACAAACATGGACGCAAAAACTATACAAATTAAAACTAACAACACACTACTAAACATCACTGCCATATACAACAGCCCCACCAGAGGACCACTCGACACAAACGACATTGATACATTTCTTACAGGACACACACTAACACTCATTGCAGGCGACTTTAACGCAAAACACAAATCATGGGGCTCAACAACACAAAACGTAAACGGATGCATACTCTACGATCAGGCCAACAACAATTACGACATACTCAGACCCAACAAACTTACACGTATCCCATCCAACTCCAATCGCCCTCCAGACGTCCTAGATATCACCATCCTAAAAAATATTTCTTTTCCCTGCTCCAGTCAGGCAATCCACGACCTCAGTCCTGACCATCTCCCTGTCATAATCACACTAAACACAAGCATGCACAGACTAAACAGACTCACCACAAAAGCATACACAAAGAAGAAAAAATTTAACGCATACTCCAATAAACAGACCACCCATACACACCACACAATACCTCGACGAAGCAGTCACAGAAATCACACAACTTATACAGAACGGAAAGAAACACAGCGCCTACAATAAACAAATAACACAACACAAACAGCTCCCTACACACATACACGATGCCATACGCGACAAAAAACGCCTAGTTAAACTCTTTAATCTTACACGAGACCCAGCCATTAAAACAAGACTGAACGCACAACAGAGACTCATCAAAAACCTACTAGACGAACATAACAAAGACAGATGGACATCATACATACAACACACACTCAACACCGAAGGCAACCTCTACAAACTAAACAAAACCTAAAATCACGAGACAAACCAGGAACAACACCACTCATAGACACCAACGGAACACCACTATACACACCTAAAGAACGAACAGAATAATTTGCAAAAACACTTCAAGAGACATTCACACCTAATCCATCAACCCTTCACCAACAGATACACACAATAGAACTGACAGTTAACGCCATCCTACAAACAAATAACACCACAAACCCAATACCACTTTTCACAATAAAAGACGTAGTACAAACCATACTAGGACAGAACAGAAAGAAAGTACCAGGACCCGACGATATAACAAACACCGATTTACAAAACATCAGTATGTCAACACTAAACTACCTCACAGACATATACAACGCCATCACACGACACCAACACTTCCCAGCCGCATGGAAACTAGCCACTGTCATTATGATACCTAAACCCAACAAAACACATACAGATCCACACAATTACAGACCCATTTCACTACTCAATACCATGGGCAAGATGAGAAGTTACTCTTACCACATCTCCAAGAACACATACACATCAGACAGGAACAATTTGGTTTCCGAGCACATCATTCTACTACACAACAAACCATTCACGTCATAGACACAATCACTGAAAACTTTAACACAGCCAACACTACAGCTGCAGTAGCAATTGACGTAAAAAATGCCTTCGACAAGGTCTAGCACCACGGTTTACACTACAAACTCGCTATACATCACCAACCACCATTTCACTACTTAAAACTTATACACAGCTATCTAACACACAGACACCTTCAAGTCAGAGTTGAACACACAACCTCCACCATTACACCCATGTCGGCCGGGGTACCACAGGGAGGCTGCCTTTCCCACACACTATTCAACTCATACATTTTCGACATACCCTGTAGACCACACATCACATGCGCACTTTACGCCGACGATACACTATACATGGCCAAAGGCAGACATCCCACACACGCTATCAACACCCTCCAACGACAACTTGACGAACCACCTGACTGGTTTAATAGGTGGAGAATGGCTCTGAACGAGAATAAGTCAGAAGCCATTCTCTTATCAAGACACCGCACAAATTTACACGATCCACCCTCACTTAACCAACACACACTCACTTGGAAACCCACAATAAAATATTTAGGAGTATACATAGACAGACAACTACACTTTATCCAACATCTAAAGATCATAACACAAAAAACAAGAAAAACCAAAGGACTCCTACACCCAGCACTTACACACCATAGCACACTTCCAATCCACACACGCTTAAACATACACAAAACTTACATACGCCCAATCATTACATATGTATCTGAAGTCTGGTACACATACAAAAGCCACACCAACACACAAAAACTAGAACTCCCACTTATCACAGGAGCCCCGTGGTTCATACGCAACGAAAACCTCAGACACGACCTACAAATACACACTCTCAAACAACACATCAAAAAACTAACCACAAACACATACCAGAAACTCGAGGACTCCACACTACCTTCTCACATAAACATCGCCAACACCCACGCAACTCAACAACAACGTAAAAAAGACCAACACGAATGCTGGACGATGACTGACCCCACCTAAAGCATTATAAATACCGCATCACCACAAACCAAACACACTCCAACATTTACACCTATACAATTTATCTGTGCTCACCTTAATCCCACATCACCCGTTCTTAAAAAAAAAATTGTATGTAAGAGTCCAACCAACAAATATAGTACATCTACCGTTCTGATAACATCTTTTAAAAAAAAAATTAAGCAGTCCAACCAACAAATTTATTAATTAACACCAGCCATCATACTACACCTCAGTAGACCATTTTCAAGAAATCTATTGCCTCATTTCCACCAGAATCCCTCATTTCCACACTCATCTGGACCAAAAAGTTTTCTTCGACTAACCATTTTTCATCTTTCGAGATAAATATTTCTTAAATTTTTCATCTTTCGAGATAAACCTAATTTTAAGATTTTTTTTTTTTTTTTTTTACCGCTAACATTCTGGACCAAATAGTTTTCTTCGACTAGCCATTTTTTATCTTTCGAGATAAGCCTATCTTGTTTGGTATCAATTAATATTAGAATTTTCTCAGCTACCCAAATCTCTAGGAATTTTTTAGATAGCATCATCCCCCAGGGAGCTACCCTAATTTTAAGATTTTTTACCTATAGCGACTTTTGAGCGTTCTTATAATTTTTTTAGTCATGCGATACATCTTGTTAGTCTAAAATTTTACGCAGAATTTGAATCTGCAAACAGATTTGAAATCGGACCACGCCCTGCAAAGTTATACTTTAAGCTCTCAAACCTCATTAAAATTTTTGCTCGTATATATTTAACTCCATTTTTTAAAACCTTTTTCGCTACCCAAGGTATATGCTTTAACCAACATAAATAAATCAAGAACACAAAAGTTTAATAATTTATTTATCCAACTTACAGTTTAATAAACTAATTACAATTTTTACAAAGTATAACATTATTTCCTGTGCGTAACCGAAAGTTTAACCTGTAACAAAAAAGATTAATGGGTTGTTTAAATAGACCTGTAACAAAAGAGATTAATGTAAAAGAAAGGAGACGTGTTTTCAGTCAATAAAACATATTGTTGGAACGTTTTGATTTTTTAAATAATATTAACGAAGACGCTAGTTCGCAGGATCTGATATTTGTGTAAACAAGGATGAACTCCATTCAACGGTACATCAACTACTTATTTTCCATTTAGGAATATATGCCAGAAACTTGCATGCTTTTAATTAATTAAAAGCAGAAAGTTTTGTCCGGAAACGCTACTGTAAAATATATAGAGCAAATAAATTATTCCCTGAATGTGTTTTCAATTGTAATAACTGACTATACAATCATTTATGAATTTTAAATTACACTTTATTTAACTAAGTTACTTTAAACAAGAAATTACCGCATCCAAAAATTCCAATGCATGCTTAACAATAATGTAGAAATGGCAAGGTCGACTTTTAGTGTAAGGATCGCTTGGTTAATAATTAAGAAAGCGCATTTTGCTGGTATGAAATCTATGGAATTTCTCCTGTAATGAAAGAAGAACGCATTCGTAATTGAAAATGATTCTACAACTTTCGCTAGATACCAGTCATGTTAATTAGAAATTTTGTGTATGACATCATTAACTACCTAAATTCAGAATTAACAAAAATGTAATAAACCAGATTAAGTACTGAAAGTAAATGGGTCTTATTACATATTGATATTCTACATCAATTACCTAAATTACCTTACGTGACGCTGTAGAAGCATTATAACGCAAATTCCGGAAACTTCCAACGTAGCCTTAATTCATTTGTATTTATTTGTAATCCAGCAAATATTTTAAATTCTTAACGATCATGTGAAAAGCTGTTTATAATTTCTTTTCTTGGAGTTTCTATTAATTATGTTTGTGCATTTGAAATCGAAATATAATTGCCGAGGATTTACACAAGGTAACCAGCACATATTTACGGAAAATACAAACCTCATTTAGTAGTATAATTAACGGATTCAAAACGTATATAACGCAGCCTGGTTAGTAGAATTCTATTAGTTTCGCACGCTTTTGTGTAAAGCCCGTCGAAATTTTAAACCGTCGTTTCGCGTAGTTCTTTTTGTGGAAAGTTTTGAAGGAAGATTTAAGGTAAGTTTACATTTTTTTATTAAAGTAGAACTGAATTTATTTGCAAACACCAATTATTATGTATTCTGTTATTGGTTCTTATTTGTATTTTAAAACATTAATTTTTCCAAAGTAATGCGCTGTTTTACAGATATACTTTTCCAAATTTTAAAGGTATGCTTTTGCTAGAATAAAAACAATTCTGACAAAATATTTTATTAAAATTAAATACATTAACAAAAGACCTCAATAGCAATACGTTTTCTTTAGAACAGCTTAAATTATTCAAACAATGGTTTAAACAGTGATTGTACCTATTACCGAATCTTCTTAATTCTTTGAGCCTTGGAAGTGAGAAACACTCTCCATGTTTAAAATGTTGTTTGATAAATATTTTGACAGTAACTGCCTTTTCTGTTCGCCTTTAACATAGATTGTAACATTGGGTGGTATGACTTCTTTCAGCAAATCACCTACATTTGTATATCCACTTGTGGACTGTCCATCCCAGCTAAGCCCATGGATTCTTTGCTTTAACCACTGAACTTGCTTTTTGAAATCATCACTTAGGGTGTTATACTCCACAGCCATGTCCAGTATCTCATGCTATATTACATTATTCGCTACATCCAAAATGGCAATCTCCTTGCAATAGAAATCACTAGTTTTGTATTGATATCCTTGTAAATCGATTATGAAACACATGCTTCCTGCTTCAAATCACAGAGGGGAATGGGGTTCTAAGCAAATCTCTCCTATATATCCAGTTAAGGGACTTTACTCCCTCCTTTTATGATTTTTTCATCCAGGTAATTATTTGGATGATACTAAAGCAAGTCTGTTTTCTTAATCCAACTTTTACCATCCCCCAACCACGACACTAATAATTCGCGTCCGTGCTTCCGTTTCCGTAAAACTTTTTCCACTAAGTACGTGTCAGGTGCTGCTGTAAGCTGAATTTCATCTTCGTAAAAAGCACCTAGAATTGGCCGACCTTCCAAATCTTGTAGCAGATAGGTTGTCGGTCTCGTTTTTTGTACTTTAACAATTTTGAATAGTTCTGTACTCCAGTTTGGGTGAAATCCTCGATCGAATACTGCTTTATATTTTGATATACGCACAATGTCTCCAACCTTATACAACTTCTTGTAACTTTTAGAAACGCTGTTAGCGGTGTAAAGTTTTATTCTTTCCGGATGTTCTTCTGCCTCCATAGGTGTCATGTTAATAGCCCGATGCGGTGTATTATTGTATTCTTCCATAACCTTAGGCAAAATATTCACCCATTTATGACTGCCTTGCAAGTAAAATCTTCTGTACAATTTGTTTTTGATTGTTCTAATCAACCGCTCGACCATGCTAGCTTTGATTGCGGAATACGTAGAGTAATGGTTTATCTTACATTTTTGCATAAGATTTTTAAACCAGCGGTTGTAGTACTCTTTCCCAAAATCCGTTTGTAGATTGATTTTTAAGTTATTTTCTCCTTGCAGCATTTTGTCCAATATTTTTTTCATAGCATTTGTAACTTCTGATCCAGTTTTATTTTTTAAAGGTTCAGCTAAAGCATATTTTGTGAAACAGTCCACTGCTATTATAATATATCTGTACCCATTGTTCACACGCGAGTAAGGCTGCATTTCGCACAAGTCCGATTGGATAAGATCACGTTTCACATGTTTCAGATTTGTATGACGACGCTGAAAATTTTTTCTTGCAGGTTTAAATAATTCCTTAACGATGATTTCTTTACTCATTTTTGCTTAACACTGTTGCTAAACTAATAGGGTTATCTTTATCCAATTGCACCTTTGACATAAACTGAAGCTTTGGTTTGTAGTATTTGTTTTTTATAGCTGCTGGTGACGCCTCGTAAATCGATGCTATTGCAAGACCGAGCTCCTTTTCATTTGTCTCGAAGTTGCAGTCAAATTAATAAAAAACTGTATAAACGTTTTAAAGTCAGATACAAGCTTATCCAATTTTTCATTTACATATTGTTTATTAACTGCATCAGATGGCTCAACTGGTTGAGCAAGCATTGCAATACGCTGGTTTCTCGCATTGAAAGCTTTATCTTTACGTTGTATATCATCAGAACTTTTTAGACAGTATGAAAAGGCTTGATTCACGAGCTTGATTACAGATTTCTTATTAACACAATCACTATCGTCTTTAGGATCCATTACATCAACTAACCTTCTTTTACGAAAACTAATTGTTTCTTCTCCAGGCTTGAATACTATAGTGCTTCTCTGATTAACACAATCACTATCTTCTTTCGGGTCTGATGAATTCACTAACCTTCTTTGCTGCATATCGTACCCATCACCATCCAACGTTAGCACAAATCCTCGACCTGGAGGACCGCGCCGAATATCAGCATCTTTACGCTCTGAACGTCCGAAGCGGTCGATAGGCATTTTAAAACTGTGTAATTATTTACTGAGCTCACTGTATTATACCTTCTTCTCTCAATTCTTCTATTATGGACACCATCTCGTTAATGTTTTCCTCGCTTGTATTTCCAGCTCGGTTGGATGCGTTCAACAATCTCAGCCGATCTACAAGTTCATGTACATTATTCCAGTAGACATATTGCACCGGTTTTGAATTTAAACTTTTGTAAAACCGATTAGAAAAGCCTAAACCCGCTCCCTTAGACTGTTTTCTTCTCTTTGGCTGTTTTCTTTCGGGATTCCTCCGAAATTCGGTGAGATATTTTTGCACATATTTGTTAAACTTTTGTTATTTGTTGGGAATCCGCTTAAATCGTGCACCGCAAATGGGTTAAACTTTCTTCTCAAAATCGACGCAGATTTGATCATTTCCAAGTAATTCGGCAAATCTTCATGCAAATTAAAATCACCATCTTCGGGGCTGATGTCTTTGTAAACCAGCAGATTGTATAAACCCCTCGTACCTGGATATATCACATTATTTAATGTTATATCGCTAGTTTCCGGGTTAATTATCAATACACTTTTCCACAAACTCCATGTATCGGTTTCCACATTATACTTTACTCCATAAATTGATTTGTCAATATTTTCGTCTTCGTCTCTAGCTAACACATCTGCATAGTAAAGATGGAACGGTTCTTCTGGAACGAGTTGTTTAATCTTCTTTATAGGTACGTCCATGTTTTCGACTTTAACCTTTGTTGTAGGTGTGGGAATTTTTTCGGTGATCGATTGCAACTGGGAAGCGGTTATTTGCAAGGGATCAATCAATTGTTTGTGCATCTCTTTGAATTTTTGCTGAGATGTAGCGTCACCCTTTTTGTACGCTACAAACTTTTTTCGTACAGCATCCTGCATAAGATGAAGACTGCGTTTATTCGCAATAAAATTGTTAACGTCCGTCATCATGAAACTTTGGATGAGAACTAACTTTTTTTGAATAATGTCAAATATTTATATACTCGTCGAAATTCTTCCTATATCGACCATTATCCAAATCAAAATCTTTCACAACAGTTATAAAATTATGTTTTGAGTCACCCCAACACTGTAAGCACATTTCTTTAAATTTCGGATATGTCATGTCACCACTTATATGATCCGAAAAGATATGGCGAAGGTTTGTATCATCCTGTTTCCATAATGCGATTACATTGGCGTTATCTCTGAGTCTATGTTTTAAGGCACTAGCGTAAGTTTGACATAGATAGAACGAATCTATTGCTTTATGTCGGCCGAACGAGAAAAATTGAGTGATTTTACTTTGCTCGTTTACAGGTATATCATCGAAAACCATAATTGAATCTTCTTTGGTATCTCTGGGTTCGATCAAATCATCGTAATTTTCAAACTCATGGTATCCAATTTCTTCTTTTAATGGTGCAAAACGTTTCTTAACAATTCGTATTTCGGTTGATACAAACTTTTCGAAAATACATAGACATTTTGGAATCTAAGGCCGTTCTCGTGCAGGATCAGAGATATTAAAGCGTTAGTCTTCCCACAACTCGATGGTCCCGCGAAGATAGCTCGTATGTTAGACGGGAACAATGAACCATGTTTACCATCCTCTCTTGCACTAGCAATAGCAAAGTTATCATAATTCTGTATAGGTATTTTAACTTCTTGTATAGCATCACCCGTGTCTCTCACATTTTCCGACCTAGGAGCACCATTCTTCTTTTGAGGTTTACGGTGATCCAAATGCCTGCTTAACGTTCTTCTGGGTATACCATATAACCTACTTGCAGAGTTAACACTAATACCCTTTTGTATTTCACTAACTGCTTTCTCTAAAGATTCCTTGGTGTACATCTTTCAAATATAAGTTTAAACTGATTCAAATTGAAAATAATATTCCCTTATATACCAGCATGGGCAGGGGTGTGCACGCGCAGGGGCGCGCATGGGCAGGGGTGTGCACGCGCAGGGGCGCGCATGGGCAGGGGTGTGCACGCGCAGGGGCGCGCATGGGCAGGGGTGTGCACGCGCAGGGGTGCGCATGGGCACAGGCGTGCTTAGGTGTACACCGGAGTACGTGAGAAACTGTCTTGGATCACCAAAAAATCTTATTAATATTAAAACAACATAGACTTTATACAATTTTATTAAAAATATATACAAAATATTTAATTGTGAATAAATCTATTAACAATTTCCGTAAACGGATTATATTCAAACATAGAGTCATGTATAATTAAAGCATAAGTCTTCATCGACGGTTCAAAATTTCTTGAAGCTTCTAATTCCATTCTTACATCAACAGTTGCATCCTTGATGCTTTCAAATTGATGACGACAGTCGATTACAAAGACAGGTGATTCCTTAAACCTGTTGTAGTCCATTAAACATTTATTTGACGATTTGTTCGGGTAGTATTTTTCCATAAAAGATGCATAAGACAGGTACGCTGGCAAGTAGTCATTCTGCTCGAAATCCAAATTTAATCGACCTTGAGGGAACATCTGAGAGTTTAAAAACACTTTGACATTGGTTATATTGGCATTCGTAAAGCTTGTAGCATTTTCTTCTTTCCTGTCGTACTTCCCATTTTGCAGCGCCAGTAATATCCACCGAGCCTTGTCTGTTTCGTTCCATACTTTAATTCTCCATACTTGCGACTTTGATTGTGTTAGAGACGGTAATTCGTGTAGTTCCCATTTTCTGAATGCAGCCATTATAGATGATTGATTTTGCATTTCCGAAAGCAGCGATGCCTTGGCAAAGTCGCTTAATGTTATATGCGGGACCTCCCATGAAATACGCTGTATTTTGAACGTTACTGTATTTCCAATCGACTTGTAGCAATTTACGTCCGACTTGGATCTGATTAAAATCAGCTCTTGAGGCATGTTGACGATAGTTTTCTTGTAATCTTCAAAAACCCAAAATGGTTTTAGCGGTATAGCACAACTAAACCGTCCATCTTGGAATATGGTATCGGGCTTCCACCCGGTATGTGTAATAGATTTTGTTTCTGATTCTTCCATGGATACTAAACCTTTAATAGTTCTTGTAATTCCAGGGATTCGACAGACATCTATTATTTGATTATTACCCAATTTGTATTGAATTTCCTCAAACAGAAAATATGGTGCATTTCTAGTAAATTCGTAAGCTTTAGGGTCTGGTTCTGCTGCTCTAATCGGGTCTCCAGTTGTTGACGCTTCCCTTAATGTTTCCGTAGGCTTATAGGTGCCCTTTATAAATATAAAACTTTCATGAGGGTATGTGATGTTATCACTGCTCTGGATTTCAATTGAAATTCGATCGTTGTTTTCTGCATTCAATGTAAAGGGAAGATATGTATAATAATCTTCCTTTATTATGGTTTCGTCTAATTTATAACCTCCAAACACATCCAATTTGGGCACGTCCTCATATTTAAGCCTTCCAAGTTTAACGTTTTCATCACTGTGGAGATCTAAGCTGCGTTTACTTCTGCCGCCCATCATTTATAACTTTTAATCCCAAAGATTTTAAGAAACGTATTTCTTCCGCTGTAAGTCTCTCGACAACTTGACGCTTTGACGCCGTATTCACTTCTAATCGTCTGGGGGTGTTGTAGCGTGCTTTATATACAAAATCGATAGGCATTTTCAGCTACTTCTTATTTCCAGTCTCACACAGGTGTATGTTTCCGGGGAAAAGTTTACCAATTCACCCAAATGATCGACTAGTCTGATTGTAATATTATCAATTTCTGTCACGCTCAGCGGATAATATATGACGTGGTTAGGCTCCTTCTCCAGATTATACCCGGGTGGTACAGATAGACTGAATTCGAATATGCTGTGGGTAAGAAAATTGTTTCTGAACGAACCGCTGGTGATATTGGTTTCCACAAAAATGTTTGAGACCGATATTATGTTCACTTGCTGATTAGCGATATGTACGGTATCTGCAGCCAATTTGCGGTTGGTAAACCCCAAGATGCTTCCAATATTGTTTTTACGGTTTGCCCCAAAATCAATCGGTATACTGCTTCGTATAGAACACTTTAATGTATTATTGTTGGCACTCAGTTTAAAATATTTTTCAATGTTCTCGTTGATGTCCGGCTTCTGACTGAACCATTTTTTGAAAACATCCTGTATATATGCATTTATTTCTTCTAATTCGTATGATCCAGGTTCAATGGTTATTCTGCGATGCTCTGGATCGTTAAAGTATAATATGTTGTTTCCTGGATGTATGTTTTGCACAGTGTTACAAGTGTACAGTCCCACTAGACCCAAAGCATATTCACCGTCCTGTTTCAATTTAATTGGTGGGTAAATGGATCCTGTCGATATGACATTACCATACCCGAACACGCTCACTGTTTTAGCCATTGTCACTAAGAAACTTCAACACTAAATGTCCACAATTGTATGTGTTGTAAGTCTGCTCCGGTACACTGTTGTAGTAAATTTTACAACCTCGAAAATATCTCTTTACTTCTTCCGGCGGTCTCAAGTCTCCAAACGAATCGTAGTAATACACGCTATTTCTGCGTTTTCGGTACCCCACCCAATGTGTACCCGAACCTTTGGTGGTATCCAAATTAATCACTCCCGATTCGTTGACATGCGGTCTAATCTTCTTCAACTGATCTCTAGAAAAGACGTTGCGAAAATGAGGAATGTTAGATGCGTGTTTCTTTATATCTACATCGGTGAGAGCTCTTCGAGGTAACTTGCTTAGTTTTTTGATACTTTTTTACAAATGCCACGCCCCTGTTTGTACGGTTTCAAGAATAATGCTGTGCCTTTTTTGTATGGTTTTAGAAACATTCCATTTCCTTTTTTCCCAACAGTAATGGCTTCCATAGATCTGTTGTGTCGTTCGCTCTCCTTAAGCTGTTCGTTGGCTGTCTTGACATCATTTACTGCTTTAGCTATCCCCGCAGCACCACCTGTTAGCGCCCCTAGGGCACTTAGTCCCGCGAATATCGGAATCAATGGTAGAAAACCTCCTTTCTGTGGAACGGGTATAATACGTGGGACTTTAATTTTGCTTTTCCCACCCGCTCCTTTTATGATTTTTTTACCAATTAGAATACCAACGTCTAGTAGCTTTTTCAAGTTATCCGAGCCAACTCGGTCTATTGCGGATCGTATTTTCTTCAAAAATCCGCCTTTGAAACTTATTTTCTTCTTTAAGCCCATGCCCATTTTTCTCTTCGCTTTCATAGCGTTTGTCACAAACCAAGCTGCGGCTTTTTCCCCAAACTTTGCGTTTTAGACTTAACTCTCCCCAGGCTTCTTCTTCTAAAATTTTATCTGCTCGGTGTCTGGCTGGAAGATCGTCGGGGTACTTGGCGTATGCAATGTCGTGGTCTTTACACAATTTATCTAATTCGTTTATTCCAGGATCACCTTTTGCTAAGCGCTCATCCAACTTTGTACCAGGACCGCAGTACTGATAACCTGGAATATGCAGCTCAAACGGTAACCTGTTTATAGTGCTGTTGATTAAACCCTCTCCAGAACAGATAATCATGTGTTTACTCAAAAATCTCAAACTATACTAAATAAATAAACAACAACGAGTCTATTTATACTTTTTCAAAAAAATTTACAATATATTTACAATAACAATACATTTACATCCACGCCTCTTGGGCTGTCTTTTATAAAATACTCTTTCTAGTTATCACCATAACCAGAATCTTCAGATTCCGACAAATTTAAACGTCTAAACATTTCCACTAATGTTCTTGTACGCATCACGTCTTGCACAAATATATCCGGAAAACATATAACCAGCTCCAAAGCATTTAGGGCGCTCTGATTCAAATCGTTGTAGAATAAAATATTGCCAATTCGAACTTCGCCTTCAATCAAGATTTTAATTCGTTTCTCCCCTTCAGTCAGAGTATTAAACCCATCGCAATCATTTAAATTATAATTAGCAACAAATCCTACTAATTCGTTGTATAATGCTGGGAAGTCACGACTTTTCAGCTGCTTAAGTTGATACTCAAACAGCTCTCGCATATGGAATAGTTTACGGCACTCCAATTCGTTTATAACTATCGAGCTATTACCCATTATTATTTTTAACTGGAACGTTTCGTCCTCGGTTGATCCAGACACTGGTGATAGAGTGATAAAGAACGGGGCTCCTAGTTGTATGTGTAGATCTTCCATTTCGGGTGCACCATTTAATCGAGTGTTTAGCACGTCACGGGAAAATACGTTGATTTGAAATTCCACTTGAAAATTTGTAAATGCTAACCAATTTTCGTATGTCAATTCCAGAACATGGTTGCCACAATATTTCTTGCTACACACCAATCGTAATACGGGTTTTATTCTCTGGTTTATAACAAACCCAATTTCCACATTATGAGGGTGTTCACCCAATTCACTTAAACTATACGTAAACTTATTAATCAGATTTTCGGTATGCGAAACTTGTGCATCATTAACACCTGCAGACTCCATTGCTTTGCACTGATTTCACTGAGATGACTGAGAGGGATGCTATGCAGCTCATCCTTTTAAATGTTTCAGAATTGTTGTTGCGCATGCGCAAATTGTACTCGGATAACTTAGAATGATAAATATTCGAATTATATTAACATTTTTTTATTTATAAATTTTAACCATAAAATACACGTACAAAACTTTTACAATTATAATTTTTCTATATAGCTCAAAAAGCATTCCATAAAGTCTCGCAATAAATTTAATTCTTCAAATTTATCCAATAATTCATGGTAATTTATTTGATTCCGATCGAATTGGTCACAAACAGTCCATGCTTGTTGCAACTTTATCCACCTGGGGTCGTCATAACATGATCCGACATCATCACCATAAATATAACCACGTTCGATATTAATCCTAGCATCACTCAAACTCCGCTGAAACATTACTATACCGTCTTTAATGGATATCATTGTATCTACTTTTATGCTGTATTTTGTACTGAACATAGAGGAATCGTGCTCGTATTTTATACGATTTGAGCTGTCCTTGTTACCGAAATCACCCAAACTTTCTAAGGTTTATTGTGAAAGGTGACCTTCGTCTTCTTCATTATTGTTTTCATTTAAAAAAATTCCAGGCTTGAAATGTCTGTAAACAATTAGAGTAGAAGTGAAAGTTAAAGTGATACATCCGATAATTATAGATGTAGTGCGTAAGCAAGAAGCTAATTGATTTTAACCGACGTGATTAGACTAGTTTGGAATGTTGCTCAAGGTTAAACGACGCTGGGGTTTTTAAAAGTAAATTACTTAATTATACCAGCAGGGTATAAAAGCACCGTGCAATGCAATATGATTCAGTTTCTGTTTAGTCTTTGACTAGTTACAACAGCTAAAAAGTCTTTGACCAGTTTTAATTTCTTTATAGAGAAATGGTTTCCTTTGTCTGCAACGTCTGCGGGGATGTCTTCTCGAGGGGTGATAGCTTGAAGAGGCACCAGCTCCAACAGCATGGATCGATGCCAGATCAAAAGACTGGCTTGTTCGCCTGCGATGCATGCCCGGCATCCTTCTCGCGGAGGGACAACTTGAAACGGCACAAGGATACCAAGCATGGTGTGGTTGTTCCCGTTGCCGGACCCTCCGGAATCAAACGACCGGCCGCACCAACGGTTGAGGGACCTACCCCCAAGAAGTCGCGGAGATGTGCGGAATGCAATGTGGACGTTGTCAACTTGGTAGCCCACCAGCGATCTAACGCGCACAAGACCGCTGCTAGCCGTGTCCTGGATGGGGGTGTAGAAGTAGTAGCAACCGCGTTCAAAAGTCGAATTGCGACATACAGAATTAAAAATGCTAATACTAGTGGTATGTATTTTTTATAAGTATTTTGTGTTTGCTTAGTTCGTATTTTTAGGTCTATTGGATTTTCTACGCGAGCAGAAGGAGAGGTTCATAGCCTTAGTCGGGGAACAGCTGGCTATACACACCTCCCTCAAGGTGAACTTGGAGGTGTTTGGTGGCTACACCAAGATGGCTGCGGTAGAGGGTGTTGAAGATATTAAATCCTTCAACACTCGAAATGTTGTGGTCACCTCCTCCAGTGACCTGGGAGCGGTCTACAACACCTTTGTGGAGAGGATGTCGGCTAAGTCGGACGAGTTCCAAGAACGTGATTCTGGTAAGTTTCTACAATTATTAATTTTTTTCTAATTTTTAAATTTTAGGATGGACTCTGAAACAGGTGTTGTACTTGGAGGTAAATGTTAACAAGTACCAACCAATGCGCGGATCCTCCTACATCGAGCACCCTAAATGGATTCAGGAGAAGCATGCCGTCGTTAACGTGCGAAACCAAGACGACGCATGTTTTGCCTGGTGTGTTGTGGCGGCGCTGAATCCTGGACATGTTAATCCTAAACGGGTTAGTAGCTACCCGCATTACTCGACGGTACTCAACGTAACAGGAGTACTGTTCCCGATGCCCATAAAGGACATTCCCAGGTTTGAGGAGCAGAACGACATCAGCATCAACGTCTTTGGGGTAGAAGGCAAGTCCATCGTTGGACCGCTACATTTCACCGCTAATAAAAGGGTTCGGCATGTGAACCTGCTGTACATTCAGGATGGATGCAAGTCCCACTACTGTTGGATCAAAGATTTGGGGAAGCTAGTGGGTAAGCAGATCTCTCGTGATCATACCCGCAAATGGATTTGCGATGGATGCTTGGTGTTTTTTCCATCCGAAGACAAATTACACCAACACTCAACAAACGACTGCAACCATGTGGTGACAACCATGCCGAACCACTTCAACAACATCCTCGAGTTCACCAACATCCACAAGCAAATGCGGGTACCGTTCGTGATTTATGCTGACTTCGAAAGTGTGTTGAAGCCTATTAGCTCTGCAGTTCCGGATCCCACCTCTTCCTTCACCAACAGCACACAACACCACGAACCCTTCAGTTTTGCATACTATATCAAGTGTTCATACGATGACTCGTTTAACAAGTTTGAGCTGTACAGAGGACCTGAAACCGCAAAAGTTTTATGGAAAAATGAAAGAGGAAGCCCAACGATTGGGAAAATTTTAAAACAAACACCCCATGCTTCCAATGGAACCCCTAGATGAGTTGTTGTTTCATATGGTTGAGGAGTGTGGCATCTGTAAGCAGCCTTTGGGAAATGAGAGGGTGAGGATCACTGCCACCTCTCAGGAGATTTCGCTTTGCCGCACACTCCCAATGCAACATTAAATACACGGTTCCAAAGTTTATCCGGTGGTGTTTCATAACCTAAGCGGTTATGATTCACATTTCATTGTGAAAGAGTTGGGATACGACAAAGAACGGGTTACTGTAATCCCGAATAATAAGGAGAGGTTTATATCGTTTACAAAAAACGTTAGATTGTATAAGGAAAACGACGATGAAACTGATGAATCTTTCATTACACTGAGATTTGTAGACTCCTTACGCTTCATGGCATCTAGCTTAAATAAACTAGCCTCCAACTTGAATGCTGAACAGTTTGTTGAACTAAAGAGCTGTTTCCCCAATACCGAAGAGTTTGCTCTATTACATCGGAAGGGTGTGTTCCCGTACGACTACGTGAAAGATATTACCGTATTGGAAGAGAAGGCTCTACCACCACAAAATGCTTTCTTTAACGGTCTAACCGCCACAGCGGTGTCGTATGCAGATTATGAACACGCACAGAATGTATGGAGAACATTCAAAATCCGAACGCTTGGGGAATACAGCGATCTTTATTTGAAAACGGACGTTTTGTTACTAGCAGACATTTTCGAGAACTTCAGAGACGTCTGCACAAAAACCTATGATCTAGACCCATGCCAGTACGTGACTGCTCCTAGTTTGAGTTGGGATGCCATGTTGAAGCGCACTGGGGTGAAGCTCGAGTTGATGACCGATGTCAGCATGCAACATTTTATCAAGAAAGGGATACGTGGTGGGTTAACCCAGTGCAGTAGTCGGTATGCCAAAGCCAACAATAAGTATATGGAAGACTACAACCCTGACGAGTCATCCAAGTACTTAACGTATCTGGATGCTAACAATTTATACGGATGGGCCATGTCCCAACATTTGCCCATTAGCGGCTTTAGATGGTTAAACACGGACCAGGTACATCGTATAAAACAAGAAATATTAAATATACCAAGCACGCACGAAAAAGGGTATATTTTGGAAGTTGATATACAGTATCCAGAACATCTTCACAACGATCACAATGACTTGCCTTTCTGCCCTGAATCGATGGTACCTCCAACACCGTTTTCGAAGACGCCTAAGTTACTCGCCACCCTTCTGAACAAAACAAAATACATTGTTCACTACCGCAACTTACAGCAGGCTCTGCGTAACGGTCTGCAATTAACTGTTGTGCATCGCGTGTTGGAGTTTGATCAGTCGACGTGGTTAAAACCCTACATTGATCTCAACACGAATCTCCGTACCTCTGCCGCTAATGCGTTTGAAAAAGATTTTTTCAAACTTATGAACAATGCGGTTTTTGGTAAAACAATGGAGAACGTGGACAAAAGGGTCGATGTCAAAATAGTCACGCGATGGGAACACGACGGGAAAAAGTTGTGTGCGAGTGGGCTAATAGCTAAACCTAACTTTAACAGTTGTACCGTGTTGAGGGAAAATCTGGCGATTATACAGATGGATCGTGTTAAAGTTAATTATAATAAACCAATCTATGCAGGATTGTCAATTTTAGATTTGTCAAAAACTCTTATGTATGACTTTCACTATAGCACCATGGTTCCTCTGTATGGTCCCAGATTGTCCCTGCTTTATACTGATACAGACTCTTTAGTTTATAGTGTTGAGACGCCAGACTTGTACAGTGACATTAGCGCAAACATAATACATTTTGATACTAGTGATTACCCTCCAAACAATAAGTACAATATACCACTTATAAACAAAAAGGTGTTGGGTAAGTTTAAGGACGAGTTTTGTGGCGATTTGGTCTTGGAGTTCGTCGGCACCAGGGCCAAATCGTATTGCATAGTAAGTGAGAAAGACACTGTTAAAAAAATTAAGGGTGTTAGCCGTAGTGTGGTGGCAGGGATAAGTGTAGATAGTTTTAGGGGTGTAGTGGTTAATAATGATGATGCCCTCTTGCATACGATGGTATGCATTCGTAGTAAGAAACACCAACTGTATACTCAGTTGATTAATAAAATTAGTCTATCAGGCGAGGATGACAAAAGATATGTCATCCCCGGAAGCACATCAACATATGCATGGGGGCATAAGGATATAGGTTAAGTTGTTTATATTTGTATATATTTTATTGTGTATATATATATATATATATATATATATATATATATAGTATGTAAGTTAGTTATAAGCATATCTACCCTCCCCATCCTTAAAATTTCCTTTGTTCCCGGCGGCATGTGTTTACCTCCACGTGGTGTCGCTGGACGGTAAAACATATTGTTAACGACAATATGTCTTATTGACTGAAAACACGTCTCCTTTCTTTTACATTAATCTCTTTTGTTACAGGTCTATTTAAACAACCCATTAATCTTTTTTGTTACAGGTTAAACTTTCGGTTACGCACAGGAAATAATGTTATACTTTGTAAAAATTGTAATTAGTTTATTAAACTGTAAGTTGGATAAATAAATTATTAAACTTTTGTGTTCTTAATTTATTTATGTTGGTTAAAGCATATACCTTGGGTAGCGAAAAAGGTTTTAAAAAATGGAGTTAAATATATACGAGCAAAAATTTTAATGAGGTTTGAGAGCTTAAAGTATAACTTTGCAGGGCGTGGTCCGATTTCAAATCTGTTTGCAGATTCAAATTCTGCGTAAAATTTTAGACTAACAAGATGTATCGCATGACTAAAAAAATTATAAGAACGCTCAAAAGTCGCTATAGGTAAAAAATCTTAAAATTAGGGTAGCTCCCTGGGGGATGATGCTATCTAAAAAATTCCTAGAGATTTGGGTAGCTGAGAAAATTCTAATATTAATTGATACCAAACAAGATAGGCTTATCTCGAAAGATAAAAAATGGCTAGTCGAAGAAAACTATTTGGTCCAGAATGTTAGCGGTAAAAAAAAAAATCTTAAAATTAGGTTTATCTCGAAAGATGAAAAATTTAAGAAATATTTATCTCGAAAGATGAAAAATGGTTAGTCGAAGAAAACTTTTTGGTCCAGATGAGTGTGGAAATGAGGGATTCTGGTGGAAATGAGGCAGTAGATTTCTTGAAAATGGTCTACTCACCTCACAACCCGTACAACACCAACAAGCCAAAAAACTCCTCACGAGTTATAAGACAAACACGACGCTGAGAACATCATGCCCAGCTACTGCAGCGCGAACCTACTGTAGTATGATTGTTACACTTCTTAGTATACAATAATTTCTTCATTAACCATCCCTGGTTCAAAGGACTATCATGATCTTATTATATATTAAACGAAAGTTGTTAGTTTCCGCCCTTTTAGAACATAACGTAATATAACTTCTGCATAACTTGTACGACTTTAATTTTGTATGATTTGGATTGTTTCGCCATTCTTACAGTTCTTGTAGCTCATTTTGATGGGAGTGGTTTGCTTTAATGTGGGATTAGCAAATCGTTATATAAGATGCGCTGAAATTGTATATTTGCAACACTAATTTTTTGATTGACATAATAATAATAAAAATCAATAACAAAAATAATAAATCACAAGGTGTTTGAAGGTAAAGATCTTATGTGTTGACATAGATCATGTCCTGATAACATGAGGAAACATTTACAGTAATGCTCCAACATCCAGCCGATGCATTTGTTACAACACAAACACATCGGATTATCTTAGTAAAATTATCATTTAAATATCATTTCAAATAAATAGTTCTAAATATGATACTAAACTGAAGTTTTATTGTATATACTGCTTAGAACGAATACTTTTTCAAAGCCCCATTTTTTAAGAAAATAAATTATTGAGCAAACTTTCTTACTTTAAATAATGAAAGGATATAGCATAAGCTTCAGTTAGCTAATCGCTCTGGGTGATTTATAAAGTAAAGTTTAGAAGTTTGAAACTCAAAAAACTTGAAAGCGTTAAACTTCTTTGGTATGCTCGCACTTAATTATGATTTCGCGTGTGGTTAAGGAAGTGACGTACAAGTTTTCCAGCTTTCTATAAGAAATGTGACAACATATGCCAAGACGAAGTCAAGCTGTGCGTCAATTTTAACTTTGTTATGGAAAACAAAACTAACTAAAAGTATCGAGCTCTTTTTTACTCGTTCTCTCAAACATTTACAGTTGAGAAACTTTGCAAATTTGGAAGTAATGACTAACTATAAAGAGTTTTGAGCAAATTTTCATTTTGTTTCAGCATTGACAGTTAGTTAGTTTACAGTTTCATTTCAGAATTAATTAAACCTTACTTACAGACAGTGACCAAACTTTCTTTTAGGTTTCAGTTAACTTTTTTGCATGTGGCTTGAGACTGTCAGCTACTGTGTGACGTACGTACACGTAAAATGCACACGGGACTGCGATAAGAATGATTTCTTTTTGAATAAGAAGATAAACACTGTAAACATCATTAAAATATATTTTTTTCCATATTCTACAACTTTTATAGAGAATTTCTATTGCAACGAAAAGTTTTGCAAAACAACAACAGTTCTTTTTTATCAACCGATTACACAAGCCTTTTCGACAACTTGTTACTACTGTGATAATCTTAAAGTACTCACAAACAATTTATTTCCAACTAATAGCTAACAGTACAAATATTAACTCCTTAAAATTACTATGCTATCTTCTTAATTACTATGGAAGCACTATAATTAATTTATATCGATCACTACAATAATTTCTATCACGGGGTAATTTATATTAACAGTATGTACCACTAATTTATTTCATATCAAAACTTTATAGCTCAAATAAGAACGTAATATTATAATCAAAGCTTTAAAGTAAAACTGAACTTCAAAACCCCTTAACAGCTAATTATATCTTATATAATTGCCCTAGATTATTTCGCAAATGTACCAGTAATTATGCAAATAACATTGTAGATGTTGCGGATAATATAGCTTGGGGCGGGGGGTGACTCCTTAGGCCTCTGATATGGTTCTTCAGCCTTGGTTGGAGACCCTTCTTGTAGTGGACCAAGTACAAGAGGTTTGCTTGGTATCGCACTGGTAGGATATCATTTCCTAATAAAGAAATGTGCGGCTAATTTTATGCCTTTATTTACGGGTAAAATCACAAACATTGTAGCACACAAAAACAAATATATACGGTATAATAAGGAATCGCGGTTTACATAAATCTCGTGTTACATATATCGATAAAGCACGCTAGGGTGCATCAATATTAAGAGCGCGCAGCTAATCATACGAGTGCCTAACCACTACTGTCCCAACAGGTTAAGGAAGGGATGCAAACCCCTCGTTCACTATAACTAAAGGCGGGTTTACATCATAAAGAAATACGACTTAACAATAACTAAAGGCGGGTTTACATCATAACAAGAAATTCGCCTTAACATAGCTCTTAAATGCAAACTCTTCTAACCAATCAGTCAAGTCCATCTGGAAGTGTCGCATCACAGCTGGCTATTAATCACCTTTTGTGTAAGATGCTTCGTCAACGTTTTGGTGTATTATTCTGTTCAAAGATTACGCTATATTTATTCAAACATTTGGCATAGCGCTCAACAGGTTTTTAAATCTGCCGTCTGTGGAGGAGCCCAATCCATGACTGCAGTTTTCACTTCTTCGTTGTCGTTGAACTGTTAACCTTACAAGTGATTTTCCAATGCTCCACCCAAAGGTACTATATTGGCCAGAAAGCAAGTTTTTTTACCTGGAAAATTTGGAATTTTGCGGAACCCTTGCTGTTTCAAGCAAGGCTTTTTAACGTGCGTGACAACACTCACACACGGGACCTCCATTTTACCTCTCATCCGAACGAGGGCGTATTTTTGTAAAAAATGCTCGCCTAACATTTTTCAAGCGAACAGTGTCGGGATTCAAACCCGAGACCTTGGGCGTAGTAGTTGAACTGTTGACCACGAAGCAACTCCCCGAAACAAATGTCAACCATTGTGTGAAAAGTCAGGATTAGACCTTGTGTTTGTGCAGAAATATGCAGCCTTGCATTAATTTAGCTTCTCTGTAACAAAAGTGTACAAACTTGTGTTGACTATATCACCGCGCCGGTGCTGAATACAGAACAAACTAAAAAAATCGCTCTGGACTATATCGAAGTACACGTGCTGAACACGGAACAAGCAAAGAATCGCGAGAATTTCCAACTCATTTTTTGTGGTACCCAAAAATCATCACGCTCATTGGTAAAACTAAATTTGGAGATTCTTTTACACTTGAAAATCGAAATACACAATTCCATGGATTAAAAACATCATTAACGTTTTTCAACACAGGAAGCATAGGAAACGGAAGTGTATAAATATAATTTCAAATTCTCCGAAAGACATTCGTTATTGCTCACCATAGTCTAATGAATCACCTTGCAGTGCTCCCCATAGCCTGCAAAACCGTCAGCCGGCAGCGCTCTCCGTAGCCTGCTTTACTTCAGCGCGCAGTGCTCCCCATAGCCTGCGTATTCACCGACGGTGACGCTGTCCTCCGCCGTACCTAGAGCACGTCACTATAATTCATCAATGAATAGTTAACAAACTCCGTTCCATACTTCACCGACAAATCGTTAGTGTGATTGCGCCTGTCAACTCTACCACCGGGATGACACCCCCATAGAGTTCAACGGCGACGCATTCGACGAGACCTAAAACACCACTACCACGACGCCTTCCGAAGGGTTCCGAAGATCACCGAAATCCTCCGAACCCGTCCAAACTGTACATACGTCCACACCATAATTCTTCATATCCTCACGTTGTCTCACATGAAAAACACAAAACCTTCCGAAGAGTTCCGAAAACCACCGAAGACGTCTGGGCCTCTTAAAACTGTAAATATTTTCTAATTATCGCTGTCTAAGTTCTTACTGGGCCTTACAATTGAATTTCGAAGCCTTCCGAAGAGTTCCGAAGACTTCTGAACCCTCTATACTTGTATATATTGTCAATTAGTAGTTTTTAATTTCATATCATAATTCTTTGTAACTTAACGTTGTCCCACAAGTAAAACACGAAGCCTTCTGAAGAGTTCCAAAGACCGCCGAAAACGTCTGGACCTCTTTCAACTATAAATGTTTTTAACTACCGTTATTCAAGTTCCTACTCGGTCTCACAAACAAATTCCGAAGCCTTCCGAGGAGATCTGAAGTCTACCGAAGACTTTTTCACCGCCTTCACACTGTATATCCATTCATTTAATAAGTGTTTAAGTTTATTTTTAATCCGCAAGCAAGAACGAAGCCTTCCGAAAAGTTCCGGAGATTACCGAAGACTTGCGAACTACTTCAATTTTAACTACTACCGTGCAAATTATGCAGGTCATTGTTTATGCCTCTGTTGGCTCGATAGTCATCAATCTATGTCCAAATCGTTCAAATTGTTAAAATTTTGTCATTAAATACCATTGCATTCCAAATCCATATACGCATATTTTCAAATTAAAACTTTATCTTGCAGTAGCTAATTACTGCTTATTCATTTTACGTACTTCCAATTAATCTCTCTCACTTCTGTATATTTAAAACATTTTTCGTCATTCTTTAAATAAAATAATTTACACTACTAAACTATAGTATTTTACTACGTGATATACTATCACTAGTTCGACGGCATCGTGAAGTTTTAATGAGTACTGAACAACCGCTTATTAATTGCCTGCTTGATCTGCTTTTAATTGGTTATATACTCGAGCCTTCATGTTACATCACGCATCTACAATAATATAACAAACCTTATCAACGTAATCCTTTTTGTCATATAGACGAAAGTCAAAGCTGTCATAAATGACAGCTTTTCCAAAACATTTTCCGTCATTTCAAAAGGAAATCAAGATTATTTGTAACATGTAGGTAATATGAAAAATTTTGCGTGCTTTTCAAATGCAAATTACTCAAAAAAGTATTCACAAGAAAAATGGACACTTATCGAAAAACTTCCTTGGTTCATCCCCTTTCTTTAGACGTATGAATGCCAACTAGTTAACAAATGAAATATTTGAGTCTATTCTTACGCATAACACTTTTATTGAAAGATTCAAATAATTAGGTGCCTCAGAATTTATGTAGATCGTGAGCACAAATGTACATACAGAATCACCTTATTTCTTGCCAAAGTAGGTAGAGATCGTTTTTTAATTTATGCTATTTTTATACAGTAACTTTTCCTAATGAAGAAATTTAAATACGAGGGTCATTCGGAAGTAAAGAACGTTTGGTTGTATTTTGAAATTATTTTTATTATAGCTAAACAAAACTTTTTTACAACATGCCTGATACTTAAACTATTTTTCTACATAATCGCCATTCAAATTTAAACACTTGTCGTACCGTTTCGCCAACTTTGCTATGCCTTCTTCATGATCAGTTGCCGTCAAGTTGTTTAACCACTCACTAACACCCTCCTTAAGTTCGTCGTCACTTCCATAGTGGTTCCCGTCAAAAAACCCTTCAGTTTCGAAAACATTTCCCATCAAAACTCTTGCAGCAAGTTCTAACGCAGCAGGATGTGGTCGTGCGTTATCGTGCATTAGCACAACACCGCTAAACGACAATCCGCGCAGTTTGTTTTGAATGGCACAGCGAAGTTGGTGAAGCGCTTGACAGTAAGCCACTGCATTTATGTTCTCCTCTCTAGGTATGTAGTGGATGAGTAAGACAATCGTTCGATCCCAGAAAACTGTGGCCATAACCTTTCTGGGGCTCAAAATTTGTTTTGCTTTTTCTTTGAATTGGAGAACAGGAACGATGCCATTCCATCGACTGACTTTTTGTTTCTGGAGTAGTTCTGGAGTTTTGTTCATCACATTACCATAGACATCCGTTATTTGTCTATAAATTTTGATAGGTCGCACGCTTTCGCATTCAAAAACCGTATTGCATTACGGATCTCACATTTAGTGGGATGGTTGATTCTGTTACACACTTTAAAGATGTACAAACAATCAATACACGACTGTAACGGATCGCGGTTACCACCAGACTAACCCCATGAGAATGAAAGGTGCACGACTCTGCGGCAAAAGTAGCAGGAGAACTGCGCGACTAGTCCCATCAAAACGTTCTTTACTTTCCGAATAACCCTCGTATTACAATACATTCCAGTTGCATGAATAAGTTATCTATGCTGAAGTTTGAAATCACTTTTGTAAAGCAACCACAAAGAAATAGTTTTTACAACAAACATTGCAGACGAAAAAAACCTTCGTAGAAAAATTCAACAGGCTGTAGTAATAATAGGAGGAAACCGCCAGGCATTCAAGTTATTGAGACGCAACTTTTTAAAACGTTGTCGTGTATGCATTCAAACATGCGCTCGAACATTTAGACATTTGTTGTAAACCTTTGATTTCTAAAGATATATTTTATTTAATGCTCATGTTCTGCCGTTCTGAATGGACCTGCATCATAAAGAAGTTCTAGAAAACTAGAACGGGTAGAGTGCCATGCGTGATTTAGTGAGCTAAAACGTCGATCTATAAGTTTAACCAAATTAGTAGGTTCTTTAGTGAGGAAGCAAAGCCCTAATGAGGGCAGCAGCTTCTTCGGTACTTAGAGTGGCAGAGACCACAGGGGTCAGTATGACATTCTAAGAACACATTACTGCGACGTCGAAGGCAACGGAAAACCGCCGCATTACTTCCCAAGTACACATCGCATTTCAACCGTTATTTAAGATGATTACATAATCTGGAGTAAAAGATTTCGGTGTTAAAATAGTCCCCCATTCGGATCTCCGAGAGGTGACTACTTAAGAAAGTTTAAAAGACGAGCAGGAAACACTTGACAAGTCAGAGCGTAGAATGTCAGAAGCATGAAGCAAGTAGGTAAACTAGAAAGTTGAAATGGATAGGTTAGCATTAGGCATAGTAGGGATTAGTGAAGTTCGATAGCTAAAAGCGGGGGATTTTTGGAGTAATTCATATAGAATCGGAGGAAGAAAATTCGGGTGCGAGGATAGTTATGCGAAAAAAAGATAGAACACTTTGTAGAATACTACTTACAAAAGAACGAAAAAGTACTCATCGTTAGATTATAGCCTTTTCATTATGGGATTTTATTTAACGAGAATTTCCAATAAGCGAATAGAGCCCACGGCAAGTTCTGATGGAAAATGGCTCAAAGTTGTGGAAATCTCAAAGGCAAAGCGGCTAGTCGAACTATATGCTCTGGGTGGAACATGAGCTGTGGGTCGGGGTTGAATTGCGACCAAAAATATGAAGAATAAGGCGCCACCGTATTTTTCTATACAGAGAAGACCTTACTCAAGTCCCTTGTACAAGGCGAATGCGGAAACCTTTATTCTATAACCGCTATACAGTTTATTAAAGACAACATAATCCCTAAAGTTTCTTACCTTATGGCTCGACTTTGACCTTAGTAATTCACTGCTACACCTGTGAACAAATTAAACAAAGAATAGCACTGTTTGTGCATTTATACTCAGAATTTTAAAATTCAAATGGAATCAACTTTCATTCATCCTAATTAAAAAGAATGGTCTTGTTCAAAAATAAAAATCTATTCCTTTAGTATTCAATTATGTGCTTTTTTACAAAATATCCTTTTTTTATATTATATTTTGATTAATTTAATTTGTGAAAATTATTTACAAAGGCACTGGATATAATCAGTACCAATCAAGTTAAATGTGGTTATTTCTGTAAGAAATAACTAGCCAATGTTTATTAACAAATTGTTAAAGCATAAAGTTGCTTTCTAAATTGTTACTTACTGATAACAAAAATGTTAGTTTGGGTAGATCTACCATAACCTTACAATACATAATTCCAAATAGTTATTAATGAAATCACAAACATAGAAGTTTAATTTCTAATTTTTCTTAAATAGAAGAATTTACTTTCTCTAACACGTAATGACATCTTTCGTAGTTTCAATGAATTAATAAAATATTAAGAAATGTAAAATTTACAGATTCCTATTTTTAATATAGAAAAATATATTTATGGTCTGTCCTTGACCTATTTTGAAGTTTAAATAACTTGATTAAACAAAAAAATTATCTAATTGCTATGTCCATAGTTCAGCTAACATACGAAAACAAATTTCTACATACCAAAACTCCGTCGGACTGAAAAATACCTGCTAGGAATCTTGCGTCAGCATTAAAATAAGGAAATCTTCAATTTAGAACAAATAATTTAACTGCATACTGAAACTCCACATTACTCGGCATCCATTTTGAGTAATTAAATTTCGCCAGATCCACACTATGAACAAAGCGTTAACTTCTATATTTCCTTCTTGCTTTTAATCAAAAATAACGTTAAACCAGTCTCCTGATTACCAATCTGCATGTTAATTTAAAGTTGCTTTATGTATAAATTATACCACGAAAATTATCAAACGTTGCATGTTAATTTAGATTGAATACTATATGTAAAATTTCATGTTATATATAAATAAAGTTGCACTGAAAATCTTTACTTAATATGGTTACAGAATCAAATTTTACTTACTGTTACCACGGCCCTTCAACCAAAAAAATTTCACGTCATCTGCGAGCTGTTCCAACAAGTGGACAATCAAAAGTGCCTTTCGGAGATGACATTCCTCCTAAGAACAACTTAATCCGCACGTGCTTCCAACACGAAAAACTGCAAAAACCATTGTCCTCGGATTCGAGGAACAACTCGACCTGCTTTCACCACAGCTGTATTGGAAGTATCGGGTCAAGCGAGTTGCTGCCCGGAAACAAATTACTTACAATTTCTTAATAGATGGAGCTCTAGGAATGAAACTAAATAAACTTTATTTTGTCACCGTGGAAATTAAATTTTAATTTGAATTGAATGCTAATACTTTATTGGGTAATAGGAAATATTTAATTTGTGGATTGTATAGCATTATTATGCATTATATTGTTTATCATTAAATAAAGAGATTAAATATATGAACACATTAAGATAAGAAAATAAAATCGTTACACTGCCTCTTTCTAAGAGAAAAATTCGAGAAAATATTCTGGAATAAATGCGAAGAATTTTTTTTTTATGAATTTATACTAGTATTTACAACTTATTATTAAATTTTACAACCAAAACAAAAAACTTCTGAATCACTTGGATACCATACTTGAAATGAGTGACCAGTAACTACGCGTACTACACGCCACAAGGGGACAAATTCGGGAAGTCTTAATCGGTAAAATGGGTTTCATTATTTTAATCACATATTCGGGGTTATTTTATCACTCATTTTAACTCGAAACTTAAGAAACAAAACATATAATACTGCCGTATTATAATTTCCTTAATAAAGATTTAAATTATCATGACAAACATATTCTTACTTTACTAACCATAATTTACATATTTACAAAAGAAAAGGACTCCCACTACCATTGGGATCCAACAAACATATTTCCAAAAAAGCAAACATGTCTTGAAATCACTAACGTTAACAATCTACCGCATGTATATGCTAACAAAATGTAGAAATATCTCTACCTATGAAGAGACAAGTAAAACGTCACCACGTCTTACTCCTCAAAAATTTTCACTCACGCATGAATGAACAAAATAGAACATTGCAACTCACAACATTGACTTCAATACTACAAATTATTCCAAAACAATTGTTCTAACAATTTGGTCTCACTAATATTAATTACCAACTAATTCCAATATAATCAATAAGAATACCAAAATTTTGATACAAAATTATTAAATATAATCAAACCAAAAGAAAATATAACCAAATATATCAACATAAATTCACACCAAAGTATAAATAAACATTCCTTACTAACATTTGACCTAAATTATTTGACCAATGGAATCATTTGACCTATGGAACATTTGACCAAATGAACATGCAACTTTGACCTATGGAAACATGCAACTTATAACATCTCAACTCAAACAAATAATTTGCAACTAACAATATCAGCGCAGACTAATATCAACCTTACTGCACTACAAAAATTTTTATCCTTTTTACTTCATATCCAACATCTAAATTTTAGATACCAAACAGTATTCCAATACAATAAATAAATACTTTACCAAAAGATAAGACAGAAATAATTCCTACTATCAACCATTAAACATATCAACATTACTAATTAATGTTCAGAAACATCTCTTCTCAATATCATTACTGAACTCTGAATAAGGTTTTAAGTCCTTAACATGCCATCTGCCTGCCCTTGAACCATTTTCATTATTCAATTCATAAATTAAATTCGAAACCTTCTTTCTAACAATACTCAAAACATATTTTGGCGCAAGCTTAGCAGTAAACTTATCACTTGCTTTCGAAAGAACTTTATTTGACCTTCAAACTTTGTCACCTACTTCGAAAGAAATGTTACGTCTCCTTAAATTATATGAATTACTAGACTGCATGTAAGCTAAATGTAACCTTTTCTGTACGTCTATAAAAATATCAAATAGTCCTTGATGATCTAACACATACGAAGGTCTATCACCAGAAATAATATCTATATCAACTGAGGGTTCCACATCAAGACCATAAAATCTTCCAGACACAGGAACATGTCTACCAAAAACTAAGAAATTTGGCGAATAACCAGTGGCATGATGTTTTGCAGAATTAATCGCATACTGAATTTGGGGTAACTCTATGTCCCAAGTATCATGTTCTTTAATATACGAACGTATAGCTGTTCCGACTGTTCGATTTATCCTTTCCACAAAATTACATTGGGGAGAGTAAACTGCATTAAACCAAATTTTTTGAACGTCATATTTTTTACATACTGCCTTGAAATTTCTACCACTAAATTGTGAGCCATTATCACAAATAATAAATTTGGGAACACCATAAACTAAAAAAACTTTTTCCTCTAATAGACGTTCTATTAAATGCGCTTTTGCACTACGTAACGGAAACATTAACGTAAATTTTGAGAACCAATCACCAATAACTAATAACCATTTGTGTCCAACCTTGGACCGTGGAAATGGGCCCATGAGGTCTATAGCAATAATCTGAAAGGGAACTTCACTTCTTTTCCTTTCCCATTAAACCAAGGGGTCCTCTATTCGATGCCTTCTGTGCACCACACGTTAAACAATTTTACAAAATTTCAACACATCAATACGCATTTTGGCCAATAAAAAATCTCTTGTATGCGTGCCAATGTTTTAAAAAACCAAAATGTCCGGCCACTGAAGGGTCATGATTTATCCGAATAACCTCTTCCTTTTGTGATCTAGGAACTAAATATTTCCATTCCTTACATTCGACGAGAGTGGTAAATTTGATGAAAGAAATTTAAATACATGATTATCTTCCACCTTCCATTGTGGGTAATCATCAGGTGAAGCTAAAATTTTTCTCGAAGAGACACATACCAGGGATCCACATTATCTAACTTGATCTCAACTAAATTATCACATGATTTACGACTGGAACTGCACGACTAAGACAATCTGGAACTACATTAAACTTTCCTTTTCGATGAACTAACTCAAAAGTATGCTGTCGTAAACGGACAGCCCATCTAGCTAATTTACCGGTTGGGTTTTGTATATTATTAAGCCATAACAATGAAAAGTGATCTGTGATAACAGTAAACGGGTACCTTCTACCCAAGGTCGGAATTTTTCTATAGCGAAAATTACAGCAAGACATTCTTTCTCCGTGACTGAATAATTTCGCTCAGTTCGGGTAAGTGATTTACTGGCATAAGAAATAACGTGCTCTACATCATCGATTTTTTGTACTAAAACTGCTCCGAGTCCTGTATCACTGGCGTCGCATTCGACAATAAATGGAACTGAATAGTCCGGTTGTGATAACAATGGAGCGGAAACTAAAGCCTGTTGATCTGTACAAATGAGTCCTCAGCCTCGGATGTCCAAACAATAGATTGACCCTTTTTCTTCCTTTTACCAAATCACTAATCGGTGACACTAAAGATGAAAAGTTTTTTATAAAACGACGATACCAACTACACATTCCTAAAAAACGTTTGACCTCAGTAGTGGTCTTAGGTCTGGGGAAATTTACCATAGCAGAAACCTTTTTGGGATCTGTACGAAGGGAATTCGATCCAACAATATAACCAAGAAATTTTAACGATTTCTTAAAGAATTCACACTTTTTCAAATTAATCGTAAGGTTTGCTTCCTTAAGACGTTCCTTCACCGTTTCTAATAACTTCAAATGTTCCTCAAAAGATGATGAACACAAAATAATGTCATCTAAATAACAAAAAACATGTGGCTCAAACTTCGGTCCAAAAATTGAATCAACCAAACGCTGTTGCGTCTGAGCAGCATTCTTTAATCCGAATGGCATGGTGACAAACCTATATTGTCCTCTTGAAATAACACTAAACGCTGTTTTATCCTTAGATGTTTCGGAAAGTGGGATTTGCCAAAACTCTTTCTAAGGTCTAAACTAGAAATATAATTGGCACCTCTAAGTAAATTAATAATCCTATCGATATTTGGCAATGGGTAGCTATCATGTTTAGTAATATCATTGAGCGCTCTTCCGTCAAAACAGAATCTGTACTCACTGTCTTGTTTTTTCAACTAACAGTACTGGGGATGACCATGGACTCTGACATTCTTTCACTACTCCTAATCTCAACATCTCATCTAACTCTTTATCTAACATCTTACTCATAAAGGGGACATGACGTATGGTTTTTACGAAATGGTTTTGCATCACCAGTATCAATATCTAAAACAATTTTATCGGTACGCCCTAGTCTCTCTTCACTACTAATTTCATTGAAAGATTCTATTGCTATTCTTGCTTTTACTTGCTGTGTTTCTAACAAATCATCTAAACTAAGTAATTGATTACTACAACTTAAGGGTACTGACGAATGACCTATATACGAAATACTATTGTTATCATAATCTTGAATATGCCATGTATTGTTTTTGAAATCTGCTATTAAACCAAAGGATTTTGCGAAATCGCTACCAAAAATAAATGTGTGAGGAAGAGATGGTACAACCAAAGCGTTAACAATACGATATTGTCTTCCAATTCTAATAGGTAAATCAACTGAACCAATAACTTCTTGAAGAGCACCATCAGCAGTGGAAACTTTTCTCTTTTCAGTTTTAAAAACTTTTAAATTTAATTCTTCAAGAACAGAAAATGCTAATGAACCAACCACGGTAGTAGTACAACCAGAGTCAAACAAACCTGTGACGTCTCTATCTAACAATTTTACCATAATGTACGGACGATTGTCCTGATGTTTCCTTACAAATAACGCGTCAGCTTTTGGCTTGACGTTCCGTTGACAAAAATCTTTAACGATGCCTAGCCATCTTGACCAATCATCTTTATCAAAAAAATTTTCCTGTTCACACAACATAACTGTAGCCTTTTGCATAAAAGCATGATGCCGGCCACTCTGCATCTGCCTACCTACTCGTTTTTTGAACACGACGGACAAGTTATTGACTTAACTCCACTATATCCGCAGCTATAACAAAATATTTTACGAGGAATCTTACACCTCCAAAATGTATGACCTTCTTCCAAACAATTCCAACATGTAAGTTTATTTATTTAAATTTATTTACAGGGACTCTACTAGAAAGTTATTATTATTATTATTACCAAGAGATTGTATTTGAGGTGGAAATGATTGATTATAAAAACTGCGACCAGTTCGCACTGAAAAGTTTTTAACAGGAGCTGACCACTTATTTTCAACTTGAAACTTTGAATTTCCTGATGCTTTCGGAACATATTTCACTGGACTTTGTACTAATTTATGCTTGGATGCATAAGCTTCTTCCAATTTCTTACACAACTTTATTAATGTTGACATACTATCAATTTCTGTTAGAGCTAATTGACAAATAAAATCAGGTAATAGATTCTTTTTTACCATTCTAACTTTTGTACATTCCGCAGGTGATTGTGGTAACCTACTAAACAAATTCTCCATATGAGCTATATATATGACTACAGATTCTCCTTTATGTTGATGACGCGACCTAATTTTTCCCAAATCTCGTCCTCTGAGTGTGATGGTAAGAAATCTTCCTTTAATCGAATAACCAAAGAACTCCAGTTTGTTAAAGAACTTCTAACACAACGATACCATTCTAAACCGTTCCCTGTGAACAATTCTACAGAAGCATTAAATAAATCTTCTTCAGATACTTTACGCGAGTGTGCTAACTCAGCTACTCTGTCTAAAAATTGATGAACCTGTTTTGGATCTCCAGAAAATTTTACTGACCACGAACCAATTGGAATAGGGGGTACTAAATATGAAACAGTATGAATAGGAGCACTGACAACAGCTGGAATGGTTTCTCTCATAGAAAATTCACCATATGCGCTTACATCTTCATTCTTCTTAAGCTTTTCATGTAGCTCTGCCTCCATGGTAAGAATAGTTGCTAACGATTCATTCCTTAAATAAAGTAACTTCATCCTGAATTATCTAAAGGGATTTTCATTCTCCTAACTCGACCATCAAGATGTATTAATCTCGACTGTATCCTCTTAAATGTAGGGTCTGCTAATTCACCTTCAAATTCTAATAAAACATTTTTTACTGATTCTATCGAAACCTCAATCTCATCTCGTTCATCTGAATATTCTACGACATATGCGGAAGGATCAATTAAACGACCAGGTACTGTTGTTTCTTTGGCTAATAATCGGCCTAACATTTTCCTCTTATCCTGCATCGGTCTGCTGCTAACAACTCCTCGGAATTCTCAATTCATAATCCAATTCATCTTTATGCAAATAAACTACTTGATACGTCTCAGCCATCATGGAATAGACTAACTAA
Source organism: Platerodrilus igneus (assembly GCA_036346225.1). Lineage (NCBI taxonomy): Eukaryota > Metazoa > Arthropoda > Insecta > Coleoptera > Lycidae > Platerodrilus > Platerodrilus igneus. The sequence continues at coordinate 7,537,681 of JARFIW010001469.1, read as the reverse complement.
CTAATTACAAATTAAACTCAATTAAACAACAACATCAATAGACTAAATTAATCGGAGGGTAAATGATTTACGAATCACAAGTGTAAACAATCAAAGTCAATCGAAGCCTATACGTTATGTGCTTATACAATTGACACAGCAATCGAGGCCTACACGTTGGGCGCTATTTATAGCCTTTTCATTATGGGATTTTGTTTAACGAGAATTTCCAATAAGCGAATAGAGCCCACGGCAAGTTCTGATGGAAAATGGCTCAAAGTTGTGGAAATCTCAAAGGCAAAGCGGCTAGTCGAACTATATGCTCTGGGTGGAACATGAGCTGTGGGTCGGGGTTGGAATTGCGACCAAAAATATGAAGAATAAGGCGCCACCGTATTTTTCTATACAGAGAAGACCTTACTCAAGTCCCTTGTACAAGGCGAATGCGGAAACCTTTATTCTATAACCGCTATACAGTTTATTAAAGACAACATAATCCCTAAAGTTTCTTACCTTATGGCTCGACTTTGACCTTAGTAATCCTCACTGCTACACCTGTGAACAGATTAAACAAAGAATAGCACTGTTTGTGCATTTATACTCAAAAATTTTAAATTCAAATGGAATCAACTTTCATTCATCCTAATTAAAAAGAATAGTCTTGTTCAAAAATAAAAATCTATTCCTTTAGTATTCAATTATGTGCCTTTTTTTTATATTATATTTTGATTAATTTAATTTGTGAAAATTATTTACAAAGGCACTGAATATAATCAATACCAATCAAGTTAAATGTGATTATTTCTGTAAGAAAGAACTAGCCAATGTTTATTAACAAATTGTTAAGCATAAAGTTGCTTTCTAAACTGTTACTTACTGATAACAAAAACGTTAGTTTGGGTAGATCTACCATAACCTTACAATAATTAATTCCAAATAGTTATTAATGAAATCACAAACATAGAAGTTTAATTTCTAATTTTTCTTAAATAGAAGAATTTACTTTCTCTAACACGTAATGACATCTTTCGTAGTTTCAATGAATTAATAAAATATTAAGAAATGTAAAATTTACAGATTCCTATTTTTAATATAGAAAAATATATTTATGGTCTGTCCTTGACCTATTTTGAAGTTTAAATAACTTGATTAAACAAAAAAATTATCTAATTGCTATGTCCATAGTTCAGCTAACATACGAAAACAAATTTCTACATACCAAAACTCCGTCGGACTGAAAAATACCTGCTAGGAATCTTGCGTCAGCATTAAAATAAGGAAATCTTCAATTTAGAACAAATAATTTAACTGCATACTGAAACTCCACATTACTCGGCATCCATTTTGAGTAATTAAATTTCGCCAGATCCACACTATGAACAAAGCGTTAACTTATATATTCCTTCTTGCTTTTAATCAAAATAACGTTAAACCAGTCTCCTGATTACCAATCTGCATGTTAATTTAAAGTTGCTTTATGTATAAATTATACCACGAAAATTATCAAACGTTGCATGTTAATTTAGATTGAATACTATATGTAAAATTTCATGTTATATATAAATAAAGTTGCACTGAAAATCTTTACTTAATATGGTTACAGAATCAAATTTTACTTACTGTTACCACGGCCCTTCAACCAAAAAAATTTCACGTCATCTGCGAGCTGTTCCAACAAGTGGACAATCAAAAGTGCCTTTCGGAGATGACATTCTCTCCTCTAAGAACAACTTAATCCGCACGTGCTTCCAACACGAAAAACTGCAAAAAACCATTGTCCTCGGATTCGAGGAACAACTCGACCTGCTTTCACCACAGCTGTATTGGAAGTATCGGGGTCAAGCGAGTCGCTGCCCGGCAACAAAATTACTTCACAATTTCTTAATAGATGGAGCTCTAGGAATGAAACTAAATGGAAACTTTATTTTGTCACCGTGGAAATTAAATTTTAATTTGAATTGAATGCTAATACTTTATTGGGTAATAGGAAATATTTAATTTGTGGATTGTATAGCATTATTATGCATTATATTGTTTATCATTAAATAAAGAGATTAAATATATGAACACATCAAGATAAGAAATAAAATCGTTACAAGATTAGAATCTAAACCGGTAAATACAGTAATAATACAAGTATGCATGCACCCCTCTAGCTAAAGTGAAGAGGAGGTTGATCTACACAAAGATATCGAAGACACATTAAGATTCGTAAAAGGACATGAACATTTAATAATTACGGGAGATTTAATGCAGTGGTGAAAGTAGGGACGAAGCGATAGTTGGTCTATTTAGTTTAGGCACAAGAAACGACAGGAAAAATATGCTAGTAGAATTTTCTGACAAAAACAATTTAACCATCACAAACACATTATTTCAACATTATGCTAGAAAACGATTCACGTGCAAGATGCCAGATATCAAATAAATTACATTCTTGTTAGACGATTTAGAAATTAAGTAAAAGACTGTAGGAACTACCCAGAAGAAGTCATAGACACTGACCACAACATCGTAATTTTGAAGACTGCACTTAACTTTAAAAAGTTAAAAGAGAAACTGAAAATGGCACTTTGACTTTAAGAAACTAATAGATAAAGATATCCACAAAGGATTTGAGAAAAAGTCAAATGAATTGTTCAAAAACATCGAGAAAATTTCTGATACTAAGGAAGTAGAAGCATAATGGAATAACATTAAGTCCTGCTTAGACGTGGCAACTAGAGATATTCTGGTGAATAAACAAAAAGAAAATAAAAAATCATGGGTAACAAAGGATATTCTGGATTTAATGGAACAAGCGAGAATACAAAAACAGACTAGATGAGGCAGGAAAATGGAAATACAAAGCCATAAAATGGGAAATTGTTCGCAAATGCAAGAAAGGTAAAGAACAATAGATTAAAGAAAAGTGCAAAGACGTACAAACTAACATAGAAATAGGAACGACAAACGAAGCATACTAACTAATTAAATGAACTTTAGAAATAAAAACGTATAGCAAAAACATAAGGGATGCGAAAAAAGACGTCATTATAAAAAATATAGAGAAAGTGGTTAGATGGCAAGAATATATAGGGAATTTATATGCAGACCAGGAACTAGAAGCACTAGAACAGGAATCCGAGGTTGAAAGGAGGACTTGGGATATCCTATACTTAGAGATGAATTGAAATTAGCATTAAACGATTTGAAAAATATTAATGCACTAGGAATAGATACGGTGCAAACAGAAACTCTAATAGTCTATGGAGAAGCAGTAGCGTAATATCTCTTCCAAATTGTAAACTATATGTATGAGACAAGTGAGATACCCAACGATTTCAAACCTAACATCATAGTCACTATACCAAAAAAAAGGTGTGGGCAGATGTGAAAATATTAACTAGAATTGTTCAAAAACGGATAAAGAAAAGAGCTGAAGAAATACTAGGAAAAGATCAATTTGGGTATAGGCGATACAGGGGAACACGGAAGGTTATTTTAGCTCTGAAGGTGATAATGGAGAAAACAATAGAAAAATGAGAAAATGTGTATATAGGGGTTTATAAATATGAAAAAAGCATTCGACAATACAAAAAAATAGTGGAAATACTTAAAGCGATTTATATGAGTTTTAGGGTTAGTACACAGCTTATACAAAATTTGTAATGGAATTAGAAAAGGAACGTAGAAAAGTAAATATCAGGAAAGAGGTGAACAGAGATGTGCTCTATCACCATTAATTTTTAATTTGTACATCGAAGAGGCAATAATTAATGTCAAACTCAGGAAGATATTTGGAATTAAATGTAGGGACAATATATTGATATGCTTAAATTTGCAGATGATATAGCAGTATTAGCATCTAGCAAGGAAGAATTAGAAGCAGCTGTTAATGAAATGGAAACACTATTAACAGAGAGATACAGTATGAAAATCAATAAAAATAAAACTAAAGTACTAGTATGTAAAGGAGGGGAAAATAGATGAAACACCAGACAACTTGCAAGAGGTTAAGGATTTTTGCTACCTAGGAAGCCAAATACCAGAAAATAGGAAAAATGCGAAAGATATAAAATAAAGATTAGCCAAGGCGGTGTTGCATTTAAGGAGAAAAAGCAACTACTATGTTTAAAAGGCAACAAACATAGAAACAAGGAAAAGATTGCGAAAGCATATGTGAAACTTGAACAGTAGATGAAACGAAGAGGAAAAAGTAGAAGCATTTCTAATGTTGTGTTACAGACGTATTATGAAGATATTATGGACAGACGCAGACAGTTAAGAACAAAGCCGTTCTAGAAATAATAGGGAAGAGAAAAGTACACAAAATACGGTAAAAAAATTGGAGAGATAGAATGATAGGACACATACAGGCATGAAGGAATAGTGCGGAATATGATAAAAGAGAGGTAGATGGACCTAGATTAGAATATTACACACAGATAGTGAAAGATGTGAGCTGTGGGAACTTCAGGGAATTGTGTAGGGCAGCTCAAAATATAAATCAATGGAGGTAGCGTGAAACCAGTTTCAAGACAGGAAACCTAAAGATGAAATAAATAATTGTACTTAAACATGATTATTGTAAACAACTACAGGTGCTGGTTTTGCAATATTCTCAACACGTGTTGACTGTGCAAAAGGATTAATTGGAAAACTATTAATGCGACAAATGTCTAAGCATTGGGGGATCTTGATAGCGTCAGGTTGCTTAACCCCCTTCGAATACCATTGAATATCGGTGAAATGGGGCAAGTATTTAGAAAACAATGGAGGAGAAGCCATGCTGTATCTAATAAGAAAGAGCAGCTGCTATGTTTGAAGACAACAAACACCGAAACAAGAAAAAAAATGGCAGAAAGCATATGGGTGGAGCACGGCAGTAAACGGCTGTGAAATGGGGACAGTAGGAGAAGCAGACAGGAAAAAGATAGAGGCCTTTTAGAATGTGGTGATTCAAATGTATGATGATAGCATGGACAAACAAAGTTAATAACAAAGAGGTTCTAGAAATAGTAGAGAAAGAAAGATATTTAAAAAAAGAAATAGGAGAAAGAGAAGGATAGGACACGTTCTAAGGCATTGGGGGTAGCACGGGATATATTACAAGCAGACATAGCAAAAAGGGAAGTAAACGTAGACCTAGATCAGACTATTGCATGCAGATGGTGAAAGATGTAGCCTGTGGGAATTTCAGAGAAACGTGTAGGTTAGCTTAGAATAAAAACCATGGGGTACGCGTCTAACCAGTTCAAGACCTGAAGGCCTTATAATGATAATGCTCAAGTTTTGCATAAATTCTGAGGCAGCTAACTATTTGAATCAAATATTTCATTAGTTGATAAGCTAACATCCATAAGCTATACCACTAAACAAAGGGGGTGAACCAAGTAAATTTTTTTATTGATGTCCACTTTTACGTGGGCGCACTTTTTTCGAGTAATTTGCATTTGAAAAGCACGCAAAATTTTTTATACTACCTACATGTTACAAATAATATTGATGGCTAATATTATGGAAAAGTTTTTTGTGATAGCTTTGACTTTCATCTAAATGACAAAAAAGAATTACGTTGACAAATCAACATCTTTTTATTAAGAATTATTATAGTATACTTATGCACGATTTCTACAGAAAATGCAAAAATTGGAATAACTTTGAAACAAGTAAGCGATTGGATTACAACATATGTGGTTATTCCGCTAGGAAATGTTCCCCTCAATCACGCTCTGCAATTTTATCCACGAGTTGGAACATCCTATATAAATATATTATTTAATACAACCTTGACCTGCTTATATTACGATTAGTCACATTACTATCAACCCCTACAAACTGTATTTTAAAATTGGTTTACAATTTTCTTTCCATCCCTGATTAGTAAGTTGATCTGACCCGCTGTTATTATTTTGGGACAGTTCAATCACACCTACTACCCGGTCTCTAACTTCAGATAACGAACGATGCGTCATCTTTGCTAGGAATAAACTCATCACCGCTGTCATCTGATTTCGATTCAGATGCTAACAATACGTACCCTAATTCCTTAGCGTTAATTTGTAGAAGCGCTAGCTATATCATCTAGATCAAAGGCCATCTTATAATTTAGCTATGCACCTAAAAATCAATAAACTCTTAAAACCAATGCTATCGCTTAAAGACGACCAGTTATATTGTATGCTAACAAAAGCAAAACCTTAATCGACGCGTGCTGAATGAATATCGACGACGATTAGAAGTAACCCATTCGATGGCTCACAAGAACGTCACCGCACATGATTATCATCATGTAAAGGCGCACATGTGCGTCCTCCGGAGTGAAACTGTTAAGAGCTCATCACAGCAGGTTACCTACTATCTGCTATAAAAGCGCAAGTTGGGGTGAGGTAGCGTAGGGCGAGACAAAATGTCGAGATGCAGATATTCATTCATATAGACGGCAGTGCTGTGGAACTTATTAGTCCAGTTACAAACCTCACAGATATTTTAACTATATATATTCCCTAACATTTATAACCAGTGAAAACCTTTGAAATTCCGATATCTAATGTAAAAATAAATTATTAGGAAACAAGAAATTATAAGATTTAACATCCCTACATTTGCATCGCACAGTTATTTTACAATTCCTAATATACAATTGACAAAGCGGTTACATTAATTAGTTGGCCAATAAATGGAAAAACAATGATGGTTTAAACATATCTCTAATAAAAAATAATTAGGTAAAGTGTCAAATGGATTTTGATTACAGTTTGTGAAAAGCAACAAATGTTGGTTTGGTTTCTTTTGTTATCACAACTTTGTTTCCTTTATCATTTTCTAACGATGAAATAATAAACAAAGTGGCCGCAACGGCCAAGTATGTTTTATTTCAGTGAATTTATTACAATTAAAAATAGATATAAATATAAAATACAAATTTTCAATATGTTTACATTGCTATTACATATTTAAAATTGTACTGAATGGGACACAGTAAACATTCCTCTAGTAGAATAAAAATGCATGTCTTGCATTTTTAAGTAATACAAAGTTTGTTTTCCTTTTATTTATTTACATTTTGCATGCAGCTTGTCAAATTTTGTTTCATCACAATTGTGTATGGGAGTTTGTGAATGGTGACTTTGTACCATAATGAACAAAAGTACATTATACGTGTGTTAGAGAAGTTTGAGGGTAAAAAACTTAACTAAACATGGTTTGTAAATTCTAATTAACCGTAAGAATTTTCCTTATTACTACACAAGCCTAAATATGAGAGAAATATTACTGGTAGCTTTTTAAATTTATTCTAAAACATTAATTGAACTTGGGCATAAAAATAAACAATTCTATGTTTATTCTTTTTTACAAGTCTTACACTACACTCATTCTTTCACCTACTTGGCACCCACTTGTGCATTAACAAAACACTTGTAAAATTTTCCGGCGGACTGCACTGTCACGCGGTATCAAAGCTAGGATGTTCTTCTGGATAATTCAAATTATAATCGAGAAGTCAGAAAAATAAGAGAATTAAGAGAGAAATAAGAGAACAAATCTACCTCTGATAGTGCTTATATATTCTTAGCCCCACTTATATTGCCCGTATTTTCACTATACATTCTATAAAATGTAGTCAACTGCCACAACAATTCCACAAATTCAAGCTGTACAAACACTCAACGAACTTATAAAACTCAGAATCCATCCACTCCAACATCGTCTTTCAACGAAAAGCTTCGTAAAACTTCTGACCGTTTAAGTTTCTTTGAAATATGTAGTCTGTTATTACCCCCAAACAAATCCAATCACGCCTCTGATGTGCGCATCTATACTGTTATCGCAGTCGTGCTTTCATAACAACCTGTCCTATCTTTGTCTTAATTTCCTACCTAAATTGTCGACCTTATTTCCACTCTTTTGGCATCTTTGTCTGCCACACGCTTTCTGTCTTTCTTATTGTCCAACTATTGCTATGTTGTTTGCAGTTAATTCTCCCTTCATATACGCGCGTCTTGAAAAATCGATACTGTCCACAAACATGTTGCATCTTTATCCCACTTATTGGTTATTAAAATATACTCGTCTGACACGCGCTTGAAAATGTTTGTCATTTACCCACCTGTTATTTTTCATCTTACTCTGTTACATAGTAAAGATTCTCTGTCGCCTAATTTTATCGATCTGTTATTGAAATAGTCGTCTGTTATTGCTAACCTTGTGTCTTTCCGTTACCACAATACTTAATTGTTTTCTCGACGTTTTCTAGCCTTAGCAAGAAATATGTATCTACCCCAAGCTTGTGTTCCTTGAAATCCTTGAATGTTTAACTTGTTTGCAATCTTAAACCTTGTAGCTTTCTAGGAATGCTTTAGTTTATGATATTAAATAAATGTATGTTGTTTAAATTAACGTATACAAATTAAACCTACATTATAACCTGAAATTTTATGCCAATCTAACCAGCCAGTTTTTCATCAACTATATAGTATATTATCACAATTTTTTTTAAAATATAGAACACTATAGTAATGCAGTCTTTCATTATCATTTACCTCTAAACTGGATTACTTCACTAAATAGGAAACCCAACAAAAATTTCTATAATTGCTGAGACGCTAAATAACATCCATAGTGAAAGTTATAAATAGATTTCCGAGCAGTTACGACTATAGACGAAAACTCTCATAAGGATAGTTTAATCTCAATAGTATACCATTTTTCTGTAAGTTTTTTGTGTTTTGTTTTGTATAGCATGTATTCAAAGCATTTCTGTTTTACAATAGTGTGTGATATGGAAGTTCTGAATGTTTACACGGCAGCACAATGCAGGTGCATTTTTCTAAAAAATACTAATATTTGATTTATTTGACAAATAAAGTGAATTGTAGTGTGCAATTTTGATGAAAATTCATAAAAATTATACCCACATTTGGAAAAGTTACTGGTTTTGTTTAAATCGCTCTATTATGAGCATAAGAACTTTTTTTTTCAGTTAAAAAAAACTTAAATGACTTCCCACATAGACAATTATTTTATAAGTAACTTTTATTAAAATCGTTTTTAATTTGGGTGCCTAATAGGAAAGAAATTTGGATTTTTGGAAATTTCAAGATGGCCGCTACTGTGATGAGTGTTTTGATAATTTCTGATTCAGTTGACTCAATTACAGGACACAATGCTACTGCAAGAAGGAATCAAAGTAGGGGGTATTAATACAGGGTTCACCTTTTTACACATAAAACCACATTATGTTAAAATGAGTAAAATCAATCTTCTAAATTTAAATACTACTGTAAACTTTAGAAATTTAATTTATAGCGAACTCCTACCTATTAAATTTCTGCAATATCTAATCCTTACATGTGGATCATAAAAATGAGAAAGCAATAACTGTTGTGTAGCAACAACATATGCTTAAGCATATTTCTGGCAGAAAATTAAAGTCGGGATCTATTTCACATTGAAATAATGCCCCTGATAAATACATCACAGCGAAAAATGCCTTTCATGTAAATAATATTTTCCTCGCAGCCTCTCAAATCGAGTTATATGAAAGCTTCTCTTTCCCCATTGTTGCAACATAATACGTTTATGACCGAATAAAATAATGTCAAAGTAGCACGCATCCATCTCTAATAACCTGAGCTGGTATCATAAACATCATTTGTATAGCGCCAGTGTCATAAAACGAGACGGTTTGCTGTCCAGTTTTAATAACGTGGTGCCCTATTTCGTTAACCATAAACCTCCTTCTACAGTAAAATGCCGCAAGGTTTAGATTATTACTGAAATAGCCGCATCTGAACTGAAAGACGTCACAAAATGTGATTATAAGGACGAAATTACAACCGAACAATGTCAGACAACGACGTACAACTGCCATTAAGTAGCAATAAATGATTACATTTAAGACCGCATCTCTCTGATTGGGAGGAATCTCTTTCTTAATAGTTCTGTTAGAGGTTCACTGCTAGCTGAATTAAAGTAACAAAATTAGATAAGATTAGGAGAAGGGACTACCTTTTATTTGCAGCAATCGATTTAACTATCAACAATACAACCGATAAAAACCAAGTTCTATTATCAATTCCAATATATCATATCGACAGAGGCACGCACGTAAGTATGTTAACAGAAATAAAAAATTTTAAAAAACCCAAAAACCATTTAAAAAAGGCAAAGTATTTTCTTTAATGGAAAGATACATTAGGAAATATTTATTTTAAAATAACTATTTGATTTAGGCCATTGTTAACGCGCGAAGGTCTTATAATTTTATATAACGACTTACCTCAGGCGTAATCTATTGTTCTATAAGTGTCGTTCCTACTCTCCAGAAGTGGCTATTTATTGAACGTGTTACGTATTCACTATCACTGCATTTTTAAGGAGTTGATCGATAAAATTACATTTGGAGACATTAATGACTTAACCCACTATACCGAACCAACAACCGTTTCTTTTCGATGTTTATGAGCAAGTGTCTATCACTACCCCTTTAGTCCAACTTAATTTCCATCGGCACAAAGGAGGTTTATGACAGGATATAACGGGACATGAGATGACAGCTTTGCTATTTGATTTACAACTACGAATTTATAACGACTTAAAATTAAACACGAAAACGTGCGACAAAGAGACCAAACAGCCATATTGAATACAAAAAATGGAAATACTGTTTTGCCTTACGTAGTAAAATAGTTCAACATCTATTTACTAGTGCCCAAGATTAGCTAACAGAAAGATAAACTCGAAACCCCAAAATCTTCAGGTTAATGCTAGAAACTACTAATAAAAAAATTAAATTTTAAATGTTTTTATTACCGTAGAGCAGATTCACTTAAAATTCTCTATAATTGCATTCTTCATGTGCACTCGATTATAAGAAGTTGCCGAAAATTAACGCGTTGATCGGCTTTGGTCTTGTTGAAAGATCTAATAATCCATGAAATTGCATTTTGAATTTTGTAAGACCTCAAGGGAGATACTGTACCGTTTCCAAGTCGTCAAATATAGTACCTTTAATTTTTCCAACTTACATTGAAGGTCAATAGACTTTTTCCTAAAAATCTTTAAAAACTAATGGTCCAAGAAAATAGTTCCATATCGATCAATTTTCCTTAACTTTCAATAAAATTTAGTATAGTTAACTTTCACCTCTACATAGAAATAATATTGTAACGAAAACTCCACTTGCGAAAACAACAGTTGTTTATTTTCAAACTGATTATACAAGCATTTGCCAGAACTCGTACTTGCAGTGGAATTTGTTAAAAGCTATCCCAACGCTTTATTTTCAGATAATCGCTAACAATATAAATACTAGCTTCTAAAACTACGATGCTACTTTCTTCTTAATTATTATGGTAGCACTATAATTAATTATCCAGGCACTAATTATTAATTTATATAATCACTGCAGTAATTTATATCGACATATGTAGCACTAATTATTTCATATCACAACTATCAAAGCTTTAAACTAGAACAAATTGCAATCAGTGCTTCACCAGAACTCAACTTCAATTAAAACCAATCCACCAATATTTATTACGGCAATTTATACACATTCCAATTACACTAGTTACTTGAAGATCAGTCTAAAAATTATGCAAATAACATTCTCGAGATTTACTATTGTAAACTAAATAACACTGCGGCAGTAAAGAATCAAAACCATTTCGCAGTTCCCATGTTGATAGAAATAGCAATCAACACTTTTCACAGCAGACGCCACAACATATGAATTATAACCACACCAAAATCTCAACCTCGAATAATTTTCGTAACGCCCTTCAGTCCAATCCGGGAAGCCACAACGGATATGGCCAATTTATTGTCTTCAAATTTGATCATCTGACCCTTGAGGTCCATAAACACTTTCCTCAGATCCTAGTAACCCGAATCACCAGAAAGTTACTGCTTTGTCATCAAATAGTGGATGCCACTCAGTCGGTCCGTTAACCGTATAGTCTTTCCAACCTCTGGATGTTATCCGCGAAGTTGATCTAGACCACCAAATGAATTTTAAAACACTCGAGCAACTCCTCGAAACGTATCAAGGTCCGCCGCAACAGAATGTGCCAGGGAGTATTCCGATGGTACATGGAATAGATCACCTTGAATCTCTTCCGTGATTCCAAATCTCGATTTGCCTGTGCCGTTCTACAGAGACATGAACCAATCGTAGTTCAGTCCAGACCTTCGTTCATCCTCACGAGCATAACAGTTTGTTCGTCTCACTGTTTGCCGTTTTTCGGCATTACATTTCATTCGTAAGGTGCTAATCGGTTAACGTACACCGCTATTGTTTTTGTTTTAGGAAGTTTACGTAACCGATATACCACGTTGTTAATCGGACCCCTCCCAATTCCTTTAACTTTGGCTTTAGTGCACACTGCCAAAACTTGCAACACATTGCCCTTGCAGCCTACCCAGTCAAATATTGTTAGGACTTTCTCTAGAGTCTTCTAAACACCGAAGTATTCTCCCGAGGTGCCTTTATGCGTATGTCCTAAAATTCCAACGTTCGGTCTTTAAGAACCATCACCTAAAACGTACTCACGGTTCCATCTCCATTCTCCAAGGATCGCACCAAGATCCCATTCTCTACTTTCAGGGAATACCACAGTGAGCAGTATGGCTTCAGGGCGCTACTCAACCGACTAATGTCCTGCCAGGAGGGATGTTCTCCTCTGGCTTTCAAACCTAGAATGACACCTGGGTCTTTGTCATTCTCCTATTCCGCTCGTATTTGTAGAGATTGCCAATCGTCATCGATTACGGTAGTCTACCAAGTAAATCACGCTCTGTTTCTAAGTGTGAGCAATGGCAACAATTTTCGGGGCAAGGCCGTTTCGAAAGCGCATTCGCATTACGACGACTTGTACTAACACGGTGTTTCGTGTCGAAACTATACTCCAATAGCGTTTCTATCCTCTGACGACGCATCCTTGAGAGTTTCTAAACTACAGTAGGTACTTCAGAGAGACATGGTCAGTTCTCAGGTAAAATTTTCCTCCGGTAGAGGTACTTAAAAAGTGATATACTGAATTCACCTCAGCCTATAGTTCTCGTCTTGTAACTCAATAATTCCGTTCCGAAGTCGAAAGCGCCTTGCTAAGTAACCAATGACTTTCTTGCCCTTCTTGCATTTGCGATAGTACACTTCCGATGGCGACACTGGTGTCCATCCCTGGAGGTAAGCAGCTATTCGTGTTGGTCATGTCATTCAATCGTCTGTGGTACACACAAAATCTTGTCGGCCCGTTATTCTTCTTAACAATCACAACAGGAGATGCCCAGGCGCTACCAAAGTGTTGAAAAACTACTTGCCTCTCCATATTTCCAATCATTTTCTTGGCCTTCTTGTGTTTGGCCAATGGGAGACTTTGCGGCTGCTGTCTTATTGGTCGTGTATCTACTGTATCGATTCTGTGCTTTACTACTGCGATCTTCCCTAACCGTTCTCCGTCGACCGTGAACCGTCCAAATACCGTTGGATCAAGTTTTTAAGTCCTGCCAGTTTTTGTTGTTCAAGATACATGGTTTCATCAACTGATTCAATAACTTCGCAGAACATTCTTTGATGTGTGCTTCTTTCCCAACACAAACACACCCCAAGCTATGAACGACCTAAGAACATAACTCAAACATTGTATTCTTTTTCAGCGTGATATTGTAATCACTGGCGTTTAAGATCCTAACAGGTAAACCATTCGTCAATTTAGTTAGACAAACTCGTACGAACACGGCTGCTTTGCAAAACGGCACTTCCTCGTTCTCTACTCTCAAAACATCTTCTTTCATATTGTAGGGCGGCTAGTAAAGCTATCGGAATAAATAGCGATTATTTAACCTTGTCCTTCGATATGCGCTGGTTGATTGCTTGATGTGGAATTATCTAATTGGTTGTGTAGCATGCCGTGAGATTACTGGGGACTGTAATACCAATAAACTCAGCCTTTTAATGAAAGGAGTTTCAATTGACACACTACATTTATTTATTAATATAAAAACTATTTACACAAAGAAACAAGACATTTTGTAATGTAGCAGGAACGTCCTACCACACTGAAAATTGAACAAGAACTGTTACTGAACTTTGACGGAGCCGTCCGAAGACAAGACTACCGATCATGAACGGAGGAAACATTTGCACTCATAGGCGTACCATAGAATGCGTAGAAAGTTATACAAATTAAACTAATATAAATTAATAAACTAATAAACGCTTTAACATACCGCCCGCCTTGAAAGGGGGGACCTTTCAACAAAATAGTTGATAGTAAACAATAGGCATCCAAGCTATGAATTATATGAACAAATGCAAAAATATACAATCTAAACAAAATAATCATGCACAAAGCAAAATGAACAAAAGAATAAGTCACCTTTTTTACAAAGACTAAATATAAATGTAATTATAACAACTTATAACTAATACCTATTTTGTAGGATAGACCTAACGCACAGTAGCACACAAATTGCAATTTGAACATGCTTGCACTCACTCGCGCACAATAGGAAGTGGGCACAGTTTTGAAAAAGAACGCTTCACTGTTCCATTTGCAGTTTTTACTGAAGCGACTCGACTGATGCCATCAGCGCCAGGGTGAACATCGATCACTCTGCCAAGTTTCCAATTTAATGGCGGAGAATTGTCCTCCTTAATAAGGACTAGAGAATCGGCTTCGAGTCGAGACGACGTCGCACGCCATTTGGAGCGCTGCTGTAACTCGGATATGTATTCTTTATTCCATCTCTTCCATATGCTTTGATGGAATCTTTGAATTTTCTGAAAGACTGCAAGTCTAGATTCTTGTATTTGAGACAAATCTGGATCTGGCAAAGAAACTGAAGTTCTACCAATTAAAAATGTGCAGGCGTCAGTGGCAACAGGTCACTAGGGTCTGCTGATAAAGGAGATATTGGACGGGAGTTTAATGCGGACTCCACCTGTGTTAGTAAAGTGCTCATTTCCTCATAGGTAAATAATGTATTTCCAATAACCCGCTTTATATGAAATTTGGAAGATTTTATACCGGCCTCCCAAAGACCACCAAAGTGTGGACTATGGGCGGGTATAAAGTGCCAGGTTATACCTTCAATAATAGTTGAATCAGAAATTGTATGACATTGCTCCTTTAAAACATGCCTAACTCTTTAAGCTCAGAGTTAGCACCTGTAAAGTTTGTCCCATTGTCAGAGTAAACATGCAATGGTTTACCGCGACGTGCTGTGAATCGCTGAAAAGCCATTAGAAAAATTTCTGTAGATAAGTCAGTGACCAACTCCAGGTGCACTGCCTTGGTAACAAAGCAAACGAAAAGACATAAATATGATTTTGTGGTCTTGAAGCCACGACCCTTGCGATCCTTAACAAAAAAGGGACCGCCATAATCGACTCCTACTACATTAAATGGAAAGGATGGCTTAATACGTGAAGATGGTAGGTTGCCCATAAGGGGTTCTGTTACCTGAGGTGAATAACGAAAGCATCGTACACATTGATGTACGACTTGTTTAATTAGATTCCTACCGCAAGTGATCCAATACCTTTCTCTGAGGTTAGCAAGTAACATTTGAGGGCCTGCATGAAGCAGCCTGATATGCTCTTGTGTAACAAGAAGTCTTGCAAGACGGTGCTTGCCGAATATTAGCAATGGAAATTTTTATCAAACATAAATTGTGAGTTGTGCAGTCTGCCACCAACTCTAATCATGCCTTGAATCCAAAAGGGATTAAGCGATAACAATGATGAAGTCTTTAGGGGAGCACCCCGTGATAACAATTTTAAATCATCAGGAAAAGATTCCTGTTGAGAGCGCTTAATAAGAACTAGAAGGGATTCTTGAATTTCATTAGTTGAAAGAGATCCTGAAAAGCGTGCTGCCTTGGAATTCAAACAATTATTGCGAAAGCGCAAACAATAAGAAGTAACTCTCACAAGTTGAGTTAAACTTGAATAAATGTTAAACGGAAAAGGGTCAGGTGAACTGACTGTAATACAGCGAGCTTCCCTTTTCATTTCAGGAAGTTCTGTACATGATAACTTGAAAGTAGGCCATGAAGATTCTTCTTCGATGAGCCATGATGGACCATGCCACCATAAAATAGACTCTTTCAGAGCTTGAGGAGTTATTCCTCTTGAGAGAATATCTGCAGGGTTATCTTGAGTGGTACATGCCGCCAAATGCCCATCGACGTCAATTGTTGTACATCTGCAACCCTGTTACAAACGAATGTATTCAAGAGATTAGGGTTGGCCTTCAGCCATCCTAATACAATTGTTGAATCTGACCAAAATATATAATGAGAAATGGGTAATTGTAATGCCTTTGAAACTTGGTCAGTCAGCTTAGCTAGCAGAACTGCTCCGCAAAGCTCTAGCCTTGGTATTGTAAGAGGTTTCAGAGGAGAAACCTTTGATTTTGAACACAGAAGATTAACATGGAATCTCCCATCTTGATCCATCGATCGTACAAAATACATGCACCATATCCATGTAGGGATGCATCGCAAAAACCATGAAGCTGAACATCAGTAAATTCCTTGCATAAAATATGACGAGAAATTTTCAAATCGTTTAAATTGACGAGATCAGTACGATAAGAACTCCATTTTGCTTGAATGGTTTCAGGAATGAAATCATCCCAACCCAATTTTTCAATCCAAAGTTTTGAATCAGAATTTTAGCTTCTAAAGTACAGGGACCAAGGAGTCCTAAAGGATCGAAAATTTGTGATATTTCGGAAAGCATGCTACGTTTGGTAGCCTTGAATGAAGATGCATTTGAAATCGTAAACATGAAATTATCGGATTCAAAACACCAAGTCAAACCTAATGTACGAGTGTGCTCATGAGAGCCGAAAGCAAGAACACCTGGATGAATATCCGAATCTGGAATTATGTCTAGAACTTGGGGATTGTTAGAAATCCATTTTTGTAGTTTGAAGCAGCCTGAATCAAGAACTTGTTTTACCTTCCTGCAAAGATCACGTGCACCTTGAAGCGTACTACTTCCTGTTAAAAGGTCATCCACATAAAAGTCTTCCTTAATGGTCTTAGAGACTTCAGGAAATGATGTTTCACAGTCGTGACCCAGCTGAGCGAGACAACGAATGGCAAGAAAAGAAGCGGATGCTGTACCGTACGTAACTGTATTTAAACTGTATGTACGAATGGGATCTAAAGAACAAAAGCGCCACAGGATCCTCTGCAAATTTCTCTGGTCAGGATTAACGAGTACCTGTCTGTACATTTTCTGAACGTCAGCTGAAATTGCAAAGGCATGTTTGCGAAAACGAATCAGAATCGAAAACAAATCTTGTTGAATGGTTGGACCAACCATTTGAATACTATTCAGGGAATGCCCTGAAGTGGTTTCCTGAGAACCGTTAAAACAACTCGCAGCTTTGTTGTTAGACTGTCTTCCTTTATCACGCCGTGATGAGGGAGATAATAGGATATTACAGAAGAGCTAGGATCAACTATAGACATATGACCCAAGTCGATGTACTCTTGCATGAATTGTGAATATCGAGCAAATAAATCTTGATTAGATTGTAATCGTTTTTCTAAAGAAAGAAATCTCTTTTGTGCTGTTTGAAGAGAATCTCCCAGAACCTCAATGGACTGTTTGAGTGGGAGAAACTGTGAAACGACCGTCAGCATCACGACGTGTGTGCTGTTGGAAATGTGCCTCGCAGGCCTTTTCTTCGGTGTGTGAACCCTTTCAATAGGATAGTGTTCAACTTCCCAGAACTTACTGAGAATAGCTGAAGTGTCATCAACAGAAATGTAATTGCACTGAACAGTGTGCGATGCAACAGTAGCCATAGGGCCAGAAATAACCCAACCTAAACGAGTCTTCTGTAAAACTGGAAGATCAAGACCCAGATGAATCTGTCCTACACAAAGAAGCTTCCAAAATGTAGACGAACCCAACAATACATCAATGGTGCTAGGCTTGTCATAACTGTTGTCAGATAATCTGATGTTATCTGGAATTTTGATACTATTACGTTTGACAGAGAATGTAGGTGTGATACCCGTAATCTCATCAAGAACTAAACAGGAAATATCTATAGTGAAGTTAGTGTGAATCGCCTGGAGTTTGACGTCACACCTTGAATGTATGCGAGAAGCGGCTTGTCCTAAGCCTGAAACTGTGATATCAACATCACGTGTTTGAAGGTTCAATTTCCTGCAAAGATCTGACCGTATGAAGTTCGATTGTGAACCGGAATCTAAAAGGACTCTGACTGTGTGAGTGTTACCATCACTGGAAGTTATCTTAGCCGTAGCAGTTGGCAACAAAACTTGAAAATCGTTTGAACAGAAAGCGGAAATTGCTTGGTTTGTTTCTACAGGCGTGGCTGTAGGCGTTGTTTGTTCTGAATTATTTTCAGATTTGAGTTGAGGCTTGTCCTCATGCAAAGCGTATTATGTTTACCTTTGCATTTCTTGCATGTAAACTTAGAAGTGCAATTATTGATAAAGTGTCCCTTTGAAAGGCAATTTAAACAAACTTGGAGCGACTTTGCTTTTGAAAGTCTACCCTTTTGAGATAACTTTATAAATTCATTGCATCTATACAATGCATGGTCGCCTTTGCAGACAACACACGATGCTGTAGTTGAAATGAAGGATTTAGAATGTGCCTTTGATGGCCTTTCAAGTACTACTTTGTTTTGCTTTGCTTCTAATGTTTCTAGAAGATTAGCATTATTTTTAGAAACTCTTTGAATTCTGAAATTGTAGGTAGCTCCGACTTGGAAGCACTCCTGAAACTTCCCATTCACGAAAGGTACGGGAATCCAACTTTTGGATACAATAAAATTATCATGAACTCTAGAAGATTTTGTTCTGAAGACAATGACTTAAGAGCTGTATAATGTTTGAAAAGAGTATCGTTGAATTGTCGCAACTTTGATGCAGACTCTTTAGAGAGTGGCTCAAGATCAAAGATGGCTTTGAAATGATTGTGCACTAACATGCGAGGATCGTTGAACCGATCGCAAATTGCCTTCCAGCCTAACGAATAGCTTTCAGAGCGAAATTCAAGCGATTTGACAATCTGGCTTGCAGATCCGGTCAAACTGGCTTTGAGATAATGTAACCGTTGAACGTCGGTCAAAGAAGAGTTCTCGTGAACAAGACTTTTGAAAATTTCATAATATTCCAACCATTCGGAACTTTCGCCGCTAAAACTTGGAAGAGAAATAATAGGCAAGCGAATTGAAGGCCCTGAATTGTTAGAACTTGATTTACTACTACTTGATGGGGAAACAGAACGATGTTTTGTACCACTTTCATAGTTTTGTAATATATTTTCAGCACGTGAAATTGCTGCATAGTATGTTGATTCAAAAGTCTCATCGCAATCCGCATTGGGATCAGCTTCTAAGATCTTGAAGTCAACATCATAAAATTCAGAAAGAATTGGCATTACATCATTTAACCTTTGACGTAATTCCACAATTTGAGTTGAATCGAGAGCTTCATTTGCTCTTTGTTTTGTTTCAAGCAAGTCAATATGCTTTGAAAACCTTGTGAGCCTACCCTTGATATAGCCTCTGGTTCTAATAAACGACTCCATCTGAAAGTGATGGTTATTCGAATACTGTGAAAATGAATACAAAATATTGACACCACGCCACTGGTGGTACCCTTGAAGTATTCTACGTCCCTTGTGAGCGTAAGTTAGGAATGTGAGGCTAAACCTGCATTAATTGATACTGAATTTTAAATGTGCATGTATATATAAACTGGCAATTTTAAACCCTTAAAGCTAAATAAAACACATTTCTTTATTTGCTGCAAATAAAAGATGAGCACAATATGTTCACAGGCGGTTGGAAAAGGAAATCAGTAAACAAAGGACTTACCCTGACCTACCTGCGTATGCGTGAAGAAACTTGTTTCTTTGTACTTGACTTGATATTTATTAGTTACTATCTCTCTCTTGCGCACGGCAACTTGAAAATGCAACTTGAATATTGGTATGGAATGCAAAGCTTCGGTTTAGTACATCCGTTGCTAATACTTTCTTCTCTTATCATACACGTTCCTCTGAAATGTAGAAAGAAAACGTACCTTGTATAATATAAGTATTGTATTTGTAGATAAATTCCTTGGATTTTATGAACTTCTTTGTAATTAATGCTCGATAATTACAGCTGTGAAAATATGATTAAAACGTCGTTGACAAAATACCATTATTAATGTAACATCCGGCTCGAAGGACCATGTAGGGCGGCTAGTAAAGCTATCGGAATAAATAGCGATTATTTAACCTTGTCCTTCGATATGCGCTGGTTGATTGCTTGATGTGGAATTATCTAATTGGTTGTGTAGCATGCCGTGAGATTACTGGGGACTGTAATACCAATAAACTCAGCCTTTTAATGAAAGGAGTTTCAATTGACACACTACATTTATTTATTAATATAAAACTATTTACACAAAGAAACAAGACATTTTGTAATGTAGCAGGAACGTCCTACCACACTGAAAATTGAACAAGAACTGTTACTGAACTTTGACGGAGCCGTCCGAAGACAAGACTACCGATCATGAACGGAGGAAACATTTGCACTCATAGGCGTACCATAGAATGCGTAGAAAGTTATACAAATTAAACTAATATAAATTAATAAACTAATAAACGCTTTAACACATATCTATATGGAATCCGTACCTTGTCAAGCTATTAATTCCCACGATAACTTCTTGATGTTTGCAATTATTACCTAATGGTAAAATAGCTAGCTTCCGATTTTTACAAGTGTCCACTCCGTGTGTTTGAATTTCCAAACCTACCACGATTCGAAGACGCAGCGTCGCAACTGACACTTTACCACTATCGCGCACTACATCCGGATTAGCAATTGTTCTAGTGGCTCTGGTATCAATCAAGAACTTCACAGTCTTGCCGTTAAACTGCCCAAATATGTAAACGTTGCCTTCATGTTCAGATCGTACGACGCAGACGTTGATCTCTGGGGCAGAATTCGCGCAGGTCGACTTTCGTCCCCCTTCTCACGAGTTTAGAAAAATACCGTTCTGAATTGATCTGCACCGTGAAGAAGCTCTATATTACTGGCGCGGGTAGAATGGCTTGCGTGTTTCAGTGAGCTGAAGAGCCAAACTGTAAGTTTAACCAAATTAGTGTGGGTCTTTAATGGGGAACCAGATTAAGATAAGTCCCCGAAAGAGGGCAGCTGGCAGTTCTTTCCGTACTTGAAATAGCAGAAACCAAAGGGGTTGGTATGGCTTCTAAGTCACACTACTGCGATGTGGAAGGCAACGGAAAACTTCCACATAATTTAAGTACGTTGTGTACGTGGGAGGTTATGTGGAGGTTTTCCGTTGCCTTCCACATCGCAGTAGTGTGACTTAGTGTGACAATTTAAGTACGCTGTGTACGTGGGAGGTTGTTATTTAAGATTATGGCATCCTATAGTGTAAAAGATTACGGAGTTGAAATAGTCCTCCATTCGGATCTTCGGGAGGGGACTAATTGGGAGAATGTGATCGACATGTTTAAAGGAGGAGAAAAGTACATTTTGCGAGTCGGAGCGTAGAATATCGGAAGTATGAAACAAGTAAATAAGCTAGAGAACTTGAAAATTAAAATGGATAGGTTAGTATTAGACATAATAGGGATTAGCAAAGTTCGGTGATCAGAGTCGGGGCATTTTTGAAAGGGATACTTTAAGATATTTCATACAGGATCGGAGAAAGGAAATTCGGGCTTGGGGATAGTTATGTGCAAAAAGAGAGGATATTGTGTAGAAAATTATTTACAAAAAAACGAAAGAGAACTCATGGTAGAAGTGATCTACAAATATGTCGAACACCTACTACGATGCGTAAAAGTACATAAAAATTAAATAATTACAGGGGACTTTAATGCAGTGATAAGTGAGAGCAGAGAAGTAGGTTTATTTGGTTTAGGCACGAGAAACGACAGGGAAATAAACTGGTAGAATTTTGAAACAAAAACAATTTAATCATCAAAAACACACTGTCTCAACAATATGCTAGAAGACAATATACGTGGAAGATGCTAGAGATATAGGAAGATATAAAATAAATTACATTCTTGTTAGACACCGGTTTAGGAATCAAGTAAAGGACTAAAGAAGTTACTCAGAAGCAGATATAGACACTAAACACAACATCATAATTATGAAGAACGCGCTTAAATTTAAAAATTTGAAAAAAAAGCGGATACGGCACTTTGACTTTGGAAAACTAAAAGATAAAAATATCCACGAAAAATATGAACGAAAATCAAATGAATTGCTGAAAGACATCGAAAAAATTCTGATTCTGGCGTAGAAACAGAATGGAAAAACATTACATCCAGCTTAGACATGGTGGCCAGAGATATTCTGGGGTATACCATAAAAGAAAATAAGAAACCATTCATAACAAAGCATATCCACAGTTTAATAGAAGAAAGACGAAAATACAAACAGACAACATGAAGTTCAGCTGTTACAGCAAGCCATGAATTGGGAAATTATTCGCAAATGCAGAAAAGCTAAAGAACAATGGATTGATGAAAAGTGCAAAGAAGTATAAACTAAGTTGGTAATAGGAAAAACAGAAGAAGCGTACAAACTAATTAAAATGAATTTGAGTGGTATAACACCGTATAGCAAAAATTATATAGGGTAGGGAAGGAGACATCATAATAGGGAACCTATATGCAGTACAGGAACTAGCAGCACTAGAACAGAAATCAGACATTGAAGAGGATGACTTGGGATATCCTATACTTAGAGATGAATTTGAGTTAGCATTAAAGTTTGAAAAATAGTAAGGCACCGAGTATAGATAAGGTGCAAGCAGAAACTCTAAAAGCCACTGGATACACAGTATCAGAACGTCTCTTCCAACTTGTAAGCTATATGTATGAGACACCACGAGATACCCAAAGATTTCAAACGTAACGTCATAGTCATTATACCAAAAAAATATAGATTTAAAAACTTTCGAACAATAGTTTGACAACACATGCTCAAAAATATTAACTAGAATTTTCAAAGGCAGATGGAAAAATGGACTGAAGAAATACTAGAAGAAGATCGATTTAGATTTAGGCGAACAGGAGAACACGAAAGCTATTTTAGCTCTGAGGGTGATAATGGAGAAACCAATAGAAAAAGGAAAAAGCGTGTATATAGGGTTTGTAGATCTAGAAAAAATATTCATTTAAATGGAAAAGAAATTTCAAAATACTCAAAAAGGTTAGAAAGAGTTTGAGGGATAGACAGATAGTACGTAGCTTATACAAAGAGCAAATAGCGGTAATACAATGAGAGCAGCAAAGGGGTGAAACAGGGATGTGCCCTATCTCCGTTAATTTTTAAGAGACAATGAATACTGTCCAGTGCAGGAAGACACTTGGAATTATTATGCAGGAACAAAAAATTGATATGCTTGGATTTGCAAATGATACAGCGATATTAGTATCTAACAAGGAAGAGTTAGAAGCACCTCCTAATCAAATTGAAAAAGTTCTAACACAGAAATACGGTATGGAAATTAACCAAAATAAAACCAAAGTACTAGTATGTAAACGAGGGGAAAATAAATGAAAAACTAGAATACAAATAGGAAACGAGAACTTACAAGCTGTTAGGGATTTCAGCTACCTAAGAAGCCAAATAACGCAAGTTGGGAAAAGTACAAAAAAAATGTAAAACAAATGTTAGCACAAAGCCGTGTTGCATTTAACAAGAAAAAGCAACTAATATTTAAAAAGACAACAAACAAAGAGCGCATGTGGAACTCAGCACTGTATGGCTGTGAAGCTTGAACAGTAGGAGAAGCGGAGAGAAAGCCGCTCTTTTTTTTAAATGTGGTGCTACAGATATATGAAGAAGATATCCTGGACACACAAACTTAAAAACAAAGATGTTCTACAAATGGTACAGGAAGAAAAAAATACGTGTGAAAACAGTAAACAAAATATAGGAGCGACAGAATGATAGGTTACATACTATTGCATGAGAGAATAGTGCGGAATATATTACAAGCAGCGATAGGAAAAAAGAGAAGTAGAGCTAGACCTAAGTTAGACAAAGATGTACGGCGTGGGAGTTCCAGGGAAATGTGTAAGCTAGCTCAGAATAAAGATCAATGGCGGTCTAACCAGTTCCAAAACGCAAAACTTTTTGACGAAAAAAAATAATTGTACTTAAACCTGATCATTATTATTATTTTGCAATATTCCCAACTAATGTTGATTGTGTAAAAGGATTTATTGGAAAATTATTAATTCGGCAAACGTCTACGTATTGGGGGATTTTGGTAGCCGCAGATTGCTTAACCCCCTTCACGTACCATCGAATACCGGTGAAATAGAGTAGATATTTAGAAAACAACAGAACAGGAACCGAGCTGTATCTAACAAGGAAGAACAACTGTTATGTTCGAAGACAACAATTGTAGAAACAAGAAAAAAGTTGTTATCTATGTAATAGGGATAGTAGGGGAAGCAGACAGGAAAAAGGTAGAAACCTTTTGGAATGTGGTACTTCAGATGTATGATCATGATAACATAAACAAAGTTAATAACAAAGGGGTTCTAGAAATAGTACGGAAAAAAGAAATTAGTGGAAAAGAAACATATAGGAGAAACAGAAGGACAGGAAACGTTCTGAGGTATTTAGGGAATAGTGTGGGATATCTATTACAAGAAGAAATAGGAAAAAGGAGAGGTAGAGGTCTAGATCAGGCTATTGCATGCAGATAGTAAAAGGTGTAGGCTGTGAGGAATTTCGGAAAACAATGAAGGTACGCGCTTGACACTTTCAGGACTGAAGACCTAAAAATGATTAGAAAGATGATTGTACAGAGTGGGGCACGGGGAAACCTCTCACATTTCAAAAAGCTGGCAAAACAAAACTAAATGATATATTCCAAAAAAGTTTCATTTCCTGGAAAGGATATTTAATGTAGTTTTTTTAAGCTATGGTTTTGAAATAATATCCTTCAAATGAGGGCCTTGACGGGCGACACACATATAGAGCCTTTCTTCGAAGTTTCACATGATTTTCTCGAGTGTGGCTGGGGTTATCTGCACGATTTCATCCTCAATTGCAGTCTGCAGGTCATCCAGGGTTTTAGGACGAACTTTAAAAACCTCGGCATTGAAATAACCCCACAGATAATAATCGCATGGGCTTAAATCTGGAGAGCGCGGGGGCCACTCAACCGTCTCGCGCAAGGAGATCACCTTCCCAGGGAACATCTCCTGAAGAATAGTGCGTGACCAACGGGCAGTGTGTACCGTAGCACCACCCTGCCGGAACCAGAAGCTGTGTGGATCATGCTCTTGACCAAATTCTTCGATTCTAGGCCTGTCAAAATTCTCAAGCATGTCACAGTACCGGTTTGAGTACAGTAGCGGTGATACCATTCTTTTCAAAAAAGTAAGGCCCAATAATGCATACGGACGATACTGCACACAAAACTGTTACCTTTGGGTTGTGCAGGGGTGTTTCATGAAGCTGTCGAGGGTTTTCATTTGACCAGTAGCGAAAATTTTGTTTATTAACACATCCTGAAAGATGAAAATGTGCTTCGTCGCTACTCCACAAAATTGCAGTAGGAGGCACTTCGCCAAGGATCGTCAGACAACATTCCACACGCCGTCCCCAGTCCGTTGGGGACAATTCCTGCACAATCATCATCTTGTAAGGGTGCATCTTGAGTTCACAATGCATAATCCGCCTCGCTGTTCTCGTCGAAATCTGAAGAGCAGCAGCATGTTTGTGCGTAGAACGCGTTGGAGACTGTTCAATCGACGCCTTAACTCTACCGATGTTTTCAGGGGTTCTGACGGTCCAGCAGGATCCTTATTCTTCACATTTAGTGCAGATCCACTTTCCCTAAATTTCTTCACCCAATACAAAATTGTTTTTCGGTTGGGAACACCAGCAGACGATGACAAATTGTACCGCGTATAGAATGTCCTTTGTGTCGCAATAACAGATTCACCATTTTTTATAAAACTCTCGATAACAAACGCACGTTGCACTCCAGTTCACGGCATGTTTACTATTGAAAACTAGATCATCCACCCTTCCAAACAAGACCAACCCCACCCCTGTAGAATGGCCCATTCCCCCACAGTCAATCATTGAAATGTGGAAGGTTCCCGTGCCCCTCCCTGTACATTGAGTTATAAAGCAGTTTGAAAGATATATCCTACACAGTATGAACGTACTGAAAATCAACCCATCTTTGAAAGAATGATAAAAGAAACTAATTTCGTTTTTCATTTTTTTTTCGGCTCATTAGTCAATGTTAAATGAGCGAAAGTATAATTCAAAAAGTTGTTTCCCAAACTAGCAATATCGATAAGCTTCACTGATGCGCCTAATCAGCTTTACTTCATAAATACCGCTTAAGGGAAGAAAAATACATTTTATTAATTAACTGTACATCTCTATATTACGGGCTACATAATAAAGAGAAGAGGTCAACTAGTTCATTTTAATAGAAAGCAATTTGTCAGGTCGACAAAATGAAAAAGACCGTTACACAAACAAGGCAATAATACGAGCGCATTTCGCTTCAAAATACAACGTTATGAAAATGACAGCGATATGGATAAGTTTACCGATGCGTGGAACTGCCTGCTTCGATTGAACACACAGATTGCAAAAAATGTATAAAAACTGACAAGGAATTCAGAATATATCCAGCTTTAATATGCAAAATACTGACGTCCAACAAATCCTAGTTACATTTCCAGCAAACTGTGGCAGCTAATCAATGATTTCAATTAAAAAAAGCTACTGAGAAATTGTCGCTGGTTTCCACTTTGCATAGTGCGTTTTATAATTCAAGCCAAGGGATTGAAAAAATTAAATTTTTCACAATTTCGCCAAAATACATGTTTTAGGATATGTGTGCTACGTAGAAGAACAGATGCAAGATACATATTGTTACTTGGGGAGTAAATCCTTTGTGTTTACGCCGCTTTTAAATTTAACATCAATAGGGTAGACCGCTATAAAGTTAGCGTTGGTATTCTATACACTCAAATAATTCAAACGCTATTTGGACAGTATATATAGAGAGAGAGAGATAAACGTTAAAGCATTCAACAAAACCACTAAAATTTCAATAAATATTCGCGTTTCATAAACTTCAGTACAAAAAAGCGTGCAAATAATATTTGAATGTTCAGGAATTTGCAAAAGGAAAAATGTTATTAATTTCTATATATTGCACACACATGTCAACTGTACAATCGAGGATCAATGATTGCGTTTCTACATGTAATTTATTAAATAGAGAATTTGCGATAATAAAAGAAAAACTGAAAGTAATGGGTTTCAATTGTTTCAGCTACATGCAACCTTTTATTTGTGATTGCTTCGCCTAAAAATAATGCCAAAAGATTATATCACCCTGAAAAGAACAGCTTCTAGAGAAATCCACCGCGTTTAAATAAGGTGTAAAATTTTAATAATCTTTGTTTGTGTGAAATTTTGAAAAGTCTTATAAGGTTCTACCGTCTTGGTGCTATTTGCGTAATTATAAATAACGCGAGCACAACCTTGCACCGCTTTTGAAACGTTTAAACTGGCACAAAACAGAACTCTGAAGTGGTCTCGTATTAAAAATATAAGCAATGTATCTTTTAATAAAGATGTCACAAAATCGTGAGTTCCAAATATTATGTTGGCACCATCTAAATCAAATCCCATAGAATTTTTTACACGCCTTCGATGGTGTCAAGATACTGTTTGGTGCTCACGATTCGGTGACATTTAAACTAAGTGGACAAAAATGCGCCTAGTTGTTTGTGAAAACTCGTTTTCAAAAACATCTATTAATTTTTTATAGTATTGGAGGCCCTACAGTTTTTCACTCGTATATCAATCAGTACGAATCTTTGACAAGTAAAAAATAAAAAAGTTGTATACCATTTTATCGTTGTGTCGCGTTCGATTTCACTTCCTTTGGATCGTTATTTTTTGGAACCCTTACCATAAAATAATGATGACAAAAGCAGCCCAAGTTTCCCGTTTTAATATAAGACCTGGGTTTAGGAATGTTAGAAAATGGCCTAAGGAAATGGAAACAAGAAAACCTAATTTGGCAATACGAGTAACTGACTTTCTAGGTTTGCAGAGAGCATAAGTTTGGAATTGACAGGTAGTGATTTGTGAACAAGATGAAATGTAGAGTAAGGGTCTAATCATTGAAGTATAGATCAAGTAATGGGCATGCTTTCACTATCTGCGCGCAATAGTCTAATCTAGGTGTACCACTACCTATCTTTTTTCCTATCTCTGCTTGTAACATATCTCGCACTATTACCCAAATGTCTTAGAACATATTCTACCCTTCTATTTCTCCTATTGTTTTTGTTATCCGCAAATATCTTCTCCTCCAACATTTTCCAGAACCTCACTGTTATTAACTTTGCTGTCCATGCAATCATCATCATACATCTGCAGCACCACATTCCAGAAGCCTTCTCACATTTTTCTGACTGCTTCTCCTGTTCATCTCCTACTATGTCCATTACATAGCCGTACAATGCTGTGCTGCACATTTGCTTTCAACAATCCTTTCCTTGTTTCTAGGTTTATTGTCTTCGAATATAGTACCTGCTCTTTCTTGTTAGATACATTATAATTTGAGCAAGGGCCGCTATGCCTGCGTCTTGCTAGATACAGCTCGGCTCCCTTCCATTGTTTTCTAAATATATACCTTATTTCACCCATATCCGGTGGAATGTGAAGGGGGTTAACCAGCCTAACGGCAAC
The DNA here is from genome assembly GCA_036346225.1 of Platerodrilus igneus. Taxonomy (NCBI): domain Eukaryota; kingdom Metazoa; phylum Arthropoda; class Insecta; order Coleoptera; family Lycidae; genus Platerodrilus; species Platerodrilus igneus. The sequence goes on along the minus strand of JARFIW010001469.1, from coordinate 7,508,918 downwards.
ACTCAGACATTTGCCAATTGAATAGTTTTCCAATAAATCCTTTCGCACAATCAACATTAGTTGAGTTTATTGCAAAAACCCACACCAGGTGTTTATCATAATCAGGTTTTAGTACAATTATTTTTATTTGATCAATATGTTTTCCGTCTTGGAACTAGTTGGACGCGTACTTCCACTGATTTCTATTCTGAGCTAGCTTACACATTTCCCTGAAATTCCTACAGACTACAGCTTTGACTATCTGTACGCAATAATCCAACCTAGATCTACCGCTACCTTTCTTTTTTCTATCTCTGCTTCTAATATATTCCGCACTATTCCCTCACGTCTTAGTAAGTCACCTGTCATCCTATTTCTCATACTTTTTACTGTTTTTCACATTTTTCTGTTCCACTACCATTTCTACAACCTCTTTGTTTTTAACTTTGTCTGTCCATGATGTCTTTATCATTCGTCTGTAGCACCACATTTCTGTTCGCTTTTCCTACTGTCCAAATTTCACAGTCGTATAGTGCTGTGCTGCATACATACACCATCAGCAATCTTTTCCTTCTCTCTATGTTTGTTGTCTTCAAACATAGTAGTTACTTTTTCTTGTTAAACCAGCAAGGCCTTGTCTTAATCTTTGTCTTATACCTTTTGCACTTTTCCCATCTTGCGTTATTTGGTTTCCTGGGGAGCAAAAATCCGTAACCTTTTTTAAATTCTCGTTTCCTATTGGTATTCTAAGTTTTTGATTTATCTTCCCCTCCTTTACATACTAGCATTAGAGTTTTATTTTTGTTAATTTTCATGCCGTATATAAATGTTAGAACTGCTTCCATTTCATTAAGAGCTGCTTCTAATTCGTCCTTGCTAGATGCGAATACCACTATATCATCTGCAAATCTAAGGGTATCAATCGTTTGCCCCTGTATAGTAACTTTAAAGGTTTTCCTACATTTGACAGTATTCATTGCCTATTCGATGTACAAGTTAAAAATTAAGGAACCCCTTTTTTAATATATACTTCTCTACGTTTCTGCTCTAAGTTTGCTTTTGTATAAGTAATGTACTATCCGTCTATCCTTAAAACTCATTTCAATCTTTTTGAGTATTTCCAGATCTACAAACCCTATTGTTTTCTCCATAATCAACCTAAGAGCTAAAATGACCTCCGCGTTCTCATGTTTCACCTTAAACTCAAACTGATCTTCTAGTATTTCTTCAGCAAGTTTTTTCATCCGTTTTGTACAGTTTTTTACATGTGTGCTGTCAAGCTTATTGCTCGAAAATTTTCACATTTATCTGCGCCTCTATTTTTTGGTACAGTGACCATTTACGCTACATTTTTTATAATATCTCTTTCCGCTCTACTTATATTATATATTTTATATCCCTAAAATTCATTCTAATTAGTTTGTACGTTTCGTTTGTTTTTGCTACTTCCATCTTAGTTTGTACCTGTTTGCACTTTTCATCCATTCATCGTTCTTTACCTTTCTTGCATTTGCGAATAATTTCCCATTTTATGACTTTATATCTCTGTGTTACTGCTTCGTCTGGTCTGTTTTTGTATTTCCGTCATTCTTCTGTTATCCATGATTTCTTATTTTCTTGTTTTGTATACGCCCGCTGAATTTAATGCTATTTCATTCTATTTCTACTTTCTTAGTATTAGAAAATTTCCCGATGTCTTTCAGCAAATCATTTGACATTTTGCAAATTTTTGATACATGCTTTATCTTTTAATTTCTCAAAGTGCCTTTTTCCGTTCCTTCTTTTCACGGTAGCTTCTACGGTCCTTCACTTGATTCCTAAATCGTTGCCTACCAAGAATGTAATCTATTATCTCCTGGCATCTTTCACGTGTATCGTGTTCACCATGATGTTGAAACAATGTGTTTGTGATGGTTAAATTGTTTGTGTAGCAAAATTCTACCAGCATATTTCCCCTGTCGTTTCTCGTGCCTAAACTATAAAAACCCACTACAGCTTCTTCCCTACCTTCACCTACCACTGCATTAAAATCCTCCGTAATTATTAAATTTTCATGTCCGTTTACACATCTCAATATGGCTTCGATATTTTTGTAAATCGTTCCTACCTCTTCCTCACTGTAGCCAGAGGCGGACATGTAAACTTATATTATTACTATATTTATAGGTTTAGGGTCTAATCTAACCATGAGTACTTTTTCGTCTAATCTAACCATTTCTTTTCATTCTTTGTCATATCTTTTTTTCGCATAACTATCCCCACACACGAATTTCCTTCTTCTGATACTGTATGAATTACCATGAAGTCTCCACTCCAAAAATCCCCCGCCTCTGGTCAGCGAACTTCGCTGATCCTTACTATGTCTAGTGCTAACATATCCATTTCAATTTTCTAGTTCTCTAGCTTACCTACTGGCTTCATACTTCTGACATTCCACTCTCCAACTGGCAAAATGTTCCCGCTCTCCTTTTAAACTTTCCGATAAAATACATAACAAAAAAATAATCAATCAATACAAATCTGACATGTTATGTGTGTAGCAATTAGTATTTTAAGAAAAATAACTAGTATGCTTGTATTATGAGGGAATAGAATGCATTAACAGTAATATTACCATTTGACGATCTTAAATTGTCTATGGGAATTTTAGATCGACACAAAGTATCAAAAGCATATTAGTAACAGCCATTGTCAGCGCACTTACTAAAGGCGCGTGATAATGGCTAAAATACCTCAAATTTTAAGAAATTAAATTTCTCAAGTAAAAGAAGCCTTACACATCATCATCATTTTGTTTTCGACCTTACTTAAAGTCGGTTTGACGCAGCTCTAACTTCTTTTCTATTCTGTGCTAATCTAAAAAGTTCTACATACCTTACATATTATTAGTTAATTAATCAGTAATTAGCTTGTAGATAGTAATTAAATTTATTGGATAGCAATACAGACTTAAGCCTTACTTTATATTTGACTTGATTCATAAGTAATATTACTAAATAAATGTTAGTGGCAACTAACTTATGACTATATAATGCCCAAGTTGACAGCAATTCGACCTATACATCTTCAATAAAGTATAAAATAACGTAGTCGGTTTATTAAAAACATATGGAGTCAAATCGTACCAAATCGAGTATAATGGAAAGAAATAGAACATGCTCTCCCTATAATGTGGAAGAAAGCATACGTTATATTTATCTTCAAAAAAGGCAATAAGTTAGATTCAAAGAACTATCGCCCTATAAGCTTGACATCACACACTGTAAAAATAATGAAATCTTTGATTGTGGATAAACTGGTACCGTTTCTGTTATTCGAACAGGTCATACCTAACCAACAACACGGGTTCGTCCCTAGAAGATCTGTTATTACAAATCTTCTACACTGTCTTAGTGATTGGACTACAATGTTAGATGTCTCCGTTCAAGTTGATGTGATTTATCTAGATTTCTCGCACGCGTTTGATAGGGTAAATCATGACTAATTGAGTAAACTTGAACATGCCGGAGTCTGTGGTGTTCTACTACTGTGGATAAAAGAGTTTCTACAGAACCTCACGTTCTGTGTTGGCGTTGGTGAGTGCTTATCAGAGGTTAACCCAGAGCTAAGTGGTGTCCCGCATGGATCGGTACTTTGGCTAATTCTATTTGCAGTGTACATAGCAGATATACCATATATATTATCCAGCAGTGTCCTTTTACGCGCACGACACCAAGCTATACTCACCAGCTCAACAGAGGATTGTTCTCCAGCGGGAGCATGTTAGCCTAGTTAAGTGGTGTAACGATTGGTTACCTTTAAACATCTCTAAATGTGTTGCATTCCATTTGGGAAAAAACAATCCTAATTACGATTATTACATCTCAGGCAATAGCCTCGAAAGTGTCACAAGTCACAAATATCTTGGGGTTTCAATAACCACTGATTTGACATGATCTTTACACATTTCCACTATCTGTAGCAAGGCCAATAAACTTTTATACCTACTCAATATTGCACTTAAGAATGTTTCCCCTAACACGTTTACTAACGCATATTGTATCTACGTCCGACCAACCCTTGAGTTTGTAGGTCCTGTTTGGTATCCTCAACTGATAAGAGACGAAGATTCTTTAGAAAACCTGCAACGGAAAGTAACTCGTTTGCCGTACTGTATAGTAAGACGTTATGAAGAGCGCCTTAATTTAATGAACCTTATAACCCTTAAAACAGACGTATACATAGTGATCTAATTGTGACTTTTCGTGGGTTACATAGGACCTTTAGGGTGATGTTGGTTCTCTGTTTACTCGCAACACCGACGAAATACTTCGTGGTCATCGACTAAAATTAAAGCGAAATCTGATCAAAACTTCATGTCGTCAATCCTTTTAAGCAAATCGTGTATTTAAAATATGGAATAAGCTACCTAATAATGTTATTGATTCAGTCTCTGTTAACAGTTTCAGAAACGCTTTAGAAACTTTGAAATTCAAACCTATTAACTTACTTTTTGTGCTACTAGACTAATAATTTTTGCAATTAATGTTGTGTTCTATCTGATATAACTCGCTCATGTATTGTACAGCTGTTTTTCTTGTTTATGTTAGTGAAACTTCATAGACCTATGCCTCTGCTTTGTAATCTACTTTAATAATAATAATAATAATAAAATGCTAAAAGCGTCAAAGTCCAATAACTTTTAGAAATTAAGTATAAACAGATAACTCTGAAAATGTGAAACATTAAATTAAAAAAAATCTTATAGTGGAAGTGGGTTTTTCAATAAGAGCGGATCGATGCTGGCAGCCTGTTGTGACTATTTTGTTTTTTCAACGTCTGTCTAATCTGTTGTTTATTTTTCAGTTACAGATGCCAAATCACCATGACGAGTTACCGATTGAGCAGGACGTGCAGATAATAAAACTTTATTATCAAAATGAGTATTTGTTAGTGCAAACATTACGCGCATTGCGCCGATTTTACGGCAGACACGATGGTCCTTCAAAGTCGACTCATCAACGCTTGGTAGCTAAATTCGAGACGACTGGTTCGGTAAACAATCTGCTAAGTGTGCAAGAGAACCCCAGACGGTCAATTCCTCGTCGTGCACAAGAACTCGACCTTTCGCAGACTTCAACTTAGCGAATTTTGCGTCGGGACTCGGGCCTATATCCGTACAAAATTCAATTGACCTAGGAGCTCAAAGTTGATAAAAATATACAACGCCGTTTGTTCGCTGATGGGTTTCGGAGCGTTTGGAAGGAACTCCAATTTTATCCGAAAAATCATCTTTAGCGACAAGGCGCATTTTTTGATTAATGGCTATGTTAACAATCACAACTCCCGTATATGGGACTACGCCAACCCACAGGAGGTACACCAGGAGACAATGCATCCACAAAAAGTTACTGTTTAGTGCAGATTTTGGGCCGGCAGCGTCATTTGTCCGTATTTTTTGAAAAACGACGTTGGTGAGGCCATCACCGTCAATAGTGAGCACTACAGAGCGATGATAAACGATATCTTGTGGCTCAAATTGAACGATGTGGACGTAAACGACATGCGGTCCCAACAGGATGACGCTATGTGCCACACAGTGGACGCCACAATGAATATTCTGTGTAAGCGTTTTGAGGGCATGGTTATCTCACGCAGAGGTGACGTGAATTGACCACTGAGATTGTGTGCTAGACTTTTTCTTGTGGGGTTTCTTCAAGTCGCAGGTCTATGCCAAAAAGTCACAATCAACCGATGCCCTTAAATCAACATAACCCAAGCCATTGCTCAAATATATAATTCAAATTCAGCATTTTCCACCGATCCTCTCCTAAATAACAAACCCTTGTACAGTAAAAACCATTTAACCGTCTTCAGTTCTTTATTAGGACTTTCGTGGTGTGCTAAAGTTTGAGCACAAAATGGATCCTTCTGATAATCCGCGGCTAAGTGTTTCATATTCTTGAATATGTTCCTGTAAAGTTCAGACTTTTGCATTCCAAATATAGAAATAATGGGGCTATTTGGAATCTAAATTTGAAATTTCGAATCCTTTATAAGATATCTGGATAGCGCATCTCTGACCACTTATAATACACAATCTTAAAATCGTATTCTTCTAAGAATATTATCTAACGGGTTAACCGTGCAAACAGTAACCTACACGAATTGATAAAGGATAACACTTTATGTTCCCTTAAATCGTCAGATCGCCACCCAAGACAAACAACACTTTTTCGGTGCTAACACCACTGGAGCCGCCTCTTTTCCAGTCAGCGTACAATACAATTCTGCACACTGCATAACAGAACTGGTAAATGCTATTATATTTTTCTCATTCTTTACATCATCTACTTAGAATAGTAGCGCGTCTAACACGTACCCCGACGCGTCTTACTGTGTGTAAAATGTTGCACTGAAATCAAGATCTTTCAACACAAAGCCGCCAGTAAAGCTTCTTTGATTTCCTGATACGGTGTGTTCTCTTCGACTCCCACTCTTGAGGTTGGTTCTTCCTTAAGAAACAGTCCAAAGAAAGAGCCCCGAATAGTGATGGCAAAATCAAGCATCTTAACGAACGCTCACAAAAATACTTTTAATTGTTTTACATTACATGGTACGGGATATTTTTGTATGGCCTCTATTCTATCAGGTTCGATCCTATAGCATCCTACATTTTTTTCCAATACACCACTCAAATGTACAACATTAGCCAGGAAGCGAAGTTTGACCTGGAAATTTTGAAAGGGTAGAGCACAAAACACGTTCGGCACTCATACAAAAATCCCATATATTGTTGATGCTTTTTTTTAATAGGGATCTGTCAATATGAAGACGTAAGAACAATAGTACTGAGAATTTGAGTCAAGTAAAAATTGTAAACTAGTTCCCAAACATTGAGCGGCACAACATGATGCTTTGTCGTGGGCACGTATAAAAATCTTGTGTCAAGACAAACTCTAATTAAGCCGTCATTTTTCTTCACCACCAGTAGGCTAATATATTTTGTTTAACTTTGAGCTACCGCCCCCCTCCCTCTCTCCTTGTTGACTATCACTTGAATTTGCCGATTTGCCTCGTCTCTGTAACATAAAGGAATCGGATAAGATTTCGCGAAAAAAGGATTATAATCGTGCAGCATATCTCATGTTCGTAACGCGCAATATTTCCCGGTTAATCCAAAAACAACCTTTGATTTTGCATTTAAAGCTTAAACAACTGCGTGTGATGCTGTTCATCGAATCTTCTTTCGTTAACGGCCACGTTTGCAATTACTTTTCCAAATAAATTTCCGCCTTTCTATCTGCCGAAATTTCACCATCCTCCACTATTTCGCTAACAGAAAAGTACACCGCTCTGGTACTACTAAAACTGAATAATCAAATTAATGATTTCCCAACGTAAAAGTAAGGAAAACTTGTTCGTTTACCTTAGTCGATTTATTGCCTAACGCACTCATAATTATACAACATTTAGCAAGAATTCTGGGAATTTTCGGATTCCGTTGTAATAATTCTCCTAAATAGAGTTAACTGACACCAATTACTTGAATGCCCGAGTCAATCATGCATTAAATTACCCTGCCTTCAATTTCAACGGATACTGTGGGTGATATTGTTACTGTTTTAACCTCAGATTCCGTTTCTTTTTCTTCCTCAGAGAATTTTTATTAAATATTGCGGATGCTTCCAGACTATTATCGGCACTATTTAAATTAGTTGCCGGAGTATTATTATTATTATTACTAGCTGCAATCGAAGTTTGTTTATTACCCTGAGTTTCAAACATATGTTAGGTCCTATTCCAGTTATGATACTCATTTTATAATGATTGCGACTATTTTGATAAACGTCGTTCTCTATTTCTCCAGGATTCCAAATCACGTTCAACTTTAGGTTCGTTTTTCAAATTTATATCCTCTTCTATCGTATCAACAACTCCTAAATGTTTTTCAATATCCTCTATCGACTTGCAACCCGTATTTATTAAACTTTACATAATATCAGGAGGGGAAATGATTTATGGAGATCGAATTTAATTCATTGTTGTTTATTGCTTTGGGCAAGTATTTGGCTTTTCTCACTTTTCAAACATAGTCGGCTTTTGAACCGTTTTCGTACTCACCAAATTTGATTCTAGCAGTATCTGTTAACAAACAGCTCTCTAAACTGACTGAATGACTGAAATTGTTTGATCTCAGCCCAATCAAGGGGCCGAACCCTTTAAGCATGCTAAAGCATAATAAATATTTTTATTATATAGGAACTTCAGTTTCATCGAGCAGAGACGTTAATTTATCAATTAAAGTCAGGGGGTGAATTTGACTACTTCCCGCAAAATGCAATTTCCACATTGAAATGTAATGTTTTTGATAACCAACATTGACCTCTGTTATGCCGCTGAAATATCCTCTGACACTTAAATTTCTACGCGACTATCTCTATTTCATTATTATTTTGCGCTCTATTACTGTTTACATTATATTTTACAGCGGTTTTTCTTCGGTATAAATACTAACGATACATTCTGATATTTCTTGAATTTCTCCATAGGTTTGCCAATTACTCTGGCATACTTCCTTGAATCGATTTCATATTTTTCTTAAGTGTAGTACACATAACTATGCCAGATTCCCCAAATGATTTCTCAAATGATTTACTCAAACAACTTATAAACCTATGGTATCGAACCATTTCACCTTCGTCATCAAGCAAACCTTGTTAACGTTTCTCCCATCTTGACATCGTAATTAATTACTAAACATCTTCCAACAATATTCAACGCTCACTAACAATAAGGATAAGACATGTTCCTTTATTCTTTGACAGGTTAAGGTAATCTAGAATTCTGAAAGGTTTTTCAATACAATCGATAATAGACCGCACGTTGTCTTTGTCAACATCTGAAGATGTACCGGTCGCACAAGTAAACTAACAGGCGTCAGTTATCTTTTCACTACAAACGTTCACATTCCTGCGTGCTATAAAGATCGAACTTAACACAGTTCATGTTAATCTAAACACTAATTTGTTATAAGCAACTCTACTGTGTTTAAAAAAATCCACCGTCGCCACGCGTTTAGCGATTGTTCGTCTTTCTGCAGCAATTTCGTATTGTTACCACATTATAATTTTATGTATAATATAATTATATGGATAACGCCACGCGTTGGGTGCCACTTATAAAGTAGTATTTGACGTCGAATAGTTGTAACAGATTCTTAGGTAAAAGCATTGTAATAATAACCAATACGTAAAGATACTACGTGAGCCTTTAATTGCAAACGAAAATTAATATGCTAAGGAAGATTATAACAGTACCTTTAGTACCAACTGAACTAAAAACCTATTGTCTAAGCAATGTAAACTGTTCATACAAATTGTTTACAGTTACCACTTATCCTAATGAAGTCAGAAAAAACGTGCAGAGCGACAATACCTTCACCGGTCAATATCATCACCAAAAACACCTGCAGTCCGTTCGCGTCTCATCGCTCTCTCTACTCAAGACAGCGCCTCCGTAACCTGCAGTTGCCAAGAAACTAGGTGGCTCCCTGGATCGGACAGGTTCGTGTATGATTGCTGATCCCAACGTATCGGGTTCGATTACCGACAGGGACCGCTTGAAAAATGTTAGGCGAATACTTTTTTGCACAAAATGCGCCCTCGTACGGATGAGAGGTAAAACGTAAGTCCCGTGTATGAATGTTGTCACGCACGTTAAAAATTCCTACCTTGCTTGGAATAGCAAGGATTCGACAAAATTCAAAATTTCCAGGTAAAAAATCTTGCTTTCAGGCCAATGTAGTCCCTTCGGGAGAAAAATTAGATAATTAAATGTAGGGGGATCACCAACAAACCAAACCCCTCGTACGGCTGGACACTTCTGCAGAAGCCATATAAATCCTCCCACTTCCATCACTAAGAGGAGTTCGAGATATGTTACACATTACAGACTTAAAACTTTGATTCCTATACCTAAAATCAAGTACATATGAGACAAATTTTCAGCAATTGTCCTACAAAATTCGATAGGTAGTTAAAATGTAGTTGATTTTTTGTGATAACTCGCCATTAAATGCCTCCATTCTTTCGGGTGTTTTACCAGGCGTACGATCTAAATATTTACATAAGCAAGACTGTAATTCACAATATTATATAATAAGTAACAACCAATACATTTATAGGCAAATACAAAACATTCGACATTTCAATCCATAGATAAAATCATGTGACCTAAGCACATCTACTAAATTTGATTATACAAGTGTACAAATTATTAATTATTGCAATAAATAGTGAGTAGCTGCCAAAAGTATTTCAAATCTTTTTGTTAAATTGCTCATGGTATAGTAAGCGTCCACTAAAACATTTTCTGGTCACACATAATATATTCAGCATTGTAATTAAAGCGGCAAAAAGTTTAATGTTGCTTTTGCCGTTTCCACCAGTTCTCTAAGCTTCGTCGGTTTTCTGAGTAATCATCCGCGAAATTAGCAGACCGTGAATTGGATCATTGTCCATGTGGTGGTCTTTCGTTTGAATTATATCTGATATCCTGCGACTCAAGATCAATTCCATGACAGACTTTGCATTTCTTAATAAAAAAACATTCTTCGGTTTTGCAATTTCGAATTATAGATCCTTGTGTTTCCGCTTGATAGCTAGCATGATTGCTTTGAAGGCAGTATATTTCTGGGCGAATATTTAATTTTATGGCTGCAATTGATTATTTTGTTGATTGCAAAATGACCGTTATCTCAACTGCTGAGGAGGGTAAATGGAACCTTTTCTGTTATTACATGATTCCTAAATAATTTTGCTGTGTTGATACATACGTGCGTGTGTATTAATCAAAGTTAAAAGAGATCGAACGCGGAATACAAATTTTCCAATCTTGTACGCGTGTTTAAAATTAGTCCTGTCTTTTAGTATTGTTTTTACAAAGAAATAAGTTGATATTAATAAATTAACTTCAAATCCATTAACTAAATACCGCATTATAGCAAGAAAAGCAAAACTACCTCAGTATACCTGAAAAACTTAAGTTTTCATAAACTTTAAAGCCTGATAAAATCAAAGCAATGACAAAATGCTACCAACTTTAGGGTATGATGTTATGAAAATAGCCTGCACATAAATATTCCCTAGATGCGTAGAGATGTCTGTTTTAGCACAACACAGAGGCTGTAAAAAGTGTGCGGCAACTGACAAACTCTTTATGATATTAACAGCTTTAAACTACGTGGTATATTGATGTCCAACAAATTTTCATGTGCTGTATCTCGTATAAGAGCACCGTGGATAGTTCAATTCTATGCAAAATTGTGACGAGCCCTAGTACTTTGCATAATGCTTTATACACTCTATCTGCAGGGTATGGAACAAAAATCTCTTCGTAACCGTTTAATAGATTTTAAGCTACATCTTGTACAAAGGGAATTTTAATCAAGAACAATTTAATTACGTTATTAGTATTGATGCCAAGCTAACCCTTTCTTGTACAAAGATACAAACTTTCTTTTTTATATAAAGCCTCCAAGCGTGTTTAGTCAGCTATATTGTATATTTTATTTAAAACAACTTTAGTTAATAATTCCCTGCCTAAAATAATTTCTGAGATATACGAGATAAATGTGAATATGCTCGATTAAAGGAACATGGCTCATGTAGCCTACTTATCTAAGTTTCATCCATGCTGGCGTTACGTTAGCAATATAACTGTTTTGTTTAGAAAACCAATTCACACTTTTATGATATTTCATTAGTTGAATGTATGAGACAAATTTATGAGATAGCAAAACATTATGTCTCGTCTGGTCATGAACAACGACTGCCACACGTCGCTGCCGCATGACACCACACACCGGCGGTGTCTCCATCAACTATGTACCACACATTACAACATCTTCCCCTTTTATGGATCAGAAGATCTCCCCGTGGTAAACCGAAAATGGTACACTTTGACCGTTTAACGTCTTATGCTGTCAACAACCAAGAAGACTCGAGTAATGAAAACGGTGTTCGAAGAGTTATTAATCCTGAGCCAAATGGAGATTTTAAGAGTTTCATGGCGGCGTATGGTGGTTCGGCTAAGGCGAGATTTGATGTTGTTGAAAAACAGCAAGATCTGTTTAGAGAGCACCAGAAGAGTATTCCCTTGCACATTGCGTAGTTCAAGATTTGCAAATGTCAACGGGAATAGCTGTTGTTTACAAGAAAATGTTTCGATGTGTGGGTAAATTAGTACAACAGCAGCCAACTGTAGGAAAAGTTTTTTTAAGGCGGCTCCGTGGCGTAGTTGGTATGTGTGTGACTACTACGCGCAAAGTCCCGGGTTCGAATCCCGACACGGTCCGCTTGAAAAATGTTAGGAGAGCATTTTTTCACAAAAATACGCCCTCGTTCGGATGAGAGGTAAAATGGAGGTCCCGTGTGTGAGTGTTGTCACGCACGTTAAAGGTCCCTACCTTGCTTGGAACAGCAAGGGTTCGGCAAAATTCCAAATTTTTCAGGTAAAAAAACTCGCTTCCTGGCTAATGTAATACCTTCGGGTAGAGCATTGGAAAATCCCATGTAGTGTAGGAAAAGTTTTGGTTCTTCAGGATGGAAATCGTTATGTTTACTATCTGGTCACCAAAAATTCTCCATGATAGAGACCTAGTTATGGACATCTATGGGAGGCTTTGCTGAATCTTAAGACTCAGATGATGGAAAATGGAGTAAGGAGACTGGCGATGCCCAAGCTATGCTGTGGACTGGATCGCTTAGATTGGAAAATAGTTCGAAATATGCTAGAAATAATTTTCCAGGGAACCAACATCCAGGTCCTTGTTTGTTGTTATCAACCAGTTGCCTACCAAGACCAAGCAAAGAGTGTTGACTGTTATTTCCAACGACGTGGTAATTGCACCTGAGGAGATAGCTGCCGATATCGTCATCAATCATTGAATTGGCGTCAAAATGTTTTACAATTACGGGACGTAACGGTTTTAAAGAGGGGGCAGTGTTACGAATTATTAGGCAACCCGTCCAACACGCAAACTGCATAACCGAAGTGTATTCTACAGAAGTCTCAAACATTCGAGCAAACACCAGACTATGAATCATCTAGTTAATTCTAAGGTATATATAAGATCGGCGATGAGTGTACAGAAGTTAGTCTATATCAAAATGTCGTATATAGATCATCTCGTGTATAGTTAGTGGATCATTACGAACGTGCATATTGTACCGCAAGCTTGTACATAAATAGACAAAAGGGTAATGAATAAATTACAGTAGTGTTAGTGTTATCAATAGACCTATAGTTAAGAATTTAGTTTAAGAAGATATTAGTGCTTGTAAATAGCATTAGTGTGATAGTTCTTAGTTGTTAATTGGACTGAAACCTCTATAAATAAGCCATATATTGTTAACTAGACTTGTGAATAGTGTGTAATAAAGACATTTGTTTTTACTTGTTCTAAATTGGTGAAACGCGTTATTAGTAGCTCTCTACAATATCTTGAAACTAATTACTGAATTAAATAATTGGTAAACTCACAGTAGGTGTAGTAAACCAAAAAATCTACGTACTTATAAATCTTGGCAAAAATGTATATTACATGGTTTAGGTGCTATTCTGAGTCAAAACTCCCCTGAAGGTGAGAAAGTCGTTAATTATATTAGTCGCTTCCTTTCTAAGCTCGAGCGCAATTATTCCGTGACTGAAAAAGAGTGCTTAGTAATTTTGTGGGGCATTGAAAAATCCTATCCGTATATCCAAGGCGCTCACTTTACTGTTCTCAATGACCACCATTTGCCCATTTCGCTAAACAAACTTCAAAGACAATCTGAATATTTAGGTTGCTGTTTTCTCAGGTTTCATTAATATAACTTTTTTATTCTGCATCGCAAGAGCAAATATGTCGTTCCTGATACTCTTTCTCGTTCGGTCCCTATCCTCAAACTCCCTTGAAATCACCTTTCCTACTTCCGATCCCGGGTATAATTCTATGCTTCAAAGAGTCCCTATATATCCTAGACGTTATCCATCCTAGTCCGCGGTGAACAATATCCTTTCCGACGCCACAAGGCTTCATTGCTGTCGATTCTCAAAACAATTCAAAAATCGTTGCTCTAGCTACCTAGCGGACTCATCTGATATACTTTCACCAGCGTTCTACTGCTTTTGGTCAGTGTGGTGTGCCATAAACAACGGCTCGTTTCCTCCAAAACTATTACTGACCCTAACTTAAAGCTGACATTGCTCGCTATACCAGATGTCGTCCTGTTTGTGCTAGTCACAAACTTGAACAGTTACATCCTTTTGACTTCTTTGCTCCTAGAGCCAAACTCTCCTATCCCTGGTAACTCATATCCTGTGATATTGTAGGTTCTCTTTTCGTTCCAACAAATTATTAATCTTGTATACTTGAAGTTGTCAATTACTTTACTAAATTTCGTCTTTTCTTTCATTTGCGAAAGACCACTGACCAGCCAACATTGAATTTCCTACCAATTAGGATATTCTGTTTGGCGCCGTAATTTCGATCTGTTCGATGCTTCACATTATTTTAATGCCAACCTGCCCCTAAATTCCTTGGTCTCTTCTCTATCCGTAAAATTGTTACTCACTGGACCTACAAATTCACATAGTTAGGTATTTGCCACGTCAAAGACCTTAAATCCACCCATCCTAACAAACCAGGTATACCTGGTCTCGCTTTGTTTCTTCCTGGCGACGCAAAAACGTAAACCCCGTTTTTAGTCCTCGCGTCCCAAATTCATATGATGACACTGCCTTACTTTAATACCTTATTCTATGATTTTGTGTTCGTTTATAAATAATTTTTTTGTTTTTGTGTTTTTCTCTTTCCTTTCATTCCTAATACGCAATTCCGTTCCTTTGGCTGATTTTGCTTACTGGTAGTCCTCGCGCTGACAGTTTAGTTTTCGATCCTCTTCCTGTGGTATGTGCATTTTAGACCTATCTTCTTTTCTTCAGAAACCACGACTTTGTCGACTTTTCGATCTATTTAGATATTGTTTTCTTCGATTGTCCGTCTTAGAAGATTACTGGGACTTGACAGTTACGTCTTGTTTTGTATTTGCTGCTGCTTTCTTTCGCGTTTCGTTTGTTTTTGTTGTTGTCCTTCACTTTTCCTATAGATTTCAACATTTTTGGCTTTATCCGGTACTTTGGTACTTCGAGCCGTATGGATTTTTCTTTCATTTTCTTTATGGTACTGTTTTGTTGGCTAATAGGAGTTTTCTTTATGTTCGTACTGTCATTGAGTTTCTTGGTTCGTTGTTTTGTTTCCTACGCCACACTTTTAATTTTGCTAAAAAGAAATTTCTTACGTTTCATTTCGTATTTGTAAATTTTCCTGATTCCTTTATTTAGAGACCATTTCAGTTTCTACTTATTTAAATATACAGGTTCGCTATACTTTTATCGTTTCAAATTTGTAATAGCTCAGTTAGGCAGCCAACTTTGTTAGTCCTTTTATTTAATTTATGAGTTCCCATTTGATATATTATACTTTCCGGTTCCTTATCAAGGCATGTGTTTGATAGTCAAGAATGTTCAATGTTGCTATTTAAGTAAAATTATAAATCGCTTTTTGGATCTTTTGTGACTATATTTTGCAGTCGGGCTTGCTGCTAATACATTATTAAAAGTTTTCTTGATAAAGTGTATTTCTCGTTTGTCATACATAAAGCGCGTAATTTAAGTTATAAATTGTAACTGATGTTACTTCACTGCAGTATTATTTATTAACTATAACAACCGCAACCAGGAAGTAGAAAGAACAATGTTTATGCTGTGTCAAGTGGATGCACAAGTTGTGTTACAATACAATTAAAGTGTATATACAGTTTGTTCTCACTTTTTTTTATACAGTGTGTGTGGTACACGTTGGAGTGTATAAAAACGGGACAGCTCCAGAACGTTTCCCAAAGCGTAAAGCTTAGCAAATGGACTGTAATTATATGTAATTGGAGGTAAGGCGCGAAAAACAGTAACATAGGTCAACCCGTAATTAATGTTTTGCTTACCTTGCAATGTTGTTCACCAATTTACTCCCGCGAAGATAGGTCTTGTTTACCGGTCGACGCAATCTGGTCGGGCAGCAGCACTTATGCACTCGCGGTTATAGTTACTAGGTGTTGAGTCGGTGAAACGATACGAGAGAGTGATGTTGGTCAAGCGAAAAAGCTTTATCGCTCCGCCATATGTGTAGCACAACAACAATATACGATAAGGCCATCTATACTGTCAATCGCTGACCTCCAACTGTATGAAGTTTTAACATACCCCCCACCCAAAATGGTAAATTTTGTTGTATACCGTGAAATGAATGGGAGAAAAAATAAAAATAGAAATTTTAAAAAAATGTTTGAGTATGTATAAATTATTCGAGTACTCTGCATTTTGCTTCCTGCATTAAAATATAAAATAAAACATAATTTGTAAAGAAAGAAGAAAAAAAAATAAAAATTGCATGTTAGAATGCTGAATTACTTATGGTGGCGAAAGTGGTACCACCTTGTTAATTGGGCGGACCGCTTCGCCTGTGGGTGTTTTTAGCTTTACAACTCTCGTTACACCATCTTTACCCGGTAAAAGCTTCGTCACTCTCGCCAAAGGCCAATACGCCGAGGGTGAATCGGGAGTAAAAAAAAGTACTAGATCCCCTTCTTCTATGGTTTTGGAAGGGGTGTTCCACTTAGGCCTTTGCTGTAAGCTGTGCAAGTACCCTATGGACCAGCACTTCCAAAAGCTCTGTACAAGTTGTTGGGACATTTGCCAACGACTAAGCCGATTCGCAGGAACATTTTGTAGGTCCACTTCACACCGCGTAAGTAAAGGTCCACCAGTTAGAAAATGGCCCGGAGTCAAGGCATCCGTGCCTTCGTCAGGTGACGTTGTAAGTGCGCAAAATGGACGGGAATTTAAGATTCCTTCTATGCGGGTCACAACTGTGCTAAATCCCTCCAGAGAGAGTGTCGTTCTACCCACTATTCGTTTCAAGTGAAATTTAGCACTCTTGACGCCGGCTTCCCAAAGCCCCCCAAAATGGGGTGCATAGGGAGGGTTGAAACACCAATCTATACCCCTAGAGGATAAGTAGTGCGCAATGACGGGATTAGCTTGATCAAAATGTTTATATATTTCTAACATATCTCTAGCCGCCCCACGAAAATTTCGGCCCTGATCGGAGTATATGTTCGTGGGTAACCCGCGTCTGGCTATAAATCTATCTAATGCAGCAAGACAGGCTTCCGTTGTTAAAGCTGTGACAACCTCCATATGAATGGCACGTGACACCATACAAATAAAGAGGGCAATATATGCCTTTTGAAATTTGGTCGATCGCAACGAGGATAGCTTGATTGTAAAAGGACCGGCAAAATCCAAACCGGTATGCGTAAAGCATCTTCCGGGTTCGAGGCGATAAAGCGGAAGATCTGCCATAGGAGGCTGAATAGGCTCCCCTTGGAAGCGATAGCAAGTCAGGCAGCGAAATATTCTACTTCGAATTAATTGACGGATACAAGGAATCCAAAATGTACGGGTAACTAATGATTGAGTTAGCCGCGGACCCCCATGACCTGAATATATGTGATAGTAATCACATATTAATACACTAACCTGCTGTTTTTTGGGATAAGGTAGGGATGTTTGCTAGTTATGGAAAGGCTGGAATGGCGTAAACGGCCCCCCACCATGACTAATCCCGTGGGAGAGAGAAAAGGTGACAACGGACGGTACATTTTTGTGCTAGGTTGCCCTTTTTCTAGTAAGACGATATCGTCGTAGATGTGCTCGTACTGAGTAATTCTAATGGCAAATGTGAGAGCGCTACGATACTCAGAGGCGTTTAACGGACCAGTAGTCCTTGCAAGATTACGTTTGCGTGCAAGGCAGTTAAACGTGAACCTTTTAACGTACGCAAAAATTCGTTGAACTTTTAGCAAGTTCGAGGACCTTTGTAGTACTACCAAGTATTGTTTCACATCAACAGTAGAGACGAGTGCGTATTGTACGGCTTTAAAACCGTCTGTAATATTGTGTGTAAATTTATCACTTGGCCAATCACAATAATCGCGGTATAAAAAATCAGGACCCTGCCACCAGAGTGTACAATTCAGTAGTTCGGATGGCCTCAATCCTCGGCTTGCAGGATCGGAAGCATTCGCAGAACTGGGAACGTATCTCCATATGGCTGTGGGTTGATTTTCATGAATTTGCACCACTCGGTTCGCAAAAAATAATTTTAACTGATAAGGTGGCGTACAAATCCACGTCAGTGTGTTTGTAGAGTCACTAAAGCATATTGGATCTAGTAAATTGATGGTGTCAAATGCTAATGCTGTATGTTTCATTAGTTTTGCCAAAAGACATGCTGCTCCTAATTCAAGACGAGGAATGGTCCACGTTCTCAAAGGGGCTACACGGGTTTTGGAAGCTATCAAATGTACATATATTTTTTCATCAACTTCTAATCGCAGATACACAACAGCGGCCATCGCTACGGAACTGGCGTCGGAGAATCCGATTAAACGGGCTTGACTATTGCCGATTTTCCAAATAGATCGTGGTATTGTTATGTATTCGAGAAGTGGCAGTTCAATTTGAATTTGCTGCCATTCTTGAAGAATTTCTGCGGGCAATTGTTCATCCCAATCCACCTTTTGTAGCCATAGGCGTTGCATAAGGCATTTGAGAAGAACCGTAAATGGACTTAAATAACCATTAATATCGAATATGCGTGCTATGCGTGACAAAATTCCTCGCTTAGTAGGGATGTCTGCAATATTTGGAACTTTACATCTAAATGTATCGGAACCCATATCCCAACAGAGACCCAGAACATCACGTGTTGTCAAAGTAGGATCAGAGTTCGGTAGATTTAGAACGTCCGTCTCCGACTTATCAATAACTGAAGTGTGTGAACTTCCCCATTTTCCTAAGTCGAAGTTACCTAGTTTTAGTAAATTGATCAATTCATTTTTTAGAAGGAGAGTTTCTTCTACAGAATCGGATCCAGTCAAAATATCATCAAAGTAAGTTGATGATCTAAGGGCTCGGGAAGCCCGGGGGTACGAGTGACCCTCGTCTTCTACCAACTGCTGTAGAACATGAAGGGCAAGGAAAGGGCTACAGGTAGCGCCAAAAATAACGCGGGTATGTTCATATTCCGTTAAAGGTTCACAAGGGTGAAACCTCCAAAAATATGTAAAATTTTCTATCTTCTGGGTGAACGACTATAGATCTAAACATTTGTCGAATATCGCAAGTGAGTGCGACTTGAGGTATTCGAAATCTTGTTATTACAAGACCAATATCAGATTGTAATTTGGGGCCCGGTAAAAGAATATCATTGAGACTTGTACCATTAATATCCCTATCGGCAGGACTAAACACGACTCGAACTTGAGCACTAGAGGGCTTATTTTTAACCACGCCGTGGTGAGTCATGATATATAAGGACTGTTTCACAGCGGGAGTGAGTTGTCCCTGCGATATATAATTAGCAATATTTTCTGAATATAATTTATAAAAGTTTTTGTCGCGTGCAAATCGAGCTTCTAGTTTTAGAAAGCGATTGGTAGCTAATTCTCGTGTTGAACCTAATGTTCGGGAAATGTTTTCTATGAACGGTAGTCGAACCACATACTGGCCTAACTCGTTTCGTATAGTAGTGGACTTGAAATAATTTTCACAAGCCACGTTTTCAGGCGACATTGGCGGCGTAAATGGTATTTCTTCAGCTTCCCAGAAGGCACGAATGGTGTCGCTAAGGGACGGTTCTTCCGAGATGCTAGTGTACAACGCAACCCCTGAATACGGTTGACTTAAAGCTGGTACATCACCCATAATAACCCAACCAAACGAGGTAAGAAGCGCCGATGGCTTGCCTGTTATACGCAATGAATCGTTGGGTGTGGCATCTAAGACAGCTTGAACACCTAACAGCATATCGACCGGAGCGGATTTGTGAAATTCAGGATCCGCCAATTGTAGGGACGAAAATTTGTCTATTAAATGCTTAGATAAATTTGCTATCGGAAGATCTGCGGTAATACGAGATAAAACAACAGCCTGTAAATTTAAAGAAACGTTTTGATCATATATTGATGTAACGTTACAGGTAGCAATTCCATGAACCTTTTCTAGCGGAGATTGGTCTACTCCACGTATTTCAAAAGGACATTTCTTGCGTTTAAGACCTAACTTGTTAGCTAAAGATAATGTGATGAAATTAGAATGCGACCCTTGATCTAAAACCAAGCGACAGCGATGCCAACTACCGTCACAGGCTAAAATTCGTACCTGCGCCGTGGCTAAAAGCGCAACGGTTCCCTGTTCATTTGCACAGGAATGAACAAGAGAGACTAGAGCAGGAAAATGTTCAGTCAAATTAGCGGCACCTGAAGAGTGTCCTACCGCGCTTTGTGGCGGAGTCGGAGCACTGCATGAAATTGGTGCCTCGACACACAGCAGCGTATGGTGCATTTTACTACCGCACCGTTTGCACTGATATTTTGACTTACAAGTCGAAAGGGGATGTGGTGATAAACACGCAAAACATCTATGATATTGCTTTACCATGTATTGCCTTTCTAGAGTGGATAAAGCTAATAATTTTGGACATCTGTAAAATTTGTGGAACTGATCGTCGCAGGCAGGACAGGGCTTAGAAACGGCCTGCTTTGCATTAAATCGTCGTGAAGTAACTTCCTGTGCGGACATTGTTACACGCTTATTGTTTACAGATTTTGTATAATATGGTTGAGGGTTAGCCCTTTGTGGTGGACTAGACACATTTTTTTATGGTGGTGTATTACTGTTACCGCTCACCAGTGCTAAGATAGAACATTTGTTGCGTAAATATTTTATAAAATCGTTAAATTTCGGAAATGTTTGATTTAAATGTTCCTTTTCGAATTCTTGTCTTGACTTCGGGTCTAATAAACCGAGGACAAAAATAAAATATGTAATCGGCCAACTCAGGTAGCTGCATGTCGATAAGAGCTGTGACGTTGGCTTGCAGGGTTTCACATAAATCACTAAGAACTTTTGGGGAATCCGTCTTTAGTTGAGTTAGTGAAAATATTTTGGATAAATAATTATTAGCAATTATTCGTTTATTAGTGTAGCGTTGAACTAAGAGATTATAAACAACCATATAATTTTCTGGAGCAAATCGAACAGATTGTGCTAGCTTTAATGCCGTCGCATCCAAATAAGAAAGCAAATATGTGAATTTTTCGCAATCATTAAGTGTGTTATTGTTGTGAATAATGTTGTCATATAGAGATTTAAACGCACCGAATTTCTCGGGGTCACCTCGAAATATATCTATTTTTATTTCTGGTAAATGAACATTAGATCTGGTATTTCCAGAAATATCAATAGTATTTACATTGGGCGTTGTGTTTGGAGCGACATAGCGCGCCGCATTAGCTAAAATATCATAGTACATAATGGTATTGAACGTAGATTCTAGATTAACGGTATCCGTAAATAAGGTTTTATAAACGTCAGAGAGTGACGATAATTCATCTAAGACATCTAAAAATTTTGTTCTTACGTCATCTAGCTGATTAACACGAGCTTTAAATTGATCAAGATTAGTTGGTAACGTAGAAATTAAATCGTAACAATCTTGCAAACGTCGCCAGTACCTTTCTTTGCGATTTGTTAATCGTTTAAATTCAGCAATAACTTCACGTTCTGGTTCCATATTCGACCAGGTATACTCGTAACAAATTGAAAACACAAATAACTAATAGAAAATGTAACGCAGTTGCAAAGCCCTAAAGATAAACACAGTACTCGTGGAGAAGCAATGTTAATGCTGATACGAACTAAAACTAATATAAGTGAATTCAGAACTCTAAGAAATAAAGTGCATTACGTACGTAATATTTACAAACAAAAATGTAAACAAACAGTTTCGTTAAAGTCTTTTGACTTATTTTGTTATCTACACAGCTGATTGATAAGCTTAGTAACAAGATGTTAATGAACTACAAACTTTAAATAAATTGGAACAAGTTTTTGAACAGCTGTAATGCTAAATGCAAAGTACTCGTTTATTGATAATAATTGAAGTTTGAAATCTTTAATAGAAATCATGCATTTTAATATTCAAACCCACTTTTAGAAAATAGTTTTGAAAATGAATTAATGTAATAATTTAAATTTTAATGATCCCGCTAATAAATTATATTAATTTTGACTATAATTCAAAGCTTATTTGTTCAGTAGGACCACTTTTTGTGATATGAGGCTCAGAAGAACCACTTTTTGTGATATGAGGCTCAGAAGGACCACTTTTTGTGTGGTACACGTTGGAGTGTATAAAAACGGGACAGCTCCAGAACGTTTCCCAAAGCGTAAAGCTTAGCAAATGGACTGTAATTATATGTAATTGGAGGTAAGGCGCGAAAAACAGTAACATAGGTCAAACCGTAATTAATGTTTTGCTTACCTTGCAATGTTGATCATCAATTTACTCCCGCGAAGATAGGTGTTGTTTACCGGTCGACGCAATCTGGTCGGGCAGCAGCACTTATGCACTCGTGGTTATAGTTACTAGGTGTTGAGTCGGTGAAACGATACGAGAGAGTGATGTTGGTCAAGCGAAAAGGCTTTATCGCTCCGCCATGTGTGTAGCACAACAACAATATACGATAAGGCCATCTATACTGTCAATCGTTGACCTCCAACTGTATGAAGTTTTAACACAGTGCTTAAAAATTATGTAATAATTATTTATGTATCCAATCAGTAAAGTGATTCTTTATTGAACGGGTCTAAGATTATGAACTGAGCGAGCAAAACGAGCAAGGCAAGAAACAGGCGAGTTCGATAAAAACACTTTGCTGACGTGGTGCATACAAACTTTTATCGCCAACCGTGAAATTTATCATTTAAAAAAATGGAGGTATAATTTATAACGTTTTATTATCACAAAGTAAACAGATATAAGAATAACAGCGAATACAAAACAAATCTCCTTAGACGCATTATAAAAATCAATTCCTGAAGATGATTGGCCTGAATCGAAAATGTTTGAAGTTTATTGTCTATGTCAACAATTTCTAAATCGTTAGTACAAGTATCGATGGTAATAACTATGTTGTCAGTTTGACCTTCGCCTACAATTATCTTTGCGATTTTCGTTTTATTGAGCACAGGTTCCTCAACATAGGGCTTTGCAATCGTGTCGCTTTCAATCCTCCGGGCGTTTTAAATTTTGCTTACTGCCTCTGCGTTGGCAAAGAGAGTGGCGGACGTTCGACAGTGTCCCGTATAAAGTGATGGTTCTGGCAAATGCAGATAGTTGGCGATTTTACGTGGTACACTTTCAAGAGTATGGATTCCAACTGGTAGTATTATGTATTTGACATTTCTATAAGTAGAAAAAAATCGGTCGTGGGGTTAGTGGCGTTCCTAACGGGGGTGTATTGCGTGTTCAACACGCAGGCGGCCAATTTTGGGGGGCGGCGAATTTGCAATCCTTATAAGAAAAAGTTCTATCTTTATAATAGTATATTATTCAACGAGTGCATTATATCTTTATATGCGAGTAGAATACTACTTTATCCACGACAATCAAACAAGTTTAGCTAAAATTATCACAAATATTTTAGTTTTATAAGATACTAAACACGTAATATGCAAACGTGACAGTTCTTTTGATTTTTCCGGTAATAAGTTCAAATCTGCAATTTTTACGGCTTCTCGTATATCTGGGGGTGTATAAGACAACTCATTTTCTCTATCTGTATCCATTTTCTAATGAAGTACTTTCAAATTCTAATGTTTAAATGAATCGAACTTTTTGACGTTTCAAATTAAAATTAACAGTGGAAGCGCTCTGGACTTGACGTTTTATAGCCAGCTGTTTTTTATATTTAAAATGTACAAAAATGTACTGCAAGGATTAATTTTGTAAATCAGTGAATAATAAAATTATTATTCACTAGTGAATAATGGAGAGTCTTATTAGTGAGTAAACACGTGTATAATGAAGATGTTATAGGTTACTCGTGGATAAAATACATTTACACTGCGTTAAAAACAGAAAACCGTTTGCAAAATAATTTTGCAAGAGATTTAATTTATAAACAGGTCAACACTTCCGGTATAAGTGTGAGTTATACCCTGAATAAGAACATTGCACGTGCAAGATAAGGATTATGAATCATTATCTTCTAGTACCTTCCCACACAATTACTTTAGCAACGTCTGGAAATCAGATTGGCGCCATTGGCGGTGCTTATAAACAAACTACAGTAGACAGTAGAGGTAGACAGTATTCAGTATTCATTTGATGTTAATGCGTTAATATTACGTAAATACGTATAGTTAATATAAATTCGTTCTAATGCCTACATAAACATAACTTACCTACTTAGTGAGTGAAGTATTGTTTTGTATTATAGTGAAACATAGTTTTAGACTTTAGTCCATATAGTGCGTAAGATTTAGTGTAACTTTTTCGTTGATATAAATTATTGAGGAACATTACGCGGTAAGTTCTCTCTCGTTGTTGTTTCTATACAATACAATTACTAATAATTTGCCTCGTGCCCGCATAAAATTTGATTGTGTTGAAACAATAAAGTTTAAAATATTTCATTTATTGCTGCAGACATGTCAGAAAAAGATAGAGATAGAAAAACAAAAAGACTATCTGGGGCTCAGTATCGGAAACGTAAAGCCGAAAAAGATGAAGACAAAAAGAAGTTAGCTGGCTCTATGGAAAAATATTTAATAAGAAATGAAGATGAATTGCAAGAAGTTGATTCAGTAGCTAGTTCATTTTCCCAAGTAAAGTTGGCAATAGAGGCGCAAACAGAAGTACTCCTTCCTGAAACGGCAGATGAAGAAAATGGACAGGAATTAGACGAAGCGGTTGTGATTACAGAAAAGGAAACTGAAGATATTAATTTTAGTGACGCAAATTTTTGGCCGGAGCTTTTATCGAATAAAATAATAGAAATATTGATAAAAAATGAACCACATCAGATAGGAGATATGCATTTTCCTGAAAACGACTATGGTAGATTTTCCAAAAGTTATTATTTTAGAAAACTAGCAAATGGGGAATCTATTAAACGCGAATGGCTTATTTACTCAAAAACAAAAAATGTTGTGCTTTGTTTTTGTTGTAAAATATTTTCCGATACTTCTTTCAAGCTTATCAAGGAAGGTTTTTGTGATTGGAATAACTTAGCACAGAATCTAAAAAAACATGAAACAAGTATTTTACATACAGAAAGTTTGGGAAAGTGGGTTGATCTCTAAAAAAGACTTAATGCTTTTAAAACCATCGATAAGGATGAACAGAGACTTTTAAATATGCGCAAAATGTATTGGTTCAACGTGATCAAACAAATTGTACATCTTATTAAATACTTGGCCCAACAGTGTTTAGCACTAAGAGGTAAGTCCCACAAATTATATGAACGCGACAACGGAAATTTTTTAAAGGGGGTTGAAATGTTGGCAAAAACAGATCCAGTTATAGCGAAACATTTAAAAAAATACAAACTTTTAAAACTATCAATAAAAGAATGTCCCAATATCTGGGGAATAAGTTTCAGAACCAAGTTATACAGTTGTTGGCCGATGAAATATAAAATCGTATTCTCAAAATGTTAAATCAGGCAAGGTATGTTTGTATCATTTTAGCTTGTACGTCTGACTGCAGTCATGTTGAACTAGTATCCGTTACTATACGTTTAGTATCTATAATCGATAATGTGTGATTTAAATATTTACCTACCGCGTGAGGGTATCCAATTAACAATAAATAATAACTGGGAAGGACCTCTAACACTATAGTACCCTCACGTTTCGGGACATTGCCTCGCAAGCTGCTGCAGTCGGTGAGAAGGGGAGGTTCAATAAACAACAACACACTAAGACAAAATTCCAATTGTTTTATTAAACGGGCTACTAACTAACTTAACCTAATTACATATGCATACAAAATTATACAGTAATTAACATTATTTACAATAGGGCGCCACCATGGGAATTAAACGGCCCATGGACCGATCGCGGTAATAGCTCTCGTCGCACTTTGTTCGTGGCAATGAACCAAGATTGCAAGACAGAAAATACTTCACTTCACAGGGGCAACTCTTATAAAGTCTCCGGCTAGCACAAACACAACTTAACTAAACAATTCTAAAGTCCTTATTTTATGAATATTAACAACAGTTCTGGGTGCAAACACCCTAATACATATAATTAATTAACGCTACCGCAGTCTACTTAACTTGCATACTGAAACGACCTTCCTTTAATCACGGGGTCATCAATGACAGGAAAAACATGACCTTCACACGGGTCAAATAGTACAGTAACGGAATTCGTGGCTTAGTTATTACAAGCCTCGGACAACGTCGAAACACAATAAAATAAGAAACCCTTCAAAAGATGCGGCCTTTAACAATAACCTAACGGGATTAAATTACTGGAACGGGGCTTTAACCCGAAGTTGTATACTATGAAAGTCGACAGATATTGTATTTAAACAAATAAATGACTTATGATTCATAACACAGCCTTGAGTTCATAGTAATACCATATATAATAATTACTTACTCAGAGAAATAAACTAACTTTGAACATAACGGCACGCACTTGAATTCAGAGAAATAAAACACTTACTCAATCTTGCAAGTCCGCGAGCTTTAGACTACAACGCGTCTGAAAATAAACAACCTCGATTATCACCGGCTGGCATCCTTATATACATTTAAGTTAATTGAAAAATAACCCCTTTCTTGGCTCTCATACTCGGCTTAGGATACGCCGGTCGTAAATCTTTAAGAATAATTAAACTGACAATTGCCCTAAGATAGCCACACAAGTAGATCTCGGAACTAATTTTAGTTGAGTACTCCGCTAATTGAAAAATTGCTTCCGACCACCCTGACATAAATAGGATCCTAAAACATGATTGACATCTAATCATAGATAGCAACTAATCTGACATGTGTAGTGCCTTTGAACTAAAGTGCCTTTAGAAAAATTG
Organism: Platerodrilus igneus; assembly: GCA_036346225.1. Taxonomy (NCBI): domain Eukaryota; kingdom Metazoa; phylum Arthropoda; class Insecta; order Coleoptera; family Lycidae; genus Platerodrilus; species Platerodrilus igneus. Next base: position 7,481,905 of record JARFIW010001469.1, on the reverse strand, counting down.
ATTAACTCTTGGATTAGACCTTCCTGGAAACTTCGCTAGGACGCTACTTGGGTAGTCTTGCAACCGTTACAATTACAGACATATTTATGTTACCAGACCTTCATTCTAATAATTAGAATGCTAAAATTAAACTAGAAAATAACTATTTTTAGAAATCATAAAACTAATTAGAGCGTATTAAAACAGTATGTTACAAATGTGGTGCGGGTGAAAGAGCATTTTTTGGGATTTCATCCTATAGTAGATGCTACTGGAGAGGGGCTATTTGATTTTGTTGTACAAACTTTATATGATATTGGTGTTAATATATTGGACATGAGAGGACAGGGGTACAACAACGGATCTAACATGCCTGGAAAACACATTGGGTTACAACGTAGAATTTTGCAAATAAACTCTAGGGCATTTTTTGTACCAGGTGCAGCGCATACGTTAAATCTTGTTGTTAATGACGCTGCAAAGATGACTCTAGAAGTGGCAGAGTTTTTCAATTTAGTGCAAGAATTATATGTTTTCTTTTCAGCTTCCACGTACCGTTGGGCAATTCTAAAAGATCATATCTCCAATCTAATAACTATAAATTTCAGACGCCCGTCTTTGTGTTAAAGTTGAGAGGCGCGAATCGATCGCTTTTTGGGATTTGCGTCCGAGGGTTTCGTAGTTGGGAGCGCGGGCGGGTGGTGGTTAGGTGGAGAATTTTTGCGTGCTTTGCGTAGGCTGATTTTTATAACGGGAAAACCGATAACTAAGGGAGAAATAAGGGTTTTCCGAGAAAAGATTAATTTACAGCGACGTATTCGTTAACGTGTTAAAAAAGCTTGGATACTTCAAAAATTTCCGATCTGAAAACCGAACGAGGCGTTCAACGAGGTCGGCAACTACTCGGTTGACGTCGGTACGAGAGAGAAGAAAGATCGAGATGGTTTCTGAAATTCGTATTCGGGCGTTAAAAAATACCTAATATATGCCAAACAACGCTATTCGTATTCTAAAACCTGAATTATTAACGGTTTGCAAGCTGGTAGTATAGTACTTTCTTAAAACAGATATTAAAATTTGTATAATTACTTGGAGAAACGTCAAACACGGGTAGCGAAAGCTGACGGAAATGAACGAACATGTACCTTCAAAATCTATAAGGACACAAGTTTTTTAAAATTTGTTACATTTAAAATTATAAATCATCCAATATTACGTATTAGTTCCGATAATTGATTATTATCATACAATAACATGACTTTTTAATATACACGGGCTATTTATTTCAAAAATAATTAATTTTTAAATTTGGCGATTCCATACGACGATATCCGAGCATTTACAATAGACCGTGATTTGCTCAGAAATCGGTGTATTCCGTATGTGGACGCAACAAATGCAAGTATACTACTAACCGACCTCCCACAAGTGTCACCGCCGTAGCGCGATGCTAGGGTGTCTGGCTACCATTCGTAAGTTCAATGGTTCAATGCCCAGTTCAATTTATTTTTTTTTTATTTCTTCCTCAACTTTATAAACAACCGTCAGCATTTATTAAATTTATTAAATTCAAAAATATGTATTACAAAAACCAAATCAAATGCTAAAACTACTTATAACACTGTCTCATTCCTGGAATTCTACAAGTTCTTGGAACGTGTTGGCTTATGCATTACATAACGTACGAACAATTCCAACTACAAACACGAAGCGCGTTCACCGACAGCTACAACACGTCGGTTAGCGTTAGTTCGAGTAAGATGGATGATCGAATTAGTTTTCAAAATTACTATTACGCCTTTAAAACATTTCTAATATACATTATTAAACACTAACCGTACCCTAAAACCTGAATTCTTAACACTTTGCAAGCTGCTACTGTAGTATTTTCATAAAACTTTTATTAAGATTGGTACAATTATTTGGGGAAACGTCAACAACAGATGCATCTAAGACACATATACATACTGTATTCAAAGAGTAGATTTCAATTTTTTTTTCCTTATTTAACATAGTACATTTGCTATACATAGAAAGCTACATTAATTTAATATCCAATTAAATGATACCCGCTTTAAAAAAATTAAAATAGTTCATAACATTAACGTCGGTTTATCGTTATTTATTTAACTGAGTTTTATCATAATTCTGCAACAAATTAAACATCATAAATTACTGTTAATAACCTATACATATTACATACACAGAACATATTACATACACAGAACATATTAAATACACAGAACATATTCCAATAGTAGACTCACATCTACTCTATTATTTAACATACACTATTTGCTGTATATAGAAAGCTGGAATAAGATTATCTCTATTTAAATATATCCGCTATAAAAGAATACATATACTCGATAACTTTCACTTTATAATACATCCAACATCACAAATAAAAGACAATTAGCAAGAATTCGTACGCATTTTCTACTTTAATATTTATAGTCACAAATACAAATACATATACTTCTTTATTTAGCCACTAACAAAACTTCTACGGACGGAAGAGCTTAACAAAGTTGCCTCTTTAGTTTACAGACTCGAAAATATTTGGAAGAATTTTAAACTTACTCTAACATGCTATTCCGGGAATTGTTTACATTTCAACTTCTACTTAAACACTTATATTACTTTCTACTTTTAAAACTACTGCTGAAAACAACCTCAAATAGTGTTTATTAATTTTGAAAGAATTAAGAGATAGTTCAAATTGACCTTCTTTAAAATTATCTATTCTCAAACGGAACGGCAACTACCAACCGGCGTTATTAGTGGAAACTCTCTATTCCTTCAAAATTGTTCTGCTACATTCTCATTTTTCCTGCATCGCTCTAAATCGTTCTCAATCGTTCTGCATCGTTCTAAATCGTTCTCAACCGTTCTCAATCGTTCTCCATCGTTCTCAATCGTTCTCAATCATTCTTGGTCCGTTCGACTCCCCAAAGTGATTTCGGCAAAGTCTACTTGGGCAAAGTGATCTTACTCCGATCGACTCTTCGACGCGATTTCCACAAAGCCTACTTAGGCAAAATTTTCTACATCCGATCAACTCTTCGAAGTTATTTCGGCAAACTCTACGTGGGCGAAGTGGTCTTGGTCCAATTGACACTTAGAAGTGATTTCGACAAAGTCCATTGGGGCGAAGTGGTCTTGACCTGATCGACACTTCGAAGTGATTTCGACAAGGTCGCTAGGGCAAAGTGGTTTTTTGATCCGATCGACTCTCCGAAGTGATTTCGACAACTCTGTTAGGGCGAAGTGATCTTGATCCAATTAACTCTCCGAAGTGATTTCGACAAAGTCTACTAGGCCGAAGTGATATTTATCCGATCGATCCTCCGAAGTAATTTCGACAAGGTCACTAGGGCGAAGTGGTCTTGATCCGATCGACCCTCCGAAGTGACTTCGACAAATTCTACTAGGACGAAGTGATCTTGATCCAACCGACTCTCCCGAGGTGATTTCGACAAAGTTTACTAGGGCGAAGTGATCTTGGTGCAATCGACTGCCTGAAGTGATGTCGACAAAGTCTACTAGGGCGAAGTAGTCTTGATCCAACCAACTCCCCCGAAATGATTTCGACAAAATGTACTAGGGCTAAGTGATCTTGGTCCAACCGACTCCCCCGAAGTGATTTCGGCAGAGTCTACTAGGGCGAAGTGATCTTGATGCAATCGACTCGCCGAAGTGATTTCGACAAAATCCACTAGGGCGAAGTGATCTTGATCCATCCGACTCCCCGGAAGTGATTTCGACAAAGTCTACTAGGGCGAAGTGATCTTGATGCAATCGACTCGCCGAAGTGATTTCGACAAAATCCACTAGGGCGAAGTGATCTTGATCCATCCGACTTCCTGGAAGTGATTTCGACAAAGTCTACTAGGGCAAAGTGATCTTGATGCAATCGACTCGCCGAAGTGATTTCGACAAAATCCACTAGGGCGAAGTGATCTTGATCCATCCGACTTCCTGGAAGTGATTTCGACAAAGTCTACTAGGGCAAAGTGATCTTGGTGCAAGCGACTCCCCGAAGTGATTTCGACAAAGTCTACTAGGGCGAAGTAGTCTTGATCCAACCGACTCCCCGAAGTGACTTCGGCAAAGTCTACTAGAACGAAGTGATTTTGGTGCAATCGACTCCCCGAAGTGATTTCGACAAAGTCCACTAAGGCGAAGTGATCTTGGTCCAACTGACTCCTCCGAAGTGATTTTGACAAAATCTACTGCGGCGAAGTGATCTTGATCCCACCGACACCCCCACAAGTGATTTCGACAGTCTACTAGGGCAAAGTGACCTTGATGCAATCAACTCCCGAAGTGGTTTCGACAAAGTCTACTAGGCCGAAGTGGTCTTGATCCGATCAACCCTCCGAAGTGATTTCGACTAGGTCACTAGGGCGAAGTGACCTTCATCCGATCGACTCACCGGAGTGATTTCGACAAAGTCTACTAGGTCGACGTGGTCTTGATCCGGTCAACTCCTCGAGGTAATTTCAACTAAGTCTACTAGGACGAACTGATCTTTATCCGATCGACTCCCTGAAGTGATTTCGACAAAGACTACTAGATCGAAGTGATCTTGATCCGATCGACTCCCCCTAAGTGATTTCGACAACGTCTACTAGGGCGATATGATCTTGATCCGACCGAATTCACGAAGTTATTTCGGCACAGTCCACTAGGGCGAAATGATCTTGATCCAATCAACTCCACGTAGTGATTTTGACAAACTTTACTACGACAAAATGGTCTTCATCCGTTCAACTCCCCAAAGTTATTTTGACAAAGCCTACTAGGGCAAAGTTGTCTTGATCCGATCGACTCCGCGAGGTGATTTTGACAAAATCTACTAGAGCGAAGTGAACTCGATTCGCGCAATTTCTCAAAGTAGTTTTAATAAATTTTGCTGGGGCGAAGTGAAGACGGGGCGTTGAGAGGGCGGGGCGTTGAGAGGGCGTAGCGTTGAGAGGGCGGGGCGTTAATAGGGCGGGGCGTTGAGAGGGCGGGGCGTTGAGAGGGCGGGGCGTTGCGAGGGCGGGACGTTGAGAGGACGGGGCGCAGAAGGGGCCGGACGCAGTAAGGACGTGGTGCAGAGAGGGCGGGGCGCAGAGAGGGCGGAGCAGAGAGGCCGGGTAGCAGAGAAGGCGGGGAGCAGAGAGGGCGGCGCGCAGAGAGGGCGGGACGCAAAGAGGGCGTGGCGTAGAGAGGGCGGGGCGCAGAGAGGCGGAGCGCAGAGAGGGGGGGGCGCTCAAAGTAGTCCCGTAGGAACTACAAACCGCTTCTAGTCTAACTTTAAAATCTGTTAGTACGACCAGATGGGAAAGTAGGGTAAATGCAGTGAAACCACTGATATATCAATTAGGCAAAATTTATGATAGTCTTTTATATATAATTGATAGTGAAAATGATATAAATACAAAAACTTTAGCGAACTCTTTGGCTACAAAAATTAAAACATTTAAATTTGTTTCCTCGGTCATAATATGGTATGACATTCTGATAGAAATTAACAAGGTAAGCAAGATGTTACAATCAAAAGACATGAATTTAAAAACTTGTACTGATTCATTAAAAAGACTTTAACATTTATTAAATCTAAAAGAACTGAGGAATCATTCTACAATTACATAGAATTAGCTAACGAGCTCGCCAAAGAGGTAGATTTAAGTTCGGATGAATGCACATTCACAAACGTTCAAGCGAGGACTCGGCGTATAAAACGGCAATTTGATTACGAAACACCAGATGAGCCTATTACTGATGCAACCGTAAATTTCAGAAAAATGTTCTTTTAGGTTCTTTTAGACCAAACTATAGCTTCCTTAGACGAAAGGTTTGAATTAATAAATCACCATAAAGACATATTTTTGGTGATTTATGAATTCGCTAATTTCGATGATGAAACAATAAAAAAACATTGTGATGATTTATATTTGAAATTAACAGATCAGGCTCAGAATTCTTCTGATATAGATCGCATAGAACTTAGGGAGGAATTAATTTCCTTGGAAGTTATTTATAAAAAGAAAGTTTTACCTTTCGAACTTTTAAAGTATATTTATAAGAATGGTCTCTCTTCTATTTATCCTAACACCACCATTGTTTTAAGAATTATTTTAACCATGCCAGTGACAGTTGCATCAGCAGGGCGCTCTTTTTCAAAACTAAAAATAATAAAAAACTATATGAGATGGACGATGAACCAGGAAAGGTTGTCCGGTATTGCAACAATAGCAATAGAAAACGAAATAGGTGAATCTCTAGAGTTGGATCCCCTTATCTTGAAACTGGCAGAGGTAAAATGCAGAACTTCGACTGCATAGACGATAATAGTTTGTATTTGTTTGTATTTGTTAATACTTGTGGCTTTGTTATATATTATCTAGTTAAGTACAGGTGTTTTAGGTACTATGTAGGTGATTTGTGTTCCATTTTTATGTCACATATACACATTTATTTTATGATTCATTTCCTAAATTCTCATTTTCCGTAATTGTTGTTTTTGTGTGTTTTTCATAACAATAAATTATTAATAAAAACAAACTTTGGCAGTGACGTTTCACACTAATAGATTCCCTTTGCCCTTTCCCTCCGTTTTGATAAAAAAAATTACTTAACTAGGGCGGCAAATTTTTATAAACACGCAGGTGGCTGCATGTTTAGGACCGCCGCTGCGTGGGGTGTCTGTTTAGGACGCAAAGCTAAATATTTGTTAAATAATTCTATGAATTTTATTTTTCCTTCAAATTCGGAGGTGATCACAAATAATCAAGGCCTGTTGATTTTTGTTTTATTTATATGAATAATCAGAATGATTTATTTGTGCTTTATGTCACTTAGTTTTAAATTGAAAAGTTCTGCATTACGTAAATCCCCAGCAACGCTAAATACAACACAAATTTAAAATATTACTACATTAATATCAAATTGGTTTTGAATAGTTTGCATACATTACCTTCACCATCAAGTAGATTTCATTCAGCGCATTTAGTAAAAATTGAAGAATTTCTTCTTGTGTAAGAGTTTTGGATTTTTTCGGAATATGATCTCTTCCTTTTTGTTTTAAAAAAGCTGTAAGTTTCTTATATTAATAATGCCAACATCATTTTCTGTTGAAGGGTTGCTTTCACCATGGAATAATATGACGACAGCAAAACGGCAATAAAACGTTTTCACTTGTATTTTTTAATTCCACGTTTGTTGCATCACTCTATGAATATGCTATACCGGCAGATTGTATTATTCCATTGATTTTTGTAATAGAATTTTAAAAGACGTTTCCAACGACTTATTGATAATTTCAGGCAGCGTGCACTAAATAACAAGCCACAAGGCTTTTACTGTTGGAGCCGTGACCGCGACAAGATATCTGTTTAATGTCATACCATTGCCATGTTGTCCATATTTGCTTGCGGCAGGTAAAATGTTTAATTTTTACAGTGTAGGGGAAATGCGGGATGTTTGGGACGCGTATAGTTTGGGCCAAGAAATCGTACGCCAACTCACTAGGTGGCTGAAAGTCGTATATTCACAATAATGTATTAACATTCACTTAGTGGTCAACACTTGTTGAGGAATAAGGTAAGCGAATTGTTACGTCATCATCGAACATTTACTGGAATTGGTGACAATAAATACTTAGTGCGGGTATCCTATAGTTTTTAGTAAAACATTATATACCGACAGTGGAAGTGCGTTGAAGAACACAGTTGCATTCGAACTCTTGCAGAAGACGGTTGTGTGAGAGCTTTTGAAAGCGACACCGACACCCAAAACGTGCGTGCTTGGTGGTCCGCGAAGCTTCTTTGTGTGAACTTTATTGCCCACAGCGGCACAGGCTTTAAGGTATTTATATCCTTCCTTAAGTAGTTGTTGTAGTTGTTTTTAGTTATTACATAACCGCTCCACCGCCAATCGGTATTGCTACAAAAAGCAATAGGTCCTTCCCTATAATTAGCATATCTATATCACCTCATTAACACCCCATCAATCCATTGGTCCAAACGATCCGAATTCACCAGTTTTATGGTATACGCATGTCCTAAATTAAATATCATTTTGCACATCAGCGAGCGTTTTTGAATTAATTATTTTAGCTTTAAATTTGTGTTCAAAGCCCATATTTAGCGGGTTAAAATATGTACTATATTAGCTACATACTCTCGTTAGACTAAATTAAGTGATTTCGCCGTAATTAAACCAGCGTTTAATTACAAACAAATCCTTAATATAAAATTTGTTAATTTGCACTAAAAGCCATTGCGCGTTTTTAGTTTTCACATACAACTTTCAGGCGGTTTACAACGTAAAATATTTAATACATTTGCAGGGTAATAATGTTGTAAAGCTGAACGCTTCTTGCAAACACGTTAAGCCGCATGTTCCTGTGATCTTTTGATGGTAAAAGCCGCCCGGGTTGTAAACGGTACATCTTATCTAAACGCTTTGTTTGACAAACCGTTAGGTTTTCGACGTCTGGCATTAAAGACCACATTGCAGGCTAATAGTCATAAAACGTGATTTATTGGTTTATACGCTATTTGACATTTGTCGTGCCTTGAACAACAACCCATAATATTTTAATATTTCTCAGCGCACATCTGACCGGTTACGGTTTTACAGCAGTTTTATAGTGTAGGCCTTTCAGAATAACTTTTAGAATGGCTCCGAAGAAAATACAGGTAGCCGAGTTAGAATTACTGAAAATACGGATTATAGAGATGTTGGAACTGGGCAACGCTATACAAAGTGACCCAACTTTAAAAACGTTGTTCCTTATTCAAACAAGGGGAGTAAATGACCTTTACCGAAATTTCAATAAAATTTTAATTGATGTCTTAGCTTCATGTAACGATGTAGAATCATTAAATTACAACGCTTTACGGAAGGAAGTAGATTCCGCTTATTATTGCATACTACTGCATCTCGAAACGATGCAAGAAATGAAAGCACCACAAATCATTGAAAATGCTCCAAGCAGCTCGGGATCAAAATTGGTACCGTTAAAGCTCCCAAATGTTAATAATGAGGTAACGGAATTTTCGTCTTTTATCGATTTATTTGACAGTCTGGTCTATAATAACGCGTCGCTGTCCAATATCGAAAAATTAAATTATCTTATCAGTTGCTGTAGCGGGGAGTCTTTGAAAATCATTAAATCGGTACCCATTTCGGGGGATAATTTTATTATTTCATATAACGCCTTGCGTGAGAGATTTAGCAATCCGCGTTTATTGGCAACTTTGCATTGGAAAGCTATGAAAGACTTTCCAGCTTTAAAATCAGAAGACCCTAAGAAACTTAGGGCACTTATTGATTGTTTTTCAGAGAACCTTGCTGTTCTAACTAACTTAAAGTTTCCCACTGAACATTGGAACTTTATTCTAGTCGATTTTCTTTTAGAAAAACTCGATCCGTTCACTAGAAAACGCTTCGAACTCCAATCGGATCCGAAGCAAATACCCAATTTCGATGATTTGAGATATTTTTTAACTCAACAATGTGCAGCGTTGGAAACCTTTTCTTCAACCGCACCTGTTTCTTATTCGACGACTGTCCATACATCTCACACATCAGTGCCTAATAAATCCTCAGCGTTTCAGTTTAAACCAAGAGTTTCTTCTAACGTAGTCTCACTGGACACACCAAGTAGCTCCAGTGACTCAAAGAATTCATTTTCGCACCATTGTCCTTCTTGCAAGGGCAATCACTTAATTTACAGATGTCAATCGTTTCTAAAGAAAACTCCGACGGAACGTTTCGACATTGTCAAACGCTTACGCCTTTGTTTAAATTGCTTACGAACAGACCATGCGTCCATGCAATACAAATCTTATAATTCCTGTCGAACTTGCGTCAAGCCGCATCATACCTTGCTACATTTTGAACGCGACCTGCTTCTAGCCGTTCAGCTAAATCGATCGCTACACCCATGCATAAAAATGCCAATAGGACGCAGTCAGCCTCTCCTATTCCGGCAAATGTTTTGTCTTCACAGACGAATTTAAATCCTGGGGTTACTGTCTTACTCTCCACTGCTGTTGTGGAAGTTCAAGATCGTTCTGGTAGATACAAACCGATCAGGGTACTCTTAGATCCTGGCTCCCAAGCTAGCTTTATTCGAGACGATTGCGTGAGCAAACTTTGGCTTCCACGCATACGTTCTCAAGTTCCGATTTATGGACTTGGGCAGACAACTTCAGCGGTCAATAGAGGTGCCGTCAGCTGCACCATTCGCTCTATGTTAGACTCTGAAAATCTCTAGAAGTCACAACTTTTGTGCTTTCGTCAATATCTGGCAAATTACCTAGCGTTGAAGTTCCTAATAATTGGGAACACTTATGCGGCCTGCACTTTGCAGACCCGACCTGGAACTCTCCAGGAACTATTGACATGCTCCTTGGAGCAGATGTTTATCCGTTCATCATCAATGGCGGTGTTATACATGGCAAATTTCTTCAGCCTGCCGCCATAAATACAATTTTGGTTGGACTATTATTGGTCCCACAAAAACCTTGCAGTCTGATACTGTCCAAGCATTTTTACTTCTGTAGAAGATCCTATCGACCAGACCCTAAGGCGGTTTTGGGAGATAGAAGAGTTACCATCCAAGCCTTATACTTCTCCAGAAGAAGAAAAGGCAGATTTGATTTTGAAAACACGTTTTCTCGTGACCCTAGCGGTCGTTTTATTGTTGCGTTACCGTTCAACGATACTTTGCCCGTTTTGATAATTGCTTTGAGATGGCTAAAAAGACTATTTTCGTTGGAGCGCAAATTGCATGCTCAACCGGAGCTACGCGCCCAATACAACAATTTCATGCAGGACTATCTTGATGCGGGTCATATGGCATTACTCGATTCTCCGCCCGTTGGGAACGATAATTATTTTTTACCCCATCACCCTGTGTTTAAAGAGGAAGGTCATACTTCTAAAATTCGTGTGGTTTTTGACGCCTCTGCAAAGGCTAAAAACAACGTGTCACTTAACGACACTCAATTGGCTGGACCTAGTCTCCAAAACGACATTTCGTCAATCTTACTGAAATTTCGTACTCATCGTTTCGTTTTTACTTGTGATGTTCGCCAAATGTATCGACAAATTTTGGTTACCGAAGAACATCGAAAGTTTCAGTTAATTGTTTGGCGGTTCTCCGCAGAAGAACCCATTCAGACTTATCAGCTTAATACAGTGACCTATGGTATTAAGTCATCGCCTTATCTAGCATTAAAAACTCTTCAGCAATTAGCCATTGACGAAGGCAAAAGGTTTCCGTTAGCCGCTGAGGCTATACGGTCAAATCTATATATTGATGATTTCGTCGCCGGTGGAGATTCTATACAATCGGCCCGCGAAATTAAAGATCAACTTATCCGACTTTTACATTTGGCTGGTTTTGAACTTCGAAAATGGAGTTCTAATCCAGTTTCTATTTTGGAAGGCATTCCGTCAGATTTTTGCCAATATACTTCTCTCGATTTCGATACTGACGAATCAATAAAAATATTAGGTCTTCAATGGTCACCTACAGAAGATATTTTCTCATTTCGGGTTAAACCATTCTACCCAATATGTACAAAGCGCAACATACTTTCGCAAGTTGCCAGAATATATGATCCATTAGGGTTTTTAGCCCCACTAACACTTTTTGCAAAACGCCTAATCCAGCATCTGTGGATGTTAGGTTTGAATTGGGATGACATCCCACCAGCAGACATTTCGTCTCAATGGCAGCAGTATCAAGAAGAGTTGCCGTTATTATCGTCATTAAAGTCACCACGTTGTTTACCCCCTTCGGATCCTTTTACTTGTCATTTGCATGGGTTTTGCGATGCTAGCGAGGTAGTGTATGCAGCGGTAGTGTATTTTCAGTTCATAAATCAAACTACCGGAGAAATAACTGTACAATTTGTAACCGCTAAAACAAAAGTAGCTCCAATTAAGCGCATTTCAATTCCACGTTTGGAATTATGTGCCGCCGTTTTATTAACCGATTTACTTCCTTTTACCATTCGGTCTTATCAAGGCTTGATTGAAATCTCCGATGTTTCAGCGTGGAGTGATTCTACGGTCGCTCTCACTTGGATACGTTCTCCACCTTTTCGTTGGAAAACTTTTGTGGCAAACCGTGTTAGCCACATTCAAGAAAGCATTGCACCTAGCCGATGGTTTTATATTAGATCTTCGCATAATCCGGCTGATCCTGCATCTCGGGGATTAATGCCAAGCGCGGTTATTTCATGTTCGCTATGGTGGGCGGGGCCTGAATGGCTTCACTACCCTAGTGACTCGTGGCCGCCTCAACCAACATTGTCAACCTCAATTGCTGATGTAACTACGGAAAAGAAGATCCTAACATTTGTCGCTCAAACAGATCCACACGTCATTGACATTTTACTAAGCCGCTTTTCATCGTTATATAAAATCCAAGGCATCGTGGCTTACATTTATAGATTTTCTAAACCCATGGCTCAACGTCATACGGGTCCCTTAACTGACATTGAATTACACAATGCTCTCATGATAATCGTTCCGCATGTACAAAATGTTACATTTTCAAAGGAAATAGCTTCGATCAAGGCAAACCGTAAATTACCTAAAAGCTTGCGAAAACTTTCTCCATTTGTTGATCCACAAAATATCTTAAGAGTAGGTGGGCGCTTGACACATTCTTCGCTTTCCTATTTCGAAAAGTTTTCTGCGTTATTGCCTCAGCGGCACCGATTAACCGAACTTATCATTCGGTCAACTCATGAAAGGTATTACCATCCCGGTGTTAATACCACAGCGTATCTTATCCAACAGAATTTCTGGATCCTTTCCATTAAAAATTCAATCCGAAGTTATTTATCATCATGTCATAGATGTTTTCGTACCAAACCGGTCCTGGTAACTCCTCCTATGGGAGACCTGCCGGCAGCACGTATTACCCAAATCAAACCGTTCAGTATTGTTGGTGTTGATTTTGCTGGCCCTCTTTTAATAAAGGCTAACCACCTGCGAGGCTCTAAAACTCTTAAGGCCTATATTTGTATTTTTGTTTGTTTTGCCACTAAGGCAGCACATATTGAACTTGTTTCGGATTTGTCGGCAGACGCGTTTCTTACCGCTTTGCGACGATTTATAGCACGGCGAGGACGCTGTTCTCAAATATTTAGTGATTGCGGTACTAATTTTGTAGGCGCCTATCGTCAGCTTATGAGTTATCTGCATAGTGCAGTAACCTCAGAAAAGATAAAGTGGTCGTTTAATCCACCTAGCGCCCCTCACTTCGGTGGCTTGTGGGAAAGCGGTGTTAAGTCGGTAAAGACACACCTAGCTCGCGTAATCGGCAAACAAAAACTTACCTTTGAGGAACTTTACACAGTTCTTACACAAATTGAATCTGTTCTAAATTCAAGGCCACTCTGCGCTTTGAGTTCGGATCCAAATGACTTGCGTTGCCTAACACCAGGTCATTTCCTAACCATGGAGCCTCTTTCTGCACCACCAGATGAGGACCATTCAACCAACGTTTTACCATTAAAAGGCAGGTGGAAACTCCTGCAAAAACTCCACCAAGATTTTTGGGCTCGCTGGAGCCATGAGTACTTACATACTCTGAATCAAAAGGTTAAATGGCACTCTAAGGTAGGTGTCCGACAAGTTGAAAAAGACACTATTGTCCTCGTCAAGGACGACCAGCTTTCTCCACTTCAATGGAAGTTTGGTCGTATTATTAATACTTTTCCCGGTGCGGACGGTATTATACGTGTCGCTGAAGTCAAAACTGCACATGGCACATTAAAACGACCTTTGGTCAAACTAGCGCCGCTACCGGTATTTTAATTTTATTTTATGTTTAGATGTATATACACATTTCTTACATGTATAGTAGTATATTATTTTTACATATTTGCTTATTTACATATATATTTTTATTTCTTGTATAGTTGGTAATATCGCTCGCTGTAGTGTACCACCCTATCTTTCGTTACCTGTTTTTCTAGCAAGGTCAAATCCCATGTGATTCCCTTCACCCAACCTACTTCCCTCCTTTTCAAAATTCTATGAATTTGGTGGGCGGTATGTTACGTCATCATCGAACATTTACTGGAATTGGTGATAATAAATACTTAGTGCGGGTATCCTATAGTTTTTAGTGAAACATTATATACCGACAGTGGAAGTGCGTTGAAGAACACAGTTGCATTCGAACCCTTGCAGAAGACGGTTGTGTGAGAGCTTTTGAAAGCGACACCGACACCCAAAACGTGCGTGCTTGGTGGTCCGCGAAGCTTTTTTGTGTGAACTTTATTGCCCACAGCGGCACAGGCTTTAAGGTATTTATACCCTTCCTTAAGTAGTTGTTGTAGTTGTTTTTAGTTATTACATAACCGCTCCACCGCCAATCGGTATTGCTACAAAAAGCAATAGGTCCTTCCCTATAATTAGCATATCTATATCACCTCATTAACACCCCATCAATCCACGAATGTTTACATGTGTTTTTGAAATTTTTGTATTTTACATGCTTTCCTTAATAAAGTTATTATAAATAAAGTTTTCAAGGATAAATTTTTGTAAGATAGGCCTATATAGTAGTTGTTTTTTGGTGCTACAGTGTTTTCTTAATTCTAACCTCCAATTTTTGCAATCAAATTTTTTTAACACCCCTGTCGTGTAGGGAGGTTTGAACCGTTTGGTATAGGGAACTTTGGAACGACCCAAACCACCCACCAACTTATAATGTGTGGTTGTAACACTTCTATTTACTTGTTTCAGTTAATCCAATATGCCGCATAAATAAGTAAAAAAGGGAAATCGTGAGGTTTTGCATCAAAACCTTATAGATAATGCCATAATTGAGGTTAAAAGTGGTAAAAGGATAAGACCAAGAGCCCGTGAAGATAATACCCAAAAAACTATGTCAGCAGACTATTACATTTTGGCATCAAAACTTCACTATGGATTAAACAAAAAGACAGCTCTAAAATTGGCATACAACTTTGCAAAATGCAACAAAATTGAATATCAAAAGCATGGCATAAAGGGGGAGTGCACAAAAGACTGGTTGCGTGGATTTTGTACCAGAAATTCTAATATATCCTTGAGAAAACCTGAGGCTACTAGTTTAAACAGGTCTACTAGTTTCAATAAAAATAATGTCATCAGTTCTACAAAAATTTAAAAGCTATATTAGAAAATAAAAAGATTAGTCCAGAAGACATATGGAACATTGACGAAACGAGCTTGACAACAGTTCATAAACCAAAGAAAGTTTTAACTCAAAAAGGGTGTAAACAAGTTGGTCAAATGACGTCCGCAGAACATGATACTTTTGTAACTGTTTTCTGTAGCATACAAGCCATTGGAAAGCCCATCCCACCATTTTCCATATTTCTAAGAGTGAATTTCCGAGCTACTATGATAAAGGATAAAATAAATAACCGCCTATTTTAAATTGATTTCAACTTATTCCCCTACTTTGTTTTACAGGTGGACCAATAGGCTGCAAGCGGCTCATCCAAGTGGATGGATGACTGGAGAAAACTTCATAACTTTTTTTAAGCACTTTCTAAAACCATCCAAAAATAGGCATGTATTAATAATTTTCGACAACCATGACAGTCACATCCAGATCGACGTAATAAATTTAGCACGTGAAAGTAATGTAATTTTACTTACATTGCCGCCTCACATCAGTCATAAACTGCAACCGCTTGACATTTCCGTTTATGGTCCATTCAAAACCTATTTCAATTCAGCTGCAGAAAGCCTTATGCTGAGGCAACCAGGTAAACCCATCCAAACATATGACACACCAAAACTTTCAAAAGACGCAATGGCAAAGGCATTTACGTCTTCAAACATAGTTAGCGGTTTTAGTCAGACGGGCATCTACCCCTTCAATGAACATACATTTACAAATGACGACTTGTTGGGGGCTTATGTGACTGATCGTGATTTACCAACTTCCTCAAACGATGTAGTTTTGCAACCCAATATGCAACGAAACGATGTAGAAGATATCGCTCCTAAGCCAGGTAAAAACTTCCAAATAATGACAGGCACTTCAGCTGTTTCTGACATTATCAGTCTAGAAAAAATTTTACCGTTTCCCAAAGCAGCACCGCGCATTAAGAAAAATAGTGGGTGAAAGCCCGGAAGAACTAGAGTGATTACCGAAACGCCCGAAAAAATGAAATTGAGGTACAACAAGCAGCCAGGAATAGAAAAAAGAAAATTGAAAACCAAAAACGCACTACAAAAATAGTAACCTCAGGATCAAAAGAAGAAACGAAAGTTATGGAGAGTTCTTCATCAGAGGATGAAAATTTGAACGAAAAAGACATTTGCAAAGATAGCAGCTCAGATGTAGATTTTGTTAGTGATGAAGAGGAGGTTTTGCCTGAAATTAATGTAAAAAACAGAAAATATGCGCCAGGAGAATATCTTCTAGTAAAGTTAAAAGTAGAAGGAAAACAAGAAAATTTTGTTCATTATATTGCTAAAATTTTGAATTTCACAAGTTCTCCTTTCATATTTAAAGTAACCTATCTGTGCAAAAGTTGTAACGTATTTTTTTCGTAGTTACACTTCGTCTATTAATATAAAATAAAACAGCAATAATATAAAAATATAATTTGTAAATTTCCGTACAATAAAAATAATACATAAAATTTATAATAGCATATAGACTCCTTCGCTTTTGAGGTCTAAGTTTCGTTACTAAGCTTCGTCGAGTTGTCAATTCGATCACTTTGCTATCAGAATTTGAAGAGGTAAGCTGCTATCGGCGGCGTAGTAAAGTCAAGATGGTCGTGCCTAAGCACGTGGCCTGTAACACGGTCCGAAAAAGAATTTTTAATTGATTGAATCTTCGTGTTTGGAGGTTGTTCCTAGCGGCTTTAGCATGATGGTATTCACTTATATGTTCCACCTAGAGCAGCTCAGTTGTTCCCTGCAGGCCTAAGGGGATAGAAGCTCCCCTCATCATTAAAACAGTTGGTATAAATTAATTAAATAAATTTTATTAATATTTTCCTCTTAGTGCAATATCATATAAGTAATATCAAAGAAGTAAGAATATCAAAGAATTAATATCTTGGATCTAGAAAATATCCCGGAAGCAATATTTAGAAAATTTAGTTTGGGATTTGGAATACTAAATTTTATAGGATGCAATCGAGTAGAAATTGGTTTCGTTAATTACTGTTTTATTCAGAAGAGTTCTCAAAATTCCAGCAATAAATTCGTACGTATTCACGTGGCTTCTATTTGTGCATCGCAGAACGCAGATGTTAATAGAATTTCCGACAGCTGAGGTTATAGTTCGATTTCTTTTGGTCGTACTGTATTTCCACACGTGAGTGTTATTTAGCATTTAATCACTTTCATTATTATTTAAATCGCAATAAGAAAATATAAGGTTGAAACTTTATTTACACTAAAGTCACTTAAAAATCGTTTAAGGAAAGAAAGAATTTCGTTATAAATTTATAACCTTGCATAAATTTTAAAGATGGCTATGCTGTTTGCTTGTCATAATTATTGCACAAACAGATAACGTTAACTAAACTAAAAAGCTGTTAGTCACACCTTATGTCAAAAAAAAATATTCAGCTGTCCAACTTAGACATCACATGTTATGTTACGCTAATTTAAAATATATTTAATAATTTTGAGGTCATGTACTTTGATTTTTAATCAACATGACGAATTCTTTTAATACATATTAAGTAAAACTAACATGCTATTTTATCTGAACTTAAGTAATTAAATTTGATTGTTAAGTCAACGTAGTACTACTATGACTGAAGAATATGTAATATAAATTATTTAGAAAGCTCAAACTTTTCATAAAATTTATTAAGAAAGATTCAATTTAGAGATCTTTATGTTTTTGAATACAAATCCTTATTATATTTCTGTTCTATAAAAAATTATTAGTTGAAAAATATTATATTAAAACAAATCAAGGAATTTAATCAAATAGAATCTATTTTTTGCATCACTCTTTTATTATTTAAAATACAAGTAAAATTTACAGGTCATTCCTGATCAGAAATTGTGCGTAATGATAACAAATACCCTGGGTGTATATTTTTGAAACTTAAATTCTATTATTTTATTTTTGGTAAATATTTTTGAGGACACAAACGGTATCCATGTTGTGCATTTGTTTGTTCACAGGTTAAGTCGAGACATCTGTATGACATCTGGTATTTGAGATGTTGGTAAATGTTTTAGAAAAGTGAAATTCAGGTTTGATGGCTATATTAGTGGTGTTGATATAAGGTTTCCGCATTCCCCTAATACAAGCACAGATAATTTTTGTAGGTTGTTGTATTGAAAAATACAGTGGCGCTCATTATTTATATTTTTGGTCATTTGACAACCCATAACCCAAGCTCATGATCTACTCAGAGCTAACACTCTACTAGCCGTTTATGTCTAAAGAGTTTTTCTTTTCCTCAAGCCGTTTTCCACCCAACTTTACCTTGGGCTTTCATTGTTAATAAAAAATTCTTGACCTTGTGATATCAGGTAAGGGTTTAGGATATATAAGAATGCAATTTGTTATCTGATATTCACGAAGGTAAAAAACTTTATTCATTACAAAGTTTCAAAACAAATGAATTCTATTTTCCTGTTGAACTGGACACAATCGACCAAATCGTTGGAAAGTTAAATGAACCTATTTAAAGAGGTTCAAGTAAAAGGATTAGTAAACATTTATATTTGCGAGAAAATTTAAGTGAATATGTTTCTGCTATGCGTTGATCTTTTATAGAGTCCCAAACCTCCCATCTGGTTGGTTCAAACCTCCCCCATGTGGGGAGATTTAGGACACTTAACATTTTTAAAAAACCATACTCAAAATTTGTGGAATTTAGTTTTTAAAAATAAACTTATGCTTTATGTTCACAAATGTTAACGCTTTAATATACCTATACTTTAATATTTATATTCTACGTTGATGGTTCTCAAAACGATCTTTTAAGAAAATCGTCCAAAACCTCCCGTCATCCCCTATGTTTACTTCCGAAAATTACTATGGTAATGCGTGGCTATATTGACGGTTGGCGATAAAATATATTACTACAAAATCGAGATCAGTTGTAAACAGACTTTAAAAATATGTTTTAGGTTTTCATACAAATACTTCGTGTTTCCTTTTTTGTTACTGTTCGTTACTTCTTGAAAAGTTACTAAAACCCTTTACAGCCTGCGTGAGGAAATATAATTATGACCAACAGTGAACGCTTGCTTTACTCCTTTATGATACGTAAGTTGCATGTATTATAGAAAAGTTAAGAGATTGATGAAAATTATGGTTGACTATTTAATTCTGTAATAATTGATTAATTTTTGGTGCTAGTTTAGTGATAGTATCTAAATGTACCATTGTACATATGTATTCTGTATCGTATGCTTTAGTAGCTTCTTTTTGGAACGCTCATATCAGTGTTAATTAGTAATTAATTAGGTAAGATTCTGTTGATATGTGTGCTGTTGCTATTTATTTTTCTAGGTATGTGATTTTTTGTTATTGATATGGCTTATGTGGTGTAAATAGGTGGAAATATTATAAAAAATAAGCTCTATAATGTGCTTCCGGGCTCTCATCTGCTGTGTAATTTTAATGTAATGTAATGTAATATTAATTTATGGTAAATTTCAGGAAGTACGTGTTTATTTTGTACAGAAGTCAGGTAAATACGTTCAGGGTATATTGCGGTTTTAGATGTTAACTTGGCTTGCCTAGCCGCGGGCTGGAATAGAAGGTGCGGTCGGGGTTGTAAGAAACTCCGAGAGGGACGGCAGTCAGTAAGCATTTAGCGGAAATAAGCGTGTTTCGCTAAAATTAAGTGTTGAAACCGTACGTAGGTGTACGGTACCTGTTTTTCTTGTATGTTATGTGTATTTAAATGGTAATACAATAACTTGTAACGTGCGGTGAGCTGCGCTAGTATTTTGATCAGTTGTGTGGTAAATCGTGCCTGTTAACATTTTATTTGTTTCGGGGAATACAGCCCTAGCCACGACTGCGAACAACAGCACTATTAAAGTCGGGTTAGTGTTGAAACGTGAGTACAGATCTATTAATTTTATGTTTTAAAACAACACCGTATAGAGAATTTTAACTTTGAGTGTCGGTTGTAGGTATAAATACCAACCCCGTTTTGTGCGCTAGAGTAGCGCCGAGATTAGATTTAGTTGTGTTTCATGCCGTATATGATGTGGCAGTATTATTTTAAGTTTTATTCTTATACAAATAAACAGCTCCTGCGAAAGAACCCAACGTTTTTACCTACAGAATCAACTGACGGCGGCCTTTGAGATTTTTTGCAAGTGAGGCGCTCTGTGGACCCTGAGAAGCATAACTGGAGGCAGCTGCACCCCATAATTATTCTGTTTAATCGTCTGTATTATTAGTGGAGTGTTGTGTTTTTGTATAGGACAGACTAGTGTTCGGTCCGCATGTATATGTTATCTATGTAATAATCATTTTTTTAAAGCGAATTGAGCCGTGTTTCGTTCTTTAGAACCCCCACCCCACCCCCCTTCGATCGTAATAACGTAGCATTAGTATTCCTCCCTTTGTTACCGTATGATGACGTATTTTACGAGCTAGTGAACTGTTTCGACGACGAATGTGTTAATTTAACATGACAAAGCATTGTAGGTACGAAAATAAACTTACCAGTGCTTGCGATCGCCATGTTGATCAAAACGACGTTGACGAATAACTGCTTCTAAGCAGTTTTCTAAATGGCGAGTGCGAATAACGAAGATAACCGAAAATAATGGCCAAAAGGTCGCAAAACTCAAAAAAACTAAAGATTACTAAACATCCCCCCCCCGTATAGGGACTTTACCGAAAAGAAAATTGCCCAAAAATGTCTCCAATCCAAATATACAACGACAACGAAAATAATTGGAGACACGACTCTATAAAGTTTACAAACTTTAGGCCGAGCCTATTGGTTTGGTACAACACAGAGTTTTACCACTCGCCGTTTATAACTGCAAAAAATATAATTTCGCCCCTCATTAATATGCACATTAGTTATAATTATTTAATTCACAATGATCCTTAACAGTATTGAAAGTTTCTGTTTGTACTTCATTAAACTAATATTAATTAGTCACATAGAACTCCAGCTGTGTTCATGGTTTTAAAATAACATTTCAGTTACTTTGTTGTCCGTGTTGATGCGAGTCTTTAGTTCATTGCGACTGCCCGCGTAATAAAACAGAACAATGCTTGTTTCCACTTTTAACAGCAAAATGTAATTAAGACAGACAAGTTTCTGAGGCGTAGCTGAAAGGTTGTTTCAAGATGTTGTCCGGCAAGCAGATGGCTTGGTCCCGGAGGATTGCGTGGCCTTTTCGAAATACAAATCATCACCAGATCAGTCGGCCTCTAAGATAAAACAATTGTAGTAGATTTAAAGAACATCATCAACGTGCAAGTATAATTAGGTGTTACGAAGTTTCAAAAAATTTTAAGTTATGGCATATTAGAAGTTTTAGTTATTGATTTTGGAGCATTGCAAAACTTTCGTTTATTATTTATTCTGAGAAACTCACTCTGTAATCTCAAGAACAGGTGAAGGTCGCACACCTGTCGTTAACAATGGCACACGAAGTTCAATGAACGAAAACACAACGTTCAAGTTCATTTGAATGGGTAACTATTTCTTGCTGAAAACGATCATGTATTTGACGAAATCCTATGGTGAGTGCTTTCTGTATTTAATTCCATACCATCATGAAAATGTACTGAACCTTTCGTAAATTTTATATAACAGTTTAAATTGGTGATCGTAATTTTTGGTTTAAGATTAATTAATTTAATGAGTATAATGTTCGTAGAACACAAAAAAATTTATAGATAGCTTTCTAAGAATTCAATAAGCTACACAAGTTTGTAACTAAATAAGTGACATCTTTGAGGTTGTTTGTCACATTTTAAGAACCAGTTTTTTTTATTGAAGCATAATTATTATTCAGACTATTTTATACCATAAGGGAATTTGACCTTCCATACATAGAATAAAGTTATCTAAAAATATAAGTTCAACAATATATAAAAAATTAATTCATTTACTTATTCACTTGTAAACCAAAAAGGATCCTATTTCGGTAACAATAAAAGTTGTTTCATATTAATAAAAATCTAATAACTTTCACTGAGAATTTTAATAATTAGTTTTTTGAAATACGTGAAATTTAATAAGAGATAATGTATGAACATGTTTATATTTTGATGGTTAACAAACACTAACACATGTAAAGAAGTATAAACGATGTATATATGTATTTTTATTTATCACAATAAAAAATGACTTAAGTTACTTTAAAGCTTACTTTCATTCAAGTTAATAATAATTTTACTTTTGAGAATAGAAAAGAAGATAACTGACATTATATTGGTAAGATATTTTTGGGTTATATTTTTGAATTGTTATTTCTATTGAAATTTAGTTTGTGATAAATTGACTAGGCTCTAGTGAAGCCCTAGTTCTAAGAAATTTTGAGGAGGTTATATTTTCAGATAGTACGAGGCCATCGTTCCAATCCAAGCTTGTAGTGTCACAAGTAAGTAAGTATTATTTTTATACGTTTTGGTTGTTCCAGGGATATTCTTTCTTTTCGAAGATTTCCGTATCTTATCTTCGGATAGCTATTATTAAGATACGGTGGAGTCCATTAAAAATTCTTTTTTTTTATCGTATACCATCCTACGACCCTAGCTCATAGCTCTGTCCTAAGTTGAAGAAATTTAGCTGGCTGGAAGAACTCTTTAGAGGGTCCTCAGTACTCAAAGCCGCTTTCCATACATTTTACCCTGGGCTTGAATATTAGACAGGAAACCCCTTATTTTCTAAAGGCTCTGCCGCCTATAAGGTGGAGTAGTTATACTTTACCATAATAAAATAGGAAGTGTAACATAACTACCTGAATTTGTTCGAACTGTCACAATACGAACCTTACCGTCACTGCCAGGATGTAGCTCAATCACACGTCCGAGCTTCCATTGTAACGGAGGCGATAGTTCGTTACTGATAAGTATTAAAGTTTCTATTTTTAGAGGATTGCCGTCAGTTAAAAAACGATTACGTTGCTGGAGTGTATTAAGATACTCCCGGCTCCAACAATTTCAAAATTATTGTTTGCAGAGTTTGTACCAGCGTGATAAACGAGACATTTTCAAAACGAATAGATAGATCATCCTCAAAAAATCTTCCCAAAGGGTCAATAGTAAGAAAATGACTTGGGATTATCGCTTGCAGATCATTTGGATCTGAGCTACTAGCAAACAAGTTAAGCAATGCTTCAATCTGAAAGAGAACCGTAGAGAACTCTTCAAAAGTAAGTATGTTCTCACCTATAACTTTATATAA
Organism: Platerodrilus igneus; assembly: GCA_036346225.1. Classification (NCBI taxonomy): domain Eukaryota; kingdom Metazoa; phylum Arthropoda; class Insecta; order Coleoptera; family Lycidae; genus Platerodrilus; species Platerodrilus igneus. The sequence goes on along the minus strand of JARFIW010001469.1, from coordinate 7,458,518 downwards.
ATGCGTTTTAACGGATTTAATTCCGGCTTCCAAAGCCCTCCCATATGACGTGAGCGGGTGCATTAAAAGGCCAAATTAAATTTTCAGCTTCTACTGCTGATCGAAAATATTCAATAATTGCTTTATTAGCAGCAACAAAGTTTGTTACACAATAAAAAAATTTGACAAAATTGAGCGAATCGCCCGCTGTGGCGACGAAATCCAGAATTGTCTCCACAACAAGGTTACGAAAGTACTATAACCTGGGTGCAAGCATATTTTGCGATAGTGTTATATGATCAGACGAGTTAAATTCACTTTTCTAGGTAACAAAATGGGATACTTTGAATTATAATCTAAAGATGAATTTCTCAGACGACCTCTCACTCTAGTGACATTTTCAGAGTCTAGGAAAGGGTTTAGTTTGCAAATAGGGCCAGCACATGGTTTTCCTTTTTTTTAGCTGAGTAATTTCAATTCTAAATTCAATTTCCTGAACTAATTTAATTATTTTATATAATGACCCTTGCAGTTCCTTAATCGTAAATAATCCCAAACGTGGACCCCTTTTACGACACCGATTAAGAAATCGCAAACAGTATCCAAAAATTCTTTGTAATTTAGGCAAAAACGAATATTTATCAATGAGGATCGAACACCACTCTACCTCTACGGCTGCCGTTAGGCAAATATTCTTTTTAATTTCCTCTTTTGTTTCCTCCAAAAGAGGTTGAACAGGACAACTATCTGACAAATTCAAAAGAAAATTGGGACCAGACTACCACAGCTCATAATTGAGCCAAGGAGAAGGTAAGCAACCTCTACTGGTCACATCATGGCAGTTCTCTTGTGATGAAATATAAAACCAAAGATTACTTGGCAACGAATGTTTTCCATGTATATGGGGGAGACCTTAACCAAGACAATACAACTTGAGAATTAGACCAAGCCATTATTTTAGCAAATTTTATTTTATTTTCAAAAACATTTCGAACAAATGTTATTAATTCCGCCAATAAAACTGCGGTATAAAGCTCTAAACGAGGGCTTGACTGCTTCTTCAAACGAGCAACTCTCGTACGACTAATGACCAAAAAGGATTTAACATCACCATTTACGATAATTCGAAAATATATGACTGCCGCGAAAGCGATTTCGCTACTATCGCAGAACTCATGCAGTTCACAAATAGTTTGACAATCAGAACCCCAAAATCTAGGAATTGAAAGTTTCTGTAAACACGATAATTCCGAATGGAATATTTTTCAAATATTAACAATTTCCGCAGGCAGCTCCTGATCCCAATCTAAGCTCAAGAGCCATAATTTCTTAATCAAATGCTTAGGGAATACAACTGGAGACACAAAACCTAACGGATCGAATATTCTTGCTAACTCGGATAACATCCCTCGTTTTGTGAAACTAGTTTGGCGCACGTAACTCTGGTACAAAAAGCAATCTGTTTCAGGACTACACTGAAAACCCAAAACTTTTATACAGGATGGTTCATCCTTATCAAATGACATTTAATAGAGTAATAAAGATTCTAACCCATCTAACACTGCAGGATTATTACTGGCAAATTTCTTTAATTCAAAACCTCCTCTTCGCAACAACAACATGAATTCAGAGACCAAGAGACGAGTGTCATTTACGGTGTTACCTCCAGAAATTAGGTCATCAAAATAAATGCATGTTTGTAAAACCTTTGAAGCCTTGGGAAAGTCTAACACTTCATCCAGGGCTAATTGTTTAATTGTACGTAAAGCCTGAAATGGGGACGAACTTACCCCAAATACTACTCTTCATTACATACTCTCGAACAAGTTCCTTTGTATTAAATCTCCAAAGGATTCTTTGAAAATCCCAATGATCTTCATGCATGAGAATCTGATGATACATTTTTATATCCGAAATAAGAGCGTATTTATGCTGTTGAAAGTTCAATAAAACCTCCACGATATTTGTGTGTAACTTTGGACCTGGTTCCAAAGTATCATTCAACGATATGCCGTTGGAAGACTTAGACAAAGCATTCATAACTACTCTCAATTAGTGGAGGTGGAATGACGTTTTAACACTCCATGATGGGGAATATAATAAACATTAGGCTGCCTCGGCTCAACTACCAAAGACCTGTAAACCGAGTCAATTGTAACAATTTTTTTTGACGCTTATAAAAGCTCATAATTTCAATTATAAAATACACTGCATTGTTTATTCAAATAAACAATAATTTCACAATGTTAGTAAATGTTCAGATCAGTACCGTATAGTCCAATCACGGGTCATATACTAATTAATAATAATAATATAGTCTCTATTCGTAAACGTTGGTCATTTGAATTGCATCTCTAATGTCAGGCGATTTTTATGCCTTGTGCGCATTCCGTCGACGGAAGGACCACTCGCTGCAGTTAGAAGCACCATGGGTCTCAATAAGGTCTGGGCTAGCGATCTACGCATCGCCATAGACGTGGCAGCGTAATCAAGTGCTGAATGCACTTGACTTTTGTTTGTTTCTGATAATGTGCTCTCTGATTAATTTTTGATCTCGATAATTCACAGATTTATACCAAATTTAATCTCACTAATTCACAGATTATAAAGCTACGAATTTACAGTTCAGATATCACGTTTTGATTTCTCAGTTTACCATTAGATAATCTCGCTTTAAGACAAGCTAAAGAAGAGTCGAAAATGATGCACATTCAATAGTTCGTCTTATGGATTGATTTTATGTTACGATTTACTTCGCTGGATTGTACAACAAGTTGATGAAAATGGTTCCCTATAATGGTCCAGTATAATACGCTGTAATGCATTTAATTCGTCATTAGTTCAAAAGAAGAAACTCAAGTTTACGCTTTTGTAAAATGCAGATGTGAAAAGTTCGCTGACGTCACTTGTTTGTCCAAGAATTGCAGGCTAACACATATGGTCTCAACAAGGTATTTGTTGCAATGAAGTTTCAAAGTACAACCATTTGCTAAGGTAAGCGATAGCCTAAGGACTTGACCTGACAACAGCTGTTCTGAATAACTTGACAACGAAGCGAATATCTGAAACTAAAATAGTCGCGTTTTTTGTATGTTTTACGAGGAAGTCAAGAGAACTGTTATCGTTTGGATTACATTATAGTATAAATTATTTCTTACATTAGACATTACAGCAAATAATTAAAATTATCAATTTCCTTATTTAATCCGGAAAAATATTTTATTCAAGTTCTGTAACACATAAAGTAATAATAAAAACTGATTTTATTTAGCATTGAATATATAACAAATATTTGTAAACCACGGTAAACAGATCTGTGCATTTTGGGTATTTAAAAACTTTAGGGTCATATTTAATTCATTGTTGACATTTTGATTCCTAGTAGATATTATCAAAATTCTCATATTTAAATATCTGAGTCTAAAAGATTAGACCACGTTTTTTATTGTACATTTTTGTATATAAATTTTACAACTTACAACAGAAAAATGCAAATTTAATTAAAGAACCATCATTTGATTTAATTGAATAACTGTTTTATTTTGGACAAGTGCGTCCAAAGGTAGAAATAAATAAGTTAAAAGAGAATATATCCCCTTTTACAAAGAATAAGGTTGATGGTCATACAATGAGGAAGTACTAAACAGTGCTTTCAAGAAGCTTGATATTTAAATTTCCTTTTGCTATTTATGTTTAAATTATAGGTATTAATACTTATTTTTCTTTATTGTATAAGGTAGCAAGAATGTACCTCCTGCATCCTTTGTTATTATAATAAAATTGTTTTCTTTGAGATCCTGCGTGTTCGCAGTAAAAGCGATCTTTTCCCCTGAGGATTCCCAAGTTCTCCCTTAGGGTAACTTGTGCTTTATCGATTCTAGGACTTGGTGGCGCCCCTTCTGTACCCCCTATTTTTATTTGAGAGTCAGTGTACAAAACAATATTTTTGTTGTGAAACCCACGACCACTCCTCATACGCTCTACCCGAGGAAGAGACCCCTAGCTTAGTCGGAAGACTGTCGATTCCCCTTCACTATAAGGGTGAAGTCGTTTTATTGGCGCACAAACACCCTTGATTGTTACACAATATTATCTTGCATCGCCTTCTTATATAACACACTCATTTCAGAATTTTTCGAAAGACGTTTTTCTAATGCTAACAAATAACGAAGACCGGTCGAATAGCTCTCTCCAAAAGTAGGTGAACTACTGTCCTTAAAGGGTACTGATACCACATATCTACTCGTTCTGAAAATGAGTTTCCTTAAAATACTCCTCACACAGTTCAACCTTGTTATGGGCAGGAATTTGTTTCAGCTCTCATATTTTTTTAATATTTTTTTCTAATATGGATTCGACGAGATAGCACCTAGCGGTATTTCCATTATTAGAAGCCACTTTACCCATAACCACAGACCCAAAAATGGTATTTATGGCTTATGGTCCAATACCATTGGGACTTGATATGGCACGACCTAATAATATTTGAGGAAACATACCAGCCCCAAGCAACAAATCAATTGATGCCTTCGAATCAAAAGAAGAATCGGCAAGATTTAAATTTTGTAAATGATTCCAATTGTTATTTGAAATATTAATCACAGGTATGCCACTGCAAATTGTCGATAATATTTGAGCTGTGACAGCCATCGAAGGAGATTTACTATTTCGTGATTGTAACCTAAGAATTAATACTGCCCGACTACGCGTGGTAGTTTGCTCAAGACCTTCAACATTCATGGGAGAGTGACTCCGCCCGATGCCCAACTTTTACACAGTTCTCTGTGACGAGACTAATTTGGGATTCGCAGTCTAATAAAATACGAATGGGAACCTACCCATTAGCTACTGTTAAAACATTTACAATAGCAGTACCTAGAAGAATGGTAGCGTTCGATTTTATCATACCAGAAAAAAAAGTAGAACTTGACGTTTCTGACGTAGCTTCGAAGCAGGCTTCGATTCAACATTCACTGCAGTCCTCGGTGAATCTTGCCTCTCTATTGGAATTCTGGACTCAAGCATAGTGAATGAGCGTAGCATGCTTACCATCGCACAGAGCACATAGTTTTGTGACTTTGCAATCTCTAACTAAATGTGATTTTTTTAAACAAATTAAACAACGATTGTGAGCTTTACCCCACTTAAAACGCTCATAGGCGGTTTTATCCTTAAACAGTTTACATGATAACAGATCGTGATTATTCGCACAAAATGCACAATTAGTAGCCTAATTTGCAACTTAAGAATGCGTTGTTTTACGTTTACTATTATTTGAATACCATTGATCACTTTTAATACTTTTATTAAATTTCTGTGAGGTCACTATATTTAAGTTATCTAGAGCATATCTCTGCTTTCCAATAAAATCTAACAAACAATCAATAGAAGATACTTTATTTCGATCATCTGCAATGCTTAACTCAAATTGTTCATGCGTTACATGATCCAACTTTTTTAAAAGTAAATTAACTATGAGCAAATTTAATTGCTCTTCCCGACTGGGTAATACAGCTTTTAATGCTGACTAATTTTCAGAAAATGTATCTCTTACCTTCTTCAAAGACGAGGTGATCTATCGGTAATGTTTTGTATTTTAAACAAATTGATTAAATAATTGTTAGCAATGATTCGCGTATTTTGGTGTCGTCTATTTAACAAATCGAATGCAAGAGAATAATTGAAATCTGTAATTTTTAGACTCTTAACAAGAGCGGCTGCTTCCCCACTTAAATTTCCCACCAAATAACCCAGCTTTTCAACATCTGAAAGCTTTTTTGAATTACCAATTAAACAGGTAAATAACTCTATAAAGCTTGGATACGACGATATATCCCCATTAAATTCGGCCAGTTTCAAGGCAGGCAATTTGACATGGGATTCTTGTAAATTCGCAACCTCCGAACTATCTAAATTTGCATTTAAAATTTTATCCAAAAGCCTATTCAAATTTCTACTTTTAGAACGAATGCTACACGAAATATCCTCAAATTTATCCTCATAAGCGTGTATTTCCTCTAACCGGGATTGGGATATGCCAACTGTACCGGTTAATAGGATTTTAACTGCGAAAAAGGATCAACAGTTTCTGAAAAATTTTACGCGTGAATTAAACAATTAACAATTTCTCCCCACTCGCAATACAACCTTGCAGTTTTTGCAGGATTTCTTGTAGTTTCTCCATTTTGACCAATCACCAATAATGTTGAGTGATCCAAATCGTTGAATGCAACCAATTGTGTTGAATACTTCCAATGGTAATGTTATTTACCCAAATATGCAATACGAAACGCACTCTCGAAACCGAACCAAAATAACACATGTAACGGTCAATTTGTTTATCAAATACGAGTTATCTTGTTTAGCAAAATACCACATGTATTTGTTCAAAGAATTAATTCGCGATTAATATAATTCAAAAGCCAAATTAGTTCACTAGTTTTAAGCAATTTAACAAACGAATAAACCAGAGATAAAATGGGTCACCGAAAAAGTGACCCAAATAGGCATGTGACTTACGACCCATTGACCCACTGATCCAAATTGACCCATTGATCCAAATTGACCCGGTGACCCGAATTGACCCGGTAACCCAAATTTATCCGGTGACCCAAATTGATCCATGAACCCAAATTAGTTTACGTCTATGCTTATCAAATATTGTCATCAACAAAATACTTTATTTATTTTAAATAATCACATAAAATATAAACAAAACTCCTAAAAATAAGAAAGAATTATAATTTATAAATACAAATTATCTTATAAACCTACGTAATAAAAGAAGCTTACATTTACATCACTTATGAATTTATGATGACTAGGCTATATTTTTAAAATTCCGTTTTTTAAAGAAGTTGACTTTCTACGGTATCAGCCTTGAGTCGTGCCCTATCTTTGCGTGTTATTTTTCCAGCACCAGATACATGTCTCTCTGACTCGGCAGATGATGCTGGAATTACTAGGATTTTTTTGGCAATTTTGCTTAGAAGTAGGTACTTCTTTTTATTAACACCCCACCATTTTAATGAATCAAATCGCGCTTCATCATCAATTAAACTTTTATAAGTGCGTTCTTCGTTGCTTATAAAATTCCCCAGTTCTTATTTGGTCTGCTGTTTAAAATCTGAAGTGTGTGTAGATGTAGAAGACATACTTTTGTGTTGTGCTCCAGGAGTACTGAAAGTTGCGAAAGAATCTGGCTTTGCTATCTTCTGTAAAAAAAATTTAAAACTAAACTTAATTTGATTTCTATAAAAAACAATTCTTTCAACAAAATCGATTTTATGAAAACTTGCGATACCTGGACAAAAAATCCATAGGCGGCATAAAATCGGCACTGCTTTTCCGTAATGTTACATTAAACTTTGAAAAGCAATGAAAAATAAGTAACAGATAATAGAACCACTGTTCTGTAAAATTTATACAATTCATCATTAGCATTTTAAATAAATTAACTATGAAATTTACATTTTTAATAAATTAATTCGAGATAAAAACTATATAATACATTAAAATATTGCCGGGATGATTTTGCTTCTGTAAATTGCAACTGGGCTTCCTTATCTCCTGATGAATTTATGTCGGAAAGACTTGTTTCCTTAGCTGCTGAAATTCCATACTCTATCGAATTTGCATGTAAAAGCTATTTTTATCTTCACTCTTGTTGACAAATAGAAAATCTTTTAATGATGGATCCAGAAATGTTGTCATCAAATGCAAGGTTGTTATTGATGACCAAAACTTTTCGTCCAATGCTTCAACAAATTTTCGCTTCAATAATCTAATTTAGGTGGGATCTTGTGGAGTTTGAATTTCCCGCATATTTTACAAACAGTAAAACGAAGGTAAGACGTTTTAGAGGGTGTATCGGAGAGACTGTTTAAGAAAATCAAACATTTGTTCCTCAGGATTTAAGAAATTTAACACATCATTAAGCAGTTGACGATCAATGCACTCAATCAAACCGATGCGGCCTCGTGTCGTTAAGAGAGAAACTAACACTGAAACTGCCCGTTCATCGGTTACATTCAGATTTTCACTAATCGAACTAAACATGTTGAGTAATGACCGCCAGGGCCTTGTTTTTCCACCATACTTCAGGGATCGAGGCAATTCCGATTGGATGTTTGTTGTCTTCTTCACGTACGTTACAAGTGCATTCGAACTTTCATAGAGAGGATTAATATTTTCATTTAACTGTCTACACTGTTCCCAAGCAGTTTGTATGCTGGTGTTTAGTCTATGACAAGCACAGTCTACACGCACTTTTTGATTGCTAGCAGCTATAATATTACTAGCGCAATCTGTTGTTATTGGAATATCGATAACATCACAATTGCATTCTAATAATACAGTATCTAAAACAAACGCAATATTTTCTGCAGTTTTATTTTGAGGGAAGGGTCAATTTAGGTTACCGGATCAATTTGGGTCACCGGATCAGTTTGGGTCGCCGGGTCAATTTGGGTCGCCGGGTCAATTTGGGTCACCGGGTCAATTTGGGTCTATACACATGACCCATTGACCCGGTGACCCAAACAAAAGAGTGACCACTTGGACCCACCTGACCCATGACCCATTTCATCTCTGGAATAAACTACTTGCCAAACGAAAATATTCAAAAGTTAACCTCGAAACAAAGATAGGTCAACTCACAAAAAATACGAATTTTTAACAAAAATACGACAGTCCAAATTCCGCCGAATTTGACGAGCTAGTGAACTGTTTCGACAACGAATGTGTTAATTTAACATGACAAAGCATTGTATGTACGAAAATAAAACTTACCAGTACTTGCGATCGCCATGTTAACGTTGACGAACAACTGCTTCTTATCAGTCTTCTAAATGGCGAGTGTAAATAACGAAGATGACCGAAAATAATGTCCATAAGACCGTAAAACTCAAAAATAACTAAAGATTGCTAAACACCGTAATTCGGCGAACATTCCGTTACTGATTTCGTGCTTTCTACCTAGCCCACTCGTCTTGCGGGTAACAGCTCTAACGGAAAAAAGTTTAAAAGGATTTCATTTAAAATAAGAAACTTATTGTCATTTTAAAAACCTTAGTATGGCTATCATGATGAAAAAAATTAAATATATTGTGTCAAAGCTATTATCTCTGTATAGAAGTGTTTGAGCAGCAAGCATGATAGTATCGCTAATAAAAACTATAGTTGTCATTTAAATTAATAATAGTAATAATTTTAAGGGTGTGGTTTGAGTATATTTCAGTAACTAAATGACATCTGCGTCAAATTAAACGCTCCGCAGAACATTAGATAATATATCATGACCTAAATCACTTATTACCGCACAAGCCACGAAAAAATAAAAAGGCGCTATCCTCGCGAGATCAATTCAAGAAGATTTAGCACTATTTGTAAAAATGCGTTTGTTTATGTATAAAATGTATTTACATAATTCATACCAATAACAGAATGTAGTATTCCATATGTAGCTACCGTTGACTATGGTAACGGCAGTTACTGGAAAATTAAAAATATGTTCGCACAAACTTTCGTCTTTATTTTATGATAACAGCAGATATTCCATAAAGCTAAATCAACACATTCATTGTTGATGTGAAAAAATAGGTTAAGTCGTGATATGATTAGGAAATGTGATTTTTCTCTCTTTCCCTTTAGCGCTCTCGACGTAATACTCAACAAGAAAGAAATTATTTCGGTAACATCAATACACTTACTGTAATTACCTTTCCTGTTGTATGTGTATTTTGGAAATCATGCTTAGTAAAATAGATGCCTACTTATCAAAGCGAAAATACTTATTAAAACATACTAAAAAAATTTAGGAAGTTTGATGAGGAGGGTATGGCCAAACTAACTTTCAGAATGAGCTATTAAATGCAAATTCCAATCAAAAGCTACGAAATTAGTGTAACCTACCATTTCAAATACGTACTTCCTCCAAACACGAAACATCGAAACAACACATTTAAAGAAGCGACCTTAGCAAAAATCGCTAACGAACTGAACTGAAAAAGCGTCAGCTACGCCCAGGATTTAATCCTTAATAATAAACACTTCGCAGCAATGAGCCAACCTTTTTAATAGTTAAACATTTTGTCAAACTGTCATTAAGCCCGGGAGAGCTCTTTAATATTTAAATATTTGCATAAACCCTATAAATCTTCGAAAGGGTTGAATCCAAAAATAAACGTGGGGATAAAGTTGGGTAATTCATTTGCTCCAAGTCGAATATTCGTTATGCTAGATACTTTAGACAATGAAATATTACGGATAACAAAGGTAAAGAAAGGAATAAAAGGCTTTATTAATTATCATCCTTATTTTATGAGCTTGTAATTTGATTTCTTATTTGCGCTCATCGATCTGGTTGCTCACCGTCTGTAACAATTAATAATTCATAAGAATTTAAAGAATGGGATATAAGTTTTATGTGAAAGTCTATATACTAAGGTATGTAAACGTCGGTATAACCATTTGCACTTGATGAAAACGCAATAAAAACATCGTAAATTGAACTTGAAGAAGTACGTAAAAAATGTAAAAACAAGGAATGAAAAACTACGCGAGTTATGTATCAAATATTAGAATCTAATAGGAACTTATCAGAAATTGTTAAATAAACCATGTCAATTGCAACAATGTAGTACAAGGATAAACTAGACAGGTTATTAACAGTTTATGAGAACGGATGCAATACAATGTATTCCAGACGATAGTGATACTGCAGGTGACAGACGGTTAAGATACCGCAATTACCTAAAAACTAAGATTGTAACGACGTAACAAAGTATAGAATTAAGAGTAAAGCAGACATGAGATCTGCAAGCTCCCACAGCCATGTGAGGGAGTAGGAACATATAAAAAGCCCATGAGCTCAAGGACTCAGACCAGTCAAAGTATTCAGCTTTAGCATTGCAGTTTGCTTAGGCGACTCACAATATTAGTTTAATTAATTAATTTATTTTGATTTAAAATTAAAATCAGTTTGTCAAAATTCCACATTAATTTCTGTATCAATTAAAATAAATTTGTTAAGTTTTGGAAGTGTTTTTTAAAAACGCAGCTCCCAAGGCCCGAACCTTAACTCGCGTAGTTTCTTAAAAGTGTGTAGACCGCAGCGTGTTAATAAAATTTTCTTCTATTATGACGTTACATGTGTGGAAACGTTATTTTGATAAAGAAGAAGAAAAAGCAAAACGAAGTAAAAAAGATGGAAAACCAAAAGGAAATACTTTTCTATGTAGATACTGAAAAGGATGAAGCTACAGAAGCAAGTGAAGAAAACAGTATTTATTTATTAAGAAAGTAACCAACAGCTATAAAGCCAAGAACAGGTCACAGAAAGAACCTAATTGTAAAATATGAAATATAAAGTAACACACAATACTAATTATTTACAACAATTCAATTTCATAAAGCTTATAAAAATTTCTGTTCCCCTCGCAGTTCTAAAACTGTTACATATTTTAGAACTAACGTTGTACATTAATGATACATTACACGTGTTTTCAACAAGCAAAAAACAAATACCTAAACTGTAAATAACCAATTCCATTGAAAAACGTGTAACAAAATAGTGTTACTATAAATAAATAAAAATAAAGTTATAAAACAAATGCCTAAGCCATAAATGAATAATATTATTGCAAGTACTCAGATAATTAACTATTAAAAAAATCAAAGTAATAATAATCATATAATTATAACTAATTTCTAACAATAATAGGTAAACAATCTCAGTCATTTCCAAACGATTCTTTTGAATTCCTCAACCAATACTTTCCAGATACCCATGCAAAATTGATTTAAAATTAAAGTATTTGAGGTTATAAACATCCACACTCGACATTAATAGTATTTCGTTACAAATTAAACACATTGTGTATATAGGTGTTTCTTAGGTGTGTCAAGTCGAAAGTGTATTTTGAAATACTGGTACGAAATCCATTTCAAATGGACCTGCACCTTGCCGAAGTTCTAGATTACTAAAACAGGTGAAATGGCTTTCGTGTTGTAATGAGCTAAAGAGCCAAACTACAGGTCCAACCGAAGTAGTAGGGTCGTTAGTGAGAAACCAGACTTAGACAGGTCCCAGAAAGAGGGCAGCGGCTCTTTCGGTACTTAGATTGGCAGAGACCATAGGGGTCGGTATGGCAGTCTAAGATAGACTACCGCGATGTGGAAGGCAACGGGAAACCACCACATTACCTCCCAAGTACACAGCGTACTTAAATTGAAATAAACATGATGGCATTCTCTGGGGTAAAAGATTCCTGGGTTAAAATAGTCCTCCATTCGGATCCCCGGGAAGAGACTACTTCGGAGGGTGCGATCGGAAAGTTAAAAATAAGAGCCGGGAACATTTTGCGAGTCGGAGCGTGGAATGTTAGAAGTATGAAGCAAGTAGGTAAGCTAGAGAACCTAAAAATCGAAATGAACAGACTATCACTAGACATAGTTGGGATCAGCGGTGCGGTTCGGTAGCAGACTGTAAATTTCAGGGAAATGTGTAGGTTGGTTCAGACTAGGAAACAAGGAGGGTACGCGTCTAACCACTTCTAGGACTGAAAACCTAATGATGATGGTACGAAATGGTATAAAAAATTGATGTTTTGTAGTGTAAATACATCATCTGTGCTTCCATGTAATACTTCATAGATACAAAGACATGCTGGCAATTTACGTCTGCTTTGAAGTGTAATAAAATAGAACTGATTTAATAGATGACCATACGAAAGAAAGTTTGGGTATATACCAGTTTTTTATAGTAAAGTAAACGCAGGAATTTCTTTTAAATTGTTTTAATATTATTCATGTGGGTAAAATGATAGGGTGACAATACATTTGCAGTCAACTCAAGATGACGTAGCACATATACATTATATAAAGTAATTAATGTATTTTGTGAAGTAAAACCTGAACAATTTCTTATTATAAACCCCAGATTTTTTAAAGTTCTTTTATACGATTGTCTATATAGGATGTGGATTATTGGGGGGTGATAAAGGTGATATAAATATGCTAATTACAGGGAAGGACCAATTGCTTTTTTGTAGCAATACCGATTGGCGGTGGAGCGGTTATGTAATAACTAAAAACAACTACACCAAACTACGTAATAAAGGGTATAAATACCTTAAGGCCTGTGCCGCTGTGGGCAATAAACGTTCACACGCACAGGCTTGCGGACAACCAAGAACACGCTCGTCCGGGTGATGGTGTCGCTTCCAAAAGCTCTCACACGACCGTCTTTTGTAACGGTTCGAATGCGACTGTATTCTTCAACGCACTTCCACTGTCGGTATATAAAATGTTTCACTGAAAACTGTAGGATGCACGCACTAAGTATTTATTGTCACCAATTCCAATAAATGTTCGATGATGACGTAACATACCGCCCACCAAATTCATAGAATTTTGAAAAGGAGGGAAGTAGGTTGGGTGAAGGAAATCACATGGGATTTGACCTTGCTAGGAAAACAGGTAACGAAAGATAGGGTGGTACACTACAGCGAGCGAAATTACCAAATATGCAAAAATAAAAATATATATATATGTAAATAAGCAAATATGTAAAAATAATATACTACTATACATGTAAGAAATGTGTATATACATCTAAACATAAAATAAAATTAAAATACCGGTAGCGGCGCTAGTTTGACCAAAGGTCGTTTAATGTGCCATGTGCAGTTTTGACTTGGGTAATACGTGCTGCCGGTAGGTCTCCCATAGGAGGAGTTACCAGGACCGGTTTGGTACGAAAACATCTATGACATGATGATAAATAATTTCTGATTGAATTTTTAATAGAAAGGATCCAGAAATTCTGTTGGATAAGATACGCTGTGGTATTAACACCGGGATGGTAATACCTTTCATGAGTTGACCGAATGATAAGTTCGGTTAATCGGTGCCGCTGAGGCAATAACGCAGGAAACTTTTCGAAATAGGAAAGCGAAAAATGTGTCAAGCGCCCACCTACTCTTAAGATGTTTTGTGGATCGACAAATGGAGAAAGTTTTCGCAAGCTTTTAGGTAACTTACGGTTTGCCTTGATCGAAGCTATTTCCTTTGAAAATGTAACATTTTGTACATGCCGGACGATAATCATGAGAGCATTGTGTAGTTCAATGTCTGTTAAGGGACCCGTGTGACGTTGAGCCATGGGTTTAGAAAATCTATAAATGTAAGCCACGATGCCTTGGATTTTATATAACGATGAAAAGCGGCTTAGTAAAATGTCAATGACGTTTGGATCTGTTTGAGCGACAAATGTTAGGATCTTCTTTTCCGTAGTTACCTCAGCAATTGAGGTTGACAATGTTGGTTGAGGCGGCCACGAGTCACTAGGGTAGTGAAGCCATTCAGGCCCCGCCCACCATAGCGAACATGAAATAACCGCGCTTGGCATCAATCCCCGAGATGCAGGATCAGCCGGATTATGCGAAGATTTAATATAAAACCATCGACTAGGTGCAATGATTTCTTGAATGTGGCTAACACGGTTTGCCACAAAAGTTTTCCAACGAAAAGGTGGAGAACGTATCCAAGTGAGAGCGACCGTAGAATCACTCCACGCTGAAACATCGGAGATGTCAATCAAGCCTTCATAAGAACGAATGGTAAAAGAAAGTAAATCGGTTAATAAAACGGCGGCACATAATTCCAAACGTGGAATTGAAATGCGCTTAATTGGAGCTACTTTTGTTTTAGCGGCTACAAATTGTACAGTTATTTCTCCAGTAGTTTGATTTATGAACTGGAAATACACTACCGCTGCATACCCTACCCCGCTAGCATCGCAAAACCCATGCAAATGACAAGTAAAAGGATCCGAAGGGGGTAAACAACGTGGTAACTTTAATGACGATAATAACAGCAACTCTTCTTGATACTGCTGCCATTGAGACGAAATGTCTGCTGGTGGGATGTCATCCCAATTTAAACCTAACATCCACAGATGCTGGATTAGGCGTTTTGCAAAAAGTGTTAGTGGGGCTAAAAATCCTAATGGATCATATATTCTGGCAACTTGCGAAAGTATGTTGCGCTTTGTCCATATTGGGTTTAATGGTTTAACCCGAAATGAGAAAATATCTTCTGTAGGTGACCATTGAAGACCTAATATTTTTATTGATTCGTCAGAATCGAAATCGAGAGAAGTATATTGGCAAAAATCTGACGGAATGCCTTCCAAAATAGAAACTGAATTAGAACTCCATTTTCGAAGTTCAAAACCAGCCAAAAGTAAAAGTCGGATAAGTTGATCTTTAATTTCGTGGGCCGATTGTATAGAATCTCCACCGGCGACGAAATCATCAATATATAGATTTGACCGTATAGCCTCAGCGGCTAACGGAAACCTTTTGCCTTCGTCAATGGCTAATTGCTGAAGAGTTTTTAATGCTAGATAAGGCGATGACTCAATACCATAGGTCACTGTATTAAGCTGATAAGTCTGAATGGGTTCTTCTGCGGAGAACCGCCAAAGAATTAACTGAAACTTTCGATGTTCTTCGGTAACCAAAATTTGTCGATACATTTGGTGAACATCACAAGTAAAAACGAAACGATGAGTACGAAATTTAAGTAAGATTGACGAAATGTCATTTTGGAGACTAGGTCCAGCCAATTGAGTGTCATTAAGTGACACGTTGTTGTTAGCCTTTGCAGAGGCGTCAAAAACCACACGAATTTTAGAAGTATGACCTTCCTCTTTAAACACAGAGTGATGGGGTAAAAAATAATTATCGTTCCCAACGGGCGGAGAATCGAGTAATGCCATATGACCCGCATCAAGATAGTCCTGCATGAAATTGTTGTATTGGGCGCGTAGCTCCGGTTGAGCATGCAATTTGCGCTCCAACAAAAATAGTCTTTTTTTTAGCCATGTCAAAGGAATTATCAAAAACGGGCAAAGTATCGTTGAACGGTAACGCAACAATAAAACGACCGCTAGGGTCACGAGAAAACGTGTTTTCAAAAATCAAATCTGCCTTTTCTTCTTCCGGAGAAGTATAAGGCTTGGATGGCAACTCTTCTATCTCCCAAAACCGCCTTAGGGTCTGGTCGATAGGATCTTCTACAGAAGTAAAAATGCTTGGACAGTATCAGACTGCAAGCTTTTTGTGGGACCAATAATAGTCCAACCAAAAATTGTATTTATGGCGGCAGGCTGAAGAAATTTGCCATGTATAACACCGCCATTGATGATGAACGGATAAACATCTGCTCCAAGGAGCATGTCAATAGTTCCTGGAGAGTTCCAGGTCGGGTCTGCAAAGTGCAGGCCGCATTAGTGTTCCCAATTATTAGGAACTTCAACGCTAGGTAATTTGCCAGATATTGACGAAAGCACAAAAGTTGTGACTTCTAGAGATTTTTCAGAGTCTAACATAGAGCGAATGGTGCAGCTGACGGCACCTCTATTGACCGCTGAAGTTGTCTGCCCAAGTCCATAAATCGGGACTTGAGAACGTATGCGTGGAAGCCAAAGTTTGCTCACGCAATCGTCTCGAATAAAGCTCGCTTGAGAGCTAGGGTCTAAAAGTACCCTGATCGGTTTGTATCTACCAGACCGGTCTTAAACTTCCACAACAGCAGTGGAGAGTAAGACAGTAACCCCAAGATTTAGATTCGTCTGTGAAGACAAAACATTTGCCGGAATAGGAGAGGCTGACTGCGTCCTATTGGCATTTTTATGCAGGGGTGTAGCGGTCGGTTCAGCTGAACGGCTAGAAGCAGGTTGCGCTTCAAAATGTAGCAAGGTATGATGCGGCTTGGCGCAGGTTCGACAGGAATTATAAGATTTGCATTGCATGGACGCATGGTCTGTTCGTAAGCAATTTAAACAAAGGCGTAAGCGTTTGACAATGTCGAAACGTTCTGTCGGAGTTTTCTTTAGAAACGATTGACATCTGTAAATTAAGTGATTGCCCTTGCAAGAAGGACAATGGTGCGAAAATGAATTATTTGAGTCACTGGAGCTACTTGGTGTATCCAGTGAAACTACGTTAGAAGAAACTCTTGGTTTAAATTGAAACGCTGAGGATTTCTTATGCACTGATGTGTGAGATGTATGGACAGTCGTCGAATAAGAAACAGGTGCGGTTGAAGAAAAGGTTTCCAACGCTGCACATTGTTGAGTTAAAAAATATCTCAAATCATCGAAATTGGGTATTTGCTTCGGATCCGATTGGAGTTCGAAGCGTTTTCTAGTGAACGGATCGAGTTTTTCTAAAAGACAATCGACCAGAATAAAGTTCCAATGTTCAGTGGGAAACTTTAAGTTAGTTAGAACAGCAAGGTTCTCTGAAAAGCAATCAATAAGTGCCCTAAGTTTCTTAGAGTCTTCTGATTTTAAAGGTGGAAAGTCCTTCATTGCTTTCCAATGCAAAGTTGCCAATAAACGCGGATTGCTAAATCTCTCACGCAAGGCGTTATATGAAATGGTAAAATTATCTCCCGAAATGGGTACCGATTTAATGATTTTCAAAGACTCCCCGGTACAGCAACTGATTAGATAATTTAGCTTTTCGATATTGGACAGCGACGCGTTGTTATAGACCAGACTGTCAAATAAATCGATAAAAGATGCGAATTCAGTTACCTCATTATTAAAAGTGGGAGCTTTAACGGTAACAATTTTGATCCCGAGCTGCTTGGAGCATTTTCAATGATTTGTGGTGCTTTCATTTCTTGCATCGTTTCGAGATGCAGCAGTATGCAATAATAAGCGGAATCTACTTCCTTCCGTAAGGCGTTGTAATTTAATAATTCTGCCTCGTCACAGGACGCCAAGACAGCAACTAAAATTGTATTGAAATCTCTGTAAAGGTCATTTACGCCCCTTGTTTGAATAAGGAACAACGTTTTTAAAGTTGGGTCACTTTCTATAGCGTTACTAAGTTACCACATTTCTATAATACGTATTTTCAGTAATTCTAGTTCGGCTACCTGTATTTTCTTGGGAGCCAATCTGAAAGTTATTGTGAAAGGCCTACACTATAAAAATGTTGTAAAACCGTAACCGGTCAGATGCGCGCTGAGAAATATTAAAATATTATGGGTTGTTGTTCAAGCCACGAAAAATGTCAAATAGCGTATAAATCAATAAATCACGTTTTATGACTATTAGCCTGCAATGTGGTCTTTAAACCACGTAGAAAATCCTAACGGTTTGTCAAACAAAGCGTTTAGATAAGATGTACCGTTTACAACCCGGGCGGCCTTTACCAAAGCTCACAGGTAACATGCGGCTTAACGTGTTTGCAAGATGGGTTCAGCTTTACAACTTTATCCCCTTTGCAGATGTATTCAATATTTTACATTGTAAAACGACTGAAAGGGTTGTATGTGAATACAAAACGTGCAATAGCTTTTAATGCAAAATAGCAAATTTTATATTAAGGATTTGTTTGTAATTAAAACGCTTGCTGGTTTTAATTACGGCGAAATCACTTAATTTAGTCTAGAGACAGTATAAATAATATTTACACATTTTAACCCGCTAAATATGGGCTTTAAGCACAAATTTAAAAGCTAAAATAATTACTTAAAAGCTCGCTGAAATGCAAAATTATATTTAATTTAGGACATGCGTATACCATAGAACTAGTTAATTCGGATCGACTTATAGGACCAATGGATTATTGGGGGGTGATAAAGGTGATATAAATATGCTAATTACAGGGAAGGACCAATTGCTTTTTTGTAGCAATACCGATTGGCGGTGGAGCGGTTATGTAATAACTAAAAACAACTACACCAAACTACGTAATAAAGGGTATAAATACCTTAAGGCCTGTGCCGCTGTGGGCAATAAACGTTCACACACACAAGGTTGCGGACAACCAAGAACACGCTCGTCCGGGTGATGGTGTCGCTTCCAAAAGCTCTCACACGATCATCTTTTGTAACGGTTCGAATGCGACTGTATTCTTCAACGCACTTTCACTGTCGGTATATAAAATGTTTCACTGAAAACTGTAGGATGCACGCACTAAGTATTTATTGTCACCAATTCCAATAAATGTTCGATGATGACGTAACAGGATGTTTCTTAATAAGAAGGTTATTCTTGGGTTTATTTTGAGAAAAACTTTTTTATAAACGTATGTCTTAAACGTCTTAAACATTGAGACAGGGCGGTAAAGTTTTAAGAAAAAAAAATCATTTTTCATGATAACTCTGATAACCCTAGATATTTTTATGAAATTTAGTGTTACTTAAGGCATAAAAATTTAATAATTTAGTATTGACAAAGAAGTGATAGAACGAAAAAGCTGGTGTTTAGCTGTTTGCTATTTTGTTATAAGCGATATTCCCAGAAGTTTGGATTTATAAATGTCATACAATTTAATATGGGAAAGGAAATATTTGGAGCGATAGTATTATAGATGAATTAGATTTAATATCTTGTTAGGATTGCTTTTAGCAATATTTGGCCAGAGTGAGGTTAAAGAATTAAATTTTTTCGTTAAAAGAAAGTATATTTGTATCTATCTTGAAATTATTTAATGTTAGTGGAGCTTTAGTTAAGGTTAAATTTTATTTGCATTTATTTAAAAACTAGACAAGCAGATACATTTGTAAGGAATATTCAGCTACCTCAGTGATGGAATATTATTTGGAATGCATTTTACTTTACGATTTTATTTAATTATGATAAAAAGTAAAAAGGTATTCTTGTAGATATTGTACGGAAAGTTAGATGTAATGTGATAAATTTAGGAAACCCAAGCAAAGAAGACCTATGCGGAATACCGTCTTCCGTGTAGGTATAATATTGAATCAATTGCTGAGACAGAAAGTTTGATGCCCTTAATTATGACAAAGTAGAAAAAGCCTTAAGTGATTAGCGTAACGTAGTTATTTGAATTTCAATAGTTTTGTTTATTATTTTTAAGGTACCAGTTAGCCGAGGCATACTTATATTGTTACGGAGTCCCCATCCCTTAGGGGCAAATCAAAATGTATCAACAAAACGTTCATTTTACCAGTAACAAAACTAAACTTATAAAATGTGTTGAAAATGTTAACACTCAATCTCAGTACTTACACAATGAATATACAAATGCGCATCAATAACACACAATCGGTGTTGTATTTCTCAACTCTTTTGTAATAAACTTTTGAATATCTGTAGTACGACGAATGGGTACCCGTAAGGCAAAATCCTACGGGGTTATATCCTGTAACATGGAGGAAACTGGACGATATCACTCGCTTTTTTCTATCCAATCTGGAAAAGGAGCGTCTAAAAAATAACATGCAAAGCACAAGTGGTGGGACAACCTTGTTCACAGTAAAATATTGCTTACAAAATCCATGCAGACCTTTTCTTTGCATAATACGTTTTATATTCCATTTTAAAAAATCTAAAAAAAATCGCAGCTAAATTGAAATTTGGTATCATGAATACATCAATAGCCAAATCCTATAGACGTCTTATAGATACACTTCGCGGCATGCAAATGTTGAGAAACGGAAGCTAGCGAAAACCACATTACTAGTTGTAAATTGACTGCTTTGTATATATACAGACCTTAAATTGGAATTTAACTCCAATACGGTCGCTGCAATAATTGAAAATCTATCCGGATAGTTCAAAAAGAGAAACTTTTATTATTCAGTTTGATGTAGGTATGGGTACGTAAAATTCTGCAAACATATACATGGTACAAAATATTGTTTGATAAAAATGAAATTGTTCAAGTAAACTACCGCCAGTAAAGGGTTCAGTTTAATAGCCACAGATGGCAAGAAAGTGGATATAATCAAGGATAATTAAATAACCTCGTAATCCTCAAGCATACTTGAGTAGTTTGTCATAGCGCACTCGTCAAAAAAACTTAGAATTTTCCCAAACGTGCACAATACACGATTATGACATAAATAGCGCGCACAGGACGCCGTAACAGTTTTATCAGTCGTTGCTTGAAAAATAAAATCGCGATCAATAATAATTCAATATACACAAACTAGGCTAAACGTTACTTGCAAACTCGAAATTAGCTATTACAACAAAAGTATTTGAAAAGCGCAATTATTGTTTCTAAACTTTCTTTAAGCGACTAGGAAAACAGAACGCATAAAAATACTTTTTTTGCAAAAAAATGGCGTATGCAATGAGATACCAATCAAAATTCCCCCGAAATAATAAATAGCATCAAAAAATAGAACCCCCCTCATAATACAAATAACATGCGAACAGAAACATGAATTTCAGGGTGACCGTGTTCTGCAACACACGTTTTACAGCAAACATTAGGAAATAGAAAGCAATTTAGGAAATGTAGATAGTTAAATAAGCTTTTAGCATGAAGGCATCTTGAAAAATTTATAGAAACCTTAGATAGTTTACATTAATAACGTCGCTGGTTCAAAATAATATTAAATTAGGATCCAAACGTAAACAAAAAAGCATCAAACATTAAATAGAAACATTAATAACAATCGAGACTTTACACCCTTCGTATAAAATTTAGGAAAATACACCTATGATACCTGTCTCAATATTTTTAAATACAATCTTCACATGCATTCTTTCAAGAAACAAATGCATCGAGAACTGTTCCCACTTCATTATTTCGTGTATGGGACTGCAAGTTCAAAAGTTATCATCCACGCCACATCCTAACCTGATAACCCCTTTTACAAAAGTGAGCGATTTGTCGATTTCATTAGTGTTTAATATAACACGGTCGGTTCAAACAAGAAACACGTATTATTTATTAATCATAACTCGGATATAAAAACTTCAGACGATGTCAGGTTAAGTACTTATCAATACTATAAGTAAAAATTAAACATACTCCCCAAATATATTAATATATGCCCCAGTATTGAACAGATTGTTAACAGGGCTTTAAATGTAAGAAGACCACATAGAGCAATTTCAAACTATATATATATATATATATATATATATATATATATATATTGACGTGATAAGGGGTCACCAGAGATCATTGAAACCCAAATTCTAAAAATAAACCCCACTAAAATATAAAAGAATCTAAAAAATTGAAATGTCCGAAAATTCATGGTTCGCTCTGTATAATAAAAGCGTACGTTTATTCAATGATGTACAATTGAAAAATGCAATTGCCCGTGTACAAATAATCACCGTTTGATATAAGCGTTTTATAAATACGTAGCAAATAACATTAGCAGCATATGTAAAAATAATTAATTTTAAGATACCTTAAAACGCATTAAATGCGAATGCAAATCAATCATTTTAAGATAAATACAAAAACTATTCGTTTGTAATAAATAAAATGTCCTTTCTGTGCATAAAAATAAATAATTTTGGGTATTAAAACACGTTTTACCGCAAAAGCAAATATTTTCTATAAAAATGCAACTAATTTGCATTATAAATCCATTCACGCCTTAAATTAATCGTATAAACTGACTTTTGTATTACATAAATACATTTTAAATAAAGAATTTTCTAGGATATTATAAATAGAAATAAGGATGAACCATCTGTTCTTAGAAATTAAGAATTACAAGTGAAGTAAAATAATAAAAGTACGCGTTAAAATACGAGTGTAAAACTCTACCGTTAATATAAATCATAAGTCTAGATTTAATTCATATAAACAAAATATTTACAATTTATTTAGGGCTCTAAATAAAGACACAGCTATAAATCGACTCTAAGTAAGGACACAACTAAATCGAAGATAAATCGACTCTAAATAAGGACACAACTATAAATGGGAAATTAAAATTGACACTATATAAGGACACAACTATAAAACAACTCTAAGTAAGGAAACTAAAATCGAGACTAAATCGACACGAAATACAGGGTTAGTACTTCAAAAACAACTCCAAGTTGCTGATAAACATTTTTTAACTATTAAGGAGCACGTCAAGCTGAGGGTTAACCACAGAACAAGCAATCGATTTAGATCAGGAAGCTCTATTAGAAACAGTAGGAGGAGTATAGGGTCAGAATTATCTTTTCAATTCATAGTACGTTACAATGATTATTTTAAATATTCGATGAACTTAGAACTTGCATGTAATTTAAATATTTGTGTAAAAGGTCAACAAAATTTTGGTTGGTACGCAAAGGTATTTTTTAAAAAGATAAATAGGTCTTTGGACGTTCAACGAAACAATCATGATAAATTATAATTCTTTTTGCTGGCTTTAATTGACAAAAAAGGTGTAAAAAGGATTATGATCTTCGTAATGAACAAATTTGATAGGAATATTTATTTTCATTTTAAAGTTCTGTAAATAGTAAATTGTAAATTTTCTTCGCTTATTATACGAATTTTGGTGAATTTCGCTTGCATTATTCAGGTATAGGAAGTGTTAGAAGGGAGTGGGTAAAAATTCTCTGTCATCATATCGTCGGTCACTCTATGCGGAGTAGCACTGAGCTAGTCGTGGCAAAAATTTAATTATGTTAAATTTAAATTATTTTAAAGGCACACAGAGTTGGCGATCAGCAGGCAATGTATATTTAAATCTGTAGTACAAAATTTGTTTGGAAACTAATGCTTGATTTATCGGAATTTATATTTCTTGTCATTCGATGAAGACAAATTTTAAAACATGATCCCATGAATGGTTCAAAAGAATGTTTTATTAAACTATGTAATAAATATATAAAACTCCGTTTATTGGTAAGCATATTGTAAAAATTTGTTAAGATATAAAGTACATGTATCATATTATAGAACAGAAAAACATCATTAATAAAGAGCAGCTAGCGACGGTGGAAACGTCTGGTTATGAGTACAAAATAAACACACAATTAATGTAAATTATTTGTTTATTTTAATTTCAATTATTATTAAATAAAAGAAGGTCAAGGTCAAGGTCAATCGAATATATATATATATATATATATATATATATAAAATAACGCCGTACTCGGTGTTTATGACGTTTTTACTTAACTCCACCGCTCTGTGTTCTCACTTCAAATTTAATCTTACTAATTTTATTATTATTATTACTATGCCACGGCTAGCCCTTTTTAATCTACACAGAGTGTACAACGTTACGATGATTAATGTTTCTCTTCTCCACCCCTTCATGATTACCTATTTGTTTGAATTGATAAGACGAAGTCAATTAGTTTCATATAATGAAAAAAAATATTATTTACAATTTTTGAAAAATATTTAAATACACCTTCAATCAGTCAATATCATATGTATTATTTATCCCAAAATTTATATACTTTGAATTCAATCTAAAGTCACCAAAAACTACCTTTTTAACCAAAGAAATCTGGAACGTTCTAGACCCCTTTATAATATATTACGTAAGTTTAACGTATGCAATGTTTGTTGTTGACTTCATCACAAGTTTATATAAATTGAATAAATTCAGTATTGAAATTTAAATAGAAAAATGTCTTAAAATTAAATAAATCTGACCTGCTACGGGTCGTTGATCAACACCCCTTTGTTGTCCTCATTCGTTGAACCAGTGTTTGAGTACAGTCACCCCTCGTTTTCCAAAAATTACTTCGTGCTTCTTTATTTCATATACCTTTCGCAACTCAAAATTGTACCAGAATTGTACCAAAATATAATAGTCGACGCTGATTTGTAATATTATATTGACCCAGATTTGAATTATTCTTATCGACGCATACTTGAATTCTTGCAACTTGAAATATTCAGAAATACACCACCATTCGAAATGTTATATCACAGATTCGAATTATTATGTCACAGATTCGAAGTATTCAGAAATGTATCATCAATTCGAAATATTATATCACAGATTCGAAATATTCAGGAATGTTATATCTATCCAAATTTGAATTATTGTCATCAACACATTCATAGATTCGAAGCCGTTAAACGGCAAAAGAAGTCTTCGTAATCGCTGCGCAATTATCACTGTGACATACACTTGATATTTTATTATATTTAAATTACGCGCGACTTTCTGATTAACAGTGACGCAGCTTCGCCCTGCATGAGTTTTTAAACTGACCCGTCTTATCATTGCTCTGTGTTAATATAGGCTCCTCCCACTTGTGGGCTGAGTTTTCAACAGTTTTGTAGATATCTCAACCACCCAGGTCTTTAATATTCCCTGTATTTCGAAGTTGTTTCTGATGTAATTTCTTCGGTTTCGCGTGTAATATCTATTTGCTATAAATACCTTGTTATCGTTGCCAGACGTTGTTTTGTATAGCTATCGCCTTTTGGATAATTGAACAAAATAAATGAGGTAACTTCAATGCTATTTTCGTTTATGTATTTTTATGCGTGTTTGAAACTGCGTTTTCTTATCAAAAATGTTTATTGTAATTGCATAAAGCTTTGTTAGGTTTTATCTTTTATCTTCGTATTTGTTTTATAACTAATTAGAACACTCCTCAATGCGTGTTTAATTACCTGTACGATCATTTCTGCTGAATACGCGGTCTATTGTTGAAAGATATGCTCACTGGCATTACTTAAAATTAATAACGGTCTATATACAGCGTGTTAAATACTTGCTATTTACATAATGTATGAATTACCTATTTTTCTGCTAAATACGCGTTCTATTGTTGTAAGATTTGCTTACTTGCATCGTTTAAAGTTAATGACGGTCTATATACAGGGTGCTAAATGCTTGCTATTTACATAATGTACAAATTACTTAATTTTCTGCTAAATAAATGCAGTTTTCTTATTCCTATTGCAATTTATGGTTACTACACGATCCTTGCTACTCAATACACCCCTAAACAACCCCTTATCACAGCAATATATATAAAACAAAATGACATAAGATTTATCTGTAAATACTCTCTTATGAAAATCATAAAAGCGAATTTACTTATACAAATCGAACAAACATTTGCATAACCATTAACAAAAGAATAATTTAATTGCTTCATACGGAGAAGAAACGTCCACTGACAGATTTCGGTTTTTTGAGCCTCATCAGAATGGAGTAGTTTCTAATATCCTTATGAAGCAATCTAAGCTATTACTATATAAGCTCGAAGAACTATGTATGATGGCAAAGCTATAATAAAACCACCATCAGGTAGCAAGCTCCAACACTACTAAGTATAAAGGTATAGAAGTTGAGTAGAAACTAAAACATAATTTTAAATATGGCCATAAAAGTATGTTCTGCCTTTGAGTTCTGTAGAATGTTATAAGCAAAATTTATTTGCAATAAATAACAAACTCCTGGCGTGGCTCGTTAGCTTGTAAATACATTTTGCCTGTAACATTCTACAAAAATTTAGAAATCCACGTATGTTAATGAACGTTAAATCTTCAAAAAATGATCTCTGGTTTCCTAATTCACTTTAACCACACGTGTTGGGGGTGCTCATTATTCCTCAGAAGTTCAAGGTATTATATAGAACCCCGAAGAAATCGTGAGTAAGAACGTAAAAACCAACACAAGCTAAAACAGATAAAAGAGAAATTACAAATAATCCCCCACCTACCAAATACACGCGCAATGTCAATACTACAAAAATATTCTTGTAATTGGTCGCATATAGAAGGTTTCTCGCGCGCGTGAAAGAGAGAGACCAAACTTAAAAATAGTGCAAGACGAAAGTCACCAATCTCCTCGTGCGCTAAGAGCCTTTCTTCCAATTATTTCGTTGTGACCACCATATCTAACCAGATAAAATGAAGTAAACTCATATCCACACTACGGACGTAGAAGCAGCTCATTACACAGCTTGAATCAGCTCCACCTCCGAAGCCATCGGGTTTACCTCCTAGAGCACGTGAAGCCAACATGCACGCCAGAATTGGGGACATTTAGCCATGAGTTCGCTCTAATTTCTATCAATTAAGGATGTCGCCCGTATGCCAGCCGCGGGGTATCAAAGCTTATAAAAATCCTATCCCAGCCACCGCTGCTACGTGCCGCATTCCATTCAACTTAACGATGTACATCATTCTCTACACACCACCAGATCCAGGTCTTCATCGTGAAGTCACAACATTCAATTCCTTAACACAGAAGCTCATTTTGCAACTTTACAAACTAAAGCGCTTTCAGTGTTAAAAGAAATTTACAATAATAATGCACACAAAAATTTTTGTAAATATTTCCTTTGTACGTCATAAGTTTAATGTATAATTATTTCGTATATTTAAAGTTGTACATAAATGTTATCTGTGTTGTTGCAAAGCATTAACAATGTGACCCCTGACTAACCATAATGCCACACTTCCCCGAGGTATTTGCATTCTAACTGGAACCCGTGCTTGCACCGACAAAAATATTTTAAAGTGATTTATACAAAAACTATGTCTTCGAAAAGTTATTCGCATAATTATGCGCTTAACTCATTACAAAAACTGGGAGGTGATGAAATGCCAGATGTTCATTATTACTTCAAATAATGTAGAAGCTTTCATATACAGATAAGCATCGTAAAACCAGATTCCAATCAGTTTTCACAAACCAGAACGTAAATATTTTTCTGTATGCAAAAAGGAACGATTTCTAAACGAAATCAAACACTGGATTTCTGCTCGCGGGTTCGTGTCAAAATAAAAATAAAATTGCAATGACGAGCTAATCTTTTAAATAAACAGCTAAAATTTTGTAAATCCTTCATTAAGCTCGAAAGTACTCTTTAATATTTATATATTTGCGTAAGTCCCTATACATCTTTCAAAGGGCTGAATCCCAAAAATAAACAAGAAAAGATTAGTCTGGGTATATTCATTTTATGCATGTAGAATGTTACTTATTTTAGACAGATAACATCCGCCAGAGAAGAGAAAAAGAAGGCTAAAAAAAAGGGAATATAATAATAAAGTAAGGTTTTATTTACTTTACATGAATTTGCGATTTCATTAGTTCTTTTTATTGCACTTATTACAGTCCTGGTGTTCTTGGAGGTCGCTTCAAAAGTGATGCAAAAGAAGCTACAGTTAATAAATTAAATTAAACGTAAATCTAATTCCGATTGTTCAAACAAGAGAGGTAGCGCAATATTTTTCTCTAAAGCTAAAAACGTAATTGCAAAGCAACAACAGGTACTGACTGCTAGAAAATTAGTACTTCAAAATAAGTTAAATTATGCTCATGAAAATGACAACAAAATGAATGGACGAATCGAATATGTTGACGCATGAAATTACTATGGCGTAAGCATTGACTGAAAATAATACTTGTAAATTTAATATTTCAGAATACTTAATATGTGAAAATAATGACATGACTTAATCCAAATTTTTGCATGGATTTATTTCTAACAAATTGCGATCGCGAATACATAATTCCACTTTTTATTGATAAATTGCAGAAAATTCAATAATATATTTCACATTATATTTGTCGTTTAATTTAGTTATAATTATTATTTTAATTCAAGGAATGTCCTTTTATTAGAATGCTTTGAGACGGCAATAGAACCAGCTGCACATATGGTTACTTTGATTTTATAAAAGCTGATGGCATTTGTTCGTTGTTAATTTTATATTTGGAATAAAAAACCCGATTCAGTATTTTGGCATCGATACACTGTTGTTTCATTTATGGTGATAATAAAGTACTTATAAAACATTAAGATTGTTACGTGCCGAAAATCGGCACTAGACATTTTTAATTAAGTTTTAAATTGGTAAGGATTTCGCGCTATAAATTTAAAAGACTTGTTGCGCGTATTTCCGTCACTTCAGAAGTGCGTTGCGCAAGATCCGCGCTGACGCGTGTTGACGAAAGAGTAGTGGGAAATTTCCGAAAAACGCGTCAGGACTTGCCTCCGAAACGCGAAGAAGAGTGGTTGTGTGGTGTCTTACCGAATCTTTCTGTTATATAGGTCCCTTTTTGCCTTCTTTAGATTATCGTTCCTCATACCCTTTCCCGTCGTTACCTCTACATAGGGAGAAGACAAGGTAAATTTGGATGCAACCTGGCTTAGGAGTTCCCACACCCGAGAAATATTAGCGGAGCCACGGGCGACCATCATGGAGTAATCCTGAAGGAAGCCGCTGCCATCATGGAGTAATCCTAAAGGAAGCCTACCTGTTCACGTGAGTACCCCGTGGAGGTTTTTATATAATTTGTGTAATTGGTAATTACGTGCCATAATTTGCATATTGTGTGACGTCATCGAAATTTGCGCGTCAATTTTCAAATTATGTAATAGCGTTACCAACTGACGTAGTGTCTCGCGTACCGCGTTTACGGGGCTATAATAAGATATGGCAGTCAGCGAGAAGGCTGCCTGATTTCATGAAGTTCGATGGTAATCTCCATGAAAATTTCAAGAGGTTCTTGCAAAGTTTTGAAATGTAGTTCATAGCAACACAAAAAATTACAAACCCGATAAAATAAAGGTAGCAATCCTTTTGAATAAAATGGGGTCTGAGGGTACGGATATATTTAATATATTTAAACAATAAGGAAGATGAAAACGATTTTAAAAAAATAGTGAAAGCCTTCAATAATTATTGTTCACCCCCAATAGGATACAGTATATGAAAAGTTTGTGTTCAACAGTATAAGAACATTTTAATCACTTTATAATTGATTTGAAAAATTAATACAGTCTGTAACATTATTTTGTAATGTTAACTAATAAACAGATTAATTAATTAATTAAAATTCATTAACTTGCATAACTTATAGACAAGAATTCAATAATAAATTATTTTTATAGTTTAGTTAGCATCCCTCATAAAAGACCAGGTTTACAAATAGCTTTAGGCTTAAATATGGTAAATTCCAGCCGCAGTCATCATAATTTAAAGCTCTACCCTTGCAAATCAAATACAATAACCATTTTAAAAGCTTATGTCGGTTACAGATTGACGAATCTGATAAAATTAAAATGGAATAGTGCCTTTTAACGTAATAAAGAAAAGCAATTTTCTGTTGAAAAGCTTAATTTTCTTAATAATTTCTTTGATTGACAAGAGTTATAGAAAACGAAACATTATAAATAGCGAAAACTATTTCCAATTTAATTTGTTCAAAGATTGCAAGAAATTTTAAGTAGTCTGAAGACATCCATTGTATTTAAAATCCATTTCAGCTCAAGTGGGTTAACCGGTGTTTTGTTAATGGCAGACCACTGTCGCCAACCGGTATGGTCCACAATTAAGTAATTAAAATTTCAAGAAGATACAAAATATTTAAACCCTTAGAAAAATAATTGCTTCCGTGACCCTCATCTCAAAAAGGGTTGGATTTGGTTTCTAAAATCTTGTTTTTGTGGGAGGTTCTGTTCAGTTATTGGATAACAGAAATATGACGTAAATAATAGTTAGGGTAGGAATTAATATATATAACTTAAAGCTTTAGCAAGAAGAGGGAGATTCCAATGGGGTTGCTTGTTGTAAAAAGGTAGAAAGTCAGAGAAGTTCGCGGGTAGCGTTCTCCGGCATCACAGATATGAAATTGCACTTAGTATCACGATAGTGAAATTGGAAAGGAGTAATTAACTCTTCCAGTTCGCGAGGGTTACGCACGTATGTTCGCGGATTTATAGTGGTATAAAGTAATAATAAAAAGCTTGTAGGCGTATGACGCACAAGTTAAGAATATTATCAACAAGATCCTGCCGGGTTCATGTGCCATTCAATTATTTAAAAATTACAAGCAACAAGAGCAACAAGCGAGATTCTCTCCCCCAATTTAAGAGCTGTTCTGCGTTGGAAGGCAAGCCATCAAACAATGGACGATTTTTAGTAAGTAAGTTTTTATAGTTAAGTAGCATGACCAATTTTTAGTTAATTTATTTGTTAGGACGTTTTGGCCATAAACCGTAGGATTAATTTAGTGTAAAATTTATAAGATAAGTTTCTTCCATATAAAGTGTTTGGGAATTACTTATGTACGCAAAATTATCATAATTCCATATTCATCTATTCAATTAAATTTCTAAATTAAAATCAATGAATGTAAGAGGTTCACGTTTATTGCTCTGTTAATTAAATAGTTTTGGTTGCCGTTGATTAAGTCAATGGTTTTTTTATTTTTTTATCATGAAAGTTGCATAAGTAGTAAAAAAGTTAGGAACTGATTAAAAGGAACAATTGTCCTCCTTGGGATGACAAGTCTCTCTAAGTTTTGCACGAACATTTGGACATTCTCGACTTGTCTGGCGCCCTTAGTAATTGTCATTAAGCCACAATATTTATGAAAGTGCCAAATTTTTTTTGTAATATATTATAGATTAATTTAACCCTTTCTGCAAAATTTTAACTCTCTATATGATCCACGACCTTCCACTAGCTAGTGCCGGTGACCTTTTAATTTTTGTTTTACAAGCCGCCCCCATTTTATAATTTTACTGGAAAATATATACTTAGTAGCTTTTCCGCCAGTAACAAGTCAAGCGAATATGATACAGAAAAAACACTACTTGTAGACAGAATAGTTTTAAGAACCAATTATTTAGAGGTTTAAAAAAAATTACTCGGTATTAAAAACCTGGCGGTTCCGTGGCGTAGTGGTATGTGTGTGACTACTACGCCCAAGGTCCCGGGTTCGAATCCCGACACCGTCCGCTTGAAGAATGTTAGGCGAGCATTTTTCACAAAAATACACCCTCGTTCGGATGAGAGATAAAATGGAGGTCCCGTGTGTGAAAGTTGTCACGCACGTTAAAGATCCCTACCTAGCTTGGAACAGCAAGGGTTCGGCAAAATTCCAAACTTTCCAGGTAACAAAAAACTCGCTTCCTGGGCAATGTAGTACCTTCGGGTAGAGCATTGGAAAATCATATCTAAGGTATTAAAAACCTTACACTAACAGATGCAGCAGACATACGTAGAAGCAGCAAAACCACAAGAATACATCTGAAAGGTGTTCCACTTAATAAACATATGAGAACAACTAGTAGTGTTAATATGATGAAGAAAAACGAAAGCCGGAACTGTACACAGACTAAATGTAGAAACTTAGGACGCCAAAATGTGTGAAATTACGCAAAATATGGCAAGGATTCGCTCAATTTCAAATGTAAAAAGTGCAAACGAAGGCAAGTAAGTAGGGGTTTTGGCCGACCCAGGCACAGATCCACATTCCTTCTGATCCATCCGATCCTCCCGATTCATATCTAACCTAGGTTTTACATGTAAATTCCCATAAGGAGGATCTGCTAAGTCTTATTTTAAAGAAATTTCCTCCTTGTGTGGAGAGATTTCCTCCATAGCGGTGTAATTTCCTCCTTGTGGGGGATGGAGAGGGGAGTGGAGAATTTTTTTCCTTGCTTCATTTTACCCCCACCATCCCTACCCTAAAAAATTGGTAACCTAACCCTTAAAATTTTCGAGATACCTCTCGGTGCCTATTGGCACCGCACGACCTTTGTATTCCCACCTTTC
Source organism: Platerodrilus igneus (assembly GCA_036346225.1). Classification (NCBI taxonomy): domain Eukaryota; kingdom Metazoa; phylum Arthropoda; class Insecta; order Coleoptera; family Lycidae; genus Platerodrilus; species Platerodrilus igneus. The sequence continues at coordinate 7,426,236 of JARFIW010001469.1, read as the reverse complement.
TAATTGTTATCTTAACATCAACCCTTATAGAGTTACAACCCCCAATTTAATAACTTTTTTATTTATAAACAGTTTCTAACCGTGTATGATAATACCGATTTAATTTTTCCTGGAAGTCCGAATATACCATTAATTTAACCTTAGGCTAACTCGATTTAAAAAATTGGCGAAGGCAAAAAAGTAGTGCACATACCTTTAAAACAATTTTATTTAATTATGAATATACAGTGTACACATAACATCTATTTTCATATAGGTAAAATCACTACAACGCCGTGCTCTCGGATACCTATTTTCAGCTACTTTTCCAAGGTCCTGGTGACCTACACAAGTTTTACATTAAAGCAGGTAGTACATATTTTACACAATCTGCAACACCATATTCTACAATTTCAAAAGAAATAGTCATTTCGGAATTGGGATTGATAAATACGCCTAACATTCGTCCAGAGGTTGTACGACAACGCGTAAATATTGGCAGTAAACTCTATCCGTTTACGCTAAAGGAAATTGCCCCATTATGCACGCCATACGCTGTAAGTGGAAGAAAAAATTAGAGGAAATGGATCCAAAAAGGCGAAAGTTGGACTACATGGAAAACACTGCGACAATACGCAAACAATACAAAGATGTGTTAGACAAAGAACATCTTATTAGAGAAAATGAGGAAGATTTACAAGATTATTTTATGTGCCGATGGACTGACTTAGATACTACCGGGTTCTACAAGCTGTATGCATTTGTGGTTAGTAAGAAAGACTCTTTTAGCTATGTAGGCGCCCTTGCGGAAAAGGATGGTACTAAATCCCTATACTTTTTAAAGATTATTCTAAAAACGTGTTTATCAAAAGGACTGCGAGTTTCGTAACCTTGGCGTACACCACACGCAAAAGGATTCCGCTAAATATTCTATATTTGCCTAGTGTAGAACCTTTCGGATGATTTAAAACCGAGGATCGTACAACCTATATCGGCCATATAGTCCCAAAAGTGATGGACATTCAACTACGCAACAGTGAGTGGGAGAATAAGGATCCCCTCCAACACCAACAAGAAGAAGTCGATCAAGCTAACAGGATACGTGTGCATGATATAGTGGCAGAGCCGCGATTAAAAGATTGTTACAAGCTGCAAGAATTACACGAAGGAATGGATCTGGTTGTCGTTGGAATCAAAGCCTTTATATATAGAGACAAACTTCGGTACATTTTACAATTCTAAAACCTAGACGGTCTCTATGTATCAAACTATTGACTAGAAAAGGAGATATAGGATTTGGGTGTCGATTTAAATTTTAAGCTGCGAATAAAATTAGATAAAATTAAAACCGCTCTAAACAAACATAAAGAAATGACTGTTTTCTGTGTATAACTTTGTATTAAAATTAAGTTTAAATGGCGTCATGCTTGGTATTAGATATTTTAAAATTTTGTTATATATAATGTCAGAACAAAATTTTTTAGAATAGTATTACATTGCTCTTTATTTATAAAAAGCTATGACGTCACCACGACCTTGGAAAATTAGCCGAAACTAGGTAACTGAAAGCATACCGATGTGGTGATTTTACCTATACGACGTCATCACGACCTTGGAAAATTAGCTGAAAATAGGTAACCGAGAGCACGCCGTTGTAGTGATTTTACCTATATGCAGCAATTTGAGTCGGCGGCGCTGTAGCGTAATCAAAGAAGGCAGGTGTGACGTAATCAAAATGGTTGATGTGGTGGTGTCCGAGCAAGGAGAGGAGCAAGGTGGGAGCAAGGAAAAAATCCGTCCCCACAAGGAAGAAATCCCTTTAGAATAAGACTTAGCAGATCTTCCTTATGGGAATTTACATATAAAAACCTAGGTTAGATATAAATCGGGAGGAATGTGGATCCAGGGTCGGCCAAAACCTCTACTCACGTACATGCGGAATGTCCATCAGATGGAAAAAAGTTTTAAGCGAGGTCGAATAAATCACTTTAGTATGTAAACCAACAGAGGTAAAAGAAATAGTACGTACAGAAGAAGACCTGGAAGATGAGCTGTATGTAAACACAATTCCTGAGATAGGAGAGCTTCCAAGAATAGTGTGCCGGGCAGCCGTCATGCTGAAACCACACTTTTTTTCTAGTTTTTAGTGAAACGTCCTCCAGAAGTTCCGGTAGGTTGTTGATTAAAAAATGTAGATATGTTGCTCCATTCAAATTTCCATTAAAAATAAATGAGCCTATAATTCTGCTTTCCACAATGCCGCACCAAACTACACTCCACCTGTGTTGATGATCAACTTATAGCATCCAGTGAGGATTAGTTTCAGACCAATAATGCATATTATACAAATTTACTCCCTCATCACTACTAAATGTAGCTTTATCTGTCCATAATACGTGGGACAAACATATGGGATATTCGGGGCAGATATCTCTCAACCAGTGACAGTGGTTCAATCTTCTATCAGTATTGATATCTAGAAGGGCCTGGTGCAAAACCACATGATATTGGTACAATTTATGATTTATCATGATACGATACACCCATGTCGTAGATATCCCTAAGTTTGCAAAAATTTGCCTGGTATTAACACGCGGATCTGCCTTAACACACGCAAGAACATTCATAACATTGTTTTCATTTCTAGCAGTACATTTTCTGGAAAGCACCGGAATTGGATGCACACGATCTGTTTCTTTTAAACATTTCGCTAATCGTGTAACAACCATTTTGGTAAAATGTTTTCTCTCAGGATATGCCATTGCATATTCACGTTCAGCAACAGTCGCATTTTCAAAGCATCGATAGAAATTTCTAAGCATGTCATAAGCTTCAGTATTGGAGTAAGACATTTTTGTAGTTGAAAATTAACAAATATACTTACACATACAGAGCAAACCATTTAACAATTGACAATAACTAATATGACAGTTATTGACAACGTTTTTATTTTCATCGCATACTTGGGGGATTTTTAAGGAATCTAATAACAATAAATTATGTGAATGTATTGTCAATAACGACATACACATTTAAACAGGCGCTACAATAATGTTAGTGACTAAATAATTTAAAATGGTATTTGATCAAAAAATTCAAAAAAATTTAAATAAATACATATTACTTCTTATGGTACACATTTATAGCAACAACTTACAAACCATTAAAAATACCGAGATGCCGTTTTCACTAAAATCTTTTGTTTATTAACGCTCGGGATCTTATAATTTTATATATCGACTTACCTCGGGCGTTTTCAATTCTATAAGTGTCGTTCCTGCTCTGCAACGACGTGGACTGTATGGCGAATTATTTTATTGGACGTGTTACGTTTGCACTTTCACTGTGTTTTTTAGGGGTTTATCGATAAATTCACATTCGGCGACACTATTGACTTCATTCACTTTACCGAACCAACACAACCGTTTCTGTTCGATGTCCATGGGTAAGTGTATGTCACTACCCCTTTTTTCAACTTAATTTCACAAGCACAAAGGAGGTTTTATGACAGGATATAACGGGACAAGGGATGACAGCTTTACTATTTGATTTATAACTACGAATTTACAATGACTTAAAATTAACCACGAAAACATGCGACAAAGAGACCAAACATTTTTATTTTTAAACAAAAAAAGTGATATGATCGAAAAAAGCATCCTCTATAAAAAAAATACTAGCAAAATCAAGTTCATAGTTTTTCTTGATCATTGAGAAATTCTCTTTTAATGATTCCAAGAACATTAAATTCCAACATGTGATAAGCCAGATAATCCTATTATATAACAATTCACCAGGTTCTACAACCGTCCTTGTGCGGTCTATAAAAAAAGGTTAGGATCAAAGTTGTACAGAATTTGTTACGTTTTTTTCGTGGCAGCCACGTTGGGCGCCAGATTTATGCTACGTAACACAAAGAAAGTCAAAGCAATGACCCGGCTCAATCGGAGAGTAGGGGGGGGGGGTGTTGTAGAAAGCAGACTGACCTATGATGTATGCGGCGGTAAGAAATTAGTAACAGTACCTGTAATAAAAGAAATTAGAATAGCAAACCTGCAATAAAAAAGATTAGTCCTGCAAACCTGAAATAAAGAAAAAGCATAGCAGCAATGAAAAGTCTAAGTTATTCAGTACTTTGTAGAATGTAAAAAAAAGAAACTGTTTGGATAATCTATATAATATAACAACGGTAAAAGCAATACAGACAAATGTTTAGTATAAAGTGACGTAATATTGGGGAGTAGCAGAAACGTTTCCTCACACACCAATTAGACATAAAGCAGATAAAATTTTAACAAAATATAAATAGATAAGACACAATTGATATGAGTAATTCAGCAGTATGGATTTTTTTTTTCTTTCTTTTATTTAAAATAGCATGCAAGTCTATGGTAAAAGGGTCTCAGAACGCCAAAGATATGGCAAAGCAACGGACAGGTATTTAAAGTAAAAACAAGTAGGAAATAGTTCAACTTACAAAAAGTCCTTCAGGAACGCTTCCTTGCATTTGAAGTGTGGGATTCACAAGGTCCTGCACTAGCGAAGCACTTCACCCTTGATTGTGAGGGTGTTGATGGAACTAATCACACGTTACACTAATCACACCTACGTATTTCACTGGGGTTAGCAGCAGACAATATCACGCTGATGGAACTATGTAGCATTGGTAAATTTCTTGGTAATTCTATTTCCTGAGACAATAATTTCGAAGTATTCTGAAGCACTAGTTTGATTTCAACTGGGATCAAAGGTATATTATTTTCATAAACATCCCAAAAAGCAGTAAGAAACTACAGCCAATACCTTAGTAAACCGGTCATCGGTTATGTTTCGCAAATAACGAAATTTGCTCAAGCAATGATCTATTTTAGGTTCTTTGTTGTTAGAAAATTCAGAAACTACAGTAGCACTGTATTTAAATAATTCAAAGTATGCGCTACTTTGAAAAGAAAAAGGACCGCGAAACTAGATTGCACACACACAGTTTAAAAAAATCAAAAAGACAAAGCAACTAGGAAAACCACAATGAGTAAAGCACGTGTATCACTTAAGTACGTCCGTCAAAATGTTCCGTAAAACATTTATCTCACAAGACAAACAACTAAAAACACCATTAGTAAAGCGATGCGTAATCACTAAGTCAATGTTCCGTAAAAAATTTATTGTACAAGAAAAACAACTACAAACAATTAATAAGACACGCGTAAGCAATAAAAACCGTCCGTCACATGTTCCGTATTTTTAACGTACCTAATACATCGGAACACAGAACAGAACTCCCCAACTCGTCGCTATTATAACCGCTTATCGACTATTATCTAGACCTGTATATTCACATACGGAACTAAATTTATATGAATGGCCAGACAAGAACGATGTAATCTATCATTAATTACAAGCTGTTTATCGTTCTCGATAAGTTGGCATTTATTTATTAATGAGAATCAAGCTTCAATTTATCTATCTTTTTAAAATTAATACACGCGAGTTAAATTGCATACAATATGAAAACTATTCGGACGTATTTACTTGATACAAACAGCGATTCGCTTATTTTAATACGACGCACTCGCATAAAAATAGTAATTTGTAGAAATGTATTTATAAATTGAGGATAGCGTAAAAAGGTGAAATTACAAAAATGCACGTTACAAATTAAGTAGACTGTCCATTTACGTGTTGAGCATAATACCTTGTGCTGAAATTTTGAGAGAAATATTGATTTTTGTCGTTGACCTTACCGTTGCGTCTTCTTGTGGTCAAAATTGAAACTTAAAAATATTTTCCAGCAATTTCTCATGGCCACTTTACATAATAATTATTTTTCTGCAAAAGCTTTATATTTTATAGAAGTCTTTTGTTACTAGTTATAACACAATAGCAATGATATCCAGCACTCAAGTAAGGATCGATGTAGAGTGAGAAGCAATCCCTAACATAAACACAGCAGGGTCAACAAATTTGGAATACGAACGCATAGTAGTTACAACAAATGAAAAACTAAAATATAACTCAAAAGTGAATACCAAGAGTTCTGGCTACCAACACTGTACCGTGGATTCTGGGAAATTATGCAAAAATTTCTAAGTGCATATTAGTTTTCTTTGCATGTGTATCGAGCTTCGACGCTCTGGCAAATATACTTTCTAAGAAAATTGGCTAAAAGAGCTTACACTTAATAAACTGCACTTGATCTAATATTAGTCATTTTAGAATGGCATAAATAAAGCAAACAGTTTATTTAGAACAAAATAATCACAATAACCCTTGCACTCATCGAAATAAACAGAACTATGAACAGTAAAATATTAACAATTGTAGAAGTTTAGTGAGTGTGGAATTGAAAATTCAATGACAGGAAACATGCAGCTGAAAAAGTTTGTTTTCAATATCACGATTTTGAATATGCATAAATAATGACTCGTTTCAAATTATCGTACGATTTCCTTGCAAACGCACAGTGAATGCTAATCGATAACTCCGATTCAGTATAAAATTGCTGCTGAAAAATAGCCGCAAGCCCTTCTTTCCAATAATACGTTTTATATTCCATTTCAAAGAAGTATGGTCTAAGAAGCCGTAACTAAATTGAAATTTGATATCATGAATATGTCAATGTTCGAATTTCCACGGTGCGTTGGAAATGGATGTTCTCTGAAATGCATAAGTATAATAAACCCTCTATATATCACAGTTACTTCCCAACACACTGAATGCGATTTTGTAAGAATAAGTTTTAGTTCATTGTTTCAGTGAATACGTTATAAACGTTAATTTAACAATTTTCTAATAATGAAAGACAACATGCAAAATCAATGTGTTTGTTAATCAGCAGTAAAAAATTGTTTCAGTTTATATTAAATATAAGAAATTTCCCAGGGAAATGTGTAGGCTAGCTCAGAATAGAAATCAATGGAGGTACGCATCCAACCAGTCTCAAGATGGATAAACTAATGACGAAGAAAGTAACTGAACTTAAACATGATGATTATTATAAGCAACTACAGGTATTGTTTGAGCAATATTCTCGAATAATGTTAAATATGTGAAAGGATTTACTAGAAAACTATTAATTCGGCATATGTCTAAGTGTTGGGGGATTTTGACAGCCACATGCTGCTTAACCCCCTTCACATGCCTTACATGTGATTTCCAATGCTCCACCCGAAGGTACTACATTTGCCAGGAAGCGACTTTTTTACCTGGAAAATTTGGAATTTTGCCGAACCCTTGCTGTTCCAACACTCACACACAAAAAATAAAGGCGAACATAAAAAAATGACAAAACGTATATAACTTTACCATATATTAATGCGTTATCTGAGAATATCCAAAAACTAGTTAAAAAATACGATATACATACAATTCATAAAAGTATTAACCTAAATAAATATTTATTTATTAAAATAAAAGATAAAATACCTAAAAATAAAAAAACCCACACCATATATAAGATCCCATGCCAAGATGGACGTGACAGTGTATACATTGGCCAGAGCATGCAGCATCTTGAGAAACGTTTGAATGGACACAAATATGATAAAAACAATGCGACCGCCCTAACTAAACATGAAACACAAAATAAACACAAATTTAATAACGAGAAAACGACAATACTCAAAATTGAATCAAACCAAAGAAAAAGAGAGTTATATGAAATGATTTTCATAACATTAAATCCCACAGCAATTAATGACAAAATAGATATAAAAAATTTGAGTAAAATCTATCATAATTTAATTAAATAAATGAACAAAAAATTAATAATAAAATAAAACTAATGGACATAAAATTGAGAAATATCGGATATAAATATATAATTTAAAATAGATGATCAGGTTTACTAGAGTGATAGCAATGTATTAATAGATAATAGATAGTTTAGGATAACATTTTGTATTAATACAACACATGCGGTTATATACACACATTCAACAATAAGGTAGGTTAAGAATTTTGTAACGTACTTGTAAATGACATACAAATAGGCTTAGTTTATTTAGTTGTTAAATGTATAACGAATAGAATAGTTTAGGGTAAGTGACAAAATTATATAAGGGTAGGTTAGTATATTAGTAAATTAATTTATAGGAATGACTGAACCACTGAAAAGGCTCAAGCAGTCGAAACGTACGTATGGTCGAGTGAGGTTATGGAACAATGAAATGTAAAATTTTATTTTAATGTTTTGACCTATAACCCAAGAAAAGCATCCTCAAACACACATACACACACACACACACACACACACACACACACACACACACACACACACACACACAACATACATATATATATATATACAGGGTGTCCCAAATTGAGTAGGATAGCATGGGTATCTTTCTTATTATTAATGATAGAGATCTGCTTAAATGAGCAAAGTTGTGTCATTTGGATAGCTTATTTAAATTCCGCATAGATACATTCTAAATTCCAAACGGTTTAGAAATTATTTAAAAAAAACTGAAAACTGCCAATTTCTTCGAAGTCGAATATTTTTGTTATAATAAAAGATACGAAAAAATGTTTCTTATAAAAGTTACTTAGTTCAATTGTGTGCACTTGAAAGTGATGTTAAAATTAAATTCAAGATGGCGGTTATCGAGATATTAGCATCAACTTTCATATTTTAAATGGACGCCATATTGGATTTTTAGATGGTTAGATAGCATATTTTTTTCTCTTTTCAATGATGTATCACAACATATGTTTAAATGAAAAAATTTACTGAAAATGATAATTTAAATTTTTTATGAAGTAGGCATCATCAGATTTCTCTTAAACAAATGAAATTATAACAAACTGTCATGTTGAATTAGTGTATCTGTTGTACTAATAATTGGCATTTGTGTATTCTCTTTCCCAGTTATTCTATAAAATATTCAAATGGCAAATTTTTCAACAAGCGAACAATATCATATGTTTTGTACATAATAAAATGTAATAAGAACAGTCGCCTTGCTGCCGAAACATATTTAACAAACTTTCCCGAAATATGACAGCCAAACATTAAAATCTTTCAAAGATTGGACACAAATATGCAGCAGTATGGATGTTTAAAAAAACCTACTCGAAACATAAATGGAGACATTGCAGATGAGGTGTTGACACTGGCCTGTGTGGAAGCTAATCCAAACATTTCAACACGGGAAATAGAAACCCAAGTAAACGTATCCAAGTCTCAAGCATCAAGAATTTTAAAAAAGCATAAATATCACCCTTACAGATTTCACATTGCTCAAAACTTACAACCAAACGACTATCTCCACAGATCAACATTTTGCAGATGGTTTATCAATCAAGTTAGGGAGAATGATGATTTTATCAATCACGTTTTGTGGACCGATTAGTCTTATTTTTCTAACTGTGGAATATTTAATCGTCATAATGAACACTATTGGGCATAGAAAAACCCACGCATAACAGTTCCACGCCGCAATCAAATTCGATTTGGATGTAATGTTTTTTGTGCTATATTGGGAAACCGTTTACTTGGTCCTATAATATTCAATGGAACCTTAACCTCTCAACGTTATTTGGAAATGCTTCAAACATCTTTAGAAGATTTATTAGACGACCTACCTTTGGCACAAAATAATCAAATTTGGTATCAACAAGATGGCGCACTTCCACACAACGCTAGAGATGTTATCACCTACTTAAGTAACCATTTTGATGGCAGGGTAATCACGACACACACACCTGTATAATGACCGCCTAGATCAGCAGACTTAACACCCCTGGATTTTTATTTATGGGGCACTTTAAAAGATAATGTATATGGAAGTAATTTCCAGTACAATAATGTAGATGAACTACGGGAAGCGGTTATGCAGGCAATAAACGGTCTTAATGGGAATACATTACGACGCGTAACAAAAAGTGTTCTAAAACGTTGCCGATTGTGTTTAAATAATAACGGTCAACATTTTGAACAATTGCTATGATTTATTAGTTGGTGTTTAATGTTATTCTAATGGTTTTTTTTCGTTTAATTTGTTTTAAAACTGATTTGTGTTGATGCCTACTTGATAAAAAATTAAAATGATTATTTTCAGTAAATTTTTACATTTAAACGTATGTTGTAATACATCGTTGAAAGGAGAAATAAATATGCTATCTAACCATCTAAAAATCCAATATGGCGTCCATTTAAAATATGAAAGTTGATGCTAATATCTCGATAACTGCCATCTTGAATTTAATTTTAATATCACTTTTAAGTGCACACAACTGAACTAAGTAACTTTTATAAGAAACATTTTTTCATATTTTTTATTATAACAAAAATATTCGACTTCGAAGAAATTGGCAGTTTTCAGTTTTTTTTATATAATTTCTAAACCGTTTGGAATTTCGAATGTATCTATGCGAAATTTAAATAAACTATTCAAATGACACAACTTTGCTAATTTAAGCAGATCTCTATCATTAATAATAAGAAAGATACCCATGCTATCCTACTCAATTTGGGACACCCTGTATATGTGTATATAAAAATTAATTTTTTAAATAACTATATTTGTAGAAATAATAGAGATATGTATGAAGAAGTAATCATTCAGCCAAATCCAAATCAAATAAATTCTGTAAAGTTAAATAGTATAAACTCTAAAAAAAATCATAAAATTTAATTTTAAATCTAGTTCTAAAATAAACAGCAATGCTTTATTACCTACCATTAATGAGAATTATTTAGGCGAAGACCAATATGGTTTTCGTAAAGACAAAGAGACTAGAGAACCAATACTAATGATTAGGGTAATTATCGAAAAAAGGTTACAAAAGAATAAAAAAACTCATTTCGCGTTTGTAGATTTAGAAAAAGCATTTGATAGGGTTAATTGGATTGTTATGTTCAGGGTTTTGCGAAAAATGGGAATCTCTCATAGGGATAGAAAAATTATTTACAGTCTATATAAAAACCAAAGCGTAGTAATTAGATTTGATGAAATAGAAAAGGAAGCTAAGATTAGAAATGGTGTTAGACAGGGTTGTATACTGTCTCCCTAGATTTTTAATGTTTATATTGAGGAAGCTTTAAACTTAGCTAGAGAGAGAAAAGAGATAGGTATTAGTGTAGAGGGACAGAAAATAGACATGTTACGTTTTGCAGATGATATAGCCATTATAGCAGAGTCTAGAAAATAGTTAGGAGAGTTTTTAAACATTTTAGATGAGATACTACAGAGTAACTATAGTATGAGAATTAACTCAGTAAAGACAAAGATAATGACAAGTGAGTTACAGTCTAGTTCTAAACCAAAATTAAAAATAGGTAATACCGAGTTAGAGGAGGTAGATGAATTTTGCTATTTAGGTAGTATAATTACAAAGGATGGACGCAGCAGAAGGGATATAGTAGCTAGAATAGCTCAAGCTAGAAAAATGTTTTTAAAAAAGAAAAACTTACTAATAGCTAATAATATTAGTTTAGATAATAGAAAAAGTTTCTTAAAGTCGTACGTATGGAGCGTTCTACTATACGGTAGTGAGACTTGGACAATTAAAGAAGTAGATAAGAAAAAGATAGAAGCTTTTGAAACTTGGTGTTTTAGGAGAATGTTAAAGATTAGTTGGACAGATAGAGTAACAAACGAGGAAGTTTATAGAAGGATAGGTGAGGAACCCTGTTGTGGAAACAATTAAAGGTCAGGAGAGATAGAATGATAGGGCACCAGTTAAGACATGAGGGACTATTTAGTAAAGTCTTAGATTATAGACTACCAAATAAAAATAGAGTAGGAAGGCCTAGACAAAGCTATATTAGTCAAATTATTAGAGATTTAGGTTGTGAAGGGTATGTAGACCTTTTTAGACTAGCTCAGAATAGAAAAGAATTTAGAGCTGCGTCAAACCGACTTTAAATAAGTTCGAAAGCAAAACAAAAAGAAATCAGTTAACTAAATGTCACCATGACATAACTCACAAGTAATTAGCGGTCTGGCATGTTGGCAGCGATTCGTTGCTTAAGCCTTACCATAACATATAATTTAACACTTTTCCTTTTTGAAGCGGATAACCAGGTTATATTTCATTTCCTTATAAATGCTAATCATGTAAACATGTTAGAGTTCTTTAACAACCATCAGGTTGCTAATATCTATGTAGAGCCAGGTGGATAGAAAAGATAGAAGGATATAGGAAGACCTAGATCAAGCTATATTAGTTAAATTATTAGAAATTTAAGTTATGAAGGGTATGTAGAACTTTTTATATTAGCACAGAATAGAAAAGAAGTTAGAGCTGCGTCAAACCGACCTTAAATAAGGTCGAAAAACAAAATGATGATGAATGTAATAATAAAGAATAAAGTTAAGAAAACGATGGTTAACACAAGAACAGAGGCTAGCTTAATTTAGAAGTACTTTATAAATAAAACTAACGACTGTAGGTTAATTCATTCTCAAATAGGGATGGAATAACTTGGAAGTTTTTAGAGGCATTTTCGGCAGTTTGTAATCTGTGATGAGCAGATCTCATCATAATATGCCAGAGATAAAACAACAATAAAAGGTTTGGACTGAATATGAAAAATCAAATCCAATAGAAGCTACAACAGTTATGTCGGATGCAAAAGTGTTGGCATTTGTTTTTATGATATGAAAGAACTCTTTTGATAGACTATGAAAAAAGCAAAATAATAAACGACGAGTGTTACGAAGCCTGTAAGACATCTACATGTGACTAAAAGGAAGCACTTTCTCATCATTATGTGGTACTATTACCTATATCAAAATACACGAGTTGGAAATAAAACAATCAGGAGGAACAGTGGAAATTTCCAACTAGAAAACGAACTTCTATAAACCCAGCATTTCCATTGGTTAAGGTCCTAGAAACTTCTTTTACATACTAAAACTAAACCACGCATTTTCATTGGTTAAGCATCTAATTAACTTTTTCTACATAGCCAGCACAGGGAAGAAACAAGTATAAATAAAATTGCGAGTTTAGCAATGGGCATTCACTTGGAGCTCTCTTCTGCACAGGAAATCAACTAGCAGTGTTACCCCTAACCTGCTCTCTTCTGGCAGCAGTGCTGCCACGCATTCTGCCTCCTTCTACTACACTAGCGGCGCTGCCCTCAGCCTGCTCACGACGCCGCCGCCTTCTACATACACATTTAGCCAAGAGTGCGTAACTTATCGCCTGCTAACGCCGCAACAAACGGTACGCTGCACTACACGCCGACGACTCCTTCACTCGACGCCTGCAATGAACTACGACGCCTTCCGAAGATTGTTGAAGATTTACGAACTGATTCAACCTGTATATATTGCTAAGATAACGCTGCACGCCGATGTAATTAACGTTCAGTTTCCTGCTGCCCGCCACCGCTCTGTCTCTAAGCAACTTAAAATTTAAATATGCCTCGACTAGCACAGTCTAATCCACACAGAGTGTACAAAGTTACGATAACAAAGAAATTGCCCCTTTTTTATCTAATACTTTCCTACTTGAATGAGAAAAACAAAATTGACCAGAATTAGTATAATGACAAAAAAAATTATATACACTTTACAACTTAATATGATATACTATTCGACAAAAATAAACCCCTGAATATCATATAATAATATCAATTTGTTTGTCCCCAAAATTATAGTTCCTTTAGTTAGTTTAAAGCCAGCAAAAATGACACTGTACTCTATTGGAAACACCTTTGAATGTTCAAAGACCATTCCCTTTTACGTAAATTTTAACGTACAAAAAGATTTTTGTGACCCTTTATATAAATATTCTGGTATAATGAAATTATAGAAAATGTTCAATAAAAAAGAAAATAATGCTTTATGCTATTTAGATAAAGTTCTAACCTATAGTTTTCTTTGCGTGTCTATTTGTTCTGTTACTGCGTGAGATAGGTTTTGGGCCTCCTGGAGCGGCTTTTTAAAAAGGCAATTCCAAAAAACTCTTCTGTCAAATTTATTTTATACTGAATTACAATTAATTTTTATTTACAAGTTGAGATCGAAATAATTCTAAGTTAAAATTCACTTTGATTAAATCAACTAAAATTACGGTGAGTGGCTGAATTACCAACAACGTTAAAGTTGTAAAGCTCTAGACTGCCTGATCATCTTGGGCTCTCTAGGGTATTTATGCTGTCCCTGCCCCTCACATTGCTTGTGGGAACTGCAGAGCTCATGTCTGCTTATTTCTGTATATAATATAATGTAACAATCTAAATTCTAAAAATTGCTGTCTTATAAGCTATTGTGACCTGCACCTGCAGTATCACGTTACGTTTAAAATACATTGTCTGTTTCCGTTCTCACTGTCTGGTTTGTTAAACTTTCATTATCCTTTTTATTATGTCCAATTTATACAATGTAACAATAATTCCTAATTCTTAATAGTTCCATTTAATTACATATATTTCTAATTTGGGGGATATGTAACTCGTGCTGTGGACCAGTACCCCTGGATTGCTTTCAGTTGAGTTCACTTGTTAATTTTATGATACCGCTTGATCAAACCCCATTCAATTCTTAAAACAGTCCTCTGTTTTGTGCTCCGATGCGTAGATGCCACAACCAATATTTTTATGCAATTTTAGATTGATTTAATTTTGGATTTATTTCTTAGAGTTTCCCAGATTTCAGCTTATTACTTAGAGTTTCACCCAGATTTTCCCAGATTTCTGAAAGTTCCCAGATTTCCCAAAGTTCCCAGATTCCTTATTTATAACTTAGATTCCTTAGATTTCTTATTTATTACTTAGATTCCTTAGATTTCTTATTTATTACTTAGAGTTTCACTTATTTCTTAGATTTCCTAGATTTTACAGATTCCTTAGATGTCTCATATCTCTTATTTATTACTTAGAGCTCTAAATTATAAATACTAAAATTATGTTTAATTAATAAGCTTTTACTTACGTTTTCCAGTTAACGGCAAAACTTTTCTCGTATATTGTTCACTATTATTTTAGTTTCAAGTTTTTCTGTCACGACTTTCACTAAATATAATTATATAATATTCTATGTTCATTTTTACGTAAAATTTTAATTTAAACTGATGTAAAGAGTGCTCTGGTTAAAAGCAGACTGTCTGTTTGTCAAATTTCAGTGGTATATAAAGCAATGCCTCCATCTAATAGGATTGGTTATCAGCGTACTACGGTCAAGGTTTGAGGCATGCTATAGGAGGTTTTCAACACTCAAGGCTTTCAGGGATTATATTAATAATAACTCGCCGGAACATTGCTGTGGTCACGTAGTATACCAGTTCTATATAGTGGATTGCTGTAATTCGTGAACTTTTACCCGTCTGTTTGGTGTTAGTGTAGGAAATCTTAACTCGACTTCTGAAGTAGACATACCTATGGCTTTATTTTGTCCAGATAATGTTTTAGGTTTTAAATTTATTTTCATGTTAAAAATTACGTACGCGAATTTATATAATGACATAAATTAAAATGCCTTTTTTTACATCCTGCGTTTTCAAAACGTATTGGTTTTTTAAATGTATATATAGATGTCATAACTATTTAGCATGTTTATCCGCACCACATATATATATATATATATATATATATATATATATATATATTATATATATATATATATATATATATATATATTGCTGTGTTATGTTCCTGTTAGCCCCTTGTTATTATATTAATATTTATCCCCACGATTGGGTCGAACATAAAATGCTGTGATATTACCCTTATATTAAGACCCACGACTTGGGCATGTCATAAATGCTGTGATTAATTCCGCCAACGGTTGGACAGCCCATAAATGTTGTGATATTCATAGCCCCTGTTATTACTTAAGCACTTGTAAAAAAGTTAAATCTCTTTTCTTCAACTGGCTGATTCAATTAAATAAAGCAATTCTACAATACACAGTATAATGATTAAATATTTACAACCTTTTCAAATATCTTCCCCTTTTTAAATTATTTACATCTGTCAGATTTTTAGAAAATGAAGCCAACATAACGAGTTTTTTATTACATTTAGAGACCTTTTAAAACGTTTCAAGATGTTTATTGCCTTTCATAAATTCATTCAAGAAACCCCAGTTTGTCGGCTCTTACATTTTGAATTATTATTGAAATAAAACAGTTTATAGAAATAAATTATATCAAAATATCTAACCTGAAGTGGTTCAGTAGGTTCTCTGCATTTCCAAGAATTTTCGTGTCTATTCTGAATGTTCTGAGTCGAATTTGGTCGACATGCAACCAAAATAGTATCAAAATCGTTGTTAGTGAGGTTGTTCCAATAAAAGGTTTTTCATCTCCGTAATTAATGAATATTTACCATTAATTTAACAGGCAGCATTCTCCAGAGTCTTCCTGACTCGCATCCAAGATTGTATTTAAGATCGTAATTAAGATCGTTATTAAAAGTTTTAACATGGTATAGTTTATTAAGAATCGTAACAAGATCTTTATTGAGAGCCCTGTTGTATTTATTATTAGAAATTGTATAATTTCATTAAATCTGGTTTACTTACGTCTGTAAAAGTACGGCTCGCTTAAACAATTTTACACTCTTTTAAAATGATTCTCATTTTAATTTAATTAACTGTTCGCGTGAATATTTAGCACTTTCGAGTATAGTGACTGCCCAGTTTCAAAATTATACTAACCCGTTGTTCAATTGTCATCATATTTATAGGCCCGGCCCCTTTTGTTTGCGATTCGTCGACTCCACGTGCTGGGCGACACCAATTGTATTATCACTTGTTATTTTGGGAAACTTTACCAATTGTGCAGGTTAATTGCATGACGTATGCTCAGTTTGTTACGTCATTTATTGTTATACCTCACATTTAATTCAGAAATCCCAGGAATCTTCGTTCATAAAATCACCTATTATTGTTGTTGAATTTATTCTAATCTGAATGGAATAAATTTGATGTTTGTTTATTTCCTAGTTAAATTGGATTTTTGAACAAATGTAATACTTTTCGATCACGTACGCTTTTCAAATAATGCATAATTTCTGCCTGCATTTATGATGATATATTAACGCACTTTTTGAATATTTATCTAGCCAATTCATACAGGTTTTTCATTAATTTAATTTCAATGCGTTTCGTTACATTTTTAAATTCTTATCTTTGCTCGTAGCTACTCTTGGATATGTATTTTAATCGCTTGTACTGCTATATACAGTGTGCTCTCAACTAATAATATTTATAATGACCTATTTACTCTTCTAATATCTGTAATTATGTGCTTTTGTTACTTGAGAGTTTTTTTGTTTATTCTACGACTCCTATGA
This sequence comes from Platerodrilus igneus, assembly GCA_036346225.1. Taxonomy (NCBI): domain Eukaryota; kingdom Metazoa; phylum Arthropoda; class Insecta; order Coleoptera; family Lycidae; genus Platerodrilus; species Platerodrilus igneus. Next base: position 7,409,009 of record JARFIW010001469.1, on the reverse strand, counting down.
TTTAACCTACCCCTAAATTAACCATATAATTACAGCAATATATATATACATATATATATATATATATTGTCGTGGAAATTATAGGTTAAGAAGGGTATATAGGTCTACATAATAAAATTTTAACAACTGTGTATATAGGAAATAGGAACAATTTATTTACGAGCCAAATTAATCGGTTTAGATAGTGAAAACGGACGGTTATTAAGATATTTTTGTATTTCTAAATCAGAATGTTAAAATTGCATAACGGGTGGAAGCTTTAGAGTATATGAAAACTCAAACATACGCATAATTAATTGTAATATGTTAAATCAAGCACATGGGAAAAGACAAAGCTTTTGAGTATAGAAAATCGATCATTTAAACGCATATTTCCATTTAAATAAACCAAACGTTCGTTATACAAATCCTAAGAAGTGCTAAAACTCGGAATTATTATTTTAAACGGATAGTTACTTCAAAGAAACACCTGAATAGTTAAACGTCAAGTTCAGAGAACTGAAATATACGTTGGGACAGAATTCAATAGAATTGTTTGTAGCGGTCGGTGCGACAAGCTGTTAAAATAACAAATGCTCTGAAGACTAAGTGAAATGATATATCTATAATGTAAAACAGAGAGAACACGTATAATAAAACGTTGGTTAATATACTCGTCTAAAATACGCAGTAGATTTGGAGGCCAACCACAATATCGATTTTGTGTAGCTTGAGAGGGGTTCTAAAAGAGACAATAAATATGGGTAAAACGAAGAAAGGTAGCTAGGGAGTTGAATGTTAAAACGGGGGAAAGCAATATAATTGGTCGAAGGCTATAAGTTTTGAGAAGTTCGCGTCGGTTAGATGTGGTTAAGCGAATTTCATGGTAAAGCCGGGTAAACTTGCAATTTGTCAGAAATTGAAGTTCGTTACGAACAAAATTTTTAGAATAGGTTTTAGAAAATAAGCTTTTCGATGGAAAGAGGGTCCGTGAGGGGTATTGAAAAGCGTATAAATACACTGGGACAATTATTAAATATCTCTTAGATCTTACATCTATTACGTGCTCTTACGTTGTATTGATTGTCGTTTATTAGTTGAATTATTAGACAACATCCTATTTAAATGTGTAAAAACTGTTAGTAACGTACCGAGAACGTATTAAAAATGTGATTTGCACAAGTGGGTGCTGGCTTACAAAGGTGCTGTTACTAAACGCAACGATCTAATGAAAGAATGGTACATGGGTAAGCGAATCAAGACAGTTGAAACTAGTATGCGTGAAGTGTAGTGGTTATGGAAGGTTAAGCTTGGTCGAGACCATTATTCGGGTTGAAATACTAAAGGTGGTGGCAGAAATTTGGATAACCAGTGGACATGAGCTGGTTCCATGTATAATCACGAAGTGTATGGACACAACGACGAGGGTTTTGGTAAACATCTTCAGAGGTAACGAGGGAAGAAGCTTACTCAAGGTAGAGAAAATTAATTTCTTGCTTTTGCTTGAACATTTGTGCTGATATTTTGCGCGTGAGTGTTTTGACTTATTGGGAGTGTATTTTATTACCATAAAAACTCATTTAAAGGGGTATATGTACAGGACTTTTGATATTGATGATTTAAAAAGTTTACTAATGACATACAAATGTTGTTGTAAGGAGTAAACGGATCTTTAGCTTTATTTTAAACAAAAATGCGATGTGTAAAAGCATTTAGAGTAACTGGATTATACTGATCTCAAAATAGACCAGAAAAAAATTAATTTAGGGTTGCACGACGGGCCCATCTACTCGTCTGAAATAAAATTGTTGGAATATATAACAAGTTGAAAATGCAAGCATTGTCGCAACGAACTTCCAAATGTAGACTTACTTTAAAACAATTTAAAGAAATTAAAATTATTATGTTGTAATAATTATAAGTATTCAGATAAAATAAAAATTAATTCCCCGGGGGGGTCGGGTATCCGTGGTCAGATTTTGTGGGGGTACCATATTTCGACTCAGCTATGTTAGGGGAGTCCAAATATGTATCGCACATTAATTTTGGACCTATTTGAAATTTAAATTTTCCCGACGGAATATCGCGGAGGCACGGCGTCCCCGTGGCCCGATTTCAACTGACATCAAAACTTAAGCTCAGGACACCGAGCTGAATCGATTGATGTATCACACATTGATGTCCGACCATTAGAAAGGCCTCGGACGGACAGACGGACGACAAATCGATTTCATAAACGAACGAAGTTCGTTGAAAATCCTGAAATTTTAAAAGATTTCAAGATTGAGATGGTAACATTTTTATCAAACTGTATATACAAATGTGTAAATATTTTCTTACTAATGGAAACTTGTTAATATGTGTAAATAAAAAGGTTGTATGTCTTGTTGCATTATTTGAGTGGTAATTTCATTTGACTGTATATGAGAGAAAGAGTGAATTTAGGATGGTTGGTATCCAAGAAGAAGCAGATTTTAGAGCTAGCCGAGGTGTGCAGAAATAAGGAGGCGTTCCAAAGGTACTGTAAGAATTTTTTTTAAATTTTCAGAAAATTTTAGGACGGCCCAATCCGTGGGGCGAGAAACGATTTTTTTTGAAATCCACTGCAATATATATTGTTATGGATTCAACGGGTTGAATTTGGGGTAAGCAATGCAATTTCAAACACCCTGTATAGAGAAACGAACAAATTATTTACGTGCAAAATTTATTTAATTTATTTAATTTAAACGGACAAGTATTGACGTATTTTTATAATTAATGATTGAAAAGTTAAAGGTACATAAAGAAAACCAGTTTTAAAAACAAATAGAAACGCATAAATAATTTAATTTATTTTAATTCGACATGTAAAAGCAGTAGAAAACCCACCCGGGTAAAGAAAATCAATAATCCCAAGGCAAAAGGTTTCTTGGTAACAAACAAACGCCAATTTTATCGGAAACGGTGAAATATAAACTCTAAGAGTTGTTGTTTTAAACGGTCTATAATTAAGAACATCTGCATGTTTAAAAGGTTACCTTCTTCGAAATTATCAGCATAATAAAGCGGGCTTCATAGGAAATAGTTTTCAACCGTCAGTTGCTTCGAATAACAAGCTAACAAAGTTCTTAAAGAGCAGGGGAAATGCACGATCGGTAATATGCTACAGATAAAGACGGATATAAAAGCATTGGTTTTCAAAACGCACGTGCTTAATCCACATGGAGTGATGAAACGCTGTCAGCAATATCGATTTTCTACAACTCAAATAGGGTTTGGAACGCGACATCCAATATGCATAAGACAGAGATAAAAATATTACAGGCGGGGTTTCATGACGACACAGAATAGTATCATTGGTTGGGAACGGAAAGTTTTACAAACGTACGAACATGCGACAGGTGGAAGCAATTTTCGGATCATACGACGCGTCCACTAGGTGAATTTCTGGAATCTTCAAGTCGGTTATATCAAAATTTGCAGAAGTGTTATTAGAAAATAAGTTTTTCGCGTGAAGTGTGTCCTAGGGGTGTCATTTTAAAAATATAAATACTCTGAGAGAAGTAGGAAGGTTCTCTTTGTATTCTCATCGTTTATACTACTTACAACAATAGACCGACGTTATAGTAGAGTTCTTGTGAGTATTAAAAATATTCATAATACAGTAAATGTAGTACTAGCACTTGTAACTTGGTAGTTGAGGCCTTATAGTTATTAACGTGAGTAGTGTCGAGTGAATTAAATTAACAGAGGTCCAACTAATACCATACCAAGCTAGTAAATCAATAACCAGAAGTATAATATACGTGAGTTTGTATGCTGTTATGAAATGGTGTTTGGAAGCAAGGCGCTTGGCAAATATTGGGGTTATAATCTATGAATATGTGGAGTATTAGAGCGCATAGTCACGAAACCAAGGGGTTCTGGTGAGCATCGTCGAAGGGACGGAGGCCTAAAGCATTCTCCAGGTAACTTATTTGAATTTTCTGTTATCTGATAAACTTTTGGAATTATTTGGTGATGTGTGAGTGAACATTGGGGTTATTTATGGTTATATAACGTATCGGAAAAGATACGTGTACTTGACAATTATTAGGACAATTATTATTATTAAAACTTACTAAGTTTCATTATGAATTTAAATTGAATTGTTAAGGGTACATGGGTCTATTAGTTTTGTAGTAATTTTATGCAAGGTAAAAGGCATACATTAATAAACTGGGTTATTATGAGCTCACCATACTCCAGAGTACAATAAATATAGGTTATTATTTGGGGCCCATCTACTCATATTGTATTAAATGTGTTGGCAAATAATAATTTAAAACAAGGACTTTAAAACATATCACTTATTGAGTTGTAATTAGTGTACCAAACTGTTTATACCTGTGAATAATTTGGCTGTATATAGCGGTAAATAAAAAATTGTATGATTGTTGTATTATTTGGAGATTTTATTGAATGGTGTGTGTGTGTGTGGGAAAGAAGAATGATTGTAAATTTAGGTATCCGGGAAGAGGCACAGCTGAGCTAACCAGGGAAGCTGCTGAAGATTTTTTGAAGCAGCGAAATCAACAGGGTAAGAATTTTTTTTTTGTTTTCTTTTAAAATCGATTGTTGACACTGGCGATGTCAAACCAATAAGTCCCCGATCACTGCAATATATATTGATTTCCTAACTATTTAACTTATATAAGTATATTTATTGACTTTATTAACTGATTTAACCTGTATATATGTTTTGATTTCGCAACTGCTTTAACCTGTGTGAGTTATTCGCAAAATTAAAAAAATTCCTCCGTAGCAAAGAATCTCACACACAGATACGTAAATTTCAGCCGTGAACAATTATTTTGTATGATTTTAAAACGCTACACTGGGCCCAATGCATTTAAGAGAAACTTCGAATTGTGAACTTACCGACTTGATTTCATATATTATTTTAGACAGATATTAAATTCCATAACGTCCTGAATTAAAGGAAAGCAACAAAATTGCAAATTTCCAGGATTTTACACATGAATAATTCCATTTTTTATTTGTTCAACTAAGCATCCCTGCTTTTATTAGCACGTTCAAAGCTTTAACGTTGAAGAAAGTTATAATTATTAATTTAAAGTAAATACGTATTATCTATGTACAGACAGGGGAAAATAAATGTGTTTTAAAAGGCTAAATATTAATCAAGTCATATTTCTTGTCAAAAGCAGTTTACTGAAACATGGCATTTCTGCTATGGAGTAAGTAAAATAATCTTTGATAAAATAGCGTCAAAATGAGCGTATCTATTGAAGCGTGGAATTGTCTGCTTCAGTGCAGTACATTTCTTGCCAAAAATGTTGAGAAACATACCCTCTGTTCGTGACATTGCATGTTTTAATACGAGCAGTGTACAAATAATACCAGAACATATATTCGTGCGGTTTTAACCACAACAAACGACAGCTAATCAATAGCTTTCATTCGCAGTAAAATCCTTAGCTTGAAAAATACTCAATTCCCACTTTTACACCGTAACTTAAATTGCGTTTAGAATAAATATAGAAAATAAATTTCTACTTTAGTTAAAAGAGTATATGCAAAATAAACCAGTCGGAAAATTGGTGTTAGCCATATTTTCTCACTGGAAATTGAAGTCACTTCCATATTCAGTTCGGGTTAATACTTACACTTCAACACCGTATTTGAAACAGTAAGTAAGATAGATGAGTATCGATGATTTCCATAGAGGAGTAGACATTTCCCTCGCCGATGTTTTCTGTTCGTTCACTAAAACTTTAAAAATAGCGAACCTCAAAAGAATGGTAACATACGAAAAGCGTAGACATTCGCATTCTTAAGTATACAAACTATCAGGACCACCAAGAAAAGGTTAAAATAAACCACCACCAATTCATTATTAAAAATTTTATACAAGTTGGCCACAAACAACTTTAAAATTGCCTTAATAACACTTTATTCAAAATCCATCCTTTTTATATTTAACAGCAGCACTGACAAGGGATTCGTAGAAAATTTATTTTGCTTTTCACATTTTACCTCCTCGAATACACAAAAGAATTCAAAAAACCATTTAGTCTGTACATTGCTGTGAAACGCCTCCGAATAGGAGTCTCACTATTTTTTTTCTGTGACTCGGGTACAACGAACTGTATTAATAAGAATGCAATAATATTTTTCTTTCATACAAAATTATTTATAAAACAGTTTTCAGTTTTAGTTTATACAGAAAATTATTCCTAAAAGTTACTTAAAAATAATCGTTATCTTATCTTAATTAACACTTACAGAACTCAAATCTCTTGTGTGAGTTATCAAAAATCACGCTAATTTTGCAGTGGATAATTTGCCGATCCTTTATTACCCCGTTTGTGAGTCTGCTTGGCCAATGACGCTGCACAGATTATCTAGTAAAAGTCAAAATGCTCCGAACTTTGACCTCAAAATTTGCTGGTAATTATCCGCTTCACAAAAAAATTATACGAGTAAGAACTTATTCTACTTTAAGTTACAAATATTGAAATATTCTTATCAGTTACAAACAAAAAAATCCAAATTTTATACTTGCGAAAATAGCCCTTATCAAAATCTCATTTCCGTTAACATAAACGGTACTAAATACTTCGTGGTTACATCTCAAATTGATGTTCGAATACCACTTTACCAAAAGTACATTTATTGTTTGCTGATTAAAATCATTAATTGTAATAAATCTTCCTTACATTTCCTCAAATAATTACGTTTGACAATTCTATGTTACTTGTGGAACACCGATGAAGAAAATTTCAAATTGCTCGAAAAATGTGTAGTTTTATGTCGTAAAGTAATTTAGAGCATGCAACTCTTACATGCTCAAAGTCGTAAAAAGAATTAATTCTGAACGTCGAATACTTAATAAAAGCCGAATCTAGCATGTTGTTTAGTTTTAGAAACAATGAATCTGAATTGTTTACTCAAATGTTATATCTTAAATGGTAAATACTGTATGCATGTTAAATACTGATTTTCAAATGAATATCGAATCAAACATGTTATTTGGCTCTAGAAAGAATGAATCTGAATTCTATCCGTTATAATTCAGTTCCGGTTTATAGACCAAAACAAAATCATACGTGATATTCTAGATCCCTCCCAATTTACTTCGTAGCATTAGTCACTCTAATCATGCTATATCTACGAGAATTTCGGCGTTTAATGATATAATTAGTGTAAAACAATGATTTATGTTTATCGTAATACGTGTAGTTTATTCTATTCTAATGTATGAAGTTAAAGTTCGCGGGCTCCCTCTTTCTTATTGCAATACGTAAGGCTATTGAAGTTGTTATATCTTATTTTTTATGGATTTTTAATGTCCGCGGGTTCCTTGAATCGGAGAGTTTATTCATTGATTGAAAATATTTAACTTATTTAATGTCTTTTAAAACATTTCTAGTAAAGTGACGTATCCGAAAATTCTAGAATTAAAATATTTTGTTTGAAACTCAAAAGTCCACAGAATTTTAAGCATAATCAATACAATAAGATTTGTTCTAGAACTAACCCAAAACGGACTTTTTTGAAAGCAAGCTATTTTTCTCTATTACAAAGTATAAAGTGGCAATTTTAACGAGAATAAATATTTTAATTTTGTTTCAAATTGTATCCATCTACACCCGGAAATCAATTACATAATTATTTAAAACTCGCAATTACAATCCTAATATATATATATATATATATATATATATATATATATATATATGCTGTATCAACGCATCGCGTTGGGCGTCGCTTAAAGAGTGCTGTGACAACGATACAGCAATAAGAAATTTGAAATTATTTACACTCTACTTTTCTTTACTTCATGTAGCTAGTTCAATGGAAGTTATCGAATTTATAAAATGAAATAAAACACAGCAATCTCAAGAAAACATCCATACATTCAAAAAACTTTTTTTTTTCATACAAAAGAATTTATAAAACAATTTAGCGCTTAATTTCATACAGAATATAATTCCTACCAGTTACTGAATTATTAAAATACTCCGTGCGTAATCTTTGTAAAAAGGTACATAATCCTATTTAATTATAATAGCTGGTTATTTGCCTATCTCTTATTACCACGCTTGTAAGTGTGTTTGGCCAAAAGCGCTTCACAGATATTTCATTAAAATTCAAAAGGCTTCGAATATCGACCTCAAAATTCTCGGCAAATCATCCGTTTCACAATTAGAAAAAAAATGTGAACTTATTCTAAATTTAAATTACAAAATACTCAATTATTTTTATAATTAACAAACATAGAACCAAAGTTTTATACTTGAAAAAATAGCGCTTATCAAAATTTCATCTCCAAATTAATGATATTAAATACATCCAGATTCCATTTTACATTGACGTTAAATCTCTGTGTACAAGATAATCCATATTCTTTTAAATCTCCATTAAGAATATTAATTTTTCAAAGTGCATCTTCTATTTTTAATTAATTAACTTCAGAGTAGCTTCTATATCGAAGAACGTTCAACTTCCATAGTATTTTTACAAAACAAATAATGCTTCATCTAATAATCGCATTCGATACCTTCCGTGTTTGAAACTACACAATTTTATAAGTTTCATATTTATGCAAAGTTTTACTGTGCTTTTGCACATCGTAATATTATAAACCGCTCAAACTTATGCGTTTAAACCTTTACTCAAGCAAACTAATGAATGAATGAATGGCGGAATACTAAATCTCAAGTCTTAGATGTTATTTTGCAAAACGCAAATGAATCTTATTCAGTCCGGTCTTATTTATATACAATATAATCTAACTACGTCATAATTTCCATACGATTCCAGATTTTTTCTCGAGAATTAGTCACCGCTGATGTAAAAATTTACAAGAATGTCAGCATTTAACGATCAATTAGTATCAAGTTACGTGATTTACGAGAATCGGAAAGCGTCGTCGATCTTTGTCCAACGGACGGAGTTGATGGTTGCGCCGCATCTATCTTATAGTAATGCTGAAAACTATAAAATCATTCTCATCAATTTTGCCTTTATATAACGCAAGTTCCTTGAATCGCCGATCAAGTTGTAATGACGTTTCTTATTAATTGACGTATTCTCATTCTTAATCCCAAAGGTTGCAGAATATGTTTTCTTTAAAACTCCTAAAATGAATTCCAGTGATAATAAATGTTCATAAAAGCGTTCCCTATGCTTTGTAAACGCAATAAATTGATATTGTATTTTTACGTAAAGCTATTAAACCGCTTTCTTATCAATTTCTATTACATTTTATGGGTTTTTAACGTTCCGGTCGCTTCTTGGAATAAACGTTTTTTTATTAATTAGAATATACTAAATTGACGTATTTCTATTCCTCTCGAAATTTCTAAAACATGTTTTATTTAAAATATTTTTATGCTACACAGGGTAATTACTTTAAGCTTCAATGTTTTATCCACAGGTTTTGCACATGCAGCAAGATCCGCATTTTCATAATTGTAGTAAAAGATTGGTGTTCACGTCAAAACGTGTTTTAATACACATAATTAAGGTTAACTGTAGTTTCTTACGCAAAATGCGTAAAGGTAGCACTATTCTATGATATTTACAGGTACTCAAGAACATTTTTATATGCATCAGAAATGTAAAGTGAAAATAAATGGCTTCGTATTTATCTTAGAGTGATTATTTATAACCACGGCTTAAATTTGTGTTTTCGCTGTTGTACCGTAATGGCTATGTATTTACGGTTGAAATTCATTGATTTTCATAGAGCATAGGGTACCGCATTTAACGCGTTTTTACATTATTTCTAACGATTAATTATTATTCCTTATACTGTATACATTATTTGCTATGTATTACAATACGCTTATATCATACAGGGTGATTATTTATACACGCGCAATTGCATTTTAGCTTGGTACTTTAATGAATAAAAGTACGCTTGTATTGTACAGGACGAAATCATGAATTTACGGAAATTTCTATTTTGTTCGGATTCTTTTATATTTTAGTGGACTTGATATATAAATTTGGATTCAATGACCTTTCGTAACCCCTTGTCACGTCAATCGAAGATGATCTAAATGAGTCCCAAGTTTGGCGTCAATAAAAGTGCTGTGAACCGTAACTGATTCTAAATAAGCCCTAGTTTGGGCGTCAATAAACGTTACTGTGATTTGTAGATGATTTTAGTAAAAGTGTTACCCTAATTATTTTGCTAGCTCAATTTAAATGAAACCACTAGAATCAGACATCAAATTTACAAAAACACGAAACATTCTTTAACAAGCAATCTTTCAAATAACAATAGTTACATCCACAAGAGCTTTTCTTTAACAAACCATATCTTTCATGTAACCTCAAAAAACACTTTCATACAAACATTAAAATCTAAATGTATGATCCAATAATGCCACAACAGCTTTTTCTTAAAAAGAACATCTTAACTCTAGGATAAAAAAATCATAACTTCTGGATAATAACTCGCTGACACTAAATAGAGTCCAAAATCTATTTTATCTAATTAGAATTTTCATTCACAAATCATTCGCCATTCAAATCTTATTATTTTAGAAAATAAGTCTAATAATTTTAACAACATCCCCTTAAAATTGGATTTAAACCTATCTGATCAGTTATGTTTAATTGTTTTTTACATAATAGCAAAACCTAACGGAATCAGCTACCTTCAAATCAAATTAACCACTCTCACACAAAAATTTGCACACAAAATCTTATGTAACTTAACTAATATAAACGTCTTTTTAAAATTACAAAACAATATGCTTTTTGTATTCCATATCGTTGAGATTTCTCCATTAAATTCGATTAAACATTAATATTGTATTTTTACTCAATATACCAAGAGCGTCCAAATCGTTTAAATTTTACAATTAAATCCATTCAAGTTTCATATACGCTATCATTCAAACTAAAACTTTATCTAGCAGTAATTATTGTGCATTTATCTTCAATTTTTGAAATCACTGTAATTATCGGCTTGCTTCAGAATGGTAATAAACTTTCAAAGTCGTCAATTAAAGTCGTCTGTTTACTATAATACATCACTAGTAAATATCACTTAGACTGGCATGGCGATGTTTAAAACGAGTATTAAACAACTGACCATTAACTGCCTTAGTGAAATGTCAACGTTTAGAATAATCGCGTTAAGTTTCGGTGTTACTTTTACGCTTTCGTAGAAATTTAGAAGGTTCGTCTGCTACGTCAAATCTAGAATTGTCTAAATGATAAAATTTTTTGAGAATGTGGCGTTTTACGACTTGAGGATAATAATTAGTTCTATTTATCGACGTATTATCTTACCTTGAAGATTTATTGATGTAATTCTCCGTAATTTATGGCCGTCGTTAATTGTTTTATCTTACAATGTTAACTTCTAATTTGAATGCTTATTCACCTTTATTATAAATGGAATTTTGTCGAAGTTCATTACATACGTTTTTATTTTTCAATTAAATATCATTTACGCGCTTTAGTCAAAAATACGACCGTATTTTTAGCATTATTGTACCTGCGACTTACCGCAATTTGATTTGATCATAAGATCAAATTCTTGAGTGTCAAACGGCATATTTCAAAATAGTTGCACATTTTCTCGTAAACAAATATTTTGAGAGCTAATAAGTACTTTTTGGTATGAAGCTCTTTGAAAGACAAATTTCTTCTTCACGCGTAATATTGTGAATACCTTCGTCTCCATCTAAAAACACGATTTCTTCCTCATCACGAATAAAAATTCTTTAAATCACGGGCTACTATGAAAATGATTATTTACATAATATGTGCTTCCTTTAAAATCCTTTTTATTTTGCTCAGATTTGGAGTATTATAGGAGCTATATGACCTCTTATATGTTATATATTATTAATATAAATATATATATTTATATATATATATATATATATATATATATATATATAAAATACTCAAATTTAGACCAGGGTAGAAAATTAATTAATTACATCAAATAATTTTAATCACCGTGTATAAGGAGTTTTATTAGATAATACGCGTTATTAAAAAACCGTGGAGCATACAAATTTATTCGTTTCACTAAAAATAAGGGATTTAAATTATTTACTAAACGCTTTCTATAAAAAGAAGCAGAATTAAAATGCTCAACGTGTATTTAATTTAATTGTTCCAAGTAAAGAAACAAATAGAAATTACGTGCAAAATTTATATTAAGTAATTCAATTTTTAAGTAATGGGTATTAAACAAAGTGTACAAATAATAAATTAATATTTAATTTGTATTCACTAAAAATTAAAGGGTAGAAGTCAATGCCATTCATTATTATTTTAATTGGAGTTAATTGAACGATTATTAAGGTATAATATGCACAAAAGCTTTTAAAAACCCAATAATATTCAAATCGTAGAAGTGTTATTTAAAGTATTACGATTGAACACCTGCGTATTTTGAAATATCAAAGTTCTAATTAATTTGTTTGGATAAACATGCAGCTTCTAGGTATATTGGAAACGGTCGGATGTTTTAACGGGAAGGCTAGATACGGGGTTATTTAACCCAAATAAGAATACACGTGGACTGAAATCACCGATAGTAAAGAGTATCGATTTGCACCACTAGAAGCAAGTTAGAAAAAGACAGATAATAAAAGGCGTGATTTGAGCAACGTCACGAGGAAATGATTGGTTGAAATAGGATGCAGATATGAGAGGTGTAAACGTAACGATTTCTATACAAAATTAATTAGTTGTTTGCAGACGCGTTGCGTGCCGTGTGAAAAATTTCTTAGATTCTCAACTGGCGCGTGTGCAAATTTTGTAGAATAGCGTGCCGAGCTGTCGAAAAGGGAAAAGAGAATGCGAAATTCTGAAAACTGGCCGTTGAGGGACAAAACCGACGGGCAGGCTAGCTATTATATAAACCCGTGATTATAGGTGTTTCGCTCTCTTAGATTTTTGATTATTCGATGCTTTAAACAGTGCTCTCTTAGATTTTCGATTTTGAATCAAGACTTTAAACAGTTTGCTCTTATATTTTGGTGATTATTGAATACTTTAAAACAGTTTGCTCTTTACGTGCTACGATACAAGTTATTATGCATTAGTGCACTTAGAAAAGAAGATACAAGGTAATAAAGCCTAGTTATATTTGCGAGGATTACTGTACCAATTATCCAAATTTGTAACGATAAATGAATAAACAAAAGTAGGCAGTTTTGGGGTATAGCGTGAAAGAATTAGGAATTTCTTTGCTATTTTTCGGGGGTGTTAATAATCAAATGTTATTCGTAATCGTGATTGGATCCACAAAACAAGATTTTGATATACTTAGATGAGTCCTTGAGAAGCCCTGAATGGTGGTGTAGAAAATTTTAAAAAGCGTTCAGAATCAGAAGCCGTAAACATAACCCAGTTGGAATGGTGTGATTAACAAAGGACGATGTACATTGGAGCCACGAGTGCATTAACCTTCAGGTAACTTATGCTTTGTTGTTCGATTTTTGATGTTTTGGTGTGTGTTGAATAACTTTATAATTTGTTTGCTAAAAATGGACAGTAGTGAATTTGTACAAACAACAAATTTTTAATTTTAAGGTGAAATTTTCTTGTTTAAGTAGAAAGGAGTATTTAGCAGTTTATGTTCTTGATTATGATGAAAATTTGGGTCTGTCTTTGAGCTCAATTAGACTAACCTGTTTGATTAACGTAAAGGGGTGGGAGATGCTCCCTTTGTACTCAGACTCAGGTCTGCAAATATTGTTAAATTAATTAGTAGGCATCCTACAAGGACTTTAATTCTGGATGCAAATTAAAATGATGACAAATTTAAACTTGAAATTTTATGATACTGAAATTTATGCTGAAATTTAATTTTGAAATTTTAATGTATTATGAATATTGATGTAAATAGAGTTAACGTTGATGTTTCTGGTAGGAATGTGTTTGTTTTTTTTTATGAATGAGGATGAAAGTTTTAACTAGGTGAGCAGTCGAGGCGGAAAGAGTAAAGAGGCGATTATCTGAAGAGATTCAACAGGGCGAGAATCACAGCAAATCTTGGTGCCAATTCGAGAGGCTCGAATGTTGTTTTTTTTAATTAGGTGAGGTTTTTTGTAGGTTTCACAGCAAAATATGACGCCCAATCTGTGGGGCTCGAATGTTTTTTTTTGAAAGGACCAGTTCCTGTTGACGAGAGGAATCACAGCAATATATATATATATATATATATATATATATATATATATATAATAAAAATAATGAACTAGTCAGTCTTATCATAAAATACACATGAAGCTTGTCAATACTTTGGGATATAGTCCAATAATAAAACAAATAAATAATTTAATCTAAATCTTAACCTTTCAGTAAACATTTCTGTCATTAACAAAAGCTAAAATGGAAAAACCACATGAGTAAAATAAATAACAAGACACAAATAACTTACTTGTGATTTACATATTCTGTAAAAATATTGAAGTACATCTATAAGATTTACATAATAAAACAAGATGGATAAATTACAACATTAAAAAGTGCCAGAAGGGCACATCTTATAGTTATGACAATTTAAAACGGAAAGAACTAGTCTAACATAATTATTTGAAAATGAAAAGGACAACTTTTGAAAAATGACAATACCTACACTCCAAACAAGGATTCATTACTTCAACGGTGTTTGAAAAGATCTACCTTATATAGCGCAGAGTAAACGTTATGCACATTGACATCCATTTTGTTGTTTATAGTATTGAACTCCTAATTAAAATAAAACGATTCTATGAACAGCCTGGTCTTATAATTGGGTTCACTGTCCAATATGATGGTATCTTCTAACAAAAGTGTACGTTTAGTTGCATACACATACGAAGAACAACGCACATTTAGCGGAATTTTTTCGACAATCACTCCTATGCTGGTTTAAACGACTTTTTAACCACTGGCTCGTCTGCCCAATGTAACTATTATTACATCTACATGTGATCTTATAAACGATGTTACTTTTAATAATTTTAGAGTATGATTCTTCAATTTCGTGAATAATAAACTCTGGATGAAATTGTAGTATTCATAGACGATAGCCACCTTAGGTTGTTTAAGCAATCTCACCAACAATGGAGTTAATATTTGTATATACCGAAATTTTTTTATATCTTGTTTTATTAGTGTTCGAACTTTTTAAAAAATTACTGTATATTAAATTGTGAAAAATTCCTTTTGAATAACCATTGTTTAATAAAGTATCTACAAGGTAGTATTTTGTTTTTCTTAATAAGTTAGGGATCTGATATATGTTCAGTACGATAACGAAGGGCTTTCATAGTGTTGACCTAAAGTTGCATAGAGTGGTACAAGTAAAAATTCAAGTAGCTGCCAGAATTAGTTGGTTTAGTGTACTAATCGAAGGCTAGAAGATTGTTTGAATCCTTGATGACAAGAATATCAAAAAAGATATCTGCCATTAACTTCCATTTCGTAGATGAACTTAAGCTGAGTTACGTTTCGGGCCTTAGGAGCGGTGTTTTTAAAAACTACTTCCAAAAACTTCGTAACTATTTATTTGATTTATACAGATGTTAAAGTGGAATTTTGACTATCCTATTTAAAATACTCTAAGTCGAAAAATAATTACTAATTAAACTATTATGAGTAGCCTAAGCAAACTGCAATGTAAAAGCTGAAATACTTTGACTGACTGCCTGGTCTTGGGGCTCCCTGGAGTATTTATGTTGTCCCTGCCCCTCACAATTCTATAGAAACTTGCAGAGCTCATTGTCTACTTATTTCTTAATATTATTCATAATACATTGTAACGATCTTACTTTCTAGGTAATCGCGGTATCTTAACCGTCTGCAGTATCACTATCGTCTGGAATACATTGTATTGCATCCGTTCTCATAACTGTTAATACCCTTTTTATATCTATCCTTGAATTACATTGTTGTACTTGACTTAATAATTTCTTAATAATTTCTAATAATTTCCTATTAGATCCTATCTTATCATACATATAAAGATTGGGAGATACATTAAAATTATTTAGTGTTGTAATAGTTAGGTCAACATGTTGGAAAGACACGGAGCAATGATGTCATCAACATATTTAACTAGAAAAGACATCTCATTAGGTAGTTTAGGTAAAACAACGGACGTAAGATTATTTATAACAATTTTAGCAATTATAGGAGAAAACAATGACCCTATTGGAGTTCCAAAAAGTTGGAGATAGTATTTATCTTGAAAAACAAAATATGTATTGTTAAATACTAATTTGAGGGTAGCAAGAAACGAATCTTCAGACACCTTACAATAAGGTTTAATATTGTTCCAGTTCTCTTTGATAATAGTGACGAATAAAGGTAAAAGAATATTCGTAAATAAAGAAATTACATCAAATGACATAAAAAGGTGATTTGTAGAGAAATGGAATTCCTTAAATTGATGTAGAAACGAGAAGCTGTCTTTTACATTATTCCCTTCAAGAGGGAAAGCCAGTTGAAGAATGCTAGCCACGAAAGAAGCATTACCATACGTGGGTATATTTACCGTAGAGGAAATTGATGTCGAAGTAAGGACTGGTTTATGTATTTTACGTAAACCATAGTAATTACCCAGGGGGGGGGGGATAATTACACATACTAAGCTGATTCTTTTCAGAATCATTCAACGTCCCTTTTTTTATTCAGTACCTTAATATGTTCATTCGCCTTATTTTGGGCAGTAAATGTAGGATCTCTTGGTAAGGGTTTATATATAGACCTATCCGATAATAGATCGAGCTATTTGTCAACGTACTGTGTTATAGTCCCGTAAACGAGGTACGCGAGACACTACGTCAGTTGGTAACGATATTACATAATGTGAAAATTGACGCACAAATTTCGATGACGTGACACAATATGCAAATTATGGCACGTAATTACCAATTACACAAATTATATAAAAAATCCCCACGGAGTACTCACATGAACAGGTAGGCTTCCTTCAGGATTACTCCATGATGGTCGCCCGTGGCTTCGCTAATATTTCTCGGGTGTGGGAACTTCTAAGCCAAGTTGCATCCAAATTCGCTTTATCTTCTCCCTATGTAGAGGTAACGACGGGAAAGGGTTATAAGGAACGATAATCTAAAGAAGGCAAAAAGGGACCTACATAACAGAAAGATACGGTAAGACACCACACAACCACTCTTCCTCGCGTTTCGGAGGCAAGTCCCTACGCGTCTTTCGGAAATTCTCCACTCCCTTCTGCCGCCACACGCGTCGGCGCGAAATCTCGCGCAACGCACTTCTGAAGTGACGGAAATACGCGCAACAAGTCTTTTAAATTTATGGCGCGAAATCCTCACATATTAAAACTTAATTAAAAATGTCTAGTGCCGATTTCGGCACGTAACAATCGCGACAAAGCCATAAAAGAAAAAACTTAAAAAAAGAAAATGACTGTTAGCACAGTAACATCTTAAAATCTAAATCCTAGCTAGCCTACATAAATCCTAACATAAATCCTACAAAATGTTTATTTGAGGCGCCATCTGGTATTTTCCGACCGATAACACGTCTTCCAGATTACCAGGAAACGGAAAAGTGCACACGAATCTTTGGTGTGGCGCAGTTATAATCGACAGCACAAATTTGTCGGGGAGCATGAAACACTACTTAAACTAAAACAAATGCGACACGTCGCCTAACCTATATACTAACCTAAAGCTAACATTAGTTTCCTACGTGCAGACGCACATGAGCGTTGCATCTAGACTGTTTCTTTGTTGGCAAAAAAGTGCCCAAATTTAAAAATGTTCATAAGAGTGAGTTACTCTACACTCTAGCAAATTTTTAGTTACTGGTACTCTGGTTTAATAAACAATACACATCAAAACTTGTCCATGACATGGTTGTGAATCAATTTACCAAAATTACCACCTTACTAAATCCTTACATTGCTAACCTAACAAATTACATTTCTACCATCAGGTTAGCTTTTTCACTTAATATTCAAGAAAAATAAATCCCACGTCTGGTCATAAATACCAAACGTTAGGAAGATAAAAAGATAAAGCAAAATCTCACCTTATTATCGAAGATAATAGATAAGATAACGATATTGAGCTTAAGTTATTATCAAAGGTAATAGGTAAGATAACAATATTAATCTTCAGTTATTATTAAAGATAATAGGTAAGATAACGATATTAAGCTCAGGTTATTATCAAAGGCATTTGGGTGCATCCCTGCACCCGGCTTTAATTGATATGGGTGATTTAATCACCCCACATCCACACGATATATAGCGACATATATATATATATATATATATATATATATATATTTATATATATATACTCATGCACTCACACATTCACACACTCATACATACCTTCACTGTTAGCGGCGCCCATATACCCCGACAGCGGCACCGCATGACCTCACGAAAGATTCCCAGAGACGTGGTCCATGTGTCTGTGAAAACCCCCCGCGCAACCACACGGTGACTAACGAAAATGAAAAGGCAGTAGAAATAGGAACGGAAGAAAGAGGGAGGTAGGTATTTGGAATGCATAAGAGGCACTTCCAGGTAGAAAAAAATAGAGGAAGGGCTCGCATTGAGCTAAAGAGACAGAAAAGGTGGAGAGCAAAGCACTACTCAACCAGCCAATGTAGTCAGTAGACCGGAGTGAAGGAAAAATCACTGTTATGAGGTAGAAGGGTGTTCCGGGACGAAAACAGGTCTACCGAAAGAAAGATAAGGCAGAAACGGAGACAGCAGGATACGAAAAAGTAGAGTTTTTGGACAAGCGTCCAAGAGAAGATAGAGAATTGTCCCTATTAAAACACAGATCAGTCTGAAGGACCACCTGCGATATTAATCCGACGAGTTAAGGTATATCATAAGTTAAAAATTCACTAGACTCTTAGGAGAACTAGTACAATCATTTTTCTAACGAGTGCATCCACTGCGATAAGAAAATCAGACAAAAAATGACACAACAACTTAAAAGTATCACTACAGATACATTCACATAAAAAACAAACTGTTTCAAGGTAATTTTTTAAAACGGTAACACCCTAAACACACAAAGATGCCTAATTATAAGCAATTAAATACAGATACACTGTCCCAATATGCTAAAACAACCGAGAATTTAATAAGATATCCATAAGAAGCGATAGCACCTTACCACGAAGTTCAATAAAAACAATAAAAAAATATTTATAAGTTATGGTGATTTAGTAGGAAAAGAAACAAATAATGATATAGTATAATGTGGGCGACTGTAATAATTCAGAGGAAAAACACATGGAATAGAAAGTCCTAGTTTTTTGCAACTGCGAATATGAACTATTTCTTACAATGGCATAGGCCGCGGCTCCTATGTGAGCCCAAAGAAGAAAGCATCCACTCTAACATCAGCTCAAACCAATCATAAAAATTCAATGAGTTATTATAACCAAAGTTATGACAATTACCACACAATTAAACGATGTAAGATAAATACTAAAAACCAAATAATATGTTGTAGGAAAAGTTCGAGGATTAGGTAAATGAAGCAACAGAGTTATACTGGGGAATCTAGAGAATAAAGCGATATATAAGTAACGGTAAATTCAGGGAAAAAGTCAACCAGAAGCAAAAAGGTTTAAGGTAAATAAGTTAAACGTATAAAAGGTAGGTGTATAAGAGAGGAATAAGTAATTAAAGATACTAATTGATGGTGAGAACAAAAAATATTAGGTAAATCGTGAGGGAAATGGAACGTGAAAACTTAACTAGCATTTAGGTCAGCAGAGAATGGCTTAGGGTCTTTAATATGCCACCTGCCTTGAGGTTTTCCTTCAGCGTCTTGAAGTTCGTAGATAAGTGGACTAACGACACGGGTGACCTTACAAAGAATAAATTTCGGGGCTAATTTTGAAGAAAATTTCTTAGTTGCATCCAATAAGACATAATTCCTTTTCCAAACTTGTTCGCCCAAGGCGAAAGAAATATTTCGTTTACGTAGATTATAATGGTCCTTAGTTTTTTCGTAAGCTTTTAACAAATTTTTTCTAACGTCGATAAAGATAGAAGGTAATGATTGTTGGTCTTTGTCCCAGCGTACTTTATGGTCAAATTCAATTACGTCAGGAACTAAACCATAATAACTCTCATCAATTGGGATATATCTTCCAAAAACAAGAAATGACGGAGTGAATTGGGTTGCTTCGTGTTTAGATGTACGCAAAGCTTGAGCAATTTTAAAAATATTTTCATCCCATGTAGTGTGGTCTGAATCAATATAGGAAGAGATAGCGGTAATTAAAACTCTATTTACTCTTTCGGTGGGGTTTACTTGGGGATGGTATTTTGCGTTAAATCAAATTTTTTGTACCGTGTAACTCTTAACGAAATTTTGAAAATCTTTAGAGATAAATTGTGCCCCATTGTCACAAAGAATAATCTGAAAAACACCGAAGATAAGAAATACATTTTGCTCTAGAAATTTAATTATAGCAGCACATGTAGCTTTAGGTAAGGGTTGCACCATAACAAATTTAGAAAACCAATCGGTGACAACTAAAAGATATTGGTTACCTTTTTTTGATCGGGGGAGAGGTCCTAATAATTCAAGCGATATTAATTGAAAAGGATAAGATACACGTTTAAAGTTACCCATTAAGCCAGAACGAGCCTCTTGTGAGCTCTTATGAGAACCACAAATTTTACAGTTCCTAATATAGCGACAGACAGATTGTTTTAGTGTGGGCCAATAAAATAATTCAGATATTTTAGCGAGAGTTTTTGTAACACCAAGATGGGCAGCTATGGGATCATCATGACATAATTTAAGCACTTCACTGCGGTTAGCGGTAAGGACAACAAGTTTCCATTCAGGGATGTTAGATATTTTGTGAGGTGAAGAAGATACAAATTTATATAATCTATTGTTGGTTACACGAAAGGTAGGAAATTTATCGGGATTTTCAGAAACTTTTTTAATCATATTAAGATACCAAGTATCAGGAATTAGATTTGGAAGGTTAAGAGAAACGACATCACGAGATAAGGCATCAGGTACGATATTTAATTTGCCAGTCCTATGCCTAACATCAAAGGTGAATTGAGAGATACGCAAGTTTCATCTTGCCAACAACCTGCGGGTTGTTTTAAGTTATTTAACCAAGTGAGAGCGGCACAATCAGTAATTACAGTAAAATGTGTACCTTCAACATATCCTCTAAATTTTTCAATGCCAAAGATAACTCCCAATAATTCACGTTCGGTAGCTGAGTATTTTTGTTCGGTAGTAGCTAAGGCACGACTTGCATAAGCGATAGGATGTTCTAAACCATTGCTCACCTGGAACAATATTACACCTAGACCAGTAAGTGAGGCATCGGTTTGTATATAAAAATTTTCATCGAAATTGGGCGAGATTAAGATATGTGCTGAAGTGATTAACGTTTTAATTTGTTCGAAAGCCTGTTGAGATTCTAAATTCCACTCGATAGTTTGGGATATCTTTTTATTTTTAATTAAAGTGGTAATTGGTGCAGATATAGTTGAAAGGTTGGGTAAAAAGATGCGATAGTAGCTAATCATTCCAATTAAACGTTTGATTTCGGTAACAGTTTTAGGTGTTTTGAATTTAGTAATAGCGTCGATTTTAGCAGGATCTGCTCGTAGACCAGTTCCATCGATAATAAAACCAAGAAATGTAAGGGATGAACAACAAAATTGACATTTCTCCCAGTTTATCTTAAAACCTGCTGCATTTAGACGTTCTGCCACTTCATTCAATGTGGCGATATGTTCGTCAAAGGAACTTGAGATAACTAAAATATCATCTAGAAATACAAAGGCACGTTCCTGATGTAAGATAGAACCTAACGTTTAATCCATAGTACGTTGTAAGGTTTGTGGTGCGTTACAGAGACCAAATGGCAAAAAATTATATTCGAAAAGACCTCGGCCTGGAACACAAAAAGCAGTTTTTGGGCGGGAAGGTAAGTCGAGGGGTATCTGATAAAAAGCTTGTCTAAGATCGATAGATAAGATACATTTTGGCGTTTCGAAGTCGGCTTAAAATTGACTCAGTTCGTGGTAGAGGGTAAACGTCAGAGACAGTTACAGAATTCAGCTTTCTGCCATCAAAACAAACACGCCATTCGTCATTTTTCTTACGAACTAATAATACGGGTGACATCCATGGTGAATTTGAGGGAGAGATAACACCAGATTCTAACATTTTATCTATTTCGGAATGCAAATGCTTTTGTAATGCAGGCGATAACGGATATTGACGTTGCTTAAAAGGGAGGGCATCA
The DNA here is from genome assembly GCA_036346225.1 of Platerodrilus igneus. Lineage (NCBI taxonomy): Eukaryota > Metazoa > Arthropoda > Insecta > Coleoptera > Lycidae > Platerodrilus > Platerodrilus igneus. The sequence goes on along the minus strand of JARFIW010001469.1, from coordinate 7,386,758 downwards.
CCTGTAGAGATAACATGTGTTCCAGTAGTAACGCAACCAAGTTCAGAGGTATTGTGTTTACGAAATTTGTCGATTGTAGAGTTAAGAATTACGTTTTGGGAATCGGTAAAAGAAATTTTATTAGATATTCCTACAGATGCACAGGAATTTGTTTTAAGGGAAGTTTGCCAAGAAAAATCTTGGAAACAAAGCGATACATTAAAAAGTTTACAAAAATCTACACCCAGTAGGAATGGATAAGCTAATGTAGGTACAATCAAAAATGGAACCTCACGTTCAAGTGATTCTACTCGAATTTTTAATTTAAGGGAACCCGTTACATATATTTGATTATCGTCAGCTAAATTTATGGAAGTTTTTTCGGAAGCCATTTGAATTTTAATATTTTGTTTAGATAATTGTTGTAGACCTTCGTTGTTTATAAGAGAGCATGAGGAACCTGTGTCCAGTAAAGCTATTACATTTAAGGAACCAATCGAGATGGGTAAATGTGGGCGATTATCGAAGGGCTTTTTAACAAGTTGTAAGGCCGCAGACTTTTTATGGTAAAAGGAATTAACGGTTTGTAGCCAACTCGACCATTCTGACGGGGTAGTATAACATAATTCTGTTAATGAAAGCAAGGCATTTCGTAAATTCAAAGTAGCGATATTATTGTTAGATATATTTAATAAAGGTACAGCGTTAGAGGTAGTTTTATGCTTTAAATTTATTGACGTCTGCGTCCGTTGAATGGTTGGTGTTGAGGACGATTTTGATTCCTTGAGATATTCACGTCTCGGGTAGGAATATCTCGACGAAAGTTTCCCGATACGTTAGAATTACAATTCGTACAGTTAGATTTATAGATATAGGCACGAACACAGCCATAGCAAAAAATATTTTTGGGGTATGTGCAAACGTTGTAATTATGTCCACCATTCTGACAATTCCAACAGGTAAGTGAGTTATTTGTTGAGGTAGAAGGAATATTAAGGGTAGATACTTTACAAGAAGATTGAACTTGACAAGCTAAATCGGGTTCTAAAGGACCAGATTGTTTTTCTGGAGGAGGACGGTATTTATCCTCCCGCAATTTTACTTCTTGGAGCAAACGACATAAATCTTTGAATTGAAGTAAAGAAGAAATGTGTTGTAACGCTAGACGTTCGGAAAAATATGGATTTCAATTCCTACGCAACTGATCGATAATTTCAAATTCTGATGGTTTATTATCAAGTCTACTATATAAAGCTTCTATTGAGGTAATAAAGGAAATTACATTTTCGTCAGGTCCTTGGGTACAATTTCGTATCTCATTCCAAAGGTCGGTAATATAACCGTGCGGTAAGAAGTCCCGTTTTAAACACGTAACTAATTCCTCCCAGGTAGAAATCTGAGCTCTAATGTTGCGATACCAGATTAAGGCGGAACCAGAGAATAATTCACCCGCTGAAACAAATAAATCTTGATCCGTACAGTTGCGTGAAATTCTGAAATCGTTGATTCTATCAAGAAAAGACATTAAAGAAATTTAGGAGTCAAAGTCCTGGAAAGTTAAACCCCATTTATAGACAGATATGGATTTCCCCAACGGTGGAGTTTGAGAAATTACGAGATTTGATAAAGGTACAGGTATATCAGTATCTGCATTTGGGTTGAGTCTATCAAGAACTATTCCTTCAAGTAACAGAATGTCCGATAAAAAGTTTGTTTAGCTTGGTTTGCTTGTTCATTGTCAAATAAACAAAACAAGTCTATTCGTTGCTTAAGGTGAACTATGCGGGAAATAACACGCTTCAATTCAGTTTCGCTTGGGTCGGGATCAATCTTGTTTATTATATTAGTTATATCTTCAAGGGATTGTTTAATTTCGGACATATTTTGAGGTAAATCAGAAACGATTACTTTCGAAATAGGTAGTCCTTTAGCTTCTTGCGCTAGTATAGCTTTAAGTTGCAATCGTCTGTCATTTTGGGTAGATGCGGATTTAATATTTCTACATTGGATTTCGTAAATCAATTCAGATGACTTGAGGCAAATAATGATCATTTTAAGATAGTATTTGAGACAAGAAAATATACGAAATTCAAGATACTATAATATTTCACTAGATAAAAGTTATATTAAACCTCAATTGGTTACGTTAAGTATATTTGAAAGCAAAATCTTCTTTAAAAATGCATTTGTAGGTTACAACTATTTAAATTACTAAGGAAACACTTTTAAAACAGTATCAAAACAAGATAATGTTTGTACATGATTTAAAAACACCCCCAAAAAGTCAAACCCAAAAAACAGGCATATAATAATGTTTAATATATTATTAACCAAACAATTTCCATAAGGGACAATGAATAAGGCATGAATTAATTAATTATTTATATTTATTTATATTTAAATGTACTTACAAGCGAAATTGTATCCACTGCAAATACGAAAGTTGGGTAATATAAAGTAATAACCACTCCTAAAAAAACACTTTTAATTCCATTTCAAACAAACCAGGCACTTATTTAAGACAATTCAAGTTAGAAAACACTACTTTTAAAGGTACAAGAAAATTAATTGGACTAACAATATATTATTAAAAAAATATACCATGAAAATCAAGTCAATATGGCGGTTTATGTTAAATCATCATAACAGCTGTCATGTCATTTTATGTAATTCTACAGTAAGTTACAGAGCTGCCACCCTAAATTTTTATGAGTTAATAGATATTAAAAATAATGATAATTATTTTTTTTTTAAATAAAAAAGCTGTAGATATCGTTAATTAATACATTATAAAGTATAAAAACAAAATAAAAAATTTTTATTTCACAACCTCACACGTTGAACGCCATTGTTATAGTCCCGTAAACGAGGTACGCGAGACACTACGTCAGTTGGTAGCGATATTACATAATGTAAAAATTGACGCGCAAATTTCTATGACGTCACACAATATGCAAATTATGGCACGTAATTACCAATTACACAAATTATATAAAAAAAACCCACGGGGTTCTCACGTGAACAGGTTGGCTTCCTTCAGGATTACTCCATGATGGTCGCCCGTGTCTTCGCTAATATTTCTCGGGTGTGGGAACTCCTAAGCCAAGTTGCATCCAAATTCGCTTTATCTTCTCCCTATGTAGAGGTAACGACGGGAAAGGGTTATAAGGAACGATAATCTAAAGAAGGCAAAAAGGGACCTACATAACAGAAAGATATGGTAAGATACCAGACCAACTACTCTTGTTCGCGTTTCGGAGGCAAGTCCCTACGCGTCTTTCGGAAATTCCCCACTCTCGCGCAACGCACTTCTGAAATGACGGAAATACGCGCAACAAGTCTTTTAAATTTATGGCGCAAAATCCTCACATATTAAAACTTATTTAAAAATGTCTAGTGCCGATTTCGGCACGTAATAATTGTTGTTTATCCATAATGACTGTGACAAATCCATTATCTGCCTTAGTGACAATGATCTCTGGATGGTCAGCTAAGTATTTTTTGACTTTATAAAACTGCTCATTCTGTCGATTGTAATACTGAATGTTCCTTGGATTGTTTGCATAATTCATAATAACGTTGGAGATTTTACCTCTAAGGACATTTCTTCTTTGGGAAAGTCCATCGGTATCGATTATGGATTCAATACAACCAATCAATTTGCCAAGACGAGTGTCTTTTGTTTGTGGTTGTAAACTAAACTTAGGTCCAAGCGATAGACAGTTTTTAGCATAGTTCGGCACTATCATATCACTAATGTTAGTTAGCCACTTTGAATTGTCAATATACAAAATAGAATTGTAATTGTTATTAGATGAACACCTAATTTCAGCTAGAGCAATGTAAAGATTTAATTAAACGCAAATACTGTCTTGCACTCAGCATACTTATAGGTATGCGCGCATAAAGGTAATCATAGGTGTCGAGACTACAATAGGTAGCTGGAAACCGCAACTTACAACTCAATTTAGCATTTCTCTTCACACGTAAAGGTTGCCAATGATAGTTACTTCGACTGAAAATCTAATTATGTACAAAAGCCACTGATGGAAGGCAGAATCACGTTTCAGTTATGCATAGAATAGAGGCAAATGCTGCTGTAGGAAATCGGTTTTCTTTTTCATTCAATGCAGTATCTCATTACTGAGAAATTCTTTATACAATCTAAGCTTCGGATTTGGAAAACCAAAGCAAAATTAGAGAAAACCTGTGAAAGGTAATGTTATAGAACTTTGGTAATAGAAGTTTCTATAAAAATAGATACCGAGTATATCGTTGCTGGAATTTTTATAGAGATTAATATTTGTACCAGATTTTTACCATGATTGCAAATACTTTTATGTAAGTATTTCATAATAACATAATTCTTAACAATTTTGGCAATCGATTTTCAAGTGATCCAAACATCAAGATTAAGAAAAACAAACCTGTCGATCCTGCGTTGGGTTTTAAGAATTTTGTAAAAGTTTACTAAGATAAGCAAGTCGCCATCAGGCACGTTTCGATTTAAGTTAACAAATTTTATTTTGTTAGTTAGTATTGTTAATCCAGTGTTCAGTAATTATGTGAAATTATATCATCCTTGGTAAGTCGTTATTTTAACCCATTGAAAACTATTATCTATTATGTTAGATGGTTTTCTATAATTCGTTGCTCTCAGGTAATCTTTGTCGATATTAAATGGTTTTCCATGGTATAGAACTATGTATAATGCGGCGAAACGTCATTAGTGTAACATGTTTTCTGTTTTTGGTAATGTCTAACCAGTTGTTTCTTCATTTTTTTGAGTCCGTTTTACTACATACATGACTATTGAACTTTGATCTTTAGTTGTATGCTTGTTCTCTGCTAGAATCTAAGTCCAAGTTATATTGCGAGCAACCGACAGTTTTGCTAACATTTATAAACTAAAACGCGTCTAAGGAAATATATTACACGATGTCAATTTTTAGTTTATTATATAATACAATTGACTATTAACCCGTTCTAATTTCCACTCAATCATCAATCAATCATTTACGCCCTTGCACTTTAATACCAAAGGAATTTGATTTTTGTAATGGCAAAAGACCCGTTTACCTCTTACATCTGTGAAATATTATACAAGCATTTACACCCTCAGATTTATAATAAAAAAAAAATTTGTCCTTTACATATGTCAATAAAATTAATTTTCGGTTCATAAAAATTTTCACCAAATAAAACTCAAATCACTAGTAGTTTAAATAAATCGGCACCAGTACAACAGTTTCAACAAAAAAAATTCGTTACCTGGCGAGTCTTCTTCTTCCAGATCACCGCCTCTGTGGATGCCTTCCAAAATGACTGCATGTCGAGGATCACTCCATGTTGATGCCTTCCACTGTGGACAGCAATTCCATCTCGAACTCGTTGTTCGCCCAAATCCTCAACAATCCCTCTGGACTGCTGTTCCAGGTCCAAACATCACCTCTTCTTCCACTCAATGTGCAACAAGCACCCTCATTCAATTTGTAAATAATTCTCTACTTACAAGTCATCCTGCTGCAAGTATTACTATGATTTACTACGGTTCACTAGGTTTAAACTAAGTTGCACCTACTTGTGCATCAAAGACACTTGTAAATTTCAAGTAGGACTGTACTAGTCACGTGGTTTGAAGCTAGGATGATCTTTTGTAGACTTGGAAAATAAGAGAAAGCGAATGCCGCCTCCAGCAACGCTTATATAACCACAGCCCCACTTAAAATGCCTGTATTTTTGTTACCTATTCCTTGTAAAGTTGCCAACGGCCACTCAATTCCACAAAATACACATGTACGTATACACAACGGTCTTTCAAAACTCGGAAATCGTCAACATAAACACTTGATTACCACGAAAAACTGGCTAAACTTGCCAACCGTCCAAATATTCCTTGAAATTTTCACTCTTCTCTTAACCCCATACAAATACAAATTGTGTGCGCGTTCATACAATTATCTGCCTTGCACCCTCATAATAACATCTCTCAGCTTTGCCTTCCTTTTCTACCTAAAGTGTCTACGTTATTTCTGCCTTTTTGATATATCTCTGTCCCGTGTTTTCTGTCTTTGTTGTAGCCCCTCTATTACTAAATTGTTCACGGTTACTTCTCCCTTCTTTTATGTGCGCCTTGAAAAATCGATATCATCTACAAACATGTTGCATATTCGTCCCTCTTATTTGTTTTTAAAGTATACTCGTCTGACACGCGTTTGAAAATTTTTGTCTTGCATCTGCCACTGTTACGTATTAAATATTGTCTGTCACCTAATTTTATTGATCTGTTTTGAACTAGTAGACCGTTGCTGTTAGCCTTGCGTTTTTCCGTTAACACAATTTACCTCGAATTATATTCTCAAGGTATACTCACTTTTACAAGAATCGTTTATTTACTCCACGTCTGTTCTATGAAATCCTTGACTGTTTTAACGTGTTTACAATATTAAATCTTGTAACGTTCGTCGACTGCTTTAGTTTATGCTATATTTAATAAACGAACCGTGCTTAAATTATGGATTTTTATACTGAAAAGCTTTAATACCAATTGCCTTTGTACACAATTTTCGACCTTGTCATCGATCTTAATTGTTGTAATTGTACTAAATTACCGTAAACAAATTAAACCTACATTACAATATGTCGAGCCATCACTATATTTATTACATGTATTGCAATAGTCATTCCCACTCTTAACAGTTTTTTTCTTGTATCGATTATAAATGTTAGTACATTCTTAGTTCCGTAGTTCTTTCTAATAGTCCATCCTCTATTAATTTTTTCTGTATTTAATTTTTGAACAGTTTTAGCATTCTCCAATACTACTTTTCTTTGAAGCATCATTAATCTACTTCTTACAAAGTTCTCCCTTCAATATTCTCCTCTATAAACTGTTGATGACTTTATATAATGTGTACTACTGGCTGAGCATCATATCCAAACAGCTAGACTATCAGCTTATGTGTCTCTATGCTTTTTCCTTACGGTAGTTATTTTAAGACTTTTTAACATTTTAATCTTAGTATTTTGCACCATATTTTGCGTGTGTCCATTTCCCTGTATTCCAAATTCGTCAAATAGTGTTCAGTGAAATCGGTTTCGGTATATGTTTCCTACCTGTCTGCTATATCTTTTTTTAATGTACTTATCGTACTATTTCTCTCAGTAATTCTTCAGCAGAAGTTCCAATCCTGTGATGAGATGTCTACAATACCATTAGTTAGTACCAATTGCACTTCATAATCAATCTATTTAACTTATTCCTTAATTTCCTACATTAGCTTTCTCAGTTGTCAAACCTTCAATTTCCCTCTTTGCTCTGCTATACATAAAATATCATGAGTTTCCTCTTCTTTCCGAACTACATACTTGTTAGTTCCTAATATAAATTATGCTGCCTCTAATGCTTTCTTTAGGTACTGCAAGATTCCTTTTATGTTGATGCCAATCTAAAATACCCTGCCTATCCTGTTTATATACTCCTTTCTGATATTATTGTCTGTTAATTTATCTATATCTATTTTTAATTTATTTAGAGAAATCCAATTATAATTTATTTATCTTACTTTTATCATCAGTAGAGGATACTTGATGTCAGGATGGCCGAGGTCACAACTTTGTGGTAAAAGATATTAGTTTATAGTCCAGATGGTATTTCAGGTATTTATGTCATCACTGATTTTTACCTTCCTGTAACTTTTCAGCTATATAATTTATAGTTAGTTAAAAAATTACTTCACACTTATGGGTATTAAATGTAGTGTCACTCAAGTGAAATTAATTTCTTTCGTTTGAGGCAGAATATTGCTTCTAAACAAAAAATGTTTCTTGAATTTTTTGCCCAAAATTAACCAGTTTGCAGAAAAAAATTATTTTACAAACAGCTACAGCCACATCGTCATAAGACAAAAATGCGAAACTAATTTATCTAGTAGGCCGCTATTAGTGACAGTGACAATTAAATTGTTATCACGCTGTCAGTTTGTACATTTTGAAATTGAATTAATAATTGTGTGTTGTTGTTAGTAGGAGGAGGTTCCCGGTTCTGGGCCCTCATTTGCTCCAGAATCCTCAATTGCTCCTTCATCTGGACCATTTTTACATGTAAAAATCCACTATAAAGTCTTATTTTAAGGGATTTCCACCTTGCTCTCGCCTTGTGGACCGCCTTGTGGGATTTTTTTACCCCAACCATCCCTACCCTAAAAAATCGGTAAACTAACCGCTAAAATTTTCGAGATACCTCTCGGTGCCTATAGGCACCGCACCCACAAGATAAATCTATATTATTTGGTATCAATTAATATTAGAATTTTCTCGGCTACCCGAATCTCTGGAATTTTTTAGATTGCACCATCCCCCAGGGAGCGACCCTCATTTTAAGATTTTTTGCTGGTAGCGATTTTTTGGTCGTCCGCATAAATTTTTTAACCATGCGACACATCAAATTAGTCTAGAATTTTACGCTGAATTCAAATATGCAAACAGATTTATAATCCGACCCTCACTTACCTCTAAATTTTTTTTGCTCTATAAGCAAACCTAACAAATAGTTTTCTTTGACTAGCCATTGCATCTTTCGAGATAACCCTACCTTGTTTGGTATCAATTAATATTAGATTTTCTCAGCTACCTGAATTTCTTAGAATTTTTCAGATGGCATCATCCCCCAAGGAGCTACCCTCATTTTAAGATTTTTTTACCGGTAGCGATTTCTGGCTGTCCTTATAAATCTCTTAGACAAGCGACACATCAAATTAGTCTAGAATTTTGTGCAGAATCCGAATCTGCAAACACATTTGATATAGGATCGCTCCTTACAAAGTTACACATATACCCTCTGCGAGATAAATCTTTCTCCACATTTCCACCCACGAGATAAACCTACCTTGTTTGGTATCAATTAATATTAGAATTTTCTCAGCTACCCGAATCTCTAGGAATTTTTTAGCTTACATCACCTCCCAGGGAGCTACCCTCATTTTAAGATTTTTTACCAGCAGCGATTTCTGACCGTTCTTATAAATTTTTTAACCATGTGACACATCAAATTAGTCTAGAATTTTACGCAGAATCCAAATATACAAACAGATTTGAAATAGGACCGCTCCTTACAAAGTCACACTTTAAAGCTCCCAAACCTCTAAATTTTTTGCTCATCTATTCCATTCCTGAAAATCTAAAACCGAGGTAATTTTAGAAATAAACCCTTTATAAGCCATAAGTGTTTAATATTTAAAACCATTTTCAAACAGTAATGTACTGTTTTTAGAATATTCAAAACCACGACTTTTAAAATTTTAAACAGTTATCAATTTCTGGTTTAACATTTTCCTAATTACTCAGCACGTCACAAATAAGTATATACTCAATGCTAAATATGTACTTGGAAAATATATTTCGCTTCCAAAACTAATTGCTTTACGATTACTCAAATTACATGTGAAAGCTGTGTATAATTTCTTTTCAATAGACTTTCTATTAATTATGTTTGAATACAGTGCATTAGAAATTCACATATAATTGCTTGAAGATTATTAATAACACAATGTACTTTCTAGTACGTCCTCGACTACGTATTTAGGGAAATACAAATTTTAAATAAACACTTAAACCTTTACTAAGGAAATACCAAACTTGTCGTCTTCAGGATACTTACTACTAAGGCAATTTAATTTTAAATAACTTCTACGTCATATTTTCGGAAATGGCAAGCTTGAATATTTTCTTTGGAAACAATCGAAGATTGCCGAAGACGCTCGAAGAGTGCACAAGCGCGGTCACTAAACCAATTAGCATTAATACCGAGTATTCCGTACTTTTGTAGGTTGCTCATTTCCTAGATCCAAATCTGCCGCATAGCGGTCGGTAACACGTAATTATTTCTAGAACCGGTAAGTACTCGATATCGCCCAAATAGAGAATTAGATGCTCGATGTCTGTCAACTTCCGATTCCCTCGTAAAAGGTAGAAAAAACTCGGTCAATCATCCATCTAACTTATACTTCAACCCGCCCCCGTTCTGATAATTTTCAAACATTTTTCAAACGACAATGGTCTCAGAATTTTTAAACCTCCGAGAGATCTATAAGTCGTGATCAATTGCACGTTCGAGCTACCCGTAAACTAACATATTTTATAGTAACAGTGCGCTGTATAATACATGCATACCCCTTCTCTGCGCTACTGCTATTCTTGTAGTTGCTTGAAAAAGTCAGTCGCCTTTTTTACTGCTAGGACCGCTGCAAAGCACCATTCTATACTTTTTTTAAAGTATAGCACATCGCGCACTTTTTGGTCTGGTAATTAAATTTTGCTCATGTAGGCTTTTACACTTTCGCATATTTAAACATCTAATGCGATCGATTAACCACTTTCGATTATTTTAACGGGAACCATCATACATTCCGCCGCACCGTTCTTTTTGAATCCAGCGATCCGATGGGCTTCCACACACTAACACCTAACGTATCTTTCCTACTATTTGTTAAACCAAAACTACCGGCATCGCCATGTTCGTATGTGGACGTAAGCAGATGTTTGTGGATGTGTACGAGAATATGTAACCATATACATTAATCAGTCTAAGCTATTTTATTTACTATTTTTCTAAACCACAATTAATAATCGCCTTTATAGGTTTAACATTTCTACCATTTCCCAATGACTGGTGTTACGTACATGGAAACTTTAATTTTTTATTGGAGAGAATCCTTATTCTCCTACACACTGTTGCGTAGTTGCATTCTCACCCCTTTTGCTTGGCTTTTGTACCAACGAATTCTAATACTAGACCCCCATTAAATCCGTCTTTGAATTTCCCTACAACTTTTTTGTTGACAGGCGGTATATTGTATTTATTATCCGCGGGATAGTCACTCTTTTAAGATAACTATATTTTGTTTGGTATCACCTAATATTAGATTTTTCTAGGGAGCTCAAATCTGTAAATAGATTTTAAATAGGACCACCCCTTACAGAGTCACGCCTTTTAAAGACCCAAACCTCTAATTTTTACCCATCTTTATTTAACTCCATCTTTAAAACCCTTTTCTTCGCTACCCAAGACATGTGCTTTAACCAACCATCCATAGAAATCTAAAACCGCTGTGTCCCGCAAACACCACATGGAGATAACACGTATACTCTGTCCACCAGGATAGAAGCAGGAAGGATTTGGAAGGTGGGCGAGGAACTTAAAAATTATGGAATTTGAAAACTAATATATACAATAGATTTACAAAATCTATACAAATATAAACAACTATCTTAGACCTATATCTTTATGCCCCCATGCATAGGTTGATATGCTTCCAAAAATGACGTTACGCTTGTCATCTTCGCTCGATAATAGTATATTATTCAACATACGGTAATGTAGGCAATAACTCACGCAGATGAAGTTTGCGGCACGAGCCGAAGGCGAGTGCCGTAATTCATCAAGTGAGTTATTGCCATTGCCGTATGTTGAATACTATACTTTATCTACGACTATAAGCACAGTAACAAGTTTTAATAAACACATGTAATCAAGATTATTTTAAAAAAATTATAGTACAAATTTGTTTGACATTACGTAAATGTCAATGAGCATGGCTACTTTGATATTTTTGGTAGGTAATTAAATAGAAATATAAGCTGGAAGCGTGAGTTATTATAACTCACGCTCATAACTCACGGTGTTTAATTATGAACACTATTACTTGTTCAAAAGTATATGAATAATGGTATTATAACTAAATAGGAGTAGATAAACTAATTTTATTAATAATCTGCGTGTACAAATCGTGTTTTTTACTTCGGATACATACACCAGCAAGTACTCCATACCACCCAAATAAAGAATTAGATGCTTGGTGACTGTTAACATCTGCTTTCCTCGTGTACACCCTAGACACATCCATGGTGGTGATGTCATAGCCTTTTATAAATAAAGAGCAATGTAATACTATTCTAAAATTTTTATTCTGACATTATACATAACAAAATTTAAAAATATTTAATGCCAAGCATGGAGCCATTTAAACAATTATGGCTTATAAAGGTTTCATTTCTCAAATTACCTCGGTTTTAGATTTTCAGGAATGGTTGGTTAAAGTCTGTCATAGATGAGCAAAAAATTTAGAGGTTTGGGAGCTTTAAAGTGTGACCATTGTAAGGAGCGGTTCTATTTTAAATCTGTTTGTATATTTGGATTCTGCGTAAAATTCTAGACTAATTTGATGTGTCACATGGTTAAAAAATTTATAAGGACGGTCAGAAATCGCTGCCGGTAAAAAAATTTAAAATGAGGGTAGCTCCCTGGGAGGTGATGTAAGCTAAAAAATTCCTAAAGATTCGGGTAGCTAAGAAAATTCTAATATTAATCGATACCAAACAAGATACATTTATCTCGTGGGTGGAAATGTGGAGAAAGAGTTATCTCGCAGAGGGTATATGTGTAACTTTGTAAGGAGCAATCCTATATCAAATCTGTTTGCAGATTCGGATTCTGCATAAAATTCTAGACTAATTTGATGTGTCGCTTGTCTAATAGATTTATAAGGACAGCCAGAAATCGCTAGCGGTAAAAAAATCTTAAAATGAGAGTAGCTCCCTGGGAGATGATGCTATCTGAAAAATTCCAAGAAATTTTAGACTAATTTGATGTGTCGCATAGTTAAAAATTTTATGCGGACGATCAAAAAATCGCTACCAGCAAAAAATCTTAAAATGAGGGTCGCTCCCTGGGGGATGGTGCAATCTAAAACATTTAAAGAGATTTGGGTAGCTGAGAAAAATCTAATATTAATTGATACCAAACAAGATAGGGTTATCTCGAAAGATGTAATGGCTAGTTAAAGAAAACTATTTCTTAGGTTTGCTTATAGAGCAAAAAAAAATTAGAGGTTCAGGACTTTAAAAGTGTAACTTTGTAAGGGATGGTCGGATTGTAAATCTGTTTGCATATTCGAATTCAGCGTAAAATTTTAGACTAATTTGATGTGTCGCATAGTTAAAAATTTTATGCGGACGATCAAAAATCGCTACCAGCAAAAAATCTTAAAATGAGGGTCGCTCCCTAGTGGATGGTGCAATCTAAAAAATTCCTAGAGATTTGGGTAGCTGAGAAAATTCTAATATTAATTGATACCAAACAAGATAGGTTTATCTCGAAAGATGCAATGGCTAGTCGAAGAAAGCTATTTGTTAGGTTAGCTTATGAGCAAAGAGCAAAATTTAGAGGTTCAGGACTTTAAAGGGGTATAACTTTGCAGGCGGTGCTCGGATTTTAAATCTATTTACGGATTCGGATTCTGCATAAAATTCTAGACTAATTTGATGTATTAAAAAATTTATAACGACGGTCAGAAATCGCTACCGGTAAAAAATCTTAAAATGAGGGTAGCTCCCTAGGGGATGATGCAATCTAAAAAATTCCTAAAGATTCGGGTAGCTGAGAAAATTCTAATATTAATTAATACCAAACAATATAGATTTATCTTGTCGGTGCGGTGCCTATAGGCACCGGGAGGTATCTCGAAAATTTTAGGGGTTAGGTTACCGATTTTTTAGGGTAGGGATGGTTGGAGTAAAAAAATCCCACAAGGCGGTCCACAAGGCGAGAGCAAAGTGGAAATCCCTTAAAATAACACTTTATAGTGGATTTTAACATGTAAAAATGGTCCAGATGAGGGAGCAAATGAGGATTCTGGAGCAAATGAGGGCCCAGAACCGCTAACCTTCTCCTACTGTTGTTCTGTTCTTAATTTGTTAGTTTAATAATTCATTGTTATTAAAATGGCATACACAAATGCGGAAATAGCTGATATGCATTACGTTTACGGTCTGTCGCAGGATAATGGGTTAGAAGCTTGTAGAAGGTATGCTGAAATGTATCCACAACGGCAGCTTCCTTCGCATAGAATATTTGCCCAACGTCATCAACGATTACGAGAATATGGTTCACTCGAAAAAAGTACACAGGATTGTGGTCGCCATCGAGAAGTTAGAGCATCACAGCTTGAAGAAGCAGTACTTAATTTGGTTGAAGAACAACTCACTAGCAGTACTAGAAAGATTGCTTTCGAGTTAAATGTTGATCATATGACAGGCATTGTTACCGTGAGATTTTCCGAACCGTCTTGAATTTTTCAATTGGATGCTGGAAATGATTAGAAAAAATCCTGACTTTCTGAAGACGATCGAATTCACAGACGAATGTACTTTTTCTCGCAACAAGATTATTAATTTTCATAATAACCACATATGGGCTGATGAAAACTCTCACGTTATTGTCCAAGCTAACCATCAAGAACATTTTTGTCTTAACATGTGGGTCGGAGTTATTGGGGATTATTTAATTGGTCCTCATTTCCTACCTCCTCGATTAAATGGTGAGGCATACACTCAATTTTTAAGAGAAGTGCATCCAGTACTGCTGGAAGAAGTTCCTTGTGGTATCAGAAGGGTAATGTTTTTTATGCATGATGGGGTTCCCGCCCATTTTAGTCAAGCAGCACGTCTGCATTTAACTCAAACATACCCAAATCGTTGGATAGGTAAAGGAGAACAACAGAATTGGCCCGCTCGATCCCCGGATTTGAATCCTCTCGATTTCTCTACTTGGGGCCATTTACCGAGTTTGGTTTATCCTACTCCTGTTGCGATGTAGAGGACTTAAGAAACCGCATCATCGATGCGTGCAGGGTAATTAGAGAGATTCCAGGAATATTTGAGCGAATACGTGGCTCAATGCGCCTATGTCTAGACGCATGTGTAATGACTGTAGGTGGCATATTGAACATTTACTATGTTTTGTTATTAATAAATTAGTTTTGTTTATTCATCTTTAATCATACTTTGATGCAGGTAGTAACTACAAAATAACAATAATAATCCAGTTCGCATTTATGACGATGTATCTCTGTAGTTGTTTGTAAAATAATTTTTTTCTGCGAACTGGTTAATTTTGGGAAAAAAATTCAAAAGACATTTTTTGTTTAGAATGAAATAAGCTATTGGAAATAAATTTTTAAATGGCAAACATATAATAAGACAAAAAGTTTCATTGGAAATAAATTTTATGGGTTACGCTTTCCACCCCTTACAACCATGGGGTAGACCAAATAAATTACTGAGTAAGTGTATTTTTGATAGTAAAAAAATGTCACCTTAATTTCAATTTTGTAACATTTTTAGTGTTTGTAAAAAAAATGAAAAACAAATTTTATGTACCCCCTTTAAGGGGCTGTATCTTAACAAGGGATGCTCCAATGAAGTTTCTTTATATGAAAGACCCTATCTCTTTTACGATGAGGAATCACCCCCTGAAATGTTTTACACTTATTTCGTTACACCCGGTATAATATAAAAATACTAGCAAACCATTGAGGATTGCTTAACACAAACATCAGGACTAGCCATCGCCATAGTTAAACTAACGTAATACGTCGATTATTATCAGAGAACATTTTGTTTTATATATCGTGGTGTGAAAATGTCGCAAGCAACACAAAAATGGGAAAACGACAAATATGTGCACAAGCGCGCAACTTAAACGACCACATTAAATACGCTACAGGTGACGGCAATAATGCGACAACGCCATGCGATTATAATGAGCGCTAATACAAACATCAACTAAGGTCAAAACGTTAAATTATTAAGGGTCCGTCAAGTTGCCCCCCCCCAGTTGACCGATTTGCTCCAAAACCTAGCACCCGTTTGCTTATAGCTAGCACTAGCTAACACCAAAGTTGTAGAGCTAGCACCAAAGCTGTTTCAGAAATATGGCCAATTATATTCGGGGGGGGCTAACTTGACGCTAGCCCCCAGTTGTTTGATTTGCTCCAAAACCTAGCACCATATAGCTTAGAGCTAGCACCAGCTAACCAAGTAAAGCTAGCACCTTAAAAACAAGATGGCGGCGATTTTTAAAGAAATTTTGCCAGCCCCCAGTTGTCCGATTTGCTCCAAAACCTAGCACCATGTAGCTAGCTAGCACCAGCTAGCACCAAGTAAAGCTAGCACCTTAAAAACAAGATGGCGGCGATTTTTAAAGAAATTTTGCCAGCCCCAGTTGTCCGATTTGCTCCAAAACCTAGCACCATTAGCTTAGCAGCACCAGCTAACCCAAGTAAAGCTAGCACCTTAAAAACAAGATGGCGGCGATTTTTAAAGAAATTTTGCCAGCCCCCGTTGTCCGATTTGCTCCAAAACCTAGTACCATGTAGCAGAGCTAGCACCAGCTAACAGTAAAGCTAGCACCTTAAAAACAAGATGGCGGCGATTTTTAAAGAAATTTTGCCAGCCCCAGTAGTCGATTTGCTCCAAAACCTAGCACCAGCTAGAGCTAGCACCAGCTAAGCCAAGTAGCACCTTAAAAACAAGATGGCGGCGATTTTTTAAAGAAATTTTGCCAGCCCCAGTTGTCCGATTTGCTCCAAAACCTAGCACCCGTTTGCTTATAGCTAGCACTAGCTAGCACCAAAGTTATACTAGCACCAAAGCTGTTTCAAATATGGCCAATTATATTCGGGAGGCAACTTGACGATAGGCCCCCAGTGCTCCGATTTGCTCCTCAAAACCTAGCACCGTTTGCTTATAACCAGCACCAAAGTTGTAGAGCTAGCACCAAAGCTGTTTCAAAAATATGGTCAATTATATTCGTTGGGGCCAACTTAACCTATGTTTGATTCGGTTCAAAACATCGAACCAAACCCTACTAAAAAGTTTTGGAACCGAACCGAACCTACGGCAAGATTCAGTTTGGTTTGGTTCGAGTCCATCTCTACTCCGAAGTGTTCCAAAACTAAGTAGGTCTAGCCTTGCTGTCGCTCAATTGGATAAACTAACACTTCAAAAACATGAACATCATCATCATTTTGTTTTCGACCTTACTTAAGTTCGGTTTGACGCAGCTCTAACTTCTTTTCTATTCTGTGCTAATCTAATAAGTTCTATCTACCCTTCATAACCTAAATTTCTAATAATTTGACTAATATAGCTTGGTCTAGGTCTTCTATATTCCTCTATATTTTCCTGGCTTCCTGGGTCTACATAGATATTGGCAACCTGATGGTTGTTAAAGAACTCCAACATGTTTACATGATTCCCATTTATCAGGAAATGAAATATTACCTGGTTACCTCCTCAAAATAAAGAAAAAGTGTTAAATTATGTTATGGTAAGGCTTAAGCGATAAATCGCTGTCAACATGCAGAACCCTAACACGAACAGGGTGATTTATTACCAATGTCACTTTATATCACTAATCGCATGGTTCGATTACTGCTCGTAAGAAGAACCAAGACGAAACTAACGAGCTGCAAATAGAATATTGGCGTTTAATTGATATCATAACAATCTATATCATATAACAATTTTATTTAAACATAAGTAGAAACTATTTGGAAGATGAACAAATCTTATGGAAGTATGCTGAAGCAAATCCTATTACTTTGTGTTTTCCATACTGGTGTTTGAAATTGTACTTCAGACATATTAGTTTAATACCTCAAAATGGTCTTCGCGCATGATGAGTAGAAAAAAAATTGTGTAAAATAAAAATTTTACTTGAAAGAACGCACAATTTTAATATATTTATACATAACTTAAATTCAAAATACATTGGAAATAGACGGAATTATTGATACAATTTACTCTAATTTATATATCAATAGTTTCGCTTCAATATATATATATATATATGATATATATATATATATATATATATATATATATATATATATATATATCATAACATATATCAGAACAGTATGCAATAGTTTTAGCAACTGTTCTGATATGCGTGTAAGTGATTTGTGTTTTTAATAATAATATCTATTTGTAACTGTAACCTAACCTATCATTGCAGCCACGGCATTACTGGCGTGAAACGGCCGTTTTAAATTTATCCCAGAACATTAATTGAACTTCGGCATAAAATTAAGCAATTTGTGTTTATTCTTTTTACAAGTCTTTCACTACACCCATTCTTTCACCATATTACAGCCAGTTTTCATCAACTATATAGTATATTATTTAAAAATTTTTTAAAAATACAGAACACTATTGCAATGCAGTCTTTCATTATTATTTACCTCAAAACTGAAAGAATACCTATTAAATTCACTAAATAAAAACCCAACAAAATTTATATAAATCCAGGGTTATGAAGAACATTATGAGAATTTTAAACTATAGTCGTAATTGCTCGCAAATCTAGCTATAACTTTCATTAAAGATCCATAAAGTAAGTTATAAATAGATTTTCGAGCAATTACAACTAGTCTAAAATTCTCATAATGTTCTTCATAACCCTGGATTTATATAAATTTTGTTGGGATTGTAATTAGGTATTCTTTCAGTTTTGAGGTAAATAATAATGAAAGACTGCATTGCAATAGTGTTCTGTATTTTTAAAAATTTTAAATATATACTATATAGTTGATGAAAACTGGCTTGTAATATGGTGAAAGAATGGGTGTAGTGAAAGACTTGTAAAAGAATAAACACAAAATTGCTTAATTTTTATGCCGAAGTTCAATTAATGTTCTGGGATAAATTTAAAACGGCCGTTTCACGCCAGTAATGCCGTGGCTGCAATGATAGGTTAGGTTACAGTTACAAATAGATATTATTATTAAAAACACAAATCACTTAAGCATATCAGAACAGTTGCTAAAACTATTGCATACTGTTCTGATATATGTTATGATATATATATATATATATATATATATATATATATATATATATTGAAGCGAAACTATTGATATATAAATTAGAGTAAATTGTATTAATCAATAATTCCGTCTATTTCAATGTATTTTGAATTTAAGTTATGTATAAATATATTAAACTGTTGCGTTCTTTTCAAGTAAAATTTTTATTTTACACAATTTTTTTTCACTCATCATGCGAAGACCATTTTGAGGTATTAAACTAATATGTCTGAAGTACAATTTCAAACACCAGTATGGAAAACACAAAGTAATAGGATTTGCTTCAGCACACTTCCATAAGATTTGTTCATCTTCCAAATAGTTTCTACTTATGTTTAAATAAAATTGTTATATGATATAGATTGTTATGATATCAATTAAACGCCAATATTCTATTTGCAGCTCGTTGTTTCGTCTTGGTTCTTCTTACGAGCAGTAATCGAACCATGTGATTAGTGATATAAAGTGACATTGGTAATAAATCACCCTGTTCGTGTTAGGTTCTGACATGTTGACAGCGATTTGTCGCTTAAACCACCATAACATAATAACACTTTTCTTTATTTTGAGGAGGTAACCAGGTAATATTTCATTTCCTAATAAATGGGAATCATGTAAATATGTTGGAGTTCTTTAACAACCATCAGGTTGCCAATATCTATGTAGACCCAGGAAGCCAGGAAAATATAGAGGAATATAGGAAGACCTAGACCAAGCTATATTAGTCAAATTATTAGAAATTTAGGTTATGAAGGGTAGATAGAACTTATTAGATTAGCACAGAATAGAAAAGAAGTTAGAGCTGCGTCAAACCGAACTTAAGTAAGGTCAAAACAAAATGATGATGATGTTCATGTTTTGAAGTGTTAGTTTATCCAATTGAGCGACAGCAAGGCTAGACCTACTTAGTTTTGGAACAATTGAGGAGATGGACTCGAACCAAACCAAACTGAATCTTGCCGTAGGTTCGGTTCGGTTCCAAAACTTTTAGTAGGGTTCGGTTCGATTTTTTGAACCGAATCAAACATAGGTTAGTTGGCCCCAACGAATATAATTGACCATATTTTGAAACAGCTTTGGTGCTAGCTCTACAACTTTGGTGCTAGTTATAAGCAAACGGGTGCTAGGTTTTGAGGAGCAAATCGAGCACTGGGGGCTATTGTCAAGTTGCCTCCCCGAATATAATTGGCCATATTCTGAAACAGCTTTGGTGCTAGCTTTAAACTTTGGTGCTAGCTAGTGCTAGCTTAAGCAAACGGGTGCTAGGTTTTGGAGCAAATCGGACAACTGGGGGCTGGCAAAATTTCTTTAAAAATCGCCGCCATCTTGTTTTTAAGGTGCTAGCTTTCTTGGTGCTAGCTGGTGCTAGCTCTAAGCTATATGGTGCTAGGTTTTGGAGCAAATCGGACAACTGGGGGCTGGCAAAATTTCTTTAAAAATCGCCGCAATCTTGTTTTTAAGGTGCTAGCTTACTTGGTGCTAGCTGGTGCTAGCTCTGTACATGGTGCTAGGTTTTGGAGCAAATCGGACAACTAGGGGGCTGGCAAAATTTCTTTAAAAATCGCCGCCATCTTGTTTTTAAGGTGCTAGCTTTACTTGGGTGCTAGCTGGTGCTAGCTCTAAGCTACATGGTGCTAGGTTTTGGAGCAAATCGGACAACTGGGGGCTGGCAAAATTTCTTTAAAAATCGCCGCCATCTTGTTTTTAAGGTGCTAGCTTACTTGGGTGCTAGCTGGTGCTAGCTCTAAGCTACATGGTGCTAGGTTTTGGAGCAAATCGGACAACTGGGGGCTGGCAAAATTTCTTTAAAAATCGCCGCCATCTTGTTTTTAAGGTGCTAGCTTTACTTGGGTGCTAGCTGGTGCTAGCTCTAAGCTACATGGTGCTAGGTTTTGGAGCAAATCGACAACTGGGGGCTGGCAAAATTTCTTTCAAAAATCGCCGCCATCTTGTTTTTAAGGTGCTAGCTTACTTGGTGCTAGCTGTGCTAGCTCTAAGCAAATGGTGCTAGGTTTTGAGCAAATCGGACAACTGGGGGCTGCAATTGCATAATCGGCCATTTTCTTTTAAGGTGCTAGCTTATGTGCTAGCTCTAGGTGCTTTGAGCAAATCGGACAACTGGGCAATGACAAAATTCAAATCTTGTTTATGCTTATACAGGAATTTAATATGAATAAGTGACCAAGATTAAAGCAAATAAATGTGTTACATGTTTGAAGGTAACCAAAATACTTTCATATAATATACAAAATTCCGATTACGAAATTGGACAACTTACAGCGAGTAAACACGAACAGAATTTTATTTCTGTTAGAAAAGTACATCCAGAATTTGACATATTGTAATATCGATAACCACGCAAAGGTTTGTGTTTTCTTAAAAAGGAGAATATTTTAGAAAAAGAACAAGTTTTAAAATTCTTAATTATGACAATGACAATTAAAAATGTTTTAAGAGCCATTGTCGTAGGAAAACGGGGTGTGCAACACCTACGTGTTGAATTTTTTAGTCTTGTAAAAAGTACCCTTCACGCACTTGTTCCACAATAACTATTTTGTGCTAATCCGTATTACATACGTTCATGCGTTAATAGAAATGTGTGTATAAATTATTGATTGTTAGCGGGTCGCCATTTCAGCTTTGCATACGCTACTCCCAAGTATTTTATCGTGTTCTTTTATCGCATTTTTAACTCTGGGTTGAATTGGACACAACCTTCTATTTATGTAGTGTTGCAGTAACGCCAAGAATTTAACCGTCTTTCAATTTAAAGGACTGGTTTCCTTTCAGTTTATCCTTCAATCGACTGTATGAATACCGTACAAGTCTTCGAGTTTCAAAAGCTGTATTGAAGCATTTCAATATCGGTCCGTGACGATTTTTCTTTTCTGTTTATATGCTTTAAAAACGATTTTTTTTCTATAATTTCCCAAGCTTTTTTCGTTTAAAATTGGATTCAGTCGTGGTGAGTTTTACCTATATCGATTATCAACCAGATGCCGACGAACTCTTAAACTTTTTATGGTTAGTGCATCATAAAGAAGAGCGTAACAATGTCAAACTGCTCATAATTTAATATTGCATATAGAATATCAGGAGATTTTCGTTTATAAAGTTGATGATACCGTATCTATGACTATCAATTCAGGTTTTAACCCAACCGTATTCTACAACACTATCAAATACAAGATTCAGTTTTACTGCGGATTTTTCCAACCTACTTGAGTATTCGTGTCGCGGTATCAGGCCACACTAAACGTAGCCAGCACAAATCCTACAAGATAGAAGGAAAAGGTTTTATTATGTTCTAAATATTGCAGAGTTTCGTAAAGCAAGATTCTGAAATAGTAATACATAGTGGATGGACCAAGGATATTACAACCTTTTACTTGATTGATTCGATCGCCTTATGAAAAAGATAGGAACGAAAATCTTAGTATGCAATAGTTTTATCAGTTATAAATTGATATTTGGAATACGCTTTTATATTTATTTATTTACGAGACAGTTTGCCCTGTATGAGATGAATAAAGTACGTGAAATATTTCTTAGAAACTAAGGATGATTCCATACAGAATTCAAAAATTATTTCTCGTGACACGAGTTACAAGGGCTGTCCTCTGTATTACCAATTAGCATTTATATTAAATTTCAGACGGGGTTAATACTCAAAATTAAATTCAGGCTTTATCAGTTTTTAAAGAGATGATATAATTCTGTTAAACTAAAACTGTTTCTAAGGAAACGTGTAAACACCTTCCAGTACTGAATAGCCATATATAACGAAATATTTTTATGCATTAGTTAGAATTATTTTTTTATGTAAACTTTTTCCGTTCCGAATGGACCTGCACCTTAAAGAAGTTCTAGATTACTAGAACAGGTGGAATCGCTTCCGCATTCCAGTGATCTAAAGTGCCAAACTACGGGTTCAACCAAATTAGTAGGGTCTTTAGGGAGGAACCAGACTAAGACAGGTTTCCAAAAGAGGGCAGCAGCTCTTTTGGTACTTAGATTGGCAGAGTTCATAGGGGTCAGTATGGCATTCTAAGACACACTACTGCGATGTGGAAGGCAACGAGAAACCACCATATTACCTCCCAAGTACACAGTGTACTTAAATTGTAATTAAGATGATGGTTTCCTCTGGGGTAAAATATTCCGGAGTTAAAATAGTCCTTACGTTTGATTTTGCAATGCTCCGCCCGAAGGTGCTACATTGGCCAGAAAGCGAGTTTTTTTTATCTGGAAAATTTTTAATATTGCCGAACCCTTGCTGTTCCAAGCAAGGTAGGGATCTATAACGTGTGTGACAACACTCACACACGGGACCTCCATTTTACCCTTCATCCGAACGAGGGTGTATTTTGTGAAAAATGCTCGCCTAACATTTTTCAAGCGGACCGTGTCGGGATTCGAACCCAGGACCTTAGGCGTAGTAGTCACACACATGCCACTACGATACGGAGCTGCCAGTTAAAATAATCCCCCATTCGGATCTCCGAAAGGTTTAGAAAAAGAGTCGAGAACATTTTACTAGTTGGGCGTGGAATATCAGAAGTATGAAGCAAGTAAGTAAGCTAGAGGACTTGAAAATTGAAATGGATAGGTTAGCATTAGACATAGTAGGGATTAAGGAAGTTCTGTGACTAGAGGCTGGGGATTTTTGATGAGGCGACTTTAAGGTAATTCATACAGGATCAGAGGAAAGAAATTCAGGTGCCGAGACAGTCATGCACTACAAGATAGGACACTGTGTAGAAAACTACTTACAAAAGTACGAAAGAGTTACTCATGATTAAATTAAAACGGTAAATACAGTAATAATACAAGTATACAATTTAATGAAATAGAAAAGGAAGCTAAGATTAAAGATGGTGTTAGACAGGGCTGTATACTATCTCCCTTGATTTTTAATGTTTATATTGAGGAAGCTTTAAACTTAGCTAGAGAGAGAAAAGAGATAGGTATTATTGTACTGGGACAGAAAATAGATATGTTACGTTTTGCAAATGATATAGCCATTATAGCAAAGTCTAGAAAAGAGTTAGGAGAGTTTTTAAATATTTTAGATGAGATACTACAGAGTAAATATAGTATGAGAATTAACTCAGGAAATACAAAGATAATGACAAGTGAGATACTGTTATGTATATTTTTTTATTAATCTAGTCCACAATAAAATCGTGGTAAATTTAATATTACCAATCGAGGATTCTTATGTAACTGTAACAAGTCCAGGGTAAGGTTTGGATGGAAATTGGCTTATAGTAAAAGAACACTCTTAAGACTTTTAGCTAACTGAGTTTTTGGCCCACGGTCGCATGAGATTGGGTCAGTGGGTATATTTAAGAAGAAAGAAACAAAATAAAGGACGCCACCTAAATTTTTTATAAAGCAACTGACTAAATGAATTTGCTTAAAAAAAATTTGGAAACCTAAGTAATCGCTAACCACTTTAAATACAAAGTTTGATTATCACGAATATCATACTAACATCTGATCGTCTTCTTCAAGGATCTAACGATGAGTAGGGCGACTCTGAAACATAATTTCTACCAACATAGACACCCTATATATTTTACGGACCAGTATGAATATGTAATCTTTGAATTAAGTTCAATTTGTTTCCACTATATCGTGGTACACTTTCGAGTAAGTTTACCTTGTAAATACCTAATAAAATTTGGAAAATTTAATGATTACTGAGAAATGAACTGAAGTCCAAAAAAAATAACTCTATATTCTCTTTTAAGAAAAGTAGACAACATTATAAATTATAAGTGTATTTAATAAAATTTAATTCTTATAAATGTAATTTTTTTAAATCAGCTATTTAATTATAGACATTATTTTCATATTAGGTAGTCACGGTAGCGCTACTACAACCTCAGAATGTTTAAAAAAATTTTAACTTAACTTTTGGCAATTATTATAAGTTGATAAAATACTCTAAGTTCAAAATTTGATCATACAGGACTCAGGTCCTATAAATTAACATATTAGTATTTTAATTTGTGATAAACAAGATAACTGACGATAGTATGTCTACATCTGTACAACCGGCAAGATATAATATCTTAGGTTGAACACACTATTAATTACAAAAAATTGTAGTACTCATTGTACTTTATACTTTAACAAAATGAGCTTTTGAAAAACTAATTAACAAAATTATTCATCAAGTCATAATAAATTGCATACAGCAACCTGAAGCAAAACAAGCTTCAAAAGGAAATCATCACATGCAAAATTTACGTAATGAACTTTGTAACGTTAGCATTATTTTAGAACTATTACTTTCTTACCGAAAGCGGCAATGACCTATAACCTTCAAACGACATGTACATCAGCTGAACACGTCGGCTGCATAGCGGCCATGTGTCGAACAAAGTTGCTTACTCATTTACCTTCTAAACGAGTTCCATAAAATTTAATTGAACCAAACCAAATAAAATATTTCTGATGATCTAAGCCTGCATCAAAATTAAGTGAAATTACTTCAAAATCATTACGAAATTATCTACATTTCCAGAGTTATCGCAGTTGCACTGTAATAAAATAATTAATTTTAATATGCATACACTTTTAAACAAACCGTTCGCCAAGAGGATTTGTACACTACACTTCTACTTTAGTTGTCATGGACAACCTTTAGAATACTGTGCCGTCTATTACGACGCCTTTGCCAGGAAAACTTGACTTTCCTGAACATCTTGAGTGTTTTTCAACACCAAGCAACCTTCTAGTTCGACTAAGAAACGAAAAGTGACAATCGATCGTTAATCGTCGTAACAACTTGAAAATCTTAGATACTTCAAGATGTTGTAACATTATTTTGTAATGTTGACGATTAAACAAATTAATTCATTAAAAATTCAGCAACTTAAATAAAGTATAAACAAAAATTTACACCAATAAATCACCTCATTTTATTTAGGATCCTTTATAATAAAAGACCACATTTACCGATAGCTTCGGGCTAGTAAATTCCAGCGGCAGGTCATCATTTAAAGCTCGTAAGTCAAATACAATAAACCTCTTAAAAGTTAGGTCGGGTACAGACTGACAAATCCGATAAAATTAAAAGTATAGTACCTTTTTAGCGTAAATAAAGAAAACCAATTTCAGTTTGAAAAGCTTAACATTTTCGTTGATTGACAGCGGTTATACAAAAACGAAACCTTTTATAAATAGCGGAAACTATTTCCAATTGATTTGTTCAAATATTACAAGTAATTTTAAGTAGTCTGGAGACATCCATTGTATTTAAAATCCATTTCGGCTCAAGTAGGTTAGCCGGTCTTTGTTAATGCCAGACTACGGCCGCCATAGGTAGATTCCACATTGCCATATTTAAGTAATTCGTAGAAAGTAAAAGATAATTTAAACCCGTGGGAGAATAATTGCTTCCGTGATTCTCATCTAAAAAGGGGTTGGATTTGGTTTCTGAAATCTTGTTTTGTGGGGGGTTCTGTTCAGTCATTGGATAACAGAAAATGACGTACGTAATTATTAGGATAGAAATTTAGTCTATATATTTGAAGGCTTTAGCCAAAGACAGGGAGTTTTTCCAATGGGGCCGTCCGTGATCAAGACGTAGAGAGAAACGTAGTTTGTGGGTAGCGTTTCTCCGGCATGACAGCTAGAATATTCCACTTCGTATCACGTTAGTAAAAAATTGGAAAGAAGTGTTACTCTTCCAGTTACGCGAGGGTTGTGCCCATATGTTCGCGGATTTATAGTGGTGCAAGATAAATATTTAAAAAGCTTGTAGGCGTGTGACGCACAAGTAAGTGATATTGTCAAAAAATTCTGCCGAGTTCGTGTGCCAGTCAATTTTCTTAAACATTACAAACAGAAGCAACAAGCGAGATTCTCTTCCAAAATTTAAGAACTGCTCTACGTTGGAAAACAAACCCTCAAATAATGGACAATCTTTAGGAAGTAAGTTTTTATAGTTAAGTAGCATGACCAATTTTTAGTTAGTTTATTTGTTAGGACGTATTGGCCATAAACCGTAGGATTAATTTAGTGTATGATTTATAATATAAGTTTTCGTTCATATACAAGTGTTTGATAACTACTTATGTACTCAAAATTTTCATAAATTCCATAGTCACCTATTCACTTATATTTCTAACTCAAAATCAATAAATGTAAGAGGTTCACGTTTCTTGCTCTGTGAATTAAATAGTTTTGTTTGCCGTTGATTAAGTCAATAGTTTTTTTATTCTTTTATCATGGAAGTTTTATAAGTAGTAAAAAAGTGAGGAATTGATTAAAAGAAACAATTGTCCTCCTTGGGATGACAAGTCTCTCAAGGATTTTTACGAACATTTGGACATTCTCGACTTGTCTGGCGCCCTTGGCAATTGTCATTAAGCCACAATATTTTATGAAAGGTAAGTGCCAAATCTTTTGTAGTATCTTATAAATTAATTTAACCCTTTTTCAAAATTTTAACCCTCTATATGATCCACGACCTTCCGCTAGCTAGTGCCGGTGACCCCCCTTTAAATTTTGTTTTACAGGTCGCCCCCATTTTATAATTTTGCATACGTAGTAGCTTTTCCGCCTGTAACAATGTAGGAACATGCTAACAAGTTTGTATACATATATATGTTATCAGTACGGAATATGTGGTATGTAGTAGATTGTAATTGTAATTAAAATTGAAGAGTGCTTTGGAATTTATCGGTTATTAAATATGCAATTACGACTGAATCAATCATATGAATGTTGTTAAATAAAGACTAAAATAGTAGATACACCGCGGTAAAGTCAATGAATAAATTTATAAAAAAATTTATATGTTACAATACAGCTTAGTTCTAAACCAAAATTAAAAATAGGTATTACCGGGTTAGAGGAGGCAGATGAATTTTGCTATTTAGGTAGTATAATTACAAAGGACGGACGTACCAGAAGGGATATAGTAGCTAGAATAGCCCAAGCAAGAAAAACGTTTTTAAAAAAGTAACACTTACTAATAGCCAATAGTATTAGTTTAGATAATAGAAAAAGTTTCTTAAAGTCGTACGTATGGAGCGTTCTATTATACGGTAGTTTGACTTGGACAATTAAAGAGGTAAATAAGAAAAAGATAGAAGCTTTTGAAACTTGGTGTTACAGGAGAAGGTTAAAAATCAGTTGGACAGATAGAGTAACAAATGAGGAAGTTTACAGAAGGATAGGTGAGGAACCTTGTATGTGGGAACAATTAAAGGTCGGGAGAGACAGAATGATAGGGCATCAGTTAAGACATGAGGGACTATTTAGTAAGGTTTTAGATTATAGACTACCAATAAAAATAGAGTAGGAAGGCCTAGACAAAGCTACATTAGTCAAATTATTAGAGATTTAGGCTGTGAAGGGTATGTAGATCTTTTTAGACTAGCTCAGAATAGAAAAGATTTAGAGCTGCGTCAAACCGACCTTAAGTAAGTTCGAAAACAAAACAAAAAAAAATAAATAAATAAAAATCAGTTAACTAAATGTCACCATGACATAACTCACAATTAGTTAGCGGTCTGGCATGTTGGCAGCCATTTGCTGCTTAAGCCCTACCATAACATATAACTTAATAAACGTCTCCATGATATAACTCACAATTAGCCAGCAGGCTGGCATGCTGATAGCGATTAGTTGCTTAAGCCTTACCATAACATTTAACTTAATTAACATCACTATGACATAACTCACAATTATTTAACGGTTTGGCATGTTGGCAGCGATTAGTTGCTTAAGCCTTACCATAACATATTTATTTATTTATTAATACTATGAGATAGAAACAGGACAAGTCCCAGTGAAATATTCACTAATATCTATAAACATAACTTTAATAACTCACTTGATTGAAGTATAGTGAACTTAAAGTTTACAAGTTGACAAAAAGGTCATCCGCGTATATTAAGAACTTACTATAACGAAAACATTCTTTTATATCGTTAATGTAGATAATAAAGAAGAGAGGTCCAAGATGACTACCCTGCGGAACGCCAGATGTCAACAAAACTTCTTTAGATTGGATATAACTTAATAAACGTCTCCATGACATAATTCACAATTAGTTAGCGGTCTGGCATGTTGGTAGCGATTCGTTGCTTAAGGTTTTGAACTTATACGTCACCAATATGAAAAGACTGTTGTTAGAAGTGATTTTGTAAAGACCTAACAAAGCCACTAATTTTGCGGCGGGTTTATACACAAATATACATAGAAAAATTTAGACAAGATGTAGAATTCTGCTAAACCTAGAAGTGTTATCTACAGCTACAATAGCCGACAAGTCACAAGCTAACGCGGCAAGAACTGTAGAGGAAGGTGCCACATATGTCCAAGGAAGGTTGACAAATAGCTCCAATAGTTCGTTATAAATGTAACAATTGGACGTGTAAAACTCGCCAACAGGTCACCTGTACTGGGTGCACTGCTATCACAAATGAAGAGAACGCTTACTCAGAAGAATTGTAATTAATTTTAGTTTGTTCTCAATTCTCCGTTCATTTTATATCTTAAAAAGACTGCCTATCAAACGTCTTAAAATTACTTTGGTAGCTAATCATTTTTATTTAAAAAAGTACAGGTTAAAAATATAATAAACGATTAGGGATATTTCGTAACCCCAAACGAGTAACCATGTCTCATAACTCCGCGCGAGTAACGCAGTGTTAACGAACACCACTCCCTTTCAATTTTTCGCGGCATCCTTAACGTGTGCTGAAGACACTACAAAATGCCACGGCATCTCTGATGAAAAACCTCAACTTAAGATATCAGTATTAAGTAAATGCAATATTTGAAACACAATAAAACCTTTTCCTTTCATCCTATAGGATTTGTGCTAGCTGCGTTTAATGTGGCCCGATAGCGCGACATGAATACATAAGCAGATTAGAAAAGTTAGCAGTATAACTAAAACTTGTGTTTGATAGTGTAGAATACGGATGAGTTCAAAATCTGAATTGATCGCATAGCAGCGAGGTCGTCTCAATGTTATAAACTGAAATCAAAAAACTTCTTTGGGAAAAAATCAAACTGGGATAACAATATTACACCATTACTACATTCTTATCTTTTACGATGCGCTCATCAAATTTTACGAGGTTATAGCAACATATGCAGCTTCTACGTGTAAAATCGATACATCTTTATATAAGAAAATTCAATTCCAACTGAAACAGACTAGACAAATTGTAGAAACGAACCAGCATAAGGAATACAAATAGTATCGGATGTAAACCTAATCAACTGTTTAAATCTAAATCGTGAGCTGCTTACATAATTTATTATTTGTTCAACTAAGAATAAATTTAAATAACGATATAGAATTATACTTAAATGTAGTGTAGGAAAGTGGCTAACGCTTTATTCGGAACTTGTAGAAAATAACTAGATTGGACATAACACACTCTATTACTTATTAAATACAAAAATCAAACACATAAATACATAAAAATGCAGACGCCAGTACCGGCCATAATTAACATAATCACAAAAGCCTAATCAATAATAATGTTTGTTCCCTAGCGCGCAGGCGCTATACACGTCTAAATCCAAACATAAACGAAATATAACCGCAATATTCAAACGCTAGAATAATGAATTCTACTTCAACTCGGCCATATGATCGCCTCGATCATAGTTAAACATAAAAACATTTAATCGCTCAGTAATAGATACATAAGTAAATAAACATAAAAGTCATGTCTCATACAACTACTAGGTTTTACATAATAAACCCAAAGTTGATCTCATAATAAACATAACTGTCAAAGAACATAAAACATAAAGCTTCATAATACCTAACATAATGCATAAGTGTTTTAATACATAAATACAAAACAAAAGTTAAGAAAAACATAGAGTTCATAATTCCCATGGCATTAATACCCAAGTTATAATAGGTACATATTTAAAGCTAACACTTTTACTTCTATACTGAATATGGTTTTAAACAACTACCATCTAGTATTCCATCATAAGGAATTTGGGTGTTCTGGAATCCTATAATGTCTGTGACAACATACCTGTCATGTGGTAAGACCTTCTTAATCACATACGGTCCTTTAAATTTAGGGATTAGTTTTTTATTAACTCCTATGGTAGTGTCTTTGTTGGACACCATGACATAATCTCCAGGTTTATATTCATGTCCTTGCTTATGTTTGCTATCATAATAGATTTTGTTTTGTTCTTGAATTCGTTCATTCTTTTCGCTTGCTTCTTGTTTAATTTGCTCAAAATTTGTTACAGGCTCGAAAAATGATTCAAGAGCTAATCTTAAATTATCGTCGATTGGACCAATCTGATTTCTACCAAAAAGCAATCGACTTGAGGTATCACCTATCAATCGATTTATGGTGTTGTTGAAGCAGAATTCAACTTTACTTAAGGCATCATTCCATGATACATTCTTTTCGTCGACCATTTTGGCTAGTACGGGGGTTAGTGAGCGATTCATCCTCTCAATCTGCCCATTAGCCCTTGGAACTATTAATATGTGCCTAATGCCCTCCTCATTTACAAATTCTTCGAACTGATGTGACGTAAATGTTGAGTCTCTATCAGTTATTAAAATTGTAGGTTAACTATAATTCCGAAAATAGGAATTTAAATTTTTATTACTTCCTGAGTATTTGTGCTCTTGCACGGATAGAATTTTATAAATTTTGAAAACCCGTTTACAACCCCAAATATATACTTAAGGCGGTTACTGGTTCTTGTAAGGGGTCCGTAATGATCAGCATGTAGAACTTCAAATAGTAGTTTGCCCTTTGGAATGTTGTTCAACATACCTTCTACTTTACCTTGCTTAGCGTTAAACTCGATGCACTTTAAACAATTGCTTATATAATCCTTGACCTTAGTTTTCAGCTTAGGGAGCCAATAAGTTCTGCTGATTAATTCGACTGTCTTATCGACTCCAAAATAACCCAGCTCGTTGTGGTGAGTATGGAGTATAGTATGTTCCATTGACTTTGGGATATAAAACAGAATTTTGCGACCTAATTTCCTATATAATAAATCTTGTCGTAACTCATAAAATGGATGATCACCCTCAAGTAATTTAATTTTTATTCGCGTGATTTCACTGTCACTACGTTGCTTGACTGCCAAAGTTTGCTCCAAGGTGTTTCCTCCTAACACAAAAATAGTTTGAGCCCTGCTTAAGGCATCAACATGACACATTTGATTATTAGGTCTGTGCTCTATGCAGTAATCATAATTTTGCAATATAAGACTCCATCTCATTATCCTTGGAATAATATCTCTTTTATTCATTGTTAATCTGAAACTATCGCACTTAGTAATAATCTTAAACTTAAGTCCTTGTAGATAAGTATGAAATCTTTTGAGTGAATATACAATAGCCAAACATTCTAATTCATAGCTGTGATATTTTGACTCGGCCTCAGATGTACGTTTGCTAAAGTAGAGCACTGGATGGAACATGCCATCGCCTTGTCTTTGCATAAGTATTGAGTCAAACCCTACTGAGCTCGCATCACAATGTAGTTCGGTCTCATTAAAAGGTGAATAAATTGCTAAAATGGGCTGGCTAGTTAGTTTAGATTTCAATAATTCAAAAGTATTAAGATGTGTGCTTGTAAATTCAAATTTTTCTCCTTTCTTTAGCAAGTTATACAGAGGGGATGCAACATTACTAAAATTCTTAATAAATTTTCAAAAATAACTCGCCATTCCTATAAAAGTTTGAAGTTGTTTGACATTATTGGGAATAGGATAGTCTGCAATTGCGGAGACGTTAGCTGTATTTGGCGTAATACCGTTTTTGTTGACGTGGTATTCAAGATAATCTATCTCTGTCATCATAAACGAGCACTTATCTAACCTTAATTCCAATAAATTATCAACCATCAGTAGTAAAACGTTTTTCAGAATTTCTATGTTCTCAATAATTGTATCAGTGGAAATCAAGATGTCATCAAAATAAATTAACGCCTTATTTTCTTTTATTAGATCCCTAAATATTCTGTTTACAAACCTAGCAAAAACTGAGGGGCTTGTCGCAAGACCAAATGGCATTTTCAAAAACTCGTATTGCAAGTTTAACTCTATATAACTTCAAATCCAACATCAATACCTATATCTTCAGTTAATTTTATATAAATTTCTATCTACGATCATGTCTGACCTCTTATCTGTTACGTTAAATATCTTCGCATCAATCCTGAATTTCTTTAAACGTTTTATATAAGAAACCTACAATGATATGCAACAATTTTACCTAAACAATATAAAAGATCTGGATGCCAGGATTCTTTTCTTTGATAGAATCCAATTATTTATAACTGCAAATATTTGGCGGACAAGATGTTTCTCTATTTAGAAAGTTGAAGACTTCACCATATGTTATTTTGTGGATAGGTTGTTTCACAACTCTCAGATGTTTTCTACAAAATGCCAAGTGGAACTCAAAGAAAACTAAAATATAAGTAACAATCTAAGACAGTTACACTCCAGGTCTGAGTTTTACTCTAATTTCTTTTACTTTAAATGGTAGTGCATAAACACTATAACCTAACTTTTTACACTTATCTATATTAGCTATGCGAGTATTCATAACAGTAATTTTGCCTTTTGCTTATCTTGTACTTAAATAAACTGTGTTCTTAAATATTTTTTACTGCTTATAATCTAACTCTGTGAACATATAGAATTTCATGAAATTTTTTATGGTGAAAAGGTTTACAAGCAAATAGTTTAAATTAAAACAGAACTATTTTATCTGACTTTAGGAAAAACTTTGTGTAAATGTTTATAAAAACAATGTATTGAGACTTAGTAATTTCCTGATTATTGATCGCTTTAGAAATATTGCTCGTATGTTAAGAACCAAGATTTCAATATACAAGTTTAGCATTTTTCTTGCTCAAACTTACGTTTGATTTCTAACTCTTTTATTGCAGGATTAGAAAAGAAAAGAAAGTAATCATATCAAGAGCCTTAAGAGCTTTATCTATGAATAACTCCCTCCCCCTGAGATGTCTTTTGCAAACTCCACAACTATTAAAGGCCGATTGTAGCTCCGTCAGAGCACATTTATTTTGTACTCTGTACGACACCTACCTTTATACCTCATTGGAAAAGGGGTCGGTGCACCCTATACAATTATGGGACAATATTCATCGTTCCTTAATACATTTTAAACACTTATACTATTCTTATTTCTTTATCTTTAGCGTCTATGTTTATACTACTTTGATAATTATCTTATTGAAAAAATTATTTTCGTTATCCAACTATGGTTAACTTACATTGCAAATTTTTATCCTGGATGTTTTTTTGCCAATCAGGATAAGAACAATAAAATATTTTTAAAAAATGTTAGTTAAAGATTTTATCCCTTAGTGTTTTTTTTTTTGTTATAATGTAAGTAGGTTCAACCACTCTATTACAAAAGCGAAACAAACTTCTGGTGCCAATAAGTAATCCTTTAATCCAACTGAATGTTGATGAAAGTTTTCACTAATTCAGATCACTTTAATTCAGTAACGGTTATACATATATTTAATTTCATCGCTTTCGAACGCGTTTGGGGAGTTTTTCACTAGCAAACACCAGTTTAAAATATCGTACTTTTAATTATTTAACATATGTCATTGCTATATTTGGTTGATGGTCGATTGAATTTTAACCGCTTGAAAAGCATGATAGATCAATTGTGTTCGAATGCTCCCTACTATTATGATTTGATAGTGCACACACACATACGCACGCACGCACGCACGCATGCACGCACGCACGCACACACACATAGGAATATTTTTGATTCCACGCTTGTGGGATGATTCATCATGGAAAATATGTTAATATTTGTCGAATTTGGTATATTTCTAGTGAATTCCCAGTTTTTAATTCTTGGTTGTGAAAGAATGTGCCAAGTACTTTACTATTTATTCTGGTAATTTTCTTTAATAGTATGATAAAATAATCCTGTTGGTAAGTTATAAATTGTACGTATATTTTCTTACTACGGTTCCTAAGCTAACTAAAATTGATCAGTATTTTCCTATATACTAATGTATACATAACAAACTAAGTTTAAAAGATATAGCATGATTTCTTTTAAATATATTAAAAATGTAATTATTCAAGTCGATGACTTATTTTAAAGCCGCAAAGAAAAATAGCTTTAAATGTTGCAAGACGCTAGACTTAACGTTTTCCAGGGAAAAAATTAACAATAGACAGCTGTAGCACAATAATCTTGTATATAAACATAGATTAGGATTGTTACGGATGCTGATCGTAATTAATAGAATTTTGTAGAAAGGAGAATGTGAGGCAACAACCAAGATTGACACGCAAGAAAGTGAAGTTCAAATAGAGAAGTTGAAATGTAATCACGACATGATGTAGGTCACGCGAGGGAGATGCATCGTCGCGGCCATGGTGTGGTGGAATTGCAGAAAGGCAATAAATCACTTGCACCTGTCCCATGGATTTTACTATTGCGCTGGTGAAATGAACATCTATAAAGTAATTATGATAGTGAATAAATGTAAAAGTTGAAGCTTGCAAGTTTACCCGGTCAGAAATGAGAATTTGTTATTGTTTTACGTGAGTTGGTTACCTAGTACGAATATGAACCATTAGTGTTCCTGAATCCAGGGTGTCTAATCAAAAATATTTTCAAATTTCCCTGACTTTCCAGGTTTTTCATAGCCAAAACACAAAATTTTCCAGGTATTTTTTCTGATGGTTGGTTGTGTCGTTTTGAAAGCCATTTTATGCACACAAGAACTAATAGTTAGGA
Organism: Platerodrilus igneus; assembly: GCA_036346225.1. Lineage (NCBI taxonomy): Eukaryota > Metazoa > Arthropoda > Insecta > Coleoptera > Lycidae > Platerodrilus > Platerodrilus igneus. The sequence continues at coordinate 7,351,283 of JARFIW010001469.1, read as the reverse complement.
CTTATTACTTAAAATGGATTCCAAACATAAAATAATAGGGCTTACACATGCACACTACAACATAAACCATAACATATTTGTTAAAAAATATTGAAGTTAAAGAATGCAGAGTATTTTAAAAAAAAGATTTTCTTTATCGGGAAAAAGAAATCACAAAGCAACAGTTAAGATTTCAATTCAATAATAGACTGAAAAAAATGGTAAACTTGATTTTCATGAAAAAATCTTTACAAAAAATTAATATTTTTGTTTCGCTATAGTTCTTTAAGAATATAATAATTGCACTAAATAAACAAAAAGAATATCTGGATATTGTAAAATCGCAATGAAAAAGTAATCTTTTAGATCTTTTATCAAGCTATCAAGTTTAACTATTTCTTTCTCTCCTTCCTGTTGGATTTTCATTTTCTTTGCTCGAAGTTCTTTTATTTCATCTGCAGTCCTTTTATATTTAGATGATACTTCTTCAAACTTTTTCTCGATCATTTTTTTCGCTTTCAGTTCTACATGATAGCAACTATGGGGAGTCTGACTGCAAGTATCATTTGTTTTGAAATATCTACCTTAAATAAACCTCCAGAACTACTAATAGCATCATAAACAGTTCTCAATGCAATTACCGACTTTTCTTGTATATTCTCAATCAACATAGCTTTAATAATGCTGAAACTGCTTTCAATAGCTACTTTTCCATGGGACATAATCAAAACATTTTTTACAAACATGAATAAGTTTTCATCGTTTGTGTTTTTATCAATCAATGAAGAATAGAAAACATCTAATCTTTCACTCTCATGTTTGAATTCTGATATTTTCTTTTTAACATGAGGAGATGCAATCAATTTACAAAGTTTGATTTCACTTTATTAGTAGTGACAGCTGTCATTTGTTTGCAATCCACAAAACCATCAAAAGCTATTTTTATCTTCTGAACACATGATGAACTTGAAGCAGATATAACATTTGGAGACAAGCAACTTATGCCTCTCATCATTAGGTTTTCAGTCCTGAAACTGGTTAGACGCGTACCCTCATTGTTTCCTACACTGAACTAACCTACACACTTCTCTGAAATTTGCACAGTCTGCATCTATTACTATCTGATCTAGGTCTACATCTATCTCCTCTTTCCTATCGCTGCTTGTAATATATCCCATACTATTCCCCAAAAATGCATTAGAACGTATTCTGCCCTTCTATTTCACCTATTTCTTTTCCCACAGATATCTTTATTCCACTACTATTTTTATAACCTATTTGTTATTAACTTTGTCTGTCCATGCTACTATCCTCATACATCCGAAGCACAACATTCCAAAAGTCTGCTCGTATTTGATAGGCATACTGTGCTGTGCTCCCCATATATGCTTTCAACAATTTTCTTCTTGTTTCTATGTTTGTTGTCTTTGAACATAGCCGCTGTTCTTTCTTGCAGTCTGGTCCCCGTCTATTGTTTTACAATTATATAACCTATTTCTCCAACATTCATTGGTTGTCAAGTTCCTCCAATTTCCTCCAGCACTAGAACATTTGCGGCTTAAATATTTTTTCCAATATATCTTTTCGCACAGTCAATATTAGTTGCAGATATTGCACAACCACCACCTGTAGTTCTTTATAATAATCATCAGATTTATCTGCGCGTATTTTTTCGCCATTAGGTTTTCCGTCTCAAAACTGGTGGGTTCGGCAAAATAACAAATTCTACAGGTAAAAAAAAACTCGCTTCCTGGCCAATGTAGCACCCTCGGGTAGAGCTTTGGAAAATCACATGTAAGGTATGTGAAGGGGGCCCAAAGTCCCGGGTTCGACTCCCGAACGGTCCGCTTGGAAAATGTTAGGTGAGCATTTTTCACAAAAATACACCCTCGTTCGGATGAGAGGTAAAATGGAGGTTGCGTGTGTGAGTGTTGCTACGCAAGTTAAACATTTTTACCTTGCTTAGAACAACAAGGGTTCGGCAAAATTCCAAATTTTACAAATTAAAAAAAAACTCGCTTCCTGGCCAATGTAGTACCTTCGGGTGGAGCATTGGAAAATCACATGTAGGGTATGTGAAGGGGGTTAAGCAGCCTGTGGCTGCCAAGATCCTCCAACACTTAGACATTTGACTAATTAATAGTTTTCCAGCCTATAACAAGTTTAAAACGTAATGGATTTCTTTCTATTAATTTGAGAATAAAAATGGCACACATTATTCCTTAAAATTTGTCTCTACAGTGTTTCATGCTTTACTTTCATTAAGGCTGCGCCTTGCTACAAAACCAATGTTCGTTTCAGTAATTGATACAAGATTGCACTTCTGGGTTATATCAACTTTCATTAACTTCATTGCAGTACTGTTCTTGTCTATAACATCATTTTTAATAAATCTCTTCATTAAGCCATGAAGCAGCAAATACATTTCTTCATACAGGAAGGGTGCCATTGGCTTACCAGCCTGGAATCTCATTAAAAAACGCTTGACTTTTGATGCCACTGAAATAAAGAAACCTAACTTTGCTTCTAAAAGCTGAAACTGGTTTAAGGAATGGAAAGAAAACATATTTTCTTCTAGCAGGCTACATTTTTTCAAGTGAAAAAAAGAAAAGAAATATTTTTAATTGATTTTCATTACTATAGAAAATTTTCCAGACATTTCCTTCTTTTTTCCAGTCCAAATATACTTCCCCGACTTTCACAGGTTTTCCATATGGATAGACACCCTGTTATGTCGTTTTATTCGAAGAATGTAAAAATAATTGTACGTAAATCATTTATAAGAAAGAGAAATAAGTTGTCAAATTAAAATATGAATTATATATGGTATCCGCCCATTCATAAGAAGTTGGTATAAATGCTGACGCAATTGTTTTACTGGACTATTTAAATAGTAATAAGCTAATAAAGTGCCCAGAACCGAAACTTGTTTAATTTTAAGTATGCTAGTGTATGAAGTTGAAATTAGAACTTTTTTTTATGATTAATTAAAATGTGTATGGTAATTTTTAAGGTAGGTTTTATATGTGGTGTGGTGCCACTTCCGAAGTGAACAACAAGCTGGTAATTTTTAAGGGACTGTGGAATCCAGACACGAAAAGCTGTATTGACCGACATTTTTGTTTATTGCAAAGTTGACATCTCTAGAAATGAGATTCAGAATGTAACTATTTATTTATTTATTTTATATTTTTTATTTATTTTCTAACCAGTTTTTGGCATGCAGCTTGACAATTTAAGCACCAGTTAAGACGAATTTGATGTAGTTGGGTTTTGATTTATTGTTTGAATGTATTTTCTTTCTGTGAGTTTGTGTGTGCGTGTAGTGCATGTGTGTGCTCTCGCGAGTATCTTCGTGTGCGTGTGTTTGCTGTCTTTTACTCAGTCTCGGCCATCAAAAGCCGAAACTTAGAGACTGAGCTGTCCGCGTTCGTAGTGCACGACGCCGGTTTCGGCATCCGGAAACTGTGGTTGTTGTTGCATCATCCCGAAGTGTTTATGTGAGTATATGTGTATATGTGGTAGCCGGAAATTAGAGACTGAGCTATCCGCAGTCATAGTGCACATCCCCGGCCGTCAGCACCCAGAATTTAAATACCAATATTCGTAAAACTTAAGAAAATCGGTTTGCTGATAGTAGCATTGATGTTTTTAGGCTTTCTTGTTTTGTAATATCCCAGGCCCGTCTGGTTTGAATATTAGATTTCTTAAGCAAGGTATATTTGTAATTATATTACAAGTATTTAATGTCAATAGAGGTTAAGTATAGGTTAAATTTTATTTGCATTTATTTAGAAACTATATAAAACCAACTAATTTTAAGAGGATATCCAGTTACCCATGTGATGGAGTCTTATTTGGGAGAGGTACTTTCTATTTTGAAAAGTTCTTCAATATAACACAATTTAGTGAGTGTTTCTCAGTATTGTAAGAAAGGTAAAGTATAATGTGATAAATTTAAGAAACCAAAGAAGACCTATTCGGAATAACCATTTCCATACAGGTGATAATAGCGAAGGGATTGCTAAAACAAGACAGTTTGACGCCCCTTAATTATGGCAATAAAAAAACCTTTCAGGGTAAGTAAATATGGTAACGTAGTTTGTTTGTATTTCGGCAATTTCAAATATTTGTTCCTATTATTTTTATTATTTTTCCCTATAATCCTACCCCCGAAGCACTATAATTAGTCGAAGCCCTTTGTTAAGATGTCCTCGCCCCATTCAGGGCAAATCTAAATTTATAACGTAAAGTTTAGTTTATCCGTAATTAGTGTTCGACTAAATCCCAAATTTTCAGGTAAAAACAATGCCTTATAGTCAATGTGGTATTTTCGGATGAAGCATTGGAGAATTCAAATGTACTGTCTAAAATCAGTATCTGTTGGTATCTTCACCTGTCCATATATTGTTCTTAGATTTTATTTATTATTGTGACTTCTATCTATTTCAAAATTGTTTCAATTTATTTTTTATTTACAATTTTTATTCTTTTAATGATTTTACAATTTTTAATAATTGTCTCCTTAGCATCTAAAGATTTTTTTCATTAATATTACATAACAACATAATTGGGCAGATTTCGCAAAGCAACTGGCAAACTTTTGAATTTCAACAGCACTCATAAAAATACAAAATCCATACAAAATTTTAGTAATATAATAATTTAGAAAACACGATTATTGTATATTTTTAATTTGGTCTATAACTTTTGAGAAATAAAAATCAGTTTATCGAAAAAAAGGACAATACCAACAACCCAATTTGCATTTGCGATCTTACTTTCAGCAAGCTCTTCAATATTTAGAGCAGAGTAAAACCTTTTCCTTCCATCCTAAAGTATTTATGTTCGAGACATTTAGTGTGACCTGAAACCCCAACGCGAATGGCTAAGTAGATTATAAAAGTCCCCAGTAAAACTAAATCTTGTATTTGATATTGTAAAATACGGTTGAATTGAAAATTTGAATTAAAAGTTCTGGATACTATGTCATCAACCTTACAAAAAAAAACTTCAAACCCTCTCAATTGATAATATACTGAAAATGAAAGTAGGGATAATAATATAGCACTGATACACCCTTATCATCTACAATGCATTATCACATTAAATTTTATGAGTTTATCGTAACAGCGTGCAATAATATGAAGGTTAAAATCGATTTCAAATAAAATCTGATAAAGACAACTTTCCATAGTGAGTTTTATCAAATAAGACAAATTAGAGGTAATACGCAGTATGAAGAATACGAATAAGGAAAGAACAACTTCAGAATATTAAGGTGAATCTAAAAGGCTTTTAAAGTTCAGCCACACACACAAAGTGCTCCATTTGCATAATCTAGATTTAGTAATAGAGAAACCGAACACAAACCTAAGTCACACGTAAGCAAACTTGAATGTAATAGAGTTAAGTTAAATAATTATCTTATGCGAATAGTGTTACCGAAGAAAAATTTTAAGGATATGTATGTCGAGTTTACGACGAACTGCAATAAGAATTTATGACTTGAAGATCGAAAAACAATATAAAAGCAAGAATAGGTCTATCCTAAATAGGGTACAATTGACCGTTGCCCAGATCAACAAATAATATGTACATATACTTATTAGTTAAACCACATTAGTATCAAATACTTAACCATCACCTGTAACTCTTACGTAAATATTTCAAGAAAATGCGATTCTAACAGATAGAAAATGTTGACTGAATGCTCTTTATGAATGAGAAAACTTTGAAGCGGCTTTTTCAACTGTATTTGGAGCCATTGAGCCTAAGCTTATTGCCTACACCAAGTATACCAAGTGTTATGAAAATTGGTTGAGCGCTTCCCGAGTAATCGTTGAATAATCAAAGAAGACCAGGAAAAAAATTAAATGTACTCAGCTGCTATGAAGTGGATGAGTGAACAAAAACGGCTTGTTACAAAAATGCTTCTTGTAGAGTTATAGTAAATCCCAGATGATATATCAAAATCCTCTCCAATTTGGAAAATTATTTTAAAAAACGACATCTCATTAATTACAAAATTCAAGATTTCTCCGAAACAAAAGCGAACAAGGAAGAAAACGAATCAAGCAAATAACGATGAATTTGGGCATCGATTCATTGCAAGGTAGGTAGGAGCAGACTAAAAAGTTTCACTTGTCCAAAAATGTACCAGAAGCAATCGAGATTTCAAAAATGCAGTAGTTAAAAAACTACTCCCTAATGAAGTATAAATACGAAAATAGCTTCTGAAATGCTACTTTTTTATGAAATTAGGACAATTTGTATAAAAAATTATAAACATTAAAGCAGCAGAATAACTGTATGGTACAAAAAACGCACCACAAAAGTACCACAAAAGATAAAATCCTGACAAGTCCTATTATTAATAAAACGCAGAAGCAAATACTTTTGATAAGAAGATTATATATAAGGAAAAACGGATCAGAGAAGAAAGAAGCACAACAAAATGTAGATACGTTTCATAAATTTTGCAAACTATTACCCACGTTTGACGAAATTTTTTACATACAATAATCAAAAAATATGAAAATACAATATTATATTCAAAACCTTTAACATTGAAAGTGGTTTTAATAGCATTCGTCCATCGTCGGCTGAAAGATTTTTAAAACAAAAGTTCACAAACTGCTTTCATACCCCTATTTTTCTTATTTGTGAAAAAAATAAAGCCCCTAATTAACAGTTATATCCTAGTCAATTATTCTCATAATTCAAAACAAAAGATGCTTTTCCTGGTTTCTGCTTTTAACAGTTCTACTTAGGATTATGGTTTTGAGTACTATCATTTCAGACCTTTTTTATCTACTTTTAAGCCGAAAATTTGACGATGGGAGTGTATCGAACCCGTTGCTTGCGTTCTATTTAAATCGTTAGTTACAAATGCTGTCTTAGAAAAATACCAGCTCAGTGAAGGATTTTCGGGTCAAGAATATAACATTAAATTAAATGTTCAACTAGAGTTTAAACATTTCTCTTTTAGATCTAAATATAAATACGAAGTACAGCAAATTTTAAAAAATTATAATGTAAAATGCTTATATTCTAGGTGTTTCAAGTCCTTTAATGACAGTACGCAGTGTTCCTGGATTTACGGCAACAAAACCAAAAAGCAATAACGTCTTAAACAAGACGAACTTGTACTTATTAATAATTTCCCACATGATAGTAAAGCGTCGAAGACCTGTTTATGTGCTGCTCTGGTAAATAAATTAATTGTTTAATCACTTGACCAAAATAATATCTAAATACCTAGTATTACTTGTTTATAAACACACGCAATCTCGTTTTCAAAATACCTAACATTTTTGTGCATGTGTATTACTCACAAAGTAATCTTGTTTCCTATTTATACTCGATTTTTGAAAAGTACCTATATTGCTTTTGCAATGGTCTTAACTCAATCACAAATATATTCAAAGTCTATTTGATACATCATTAGGTTTTAGGTTCTGGAACTGGTTGGACGCGTACTCCCATTGTTTCCTATTCTGAGCTAACTTACAAATTTCCCTGAAATTCCTAGAGCCTACATCTTTTGCGATCTGTGTGCAACAGTCTAATCTAGGGCTAGGTCTACCTCTCTTTATTCCCTTCTCTTCTTCAAACATATACAGCACTATTCCCTCATGACTTAGAATGTATCCTATCATCTTATCCTGCCTATTTCTAATTGCTTTCTTTCCCTATCATTTTCAGTACCTTCTTGTTCTTAACATAGTCTAAACTTAGTCTTCATCATACGTCTATAGCACCACATTTCAAAGGCTTCAAAGCTTTTTCTCTACGGTTCTCCCCGTACAGCGTTGTGCTCCACTCAGCAATACTTTCCTTGTTTCTATGCTTGTTGTCTTCGAACATAGTAGATGCTTTTTTTTATATTCAGCACGGCATTGTGCTAATCTTTGTTTTAAATCTTACACATTTTCCCATGCTGCGTTATTTGGCTTCCTAGGTAGCAGAAATTTTTAACCTCTTGTACGTTCTTGTTTCTTATTTGTATTCTGGTTTCTTACTTACTTTTCCCTACTTTACATATTTTTTTTTTTTGTTTTCATAACGTATCTTTTTTGTCAGTACCTTTGAATTTCACTAAAGAGTTGCTTCTTTCTAACTCTTCCATGCAAGATGCTAATACGCTATTACTAGGCAGGCTGTAAAAACGATGTAAAGGAATGGTGCCGCAAGTGTCAGCTATGTGTACCATTGGAAAACCGTAAGGCTCCAATGAGGTAATCCAACGTGGCAATCGATATTGCTGTCCATTCCCTGGGACCCTCTCCAAGAATAAGTATTTCTTGGTAGCCATAGACTACTATACGAAGTGGACCGAAGTCTACCTAAATGGACACCAAACCAAGAAGCTGCATCTGTCGCCGATGTGCTGGTAAAGGAACTTTCCGCCGTTTTAAAGCTTCTATTAAGTTGCTCGCCGATCAGGGTAGAAATTTTGAGTCAGCGTTATTTCAGAAAATTTACCGGTTTCTGGGGTTGACAAAGACCCAATCCTCGTCTCCTAGCATGTTGTTGTAATAACATGCTTGTGATGGCCAAATTGTTTTTGTCGCAAAGTTCTACCAGCCTATTTCCCCTGCCGTTTCTCGTACGTAAACCAAATAAACCTACCACCTCTCCTTCCCTTTATGATTCTTAGTATCGATATATTCGTAGATTATTTCTACCTCTACCTCACTGTAGCTTTTTCCTTTAACTATCCCCACACCCGAATTTCCTTCTTCCGGTGCTATGTAATTAATCTAAAGTTCCCGCTTCAAAACTCTCCCATCTCAGGCCATCGAACTTCGCTAGTCCCTACTATATCTATTACTAACTTATACAATTCAATTTTCAAATTTTCTAGCTTACCTACTTACTTCATGCTTCTGACATTCCACACCCTGACTCGCAAGATATTGCGGGTTTATCTTTTTAAGCTTATAAATCACAACCTCCGAAATAGTCCACTCTTGGAAATTCGAACGGGGGACTATTTTAACTCTAAAATCTTTTACCCCAGAGGATGCAGGTAATGTAGTGGTTCCTGTTGCCTTCCACGTCGCAGTAGTATGTACTAGAATGCATACCGACCCCTATAGTCCCAGCCACTCCAAATACTGAAAAAGCTACTCTCCTCTTTCGGAGACCTGTCTTAACCTGGTTCCTCATTAAAGACCCCACTAATTTGGTTAAACCTATAGTTCGGCTCCTTAGCTCACTGACTGATTGATGAAAGAACACTTGTTGCAGATAAAGATTCTTTTGTATGCAATTTCTCATAATGTAGTGAATAGTGTAGAAATTAAATTGCAGAAAATGTCCAACGTCCAGAATGCTATCATCTCTGATATAAAAAAGCATTTGAAGTACAAAATCAACAGTTAATTCAAGAAAATATGTCTCAGAACAACTACCGCTGCAGACGTGAAGTATTTCAGAAAAAATATCTACGTGAAGGGACGAAGATTCGAATTATAAAAGATCTCGCTAAAGGTATGCTTGTACGATTTAAAGAAGCCCAAGACAAATTTAGTTATGGAAAAGTGCGGACTTCGGATGAAGTTCTGAAGTCAACAAAAACTCGTATAAATATTCAGTTCGAAATGAAATTAATTGGCATAATAAATGAACTATATATAAATGAAGTTAACTAGGATGCAGCACACCAATGAACAGCCACTATTTTGTAGTAGTGCTACACTTTAAACTTGTTACTACTACGAACTTCCTACATGCACTTCTTTAGTTTGTATTGTATTGTATTGTATTGTATCTAGATAATATCCGTTATGCTGTACGAATACTGTTAGACCTATTTTTCTCTTTTGCTTTTGTCGTTTTTCGCGTCCGTTATGTTCTTTGTCAAACAATCCAACCGATTTGAAGGCGTTGACTCCCGGTCATTTTCTGATTGACAAAAGTTTATGTGCCTATCCAGAGCACAATTGGAGTTCAATTCCTGAAAACAGACTTTCCTTCTGGCAGAAATGCAGCCAACTGCAACAATTGTTCTGGAAGCGATGGTCAATTGAATATTTAAACCGCCTCCAAGGTAGACTCAAGTGGTTGTCTCCTACCAAAAATCTTCAAGTTAATGAATGGTTTTTGAGAAGGAAGACAACGTTCCTTCGTTAAATTGGCCGTTAGCGAGAATTATCAAGGTAATTCCAGGTCTTGACAATAAGGTACGACTAAAAATTGGATTTTTACTAGACCCATCACCAAGGTGTGTCCATTGTCAATTTCATACTATTCAACATAAACCATTTCTATTACTTTTTTATTATTTTCCCCTTTTTTGTCTTCCTATTCTGCTTTTTTCACGTGTGGATTGTCCACAAAGAGGGAGTATGTTCGGGCTTCACTCACACGATTCATCCCTGCATACATGTTCCATCATCCCTTCCTACAGTGGTCACCCCTATTGCGTCACTTTACTACCCAGGTCCATCTGTCTGCATTTTTATTGTTGTTGTTCGTTTACGTTCTCCAGGCGGTTCGTACGCGCAACCGCTGTCTCCTTGTAACGATCCTTAATGTGTGTGAATTCCATGCTAGAAGAGTGAAACAAGCAGATATTCCACACGTATAAATTCTATATATATTATTTGTTCTGATAAATAATTATTACCTACTTGAGGATTCGCCACCACCGCAGTTTGAGTAAATGACTGTAATTAACTTTTATATGTGTTTATCAAATTGTTTGTGCGAAATAAAAATAGTGTCAGAAGGTGCTGTCCGAGTCCTAAAATTATTTTAAACCCGAGCCGCTTATGGTTGTTAGATTTCACTTACCGAAAGTAAAAAGGCTATTTCCGATTCACGGGAAAACGTAAAAGATTAGAACGTTTACTATTTCTGCACTTTTAATATTTTAAAATTATTGTAAAAATAAATTTCATAGTAATTCCGTTCCTTATTGTAAAACTTGTATAGGTTTTACTACTATGGAATACATTGCGCGCGATCCCTAGTGGTTTGCTTTTGTATTAGTCCACGTAACTCATTGAAAAATATCTTAAAATAACACAGAAAATGTAATTTTCCCATATCTAGACAGGCTGTTTCAAGTAATAATTAATGTCTGAGCTTTTAATAGGGTTAATTATTTAAAATTGTAATTTTTTGAGAAAATACGTTTTGAGCCTTGGGGGCTGCCTTTTTAAAGTTCTTGTAACAAATTTATTTATTTAACAGAAATTACATTTGGAATTTTGACAAACTATTTGAATTATACTAAATCGAAATTTAGTAATAATTGAAGTTAAAATTAGGGCTAGTAGTCTAAGCAAACAACAAAGTAAAAGCTGAAATACTCAAGACTGACTTAATTATGATCTTGGGGCTCCCGAGGTATTTATGTTATCCCTGCCCCTCACATTTCTGTGGGAACTGCAGAGCTCATGTCTGTTTATTTCTTTACTCAATTCATTATACAATGTAATAACCTTAATTCTAATAATTGCGGTTTTTTAACCGTCTGTGACCTGCACCTGCAGTATCACTTACGTCTAGAATACAATGTATTCACACCCGTTCTCACAACTTGCTTGTGAACTTTCAATAACCTTTTCTTTATTTATCCTTGAATTACAATGTTGCATCTAACTTAAGTTTCTTTATCATTTCTTAATAATTTTTATTTAATTATACATATATGGATTGGGGGATATGTAACTCACGTATCATATAAATAACCTATTTTCGCAATTAGTCCTGTATAGATTAATATATTTTGAAATACAAATAAATGACTCTGATTTATCTGCAAATTGTCTTTGCCGAATAATTTTTTTCCTTTTTACGTTACTCATAGTTTATGTAAATTTCAGTTATGATAATTACTCTTAATTCTTAATAAGTCTTTAAAATATTTGGCTTACAGTGATTTTTACTTATTCATTTAAGATTTCGATATTTACTAATCATCCTTCTCCCGTTTGAATGATACAACTTGTTATTTAGATAGACCTCTGCAAAATTTTCTTTTTGCATATTTTGTTTACTTACGTATTGACTTAGCCCATCTTTTCATAATTTTTATTTGTCGACTTACTAATAAAAGCTTCTAAGTTGACCTTCTAAGAGACTCGTTTCAAACAATTAAGTTTAAGAGTTACTTACTGACAATCTACTCTACCTTTTTCTAAATTTATTGTTTTGATAATTTGCTTTTATAATTTTTTTTTCGTTCCTATGACTTTGATTTTTCATTTGCACAGTATACCTTTAATTATATTTTAGCTCTTTATATATTTAAAGTATCTTCACAAATTTCTCTAATATTTTCTCAGTTATCATTACCTCTACGCCTCACCCCTTCACCCCATGATTATTATATCTTTAGAATACATCATGCAATAAATATTTAAGACTGTATGGAGCTCATGTTGAGTTGATGTTTTTCAAATGGGGTAACTGTGATGGTCGACAACATGCCTATGTTGATAAAAGCCTACATTCGCGGTTGCAATGACAGGAAATTTCTATTTCTTATTGAATATCTAAGTTTAAATCTCCTATATTTATTAAATCTGCTGTATTTTGTATATAATAAAGGAATTCCTCTTGTTTCCTAAATTCGGCTCGGGTTATTATATAAATAATTATTTACGTTGTAAGTACAAAATGGTATTAACATGCATAAATACGTTAAGATACCGCTTTGGTAATTTTTGTCGCTCTCGGGAAAGCTTTGTGAATATGTTCTATTGAAGTTCTTTGTTCTAATGGAATCTACGATATCAGCCAATTTGAATAAGTCAATTCCGTGAGAAATGAATAAATGCTGGGACCATGGCATTATTACGTGAGCACTTCAGTGCCAGAATTGACGTACGCAACCGTGTTTTTTCGAAGAGTGCTGTTGACGCGTGTTTGTCGATGTAGTGTCCCAATTATCGTTCAAATCATTCTGACCACTTCTTTTAGACCACTACAGAGATATTAGAAGCAACAACGTTATTAAATTTGAGAAAACGGAAACGTCAAGACCCTGAGAGGAGCTCGTCATCGAAGGCCATAAACTGTAGGTGTTAATAACTTTATAATTTGTAGATAAAAATTTACTCGATTAAATATTAAACGTTCAAATAATTCAACCATTTAATATTTTTCTCTCGTGAAATAAGGGTTAACTGTGAAGACTACTAACTCCAACACTTACGTCAACTAACCTAACTCCAGAGGCTACTTGACTTTTTCGACATGCCACTATTAAAATCCTATAACCTCTTATCTCCACCCAGATAATGCAATTTAAACATTGCAAAAGACTAGAAAAATAAACTTACCATCTTCTGGCGTACTATAATTCACTAAAGTACGGATTGTAAATTTATTAAAAATGGTTACGTTTAAAATTAGTCAAATATCGTTGTTCTTCCTTAGTCCAAGTAAAATTTTAATTTTTCGATACTAGTGTAATACTCCTTTAATCTCAATATACATATTTATTCATCAAAATCCTAAAATTAAATCAAATTATCACGAAACACCCACGGTGCTGATAAAATATTTACAAGGTATTTTACATGCAAAAATGTTGAATATTCATACAAAACCATTCGTTCTCTACTTCCTTTTAGAAAATAAATTGATTTCGCGTACACAGTGAAATTAAGGGCGCCTTGTTCTAATTTCTCTTCAAAAGTATATTTTTCCGAGGATTATATTTTGTTTCCATGCGAAACTTTGCAAACGTACTAATGAATGCTATGCAATCAACAAGAGTTAGTTTCCCGTTCATATCGCATTTGAGTGGGTTATTGACGACAACAAGGGCCCTAAAGATCGATCTGTAATGGAGGCTGAAGTATTATAGTATGCTATGCATAAATTACGGATAATTATATCGTATGAACTCGTACGAGTTTGGGAAAATTTTATTTGGAGCAACCTACATATTTTGCATTAACTTGGCAATTAATTAACGTCTAATTACAAACGACTAAACCATTCATGCATGAAAGTAAAGCTCGTACAAGGCATAATGACGGGAAGCTGTAAATAAAAGTTGAGCAACGGCTTGTTTTCGCATTCATACATACGAGCGTAATGAAAAACTGCAGTATGACAGATTACTCAGTAGATTTGGGTACTTCAACGCTGCAAATACAAAGTGAGTTAGTTTATATTATGTAAAACTTTAATAATAAAATTAATGTGAAGTACTTACAAACACCATTTCTTGTTGTTTTTAATTAAAAGGACAAACTAATTTGAAATTTAAGTTTAGGAACCATTAACAACGAGTTCAGTCTAAAATTATGAAAATTCTTTCCTTAAGGAACAATACAATTGAAAAACAATTAATTTAAATAATCTAATTTCTAATCTAACAAACAAGAATACAAATAGGTAACAAAAACTTACAAGAGGTTAAGGATTTCTGCTACCTAGGAAGCCAAATAACGCAAAAAGGGAAAAGCGCAAAAGATATAAAACAAAGATTGACACAAGGTCGTGCTACATTTAACAAGAAGAAGCAACTACTGTGCTCAAAGACCACAAACATAGAAACAAGGAAAAGATTGCTTAAAACATATGTGTGGAGCACACCACTGTACGGCTGTGAAGCCTGGACAGTAGGAGAAGCGGATAAGAAAAAGGTAGAAGCCTTCGATATGTGGTGCTACAGACGTATGATGAAGATATCATGGACAGACAAAGTTAAGAAAAAGAGGTACTAAAAATGGTAGGAGAAGAAAGAAATATGCGGAAAACGGTAAAAAATAAGAGAGATAAGATGATAGGTCACATACTACGGCATGAGGGAATTGTGCGGAATATATTAGAAGCAGAGATTGGTAAAAAGATAAGTAGAAGTAGACCTAGGTTAGACTATTGCACACAGTTAGTGAAAAATGTAGCCTGTAGGAATTTCAGTGCTAGCTCAGAATATAAAACAATGGAGGTACGCATCCAACGAGTCCCAAAATAGATAAACTAATACCGAAAAAAAAACTGTACTTAAACATAATGATTATTATAAGCAACTTACTACAGGTATTGGTTGTGCAATATTTTCGAATAATGTCAATTGTGTGAAAGGATTTACTGTAAAACTATCAATTCGGCAAATGTCCAAGTGTTGGGAGTTCTTGACAGCCACAGGCTGCTTAACCCCCTTCACATACCACTGAATCTCAGTGAAATAGGGCAAATAATTACAAAACAATAGAAGGGGAACCGAGCTGTATGTAGGCTGTGTGGGAATTTCAGTGAACTGTGTAAGCTGGCTCAGAATATAAATAAGTGGAGGTACGTGTCCCCCCTACCAGTTTTGAGGCGGAAACCTAATGACGAAAAGATAAGCACAGATAAATCTGATCATTATTATAAACAACTACAAGTGTTGGTTGTGAAATATCTGCAACTAATGTTGACTGTGCGAAAAGATATATTGGAAAAAATATTAAATCGGCAAATATTCAAGTGCTAGGGGAACTTGGCAGCCACATGCTGCTTACCCCCCATCACAACCACTGAATGTCGGAGAAATAGAGTATATAATTGTAAAATAATAGATGGGGACCGAACTGCATCTATCAATAAGAAACAGCGCATATGATAAAAGACAACAAACATAGAAACAAGAAGAAAATTGTTGAAAGCATATATGGGGAGCACAGCGCAGTATGCCTATGAAATACGTGCAGTAGGAAAAGCAGACAGAAAAACGTTAGCAGCCTTTTGGAATGTTGTGCTTCAGATGTATGAGGATGATAGCATGGACAAACAAAGTTAATAACAAATAGGTTATAGAAATAGTAAGGGAATAAAGATATCTGTGGAAAAATAGGAGAAATAGAAGTCATTTTTGGGGAATAGTACGGGATATATTACAAGCAGAGATAGGAAAAAGGAGGTAGATGTAGACCAAGATCAGATAGTGGTAGATGCAGACTGTGCAAATTTCAGGGAAATGTGTAGGTTAGTTCAGAATAGGAATGAGGGCACACATCTTACCAGTTCTAGGACTGAAGACCTAATGATGATGAATCTAATCAATCTATAGTTGACAATAGTTAAAGGCAGAACTTTGCCCACTGTTACAGCTTAATTTAAAATAGAGCTGAAATTAATAGTGTTTTATTTTTTGCGTATGAATTGTAAAATATTTTTGTTATAAACGCGTTGACCGAACTTGAATTTTACGTTGTTTAAAAAACTCAAATCAACACCTACGCCATGATTTTTCATTTTTAATTTAGTTATTGTATTTTTCTGAAATGACTAAGAGACTTCAGCTGCTAAAATCACATGTAAGATTGTTAATTATAAGAATAATAACACAATTGAATAACAAGTATGCTTTAATTATACAAAACAGTTCCAAAACTACCAATCGTACGAGCACACCGTGTTCTCCGTTCTGTCCTATCACGACATCATGTTTATACCTTATTCTAAAAATAGAAGGGTCACCTAAACACTGAAAAGGACCATAACAATATTAGTCCAGTCAATTTATCATAATTCATTGCCAAAGGTCGAGTACCTATATAATACTACTAGTAAAAACCCAAGTGTGCAGAATCGGAGACCCCGTGGAAGCAGAGTTATATCGAAAGAACATTTTTCGTACGTTTTCAGTTTTTTCTCGATATCTCTTTTTTTGTGTATCTGAGAGCAAAAAAGTATTTTTATTATGTAGCAGTGTAAAATCCTGCTAATATCATTATAGGTAGGCAATCCTAATTACGTAGCGTATACATCTATGGTAGTATACAGTTCTATTGCGGGTAGATCAAGTTATAACGGACTAGGGATTCGAGATCCGACGGTGATACTCGAGGTCGTCTCGGTTTTCTGGTTCTTGTTGATTTGAACTTGCAAGCAGGATGGTGATTCGAGAGATCGGTTTCTGAGGAAGAATTTTTGCAAAGAAGCGAGTTCGGTTTAAAAAGGTTAACTTAACGAAACTTACAGCAGGCTAGTGCTGTCAGTTACGGCTGAAAGAAATAACTGTAGTTATTTTAAAAAATTAGATGACTAATGGTACCGTCTTAAACGAAAGAGGTTTCCCAGTTATCTAATGGCGTTGGCATAAATTTGGGATTTGAGTAAAAGGAAATGCATAGGAAGCTGTACCATTCGAATTTAAACAAATAACAGGTGAAGAATCTACAAGTGCGAGTTTGGAGAGCAAAGGTTGCTGATACTTCATAATTCCACGGTCATTGCAAGGGTCAAGTCGAGTCAAGGACGCAGCTAGCGGTTATGTTTGGCTGATTGCATCCAGATGATAGTGGTTTTCCTACAAATCATGTAATTAGGTATTTATGACCTTCTTATCTGATCGGGTTTGGAACATAATTTATCTAAACAAAAGTGTAAACTAAAATAATCTTTATCCGTAACTTACTCTATGATTTGTTGTAAACATTCCTGGACGTTCTAAATTAATTCTATTTTAAAATTGTTAGTAAGTTACCTGATGCCTGCTAGATAATTTTAATACCGGTATCAGGCCACATTTACTTGAAATTAAATTTGAACTATAATGACCGTTATTTAAATTGAATTTCACTTTGAAAATATAGCAACTTTAAATAAAATGCTTTGTATAAATATTTTGTATTAGCAAACAGTGTAACACTGATGAGGTTATGAGCTCAGACACTTATCGGCGCATTTAAATTAATTGTAAATAATTTAATGTAATTTAATTTTTTCAATAATTGTATATAAAATTTTGACTTATGAAAGTTTAAGTCAGTTGTATATAGTTTTGCTGCTTGAATATTTCTTAAAGAATTAATGCGAATCTTGCTTATTTGTACATACCTCTTCTTGTACATATATTACGAAAACATTAGAAATACTTTGCCTTCCAATTGTTTATTTATTGAACTGGTGTGTTCGTGACTTAGTGCATTCAATGGTACACTACTGTGTTAAGCTATACAGGTCATCCCACCCCTGAAGAAGTTATTAGACGTTTTATGCTCTTAAATTATTATAGCTTAGGCTATGTTTTTTTGTAAGCAAAATTAGTGTTTTGTTTAGATTCTGCCATACTTAGGGAGACAGAGTTTGCAGCCAGTGTAGCAGTCCCGAGGTATTAGATATATTTTTTGCTCCCTTACAGATAGGTGTACCAAGGAGTAGACAATTACCAATTTTATAAAGAAGAAAATTTACTGAAGTTCCATGTATATAAGTTTTTCTCCCAAACTACAAAGCTTTGAAGATACGATAATTTGGAACAGATATTTTACAAGAAAAATTGATGCGTTTATTGAATATAGATGAAGTAATATTATTAAGTAAACATGGTAAGCATTAAACACAATGCGTTTTAAATTTTAAAAAAACAACATTATAAGTAAATTCAATCATATTATTATACGTGTTATGTGGGAAGTGGCAGATGTTTCTATACCATAGAAGCTGTCCGTGACGGGTTCTCCTTGCAATATCCACTTCCTTGGCCTGTGAAATGCAGTGTCAGGCCACCGTCATCATATCAGTTTAAGCTGTGCACAGGAAATGAAAAGATCTATAACAATTTGCGTTCCGTATTTTTGGTTGTTGTGTGTGTTTCTTTCTGTTTTTGTTTTTTTTTTCAACTAATGTCCGTCATAGAACCTGGCATATACTTTATATGCCACAACAATTTAGATGAAGGCGAAGTAATTGTAATTAAAGAAAAGGGCATGGCTATTCTCAGAAGTGCTAGCATTAAAGGTGGACTTCACGACAATGTTTTCTTCCTAAAAGGTATTTTTTTTAAATATTTATTTGGGTGTGCCGATTGTGTTGCGGAGGAGGAGTAAGGGATATGAGCTTAGTAAAAAATTGTTAACACCAAGAAAGTAATAGTAAAAAAAGAAGAACCAGGCCATCTATGCGGGCCCTTAGTGCCAACCCAGTCTGCCGCCTTACCAGACTGCTCTTCCTAATCCCCCCACCCCACATGATGTGACAGTATTCAATGCCATAACGCGTGGTGGAACTGATCGCAAAATTCCATCGCGGGCTGGATTCCGAGCCATTACACCCAGTAGAGTAGTGTCTCATATCATAAATAAGACTGGCAAATTTATTATTTGTAGTCGACACCTTTTACTAAATGTTCCGGAGCTCGTAGAACATTGTTTATGAGTCCCCCAACAAAAAAGTGAATTAGCGAACCCTGCATTTATTTATTTATGTGTTTCCACCCTAATTTAAATACCTACATTTTTTTAGGGGCACGTTCATGACAATTGCCGGAAGAAATACACTGAGGAAAAATGATTTCAGGTTCCATACAGTGTGGTGATGCCCTTAAAACTATCTCCCAGATGGTCAAGTGTGCAGATAGAAATGCCGAAAAATATTTGTTTTGTATGGATATAAAATAATTGAAAATTTCAGGCTTTCACGACGAAATCCTGCTCGACGTTTGAGAAATTAGATATGCATAGAACAGTACTAGCAGCTGCTGAAAAACGAGGGGATGAATGGGCCCAGAAAATAATTAAGCGTATTGAAAATGTAAATAATTTAGTGGCAGCAAATGCAAGGTATCACCACTTGTGCTACAAAAATTGTAATAGGTTCCAACAAAAACTACTCACAAGAGAGGTTATAGACCAGCTACAAATGTTGACCGTGATATGGAAAACATTTTCTTTTATCTTGAAAACAGTAGTGAGAAGTGTCAGTTTTTAACTAATGGAAGTAGTAGAGGGAGAACATCTTCCTAATGCAAGAATTGCAAAAACTTGTGTTAAAGAAAAGTATGAGAGGGATATTGTTATACCACAGGTGTTCTTCAAAAAAACAGTTCTATGTCTAAGAAATGTTGGGCATAAAATCCTAAATGATTTATGATACCAGAACAAAATGAAAGATGCCCACGAAGAACGAGCGGCAGCTGAAATTATGTTGGAAAATATCCGTTCAGTAATCTACGAACACTCCGAATATCCTCCATCTGACGACATTTTGCATGTCGCCAATTCTGTTATCCCGAATTCATTATGTATATTTTTAGAAACGGTTAATTTAAAATATAAGCGAGTCTACGGGATGGATAAAGGAATAAATGTGTAGTGTTGGCATATTTTATCATTTCTGCGGCTAGGCCTCGATCTTTCATTTCTTAGCCTTTGACTGAGGTCATCGTCTATCTCTTCCGAATATTTGGATGAGAACTCCTCGTGAACCTGTGTTCACTACATTTGATTTTTTCCCAATGCACCACCCGAAGGTACTACATTGGCCAAAAAGCGAGTTTTTTTTACTTGGATGATTTTGAATTTTGCCAAACCCTTACTGTTTCAAGCAAGGTAGGAATCGTTAACGTGCGTGACAACACCTATACACGGGACCTCCATTTAGCTCTTATCCGAACAAGGGCGTACTGTTGTGAAAAATGCTCGCCTAACATTTTTCAAGCAAACCGTGTCGGAACCCGAACTCGGGATCTTGAGCATAGTAGTCACACGTATACCAACTATCCCACAGAGCCGTATATATCTTTTATACAGCAAGATTAAGTAAGTCAACGATTTGAGCTTCTCATTTTATCTCCTTTAGGTTTTCAGGTCAATAGTCTAAGCTGTGGCACTGGTCTGTATTTACAGTTGCGTACTGTCGGAATTTTGGTTATTTAAAAGTAGCTATACGCAAAACGGCGTATTTTTTTAATTTGACATATTTCACCATCGTTCGTGGAGAGGTTTGGGCACAAGTCGTAAGAAAAAAGGACAAAAAAGTAGCGACATAACTATAAATAACCAAAGCTTCTGACTAATAAAATAGAAAATTTGCGAGCAACCAAACTAAACCATTCAGTTATTAAATTTTTGAAATTTGCACTGCCCGAATTTAAGCTGAATAAAAATACAGGTTAAGTGTAAAAGAATTTCTGACTAACTGTTTATAGTTTTATTGAGTGCCTAATAAACAGCAAATGTTTTGACCACAATTTTTGTCAAATTTTTCCACAACCAGTTAACCTTAAAAAGGTTATAACTATTGTTAAACATAAATATAAATTATTTAAATTTTAAGACTACCTGAAGAGGGTAAAATTAGACGAAAGCTTCGAACAAAAACATTTTCTGTTGATCGGACACCCATGATGGTATAAACGGTTTGCAACAAATGATTTTTATATTTTAACCTGTATTTATTTAACAATTTTTAATAGGGAAAACCCAATTTTTAAAAATGTAATAAATTTGAATGCATGCACCAGATTTGGTTCGGTGATACGTCAACGTTTATTCCGTATTTTTTTTTCAATTTGCGTGCGCGTAACTAGGGTACTTGTGTATCTAGAAAGACACGGTATAACTTTAACAGATACTTCTGACCTCTAAATAGCTACTTTCGGTCTTTCTTTCTTACGCGAGTTACATATCCCGCAAATTAAGATATATATGTAATCAAATGGAATTCCTAAATCAAGTTAGATTGTTACAATGTATAAATTGAAGGACATATTTGAAAGAGGTTAATGAAAGTTCACAAGCCAGACATGAGAACGGAATCAGACATTGTATTCCAGACGCAACATGATACTGCAGGTGCAGGTCACAGTAAGTTATAAGACAGTAATTATTAGAATTAAGATTACCATGAAGTAATACATTGTATTGTATAAACAAATAAGCAGACATGAACTCTGCAGTTCCCACAAGCAATGTGAGGGGCAGGGATAATATAAATACCTTCAGGAGCCCAAGATGGCCAGTCAGTCTAGAGCTTCACAACTTTAACATTGTTGGTTGTTCAGCTACTCACCGTAATTTTAGTTTATTTCAAATAGTGAAAGTCAACTTAGAATTATTTCGATGTCCACACGTTACTACATATAACGTACTTGTACTTAAAAATTAATATTGTAATTTCTGTTTAAAATAATTTGGTGGAAGAGTTTTTTGAAGAAGCTTTTTTAAAAAGCCGCTCCAAGAGGCCCAAAACCTATCTCGCGTCTAGCCCAAAACTCTCTGCGAGCAGTGAAACATTCCGAATGAAAAAAAATACGCCATTTTATATATATTTTTAAACAACCAAAATCTGTATGGTAAGTAGCTGTAAATACAGATCAATGTCACTGCCACGACTTAGACTATGATCCCTTATGAAGAATTCAATTCACAAGACAAAATAACTACCTTTATGTACAACAAAAAGTTTGTCTAGGCTCATAGACCTAATCGCGTAAAGTTGGTCAAATCTACGTACTTTGCACAAAATTATTCTCGCACGTTTACAGAGGAATTTACAATTGATGTTAAATTTTACATACCATATGCTATTACTTCATACAGTCTTTAACATATAAACAACTTGGAACGAAACACGTAACTATCTCAGATTCTACATAATGTAAAATGTTTTTCATGTTTGAGTCAAGTGTGGAACTGTCCTAGCTAGCTGTGAAATGTTGGTTGTGGCTTCAGCGTGAAATGTTATTTGAACTGTTGTAAATGGACTCGAACTTCTGGAAAATTCAAATTCCCGTAAAAATAACAAAGAACATTTTTATTATGAATGTCACGTAGAAAATTGAAAATATCCCGCTTTTATCCAAATCTACCTTATAATTGAATATTGACTCGCTATACAGTCTGTAAAAGAAAATATGAAAGTCGTTTTTGGATGTTAATTGTATAGGAAAAAATTCAATTACGATTTGATTTAGAGTGGTTAATGCGATCTCGCAAGTAAAATATATTGCGTGTTATACCTTAGCATAAATGTCTTTTGGATTTAGTTTCTTTGTTATAATCAACTTGTCATTCAAGCTGCGACTCAATTCAGGTTTATCTCTTATCTGGATAGACATTTGTTCCCTAATGTTCTATCTAAGGGGTTTTCTTTATTTATTTACTTCCAGCATCCTTTGTATGTAGGGGTTAAAAGGGTGTTGAGCTTTTACCTCGGTTGAAGTCGGTATTCGCTCTTATTAGGTTTCAGCTTAGATAACAAACAACATTTGCCTTCAAAAGCACCAGCGAATATTTTCCTTAATCGCGTTTTGAGAACTACATTAGTGTGTTGATGTAAAAGTAAAAGCTGGGTATAAAGTAAAGTATAAAGGCATAGCAGCTAAACGTGTAGTTCCACTTCTGTGTTTTCATACAGCTCCAATCGTCGTTGATATATAAAACAAGTCCAGAAGGAATAACAACCAATATCAAAAGTTATAGAATATTTTTGCACTCACTTTGGCGTCGAAGATTTAACAATATGTGAGTTCCTCATCTATTCACGACTGCTTTGGTTAGTTGCACAAAACGTGTTTTAGAATATTTTTGACTATTTATAGCACAGCAAATTTGTAACAGAAAATTTGCGACGAAAAGTCTAATATTTTTTTGAAAGAGTAATATGACGTGAGTTACATATCCCCCAAATTATGTATGTATTATAAATCTAATAGGAAATTATTAGAAATTATTAAGAAATTACTAAGTGAAGTGCAACAATGTAACACAAGGACAATTAATATAGTTTATTAACAGTTCATGAGAACGGATGCAATACAATGTATTCCAGACGATAGTGACACTGCAGGTGGTAGGTCACAGACGGTTTAGATACCGTGATTACCTAGAAAGTAAGATTGTTACAATGTATTAATGAATAGAATTAAGAATAAGCAGACATGAGCTCTGCAAGTTCCTACAGCCATGTGAGGGGGTAGGGACATTATAAATAGCTCGGGGAGCCCCAAGACCCGGCAGTCAGTCAAAGTATTCGGTTTTAACATAGCAGTTGCTTAGGCTACTCAAAATAGTACAATTAATTCTTTTTTCGACTTGGAGTAATTTTAATCAAGTTCATAAAATTCCACATTCAATTCTGTATTAATCAAATAAATTGTTAAGTTTTGGAAGTGTTTTTTTTAAAACACAGCTCCTAAGGCCCGAACCTTAACTCGTGTATTAGTTATACTGTGCCTACCAAGAGTTCCTGGTCACCTAAACAATTTTTTAATGTTTTGAAATTTAGGATTGAAAGTCATAGTGACTATTATAAGGGTAATTTGTTACGATTAAAAAATGTAATAAAGGTTTACAGGTTGAAAGAAGTTGAAGAAACATCAGTAAAAGCTGGACAAACGATTAATTATAGTTAATACACATACCATAAATTCTACGTAACTAAGTACTGACCTTTGAGGTTGTAGATATGATGAACCACCACAATGCATTGGCGATAACACACCACGTTTATAGCACGCTATTATTTATACTGCACTAGCTGGATGTCTATTGCTTTCTGTCTATCGTAAAGGACTTATCAGGTGTAATATTTCCCGCGCACTTCCAACTAACAAATGTTTGTTGCACTAAGTGTCTATTATGACGGAACATACCGTCTACCAAATTCAACGAATTTAGGAAAAGCAAAGGATAAAGTTAGGAAATCGCAAATGATTTGACCTAGAATAAGTAAGGAGACACCGTTACCGAGGTAAACGCCAATAAAAACTAACCAATAAAAAGAAAAAATGCAAATGTATGTACAAGCAAATAATAGGAAAAGAATTAAAGATGCGCTACGCTAATCGCAACGGTGCTAACTTGATCACGAGTCGCTTAAATATACCTTTGGAAGTTTTGACTTCTGCAACTCGCACGACCCCATCAAAGCCTGGAAAGGTCTTGACAATGCGGCCTAGCTTCCAACTGCAAGGAAGGAAGTAGGTCATCTTTAATGGAGAACAAGGTGTCCTTTTGGATGAGCTAAGCATCAGTTGTGCGATGCCAATTTGCCCGTTGTCCAAAAATCTCGATAGAATTTTTGAAAAGGTTTCCATCTGCTTTTCAGAAGTATGGTAATCCAAGAGAAATCTTCATCGGGAGTAGCAGTAAGAAGCTCTGTAGTTAACAAATGACCGGGAGTTATAAACTGAAAATCGTTGGGTTAAATGATCAAATTATATTTTCACTTGTGGTTGCGTTTAGCATATAATTGCCAAGTTGCCGGTTAGCACCTACAAAATTGGTACCACGGTCGCTATAGATTTGTGAACGCCCTCGGCGCGTTGCAAAATGTCGCATAGCTGCAAGAAACACGTTATTTGAAAAGTCTGAGACGAGCTCAATGTGCATAGCCTTGGTGGCAAAACAGATAAAAATTCAAGAATTTGGGTCTTTCTGAGACGACTTGCCCTTATAGAAATGGGGTCAGTAAAATCAACTCCAACAATCCTGAAATCCTTTACTTGATTGATTCGTACCACAGGTAAGTCACCGTTAAGAGGCGTTAATAGGACTGGCTTGGTGTAAAACATTTATAGCAAGGAGACAAACAACTTCGAATTGTGACATTGATAAGTACAATCCAAAAATTTTGTTGAATGAGATAAGCTGTTGTGTTGACACCGGAATGATAGTATTTCTCATGCGTAAAATGAACAATAAATAAGATGAATGTTTCAAACGAATCAATTAATGGCGACAGTTTTCGAAAGGCCTTTGGTAATTTAACATTAGCCTTGACCGCGGTTATTTCTTTAGAAAATGTGGCAGCTTAAACGTGCCTGACGATAACCATTAGGGATTGTGTAATTCAAGTTCTGTCGATGGTCCTGTTGATGAATAATGGTCCAGTCGTACGCTGTGCCTTAAATTTGAAGAATAAAAAAATATAAGCTAAGATGCCTTAGATTTTGAATAAAGAACAAAAACGAGTTAACAGGGAATCGATTATGCTAGACTCTGTTTGGACAATAATGGTTAAAATTTTCTTTTCTGAAGTAATCTCCGCTGTTGATGCAGAAATGGCTGGTTGGAGCGGCCATGATTCACCAAGATGTCAAAGCCAGTGAAGCCCCGCCCACCAAAGCGAATATAAAAGAACCGCACTTGGTCGCAACTCTCTAGATGCACGCTCCGCTGGATTGCTGCTAGAATTAACATAAAACCATCAGTTAGGTGCAATGATTTGTTGTAGTGACTAATCTGGTTGCCTAAAATGTATTCCAACGAAATGGAGCAGAACGTATCCACGTAAGAGCTACAGTAGAGTCACCTCCACGCAAAAATGTCACAAATATCAGGTAAATTGTGATAAGGCTCAATAATAAACGAAAATGAATTAAATAGTAAAGCGGCTACACATAATTCCAAACGTGGAATTGAAATGTACTTAATTGGTGTAACTTTAGTTTTGGCTGCATGAGTAGAACAGCCACCTCTCCGGGGGATTAAGAATAAAATCCACAGTAAACAACTGTCGCATACCCCACCTCGCTTGCATCGCAAAAGCCATGAAGTTGACAAATATAGCAACCGAAAGGGGTCAAACAACGAAAGTACTTTTAGTGACGACAAAAGGGGTAGTTCGTCACTGAGATGAATCCTCAGCTGAGAGGAGTTACATTCCAATTCAGGCCTAACAGCCATGAGTATTGAATTAGGCGCTGGTAACAAAAATTAAAAGAGCTAAGAACCTCAAAAGGTCATACAACTTGAAAGAGGATATTTTGATAGATTTGACTGAATTAAAATTGAACGAACTAGACTGACAAAAATCAAACCAATGCCTTCCAAGAAAAGGACAGATTTCGAATTTCACTTACGAAGTTCAAGCCTGACAGATTTCAAAACCTCGGCAAATTCATTACGAATATTTAGGACGACTGATAGTGACTTACGGCCGCATGCAAAATCATCTATTTATAGGTTTGACTATATAGCTTCAGCTGCTAATAGAAACGTTTCACCTTCATGTATAGCTAGCTAATTGTTGAAGAATTTTAATCGCTAAATACGGCGATGACCTCAAACCATAAGTAACCGTAATTAATTGATAAGTTTGAATTGATATTCAGATGAGAAATACCACAAAATTAATTAAAATCGACGCTGCTCTTCTGTTACCAAAATCTGGCAATACATTTGACGAACGTCACATATGAAAACAAAAGGATGAATTTGAAATTTAAGTAAAAATGCGGAAATATCACAGGTAACTGTCGAATATGAAAATCTGAACTCAACACACAATACTGTTATGTAGTTTTAACGTGAATGTGGTTATACAAAATACTCGTTGTTAACGTAAGATCACCCCCCGCCACTTCTTACACCCACCACCTATTTTTCCCAACTCCCACCCCCACTTTTCATCCTCCCTCCGCCTAAACGTTTGCAACCCAACTACCCCCCACAACTTCTTACACCCCCCTTTTCCCCCACTCCACTCCCCCTACTTTCCATTTGATGTAAAAATCACCTAAAGCATAGGTGATCTTACCTACTAGTTTGTTGAGACCTAATGGTACGCTTTCATCACTTGTAACGTAAACACCAGAACAATCCATCTTTATCCTGTAATTTTGATTAACTCGACGTTACTTTGATAACTAATGCTCTGGAACATGGTTCCCCCGTCTTTTATGCTAGCGGTCAAGCGCGCGCAGTTCTTATCGTGTTAAGTGGTGTTATATGCAAGTCTTGACGGGAAAAGTGACAAGTATAATTGTGTTATCGTGGAATTTACTTGTTTGTATTTGATTATAATTTTCTTCATATCTTATCGATTAACCTACGTCTTACTTTTAATATAAAAGAAATTTCAGGGCAAGAGCCCAGACAAACATTTTACAAATGTCATCTTCAATTATGTAGGAGGAACTTAGAGAACATCGAATTTTGTAGCATTCTTATATATGAATTTCTAAATCCTTAAAATACTTAACCCGTTCTTCCTACACTTATCCTTTTTGCAGTTTCTACCCGTCTTGTGCACATTTTACGGTGGTATAACCTATCAAATTATATAAAATTTTCTCAGCTACTCAAATCTGAAAAAAAATTTTAAATCGAAGCGGACCGCTATTTTTAGAATGTTTGCCAAAAGTTACTATTAGCAGTATTTTTAATATAAATCCACCGTGTAGGGTTGTAATCTAACTTTATATTTATTTCGTTTAGTTGTTTCAATTTCTATAGATGTTATAGGGTGGAATAACTTATATAAAGATATTGATTATGGTGTTGCGAGATAAGTACAAAACCACCTTAATTTTTCTCAGAAGTTAACCATAGATGTAGTTTTTTCGTATTAAAATAAATACTTCTGGAGACTTCCGAACTAACTCTGAACTCTAACTTCAGCAGGACGAAACTAACAGGAGGGTCTTTATAAATACGAAAATACCAGGCACCACTAGACTCAAAGATTTAACATAGGCAAGACAGCGTCACTAAAGAGAGTGTAAGAACTTTAGTTACGATTATACGTACGTAAAGCACACAGGCTAAGATTTTTAAGTTATGCAATATTATCTCAGAAAGAAAAAGTAGTTATACATTAAATATCACATAGATCATAAGGTTGCATCTGAATAAGAACTATGTATTTATATCAAATTTAATCATAAGGTTCTTTCTTAATAAATTGTTACGTTAGTAATTTAATAATAGAAATAGAAGTGTATGGGTGGCGAATAAATTTCAAGAAGAAAATACATATAATATGGAAATCACGAAAGTGCTACCCGAGCACGAGTGCTTCAAGCTATTAAATTTGCGAAAATCAAAATGTTATAAAATAGAGGATTTGAAGTGTAGAAACTTTCCAGAATTATACGAAAAATTTGTAGGTGTTATAAAAAATGTAAGTGGAAATATAACAGATGAAGAAAGAGTTGAAAAGTTATTAGAGGGAAAGAGGCGTGCGTGTGCTTCTTTATTTAATGATTGCAGCAGTGTAAATTACTTGACAGTGTTGGAAATTATTAAATGTCATCGCGTTTAGTACTTAAAAGATGCGACTTCGAGGCGATCGTTCACGCAAATGTTTAGAGATTTGGCTATCCCAGATTCACAAGACTGCGGTTACTACGGTGGTTATCAATAAATGAATATTTTAATAAAATTATAATATTTCTTGATAAAGTTTGTTTATGTATTAAATTATCTTATTTTTTATTCTTAGGTTTTGTTATGTATATTAAATCTAATCCACAATGAAATGAATCATGGTAGATTTTTATTTTACGTATCGAGAATTCGTATGTAACTGTAACAAGCCCAGGGTAAGCTAGGATGGAAATTGGCTTTTAGTAAAAGAAAACTCTTCAGACTTTTAGCTAACTGAGTTTTTGACCCACGGTCGCATGAGATTGGGTCAGTAATTTTATTAAAGTTGAAAAAAACAAGATAATGGACGCCACCTAAATTTTTTATAAAGCAACTGACTAAATCAATTTGCTTATAGGGAAAACTGGGAAACCTAGGTTATTGCTAACCACTTTAAATACAACGTTTGATTGTCACGTATATGATACTTACATCTGGTCGTTTTCTTCCATGAACTAACGATGACCAGGGCGACTCTGAAACATATTTACTACCAACATAGATACCCTATATATCTTACGAACCAGTATGAGCATGTAATCTTTGATTTAGTTTCAATTAGTTTCCACTATATCGTGGTACACCTTCGGGTAAGTTTAACCTTTTAAATACCTAACAAACTTTGGAGAAATTTAATGAATACTGAGTAATAAACTGAAGTCAAAAATAATTCTATATTCTCTTATAAGACAAGTAATGAACATTTTAAATTATAAGTGTTCTAAATAAAAATAAAATTCTTATGAATTTAGTTTCTTGAATTAGATATTTAACTTTTGGACATTAATTTTCATAATCTATAATCTGGGGTAGCGCTACTGAGACTTTACAGTTCTTTAAAAAAATTTACTTAACTTTTGGCAAATATTATCAATTAATAAATTAATCTCAGTTCAAACTTCATTATACAGGACTTAGGCCCTAGTAAATCAGCAGTTGGTATTTCAAATTATGGTAAACTAGATAATTATCATGATTGTTTGTTAGTACGTGTTACTATCCTCTACATACAACCGGTGAGGTACAATTTCCAAGGTTGTACACACCATTAATAACAAAAAATTGTTATACTCATTGTAACTTTACATTTTAACAAAACAAGCTTTTAGCAAATTAATTAACAAAATTATTCGCACGAGCCATAATAAATTGTATACAACTAGCTGAGGTAATTACACGCTTCAAAAAGGAATTCATTATATACGTAGATTAGGTAATGAATTTTATTACGGCAGCCTTATCTTAAAATTTTAAACGTTCTTACCCATGGCGGCAACGACCTTTAACCTTCAAATGACATGTCGTGCATCGGCTAAACACGCCAGGTGTAGCTGCATAGCAAAAGCCACCATATGTCCAACAAATTGCTTACGCATTTATATATTAAACGAGTTCCATAAAATTTGCTTGAACCAGACCAAATAGAATATGTTGAAGATAACCTAAAGTTGCATCAAAATCACGTAGAATTACATCGGAATTATCAAATTGTCGGAGTTATCGGAGTTGCACTGTAATAAATTGCATAATTAATTTTAATATGATTACACATTTAAACAAACCGTCGCCAAGAAGAGTTTGTACACTACATTTTACACAAGTTGTCACGGACAACTTTTAGAATACTGTGCCTTTATTACGGCGTCTCCGTCAGGAAAACTTAATTTCCCTCACCATCTTGAGTGTTTTTTTTTAAACACACAAAGCGACCTTTCAGTTCAACGAGGAAACAAAAAGTGACTATCTGTCACGAATCGTCGGAACAACTTGAAAATCTTAGATATTACAAAGACGTAGGAGCACGCAAATAGGTTTGTAAACATGTTATCTGTAAGGACAATGTGATATGTAGTAGATTGTAATTGTAATTATACTTGTAGTGTGCCTTGAAGTTTGTTGGTTATTAAATATGCAACATCGAATGAATGAATAATATAAACGTTGTTGAATAAAGACTAAAATAATAGATGCACAGCGGTAAAGTCAACGAATAAATTTGCAGGAAAATTTATATGTTACAGTTTAAGGTGGTAGCACTCTTATGTTAATCTTTAAATAAAATGGAATCTGTGCATTAAAGAATAATACGAGATGTGCAAATAATGATTTCAATCAATTCTAAAAATGGAGGTTGCAACAAAGTGTCAAAGTGACAGATTATTTTTTGGAACACCCTGTATAACGAGATGTGACGTTAGGTGGAGGGAGGAAGGAAGGTGGGAGAGGGATAAGAGGAAAACATTGCGGGGGTGTAATATGTAATGGGGGAGAGGGGATTGGGTTGCAAACATTTAGGCGAAAGGCGGAGGAAAAGTGCTGGTGAAAGTAGGGGAAAAAGTGGAGGAGGGTGTTAAGAGTCCTTGTTCTCCCTCTCATTAAAAGTTGTTTGTTTTAGCGAGTCGTATAGCGTTAAATATTAGTAAAGGCACTGTCAACAGCATAGGAACTAGGTCCAATAAGGGTGAAGCGCTAACAGGCCCAATAAAAATACGCCCACGCAAGAAATCTGTGGTTGAAATAGATGGTTTCGACAAAGATGCAATTAGAAATGTATTAAAACCGTTAGTAGTTTTCAAACCCCTTGATGAGCGAATAATTTTTTGTATTTCAGAGAAGCACATTACTGTAACAAAACTACAAGAAAACCTTTGTAAACGAGACATATTTAAAGGAGGTAGAAATTCTTTGTGGACAATTTTAAAACGTGTCGGATTACAGTATAATAAGGTTGATCCTAATTGTGGATTGATCGAAGTGCATAATGTCGTTTCAAAAAGAGTGACATTTTTAAAACAATATGTTCAAGCTAAAGCAGAGGGGCTACGAAGGTTTGTATTTCTTGATGAAAACTGAATTCTTAAAAACAGCAGTATTGGAAAATCATCGCAGGATTCTGACGCTAGAAGTGTTAAAAAGCTTACAGTTGGTGGTAAACGGTAATACTAATAATTATAAAAATATAATATTTTGCTAACTGTGCGGTTCCTTATTAGGTATATAGTTCCTCACGCTGGGTGTGAAGAGGGATTCATTCCTAATGCCGAACTCGTCTTTACTTCAAAAACAACAGGTGCCTAGCATGGCAAAATGAATCAGGACAACTTTTTACATTGGTTTGAATATCAGCTTATAATTAATCTAAACAAGCCATCGACTATCGCGATAAACAATGCTAGCTACCATAGTACGCAAATCAATAAGGCACCAACGGGTTCCTGGAAAAAGCTGATATTCAAAAGTGGCTGCAAGAAAATAATATTTATTACGATAGCACAATGCTAAAATGTGAATTAATTACATTAGTGAAACTGTAAGTTATATTATTTTACATAGCCTTTTTCTTATTGTTTGTATTTCTAGGAATAAGTCTACAGTTACATATGCAGCTGATCAAATGGCCGAATGCTACGGTCACACGGTTTTAAGACTTCCACCATACCACTGTTTTTTTAATTTCATAGAACACATTTGGGGTATAGCAAAAAGTTATTATAGGGATTAAGTTGGATACAGTGGTACCTCAGTTGAGAAGTCACTAGCTACATAGAAGGAAACTCTTGCGACTGTAACACCTGATGTGTGGGTAAGCACGATCCGCCATACAGAAAAAGAGATACAACTCTGGTAGGATAGGGAAGTACCATTTGATTATAAAGATGCACTACCATTGATTATCAATTATTAATGTATACAGCCCTTTAAAGGAAGTGCATACGAATTGTTTTTCATTTTTTTTACAAACACTAAAAAAGTTACAAAATTGAAATTCAGGTGACATTTTTTACTATCAAAAATACACTTGCTCAGTAATTTATTTGGTATACCCCATGGTTGTAGGGGGTGGAAAACGCAACCCCTAAAATTTATTTCCAATGTAAGTTTTTGTCTTATTGTTTGCCATTTAAAAATTTATTTCCAATAGCTTGTTTCATTCTAAACAAAAAATGTCTCTTGAATTTTTTGTCAAAATTAACCAGTTCGCAAAAACAATTATTTTACAAACAACTACAGAGATACATTGTCATAAATGCGAACTGGATTATTATTGTTATTTTGTAGTTACTACCTGCATCAAAGTATGATTAAAGATGAATAAACAAAACTAATTTATTAATAACAAAATATACAACATGTAGAAATCATAGTAAATGTTCAATATGTCCACCTTCAGTCATTACACATGCGTCTAGACGTCGGCGCATTGAGCCACGTATTTGCTCAAATGACGATGTATCTCGGTAGTTGTTTGTAAAATAATTTTTTTCTGCGAACTGGTTAATTTTGGGCAAAAAATTCAAGAGACATTTTTTGTTTAGAATGAAATAAGCTATTGGAAATAAATTTTTAAATGGCAAACAAATAATAAGACAAAGAGTTACATTGGAAATAAGTTTTAAGGGTTGCGTTTTCCACCCCTTACAACCATGGGGTATACCAAATAAATTACTGAGTAAGTGTATTTTTGATAGCAAGTGTGTCACCTTAATTTCAATTTTGTTACTTTTTTGGTGTTTGTAAAAAAAATGAAAAACAAATTTTAAGGGGCTGTATCTTAACAAGTGATGCTCCAATGAAGTTTCTTTATATGAAAGACCCTATCTCTTTTACGATGAGGAATCACCCCTGAAATGTTTTACACTTATTTTATTACCCCTGTATAGTGAAAAGGACAACCACTACCTGTGGAATGATGAAGCATAATTTAAAATTGCTCTACAGCTTTGGCACAATATAAATATACATATTTATTATATTAATATATTATTGAATTAAATACATTTTTGAATATTACTTAATTTTGGTTTAGTAGCTTTACGTGAAGCATGAAAAACATTTTTAAAAACATGTTGAAATGTATTGATTAAATTAATATCTTCATCATAAAGGCTTTGTTACAAATTTGAAAATTGTATCCAAGACTAAATTCAAACTTTGTCTATATTTTATATGAAACGTATTTTACATACCTTGTAACCTTCCGGTCGACACTTCTGTGTCAGCATTCTATTTATATACTATTTCTAAATTTAATTCCTGCCATCTATACCGTTGATACCTTTGCGCTTCGTTTTGTATTAACCTTCATAATTACCTGTTATTGCAGCGTACTCAAATGTACGTTATTTATCTGCATTTAAAATTACAAATATGATAATGAGCTGTACTTTGCTTTTGTCCTTGTGAATAAGAGGCATTCTTATTTCGATCGTCGTTGGTGAAAGTTGGATTTCTGCCAATTTCATCGTATTAATTACGGATTTAGGTAGAACCGACAAATTAATATTGGAGTTTGGCAATTTTGGTTTTATGGTTCTAGAATGCCTTTTGCAAGCTTCGATTTTCACTTGTAGTGGATTTAAATTCATCATCAGCGTTCATAATTGGTGCAGATGTTCGTTATGAAATCTTAATATTGTAACGTCCTGTTATCTCTAAATCAGCTAGTGTAATTAACCCACTTACGTGTGCTTGTTATGCGTATGCTCTTCATTCTGTTTATGCTCCTGCTTCCTTTATCTCAAGAACGTTGTTGCACTACCAACTTTATTACTTCTCATTTATTAGCGTTGCCGATCAGCTGTCGTTACTCTGGGTTACCATTTCAGCAGCCTAGGACTTCGACGATCTTTGATGTGAGATAACTACATATAGAAGCTAATCCTTGAGTAAGATTATTCCATGTATTTATTGTTTGTTAGTGTTTGTGCTTATATTGTGTCATTGTGGTATTATTACTTTCTCTTACTAGTACCTAATATTAATAATTTGAGCTATTGCTGTTCCTAAGAAGTACATCTACTTCATTCAAAATTTAGTAATACTGATGTACAAAATTTAATATCTGAAACAAATTTTTAGTATATTTCTAGGTACCCTCTTTACTGCCTAGGGTGATTTATTAAGATTATTAGTGAAATATTTCAACAGTACGTTAAGGTATCTAATATTTACACTATTGTTAGAAATTGCTCCCACAAGGTGTTTAGTTGAAATTGAGGTTAGAACACCCAGCACTTAATTTATGGTGCATTTTACGTACTACTCTACATGCTTTCTTGGCCAAGGGTATATGAGTACGTGAGTAAGAAGCAACTTTAAAGTGAGTGGGAAATTAAAAGTTATTCTCCCCTGATATGCACTCGTGCGGGGTTACTTACGATAACATATACAAATTTTGTATTTTCTAGGCTTGTATTAATCGTAATTGAAGTAATATTGAAATTCAACTGGTATTTAGAATTTTTGTCATTAATTGTTTTTGTGTTCCGATACGATATTAAAGATAGTTATTTTGTGAAGTTGCGTGTTTTATATTTATGATCTGGAAGGGGGTTCCTTCGAAGTCTGTTGGAACTAGGACTTTAGGTTTCATACGCTCCTTAATTGTTATCAGTTCCTGGCGCCTTGGCATTCCCTGTCCGGGCTCTGATTCAATACTAACATTTATTCATATAATCTGTGCAGTACATTTTCTGATCTACCCTGAATTAGAGTCTCACCCTGACTAAGCTGGAGCAAAACTCGTCGCCACTCCCAACCCAAAAGCTGCTACCTGAGCACTTTTCTAGTGGCCGTTAACTTGACTGGAATTTTCCGTGACATCCAAAAATAGGCGCACCCAACGCGTGTGGCCTCGAAAACCTGCATTGGTCTTTTTGTGTTCTCGTTTTAAATACTTTGGCGTTTTCTCGAATAGTCGATTAGTCGATATTCATTAGTGCTCTTGAAGTTAACCAAAATTTCTATTTACAAAATTTGTTTTTGTGTTTATGTCAATTTGTGTAACTTATACGTTTACGTACTACTTTTGATTATTATTTTGTTGTTTCACAATTTCTACGGTATATTTGAGTATTATTTGATGTTTTGTGATGATAACGATTTTCGTGTGGAGAAACAGTAACATTGAAGTTGTGTAGTGATATATTTTTGTGTGTATAGATTTGTTTTTGTTTACTTAGTAATGGCTGAATATAAATTAGACTCAACCGTTTAAGAAAAGATGAGCTGTGTTTTGAATTATTAATTCGTAAGGTTGATATGGCTACCACTGAAACTGTAGACCATATGCGAGCATGTCTCCGTCCCTTAATTAAAATGGAACAATTGGATAAAGCATTATCTTACCCAACTTTAAAATTAAATACTGATGAAGAATTTGAAATTATTGGTACTAAATTAACCGAACTTAAAGCAAATCTGAAGAAATTGGACTCACCTTTGGCTACCATTCGTTCGCGTCTTATTCATTTATTAAAAAAAAATTAATCTCACTGTTACCTCTTCGTTAACCCCTGAACAAACCAAGACATATAATCAGTTGTTACCGGCAATTCTTACGCTTATGGACAATTTGGATGGACAAACAGCGTCAGATTTTATTGCCCTTCCTGCAATGTTTGCTACTCAAACGTTAGCTACAGATGGAACTGTAGAAGCGCCTAATCTCTCAGAGAGTGTCGTTTCTAGTAATCCTGCCTCTAGTTCTAATTTTAAAGGTCACCATACACCCGTAGTTAAGTGGAACTTAAAATTTTCTGGAGATCCTACTGGACTTAGTGTTCATAATTTTCTAGAAAGAGTAAATGAGCTGAAAGTTGCTCGTGGTGTTTCCCATTTACAGCTTTTTGAAAGTT
The DNA here is from genome assembly GCA_036346225.1 of Platerodrilus igneus. Lineage (NCBI taxonomy): Eukaryota > Metazoa > Arthropoda > Insecta > Coleoptera > Lycidae > Platerodrilus > Platerodrilus igneus. Next base: position 7,314,832 of record JARFIW010001469.1, on the reverse strand, counting down.
CTGTAGATTTATTTGAATCCAAAGCTTTATTGTGGTACAGAAGTAATCGTCACCAATTTACTAATTGGCACGACCTATCTTCTTTATTAATTCGACATTTTGAACCTCCTGATTACAAGCGTCGACTGTTTAAGGAAATTTTGTCGCGAACTCAAGATCCCTCCGAAAATATCGTGGAATACTTGTCAATTATGAATTCAATGTTCCGACGATATGGCAGTATACCCGATGATGTTCAATTAGATATTATTTCAAGAAATCTTGCCCCTTTTTACACCGCACAACTGACATCCGTTAATTCGTTAAGTGAATTAGAAGCAGAATGTTTAAAACTCGAAGTCACGAAATACCGTTTAGATAATTATGTGCCGCCTTGTAGAAAAAGCGACTGTATCGAACCAGATTTTGCATTTGTTCGCAAAACTAAAGTTGTGTCAGAAGTTGCATCTGCGTTACCTGCTGTAGTTAAGACATCGCCTAATTCCAAAACTGTAGTTTGTTGGAATTGTTCACGTTTAGGTCATACTAGTACAAATTGCACGGAACCAAAGAAACTATTTTGTTATAGATGTGGTAAACACAATTCGCTATTCGCACCTGTCGCTCATTTAAACTTTTCACGAGGAAGCCGTTAAGTCAAGTGGTTAACCTCGATTCGTCTCAAAGCTTGACTTTCCCTAAATTCGATTCTGAAAATATTAATCCATGCAAATCAATTACGTTTACATCTGATCAATTTCCTGCGCAAATCTTACTTGATTATGTTCTCTCTCATGTTCAAGGTGATCAGAGACCCTATGTGATAATAAAAATTGTGGAATATCCTATCTTAGTTCTTTTAGATAGTGGTGCTACACAAACTGTTGTAGGACTACCTGGTTACGAATTATTACTGAAACTCGGACTCACTTTAATTGAGTCACCTACTGAATGTACAGTTGCTAATGGACAAATATGTAAAACTTTAGGTTATGTAGCCACACCTATACAGCTGTTAGATAAATTACGCATTGTGAATGTTTTAGTAGTACCCGAATTGTGTCACGATATAATACTTGGTATTGATTTTTGGAAATTAATGGGTATTGTCCCTAATTTAAAGGAAGACATTTGGCATTTTGACAATGAACCAAAACTTCCTCACATTGCAAGTTTAAATAATCCTGATCAATTATGTATTGATCAGCGCAATGCGTTAAATAATTTAATTTCGAGCGAGAATGTATTGCTGTTATCTGGGCCGTGAAAAAATTGAGAAATTATTTGGATGGCGTTTCGTTTACGGTTATCACTGACCATCATTCTTTGCTGTGGTTGCACCGTTTGGAGGACCCTCAAGGTAGGTTAGCTCGGTGGTCTCTCCATCTGCAACCCTACGATTTCAACATCATTCATCGGAAAGGCAAAAATAATGTCGTTCCTGACTTCTTATCGCGTTCCGTACCTGTGTCGGTTGATGTTCTTCAATCGAATGCCAACAAAATTTCTAACATTTCTGACCCATGGTATAGAAAAATGATTACCAAAATATCGGAATTTCCTTTGAAGTACCCTCAGTGGCGTACTGAAACTAATAAATTATACAAATATGTTTAACCTGGTATACCCCAACTCGCCAACAAGTCTGACGTTTGGAAACTGGTAGTTCCTAAAGACCATCGCAAAGAGATCCTTTCACGGTATCATGATAATCCAACAGCTGGACATGTCGGTGATAAACACGAATTCTTATCACTCAATTTAGCGACTCCATAGGCTCGTATTTCACCATATTTGAGTTGTGCTTAATTAAATAAAAAAGCTTGAAAAATAAATCGATAATCTATTATAGTGGACTGTATGTTTATTAAAAAGATTGAATAAATTGAATATAAACATTACCGTGCAACACAACATATGTGCATCGATAAAATAAATTTATAATACAAATTTTAATGTGAGAGCAATATAACCACGACCCGCCGTTATAATGAACGTGCTAATCCGACCATGGTCAAACCGCAACTGCCTGGTTCATCGCGCAAACAACCCCTTCTTCTTTCAACAATGTAAGGATGGTTGCTCGTCGCTACCAGTCGGTATCTTTAAGACATATTCTAAAATTAAAATCTTTATTATTGGCCTCAGATGAAAAGCGACATTACCAGATATGTCAATCGTTGTACAATTTGCCAACAACAGAAACCCGAACAAAAACTACCCATAGGATTAATGGGCAGTCGTCCCAAAATTAGTAGGGCTGGCAAATGATTAGTGTAGATTTTATAGGACAGTTGGTACGCTCAAGTCAGGCTAAACTCATCTATTGGTAGTATGCGACTACTTTAGCAAGTATGTAGTTTTATTTCCAGTCCGTTCCGCTACTGCTAAGAGTGTGTGTAAAAACCTAGAAGAAGGAATCTTTTTGGTTTATGGTGTTCCACAATCAATAATTTGTGACAATGGAACACAACTGAAAAGCAAAAAATTTAAAGCGTTATGTCGAAAATACAACTCTGAAATTTTCTATGCTCCTCTTTATTATCCTCGTGCTAACCCTACCAAGAGATCAAACAGAGTTATTAAAACCATGATCGCTTCATACATCAAGAATACCCATCGTGCTTGGAATAATCAATTAGCCGCTGTGGCTTGTGCAATTCGTACTTCCACCAGCGAAACGACCAGCTTCACCCCTTATTATATTAATTTTGGTAGAGAACACGTTGCCGATGGTAAGGAATACTTTACTGATGTGGATGCATCCGAACCGCCTAATTTAAATTCTCAAGTGGATAACGAAGAACTGCTTTTCAGAAATTACGAGAAACTATGAACAAGCGTCTTCGTCTCGCTCACGAGCGTTTTCGACACACGTACAATCTGCGTAGAAGAAATGTGACTTACCAGATAGGTCAACTTGTATGGCGACGTAACAAGATCCTTAGCGACGCAACCAAGTTCATATCTGCTAAATTGGCTCCAAAATTCATAGGACCTTATAAGGTTAAGAAAAAGATTGGTGCTTATGTTTATGAATTGGAAGATAGTGATGGCGAATCCGCCGGGAATTGGCTTGTACAAGAATTAAAACCCGCAGTTATTGATGATCAAGGTTGATGTTTTCTTTATATTTGTTTGGCTTTGTTTTCTTTTCTCTTTTATTTTTGAAATTGTTATGTGGAACATACCTATGTTGTGTGACCCGAACTTTTCAAAAATGGATACCCCATTTGGTGATCTTATTCATGTGTGAGTGTTGTCGGTAAACTCAATCTTCAATGGAGTTTACTTCCTTACGAAGAGAAGGGGGGATGTAACCTTCCGGTCGACACTGCTGTGTCAGCATTCTATTTATATAATATTTCTAAATTTAATTGTCTGTTGATAGCATCATCCTGCCATCTATACCGTTGTTTTACCTTTGCGCTTCGTTTTGTATTATCCTAAATTGTGTGATGCAAGATGAAGTATAACTAGATATCAAAAAAAAGTTTAATAAATTAATACTGTTTTGTATGCCAATATACTGTCGAAACATTTTATTTTGATTTATGGAATGTGTCATATTTGTCAGACATACCGCTGCTGCATTCTTAGAGTATGCACACTTAATACATCCTTTATTTATAGAATTAAAACAATACATATAGCAGTAGCAATGTAGCATTTTATCCAGTTGTGACGTCATCCTAAAGTTAAGGCGAATGGACTATATGACTATTGTATCCTGGAACTAGACGCGAAATAATGCGTCTCTATACAATAATTAACTAGTATTCTACATATTGTTTTTCTAACTCTTCTGGTAAATGTATTTCGTATATTATTTTGCAATTGATTTTGTTATCTGTTCAATACTTAATGTTTACCTACATTTCTTGACGTATAATGGATTTTACTGACAAATAACGTCCTTTTTACTACTACTAAAAAGCAAATTAAAATAAAATAGTTTTTTTTTTTGTAATATCAAAATGTTCATCGGTATACGAACCCTAATATTAGGCATAAATTTAAAAGATTTAAGTAGTTCGATAAATTTACAATCTTTAATATTCAACCTAACTCAAGGTAAAGCACGTAAAATTCGTAAATTCTAGATAATGTAGAAAGTTTTCAGGTTTGACTGAAATGTGAAAATGTCACATACAGCTGCGAAAAACTAGATGACTTCTACGTGAAATGTTATTTGAGCTGTGAAAATGGACAGCCCAAATCTTCTAGAAAACTCTAACTCTCGCAAAAATAACAAAGACCTTTCTTATTATAAATGTCACGTAGAAAATGGGAAATATCCCGATTTTATCCAAATCTAACTTATAATTAAATATTGACTAGATATATCGAAGTCTTAACATGAAAGCCGCTTTGGTTGTTAATTGTATACGAAAAAATCCATTTAGGATTTGATTTAGAAGTAAATGGATTTTTACGTAAAATATATTTGGTGTTACACGGCTGTATAAGAGATATTTCGATTTGGTTCCTTTCTTATAATCAACTTATCATTGAATCTGCGACGCAATTCAAGTTTATCTCTTATCTGGAGAGACATTTGTTCTATCTAAAAGCTTTCCTTTATTTATTTAGTTTTAGTATCCTTTGTATCACGGTGTTAAGAGTGTTGAGCTTTTACCCGGTTGATATCAGTACTCAATCTTATTAGGATTTACCTTAAATAACAAACAATATTTGCTGTAAATTCAAATATTTTCTTCAGTCGCGTACAAAGAACTACATTAGCGTTTTAACATAAAAATAAAAACAGAAGGGTTACAGAAATCTAAAAGTCTTAGTATTTTCCACTATATCTTTTAGAAGTACTTAATCATTAAAATTATAGTACTTACTGGTGGTTTATAATTAGAATATGGTTCCTCAGAAAAACTTCATGGTTGTAGATTATAATAATAGTTATACAGGGTTTCCACAAAAAAAACTCCATGGTTTTGAGGTTAAATATTTTTATTAAATCAAAATCTTAGTGTAATGTGTAATACATGAATTTAAAAGTAATATTCTCGAGATTTTATTACAGTTTAATAAATTCCAACGTGGGCCCCATTAGAGGCTCGGCACACATCCAAACGAAATTCTACCTCTTGACAGGTCCTGGCCAGCACGTCTGTGGTGATGGTTGCCACGCAAGCGAGTATCCGTTGGTTAAAATGGGTTATATCTCGAACTTTCTCTGAATACACGAGGTTCTTCATATGTCCCCAGAAGAAAAAGTCCAAGAAGTCAAATAGGGCTTCTTGGAGGCCAAGGAGTAGGCCCTTCCCTTTCAATCTACCTGTTGCCGAATCGAGTATTGCACTGCAGTAATTGAGAACGAACTACACTTACTGATAACTAAACGATAATTGTAGTGACATTTATGTCTGCTACGATATTACAAGGTTAGCCGTCCGCGGCGCTGTCAACGTTGCGATAGACACACTGAATGAAACTTTTCTACGCTATTCTAAGGTCAACCAACGCTCTTAAAATTTATTTAAAATTAGTATCACTTATTGAAATTTACTAAATTGTAATAAAATCTTGAGAATATTACCTTTAAAATCATATACAACAAATTACACTAAGATTTTGATTTAATAGAAATATTTAATCTCAAAACCCCGGAGTTCTTTTGTGGTAACCCTGTATTATGAATACGAGATGTGTCAATAAATTAAATACTAAACTAATCCCAAATCAATATTCCTTGAATGAACAGAGTCTAAAGTACAGAACACTTTAATTATACTAACCTACAAATTATATTTTTTTGTTTCTAACATGCGAAGGATATTTCTTACAGGATTTTTTCCAGCTGATTACGAATCTGTTAATGCAATTTTTTATCACCCTCTAGTCATAAGTTATTCATCTTTTTATAGTGCAACGCTTTATTATGCAACGTTTACATTTGTTATAATACAAATTATGCATACCACGTCACAACCAAATCTCAAAATTTTTTTGTATGTGATTTTCGTCTGTAGGGTATTTCTGAAGCATTCCTGATTAGGTTTCAACAATAATTTGCAAGTATTGAGAAGCTTCACTTCCCTTGGGATCGGTTCTTCACAATACATAATCTCTTGGTGAAACATTTCATCATGTTCATCACCCACAGAGCCTAGATTTGCGGGGAAAAATACAGATGCGAGTGATGAAAATGAATCTTTAAAGACGCGTTGCAACCCATAGCTCTGTATATGGAAATTAAATCACAATTTGTTCGTAATTTTTTGCCTTTATATATCCCAAAAAATTGGAACGCATCTCTTTAAATGATACACATGCAAGCAGTGTCAATCTCGGTCAGTTTTGAATCAAATACACTGTACTTTATAATATGACAAATTTGGGGCTCAGTAACAATTCTTTCTTCGATTTTCGACTCACTAAGTCTGACAAACTCTCTCTCAGATATTGGCTTCCTTCACCATCTATATTTAAAACTTTGACAAACTTTTTCATTAGTTCCAGTTTTATGTGTAGAGATGGTGGAAAAACTTTTTGTATCAACGAGAGGAAGATATGTAACATTTTTTGCAGCAACAAAGTTTTCTCGCATTTTACAAAATAATATTTATCCTTTGCTCAGCTGTCCCATTCGCAGAGAAAACATCAGTACTAGGTGTTCCTCAATTGTATTCTTAATAAAAGGCCATGTCTTTTAAACCACCACATATGCTACGCCCATGTTCTGCATACTTAATCTTTTCTAGTAAAGTTTTCCTTGATATGTACTGCATGGGAAATAGAAACAGAGGGATGCGAATTTCTATTGCGGTAGAGAACTCCCATCAGGCTCAGAGTAGATAAATCAATAAATGTCTCCATTCTATATATTTTTTGTATTTACATCCTAATGCATCCATTAGTCCAGGAATATCTACACAGTACACCAATTGATCACACGATGTAGAAAATGAAGAAATTCTTTTTCAAGTCTCCGATATGTGGAAATATACGTTCGCCTGGTTCGAGAGCAGAGTACAAGTTTGGTTACTTACTGTACAGTGTGTTTCGATTTCAGTGAAGTTCCAGATAGATTTGTCAAGCAAAATAGTAATCTGCAACATGAGATGAAATGAGCCCATAGATTGGACGTCAATAAAAATGATGTGTTCTGTAGCTGATGCGGCCCGAAGTTGAGAACCAATATAAGTGCTTTGAATTATTGTCTAAAGATGCCCCAATTACCTTGCTAGCACAATTTAAATAAAACGAGCAAAATTCAACATTAAACTTATAATGACATCAAATATTCCTTAACAAACAATCCTTCTAATAACAATTGCTACATCCGCATACATCTTTCTTTAACACGCATTAGGAAAATACTTACATACAAACATTAAAATCGACAAATAAAGTTCAATATCGTCAGCACATCTTAAGCCTAAACATTTTTATAACTATTAGATACTAAAATAGAGTTCATAAAATCTCTCTTTCAAATTTGTATATCACAAATCTTCCCTTATGTACAAATTTTTACAAACGAGAATGGATAATTTTTAATAATCATTCTTTACTTCGAAGTCAAACGTAGCTGATCATATACATTCAATAAATCCGAAACCTTATCATCATCATCATTAGGTCTTCAGTACTGTAACTGGTTAGACGCGTACCCTTATTGATTTCTATTCTAAGCTTACCTACAGATTACCCTGAACACGCAGCCTACATCTTTCACTATCTGTGTGAAATAGTGTAACCTAGGTCTACCTCTACTTCTCTTTTTCCTATCTCTGCTTCTAAAATACTCCGCACTACTCCCTCATGCTTTAGTAATTGACCTACAGACCTATCTCGTCTAATTTTTCCTGTTTTCTACATATTTCTTTCCTCTCCTCCAATTTCTAGAACCAATTTGTTTTTAACTTTGTCTGTCCAGGATATCTTCATCGTACCTCTGTAGCACCACACTTCAAACGCTTCTCTCGCTCCTCTCCACTTCTCCTACTGTCAAAGTTTCACAGCCGTACAGTGCTGTGCTTCACACATTTGCTAACAGCATTCATTTCCTTGTTTCTATGTGTGTTGTCATTGCACATAGTAGCTACTTTTTCTTGTTACATGCTAATCTTTGTTTTATATATTTTGCACTTTTCCCATCCTGCGTTATTTAGCTTCCTAGAAGAAATCCTTAACCTGTTGTAAGTTCTCGTTTCCAATTTGTATTCTGGTTTTTCATTTATTTTCCCCTCCTTTTCCACATACTACTTTCTGCTCCTACCATCTGTAGTACCTCTTTGTTCTTAACTTTGTCTGTCCATGATATCATCATTATACGTCTGTAGCACCACATTTCAAGGACTTCTACCTTCTTCCTGTCCGCTTCTCCAATTGTCCAGGATTCACAGCCGTATAGTGCTATGCTCCACGCATATGTTTTAAGCAATCTTTTCCTTGTTACAATGTTTCTTGTCTTTGAACACAGTAGTTGCTTTTTCTTGTTAAATATAGCACGACTTTGTGCTATAATCTTTGTTTTATATCTTTTGCGCTCTTCCTATTTTGCGCTATTTGGTTTTCTAGATAGCAGAAATCCTTAACTTCTTGTAAGTTCTCGTTACCTATTTGTATTCTTGTTTTTTATTTATTTTCCCATCCGTTACATACTAGTGCTTTAGTTTAATATTTCTTGATTTTCGTACCGCATCTCTTTGTTGGAACTGCTTCTATTTCATTAAGAGCTGCTTCTAACTTTTCCTTGCTTAATGTTAATATCGCTATGTCCTCCTCAATTCTAAGCATATCAATCTTTTATCCCAGCTTAATAATTTCAAATATCTTTTTGCATTTGACAGGATTTATTGTCTCTTCGATGTAGAAGTTAAAAGTTAACGGAGATAGGACACATCTCTGTCTCCATTTCCATTTCCTGCATTTGCAAATAATTTTGCATTTAATGGCTTTGTACCCCGTTTTTCTGCTTCGTCTGGTCTTTCTTCTATTAAATTCAGGATATCCTTTGCTATACATAGTTTCCTATTTTTTTTTTGTATACCCCATAATATCTTTCGCCGTCATGTCTAAGCTAAATTTAATGTTATTTCACTCAGTTCCTACTTCCTTAGTATCAGAAATTTTTCTTATATCTTTCAGCAATTCGTTTGGCTTTATTTCACATCTTTCGTGGAATCTTTATCTTTTAGTTTCTCAAGGTCAAATGCCTTGTTCCGTTTCCTTTTTTAAAATTTTTTAATTTAAGCAGGAGTTTTATAATTACGATGTTGTGGTCAGTGTCAATATCTGCTTCTAGGTAGCTTCTGCAGTCTTTTACTTGATTCCTAAACCGTTATCTAACAAGAATGTAATCTATTTAATATCGTCCTATATCTCCGGGCATCTTCCACGTGTATCGTCTTCTAGCATGATGTTGAAATAAGGTACTTGTGATGATTAAATTATTCTTGTCGCAAAATTCTACCAGCCTATTTCCCGTCGTTTCTCGTGCCTAAACCAAATAAACCTACTACCGCACCTTCCCTATCCTCACCTACCACTGCAATAAAATCCCCCGTAATTATTAAATTTTCATGTCCTTTTACGATTGTTTGTATGTCTTTGATATCTTTGGCTTCTACCTATTCCTCACTGTAGCTTGGGGTGGGCAGGTATACTTGTATTATTACTGTATTTACCGGTTTAGATTCTAATCTAACTATGATTCGTTCGTTTGTAAGCAGTGTTCTAACAGTTTTCTATCTTTTTCCGCATAACTATTTTCACACCCGAATTTCCTTCATATGATCCTGTTTGTATTACCCTAAAGTGTCCACTCCAAAAATCTTCATCCTCTGGCCAATGGACTTCAAAATCTCTACAATGTTTAATGTTAACTCATCCATTTCAATTTTCAAATTATTTATCTTACCTACTTGCTTCATGCTTCTAACATTCGATGATCCGACTCGCAAAATGTTCCCGGCTCGTCTTTAAACTTTTTGAGCACATCTTCCTGGAGATCCGGATGTGGGACTATTTTAACTCCGGAATCTTGCTTTTTTTAAATTATTATATTATCTGTAAATATTAATACTCCAAAAATGTTTAATATCTCAATTTGTTCGGGCAGGAGTGTGTTTATGTTCTATCCACTGAAATAACCAACGAAGTGGTTTCTTTTATTTAGATAGATTTCGTGTCTGTTGAGTACATAAAAAAGATACTCAAGAGAGAAGAGCAAGAGTATAACCAAACAGATATTAAACCAATGCGGTCTTCAATATTCTTACCTGATGTCCAGTTAGAGTGGTGAAGATTCTTGGATTCAGAACACTTAGTCCTGCACTCGAAAATTAATATTAAGCGATGAGGTAGTCCTATACGGGGACTGACCTCCGAAACAGAAACTTATTGTGCAAGCGGTGACAATGGACTGTGTTAGGCCGCGCAGTCACCAAACAAGGCAAACAAGATAGAACATTGAAGGTGATAACGCGACAGGGTTTATCAAATTTAAATGAAAGAGCAGATATTACTATTAACAAATAAACTTAAATTGTATAGTAATAATATAAAGTAACTAAATGAATATATACAGGGTTAGACGGAACAGCGTCTATGGATAGAGAAATTACGAGATCACAGTTAACACAAAACTCGAGTTCAATATGTAGAATCTTCCACTTCCGATATCGCAGCAATATATAAAGCCTGATCATTTTCAATTCAGCTAGTAATTGAAAAAAATGGAAAATATAAGATATCGGACAGGGTATGAACTTGTAGACTTCCAATTTGTACTTGGAAGCGCTAAGTAAGGCAACGGGTATTTTTTATTAAATTTAGCAGTTGCATGTATAAAAGCCAACTAAATGCTTAAATGCCATGCCCAAAGTTTTGGAAAAGTTTCCAAACCAGTGAAATCATTTTTAAATTTGTGAAAACAAGATAAATAAAGTAACAAACATTAATAAAACATTTATCACCTTTACAAACGAGAATGGTTATCAAAGCGCAATGGATTTTCTTTTGCGGATGCATGATTGCGATTTGAATGTAATACATAATTTACGAAACAATCATGTTCCTTCTAAACTGCTTGAAGTTTAGTATGTCATGTTATTTTACATAACTGCCATCATTATTGGATGAATAATGCGGTACAACGAATAATTTTAAAATCCTCTGAGGCAAGCCATAGAATTCCCTATAATTACTTAAAATGTAAGCCATTGCTAGAAAAAGCCAGTCAGCTAAGTCTAAGCAGATGCTTTTACCCCGACCGTTTTGTGATTTTCACAATCTGTGTGTACAGTACAAATCAAAACAAGTTTTTTCATAAGTTGTACCAATTGTTGCAACCTTAGCTTCCCAATACCTCAAACGATTCAGCGTTTTATCTAGTGTAACGAATTGTTGAATCACAGAGATCTAGTTAAAAGCTAGTTTCCTAAGCAACCTCTTTCTAAACAACCACCTAATTCTATTAGTCATACATACTTTTTGGTGAAAATCCAACCAACCTTCGGCCATTTAACAGTACTTACCTGAAAATAAAACAAAACAATTAGAAATTTTTAAAGTAGAAATTTATTTAAGTAACAAAGATACAAAATTTAAAATGACTAAATATAGGGTATTTTTCTAATTAAACAATATATTGCAAAGAGAGTTTGCTTCCTTCAAATCGCACTCAGCTCTGGCGCTATTTTTTACCAACTGCCAGATTGTAGTTGACAAAGTGTGAATGTTAATTATAAAAGCATCAAACTGGATTCATGGAAAATATTTCCGCTAAAATGTACTGTATTTTCAATACTTTTTAAATACTTCATACAGAAATTTTTTTAAAAATACAAGATCACCCGGTATAAACGTTGCATAAATCAAAAAATCACCTTCGTGGCCCCACTACTAGAGCAAGATTAGCGCGACATAAAACCATGATTCTTTAAATGTATGCAAATCTAAGTTTCACAAAATCACCTTCAGTTGATACAAAGTCATTTATCTTATCAACCCACACAGCTGCAATATGACACATATACTTGGTTACCTATCTATGTAACGGCTACCTTTAGGAATTTTTAAACGCCTTAACTCTTGCAAACGCTTTTAAACCTTTTCACTTAACCCTGCGTCCCATTCAATCTAAGTATATTAGACATTAAATACTTATATAGTGTAATATGGTTAGTATAGTACAAATCACGAAAGAATGAATTCACGTCATAGATTGCAGAATTAAAAAAACGACATACTTTTAAATCTTATGCATTAAGTATACTCCTATAGATCCTTTAAAGGTATGTCTGTTTTAAACTCAGAAAACTATGACGTGAATTCATTCTTTCGTGATTTGTACTACAATATAAGTAATTCTATTGAATAAATGTGCCAAAATGTATTTTTATTTATGGCAAACCCCCCTCTGTCCATTATAATACACAGATCAACCAAGAAATAAACTCTACATCATGAATGTAAATTCATTGAATGTCTCAAAGCAAAAAGGTTTCTAATTACTTTTTAATTGATTGTAGTCGTTATTTTAAGATTGCCCGAGTACACAGTGCAATACTAATCAACTAATCTATTTTACACGAGGTACAATATCTACATTTAGGAGAATACAAACTAAATACCATTTCTGATGAAACGAAAAAACATGTGTAGAACAAATTTGCCAAGAACCTATTTTTAGTTATGACTGCCCATTGGTGTAAAATAAATGTGTATACGTTGCTACGTTAAAATCCTGTAAGCGATCTTATCTGCATAAATATTAGTTCAAACTACTGTTATTTAAAAAAATGTAGAATGTCCAGACACCTTTCCTATATTACTTTAAATCATAAAAGCTACAGATTAACAAGTTCGATTTTCTTCCAATTGAAATTGGTGCTATTTTATAAAATTACATCAAGTATTTACTATGTAGTATTTTGCGTTATAAAATCAAACATCTGCTTACTAACTTCGCTTTACAAAGTCGCTAAGATATGTTCTAGCCCCTGCAGTGAATACGTTTCAACCACAGCTTCACATACACTTATGGCTTTACTTTAAAAGGTTAGGCTGCCTTAACTACCTGCCTAGTACATGAATACTTGGAATGGTTTTATTATATGTACCAACTACTTCTATCGAGCGGTATGTTGTTATCTTGCAGCTGTGCAGACGTTTCAAAGATAGGTACTGGGATAGACAAAAGCAGATGGAAGCTTTAAGAAAGTATTTGATTAGGGTTCCAATGCCGATTGTTTTTTTAGGCAAGTATGTGAAGCTAATTAACGTGTTTTTCGAACTATAAGACGTACCTTTTTACATAGAAAAATGGATTCCAATTTTGGGTGCGTCTTATGGTCCAAAAGTAACATTATAGTTATTTATTATACAAGGGAAAAAGTACTAGATTTAAGCTCGAGCGGAGGGAGACAAAACACCGATAGTTAAAATGTTACATTTTTACCCGTGTATAATACACTATTTTTTTCTGTGACAGGCAAAACGATGATTTAATATTGAAAAAAATATTACAATATATTAAAGTCAAAAATCAATCAATGTCAAATTTGAAGTTTCAAACAAGTAATCAAATATCTGTCAATTTAATTCTGCGAGTGATTTCAAAAATTGCTTACTTAAGTTGTTTATATCGGTTGTTTTGAACGCGACGAAATTATGATTCCATGTTAAGTTACACCCGAATGTTACAAGTGTGGACCCGGCTATAAATAAAATATCTTGGTGTTCTTACTGATTTGCATATACCCTGGAAAAAGTACTCATTTTTTTCCGGGGGAAAAAAGTAAATTCATAAAAAGAAACATTAAATGTCAAATTTTTTCCCGTCACAGAAACAAAATATTTTTCCAAAACTCGTCTCTAAATTTGAGGTACCTACTTTTTACAGTCCGAAAAATAGCAGAAATAGCATTCATTCCTGGAGGCTTCACAAGTCAATTACATCTCTTAGATGCCTCTATCAATAAATCATTTAAAAATTTTATGCGAGAGGAATGGAATAAATGGATAGCATGATAACGCCGCAACAGGATGTATGAAACCACCAACAATTTCAGAAGTTTGTACTTGGGTGAAAAATTCATGGGAAGCTGAGAAAGAAGAGACGATTATAAAGTCATTTAAAAAAAGCGGAAAAAGTAATGCTATAGATAGCATGAAGATGACGCAGTTTTTGAAAGGAGTGACAACAATAGTTCAGACAAAAGTAATTCGAAATGTGACATTAATGAGACGAATGACAGTACCGAGAGTGAAGATGAACTGAATATTGCTAGTACGAGTTATGTTAACAATATATAAAAATTTTAATCCGAAAGTAACATTAAAATATATTTTTCTAAAAACAACTTATAAATTTGAGGTGGGTGTTATCGTCCCGCGCGTCTTATAGTCCGTAAAATACGGCATTTAAATTATCTCTGAAGTGAAAATGAAATCATAGAAATGTTATTGGTTGGCCATTTTGCTGGTAATGTTTGGCGAAGGATTATTAGTTTGGGTTTAAAGACGATAGACGTGGTGGAAGCATATTTAAGGAAGATAGACAATGTCGATGTTCACGAACTTGTTCATCGCAGAAATCCTGGAGCTATTCGGCGGATTAATGTGGATAGGTATGGTAGAAACGAGAATAGGGATACGAATTTTAATGAAAATCGGGGCACATCAAATGGCTCATATAATATAAGAGATATCGGTTCTGGGGTATGAGAAATGAAGATGTGTGCAGCAAACTGGAACTATGGGTCAAATAATCGTCGCGAGCGGGATCATGAACACCGAGTCGTATCTACAATGACGCAACAATGTACGTTATTCATTGACAGTTATTCGGATCCATTGATCGAAACTGAACCATCAACAAAAGGGTATGTCATACTTATTGTTTCAGCGGAGTTGGAAAACATAAAAGTAGAGGTTTTAGTGGATAGTGGCAAGATGGTAATTTGCATTAGTCAAGAAGTTTTAAATGAAATTGGCGAACGAGGCCTTAAAATGCCAGTTTTGCTGGTAAATCGAGTAACTATGGTGGGTGCTATTCAGAATAAGGTTGAGCAAATTAGACAAGTTTATTTAAACTTTATCGATGGAATGAGTTTCGATATGGTTTATATCATTGTGCCAAGGTTGATTAGGGAAGTGATTTTGGTTTTCGATTTCTTGACTAAGTTTCTGATAACGTTGGATTTGTATCAAGGTAGCATGTAAGGAAATTTGATAATGCGGAAAAAGTTTTTAAATTTCAAAATTACGATATGGGAAGTAAAAGCTAGAGAAGTATCTGAATTGGTAGTAAAGTGGAAAACTATGGAAAAGGTTAAATTTTCTACAGTCGAACTCCGTTATTCCGAAATAATGGAGCAAAAGATTAATATTAAGAAAGTTGTTGATGAGTTTGGTAGGTTAGACGATGTGGAGAAAAAAGGAGCTAAGCAATTTATTGTTAGGCTATTCCGATGTTTTTTCGGAAAAACCAAGTTTAACTACGCTATATCAGCACAAAATATTTTTAAAAGACGAGACGTCGATTTTTTAGATAAGTTATCTAGTAGCGCAAGTCCATAAAATGGACCAATACGGGGATGTAGTCTTGGGGTGTTATAGGTAAAGCACAAATGGAATATGTTAATCTGTTGGTGGTTGTCTCCAAAAAATATAGTAGCATTCGCGTTTGTTTGGATGCCCAAATGCTACATAGGAGCGTGGTGAAAGATTATGTAGCTCCTCCCGTTCCTAATGAACTTCAGTTTATATTTTTCTAGGCGAATGTTTGACGACCTTGAATCTTACTGCTAGCTACTGGAGATTCCCTATAATTCAGACCACCGGAAGTATACTGGATTTTCTTTTGAGGATGACGCTTATGTTTTCAATGTTTTACCATTTGGGTTGTCAACATCAGTGGGAAGTTTCATCACAGAACTTAGAAATATGTTGGGAGAAGGAGATAACGGATTTGTGACTACTTATGTATATGATTTGCTGGCATATTCTCCAAGTTTTGAGAACCTTACATGTGATTTTCCAATGCTCCACCCGAAAGTACTACATTGGTCAGGAAGCGAGTTTTTTTTACCTGGAAAATTTGGAATTTTGTCGAACCCTTGCTGTTCTAAGCAAAGTAGGGATCTTTAACGTGCGTGACAACACTCACACACGGGACCTCCATTTTACCTCTCATCCGAACGAGGGTGTATTTTTTATGAAAAATGCTCACCTAACATTTTTCAAGCGGACCGTGTCGGGATTCGAACCCGGGGCCTTGGGCGTATTAGTCACACACATACCAACTACGCTACGGAGCCGCCTAGTTTTGAGAACCACTTGCGTCATTTACAAATTATTTTTGATACAAACTTTGTATTCCGAGAAACAAGGTAATTACATTGGTACTGATAGAACATGAAGAGCATGGTCATTTTATTGCTGAAAAATGCTTTCAGTACTTATCCAAATACTATTTCTTTTTTAAAAATGCCAAAAACTGTAAGAGAAGTAATTGGCGGATGCGGTTTATGTCAAAAATCGAAATGGAGTGCAGGGTGTCATGGGGAAATGCATAGCATTAACCTAGTGTGCTTAGTGATACGAGGGCTATTTTTTTTAAGGTCCGATTGGTCGCGAAATAAAAACTCCCCTAAAAATCTAATGAACCAGTGCGCAGATGTGTTGCGCAGCGTCACTAGTATGGCTGTCAATCGCGTCGCGTCACTTCCGTTTAGTTCTGTTCATGTAGGTAGCACGTAAACATGTCTACAACAATAGCATCTCCCGCCAAGTGTGAAGTTCGTGCGGTAATTAGATTCCTTCAGGCTGAGGGGTGTAATGCAGCCGAAATTCATCGACGAATAAGTACTGTGTACGGTGAAACTTCAATGAGTGACAGCAAAGTGCGACAATGGTGCAGAAACTTAAAAGCAGGACGTACAGATGTTCATGATGCAGGCGGTCCGGGAAGGAAGTCAGTGTCAACCAATGATCTCGTTCAGCGAGTGGATGTGGCAATTTGAGAATGGCTCCATCTGATTTTCACCTGTTTACTCACATGAAACGCTGGTTAGGACAACATTTTGGCACAGATATTAAGCTGCAAACCAGCGTACAAACATGGCTGAAACACAGGCGGCTACGTTCTACAACGAGGCTATTGAGAAGTTGGTACCACGCTACGACAAATGTCTAAATCTGAGTGGCGACTATGTAGAAAAATAGAATAATTATGTAAGTACTTGTTACAAATAAATAATTTTTGATTTGTACTGTGGTTTTTATTTTGCGACCGATCGGACCTTGAAAAAAATAGCCCTCGTATAATGTTTATGGATCTTTTCAACATCTGGATTTCCGGCTGCCGATGGTCCGGACTGATAAGGAATGTCCGTTGTGCGTTCTTCCTTGACGACTGGGATATCCGGCTGCCGATGGTCCTGGTCCTAGAGGGGGAACGTAACACGGACCAACATCACACACAACACATACACACAACCATCCTTCTCCAGACATACACACATACACACATAACACATGATGGTTACTTTCTGTGGGGAAGCCAGATCTGCTTAAATTTCAGGTAGCAGACTACTGAAACGTTGGAACAAATAAATAAAATAAATAAATAAAAAATATTTATGGATTTGATTGGTTCTCTTTAAAAATAATTTTACAAAGAAAGTTCAGAAATATATCGACAACATCTATATATCATACAATTTTTTAAAGATGAGATAAAATCTCAATTTTATGATTTTTTTTTGTTTGGAACTTAGATAAAGTGTTTTACAATTTGTATATTATATAATTAACAAAACTTTCAGCTGACATTCGTAGACCACCATACATACTTCTATCGTGATCAAATGCTTTCAATAATTTGTCCATTTCTACTGTTTGAAGATTTTGTGTAACACCTCTAAAAGCACAAAATGTGCCACCTTTTTCATTTTTCCGACCCTATTCATTTTTAAACACTAAAAAAGCAATACTTGCAGAAATACAAATCGAAATAATAAATTAAGTTAAAAGCTGATCACAGCAGATTATCGACCATCTGCTGTAAAAGCGCGGGCTGGGGTGAGGTAACATAAGGCGGGACGAAATGTCGAGAAGCAGATATTCATTAGAATACTCCGCTTACTTGATTTATGAAGTGCCAGGGCGCACATATAGATGGCAGTGTTGTGGAACTTATTAGTCCAGTTATAAACCTCATACATATTTTAATTATACATATTCTCTAACATTTATAACCAGTGAAAACCTTTGAAATTCCGATATCTAATGTAAAAATAAATTATTAGGGAACAAGAAATTACAAGATTTAACATTCCTACATTTGCATCACAGTTATTTTATAATTTCTAATATGCAATTGACAAAGCTGTTATATTAATTAATTGGCCAATAAATGGAAAAAACAGAATAATGGTTTAAACGTATTTCTAATAAAAAATGATTAGGTAAAGTGTCCAGTGGGTATTGATTACAGTTTGTGAAAAGCTACAAATATTGGTTTTGTTTCTTTTCTTATATCACACCTTCGTTTCCTTTATCATTCTCTATCGATGAAATAATAAACAATATGTACTCAATCGGACACAGTAAACATACCTCTAGTAGAATAAAAATGCATGTCTTGCATTTTTAAGTAGTCCAAAGTTTGTTTTGCTTCTATTTATTTACGTTTTACATGCACCTTGTCATATTTTGTTCCATCACAATTGCGTATGCGAGTTTGTGAATGGTGAATTTGTACCATAATGAACAAAAGTCTTTTACGTGTATTAGAGAAGTTTCAAAGAAAATAACTTAACTAAACATGGTTTGTAAATTCTAATTAACCCTAAGAATTTTTATCACATTATTCCTTATTACTACACAAGCCTAAATCATCATCATCATCATCATTATTAGGTCTTCAGTCCTAGAACTGGTTGGACAGGTACCCTGATTGTTTCCTAGTCTAAACTAACCTACACATTTCCTGGAATTTGTACAGTCTGCATCTATCACTATCTGTGTGCGAAAGACTGATCCCGGTCTACCACTACCTCTCTTTTCCTATCCCTGCTTGTAGTTTATCCCGTACTATTCCCCAGAAATGCCTTAGAACGCATCCTGTGCTTTTATTTTTCCTATTTTTTCATTTTCCACAGATATCTTTATTCCTCTACTATTGCTACAACCTATTTGTTATTAACTTTATCGGTCCATGCTACCATCCTCATACATCTAAGCACAACTTCCAGAAGGCTTCTATATCTTTCTGTCTGCTTTTCCTACCGCCCCTATTTCATAGATGTACTGTGCTGTGCTCCACACTATGCTTTGAGCAGTTTTCTTCTTGTATCTATGTTCGTTGTCTTTGAACATAGCTGCTGTTCTTTCTTGTTTGATGCAGTTCGGTCACCTTCTTTTGTTTTACAGTTATATACCGTAATTCCCCGATATTCAGTGGCATGTGAAGGGGGTAAGCAGTGTTTGGCTGCCAAGTTCCCCCAGCACCTGAACCTTTGTCGAATTAATAGTTTTTCCAATTTATCATTTCGCACAATCAACATTAGTTGAAAATATTTCACAACCAACACCTGTAGTTGTTTATAATAATCATCAGATTTAAGAGCATTTATTTTTTCGTCATTGGGTTTTACATCGTGAAACTGGTCGGACTTGTACCTCAGCTTATTTATGTTCTGAGCTAGCCTACACCGTTCTCTGCAATTTTCACAACAGCCTATATACATTACATGTGATTTTCCAATGCTCCACCCGAAGGTACTACATTGGCCATGAGGCGAATTTTTTTTTTTAACTGCTATACCAAGCAAGGTAGAGATCTTTAACGTGCGTGGCAACACTTACACACAGGACCTCCAATTTATCTCTCATCCGAACGAGGGTGTATTTTTGTGAAAAATGGTCGCCTAACATTTTTCAAGCGGACCGTGTCGGGATTCAAACCCGGGACCTAGGGCGTAGTAGTCACAAATATACCACTACGCCACGAACCCGCCTGAACAGCCTATATACAGCTCGATTCTATTCTATTGCTTTCTAATTATTTGTCCTATTTCACAGAGATTCAGTAGTATGTGAAGGGGGTTAAGCAGCCTGTGGCTGTCAAGGATCCCCCAACACTTAGACATTTACCGTATTAATGTTTTCCAGTAAATCCTTTCGCATAATTAACATTAGTTGAGAGTATTGCAAAACCAATATCTGTAGTTGTTTACAATAATCGCCATGTTTAACTACAGTTATTATTTTTGTCATTAGCTTTTACATCTTGCGACTGGTTGGAAGCGTACCTCCATTGATTTCTATTCTGAGCTAGCCTACACATTTCCCTGAAATTTTCACAACCACATGTTTCACTATCTGTGTGCAGTAGTCTAACCTAGGTCTACCCCTACTTCTCTTTTTTCCTATCTCTGCCTCTGATATATTCCGCACTATTCCCTCATGTCTTAGTATGTGGCCTATCATTCTATACTGTTTTCCACATACTTCTTTCTTCCCCTATTATTTCTAGTACCTCTTTGTTCTTAACTTTGTCTGTCCATGATATCTTCATCATACGTCTGTAGCACCACATTTCAAAGGCTTCCACTTTTTTCTTGTCTGCTTCTCCTACTGTCCAGGCTTCACAGCCATACAGTGCTGTGCTCCACACATATTTTTTAAGCAATCATTTCCTTGTTTTTATGTTTGTGGTCTTTGAGCACAGTAGTTGATTTCTCTTGTTAAATGTAGCACGACCTTGGCCTAATCTTTGTCTTATATCTTTTGTGCTTTTCTCATCCTGCGTTATTTGGCTTCCTATATAGCAGAAATTCTTAACCTTGCTACGTACATTGACGTAACATAAAGAAAGAAAAAAAAATCGAGAAAAGAAAGAGAAAGAAAGTAAGTCCGGGCTTAGGCGGCGAGTGGGCGGGGTCTTATACCTATAGCTAAAGTAACAAAAAAAAACCTGAAATAAATAGAAAAAAAAATATATACACACTCACGCATTCACAACACAAAACATACAACAGAAAAGAAAGAACTTATAATTAAAACAAAATATATATACAAAACCGTACTCCCAAACCCAACCCCAAAAAAAGTCAATATCCCCAATTTATATATACATTATAAACACCCCTTAAGCATAACAAAAAAAAATTACCCATAAAAATGGCGAGCTGTAGTTTTTAGGCCCCTCCCCCTTACAGTAATTAGAAAAAAAGAAAGAACTACACGCAACCCTAAAAACCACAGCTCGAAACCATCGTAAAAGTAAAATTAAACTAAATTTACGAACATGTACAGTACTAATCAAACAAAAAAACAGTAAATACCCAAAATCGTTCAATAATTTTCATATACAAAAAAAGTCAAATTTGGAAATGTCATCACAGGCGTTCTTGTTCCGCGGTAAGAAGCGGATACAAAGAAAAAAACAAGAAGGACTCACCCTCGAGTTCCTGACATCGGGGGGAAGGCTGTCGCTAGTCCGCCTCAACGAGCAGGCACGCTTACGGCCAAGCGGAGCGCATTGGACTTTGCAGTCCCCCAAAAGAAACGCAGCTCAAGGGATCAACGTGTCCCCCGCAGGAAGCTAGAATAGTTACAAACAACAAATTAATTTATTGAAGCCGAAACGTATGGTTTTATACAAACTCTATATACTTACCACGCTAAGTAATGCGTGCCGGAAATTTACAGAAAAATAACGAACGAAACAAAACAACGTGTTTTCTTGTGGCTATTCTAACAGCAAATGACTATTACATGTGTTAGGCACCAAAGCAAGAAAATAAACCAGGAAAACCATAGTTTTATTAAAATAAATTCACCGAATTCTTTTAAAAAGGGAAAACACACTAGCATTTAAGCATTAAAATACTTGGAAAATCGTCTAGCTAATTAAGGCGTAAATTCCACGGGACGAAATTCTGAGAAAGGATATTGATTTTTAATTACCATACAAATTTTAATATACGAAAGGGTTATTTTTAATTAATGGAATTAATTTTTGTGTTGAACGCCAAATGAATTTAGATCAAAATTATTGTATATACAATAATTAGCTATTTACGAAAATGAACGTAACAACCTCTTGCACGTTCTCGTTACCTATTTGTATTCTTATTTTTGATTTATTTTCCCCTCATTTGCCTAAATATGAGCGAAATATTACTGGTGGCTTTTAAATACGACCGTCTAACGCCAGTAATGCCGTGGCTGCAATGACAGGTTAGGTTACTGTTAGAAATAGATATAATTATTTAAAAACATAATCACTTAACACGTATATCAGAACAGTATGCAATAGTTTTAGAACAACTGTTCTGATATGCGTGTTAGGTGATTTGTGTTTTTTAATAATAATATCTATTTCTAACAGTAACCTAACCTATCATTGCAGCCACGGCATTACTGGCGTGAGACGGTCGTTTTTAAATTTATCCCAAAACATTAATTGAACTTCAGCATAAAAATTAAACAATTCTGTGTTTATTCTTTTTTACAAGTCTTACAGTACACCCATTATTTCACCATATTAGAAGCCAGTTTTTCATCAACTATATAGTATATTATTTCAAATTTTTTAAAAAAATATAGAACACTATTGCAATGCAGTCTTTCATTATTATTTACCTCAATACTAGGGGAAGAACCAATTACTTACTCACTAAATAGGAAGCCCAACAAAAATTTATATAAATCCAAGGTTATCAAGAACAACTAATTTCAATAATTGCTGAGGCCTAAATAATATCCATAATGAAAGTTATACATAGATTTGCGTGCAATTACGACTATAGTCGAAAACTCTCATAATAATAGTTTGATCTCAATAGTATAGCGTTTCCAGTATGTTTGTTGTGTTTTGTTTTGTATAGCATGTATTCAAACTATTTCTGTTTCACAATAGTGTGTGACGTGGAAGTTCTGAATTTTTCCACGTCAGCACATTGCAGGTGCATTTTTCTAAAAAATACTAATATTTGATTTATTCAATAAATAAAGTGAATTGTAAAGTGCAATTTTGATAAAAATTCATAAAAATTATTAACACATTTGGTAAAGTTACTGGTTTTGTTTAAATCGCTCTATTTTCAGCAAAAAAAAATTTTTCCAGTTAAAAAAAAACCCTAAATGACTTACCCACATAGACAATTATTTAATAAGTACCTTTTATTAAAACTGTTTTTAATTTGGGTGCCTAATAGGAAAGAAATTAGGATCTTTAGAAATTTCAAGATGGCCGCTACTGTGATAAGCTCTTAACCAGAAGAAAATTTAAGGTCGATTAGAAAACCACTTATTTGGAGTATGCGCATACAAAAAAAAACAATTACGCGGGAAACGCTAGTTTTTGCATCTGTAAGAGATGGATAAACTGTGCTTTTACTATGTTGCGATTCGCTAGGGATGCTACAGCAGGTAGTACACGATCGATTTGAGTTGGTTGAAGAGTGGAAGACGGAGTTTGATACTCGTGCTGGTGCGACGCATTGTTACTCGGAAGCCGTTTCGTTTTGAAAAGTGTGATAAAGTAGTGAAAGTGCCTGTTATTGTAATAATATTGACAGGCAGGATTCTATTATAATTTACCTTAAAGTAATGTATTGATTCGGTCGTTTAATCAGAACTTATTACAAACATCTTTCCTAATCTGATACGACTAATATTAAACTGTTAAATATAGAGGTACAGCCATAAATAATTGTGACCTTCATTCATAACGTTTGTTACATTCAAAACCCTGCAAGTACTTTTTTCTGATTTCATTTTTATAACGCCCTAAAATTTCCCAACAAGCTCGATTTCCCGCCATTTCAATTAGTGTTATTTAGTAAAATTTCTCAAGTAATTACTCTATACAAAAGTTTGCCTTATAAAATCAAACAGCTGCTTAAGAAACATTACGTTACAAAGTAGTTGCAATATTTCCTAGCCCCTGCAGTGATTACATTTTATTTAAAAGCTGCATGTAAATGCACAGCTTTCTTCTAAAAGATTAGACCACTTACCACCTACCTACATCTGCTTACAATGGACTTCCTATCTGGTATTCTGCAGCTGTTAAGATGTTACAAAGTACCAAGATTATTTCCCTTTGTCTAAAAATCTTTTGATAATTGCGTTATCTGCTTGTTGGCAAGCTGTTACAGTTTGTATTTCGGCAGATGTTGTCTGGAAATTCTGCACATTTGATTTTTCGGCGATATCTTTGAAAGCCAAAATACCTACCCCCATACATAATTCTGTCCTTATAAAATAGAGACCGTGCTTTGAAAGACAACATCTTCTTACTGAAAATACATGTTGTAAAGTCGCGCTACTAAAATGCTTTCTGTATTAGCATGAGTTGTGTTAGTGGTTCCGGCAGCCAGCCCATTAAGAAATGCAGCCGCATTTTCCCAGCCTTAAGATGAGACCAGCACGAAGCCGATTGCTCAAGGTACAGTTTCCTGTTTTTGTAATTTTGTTTTGATGCTGCTGTGGAGAGTAAACATTTTATTTGCTGTTACTCATGATTATCCAATAAATTACCAACACCACGTTACTAAACACATTCACAATGCACGAGCGACGATGTTCATTGTTCAAATTAAAAATTAATTATTCAAAGTTTGTGTTAGAGTCCATTTTACTGTTTCTTTTGTCTTTTTGTATAAACATTAACGTAAAGAACTTACGCATCAATTTAAAAGTAGTTAAAATTTGATTAATTTAAGTTAAGGTGTCTAATTTTAATGTTATACTATTTCTGAGAAGGTGCACTTCATAAAGCAACATGTATAGATAACTTATGTATATTTCTTTTCCTGAAGTACAGTATAGTTTGTTTTATTTTCTTTTGTATATATTTAAGGTGAACCATTAAGTAAGTATTTAAATAATAAGATGTTATATTTATTTTGCTTACCAATTTTATATGCTTATGTTATGACGCGTTGTTTACCAGCACGTAACAAACGATTACGCAACTTAATGGATTTTATTGTTTTGTAAATAGTCTTTCGAGATTGGACGTTAACAATATAGTTTTACAGAGGTTTCCAATGTATTCTTTCTATTTCACCCACGTCCCTCTACGACGTTTTTGAGCTAGCTCGAATTCTACCATTCTGTCCCCATTTTGTTGCGGTATTCGGCGTAAACGATTTCTTTACTTACTTTTACTGTTTTCTTTTGTGTTTGGGCGGAATACAGTAACACGTTCTACATTTTATTGAATTGCAAGCACTTGTTTTAGTAGAAACATTGGGATTTTTATGTATCAGAAACATTACGTGAACGCGTGTTAAAATTGGATTGATATTAACCTGTTTTGTTTGTGTGAAAACAGTCGACAAATACATCACTTGCTGTCGGCGATTCTGTTTAATTCACTTCTTTCGTAGAATAAGTTACTCTAAATTTAGGTTCAATCGACTTAATAATGTTATTCGGCCCTTTGTATACAGGTTTATTTATTGGTAATTTTTAGTTAGGTTGTGATTGCATTTTCTTCAGGTTATTCCTGGGGTTTGTTCATTGAATGATGTACAAATATTATTTTACTATTAATCAAATTTCACCGAGTTGGAAGAGCATTTTGTTGCAACCGAGTTCACAAAGCGGGCTTTGCAACTCGGGTTTCAGATTCTAGCTCACCCCGAACCCCCCTGTTTGATAAGAGCGGGTTTTATTGGCAGTGTTCAACTATTGTTTTGTTTTTATTTTCATGTTGTAATTTTTTAAACTTTAATCATACTAATTAATATGTTTCTTAAATCGATTGTGCTTTTGGCTAAGAGTACTGTCTTCATTAAATTTTAGCACTGATATTTTTTCACTTGTGCATTAATTTTCCAAATTGTTCACTCTGTAAATACTTGCCTGAACCCCATCTTTACATTTTGTTCTTTATTTGTTTATCTATGCGATTTTAATTATTTGTTTAGTATAGATGGTTGCAATAGCTTTTGTGTCCTTATATTTCAAATCTACTTTTGTAATATATCAAGTATTTTATTCCATTCGATGTTATCAAGTGCTTTTCCTAATCTACAAAGGCCAAATATGTTGTTCCGTTTATATGGTAAATAATTAAAGCCAAACTTTTATTTTCTATTGAGTTTGTTGATTATTTTACGTTCGCCTCGGTATATTTAAATTTGTTAGTAAAATTTCCATGGTTTTACTAGAAGCACGCGCCAACAAGTGCCGCGAGTGATAAACGTTATTCCGCATGTGCAAGAACACAGTATTGACTGGAAAATCCACAGCTCAAAAGAATCGGTTTGTTGTTCGAACAGTCCGCATCGCTGTTTTACATGTTTTACGTAAAACAAATTAATTAGATGAACCGCTTTTCTTCAGAACCGCTATTGATATAAATGTGCTTCGCTACACCCGCAAAAAGCAGAGTAGATGTTACATCGTTCTTTCATTGGCACAGCTTCGTAATCAACAGGCGAATGCTTTTAGTAAACGCTTGAACTGATTAAAAATATTAATTATATGTTGTTTGTAAATTATCACTTAAATTTTATACAGTCCACTTCTCTCTACCACAGAGCTATTCGAAATTTACCCCAATATTTTACAATATCAAATATTTTATTCCATTCGATGTTATCAAGTGCTTTTCCTAATCTACAAAGGCCAAATATGTCGATTTATTCTTATTTATTTTACCTTTCATCAGTAATCTTACTATACAGGACTTTCTTGTATATCTTTATTTTTTAAATCCAAATTGATCTTCTGGTAACTGGTACTTTACTTTTCTTTTCATTAAGTATGTTGTAATGTAATGTTCCATAATTTTCACATTCTTCTGGTATCATTATAAGACACTTTTCATAAAATCTTACGATTTTCTCCAGTTTTATATATTTTACTAACAATGCTGAAAAGTCTACCTTGAACCATTTTTTTAATTTTGCAGATATCTCATCTGTTCTTAATGCTTTTCTGATATTTTTACCTTTAAATGCTCTTTCGATCGACTTTGAAAGAGGCTCTTCCTCTTTTCGTCTTTGTTTAGCACTACAACCTGTAATTGATTTCATTTATATAGCTCTTCATATATTCTGTCCACCTATTTACTTTTTCTTTTGCTGCTATATAAAAGTTTTCCATCTCAGCTTAATAAATTATTAGTTCACATTTTACTGCTACTACAACGTTCGCTTACCTTTTTTTATGCGTTATCTATCTTACCAACAATTATTTACTTTATATTCCGAAAACTAGGCACTGATTCATTTTTTCTGCATTGCCCTAAATTTTATGTTTATTATGCGTCGATTTTTTTATTATGTAGACGTTTTTCTATTGACCATCTTTAATTCTAACTTTTCGATAACATATGTAGAATATAAAAATGAAAAAAAAAGGAAAAATTCTGATATATACTATCCCATCATTTACTATTCTAGAAGCTGAAGTTATAGCTGTAATTGTTGGTAATACTGCATCTATAAAACTCGCTCGATATATCGAAATCCATTAACAAACACGACTATGAGATTATTATACAAAATAAA
Organism: Platerodrilus igneus; assembly: GCA_036346225.1. Lineage (NCBI taxonomy): Eukaryota > Metazoa > Arthropoda > Insecta > Coleoptera > Lycidae > Platerodrilus > Platerodrilus igneus. The sequence goes on along the minus strand of JARFIW010001469.1, from coordinate 7,287,335 downwards.
TTCATAATTAGTATCCAACTCTCCATGAATTGTAACCTTCGGTTTAGTTTACGGGTACATTTTAGTCATCCTACATATTTTCATATTTAAAATTCCATATTTTAATACAATAATGTTACAATGTAAATTCCTAAAAACCTAAGTTCGAGTTTCAACACGTTCTTATCTTATTCTTGGTAAAGGCAGGTGGCCGGAGTTCTAAGAAATCATGCCACAACCGCATGTCGTTCGAATGTTTTAGCTATTAGCTATCTTTCTTAGTTACAGTGTTAAAGGATTGGCGTCACTTACCTACGATCGCGAGGAACGGGGTGCAGAGGTTCATCCCTATAGTTTTTAAGTCAGTTGGTCTTAGCTATGTAGAGGGTTAACACGTGGATAGTTTGGCAGGCCGCAAGACGCGAAGGTGCAACAATCACGTGCAAGTAATTTATCGGGTCGTGTCGAAGTCGATTATCGGTTCTTCGAACGAAGTAGCTCCTTATTTCTGTATTTGGAAGATTTTCAAAGCACGAGGATTAAAGTATTGGTCATACTACGACGTTCTATTTACAATCGAGTTACGGATTAGTTATTTGCATTCGCAGGCAGTAGTGATAGTGAAAGGACATTGTTAAGAGTAAACCCTCACTTATCGAACTTGTATAGTAGTTATACGGTAGGATAAGTAATCATCGTTACATACCTTAACGATAAGTTATTAGAAATACATTGATTGAGTAAGGTTAGTGCGAATATTTGTTTCGTTTGTTTTCTACAACTATTACCCTAAGGGGCCGCGAGGTAAATGCCGCTGCTATTATAAAGATACCAGTTCAGTGTTGTCAAAGTACATTTACGTATATGTATTTCCTATACGTACAGCAATTGTTTCTCACTCCCGATACAATCAGGAACGTTTCATAATTCCGTGGGATTCTTCGAGATTCACTTCTCAAATAAACCGTTTGCTAATGGTGCCGGCCTGAAGTCCCGTCCAACATGCAGCGCAGGGTTGCCAAGTATGCTGAATTCCTGTGAAAGTAGACATCAGTACTGTAAGTCATTGTTATCCTTTATAAGCTTTTACTGTTTACATTTTTGCTTAAATCTTTGTATATTTTATGACTGATCAAAGTAATTATTCTAATTTACGTATTTAGTAAGTCACTTTAAACAGTGGTAGGAGGATCCTTAGGGCGAGTTAAAAAACGACTCTGTGTAAATACATATTGTTGGTTATATCTGATTTGCCGTAATTAATATAGAACATTATTATTGTAGTGGTGTACAATTTCAAGGTGCAATTAATACTAGGTAATTGTCACGATACAAGGTATTATTTTAAGATGCCTAGACAACTTGAGTTAATTAAAATTAGAAGTTTAAGGATCACCGATCATTGTTAGTAGGAATTCAGAAAAGTTTGTATAACCTAACTAGAAGTGCTAACCTTAGCTGATAATTATACATTATTTTCAGAAACCAGGGGACACATATCAGCTTGGTCAGTGAGCTTATATAAAATTGTCCTAGTATTTAGTCATACGGGTTCTTGCCCGCAAGGTTCGAAGTTACCCTTATTTGGTCGTACCCCCATCCAGGCAAAGAATCCGCGTCCTTTTAAGACGAAACCTAATTAAAAATAAGGGTGGTGCCCACAACCCTAATTTACGGCGATACCGTCACAGTATTCCCGCGATCCGACCCCACCCCATGGCGACTGTAGCTAGCGAGCCACGGCTGGACTTACCTTTCAGGTTGATTCACCGTGTTTGTTCGTGTCAAACCCCCCTCCTGCGTCCTGTAAATTTGGCACGTAACAGAATTATTATGCACGTATCGCTTTGCAACTTTCATGCGTTCAACTACGGAAACGATGTTCAATACAGTGCCTGCATCTCGCTAACTGGCTTGAATCTTTCTATCTTAGCACATTATCCAGCAACTAAGCTAATTTATAACAGTGAAATATTTGAGTATAAAATTGTTAGATACAATAAAAGCTATTTGATTCCTTTTTGCACAATATATGTATACTTAATTGTAGAGTTGCATCATCACAAACTTTCACAAATTTGTTATATTTTCACTAGAGCTTAAAGTTTACTGCTTCCTCGAAAATAATTGTTGAAATCATATTAACGGAGGTAATTCTCCAGCTGATGCTTTGTATTTCATGTTAGTTGTACTTTATGGGCAATTTGGTTCCAGGTTTATTTGTCATTAAACAAGCTCTAAGATTGCTTTGCAATTCCCAGTTAATGTATTGATGAAACTTATTCACTGTCAACGAATGAAAATGGTACTGAATAGTAAAGCATAATATTCTGAAGCTTGTGTTTAGAACGGATTATTTTTGAAAATTAGTTGTTGACGGGTAAACGCTGAACAGACTTCAAAAAACTAAAATAGCGAGAGAAACGCGTTGATTTATATTGCTCTTTCAACAGTTCTCATTTATCAGTTTGGATTAAATGTACTATCACATTTTATTCTGCTTAAAATGAAATACGAAGGGCTGTTGAACTTTTTGATTGAACTTTTTTGGAGTTTGGAAGTTTAAAAATTGATGGTAGGTATAGTGACAATCTAGCTTGATAAGATCAAACTATTACATTTTGAGTGGTTTTGTAATTTTGATTTTGAAAGCAACAAGCTAAGTCTTTAACGTTTCATTGAAGCTCAATTAAAGCTCAATCAGATGGAGCAATTGGGGAAGCAGGTGGCGTTTCTGAAAAGCACCTAACAGTTACTCGATTTACCAGTGAAACTGGCATTTTAACTCCTCGTTCACCAATTTTATTTAAAAATTCTTGACTAATGCAAATTACCATTTCGTCACTATCCATTAAAATCTCCACTTTTACGTTTTCCAGCACCGCTGAAACAATCGGTATGACTTACCCTTTTGTTGATGGTTCAATTTTGATCAATAGATCCGAATAACTGTCAATAAATAACGTACATTGTTGCACCATTGTAGATACGACTTGGTGTTCATGATTCCGCTCTCGACGATTATGTGACCCATTTCCAAAGTTCCCAGTTTGCTGCATACTTTCTTCATTTCTCATACTCCAGAACCGATATCTCTTATATTATATAAGTACCCCGATTTTCATTAAAATTCGTATCCCTATCCTCGTTTCTACCATACCCATCGACATTAATCCGCCGAATAGCTCCGTGATTTCTGCGATGAACAAGTTCGTTAAAATCGGCATTGCCTATCTTCCTAAAGAATGCTTGCACCTCGTGTATCGTCTATCAAACTAATAATCCCTCACCAAACATTATCATCAAAATGGCCAACCGCCAATATTTCTATGATATCATCTTCACTTATGGGATAGTCTAAATGCCGTATTTTACGAACTATAAGACGCGCGGGACAATAACACGCACCTCAAATTTATAAGATGATTTTTAGAAAATTATAATGTAATGTTACTTTCGGATCCATAATTTTTATTTGTTGTTAACATAACGCTTACTAGCAATATTCAGTTCATCTTCACTATCGGTACTATCATTCGTCTCGTTAATGTCACAGTTCGTATTACTTTCGTCTGAACTATTGTTGTCACTCCTTTCAAAAACTGCGTCATCTTCAGTACCATCTATAGCGTTACTTTTTCCGCATTTCTAAATGACTTTATAATCGTCTCTTCTTTAACAGCTTCCCATGAATTTTTCGCCTAAGTACAAACTTCTGAAATTGTTGATCGTTTCATGCGTCCTGTTGCAGCGACATCATGATTTGGCATTGCCATCCATTTATTCCACTCTCCTCGCATAAAATTTTTAAATGGTTTATAAGAGTTGCATTGACTTGTGAAGTCTCCAGGAATGACTGCTATTTCTGCTATTTTTCGGACTATAAAACGTAGGTACCTCAAATTTAGAGACGATTTATTGAAAAAAATATTTTAATGTTACCTTCGGACCATAAGACGCACCCAAAATTTGAATCCATTTTTCTATATAAAAAGGTACGTCTTATAGTCCGAAGAACACGTTAATTAGCTTCACATACTTGCCTAAGAAAACAATCGACCTTGGAATCGTAATCAAATACTTTCTTAAAGCTTCCTTCTGCTTTTGTCTATTTCAGTACCTACCTAAGAAGATGCTTTTAAAATATGAAAATTTTCTGCAGGACCCCTACTTAAGTTCATCCCAATGAGCCGACGAACCTCTTAAAGTACTAACTACTAACGCTAATTGTATTTCTTGGGGAATATCCGCCTCCTTAAACGGTGACACCGATTTATTAATAAATATCACGGGGTTTACCCCCTTCCGGCCTAAATTGAATTGAACCACCCCTCAGTCCTTGCCACATAAATAAATAATGGGGGTTCCTTACATTACCCAACAGCGGTAGCTTCTCCTGTATAATCCATGTACTTTACACGGTTTCGAACAAAAATTCGTATACTCCTTACTAAACGCCCTTTAAGCTCAATCATATTTTTAATTAATCGTGTCCCATTCTCGGATAACGCTGCAAAATTCTCACTTAAAACCCGACTATTTACCTGTAAACTATTACTAATTTCATTCATTAGATTGGTCAAAATCAACAATGAATCCTCCTTTCCTTCTCAGAATTCCATTTAATTCTGTTATACATTCTCGTTTGCGCCAATTCTAATTCAACAATAGACCTCAATCAGTTCTAATACAAAATAATCATTTCACATCACCGCTACACCAATTCTATTGCAACTCAAAATTTCAAATCTCTCCCCCTCACATTTTTGGGCGCCAATGAATACTGACAATAAAACAGGCTCTTATCAAACAGGGGATTCAGGTCGATGTAGAATCTGAAACTCGAGTTGCAACAAAACGCTCTTCGAACTCATTTAAATTTAATCAATAGTAAAATAATATTTGTACATTATTCAATGAAGAAACTCCAGGAATCGCCCAAAGAAAATGCAATCACAACCAAACGTAAAATTATCAATAAAAAAACCTACGTACAAGGGCCACAAAAAATCGCTCTATTTCTTTCAGTTAAATTTCGACTTCGATGTCGAAATTTAGTTAAATGTCGAATTTAATCTCGGAATTTAGTTAAATTTCGATTTCGATCCCGAAATTTAGTTAAATTTCGACTTCCATATCGAAATTTAGTTAAATTTCGACTTTGATCTCGAAATTTATTAAATTTCGACTTCTATGTCAAAATTTAGTTAAATTTCGACTTCGATCCCGAAATTTAGTTAAATTTCGACTTCGATCTCGAAATTTAGTTTAATTTCCACTTCAATGTCAAAGTCAAAATTAAACTAAATTTCGAGATCAAAGTCGAAATTTAGCAAAATTTCGACATGGAAGTCGAAATTTATTAAATTTCTACTTCGACGTCGAAATTTAGTTAAATTTCGACTACAATCTCGAAATTTAGTTAAATTTTGACTTCCATCTCGAAATTTAGTTAAATTTCGACTTCAATCGAAATTTAGGTTTAATTTCGACTTCGAAGTCAAAGTCAAAATTAAACTAAATTTCGAGATCGAAGTCGAAATTTAACTAAATTTCGGGATCGAAATCGAAATTTAACTAAATTTCGAGATTAAATTCCACATTTAACTAAATTTCGACATCGAAGTCGAAATTTAACTAAATTTCGAAATACGAGTCAAAATTTAACTAAATTTCAAGATCCAAGTCGAAATTTAACTAAAATAAGTAAAGCGATTTTTTGTGGCCCTTCTACGCCTTCGTAGAAACCCTTATACATGATGCTGAACAACATTATTAAGTCGGTTGAACCTAAGTTTAGAGTAACTTATTCTTCGAAAGAAGTGAATTATACAGGATCACGGAAGCAAGTCATGTAAGTATTTGTCGACTGTTTTCACGCAAACAAAACAGGTTAATATCAATCCAATCTTAACACGTGTTCACGTCATGTTTCTGATACACAGCAAAACCCCAATGTTTCTACTAAAACAAGCACTTGCAATTCAACAAGATGTAGAACATAATGAATAAAGGTCACAGTTATTTATGACTGTACCCTCTCTAAATTTGACAATCCAATATTAATCGTAGCAGATTAGGAAAGATGTTTGTAAATAAGTCCAATGTTCTGATTAAACGGCCAAATCAATACACTACCTTAAGGTAAATAAATTATAATAGATTTCACCTGTCGATATCTTACAATGCCAGGTAGTTTTTCACTACTTTACACAATTTTCAAAACAAGGCGTGTTACATATCCCTAAATTAATATGTGCAAATTTAAATGCAATTATTATGTCTTAAGAAATAGAATGTTTCTTTGTATAATTGAAGGTTAAAATATAAAAGTTAATGAAAGTTCATATCAGACATGAAAACGGAAGCAATTACTTTGCATCCAAGACGCAACCTGATACTGCTGGTGCAGGATTCAATGAACTATAAGCAAGCAGTTTTATAATTAAGATTGCTAAAATAAGACATTGTATGTTATCAAGAAATAGCAGACGTGAGATCTGCATTTCCCACAAGATGATGTGAGAGCAGGGATTACATAAATACCCTGAGGAAGCCATGATGGCCAGTGAGTCTCGAACGTCATAACTTTAACATTGTTGGTAGTTCAAGCTACTCACTGGTAATTATTAAAACATAACTTTGATTATTTGTTAATTAAAATGTTAATGCACAAAACGTACAAGTTGTCAAACTATTTTCGTAATTACTGTATAAAAATATAATTGATAGAAGTGTTTTTGAAAATAAAACTTTTTAAAAGAAGCTCCCAAAGACCCAAAACCTATCTGGCGACTTCCAAGTGACAATACGTCTGACCATATCGAGTACCGCACGCCGTCCCCTCTTCAATCAACTCAAATCCAACGTGTACTACCTGCCGTAGCAATTTTAACGAATTGAAACCCAATAAAAATACTTATCTTAACCCTACAAACACCTGCATATTCAAGACATAGGTGCAAATTACTATGAAATCTAAGGCAAATAAAAAATAAAATTAATCAAATTATACTCAGATTCCGCATGGTGCAAAGTAATGGCATGCAGTAACGACAAATGAAATAGGTTTTTCAATGTAGTAGTAAAACAGGATAGAGTTGCCGAGCCGATAAATTTTGTTATTTAAGTCTACAAAAATAGAAAAATAAAAAGAAGAAATAAAAGAAGAAGAAAAGAAGAAATAAAACAAAAATCGTGCTAGCAGAAAAGCATCATCCACAAAAATAATGTGTTTGTTTTGATTTAAAGTTAAGAAAAGAACTCTAAATACGATTTTTGAAACGAGGACTATGAGGAATCGGAGTTGAAAAAGATAGAAGCTTTTGATATGTAATCCTTTAGATACATGTTGACTACTAACTGGGTGGACAAGATGAAAAATGAAGAAGTACTAAAACAAATTGATCAAGATCGGTATATTTTGTGAAAAATAACAAAGGAAGAAAATTGACCGGCAAACCATCACTTACAACATCGAGGACTGGTATCACCGCAGTGCAAAAGCAACGTAGACAACGGCTTAAATATCTTACATAAATTATAAACAATCCAGATTGTGTCAGGTATGTTGAAATGAAACAACAGAAAGCTTGGCCTTCCGGCCAACTGATTGATAACAAAAGAATTTAATTTTAGCATGAATAAAAATTAATTAGTTTAGAATATGTCGAAAACACAAGTTCATTTAATTTAAATAAAATTGATCGTGTGAATGGGACTGGCAATATGTAGACTGCTACGCAAGAGTTCACTGCTCGAGAAATTCCCTCTAATTGTCTGAGTACAAGATGAAACAGCACATCAGACAAAAACTACCCTCATTAATGTTTAATGGAAATTTTCACAATTATTTTCTATGCAACAATGAATTCTAAGTTCTGAAGAAAATATAGCAAATTCATAGCAACTGGCGGCACTACAACTCTCCAATTAAGTCTATACCACGGCAAAGGGAATCAAACAACTTTTGTTATATCTATATGACTTTCTACTCGAATATTTCACGTCATAAATTAGCATAGTTGTGAGATACTCTCACATCATAAGAAGTAAGCCAGTTCACGGGGCACAGGCATTGCATTGAACATTGATTTCACGGTTGAATAATAGAACATTTCACAATTGCAGAATAATTTACGGAGAGTTGGGTAACAGTTACGTCGTTACTTTGGGTAAGAGTTAGCAACCTCATAGTCACAACCAGTTTGTTAATCGATTTCAAACAAATTAGATTCAGCAGAGTTCATGAATGCAATTGTTTCACCACAAAAATAAAACCTCGTTCTAAAGATTTATGAATATGAGGAGATTGAAAACAACTAACTTTCCGTTTTTAAATTTTTCAGTCAATATATGACCTAGAAAAAAATTAGTGTTATACATAATCAATAAAAACATATAGATACGAAATTAAATTGAACAGTATTTCAGGTTATAACATGAAAAATCTCGTTAGGAAACCGTTTATGCACTCAGCGAAATATAGCCCGATGATAATACAGTAAAATAATTCACATACAACTCAATCCCGTTTCAAAAATATTTGGTTATAGGAGATTTTCGTATTACAGAAAAACAATCAACAACAAACATGAATCGTCTAGTTGGCAATTTTCAAAAAAAGAACAACTGAAACTGGTTTTGTTGTATTGCAACACATAAGATCGGTGCAGTTCTTAAATTAAAGAAGTAATATAAATATATAAGTAAAGCAAAAGTATTCGTAAACGACTCCTATACAACTTAACCAATAAAGACGACCAACTTAATATAACCACGGCCTTGTCTGGTTACTGGAGATTTCAACTCCCATTCTCCAAGGTGGGTATCACTTTTATGAGATGTGTGATATTCCCTGAGCATTACGTATAATCACATTTCATCTTAATAATTTCTGTATTACTAAATTTCACCGATAGGATTGAGTTATTCCCTTTAAGAAATATAAGTTTAAGGTTACTATAAATTGTAATCTAAGGAAGACCTATTTTTGCATCTTATATTGTTCATACTGCAAGGTTGTCAAATTCATATGTCAGTTTTTAATAGTTGAAACTGATGTCATCATTGTAATTAAAACAGTCGTGATTTTGTTTAATCTACAAAGAAACAATGGCGCCAGATAATCTCATTGTCTGAGAACAAAGACAGGTCATATATAGTTTTGTGCAGACTCAAAATGTAAAATCCCGATTTCTGATTTTAGGTCCATAGTACATAAATTTAAATATACATATAGGTTAGGTAGGAGAAGACGACACGAGGTACATACGTATATATGGCAGTTAAGTCCTGATGGTTTTTGGAGATTTATTAGTTCGGCAAGCAACTGAAATTACACTCTACATTGTTGCTTCTACCTTGTCCATCTTATACACGTTGCTATTACTTTTGTTCCTTTAAAATTTCATTTTGAGATAAAATTTCTATGAACTTCGCTACGATGTATATTAACGAAAAATTATATAAATTTGTTGAATTTTATCTTGCGAGGTACATATTACGTTTTGTGTTTTAATACAGTTCACCATTATGCATTGAGCATATGAACAATTTAGTTAAATTTCGACTTCGATCTCGAAATTTAGTTTAATTTCCACTTCAATGTCAAAGTCAAAATTAAACTAAATTTCGAGATCAAAGTCGAAATTTAGCAAAATTTCGACATGGAAGTCGAAATTTATTAAATTTCTACTTCGACGTCGAAATTTAGTTAAATTTCGACTACAATCTCGAAATTTAGTTAAATTTTGACTTCCATCTCGAAATTTAGTTAAATTTCGACTTCAATGTCGAAATTTAGTTTAATTTCGACTTCGAAGTCAAAGTCAAAATTAAACTAAATTTCGAGATCGAAGTCGAAATTTAACTAAATTTCGGGATCGAAATCGAAATTTAACTAAATTTCGAGATTAAATTCGACATTTAACTAAATTTCGACATCGAAGTCGAAATTTAACTAAATTTCGAAATACGAGTCGAAATTTAACTAAATTTCAAGATCCAAGTCGAAATTTAACTAAAATAAGTAAAGCGATTTTTTGTGGCCCTTCTACGCCTTCGTAGAAACCCTTATACATAATGCTGAACAACATTATTAAGTCGGTTGAACCTAAGTTTAGAGTAACTTATTCTTCGAAAGAAGTGAATTATACAGGATCACGGAAGCAAGTCATGTAAGTATTTGTCGACTGTTTTCACGCAAACAAAACAGGTTAATATCAATCCAATCTTAACACGTGTTCACGTCATGTTTCTGATACACAGCAAAACCCCAATGTTTCTACTAAAACAAGCACTTGCAATTCAACAAGATGTAGAACATAATGAATAAAGGTCACAGTTATTTATGACTGTACCCTCTCTAAATTTGACAATCCAATATTAATCGTAGCAGATTAGGAAAGATGTTTGTAAATAAGTCCAATGTTCTGATTAAACGGCCAAATCAATACACTACCTTAAGGTAAATAAATTATAATAGATTTCACCTGTCGATATCTTACAATGCCAGGTAGTTTTTCACTACTTTACACAATTTTCAAAACAAGGCGTGTTACATATCCCTAAATTAATATGTGCAAATTTAAATGCAATTATTATGTCTTAAGAAATAGAATGTTTCTTTGTATAATTGAAGGTTAAAATATAAAAGTTAATGAAAGTTCATATCAGACATGAAAACGGAAGCAATTACTTTGCATCCAAGACGCAACCTGATACTGCTGGTGCAGGATTCAATGAACTATAAGCAAGCAGTTTTTATAATTAAGATTGCTAAAAATAAGACATTGTATGTTATCAAGAAATAGCAGACGTGAGATCTGCATTTCCCACAAGATGATGTGAGAGCAGGGATTACATAAATACCCTGAGGAAGCCATGATGGCCAGTGAGTCTCGAACGTCATAACTTTAACATTGTTGGTAGTTCAAGCTACTCACTGGTAATTATTAAAACATAACTTTGATTATTTGTTAATTAAAATGTTAATGCACAAAACGTACAAGTTGTCAAACTATTTTCGTAATTACTGTATAAAAATATAATTGATAGAAGTGTTTTTGAAAATAAAACTTTTTTAAAAGAAGCTCCCAAAGACCCAAAACCTATCTGGCGACTTCCAAGTGACAATACGTCTGACCATATCGAGTACCGCACGCCGTCCCCCCTCTTCAATCAACTCAAATCCAACGTGTACTACCTGCCGTAGCAATTTTAACGAATTGAAACCCAATAAAAATACTTATCTTAACCCTACAAACACCTGCATATTCAAGACATAGGTGCAAATTACTATGAAATCTAAGGCAAATAAAAAAATAAAATTAATCAAATTATACTCAGATTCCGCATGGTGCAAAGTAATGGCATGCAGTAACGACAAATGAAATAGGTTTTTTCAATGTAGTAGTAAAACAGGATAGAGTTGCCGAGCCGATAAATTTTGTTATTTAAGTCTACAAAAAATAGAAAAAATAAAAAAGAAGAAATAAAAGAAGAAGAAAAGAAGAAATAAAAACAAAAATCGTGCTAGCAGAAAAAGCATCATCCACAAAAATAATGTGTTTGTTTTGATTTAAAGTTAAGAAAAGAACTCTAAATACGATTTTTGAAACGAGGACTATGAGGGAATCGGAGTTGAAAAAGATAGAAGCTTTTGATATGTAATCCTTTAGATACATGTTGACTACTAACTGGGTGGACAAGATGAAAAATGAAGAAGTACTAAAACAAATTGATCAAGATCGGTATATTTTGTGAAAAATAACAAAGGAAGAAAATTGACCGGCAAACCATCACTTACAACATCGAGGACTGGTATCACCGCAGTGCAAAAGCAACGTAGACAACGGCTTAAATATCTTACATAAATTATAAACAATCCAGATTGTGTCAGGTATGTTGAAATGAAACAACAGAAAGCTTGGCCTTCCGGCCAACTGATTGATAACAAAAGAATTTAATTTTAGCATGAATAAAAATTAATTAGTTTAGAATATGTCGAAAACACAAGTTCATTTAATTTAAATAAAATTGATCGTGTGAATGGGACTGGCAATATGTAGACTGCTACGCAAGAGTTCACTGCTCGAGAAATTCCCTCTAATTGTCTGAGTACAAGATGAAACAGCACATCAGACAAAAACTACCCTCATTAATGTTTAATGGAAATTTTCACAATTATTTTCTATGCAACAATGAATTCTAAGTTCTGAAGAAAATATAGCAAATTCATAGCAACTGGCGGCACTACAACTCTCCAATTAAGTCTATACCACGGCAAAGGGAATCAAACAACTTTTGTTATATCTATATGACTTTCTACTCGAATATTTCACGTCATAAATTAGCATAGTTGTGAGATACTCTCACATCATAAGAAGTAAGCCAGTTCACGGGGCACAGGCATTGCATTCAACATTGATTTCACGGTTGAATAATAGAACATTTCACAATTGCAGAATAATTTACGGAGAGTTGGGTAACAGTTACGTCGTTACTTTGGGTAAGAGTTAGCAACCTCATAGTCACAACCAGTTTGTTAATCGATTTCAAACAAATTAGATTCAGCAGAGTTCATGAATGCAATTGTTTCACCACAAAAATAAAACCTCGTTCTAAAGATTTATGAATATGAGGAGATTGAAAACAACTAACTTTCCGTTTTTAAATTTTTCAGTCAATATATGACCTAGAAAAAATTAGTGTTATACATAATCAATAAAACATATAGATACGAAATTAAATTGAACAGTATTTCAGGTTATAACATGAAAAATCTCGTTAGGAAACCGTTTATGCACTCAGCGAAATATAGCCCGATGATAATACAGTAAAATAATTCACATACAACTCAATCCCGTTTCAAAAATATTTGGTTATAGGAGATTTTCGTATTACAGAAAACAATCAACAACAAACATGAATCGTCTAGTTGGCAATTTTCAAAAAGAACAACTGAAACTGGTTTTGTTGTATTGCAACACATAAGATCGGTGCAGTTCTTAAATTAAAGTAATATAAATATATAAGTAAAGCAAAAGTATTCGTAAACGACTCCTATACAACTTAACCAATAAAGACGACCAACTTAATATAACCACGGCCTTGTCTGGTTACTGGAGATTTCAACTCCCATTCTCCAAGGTGGGTATCACTTTTATGAGATGTGTGATATTCCCTGAGCATTACGTATAATCACATTTCATCTTAATAATTTCTGTATTACTAAATTTCACCGATAGGATTGAGTTATTCCCTTTAAGAAATATAAGTTTAAGGTTACTATAAATTGTAATCTAAGGAAGACCTATTTTTGCATCTTATATTGTTCATACTGCAAGGTTGTCAAATTCATATGTCAGTTTTTTAATAGTTGAAACTGATGTCATCATTGTAATTAAAACAGTCGTGATTTTGTTTAATCTACAAAGAAACAATGGCGCCAGATAATCTCATTGTCTGAGAACAAAGACAGGTCATATATAGTTTTGTGCAGACTCAAAATGTAAAATCCCGATTTCTGATTTTAGGTCCATAGTACATAAATTTAAATATACATATAGGTTAGGTAGGAGAAGACGACACGAGGTACATACGTATATATGGCAGTTAAGTCCTGATGGTTTTTGGAGATTTATTAGTTCGGCAAGCAACTGAAATTACACTCTACATTGTTGCTTCTACCTTGTCCATCTTATACACGTTGCTATTACTTTTGTTCCTTTAAAATTTCATTTTGAGATAAAATTTCTATGAACTTCGCTACGATGTATATTAACGAAAAATTATATAAATTTGTTGAATTTTATCTTGCGAGGTACATATTACGTTTTGTGTTTTTAATACAGTTCACCATTATGCATTGAGCATATGAACAATGCGATAAGGTGTATTATCTAGCACGTGCGCCGAGTTCGTTAGACAGATAGAGGGTGTACAATATATAGAATATAATATGTTGATCTACGTGAATTATTTAATAGTTTACTCACTCCTCTCCAACGCTCAACTCACCTGAATAAGACAAAGCAAACTCACTAAAAATTGTATAATGAACTAAATATAAATTTTATCATATTATAATTTACAAATCTACGCTCTTTTTAATATCATTTACTTTTTACAGAACTTTTAAATTAAAATAAATATTCCTATCAAATTGGCTCTTTACACCTTTTTAAAGCAATTAAAGCTATCAAAAAACATGTATCTTACCACGAATAGTTTCGTTGAACGCTCAAAGAAATATCCCCCTTTTTAAACATAACTCTACGTACCAATCAAATTTTTGTTGACCTTTTACACACTATGTCTTAATCACATGCAAATTTTAAGCTCACTTCCGAATACACAAATTATGTGAAATTGCAAATACAACTTGCTATAAATTGAATAAATAGTTCTGACCTTATACTTCTCTTGTTTTTCCCTTGCTGGAGATTGCAGACCCAAATTCCCGCTTGTTCTGGAACTTCCAACAATTCGGCTTAGAAATCACTCTTAATTGAATAACGGTTGTTTCTTCAGTAGCTTGGAGTCGTTGACCAGTGCCTTGGAGTGTTAATCCGGTAATTTGAAGTCTTTATCCAATAACTTAGAGTTGTTTACCCAGTAACTTAGAGTGGTTTATATTTAGTAATTTAGAATATTTTACCAGTGACTTAGAGCCCTAAATTAATAAATTACAAAGATTTTTATTTAAATTAATTATTTCTATACTTCGTTTATATAAACGGCAAAATTCTATACAGATTTATTACAGCACGCGCTCTACTGTTTGAATCACTTGAAATTATAAAATTTTGTTAAGTTTTAACTTTTAAAATTATCAACTTTCACTAAATTCTATTCACGTAACAGTTTAGAAAAATGCATTACCACGTCAGGGGTTATATTGACACTTTCTGCCATTTCATTAATTTGAACCTAACCTATACCTCGTGCCTCCTTGCAGTATGGGTAGTTGCTGTGTTATATATAATTTCATTAAGTCGATTTTTATTTTGATAATCACTGATTCAGAACGTTGTTACGTTCATTTTCGGCAATAATTGGTTATGTTATTTACATAAATTCCTTTTCTAGTACTGAAATCTCCAACAATATCCGGTATATTGTGCCTGTTCAGATAAGCTCGCTTTACCATAATTTTCATCAAATCCCTTGTTAATTCATTATCCGTTCGTATAAATTCCAAGTCGACTGTTACATCCTTCCGCATAATTAATAATAAATACTCTTTCTAAGAATTTCTCAACGTAAATCTAGTTGTTTTGAAACGACAAGTTTATGCTACAATTAATTAGTCAAGATCCTGTTTAGGTGTCCGTGAGTACGTTATACCTTCCGATAACGTATAATTGCGTTTAGTGGGCTTCCCATTTAAAGATTTGTCGAAATAATTTATCCTACGATTCTCCGGTAAAACCGTGTTTTTCAGTTTCAATCGCGTTTCGATAACGCGGATGTTTGCTTTTCGAGTTCGTGTTATTTTGAACTCCTTTTAATTTTTGATTCTGCAGCTTGTGCGTCAATGCACTTGTAAAAACTACTCGTTCTGTTACTTCAAAAGCGATGCACGTTTCTCCTCTATCAAATGTGTAGATTTGGTGTGGATCGGTAAGCGCTCCTGAGTTTTTAATATTAGTAAGATTTTCCTGTGTCAAACGAGGAATTATCAAAACCATGTATGATAAAAGCATAATTAATATCATCAAACGAAGAAATTTTAAAGAAAGAGAAAGATCTAATCAAATGTACACTAATAGAAAACAAGCATCCTAAAAGAATAACAGAAAAAGAAATGAATAAAGTCCCAAAAAAAAGAAAAAGAAAACAAAAACAACGATGCGCACCAAAAAATACTTTCAATACCATACATAAAAAGATTCTCTAAAAAAATCCAAAGAATAGGAAACAAACTCAGAATTAAAACAGTATTTAGAACCAATAATACACTAAGAGCACAATTAACAAAAACAAAACCCAAAAACGCAATACAAAGTTCAAAAAACTGCATCTACTAAATACCGTGCGAATGTAATAAGTTTTATATAGGAGAAAGTACAAGACCATTTAAAGTGCGATTAAAAGAACATAAATCATAAATAAAAAAGAAAATTTGAAAGATTCATGATTTGCCAACATGCATGAGACTCCAGTCATAAAATAAAATGGGAGGACGCAAAAATTATCGACAAAGAAGAAAACCACCAAAAACCCAAAATCAAAGAAGCTGCTTATATAATCCTACATAAAAGTAACTGCATAGCAAACGAATCCGTGACTTTCAGTAAGCAACGGATTCCATTACTAAAAGAAATAACAAAAGAAAATCAAATGCGCACAATATCTAGGTACCATTGCAAGTTTTTCCTGAGTTTTCCTTGCGATATTAACATGAAATACAGCTTACATACATAATTTCTATTTATAAATACAACTAATTACTAACAATAGGCATATTAGCAGCCCCCGGCTGCTTAAGCCTCACGGTAACGTAATCATACACTTCTTTAATAACCATCCTCTCAACCGTATAAATACAAACATCTTAAAAAAATTTTCCAATCTTAAAATTATTGAATGATTTGAAATTATCAATAAAAATTAATCAGCTGATTTCACGTAAAGCGTATTGGCTAACTAAAAAAGCCGGTCCCAGGCCGCAACACAAATTGAAGACAATCATTCTTTTAAACTTTAAAATTTTTACCTAGTGTACTCAAACCAAATATTTCGAACATCAATAAATCAAAGTCGCCTTCAATGTATGTCATAAATGTCAAACTTGAAGTTTTTATTATTTAGACAACGATCCTAGGTCATGGGTCGAAACGTAAATGAAGATGATTTTAAAAACTATGAGTGGTTTAATTCCCAACGAAGATTAAGAAAAATAAGTGTAGCCCGCTTTATAAGACCACAGATGAATATATATGAGCAGAAATCAGCTACGTGCGATTTGCCTAAACAACTTTATCATCCAAACTTTATCTTATTTGAGGAGGGATCGACTGATGACCTACAATATCCACGACTGGTATCATTATTAATGTAAAGAACAATAGATGAAACAAATCTTACTACAGGTTTAATACGCTTCTGCATACCATGAGACTTATGCAAGACCCGTTGAGGATGGCAACAAAAGAATAATATAACAGACTATGTCTTGTGCTACTAGCCGGTATTCACCACAAATAAATGGTTTGTATTAAAACTTTCCAACAGAAATGTTCAGAATAGAAAATACACCTTAGCTGCTTTCGAATAGAAGGTTAGTGGAAGAGTAACTCTAAGGAGCTAAAAAATGGAGCCAAGTGATGTGGCCTAAATGCGTCTGACCGTTGTCTACTTTCTCACGCTAGATACAGATTTAGATACATAACTCTATAAATTAAATTACTTATAAAATACGCACGGATTTGTCAGCAGCCGACAAGAATAATTACATTAGAACGTAGACAAAGCATCTGTAAACAAAAGATAATTAGTAGACCCCCTGTGACATGTCATCTTCAAATCGAGTTGATTGACAGGTACAAGGGTTATAAACTTAAAAGTTATTTGGGTTATAATAGGAAATCGCGAGAATATGCTTTGCAAATTCTAGTACATTTTAGAATAATTTAGAACAATTGGATAAGGTATAAATTGTCGTTAAGGGATACTGCAGTCCAATTCTGATTAAACTTCGATTACAATATTTTCTAGTTTGAAGTTTTTAAAGATGTGATATAAATGACAGGTAATATAAATTACTCTATGTGATATGAAATACTGTAGTGAGTACCTAAATTAATAACTAGTGCTTGGATAGTTAATTACAGCCTTCGTTAGTAAGTAACTTAAAAGATAGCATCGAAGTGTTAAGAAGCTATTATTTGTACCGTTAGCAATTAGCTGTAGTTACGAGTTGTTGAAAAGGCTTGTACAATCAGATGGAAAATAAAGAACTAGTGTTATGGCAACCAAAGTTTTCGTTACAATGCAAATAATATGTATTTCGGCATCTGGGTCAGAACATTATAAATTAACTTAGTTAAAAAATATGCTTGAATTAAAAACCGTAAGTCATTGGCAAAATTCAGAACACTGAGTTGGACACTGATCTCCAACTTAGATAGACTTCCAAAATTATGAAACGAAACGCGTTTGTAATTCCTGAAATGTCTAATACAAGTGACGTCCATAAAGCAGTTAGCGCAGTGATAGAATAATAATAACCAGCTGTTTGTTTAGCAATTTCAATTAAAATTATATCCAATAACGGTTAGTAAATTCGCCTGGTTCACTAATAAATCAATACAACGTCACTTTATATTGCAATAATTGATGAGAGTGCACGTATTATATAATTGACTTTTTAAATTTGTATTCTATACATGGAGCAGAAATTCGAATTACAAATCATTATTAGAAATACATAAAACTAGCGAAATTTAATAGGGATTTACAAACTGAATTATGTTTCAGGTCATGAATATATGCAAAAGCTTGTTAGCAAGAGATTTATGTAACTCATTAGGGTGTAGAATATTGTACGAAACGTAGACAGGACTTTTACCAGTTTAATATTCTAAATAGAATTCGTTATGTAAGTAGAATGGCATATAATGTGGTAACTAGTTTTAATTTTTCAAAACGTTCTTTCCCGTAAAAGTCACATACACAAAAAGTGAAGCACGTGCGGAACCTTTTGAAACATTTTTATACTTTAGTTAATTTCTTTTTAACGAAATTTGCCTCTCCGTATGACTTATGGTGTTTTCAAAAAGATATTAGTATTCATATCTTATTTTATATCCTAAATATCCCAGCAAATATTTTACCTATACCTTTTTTGTTTTTCTTGTAAGTTATTCAATGGATTATACTGCCCCTACTAAATGCATATAGAAACAGTAACTTTTTATACAACCACATTTACAATGTACTTTAATGTGCAGATCTGTAAATGCAGCTTCACAACTATGCTACAATTTTAAGAATACCGGTAATACGTCAATTCAAAATTAAACAATGTGCCTAAAACAACCCACAAACTATACGAAAACGTAACCAAGGGTATGAATTCTGTAGAGTTACTGATATTAATTTGTATTAATTATTCGCTTAGCCTGTGCAATGTAAACTAGTTTTAAGTTACAAATATTACATTAAAGGTAAATACTAATGCTTTGAATGGAAATACTTATTGCATCATAATATAGGGAGGCATTAGTTTTATGTCATTAAATTGGAGAGGCTATAGAGATTGATTGGCTAAACAAAACGACTGTTGAATACGCGACCTAAGTCAACTTAAGTCGAAGTGTTAGGACTGCTGTTTTGTTACGTTTTTAAGAAATAACTCACCTATGCTAGTGTTATCCTGAATCATATCACGCACGTGAATTTATTTCACAGCAAAGGTTCCAAATGACAACCGCCTTTATGCAATTCACTAAACTGCACAAAATATCTTTAATTACCTAAAACCTAGTATAGTCACAACACTACGTTTAAGTGTATTGCCAAAGGAGGTAACGGAGCTGCATCGATCATTGAAAAAGTACAATCAAGTTAAAGCTGCTGAATTGCTAGAAAGTCAAGACCACGGGATTAGAAACCTACTACAGTCGACCAACTCAGCATAATGAAATTTTATCCTTTGTTGTCGTTATATTAATATGTATTTAAAATTAAACGTTATAATTATGTCTTAGATATAGAATGATTCATTGTATAAATGAATGTAATATAATAAATGTCAACCGAGCTCATACTAGGTGTAGAATAAAAAACCATTACTTTGTAACACAGACGCAAGTTGATACAACAAGATAACGAACGATAAACTGCTATCAAGTAGTCTTATAAAATTTCCTAGAAATAAAGAAATTATATGATTAAAAGAAACAGCGTAAAAGTAATAATGCAGTTTCCCTCAGATCGATGTAAGACCAGAGGCTTCATGTTAAATGTAGGAAACTCATCTAGTCGGTCAGTCCTCGAACTTCATAAGTTTAACACTCTTAGGTGTTCAAACTACTCATTCTTAATCGTTAATTATTGATTAATTTAAATATTAACTTGTAATATTTTTAATGGCATTCAATTTGTGCTTAAAAAATATAAGCGTCCAAGTCTATTGTAAATGAAATAAATCATTTATGTAATTAACAATAAAAAATAAATTGATAGTTGTGTTTTGGAAATCAACTTTTTACGCTCCCAAGGGCTCTAAATCCATTTGGCGCAGTCGGAACGGATTTCAGAGAGGGACTAGAGTTCCCAAAATCAAAAAACTAGTATCCGTTAATTTCAATTGCTCGCTGGAACAGAACACGAAATTTGGACAAAGTGCAAACTCGACCAAATCCAATACAGAAGGAAGGCTATAGAACAAGCAATCAAATTATTGTGAGTACCAATAGCTCACTTTCCTTCACCATTTTTCAATTGAATATTGATTTTAGTAAATAAGAATTGACAATTAAAAGATATTTATGAACATTTTATTATTGCAACAAGTATTCAATAAATGTCTGAGCTTGATGATTCTTTAACAGAACTTAATAAATAAACATTATCCAAGATTTAAATAAAAAAATTAGTAAACGATTTTTTAAATAGTTTTAGTGAAAATTTGAGTAAAGGAACAGAAAATAATAATTAAAAAAAAATGAATTCAGATAATTGAAGGTTATATTTAGATTCGATTCCTGCATTTGACGGTAATCAAGCCATGCTGGGTATTTCTATTACAAGTAGTGAAACACCTTTGAAAACTTTTTATAAACAAGAGAAAATATAAATGAATATGTGGTTACTAAGGTTAATTTTAAGTATGTTAACAGGAAACGCATTAACTTTAATAGCGAGCAGGGATGATTTAAATGACAGGAAAGATTATAAGAAAAAATTGATTGCTTATTTTGGCGACCAAAGAAATATAAAATGTTTAGTTAGGAATTCATTAAATTTCCGAATAGAAAGTAATCATTCACCTTACCAATTGGGTCAGAAATTTTAAGACGTAAGCAGTTTAACTCTGACCAAACTTAAGTTAGAAGAAGCAGATCCTAACGTACGTTTAACTAAAACCAAAATGAATAACGAGATGGCTTGGAACACGTATATAAACGCGTTACTCGAGCGATTATCAGATAAAATTCTAGATTTAGAAACCCGCAAAGTGTAGAAGAGGCTATGAATTTAGTAAAAAATCAAGAAAACGTTATGTATTATAAAAACAAAATTTACAATCCAAATGCTAACAAAAACTATCAACCAATTAAAACCATACGAGTAACAAAATCAATACCGACACAACACCATTTAACACACCCACAAATCAGTTTAGATTTTATAATCCAAACTTTAACAATCCAAATTTTAACAATCAATTTCGATCATTTATCAAACCTACATTCAAT
Organism: Platerodrilus igneus; assembly: GCA_036346225.1. Lineage (NCBI taxonomy): Eukaryota > Metazoa > Arthropoda > Insecta > Coleoptera > Lycidae > Platerodrilus > Platerodrilus igneus. The sequence continues at coordinate 7,265,925 of JARFIW010001469.1, read as the reverse complement.
TCGACTTGTACAAAAACCTGGACGAACAACACACCCAAGTTCATTCAAAACGCAAATTGAACATGGCAAACATTCGGCGTAAAGCACAACAGAAACTCATCTATGACGAATAATAATAACAACCCTGATAATTACTACAAACCACTCCCGATGGACACGTCATCTGACAACACTAGACAGAACAGTAAGATATCTCAAATTAAACCCGATAATACATAGACAAACTCAGCTTCTGATATTGATAATTTTAATACTGCACAGTCTAAAATTAAAACTAATAAGATAATTATTTCTGAAAGAGAGGATTTCGTTCTGCCGCTGAGTGATTCGCTTCCGTATAGTTCGCCAAAACCCATGATAGAAGTCATTTGGGGGTAATAATTTAAATCTTTGCCCCAATTCAAAGACTCGCCCAATAAGGTATTTGAATAAATTAAATAAAACACCAGAGGAGGCCGTAGTGCCTGACCAACACAAGAAGCTTCTGGCATAGAATAATAACACCTCCAAAAGAAGTGACACTCTTTAAAAATCCTTTGCTTTTCATGTACTAAAAATACATGACCTTCGGCCATTATTCTGTAGGTACACAGATGCAGCGGGAAATTCAAAAACGTTGAGTTAGAAATTGCTTTAAATATTTAAATTGATTATTGTATGCAAAACTGCTTAATTTAGGCTTTAACGTAATAAAGAAACCTATTGAAGTGAAATTACAACGTAGAACAAGAACAGTACAATAAACTAATGGGATGTTGAAGAATATACCACAGAATAATGGCGGATTTTATACATCCGCAAAGAAATTTGATCTTCCTAAAAACGCCGAGTGTCACTTCTTGTTGGTGTTATTATTCTATGGTTCTGGCGTTAAATTGTCCTAGGGATACTGCGGCAGAATGAACGTCGATTAAAAAGAATAGCTTCGGACCTTTTGATGATTTTCAGACATTTCAGGAAAGACTTTGGAATCTAGAAAAATAAAGGGATTTATTCAGGGAACTCAACTAAGGTCGTTATCAGCTCGGTAGTAGGGCCGAATATTTTTTAAGTTTGGAGCATCAACAAGCGGAATTTCTAACCGAAAAAATATCCAAGGAGAAATTAATAACCATGCTTTCTAAGCATTTTCCAGCGGGCGTTCAAAGTGGAATAAATATAAATAGGTTCAACACACCGGACGTAGTAGAGGAATTTTTAGAAAAATTGACGACACTTATTCTGGGGGTCGAGGCGAAACTATAAATAGGCCACCACCAAGAGACATTAATCCGCGTCCAGATAACTGTAACACCGGTCGCAACGAACCAAATAGACCGAGTAGGAAACCAAAATTGTGATTTGCCTAATCTGCGTGTAAATTACGTAACTTTCTTTGATAGTGATGTGGAAAATATTTTAACGGATTCCGAAAGCAAATCAGAAAAAGAGGTCGTACTAATATCTTAAAATCAGAAACATTAATTTGTGCAAAATCGTTGTGAATCTGTTACAATATCGGTGGAGAGAGTGAAAAAGACGATAAAAGAAATGCGTAGAGTTCGACATAACAATACCCAAGATGAATTTTTGGGGCCGCGTAAGGGACCGTGGTAAATACGAATAATTAAGAGAAGTAATTTAAATTACTTTGACAAATAGTAGAGTATTTTCCGAATGTCCGGGCTGGTAAAGGAATACACTCAAGAAATTCAAATGTTGGACGATTCGGTTTTTAATGTGCCATCATACGCGATACCTGAAGTCTATAGAAAATTTGTAGATTTGCAAATTAGGGAAATGTTAGAATGGAGCTTGATTAGAAAAGAGAAAGCGGAATATTTTTCGCCTTTAGTTTGTGTTCTAAAGAAGGATACGGGCGTCAGAGTATGTGTGGATGCGCACTTCTTGAACGCTAGGATGCACAAGGATTTCATTAATCCACCAATCCAGGAAAACTGCTGCTTCAGTTTAAAAAGGGGTAGGTATTAAGTAGTTTGGACTTAACGGTCAGTTACTGTCAGCTAGAAGTAGAGAGTAACAGTACTAAATACTTAGGGTTTGCTAACAAGGGCGAAATCTACCACTTTCAAGATTATAGTTTGGTCTGAGCACGACAATGACTAATCTAATTCGATGTTTAAAGGAAGTGTTAGAAGACGAATGCGGTCAGTTTACCTGCGTTTATGTCAACCATCTGTTGGTGCATTTGCCGAATATGAATAGTCATCTTTGTCATTTGGGAATAATTTTTAATAAGTTAGAACGGCCTGTTTTGCGATGACAATAGAAACAAACTAAATTCATGAGAGAGGTGATTATGTTTTTGGGTTATATTATTGTCACAGCAGGAGTAGCATTGATCCTCGCCGAAGAGCTTGTATAACTTTTCAAAACCCCGCAATGTTAGGGAATTAAGGAGTTCTCTGGGGTTGGTTAATTACAAACAGCGTTTTTATAAAAATTATGCGGAGTTGACACTGTCCTTATTGAAACTTTTGAAGAAGGGTCTCAATGGGATTGGGGAGGGGGAGGGAATCAGATGCAGCATTTTGGTGTATTAAGACGGCTTACATAAAGAGTACCCTCAAGATACACGGACATGACCGCTGCATACTATATTCAATGCAATAGCTCGGATTATGCTTGAGGGGCTGGGGTGCGCTTTATTTCATTTATCAGAATCGAATGCCAAAGAGGTAATAGCATTCACACGTGCGGTTTTAAGAGGAAGTTAGCTATTATATACTACGACCCAAAAGGAGGCGTTGGCGGTGGTTTATTGTTTGCGACATTGAGGGACATTGATATTGGGGCAAGATTTGTTCTTATTACAGATCACAAAGCTCTAAATTTTCTAATGTCATGCAAGTTACGCTCTGCTAGAATATCTCATTGGATTATGTTTATACAAGAATTTAGTTTTAAGATTCTACACTGCAAGGGATCGAATAAATCTTATCAAGATTCAGCGAGTGTTAAAATGGGAGTATTGGGAGACCCAAATATGTGCTTACTTAAATTATATAGATACTGTCCAAAAATACTGAAACATTTTAAATCGCTCAAGGAGGATCAGGAGAGGGAAAAGTGGATAAGGAAAAAGGTGAATATTTGGGGGATGGAAACGGTAAACGGAATTTAAATTATGCGTGTCAAAAACCCAGTTGCGAGAACTTGTTTTGGCACATCACAATAACATGGAGCATTTAGGAATAAGTAAACATATTCGTATAAGCATCAGTTTTTCTATTGGCCTACAAGGTGTTCGGTATATCGTAGCCACCTGTAATTTATGTCAAAGGGCTACGATGTGTCCAACTACTAAAGGCGTGTTTAGCATAATTGTAACCAACAAACCGGAAGAACTTGCTTGTTTGGATTTAATCAGTACATTGCTAGAAGGAAGAGGCAGGGTAGCACAACTTCTCGTTTTAGTCGACACCTACAGCAAATTTGTGAAACTATACGTCTTGGGGAGCTACAGCTATAACAATTTTGCAGAGGGTTTCTGATAATTATATACCCGAGGTTCAAAAACCTGCTTATATTTTGAGCGACAACAGTACGGAATTTACGAGTAAGGTATGGAAGGAAGAACTAAGAGTGGAGAAAGGTTGACTATACTTCCGTATATTTTCCGTAAGGAAACTCAACCGAGCGATACACTAAGAAGGCAGGGAGATTACTGATGTCATTCTGTCACGAAAAGCATACTAAATGGCCGAATATGCTAGACTTTGTAGATGATTGTTTAAACACTGCGGTTAATGTTATCACCGGATATACGGCGCAAAACTTGAAGATGGGTGCGGTATACACTAATTTCATAGAGAAATATGTTGATTTTTCAACGGCCTTTACTGTTGAACCTCCACGAAAACTTAAAATTAAAATTATCGCGAAAATTCGACCTATCATTCTTAAGGAAGGGGATCAAGTCCTAACTAGAACTCATTATATGTCATCAGTAGCGGAAAGCTGTATTAAAACGCTTTTCTTGTCTATTTATTTAGTTATTTATTTTATAACCAGTTTTCAGCATGCTGTCTGATAATTTAAGCATGCCTGACATAGAACAATGTCGGTGCGGTAAGGTTTTGATTTATTCTTTGAATGTGTGTTTCTTTTGCGCGTGTGTGTTGTGTGTGTGTGTGTGTGTGTATGTGTGTGTGCGTGTGTGTGGAAGCGTGTGCGTTACGTGTGCGTGCGTGTGTGTGGTGTGTGTTTGCTCTCGCGAGTATGTGCGTGTATGTGTGGGTGCGTGTGTGTGTGTTCTTTTTCTGAATATTGTGTTTATACTTGTTGTTTTGTACTCAGTCTCGACCATCGGCAGCCGAAAGTCAGAGACCGAGCTGTCCGCGTTCGTAGTGCAAGACTCCAGCTTCGGGTGGTGGTGTTTTTTTGTTTTGTTGTATTTTTTTATGCTTCTTTCTCAGTCTCAACCATCAGAGACTAAGTTGTTCGCAGTCATGGTGCATGTCTCCGTGTTATAATTTTATTTTGCACATTTATTGTTCTAACTAGGTTGATGATAGTTTTATATTTTGAATAGTCCGTTTTCCTATTTTATGTTAATCATATATTAGTGTAAAATTTCTTATTATACTACAATATGAAAACTAATTAATAACTATCCTAAATCTAAGGTTAATATTAATTTAAATCGATTTGGTGTACCTTTGTTCTTGTGTTGCGTTGTAACTGTTCGATTTGACAATCATCAGGATCAGACAGCTTCTCGAATATCCAGTGAATGTGTGAACGTGATCTGTTTGTCTGTGGTTGTCGTCGTAGTGCTTGTTTTTCGAGGTAACGTTTTTATTATTATATGAGATACACTTTTATGTGTTGCATATGGCTGGGTCAGTCTTTTATAATTGGCGACTCGCAGGGTAGCAAATTGTCACGGTTTAACATAATTTGTTTTGGTGTGTAAATTCGTGCTTATTTTTATTGGTGGCGATTATTTTATTTGTAATATTAGTACACGTCATTGTATTCTCGTTTCTACTAATATTTAAACCGAATTGTGTAAAATTCGATTTAGGTAGGGGATTATTTGATCGTTCCAGGTTCCAGAAAATGAATGGGAGAAGAGAGAGAGTTAGTCGCGTGAAAGTGCATGCGAACTGGTTCCGTCGATGCACCTGTTACGTTCCAATTTTGCTTTTAAAAATTTCCCTGGTTAACTCAAATCCCTTTTGCTTTTAAAACGAAAATTTATTCGACAAATTAAATAGTCTATGCCTTGTTTTAGATATGGGGTAATCTGTTAAATCCTTCAACATAATTAATAATAAATACGCTTTCTACAAATTTTCATTTTAAACTTATTTATTTCGAAACGGCAAGTTTATGCTACAATTAAATAGTTTACATCCTGTTTAGGTACCCGTTATCTTGGTATGCATTACGACCGCGTCTAATGGGTTTCTCTATTGTTCCAATGTAAAGACTTGCTGAAATAAGGTCGCGCACTATCCGATAAAATCCGGGTTTTCCAGTTTCAATCGCGCTTCGATAAGCGAGGATTTGCAGTTCGAATTCGTGTTATTTGAACCATTGTTAAATTTTATTCTACAGCTTGTGCGTCGAAGTGTTTTCTACATTTTCTTCGCGGTATTTCAAAAGCAATGCACGTTTGTTTTTTCTGTTCAACAACTAGGTGGTGTCTTGCATGTATTGGTAAGTCTCACCGCGCGTACCCATTCTAAACAGATTCTCTTTTTAGCTTTTTTAGCTGAAGGCCAAACGGGTTCTTTCTTTATGTAGAACAACTGCTTTTGTCTGTAGACCAACTGCTCTTGTCCGTAGACCGCAGCTGCAGTTACGATGGCAGGGTAAACGGATCCTGAATAGCGCGGCGATTCTGTGTTGACCCACCCCGACGGGTTGAGAGCTAAGTATCTGGACACCTACAGATATGCAATTTGTTTTCATTTGTGTTTGTCAATGGCATATTCCGTATCAACGTTTGGTGTAAAACGTGATATCAAAAACTATTGTTTGTGGTCGCTAATCGATACTGTCGCTCTACAGGTGCGATGTACAATTTTTAAAGATGCGTGTCAAAAGAACGCACATGTTTATTCGCTTTACTAATTAGTTTTTACAAAAATTATTGGGTGAAATTTTAAAAACGTTCGACAAAAGTTCTCACACGTTAATTCTTTCCTACTAATGAATTACTCTATAAAAAGTATTAGGTGAAATTTTAAAAACACTTCAAAAAAGCTCTCGCAGTTTTTATTTGCTATGCTTACTTTTATTTTGCGTAAATACGAGATGCGCGCTTCGTATCTAGGTTCCTAAATTGTCCGTATAATATAATTGTTTGCTGTAAAATAGTACCGCTTAATTTATTTTCTTTTGCTTGTTTGTACAGAATCCTTTACTCATTTTTATGTGTTAATAGATAAGCGTGGGCGATGTACTTTATTTTTTTTGTGTTTTTGGTATGTAGGCGAATCCCCCCCACTCTCCGCGGTTGGCAGTAAGCCTGGTATTTACTTTTCTTCAGACTACTTCTAGGCACGTAGCATAATTTCTGACGCCCTGGCGTGGAGCTGCGAATTTGTTTTAGTTAATTTTTTTTTGTGCCCCGATTTGTTTTGTGCAACGTTGGCTTAACTTTTGCTTTGATCTTGGTCTTGGTTAGTATTCGCTTCGATTTTGCTTCGCTTAATGTCTGCCCCAATTTTTGTTTTGCTTCTCGGCCTGATAGTACTTATGTTTTCTTCCCTTATGCACGAACTTGTATTTATTTCTTTCTCTATTTTTTGTGTGGGTTCGATTTTCTTAAAATTTAGTTCTGATTTCCTTCTTAATCGCTCAACATAAGTGGTTGGCTATTTTCAGATTGTTGGACTTGTGTTTTCGTCAATAATTCTAGACGCTTGAAAACGCTGGCGTCCAAGTTTTTTCTTTTTTCCTCCTTTCCTCTTTGTATATTTTGTTCTCCCCATCAAGTGTAGAGTTAGTTTTTTCTTCCGATGTTTCTTTTATTCTACAGCCCTATTATAATTTCTATTTTGTTGTTTCGCTCCTATTGGTATTTCTGAAGTTCATCCGTCGGATATGTTTAGATTACCCTGTATTCGCAATAATTTTCTTTTGGCTTCTACTAAGTTACGGTTAACCTTTATTTAGTTACTTTCTACCAATTTTTTCTTGTTCGTATTCAAAATGACTTCTTTTTCGGCTTCCCACCAAGGTCTTCCTGTGTGGGAGTGGAATTTGAAATTTTCTGGTAACCCAAACACTCTTACCGTACATGATTTTTTGAGACGGGTCGAAAACTCCGACGAACTCACCATGTGTCAAAATTGCAGTTATTTGAATCTGCAGTGAACTTGTTCAAGGCTAAAGCGTTACTTTGGTATAGTGGTTACCGGCATAAGATTTCGGACTAGAAGTCGTTGTCCAATTTACTCATTCAACATTTTGAACCCCCCGGATTTTGCTTATAAGTTTGTTACTACTGAGGAAAATACTTTTGCTTCACATGACTGAGTTGTTAAGATTTCTCCTACGCCTACGGGTAGATCCGATACTTCTCCCGTATGTTCTGCTGTTCTTCGTAGTTCTGTTTCTACTTGTCAGGTCATTTGCTTTATTTGCGACCAACCTGGTCATGTTTCGGCACGCTGTACTCGTCCTCAAGTACTCCATTGTTATGGTTGTGGATATAAGAAAGTTTCTCGCCGCAACTGTCCACAGTGTCATCCTACTACTAATAGGTCTTTGAATCATACTTCAAATACTGTCCTTAACTCTAGTTGCCTAATTTCTTCTGCTTCTCGCTCTTCGTTCTCTTCTGTACCCCATCCCGTTCATCCTGCTACTACTATCCACACATACCCTTTTTCGGCAAATATAGCTTCGAACAAAATTTCTTCCGTCTCTAGTTCTACTCCTCTTTCTGCTCGCCCTACTTATTCATTATCACCCCAGATTGTGCCTCCACCACCATTGCAGCCCATACTTCGGATTAGTGACTTGCAGCTAGCTTTTCAAGAGTTTGTTCCCGTTTTCTTAAACGATTGTACTCAAGGAATTTCTGTCGTGTCTGCAAGCACAAATGTCGCTAAAGTGACTTCTAATTTAGTCAGCGAAGGTCCTGTTGAAGTTCACGAACCTGTATCTTTAATGTCTGTTGCTGTCGCTGCCAAATTTTACATGTTCCCGCTTTCTTAAATGCTTCTACTCCAGAAATTTTTGTCGCGCCTGCAATAACAGTCGTAGCTAAAGTGACGATAATTCCTAATACGGATAGAGAAGATACTGTTGAAGTTAGGGAACTCGTGTAATATTTACCTAATCAACCGTCCGTCGAGGGTCTGTAAAGACCAGTCAAGACGGTTAATTAAGGCCAGGCAGACTAAACTAATGTGTAGATTTGGTGTGGATCGGTAAGCGCTCCTGAGTTTTTAATATTAGTAAGATTTTCCTGTGTCAAACGAGGAATTATCAAAACCATGTATGATAAAAGCATAATTAATATCATCAAACGAAGAAATTTTAAAGAAAGAGAAAGATCTAATCAAATGTACACTAATAGAAAACAAGCATCCTAAAAGAATAACAGAAAAAGAAATGAATAAAGTCCCAAAAAAAAGAAAAAGAAAACAAAAACAACGATGCGCACCAAAAAATACTTTCAATACCATACATAAAAAGATTCTCTAAAAAAATTCAAAGAATAGGAAACAAACTCAGAATTAAAACAGTATTTAGAACCAATAATACACTAAGAGCACAATTAACAAAAACAAAACCCAAAAACGCAATACAAAGTTCAAAAAACTGCATCTACTAAATACCGTGCGAATGTAATAAGTTTTATATAGGAGAAAGTACAAGACATTTGAAGTGCGATTAAAAGAACATAAATCATAAATAAAAAAGAAAATTTGAAAGATTCATGATTTGCCAACATGCATGAGACTCCAGTCATAAAATAAAATGGGAGGACGCAAAAATTATCGACAAAGAAGAAAACCACCAAAAACCCAAAATCAAAGAAGCTGCTTATATAATCCTACATAAAAGTAACTGCATAGCAAACGAATCCGTGACTTTCAGTAAGCAACGGATTCCATTACTAAAAGAAATAACAAAAGAAAATCAAATGCGCACAATATCTAGGTACCATTGCAAGTTTTTCCTGAGTTTTCCTTGCGATATTAACATGAAATACAGCTTACATACATAATTTCTATTTATAAATACAACTAATTACTAACAATAGGCATATTAGCAGCCCCGGCTGCTTAAGCCTCACGGTAACGTAATCATACACTTCTTTAATAACCATCCTCTCAACCGTATAAATACAAACATCTTAAAAAAATTTTCCAATCTTAAAATTATTGAATGATTTGAAATTATCAATAAAAATTAATCAGCTGATTTCACGTAAAGCGTATTGGCTACCTAAAAAAGCCGGTCCCAGGCCGCAACACAAATTGAAGACAATCATTCTTTTAAACTTTAAAATTTTTACCTAGTGTACTCAAACCAAATATTTCGAACATCAATAAATCAAAGTCACCTTCAATGTATGTCATAAATGTCAAACTTGAAGTTTTTATTATTTAGACAACGATCCTAGGTCATGGGTCGAAACGTAAATGAAGATGATTTTAAAAACTATGAGTGGTTTAATTCCCAACGAAGATTAAGAAAAATAAGTGTAGCCCGCTTTATAAGACCACAGATGAATATACATGAGCAGAAATCAGCTACGTGCAATTTGCCTAAACAACTGTATCATCCAAACTTTATCTTATTTGAGGAGGGATCGACTGATGACCTACAATATCCACGACTGGTATCATTATTAATGTAAAGAACAATAGATGAAACAAATCTTACTACAGGTTTAATACGCTTCTGCATACCATGAGACTTATGCAAGACCCGTTGAGGATGGCAACAAAAGAATAAGATAACAGACTATGTCTTGTGCTACTAGCCGGTATTCACCACAAATAAATGGTTTGTATTAAAACTTTCCAACAGAAATGTTCAGAATAGAAAATACACCTTAGCTGCCTTCGAATAGAAGGTTAGTGGAAGAGTAACTCTAAGGAGCTAAAAAATGGAGCCATGTGATGTGGCCTAAATGCGTCTGGCCGTTGTCTATTTTCTCACGCTAGATACAGATCTAGATACATAACTCTATAAATTAAATTACTTATAAAATACGCACGGATTTGTCAGCAGCCGACAAGAATAATTACATTAGAACGTAGACAAAGCATCTGTAAACAAAAGATAATTAGTAGACCCCCTGTGACATGTCATCTTCAAATCGAGTTGATTGACAGGTACAATTGTTATAAACTTAAAAGTTATTTGGGTTATAATAGGAAATCGCGAGAATATGCTTTGCAAATTCTAGTACATTTTAGAATAATTTAGAACAATTGGATAAGGTATAAATTGTCGTTAAGGGATACTGCAGTCCAGTTCTGATTAAACTTCGATTACAATATTTTCTAGTTTGAAGTTTTTAAAGATGTGATATAAATGACAGGTAATATAAATTACTCTATGTGATATGAAATACTGTAGTGAGTACATAAATTAATAACTAGTGCTTGGACAGTTAATTACAGCCTTCGTTAGTAAGTAACTTAAAAGATAGCATCGAAGTGTTAAGACGCTATTACTTGTACCGTTAGCAATTAGCTGTAGTTACGAGTTGTTGAAAAGGCTTGTATAATCAGATAGAAAATAAAGAATTAGTGTTATGGCAACCAAAGTTTTCGCTGCAATGCAAACAATATGTATTTCGGCATCTGGGTCAGAACATTATAAATTAACTTAGTTAAAAAATACGCTTGAATTAAAAACCGTAAGTCATTGGCAAAATTCAGAACACTGAGTTGGACACTGATCTCCAACTTAGATAAACTTCCAAAATTATGAAACGAAACGCGTTTGTAATTCCTGAAATGTCTAATACTAGTGACGTCCATAAAACAGTTAGCGCAGCGATAGAATAATAATAACCAGCTGTTTGTTAAGCAATTTCAATTAAAATTATATCCAACAACGGTTAGTAAATTCGCCTGGTTCACTAATAAATCAATACAACGTCACTTTATATTGCAATAATTGATGAGAGTGCACGTATTATATAATTGACTTTTTAAATTTGTATTCTATATATGGAGCAGAAATTCGAATTACAAATCATTATTAAAACTAGCGAAATTAAATAGGGATTTACAAACTGAATTATGTTTCAGGTCATGAATATATGCAAAAGCTTGTTAGCAAGAGATTTATGTAACTCGTTAGGGTGTAGAATATTGTACGAAACGTAGACAGGACTTTTACCAGTTTAATATTCTAAATAGAATTCGTTATGTAAGTAGAATGGCATATAATGTGGTAACTAGTTTTAATTTTTCAAAACGTTCTTTCCTGTAAAAGTCACATACACAAAAAGTGAAGCACGTGCGGAACCTTTTGAAACATTTTTATACTTTAGTTAATTTCTTTTTAACAAAATTTGCCTCTCCGTATGACTTATGGTGTTTCCAAAAAGATATTAGTATTCATATCTTATTTTATATCCTAAATATCCCAGCAAATATTTTACCTATACCTTTTTTGTCTTTCTTGTAAGTTATTCAATGGATTATACTGTCCCTACTAAATTCATATAGAAACAGTAACTTTTTATACAACCACATTTACAATGTACTTTAATGTGCAGATCTGTATATGCAGGTTCACAACTATCTACAATTTTAAGAATACCGGTAATACGTCAATTCAAAATTAAACAATGTGTCTAGAACATAACCCAAAAACTATACTAAAACGTAACCAAGGGTATGAATTCTGTTGAGTTACTGATATTAATTTGTATTAATTATTCGCAATGTAAACTAGTTTTAAGTTACAAATATTACATTAAACGTAAATACTAATGCTTTGAGTGGAAATACTTATTGCATCATAATATAGGCATTAGTTTTATGTCATTAAATTAGAGAGGCTATAGAGATTGATTGGCTAAACAAAACGACTGTTGAATACGCGACCTAAGTCAACTTAAGTTAAAGTGTTAGGACTGCTGTTTAGTTACGTTTTTAAGAAATAACTTACCTATGCTAGTGTTATCCTGAATCATATCACGCACGCGAATTATTTCACAGCAAGGGTTCCAAATGATAACCGCCTTTATGCAATTCACTAAACTGCACAAAATCTTTAATTACCTAAAACCTAGTATAGTCACAACACTACGTTTAAGTGTATTGCCAAAGGAGGTAACGGAACTGCATCGATCATTGAAAAAGTACAATCAAGTTAAAGCTGCTGAATTGCTAGAAAGTCAAGACCACGAGATCAGAAACCTAATACAGTCGACCAACTCAGCATGATGAAATCTTAGTCTTGGTTGGAGAAGTAATTTAAATTACTTAAAACAAATAGTAGAGTCTTTTCCGAATGCCCAGACTGGTAAAGAAATACACTCAAGAAATTCAAATGATGGACGATTCGGTTTCTAATGTGCCATCATACCCGATACCTGAAGTCCATAGAAAATCTGCAGATTTGCAAATTAGGGAAATGTTAGAGTGGGGCGTCATTAGAAAAGAGAAAGCGGAATATGTTTCGCCTTTAGTTTGTGTTCTAAAGAAAGATACGGGCATCAGAGTATGTTTGGATGCGCACTTTCTGAACGCTAGGATGCACAAGGACTTCATTAATCCACCAATCCAGGGAAACTCCTGCTTCAGTTTAAAAAGAGATAGGTATTAAGTAGTCTGGACTTAACGGTCAGTTACTGTCAGCTAGAGGTGGAGAGTAACAGTACTAAATACTTAGGGTTTGTAGCAAATTGTCACGGTTTAACATAATTTGTTTTGGTGTGTAAATTCGTGCTTATTTTTATTGGTGGCGATTATTTTATTTGTAATATTAGTACACGTCATTGTATTCTCGTTTCTACTAATATTTAAACCGAATTGTGTAAAATTCGATTTAGGTAGGGGATTATTTGATCGTTCCAGGTTCCAGAAAATGAATGGGAGAAGAGAGAGAGTTAGTCGCGTGAAAGTGCATGCGAACTGGTTCCGTCGATGCACCTGTTACGTTCCAATTTTGCTTTTAAAATTTCCTGGTTAACTCAAATCCTTTTGCTTTTAAAACGAAAATTTATTCGACAAATTAAATAGTCTATGCCTTGTTTTAGATATGGGGTAATCTGTTAAATCCTTCAACATAATTAATAATAAATACGCTTTCTACAAATTTTCATTTTAAACTTATTTATTTCGAAACGGCAAGTTTATGCTACAATTAAATAGTTTACATCCTGTTTAGGTACCCGTTATCTTGGTATGCATTACGACCGCGTCTAATGGGTTTCTCTATTGTTCCAATGTAAAGACTTGCTGAAATAAGGTCGCGCACTATCCGATAAAATCCGGGTTTTCCAGTTTCAATCGCGCTTCGATAAGCGAGGATTTGCAGTTCGAATTCGTGTTATTTGAACCATTGTTAAATTTTATTCTACAGCTTGTGCGTCGAAGTGTTTTCTACATTTTCTTCGCGGTATTTCAAAAGCAATGCACGTTTGTTTTCTGTTCAACAACTAGGTGGTGTCTTGCATGTATTGGTAAGTCTCACCGCGCGTACCCATTCTAAACAGATTCTCTTTTTAGCTTTTTTAGCTGAAGGCCAAACGGGTTCTTTCTTTATGTAGAACAACTGCTTTTGTCTGTAGACCAACTGCTCTTGTCCGTAGACCGCAGCTGCAGTTACGATGGCAGGGTAAACGGATCCTGAATAGCGCGGCGATTCTGTGTTGACCCACCCCGACGGGTTGAGAGCTAAGTATCTGGACACCTACAGATATGCAATTTGTTTTCATTTGTGTTTGTCAATGGCATATTCCGTATCAACGTTTGGTGTAAAACGTGATATCAAAAACTATTGTTTGTGGTCGCTAATCGATACTGTCGCTCTACAGGTGCGATGTACAATTTTTAAAGATGCGTGTCAAAAGAACGCACATGTTTATTCGCTTTACTAATTAGTTTTTTACAAAAATTATTGGGTGAAATTTTAAAAACGTTCGACAAAAGTTCTCACACGTTAATTCTTTCCTACTAATGAATTACTCTATAAAAAGTATTAGGCGAAATTTTAAAAACACTTCAAAAAAGCTCTCACAGTTTTTATTTGCTATGCTTACTTTTATTTTGCGTAAATACGAGATGCGCGCTTCGTATCTAGGTTCCTAAATTGTCCGTATAATATAATTGTTTGCTGTAAAATAGTACCGCTTAATTTATTTTCTTTTTGCTTGTTTGTACAGAATCCTTTACTCATTTTTATGTGTTAATAGATAAGCGTGGGCGATGTACTTTATTTTTTTTGTGTTTTTGGTATGTAGGCGAATCCCCCCCACTCTCCGCGGTTGGCAGTAAGCCTGGTATTTACTTTTCTTCAGACTACTTCTAGGCACGTAGCATAATTTCTGACGCCCTGGCGTGGAGCTGCGAATTTGTTTTAGTTAATTTTTTTTTGTGCCCCGATTTGTTTTGTGCAACGTTGGCTTAACTTTTGCTTTGATCTTGGTCTTGGTTAGTATTCGCTTCGATTTTGCTTCGCTTAATATCTGCCCCAATTTTTGTTTTGCTTCTCGGCCTGATAGTACTTATGTTTTCTTCCCTTATGCACGAACTTGTATTTATTTCTTTCTCTATTTTTTGTGTGGGTTCGATTTTCTTAAAATTTAGTTCTGATTTCCTTCTTAATCGCTCAACATAAGTGGTTGGCTATTTTCAGATTGTTGGACTTGTGTTTTCGTCAATAATCCTAGACGCTTGAAAACGCTGGCGTCCAAGTTTTTTCTTTTTTCCTCCTTTCCTCTTTGTATATTTTGTTCTCCCCATCAAGTGTAGAGTTAGTTTTTTCTTCCGATGTTTCTTTTATTCTACAGCCCTATTATAATTTCTATTTTGTTGTTTCGCTCCTATTGGTATTTCTGAAGTTCATCCGTCGGATATGTTTAGATTACCCTGTATTCGCAATAATTTTCTTTTGGCTTCTACTAAGTTACGGTTAACCTTTATTTAGTTACTTTCTACCAATTTTTTCTTGTTCGTATTCAAAATGACTTCTTTTTCGGCTTCCCACCAAGGTCTTCCTGTGTGGGAGTGGAATTTGAAATTTTCTGGTAACCCAAACACTCTTACCGTACATGATTTTTTGAGACGGGTCGAAAACTCCGACGAACTCACCATGTGTCAAAATTGCAGTTATTTGAATCTGCAGTGAACTTGTTCAAGGCTAAAGCGTTACTTTGGTATAGTGGTTACCGGCATAAGATTTCGGACTAGAAGTCGTTGTCCAATTTACTCATTCAACATTTTGAACCCCCGGATTTTGCTTATAAGTTTGTTACTACTGAGGAAAATACTTTTGCTTCACATGACTGAGTTGTTAAGATTTCTCCTACGCCTACGGGTAGATCCGATACTTCTCCCGTATGTTCTGCTGTTCTTCGTAGTTCTGTTTCTACTTGTCAGGTCATTTGCTTTATTTGCGACCAACCTGGTCATGTTTCGGCACGCTGTACTCGTCCTCAAGTACTCCATTGTTATGGTTGTGGATATAAGAAAGTTTCTCGCCGCAACTGTCCACAGTGTCATCCTACTACTAATAGGTCTTTGAATCATACTTCAAATACTGTCCTTAACTCTAGTTGCCTAATTTCTTCTGCTTCTCGCTCTTCGTTCTCTTCTGTACCCCATCCCGGTCATCCTGCTACTACTATCCACACATACCCTTTTTCGGCAAATATAGCTTCGAACAAAATTTCTTCCGTCTCTAGTTCTACTCCTCTTTCTGCTCGCCCTACTTATTCATTATCACCCCAGATTGTGCCTCCACCACCATTGCAGCCCATACTTCGGATTAGTGACTTGCAGCTAGCTTTTCAAGAGTTTGTTCCCGTTTTCTTAAACGATTGTACTCAAGGAATTTCTGTCGTGTCTGCAAGCACAAATGTCGCTAAAGTGATTTCTAATTTAGTCAGCGAAGGTCCTGTTGAAGTTCACGAACCTGTATCTTTAATGTCTGTTGCTGTCGCTGCCAAATTTTACATGTTCCCGCTTTCTTAAATGCTTCTACTCCAGAAATTTTTGTCGCGCCTGCAATAACAGTCGTAGCTAAAGTGACGATAATTCCTAATACGGATAGAGAAGATACTGTTGAAGTTAGGGAACTCGTGTAATATTTACCTAATCAACCGTCCGTCGAGGGTCTGTAAAGACCAGTCAAGACGGTTAATTAAGGCCAGGCAGACTAAACTCAGCGGCGTAGGTCGTGGTTCAAACTCTTAACTAAAACCTTGCTTGTACTTACCAAATATGCGGTATGGATAAAAATCATCAATACATATATTAACAATTTATAATAAACATGGGCGCCAATCAGCGGAAAGGCACTGATACCTAATAAAAGTAATCATGAAATAAACTCGTAGTTTAGAAAAAGCAATAACATTTTATTATACCATCGACTGTCAGGAAAAGCATGTATAAACAAATAAATAAACAGTCTGGAACTCGAAATGCAATAAGGCCTACAGGGCCCACTATTCCGACATAAAATAACGTAACTCTATCTAACCTAATTGTTATCTTGGGACGTGCACGTCGTCACATATACCTAACCTTAGCCTAACTATGATTAACTTAATACCTTTAATTAATTTAACAAAAGCACTTTGAAACACAACTATGCAATACCGTCCTTTCCACACGGTATCCGTATGTACAAATTAAATCAAATATTCCAGGGGTTAATACCGCATGCTCTCTTCACTGATTATTTCCGGAACACGCGACGTAATTTACTGTCAATATAACTCACTACAAAAGCAAACCGGCCTATTGATCGCAACAACAGCTCTCGCACCCCGTCGTTAGCGTCTATGTAAAATTAATTAACGGGGGTTGCTTTGTTCAATTCATATAAATGTAACATGGGCTGTTAACATGTGCTGTAACCGAATGGTGAAACAACCATCACAAAATAAACTCAGTCTTTTCTTACAATTCAATAATGGTCTACATAAATCGATGTAGTATCAAAATGAAATTTATAGCAAAGGGTTACTTGCATTATTAAAAATAAATGTCCTTTCAAACAAAATAAGTACTTACGTGTTCTAAGCAACACTCAAACACGTCTTCACCCAAAGACACACATAAAAAAAAAAGCCCGGAATCCTTGCCGTTTCTTTACATCTGCCCACATTCCTGCAAACCCCCCAATGAATTCGTCCGGCCCTGCGGCCGCACCATATGTTTAAATACCAGAAACTAACCCTCTCAATACATTGTATTGTAAATATTATGCGATCCCAGGTACCGTAGATGTAAAACGAAAGCTTTTTAAAATATAGAAACATTCGCTTGTATGAGATTATTCCACCACGGTCTATGCAGGCTTTGTAACCCGTACATATAATAATTCAACCACGGTTCGTGAAATATACAATTTTATGCTCAACAAAGCGATTGAAAATCGGGTTGTTACACTCGTATCTATAATGACTGTTGCTGTCGTTGTCCAAGTTATACCTGATCCTGTTTCGTTATCTACTATTGTTAATGAATCAATTCCTATTGTGGCAGAAGTTTTATTTCTTCCTACTCCGTTGTCTAACAGTGATGAAGTCCTACTTGATTCTACTTCTTTATCAGACGTTGATAAAACGTTACCTACTCTTACTCATTTTTCTCAGGCTGACAAAAAGCTACTTGCTTCTGTTTTTTTAACTAAGGTTGGTGAAATTCCAGCTGATGTATTGTTATCTAATGTTGACGAAGGTCAACCTGATTCTGCCTCCTTACCTATTGTGGATGAAATTCTTCCTGAAGCTGTTTGTTCTTGTACAGTTGAAGAAATTCTGTCTGGTACTGCTCCTTTCTTTCATGTTGATAAACTTCGTTCGACTCCTTCATCTAACATTAGCGAAGTTCTGCTTGATACTGTTTGTTCTTGTAACGTGGATGAACTTCTACCTGATTCTGTTCCTTTATGTAATATGGTTGAAGTGTTATCGTTTCTGTTCCTTTTCCTAGGGTTGATATTCCTACAGCCAATGCTGTTTTGTTTCCTAACTGTGATACTTCTAGTCCTTTATCTAACAGCGATAAAATTTTATCTGTTTGTGTTTCTTTATCTAACGTGAATGATGTGGGCTTCGCTCGTGTTTCTCTTCGTAAGGTTGATCCTTGTACAGCCAATACTTTTTTTTCGAATTTCCTAAACCACCCTCGCCACCTCCTATATCGCGTGCCACAACTACTACAACCCCTGCTGTCCGTTTTGCGGAAAACTGCCCATAATAGGCAGAAATTTGTCTATACTGATGCAGAACCTGAAGATGTTGGTCGACAAAATCCTAATGTCTTTGATCTCGTTTCATTCTCCTTCTGGCGGTGCAAACGTCATAATCCCAATATCTAGTCCTCGCGCCCGAGATTCTTATGCCGACTTTGCTTTCCTTAGGTTTTGATTTTCGGACGTTACGACTTCGCTTTACTTGCCTGTTTTGCGAGGTTTTCTTTCGTTTTCTTGCCTTTTCTTTGACCCCGTGTGGGTCCGGGAATAGAATAACCCCACGGTATGACCTGCCTGTCGTAAGAGGCGACTACAGCGGTCCAACACATACACACACGCACACTTTATACACGCATAACACATACACACACACACACACACACTTCTTACACCCCTTTCCCACACACACACACACTTCTTACACCCCTCCCCCCCACACATACACACACACGCACGCACACGCCCACACCTACTCATACATAACTACACTGGAATTCAGTTTTATTTTCTTTTGTACGATTATTAGTTGTTTTTTTTTGGGTTTTGTACTTGGTGTTGGTGTTATTCTTTTTGGTTTTTTTCTTTTTTTCTCGTTCCTTTCGTTCTACTTTCCTTTCCCTATCCTTTTGCTGGTCTTGTTTGCTGTCAGTCCCTGTACTAATTGTGTTTCGTCTATCCGCTCCTGTGGTGTTTTCTAGTCCGTTTTCTTTCTTCGGAAATCACGACCTAGTCGACTTTCGGACTAGTCAGCATTTATTTTCTTTGGTTCTTCGGTTACGATTTATGGTTACCACAGTTTGTAGTATACCGTTTCTTTTACCAGCGTTCCTCCTTTCTTCATCTCGTTTCCCTTGTGGTCCCTTGTTTACTTGGGGCTTGACCCTTGGGTTTTGTTATGGCTTATACTGTTGGTTTTCTTCCTCGTTCCTTTTCTTCTTTTGAGGTTGATAACCGTACTATTTCTTCACTAGAAACGTCCGTCCTTACACGACTTTTCAGTGTCAATGCCGTTCTACCTTAGTCCTCCTTGATTGAGTATTATCCGTCTTCCTTTCCTTCTTTCCTTTTTTTTCTCTCCTCTATTATTGGCGCTTCGAGCCGAATAAAAGTTCTTTTTTTGTGTTTTGTTGGATGGTTCTTTTTTTTGGTTCCTTTTGTTTTCGTAACGAGTTTCCTTTTAGTTTTTAAGCGAATTTTTTTGTTTGATTTTTTTCTTTATGTTTTTTTGGTCCTGCCCAATCCCATTACTTTTCTTTTCCTTCCCCAATCTATTAATTGGAGGGGGGGGGCGTATAACAACGTGATAAATAGGCAATTAGTTGTACTTTTCTTATTTTGTACGCGTAAATGTTTTAGAAGATTATCTTTGTACACGATTAGTTTGCTACATCATTAAATTTGAATACAAATTCTGTTTTATTTACACGTGCCAACTGATAAAGAACCCACCTGAGACCATAATTGACAATAATGCATTATCAATTACTTCAGTATGCAAGATTTGTCTGTTCATTCAATGACCGGGTACAATCCCAATACAATCTTCATCTGCGTCCAGTTAAAATGCAAGATATATAGTTATTAGGATTTAGGCAGATCTTCAGGTTTTCAGATCCACTTTAGACTCTGATTCCAACCGGGTCAAATTAGGGTTATGGTTTAAATCTGGACCAATTTGGCCCGGTATTTAGCTAGTCCAGGTCTAAGTCAGAAACTTCAGCCCCTGTTTCAATTCTGCTTCCGCTAGCGTGAATATTAAATGTTCTATTTCAAAGTGAAAAAAATTAAAAACGTATACGAAAATGAGTTCAGTTTGAATTAGTGTAAATCGGTATATAAATAGACATTAGTTGTTCAGCTATTTTAAGACGCAGACAAATTATAACAAACGAACTATTGTAAGAGTTGTGATAGTGTTTAGCCGTCAATAAACGATTGCAATATTTTTATAACTCAACGTTTGAACTTTACTCCTTTCATCGTTCACCTGAATTGACAGACACTAATTCGCTAGATGTAGACACTAACCTGGTATTGACTTTCTGGCTGATAATAAAACTTTCCAGAATTGCAAATATCATATGTAATTTATTAGGAGTGGTCCACTTACTCTGCTAAGCAGTTAGGCACACGTGGAATGGAAACCAATTTGTCTGTTAATTTGGAACAGAAAAATTATTCCCAGTAGTCGTTTGCACGCATGTGTTTCACTAAATATATTACAGCAACCGATGAGAGCGCGCGTTCTATGTAATTGGATTTTTATTTTTCCATTTGTATTCTGCAATGAAACAGCTTAATTTTAGACAAACGCGAGTTACAAATAATTACTAGAGAGATACATAAACCTAGCGAAATTAAACAGATATTTGAAAATTGAACCGTGTATCCGATCAAACACACATGCAAAACCTCGTTAGCAAGGCTTTACAAACAGTTCATTAGCGTGTATAATATAATACGAAATGTAACTCGACTTTAATCAACCAGTATTCTAAATATATTAAATCACAAAGCAATGTATCGTATATTACCTAAATTACATATGAACGTGAAATTTCGCAGACTAATTAATTTTTGAGTGTGAAAATACAGCTGTTTGACAAAAATTTATTCAAAATATTAAATTACGTACACAATCATTGTCAATTTATTTCCAATTTTCACCATATAATTGTAAATGTACAAATGATAGTTTGCGACGTACGTCACTTCATTTTAAAAGTTACCTATTTCTATTTTGCTATATTTTACTTGGACAATTGTATTCTACCAATCAGTAGATCCGTATTACTCATTCCTTTGGCGTAATAATTTTTTAAATTTTATTGTTGTTAATATCTTAAATCCATTCTGAACGGACCTGCACCTTGACGAAGTTCTAAAATACTAGAACGGGTAGAATGGCTTGCGCATTTCAATGAGCTAAAGAGCTGAACTATAGGTTTAGCTAAATTAGTGGGATCCTTAGTGAGGAACCAGACTAAGACAGGTTCCTGAAAAAACAGCAGCTTTTTCGGTACTTAGAGTGGCAGAGACCATAGGGGTCGGTATGACATTCTAAGACACACTACTGCGATGTGTAAGGCAACGGGAAACCACCACATTACCTCCTAAGTACACTGCGTACAGAAATTGTTAGTAAACATGATGTCATCCTCTGGGGTAAAAAATTCCGGAGGTAAAATAATCCCCCATACGGATCTCCGGGAGGGGACTACTTCGGGGATGTGATCCAAAAGTATAGAAAAAGATCCGTGAACATTCTGCGAGTCGGAGCGTGGAATGTCAGAAGTATGAAACAAGAGAACCTGAAACTCGAAATGGATAGGTTAGCACTAGACATAGTAGGAATCAGCGAAGTCCGCTGGCCAGAGGAGGGAGATTTTTGAAGTGGAGACTTCAGAGTAATTCATACAGGATCAGAGTAAGGAAATTCGGGCGTGGAAATAGTTATGCGAAAAAAGATAGGACGACGTGTAGAAAACTATCTACAAAGGAACAAAAGAGTACTCTAGTTAGATTTGAATCTAAACCGGTAAATACAGTAATAATACAAATATACATGCCCACATCCAGCTACAGCGAGGAAGAGGTAGAGGCGATTTACAAAGATATCGAAGACATATTAAGATACGTAAAAGGACATGAAAATTTAATAATCACGGAGAATTTTAACGCAATGGTAGGTGAGGGTATGGAAGAAGAGATAGTAGGTTTATTTGGTTTAAGCACGAGAAATAACAAGGAAAATAGGCTGATCGAATTTTGCGACAAGAACAACTTAACAATCACAAATACATTATTTCAACATCATGCTAGAAGACGATACACGTGGAAGATGCCAGGAGATATAGGAAGATATCAAATAAGTTACATTGTTGTTAGACATCGGTTTAAAAATCAAGTAAAAGACTGTAGAAGCTACCCGGAAGCAGATTTAGACACTGACCACAACATCATAATTATGAAAACCGCTCTTAAATTTAAAAATCTGAAAAAGAGGAACCGAACAACGCACCTTGAGTTTGAGACGCTAAAAGATAAAAATATCCACGAAAGATTTGAAAAAAAGGCAAATGAATTGCTGAAAGATATCGGGAAAATTTCTGATAGTAAGGAAGTAGAAACAGAATGAAATAAAATTATATCAAGCTTAGACACGGCGATCAAAGATATTTTGGGGTATACACAAAAAGAAAATAAGAAACCATAGGTAACAAAGGATATTCTGAATTTAATAGAAGAAAAACGAGAATACAAAAATAGATCAGACGAAGCAGGAAAACAGAGATACAAAGTCATAAAACGAGAAATTAGTCGCAAATGCAGGAAAGCTAAAGAACAATGGATTGATGAAAAGTGCAAAAAAGTACAAACTAAGATGGAAATAGGAAAAACAGATGAAGCATACAAATCAATTAGAATGAATTTTAGAGACATAAAACCATATAGCAAAAATATAAGGGACGCGGGAGGAAACGTCATTATAAAAAGTAGCTAGATGGCAGAAATATATAGGGAATTTATATTCAGGGGACGAACTAACAGGAATCAGACATTGAAAATGATGACCTGGGATATCCTATACTTAGAGATGAGTTTGAATTAGCACTAATGGATCTGAAAGATGGTAAAGCGTCGAGTACAGATAAGATGCAAGCAGAAACTCTAAAAACCGCTGGACAAACAGTAACAGAACGTCTCTTCCAACTTGTAAGCTATATGTATGAGACAGGCGAGATACCCAACGATTTCAAACGTAACATCATAGTAACTATACCAAAAAAAAAAGAGGCGCGGAAAGATGTGAAAATTTTCGAACAATAAGTTTGACAGCACACGTTTCAAAAATATTAACTAAAATTAGACAAAGACGAATGGAAAAACAAGCTGAAGAAATACTGAGACAAAACCAATTTGAAACAGAGGAACACGGGAAGCTATTTTAGTTCTGAGGGTGATATTGGAGAAAGCAATAGAGAAGGGGGAAAGCGTATATATAGGGTTTGTAGATCTGGATAAAGCATTCGACAATGTAAAATTTTCGAAATACTCAAAAAGATTGGAATGAGTTTTAGGGATAGACGGAAAGTGCATTGTTTATACAAAGAGCAAACAGCGGTAATAGAATTAGAGCAAGAAAGTAGAAAAGTAAATATTAGGAAAGGGTGAAACAAGGTTGTGCCTTATCCCCATTAATTTTTAACTTGTACATAGAAGAGGCAATGAATACTGTCAAATGCAGCAAGACATTTGGAATTAATATGCAGTGACAAAAGATTGATATGCTTAGATTTGCAAATGATGTAGCGGTATTAGCATCTAGCAAAGAAGAGTTAGAAGCTGCTCTTAATGAAATAGAAACAGTGCTAACGTAGAGATATGGTATAAAAATTAACAAAAATAGCACTAAAGTTCTAGTATGCAAAAGAGGGAAAATAAATCAAAAACAAGAATACAAATAGGTAACGAGAACTTACAAGAGGTTAAGGTTTATTTAATATTCTTCTTAATCTTCTTTGGGGATTAAACCACTCATAGTTTTTAAAATGATCTTTATTTACGTTTTGATCCATGACCTAGGATCGTTTTCAAAATAATAAAAACTATCAAGT
This sequence comes from Platerodrilus igneus, assembly GCA_036346225.1. NCBI lineage: Eukaryota > Metazoa > Arthropoda > Insecta > Coleoptera > Lycidae > Platerodrilus > Platerodrilus igneus. The sequence continues at coordinate 7,241,935 of JARFIW010001469.1, read as the reverse complement.
TTTCTTTTTATCTAACCTGTCCATACAAGTCCAACTAACCTAACCTAACACCAGACAACACCAGCTAACCTAACTCCTGACAAGTCCAACTAACCTAACCTAACTTCAGACAACACCGACTAACCTAACTCTAAACAACGTAAACTAGCCTAAACCCTCCACCCTACTTTGTCCTTCTCACTCCTTTCGCATCCGTACGACATACATCCAAACTATATCCAACATACGCCCGAGATATGTCCATTTTGAATATTTTGGGACTTGATAAAATTTTTAGTAGTTCAGACTTAGAATGATTTTAACATAAAATTGTAAATATTATACCAAGGCCTCTAACTCGAAAACTGATATATACACCAAAATTTACAAAGACAGTTATTACGACTACTCTGCGGTCAGACAGGCCCAACCCCACCTGCTGGGAGTCCGAGCTACACAAATTCACATCGATTCATCAACTTAATTGCACTGTTTCTCGGTTCAACCAGATATAGTACCACTGTAATGATAAAACTTAGTCATAACATTCATTTTAAGTTTCAAAGACAATTTATTTAAAATTGGTTGTTGCGTATAACTTTTGTGATATTGCAATAATATTAAACTATTTCTTTATTTGCATAATCAGATCTAGGTCTGGTTGTGGGTGCATTAATGGCAAAGTTCCTTGAATTTATCTCCATAAGAATAGGGTGAAATTGCCTCATAGGGTGAAATTGTCTCATAGGGTGTAATTGCCTCATAGGGTGAAATTGCCTCGTAGGATGAAATTGCCTCAGAGTAGGGATGTGTCTGGGCGTACACGAAGGAAGCGGAAGTTAACAGTCACCAAGCATCTAATTCTTATTTGGGTGATATCGAGTACTTGCTGGCGTATGTATCCGGAGTAAAAAACACAATTTGTACACGCAGCTTATTAATAAAATTAGTTTATCGAGTAAAGATGACAAGCGTTACATCATCCCTGAAGGTGTATTAACCTATGCATGGGGACATACAGATATAGGTGTTAGATAGTTGTTATATATTTGTATAGATTTTGTAAATCTATTGTATATATTAGTTTCTAGATTCTATAATTTTTAAGTTCTTCTCACCTTCCATTCTTCCAAATCCTTCCTGCTTCTATCTTGGTGGACAGAGCGTACGTGTTACCTCCCCGTGGTGTTCGCTGGACGGCTAATATTTTGTTGTCTTTATTATCTGCAAAATTTTGTGTAAGGTTTACCCTGTTTAAAATTTTAAAACTCGCGTTTTGGAATATTCTAATTAAAGAGTATGGTTCTTGTTGCTAAACTCAACCTTCCCATTTATATATTAAAAACACATTACATTGGAATGTTTTACATTATTCTAAAAACAGAACATCACTGTTTGAAATGGTTTTAAATATCAAACACTTATGTCTTATAAAGGGTACATTTCTAAAATTCCAGCGGTTTAAGATTTCTCGGGAAATGGTCGGTTAAAGCATATGTCTTGGATAGCGAAAAGATTTTAAACAAGGAGTTAAATATAGATGAGCAAAAATAGAGGTTTGGGACCTTTAAAAGGTGTAACTCGGCAAGGGGTGGTCCTATTTAAAATCTATCTACAGATTTGCATTCCCTAGAGAAATCTAATATTAAATGATACCAAACAAGATATATTTATCTTAGAAGAAACAAAAATAATTTTTTATATGTTCGCTAAAGGGTATATGTGTAAAACGGTAAGGGGTTGCCCCGATTTTAAATCTGTTTGCAGATTCTGATTCTGCGTAAAATTCTAGACTAATTTGATGTATCGCATGGTCAAAAACATTTATAAGGATGGGCGGAAATCGCTAGCGGTAAAGATCTTAAAATTGAGGTACAGCCTTAGGGAGTGATGCTAACTAAAATTTCCTAGAAATTCAGGTAGCTTAGAAAAATCTAATATTAGTTGATACCAAATAAGATATATTTATGTTGAAAGAAACGAAAATAAACTTTTATATGTTCGCTAAAGGGTATGTGTGTGAAACGGTAAGGGATGGTCGGGTTTTAAACATTAAAAAGCAATTAGTGTTAATGGGTTTTAATGACTATTGCGACTATTGCTAATGAGCTTTAATGAGAAAACCGATTAAAAAGCGATTAGTGCTAATGGGTTTATTAATAAGAAAACCCGTTAAAACGCGATTTGTGCTAATGGGTTTTTAATGAGAAAATCCATTAAAAAACGATTAGTGCTAATGGGTTTTTAATGAGAAAACCCAATAAAAACGATTAGTTCTAATGTGTTTTTAATGAGAAAACACATTAAAATTAGTGGCGCGGTGGCGGTGGCGCTGCGCCAAAGTCCTCCAAAATGCCCTACTAGTCTATTTTTCATTAAAGATATTAGAATTTAAACTAATATTGGCAATGTAGCATCATATCCAGTTCTGACAACATCCTAAAGTTATGCAAATGGACTGTAAGTATTTATGAAGCAATCAACGCAGGACGTAAAAGAAGCATAAAAATAAACTATACAAGATAAAACAAGCAAAATTACGAACGACAAAAACTCTTCATTTTTCGCAATGTACAAACACGAAAATTAAATTCGTCAATGTTCATTCCTCAAACAGCATTTCAAGAAATAATAGCCCTAGCTCTGTTACGCACATTAAAAGTTAATAGTAGCTAGCAGCAATACATTTCTCCAATTAGATCTACAAAGGATCAAAGCGTTAAGAGATTTTCATGATATCTGTATCACTTGTGCTTGAATATTTCCCCATTGTTACAAATTAGTTCAGTTGTGGAGTACGTCTAAATCAAAGGAGATGCAGACACTGCATTAAACACTGATTTAGCTAGTGAATAATGGAACGTTCACAATCATAGAACTGAGACACGGCGGCAAGTATACAATTAGAGTGGAATAGTTAATGCCCACACAGCGTAACCAATAATTGTTAATCAAATAGAATTATAACTAGCAAACGTGTGTAAATGCACTACGCTACTTTACAGTAGTTGAAAGAATTTGATTATGTGAATATGAGTTATACATAGCAATCCCAAACGTTTCTCGTCGCAGAACAATTAAGTTTTAATTTTTTTTATGAATACTAGCCTATATTTATGTTTCCGGATATAGTAAATAACAACACAGATATATCAGACAAACACCTTTTGACAGAACACCAGTTGTTCCATTTGTATTTATAGTTAATATACTATTAGTTACAACATAATTATGGCATATGAATAATTGATAAAAATGCACAATGTGCTTTGCAATAACTTTATGTATCCTATGATAATTTGATTTTGTTACGTGTCTCAATAATACCAATTTGCGCGTTCAGTTCAATGTTACTCCGCAGGTAAACTCGCGACCGCCTGTGGACATTAAATGTCATTAGATTTGTCGCGATTCAGCCTTCAAGCTACTCCGTGTTATTGATGTACCGCTAAAACTTAGTTAAAAGTGTGCTGTGCTTCGCAATAGTTTTTTTGTTAGACCGATACGACCTCCTGTCAAAACTCAACGTTTTTTTTACTACTAGTTCTTCGAAGACCGCTAAATCTAATAACTCAGACAAGTACTTAAAGGTTTCCGCTATTCTTATTGTTTTTGTATACATGTCCACTTATCTCACTATCTGTGGTTATCGAAGGTAACCGCCGCATTAACATATATGATCAATTCTTGCCGGATCTGAATGTTACCTGCAAAGTCTAAATTTTTTATTACCTTACGTTGTTAGATATCGCTTATCAAGGTCTAGTATTTATGTACCTTGGTAGTTATTATCTTATAGTTACATACTCGGTTGATTAATATTTGAATTTGATCTTTAAATTATTTGTAGTGTTTTATTTGGATTTTCACATAAAGCGCGGTAATCAACACTAACTGCCTGCTTTAGATTAGTGCATACATTAAAAGCTTCCTTTTGCTTTTGCATATTTTTTCTCGCTTGTATTTCTTCGCTTCCGCTTTAGTAATTTCTAATCATGGCAAACAGGCTCAAAAAGGCGTTTAGCTGTAGTGGTCCGTCAACTTCGAATGTCGTTTTAGTTAATTCCTTTCCACCATTCAAGTGGAAATTGCTAATTGCTCTGGTTCTTTCCAAAAATTTCGCGGTTTACTCGATTCGGGCAGCATGACTTCTTTTATTTCGCAAAATAGTGTGAGACGTTTTGGTTTTCGTACTACTCCACATTCTCTTACCCTTAGTGGTTTAGGCTCCATGCGCTCTGCAGCTCTGCAAGGCGCTGTAGCCGTCTCGCAAACCAATAGGTGTCTCTTCACCGATTATTAATTTTCAAGCCGCAGTGCTTCCCAAAATTTGTGAAAATTTACCTACCTCTAATATTTCTTTAGAACATTTCAGTCATCTGGCTGACCTCAAACTAGCTGATCCGCTCTTTGCTCAATCTGGGCCCATTAATTTCTTACTTGGCGCGGATATTTTCCCCAAGTGTTATTAAACGGTCGCATCCAGGATGTTAGCGATCAACCTGTTGCTATTAATACCATTTTTAGATATGTTTTAATGGGAAGCATTCCTCGCAAGCTTCTGAAGTAACTAGCTTGCTTTGTATGACATATTCTACTTCCCCATTGAAAGATATTCTCGCTAAATTCTGGAAAGACGAAGCTGTTCCCGCCGCTCAACCTTTTACGCATGAAGAAACTCTTGTTGAAAATCATTTTGTTGATACGTTTCGCCGCAATGAACAAGGTCGATATGTCGTTTCACTGCCGTTTAAAGATCAAGAACCATTTTTCCAAGTAGTCGCGATCTTGCCTTACAACGATTTGTTTCTTTAGAAAATCGTCTACTTAAGCAACCTCGTGTTTACCAACAGTACGTTTCGTTCATGCGTGAATATCTGGATTCTCAACATATGCAATCTGTTGTTAGTGGGTCTCATTTGGACTTCGCTCATCCCACATCATTGCGTTGTGAAACCTGAAAGCATAAGTACAAAATAACGAGTTGTTTTCAATGCTTCCGCTAAAACTCTGTCTCAATAATCCTTAAACGATCACTTGTTTGTTGGGCCCAAACTTGAATTAGGTATTATTGCAATTTTGTTACAGTTTCGCCTTCATCCTTTATGTTATTACTACAGCTATTTGTCAAATGTATAGACAAATCCTTGTAATCCGCTCATTGTGACCATCAAAAAATTGTTTGGCGTTTTTCTCTTGAGGAGCCTATTCAGGACTTTCAATTGTATACAGTTACCTATGGGGCAAATTGCGCTCCTTTTCTACACTTCTGCAGTTCGACGAGGACGAAGGGAACCCCTTTACTTTTGCCCCCCCCCCAATTTCTTCCCTTTGTGGGAAAGATACTTGCGTGAGTTACCGCTTCTTTCGGATTTCGTTTTACCCCGCTTGCTAATCCCACCACAGTTTACTACGTGCGAAGTTCACTGCTTTGCTGACGCTTCCGAATGTGGCTACTGTGCTGTTGTTTATTTTCGTTTTGTTACCCCTTCCGCCGTTGAGATTCGCTTAGTGTGTGCAAAATCTAAAGTTGCTCCTGCTCGTACCCTCTTTGCCCAGACTCGAACTTTTAGCCGTCACCTTAGCAAAAACTATCAACCTTTATCCTCAAAACCTTTGATTGCCGTCTAACGTTTGATAAAAATTTTATTGGTCTGAGTCCATGGTGGTTCTTTCTTGGATTCGTTCCCCACCACAGCGCTGGAGGACGTTTGTCGCCAATCGAGTCTCCTATATTCAAGAAAACACTTCTCGCGCTTGTTGGCATCATATCCCCTCCAATGAAAATCCTGCCGATGTCGGGTCACGTGGTTTAGTACCTAGCGACTTCTGTCAGTGTTCTTTATGGTGGGCGGCACCCCCTGCCTTATACCGTTTGTTCGAAAAATACAGTCCACATATACCACATTTTAATTCTCCTGAAGTTCTCATCGAAGACCGTTCTATTGTTCTGACCGACGTCTAGTTCTTTTCTTGGATTGAAATAGTTTTGGAAAACAATTCTTCTTTTCAATTCATTATTGGCATTGTCACTTGGATTCTCCGCTTTGTCCATAACCTACAACATCCGTTGTCAAAATACACCGCACCTTTGTCGTCTTTCGAGCTACATAATGCTTTGATCCCTTTGATTAAATACACTCAACAAACTCATTTTTCAATTGAACTGAACGCCCTACAGTCTGGATCAGTTCTAAAAAAGAATTTTCGTAAATTGTCCCCCTTTATTAGAAAAGGAATCGTACGGGTTGGTAGCAGGCTGTCTCACGCATTCTTATCCTCTAAAAGGAAATTTCCTGTCCTTTTACCTAGCAGAAGTCGCTTTACAGATTTGTATATCAGTTTTGTCTACGGGGGTGTTCAAATGGTTGATTTTATCAACTGTCAACAATTTTGGATTGTTTCTAGTAAGCAGACAATTCATCGTGTTCTGAGTCGGTGTGTGACTTGTTGGAAGACTGCTCCTACCGCATCGCAGCCTCCTATGGGCAACCTTCCTGCACGTCGAGTCACTCAAGTCAAGCCCTTTTTGCGTTCGGGCGTCGACTTTGCTGGTACCTTTTTCAATACCATGTATCAAAATCGCTTAAGGCGAGCTAAAGCGCCCTGTTGCCAAGGTCTGTCCTTTACTTTGTTTATAATTTGTGTTCTGTTCGCATTAATTGTTTCTTTGTTTTTTCTTCATATTAATTAAATTATTTTTGTTTGCCTTTTCTACATTTCCATCACCCTTGGTAATTGTTTTCCTTGAAAAAATGCCTTGCATTTTGGTGGGCGGTATGTTCCGTTTGTATTTATAGTTAATTTACTGTTAGTTATAACATAATTATAGCATATAAATAATTGATAAAAATGCACATTGTGCTTTGCAATAACATTATATAACCTAAGATAATTGATTTTGTTACGTGTTTCAATAATACCAATTTGCACGCTCAGTTCAATGTTAGCCCGCAGGTAAACTCGCAACCGCCTTGTGGACATTAAATGTCATTAGATTTGTCGCGATTCAGCCTTCAAGCTAATCTGTGTTACTGATGTACCGCTAAAACTTAGTTAAAAGTGTCTTGTGCTTCGCAATGGTTTTTTGTTAGACCGATACGAACTTCTGTCAAAAGTCGACTTTTTTTTACTACTAGTTCTTCAAACACAGCTAAATCTAGTAACCCATGTAAGTACTTGAAGGTTTCCGCCATTCTTATTGTTTTCGTATACATGTCCACTTATCTCACCATTTATAGTTATCGAAGGTAACCGCCGCATTAATATCAGTATTCTGCGAAACATAGTTTGGTAAACGCTGCACAGACTGCAGTTTCATTATAAAAACAAAGATGAACTAGAGATAAGTGTTAGAGATATACAAAATTTTACAGAATTGCTCTTTATATTAGTATCTCATCTTGGGTACAAATGTGCCGTTTTTAACCAGAAATCCAGAAATCGTTAGTTCAAGTCCAGCTGGTGCATTTATTTTTACAATTTTCAATTACAGAAATTGATTTAAAAACGTTAATACAGCTTTTCGTAAGTTGGATTCACATTTCCATTTTAACTTTCGTGTTGAATGCACGCTGCGGAGTCGTAGCGGAAACTACCCCCATGATAAATCTTATTAAACTTTATTTGAAATATTTCATTTTAGAAATTCACACACATGTTTGCAGGGCGATTACAAACCTGAATTCAGTTTTAAATTTTTCCTCGTTAAAACTACGTTGGCATATGGTAGAACTATTCGGCAACTGCAATGAGTTATTACGGGTAAAATAAGCGGTACATTACAAATTTAGATTTGCCCCGAAGAGGCGGGAACCCTGTAACAAATTTAGGGTACACAAGCTAACTACTGTGGTGTGGGATAGGTTTCTATGGAAGAAATGATAAAAATATTAACATTTGAAACGTCTAAAATGCAAACAAAGTTAGTTTAATATTCGTTTACTCTGATAGGCTTTTCTATTGTCATAATTAAGGGGGGCGTTCGAGAGAGTACCTCGAACGCGCCTCGCTTTTTTCCAAGTTATAAAAATAATTTTGATTTAGTGGGTGCGATCTCCCTTTGTTTACAACATACAGTTTAAACTCAAAGAGCTAGGGGAATAAAAATTTAAAAGAACTATGCGAAACGCAAGCAGCTCTTCCTAATAAATACAGCCAAGTAAGCAAATGAGATCACAACCCACGTGAAAACACACTGTGAGTTCCTGATGAAGCAGGTGTGTCATGTTTGTTTTACAGGAAATTTATAATAAAAGACGAAGCTTAGTTTTTTATTACAAATAGTGGGTCTTCTGCCTTGTGTACAACTCATACATTCCAACAGCTTACAAATTTCAATTGCTACACTAAGAAACAGAGGAGAGCGTTTAGAACTACTACAATTAACGTAAGATTTGAAGTGTTTTTCTGCACGAAGAGAGAAATTGCTAGCCATCAACTGTGCGACATCTCCCATAAACTACTCGCCTTTTACTGCTAGTCCGAAAGTAAGTTTGTAAGGAATCACTGTTTATCGTCTGTGACGTCATTATAAAACTATCTTTGTAGTTGTTGCGGTAATCAAGTCGAACAGCTGATTAGTAAATCACTGTCGTTGTAAAACGACCCGCTATTACAGTAGTACTTATAATTTGCATAAAAAACAAAATGGTGCCCAAGCAACTGCTTCAAAAGAATAGTTGCCCAAAATGTCAAAAACCAGATGAAGATGTAATGGTTGCGTGTACATTGTGCCCTAACAGATGCCACCTCTCCTGTTCACAATTGCGATCGGAAGCGCAAATAAAGAATTAGATTCGATGTAGTAGCCGACACCGAGGTACTGAAATGCAAAAAAAGCTCTGCATCTGGGACATACACAAACCCATTAATGGTTGTAACCGATCAGCAAACTAAGCACTAAGAGGTTGAACATCAAGTACATAACGTTCAAAATGAATCCAACGCAGTGTTAGATATAACAAATCTTGATTCAAGGCACAAGACTGGTGTCAAGTTGTCATCTGAAGACACGCACAAATCCAAATCACTACCTTCTCGAGCTACGAGTAGACAGCAATTAGACCTGAACTTACTCTAAGAAGAACGCTTATTACTAGTAAAATATTTACAAAAGAAATACACAGTCCTAGAACGAAATTTGGATGTAAGTCGCCTCAGTACGACTACTTTTCACAAGCAAGATTTACAAGATCGGACAGCTCGATGGCTACACGGCGTGCAGCAGCCTCAAGGAAACAAATGATACGAATTCTAACAACGGCGATTTGTCTCACGTTGTCATACCTTTAGCAACCCGTGGGCAACAAACCAGCGTATCTGCTAAAGTTAACCATACGGCAACATTAAACACGCGGCCACTTACAAAAGTGTAACTGCCCTCCATAAATCTGGAACGTTTGACGACTGCACTTAACCATCATCCGTTTAAAAAACGCTTGCACCAAACAACCACATTCATACCATAGTTTTCACTTAGTTTTCACTTGTCTTTTAATAAGGCGCAGGAAGAGATTAATCTCTCTATGAAGCAAACCGTCAACGAGCTCTCCAAATTTGACGGTTATTCGAGACAATGGCTAATGTTCATTTCCAGCTATATAGCGATCGACACGAAACTGTAACTTTCAGGATGACGAAAATTTGGGAAGGCTACAACGTTATCTGACGGGCCGAGCCCCTAGACTAGTCGAAGGAAAGCTGCTACTTGCTGAATCAGTGCCACATGTTCTCGCAATTCTTCGTTCCCATTGTCGACGCCCTGAACAAGTTCTACGTATTGTAATTGATTAACTTCATGGTGAGCCGGGTGTAAAAGAGGATCGAATGGACGCCATTGTCAATTTTACCTTGTCGGTTCAACGCTTGTGTTCTCTTAAGAGAGCTGTCGACATGATAACGTATAGCAATGATCCCGAGTTAAACTCAGAGTTGGTAGAGAAGCTGAGGAAACCCTAATATAACAATGGGCTGAATATATGCTGTGTACAGAAAAGGTCGATCTACTTCTATTTAATGCCTGCCTATGATAGACAGATAGATAGATAAAACAATTTATTGTTGAGGACTATACCTAGGCCAGAGCCCATACTAGCCGTACATTATAAGTATTTACATCTATTTGAAGAACTTAGAATAAATAATTCAAAGACAACTGGGATTCTTGAAGTTCTGGTGAGGGGAATTTATGCCCCTACTACCTTAGTCGTCAACTATGCACATGGAGTGTTGGTGATTGTGTGCATAGTGCGGGTGTAAGTGTGATGTGGTAGTGAATTGCAAGAGTGTATATTAAGTGTGTTAGTGCCGCTAGTTGTAGGTGGTAGGTTTGGTTAAGAGGATTTCATTTAGGAAATTGTTGAATTCTTGAGGATAGTTAGTGACTAGGAAGTTTATGTTAGGAAGTGGGGAGAACGGGTCAAAGTTTGTAGATTACTTGAGGTTGACTTGTAGTAGAGAGATTAGGGGACAGGAGTATTCAGGTGTTGTAGGGTTTCTAGAGATTGATTGTTGCAAGGACAACAAAGGAAATGAGTTAAATGGAATTGATGAAGTTTATTACGAAAGTTACCATGGCCGGACAGAAATTGCATTGTAGGAAGACTAGAGAAATGAATATGTGAAGGGATGTATATCTGCCGTTGGTGGAGTGGGACCAAAGATCTTGCCAGGAATGGAGTAGGGAGTTATGTATTCGGGATTTTATGTCAGTTTTGGGGAGAGTACGGTATTCGTCATAGTGAAGTGTTCTGTCGTGTAGGATGATTGGTAGGTTATGTTTGAGGTTTCGCATTTGGAGTGAGGAGTTGAGTTGGATTTCGATCGGAGAGATTTGAAGCAGGGTATGCACGGATGCTGTGGAGGTGGTTCCGTACGCTCTTGAGGTGTAGAGTAGGAAAGGTCTTATGATGGTGTTGAGCGTACGTCTGAAGGAGGGGGTGTAAGCGGGAGCCAAGAATCTGCTGCGTATCTGAAGATCGGGGTTATGATCTGGTCAATGATTAGTCTTCGTGTTGGATTGGTGAGGTGGACTGACTTTGGGAGAGCGTGAAGTACGTTATGGAGTATGATTTGTGTTTTGGTGCGAAGTTTGAAGAGATGGGAGTTTATTTTTAGGCGTGTGTCAATGTGGAGTCCAAGGTAGGGAGCTGTTGTTGAAAGGGGAATTGGTGTGTTAAAGATGTGAATCTTAGGATTTCAATTTGGGCTAAGGTAGCCTTTGAGCAGGAGCATTTTTGTTTTAGATCGGGAGAGTGGTTGTCTGTTTAAAGAGGACCAGGATTCAATTGAATTAATTACGACGGCAGCGGTGGCTTCTATAGAGGCACGGGAGTTGCCGTGAATAAGGATAGCTACGTCATCGGCGTAAGCAAAGGTGGAAGTGTTTGGGATATTAAGGTCTAAGAGAGAATTGATTACGAAGTTCCATACGGGAACCTTGTGAACATCCTTGGATGAGAGGTTTAGGAACCAAGTGAAAATTGGAGTTTAGGGTAGCTGTTCGGGATGAGAGGAAGGATTTTATTAAAAGGTAGAGGTTGGAAGGGAAATTGGCTTGTTTAAGTTGATTAAGAAGATTGGGCCACCAAAGGAGGTCGAAGGTTGAGTGGAAGTCGAGGAATAAGGCGATGTTTAGACTGTTTGAATTAGGGAGCGGATTGTACGTTCAGCGCTATGCCACGAGCGAAAGCCATGTTGGTTAGGTGAGACTAAGGAGTGTCGTTCTATGTGTGAGTTTAGTTTGTACAGGATGGTCTGTTCAAGGAGTTTGCCAAGTGTTGGAATTTGTGCAATAGGTCTGTAGGATTTGGGGTCTTCGGGAGGCTTATTGGGTTTGAGTATAAGGGAGATGGAAGCAAATTTAAATGGGCCAAGGAAAATCCCAGAGGAGAGGCTTTTTTGGAATAGTAGGATTCTCTGATGAGGAGACCAGGATTTTTGTAGGATCAGCTTGGTGATGAGGTCTGGGCCGGGGGTTTTATGGGGTTTACTTTGGTAACGAAGGAATCTAAGAGGGAGAGTTCAATGTCTGTGTCTGGGCGCGTGTCTAGTTGGGTTAGAGTGTTGTCGGTTATGCGTTGTTGAGGTTGGGTTGGTATGTCAAGAGGAGCCGAATGTATTGCTGTATCTAGAAGGGTAAACATTGTTTGTTTAAATGTTGAAGGGATTGTAGTTGAAATGGTTGTGAGGCTGTATATGGAGGGAGGTTTGATAAGTTTACGGTATATACCCCAGGAGTTTGTATATTAATCGTGAATTATGTCAAGGTAGTGCTGTTTTCTTGTAGTATTAATGAGGATTTTGTATTGTCGTCTGTCAGTGGTGTATGTGTTAGATAAGGTATTAATAACAATGGGGTGTGCATTGGTACGTTTCCCTCTTTGGAGTCTGTGTCTAGTGGTTGCAAGTGAGCGCTGGTGTAAGTTGTTCTGTGAGGATATTGTTGGTTATTTCGTTAGCAAGGGAATTACGTGTGAAGTTTGCATAGCAGACCGATGGAAAAGCGGGGATGAGTGTAGGTAGGGATTCTATAAATAAGGACCTGTTTGTTTTTCGGGTGTTAAAAAATTAAATTTTCTAGTGTGTTCTGGGGGGAAGATTAGGTAGGATATCAAATGTAATTGGATTATGATCGCTGGATTGATGGATGTGAGAAACTGTTCAGGAACTAACTATGTTTGCGGCTGAGGGATTGGTGTTGGAGTGTAGAGTCTTCTAAAGTAGTGCCATTTTCGTCAGTAAAGTCGTTAAACCGTAATGTGGATTTGGAGTTGGCGTCAATAGATATGATGATTGGTTTGGCTCCAATCGTTGTAAATATGTGGTCTAGTTGATGTAAATAGGTATTAATGTTCGTTCTGTATTGGAAGTAAGAACAAATGAGGAAAATGATGCCTGATTTCCAAAGAAGTTCAATTACGGTTGTTTGGGGGGTGGTTAGGGAGGTGTGGTAAGAAGCGTCAATTACGGGGTCTGTAACAATGATGGCGGAGGTGTAGTTAAAGTCAGGCGGGTTAAGGTGAATATAGGTGCAGGAGTTTGGTGAAGTGTTAGGAATTTTGTTTCGGACTAGGTAAGGTTCTTTGACTAGGGCGATTTGGATTTTGTGTTCTTGGAGTGTGTGGGACAATTCTATAGTGGCGGCGTGAGAATGTTGGAGGTTGATTTGAATTGTGCGCAGTTCGGCGTGAGTGGTGCGAGTCTTGCGTGCATTTGCGTGAGTGTTGTCAAGAACCCATATTCTGTGCGTAGTTTAGTCATATAAAGAGATTGTTTATAGACAGGGCAGTCGGGACTAGTAACGGAATGGTTGTAGGGGCAATTAATGCGGAAACAATTGGTACAAACGGTAGCGGCAGTGTGTGTGGGGGGAGGGGGTTCGGAAATGAATACATGATTTGGAGGGGTAACTTCCGGCGCAGTGATTACAGGCGGTTGGGGTTCGACAGGTTTTCGCAGTGACCGATGCGCTAGCAATTAAAACATCGAATAATGGAAACGAGGTCTCTAGTTCTGCAGGATTGGTAACCTATAAAAATGTAGGAATTTGTGGTGAGGATGGGTCGTAATTTGGGAGAGACGTTTAGAATTGAGTTGTCGGAGTGATCTATTTTTGTGCGGCGGATGGCAATGGAGATTTCTGTTCGGTACGTATCTGCAGGAATAAGTAGGTCTAGGTAATTCTGTAGGTATATAAAGTTAAGAGCGCCTGTGGATGGAATCTCTATGTCTAAGTCAAAGATTATGGTTTGTGGGAGTTTAGGTTTAGGGAGATGTACACTGCAGGAATTTCTTGTGAAAGAGAAGATAAGATTAATGTCAGTGGGTTTGGATGTACGTATGGTAACTGAGGTTTTGGTAGGTCGAATACTTTGAATATTAAGATTAGGAAGTGAGGGTCGAAGGTTGGCTTTTATGACTTTCAGGAGCTCAGTGGGTGTTTTATCGGATGCGGTGGGTTTTAAAGTTATAATTTTGGAAAGTGGTTTGGTTAAGGGAGCATGTTGTGATAGCGGTTGTTGAGAAGTAGCACCGGCGTATGTGAGATTGCATATTTGAATTGGCGTTTGTGTTGTAATCTTGTCTGTTGCTTGTGGCTTGGCATCTAGGCATTGTTACACTGCTAGTAATATCGCTTCGGAGATGTTGTATTTCTGTACTGCTTCGTTAGCAATTAACGCTATTTGTTCAAATTTCTGTAGCAGAAAATTAGCATAGGTTCGATTGATCTTGTTACTATTTTTAAATATGTAATCAGTGATTTCACGTTTTAGAGCGCTGATGTTGTGTAATCATAGTGGGTCAGAATCGTCCATTTCTGTGTCATCATAATCCCTTAGTTGTTTACTTGGGTTGGAATTACCGATGATGTTCTAGATATAGTATCTTGAGGTGGTGATGAGCGATCAATTCTCCTTGACCTGGTGATGGATGTTAACGCTTCGACTGAGGGTGGTGTTTGCATAATGTTGGATGTATATGCTTGGGTTATTGGATTGCTGTTAGGCGGATTGTGGCTGCTTGTTATAGTCGATTTATCTTGTAGTATAAAATTTTGACTTTCGCTGTCTTTTACTTGTCACTTAAATGTCACAAATTTTACTTTTTCAAAATCCAAATATTTTTAAACTTTTATATTTAAATTTTCTTTTCTATTAATTTCAATCAAATTTCGTAATATGAGAGGCTAACGGAAGTAAGCCTCCGAAAATATTATTCCAAATTATTCGCTGTCGGTTTTCAATCAAAGTAGGAGCCTGCCTAAGTCATAAATTCGAAACTGCTGGTCTTAGTTGCACCATACAGGTTATCAAAATCATGTGAGTTTAAAATAGAAGGAAAATGTGATCGCCCTTTAGTCAATGTCGCACACGCTATTAACAACTCGCCAAACAAAGCTAATTGCACAATAATCATGCCCCGTTTGTACAGGAGCATGTAAGACTACTAGAGAATGCAAAAAATTTATAGAAATATGTCCGAAAAAACGGATGGATGGAAGAAAGAGATTCAGAGTGTGTAGGAAATGTTTAAACCGGCCTGACGCCTGGCGTTGCAGAGTATACAAGCACTGTGGCATAAATGGTTGCACATACAAGCATCCACAATTGCATTACCCAAATATACACATACCCATACCCTCCGCTACGGAAGCAGTAGAAGTTTTAGCCACAATCGTTAATACCATGCTTCCGCCTAAGCAGATTCTCTTTCGAATTCTACCAGTAGTTCTTCACGGTCGGCTAAAAGCATATGCACATACGCATTTCTAAATGAAGGCCTGTCACTAACACTACTCGATCGGGAAATCACCGACGATATAGAGCTTGATGGACCTGAAACCAACTTGTATTTAAAGTGGACCGGTTAAACTACAAAAGTTGAACATGGTAGCAAAGTAGTCTCTTTCCAAATTTCTGGTGTGGAAACAAATTGTCAGAATTTCCGATACGGGGACGTAAATACTGTAGAAACCCTTGACTTGCCAATTTAATCACTAACTATCGACAACAAGGACACTGCGTATAACTACCTAAAAAGTGTTCCATTTAATCACTATCAAAACGCACAGCCAAAGCTCTAATTGGGCTGAGATACTGAAAACTTGGTAGTTCGTTAAAGATATGTTAAAGATATGTAAAAACTCGGTTCCGCAGACAGTATTTGGTAGAGTACAGACTTGGCAATCAACTAGGAAGCGCTAAATCCTATTTTCCACATTAGCGATATACCCAACGGCAATAAATTACATGCGTTGGTTCAGGAATGCTTCTTGACCGAAAACTGGCATTCAGTGTCCCACAGAGCCTAATGATTCAAAAGAAAATCACTGAACGAAAGATGTTATGAAAAGAACGATGACCAAAAATGGCAATCGGTACGTCACTGGTCTATTACGGCGATACTAACTACCAGTTATCTTCCAGCTATACGTCAACTTTTGATTGTGGAACGCAAAATGTCTAGACAACCTCTTCTAGCGCGCAATCTCCACTTTCAAATTGCAAGCTATGATCGGAAAAGATATATTAAAAACCTAAACCCTGAAGAAATTAAAATTGTTGGCACCTAACAAATTACCTACTTTTGCAGCAACAAATCGGAACAAGCCGGAAAAAGTACGGTTGGTGTAGAACACAGTTGCGGAGGTAAATGGCGTGTCACTAAAGAGTCCTGACTCACTAAAACCGCTGTCAGATATCTTACACCGATTCCAGTTGCGGTTGCAGTAGTTCTTATGGCGTACTGACCAATCGATGCCACCCCACGTATACGAAATGAAGATGATAACATTCGGGACAACCTGCTCGCGAAGTTATGCGCAATTTATTAAAAATAAAAATGCCATCTCTTTCACAAAGACTATCCACGAGCAGTTCATGCAATATGCAACAATCGATGTCACAAACAAGATCATTCATATTCATGCTGCTGCAGAATTTGAAATTCGGAATTGGGTTTCAAATTCACAGGAATTCCTGAAGGCGATGAAGTATGAAAGTCACGAACAATAAAAAACTTGAATTTAAGTGATAATACCGACAGTAAAAAAGTTCTGGGTATATTGTTGTCTGCAGCTGACAATTGTTTATACTTTAATTTAAATTTAGAAAGACTGGGAAAAGATATTATTGTCGGTGAGAGTAAGCCGACAAAGCTACTGGTGTTACGAACGGTTATGATGATATTTCATCGTCACAGTTTAATTGCATTTTATATTATTTACGCAAAAACGCTACTTCGAAATACCTGGAAAGCAAAAGTGGCTTAGGATGAGATTATCCCTGACGACCTTCACATCCGCTAGTTGAAATGGACTAATCTCCTGCCAAGCTTGTGGCAGATCAGAATTCCAAGATGTTGCTCGCTTGCAGGATACAACTCTATACTAAACTACATGTCTTCGTTGACACAAGCGAAAATGCTTTTTCACCGTAGCGTACTTTCGTATCACAACAAGCTCTAAAGTTAGGTGCCGGTTAGTTGGTGCAAAAACTAAAGTTTCTCCTCAAAAGTTCATGAAAATTCCGCGTCTCGAGTTGCAAGCCGCGCTAATTGGGTTCCGCTTGGCTATTTCCCTAAAACAAACTCATACAGTCAAAATCAATCCTCGAGTATTTTGGTCCAACTAAACAGACGTACTACACTGGCTCTCATCAGATCACAAACGATACAAACAAATTGTTGCATATAAAGTGAGTGAAATTTTAAAACGACTGCCCTCTCTGAATGACAATGGATTCCGATCAGCTTGTATGTTTTCGATGACGCAATCAAGTGGAAAACACAGCCAAAGTTTAATTTCAAAAGGAGATGGTTTGTTAGCCCAGAATTTCTTGTCGATCCCGGAGCAAAATTGGCCGATGGCATGAATTCCGTCACTTAAAAACATTAATTTCACAACCATAACGCTACATATAATTATTAACAAATTTACACAGGGTAAAATTCCCGGAGGTGGGGGATGCACCTCAAATTATAACAGCGGCACTTACCCCGCGGGTATCCTAATACCGCTGAGTTTCTACTCCAGAAGATGCGGCGTCTGGATGTCCCTTTGATTGGTTGGTGGACCACTTCGCCGACTGTCGGAGCACTAAAGACACGTCTACACTCGAGAAAGGTCGGTAGTAAAGCTCCTTTTGTTTCGACACATCCGCTCACGCGAATCACCGTCCTCTCTCCTAGAGAGGTTAATTCTGAAGTACATTGGTAGGCACAGCTGCCTTGTATGAAATCAAACCCCTTCGGGGGAAGCATTGGGGACGTGGCCGCAAGAATAGCGGCCCTTAGTCATATTATAATGCCTTGTATGGGAAACGCAATTCATGCGTTCTCCCAAAGCACAAATCATAAGTCAATATCCAGACTTGTGTGAGATACAAATCTTTGTGTGGTTTTCTCGTACTGCTTATATTTAACATAATAATACTGAAGATTTCCCCGTTTGGGGTTTAAATATCCCTGAACCTAAATAATACAATAAAAGGTAAAGCTTATTTTAAAAAAGCTCAACACACTTTCGACTAATGCCAGTAAAGAACGGTCGCCGTTATTAATTCATGTTACAACACACTCCGTTCGTTTAAACTCCGTGGTCAATCCGGAAATAACTAGAATTTCAAAATGGTGAAAACTATTGCGAACCATAGCCTACGTATTACGTTTCTTCACCTGGCGAAAACACATGTCAAAGGTCCAAGGTACTCTTACAATACAGGAAATACAATATGCTGCGAACGAATTACTTTGACCAGTTCAATACGAGGGGTATTTCTTGATAATGAAGCAGAGGAAGCTATAACGCCAAACCACTTCTTACCAAACCGTTTTACTGTACGACGATAGAAGTGTCAGAAACTGGAAGCTGTCTCAGGTGAAGGCAGACCGATTTTGGAAAACAAATGGTTAATAAAATACATTCCAGAACGGAATCGTACTACAAAAGATTTTGAAAAAGTCAAAGCCACTGAATAGGGTAATATTGTAATCATAATAGATAAGACAGGACGCCAATCAAGGAAGAAAGACAAGATACTAGATGTTAAAACTAGCGGCAAAGGTAATCAAAGTGGGCAAGTTACCATTCAGAGAGCAACGAGTATCTACTCGCGGGTTACAACTAAAGTAGCTGTTCTTGAGGTACGGTTGTTGTAGTAAATCACTCGATAGTTCAGATCTCCTTACTAGGAGGAAGAATTTCGAGAGGGTACCTCAAACCCACCTCGCTTTTTTGACTTAGTGAGTGTAATCTCCCTTTGTTTACAGCATACAATTTAAACTCAAGAGCTAGGGAAATAAAAATAAAAATAAATTGGAACATCAAACTATGGCTCTTCTTAATAAATACATCCAAGTAAACAAAGAAGGGCACAACTTACGTAACAACAATTTTAAGTTCCTTATGAAGTAGTTGCGTCATGCTGTTTATGCATGTTTTATAGAATATTTATAATAAAAGACGAAGTTCGGCTTTCTCTTAAAAATAGTGTCTCCTGCCTTGCGTACAATTCATACATTCCAACAGGGCGCCAAACCGTATTGTTTCAGCACTTGCTTTCAATATTGTAAAAGCTTATTGAAATGTCATGCTTAATGACCACTACTTTTCGTGAAATCATAATACACAGGGTACACCCGTGTTTATTCTGCTCGTTTAAAACTAATTTTATTCTGTTCTCTACTGTTTCTATATAAAGTAAAGTGTCCGCGTTACAGAGTGCATTTCATTTAACCGCTAGTTTCTAATTAAATCTCTTCATGCATATAGCAGTTGATTGTAAGTAAGTATTATAATAAACTTTGCATCTAAAATCATAAAACTTTTAACAGTTACAATTAACCAATTGACGAAGCATGTTATATATGTAAAGGAAAGTTCAATACAAGAAACAATGATCAGGAACGCAATAATATCGATGAACAAAATTTTTAACGCAAAAGATGCCTAAATATAATGCAGCACTGTATCTTCTGCCATATTCGTTAGCTATATTCCCATACAAATCTCTATAATGTATAGGAAAATGATTTTTCTGATTGGGTGTGATAGTAATTAGAAATGGAAAACACAAATATTTGTTCAAGGACTTTAAAGCAGAATTTTGTATAAAAGTATCTTTAGGGCTTCCGCGATTTTTAACTGATCGTTAGAGCGGGTTTTATTTATTTTAATTTAATCAACACTGTTGTTTTATTCACAAATTTCCTCTTTCTGTTGATGTTTTTCGGCCTATAATCAATTGCTGATTAAAAACTTGTAATTTTTGCCCGTTTGTGTGTTAATAAAATACAATAGGGAAATATCTAAACATTTGAGTAAGCGAATTTCTAGCACTTACATTTCCTATATAATTATTTCAATTAAAAAGATCCTTGAACAAAAGAAAAAATTATTATAGAAAAATTGAGGTAGGAGAGAGCAGGCGATAAATAAAAAATTAAAAAGTATTAAATATTATATGTACAGCTATTAAATGTATTACAAGTCTTTTTAACCAGGATTCGCTGTGATAACCGGAATCAGGTGAATTGGGAGTAGTCAAATTTTTATACACTTGCGTGAGCGATTTTCCAAATACCCATATCTCCTATATATTGATTGGTATTAAAAAATTCCTAGAACAAAATTACTTTCTAAATTCTTAAACTAATAGCAGAAACGTACTGAAGGTAAGTTCATACAGTTAAAATTAAAAAAAAACAATGTTCAATGTTTCAGAAGTTTGATCATACACACATGGAATGATTTTCGACTATAAATATCTCGAAAACAACTAAAAGCGATAATATTCTGAACTCAATTTGTCCTAATCCGGTCTTATCTGAAATTTCGTTAAAAAGTTGGCTTTTATAACTAACATGACTTATTCCAACATGAAGTTGACAATTTATGGAAACCCATTTACTCCTAAAATAAAAAGTAATCCGGGTATTATTCCGAACTTGATTGACTAATCACAATAATCAGTTCAAAACGTTATTATTCAAAGGTTAAGTGTATCTACTCAAGTTTGCCTATAAGTACTTCAGGAATAATCGAGTTTAATTTCGGCAAACTGGGCAATTAAATTCAGGCTACAAACTGAAATCGCTTTTTTTCCTTTTTCTCTATTTCACATATTTATACTTTGTCTTACTGACACATTAACTTCAACCAACAAAGATGTTTTTTTGTTTTCTGAACCAGCATAAATTTTCCACGTGAAACTTCTTCGTAGCAAGACAATAAGGTCATAGGCGCCAGCATTATACATTATTAATCAAACATATGAATAATAAAACTGTAATTGCTTAGAGTACAAAGTAACCATGCTATTTTTCTTAATCTTAAAAATCGTCATAATGAATTTGACAACCTTTGAGTATAAACAATGCAAGACAAAAAAATTATGTTTTTTTATCCAGAATGCGCGTAACCTAAAAACTATATTTCTTAAAAGAAATAACCTAATCCCATTGATGGGATCTACCAATACAGAAACAATTAAAATGAAATATGATTTTGAACATTTCAAAGGAAAGCTACAAATTTTATATCAAAACAATTAATCACAACTACCTTTCATCAAACACTTTGTTGAAGAATTTAGATATGTCAAAAGCTTTCAGTTAGAAATATATCGGAAACGAATTGTATTGAAAATCTGAAAATGTAGACAATTGAGTTTTTTATATGAATATGTTCAATAAAAATAGTGGCGATGTCATTCCGTTTCCTGTTGTAGAGTAGAATTTATTTAAGAAGAGCCTGTACGTCATTTGACACATGCGCAAACCTTGAAAGTGGCGTAGCGGATTTAATAATTTTTATCAAACTCCCATAGGGTAAATATTCTAAAATTAAGTTTTATATTGTTGCTGGTTTAAATTTACATGGCGAATACACGAATAAGAAAGGCACAAAATACAAAGAAACAGAAGGGAACCTATGAAAGCGTAAAAAATAAATATAGAATATCAAAGTCACAAATATTAATTGACATCTAACAGCAAATTATCTATGTCACTGATTTGTTGAACGAACACGCCTATTTATAAACAATGGACTAATCTGACGCCGTTTTAGCCGTGTGCGCATGATGACGTACAGGCTCTTCTTAAATAAATTTTACTATACCGCAAGTTGCCATCAACCTCTTTATTCTAAATGGAACATGGTAATTTCGTTTAATTTTTAGATTTGGCGTGGAATTTAAAGAAACTTTTGTAAACCTGCGACTTACCAAAACTTGCCCAATTTTGAGTTATTTCGATTTTTTCGATAATAATTGGCATGTTATTGCACTAATTATGGTTTTTAGTTAAATACTAAGTCAATAACTTTCAATTTGGTAACAGTAATATCAAAAGTAGGCCGTATCTTTTAGACAGACAAAAATGTTTGAACATGTACAGAACGTTTAAAATGCCCAATTAGAAGTGTTATTTTAAATAGAGCACTCTGTCATATGATTCGTTTTCTAATTTCTTTCCCGTATGTATTGCCATTCCCTATACCTAAAACATAAAATTTCAAGATATTTGAGTAGTATACTTGTAGGCATTAAGGCACCAGCAATAGTTTTCTACTCCCATCTCCCACATCCTTGCACCTCGCACTTGATATTACCTCCAACATCCCACCTCGCACCTCCTCCAACCTTATGGCACCCTCTACCCCTCCCACCTCTTCTTATTACTTCCCATATCCACACAACACCTCCACATTCTCTCATCTCACCTCCTCCCACCCTCACCTTTTCCCCTCCCCATATTCCTTCCATTTCCTACGTCCTCCCATCTCCTTCATCTCCCAACACCCCTACCACTTCCCATCCACACATCCACACAACACATTCCACCTCCTACGAATGCTCATCATCTTCCCCAATCCATCTTCTCCCCTCCCCTTCCCACATCCTCCCACCTCCACTCATCTCCCACTTTCTCCTACCACCTCCTACCGCTTCCAGCCCCTACCTTCACGCAACACATTTAACCTCCTCCCACCCGACATTCTCTCACCTCATCCAACCAAATCCCATCCCTGCATCCTCTCACCGCTTATCTCCTCCCGCCTCCCATCTCCCGTCTTCCACCATATTCCACCTTGCAATATCTCACATCACATTTTTCACCTCTCACCTTTTGCCATCTCACCTTCCACTTCTTCTCACTCTCCACCTCCTCCCGACATCTCACACCTCGGCACAACAACCTGCATCTCCATCATCTCCCACCTCCTACTTCCCACATCCTCTCACCATCTCCCACCTCCTCCCACGAAAAATGGTCACTCGGAGAGACAACCACATACCTTTCTTGTCTAAACAGATGGAATAATCTTTAACAAATAGGCTAATATATTGTGATACAAAAAGTTATGTCATTTTAAAGAGACTACGCACGCGTGTTGTAATAAATATTATTTATAACTTGATTTTTTATTATATTTATTTATCCTCGTGACTATCAGCTAAAAAATTATACCTTTAAATTTCCTAAACCCTAACCTGATATCACAAGGTCGAGAATTTGTTCTTATTAATGTAAGCCCAAGGTAAAGTTGGATGGAGAATGGCTTGAGATAAAGAAAAACTCTTAAGACATAAACGGCTAGTCGAGTGTTAGCTCTGGGTAGATCATGAGCTTGGGTCATAGGTTGTCAAAAGACCAAAAATATATTTAATGAGCGCCACCGTATTTTTCAATACTATAACCAACAAAATTTAACTGTGCTTGTATTAGGGGAATGCGGAAACCTTATGTCAACACCACTAACATAGCCATAAAACCTGAATTTCACTCTTTTAAACACACTTACCAAGACCTCAAACACCGGATGTGATACAGATGTCTCCGCTTGACCTATGAACAAACAAAGGTACAACATGGACACCATTTGTGTCCTCAAAAATATTTGCCAAAAATAAAATAATAGAATTTAGGTTCCTAAAATATATACCCAGGGAATTTGTTTTCATTACACACAATTTCTAATCAGGGATGACTTGTAATTTTTTAATTGAATTCTAAATAATAAAAAGTCATTCAAAAACAAAATAGATTCTATTTGAATAAATTTCTGGATTCATGTTACTATAATATTTAAATTCGTATCTTTATAAAATTTTCTCTTAATAATTTTCATGGAACAGAAATATACTAGTAAAGAATTGTATTTAATAATCTAAAGATCTCTGAATGGACCTTTCTACAAAATTTAAATATGCTGACTTGAAATTTTATAAGTTATTCATAATACATAATTTTCTTTAAGCCATCGAAGTACTTCTTCGACCCTCACAGTAAAATTTAATTATCAAAGCGTTGATAAAATATTATATAGTTACTCTAAGCTACTTTTATTTAACAGTTAATACTCGAATTCCACATGTCGATGAAAAATGAAAGTTCATTAGCTCAAAATATTCAAACATACTTTAAATTAACGTAAGACGACATGTGAGGTCTAAATAGGACAACTGAATCTGTTTTTTATATATAAGACATAAAATGTCATTCACAACTTTTTAAATGTACACTTTATGTGCACGTGCAAACATTCTGACAAACAATAGATTTGTTATTTAGTTCGCTGTTTCCTTAAAAGCTTTTTACGTTACAAAATTTTTAATGTTCTATCAACGAACTTCGTTCGTTTATGAAATCGATTTGTCGTCCGTCTGTCTGTCCATCTGTCCGTCCGTCTGTCCGTCCGAGGCCTTTCTAATGGTCGGACATCAATGTGTGATACATCAATCGATTCAGCTCGGTGTCCTGAGCTTAAGTTTTGATGTCAGTTGAAATTGGGCCACGGGGACGCCGTGCCCCCGCGATATTCCGTCGGGAAAATTAAAATTTCAAATAGGTCCAAAATTAATGTGCGATACATATTTGGACTCCCCTAACATAGCTGAGTCGAAATATGGTACCCCCCACAAAATCTGACCACGGATACCCGACCCCCCCCCCCGGGAAATTAATTTTTATTTTATCTGAATACTTATAATTATTACAACATAATAATTTTAATTTCTTTAAATTGTTTTAAAGTAAGTCTAAATTTGGAAGTTCGTTGCGACAATGCCTTGCATTTTCAACTTGTTTTCTTATTGCAACTTAATTAATATTCAAAGTGATTAAATTCTAAAGAACACTCACGTGTTACGATACTGCTCTGAACAAAAGAAATAGGACCTTGACCTTAGCTGTCGGAAATTTCCATAACCATCGATTATCAAAGTTCTTCTGAACACAACTATTATTTAACGAAACTAACTTCTGCTTGATTGAATTTAATACTCCAACAAAATTTGGAACCTATATGAAATTGCCTTCTATGAAACTGCATTCTATGATATTATATAAGATGTAGCCATATATGATATTGCCTTAAGATACTGTATTAAGATATTGCACTATGAGAAAAATATTAGAAAATTTATTTAAATAATTTTATACCAACTGTATTAATGATGTGGGTGAGTTTCCATTTCATTCAATTATTCATCTTTTTTTTTTTACTCTGTTAGAGGCCACGTGCCTACACACGACCATCTTTACTCCACTATCTTGTAGAGCAGCTTACCCGTTCGAACGCTGATACTGAAGTGAACAAATTGACAACTCGACAAAGCTTAGTAACGAACCTTAGACCATAAAGGTAAAGGAGTCTATATGTTACTATTAATTTTATGTATTAATTTTTACTGAACGGAGATTTATAAATTAAATATTTTAAATTATAGCAGTTTTATTTTTATTTTAAAGAACGAAGTGTAACTAGAAAAAAAATACGTTACAGTGTCTAGGAGGGAACCACAGAAAAAACATTGTTTTTCAAATAATTGATCTAAGTTAGAATATACGTGCTCCTTTGTCAAAATCTGCACGATCACATCATCGCATTCCTTTAACCTAGGTCACTAAAAACGTTATAGAGGGTTTATGCCGTATTTAGAAAATATATACCCAATATAATTTTATTAACGCGACTTTATTGCAGTAAAATGTTCTCCGTAGCCGCACCGGTTATTACTATATTTGAAGCATTTCATTTCGAGAATTTACACACAACTTTTCTTTTGTAAATAACCTCTAGTGTTTGAATAGTGAATGAACTATAGAACTACAGCGCAAACTTTCGAACACCAACATTTCATAATGAACATTGAGTAATTTAGCTGTAAAACGATGTAAAAAGTATTATTATTATTAGGTAATTTTTAAATGACCATAAATAACACTAAGCTCGACTTACAAACTGCAACTGTATCAACAATTATGTATCGAGTATAAAAGCTTTAGTTTATCAACCACAGACGCGACGCATCGATTCTAAATGGCATCTCTGCCTTGCTCGCACTTTCTTCTATCCCCATAAAGCAAGAAAATAATGCTGGAACAAACAGACACGGTTTCCGCAACCGACGCCGCGCTGTCGCCGCTGTTATCAAACAGAGTTGGTGATGCAGAAGACAGACACAAAGATGAAATGTAAAGCCATATCATCTGCTACACGTTTTAGTTATATATTTGTAAAAGCCTCGCTTTGATACATCTAGGCTTTGAAGTAAAGAACGACACCCTACTGAATTGAATGTTACCGTAATTAAAACTAGAATACATAAATATTTGCAGTCATATAATATCAAGCTTCGACAGCACAGCTACGTTTCATGCGGCTTCGGGCATTTCATTCCCCCATGTTTAGTAATTCGATGCTAATGGTGTTGGTTATTTTATATGCAATTAATAGCATTGTTTTGTGTGCACAGTTTTTCGCTGTATAGATGGAATCAATACTGTTATTCTATCATTGTATCTCGAATCCTGCGTGAATATTTAAATATTCTATTATTATAGAACGATTTGACAGCCAGACAAAGACGCCTTATACCATTTTTCGGTTCTGATACAAATATTTCGATGCTGAATCGAAAAGTTAAGAATTAACTTCCTACTGTTGTTTTAAGGGTAAAATCAGTTTACTGTGTACGAAACTCGCAATGCAAACATACTGCAACAGTAGTTAATATGGATCAATCTGAAAAGTACGCGATAATAAAGGATGATTCAGAGGTATCATTTTACAATCCTATCATTATCATATCTATCTAGCGATAAGAATGGATAATTAATATTTGTAATACGATACGGTTGTTTTCAAAAGTTTGATGACTTAATTCTAGATTTCATAGTACTTTTCTTCAATAAAGATTATTATATACAAGGACAAACCTCGTTGCGATAGATCAGTATTAGTTTCAATTCCGTCCTAAAGAACGTACCATATACATAAATTAATGCAAATACAAATTCGCTTACTCGATATAAATGTGTTAGATAAATACATTACCAGTAAGATTAGTGCTACAATAGTATGTAGAAGTTTATATTAGTGTCTACAAATAGTGATTAAGCTAGTCTATTTATAAATAAGACAATATCAATACCTATAATTATAAATATTAATTACTAGACTTGTAACTATTGGAATTAAAGGCCAAAGGACAATCAAAGAACATTTGAACGATTTTGTTTGCATGTCTGTCACTCGTGGCCAACAATGGAAAATGAACAGCAAAATTCTTTGCTTTTGAAGGACTTCAAAAAAGAAAAACATTGCATACTTGGAAAAAGTAGTAAACCGCTGTCAAACTGCAGGAAAATTTTACAGCGCAATCAGACCAAAATGTAAGAGCGGTTAAGCAAAGGTTAATAGAAAATTACAACCAATTATAAGAAGAGTTTCTGCAAAAACTACAAAAACTTAAAAAAGATTTTTCAGAAAATTTATTAGAAAACTCACAAAAGATGGTAAAAATACTAAAATTAGAGGAACGAATTAAATCGCTTACAACTCCGGTATTACATCATACCTTAGAATTTAAGAATGCTGAGGAAAACGATTCGTCACCAACCAAGTTCAAAGTAAACCCACCTACCTTTGATGGAAAGTCGCTTTGGGCGACGTATTTCAAACACTTTTACGCTGTCACAATAGCTAGCGAATGAAATGACCGTGAGAAAGTAACTGCATTGGTAGTCGCACTGCGAGTGTAGCTTTAAGTATCATACAAACTATACCGAACCATGATCAAAGAAATTACGGGGCCCTAACATCAAGACTGGAAATGAGGTTAAGACGATTGCCACCTGCAACAAGTGCATCGGGCTCAAGTAAAGAACCATCGCCAGAAAGCCAACGAAAATTTACAAGAGTTCGAAGCAGATATTGCTCGCTTGGTGAGACATGCGTATCCAAAAGCACCTAACAGTCTCTTGGAACAGCTGGCAGTACAGACCTTTGTCGATGGAATACGGGATGATGTGATCCAGCAAGCATGGTTCGACCTAAAACCCTGGATGATACACTGGCTCAAATTAGAAGCAGCAAAGCAGGCAACGCATCGTACTAGTGGCAAAATTAGATGCACTGTGGAAGAAGAAAGACAATAGCGCATGACTGAAATAATTCGACTGGTTCTTCGTGACCAACAATAAAAGAAAAAAGGACTAAAATGCTGGAGATGTGGAGAATTTAGACATATCTAGCGGCAGCGCAAGAAACCCAAAGAAGTATAGGAGTACGATTTCGAAGCTTAAAACCGAACAGGTTTAAGTCACCGCAACGCAATGCGTTGTCGCAACAGTCTTGTCGTGAGGATTGTAGCCATTCTTCACGGCTGGAAACAATGTGACTTTCTTAGTCGGACAACCGCGATTAACGACAACTGGTAGCCACAACAACTGAGGACCGAACAAGAGAATGACCCAGACCTAGACGTTACTATGAATTGGAAAATCAGAGCAGAGAGTTCGTCAGGGCAGAATGTTAGCCCGCTAGGTAGCACGCTGAAGTCGTACTGAGCACAGTAAGACTCCTTGAAGTTAGAGAACGAGCTTGGTGTGATACCTAGAAAAAGAAGATGGATCTGTGAGTACGGTTCAGGTGAGTCGAGTGATGTCAACGAGCTTCCAGTAGATATTTGCAATTAGGTAAAAATCAATCTAATTTATTCGGGAACAACATACAAATTGAAAAAGACAAACCTATAATATATAAAAAAATGTCCGAAAACGATCCAGAGTAAGAAAAGATCCCATGACAGATTGCAGTTCCTCTTTGAACTGTGATACTAATCCGTTGGGTTATGAACGATATCTCGATTCGCCAGCAATCCTCCGAGTTTGCTTATGAAATTAACGGCATCATCGCACTAGGGACCTAGCGTTTCAACAGCACATAGAAGAAGAATTAAATTATGATATCGCACTGAGCTATATTTCCTGACTCTCGCAGAAGCAGCGATCTCTGCTACTACACCGGCTTCCTTTGAAGAAATGACTATGTATGACGGGGCAAGCGTATAAGATACAGTGGCATCCCATAAAAGGCATTGTCCATTTGCGCAAGGAATTAATGTCATTCCATCATCTCGTTTCCTATCTTCTGTAAAAATTCCAGATGGCTCCAATCGGCTCGGGATTTTGACAACTCAAAATACGCATTTTGATATTATTGATTTCCTCATGTCTGTAATGTCGTCCAGCACTTTTGGTACAGCTTAGGTCATGGTGTTTATAATCATCCACCTCTTCACCATAGACATAGATGTGTGGTGTACGTAAGTTACAGCCTAACCAAAGTCCAATTGAAAATTATTATCCATAAGAGTACCCACAGTCTGTAAAGGTAGTGCCATCAACTATGCGTTGGATTCCGATTTTTTTTAGGGCAAGGCAAATTGCTCTCTGATTTTTTAAATTGTCGTTTTATATCTTTCATTAAACGATACAAGTTAATGTTATCCAACAAACGGTGAACTGAAGGAATTGGTGGGGCAACTGAATCCGTATTTTGTATTGTCCAATTTTCCATTGCTTCCTTAATATATGAAACCTGAGCCTCGTCTGTACTGGGTAAGTTTAAAATCGAATTGACGAGATTGCAGACACCATGAACCGAAAATATGAAGGCGGGTAAAATTAGATCATGTATTCGTCTGACACTTACATGTGATTTTCGAATGCTCCACCCAAAAGTACTACATTGGCCAGGAAGCGAGTTTTGTTTACCTGGAAAATTTGGTATTTTGCCGAACTCTTCCTGTTCCAAGCAAGGTAGGGATCTTTAACGTGCGTGACAATACTCACACACGGGACCTCCATTTTACCTCTTATCCGAACGAGGGTGCATTTTTGTGAAAAATGCTCGCCTAACATTTTTCAAGCGGACCGTGTCGGGATTCGAACACGGGACCTTGGGCGTAGTAGTCACACACATACCAACTACGCCAAGGAGCCGCCTAAGTATTCGTCTGAAGGAAGAGATGCAAGCGTATATTGCTCAGATAATAAAGAACAGTTGATTAGAGTTTCCAAAGACGCCTTAATTTACATATCTATTTCTCTAACAAAGGAATTGGAAAGCTAACAAGGTGATGTTTTCAACAAATAAGTCAGTTTAGGCACAGAAAAACAGTAACGTAGAGGATAATAAGCGATATGAAGATTCTTGAGCTCCTTTAATCGGTCCAAAAGAAGGTTCATCTCAATGAGCTTATTATCATACACTGTTGCGCATGATCCCTGTATAATGAGAGTTCCAAGAAGAGCCATATCGGTTGAACTTTTAATTCCCGATTACAAATTATCGAAGCATTGATAAACAGATTGGTTAACTTATCCGGGAAAGTATAATTCGCACTTAGCAGAATTAACGGCTAAACTAAACCTTTCACGATCAGCAAGGATCGTTGAAAAATCATGGAGCACATCTTTTGGATCACCTCATAATGTGCCATCGTCTAAATAGAACATGACCAAAATTGGAAATCATATTCGCAATAACTGACTGAATTGACATGCAAAATTGTCCAGGACCTCCGGGATCTCCTTGTTGGCAACCAGTCTCCAACGGAATTGTCCACGAGTCAAAAGTAAGAAGAGAGGGTTGTGAGTAAGCTAACAAGATGAAAGGGTAAACCTCTGGTGCCATAATCTTTACACTGTGGAGAAGTTTATCCCGGCGAACCGAGTTAAACGCGTTTTTAAAATCTATTTTCAGTAACACTTTGTTGGTATCTTTGTTAGGGCGGCTCCGTGGCGTAGTTCGTATGCGTGTGACTACCACGCCCAAGGTCCCGGGTTCGAATCCCGACACGGTCCACTTGAAAAATGTTAGCCGAACATTTTTGACAAGAATACGCCCTAGTTCGGATGAGAGGTAAAATGGAGATCCCGTGTGTGAGTGTTGTTACGCACGTTAAAGATCCCTACCTTGCTTGCAACAGCAAGGGTTCGGCAAAATTCTAAATTTTCCAGGTAAAAGAACTCACTTCCTGGCAAATGTAGTACCTTCGGGTGGAGCATTGGAAAATCACATGTTAAGTTCCAAGGAAGTCCAACTTGAATCAACTATTGCTTCGCAGCCACTCCTGGTGCCAAATCCTAGTTGACGTGGTCTTAATTTTGTGGCAAAATATTTACCAACAGCTAAAAACCCTAGTTCCGCTGCGAGTCAGCGTAATGTCATTCCTACCGCAGTGGGACGTATTCCTCCATCTTTTTTGTAGAGATCGTAGAGGGGTAAGTGTTTCAATCTCCTTTCCGGCAAGAAGAAGATTACAAAAATTGATTAGTAAAGTGAGTAAGCGAGATCCAGCATCACCGTTACCAATCCCTAATAGGTCCTTTAAATGTTGCAGTTGAATACCATCAATTCCTGATCCAGATTGCTGGACAAACTGAGAATGGCTTTTCTGACCTCTGTTTCGGATACCCCCAAGATTTCGCTACAATTTGAAATTGTTGGACTTGGATAATTCAGGGCAGAAGCAAGGGTCTTCATCCAAAAGCTTCTCATAAGTATCCTGATTCACTGGCGACAACGCCTCCGACGACGCGAGAATCTTCACTGCTCCACTAATATCACCATCACTAACTTTTAAAACCACTGTGTTTGACAAGTCCGTAAATTTTGTTTTTACTTTTCAGAGTGATACAACTGTTTTCGGTACCGTTAATATTATCCTTCACGTGTCTTGACAAAGATTTTTTCTTGTAGAATTGGGGTACACACACATGTGAACGCAAAATTGAAGAGAGAGTTCAAAGATTGTAGAACGTTCTCCTTCGTACAATTGTCTAAGACGGCAGCAAGTTTTAGTGCAGCAGATAATCTTGCTCCTTTTGGGATTCGTTTGCGTACTTTGATGGAGTTCTTCGTTTCTACGATTTGTTTTATTATTGACTCAGATGTCGGTCCAGTGACTTTAATTTCCATCAAATCACGGTGAGCCTTGCCCATGTGAATTTTTAAACCTCTTTGATCATTATATTTTTTGTGAAAAAGGGAGTCTGGACAATGCGGGCAATAAAACTTTCCAGAGGATAATGCTGATATTGGTTATTGCGAGTTGGATATTGATTCACAATTAGGCAGAGCCAGAGTCCCTCAGATAAGCCTAGCGTTATTATCTATATTTTTTCTGTCAATCTATACCACAACAAATTGTGGTAGATTAACATTACCTATCAAGAATTCTTATGTATTTGTATTAAGCCCAGGGTAAGGTTTGGATGGAAATTTGCTTATAGTAAAAGAACACTCTAAAGGTATTGAGCTAACTGGGTTTTTTGGCCCACGGTCGCATGAGACTGGGTCAGTGGGTATATTTGAATTGAAAAAAACAGAATAAAGGACGCCACCTAAATTTTTTATAAAGCAAGTAACTAAGTGAATTTGCTTAAAGGAAAATTTGGAAACCTATATTACCATAAACCACTTTGAATACAAAGTTTGATAGTCACACATATCATACTTACATCTGTTGGTCTTCTTCAAAGATCTAATGTTGAGTGGGGTGACTCTGAAACATAGTTTCTACCAACATAGACACCCTATATATATTTTACGGATCAATACGAATATAGTATCTTTAAATTAATTTCAATTGTGTCTACCATCTTGATACCTTTTCGGATAAGTTTACTTTGTAAACACCGTACCAATTTTTGGAGAATTTAGTTTTATTGAAAAATGAACTGAAGTCCAATAAATTAATTCTGTATTCTCTTTAAAGAAAAGTAAATAACATCTTGATAAATAACATTGTTAAAAAATTTTAATCCTTATGAAAATGATTTGTAAGTGAGAAATTTAATTATTGACATTTTATATTTAATAAATTAGTCATTGTAGCGCTACGCGACCTCACAATGTTTAAATATTGCTTAATAAACGTTTGGCAAAAATCAACAATTATCAGATTACTTTAAATTCCAATTTACATGATATAGCTTTCAAGTGTTATAATTTAACATATTAATATTTCAAATTGTCCAAGCAAGATAACTGAGGAGGTACATCCACACCTGTACAATCGGTGAGATATGATATATAAGTTGAACTCGCTATTAATAAGAAATATAGGTCATGGTACTCATTGTACTTTATACTTAACAAAGGGATTTTAAAATTTCAATTGACAAAACATTTATACAAGTGATATTAGTTGCATAAAGCACGTAATGCTATACAAGTTTCATAAGCATATTATTGCATGCACAATTTACGCAGTGGACTTTGTAACGTCCGCCTTATGTAATAAACTAATACATTCTTACCGACCGCGGCAATGACCTGCAACCTTGAATCGACCTGTGCATCAGTAAAACATGCTGGTTACAAGCGAAATCGGCCACATGTGGAATACAGTAGTCTACAGCTTTGCCTGCTAAACGGGTTCCATAAATCAAAGTGAAGTCTCCTCTAAAATTATTACAAGACCATCCTTATTTCGGTATTAAAGTTGTACGGGATCAAAGTTTCATTTTTCGTGATTGTAAAATTACACGGCATCAAAGCCTTACGTCCAAAGTTATACGTTAAAAGTTGTACATTAAAAGTTGTACGTTAAGAGTTGCACTATAATAAAATAATTAATTTCACATTCTAATTTATTTATACAAACCGTTCGCCAAGGGATTTGTACACTACATTATTACTATAGTTGTCATGGACAACTTCAACAGACTGCTCGTCTGTTACGACGTCGTCGCCAGGAAAACTTGGTTTTCCTGCACATGTTGAACATTTCCAACATGGAGCGACCTTTCAGTTCAACTACAAAATGAAAAGTGATCAACGATCGCCAATCGTCTGAACAATTTTAAAATCTTAGATACTCTAAGATGTAGGAACACGTTAGCAAGTTTGTATATATAAATGTTATCAAAAGGAATATGTAGTTTGTATATTTTACTTGTAATTAGGATTAAAATGTGCTTTGTGAGTTTATTGATTATTAAATATGCAATAATGACTGAATGAATTATATAAATGTCGTTAGATAACATCTAAAATAACAGCTAAAGTTAATAGACAAATTTTACCGAAAATTTATATGTTACAGCGTAATGACCTCATGATCATGGAGTCTAACACAGAGGGAATGGTACCAACACGAACAAGAATAGCATTGGATTCACTGTTCCGAAATACTTTCTTTTCCACATGGTCATAAAATGTCATCAATTTGACAAATCGAGAGTGACAATTAGGTAATCTGTTTCTCCGTATTGTACCTAAAGAGTAAATACCTTCTATGCCAAGTGTACCATGAATTCCAACGATAGTTGAAGTTATTTCAAGCTCTGGTTCATCATCAAGTAATTGCTCAAATTTTTCTTGGCC
The DNA here is from genome assembly GCA_036346225.1 of Platerodrilus igneus. Lineage (NCBI taxonomy): Eukaryota > Metazoa > Arthropoda > Insecta > Coleoptera > Lycidae > Platerodrilus > Platerodrilus igneus. The sequence goes on along the minus strand of JARFIW010001469.1, from coordinate 7,207,767 downwards.
CGTATAACTCAAACTTATATTCATATCTTGATACGCTCGCCAATCGAAAAATTTGAAAGAGCACTTATGGGGTTTCATAGGCATGTATTGTTTCATATAGTGCCTTACTTTTGTCGAACACATTTGCTCATCAATACTAATATGCTGCTCTACAGCCACTGAAGAAAATTTTTCGTCCAAATGATCTACCAAATCTTATTTTATGTAGCTTGTCATGTCCTAGTTGACCACGGGAAATGAATGTTAGATCAATGTTGAAATGAATATACTGCCTTATGTTTTCAAAATTTATTTACAGGCATTATATCAGTTGTAGGAAAAACCTTAGTTCTTTACTCCAGAATGATCTAGTGTTAGGTAAATGAACCAATGACATTTAAACCCACATATTGTTTTATATCTAGTTCTGTAAAAATAGGAGACCTTTTTAGGTTTTTTTTAATACGGCAATTTAGTTGTTAAGATCTGCAGAAAAAAATGTCTAAAAAAATCGTAGGGGTCTCCAAATATCGTCAGAAAGTTTTATATTTGCTGTACAGCGTAACTTATTCTCGTTTAGTAGCAACGATTTTTCTTTCCATAAAATATTCCTATACGTATCTATTCCACTCCTTTTTGTAAGACCCTGTAGAATAGATAAGGGTAAGTTATCTTCAACATCCCTAGACTCGTGGCGATTTATTTGTTCTACGTGTTCTGACGACTGGATCTCGCTAACAATTTATTCAAATACTTCCTCGGGAACAGAAGTTAGATCTTCCAAACCGACCGCTTCACTTACATTATTATTTCTATTTAGGCACGTAAAATTTTTCGTAAACTCTGAGGTCTTTTTCAGATAATATTTGTTTCTGAGGATTCATTTGGAATGAAACCCAACCAATCAAATTTTTATTTAACTTGAAAATTATACTTCAAACAGGTCTTTTTGCCATAATCATTACTGTTGATCCCCAATAAAACTTTATAAAATATCATAGAAACTTACGGTCAAATGCAAGATGTTGCCAATTAGCAACAAAACAATACTGACAATAACAAAAAAGAGAAAATAAGCTGTAGAATTATAATAATTTCTATGTAATAACACATACCGTACAACCTCAAAACACCATTTTCGAGTTTTTCAAAAGTCACTGAAACACATCCAGTTCACAAAATGCTAACAAGCAACAACTTGTATTCACAAATTTTCAACTCTCTAATATGATTGACGGCGCCATCTACTCGAAATCAACGGCACTATATGCTTAAGCGGTATATAACCAATGGGATACACAATGTAGTGGCCGTTTTTTAAGATTTTCCCGAACTACCGTTGGCATGTGCCAAATGGCTACTATATGCATTTAAAGGTTCAATCACGTTTGTGATTGATCCAGTGATCATTCTAGATCTATCTAGATATCCAAGTGCTACAAAAGAGAGTTGCGGGAAAGTTTATTATCAAGCTGAAAGGCTTCACGTTATGTAAACTTTTTATTGCGGGTACATGCAAATATTTATCTTCAAAGCCCTGAACCTGACATATGATACTGTTTTCCTCTATAAATTTTACTCTGCATTTGTACAAAATTGCTCTAAAAGGTCCAATTTTATTATTAATAAAATAAACAACAGAAGCCTATAAATTTTCAAATAATCTTTGTTGTTATAATTGTAGTTAACCAACCGACGCGATAAGCAGAGCATCAATTTTGTCATAATAGCCTCTTCACGAACACTTGCCTCCATCCTGAAAAGCTGAGGAACATAGCCTATAATAGCAATGTGTTTTCTACGCTATCGCCACTATCATCAAACAGAATTGGTGATGTGCAGAAGACTGAAAGATGAAATATGGCGCTGATACATTTTTAGTTATGTATTTAAACGGCCGCGCTTTGATACCCTTAGGCTCTGAAATACAGAACGACACCCTACTGAATTCAACGTTGCCGTAATTAAAAATGAGATACATGAATATTTGTACAGCAGCACAGCCATTTTTAAAAAGTTTAGAAAGTACGCAATTTGTTCTCAGAATGCCTTTAAGTATACGTAGATATTTGATAAATGTCTAATCAATACCGTTATTTTATTTTCACACTTTTCTAACGGTATAGCGGATGGTCTACTGTATTAACGATTAGATTTTTCGCTTTTTGAAAAAATGTGGCTGTAATTTTACACTAAATGCAATGGAAAGAAAATTAAATTTTGTCTTATATTCTTAGTAAACATTTGCCCATTTTCCGTTCCAAATGAAATAAATACCGCTACCAATATGACTTTAAATTAAATTTGAGCTCTTACTAGCAAAAGATAAATAACTAAGTTAAGATAGTTTGGCGATAACAATTTATCAAGAGAATAATTTTCGAAAACTAAAAAATTGAATACTAGCGCCAAGTTCAATTTTCTTAAAAAAGGTGCTACGTACGTACCTACACGTAGCCGGAAGAAACATAAATACCAGACTAACTACCAGACGCGGAGAGTGGGAGGATTCACCTACATACCAAAAAAAAACAAAAAAAAAACACGTCGCCCACGATTATCTATAAACAATAAGAATAAATAAAGGATTCTGTACAAAACAAGCAAAAGAAATAAATTAAACATTACATTTCAAAGCAAACAATTATGTGATACGAACAATTTAGAACTTTAGATACGAAGTGCGCATCTCGTATTTTACACAAAATAAAATTAATCAGTAGAAAATAAACATGTGAAAGCTTTTGTGAAGTGTTTTAAAATTGCATGTAATACCTTTTGTAAAATAAACTAACCAGTAGAAAAGAATTAACGTGTGAGAGCTTTTGCCAAACATTCTTTTAAATTGTACATAATAACGTTTGTAAAATAAACTAATCAGTAAAAAAGAATAAGCGTGTGGGAACTTTTGTCAAACATCTTTAACAATGGTATATCACACCTGTAGAACGATAATATCGATTCGCAGCAACAAATAATAGACCTACAGTGTCACGTTTCTTATCACGTAACTACACCAAACGCTGATAAAGAATATGCCCTTGATATACACAAAAGAAAACAAGTTGCATACCTGTATGTGTCGGGTTACTTAGCTTGCACGCCATCGGGAGTGAATCAGCACCGCATCGCCACGGTCGTCGGGATCTATTTACCCTGTTACCATAACGGCACTAGGGATCTACTGTGACCTACTTTTTCCCGGTGTTATGAAAAAGTAAATACACGACGAAGCACGAAGACTTCGGCGTAGCTGGCATCGACCTTTAGATGCTTCAAAGGCTACATGGACTTGTAAGTCTCGGGGAGGTAAATAGGAGGGTGTCAATACTAAAAAAAAACAACAAAGAATACAACTCAAGTACCTCAACTATATTACAAAACTAAATTTCAATTCATAAAAAAAGGAATTACAATCTGATTAATTATGTAGTTGAATTTGTTTCTCGTATTTGTTTTTGTTTTCCACAGATATCTTTATTTCAATACTATTTATATAACCTCTTTATCATTAACTTTGTCTAGCTTTGTCTGTCCATGCTATCATCTTCATACATCTGAAGCACAGCATTCCAAAAAGTTTCTACCGTTTTCTGTTTGCTTCTCCTACTGCCCCTATTTCATAGACGTACTGTGCTGTGCTCCACACATATGCTTTCAACAATTTTCTCCTTGTTTCTGTTTGTTGTCTTTGAACATAGCCAGTGCTTTTTCTTGTTTGATGCAGTTCGGTTCCCCTTCTATTGTTTTACAAACATACATATATATATAATTATATATACCACTCATGTCAGCTAGTGGAATAGTTCCCAAGAACCCTATGAAGTAGTCGAAGCTATTATAATGATATAATTTCGAAACAATCACTGTACTATGGCAAAGTAAATAACCAACCACCATCAGGTGATAAAACACCAACACTACTAAAGTGTGGAAGTACAGAATTGAACCGAAACTACATAATAAATTTTATAAATGACTATAAAAGTACGTCTGGCCTTTATAGTCATTTATAAAATTTATTATGTAGTTTCGGTTCAATTCTGTACTTCCACACTTTAGTAGTGTTGGTGTTTTATCACCTGATGGCGGTTTTATTTACTTTGCCATAGTACAGTGATTGTTTCGAAATTATCATTATAATAGCTTCGATTACTTCATAGGGTTCTTGGGAACTATTCCACTCTGATGAGGCTAACAACCCAAACCATTGGTCAGTGGATGTTTCCTCCCTGAAGTAATAAAGCTAATGTTTTGTTAATGGCTATATAACTACCAGCCCGATTTGTATTTGTCAATGGCTCTTATTATTTTCATAAGAGTTTGTTTACAGATACATCTTACTTTATATACAATTTTCTTATTGCGGACTGCAAATAACTTGTCTTTGTTTATATATATATATATATATATATATATATATATATATATTACTCATATTTAGACCAGGGTAGAAAATTAAATAATCACATCAAATAATTTTAATCACCGTGTAGAAGCTTTGGGAAAAGGTACGCGTTATTAAAACCGTGAAGCATAAAAATTCATTCGTTTCATTAAAAAGAAGAGATTTAAATTATTTACAAGACGCCTTCTATAAAAAGAAGCAGTATTAAAATGCTCTACGTGTAATTTAATTATTCCGAGTAAAGAAACAAATAAAATTATGTGCAAAATTTATATTGATTAACTCAATTTTAAGTAACCGGTATTAAACAAAATGTACAGATAATAATTAATATTTGATTAGGAGTCACTAAAAATTAAAGGGTATTATTTTAATTGAGTTAATTGAACCATTAGTAACATATAATATGTATAAAAGCTAGTAAAACCCAATAATATTCAGATCGTAGAAGTATTATGTTTGAACACCTGCGTATTTTTAAATGTTTTATGTTCTGCGTAAAATTTGCAGATAACAAATGGTTACAGAGAATGTTGGAGAAACCGTTGCTTAATATTTACGGAAATGCTAATAAGGTGGGTTATTTCACAAGTCCACGTGGATTGAAAATAACCGATACTAAAGAATATAGATTTGTACCACTCGGAACAGGGTAGATAGAGACAGATAATATGCGCAAGACAGAGACACATATAGTAAAAGGCGTGAGTTGAGCAACGTCACTGGGTTGCGATTGGTTGAAAATAAGAGGCAAACTTGAGAGGTAAAATAACATTTCTGTATAAAAATTAATTAGTTATTCCCAGACGTTGCGAGCCATGTCGAAATTTCTGAGATTTAACTGGTGCGAGTGCAAATTTAATAAGAACCGACGCACAGGCGGTCGAGATGGGAACATAGTATACGAAATTCTAGAAACTGGCCGTTTTGGGGACAAAACCGACAGACAGGCTAACCACTATATATACCCGGGTTAATATGAGTTTCTCTCTTAGATTTTCGATTTGATTCAATGCGTTAAACAGTGCTTTTAGTTTTCCGATTTTGATAGAATAATTTAAACAGTTTGCTCGTATATTTTGGTGATTTAAAACAGTTTGTTCTTTACGTGCTACAATGAATGTACTTTAGTGCACTTAGAAAATAATATACAAGGTAATAAAGTCTAGTATCACTGTACCAATTAGTCAAATTTGCAACGACAAATGAATACACAAAAGTAGGCAGTTTTGGCGTATATTTGTGAAAGAAGTATGAATTTCTTTGCTATTTTCGGGGTGTTAATAATTAAATGATTCGTAAACGTGTCTGGATCCACAAAACAAGCTTCAGATATACACAAATGAGTTCCGGAAAAGCACTGAAACAACTTTAGATGAATGGTGGTGTAGAAAATTTTAAAGGCGACCAGCAATACGAGGACCTAAACATAACCCAGTTGGATTGGTGTGATTAACAGAGGACGATATACATTGGGGCCACGAGTGCATTAACCTTCAGGTAACTTATGCTTTGTTGTTCGATTTTGATGTTTTGGTGTGTGTTGAGTAACTTTATAATTGATTTACTTAAAATGGACAGTAGTGAAATTGTACTAACAACAAAATTTTAATTTTAAGGTGAAATTTTCTTGTTTAAGTAGAAAGGGGTATTTAGTATTTATGTTCTGGATTATGATGAAAATTTGGGTATGTCTTTGAGCTCAATTAGACGAACCTGGTTAATTAACGTAAAGGGGTGGGAGATGCTCCCTTTGTACTCAGACTCAGGTCTGCATATATTGTTATATTAATTAGTAGGCATCTACAAGGACTTTAATTCTGGATGCACATTAAAATGATAATAAATTTAATCTTGAAATTGTCGGATACTGAAATTTATACTGAATTTTAATTTTGAAATTTTAATGTATTGTGAATATTGATGTAAATAGAGTTAACGTTGGTGTTTGTGATAGGAATGTGTTTGTTTTTTTATGATTGAGGATGAAAGTTTTAACTAGGTGAGCAGCCGAGGCGGAAAAGAGTAAAGAGGCGATTAACAGAAGAAAGTCAACGGAACAGTTAAGGTAATGAATAGCTTTTTGTAGGATTCTAATACATGGAATCATAGCAATATATATATATATATATATATATATATATATATATATGTAGATTTTCTGGGTATTGGTCATCAATAATATTCAACTATTTCTGTATGACGCGTTTCGGTTTATTACAACCATTATCAAAATATCTAAAATACATAAAATTAATTACAATATATAAAACGTTATTTGGTATAAATACAGTATAAAATAATAACATTATAGTTTATGCCTGTTCAAATCTAACATCTGTATAGCTTACACATATGAAAACTCGATTCGAAATTTATTCACAAAACTAAAAGACCCCACTAATCCACTTCTACGCAGCAACCTAGTTTACAAAATCACATGCAATTGCAAAAAAACATACATAGGACAGACGTCACAATGGTTAAAAAATAGACTCACCCAACATCGTAGCGATGCAAAAATTGGAAAAACTTATTGTGCTCTTGCTTCTCATCTACATTTTACCAAACATACAGCCAATTTCAATAAAATCACCATATTAACAGAAGACAATAACCACAAAAGACGATTATTTTTAGAATCTTACCACATAATACAAGACAATAATTGCATCAACAACAAACAAGACATCAATAACCTCAGTACAGTGTACTCACAACTATATAACATCACCAAAATAGACAACCATCCATAAAACTAATTTACTAATTTACCTCTACATTTCAAAATATATTTAAATCAACACACCACAGCATACTATACACCCCACATGATCAAAACATTACATCCATAATTTACAAACCTACTACTTTGCAGTTTCTACAAGTTACCTTATTTACACATTTATTTTTATGTCAATGTCAATGTCAAATATTTTCTATTCAAGCTGTGTATGCCAAAAATTATAATTTGAATACTGTTATTATCTTTATACTTTTAGCTCTTTGAAAAAGATTTTAAATAAAATCGAAACGTCAGAAACCAGCAAATGAATATTTAATAAAAAAATCCGAACGAAAAGTATCCCAAAAAATAAAAATATCAACTTGTCCATATATTTACGTTCGCTAAAAAGAATCTATATATATATATATATATATATATATATATATATATATATATATATATATATATTTCCTCAATATTTAGTAGTAGGTGAAAGAGGTTATGCAGCCTGCGGCTACCAAGATCCCCAACACTTAAACATTTGCAGAAGTAATAATTTTAGAATATATCCTATCGTACAATCAACATTAGTTGAAAATATTTTAAAACCAACTCCTGTATTTGTTTATAGTAATCATCAGATTTAAGTGCAATTATTTTTTTCGTCATTAGGTTTTCCGTCTTGAAACTGGTTGGACGCGTATCTTCACTTATTTCTATTCTGAACTAGCCCACGCCGTTCTCTGAAATTCCCACAGGCCAGATACAGCTCGGTTCCCCTTCTGTTGTATCCTAATTATATGCCCTTATTTCACCGAGATTCAGTGGTATGTGAAGGGGGTTAAGCAGCATGTGGCTACCAAGATTCCCGACACTTAGACATTTGCCGAATTTTTCCAGTAAATGTTTTCGCACAACTAACATTTGTTAAGAATATTGCAAAACCAATACCTGTAGTTGCTGATAATAATCATCAGGTTTAGTACAGTTCTTTTTTGTCATTAGTTTTTTCATATAGAAACTAGTTGGACGCGTACCTCCATAGATTTGTATTCTGTGCTAGCCTATACATTTACCTGAAATTCCCACAGCCTACATCTTTCACTATCTGTGTGCAATAGTCTAACCAAGGTCTACCACTACCTCTGCCTTTCCCTCTCTTTTTTCCTATCATTGCTTCTAATATATTCCGCACCATTCCCTCAAGCCTATCTCTCCTATTTTTTACTGTTTTCCATATATTTCTTTCTACCCCTACCATTTCTAGTACCTCCTTGTTCTTAACTTTGTCTGTCCATGACATCTTCATTATACGTCTGTAGCACCACATTTTAAAGACTTCTACCTTTTTCTGCCCGCTTCTCCTACTGTCCAGGTTTTAGCAATTTTTTTCCTTGCTTCTATGTTTGTTGTCTTTGAACACAGTAGTTGTTTTTTCTTCTTAAACGCACCACGACCTTGTGCTAATCTTTGTTTTATATCTATTTGTATGCTTGTTTTTGATTTATTTTCCCCTCCTTTGTATACCAGTACCTTAGTTTTATTTTTGTTAATTTTCATACCGTATCTCTCTGTTAGAACTATTTCTATTTCATTACGAGCAGCTTCTAACTCTTCCGTTGGATGCAAATACCGTTATAGCATCTGCAAATCTAAGCATATCAATCTTTTGTCAATGCATAATAATTCCAAATCTCTTCCTGCATTTGACAGTATTCGTAGCCTCTTCCATGTACAAGTTAAAAATTAATGGGGATAGGACACATCCCTGTCTTACCCCTTTCCTAGTATTTACTTCTCAACATTCCTGCTCTAATATTATTACAGCTGTTTGCTCTTTGTATAAGATACGTACTATCTGTCTATTCCTAAAACTCATTCCAATCTTTATGAGTATTTCGAACATTTTTTCCATTTTACATTGTCGAATGCTTTTTCCAGATCTACAAACCCTATATACACGCTTTTCCTTTTTCAGCTAATTGCTAACCGTATAAATATTAACCTCTTAAGCTCCGATGCTAATTTCTTAATTAACTTAATTAACTATCCAAGCACTAATTATTAATTTATATAATTGCACTACAGTTATTCATAATATATCTTTCAAAACTTTAAACTGGAGCATATTGTCATCAAAACTTCAATCAGAACTCGCATCAAAGGACTAATTCGAATTGCCTTTCGAAACCTTTTAAGAGCTAGTTATACATTTATACATATTTATACATATTCAAAACCTCTAAACTATTCTAAAACGTACCAGAAATTATGTAAATAACATCTCGAATTGTAATAATATGTAATCATTTGTCATCTTTTAAATATAAAATCTTGTACTTGTCAATCAAGAGATCTCGTGCCGCAGGGCCTATCAATCATTCTTAGTATACAAACGCTTCGTTTACGTTCTAATGTAATTATTCTGATCAGCGGCAGATCAATCGGCGCTACAGAATTCGAGCAGGAGCGTAGAGAAGAAAGGGGTAAGACGCAAATGTGCGCTATCTCTAAATATTTTTAATTTGTATATTGGAAAGGCAATATCAACACTGTCACATGCAGAAGGACATTTCGACTTATTATGCAGGAACAAAAAATTGATATGCTTAGATTTGCAGATGATAAAGTGGTATTAGCATTTAGCAAGAACGAGTTAGAAACTGCGCTTAATGAAATGGAAACGGTTCTTATAGAAAGATATGGTATGAAAATTAACAAAAATAAAACTAAAGTACTAGTATATAAAGGAGGAGAAATCGAGAATATGCAAGAGGTTAAGGATGTTTGCTACCTAGGATGTCAAATAGCGCATGATGGAAAAGTGCTAAACATATAAAGCAAAAATTAGTACAAGACCGTGCTGCATTTAACAAGAAAAGGCATCTATTATGTTAAAAGATAACGAATATGGGAACGAGTAAAATATTGCTGAAATAATATGTGTAGAGCATAACACTATACGGTTGTGAAACATGGACAGTAGGAGAAGCAAATAGGAAGAAAATAGTAGCCTTTGAAATGTGGTGCTGTATACGTATATTGAATATATCATAAACGGATAAGATTAAGAACAAAGAGATACTAAAATGGTAGGGGAAAGAGAAAATATGCGGAAAACAGTAAAAAATATAGGAGAGATAGTATGATAGAATACGTTCTAAGGCATTAAGAAATAGTGCGAGATATATTAGAAGCAGAGAAAAGAGAAAGATAGAAGTACACCTATATTAGATTATTACATACAGCTAGTGAAAGTTGTGGACTGTGGGAATTTCAGAGCAATGCGTAGATTAGCTCAGAATAGGAAACAATAGAGATGCGCGTCCAACCAGTTCCAGAACTAAAAACTTAATGATAATGATATTTTGGCAAATTCAATTCCTTGTCAAGCACAACTACTAAGTACTTAAAATTATCTAAAAAGGTTAGAGAATGTTGATAGTTTCTAACTAAAATTTCTTTTTTAGTAGATAGAGAAGGCTATCCGCTACTATGTTCCCTAGACAGGAGACAAAATGCCATTCTGTGGAAATCCTGTGCCCTCTGTCGAGGTGGTGATGGTGATTCCTAAAAAATATGTATAGCTTTACATCGGACGAACTTAAACCCAGTATCAAATTTATAGGACTATATCAATGCTACAAAAAGTGGTTCTGTCAATGCGCTCTCTATACCCAAAAAAACTTCCAACGTGGATGATTTTCTTCTTAGTAGTGCCTCGATTCACCACGCTTCTACAGTTGAATAGGTGGATCCCGCAGGAATGCGTGCATGTTATTATTGTCTTATTCCTCTGACGTGAAATCTCTCTAGCGATTGTGAAAGAAACCTATCAGAATAATCAAATGATATTATTCTACTTGGGAAAAATATGTGCAACTTGATTTTGGTATAAAGGCTAACTTTATTTCCCTCCAACCCCTAAGTATGCATCCTAAAGCGATACAAACCATGAAAGCAGTATAAATTAGGGAATCAAGTCTCTCGCCCACAACTGGAAAAAGGTTAGAAAGACGCGATCATTTTCGGATGGTTATAAGGTTTAAAGTGTGTTAGCTCATGACAGTCTCTGCCTCTCAGATTCGCTATGCAATAAACAGTTTCTTATTCCTTCTCTCCTAGAGTTACATGGGAGTCATCCTGTCACGCAGGCTGAGCTTATAACCTAGAGTCTGAATAGTCCACAGTTCTATTGCGACCTCTTTGGCATTAGTGGTGAAGCTACCATCCGCACGTTTAAGACGAAAGAATTTCTAACGTGGGACTTATGTCAAAACTTTTTAAACAGACGGATTTTCTGACGGTCAGCTGTTTTACAGAAAACTTCAAGGCGTTCTCCTCACCTTCGGCAGTATTTATTCGTCTCTCAGACGACCACTACTGGAGCTCTTTTAGCCTTGAATATTTTCCCCAAGGTAATTTCAGCTTCTCAAGCTCATTGTTTCTGCAGTTCTATGGTAACAGCTTTGTTTATCGACATGGCCATCAAGATAAAATTATCCCTATCGCAACAATGATCCCGTTACAGACATCAGCATCATTTCGTTTATTTTTATACATGTACGACGTTTCAAAAAATCCGTAATGCTTAATTGTTGTGTTAATGCTGTTTTTAGTCACCTAATATTTTCTTAATTGTGTACGAATTTTCATAGTTTAGTTGAAAATGAACACTCGCTTTAATCAAACATGTATACACAAATTGTTTGTTATTGAACTGTTATGCATTCCATGTTTAGTGCATGGTTTCTAAACTACAACTGTAAAATATCAAAAGTCCATGTTTGATAGAACAAAAATGATGCATAATTCAAATCCTATAGAAGCTATCAAGACACACCCTTTAGAAATACAGCTTTGTATGTTTTGACATCATCATACAATTTTCAGTAGCATTAATTAAAGGATCACGTATTTATGCATGGCAGAATTTGGAGTGTAATTCATTGCCATAAATCAAAAGCAGCTTTAATTATGATGAAGCATTCCTGTGTTTGAAAGTCAACTTAAGTTAGTAAAACCGCAATGCAAACGCTCCCTTTAACAGAGCGACGTGGCACATGGAAGATAACACAGAAATAGTTTAACTTCCTGGCTTCAAAACCCAAACCAAGTTTGTTATAACTTTTCTGTTCGAAATATTATAGATTCAAATATAAGGCCGAAATTAATTTCGTGTGAGGTCTTAAAAGATTATAAACTTTGTACAAATACGTCTCGATTAAACAGACAACAGTTATTTAAACATCAAGCCATGAAAGGACAAAAGAACATGTCGGGAGTCGAGTGCTTTTTGTGCTCACTGAGCCATCTGGAAAAACTTTCGTGAAGCGATATCTATAGCGTTTCACCTAAAATAGTTGAAAAAGTCCTGAAATCCTTAAAGAAATAAATTTATCTCAATAAAATTTACTCATAACGTTTAAATTTTATTTAATCATCAAACCTGGGAAAGTGTTTATGTGTCCACAAACTTGTTTCTTTAGACTTTTGACCCTTTAAATTTTCTGTTTAACATTGTTGGAAGATGAAGATCATTTTCCTTATAAAGTAGCTGAGACTGCTAATTCTGTAGTACAAGATTTGCTACCTACCAAATTGTAAGAAAGGTAAAAATGCATACAAAGTATTCTGTGATTGGCGGAGGCTAAAGACCATTAACAATAACTAACTGAAAAGTGCTTGGCGTATTTTGGAGCAATAAAACTGATAAACAATTAAGTGTCCTTTCAATGCACAAAACAACCGTACTGAGAAAACATAATTTGAATATTGTGGATTCTTGAAGCCGATTCCCTTATGGAAGAAGAAAATTGTGGTTTTTTGACCTAAAAAAAATTTTTTTCAAAAGATAAAACTAAAGCGATTTTACTAGATCCTACAAATAAGCAAATTATTATGATAAGGTGAGATAAGAGTGTTATTATTTTCTACTTTGTACTAAGTTTTCTTTATTTTGTAGGTTACTTTAATTATGGGTTCCGCGGACGGGATCGATACGTTGTGATGAATTGACAAAATTATGGATAGATAACATTGACGAGAAAGTGATATCCGAATAGTCAAGCATACTAAAACGTACTATCGAGTTTTCTGATAATCAACGGAAGTAATAGAATCAACATTTCTCTGCACAAAGGGTGTAATCATCCCTACATTTTACCTGCTGAAAATTTAATACGGACCTGAAATCCCTTTTATCTATTCCATGTACTAGTAGGTCAAAGACGTATTCCCTACCGCAAAAGAGCGCCTATATGACAGATGGCATACGGCTTTAGAAGAAGGCATAGCTCGGGGCATGACCTCTGCAGAGGGCACGAGAGTGGTAGTGGGGAAATGGTTAGCTAATAAGTGTATGGGAAGGGGAAGGGAGCCACCACCTTTAATGTTGCTACATATAGTGTAACAATTTCTTATGAAAGAGAAAAATTGCTGGTAGAAACAAATTAGAAATCTACCGGAAGGAGCGAAAGGAAAAAAGTTCGAAAAAATTCGTCCAGACCACTTATTTACAGTATTAGATCGATACTCAATTTTTAACAAGTCCTTGGTCCCATATGGAAAACAATAAGCTCGTCGTTATTTCTTAATTTGATTCAATCACAATTAAGTTCAACATTTCGTATCTACAACTTTGCAGATTACAATCCAGCTGTTATGAAACCGAGTTTGTAAAGTCGCAAATAAAGATTTAATCTTTCAAATGCTCGTGTAAACACCTTATGGTTCAGGAAATACCTCATAGTTTCCAACTTGTTTTATATACACGGCGCGTGGGCATTAAAATTTTTGTTCCGATAAGACTTCCCCCGCTTGAACTGTCCTGGGAAGTACCTTTTTAAATCCACTCACTTTCACAAAATTTTCGACACTAACGGGCTGGAAAGTCGTTTTTGATGAGACTGCTGTCCAAAATTTTTAGTTCCCTAACCGGCTTTTAATGTAGCGCAAATCCCCGATAAAGTCAACCATCCCAATACTGAGACAACCAGATCGCAAGTTAACAATGTTGAAGAAGATCCATCTCATATCGTATTAGCTTGGAGCCGACGTCTTGTAACCATACAGCCGGGACCTATGCCAAACCAACCCGAAGGCCGCCGTCATCCACTAGTGGTTAACGGTGAGTGATTTTTTGCTGGACCGCAAAAGAATCTATAGGTTGTTTTGGAAACCCCACTTTCCACTAGAGCTATGTCTCGAACCACCATGTTGTAGTCCGCAAGACTCGGCACCCCATTGATAGCGTCGTAATCTAATAAAATCTTGGTAAAATTTTTATTCAAAGCATATGATTCTTTCAGGGTGCTAATTGATTAAATTTTTATATCTTAGAATTTACAGCTATAACTATTGTAAAAAGATTTAAATAAAAAATGTACGTAGGCATCAAATCTGATGCTCACTCAAGTGTTAGGAGACAAAATGTTCTTTAATCAATAATTTTGCTTAATATCACTAAATTGTGTGAATTGATTTAATTCTTATTTTGGATAAAAGTCATTTTTTATACAACATATACTTTCTGATTCTAATAGGTTTAATTTTCTAAGTAGAGTAAATTAAAAATTAAAAAAAAAAGAAAACCAAATCCATTTCAATAGGGTTTCTGTATCTACTTTAAAAACACCCTTTTTAATACTTGCTAGATAGACAGGCGTCCAACTTCACTTTATTTAATTTTCAGTATAACGAAGAATATTTCAACCCTGCCCTTTCGCATGATCTCCCACGGGGTATTAGCCAAGTTAGCGCCCGAAGCGGCAAGTTTTTAAAGTTCTACCTCACTTGCGTAAAAAGTTCAAGTCCATTAGAATCCCGAATTATTATTCTATCTCCTTCCTAGGGTCCCGACGAATTCTTCTTAGCGCCTAACGTCGTAGGAATAGAAATAAAAAATTATCACGTTGGCACAGCACAAGGGGATAGGTAGAAACCCTTATACTTAAGACAACAAGACAAATACCTTGAGGACACTCAATAGCGGTTCCTAATAAGAAAAACTGCATTTGAAAAGGAAAGCTACAATTAGTAAATACAAAGAGATCGCTATTTGTGATCCAAGATAAGCAATAATAATATTAGAAAGTTTAAACTAACTTTTAATAACTTGTTTAAGGCATCCAAAAATAATAAAAATATTACAATAAAGTATTTTTATTTCTAAAATAAAATAAAAATTTAATTTTATTACAGGTTTTTAATAAGATATGTACAAGAATAAATTAAAACGGTTCAGCAGATTTGAAACAACGGCCGAATTCCCCACCCATATAATTTAATTATTAACATCAAAAGGCACACATCGTACGTATGGGCCCTAATAGGCTTCAAATCTGAATATCGTACAGATAGTTATAAAAATATGAAAACTCTGAAGGTAATTATTAAAAATATCAATAAGCCACTTGCGCCAACCCTCCACATGGTACAAAGCTGGCAGCAAAGATAAATATTTCAAATATATGAAGTCGAAACAAACTATTTTATTTTCAACTCAGTTCAACATTTACCGGTACGAACAATTCAATCATCCAAAAACAAACGCTGCCACGATTCTACATTGCATGACTCCCCACGAAAGAGAAATCCTTCAACTATTAACAATATAATCCTTAAACACCACTAATCAGTTCTGTAAGAAATTCTCAGATACAGAAAATTTAATCCAGCACCAAACATATCATTCAACTACTCAATGTAATAAAGAATTAACTCCGCGCCAACATATTTAAAACAATTCGAGTTATAAACTAAATATTAGTAGATATAAAACAAAACTTCCTTTAACTTTAATAATCGAAATTATCGAAGGATGTCGTAATAAAAATATAAGGCTGTATTAATGAGAGATGGCAGTAAAATCCTTAATAATGTATGATGTCTACCACACGCATCTCGCGGATTTCATTCAACCGTCAAACGTATACTGGAAATTCCACGTGTATTCTTTAACGCCATTGTTAGTAACAGCTGTTTCAATATTAACTAATCAGTCTGTTATCGTACATACTTAGCGCTACATATATATTAATAATAATAACAATAACAAAATTATTTGCTCCTCAATATGTCATGTTTCATCATCATCAGATCTTCAGTCCTGAAACTGGTTAGACGCATACCTTCATTGTTTCCTAGTCTGAACTATCCTACACATTTCCCAGCAATCGGCACAGTCTGCATCTATCACTATCTACGTGCGAAAGTTTGATCTCGTTTGTTGGCAACTCTTTTTCTTTGGGTATCTCGCCTGTCCCATAAATATAGCTTACAACTTGGAAGAGATGTTCTGCTACTGCTTGTCCAGCGGCTTTTAGAGTTTCTGCTTGCACCTTATCTGTACCTGGTGACTTACCATTTTTCACACCCTTTAATGCTAATTCAAAACTCATTTCGAAGTATAGGATATCGCAAGTCATCATTTTCAATGTCTGATTCCTGTTATAATGCTGTTAGTTCCTCTCCTGCATATAAATTCCCTATATATTGCTATGCTCCCTAAATTATTCGCGCCACATCGTTTGGGCGAACATATTAATATTGCTATGTTTAAACTGGAATTGTAATTATCGTTCTCCGACCTTGGGCAGTCTTATTAATATCGCTATAAGCTCCCTCCAGAAACTTAACTGGATTTTATCTTGAACCTACCTTGTCGACCAATAACAAAATTTGATATGTTACCGCCATACTCGTTATCAGTTTCGTATTCAACTTATAACTACTCCTTGATTGTTTAAATTATCAAATCACTCCCATTAACTTTATCTTATGACCTCGACTAGCATTTATTTGGAATTATACAATTCAGTTAATTCGATTCTATATAATGAAACAAATATTATGTGCAGTTTTTGTAAATTATTTGAAATACACTTTTCAATTAATTAATGTTGTAAATCTCATTTATCAGAAATCATATACTTTTTATTCAAAACCCAAAGTCACCAAAAAACCTATTATTTTTATAAAAGAAGAAGTGCGGAACGTTCGAAACCTTTTATCATATTACGCACTTTATACGTATTCAAGTCCTTCCTTCTGTTGACTTTTTCACATTCCTTTATATTAAGCAAATTCAATATTCAAATAGGAAAAAAATGTCTTATAACTAAAAATCTAACCTGGTTTATTTTCTTCGCATTGACGCGTCCATAATCAGCTAATATTTCCCATGCATTAAGCCATCCATTTGAATAAAATTTATTTTCCCCCAATTCAGGATTATTACATGCCCATTCAAAATATTGTCTATCCACATGCTTGAACCATTGCATTTAAATTATTGCCATCACCCTCTGGACTACCATTATTAACTTATACTTATGCACCCCAATTTATTGTCATCTAATTCAGACTTATTACTCAATTTTCCCCAAACTTAGAATACCATCTATTCTCAGAATATCGCTTATTTTTCCCAAACTTGAAATCGTAGTATATCCTCCACGGACTCAGAAATTGTATTTTCTCCCCGGCTTCAGAAATCGTAGTTTATTTTCCCCGGCTTCAGACGCCCTATTATTATTATGTTTTAGTTTAAAATAAATTCCCCAAAATCTTCTTACGTTTAATCGGCAATTTTCATTTTAGCACTTATACAACTTTTCACTTTAAATTATTACGTATCTCACTTTATTTCATAGTGGCGCACTTCGGCCTCTGTTGAGTTGAAAACTGACTTCGTTATCACTGTGCCTGCTAATCATTCCTCTCCTACTCCGTCAGTGGGTATGGTCTACAAACTCGTCGCTCATTTTTAACGAATAAAATCTTTGCATTTAAAGTAGTTTCTGATGTAATTTTCTATGCTTTCCAATAATTGTGACCTGGTCGCAGCTGTCTTCGTTATCAAACATGCGGTGTTTTGATGAATCTAATTGCTTTTCCATAAACAACTGAAGCAATTCGACTTTTAATTTTCATTCTTCTTAATCTTCTTTGGGAATGAAACCACTCATAGTTTTTAAAATCTATTTTATTTACAAACCACAACAAACATACAGGGAGTATTTTAATTTTCATATCTGCCTGTTATTTACGCATTTTTAATCATCTCTCTTTATCACAGTTCTTAACTACTTGTACGCATTCACATTATGCTTCCTGAAGCTCTATTTCTATCTCCGTATTAACCTAATTGTTTGGAACTCTTTTGAATGCGTGTCTAATTACACTTTATTATGTTTACTTATAAATACGCGTGCTTCCACTGAAAAATATCATTATTTGCATTGCCTAAATTAACTAAAACTCTATCTACAGGGTATTAAATATTTACTATTTACCTAATACATGTGTTCCTGGTTTCTACGTTAACTATGCGTCTTCCTATGTGTACTTGCGTCGCTTAAAACTACTTATACTTTATATACAGGGTGTTGACTGCTTACTATTTACAAACTATCTCCATTTCTCAATTCTTTACTAAATAAATGCAGTTTTCTGCTACCTATGGTAATTTCTCATTTCTAAACGACTGTTACTATAAAACACACTCTTAAACAACCCCTTATCACAGCAATCAATATATATATATATATATATATATATATATATATATGTATATATATTCTTGCCATCTAACCACTTTCTCTACATTTTCTATAATGACGTTTCCTACCGCGTCCCTTATATTTTTGCTATATGGTTTTATATCCCTAAAATTCATTCTAATTAGTTTGTATTCTTCGTCTGTCTTTCCTAGTTCCATGTTAGTTTGTATCTCTTGGCACTGTTACGTTTTTTTCGTGGCAGTCACGTTGGGCGCCAAATTTTTGTTACGTAACACAAAGAAAGTCAAAGCAATGACCCGGCTCAATCGGAGAGTAGGGGGGGTTGTAGAAAGCAGACTGACCTATGATGTATGCGGCGGTAAGGAGTTAGTAACAGTGCCTGCAATAAAAGAAATTAGAATAGCAAGCCTGCAATAAAAAAAAGATTAGTCCTGCAAACCTGAAATAAAGAAAAAGCATAGCAGTAATGAAAAGTCTAAATTATTCAGTACTTTGTAGAATGTAAAAAAAAGAAACTTTAGATAAACTATATAATATAACAACGTTAAAAGCAATATAACAAATCTTTAGTACAAAGTAAGGTAATATTGGGGAGTAGCAGAAACGTTTCCTCACACACCAATTAAACATAAATCAGACAAAAAGTTAACATAAGATAAATAGGTAAGTCACAATTGATATGAGTAATTCAGTAGTATTGATTGTTTTTTTTTCTTTCTTTTTTTTTTCTTAATAGCAGGCAAGTCTATTGTAAAAGATATCAGAACGACGAAGATATGGCAAAACAAACGGATAGATATTTAAAGCAATAACAAGTAAGAAATAGTTCAACTTACAAAAAGTCCTTCAGCAACGCTTCCTTGCAACGAAAGGGTGGGATTCAACGATGTCCTGCACTAACGAAGCACTTCACCCTTGGCTGTGAGGGTGTTGATGGAACTTGGCACACGTTACACTAATCACTAATCACTGGGGTTAGCAGCAGACATTATCACGCTGATGGAACCAGGTAGCATTGATAAATTTCTTGTTAATTCTATTTCCTGAGACAATAATTCCGAAATATTTTGTAACACAAATTGTAGAGAAAAATTGTAATAAGAATTTAGAATCACGTGCTTTCAAGGCACGATGTAATGCATGTCATCTGATAAGTTCTTGCATTATACTAACAGTAATGTGAGGTGTTTTATTTGCTCCATATGGTAACAAAGAAAAATCTAATGCTTTTGAATAACTAAACTCACGCAAGCCATGATCCATTTCAGATTCTTTGTTGTCCGAAAACTCAGAAACCACAGTATCACAGCAACAAAAAAACAATTAGTAAAACTATTCGCAAGCAATAAAACCGTCCGTCAATGACCTCAAAACCCGTACGGTCGAGTAAACACATTCTACAGTTAAAATACACCTTTTATTCCACAAGAAAAACAACTAGAATCGTGCCGCGTTTGTTCATGAACAATTCGAGAATTAATCTCGCATTCATTTTCATTATTATCAGAGCAAAAAGGAACAGTATTTTTCACGTACTTAATAGATATAAGAACCAAGCACGAAAACTAACAACGTAACGTAATTAACATATAGTAACAAAGGACAAACTAGAACTCAAAACACAATCAGTAAAGCAACAAGGAAACAGCATCTTGAACGTAATATATCGGAACCAAACACACACTGCTTGCTATTACAACCGCTTATCGACTCTTGTTATCTAGACTTGTATATCCACATAAGGAACAACATTTATATGAATGCAGCAATCATATCTACTCATTAATTACAGCGGTTAGACAAGAACGATCCAATTTACAATTCATTGCAATTTATTTATTAATGAAAATCAAGCTTCAATTTATCTATCTTTAATTAATACACGCGAGTTAAATTGCATACAAATCTGAATTATTCTGAAGTATTTCCTTTATACAAACAGCGATCTCAAAGAAACGATTTATTTTTAAGTACGTTAACAGAAAGGAAGCGAAAAATGTTAAACTATTAAAATGCCCGTTACAGCACTTTTCATCAATCCATTGTTCTTTAGCTCTCCTGCATTTGCGAATAATTTCCTATTTTATAGCTTTGTATCTCAGGATATCCTTTGTTATCCATGGTTTCTTATTTGCTTTTGTGTATACCTCAAAATAGCTATGGTCGCCATGTCTAAGCTGGATTTAATGTTATTCAATTCTGTTTCTACTTCCTTAGTATCAGACATTTTCCCAATATCTTTCAGCAATTCATTTGACTTTGTTCAAATCTTTCATGAATATCTTTATCTTTTAGTTTCTCAAAGTCAAAGTGTTTTTTTCCGGTTCTTTTTGTTCAAATTTTTTAATTTAAGACCGGCCTTCATAATTACGATATTGTGGTCAGTGTCTATATCTGCTTCTGGGTAGCTTCTACACTCTTTTACTTCATTCCTAAACCGTTCTCTAACAAGAATGTAATCTATTTGATATCTTCCTATATCTCTTGGTATCTTCCACGTGCATCGTCTTCTAGCATGCTGTTGAAATAATATGTTTGTGATGGTTAAATTGTTCTTGTCGTAAATGTATACTAGCCTATTTCCCCTGTCATTCTCGTTCCTAAACCAAATAAACCTACTACCGCTCCTTTCCTGCCCTCATCTACTACTGCATTAAAATACCCCGTAATTATTAAATTTTCATGTCCTTTTACGTATCTTAGTATGTCTTCGATATCTTTTACATCGCCTCTACCTCTTCCTCACTGTAGCTAGAGGTGGGCCTGTATACTTGTATTATTACTGTGTTTAGATTCTAATCTAACCATGAGTACTCTTTCGTTCTTTTGTAAGTAATTTTCTACGCGTTGTCCTATCTTTTTTCGCATTACTATCCCCACACCAGAGTTTCCTTCCTCTGATCCTGTATGAATGACCCTAAAGTCTCCGTTTCAAAAATTGCCCGCCTTTGGCCACTGAATTTCGTTGATCCCTACTATGTCTTATGCTAACTTATCCATTTCAATTTTCAAGTTCTCTAGCTTACCTACTTTCTTCATACTTCTAACATTCCACGCTCTGAGTCGCAGAATATGCACGACTCTTTTGTATACTTCCCGAAGTAGTCCCCTCCCGGAGATCCGAATGGAGGACTATTTTAACTCCGGAATTTTTTACCTCAGACGATGCCATCATTTTTAAAGTACGCTGTGTACTTGGGAGGTAATGTGGTGGTTTCCCGTTGCCTTCTATATCGCAGTAGTGTGTCTTAGAATGCCATATCAACTTCTATGGTCTCTGTCACTCTAAGTATCGAAAAAGCTGCTGCCATTTTTCGGGAACCTATCTTAGTCTGGTTCCTCACTAAAGACCCTACTACTTAGATTGGACCTGCAGTTTGGCTCTTTATATCACTGGAACACGCAAGCCATTCCACCGTTCTAATAATCTAGTACATCTTCAAGGTGTAGGTCCATTCGGAATGGATGTTATGTATATAATACTATATTTCAACATAATTTCATTTGCAAGGTACTTTTATAATATAAATTTCAAAAGTCTAACTTTCTTTTCTTATATAATTACAATACCAATAAATCGTCTTACTAATAATTAAGACAAACTTATTATAAACTACTAATGAAGAAATCGTATTCGACATTAAGATTCATTTTTTCACTTTTCTTAGTGCAATTCCTAAGTTGCCACTCTTTGTAAACTGAAACATCTTTACGGGATTTAAAGAGGACGCGCAATGCTCATTATGTTTTCGTAAAGGGAGAACGTTAATTTAGAACGCAAGCGTGAAAGGACACTCCTTCCACTGTTACGTGCCAAAGTGGCACTAAACATTGTCTTAGCTTAATTTTTATGGGCGGAAGTTTTCGCGCCTTTAAATTTAAAAGACTTGGTATATTTCCGTCACGTCAGAGTGCGTTTGCGCCAGATCGCGCGACGCGAGTGGCGGAGAAAAAGTGGGGAAAGTGTTTCCGTGAGACTCTGTAACGTGGCCGTTTTGCCTTTGAACATCGAGAAGGACGGTCGTGTTTGGTATCGTATCTTCATTTTTATTATGTAGATTTCCTTTAGCTTATCTTTGATTGTCTTTACCTAATTAACCTATTCCTTATCGTTCCGCTACATATAGGAATCTGATACGACCCTGGAGCAATCCACGACCCTAGAACGAGCCGGATGTCCATGCTCCGCCAACAGCACCGGAGCAGTCACCATCTTTAATCACTCCGGAGTGGAGCCCTGAGATCCAGTCGAAGCTATTTGGATGGACGTAGGCGTACCCTCTGTTAATTGCGTTAAAGGGGCCATCAGTAGCCCTGATGGACTTCAACAGAAGCCAACTTTAACTCAGGGACATATTCATGTGAGTATTTTGCTGTATAAACTATTGTCTTAAATTTATATTTTCCGATAATTGCGTATTAAATTTGTGCATTGGTGACGTCATTGACAGATGGGCGCGCCAAAATCTGTACAAAGGTTAGCGTTACCACCTGCCGTGGCGTCGCTTTTTCCGCGCTTGCGCGATGTATTTATGAACTTTTAAGTGTAAGAATTGGTATTTTTAAATTGTAAGACCACAGTGTTTAGAACGACACACAAATATGAATGATAAGAAGTTTTAGCGCCTGCAATTCACACTAGTCACAATACTCGTAAGTATAGCTTTAAATTTTATAACCTACCCCAGCTAATAATAGGACCTTAACTGATATGAAGTGACTAAATACGAAGATTAGATCAAAATTATTGCAATACAGAGAGTGCGGCAAATAAATTTACTACAAAGGTATGTTGCATTAGGGACCCTCACCGTGTACCAGTTGTGTACTATGAAAATGGAAAATGTTTAATACAATCAGTACAGTAAGGTAGATACATTTTGCAAAAATTCAACATTATTGCATCTTATCTATGTCCTCCTCAACCTGAACTATATACAGAACACTGTTCATGACGCAATTAAGCGACTCTATTAGTGAATGGTGGTGGTGATATAAATACACTTAAAGGGCATGGTGGATGGAGAACTGCTACTATCACCGAAGGGTACATGCTTAACAAAATAAAATTTTCTTTTCCAACCCGATACAGCATCAAGAACGCTGAAAATCTAATGGAAATATAAATGAAATTCGCTTCGCAAATTGGTTGAAGCATATGGAGTATATCGGCGAATACTTAGGAAAAGAATAAAGCTATTTACGAATTTTTTGCGGTGTTTCCAGAAACTTTCCCAACAGCCAACATAGTAAATCATTGCAGTCGATCTCCCATGATCCAAAATGTGTGTTGAATGGGATTGACTCCAAATTTTAAACAATATTATAGCCTAACTTTCATTACTTTTCACTTTTATTTGCGTTCGAATGAACTAAGTTGTTTAAACGCCCGAAAGTGTAATTTACAACGTGACTCTCAATTCTCTCTGCAGCTAAATTGCAAACGACATGATTAATATTCGAAAAACCCGCAAACAACCCAGCTCACATTGGAAAAGCATGCTCCTACTGTCAACTCTAGAATGTAACCTAAGGTGTTTTTCATGTAAATGGCGTACATACAAAGTGATTTATCATGTTCCTAACTTATAACTAACAAGGAAGCTGACCCATCAAGCTGTCGAGTGGTAACACAAACTTGCAATATCTGTTACTGGCTAAAGAGGCTTAAAGTATATCTATCAACAATACCAACCCTTCAGAAGAAAAGTAATTAATGTAACCCTAAAATAAACGTTTTCAATTTACCAAACATTCGGATCAATTCGAAGGCAGCCATTGATGAACGGTATAAGGTAATGTTCCTTTATTAGACAGACGGGTATAATTAGATTTCCTTATTGAAACGTCGGACCTAATTAAAAATTTTTAATTAAAACGTTCTTAAATGAACAATTTATAGAGAAATTAAACTGATTAGAAAAGTCTTAAATAGTGTAATTTAAAGTTGACAGGTTACGTTTATTTCTGAAACACCTGGGGAATAAATTAGAATTTAACTTAAAACTTTTTGGAGCCTTGAGTTTTCTATTTACGTAAAAAGATTGCGCTAATTTGGTGGTATAAAAGTTTCTTCAATTTCAGAAATTATATTTTACTTTCAAACAACTTCCAAAAGAATTTAAACATTCGTAACTCTGAAATACCCGATTATCGGCTATTAAGGGATTATTTGCTTATTTCAGATCAAAGGCCGTTTTTAATAAACCTCAAAGTTAATCTATATCACCAACTAGAATAAAGCCATCCACTTTTCGCCTTTTTGCTGAATTTTGACTGAGTATTGTTACAGGTGAAATGTGCGCTACGTTATAAATTTAGATTTGCCCTGAAGGGGTGGGAACATCGTAATAACTTAAGGGTATTTCGGTTAACTACAGTACTACGGAACTGGAATCTTATAAAAGAAATAAAAGAAAATGAAAAAGGAACATTTGAAATGGCTGAATGAAAGGCTTTAGCTCCATGTCATAATTAAGGATGGCAAACCGTCTTGTCACAGCAATCCCTTTCGATATTATCCCCTACACGAAAGACGGTTGTTTTGGATAGGTCTTTTTTGCTTTCGGTTTCTTAAATGTAACAAATTATCTCTATACTTCCTTGAAAACACTTATTAATTTTTTCATAATTAATGAAAGTTTCAAAATAAGCCTCTCTTGAATACGGATCCATCACTAGGGTGGATGGATATCCTTTCACAAATTTACCAATCTGGACATATATTATACATAATTTCAAATAAAACTCCACCTAAAATTAAACTCTACAATAAATTCCAGATATTATTAACAAAAATTCTAAAAACAACTTAATTCATAATTAATCCTACCCTGTCATTGTTCTAGTTAACAAGATTAATCTATGCACCATTTTAAATCTCAATTTATGGAAACGCTCGGTATAACAATACATCAAAAACACAGCACAGCACCAACTATTTTATTAACCATTCCAATGTCCATTAAAAATGCCACTAAAATTGCCACCAATAAATTCACTAATAAAACCTACTTTTGAACTCAGTATACACTAATTCCATCGCTAATTTACTCCAACGCAATCATTACTTTCATGATTTGTTAATCTTCACTAAAAAATACGATCCATTTACAACTTAGTTGTAAAATTCATATGTACAAATTAAAATGTAAAAACATTAAAGCACATATATTACTCACTATATTAATTAATTTTTTGAAAGGCTACGGATGTTCAGAAACCATCAGTATTTCCATTTCCTGCCAACAAAATACAACATTCCAAATTATTGAAAGGGTGAACTCTCAGGACCTAACCGCTTTTTAACCGATCGTAACGATATTAATTCCATTTGTGAATCGAAACATACCCTGCCCGAGCAAGCTTAAGTTCAAACAATAAGTCCTATCCTGCGCTTTTTTTCTGTAGAAATCTATATTGTCATCTAGAACTTTCAACTTCTAACTTCCAACCCCTCATTACTACTCGCTCGTATTACTACATTTTGGCGTTTCTAATTACCTACTCCATAATTAATTTCCGTCGGGTGTCATTTTCTCTACAATAAAAATTCGTTCTCACAATGTAACATTTACTATGCTGAATAAAAATTAATTGTCACGTTAATAATAGAAAAATCGCGTTTTCATTGAGCGTCTAGCTATGTTTCAGCTATTCACGTATTTATTGTTCCTGTATTACAATATGAAGACGTTTTTATTAATGAATAACACTTTGTATGAATTTATGAAATTTCTATGTCAGCGGTTTTTAAAATAATTCAACGTCCTGGATTATTACGTTTAAAATGTATTTATAAAAATGTTATACTTTTTTATCTGAATTACCGTTATAGAAATAAAAAATTGAAAGATCATGCTGAATTAATATTAATAATTTGTGAAATCTATTTTACAGGGTATGTCCATCCTAACCTATTTTTTTCTTCTATTCCTTCTAATATAGTCATTGTGACGCAATGCGTTTCAATATTTCATTGAGCATAAAAACTATTAAAAAATTTGTTCATTTGTTCATTTCTGCCATAGTTACCTCGATCTGAGATTACTTTATCCTACAAGTTCCCATTTAAGGGTACTTTTGTGCTGCACGTTCACATCGCATCGAACTAATAGTAAAATTAATTAAATTAATGTTAAACCACGCAAATAGTTTTAGCACTAATTTGAATATAACCAAATGCTTATTTAGGGAATTTTACACCATAAACTAGGATACTACCGATCTTGCATGTGATTTTCCAATGCTCCACCCGAAGGTACTACATTGGCCAGGAAGCGAGGTTTTTTACCTGGAAAATTTGGAATTTTGCCGAACCCTTGCTGTTCCAAGCAAGGTAGGGATCTTTAACGTGCGTGACAACACTCACACACGGGACCTCCATTTTACCTCTCATCCGAACGAGGGTGTATTTTTGTGAAAAATGCTCGCCTAACATTTTTCAAGCGGACCGTGTCGGGATTCAAACCCGGGACCTTGGGCGTAGTAGTCACACACATACCACTACCCCACAAAGCCGCCCGGATACTACCGACCACATTTTTCAACTTTTCACCATACCAGACAGTATCTTGCTTAAGAAAAAATTTTGAAATGTCTGCATATTGTCAATTAGCAATGAGACTCATAAGAACAGCAGCAGTTTGGCTTTTGCTCCTTTTAAAAAATGCTTCGTAGTAAAGAACTTTGAAAAATTTGAACCAATTTTAAGAGCTGGTTCCACTATGCTCGTTCACATTCACTTACCTGACAAAAAAATTAATTGGGTCAATGCTACACCTCCAAAATACTGTAAACACTAGATTGAACACCAGTTTGAACATAACCAAACGCTTATTATTTAAAGCTATAATTCGGTCAAGCGAAGTAATATTGACTAATTATTTAATACATATAACCATACTTGGCCGTATACGTCCTTATTCTCATGGAAAAAATTAAACGATCTGTTTAATGTACAATGAAAATAGAATTTATAAGTAAATCACTTTGGTTTTAGTCAATTTTAAAAAATGTTTCGTAATAAAAAACTTTCAAAAATTTGAACCAATTTTACCTTTATTATATTCGGCACGTTCGGGTCCATCTATCAAGTAATAAAATGAATTCAGTCAATGATAAACCTTCTAAATAGCTTAAATGTCAACTTGGACGTAACAAAACGGTTATTTAAAGCCACATATCATAACTGAAATAAAAGGTAGTAATTTTGTAGTACCTTTTGATAATGTTTGACTGTATATGACCTTTTGTTTATCAAAAAATGTTGAATTGTCTGTTCAGTTTCCTTGCAACGCTAGTTACATATTCCCTAATTATGTATGTATTATAAAATAGAATCTAATAGGAAATTATTAGAAATTATTAAGAAGTTACTAAGTGAAATGCAACAATGTAATACAAGGACAATTAATAAAATTTATTAACAGTTCATGAGAACGGATGCAATACTTTGTATCCAGACGATAGTGACACTGCAGGTGGCAGGCCACAGACGGTCAAGATATCGCAATTACCTAGAAAGTAAGATTATAACATTGTGACAATGAATAGAATTAAGAATAAGCAGACATGAGCTCTACAAGTTCCCACAGTCATGTAAGGAGCCAGGGACATTATAAATAGCCCGGGAGCCCCAAGACCAGCAGTCATCAAAGTATTCAGCTTTAACATTGCAGTTGCTTAGGCTGCTCAAAATAGTACAATTAATTCTCTTTTTCGACTTAGAGTAAATTTAAATCAATTTTGTAAAATCCCACATTAATAGCTGTTTATTCGAATAAATTTGATAAGAAGTTTGGAAGTGTTTTTTTTAAAAACGCAGCTACCAAGGCCCGAATCTTAACTGGCTTTGTGTAAAAACAGACACAGACTGCCTTACTTAAAACAAATCCAATTTCAACTTGTTCAGCTTTCAACCTCCACTAATTTCTACATTAAAGTATGATCAGCAATCATTAGAGAAGAAAATGTTGATTTTAGCCCTTCGATAGCAGTACAAGTGCATGCATCATTACCCTGAACAACGAACCAATTTTTGTTTCATAATGTGCAATGGAAACATCTTATAGGATTTTTCTCGCTGATTACGAATCTGTTAACAGCATTGTTCTATCACCACCCATTCAAATTTTTATACGAAAACGTTTTATTATGTAATGGGAACATTTATTATAATACAAATTATACGTCCCTACCGATTCTTATAATTCTTTGCATGCGATTTTCGTTTGTAGGGTACCTCTGAAGCATTCCCGATTACGTCTCAACAACAATATGCGACTACAGTGGGGGTCCTTCCTTTGGTATCGGTTTTCACAATACACAATAATCTTCGTGAAACCTTTCACAATTTTGTCACTCACAGACCCTAAATTTGCGAAGAAAAAGTGTGGGTGGAGGAAATAAGTCTTCGAAGACATGCTACAATCCACATCCCTGTACGTGGAAATTAAAAGATGCACAAATTGTTCGTAATTTTTTACCTTTGCGTTTTCCAAGAAAATGCAACACATCTCTTTAAATGATACTCATGCAGCAGCCTCAATAAACATCTCTTCTTTTATTTTTGACTTAGTATAGGAAACTTCACTCTCAGATATTGGACTATTTTAGCATCTTTATTTAAAGCTTTGACAAAGTTTTTCATCAATCCCAGTATTATGTGCAGAGGTGATAGCAAAACTTTCTTTGTATCACCGAGAGGAATATTTGTAACACTTTTTTTCCACGCGTAATATGTTCAACATGTATTAACCTTTTACAAGTCTAGCAGTAAATCTCTTTTTAATTACTAAATCGTATTTTTTTCTATGCTAAGCAAATAAATTGTACGAAATATTGTATTATTCCTTAAATCAAATCAACAGAATGTCAAAAAAAGTACTACGACTACAGACACCCAAATACAACTGCACAAGTCTGTTATAATTTAAAGGTACGGTTTAGTTAATCGCTTGCTTGAAAAGAGGGCGCACAATATATTACACAAAATTCACAAATGAAATAATATAATTTACGTTTCAAATAAATAATATAAATTAATTATTAATTCTGTTTGCTTTCTATCTTAATGCATATTAACAGGCTATATATCAAGCACAATATTTATACATCACTCAGGGTTCTCTAGCTCCAATGTTGTGCGACGAACTGATTGCCTACTTTTTTAAACAGAAACACAGATAAGCTTAGGTACGATATGGAATAGGTATAGGAATCGACGGATTCAACTTCACCACATTCTATAAAGCACTCCTCACAAGCCCTTCAAAATAGGCGGTCACGTGGAGAATGCCACTATGGCCGCGCTTTCAACAACTTGAAAACCGGCCACCGCTTGTACATTACGCATTCTGATTGGTAAGAAAATGTCATTTCCGTTGTACGCCAATGAGAGTTATTTTAACCACAAAATCACACGATAAAAGCTTTTACCAAGAAACCCCAAAGTAATTCCCACAAGCTTATTTTCCTAACTTTGTATTATTCACATATATGTAATAACATAAATTAATTATACAAAAAATCCTCTAAACTTAATTTTTAACTAAAATAATTTGTGGAACACTTTTTAACGCGTAACGTCTTTGTTCTCGCTGGATACTTTCTAAGTATTTACAAAAACTAGAAAAAAATCTTCTTGCGCATAATATTCTTTTGCATGCGTTCAAATCAATTCACAAAGCATTTTTTCCACTTCTTCAGGTGCCGAAATCGCTGTCTAAGCATTTTTGTTTTACCTTTAGAAACACCAAAAAATCATTAAGAGGTAAATTCGGCGAATGTGGGCATCATCATCATTAGGTCTTCAGTCCTGGAACTGGTTGTTACAATTACGCGGCATAATTTACGCGCGCTATTTTTAAACTTTAGGCGTGGCTCTAACGCCATTGTCATAACATCTACAGATCACGTTTTTACCGGATGATGCAACCGCTGTCTAAGTCAATGTGCATGCACAATTTAGGTAAAAATCAAATTACTTACGTAATATGTATCTCGGAAGTTCATCTCAGGGTCCAGCAAGTAGTTTGTGTTTGATTACGCCATGTTGAACATCAAATTGTTATCCGTCACTAAATTTCTATTGCACCTCGTAGGGGTTAAAGGAAATGAGGTAGCGGAACGATAGGTTGAGAAACATAAAGGACAACTACATATCTTTTTCTTAGAAAACTACCACGCACCTAGATACTTGTTGTTTAGTTCATGTCTCGTGGCTTAATGTCGCTTCCTCGACACGCGCACATCCGCATTCTTTCTGCGCAGACTCGACGGTCAGCGACGACGGAAGTTAGCGTATTATTTCAAAAATACGCGGTAATTAACTTACGAATATATCTATAAACCCAAAACATGCTACATGGCCAGTTTGGCATGTAACAATCGCAGCCAAGCCATAAAAGAGAAAAATTTTAAAAAATAAAAAAAACTATTAGCACGATAGAAACTTAAAATCTAGAGCCTTACTTATATGTGAACTAACTTACATTCTACTAAATGTTTATTTTAGGTGCCACCTGGTTTTTCCAACCGATAACGCATCTTGCGAGTAAACCAGGAAACGGAATGTGTAGTCCCAAGATTATCGAACTACTATAACTATAACTACTATAAATGCACACACGAGCCTTAGATGTGGCGCAGTTATAATCGACAGCACAAATTTTGTCGGAGAGCACAAAACACTTTACTACAACTAGATACAAGTGCGACTAGTCTCTTAACATTTGTACAATAACCAAAATCTAATGTTACAGTTTTTAAGTGCACAAACACATAAGCATTGCATTTTAAGTGGCAATTTTAGCAAATTTTTATGTATTGGTACTCTGGTTTAATAAACAGTACACATCGAAACTTTTCAATGACATAGTTGTGAATTAACAAATTTACCAACAGTACCATCTTACTAATTTTTTACATTTCTAACCTAACAATTTATATTACTACCACCAGCTTAGCTTCTTCACTAAATATTCAAAAATTTCCTAGGTCTGATCATAAATACCAAACGTTAGGTCAACAAAAAAAAGTAAGACAAAGTCTCAAGTTATTACCAAAGATAATAGGTAAGATAGAGATGTTAAGATAAAACTATATAACAATAGATGGATCCGAAACTTCCCAGTACGCCAAAGCATGTTACAACTATAAGCTTTAAAAATATAGCGTAGAATTCCCCAGCTTATCAAGCTGTTTTGTCCTCCATCGTAGAGATACAAAAGAGAGTGGCTCCTCAAAGCCGTTAAATATAGAAATACTCGTACCCCCAAAAGAGAGAGACCTGTGAAGCAGACCCGTAAGTTAATACAATACGAGGGACCGGAAAGACATGCAGGTGCATTCCTACACCCGGCGTTGATCGAGTTCGATTAGACATACACTCATATCTACTTACACTCATATATACTTACACTGTCAGCGGCCACGTGCGGCTGACAGCGTCACCGCAAGACCTAACCAAAGATTCCCAGAGACGTAGTCCAGGTGTCTATGAAAACCCCCCACGCGACCACACGGCGGCTAACGGAAATGAGAAGGCGATAGACATATAGGAAAGGTAAAAAGAGGGAGGTAGGCATTTTTGGAATGTGCTAGTGACTTCCAGGTAGAAGATAGTAGAAAAAACGCTCGTGTTGAGCAACAGCGATAGAAAAAGGTGGATAGAAAAGCACCACTCAACCAGCCAATGTGGCCAGTAGTCCGGAGTGAGGGAAAAATCATTCTTATCTGGTAGACGAATGTTCCGGGACAAGAACAGGCCTACCGAAGGAAGAATAATGCGGAAACGGAAACAGCGGGATAAGAAAAAAGTAAAGTTTTGGACAAGCGTCTGAGAGAAGGTAGAGTGTTGTCCCTATTAAACGCAGATCCATCTGAGGGACCACCTGCTGTGTTAATCAGACATTTTAAGACACAAAAACTTAAAAACATTACTAGACTTCAGATGAAAACTAGTACGATGATCTTCCTAACGAGCGCATCCACTGCGATAAGAAGATCAGACAAGAAGTTGCAACAACCAACTTAAAAGTACCACTGCAGATACCTTCCCATAAAAGAAACAACTATTCCAAAGTATTCTTCAGAAACGGTAATGTCATAAACACACAGGAATACCTAACTATAAGCAGTTAAATGAGATACAAACATACTTTCCCAATATGCTAAAAACAACCAAGATATCAATAAAAACGATAGCACCTCACCACGAAGTTAAATAAAAACAAAAAAAATGTTTATATGTTCTGATGACTTAAAAGAAGAAAAAAACGAATAATGATAAAATATACAGTGAGTGACTGTAATAATTCAGAAAAAAAACACATGGTATAGAAACTCTTAGCTTTGCAACTGTGAATATGGACTGTTTCTTACAGAGTCATAGGCCGCAAATCCTATGCGTATCCAAAGAAATAAGCCTCCAATCAACATCAGCTAAAACAAATCATAACCATTCAACGAGTTATTCCAACCAAATTAACGACAATCACCACGAAATTAAACAACGTAAGATAAATGCTAAAAAACAAAATAATATAATGCAGAAAAGGTGCCAGAATTGATTAGATGAAGCAACAGACTGACATTGGAGAACCTAGATAATAAACAGACATATGGTTGACAATAAATTCAAGGAAGAATTAATAGCCAGCAAAAAGAAAACTAAAATGAGGTAAATAAGCCAAAAGTGTAGAAGGTAAATGCTGTATGAGAAAAAAAACGAATAGATATAGGTAACAATTCTGAACGGGAACAAAAACATTTGGTAGACTATTAAAGAAATGAAACGTAGAAAAATTAATTAGCATTTGGGTCAGCAGAGAACGGTTTAAAGTCTTTGCTATGCCACCTTCCTTGACGTTTTCCTTCAATGTCTTGGAGTTCATAGATAAGTGGACTAATGACGCGAGTAACCTTACATAAAATGAATTTTGGAGTTAATTTCGAAGATAATTTTTTAATAGCATCAGATAAGACATAATTCTTTTTCCAAACGTGATCACCTACAGCAAAAGAAATATCTCGTTTTCGCAGATTATAATGATCTTTACTCTTTTCGTAGGCTTTTAACAAATTTTTTCTAACATCATTGAAAATAGAAGGCAATGATTGTTGACCTTCGTCCTAACGTACTTTTTCGTCAAATTCGAGTACGTTAGTATCATCCGGAACTGAACCGTAATAACTACCATCAAGTGGCGTGTATCTTCCAAAAACAAAGAATGAGGGAGTGAATTGGGTTGCTTCATGTTTAGATGTACGCAAAGCTTGAGCGATTTTAAAGATATTTTCATACCACTTAGTGTGGTCCGAGTTTTTATATGAAGAGATAGCAGTGATTAAGACTCGATTTACTCTTTCGGTGGAGTTTACCTGTGGATGGTATTTGGCATTGAACCAAATTTTTAGTACTTTATAACTTGTAAGGAAATTTTAAAAATCTTTTGAGATAAATTGCGTCCCATTACCACGGAGAATAATTTGAGGGACACAAAAGATAAAAATACATTTTGTTCTAGAAATTTAATTATAGCAGAAGATGTATCTTTAGTTAACGGTTGTACAATAACGAATTTAAAAAACCAGTCGGTGACCACTAAAAGATATTGGTAACCTTTTTTTGATCGAGGGAGAGGTCCTAATAAGTCAAGTGATATTAACTGAAAGGGATAAGATACACGTTTGAAGTTACCCATCAATTTAGAATGAGCTTCTTGAGAACTCTTCTGAGCCCCGCAAATTTTAGTTTCTAATATAGTTTCAAGAGACTTAAGGTATAATGAATTCATTGTACTACTATGTTTAGGAAGTGAATATACCAATATAAGTTTAAAACAAATAGAGAATAATAGTTTTTAAGAAAATAAATTTTTTCTAAAAAAGAATCCGTAAAATCTAGTTAATTATACAAGTTAGGTTTAATAAATGCCTGATACAGATAATATAGTAGTTGTACTGAAATTTAGAACTGAAAAAACAAGTTTTAATAATCTAAAAAAAATCAAGTCAAGATAGGTATTTAACCAAACTTAATGTGGTTTTAAAGAATTTTTAACATATGGAATGATAAATAAGCAATTACAGTGATGTACTATCTATTAATATAGAACAATACTTACTGGATAAATAAATAATCTACATCCAAAGTAACATATTTCAGTTTAATCACAAGTTGAGTCAGTTTATGTAGTGTATACCAAAGACATTTCCATTGTAAATAACAGTTTTTTTAAAGAAAATTTAAATTACACTAGATTTAAAATTCGTGATCAAAATAAGTAAAAAGTATACAAATAGTTATTTAAAGTGACAGTTTCAACAAGTTTAATTGACATCATAGCTCCTTGCAATGCTGCCAACCAAATTTGGTGGTTGCCAAATTAAATTTTAAAAGTCACTAGAAATTAAACTTTTTAATTACAGATAATTGAGTGAAAAAAAACACTTTTTCAGAAAATATTATTATTTTCAGAGCTAATATCTTAAAAGTTATAATGAAGATTACTTATAAACGGATTTTAAATTTCAACATAACACGCGTAGGCGCCATTGTAATAATTACGCGGTATAATTTACGTGCACTATTTTTACATTTTAGGCGTGGCTCTAACGGCATTGTTATAACATCTACAGATCACGCTTTTACCGGATGATGCGATCGCTGTCTAAGTCAATTTGCATGCACAATTTAAGTAAAAATCAAACTACTTACCTGATGTGTATCTCGGAATTCCATCTCAGGGTCCAGCACGTGGTTTGGGTTTGATTACGCTATGTTGAACATCAAATTGTTATCCGTCACTGAACTTCTATTGTACCTCGCAGGGGGTTAAAGGAAATGAGGTAGCGGAACGATAGGTTAAGGAAACATAAAGGAAAACTACATATCTTTTTCTTAGAAAACTACCACGCACCTAGATACTTGTTGTTTAGTCCATGTCTCGTGGCTTAATGTCGCTTCCTCGACACGCACACATCCGCATTCCTGCTGCGCAAACTCGACTGTCAGCGACGACGGAAGTTAGCGCATTATTTCAAAAATACGCGGCAATCAACTTACAAATATATCTCTAAATCTAAAACATCATACATGGCCAGTTTGGCATGCAAAATGGTTAGACGAGTACCCTCATTGTTTCCTATTCCGAACTAACCTACACATTTCCCTGAAATTTGCAGTCTGCATCTATCTATCGCTGTCTACGTACAAAAGTCTGATCTCGGTCTACCTCTACTTCTTTTTTCCTATCTCTGTTTGTAATGCGGCAATGAGAAAAAATTCGATTTTTGCCTGCAAATGGTAAATTGTTTGATGTATTAAGTGCAAGCTGACTTTGTCGTAATGAAGAATGATGCAACATTTTTGGGTGCTTTTCTTGGTTTAGTTAGCGTCAGCGTTAACTGTTCTTCGATCATGTACATGAATGGCTGTGACATGCCCAGTATAACCGAAGAAACAAGCAATCATTATCTTGAAAATGCATCGTGACCGAACAACTTTGATCTGGAACATCCAAACACTGGATTGTTGCTTAGTCCGGTTCATTGGAAAGTATCCAAGTTCCGTCACCTGTATACAAATTTTCGAGTTACTCGGTCAAATTTTGAACGCTCCTTTACATCTATTAATAGGAATTCTTTTTTGAACTTCGGTTAAATTATGCGAAATCGATCGAGAATCGATCTTGTCACATTAAATGTTCGTGCAAAATCGAATGTACTGTAGTCGTTGATGTGCTTAAGGATGTGCCTTTATGTAGCTGTAAGTCACATGACGATCTTCTTCAATCATATTGTGCAGAGCATCGATATTTTTGGAATAGCAATCGATCGGCTTTCACCAAATTCATCATCGCACGACCATGAGGAAATTCTACAAACCAATTTCTAATGGTGCTTCATTAATAAAGTTGAGAGAAGCAGTTCTATGCATTGCCCTTGAGTTAGGTCTTTACAAAAACGTTAAAAAATCATTTTTTACAAACCTTCATTGAAATTTCAATTTTTCTAAAAATTGTTTAGTTTAAAGGCTCACTGTGAACAAACTGTTCGGTCAATTTCTAAGCTGTCGTCGTTTTCACAATAACAAATATCAAATTGTACGAAAATAGTTAAATGCATCTTAAAAGCGCTAGTTAATAGTAATTTGCAAGAAGTTAAGTGACCCTCGCAGACCCTGTTGTTTATGACTGCTTGTAGCGCCACGCCTGAGCAAATACCGCCAACCACAGCGCATGGTAGAAAATCGGTGATAATATAAACAAAGATAATTTTCTAATATAAACTCAATAGCAGGTTCAGACGGCAGCAATATGATGCCAACCAATTTAATATATAAAATCAACTTAGAGTAAAGTTTCAAAATAAGCGCGACTTGTATTTCAGACATGACCACAACGGCAATGGAAACAAATTAAATCGAATTGCGGTTTAAAATAAGGACTATCGATTTGTAAAAATTGGGGAAATAATATTAGATAAGCAACTGATGACCAGTGGATCGTTAGATATACATCCAGTTGTAATTGGATTTCTTAATCAAAAGTACAACGCAATTAAAAATTTTTAATTAAAAGTTTCTTAAATGAGCAATTTATAGAGAGTTGAATTGATCAGTTAATCTGGGAATATATTTAAGCCAGCTATGCCATTTCTTGAAATATAGACACCCAACGAACAATGTATATTTAATTAAAACTTCTGACGATAGTCTCTTTAGCGTTTCTTCCATTACTTAGAAAGCACTCACTGGGTTAAAGAAATTATCTTTTCTCAATTTTAGTTTACTCGAGAAATCGTACGCTACTGCTATCAACTAAAAACTTAAAAAGCTAGAGCTTAATCACATATTTGAAGCTACCTCTACTGAAAATAAACAGTGATTTGAAGTGGCGCTTGAAAACCTTTTCGCTTTTTTCAATTAGTCAATACAGATCGACTACGTTAACAAATCTTTCGTTTCATAAAAATCACAAATACTAAGTCTGGTTGCAATTAACTAGATGAGCTTAAATAATGTATTATTAATTATGTTGTGGTGCATTTTAGTGGCGCTGTCCTAACTACGTCCGAGATACGCGGAGAAGTAGTAGCATTTGGGCCGGTGAGATAGGACCCCCTAATTTAACTGGTGGCAACGCGACCTAAATGTTCGTGTGTCCAGTATGTGCCCTGGAATTTTTATCATTAGTATACTGCCTTGTAGTTAGTTCCTGATAATTATTCAGGTGTATTTATGGAATTATTGGTAATTTGTTGTTTAACCGCCACTGCATTAGCGTAGACATTTGGCTAAATGAAGTTAAGTTTTTGATTCGTAACAATACTTCTAGGTGCTTTAATTTTAAGAGTTTCGTAATCTATTTGTGTTTACTACATAGTAAATGTATGAAGCTACGCGCTCTGTTCATTATTTACCGACTAACTAGATCAAGACATTATAAATCATCGATAGATAATATATAATTTCGTAAGAGGTTCAGAAGCACTTCAATTGGCGTCAACAACGTGGGTGCTTGATGTAAAGGCGAACGAGATTGTAAACTTCAATTATCCACGCTGCACATGCAAGTTGCATAACTTGGAATTATCCAAGCAAGGAATAATGGCATATTTGTGTATTAGCAACGATAAGAATTTATAGGAAGAACGGGTTCCTGCAAATCTTCGAGTGGGTTTGTCTTTAGCAGCAAACAGCTTACTCTTTAAATACAGGTCTGTGCTCGGTAAAAACGATTTACTTGAGGTTACCAAATATATTTTGACAATAATATTTTATTATGCTGAAACAAATATATTTTAATTAAACATTTTCATAATTGAATCAGTTATTAGAACTTTTTACAGTAAGTAAAAGATTTATTTGAAATCTTTCTTGAATTAACAAAAACATTTTCTACTTAACCCATAAACCATTTTTATTTAAAGAAATGTTATCTATCCAAATGACCCCGTTGTAAAACTTAAAACAAATATGGATGTGAATTGAATTGAGTAAACATAGTTTCTAAAGCGAGTAAAATTATTTAATTGATTGGAATTTGTGGCTTTTTTTAAATCAAAATAATTATTCTTTGAACGTAAAATACATTTATTTATAACAATTCATGTTTGCTTTGATTTGACATTCTAGAAGCGTGGAACAACAAAACCGTTTTGTTCGTCAAATAGATGCCCTTTGCTCGCGCGTACATAGTACATGTACTATTCGTTTGCCGTTATAGTGAACAACCGCCCGACCGCCATTAATTTTAAGTAAATGTCGCTCTTCGATCTTCAGCGTGTACAAGGCAAATAAATTATTCTTCATACTGCATACTACAAAATTTAATTACATTATTATATTTACAGTAGAGGGCGGCGGCTCTTTCGGTACTTAGATTGGCAGAGACCATAGGGGTCGGTATGGCAGTCTAAGACACATACCGCAATGTGGAAGGCAACCACCACATTATCTCCCAAGTACACAGCGTACCTAAATTATAACAAATATGATGACATTCTCTGGGGTAAAAGATTTCGGAGTTAAAATAGTCCCCCGTTCGGATCTCCGGGAGGGGACTACTTCGGAGGATGCAATCGGAAAGTTAAAAATAAGAGTCGGGAACATTCTGCAAGTCGGAGCGTGGAATGTTAGACGTATGAAGCAAGTAGGTAAGCTAGAGAACCTAAAAATTGAAATGAATAGGTTATCACTAGACATAGTAGGGATTAGCGAAGTTCGGTGGCCAGAGGCGGGGGATTTTTGGAGTGGAGACTTCAGGGTAATTCATACAGGAGCAGAGGAAGGAAATTTGGGTGTGGGGATAGTTATGCGGAAAAAGATAGGATACTGTGTAGAAAATTACTTACAAAAGAACGAAAGAGTACTCATGGTTAGATTAGAATCTAAACCCGTAAACACAGTAATAATACAAGTATACATGCCCACCTCTAGCTACAGTGACGAAGAGGTAGAAGCCATCTACAAAGATATCGGAGACATATTAAGATACGTAAAAGGACATGAAAATTTAATAATTACGGGGGATTCTAATGCCGTGGTAGGTGAGGGTAAAGAAGGAGCGGTAGTAGGTTTATTTGGTTTAGGCACGAGAAACGACAAGGGAAATAGGCTGGTAGAATTTTGCGACAAGAACAATTTAATCATCACAAACACATTATTTCAACATCATGCTAGAAGACGATATACATGGAAGATGCCAGGAGATATAGGAAGATATCAAATAGATTACATTCTTGTTAGACAACGGTTTAGGAATCAAGTAAAAGACTGTAGAAGCTACCCAGAAGCAGATATAGATACTGACCACAACATCGTAATTATGAAAACCGCACTTAAATTTAAGAATGTGAAAAAAAGAAACGGAAAAAGGCACTTGGACTTAGAGAAACTAAAAGATACAGATATTCAAGAAAGATTCGAAAAAAAGTCAAATGAATTGCTCAAAGATATCGAGAAAATAACTGATACTAAGGAAGTAGAAACAGAATGGAATATCATTAAATCCAGCTTAGACATGACGGCCAGAGATATTCTGGGGTATACACAAAAAGAAAATAAGAAACCATGGATAACAAAGGATATCGTGAATTTAATAGAAAAAAGACAAAAATACAAAAATAAATCAGACGAAACAGGAAAACAGAGATACAAAGCCATAAAATGGGAAATTATTCGAAAATGCAGGAAAGCTAAAGAACAATGGATTGATGAAAAGTGCAAAGAGGTACAAACGAAGATGGAAATAGGAAAAACAGACGAAGCATAGAAATTAATTAGAATGAATTTTAGGGATATAAAACCGTATAGCAAAAATATAAGAGACGCACAAGGAAACGTCATCATAGAAAACGTAGAGAAAGTGGGTAGATGAGAAGGATATATACGGAATTTATATGCAGGATAGGAACTAACTGCATTAGAACAGGAATCAGACATTGAAAATGATGACTTGGGATATCCTATACTTAGAGATGAGTTTGAATTAGCATTAAGGAGTCTGATAAATGATAAGACGCCGGGTACAGATAAGGTGCAAGCAGAAACTCTAAAAGCCGCTGGACAAGCAGTAACAGAACGTCTCTTCCAACTTGTAAGCTATATGTATGAGACGGGCGAGATACCCAAAGATTTCAAACGTAGCATCATAGTAACTATACCAAAAAAGAAAGCCGCGGATAGATGTGAAAATTTTCGAACAATAAGTTTGACAGCACACGTGTCAAAAATATTAACTAGAATTGTGCAAAGACGAATGGAAAAACGTGCGGAAGAAATACTAGGATAAGACCAATTTGGGTTTAGGCGAAACAGAGGAACACAGGAGGCTATTTTAGCTCTGAGATTGATAATGGAGAAAACAATAAAAAAAGGGGAAAGCGTGTGTATAGGGTTTGTGGATCTGGAAAAAGCATTCGACAATGTAAAATGGAAAAACATGTTTGAAATACTCAAAAAGATTGGAATGAGTTATAGGGATAGACGAATAGTACATAGCTTATACAAAGAGCAAACAGCAGTAATAGAATTAGAGCAGGAACGTAGAGAAGTAAACATTAGGAAAGGGGTGCGACAGGGATGTGTCCTATCCCCATTGATTTTTAACTTGTACATAGAAGAGGCAATGAATACTGTCAAATGCAGGAAGACATTTGGAATTACTATGCAGGGACAAAAAATTGATATGCTTAGATTTGCAGATGATATAGCGGTATTAGCATCTAGCAAGGAAGAGTTAGAAGCTGCTCTTAATGAAATGGAAA
Source organism: Platerodrilus igneus (assembly GCA_036346225.1). Taxonomy (NCBI): domain Eukaryota; kingdom Metazoa; phylum Arthropoda; class Insecta; order Coleoptera; family Lycidae; genus Platerodrilus; species Platerodrilus igneus. The sequence continues at coordinate 7,166,351 of JARFIW010001469.1, read as the reverse complement.
CGGTTCTAACAGAAAGATACGGTATGAAAATTAACAAAACTAAAACTAAAGTTCTAGTATGCAAAGGTGGGGAAAATAAATCAAAAACAAGAATACAAGTATGTAACACGAACTTACAAGAGGTTAAGGATTTCTGCTACCTAGGAAGCCAAATAACGCAAGATGGGAAAAGCACAAAAGATATAAAACAAAGATTAGCACAAGGTCGTGCTACATTTAACAAGAAAAAGCAACGACTGTGCTCAAACACCACAAACATAGAAACAAGGAAAAGATTGCTTAAAACATATGTGTGGAGCACAGCACTGTACGGCTGTGAAGCCTGGACAGTAGGAGAAGTGGACAAGAAAAGGTAGAAGCCTTTGAAATGTGGTGCTACAGACAGTAGGGTATAATTAGCAATACTGCCGCCTCTTTTGCTCCCAAAACCCTCATTTGCTCCCACATTTACATGTAAATCCCCATAAGGAGCAAATGAGGAGGAGCGACTCTTTCCTTCCTCATTTGCTCCCACATCTAAACCAAATAGTTTTCTTCGACTAGCCATTTTTTTATCTTTCATCTGAACCAAATAGTTTTCTTCGTCTAGCCAATGCATCTTTCGAGATAAACCTACCTTGTTTGGTATCAATTAACATTAGATTTTCTCAGCTACCCGAATCTTTAAAATTTTTAGATATCATCACCGCCAAGGCAGCTACCCTGATTTTAAGATTTCTTACCTGTAGCGACTTTTGAGCGTTCTTATAAATTTTTCTCAGCTACCCGAATTTCTAAGATTTTTTAAGATATCATCACCGCCAAGGCAGCTACCCTGATTTTAAGATTTCTTACCTGTAGTGACTTTTGAGCGTTCTTATAAATTTTTCTCAGCTACCCGAATCTCTAGGAATTTTCAGATTGCATCATCCCTAAGGAGCTACCCCAATTTTAAGATTTTGTGCTAAGATCAATTTCTAATCACCTCTCCTTTTAATATCTACAATCCTTTAACCAAACACGTAGCAGTATTAACATAAATTAAGCATGCGAAAATTTATTTTATCCAATTACAGTTTAATAAACTAATTACAATTTTACAAAGTATAACATTATTTCCGGTGTGTCCAGAATCCAACTAGTTTAACCTGTAACAAAAAGATTAATGTGTTGTTTAAATAGAGCTATAACAAAAGAGATTAATGTAAAAAGAGGAAACGTGTTTTCGGTTAATAAGACATATTATCGTTAACCTAACAATATGTTTTACCGTCCAGCGACACCACGTGGAGGTAAACACATTCAATGTAATGGGTTTTAAATAGGAAAGTACGCTAAATGCTAGTCAATTAACAGCAATTAAATATTGCTTACTGACCTACCTTAATTAGGTTGCTGTACTATTAGGAATGATGTTTAAGACCTCGTACGTATTTTCCGGATTATATGTTGTATTCTTTTTTATTAAGTAATCGAATAAATCGTTCTTTCTGCTTCCAAAGAAACTCAGGCACCCAATCGTCGAGACTGGCGTTCTTTATGCGATAGCTAGCCATACGGTTGTTAAACGCTGTACTAACCATTTCTACACCATCGTCGCTAGTAGCGGTAACTGTGGCATTTTATGTCTGTTGCTTCTCAAGTGTGCGGCATATGTATTCTTTTCCATTTCGAAATCGCATACTTTACACATAATTCGTGGTTGTTTCGTACAAGGTCCTTTAACAGCTGGCGGAGCTGAACGTTTAAGGCTTAATGACATACCGTGCTGTTTTCCTTGTGTCGCAGTAAGTTGTCCATTCTCGTAAAAGCGAAACCGCAAGTCCCACAGTTTAAGTACTTTGCTGCGGACGGCTTAACCGTGGACGATGTTACACCACGCATTTGACACACGTTGAACATGATTGCACATCCAGCATTCGATCGTCACGCAACGTTGCACGCGCACGCGTACGCACATTGCATCGCCATATACATCTTAAACATCAGCACCCATCTTTAGCGTCACATCGCAGCATATTTCGTCCGACACCTAGTCACATCACACGTACGCTTATGATCGCACGAACGATTTTCAGAACCGTATCGTTATCCAACAGACCAGCATCAGTCACACTCATCCGAAACCGCAGAACCGTCTCTCACATGTCTTCACAAACACGACGATAACCGAGGATCTGTCGTCACCACGTCGACGTAACCGACACCTACAGCAACCACTTCACGCACGTGTTGTCCTCGAGTTCAGCTGCCAGCCAGCACATTCACCACGACACACTTGCAACCGCATTTCGACACCGCTTTAAACGCCACGACCATTCACGATTCGAAACCATCACCGTACTCCAACGACGCCACGCACCCGACGATTCCCCATTTGTTCACAACAACACGCACGGTCAGCACATACGAAACAGATCGTCAGGATGTCACGAACATTAACCACATTACAGTCGTATTTTATTGTCCACGAAAACACTTTTAAACACACCATCAACGCTAGCACATTTATCATCACCGAGCGTGCCATGGAACCTTACATTGAAGTTCTCCACGCCGTCTAGTCAGCACCCTCCTGGCTGCATGTCACCGTAGACTGCTTCTTAACCACACCCGTGATTTTCAACTTCAATCTAGCGCTCCACAAGTCAGATTTCTAACACCCTTATCATCCTACAACACGTACTTCATCAATTTCACTTGCGTATACACTTATACAAGGTAGTCATTTGAAACTATTTACAGTATCAACATTAAGTTTAAACCAGAAACAGATTAACAGAACCACATGTTTGCTTTAAAGACCTACACTCATCTTTTAACCATCTTAGGTTAACACAGAACCTGTTCAAACGCCATTAAATGCATCTCTAGCCTGACATGATTAACCGTCATTTCAACCAGGATTTTAGGACGAAACAATTCTCAAGAAATTCAACGCAACCATACAACCATAAACCTTACCATGCATTCACTCCGCATTAGACGATTTTGTCATTTCCTCGATAACACTTCATTGCGAAATCGTCATTTACTCGCGACGCAGTCACACATCCAGACGAGCACTGACTGCTGTTCTGCCAGCCATTCCTAGCACCACGCCACTACTGCGCACGCACCGCGATGCCAGCTTGCGAGCACTAGCATCCGCGTTGCCCGTGCTTCGTGCGATCGTTACAATGCAGCTATAACAAAGAACATATACATATACAAAGTTTATCCGACATTTACAAATTCAAACACGAGCACTCAACGATTAACACAACACAGACAGTCCTATGCCTCAGTTTAACTTATCTTCCTTTAGTCGCAGCTGTTACAACGATCCAATCTTCTATCTCCTTTTCAATCCAGTTACGACACGTTCACGATTTCGAATCGTCGACGATCTGCCCCACATTGACCATCGACACATCCACTTTTCAGTCACAGCAATTACCCAGCTCTCACGGCTCATTTCTGCACACGATTGTCATAGCCTAGATCATTTACCTTACAAGCCGTGTGCAGTCACTTCATACAACTTATGCAATGGTTATAGACCTCTCTAGCATCGATGCTCAAGCTACCTTTTTACGTTGACGCAAACCCATTTGTACTCGATGCATCATTTTCGTCCCATTTGAACACGTCTTTAGCACTATTAACCAGATTCGTAGCACACCATCCTTTCAAGACGCTACATCAACGATCTACCGAACGTCTATCCAGCACACGTCATTGTCATACGGCATTCACCACTTTCATTTTCAGCATCAAACGCACTGTTCACACTGTCATTTCGAACAGCTGTCGACAGCCACGTCGCATTTTCACTTCACCACGCAGGCAACTGACACACGATTTACACCGCATTGCATCACGACGCATCATCCAAGTCCGAACATTCATTTTGAATCAGACATCGTCACATCTACCACGCACGACATGTACAGATTTCATGTTCCTTCATCTCACAGCACATCAGCCGATTCATCACGGCCTTGTCACACCACGTCAACATTTCACACCACGATATCCAAAGCGCACCACCATTTGCAATTGCAGCATTCCATGCATTTAGCATATACCATCATTTCATGACATGCAATCGTCCAGTCTATTCACGCACACAGCTCACGCAGACGCTTACGCTTTACAACGTCCAGCACGATCAATCGCTGCTGTTTGCAAACTCACTGCACATCAGCCACCGTCACTGTTCAGATCACCAGCCGAGCCCTACTTGTCAACCACACATTCTCGCTCAGCGTTCAGATCAACTTCCAGTCGTAACTGCAGACCACACAAGCACAATACTGATCCAGTCCACGTATTCATTCAGATCACCATTTGCATCGAACAGTTTGAATTCACAACGAACTGTCCATACTTTTCCGCCCCAGCCAGCCATGAACATTAACCCGTCCAATCTCTAGATCAACAGCACCATTTAGCTCTAACATCAGCGCTACAGCACGCAACACAGCATTGTCAGGTCCACACTAAATCATTACATCGGTCGCATCCAGACACCAGTCGACAGTCATACCACTTCGCCTAACGATAATATTTCGTACAAATCTTCACACTACGCACTTTCGCCACGTATGTCAATTCACGAGTCACACGTCGAAGCACTTATCAACCATGCACTGCAACTCTGCTTACTCGACGTCCGCCCATGCAATTCGACGAATACTGATATCATAAATCTCTCGCTCACCAACCAGACACACATACCACAGACCTGACCTGACACATCGACCACATGACATTACCACGCCGAACAGACACATGACACTATCCTGACACATGACAGCACCCACCAGATGCTAATGACACCATCAACTGACACGATGCAACTTGCATTACATTGAGCTCACTTTTACCATAGCGCACGACTTTCATTATCAGTGTATAGCGTACAGTCTTAGGTTAGCCCAGCCGCCGGGCGCTGGCCCAACCATTAAATTTTCCTTTATCTAACCTAGGTCCACACTTGTTTTTAATGGAAAACTCATTAAAAGCAATTAGTGTTAATGGGTTTTAATGAGAAAACTCATTAAAAAGCAATTAGGTCATATGGTCATGCGGTCATATGGTCATGTGGTCATATGGTCATTGGTCATTGGTCATATGGTCATATGGTTTGGTCATGTGGTCATGTGGTCATGTGGTCATGTGGTCATGTGGTCATGTGGTCATGTGGTCATGTGGTCATATGGTCATGTGGTCATGTGGTCATATGGTCATATGGTCATGTGGTTATGTGAGCAGGGAGATTAAATTTGGTATATAAGGAACCTACATATATCCGGACATGTGTTGATGCGCAACCCTGCGACCTAGGTCGGATAACAAAACAGTTCCTAAACCAGAGAATGTAAGCGATATGGCGGTGTCCGACATATTCGACTATTTTCGGTAATATACGCCCCACTCTGTAGGATACATAAGGGAACAGATTTTCGTATCCAATTTATTATTTGACGGTAGCTAGAACGGTAAACATGAGCGTCTCCAAGGTGATTAACGTTTCAACTTCTGGGAATAAAGTGAAACCGACAAATGAGCGATTTGGATTATGGCTGTTGGCAGAAAATATGTGCAACAATAATCTGGTGACAGATATTGGTAATATTTGTTATGTCGAAGGCGAAAAGATGCTGACTGGCGGACTACACACACCAATTACAGAACCATTTTGTGACAATATAATGTTGGTTAAAATTTATGCGACCTTTCTGACACCGAACAAGCATCTGCAAACAAACGGATGTTTATCCTAAAAAGAAATTTGTGGTGCATTTAACAGCTATCTACGAAGAAAGTTCAACCGATTTGTTTCGCTAGGCATGGTGTTAAAGCTAAGCTTCCGTTTTCTCTGGAAAGCAGTAACAAGATAGGCCAGAGAGTAAAAGAAATTATCGGAAAAGAAGACATCGAATGCATTAATAAAAATTCCAAAATCCTATATGTGTTCCATACAAAGTGGAACTAGCAGATGTTAAGTTGGAAACTTTATTGGAGGAACTACCAGATATATTAGACGAAGTCGAAAAGATTAATTTCTATCTTTTGACATGGATGTAACCCAAGATTTTGCAGGCATATTTAGCAAGATGGAGATGTGTAATTATTTAACTACAAACCATAACTTTTGCTATAAGGGCGAATACGAAGAAAAGTGTAATATTATAGTTGACAACGATAAAACTGCGGGGTTGATTGTTTAACATGGCTAACAACCAATGCAAGAATTAAGATTTACAACAAATTTGTGTGCCAGATAACAAGTCCTGGTGTTAATAAACAACTTGGCAATCATATACTAGATTTTTACGTTGTCCAGATGTACGTTTAAGGGAAACATTTGCGTCTACTTTGGCCAAAGAACATGGTATTACGCGATTGAAGCGACAATATACAACTGTGCAATTGGAAGCTATGTCAGTGCGGAACGGGTGTATAAACCCTTAAAAGACTGTTTAACCTTATTGGAAGATAGTGTTATACTTCCTAAAGGCGCCAATGTACTCGGTACCACTTACCAAAATGTGGAGTAAGCTATCGGACAAGCTACAAAATAGCTGCTGTTTAGTGTATAATAACCTGCTACAGTACGTGTATTGGGGGAATGGTAATACAAAGAAATTGACGGGCTTGCAAATTGTTGTCCAAAAACCAGAGGAAAAGGAAAATTGATAAAGTATGTGCTTTGGCTTTTAGTTTTAACTATTTACCTGTAAATTATTTGGAGATAGTAGAGGAAGATGTCCAAGATAAAATAAAAATCTTACACAAGTGCTACATTAAAGCAGGTAGTACATATTTTACACAATCTGCCACACCATATTCTACAATTCCAAAAGAAATAGTAATTTCGGACTTGGGATTGATAGATACGCCAACATTCGTCCAGAGGTTGTACGACAACGCGTAAATATTGGTAGTAAACTCTATCCGTTTACGCTAAAGGAAATTACCCCATTATGTATACCATACGCTGTAAGTGGAAGGAAAAGACAACTGGAATTAGAGGAAATGGATGCAAAAAGGCGAAAATTGGACTACATGGAAAACACTGCGACAATAGCGATCAATACAAAGATGTGTTAGACAAAGAACATCTTATTAGAGAAAATGAGGAAGAATTAAAAGATTATTTTATGTGCCGATGGACTGACTTAGATACATCTGGTTTCTACAAGTTGTATGCATTTGCGGTTAGTAAGAAAGACTCTTTTAGTTATGTAGGCGTTCTTGCAGAAAAGGATGGTACTAAATCCGTATACTTTTTAAAAGGTTATTCTAAAACGTATTTATCAAAATGGCAGATAACAAAGACGAACTAAGGAATGCGGGTTTCGTAATCTTTGCGTACACCACACGCAAAGGGGTCCGTTAAACATTGTATATTTGCCTAGTAAAGAACCTTTCGGATCATTTAAAACCGAGGGTCTTACAACCTATAACAACCATATATTCCCAAAAGTGGTGGACATGCAACTACGCAACAGTCTGTGGGAGAATAAGGATTTCTCCAATACCGACAAGAAGAAGTCGATCAAGCTAACAAGATACGTATGCAGGATATAGTGGGAAAGCTGCGATTAAAAGATTGTCACAAGCTGCAAGAATTACACGAAGGAATGGATCTAGTTGTCGGCGGAATCAAAGACTTTAAATATAGAGGCAAACTTCGGTACATTTTACAATTCGAAAACCTAGACGGTCTCTATGTATCAAACTATTGGTTAGAAAAGGAGATAGAGGAGTTGGGTATCGATTTAAATTTTAAGCTGCGAATAAAATTAGATAAAATTAAAGCCACTCTAAACAAACATAAAGAAAGGACTGTCTTCTGTGTATAACTTTGTATTAAAATTAAGTTTAAATGACCCCATGCTTGGCATTAAATATTTTTAAATTTGTTATGTATAATGTCGGAATAAACATTTTATAATAGTATATAACATTGTTCTTTATTTATAAAAGGCTGTGACGTTACCACGAAATAGCAGTCGCACAGAGAGGGGGCGCATGGGCAGCGCGCATGGGCAGGTGCGTACGCGCAGGGTGCGCATGGGCGGGTGTGCATGCGCAGGGTGCTCATGGGCTGGGATGTGTCTGGGCGTACACGAGGGAAGCGGATGTTAACAGTCACCAAGCATCCAATTCTTTATTTGATGGTATCGAGTACTTGCCTGCGTATGTATCCGGAGTAAAAAATACGATTTGCATACGCAGCTTATTAATAAAATTAGTTTATCGAGGGAAGATGACAAAAGGTACATCATTCCTAATAGTACAACAATTACGCATGGGGGCGTAAAGATATAAGATAGTTGTTTATATTTGTATATATTAGTTTTAAGATTCCATATTTTTTAAGTTCTTGTCCCACCTTCCAAATCCTTCCGGCTTCTATCCTGGTTGACAGAGTATACGTGTTATCTCCACGTGGTATTCGCGGGACACGGCGGTTTTAGATTTCTCGGGCGATGGTTGGCTAAGGCATATGTCTTGGTTAGCGAAAAAGGTTTTAAAGATGGAGTTAAATAAAGATGGGCAAAAATTAGTCTTTAAAACGCATAACTTTGTATGGGGTGGTTCTATTTAAAATCTGTTTACAGATTTGGGGTCCCTAGAAAAATTTAATATTAGTTGATACCTAGCAAAATATATTTATCTTAAAAGAGTGACTACCCCGCGTATAATAAATACAATATAACACTTGTCAACAAAAAAGTTGTAGGGAAAATTAAAGACGTATTTAATGGGGATCCAGTATTAGAATTTGTTGGTAGTAATGTTAAGTCCTACTGTATTGTAGGCGAGAAAGATACGATTAAAAAGATTAAAGGGGTCTCACGAATTGTAGTTATAAAACCGAGGGTCTTACAACCTATAACGAGCATATACCTCCAAAAGGAATGGACATGCAACTACGCAGCAGTGCGCGGAGAATAAGAATTCTCCAATAAGAAATTAAAGTTTCCATGTACGTAGCACCAGCCATTGGGTAATGGTCGAAATGTGGAACCTATAAAGACGATTATTAATTGTGGTTTAGAAAAATAGTAGTTTTCGTGGACTAAATAAAATAGCTTAGACTGGTTAATGTATATGGTTACATATTCTCGTACACATCCACAAACATCTGTTTACGTCCACAATGGCGATACCGGTAGTTTTTGTTTAACAAATAGTAAGAAAAATACGTCAGGTGTTAGTGCGTGGAAGCCCATAGGATCGTTGGATTCAAAAAGAACGGTGCGTATGGTGGTTCCCCGTTAGAATAATCGAAAGTGGTTAATCGGTCGTATTAGATGTTTAAATAAGCGAAAGTGTAAAGGCCTACATAAACAAAAATTTAATTAACCGACAAAAAAAGTGTGCGATGTGCTACACTTATAAATAAAGTATGGAATGGTGCTTTTTAGCGACCCTAGCAGTAAAAAGGGCGACTGACTTTTCCAAGCAACTACAAGAATAGCAGTAGCGCAGAGAAGGGGTATGCATGTATTATACAGTTGCTACAAAATATGTTAGTTTACGCGTAGCTTGGATGTGTAATTGATCACGACTTAAAGATCCCTCGGAGGTTTAAAAATTCTCGGCCTATTGTCGTTTGAAAAATGTTTGTAAATTATCAGAACAGGAGCGGGTCGAAGTTTAATGGATGATTGACTGAGTATTTGCTACCTTTACGAGGAATTGGAAGTTGACAGACATCGAGCATCTAATTCTCTATTTGGACGATATCGAGTACTTACCGGTTCTAGAAATCATTACATGCGGCCGACCGCTATGCGAAAGTGTAAAAGCCTACAGAAGCATAATTATCAGACGAAAAGTGCGCGATGTGCTATAGAAAGTATACAAAAATGGTGCTTTGCCCAGTCCTAACAGTAAAAAGGAGAGTGACTTTTCTAGCAATTACAAGAATAGCAGTAGCGCAGAGAAGGGGTATGCATGTATTATACAACGCATTGTTGCTATAAAATATGTTAGTTTACGAGAAGCTCGAACGTGCACAAATTAAATTTTAATCTATAATTAACCATGGTCGTAAAATGGGAAATTAATGGTTAATTTAATACTGCTAAGCATATACTTTCGCTTGGTGATTCATTTGGAAAATATTCAAGCCCACCTAAAATATGACGTAGAAGTTATTTAAAATTAAATTGTTGTAAGTATCCTGTAGACAACAAGTTGGTATTTTCTTAGTAATGGTTTAAAGTGTTTTGGTTATAGTAGCACTGCATCTTCTACAGCACGACTTGCACCCAATTTGTGTGCGTGTGCTACCACCCTTTTGGATTTTTAATATGCACACGATCCGTATAACATGGAAGACGTTTTCTGGTGTTTCTACTAACTGCATTCGCAGCATGGACAAAGCGAACCGGGCGCATACATTGGTCGCTAAATGTATTGGACGAGCTGCGAGGATCATAACGTCATTTAGTTCCCCGGTGAATCCTCAACTTCCTTCGGTCGTCTTCGAAACCTTCGGTTTGCATTCTATAGGAACATAAGCAGGTACGCTGGAGTAAACTTTTAGTTATAAGTTAGTTCGCTTACAAGTCAAGTTTTATAGTGCGGATTTTGTTTTGTACTAAAATGGTATCTGCAAACGTTTTTAAGTGCGATCGGGGACCAAAATACCTGGAAAAATGCTCTCAAACGGTACCAGAACAAATGTCGTGGTGTAACATCGTCCACGGTTAAGCCGTCCGCAGCAAAGTACTTAAACTGTGGGACTTGCGGTTTCGCTTTTACGAGAATGGACAACTTACTGCGAGACAAGGAAAACAGCACGGTATGTCATTAAGCCTTAAACGTTCAGCTCCGCCAGCTGTTAAAGGACCTTGTACGAAACAACCACGAATTATGTGTAAAGTATGCGATTTCGAAATGGAAAAGAATACATATGCCGCACACTTGAGAAGCAACAGACATAAAAATGCATCAGTTACCGCTACTAGCGACGATGGTGTAGAAATGGTTAGTACAGCGTTTAACAACTGTATGGCTAGCTATCGCATAAAGAACGCCAGTCTCGACGATTGGGTGCCTGAGTTTCTTTGGAAGCAGAAAGAACGATTTATTCGATTACTTAATAAAAAGAATACAACATATAATCCGGAAAATACGTACGAGGTCTTAAACATCATTCCTAATAGTACAGCAACCTAATTAAGGTAGGTCAGTAAGCAATATTTAATTGCTGTTAATTGACTAGCATTTAGCGTACTTTCCTATTTAAAACCCATTACATTGAATGTGTTTACCTCCACGTGGTGTCGCTGGACGGTAAAACATATTGTTAGGTTAACGATAATATGTCTTATTAACCGAAAACACGTTTCCTCTTTTTACATTAATCTCTTTTGTTATAGCTCTATTTAAACAACACATTAATCTTTTTGTTACAGGTTAAACTAGTTGGATTCGGGTACACACCGGAAATAATGTTATACTTTGTAAAATTGTAATTAGTTTATTAAACTGTAAATTGGATAAAATAAATTTTCGCATGCTTAATTTATGTTAATACTGCTACGTGTTTGGTTAAAGGATTGTAGATATTAAAAGGAGAGGTGATTAGAAATTGATCTTAGCACAAAATCTTAAAATTGGGGTAGCTCCCTTAGGGATGATGCAATCTGAAAAATTCCTAGAGATTCGGGTAGCTGAGAAAAAATTTATAAGAACGCTCAAAAGTCACTACAGGTAAGAAATCTTAAAATCAGGGTAGCTGCCTTGGCGGTGATGATATCTTAAAAAATCTTAGAAATTCGGGTAGCTGAGAAAAAATTTATAAGAACGCTCAAAAGTCGCTACAGGTAAGAAATCTTAAAATCAGGGTAGCTGCCTTGGCGGTGATGATATCTTAAAAATTCTTAAAGATTCGGGTAGCTGAGAAAAATCTAATGTTAATTGATACCAAACAAGGTAGGTTTATCTCGAAAGATGCATTGGCTAGACGAAGAAAACTATTTGGTTCAGATGAAAGATAAAAAAATGGCTAGTCGAAGAAAACTATTTGGTTTAGATGTGGGAGCAAATGAGGAAGGAAAGAGTCGCTCCTCCTCATTTGCTCCTTATGGGGATTTACATGTAAATGTGGGAGCAAATGAGGGTTTTGGGAGCAAAAGAGGCGGCAGTATTGCTAATTATACCCTACTACAGACGTATGATGAAGATATCATGGACAGACAAAGTTAAGAACGAAGAGGTACTAAAAATGGTAGGGGAAGAAAGAAATATGTGGAAAACGGTAAAAAAGAGGAGAGATAGGATGATAGGCCACATACTACGGCATGAGGGAATAGTGCGGAATATATTAGAAGCAGCGATATGAAAAAAGATAAGAAGAGGCAGACCTAGATTAGACTACTGCACACAGATAGTAAAAGATGTAGGCTGTAGGGGTTTCAGGGAGATGTGTAGGCTAGTCCAGAATAGAAATCAATGGAGGTACGCATCCAACCAATCCCAGGATGGATAAACTAATGACGAAAAAATAACTGTGCTTAAACATGATGATTATTATAAGTAACTACAAGAATTGGTTGGGTAATATTCTCGAATAATGTTAAGTGTGTGAAAGGATTTACTGGAAAACCATTACTTCGGCAAATGTCTAAGTGTTGGGGGATCTTGGTAGCCACAGGTTGCTTACCCCCTTCACTGATTCTCGGTGAAATAGAGCATAAAATTAGAAAACAATAGAGGGGGAACGAGCTGTATACACATGATGTGTGAGAATTTCAGGGAACTATGTAGGCTAGCTCAAAATATAAATAAGTGCAGGTACGTGTCCAACCAGTTTTGAAACGGAAAATTTAATGACAAAAAAATAAGCGGAGATAAACCTGATGATTAGTATAAACAACTAGTTGTTGGTTGCTAAATATCTGCAACTAATGATGACTGTGCGAAAAGATATTAGAAAATATATTAAATCGGTAAATGGTTAAGTGTTGGGGGGAACTTGGCAGCCATAGGCTGCTTACCTCCCTTCACAACCACTGAAAGTCGGAGAAATAGGGTATATAATTGTAAAACAATAGAAGGTGACCGAACGGTATCTAACAAGAAAGAACGGCGCCTATGAGAAAAAACAACAAACATAGAACAAGAAAAAAATTGTTGAAAGCATATGTGTGGAGCACAGCACAGTATGCTTATGAAATACGAGCAGTCTGAAACACAGACAGAAAAACGGTAGCAGCCTTTTGAAATGCTGTGTTTCAGATGTATGAAGACGATAGCATGGACAGACAAAGATAATAACAAATAGGTTATAGAAATAGTAGGGGAACAAGGATATCTGAGGAAAAAGATAAGAGAAATAGAAAGGCAGAATACGTTCTAAGGCATTTTTAGGGAATAGTATGGGATATATTACAAGCAGAAATAGGAAAAAAGAGGTAGATGTAGACCTAGATCAGATAGTTATAGATGCAGGGAAATCTGTAGGTTAGTTCAGAATAGGAAACAATGATGGTACGCGTCTAACCAGTTCCAGGACTGAAGACCTAATGATGATGATTATTATATAGTTGAACAGGAGGTATAAAAATTGATGCGTCTACATTAATATTTCAGTTTCAAGGTAAGTATGAAATTTACAGTTACTATAATTAGACAGAATTATTTGGTCAGTTAATACAATTGTTTTAGATGGAAATTAATTTGACGATTTGTTGGAGGAAGCTGGTATATCTTCCCTAAAGGAGCCTTAAAAACTTGATGTTTCATTTGACAAGACCAAATGTCAACTCAACAAAGGAATTTTTTTATTAACTAAATTAAGTGTATTATTTGTATTTAGGTGCTATCTCAAAATGAAGTATGCAAATACTTCAATTAATAAAAATGTTTAGTTATTTTAAAAATTAAATTCATTTAATTCAACAAAACTGTTTTGTCGATTTCACAAATACCTAAATTCGCTAAAATAAACATGTATGTTGAAATAAGAAACAACATAATCAAATCAATAAAATGTGTTTTTCCTTTTAACAAAGTGAAATTTCTGCCTAACAAAATATTTTGTTGAACCAGCAAAATTAGGTGTAGTAATTCAAAGTAACGGCTATGTTAGAATGAATTGTGCAAAGTGTTAAATGGAAAGAACTGAGTGTGTTGTAATAAAATTACAAGATGCTTAACGAACAATATATTTTGTTGAGTGAATTCTTATTTCTTTGTTTTAAATAAATTTATGTATACCTTTAACAAAAATATTTATTTGCGGAGAAAATAATATTTCCTTGTGGCTATGTGACACTGTAATTTATTTAGACCAACTAAATTTTTGTCGAATTAAGCACTTTTTTCTCAGTGTGTTTATATAGGGTTAATGCTTTCGTAAAACGAATTGTTAAAACGAGAAAATAGAGTTGCAATCTTAACATCTATTAAATTTAAGTAAAGAAGAAATGTTTAAGGCGTTGAATTTGTGCCAGCAGTTTTTTGGTATTATTTGTATAAAATGCCACGTAAAAGTAGGAATAATGATGACACGCTTGAGATTGTTTCGATGAAATTGGATACTAAATTATCGAAAGTGGATAAATTTCAAGATATGATAATTAAATTAATTAATTTATTAATTAATTAAATTAAATTAATTAAATTAAACGAAGTGGAGTATTAATCAATTAGCTCAAACACTAACGAGAAATATTGATAGGTCCAGCGACGGCACCACAAAATATGAAAGTTAAAAAGAACATAGTTACGATCGCGGTCATATTTCTTTGTGGAAATATTTAGGTGGATCGAGTTTGTCTTTTATGCTGGCGGGTTCGTGCACTATATGATATTTCTTAAAAATTGAAAAATTTAATAGAAGAGTCAAACGTTGCCGTGCGCATTGAGTTAGGATTGGCGTTGAACTGTTTAAAGGGATCTCGCAGAATTGGAGTACAGCGAACGAAAGTAGTTTTCAAGAATTTTGCAAACTTCTGTGAATGTTATAAAAATAGTTATTGGAGTATCGAGCAAGCGCGGTGGTCTAGCGGATTATTACTTGAAATAGTAGGACAGGCTATGCTATTATTAGAAAAGATGGAGGAAGAGCAATTAGTACACTTGTTGATTAAACATTTTGAACAGGAAGTACAGAGAGGAATTTTTATTTCGTGTTTGAAAGGTGTGGAAGAAGTCGAAGCTTATTTGCACAATCTAGATTCTACATTTACGACGGAAACGAATTTCTAAAATTATAATGTGTTGTTTTGTTTTGAACTTACTTAAGGTCGTTTGACGCAGCTCTAAATTCTTTTCTATTCTGGGCTAGTCTAAAAAGGTTTACATACCCTTCACAACCTAAATCTCTAATAATTTCACTAATACAGCTTTGTCTAGGTCTTCCTACTCTATTTTTATTTGCTAGTCTATAATCTAAGACCTTACTAAATAGTCCCTCATGTCTTAACTGGTAAACTATCATTCTATCTCTCTTGACCTTTAATTGTTTCCACATACAGTGTTCCTCACTTATCCTTCTATAAACTTCCTCGTTTATTACTCTATCTGTCCAACTAATCTTTAACATTCTCCTATAACACCAAGTTTCAAATGCTTGTATTTTTTTCTTATCTACGTCTTTAGTTGTCCAAGTCGCACTACCGTATAATAGAACGCTCCATACGTACGAATTTAAGAAACTTTTTCTATTATCTAAACTAATACTATTAGCTATTAGTAAGTCTTTCTTTTTTAAAAACATTTTTTTAGCTAGAGCTATTCTAGCTACTATATCCCTTCTGCTACGCCCGTCCTTTGTAATTATACTACCTAAATAGCAAAATTCATCTACCTTCTCTAACTCGGTGTTACCTATTTTTAATTTTGGTTTAGAATTAGGCTGTAACCCACTTGTCATTATCTTTGTCTTTTCTGAGTTAATTCTCATACTATAGTTACTCTGTAGTATCTCCTCTAAAATATTCAAAACTCTTTTCTAGACTCTGCTATAATGGCTACATCATCTGAAAAACGTAACATGTCTATTTTCTGTCCCTGTGCACTAATACCTATATCTTTTCTCTCTGTAGCTAAGTTTAAAGCTTCCTCAATATAAACATTAAAAATCAAGGGAGACAGTATACAACCCTGTCTAACACCATTTCTAATCTTAGCTTCCTTTTCTATTTCATCAAATCTAATTACTACGCATTGCTTTTTATATACACTGAAATAATTTTTCTGTCCCTATGAGAGATTCCTATTTTTCGCAAAACCCTGAACATAACAATCCAATTAACCCTATAAAATCCTTTTTCTAAATCTACAAACGCGAAATGAATCTTTTTATTTTTTGTAACCTTTTTTCCATAATTACCCTAATCACTAGTATCGGTTCTCTAGTCCCTCTGTCTTTACGAAAACCATATTAGTCTTCGCCTAAATAATTCTCAGTAAAAGCTTCTACTCTATTTTTAATTATTATTGCTAGTATTTTGGAAGCGTGGGAAGTTAAATTAACCGTTCTCAAATTCTCACACCTATCAGCTCCTAACTTTTTTGGGATTGGGACAATAATATTTTTTTTCGAAATCTATTGAGACCTAACTTGTGTCATATATTACTATTACTAGTTCATGTAATTTGTCTAAAGTTTTCTGACTTGCATATTTTATTAATTCTGCGGGTATATCGTCTATCCCCGGCGCTTTATTTAGTTTAAGATCTCAAACAGCTCTATCAAATTCCTCTCTTAATATTGAGAACCCTATTTCTACATCCTCTTCTTAGTCGTTCTCTAACTCATTCATCCCCCCTATATAAATCTTCTAAATATCTTCTCCATCTATCTGCTACCTCAACTTTATTTATTAGAAGCTCATTATTCTCATCTCTAATACCATTATATTTTTCCAATCTCCCCGAAAAACCTTTTAACTACCTTGTAAACTATGTCTGTCCTACCTACTCTTAAATCATCTTGTATTCCCTTACGATTCCCCTCCATCCATTTATTTTTAGCTTTTCTACACTCATGTACTATCTTATTTCTAGCTCTATTATATTATTGCTTACTTTCACTATCCAATTCTCTGAAAGGTTTAAGCTTTCTTCTATTCTCTATTAAATCTAATATCTCCTTCGCTACCCAAGGTTTTCCCGCTTCTACTTTTTTCTTACCTGTAGTCCGTGTTGCTGTATCACGTATAGCCCTTTTTATTTCTTTCCATATATTTTCTACGTTCCCTCTTACAGCTATCTCTTTGATCTTATTATCTAATACTTGTTTATATTCCTCTTTTACCTTACCATCATTAAGCTTACCTAGATTCCAACCCTCTCTTTTAACCTTTTTCAATTTTTTGAATTTTAGCTTACACTTCATTTTAATGATCGCTATCTATGTCAGCCCCTGGATAACTACGACAGTTTTTAACTTGGTTTCTAAACCTTTGTTTACCTAAAATATAATCTATTTGGTATCTAGCACTATCACCTGGCTCTTTCCAGGTATATCTTCTTCTAACATGTTGTTCGAATATACAGTTACTAATCAATGTTCCTGGCAAATTTCAACTAATCTTTCTCCTCTATCATATCGTCTACCATACCCAAATTTTCCTACCATTTTTCCCTCACTACCTTCTCCCACTGACGCACTATAATCGCCCATAACTATTAAATTCTCATCTCCCTTATATTATATCCTCGTATACCATTTCTACTTCCTCATCCTCGTACTGAGTTGTTGGCATGTAACCTTGTACTAAAACTGTGTCTGTGGGTTTCGTACTTAATCTAATCATAATATTGTATCTCTAAATTGTAAGTACTCTTTAACTTTACTTCCTTATCTTTTACCTAACACTATTCCTACTCCTGCCTGTTCATTAGTTGAAGAAGTTTTAATTATTCTATAATTATATTTCCAAAAGTCATTATTATCTAGTCATCGTACCTCACCAATACCTAAAATGTCCAGCTTTCCTTTTCTTATTTCGACTAGTAAATTCGTTAACTTATGTACTTTAAGTAATGGCTTTACATTCCAAGTCTCTATCACTAAATCGAACCGTTGTCTTAAATTCTTATGATGACGAGTCCCAAGTACCCCCTCCCGGAGATCCGAATGATGGGGTATTTTACCTCCGGACAAGTATTGTACTTGTGAGCTCTCCATCATACATATTTCGTGTTTCAGGCGACGCATACCTTAGAAATATTGTGGTAGGTTCCCATATCTTTCCACAACGCAGTTTTTAAAGATTTTTGTAAAAAGCCGTATCTGTCACAACCAACCCCCAACAACCTTGTAATTATTGAGGATCGCCCGAGACCAACCGACTCTCCTACAATATCTTCTAGCCAGCAAGGTTGCTGCCCCTTGCTGCACCTTTTGATCGCCTTTTGCGATAAGCAGGCTTACTATAGTAGTATTCTTTGTCCCCTACTATAGGGAAACAAATTCTATATAACCTATTTCAGTTCTATATCATTTACTTCAATTATACTGTTACGCTCCCTTTCTGTTAGCGTACTTAAAATACATCGTTTTGGATCGCTGTTTGTATAAAGTAAATACTTTCGAATAGTTTTCAGATTTGTATGCAATTTAACTCGCGTTTATTAATTTTAAAGGTAGATTTAATTGAAAACTGATTTTCATTAATAAATAAATTGCAAGGAATGAATTTTAAATAGGATTATTCGTAAATTACTTTCCAACTTATCGAAAATGATAAACAACTGTAATTAATTATTGATATGATGGCTGCATTCACTTTTTGGATGTTCCTTATGTTGTTATCGAAGTCGAGATAATAGACGACCAGAGGTTATGGGTAACAACTATTTTATATAACCAGATTAGTAGTGTAGTTCTTATTCCATTGAAGGAAAGATGCTTTATAGGCGAACGTGTTTACTCGACCTGCACGTGCGTTTTACGGAACATTGACTTAGGGATTACGCGTGCTTTACTAATTGTGTTTTTAGTTGAGTTTCTTTTGAAATAAAAGTTGTAGAACTTGCTTGCTAAACTTGACCGATTCTTCTTAGGATTAATGTGTGTGCGATCTAGTGTAGTGGTCCCCTTTTTTTATCAGGGTAAGTGCAATAAACTTGTACAGAATTTTTAAAGGAGCCACTTTAGTCAGGTTTTAAACTCCCTAAAACATTTGCAAAATGAAATTGCAAAAGTGTTTAACTCATTCCGTATTAATGATATGTTAAATTTACCTTGCATTTAATAAGTAAATAAAATATGAACGTACATTTTTTTTAAAGACGAGATTGTGAGAGTGATCGTGCTTTTAAATGTTTCACCGTATTCAAACAATGCCTTTACCAACTGAAATTAGCTTCAGATGTTGAAGTTCTTTCTGCTGAAGCAGATCCGCAATACGAAAAATTCTTGACGGATGTTTGGATCGGAATTATACTAACTTTAATTGTTCTTAGTTGCGTTGTTGCATGTGTTCCTGTCTGTTGTACCACAAATTCCACCCCCGCGAATAGACTGTGAATCTTTGCCAAGCTACACCAGTGCATCCGGCTTACCAAGCTATCAGGAGGCTTTCGATCAGTTACAGAAAGTAAAAGAACAATCTGCAGTTGATAGTAGTGTCAAGTTTCAAGTTGATAATGGGATGGAACCATGGACACCCCACACTCCACCAACTCCAACTGCAAGGCTATCAGTAGCCGAATTCGTCCAATTCTATAGAAACTTTTCCGGTGCTCCTGGTTGTGTAAGTTAAACTATTTCATACTTGTTATTACTTTAAATATCTATCCGTTTGTTTTGCAATATTCTTTGTCGTGTTGATACCTTTTACAATAGAAGTGCATGCTATTTTTAAAAAAAAAAAGAAAAAAAAAAGAAAAATCGACAATACTGGACTACTCATATCAATTGTGTCTACCTATTTATCTTTTGTTATAATTTTGTTTGATTATGTTTAATTGGTGTGTGAGGAAACGTTTCTGCTACTCCCCAATATTTCCTTACTTTGTAATAAAAGTTTTGTAATGCTTTTATCGTGATTATATTATATAGATTATCCAAACAGTTTTTTTTACATCTTACAGAGTACGGAATAATTTAGACTTTTCATTGCTGCTATGCTTATTCTTTTTTTTTCAGGTTTGCTTGACTATTTTTATTGCAGGTATTGTCACTAATTCCTACAGCCGCGTATATCATATGGTAGTCTGCTTTCTACAACCCCCCCTAATCTCCGATTGAGCCCGGTCATTCCTTGACTTTCTTTGTGTTACGCACGGCTACGAGTCAACGTAACATAAAGTTTCTCGTAACCTGTCCCCTTTTTATTTAGCCCGGCTGCCTACCGTACATTCTTGGGAAGAGTTGGAAAATGAGTGTCAAAAATTAGAATTAACAAAATTTAGGATCGACAATTACGTACCCCCTAATAGAAATACCCACTCGTATGTGGAACCTGATCTGGCCTATAAACCAAACCCTTCGTTACCCTCTTTGGTCCAACCTCGTGGGGCTAACTTTTCTAAACCACACCCAACCCCCGCGAATAGAAATAATCTTTCTTCTATTACTACTCCAGCTATCCCTACTACAAGTAAACAGGTCGTCTGTTGGAACTGTGATAAAACTGGACATGTTTCACCCCAGTGCTCTCACCCACAGATCCTACACTGTTACGGATGCGGTTATAAAGGCGTGACCAGACGCTATTGCCCGCGTCAATGTGGCCATTCTTTAAATCGTCGATAGGGTCCTTGAGCCGAGGCGAAGACCCTATTCTATCGCTGTCCTCGGATCTTCCCTTTCCTGGTCTGGTGGGCCAACCCCGTTCTATGTTAGATTCTATATGTACTGCCGTCCGTGGCGACGAACGTCCCTATCTTACTGTTCATATCTTTGGTATTTCCTTTATCGGTTTGTTAGATTCTGGAGCCACTCGTACAATCCTTGGTGGTCCTGGTTGGCGCCGCTTAAGTTCCTTAAACCTCTCCCTTCGTAATTATACTTCGTCCTTCTGTAGCCTGGCAGACAATTCAAAATGCGCCATATTAGGTTTCATTTCCCTCCCCATAGCTCTTCCAGACTCCGTTACTACCCTCGACATCCTTGTGATTCCCGAGACCAACCGATTCTCCTACAATATCTTCTAGCCAGCAAGGTTGCTGCCCCTTGCTGCACCTTTTAATCGCCTTTTGCAATAAGCAGGCTTACTATAGTAGTATTTTTTGTCCCCTACTATAGGGAAACAAATTCTATATAACGTATTTCAGTTCTATATCATTTACTTCAATTATACATCACTCTTGTTCCATCGCAATATAAAAAAATCCCTCATGAATATCAGATGGCAAATTGGACTTCCATATACCATAAACGCCTACCTTACCTGATATCACAAGGTCGAGAATTTCTTGTTAATGAGAGAAGCCCAAGATAAACTTGGATGGAAAACGGCTTGAGGAAAAGAAAAACTCTTTAAAGATAAATGGCTAGTAGAGTGTTAGCTCTGGGTGGATCATGAGCTTAAGTCATGGGTTGACAAACGACCAAAAATATAGATAAAGAGCGCGCCGTATTTTTCAATACAACATACAAAAATAGGTGTAATTGCATTAGGGGAATGCGGAAACCTGAAGTCTAGACTGCTTATGTAGCCATAAAACCTAAATATGGACCTTGCAAAGCACTTACCAGATGTATTACAGATGTCTCGGTATATACTGTGAACAAACAAATGCACAACAGGGACACCGTTTGTGTCCTTAAAAATATTCACCAATAAATAACATATTTGCTTTTAAGTTCCAAAAATATATACATCCAGGGTACTTGTTAACATTAGACAAAGTTGATCTTTTGCTTATTAAGAACCATGAAATTTCCTTTGAATTTTTAATAATAAAAGAATTAATCAAAATTAAAGAGATTCTATTCACTTAAATTTGTTTAGCGAATTTCAATAGAAATATTTACAGTTATATCAAAATTTACTTGAAAGAAAACTAATGATGTTCTTTCTAGAATAACGTAAATTTCGTTAGATTTTCAATATCACATGTCATCAGTCTAAGGTATTCGTTTTCTTAATAATATTACACTTTGGAATTAAGATAGTTTTGAGTAGTACTACAATAGACTTTACAATTAGGTATCTAACATATTTCTTTTAAATGTTACTAAATTGTATCATTCAGAGGAAGAATAAATTTTATATTTTGTCCTTTAAGAATTTATCATTTCTTAAGATTAAAGTACATGACCTCAATAATAAGCAAGAATATTTTAATGTAATTTAAAATAATATGTGGTGATGGTATCTAAAAATTGTAGGTAGTTTGACATGTGGTTTCAATAACACTTTTTAGTGAAGCTAATAATTATTTCCTTAATGATTAAATATTTAAGGTTACAATGCTGCCATCTTTAAAATTTTTTGTAAAGTTACTAATACAAAAATAGGGTGTTTATACAAAAACCCACTTCAAGATAACGACATTAAAATAAAATATCAATCTTTCATCTAAGTTGGAGCTTTAAAATAAATTCAATATACTGTAAGGTTAAGATCACTCACGTGCACGAAGTACAGTTGGAACAAAAAAAAAACTTGAACGTTCTTACCAGAACAAAACAACGCCATATGTCGACCAAGCTAAACCACCTGCAATCCACACAAAAAAATGTTCATATTGAAACGTTGAATTTAAATCGGAGCCCACAAAAACCTTTTTAACAAAATATTATTAAATTAAATAAAATCTTCACTTGACGTATCGTATCTAACAGTTTTCATTATTCCAAAATTTACGTAAAGCTTTTACCTCTCCATTATTGCACTACGGAAAATGAATAAATAAATTTTATAAAATTATTTCATAGTAACTGCATTAATCATGTACACCAGAATTTTTCATCGTGTCTACAGGAATCAAACTGCTTCACCAATAGTGGAACACAAAATCAATCCACACTAAAAGCTATCACGAACCAGACTATGACACGATGGTATTAATCATTTAATCTTTTTTTCGAACACGATGCCAAGCAAATTCGCTTGGCACCATCTTGACTCTTCTTACCACCAATCGAGCTGCTTTCTCGTTCAAGCTCTAGTCGAAAAGTGATTGCGAAAATGACAGATAAGTAACTAGCCTAGTAACTTAGATATCTAAGGGGAAGGAGTCCATTATACATAATACACGTAATAAGCTATCTTTTGTCACCAGACAATTATAAATTATGTTTTGATTTTATTAAGGCATAATATTACATTTATAGAGAATATGTAACTAAATAAAAAATACGTTACACAGTTTGCTTGGTAATTTTACTGAACCTTGACTATTTAGTCGATTCTACACGTCGTGAAAAATTTCTTAGATACCTTTGACCGAACAAATTACTGTGGAATTCAGTTTGATAAGCGTTGGTTCTACACCACTGCGCTATTGCATTAAAGACAATTACAACAGTAAATATTTGAAGATCTCACAATCATTAACCGATAGTTCTTATTAAAGTTTGTAATTAGAATATTTATCTACCGCGTGAGGGTATCCAATTAACAATAAATAATAAATAACAGGACCTCTAGCACTATCGTACCCTCACGTTTCGGGACGTTGCCTCGCAAGCTGCAGCAGTCGGTGAGAGGGGGGGTTCATTAAACAAACACACTGAGACGAAATTCCGATTGTTTTATTAAATGGGCTACTAACTAAAACTTCAACTAATTACATATGCATAACAAAAATATACAGTAAATAACATTATTTACAATAGGGCGGCACCATGGGAATTAAACGGCCCATGGACCAATCGCGGTAATAGCTCTCGTCGCACTTTGTTCGTGGGCGATGAACCAAGATTGCAGGACAGAAAATAATCACTTCACAGGGGCTAATCTTTTAAAGTCTCCGGCTAGCACAAACACAATTTAACTAAACTAAACTAAGATTCTTATTTTATGAATATTAATAACAGTTCTGGGTGAAACCACCCCAATACAATAATTAATTAATTCTACCGTAGTCTACTTAACTTGCTTATGGCGACGACCCTCCTTTAACCACGGGGTCATCAACACCAGGAAAAATACGACCTTCTCAAGGGTCAAATACTACAGTAACGTGACTCCTGACCTGAGCTTGCATACGCAGGTAGTCTCGTGGCTTAGTGATTAACGGCCTCTGACACCGTCGAAACACAATATAATAGTAGACCCTTCTAAAACGATGCGGTCTTCCAAAACAATAATCTAACGGATCAATTTACTTGAACTGAGCTTTAACCCGGAGTTGTATTTTATGGAAGTCGACAAATACTGTATTTAAACAAATAACTGACTTATGCTGCATAACACAGCCTTGAGTTCATGGTAATACCACATATACTATTTACTTACTCAGAGAAATAATTAACTTAGAACATAACGGCACGCACTTGACTTTAGAGAAATAAAACACTTCACTCAGTCTGGAAATAAACAACCAGCTTTAACCTCTAACGCGTCTGGAAATAAACAACCCCGATTACCACCGGCTGGCATCCTTATATACATTTAAGTTAATTGAAAAATAACCCCTTTCTTGACTCTCATACTCGACTTAGGATACGCCGGTCGTAAATCTTTAAGATTAATTAAACTGCCAATTGCACTAAGATAGCCACACAAGTAGATCTCGGAACTAATTTTAGTTGAGTACTCCGCTAATTGAAAAATTCCTTCCGACCACCCAGACATAAATAGGGTCCTAGAACATGATTGACATCTAATCATAGATAGCAACTAATCTGACATGTTTAGTGCCTTTCAAGTAAAGTGCCTTTAGAAAAATTAATTAACTCTTGGATTATGTCTTCCTGGAACTTCGCTAGGACGCTCTTGGGTGATCTTGCAGCTGCTTACAATTGCAGACATATTTATGCTACAAGACCTTCATTCTAATAATTAGAATGCTAAAATTAAACTAGAAAATAACTATTTTTAGAAATAATAGAACTATTAGAGCGTATTAAAACAGTATGTTACAAGTTTATACGTAAGAACTATTCTATATTTTTATTAACAATAACTATAACTATTTAATATTAATTAGATTTATATATACGTTAATGTACGGCCATCTTACGGTGTTATAGCAATTTAAGTCTTAGTTAGTTTATTTAACTGTATTTTACTTTGCACACGTTTCTCTGAAGATTAAATCGACACGTCAGACTTTGTTAAACCAGTTCTATACTTTGGGACGACCGCGACGTGAAAGCGCTTTCGTCGTCTCGAGCATAACGTCACATGTTTATTTCGTTGTGAATTTAATTCCAGGACAACTTATGAACCCATATTGTGTTTTGCACGGTAACCTCCCTTTAAAAATTAATAGGTAGTGCATTCGTATTGCATTGAAGCTCGGTGTCCCTCATTCTAGGGACGTACCACTGTTTATTCGGTTTACATTATTCGTTTATTTCATTTACCAGCATTTTATTGCTATAATTGTTATTATCTTACAGGTACGATTATTATTATTATAGGTTCTTCATAGCTATTTATTCTACTGATATTAGTTTTTTTCCTATCGTTGTGGCTCGGCACGGTACCTATGCTTTGCAGTGAGACTACGAGGTCTGTTTTCTTCTTTCTTCGGCGTCTCTGACGCCGATCCAAGTTTCAGTTCTTGTTTTCTTTTCTTGCGTGCTTTGGCTACGACCACTCTACCGCAACCAACTAGCCGTAAGCTAGGCATTTCAACAGTTGCTGTTGTCCGCCACTACGACCCTCTCCTATATGTTCCCTCTGCCCTTTTCTTGTCCCATTCTTTATATACTCACGGCGCTTTTTGTGTGTTCTTTACGCTTTAAGGTCGTGATATGGTAAGTTTCTGTTCAACTTTATTGTGGACCAATTATATTTATTATTTGGGATTGATACAAATTAGTCAAGCTTTAGGCTTGAACATATTAGCCGACAAGGAAAGCACAAAATGACCGTTATACCTTTCAGAGAAAAGGTTAATTATTTTTGACAATTGTCGTTAATAAACGGATAACTAGTAATAAATTATTAGAGCACAATAGCCGATTTGGGGTAATTTGCAATCTTTTAACAAGGCGTGGTGACAATTTAATATTAAGTTAACAAATTAAGTATTTAAGTAGCGTCAGAGATTCCCTTTGATATGATTTGTAAATAAACATTTTATTACAAGTATTATTTCAAATTAGCTGAATTTAGCAGCAACTTAAAAAAAGATCTTTTCGTTAATTAAAAATGTTGGAAAGTTGGTAAAAAAAATAGATTCCAATTAAAATTTCTTAATTAATTGCATCTAAAATGTGCAAATTATAAGAATTGTAAACCGATTATCAGCTTTGCAAGTAGCATTATTCAAATACCTCCATCACTTTTCTTAATACATTGGCACCTAACTAATAAGCAAATTTTAATTAAAAATTTGTTTGAACTTGGTCTTTTCACGTTTTCAATTACTTAGAAAGCATGCATTTACTCAGTACTTCAAAGAAATTATCTTCTCATACACAATTTTGTTTTAATCCACAAATTGTGTAGAAACTTGAGAGAATCGTTTTGAACGTTTTGATAAACATCATCTTGGAAAATCATGAAGTCAGCTGCCACTTAATTACACATCTGAAGTTACCTCCACCAGAAATAAACAGACTAAAGTACAGCTTCAAGCGCTCTTCTCTTTTCCAATTAGGGAATGTAAAGCGGGATGTATTATATACGAAGACGTCCTTTCACAAACCTCTAACTAATATCGGGTTTGTCTACAATTAGCGGAGGAATTTATAATGCAGTTTTGATACGTGTTTCTGACAAACATATGTTCAAAAGAAAATATTAAAACTGCAACCCTTATTTCAGTCTCGATAAATAAGAAAATCTGAATTTAAGAAATTGATAACGGTAAATATACCTGCGAAAGTGTCGTTTATTCTACGTTTTAAATACGCAACGAGTAGTAATAGCCGTTACATGGAAATTTAACGCTTGCCCCAAAAACGTTAACACAAAATATCTACTTTTCGAGTACACCAGCTTTCCATTCGTTCGCCAACTATAACATTTCATATAGCTGAAACATTTTAAACTTGCTGCAAAGCGGTAAAATAAGAGATGCTATTGTTTTAGGTTGTACGTGATAAGTAGTTGGGCTAACTGTGTTCTGGCGCAAAATCGAGTAACAACCGCTCATTACACTTGTAAAAACTTATTTTTCAATGAAAAATCTAAGATGCATTTAGCAATTTGTACTCTTCAAGGTCTTCATTTTAGGATCACGTGAAGTCATCATATACCCTATTTCACCGATATTCAGTGGTAAGTGACAGGGGTTAAGCAACCTGCGGCTACCAAGATCTCCCAACGTTTAGACATTTACCGAATTAATAGTTTTCCAATAAATCCTTTCACACAACCCATATTAGTTGAGAATATTGCAAACCCATCATATATAGTTGTTTAATAATCATCAGGTTTAAGTACAATAGTTTTTAATTAGGTCACTAACTGTTCCGTCTTGGCCTACATCTTTGACTATCTGTGTGCAATAGTCTAACCTATGCCTACATCTCTCTCTTTTCCCTCATACCTTAGCAGACCTATCATACAATCTCTCCTATTTTTTATAGTTTTCTACATATTTCTTTCTTCCCCTGCCATCTCTAGAACCTCTTTGTTCTTAACATTGTCTGTCCAACGTATCTTCATCATACGTATGTAGCACCACATTTCAAAAGCTTCTATCTTTTCTTGTACGATTCTCCTACCGTTCAAGTTTCACAGCCGTACAGTGTCGTGTTCCACAAATATGTTTCCAGCAACTTTCTTCTTCTTAATCTTTTTTGGGAATTAAACCACTCATAGTTTTTAAAATCATCTTTATTTACGTTTCGATCCATGACCTAGAATCGTTGTCAAAATACTAAAAACTTCAAGTTTGACATTTATGACATAAATTGAAGGTGACTTTGATTTATTGATGTTCGAAATATTTAGTTTGAGTACACTAAACAAAAATTTTTAAAGTTTAAAATAATGATTGCCTTCAATTTGTGTTACGGCCTGGGACCGACTTTTTTTAGGTAGCCAATACGCTTAACGTGAAATCAGCTGATTAATTTTTATTGGTGAATTAAGAAGAATGCTTAACAAACCATAACTTTTTTCTTGTTTCTATATTTGTGGTCTTTGAACATAGTAGTTGCTTTTTCTCGTTAAACGCAGCACGGCCTTCTGCTAAACCTTTGTTTTATATCTTTTGCACTTTTCCTATCTTACGTTATTTGCCTTCCTAGGTAGCAGAAATCCTCAACTTCTTGTACGTTCTCCTTTCCTATTTGTATTCTAGTTTTGATTTATTTTTCCCTCCTTTGTATACTAGTACTTCAGTTTTATTATTGTTAATTTTCAAACCATATGTCTCTGTTATAACTGTGTTCATTTCATTAAGAGCTGTTTCAAACTCTTCCTTGCTAGTTGCTAATATCGCTATATCATCTGCAAATCTAGTTGTATCAATCTTTTGTCCCTGCATAATAATTTCAAATGCCTTCCTGCATTTGACAGTATTCATTGCCTATTCAATGGACAAATTATAAATTAACGGGGTAGAGTACATCGCTGTGTCACCCCTTTCCTAATATGTACGTCTCTACGTTTCTGACCTAATTCTATTACAGTTGTTTTCTTTGTATGAGTTATGTACTATCCGTCTCTTACTAAAACTCATTCCAATTTTTTGGAATATTTCCATTTTTTTTTCTATTTTACTTTGTCGAATGCTTCTAGATCTACAAACCCTTTACACACGCTTTCTCGTTTTTCTATTCTTTTCTCCATTATCACCCTCGGAGCTAAAATAGCCTGTTTCACCTAAACCCAAATTGATCTTCTCCAAGTACTTCTTCAGCCCGTTTTTTCATCCGTCTTTGTACAATTCTAGTTAGTATTATAGACATGTGTGCTGTCAAACATATTATTCGAAAATTTTCAAATATATCTGCGTCTCTCTTTTTTGTTATAGTAACTATGATGTCACGTTTGAAATCTTTGGGTATCTCGCCTGTCTGATACATGTAACTTACACGTTGAAAGAGATGTTCTGTTAGTGCTTGTCCAGCGGCTATTAGAGTTTCTGCTTGCACCTTATCCATACCCGGTGTCATCCTATTTTTCAGGCACTTTAATGCTAATTCAAACTCATCACTAAGTATAGGATACCCCAAGTCACCGTCTGACTACTGTTATAGTGCTGATGTTTCCTCTCCTGCATATAAACTATCTATCTATTCTTGCCCTCTAACCACTATCTCTTACAAGTTGGAAGAGACGTTCGTTACTGCTTGTCCAGCAGCTTCAAGAATTTCTACTTGCACCTTATCTGTATGCGATGCCTTACCATTTTTCAGTCTCTTAAATACTAACTCAAACTCATCTTTAAGTATAAGGTATCCCAAGTCATCCTTTTCAATGTCTGATTCCTGTTCTAGTGCTTTTAGTTCCTCTCCTGCATGTAAATTCCCTATATATTCTTGCTATTTAACCACTTTCTCTACATTTCCTATAATGGTGTCTCCCTCCGCGCCCCTTATATTTTTGCTATAAGGTTTTATATCCCTAAAATTGATTCTAATTAGTTTGTATGCTTCATCTGTCTTTCCTATTTCCACCTTAGTTTCTACCTCTTTGCACTTTCCATTAATCCATTGTTCTCCAGCTTTCCAGCATTTGCAAAAAATTTCCCATTTTATGACTTAGCATCTCTATTTTCCAGTTTCGACCGGTCTGTTTTTGTATTTTCGTCGTTCTTCTTATTTTCTTTTGGTGTATACCCCAGAATATCTCTGACCGCCCTGTCTAAGCTCGATTTAATGTTATTCCATTCTGCTTCTACTGCCTGAGTATCATAAATTTTTCCGATATCTTTCAGCAATTCATTTGACCCTATTTCAAATCTTTCATGGATATCTTTATCTTTTAGTTTCTCAAAGTCAGAGAACTTTTTTCCGTCCCCTTTTCTCAAATTTTTTAATTCAAGAGCGGCCTTCTTAATTACGATATTGTGGTTAGTGTCTATATCTGCTTCTGGGTAGCTCCTTCAGTCTTTTACTTGATTCCTAAACCGTTGTCTAACAAGAATGTAATCTATATGATATCTTCCTATATCTCCTGGCATCTTCCACCTGCATAGTCTTCTAGTATGATGCTGATATAACGTGTTTGTGATAGTTAAAATGTTTATGTCGCAAATTTCTGCCAGCATATTTCTCCTGTCATTTCTGGTGCCTAAACCAAATAAACCTACTACCACTCCTTACCGACCATCACCTACCATTGCATTAAAATCCCCCGCAATTATTAAATTTTCATGTCTTTTTATGTATCTCAGTATATCTTTGATATCTTTGCAGATCGTTTCTACCTCTTCCTCACTGTAGCTGGAGGTTGGCATGTAAACTTGTATTATTACTGTATTTACCGGTTTAGATTCTAATTTAACCATGAGCACTCCGTTATTTTGAAGGTAGTTTTATATACAGTGTACTATCTTTCTTTCATACCTATCCCAACGCCCGAATTTCTTTCCTCTGGTCCTGTATGAATTATCCTACAAAAGTCTCCGCTTTAGAAATGCTACCTATCCATTGCAATTTTCAAGTCCTCTAGCTTACCTACTTGATTCATACTTCTAACATTCCACGCTCCAACTCGCAGAATGTTACCGACTCTTTCTAAACTTTTCGATCACATCCTCTGAAATAGTCCCCTCCTGGGGATCCGAATGGAGGACTGTTTTAACTCCGAAATCTTTTACACTAGAGGATGGCATAATGTTAAATAACAATTTAAGTACGCTGTGTATGTGGGAGGTTATGTGGAGGTTTCCGTTGCCATACACTTCGCAGTGGCATGACTTAGAATGCCATATCGACCACTATGGTTTCTGCTACTTCAAGTACCGAAAGAACAGCATGCTACCCTCTTTCGGGGACCTATCTTAATCTGGTTTCCCACAACAGACCCTACTAAATTGGTTAAACTTATAGTTTTGCTCTTCAGCTCACTGAAACACGCAAGCCATTTTACCCGTTCTAGTAATCTAGAGCTTCTTCAACGTACAGGTCAATTCAGAACTCAGGAATTTTTTACCCCAGAGGATGCCATCATCTTCAAAGAAAATGTAAGTACACTGTGTACTTGGGAGATAATGTGGTGGTTTCCCGTTGCCTTCCACATTGCAGTAGTGTGTCGTAGAATACCACGCCGACCCCTTTAGTCTCTGCCTCTCTAAGTACCGAAAAAACTGCTGTCCTAATTCGGGGACCTGTCTTAGCATGGTTCCTCACTAAAGACCTCACTAGTGTGGTTAAATCTGAAGTACTGCTCTTTAGATCACTGGAACTTTCAGCCATTCTACCCATTCTAGTAATCTAGAACTTCTTCAAGGTGCATGTCTATTCGGAACGGAACAATGAATAAGTGCAGATTATTTTTTATAATGATGAGTAAAGAATATTACCACGTGTGAATGTACTAACAACACTTGTAAATACTCCCTGTATGTTTGTTGTGGTTTGTTTAGCATTCTTCTTAATCTTCTTTGGGAATTAAACCACTCATAGTTTTTAAAATTATCTTTATTTACGTTTCGATCCATGACCCAGGATCGTTGTCAAAATAATAAAAACTTCAAGTTTGACATTTATGACATAAATTGAAGGTTACTTTGATTTATTGATGTTTGAAATATTTGGTTTGAGTACACTAAGTGTACTAGGTCATGCATCGAAACGTAAATAAAGATAATTTTAAAAACTATGAGTGGTTTAATTCCCAAAGAAGATTAAGAAGAATACTAACAACACGTTAAATACTTTCAACTGTATCTAAGTGCTTTCAGAACAATTCAATATTATACGTTTTATACTGCAGCTATTCATATTAATAGGATGCGCTTGAAAGGAAGTATGTGCACCCGTGTACTACGTATTCATCATGAAGTCGTTCAGTGGTTAAATGAAACCTCCATATCTGATTCCCTATGCATTATCTGCTTTGAACAGTTAGAAGACTCCAGAAGGATCTAATAATTTTTAGTAAAATGTTGAAGCTTTAAAATTTGATTTATAAACGTACAACCCGGCAATTCAGAGTAGTCTGCTTATTAATCCGCTAGTGAAATGAAATAAATTATTGAATCGATTGTTAAAATAAATGCGCTTAACGTTTATATAAATTAGCACTTGAGAGTCAGACCAGTTAGTGTTTGGGTGGATAAATTATGCAGTCGAATTTAGTAATAAATATTACATCATTGTCGTCTTACAAAGGAATTTAATGTAAGTAAACATTGTAGTAAGTATTATCAGTGATTTCTATAGAGGCATCTCAGTACATTAAGAATTCTCTGTAAATAATTGCGAATGATTAAATTTGTATTCGACCGAATAAAGACCAGTAAATTGAAATTCATTACAATATTAAAGCTGCATATTACTGTTTTTGTATAAATTAAATAGCCTATCATTCTACTAATATTTTGTATTATTAATTTGCTGTTATTAAGCGGGTGTCCGCCAGTAAGGTAACTAGTTTGTTTTGCCGCCATTTTGGTAAATAATAGTTTTGACAGTTCATATTTGGCAATCGTGGAGCAAAGACGTGGCAAATTTATTATGGAAAAATATTCGATAAGCTAACATTTAAAACATTTTATGCAAATCACTCATCGAATACTGCGACAATGAAAAAGTTACGTGAAATTGTTGAAAAAAAAATGTACCAACAAAACGCGCTATTTATTGTGTATTGAATAATATCGAACGAAGAGGGTCTGTAACTGATAAGCCCAAGTAGGGATGGACACGAACCGAACAGGTTCGAGGTTCGGTTCGATTTTTCGAACCGAACCGAACCGAACCGGACATTTTATTTTCGAACCGAACCTCGAACCGAACCGGCAAATTTTTCGAACCGAACCGAACCTAGCTCAAGGTTCGGTCCGATCCGGTTCGAAAGGTTCGGTTTTTAAATAAAAATTTAGTTTAAAAATTTAATTTTCACTAAAAACATGTCAATCTTAATTTCTCCCAAACGCACATTTTAAAAATATCTAGTAGCAAGCATATAAGAATTAGAACGATTTTCTAATGTACATGGTCATCGAGTTTTAAGGCAATAGGTAAATAATGTAATAGGTATTAGTGATACATATCTAATAAATTTTGTCATCGAGCCACGTTTGTAGATCAAAAAATTCTAGATTAGTTCGATTTGTTTAATGCTCTTTATTTCAAATTGTTGTTTGTTTATAACTAGTATTAGATATTAAAGAAACTCGAAATGATATTGAAAATTTTGTTTTAAAAACAAGTTTATTTTATTTAATGAACAGAAGTCGCGTTGAAAACCATCTTAAACATATAACAGCCGAGGTCACGGTCTAGAGAATACAGAAGTTTTCATATTAACGAAACAATTTAATTTTTAATTAAGTATGTATTACTAACCATCATTTTGAATTTTTTACTTTTATATGAAAACCAGCTCTCTATTAATATTAAAAAATGTGACCTTGTAGCAAAAACTAATCTCCTTTTCTTTTGTACATAATCGCTCAACAAATGGTGTTACAAAACGCATGGTACGATAATATTTACGGTTTATTTATTGTGGCCATTACCACCTACGTCTTTAGAAGTAGCCGATACTCCAAAAGAATGACCCCAAACTTTCTCTTACGACCAAGGGTTGAAGTTTATGACTCATAGGGGCATAAACTTTTCAATCAATGCCGACATAAAATAACACACTATAATGCAAATAATAAGCAAACATAATGCCCGTGCAATAAATACTGTTATATTTTATTATGAAAAACGTAAACACTGTTTGAGCTAGATTTACGATTCTTTCCGAGAACCATCTGATATTGTCTTTTAAAAGAAATAATAATAAAGATAAACTGACAAACAGCTTTTTGTTTGTACTGTATAAGAAATCAGCAACACCTTATTTATTGTCTTGATACTTTTTTTTTATACTAACTAAAACTAAAATAAAAGTAATCGCAAAGATCGTGTGATATCGTTCTTTCACGGTAAAATGACATTAGTAAAATTCATCAATTATTAACACATGCTAAATTTTAGAGGTGGTTTTCACTATTAAGCTAATTGTAATTACGCTTTGTTAAAGAGAGTACGTATTGAAAAATCAAACCTGGACAAATAGTATTAAAATGATTTATGCTACTAAAATCTAAAACATATTAATGTTGGGTTTATTTGAAAATAGCAGCTACTAAATATAAAAACTGCATTAAACGTTTAAATTGTTGTAGTTGAATGTACTAGTTGTTTAAAATATCAAAATGTCGAACCGGTTCGGGTCGGTTCGAGGTTCGGTTCGTTTTTTTCGAACCAAACCGAACCGAACTGAAATATATTTTTTCGAACCGAACCTCGAACCGAACCGGACTAAAAAGTTTTCAAACCGAACCGAACTTAGGGCAAGGTTCGGTTCGGTTCGAATCCATCACTAGGCCCAAGTATCAAACACAACAAACACAACGTATTGCAAGATTGGCTAAGAACATTGTTGCTGTTCACGAAAGTGTTCAAAACAATCCATCAAACTCAATTCGATACGGTGCTTAGGAACTTGGTTTACGAAGAACAACTTTGACCACAATGTTGCAGAAGGATTTCGATTTGTTACCATTTTAAGATTCAATTAACACAAGAGCTTCTTCCACAAAATCATTTACGAAACCGTACATACGAGGGTACGTGAAAAGTTCTCGCTCTACAATGAAAGACTGCAATTTTCAGTAAAAAAGATTTTATTTTTCGACATAATTCCCCATAACTTCAACACACTTGATTCAGCGTTTCTCCAACATCAGTATTTCTTTCCGGAAGTGAGAATCTGGGAGGCTGTGAAAATATTCGTCTATGGCCCACTCAACTTCTTCATTGGACATGAAGCGCTTCCCAGAAACAAATTTCTTCCAGTTTGGGAACAGAGAAGTCTGAGGGCGCCAAATCAGGGGAGTAGGGGGGATGGCCGAGCAAGTCGTACTCCAAATCCGTCAATTTTCCCATCGCCAACGCACCCTTGTGTGCAGGTGCGTTGTCTTGGTGAAAGATGATTTTATTCTTCTTCAAGCCAGGCCTCTTCTCGCGAATTTTGGCATCCAGCTGGTCAAGAAGAGTGGAGTAATATTGACCTGTAATTGTTCTGCCTTTTTCAAGGTAATCTATTAACAGGATCTCTTTCGCATCCCAAAACACGCTGGCCATCACCTTTCCGGCAGATGCGATCGACTTCGCATTCTTTGGCGCTGAACAACCGGCTTCCACCCACTGCTTCGACTGCTGTTTCGTTTCTGACGTATAATAGTAGACCCATGTCTCACCCATAGTGACAAATCCCCGCACCAAAATCGCTCGGATCCTTATTGAACCGAGCCAAACATTGCTGCGAAACTCGTTTTCGCATTTGCTTTTGATCGGCATTCAGCAAATGCAGCACCCATCTTGCGCAGAGCTTTCGCATCCCTAAGATGTTTCGCACCCTTTTGTCCGATATCCCTACACCCTCAGCTATCTCCTCCACTTTCACTCGCCTATCATGCAACATATCATGCACATTTTCGATCGTTATCGGAGTGGTTGCGGTTTCTGGTCATCCTACACGTGGGTCATCTTCGAGATACGTGCGACAACGTTTAAATTCAGCTGCCCATTTTTTTAACGGTTTGACAGGGAAGAGGCAGAGTCTCCATAAACTTTTGTCAACTTCGGATGAATTTCCTAAGGGGTTAATCCGTTCAAAACAAAGAATTTTATGACCGCACGATATTCAAGTTTATCCATCTTAAGGAAACACGCATAAAATGTCTGCTTGAAAAAATTCGTGTAAGCAAACTACTTAAGATAGCAAGTTGAAACTTGTCATACGAACTAATGACATGTGCACGCAGGTGAAAAGCACAAATTTTTGCTGATTGGAGCGCCATCTCTGTGTCAGGCCGAGAACTTTTCACCTTCCCCTCTTATGCAAATATGATGTTACAGTTCGCCCACGGCAACCCAGATGTTCATGAAAAACTCATAATGAGTGACGACGCGCATTTTCATTTGAACGGGTATATGAATAAACAGAATAGTCGGTTCTAAGCAATGAACAACCCACAAATTATACACGAGTCACCTTTACATTCATTAAAGGCGTCACTTTAGTGTGTAATTTGATCAGGAAGAATCATTGAACCTTGCTTTTTGAAAATGAAAAGAGCTTAACGGTAACTCTCACTGGAGAACCATATCGTGATATGATTAAAAAATTTTTAACGCCAGAATTACATACTTTGGGCTTTATTAACATGTTGTTCTAACAGTGCCACATCGCATACAGCCAGAATTCCAATGGAATTACTGCAAAACCTCTTTCCACAACTGGTTATCCTACGAAATGGTGATGTTGATTGGCCTCCACTGTCGCCGGATTTGACTGGACTTTTTAGGTGAGGATATCTGAAAAGTAAGGTTTACAAATAAACCAGAAACCTTAACTGAAACAAATTATTCGTGGTGAAATTAACCAGGTGAAATGTGTCAAAATCTATTGAAAAATGTTCTCAAGAGATCTGTAAGGCTAACAGAGGTGGGCGGACAGTTATGTAATATTGTGTTCCATACATAATTGCGAACATTAAGTAAAGCAATTATCACATTAGATCCATTTTTTCATTTAACCAAAATTTATAATCAAACAAAATAGCATACCTTCCCGACGGGCATCCTATATTTTGTTAACACAACCACCTATTCGGATTTTAAATTTAGCATGATTATATAATGGATTCAATATATTTTTAAAATTGTAAATCGTTTGGGGCCAGACGCTTTTAATATTACCCGTAACATGAGGGGTTGTTCAACTGTACGGCTACATATAATATTTCCAACCCTTTAGGCTTTTAAGCATTACTTCATTATAAATAAAAGCAGCTGAGTCAATATTCACCTCTAATTTTTATTTCCATTTCCGCAAAATTTCAATATAAATTTAAAAGCAAATTTATGGAAATACGCATTAAATGTGTATTGAATTGAATTGATAAAAACTTGAACACAACTCAAAATGATGTAAAATGTCAAGTCTATTTACCGTTGAATCTGTAATCTTTCGTACTTTCTTCTAAAAGAAAATAGAACCCGCCTTGTTCAATCATTCATGTAATCATCCACATTATTGAAATTCTCAAACAAAGGTCTCCGTAGATTGCATAAAAGATGGGAGAATGTTTATCAATGGAAAAGTTTTCCACTTCTTTGTAAATTTGTAGCAAATTTTTTATGCACGAATGGTAAGCGATTTTGATGAATATATCAATCTGTACTCAGGCATATATTTAGTAGACGTTAGAAATGTAGCTAGCTTGAGTATATAATTAAATCTTCCGCGATTAATGCGAGTTTGTATTGTATAGCGTTAACTATTTTGACCTATTTATATTGCAATCACTTGCAAAACGTTGGAGTGCTAAATGCACGGTAAAGCAGAAAATGCCAATGGTGTAGCTAAGGCAGTTTACTTCCTGCAAAAACTACACAGAACAATTAAAAAGCGTTAGAAACACAATTTTCGATACTGTTTCCAAACCAAATACTTTTTATTAAAAAAGCGTTTCCATTAGTTTTCTAGATTGATATATTATGTTTTCTCATAATGGTGATTTTTTAACTGATTTTTTAACAGATTCAATAGTCTCTACAAAAAGGTTATTTATCTTTTGGCATCAGAAAGTGTAAGGGCCTTGAGTTTGGTCATAGGCCTTTCACCATGCTTCTATTCTCACATGGTGAACGCATTTTTCTCCGACCACTGATCGTGATTGGTTAACTTTTTCATAGCTGGTCTGAATCATGGACATCGGCCGTGTCCATTGCTTCCTAATTAAGTCACTAGGCCCGATTCTTGACCTGCTTCATCTTATTTTGTTGCACTTTTTAAAAAGCCACTGTTTTTGTTTCTCTATCTACTTTTTTTATCGGATAATTGAATAGTTCGCATACCATTGCCCCGTGAGACTACAGACAAGTAGTCTGCACAGGTACATTGCACTCGTAGAATTACAACGTTTAGGGAAATTGATTGCCGTTATTGACTGCTGGCCATGTCTACCGCGTTGTATGACGTATTTCTTTTTCTGCGGTTATTGGACCATTATCGATTGATTGAACCCTGCTTAAGTTATTAAACGTATTTCAAATCGTTGATTCCAGATTAGGGCCTGTTTCTTCAGTTATTAACTCTAATTAATTTATTTTCCTCTGAAGATACGACGCTAAGAACATTTATTGTCGTGTACCTTTCAGTTCGTTACCTTATTTTACCTTCTATAGTCATCGGGCAGCCAAAGATAATAACAAATAAGTTACAGAAATAGTAGGGGAACAAGGATATCTGGGGAAAAAGTAGTAGGGCGGAATACGTTCTAAGGCATTTTTGGGGAATAGTATGTGATATAGTACAAGCACAGATAGGAAAAAAGAGGTAGATGTAGACCTAGATCAGACAGTTATAGATGCAAACTGTGCATATTTCAGGGAAATCTGTAGGTTAGTTCAGAATAGGGAACAATGATGGTACGCGTCTAACCAGTTCTAGGACTGAAGACCTAATGATGATGAGTTATCGTGTCTATTGAACGTCTTTATTAAGAATTCATGGGAATACTAAACCGGAAACTCATCAAATGATAAGACTTATAGCCGTACATCCTTAGAGTTTGTTCTTAAAAACTAAAATCAACGAAAAAATAAACCAAAAGCTAATCAAAAACTTAGAGATACATAATTTTACATGTCAAAAGTTACGAAAGTGTCTATTATCATCTCAGTTATAGTGTAAGCTTTTTGCAGAGTTCTTAAAATTTCTGCAACAAGGAACTAATATAAAGTTTTCGGCTGCATACCTTTGCCCTTATAAAACTCCCGTTATGCTTATAATCATAAAAATAAACTATAACGTTAACCTAAATTTGAATGTTAACGCTATTTTATATAATAACAACCACCAATC
Source organism: Platerodrilus igneus (assembly GCA_036346225.1). Lineage (NCBI taxonomy): Eukaryota > Metazoa > Arthropoda > Insecta > Coleoptera > Lycidae > Platerodrilus > Platerodrilus igneus. Next base: position 7,127,271 of record JARFIW010001469.1, on the reverse strand, counting down.
ACAAAATACAACGCTAAACTTCTCCAACATGGCAGTGGAAACAATAGTTGTCAATTGCCTTTCTTCTCGATATTGTTATGCGATATAACCTCACTTTTTACAACGCAAAATTTTTAATTCTCGTACATATCGATAACGTAACCTAACTAGCGCAAAAAACATTTTTCGCTAACACTTATACTATTTTATACGGTATACATTTATCGTAACAATCATAAAAACACTCTTGCATATACTGTTTTATAAAAGTGTGCGACAATAACAGCAAGCTGATTAAATGACAGAAAGAAATGGAAATCTTCGAAAAGGATGACGTATTAAAATTTTTATTATGTAAAGCCGGAAAATAATGAGGAGGCACTCAACATTCGGTCGTTCATAGATAGATACCGAATAGCTATTTTATGGAGCACACCGATGATGTATTTATTGCTCCAATATAAACTATAATTGAAGTTGGTGCAAAGTCACCCAATATTTTAATCTATTAAAATAAAAGTACATTCGAAAACTGATAAAGTGGACTTCGACATATAAAGATTAATTAAAATGAAAATCTAAAAATGACACAAGAAATTTTTCTATGCAGTTAATTCTAAATGGAAACGATCTTAGGATGGCAATTATAATCAAAGATATATTGTAATGGAAACATAAATACGAGCAACAATTTGACGATTTAAAACGCGAGTATAACTCTGCTTTAAACCCGTAGAGCGATAATCTGCGCTTTTAGAGTAAGCTAGTATAAGATTTTGCATATAGAAAATTACTTAGGAATGGATAATTTTTTTAAATTTTGAAGTCAAATCTTGAAGTAGTTTGACCCTTGCAAAAGGTCTGCTCAAGGTCACTGATCAGTCACACTGAGACGAAATAATAGTAAAATATTAAAATTAATTCAAATTACTTGTAAAGAATATTTTGTGACTGTATGAAAAGTTTTCTAATTATTAACAAGCACTAGGTGATGTTTCTATTAATGTGTAATAATGTTGAAATGTTGTTTCTTTCTAAACCAAGTTGTAAATTATATTTATAAGCTCTGTGTGTTAGAAAATTTCTTAGATAATGTGTGTAGAAGAAAGATGTTTTTGAATGCATCGAGGATTGTTCATAAAAATTTGATATAATTGTAACTGTAATGTTGAAACTACTTTGTTTCATTTCACTTTCGTAAAGTCCGCAGCATATTTATCGCTGAGCTGGCAAGACAATACGGGCATATTCAAGTAAAGATCTACATAATATCATTTTTATACATACATATATATATATATATATATTGCTTTGATAATAAGGTTATTTAAGGTCACAAGGGAGGAATACCTCATGTAAATATCATAAAAATCACGAAAACCAAACATTTAAATCCAAAAATGTACATAATTCATTCAATACGCAAAAGCAAATATAAATCACCCTGTATAAAATCAATAACAAGCTACAATTAATTAAAGGAAGCTCATTCCGTAATAACTTCACTACATTCATTAAAATAAATAATTGCGGAAGCAATCCAATCATTTTTAAAGCATTTAAAAACATTCGTAAGCTCAAAGCAAATACAAATTCAACATATTTGAAGACAAACAACCGTGAAATAAAATTTCTTTCAATCAAAACGCATTTGCGTAAATAAGTTAATAAACGCGTGTAGATTTATACCAGTTTGTGATAAGCAAACATTTAAAAACAAGCATATTTTATACAGCATAGATATTTAAAGTTGCGATGAACGTGCGATTTTGAACGTATACAAAATGCTGTATTTAATATAAAATATCATTTGTAAGAAAATCCAGCTAGAAAGTTCCGATATACGTGCGATTTACAAAGTACATAAAATACTATTTGTTAATGAAGTCCCTCTAGAAAATTGCGGTATACGTGCAATTTACAACGTACATATTAGACCCGCTAAAATACCATAAAAACGCCTTTTCCACGGACGAACAACTGATAGCGTGCTGTCAACCAATTAGAATGCGTGGAACGTTCAGGACGGAATTTTTTCTATAAAACTAACGTAACAGATAAAAGAGCATCATTTAATAATCCACGCACTGTAACCTTTTTTTTTATTTATGGCCTCCACTAGTTGGATACAAGTGAAGCCTTATTGATTCGCGGCTAAGTCTGGGAATTACCCCAAGGATGAGCAATGAGAAAGGGTGTGGGGATGGTCTAAACTCTACAATAAGCTAACAAAAAGAAAAGGGGTTGAGCGCCACTGTATCTGTATGGATGATAACACTAGAAATTCATTACTCCTATGAGAAGATACAGAAACTCATGGAATATAAACACCATAAAAAACTTACAACTTACTGAACTAATGCATCTGGAAACCTCTGGAGCATACTTACAACCTCTTCAATCTCGAAGACCCTGAAAGAAAAAATACACAACAAACTTTCTATTAAAAAGACACTGTTTGTGCTTTCTAATAAAAAAGCATACTAATAATTACATGTGGATAATGTTAAGATTACCACACCAAAGATATTTGAATCAAAAATGAATACCTAGAACAAATCAGTTGTAGCATATCTGTGTTTTTTAAATTACTCAAAGATTTATTTTCTTAAAAAAATTTTAATAAAATTAATTGTGCATGGAATAAAAAACTTGAGTCTAAAAATGAAATTTAATATAGTTTCTCTCTTTTCGTTATTTTTTTCTAAATATGTTTACATATATGAAATAATAAAATTGGTTTCTTTATACATCTGCCTTGACATAATCAAGACCTTAAGTTTAATAATATTTTGTAACAAGTTTCGGATACCAAATACTCAGATCTGTTTATTGGCTTACTTATGTTTAACATTGAGTCTAATTTAAAAAAACATTTGAATCACGTGCAATTAACTTGGACAAATAACATTTGAACTCATTCAAGTATAATGAGCTTATAAAAAATTTGACATCTGCAAGTAATTTTCTAGAAAACAGGAAATGGACTTTGAAGTCTCATCTTTTTAACAAGTGAATGTTCTGCATATCTTACAAAATTATTGTAATAGCATTTCGTAACAATAATCTTCCACGCTGTTCTTTATGCACAAAATTTAATTTAACCAAGCAATCCCTGAATCTAATTAATGTGAGCACACTCAAGGTCTCACAAACATAACAAAAAAAGGTTTGATACCTGTTTTTAATGAAGCCGTCATCCCTAGTTACCAAACTGCGACGCACGTCTTCTGAAATCTGCTTACTAAATGGTTGTAACAAAATACCAAACAACAGCTGTAGTTTCTTAACAAACGAGCATTGTTCCAATCTCTTTATTCGAATACATCATTATCTTACTACATCATGCGCGTTAACAAATACCGACTCGAACCATTTTTTTCTGTACGATGCAGTCTGAACTACATTCTCAAAAGCAATGGCCGACTTCGTTATTCGTACCGTACAAGTACGGGACGGCGCATCTGCTTAACGCGTCCTCGTGACCGTATTCACGCACGCGCTATTCTAATTTTAACGAATGAAAGGGTATAATCCGCCTGCAAGCTAAGCAACACAAACGACTAGATCCCTTTTAAATATGTTTCTTGAATGTATATTATTATTAAATATCTCTGGTAAAGCATTTAAGTTATTTAAGCGAACATGATTTCCTGTTTCATTATGGAATTGTTTCTTTCAGATATAACAGTATCAAATACGAGAACTAAATACCACAAAATAAAATTGTACTGATGTGATTCTTGCAAAAATGGTGCTATAGAATATATATTCGTTACAGCACTGACTATGCAAGTTGAAAAAAAATGGTTACGTGAATAAAATATTAGTGAAAGTAAAATTTATAATTTCAAGTGACATAAACAAGTGAACGTTGTAATAAATGTATATAGAATTTTGCCGTTAATATAAACGTAAGTCTAGAAATAATTGATGTAAATAGAAATCTTTGCAATTTATTAATTTAGGGCTCCAAGTAATTCTAAGTAATACTCCAAGTAACACTCTAAATAAATGGTATAATCCTCTAAGTACAGGGTTAATACTTCATATTATTGAGCAAACGACTCCAAACCGCTAATAAATATTTTAAAGTACTAGGTTAACACGCTAAAGTTGCTGGTTAACGATCTTCAGCTACAGAACAAACGACCGTTTTGGGACAAGAAGTTCCAGCAAGAAAAAAACCAGAAGGAATATAAGGTAAGAAATACTTATTCTATTCATAGCAAGTTGCATTTATGACTTTACATAATTTGTATGTTCAGAAGTAAGCTTAAAAGTTGCATTTGATTTAATTATTTTGTGTAAAAGGTCAACAAAAATTTGGTTAGTACGTAGAAGTATGTTTAAAAAAGGTGATATTTCTTTGAACGTTCAACGAAACTATTCGTGGTAAGATACAATTTTTTTGCTGGCTTTAATTGTTATAAAGGGTGTAAAAAGCTATAATCTTCGTAAAGAGATAATTCGATAAGAATATTTGTTTTAATTTTGATTCAAAAGTTCTAAAAGCCGTTGGACAAGCAGTAACGGAACGTCTCTACCAACTTGTAAGCTACATGAATGAGACAGGCAAGATACCTAAAGATTTCAAACGTAACATCATAGTAACTATACAAAAAAAAAGAGAGGCATGGATAGATGTGAAATTTTCGAACAAAATGTCTGACAGCACACGTCCCAAAAATATTAACTAAAATTGTACAAAGACTAATGGAAAAACGAGCTGCACAAATACAAGGAGAAAATCAATTTTGGGTTTAAGCGAAACAGGAGAACACGGGAGGCTGTTTTAGCTCTGAGCATGATAGTAGAGAAAACAATAGAAAAGTAGGAAAACATGCATATAGGGTTTGTAGATCTGGAAAAAGCATCCGACAATGTAAAATGAAAAAAAATTGGAATAAATTTTAGGGATAGACGGATAGTGACGGGACGGTTTTGTGAGATTTTCCGAGTATTTTGGGGTGTTTGTCGAACAATATTCAGAAAAAAACAAGCTTTTCACTGGAATTGAGAGTCCGTTACAGTTTTACCGGGAATTGTTGTTGTCCGTTAGAGGTTTACGTGCTAAATTTCAGCAAGAGGAGAGGGCGACGGAGGCTATATAATCACTCAAATGGAAAGGTGACGCCCTCTTTAATTTTTCGTCGTTCCTACGTTCTATAAAGTTACTTACAGTGAAATATTTAGGGTAGTTATATTTTGTTTATTAAGATAAGTACACACAAGTGTGTGCGTGTAATGTATAATGTCCAGTTATATAAAAGCTTGAAGTTAAATAAGGAATTAGAAGCGGAGCGTAGATGGTTTACGTAAGTACTACAATCTATATTTTGGTTTTGGAATGTATTAAAATTTGGAAATAAATGGTGAAGGCAGCAATCAATAATTAATTTGTTATAAATTGGAAATTTTGGAAGTTGAATATGGATGATTATTTTTAATGAAGAGAAATTTTGGGGTAGCAGCATGCCGAGAGCGACATTGATACAAGCGGATAGCGGTTCTATGGACTAGAGCCTTACTCGACGGCATCATCTGCTGTTGAAGATTGTTACCAAGTAACGACTTTTATTCAGACATTGTGTGGTGACTATTTGCAATGATTCTTCTTACTTTTTGTGCTTTGGTGTATTTTTTTAATTGTTGTATTTATTGAACTATAAATTTATAGGACTTTCGATGTGAATGAAAATTATTTATGTTGTAAAGGAATAGTGATTTATAGATAACCAGGATATATTGTAAAAAAGTATAGAGGGCTTACTTAATTTTGTTTGGTAGTGCTGTAAATTTGCACTCATGGTTAAAGCGTTTTATGATGTGGTCGTGTTAAGACGAAGGGATAAAGTCAGGTATGAGAAATGCCCTCTCACCTTAACAGTATAATTGTTTAATAAGATTATCAAAGTGAAATTTTTCTTCGAAAATAAAATTGTCGTTAGTACGAAGTATCCAAGTATACATAAAGGAAAATATTATAAAATGTAATATTTATTGACTGTAAATAAAATGTGTTGTATTTGTGAATTGCGTTATTTTGAGTGGATTTTCATTTAGGTTATAGCATGGTAGCAGTGAGGCGGAGTTTTTGGGTCAACAATCCAAGTATACGACTGTGTTAGTATAAGAGTTTTTAGAGAATTTAGTCAGGGCAGAGCGGAGCAGCCGAGGTAACTACACAACAATATATAAATAAATACATATATATATATATATATATATATATATATATATATATATATTACTACCGTTCGAAAAACTACCTATTTTATAAACAGTCATGGGATTCTACCAACGCATACGAATGGAATTTGGTGAAGACTTTTGTAAGTCTTTGAAACGAACGAGTGCATCCCAAGAAACCAACAGATCTATATATATTACTACCGTTCGAGAAACTACCTATTTTATATATATATATATATATATATATATATATATATATATATTTATAAATAAATTATTGGTTGTGGGTTTCAGGTCAGCTGGCAAGTTCAGTACTACTCTTTTTTATAGCCTATTTTCGAATTTATTTTAATTCTTGATCACAGGCACTACAAATGATAAATTTTAAAAAACTGGTACAGTTTGGTTTTAAAGTTACATACTAAATCGAGGTTTATATAAATAATTAGCAACAATGTAAAAAATAACAGGAACTATAACTTAACATAACTAAAAATAATATAAAATGTATAATTTAATAAAATGACACCATTTCAATCAAATTTGTCACATTGTTCTTTTATTTTTGTGTGTGTGACGGTATGGCAAAATTGAATGCATGCATGTATGTATGCATGTAACGTTTTTTATGAATTAAGTGGGTTTTAATCTGAGTGTGTATGTGTGTGTGTGTGTGTGTGTGTGTGTGTGTGTGTATTTTCTTTTTTTATATTATATAAATATTTTATTTTTATGGTGTATGTTTATAACATCTCACTGTAATAACAACAATCAAGTACTTTGATCCAATACGTAGTATCTTGTTTCAAGTATCTAATTTTTAAAATTTAATAAATAGGTATATATAGAGCTCAAGTTGTTTATGTCCGTCTTTTTGAGGCTATAAAAAAGAGTAGTACTGAACTTGCCAGCTGACCTGAAACCCACAACCAATAATTTATTTATAAATATATAAAGCAAGGTCGTTAAACACTAAGATAATTATTGATTATATATATATATATATATATATATATATATATATATAAAATATGATCTGACAAATCAAGTAACGAACTGCTTTAAATATAAACTATAGGCTGTTTAATTAAAATATTAGGAACTATTTAGTTCGAAAGAAATGCTTCAAGTAAGGTGTATTTATTTCTATTCCTGACGTTTCGAACCTCTTTGAGTTCTTTTTCGAAGGCTAAAATGGTGACACAGTTAAAATAAAATTGCTTAATTGAAAACTTACATATAAATTTACACTATCATTCTAACTTCAACTCCTTTATTAGCTAGAATTTTAAAACAACATAACCTAACTATAGGATTTAGTTATGAAAAATCTGTAAGAAACCTTTTTACAAAACTCAAAGACAAACCTAACAAATTATTAAGTAGCAATATTATTTATAAAATAACTTGTTCATGCAATCAGACGTATGTAGATAACACCACCCAGTGGTTAAAAAATAGACTTACACAACATAGGTCAGATATAAAATTAGGAAAAAAGAATTGTGCTCTCTCTCAACATATTAATTTAACCCAACATGTTCCAAATTATAAAGATATTGAAATTTTGGATTCTGAAAACAATTACAAAATGAGACTTTTTTTGGAAGCTTATTACATACAAAATGAGATTAATTCGATGAACTTTAGACAAGACACTCAAAATCTACATCCAATATACTCAAATTTATATAGAATTACACAAAAAAAGCAATAGTTCAATTAAAGTTAAGATTTACATGCACCCATATAAAATTTAAAATCAAGAATTCCTTTCAGTCTATGTGTCAAACTTAACAAATATGTCAATAAGACATTTAATTTAAAATTTATTTTTATCATTTTGTTTATGTATTAACCAACACTAATCCACATGTGTGAAGAAACTTTTCTAATAATTATGCATTAGTAATTAAGTAAGTACCTATGTTATAATTTTTATGTCCATTCAATACTGTATAATTTTGTAGTATCTTTGAAAAAGGCAACAACCCTTGCCGAAACGTCAGATAATTAATTGAATATATGCAAAACACTATTTAGTTTATTTTTGGACTACTATATCCCAAGTACAATTACCATTTTCATCAAGATCATTATATATTAAACAGTCCATATTAAGAAGATATATATATATATATATATATATATATATATATATTTATAAGGAGTTGTGGGTTTCAGGTTTGCTGGGTTAAAGAATACTCTTTTTTAACACCTAAATTTTCGGATATATTTCTATCCTTTTTCAAAGGTGCTACAATAAGAAACGCTGTTACAATATTAATAACTAAAGTACCTACTAAATTGAGGTTACTAATAAATTGGCGTTGTATAAATATAAAAGGCAAGCACAATTCTACAAACTAAAAACATAAAACAAATAAGTATAACATAAAAAAATTCATATTTCTGTATATAGTGACAATTTTTGAAAGTTTGATTTTGTATACAAAACTTTGTTTTCTAATTATGTGCGAAAGGTGTTGCTAGATTTTTTAAGTATGTGAGTGTATCAATGTCGATTACATAATTTGGTTGGAGTAGGATGTAATAAATACATTTATCTTGGTATTGCATTTGAATCTGAATTATTATCAGACTGAAAACGTAATAAATATGTGTATATAGTACTCAAATTATTTATATCTGTTCTTCTATTCATGGTGTTAGGGTATCTGTAAATGTAGCACATTTCTTGAAATTCTCTTTTTTGCTTATTGCTTACCATATTTAGAATTACTATATATTTTAAATCTGACCTACTTTATAAATTCTCGCTAAGCGAGAATGAAAAACTGATGCAATCAGTCTGTCTGTATTTGACAAATCAGTATATATTTCTTGCAGATAACTGTGTTCGCGATTTAATAACTACGACTTGTTATTTTTTAAAAGCGAGAATGAGAAATTGGTGCAATCAGTCTGTCTGCCTTTGGCCATTTTTTCAAAGTAGCATACGTGTCAAACCGGCCTATGTGTATTTGCAGCCTCTAAACAAAAGTAAAAACATAAATCAGAATCCACTTTAATTAAATATAGCATTCTTTATACAATTGACTTAGATGCGATATTATGAATCTGACCTACTTTATTCTCGCTAGAGAACCGAATTCAAAACAGCTCCACATTTTTTGCATGCACCTACATTTTTTCAACGTAGCATTCCTGTGAACACGTTTTGAAGTCAAACTGGCCTTTAATTAAATACAATTGACTTAAATGCAATATTTTGCATCTGACCTACTTTATAACGTCTCGCTAGATATCCGAATTCAAAACAGATCCACATTTTTTTGCATGCACCTAAATTTTTTCAACGTAGCATACGTGTGTTTTGTAGTCACACACGTATGTTCCATTGAAAGTAATATAAGGCCGGTCTAGCTTCAAAACGGTGCACGCGTATGTTACATTGAAACTTTCAATGGAAAAGCATACGCGTGCACGTTTTAAAGTCAGACCTTACATCACTACTCAAATAGTGTTCATATGACAAAATATTATAAGTATGTATACTGTCAAAAATGTCAAACTTTAGGTTAAAAAGTCAGATCGCACCTAGCAACACTAGTGTTGTCAGTTTCCGATACATATCGAGCACCCCTCGTAATACTATAATATTAATTAATAAATTAAATAATAAGAATTTTATGCAAGGCTTAAATGACCATTTCAAACCGAGCTAGTAATTATAGGATGGAAAATATAAAGTCCCATACAGAATACGAATCTGTAACCTTCGGCTTTTATCGCCGACGCGCTAACCAAATGATCTAATGAGAGCTTCAGCAATACAACTTGAGAAGAATATAAAAACGGGCGTAACAAAAACACGCCAAAATGCAAAAAAATTGCATAACACTTGAAGACTCATACACTACAATAAACATTGCACCTCAGGTATTATGCACCGTTGCTCCTTTTGTTTGTTGTCACCTGAAAGGTCGGTTAGTACGATAATTAAAACCTCAGTAGCTACTGTAGGTATTTTAATAAGATTTTCAGTAAACAATTATGATTTGGAAAATTTTAACCGATTCTAAGTTTATAAGACAGGATTAAGACTCTTCTTTCTAGTTTTCTAATAGCAACTGACAATGGCTAAAGAAATTGTATACAGTCCGACAAAAAAGATCCTTTCATTTAGTTGTTTTACCACTAATGTTAATATCCATGAATTTGAACGCAATGTTCTATAAACACAAGTAAATCCCCAACAGTATTTTTTCTACGCTTCTTTACAGAACGGAATAATTAAATTCTATTATTTATTTACATTTCCCGTCTAGCTACACGAAAGCGGAAATACGAATTCTTTAATTTTCCATTCTAGTTTCGTCAAATCTTTAATAAAGCTTTCAGTACACAGTTTATGCCCCCTTCTCGTAAATGCATCAATACACCATGCAGTGAATGTTTAAAGCTATTTTGAGGTCATTTCAAAGTGACAATTAAATAAAAAAAGTAAAAGTCGGAAATGTCAAATTATTACCTAATGGAAAGTAGCTTCTTTCCAAAAGATAGATAAAGCGGTAAGATGCTGTATAAAGACAAAAGTATGCGACGCGAATTCATCGTACCCAAATTTCTAGACAGAAAGATAAGTACATCTAAATTTCTTCTTAAAGGAAACGTCTATTTAAGTCACTTTTCATGGAAAATAATTTATTTTGTGAGCTGAAATATCTCGTAGAAAGCCAGGAAATGAAACAGGAACGTAGGCGTATCTTTGATAAAAGTTACGAAATGTGAAAGAAACTGAATCACCTCCGCATTTCCTCTTTACTAATACTCCTTGCGGGAATTCAAACTATTTAATATAGCAACAAACCATACAATACTGCACTGGATACTTACGGTTACCAATTAATAGAGCAATTTTCTATTATTTAATAAAATACGTACGGATGCATACCGTAGACTGAAATTAGAAATAAAACAACCTATTTTAGACGTTGCAAATTTACTTACAAGTTCCGCATTTGGCACGACAGCATATTTCTGTATCCTAGGGTGCAATTACACGTAGTCTATACAATACAAGCTGAACGTCGACTGCCATTCACTTTTAAAACATGAAAAGGTTGCTATTCTTGCTTGTGCCTTATAATTTGCAGATCCTATATTTTAATCTCAATTCTCAAATGACGTATCTCTTAATAAGAATTACAGACAATTTTAGATCTGAATTGGAGTTTTATGAAGCGCAGAATATTTAAAAACAACATAGAGAACCAGCAAAAGTGTATTTGGTATGAGTCTAAAATCAATCATTAATAGAAACAAATACGAGGAAAGTTTCCAAAATTCTGGGAATTTACCTATAATTTAATTACATAGAATGTATAAGCATTAGTTTTGGTGGTAGAAGAGTCTTGGCATTTTTATACAGCTATCGAGTACAATATTCTTTAGTCTGATTTACGTGTTCGGTTAATATAGAGGCGTTTTGGCAGCCCTGTTTGTGCAACCATGGAAAGACGGGGTTAGATCTCAAAGAGCAATAATTTTCTTTTGTGTAAAGAGGGTGCGAAATCTTCAGAAATTTATTCAACGTCTCTGAAGGAATGTTTGGTGAGTCTGCAGAATCAAAAACTACTGTTAATCGGGGGATCGATCGTTTTAAAAGTGGTAGAACATCACTAGAAGACGATCCACGCAGTGGCCGGCAGAACACTTCAGTAAATGAAAGAAACATTACTGCCGTGGAGGATCTGCTGAAAGAGGTATAGGCGAATTACTATTCGTCAAATTAGTGATACACTTGGGAATCGGTAGACGGCAAGTTCATGAAATCTTACAGGAAAGTTTGAGAGTAAGCAAGGTTTCGGCTCGCTGGGTACCAAGGCTGTTGGGACCAGAACAGAAACTCAATAGGTCAGACACTTGTCGTCAACTTCAAGAGCTGTTAGTCCGTTACGGTGATGAATTTTGGCATCGGATAATAACTACTGACGAAACGTGGATTCCTACTTTAATCCCAAGACTTAAGGTCAATTCAAAGAATGGCGTAAACTCGAAGAAGGACCGCCTCTTAAGGCGCGTGTAGTTCCATATGTTGAAAAGGTAGTGATTACTGTATTCTGGGATTGCGCAGGGATTATTTTTATGGATTATCTGACGAAAAGTATTACAGTTAATGCAAAATATTATTCGACAGACAGACACATCAGAACACAGCCTGGAAAGTTACACAAGCGTCCGTTATTGCAACAAGAGAAAGCAAGACCTCAAACCGCAAGATGAACGAAGGATGTTTTGAATGATTTGCGATGGGAATTGTTTCCGCATCACCTTACTCACCAGATCTTGCACCCAGTGATTATCATCTGTTTCAAGAACTGAAAAAACCTTTGCGTGCCATAAATAGGTGGATTGAGGAGACACAAAAAAAATTCTTTGAGGATGGTTTAAAAAAATTAGTTTATCGTTGGAATAAATGTATTCAGTTAGATGAATATTATGTTGAAAATTGATTGAAATTGACAAAATAAAAAAATTATAGCAAAATTCCTAGCACTTTGGAAACATCCCTCGTATTTTAAATATTGAAATATTGTTTATTAACGTAACATGTATGTAGTTTGTAAAAGCTAAATTTATTGACAGGATTTTAGATTTAAGAAAAGATGATTCCTAAAATGTAGCTGTTTGTCGTTAAAATCTAGAAAACGCACGTAAATTTTTAAAAGAAAGACTTAGATTGAAAGCTACCGGTGTTGGCATTTAACTATAAGAATTGAATGCAAGAAAACTGATTTATTTGGAATAAAGATGAATTAAAATATACTGTATTAATATGTTTAAATTTTATATTCCTTTGAATTTTATCCTTTTTAAATAGTACTTAAATATAGCCACCTTATAGCATTTGTTTGTTATTGACCTTATAAACCTAAATCTTATTTCTTTTAAATCATTAGAAAATTATTCTGTTAGTTTAGAGTTTATGTCTGTCAACGTCTCTCTTCGTTGCAATTAAATGCTCCATGTTGATACGCGCATAGAAATAATTCATGCGCACTGATAGAAAAAGCGATTTTATAACGAACAAAAAAATTGAGTGACCATTTTTGTTGCAGACGTACTCTTGAATAATCAGGCCAAGATGCTTGATAAAATCATGGCCCGGAGGCAAAGGATTAGCATTGAGTATGCCTTATAATGAGGGTGCTGATGAGAATGTGAAGACACGTCAACTTTTCGTTAGTGCGCAATCAAGGATTACTTTAATTATGAAGCAAACAGGAATTAATTTAATTGTAGAGTAAATAAAATTAATCTAATTATGGAGATTGGCATTTAACGTGGTTAATTAGAATGTTGAAAACTGGATACGTTTGATATATGCAAAAATACAACAAGTACTACGACTCGAAGCTTTTATAAATTTTGTGGTTCATTTTATTTGAAGATAACGTTTATCAGAAGTACAAATTTTAAAACAAGGTTTTAAAGTTGGATATTGTTAGTTGTTGGTTTTAGATAGTGAAGATATATTGTATTCGCCTTCGAAATCGCTCTGCAAAGTTTCGATTAAGTATAGTTCATTCGAATTAACTTTAGGATGATGTCAAATGTAGTAATAAAGTGTGGGCAACTCTATGAAAATGAATATCTAGAATTGCGCTTGAAGAATAGTCATTTAAGACATTAATGGTTGGCAGATTTGCACGGTGTGGCCACCAATTTCTCTTGCAAATCCAAGTATTTGTCATTTGACTTCTGTCATTTTGTTATCCTGCTGGATCTTGTTTATTTTTGTTATTATCGTTTATATTCTTGGATTTTTATAAAAACAGTTCTTTTCAGAACTAAAATATATTATTTAAATTGTGAATACATATAATACATAAGGGCCGCATCTACTTTTCGCTTCTGTAAGAGACGTAAGTAACACTTAGTCAAGGATCTAAGAACCAACGTATCCAGAAAGGAAATATAGAAGTCTACTTCTTTCTCACATGTAAAAACCAAGTTGGATTTGAAGCTATTAAAAATATATAACGTATATTCTACTAAATAAACAGGGACAGAACATAATGTCATCCACGTACTTATCCATAAATGGGACCTCAAATGGGAGAGAATTGACGACATAGTTCACTAGTAAATCTATTACTATCAACAAAGGACAAAGGCGACGCCATGGGGGTGCCAAAGACCTGAAAATAAAACCCAGAATAGAAAGTAAAATAAGTGTATTAAATACCAATTTTATGGTAGCAATAAAGAAATCCAAATTCAAATTACAATGAGGAAGGATACAATCCCGTTTCTTTGTAATAGTGTCCACAACTAAACCAATAGGAATATTGGTAAACAAGGAGCAAACGTTCAAAGAAATGAGAATATGGTCATCCGACAACAACTGCCTATATCTATCCATAAAAAAAGAATCCTTGACATTATATCCTGCCAAGGGCAACGCCTTACTCAGGATACGAACTAAAAAAGATGCCACATTATACGTAGGCGTATTAGTACACGAAATGATAGGTCGTAAAGGCACACCCACCTTGTGGACTTTGGGCAACCCATAAAACTTACCCGGAATGCAATTATTTTTTTATCAAATTCTTCAGGTCATCTTTAGAAATCATGGAACGATTACACAGGGATTTCAAGTGGTCATTAACCTTCCTTTGCATCGGAAAAGTTGGATCTTTAGAGACTTTACTGTAAGTATTCCCATACTCCAATAACCGATAAGATTTAGAAACATGATTCTGTTTATCCATGATCGCAGTAACTGCTCCTTAGTCAGACGTGGTAACTAAGACATTGGGATTGTCCTTAAGAAATTTTTTAGTAGCGTAGAACATACTACTGTATTTATCCTAAAAGGTGGTATGTATGGGGTTAGTTTAGAAATTAGTAATGAGATTGGTCACAGCGGATCGTAACCGTAATTTGATCTCCTCTGGTTAATCCACAACCTCAATAATAGATTCAACATCAGCCAAATGCTTCCCAATATTGATGTTACTGACTGATGAAGTGAGATTAAAGTTGGGGCCCAACAACAGGAAACTCCTTACATAATCAGAAATGGTTATACTACTATGGTTGACCCACCATTTACTGTTGTCTAAATACAACTGATGGTTGTTACACTGCAAATTCGATTTAAAAAATTCCTATAGTATTAAACCGTCAATGCAAGACTAAGAAACATACATTTCACTAAATTTATTTAGAAAATACGTCTTATTTTGAACTACATTTAAAATAGATTACCGAACTACTTTCTAACACGTAGTACTGAATTAATATATATTTAAGTTTTGGTTTAATTATGTGAATGCGGGATGTACTAATCGAAAATCTCGTAATACTATTTTTTATTAAATGTTTCTTATTTAGGTTTTATTTGTTTTATTAGGTTTCTGTTTGAAATCTAAGGTATCAGTGAAAAGTCTAAGACGTCATACGCTTTGTAAAGGGTTGATCTAAATAATTTTGAAATGAATCTTAATCGCCCCATATTTAAAAGTAAGACAAACTATATAAGATAAATTAGAGGTGTGAAGGTATATTTTTTGACTAGTTCGGTGAGCAAAAGGTTATAACACTTGCCTAGCATGCGATGGTCTGGGTTCGATTTCCGGCACGGGCAAAACTTGTTCCACTATTTACAAAAATAGTTGCGTGAAAGTGACATAATCGAAATTGGTTACTCCAAGAAAACTATAGGAGAGATTTATTTCAAAAAATGTGGGTGCAAATGAGGGTGACGAATAAAAACTATAAATGGGGTACGGGGCTTCAACAGGGTGTAACTTTTGTAAGTGGTAGTCCGATTTTAAAAATTCAAACAGATTTGGATTGTCCGGGAAATTCTGGATTAGGTGCATATGACTAGTCGAAGAAAACTTTTACCTAGGTTAGATATGAATGCAAAGAGCCAAACTGCGTTGGCTCCCTCAATCTCCTTCTACGGTGTCAATGTATATTGCACTGTTCTTCTTATGAGATCAGGACCCACACTTGAGCTGCTATAACACTTGCTGAAATTTAAAAAAAAAAATCCAACAATTTCCACTAAATAAATTTTTTAATCCCAGCTTTGACTACTAGATGTTTTGGTTTAGTACCTTCTAAAGATGCTTTCCAACTAACATTCCATGGCTACCTCTGCTCACTGTTTCTTCATAGATACTCACCACAGTTACTCATTCTCTCTACGACCTTGATAATTAATAAAAAAATAATTCGACAAAAACATACAACCCTTTTATTCTAACAACATAAATAATAAATTCACACAATTTCAATATTTACAATCTGTATCCACGTTAAACATTTTTATAACCCTACTCGGTATTAAAAGAAATCAACTAAATATGCCCCCCGATTTTATGCTCCTCTACATTTCATTGTTAGTTTAAAGTGGATGGGCCTATCCTGGAACCTTAATTTAATTTCCCCTGGTCTATGGTGAGCTCAGTATAAACTTTTTTATATTTGTGTGCTCAAATTTTAGCACTGAAAAATTATGCAAAAGGCTCGTTTACCTTTTAGATCAGTAAAATAATATACGAGCATCTATACCCTCAGATTTATAATAAAAAATTTTGTCCTTTACATATGGATATATGTAAAGGACAAAAATTGTCCTTTTTACATATGTCAATAAATTAATTTTCAGTTCAGAAATATTTTCACCAAATAAACGCAAATCACTAATAGTTACATAAATCCACACCAGCACAACAGTTTCAATAAAAAAAATCGTTACTTCCAGATCACCACCTCTGTAGATGCCTTCCACGAGACTGCACGTACCAGGATCATTCCATGTTGCCGGTTTCCATTTTGAACTGCAATTCCATCGCAAACTCGTTGTTCATCCAAATCATCAACAATTCCAGCCGCTCCAGATCCAAACATCACCTCGTCTTCCATGCAATGTGCATCAAGCACCCTCGTTCTTTGTAAATAAATCTCTACTTACGAGCCATCCTGCTTCAATTATACCGATTTACTACAGCTCACTCCGTTTTAAATTACCTTGCACCTACTTGAGCATAAAAACACTTGTAAATCTTATCTTATCTCGAACTACACTTGTCACGTGGTTAGTAGCTAGGATGATCTTGTAAACTTTGAAAAATAAAAGAGAGCGAATGCCACCTTCAGCAACGCTTATATAATCACTTCAGTTGTCTGTGTTTTCGTTATCTATTCCACATAAATTTGCAAACGGCCACTCAATTCTACAAAATCCTCTTGCACGTTAACACAGCCGTCTTTGAAAACCCAGAAATCGTCAACATAACAGTTCATTATCGCGAAAAACTATCTAGCCAAAACCAACCGTTCAAAAATTCCTTGAAATTTTCCCTTTCTGTCACGTTCACACAATTAAAATCACGCCTATCGTGTGCGCGTTCATCCAATTATCTACCTTGCACTCTCAGAATCACATCTCTCAGCCTTGTCTATATTTCCTACCTAAAGTGCCTATATTATTTCTGCCTTTCGTGTATCTCTTTCTGTCCCGTGATTTCTGTCTCGCTTGTAGCCCCTCTATTACCATATTGTTCACGGTTGTTCTCCCTTCTTTTATGTGCCTCTCGAAAAATCGATACCGTCCACAAACATGTTGCACCTTCGTCCCTCTTATAGCCTTTTAAAGTATACTTGTCTAACACGCGCTTGAAAATGTTTGTCACTTAAACACCTGATATCTTATCCCAATCTAATTATATTGAAGCGTTTTAAATAAATTATTAATTTTTATATACAGTGTACCTATAAATAAATAACTGTTTGGCTATTTACACCTATCTAAGCCTACCCTATCACAGTAATATATATATATATATATATATATATTGCTGTGTTTTCCCTGTATTCGAATCGAGCCTCACGAATTGGGCGTCAAGAATGCTGTGTTTCCACCAAAATCCGGGAACTACGGTTTTCGAATCGAGCCTCACGAATTGGGTCTTAAGAATGCTGTGAAACCTACAAAAAGCTATTAACTTAACTGGTCCGTTGACTTTCTTCTGTTCATCGTCTCGGCTGCTCCCCTAGATAAACCTTCATCCTCATTCATAAAAAAAAACAAACACATTCCTACCACAAACATCAACGTTAACTCTATTTACATCAATATTCACAATACATTAAAATTTCAAAATTAAATATTCAGCATAAATTTCAGTATCAGAAATTTCAAGATTTAAGTTTGTTATCATTTTAATGTGCATCCAAAATTAAAGTCCTTGCAGGATGTCTACTAATTAATACAACAATATATGCAGACCTGAGTCTGAGTACAAAGGGAGCATCTACCACCCCTTTACGTTAATTAACCAGGTTCGTCTAATTGAGCTCAAAGACATACCCAAATTTTCATCATAATCCAGAACATAAATACTAAATACCCCTTTCTACTTAAACAAGCAAATTTCACCTTAAAATTAAAATTCTGTTGTTAGTACAATTTCACTACTGTCCAAAGTAAATCAATTATAAAGTTATTCAACACACACCAAAATATCAAAGTTCGAACAAAATAGTATAACTTACCTGAAGGTTACTGCACTCGTAGCTTCAATGTACATCGTCCCTTTTGTTAATCACACCATTCCAACTGGGTTATATTTACGGCTTCTGATTCTCAACGCTTTTACAATTTTCTCCACCACCATTCATCTAAAGTTGTTTCAGGGCTTTTCCGGAACTCATCTGTGTATATCTGACCCTTGTTTTGTGGATCCAGACACGTTTATGAACCATTTAATTATTAACACCCCCGAAAAATAGCAAAATTATTCATGCTTCTTTCACCAATATACGCCAAAACTGCCTACTTTTGTGTATTCATTTGTCGTTGCAAATTTTGACTAATTAGTACAGTGATACTAACTTTATTACCTTGTATCTTCTTTTCTAAGTGCACTAAAGTACATTCATTGTAGCACGTAAAGAACAAACTGTTTTAAATCACCAAAATATACGAACAAACTGTTTAAATTATTCTATCAAACTCGGAAAACTAAAAAGCAGTGTTTAACGCATTGAATCAAGTCGAAAATCTAAGAGAGCTTGTTCATATTAACCTGGGTATATATAGAGGTTAGCCTGTCTGTCGGTCTGGTCCCCAAAACGGACAATTCTTCAGAATTTCGCATGCTAGGTTCCAATTCCGCAGTCCGGCATGCGATTTTTACGAAATTTGCACTCGCCCCAGTTAAATCTCAGAAATTTCGACACGGCTCGCAACGTCTGGAAATAACTAATTAAATTTTATACAGAAATGTTATTTTTACCTCTCAATTTTGCCTTTTATTTTCAACCAATCGCAACCCCGTGACGTTGCTCCACTCACGCCTTTTACTATATGTGTCTCGGTCTTGCGCATATTATCTGTCTCTATCTACCCTGTTCTTATTGGTGCAAATTGATATTCTTTATTATCGATTATTTCAGTCCATGTGGACTGTGAAATAACCCACCTTTAGCATTTCCCGTACCTATTAAGCTACGGTTTCTCCAAGATTCTCTGTCACCATTAATTATCTGCAAAATTTACGCAGAATGAGCTTTTTTAAAAATACACAGGTGTTCAAACATAATACTTCTAAATAACACTTCTACGATTTGCATTTTATTGGGTTTTTACAAGTTTTTATAGATATTATATGTTACTAATGGTTCAATTAACTCCAATTAAAATAATACCCTTTAATTTTGAGTGACTCCTAATCAAATATTAATTATTATCTGTACATTTTGTTTAATACCGGTTACTTAAAATTGAGTTAATTAATATAAATTTTGCACGTAATTTTCTATTTGTTTATTTACTAGGAATAATTAAATTACACGCAGAGCTTTTTAATACTGCTTACTTTTTTTTTATAGCAAGCGTCTTGTACATAATTTAACTCCCTTATTTTTAATGAAACGAATGAATTTTTATGCTTCACGGTTTTTTAATAACGCGTACCTTTTCCCAAAGCTTCTACACGGTGATTAAAATTATTTGATGTGATTATTTAATTTTCTACCCTGGTCTAAATATGAGTATTTTCCCCCTATTTGAATACAAATAATCCCACTTATTCGAATTCAAATATAAAACATTGAAATCGCAAACAAAATTTACAAAAAAAATTGCCTATCTCTCTCTACCCTTATCTATCTATCTTACCTAACTTATATCCAATCCAAAAAAAATATTTACACCTATCCTATATCCCTATCCTATTCCTAACTCTCACCTAATTTTCTAAACTGAAATTATCCCTAACTTCATCCTACTTATCCATCTAATCCTATATACATCCTATATACCTATCCTATTCCTAACTTTTAACTAATCTTCCCTATACTTCACTTCCCCCTACCTAATCCTATATACCTATCCTATTCTTATTCTATTCCTAACTCCCCACTAATCTTATAAGAAATATCTACACTTAACCTATCTTATTTTCTTCCTACATTTAATTTTCCTTCGTATCCTATATACCTATTTCTAACTATTTCCCATATTTATCCTATACCTAGCTTTATTTTCTATAACTATACTAAAATTCACCTATCTCTATTCTTTGTTCATCAAGTTATTTAAATCTAACTCTCTTCTTGACCCTCCAAGTCTTTCTTCTCACCATCCTAATACTCTTTATCCCTATTTCTCCCCCTTCTATATCTATACTTATCATCCCTGTTATCTCACATACAATAAACTTATCATCCCTATTATCCTGACTCTTAACTATTGCTTCCTCTTTAGTCCCTACACTTGTCTGTTTCTCATTTATTGTTATTTCCTTTTCTGCCGACAAACCAAACGATACTACCTTAAAATTCTCGATTTTTTTCTCTACGGAAAATCCTATGTACCTTCTAGAATTCTTGTGTAATGGAATCAGCCAGAATGAATTCCTTACATCTACTTTATTAAAAACAAACTTGCCATTTAATCTCGTCAAAAGTGTGTCCATGGATGGTGGACAATGGAATTGCGGTTTGGTCCATTGGTTAATTTTACGTGCATCTTTACTTAATTCTGCCTTCACCTGCTCCCGATATGCTGCTGTTGCTTCTACCCCCACTAATTCTGCATGTTTTTGTACTAAAGCTTGAACCTCTACTCTCCTATCCTCTGGACATCTTATTGTGTTGATCTGTTTAACCCTATCATCCTCTACCTCTACTACATTAATACTCAACCCCGTGTCATCCTCTGTGACTTCATAACTGCCCTTCCATGGCACTACCCTATCCTTAATCCTTATTACCTTCCGTTCCATATCTATCAAAACCCCTAACTGCATCATACAGTCAACACCTAAAATGCTCTGAAACTTCAGTCCAGGTACAATTACAAACTCCTGTTCACAGCTTAAACCTCCTATATCTATCCTAAGCACCACAACACTATTTACTACAGCAAACTTCTTTTTATTTGGAGCTACTAAATGGCTACGCTTTATAGGCATAATTCTATCACAAACCTTATCCCTAATTTTGCTGACGAATTCCTCCGATATTAAACTCGCCTCTGCCCCTGTATCAAGTAATACTTCTACATTATTATCAAAAATCTCTATATTAATAATTGGCAAACATAATTTTTCCTCAGTTTCTGGCTCTACTTCCTCCTCAATTTTGAAAAATTCACGTGGATGTTCATATACATTTACACTGAAATCTAGTGGTCTGTCGCGTTCTAAAAATCCTGTCCAGGTCTGTTTTCCCTACTTGGTCCTGGTCTAGCCGTCACCTCAGCGTATGTCCTAGGCGTTTCCACTCGTTCCGTGTCTGTATTAGCAGTCCCCTCATGTCCGGTGAACTATTCCTTCTGGTAGGTTCCGGTCTCGGTGCAGGTCCCTTCCTAAACTATTACTTCTAACGTATGGTCGTCTCTGTTCCCAATTCTGTCGCTGGTATCCGTAACTATTCCCCTTCTAGCATAGTTGTCCCGTCTATTGTCAAACCTAACTGTGTTGATCTGTCTTTCCCTATTATCCCGAGGTCGTCCACTACTTACGTCGTCGTACCTCTGCAGGTATTCTAAAAACATTTCTCTGTCCACTATGTTCTGTAGTGCTACGTGTTGTCTTACTTCTACCTCGAAGTGTCGTGATAAATACTTGATAATTTGTCGGTCCGTCAGTGGTGGGTTCAGTTGCTTTGCTATGCTATACTTGCGTATAGCATATTGCTCCCTACTTCCTGAAAATTCTCCCTTAACTTTCCCTGTGATTAAGTCGTCTCGTACCTGGTCTTGTCTGTGGTCACTCCAGTAGTGCTTTAAAAATCTGTCTTCAAAGTCCATGTAGGTGTCTATGTCCTGTCCTACTAAATTGTACCATGCTTCCGCGTTGTCTTTCAATAAAGCCTTTATCGTATTCAGTTTAGTCTGTTCGTCAAATAAATTTCCCACTAGATTTCTTACACTATTAATAAAAATTTGTGGATTTACCCTGTTATCGCCATAAAACTTCATGTGTTGGTACAATGATACTCCACCTGTAGAAAATCTGAGACCATCCCCCGTTAAACTTGACATGTTGTATTTAATACTACTAACTTCGCGTTCTACCCTGCCTAACTGATCCCTACATGAGTCCGTTACTTCAGTCATTTTTACATTAATCTCTTCTTCACAAAAAATGCGTACTTCGGACCTTAAATGTCCCATTTCCTGTCGAAGACCTGTAATATTACGCTCATTTTTTTCAACCCTATTTTCTACTTCCCCCAGTTTCACGGTAAGACTATCTTTAAATTCTGTAAATTCTTTAGTATTTTGTTCAATTTTCCCGCTTATCTGCTCTAATTTTTGGTTGGACTCCTACCTAGCTCTATTAGATTCATCGCTTAGCAGTTCTAATTTTCTGTTGGACTCCTCCCTCGCTCTATTAGATTCTTCGTTCATCCTCTCTAGCATTCTCATTATCATCTCGTTTCCTTGATCCCCTGATTCCGTCCTCGACTGATCTCTACTGCCTCCAGCTTCTTCCATTTTAGAATTTTTCTCACACAATGCACTATCGTCACTTCCAATTTCCACTCCTTGACTCCTTAACCACTCTTTTCTCTGCATACGTTCTAATCACTCTCACACACTCTAAAATACTCTTAAATTTATACACACACAGAAACTCTCTCTCTCAGATCGCCAGTTTCCTGGAATAAAATCACAAAAATTTTATTTGGAACTCGAGCCTCACTTTTGGGTCGCCAAAGAATGCTGTGTTTTCCCTGTATTCGAATCGAGCCTCACGAATTGGGCGTCAAGAATGCTGTGTTTCCACCAAAATCCGGGAACTACGGTTTTCGAATCGAGCCTCACGAATTGGGTCTCAAGAATGCTGTGAAACCTACAAAAAGCTATTAACTTAACTGGTCCGTTGACTTTCTTCTGTTCATCGCCTCGGCTGCTCCCCTAGATAAACCTTCATCCTCATTCATAAAAAAAAACAAACACATTCCTACCACAAACATCAACGTTAACTCTATTTACATCAATATTCACAATACATTAAAATTTCAAAATTAAATATTCAGCATAAATTTCAGTATCAGAAATTTCAAGATTTAAGTTTGTTATCATTTTAATGTGCATCCAAAATTAAAGTCCTTGCAGGATGCCTACTAATTAATACAACAATATATGCAGACCTGAGTCTGAGTACAAAGGGAGCATCTACCACCCCTTTACGTTAATTAACCAGGTTCGTCTAATTGAGCTCAAAGACATACCCAAATTTTCATCATAATCCAGAACATAAATACTAAATACCCCTTTCTACTTAAACAAGCAAATTTCACCTTAAAATTAAAATTCTGTTGTTAGTACAATTTCACTACTGTCCAAAGTAAATCAATTATAAAGTTATTCAACACACACCAAAATTTCAAAGTTCGAACAAAATAGTATAATTTACCTGAAGGTTACTGCACTCGTAGCTTCAATGTACATCGTCCCTTTTGTTAATCACACCATTCCAACTGGGTTATATTTACGGCTTCTGATTCTCAACGCTTTTACAATTTTCTCCACCACCATTCATCTAAAGTTGTTTCAGGGCTTTTCCGGAACTCATCTGTGTATATCTGACCCTTGTTTTGTGGATCCAGACACGTTTATGAACCATTTAATTATTAACACCCCCCGAAAAATAGCAAAATTATTCATGCTTCTTTCACCAATATACGCCAAAACTGCCTACTTTTGTGTATTCATTTGTCGTTGCAAATTTTGACTAATTAGTACAGTGATACTAACTTTATTACCTTGTATCTTCTTTTCTAAGTGCACTAAAGTACATTCATTGTAGCACGTAAAGAACAAACTGTTTTAAATCACCAAAATATACGAACAAACTGTTTAAATTATTCTATCAAACTCGGAAAACTAAAAAGCACTGTTTAACGCATTGAATCAAGTCGAAAATCTAAGAGAGCTTGTTCATATTAACCTGGGTATATATAGAGGTTAGCCTGTCTGTCGGTCTGGTCCCCAAAACGGACAATTCTTCAGAATTTCGCATGCTAGGTTCCCATTCCGCAGTCCGGCATGCGATTTTTACGAAATTTGCACTCGCCCCAGTTAAATCTCAGAAATTTCGACACGGCTCGCAACGTCTGGAAATAACTAATTAAATTTTATACAGAAATGTTATTTTTACCTCTTAATTTTGCCTTTTATTTTCAACCAATCGCAACCCCGTGACGTTGCTCCACTCACGCCTTTTACTATATGTGTCTCGGTCTTGCGCATATTATCTGTCTCTATCTACCCTGTTCTTATTGGTGCAAATTGATATTCTTTATTATCGATTATTTCAGTCCATGTGGACTGTGAAATAACCCACCTTTAGCATTTCCCGTACCTATTAAGCTACGGTTTCTCCAAGATTCTCTGTAACCATTAATTATCTGCAAAATTTACGCAGAATGAGCTTTTTTAAAAATACACAGGTGTTCAAACATAATACTTCTAAATAACACTTCTACGATTTGCATTTTATTGGGTTTTTACAAGTTTTTATAGATATTATATGTTATTAATGGTTCAATTAACTCCAATTAAAATAATACCCTTTAATTTTTAGTGACTCCTAATCAAATATTAATTATTATCTGTACATTTTGTATAATACCGGTTACTTAAAATTGAGTTAATTAATATAAATTTTGCACGTAATTTTCTATTTGTTTATTTACTAGGAATAATTAAATTACACGCAGAGCTTTTTAATACTGCTTCCTTTTTTTTTATAGCAAGCGTCTTGTACATAATTTAACTCCCTTATTTTTAATGAAACGAATGAATTTTTATGCTTCACGGTTTTTAATAACGCGTACCTTTTCCCAAAGCTTCTACACGGTGATTAAAATTATTTGATGTGATTATTTAATTTTCTACCCTGGTCTAAATATGAGTAATATATATATATATATATATATATATATATTTTTTTGAGACACCCTCTAAAATCTTTATTTATTGTGCGATTTTAACCAATTTTGAGGATAGTTTAAATGCAATGGATTTTTACGTTTTCTTAAGAACGAATATTGGAATGCATTAGAAGAACTACATTTACAGATTCGCCTTAATTTAAAATTCCAGTTAGATGGTAGTCCTATTCATAACGCTGTTTTGGTAAGAAAATGCCTAAATGAACATTTTGAAAATTGTTGGATAGGGAGAAACTGTCCTTTGATTAAGTGGTCGGCAAGATCTCCAGATTTGACGCCACTCGATTTTTTCCTTTGGGGTTTACTTAAACAAAAAGTGTACAAATCAAGGCCACAAATTGTTCAAAAACTACGGGCTAAGATAATACACGCCTGCTCAGAAATTACTGCAGATCAAATACGAAATGCATCGACAATAAACGTGAGGAAAAGAATTGAAAAGTGCATTGAAATAAATGGTGGATTAGTAGAAGCGACAAAAATATTATAGGTTTTGTAACTTTCCCTGATTTTTCTGTTTAAGTATTGTTTAAAGTTTCTATTTGATTTGTCACAACTAGGGAGAATAGTCCAGTCAAAATAGACATTCCAGTTTGCATTAATTCCCAACAAGCGGGATTTTTGTGCAGGCCTTTAATACGTCATTACAAATGATATGTCAAAAGTCCCCATCGATCCCGCTTGTGCGTTGTTTTTTATTCGAGGTCAAAGGTCACAAATTTGCGTTTTTGCGTATATCTCTAAAACAATGAGAGCTATCGGAAAATGGTTCATACAAAGTTTGTAGATCGTAAAATTGTCTACAAAAAAGATTTCAACACTTTTCTTCTACAAAGCATCGCTTTCGAGATATCCTGATTTTAGACCGCAGGAAAGTCGTATTTTCGACTATATGTGCACATTTCTGCACCACCTCTGAGGTAGTGTACACGGCGCTTTTTTTTAACGTGGTTTTCCCAGTAGGAATACTCCACACTATATTTTGATCGAGGGAATGTAATGGGACACTATTTTATTGATGAATTTTTTTTTTTTATTTAAATTTAATGAAAATTTTAACAGCAAGAAAATTACATCATCATTCATCATCAAATTCTTCATAGTCACTCGTTTCTTCTTCTTTACTGTCTTCTTCCTCTTCTTGCTCGATTTGTGTAGACTGCTCCAAGAAGAGAGATATATCAGTTATATCCCCATCAATTTCGAAACAATCTTCATCTGTTGCATTTGATTCAATGTTGGTGCAAGATTGGCCTTGACAATTGGTACATACTGATGAACAATACAATCCAACTTTTCTGCACCCACAATTGTTTGTGCAGCCTTTTTTGCAATTACAAAAAATAGTATTGAGTAATTTTTCTGGAGCAGGTGGCAGTAAAGTCTGGATTGGTTCCAAACTATTATTCATTAATTTCCAGCCCCAATCTTCAGGATTTAGATCATTGCCTAGCCACACTTGCATTTGGTAGAACACACGAGACAAGTGTTAATAAGCAGAAGCAGATGGTGGAGGGAGACAAGATAACTGCACTCTCTTATTGTTTCTTGTATTTTTCACAAAACTCAAATATCTATACTTGTCTATCGATTCTATTTTTTTGGAGCTCCATACATAGCAAGGAGAACACGAATTCCATTGGTGAGGACAACATCTGCTGACGAGTTAATATTTGTAAATACTTCACCCCTTTCAGTACTTGAATCCATTAAAGTCTTTAGCCCACGATCAACAACCACAATTTCACTTTCAGTCAAACATTCATTGCAAATAAAGCAAACTTCTGACATTTTTACAAAATTTTGTAACGGCACTGTTTAAAAAGAGAATATAATTCACAAACACGTCTATTCACTACGAAAAATCGTTTAAAACTAACTGTATTTACTAGTATATGAGAGCTATGTCCTTCGGCAAAAGCAGATATACGCTGGTTTCGACCCGAAAAATGTAGTGTCGCAGGCAGATGTTTTTCAAGGCCAACCGCCCAATAGAATTAGGGACGGACGATGACTCACTCATAATTGTATATTTTTCACGTACTTGTGTGCATGGGGCAAATAAAACTATGTTCTAATATTTTTTGTTCAAATGGTTAACCCGATGATGCATACTGGCCACGTATGAGTGCATAATCGTATTTTCTATGTTTAAAATAGCCATAATTCGAGAACAGTGCACCGTAGAAGAAAAAGTGTTGAAATCTTTTTTGTAGACAATTTTACGATCTACAAACTTTGTTTAAACCATTTTTCCGATAGCTCTCATTGTTTCAGAGATATACGCAAAAAACGCAAATTTGTGACCTTTGACCTCGAATAAAAAACAACGCACAAGCGGGATCGATGGGGACTTTTGACATGTCATTTGTAATGACGCATCCAAGGCCTGCACAAAAATCCAGCTTGTTGGGAATTAATGCAAACTTGAATCATAATTTAGTCTATTTTGACTGGATTAGAAGAATAAGACTTTCAGAATAAATCGATATAAATGATAAAATATTGTGCATATTTGATAAAATGTGGTACAGACCCGTTTGGGGGGGGGGCTCTATTAAATGGCGTACACGGATTTGAAAACCAAAAAATTGCTAAAATAAAGTCTTTCAATTTTACTTCTAAAAACTCAATCAAAATCTATTAAATGATTATGCGATAAATAAAATATCAAACGGAAAGTAACTACATACTTCTACATGTAGCAGTGGCAATGCCTGCAGAATGGGTAATCAAGAAAAACACACTTGAGAACCAACATTTAATAAAGAGTACGCTAAAATCTCTCAAATCAAATTATACGTTTTAGTTATAAAGGCAATGGTGATTTTAAGCAGTTTCCCCCGATTCATTCTAAAGCATCGGTGCGTTAGCTGAAGGTAAATTTGCAAAACAAATAGAAATTTAAGCGAATGGAAATCACAATTTTAATGATCTCACTGTGGAAGCCTATTATCTATATAGTGTTGGTCTAACAACATTTTGTGTACTTTAGATTTGGTTTAGATTTGAATTTCAAAAATCCCTGAAATTCATTTGAATAGGGATTATGTTAAACGACTAAAATTTCACTAAATTTGAATGTAATTTTCTGTAGGAAAAAGCAAACTGCAAAAGACCTTTTCTTTTATATTTCTTTAATGATCTAATTTAATTCCATTATTTACATTTCCTTTCTTGTTGGTTACTGTTATCTTTTTATATCTGAAAAAAATCTTAAGAACGACCAAATTTACTTTATATAAAAGTTTACGAAGCAAACAGTTTGTTCGTTCGTCTTTACCCCTTGAAAAAATCTTTCGTAATTTCATTGAATCCGTAATAAAGTTTTTACAGCATAATCCAAATCCTTTTCGCGTAATATCCGCTTTTAGCAAGAAGTTTAATAAAGTTTAGGAATGGTTTGGGGTCCCTTTATTTTGACGTCTCCATGTGGGATAACAAAATTCGCAAGTTTCAAATCCCCTGATACCTGAAAATACAATCCTTGACCAATTCCTAGTCGGGAATAAGTGAAAAGCAGAAACTTGCTAAGTTGGAAAACGAATGATGTATCAAAGGCAAATCCGACATCGCCAACCTGAAAAGAGCAAATTTCCTAGCAAAGAAAGGAGTCCACGGGGAATTCTTCATTTCAGTAATGTCTATTTAAGTCTTTCTTTACAGAGAATATATTTGTTTTGTGTAGTGAATAGTCTTGTAGATAGTCAGGGAATGAAATAGAAGAGTTGGCGTTTAAATCGTATATCTTTAATTAAAGGACTTTGTACTGTGAGTTTCTGAAGCTCTTGAATTTCTTTATCCTTACATTCCTAGAAACGAACGTAAAAGTACATAGCAGTAAAAATAAGTAACTCTAAAATTGTAAAGCTTGTTATAATAAAACAACATAAAAGAATTTGTATTTCTTTCAATGGCGCAAAAGAAAGAATTGTGTTTAGCTAGATGTTGTTCGTATGCATCGTTAGCTTTTATACAAGCAAACAACAAAACAGACGATTACAGTGAGGAAGATTTGAACGTACGGAGTTAATAGAAAATACTCCAGCATTAAAATTTTTCTATGGGTATGGGTTAATAATATGAGATTGGTTCAAATTCGAAGACTTTAAAAAAAAATTATCGAGCAAGAATTTGAATTGACGTTTATTTTTTTTGCATTTTATATAGTTATTCCTGCAAACCGAAAATCTTTTATTTCAGAAACAAAATATACGTAAACTTGCATATTGCTTTCAAACTTCTGTCCTAGTACGCCCTCGTTCAATTGTTCAAACGCATAGTAGTCACAAAGAGCAAATCCGACTTGTACGGCGCAGGTTCGAAGTTTTCCGAATTTTCCAATGGAGATTTGCGAGAATTGTTGTGCTGGTGTGGAAACATGAAATTTCGCAGTTGAACGAACTCAGGAGGAAGAAAAGAAGATGGGCAGCGATGCAGAGAAACCAATAACAATTAGCGAACTCAGACCGAGTATACTATAACGAATACGATTATATCCTTCATTGATATACGCCTTTGTTATAATTATTTAATTAACAAATATCCTTTACTGTATAGAAAACATCAATTTCTATTCCGATAATATAATATTTATTTGTTACTTAGAACTCCATCTATGTTTATGAACTAGAGGTAGTATCACGGTTTCCTTGTTATTCGCGTATGTGTTGATGCAAGAATTTGGTTCTCTGCGCGTGCTCGCGTAATAAAATGCTTTAGTGCTAGAGTTCTCATTTTTAACTTGCGGATGTAAGCAGATAGACAAGTTTTGAGGCGTGCTCTAGCAGGTTTTTTTGCAAAAATGAAGTCCCACAGGCAGGTGGGTTAGTCCCGTAGAATACCATTAGTATTGAAGAACAGAAACCATCAATAGTTTAATCGACCTG
The DNA here is from genome assembly GCA_036346225.1 of Platerodrilus igneus. Lineage (NCBI taxonomy): Eukaryota > Metazoa > Arthropoda > Insecta > Coleoptera > Lycidae > Platerodrilus > Platerodrilus igneus. Next base: position 7,096,747 of record JARFIW010001469.1, on the reverse strand, counting down.
TAAGATGAGTTATAAGATTTCGAAGTAAACATCATCACGTGCAAGGTTTTTTTTAGTTACGCAGTATAGAAAGTTTTTTAATTATGAAAAATTGCAAAGTTTAATTGTTATAGATCATTGCAAAGTTTAGTGGGCGAGAGAAACGCAAGTCTTTTTTTGTTATGCAATATTGAAAGTTCTAATTGTCGAGTGTTGCAAATTTTATGGAGTATTGTAAAGCTTTCGGTTAACGTTTATTCCAAATGGAAGTCAAGTTGAAATCCCAAGCACGTGCGAAGGTCGAACATCTGTTGTTGTTGCAATTGCACACGAAAATTAACGAACGATGGTATAAGATTTATATCCCAATAAGTTGGTTAGTAACTACTACTGAAATCATTCGGATGTTTGAAGGACTATTGGGGGTGAGTGATTTCTAATTCAATTCTCGTTTCACCAAACCATTACTGGAAATGTAGTAATTCTTTGTAAATTCTATACAGGGTGGTCCGGTTTTCATTAGCCAGCGTGTATCTTCTGAACTATGCAAGATATAGAAAAATTTCATGGGAAAAAGTTTTTTGAATATATTTTCTCTACAAATATAAGGCATTAAGTATTTTTCATGGCCTACTATATTTGAGCAATAATATGTCACTTTGGTTTTTTAAATAGAACACCCTGTATATTTTTTTGAAAAAATATTCTACTTGAAATTGTCTTTACGGCAATATGCCACAATCAATGATTTCTATTCAAAGTGCGCTAAATAACCTAAATAATAAAATTTCAATCTGATTATTTCTGTTAACAAATGCCATTGCAGTATTTCAGTTGTTTATTCATAATTATTTGTCACATAAATAAGTAAAAGTATTATTGTGTTCTTAATAGTTGTTTCGCGCAAAATAATGGAAATGAATTATTCAAACAATGAAAAAGTTGATATGTTATGATGTCTTCATAGGTCAAACAACAATAAACGTCTAGCTGCAGTTTTATATCGAAAGTTATATCCTGACCGTAGACAACCAAATATAAATACATTTAAGAATTTAGAAAATTCTTTAAGGTCCAATGGTAGCTTTTCAACTATCACCAGAAATCAAGTACAACATAAATTGATTATTTTGGCCTACTTTAGACCTTATCCTAAAATTTCTCGAGACAAGCTGCAGCTGAACTAAACGTTTCGACAGATTTTTAATGTTTTGAGGCGTCATTCAATGAAAGCATTTAAGATGCATTTGGTTCAAACATTACATCCCAATTATGCCAACAGCCGAGTTGGTTTTTGTATATGGATATTGAATGTATAGGAAGAGAATTTTTGGACAGCATAATTTAGACTGATGAGTCTAACTTTCATACAAATGGTATTTTTAACAGAAAAATACACATTATTGGAATGATAGAAATCCTTTGCAATTTGTTGAAACCCGTTCAGAAGTACGATTTTCAGTGAATGTGTGGATAGGTATAGTAGGTGACTACATACCGGGTCCATATTTCTTTAATAGTATAGTTTAACCCAAAATAGAAATTTTGCAAACTTCGTTTCAAGATTTCTTAGATGATATTTTCAGAGTTATCAGGCGAAACTTATGGTTTCAACACGAGAGCGCTGCACCACATAATGAAATCAATCTTACAAATTATTTAAATAATGAGTTTGGTCAGAACTGGATCTGGAATAGGGGACCGACTTTGTGGCCCCGATCACCTGATTTGTCAGTTCTTGATTTCTTTGTTTGGGGGGTTTTTAAAAGATCGAGTGTAATTCTAATTCTACCCCAGTTAATCGCAAAAATAAGAGCAGCTTGCTTGCTAATTACCCCGGTCATGCTGCAAGATGCTAGAAAAAAATTAATTATTCGAGTTAATAAATGTTTAGAATGTAATGGTAAACAATTTGAACATTTACTAAGATAATTAGTTTTCTTGTAGCTATTATTTTCAGATGTATGTATAAAAAATTTCAATTTATTAATTTATACAGTAAATAAACAATAATCACAGTTTCCTATTGGAATTCTATTATTTGAGTTATTTAGTGTATTCTGAAAAGAACTCATTAGTTGTGGTATATTGCCGTAAAGACAATTTTAAGTAGAGTATTTTTTTAAAAAAATATACAGGATGTTCTATTAAAAAACCAAAGTGACATATTATTGCTCAAATATAGTAGGCCATGAAAAATACTTAATGCCTTATATTTGTAGAGAAAATATATTCAAACAACTTTTTCCAATGAAATTTTTCTATATCTTGCATATTTCAAAAGATATACGCTGGCTAATGAAAACCGGACCACCCTGTATAGTGGTTTAAATTGGCATACGTAATTTTTTTGTTCAAGGTTTAATAGTTAGATGTCGTATAAATGTTCGTAAGAACGCACAGAAATTTTTTTAAGATAACTTTCTAGAAATTTAAAAGGTTAAACTAAAATGTGCTTGTAACTAAGCAGGTGACATATTCGCGTTTGTTTGTTACATTATAAAACCCAGTTGTTTTGACAATACAATTTGTATACAGATTAATTTATACCATAAGGATATTTGACCTTTCGTTCAAGAAATAAATTAATTAAAATATAAGTTCTACTGTTTATGAAAAGTCAATACATTTAATTAATCATTTGTAAACCAAAACAAGATCCTTTTTCGGTAATAAGTACAAGTTGTAGAACATTATTAAAAAGACAATACCTTTATTATATATATATATATATATATATATATATATATATAATTTCTTTAAATCAATAGAAAATGGATTAAGTTACTTCAAAGTTTACTTTTATTGAAGTTGATAACAATTTTTCGCAAAGCAAACAACCAAATTCATAAAACTTTTGAGTGTAGAGAGAAAGAACACACACATTATATTAGCAAGATAAATTAGAGTGTTAATTTTGAAATGTTATTTTTGTGGATGTTTAGCTTTTGATAAACTGGCTAGGCTCTAGTGAATCCCTACGTCTAAAATTCTAGGAAGTGGTTATATTTACAGACATACGAAATCGTCGTTCCAATTCAAGTTTGCAGAGTCACAAGTAAGTATTATGTTTCTACGTTTTGCTTGTTAAGGAGATTCTTTTTCTTTTCGAAGATTCCCGTATCTTATCTTCGGATCGTTACTCATTATAGCTATTATTAAGATACGGTGGTGTCCATTAAAAATTCTTTTTTTATCGTATACAATCCTACGACCCTAGCTCATAGCTCTGCCCTAAGTTGAAGGAGCTTAGCTGGTTGGAAGATCTCTTTAGAGGGTCCTATTGTACTCAAAGCCGTTTTCAATACACTTTACCCTGAGCTTAAACTTTAGACAAAAACCCCTCATAATTTATAGAGGCTCTGCCGCCTATAAGGTAGTGTAGTTACATTAATTAGAAAAAAAAATGTAACAATACATGATCCAAATTTCATCAGCGTAGTAGTCAGTAAAGAACAAGGAGATTTACTGCTAAAACACACTACGTAAAGATTTATCGACTTGTAAAATCGAAAAAAGAATAGAAATACGACGTCGCCCGAGATGCTGGTCTTACAAGCACAGTATGTGGACAGGGACACGCAGAAGAATAAACTGTTTAAAATGTAACGAAAAAAAGTATTTAGAAAAAGAATGCAAATATTCGAAAAAATATGCATTATGTGAAAACGATAAACACGGAACAGGCAGGGGCGGTTGCTCAGCATTTAGAAAACCCATAACAAGCACTAAAAAAGAAATAAAGACTACCATCACAACACAATGATGGCTGCTGAAAGAATATTAGTAAAGCCCGTCTATGATAATAGTTGTATGGATGTCTGTGATTAGGCGTACAAGAAATGACTGTGATAGTAGTATAAAAAGCAACAGCGACAAAAAATCTGTGATATCTAATAATACAAAAATTTTACAAATTAAAGTAGATCGACATACGAGCGCATACGATTTACTTTTACAGACCATACTTGAAAATAAATAGATATTCTCCTAATACAAGAACTAAACAGGTCCAGAATGACAAACGTGTTCGTCGATCAAAATGCAGACGCTACAATTACAATTAGCAGAAGAAGAAATAGCCACAAGAAATTGCACCCTACCCCTTTTTAGGTGTGATCAAATGCGTGGGTACACGACAGGATAAGGAAGCTTACCCTGGCGCAGCTAGCATCAACCGTTAAAGGTCGCAGAGGCTGCATAAGACTTGAAATCTCAAGGGGTTAAACTTGAAGATAAACACCTGAGACAATTGAATAGAATTCTTGTAGTTTAATTTAACTAAAATATCATATCAGTTTTAATAGTAAGAAACAATTTGAAATATTCTGAGTTAAATCTTGTTCACTGTTTGTAAACTATAAAATTTATATCAGTCATAAACATGTAATTTAAATGCATTCAATAATATGACAATTTAAATGTTCACACTAAAAGTTTCATGAAACCTTGGGCCTTTTCGTTAATAACTAAATTTCTAATAAAGAGGCAAATATCATATAAAACTATACTTGGAAACAAGTAGTATTTAATTAATTTTTTCGTCGACCGTTTATTAATGTCAATATTAACAAATGATTTTGTTTTAAAAAGGATGCATTAATGGACGTCATTAATGCACTCCTTTTCATTAAGTAACTCTTTTTGTGACTTTGACGTTTTGATGTTTTAATAGCGGTATAACCTCAACCAGACATACGGATACGCATCCTTGTTGTTAAATTCGCATGTCATATATTTCAGTGGTGACTAGTTTTCCTTTAGCAAAAGTGAAGTTTATGCAAAAGCGAAAATGTATAAAGTTGACATTATTGTATTCTGACAGTCTTTGTGGAAAAGTAAATTTTATTGTACTTGCGGTCGACGAAAAAATGTTGTAATCAACTCGTTTGTTGATAGGCGATTAATAATCTCAACTATTACAGCACTCACTTGCTTTGCTCGTTCGTGTTTTAAACAGTTCGATTATTAATCGCCTTCAGTAACCAACTAGTTGATTAAATAACTATTAAAGCTAAAGTATGAATTGTTAAACGTAACCTTTGACAGTAGTAAATCGACTAGGGGCATCATAGTCGCACAGACATATTAGAAATTTATAAAATCTAAACCTGCTGCTGGTAAACAGTTTATTATCATTACCCTGACATTATGAGATGTTACACGTAGAACTTTCAAAGATGTAAGCTTGTTCTAGGTGTACGAGTAGACCATGTACTCTGTGTTAAAAAGTGTCGAATATGAAACCTCTTAAAGTTTAAGAATTTTAACTACTATGGCAGGAACTGCTGTGTGATGAGTAGTATAACTATGGAGAAGCTGCGACAGCCCTTTTAAAAGGGCCATAAATATCTTGTAAAGGGTGTGTATTATGGAAAGAGAAGTATGTATGTGTGAAGGTCATGTATGTGTAGGTGTGTGTGTGTGTTGGTATTAGTTAGGTTTGAGGATAACGATGGTATGGCTATGGAGAAGCTGGCCGGCCCTTTTAAAGGATCATAAATATCTTGTAAAGGGTGTGCGTATTTATAAAAGAGAGGTATGTATGTGCAGGTGTGTGCGTGTAGGGTGGGGTTGTGTGGTTTGTCGGTGATGTTAACGTGGAAGTCGTGCCGCCCTTTGATAAAAGTGGTGTGGTGTAGATATCGATCGGTGGTGGCGCGTCGGTGTCGTGGTTGTTTTTATTTTCGAAAAGAAAGGTATGTATCGTTATGCGTGATAGGTGTGTAGGGGGCGTGCGTGTTTTAGTCTAAGACGAAATATCGTAAGGGCGCGCAAGTGGTGCGAACGTGTTTTGTTTTAAGAGCGCGTTTTCGGAGGGTGGTGGTGGTCGCGTTCGAGAATAAGTCTGGGTAAATAACCGCGAGGGTTTTTTTTATTACAGGTGTCGATAAGAAAAAAATTGCGATGGCCCTTTTAAAAGGGCTGTCTCAGCTTCTCCATAATTATACTACTGACGTAATCGTATTTTTGCTCAAGATGGTTCGATCGATGACGTGTGCGCGTATTTTTGCCCTCCGGAGAGAAGATGATGAAAGTGCGCTATTTAATTCGTATACAAATACGGGGTCAACGATTATCTCATCGGACACACGTGCAAGACGTTTCAAGTAAACTTTTAATAATTTGGAAATGTTACGCTCGATATGTCGTAGGCAATTATGATGAAGTATTTAAAATAACGCAGAGATTTCAGATCGTCGGGCGAAAAAAAACGGGGCCGCGATTATCTCATCGGACACACGTGCAAGACCGTTTTAAATGTAATTGTTTCGGTATAAATGGTAAATTTGAAAAAGTTCTTCCTTAATTTTGTGTCATTATTGAACCAAAGCATATACGATGACGAAATCGTATTTTGCCGAGAAATAAAAAGTGTTCGTAAATTTTGTATAGTATAAATTGATGAAAGCGGAAGTTAAATATAAATGATCCCAATATGTTTGTATAATTATTTTTATTATCGAAGTCGGGGAATAGCTTTTGGTTAAAACATTGTATGCATAAAAGAATAGCTTCTTGGAACACGTGAAGAAAATACTGTAGTTAATGATTACATCATTGTTTTGAATCATTAATTATAAGGAACCCATTATTTTTAACAAATATGGTGTTTATAGATCTTAGAAATATAGATGATTGAGATTTTTATATTCTTTATCGATGCCAAGTCGGGGAAAATGTTTTAGTTACTTACATCTTTGAATAAAAATATGCATCATTAATTTTATGCGATTTCAATATCCGCATAATAAAAGTTAACGTTTTAATTTGAATGAGCTTTTTGTCGAGACAAGGGTAATGCTATTTAATTCTAATGAATTGCTATCGTTAATGCCTAATCGTGTATGTGCTTGGGAGGCGGTATTCAGATGCGTAATAAAAGTACGTCATTTGGATCGATATAAATAGAGGATCCCTTGTAAGGCTTTTTATCTTGTAAAATATAAGTTTGAGAGTCGTAACGTGTTTGTCATCGTGCAGCTTGCATTAAACAGGTAATAATTGTAAATATATTTTTAACTTTATGTAATTATATTCGTAATTAGAAATTAAAATATGGAGTTAATTAAAAAAATCAATTCAGTAAGCCGCATCGATAGGAAGAAGACCGTAAAAGTCAAAGATCTCGAGCTACAGCGCCCTTATCCGGTTTTAAGCATCAAATCTCTTCAGTCAAAGAAGAATTCTCGCATCATTCTCGTCGAATTAGAAGAATGCGTTGTGTTCCTTCCGCAGAGAATCGCGGACGTAATTAGCGACAAAGATATCGAAGAGCTGAATAAACAGGAATGCCTTTGTTTGCACTACCTAGGATCGTTCGAAGTTGGTTAGTATTTAATATTTTAATTTTTATTTAAAAACTAATACGAAATTCGTTTATTTTAAAGGTAAACCTAATCCTGCAGCGAGTATTTCCTTCTGCTGCATGGGCGAAAACAAAAGGATCCATCACCATCAGCCCTCACGGATCCTCCCAAGGAAAATCAAGAACGGCAAGAGCAAAAAAAGCCATCCGTATCGTCATCACACTAGAATACCTACCTATACATGGTAATTAATTTTATAATTTTAGTATTTTTACATCTTGATTTTTAAAGTTATGAGTATTGAATATAGAATTAGATCAGCAACCCATTACAATCGTGATATGCTAATTGCGGATTATCCACATAATTTTATAGAATCGCATGCAAGGAATTGCCTGCTTATTTAAAGACTTTAAATATCGGGACGGTTTTTGATTGGGTATCGAGCCATTTTCTATTTTGCATGCAATTTAATTTGTTCGACAATTTAACGTGCTTAGAATATTCGTATTCTAACACAATAGCGTTTTGCTTCACCGACGTGTCTCGTATGAAAGAAAAGCTTTTTAATTTATGTAATTACGACCGAAGGGCATTTTATAATATTAGCGAAAGCATCTCGGCCGGTATTAGGTTGTTTAGATTTGTAGATCAATCTGCCGTATCGCCATTAAAAACAGTGTTTAATTTTCAGTTTAAATGTGAAAGTGACATTTTCTTTTATGCAATTCTAAGAACCGATTGCCTATACGTGGACTTAAAAAATAGAGAATTCGTGTTTTCAACTCAATTTATTAATTCTTTGTTGATTTGCAGAAAACCCTGCATGCGCTTGCATGAAATCGGCGATTTATTTGTCTATAGTAAATGTGTTAGAACGACAGATGTATTTTCTATAAAATCAACTAAAATTACAGATTCAGAAAAATATGCTATAGACTTATCCTTTTGTATAAGATTTTAAACTCGTACAAATTGTTAGAATAAAACGGGAACTGCATGCCGAATTAGAAGCCATTTTATGGTCCTGCGATTTATCGCCCAAAGACGATACGCCGAACGTATTAGTAAAATTGCACGGTTCAAAATACAGAAAGTTGGCATTGAAATACGAAAAAAAATGTTAACTAACAGAAAAATCGAAGCGGACGCGGGCGTTTCGATGTGTTGTGATCAGATGCTACAGTTGTATCGAAAAGTGCACGCAATTTTAACGAAATGTCGTAAAACCAAAGTATTTCGCAATTGGGTTCGAATATTAAAATCACACATTCACAACACCGAATCGATTTTAAGAACGGTGAAACAAACTTCTTCTTCGCTCTCGGCTAGTTATCTGAATCTATTCGAAAATCTTCTATGCCATATGAAAAGATATAAAATGCTATTTAAAAATCTATTAAAAAAACTACTGCGGCAGAATGTTCCTAAACAATGGATGTATTCTCGGAGCACGCCTCGACATTCTGAATTGGTTTGGAAGCCGATCGTGTCTGCGTTTAAATCGAGAATTCAAACAGCTCAAATTATTAATGTTGCACATAAAGATCTTAATTTATTTATCGAAGATTGTAAAAAACTAATTTTATCCAAATTGTATACGATTTTTAAAAATCACTCGGTAAACCTTAAAATTAATGTCGTGTTAGCGTGCGATTTTTCAAATTTTCCGTCGCGCTCAACGAAAATGAGTTTCAAACTAGGTATTTTTCGACGCCCAACTTTTTAATTTGTTTCGCAATTTAGAGAAGTTTAACGAGTGGTTTGCGTGCAATATCGCAACACGCTTGTTGGATAAAATAGAGAACGACGCAATGCACGGGTCAGGATTCACGCTATCCGAAATATTATTTTAAATGTTAATATTAATAAATGCTATGATATGTTTCACGCCAGTTGTTTCATGCCTCTTCCTATCGCAATTCAAAACAAAAGGCCTGTTTAAACATTAAAACAATGATTTTTCATGCTTTTATTGGAGCGTTTTAGCCGGAATAATTAAGCCTACAGCAGGTAAGCATGCTAATCGCACAACTTCGTATCCGCATTTTGCAGAAATTTTTAATATGAAAAATTTGGTCAGCCCCATGCCTATATCGGATATATCGAAATTCGAAAAGCAGAATGATATTTCTGTAAATGTTTTTGCTCTTATTTTAAAACGCGCTCGATACATCGTAACACCGGTACAATTAACTAGCCAAAACGAGATAAACACGTTAATCTGTTAATTGTTGAAGATGCGTATGTCGACGAGTCGTCAAAATTTAATTCTGACGACGGCGAAGACGTCAACGGCGACGACGCCGACGACGGCGGCGACGAGGCCGATAAAGTTGGAAAAAGTTTGGAAGAATTAAAAAAAAATATTAAAGATTATAAACGGGGCGTTAGATATCATTATTGTCTTATAAAAAATTTAGCCTCACTTGTGAGAGGTCAATTAACTAAACATACGGGTCACTTTTACGTATGCGATAGATGTCTCTCCTATTTTTACGATCGCAAACGTCTCGATGTCCACGAGCAAGTATGCGAAAAACTTAACGAGTGTCGTGTTATTTTACCCTCCGAAAAAAACAAATATTTACAATTTAAAGATTTTAAGTATAAAATACCTGTGCCGATGGTGGTTTATTCCGACATAGAATGCCTTATTAAAAACCGAAAGAGCTTCCGAATCAGAACGCACTTTCAAATACCAGGAACATATTCCGTTTTCAATAGGATATTATTTTTATTGTGGATATGACGAATCTCTTTCATATTACAGTTCATACACGGGCACAGACTGCATTTCTTGGTTTGTGCGACAATTAAAACATATTGCCATATGTTATGGGAGCGCATTTTTAAAAACGAGCCTGCTACGTCCTCTATAGATGCCTCGACGGCAAAACGTGCTTTATTTGCGAAGTCGATTTCTTGCCGGACGACGAAAAGGTTATCGATCACGATCACATGAATGGTTCTGTAAGAGGTGTTGCGCATAGCAGCTGTAATTTAAATTTTAGGTTATTTCAATTATTCCGTAGTCTATCATAATTTGAGCAATTATGATGCTCATTTTATTATTAAAGAGCTTGCTAACGCTTTCGAAGGCCCCATGAATATAATACCCTTGAATAATGAAAATACATAACATTTTCTAAAAAATACAACGACGCAAATGTGACGTTCAGATTCATAGATTCCTTTCGCTTTATGGCAATGTCATTGGAAAAATTAGCATGCGAGTTGTCTTTCGATGACTTTAAAGTTTTAAAAAAGGAATTTAGCTCCTAAACCCGGATCGCATTAAATTGCTAATGCGCAAGGGTATTTTTCCTACGAGTATTTGGATGACATTTTGAAATTAAGCGAAGAAAATCTTCCTCCTATAGAATGTTTTTATAGCAATCTTAATGAATCACATATTGAAGAATCGGAATATATTCATGCGCAAACCGTATGGAGCACTTTTAAATGCAAAAATTTAGGCGACTACGCGGACCTATATTTAAAATGCGACATTCTTTTACTTTGCGATATATTCCAAGACTTTAGAAAAATTGTCTTGAAACATACAAATTGGATCCCTTAAATTTTGTGACTTTGGCGAGCTACTCGTGGTCTAGCATGTTATTATATACTAAAATCAGGCTAGAACTAATTTGTGACGTCGACATGTTTTAATGATCGAAAGAGGCATTCGGGGGCCTTACTCAAGTCGTAAAACGATATGTAGAATCCAATAATAAATATTATCCCCAAACGTATGATCCATCCAAGCCGAATAAATTTTTATTTTACGGAGATATTAATAATCTCTATGGTCATGCCGAATCTTGCTATTTGCCTTACGGGATTTCAAATGGCTAACGCCTGAAGAAATATTAAAATTTAATGTTACAACGGTGAGCATACGAGCGATAAAGGTTATATTATCGAATGCGACTTGGAATTTCCTACGGACATTCACGACGCTCAGAAAGAGTTGCCGATGTGCCCAGAACAGGACACGCCTCCGGGCTCGAAATTTTCAAAATTAATGTGCACTCTCACGAAAAGTTCAACTACGTTGTGCATTACAGAAATCTCCAGGTTTATTTATCTGCGGGCGTAGTTATGACGCGCGTTCATAAGGTTTTAGAATTCGGTCAGTCTCCTTGGTTGAGACCGTTTGTCGAATTAAATACAAGAATGCGCACGGAAGGCTAAAACGGAATTTGCACAAAATCTATATAAATTTGCAAACAATTCCATTTTGGTAAAACAATGGAGAATGTTAGAAAAGACGCGTCATAAAATTAGTGACTCATTGGAGCGGTCGGTATGGTGCTCTATCTTTAATTTCCAAACCAAATTTCCATTCGGCGACGATTTTGACAAAAATCTGGTCGCGATCGAATTGAGCAAAACAGAGATAGAGTTCAACAAACCTATCTACATAGGTATGGCCATCTTAGAATTATCAAAAATTGAATTATAAATTTTCACTACGATTTCATGAAGGCAAAATTTGCAAATAATTGCGAATTATGCTACATGGACACCGACAGCCTTTTGTATAGTGTGACGTGCAATGATTTCTATGAAGAGTGTATAAAGACGAATCTAGAAAAATTTGATACGAGCGCTTATGATCCCGATAACATCTATAAAATTCCTTTAATTAATAAAAAAGTCATTGGTCTTATGAAAGACGAAACTAGAGGTCGTATTTTAACGCACTTTGTAGGCCTTCGATCGAAAATGTACTCTTTAAAAATAGAAGGCCGTGAGATAATAAAGAAGGCTAAGGGTGTTAAAAGTACATTATCGATCGGCAAATCTGTTTCGATCACTATCTCGATACGTTACGAAATAAAGTAGTTATAGAACGAGACCAAAATAGCATACGATCATATTTGCATAAGGTATATTCCATACGTCAGACGAAAATTGCTTTAAGTTATCAAGATGATAAAAGATACATTTTATCTAACGGAATAGATACTTTGCCTCATGGGCACTATCTAATAAAGGACCTTTGAATAAAACCATATTTTATTTTGTGAATTGCATGTTTATTATAAAAAATAATTAAAATCTTGTAACGAGAAAAAATTGCATTGTCTTTTGTATTTTTATATTATAAAAACCGCATTGTATTTTTTTATTTTTATATTATGTATAAAATTAATTTAAAAATATATTTTAAGCGCTGTTGTAGAGGCTCTCTTTGTTATATTGTAATCAAGAAAAAAAGCATTGTATTTTGTTATTTTTATATTTATTATAAAATTAATTAAAATATTGTAACAAGCCAAGATAAAAACTGCATTGTATTTTTATTTTTTATATTATGTATAAAATAAACTAAAATAATACATTTTAAGTGCTGCTGCATGTCAAAGTATCGCAGTTGTAGCGTCTCTATCTTTCTTATTTTTACAAGATCAAAAAAATGTATAATAAAAAATCAACAAAAAAGAAACAAATTTTTATTTTTGAAATGTAACATATTTATATAATAAAAATATAAAAACAAATGTTTTATTTTAAATGTAACAATCTATATAAGATCAGCTTTTTGAATCCAGGAAGGCTCTTGGAAGCCCAACCATTTGACGAGAATTTTGGTTCCTTTTCGCCTTAGTATTTTCTCGATAAGGTAAATATTTGGAACTCTCGTTTTCTGCAGCTCAGCTTCATAAAACTGTCCCAATACTGGATCGCCATGCATGTCGACGAGTAAATAAGTAGTCGGATTTGCTCGAAACACTTTACATATTTTAAACGTTTCCTCGCTCCAGTTTGCATTGTAGCCCTTAGAAAAAATACTTCTATATTTTGAAATGCGTACAAAGTCGTCCACGGCATAACGAGGTTTTCTAGTCGCCAGTTTTAATTTATCGTAAACTTTCAGACGCGTTTTCGCGGTCACATTTTTGGGTTTTCTTTTAGTGGCCGAATGCACCGTATCGTTGTATTTCGATACAATCGAATCGATTATATCGATCCACTTCCATTTGCCTCTCAGACTAAAAGCTTTATACAGTTTGTTTTTTATCGTTCTGATTGCACGTTCTACGATGGCGGCTTTGATTGAGCTATATGTGGAGTAATGATTAATATCGCCATATTCCTTCATCAGCCGTGCAAATTGGCCGTTATAAAATTCTGTACCATTATCTGTTTGCAGATTTTTCGGTAAAGGCGCGCGATCTTTTAATTTCATTTAGAATCTCGCGCATCGCAGATGTGACTTCATGCCATTCTTGGATTTAAGCGGTCTCGTCCATAAATATTTCGAATAGCAATCGATCACGAGTAGAATATACTTATGCCCTTTATTATATTTCGAATATGGAATAAATTCAGCAATATCGGCTTGGAATAAGTCGTGATAAGATTTGATGATCGTTCTTCGACGTGGAAAATTTATTCTAACCCCTCTGTGCAGTTCATCCACTAGTATTTCCTTATCGTTATATTTCTTAGACATTTTAAGGTTTGACACGAGTATGAGAGTTAGACGACGAGGCTTTATCTTGCTCCAATAACACGTGCAGGTGTCTTATAACGTCGGTATTAATTTTGTGAAATTGTAAATCGTCTCCAGCAGACGTCTTGACTCCGTCTAATTTCAAGTGGTTGAAAATCAGGAAGTTCGTGTTTAAAACAACTTCGTTCAACACTTGAACGACCGATTGCAATACATCTCGAATGATCACGTTATCGCGGTGAATGGCGACACCTTCGATAAGATTTTGTATTCTCGCGTCCACATAGAACTTAGAAACGGCATCGTGCTCATCTACGGCCTCGCCTATGTTGACAATTCTCAAGCCTCGAGAGTCGAAGTTCTTGGCCTTACCGTCGTCGATCGTGGTTAGTTTCATAAAATTTTGCGCTTTTTCTGACAACGTCGAGTCCACGTATCTCTTGTTAACGGCATCGCCGAGCTCTGCGGGTCGTGCAAATTTACAATGGATCGCGATTTGGCGTCAAATTTAAGTTTCTTATTAGCATGCGTTTTTCCCGAAGATGAAGCGGTCAAACATATTTCCAATGCTTTGCCTATACGCAGATTGAGTTCTTCGCTGCAAAATTTTAAGTTTACGCCGTCGTTTGATTTTTAGGATCGGCCAAATTCACTATTCTAAAATCCTTCAAGTTAACTATTTTCTCGTCCTCGTCCAATACCAAGGCGCTTCGTTTATTTACCGCATCCGTTCCGGTCACGGGATTGCCTACGTTGCAAAGTTTTCTATTTTCTATGTTGAAATCGCCTTCCGGAGTTAGTTTAAAGCCTACACCAGGAGGCCCGCGCGCAGCGGTATTACCAAACCCTCCGCCTCCAGAGTCTCTGGCAACATACGCTCTTCCAAATTTATCGACGACCATTTTATTTCTGAGACTATTCTATAGGACGTGTATATTTTATTAGGCGATTAATTTCGCCTCCTTTAATTCGGATATAATAGAAAGAAATTCGTTTTGATTCTGAGAGCTATTGTTGCCCGCCGAACGTTCGGCCATCAACAAACGAAGCCGGCTCACCAGCTCGGCCGGCGAGTCCCAATGAACGTATTCTATCTCATGATTAGAATTATCGAATTTTTTGTATCGCCAAATTCTGCTTATATTACTCGATGGCTGTCTTTTTTTCGATAAATTATCCATACCGAGACCTTTCTTTTTCTTCGTTATTTTGGATCGTAATTGCATGGGAATCGTAGGAGTCGCCGATGCTGTATTCATCTCTCTTGACGACAACGACGACGGTGACGGCGACGAAGCATGCTGCGGCGGAGGAGGCGTAGATATTGTAGTCGCCACGGGCGACGGTGTTAAATTCGGAACGATATAATTTTTATATTTGGGCGTTTTAGGCAGATCCTTGCGAAACAGTTTATTATATGCATTGGTTTTCTTCAAAATATCGATGTAATTTTTACATCTAGCTCGGAAGGATTGCCAGCAGGCGTTTTCTTATTCGAAGGATTTTCTTATAAGTTAACAATCGAAGTAAGCCCTCCGTAATAGGATATTTTTATTTCTAATATTAATCGTAGATCCGTCGTCTGCAATAGCTAACTCTGAATTGCCCATAGACCATTTATTCGAAAGGTCGTCGTATTGAATGCCGATTCCGGTATCGTCTATATTGGGATCCTCGCTTTTGGACAGGATGTCGGCATACTTTTAAGTAAGACATCTGAACCGTCGCCGACATTATCAGATTCGTGCTCCGCATTCTGACGTCGAATATAATTAGGATTTTTACTTGCAGAGAATTTTGATAGCGATTTTAACGGTTCTAGTAATTGAGCATGCTTCATTCCGTATTTTAATTGAGCTCGATTTTGATCTCGTTTAAAATCTAAAACTTTTTCTTATCGTTTTAGTGGCCTGCACTACGGCTCGATTTAAATTCGTAGAGTGACGTCGTCGTCGTCCTCGTCTCATCGCAGCCGCAGACATTGCGTTGATGAAAGTTCGCTCGAACGTCGTGATTTTAAATACATATGTAATGATCGAATCCTTTACGGTAGCGGCCCTCGTTTATGGCTTTTCTTTGTCTACCACTAAGAATCCGTATCCGGCTTTATTGCCATCGCCGTCTTTTTTCCCACGCTTGACGGCACATCTTTTTGAAATCTTCGAAGCTCATGTCGGTATTAATGTGCTCCGAATAGATATGTCTTAAGTTCATTTCGTCTTGCGAAAAAACTATAATTAAATTTGTATTGTCGCGAATAAGATGCTTCGGTATTCTTGCATACGATTGGCTGAGGTAGAACGCGTCTATATTCTTATGACGGCTCATTGAAAAATATTGACGAATCGCGTTTTGTTCGTGACATTGAATGTCGTCGAAAATGAAAATCGAATTACTCTTAGCATCTTGCGGTGAAATTATTTCGGAATTTTCGCTAAATTCGTAATAGCCTAGTCCCTTGATCGGTCTCAAAACTCGACTCAAAAAATCGTATTTGGGCTGAAATAGCGACTTGGAGTAAATGTAAACGTTTTCAAATTCCAATCCGTTGGGTGCCAGTAACAAACTCAAAATCAGGTTTGTTTTACCGCACGCAGAAGGTCCGCATACGATGCATCTTATGCTGGCCGGTAAGAGATCTCCGTGCTATTTGCGCGTTCCAAAATAGGAATAAGGATCATCCTGTTCGACCGTTAGATCCATATTTGCAACCGGTAGAGATTGTTTCTGTTTAATAACCTTCATGTCTATTATTCGCTAATATGACGCGTAACGATTTCCGTAAACGGATCGTATTCGAATATAGAGTCGTGCAAAATTAAGCAGTATGCTTTAGTGGTTTGATCGAAAATGTTGCTGGATTCGATTTCGAGACGTATATCGACGGCCGAATTTTTAATAGATTCTTCTTGACGACTGCAATCGATCACGAACACGGGACAATTGCCAAATTGCTGATAGTCGTTCAAACAACACAGAGCGTAGCTCAAATTGCTCGCGCCTGCATAATAGTTTTCCGGAAATTTCGAATAGTGCATGAACGGGGTCGAATAATCGTTATTGGCAAAGTCCGAATTCATATCTTGAAGTGGAAATTCTTGGGAATTAAGGTATAGTTTTAAATTTGTCAGATTGCAGTGATCGAACTGGGCTGCCGATTGCTTCGCATTATCATACTTGCCATGCTGAAGAGTAAATAGAATCCATCGAGGTTTTCTAATTCGTTCGAATTCTTAATACGCCAAACGTGAATTTTCGAAGACGGAAAGGACGGCAACTCGTGAAGCTCCCAGCGACGAAAGTAAACCACAATTCTGGGATTTTATGCAAATGATGGAATAAATTTAATTTCGATTCATCGCTAAGCTTTAAATGCGGAACCTCCCACGATATTTTAGTAATTTTAAATGTTAGCTCGTTTTCGTCGCTCTTGTAACAATTGACGTCGCTCTTGGATCTAATTAAAACAAGCTCTTGCGGCATGTTTACGACGGCTCGTTTATAATCCTCGCAAAATCCAAAAATATGCTTTAGAGGCACATTGCACGAGAAGCGTCCGTTCTTAAAAATGTCGGCGTTTGTATCTCCTCGAGGGTCCCAGGTGCTATTGCTCAAACCGTTGAATTTTTTGTGATACGAAGCGAGACCCTTCATCGTGCACGTTATACCAGGCTGCTTACAAACGTCGACCACATGCGTGCTCCCCATTTTGTACTGTATTTCATCGAACAAGAATAATATTGCGTTGTTCGTTATCGTATACGGTTTACCTTCGGTTTTCACCGAAAACGTTCCCTTAATATTAATGTAACTGTCGTAGGTTGCGGTTATAGCATCGGAATTTTGGATTTCTATAATCACTCTATCGCTGTGGTCTGTGTTTCGCGTGAAGGGTAAATACGAATAATAATCTTCTTTCGAAATTGTCTCTTCGTAGCGAGGCCTTTTGAATACGTCTAATTTGGCCACCTCGTCGAAACGTAATTTCTTCAAAGGAGAACTAATTACCGACGAGATGTGATCTGCGACCATTTTCGTGCTACTACCAAAATCACCACGTATTTTACCGCCACGTTTAGCCATTTCTAGTACTTTTTCTTTCTCGTATTCAAAAGCTTGTAGCCGAGCGCTTTTAAGAAACTTGCGTCTGCGCGACTAAGAGCGAGGTTCTTCTTCTTCTTTTTAATATGATGTAGCTTTTTCACACCTCTTCCGCTTTTTATTTCGTTATGGCCTAACGATGATTTGCGTGCGACTGCAGATTTCGAGAACGTTTTTTGCGTTTTATATAGGTTTGTTTTTGAGGAAGAAGAAGAAGAAGACTTCGGCAGCAACGACGATAACAATGCCCAACGCGCGGATTTTTTCTTAGGTATATTGACGACTGCGGCTAACGTCTGTTGCTGCTGCTGATGCTGACGCTCGTCATCGTAAACGACGCCCATTTTAACTTAATAATAATTTTATTATTCGCGTCTTAGCTCTAGGCGAACGCAAAGGTACGTATCCTTCGAAAAATTAACCGCTTCACCCGTATGATCCACCAGTCTCAACGTAATGTTATCGAATTCGTCCACGCACAGAGGGAAACGAATTATATTGCTGGGTTGTTGTTCTATGCTGTAGCCTGGGGGCACGGTTAGGCCAAATTCGTAAATGCTATGACAAAGTTGGTTATTGCGGTACGCTCCCGTCGTAATGTTAGTATCTACGAAAATATTAGATACCGAAATTATTTCCACATCGCGATCGGACGTATGCGAACGACCTTCCTCTAAAATTCGATCATGAAATCCCAGCATTCGACCGATGTTGCCGCGCTTCGTGAAGTCTACGGAGTATTTCGATTTTATTTCGCACTTTAGGGTATTATTATTAGCTCTTAAAGAAAACAAGCCGTCGACCAATCCGTCGTCGTCCAAAGTTACAGACGAATTAATTTCTTTGTTGGCTTTAGCCGACTCCAATATCTTTTTTCTCAGGAACGTGTTTAGCTCGTCTATTTCGTAGCATCCCTCGTCGATGGTGATTTCTTTATCTTTATCGTAATAGAACTTATTATTTCCCTCGTAAATATTTCGAACGGTGTTGCACGTGTAAAGACCCACCAAGCCGCAGGTGTACGTACCGCCATCGTTCAGTCTCACAGGTGGGTATAGCGTACCGCTGCTGATGGTTTTTCCATACCCGAAGATCGTGAATGTCCTAGACATGACTGTAGCGCTCCGAGGGCATTATGGTTCTTTATGTAAAAATTTCAACACTAAATGACCACACACGATCGTGTTAAAGTGTTGCTCCCTTTCCACGTTATAATATATATCGCTACCGTGAAAATATCTTAAGACTTCCTCGGAGGCCTCAGGTCTCCGAAACTATCGAAGTATATCACCGTATTGGCCCTTTTTATAACCGACCCAATGCGTGCCCGGACCGGATCCAACGTCTAAATTTATAATACCACTTTCGTTTCGCCACGGCGGTGCTAAGCTTCCGTCGCGTCTTTTTAGCGGCAACTCGTCTCGCATGTACACGCCTCTAAAATACGGAACACCTTTAGCATATTTGTGCAGATCGAGATCGGTCAATGCGCGCATGGGAGGTGTAAGGGTGGTGGTGGTGGTGGTGAGCTTAGCATTCCTCGACACCGTCGAAGTCATCCGTTTTGAATCCCCGGATAAGGTTTCAAGTACAAGGCGCTACCTTTCTTGTGAGGCTTTAAATACAATCCGCTGCCGACTTTTTTCTCTTCCATGGCTCTGTTGTGACGCGCGTTCTCGTCGAAATACCTCTTTGCATTTTTGGCCGAATTGATGGCGTTTGCGACGCTCGACGCTCCGCCCGCCAGTGCTCCGAGCGCCGAAAGACCCGCAAATATCGGAATCAAGGGCAATAAGCCTCCTCGCTTGGGCACCGGTATTATGCGCGGTACTTTAATTTTCGAACGACCTCCCATCCTGTTGACTATAATTTTTGCGGCATTCATCGCGCTCGAAATGAGACGATTATGCGAAGCATCTCCGTGTCCTTTACTCTTGATGCTTTGTTTTCTGATTTCTTTAGATATTTTACTTATAAGACCGCCTCTGAAGGAGCATTTTCTGCCGACGTTACCGTTATTGTCTTTGAATTTACCCGAGCATCGACGTACTCGACGTCGTCGTTTTGTCGTCGTCGTCGTCCTCGCTGTCGACGATCCAGTTTCACGGCCATTTTCTTGTCTATTCCCATTCCTAGTTTGCGTTTCGCTTTCATTGCAGCCGTTACGCCCAACGCTGCGAGCTTCTCGGACCACTTAGAATCTTTGGCCTTGACTCGCCGCCAAGCCGCTTCTTGCAAGACCTTGTCGGCCTCGTGCCTGCGCTCCACGTCTTTGTGATGCGAATACGCGATGTCGTGCTGCTTGCACGCTTCGTCTAGAGGATTAATACCTTTGTCTCCGCGATTTAAACGCTCTTGTAGCCTGGTTCCGGGACCGCAGAAGTTATGACCAGGAAGGTGCAGTTCGAAGGGCAATTTATTTAAGAGGTTGTTGAACAACCCTTCACCCCGTGTACCAACATTGACTAACATCTCTCCTGCAATAACGTAACAATTTAAATATATATATATATAAAAAATAACTGCATACAGAATAAATTTTATTTACAAAAAAAGGATCATACACTATCTTTAAAATACAAAGGTTTCATTTCGACATTTAAATTCTTTTGATATAAACATAATACGTCATCGACAATTTCGTGAGGGAAATGGCGCGTGATTTCTAATAAGCCGAGTCTGTTGATGTCGTAAAGAACGTTTAGGGTACTTAGGGATGGATTTCCAAATACGTATTCGCTTATCATCTCGACTCGACATAAGATTTGATCCTGCACGTTCGAATAAAGTCCAGCATCCCCGAGGAGGGGCCCGCCTTCACCTCCATCGTCGCCGTCGCCGCTCTGCCTTGCACCTGTTATACGCGTAAACTCCGAACTCTTCGGGAAGGCATGTGGCGACGCACTCTATATTTCTATCGTAGAACTCTTGAAAATCTTGTCCTTTCAATATTTCTAATTTGAGCATTATAAGAGGCGCTAGAGTAAACACTTTTGCAAATTCTTCGCGGAGAGAGAAATTCGCGCAACATTGTATCCGGATCCTGTTGTTGTTGATTCTAATGCGGCGAGAGCCGCAAGTTTTTGCACCTCGACTCTATGAATGGACTCGTATTCGTCTTTAAATTCCACTTCCAAGTATCCGTCGATCGTCTGATGCATTTCACGCCTCCAGTGCCATACGTCTGCGACTACGGAGGCGGCGGTAGCGCCTGCAGATGCAACCGTGGCAGTATCCGAGCGGTTAGAAAAAAATTTTCTAAATTTATGTTCGATATTGATAGACGACAAATCTTTCCACTCGTTTTCGTCCATTTGCAATTCGCCTTCTTTACAAAATCTGTTGGGGCATATAAGTCTGATAACAGGGCTAAAATCCATATTGCTCTTTCGTTTGGTTAAGCCCACTTCGATCGTATGACCGTGAGCGCACCATTGCGCATTCTCCTTGGAGGAATTCAATCGGTATTCGGTGCTACATATCAGGGGATCCATCGCCTGATCGTTATCGTAGACATGAATACCTGAGAAAACTTGCGGCGATCCAGATACTGCACACGTAGATGATGATGATGACGAAATTACGTCATCATCATCGTTATTTAAAATACTTGACTGTCGTCACCACTTGTATGATTATTTTCGTCTTGAATATACTTCACCATAATTGCTATTTAATTAAGTGCAAAATTTCACGCACATACACACCCTGAACGAAGATACCTCCCGGTTAGAACTGAAAATTATTTTGCATGCGTAGGTTTTCGTTCGAGCGCAAACGATGTTGCTCATGCGCGCATAGTTTATTTTTATATTTGTAATAGATGTAGTATGCCCACGCTCCTATTAATTGCATAAGTACGATGTGTTCTAAATACGTCCATACACCATCTGAACTATCAAATTCTCGATCTTTTTTTTTTCTCGCTCTCTCTTTCTCTTTCGAAGGCGATTCGTTTATGATTCCATGGCATGACGTACCATTCGGTCTCCGTAAAACTGCTATTATATTTAAATCTTATTTTAAACATCAGAAAAGGATCGATGCCAACTCCGTCTCCGACACAATCGCCCGCGCATCCATTGTTCAACCATTCGGCACCGTCGTCGTCGTTGCCGTCCTCGCCGTCGCCGGATCCATCTACGTTTTCTATTTCTCGTCGTCGTTGAAGGCGTCCTCCTCCTAGATAACTTTTATAAATTAAAGGTCTCTCGATACCGCGGACGATGACGACGACGACGTCTCTGATGATGGCGATAAGGGAACCTCTTCCGAATGGTTCTGTTGCTGCTGCTGCTGCCATTGCTGTTGCAGCTGCATGGTAATTAATTCCATACGTTTCCAATCTTTAGAGCGAGAGCATCTTATTTGTTGTTGTTGTTGTGACGACTCGGACTTCGACAATGCCAAAACGTCTTTATTTTCAACAACCTCGAAACATACGAATGCATTCGGAGGATCTACGGGAACCGGATTTCTTTGCCAGGAGGGCACGCTCGGTTTAAATATGTATAGGTAATTATTACATATTAAAGAGTAGGCGAGATATGCTGCGACGGCTGCGGGCGGTCCTTTAGGAGTCATTTCGAACAATGAGCATTTTAATTGCATTCATAGGTTTTTATTGCAGGGCTGCGATGTGTTGTTGTGCGCGCGTACATATGGGGTAGAACATGCGCATTCAGGACACGATTTTATTTGCAGAGGAGGTCCATCTATCTGATCTGCATGCGACGACGATTGTAAGCCATGCGCTAAACAATAGCGATGCGTCCATAATTGTTTTGCAAATACTCCGGTAATTTATCGAAATTTCTGGCGACGTCTTTACTTGCATGCCTCTCGATATACTCGAGCGGTAATTTCGTAAGATCCTCGACCGTCAACATTCTTCTATATTACAAACGTATATGATGATTAAAAATAAACATATCATCTCGTAGACAATTTTCTTATCCCCCTTCCTTAAGAATGCATACTATAGGTTCCTGCATGATTTATATTGACGCCTAAATTTAATATTCTCGAAAGAGCTAACCCGCTCTGCTTTTCGGTATATTCGTCCAGTTTATTGTTCAATTCCTGAATGGCTTCGGGTTTAACTTGAGTTTGAAAGTCTTCAATTTTAAAATTTTATAATTTTAGTAGTAAAATGTCTGAGCGACGACGACGATGATGATGATGACGATGTATCCACGGCTTCTGAAGACGATGATGTTGATGCGTTGGGCTTTACGTATTCACCGTTAAACACGAAATTAATTTTAAGAGATCCGAATTTTCTCAAACATTTTCTCAAACGTCGCTCTATTAGGGCGAATGCATCTTCTAAAAATTGCATGGGATCTATGTGATATAAATTGACCACAGCACTCGAACGTATCCTGCGGGCGAAAGCCGATTTCAAATCGACCCACACGATATTGTTCGACGTTCTACGTCTTTTGACATTCTTCTTTGATGTTAATCTATCGAAATTTTCAGCAGGATCGTCGACTTCGACGTCGTTCGCATAACCCTCGTCGTCGTCCTTCGCACTAGTATTATCGCCGGATCCATTCTTTTACTAATACCTGCCCTCTGATCGCCCTATCACGCTTGCTTTTGCATTAGAAACGATCTGATTACATTTCAGATTTAGCAGCATCGATTCGTAGTGACGTTTTCGACCTACGTTGCAAGCACTTTTCAATTGTTTTAAAATTGCACGCGTTGAGGTAGGCGCGTCTGGAATTTTAATTCGTCCGAAGCTTGAGACATTTTTACACTTTCGACACACGATGTTTACCGTTCGAATAATTACACAATAATAAATAGAAAAATATTTTGGATATTCTTTTACCAAGACGACGAAACTATTATTCGTAGTAGGGGAGAAATTTTTTTCAAATACAAACGCAGCACGCAATTTTTCTTATCGACACCTGTAATAAAACAAAACCCTCGCGGTTATTTACCCAGACTTATTCTCGAACGCGACCACCACCACCCCTCCGAAAACGCGCTCTTAAGACAAAAACACGTTCGCACCACTTGCGCGCCCTTGCGATATTGCGTCTTAGACTAAAACACGCACCGCCCCCTACACACCTACACGCATAACGATACGTACCTTTCTTTTCGAAAATAAAACAACCACGACACCGAGCGCGCCACCACCGATCGATATCTACACACGCACGCACACGCACTTTTATCATAAGGGCGGGCACGACTTCCACGTTAACATCACCGACAAACCACACACACCCCCGCACCCTACACGCACACACCTGCACATACGTACCTCTCTTTTATACAATACGCACACCCTTTACAAGATATTTATGATCCTTCTAAAAAGGGCCGGCCAGCTTCTCCATAGCCATACCATCGTTATCCTCAAACCTAACTAATACCAACACACACACACACCTACACATACGTGACCTTCACACATACATACTTCTCTTTTCCATAATACACACACCCTTTACAAGATATTTATGGCCCTTTTAAAAGGGCTGTCGCAGCTTCTCCATAGTTATACTACTGTGATGCATACTTGAAATAACAACAGGAACTAAAATTAAATTTACTAAAATTTCCTAAATACTAGGTTTGGTATGTCAACATTTAATTGAGTCCTCCGATGAAGAAACCATATCTACTAGATATGTAGTAGTTAAGTAACCTGTCGCTAGGTCCTAAAATAAATTATTATTAGTCTTAACAAAGCTGGCATGTTTCAAAGAATATGATTACTGTTCCATAAAAATCTTTCCATCCGTTATAAGTACAATGGACAAATTATGAAGTAAGCGATCACCTAACATATTATAAGGTTCCTAAAATATTATTTTATTTCAGCATCAACGTAATTCGCTTTATAATACTTACGAAACGCCTATACAACAAGAACCTAAATTGAGAAAAGAAGATCTTGCCTGCAAATCGCGTAAGACTAGATTGAACACAGATGCTTTCTTTATAACTTAACTTGTTTAATTGGGAAAACTTGAATTTGCATTTATATGTGGTATTCAAATCTACTTGTGTTATGTATGAAGATATTATTCCAGCTGATTAGAATTTATTTAAACATTTGATGTTTCTCAAGCTTTTAAATACAAAGAGGAACTGAACTTTGTACAATAAAATTGTTAAGAACTCTTAAGCAATTTATTAGACAAAATTAAACTAGTTATTTAAACTTGTATCCGAGTAAACATTTAGAAATATAGACAGCTTAACAAGCAGCCAAGAACTGAACATAACTACGCACTACCTTGCAAGAACTAAACTATGTTTTTGAAAGTAAACAATTACAGAAAGTAAATCTTTAGAGACTACAAAGCTGTAGCATGACACCAAGACCAATAAAGTGGCATGGTACAATATTGTCTGAAAAAGGATTCGCATGTATCGAGGCCACAGATATAGGATTTTTCAAGTCCGTCAAGTTGACCCCCCTCAGTTGACCGATTTGTTACAAAACCTAGCACTCATTTGTTTATAGCTAGCACTAGCTAGCACCAAAGTTGTAGAAAGCTCTTTCAGAAATATGGCCAATTATATTCGAGGGAGGGGGACTTGACGCTATCCCCCACTTCGCTTTGCTCCAAAACCTAGCACCATGTAGCTAAGAGCTATCACCAAGTTAGCACCCAAGTAGAAAAGCTAGCACCTTAAAAACAAAATGGCGGCGATTTAAAAAAAAATGTTGCCAGCCCCCAGTTGTCCGATTTGCTCCAAAATCTAGCACCTCTTTTTTTACAGCTAGCACCAGCTAGCACCAAAGTTATAGAGCTAGCACCAAAGCCATTTCAGAAATTTGACCAATTATATTCGGTGGGGATCTTGACGCTAGCGCCCCCCCCCAGTACTCCGATATGCTCCAAAACTTAGCACCATGTAGCTTAAAGCTAGCACCAGCTAGCATCCAAGTAAGAAATCTAACACCTTACAAACAAGATGGCGGCGATTTTTTAAAAAAATTTTGCCAGCCCCCTTCAGTTGTCCGATTTGCTCCAAAATCGTGCACCTCTTTGCTTATAACTAGCATCAGCTAGCACCAAAGTTGTCGAGCTAGCACCAAAGCTGTATCAGAAATAAATATGGCCAATTATATGGGGGAGGGGTAACTTGACGCTAGTCTCCCCGTGCTCCGATTTGCTTCAAAATCTAGAACGATGTAGCTTTCAGCTAGCAGCAGCTAGCACCCAAGTAGGAAAGCTAGCATCTTAAAGACAAGATGACGGCGATTTAAAAAAAATTACCCCCCGTGTCCGATTTGCTCCAAAATCTAGCACCTCTTTGCTTATAGCTAGCACCAGCTAGCACCAAAGTTGTAGAGCTAGCATCAAAGCCATTTCAGAAATATAGCCAATTATATTCGGGGGGAGGGGCTAACTTGACGCTAGGCCCCCCTCATATAATGATTGAACTTTTTTGATATATCACTTTACTATATTTTTATGTGGGAATTTATGCGTGTAAAAATTCGGTTTAAGATATTTGTCCTATTTGTTTATGTACAGTGTGTCCCAAATTGGATGTATTAAATGGGTAACTTAGTTGTTATTAAAGATACAATAAAACTGTGTGCGCAGTCATGTGCCAACTTTTTGAGATCAATTCAATGGTGAAATCACAAATAAGCGATCTTCTTTTGTTTTCGAGTTATAGCCAAAAATTGATATTTTTTACAATTCTATTAATTCTCATAACTCGTTTGTTTGCAAAAATATCCAAAAATACTGTAAAAGTCTTTTATACGGGTTTTTACGTAGAATACAGTGGCGTACGCAAATATTTAATATTTATAATACTTTTGAGGTTATAATATAAACTTGCATTTTTTTAAATGGAAACCTTAATCGGTTGCCACTTTATTTAAAAGCTCTTTTTGACAGCTTTTCAAAAATATATAGTTTAGTATAATTATTTTTTCAAATGGCCGATTTATTCCATGTTTTTGGTATAATAAAATAATTTATTGTATTGGTAATTTATAGTTAGCCGCGAAACAAAAGGTAAACACAAAACAAAAGTTTATTATTGTACCACACCACTCTAAACAACAAAGTTTGAAAGCTAGAAGAATACAATATCATAACTACATATATTACAAAAATTACTATAACTACATCTTAAATTGAAAATTATACTTTCCTATCCACATTTAAACAATCTATAATCCATATATGGATACACAAATGCACACATACTCACACACCTCATACCCTCACAAACACACACACACACAAGCACGCGCCCACGCATGCACACATGCATGCGCACACAACCACACACACACCCTCACCTACACACACCCTCACACATAATATATATAAAACACTAGAACACAGATGGGAATACTACAATAGTTTTATTTACTGATAATTCAGAGATATTGTTCAAACTGGCCTCCATTCTCTCTTAAACAAAGTTCGCATCATTTTATTAAAGACTTAATAGAATTTAATAAATAAACCGTTTTAACTTTACGAAATGCTGCTTCAATTGAATTCCGCAACTCTTCAATACTATGGTTCTGGGTTTTATAGATTTCCTCTTTCAAAAAATTCCACAAGAAATAGTCCAATATCGACAAGTCAGGAGATCTAGGTGGCCACTGAACAGGTCCAAACGTACCCATCCATTTATTGAGATATTCTCTATTTAAATAATCACGAGTAATTATAGCGTTGTGCGGGGGTGCACCATCTTATTGGAACCACACTTTTTGTCTTTTTCGAGAGGCATGTCCTCCAGTAATTCGTGCAAGTTGGTATACAAAATTTCAATATAGCGACAAGCTGAATGATTGTTTTCAAAAATATGGTATTGAAATTTGCCACCAACAATGTAGCAACAAATATTCAAACCATAACGGTTTTGTTGACGCCTCGTATGTTTGATAGGTATTTTCATTCGACCAGCATGTGCTTCATCAGACCATATAATGTTATTTCCATAATTGTTAGTAGCAGCACGAAGATACCATTGACAAAATCGCCTTCTTTTTTGAAAATCGTCGGGAAACAAACTATGTATAATTTTATTTTTATAGGGTCGATATTTATTACGCTTCAATATTCTTGAAGCTGCTGATTTAGAAACACCCATTTCCCTTTCAATTTTCCTACATGATGTTATTGGGTTTGTTTCCACACATGCTATGGTTGAAACAGTAGTTTGCTCTTGATTAAAAACTGCACACTGTTTCGTTCTAGGTTTTTCAAAGCAGCTAAACTGTTGTAAATTACTATATATCCTTTTAAACATGTTAATATTAGGTTGTTGTCTTTCAGGATACCTGTATTATTTACAAACGACATAGTAATATTATTTGCTATTAGTTACACAATTACCTGTTGAAATATAAAGTTTTTGCTGATAGAGAATTCTTGCAGACTCAATAAATGCAACTAGCATATCGTATTTTTTGTAATTTTCAAATTTTGCCATTTAGTAACAGACTGATGCTTCACTTACAAACTAACAATACAATTTATTGCATGTGCAATAGATATGATTGAAGCTCGTTGACGTTTGTTACATAAACAATTGTCGTTTTTTGCTTACCTTTTGTTTTGCAGCCAACTCTTTATTACCAATATAATACATTATTTTATTATACCAAAAACATGGAATAATTCGGCCATTTGAATAGATAATTATATTAAACTATATATTTTTGAAAAGCTGTCAAAAAGAGCTTTTAAATAAAATGACAACCAATTGTGGTTTCCATTTAAAAAAATGCAAGTTTATATTATAACCTCAAAAGTATTATAAATATTAAATATTTGCGTACGCCACTGTATTCTACGTAAAAAACCGTTAAAAAAACTATTACAGTATTTTTGGATATTTTTGCAACCAAACGAGTTATACGAATTAATAGAATTGTTAAAAATGTCAATTTTTGGCTATAACTCGAAAACAAAAGAAGATCGCTCATTTGTGATTTCACCATTGAATTGATCTCAAAAAGTTGGCACATGACTGCGCACAAAGTTTTATTGTATCTTTAATAACAACTAAGTTACCCATTTAATACATCCAATTTGGGACACACTGTACAAGGTAAGAGTGACTTTTTGATAATTTAATGTGCCGAAATTGGCACGAGTGGTTATGGTTACTATGAGCTTGTATTAATCCAGGGTAAGGTTTATGGTAAAACCTCGTTACTTTAAATGGGTAATAATTAATCTGGGTAATATGTGTGCTAGTTCCAAGCAAGGTAGGGATCTTTAACGTGCGTGACAACATTCACACACTGGACCTCCATTTTGCTTCTCATCCGAACGAGGGCGTATTTTTGTGAAAGATGCTTGCCTAACATTTATCAAGCGGACCGTGTCGAGATTCGAACCCGCGACCTTGGGCTTAGTAGTCACACACATAACAACTACGCCACGGAGCCGTCCCGTCCCTGACTTTGCATGTGATTTTTCAATGCTCCAATACTACATTGGCCAGAAAGCGAGTTTTTTTACCTAGAAAATTTAGAATTTTGCGAAACCCTTGCTGTTCCAAGCAACATAGGGATCTTTAACGTGCGTGACAACACTCACTCACGGGACCTCCATTTTACCTCTCATTCGAACGAGGGTGTATTTTTGTGAAAAATGCTCGTCGAACATCTTTCAAGCGGACCGTGTCGGGATTCAAACCCTGGACCTTGGTCGTAGTAATCACACACATGCCACTATGCCACGGAGCCGCCGTCCCGTCTCTGACCAACGAACTTCGCTAATTCCTACTGTATCTAATGCTAACCTAACCATTTCAAATTCTCTAGATTACTAATTGGTTTCAAGCTTCTGACACTCCACGCTCCGATTCGCAAAATATTCTCGTCTCTCATTTTGGACGATTACATCCTCCAAAGTAGTTCCTTCCCGGAAATTCGAATGGAGGACTATGTTATGTTTGGAATCCCGGAGAATGCCATCATTTTGAAAGCAGTTTAAGTACGGAGTGTACTTGCGAGGTAACGTAGTGGTTTCTCGTTGCCTTCCACATCGCACTAGCGTGTTTTACAATGCCATACCGGCCTCTATGGTCTCTGCCACTCCAAGTACCGAAAGAGCTGCTACAACTTTCGTGGACCTGTCTTAGTCTGGTTCTTCACTAAAAGATCCCACTAATTCGGTTAAACGTATTTTCGGTTCTTTAGTGTGTAACTTTTTTTTAAGGAGTTACACTTCGCTTATTAATCTAAAATAATACCGCAATAATATAAAAATATAATTTGTAAATTTCCCTACAATAAAAATAATTCATAAAATTTATAATAGCATATAGACTCTTTGCTCTTGAGGACTAGGTTTCGTTAATAAGCGTCGTCGAGTTGTCATTTCATGTCACATTGCTATCAGTATTTGAAAAGGTAAGCTGCTATCAGCGGCATAGTAAAGTCAAGATGGTAGACAGGCACGTGGCCTGAAACACAGTCCGCAAGAAAACATAATTGTTTTAACCTTCGTGTCAGAAAGTGGTTCTTGGTAGTTATAGAGTGCAGATTTCATTTTGTGTTCCACCTGTAGCTGCTCAATCGATACCTGCTGGCCGAAGTATTATAGGTTCCCTCATCATTAAAAAGTTGGTATAATTAATTAAATAAATTTTACTAATATTTTCCTCTTAGTGCAATATCTCGGAAGAAATATCTAGAAAATATCTTGGAGAAAATATGTTGGATACAGTTAATATCATGCAGTTAATTTCAAGGAAGTAAGCAATGTCATGGAATTATATCACGGATTTTGTTAATATCGTAATTGCGGTATTTAATGCTAAAAAGAAAATTTAGTTTGGGATTTGGAATACTAAATTTTATAAGATGTAATTAAGGAGGCATTGGTTTCGTTAAATAATGTTTTGTTCAGAAGAATTCTCATAGTTCCAACGATAAATTCGTCCGTATTCATGTGTTTCCTGTTTGTGCATCGCAGAACGCAGGCGTAAATGGAATATCCCACAGCTGAGGTCATAGTTCGATTTCTTTTGGTCGTACTGTACTTCCACACGTGAGTGATCTTTAGCATTTAATCACATTTGTAATTATTTAATCGTAATACGAAAAATACAAGGTTGAAGCTTTACCTAGATTAAAGTAACTTAAAAATTATTTAGTGAAAGAAAGAATTCCGTAATAAATGTGTAACCTTGCATAAATTTTAAAGATGGCTATGCTGTTTGCTTATCATAATTATTTCACAAACAGATAACGTTAACTAAACTGAAAAGTTATTAGTGACATATGATGTCAAAGAAATATTCAGTTGTCCAAATTTAAATATCTCATGTTATTTGACGCTAGTCTAAAAATATATTTAATAATTTTGAAGTCATGTATTTTGATTGTTAAACAATGTGATGAATTCTTTTTATACATATTCAGTAAAACTAACTCTATGTTGAAAAATGCTATTTTATGAGATCCTAAATAATTAAATTATATTGTGAAGTCAATGTAGTACTACACATGGCTGGGAATTAAAATGTGTAATATGAATTATTAAGTGAACTAAAACTTTTTAGAAAATTTATTATGAAATATTCCATTTAGAGATTATTATGTTTTTTGAATACAAAACCTTATTGATTTTCTGTTCTATAAAATTTTTAGTAGAAAAAGATTATATTAAAACAAATCAAGGAATTTAATCAAATAGAATCCATTTTTGCATAACTCTTTTACTATTCAAAATACAAGTAAAACTTATAGGTCATTCATGAGCAGACATTGTGTCTACTGATAACAAATACCCTGGGTGTATATTTTTGGAACTTAAAATCTATTATATTATTTTTGGCAAATATTATTAAGGACACAAACGGTGTCCAGGTTGTGCATTTGTTTGTTCACAGGTTAAGTCGAGACATCTGTATGACATCTGGTAATTGAGATTTTGGTAAGTGTTTAAAAAAAGTGAAATTCAGGTTTTATGGCTATATTAGTGGTGTTGATATAAGGTTTCCGCATTCCCCTAATACAAGCACAGATAATTTTTGTAGGTTGTTGTATTGAAAAATACGGTGGCGCTCATTATTTATATTTTTGGTCATTTGACAACCCATGACCCAAGCTCATGATCTACCCAGAGCTAACACTCTACTAGCCGTTTATGTCTAAAGAGTTTTTCTTTTCCTCAAGACGTTTTCCATCCAACTATACCTTCGGCTTTCATTGTTAATAAGAAATTCTCGACCTTGTGATATCAGGTAAGGGTTTAGGATGTATAAGGGTGCAATTTGTTATCTGATACTCACGAAGGAAATATTTTGTTTTCAAGTGCACTGAAACAAAGCCACTCTACCAGATCTGCTAATCTAAAACTTCTTCAAAGTGCAGATCCGTTCTCAACGGATCATACTGGCTATGAAATGTATTTAGATGTTCAAAACGTAACACATTTGGAGGTCGGCAATTAACAGTTTTGAACGGCCACACCGTTTATTGTTCTTTTCTGTAGATATGACTAAGCAAGAAGTTAATTAAGCTTACCACGTTAGCATCGAATCGCCTTTTACCGGCACAACTCCTCATACATAAACATCTCGCATGTGAATAAGTGCTAACGCCCAACGAGATTGCGTCAATTGGTGAAAACGCACCATCTTCGTGGGATTCCAATGGTGAACAGCAATTACAAGGTGAGCAGACAATTAATGACAATTTGTCCTACGTTAATGTTTGTTGCGCTACTACCTCCAATTCTATATTTTCATCCCCTTTTCGTCAATCAGTCCATTGCCAAGCTCACGTTTTGGGAATCGTTCTGGAGCTGTTTCATTTTTATATACATTCTTTAACGTTTCCCAACTATTAGACAATGAAAAAATAATGCTTATTCTATATTTTATATACATATAAAAAAGAAGAGGTAACAAATTTCCTACGACTTGGCAAGTCCATATTATTAGTTCTCAAAACAGGCCCATTAGCTTTAAATAAATCAATGTTCCCTTGAACTTTTTTGTTCCAATAGTAGAGGGTTATTTTATATTGAACAGAATAAATTTATTTAATGCCAAGAATAACGTCTCCGTATTTAAATTTTGTAAACAAGTCCTGCTTACCCTAGACAGAATATTGTTTACTGAGAAAACACAAAGCGGAACAAGCTATTTAGATCAGCGAGCATGTATAATTACTAAGTAGACTACACCAGCTCAATTCAAACATATTTTAAGAAATTTTAGCATTTTTGGGCATTGTACCCCACAATATATAACAAATTTATATCTACAAATCTCCGAGATTAAATTCCAGACACAGATAATCCTATTCATTTTCGTAAAGTTATTTAGAGATTGAAGATTCAATTTGAATACCAATATGAAAAATTCAGTTTGTATCAATTGGCATTTTAATTAAGGTAGCACTGCAGTTGAATTGTATTTTATCACCATGAGAAAAAATAAAAAATTAAATAATTTAGAATTTTAATTGAGTTCGATATTGCTGAAATTTATAGGTTTGTGATACGTTACTAAAGCCATTATAGAATTCAAGTTTGGGGTTTTTTTTAGGAAATATGGCCATACGTTTATATCATAACTTTTTCCATGTAATCATCAATTTGGCAACGAAGTTATTCTGTTTATGGTAGCAAACAGCACTTCTAATTACAAACACCAATAAGTATAAGGAAACTTCTTGACATAAGCTAATATTACAAACGTTATTAATACGTATAAAATAGTTGCAGTGGTAAACTAATATGAAAAGGTTTAAAAGAACAAAAATTCAATGACTTGTTTAGAATTAATTACTAAGCACTAAGCACAAATTAATTATTTGTGCTTTACTATTGGGAAATTAACTACTTTGTAAATAATACTTCCAAATTTACTCCATGGATAATTAATAAACACAGTAAATCGAAAGTTAATAGCCATATTTAGTCATAAAACCTAATGGGGAGGGAGACACAATACTCAAAAACCTAAACTACCAGAGGTGATTTGATAAGAATTGAATTCCATGAAAATTTTTAACCTGATTAATTCCTTAATATTATCAGTAATGTAGGTAAATAAAAATTAATTTTCTTTTTTTAATCAGTCTGGAGGTTGACTTAAATACCGCTTTCAGTTTTGTGTTCAGTCGCCTAAAAACTCCTACCTATTCAACATTGGAAGCACAGAGTCCATACGGTTTGTTACCGGTAAATGAAGCGTTAAATTCATAAATTTGAAACTGTCCAAAAGGGCAGGGAATTCCATAACAAATTAAGGACTAACTACGAGCAACTACAGTGGTGCGAGAGTGGGTCTATATAGAAACAATAAAAAGAAACCACCAAAAAAGCAACAATTCACTATGTACAGTCTCAAGCTTTCAACACTGTCAAATTATAGACGCCAATTTATCTAGTCTAGTCCAGTTTAATGAAAATCCCCTAGACTAGTACTTCTGGCAGACTTTAATTACTTTACCCTCCTGGTGAAATGGAGTTCCTTTTACAAAATGCCACCTATATGATTAAGTAAATAAAGCAACAAATTTCAAATTACTACGTCACCTAAATCTATTTTACTATAACATTATCCCATCATTTCTGTAAACAGATATATACGACAATCTAAAACTTACTTAAATCAATATAAATATCAGCGACATAACGATATTACTGTAAATAAATAGACACACAGACTTGTAGCTTTCATAATCAGTCTATCCTCAATTAATGACAACCTTGATAATATCTATAATGATTATTTGCAACACATTTCTAATTTACAATTAAAACTTGCAATATTCAGGTTATGTACATTTAATTATTTAACACTGTACTTTATTTAAAGTGGACGTTGTATAAGTTTATCAATAATCTATGAAACCAAACTTCATACATAAACGCTACAATACAAGAAAAAACAACAATTTCTAACGAGCCTATAACTTACAGCTGAATAAAGCAATCTATTTGAGCCAAAAGTAAATTCTCCCTGTATGTTTGTTGTGGTTTGTTTAGCATTCTTCTTAATCTTCTTTGGGAATGAAACCACTCATAGTTTTTAAAATCTATTTTATTTACGTTTCGATCCATGACCTAGGATCGTTGTCAAAATAATAAAAACTTCAAGTTTGACGTTTATGACATAAATTGAAGGTTACTTTGATTTATTGATGTTTGAAATATTTGGTTTGAGTAGACTAAGCAAAATTTTTAAAGTTTAAAAGAATGATTGCCTTCAATTTGTGTTGCGACCTGGGATCGACTTTCCTATGGTAGCCAATACGCTTAACGTGAAATCAGCTGATTAATTTTTATTGGTGAATTTTATATAAATTCAATAACTTGGAATTGGAAAACATTTTTTAACATGTTTCTATTTATACAATTGAGAGATTTCATATTTTATGTCTTATTTTACCGAGATTCAGTGAAGGGGGTTAAGCAACCTGTGGCTACCAAGATCCCCCAACATTTATAATTTGCCGAAATGGTTTTCTAGTTAATATGCTTATTGTTATGTAATTAGTTATTGTATGTATAAATAGAAATCATGTATGTAGGCTGTATTTCATGTTAATATCGCAAGGAAAACCCAGGAAAAACTTGCAATGCTACCTAGATATTGTGGGCATTTGATCTTCATTTGTTATTTCTTTTGTTATTTCTTTTAGTAATGGAATCCATTGTTTACTGAAAGTCACGGATTCGTTTGCAACGCAGTTATTTTTATGTAGGGTTATATAGGCAGCTTCTTTGATTTTGCGTTTTGGTGGTTTTCTTCTTTGTCGATAATTTTGCATCTTCCCATTTTATTTTATGACTGGAGTCCCATGCATGTTGGCAAATCATGGATTTTCAAATTTTCTATTTTTATACATATATGATTTATGTTCTCTTAATCGAACTTCAAATAGTCTGAAGTTTCTCCAATATAAAACTTATTACATTCGCACGGTATTTTGTAGATACAGTTTTTGAATTTTGTATTGCGTTTTGGGTTTTGTTTTTGTTAATTGTGCTCTTAGTGTATTGTTGGTTCTAAATACTGTTTTAATTCTAAATTTGTTTCCTATTCTTTGAATTTTTCGGAGAATCCTTTTATGTATGGTATTGAGAGCATTTTGTGGTGTGTATCGTTGTTTTGTTTTCTTTTCTTTATTTTTAGGGTTTTATTCATTTCTTTCTCTATTATTCTTTTAGGATATTTGTTTTCTATTAGTGTACATCTGATTAGGTCTTTCTCTTTCTTTAAAATTTCTTCGTTTGATGATATTAATTTTGCTCTATCATACATGGTTTTGATAATTCCTCGTTTGACACATTGTGGGTGGTTTGAATCGAAGTTTAAGTATCTGTTTGTGTGTGTTGGTTTTCTATATACCGATGTATTAATTGTTGTATCGTTTTTGCTCCCAAGGTCCCGGGTTCGAATCCCGACACGGTCCGCTTGAAAAATGTTAGGCGAGCATTTTTCACAAAAATACACCCTCGTTCGGATGAGAGGTAAAATAGAGGTCCCGTGTGTGAGTGTTGTCACGCACGCTAAAGATCCCTACCTTGCTTGGAACAGCAAGGATTCGGCAAAATTCAAAATTTTCCAGGTAAAAAAAAAACTCGCTTCCTGGCCAATGTAGTACCTTCGGGTGGAGCATTGGAAAATCACATGTAATGTATCGTTTTTGCTAACTAGAATATCTAAAAACGGAAGTTTTCCATGTTGTTCTAATTCATATGTGAATTTAATAGTTGGTTCTATTTCGTTAATTGACTGTATAAAGTTTTTAATTAATTCTATATTATGAGGCCAAATAGCATAAACATCATCAACGTATCTCCACCAGATCAATGGTTTCAATTCTTGTGTGAATATCACATCTTTTTCGAATTCCTCCATGAATATATTACTGAAGATTGGGGATAGTGGACTTCCCATTGCCATTCCGAAGCTTTGTTTGTAAAATTGATCATTTATTTGAAAATATGTGGTATTTACGCATAAACCAAGTAATTCCATAATCGATGATATACTTAGTTTTGTTCTTTCTTTAAGATTGCCATCTTTTCGAGTTTGTTTTTATAATATTAAGCGTTTTGTTTATAGGGACATTTGTAAAGAGATTTACTACATCAAAGCTTACCATTGTGTGTGTATTTTCAATTTTTATGTTTGATAGCTTTTCTAAAAGTGTTGGTTGTTTTAATGAAAGAATCCGTTTTGCCTGCTAATGGATTTATAATTTTTAGTAGAAATTTTGCTAAATTATGGCATGGTGAATCTATTGAGCTTACAATAGGTCTTAGAGGAATGTCTTTTTATGAATTTTGGTAGACCGTAAAAGTGGAGTGGTTTACTGTAATGTGTGACTAGTTTACTTCTTTCTTTGTCTTCGAATTCATTTTAAATTTAAATAGAGTTTTGTATATTTTATTTTCAATTGATTTTGTTGGGTCCGTTTCTAAACTGGTGTAATTCTCAGTGTTCAATAGTTCGTTGACTTTTGTGTTGTAATCGTTTTTATTCATTATTACTGTTGCATTGCCTTTGTCAGCAGGTAGAATTATAATTGAGTTATCGTTTTTTAGATTGCGAATTGCTTTTATTTCGTTATTACTTACATTTGGCTTTATTTTGTGATTCTTTTCTATTTCGATTTTACATCGTATTCTAAATTCGTTTGCTTGATCTTCTTCGAGTTGGTTTGCTGTTTTCTCAATACAGCTAATTATTTCAAAGGTTGGTATTGATTTTGGTGTTACTGAAAAGTTAAGGCCTTTTGAAAGAATTGATTTTTCTGTGTCGTTAATGGTTCTGTTTGATAAATTTATCACGGTGTTTAGCATGGTGTTCCTGTTTTCTAACGTTTTAGTTTGTGTGTTATTTTCTCTATAAATAGGTTATTAAATTTCTTTATGTGAATTTCTTTTGTTTGGAAAATACTGATTCGTAGTAGGTTTTTGCACTAACGAGAATTTTATCAAAATCATATTTTGTTACCTTTATTCGTATGAAATTTATAATGCCCTCAATATCTTGTTTTAACTTATAAATAATGTGTCGGTGGTTTTGTAGTCTTTCCCTCATCATACTGTAACTTGCTCTTTCGAGAATTCTTGATAGTTTATTGCTTGTCTTTCCAAATTTGATTCTAAATCCTTTTGGTATTATTTCGTTGTTTCTGCACTTTATTAGGAATGTGAGTGAATTTTTGGAATGCGAAAGCTTTAGGTTTAGATTGTCCAACTGTCTAAAACAAATACAAATTTCAGGCCCATACCTGACTTGTAAATACTCCCTGTATGTTTGTTGTGGTTTGTTTAGCATATATATATTTAGCATATAACCCTACATAAAAATAACTGCGTTGCAAACGAATCCGTGACTTTCAGTAAACAATGGATTCCATTACTAAAAGAAATAACAAAAGAAATAACAAATGAAGATCAAATGCCCACAATATCTAGGTAGCATTGCAAGTTTTTCCTGGGTTTTCCTTGCGATATTAACATGAAATACAGCATACATACACGATTTCTATTTATACATACAATAACTAATTACATAACAATAAGCATATTAACTAGAAAACCATTATTTCGGCAAATTATAAATGTTGGGGGATCTTGGTAGCCACAGGTTGCTTAACCCCCTTCACTGAATCTCGGTAAAATAAGACATAAAATCAGAAATCTCTCAATTGTATAAATAGAAACATGTTAAAAATGTTTTCCAAATTATTGAATTTATATAAAATTCACCAATAAAATTAATCAGCTGATTTCACGTTAAGCGTATTAGCTACCATAGGAAAGTCGATCCCAGGTCGCAACACAAATTGAAGGCAATCATTCTTTTAAACTTTAAAAATTTTTGCTTAGTGTACTCAAACCAAATATTTCAAACATCAATAAATCAAAGTAACCTTCAATTTATGTCATAAACGTCAAACTTGAAGTTTTTATTATTTTGACAACGATCCTAGGTCATGGATCGAAACGTAAATAAAATAGATTTTAAAAACTATGAGTGGTTTCATTCCCAAAGAAGATTAAGAAGAAAAAGTAAATTCATTTGTAGCTGTGCGTATTTCCAATTCCTTGCTGGGAACCAAGTAATTCCAATCTGTTAATGTTTTGAATCCGTCAAAAATCCGCAAAATCACACCATGTTACTCATAATTGTTACTTCATAGCACACGGGGAATATTTGACTACCGGCACATGTACTTTTGGGGGTGGTTCGCGAATAATTAATTCTAATTTGTTCTTTGTCCACTATCTAGCGTCCGTCCGTTTTCTGCTAATCTTCAGACGTTTAGTGAAAAAAGATGTCATTGTATAACATTGTATAATATGCGATACTATCATGCAAAATTTAACATAACGCCAAGGCGTTACAGGTTCCTTGTTCTATGCAATCCAAGTAAGACTTGTACCACCAATCTTTTTCTTCCCAATAGCAAACCGTTTTCAGTTTCGCACATCAAGAACGCGTGTTCGATCCCTATCCATTAAATACAGAAATTACATATTTTGTTACTCTATTTATTGGTACACAATGGCTTAAGGGTTCAAAGGCTTAAAAGCTCGAAGGCTCAATAACGTAAAGGCTTGAAAACTAAAACTGTCAAACGCTCAAATGCCTAAAGGTTCAACAGCTTAAAGGTTCGAAGGCTCAAAGGCTTAAGAACTCAAGAACATAAGTGTTCAAAGGCTTAATGGCAGAAATACTTGAGAGCTCGAAATCTTAAAACCTCAAATTCTAATATGCTGCTCAAAAGCATAAAGGCTTAAAGGGTAATAGTTTAAAGATTTAAGGTGTCAATTACTTTAATTGTCAGCGAACCACTGATGTAGACTATTTAAATCGAAAGCTCTATTAAATTTGGTTTAAAAATTAAATTTGCACGTTAAACACGTTCTTTTTTTATTATTCAATCATTGATTTAAACTGATTGGGTTTCCTTTTACAAACTGCTAGCAAACATAACTGATACAAAATTCATTTTCGGTTTGACAACCGAATACGAAACCCTCATTAGGACTGTTTAGTAGTACTTTACAATAAAATAACTTACAATAGGCGTTGTTGAAATTGGCTGGACGAATTTTTGGAAAATTTCCACTTTGTGTTGAAATTTGAGTCAAATTAATGATTTAACAACTTTGTTGGCATTTTGGGAAAAGAAAAATACACTAATCTGAGAAGCAGCAGCAACAACGAAACCGGTCATTGGTTGCGTTCCGTCTACAAGTTGCACACAAACATGACTGAGGTAAAACATTGTTTGGAATAAGCAAGACTCATTGTCTCAAAGACTAAAGTACGGCTAAAATTTAGTGGCCAAAACAAATTTAAACTCATATTGTGTATTTGAACATTACATTTTCCATGATACATGCAGCATAAGAATACATAAAATATACAGGGTGATTCACAATTTCATAGAAATATTTTAATTGATCCTTAAGAAGGGGACGTAGATGTAGATGTTAACGCATAAAATAATTATCTCTTGAAAAATAACAGCTTTAACTTTAAACCGATTTTTTAAAAAGTCTGTATGTGTACGTGTGCAGAGACGAAACATTACAGAAAATGTACTTGCAAGGAACTGACTTTATTTTTACTAATTAGCAGGTCATTTTACCCAATGAAGTTGTAAATCAGGCGTGACATTTTCAACTTTGGGGAATAACTACTTTAACTGATGTTCAAAAAGGGAGGAGTAGAGTAATATTTATGGAAAAAAATATGATTTCTTAGAAATTCAAAACTTTCAATAAATGTTTATAGAAATTTATGTACTTACGTACTTAAAGTAAGGTAGTAGCTCACCGATCACTGCTTGCAAAAGCTGTTCAAAAAACCATTTAATTGGTTAAATTCTCAAACATACAATTGTATGCCAATTTTGTAAAAGTCTAATAAAATCCGCGTCATATATTGCTTTTAGTTACAACAAAGAAGCACAAACTTTAAATGTTCAAATACAAAAAGCAACGCTGTACAAGTTCTTTAGTAGCTAATAAACAATCTGGAGAAATTGTACATTAATTTTAACTACACTACAATAAGTTATGCTGATACAGAGAAATGCATTAAAAATAGCTAAATCACATTGATGACCTACCTCATGTTTATTACATGAGCCTAATTTTGTGTCCCTTAAACCACAGTAATATTTACAGTAATATGTTTACAGTAATATTATGTTACTTCAAGCTGACGGTGCGCGTAAGGGCAGTGCTTGGATATATTAGATCCTTATTTAAAATAGCGTTCTTGAGAAATGCTGTGCAAGCTATTCTTTTGTAGTTATTTAAAATTAGTGTTATTAATAGGGTAAGGATTGATACAAAGTAATGCATTGACAATAGCTAAATCACGTTGATGACATAGTTCACGTATTATTACATGAGCCTAATTGTGTGTCCCATAACCACAATGTTTGCAGTAGTATTATGTTATTCAAGCTAACGGTGCGCATAAGGACAATGCTTAGATATTTTAGATCCTAATTTAAAATAGTGTTTCTGAGAAACACTGTATTAGCTATTCTTTTGTGGTTATTTAAAATTAGTGTTGTTAATAGAATAAGGATTTCATCAGTGGATTGCAAACGCTGGTTTGGTATATCAGCTCTTAATTAGTAAACATATGTGACTTTACCAAGGCGACATTAATGGAGAAGCCATGCAAAATGCAGCAACTGCACGAGAACTGTACATTGAACGTTTTCATGGACAACGGCTTCCAAATATTCGTGTTCATAAATGCGATGCAACGTGGTAGAGAAACGGGCAATATGCGCTCACATCGTCGGTTGGAAGGCGATAGAGTTTGGCCGCGATACGCTGAAAACGTCGAAGCAGAGGTATTTAATTTGATTACTAACAACCCCAACCTTAGTACAAGGTAAATACCTGCGATAACCGATATTTCTCAACCAACAACGTGGAAAATATTGAACGAAGAAATACTGCATCCGTTTCGATATTGCCGTGAGCAGTACTAACAACCTGAGAACTATTCACGAGAGTTGAATTCTGAGAATGATTGGTAAATCACAACGATTACAATCTTAATCATCGATTGCACGAAATGTAGTGTTTAATAACATAACACTTATTATTGGTCTTGAAAATCCACACATAACAAAGCAGACTCATTTTCAAAAACAATTATCTGTAAACGTTTGAGGTGGAATGATAGGTAACAGATTGCTAAAAACCAGCCTTATTTACAACCCCGTTTAACAGGGTATTTAAATTTTTTATAAAATGATTTGGAAGATCTGCTTTGATGAATTTCCACTTCAGGTTCGACATCACTAAAACAAACTTTAAATCGGGAGTTTGTCACAAATGGATTGGTCGAGGTCCAATGCCGTGGCCAGCACACCCGCTCAACCTCAATCCAATAAATTCCTTTTAGTGGGGTGACTTTAAAAATAAAATATATGATGTTAATACGAACTTTGATAATGCGGGGCAGTTACTTCAACGTATTGGCGATGCAGTGGAACTAATACGAAACTATGACGTTAATGTTTATCAAACTATTCAACAAAACTGAACCAGAAGAGCATGCTTTTGTTGTATCCAACACAATGGAAGTCATTTTGAACATCTTTTTAAGCGGTCATTGGTAAGTAGCTATCTTATTTTAAGTACGTAAGTACGCAAATTTCTATAAACATTTGTTGATAGCTTTTAATTTTTAAAAAATCATATTTTTTTCATAAATATTACTCTACTCCACTTTTTAAACATTAGTTAAAGTGAGTATTTCCACAAAGTTAAGAATTTCATGCGTGATTCACAATTTTATTGGATAAACTGATCTGCTGATTAGTAAAAAAAATTAAGTCAATTCCTCGCGAAAACACTTTCTGTGTTGTGTCGCTTTTACACTTTACACATACACGTACAGACATTTTTTAAAACATCCATTTAAATTTTAAGTCGTTATTTTTAAAAAATGACCTTTGTATGCGAAATATAAATCTATGTCCTATTCTTAAACATCAATATACTTCTATAAGTTGTGAATCACCCTCTATTTCTTTATTCACAGGGTGTAATGATTTAAATTTGCTTTTTTTCAAATGTTAGCTTAAATAAATATAGGAATAATGATTCTGACAAAAAATCTAAAAACAATATCATTAGACGAATAAAGGTTAAATTGTATACGCTTTCAGTTTATTCAGCATTGTGTTATAACTTGTTGGCTGAATCTCACAACAATAATCTATCTTATGCAAGAACTGGGTCACAAAGCAACGTATTGTAATCTATACTACACGAAAACGCCCCAAACCCATCCATCTTTATCACGCTCTTAAAAAACAGTAGGGTTCGACTTGATGAATGAACGTAGCCATCACACTGTCAATATTTGACAACTAAATTTGAGAACGCGATTCAATGAAACTATAATAAATTTTTTTTGAGCTATAAATACAACGAAATAGGGGTGTAGTACAAACAGCATCAACTGCATAGTAATTCATCTAACAACACAATTATTCCATTTCTAATTTTGGCTTAATTGCTTAAAAATGTGAACAAAACCATTCAACACTGCATAAAAAATGGCTTTTTCGAACATGCCAGCAATTCATCGAGTATTCAAATGTGTGCTGTAAAGTTATTGTGAAGTGAATGAAAAATTTAACTAAGATATTTTCCATGTTTGTTTTATAACCTAGGGGTTAGATACTGAACAGGTTGTAATTTATCAAAACTAAGTTCACTTAGAGCTTAGAAAATGAAAGATGCAATGCGACGCATCATTACTCTTCATTTTTCTAAACAACCACCCCGCAGTGAAATACCTTACAGTATAACATAAAATTCTTCAAAGTCAACATCCTTACATTATAACGACATAAAATTTTCACTTGCATCCTAATTTCACATATCCGTTTTCTATAAGCAGTTAGCTTTGCATAAAATTGTAGAACACTACTGTCTCTAATTGCCATTTACCTATATTTCCAACAAATGCAAGTCTAAAAATCATCCTTTATAGTCACAAATACTTGCAGTCTTGTTTATATTAAAACCAGCTTGATCACTATTTGCAGACACTAATTTAATCTTCTAAGTACGACGAATGAAATTCTATTATAGCACTAATAGTACTGGTAATTTATTTGCCTAACATATTTATATCGCATAAGTTAATTTATCTTTACATTAATTTATGTATAACAAACGTTTATTGAGACCGAGTTCAAATTAATACTGATCTATCGCAACGGGGTTCACACCTATATATATGTTAATCCAATATTTAAGAAAAGTACAGGGAAATCTAGAATATTAGTTACCAAACCTTTTGAGATCAATTACGGTACCAATTAATCATCCATTCTTATAGCTAGAGATGTCACTATATTTCGATTGTATTATGATACC
Source organism: Platerodrilus igneus (assembly GCA_036346225.1). NCBI lineage: Eukaryota > Metazoa > Arthropoda > Insecta > Coleoptera > Lycidae > Platerodrilus > Platerodrilus igneus. The sequence goes on along the minus strand of JARFIW010001469.1, from coordinate 7,052,495 downwards.
TGTGAATCATCCTTTCGTATCACTAGACAGATATGAAGTCGCTTTAGTAAAAACCGAATAAGCTTACTTTCCACAATGTTCCATATTAATTGCTGTTACAATATTATTATACCACGCCTAATTAATAGTGAGTTCTTGCAAAAGTATTTTTTTAAATTATTGTTATAGTAAAAAATCTATGCCGCATGTACGCCATACAACCAAACTTAAAGCCATTATGTAATAGAAATTCACACAAGTTTATTTTTTATATGAAAATGAAATATTTTTTTATAAAATTTTTCGAACATATTTTTCAAAGTCGAATAACTCGAAAACCAATCAACATAGAGTATTGATGCTATGTAAAAATATGCTCAGGAGGTCGATATTAACCTAAAAATAATATTTATATTTTGTTATATTGAAGTTTTATATAACCAAAATTTCGACTTTAAAGTCGAATTACTCGAAAACTAGATGAGATATCGAAAATTGGCTAGCATATTCTTAATCATCGTAAAAAACTGAACAAGATCCATATATCAAATGTTTGTAAAACGAAAAAAACGTGCAACGGACGACGGCGGCGACGACGGCGACGTAGCGATCTTATTAACCTAACTTACTTCTTAAGTTTGGTTGATTTATACATATATAATTGTGTAAGTGTTAGCGAAAAAATGTTGTCTCAGGCACTTCAGTTACGTTATCGTTAAGTTTGACAAAATTCAACATAAAAAGTGTGTCTATATAGTATCATAATTCATAATTATTGCGTTGTATTTGTCAGAAAACTAAAATAATCGTACCTGGTCTAAAGTATTGGAGCGTTTTATTTACCATTTAGAAATTAAAAATTTCTATTTTCTCTCACCTTAATCCGGAATCACTAGATGTATCTAAATTACTAAGATGGAGTGCTAACTTCGAATGATAATGAGAAAGATTTCAAGTCATGAGAAACAGAAATCAGGATCCTAGTCCACCAATGTCATTATATTCCCAACAAAAGTAAAATAATATATTATTCAACGAGCGAGTTATGATAGCCGTTTCTCATTTGGAAGGTTTGCGCCGTGAACCCTAACGGGATTGAGGTGTAATCCGAACGAGTAATGGCCATAACTCGGGAGTAAGATACTATACTTTTCCCACGAGTACACAAATCTTCAATCATCAGATATTTTTTAAACGTTTTAACTAATATCCCAAACACTGACAAACAAAATTTATTTGTAAAAGTGTAACAGCCTACTGTGCATGATACGAAAATTAGAGCTCGCGAATTATGAAAAATGAAGATTTGTACTGATTGGTCACAGGTGTTAGATTATGATCGTAATCCACGACCTGAATCTTCCTGATTGATTAAAGATGTTGAAATATGAATTCATATACATCTACAGAATAACGAGCACTACTATTAGCCCATTCTTAAATGCATTACTGGATAGTTGTGGGAATACTAAATTACTAGTGACAGTACAAAGATACATTAGCCTTAATATCTGCATCATCATTAGTTCTTCAGTCCTGAAACTGGTTAGACGCGTACCCTCATTGTTTCCCAATCTAAACTTACCTTAATTTTCTTCTTGTTTCTATGTTTGTTGTCTTACATTATAAGCGCTGTTCTTTCTTGTTAGATGCAGTTCGGTCCCCTTCTATTGTTTTACAATTATATACTCTGTTTCTGTGACATTCAGTGGATGTGAAGGGGGTTAAGCAGCCTGTGGCTGCCAAGTTCCCCAGCACTTGAACATTTGCTGATTTAATATTTTTTCCAGTATATCTTTTCCCACAGACAACATTAGTTGTAGATATTTCACAACCAACACCTGTAGTTGTTTATAATAATCATCAGATTTATCTGCGCTTAATTTTTGGTCATTGGTTTTCAGTCTCAAAACTGGTTGGACACGTACCTTCACTTATTTATATTCTGAGCTAGCCTACACAGTTCCGTAAAATTCTCACACAGCATGTATACAGCTCGGTTCCCCTTCTATTGTTTTCTAATTTTGTGCCTTATTTCACCGAGATTCAGTAAAGGGGATTAAGCAGCCTGCGGCTACCAAGATCCTCCAACACTTAAATATTTGCCAAATTAATAGTTTTCCCAGTAAATCCTTTCACACTACTTGCCAAACTCTAGACGTCGAGATGGAACTATGCGGCAATCACCATGCACCCAGCGTTCGTCAGAGGCACACATTATAGAAATCTGAAACAAGCTTTGGAAAATAGACTTAAATTAGCAAGAATCCATCGAGTACTAAAATTTAAACAAAGCTGCTGACTAAAATCTTGCATTGATCTCAATACTGAACTTCGGAAACGAGCAAGGAATGAATTTGAGAAGAACTTGTTCAAACTATTGAATAATGCGGGCTTTGGAAAAACGATGGAGAATAAACGCAAACATTGTAATGTGAAACTTGTGCAAAACTGGAATGGTGGATACAGAGCCAAAGTCTGGATATCCGGCCCGTTATTCAAAAATCTTTGATGAAAACCTTGTGACAGTGGAATTTCTCAAATCGGAAATATATTTTAATAAACCTATATATGTTAATATGTGTATTCTCGATATAGCCAAGTTGATAATCTACAATTTTCACTATGGATATATGAACGCAGTTCTTTACACAGATACGGATACTCTAATTTATAAAATAATAAATCAGGATCCTTATGAAACTATGAAGCGAGACTGTCAGCAACGCTTCGATATTTCCGACTATCCTTCCAACAACATTTATGGAATTCCACTAATTAACAAAAAAGTATTGGAGGTGATGAAAGACGAAAATAATGGCCGACTTATAACAAACTTTATCGGATTGAGATCTAAAATGTATGCTACAAAGATTTTTAAAACATCAGAAGAGGAGGAAGCAGTACGTTTGGGTGTGAAGATTATTGCACACCTTACATGTCATTTTCCAATGCTCCACCCGAAGGTACTACATTGTTCAAGGAGCGAGTTTTTTTTACCTGGAAAATTTGGAATTTTGCCGAACCCTTGCTGTTCCAAGCAAGGTAGAGATCTTCAATGTGCGTGACAACACACACACGGGAACTTCATTTTACCTCTCATCCGAACGAGGGTGTATTTTTGTGAAAAATGCTCGCCTAACATTTTTCAAGCAGTCGGTCGTGTCGGGATTTGAACCCAGGACCTTGGGCGTAGTAGTCACACACATGCCACTACGCCACGGAGCCGCCCGATTATTCCACACCGCTGTCTATTGTTCTTTCCAATTTTGGTGTAACTAAAAAGATTAAAGGTATAAAGATCTCTGATATTAAAAATAAAAATACATTTGAAGACTTTGTACACTGTGTGCATGAGCACAAAGAAAAATTTATAGCTCAAAATTTAATCCATTCATCTAAACATCATGGTTATACCGTCATTCAAAATAAAATAGCTTTAAGTCCGCATGATAATAAGCGGTATTTGATCCCCGGCTCATATAAAACATTACCCCTAAGTCATTATTCTATAGAGAGTATGGAAGTTGATTAGACGACATGTCACGTTATTCGTGGCAGCCACGTTGGGCGCCAAATTTATGCTACGTTGACTCGTAGCCGTGCGTAACACAAAGATATCACGGAATGACCGGGCTCAATCGGAGAGTAGGGGGTTGTAGAAAGCAGACTGACATATAATGTATGCGGCGGTAAGGAGTTAGTGACAATACCTGCAAGAAAATTAGTTAAGCAAACCTGAAAAAAAAAGAGTAAGCATAGCAGCAATGAAAAGTCTAAGTTATTCAGTACTTTGTAGAATGTCAATAAAACTGTTTAGATAAACTATATAATATAATCACGATAAAAGCATTACAAGAATTTTTATCACAAAGTGAGGTAATATTGGGGAGTAGCAGAAACGTTTCCTCACACACCAAGTAAACATAAATCAGACAAAATGTTAACAAAAGATAAATAGGTAAGTCACAATTGATATGAGTAATTCAGTAGTATTGATTGTTTTTTTTCTTTCTTTTTTTCTTAATAGCAGGCAAGTCTATTGTAAAAGGTATCAGAACGACGAAGACATGGCAAAACAACGGATAGATATTTAAAGTAATAACAAGCAGGAAATAGTTCAACTTACAAAAAGTCCTTCAGTAACGCTTCCTTGCAATTGAAGTGTGGGACTCACGATGTCCTGCACTAACGAAGCACTTCACCCTTGACTGTGAGGGTGTTGATAGAATTTCTTACACTTTACACTAATCACACCTACGTATTTCACTAGTGTTAGCAGCAGACATTATCATGCTGATGGAACTATGTAGCATTGATAAATTTCTTGTTAATTCTATTTCCTGAGACAATAATTTCGAAATATTTTGTAACACAAATAAAAAAAAAATGGTAATAAAAATTTAGAATCACGGGCCTTCAAGGCACGATGTAATGCATTAAACTAACAGTAACGTGAGGTGTTCTATTTGCTACCTATGGTAACAACGAAAAGTCTAATGCTTTTGAATAACGAAATTTGCGCAAACAACAATCTATTTTAGATTCGTTGGGGTTAGAAAATTCAGAAACTACAGTGTCAACTGTCTTTACATGTGAATGAGATACCTGTTTATAAGAAGCAACCTTTTTTCTACTAAACCTGCTAGAACTGTGTCATCATTTTTTTTTAAACACTCAAGCTTAAAACTGTATTTGGATAATCCAGAGTATGCACTACTCTGATAAAAAAGGACCACGAAGACTAGATCGCACACACAGTTCAAATATAAAAAGACAAATCAACTAAAAAAACACAATCAATAAAGCAACGCGTATCACTAAGTCAATGTTCCGTAAAACGCATGTGCAGGTCGAGTACAACAAGTTCTACTACTGTTATTTCCAACAGAAAATCAACAAAAAAAAAATTAGTAAAGCAACGCGCATCACTAAGTCAATGTTCCGTAAAACGCACGACAAGTTCTACTACTTTTATTTCCAACAGAACAGCAACAAAAAAAACAATTAGTAGAGCAACGCGCATCACTAAAACCGTCCGTCAATGACCTTACAACCGCACTTGTGTTCAATCAAACACGTTACCTATAAAGCATACTTCCTTCAAATGTCATCAGAACTACACTCTCTAATCTGTTTATATAAACTAGTTGTTACCATAAACTCTTGTCGACTATTATCTCCTTCGCTAATAACATAAGGAACATCCAAAACGTGAATGCCACAATCATATATAATAATTAATTACAGCGGTTTATCATTTCCGATAAGTTGCAAAGTAATTTACGAATAATCCTATTTAAAATTCGCTCCTTGCAATTTATTTATTAATTGAAAATCAATCTTCAATTAAACTATCTTTAATTAATACACACGAGTTAAATTGCATACAATTCTGAATTATTCTGAAGTATTTACTTTATACAAACAGCGATCCCAAAGACACGATGTATTTACTAATTGGGAAAAACCGTAAAATGTTAAACTACAAAAATGCACGTTACAGACACCATACAATATAACAGATTTATAAATTTAAGTTATATCTTAATTATATATATGTGCAAGTATGTATGAATAAACAATAATGTTAAACTGTGTGGGCAGCTCTAATTATATTTTAATAATGTATAAACTTTCTATGGTAGTCTGTTGTATTATAATTTAGTATATAAGGTCAAATTTACATTACAGTGTATTAATTTAGATATAAGTAAATATTGTAATCATTAGTTATATATTAATTTAAATATATGTTAATTTAGATGTAACTAAATGATATAGTTATAAATATATGTATAACTAAATAAATATTGTTGCGATCCACTATTAGGCAACCCGTCAAACATACAAACGCCCGAGGCACAGCGTATTCTCCAGGATTCGAGAATTCTTCTAGAAAATACTAGATAATGAGTCATATCTTTAATTCAGGGTATATATACTTGAATGTCTAATATAAATTATATCGTGTACAGTAAACGTAGTTGAACTTTTAGGAGTTCAAGAATATACATAAATGTTATATGCTGTGTCTAATGTACATGCAGCTTGTAGTATACATAAATAAATAGAAGTGTATAAATAAATAGTTTTGTTAGTGTTGTTAATGGACCTATGGTAAAGAACTTAGTTTAAGATGATATTAGTGCTTGTAAATTCATTAGTGTAATAGTGCTTCATTGTTAAGTAGACTAAAAACATCTATAAATAAAGCATATACTGTTAATTAGACTTGGGAACAGTGAGTAATAAAGACTTGTTATTACTTGTTTTTAAATTAAAGAAACGCGGTAGCAGTAGCCCGCTTCAATATTGTATTAGACTTAAGAGCAATGTAATCAAATAGATATGCGTAATAAAACACTTCTATGATTCTTGTAATATGTTTCTTTGTTTTGAAAAGTATATGTAAGTAAGCTTTATAGTTTCTAACAAGATGGTATACCCGATTCACGTTAAATATGGGATGACGTCATAATTCAAATAAATGCTGCGTTGTCATAGTTAATGTTATTTTATGATCAGAGTAACCATTTCTTGTGCACGCGAATCCAAATGTTTAGGCTTTCTAAATGTCAAATACTCGAAACTTGCAATGTATAAAGTGTTTTGGTACTGAAGAAAACTTTTTTATTTAGCACATATAAAGCACAAACGATTTACTACAAAACTAAACAATGACAATAAAATGAGAAATGTTAAAGTAATAGAAGTGAAAAATGTTGCAACACCGAACAGAAGTGCAAACTGCTACACACTAAATTCTAACATCATTAAACCTACGTTCTTAGTTACGTTCACATTTTACAATCGCTAGCACTTTATTACTGTTTATGACGTCATCCCATATTTAACGTGAATAGGGTATATAAGCTATAACTTAGACTGTGACGTCATAGAGTTATATGGTATCTTAGGTGAAAGCCTGCATGTGACAGGTCAATGGTAGGGTGAATGACCTTTGGAACTCACAAAAATGGTCTTTTTGGACCTTAAAATTGGTCCATAAGAAATACATGGAAAAAAACGGTTTTTTATCCAGAACTAACATAGCTTATCTACTAATATCTGTTAAGCGGCGACGTCAACTACGAGATTTGCGCAGTTATAAGTATAGCAATGTGAGTTCTTCGAACCTTATACCCAAATTTAACAGTACATTACTGTAGTATAATACTGTAATGGTTCTAAATAACCCTTTTTTTTTATTTCGTAAACTTAATATCTAATAATGATTCCTTCTAGCCTAAACAAATGCCACAGTGCCACAAAATTTCAAACTCGGACATTATATGAAAGTAATTTGGACTTTTTGCCAATAATAAAAACGCTGTTGTAAATTTGTTGGCTAAAGCTTTCAATAAAGATTTAACTTATAGAATGAGTTACAATAGCAACCCATTGTAATCTAAACTGTATCGAGCCATAGCAACTCATCAATCTTTATCATTTCAGAAAAAACTGTAGACTTAGACTTGATGGATGAGTATATACCAACACGTAGTCGATATTTAACAACTAAATTTGGGCAGGCGTTTCGATTAAACCAAAGTAAATTATTTCGCCACAGTAAATACAATCAAATGGAAGTGCAGGGTAAACAGTATCTTGCAGAAGTACACGTCGATTCGTTCACGAAACAATAATTTCTATACCAAACGTAGTATGGCTGTGTGAGAACGGAAACCGTATAAATTTTCATAGTACAACTACCTTTCATAAAACAGCAGTAACAATTCAGTTCAAATACTTCATGTGAAAGAAAATAACACGAAGTGAATGAATAGAAAGTTTAACTGTAATTCGACCTTATTAATTTTTCAACCTAAGGGCACTGGAGTCTAATGACTTTTTAATACATCTACGCTAAGTTAACTTGAGCTTCAGAAAATTAAAAGGGCAACTCAACAACTCATTACTCTTCATTTTACTAAATTAAAACCTCGCTGAAGAATGTTATGTATTTCAATATAAAATTCGCTAAACTCAATATCCTTATACTACAAAAAGGCTAACTTCCAATACCATCCTTTCCACACAGCTGGTTTTTTAAAAGTTGGTAATAATATTCATTTTATTGTTATTACAAGGAACAGAAACCACCCCGCAGGCCTCTTAACACTAAATGCAAATGATTAAAATGCGATGCCGATATATAAATTGCTGGAAACATGTTATGCTTAAATGGAGACAACGAGAATATGTAGCAAACCAATCACCTACGACAGCAGGTTCAAACAAGAATTTCAATAAAAATCCAGCAAATATTCAGTGTCTCGATTTGAAAAGCTATCTTCGTTATTATTGAAGATATAAAAGCTGTCGAATTTACAATTTTGTACAATTTTTAATGCTGATTAATAATCTTCTTTTATATATTCGCTGTCGCATTAGGTTTTATAGATATCAGTAAAAATCATAATCAGCAACAAAACCTTAAAAAACAATGAAAGCGGTTATTAAAGAACCAAACTGCAAATCTTCTTCCTACCACGTAAGTTGTCATCACCACAACACAAGTGAACTGATGATTCTTTTTGGGCAGTAGAAATTTTCATCCTGCATGGTAAGACGATATAATGAAAATTTTTTTGCAATAACAACTGATTACACGAACCTTTTCAAATACTCGTAGCTACAGTAAAATTCTAAAACAAGACAATTTATTTCCAACTAATCGCTAACAGTACAAATACTAGCTTTTTAAAGCTACAATGCTATTCTGATTAATTATAACAAAGCGCTACAATTAACTATTGAAGCACGAAGTGTTAATTTGTATCGCTCACCACAATAATTTATATCACATTTATTTTAATAGTATGTTACTAATTTATTTCATATCACTACTTTATAACAAGACTGGAATAGGAATTAGTATCATAACAAAGCCTGAATTAAAACTAAACTAAGTGACGTTCACTGACGGCAATTTATATCCATAATAATCAACTTTTGAAATATTTAAAAAAACGTACTAAAGTTATGCAAATAACATCTAAAAGGTTCCTATCGTAAGCCTATTAGAGTTCTTAAGTGCAACCTCCAGTAATCTGTCAATCACGTTCATCTGAAGATGTCACGCCCCAGCGTGGCTATCAATTATCCTTTGTGTACAGATGCCTCGCTTACGTTCAGCTGTATTGTTTTGGTCAAGGGTAGACTAAATGACTTTTTGTTACAATACCTTCCAAAGTTAAAAGTACAAATGATTGTCTGTTGAGAAAGTTTTATAAGCTACGTATTATCCGTCAATCCCTAAAACCAATTCCAATCTCTGAGTATTTCGAACAATTTTTCCATTTTACATCGTCGAATGCTTTTTCCAAATCTACAAACCCTATATACACGTTTTCCCCTTTTTCTATTGTTTTTCCATTAGCACCCTCAGAGCTAAAATAGCCTCCCGTGTTCCCCTGGCTCGTCTGAACCCAAATTGATTTTCTCCTAGTATTTCTTCAGCTCGTTTTTCCATTCGCCTTTGTACGATTCTAGTTAATATTTTTTACACGTGTGCTGTCAAACTTATTGCTCGAAAATTTTCTCATCTATGCGAGCTTCTCTTTTTTGGTATAGTTACTATGATGTTACGTTTGAAATCTTTGGGTATCTTGCTTGTCTCAGACATACAGCTTACAAATTGGAAGAGATGTTTTGTTACTGTTTGTCAGCGGCTTTTAGAGTTTTTGCTTGCACCTTATCTGTACCCGGTGCCTTACCAATTTTCAGACCCTTTAATGCTAATTCAAACTCATCTCTAATTATAAGATACCCCAAGTCAACCTTCTCAAGATCTGATTCTTGTTCTAATGCTACTAGTTCTTCTCCTACATATAGATTCCCTATATATTCTTGCCATCTACTCACTTTCTCTACATTTTCTATAACGACGTTTCCTCCCGCATCCCTTATATTTTTGCTATATGGTTTTATATCCCTAAAATTCATTTTAATTAGTTTGTATGCTTCGCCTGTCTTTCCTATTTCCATCTTAGTTTGTACCACCTTGCAATTTTCATCAATCCATTGTTCTTTAGCTTTTTTGCATTTGCGAATAATTGCCCATTTTTACGGCTTTGAATCTCTGTTTTCCTGTTTCATCTGACCTATTTTTGTATTTTCGTCTTCTTCTATTAGATACAGGATATCCTTTGTTATCCATGGTTTCTTTTTTTCTTTGTGTATACCGCAAAATAATATCTCTGGCCGCCATGTCTAAGCTGGATTTAATGTTATTTCATTCTGTTTCTACTTCCTTAGTATAAGAAATTTTCCCGATATCTTTCTGCAATTCATTTGCCTTTTTTCAAATCTTTCGTGGATATCTATATCTTTTAGTTTCTCGAAGTCAAAGTACCTTTTTGCGTTCCTTCTTTTCAAATATTTAAATTTAAGATCGGCCTTCATAAAAACGATGTTGTAGTCAGTGTCTATATCTGCTTCTGGGTAGCTTATTTCATCTCATTAACTACATATATATTAAAGTGTCGGTAAGAAAAAGGGTATAAAGATTATTTGTATGAAGGTAGTGTATGCCAAATAAAGCTAAATATCAGATCCCGTAACTGAAAATTTTTATGTTTGCCGTACTTTACAAATGTTAAAGTATTTGGAGTATAATAGTCAAAGTATAAGTGCCAAGACGTAAAACAATGTCTCGATGACGTGAGAAAGCACAGTATTCAAGGATTTACACTGAGTTGTATGTTAATAAGGCATAGAATGTACATTTGCTAATCGAAAAACCGGATGCGTCTGTAGAAGTCCACTATTAACCGCACAGATCCAGGTTTATATGTGAAACATTTCGGCACTTATTTTAGTAGAATCAACCTTTGGACAAACGTGTAATATCAAAATTATAAGTGAAAAATATTGTCAAATATGATTGAAGGGCGGTGCAGTATTAGGAACCAATGAGTGAACATTTAGAGATAAAATAGGAAAGTGTAATAGAACGATTATAAGGTATTAGTGACACGAACTTGTTGGGACGATTTTATTGGATGTAGAATTGGTAAAAATGTATAGAAGAGTAGGCATATTTTAATTATAATAATCACCTAGGTTAAAGTAAACAGGGAGTCGATTTATAAATTTTTTGGTAGTAAGACGTGTTTTGTAAACTGCGCTAAGGTTTTGAAGAGTATAAAGAATTAATAAATGAATTTGAAAAGTTTAAGAGTTTTATTTATATAAAGAAGAGTACTGATAAGCGAGAGAAATAATTATAATAATAGTAACGACGAATAGAAAAGTGTAAGAGTGGATTAGAGCGATAGTGGAACAGGCGGAATAAATAGTTGGATATTGGAACGAGATTGATAAAGGCAGAAAGGTATTGAATAGGATTTATAAACTGACGGAGATATTATTGGAATTGATTTGGATATGGTATTATAGATAGAATGGTATTGAGTGGAAATTAGAAGAAACCAGTGATTTGGAAAGAGCAGATAAAGGAAAAGGAAAGTGTTGATTTGGAACGAGCGGATTAAGAAAAAGGAAAGCATTGGAGTAGCAGGAGCAGTACGAGTAAAGAAGATATAACATCAGGAAAATTAGCGCAGGGGAAGTAAAATTAAAAGGTAGTCAAAATTCTAAATTTGGTCATATTTATTTTAGATTTGGGGATATAAAAATTAATATAAAGAAACCTGGAGTCTGGACAGCAGATTATTCGTAGTGATAGTGCCACGCATTGTAAAGACGCATACGGCGAGTGAGATTTTTAAGCCAGTTTTCATAGAGGCCGACAGCGACGTTTGAAATCAGGTGAGTACTGTGTGTTTTGAACGTCAAAGTCTAAAATTGGTAATATTAATTTATTTGGCACAAGGCTACGTGGATCTGTTATAAAATTTTGGCATATACAAGTAAAAGATTACAGGTATAAAAATAAAGGTAGTGCAGTTTGGTTGGTGCATTGCACATTTACTTACCACTGAACCCACGGTAAGTAGGTGGATACCCTGGGAAGACGAGTTTCTAATAGTCGAGGCATATTAATACAGTTTTGTTTGATAGACCAACCAAACGTAGATAAAGCACGAAATATAAAGTAAATATTTTCATATCAAATATAAAATTAAAATTAATAAAAAAAAAAACGAAAGGCGGCGAGCATAAGAATATATATATATATATATATATATATATATATATATATATATACATACACTACCAGGCTAGCTTACTTATTTTTATTTAAAATTGAAATACTATGGAACAACAATTATACTTAATTAGGAAAAATTTTTTAGATAGAAGTTAAACCCCCTGCGTCTTAATAAAAAAAATGCAACTTTTAAATTTAGTTTCTATAGTATAATATTCACAGTATTCAGTATGAACACAGAATTTTCGAAATTTAGTTTTTCGGTGATTAGTAACTAGCTTTTTGACCTTCAACCCTCACAAAGTTTCATGCATTAAATGCATAAAAATTCGTTTTGAATATATAGGTAGCAATACCCTTGCAAAGACAGTTAATAATACTAGAACGAGTAAAACTGTTTTCAAGATTCGAACTAAAGGATTAATCACATTGTGGGGTGTTTAGTGAGGAACCAGACTAAGACAGATTCCCGAAAGGTGATAGCAGCTCTTTCGGTACTTAGAGTGGCTGAGACCATGGGGGAGTCGGTATGGAATTCTTAGACACTAATGCGATGTGGAAAGTTTGAAAACACCACATCACCTCCCAAATACACAGCGTACCAAGAATGTTTTCAAAAATGATGTCATTGTCTGGAGTAAAAATTCCGGAGTTAAATTAGTCCTCCATTCGGATCTCAGGAAAGGGACTACTTCGAAGAATGTAATCGGCAAACTCAATAAGACGAAAGAAAAAAACGGGAACATCTTGCGCGTCGGAGCGTGGAAAGCTAGAGGTATGGCACAAGTAGGTAAGCTAGAAAATTTGAAAATTCAAATGGACATGTTAGCATCAGACAGTGTAGGAATTAGCGAAGTTCTGTGGCCGAAGGCGAGGAATTTTTGGAGCGGAGACTTTAGAGTAATTCACACAGGATTGGAAGAAAGAAATTCGGGTGTGGGGATAGTCATGTGATAGTTATGTGCATGTCTAACGAAACTACTTATAAAACAACGAAAGAGCACTTGTTAAATTCGAATCTAAACCCATAAATACGGTAATAATACAAATTTACACGTCCACTTCTAGTTGAAGTGAGGAAGTAGAAGAGATCTATAAAGATTCATACAAGAACATGGCAATTTAATTATTACTGGAGGTTGTAATGCAGTTATAGGTGAGGATAAGGAAGAAGTGGCCGTAGATTTATTTACTTCGAGCACGAAAAAGAACAGGAAGAATGAGTTGGTAGAAGTTTGTGACAAAAATAATTTAACCATCACAAGTACATTATTTCAACATAATGCTAGAAGATGGTACACATGAAAGATGCCAAGAGGGGAATATCAAATGTATTACATTCTTGTTAAACACCGGTTTAAGAATCAAGTAAAAAACTTCAGAAACCACCGGAAGCAAACATAAACGCTGACCACAACATACTAGTTATTAAAACCGCGCTTAAATTAAAAAAAAAATTGAAAAAAAGGAACGGAAAAATGCATTTTGACTTTGGGAAACTAAAAAATGAGGATACCCACAAAAGATTTGAAAAAAGTCAAATGATTTGTTGAACAGCGTCGGAAAATTTCAAATACTAGAATAAAGTTAAACCCAGCTTAGAAATCGCGGCCAGAAATATTTTAGGGTATAAATAAAAAAAAAGAAACCATGGGTGACAGAGGATATTTTGAGTTTAATAAAAAAAAAGACAAAACAACAAAAACAGACCAGGTGAAGTCGGGAAATAAGGATTCAAATCCATGAAATGGATAACTATTTGCCAATGCAGAAAAAATGCAAAGAGGTGCAAACTAAAATAGAAATAGGAAAGATAGACGAAACATACAAATTAATAAAAATAAATTTTAAGGACATAATCCGTATAGCAAAAATATAAGGGTTGCGGGAAGAGACATCATTATAGAAAATACAGAGAAAGTGATTAGATGGCAGAATACATACGGAATTTATATGTAGGACCGGAAATAGAAGCACCAGAACAAGAATCAGACACTGAAAAGGATGACTTGGAATATCCTATTCAAAGATACGAATTTGAACTAGCATTCAAGAGGATGAACGAGTGCAGCGTGTTATCCTCATTAATTTTTAACTTGTATACCGAAGAGGTAGAATACTGTCAAATGCAAAAAGGCTTATGGAATTATTACGCAGGGGCAAACGATTGATACGCTTAGATTTGTAGACGATATAGGGGTATTAGCATCTAGCAAGGGAGAGTCAGAAAATGCTCTTGATGAAATGCAAACAGCACTAACAGAGAGCTAAAGTTTGAAAATCAACAAAAATACAACTGAAGTACTGTTATGTAAAAGAGGGGAAAATAAGTAAAAAAAAAAGAATACAAATAGAAAACGAGAATTAACAAGAGGCAACGGATTTCTGCTATCTAGGAAGGTAAATAACGTAAGATTGGAAAAGTGAAAAAGATATAAATCAAAGATTCGCACAAAACCATGCTGCATTTAACAAGAAAAAGTAAGAACTATGTTCGAAAACAACAAACAATGAAACACGGAAAAGATTGCCGAAAGCGTATGTGTGGAGCACGGCACTGAACGATTGCGATACGTATGGAGTGGAAAAACGGATAGGAAGAAAATAAGAAGTCTTTGAAGTGTGGTGCTACAGACGTATGATGAAGATATCGTAAATAGATAAAGCTAAGAACAAAAGAGTACTAGAAATGGTACGGGAAGAAAGAAACATGTGGAAAATAGTATAAAAATAGGAAGGATATGATGATAGAACACGTTCTAAGGCATGAGAGAATAATGAGAGATGTATTAGAAACACAGAATGAAAAAAGAGAGGTAGAGGTAGACCTAGTTAAACTTTTGCATATAGATAGTGAAAGATGTAGACTGTGGGAATTTCAGGGAAATGTGAAGGTTAGCTCAGAATAAAAATCAATGGGGATACGCGTCTAACAAGTTCCAAAACTGAAAACATACTGATGATGAGTTGTTTCATCAGATTTTAGCTAGAAACAATTAAAGTTGACTTCGAAGATTTCATAAAAGGTTCGAAAAATGTGGTGTTGTGAACTAAAAAGAGAGCAACATACAAACATCAACTAACGTTTAATTGCTTTTCGGTTTAAAAACTACTATACAACACCTAACACGCCTAATAGGCAGTACTATTTAAAAGTCACCTATACAGCATTCATTATTACACTCGGCTAGACTGCATTTCTAATTTTTCCGTTTCGTAACAATGTTTTATGATAAGTACATTTGAACCATCACAACCGTTAGATAACTTTTCGAGGCATCAATAATTTTTAGAACATTCTCCGGATTCGTAAGATTAACCTCAAGTAGGTATTATTTACTTGGTTACTACTCCAATGCGAACGCCATGAGTTGGTTATTAACAACATCAGAAACACTACAGAGAAAATATAAGTCCATTTAGGTTAGTTGCCCGTGTATGACGATTGTTTATGTGTAGCAGTTGTAATTCGACATTTGCATGCTGATAATTTTGTAAATGTTTCTGATATTCTCACGTTGTTTTGTTTCGAGACAAAATCTAAAAACGAAATCTAAGAAATTTCAACGATTAGATACAGATGACAAGTTATATGAATTCAAAGGCGTATATACACCACCAACTTGTCAAATTCAATTCTTTGAAAACCATAAAATGTTAATATTTGTTAGAGTAATCTATCAACAATAGAATATATCCAAAAGGTTACTCATAGTAAACTACTTTATAGGTATAAAGCAAAGAAACCCTTTCTCAAAAAAAAACGTAACCTAAATCGCAGATGGGTTAATATTTTATAACTAAAACCGCGCAGAAGTTTCAATCAAAGCAAAATAAAATTATTTCGCCACAGTAAATATAATCAATTGCAAGTAGAGTGTAAACAGTATCTCCAAAACGCGTTCAGGGATTCGTCCACCAAACACAATCAAGTCGATACCAAAGTAAGTTACATTGTGTAAAAGTGGATTCGTCAAGCATTTTCGCAGTACAGTTAACATTTTATGAAACAAGTCTTTTAGTCGGCAAGGACGATTCAATTAACATTTATATCCGTGCAGAGAGGTAAACGAGAAGTGGATGAAAGAAAATTTAGGTTAAAGTTTCTTCGTATTGTTTTATAGTCTGAGAGGTGGAAACTAAATATCCTAGAAAATATGACGCCATGTTCACTTGAACCCTTCAAAATGACAAGCGTAATACAACACTTTATTTGCTCTTCATTTGCTAAATTACAACCGTGATGTGCAATGCCAGATGTACTACAGTACAAAATCCGTCAAGTTAATATCTTTATATCATTAAGAGACTTGAGACTTCCATTTCCAGTACACTTTCACATATCCGCTTTCTAATGGTTAATGGTGCTTTTCCATTTACACTTTCAGAGAAACGTTACTACGTTGGTCACAAATTATCGTGCAACCGCTCAAACCCTTAAAATGTACCGCTCGAATGGGTTGCCTATCTTTCAGAGTGATTGGAAACTGATGTGGTTAGGATGAGAATAGGGCTGACGAGGGTGCGAAACCTGACAATCACTCCAACAGGTTCAGATTATAATTAATTTAATATAGTAGCTGCACTCATATTTTGTACATAAAATAAATTATTCTCTATTATTAATTTGCTTCTATAATTAAGTTATACTGTTAATCCCTCGAGACTACATATTTAACTCAATAGAATTTCTGCCTAGTCATAATTATTTAAAACTGGAGAAATCATCTCCGTATTCTTCTCGCACAATCTTAGATATGCTTACTTTTTTTTAAAGTGGTTTTGGTTTTAAATAGACTAAAAGAAGATAATGATACAAAAATGAAAAATGTTGAGTTAATTTTGAATACTTTGGAATTTAGTAAACTGGTATTGTAATTTTTATAACATCATCATCTGCACATTTCCTAGTTCCAAAACTAAACAAAAAAATTTTTTGGTTAGGTTTTTCTATCTAAGATATAGAATAGAAAAGGTATACGAGGATATAAATAGCATAGTGAGAAAAGTAAAGAGACATGAGAATTTAATAGTTATGGGTGAAGAAAAAATGGTAGGAAAATTTCAGTAGTTCTTAAGTATTAACGTTTATTTAGTTTGCTTTATTTCTTTTACAAACTTTAATATGGTCCAACAGCCTACAAAACTTATCACTCTTAATGTAAAGAGTATTAAAAGTGAGACAAAACGATTCGAATTAGTGGAATACATAAATATGTTAAATCCACATATAGTCCTGCTTCAAAAAACAAATTTAAGGGATAGTGAGGTTTTAAAATCTTTAACGAAGTACAATTGTTTCGTTAATTCAGCAACGTTGGATTAATCGGGGACGGCAATCTTGACCCGTTCACATTTAAAAGTGATTTACCATAAAAGTTTGTACGAGTCCTATTTGCAGTTAGTGTCCATCGCTGGAATCGGTTGCGTTTGGCATGTATTTGCTGTTTATATTCCGCAGGATAGAAATATTGCGTCGGAAGTTTTAAATGCCTTAGAAGTCTGTTTGAGCAATTTAAATAATCAAATGTCAGAAGATAAAATCCTTGTGGGCGGAGATTTTAACTGTACAATATCCCCACCTTTGGATAGATTAAATTCATCAGAAGGCAGTCCAAAAATTTCAAAACGCTTAAGAGATATAATTAACAGATTTGAGTTGTATGACTGCTGGAGGGTATTTAATTCCGCCAAAGGCGGATATACATATATAACGCGTACGTCTGCCTCTAGAACAGACCGTATATATTGTAGTAGCAATATTATAAATTCATTACGTTCAAGTAGTGTACGAGTGTCATTTTCGGATCATTTATGTTTGGAAATATGTTTTAACTTCCACACGAACTATTCTATACCCGCATATTGGAAGTTTGACAACAGTTTGTTGAATGTACCAGAATTTGTAGAATCCATGCAAACCTTTCTTACTGCTGAAGTCGAAAAGTTCTCGGAAGATTGTAATATTCTCATGAATTGGGATAAACTAAAAATCGGCATTAGAACATAGAACGTATGGGTATGGAGTATGGTATAACTATTGAAAACATTTACGAACAAATATCCAGATTAAAGGATGTATTTAAAAGGAAAGCTGCAATTGCGGCAGGTATTTCGAAATATCAGGATTTAGATACTATCGACCGTCCAAACCTACTACGTTTAGCACATCGGCCTTCTTCCTATCTGAAGGAACTTAATGTTAAAGGAAAAATTACAAATAATCCGTTAGAAATTTGTGCATATGCAAAGGAGTATTTCGACAAGGTATATCGAGCTGAAGAAATACAAATAAATGATGATTCCCCCATTTATCAAACGTTGCCAAAATTAAACGAAACCGATAAAGAAATGTTGGATACAGAATTGTCATTGGAGGACTTTACAGATGCAGTTAAAAGTCTCAATAAAAACATGGCCCCAGGCATGTATGGGTTGACCGTCGAATTTTATTTAGAATTTTGGAATGAGCTTAAACACTTTTATTATAAAACCTTCACCGAAGCATTACGACAGCAGCGACTGCCGCAGAATAAGCAAAGAGCCGTTATCGGACTAATTGGTAAGAAGAATAGAAATTTACTAGAAATTACAAATTGGCGACCAATTTCGATTTTGAATACGGATTATAAGATTTTAGCAAAGAGTATTGCAAGGAGAATTATGGGCGTTATGGATACCTTTGACGTACTCCATCTACATCACTCATCACACATCTACTCCATCTACATAGAGACGTACTTACCTATGTACAAAGGCTGAATTACCATTAGCGATTTTAAATCTCGATCAAAAAAGAGCCTTTGATAAGGTGCATCATGTATACCTATTTAAAGTGTTAAAAATATTTGGATTTGGAGAAAAGTTTATCAAATTTATTGAAACAATTTATACTAACCCAATTTCGCACATCAGAGTTGGCAATCTACTAACGACCGAAATAATACATTCCAGAGGTGTACGTCAGGGTTGTCCACTGTCTGGGCCACTCTTTGTTTTATCTTTGGAACCATTTTTGAATTATTGCCGTAACACGTTGGGTGGATTTTCACTTCCTTTTGGTACAAATGATAACTTAATAGTGAGTGCTTATGCAGATGACGTTTCCATATTTATTTCAAAAGAAAACGAATTTGCGCAATTCATGCAAGCACACGACATATATAGTGGCCAATCGGGGGCTGAATTAAATAATGATAAAACTATGGGTTTTTGGACAGGTGCTTGGAGAGGTCGGACTGACACATTATTGAATTTTACATGGTCTTCAGACAATATAAAGATACTCGGTGTTGAACTATCAGGAAATTTAGTAGATGATACGACTAAAGCATATAGAATTTTATGTGAAAGAACTAATAATGCATTAGAAAAGTGGAATTTAAAAATGCCTTCACTGTCTATTGGAGGTAGAAAATTGTTGTTAACCAGCATATAGCTCCAAAACTATGGCACTATTTACAAGTACTCCCATTTGATGAAACACAACTGGCGGCATTTCAAAAGAAATTCATTGATTACATTTGGAAAGGTAAACATTGGACTAAAGAAATGCATCTTCACTTACCTACAGAATATGGAGGAATTGGGTTAATTCACGTAGGTACTAAAGAAAAGTCTTTTCGAATATATCTTGGACACCGAATAATTACATGTCCAGATAAACATAAGTGGGCAGGAATGATAAAATTCTTGATTGCAGAAAGCAACCCCTACAACGTAGCTTGGCAATGGCTGTTTTGTTCTGATAATAAAAAGTTGTCTTGTTCCCTAGATCCATTTTTGCATACACTGTATAGGGCTTGGTCGAATATAACATTAAATATTGAAAATTTCCCTAGGAATAAACAAGACTTGGCAGAAATTCCGACAACTTCAAGTCAGTTGATAGCACAGGACATCAAGTCTCCTTTGTTTAGTTCATTATTGGCACAACACGGCTTCAAAAAAATAGGCGACTTTATATTAGGTGAAAATTGGATGACAAATCAGGAAATTGACCACAAGCTTACTAAAGTTTCGGATTATATAAAAAATATACTTTTAAACCATTATAATAGGATCAAAATATTTTTGACAACAACATACAATTTTGAGAATGTGGAGAATTACAAAGAAAAACAAATTACAGTAAGATTCAAAGAAAATAACATAGTGATTACAAAGAACTGTCGTAACCAGTTACAAAAGTGTTTAGTTTTGCAGCATTACGAAATTACACAAAACTTGAAAGGAAACTGGAGTGATGATGAGGTTATATGGACGTCGTATTTTTCCACACCAACATTGGGAAACGATTCGATAGTTGCATGGCGGTTTGCAAAAAATAGATTAGCAGATCCAAAATTCCTATACTATGCAGGTTTTTCCAATTCTGAACGATGTCCTTGGTGCAACGAAACAGGCGATGCATGGCACTTAATTATAACATGTCCAGCAGCAATGGTGTAATGGAAACTCGTTAATACACTATTGAAAAAGGTAATGCACAGAAAACACATCTACATTGTAATGTATTTTGTTTCTAGTTACACTTCGTTCTTTAACATAAAAAATAAAACAGCTATAATTTAAAATATTTAATTTGTGAATTTCCGTCCAATAGAAATTAATACATAAAATTAATAATAACACATAGATGCCTATACCTTTATGGTCTAAGGTTCGTTACTAAGCTTTGTCGAGTTGTCAATTTGTTCACTTCATTATCAGCGTTCGAACGGGTAAGCTGCTCTACAAGATAGTGGAGTCAAGATGGTCGTGTGTAGGCACGTGGCCTCTAACAGAGTAAGAAAAAAGAATAGATAATTGATTGATTCTTGGTGTCTGGAGGTCGAACCTAACAGCTATAGCGTGAGCATGTCTTTCAATAAGTCCCACCTAGAGCGGTTCAGTTGATCCCTGCAGGTCTAAGGAGATGGAAGCCCCTTTACATCATTAATACAGTTGGTATAAATTAATTAAATAGATTATACTAATATTTTTTCTCATAGTGCAATATCTTATATCATATCCTAATTCAATATCTTATATAACATCTTGAAGCAATATCATAAATGGCTACATGTTATATAATATCATAGAACACAGTTTCACAAAAGGCAATTTCATATAGGTTCTAAATTTTGTTGGAGTATTAAATTCAATCAAGCAGAAGTTAGTTTCGTCAAATAATAGTTGTATTCAGAAGAACTTTCCTAATCAATGGTTAAGGAAATTCCCATACAGCTGAGGTCAAGGTCCTAATTCTTTCGTTCAGCGCAATATCATAACACGTGAGTGTATTTTAGAATTTTATCACTTTGAATATTAATTAAGTTGCAATAAGAAAGTAGAACAACACACCAAATTTAAACTTCACCCTTAGTTGAACATAGTATCTGAACTCAAAACTCCCTACATACACAACAAAATTAACGCAGCGACGACAAGAGTAAGGGCACAAAGCCCAACTCCAGCAACCGCATTCCACCCAAAGAATTTATAAAATTTATTAATTTTGTAAATATATTTCATTAAATTTGAATGTACAACTAGGCTGGGCCTTTGTCCTGTGAATAGTTATAATAATACATATTATTGATTATTATATGACGTTATCTTATGTAGGCTGTGAAGGTTTTTGATAACTTTTCAAGCAGTAATAAACAATAATACCCAAAGAAAACACAAAGTATTAATATTAAAACCTAAAACATATGTTTGGAATCGGTTGGCAACTGCATCATATCAAAACCTTGATAACAAACCGCGTGCACACTTTAATGGTATTGAAACCCAATTTCTTGAGTATC
The DNA here is from genome assembly GCA_036346225.1 of Platerodrilus igneus. Taxonomy (NCBI): domain Eukaryota; kingdom Metazoa; phylum Arthropoda; class Insecta; order Coleoptera; family Lycidae; genus Platerodrilus; species Platerodrilus igneus. The sequence goes on along the minus strand of JARFIW010001469.1, from coordinate 7,030,601 downwards.
CATTTGACAAGAGTATAAAGGAATTTCTTTTCAACTACCTGGTTAAGTTCCCAGTCAATAAACCATACCTCCGTAAAGAAACAACAATCACAATTTTCATTTAAATTACTTGTTTCATGTATGAAAAACACGAAGTACACATTATAAGGGGACTGTAAATGTATTACTAAGAAAGTTCCATTGCAAAACCAATACACGAACATAACAACAGAACTATAAAGATTTTCTAAATGTATTTTTAAAAGAGCAACATTCAAGGAATTCTTGATTATCAAAAATACATGGCTAAATCAGGTAGCAGAAAGTATAACATAAACATGCGGACTTAGGAATTAAATAAAGGACGAGCAACGTTGGATGCCTAACTTCCAAACTTGAAGTAATAAAAGTGTAGCAAACAAATATATTCAAATAGGTAGAAACTGAACTAGCTTTTAAATCAAGGAGGCAGTTAACTTACAAGTACCAAATAGAATGTAACAATCTTTTGATCTCAGAAAAGATATTATCATATGATGTCTATGAAGACAAAATTCACTAGTTTAACGAGCTCCAGATATGGCGGAACAGTCATTAGTTGTTCTCTTTATAAACAGCCAACATACTCAGTTAATATTTTATACGCTGATTGTTGTAGGTTTATAACCAACTTTAGGAGCCCACAACAAGCTGATGTAGTACGTGCTTTTAGTAAAGTAACCTGCATCCATCCTTATTGAATTGGCATATAGGACATTCTTAGAAACAGCTGCATTACCTATACTTTTGAATTATATTTATGAACCCAATACTTTTGTTGGCCACATTTGGTGAGCTGCAAATAGTCAACACAAACAGTCAACGTTTTTATAAAAGAAAATTTTAACAGAAACTTAATAAAAATTTGTAACTTTCTCCAACTTTTTCTTTTAAATTACGTTATGCGTTTAGTGTAAATATTTGTCTATACTTTTTCATTACTGCCCAAGTCACACAAAAATACCATTTGTAATTTAGTAAACTAGCAACACTCATTTAGCTATACGAGCAGGGTGTTTATTTAACGTTATAAGGGTAGCCGTGCCACAAAATACAAAATAAACTTAACAGACAAAGCTGAAATTTCACAGTATTTTGGATGGAGTCTGTTTGTAACACAATCACGCAATCCAATGACAGTAACCAACATATTTAATTTACCGAGAACCCTTTCCATGAAGGAAAATACTGCAGACCTGCTATTTATACAAAGTTTAATTAATTTTAATTCACATTCTAACACAACATATTAACAGACTCAAACATCCCTTCCGTAATGTTTTGTATACTACTTATTGTTACTGGTCAGGAATCTTAACTGCAAGCTTTTCTCAAATTCAATTCTTGTTAAAATGTTTACGTTGCAGAACTTCTATATATAAACGATGACATCTAAACAATATTACTGAGTCGTTCCGGAATTGAAAATTTACAATTTGTGGTTATTTCTCCCACAACGTGAATTTACGACAACGCTAAATTACTTTTAAAGCTTTTCGAGTTTGAAAACTTTTCAAGCTGGGTGTGCTAGAAACTTTGTTTGGAAATCTGTTAAATTCTTAGACATTCAAAACAATCCTGCTTTCTTAGATAATTGATTGACAACAATAAAAATTTCTTTGAGAATTCTATTTAATTTAACTAATTCGATGAATGACAAGCATGGCAAAGAAACTATAGCAAACTCTCAATATCAAATCCATGTCCCTATAACATTTATTATCATCAAAGTGCTTTGAATCATTTCGTACATGTTCGAAGGCGAATATGAAGGTTATTTGTCAGCATATAGAACGTCTATAATTTTAATTTTGCTTGAATTATGAAGGGTTCACAGAAAGGGTTGACAAATTTACATGATTTCATGTAAATCGCTTTTTGTTAATTACTCTTTGCCTAATAATAATTAACTTGAGTTATAATAATAGGTGTTCATTAACAAGTACCATAAACCAGCATTACCTTGTCCTTAAGGCTGTGTTATTATGTACCACCTCATTGTCAGGTCAAAGGTTAATAGTTTTGAGATAAAAATGTATATACTTTAGATATACCTCAATTCTTTCAGGTCTTCACGTAAAATATACACTGTTTTGAGATATTTAGAACACGATCTTCAACTCACAATCATAATAGTAATGAATACATTAATCTTATGGAGCTGGTCAAATCAACGATTCCTTTGTCTCATGACCTCGAATCGCAAGTTGCAGATATGTACACTTTGTACTTTAATAACCTCTTACTTTGATTTTGTATTCAAAAATTAATCCCTAAATGAAATATTGATATTTATCTGATTACACAAAAATCATACTCCCTTAAATCCAGCAAAAATACCACTGTAATTTACTTCAAGCACTTTTGAACGTTCAAAAGACCTTACTATTTGCATAAATTGTCAAAAGATTTTGATGACCCTTACAAATACTTCGATATAAATAATAGCAAATGTTAAAAATTGAAATAGAATCTTATGTTAATAAAGGATAATATATCTCTGACCTGCGTTTTTCCTGCTTGTTTCTTAGAACTGCCTCTGTATGTGGATTGTCAGCACCCCTGGATTGTTTCCAATTTTATTCTCTGGTACCGCTTTTCCCTGTCAGTTTGATTCTTAGCGTAGTTGCCTCAACTCGTTGACCAGAATGATTAATTAAATTTGCTTGAATTTTTCCTTTCGGATTTATCTTAGATTTAGTTTAGTTTTATTTTAAGTATTAGAATTATTTGTAGGAATGACTTGGAGTTACTTGAAGTTCCTTAAGATTACTTGGAACTCTAAATCCTTAAATATTAGAATTAGATTTAATTAATAATTTATCTTACGTTCTTGAAAGTAAACGGCCACTTCGGTTGTATTTATTGGCACTTGAATTTTCACTTTTATATCACTAAATTATTTATTTTGACTAAGTTCACTTTGCGTAATATTTTACTTTTACTTGACGTAGTTAGTGCCTTGGTCACAAAGATACTGGTTGTTTACGAAGTCCGCGTTATTTCTACAAATTTCCTGTCAAGACTCTTGTTAAATCGTTTCATTTCACACGTAGGCGTTTATTTTATATAGCATTCTTCAGAAAATCCAACTTTATATTACATTCTGTACGTCCTCATATTTGTGTTTGCTTTTATTCAAATTTTTATCATGTTACTGAACGTCTGGTGTTTGTTATTTAAAAATCCAAATATGTAGTATTTTATGTAGGTTTACAAAATTGCAGATCACGTAGCCTCTTTTCCATTATGACGTATTTGATTGCTTTTATGCGTTCATATTTTACATGAGATTATACCGTAGCTAGTATGCCAGGTTGTTTACCTTCACCGAATGCGGGTTTATTTTAATAAAACTCGTCGTGTTTAAAACGTTATTTTTGCATATTTTTTTTTCAATCTTAGACTTGTACATTTAATTTGAAACGTATTATACGATGTACAAGTTATTATTCTTGCTAAATTGGATCTGGTTATTAAAAAATGAGCTTACTTTTATGAATTAAAATTAGTTTAATTCATACAGAGTGCACAACGTTACGATAATCAAATAATTTACCCCTTTTCCCTAAAACTTTTCCTGCTTTGAATGATAAAACGAAGTCAATTAACATTTGTATAATGACAAAAATGGGCCCCTGAATCAAATAACAATAAATTTTAAATTATTTAACTCCAAAATTTAAAGCTCCCTTTCCTTATTTTAAAGCCAGTAAAATGACGTTGTACTCTACTGGAAAATTTCTCTGAACGTTCACGATTTTTCCCTTTTTACAAAATTTTTCACGTATAAGAATAAATTTTTTATGATTAATATTCCCTGTATGTTTGTTGTGGTTTGTTCAGTATTCTTCTTAATCTTTTTTGGGAATTAAACCACTCATAGTTTTAAATTCATCTTTATTTACGTTTCGATCCATGACCTAGGATCGTTGGCAAAATAATTTTGACAACGATCCTAGGTCATGGATCGAAACGTAAATAAAGATGAATTTAAAAACTATGAGTGGTTTAATTCCCAAAAAAGATTAAGAAAAATTTTTGATGACTTTACAAAAAAAAATTCAAGTTTAATATATTCAAAAATACTAAATAGAAAATAATGCCTTAATATGATCAATGTTCAAATATAATAAATAGAAAATAATGTCTTATGCTAGATAGTTCTGACCTGTAGTTTTCCTTGTGCGTCTTTCTGCTGCGTGCTGTGGATCAGTACCCCAATATTACATTCAGTCGAGTTTATTTTGGTCTCCAAGTTTTACCCCGTTTAATGATCTCCCTTCAATTTTCATAATGCTGTAATGTCCCTTGAATTTTCGTAATGTCTCAGAATTTTTGTAATATTTTAGTTTTCGTATTTAGTCTTAAATTTCGAATTTTTGTACTACCACTTAGAGCCCTAAATTATAAATATTTAACCTATATTAGTTAATAAATTTCTACTTACGTTTTCTAGCAAACGGCTAAGCTTGTCTCATATATTTTCACTATAATTAATTTAAATATTTTATTATCACTTTTCACAAAATTTTTATTGTTTAATTTGAATATTTACTCGTCGCGTAAATTCTTAAGTATCAGTTATGCAGCTTGTACGTGGTTCAAACTAAGACTGTCTGCTTATCAAACTTGCGCATTATTAGCCTACGGCCCATATAAAATTCATTGGTTTATTTAAGCTGTTGTTCAAAGTGTACAACCAACCATCGGTTGTTTTGGATATTTTTGGGCTTTTACAAGTTTATCTCTGATATTGCCTTGTCGAAACGATTCCTTCATCACGTAGGTACCAGTATATTTCTAGTTTGTATTTATTTTATACCGTCTGTTTTGATGTTGTTGCAGGAATTTCTAATTCGCCTTGGTACGTAATTTCACTTATGGCTTTTGTTTGTTAAGATAATACTTTGGGATTCGTATTAACTCCATGCAGAAAATCACGTAGACAAAGTGACGTAAATTAACATATTTCTGTTTACATTTTTGCGTTTCCAAAGCGTATTTATTTCGAAGAATGTGTTTCTTATCAGGACACTATGTTATCTGCTTCCAATATCGCTTGTGTAATGTGAATTGTATTATGATTTTCTAGGTTTTACTGCATTTAACGCGTATTAATTTACAATTTATGAATATTACTGGCTTAGGACAAGTTTGATTACGTGTAGAGTTATTTCTTTTGCTGCAAGTGTATATATTATTGAATGATATGCTTCTCGGCATTAATTAAAGTCAATTGCAATCTTTATACAGGGTGTTAAATATCTGCTCTTTGCATAATCTACAAATTACGTACTTCTAATGCTAAATAAATACGAGGGTAGTTTGAAAAGTTCGCGAAATAGAGCACATCAGTTTGAATAAAATATATGCAATTGATGGATCCAACTATCTAATGCGCATAGTTAAATATGACATTATTCTGTCAAGTAGTATTAATTTGATGCTATATGAAGTAAAGTTAGTTTTGAGAGTTTTTCAAAATGGATAAAACTGAAACACGCGCTGTTATCAAATATTTTGTAAAAAAGGGTTGGAAAGCAACAGAAATACATAAAGATATGCAAGATACATTAGGAGACTCCGCTCCATCATTTACAACTGTGCACAAGTGAGTGACGGAATTTAAACGTGGTCGTGAAAGCCTAGAAGATAACCCGCGCAGCGGACGACCAAAAATTGTCATCACGCCTGAAATCGTCCAAAAAGTTAATGATATGGTTACGCAGGATCGTCGATTAAAGGTCCCCGAAATTGCTAAGGATGCAGGTATCTCAGATGAAAGAGCATTTCATATCTTAACTGCGGAATTAGGTATGCAAAACTTTCGGCAAGATAGGTGCTGCGCATATTGACAATTAATCAAAACCTTCAGAGAAAGAGAATTTGCCAACAGAGTTTAGACCGCCTTAACTCCAATAAAACCGATCTCGTCCGACGATTTGTTACGACAGATGAAACTTGAACTCACTATTATACCCCTGAAACCAAGCAACAACGTAAACAATAGCGACATAGGGGTTCTCCGCCACCAAACAAAGCAATGTCCGTGAAGTCGGCTGAAAATGTTATGGCATCAATTTTTTGAGATGCTAAAGGTGTCCTACTGATTGACTATCTTCCCAAGGGCCACACAATAAACGGTGAATATTACGCTAAACTTCTAGGCCAACTGGATAAAAATATTTGTGAAAAAGACCTGCATTGCGTAAGAAGATCATTTTCCATCAGGATATTGCACGTCCACACATAAGTGCAGTAGTAATGCAAAAATTGAATGATCTGAAGTACGATCTGTTGCAACATCCACCTTATTCCCTGATTGAGCACGTTCTGACTTCCAACTATTTACACGACTAAAAGCTTGGGAAAACGATTGTCCACGGACGAAGAAGTAAAAGCATCTGTCGCGACTATTTTGGAGGCCTTGAAGAATCGCACTTTCGTGATGGCATAATGGACTTGGAATATCGCTGGATGAAGTGTATTCAACTTGACGGAGATTATGTTGAAAAATAAACTATATTTTAAAAACAAATTTTTTTATTTTCCCTTTCGTTTGGTGAACTTTTCAAACCACCCTCGTATATATTGCTACGTTAATAGGGTCATTTAGGGGTATATAGGATTACTAGTCTAGTGCGCTTCATAAAAACACCATGAGGCTTCAGAAAACTAGATATTTTAACGAAGAAATATATAAATTATAGTATATAAATTATAGTTATAATTATTTTAAGAAACGAAAAGTACTCTAGAAGATTTAATTAAATAAACAACTTGGCAAGTCATACAACGACGTGAACGGAAGCTGCAAGACAATACGCGTGAGTAATGCATCATCATTACACTAAGAATCCCAGTTATACGAGCAGGTTTAAAAATGCGTTAGCTAGAAAACGCATATAATTTAGAATACGTGACCAGAAAAATAAAATTCAACACGTTGATAGATTAGAAATAATTACTGCGTGGTGATAAAAGCAAAGTTATCCAAATTTACAGTACAAACAAGAAGTACGTGACCAAGGAAAGTGAAGAATCCAAGAGAACCAATGCTAATAACTTGAAGTTCTACGTGCAGGAAGTAGCCCATAAATTTCGTTTATACATCAAAAATTAGTAGAAATTCACAAAATCGTGCATGTAAGAATGAATCACGTACAAAGCTTTTAAACGCTAAACTCTGCGCTTGTCAACAGATAGGCGTTACTTTTAAATACAACCGGATTTGTAAACAAATCAGTTTAACTTGAATTAAGGCATGATTCACATCACCTGAAAGAAAATATTTACGTGAAAGAATTAGAAGTGATTTAATAGTAAATAAATTATATAATGGTGATAGTGCATAATTAAATGGGGTTCACCGTTTTAATCCTTAAAAACGAAAGTAACAAAAAGGTTGTTTTCAACTAAATTCTAAGTTTTACATTAGCAAAAGAACTCTGAATAATTACTGGATCCGATGTGGAAATTCAACAAGTATTTAATTCAAATATTAACTATTGGATCCGGCCAGGAAGTTTAACAAGGACGCTAAAATAATTTATGAATTAATCAGGAGAAGCTATACTAAGAAAAATGCAAATCATATCTAAGGTAGATCTGGATTCAACGTTGAACTATTTAAATCACTAAACTACAATGGGAGCAGTTGGAACAGGAACTGGTTCGAACTGGAGACCACAGGTTAACCAATCTGAATTTTTTGTTGTATTTTTATTTTTGAATATTTTAAACATTGCTTTCATAAAAAATTTATGTGATGGTCAACAAGGATCGCTTTAGTACACGTTATAAATTATGTAAGGATTGAAGGAAGTGTAACGAACGTTCATAGGGCTTCAAATAATAAGGGAGATTTTTGCTGGCTTTTAGTTTAATTAACGGAAATGATAATTATTGAAAGAACTTAATTCAATTATTAAAAGTAGGTTCTATTCAAGGAATTCTTAAACGTTTTTGTACATTGTAAATATTTTGAGAATATTATAGTAGTTGTGCTTAATGGTGTTTTTGCTTAAAAGGCATAGCAAGTAGAGGTAAAAGCAAAATTAAAATTCTTTGTTGTATTGTCGCAAGCTCCGTGCGTGGTTATAATTGCGAAAACAATTTTTTTAAAAATGTTTACCTTGCAAAACCGCTATACATCTGGACAATATTATTCAGACATTCCGCATTGCAAATTTACAATTTGTGGTTATTTCACACAAAACATCAAACTCAACAACGCGAAATTAATTTTAAAACTTTTGCAGTTTCCAAAGGTTTCAAGCCGGATGTGCTAGCTCTGTTAATAAATCTTTAGACATTCAAAACAACTCTGCTGTCTTAGCTAATAGATTACTCAACAACAGAAATTTCTTAACCCTGAACTAAATTTAATTAATTTGATGGATAATAAGCAAGACCAAGGCCAACCATTTAAATTGTAGCAAACCTTTGATATCAAAAGCATACCCGTATATTATTTATCATCAAAGAGCTTTTCCATCATTTCGTAGATATTCAAAAGCAAATATGAGGGCTATTTGTCAGCACAGTGAACTTCTAAATTTAATCCTGCTTAAATTATGAAGGATTTACAAAGAGCGATGACAAACTTACATCAGTCAGTCCATGTATATGACTTTCAGTTGATTCTCGTTATTAAAACAAGACGGTGCTATTCATTGTCAAGTACCATAAACAGTGCTTACGTTGCTATTAAGGCTGCTTTATTATTTGTCGCCATATTGTCAAGGCAGAGGCTAATATAATTTCCAAACCTACGTTATATAAGAACGACTTGAAAATTGACAATGTCGACAAACGTTTCTTAAAGTTCGATTTTGCATACTATATAGTCAGTTTTTCAAAAATACCCACGTCGATATAGAAATTACACAATATTCATGCTGTTCTATCACTCTAGTGTAATATTCTACGTCAATTTTACCATTAACACAATCTATAATACTCGCGGAATTAATTATAGTTCAATAAATTTGTTTTGCCTAGTTAATTAAGTAGGAAACTGTAATGTGGATAAAAATAGAAAAAATAGTTCGGCCCATTTTTAACGGACAAAGTAACTTGGTAATAGAAAACAAAAATTTACTTTCAAACAAACTACAATTGTTACACTTTTTTGGTTTCACAAGCCGTATTTCATTAATTGATCATAAGTGGATTGCCAATCTTAAATTGGAAGTATATTTCCCATCGTAATTTAGTAAGTAGGTTACGACGCATTAAATATGTGGTTTTGAGCTTCCAGCACTGCCAGGGACTATTATTAATAATAATAATAGTACTTTTATTTCCATGAAAATTTACAAGAAAAAAAGAAATTTACATATTCTTGAAACGTGTACAACAAAAAGTAAAACATGAAAAAGGGATGTAGTTCAGTTATTGTTCTAACGGATTAGTTCAACCGCTGGTCTACCACAACACCCACTATTAAATCTATATACAGCTATAAATCCTGGACAGTATGTAAGCAAAATTAAGAAAGTTGTAATGTGAGTGAAATCGAGTGCAGCGTAAAGTTATTGACTGGGTATCAAGTAATCTTTCAACTTTTTTAAAATTTAATTAATGACAATATCCATAAGTATTTAGAGATTAAGTTATTATAGTAATGTCCAATATTATAAGAAAACGATTTTATGAATGCAGAAGTTTTAAAACGAGTTATAGTTATAGAAGCATGAGATCTAACGTTTACAGAGTATCACCTCTGATAGAAGTTTTCTCGTATAAGTAACAGGTAGTTTATGTTTTAAAGAGATGATAGAATAACGTAGCAGCATGCAGCTTACGTCTATTGAATATGTTGAACCATCTTGCGTCTTTAAACTTATGAAAAATATTATGCTTTTTAAATATACCAAAAATATACCTTAGACAGTAGTTTTGTACACCTTGTTTTTTATCTGAAATAATTTCGTCAAACAAGGGAGTAGACGTAGAACAGGGATTCCGGTGCCACCTCCATCACCCTACACATCACTACATCACTCCACATTCCCCCACATCACTCCCACATCCCTCCACATTCTACCACATCCCTCCCTCCTCTACATCCCTCCACATCACTTCACACACCTCCACATCACTCCACACACTTCCACATCACTCCACATTCCTCCACACACCTCTACATCCCTCCACCCCCACTTACAGAAAAAAATTATTCAAAGCGGGATTCAAAACCGTGATGTCCACATTCAAAGCAAGTACCTTAACGTCTACACTACCGAGTCATTCAAAATTATTACTAGCACGTATTATTGTTTAATGCACAGATTCTATTTTAATTTAAACATTAACTTAAGAACACTACCACCTTAAACCTAAGAATAAAAAACAAGATAATTTAATACATTTATTAATAATTTTTGCTAATGTTGACGATACAAATAAGTAAAACAAAACGATACAAATAGGTAAAACAAACTTTATCAAGAAATATTATAATTTTCTTATACATGTATTGAGAACATCTATAAACCTCTCTGATAACTAGAGTCTAGTGAATCCGGAATAGCCAAATATCTAAATATTTGCGTAAGCGATCGCCTCTTAATCGCATCTTCTAAGTACAATAAGATAGAATGCGACGCAATCATTAACTTCGTACGTTAGACAAAGATTGACGACGATTTTATGATGATCGTAAATCACGCAGCTTGATCATAATTGATCGTTACGCGCTAACATTCTTGTAAATTCTTACATCAGCCGGAACGAATTCTAAAGAAAAAATCACAAATCGTATGGAAAATGTGACGTATAGATAATTTAATATAAAAGCCGCAAATTGATTAGAAAGATTTATTCATTCATTAATCACCAAGTAATATATAACATTGAGTACAGATTTGAACGCATAAGTTTGAGCGATTTATAATATTACGATACGCAATTAGCACCGTAGAACTTTGCATAAATATGAAACTTGTAAATTTGAGTAGTTTCAAACACAGAAGTTATCGAATGCAATTATTAGATAAAGCATCATTTGTTTTGGAAAAATACTATGAAAGTTGAACGTTCTTCGATACAAAAGTTTTAAAGATAATTAATTAAAACTACAAAATGCACTTTAAAAATTAGTATTCTAAATAGAGATTTAAAAGAATATGGATTATCTTGCACACTGAGATTTTAACGCCAACGTAATTAAGAATCACGAAGTATTTAATATCATCAATTTGGAGTTGAAATTTGGTTAAGCGCAATTTTTCACAAGTATAAAACTTTGGTTCCCTATTTGTTAATTCTAAAAAATTGAATATTTTGTAATTTAAATTAAGATAAGTCCACATTTCTTTTCTAATTGTGAATTTTGAAGTCGAAGTTCGAAGCCTATTGACCATTAATAAAATATCTGAGGAGCGTTTTTGGCCAAACACACTTACAAGCGTGGGAATAAAGGATGGATAGATTATCCGCTTTTTAATTAAAAAGGAATAGTGTAAATGTTAACAATGGTTAGGTAAGAAATATTTTAATAATTAAGTAATTCTAGGAATTATTGTCTATACGAATTCAAATTGAAAAATGTTTTATAAATTCTTGTGTATGAAAGAGAAATGTTTTGACTGTATAGATATTTTTTGAGATTGCTGTGTTTTATTTCATTTTGTAGTATAACTAGCCAGGCAAAGAAAAGAAAAAAAATTGAAGGAGATAATAATTTGCGGTACCGTTATCGCAGCACCTTTTAGTTCCCACTCCAAAGAGAAGGTGTCACAGCAATATATATATATATATATATATATATATATATATATATATATGTGTGTGTGTGTGTGTCTATATATATATATATATATATATATATATATATATATATATATATATATATATAGTTGATCTTCCTTTCAATAACGAACGTATTTGTTATAAACTAATTGACCTTTTTTTATATAAATATTGGGATAAATTTCGTTCGATTAAAGTTAGTGGTTTAGTTTAAAAACATTTATTCAACTTAACGTTTCGGAAAAATTTGTTTCCTTAATCATAAGCTACAAAGTGGATAGCATTAAATTACATATATAAAAGTTATAAATCACTTACTTAATGTGTTTTTAGTAGAAAACCTGTTTTGACATGTAACGTCATTTCATTGAAAGTTGTTATTACAAGTGATGTTTGTCAAAACTAGCTTTCTACGTTTTAATAATTTGATTAAAATACAAAATGTTATGATTGTTTAGAAATTCTTGTTTTATCTGACCAACAAATCTTTATTAAGTTTGTATGTGTGTAGATGTGTGTGTGTGTGTGTGTGTGTGTGTGTGTGTGTGTGTGTGTGTGTGTGTGTGTGTGTGTGTGTGTGTGGGCGCGCGCGTGTGTGTGTGTGTGTGTAATAGGAAACTGTTTTGTCTTTGGGTTGTTGTAACTGTGATTCATTAGTTTGATTTAGTTTTGTTTAAAATAGTTAGTTGAGAAAAAAGTTATTATTTATATAAATTTTGTGTGAAGAAATTTTGGAGACTGTATATATGACCTGGTTGTTTAGTTATTAAAAATATTATATTTGTTTTTTAAAATTATAAAGTCCAAAGTATACTGCTTCTAAATTATTAATATCAGTTTTTTCATTTAAACAGTTATTTGTTTTTTGAATGTGGTAGGATTCTAAAAATAATCGTTTGTAATAATTAGATTCTATTTCAAGTATTTCAACATTTTGTAGATCTAAAGTGTGATTGTTTCTTTTTATATGTGTCGAAAGTGCGCAGGTTGTTTTTCCTATTTTGGCGTCGCTTTTATGTTGTGTAAGCCTGTGACCCAGGTATTGTTTTGATTGACCTACATATTGTCCTCCACATGAGCATTTGATTCTATATATTGTATTGCTTATTTTTAGTTTTGTGTTTTGTCTTTTAAATTTGTGAAAAGTTCTTTGGTTGATTTATTATAATTAAAAGTAATTCCTATATTTGGTTGTTTTAAAATTTTTTAAATTAATTGATAAATTTTGGATATATGGTAATGATCTGTATTGTTTTGTGTTACTGTATTTTCTTCTTTGTGGTGAATTTGGTTGTTAAATATTATTTTGTTTATTAGTGTTTTAGGAAACCATTGTTTATGAAGATATTTCTTAGTTCAATGAAGTTTTGTGATGAAATTCGGGGTCGCTTATTTTTATCATTCTGTATTTTATGGCTAATATTGTATTGATTTTATGTTGGTATGAGTGATTTGAAAAGTAGTTTATGTATCTTCCAGAATTGGTTGGTTTCTTATACCAATCTAATTTTATTTTATTATTTTCATCTCTTATGACTTTTGAGTCTAAAAAAGGGATACTATTGTTTTCTTCTATTTCGTGTGTAAATTGTAATTTTGGGTGGAACTGATTAAATTTATTAAGGATTTCTTGAATTTTATTTTCGGGACAGCAGCAAAGAATGTCATCAACGTATTTAGTTATGAATGGTAAATGAAAGGTAAGATTTGGAATTACTTCTTTGATAAGATGGTCCATTACTATTTGTGCTAGTATTGGGGATATAGGAGATCCCATCGAGTACCAAATTTTTGAGTGTAGTATTGGTCTTCAAATGAAAAGTAAGTGTTGTTGAAAATTAATGTTATGGTGGTTATGAACATAGTTTGATCTAATTTGCAGACCTTTTCTATTTTATTCCAATTTTTAGTTAAAATTTCTTTTGTTAGATTTAAGGGTATATTTGTGAATAAAGAGGATGCGTCGAGTGAGATTAGTATGTGATTGTTTGGTATTTGAAAGTTCCTAAATTTATCAACAAATTCAAAAGTGTCCTTTACGTTGAAACCATCTTCAATAGGGAACGCTTTACTTAGAATATCTCCTATCCATTTTGATATATTGTAAGTTGGTGTATTGATTGATGATATGATTGGTCTTAATGCTATGGTCGGTTTGTGTATTTTAGGTAGTCCATAATATTTGCCTGAAGTGGAGTTATTTTTAATTAGATTGTTTTTTTTCTTCTTTTGAGATCATATTTTTATTAAATAGCAGTTTAATATGTTCGTTTATGATTTTTTGGATAGAGGTTGTTGGATCTTTGTGTGATTTTGTATAGGTGTTTGTGTCGTTTAAAAGTTCATGAGATTTTTCAATATAAAATTGTTTGTTGAGTAGAACTGTCACAGCACCTTTGTCTGCTTTTGTAACGATAATATTTGGATTGTCATTTAGAAATTTTTTGGTTTTTTGAAATATTCTTTCTTCTTTGTCTGGATATGTGTTGTTGTTTGGATTGTTAATGAAATTGGTGATGCAGTTTGTGACTTTTGTACGTAGTAAAGATTTTTGTTGGTCTGATAAAGTGTCATTTTTAATAATTGATTCTATAGAAGCCAAAAGTTTACCTACATGAATATTTTTGTTTGTTATCACTAGGACCCAATTTCAATTTACATATTTAAATTTCCTTGAAATTATCGATTTTATTTAGGTCTCCCAACTATACTGTCTGCTGAATTAAGTATACGCATCCCTCTTGCACTCAATACACTTTTATTCTGTCTTGGTCTTTTCTGGACTCTTCACTATACTACCTCCAAGATTGAAATCAATATTTTAACCACCAAACCGCGTCTACATTAATCCCAACGGCTGTTCTTTTCGAATAACCCATTAAAGTATGTTTGTTGCCCAGCGTACCGAGAAATATTATCTCCCCTCGTTGTTTTGTTTAAACGTGTCGGATTTTACGTTTGCAAACAGAAATGTTATTTTAACACCTGCTCCGCGCTTTTAGATTTTCATATAATCACTTTACTACAAATGTAAATACATTAGAATGATTTTACCCCAATTATTATTTATTCTGCCCTATGTTTATACAAATAGTATGTTACATTATCCTTGGCTAAATTAAATTGACCCTACATTACCATACACCACTTAAGCTAAAAAAAATAATTTGTTAAAAATATTCAAACTCCCTAATTAAATAAATTTGTCTTTCCTTATTCAAAAGCTCTCAACCCATGAGTTCAGTTGTACCCTTATATATCCCAAGGACCCCTTAGTTACACGATAATATATATATATATATATATTACTCTAATTTAGAACAGGGTAGAAAATTAATTAACGACATCAAATAATTTTAATCACCGTGTATAAGGACGCTTTGGGTAATAATACGCTTCATTTAAAGGTATATTGGATAAATTCGTCATTTACTTCTAAAGATAGGGTTTATATTGTTTAGATAATGTTAAACACCGTGTATATCAGAGCAGTGGAAATAGAACGCTTAATTAAAGGCCTACTGTGTAGATTTAAATCATTCAATTAGAATGTAGGGTTTGTATATAATCATAATCAACGTGCACAAGGAAGTAATGTAGAATTTCATTAGGTAATACGCATTATTAAAACCATGGAGTATAAAAATTTATTCGTTTTGTTAAAAATAAGGGGTTTAGATTATTCACTGGACGCTTTCTATAAAAAGAAGCCGAGTTAAAATGTTTAACTTGTATTTAATTTAATCTTTCCAAGTACTAAAGCTATCGAGAAATTATAAAGACGTGGGGAAGTCACGTAAAAGCCTTCAGCGTATTAGAACTAAGAACACCTGCAAAAATAACGATGTATACGATAGTCGATAAGCTCCAAGCTATATGCGTGCAAGTAAGAAAGCAAGTTTGTGGTATAAAGACAAGCGAGAGGGAATGCATTGGTAGTTAAATGAGGGAAAATATGTAAAACAAGAGCACAGGTTGTAGATAGAACGAACAGACTAGATTGGCGAAAAAGGTTGAAATAAGATGCAAACATGAGAGGTGGAAGCATAACAATTTCTATATAAAATTAATTAGTTGTTCGCGGACGTGTTGCGAGGCGTGTGGAAATTTCTTAGATTTCAACTCGGACGAGTGCAAATTTCAGAAGAATCATTGTGCCGAGCCATCGGAAGGGAAAATAGAATGCGAATTTCGGAAAATCGTCCGTCGCGGGACAAATTCAACTTGCAAGCGAGCCATTATATAAACCCGTGCTGATAGGAGTTTAGCTCTCTTTATTTGTGATTTTATTCGATACTTCAAGCAGAATAGATGGTGATTACGTGCTACGATAAAAGTTATTATGCATTAGTGCACTTAGAGAAGATAGGTAAAGGTAATAAAGTCTAATTATATTTGCGGGTATTACTGTACCAATTATCCAAATTAGTAACGATAAATAAATAAATAGAAGTATGCAGTTTTGGTATAGCGTGAAAGTATTATGAATTTCATTGCTATTTTTTGTGAGTGTTAGTAATCAAGTGTTATTCGTAAACGTGATTGGATCCACAAAACAAGATTTAGATATACATAGATGTGTTCCTGAGAAGCCTTGAAATCTTTTAGACGAATGGTGGCGTAGAAAAATTTTAAAAGCGGCCAGAAATCCGAGGATGTAAACATAACCCAGCTGGAATGGTGGGATTAGCAAGGACGATGTACATTGGAGCCACGAGTGCATTAACCTTCAGGTAACTTATGCATTGTTGTTCGATCTTAGATGTTTTGGTGTGTGTTGAATATCTTTATAATTTGTTTGATAAAGATGGACAGTAGTAAATTTGTATAAACAACAAATTTTGAATTTTAAGGTAAAATTTTCTTGTATAAGTAGAAAGGAGTATTTATCAGGTTTATGTTTTTGATTATGATGAAAATTTGGGTCTGTCTTTGAGCTCAATTAAACTAACCTGTTAAATTAACGTAAAGGGGTGGGAGATGCTCCCTTTTATTCAGACTCAGGTCTGCAAATATTGTTTACTTAATTAGTATGCATCCTACAAGGACTCTAATTCTGGATGCAAATTAAAATGATGACAAATTTGAACTTGAAATTTTATGATGCTGAAATTTATGCTAAAATTTAATTTTGAAATTTTAATGTATTGTGAATATTAATGTAAATAGAGTTAACGTTGATGTTTGTGGTAGGAATGTGTTTTTTTTTTTATGAATGAGGATGAAGGTTTTAACTAGATGAGCAGCATAGGCGGAAGGAAAGAGTCAAGAGGCGATTATCAGAAGAGATTCAATGAACAAGAGAATCACAGCAATTCTTGGCACAGAACGTGGGCAATTCGAAAATAGAGCGAGAAACACAGCAAATCTTGGCGCCCAATTCGTGAGGCTCGATTCTTATAAAGAATCACAGCAAAATCTTGGCGACCCGAACGTGAGGGCTCGAATTTCAGATAGTGTGTAACTGTTTCAGGAAACTGACGACCCTGAAATTAGGAGCTGAGTGTGAATATTTTTGTAGGTGTGTGAAAGAAGTGTGTAGGCGTGTGTGGGGGTGAAAAGTGAGACGGATGCAGAGAAAGGAGTGGCTTCGAAGTCAAGGGGTGGAAATAGGAAGCAGTAATAGTGCTTTATTTAAGACGACAGAAGCAGAAATGGAGGAAGAAGCAGGAGGTAGTAGGGATCAGTCTTAGACGGAGTCAGGAGAAACAGGAAATGAGTTAATGATGAGAATGTTAGAGGAAATGCGATTAGCTAGGGAAGAGCGAGGGAGGAGTCCAACAGAAAATTAGAACTGCTAAGCGATGAATCTAATAGAGCGAGGGAGGAATCCAACAGAAAATTAGAGCAGATAAGCGGGAAAATTGAGCAATCTACTAAAGAATTTACAGAGTTTAAAAATAGTCTTACTGTGAAAATGAGGAAAGTAGAAAGTAGGGTTGATAGAAATGAGAAAAACATTACAGGTCTTCGACAAGAAATGGGACATTTAAAGTCCGAAGTACGCATTTTTTGTGAAGAAGAGATAAATATAAAAATGACTGAAGTAACGGACTCATGTAGGGCTCAGTTAGGCAGAGTAGAACGCGAAGTTGGTAGTATTAAATACAACATGTCAAGTTTAACGGGGGATGGTCCCAGATTTTATACAGGTGGCGTATCATTGGACCAACATATGAAATTTTATGGCGATAACAGGGGGTAAATCCACAAATTTTTAATAATAGCGTAAGAAATCTAGTGGGAAATTTATTCGACGAACAGACTAAACTAAATACGATAAAGGCTTTATTGAAAGACAATGCGGAAGCATGGTATAACTTAGTAGGACAGAACATAGACACGTATCAGACTTTGAAAACAAATTTTTACAGCATTACTGGAGTGATCACAAACAGGATCAGATTAGGAACGACTTGATTACAGGAAAATTTAAGGGAGAGTTTGCAGGTTCTAAGGAACAATATGCCATTCGCAAATACAGTGTGGCCAAACAACTTAATCCACCATTGACGGACAGACAAATAATCAAATACTTATCACGACATTTTGAACTCGAAATCAGACAACACGTGGCCTTACAAAACATTACAGAACGTGAGACATTTTTGGAATATTTACAGAGATATGACGATGTATGTGTAGGACGGACAAGAGAGATACGTGAACGAAACATTAACACGGTTAGGTTTGACAACAGGACACAGAATTTTCCGAGACGGCCTGACTACAATAGAAATTTTCGACCGAATTGGGAACGACGAGGACAGGAATACAGAAGCAATAGTGCGACTAGGGGACCGACGCCAAGACCTAGTTACACGAAACAGAACAGTTTACCGGAAATAAACAGGACTGTGACGAGCACGCCGAATAGAGATAGGAACACGGATGTTAATACGAGGAGGACGTACGCACAGGTTGTAGAAGGACAACCAGAACCAAGCACGGAAAACACGACGAGACAGGATTTTTAGAACGCGACAGACCACTAGATTTCTGTGTAAATGTGTATGAACATCCACGTGAATTTTTCAAAATTGAGGAGGAAATAGAGCCAGAAACTGTGGAAAAATTATGTTTGCCAATTATTAATATAGGAATTTTTGAGAATAAGGTAGAAGTATTACTTAATACAGGGGCAGAGGCGAGTTTAATATCGGAAAAATTCATCAGCAAAATTAGGGATAAGGTTTGTGATAGAATTATGCCTATAAAGCGTAGCCATTTAGTAGCTCCAAATAAAAAGAAGTTTGCTGTAGTAAATAGTGTTGTGGTGCTTAGGATAAATATAGAAGGTTTAAGCTGTGAACAGGAGTTTGTAATTGTACCTGGACTGAAGTTTCAGAGCATTTTAGGTGTTGACTGTATGATGCAGTTAGGGGTTTTGATAGATATGGAAAGGAAGGTAGGAAGGATTAAGGATAGGGTAATGCCATGGAAGGGCAGTTATGAAGTCACAGAGGATGACACGGGGTTGAGTATTAATGTAGTAGAGGTAGAGGATGATGGAGTTAAACAGATCAACACAATAAGATGTCCAAAGGATAGGATAGTAGGGGTTCAAGCTTTATTACAAAAACATGCACAATTAGTGGGGGTAGAAGCAAGCACAGCGTTAGGCTATGAGCACGTGTTGGAAGTGGATAATTCAGAACCGTTCAACACCAAGGTTTATCCTATTCCAGCAGCATATCGGGAGCAGGTGAAGGCAGAATTAGATAAAATGTTGGAAGATGGCATAATAGAGGTCTCAAACACTCATTTCATAAATCCGATGGTGGTGGTTAAGAAAAAGGATGATAGTATTCGTTTATGTTTAGATGCACGAAAAATTAATCAACGGACCAAACCGCAATTCCATTGTCCACCATCCATGGACACACTTTTGACGAGGTTAAGTGGCAAGTTTGTTTTTAGTAAATTAGATTTAAGGAATTCATTCTGGCTGATTCCATTACACAAGGATTCTAGAAGGTACACAGGATTTTCCGTAGATGGAAAAATCTATAATTTTAAGGTAGTATCGTTTGGTTTGTCCGCAGAAAAGAAAATAATAATAAATGAGAAACAGACAAGTGTAGGGACTGAAGAAGAAGCAATATTTAAGAGTCAGGATAATAAGGATGAGGTTATTGTATGTGAGATAACAGGGATGATAAGTATAGATATAGCAGGAGGAGAAATAGGGATGAGGAGTATTAGGATGGTGAGAAGAAAGACTTGGAGGATCAAGAAAAGTCAGATTTAAATAAGAAATGAAGATTAAATGAACAAAATATAGGGATAGAATAGGTGTATATAGAAGAGTAGAAGTAAGTGTTTATAGAAAATAAAGCTAGGTATAAGATAAATATGGGAGATAGTTAGAAATAGGTATATAGGATGAGAAGGAAAATTAAATGTAGGAAGAAAATAAGATAGGTTAAGTGTAATTATTTCTTATAAAATTAGTGGAGAGTTAGGAATAGAATAAGAATAGGATAGGTATGTAGGATTAGGTAGGTGAAAGTGAGTATAGTGAAGATTAGTTAAAAGTTAGGAATAGGATAGGTATATAGGATGTATATAGGATTAGATGAATAAGTAGGATGAAGTTAGGGATAATTTCAAGTTATAAAATTAGGTAAAAGTTAGGAATAGGATAGGGATATAGGATAGGGGTAAATATTTTTAAGATTGGAAATAAGTTAGGTAAGTTAGAAAGATAAGTGTATAGTGAGATAGACAATTTTTTTTTGTAAATTTTTTTTGCAGTCTAGATGTTTCATATTTGAATTCAAATAAGTGGGATTATTTGTATTCAAATAGGGGGAAAATACTCTAATTTAGAACAGGGTAGAAAATTAATTAACGACATCAAATAATTTTAATCACCGTGTATAAGGACGCTATGGGTAATAATACGCTTCATTTAAAGGTATATTGAATAAATTCGTCATTTACTTCTAAACATAGAGTTCATATTGTTTAAATAATGTTAAACACCGTGTATATCAGAGCAGAAATAGAACGCTTAATTAAAGGCCTACTGTGTAGATTTAAATCATTCAATTAGAATGTAGGGTTTGTATATAATCATAATCAACGTGTACAAGGAAGTAATGTAGAATTTCATTAGATAATACGCATTATTAAAACCATGGAGCATAAAAATTTATTCGTTTTGTTAAAAATAAGGGGTTTAGATTATTCACTGGACGCTTTCTATAAAAAGAAGCCGAGTTAAAATGTTCAACTTGTATTTAATTTAATCTTTCCAAGTACTAAAGCTATCGAGAAATTATAAAGACGTGGGGAAGTCACGTAAAAGCCTTCAGCGTATTAGAACTAAGAACACCTGCAAAAATAACGATGTATACGATAGTCGATAAGCTCCAAGCTATATGAGTGCAAGTAAGAAAGCAAGTTTGTGGTATAAAGACAAGCGAGAGGGAATGCATTGGTAGTTAAATGAGGGGAAATATGTAAAACAAGAGCACAGGTTGTAGATAGAACGAACAGACTAGATTGGCGAAAAAGGTTGAAATAAGATGCAAACATGAGAGGTGGAAGCATAACAATTTTTATATAAAATTAATTAGTTGTTCGCGAACGTGTTGCGAGGCGTGTGGAAATTTGTTAGATTTCAACTTATGCATTGTTGTTCGATCTTACATGTTTTGGTGTGTGTTAAATATCTTTATAATTAGTTTGATAAAGATGGAAGTAGTAAACTTGTATAAACAACAAATTTTAAATTTTAAGGTAAAATTTTCTTGTATAAGTAGAAAGGAGTATTTATCAGGTTTATGTTTTTGATTATGATGAAAATTTGGGTCTGTCTTTGAGCTCTATTAGACTAACCTGTTAAATTAACGTAAAGGGGGTGGGGGGTGCTCCCTTTTATTCAGACTCAGGTCTGCAAATATTGTTAACTTAATTAGTATGCATCCCACAAGGACTCTAATTCTGGATGCAAATTAAAATGATGACAAATTTGAACTTGAAATTTTATGCTGAAATTTAATTTTGAAATTTTAATGCATTGTGAATATTGATGTAAATAGAGTTAACGTTGATGTTTGTGGTAGGAATGTGTTTTTTTTTTATGAATGAGGATGAAGGTTTTAACTAGATGAGCAGTCGAGGCAGAAGGAAAGAGTCAAGAGGCGATTATCAGAAGAGATTCAATGAACAAGAGAATCACAGCAATTCTTGGCACAGAACGTGGGCAATTCGAAAATAGAACGAGAAACACAGCAAATCTTGGCGCCCAATTCGTGAGGCTCGATTCTTATAAAGAATCACAGCAATATATATATATATATATATATATATATATATATATATATATAATATATATTATAGGGTTCAAGCTTTATTACAAAAACATGCACAATTAGTGGGGTAGAAGCAAGCACAGCGTTAGGCTATGAGCACGTGTTGGAAGTGGATAATTCAGAACCGTTCAACACCAAGGTTTATCCTATTCCAGCAGCATATCGGGAGCAGGTGAAGGCAGAATTAGATAAAATGTTGGAAGATGGCATAATAGAGGTCTCAAACACTCATTTCATAAATCCGTTGGTGGTGGTTAAGAAAAGGATGATAGTATTCGTTTATGTTTAGATGCACGAAAATTAATCAACGGACCAAACCGCAATTCCATTGTCCACCATCCATGGACACACTTTTGACGAGGTTAAGTGGCAAGTTTGTTTTTAGTAAATTAGATTTAAGGAATTCATTCTGGCTGATTCCATTACACAAGGATTCTAGAAGGTACACAGGATTTTCCGTAGATGGAAAAATCTATAATTTTAAGGTAGTATCGTTTGGTTTGTCCGCAGAAAAGAAAATAATAATAAATGAGAAACAGACAAGTGTAGGGACTGAAGAAGAAGCAATATTTAAGAGTCAGGATAATAAGGATGAGGTTATTGTATGTGAGATAACAGGGATGATAAGTATAGATATAGCAGGAGGAGAAATAGGGATGAAGAGTATTAGGATGGTGAGAAGAAAGACTTGGAGGATCAAGAAAAAAGTCAGATTTAAATAAGAAATGAAGATTAAATGAACAAAATATAGGGATAGAATAGGTGTATATAGAAGAGTAGAAGTAAGTGTTTATAGAAAATAAAGCTAGGTATAGGATAAATATGGGAGATAGTTAGAAATAGGTATATAGGATGAGAAGGAAAATTAAATGTAGGAAGAAAATAAGATAGGTTAAGTGTAGATATTTCTTATAAGATTAGTGGAGAGTTAGGAATAGAATAAGAATAGGATAGGTATATAGGATTAGGTAGGTGGAAGTGAGTATAGTGAAGATTAGTTAAAAGTTAGGAATAGGATAGGTATATAGGATGTATATAGGATTAGATGAATAAGTAGGATGAAGTTAGGGATAATTTCAAGTTATAAAATTAGGTAAAAGTTAGGAATAGGATAGGGATATAGGATAGGGGTAAATATTTTTAAGATTGGAAATAAGTTAGGTAAGTTAGAAAGATAAGTGTATAGTGAGATAGACAATTTTTTTTTGTAAATTTTTTTTGCAGTCTAGATGTTTCATATTTGAATTCAAATAAGTGGGATTATTTGTATTCAAATAGGGAGAAAATACTCTAATTTAGAACAGGGTAGAAAATTAATTAACGACATCAAATAATTTTAATCACGCTATGGGTAATAATACGCTTCATTTAAAGGTATATTGAATAAATTCGTCATTTACTTCTAAACATAGAGTTCATATTGTTTAAATAATGTTAAACACCGTGTATATCAGAGCAGAAATAGAACGCTTAATTAAAGGCCTACTGTGTAGATTTAAATCATTCAATTAGAATGTAGGGTTTGTATATAATCATAATCAACGTGTACAAGGAAGTAATGTAGAATTTAATTAGATAATACGCATTATTAAAACCATGGAGCATAAAAATTTATTCGTTTTGTTAAAAATAAGGGGTTTAGATTATTCACTGGACGCTTTCTATAAAAAGAAGCCGAGTTAAAATGTTCAACTTGTATTTAATTTAATCCTTCCAAGTACTAAAGCTATCGAGAAATTATAAAGACGTGGGGAAGTCACGTAAAAGCCTTCAGCGTATTAGAACTAAGAACACCTGCAAAAATAACGATGTATACGATAGTCGATAAGCTCCAAGCTATATGAGTGCAAGTAAGAAAGCAAGTTTGTGGTATAAAGACAAGCGAGAGGGAATGCATTGGTAGTTAAATGAGGGGAAATATGTAAAACAAGAGCACAGGTTGTAGATAGAACGAACAGACTAGATTGGCGAAAAAGGTTGAAATAAGATGCAAACATGAGAGGTGGAAGCATAACAATTTTTATATAAAATTAATTAGTTGTTCGCGAACGTGTTGCGAGGCGTGTGGAAATTTGTTAGATTTCAACTTATGCATTGTTGTTCGATCTTACATGTTTTGGTGTGTGTTAAATATCTTTATAATTAGTTTGATAAAGATGGAAGTAGTAAACTTGTATAAACAACAAATTTTAAATTTTAAGGTAAAATTTTCTTGTATAAGTAGAAAGGAGTATTTATCAGGTTTATGTTTTTGATTATGATGAAAATTTGGGTCTGTCTTTGAGCTCAATTAGACTAACCTGTTAAATTAACGTAAAGGGGGTGGAGGGTGCTCCCTTTTATTCAGACTCAGGTCTGCAAATATTGTTAACTTAATTAGTATGCATCCCACAAGGACTCTAATTCTGGATGCAAATTAAAATGATGACAAATTTGAACTTGAAATTTTATGCTGAAATTTAATTTTGAAATTTTAATGTATTGTGAATATTGATGTAAATAGAGTTAACGTTGATGTTTGTGGTAGGAATGTGTTTTTTTTTTATGAATGAGGATGAAGGTTTTAACTAGATGAGCAGTCGAGGCAGAAGGAAAGAGTCAAGAGGCGATTATCAGAAGAGATTCAATGAACAAGAGAATCACAGCAATTCTTGGCACAGAACGTGGGCAATTCGAAAATAGAACGAGAAACACAGCAAATCTTGGCGCCCAATTCGTGAGGCTCGATTCTTATAAAGAATCACAGCAATATATATATATATATATATATATACTATATATATACATATATATATACATATATGTATATATATATCATATATGTATATATATATATATATATATATATATATATATATATATATATATATAGAAAAGATTTTGTTTTTGGTTCTTGGGATAAAGTCGCTCATAAAATTAAACACAAAACATTAAATGTGTATCATTTGTATTAAATCGTACGTTTCGGTGATAATTTACACCTTAATCATCGATCTACATGAAAAAGTATATAAATAGGTAATTCATATAACAGGTAATATATGTTTAACACTTATTACTTGATAAAATTATTTTATGTATTCACCCATAATAAAAGTAACATAAAATAATTTTATCAAGTAATAAGTATAAACATATATTACCTGTTATATGAATTACCTATTTATATACTTTTCATGTAGATCGATGATTAAGTAAATTATCACCGAAACGTATCGATTTAATAAAATGATACTATTAATATTTATGTGTTTAATTTATGAGGTATCAAGAACAAAAAAAATCTTTAATTTAACTACGCTAAAATTATCAGACCTTTTTATATATTTATATATAGGTGCATATAGAATATAAAGTATATATAGAGTTATCTGTAATAAGGGGTATTGGAATAATATTAATGTGTTAATTGATTTTATAAAAGTAAGGTTCCAGGGTGTAATAATTAAAGGGTTACAAAGTTATGCGTTGGGTTAAATATTAAGTGTGAATTTTAAAATGGTTCCAATTTACTTAAAACAAATGTGATTATTTCCAATCATGTTGCTTAAACGATCGCGGTTTCATTCCTTCCTGTTATAATCATTTTACATTTAATAATACCCTGCATTAAAATCGAGGTAGAATAAGAGTAGCTGCCTAATAAGGGTGATATTCGGTTTTATAAATCCGAGAGTAGTTCAATTATTATAATAGCAAACACGACACCGTAATGGTTTGAAGCAAAGGGTTTAATATATCTCAAAGGTTTAAAAAGGATGGTTTTATTTACCCGTCCGTGTAATTTAAATCGCTTCAACAAAACTCAGATTATGTTTTGTGCAAAGTAGTATTATTTCGCATGATGCAAATGTTGGGGTAAAACTTAACTAAAAGTTTCAAAAGTCACTAGAATAAGTAGTTACGTGCTTAGGAACTAAACCGTAAAATAACCACGATATTTTTGAAACGAGTGACTTCGTTAAACTGGAAAATGACAAACAGCTAAAAGTGGTACCCACATATTTTTCCTGGAATGTTTATAAATCGGGTAAAATAGTTAAACAAAAAACACCCTTCTGCAACAAACAAAAATGTAAAACTAACCTTACACGACCGGTAATACACTACACGTTGAAACCGTACTCTCTAACTGTACGCAGCTAACTAACGAATGGAATTTTTTTAAAGATTTACACTTAATTATTCAAGAAAATTCCAGAAACTGGCGTTCGAGAATTTTAAACTAATTAATTGTGTGGCAGGAGACAATGAAATAAGTGTACATAAAGGTTATTTAACAAATAAATAATGATAAAATGTAACGATTGACAAATAACACCGAACAACGAATTGTAAATTTCTTTTGTTTCCTAATGTGTGATAGGTGTTTCTTATAGGATTTTTCCCGTTGATTACGAATCTGTCAACAGAATCTTTCTATTACCTTCCAGTCAAAAATTATTCATATTTTTATAGCGGAACGTTTTATTTTTTATTAAGTAATGTTTACATTTGTTATATATGCATACCAAGTCCTTACCGAAACTCAAAATCTTTTTGCTAGTGATTTTCGTTTGTAGGGAACTCTGGAACATCCCTGATTAGGTTCCAGTATTAATCTGCGATCATTGTGAGGCTTCACTTCCCTTGGTATCGGTTTTCACAATACATAATATTTTGGTAAAACCTTTCACCATGTTCGTCACTCACATACACTACATTTTCGGGACAGAAGTCCAAATACGAGTGGAGAAAATGAACTTCAGAGACATGTTGCAACCCATATCGCTGTATGTGAAAATTAAAAGATTCACAATTTGTTCGCAATTTTTTACCTTTGTATTTCCTATGCGATTGGAACAAAGCCTCAATTTCGGTCAATTTGGAATCGACTACACTGTACTTTGTGAAATGACAATTTGAAGCCTAATAAAAATTCCTTCTTAGTCTTATTATAGCCTCGTCGGTAGGATACGCGAGCCACTACACTCAGTTGGTAGCAATGTTAAATAATTGAAAAAATGACGCGCAAATAAAAGATGGCGTCATATCAATGTTCGAATTATTACAACATAAAAAAAAAAGTTATACTAATTTTAAAGAGAACCCCAAGAGGTACTCACGTAAACAGTAGGGCGACTCCAGCATTACTCCATGATGGCGGGCTCCTCTTCGGGCGTGGGTAATCGTTGACACGGTCGAATCCAAATTCCAATTGTCTTCTTTCTATTTGTAGGTAAAAGTACGGTAAGGAAGACAGGTAGAGGTACGATAATTGGTAGAAATGAGAGAAAACCTACATAACAAAAAAAGACACGATAAAACACAAAGATAACTCCATTCGTTGGCCTCTCGATCACGTCTCGACACGTCTGCCGGAAATTCACCACCCTTCCTGGCACACCGCGTCGGCGCAATCTCGCGCAAACGCACTGTCTAAAGTGACGGAAATACGCGCACGTCTTTTTAAATCCTTGGCGCGAAATTCTTACAAATTAAAACTTGAATTGAAAATGTTTAGTGCCGATTTTCACTTGCATGTATGATAGTTAGGTGATCTATATTTTCAGGGGTAAATTATAACATCTAATAGGAATCAATTATTCCAGTAACGAACATATTCGTATAAAGTTTATCCTAATTAGTAATGCTATTAATTATCAAGATTGGTTTTATATATAGTTCTGAAACCTTGGGGAATGTTTACATTTCATTATTCTTTTAGCAAGGAATATTAATGTCAACATTGGTTATAGAATTATCTCTCTACAAATTAACATTCATTCTAGTCATTCAGTTTGTGATTCATTCTTAACAAGTTTCATATCATCGCTTAAATACACTTCGTGTTTATATATATTCTTGTGAAAGGCTTATGCAATCATTCTTATTATTTTCAATTATCTTGTGAAATCTATATGAGTAAATAGGCTAGAGTATGTTTATGCTTCATTAAACGTTTCTGTCAGAATTCCACAGGTGACTGGACTTGCGCATTTGTGCCGTGTCTGATCATCTGAAGTTTCTCAACAATGACGTACTGTTTAGAAGGTCATGTTTATATTCATACAGTTAACGACATTTATTTAGTTTCTCAGAATTTATTGCATCACTTTTCGTAGTATAGAATTACTATTTATCAAGGGTACATTGCTTGCAATAATTTTAGGAGTTCATTCAAAGGACAATAATTACCACTCTAGTTTTAAATATTATTTTAAAAGGGATCCGCCTATGTATTAGTTATTTATCAGGTGATACGTTTTTATTCTGATTAAAGTTATCGTTAAAAATGGAGAAACAGCGTTTGCTCTCTTTTACAAAATTCTTTGAACAGTTTAGACGTTTATTAATAGTAGGAAAATTGCCAGAAGTGTTTAGTGTCTTCAACTAATTGTGTTGAACTTAACCAACAATTATTTAGTCGTTGGGATTGTGTTTCGGCAAAGCCCTAAGTTCCGATTTGAGATTTCGGATAATCAACATGTGCTGGAAGTAATTATTAATCGCGTCTATTTTACATCTGCAAGATATGTAAGTATATCACGTTTTTGTAACCTGCAAAATTAATTACCTTTTCGTAGGTACCCTTTTTGTTAGTTTACGTTTATTTAGTTGGGTTGATCTTTCCCCATTTTGTCTTTTACATTAAAGAGTTTTGTTTACCGTTTGGTTATATGCAATTATGGATTGGTTCAAACGATAAAATTTTTGTTAGAAGCTTTATAGGAGCGTATGTTGGAAATTGGAAGTTATTTCGATCATTCCATTTGGGGACTCATCTAACTCATCACAAGGTGCTACAAATTCACAGTTCTTGGTTCATGTCGTTTTATAGATTAGTTTTGGAGAGTACAGAGAATACCATTTCCTGTTTGTCCACCTTTCCTAACACCCAAAGAAGACTCAGGTGCAGCTTGTCGACCAGGCTACATCTGTAAATGTATGTAAAAGAAAATTCAACAAATACGTTGATAATAACTTTTTAAGGTTCAGTATACGTGTATATTTAGAAAAACTTATTTGTGTTTTAGTCTGTTGTATATCATCATCTGTTGTTCTATACTTATTTGTACAATTTTAGCCACACATGTTAAACCACATGCATGCATCTGGCACCCATTTGTTTTATGTGGCAAATAATTTAAGAATATTATACCAATGGAGTAATACTGGAAAATTAACCTTGATAATATACAACACGGATCACTTCAAATTGTGTCTTATTTCTCAAGTTATAAATTCAAGCCAAGGAACCCTTTTCTGAATCAAGACGTCTCACTTGCTCTCACCTTTGGACAAGGGATCATTGCCGCTTGTACCACTGAACCTGGCCGTGGGGTAAGTACACTGAGTTATTCTTAAAACTTGAAATTTGAAGTGATACCTAGAAGTAGTATTACATATATAAGTTTTGAACATGTTGATACTTATTTTTTTTTTTTTTAAATGACATAATTATTCAAAATATTAACATAACGTAAAAGACTAAACTAAATAGGTTGCAAATTCACGTTATAGTACTGCATGAGCAATGGGAACAGAGGGGGCACGAATTTGCGTTGTGGACGAGAACTTCCCTTCAAGCTTAGAGCAAATGAATCACTAAATAATCTCCACTCATTAGTTTCGTATTTACATCCTAATGCATCCATTAGTCCAGGAACATCCACACAGTACAACAACTGGTCACATGATGTACAAAATTTTGTTCATGTTTGCACTATGTGGAAATATGCGCACCACTCTATAATAGATTCCAACCTTGCAACCTGGATTTCAAAATTTCGACTGGAGCTTTTGACAAATTTAAATCCAGTTCTAGTCGTTAAGCTCATCTTGGGAAAGTAAAGGTGGAGTACATATATGAAATGGTTGGAAATCAGGATCCGAGTCTTCTTCCATAGGTTTAATAATATTATCTTCAGCAATATTCATATCATCGTCAAGTGTATATGATTCTGAACTTTTGGGGGGCAGGTAAATTTTGACAGTGAAAGAGTTTTCCGAGAGCAGACTGCAGGTTTTGCTATTGTACAGTATGCTTCAACTTTAGTGAAATTTTAAATACTAGATTCGTCAACCTAAAATAGCAATCTGCAATATGATCTTTAGGTTCTCTCCACACCATAAGCACTGCAAAAGGCAATAACTTATGGGTACCGTTGAGTCATCCTCTTAAATTCACAGTGCACGTAGCGCAATGATATGAGATGTCCAAGGTTTATACTGACCTCCTAGTTTGCATCCAAAGTAAAACTCATAAGCTTTTTTGATTAACGTATTTATTGTCTTTTCGTGGGATTTAATCGTAAACTAACCACACACGTAACAAAACGCATCGTTTCATTTACACACTTTCCCGACTTTCGATAAAGTCTATCAACAACATACAATGTACTATAAAATATTATTTATTTATATTTTATATCTATTTAAAGATGCGTTTAGAATATCAACTGCTGTTTATCCTGGGAGCTGCGCTTATATGTATATCTTAAGCCGCCCTTTCCGGCGATTTCTGGGCCTTCGCCAGACATGACGCTGTTTACATTCCAATGATGCCACCCACCGGATTACATTTGTTACAATATGTTATACAATGTAAACCATTTTTAACGGATATCTTAATACCTGAGGGTGATACGAAAATTTTAAGTACCGATTCGGTTTCAGCAAACAAAAATACATAAAAAACACCCATCAAGCATCAACAAGTAAAAATGGTGTTGGTCTGTGTAATTAACGCAGTTTGAGGTATTCTTTGATTAGTTTTAGGTGGAGGTCTAACATTAACTGCTTCGTAACGAAGATGCCAGCTGTCCACGTCTATCTTTCATGGCTTATATCCGTCAATATTTCTAAGAGGATAATTCCTTAGCAGAGAGATTGGACGAGGTAATTTCTGTTGTAGTTGGGCACGTTAAAGTATATTCCGGTTTTATGAGAAAGCATGTTCATGGGAAATGCAACTGCGCATAATCATAACAGACTGTAACGGGTAAGAGAATCGTGAGACTTAAATTTGGAATTGCTCTGAGTAGGGAAGGAAATTCGATAACAAACTATGAGTGCACCGGCTAACTACAGTGGTGCGGGAGTGGAGTCCTGTATATACAAAAGAATAACTTGTAAAATGTATAGGCAAAGTTACAATTTCCAAGCTACGTTATCATAATCACTTACACTCAAGGTCTTTTTGGTACTGTCTTTGTTAATAAATGCCAACTCGTCTTGTCCTCAGAAAGACGAGTTTTCCTAGTGAATTCTAACTATTTCGGTCTCCTGGTGGAATGGAGTTCTTTTTACAATCAGTCTAACTTACATTCTAAATAAAGAACACAAAACGCTATCTTCTCCCTGTGTCACATGTCTATTTTAATACAATAGTCTTAACATACTTCCTGTATACATGTAAAAACAAATTTTTCATTACATAAATTTACACAGT
Organism: Platerodrilus igneus; assembly: GCA_036346225.1. NCBI lineage: Eukaryota > Metazoa > Arthropoda > Insecta > Coleoptera > Lycidae > Platerodrilus > Platerodrilus igneus. The sequence goes on along the minus strand of JARFIW010001469.1, from coordinate 6,999,068 downwards.
TATTTTTTTAAAATGAAATCATTAAATACTCGACTACAATTATTTCATTAAATCGTCAAATACTCTATTTAAATTTGAATTTGTTTTTATAATAACATTAACCTTATAATATGCAACTCGGGCGGGCATTTCCTAATTTCACCAAGCTTTATTCATAAATGCTACAAAAATATATATAAATAGCTAATAAAACTTACAGCTTGAAGATCTCGTCTATACATATAAAAATCTCCATTAAGTCCGGCTTGAATTCACTCTGCGATGCGTAAGTAACTTTCCACTATGTTGTTTTAAAAGATGTCCAAACTCCTTCTTTGGCTGTCGGACCGTTGTCGATTTGATCCGCAGATATCACCACATTTAAATCCTGTTAAATAATCTCGTAACCCAATGGAATACCTCGACGTTTCCCTATACTATTACCCCTATGTGTTCCCGTTATATTTTCACGATTAATTCATTTTTCTGTTTTTGTCAACTATTGAGTTTTCATCCTCCTCTTCACTTGCTATGCCTTCGAGGGGTAGGTCATTGGATCAGGTCCATTTATATTGAGAATACACCTAATCATTTGAGAAATGCACGTTTTTCCTTTGTTGGCGGTTACTTCTATCACGTGTTCCTATTATAATAGGTTGTACTTTGAAGTGATTACATTGTAATACCAACTTTGTATTATATATTATTGTGTATGTAATATATTTATGAATTTCACTTAGGTTATAAGTTGCATTTATGTATTATATCGTAACAAAACCACTTTTGTCTCAGATGGTTAAACAATTTAAACTGTAGCTACATTTCTCTTACTGTAATTTTAAATTTAATCATTTCTAATGAAAGGTATAGAAAAACTTTCCTAAATACGAGATAGTTATATGAACACATGGATACAGACAATGCTACTGTTATTTAATCATTCATGGTTGTAAATGCTTTCTTAAAATAACACGATAGCGTTATAAAAATTTACTGTTGCAATTTGTATGTTTACCCCAAATTAGGCATACTTGAGCATCTGTATTCTGATTTGTAATGCGTAATATTAAAATCTGTTTACCTTTAATGGTTTTTAAATAAGTCATTGACATGAGTTACGTTCAACAGCGTATGATATTGGAAACAACTATAGCTTTATGGTTTAGGTTTATTGCTTGCACTCCCTTTATAGAAACTAAAAACAATGGAAATGTCAAGCTTGATAAACATGAACTATTTGCAGAATCTAAATATTCAGGGTACATCCCCATTTATTTTCTCCGTTTAAAATCAATTTTTTTCATTTACTATCTACTTATCCAAAAAAACACGAATGCGTTACAAAACGTATGCGCGCATACCCTCAGGGAAATCCGGACAGACTTGATAATTGCTCTATAGCAAGTAGTCGTAAGTAGTCTAGCAAGAATACCTTACTATGAATCTTATGGTGATGACTAACACTCTCGGGACTACTATTGATGGTCTGCAGGTGAAAGCTGAACTCCGCTAAAAACTAGTCGCTGTAGGGTTCCTGTCCGGGGCTACAGGCGTCTGGTAGCGCACTGTCCGAAGACTTCGCCGACAATTAGAATGTCACATGGGAGTGCACAGATCTTGTCAAACGCACGGAGAAACGGCATAGCGCACGCTAAGGCACCGAAACGTGTGTGTGTGTGTGTGCGCGCGTGTGTGCGTGCGTGTGTGTGTGGGCGGTGGGAAACGTCCTATTAATAACCTGATAAACTGCGCTTGAATATGATAGGAGCAGGTTTACTGAGAGCTGATGTGCGTTGGTTTATAAACTTATTGAGATGTTGAATTGGTCAGATTGGCAATGAATGTCATAGCCTACTAATTTCATATTAAAGATTAATTTACGTTTTTAGGGTTCCGTACCTTATAAGGTATAACTCTCGTGTCCGTCCGTCCGTCTGTCACAGAGGTTTTTCTCGAAAACTATGTAACGTATAAATTTGAAATTTGACATTACAGCGAGACTTTCTACAAAATTTGCCGGACCTAATTTACATCACTATTTGTTTGCAAAATAAAATATGTATCAATAAAATTTTTGAACTCTAGATAATGATCAAAAACATACCTCCTGAAGTGTCACTATTACACTTATTTTCTGCATAAGCAAACCAGATTCTTGATTCGAACTAATCAGCCTTGCACTAGATAGCATAGAGCAACAATTATCGCGCATGAACCTGATATGTTAGTAATACCATTCTTTATAGCTTTTCGAACACAATCAAACGTAAAATTGGAAATAAAATTACCTTCATCATTTGCATGAGGAAAAATACATTTAGAAAACAACTACGTAAATTTTTATTTTCGAGTTCCAAATAAAAATTATAACTAAAGATTATATTTGTACGGTTGTGCTAAAAATATAAAGAAACTACAAAGAAGAATTTAAAAATTGTTAAAATTTGCCGTTGATGGTACCATTTCCAATTAATTCATTGCACTAAAGAAACTAATCACTGCGACCACTCTGCGCTTTTTTGGCACTACAATACGCCGCCAAGGGTTACTATGTTCTTTTCTATTCTTCTAATAACGATTGTCCAAATCAGCGACAATCAGAACCACCTCCATAGTCTTAAGGCGTATCTTGCTTACAAGCCAAGTTCGAAAATATCATCACGTCACTATACAATAACATGATAAAGTGTCTAGAAAACCTGCAAATGATGGTAAAGGAGTTGTTCTGTCAATTTCGCAAAACAAGTTTTGTGCTGACGGTTCCCAACTATCAGAAAAATATTTGTGGATAGTTCCTATTTCAGTATCAATTTCTAAAGATCCCAAAAAAGAAGTAGGGAATACTATTCTTACGACCGAAAAAGCAGAAATTATTATAACCAATGTAGGAAGTCAAGATTGGATTAAAGTTATTCCAGGAACTGTTGGATTTTATCACACACAGTATACACTTGAAATGTTGGAACATTGACTAGATGCGATTAAGAATAAATCTTTGCCATCTTTAGATCGGCTCGGATTACTTAGTGATACATTTATCATAGTTCATGCTGAAGAAGCAAGTACTGTTGAAGTTTTAAAACTTTTGCTAGTTTACGAAGATGAAACTGATTATACAATTTGGTTAACGATTACTGCAGTATTGACAAAACTAGGTATACTTTTGGCATATGGAGATTGCGAAGAAAATTTTAAAAAGAAACTATTAAGTAAAGTTTCACAACGATGGGAATGGAACCCTCAGTTAAACGAAACACAATTGAAGAAGCCCAAAAACGGTTTGCTAGTCGTATAGGAAATGGACCTATGTTATAAACTGATTTACGCAGTGCTTGTTTGTTATAAATCTGTATTTAGAGAGGGATAGCATGATACTTATGAATCACTAATGAAGCTATATCGTTTTACTGATTTGCACGAAGAGAAAGATAGTATTAGTCATGCCTTTGGAGCTACCAATGATGAAACTTTACTTGCAAAAGTGTTGAAGTTCACAATGTCAGATGAAGTTCGCTCACAAGATACGCTGTTTGTTATAATATCTATCGCTAGGACTCGACCGGGAAGAAATTTTGGCATGGGAATTTTGCAAAAAACACTGGCAAGAATTGGTAAATAGCTACAAAGGCGGTTTTCTTCTTATCCGAGTTGTTAAATTTGTAGAAGAAAATTTTGCCAATGAAGAAATGGCAAGCGAAGTTGATTCATTTTTCAAAGAACATCACTACCGCGGTACCGAACGCACATACAAGCTGTAGAAACTGTACGGCTCAATGCAGCGTGACTTGCTCAAGATACAGATGCTATAAGATCATATTTAAAATTGATCTAAATATTAATTATCAATTTATTAATATGTACTTTTATAATATGTTTGGTTAAAACCATTTGTAGTATAGTTTTCCTTATTAAATACACGCCCGTAACAACATGATAAAGAGGCTCAAAACAGGAAAAATTTAAACTGAATCACATCGTTTACAACAAATAACTTTAAGGACTATACATACTGTTTAATTTCGCCAAAACAACACATGGTAGAAGAAAACACGCCACAATAAAAAAATGGCAATAAAAGATGAAAAAAACATAACGTTAATAGAAGCAAACGCTATAGCAATTAGGTGGAAAAATTATACGGAATAATTTGTTGCATTGATTAGCTAATATGGAAGACTTGCATTAAATACAAGAACATGAAGCTGTGTGTAAAATACTAAGAACTGAATCTCAAAAACTAAATCAACTAACGTAAGGAAAATGTGTAAGGAGTAGATCAGTCGTCAACAGAGTTAAATAGATACACAGACCGAAACAATGTAAGACACATTGTAAGGATATATTATGAAGAAGAAGATTTACCCTCAGTTTTAAAAGGCGTACATCCAAAATATTTTAGACTTTTGAAAGGAGCGAAGATACGCCAACAAAAAGGTCCATTGTGTTTTAGTTTATGAAGATGCTAATGAATTTTATACCATACCAAACGTCATCAATTACGTATCTATTTTTCCTTCTATTGCAAAATTCCCTTTGCATTATTGAATAGACTTGTGCTCTTATGATATTTAACCATTCATATACGGATAAAATAGCTACCGGTGTCTTGTAACAGATGATCTAATAATCTAACGCTCAACCTTCTTAGATTTTTAAAGTTTATAATTTCGAAAAAACAAAAACTATATTGAATAGTGTAGTATAGTTTCTTCAACCAAATAACAAAATTTCAAGAACTAATTGGACGCTTTTATGGAGAAACGGACCAAACAACAATATGAACGTGTATGAGTTGATCACGCCATCAGATACACAAAAGTCAATTTTACTTTAGCAGAATGAATCCAAACCAAATTTAAACTTCAACGTGTTGCTAACCTAAAAAAAATTCAACCCTCAATGAAGTTTAGCTTTATTATTATCTCGAAGAAAAGGACCAAGCAGCACGATTCCTTTCTGCAGAATAAAGTATGGTATACATTATTCTGTTACAAGAAGACCATGCCACGTGGACCATTTTTGCACAATTAAAACTATTAAAGTGAAACATGAGTTTAATAGGAAGAGCAGGCGGCTTGGCCATATGCTACTAACCCCACCACATTCTCTGCAGTCTATGCGTATTAATTTGTAAGTAATCGAGAGGAGGATGAGCAGAAACCTGCAACTAGGAAGGTGATTTTAATGAGATTAAAAGTGTGAATCCGCTGCTAGGTATGTACAAAGAAATAATAATATTTTATGGCTCCGTAACAAATACCCTATAGTAGGGGACAAAGAGTACTTCTATAGTAAGCCTGCTTATCGCAAAAGGCGATTAAAAGGCGTAGCAAGGGACAGTAGCCCCCTGGCTAAAAGATATTGGAGGAGAATCGGTTGGTCTCGGGCGGTCCTCAATAATTTACAAGGTTGTTGGAGGATTGCCGTGACAAATACGGCTATTTGTTAAAATCTTTAAAAAGTGCGTTTTGGAAAGAAATGGGAACCTACCACAATATTTCCCAGGTATGCGTCGCCTGAAACACGAACTATGTATGATGGAGAGCTCACAAGTAAAATTCTTGTCCGGAGGTAAAATACCCCCTCATTCGGATCTCCGGGAGGGGATACTTGGGGCTCGTCTTTGTAAGAATTTAAAACAACGGTTCGATTTAGTGATAGGGACTTGGAATTTATTAGTGGAAATGAGAAAAGGAAAGCTTGACATTTTAGGTGTTAGTGAGGTGAAATGGCCAGATAGTAATGACTTTTGGAAAAATAATTACAGAATAATTACAACTTCTTCAACTAATAGACAGGCAAGGGTAGGAATAGTGTTAGGTAAAAGATTCGGACGTAAAGTTAAAGAGTACTTACAATTTAGTGATAGAATAATTATGGTTAGATTGAGTACAAAACCCACAGACACTGTTTTAGTACAGGTTTACATGCCAACAACTCAGTACAAGCTTGAGGAAGTAAAAAAGGTATACGAGGATATAAATAGTATAGTGAGAAAAGTAAAGGGAGATGAGAATTTAATAGTTATGGGCGATTTTAATGCGTCAGTGGGAGAAGGCAGTGAAAGAAAAATGGTAGGAAAATTTGGATATGGTAGACGAAATGATAGAGGAGAAAAATTAGTTGAGTTTTGCCAGGAACATAGATTAGTAACTGTAAACACCCTATTCGAACAACATATTAGAAGAAGATATACATGGAAAGCGCCAAGTGATAGGGCTAGATACCTAATAGATTATATTTTAGTTAAATAAAGATTTAGAAACCAAGTTAAAAACTGTCGCAGCTATCCAAGGGCCGACAGAGATAGCGATCACAACTTAGTTAAAATGAAATGTAATCTAAAATTTAAAAAAATGAGAAAGACTAAAAGAGAGGGATATGATCTAGGTAAGTTTAATTATAGTGAGGTAAAAGAGGAATATAAACAAGTATTAGATAATAAGATCAAAGAGGGAACATAGAAAATAGATGGAAACAAATAAAAGGGGCTGTGCATTATTATACTCTAGGTGTTCTATTCAAAGGTGTACTCGTTAAAGTCCCGGTGTAATTCATAAGAGCCACTACGTAAGTTGACAACATAATAAACACATATGTAATATTGCGCAATAAGGTGTTACGTCATATTTATGTTTCAAATTACTGTATCACATGCAAAAAATGTTTATTGCGAATATAGGAAAAGACAAAATGTACTCACGTAAACTGTGGAGCTCTTTACAACATTGCAGCTATTTTGGAGTTAGTTGGGCGTGGTTCGGCCTTCGCTCCCCGTTGAAGTCAAATTGGATTGTCTTCCCTCTTCTTGTGTAGCGGTACGATAAAGGATCAACCAGGTAGGGAAAACGATAATAGGTACAAGACAGGAAACCTACATATCTGAAAAACAAGACAAAGGCATACCCCAGATAACCACACTTTTCAAAGTTTCGTTGACTAGTCCCAGACGTGACGGAAATCACCACTTACTTCCACACTCCGCGTCTGCGCAATCTCGGGCGCCGACGCAACTAATAGAAGTGACGGAAATGTACGCACAAGTCTTTTAAAATATTGACGCGAATTCACTCGCAAATTAGAAAGTTACAATGCCAATTTTGGTATGTAACAACATTATACAGCAACACAGACTATAGGTAAGAAAAAAGTAGACGCGAGAAAACCCTGGGTAAAAGAGATATTAGATTTAATAGAGAATAGAAGAAAGCTTAAACCTTTCAGAGAATTAGATAGTGAAAGTAAGCAAAAATATAATACATTTAGAAATAAGATAGTACACGAGTGTAGAAAAGCTGGAAATAAATGGTTGGAAAAGAATTGTAAGGGAATACAAGATGATATGAGAGGAGGCAGGACAGACAGGGGTAACAGGGCAGTTAAAAAGCTTTTCGGGTAAGATAGGAAAAATATGAGATTAAAGATGAGAATAATGAGCGTCTAATAAATAAAGTTGAGGTAGCAGAGAGATGGAAAAGATTTTTAGAAGATTTATATAAGGGAAACGATATGGATGAGTTAGAGAACGACAAGGAAGAGGAGGTAGAAATAGGGTTCTGAATATTAAGAGAGGAATTTGATGAAGCTGTTAGGAATCTTGAACTAAATAAAGCGCCGGGGATAGACGATATATCCGCAGAATTAATAAAATATGAAAGTCAGAAACTTTAGACAGATTATATAAACTAGTAAAAGTAATAATGACACAGGTGAGGTCCCAATAGATTGCGAAAAAATATTATCCCAATCCCAAAATAGTCAGGAGCTGATAGGTGTGAGAATTTTAGAACGGTTAGTTTAACTTCCCACGCTTCCAAAATACTAACAATAACAATTAAAATTAGAATAGATGCTTTGACTGAGATTTTTTAGATGAAGACCAATATTGTTTTCGTAAAGACAGAGGGACTAGAGAACCGATACTAATGATTAGGGTAATTATCGAAAAAAGGTTCCAAAAAATAAAAAGACTCATTTCGCGTTTGTAGATAGGGTTATTGGATTGTTATGTTGAGGGTTTTGCGAAAAATAGAAATCTTTCATAGGGATAGAAAAATTATTTACAGTCTATATAAAAACCAAAGCGTAGTAATTACATTTGATGAAATGGAAAAAGAAGCTAAAATTAGAAATGGTGTTAGACAGGGCTGTATACTATCTCCTTCTTGATTTTTAATGTTTATATTGAGGAAGCTTCAAACTTAGCTAGAGAGAGAAAAGAGATAGGTATTAATGTACAGGGACAGTAAATAGACATGTTACGTTTTGCAGATAATATAGCCATTATAGCAGTCTAGAAAAGAGTTAGGAGAGCTTTTAAATATTTTACATGAAATACTACAAAGTAACTATAGTACGAGAATTAACTCAGGAAAGACAAATATAATGACAAGTGAATTACAGCCTAGTTCCAAACCAAAATTAAAAATAGGTAATACCGAGTTAAAGGAGGTAAATGAATTTTTTATTTAGGTAGCATAATTACAAAGGATGGACGTAACAGAAAGGATGTAGTAGCTAGAATAGCACAAGTTAGAAAAATGTTTTAAAAAAAGACTAATAGCTAATAGTATTAGTTTAGATAATAAAAAAAGTTTCTTAAAGTCGTGCGTATGGAGCGTTCTATCTTACGGTAGTGAGGCTTGGACAATTAAAGAGGAAGATAAGAAAAAGATAAAAGCTTTTGAAACTTAGTGTTATAGGAGAATGTTGAAGATTAGTTGGACAGATAGAGTAACAAATGAGGAGGTTTATAGAAGTATAGGCAAGGAATCCTGTATGTGAGAACAATTAAAGGTCAGGAGAGATAGAATGATAGGGCACCAGTTAAGACATGAGGACTATTTAGTAAGGTATTAGATTATAAACTATCAAACAAAAATAGAGTACGAAGACCTAGACAAAGCTATATTAGTCAAATTATTAAAGATTTAGGTTGTGAAGGGTATGTAGACCTTGTTAGACTAGCTCAGAATAGAAAAGAATTTAGAGCTGCGTCAAACCGACCTTAAGTAAGTTCAAAAACAAAACAAAAAAAATAAATAAATAAAAATCAGTTAACTAAATGTCATGCGGTCTGGCATGTTGGCAGCGATTAGCTGCTTAAGTCTTAGCATAACATATAATTTAACACTTTTTCTTGTTTGGAGGGGATAACCAGATAATATTTCATTTCCCTATAAATGGGTATTATGTAAACATGTTGAGCCAGGTAAATAAGAAAAAGATAAAAGAGTATAGGAGTACCTAGACCAAGCTATATTAGTCAAATTATTAGAGATCTAGGTTGTGAAGGGTATGTAGAACTTTTAAGATTAGCACAGAATAGAAAAGAAGTTAGAGCTGCGTCAAACCGACCTTAAGTAAGGTCGAAAACAAAATGATAATGAATAAATACTTTCTCATGCAAGGTAATTTCTGCTAGTTTGGATACTGTTTTGTTTTATGATATCGATATAGTAAACCATGGGTCCATTGGATTTATTTATTATCATGTTAAACTATTACGCTACAGTTATGATTATGATAATGCGTACCCAATAACTTACTGCGTCAGGGAATATTTGTTAGATTGGGTACATGCATGATGCTTAATAATAATAAAACGTTGACGTTTATTACTGACCTTGCTTTTATTACTTACAAATTTCGATTCGGATGATTCTTATAGAGACCCTACAGTAACTGAGAAAGACTTCAGCAGCAACTCTGAATCTGTAAGTTCAAATTATCAAGTGCATAATGTATGGAACACCAACAATGAAAGTCAGCTAAATCAACATACTTTAACAGGTGAGCATATTGCTCACTGTAACCAAAAAAACATTGCTGTTGTTAATGAGAAACCTAAAGGTAGATAGAAGCGTGGAAGGAAACGAAAATATGGCGGACTTTTGCGTAACGAAAGGTCTAAGAGAAAATATTCAAATATGGAATATGTTGATTACAAGAAACGAGTTATTTCAGCAAAGGTGTTCGTGGACATGTATTGCACTTGTAACTTGAAGTGCTCAAAAAGGGTCTCGCTTGAAATGAGACAAATAGAGAGACTAAAATCTTTGCGATTGGGTTCTTACCTATATAAAAACAGGAACAGAGCAATGAAAAAAGAAAAATGAATTTTCCAGAATATTCAAATTGGCAGATATCCAAGTATGTAGAAATATGTTTGTAAAAACGTATGGAGTTTTTACTAATCGTATAAACACAATTTTAAAGAAATGTAGATCAGGCGAATCGGTTACAGATCAGAGGGGTTCAAATCAAGGTAGATTCAATAAATTGGGGATGCACAAAATAAGTGCAGTAATTCAGCACATTAAAAATTTTCCGACCTCCAGGTCTCATTATGCTAGAGCTGACAGAGATTGCAAATATTTTTCTTTTGAAATGTCGCTGTCTCTAATGTATACTATGTATGCGAAGGAATAAGACATAAATGAAAAACCGGTTTCTGCAACGAAATATTCCCAAATATTTGTAACGTGCATTTTTATAGCTTAACATTTTACGCTTTTTCCCAATTAGTAAATACATTTCTGTAACTACTATTTCTATATTTTATATTTATTAACTCCTTAGGCGAATGCATCGTATTATAATGAGTGGATTGCATCGTTCTTGTCTTGCCGTTCGTATAGATTTTGTTCCTTATGTGGATATACAAGTCTAGATAATAGTTGTAGTTTGTTCTTGGTTTCTATATATTAATTACGTTAAAAATACTGCTTCTTCTTTGCTTTGACAATAGTGAGAATTAATGCGGTATCAATTTTCGAATTGTTCATGAACAAGCACGGCACGATTTTAGTTGTTTTTCTTGTGAAATAAAAGTTGTATAGATTGCGAAAAATATTATCCCAATCCCAAAATAGTCAGGAGCTGATAGGTGTGAGAATTTTAGAACGGTTAGTTTAACTTCCCACGCTTCCAAAATACTAACAATAACAATTAAAATTAGAATAGATGCTTTGACTGAGATTTTTTAGATGAAGACCAATATTGTTTTCGTAAAGACAGAGGGACTAGAGAACCGATACTAATGATTAGGGTAATTATCGAAAAAAGGTTCCAAAAAATAAAGAGACTCATTTCGCGTTTGTAGATAGGGTTATTGGATTGTTATGTTGAGGGTTTTGCGAAAAATAGAAATCTTTCATAGGGATAGAAAAATTATTTACAGTCTATATAAAAACCAAAGCGTAGTAATTACATTTGATGAAATGGAAAAAGAAGCTAAAATTAGAAATGGTGTTAGACAGGGCTGTATACTATCTCCTTCTTGATTTTTAATGTTTATATTGAGGAAGCTTCAAACTTAGCTAGAGAGAGAAAAGAGATAGGTATTAATGTACAGGGACAGTAAATAGACATGTTACGTTTTGCAGATAATATAGCCATTATAGCAGTCTAGAAAAGAGTTAGGAGAGCTTTTAAATATTTTACATGAAATACTACAAAGTAACTATAGTACGAGAATTAACTCAGGAAAGACAAATATAATGACAAGTGAATTACAGCCTAGTTCCAAACCAAAATTAAAAATAGGTAATACCGAGTTAAAGGAGGTAAATGAATTTTTTATTTAGGTAGCATAATTACAAAGGATGGACGTAACAGAAAGGATGTAGTAGCTAGAATAGCACAAGTTAGAAAAATGTTTTAAAAAAAGACTAATAGCTAATAGTATTAGTTTAGATAATAAAAAAAGTTTCTTAAAGTCGTGCGTATGGAGCGTTCTATCTTACGGTAGTGAGACTTGGACAATTAAAGAGGAAGATAAGAAAAAGATAAAAGCTTTTGAAACTTAGTGTTATAGGAGAATGTTGAAGATTAGTTGGACAGATAGAGTAACAAATGAGGAGGTTTATAGAAGTATAGGCAAGGAATCCTGTATGTGAGAACAATTAAAGGTCAGGAGAGATAGAATGATAGGGCACCAGTTAAGACATGAGGGACTATTTAGTAAGGTATTAGATTATAAACTATCAAACAAAAATAGAGTACGAAGACCTAGACAAAGCTATATTAGTCAAATTATTAAAGATTTAGGTTGTGAAGGGTATGTAGACCTTGTTAGACTAGCTCAGAATAGAAAAGAATTTAGAGCTGCGTCAAACCGACCTTAAGTAAGTTCAAAAACAAAACAAAAAAAATAAATAAATATAAATCAGTTAACTAAATGTCATGCGGTCTGGCATGTTGGCAGCGATTAGCTGCTTAAGTCTTAGCATAACATATAATTTAACACTTTTTCTTGTTTGGAGGGGATAACCAGATAATATTTCATTTCCCTATAAATGGGTATTATGTAAACATGTTGAGCCAGGTAAATAAGAAAAGATAAAGAGTATAGGAGTACCTAGACCAAGCTATATTAGTCAAATTATTAGAGATCTAGGTTGTGAAGGGTATGTAGAACTTTAAGATTAGCACAGAATAGAAAAGAAGTTAGAGCTGCGTCAAACCGACCTTAAGTAAGGTCGAAAACAAAATGATAATGAATAAATACTTTCTCATGCAAGGTAATTTCTGCTAGTTTGGATACTGTTTTGTTTTATGATATCGATATAGTAAACCATGGGTCCATTGGATTTATTTATTATCATGTTAAACTATTACGCTACAGTTATGATTATGATAATGCGTACCCAATAACTTACTGCGTCAGGGAATATTTGTTAGATTGGGTACATGCATGATGCTTAATAATAATAAAACGTTGACGTTTATTACTGACCTTGCTTTTATTACTTACAAATTTCGATTCGGATGATTCTTATAGAGACCCTACAGTAACTGAGAAAGACTTCAGCAGCAACTCTGAATCTGTAAGTTCAAATTATCAAGTGCATAATGTATGGAACACCAACAATGAAAGTCAGCTAAATCAACATACTTTAACAGGTGAGCATATTGCTCACTGTAACCAAAAAAACATTGCTGTTGTTAATTAGAAACCTTAAGGTAGAAAGAAGCGTGGAAGGAAACGAAAATATGGCGGACTTTTGCGTAACGAAAGGTCTAAGAGAAAATATTCAAATATGGAATATGCATAAATGAAAAACCGGTTTCTGCAACGAAATATTCCCAAATATTCTATGAAAATTTCAACACTAAGTTTCACAAACCTAGAAAAGACACATGCAACACGTGTGATATTTTTGATAACAAGTCTAGATAATAGTTGTAGTTTGTTCTTGGTTTCTATATATTAATTACGTTAAAATACTGCTTCTTCTTTGCTTTGACAATAGTGAGAATTAATGCGGTATCAATTTTCGAATTGTTCATGAACAAGCACGGCACGATTTTAGTTGTTTTCTTGTGAAATAAAAGTTGTATATTAACTGTAGAAAGTGTAGTGCTAATTCCGATTGAAGTAGTATGGTTGATAGGCGAACGTGTTTGGTCGACGCACGTGTTTTACGGAACATTTTACGGACTTACTTTAGTGATACACGTGCTTTACTCATTGTGGTTATTTTGGTGCTTTTGTCTTTTAATACTTAAACTGTGTGTGCGATCTAGTTTCGCGGTCCTTTTTTTTATCAGAGTAGTGCATGCTTTGGATTATCCAAATACAGTTGATACTGTAGTTTCTGAATTTTCTAACCCCAAAGAATCTAAAACAGATCATTGTTTGCGCAAATTTCGTTATTTGCGAAATATAACAGATTACCGGTTTACAAAGGTATTGGTTGAAGTTTCTCACTGCTTTTTGGATGTTTATGAAAATAATATACATTTGGTCCCAGTTGAAATTACACTAGTGCTACAAAATATTTCGAAATTATTGTCTCAGGAAATAGAATTAACAAGAAATTTATCAATGCTACATAGTTCCGTCGCGTGATAATGTCTGCTGCTAACACCAGTGAAATACGTAGGTGTGATTAGGGTAACGTGTGATAAGTTCCATCAACACCCTCCCAGTCAAGGGTGAAGTGCTGCGTTAGTGCCGGACATCGTGAATCCCACACTTCAATTGCAAGGAAGCGTTACTGAAGGACCTTTTGTAAGTTGAACTATTTCCTACTTATTCTTACTTTAAATATCTATCCGTTGTTTTGCCATATCTTTGTTGTTCTGATACCTTTTACCATAGACTTGCATGCTATTTAAAAAAAAAAAGAAGAATCAACAATACTGGATGACTCATATCAATTGTGCTTACCTATTTATTTTTTTTGTTAAAATTTTGTCTGATTTATGTTTAATTGGTGTGTGAGGAAACGTTTCTGCTACTCCCAATATTACCTCACTTTGTACTAAAATTTTTGTATTGCTTTTACCGTTGTTAGATTATATAGATTATCCAAACAGTTTTTTTACATTCTACAAAGTACTGAACAATCTATGCTCGATCAGCATGCTATGCTTTTTCTTTATTTCAGGTTTGCAGGACTAATTTTTTTTTATTGCAGGTTTGCTATTCTAATTTTTTTTTATTGCAGGTATTGTTACTAACTCCTTACAGCCGCGTACCTTATATGTTGGTCTGCTTTCTACAACGCCCCCTAATCTCCGATTGAGCCCGGTCATTTCTTTGATTTTCTTCGTGTTACGCACGGCTACCAGCCAACGTAGCATAAATTTGGCGCCCAACGTGGCTGCCACGAGAAACGTAACATATTCTATGACAATTTCAACACTAAGTTTCACAAACCTAGAAAAAACACATGCAACACGTGTGATATTTTTGATAACAAATTAAAAGTTGTCCAAAATGATGAAGAGAAGAATATTTGTGATTTGTTGGATAAACATAAAAGTGGTGCATATAAAGCCAGACGACCAGAAACATAAAAAGAGCTACTAAACAAGAAAATACGAAAACATTGACATTCGATTTGCATAAAACTCTTCCGCTCCCAGAATACCCACCAATGTAGTCTATTATAAACGACAATTCTGGGTATACAACTGTGGTGTGTACTCCGGGACACATCATATTGGATTTTGCTATTTATGGGTGCAAGGGACAGTTGGACGAGGATCCCAAGAGATAGGGTTTTATTTGAGAAAGTATATTCTAACGAAGGTTTCAAAGGACGCGGAGGAACTAATTTTATGCAGCGACTCAAGCGGGGGTCAAAATCGCAACATCAAAGTGGTCATGATGCTGAAAACTCTATTTGCCGATATTCCAAATCTACATCGTATAATTTTGCGTTTTCCTGTTCCTGGACACACATACTTACCAAACGATGATTATTTTGGAAAAATAGAAGCAAAGTCAAAAAAGCAAGAGCGATTGTACACAGTGGACGATTATATTGATATTATGAAGAAAGCCAGAATAAAAAGACCATTAACAGTTACATAAATGAGAAAGGATAACTTTTTTCTACCAATAATTTGTAAACAAAAATTACAAATAAAAAAGCAACTGCTTTAAAGGAGCCTGTAAATTGGTTAAAAATAAGAGAAATTCTTTTGGAACGCAATAAACCTTTCTCCATTTTTATGAATCAATGTTTTGACTCAAAATCCCATAAGAAACTGAATATTAAAAGCGTAATGTTCGAGGCCCAGAATCTGTCAATGTCTTTTTCTTTTATGGCCTGACGAAAATGAAATAAATGCCAAGAAACTCGCTGATATAAAGTACTTATTTCAATTCATTCATAAACGCTGTCTTGACTTCTTTCATAAACACCTTAGCAGCAGTAAACTGCTGCTGACGATTTGGAGGGTTTCGAGCCTGCAGATTTTGAATTTGAAGATGCTAATGAAGCATGATAATAATCAATAACTACAAGAAAATAATTTCCCATTTTATTAATTTTGTATTACTTTATCAATAAAGCTTATGCCAACTGTATTCGACTTCTTTAGTAAGCTGCATTTTAACTTTTGCAGAAATGGACCAACCCACAATTCGTGAAAAAAAGAGTTTTAAGCATAACCTGAATTAATAAATCAAACGTATTCATTTAGGAAAAGTAAGTAACTATTTGAAAAGATAAACATATTCCAAAATCAGTTGCACCCAAAATTCTAATTTAAATGAATATTCAAACCTTTATTTCTCAGTGACGACTTTTAGAGGCTTGGTCCTTTTCTGCGTAAAGCCGTCCAATTAAGCAAATCAAGAATTGTGAATCAATTATTAATTCTATTTACGCCATTTGCTGCATTTCCGTAAAACATGCAAAACATACCCACCTAATTAAACACGATATGGAATCCGTTTACGGCAATATCAGCTCAACCAATCTTCATGCGTCGCTGGCTCTAACAACATTTTGTTGTACTGCGCTAGCAATACGTATACAAACTACTAGTCTAGGAACAAATGTATGTACGAGAGATTCTATTCGTATGAAGCTGCACGTAGTTGAACTCTAGGGCACGCTGCTGTGATGAACATGAACGTGTTGAGAATACAAAGCCAGCTTAGCTTAATTTTAACCAATATTTTATATAGAACGTTACATTATTACACGTTTTCCCGTGCGCTTCTTCTAGAATTTGGACTTTCAATCTAAAAGATGAGAGATGCATGGGACGTCGTATGGGGGTAGATACTGAAACGTATGGACAGAGAAAAACAAACTGAAAAATATTTGCAATGGTATTTGAGGAAGGCGTTTGTTTTTCAGAAATCAATGACAGTCACTATAAATACTAACTTATCGTTAGCTATAGAGGATTCGAATTAATGATGGGCGCATCTGGTATTGGAATGTATTTGACACTAGGAAAAGAAGAAAATTGCAATTACTGATGCACACATCTGGTATTGGTAATGTAAATAGCAATAAGAGATGACAGTTTATAAAACTTTTCACGAAATGTTTCCCTTAGCGGTTACATACAAAGCCCTTCAATAAATTGTTTATAATAAAAACAAAAGTCAGCGCGATAAATTCGTCCATTCTCTTTACGCTTTCAGTTGCGCATTATTAATCTCAATTGCCTGACAAACCTACGAAGTGCATAAAAATAGCACTCTCAATCATTATGGTTTTCAAATTGTACTGTAGAGAAAGGTTGCACAAACTCCAAGAGTTTGTTCTTTCTCCTTTTTATGATTGTACAAGATTTTAATTTGAAGTTCCAATTTCCAAAGACGCATGGAAATGTTTGACTACAAAAACTGCCGTGGAATTTGACTGCACTCATAAATTATTATTTTTAAAGGTCATACAGTAGTCCGTGGATCAGTTTGTACCAGCAGATTGGACCAGGGTTTAAATAATAAAGATAATCTTTATTTAAAAGAAAACAAACCAAATTCATATATCGGCATTCTAAGACACTACTGCGATGTGGAAGGCAACGGGAAACCACCACTTTACCTCCAAAATACACAGCGTACTTAAATTGATATTTAAAATGATGACATCCTGTGGGATAAAAAAATTCCGAAGTTAAAATAGTCCAATATTCGGATCCCCGGAAGAGGATTACTTCGGGGATGTGATCTGAAAGAATAAAAAAAGAGTCGTCAACATTCTGCGAGTCGAAACGTGAAGTGCCAGCAGTATGTAGCGAGTAAGTGCGCTAAAGAACTTGAAAATTGAAATACAGGGTTATTACAAATGAAATAGACAGTTTGGATAGGTTATAGAAAGTTTATTTTTGAAAAGTTAAGAATATTACTTATATGATTATAGAGAAGAAATGATTAAGTTTTTATTTAAAATTTTTACAAATGTTCAATGTGTGCACCTTTGGTAACACGACAGATATCAACACGGTAGTCGAATTCTTGCCACACGCTATTAAGCATGTAACGGTCAACTGTAGCAAAAGCATTTTTGATGCGTTGTTTAAGTTCATCGATATCAACAGGAAGCGGTGGTATGAAAACTTTGTCTTTTACATAACCCCATAAGAAATAGTCGCAGGGCGTTAAATCTGGACTACGAGGTGGCCACGGCTTAAGCACAAGGTTTTCCTCACTTGCACGGCCGATCCATCGTCTAGAAGATGTTCATCCAGATATTTTCTGACCTGTAAGTGCCAGTGAGGCGGAGCTCCATCTTGTACAAAAACGAAGTTATCGCTATCTTCCTGTAGTTGAGGCATTAACTATTCGTGTAACATGTCCAGATAAATTACTCCGGTTATTGACACTTCGTGAAAGAAGAACGGCCCGTAAACCTTTTCACGAGATAAAGCGCAAAACACGTTAACTTTAGGGGAATCGCGTATATGTTGTAAAGTCGCTCTTGGGCTTTCTGTGCCCCATATCCTTACATTATGTCTATTAACTTTTCCACTAATGTGAAAGGTACATTCGTCACTGAAAATTAGGCGATTAAAGAATGTGTCATCATTTTCGAGACATTATTGCATCTCCAGACAAAAATTGTTACGTACGACTTTATCACCGGCATTTAAACTTTGTACTAACTGCAATTTATACGGTTTCATTTTCAAACGTTTCCGCAGAATTTTCCACACAGTAGGTTGAGGAATTTGCAATTCTAAACTTGCTGATGTAGTCGATTGTCTTGGACTTCGTAAATAAACATCACGAACACTATCGATTTGTTCTTTTGTAACAGGAGGTCTTCCAGTACTCTTTCTTTTACACAGACATCCACTATTTTCGAAACGTTTATACCAGTCATAGATTGATTGCCTTGTTGGTGGTGTTTTACCGTATTTTGTTCTGAAATGACGCTGCACAACAGTAACAGACTTTGTAATGGCTAATTCAAGAACACAATAAGCTTTCTCCACTTTAGTAGCGGCCATTTTGCTAGACTGGTCGTTGTTTTAACAGCAGTACCAACCTAACAGTTGTACCAACATAAACTTTAAGAAATTCCCTATAAACCTATCTCGCTTACTATATTCAAATACACCAGTCTGATTTTTTAAAGGCTATCCAAACTGTCTATTTCATTTGTAATAACCCTGTAGATAGGTTACCACTAGACATAGTAGGGATCAGCGAAGTTCGCTGGCCAGAGGCGAAGGATTTTTGGAGTGGAAACTTTAGAGTAATTCATACGGCATCAAATGAAGGAAATTCGGGTGTGGGGACAGTTATGCGAAAAAATATAGGACACCGTATAGAAAACTACTTCCAAAAGAACGAAAGAGTACTCATGGTTAGATTAGAGTCTAAACCGGTAAATATAGTAATAATACAAGTACATATGCCCACCATATATACAGTGAGGAAAAGGTAGAGTCGATTTACAAAGATATTGAGGACATACTAAGATATGTAAAAGGTCATAAAAATTTAATAATTACGGAGGACTTTAATGCAGTGGTAAGTGAGGGTAGGGAAGGAGCGGTAGTAGGTTTATTAAGTTTAGGTACGAGAAATTACAGGGGAAATAGGCTGGTAGAATTTTGCGAACAGAACAATTTAGCCATCACAAACACATTATATCAACATAATGCTAAACGACGATATACGTGGAAGATGCCGGGACATATAGGTACATATCAAATAGATTACATTCTTGTTAGACAACGGTTTAGGAATCAAGTAAAATTTGAAAAAAAGGAACGAAAAAAGCGCTTTGACTTTGAGAAACTGAAAGATAAATATATTCACAAAAATTTGAAAAAGTCAAATGAATTACTGCCAGATATCGGGAAAATTTCTTATTCTAAGAAATTAGAAACAAAATGTAATAACATTAAATCCAGCTTAGACATGGCAGTCAGAGATATTCTGGGATATACACAAAAAGAAAATAAGAAACCATGGATAACAAAAGATATCCTGAATCTAATAGAAGAAAGACGAAAATACAAAATAGATCTGATGAAACAGGACAGACAAAACAGGAAAACAGAGGTACAAAGCCATAAAATGGGAAATTATTTGCAAATGCAGGGAAGATAAAGAACAATGGATTGATGAAAAGTGCAAAAAAGTACAAACTAAGATAGAAATCGCAAAGACAGATAAAGCATACAAACTAATTAGAATCAATTTTAGGGATATAAAACCTTATAGCAAAAATATAAAGGACGCGGGAGAAAACATTATTATAGAAAATGTAGAGAAAGTGGTTAGATGGCAAAAATATATAGGAAAGTTATATGCAGGGAGAGAAACTAACAACATTAGAACAGGAATCAGACATTGAAAATGATAACTTAGGATACTTAGAGATGAGTTTGAATTAGCACTAAAAGGTCTGAAAAATTGTAATGCACCGGGTACAGATAAGGTGCAAGCAGAAGCTCTATAAGTCGCTGGACAAACAGTAACAGAACGTCTTCCAACTTGTAAGCTATAAGTATGAGACAGGTGAGATACCCAAAGAAGGTTCATCATACGTCTGTAGCACCACATTTCAAAGGCTTCTACCTTTTTCTTGTCCGGATCTCCAACTGTCCAGGTTTCAAAGCCATACAGTGCTGTACTCCACACATATGTTTTAAGCAATCTTTTACTTTTTTCTATGTTTGTTATCTTTGAATACAGTAATTGCTTTTCTGTTAAATGTAGCACGACCTTGTGCTAATCTTTGTTTTATATCTTTTACGCTCTTCCCATCTTGCGTTATTTGGCTTCCTAGGTAGCAGAAATCCTTAACCTCTTGTAAGTTCTTGTTGCCTATTCGTATTCTTGTTTTTGATTTGTTTTCCCCTACTTTGCATGTTTTATTTGTGTTAATTTTCATACCGTATCTCTCTGTTAGAACCGTTTCCATTTCATTAACAGCAGCTTCTAACTCTTCCTTGATAGATGCTAATACCGCTATATCATCTGCAAATCTAAGCATATCAATTTTTTGTCCTTGCATAGTAATTCCAGATGTCTTTCTACATTTGACAGTATTCATTGTCTCTTCAATGTACAAGTTAAAATTAATGGGGATAGAGCACATCCCTGTCTCACCTCTTTTCTAATATTTACTTCCCTACATTCATGCTCTAATTCTATTACTGCTGTTTGCTCTTGTATAAGCTATGTACTATTCGAATATCCCTGTAACTCATTCCAATCTTTTTGAGTATTTCGAACATTTTTTTCCATTTTACATTGTCGAATGCATTTTCCAGATCTACAAACCCTATATACACGCTTTCGCCTTTTTCTATTGTTTTCTCCATTATCACTGTCAGAGCTAAAATAGCCTCCCGTGTTCCCCTGTTTCGCCTAAACCCAAATTGATCTTCTCCTAGTATTTCTACTACTCGTTTTTCTATTCCTCTTTGTACAATTCTAGTTAATATTTTTGACACGTGTGCTGTCAAGCTTGTTGTTCGAAAATTTTCACATCTATGTGCACCTTTCTTTTTTGGTATAGTTACTATGATGTTACGTTTGAAATCTTTGGGTATCTCGCATGTTTCATACTATATGTATGAAACAGGCTATTTGGTGTTTTCGTCTTTCTTCTATTAAATTAAGGATATTCTTCGTTATCCATATTAATTATTTCTCTTTGTGTATACCCCAGAATATCTCTGGCCGCCATGTCTAAGCTGGATTTAATGTAATTCCATTCTGTTTCTACTTCCTTAGCATCAGATATTTTCCAGATATCTTTCAGTAATTCATCTGACTTTTTCTCGAATCTTTCTTGAATATCTTTATCTTTTAGTTTCTCAAAGTCAAAGTGCCTTTTTCCGTTTCTTTTTTCAATTTTTAAATTTAAGTGCGGCCTCCATAATTACGATGTTGTGGTCAGTGTCTATATCTGCTTCTGGGTAGCTTCTACAGTCTTTTACTTGATTCCTAAACCGTTGTCTAACAAGAATGTAATCTATTTGATATATTCCTATATCTCCTGGCATCTTCCACGTATATCGCCTTCTAGCATGATGTTGAAATAATGTGTTTGTGATGATTAAGTTGTTCTTTACGCAAAATTCTACCAACCTATTTCTACTGTTGTTTCTCGAGTCTAAACCAAACAAACCTACTATCGCCCCTTCCCTATCCTTACTTACCACTGCATTAAAATCCCCCGTAATTATTAAATTTTCATGTCCTTTTACGTATCTTAGTATGTCTTCGATATCTTTGTAGATCGCTTCCACCTCTTCATTACAGTAGCTAGAGGTGAGCATGTATACTTGTATTATTACTGTGTTTACCGGTTTAGATTCTAATATAACCATAAGTGATCTTTCGTTCTTTTGTAAGTAATTTTCTACACAGTGTCCTATCTTTTTTCGCATAACTATCCCCACACCCAAATTTCCTTCCTCTGCTCCTACATTTTATGAATTACCCTAAACTCTCCACTCCAAAAATCCCTTGCTTTTGGCCAACGAACTTCGCTGATCCCTACTATGTATAATACTAACCTATTCATTTCAAGTTTCAGGTTCTCTAAGTTACCTACTTGCTTCATACTTCTAACATTCCACGCTCCGACTCGTAAAATGTTGCCTACTTTTATTCTGAACTTTCCGATCGCATCCTCCGAAGCATTCCCCTCCTGGATATCCGAAAAGGAGACTACTTTAACTCCGGAATCTTTTACCCCAGAGAATGTCATCATTTTATTATAATTTAGGTACGCTGTGTGCTTGGTAGGTAATGTGATGGTTTTCCGTTGCCTTCCACATCGCGGTAGTGTGTCTTAGACTGCCATACCGACCCCTATGGTCTCTGTCAATCTAAGTATCGAAAGAGCCGCTGCCCTCTTTCGGGGACCTGTCTTAGTCTGGTTCCTCACTAACGACCCTACTACTTTGATTGGACCTCTAGTTTGGCTCGTTAGCTCATTAGAATTCGCAAGCCATTTCATCTGTTCTAGTAATCTAGAACTTCGGCAAGGTGTAGGTCCATTCAAAATGGTTTATCATGTATTGGATATATTTTCTCTAAGTTATATAGCCAGTGTACTTGTTTATTACGTGTGTGACACATGTTTTACAAACCGATTATTTATAAGCTATAAAATTCACAAATTACAAAATTTTTACATGATATTTAGTAAACTGATTGTTAAGTACATATTTAATCACTCATTTATATTAAGTTTTAGTGGTTCAAGGAACACCGTGTTTAAAATGTATTTGCATGGAAGCCGTAGTTCTAGAAATTTAGGTACATTTTATTTATTTCCAATTTCCCATGTTTCTTTAGAAATTGTGTGCGTGGTTGTACAAAAACTATATTAAATACCAAAACTAGATATCAATAACTTCAATGTGACACCAACAGTGATCAGTTTTAAGCATTTTAAAAATTTGGTCACTCAGGACCACTTTTGGCGAAATCACCCATGTTTACTCTTACTATTTATAATAGACATAGCCTTCTTTGGCTCAAAGATCGGCTGTCCATGTGCCACTTCAAAAAAATCCTATTTGTAGCAGATCGCGTTACTTTAGATATAAACCAGATAGAAAAGGAAGAAATTAACCTGGAATGAGAAGAATATATACCGCTGCGCTGTATGTAATATGAGTTTACGAATAGTAGTGTAAATTAAGGGTGACATTCCAATAACGTTTAATTCTATAAAAGGTTCAGGTAGTAAAACTTAAACCACAAAACCATAGTTTTTCGGTACAAAACATAGTTAAACGTAACTCGGGTCAATGGTTTAAAAAACCGTAATAGAAAAACAGACGCATTACGCGTCCGGATATAAAAATGCAAGCATGATAATTATCCTAGTTAGTTTGGGTAAACATATAAATTGTAATAGTAAAATTTTAAAAGGTAATCGTGTTACTTTAAGAAAGCCTTTGGAATATTTAATAATTAAATAACAGTGGGATTATCCATATTCATGTCTCTATGTAACTGCATGATAATTAGGAAAGCTTTTACGCTTTTTTTAGAAATTATTGAATTTAAAAGTACGCTGAAATAGCTACAGCTACCCTTTACAATGTACCCAGATAAGACAAAGTAATTTTGTTAGAATACAATCAAATCACCGAGATGCAGCCGATGGCCTAAGCGAAATTGATAAAATCTCACGTTATAAACGATCTCACCAGACATAGTAATAAAATAAAATACAGTGATAAATATTTACAATGTAACAACGCAGAGACTGCTAAAATAAGAAGCATGATCTTACATGGGGCATGCGTTTTTACGTGATATAATATAAGCTCAATATGACTAACCATTGAAGAAATGACACTCCTCGAAAACTAAAAATGGGGAAAGGACTTGAGAGCGCAGACGGCAAATGGAAAAAGTAGGAATATACCCATAAACCCGTGAAGCAGAAAGCATGTATACGGATAATTCGCTGTTGTACGAAGTTGTAAAGAGAACCGATTTAAGTTAAAATAGTTAGTGCAAATGACTCCAGCGTGGTGATATTTGCGGACATTCAATGTAGACGTACCAAATACAGGTTGAACAGATATTGTCAACAATTCATAGTTATAATCCTTACCTTTCATATTAAGTGAACTCTAGACCAAGCTCGTGGTTTGCTTATTCAGAATAACCAAAAGGGCAGAAACCTGTAAGTTAACTTAGTAGATATTTTTCAGTATCGTGGCACCTTTGTGAATTGAACAGTTGCTAAGGTACTGAAAAAGTATTAAACGTCCACCACAATTAGAATATACTAAATACCTTATCTACATATAAAACAGCTAAATTTCATCTTAAAATTAAAATTTTATGGTTTAGTACAATTTCACTAATGTCCATTTAAAGTAAATCAATTATAAAGTTATTCAACACACACAAAATGTCAAACAAAATAGTATAATTTACCTGAAGGTTACTGTCCTCGTAGCTTCAATGTACATCGTCCCTTTAGTTAATCACACCATTCCAACAGGATTATATTTACGGCTTCTAATTCTCAACGCTTTTAAAATTTTCTCCATCACCATTTATTTAAAGTTGTTTCTGGGCTTTTCCGGAACTCATCTGTGTATATCTGACCCTTGTTTCGTGGATCCAGACACGTATTTGAACCATTTAATTATTAACACCCCGAAAATAGCAAAGAAATTCATGCGTCTTTCACCAATATACGCCAAAACTGCCTACTTTTGTGTATACATTTGTCGTTGTAAATTTTGCTAATTGGTACAGTGATACTAAATTTTATTACCTTGTATCTAAGTGCACTGAAGTACATTCATGTTAGCACGTAAATAACAAACTATTTTGAATCACTAAAATATACGAGCAAAATTTTAAATTATTTTATCAAACTAAAATGCACTGTTTAACATCTTGAATCAAGTCGCGGATGTAAGAGCTTTTAACGCATCGAATAGTCAAAAGTCTAAGAGACCTAAATTCATATTACCACCGGTATATATAGCAAAGCCTGTCTGTCGGTCTGTTCCCCAAAACAGACAATTCTTAAGAATTCCTCATTCTATGTTCCCAGTCCGTCGCTCGCGCGTCGGTTTTACGAATTTTCACTCGCCCCATTTAAATCTCAGAAATTCTCACACGGCACGCAAACATGTCCGAGAAAAACTAATTAATTTTGTACAGAAATTGTTGTTTCTACCTCTGATATTTGCATCCTATTTTCAACCAATTGTGACCCTCGTGACGTTGCTTAAATCACGCCTTTTACTATATGTGTCTTTGCTTGACGCATTTTCTCTTCCTTTTCTAACCTGTTCGTATTGGTGCAAATTGATATTCTTTATTATCGATTATGTTTTAGTCCATGTGGACTATCTGGGTTTAATAACCCCGTATCGCACATTCTCGTGAATATTAAGCCCCGGTTTCTCCAAGATTCTTTGAAACCATTTGTTATCTACACAATTTTCGCCGTACGTGATATTTAAACTACGCAGGTGTTCAAAATAATATTAATTCTCAGAGCTTTTTAAATAAACCCTGGTTTGTATTTCGAGCTAAAGCATCTGACCGTTTCCAATATCCTTAGAATCGACATGTTTATCTAAACAAATTAAACTGAAATTGCCTTTTAAAATACGCAGGTGTGTTCAAACATCCTACTTCTAACTAACACTTCTAGGATTTGCATTTTATTGGGTTTTACAAGTTTCTATAGATATTGTCTGTAACTAACGATTCAATTAACTTCAATTAAAAATAATACCCTTTAATTTTTAGTGAATCCTAACTAAATATTAGTTATTATCTGTACGTTTTGTTCAATACCGGTTACTTGAAATAGAGTTAATTAAGATAAATTTTGCACGTAATTTCTCTTTGTTTAGGAATAATTACATTACACGCAGAGCTTTTCAATACTGCTTCTTTTGATATAAAGCGTCTTGTACATAATTTAAATTTCTTATTTTTACTGAAACGACCGCATTTATTTATGCTTCAAGGTTTTAATAAAGCGTATATGAGTTTACGAATAGTAGTGTAAATTAAGGGTGACATTTCAATAACGTTTAATTCTATAAAAGGTTCAGGTAGTAAAACTTAAACCACAAAACCATAGTTTTTTGGTACAAAACATAGTTGAACGTAACTCGGGTCAATGGTTTAAAAAAACCGTAATAGAAAAACAGACGCATTACGCGTCCGAATATAAAAATGCAAGTATGATAATTATCCTAGTTAGTTTGGATAAACATATAAATTGTAATAGTAAAATTTTAAAAGGTAATCGTGTTACTTTAAGAAAGCCTTTGGGATATTTAATAATTAAATAACAGTGGGATTGTCCATATTCATGTCTCTATGTAACTGCATGATAATTAGGAAAGCTTTTTACGCTTTTTTTTTTAGAAATTATTGAATTTAAAAGTACGCTGAAATAGCTACAGCTACCCTTTACAATGTACCCAGATAAGACAAAGTAATTTTGTTAGAATACAATCAAATCACCGAGATGCAGCCGATGGCCTAAGCGGAATTGATAAAATCTCACGTTATAAACAATCTCACCAGACATAGTAATAAAATAAAATACAGTGATAAATATTTACAATGTAACAACGCAGAGACTGCTAAAATAAGAAGCATGATCTTACATGGGGGCATGCGTTTTTTACGTGATATAATATAAGCTCAATATGACTAACCATTGAAGAAATGACACTCCTCGAAAACTAAAAATGGGGGAAAGGACGAGAGCCAGACGCAAATGGAAAAAAGTAGGAAATACCCATAAACCCGTAAGCAGAAAGCATGTTACGGATAATTCGTTTGTAGAAGTTGTAAAAGAGAACCGATTTAGTTAATAGTTAGTGCAAATGACTCCAGCGTGGTGATATTTGCGGACTTCAATGTAGACGACCAAAACAGGTTGAACAGATATTGTCAACAACATAGTTATAATCCCCTTACCTTTCATATTGTGAACTCTAGCCAAGCTCGTGGTTTGTTTTCAGAATAACCAAAAGGGCAGAAACCTGTAAGTTAACTTAGTAGATATTTTTCAGTATCGTGGCATTTGTGAATTGAAATTGCTAAGGTACTGAAAAAGTATTAAACGTCCACCACACTTAATTTATTACATATAAAACACTGGACATTGAAATTTACTTTGAAAAGATTGAGGATTTCAGTAAATGATTATAGTTAGTTATGTGAAAGTGATGATAAATTCAAAATTGAGTGTATTTATGTAATTTGAAATTACAGAGATAATGATTTGATCAATCAAAATTGAATTTATTTACATAATTCGAAAATTTCTTTATATACCTGTTTACAGGAATAATGTTATGACTATTGTGGGGAAAGAGAATCAGGTAACGCAGTATCTTTGTTTAGATTATAGATTGGTTGAAAAAGAAATCTATTCTACCAGGAGGCCGACATAAGGAAGATCCATTTGGAAAACTCGTCTTCCAAAAGATCGTACCCTACACCAGACGAGTCGGCGCCTATTTATTAAGACAGTATCAAAATGCGTTTCAGGGTAAGCATTTATAGTAACGTAGTTTAATAATTTTAACTTTCCCATTACATTTTACAATTTATCAATTTGTTTATATAGGGAACCATTCCCGCACCGCTGTAGGTAGCCATTGCACCCTTAATCTGTTACGAGATTTCTGTCCCTTTGCCCAATTCAAAATTTAACATTCTAACAATTCATTTACTCGTGACATAAGTTTTTGACACTCAACGTTTGGGACCCGATTTTTTATTTTAATTGTTTAACAATAATTTTGAAACTTCAGGTGCGAGTTTTCTATTCTTTTGTGTTTTAAAAGACATTTTTTTTAGTTTGCCATTTTTTAATTAAGTAGATGAAGCGTAGTATATCATAGCAAGAATTTTTTTAAAAAAAACTATATTAAGAGGGTCTAAACTAGCTGGATTAATTGTGACTAAAAAGGACATAATTTTATCTAAATATGAAATTCACTTATAACTGAATTCATTTTTGAATTACAAGGTACGAGCGTAAAAGCACAAAACTTAGAGTCGCATAATTAAGAAAAATTTTGAGAAAAATAATTAAAACGCAAACAAAGGTAGAAGAAAAATTTGAAAATTCATTTGGCTTTATAGATAACATTACTGCAGAATTATGAAAAAATTGAATTCAAAATGGCATGTTGTTATTCTCGATTATCACGTACTTTCGAAAACGATGCAGAATATAGAAATCAGTTACAGGTAGAAGTAGAAAATTTAATCGAAACTTATAAAAAAGAAAGAGACAATATTTTTAAACCTAGGGAAGAAATAAAAGTCAGGAACCCTAAAAATTGTACCTTATATGCAGAAACTGAAATAAGATAGATGTGTTAAACAAAGTAGAACAAGAATCGAAAAATTTTGAGGAATAATTAAATCTTTAATCACCGTCATTAAAACCAATTCAAGTTGTTTTGAAAAAGACAGTAGTAGAAAATCAAAATCCAAATACAAATTTAAATAACTCGGTAATATATAAACCTATACCAGTTGCTAATTGGGGAATCACTTTTCAAGGGGGACACATCCATGCATTTTTACAAACAGTAGGAAAATTAAAGATAGCAGGAAATATGAATCATGTGATCTTTCTTCTCGCAAAGTATTAAGCGCGAATAAAAATTTAGTAAGTAATTGGGAAGAGTTAAAAATCGCGTTACATATTTGTAAACCGATGAAATTTGAACGGATTTATACGTACAACTAGTTACAATACATCCTAAGTAAAGAAGGAATATTAAATTACATGTATATTGCTACAGAAATATTGTGCACGGTTTTCAAACTTTATACTCCAAGCGACAAGTTACATTTTCATTTAGTACTGACAAATAAAAGACTTTCAAAAGTAAGGACTGAAAATGTTCTGACAGTTAAGTGACAATAAAGAAATGGAACTCCCGTCGCTGTAAAGAATATTTGCTATTATTCCCATTTCTCATATCCTACACAAGTTATAAAAATAAGTACCCTTGCATTTTACTGCCGCAAAAGTGCCATGCCCTCGAGGAGAAAATGCACGTTTTGTTTAAGCGCACATGAACACGAAGAAAAGCAAGCAGCTGAAAATCAATAGTAGGAAAATTGTATGTTTCAGTTCATCATGTGTTATGGAACAAGGTGATTATTTATTGTAGAGGTACGAATCCTAGTGAGAAACGTTCTTTTAAAAAACTAATGAGGTTAGAAAGAGGCAAAAGTGTGAACGTGTCTTTTGAGAACTTGTACGTTCTGTAAAAGAACCAAATTGGGTTGCAATAACGCAAGAAGCAAACTGTGTACGAGAACGACTATTGTGAAACTTGCATTTAACTGAGAAACGAGAATAAATACTAGGAGTTGACTATAAGCACAATATTATAACCAACAAAATAATCCATCATTAATTAAATTCGTACAAAGTAAATAAAATAGATAATAAGGAATTGCATATTCAAAAACACACTAGCAGTGTGCAAATGTTATTTCACTATAAAACACATTAAAAGGCAATTGAAAAATATTGATACCCATTTAACCCAAATTGTGTAGCACTAGTGCGTTATTTAAGCAAACATCAGTCAATAGAAAAGAATTTACGAGATTTAGTTAGTTAAATGAGCTTTTAGCTCTTAGCGTAAAGGCATCTTGTCAAAATTTAGAAACTTTGGTATTGTACATTTATAACGTGGCTATTTCAATATTATATTAAACCAGCACAAAGAATTAAAATAGTAGAGCACCTGGTACATTTTTATACAAACAGCAATAACAATCGGATCTTCACACTCTTCGTATTAAAATTAGAAAAATACAAACAGATAACCGGCATAGGAAAGCTTATTTGTACACACGGACACGAATGTAAAAAGCGCGCAGTCGTGGCAGATTACCCCAATGTTCATAAATAAATTACGGCCATAAAAGATGTGTTGCATACGTAAACAAATAACGCCGCTTTAGGTATCCCATGTAAAAGTGTGAAAATAAGATGACCGTTCACATACACATTTCGACAATAAATCCAGCAGTTAGAGACACTAGCCCCGTAAGAACAAAAATTAACGTGCGATGACCCTAAGACAAAAACTTATAAAAACCACGCATATTATTAAGAGGGGATCGATCTGTCAATCTTCAGTTATAAAATTTTGAATTCGCTTGACACGCCGTGGGGGATGAGGTTGATTATCAAGTAACTCAATGACGATATTAAACCCCGGGATATTAAGTAACAAATTCACAAATGCGGATGATAATGCGCAGTTAAAAATACCGTTAAAGATAAGTGTCCTGTGTTGGAAGTTTTTATTCAACGCTAGGTTCAAGTATATGATTACCTGCAACCATTTGTCCTGCTCTAAAAGGTCGTCCGGAGCTTTGGAAAAGGCCAACAAAATCTGTAAATTATTGAATTTTTAATTTCCATCTGCTAAACATTACGTGCTATTCTATAATGAATAATTGTGATTAATTGTAATAATAAAAATGAATAAAACTTATTATTAAACTATTCAAAGCATAGTGTGGAGCACAGCACAGTACGTCTATAAAATAAGGGCAGTAGAAAAAGCAGACAGAAAGAGATAGAAGCCTACTGGAATGTTGTGCTTCAGATGTATGAGGATGGTAACATGGACAGACAAAGCTAATAACAAATAGGTTATAGAAATAATAGAGAAATAAAGATATCTGTGGAAAACGAAAAAAATAGGAGAAATAGAAAGACAGGATACGTTCATAGGCATTTCTGGGGAATAGTACGGGATATATTACAAGCAGTGATAGAAAAAAGGAAGTAGAGGTAGATCGAGATCAAACTTTCGCACACAGATAGTGATAGATGCAGACTGTGAAAATTTCAGGGAAATGTGTAGGTTGGTTCAGACTAGTAAACAATGAGAGTACGCGTCCAACCAGTTCTAGGACTGAAGACCTAATGATGATGATGAATTACAAAGTTTAAAACGAAAAATTATGTCAAATGTAATTGTCAAGGACTCAGAAACTCTATTTGATAATTTTATTATGCAAACACTGTGATTGCAATAATATTTTGATTTTCAATCAATATTTACGTAAGGATAAGTCAAACACCTTTGGTTAATGCTTAGGAATTTCAATAAAAGTCGAGGATAATGTATGTATACATTTGTATTGTATGAAATTTAATAAATTATGAAAATGGAGACTCGTGATGAATTTAAATTCCAATATATTGAACAAAAAGTAAGCTTTCTAATGGTGATGATTGAAAGAATTTTGAGTGATATGATGTTAATGATAAATTTGATAGGACACAAATCGTGCTCCCTTTGTCATCATAATTCAAAATGATTTATGTATATTTATTTCAGGTAGATATTTTGGAGCAGGGTTTAGCGTAAAATAAACATCGAATATTATCAAATTCAAGAATTGCATATAAGGGTTTTCTGTGTTCTCCCTTAATTTATTCTGTCTAAATTAGACGCGGTGGCGCCAAGGTTATTGCAAAACTTTTTAATATTTATATAGTATAGACACGCCCTTATATTTTCAATACCTATTGCAGGAATAGACCCCGAGTCTAGCTGGAAGAAATCCCTTTCCTTTCGTCTTCAGCCGTGAGAAAAGAACATACCTTCTACCCTTTTACTCCAAAGGAAGAATGCAGTTCAAGAACACTATTACGTTCCGTGAAAAATTTTTCACAAAAAAATTAATTTTTACGGTTTTCGAATGAGATGATTAATTTATCTGAGATATTGCTTTACAAGGAAAAGGTAACCATTATGAATACCAATTAAAGCAAAACTTTTTACTTCCTACATTTTACTCATTTCGCGTTTGTAGATTTAGAAAAAGCATTTGATAGGGTTAATTGGATTGTTATGTTCAGGGTTTTGCGAAAAATAGGAATCTCTCATAGGGATAGAAAAATTATTTACAGTCTATATAAAAACCAAAGCGTAGTAATTAGATTTGATGAAATAGAAAAGGAAGCTAAGATTAGAAATGGTGTTAGACAGGGTTGTATACTGTCTCCCTTGATTTTTAATGTTTATATTGAGGAAGCTTTAAACTTAGCTAGAGAGAGAAAAGAGATAGGTATTAGTGTAAAGGGACAGAAAATAGACATGTTACGTTTTGCAGATGATATAGCCATTATAGCAGAGTCTAGAAAAGAGTTAGGAGAGTTTTTAAATATTTTAGATGAGATGCTACATAGTAACTATAGTATGAGAATTAACTCAGTAAAGACAAAGATAATGACAAGTGAGTTACAGCCTAGTTTTAAACCAAAATTAAAAATAGGTAATACCGAGTTAGAGGAGGTAGATGAATTTTGCTATTTAGGTAATATAATTCCAAAGGATGGACGTAGCAGAAGGGATATAGTAGCTAGAATAGCTCAAGCTAGAAAAATGTTTCTAAAAAACAAAAACTTACTAATAGCTAATAGTATTAGTTTAGATAATAGAAAAAGTTTCTTAAAGTCGTGCGTATGGAGCGTTCTACTATACGGTAGTGAGACCTGGACAATTAAAAAAGTAGATAAAAAAAAATAGAAGCTTTTGAAACTTGGTGTTATAGGAGAATGTTAAAGATTAGTTGGACAGATAGAGTAACAAACGGGGAAGTTTATAGAAAGATAGGTGAGGATCCCTGTATGTGGAAACAATTGAAGGTCAGGAGAGATAGAATGATAGGGCACCAGTTAAGACATGAGGGACTATTTAGTAAAGTCTTAGATTATAGACTACCAAATAAAAATAAAGTTGGAAGGCCTAGACAAAGCTATATTAGTCAAATTATTAGAGATTTAGGTTGTGAAGGGTATGTAGACCTTTTTAGACTAGCTCAGAATAGAAAAGAATTTAGAGCTGCGTCAAACCGACCTTAAGTAAGGTCGAAAACAAAATGATGATAACTTCAAGTAAATACTTCATTTTTGTAAATTACATTTTAATATTTTGTTTTTGAGAAATAAGTATTTGAGT
The DNA here is from genome assembly GCA_036346225.1 of Platerodrilus igneus. Lineage (NCBI taxonomy): Eukaryota > Metazoa > Arthropoda > Insecta > Coleoptera > Lycidae > Platerodrilus > Platerodrilus igneus. Next base: position 6,965,873 of record JARFIW010001469.1, on the reverse strand, counting down.
AGGGTCAAAGTTTCATTTGTTTACACTTGCATTTTCTTCATGTGTTGCAGAAGAATCGAAACAGAATTACTACAAATGGTTAAACGCTTATGTTTTCGATACAGTTTACGATAAAATAGTAATTGTACTCAGAAATTTATATAAATTCATACGCATGGAACTGAAACCACAACTGTATTATTTAGTGGTTTTAATTATAGAATATAAAATCCTTCAATTCATAAGCGCACAACAAAGAGGAATGATTAAGCAAGTATACTTACCGAAAAGGCCTTGAGGAATACTAGGCACTGTATTATGCCTTCCATAGTATCTCCAGTTAGACAAAACGTTCCTGTTAAATGTCGTCCTCTTCGACTTACAGCTGCTGTTGTTGCCGAACTGGCATGAAGTAAAGCTCTTCTGGGCAACGAATTGCCGCCAGCCAAAGCAGGGCGCAATGGCTTAGCGGCTCTCATTAACCGTTCAATAGAATCCATATCACTTAAAGGCAGGTAACAAAATACTTAAACACCCTCGCAACGTCAAAATTAATTGCCAACCACTTGAAAGGCTTTGAACGAGTCAAGCTCCATTCATAATAGATCAAAGGAGTTACGGCAATTTCAGGCGTTATTACTATTCAGTCTAAATATAAAGGGCAGAGAGTATCAAAACCAAATTGGGATTGCTGTAATTCAAGGTTAAATAGGTCATAGTAATTTGTGTAACAGAATAATGCGCTTCAATTATAGTACATCCTTCAGATGAAACTCTGAGTAACATCATGCAATGGTTTTACAAAGTACAAGGCAGATTTTTGCAACCGCACAATAAGTCCTTCATCGCAATCAATACCGAGCTTAAAGTAATTTTGGAAGTCGCAAAATATATCACGTGGTAAAAGTTCAAGCTAACTTTACACCTTGTGAGATGTAAAAGTTTGACTTTTCGATTTGAACGAGAAATTACTCAAAAAGTTCTCAAATTAGCTATGATTTATGCGAATTTAGATCAGAAAATTTGAATAACAAATTGTAAAGTTTGTTCGTTCTTATAGTAATGCTTAACATACCTGTCGTGAGTTTCACTTTTTCAAAAGAAAACTTCTCGAACTAGTATAACTAAGGATGAGGTCAGCAATAAATTATTGATGTTGTAATTACAATGTAAATATTCGCTCAAAACGTGTTGCCACCCAATTCTTTTGTAGCTTAAAAGTATTCACAAAAATCTCAAACATTTTGTAGAGGAAAATGTAATTCGGACCACAGCTAATAGTTAAGAGATAAAAGTATTTATAAGAGTGATCTATTTGATTTTGACCGATAACCGTTTTCGTTATTATTCTAGAAAAAATATACGAATTACTAACGCTAAATAATTTTTCTAGAAAGTCAAAATAAACATACTTCAATAGTTCATAATTTCGACACGTCAATTTTTCTAAAGGAGATACCCTATGTATGTATAATTAATCGAAAATTTTAAATTTGATATATATATATATATATATATATATATATTGTTGTGGATTCAAAGGGTTAAATTTGAGGTAAACAATAAAATTTCAACCACCCTGTATATAGAAAAGAACGAATTATTTACGCGCAAAAATAATTTGAGTCATTTAGGGAAAACGGACATATATTGACGTATTTTTATAATTAATAATGGTATGTTAAAAATTACATAAAGAAAAAATAGTTTTAAGGTAAATAGAAGTTCATAATTAATTTTAATTTATTCTAATCCAACACGTATAAGCATAAGAGAACGTGCTTGCGTAACAAAATCAATAATTCCAAGGTAAATATCGTTCCTTTTATACAAATACGGCGAAATATAAAGTCTAAGAATTGTTGTGCTAAACGGTCGATAATTAACAAACATCTGCGTTTTAAAAAGGTTACATTCGCCGAAACTATGAACATATTAAGATAGGACTTCATAGAAATATTTTCAACCGTCAGTTTGGTTTAAACCACAAGGCTAACAAACCTCTTAAAGAGCGAGAGAAATGCACGATCGGTTATATACTACGGATAGAAACAGATATAAAAGCGTTGATGTTGAAAACGCACGTACCATATACACGTGGAGTGGAAATGAGCTGTCATCAATATCGATTTTCTATAAGTCAAGTGGGGTTTTAAACGGGACAGCAGACATGCATAAGACAGAGATGAAGATAGTACAGGCGGGGTTTATGACGACAGAGAACTTTATCATTGGTTAAAAACAGACAGTTTTCCAAACGTAGACACACGTGAAGGTTTAGAGCGCTTTCGGATATACGGCACGTACACCGGAATAAATTTCAGGAATTTTCAAGACGGTTGTATTCAAAATTTGTAGAATTTAAATTTGAAAATAAGCTTTTCACTTGAAGTGCGTACGGGGGTAGGATTTTGAAACGATATAAATACTCACGCTAAATTATTAACGTGCTCTTGTCTTCTCTTCGCTTCTATATTACTAACTTCGATAAAGTACTGAATGCTGACCAAAATAATAGTAGAGCTTTTTTGTGAGTATGGTATGTGTCGATAATACAGTAAATATAGTGCTAGCACGTGTAACTTATTAGTAGCGGGCTTCTATTTATTAACGCGAAAGACGTGTAGTGTATATCAAATTAATAGCGGTCCGGCTACTACTATACAAAGCTCGAAAATCAATAAATGGAAGCATGATATATGTGGGGTAAGCATCACAAATAACCAGCATTGTATGCTGATATGGAATGGTACTATGAAACAAGGCGCTTGGCTCGCAAATGGTGTTATCGTCTGTGAATCCGATGAGTATCACAGCGAATGGTCACAAAGCCGAGATGTTCTAGCGATCATCTTCAAAAGAATGGAAGCCTGAAGCATTCTCCAGGTAATTTACTTCAAATTTCTGTTGTCTGATAAACTTTTGTGAAATTTTGGTGCTGTGTGAGTGAATTTTGGGGTTTATCTATGGTTATATAAACTTATTGGAAAAGATACGTGTACTGGACAATCTATTGAGGGTAGATATGGAAAAAGGGTGTATTTAAAACTTACAAAATTTTATTCTGAATATAAATTGGATTGTAAAGGGTAAACGGGTCTATAAATTTTGTATTAACTTATGCAAGGTAAAATGCCTATACTTAATAAACTGGGTTATTATGAACTCACCATACTCCAGTGTACAGTCATCCGACATATGTCCAACATATGACCGCCAGGTTCGCCACATGTCCGACATGTTTGACTTATGTCCAACACTCGGACTAAATACGACCTAGGTCGGATTAACTCGATCTAGATCGAATTTTCATCTAGCCTAGGTCGGATTCATCCAACAGAAAATATCAACTAACCTAAAACCGCCATGGCGACCTGGGTAAAATAGCCGCCATGGCGGGGTAACATGGCCGCCATAGCGGGTTACATGGTCCGCCTCAGGGCGGTTGCGCATTTCGTCGGGTGTACTCGGGTATCTTCGGCAATATACGCCCCCACTCTGTAGCGTACACAAGGGGCAATTTTTCGTATTCAATTTAGTATTAAGCAATAGCTAGAAAGGTAAATATGAGCGTCTCCAAGGCGATTAATGTTCCTCAACTTCTTGGGAATAAAGTGAAACCAACAAATGAGCGATTTGGATTGTCGCTTTTGGCAGAAAATATGTGCAACAATAATCTGGTGACAGATATTGGTAATATTTGTTATGGCGAAGGCGAGCAGATGCTGACTGGGGGACTACACACACCAATTACAAAACCATTTTGTGACAGTATAATGTTGGTTAAAATTTGCTACCTTTCTGACGCCGAGCAAACATCTGCAAACAAAAGGATGTTTATCCTAAAAAAAGAAATTTGTGGTGCATTTAACAGCTATCTACGAGAAAAGTTGGACCGATTTATTTCCGCTAGGCATGGTGTTAAAGCTAAGCTTCCGTTTTCTCTGGAAAACACTAACAAGATGTAAAGCTATAGTTATAATTCATAGACCATGGAAGCTAGTCGAAGAAAAATGCCCTCCGAAAATATTTTTAACTGCAACTCTTGTGGTGCTTCCTATACCAGAGAAAATGCTTTCAAACGGCACCAAATCAAATGTCGTAGTGTAACATCGTCCAGAGTTAAGCTTATACATCCGTCAGCAGCAAAGTACTTAAACTGTGAGTCTTGCGGTATCGCTTTTATGGGGCGGCTCCGTAGCGTAGTTGGTATGTGTGTGACTACTACGCCCAAGGTCCCGGGTTCGAATCCCGACACGGTCCGCTTAAAAAATGTTCGATGAGCATTTTTCACAAACAATACACCCTTGTACGGATGAGAGGTAAAATGGAGGTCCCGTGTGTGAGTGTTGGCACGCACGTTAAAGATCCCGACCTTGCTTGGAACAGCAAGGGTTCGGCAAAATTCCAAATTTTCCAGGTAAAAAAACTCGCTTCCTGGCCAATGTAGTATCTTCGGGTGGAGCATTAAAAAATCACATGTAAGGTATCGCTTTTACAAGAATGAACAATTTACTGCGGCACAAGGAAAAGCAGCACGGTATGTCATTAAACCGTAAACGTTCAGCTCCGCCAGCTGTTGAAGGATCTTGTACGAAACAACCACAAGTTCTGTGTAAAGTATGCGATTTGGAGGTGGAAAAGACTACGCATGCCGCACACTTGAAGAGCAACAGACATAAAAATGCAACAGTTACCGCTACTGGCAAAGATGGTGTAGAAATGGTTCGCACAGCATTTAACAACCGTATGGATAGCTATCGCATAAAGAACGACTGTGTCGACGATGGAGAGTCCTAGTTTCTTTGGAAGCAGAGAAAGCGGCTTATTCGATTAATTAATGGAAAAAGAACACGACATACAGCAATAAAAGTTAATTGCGGACTCTACGGCGTCTACATAAAAATGGCAGAAAAGACTACCGATGTGAAATCCTTTAACACAAAAAATATGATTATAACATCTAGTAATCTGGAAAATATGTACGAGTTCTTAAGCGAAACCATGAGAACAAAATCAGAGGAATTTGAAGCACGTGGGTCCGGTTGGTCTTTGGAAAAAGTGCTCTATTTAGAAATAAATATTGATGAGTATAAGCCGATGTGAGGAGTTCTAGGTTAAGAATAAAAATTTTGAATATGTATTTAGAAATGTGGTTTACAAAATTTAAACTGTATTAGTAAAAAATTATCTGTAATAAAAAGTTTTAAGAATGGTGTTTGGATTTTCTTTTAGGTATGAGCTACAGGAAAGTAATAATTTAGCGTGAATCTAGATATAAGACAGGTGAATAGAAAAGAAAATAAATGAAGCATGATAAAAGTTATGTTCAAAATTTTTGGAAATCTTAAGGTGCTAAGGAAAAGTTTGGAGTTGTCACACATGGTGTAGTTAGTATTCGCGTTTCTGCAGTTTAGTTTTAAAAGAATTTCGGGTTGGGGTGGGCTTAGGTAAACATTCTGTCCGATCTGTAATTCTCGCACAGGACCTTTCCAGCGAGCCCCAAACGCGGTGGAAATATCTTTAGAATTAAAAAACAAGATAGTGGATGTGGAGTAGAGTCGGCGCCGCTGTAACGTAATCAAAGAAGGCGGGTGTGACGTAATCAAAATGGTTGATGTGGAGGTGTCCGAGCAAGGAGGGGAGCAAAGAGGGAGCAAGGAGGAAATCCCTTCCCAGCAGATCCTCCATATGGAAATTTACATGAAAAACCTAGGTTAGATACGAATACAATGCGCAAAAACTGAAACCTGAAACCCCTGTCATCCCTCTACTCTAATAGTTTCGATGCTATATCCATTTACAGAGAGACGCTCACAAAAATGATATAAATTAACCCAGCCCTTTAGGGTGGGAAAATTTAATTAAACTTTTTTCTTAGAAAAGTGTCCCTTACCACCACCTAAAATACTTGTACCGATAGCGGGGACACTCAGTGTAGTCAACAGTCGAGTGTACCTGAATAAATTAATTTTCACTCAATGGGTAATTAGTCAGTTGAAAGCGATGGCTATTTATGTTTATTAAAGTGTTTAGTTCATTTTGTTAGAAGCTGAACTAAAATGTTATTTTAGAGAGACAGAATTGAAATGTTATTTATTTAATGGAAGGCCATGTTCATGCTTTTGTTTTTCGTATTCCTTCAGTTTTTAATGATTATATATAATTTGGTTTCCACATTATATATAATTTAATTTTGAAATCTTTAAAATAATAAGCAATTGTCATTTTGACTTGTGTGTGATTAATTTAAAGTGACTCAAACCATATTATTCTTCATTTTGGAAGTGCTAAAGTAAAATTTAAATGAGGCTACAGCATCCAGTTAAAAGTAAACAAAGGTTGTTTATGTATGTATATGACACAAGTGAAGTCCCAATAGATTTCGAAAAAAATCTTATTATTCCAATGCCAAAAAAGTCAGGAGCTGATAAGTGTGTGAATTTTAGAACGGTTAATTTAACTTCTCATGCTTCCAAAATAGTAACAATAATAATTAAAAATAGAGCAGAAGCTTTCACTGAGAATTATTTAGGCGAAGACCAATATGGTTTTCGTAAAGACAAAAATAAAAACACTCATTTCGCGTTTGTAGATTTAGAAAAAGCATTTGATAGGGTTAATTGGATTGTTATGTTCAGGGTTTTGCGAAAAATAGGAATCTCTCATAGGAATAGAAAAATTATTTACAGTCTATACAAAAAACAAAGCGTAGTAATTAGATTTGATGAAATGGAAAAGGAAGTTAACATTAGAAATGGCGAGGGCTGTGTACTATCTCTCTTGATTTTTATTGTTTATATTGAGGAAGCTTTAAATTTAGCTAGAGAGAGAAAAAGATAGGTATTAATGTACAGCGACAGAAAATAGACATGTTACGTTTTGCAGATGATATAGCCATTATAGCAGAGTCTAGAAAGGGGTTAGAAGAGTTTTTAAATATTTTATTTGAGATACCACAGAGTAATTATAGTACGAGAATTAACTCAGGAAAGACAAAGATAACGACAAGTGAGTTGCAGCCTAGTTCTATGCCAAAATTAAAAATAGGTACTACCGAGTTAGAGGAAGTAGATGAATTTTGCTATTTAGGTAGTTATAATTACAAGGGACGTACGTAGCAGAAGGGATATAGTAGCTAGAATAGCTCAAGTTAGAAAAATGTTGTTAAAAAAGAAAGACTTACTAAATGCTAATAGTATTAGTGTAGATAATATAAAAAGTTCTTAAAGTCGTACATATGGAGCGTTCTATTATACGGTAGTAAGACTGGGACAATTAAAAAAGGTATATAAGAAAAAGATCGAAGCTTTTGAAGCTTGGTGTTATAGGAGAATGTTAAAGATTAGTTGGATAGATAGAGTAACAAATGAGGATGTTTATAGAAGGATAGGTGAGGAACCCCGTATGTGGAAACAATTAAAGGTCAGGAGAGATAGAATGATAGGGCACCATTTAGGACATGACGCACTATTTAGCAAGGTATTAGATTATAGACTACCAAATAAAAATAGAGTAGGAAGACCTAGACGAGGCTATATTAGTCAAATTATTAGAGATTTAGGTTGTGAAGGGTATGTAGACCTTTTTAGACTAGCTCAGAATAGAAAAGAATTTAGAGCTGCATCAAACCGACCTTAAGTAAGTTCGAAAACAAAACAAAAGAAAAAAAAATCAGTTAACTAAATGTCACCATGACACAACTCACAATTAGCTAGCGGTCTGGCTAGTTGGTAGTAATTTGTTGTGAAAAACTGATGCTGAGACACAACAAGTGTCCTCAATTCATGAAGTGTTATGTTGTGAATTTATATTTTCAGATACAGTCCCATAAAGCAGTTCAATGAAAAATTCCATGGGTCCAAAGTAAGGTATGGTAAATTAAGTTGGTATATTGTTTATAACGTCCACTTTGTTGTGTTTCAAGGTTTTACGCGTCTTCCGTCTGGATAACTTCTTATACTTGGTTATTTAACTAAATGCGGTTGCTACGGAAGAAAAGTAGATACCAGGCCAACTACCAACCGCGGAGAGTAGGGGATTCGCCTACATAAAAAACAAAAAAAAATAAAGAACATCGCTGATTATCTATTAACACATAAAAATAAATAAAGGATTCTGTACAAACAAGCAAAAGGAAAATAAATTAAGCGTTACTATTTTACAGCCAACACTTAGGTGATATGAACAATTTAGTACATTAGATACGAATTGCGCATCTCGTATTTACACAAAATAAAATTAATCAGTAGTAAATCAATATGTGAGAGCTTATGTCAAACGTTTTTAAAATTTCACCTACTACTTTTTGTAAAATAAACTAAACTAGTCAGTAAAGCGAATAAACGTGTGCGTTCTTTTGACAAGCATGTTTAAAAATAGTACATCGCACCTATAGAGCGATAATATCGAATCGTAGCAACAAACAATAGTCCTATATTGTCATGTTTCTTATCACGTAACCACACCAAACGTTGATACGGAATATGCCAATGACATACACAAAAGAAAACGAGTTGCATACCTGTAGGTGTCCAAATACTTAGCTCGCATTCCGTCGGGGGTGAGTCAACACAGGAACGTCATAGTCGTCAGCATACATTTACTCTGCTACCATAATTGCAGCAGCAATTTACGGACAAAAGTAGTTGATCTACGGACACAAAGCAGTTGTTCTACATAAAGAAAGAACCCATTTGACTTCCAGGTAAAAAAGCTAAAAAGAGAATCTGATTAGAATGGGTACGCGCGGGGAAACTCACCGAATACACGCAAGACACCGCCTAGTTGTTGAACAGAAAAACGTGCGTCGTTTTTTGAAATACGGAGACGAATAAAATGTAGGAAATGCGTCGACGTACAGCTGTAGAATCAAATTCAACAAAGGTTCACACCACACAAATTCGAACTGCAAATCCTAGCTTATCGAAGCGCGGTAAAACTGGAAAACACTGTTTTATCGAATAGTTCAATACACTATGTAGACGAATGTTTAGAAGGAACACACATAAGAAGCAATTATACGCTATCGGAAGGTTTAACAAATTGAAGGTTACCTAAATCAGGGCATAGACTATTTAATTATAACATAAACTTGTCGTTTCGAAATAAGTTCAAAATGAAAATTTGTAGAAAGCGTATTTATTATTGTAAACAGGATGTTGTCGAAGAATTTAAGAGATTACGGGATACCTATAACAAGGCATATACTATTTAATCTATTGGATAAATTTTTATTTTAAAAGTAAAAAGGGATTTGAGTTGAGGAGTTTATTCGAGAGCGTGTTTATTATTATGTTGAAGGATTTAACAGATTTATGGTAAAACGAGCTTATGAAGTAACAAGTATACTATGTAGGGGGTTGTTGAAGATTTTATTCGAACGAGTAATGAATGAACAAGGGAGAAAAATACGGTAATTAATTTATGCGGAAAATAAACATAACACAGTGACGCAATTCCTTTTGTTTTTATTTTTAGACTCACGATTGTCTAACGCCCTTGCAGAGTTTAATCTCTCAACTAGCTGTCGTATCTCGGAAGTTTCCTTTTGTCATCATTCTTTTACCCTGAGTTCATTTATATCCACACGTATTCCTAACAAAATTTTAAAATTTCAGTTTATAGCCTTTCCCCTTGTTAATTTTTTTTTACTTGAACAAGTTTTTATATTTAGTCACTAGTATTTTGGCGGGACGCGCAAGTCAAGAGTTTGTGTGTTCAGTAAAACATTTTCATTACAACTCTTCAAGTTTTGTTGTTGTTTATCATTCTTTAAAAATGAAAAACTTACTTTGAGCTTCACCTTTCAATCCATCATACCCGCATCTAATACCTATCACCCTGGCAAGTTCGACAACGGAAAATTAATTGAAGGGTGTCGGGAGAAAAGCATGAATGTCCGATAATTAATGAAAATTAGTCCGGTATGCCATCTTGTAGATCTCAACGAGTACTACCAACTATACTTTACAGTCAGGAGAAATTCATGGTTGTTACAAGTTTATGGGCATGTTAATATATCCTACGTCGGGAGAAAATAATGTATGTCCATTCGTTGGCAATTGAAAACAATTAATGTCCAGTTAGCATCAAGTCTCTGCGCGCTTTGCAGCCAAATTTTTATTGTTGGTAGCAGCTGTTTGCTTGCGGTTTATTTTTCGTTGTGAATTAATTGTAAAGAGTATTCATAATGATTTACTAAGGATCTGAAAGATATTAGAAAGTGCTTTTGTCAGTAAGATTAAATTTTATGATGGCAGATAGTGAAACGTGTAGTAGTGGTGGTTCAAAGAAGAAGAAAATGGGGAGGATATACGAAGTGATGAAAAAAATGAGGTTACAATCTCATGAGTTTGGCGAATTCTGCAGGTGTAAGCGTTTAAAATGCATTGAAAACGTAAGTGACGTCGATAGAAAGGGTATATTAAACCATTTTAATTCGCTATCGTCCCATAATGAACAAAATGCGTACTTGTGTTCACTAATATCACTGGTAAATATACAAAGACGACGATCTAGAGCCAAAAGTAAATACGATGAAAAGTTCAAAGATTCAAGCTATATGTACAGAGAAAGGATTAAGCAGATTGCGCGAGAGGGTCCAGAAGAAGAAGAACGGTTTAAAGAAATACAAGTTTGTGCTAAGCTTTTTAGGACAGTTCATGGGATTGCAAGGGGCAAGCTTCAACATTTGCAGAAAGCGTTAAAGATGACTGGCACCTTTCCTAAAGAGCGAAGAGGAGGAACCAATTACAGAAAATTTAAGCGGGAAGTCTTAGATACTATCCACCTTCACATCCAGTCTTTTAAAGCAAGGCAAAGCCATTACAGCTTACATGACAATCGTGATAAGATTTACTTGCCTGAAACCTTAAACATAATGAAAATATTTTCTATGTTCAAGGAGAAATATCCAGAAGTTAAAGTTTCCTACCGATCTTACAGAGATATTTTTAGAAGAGATTTAAATATAAGTTTTGGCTATCCGCGATCTGATACCTGTAGCCAATGCGACGCATTTAGTGTAAAGATGAAAGCAGCGGAAAAAAGTTATGCTTGTGAAAGTAATGAAATTCGCAATCTAAGAATGCAAAGGAACTTCATCTTCGTAAAGAAGATGCTTTTTATAAAAGAAAGAAAGCCAACAGAATGAAAGCGGGAACACAAGTTGATTTTGAAGCTATTGCCATGAACTTTCAAAAAAATATACCACTGCCGAATATTTCAACAAACGATGTGTATTATCGGAGGCAGCTTTCAATGTTCCGTTTTAACATCCACGTACTCTCAAACTCCGACTCATATTTTATACATATCCGGAGTGTATTGCTAAAAAAGGCTCTGATGAAGTTTGCTCATTTCTTTTCAATTTTATAATGAATACTTTGCCTCCATAGGAGTTCAGAATATCCATATATTTTGTGACGGAGCAGAAGGGCAAAATAAAAACTATACAGTTGTGAGATTTATTCATTACATGGTATCGGTTGTTAAGCGGTGTGTATCTATAACTGTATCATTCCCCGTAAGAGGCCATTCTTACCTAGAATGCAACAAAAATATGGGCCTTATTAATCTTAAGCAGAGGATGGAAACACCTGCAGATTGGGAAGAAAGCATTGCATTTTGTCGCTTAAAGCCAACACCGTTTACTGTAGTACCAGTAACACAAAACCTTGTCAAAGGATGGAGCGAATTTTTAAAAAATAAATACGCTAAGAAATGCTCTTTTGCAATGCAAAAGATGAAAGAAATAAAGTGCGTTAATACTCATCCTCGCACAGTATTTCATCGAGATACATACAACGGCCCCATGTATGAAAGCCCCATCCGTTCCGCTGTTCAATCAAAAGGATCAAAGAAACGTGCATCGTCAGAATTTGAATTGCCTGTGCAGTCTTACTTCGACTTAATTCCAATTAGTGAGGAAAAATATCGCGACATAGCATTTTTGTCAAAGTTTTGTGAATCTCAAGAAGCACAGGACTTGTGCAATTCCATCACCTTTATAAAAAGAAAAACAACAAAAATAGAAAGAATCAAAACAAAGGAATTCAAAACATAAAAGACCCCGATCACCCATAAGCGGGACCATCATTCAAGAAAAATAGGTCTGCGGTCCTGAAACGAAAATCAGAAAAAATGACCACAGGCACAGGAAATCAAGGTCAAAAATTAAAGAAGAAGAAGAAGTAGTATACCTAAAAGTAAGAAAACAATAAATTTATTAACAATTTTCTAGTTGTAATACACCTGTTTACTTCGTTTTCAGATTACAAAAAATGAGAAGATGGGACATCCACCATTTTCTTCCGATAAAAATGCACCTTTGTTCATTTTATTAATTATTAACAAATAAATGTGTTTCATTTATGTAAAGTATATCTAAATACTGCTTTTTAATTAATTTCTGTATTCCGAAAAACATAAGTTGCATTTCTAGCACAATTTTTTGTGAAGTTACCAGTGTTTATAATGAAAATATCGTTTTGCTCCAAATCAGGTGCCCGGGACATTCATGCTTTTCTCCCGACACCCTTCAATTGTTTATATAATTATCTGAACTTCTTGTAAGTGTCCTCATTTTCACTGTTTTAGTTTGATGCGTTTTTATTGGTTCAATTAGTAAATAGCCATAATCAAACAAATGTTTATGCACAATACTTCCAAGCCATTTAAATCATGGAGAGTAAAAGTCAATTACAGTTCATAATAGAAACAATGCACAACAAATCAAAATGAGGTATATTGAAGCTAGAATACAAAACGACACACTAAGTCCCCTCCGGCAACATAAAGACTCGAACTCTTATATTTACATAAGCAAATCGGACAAGCTGTCAGCGTTACGACTCATATGATTACTCACATTACTTACGACCCACGGGAAATCTAGCGTGTAAAGCTTGACGCATGCTAATAGGGCTAACCTTATACAAAAATTCACGCACGAGAAACCTTATATAAATCGGAATATCTTGAAGCTAATACAGATCATGATGAAAAGCTCAATAATAAAAAAACAATTTATTAGTTGAATTCCTACATTTGTAATGAGAACAATGTTTATTTTAATGCTTCAGCATCCAACAAGGAAGACGTCATTGACAATCTGTTGGCGCACATTTGATTCCTCAAGCGGAATTAATTTAATGTGGGGTGGAAATTGGAGCTAAGGTTGTGTAAAAAATATCGAGAATGCTCGTGTAATAGAGACCTTAAGTAAATCTCATAAAAAATTTGTTTTGGGAACATCAGATAAATTTCGTAATTCTGCGGGAAGTATTGATTGTCTTGTGTCTCCGAAGCTGAGGCTTCAAATTTAAACTGCTGCGTATGCTCTTTTACGTTGCGTATAATTTAACGTCTCCTGTAATGGCTGAAATCAGACGAACGATTCCCATGATAAAATTGAAAAAAAAGCTTTATTTACTTGGTAGATTTCCAGAACAGTAATTCCATAATTACCGTCAGTTTGTAAAATCTAAATTATGAGGTAGCGTTAAGTTCTTTATTATCTATAAGCAAAATCTTCTGCAATGTAAAACAGGCATTTCAAAAGACTACAAAGTACCAGAAATGTCATAAAATGCTTATAACTGAGAAAAATAAAAGAGACCAACTAAAATGCGTAAGCGAGGCCTTTTGTAATCCTTTACATAATCGTATAATAAGCATAAAGGAACCACTAGAAAGGGAATGCCAAGCATTGTTCATTCTTCGGGAATTGCAAAACCAGACTTTCATCATTATAAAGTACCACTGTGATATTATGAGGAGTAACTGCTTGCTCGGACCTTAACTTATTAATAATTGTTATTATATCTTATTCTCTTCTCGTTTTTCAATCTGGTTCTTGTAAATAAGCGCGTGGGCTATCGCCAAACATACTTTCATATATCAGTTACTTATTTCGAGTGATTCAACAGTATGACTGATTTTTGTAGGTGTGTGTGAGTATATATATATATATATATATATATATATATATATATATATTAATAGTTATTAAGATGAAATGAAAACCCAACTTTTTATGTAAAGTTGAATTACCATTTCAAATCGAACTGGTAATTGAAAACCGCTAAAAGAACAACTGCAGCAGGATTTGAACCTGCGACCATTGATTTACCTGATCAACGCTCTAACCAATTGAGCTAGGCAGCAAATTGATTAGAATATGTTATAATTTATACTACTGAAGCGTATTCTTATTTCGATTCTCAATTACATCTTGCATTTTAAGGAAATTGATTCAAAGTTATATACATGATTCATGTACCAATAACTTAATCATCCTAATTTGCTGCGTTCGGATAATACAAAGATGTAAGCATATTATTATCCGAACGCAGCAAAATAAGATGATCAAGTTATTGGTATAAGAATTATGTATATAACTTGAATCAATTTCCTTAAAATGCAAGACGTAATTGAGAATCGAAATAAGAATAAGCTTCAGTAGTATAAATTATAATACATTCTAATCAAATTGCATAGCTCGGTTGGTTAGAGCGTTGATACGGCAAATCAATGGTCGCAGGTTCAAACCCTGCTGCAGCTGTTCTTTTAGCGGTTTTCAATTACCAATTCGATTTGAAATGGTAATTCAACATTACATAAAAAGTTGAGTTTTCATTTCATCTTATAACTGTTAATGTATATTAACAAACATGCATTTGCATTCCAAATGTAGATTATTCTTCCTTGCTCTATATATATATTCTCTCTGGTTTTACTGTTTGAGTAAACGTTCGACCTTTTTCCTACGATTCATTTCCATTTCATCGTATCGCTGCAAGTATTCTAAGAATATATCACAATCCATGATGTTCTGTAGAGCGATATACTGCCTCACCTATACTTCAATATGTGCTGCTAGATATTTAATAATTTGTTTCTCTTCCAACGGAGGATCCAACTGTTTTGCTATACTAAATTTCTTAATAGCGTATTGTTCCCTGGTTATACCAAAATTCTTATTGTATCTCCCCATAATTAAATCATCTCTCACCTTATATTGTTGAGTATCCCCCAAAATTGTCTTAAAAATTTATTCTCAAAATCTCGGAATGTTGTTAATTCGTCTTTGATCAGATCAAACCACGATTTCGCATTTCCTTTTATCATAGACTTTACCAAATTTAATTTGTACTGCTCATCCGTTATGCCCTGTGTAATGTTTTAACGTCTTTTAAGAATAATTTCGGATTAAGCTTATTATCTCCTGAACATTTCGAATACTGATCCAATGTTATATTTGGGTGATTGAATCTTAAGGGTTCCTGATTGTACATCATCCTGTTCCTGCTAAAATTTGTTACGTTAATTTTTATATCCTCTATTTCTTTATCTACTCTTCTAATTTCCGTTCCGCAATTTCTCTCAATATCCTGCACTTTTCCCCCTAAGTTCATGATTCTTTCACTTGTCTCCCTTTCATTAGCCTCTTGTATAGATCTCACCTTAATAACTTCGTCTCTACGCAGTCGAGATCCTCTATAAGATTTATAACTTTATTTTGCGTTTGGAATCGCATCTCTTCCATTCACTGATTCTGGAACTTAAATTTTCCAATTTATCCAAATTTTTCCCAAATTCTAGCATAGCCTTTTCATTCCTTTCTGTCATATTTTTCATGGCCTGTTCATTCTTTTCCATCTTATTACTTAGTGCCATTAACATTTCCATTATTTTAGAGTATTGTGTGGACCGATGTTCCTCCCTGCGACTCCTCTCCAACATTCTTCCTGCAGCTTCCATTGATGCGTCATGTAAGGTCACACTTTTCTGTGAACCTATTTCTACTCCTTCATTCCTTAATGCCTCTCTTGCTTCCCTCATTCTTTTATCCATTTTTATTATTACTCTACAATTATTTTTGAATTCTAAATCCTTGATTTCGTTGTCTTTAATTTCTTTTCTTGTGCTACGTCGATGCAACAATTTTCTAGCCTTACTTTAATGCGACAGATTTTCTTTTCTAGTATTCAAGCCCCTACAATTGGGTCGCCATATAACTTTTCAGTTTTCTAGCCTTTCGTTAGCACACAATTATCTTTTTCGGTGTTATGTTTTGATCTAACCTCACGTTCGTGGCGTCAAAAATCTTTTCAGTTTTCTTTTGGTTTTCTAGCCTTTCGTTGGTGCGCTATCTATCTTTTCTGTAATATATATTTTGGTCTAGCTCCACGTTGGTACGACATAAATTTGTTGTGATATAGTTGCAATAATCCGGTGCCGCCTTTTTGTGAAATAAAAAAGTTAAAGTTTTCTTTTTGTCAATTTTTAGATTTTAGTTTAATTTTAATTTTGAATACCTTGGCTAGCTCAGTTATAACCAGGCACGGAGCTTGCGACAACAAAGCATTTAAGTTTTTCTTCTACCTCTACTTCCTATTTCTATAAGTCAAAACACCATTAAGCACTATTACTATAATATTCTCAAAAATATATGTACAATGTATGAAATGTTTAAGAATTCTCTAAATAGAACTTCCTTTTAATAATTGAATAAGAATTCTTTCAATAACTATCATTCCCAAAATTAATCAAAAAGCCAGCAAAAATTACCCTTATTATTATTATCTGAAGCCCCATAAACGTTCATTAAACTTCCTTCAAAATTTACGTAATTTATAACGTGTATTAAAAACGATCTTTGTTGACCCTCACATAAAGTTTTCATGAAAGCAATTTTTAAACATTTAGATTGGCTATTCTGTTGTTTCAAGCTCAAATCAGTCCCGATTCCAACTGCTCCCGTATTCAGCTTATTGATTTATATAGTCCCAACGTCGAATTTAGATATGGCGTGCATTTTTCTTGGTACAGCTTCTTTTTATTAATTCATGAATTATTTTAGCGGCTTCGCTAAACTTCCTGGTCGAATCCAGTGATAAATAATTGAGTTAAATATTTGTTAAATTTCCACATTGGATCCAGTAATTCTTCTGAGTCCTTTTATTAATGTTAGTATTAAAATTTAATTTAAAATAACCTTTAGTTAGTTACTTACATTTTTAAAGGATTAAAAAGACTAACATCATTCAATTTTTCACAATCACCATTGTACTATTTATTACTTAACAATAAATCACTTCTAAATCTTTTCATGTAAATACTTTCTTCTAAGTGATGTAGACTACACCTTAATTCATGTTGAACTGATTTGTTTACAAATCCGGTCGTATTTAAAAGGATCGCTTATCTATTGACAAGCACAGAGTTCAACGATTGCGCTATTGTACGCGATCTTTACATACCAGGTTTTGGGTATTTCTATGGAATTTTGTTGTACACACAAAATTGGTGCGCTACTTTCGGCACGTAATACTTCAAGTTAATGCATTCGTTCTATTGGATTTTCTCATTCCTCGTTCATGTAAATTTGTTGTTTGTACAATAAATTTGATGAACTTTGCATTTATCACCATGCCGTGTTTATTTTGAATTTATCAGGTGTTGGATTTTTCCTTTCTGGTCACGTATTCTTAATGTAATTTATGTATTAAATTATATGCGTTTTCTATTACGCATTTTTAAGCCTGCTTGTTCAATCGAGATTCTTAGCGTAATGATGATGCATTATTCATGAGTATTGTGTTTCAGCTTCCGTCATCGTTGTCTTATGACTTGCCAAATCGTTTATTTAATCAAATCTTCTAAAGTACTTTCTATTTCTTAAGATAATTATGACTATGGTTTATACAGGGTGTTTCAAAATTGCACGGCACTATTTTAAGGGAGTGCTTTTTTAGCACAAAATAAACATAAAACTTCTAATAAACATATGCCCTAAAATGTACCCCTAGGGAGTTATAACCCCTTTAAGGGGGCTAGGTGAAATTGAGTTTTTTTAATTATCTGAAGAACCACAAAAGATATTTTATTCAGATTTTTGTTGCCTACCCATGTTTTTATGCCAAATAAGATAGGCTTATCCATTTTTCGATAATAAGATCCTGTGCGTCCCATTGGGGGGGGAATCACGTTTAACCCTGTAGTTTTTTGTGTGTACGCTTTTATAAATTATAATGCCAGAATTAAAATCTTTTGACATTTCTGAGTAAAAAAGTCACTCTTGTTTGAAGTCGATATCTGTAGCTGTTTCCGAGTTAATTGATGTGAAGCATTCAGGATTCCATAATAATTCCAAATGGCTTTCTGCACTTGACAGTTTTCATTGCCTCTTCGATATGCAAGTTAAAAATTAATGGGGATAGAGCACATCCCTGTCTCACCACTTTCCTAATATTTATTTATCTATGCTCCTGTTCTAATTCTATTACAGCTGTTTGGTCTTTGTATAAGCTGTATACTATCTGTATATCCCTATAACCCATGTCGAATGCTTTTTACAGAACTACAAACCCTATATACATGTTTTCTCCTCTTTCTATTGATTTCCGCATTATCACCCTTGAAGCTAAAATGGCTTACTGTGTTCCCCTGTTAAGCGTAGACCTAAATTGATAGTTTTATAGTATTTCATCAGGCCGTTTTTTCAGCCGTCTTTGGACAATTCTAGTTAATATTTTTGACACGTGTGCTGTCAAACTTATTGTTCGAAAATTTTCACACTATCCGCGTTGCCTCTCTCTTTTTTGGTAGAGTGACTATGATGATACGTTTGAAATCTTTGGGTATTTTGCCTGTGTCATACGTACAGCTTAAACACTAGAAGAGAGGCGTTCTGTTACAGCTTGTTCAGTGGATTTTAGAGTTTCTGCTTGCACTTTATTTATACTCGATGCCTTACTATTTTACAGATGCTTTAATGCCAACTCAAACGCTTCTATAAGTATAGGATATCTGAAGTCAATCTTCTGCATGTGTGTTTCCTGTTCTAGTGCTTCTAGTTCCTGTCGTCCTGCATCTGAATTCTCTATATGTTCTTACCATCTAACCAATTTCTCTACATTTTCTATAATGATGTTTCCTCGTACGCTCCCTATATTTATGTTATACGCTTTTATGTCCCTAAAATTCCTTCTAAATAATTTGTATGCATCCATCTTAGTACCCCTTCGCACCTTTCCTCAATCCACTGTCCTTTAGCTTTCCTACATTTACAAATAATTTCCCATTTTATGGCTTTGTATCTCTGTTTACCTGCTTCGTCTGATCTGTTTTTGTATTTTCACCTTTCTTCTATTAAATTCAGAACACCCTTTATTATCCATGGTTTCTTATTTATTTTTGTTTATACCCTAGAATATCTCTGGCCGCATCGTCGAAGCTAGATTTAGTGTTATTCCGTTCTGTTTCTATCAGAAATTTTCCCAATGTCTTTCCGCAATTCGCTTGACTTTTTCTCAAATCCTTTGTGAATATCTTTATCTTTAGTATCTCAAAGTCAAAGTACATTTTTACATTTAAGCGCGGCTTTCACAATTAATAGGTTGTGGTCAGTGTCGATATCTGCTTCTTGATAGCTTCTACAGTCTTTTACTTGATTTCTAAACCGTTCGCGAACCAGAATGTAGTCTATTTGACAACTCCCTATGTCTACTGGTCTCTTCGATGTGTATCGCTTTCTAGCACGAAATAATGTGTTTGTAATGATTAAATTGTTTTTGGCGCAAAATTCTTCCGGCCTATTTCCCCTGTCGTTTCTCGAGCCTAGGCCAAATAAACCTACCACCGCTCCTTCTCTATCATCATCTATCACTGCATTAAAATCTCCCGTAATTATTAAATTTTCATGTCCTTTTACAAATTTTAGTATGTCTTCGATATCTTCGTAGATCACTTACCTCCTCGTCACTATAGCTAGAGTTGGGCATGTATACTATGTATTATTACTGCATTTACCAGTTGGATTTTAACCCAACCAAGGGTACTTTTTCGTTCTCTTTTTCCGCATAGCTATTCCCACACCGAATTTCCTTCTTCTGGTCCTGTATGAATTACCCAAAAGCTTCCGCTCCAAAAATCCCCCGCCTCTGGCCACTGAGCTTTACTAATCCCTACTATGTCTAATGTTAACTTGTCAATTTCGAGTTTCAAATTCTCAAGCTTACCTACTTGCTTCATGCTTCTGACATTCCACGCTACGACTCGCAAAATGTTCCCGCCTATTATTCTGAACTTGCCGATCACATCCTCCGAAGTAATCTCCTCTAGGAGATCCGAAGGGACTATTTTAACTTCGGAATCTTATACTCGAGAGGATGCTATTATTTTAAAAGCAATTTATGTACGCTGAGTACTTTGGAGGTAATGTGGTGAATTCCCGTTGCCTTCCGCATCGCAGTAGTGTGTCTTAGAATGCCATACCGAACCCTATGGTCTCTGCCACTCTTCTAAAAGTTCTTCTAAAAGTTGTTCAACAAAAAAAAATACATTTCTACCCCAAAAATACAACATCAATCACCGAAAATTTCTTAAAGATTTGAAAAAAGAATTTTAGGAAAACGTATGGATATATTTTTTATAATCTAAAAATCTGTTTCCCGAGGAACGTATCCTATTGTACCCGATTGTATACAACAAGAAAGGCAGCTTACAAAACGATCAAAATCTAGCTCTATATAAAATTTAGACGCACAAGTTTTCATTGAAAATGGCATTATAACAATATTTATGAAGTATATGAACTAACAATCTTACGCCTTCGCCGAATGTAATAAAAAACCAAATTCTATAGATGCATAATAAAATATTCATGAATTGTTTCAAGTTACAAGCATCATAAGCCAACTTTCAAAAGCCTGTTAAATTATATTTAGGGTCAATTTCAATTTAAGGTGTTGTACATGTGGCGCATCTTGCAGATAAAAATAACGCTAAAATTTTATGGCGTAATAAGGGACATCTCGAGATATTGATGTTCAAAGGAGTTCATAGTAGTCTTCACAAATATATAGATAATGTTTATAGTCTTCTATTACGTCAATCCTTACTGAATTGCTAGTCAAATCATAGTAACTGTATAGTTCTGTCTACCCAACGAAAGTAATTTTTAAACCAAACATTAAATTTTCCAAATAATCTTAAATGCTCAAATAGAACCAATATTCCGGTGGTCTAAAAAATTCCTTAAACTAAACTAATGTACTAATCTATAAAAATAAAACACTGCTTCAAGAAAATAGTCACGTAGTTGCTCGTTACTACCGTAAAAAAGCCAAAAGCCAACATTTGCATAATAAGCAGCGATACCGAAACAAAATTTACTGTCTATGAGGGAAACATTTAGAACTTACGTATCGTAAGGCAGGTCGATTTTGCATTGATGAGAATGCTCGACGAATGGAATGTTTTAAAACGCTTGTTATTGGTCTGAATTACGCGACTGGTAGTAAGTCTCATACTTGAGTAATATAGCGAACTTTCTTAAGGTATGGCTGTTTATAATTTGAATAAAAGGTTATATAAACGACTAGAGTAACTTTAAAATGATTATTCCTATTATTCTGCGAACAAGGGAAGCAATTGAATAATTGGGATTAGTAAAACTTAGTGCAAATATTGCAAATGTTATAAAACTGTTTGCGTTTAGTTGATTTCGCCGATTCTGAAAAACATCATATGGACCTGCATAATTTCAATTTTCCTACAACAAGAATTATTATATGGCTTCAAATTCTGTTTAAAATTTGTTCAAATCCTAGTACAACTTTAAATTCTCTTCAAATGCTAGCACAAGGTGTAAGAGTGGGCCTATAGTCTAAATCTCGCTAGGGTTTATTGTATTATATCAATCACATTTGATATTGAATGTTTTTGTATTTATAATAAAGATACCACTACTACTACTACAAGTTCAAATTATCTTCAAATCCTGATCTAATTTTATACAGCTTCATTTAAATTTTATTTAAGTTTGTTCTACTGCACTTGAATTCCCTAAAAATTAGTTTTTTTTATTTTGTATTGGGAAGGTCCTGTGTACATTATTCAAGAAACTATCACGTCGTGAAGAAAGTTTGTGTGAAGTTTAAAGTATTGAGAACTGGCAAGTCTGGAAATATTTCAAAGCACGAAAGGTCAAAGGTTAGATTAGTTTTTATGATTTGCGTTTTTTTTTGTGTAAAAAACTTTATGAAAATATTTAAATAAGCATTTAGTATTTAATGGTTTTATTGTTAAGGTTTAATTAATTTAAATTTTTATTTTTTTACGTGATTGATACTGCACAAATTTTCACTTTTCTCTATATTATTATTTGTAAATATTTGTACTTTAAAAATTTTAGTTAAGATTAATATACTAACCTATTCGAGCAATAGAGTCTTTTAATGATATCTGCGTATGTTGTATAAGAAAGTTTACTTCAATATCATAGAAATATATATATATATATATATATATATATATATATTATCACGTAATTCGTGGCTAATTGCAAATACATAAGGTCATAAATCAAGCTGGGGTTAGAATAAGAAATTATAAGAAAATCAAGTTAGGCATATTAGTATAATAATGTAGGGTTAATTTAATTTTATTTATATTTATTTAAGAATGACGTAGCATAATATTTAGTGTATGATAGGGCGATAAGGATGAGAAAACAAGTAGGTAAAATACCATTTTTTTAATTTAATGTAGCATACGAAAACATAAAAGATTTGGGTATTTGTTAAAATAGGATTATTATTTTCAATGGTAAAACCAGAAACGTTCAAAAGAAAAGTAAAAGGAGGAGAAATTTCAAGATAACACGTACGATAAACAAGCTTTAATATGTTACAAGAAGGAAAAGACCGTTGGGAGTTAGCATAGTCAATATACAACAAGGACTGAACAGAAAACACATAAGTAGAACAAAGAAGCAGTATGTTTGTTTCAGATATCGATTTTTAATTATGAAGATAGTATAGGAGAGAAGCTAGAAATAACTGTCATGGAAAAACAAGGACGGACCAGAAACTATGAATACGAGTGAGAAACTGAGATTTAATTATGGATATAGTATAGGAGGGGAACGACGAACAAACTTATTTTAGAAGTGGAAACTAAACCAATAATTTCTAGAAATATTATAAGCAGACGCGCATCGATTGAAAGCAAGGGAAAGAAATTGCGTGAGATGATTGGACAATACAGGTATACGTGCGACAAGTTTGTATTAGGTAGGGCAAGCATTCAGCTGGTGGAAGCGTATATGGAAAAAGGAGCTATATTAATAAAAGAGATGAAAAGATCTTTGTTTGAGTTTGAAGGCGTAAATGTATTCGGATTCGAGTGACAGTTGAGGCTAGTATCGCGAAATCAGAAGGACGGTTGGCTGTTGTGTACGTTTTACCAAGTATTTTAACATGTTTGTTATCGTAATTCAAAGGAAACAAAGAGTCGTTAGAGCTTTTCACAAGAATATCGAGTCGGTTAAGCGAGCAGTTTTAAGAAATGAGAAAACGGTTGGGGCATTTACACAGAATATTGTTGTACGTTAACATTTCTACCTGCAAATTGGAAAACATGGGAGGTGCAACAATGGCTATATAAACGACTTTCAAAGGGGGTGTCAGGCTCTTAATGTTTCTTCAGTCCTCCGCGCTTCATAGCGTTACTTTTAGTGAGTGAATTTATGCAAAATTGCACATAAGTTAATATGATGACAAGTAAAGTCAATTAAAAGGCGAATAAAGCAGTTTATAGAAAGTGTAAATTTTGTATGTAAGTAAAAACGATTAATTATTGTGGCTTTGGAATGCACGAAAGTTAGTAAAATTTGGAAGTATTGGATGGTGAAAGCGGCGATTTTTAGTTAATTTATTTGGGAATACAAAGAGAAAATTTTGGAAATTGAAGGTTCATGGTTTTATAAATGAAGAGATTTTGGGGTAGCAGCAGGTGTAGAATGATGGTAATTCAACGGAGAAGCGGTTTCGTGGACTAGTTCCATATTGGACGGCATCATCTTCAGGGGCTGGTTGGTGAAAAACGGTTGAAAGACAGTTACCAAGTATGCCATTGTATAAAAACATTGTGTGGTGAATATTTTCAATGGTTTTCTTGATTTTTTGGTGCTTTGGAGTATTTTTCGTATTTGATATATTTAATGAACTGAAAATTTATGGGACTTTAGATGAAAATGAAATTTATTTAGGTTGTCAAGGATAATTAATTTACAGATAACCAGGCTATGTTGTAAAGAAGTATAGGGGACTTATTGTATTTTTGTAGTGCTGTAAATTTGCAATCACATTTAACGATTTTTACTATGAGCTCATGATAAGACAAAGGGGTTAAACGTAAGGTATGTGAAACGCCCTCTTACTTTAATAAAATATTTGTTTAAATAAGGTTATCGAATTAAAATACTTTTGAAAATGAAATTGTGGACTTAATCAATAATCGAATGTACATAAAGAAAGGTGTTTTGAAATTGTAATATTTATTTCATGTAAATAGTGTGATGTATTTTGTGAATTGCGTTATTTTGAGTGTGTGATTGAAAGTTGTGAATTTCTACTAGGTTTCAGCATAAAGGCAATGAGCTGAAGTTAATAGGTAAGCGTCTGTGTGGACTTTAAAAGATTTTGGTGGATTAAGAAGCATACAGAGAAGAGCAACCGAGGACCGATTCTGGAGCAAGTTTAACAGTAATTAATATACACACACACACACACACACACACACACACACATATATATATATATATATATATATATATATTTATTGATGTGATAAAGAGGTCACGCTAGGTAATTGACAACAAAAATCTATAAAAAATTACCACCCAAGGAGAAAAAAACGATAAAAACTAAAGTTTTCCAATATTTAATTTCTTTACCCTGAATAAATAAAAGCGTATTTCATTATCACATAAAAGAAGCCATTATTAATTATGTAGTTAAATCCCGTGTATTATACTTATTGCAGAGTGTGAAAAGATCGTGAAACCAACGTAAACTTATAAGCCCAATTTGTAAATTAATTCATTTCAGCAGTGTGTGTAAATAATTCTTGAGAAATACCTTAAAGCTAAGTTTCATTTTAAAATGTCAATACACAAGCCATTCACATATAAATAATCATTCTATACTTAGAAAAACAAAGTTTTAGTTTAAGATATACGCGTGATTTATTGAAAACGTAATACGCTACATTACTGAAAGGTAAATTGCATTTACAATTATTAAGAATGCAATTGCGAGCTTTAATTAATTATGTAATTAACTTCCGCGTGCAGATAGAACATTTAAAACCAAACAAAATATGCAAAAAATACGTGACTTTACTAAGAAATGTCCTGCAATTCAAATATTAGTCATAATAAATAAACGCCCCGATTCAAGGAAACGCTCGTCTAATTAGAAACCATAAAATATACAAGATAACGCGGATTAATAGTGTTACCTATTACAGAGAAAAGGAGACCGCGAACATTAACTTCGTGCATTAGAAAGGAATAGACGACGCTTCATGAGAAGCATAAATCATATCGATCGCTCCTAATTAGATCATAAACAGCGACATCCTTGTAAATATTACATCGCCCAGGTATGTCATGTTTCGAAATAGAACCGGAAGAATCTGAAACATGATATATAGAGATTGTTTTAGTGTATAAACAGGAACTGAACTAGAACGTGTCATTTATTAATTCAGCATTCGACATTCAAAATTAATTCTTTTTAAGACATGGAAGATGTGAGATTCAAGCAGAGTTACATGTTTTAAATTATTTTACGACATAACACTTAGACATCATGAGTAGTTTGAAATCTATTTCATTGGCGTTCCACAAGTAACATAGAAGTTATCAAGCGTAATTATTTAATTAAGTAAAAGAAAAATTTATCACAATAATATGAATAATCTTGGTCGAAGATCACAACTGATGATTTTAATTAATTAACAATAAATGCACGTTTGGAAACTGGTATTTTAACGTCAATTTGAGGAGGAACTAGGAAGTATTTAATGTCGTTAATTACGATAGAAAGGAGATTTGGGTAAGCGCTATTTGACAATAATTATAGCAACTATAAATGTTAGATTTTTTTGTTAGTAAATATTAGTAACATAAATTAGAATAAGTTCTCAATTATATTATTTGTAAAGGAGATAATTTTCAGCAAATTTTGGGTCAGAGTTCGAAGCATCTTGACTTTTACTACATTATCTTTGGACATTCATTAGCCAATCACACTCACCAGCGGGGTAATGATGGATCGGAAAAGTACCCACATATAAATTAAAGAGGATCTTGTACCTCACAGGAAAGATTTTTGAGTTTTTGTACTTGTTAACAAAGATTAGGTAAGGATTATTTTAATAAATAAGTAACTTTTAGAAATAATTTTCTGTACGAGTTTAAGCTTTAAACAGTTTTATAAATGTAAAAAAATTCTTTTGTATGAAAGAAAAATATTTTTGAATGCAGAAATGTTTTTTGAGATTTCTGTGTTCCATTTTATTTTCGTAAATTCAACGGCATTATCTCAGTTAAGCTAGCCAGGCAAGGAAAAGAAAGGTAAGATAGTGATTTTATATTTTCCATTGTATGCTCATTAATACAATTCGCTGTACCCATCTTTGTTATTAGAAGAACAAATCTTTTTCCTTTCAAGAAATTCAAAATTATCATTCTGGCCCTTAGATACTGTTAATTAAAAGAAAGCATCAAACATAGTTGATACTAAAAGGATTGACTTTATGAATTACATTGTAGTTATGAAGACACTATCCTCTCGAAACGCTGTATTAACTTCCATTCAATATTCCTGTAAAAAATGTTATTTGCACATGTCGCAAAAAACTTATTGAAGCTTCAGAAATGTTAACGAAGCGAATGGAAACGCTTTCTTAAGTACCAAAATATTACCTTGCTATTTTCTGATTCATATGTAATCGGCGCTTTTTTGCTAATACGTTTTATTAGCACTTTCTCTCGCTAATGAATTTTATAATTAGATTTCACAGTTATATCGAAAACTTCTTTCCACAGCAATTATTCATTTGGATCAAGCTACAACTATATGAAATAATTGATACAGCTAAGGAAATATAGAAATTTATTGGAGAATACAGAAACAAAGCTTCTATAAGAATTCTGCATGCTCAATATTCTGTAGAGAACCGTATAGCATCAATTTCCAAGCTATATTAATTCCGCTTGAAAAGTCAAATGTTACGTAAACAGATTGTCAATAAAGTTGAAGCTTTAAATTTTGGGAGTTGGCAAATAAATTGGGTTTCTGCTAAAAGCATTAAAATGTATTACGTGCTATTTTCAGATAAATTGTTCGTCTTATGTTCTATATAAATTTAGCCTCTTCTAGAATATGACTATTCTCCATTCCAGTTAAGAAGGTAGTAGATGGCGCTTGTGCTTGAGTCAGATTTACACAGATCAAAAATTTATTAGTTGCTGTATTTGAAAAGTTGCCGGCGTCGGTTGTATATTTACTATTTTGTGACGATAGTTTTTCAAAAATAACAATGCAAATGGCTGACTTTATTAGTTAATTTTTAAGTATTATTGCATTCAGTAATTGCAATTTGGTGTGAACTACATTAAGTTTAAGACTGACGAAACTTAGGGGCAAATTCATAAAGCACACTTAAGCTACACTCATACTTAATAAATGTTCCATCTCAACTTTTAGTATTTTTCCGAATACCAAAAATTGAGATAGAGCATTACTTATGTATGAGTGTGGCTTAAGTGTGCTTTATGAATTTGCCCCTTAGTTTTTACTTAACAATTATGGTAGAAACAAACATTCACCTGGAGTTATAGAATGCTTTAATAAAATTCTGTCAGTTTCATTTTTTCGAAAGGTTGTAAGTTTGTTAACAATGATTGAAATTAAAGCAATGCATCGATGTTTATACAGATTTTTATTTATATTTTTTGCAAGATTGAGGTTATTGAATAAATACATCCAAGAAACACGGTTTTAAAACATATCAAGCATTATTGAACTTTATTTTCTACCTGTTTGGTTAAAGTTTAAATAAAATATTAATATAAAACAATATATAAGCTATTTTTAATTAAACACATCACAAAATATCAAAACAATGATATCACAAATTTATATTTAATCTACGTCCATATCATCCCCAGAGGTATCTTCGTCGTCTGTTGTACTTTCATATCTAACATTTATTACAATTTGTTCGACAAGTTCTTCGACAATGCCATCCAATTTCCACATTCTTTCTTCTTCTTTAATTGTATGGCTAATACAATTAACCCAATGTCCTTTATCTATGGCTGCAATTCCTTCATCCAGAAGCACCTTCACGTCGTTAATTTTAAAAGTAGAATTGTTGGTAGCTACATGCTGCTTTACTCGAGCCCAAATCAGCTCAATTGGATTTAGATTGCAGTGGTATGGGGGTAACCTTAATACAGTTCTGCCAGAGCGTTTTACAATTTCGTCAACAACATAAGGTGCCGGGTGAGCTAGAGCGTGCTGCTTTACTAAGGCTAATAATTCAACTTTTAATAGCTCTTTGGTAACTTCAATGTGTTTTGCATTTAACCAATTATAAATTTGTTCTTTCCGCCAACTTTGATTTGGAACCTTATCGGCTTTGACGCTGTGATAAGGAGCATTATCAAGCACGATTACACTATCATTATCAAGAAGAGGTAATACACCTTTCAACCAAGTTGTAAACGTTTTACCGTTCATGTCTTCGTGATAATCTCCTAAAACGATAATTATGAACTCAGGGTCCTAAGTTGTTTATAGTGTTAATACGCTACCTGTTTTTTAGATTGAAAGTTTAAATATGCACCATTGACAAATCCCATATCACTACCCATGTGCGCAACAATTAATCTCTCGCCCTTGCCAGAGGGATCTCGTATACCAGTCGATAAACCTTCGATTAATGCCTGCCTTGCTGTTTTTACAGTGGTGTCTTGCCATACCTTGTTCTTTACATGTCCAGCATTCACTCACGTTTCATCAGTATAATAAATTCTTTTGCCTTCAGCTCTATACTTCTTAATTGCAGTTAAATATTTTCTTCGCCACAACACAATTTCAGGTTTTTCAATTAAAATTGTTTTTCGGCTACGCTTTCCATATTTAAAACCCAATTTCATCATTACCCGATAAAGTGATGTGCGACTGAAGTTTGGTAAAGAGTCATCATTGTTTATTGCATGTAATACTTTCTCTAAATTTGGTAATTCATTTCTAAAGTAAAATGCATGAACATGCCGTCGAATCGCACATCTTTCAAATTCTTCAAGTTCGTCGTAGATTGTTGTACGCACTTTTGTAGTCTTTGGCGAGGAAGCAGTACCAGTAGTTTCCATTTCTTTTACAATATTCCACATTGATCGAACACCTAAACCCACTTCTAACGCAGTTTGCTTCACAGATTGCGTTTTGGATGCATTTGTGGAATTTTTCAAATATATATTATAGACAATAAGCTTTTGCCCGCTCATAACATGTTTGCCCTTCGGATTTTTAATAGGTTGGTGATCCATAATTAAATAAAGGTCTGAAAAGAATTCATTGTTAGTATTATATGCTTATCTTTAATGAGACATGCTTACCTTATTATGAAGACACTGGTGTTTTATAGCTCTGACAAGAACTGTTTTGATACTAAATATAAAATTAACACAAATTAATAAGGCCGAGCAAAATTTCAAAGGCAAACTAATAATAAAATACAATAAATAACAAAAACGAAAATATGAAAGGGCAATAGCAAATGTCAAAATGCCAATTGACAATCTGTCTTATAATAAAAATGTTCAAACAACCAACACAAAAATACGGGATATTTATACTTGTGTACACTTGGCTCATCCATCCACCAATGAGAATCGCTAAAATTCAGTCCTATCTTTTTCTTCAGTACCTTCTTAACTGGAATGGAGTATAGACCCTCGATGGTTGATTTTCGGTGGGCAATTATAAGCTAGAAGGAGTGAATGTACACCACTTGTCTGATTTGCTAAAGTAAATAGCAGAGTACAGAATACTACTATGGGCCAAAGCCAGTTTGAAATTGCTGCCCCTAAAGTCCTGTCAACGGTATCTGTTAGAATAAAAATTACTTGAAAATGGTGCAGTAAACAAATCAATGCTAAGGCTAACTTGTTATGTCGAAAAATGTCAAGCGTTCACAACATCAATAGTGCGATCTTCGTACCCCATGTTGAAAAGTGTAGAAAGTCACCTAAAGAGTATCCAAAGAAAATAGTGGATCCACTCACCTTTGTGCCAAGGACTTAATTGAAATTATTTGAATCATGCGAAAAGATTAAGCTAATGATACAACAGCATGTTCTCTATGATACTGCTATAGTGGCCATATCGATATTCTAAAGTATACCATCACTATTGGAAAATACGAGCGGTGCTCGATATATATCGGTAACTGACATCACTAGTGTTACTAGGTGCGATCCAACGTTTCTAACCCAAAGTTTGACATTTTTGACAGTGTACATACTTATAACATTTTGATATATAAACACTATTTGTTTTGTTTTAATTGAGTTGAAAAATACCATCTCGGCCAAAAATGGAATTAACTCCTGAACATTTTTTACGATTTCCGACGTGGATTATCTTCATAATAGTGCCTGAATCAACTTATTTTCTCCTTTGGGGAAGAAGCTCCGACTAAAACCACTGCATATCGTTGGTATGGTGAATTCAATCGCGATCGTAGTTCGCTAGCGGATGAATTTAAAGAAGGTCACCCAAAATCGGTTGCTGTGCCAGAAAACATCGATACTGTGCGCGAATTGATAATGCAAGATCATCATGTGACTTATAGTGAGATTCAGGAATCTCTAAGCATTAGTATTACGGGGATGCATTCGACATTACATAAACATTTAGCTGTGAAAATGCTATGTGCTCGTGGGATCCCACATAATTTGACAATCGCTCAAAAAAAGACTCGTGTCGATTGGTGCAAAGATTGTGGTGCATCAAACAGTGTATAATATCTACACAGATGGCGAATCTTGTATTTGTTCTTATAAACCCGAAAGTAAACAGCAGTCGACTGTATGGGTCTTCCAAGATGAAGGAAATCCAACAAAAATTGTCCGCGCTCGAAGCACTTGAAGAAAATGGTTGCCCGTTTTTTCAGAAGAAATGGACAATGTCACGAGCGTTGCTTTAGAGAATGTAGAACAGTTAATTCTGCTTGGTATATAACTATTTGTTGACCACAAGCTTTCAGAGAAATAAGAAATATAAACTGACGACCTCGAATCATTCTTCATCATTTTTCTTAATCTTCTTTGGGAATTAATCCACTCATAGTTTTTAAAATCGATCCTAGGTCATGAATCGAAACGTAAATAAAGACGATTTTAAAAACTCCGAGTGGTTTAATTCCCAAAGAAGATTAGGAAAAATACAAAACGAACACACACATACAGGGAGTATTCTTCATCATGACAATGCGAGCTCTCGCACATCGGCTCAAACATGTGACTATATGAACACTTAAAACATCGAATGATGGGTCATAAACCGGGTAGTCCTGATTGGGCACCTAATTGTTCCCACATGTGAAGAACAAACTGCGTGAACAACAATTTTCGACACTAGAAGAGACGGTTGATGCGTTCAAACCCCATGTTTTTGGAGATATCTCGATCAGAATGGAAAAAATGCTATGAAAATTGGTTCAAACGTATGCAAAAGTGTATAAAACATCGTGGAGGATATTTTGAAAAACAATAAAGAAGTTATCACGCTTTAAGTTTTGTTTTTGTTGCTTATTCCCGATACATAGCGAGCACCCCTCATACAACCGATACGTTTGGCTTTTAGCCAAACACAAAAAATACGTATTGATATGGAAAATAAGCTATTGTATAGCTGTGGTGGTCTATGGATGTTGTTAGCGTGACTCGTTAACAATAAGAATCCGTTCACGGGGTTCTATGACTCAACAGCATTACAAAAAAAGGGTATCTACTATTTGTCTAGAAACAACAATACCTTGAATACGTTATCCAGTTCAAAGTGATTCTCAGTGCTGATTTGAAAAAATTCAGTATTTTAAAGATTGCAAAAAATAAATTTTATGTTAAGTCCGAAAAAGTGCCATCTCTTTGACAAAGAAATAAAATACTTAGACATCGTTTCTGAAAATGCAATGCGAACCAATTCATATAATATCTATAAATCGGGCCATACAGAGATAGTCTTCGTCTATAATATTACGGGTAGAGATAGAACTCTGTAAAAGAAACGTTTTTCCAATCTTAACTGTTACGTCATCATCGAACAATTCGGTATTTGTGACAATAAATACCATCAGTGCGTTCACCCTACAGTTTGAGTGAAACATTTATACCGACAGTGGAAGTGCGTTGAAGAAAACAGTCGCATTCGAACCCTTGCAGAAGCCGGTTGTATGAGAGCTTTTGAAAGCGACACCGACACCAAATCGTGCGTGTTACTGGTTGTCCGTCCAAAGCTTTTGTGTGTGAACGTTTATTGCCCACAGCGGCACAGGATAAAAGGTATTTATACCCTTTATTAAGTAGTTTGGTGTAGTTGTTTTTAGTTATTACATAACCGCTCCACCGCTATTGTTATTGCTACAAAAAGCAATTGGTCCTTCCCTATAATAGCATATTTGTATCACCTCATTCACCCCCCAATTAATCCATTGGTCCTATAAGTCGATCCGAATTCACCAGTCCTATGGTATACGCATGTCCTAAATTAAATATCATTTTGCATTTCAGCGAGCTTTTAAGTAATTATTTTAGCTTTTAAATTTGTGCTTAAAGCCCATATTTAGCGGGTTAAAATGTGTAAATATTATTTATACTGTCTCTAGACTAAATTAAGTGATTTCGCCGTAATTAAAACCAGCAAGCGTTTTAATTACAAACAAATCCTTAATATAAAATTTGCTATTTTGCATTAAAAGCCATTGCACGTTTTTGTATTACACACAAACCTGCTCGGTTTGTAAACCTAAAATATTGAACACATTTGCAGGGGATAAAGTTGTAAAGCTGAACCCATCTTGCAAACACGTTAAGCCGCATGTTTAAACGTTCCTGTGATCTTTTGATGTAATGGCCGACCGTAACCGTAAGCTGTAAATCTTATCTAAACGCTTTGTTTGACAAACCGATAGGTTTTCGACGTCTGGCATTAAAGACCACATTGCAGGCTAATAGTCATAAAACGTGATTTATTGGTTTATACGCTATTTGACATTTTTCGTGGCTTGAACAACAACCCATAATATTTTAATATTTCTCATCGCACATCTGACCGGTACCGTTTTACAGCATTTAGTGTAGGCCTTCAGAATAACTTTCAGAATGGCTCCCAAAAAAATACAGGTAGCCGAACTAGAATTGCTGAAAATACGTATTATAGAAATGTTGGAACTGAGCAACGCTATACAAAGTGACCCAACTTTAAAAACGTTGTTCCTTATTCAAGCAAGGGGAGTAAATGACCTTTACAGAGATTTCAATACAATTTTAGTTGCTGTCTTAGCCTCCAGTGACGAGGCCGAATTATTAAATTACAACGCCTTACGGAAGGAAGTAGATTCCGCTTATTTTTGCATACTGCTGCATCTCGAAACTATGCAAGAAATGAAAGCACCACAAATTACGGAAAATGCTCCAAGCAGCTCGGGATCAAAATTGGTACCGTTAAAGCTCCCACTTTTTAATAATGAGGTAACTGATTTTCATCTTTCATCGATTTATTTGACAGTCTGGTCTACAACAACGCGTCGCTGTCCAATATCAAAAAGCTAAATTACCTTATCAGTTGCTGTACCGGGGAGTCTTTGAAAATCATTAAATCGGTACCCATTTCGGGAGATAATTTTATCATTTCCTATAACGCCTTGCGTGAGAGATTTAGCAATCCGCGTTTATTGGCAACTTCGCATTGGAAAGCAATGAAAGACTTTCCACCTTTAAAATCAGAAGACCCTAAGAAACTTAGGGCACTTATTGATTGTTTTTCAGAGAACCTTGCTGTTCTAACTAACTTAAAGTTTCCCACTGAACATTGGAACTTTAGTCTAGTCGATTTGCTTTTAGAAAAACTCGATCCGTTCACTAGAAAACGCTTCGAACTCCAATCGGATCCGAAGCAAATACCCAATTTCGATGATTTGAGATATTTTTTTAACTCAACAATGTGCAGCGTTGGAAACCTTTTCTTCAACCGCACCTGTTTCTTATTCGACGACTGTCCATACATCTCACACATCAGTGCCTAAGAAATCCTCAGCGTTTCAATTTAAACCAAAGGTTTCTTCTAACGTAGCTCCAGTGACTCAAAGAATTCATTTTCGCACCATTGTCCTTCTTGCAAAGGCAATCACTTAATTTACAGATGTCAATCGTTTCTAAAGAAAACTCCGACAGAACGTTTCGACATTGTCAAACGCTTACGCCTTTGTTTAAATTGCTTACGAACAGACCATGCGTCCATGCAATGCAAATCTTATAATTCCTGTCGAACTTGCGCCAAGCCGCATCATACCTTGCTACATTTTGAAGCGCAACCTGCTTCTAGCCGTTCGGCTGAACCGATCGCTACACACATGCATAAAAATGCCAATAGGACGCAGTCAGCCTCTCCTATTCCGGCAAATGTTTTGTCTTCACAGACGAATCCAAATTTTGGGGTTACTGTCTTACTCTCCACTGCGCTGTTGTGGAAGTTCAAGATCGTTCTGGTAGATACAAACCGATCAGGGTACTCTTAGACCCTGGCTCTCAAGCTAGCTTTATTCGAGACGATTGCGTGAGCAAACTTTGGCTTCCACGCATACGTTCTCAAGTTCCGATTTATGGACTTGGGCAGACAACTTTAGCAGTCAATAGGGGTGCCGTCAGCTGCACCATTCGCTCTATGTTAGACTCTGAAAAATCTCTAGAAGTCACAACTTTTGTGCTTTCGTCAATATCTGGCAAATTACCTAGCGTTGAAGTTCCTAATAATTGGGAACACTTATGCGGCCTGCACTTTGCAGACCCGACCTGGAACTCCCCAGGAACCATTGACATGCTACTTGGAGCAGATGTTTATCCGTTCATCATCAATGGCGGTGTTATACATGGCAAATTTCTTCAGCCTGCCGCCATAAATACAATTTTTGGTTGGACTATTATTGGTCCCACAAAAAGCTTGCAGTCTGATACTGTCCAAGCATTTTTTACTTCTGTAGAAGATCCTATCGACCAGACCCTAAGGCGGTTTTGGGAGATAGAAGAGTTGCAATCCAAGTCTTATACTTCTCCAGAAGAAGAAAAGGCAGATTTGATGTTTGAAAACACGTTTTCTCGTGACCCTAGCGGTCGTTTTATTGTTGCGTTACCGTTCAACGATACTTTGCCCGTTTTTGATAATTGCTTTGGGATGGCTAAAAAAAGACTATTTTCGTTGGAGCGCAAATTGCATGCTCAACCGGAGCTACGCGCCCAATACAACAATTTCATGCAGGACTATCTTGATGCGGGTCATATGGCATTACTCGATTCTCCGCCCGTTGGGAACGATAATTATTTTTTACTCCATCACCCTGTGTTTAAAGAGGAAGGTCATACTTCTAAAATTCGTGTGGTTTTGACGCCTCTGCAAAGGCTAAAACAACGTGTCACTTAATGACACTCAATTGGCTGGACCTAGTCTCCAAAACGACATTTCGTCAATCTTACTGAAATTTCGTACTCATCGTTTCGTTTTTACTTGTGATGTTCGCCAAATGTATCGACAAATTTTGGTTACCGAAGAACATCGTAAGTTTCAATTAATTGTTTGGCGGTTCTCCGCAGAAGAACCCATTCAGACTTATCAGCTTAATACAGTGACCTACGGTATTAAGTCATCGCCTTATTTAGCATTAAAAACTCTTCAGCAATTAGCCATTGACGAAGGCAAAAGGTTTCCGTTAGCCGCTGAGGCTATACGGTCAAATCTATATATTGACGATTTCGTCGCCGGTGGAGATTCCATACAATCGGCCCGCGAAATTAAAGATCAACTTATCCGACTTTTACATTTGGCTGGTTTTGAACTTCGAAAATGGAGTTCTAATTCAGTTTCTATTTTGGAAGGCATTCCGTCAGATTTTTGCCAATATACTTCTCTCGATTTCGATTCTGACGAATCAATAAAAATATTAGGTCTTCAATGGTCACCTACAGAAGATATTTTCTCATTTCGGGTTAAACCATTAAACCCAATATGTACAAAGCGCAACATACTTTTGCAAGTTGCCAGAATATATGATCCATTGGGGTTTTTAGCCCCACTAACACTTTTTGTAAAACGCCTAATCCAGCATCTGTGGATGTTAGGTTTAAATTGGGATGACATCCCACCAGCAGACATTTCGTCTCAATGGCAGCAATACCAAGAAGAGTTGCCGTTATTATCGTCATTAAAGTTACCACATTGTTTACCCCCTTCTGATCCTTTTACTTGTCATTTGCATGGGTTTTGCGATGCTAGCGAGGTAGGGTATGCAGCGGTAGTATATTTCCAGTTCATAAATCAAACTACTGGAGAAATAACTGTACAATTTGTAACCGCTAAAACAAAAGTAGCTCCAATTAAGCGCATTTCAATTCCACGTTTGGAATTATGTGCCGCCGTTTTATTAACCGATTTACTTTCTTTTACCATTCGGTCTTATCAAGGCTTGATTGAAATCTCCGATGTTTCAGCGTGGAATGATTCTACGGTCGCTCTCACTTGGATACGTTCTCCACCTTTTCGTTGGAAAACTTTTGTGGCAAACCGTGTTAGCCACATTCAAGAAATCCTTGCACCTAGCCGATGGTTTTATATTAAATCTTCGCATAATCCGGCTGATCCTGCATCTCGGGGATTAATGCCAAGCGCGGTTATTTCATGTTCGCTATGGTGGGCGGGGCCTGAATGGCTTCACTACCCTAGTGACTCGTGGCCGCCTCAACCAACATTGTCAACCTCAATTGCTGAGGTAACTTCGGAAAAGAAGATCCTAACATTTGTCGCTCAAACAGATCCAAACGTCATTGACATTTTACTAAGTCGCTTTTCATCGTTATATAAAATCCAAGGCATCGTGGCTTACATTTATAGATTTTCTAAACCCATGGCTCAACGTCATACGGGTCCCTTAACAGACATTGAATTACACAATGCTCTCATGATTATCGTTCGGCATGTACAAAATGTTACATTTTTAAAGGAAATAGCTTCGATCAAGGCAAACCGTAAATTACCTAAAGGCTTGCGAAAACTTTCTCCATTTGTTGATCCACAGAATATCTTAAGAGTAGGTGGGCGCTTGACACATTCTTCGCTTTCCTATTTCGAAAAGTTTTCTGCGTTATTGCCTCAGCGGCATCGATTAACCGAACTTATCATTCGGTCAACACACGAAAGGTATTACCATCCCGGTGTTAATACCACAGCGTATCTTATCCAACAGAATTTCTGGATCCTTTCCATTAAAAATTCAATCCGAAATTATTTATCATCATGTCATAGATGTTTTCGTACCAAACCGGTCCTGGTAACTCCTCCTATGGGAGACCTACCGGCAGCACGTATTACCCAAATCAAACCGTTCAGTATTGTTGGTGTTGATTTTGCTGGCCCTCTTTTAATAAAGGCTAACCGCCTACGGGGCTCTAAATCTCTTAAGGCCTATATTTGTATTTTTGTTTGTTTTGCCACTAAGGCAGCACATATTGAACTTGTTTCGGATTTGTCGGCAGACGCGTTTCTTGCCGCTTTGCGACGATTTATAGCACGTCGAGGACGCTGTTCTCAGATATTTAGCGATTGCGGTACTAATTTTGTAGGTGCCTATCGTCAGCTTATGAGTTATCTGCATAGTGCAGTAACCTCAGAAAAGATAAAGTGGTCGTTTAATCCAACTAGCGCCCCTCACTTTGGTGGCTTGTGGGAAAGCGGTGTTAAGTCGGTAAAGACACACCTACCTCGCGTAATCGGCGAACAAAAACTTACCTTTGAGGAACTTTACACAGTTCTTACTCAAATTGAATCTGTTCTAAATTCAAGGCCACTCTGCGCTTTGAGTTCGGATCCAAATGACTTGCGTTGCTTAACACCAGGTCTTTTCCTAACTATGGAGCCTCTCTCTGCACCACTAGATGAGGACCATTCAACCAACGTTTTACCATTAAAGAGCAGGTGGAAACTCCTGCAAAAACTCCACCAAGATTTTTGGGCTCGCTGGAGCCATGAGTACTTACATACTCTGAATCAAAAGGTTAAATGGCACTCTAAGGTAGGTGTCCGACAAGTCGAAAAGGACACTATTGTCCTCATCAAGGACGACCAGCTTTCTCCACTTCAATGGAAGTTTGGTCGTATTATTAATACTTTTCCCGGTGCGCACGGTATTATGCGTGTCGCTGAAGTCAAAACTGCACATGGCACATTAAAACGACCTTTGGTCAAACTAGCGCCGCTACCTGTATTCTAATTTTATTTTTTATGTTTAGATGTATATACACATTTCTTACATGTATAGTAGTATATTATTTTTACATATTTGCTTATTTACATATATATTTTTATTTTTGCATAGTTGGTAATATCGCTCGCTGTAGTGTACCACCCTATCTTTCGTTACCTGTTTTCCTAGCAAGGTCAAATCCCATGTGATTTCCTTCACCCAACCTACTTCCCTCCTTTTCAAAATTCTATGAATTTGGTGGGCGGTATGTTACGTCATTATCGAACAATTCGGTATTTGTGACAATAAATACCATCAGTGCGTTCACCCTACAGTTTGAGTGAAACATTTATACCGACAGTGGAAGTGCGTTGAAGAAAACAGTCGCATTCGAACCCTTGCAGAAGCCGGTTGTATGAGAGCTTTTGAAAGCGACACCGACACCAAATCGTGCGTGTTACTGGTTGTCCGTCTAAAGCTTTTGTGTGTGAACGTTTATTGCCCACAGCGGCACAGGATAAAAGGTATTTATACCCTTTATTAAGTAGTTTGGTGTAGTTGTTTTTAGTTATTACATAACCGCTCCACCGCTATTGTTATTGCTACAAAAAGCAATTGGTCCTTCCCTATAATAGCATATTTGTATCACCTCATTCACCCCCCCAATTAATCCATTAACCATGAGTCAGACTCACGCGGATTCTTGAGCCACATGGTTGTTTGCTTCTAAAGTAATCGTTTCAAGAAATAAGAACTAGTTAATTAAGTTAGCCATTGGCCTGTTCTTTTAAATTTATTACCAAAATAAAACTGATTTGCAATACATTGAGTTCCAAATAAATTGAATCAGGTTATTAGCCAAGTGCACGCATTTGGGGTATAACCATTAACTTAGATTAACATAAAACATATGAATTTCATTTTTAAAATAAAAGAAAAAACCCTTAAATCTATAAACATAACTCAAAGTTAAACAATCAATTAAATTAATTGTATTATGAGTTGCTGAAGGCAGTTTAAAAATGACATGTAGAAACTTATCTTTTAAAATGTTCCCTCCTCCTTGGTTTTGGACCATTCGGTAAGGAACGTTCACTTCAAGTAAAATTTAGGATACATAAACTGAAACCAGGTAGTCCTTATACGAAGAAGTTGCTCTGAGGGTACTGCTTTTCCCAGAAAACAACAAAATTCTTGAATACCTGATAGTCCCAGAACCAAGCGTAGAATCAAGGAAAGTCTGTCCCGGTGGAATCAAAAACAATAATGGAAGTAACTATATGCAACCATAAATAGCACAAAGTAAATGCACAAGTATAATTTTGTAAACTTGCACAGTTTATGTTGACGACACAATTAAGAAAACAAAAAAATTTGAGACTATTAAGCGATGGTTCAAGTTGCTCTTGAGATGGAATAAAATATGGCCAGCTAAAATCACTATCCAACAAATGCTGATTTCCCAAAATAATATCAGTATCAGGTACTATAGGGATACAACAACTAGCAATCCCAACAAATAACATTGGATGATCACTTACACAACTGATTAATTTTAACATTGTTCTAAAGTCCGCGACAATTTGAGCTTGCACCACACAGACAAAAGTCAAAAATGGTTGTCCTTTTGGAAAAATGAACAAAACAAGAAATTACTAATATTAACCTTGAAAATAACAAATTTCAGTGGCATAACATATACAATGAAGTGTATACCTATTGTAAAAACAACTAATAATAAGAATAATGAACAAATTTATATCTTAAAAATAAATAGATTCTTCCCAAGTAATAATTAAATCAAATAATTAATCAATAAACAAAGTATTTTTTTAATAATCAAAAGATGATGCACCGATGAACTACGTTTTCAAAAACAGTAAATATACAAATGTACAGGTGATGTGCAATTGGCAACCTTCAAATAGATTTACAATATTGACAAATGAAGTTAACCTTCAAAGGTAAACAAATAACTGATGGATTAAATCTTATTAGTGAAACAGAAAATTACCGTAAAAACAAAGCACAGAAAGTAAATTGCAAAAACTTGGAATTTCAGATTTTAACCTTCAACTTAGAAAACAATATCTACATAAACAATAACATGTTTTTCTTTATCTCATGTGAAGATTAAATTACAAATTCAGATCGTCACAATAAATAGATATTCACTACGCGGTTTTTTTAAACTATGAACATAGTTCCAATGTTATGTACTAGAATTTAAAATATAGTAAAACTTCAGATAAAGTTGACTAAAAAAAGAACGAGATTATAACCGAAATGACGACTAACAGCGCGGTTTCAAAAACTGAAACAACTGCTTGTTATATTGTCGGAACTTTGACGGTCAGTTACAAATACCGGTTAGCATTCGTAGTTAGAGCTATGCGTAGGAGGTAGAGCGATTTATATTGGACACTGATCTGTAGGAAATGTCTTTCGTAAACGCAACACAAACAAAATAGTGATATTGGGTATTTTCGTAGCCTTGGCAAAACTTGCGTGATCTGAAACATACTGCTAGTCGTGACTAAATCAGCCAGTTTTTTGAATAACTAATTGAAGGCTAAAAATGTTAGCTTGGAACAAACTATGCGGCACTAGCTTCCCTAATTCTTATAATCTAGATGATCAGGCAGCGAGGCGGATAGAACGAATTCAAGAATATGACTTTGTCATAGAACATTATGCAGTGGCTAATGTTAACACTGCCCTTATAAAGAAGATAAGTCCAGAAAATTGCAACCCCTATACTCATCTGGAAAAGAAGTAGAACGTCGGCTACTGATAACAACCGAAACCATATATTGATGTGAAAAGAGATCATACAGAGATCACTGAGCGCACTATTCCGTGCATGCAACATCCCAGAAACCGAGAAAATCAAAAACCTTTCTAATACTCTAAATACTTCTTTTTGTGTAGAAACACTCTGAATATTATTCCCATATCTTTAAATAGTATAGTACGTGAATAAAACCGTGAAAATGTAAATCATCTCACTTGATACTAATTGTAGTTTAAAACACGTTCTGGAACATATTATCTAAATTGAAAACGTATTTCTAAAATCCTTCACTAAAACTACGAAATACCATTTAAAACGCGGTCTAAAGAGAATAAAATCCATGCTTCTCGAAGTGCTTTTCAGTTCATTTCATAACAAGACTAATAAGGAGCATTTTAATGCAAAACGCGAAATACTGTATTTTAAATCGAAACGAGTACTTCGTTTTATAGATTTTTCGAATTCATTCATTCGATAGCGAAAAATCCAATAAATCAAGTTAAACCACAATTGTAACAGGTTATTAGAAAGAATAGCATGAATGATCATTCAAATTAGCGAGGTAAAGCGTATATAAAACACATAAATCACAGCATTTTACATTCATCCTTTACACTGCACCAATTAAGTGACGGTAGATAATAAGACACTTTTATGACCAAAAAATTCAAAAATGGCAGCCAATTTAGATCACATAATGAATCAAGTAACAACATTTTCAACAAAATTACATCAGCTCATGAATCAGATCAACCAGAAAATTATAGAGTTTTGTAGAGACTAATGACGTAAGAACCTTGATACTCTATAAAAATCACTAAATAATCAGAACGATAATCAGTTACCAATTGTCTGTTTATCGATTAGTTAACGATTGTCTTTTTGTCGGTCAATTACGAATAATCTTTTGTCAAAGAATAAAGTTTAAGTTCACTTCAAAATAGATAACAAGAAAAATATGTTTTAAAGTTATGAAATATAACGATCGACGTCCAAAGTAACTTTTATTAAAATATGAACAACTCAGATTGAAAGTAAAATAATGAAGATACTTGAGTTAATGAAGTAAATTCCTGACTGATACTGGAAATTTAAATATATATGGAATACGACCTGGATTTTCAAAAGCATTTATTGGTAAATTACGTCTAAGAATGAAACGACATGTATGTGGAAATTTAATTAATAATTTGGACAAAGACGAATTTATGAATCCCAAGATAATTTAATGATAAACGCAAGTATATCATTGTTTTAAAATATTTTGAAGACGGTTTGCTTGCTCTATTTATTTTAAGTGGGTTAAATTGTGTAAAAGTTTGGTATAAATATGTTTTTTTATAAATGGATAATTTCCGATCTTTGTGAAGTCGAATTCCTACTTAATTTGACCATTACAGAAGGTTTTATTAGATGTACCTGATCAGATACATTTTTTCTACGGAGGTGAGAAAGATTATTAAAATTATCTATGGATGTTTCTAAAATTTTGTACATAATATAAATTAAATAAGGAAAATACTGGGAATATTAATTACAAAGAGGTTGTATAAGATCTATTAGTATCTAGTAGTTATGAAATGGTTTTAGACTTAAGATGTACTCTTCATTTGTAGATTTTAATGCTTGTATGTCAATAATCTTCTTGGATAATCAGTGTTGAAGAAAGATGTTTGTGGATGCAGCAATTATTTTTATTTGACAGACTGTTTGTTAACGAATATTTGCTGTTATTATAAGTTTGATCGTCGATTTTCGTTGTTTTATTTAATCTGAGCCAGCATCTTCAGACAATAGTTCACGCCACTTTTATTGCACCCAACGTCTGGGCACAGCATATAGCTACTTTTCACAGCAATATATATATATATATATATATATATATATATATATATACTCAGATTTAGACCAGGGTAGAAAATTAACTAACGACATCAAATAATTTTAATAACCGTGTATAAGGAAGCTTTGGGTAATAATACGCTTCATTTAAAGGCATATTGGATAAATTCGTCATTTACTTCCAAACATAGGGTTTATATTGTTTAGATAATGTTAATCACCGTGTATATCAGAGCAGTGGAAAATAGTACGCTTAATTAAAGGCCTACCGTGTAGATTTAAATCATTCAATTAGAATGTAGGGTTTGTATATAATCATAATCAACGTGTAGAAGGAAGTAATGTAGAATTTAATTAGATAATACGCACTATTAAAACCGTGGAGCATAAAAATTTATTCGTTTCGTTAAAAATAAGGGATTTAAATTATTCACTAGACGCTTTCTATAAAAAGAAGCAGAGTTAAAATGTTCGATTTGTATTTAATTTAATCATTCCAAGTACTAAAACTATTGAGCAATTATAAAAGACGTGGGGAAGGCACGCAAAAGCCTTCAGCGTGTTAGAACTCAGAACACCTGCAGAAATAACGATGTATATGATAGTTGATAAGCTTTAAGCTATATGAGTGCAAGTAAGAAAGCGAGTTTGTGGTATAGAGACAAGCGAGATGGAATGCATTGGTAGTTAAATGAGGGGAAATGTGTAAAACAAGAGCACATAGAATGAACAGACTAGATTGGCGGTTAAGGTTGAAATAAGATGCAAACAGGAGAGGTGGAAACATAACAATTTCTATGTAAAATTAATTAGTTGTTTTCGGACGTGTTGCGAGACGAGTGCAAATTTCAGTAGAATCATTGTGCCGAGCCATCGGAAGGGAAAATAGAATGCGAATTTCTTAAAATCGTCCGTCGCGGGACAAATTCGACTTGCAAGCGAGCCATTATATAAACCTGTGCTGATAGAAGTTTAGCTCTCTTTTATTTTTGATTTTATGCGATACTTCAAACAGTTTTGCTCTTTATTTTTTGATTTTATTCGATACGTCCAGCAGAATAGATGGTGATTACGTGCTACTATAACAGTTATTATGCATTAGTGCATTTAGAGAAGATAAAATAAAGGTAATAAAGTCTAGTCATATTTGCGGGTATTACTGTACCAATTATCCAAATTAATAACAATAAATAAATAAATA
Organism: Platerodrilus igneus; assembly: GCA_036346225.1. Classification (NCBI taxonomy): domain Eukaryota; kingdom Metazoa; phylum Arthropoda; class Insecta; order Coleoptera; family Lycidae; genus Platerodrilus; species Platerodrilus igneus. Next base: position 6,921,675 of record JARFIW010001469.1, on the reverse strand, counting down.
GAAGTATGCAGTTTTGGGTATAGCGTGAAAGAATTATGAATTTCAGTGCTATTTTTCGGGGGTGTTGGTGATCAAGTGTTATTCGTAAACGTGATTGGATCCACAAAATAAGATTTAGATATACACAGATGAAGTCCTGAGAAACCCTGAAACCCTTTTAGACGAATGGTGGTGTAGAAAAACTTTAAAGGCGGTCAGAAATCCAAAGACGTAAACATAAACCAGCTGGAATGGTGAGATTAGCAAGAACGATGTACATTGGAGCCACGAGTGCATTAACCTTCAGGTAACTTATGCATTGTTGTTCGATCTTTGATGTTTTGGTGTGTGTTGAATTTGTTTGATAAAGATGGACAGCAGTAAATTTGTGTAAACAACAAATTTTGAATTTTAAGGTAAAATTTTCTTGTATAAGTAGAAAGGAGTATTTATCAGGTTTATGTTTTTGATTATGATGAAAATTTGTGTCTGTCTTTGAGCTCAATTAGACTAACCTGTTAAATTAACGTAAAGGGGTGGGAGATGCTCCCTTTTATTCAGACTCAGGTCTACAAATATTGTTAACTTAATTAGTATGCATCCTACAAGGACTCTAATTCCGGATGCAAATTAAAATGATGACAAATATGAACTTGAAATTTTATGATGCTGAAATTTATGCTGAAATTTAATTTTGAAATATTAATGTATTGTGAATATTGGCGTAAATAGAGTTAACGTTGATGTTTGTGGTAGGAACGTGTTTTCTTTTATGAATGAGGATGAAAGTTTTAACTAGGTGAGCAGCCGAGGCGGAAGGATTCAAGAGGCGATATTCAGGTAAGAAATCGAATATCAGAGGAAATTTCACCGTAGTAACGAGAATCACAGCAAATCTTGACGCCCAATTCGTGAGGCTCGATAAATTTAAGAGAATCACAGCAATCTATATATATATATATATATATATATATATATATATATATTGTGTATTACGTTCGCGTTACTTTAAATATACACCAGATGGGAACGAAAAAATTTACAGAATTAAGATAGATGCACCGCACCAGGCATATTAATATTTTACGAATACAGACCGTTCATTAAGCATGATATTGTTATTCTATTGTTTTTAGCAAATATAATTTCAATTAGGGCAGTTATATAATTAAAGCAATAAAATAAAATTTCTTATAATCAATTGGGGCACTTAATATAATATCAAGATAACGTATTCGTCAGTAAGTAGGTAAGAAGGATAAACGTCACTACGATAAAAGGCGGTGAAATATAATAACATTAAACATTCAATGTAATAAATAGGTCGTACAGCAATGCTTGATATGTGACGCAGAGAAGTATGATTAAAATAAAATGCAGGACGTCGTGCAATAAACAAAACTACAAAGTATACATTTGTGATATAAATTAATGAGTGAGAAACTTAGACACCGTTAAAATGCAAAACTATACCTGACACATGGCTAGAAGTTTAAGGACAATTGCAAAAACAATACAAAGTACGAAGCTTTTACATAATTAATGCGACAATAACCTTTTATTCAGTACATGTTACATTGCGAGAACAAAGTTTGTATAATGGAAAAATAATATATAGCAACTAAGGTTATGTTCAAAAACATTTAGAAAAGTCGAAAAGTAGTTATCCAAGCGTGTAGTTGAGGAGGGCGTTAGTTTTGTTGCAAACTTCGCTGCGGTTAAATGCAGAAAGAACTTCCTCACGATTCGTGGAATTTTACAAGCGCGTGCGTCGGAATGAAGAAGTTAAAAGTTAGTCAACATGATACAGCTTCAAGATGCAATGTAGACTTGCCAAAGGAGAAAAATAAAAGGTAAGCAAGCTTTTGCGTAACTTCGCTTATCAATTTAACATGGAATGTTAGTAATGCGCGGGACTCTAAATCTCATGTGTGCCGGAATATAAGGTCTACCTGTGGATTATAGCTAAAATAAGGGGCTATGGTTGTGTTAAGTAAGCTGGTGTCAGATGATAACGATGAAAAAGCGGGTATTTTTAGACATCCTAATATTTTAAAGATATCCTGGAAATTACGCCGTGAGTAAAATATGAGCTTTTTTTGTTTATAATTTATAATATTTACATTTGAATTTTAAATGTAAATGGATTGTATCTATGCAGAGAGACATTAATAGAACGTGAAAATTATTAGTAATGAGTAATTTTGCCTGGCATTGGAAAAGTAATTCGAGCATCGAAGAACGAAAATTAATGTAAAAGTTGGTTATTTTCCAAAAAAAAGGCCGTGACCGGTTTTGCTGTTCTCGTAGCAAAACCGGCCACTGGCTTTTCTTTTGAAAGTAATAAAAAATTCTCAATTACATATCTACCTTCTTGATAAAAAGGATTGTAACGCGTTGCGTTACGTTAGATATAAATTAGATAGGATACGAAAAATTTTAATTTAACAAATTAAATATGAAATACCTCGTATAATAAATTTCACAAATAATTAATATTAATTAAGCATGGTATTTTAGTTCTTTTGTTTTAGAAAATATCATTTCAAATTCGGGCAGTTAGTATAACTAAAGCAATTAGAACAATTTTTTCTTAAAATAAATGAGTACAATTAAATACAATAAAAACCGCTGAAATAAAAGTTCCCATAAATCATACAATGTAATAAATATGTAATGCATGCAGTGCGTCATGCAATAAACTCAGACCACAAAATCAGAAAGTTGGTTATGGTAAAATACATACTAGGACGGAATCCAGATTCATAAATTATTTTAAAACCGCAAACAGAGAAAACATATTTCAATGTTATGCAGTTCTCATATAAAATTAAGGAAGCTTTTGTATATCGCTCATTAGAAAATCATTCCATTTAAAGAATATACCACATAAGTACAGCTTAATTTACAATGTATTCCAGACACAATAAAGATCAAGCTATTAAAACCTTGTTAAATACAAAGAAAGAGTGAATGAGATAAAGAAATTCACAGATATTAAGTTACCAACCAAACATCATCATACAATACGTGTATTCATTAATATTGCTAAAGACATTTACGCGCGCCGTTAACTTAAATAAACCATAGAAAGACATGCATATTTCACGTGATAGGAATATTGATGGCGTGCCCCTCTAAAGCATAGAAAGTGGGGGGAAAAAACATGAGTTAGAGATCCGATGGAAAGAATGAATTCATTATTGGCGAGCCATAAATTGGAAAATATCAAAATGCAGACACGCGCAAATAGTAATAGGGTTTAAAGTTGTAGAGTGGAAAGAAATAAAAGTTTTATGATGAAAATATAGATTACAACAGGGAAAGAGGCGGTGTGCAAGTTATTTAATTGACTTACCCTTGCACGGGCAAGGTAAATGGTTTCAATTCAAGAATGCGTCGAATTATCGTTGTTGCAACCGGTCAAAAAAGGAAGTTGGGAAGTTCACCCCTCCATTAATGTGGAATTTTGTGGTATGATAAGTTAAGAAAGCTGTCGCAGGTTGATAACCCAAGTGATTTTCACCAAAATTAAACAGCGAGTTATATTATGAGCTTTTATGTAACTTTATAAAAAAGTATTTGTGAATTTTTAAAAAAAAATTGCTTGCATTTGTGCAGTAGGAAATTAAAGTGATGTTATTTTTATTAATCAATGATTTACAGGTGGAAGGAGTTTTGATTAAATTTAAGCATAATATTATCAGTCTAAAATATTAAGAAATATGTACAAATTGTTTTGAACGGACCATGAAAGGATAAAAAAAGGAAAGCTAGTATATAACTATTTAACACGTTTGTTATTATCGATTTACAGAGATTGGGTTTTTACAATGTCGTGTAATTTAATATAGGAGACGGAAACATTTAGCGTGATAGTATTATTTATGGATTAGATTTAAAGTCTTTTTATGATTTCTTTCAGCAATACCTGCACAGCGTTGAGGTTAAGAAATTAACGTTCTTCATTAAAGAAACGTATATTTGTATTTGAATTTATTTGAAAACTGGATGAACAGACACATTTGTAAAGAATATCCAGCTGCCCCAATTATAGAATTGTATTGGGAAGAGACATTTTATTTCAATTTTATTAATTGAACCAAAAATTTAAGTGTTTTAAGGTAGTTTAGAGAACGGTAAAATATAATGGAAAAAGTTTAGGAAATCAAAGCACAGGAGACATATGCAGAATAACTGTTTACCTTGTAGGGATAATGTTGAAGGGATTGCTGTGACAAACGGTTTGGCGCTCCTTAATTACGACAAGAAAAATCTTTCAGGGTGAGTAATTAACATGACGTGGTTTGTTGCATTTCAGCTACGATTATCATTTTTAATTTGAATTTTGATATCTTCTTTTATAATTTTTTTCTATAGAACCTACTCTCGCTCGGCTGCTGTAATGGTAGAATTATCGCAATTTTTAATTTAAATATGCTATATAAATTTGCTGGGAAGATTTGAAGATAATGGTTTTGACTTTCAACGCCATATAATACACTATCACAATTTCAACATTCAGTTATTGAACCGATGGATTACGTACAAGAACCCATCCGTTATCTACTAGGTTTCATGTTATATTATGAAAGTTTTATGTCTACCGGAAAATTGTCACGAGTTCCAGCTACAAAGAATATTTCAAAATACTAAGAAAGGTTATTTGTTGTTTTTATAAATCTTCTCTCATATATCAAGAGCAGGTCTAGGGGAATCAATCTATAAACATCCTCTTTTAGTAACAACATCAAGGTAGGTTTAAAGCAGCTCTCCGCACATTACTATTTTGAACTAACTTTTTCAGTGCCTTGTAAATATATTTCCCTACGTTTTTCTTAATTTCGCTTTTATGCACCCGAACCTTTGCTTTCCATTACAAATTTTTCGTTTTGGTCTGCCCTCTAAGTCCTAGTATGCTTCAATACATGACCTAACGTTCTATTACGCATTGAGTTAATTACACTAATAGTATTTCTATTTTCTTGAATCATTTTTAAAACCCAATCGTTAACTAGTTTTATCTGTCCAGTTGTCTTAATTATTCTCCTATTGTTCCCTTCCTTGTGCTATTCTGCATTTTCCATCTTCCTTTGCTTCTATTGTCATTAGTGACCGAAGTTTTGCAGCAAAACTCTTAAAGTATCTTACTCTTTCTGGCGACAGATTACTGTGATTTTTGTAATGCAATCCTATCCCACGTGGTTGGTTACCCATTGGGCGCGTCTCCAGGTGACGGATAGGAGAAATCCCAGAATATATAACCAAGGGATTGGCTATCTACTCCAGGAAGGATTGCGATAAGCTTATCTCTTTCAGTGACCTAGTGACCTGAGTGGCATAAAACCCACAACATGGTGGAGAGCAAGAGACAAGTGAAAACGATCCCGCGGACCAAACCCCTCAACCCAAGCTGTAGTTTCCTGGCTAATGGGCCTGCTCTGAGGTAAACGAAGCCGGTGGGGCAGTTCTACAACACCGTCATACCGTGTCTTCCCTGCCGTCGTGGTCATATCCCACGGGCAAGAGCGTGTGGGGGTCTATGCTTAACCGCCCCGACCAAGAGAAGACAACCTTCTTAAAAATTCCTAAATCCCGTGGTGTAGGACCGAGCCCAAGGGCTGGGTGGCTGGATAGTTGACCAGTCTCAATCGGTCCAAAACTCGGAGAACAGGGCGGTACCCCGTTTTATTCACGCCTTCCATGCCAACAGGGGGCACCCGGCATGACGGCCATTTACACCCCCCATACTCGTGGGAACAATCATGAATAATATTAGTACCACTAGTAAAACTTAACCTGAAGAGGTGAAACCAGCAATGGGGGATTGCTCAGGTAACCAAAATGTACGCATGGAAGTGGAGCAGACCCTGGGTGAAGTCCACTTGCAAGACCGATGTCTGAAACACCAGACATGGAAAATACTATAAAGAAACTTGCTGGCACTGGACTGCAAGCAAAGGGGCTTTCGGGAGCACAGCGTAGAAAACTGAGGAGAACCTAGAAAGTCGAATCTGAGACTTGGACGGAGTCACACCTGTCCACTATGTAAGCTGATGGGGGACTGAGATATAGCCCTTATCCAGGAACTTTGGATTTGCAAAGGAAAGGTGCTAGGACTGAGTTCAATCGGTGAAACACTTGTAATATAGTAAATCCACCGATAGGCGCAGGACTTGTATACTAATCAACTTAATCAGGGTCAGCACAATAAGCCTTTTAGGCTGCAGTGCGGCGGAGCCGTTTGGCAGACGCACCCGCCAGTGGGAGTGGTTTTAGTGGGTATGCCGCAAGGAGAGTCCCACACTTTGGATATAAAAGCTTTCTACTCCACCGAGTTTGGATAACCATCGAAAAAAAATGCTATCCTATTTAGTACAATTCAATATAACTGTTTTTTAATATTGTTCGTTTCATGTCTATGACTAATTTCCAATTTTTGGCTAGTATTGCACTATTCTAAAGTTTATCTTCTTGAAAGATGCAACATATATTTTCACTTTTATTTCTTTATTGCTTGATCAACAGACAAGTTAGGTAGGATTCGTGCTAATGCACATCTCTGTATTAGCTCAATTTCCACAGCCCCCCCCCCACAATCGAAATTTGAACTTTTTTCTACGTCATTCGTTTGTGCATCGTAGGTGCACAAATGTGCACAGTGAACGAGCGTTTGTGCACCTCTCTATACAAAGATAGGAAAAATAAAAATAGGGGGCTGTGGAAACGACAGCCCCACCGAAAAAAAATCGGATTTTTTATAGCCAATCGTTTGTGCATCGTAGGTGCACAAATGTGCACGGTATTCCAACGTTTCTGCACATCTTTATACAGAGACACGAAGAAAATAAAGTGCAGGGGCTGTAGAAACGGCAGCCCCCACCAAAGAAATTCCCGATTTCTTATAGCCAATCGTTTGAGCATCGTAAGTACACAAATGTGCACAGTATACGAACGTTTCTGAACATCTCTATACGGAGATACGAAGAAAACAAAGTGGAGGGGCTGTAGAAGCTACAGCCGCCCACTAAAGAAATTCCGGATTTTTTATAGCCAATCGTTTGTGCATCGTAGGTGCACAACTGTGCACAATGTAAGAACGTTTGTGCACTTCTCTATTCAGAGATGCAAAGAATATAAACTGAAAATATCAGAACTTTCTTGTTGGTCTTGGAGATTAAAGTATTTTACTTGTATGCCTTCGTATGGTGAACAAAAGCGCATCCGTCAAAATTGTAAACTCGATTTACCACGATCAACTTTTAATTCTTCAATCGCTGTACGTCTCGATACATTTACTACAATAACTTTTGTTTTCGTCCGCTTTCTTGAAAAATTTAACATCTAAGAAATCGCAGCGGTGGCACGGTCGACAGACACATTTACGTCTCTCAGACTTTATATGCTGTTCAATATTACCGGTACCGCTATGAGAAACACTGAATTCTGTACGTTTACGCATATGGCATCCTAGAGAGTATTCGTTTGCTTAATAAATAGTTTGCTTGTAAACTAATATTAAATATAGACTTGCATTTCGACATAGTTAAAATGGGAGTTTCCAAACCACAACAATTCGAATGCGAGCGATAGTGGAAACAACCGACAATTGAAAAACTGCGATAAGTAGTAAGAAGTACTCAATTCGTGGATGGTAAGCAAATCAATAGGCTCCTCCTCTGTCCGCTCATTCCTTCCCGTTCCATTTTGCATTATCCGTCCACAACAAAATTTTTGTAAGAAAACGTCGTTCATTTGACGGGAGCTGACACTTCGGCAGTTATATGTTTATTTTTTTATATTATAGTTTCAGAAAGTGTACAAACACTACGCCCTAACGAAAAATTATCCATTAAGAAGAGAAGAAACTTGTTTGGTAAAGAAGTTACCATTTCTGCGATCTCCGGTCTTCGCAAATCGCTTTCCTTTTACTTTAGTGTACGAAAGTGCACAAACGTTGGGATTTTGCCAGAATTATGTATGTGTAATACACGCCAACAAAAATCATTAAAAACCTTGAGTGTGGCGCGTAGGAAAAATGTTGCTGTTTATGTGGACAACTCAAATTAATTTCTGAATAGCTAGTATCGGTTAGGTGCGTGAAGTTAGCCGCACTTTTTTGAATTTCAAAAAATTTCTTGTGACATAATTAGGCGTTATTTTGCGCCGTTAAAATAAAATGTTGCGCGCACCTAGTAATCAAGTTATTTAGGAAATTTTCCGTAGATGCGTGAACCCCAGCGACTGGAGGTTTTCTAAATAACTTGCTTGCAACGGGGACGCAAAATGTTATTTTAATGGTGCAAATTGGCGCTTAATGGGCGCCTAATTATGGCACAAATTTTTTTTTCAAAATTCCGAAAAAGTGCGGCTACTTGAACTTGGCCGGAGCAATAGTTTTTTTAACATAACTTGTTTACTAGGTGGGCGAAACATTTTGTTTTAACGGCGCAAAATAACACCTAATTATGCCACAAGTTTTGAAATTCAAAAAAAGTACGGCTAACTTCACGCACCTAACCAATACTAGCTATGCAGAAATTAATTTAAGTTGTCCACATACACAGCAACACTTTTCCTACGCGCCATACTCAAGGTTTTTAGTGATTTTTATTGGTGTGTATTGCACATACATAATTCTGCAAAAATCTCAACGTTTGTGCACTTTCGTACACTAAGGTAAAAGGAAAGCGATTTGCGAAGACCGGGAACCGCAGAAATGGTAACTTCTTTACCAAACAAATTTCTTCTCTTCTTTATGGATAATTGTTCGTTAGGGCGTAGTGTTTGTACACTTTCTCAAACCATAATATAAAAAAATAAACATAGTACTGCCGAAGTGTCAGCGCGCATCAAATGAACGACGTTTTCTTACAAAAATTTTGTTGTGCATGGATAATGCAAAATGGGGCGGGAAGGAATGGGCGGTCAGAAGAAGTTATAAAAAACAGGAATTTCTTTCGTGTTGAGGAGGGGGGGGGGGCTGCCGTTTCTATAGCCCCTCCACTTTATTTTCTTCATATCTCCGTTCACTGTGCACATTTGTGCACTCACGATGCACAAACGAATGGCGTAGAAAAAAAAAGTTCAAATTTCGATTGGGGGAAGGGGGGATGTGGAAATTGATTTCTGTGTGTTCTACTTTTACCAATTTGAGATTCTGCTACCTTGTTATCATTTTTATTACAACCACGTGTACCTATATAAATTGTAAAATTTTCGCGTGACTTGTAACCCATTTTTGCTTCCTTTAACATCCTAACGTGAATAACTTTGAGCATATTCTTTCTAGTCTTCCCTTTCTTATAATATTAATCTTAATGTTAGGACTGTTTTTCTAAATACTGATGATCTCTATATTCTATCCTACACCCCCTGATATATTATTTTATCGTTCAGAAAATGCTACGCTTTTTACTGTGAGTTGGAATTTTTGAAATATTTCACGAAGTACCGTTTTATGCAACGCAATTATAGATTATAGAAACTAGGGGAAATGTACGTACATTGTCTTTAACAAGAAAAGCGGTTTGCTTGAAGATAACAGTTTATATGCTTTAGTTCCCGGTCCGGCTCTCGTACTTAATAGGTGCATTCTTGTTAGGATTTTTTAAAAATACTCTTAAAAATTTAATGTTTCGTACAGTATACTCATAGTCTCTACCAGCTTGAATTAGAAATATAATATAGACATTAAGAATCCAAGAAATAACACGTTGTAGTTTTTTATACAAGAACAGCTGATTCTCTTATTACAGCGGAACATTCCTTTCCATAAAAATTTAGGCTAAATGAAAAATAGAACATTCGATGCTCATTGTATGTAATTTTTTTACACTCATCTACTATTGAAAATTGTCATCCATGTTAATTTAAGTATGCCTAATCAACTGGCATAATATACAGATGAGTAAATAATTAATACCTGAAGTATTTAAAACAAATATCAATATTTTTACATGTACACAATAGTTTAAGAACGAATAAAAATTTTCGTAAATTCTCAACTTCTATAAATTTAGAAAATACTTATTTCTGAGGTATAGAACGATACCTTTTTACGAATAAAGAGAATGAAAAATTGAGACTTTTAAAATATACTTTTTCATATACACATACACGGAAACAAAAGACGTCTACCAATAGAAGTGACATTTTCAACGAATTTTCTCAAGCACACCGCTGGGTAATTTATGGAGTGACTCAAAGCTTTTTCCCCCAACTCAAGTTGACGACTCTTAATATAACTAAAGCAAGAGTCTTGCTGTTTACAAAACAATACCTTTACAAGCAGTTGGCAATTAAAAATAATCCTTAAGGAGTAAAAAACCACTCGACACTATTATTTAGAAACCACTTACATTCTGCAATTTAAGACTACTAGACAGAACACTCGTGATTTTCAAGTTCTAGTTGTTCTGCTATCGTGTAAATCACTTGGTTTGTATCCGCCTTATCAGGGTTAGACGCTTTATTACTGGAAGTTTTCACGTTGCTATTACACTGCATGAGTATTTCACATAACTCGTAACAAAGAAAACAAACACCCAATATTATAAAAGTTTCCATATTTTTTTAAGTTAAAAAATGAAAAAAAGTTGTTATTGTAAATACAAATTGTAGAGCGGCATTGCTTATGCGTTTCACTATGTGACAACTTTAAAGCGTGTTTAATACAACAATACGGCGCTAACGATAACACACGTTACAACGACGTCGAGGTACTGCAGGAGTGGTCCAGGCGCCGCCGTCGAGATGCTGCGCGATTATTCACGAGCAAATACGTTGCATTACGACGACTGTATCACGCACTTTTTTTTGAATTTTTGAGGAAAAAAGTTTGCCAGTAAAGTGTTAATCCAAAATTAGCTTCTTATTAAATATACTGTAAATAAATAGCATCTCACACACTGCCTCAAAGAAACTTGGGAGGCTGTTTCATAGATGCCAACAGCAATGAACATTTTCATAGTGTAACTTCGGGAGAAGCTTTCACAAACAAGATCAAGAACTGCCACGAAACTATAAAACTGCGGTTACTGTAAAACTCCAACGTAATTTCTAACGTATTTACTATCGACTTCTATTAGAACGTCTTTAAAGAATTCTGCGGTTGTGGCATATAGTGTATTTTCTACAAGATCTTTAAACTGCCAACAAAATAAAACCTTCTAAAATATCACAGATACGAAACGATTTCCTGAAGGAAATTGATTTTATTACGGGTTTATAGGTATCGCCGAGGGATTGGGTAAGATAAAAAGATGACGTGAGGATATAGCTAAAGTCTAAAGCCAATTTATTAATATAGAACTAAAAAGTATATTATTTCTTTCATATGGTTAAAATATGTTTTATAATGTGCAGAGGTAATCGGGTTGATGTTACTCGAACAGAAGCCAGCCTTTACACAAAATAGTTCATCAGTGAGTGCTAAAAAGGAGGGCAGTGAAAGTTCACTTAAATTTAATACCAACACATCCCAGCACAACTGAACAAACAATGTTACCATATTTGCCATGAAATCAACACTGCCTGCTAAGAAAAACGCCACGGTTGTAGGGAAAACTTGTTATTCTATTAATTGGTAGTTAGTTGCCAACTAGTTTAACAGAGGGCGCAATACCTACTCAAATTTACAAATGTTACAAAATATATTTTCCGTTTCAAATTAAATAATGTCAATTAATTAAATAACATAGCTCACAATATTTAATTTACTTGAATATTAGCAGCTGTGTGTCAGATAATTATTCTTTGACTAAGGTGTTTGCTACGAGTTGTGATTATAAATATGGTCGCTTTAGTCTAAATTCTCGTGGCAAAATTTACTGGTTTCCTTTACCAAAACCTTAAACAGAACATAAGACAAAAGATATGATATTACGGATTGAAATTGACATTCTGTAATGTTCTCCGCACCAGTAGTTAAAGATAGAACGTCACGTCAAAGATTACTCATGGCGGCCGCATTATTAACGACGATCATCCCTCGCAGGCGTCCTGAAAGGACCGAAAAACTTCATGTGTCCATTACACAACCGTGAGAATTGTTTTTCACATTCCTTTCCCACGATGTTACTAAGAAAACACAAACCTTATTCACCCAACACTATTTTTGTAACTCCGTAAAGATATTTCGAATAATTATGCAAGGGATTAATATGCTCAGATTTGCAAATGATATAGCGATATTAATATCTAGCAAAGAAGAGTTAAAAAGCAGCTCTTAATGAAATGGAAACAGTGCTGACCAAAATTAACAATAATAGAGCTAAAGTACTAGTTTGTTTAGGAGGGCAAAATACATCAGACACTAGAATTCAAATAGGAAACGCGAACTTATAATAAATTGAACATTTTTGCTACCCAGGAAGCCAAGTAACGCAAGATGGGAAGATATGAAACAAAGCTTAACACAAGGCGGTGCTGTATTCAACAAGAAAAAGCAACTACTATGTTCAAAGACAACAAGCACAGAAACAAGGAAAAGATTGCTGAAAGCATATCCGTGGAGCACAGCACTTTACGGCTGTCAAACTTAGACAGTAGAAGAAGCGGACGGAAATAGATAGAAGCCTTTGAATTGCGGTGTTACAGACCTATGAAGAAAATATTATGGATAAAGATGTTCTAGAAATGGTAGAGGAAGAAAGAAATATGTAGAAAACAATAAAAACTAAGAGATATAGCATAATAGGTCAGATACTAATGCATGAGAGAATAGTTCGGAATATGTTAGAAGCAGAGATAGGAAAAAAGAGAGGTAGAGGTAGACCTACGTTAGCCTGTTGCGCACAAATAGTCAAAGATGTAGACTGTAAGAAATTCAAGGAAGTGTAGGCTAGCTCAAAATAGAAAACAATAGAGGTACGCGACGAACTAGTTCCAAGACTGAAAACCTAATCACGAAAAAAAATTATTATGTTATATTTAAACTTGATAAATATTATAAACAACTACAGGCGTTGGTTTTGCAATATTCTCAACCTATGTTGATTGTGTGAAAGAATTTATTGGAAAACTAGTAATTCGGTAAATGTCTATGTGTTGGGAATCTTGGCACCCACGGTTTGCTTAGCCCTCTTCACACACCACTGAATATTGGTGAAATAGGGTATATATTTAAAAAGCAATAGAATGGGAAACGAGCTGTATCTTATAAGAAAGAGTAGCTTCTATGTTCGAAGACAACAAACATAAAAGCAAAGAAAAAATTGTTGAATGCATATATATGGGCACAGCACTGTACGGCTAAGTGACTGTAGGCGACGCAGACAGGGAAAAGGTAGAAGCCTTTTGAAATATGGTGCTTCAGATGTTTGATGATGGTAGCATAAACAGACAAAGTTAATAGCAAAGAAGTTCTAAAAACAGTACAGGAAAAAGGATATCTGTGGAAAACAAAAGAAAATAGGAGAAATAGAACAGGACACGTTCTAAGGCATTTGGGGAATAGTGCGAAATATATTATAGGCAGGGAGGGGAAAAAGGAGGTAGAAGTAGACGTATCTCAGTCCATTGCACGCAGATAATGAAAGATGTAGGTTGTGGGAATTTCAGGGAAATGTGAAGGTTAGCTCAGAATAGGAGACAATGGAGGTACGCACGCGTCTAATCAGTCCAGAACTGAAGATTTTATTATATATATATATATATATATATATATATATATACAGTGTTCTTCTTAATCTTCTTTGGGTATTAAACCACTCATAGTTTTTAAAATTATCTTTATTAACGTTTCGATCGTTTTCAAAATAATAAAAACTTCAAGTTTGACATTTATGACACAAATTGAAAGTGACTTTGATTTATTGATGTTTGAAATATTTGGTTTGAGTACACTAAGCAAAAATTTTTAAAATTTAAATGAATAATTGCCTTCAATTTGTGTTACGGCCTGGGACCGACTTTTTTAGGTAGCCAATACGCTTAACGTGAAATCAGCTGATTAATTTTTATTGTAAAAATTCAATAACTTGGGAATTGGAAAACAATTTTTAACATGTTTCTATTTATACAATTTAGAGGATGGTTATTAAAGTGTGTAATTGCATTATTAAAGGCTTAAGTAGTCGTTTTTATATTTCTTTTGAAGGAAATCATTATGATTTAGGCTACCTCTTTGGTAGATTTTAACATTGTTCTGAAGTAACCTTATGGTGGGTTTACACTTGTCAGATACCAGATACCCCTTCAAAAGAAATATAAAAAAACGACTACTTAAGCCTTTTAATAATGCAATTGCACACTTCTTTAATAACCATCCTCTAAATTGTATAAATAGAAACATGTTAAAAAATGTTTTCCAATTCCCAAGTTATTGAATTTTTACAATAAAAATTAATCAGCTGATTTCACGTTAAGCGTATTGGCTACCTAAAAAAGTCGGTCCCAAGCCGTAACACAAATTGAAGGCAATTATTCATTTAAATTTTAAAAATTTTTGCTTAGTGTACTCAAACCAAATATTTCAAACTTCAATAAATCAAAGTCACTTTCAATTTGTGTCATAAATGTCAAACTTGAAGTTTTTATTATTTTGAAAACGATCCTAGGTTATGGATCGAAACGTTAATAAAGATAATTTTAAAAACTATGAGTGGTTTAATACCCAAAGAAGATTAAGAAGAATACTAAACAAACCACAACAAACATACAGCGAGTATTTATATATACAGTGTGTCTACTTAAGTTGGCGGCATATGGAAAACTTTTTTATTTTTAGTTTTAGGAAAAAAAGTTACTCTTTATAAAAAGTTCTGCTTGTTCTGAAACCTAAAATAAAATCTTCACATTTCAAAATTTATTAGTCATATACGAGGTTTATCAATATATATGAATTCGGCGCAAGAGTAAAGTACCTTTATTTTGAACAAATTCGAAAATTGTTATTATGAAATGTTGTTCAGAATAAAAAACCACGTTCAAATATGCAAAATATCCATCGATTATAAATTTTTTTTTAACTTTTCTAAAATAAAAATTTATTTAAGCTTTCGTGTTATTTCATTTAATCTAAAATGCACTGACAAGAACAGCCCTTGAAATGTAATTTCTCAGCATTTCGAAAGACTTTCTTTAATAATAACAATAGTTTAATAATAATGTAATAGTTTTTGATACACATACAGATTTTATTATTCCGTCCATCAATTAACTACCGCTTCAACATATCCGCCTTCTCTATAAATACACGTAATCGTTCTATCTCGAAACTCTGTCAACACTCTTCTAATCATAGTCGGCGTTATACTCTGAACGGTTTCTTTAATGATTCGTTCTAAATGGACAACATCTGTGAATGGCCCTTGGAGGTACACCTATTTCAAGTAGCCCCACAAAAAAGAGTCGAGTGGGATCAAAGCTGGAAAGTGAGGTGGCCAACGAATTTTCAAAAACCTATGCACAACTCTTCCATTAAAACAGTTGTCAAGATATTGTCTTACATCTAACCTGCTATGGCATGGGGCACCGTCCTGCTGGAACCACATCTGTTGACGTTCAAGTAGGGGTAGATCATCAAGAAAATCATCTAGTTCTTTTTGTAGAAAGAGTAAATAACGGTCTGCATTAAAAGATTCTCGAAAAAAGAAAGGAATAATAAGATCCGTATGTGTAACAAAAACTATTACATTATTATTAAACTACTATTATTATTAAAGAAAGTCTTTCGAAATACTGAGAAATTACATTTCATGGACAGTTCATGTCAGTGCATCTTAGAATAAATGAAATAACGCGTATGCATAAATAAATTTTTATTTTAGAAAAGTTTAAAACAAAATTTTTATAATCCATGGATATTTTACATATTTGAACGTGGTTTTTGATTCTGATCAACAATTCATAATAACAATTTTCGAAATTATCAAAAATAAAGGTACTTTATTCTTGCGCCAAATTCATATTTATTGATAAGCCTCGTATATGAGTAATAAATTTTAAAATTTGAAAGTTTTATTTTAGGTTTCAGAACAAGCAGAACTTTTTATAAAGAGTGACTTTTCTCCTAAAACTTAAAATAAAAGTTTTCCATATGCCGCCAACTTAAGTAGACACACTGTATATATATATATATATATATATATGTATATATATATATATATATTATCTCAGGATTCAACATAGAAAATACAAATAAAAAGGCGAAAAGCTTTTCTTTAGAGTAGAAATGAATAATTTTACTGAATAGTTTCAGTAAGCTAAAAGTTAATTTAGCATCATCCTTTAACTATGAATACTAATTAAAAATAGCGTGTGATATCATAAACATATTTTTACCGTTGTATTTATAAAGTATTGTAAATTTCATATTATAAACCAAGGCAACCTTCAGAGTTAAATTATAGCAGAGGGATGTATATTTTCTAAAAAGCTTGAGCATTTTAAATCGTTGTAGTTTTGCATAATGTTTATAACAGTAAAGGCGGCAGTTACATTTGAACGGAGCTTACTGTGTATCGTTAAAAGATAAAACGACACAAATAACAGGCAACTGTAAGTAGGGTTAATCGGCGCTATTAATTAAAAATGAATTTATAGTTTTGGAATAGATTTTTAGTCGGTTAAAAATAAAACTTACAAACCAGTAAATAAAGAGGTGTTATTTGTTAGAATGGATAGAAGTAAAATAGAAATATCACGTGTTACGATAGACACAGTTTAAACTTAAGAGGAGAGGGTGACTTTGTCTGTTGCAATAGAACTTGCAAACCAGTAAATAAAGAGAGATTGCTTGATAGAATGAACATGAGTGAGATAAGCAGAGATGGAACTTAACGTTCAGGAACAACGGGGTGCCAGACAAAGTAGACAGGTGATTTTGCGCGTAACTATTGAAGCGAGATAGCTATAACGATTATTATTAGAGCAGGTTTTAAACGTTAACTTTTACCAGTAGGATTTCAATTTGCAAGAAAATGTTTCGAAAAGTGTTGTTGGTTAGAACGAATGCAGAGAATTGATGTTAGTACGTGCGTTGTTGTGAGCTTAAACTTATGTTTTCGTAGAAAATCGGTTTCGGATGGAATTGAAATGTATACGTTAGCTTGTGGTGTGAGGGCAGTTTCTGGAAGTATTGAGGAAGATAGTGATAATGTTTTTGAAAAAATGTAACCGTTGGAAATTTTAAGAATTGAATGTTTGTTTGTATTGACGAAATTAACAAGCTTTAGAGGGGCAGAAGAATATATAAACCCCAACGAATGGTGGTGAAGCTCTCTAAATTTCCAGAAAGCATACATCTCTTTAGGCTTACACTTGTAGTTTACAACCAGCTGAAGGCTCCAAGCATTAATATGTTTACGGGTTGCATAAAAGTTCTGTTTACGTAAGTATAACTGATACATTTGAATTTGCACTAAGTGTGCTAAGTATAAAATTGAGAATGGAGCAAAAAATAGTGTTTGGTGGAACTGGTTGATTACCTACACTTTATAGAAAAGGTTTGGGAGTCTGTATGCAGTATGGAAGTGAAAAACGAGATAACCCTTTGGTGATGTGGTTGCAGCTAGCAATCGTGGTGATTGCAATTCAGATTGGGTGTTCCTGTGGGCAGCAGTCGTTGATGGTATGATAGCAGTCCTGGGGGCAGTGATAGAATCCAGGTAACTGTTACTTTTGTTTGCATATGTGTAGAATCAGGTGTTTTGTGCATAGTGGGTATAATGCTATGAACTAAAAAGATAAACTTGGGTGGAGTTACGGATCGAACTTTTTGTTTTGCATTATGATACTGTATTTTATGTGGGAATTTAAGGTTTAGAAATGATTTATGATTTTAACAATATTTGGTATGAACAAGGTAAAAGGGTACTCTTGAAGGATCTATGTGCAAAATTTAGCGTGAAAGATTAATCTTATGAGATCGTACTAAGCCGGAGTTACAGTAAACACTGTGATAAAGCTCTGTTACTTTCTATGATAATCTAATTGTAAATATTTATCTGGGTAATTATTGATTTCAAAATGTATTGTGAAATGTGTTATTTTAACAAAGAGAATGTATAATGTATAAATAATAATGTATAATAATGTATAAATAATGAGTGAACGAGGAGTTTTATGTTGATCTTGGCGTGTCTTTTTCTATGAATATTAATAAATCTAGGCGATTTACCGTAACAGAATTTTTTTAGTAATTAGTTTGATTTACAGAAAGCAGCTGAGCAGCCGTGGCATACTTCGTTGCGAAGCAGAAATATTTTTAAGTTTTTTTTTGGGTATATAAGCAGCATCGAAGGTTTGTAGCATTTTGCATTTTAGAGACTGCAGCTTTGAAGCATTTTTGGTGCCCAGAAAGAGGGGCTTTTTGTAGTAGTGAGTGACGACCAGCAACAGACGTCGCAGCAATTTTGACGCCTACTGGTGGGGCTCGAATTAGCATTAGGGTATTCAGACGTCGCAGTAATTTTTGGCGACCCGAACGTGAGGGGCTCGATTCGGATAATTATATTTATTTCAGAAAACTGACAACCTGGAGACTAGGGGTTGATTGTGTTGGATTTTTTTTGTTTGTTGTGTATATGTGAACGTATGTTAAGAAAAGAGTGGTTGAAGAGTCGAGGGGTTGAGATCGAAAGTAGTGACAGCGCTTTGTTTGATAAACCGAAACCGAAAATGGAAGCAGAGGCAGGAGGTAGTAGGGATCAGTCGAAGACGGAATCAGGAGACCAAGGGTGTGAAATGATTATGAGAATGCTAGAAAGAATGAGTGAAGAGTCGAACAGGAAGTTTGAGCAAATGCGTGAGGATACAAACGGGAAGTTTGAGCAGTTAGGTGAAAAAATAGAGAAAGAAGTCGGCTAAGGAATTTCGTGATTTTAAAAATAGTTTGACGGTAAAAATAGAGGAAGTTGAAATGCATGTAGAACGGAATGAAAGGGATGTAATAGGGATCAGACAGGAAATAGGACAGCTGAAAACGGAAGTGAGAATTTTTTGAGAGGAACAAATTAATAGTAAAATGAGAGAAGTAAGTAATTCATGTAGAGACCAGCTAGGTAGATTTGAAAAGGAAATGAATGGAATCAAACAAAATGTGACCGCTTTAACGGGGGATGAACCGAGGTTTTATACAAGTAATTTATCGTTAGATCAGCACATGAAATTTTTTGGGGACCATCGACTAAACTCGCAAATTTTTATCAATAGTGTTCGAGTATTAGTACACAATTTGTATGATGAATAGGCAAAGTTAAATTTAGTAAAGGCATTACTAAAAGAGAATGCATAAGCGTGGTATAATCTTGTAGAAAAAGACATACAGTCGTATTTAGATTTGGAAGAAAAATTTCTGAAATATTATTGGGGAGATCATAACCAAGACCACGTGAGAGATGATTTGATTACGAGGAAATATAAGGGAGAATTTTCAGGATCTCGGGAGCAGTATGCGATCAGAAAGTATAGTACAGCAAAACAATTAAGTCCACCGCTAACGGATAGGCAAATTATTAAGTATTTATCTAGGCACTTTGACGTAGAGGTTAGACAGCACGCAGCATTGCAGAACATTACAGAAAGAGAAAGATTTTGGAGTATTTGCAAAGATACGATGATGTAAGTACAGCAAGACTAAGATAGGTATGTAAATCAGGTTAGATTTGAAAATCTGGGGGATAATTTTAACAATACCCGGGGAACAAATTTTAACAGATTTTTCAGAAATAACTGGGAGTCAAGGGGAAATTATTATCGCAGTAGTAGCGGTATGAGAAATACAAATCGGGGCCCGAGTGTGCAACGTCAGAACAGCTCGCCGGAAATCTCGAGAGCACAAACTAGTGCAGGGACCAGAAATAATGAAGTTAGAAGTAGGCCGGAAGTTAGTAGAACTTATGCCGAAGTGGTAGAAGGACAAAGGGGACCAAATAGTAAGACGCAGGAAAGACCGGATTTTCAATAAGAGGCAAACCACTAGAGTTAGCAATATGTAAATATGAACATCCACGGGAATGGATGACGATTGAGGAGGAAGTGGAACCAGAAATAAATGAGAAAGTTTGTTTGCCAATAGTGGAGAGTAAAATTTTAAATTATAATGTAGGATCGTTGCTCGATTCAGGAGCGGAGGTGAATTTAGTATCTGACGAATTTGTTAAAGAAATTAAGAAAGCAATTTACGATAGAATTATGCCAATTAAGAAGTCATTTAGTAAATCCGAACAAAAGAGGTTTGCTGTAGTAAATAGCGTTGTTGTGCTAAAGGTAGAGATATGTTCGTTAAGCTGTAAACAGGAATTTGTGATTGTTCCTGGACTATAATTTAAAAGTATCTTGGCGATGGATTGTATGGAGCTAGATCTGGCAATAGACATGTAAAAAAAGTTTAGTAAAGGTTAGGGATATGGTATTGTACTGGAAGGAAAGTGATGAGGTCACTGAAGATGACGTGAGATTAAGTGTGAATTTAATGGAAACAGATGATTGGGATACTATTAAATGTCCGGAGGAGAAATTAGGGGAAGTTCAGACACTTCTGAAGAAACATTCAGAGTTAGTAGATGTAGAGGCGAGCACGGCGCAAGGCTATGAGCATGCTATAGAGGTTGATAATTCAGAACCATTTAATTCTAAAATATACCCGATACCTGCAGCATAGGGAGCAAGTAAATCATGAGTTAGCAAAAATGTTGAGTAATGGCACAAACAAGATAAAGAACTGTTACAAAACTATGAAACTGCGGTTACTGTAAAACTCCAACGTATTTACTATCGACTTCTACTAGAACGTCTTTAAAGAAATCTGCGGTTGTGGCATATAGTGTATTTTCTACAAGATCTTTAAACTGCCAACAAAATAAAACCTTCTAAAATATCACAGATACGAAACGATTTCCTGAAGGAAATTGATTTTATTACGGGTTTATAGGTATCGCCGAGGGATTGGGTAAGATAAAAAGATGACGCGAGGATATAGCTAAAGTCTAAAGCCAATTTATTAATATAGAACTAAAAAGTCTATTATTTCCTTCATATGGTTAGAACATGTTTTATAATGTACAGAGGTAATCGCGTTGATGTTACTCCAACAGAAGCCAGCCTTTACACAAAATAGTTTATCAGTGAGTGCTTAAAAGAACGGCAGTGAAAGTTCACTTAAATTTAATACCAACACATCCCAGCACAACTGACCAAACAATATTATCGTATTTGCCATGAAATCAACACAGCCTGCTAAGAAAAACGCCGCGATTGAAAGGCAAACTTGTTATTCTATTAATTGGTAGTTGGTTGTAAACTAGTCTAACAGAGGGCGCAATATCTACCCAAATTTACAAATGTTACAAAATATATTTTCCGTTTCAAATTAAACAATGTAGATTAATTAAATAAGACAGTTCACCTTATTTAATTTACTTCAATATTAGCAGCTGTGTATCAGATAATTATTCTTTAACTCAGGTGTTCGCTGTGGGCTGTGATTATAAATATGGCCGTTTTAATCTAAATTTTCGTGGCAAATTTAATGGTTTCCTTTACTAAAACCTTAAACAGAAACATAAGACAAAAGATATGATATTAAGAATCGGATTGAATTTGACATTCTGTAATGTTCTACGTACCAGTAGTTAAAGATAGAAAGTCACGTCAAGGATTAATCATGGTGGCCACATTATCAACGACGACCATCCCTTGCAGGCGTCCTGAGAGGACGGACAAACTTCATGTGTCCATTACACAACCGTGAGAATTGTTTTTAACATTCCTTTCCCACGATGTTACTAAGAAAATACAAAAGTTATTCACCCAATACTATTTTTGTAAGTCCATATTACACAAATGTGTAGAATAACCTAAACTAATAATTACAATAATCTCCTAAAATTAATTTGTGGAGTGATATCATGAGATCAAGGAGAAGAAATTTTCTCGTGCACCCGTTCGCAAAAACGGCATGAAAGAGCAGGTAGAAATGTGGATGCAAAACCCTGCACCCATGCGCCGATTAAGAGAAGGTATGTCCTCATGCCATATCGAAAACAAATTATATGATCAATGACAGCAGAGATACATAGCCTGATAGAGGTCTCTACACTCACGGCCCAATGTTGTGATATTACAACCTTTTAAATTATACAGCGACTTAGAAAGGAAAGGAAGCAAATAATAAAAATAAAAAAGATAATAGAGGAAACTGGGATATTGGAAGCTTCAAAGTGATAAAAAAAAGGTGAACAGTAAAGCACTGCTAAATCAATCAAAATGCAGTCAATGGCCCAAAGTGAGAAAAATCACTCGTCATGGACGATTGTCTCGGGACAAAGACATGTCCATCGGAAGAAAAAATAAGGCCGAAACGGAAATAGAGAGTTACGAGAAAGGTAGAGCCTTTAGCATAAACATCCTAGGGAAAGGCTAGAGAGTTGAGAATGCCTGTCAAAACAGATCGGTCTGAGAGACCACCTGCTACGTTGACATATAATAACACGTCGATAATAATAAAAAATAGCTGGACTTCAGATAAGACCTAAACATATTATCTTCCTAAGGAGAGCATCCAAAACGATACGAAAATCAGACAGAAGTTAAACCGACCAACCTAGATAATACACTCACACTAATTTCAAAAAATGTAGCCACGATAAACATACAGAAGTACTTAAACCATAGACAGTTATTCAAAAACAGAACTGGAAAAGTTCCCGATATATCCCGATATATCGACGGATTGCGTTGAAACCACATGTTCAGAAAAAAATTACAAACGTCCCTATGATATAAAAACAAAAGATAAAGGCAATAGTAAAAAATGATTTAAATATTTCATAAAGAAAACACATTCAATAGAAATTTTTCGTAGTCGCAACTATGGAAATTGACTTTCTACTACAGAGGCATTCGCAAGCAAAGCATCAATCCAACATCAGATAGTACAAATACTAAAGATTCGTTAAGCCGTTCAAACAGAAGATATTTCAACCACAACAAATGAAGACGGTGAGTTGTGTAACAATAAAAATAATACGGAAATAAGAAAGGAAAATTTAAGAAAAGATAAAAATAATTAAAAGTATTGACAAACAAATTTTTAAAAACTAAAGACGAGAGAACTATGAAATTTTGAGATGAATGAGGTATCTGAGAAACGAGGATATTTGAAATAATTCAGAGCCCAAGGGTATGATATATTTATATATAATAAAGTTAAGCCGAAAGATAGAAATTCAATTTAAATAACGGTAAAAAAAGCTAAATATATTCAGATAAAGGTAGAAACGAAAGTACTCTAATTACTAATCGCTAGGATTATAAGAAAAAACTTTTAATTCCTTAATATGCCATCGTTCTTGAGGTTTGCCGTCAGCATCTTCTGGTTTATAAAGCAATGCAAACACTACACAAGATATTTTACATAAAATAAATTTAGGACCTGCTTTTGCAAAGAACTTTTTACACGCTTCAAATAAGACATGATTTTTATTTTACACCTGTACACCCAGAGCAACTTGACTACGTCAGCAATGTCTGGAATGGAACAATTTGGAGTATATCTTCCAAATACTAAAAATGAAGGTTAACAATTATTAGCTTCATGCTTAGTGTTCCGTTTATAGTGTAAATAATTTATAGCTACATTTATTTTCTATTGAGTTTGTTGATTATTTACGTCCGCCTCGGGATATTTAAATTTATTAGAGTAAATTTCCATGTTTACTACAAGTACACGCCAACAAGTGCCACGAGTAATAAACTCTGTGTTATTCCGCATATGCAAACAGTGTAGTGACTGGAAAATCCACGAAGCACGAAAGAATCGATTTGTCGTTCGAACAGTCCGCATCGCTGGTTTACATGTTTACGTAGAACTCCTAATTGAAAGAACCGCTTTTCTTCAAAACCGCTATTGACAGAAATGTGCTTCGCTACACCCGCAAAAATAGAGTAGATGTTACATCGTTTTTTTCGTTGGCACGGCTTCATGAATACCAGGTGAATGCTTTCAGTAAACGCTTGATCTGATTAAAAAACAGTAATTATTTGTTGTTTGTTCAATTATCACTTAATTTTTTTATACAGTCCACTTTTCTCTCCTAATTAGCTATCGTAGTTTCGCTTCAATATTTTACACTTAAACATACGTAATGCTTGTGCAATTTTGAAGATATTTTTGTCCCATTTGGTATGGTCCAAATCGATATAAGATAAGATAACGGTAATTATGATACGAACTCTTTAGGTAGGATATATTTGGGACGATGTTTAGCGTTAAATCAGAGCTTTGGTAATTTATAGCTTGTCACAAAATTTCTAAACACTTTAGAAATAAACTGAGGACCATTGTTGCAAAGAATAATTTGAGGGATGCAAAAATAAGAAACACTTCTTGTTCGAAAAATTTTATGATTGAAGCAGCCGTTGCTTTAGTCAAAGGGTTGACGAGAACGAATTTAGAAAACCAATCCGTTACCACCAACATTGGCTGCCTTTTATGAACTAAGGAGTGGTAATAATAGACCCAAAGAAACTAACTCAAAGGTATAAGATGCTTTTTTAAATTTACCCATCAAATCAGGTCGAACTTCGTGTGAACTTTTCTGTGCACTTCAGACTTTACAGTTTTTAATGTAATGAGAAACAGAACGTTTTAAGAAATATACTCAAATATTTTAGCTAGTATTTTACTAACGCCTAAATGAGCGGAAATAGGGCAATCGTGACGTACTTTTAAAACATCTTTGCGATTATGAGTTGGAACGACTAATTTCCACTCATGGATACTTGAAGTTTTACGCGAAGAGGAAGAAATAAATTCATAGAGTATATCACCAATAACACGAAAAGAAGGAAGTTTTTCAGGGTGCTTAGAAACTTCTTCTTTGTAACATATTAAAATACCAAGTATGTGGAATTTAGTGAAGAAGATTTAAAGAAGCAACATCGCGAAATGAAGCATCAAGTACGAATTTTAATTTTTCAGCTAAGAATTTCCTGTTTAATATTTCCACATAAGTCTATAACAGTGCTACTCAAAAAATTTAGGGCAGTAAGAAACAATTTTTCATCAGTTACATTTCTAGCAACTTGAAGGTCCTTAATACGTTAAAAAAAGACATTAAGCTAATATTTGAGCCATAATCAGAAAAAACTATTTTCCATTTATAAATAGGTAAACTTTTTGTGCAGATACGGTGAGTTGTGAGATATTCATACTAGTTACATTAGAGGCAAGTGAAGATAGATTTATATCCGGCTGTAATTTTTCGGTCACAATTACTTCTAGTAATAAGATATCCGAAAGAAAATCTTATTTCGTTTGTTGAAAATCTCCATTTGTTACAAAAAGGAAAGGGCTAGGTTTTAGATGTAACAAGCGCGACTGGGGCCATTTTAAATCTAATTGAGTAGGTGGTGCATCGATATTATCAATTATATCTTTGATATCAAGTAAAGTGTCATTTATTTGTTCGGTGTTTTCTACTAAACCGAAAGGCATTATACGAGGTATGGCAGGTATTTTTTCGTTAGCAAATATATCTATTATTTGTAGGCGTTTATTATTTCGGGTTCTGGGAGACCGGATGCCACGAGATTAGATTTTAGAGATTTTAATTACAGACACTAAAACAACAACCTTGACGCAATTATTATTCTCTTAATTGGTTGGCGGTTATCAACTAGTCTAACAGAGAGAGCGATATGTACACAAAATTTACAAATGTTACAAAATATATTTTCCGTTTCAAATTAAACAATGTAAATTAATTAAATAACACTGTGTATGTTACTCAATTTATTTGGATATTAGCAGTTGTGTATCGGATAATTATTATTTCACTCTGGTGTTCGCCATGGTTTATAAATATGACCATTTTTGTCCAAATTCCTGTGGCGAAGTTTACTGATTTCTTTTCCTAAAATCTTAAACAAGGACATAAGACATAGGGTACGTAGGATACATTATTAAGTTATGGGTAGAAAATTAACAGGTAGAACTTTACTACATTCTGTAATGCACTCCGCAGCAGTAGTTAAAGATAGAATGTCACGTCACGAAATATTCAACCCGGTCGCATTTTCAACGACAACCCTCCATTACACACGCATCCTGATTGGATGGAAAAACGTCATGTGTCCTATCACCGACCGCGAACATTAGTTTTCAACATTCGTTTCCTACGATGCTACTAAGAAAACACAAAGGTAATTCAGCCAACCCTATTTTTTTAAGTCAACATTACACACATATGTGTAATAAGCTAAATTAATAATTACAATAATCCCCTGGAATTAAATATGAACTAAAATAATTTGTGTAGCACTTTTTAACGCAACAACAAGCTCTTCTTACTCAAACAAAAATATCTACAAAAGAATCCCAACCAACATGTATTGAAAATAAGGAAAAATTTAAATTCGACAGTGAACGTACCATGTAGAAATGTAGCTCAAAGACATTTTTAATTTTGAGTAGTCTTCTAAGTTTGTTTCTTCAGAAGAAACTTAGTGCCACAATTTGTGCAGTTTTTCTTTCTAGGTGTCTTTTCAAACTTTTCACTTGTACTTTTAATACAATCCAATTAGGAAGACGTGCATGTTGTAAACTGCACTTGTACTGTAAGTTCCTAAATAGTAGTGCGGCAAACAATTTTGTTTCTTCAGTGCATGAACAGAAGAAAAATATACAACATAAAAAGTTTTATGAAGCAGTACAAAAATAGTCAACTACGTGGGTATCAAAAAGGGGTGTTTGAATGCAAAAGGTGGGATAGTAGCGATTTTTTAGTATGGTGTTGGGCTTGGGGTCCTAATGAAAAATCTAAGTTTTCGACCTCGAGGCGGATGCGCTTGAGCCACCATCTTGGATTTTAGGTACAAAAACTTGATTTTTTGATAATAACTCAAAAACGGTGGCTTTCACGACAAAAGATGTTCTATACAAAGTTAAAGAAAACAAACTTTCCTACATTTTTTGTAGAAAAATTTTTTTGTAGCACACATATATTAGGAGTTACAGCTCCGTGAAGTTGCACTATTTGAAAAAAAAAGTATTATATTTTGTTATTTGGCTGTTAATAAGTAAAATAAATTATTTAAACCAATGCAAATCATATTGAAATAATTTTTAAAGATACTCTAATTTTATATTAATAGGTTGCCCTAAACCTTAACAGATAGGCAGGTAGCGCGAGCACAGCTGTTGTCTAGTAGGTATTGAGAAAGGGTCATAAATGACCTTCAGTGCATTGAGTCTGGATGCGTCAGTGTGCTTATTGTCTAGCTTGCAGAAGGTTACGCTGTTATAATGGAAAATCCCAAGTGGATTTGTGCTTGATTTGTGAGAAAACTTTAAGTGAAAGTGACGTTGTCGTTGTATAGGAAAGAGGTGTAAAGACACTTTTAAAATCGAGCGAGTTAGGAGATAATCGCGCACGTACGCGCATTTTGAGAACACTATCTTCTGCAACTGTGCATGGCGCCTGTCAAAAAAATTATATTAATGAAAAACTGATCGCTGCGTATTTTCGTAAAAAGATAACGAACCTCAAGTAACGCCGACATCCCGCAGATCTAGTATATCGACTTAATTTTAAAGCACAGTGTTTTCTCTGTACTGAAGAAATTACACCGGACTTTTTAAATAAGAAAAAAGGACATCACTCATCTCATCGAGATTTCGTTTGTATGGTGCAACAATTGGGAGTGAACACTACAATTTTAAAAGCAGCTGAAGAACGGGATGATGACTGGGAACGGGAAATAATAAAAAGAATTCAACATGTGGCAGACTTGGTTGCAGTAGAAACAAGATATCATAAAACGTCAAAAACGTCTGTATAATCGAGTGCCATAGGGAAAAAAAGAGGATATCGGCCTGCAGCTAATGTTGACGAAGCGATGGGATATATTTACTCGTATCTTACCGAGAATTCTGAAGAATGTCAATTTTCGTTTGATGAGCTCATGAACCAAAGTGAAGGGGAATGCCGTCCAGATCAGAAAACCGTAAAAGCTCGTCTTATGAATAAATATGAAGAAGATATACTTATCATTGAAAAACATAAGCAATCGCCTGTCGTCTGCTTCCGGACACAGGTTACAAACTTCTAGCTGACCGATGGTATGCGGCAAAAAAGTTAAATCCCAATGAAGAACGGCTTCGTGTTGTTAAAAAAGCAGTTGCTATTATTTTGGCAGATATCCGTTCGCAAAACTATGATATGTCAAAATATCCACCATCCGACAGTTTTTTAAATGAGGCCAATTCTGTAGTTCCACAAACTTTGAAATTTTATTTTGAAGAAGTAATTATAAAGAAAAAGCGCAGTTCGTTTGTCAAATGGAATAAAATATGCGAAGCATTATCCCATGCTGTGATTTCTGCGGCTAGACCGAGATCTTTTTGGTCGCCGATTCTAATCGGAGTTAGTACATATTCGTATAAAAAATTCGGCTCAAGAAAACTCATCAACCTGCTATCATCGTTGGGTTTTGCGGCGAGTTACGCAGAAACGATATTTTTTGAAGCATCTGCCATTATGCGTCCGGAAGGATCGATTGACGAAACTGCATTTTCTCAATTTGTTTGTGATAATGCTAACCACAACGTTAACACTATCGATGGCTTAAATACCGTGCACATTATGGGAGCAATCCAGTGTGTGACCCACATAAAACTGTATTACCCGATCAAGAAATTCAACGTGTAAAGCAAATTCCAATGGCACAGGTAGTTGGAGATGATGGCACTGTTGTTCTTGTATTTTTCAATAAAAATGAAAATGCAGGCTTAAAAACTTTACAAATTACAGACATAGAAGGAAATCGTCCTCTTTCAAAAGACATCGTGCCTTCTCACGATTTTCTTTAGCTGTATGGCAAGCGGTCAAAATTAAATGTACCTGGATGGAACGGCTTTATGGAAGAAGCAACTGCTAATGAGTCTTTTATGCGTTCCAAGATAATATTTCTTCCATTCATAAACTTTCCACTAAGCGAGTATGACACGATATATACAACTCTGCTCTTTGCCATGGAAAAATGTAAGGCGTCCAATCAAAAACATGCTTCGTCACCTTCGATCAGCCTCTCTATGCGAAAGCTCAAGAAATCTGACAAATAATCCGAAATATTCAAATGTCATTGTGAGACTTTATTTGCTGATGTCCTTTTTAGGTGAGTGAAACTTATTTTAATTTAACTAAAGGTTCTTCTTTGGACTATTTCTGAATATTGCTCAATGTATACAAAAGTTGCATATATTGCAACTTGCATGTAATTCGTTCTATAATACACATATTCTGTTCCATTTTAACAGGCATTGGGCACATAATGGGCAGAAGCGGATTGAAAGATATATTCAGTACTATTTACGCTGAGAATAGTGTAGAGGAAATGCTAGCTTGTCACGCATATGCCCGTGCAATTCGTGCTCACATGTTATGTCATCTTGCTTTGGCACATGTAATTTTGGAAGCATTGGAATTTACAGACGAAGATCGTGATGTTATGCAACAATTGCTTGGCAATTTTGATAAATCGACGATTCTAAGGGCAGATGAAAACGAGGCATTTAGCGACGTTGCGACAAAATTTAAAGAAGCGCTTGAAAAAGTAGAAAATAATGGTCCTACAGTCAAACTATGGATTCAGTATTTTCAAATGGTCACTTTGGTAAAGCATTTCATTGAAACAAGGCGAATGGGGAACTGGCAATTGCATCTAAATACTGTTCAAAGAATGCTGCCCTATTTTCATTCAAGCGGACATTTCTTGTATGCAAAATGTGCTCATCTCTATTTGCAAAGTATGTTTGATTTGGAACTCACGACAGAAGGCTTTTTAACGATTAGGCGTACTGACAAATGTTGGTCAGGCATTTGGTCCGACATGACCATCGAACAAACATTAATGCGAATGATGCATTGCTCTGGGGGGCCTAACTCGTAGACGAGGAATTAGCGATAGTGTACTGGCTCATTGGACTTTGGGAATAATATCTTTGCACAATGTTTGCGAAGCTTTTGAGAATTATTGCGAATTTCATCTTGATACATCCGAGCAACATGTCGATGCAAGGGCTTCACGTATCTCACGAGACGATCAAGACCTAAAAAAATTGTTGCATTGGTTTTCTCAGTATTCTCCCTTTCCCGAAATCAATTCTCTTGTTTGTATAAGCACTGGACTTCTTGGAGATGCAACGATTAACTGTCATTTGTCCAGGGAAATGGGTTGAAAGGTTTGAACAAAATGGTTAACACATACAAAAATTTGGAGGCAATTAAATTTAAACGAAAAGATAAAGTCGCCCCACTACTAGCAGTTAATAGTAGCATTAAAGTCGGCGAAAAAACTTTTTGCCTCAACCCACTAATGCTGTTTCAAAGGATGTATATTGCTAAGAAATCCGAAGACGAGATAAAGGATTACCATAAATACGAGCTGGCCCCCTTCCCTTTGTAGCTTTTTCGGAAGCAGGAATGCGCAAAAGAACCAAGCCATCTTTATATTCCGTATTCACACCGCTTTCCGATGAATTTCAATTCGGAGATAACCAGGTCAATGTGGCGGATGGGAGATATCTCCTAAACAAAGTTGTGTGGCACCGAAATGATTTGTTTGGAGCGATTTGTGACAAACATTTTCGATATGTGCACGATCATTTTGGTTCCCATGCAATTGTTGTTTTTGATGGATAGCTAACTGATGGTGGCAATACAAATACAAAGACCGCGGAAAGACTTCGTCGATCAAAAAAGCATGTGTCTGCCGATGTTCTTTTTGATGAAACAATGGTGGTGCAAGTTTCGCAGGAGCAATTTTTAGCCAATGAAAAAATAAAGTTCGTCTCATATCGATGCTAAAAAACAAATTTGAGCTAGCTGCATTTACAGTTAAACAAGCTGAAGATGATGCCGATGTACTAATTGTCAAGACTGCAATTTCATTATGCAGTAAATCAATATTTGATGCTGTTTTTGTGGTCGGGGAAGACGTTGACCTTTTAGTACTTCTGACAACCTTAGCACCAGCCAAAAGTTCTATTTACTTCCGTAAACCTGGAAGAGGAAAACTGCTGAGAGGATATATTCAGCAAGTAGCCTCAAATACAAAGAAGCAACCAAGCACATTCTGTTTGTTACATGCCGAAACTCGGTTATGTATCATATTTAGATTAAGTATAAATATGTGAGTGAATTCCCGCCACTATTTTAAAATATACTTGTTCATTTCCGTCATTTCGGACAGTTGCATTTGCGCAAAAAAATGCGCAAGCGTGGAGTGATGGAAAAGTGCGCAGTTTGTGACACGACAGGATATGAGTATTATTAGCCACGAGACGTCGAACGGTGACGTTTGCCTGTGTCGTATTTTTTGTCTTTTCTCTTTTTTAGGATGTAGGTTCCTTTTATCTCTACCTTCCATCGTTGCCTCTACCTGTATCCTTGCCGCTCCCCTACAAACCAAAAAGGAAGACAAATCAATTTGGTTTCAACGATAGCATGACGCAACCCACACCCAAACGAGATGCCCTGAAATTAACTGCCAGGCGCGTTTTAAGTGAATACTTCGCTTTATTTATCTTTTTAAGGGGCAAATTGTATCATTGTAAACGTGTTTGCCATTTGATACAATTTGACACGTAATTATGTCATAATATCATTATTGTGCAATATTGTGAACGTAGATCGCATCAGTGTTGCCAACTGTAGCAGTGACGCTGAATACGGACACCGGGAGTATAACATGTTCTTGCATGCCTTTAGCGGTTGTGACACTGCGTCATTCCTATTCAATAAAAACTAAATTTTGTACGCTGATAGAAAAGAACAGAGCGGTTCATAAAATAATTGAAATTTTCAACCAACAAGATGCCACGCCAGAGGAAATTGCCGAGGCCGGAGTACGCTTTCTTGTAGCTTTATATGGTGGCAACATGAATAAAGAGAGTTTGGAAGAGATTCGTTTCCAACGCTTCGCCAAATCTACGCTGAAAAGCAAATTTAATTTTGCTTCTTTGCCACCTACAAAAGAGGCGCCGCAATTCCACGCCTTTAGGACGTACCACCAAGCACAGAAATTGAGAGGCATAGAGAAAAATCCTGAAGACTGGGGTTGGAAGCATGGCGCTTACGGGCTCACTCCCATAACAATGGCGAAAAAACCAGCACCCGACTTATTATTAAAATCGGTATCTTGTAACTGCAAAAAAGGGGCGTGTTGGAGCATGCAGCTGCCGAAAGGGTGGACTTAAATGTTCATTTGTATGGGGCTTCTACAACGAAGAATCTTGCGGAAATATGTCAAAAATCCGCATTGAAAGCGAGGACGATGATGACGACTTTTTTCAGGCTACGGACCAAAACTACGACCAGGACACCGACAATAACCAATCCGGACCATCGAAACGTACCAAAATGTAGTAGAAATTAATTTTTGTAACGCTCTAAAATCATCATTTACTATTCTTAAATTTAAAAAAAAAGCGATATACTTTTCGCCTTTAACTTTGTTTACGAAAAGTATAATACTGCTAAATGATAATACTCAAGTGCCTTTTAATATTTTTCTATAATTATGTAAAAATATATGGATATATAATAAGAATAATAAAATAAAACTCAACTAAAATGAAGTTTTCGCATTTTTTTCAAATAGTGCAACTTCACGGAGCTGTAACTCCTAACATATGTCTACTACAAAAATTTTTTCTACAAAACATTTAGGAAAGTTTGTCCTCTTTAGCTTTGTATAGAACATCTTTTGTCGCGAAAGCCACCGTTTTTGAGTTATTATCAAAAGTCGAAAACTTAGATTTTTTATTAGGGCCCCAAGCCTAACAGCATACTAAAAAATCGCTATTACATCATCTTTTGCATTCAAAAAACCCCCACGTACTGGACTAAAACTCGAGATCATGACCCACCCACACGATACTACAAATGTCACCACAAAGTATATATTTTTTTAATTTGAAACGCCTCGCCCCCTGTAAAATGAAATTTATAGGTTTCCCTTTGAATTGTTGTGCATACTCTATTGTTATACTTGAACAATAACAAATTATTTTTTATATTAAATAAATTTCGTCCATGATAAATAGGGATGGATACGAACCGAACAGGTTCGAGGTTCGGTTCGAGGTTCGGTTCGATTTTTCGAACCGAACCGAATCGAACCGGACATTTTATTTTCGAACCGAACCTCGAACCGGACCGGCAAATTTTTCGAACCGAACCGAACCTAGCTCAAGGTTCGGTTCGGTTCGGTAGGTTCGATTTTTTAAATAAAAATTAAATTTAAAAATTTAATTTTCACTAAGAACTTGTTAATCTTAATTTCTCCCAAATGTACATTTTAAAAATCTCTAGTCGCAAGCATATAAGAAATAGAAGGATTTTCTAATGTATATGGTGATCGAGTTTTAAGCCAATAGGTAAAAAATGTAATGGGTATTAGTGTCTCACATCTAGTAAATTTTGTCATCGAGGCATACTTGTAGATAAAAAAATTCTAGATTAGTTCGATTTGTTTAATACTCCTTATTTCAAATTCTTGCTTGTTTATAACTAGTATTAGATATTAAAGAAACTCGAAATGATTTTGAAAATTTGGTTTTAAAAACAAGTTTATTTTATTTAATGAACAGAAGTCGTGTTGCAAAACCATCTTAAACATATACAAGCCGAGGTCACGGTCTAGAGACTACAGAAGTTTTCAGAATAAACGAAACAATTTAATTCTTAATGAAGTGTGTGTTACTAATCCATCATTTTGAATTTTTTTCTATTGTATGAAAACCAGCTCTCTATTAATACTAAAAAATTTGACCTTGTAGCAAAAACGAATCTCTTTTTCTTTTGTACATAATCGCTCAACAAATGGTGTTACAAAACGCATAGTGCCATAATATTTACTGTTTATTTAATGTGGCCATTACCACCTACGTTTTTAAAAGTAGCCGATACTCCAGAAGAGTGACCCCGAACTTCCCTCAAAACCAAAGGTTGAAGTTTATGACTCGTGGCGGCATAAACTTTTCAATCAATGCCAACATAAAATAACACAGTATAATGCAAATAATAAGCAGATATAATATTATATTTTATTATGAAAAACGTAAACGCTGTTTGAAGTAGATTTACAATTTTGCTGAGAACCATCTGATATTGTCTTTTAAAAGAAATAATACTTAAATAGATTTACAACATTTTTCTTTAGAATATGGGTTTATATTAATATTTCTAATGGTTATGCAAGGTTTCAATTTTATTTTAATTGCTGTTGTATTTGCCCGTTTTGACCGACCAATCGCAAGCCCTATCGTCGATGTAAATTTCTTTATCGAAAAAGATTTAAAAGCTTTGTTAGTTATTGTCCGGACTTGAATTTTGAAGGAAAAGACTATTTAGACTTAAAGTACAAATTTATACAATGGCAGACTATGACAATGACGAATGGTTTTAGAACGATATGATGAACTAAAAAACATTGCTATGAAGATACTGCGAAACAACAGTTCAAAAATATCTTTTACGTTAGACGGATAGCCTTCGTTCCGTTTTACGGTGGACACACAGGAAAAACATAGCTAAGGTTTTTTTTAAACACTAAAAACTACGGCATTGAATAAAGGATACACGGCATAACTGTTGACAATGTTCAGCCAACACTTTATTCATGAAATAATTGAATATACTGCAACCGACATTTGACAGCGTAAACCAGCACTTTAATAGATGCATGGCACATGTTTCAAATCTGGCAGTGCAAGATTTATTCCGTACATTGAACTTAAGCCCTGAACGAACTGATGAAGAAGAAATTGAAGATGAAGATGAATGTAGCAGTAATAGTGATGAAGACGAATTTAACAGTAAAACCAAACTCAATTGTATTGAGAGAATTCGAATAGTCTTTAAGAAAATTAGAAAATCCGAGCTATTGAGACACCGAATTAAAAGCGCTTGTTAGACTGTCGGTGTGTCTACAGAGCTTTCACCGGTTCTAGATTCTCCTACACGGTAGAATTCCACTTATAATATGTTAGATATAGCTTTTAAGTTAAAGCGAGGACTAATATGTTTGTGCGAAAGTGACGCTACTCTAAAAAATTGAAAACTTAATGAAAGTGAGTGGTTAATCTTAGAGAATATGTGTAATTTTTTAAACATGTTTAAAAGAGTACTCTGAAAAGTTTGGAGGAGACAAGTACGTTACCTTACCCTCCGTGGTAGTTTGTATTAATATTTTATTGGATAAAATAGAAGAAGAGATAAGAAAATTAGATGGAAAAGCAAATAGATCTATAGTCGATGAGCAGTTGTTGATAGCATACCAGGGTTCAAGAAATAAAGTATTAAAACATTATCGTCTTACCAATTGGCTATATTGTGCTGTACTAGTGCTCGACCCTATACACAAAATAGAGCTCTTTGGCCACGCTAGTTGTGGAAAGCACTTAAAAGTGGAATCGCTGAACTTCTTTAAAAACCTCTATGAAGAATATACAAAACAAGGGCCAAACCTGCACTCTCCTTTGCCCGAATCTTCTGAAGATTCATAAGACGATGTTAGTGTCTCTACACTGTACAAATCCAAAAGAAGAAGGGAAGACAAGGCCGACGAATTAGCAATATTAGCAGTACCGCGTTGTAATGGCGATGAAAATATTTTAAAGTGGTGGCAAATTAACAAGGAAAGGTTTCCGATACTGAGTAGTATGGCAAAGGATTTGTATAGTGTGACAGCAACCTCAATCCTTTCTGAACTCGAAAGCAGGTTTGGTTATAAGGAAGCAGAGGAATAAACTTAATCATGAATCAGCTAAAAGTCTACTCTGCCTTAATTCTTGGGTAGGAGAATTATTTCCCAACTTAAACACTATAACTATAAATAAGTAACTGCCATTATATTAAAATTAGTTGCATTATTATGCACTATAGATTATACATTACTAAAATTATATATATATATATATATATATATATATATATATATAAATATATATTGCTGTGATATCGCCTTTGGGATTTTATGCCCCTACGATGGGTGTTATAAAATTGCTGTGATATGCCCCTCAATTGGACGTTATCAATTGATAATCCGTAATATTTATTTTGCTATGATATTTACTTTAGGATTTTGCCCCGACTAGCTCACTGAATAAATCTTATTTTAACCTTTAAATGGATTCAAATAAAGCAGTTCTAGAACACACAATATAATAATTGTTAATATGTACAATGCCGTGTAAACTCAAAATTTTCCTTTGTATAAAATATTTACATTTATCAAATTTATGATTTCCTGAAAGCCAGCAAAAATATCTTTTAATTATTCTCAAGTATCTTCGAACGTTCTAAGATGCTATTCCCTGTTTTCATATTTTTCAAATGACGTTTTTGATGACTCTTACAAATACACAATGTATAGCAAATATAAAATTTGAGTCAGTCTTTCAATAATAATAAAATGTTTAAAAATCGCTAACCTGGAATGGTTAATGAAGTTCCTTCATAGTCTGTGGTCTGCATCTCTTGTTGTGTCCGCTTTACTTATTGGCCAGAATTATCCACTTTTGATCTCTGGTATTTTTAGACTTGCGTTAAGGCTTAGATCTCGACATGAACGTTGAGTCGTATCAACAAAATGCCGTCCCAATAAAAGAATTTCCTCCAAAAAGCCGTCCCGATATAAAAAAGGCTCAACAAAAAC
Organism: Platerodrilus igneus; assembly: GCA_036346225.1. NCBI lineage: Eukaryota > Metazoa > Arthropoda > Insecta > Coleoptera > Lycidae > Platerodrilus > Platerodrilus igneus. The sequence continues at coordinate 6,885,027 of JARFIW010001469.1, read as the reverse complement.
CGTCCCAATAAAGGAATCGCCTCCAAAAAAGCCAACCCAATATAAGAATCGCCTTAATAAAAATCGTTCTAATAAAAAAATCCCCTCCAAAAAGCCGTCCCAATATAAGAAGGCTCAACAAAAACCGTCCCAATAAAGGAATCGCCTCCAAAAAGCCGTCCCAATATAAGAATCCGTCCATTTGTAGATCGGCTTATTTTTCGTCGCACAAATTTTTGCACTTTTTAATTTCATTTATATTGAATTTTATTTTACTAATTAATTACGTAAGTTTTTACGGCATTCGAGAATAGTTGGTGCTTGGTTGAATATATACTCAATGTTATTCATTTTCTATTGTATTTATAAGCTCTTCCCACCAATAGTTTTCATTGGCGTGTTTATAATCAAGGCTTGCACTTTGCCTTATCTGGCAGAACTCGGAATTTTCACAAATTCCCTAGTTTGATGCTTCGACGAAATGTTCCATCGATCACGTAACCGTTTAGTATATTACAGTATTATAGTAGGATTTCCAATTTTTGGCTTTTATCAAGTCACGTTTGTTACAGAATGTTGGTTTTTTGAACAAATGTGTTCTTTCTAGTCACGTAACGATTTTCTAATAATGGCGTATTAAGATGCGTTTGCATGATAATTACGTTGATATTTTCGACGCAATTATTAAATATTTGAAATGCCAATTTATCTATGTTTCCAGGTAATTTATTTTGATGCAATTAGTTGCTTGTAAAATCTTATCTTTACTTGTAAACTATATTTAAACATATTTATACGACGCACACATTACTATTCTAATCAAATGATATCGGATTATTACTAAAGAAGCTTCTTTCTCATGCATTTAATCACATATCTTTTATATACAGTGTCCTCGCAATTGACTTTTTGTAGAATAGTCGATTTACTCTTATAATTGCTGGAATTATTTGATTTTCTTAATCTACCCTTAAACTACCCTATTATCATAGCAATATATATATATATATATATATATATATATATATCAGAAATCAATAATACCTTATAGTCTTGATACTCTTTTTATACTAACTAAAATAAAAGTAATCGCAAAGATTGTGTGATATCGTTCTTGCACAGTAAAATGACATTAGTAAAAATCATCAATTATTAACACATTTTAAATTTTGGAGGTGATTTTCACTATTAAGCTAATTGTAATTACGCTTTGTTAAAGATGGTACGTATTAAAAAAATCTAACCTGGACAAATAGTATTAATATGATTTATGCTACTAAAATCTAAAGCAAATTAATGTTGGGTTTGAAAGTAGCAACTACTAAATAGAAAAACTACATTAAACATTTAAATTGTTGTAGTTCAACGCACTAGTTGTTTGAAATATCAAAATGTCGAACCGGTTCGGTTCGGTTCGAGGTTCGGTTCGTTTTTTTCGAACCGAACCGGAATATATTTTTTCGAACCGAACCTCGAACCGAACCGGACTAAAAAGTTTTCGAACCGAACCGAACCTAGGGCAAGGTTCGGTTCGGTTCGAATCCATCACTAATGATAAAAGAGTTTGGAAAAATTTCTAAAACACAAGCGGCATTTACACGTTGAACCTCGAGAAATACCTGTACGGAATGATTTGCTCGAAAGTTACCTAATTCATTGATTGATTTTTCCTAATCTCGTATATGAAAGCTTTCGTTTCTTCTACCCAAGGACCTACAGTTCGAAAATCACAACTTTGAACATATGATTTGAAGATTTTATGGCTGTGTATTTATTGTGCTTCCGCTTACAAACTGGTTTTTGGAAGATTTCAATCTGCAAAGTTGTCCATATAGGTAGCGTCCCATATTAGTCTCTGTCCTCTTAACCGTGGAATAAGAATGAAACCATCGGACCTTTTTTCCATCATCACTACATAGAAACAGATTCTAGAATAGAAGCGATGTTGGCGAGGGTCAGTGAGGCGTTGAATTATATGGTTCAAGTTATCATGCTTTAGTATTCTTCTATTACTTTGTCGGCAAAGACCATCTTTTTGTACAGTTAAGTTACAAGGTAGTCCTTAAAAATACTGTAGCCTAAACATAATGCCATGCGTATTTTGAAAGTCTGGTCATTCACACTCCAGCTTCAGGTACTTTAGTGGTTAAAACCGAGCAGCCTCATGTACATCGCTCGGTGTCATTGTTTCGTCTAGAATTGATTGAATATTGATCATATCCCAATTTTTCTGACTATGAGCTTCGGAATTCATTTTCTTTAACAATTGAACTGAATCGTTTAAAAAAGTTCAATAAACGACTGGCGTTTTATTCCAATAAACCCCTTTTTAATAAGTTTCCAAATATTTTATAATATTAGTTAACACATACACTTTCGACAGCGAAACAGTTTAGAAATGGAAACCACTTGTTTTGTGTAAAAGTGGCAGGATAACGAGGTCCATATACAGATTTTGGACATGTTTATATGATGCAGTCTCTAGTTACCGCCAATCATAAACAACTTAAATTAGTAATGGTTTATCGACCGTACGTGCTTGTTAAATTGACCATCATCGCGTGGAATCTATTATGTGGTTACTCGTGCAACATAAGTAATAACAAAAAGTACAATTGAAGCGCATCAGTTATAAAAACTGCCAAGGTTAGCATGGTTAAAATGCAAATACTTTAATTAGCAGTGGTATTGACACAAATTTGTTGTATGCGTACCGACAAAGTAATGACAAACATATTTCAATAAGTTTAAATTTATTTAAAATTAGATAAACCTTGAATGCAATATGAGAGGAGTTTCAACAATAAAAAATAGTATTAGTAAAACGATCAACGTGAGCCGAACGAAATGCTTGTTTTATGTATAATATATTTAAAATGCGTTTCTAGTATATTTTTGCCGCCAATAATAGGAAACATACCTACAAACTTAACGGATATAAATTCAAATTCTATAGCGTTTTTTGCCCAATTTGCACCTACGCCTCTCGATGCATTCACTTCATCAGGTGGAGTACTATCACCTGGATTCATTTGTGTGCCAATTGGTACATGTATTACATCTGGGTTGCCAGATCCTAGAATCGTTACACCTGTAAGTTTCTGAAAAATTCAAGAAATTATAAAATGTTATTTTCAGAACGAAACCAACCCATGTCCTTCAGGTCAAGTACCATGTAATGGTACTGTAAGTGGAAATCAATGCGGACAACGGTTTGTAAGCAACATTAACAACGGAAATGGCTTAGCAACGCCCGGATCTTACCCTTGGCAAGCTTATTTGGTTAATCAAACGGGTTACGCAGGAGGTGGAGTACTTCTTAATCAATACGATGTGTTAACAGCAGCTCATAAAGTTTACATGAATGTGTAAGTTTATTAAATATACAAGCCTTTGGCAAAAAGGTTGTCGAAGGTTCTTCAAAATAATAATTAATTTTGTTAACGAAAACTCTCTTTGTTCAAACAATAGTTCTTTATATTATCAAACTGATTATACAAGCCTTTTCAACAACTCGTAGCTGCAGTGAAATTTTCTAAAAGCATTCACAACAATTTCTTTCCAGATAATCACTAACAGTACAAATACTAACTTCTTAACATTACAATACTATATTTTTAATTAACTTAATATCGAACCACTATAGTAAATTTTCCAAGCACTAATTATTATTTTATATCTATCACTACAGTAATTTATATCACGCATGGCAATTTATTTTAATAGTACGTACCACTAATTTATTTCGTATCACGATTTACAAAGCTTTATATTATAACTCATATTGTAATCAAAGCTTCAATTAGAACTAAACTAACTAACGCTCATCACGGCAATTTATATTTTCTCTGATCATTCGAGAACATATTAGAGCATGCAAATAATATCTCGAATGTGCCTATTGCAATCTTAGTAATACAAAACTCTTGTACCTGTCAATCAAGTCCATCGCCAGCAGGGGCTTATCAATCATCCTTTGTGTACAAACGCTTACATTACAGTGTAATTATTCTGATCAAATGTAGACTAAACGGTGCTACACTGCCCCCTCTTAAAGCTGTTCTATCCCAGAACACTCTCTGACCCGGACGGTGGAAGTCCTTGCGGCGGTAAAGAGAGTCGAAACCATTTCTGCAGTTGATGTTGATAAAATAGCAATCAACACTCTTCATAGCAAGCACCGTACTATTGGTCACCACGCACAAACATCTGAACCTCGGTTTTCAGGAACAGTATCTCTAGCACATTTCGAACCACGCTCCAGTCCAACCCATCGAGCCAACAACCGATCTTGAGTATGGCGAACTCCTTGCCTTCAAATTTAATCATCTGACCCTTGAGCTTCACTAACGCCTTTCACATATCCAGAAGGCTCTTCCTTACACACCAGGTAGCAGATGCCACGATGCCCATCCTTTAGCTGTATGACTTTTCCAACCTCTGGTTGTTGTCGGCGAAGTTCATCCAGACCATCAAACTTATTTTTAAACGCCTAAGCAGGCCCTCGTAATATATCAAAGTCTGCTGCTACGAAATATGTCAGGGAGTATTTCGAAGGCAAGCCAAATAGATCACCTTGAATCTCTTCCGTGACCCCAAATCACCTTTTGCCTCTGCGGAAACACGAACCAATCATTGCTCAGTTCAAACTTTCGTTCATCCTCACGAACGTAACTATTTGATTGTCTCGCTGCATGCAGTTCTTTTGGCATTACCGGCATCGTCACTATCGTAGAGTGCTAACCGGTTAATGTGTACCACCATTGTTCTTCCCTTTGGGAGCATACGAATCCAATATACCACATCGTTAATCTTTTTTACAACTTTGCACGAACCCTCTCAATATCTCTATAACTTTGGCGACAGTTGACGCTTCCGTCTGAGATTTTATAATCAGACGCGATCGCCTCTTGAAACAAGACTCCTGCGCTTTGATGTCTTTATCCGATTATTTCCTAGCCGGATATTTTTTCTAACGTCGTCATGGATGTCGTTCATCCTACGTTTGAGTTTCTCGACGTAGCTCTCGCCCACGATGTCGTCCCCGGACAACCAAACTAAAGGTCACATGGTAACCTTATCTCGCGTACCAGTATAACAAATGCATGTGTCTGTTCAGTACTCTTATGGATTGAGAACGGATAGGTCAATAAAAATAGATGTAACTATTGGTCATAGTCTCTGATGTTTCAAAAGATCACCTCGGAAAGGTACTTGTCCAAGGCGCGGTTCATGTACTCTACCATACTATTTGATTGTTCGGTTCTCGCATTCCCAGCGACCGACAAACTTCTTGGAATAACGCTCCATGGAAACTCCAGCACGTCAGCGATGGTTGCACCTTCTTGGTTTGGTATAGCATACGCTTCAGTTCACTTCGCAATATAGTCCATGGCTAGCAAAATGTACTTATTCCTGGAGTCTGTTTCAGGGAATGGACCGGCATTATCGACTGCCACTCTCTCAAAGAGGCGTCCCACTTTGCATTGCCTCAGTGAGGTCTTATGGTTTCCCAATCGTGCACACAGTCGACACTTGCAGCACCACTCGTTAACACGGTCCTTGCAGCCTACCCAGTAAAATCTTGCTCAGATTTTCTCCAGAGTTCTCTTAAAGCCAAAATGTCCATCCGAAGTCCCATCATGTAGATGTCCTAAAACCTCCGACATCCAGCTTTTAGGAACCAAAGTTGCACTTATATTCCATTCTCTACCTTCAGAGAATCAAACTGTATCCAGTACGACATCAGGGTGTAAATCAACGGACTAATTTCCTGCCAGGATGGACGTTCTCCCCTGGCTTTCCAACTCAGAATGACACTTAGGTCTTTGTATTTCTCTTGTTCGGTCCGGCAATGTAGAGACTGCCAATCGTCGTAAATCATAGTAATCAAACCAACAAGATCACATTCTACCTGCGCGACGCGGACGACCATTTTAGGGAGCGGATATGTGCAGGTCGACTTTCGCCCATTTCCGTCGGCCCTTTCTATTGATTTCAGCTCTTCATACTCTTTCTTGCGCCACTTACATCGATCCTGCCTGTATCTAAATCCACGGTTATAGAGGCGTAACCCCCTTTTCCGCGACCGCTAATCACGCAATACCCGTTGAATCACCTTCCCCGCGTTCTCTTGACTCGGTCCATTTCCAGAGCGTCCTACCTTGCCACAAATTAAATGTATTTCCGCTTCAAATTCCAAAGCATGAGCTAGCCGATCATCTAGGGTCCTATGTTAAGCCAGACGTAGTACTTGCTGGATCTCTCCGCTGCATATCCCGTTAATAAAGATCTGTATTGCCGGCTATTCTAGAAAGCTTAGAAAGCTATTCAGTGCTGAAGAGTAGGCTAGTCTCACCAAACGAGAAATATCTGCTTCAAACTGTTGCAAATTTTTGTTAGCCTTTTGGTAACGGTTCTACACTTGAACTGGTACACTTGTTTCAGATGAGAATCGCCGTATCTCATTTCCAACCTTGATGTTAAGACCCCGTAGCTTCTTTGATCTTGGTCTGGTACGTTCTGTAGAATATTCAAGGTTTGCTTAGTAATGCGACAACCAACGCAGTTGCCCTTTCACCACCATTCCAGCTGTTAGCCTCGTGGCAGTCTCGAATTGTTCGAAATATGTCTACCAAGTTGACTTTCCATAAAATGTATGTTGTTTAACTTCGAATCTTGAGGACGCTTCACTTCCCCCAACTTTCTTAAATTCTAGCGCGTGCTGTTGCATTTCCGGAATCGAGTGTCCCGACACTTATACTGTTAGGGAGTTAATCCGTTCCACCATCTTCAGCACCTTTTCTTTCACTTTTCGAGAGTTTCAAAGAACTTTTGCTTCCAATGTCTGTAAGACGCCGGAAAATTTGGTTTCCAGATGTTTCGTGGATTTTGTACTTTCCCGCATAAACTCCTCTCATAATTCGCTATAATTTTATATTAATTTTTCCTCAACTGCGTTTGTATTCTAATTTGCTTTCACGCGGTTTTAATATTTTCCTCTCTCAATTGACTATAGTTTTCTTGTAAATTTACGGCGGTTCGTTCTTGTTTCTCCGCATTTTCTTGGAATCTTTCTTCTAATTTCGTCGTCAGACTTGCAGCATTCAGATCCTGTGTCTCAGCATTTTTCTGTAAATTGGCGGCTGTTGGTTCTATTCTTCTGTCAGGCTCGCATCGCTTTTCTGAAATTTTTGCATTTAATTTTTCCATGAATTCCGCAGAATTAGAAGCAAAGCTCTCCGCAACGCTTGGCTTGAACTCCTACAAAAGGACAGAATTTGGCTATTCATTTCAAGTTGTTGACGACGAGTTACAGACTGCAAATAGAAATCATTCAAATGTCTTTTTTACTAAATCCCACTACTTGACACCAATGTATTGAAAGAACTATATGCACAAACAACAGTTCTTTATTATCAAAATGATTATACAAGCATTTTCAACAACTCGTAGTTACAGTGAAATTTTCTAAAAGAGCTCATAACAATTTTTATAACTTATCTAATCAGCTATCTTTAAATATTTTAAAATTCAGGAAACACTATATCTTTAGCAGAATTTAAATGTGTAAATGTAGAGTTACTTAATTTTCTCGGGTTAAATTGAAGGGTTGTTCCCACGGCGTATAGCTTGGCGAGTCTGGTCTAAAGTTTGTCATACTTTGCGCCGTGAAAATGTAAAAACTCGTTATTGCTCAGACATCAAATACTTGTGGATCGGCGAGTGTATTGACGGAAAACGACCTACTCGATGCTGTAAGTATAGCGCTACTTGCCGAAAATCGACCCACCATAAGTTACAAATCAAATCTTGAACAAATCAAAGTTTGCCAAAATACACGCCGTTGGAACAAAGTTTCTTTTAACTAACACATTGACAACCTAATTAGAAAATTTATTTAGGTAATGTATTTGTTACGCATCCTGAGGAGAGCTGCTGTTTTTAAAGTATAATAATGGTTACATAGATTGCTTTACTTCACTCGCTAACTTGCTGACCTGAGAGCACACACTATGCTAGTAAACTATACACAATCCAAAGGCTAGCTGATCGTTGGTTTACTCTAAAGAAATGATTACTGTCAATCATTAAAAGTTACAACGTTGCCATCTGTTTATACACAGCAATGTCTCTTTTATATTTATAAAAATATATACCGCTACACATATAAAAACGCGTCAAATTTCCAAGTATACGCTTTTATTATAGAGAACATAAGAATGCATGCTGAAAAGAATTTCTATAAGTGTACAAACCAATATGGTAAATTGCCTATCAGAAAGATCGCCGATGCTTGTGTGCTGAGGAAAATAACCTCAAAGACGGATTCGTAAAAACCTCTCGCTTTGTTATAATTGTTTTGTTACTGATGAAAACTGCTCAATGGTCGAATTATTCTGTGTCATGGTATCATTTTTGTCATTTAAAAGTCGTTGTCTAAATATTGTGTTACTTTTTAATACACCCGCCCCATTCTAAAACTAAAATTACATTTTTATTTAAAATTACCAAAAGAAAATAAGTTCTCTACACTTGCAAACATTTTACTTATAAGGTTTTTGTACAGATATCTGATATTATTTTGACTACACCAACCTTTTCGCCATGAATCACATACGCAATCTTTAATCAATACTCACTAAAATCAATTTCAGACCTACACCAAATGAAGTAGGTGTGTATTTAGGCGTCTACAACTCATCTCAACTAGGGACACGATACAACGTAAGGCAGGTATATGTACATCCTATGTTCAACCCATCGACTTTATTTAACGATCTCGCAATTCTTCGACTAACAAACCTCGTTACGCCATTACCATCCACCTACGTAAATACAGCGTGTCTTCCAACCCAGGGACAATTATTTTATGGCCAAAGGTTTAGTATTTATATTTTATTTTACTAAAACTAATGTGCTTTTTGTAGTTGCTGGGTGTCCGGATGGGGTAAAACCAGTTTCAATCTGAACGATTATCCAACACCAGTACAAAAACAAGTACAAGTTCCCATCGTCGACTATAATACGTGCTATGCGTCAATGAGCAATGTTTCGCTTTTAGGAACCAATGCAAACACGTATTTGGATCCCACTGGAGAGTTGTGCGCTGGTGGTCAATTACAACAGGATGCTTGCACAGTAAGTCTAAAATAAGGAGTCATAGGAAAGAACAAAGAATGTCTCAATTCGTAAAATTCTCACAAATGAATTTTAACGACGTTACAGTTAGTCTAATTCTTTTGGCTATACCAAACGTTACAAATTTATAAGATGCGTGAGGAACGAAAAATAGATAAAATTTTCGATAATAAACTCATCCCAAAAATTGTTCATGTGCCCCATACAAAACAATTTTAGAGGAGGAAGAACCGAGAAGCTCATTGATAACACTGACACCTCTGGCCCAATTCGTCTGTCACTAATTTCTTGCTTGATATTGTCGTGAACAGAAAGCAAAAAGTATGCGGGCGCAATTTTGTTAAAACATCTGTTAATTATTTTTCAGTGATACCTTTTTCTAACAATCGTGATACAACTTTTTGCACAACTCAAGTAAATAACGCCGCTGAGACGCGATAGAAAAGTCGACTATACCAACGTACACATTGATTCTCCATTTATAGATGAATTTAACGAGGCAATCACCGTAAGGGCTTCTTCGGTCCAAACAATTGTTAAGAAATACATTCTCCTTTCAAACTGGCGTAAAGGTAAAAAACATAGGTATAGTATAGATACAGACTGCATCCAGATAGCGTTGTATGGTACCAAGAGAAAAATTTGTACATGGTGAGAAATCGGTTAAACGTATAGCTGATACCTATTGTGATGGTGTGGTTGTTCACGCAGAATATATTAGACGCTTACATGATTAACACCAATGGTGTGTGCAACAATCTGACTGCGTATTCAATTCAATGAATCATGTTTCCTTTAAATCTTATGGTTCAAAGATTCCAGTAAACTTCGCAATTTACTTTGTCGATTGCCAAGATTTTGTTTTTTAAATTAAGGATGTGGCATCGACATCAGGGGTCATTAGTCGTTGACACCCTTGAAAAGCTGTCCATGCTTCTCGTATATAATAAGTTTTATGGTATTTGTTCCTTGCTCACACATTTTAAATTTGTATTTGGTGAAGTGAGAAACTAAGTGTTGTGATATAATGTTGGTGCGGTCTTGTATTTGACCGTTTTTTATGAGGAAGATTGTTCTTGTGTTTCGACGTTTTCCTCTGATGGCTCAATTTTTCTCCATGTCTCGTTTGTAAATACATTGCTGTTAACGCTCGAAATATATTCTTTCCGCGAGTTTCAGTTGCACTCTTAAACGAGTTTTTTGCTGCTGCCCGTTGTTTTCGATTGCAATAAGATTTTCAATTGTTCTTAAAGCGTTTTAATGTCTTTTATTTCTATAATTGCTGTGCTTATTTGTTGATTTCACCACGGGACAGGTATTTTTCGGGAGTTGCGAAATGGTTATCAATGCAGCAAGATAGATTCTGAGGTAGCTTAACTATCGATGGGTATAAAACTCAATTTGCCTTTTTGATTGACCACATTTGTATAGAGATGACTCCTGATTTTGTTTCCATTTTACTTCTCTACCGATTATTATTGGGAAGTGGTCACTAAAATACAGATCATCTGCAGCACTCCAGTTCAGTTGTGCGTTGAATGTCGGAGAGCACAAGGAAATGTCTATAGCACTGAATTTCTTCATGCTAGCATCAAAATGTGTTGCGCTGACAGTATTTAAGAGACATGCGTTGCTTGTTTCAAGTGCTTGTTCGATATTCCGACCATCATTGTTAGTAATGCCTGAACCACATATGGTGCCGTGAGCATTAAAATCACCCGCAATTATGTGAGGGTTTGGTAGTTGCTCTACTAGATCCAGTAGGTCAGCATAGCCTCAGAATCGGTTTCTAGTATGGCGAGCATACAGTGATTTGTATTGGGTATTGTGTATTTATTTTTACTGCCTCTTGTTCATAATTAAACAATGTATGCGATATTGGATGTTGTCTTGAAATGGCTACGCTGCCATGAGATCTTTTTGTCTGCTGAGCATCAGTCGTAATGCTCGTAATGCAGTTTTATCCTTTTAAGTCAAATTGCTCGTTCGGGTTGAATTTTGTTTCTTGTAGGCATCGGTCGAATTCAGTTATTAGCGTTGGAGGCTATGGAGGTTATTTGTAAATCCTCAACAGTTTCGTTGTATTATAAGAGGAGATATTCTTTGTGCTTAGCGTTTACCACAGTGCTCTGGAGGCTGCTTATTCTACGCTCCTCATTGTTAGCTTTTAGGTCAACTTTCGTTCTTCTTCTGACTTCGCAAGGATGCAAATGCTTTGTACTCCTCTGACGTATCTGTTGTGTCATGTGTGACGCCTGCAGTTTTTGCATATGCGTTAAGGTTCTCTTCGCTGCTTATAAAAGCCAAGATATTTATCATGATTTGGCGAAAAAACTTTTACAAATACAATTTAGTCATTTGGAAATTGGGCTGCATACAGCCTTATTACAGCATACTTCTTCATTATGCACACACGGATTAAAGACAACCTCAAACACGAGCAAACGTCAAAGTGAAATACCACACTACTAGCAATAACAAAAACAAATGGATACATTTGATTTTCTTAATTTTTTTATAGCACATAACGTTGAAAAAGCCACAGGATGACAAGACAATTGTCAGTCATTTGTAACAAATAAATCTGTAAACATTTTGAAAAACGTTCATTATATTAAAATCTTAATTATTGTTTAGTTAGACAGAATTAATAAATTAAGCCTTCAATGATAAAAGTCTTTCGAACATTCAGATCCGTAGCAACTACAATTCGAAAATTATGTTTTTGTATGAGTTTATTACTAAAAATCGGTCTATTTTCATTTCCTACCTAATGGAAAAATTTGTAACATGTATTTAATGAACACCTACTATAATGTTACACATTAAAAATGGTTCTGACTAAACCTGTTTTATAAAAATATATCAAACGGATAGGGCCATGGTTAATTTTGTTGACGCTTGTGGAGAAGCAGTCTACTCGCGTTGGCAATATTAAGTGGGGAGAAGATCTGACGAAAAAGACTAGTAACTGACAAACTACAAAACAGAGAAATACTAACTAGCTGAAAGACTAGTTGATTATAAGAATGATGACTTCTCACCTCTTTCTAGAGATGTTATTTTAAGCTTTTGGAAAACGAAAAGTGACTGCTTACCATAATACATAATTATTACCAAGACCTTATCAATCAAGTTTGTGAAACACAGTTGAAACGGCAATAACGATTATAAAATAAGAAACACAATTCTTGGAAGTATCCAGCCAGGCTTTCCTACTGACAAATTACACTCAGAATGAGGTAGGAACTCGCGTTACAGTTGATGCACCACATTTCTCGGCCAGGCTCAATGATTCTTCTTTTTTCTAAAAATGCCATTAATATAAACGACCGTTCTAAACGGACGTGAACTGTGAACTGCGATGTGGAAGGCAACAGGAAACCACCTCTGGTGTATACGATTCCGGCGTTCTAATAGTCCCATATTCGGATTTCCGCAAGGGTACTACTTCGGAGAATGTGATCGACAAGTTTAAAGGAAGAGCAGGGAACATTTTGCAAGTCGAAGCGTGGCATGTCAGAAGCATAAAGGAAGAGCAGGGAACATTTTGCAAGTCGAAGCGTGGCATGTCGGAAGCATAAAGCAAGTAAGTAAACTAGAGAATTTGAAAATCGACATGGATAGGTTAGCATTAGACGTAGTAGGGATCATCGGAGTTCTATGGCAACAGCCGGGAAATTTTTGAGTGGAGATTTAGGGCAATTCATACAGGATCAAAAGAAGAAAATTCTAGTGTGGAGATAGTTCTGTTAAAAATGATAGATCATTGTGTAGAAAACTACTTACAAAAGAACAAAAGAATATCCATGTAGATTACTATCTAAACCAGTAAATACGGTAATAACAGAAGTTTACGTGCGTACTTTTAGCTACAGCGTTGAAGAGGTAGAAGATATCGAAGACATACTGATTCTTAAAAAAACATGAACATATAATAACTACAGGAGAATTTAATGCAATGATAGATGAGGATAGCGAAGGAGCGGTAGTAGGTTGATTTCGATTAGGAACGGGATACGTCAGGGGAAATAGACTGGTAGAATTTTGCGACAAAAACAATTTAACGATCACAAATACATTATTTCAACGTCATACTAGAAGACAATACAGGCAGAAGATGCCAGGCACATACGGAGTACTAAAATTTATTATATTTTTTTGTGAGACAGCGGTATAGAAATAAAGTAAAGATTGTAGAAGCTACCCAGAAGCAGATATAGAAACTGACCACAACATAGTAATAATGAATGCCTCCTCGCTTAAATTTAAAATCTTGTAAAAAGGAACAAAAAAAGGCACTTTGATCTTGAGATAAAGATATAGATATAGATATAGATATAGATATAGATATAGATAAGATATAGAGATAAAGATAAAGATAAAGATAAAGATAAAGATAAAGATATAGATATAGGTATAGGTATAGGTATAGGTATAGGTATAGGTATAGGTATAGGTATAGGTATAGGTATAGGTATAGGGTATGGTATAGGTATGGGTATGGGTATGGGTATAGGTATGGGTATGGGTATGGGTATGAGGTATAGGTATGGGTATGGGTATGGTATGGTATGGGTATGGTAGGTATAGGTATGGTATGAGGTATGGGTATGGGTATAGGTATGGGTATGGGTATGGGTATGGTATGGTATGGGTATGGGTATGAGGTATGGGTATGGGTATGGGTATGGGTATGGGTATGGGTATAGGTATGGGTATGGGTATAGGTATAGAGGGTATGGGTATGGGTATGGGTATGGGTATGGGTATAGGTATGGGTATGGGTATGGAGGTATGGGTATAGGGTATGGGTATAGGTATAGGGTATAGGTATAGGTATAGGTATAGATATAGTATAGATATAGATATAGATATAGATATAGATATAGATATAGATATAGATATAGATATAGATATAGATATAGATATAGATATAGATATAGATATAGATATAGATATAGATATAGATATAGATATAGATATAGATATAGATATAGATATAGATATAGATATAGATATGATATAGATATAGATATAGATATAGATATAGATATAGATATAGATATAGATATAGATATAGATATAGATATAGATATAGATATAGATATAGATATAGATATAGATATAGATATAGATATAGATATAGATATAGATATAGATATAGATATAGATATAGATATAGATATAGATATAGATATAGATATAGATATCAAATATAGATAATAAGATACCCACAAGAAATCCGAGAAAAAATCAAACGTATTGTTGAAAGACATCGGGAAAATTTCTGGTACTAAGGAAGTAGAAGCAGAATAGAATAACATTAAATCCAGTTTAGACATTATGGCCAGAGGTATTCTGGGGTATAAAAAAACAAAATAAGAAACCATGGGTGACAAAAGATATTCTGAATTTAATAGAAGAAACGCGAAAACAAAAACAAAACAGAACGAAGCAAAAACAAAGATACAAAGCCATACAATGGGAAATTATTCGCAAATGCAGGAAATCTAAAAAATAATGAATAGAGGAAAAGAGCAAAGAGGTACAAACTAAGATTGAAATTGGAAAGATTGGCAAACCCATTAGAATAAATTTTTGCTATACTGCTTATATAAGCAGTAATGCAAAAATATAAAAGGCAGAGGAAGAGACATTATTATAGAAAATGTAGAGAAGGTGGAGAGATGATAAGAATATATATAGGAAATTGATATGCCGGACCGGAAGTAGAAACACTAAAACAGGAAAGATGTTGAAAAGGATGACTTTGAATAGCCTACACTTAGAGACGAGTTAGGACTACTATTAAAGAGCCTGAAAAATAATAGGACGCCAGGTATAGATAAAGTACAAGCAGAAACTCTAAAAGTTACTGAACAAGCAGTAACAGAACGTTTCTTCTAACTTGGAAGTTGTATGTATGAGACAAGCGAGATACCCAAAGATTTCAAACGCAACACCATAGTCAATATAGCAGAAAGAGAGGTGCGGATAGATGTGAAAATTTTCGAACAATAAATTTGAGAGCACACGTATCAAAAATATTAATTAGAAATGCGCAAAGACGGATGAAAAAATGTACCGAAGAAATACTTGGAGGAGATTAATTTGGATTTAGGAGAAACAGGGGAACACGTTAGCCCATTTTAGCTTTAAGGGTAATAATGGAGAAAACAATAGAAAATGTAGAAAGCGTGTGTATAGGGTTTGTAGATCTGAAAAAGCATTAGACAATGTAAAATTGAAAAAGGAAATACTAAAAAGGATAGGAATGAGTTATAGGGATAGACAGATAGTACATAGCTTACACAAAGAACAAACCACCGTATTAAAATTACTGCACAAACGCAGAGAAGTAAATATTATGACAGAGGTGATGTAGGAAGGTGAGCGGTTCCCATTAATTAATAACTTACATTTCGAAAGGACAAACGATTAAAATGCTCAGTTCACAGACGATATTAGTTTCTAACAAAGATATACAATATGAAAATTAACAAAAATGAAACTAAAGTGCTAGTATGTAAAGGAGGGGAAAATAAGTCAAAAATGAAAATACAAATAGGAAACTAGAATTTACCAAAGGCTTCGGATATTTGCTACCTAGGAAGCCAAATAACGCAGGAATGAAAAAAGTGCAAAAAGATATAAAACAAAGATTAGCACAAGATCGTGCCGTATCTAACAAAAAAAAAGCAACTGCTATGTGCAAAAACAACAATTTTGAACCCCGTAGTCACACCCTTTTTCACCCTAAAACAGTAAAAACCGGAACCCAAAATTTAAAACACAACCCCCGCCCCTTTATCCACTCACCAGTAGTCAAAGCTGACCCAACTTCCCCACGAAATTCCAGAAAGAATTATCATCACAACACCCGGGACTCATAACAAAACAACTTCAAGGGCGGTGAAATTGCCCCTTGCCACCTTGTCCGATTTTCAGGCGCACATAACGTCAACCGAAAACCATCCACCATTTTAAAAACCGAATTTGACAAGCCCCTCACCGCCGACGCAGCCCCATTGCGGCCGCGGTCGACGCGAAATAGCGGTTTCACCCCTAACCAAACCCATTTTGATATTTCCCGGCAAGATTTTATACCGGTTCAAGGCCCAACATATTTCAGATTGCCCTTCCCATTCATCACGGTTTGTTCGGTAACCCAAAAATTTTCAAATGAACATCACGTCTTTAAATTCAACAAAACCAGCAAATTCAAACCCATCAAATTTCCATTTTTTTAAATTTACCGACAGAAACCCCATATTGAACCAATTCACAAAAACACCCAACAATAACGCCGACCAGGGCCGAAAATTTTCATAAGACGGTTTGAAAAGCAACATTGTGAAAGAGCCGACAAATCAGACCCCAATTTAACCAATGAACCCCGATTTACCGGGACAATTTCATAAAGGAAAAGTTATTTTTTTGAAAAACGAAGGTTTGAACACCCGTTTTGCCTGCCGTGAGACCGAAAAAAGTGAGGGATTTGCAACGAGAAATTGACAAAAACCGTTAATCCTTTTTCAGAACGAACCATTGGCGGTGCGCAAGGTGCCAAAAACACCGAGTCGAAGGCCGAGGAACCACCAAACGATGAACAACGACGCCAAAGAACGCCGCACCAGGAACGAACCGTCATTTGAAAACCCACAGGCCCAAAACAATCCGTGCTACTTTAGCGCATGATTCCCCCCGTTTAACCCCCAAGCGGCAAAATCCGAAACGCGAAACACCGGGTGATGAATTTGATTTAAGGAAAGCAGCCAACCCCAGAAGAACCAGGGCAATCAGACCAGCCAGATGCGCACGGAAAGATACAGAATCCCCAAGGCAACAGAACAGCAACAAACAACATTTAAGACCAAAATTAAAAAGGAAACAAAGATTAGCATGACCTTTGCCATTTCAACACCTTTTCCATACGCCCCCCAGAACCCAGACCAGAAACATTTTTAACAAACGAGATTCATTTAAAACGTTTAAACCAAAATTTAAACCAACCGAAAGACGAATTAAACCGACGGTTTTAACAACTTTTTTACCGAAGAAGCCCGAAATTTGAAAGCAAAGCCAAGTTTACGGCGCAGGCCAGCCGATCACGACGAGAAAGAGAACAGAAGTCTTATAAAACCCAAACCGGCACAGCCAGGGCCCCGATGGAAAGAAATTTGAAAGAAGTTTAAGAGCAAAACAAAGTTTATTGAGAATGATTGCAAAATGAATGTCGTCATACCATCAGAGCAACAGCGAATCGTTCGATTACACCGCCCAAGATGAGATCAACAAGACGACCGATGCTGCGTTGACCATCGTACCGAGCACGTCAGATGGCGCATATCACTTTATCGGTGCCGATCGAGATCCAGTCGCGTATCCGATATACCCATCGAGATGCATACCAAATGAAATATCTCATATCCGACGTCGACAAACGACAACGACGATAACATTCGAAATTGCATTGCATTTGACAGCAAACATCGTCGAGCGAAAGAATATCCAGACGTCAGAAGCCAGAGACGAAAAGCATCAAACAGTCAACCGAATGGCATGCTACCGGCAACACTGTGCAGGCAAACACACGACGCGATCAGACAGATCGTCGTCGGCAGAAAAGAGAACCATAAAATACAAAGAGAAACAGTTACCGACGAAACACAGCGACGCGATCATGCCGACCGTCAACGCCGTCGAACGATCAACCACGCAGATTCAGCGATTTGCGCTGCATGTGCATTGTTTTAACAACAAAACATATTTCGAGCGTACTGTTATTTGAACCGAAATAACACAACGGCGGTTTAATACACGCAGTAACAACACCGGAAGCAGCAGAATCTGTCATGGTCAAAATCAAACAAAACCAGCAGAACACGGTTGCATCATTTCATCGTGCGCCTGTCATTTTCACAAGAACCAGCATCAGAATTTGAAAATACCGAGCGACAGCACGACAAGCACGCCAGGCATGAATGCCCATGCCGCACCGGGCGCGACGCAGCACGACATGCCAGAGTCTGGCAACAGTTTTATGCAGCTTCTTCGTCAGAATCATCATACCAAACCCATTCGTACGAAACACCAGCCACCATCAACCACCAACGCATGACCCTTCGCATACACCGTGTCATGACAGACACGTCATCGCGCGCACATTTTCGATTAGAACAGTTTATCAGGTCGGATTCAGGCAACCGATCCAGGTAAACCGACCAGGTCGGATTAAACCGACCCAGGCGGAGGCACCTCATCACTTCGCGAACCGCTCCTCAGCACCAGATCCGATCGCACAACAGTATTGTACATCACACCAATCATCTTTTTTAAGAATAAACATTGCATGCGTATGCAGCCGTCCCAGGTTGAGTCAGCTGTAGTTGGTTACAGCGTGACAGTTCAGATGACAGTTTACCACAGTCATTGCATCCACAGCACGAGCCATTCAGTGACCAGGTTAAAGCGAAAATTAGTTAGCGCCGCGGCGCCGACCCAACCCATTAATTTTTCCTTTATCTAACCTAGGTCCACACTTAGTTTTTAATGGAAAACTCATTAAAAAGCAATTAGGTAATGGGTTTTAATGAGAAAACTCATTAAAACAGCCTAACCTATCAATTTTACTTTTATCTAACCTAAGTCCACACAAATCTAGCTAACCTAACCTAACTCCGGACAACACTAGCTAACCTATCTCTGACAGCTCCACATCCAACCTAGACGGATGCAACAAGTACACTACACATAGAAATATATTTTTATTCATTAAAACTAATAAAATTGGTTGTTGCGTATAACTTTGTGATATTGCAATAATATTAAACTATTTCTTTATGTGCATAATCGATCTAGGTCTGGTTGTGGGGGTATTAATGGCAAAGTTCCTTGAATGTGAAATTGCCCTATAGAGTGAAATTGCCCATAGGGTGAGAGTGTTCCTCCGACCTAGGTCGGATTTAATCCGACCCAGATCGGATTTTAATCCGACCTAGATCGGATTTTAACCGACCCAGATCGGATAGCAAAACTGTTCCTAATCAAGAAAATGTACGCGATATGGCGGTGTCCAACATATGTCCTGTCATCATAACCGCAATTAATGTAGTATGCGAAGCTATTAGAGGTATAGTCATGCACATTATTAGTGAATGAAGTTGAGGTCTCTGGAACAACAGAGTGAATACATTTTCGTAACTACTTTAGATTTTGAATATTTTGGGTCTTGGTAAAATTATTAGTAGTTCTGACTTAGAAAATTTTAACATAAAACTGGAAATTTTATACCAAGGCCTCTAACTCGTAATGTGTCCGTGCGCACCCCCTGCGCATGCACACCCATGCCCATGCGCACCCTTGCGCGTGTGCAAGTTCATAGAATACATTCCATACTGGTTGTTTCGTGTCACACAAATCGGGCACAATCGGTACATATCCGAAGTATTGTTTAATTTTTTCAAATATCCCCGCAACTGAAATGGGTATCTAAGTTCTTATGAAAAGAATTATAACAAAGAGCGCTACATTTAATTTTAATAGAAATGAGTACAACTACGTGTTTGAAACATACCTTTAGTTTAAATTTTTTTTTGTTTGACTTCTATGATATTACATAAACCAAGATTCTGCTACTGCTTCCGAGTAATTGTATCCTAACAATACCATTATATATAAATAAAACCACAACGTTTGAAACAATATTTATATTTCAATTCAAATACTTAACAAGTACACTTCACATAGAAATATATTTTTATTTATTAAAACTAATACACACATACACGCACACAAAAGTCACTTTTTACTCCTTTTAATTGGGAAATGTGTAGTATACATATCCAAATTTTGTACACGATTTTCGTTTGATCTGAGTTTCGTATAGAGTGTAGCTTTTGGAACATTGTAGATTTCGGATGCTTCTGAACCAGTAATCCATCCTTTGTTTATTTCGTCAATGGCTTTATTTAAATCCTCTTTAGTATATGATTTAAGTTGTCTCTTCTTTTCTACCAGAAACGTCTGACTTGGAGTCTATGTTCTGATCTTTCGCATCAACATTATCATGTGTAGGTTTATCTTGCACTATTTTAGTATTTGCCAGAGATTCATTAGGCATACCATTCAAATGTTGGCTAGTTGAATTGTTTGATAAACTTTTTTTCATCTCCATGACAACTTCTTCTAAAATTTTTATAGCATCTAAAGATATAATTCTTTCCCCGCTCATTTTTATTACGATGTTTACTTATCAAATGCAAATGCAGACTATTCCAATTTTACAATTTCGAAAATATGTATAAATATTTACCTCCATCTAACTTCGTTGTCGTTCTATTCTATAATTCCTTTGTCGAAGTTTAGATATTATAGAGATAATTTCATTTAGGTTATGCATATCTCGATGGTTGTGATAATCAACAGTAACTAGCAACTGCAGTCTTCGATCAACCCATGTACATTAAAGTGAATATATGCACCATCTGAACTGTGCTCAGTACGATGTGTATTTTTAATACAACACCCTTTTATATACATCGGAATTTTAGTCCCCGACTATTGCTTTCCTGTGTTGAATCCTCATCTTCAGAATTTGGGGTGTAATCCATAGAACTTGATTCATATATTATTTGCTCTGATAGTTTATGACGAGCATTTCCATTATTTTTTGCAGAATTCATTTCCTCAATATTAAACTTTTGTTTTTGCATCTTAAAACTTCTTTTACAAACTACTTTATCATCTTTACCATCTGAGTAGATAGGTGTTGCTGTACATCTTAGAGTACTTCCTGTGCCCATTTCCGCAGTTTGTAAATTAGTTGTTTGTATATCAGAGATGTAACTGTTCACACTTTTATCTCTTTTACTCTGTGATCGTATGAGATGGTCGCGCAATGTAGACTTTGGAATCCTAAACTTACTAGCAGAGTACATTGTTGCAACACTGTCTAACCTCATTAAGAGCTTCTTGCAAACATTCCTTGGTATACGCTTTTCTGGAAATCATTTTCAAGTTACAATGCTTTACGGTTCAATATCCGAGATAAACTAAAGTAATAATATTGTACTCAGTGAATATAAAACCGATCGAGTTTAACATAATTCGATCTATATCTGTAGTTGGAGTATAACAATTTAGTTATAAACGTTTTACAAAATTATTAATCAGAATCGTTTTATTTAAAACTATAACATAATTTTATTGACATCTATTAATATCTGTAGATGAAATACAACAATTTAGAAACGTATAAGAAAACAAAAGTGTAATTAATAGTGTTACAAAATTTTCAGTCTTTGGCTTAAAATTTAAACATCGCTCGTAAATGCGTGGAATGGAAACCTGTTGTATTCTTCCATATACTCAACTTGTTTACAAATACTGTTTTCAAACAATCTTGGGTAGGTTCTTATAAATTGCATAATATGACCCCAATATCACTATTACTGTATTTGCTTTTAATTACATCATGTGCGAGATTCTGTAGAACATCATTCCTATTATATCTTTCCATTGCGACATCTAACAGAAACAGATCTATATTAGGAGTACCCTTTCCGTTAGTTCTTTTAAAGTATTAGCATGGTTGAGAACGATCTGAGATACCCTAAAAGTGCTCTAAAGTTCCTTTGGTAAATATCATATAATTCCCATCAAATGTCATCATCTTCACTAAACAATTGTTATTTAAATAAAAACGCAAGTTGTCGAATTTACATATCTGATTTTGCATGCCAACTTCCATAGTGCGTATAATGTGTGGAAGATTTGATATAAACTTCCTAAATACGTTGAGGGATACATCAAGTACGCTCTGCGAAATGGTGTCAACAAATCTAAAAATTATTTTGTAATCGTCGAACGGGTTCAGGCCTACAATTATGATTTTGGAAGAAGATTTTGTTATGGTGTATGGTTTTTCAAATAGTAACTTGGTTCGTTCTAACTGAATTGCGGCGTTTATACGTTCTTTATGCGCTGCGGTCGATTGGTTTTCCAAATCCTTAATTTGTTCCCACTCATTGGCTGTAATTTTTAGTTCCTCCTGAAATAAACCATCTCGATGTGCCTTTCGTTGTGTTTTTTATGGCATCACATCCAGTAAAAACATTTTCGCACACACTGCACGCAATACTTAAGATGTTCATTCTAGAAAAATTATTGATTAACAGTTTTGAATTATACATGTAAATATTAATTTCTTCTACGTTTGCAAAATTCAAACTAAGACTTACTCTTCTTTGTCGATAGTCCTCACACGAAATTTTAAACCAAAAAACTGAAAATTCAGTATTACTATTAATTACACTATAAACAACCTTACGTTTTACAAAATAAACTTAAATGAACTTTTGGTATCATTTCCTCCGTATTTATGTACATAGAGAAAGTATAAGTATAATTTGTCCTTACATTAACCCAATTTAAATCAAATTATAGAATGTGTATTCCGTATATTAACTAGAATTGTGGAAAGTGCTTTTATTAAATTAATAGTCAGACGTCATCGACAAACAATGCAAGGCTAATGATCATACATTTCACTAAATTTATTTTAGAATATACGTCTTATGTTGAACTACATTTAAAATAGATTATCGAACCACTTTCTAGGTCAGCGTGCAGAATTAATATATGTATTATACCTTTTGGTTTAATCATTTGTATGTGGATTTACTAATTGAAAATTTTAACAATTCTAGCCACTAATAAATATTTTTGGAGTTTAACTCTATTATCGAGCTAAATCTAAATAAAATGCAAAAGTGTTTTGTTGATAGGTTTTTGAATATTAATACAATATATACAGGTCTTTGTTGGAACTAATTTTAAAAGACGTGATAATTAATTTCAATTCCCCAGGAAAATTCTATACTAATTTTATAGGTTACACCAGGGGTTTATCTCAAAAGACAAACCGATACGGTTTAGAAATAGATTAAAGGTGAATTATATACGGTGCTTGCAAAAGGTTAATCTGCAAATCAGTAAGGATCATTCGATTTGAAAAATTCCGAGGGATTTGAGAACCTGAGGAAAACACAATAATAATTGAAATCTTACACGATGGTATATTAAAAATACTGCTAAGAGTAATTTTGTTTAATAATTCTAAAATGGCGTTGGTGGTTAAATACATACAGGTAAAACCCACTATAAAACAATTATACGCGTCACTTTTCCAGACAAGACTTGCATATAACGCCAACTAATATAATAAGGAGCTGCGCACGCTCGACCATCGGCATAAAAGGTGAGAGCCATGTTCCAGTGCATTAGTCGTCAAAGTATTATCGAGTTTGATTAAAATTATAAATTAAAGATGGATTTTTCTTGTGTTGACGTTACAAGTGATGTGCGAGTACCACAATTAAATATCAACCAACTAGTTGGTAAGTCAACCCATAGGTTAGGCGAATTTCCTTCAAATTATCACCACCATATATTAGAAGTTGGTTTTGATTTATATGGTGGTCTTCAACCTGCCATCCAAGTTATTTGCTGTAGTGGTATGTGTGCTGATTCTACGATAACATTCTCTTACTGATTGGAAGAAATTGTGTACTTTTCAAGTGGAATTTCAAATTCACCAATTTGCTCAAGACTCAAAACAAGTCAGATTAAATGGTTTGACTACTGGAAACGATGTTGTTGACATACAATTGATCAAAATTTCAAATTGCAGCTGAGCACAGCCTTTAATAGAAGTATATGGTTGTTGAACAATTTTGAAAAGAAAATTTATATAATATGGAGATTACGAAAGATGGGAATGTTATTGTGCTACCTGCGTACGAGTGCATCAAGCTATTAAATTTATGAGAATTGATCTGTTATAAAATGGTAGAGTTAAGGTGTAGAAACTTTCCAGAATTTTATGAAAATTTGTTGGTGATATAAAAAGTATGTGGAAATACGACGGAGGAAGAAAGGGTTCAAACGTTATTAGAGGGAGAGCAGTACCATTATTTCTCTGTCTAATGATTGCTGCAATTTAAATTACTTGACAGTGTTGGAAATTATTAAATGTTTCCATTCAGTACTTAAAAGATGCAACTGCAAGGCAATCGCTTGCGCAAATGTTTAGAGATTTGGCTATCCCAGATTCGCCAGACTCTGGTTACCACAGCGGTTTATAGATGTTATTAATACGTGTATGTATTCTATTAAAACATTATATTTTCTTGATAAAGTTTGTTTTTACATATTTGTATCGCTAACATTACCATAAATTATTAATAGACGTATTAAACTATCCTGTTTTTATTTTTAAGTTTAAAGTGGTGTACCCCGCAAATAATAAACACAATTTACCGCATGTTAACAAAAAGTTGTGGGGAAATTTAAAGACGAGTTTAACGGTGACTTGGTGTTATAATTTGTTGGTAGTAAGGCTAAGTCCTACTGTATTGTGCGCGAGAAGGACGCGATTAAAAAGATTAAAGGGATCTCACAAAGTGTAGTTAAGTAAAACCGAGGGTCTTACAACCAATAACGAGCATATATCACCAAAAGGGTTGGGCATCCAGCTACGCAACAGTGCGTGGGAGAATGAGGATTCTCTCCAATAAGAAATTAAAGTCATTGGGTAATGGTAGAAATGTTAAACCTATAAAGGCGATTATTAATTGTGGTTTAGTGACCGCGTTTGTGCACTCTTCGAGTGTCTTCGGCAATCTTCGATTGTTTCCAAAGCATGTCATTTTCGAAAAATATGGCGTAGAAGTTATTTAAAATTAAATTGCTTTATTAGTAAGTATTCTGTATACAACAAGTTGGTGTTCCCTTAGCAAAGTGTTTATTTAAAATTTGTATCCTGCAATTATTAATCAATTTCTAATACACAAACATAATTAATAGAAAGTCCAAGAAAAGAAATTATAAAACAGCTTTTCACATGATCGTTAAGAAATTAAAATATTTGCTGGATTACAAATAAATACAAATGAATTAATACTACATTGGAAGTTTCCGGAATTTGCGTTATAATGCTTCTACCGCGTCACGTAAGGTAATTTAGAATTGATTTACTTTCACTCTTATTATTGAACAGTACTTAATCTGGTTTATTACATTTTGTTAATTCTGAAATTTAGATAGTTAATGATGTCATACACAAAATTAACATGACTGGTATCTAGCGAAAGTTGTAGCACGTATTTTCAATTACGAATGCATTCTTCTTTCATTACAGGAGAAATTCCATAGATTTCATACCAGCAAAATGTGCTTTCCATTTACATATTTAAAACACATTACATTGGAATGATTAGTTATTAAACTGTAAAAATAAATTATTAAAATTTTGCGTGCTTATTTCTTTGTATTGGTTAAAGCATATGTCTTAGGTAGCGAAAAAGGTTTTAAAAATGGAGTTAAATATATACGAGCAAAAATTTTAATAAGATTTGGGAGCTTTAAAGGGGTATAACTTTGCAGGGCGTGATCCGATTTCAAATCTGTTTGCAGATTCGGGATGTGCGTAAAATTTTAGACTAACAAGATGTATCGCATGACTAAAAAAATTTATAAGTACGGTCGGAAATCGCAACAGGTAAGAAATCTTAAAATTGTGGTAGCTCCCTGGGGGATGGTGCAATCTAAAAAATTCTTAGAAATTCGGGTAGCTGAGAAAATTCTAATATTAATTGATACCAAACATGATAGGTTTATCTCGAAAGATGCATTGGCTAGACGAAGAAAACTATTTGGTTCAGAATGTTAGCGGTAAAAAATCTTAAAAATAGGTTTATCTCGTGTGTGGAAATGAGGATGCTCATTTATCTCGAAAGATGAAAAATTTAAGATATATTTATCTCGAAAGATGAAAAATGGTTAGTCGAAGAAAACTTTTTGGTCCAGGGCGGTGGCGGTGGCGGTGGCGGTGGCGGTGGCGGTGGCGGTGGCGGTGGCGGTGGCGCTGTGCTCGACCCATCCACATCTCCTACTTGCTCATTTATCTCGAAAGATGAAAAATTTAAGATATATTTATCTCGAAAGATGAAAAATGGTTAGTCGAAGAAAACTTTTTGGTCCAGGGCGGTGGCGGTGGCGGTGGCGGTGGCGGTGGCGGTGGCGGTGGCGGTGGCGCTGTGCTCGACCCATCCACATCTCCTACTATGAAGATATCATAAACAAAGTTAAAAAGAAAGATGTACTAGAAATGGTAGGAAATATAAAGAAATATGTAATATACGTAAAATGTAAAACATGTAATAGGAAATATATAGAAAACAGTAAAAAAAATAGGGATATATTAAAAGCAGAGAGAGAAGAAAAAGAGAGGGAGAGGTAGACCTAGATTAGACTATTGCACACATATGGTGGAAGATGTCGACTGTGGAAATTTCAGGGAAATGTGCAAGCTAGCTCCGAATATAACACTAAGGGAATACGTGTCCAACAAGTTCCAAGGCTGAAAACCTAATGATGATTAATATGAACGAGTTGTGATTTAAGCAGAATTGCACTACATCTCATTCTGTATAGAATACCGTCGACTTATTGCAAATCCAATTTAACGAAAAAGTAGTTTTGAGATTTGAACCCTTAAATTAGTTTTTAAAATCCTTTAATCCGACACGTTTGGATATGTTTGTGGAGTTATGTGAAACTGCAGGTTAACCAGTAACCCTCTTATTTGGAACACAATATTAAATGAGAAATTGGTTAAATAATCTGCTGATTCTTAGGAGTGATTCAAAATTGAACCGATAAACTGGACTAAAGACTAGTCGCAAAAGATATCTAACCGAAATCATGTTTAAATTTTAATTGGTAAACTATTTTCTTGGAAATATATCAATTAATTGTATATTTCATTAATTTTTAGTGAAGTTTGGGCAGTCTTAGAAATGCATTTTATTAAAGTTTAAGATATATGTAAAAAGATACACATGCAGCGTAGACAAGATACTACAAAACGCATAAGATGTATTATGTAGTAATAAGATTAGCTCAAGGTCCGAAGGGATGAAGGCAACAACAATGAGTCCCCTGCAAATGAAGTTTCAAGTACATAAAGAAGAACACACATTAATAAAACTTCAAATTCAAAAGCTGCGCCAAACCAATCACAAGAGCA
Organism: Platerodrilus igneus; assembly: GCA_036346225.1. Classification (NCBI taxonomy): domain Eukaryota; kingdom Metazoa; phylum Arthropoda; class Insecta; order Coleoptera; family Lycidae; genus Platerodrilus; species Platerodrilus igneus. The sequence goes on along the minus strand of JARFIW010001469.1, from coordinate 6,857,813 downwards.
ACGACTTGACACGACGAGTAAAAGTTACTAAAACACTGAATATGAGCAAATTTTATAAATTGCAACTGTATCTCAAAATATCAGACAAACCTAGTTTTCCATGCTGTAGTTTATGTACGATATAATTTCAAATTTAACATTAAATTCCTTGCGCAGAAGGTATTGCATAAAATTGTATTTAAAATCGTCTTTATTTTTCCTCGGACAGTTGAACTGGAATAGAGAACTCAAGTCACAACAATTAAATAAAATAAATTATTTAAAATGATTGGTGTAGACGTGCAAAAATTTTTATTATTCTTCAATAAATCTCTCCATTAGCGTTTTCAACTAATTTTTTGGTCATCAGTGATTTTTTCTTCTGCAAACAATATTAGGAAATTAAAATTTGGTAAGTACTTGTAGCCGTTTCGAATGGACCTGCACCTTGACAAAGATCTAGATTACTAAAACGGGCGGAACGGTTTGTGTGTTCCAATGAGCTAAGAGCCGAACCAAAAGTTTTACCAAATTGGTGGGAGTCTTTGGTGAGGAACCAGGTTAAGACATATCCCGGGAAGAGGGCAGCAGCTCCTTCGGTACTTTGAGTAGCAGAGACCATAGGGGTCGCTACGACATTCTAGGGCACAGTACTGCGATGTGGAAGGCAACGGGAAACCACCACATTACCTCCCAAGTACAAAGCTCACTTAAATTGTAATAAACATTATGGCATTCTCTCGGGTAAAAGATCCTAGAGTTAAAATAATCCCCCATTCGGATCTCCGGGAGGGGACTACTCCGGAGGATGCGATGGGAAACTTCAGAATAAGAGTCGGGAACATTTTGTTCGTCGGAGCGTGGAATGTTAGAAGTATGAAGCAAGTAGGTAAGCTAGTGAACTTGGAAATTGAAATGGATAGGTTAGCACTAGACATACTAGGGTGGCCAGAAGCGGGTAATTTTTGGAGTGGAAACTTCAGGGTAATTCATACAGGAAGAGAGGAAGGAAATTCGGGTGCGGGGATAGTTATGAGAAAAAAGATCGGGCACTGTGTAGAAAATTACCTACAAAAGAACGAAAGAGCACTCATGGTTAAATTAGAATCTAAACCAGTAAATACGAGTATACATGCCCACCTCTAGTTACAGTGACGAAGGTAGAAGCGATCTACAAAGATATCGAAGACATACTAAGATACGTAAAAGAACATGAAAATTTAATAATTACGGGGGATTTTAATGTAGTAGTAGGTGTGGGTCGGGAAGGAGCGGTTATAGGTTTATTTGGTTTTGGAAATGACAGAGTAAATAGGCTGGTAGAATTTTGCGACATGAACAATTTAATCATCACAAACACATTATTTTAACATCTTGCTAAAAGACGATATACGTGGAAGACGCCAGGATATATAGGAAGATATCAAAAAGATGACATTCTTGTTAGACAACGGTTTAGGAATCAAGTAAAAGACTGTAGAAGCTACCCAGACGCAAATATAAACACTGACCACAACATCTTCAATTTAAAAATTTGAAAAAAAGAAACAGAAAAAAAGCACTTTGACTTTGAGAAACTACAAGATAAATTTATTCACGAAAGATTTGAAAAAAAGTCAAATGAATTGCTGATACTAGGGAAGCAGAAACATGATGGCCAGGGATACTCTGGGGTAAACACAAAAAAATAAGAAACCATGTATAATAAAGGATATCTTGAATTTACTACAAGAAAGACGAAGCAAAGATAGATCAGACGAAACAGGAAAATAGAGATACAAAGCCATAAAATGCCAAATTATTCGAAATGCAGGAAAGCTAAAGAATAATGGATTGATGAAAAGTGCAAAGAGGTACAAACTAAGATGAAAATACCAAAGACAGACGAAGCATATAAACTAATTGGAATGAACTTTAGGGATATAAAAGCATATAGCAAAAATATAAGGGACACGGGAGGAAGCGTCATTTTGTGAAAAATACTCGCCTAACATTTTTCAAGCGGAACGTGTCGGGATTCCAACCCGGGACCTAGGGTATAATAGTCATATGCATACCAAGTATGTCACGGAGCCGCCTCCCTTCACATACCACCGAATATCGGGGAAATAGGGTATAAAATTGTAAAACAATAGAAGATAACCGAACTGCATCTGACAAGAAAGAACAGTGGCTATGTTAAAAAACAACAAACATAGAAACAAGAAGAAAATTGTTCAAAGCATATGTGTGGAGCACAACACGGCACGGCACGTCTATGAAATAGGGGCAGTAGGAAAAGTAGACAGAAAGAAATAAAGGCTTTCTGGAATGTTGTGCTTCAGATGTATGAGAATGATAGCATGGACAAACAAAGTTAATAACAAATAGGTTACAGAAATAGTAGAGGAATAAAGATGTCTGTGGAAAACAAAAAAAATAGGAGAACTAGAAGGGCAGGATACGTTCTAAGGCATTTTTGGAGAAATAGTACGGGATATATTACAAGCAGAGATAGGAAAAGATAGGTAGAGGTAGACTGAGATCAGGCTTTCGCACACAGATAGTGATAGATGCAGACTGTGCAAATTTCAGGGAAATGTGTAGGTTAGCACAGCATAGGAAACAATGAAAGTACGTGTCTAACCAGTTCCAGAACTGAAGGCCTAATGATGATGAAGTAATTGTCGCTTATGACTAATTGGAGCTTAATCTAAATGCTATATTGAAACACATATAAATTCACATGTAGACAATTAAAAAACGAAGTTATTTAATTTAAATATTTGATGTACATATATCAAAAGCTGTAGTTTGCACGTCCAAACCACTCATTTTAAATAATTGTAAACTGCGTGTACGTGGCAGTACCTATGTTAACAAATTAATTTACGTTTCTCTTTTTAGCAAGATGGAGGATCTCCACTGGTATGCAATGTTTCCAATCGATTCATAGTTGCTGGTCTTGTCGCCTGGGGTAAAGGATGTGGACAAGCTGGCGTATATGGTGTTTACGTCAACGTTTCTAATTACGTCACATGGATATCGAATTCAATTACAATTTTAAGCGGTTAAATATTTTACAATTAATAGACTAAGTCCTATAGTATTACTTTTATCAAAGTAGAGAAAAAAGTAATTTAATTAGTTAAGTATAATTACGATTTGCAAAAGCGTCCAAGTTATATAAACACAAAATTTCAATTAGTGATAGAACTTTGTTGTTTTTTGTATTCGTTGAAAACTTTAATCCTTCGATGCAATTTTGCAGTGTTGGTTTCGTAAGCGGTTTATTTGTGAAGTAGACAATTAAATTCATTTCCCGCTTTCCAGGTTTATTTCGACATTAAATAAATCCGGTTGAAGTGCACGTAAGCAGAGTCTCGTAAAGTCCTTAAAGGTAATCCACCTGTACAACAATAACCGTCCTCGTAGCTTTCCGTATTATTACATTGTAGTGAAATAAGCTTGCATCTTAATGCTATGAAGTATAGAAAAGGTGCAATTGAGACAAAATAAAGCATCGCAAATAAATTTGTAGCAGTGCTCGTTAGTGTACGGTAAGTTTATAAAACTGGATTAGTAGTATAATAGCACTTCGTTAAATTTATAAGAATTTGAAAAATCATGCTTGAAGAAAGCATTTCCAAAAGAACTCTAGCAATTATAGAATTCGTTAACCCTAGGAGTTGGGATACATAATGTTGACATTTTTCATCCATGCGTTTATTAACCTTGTAAAGTCGTTTGGTGTTTTTAAACGACGATTCCAATCCTGTATAAAACGCTCATATGAGAATTGTCAAAAATTACATTTCCTATCGGATAAATAGGAAGGAAGAGAAATTAATAAGTGGCTAAAAATTTTCGATATATTTTTATTTACCTTCACCATGGCAACGTCATATAAGTAGCTGTCTATAGACACTATTTTGACGTTACTAAAATTAATTTGAGTTATCATCCCTTATGTTAAACAATATATTGATATGGCAAGGTTTGGAAGTAGTTCTAATGAAGATATAATTTTGAAAGTAGAAAATTCAGTGCCTCAAAACACCAAAATGCAGATATTCTATTTGGAATCAATTTAGCGTTTTTAGCAAGGAACCATGTTTCAATTTAAGTGAAGCCCAGCCATTAGGAAATGTGACGGATATACTCATGAATTGGGCATTCAACATGAAAAAGGTTAATAGGGATGATTATTAAGAATACGTTGTGAAGACGATGTGTAACAGTACAGCTAAAATGATGAAGAATTTGTATTTTGAAAAATTTAATATCAGTTTCAATCCTTTCTGGGACTTAATTTTTAAAAGAGCTCGTGATGCCAGAGATGCTAAACGTAAGTTGCTACATTCTGATATAGACAAAAGGAGAGACAGTTCAGTTGCTTTAACCAAATCAAAAATTTATCAAATGGCAAGCAAATTTATGAGATGCGGATACGCCAATTGGACTAACTGGTCGCATTGAGTACAATCCCATATTTTCTAAAACCAAGGAGGTAATAGAAAATGTTGCGATGGTAAATAGTTAATTAAAAACCAAGAAATTGAAGCTTTATGCCCAGTCAGATTACTTGAAAAAATACAAATACATAGAACAACGCACATTACAACAAACAGATTATTCCCAACGCCCAATACATTTTGGATGCATAATAGTTCAAGGGTTTTAAACAATTTTATTTTCTCTGAGTTGTCAAGCCACATTATGTAGCGACAGAGAAGCATCTAAGTTTTTACTATGTTAGACTTAGGGCATACCTTGGTAAACATATTTCTAACAAAAGTCGTGCAGAAGATGTTGATTTATCCGTATTAACACATACTGACTTTTGTAGACTTCGTACTAGCTCTGAACTCTAACTTCAGCGAGTTTTAGAGACTATCAGGGGGTCGTTAAATAAATACGGATGGGTCAGGCGCCACTGTACTTATGCAATATATAAGAACAAAGAATATCGCCAAGAAAAATACAGAAACCTCAACGAATATATTCTGTTATTGGAATACAAGATTTTGTATTCATAGATGATACAAACGTTTATCCTGAAATAAAATAAAGCACATAGAATTACATTGGAGACATTATAATTTGAATTAGGGCCGCTATACTTGCGGCCACGTCCCCAATGCTCCACCCGGAGGTACTACATTGGGTTTAAACGCGAAAAATAGTCGTGCTCCTAATTTATTCTTACTTCATAGTTGATTCACCCTAAATAAAAACTAAACAAAAATCCAACAAACCTAAAAATCTAACAAACCTAACAAACTCTAACAATCTAACAAACCTAAAATCTGACAAAACTGGAACAAAACAAAACAAAAACTAAAAACAGGGTTGTAAATAATGGTATCCCTAGCGCTGACTTTTGAGTGTACCCGATCAACAAGCAAAAATGAGAGGGGGAGGGATCCGTAATACCGGATAGCAGACGCCGGTTCTGCTTACCAGTGTGACCTGAAGGGTCGTCTTAAAACTATCCAAATCTAGCTAACTAATTTAAATCCATCCCTAACTTTCCCTATCATTCCCTAACTGATTTATATTATGATTACAATCTTCGCAATTCTGCTCGTCCTTCCCAAATATATACTGCAACCAAAATGGCGACAGAACGTCAAACAAAACAAATAAGCCTAATACATGCTATATATAAATAAATATAAAGTGTAAATATAAAATATAAATAAATATAATTATGTAAATATATAAATAAATGTTTAATAAGCGTTAAGCATATAGCAGTGCACAAAATAGCAAAAAGCATCACCCTGTTTATCAGGTGCACTCCCACAAGCATATGTCGGCTAGCGCCTTTACACACCAAACGTGCTTGTTAAATTATTTCGAAAACTATTAATTAATGTAAATCAATGCTTGTGCGAGTACAGCCGCCACAATTTAAGTCTTACCTCGATAATAAAATTCTCCAGCATCCGAAGATCTGGTCGTCTGTAACTTACTTCTAAAGGTGGGACGGGGTGCACTGCTAAAGTCCTGGTGGGTATGCACTAAATGTTCTTGGGGGGATCACAATCACTATCACTATCACTTCACTTTCAAGTCCTGGGGGGATGCGCGGTTGCGCTCTGTTTTATTATCCTTGTTTACTTTATTGATTTAATTTAATGAGGGTTTATGATTTATTTGTTATTGTTTATTTGGTATTATTTATTCCCGATTTTCCGCACATAATTATGAAGATAGGCAGTGATTGTATTAATGGAGTGGGGGTTTCTCGTGCATATTGGACATTTTGGTATAATTATCTTTTTTTTTATTTTTTTTATTTAATATCAGGTTTTGGTTATGCTCGTATCCTTACTCACGCCAAGTCAATCTAAAATTTTTCAATCCTCCCACCAACCCCACCGAATTTTTACACGCGATCGTCATTGATTGTCTAATCTCGCGACCCTTCCCGCGAATTCTTTTAAGGCTGTCCAGAACGCCTTCTGGTTAACCACTTCCCCGACTTCCTCTAGGCTCTTTGGCCATGCCAGACCTAGGATAGCTAGTTTGCTATCAGCCAACCCTCGATTTCCCGCCTCAAGCGGGCAGTCGAAGAGCACGTGCTCTGCGCTTTCCGCGCCCTCACCGCATTCGCAGCGGTCGCTGTTGGTTAGACCGAACCTTTGTAAATACGCCTTCAGGGCGCCGTGCCCTGTTATCAACTGCACCATTTTGTGATCGAGCTTAACCTCGATCTTACCTCTAGCTTCTATGCTCGGTATGAATTTGTGGGTCAACCTGCCCGTGGCAGCGTTGTTCCACCTCTCTTCCCATTGTCGAATTGATTTTTCGCGCAGCTTTCTTTTGATTAAAGACCTCGGTATCGACGAATGTGATATTCGAAAGTCGCCCGTCGCGGCCTCTTTAGCTAATTCGTCAGCCCTATCGTTTCCTACGTTACCATTGTGCGACCTGACCCAACAGAACTTTAAACGTCGAAACTCTAGCGCCGTACGCGCTATCCTCCAGACGTCCGCTTGGAGATCTGTCGAGGTGTTCATGTTTGTTAAAGCCGTTAGCGCCGATTTACTATCACTGATTATATAATACTCGTCTCTGCCCGTATGGTTTATTACGTAATCGATAGCCTCTCGTATGGCTACCAATTCGCACTGGAAGATAGTGCACCAGTTCGCGAGTTTGGTTTGAAACCGAAACACCTCCCTTTCCTGCTTATACACGACAAACGCCGCGCCTGCTTGCCCATCGTCCATACGTGAACCGTCCGTATAAATTCTGATACCCATCGCGTCCTCATCACCTTCGACAAACTCGATCCCTCTAATATCAGCCGGGTGCCCTAACTCAGATACAACAATCTTTCTTGCAATTTCCCTATTACCAAGATTAAGATCTTCGATAATTTCGCGCCCTTTTCCTATATTTATTAATCGTCTATCTCTAATCTCCTAACGACATATTCGATAGGGAGAGTCCTACTGATCACCAGGACAGCCTCCGTGGAGGTGGTCCTGTACGCCCTCGCCGCTTTTACCGCGGTTATGCGTTGTACGCTCGTCAATTGACGCATCTCCCGGACTTTACAACCTTCTGCCCATACAGAAGCTGCGTACAGTATTGCCGGCTCAATTGCTCCGGCATAAACCGTCCTCAGCGATTCGCCCCTGAAACCCCACTTTATTTTAGCCGCCGCCATCATTTTGTTTGATATTTCGCCGCCCTTACTTTTTACGTATTGTACGTGCGCTTTCCAATTTAATTTATTGTCGATCTTGACGCCGAGGTAGGTAATACAATCTTTAAACGGGATTTTCTCCTCCTAGCTCTAACCTAGGAGGTCTCTGTCCTGGTTTCGTGCCGAAATAAAGCGCCTCTGACTTCGCCGTGTTAAATTTTAATTTTACCGCCTGCGACCATTCGTGTAATTTATTAAGCGCCTCGTTCGGTTTTGTGCGCATATCCATTAACAATCTCGATCTTACAATTAAAAGTGTGTCATCTGCAAACCCAACGATTGAGCATCCTGCGGGCAACTTGACCCTAAAGATGCTCTCATACAACAACTTCCAAAATGTGGGACCAGAACATGACCCTTGCGGGCATCCCTTTCCACCTCACGCGACAGAACTTCACCCGGAATTTCAACCTGTGCTAATCGCCCCGAGAAATAGCTCTTGACCAAAGACATCAAGTTTCGCGGACAACCCCTACGATCTAACTCGCAAACGATTAATGGCCACCAGGCAGCATCAAATGCTCCTGAAATGTCCAAAGCAACAACGACACAGTACTCTTTGGCATCTCTTGCCTGCTTAATTTCCCCGACAACGAACTCTAACGCGTCGATAGTCGACTTGCCCTCCACGAAACCAAACTGTCGGTTATTAAAACCGCCGCTGTCTCGCACTAGGTGTTCAACACGCGTAGTCATAACGCGATCTAAAACTTTCCCCAGCACCGGTAGTAAGCTAATTGGACGGTAGCTGCCCGGATCTGACGCATCCGCCTTTTAGGTTTGGGTATAAATTTCACATTCTGGATTTTCCAGCAACGCGGAAAACGCCCTTTCTAAACAAAGATTAAACAACCCAACAAAGACACACGGGGCTAACAGGCACGCCTGCAGAGCTGCGTCTGAAGTGATTCCATCATGCCCCGGTGCCTTCTTAGGGTTCATCCTCCTAAGAGCCCTGACGACCTCGTGAACTAGGATTGCCTTATGGGCACCTGTTCCTTGCACCTTTGCAGCTTCCCGACGTATTAAATCGTGCGACCCTTCATCCCCCTCGGGATTATCCGATGGGAAAAATTTCTCTAGTAAATATTCCGCTGTGGTTTTAAAACCTTCCGTGTATTCGCCATTTGTTTTCTTTATATTACTGAGCGCGATTTTTTGTTGTTTTCCTCTAATTACGCGGTATGCGGTTCCCCAGGGTTCTTTCTCTGAGTTTTGCGTGCAGAATTCTTTAAATTTATTCGTTCGCGTTTCTTCTATTAATATTTTATATTCGCGGTAACTTTGATTATATTCTATTCTCCGTTGTTCTCTTATTTCTCCCGAGGCGCGTTGATAGCGGCGCCTTAGGTTACGCGTTTCTGCCCGCTTGGTGATTAGTTCCCGGGTCCACCAGGGTACGCTGTTTTTAAATGTTTTCTTTTGCGGCATGGAATACGACGACGCGTCTAACACCGCGTCGTTCAATTATTTCGCGAGTGTTTCTACTTCGTCTGCCTCTCGGCAGTTAAATAGCTCATTTTCGAGCGCAGGGATACTTTCGCCAAATTTTTCTTTAAACCGCTCCCAATTTGCTTTTTTATTACAGAACCGCGGAAATATAGTTAGCTGCTCGTTTGCGCTTGTTTTGGTTTCAACGTCCCATGTTATTAATTTATGGTCAGAGAGCGTTTCCTCGTCCGACCTTAGTTTCCAATTACAAATCGTTTCTAACATTTCGTGCGAGACTGCAGTAATATCTATAAAACTGCTGCCTCTATGCGTCTCAAACGTAGGTGAATTATTAGTGTTTATCACACTAAGGTCCCATCCCGTAAAAAGATCAGCAACCTGCGAGCCTCTATCGTCTTCGATAGGGCTGCCCCATAATGGCGACTTAGCATTAAAATCTCCCCGATGATTAAATTTTATTCCTACCGATTTTGCGCAAAATGTTTTCAACTTGGTTTACTAAGTCCTCGGTTTGAGGATTTTCCCGCCGGGAATCAACCGGCGGAAGATACGCGCTGATCACGTAAAATGTACTTAGCCCTGATTTAATTTCAACCGTTGTTAAAAATTCGTTGGATAAATTATTTAGTATTATTCCGGCGCACGTCCCATTATTTATTATTATACCGCTACGCGGTCGTTCGCTGTTTGCGTTTAAAACGGTGACCCCCTTCCCAAAACCTGTTATTTTATGGCTGTACAGGTGCGGTTCCTGTACAAGCCCGATGTCGATATTATTTTCGCTAAATAACTTTACGAAGTTATTTGTAGCCCTTTCCTTTCCCGAGATTTAATTGCGCGAATTTAATCTTCTTGCTTCTTTAAATCGTTCTTTTCTTCACGGTCCATAATCGATGTTGCGTGTGATTGCGTTCTTCAATCTCAGCATCGTGGGGCATCTACTCGGCTTGGCGTCGTGGCGCGTATCGACCTTCGCGCCACCGCCAGTTCTGTCGTTTGCCCTAGCGCAAACCACACAGCAGGGGACTGCCCTCCGGCAATTCTTGAACTCGTGACCGACTTCGGCACAGTTACCGCACCACTGTACCTTCTCCCTGCACTCCATCGATCTATGGCCATACTCGTAGCACCTGTAGCACTGGGTCATCGAGAAGTGGTCTCGGGCCCAGACTCTTCGCCACCTGAGGTTTATAGCGTCAGCTAACAAACGCCCTCGAAGTGTGGGGGTCACTTCGAAGACTACATTGACGAAGGGATCCCTAGGGCCCTTTCCGCCAAATCTAAATTTCTCCCTCAGGTGGTTTTCTATTTTCAAATCGCCGAAGCGGGGATTCTGGCACGCGATCAACCGCACCAGTTCTTCCGCCTTCATCCCGCTTCAACCCCGGAAGAACGACCCGTGGACGCTTCTTCTCGATGGTCTTCGCCACGAGCTCTTTGCAGTCACCGACAACCTTCGACTGCAGTTTCTTCGCATCTTCTCGGTTTGCACACTCGACAACTACACCGCCCTTGCGAGTTCTACGAGCTCCGACCACAACAAAACCATCACGAGCGGGATCGACCTTCTTCTTTAGGGTCGACATGACGTCATCCTTCTCCCTGGCCTGGCGTCGACCCTAACTGCAAAGGTGGGCGTCGCACCTGCAGCAGCTGCAGCATACGACGCCTTCCGCGGCATCGGTACCTCCTGGCTCCTGGAACCCTGCTGCCCTGAAACGCAAGCAACCACCGCTGGACTTCCCCCGACAACATTGGCTCTCCCAGAATCACTAGCCACAAGCCGCAGCGCCCTAACCATACCTATAAGTTGATTCGCCGCGTCGAGGAAATCATCCAGGGCGTAGCGAATCCTCTTTCTGTCCTCCACGACGATAGTGGCGGAGGTCGTCGGCACCCTCCCGGAGATGGCCCAGTGCGCCTTCCTCACCCTCAATCTCAGGAAGTCCAGCTCATCGAGGTCGCTAGCTGCAACGCTAACGTCGCTGCTAGTCAACATCTTTCGCTGGGCTCCCGAAGTTGAGGGCGATTCAGGCGCCGCAGCCACCCCAGGGGGCCCCGACTCCCCCGACACGACCGCCGCAGACACAGGCTCCTCTATCTCCTGTACCTCCTCCTGAATCCCTAACCTAACGTCTTTTAAAATTACCTTTAGCTGTTTCCCCCCAACAGCGCCCTCAGCCTCCGACCTATTAGACTCCGACCTATCTCCCTCTTCTTCCTGGGCAATGGTTCCTCGTCGCGGTGGACCACCATGCTGACAAAACAAACGACAAAAATGACACCTAAAACGCAGCTCAAAACCACTTGACCGTTACGACGCTAAAAGAACGACGCTAGAAGAACGCAAAACGTTGGTCCAATAAAAATGTTTTGTTTAATGGTGAACCGTAAGCAACCTTGTATTTATTTAAACTTCGAACCGCCCAATTAAATATTAAATTTTAACAAAAATACAGCAAGCACTAAGCGTCAAAATAACAACTAGAACCAAATAAATTCCTAACGCAATTCGTTTCAAAATGTACCGCGAAGAACACTATTTATTTATTTTAAATTTTTAAAACCGCCAAATCAAATTTAAATAAACTAATTACTTCAAAATATTAAAATATATAATTTATAAATAACAACACTTTATTTTTAAATGTGTAATTAACAAAATAAGGTCGAGCGCAATCGGAATGTGGTAACCGGAAATGACCTTTCACTTTATCGCTTGGTAACTAGCACAACCCGTAACTGTTACACCGCTTAATTACACCAAAATCGATTTTAAAGAACTTATAAGTACGCGTGTACTTAATTTACGGAAAATTTATATTAAAATTGTTTTAAAATTTACAGTTTTTGAGATATTTATTTGATTTAAAAGGCTTAGATTTTGTTTTTGGTTATTATTTTATTATACGCGCACTATAAAAATTTCACACACTTTTGGTTGTTTTACCCGGTTTTTACTCGATTTACGCGGTTTTTATTTTAAATTTATTATTAAAATGCCTTTTAAGTTATTCCGAAATTATTTTGAGTATTAGTTTAGTAGATTTTTGTTTTATTGGCCCGTAATTTATTTATTTTATTTTAAAACGCGGATTTAGTTTAAATTACAAAGAAAACGCGATTTATTTAGTTTTTATTTAGTTTAAATTCTGTTTTAAAATTTTATTTTACTGCCCTGTATTTAAATTTTGATGGCACACAATTATAAAAATAAAACACAATAAAAAGCAAAGCTTCAAATAAAATAATTCAACAATAAATAATAAAACCCTAGATAAACACTTACTGTTATTGCTGAAGCGGGAGCTCGGCAGAAACACGTCCGCTCGCTTCAAAATAATAAAATCAATAAATCAGACAAGTTGTATGCACTTATAGAATTTGCTTGTGACCATTAGTGCATGGACACTCTACTTATTAAATGTATACACCTTTGGTTCATATACGATTTATAGAATACAAAAATATGTATGAGGTAGAATAAATACAACCTTTTAAGTATCTCTTTAAGTGTGATTAACCACTTCTAAATTTAAAAAAAATTGGAGTTTTTATAAACCAAGACATATATTAACTATAAATAATTTTGTTTCAAACTGAACAGGAATTTACAATAGGTGTTGTAAGTGTTCAGTAACCCATTTTTATTTCTGTAATAAACTTGACCATATCAGAGCCTTTAACGTAAATAGGTAAATAGGCTTTATATATTTCATTAACAAAACTATTAGCTTTTGTCATCTTTCCAGTACTGATCAAACGACGTACATTTTTATTAAATTACTTATGTGATAGGATATTGTAATTAGTAATTTTAAGTCTTGTTAATAAAGTATCACGTATAAGAAACTACTCAAATGTATTATAAATAATCAACGTGAATAAGCAAATTCTAGTAATAAAATCCATTTAGTATAATTCACAATCTAAGTTCTTGAACAGATCGTTTTGGTAAACAATCCTATATAGCAAGAGTTTAATTTAGTGTACAGTTCAAAAATCTAAGTTTTTAAATATAATTATTAAGGTATTAATTTCCAATAGTTTAAACTATAAAGATTACGGCTTAACCTTGGATATCTTCTAATTAGAGAAAAATAACCACTAAACCTATACGTCAAACAGAGGTTTTCCTAACAAAGGAAAATCGACTTACTGATCTCGAAAGTAAGAGTGCAAATTGTTACAAACCATTTAGCCGATACACTCGAAGCATATGTGTGCCTCTAATAATGCATAATGACAGCAAAAACTTGTTGTCCATTTTGTTACTGCAATATCCTGAAGATCAGAACCATAAAAATAAAAAGATGGAATCCACCGTTGGGGAGAGCCATCGCTGAAATCTCTAACTGTAGGTTTCCATTCGTATTCAATTTATACGCTATAAATTAGCTGTTACACATAGCATTATTAAACCAAAAACTTCAGTGTAAATCAAAAACTTCCGTGTTGACCAAAAACTTTCGTGTTGCGCATGATGAACTGGATCGATTTACTGCATAATTAAAATGCCAGCCTCAAGTCACCCTTTAATATTAACTGCTTCATTTTATTACTAGGACGGTAAAGGGTCGGCTGTCGTAGTCCGTGAACAATCGAGGCCTCAACACTTGAGTATTCAAAACAACAGGTGCGCATAATCGCTCTAAATTACATTGCTTTGAAGATAATTTATGGAAATTCTAACTAGCATCTACGAGTTGTAACATAATGTGAAACACAAAACTGAAGTACTTATAACGATGAATTTATTCACTAGATAAAATACAATGAAAGGATAATAAATAGAGTGTTTCAAAATTATGATAACTTTCTTTTAATTATCTATAAGTTCTAGATATACGAATTATATTGAATTAAAAAGAGATTTTAAAATTTTTGTACCACAACACAGAATTTATATGCGTTACTGCTGGAGAGAAAAAACAGAACGTTACAGGTTGGTACAAAAATACACCTATAGGTATTAATGAAATACAATAATGGACAAAAATATCAGTAGACAAGATAGGGTTAAACGTCAAGGAAAAGAAAATTTCAAATCATTCCCCTCGTTCAAGTGCGGTAACAACTTTAAAAGCGGGAGTATGTGATCAAGAACTGATTAAAATAACGGGCTATACTACCTCTACTTCAATTAAGCCATATCTACAACTTGACAAGGACCACCATTCAAGTATGACAGCAAACTTGAAGCAGCAAACAAAACATCAAATTATAACACAATCGGTATCAAAACAGATAATAACAACTGTGGAAACAGCAAAGCCCGAGCAGAAGATTTTCAATAACTGTTCATTTTAAATATTGTTTATTTGTTTTTTGTTTTAAGTTCATATTGCGGTGAGCAATACATGCCTAAATAATAAAATTCACTAAATTTTACTAATTACATCGAAGTTTTGTCGTGAAATTTTCTCAAAAAAACCACTCAAGCTTCGATTTTAAGCAGAATATTTTTTTCGTTTGTAAACTCACACGTGGTTTTATTAAGCAATTTGATTTTAAGATTTGCTTCGATAAAATCACTCTAGCTTCGCTCTCGTGAGTTTATCGAAGCAAATTTTTCATCAAATTTCCATAGAAACCAAGTGTTCATACAAGCTATAAAAATATCCTGCTAAATCGAAGCTCTTGTGATATTACCTTCGATAGTACTGACAAATGAGTTCCAATCCCGGCGATACAACAGTACGCCTCAGAATTTAAGAATGCCGAGAAAATCAAACCATCGTCGTCGAAGTCCAAAGCAAAAACCGCCTACCTTTGATGGGAAGTCGCCTTAGGCGACATATTTCAGACAACTATAGGCTGCCACGACAACTAGCGGTTGGAATGACTGTAACGAGGCAACTGCATAGATAGTCGAACTACAGAGCAAAGCTTTGAGTATCCTACAAACTAACCCGACCATCATCAAAAAAACTACGAAGCATTATCTTCAATGCTGAAAATGAGATATGGCGATTCTCACCTGCAACAAGTGTACCTTGCTGAAGTGGGGAACCGTTACCAGAAGCTCGGCGAAAATTTACACAAGTTTGAAGCAGATATTGCTCGCTCGGTAAACAGCTGGCAGTACAGACTTTCGTCGATAGAATACCGGATGGAGAGTTTCAGAAAGCATTACGACCAGCCCTACGTAAGACCCTGAATAATGCGCAGGCATATGCTTTAGAGTTTGAAGCAGCACAGAAGGCATCGCATCGTAGCAGTGTCGAAGTTATATGCTCTGCGGAAGAACACGGACAAGAGAGCGTGAAGGAAATAGTCTGACAGGTTCTTCGTGACCAATAAGCAAAGGGGAAAGGGGCGAAATGCTAGAATTGTACAAAATTTGGACATGCTCAGAGGCAGTACAAGCAACCCAATAACAAAACAAGATAAACCGAAAAACTAGAAGTGAACGACGATGAAGGACAAAACTAGACCTACAAGGATTTTGCCCCGGAAAACATCATTCGTATCGCACAACGTAGGTGTAAGGACATTATTTACGTTTTTATAGGTAAGATTATTAAGTTTTTAGTTGATACCTCTGTTACTAAAGCAATTGTGAACCCTGTCGTAGTGAGCAACAATGATAGAGTGACGCTTGTGACGGTGCGTCTTCGAACAGCTGTCGGTTAAGACATTCGGATGCATGGAATTTCAAACGTAGAAATCGGTATTACTAGCAAAATATTCGATCATCAAGTGGTAATAGTGAACATTTTCGATGAAGCTATCTTGGGCATGGACATCTTGAAAACAGGTTTTCGCTTAGTTATGAAAGATAATGTCCTGAGAGTAGGAAACGAAGGGATATCTCTTTGTGAGGCAAACAACGGATCTGTGCGTGTTTGTTTGACTGACGACGTTCTCCTAACGGCAAGGACAGAAAGAATGGTGATGAGACGATTGGAAAGTGCTCTACTGGAGGACTTTGTGCGCACTATCGAACCTGTTTGTGATGAATCTCTTGGGAAAGGGTACTCATGGAAAAAGCGCTTATATAAATGTTAAATATTGTACCTGTTAGGATCCCAAACACCAATAACTTTGATGTAGCAAACAATGCCATAGTTAAGTAGTGCCTTATGGGTAGTTCAGATAGCGGGAGGAGTACCCTCCTCGTTTAGGAGGTGCCCACAAATATGTGCTCATTAAAGTTATTAGATCGGTTAATAAAATCATGTGAGAATCTCGTACAATAACAGCTGGTTGAACTTAAAAACCTAATTCGACGATAAGCAGATGTGCTTACAATTGAAGAGTCAGTTGAAAAAACCGCGGTAGTCAAGTGCATAGTTGGTATGCGTGTGACTACTACACCCACGGTCCCGAATTCGAATCCCGACACGGTCCGCTTGAAAAATGTTAGACGAGCATTTTTCACAAAAATACGCCCTCGTTCAGATGAGAGGTAAAATGCAGGTCCCGTGTGTGTTGTCACGCACGTTAAAGATCCTTGCTTGGAACAGCAAGGGTTCCGCAAAATTCAAAATTTCCAGATAAAGAAACTCGCTTCCTGGCCAATGTAGTACCTTCGGGTGGAGCATTGAAATATCAAATGTAGGGGTAGTCAAGCACAAAATTGATACCGGGAATTCCCGGCCAATAAGACAACAGCCGAGAAGGTTACCATTAGGCATCGCCTATTTGTAAAGAAGAAAGACGGATCAATAAGGTTCTTTTGCTGACTTTTGCTGTTGAATGACGTGACGAAAAGGACAGTTACCTATTACAAAGGATTGACGACACCCTAGATATACTCTCAGAATCACGGTGGTTCTCCACCTTGGATTTGAAGAGCAGATACTGGCATGTGGTTATGGAACACAAAGACCAAGAGCAGACTGCTTCCACCATTGGCATTGGCCGATGGCAATTTGCAGTGATGTCATTTGGACTTTTCAACGGTGCTGCCACCTTTGATCGTTTAATGGATAACATGTTACGTGGACTGAAAAATATGTCTCGTGCATTGGGATGTGTCGTGATTGAAAAGACATTTAGGGAACACTTGATCCATTTGGAGCAAATGTTTCAAAGATTGAGAATAGCCTATCTGAAGCCGAGTCCGAAGAAGTGCCACGTGCTCGACGACGAGATAAAATAGCTGAAACATGAAATCTCATAAAATGGAGTTAAGTCAGCCCCGTAAAGGTTAGATTAGTTCAAAAGTGGCCGACGACCAAAGACAACTACGCAGTTGTTTGAGTTTATGCAGAAATTATAGAAGATTTGTTTGTGGATTTGCAAATACTGCCAAGCTCTTGAGTAAATTAACAGAAGAATGTGATCATGTATGAAACCAAAGTTGTCAAAATGAGGTCCCACAGTATCGACATTTTCTACGGCAGCTCGGTTCTTAAGTTACCCACGGTCGGAAGGCAAATTCATATTAGACAGGAACACAAGAAATGTTGCCAGTGGAAGTGTGTTATCTCAGTTATAGGACGGACAAGAAAAAGTGAATTGGATATTTCAGCAAGGTACTCTTGTAACAGGAAAACGTCCATGACGCAATACAACGTAAGAAGACCATACATCTGAATTTGTGTAACATTTGCCTCTTTGTAATCCAATTTCTATTTCATCTAATGGTTCTGTTCTAGCTTTGTAACTGTTATGGCATTTCTTCTATTCGTTTGTGAAACAAAAACATATAATTTCTCACTTCTGTGTCTATCAAATCAGTTTTCCCAATTCTCGCAAAGCAAACGTGATTTTCCGACGCAATCTTTTTTATTTTCTCCTCAAGAGTTTTTCTTAATACCTGGGGACAGTTTATGTTTGCTCAAATTTTTTTGACAAAATAAACATTTAGGTTTGTCAAAACTACTGCGAACAACTCTTGATGTAGAAGGCGCAACATGTGATATACAAGCAGTCCCATATTTCAACCTATATGTTTCTATGTTATGCTTACTCGTATAACCAGAATAATGGATCCCATGTCTCTACATTTGATTTTGCAATACTCTACCCGAAGGTACTACATTTGTCAGAAAGCGAGCTTGTTTACCTGGAGAATTAAGAATGTTGCCGAATCCTTGCTGCTCCAAGCAAGGTAGGGATCTTTAAAGTGCGTGACAACACACACACGAGAACTTCATTTTATTTCTCATCCAAACGAGGGCGTACTTTTATGAAAAATGCTCGCCTAACATTTTTCAAGCGGCTCGTATTTGGAATCGAACCCTTCGAACCAGCAATGCGAATCGATATAATGCACGTACCCATGCACATCTTATGTCTCACGATTACTCCTCTTTTGATATCATTGAGGTTTCGAAATATAATATTTGTTCTGAATTTGTAGCTGCCTTGATTATATTGAGCTCATATTTGACGCATTCTAAGAATTTTTCTTTGATAAATCTGTAGCTGTTACTAAATTTGCCGACTTTTGACATACAATGCCATTGTTATTCAAAATACAGTCATCCTATTATTTTCAGACAATTTTCATCATCGGTTCGAATTCGCCATCTGAGTGTATTGTTAACCATGTTCATAACAAAACCTGTAATTACTAAATATGTACGAGTATATGGATACAAGGACCTGAACTATGTAAATTCTCACTAAAATATCAACCAAAACCGCAAATCAACTAAAACTGAAACACTAAGCACAAAGATATATCGAAATATTATTATAAAAAAATATTAAAATCGCTACTCTAGACAAGTATCTCAAAGAGACTAACAACTCCCCTGCTGTGACTCGTGAACATGGAGGCCGCGAGTGTAGAAAGGCGAAAGGTGTATATCAGCGAGCGAAAACAACCGGTGCACTGCCCTTCTTTTCACCAATAGAAAATTTATTAAACAGCGCATCGAAGAAATAAAAAAACTATAATTATCCCCCCCCCCCGTGCTTTTCGGCATATCGTTTACCGAAAGCATTTTTAACGTATAAAGTACGATTAAAAAGTTGTCCTGGAGAAAACGAAAAATATTATGCTCCGAAAAGTGTGTGCTTGAGGAAATTGCGTTTGAATGTTCTCAGTTCCATATAAGACCACATATTTAGGAAACTTAAAAAATTATAATTATCTGTGTGCCCTATGGAATACTTCGGTTTATACAAAAACGAGAGGGTATTTTTTTTACAATGACCTAAAGAAAATTAATAAGGAAAATGTAAATTTTAGTCCTTTCCCCACGCCCCTGCAAGGACGATTTTTTAACGACCTATCGATGTCATATCTGGTATGGAAGGTGAAGGATTAACACGGTTTCCAGCTTTTATAAAAGCGTTGCACACAGAATCTTTTTCTAGAGCACTTTTGCCTGGTATGAACTCTACTATTACTATATGACAAGAAAATAAAACCCAAAATTGTATATTTTCCTTATATCTACTTTAGGTAACCCATGCATATATCATGCAGTAACATTGCTGATTGTTAATTGTCTCTAGGTATTTCTATCAATGTATTTTTAACTGAAAATTTCTTAATTAAGTTACTGTTATTGTTTAGTGATTTATTTATTTCTCGCCCACGCATTTCCGTTGCGGTGGCTATTCGTTCATGCTGGAAGAGAAGAATTGCAACATCTAAAAATGTAGAATTTTGACCAACTTTTGCTGTATCCAGCAAGGTAGCGATCTAGATCGGAAAAACTCAAAGACGGGTGCTTTGGATTTACATCTCATCCAACAGAATATATTATTTAGAAATATGCTGTTTTACATTTTTTTCAGTATAAACGGGGTGATTGTTAAGTGTTGTTGATTCGTCACGATAATAAACTAAATTAAGTTCCCGTTGTATTACGCATTAAATAAGTTCAGATATTTCAGGTTCAGTCTGTTTTGTTTTAGTATGAGTACCTAAGTCATTGTAATGTTTGACTTTAACTGCATATACTATGTACGTGCAACACCCTAAGAAAATTATTTAATATCTATTTTAACTACTCCTAAAGTAGTGTTCAGATAGATATACTGTCTCAAGGAGTGCTAAAAAGTAACGTATCTTTCCTGTAAATCATTTTATCTTACCTTTATTCTAGTGACACTGCCAAAATATAACTTACCTGAAAAAAAAGAAAAATATTAATATAAGAGTCGATTAAATCTGATTATTTATACAACAATAGGTGTTAAAGAGTTGTAGAATAAAAGACAGTAAGTATCGTTATGCGTCTCAATCATATTGAGAATGAAATTATCAATGTTCTTCTACAAATTATACGCAACACTAATTTTGTTGGGTGTCAATACTGAGTTTGGTAGAGTTGTGTCAAAGGCTAGGAACTGAGGGTTTTGAGCCCGACACGAGTTACATATTCCCCAAATTAATATATATGTAGATTTAAATGCAATTATTAAATCTTGAGAAATATAATGTTACATTGTATAATTGAAGGACATAATCAGACATGAGAAAGGAAGCAACTACTTTGAATTCCAGACGTAACATGACACTGCAAGTACAGGCCACAATAGATTATAAGAAAGCAATTATTAGAATTAAGATTACTAAGAAGTAATACGTTGTAATATATAAAGAAATATCAGACATGAGATCTGTATTTCCCACCAAAGATGTGAAGGCAGGGATAGCATAAATACCTTGAGGAGCCCATTATGGTCAGTCAGTCTCGAACTTCATAACTTTAACATTGTTGGTTGTTCAACTACTCATTTGTAATTAGTAACTTTAAATATTTGTTAATTAAAACGTTAATGAACATAACGTCCAAGTTGTCAAATCATTATTATAATTACTGTATAAATAAAATACACTCGATAAGAGTGTTTTTTGGAAATAAAGACTTTTTTAGATGGAGCTCCCAAAGGCGCAAAACCTATCTGGCGCAGTCGATTGTAGAATTCCAGAAGGGCACTATTGACTTAAAAATCGAGGAACTGGTGGACGTGAATTTTAATTCTTTAACTGGAACAAAAAACCAACCAATTAAACAAAGTACAAAATCGACAGAGTCTAATAAAGAAAAAAGACGAATGGAACTGGCAATTAAACTATTGTAAGTAACAAAGGTTCATTTTCCTAACCATTTTCAATTGCATACTGATATTAGCTAGTAAGAAACAAAAACTTTTTTATATACGCATTTTTTATATACAATTTTATCATCACGATTTATTATTATTTCTGAAAGAATTTACTCAGCAAAAGCCTTGGCTTTATTGTATAATTATACACAGTTCTCTGTACCATTTTATTACAGCAATTATTACTGAAATAATTTATTCAGAAAATCTAAAACTTGATGATATTATAAAGGCTTATAATTAAATACATTTATATACTTTATTACTGCAACAATTTTATGAAACAATTATTCAGCAGAACTCTGAAACCGATGTAATTATAACCAAGGTTATTATAATTACATACAAGATACGTAACGATAAGTGATTCTTTAAATAACTTAATACAAACTCGACTTAAAGTAACTAAGAATTAATCTATAGAGATGAATACTAAAAACATGAAACTATATTTAGACTTAATTTCAATGTATGACGGTAATCAAGCGCTATTAAGTATTTTCATTACTGCTTGTGAAACATTTTTAAAGCCATTTTATGAACAAGGCGACGTTAAACGTAATGTATGGCTTTTACGCTTAATACTGAACAAGTTAACAGGTAGAGCTTTGATCCTTATTGCAAGCCGCGATGACCTCACAGAATGGGACGATTGCAAACGGATTTTGTTAGCGTATTTAGGAGACCTACGTAATATAAAATGTCTTATCAGACATTTAATAAACCTACGGATGGAAACTACTCAATCACCATATCAATTTGGTATGTGATGTCAGGACGTACGAAGTTTAATATTAACCAAACTAAAACTCGAGGAACCTCACCAAAACATACGATTAAAGAAGACAAAGATGTACGACGAAAAGGCGTTAGACACCTACATAAACGCATCACCCGAACGATTATACAATTACAATAAAATTTCAACATTCCCAAAACTTAGAAGAAGCAATGAACCTGATTGTAGAAGAAGAGAACGTAATGTACTATAGAAACAGGATCTATAATCCTAACACAAATAAAAATTACTCACCTATGAAAACAATACAAGCCGCGAAACAAATACCAACACAACCGAAATTTACACCATTTAACGCACCAATGAATCACCCACGAATTAACAATACATACTTTAATAACACAAACTTCAACAATCAACCTCGACAATTGCCAAGACCAATTATTAAGATTCTCTAATCACTATGAGAATTGTGAGCCAAAGCAGTACAAATTACGGATATGAAAATTCAAAAAGTTACGGACAACAAATGGATTGCTGTATTTTCTCAAGAAACAATAACAACCTCCAAGTGCTACCAGACCAAAACAGTTTAGCCCTAATTGGAGGCAAAGTGATAACCATAAAAGAAGATTTCTATTTAAAATTAAAAAGTGAAATTTTTTGAGTATATCAAAACCCAACAGTGACGAAGAAATTTGCAAATCTCGAACTACAGTTCAAAATTCCTCAAGCCGAAGACAACGAAATTATCAATAAACCAATGCAACTAGAACATCTAGACCTAGACTATCTCAACCACGCAGTAAAATTAATGAACAATTGTAAAGAACATTTAAGTAAGTTAGAAGTGCCAAAATTACATTACGACAATATCAGTATTTGGACAATTTTATTGAACACTGTAATAATTTTATTAACTGTATATTTATTGTATAAAATGTATCTTAGATATAAGAACTAAGAAACAAATGTAAGCAAAGAGACTACAAATGAAATTTTAGGGCCATAAGTTTTAAAAATTAACTACAACCCTTAATTTTCATCTAAGCCGGGAAGAGTTTCACACCCCCAAATTAATATATATGTATATTTAAATGCAATTATTATGTCTTAAAAAATAGAATGCTACATTGTATAACTGAAGGACACATTATAAAAGGTTAATAAAAGTTCATAATCAGACGTGAGAAAGGAAGCAACTACTTTGTATTCCAGACGTAATACGATATTGCAGGTGCAGGTCACAATAAATTATAAGAAAGCAATTGTTAGAATTAAGATTACTAAGAAGTAATACATTGTAATATATCAAGAAATAGCAGACATGAGATCTGCATTTCCCACCAGAAGATGTGAAGACAGGGATAGAGTAAATACCCTAAGAAGCCCATGATGGCCAGTCAGTCTCGAACTTCATAACTTTAACATTGTTGGTGGCTCAGCTACTCATTAGTAATTAGTAACTTTGAATATTTGTTAATTAAAACGTTAATAAACATAGCGTTCAAGTTGTCAAATCATTATTGTAATTACTGTAAAAAAAAAATTTCCAAAGGTCCAGAACTTATCTCACGCTGTGACTAAAAATAGACAAGTAGGAGCTTTTAGCCAGAGTTACTACGAGGATCTGAGTCAGTCTATACTATCACGTGAATTATGCAGTTCAGTTTCGTTCTTTGTTCAGTGTGTTGTGGTTTTTGTATTACTGTGAATCTCATTAGGATAGCTGTTAAAGAGAGATGTAAATAATCATGCCAAAAATTATTAATTCAGGTACTCTGGGGCTAATAGTTACTTCAATGGTTTATGTTATGTTTTGGCATAAACAGCAAAAAAAAAAACCCTCCCAAAATAATAATCTTAAACTAATATTAATCCTTAACGTCATTTAAATATAGCAAATACAACAAAACTCACTTGCTTAATATATTTCCTTTACTATTTCTATAACAAATTTTCAAAAAATTTACGGAAAGGCTAAAGTTTTATGCAAGATTTTGAAGTGAAACAGTTACTTTATCTAGAAAAATGACTAGTACTAGTAATACGAATGTAGACGTGACACTTTTGTTGTATACTGTTGCAACCCATTTTAAAAAAGTGCTCATTGATCTATGAAACATCTTCAGCCAGTCCAAGATAGGATGTTTGAAGTAAACTCTTAAGGTAAAAACAGGAATGGAAATTTGCGACAGTTGCAGAAAACAGCCTTGAACAGATAACAGGAGTTTAGAAACTTTAGAAAAGTCTTCATAGATGCATATTTTACTAGTTCTGACTTAGCACTTGACTATCTAAACGAATCTCTTTCAAATATTGACAAATGTCCAATAGAAAAAAAAGAGAATATACTTTCCTGGTTATTGCTAAAGAAAACTACAGAAGGTATCTAAAAACCTAACTCAGGAACTAGTAGGTGCAAACGCTGAAAGTGAAAAAAGAGATATTCAGATTCAGAAATTCTTGAACAACTGAAAGAAAAATTTAAAAATACTAAAAGTAGGAATGAGCAGTTCGTTATTTTAACTGCACTTCCTAGGAGTTGGACGTGTAAAAGGATACATGGCGAGTTCAATAGCAATAGAATGAGCAGGAAAGCTAAAGCCTTAGTTAAAAAAAGGTATGGTGTAATCCAGATTGAAAATCTGGCAGAACACTCCATTAATCTGTACTTGATAAGATTAAACAAATCATGCCGAATCATGCCTGGTAAAAAAGGCTGTGTTTCAATAAAAGTCAGTAGTAACAGAACTCATGTTCAAAAGAAACTAATTTTAATGAATTAGAAAAATAACATACAAACTTTTTAAAAAAGAGTTCATCATCATTGGGTCTTCAGTCCTGAAACTGGCTACACGCGTACCATCATTGTTTCTTATTCTGAACTAACCTACAGATTTCCCCAAAATTTGCACAGTCTGCATCTATCACTATCTGATCTAGGTCTACATCCGCCTCTTTTTTCCTATCTCTGCCTGTCAAATATCCCATACTATTCCCCAAAAATGCCTTAGAACGTATTCTGTCCTTCTATTTCTCATATTTTTTTCCCAAAGAATTCCTTGTTCCCTTACTGTTTCTATAACCTATTTGTTATTACCTTTGTCTGTCCATCCTCAAACATCTGAAGCACGACATTTCAAAGGCCGCTACTGTTCTTCTGTTTGCTTTTCAGACTGCTCGTATTTCGTAGGCATATTGTTTGTGCTGTGCTCCACACATACGCTTTCAACAACTTTTTGTTCTATGTTTGTTGTCTTTCATCATAGGCGCCGTTCTTTCTTGTTAGATGCAGTTCGGTCACCTTCTATTGTTTTACAATTATATACCCTATTTCTCCGACATTCAGTGGTTGCAAAAAGGGGGTAAGCAGCCTGTGGCTGCCAAGTTTCCCCAGCACTTGAACATTTACTGATTTAATATTTTTTCCAATATGTCTTTTCGCACAGTCAACATTAGTTGCAGATATTTCACAACAAACAATTAGTTGTTTATAATAATCATCAGATTTGTCTGCGCTTATTTTTTCGTCATTTGGTTTCCCGTCTCAAAACTGGTTGGACATGTACCTGCACTTATTTCTTTTCTAAACTAACCTACATGGTTCCCTGAAATTCTCACATAGCAATACAGCTCGGTTCCCCTTATATTGTTTTCTAATATTATGCCCTATTTCACAGAGATTTATTGAAGGGGGTTAAGCAACCTGTGGCTGCCAAGATCCCCCAACACTTAGACATTTGCCGAAAGAATAGTTTTCCAGTAAATGCTTTCACGCAATTATCATAATTCGAGAATATTGCCCCTCCAATGCTTGTAGTTGCTTATAATAAATATCATGTTTAAGTGCAGCTACTTTCTTCGCCATTAATTTATCCATCTTGGGACTGGTTGGATGCGTACCTCCATTGATTTCTCTTCTGAGCTAGCCTACACATTTCCATGAAACTCCTACAGCCTACATCTTTCACTATCTGTGTGCAGTAGTCTAACCTAGGTCTACCTCTTCTTCTCTTTTTTCCTATCTCTGCTTCTAGTATATTCCGCACTATTCCTTCATGCCGTAGTATGTGGCCTATCATCCTATCTCTCCTATTTTTTACCGTTTTCCACATATTTCTTTCTTACCCTACCATTTGTAGTACCTCTTTGTTTTTTACTTTGTCTGTCCATGATATCTTCATTTCAAAAAGCTCTACCTTTTTCTTGTCCGCTTCTCCCACTGTCCAGGCTTCACAGCCATACAGTGCTGTGCTCCACACATATGTTTTGAGCAATTTTTTCCTTGTTTCTATGTTTGTGGTCTTTGAGCACAGTAGTTGCTTTTTCTTGTTAAATGTAGCACGACCTTGTGCTAATCTTTGTTTTATATCTTTTGTGCTTTTTCCATCTTGCGTTATTTGGTTTCCTAGATAGCAGAAATCCTTAACCTCTTGTAAGTTCGTGTTACATATTTGTATTCTTGTTTTTGATTTATTTTTCCCTCCTTTACATACTAGTACTTTAGTTTTACTTTTGTTAATTTTCATACCGTATCTCTCTGTTAGAGCCGTTTCCATTTCATTGAGAGCAGCTTCTAACTCTTCCTTGCTAGATGCTAATGCCGCTATATCATCTGCGAATCTAAGCATATCAATTTTTTGTCCCTGCATAGTAATTCCAAATGTTTTCCTGCATTTGACAGTATTCATTGCCTCTTCAATGTACAAGTTAAAAATTAATGGGGATAGGGAACATCCCTGTCTCACCCCTTTCCTAATGTTTACTTCTCTACGTTCCTGCTCTAATTCTATTACTCCTGTTTGCTCTTTGTATAAGCTATGTACTATCCGTCTATCCCTATAACTCATTTCAATCTTTTTGAGTATTCCGAACATTTTTTTCCATTTTACATTGTCAAATGCTTTTTCTAGATCTACAAACCCTATATACACGCTTTCCCCTTTTTCTATTGTTTTCTCCATTATCACCCTCAGAGCTAAGATAGCCTCCCGTGTTCCCCTGTTTCGCCTAAACCCAAATTGGTCTTCTAGTATTTCTTCAGCCCGTTTTTCCATTCGTCTTTGTACAATTCTAGTTAATATTTTTGATACGTGTGCTGTCAAGCTTATTGTTCGAAAATTTTCACATCTATCTGCGCCTTTCTTTTTTGGTATAGTTACTATGATCCTCCAAGTGCTACCAAGACCAAAACAGTTTAGCCCTAATTGGAGGCAAAGTGATAACCATAAAAGAAGATTTCTATTTAAAATTAAAAAGTGAAATTTTTTGAGTATATCAAAACCCAACAGTGACGAAGAAATTTGCAAATCTCGAACTACAGTTCAAAATTCCTCAAGCCGAAGACAACGAAATTATCAATAAACCAATGCAACTAGAACATCTAGACCTAGACTATCTCAACCACGCAGTAAAATTAATGAACAATTGTAAAGAACATTTAAGTAAGTTAGAAGTGCCAAAATTACATTACGACAATATCAGTATTTGGACAATTTTATTGAACACTGTAATAATTTTATTAACTGTATATTTATTGTATAAAATGTATCTTAGATATAAGAACTAACAAACAAATGTAAGCAAAGAGACTACAAATGAAATTTTAGGGCCATTAGTTTTAAAAATTAAACAACCCTTAATTTTCATCTAAGCCGGGAAGAGTTTCACACCCCCAAATTAATATATATGTATATTTAAATGCAATTATTATGTCTTAAAAAATAGAATGCTACATTGTATAACTGAAGGACACATTATAAAAGGTTAATAAAAGTTCATAATCAGACGTGAGAAAGAAAGCAACTACTTTGTATTCCAGACGTAATACGATATTGCAGGTGCAGGTCACAATAAATTATAAGAAAGCAATTGTTAGAATTAAGATTACTAAGAAGTAATACATTGTAATATATCAAGAAATAGCAGACATGAGATCTGCATTTCCCCACCAGAAGATGTGAAGACAGGGATAGAGTAAATACCCTAAGAAGCCCATGATGGCCAGTCAGTCTCGAACTTCATAACTTTAACATTGTTGGTGGCTCAGCTACTCATTAGTAATTAGTAACTTTGAATATTTGTTAATTAAAACGTTAATAAACATAGCGTTCAAGTTGTCAAATCATTATTGTAATTACTGTATAAATAAAATACAGTTGATAGGAGTGTTTTTTAGAAATAAAGACTTAAAAAAAGCTCCCAAAGGTCCAGAACTTATCTCACACTGTGACTAAAAATAGACAAGTAGGAGCTTTTAGCCAGAGTTACTACGAGGATCTGAGTCAGTCTATACTATCACGTGAATTATGCAGTTCAGTTTCGTTCTTTGTTCAGTGTGTTGTGGTTTTTGTATTACTGTGAAGCTCATTAGGATAGCTGTTAAAGAGAGATGTAAATAATCATGCCAAAAATTATTAATTCAGGTACTCTAGGCTAATAGTTACCTCAATAGTTTATGTTATGTTTTGGCATAAATAGCAAAAAAAGAATCCTCCCAAAATAATAATCTTAAACTAATATTAATCCTTAACGTCATTTAAAAATAGCAAATACAACAAAACTCACTCCTTTACTATTTCTATAAAAAAAATTCAAAAAATTTACGGAAAGGCTAAAATTTTATGCAAGATTTTAAAGTGAAACAGTTACTTTGTCTAGAAAAATGACTAGTACAAGTAATACGAATGTAGACGTGACACTTTTGTTGTATACTGTTGCAACCCATTTTAAAAAAGTGCTCATTGATCTATGAAACATCTTCAGCCAGTCCAAGATAGGATGTTTGAAGTAAACTCTTAAGATAAAAACAGGAATGGAAATTTGCGACAGTTGCAGAAAACAGCCTTCAACAGATAACAAGAGTTTAGAAACTTTAGAAAAGTCTTCATAGATACATATTTTACTAGTTCTGACTTAGCACTTGACTATCTAAACAAATCTCTTTCAAATATTGACGAATGTCCAATAGAAAAAAAAGAGAATATACTTTCCTGGTTATTGCTAAAGAAAACTACAGAAGGTATCTAAAAACCTAACTCAGGAACTAGTAGGTGCAAACGCTAAAAGTGAAAAAAGAGATATTCAGATTCAGAAATTCTTGAACAACTGAAAGAAAAATTTAAAAATACTAAAAGTAGGAATGAGCAGTTCGTTATTTTAACTGCACTTCCTAGGAGTTGGACGTGTATAAGGATACATGGCGAGTTCAATGTAAGCAATAGAATGAGCAGGAAAGCTAAAGCCTTAGTTAAAAAAAGGTATGGTGTAATCCAGATTGAAAATCTGGCAGAACACTCCATTAATCTGTACTTGATAAGATTAAACAAATCATGCCGAATCATGCCTGGTAAAAAAGGCTGTGTTTCAATAAAAGTCAGTAGTAACAGAACTCATGTTCAAAAGAAACTAATTTTAATGAATTAGAAAAATAACATACGAACTTTTTAAAAAAGAATTATCATGAGATAAAATAGGGTTTTATCAATTTGCAAAGCTGTGACCAAAAAAACTGTATTGGTAGGTGGTAATCGAAATCACTCACAATATGTTTCGTCCAACCCTGTATATATTAATTTAGTCTCTTATATTATTACTATACAGGGTGTTTTTTTTAAGTGGGAGGTCACCTGTATATGGAAGACCAATGGTAGGACGAAGCTGAAAATTTGCACTAGGAGGTTTTCGAATGTGCCCTACACGTCTAAAATAGTTTCGATACGTTAGCACTTCCGGTTATACCGGAAGTCGGTATTACTATCGCTATTTTAAATAGAACACCCTGTATATTTATGCATTTTCGAATTTCTTGTCGAATTTTATGTAAACTTTTATAACACAACTATACCTCTATCTAATGCCATTTTTGAGATATTTTGACTTTTAGTAGATTTTTGACATTTGCACGCAGTCACATAAATTGGAATAACTAGAAAGTGAACGAACTTACAAAATTGTTTTTTTGCAATCATATTAATAATACTTGATATTATTTCTACATGCAAAGAAAATCTGATTGCAATGTACAGGGTGCTAGAAAATTCATTTTATAATTTGACTAATAAAATGTCAAATATTCCGTTTTTTTTAAATAGAACCTACCATATTTTGTTATATTAATCGATTCTATAGAAAAAAATACCTTAGGTATGTAATTACAACAATCCATTTATTGGAAGCCGTTTTTGAGTTATTTGCACTAAAAGAGAAAATGCGCTAGTTCAGTAACATAATAACATTTGCTACTATCAAGTAGCTTTTGTCCGATACATTCACAAAAGAATAATTGGTTATTTTTACGAAACGTCAAATGTAGATAATTCTACGCAGGTTGCAATTCCTATACTGTAGTTATTTACGAGGGTTAATCGAAACTTTACAAATCAAGATTATCTCGAAATGATAATTATTTTTGGCAAAAGCAAAATAGATTTCTTCGAAGAACTGGCGATATTTTTCATCAAATATTTTGTTATATTAATCAATTCTATGGAATTAATATCTTTGTACTTAGAAAGCAGAAACTGCTTTTGCACATTTTAGTTGCCAAAATGGCAGCGCAAGAACATTTTTAAAAATGTTTAAAAGCTACACAAACATGGAACAATGTATTTCATCTAACAATATTTTAGCTAAAAAAATAAATAAAAACATAATAGGTTGTTTATAAATGTTCTATTTGTCGGCCATTTTTGATCCAAGCATTTTAAAATGCGTCTTTTAAACTCTTCATTTGTTGCCTTTTGTATTTGCTCTGCAGTTAAAGAATTTATAGCATTTAATACTCGCCTTTTGCAATCTTCCTCAGTAGTAGGAGCGTGGAGAAGACCATATCTTTACATACCCCATAGAAACAAATCCAAAGGAGTAAGATCGGGTGATCGGGTGGCCATAAGTGAGGTCCGTTATTAGATATAAATTGGTTTTCAAACAAGGCATGTAAAAGTACTCGGTTACAACGTTTCCATTTTGCGCAGGAGCACCGTCGTGCTGGTAAAATATTTTGCGTACTTCATTAGGTGGGAGGTTGTTTAAATATGCTAAAATTTCTCCACGCACAATTTCTAAATATCGTTCCCCTGTAAAAAGTGTTCATCGAGAAGAAAAAGAATTACTAAAACAATATGTACTTTACCGTTTAAATTTTCCTGGTAAAACACTACACATACGATTCGCAAACCTCTAATAGCACAATAAACATTAAAAGACCATCTTTCCTGAAAATTTGTTATGTATGCTTGGTGAGGATTTTCTGTGGAACAATGGTGTGAATTATGTCGGTTAATCACTCCGTTTTTCGTAAACTTTGCTTCATCGCTCCAAATAATATTTTTCAAAAACTGTTCATCCTCTGGTGTTCTAAGTAATACAAATTCGCAAAACAACATGCTTCTTTCGAAATCGGTTTCCTTAAGGTGCTGAACAGGATAAAGTGACCAACTTTTAAAATTATTTGCCTTCAAAATATTGTATATGGAACTACGGCTCATTCCTATATCCTGCACATCATTATTTAGTGAAGCTCTGCTGCATAAAAATATGCCAATACATTAGTAACTCCAATTACTTCCTCCGTCACAGTGCTGGTCCTGTTCTTTGTAATAAATGATCCATTATTTGCACAGTTTTCAAGAATAGTTTTAAGAAGCTCAACATTCGGCGCTGGCTTTTCAGGAAATTTTTGATGAAAGACATCGCAAGCTCTTTGAAGAATTCTGTTGCATTCGCCATAAATAATTATCATTTCGAGATAATCTTGATTTGTAAAGTTTCGATTAGCCATTACAAATAACTAGAGTACAGGAATTGCAACCTGCGTAGAATTATTTACATTTGACGTTTCGTAAAAATAACCAATTATTCTTTTGTTAATGTATCGGACAAAAGCTGCTTGATAGTAGCAAATGTTATTATGTTACAGAACTAGCGCATTTTCTCTTTTAGTGCAAATAACTCAAAAACGGCTTACAATAAATACATTGTTGTAATTACATACTTAACTTACTTTTTCCATAGAATCGATTAATATAACAAAATATGGTAGGTTCCATTTAAAAAAAACGGAATATTTGACATTCTAATAGTCAAATTATAAAATGAATTTTGTAGCACCCTGTACATTGCAATCAGATATTCTTTGCACGTAAAAATAATATCAAGTATTATTAATGTGATTGCAAAAAAACAATTTTGTAAGTTCGTTCACTTTCTAGTTATTCCAATTTATGTGACTGCGTGCAAATGTCAAAAATCTATTAAAAGTCAAAATATC
Source organism: Platerodrilus igneus (assembly GCA_036346225.1). Taxonomy (NCBI): domain Eukaryota; kingdom Metazoa; phylum Arthropoda; class Insecta; order Coleoptera; family Lycidae; genus Platerodrilus; species Platerodrilus igneus. Next base: position 6,825,647 of record JARFIW010001469.1, on the reverse strand, counting down.
TCGAAAACGGCATTAGATAGAGGTATGGTTGTGTTATAAAAGTTCGCATAAAATTCGACAAGGAATTCGAAAATGCATAAATATACAGGGTGTTCTATTTAAAATAACGATAGTAATACCGACTTCCGGTATAACCGGAAGTGCTAACGTATCGAAACTATTTTAGACGTGTAGGGCACATTCGAAAACCTCCTAGTACAAATTTTCAGCTTCGTCCTACCATTGGTCTTCCATATACAGGTAACCTCCCACTAAAAAAAAAACACCCTGTAGAGTTTACGTTTATTTTGTTAATGGTAATATCTGCTCTGTTATTTACATATATTTGATAAACTCGGTCACGTTATCGTCTTCAATCTTTTAGTTTATTTGCATTATGTTGGTTGATTGCGCGGTCTAACACAGCAGGCGCTCCGTGGCGTAGTTGGTATGTGTGTGACTAGTACGCCCAAGGTCCCGGGTTCGAATCCCGACACGGTCCGCTTGAAAAATGTTAGGCGAGCATTTTTCACAAAAATACACCCTCGTTCGGATAAGAGGTAAAATGGGGGTCCCGGGTGTGAGTATTGTCATACACGTTAAAGATCCCTACCTTGCTTGGAACAGCAAGGTTTCGGAAAAATTCCAAATTTTCCAGCTACAAAAAAACTCGCTTCCTGGCCAATGTAGTACCTTCGGGTGGAGCATTGGAAATTCACATGTAAGGCCTAACACAGTCCATTGTCGCCGCTTGAAAAATAAGTTTCTGTTTCTGAGGTCAGTTCCCGTATCGGACTACCTCATAATTAATTTTACGAGTGCAGTAAGAAGTGTTCTGGATCCAAGAATCTTCACCGCTCTAACTGGACATCAGGTAAGAATTTTGCAAAGTTTAAATTATGTTGCTTTGTAACGAGTAATCGATGTTTCAAGCTTGATCACAAAATCTTGTCTTATTTAAGACACTCTGGTCCATCAATTTTATATCAAACTAATTCTACTTTGTTTAAAATTTATTGAATATTGGAAATTTTGTTACCTCATTGACATCAGCAATTTAAATTACTTGTTCGTATGAGAAGTTTACTAGACTTTAAGTCTTAGACGTATAGGTAAAATATTTAATATTTGTCATCCATTTAATGTGTAAACATTAATTCCTAATAAACTACATTCTATTATAAACAACAGAAACGTTTAAAACGTTACTGCGTTTTCTCATCTGCTGGAACTTGTTAAAATTATGAAAATTACCATAGCACACGTGGCAACAAAATCTTAGAATTCACCACTAAAATATATTTGTTGTATTTTAAATTTTCAAAAATATTTGCTAATTCAAGAAGAATTCGAAAGGTATGCCATTTCTCCCACAGTAATTCAATTCTTGGACGATTTTTTTTCAAACAAAGTATCTTGCTCGTGGAAAAAAATTTAAAATTTAAAGGTTCGCGTTGTGTTGCAAAAAAATTCCATGAAGTTTTGTGCAAGTTATCCTACATTTCAAAATTAATCAACTTGAAACAATAAATACATGCGTAAATACTGAAAAAGAGTAAATATTCTAGATTAAACTAAGTACTCCCGATAAAATTTGTTTTATAGTTAAAACCACGTGAACGTTCATTTCATAGAGTTCCTCAATACTATATATACGTGTAGAAACCAATAATCTTTTGGGTAAGGCTTACAGTTGTATAATTGCCAATCAATAACCTAAAACCCAAATGGTCAGTAGACTCGACAATAAAACGAACGCTTGCTTTGACCGCTCATTTGTTATCCTGTCCTATGCGGTCTTTATTAATCTAGTCAGTGCGGCATTGATTTAAACTGAGATTAATTATTGTGGATTCCGCAGGCTTTATTTCAAACCATTTTTACAGAGAAATTTATAGTAAGCGGTATTATAAGAGCTTAAACCCTTATACCGACTAGGATGTCTAGGATATTCTACCCTTTGTTTATCCCATATCTCAATAATGTAACGTACGCAAATCTGAACGATTTAAAAAAATGAAGAATGTTTTCACAACTAAATTTGTTTAAAAAAGGGAAAAACGATGTTAACAATAAATAGCATAAGAAACACGAAGAGTAAATATTTTCACTGTTCGAAACCCAAACAATACATTTGATTTTTCTAACATGTGTATATAATAACTATTTTTATGCGTTTCTATTATATAATAATTAGTTTCGTATTTACTTTAACATCGGGAAAAATAAAGGGTAGAATGACCACCGAAAATTATTTTATTTCTAAGATGGTGACAAAAAATACCTATATATTACTGTGAGGTTTCTCTGAAAATCATCGAGCCCCAGCGTTTGGGCGTTATAATTACTGTGAACTTGCTGCTGAATCGCCCTCGGCTGCTCTTCTCTTGACTCCTAAATGCACCAAAATTTCTTAAAATTAACTCAGACGCATACCTGTTAACGCTGAATCTAAAAACTCCCGCTCAAAATACATCACACTCTATTTACATGCAATAAATACTACAATTTCAAAATACCTTCCATTCTTAGTAATGTCAACAATTTCATTTTCAAAAGTTGTTTTAATTCGATAACCTTATGTAAACAAATATTTTATTATAGTAAGAGGGCGTACCTCGAACCTTACGTTAACCCATTTGTCTTATGATGAGCTCATAGTAAAACTCTTTAAAACAGCTTCCCCGTTGAATCATCATTCTTCGATGCATGCTGCTACCACAAAAAATCTCTTCATTTATAATAAAACCATGAGCATCCAATTTCCAAAATTTACTCTTCGTATTCCCAAATAAATTAACCAAAAATCGCCGTCTTCACCATCAAACACTTCCAAATTTTACTAACTTTAGTGCATTTCAAAGCCACAATAATTAATCGTTTGTACTTACATACAAAATTTACTCTTGGTATAAACTGCTTTATTCGCTTTTTAATTGACTTTACTTGTCATCATACTAACTTATGAGCAATTTTACATAAATTCACTAACTTTCACTAAAAGTAACTCAATGAAGCGCGAAACACTGAAGAAAAATTAAGAGACCGGCACCCCCTTTGAAAGTAGTTTATATAGCCATTGCTACACCTCCCTTATTTTCCAATTCGCACGTAGAAATATAATCGTATAACAATATTCTGTGTAAAAGCAGCAACCGTTTTTCCTTTCTTAAAACTGCTCGCTTAACCGACTCGATATTCTCGCGGAAAGCTTTAACGACTCTTCGTTTAGCTTGAATTACGATAACAAACATGTTAAAATACTTGGTAGAACGTATACAACGGCCAACCGTCCTTCTGATTTCGCGAAACTAGCCTCAACTGTCACTCGATTCCCACTACGTTCACGCTTTCAAACTAAAACAAACATCTTTTATCTTCCTTATTCATATAGCCCTTTTTCACACATATGCTTCCACCAGCAGAATATTAGCCCTACCTAATACAAACTTGTCGCACGTATATCTGTATCGTCCAATCATCTCGCTCAATTCCTTTCCCTTGCTTTCAATCGATGCGCGTCTGCTTATACTTGATTTTTCCCCAAATAAGTTTGTTCGTTGTTTCCTCTTATACTATATCTATAATTATATCTCTGTTTCTCACTTGTGTTTATACGTTTCTGCCCCATCCTTGTTCCTTCATGACAGTTGTTTCTAGCTTCCCTACAATACTGCCTTTATAATTAAAAATCGATATTTTAACAAACATACTGCTTCTTTGTCCGACTTATGTTTTCTGTTCTGTCCTTGTTGTATATTGACTACGCTAACTCCCAACGATCTTTTCCTTCTTCTAACATATTAAAGCTTGTTATCGTACATGTTATCTTAAAATATTTCCCCATTTGACTATGCTTTGAAACGTTTCTGGTTTTACCCTTGAAAATAATAATCCTATTGTAATGTATATGCAAAGCTTTTATGTTTTTGTATAATACCTAAATAAAAATTGAAAGTGATATTTTTCCCTCATTTTTTTTTAAATAAGTGGAGCATATATATATATTATAATGTCTAAGGGAGCTACTAAGAGTTATAAGGGTTGTTTAGTACAAGGTAGTATATGCCAAACAAAAATAATCCACATATTTGATCACATAAACTTAAAAATGTATGTTTGCCGTATTTTATGTATACTAAAATACCATTCAAATATAGTAGTTGAAATTAAGTGCCAAAAGGTAATTTTAAAATGACTGAATGACGTAGTAAGATGTGCAGTGCTCAAGGGTTTATACCAAGTTGAATTTTAAAAGGCCTTTGAAAGTACATTTGCCGTCCAAAAGCCGGATGCGTCTATGAATGTTCACTATCAACATGCATCCAGGGTCAAGTATAATTTATTTTGGTTTCATTTTCTATAGAATCAACTTTTGGACAATATTTGTAAACTCAAAATTATTAGTTATAACAACGTAAAATATGATTGGTGGAATGTAAAGATTTAGGACATATATTAGAATTTAATGTGATTATGAAATTGTATAAAGGACACGAACTTTGGTATGTGCGACACGAACGTAGTTATTTGTTATGAACTTAAAGATGTAGTAGGCTAGTAGAGAGTTAACATGGTCGCCTTAGAGAGTAAACAAAGGGGATTATTTTTCGAACCAATTTTGTAAAAAGACGTGTTTTCATAACTGTGCTAATTTGTATACACATATTTAAAAGTAAATAAAAATAGTTGTTTTAAAAGGAGTTTTCAATTGAATAAAGTGGTAAAGAAACAAGCATCGAAAGTATAAAGGAATAGTAGTGATTGTGCGACGGTAAAATATTGGATTTGGAGAGTGGTTTAAAGGCAGCAGGTCAGCAGAGTGGTTATATAGATTTGAAGTGATATTGAGAGCGGTTTAAAAGGTAGCAGGACATCGGGAGTGGATATACATAGAAAGAAGTTGGATATTGGAGTGCGGATTAAAGTTAGAAGGTCATCGAGAGTGGTTATACAAAGGAAAAAGTTGGATATTGAGAGCAGTTTAAAGGTAGCAGGAGCATCGAGCAAAAGGATACAGGAACGAGTAGATTGGGATTAGATACGGAGAAGCGGACGGATTTATAGAAAACAAGGATTCGAAGCGGAGATTAGCACAAGGGAAGTTGTAGCACTGATTTTTCTAAATTCTAAATTTGGGTTAATCATTTCAGGTATTGGGGAGCAGTTAAAATTAAGGACACCTGGAAGCGGCACGAAAATTCAAGAACATCATTGTGAAGACGCATACGGTGATAAGGATTTTGAGCCAGCATTCAGGGAGGTATCAACGGAGTATAGACCAGATGAGTGTTTAAATATATCTTTAATACGTCAAAATAGTCATACAAATTTTGGTTGTAATTGAATTTGGCACATAGCAACTTTGATCTTATTAGAAATTTTGGCATATACAAAAGTAGACTGGCCGCCATGTCGAGGCTGGATTTAATGTTATTCCATTCTGTTTGTACTTCCTTAGTATCAGATATTTTCCGATATCTTTGAGCAATTCATTTGACCTTTTTCGAATCTTTCTTGAATATCCTTTTCTTTTAGTTTCTGTAGGTCCAAGTGCCTTTTCCATTTCTTTTTTCAAATTTTTAAATTTAAGTGCGGCCTTCATAATTACGATGTTGTGGTCAGTGTCTATATCTGCTTCTGGGTAGCATCTACAGTCTTTACTTGATTCCTAAACCGTTGTCTAACAAGAATGTAATCTATTTGATATCTTCCTATATCTCCTGGCATCTTCCACGTATATCGTCTTCTAGCATGATGTTGAAATAATGTGTTTGTAATGATTAAATTGTTCTTGTCGCAAATTTCTACCAGCCTATTTCCTCTGTCGTCTCTAGTGCCTAAACCAAATAAACCTACTATCGCTCCTTCCCTACCCTCACCTACCACTGCATTAAAATCCCCCGTAATTATTAAATTTTCATGTCCTTTTACGTGTCTTAATGTGTCTTCGATATCTTTGTAGATTACTTCTACCTCTTCGTCACTGTAGCTAGAGGTGGGCATGTATACTTGTATTATTACTGTGTTTACCGGTTTAGATTCTAATCTAACCATGAGTACTCTTTCATTCTTTAGTAAGTAATTTTCTACACAGTATCCAATCTTTTTCCGCATAACTATCCCCACACCGAAATTTCCTTCCTCGGCTCCTGTATGAATTACCCTGAAGTCTACACTCCAAAAATCCCCCGCCTCTGGCCACCGAACTTCGCTGATCCCTACAATGTCTAATGATAACCTATTCATTTCGATTTTTAGGTTCTCTAGCTTACCCACTTGCTTCATAGTTCTAACATTCCACGCTCCGACTCGCAAAATGTTCCCGACTCTTATTCTTAACTTTCCGATCGCATCCTCCGAAGTAGTCCTCCCGGAGATCCGAATGGGGACTATTTTAACTCGGAATCTTTTACCCCAGAGAATGCCATCATTTTATTATAATTTAGGTACGCTGTGTACTTGGGAGATAATGTGGTGGTTTCCCGTTGCCTTCCACATCGCGGTAGTGTGTCTTAGACTGCCATACCGACCCCTATGGTCTCTGCCAATCTAAGTACCGAAAGAGCCGCTGCCCTCTTTCGGGGACCTGTCTTAGTCTGGTTCCTCACTAACGACCCTACTACTTTGGTTGGACAAACTTGGCTCTTTAGCTCAATAGAACACGCAAGCCATTTCACCTGTTCTAGTAATCTAGAACTTCGGCAAGGTGCAGGTCCATTCGAAATGGAAAAAAAAAGAATTATCATTAGATAAAATAGGATTTTACCAATTTGCAGAGCTGTAACCAAAAAAAAACGGTATTGGTAGGTGTTAATCGAAATCACTCACAATATGTTTCGTCCAACCCTGTATCTATTAATTTAGTCTCTTATATTATTACTATAGAGTTTAAGTTTATTTTGTTAATGGTAATATCTGCTCTGTTATTTACATTTATTTGATAAACTCGGTCACGTTATCGTCTTCAATCTTCTAGTTTGTTTGCCTTATGTTGGTTGATTGCGCGGTCTAACACAGCAGGCGTCGCCGTGGATCAATGTAGTAAGCGTAAGACTACGGATCCCAAGGTCCCGGGTTCAAATCCCGACACGGCCGACTGCTTGAAAAATGACAGGTGAGCATTTTCACAAAAATTACGCCCTCGTTCGGATGAGAGGTTAAATGGAGGTCCCGTGTGTGAGTGTTGTTACGCACGTTAAAGATCCCTACCTTGCCTGGAACGGCAAGGGTTCGGCAAAATTCTAAATTTCCAGGCAACAAAAAACTCGCCTCCTGGCCAATGTAGTACCTACTGGTGGAGCATTGGAAAAAAGTAAATGAACGGTCTAACACAGCAGGCGCTCCGTGGCGTAGTTGGTATGTGTGTGACTACTACGCCCAAGGTCCCGGATTCGAATCCCGACACGGTCCGCTTAAAAAATGTTAGGCAAGCATCTTTCACAAAAATACACCCTCGTTCGGTTGAGAGGTAAAAATTGAGGTCCCGTGTGTGTTGTCACGCACGTTAAAGATCCCTACCTTGCTTGGAACAGCAAGGGTTCGGCAAAATTCCAAATTTTCCAGGTAAAAACACTCGCTTCCTGGCCAATGTAGTACTTTCGGGTGGAGCATTGGAAAATCACATGTAAGGCCTAATACAGTCCATTGTCGCCGCTTGAAAAATAAGTTTCTGTTTCTGAGGTCAGTTCCCGTATCGGACTACCTCACCGCTTTAATTAATTTTACGAGTGCAGTAAGAAGTGTTCTGGATCCAAGAATCTTCAACGCTCTAACTGGACATCAGGTAAGAATTTTGCAAAGTTTAAACTATGTTGCTTTGCAACAAGTAATCGATGTTTCAAGCTTGATCACAAAATATTGTCTTATTTAAGACACTTGTGACGTTATTATCGGGGCAGCCACGTTGGTTCGTCAAATTTATGCTACGCTGGCTCGTGGCCGTACGTAACACAAAGAAAAACAAAGAAATGACCCGGCTCAATCGGAGAGTAGGGGGGGGGGGATTGTAGAAAGCAGACCAACATATAAGGTACGCGGCTGCAAGGAATTAGTAACAGTACCTGCAATAAAAGAAATTAGAATAGCAAACCTGCAATAAAAAAAGATTAGTCCTGCAAACCTGAAATAAAGAAAAAGTATAGCAGCAATGAAAAGTCTAAGTTATTCAGTACTTTGTAGAATGTAAATAAAACTGTTTAGATAAACTATATAATATAATCACGATAAAAGCATTACAACAATTTTTAGTACAAAGTGAGGTAATATTGCGGAGTAGCAGAAACGTTTCCTCACACACCAATTAAACATAAATCAAATAAAATGTTGACAAAAGATAAATAGATAAAACACAATTGGTATGAGTAATTCAGTAGTATTGATTTTTCTTTCTTTCTTTTTTTTTAATGTTTTTTAAAATAGCATGCAAGTCTATTGTAAAAGGTATCAGAACGACAAAGATATGGTAAAGCAACAGATAGATATTTAAAGTAATAACCAGTAGGAAATAGTTCAGCTTACAAAAAGTCCTTCAGTAACGCTTCCTTGCAATTGAAGTGTGGGATTCACGAGGTCCTGCACTAACGAAGCACTTCACCCTTGACTGTGAGGGTGTTGATGGAACTTATCACACGTTACACTAATCAGACCTCCGTATTTCACTGGGGTTAGCAGCAAACAATATCACGCGTCGGAACCATGCAGCCTTGATAAATTCTATTTCCTAAGACAATAATTTCGAAATATTCCGCAGCACTAGTTCAATTCCAACTGGGACCAGATGTATATTATGTTCATAAACATACCAACAAGCAGTGAGAAACTTCAAACAATACCTTTGTAAGCCGGCAATGTGCCCTATTTCGCAAATAACGAAATTTGCGCAAGTAATGATCCCTTTCAGATTCTTTGTTGTTAGAAAATTCAGAAACTACAGTATCACTGTATTTAAATAATCCAAAGTATGCGCTACTCTAAGAAGAACAGGTCCGCGAAACTAGATTGCACACACAGTTTAAAAAGTCAAAAGACAAAACAACTAAAAAGAACCATAACGGGTAAAGCACGTGTATCACTCAAGCAAGTCCGTCAAATGTTCCTTAAAACATTTATCTCACAAGAAAAACAACTAAAAACAATTAGTAGGCACGCGCAAGCAATAAAACCGTCCGTCAAATGTTCCGTAAAACAAACGTGCCTCGAGTCTAAAAACATGCCGTGCTGTTTAGGAACAATACGAAAATTAATCCCGCATTAATTCTCACTATTGTCAAAAGCAGAAAGAAGCAGTATTTTCAACGTACTTAGTGTATCGGAACAAAGAACAAACTCCGACTCTCAAAGCAAACAGGACACAGTATTATCAACGTAAACAATATATAGAAACGAAGAACAAACGACAACTGCCCGTCTGTAGATATAAAATCGTTGTTATTACAACCGCTTATCGCCTATTATCTAGACTTGTATATTCACATAAGGAACTAAATTTATATTTACGGCAAGACAAGAACGATGCAATCTATTCATTATAACACGACGCATTCGTCAACGAGTTAATAAATATTAAATATAGAAATAGTAATTTGTAGAAATGTATTTATAAATTGGGAAACAGCGTGAAATGTTATAACTACAAAATGCCCGTTACACACTTATATCAAACTAATGCTACTTTGTTTAAAATTTATTGAATATTGGAAATTTTGTTACCTCATTGACATCAGCAATTTAAATTACTTGTTCGTATGAGAAGTTTACTAGATTTTAAGTCTTAGACGTATCGGTAAAATATTTAATATTTGTCATCCATTTAATGTGTAAACATTAATTCCTAATAAACTACATTCTATTATAAACAACAGAAACGTTTAAAACGTTACTGCGTTTTCTCATTTGCTGGAACTTGTTAAAATTATGAAAATTACCATAGCACACGTGGCAACAAAATCTTAGAATTCACCACTAAAATATATTTGTTGTATTTTAAATTTTCAAAAATGTTTGCTAATTCAAGAAGAATTCGAAAGGTATGCCATTTCTCCCACAGTAATTCAATTCTTGGACAATTTTTTTTTCAAACAAAATATCTTGCTCGTGGAAAAAAATTTAAAATTTAAAGGTTCACGTTCTGTTGCAAAAAAATTTCATGAAGTTTTGTGCAAGTTATCCTACATTTCAAAATTAATCAACTTGAAACAATAAATACATGCGTAAATACTGAAAAAGAGTAAATATTCTAGATGAAACTAAGTACTCCCGATAAAATTTGTTTTATAGTTAAAACCACGTGTACGTTCATTTCATAGAGTTCCTCAATACTATATATACGTGTAGAAACCAATAATCTTTTGGGTAAGGCTTACAGTTGTATAATTGCCAATCAATAACCTAAAACCCAAATGGTCAGTAGACTCGACAATAAAACGAACGCTTGCTTTGACCGCTCATTTGTTATCCTGTCCTATGCGGTCTTTATTAATCTAGTCAGTGCGGCATTGATTTAAACTGAGATTAATTATTGTGGATTCCGCAGGCTTTATTTCAAACCATTTTTACAGAGAAATTTATAGTAAGCGGTATTATAAGAGCTTAAACCCTTATACCGACTAGGATGTCTAGGATATTCTACCCCTTTTGTTTATCCCATATCTCAATAATGTAACGTACGCAAATCTGAACGATTTAAAAAAATGAAGAATGTTTTCACAACTAAATTTGTTTAAAAAAGGGAAAAACGATGTTAACAATAAATAGCATAAGAAACACGAAGAGTAAATATTTTCACTGTTCGAAACCCAAACAATACATCTGATTTTTCTAACATGTGTATATAATAACTATTTTTATGCGTTTCTATTATATAATAATTAGTTTCGTATTTACTTTAACATCGGGAAAAATAAAGGGTAGAATGACCACCGAAAAATTATTTTATTTCTAAGATGGTGACAAAAAATACCCATATATTACTGTGAGGTTTCTCTGAAAATCATCGAGCCCCAGCGTTTGGGCGTTATAATTACTGTGAACTTGCTGCTGAATCGCCCTCGGCTGTTCTTCTCTTGACTCCTAAATGCACCAAAATTTCTTAAAATTAACTCAGACGCATACCTGTTAACGCTGAATCTAAAAACTCCCGCTCAAAATACATCACACTCTATTTACATGCAATAAATACTACAATTTCAAAATACCTTCCATTCTTAGTAATGTCAACAATTTCATTTTCAAAAGTTGTTTTAATTCGATAACCTTATGTAAACAAATATTTTATTATAGTAAGAGGGCGTACCTCGAACCTTACGTTAACCCATTTGTCTTATCATGAGCTCATAGTAAAACTCTTTAAAACAGCTTCCCCGTTGAATCATCATTCTTCGATGCATGCTGCTACCACAAAAAATCTCTTCATTTATAATAAAACCATGAGCATCCAATTTCCAAAATTTACTCTTCGTATTCCCAAATAAATTAACCAAAAATCGCCGTCTTCACCATCAAACACTTCCAAATTTTACTAACTTTAGTGCATTTCAAAGCCACAATAATTAATCGTTTGTACTTACATACAAAATTTACTCTTGGTATAAACTGCTTTATTCGCTTTTTAATTGACTTTACTTGTCATCATACTAACTTATGAGCAATTTTACATAAATTCACTAACTTTCACTAAAAGTAACTCAATGAAGCGCGAAGCACTGAAGAAAAATTAAGAGACCGACACCCCCTTTGAAAGTAGTTTATATAGCCATTGCTACACCTCCCTTATTTTCCAATTCGCACGTAGAAATGTAATCGTATAACAATATTCTGTGTAAAAGCAGCAACCGTTTTTCCTTTCTTAAAACTGCTCGCTTAACCGACTCGATATTCTCGCGGAAAGCTTTAACGACTCTTCGTTTAGCTTGAATTACGATAACAAACATGTTAAAATACTTGGTAGAACGTATACAACGGCCAACCGTCCTTCTGATTTCGCGAAACTAGCCTCAACTGTCACTCGATTCCCACTACGTTCACGCTTTCAAACTAAAACAAACATCTTTTATCTTCCTTATTCATATAGCCCTTTTTCACACATATGCTTCCACCAGCAGAATATTAGCCCTACCTAATACAAACTTGTCGCACGTATATCTGTATCGTCCAATCATCTCGCTCAATTCCTTTCCCTTGCTTTCAATCGATGCGCGTCTGCTTATACTTGATTTTTTCCCCAAATAAGTTTGTTCGTTGTTTCCCTCTTATACTATATCTATAATTATATCTCTGTTTCTCACTTGTGTTTATACGTTTCTGCCCCATCCTTGTTCCTTCATGACAGTTGTTTCTAGCTTCCCTCCAATACTGCCTTTATAATTAAAAATCGATATTTTAACAAACATACTGCTTCTTTGTCCGACTTATGTTTTCTGTTCTGTCCTTGTTGTATATTGACTACGCTAACTCCCAACGATCTTTTCCTTCTTCTAACATATTAAAGCTTGTTATCGTACATGTTATCTTAAAATATTTCCCATTTGACTATGCTTTGAAACGTTTCTGGTTTTACCCTTGAAAATAATAATCCTATTGTAATGTATATGCAAAGCTTTTATGTTTTTGTATAATACCTAAATAAAAATTGAAAGTGATATTTTTCCCTCGTTTTTTTTTTAAATATGTGGAGCATTTATATATATATATATATATATATATATATATATATATATTATAATGTCTAAGGGAGCTACTAAGAGTTATAAGGGTTGTTTAGTACAAGGTAGTATATGCCAAACAAAAATAATCCACATATTTGATCACATAAACTTAAAAATGTATGTTTGCCGTATTTTATGTATACTAAAATACCATTCAAATATAGTAGTTGAAATTAAGTGCCAAAAGGTAATTTTAAAATGACTGAATGACGTAGTAAGATGTGCAGTGCTCAAGGGTTTATACCAAGTTGAATTTTAAAAGGCCTTTGAAAGTACATTTGCCGTCCAAAAGCCGGATGCGTCTATGAATGTTCACTATTAACATGCATCCAGGGTCAAGTATAATTTATTTTGGTTTCATTTTCTATAGAATCAACTTTTGGACAATATTTGTAAACTCAAAATTATTAGTTATAACAACGTAAAATATGATTGGTGGAATGTAAAGATTTAGGACATATATTAGAATTTAATGTGATTATGAAATTGTATAAAAGACACGAACTTTGGTATGTGCGACACGAACGTAGTTATTTGTTATGAACTTAAAGATGTAGTAGGCTAGAAGAGAGTTAACATGGTCGCCTTAGAGAGTAAACAAAGGGGATTATTTTTCGAACCAATTTTGTAAAAAGACGTGTTTTCATAACTGTGCTAATTTGTATACACATATTTAAAAGTAAATAAAAATAGTTGTTTTAAAAGGAGTTTTCAATTGAATAAAGTGGTAAAGAAACAAGCATCGAAAGTATAAAGGGAATAGTAGTGATTGTGCGACGGTAAAATATTGGATTTGGAGAGTGGTTTAAAGGCAGCAGGTCAGCGAGAGTGGTTATATAGATTTGAAGTGATATTGGAGAGCAGTTTAAAAGGTAGCAGAACATCGGGAGTGGATATACATAGAAAGAAGTTGGATATTGGAGTGCGGATTAAAGTTAGAAGGTCATCGAGAGTGGTTATACAAAGGAAAAAAGTTGGATATTGGAGAGCAGTTTAAAGGTAGCAGGAGCATCGAGCAAAAAGATACAGGAACGAGTAGATTGGGATTAGATACGGAGAAGCGGACGGATTTATAGAGAAAACAAGGATTCGAAGCGGAGATTAGCACAAGGGAAGTTGTAGCACTGATTTTTCTAAATTCTAAATTTGGGTTAATCATTTCAGGTATTGGGGAGCAGTTAAAATTCAAGGACACCTGGAAGCGGCACGAAAATTCAAGAACATCATTGTGAAGACGCATACGGTGATAAGGATTTTGAGCCAGCATTCAGGGAGGTATCAACGGAGTATAGACCAGGTGAGTGTTTAAATATATCTTTAATACGTCAAAAATAGTCATACAAATTTTGGTTGTAATTGAATTTGGCACATAGCAACTTTGATCTTATTAGAAATTTTGGCATATACAAAAGTAGAGTATCAATTTTAGTAGTAAAACCAAAAGAGTGCACTTTGGTTGGACTTAGCACATCTACTTATAACGGAACCCACTATAAGTAGTTTGAACACCCTGAGATTAAGAGCTTAAATAGTCGAGGCATTGCAATAAATAATTAATTAAAGAACCAACCAAACGGTGCAAGTACGGGGCGTGCATTAGGTGTGCACATTTTAAAAGTTTATAAAATAAAGAGTAGAATATATGTAGAACCCAAAGTAGGGCGGTTTAATATATGTTTAAACCCAAAAGGGGGGCGGTATAATATATGTAGAATCCAACGTGGGGCTGTAGTATAATATAATATAATATAATATATATATATATATATATATATATATATATATATAGCAGCTTTTGTGACCAGATTAATGTTATATTGAATTCGGTTTAGTATATTTATCTTGGGATACTTTCGGTCAAAATTAAAAACGGTTGCTTTTTAAATTCGTTTAATTGCTTGACGTTTCGGTCTAGTTTCTGACCTTAATCATAAGCTTAAAAGGTGTGGTTCTAATACAAATTACAATGAGTTTTAAATGCATACATTAAACTGGATTATGTAATAAATACAAGTAAAAATGTATAAATTATTTTTCTTCTTTTTGTATATAAAACGATTCCAAGAATAGGCGTTTGTAATATAATACAAAAAAAAATTGTATCAATAATAAACAAGATCTCAATAATCTAAGTGTAGCTTACTCTGAACTTTATAGACACTAAAAACATATTAAATTAGAAATTATTTATATATAAAAAAAGATTTTTCAATCAATATTTACTAAGCTTATGTTTTGCATTTTTTCATTTTAAAAATCTTTCACATAATTATTCTTAGTTAAGTGATTTGGTTGTCCTAAAAATATGCATTTTATAGCATCTAATTCTTACATATACGTAATAAAACGTTTCCTATATTGTTATAGTTACAAAAGATGTCATTGACATCTGTCACCTATATATAAGACAGAAGAAAAATAATTTATACATTTTTACTTGTATTTATTACATATTCCAGTTTAATGTATGTATTTAAAAGTCATTACAATTTGTATTCGAACCACACCTTTTAAGCTTATGATTAATGTCAGAAACTAGACCGAAACGTCAAGCAATTAAACTTTTTGTCTTCTTTTGAAATCATGTTCTGGTTGTGAAGTGTTTTGATGTGTTCGTTTACTTTTTTTTGGATTGAGGTGGTAGGGTCTTTAGGTAATATTCTATATGTGTTTGTGTCAGATAATAGTTCTAGTGATTTTTCTGTGTAGTCTTGTGATCTCATTATAACGGTAACTTCTCCTTTGTCTGCTTTCAATATTATTAGTTCTTTGTTGTTTTTAAAAAAATTTTTTGTTTGGTTCAAAATTTTTTGTTGATGGTCGTTTTTGTCGTTGTTTGGATTTTTTATGAAATTGGTGATTATATTTGTGATTTTCGCTCTTGTATTGTTTTTTTCTTGTGTTGTGCTTTCATAACTGTTTAATATTGATTCGACGTCCGCAAGTAGTCTACCAATATGGATTTCAGAGATGTTGGTTTTTAAGTTAAATTTTGGTCCTAATGATAGGAAGTTCTTGATATTTTCTGGAATAAAAACGTTACTTAAATTAACTAACCATTTGTTATTGTCTTTAAATAGAACTGAGTTTTGTGAGCACTTGTTAGTTAGTGCGTTAAACTTCTTGATATGTAATTTTTTTATTTTAATAAACATTTTGTTGAAGTTCTCACTTTGGAATAAGAGAAATTCATGCGTTATGTGTGGAGGTAGATCTTCTGAAAGAGAATTTTTTAAGATGTTCATAGAATTTTCTACGGATTTTAATTTGATGTATGTGACTTGGATTTCAAGATTAAGAATTGTTTTTGCGAACTTCTTGGTTTGCTTTTGGATTTTGTTGTTTATCCATTGGTTGTTGTTTTCTAGTAATTGTAATAAAGGATTGGTGGCTGATTTGATGTGGTTTGGAAGGACATTTTCTCTGCGACATTTTTCTAAAAATATTCTTCGATTAAGTAATTTGGCTGTCTTTTCTGTGTTATTTGCATATAGACTACACAGAAAAATCACTAGAACTATTATCTGACACAAACACATATAGAATATTACCTAAAGACCCTACCACCTCAATCCAAAAAAAAGTAAACGAACACATCAAAACACTTCACAACCAGAACATGATTTCAAAAGAAGACAAAAACACTCATCAACAACAGTACCAACCCAGGAAAGTATTATGGACTACCCAAAATTCACAAACCTACTATTTCTCTTAGACCTATAATTTCATCAGTAAATACTCCCACATACAACATCGCAAAATTTATATCTGATATTTTAAAAATCCTTTCCTCTGGAAGGATACAACACCCAAGACAGCTTCACTTTTGTTAATACATACAACAACTTTCAACTACCTCATAACCATATTCTCATCTCACTTGATGTTAGATCTTTATTCACAAACATTCCCAAAGAACTCGTCATACAAATCATAACAAATAAATGGAATAAAATCGAACCTAACTGCAGACTATCAAAGATAATATTTCTTAGTACTATCAACCTTATTTTCAACAACACATATTTTGTATTCCAAAAAGTCTATTTACAACTTTTGGTACTCCAATGGGCTCACCCTTATCACCAATTCTAGCCCAGATAGTAATGGACCTTTTATTAGACAGTGTCATCCCTAACCTTCCGTTCCAAATGGTTTTCCTAGTAAAGTACGTTGATGACATTATCTGTTCAGTACCATATGACCAAGTAGAATCAACTCTTCAGCACTTCAACAACTTTAATGAACATTTAAAATTCACCATAGAACAAGAAAAAATAAAACAATTCCTTTTTAGACACAAATGTCATTCGAACTGATGAAAACCTTCTAATTTTGACTATTACAAAAACCAACAAATTCTGGCAGGTATATTAACTACTTTTCCAATCATTCAAATAAACATAAAATCAACTCTTTATTAGCATTAAAACAACGCATAACAAAAATTAGCCATCCAACATTCATTAATAACAATATCCAAGAATTAAAGAAAGTTTTCATAAATAATGGATACCCAATACAATTAATCAATCAAATGCTAAACACCAACACAACTTACAATACCACAAAAATGCAGATACTATATACAAAAATTACCCTATATACAAAACTTAACACCACTACTCGTTCGAACACTAAGAAGACCCAACATAGTCATCACATACTACTACAACAGATCAATAAAAAACATTTTCACCCATCTCAAAGACAAGACTGAAACCATTATGTGCAACAACACAGTATACAAGATTCGTTGCAGTTGCAATTATTTCTACATTGGACAGTCAAGTCAGTGGCTTCGAGACAGGTTAACTCAACACCGCAGTGACACAAAACTTGGAAAAATAACTGCGCTCTTGCCATACATGCACATACCACAAAACACAAACCGGCTTTCGACGAAACACAAATTTTAGAAATAGAACAGAACTACTACAAACGTTTATTCTTAGAATCATTTTATATACAAAAGAACTAAACTGCATTAATAATAAACAAGACCAAAAAATTTAGGCATCATTTACTCCCAACTTTATAAACACTAGAAAGTATTCCAATAGTTTTGTAACACATTCCATCTTACTACAGCAACCTATATTTTTGATATTCATGTAACGTTCCCATAGTTATAGTACCTTTTCACTGTCTTCATGATGTATGTCATCTAGTAAAATCATATGTCATAGTCTATTTCTAATTTAAATATTTCTATGTAAGTAATTTTAACAACATTGTAATCTTTTATTTTATAAAACAAACCATATTTTCAGACTTACGATTAAGTTCAGAAACCCGACCGAAACGTAAATTAATTAGAGGAATTTAAAGACGATTGTTTTTATTTGACCTAAAATATCCCAAAACACAAAAAAAAAAAAAAAAAAAAAACCCTTATTATATATATATATATATATATATATATATATATATATATATATATATATATATATAATTATGTGGTGTAACGACCTTGCAAATTATAAAATATAATATCTATAATAACAGGTTATTAGGTCTGCTGGTTAATAAAATAAACTCTTTATTATAATCCAAGCTTTCGGTTTTTATTTTAAACCTTTTTCAAGAATATAATGTGAGGTTTCAAATCAGAATCGTTGACATAGATAAAATTCATAAATGTAAATAAAAAGTGATGTATAAAACTTTAAACAAAAATAAAAATAAGAATACCACATTATTTTTATTTTTGTTTAAAGCTTATGCATCACTTTTTATTTACATTTATGAATTTTATCTATGTCAACGATTCTGATTTAAAACCTCACATTATATTCTTGAAAAGGTTTAAAATAAAACCGAAAGCTTGGATTATAATAAAGAGTTTATTTTGTTAACCAGCAGACCTAATAGCCTGTTATTATATATATATATATATATATATATATATATATATGTGTGTGTGTGTGTGTGTGTGTGTGTGTGTGTGTGTATATATATATATATATATATATATATATATATATATATATATATGTATATATATAACTAAAATAAAAATTAACCCTACATTATTATACGTTGACTAACCTCTAAATTAATTATTTAAAATACCTTAATATCTAAACTGCCTAACTTGATTTTCTAATAAGTTGTTACTCTAACCCCAAGCTTGATTTTTAACCTTCTGTATTTACAATTAGCTACTAATTACACGATAATATGTATATATATATATATATATATATATATATAATTATATATATACACATACAATACACATACATGTAATAATGAGGTCACAAGAGGTCATTGGGCATCACATTCTATAAGAAAACAAACCACTAAGCTAAGAAAGTAAAATTTTCCAATATTTGATTTTACCCTTTTTCAGCAAAATAATGATATTCCCACGTAAAATAAAACGCTTTAAGTGCATATAGCATTTACAAATACCATTTTTGAAGGAAACCCAACTTTACAATCCGTGAAATACAAAACCATTGATTCAAATCCGTATGTAAATATTTATTTATGCTCGTGAAAAATACCTTTAAGAAATATCAGTTTTATAGCATCTATAAAAATCATAAAACAAATTTAAGAATACTAAATGACTTCAATATCATTTAAAACAAATTCCAGTCGGAGAAAATACAAACGTTCGTATTTTTCCAAAATACAAGTTCCATAATGCATTCATACTTTTGAAAAATATCATTTAATAAACACAATACACTGCATTTATTTACATACTTTGAAAGACAAATAGCTCTAGAAACTTCGAATTCATTATATTTATGTTTCCAGAGTGTTTTCAAAGCTATAAATCATTTGTAAATAAGCAAAGAACAGCTAACTATTCATGGACTATAAACCAACCGACTAAAAACCAGATAAGATGGAAAATATAAGGACACTGACAGGATTCGAACTTGTATCTTAGGCTTTCGCGGCTCATGCGTTTTCCAATTACGCCACCGAGACCGATGACGACAATTGGAAAATTTACAAATGTAATCGCGTACATAACCATACATCAACCTAACTTTCAATTACGTTTGACATTTTTGTTAGACATATCTGACAGAGTCAAGTTTTACGACTTATGTCAAAGCTATTATTTCATCTTATTCACTCATACTTTAGTATTAATCAACTTGCCTTGTGTAATAATTACCCAAAATGTATATTTAATGGTTAGCAACTGCCGTAATTTTTAACGTCGCTTCTTGTCCATATTTGATATAACAGTAAGTAAAAAAACTTAACACTGTCAGATATGATTGACAAAAATGCCAAACGTAATTGAAAGTTAGGTTGATATGTGGTTACGTACATGATTATGATTTAGATTTGTTTAATTTTCCAATTGTAGTCACCTGTCTCAGTGGCTTAATTGGAAAACGCATGAGCTGCGAATGCCTAAGTTGCACGTTCGAATCCTGTCCGAAACCTTATATTTTCCATTTTTAATTACTAACTCGATAAAAAATGATCATTCGAGCTTTGCATAAAAGTCTAAGTTATTATTTCATCTTATTAACTGTAATACGATAGTATTTTTCAACTTACCTTGTGTAAATAACTACCTAAAATATTTATATATTTAATACTTGGCTTATATTCGTAATTTTGAGCGTTGCTTCCTGTCTATAACTGACATAAGTAAAAACTTGATAATGTCAGATATGATTGACAAAAATGCCAAACGTAATTGAAAATTAGGTTTATGTATAGTAGTGTACACGGGTAAAATTTGTAAATTTTCCAAATTATCGTCATCGGTCTCGGTGGCGTAATTGGTAAACGCATGGTCCTAGAAAGCTAAGATACACGTTCAAGTCCTGTCCAAGACCTTATATTTTCCATCTTTCAATTAGTAGCTCGATTTGAAATGATTATTTGGGCTTTGCATAAAAGTATGTTATTATTTCATCTTACTAACTATAAAACTTTAGTATTTATCAACTTACCTTGTGTGAATAACTACCTATATATATATATATATATATATATATATATATATATATATATAAAGACAAGTTATTTGCAGTCCGCAATAAGAAATAGTATATAAAGTAATATGTATCTGTAAACAAACTCTTATGAAAATAATAAGAGCTATTGACAAATACAAATCAGGCTAGTTATATAGCCATTAACAAACATTAACTTTATTACTTCACAGGGGAGGAAACATCCACTGACCGACTGTTTCGACTTGTTAAGCCTCATCAGAGTAAAATAGTTTTCAAGAACCCTATGAAGTAATCGAAGCTATTATAATGATATAATTCGAAACAATCTCTGTACTATAGCAAAAGTAAATAAAACCACCATCAGGTGATAAAACACCAACACTGCTAAGTGTGGAAGTACAGAATTGAATCGAAACTACATAATAAATTCTATAGATGGCTATAAAAGTACGTCTGGCCTTTGAGATTTGCGGAATGTTACAGCAAAATTTATTTGCAAACGTAACAAACCTTCTCGTAGCGACCCCCGGGTTCATGCCCAAAAGGCAATTCAAATAAAAAACGACAAGTTATTTGCAGTCCGCAATAAGAAATAGTATATAAAGTAAGATGTATCTGTAAACAAACTCTTGTGAAAATAATAATTCGATTACTTCATAGGGTTCTTGGAAACTATTTCACTCTGATAAGGGTTAACAAGCCGAAACCGTCGGTCAGTGGATGTTTCCTCCCCTGTGAAGTAATAAAGCTAATATTATGTATAACTACTAGCCCGATCTGTATTTGTCAATAGCTCTTATTATTTTCATAAGAGTTTGTTTACAGATACATCTTACTTTATACACACACCCAAACAAAATGAGGTCACGAGTGGTCACTGAACACCCAAATTCTATGTAAAAAATCTCACCCAAAGAGAAGAAAACGGCGAAAAGTAATATTTCCCTAAATTTAATTTTCTATCCTGTATAAACATAAGCGTACATCATTAACACAAAATAAAAACCCCAATTTTTAAATTAATTCATTTCAACCGTGTGTATAGTAATTACTACTGAGACATACCATAAAAAGAGTTTTCAATTTAAGATATAAATACAAAAACCGGTAATCTTAGTAGTGTATAAATAATTACTCTGTAAATACTAAAAATAACTTCCATTTTAAGCTATCTTCTTTAAGATATGCAAAGCTAAAATTCATACTTTGCTTGAATATAAATCAATATCACAATAAGCGTTATTTATTGAAAATGTTATAGGCTGCATTTACTAAAAGGTAAATTGCATAAAATATAAAGCATATAAAAACAAAGCATATTTTCCGTATGTAAATATTCGCTAGAACACGTTTGATGTACGGTAAAACAAATCTTATTGCATTTACAAAGCATAAAAACAAAGTCATCATTAATTAAGAATCCGTGTGTGACATTTTTGCAGACTGAAATTGAGTCGCATGTACTTTTAAAATACCAGATAAATTTCCGTGCGTGATTATATCATTTAATCCAAAAGAAAAATGCCATATTTATTTGCCTAAATAAACTACGATTTCGAGAGTCTCTGGTAAAGTCATAAATCATATACGTCATTTACTAGAAATGTTATAAAAACCATTATATAAGCTAATTACTTTGTATCAATGAATAAACTCTCCAATTCGAAGCTACGTTATTATCAAACCATAAAATAACATAGATAAGGATTTTAATAGTTCTACGTATTACAGACAGAGGGAGACAACGAATATTGACTTCGTGCATTAGAAAGAAGAAAGATTTTACGACCGCGATAACCGCACATAATTAGTTCATTAAAACGCAAAATCGACGTAAATTGTTACAACACCCAGGATGTGTCATGCTTCGAATTAAATCTAGAATCGAATGGAAAATGACCTCGTTAGAATTTTTGTATATAAACGGAAGTAGTTAAGCAGGAGGATTCATTCATTTTACGACATCGAACATGTAAGTTTTGAATAAAGATTAATCTTTAATACAACAAACGTGTAAGTTCAATTAATTTATGATAAAAGAGCAACTGCTAACTTTAATCGATTAAAAAATATGCACTTTGTAAACTGAAATTATAACGTCAAATGGAGATTTTAAATGTAACCAGGAAGTATTTAATGCCGTTGATTACGATGGAATTGAGATTTTTTAAGCGCCATTTGACAATAACAACAAGTATAAATTGTGTTTTTTTCAACCAAACTTAGTTTGGATAATGGGATCTCAATGTCTGTCCGTCGCCGTCGTCGACTTTAAAGTCGAAATTTTACAACCAACGAAAGTATTTGTTAATAAAAATAGTTATAACTTAAATTCAATTTTTATTGTAAATGTGAACTATATTTAATAATAGAATATTCGTAAGTTTGGTTATAAGCCGTACATTTATAACGATATTTGAATAATTCTACTTACGCTAGAATTAGTTTTTAATTTTATAAAAATTATTTGCTAAGGGGATACTTTCGAGCAAATTTTGATGTCAGAGCTCGAAGCATTTTGACCTTTATTAAATTATCTGTGCAGCGTCGTTAGCTAATTACACTGATAGCCGAGGAAATAAAAAGGATAAGAAATTATGCCAAAAAATTTTAAAGATGATTTTTGTAATTCACGTAGAAGAGGTATGGATTCGGTGATTGTTAACACGGAAACAGGTGAGGATTATTTTAATCATTGGAATAATTTTCTGCCTAAGCTTAAGCAGTACACTGTTTTATAATCATTATTTAGATTTGGGGAATATAAAAGATTCTTCAAATAATGTGTATAAAAGAAAAATGTTTTTGAATGCATGTACGTTTCTTGAGAATTCTTTTTCATTTCATTTTCGTAAATTCCACAGCATACATTCTGTTAAGCTAGCCAAGCAAGGAAAAGGATACGATAAGAGAGTAAATTCATATTTGCATCCTCATTAATACAATTCGCTATACCCAAGTCACGGTATTAATTTGGGTTTATATATATATATATATATATATATATATATACATAAATAAAATAACTGATCATCAGATTATTATTGCAATATTTCAATTGGGGAAGCAGTCAAATTTTACAGATCAATAAAACTCTCCTCTAATCATACAACCTTTCCATAATTTATTGTACTCACCAGAAATCTAAAATCATTACGTATGCAAATAAATTTTGTTTGTTGCTGCTTAAAACTTCTTATGGTTAAGTGAATTATGTGAATTATATAAAAAGAAAGAAAAACTTACACCATAGCTATATGACAATTTTACTGTAACTATAAAAACTGGATATGTTAAAAGAGTAGATAATAAAACAATTCTGACTATTTAGTATAAATCATTTTAATATTATCAAATGAACAAGCTGAATGTATTAGTGTTTGATAAATAACTACAAGAGGTCAAGTGTTGAGATAGTTAAATAAATTGAATAATATAAGTCAATATTCGAATTATAAACAAATGCAGTGGAAGGTAATTGAACACCAAAGTATATGGTTGTTATCATTTTATAAAAGATAATAGATAAGAATAAAAGTTACTAAGTTTTAGATACATGTTTCGTGAGTAAATACATTTGGTTGTTATATAGAGCATTTGTAAATATTATTGAACAAATTTTAAACAACAGGTTGTCGTCCATGCTAACATAAGGTTTCAGAATATTGAAAATTATTTAATTAATCAAAATATTAACACAACAGTATTCTTTTGTACGATAATGCGCAAGGGCCAGGTGGAGAAAATATTGACATGTGGAGTTTAAACTCGACATGTCGTGTTCAAACTTGACTAGTCGAGTTTAAACTCGACATGTCGAGTTTGATCATAGCATGTGAGTTTAATCTCGACATGTTAATTTTTTTCCCCTCCTGACCCTTGTATGCCATCGTACTTTTGAAGATTCATTGGAATTTAGTTAAAGTGTATAAAATAGATAGCAATCTTATTTGTATGCGTTGTAAGTCAAGATATGCGTGCGTAGAGACATACGGAAACAATTCAGAGATGTATGTCGTTACGGAATATTAAATGATTCTGATGTGACTACGACGAGAAAATCTGACAAATTTATTGCGTTATTATCTTGGTTGTTACCGGTTCATCGGCTTTCGACCCGGTTCCTTTTGCGCATTTTTTATAGCTGAGTGATTAAATTTGATGAATTATTAACACCACAGCTCTTATTGTAATTTTTAGTTGTTTTATTTCGGCTCCAAAAGTAACTTCCTTTATGTTAATAGATTTGTTTAATAGAGAAATTTTCAAAGGCGACTGTCGTTTTGTATATACTAAACCTTTTTTTTCCGTTTCTTTCTTGATTCATGTCCTGAGAATTAACATGTTACTTTTCGCGACCGTAAGGGAATCGGACAACTTCTAGTTTCTGTGCTATACGGTTATTCTCTTAATATAATTCAACAGATGTGTACATCCTCGTCTTCGCCACTGTAATAAGCTCAGCTGACTTGCACTTCATTTTACGCCTGAGCTTTCGTAAATAAAAAATTAATTGTTTGGAATTTTCAGCCACAAGTAATCCTTACGTGTGATTTTCCAATGCTCCATCCGAAGGTACTACATTGGCCAACAAGCGAGTTTTTTTTTACCTGGAAAATTTGGAATTTTGTCGAACGCTTGCTGTTCCAAGCAAGGTAGAGATCTTTAACGTGCGCGACAACACTCACACACGGAACCTCCATTTTAGCTCTCATCCGAACGGCGTATTTTTGTGAAAAATGCTGGCATAACATTTTTCAAACGGACCGTGTCAGGATTCAAACCCGGGACCTTGGGCGTAGTAGTCACACACATACCAACTACGCCACGGAGCCGCCCACACAAGTAATTCACCTAAAATGCGATTCTGCTACAACTACTTTATTGTTTCAAAGTTGAAGTACTTCTTACATCATTGTATTATTCTGAAGACATGGAGCAAGCATAAAAGTGTGAAAGTTACTTGTTTATTGTAACATTACTTAAGGAGCATATAGAACACTGCGGAAATTACGCTTATTCGGATTTTACAAAACCAGCCTCATATCTGTTTAGCGATAAGAGCGATGATTCATAAGTATCGTATTACAATCATATCTTGTTACGTTCATTTACTGTCGATGAATTAAAAACCCACATCCGTTTACTTCATTTTTCGTTTATTTAAATTCTGCTCAGATCCTGCAACTACACCCGGTATATTAGACCTTCCTATAATAAGCCCGTTTTCTAGTAATTTTTAATTTCAAATCTAGTTGCTTTAAAACGAAAAGTTTATGCTATGAATTAAATAGTTAATACCCTGTTCTAAGTATCCGTGAACTCGTTATACATTGCGATAGCGTGTAATTACTTTCTCTATTGTTTCAATCTACAACTCTTGGAAATAACGTATTGAACTATCCGATAAAACCGTGTTTCAAGTTTGCTAATCATGTTTAATAACACCAATATTACTTGGAGCTCTGGTTATTTAGTTAAACAAAATTAATATGCACTTTTCTTTTCGATATACAAGACCAAAACATTTGCCATATTTTTGTTGGTTCCGTTTTTCTTGTGGGAAATTCGCGCACCCCATACAGCGTGGTAAGTAATGACGGTTTTACAAAACTATACTTTTCAGCGACAATAAATTAATTCGCCTATAACTATTCTAGCTTCTTCCGGTGGCTCTAAAGCCACGATGGATTGCCGCCCCTTGTTGTGATGGGAAGACAACCCCAAGGCGGGATCACGCGTCCCTCTGCTTCGCT
The DNA here is from genome assembly GCA_036346225.1 of Platerodrilus igneus. Classification (NCBI taxonomy): domain Eukaryota; kingdom Metazoa; phylum Arthropoda; class Insecta; order Coleoptera; family Lycidae; genus Platerodrilus; species Platerodrilus igneus. The sequence continues at coordinate 6,799,262 of JARFIW010001469.1, read as the reverse complement.
CCGTCAGTACAGACGGTAGGAGCCGGTTCAACGGCAGCAACTCGAAGGTGAGTGTGTATGTATCAATTGACACCATTTGGTAGCCACACTTGGTAACCCTAAACTGATTACTGTGATGTGAAATAGCCGGAAGTAGTAATATTACACTTATTGGGATCATTTTCTTCACTTATTTGTGTATCAGCAATTGCATGCACGCGATGATGATTTATATGTTACTTTAACTTGGTTCTTTTTTTCGGGTTATAAATTTTCCTTATTAGTTAAGACATTGTACTGCCAATGTGGCATATTTAATTTTTATATTTACAACCATTAAGAGCTGTGGTTTTTAGTGTTGCGGTTGAGTTTCTTTGTTGCATTGTTGCTAAATAATGTAAGGTGTACCTAAAAACGGTAGCTCGCCATGTTAGAAATGATTTCTTTTGATTTTGTAAATTATGGATTGTTCAATTTTTCGATACTATTGTGCTTTTGTACATAATTTTTCTTGAAATGAGAGGTTTTTCGTTTGTATATGTTAAGTTGTGCAAGAGTGAGTATATTTTTATTTGAGGCCTACCTTTATTTTGCATGTGTAAGACCCCGCCTACTCAACGGTTGAGCCCGACCATTTTCTTTCTTTGGTTTTTTGTTAGGCTACGTCGATGCACGTAGAATAACTTTTACGCACTGGCATGGGGCTCCGCTTTTGTTTTAGTTAACGGTTACTTCGATTTGGTTGCGCTTAATTTCTGCCCCGAGTTTGTTTTGCTTCTGGCCTGATTTTCCTGTACTGCCAAGTTACTAGGTAATTCGTTTCTTGGGCGTGATACTACTTAAGTTTTCTTCCTTTCCCCTCGATCTTGTATTTAATTCTCTTCTTTATTTCTTGTGAGTTGGATCTTCTTAAATTTTAGTTGTGGTTTCTTTCTTGAGCGCTCAATATTATTGGTTGGTTAATTTCAGATTATTAGACTTGTGTTTGCGCCAATAATCCTAGACCCTTTGAAAACTCTGGCATCCTATTCTAATTTCTAGTTTGTTGTTTCGCTCCTATCGGTGTCCCTGAAGTTTATCCGTCCAATATGTTTTAGATTGTCCTGTATTTGCAATAATATTTTTTGAGCTTCTACCGAGTTACGGTTAATCTTTATTTAGTTACTTTCTTCCAGTTTGCCTACCGTCCGCTCCTTACAAGAGTTAAAGGAAGAGTGTCTTCCGTACGTTCTACTGCTCCTCCTCCTAGTTCTACTTCTACTCGTCAGGTAGTATGCTTTAATTGCGACAAACCTGGTCATGTTTCGACACGTTGTACTCGTCCTAAAATAGTCAATTGCTATGGTTGCGGTCACAAGGGAGTTACTCGCCACAACTGTCCACGGTGTTATCCTACTACAAATAGGTCTTGGAATAACCCATCAAATTCTGTCCGAGTCTTGCTTCTAAGTCTACTACTATTGAGAAAAATACTTTTACTTCACGTGACCGAGTTGTTAAGGTTTCTCTTACGTCTACGGGTAGATCCGATACCTCTTCCGTACATTCTACTGCTCCTCCTCCTAGTTATACTTCTACTCGTCAGGTAGCATGCTTTAATTGCGACAAACCTGGTCATGTTTCGACACGTTGTACTCGTCCTAAAGTACTCAATTGCTATGGTTGTGGGCACGAGGGAGTTACTCGCTACAACTGTCCACGCTGTCATCCTACTACTAATAGGTCTTCGAATAACCCTTCAAATTCTGTCCTCGCCTATAGGTGCCTAATTTTTTCTGCTTCTCACTCTACGTTCTCTTCTGTTCCTCATCCAGGTCATCCTGCTGCTACTATCAAAACATACCCTTCTTCGGTAAATATAGCTTCGAACAAAATTTCCTCCATCTCTAGTTCTACAGGCTTTTTTATACCTACTTCTGCTCGCCCTACTACCCACCTCGTACCCTTTTCAGCCATTGAGTCTTTGAACTGTAATATTGATTTTTACGGCTATCATACCCCTACTTACCAAACCTCTACTAACAAGACCCAAATTCCTTCTGTCCTTCCGATTCAAAAGATGACCAACTAGACCCAACGTTTTCACTTCCACCCCAAACTGTGCCTCCACCACCATCCATTGCAGCCCATGCTTCGAATTAGCGACTTGCAGCTAGCTCCTCAAGAGTTTGTTCCCGCTTTCTTAAACGATTCTACTCAAGAAATTTCTGTCGTGTCTGCAAGCACAGATGTCGCTGAAGTGACGATAATTTCTAATTCAGTCAGTAAAGGTCCTGTTGAAGTCCATGAACCTGTATCTTTAAGGCCGCTTGCGGTTTTTGTCAAAATTTTACCTCTTCCTGCTTTCTTAAATTCTTCGACTCAAGAAATTTCTGTCGTGCCGGCAATAACAGCAGTAGCTGAATTAAAGATAATTTCTAATACGGATAGAGAAGGTCCTGTTGAAGTTAGTGAACCCGTAGCTGTGATGCCTGTTGCTGTTCTCGTCAAAGTTTTACCTGATCCTGTTTGATTATCTACCATTGTTAAGGGATCAGTTCCTATTGTGGCTGAAATTTTGTCTGTTCCTATTCTGTTGTCTAACAGTGATGAAGTCTTACTTAATTCTATTCTTTTATCGGACGCTGGGGGGATTTGTTACGTTCATTTACTGTCGATGAATTAAAAATCTACATCCTTTTACTTCATTATTCATTTATTTAGATTTTGCTCAAATCCTGCAACAACACCCGGTATATTAGACCTTCCTATAATAAGCCCGTTTTCTAGCAATTTTGAATTTCTAATCTAATTGCTTTAAAATGAACAGTTTAAGCTATGCATTAAATAGTCATTACCCTGTTTTAGGTGTCCGTGAATTCGTTAGACATTGCGATAGCGTGTAACTACTTTCTCTATTGTTTCAATCTAAAAGTCTTGGAAATAACGTATTGAACTATCCGATAAAACCGTGTTTCAAGTTTGCTAATCACGTTTGATAACACCAATATTAAGTGGAGCTCTGGTTATTTAGTTAAACAAAATTAATATGCACTTTTCTTTTCGATATATAAAACGAAAACATTTGCCATATTTTTGTTGGTTCCGTTTTCCTTGTAGGAAGTTCGCGCACGCAATACAGCGTGGTAAGTAATGACGGTTTTACAAAACTATACTTTTCAGCGACAATAAGTTTATTCGCCTGTAACTATTCTAGTTTCTTCCGGTGGCCCTAAAGCCACGATGGATTGCCGTCCCTTGTTGTGATGAGAAGACAACCCCAAAGCAGGATCACATGCCCCTCTGTTTCGCCCCGTCAGTACAGACGGTAGGAGCCGGTTCGACGGCAGCAACTCGAGGGTGAGTGTGTGTGTGTGTGTGTGTGTATTAATTGACACCATTTGGTAGCCACACTTGGTAGTCTTAAACTGATTACTGTGATGTGAGATAGCTGGAAATAGTAATATTGCACTTACTGTGATTATTTTCTTCACTTATTTGTATGTCAGCAAGTGCATGCACGCGATGATGATTTATAACTGTTACTTTATCTTGGTTCTTTTTTTTCTGAGTTATAAATTTTCCTTATTAGTTAACACATTGTACTGCCAATGTGGCATATGTAATATTTATATTTACAGCCATTAAGAGCTGTGATTTTTAGTGTTGCGGTTGAGTTTTTTTTGTTGCATTTTTGCTAAATAATGTAAGGGGTAGGCACCTAAAAACGGTAGCTCGCCATGTTAGAAATGATTTCCTTTGATTTTGTAAATATGTATAACGTGTACTTATGAATTGTTAATTTTTTTGATATTACTGTGCTTTTGTACATATTTTTTTTTTAATTAGAGGTTTCCGTTAGTATATGTTTAGTTGTGCATGAGTGAGCATATTTTTATTTCAGACCTCCCTTTATTTTGCATGTGTAAGACCCTGCCTACTCACCAGGTGAGCCCGGCCATTTTCTTTCTTTGGTTTTTTTGTTAGGCTACGTCGATGCACGTAGCAATCTATCTAACAATAAGAAGGATGATCAATAGGCATCGTAATATAATAGGTTTGATGAGCATTCTAGATGCGAATCCCGTGCGATAGATTAGTATTAGTTTGAACTCGATCCTAACAAACGTGTGATTTCATAACTACAAATAGTGACTAAGCTATAGTTAATGTAAACAAGACTCTGCAAATACTTGTGTTTAAAAAGAACAGTTATAAGACATATTTAGTGGAAATAAAGGCAAAAATGATAATTTAGTGAATCCGTTACATTATGTTAAAAAGCGCATTAAACAACTGTCTAATATGCGATTTACTTCTATACCAACATAGGATAGGGATTTATAGTAGACTAGCAAGGAAGGAATATATAACAAATCAAATCTTGGAACGTAGCTAATTGTTGTGGTGCTTAGCACTTACTCGTTCAACGAGCGAACTTAGGGGAAAGCCAGGAGTCATAGACTCCAATTAGATTTAAGGTACATAAGTACTAAAAACGAGTTTTACCATATACAACGTGCACACTAAATCAACTAGATGGTCCTTGAAAGTACATCACGATTAAATTACGGCAATTTAATATTGTCTATGTAGAAAGTGGATAGCGAAATATTAATTTACAAGCTTTAAAATTATACTAGATTGAAGTGTATTATTATTGCAAACGAAATAACTACGGTATACTTGCGATGAAAACAAAATATACGATCATAACCGAATCAACAGTCGTTGAATAGAGACATAAGTGAACGTGTTGTTAGCGAATCGCGATCCAAATCCTTTGGGTAAAATTTTAATTAAGCGGAAGTGTTTTTAAAAACTTTTGGATATCGAGGCGTAGGTTTCCATGGCCTTCAACCATCCCTCCAGACGGTTCTTTACCAGAAACAATAAGTAGAGCTATAGCGGTTCTTGTTAATAAAGATTGATATGGAAGAATCGGAACAAGTAAATTTGATGAGTTGGTTCCATAGTAATTATAATCATTCCAATTTCCAATCATACGACAATCCTAATTTCCCTGCTGTTAATGATAAGAGCAATCTGTGCCGAATACTAATACCCGCAATAAAGATAATACTAGTTTAACATTAAAGTACGACCTTACGGATAACGGGCCATACATTGCTTATGTGGACTCTATAGACCAGCCATACTCAAACTTTTTTTTATAGGGGCCACAAACACGTTTCAGTCACGGTAGCCCGAGCCGCAAGTAAAAAATAATTAGGTGTATAAATGAAAAAGTAATATCAACCTAATGAATTATTTAGTTTAATGTAAAAAAGAACTTTTAACAAAGATGCTTACTTACTTATATGTATATCTAAAGAGACTTTTGGAACTGAGAGCATTTTTTCAAAACTTTATCAATATCTGGCTTGTCGTTGCATGCTACTCTTATTATATCATCCAAATGGGAATCTGTCAGTTTATTTCTATATACACTCTTTGTGTATTTCATCTTTGAAAAGATGATTCGCACTTTATACGTTGACCCAAAAATGTTAGCATTATTTGGGCACATCTTTGCACGCTTTTATATTTTTGGGGAACAATGCTCCAAAATTCCACATATTCCCTTTTTCCCTTTTTCTTTGAAAATTACTTCCAGGTTGGTGTCATTTTAAAATCAATAAATTCATCAAACAACTCCGAGTAATTACAATTTAAAACTGAAGCCAACTCAGAAATAGTTGGTGTCTTTAAATGCCATGGATTTTCTACAAGTAACAAACAATTTTTTATTTTTCTGAGATCTTGAAACCTTTTTTGAAATTCGTTTAATAGTGCAGTTATAAAATTTGAAATTATGGAGCAGTTTTCTTCTGAAATGTTAATACCGTCCTCTCTGGTTTTTATAATAGTTGGAAAATTGTGCAGCTGTTTGTTCTGTATTTCATTATAATAAATACTTAGCTTTTCCTCAAATGCAAACACTTTATTTGCCATATTAGTCACAATGTTATTTTCGCCTTGTACACTCTAATTGAGATTGTTTAGTTTTTCCGTAATATCACATAGAAAACCTAAAAGACACCACCATTCATCGTTTTGTAATTCTGGGTACCCTTTATTATTTTGCTCTAAAAATAGAATTATTTCATGGCGTAATGAAAAAAACCTTTCCAAAACCTTTCCTCTACTAAGCCATCGCACCGAGGTATGCAAAAGAACGTCGCTGTGCTCACTTCCCAGTTCTTCAAGAAGGGTTTTAAATTTTCTATGGTTCAGTTCTTTTGCTCGTATATAATTGACAATATTAATAACTGTTTTCATTACAGCTTCTATTTCTGGTTGTACAGCACGGGCCGCCAAGTTTTCTTGATGGATAATACAATGGAATGTTATTAATTTGCTGCAATTATATTTTTTCTTAAATAATGAAATGAAGCCATTTTCGGATCCAGTCATTGAAGGACAACCATCTGTACACAAACACACGATTTTTTGCACATCAATTTCATGATGTTCTAAAAAATTACAAATAGTATCAAGGTAATCCGTGCCTCGGGTTTGACCTTTCATTGGCAGTAATTTTAAAAAGTTTTCATGAATTTCATTGTTTTCTGTACAATATCTAGCAAACACCGAGCACTGCGATGTTGCTGAAATATCGGTGCTGGCATCAAATGCTAAACTGAAAAACTTGCATCTTCTTAGGTTTTTTAATATATCATCGGAAATAAATTTAGAAATGTCTTCAATACGCCTGATGCAGGTTGAATACGAAAGCTGTATTTTTTTTATATCAGATACTATTTGTTTTTTGTTACTGTATTTATCAAAAAGTATATTAGCAGCACTAATAAAGCATTCCTTTATAATTTCCGCATCGGTAAATGGTTTCATATGCTTACCAAGAATATAAGAAATTTCATATGATGCTTTTGTTACCGCCGAGTCTTGTGATAATGCCGCGAACATAACATTTTGTTGCTCATGCAATGATCTCTTAAAAAAACTCAATTTCTCATTTCTCAAAGACGATCCGGGAGGAAATGTTTCGTCGAAATCTTTATGTTTTGAAGTGAAATGACGAGAAATATTGTATTTCTTCAATATGATACTTTCCCGACATATCAAACAAGTAGCTGCGTTATTTTTATTTGGCACAACAAAATAATCAGATTCCCACTCATCTTCAAACAATCTATTTTCACTTGATATTTTTCTTTTATACTTCGACGACACTCCTGACATTATTTTGAAAATAATAGGTATACTTAATTTACAAAACAAAACTATTATTTGGCAGAGGACGCGGGTACGTACACAAATTCAGTTTAATAATTTAGATTAAATTTATAACAAGTTTAGTTTCGATCGACAATCAAAGCGACACGCACTTAGGTCCATGGATTTTACGGTCTGGCCACGCGCAAACACGAGCGGCGGGGCGACTTGCCAATTAGTAAAACACACGTCTCATTACACATGACAAGCAATGTTTAGCTTCGCAAGTCGCCCCGCCGTCCGCGTTTGCGCGTGACCAGACCTTAAAGGGGATTCCCGACGCCGCGTATTTCGTATCGTTCGCGCAACCATAGATTACAGACCTTTAAGGGGATTCCCGCGCCGCGTATTCCGTATCGTTTGCGCCACCATAGATTAGGATAGTTTGCGTTTCCAATTTAAGCAAATTATTGATATCGAAATTTGAAGTTGTTTACAAATAAGTTGTAACTACCTAGTTTAATAATTGGGCCAACCAAAAAGCCTCCGCGGGCCGCATGCGGCCCGCGGGCCGCAGGTTGAGTATAGCGACTATAGACGATAATATTAAAAATCTTCCACAGATATCTATAGGCAGATCGATATTTGGAAGTGATTCTAACATTTTTAGTAACATAATTAATATTAAAAGACCGGCATCATGATAGTTCCTATTGAAATGAGAACGTTTAAAAGTGCTAATGAGCTTGCATTTGCTAAATTTTTAAAGGAAAATAACCTTCAGGGCTATACACCTACATTTCTCTTACCTCGGCTCGGTATAATTACATCAGTTGATATTGATATTAGTGAAGATGAAATAAAATCTTTCCTTGGTTCTATTAAATGGGAAGTTTTTAAAATCAAACGGGTTCGAAGGTTGAACAGACGGGTAATTAACGAAAATAAAGCAGTAAATTTTGTACCTAAAACATCTATTTTGCTTACCTCTAGGGGTCAAAAGCTTCCTTCTAACTTTGGCTTATATGGTTGTGTTAAGATGTAAAACCTTTTATGCAAAACGTGGTGCAATGTCAAAAATGTCTTCGCTATGGTCATGGAGAGAATTTGTGCAAAAGTCTCATTAGATGCCCTAAGTGCGGCGACGATCAAGCACTAGTCAACTGCAATATTGCAAATATAAACTTCATTCTTTGTAAAGAACCTCACTTAGCGAAGAAAAAACTGCTCACTTTACGGTAAACAAAAGCAGTTAAGCAAAAAAATGGCGGAAGAAAATATCTCATTCAAAGATGCGATTCATAAATTGGAAACAAGCTACGCATAAATTACATCCAGTAATATTTCATCTACACCTACTAGATTACCACCTATAGGATATACACCTCCATTACATTTGGATAAAATAACTATAAATAAGAAAAGGAAAATGAATAATAATTACCAGTCAGACTTGTTTAGACAACATAAAGAGATTATTTCAGTTCCTAAACCACGTCTAGGCAATGGTGTGTGCCTAGGAAACGAAAATAGGATCGAAAAGTGAATTAACATAATTTTAGAATGTCCCATGGATTTAAGTAGTTTAAAAGATTCTTTCACGGATAAATCGTCCCATGTAAAATTGAAAATACAAGTAAAAAATAGTATTCTTAAAAAGGGCGGTTCTCCCAGTAATTCAGTGGAACCCTAGAGGCCTAGATCCATTTACTCAAATAAGGGCTCACCAAAAAACATTTTAGACTATAATAATATAGATGTAGCATTAATTTGTGAAACATGGTTCAAGCCCTTTAATAAAATATCGTCTAGAAACGACGGCCGCAAGGTAGAGGCGGGAGGTGTCCTTATATTGTTGAGAAAAAGTTTTACTTTTACTGTTATTCTTGATCCGCAACTAAACAATTTGGAAATAACGGGTATAGAAATTTCCTGATCTGAGAGAAAAGTCTTGTCTATATATTCGGTATATGTTCCTCCGAACTCACTCTTTCCACAACACGAGTGGGAATCTTGTTTTTCGGTAGTTATACGTTTCCACATAAAACTTCTGTTCATTTCTTGAGATATTTTTAGATAAAAAATTACCATGAAAGGAACACATCTCATACCTTCAAAATAAAGCTCAAAAGAGAAATCGGTTACTGCGAAATGTGTGCCATAATAACTGGGGTACTGATCAGTCTAATGGTCTTCAATTTTATCGGTCTTTCATTAGATCCGCTTTGGATTTTGGTTCCATTTTTTATGGAGACGCCTTACAACTTTGCTTACAAAGTTAGATGCTATACAACGGAATGTTATAAAAATATGTTTCGGATTCTTAAAGAGCACACCAAATGATGTCTCGTTTTGGCAGAAGCACTGGAGTTACCACTCCGACACCGACAGTAATTCTTAGCTCAAAAGTTCATTATTAAAAAGCAAGCTTTTCGTCCCCTACCGCTAAAAAGATCCAACATCTAGTTATGCTAAGCCTAAAACACAGGCATTGAATAATTAAAAATGATCCTGTAGTTATCTAACTACGTCTTTATTGAACCCATGTAAAAGAGGTCGCTTCCGAAGACAAAATTCCTTTTTATTCGTTGGATTTTGATTTGTTAAAGAAGATAGAGGATATTTATATTCCCTGCTACACTAGTAATATGGAACAACAAGAATATAAATTATTAATGAATTCGAGGTATCTAAACTACCAAAAATTTTTCACTGATGCGTCGATTTTTGCAGTGAAAGTAGGCTGTGCAGTGTTTGTTTCTCTATCAAATAAACATTGCTACTATCGTTTGAATGATAAATATTCAGTCTTTTTCGAACAATTATTCTCTTTGTGGAAAGCATTAGAATATGTTTCTCAATTCAGAAAAAGTCACATCAAGAAATGCACTGATAATAAGCGATATCCAAAGTAGCCTACTCAGTTTGAAACATATTAAGTTTAACGCATATTTTTCATTTATTCAGAAAAATGTACTCCAGATGGCAAGTATGTTAGAGCAAACGGGATTTGTAATTAAATTCAATGGGTTAAAACTTATTGTAACATTACTGGAAATAAAAAAGCCGACAGACTCGCAAAATTTGCCAAAAGCCTACCAGAAATTGACCGATCCTTGTATATGCATACTGATATTTACTTCTTACTTCTTAAATCGTTCTGCAAATCTAACTGGACAATGAACTACTCGGGAAATATCTTAGGAAAATTTTATAGGTCGAACGAACCTGTTCCTCCAAGATACCTGTGGTTCAGTTCGGCTACAATTACCAATAACACAGGACTGAAATATACAGGTAGAGATTATAAACGCGTTATATTCCGCTTGAAAAGCGGACATGGGCTATGCGCGGAATCTACATAAAATTAGGAAAAATGAAGATCCTCATGCGAGTGTGGCGAAATAAGGAATATAAATCACATTATATTTTAATGTAAAAATTTTACTTTTCATCGCGAGAAACTATGCTCGGAAATATATGGAATCACTTCCTCACATAGACCTTTTCAACTGAACATAGCTCTTTCCTTGAATAACACTCAAGTTAATTCTGAAATATATTTCATTTATTAGAGGGTGCAGTATATATATATAAGGCGTCGTCGTGGATCAATGTAGTAAGCGTAAGACTACGAATCCCAAGGTCCTGGGTTCAAATCCCGACACGGCCGACTGCTTGAAAAATGACAGGTGAGCATTTTTCACAAAAATTACGGCTTCGTTCGAATGAGAGGTTAAATGGAGGTCCCGTGTGTGTGTGTTGTCACGTACGTTAAAGATCCCTACCTTGCCTGGAACGGCAAGGGTTCGGCAAAATTCTAAATTTCCAGGCAACAAAAAACTCGCATCCTGGCCAATGTAGTACCTTCTAGTGGAGCATTGGAAATATAAATGCACGGTATATTAATATGAGGCGGCTCCGTGGCGTAGTTGGTAAGCGTGTGACTACAACGCCCAAGGTCCCGGGTTCGAATCCCAACAGTCCGCTTGAAAAATGATAGGCGAGCATTTTTCACAAAAATACGCCCACGTTCGGATGAGAATTAAAATGGAGGTCCCTTGTGTAAGTGTTGTCACGCACGTTAAAGATCCCTACCTTGCTTCGAACAGCAAGGGTTCGGCAAAATTCCAAATTTTCCAGGAAAAAAAACTCGCTTCCTGGTCAATGTAGTACCTTCGGGTGAAGCATTGGAAAATCAAATGTCCGCTTTAAAAATGTTAGACGAGCATTCTTCATAAAAATACACCCACGTTCGGATGAGAGGTAAAATGGAGGTCCCGTGTGCGTGTGTTGTCACGCACGTTAAAGATCCATACCTTGCTTGGAACAGCAAGGGATCGGCAAAATTCCAAATTTTTCCAGATAAAAAAAACTCCCTTCCTGGCCAATGTAGTACCCTCGGGTGGTGCATTGGAAAATCACATATAAAGTATATTAATGATCCCGACACGGTTCGCTTGAAAAACGATAGGCGAGAATTTTTCACAAAAATACGTCCTCGGTTCGGATGAGAGGTAAAAAGAAGGTCCCGTGTGTGAGTGTTGTCACGCACGTTAAAGATCCTTACCTTGCTTGGAATAGCAAGGATTCGGCAAAGATCAACACTTTTTCAGGTAAAAAAACTCGCTTCCTGACCAATGTAGTACCTTTGAGTAGAGCATTAGAAAATCACATGTAGGGTATATTAATATGGGCAGCTCCGTGGCGTAGTTGGTATGCGTGTGACTACTACTCCCAAGGTCCCGGGTTCGAATCCCGACACAGTCCGCTTGAAAAATGTTAGGCGAGCATTTTTCACAAAAATATGCCGTCGTTCGGATGAGAGGTAAAATGGAGGTCCCGTGTGCGAGTATTGTTACGCACGTTAAAAATCCCTACCTTGCTTCGAACAGCAGAGGTTCGACAAAATTCAAAAATTTTTTGGGTAAAAAAAACTTGCTTTCTAGCCAATGTTGTAGCTTCGGTGGAGCATTAGAAAACACATCTAGAATATACTAATATGATCATCTATTATTATTGTGCATCCTGAACGGACCTGCATTTTGACGAAGTTCTAAAATACTAGAAGAGGTAGAATGGCTTGCGGTTTCAATGAGCTAAAGAGCCAAACTATACGTTTATCCAAATTAGTGGGGTCTTTAGTGAGGAACCAGACTAAGACAGGTCCCCGAAAGAGGGCAGTAGCTTTTTCGGTACTTAGAGTGGCAGACACCATAGAGCTTGCTATGACATTCTATGACACACTACTGCAGTGTAAAGGCAACGAGAAACCACCACATTACCTCCCAAGTGCACTGCGTACAGAAATTGTTAGTAAACATGATGGCATCCTATTGGGTAAAAAATTTCAGAGGTAAAATAGACCCCCATTCGGATCTTCGGGAGGTGACTACTTCGGGGGATGTGATCCGAAAGTATAAAAAAAATCCGTGAACATTCTGCAAGTCAAAGCGTGGAATGTCAGAAGTATGAAACAAGTAGGTAAGCTAGAGAACCTGAGACGCGAAATGGATAGGTTACCAAGAGACGTAGTAGGAATCAGCGAAGTCCGCTGGCCAGAGGCGGAGGATTTTTGAGATGGAGATTTCAGAGTAATTCATACAGGATTAGAGGAAAAAAATTCGGGTGTGGGAATAGTTATGCGAAAAAAAATAGGACGACGTGTAGAAAACTACTTACAAAAGAACGAAAGTATACTCATGGTTAGATTAGAATCTAAACCGGTAAATACAGTAATAATACAAGTATACATGTCCACCTCTAGCTACAGTGAGGAAGAGATATAGGCGATCTACAAAGATATCGAAGACATACTAAGATACGTAAAAGGACATGAAAATTTAATAATTACAGGGGATTTTAATGCAGTAGTAGATAAGGCTAGGGAAGAAGCCTGTGGGTAGGGAAGGGGCGATAGTAGGTTTATTTGGTTTAGGCACGAGAAATGACAGGGAAATAGGCAGGTAGAATTGTGCGACAAGAACAACTTAACCATCACAAATACATTATTTCAACATCATGCTATAAGACGATACACGTGGAAGATGCCAGGAAAGATAGGAAGATATCAAATAGATTACATTATTGTTAAACAACGGCTTAGAAATCAAGTAAAAGACTGTAGAAGCTACCCAGAAGCAGATATAGACACTGATCACAACATCGTAATTATGAAGACCGCACATAAATTTAAAAATCTGAAAATGAGACACGAAAAAAGGCACTGTGACTTTGAGAAGCTAAAAGATAAAGATATCCACGAAAGATTATAAAAGTTTAATGAATTGCTGAAAGATATCGGGAAATTTTCTGATACTAAAGAAGTAGAAACAGAATGGAATAACATTAAATCCAGCTTAGACATGGCGGCCAGAGATATCCTGGGGTACACACAAAAAGAAAATAAGAAACCATGGCTAACAAAGGATATCCTGAATTTAATAGAAGAAATTTGAAAATACAAAAATAGATGAGACGAAATAGGAAAACAGAGATACAAAGCCATAAAATGGGAAACTATTCGCAAATGCAAGAAAGCTAAAGAGCGATGGATTGATGAAAAGTGCAAAGAGGTACAAACTAAGATGGAAATAGGAAAGACAGACGAACCATACAAATTAATTAGAATTAATTTTAGAGATATATAACCATATAGAAAACGCGGGAGGAAACGTCATTATAGAAAATGTAGAGAAAGCAGTTAGATGGCAGGAATATATAGGGAATTTATATTCAGGAAAGGAACTAGCAGCACTAGAGCAGGAATCAGATATTGAAAATGATGACTTGGGATATCCTATACTTAGATATGAGTTTGAATTAGCAATACAAGGTCTGAAAAATGGGAAAGCACTGGGTACACATAAAGTGTAAGTAGAAACTCTAAAAGTCGTTGGACAAGCAGTAACAGAATGTCTCTTGCAAATTGTGAGCTATATGTATGACAGAGACAAGGTTTGTAGATCTGGAAAAAGCATTTGACAATGTAAAATGGAAAAAAACGCTTGTAATACTCAAAAAGATTGGAATGAGTTTTAGGGATAGACGGATAGTACATTGCTTATACAAAGAGCAAACAGCAGTAATAGAATCAAAGCAGGAAAGTAGAGAAGTAAATATTAGTAAAGGAGTGAGACAAGGATGTGCCTTATGCCCATTAATGTTTACCTTATACATTGAACAGGCAATGAATACTGTCAAATGCAGGAAGACATTTGGAATTACTGTGCAGGAACAAAAGATTGATATGCTTAGATTTGCAGATGATGTAGTGGTATTGGCATCTAGCAAAGAAGTGTTAGAAGCTGCTCTTAATGAAATAGAAACGGTTCTAACTGAGAGATATGGTATGAAAATTAACAAAAATAAAACTAAAGTTATAATATGCAAAAGAGGGAAAAATAAATCAAAAACAAGAATACAAATAGGCAATGAGAACTTACAAGAGGTTAAGGATTTCTGCTACCTAGTGTAATATTTACATAATCAACCGTCCGTCGTGGAACTGTGAAGACCAGTCGAGACGGTTAATTAAGGCCAGGCAGACTAAAACTCAGCGGCGTAGGTCGTGGTTCAAACTCATAACTAAAACCTTGCTTGTACTTACCAATTATGCAATATGAAGAAAAATCATCAATATATAATAAACATGGGCGCCAATCAGCGGAAAGGCACTGATACCTAATAAAAGTAATCATGAAATAAACTTCATAGTTTAGAAAAAAGAAATAACATTTTATTATACCATCGACCGTCAGGAAAAGCATATATAAACAAATATATAAACAGTCTTGACTCGAAATGAAATAAGGCCTACAGGGCCCACTATTCCGACATAAAATAAACGTAATTCTATCTAACCTAATTGTTATCTAGGGACGTGCACGTCGTCACGTATACCTAACCTTAGCCTAACTATGATTAACTTAATACCTTTAATTAATTTAGCAAAAGCACTAATAAGATTGCATATCCTATTTTTAATTGTTTACAGATTACTTGTTTTACAAGCAACTATGCTAATTGATAAAACAGAACTAAAAATTCCAAATAGACGCAATACCACACCTTATCAAATGTCTGCATCAGCGTTTAATACAAAAAGTACAAGAATCTATTTTAAAATTATACTAATAAAATTAATATTGTGCACAGATGCAATATATTACAAAAAAGTATTTGTAAGTATAGTATAAAAGCGAAACGTTATTTATACAAATATATTAATGCTGTACATCTTGTGTTAAACCATTTCTTACTTTTACAAAGAAAAACAACAATGAAAAGTCTTTGTAACCAACCATTTGTAAATATTCATAACACAAAACAACAAAATAACTTCGCGGGAAACGTTGTTCATAAAGAAGTAACAATTATTTGACAGGCCCGATAATGTATGTACACCGGTACCCAGAATTAATACTCAGGTTAACTCGTTACAATTCAATAATGGTCTACATAAATCGATGTAGTATCTATCAGGAGGAAATTTATATCAAAGTGTTACTTGCATTATTAAAAATATATGTCCTTTCAAACAAAATAAGTACTTACGTGTTCTAAGCAACACTCAAACACGTCTACACCCAAAGACACGCATAAAAAAAAAACCTGGAATCATGGCCGTTTCTTTCCATCTCACCACATTCCTGCAAACCCCCAATCAATTCGTCCGGCCCTGCGGCCGCATCATATGTTTTAAATACCAGAAACTAAACCCTCTCAATACATTGTATTGTAAATATTATGCGATCCCAGGTACCGTAGATGTAAAACGAAAGCTTTTTAAAATATAGAAGAATTCGCTTGTATGAGGTTATTCCACCACGGTCTATGCAGGCTTTGTAAAACGTACATATAATTCCACCACGATTCGTGAAATATACAAGTGATAATTAAATTGTGTCAACTATTAATACTATAAGAATTGGTACACAGTAGCGTAACATTATATAAAAAATAATTATAAAATTTATGCTCAACAAAGCGATTGAAAATCGGGTTGTTACACTAGGAAGCCAAATAACGCAAGATTGGAAAAGCACAAAAGATATAAAATAAAGATTAGCACAAGGTCGTGCTACATTTAACAAGAAAAGCAACTACTATGTTCAAAGTCAACAAACATAGAAACAAGGAAAATATTGCTTAAAACATATGTGTGGAGCACAGCGCTGTAGGGCTGTGAAGCCTGGATAATAGGAGAAGCAGGCAAGAAAAAGGCAGAAGTCTTTGAAATGAAGATATCATGGACAGACAAAGTTAAGAACAAAGAGGTAGTAGAAATGGTATGTGGAAAACAGTAAAAAATAGGAGAGATAGGATGATAGGCCACATATTTAGACATGAGGGTATAGTTTGGAATATATTAGAATCAGAGATAGGTAAAAAGAGAAGAAGAGGTAGACCTAGGCTAGACTACAGCACACACATATAGTGAAAGATGTAGGCTGTAAGAATTTCAGGGAAATGTGTAGGCTAGCTCAGAATAGAAATCAATGGAGGTACGCTTCCAACCAGTCACAAGATGGAAAAACTAATGACAAAAATAATAACTGTACTTAAAGATGAGATTAATATAAACAACTACAGATATTGGTTTTGCAATACTCTCAACTAATGTTAATTGTGGAAAGGATTTACCGAAAAACTATTAATACAGCAAATGTCTAAGTGTTGGGGGATCCTTGGCAGCCACAGGCTGCTTAACCCCCCTCACATACCACTGAATCTCGGTGAAACAGGGCATATAATTAGAAAACAATAGAAGGGACTCGAGCTGTTGATAGGGTATTGTGAGAATTTCAGGGGACTATGCAGACTAGCTCAGAACATAAATAGGCTGAGGTAAAAGTCCAACCAGCTTCAAGATGAAAAAATAAGTGCTCTTAAATATGATGATTATTATAAACAACTACAGGTGTTGGTTGTGAAATATTTTCCACTAATGTTGATTGTGCGAAAGGATAAATTGGAAAACTATTAATTCCATAAAGGTTCAAGTGCTGGGGGAACTTGGCAGCCAAAGGCTGCTTATCCCCCTTCACATACCATGAATATTCGGGAAATATGGTATATAAGTGAAAAACAAAGAAGGTGACCGAATTGCATCAAACAAGAAAGACAGCAGCTATATTCAAAAACAACGAACATAGATACAAGAAGAAAACTGTTCAAAGAATATCTGTGGAGCACAGCACAAAACGTCTATGAAATAGGGGCAGTGGGAAAAGCAGACAGAAGGATATAGAAGTCTTCTGGAATGTTGGGCTTCAGATGCATGAACAGACAAAGTTAATAACAAATAGGTTGTAGAAATAGTAGAGGAATAAAGATATCTGTGGAAAACGAAAAAATATGTGAAATAGAGGGACAGGAGGTTTTCTAAGGCATTTCTGGGGAATAGTACAGGATATATTACAAGCAGAGGTAGGAAAAGATAGGTAGAAGTAGACCGAGATCAGACTGTCGCAGATAGTGATAGATGCAGTCTGTGCAAGTTTCAGGGAAATGTGTAGGTTGGTTAAAACTAGGAAACAATGAGAGTACGCGTCCAACCACTTCTAGGACTAATGACCTAATGATGATGGTGATTATTATTTTATTATTCTTTAAATAATTTAGATTAACGCTTTGACTACATCACCGCACGCAAGCTGAGCACAGAACAAACTGACAGAATTGCAGTTGACTATACCTAAATACACGAGCTGAACACAGAACAAATCAAGAATCCCGAGAAATTTCAACTCATTTTTTGTGCTACCCAAAAATCTGTACTTTCATTGGACAAACTAAATTTTGGAGATTTTTTTACATTCAAAACTCAAAAAACACAATTCCATTGGTTAAAGACATCGTTAACGTTTTTCAACACAGGAAGAATATGAAATGGAAGTGTATAAATGTAATTTCAAATTCCCGAAAGATTCTTTAGTGCTCACCATAGCCTAAGGAATCACCTTGCAGTGCTTCATAGCCTGCAAAACCCTTCAACGAGCAGCGCTCTCCACAGCCTGCTATACTACAACAAGCAGTGCTCCCCATAGCTTGCGTTTCCTCCGACGGTGACGCTGTCCGACGCCGTAGCCAAGGCATGTCATTCTAATTCACCGACAAGTCGCTATTGTGATTGCATCTATCAAACTCTACCACCGGGACGACATCCCCCTCCCCGTAGAGGCATCACTACCACGAAGCCTGCCGAAGAGTTCAGAAGACAACCGAAGACCTTCTGAACCCTCTATACTTGTATATATTGTAAATTAGTAGTTTTTAAGTTAATACCATAATTCTTTGTAACGTAACATTGACCCACAATTCAAACACGAAGCCTTTCGAAGAGATCCGAAGACCACCGAAGATGTCTGGACCTCTTCAAACTGTACATAACTCCTAACTATCGTTGTTCAAGTCCTCACTGGGCCGCAGAAGCAATTTCCGAAGCATTCCGAAGAAATCTGAAGACTACCGAAGACTTATACACCCCGTTAAATTGTACACACATTCATTTAATCAGTGTTGAAGTTTGTTTTTGGTTCCACAAGCAATTGCTTCAAACTATAAAACCATTCATATTTTAACTTTTTTATGTTTATTTACATGTTTTTATGAACTTATAATTATTTTTGCTTGCAATTATTAAAGAAATAATCAAGCCAAGCCTACATGCTTTCAAACGTCGCCCACTCGAACGATAACAACGCATTTTCCACGTGTTGTACATCCTCTGTCAATCCTCCCATTTATCCGTGGATCTCTGAGTATGTTAGATGAAAAATCGCCTTTATAAGCCCCTTGGCGTATTGTATCCCTGTTTTATCCTGTGATACTAATAACAATAGTTAACTATAGGTTAGAATTGTATATATGTCTTATTGTACAGGACCTTTATTGTGAACCTACTGATAAAGTGTCCAACGGACGTACCAATTAAAATTTATAAAAAAAAATATACGATTTAATTCTATTATCTCCTTAATATTTTTAAGAAGAAAAGTTTTTAAATTTGCCACGTGATAGCATCAATTTAAACTTATACTCTCTATGTAATGCAAATGAAGCTTAAAATATGTCACCGCTAAATTTTTGCTTAAGTGTATGCAAATTTCACGTAGTTCTTACAACAAGAATGACATAATTAAATAAGCAACTCTTTAATGGGCGTCATCTTGTGTCAACTTTATCACCGTTAATATAAAATATAGCTCTAAAACGCCCATGTATAAAAGTTTAAACTTTATGCTCGTCATTTCAATGTTATATATCTAGAAAAACTAACAGAATGAGAATTATACATGCTGTATTTCACAGGGTCCGGAAATAATTATTAAATAGACGGAAAAGTATTAAGAAGATTCAGGTGTTTAAAACACAATTCTTAGTCAATGAAGAATATACATAAAAATATTTAAAATTCTATAAAATTTCTGACGGGCTAAATTTTTACACGTGTGTTCAAATAATACACGAATATCTCATCCATTCGTCCACTTCTTGATTAAGCAAATGAGCTCAAAGGTTGTGAAAACGTGTTTTACGAAATATCTCGAAGTTGCAAACTTGCTGACAAATTCATACACGACCAAACTTGTAACCAAGGCAATCTGCCATGAAAGAGACCTAAAGCTTCACTGTAGAAGTGGCTGTTCGTCATATACTATCCAAAGTTGCTGATAGAAGCGTGCTCTCTCACGGACAGATCTTGATTTATGTCTAATAGAAAATATGCTATTAGCTTATACATACGAGGTGTTCGTAGAGGTGTTATAAAAATGAAATCAGCTTGATACGTTCCATTTCGTACTTGTAGATTTTCTTGTCTCTTTGATATTATAAATGGTGACTGTTGTTTCTTCAATGCGGTAATATTTATTAACTGTAAACCCAACCAGGCAGTGAGAAAGAAATGTTCTTATGCTGTTGTCAAATGACGTTACGATACCATTGAAATATACACATAGTTTATTATCATTTTTTTATACAATACTTAAAAATCTGATAAAATAAACTCTTACAAAATCGAAATACGGTTGTCAACATATTGTAAAAATACGTTTTAGATTTTAATATTAATACTTCGTATTTCTTTTTGGTGTAACTATTTGTTACTTTTGAAAAGTTAACAAAACCCTCCGCGTCTTGCGTGAGAAAATATTGTGACCAACAGCTGATACCCACATCACTCTTTTACGGCACGTTAGCTGAGTGCATGTTAGAAATGTGTATGGTTTGGCAAGTACACCATAGTTGACTATTTAATGCTGTAAGCTTTGTTCACTTCTTGGTGCTAGTTTGGTGATTGTATCTATATGCACTATTGTAAATATGTTTTGTGTCTTATGTTTTAGTAGTTTCTATTTCGGTCAAGCTCGTCAGCGTCAATCTAGTAAGTAATTAGGTAATATTCTGGCGATATTTATACTTACGTTTATGCCCTATGTATATTTACTTTCATAGCTATATAGCCTTATTGCTGTATTTAGAATTTAAAATTGCTTTACGCTTGTCGCCATGTTTTCCACGAATTTTCGAGTTCAACAGACGTAATTTGAATTCGTCATGTTATTGTGTTTTAACCATTGTGTAATTGTAATGATTAGTTGTTTGCCGTGTCAATGCAGTGTTATAAATTACAGTTGTTAAATTCTACTTAGTGTTGTTAGCCTAAAGTCTGTGGTAATATTTAAGGGGTGCATAATGGCGTAGCTCTTTTATTTGCAAAACACCTTGTGATTTGAATGTTATTTAGATATAATTAATATTTAATATTAGTACGTGAGGAGTGAAAAATTCAAATGTTCATATTTAAACCAGCAGTTTAATATTATTTGGTATCTAAACTCATAGAAGTTGCCTATAAGAGTTATATTTCACATGTGTTTTCGTGTTTAATTATAATTTCCGGTATAACTGTTCTAAAAAAAGAGAATTTGGTAGCGTGTCCTGTTGTTTCGTACTTAGGCTCCCCCATCTCCGACTGTGTTAGCGTGGCATTCGTTTTCTTTCTTTCCCTTCCTTTGCTACCGTAATTCGGCGAGTATTCCATAACTGATGTCGTTCTTTTCCTGCTGGCCTGCTTGTCTTAAGCGTATCAAGCTCCTCGCTTAATATTAAAAACAATTCTTCAAGCAATTACTGACATATCTTCTGTGCAAAAATTGTTTCCTTCTATGCCACTGGTAGGTATTTGAAGGACGATGTTTCCAATAGAAATTTTGATGTTTTCAGCCTGGATTTCACCCCACATTTTTAGCCCGGATTTTAACCTATACTCTTAAGTTCATTGAACCAATGCTTGCTTGGCCTTAACATAGAAAATATTACACTGTCGTTGTCACACATTTCGTCTAGCTGCCGTTTGTAGGCAGATTGGGTTATGATGATATGTGTACATTGCAGGTACCAATAACCCTTAAAAGCCTACGTGAGAGAATGTCATCATGGTCGACAGGTAACAATAGCTGTACTCATTTATGGTTCCTAGATTTTACTTGTATCGTAAAAATATTAAGAAATTAATGAGCGAGGCTTTGTTAATTATTTAATGCTATTATTATTACAATAAAGATATTAGTGTAGGTTTCATGTGATATTGTTTCTATATGGATGGATAACCAAGACAATTGGTGTGGAAATTATATATGGACGAGATAAGTATCCATCAGCGTTGGTACTTAATTAGTTATTGGTGCTGGTTTGTTGATTGCGCCTAAAATGACTATTGTAAATTTTTATTTTGTCCCCCCCCCCAACCATCTCCCGCTGTGTTAACGTAATATTCTTTTTCTATGTTCCCCTTCCCTGCCATCGTAATTCCAGCGTGTATTCCATTACTGATTTTTTCTTTTCTTACAGGCCCGCTCATTCTACGTGTAACACTATATTACTACAATACTATTCCATTATTCCTACAAACAGGTATACATAAAAATGTTTAAAGTTGCTAACATTAATTTATACATCAGCGACAGAACAATGTTCCTGTAAACAAATACACAAAATCTCATAAACAGTTGATATTCAATTGATTATATCCTTAATGATTCAATGAAAATAATTTATAATGGGTCTCAAATATGCACTTAAAACTCTCAATGTCCAGATTTGATACATCTAATAATTTACTCTATGCTATAACTATGAGCAGACGTATAATTTATTAAAATATTTTCAAATAACATCATGCATAAACACCACAATAAAAAGTCAAACAACAACTTAGTGAGCAATGACTTTACAATACTCCTTCAGGTAAAGGAATTCCATCGAACCAGGAGTTGACATTAGTTTGCCATCCGGTTTTATTATTATTTCCAATATTTATTTATTGCTTGGAACCAATTCGTTCAAATGTTTTTGTTTTGGTTAAGTCGAAAATCAGCGAGATATTTCCACGTTACCGCCCATATCCTAATTCATAATCATACAGGTACACGCCTAACTTTGTTTTCAAGATCACCCTTACTTGTGTTTCGGTTTATAACTCACGAGTAATTAATTTGTGGTTATCCTCCACAGTCTAGCATTCGTCCTTCCTACTCTTCATATTTGATGGAAGGTTGTTATTGTGTCACATTCCTAATCTACGAGACTCAGGCGTGATCCCGTATCATGCTTGCATTTTCTCATCAATCTGAATAAATACATTGTAACCCTTTTTACTGTGTATGGAAAAATATAATTATCTGTAGCCTTAATCTTAGTGAATTCCACTACTTACCGCCTGTGTTTTTATTACATTGTAAGAATCCGGGTTGGATGTGGTTTGGATTATACAAGGCTTCTATTTTATTTAACTGAAATTTGTAGCAAGCTCTCCTATATTTGAGATGTATAATAAATTTACTGTTATTTCATAATTCTTAAAATGGCATGATTCCGCGATGAAAGTTAACTGAAATAAATATTAGGTTTGCTCTTTTGTGATATAAAATAATTTATGACCCTAAGTTTCGTTCCAATATGTATTTAACAGGAACAACAAAATACTTTTGTGGTTTCTCAAGTTTATGATTTTAATAGAATTAACTACTTATTCGAGTTTTGTTGAAATAGTTTAGAAATGGGCCATATATGTAGTCACAGAAATTAAAATGAGATAGAACCAAAGTACCACAAAGAAGCATTTTTAAGTTCCTTAGTTAGAACTTTCCTGTTGGCATAAATACTTTTGAAGGAGTTATATGCTCTTTGAAGACAGCTGTTTACGTGGAACGTAAATGTTAGTTCAGTGTCCATGATCAACCCTAAATATCGAGTTTGATTGCTATATTCAGTTTTATTACAAAGCAATATCTACAAGGGACACTATTTATGTATTGAGAACTGGCAACACTCGTATTGCAAGGTTTGACATTTTTGAGGTTATAGGTACTCAGAAAGTTTTGACGTGCGAGCACTATTTGTATTTTTTACAGTGTTTAAAATTTCATCTCAGCCAAATATGGAATTAACTCGCGAAAATTTTCGAGCTATGATTTATTATGGTCTCACTCGAGAACAATGCATCAATTAACTGAATTCAACTTTTGGCGATGAAGCGCCATCCACAGCCACTGTACACTGAATTCAAACGTGGACGTAGTTCGTCCACGGATGAAGTTAAAGAACGTCGTCCAAAATCGGTCGTTGTGCCGGAAAATATCGATGATGTGCGAAAACTAATTAAAGAAGATCGTCATGTGACATATCAAGAAATCAAGAGATGTTTAAGTATTAGTATGACCATCATACATAAGATTTTGCACGAACATTTGTGTGTTCGGAAGCTGTGTGCGGTTTGGATTTCACGTTTGTTGACAGGTGCTCAAAAAAATGCTCGTGTCGATTGATGCCGTAAAATAATTTCAAAATACAACTATGGTGCATCCAAAGCGGTATACAACATCGTCACAGGTGACGAGTCGTGGATTTATACGGCCGAACCAGAAAGAAAAGGCCAGTCGGTAGTTTGGGTGTTTCAATGTGAAGTAAAGCCAACAAAAGTAGTTGGTTCTCAAAGCGTTAAGAAGCAAATGATGGCGTTTCTCTTCACGAAAACCGGTCCTGTAGCAACTGTGGCTCTTGAAAATCAAAAAACCGTTAAATCAGCGTGGTATACGACCCATTTGTTTGCCTGAAGTTTTCGGTAAATTGAGAGAAACCAACCCAAAAGGACGAATCATTTTGCATCACGGCAATGCGAGCTAACACACATCCCATACAACAAACGAGTATTTGGACACACAAAAGATTGAATTGATGGGTCATCCGCCTTACAGCCCCGACTTGACACCCAATGACTTCTTCTTGTTTCCAGTAATTAATGCTAAACTGCGTGGACAACGATTTTCATTGCCCGAAGACGCGGTTGAGGCCTACAAAACGCATGTTTTAGAGTTACCATCTTCTGACTGAACAAAGTAAGGGTGGTTCAATCGAACGCCAAAGTATATAGATGTTAAAGGCGATTATTTTGAAAAGCAATAAAAGTATTTTTCTTCAAATTCATTTGTTTATTCTTTCTATTCTCAATACATAAATAGTGTCCCTCGTATATTACAAGTAGAAAGATATTTGTTTTTTAAATGTTTAAGCCCAAAAAGTAGAAGTTCAGTTTTAGACGGATTTACTGGAAGAGAATAATCAAGTAAGGCTGCCAAATCCTGATTAAAAGCATCTGCAGCAGTTGCGAATTCATTTTCCCCAAATGAAATATACAGTTGAGTAATATACACGTAGTAGTTTGCATACGCTTTGTTATTTTTTTCTTATCGTGTTCCGAGATTGCTACACTTAAGAGTCCATTACTCAATAAATAGAACCAGATTTCTTTAAATCTAGCAGCTCGTCGTAGAGGCTGAATATTTGTTTGTTGTTTTTACAATACAAATGAACCTACTAGTTAAAACTGTTTCTGTGATTTAGTGGAATTTTTTCAAGAAGCCCTTGTAGATGCACTGCTGCTCTTGGATATTTTTAGAGCAGTTTGTAAATTTTTTCTATATTTCATTACATTCATCGTCAAAACTGTAAGTGGAAATTTCTGGTTTTGAAGAATTCACCTGCAATATCTTGTTAAGTTCAATTCTACCCTGATATTTTCACTGAATTTAGGATTCTTTTTAAATATCCCACGCTTCCGCTTCGGTATTTTGAAAATGTAAATGTAAATAATTATGGACACATTTCAAAATGTACAACGAGATTCGATGGTTCTAAGATTCATCGCATGTTTACGCTTTTCTAGATGCTGTTGTAATCTATAACGACTGCCTAAACGTTTCAGATGAAAATGTGTGTAAACAAAACTATGGCTATTGACATATGGCATATGGTTTATTTCGTCTCAAAATTAGAGAAATGCTCCCTCAGTCTGAAGTTTCGACTACCAAAGAATTATTAGCTAGCGCTCGTGAATGGAGCAGTATTTGCACTAAGTTTCTGCTGGTGTCCAATGTAAGTATAGTCAATAACCAAGAAGTAGTTTCAAAGAGCGTTGTTCGTTCTCGTTGTCCATATTGCAAAATCTTTGGTCATGTGAAGGAAAACTGTCTTAAATTGCAACCTAAAGAGTTGAAAATACCCTCTACTGTCACTAAATCTTCTAGTATTTTATGTTTTGGATGTGGCGCTCCAAAGGTATTCCTCTCGAACCGTACTAATTGTAATGCCAAACACCTGACAGTTTTAGAGTAGGAAATTTATTCAATTTTGGACGATAGCGTAAATAGTTATTATAGCAATTGTATTTTAGACCTCGGTTCTTCTGTTAGTTCTTGTAAATGATGGCCAAAATGTTTCAAAACGTTTGTGCTTTAAGAATGGTATAGTTCATATTAAAGAAGTTTTAAGTGATGACATACAAGAAAACTGTCACTGTTACCGTCAACGTTCTGCCGCACGTACAAACTAAAGCCAAAGTGTTAGTATAGAATTTAAATACCAGTGCCTGTCATGTTTTAGATGGTGAATCCACTGATGATATCGTTTTACAAGTTATAAATAAATATCTTAAACTAACCTTGTCTATTAACGATATAGAGAGATCGCATCGTGTAGGGCAAGGTTCGTCCTTAAGGAATAAACCTCGGGGTATAATCATAAAATTCTTAAACTATCGTGATCGTACATTGGTTTACAATAAGAAAGCGCTCTTGAAAGGTAGTCCGTATATACTTCGTGAGGACTTAACTGCAATGCGTCATAAAAAGCTAATGAAACTCCAACAGCAGTATGGTGTTAGAAATTGTTGGTCCCATGATGGAAAACTGTTCTATAAAACTAAGGATGGTATTCATAACACACCTTAATATGGGTTAAAACTAGTAGTATACATACATGTTGATAACGTTTTAAATGATCTTTAATTTTCGTTTGAAATTAATATTAAACAGTATATGCATTTATTCAACTTATGTAACATTGTAGTTTAGAAGCAATTACATACTGATACATACAGTTGCACAAAAATCTATATATTTAGTTTAAAATTTATATTATTTTTTTTTTTCTTACTGTGGAACTACCTAACCGTGTATAGACAATTTATTTACTTTTCCTTAAAGATTGTTACATTGTAGGAGTAGTACAACTGCTATGCCAGCTATTTCACAAAGAAGCGACCTAATATTACATATTTAAAAGTATACTCTTGTGCTCGTTTCTTCTTAAAGTTTAGCATATTTTAGCTGTTTACTTAATACCTTAATTATATTTATGTTTAAACTCGCAACAATTAATGTACGCTCTCTTAATACTGGTTTTGAAACTTTTTCTGCTCTGGTGGATGAGAACAAACTTGATATCATATTTGTAACAGAAACATGGCTAACTGAAAGATGTAATATTAATGACTATCAACTAGAAAATTTTGATCTTTTTCACACTGATCGTAAGGGAAGGGGTGGTGGTGTTGCTGTGTATGCTAGGACTTGTTTAAATTGCAAAGTCATAAACACAGATTATGATACTAATGACTGTTTTGAACAGTTGTGGGTAAGTTTCATTTACAATAGTAAAAAAGTTGCTGCTGGTGTAGTATATCGGTCACAAATAATTGCAGCACATAACTTTCTCACAGGTTTTGAATTAGTACTAGCACAAGTTTGTCCTCAATTTGATCACATCTTTTGCGGAGGCGATATTAACTTAAATTTGTTTAATCTCACAAATTCCAATGTTGAAAGGTTTAATGCTATTATTAAAATGTATAATTTAAAACAAGCCGTAATTGAACCTACACGGATCACCCAGTATAGTTCAACATTAATTGATGTTATTCTTCTAAATAATGAAAGTATAATTGATACAGTGGATTGTATAGGTGTACATGACTTATCTGATCATTGCCTAGTAGTTGTATAGCTCAAATTTGAAAAGCCTGCACGCATCTCTAAATACATCACTCACCGAGATTTTAAAACTTTGATTTAACGGCCTTCAACAATCACTTGGAGGATATCAATGTAGAAGAGATCTTTTATATTGATGATATAGATACACAAATACGAACACTCAACAAAATATTAATAGATCTTTTTGATATACATGCGCCATTAAAGACGAGTAGAATTACCAAAGCAAAAGCTCCGTGGCATACCAACGTAATCACAATTATGATGAAACTGCGTGATAAAGCTCATATTAAATTTAAACATAGCAGAACACAATCAGATTGGGAGCATTATAAACAGTTGAGAAATTCTGTAACAAGCTCTATGAGACGAGGAAAAAGGCACTACTTTGATTTTATTGCTAAACAATCAGCTAATATTACTTGAAAAGCTCTCAGGGACTCTAAGATCGTAACATCTAAACTAAACTGTATACCAGAAAGTCTATGTGATCCGGACCAAATAAATGCATTTTTCATAGACTCTGTAAACAAGCTAAAAACCAACCCTCCACAACATATGTTTCAATTTTATAATAACAATCAGTTTAATAGCAATAGCTTATTCTCATTTTCTACTACTACAACTGATAAGGTTCTGAAAGCTGTCAAATCCATTAAGTCTAATGCTATTGGAAGTGACTCTATATCTATTTTTATGTTAAAATTATGCGGAAAAAAATTATTGAACCCATCACTAATATTATTAATAATTGTATTATAAAAAATATTTTCCAGAATGTTGGAAACTGGCTGTCATTACGCCTATACCTAAAGTTAATAAAGTCATTAATTTGTCTGAGTTAAGACCTATTAGTATTCTTCCGCCTCTATCAAAATTTTTGAAAAATTATATATGAACAAATCCACGAATTCACTTCTTTTGCACAAATCATACCTGCAAATCAATCTGGCTTTAGAGTGGGCCATAGTACCACCGGTGCATTAATCAAAGTTACTAACGATATTCTTCAGTCTTCTGATTTGGATTTGGTTAGTGTTCTAGTGTTGTTGGACTACTCTAAAGCGTTTGACACCATAGACTACAATTTACTTCTTGCTAAATTAAAATATTACGGATTTGACAAAACTCACTACATCTTATGCGGTCTTATTTATGTAATAGGAAGCAGTTGGTTAATGTTAGTGGTAAAACGTCTCTAACAAAAATATAACTAGTGGAGTACCTCAAGGTACAATCTTAGGTCCTCTGCTTTTTGCTGTATACAGCTGACTTCGCAAGTAAACTTCGTAATTGTCAATCTAGATTTTACGCTGACGATTCACAAATATATTTCTCATTTAAAATTAATCAGTTACCAGTTGCAAATGCACAGATCAATGAAGATCTAAAGGAGCTTTCTGATTTTGGAGCAAATCATTCCTTAGCTATTAACCCTAAGAAATCGGTAGCAATTATTTTTGGGCCTGAGAAAACAGGAAGATAGTTGTTGATAACATAAATCTAGTGGTAAATGCCGAAAAATTGAAATACAAAATCACGTTAAAAACTTAGGACTGACGGTTGACTTTAAATTACGATTTGATTGTCATATAAATAATTTAATTAAAAGATCATACATAATTCTGTGTAAACTGTATGTTAACAAAGATTCGTTAAATCAAAAGCTTCGTAAAATGCTTTGCGTGTCACTTATCTTGTCTGCATTTGATTATGGTGATGTTGTTTACGGTCCCTGTTTAGACTCTATTACTACAGCAAGGGTTCAAAGAATACAGAATGATTGTCTTAGATTTATTTTCAATTTAAGGAAATTCGATCACATTTCTGAATCGCTGCGCCAGTCGGGCTGGTTAAAATGGAAAACAGGCGGTTACTGCATCTTGCAACCTTTACGCATAAAATTGTAAATTCTCTATCGGCACCAATTTATATAAAAAATTTGCTACTACCGCGTAGCAGTTGTCATTCTGTCCAGGTAAGATCTCGTGACTTGCTGCATGTACAGCGGCACTCAACCACCTTCTTCCAGAGGTCATTCCAGTACACTGCAGTTAAATTATATAATTCAATTGACAACTCCATGAAAACCAAATCGGTATCAAGTTTTAAACTATCATTTAAAAAGTATTTACTTTCAACACAATAAATTCACTGGTCTATACATTTATATATTCTCATTTGTTCTCATACTCTTTAGCAGAAATAAGTGTTGGCTCATAAAGTACCAACTTAATGTTAGTGTTAAACTGTTTGCAGTGGCGTTCACACCAGAATTATAAACATCCGGCTTCTTTTACATGTTTCTATTCTTATTTGTAAATTAATTTTTATTGTATTGTTAGTTGCAGGTTAAGTGGTAGAACAGCCTTTGGCTGAACTTCGCCTGTTATACTACATTCTTATTTTTTTTGTTATAGAACTTATTCATAATCAATAAAGACGATATTATTATTATTATTATTATTATTATATTTCAAATAATTAATGGTAGTTTAACGATGAACCTACTAGAAAATTTAATTCCTATGGTAACCCTTAGATACATCGTGAAAATATTAATTTTGTATCTCTACATGAGAATGAAGAAGAAATCCTTTCCTCAAGTCAACGCAAGATTATAGAGGTACTTTTGGATGAATATTCCACTGTATTTAAGATTGCCGAGGCCCCGTCGTCAACTTTGCGGTTTATAGGATATCCGTTCCTTTATGCAGCTCAAAGAGACAATTTTTAAAGGAAGAAATAGATAGAATGGTTTTAGAAGATATACTTGAAGAATGTGAGTCGCCTTGGAAATTCCCGGTCGTAGTTTTTCCTAAAGGGGACGGAAAATTACGCATGTGTGTTGAGTATAGATGTTTGAATGCTATCCACTGTAGCGAATTCATTTGCCGTACCTTGCATCTATCAGCTTCTGTATACTTTTAAACGGACTATGTACATGAAGACTTTAGACGTACGATCTGGATTTTTGCAAGTTCCTATAGCTCAGGAAGACCAGAATAAAACGTGTTTCGCTACCATCGAATGGGTTTCGACTTTCAGAACGTCCCGGCCACTTTTCAAAGACTGATGTCTAGATTTTGTAATAAACTTGGTGATAGGTCAGCTTATGCACATTTGCACAATACTTGCACGATAGTTTAAAAAACACGTTGATGATTTACTTGTAGTTTTTAACACTTAAACTTAAACTGCACGCGCGTCGCGAAAAACGTTGTTTTGTACGGAACTCGCCACTTACTTGGGTCAGGTTTTAACCCCTAATGGTATTGAATTTGACAAAAAAAATTTCTGAGATTAAGAATCAATACCGTGCTGCGTTAAAGATGTTCTGAGTTTTGTACAAACTTGTTCCTAATCGAGAAAGTGTGTACCAAATTTTTCACATATAGCACACGCCATTACTAACTTATTTAAAAAAAATAGACTCCGTTTGGTAAGCCTAAGCAGCAAGCGTTTAATACGCTTCAAGAAAAACTCATTTCAGCCGCTGTTTTAATTCAAGCTGACCCTAACTCGGGATATTCTTTGCAAAGCGTTGCTAGTGATTATGCCAAAGAGGTTGTCTTGTTGTATTGTAACAACAATGAGCTGCGTCCTATAGAGTACGTACGCAGACTCCTCACACCAGCGGAGCAAAATTATTCGAATGTAGAACAGTAAGCAATAGGTATATTTATGTTACAGAAAAATTTAGTACTTGTTTGGAAGGGCCCGACGTGAGAGTAATTTCTGATTGTCAGCCGTTACAGTGGGGTTTAACATTAAAACAGCGTACTGATCACTTAGCCCGTTGGTCGTTAAAAATTCAAGCCCCAGAAAACGTAATTTTGTAGCTGATATGTTGTCCATGTCAGGTTGCATGAACCAAAATGGCGCCTGTAATTTATACTTTGTTAGTGTCGAAATGTCTAAAGCTAATGCTTCTGATCTTAGGGATATACAATTAGAAGATCCGGAATTGTTATGTATCATTAAAGCAGGAGAAGGTAAAGATACTCTCGATATGGTATGATGGTTAAATAGTGGTTTTATATATAGGAATACTGTATCGCAATAATCCTCATAAAGATGTAGATGATCTACAGTTAGTAGTTTCTAGAAATTTAAGGCTTAAATTGTTAAATCAATACCATGATTTTCCTACTGGAGGTCACTATGCTGTTGATAAGACTTAAAGGTGTCTGATAAATATTAATTTTAGGCATGAGGCGCTTTATTGTTGATTATGTAAAAGGTTGTATAGAATGTCAATGCTACAAAGCTAGTAATACCCAACCTCCCGGTTTGTTACAAACTCCAGCTCTTACACAACGCTTTGAACTGATAGTCGTCGATCTTTACCAGTAACCGAAAATAAGAATCGATAGATTCTAGTCTATGAAGACACAGCTTCAAAATGACTTGAACTGTAAAGTTTACAAACTGCTAGTGTAGAAGCATGTGTAAAACGCTTATCGAAGGGAAGTTGTTAATGTGGCATATTGATTTGGCATAGATAATCTTTTTATTTCAATGTACCATCCAGGAAATAACCAGATAGAAAGGAAGACTCGTGACTTGACAACTGACTTTCGATTTTAATCAAAAAGTCACACAATACGAGCTATTCATCTCCCAGCAGTATGTTTTGCTACTAGTTCTACTAAATGTGATTGCACTAGACATACTACTGCTTTTATCACTTTTGGTCGTGTTACGTGCTCCTCAGGATACCGTGCATGATTTGAGAGCCGTATCTAACGCTGAGAAAATTTTGTTCCCAGAATTACCCTGTACTTATTAGCGCAATCACTTTTACGTCTCGGGGACCTATATAGAAAGAATAAGATGTTTGTATAGTTCAAATTGGAAATTTTCTTAGTTGGTAACGCCCGTAAAAGTATCACTTCGAAATTTGCGCCCAGGCGCTACGATTTTTGTATTATAAACACCTCAAGTACCTTTAAACTTGTCACAACCACTACACCAATCGAGAAGATTGGGAAGTTTCAATCAGCTGACTTAAAGCAATTTATTCCGTTTGAAGGTGGTACATCTGGTGTTTTTTCGGTTTTAACTGTGCTAATAAACTGAAAGTGAGTTTCTAAAGACGCTTTGGTGACTTCGGTACGTTTAGGGGAGAGTGTAATTTGATATCTTTTCACCTGGTCTATGTTTGTTTTAAGGTCTGCACTGTTACCTTTACACAGGCGGACAATACGATGTAAGATTCGCCGGCAAAGGGTATTCAGAGGGCCGAGTTTGTTGTGTTCTTTTACCTTTAAATTGTATAACACAATATATTTATGTTTTGGAGGTTCGGTTATTAATACTCGTAGTAGTCTGTGTACGGGAGTTATGTATCCCCCAAACTTTATATGTATTGCAAAATAGTATCTAATAGGAAATTATTAGAAATCATTAAAAAATTATTAAGTCAAGTACAACAATGTAATTCAAGGATAAATATAAAAAGGTTATTAACAGTTATGAGAACGGATGGGATGCAATACAATAATTCCAGACGATAGTGATACTGCAGTGGCAGGTCACAAACGGTTAAGATACCGCGATTACCTAGAAAGTAAGATTGTTACAATGTATTATGAATAGTATTAAGAAATAAGCAGACACGAGCTCTGCAAGTTCCCACAGATTTGTGAGGGGCAAGGACAACATAAATACCCCGGGAGCCCCAAGACCAGTCAGTCAGTCAAAGTATTTCAGCTTTAACATTGCAGTTTGTTTAGGCTACTCACTCACATTAGTTCAATTAGTAATTATTTTTCGACTTAGAGTAATTTTAAACCAGTTTGTTAAAATTCCATAATTAACGTCTGATTAAACTAATAAATTGTTATAAAGTTTTTGGAAGTAGTTTTTAAAAATACCGCTCCCAAGGCCCAAACGTAACTCGCGTTGTTATTTTTATTTAGGGTGCCCCCAGACTATTTACTTTAGGGTTCACTTCTCAATAAATACAACTAGAACCGAACTTTTTACGGGTTCCACTAAAAACAATACTTAGGTGTATTTAATAGTAAACTGATAACACATGATGAACCGATGAGTCTTTTAGCAGATTTCAATTAGCAGTTCGACTTAAAAGAAAATTCGTAAACACTCTTTTCCTTAAAATTTTACGAGATGGCATATGTGCAAATTAGAAAGAGGGTGCGGTTATGTTACCTCAATATTTAAAAGGTTAAGAATAATCGACACGAAAAACTAATTTAATGCATGTTTTCCAAACCTACGTATATTATAAATTTAAAAATTACTCTGTTTACATAGTGTAGAAATTTTGACAGTAATCAAGGTTCAATATTCAAGAAAATTGTTTCTATCGGTTTAAAAAATACCGCCGCAGCACCGTTCGAATAAAAATATTAAATTATACGATATCGACAGGCGTTCCCTTTACTGTTTTTAGACGGAATTTATGGATGAACCTCGGCATATATTTCATGTAGGCGTATCTTTTCATGTCTAATATATACTCGAAATTCTTCGGGGATTTATTTAGATTATTTGATAGATAAAATCTCCTTATTGCTTTTTAGTTCAATAAAGGTGCGCATTTTATTTGGATTACATTATGTAAGTGAACCAGAATATATTGGAACGATACATATTGAACAAAAATTACTAAAATGACACGGTATAAGTGTTACAATTAGCCAACCCTCAAATAACGTGATAAGTAGTAACCTGATTTTTAAAAACATCTTAAATATTAATGTATTTTAAATACTAAAAACATAGTAACATTGGAATCTAAAAAATTTGCTTAAAAGGCGAAGCGCTTACTTCGTTGTGCACGATAGATGACTAATCTGAAAACTACTCGCTGCTGTTATCATCGTGGAGCAAACTCTGTTTTCTGAGTGAATTTGTAAAACAATTTTACCTTTTAATTGCCGATGCCTTGTTACGTGCCATTGCCACTTAAACATTGTTTTAGGTTAGTTTTTGGGGTACGGAAGTTTCGCGGCATATTTTCAAATACGCGGTGCGCGGGAATTTTTTTAATAGACTAGGCGGTACTTCCGTACGTCAGAGTAGTGAGCTTGCGCAGTGTGCTTATCCCTAGAGGGGTAGAGCAATACTAGACAAGGGGTGGGAGAGTTTTCCGCTTCTCTCGCAAGAACGTGGCTTTTTACCGGGTATCGTCGAGTTGAGTGTTCGTTTCTTTTCTGGTAACGTATCGTTAGGTTTACCTATGTAGATATCCTATCTAATTATCTTTGTTTATCTACCCTCATACCTTATTCTCCTGTCCAATCCCTACATAGGTAAGACATCTGCCGCCACCTAGGCATACCGATCTTCACGTCTGTGGATGAAGGCCTCATGTCTACCTTAGCTAGCCGGAGCTGATTCGTACGCATTTGAGAGCGTCGACGTATCATCTCTAATTCCTCCGGAAGGAGCCCCGACTGGACTTGGCTAGAGGCCTACCCGAGCGCAATTTCGGGCGAAAGCAGGATTTCTGATGTAAGTAATCCTTTACTTATTTTGTGTGCTTTATTCTTTGTGTTTGAATTGCGGAAATTTTTGTAGTATTGTGCAATATTAAAGACGTCATCGGTAGAGGACCACGCCCAAATCTGTATAAGATTAGCGTTGCCAACTGTTGATAGTGTCTATTAAACCACGCTACTGGTGTTGTATTTATCCAACTTTGTAAATATAACCACCGTGGCATATAAGAGCCTAAAATAATAGGTGTAGATGAAAAGTTTTCAGACAAATGATCGATGTAATGTTCAATAATGTAATGTTACAAAAAAAAATGCAATATTTCATGAAGAAAGCCTTGTTCCCATTTTAGGAACGTTGGCACTTAATACTACACAACCATGAAATCAAAGTTATCTATAAATAACAAATTTTCTATCAAAATAATACTAATTTTAAATTTCTTCAATGTTAATCATATATTATTATGATCACTATCTAGGCCTTTGTATGATATAATTCAAAACGGTAATTTTTATGTAACCGTTTTTCACATTTCCTACATCTTAGTCTGGTGTTTTTCTGACAATATACACATCTTCCCTGGTCGTACGGTTCTGGAACATGATTGATCCCATCAAAACAAATGTCCTGTATTACAGGAGCAGCAGGACCTCCCATTCTTCTTCTTTCTAATGTCACACCAACCTTCACTAGAGCCATTGCTATTGCTTTTCTAAATTTCAGATGACGGATTTGTGAGGATGGATTCAAGTGTTGAAAGAATCTAAATGATGCAACAACCGCCATGTTCAACCCATTGGCAAACAAATTTCACCACCATTTTTTGGATCGTAAACGAGGTCGATAGCTGGAGTTCAATCGATCCAATAAATCGATACCGCCCATACCACAATTATACTGCTTTATCAAATTTGGTTGAGTTACATTGTAACGACTACGAATTCGTCCTTCATTAATATACGCCTTTGTAATTATTATTTATTTATAAAGATCCTTTATGGTTTTAAAAGCGTAAAATTTCTATTTCTTAAAAATAATGCTTATTCGTTACGTACAACTCCATTTGTGTTCATGGGATTAAAATAACTTTCCAGATACCTTGATATCCGTGTTGATGCATGAATTCATTTCTTTGCGCTTGCTCGCGAAGTAAAACGTTGTAGTACTCGAATCCATTTTAAATAACAGGATGTAAAAGGGAGACAAGTTTTGCCTCGAGGTTGAAAGGTTGTCCGTAATCATGTTGTCCGACCGGCGTACAGCCTGGTCCCGAAGAATTGCTTAGCCTCTTATGATAGAAACAACTACTAAGAGACGACCTGTGCATTGAGCAACATATAGTTATGAAATACATCATCACGGTATGTAATTATTTTATTTAGTATTTAAATTAATTCCTTGGTTTCTGTAGTGCAAGCTTTTTATTTTATTACGTCGTATGGCAACACTTTAGTTATTATTGGCGAGAGTATTGCAAGTTCATTATAGTTATGGAATATTGCAGTTTAAGTATTATACAGATTCCGTTGAAATGTTTTGAAAGCATCCTGTCGTAAACCACACCTGAACATTCTTGTTAAATGAAAAACAAGTTTATCTTCCTAAGCGCAGATTAAGGTCGCACAGCTGTTGTTATAGTGGAGCACACGAATAGTTGGAACGGTACAACGTTCATTCTTGAATTGGTACATATGAATTCATACTGAAATTTCATATATCTGGTAAACATATTTTTTTTGTGGTGAGTGTTTTCTGATTCAATTGTCGTTTCATCAAACCATTACAAGAGATTAAATTTTTTGCAAATTTTATATAGTGGTTTAAATTAGCTTACGCCTTTTGGTTCCAAAATTAATAGTTTGATTTAATATAATTGTTCGTAAGAACGCAAACTTTAAATATCACTTCCTAAGAATTTTAAAAGGTTAATGTTGAATGTGTTGTAACTAAGCAGGTGATATTCTACTTTTGTTTGTCACTTTGTACGAACTAGTTTTTTTAAAAAGTATAATTATTATCCAGATTATGTTATAACCATGAAATTTGCTAATTCATTCAAGAAATAAATTTTTATTAAATTCAAGTCCAATCGTATATGAAATAAGTCATTTCATTTATTAAATTTTGTAAGCCAAAACAGGATCCTATTTCGGTAACTAGTAAAGGTTGTATCATATTGATACTAACTCAATATCCTTCTTAAAGAAGTTTTGTAAATAAAATTGTTGAAATGCCTAAAATTAATAAGAGATAACACTTTACTATTACTATATTTTGATGGATACAAAACATGGATACTTGTAAATTTGTATCAACGATGTATATTTGTATATTTCTTTAAACCAATAGAAAGTAAACTAAGTTGTTTCAAAGCTTTCTTTCATTGAAGTTAACAATAATTTTTCTATAAAAGCAAACAACCAAATTCATAAAACTTTTGTAGCGTAGAAAAAAAGACCACTGATGTTGTATTAGTAAGATTTTTTTTTTGAGGGATAATTTTAACTAGTTAATCTTCTTGGAATTTATTTTTTGTGATAAAGTGACTAGGCTCTAATGTAGCCTTAGTTCTACAAATCTTTTTGAGGTGATTAAATTTTCAAATAGTACGAGGTCATCGTTCCAAGCTGAGCTCGCAGTGTTAGCGGTAAGTAAGCAATATTGTTATACGTTTTGGTTGTTCAAAAGATTTCCGTATCTTATCTTCGGATTATTAGACATTACAGTTATTATTAAGATGCGGTGGCGTCCATTAAAAATTCCTTTTTTATCGTACAACATCCTACGACCCTGGCTCATAGCTCTGCCCTAAGTTGAAGAAACTTAGCTGGCTGGAAGTTCTCTTAAGAGGGTCCTATTGTACTCAAAGCCGTTTTCCATACATTTTCCCTGGGCTTGAATTTTAGACAGGAACCCCTCTCTGTCGCCTATAAGGTAGAGTAGTTACATTAATATAAATAAAAGTGTAACAACATCTTTTCTATTTTCTTTTTTTACACGTCTTTGACAATTAGATAAAGGTGTAACCCCGTAATAATTACAAGCTACGGTAATGAAGTATGTCGAGCATTTCGATGATAATTTTGTTCGAGTAACGGTTAAACTTTCGTGTTAGTTCATTTTTTTTTTTGAAACAACAGTAGTAGTGAAAATGTGCGGGTACGATACATTAATAATTTTTGAGATACTTGCACGTGGATGATGTTGATTGTATCGAGTATGTTGATTGTATTGAATATGTTGATTATATTAGTGATGTTGATGTTTAGTAGGTTGGTATTTTTTGGGATACTTGCACGTGGATAATGTTGAAGGAGTTTAGTTTGTTGATCATGATGATGATGTTGAAGGAGTTGAGTATGTCTGTTGTGTTGACCTTATTGGTGTCTAATACGAAAGAAATTTTAGAGTAATGGTAAGCAAGAGTCGCTTACGCTGTTTGGAGATTTTTGTGAAGTTGGTCAACTTAGTTAATTATATTTTGAGTAGAAAAGGTTTTGACAAAAGTGATTGTGGAGGATGTTTGATTTGGTAGCAAATCGAATAATTTTTGGTGTGTCCACAGTGGTGCGGATATAGAAAGGTAAAGGATAGTGTTGATGAGATATGACAGTGTATGTATGACTATGCGTTTTTGGAGTTGAAAGTTTAGTGGGGTAGTTCTATCGAATTTTTTTGTGAAAGGTAGAGCGTTGCACTCAAGTACTTTCTCTTAGAGATTTAAAAAGTACGTATATAAGTTCAGGCTGTTTATTTTTAGCAGATAATTTTAAGGAATGGTTAGATAGGTTAGAATTGTCAAAATTTTTTGGTAGACAATCTTGATTCCTGATTTGAGACTTTAGTTCTCAGAACTTTAAGAAGTCTTTTTCAAATAGCATTTGTCCGTGTATGAATATTCTTAAATTAGAATTAGTTTTAGGACGTTAAAAATCTTAAGAAAAATATTTTTAGATCTATAAGTCTATAATTTTTCGTCCAGTCTATTTTTTTAGCAATAGGATGTTTAATTATTGAGTAGTAGTATGGCTATATATGTGCGCATGCTTAGTGTTCCACTTCCTTGAGTGACTTTTGAGTGTCAGACCTTCCCGATTAAGCCCTACCTATTTTGTCTTCCCGGATATATCTCCTTTTTGAACGTGTTGTACGCGTTAGTTACTATAACACTCATTCGCTCACTTTTTTAATTCTGATCTTCCCCATATTACTAGTCTTGTATGTTATAAGTAATTTTTTTATTTTTTTTGAGGTAGACTATAAGTCAATGTTTAAGATTAAGTTGGTCGTTGCTTGTTTGTCTTTGTTTGGTTAGTAGGTTGTGTTGGGACAATGACGCCAACGATTATAAAAAAATCTTTGATTCCATGTTTAGGATTTGTTTTGTTTATCCAA
This sequence comes from Platerodrilus igneus, assembly GCA_036346225.1. Taxonomy (NCBI): domain Eukaryota; kingdom Metazoa; phylum Arthropoda; class Insecta; order Coleoptera; family Lycidae; genus Platerodrilus; species Platerodrilus igneus. Next base: position 6,759,918 of record JARFIW010001469.1, on the reverse strand, counting down.
GATTTTTTTCTTTTTGGAGAGAGGCTGTGTAACAAATAAGATTTCGCCCCTCATTAATATGCACATTCGTTATAATTATTTAATTCACAAGGATCCTTAACAGTATTGAAAGTTTCTATTTGTACTTCATTAAAATAATATTTATCAGTCACATACAACTCCATATGTGTTCATGATTTTAAAATAACACTTCAGTTACTTTGTTATCCGTGTTATGCGAGTCTTTAATTCAATGCGCCTGCCCGAGTAGTAAAACAGAGGAATGCTTGTTTCCACTTTTAACAGCAGGATGTAATTAGAACAGACAAGTTTTGAGGCGTAGCCGAGAGGTTTTATTTATTTTATTCATTTATGGCAATGCCATTTTACAAAGATTAGTTAAAAAATGTGAAATTTCCTATAAGGAGTAACTAAATTTATTATTTTATAAGTTTTTTAATGACTTTTTAAAAGATTGAATGGAAGAATCAAACAACTCCAACCTAAATTCGTAGGTGTTTGCTAACTTCATAATACGAGTGATAGGTTCATTTTGACCATAATTTGTACAATGAAAAGTTATACTAAAAACTTCAGAGTTCCTAGTTCTTTTCCCTGCAACATTTAGTTTAACTAACTGCACTAATGTGGAATCATTGATTCTACCATTCAAAATCTTATGTAAAAAACACAAATCTGCATTCACTCTACGACTTTCTAAAGAAGTCAAATTAAGAATTTTTAAAGTCTCACAATAATTATATGTATCGTAATTAAAACCTAGCTGATATCCACAATGTCGTACAAATTTACGTTGAACAGATTCCAGCAATTCTATATATAAACTATATCTAGGGCACCAGATAATAGAATTGTATTCTAAAGTAGATCTAACTAGCGAGCAATATAGCAGTTTAACTGAGAATACAGAAAATAATTTGGTAGTTCTCCTAATAAAATCCAAAGTTTTTAAAGATTTTTAAGTAATTTCAATAATATGAGTATTAAATGTTAGTTTTGAATCTAGTACTACACCTAAATCCTTAATACTAGGTTTCCTTACTAAAGATACATCATTAATTTTATATGGGAAAATAATAACATTATAGTTTCTCGAAAAAGTGATTTCGCTACATTTGTTAATATTCAGGCTTAAAGAATTTTTGTTGCACCATTGAGCTAAATATTGTATGTCCATTTGTAATGTTTCTGCATCTTTGATGTTAGTAATAGTTCTAAACATTTTTAAATCATCCGCAAAAAGTAATATTTCACTACATTTGATCACTTCCTTTAGGTCATTGACAAAAAGGTTAAATAATCGAGGACCAATATGAGAACCCTGCGGTACCCTGAGGTCACTGTTATTGGATTCGAAATTGTATTTCCACATTTCACATATTGGGTTCTTCCAATAAGGTAGCTGTTTATCCATTTCAAAATATTGCCTTGCATTCCCAGTGCTTGCAATTTAGCTAATAATATTGAGTGATTAACCCTATCAAAGGCTTTAGCAAAATCTGTGTATATGGAGTCCACTTGCACTCGATTCTCCAAAGCCATAAAGATATAACGTGTGTACAATAAAAGATTAGTACAAGTAGATTTGCCTTGTGAACAACCATGTTGCTCTTCAATAATTACATTTCTACAATCCCATGTAAGCTTCTTATTAACCAAGTAATCCAACAATTTAGGAAGTTCCGACTGATTACAGACAGCTCTATAATTTGTTACATCCTCACGAGAACCTGTTTTGTAGATTGGTTTCAAATAACTATTTTTCCAATAATCTGGAAAAACTCCCGCGTCTAAGGATTTATTGAACAAGTATTTTATTGGGTGTATTAAAGTATACAAGCAGCGTTTTAGAACAACCAGTGGAATTCCATCTGGTCCATGTGTTACTTTATTTGGCAGCTTCATAATACGATCTATTATTTCTGATGCTTCAATGTAATAATTGCTAACTTCTATAGTGTCTGTATAAAAAAATGCTGGTACTCTATTAACCTTTGTATTACTGTATACTGTTGAAAAATATGATCCAAACAAATTTACTATCTCCTCATTACTACTACCTTTCATGTTGTTATAGACAAGTTGTGATGGCAGATTAAATACTTTTCGTTTGTTATTCACAAACTTCCAGAATGAATTTGGTTGTAATTTAATATCAGCCTGGATTTTATCTATATAAGCTTTATAACATAAATTAGTTAAAGATTTACATGTTTCCCTAAGAAAGGCAAAATGATCATAATCATTCTTACTACCGCTTACTTTGTATTTCTTATGTGCTGCCTTCTTCTGTCTTATAGCATTTCTTAGCTCAGTACTGAACCATGTTGGAAAACTTGACACTTTAAACCTTTTCAACGGTACAAATCTTTCGATGGCGTTGTCCAATATATTATAAAATTCTGATATATCTATATTGATGTCTGTGCCTTTAAGCATAATGGAATTCCAATCAGTACCAGCAAAGCAGTCATTCATAGCTTCAAAATTAGCATTCTTAAAATCGTAGTATAATTCTTCAAATTGTAATTGTTTGTATTGACTGACACTAACATCAAAAGAGGTTGCAGTATGATATATACTATTAGGAAACAATTTATCAATAGCTTCTATTACGTGTGTTTCATTTGTAGTAGCAAATATTAAATCTAAAAATGTATTCCTACTATTTGGGATAGTATTAATTTGAAATAAGTTATGGTAACTAAAACAACGCACTAAAGATAACGCTGGATAATTATCAGGACAGTAAACTTTTAGCCCGAATTCATCATTGTACCATTGTGCTCGAGGAAGATTGTAATCGCCACATAAATACATTCGGCAGTTAGGATGAGCTTCAAATATATAATCCACTGTATTTACATGGTTATCATATACAGCAGTGTCAGATAGGGGAGGTATATATACTCCCCTATAATTAGATTATAACTTTGCAAGGTATTTTAACAAAAGTTGCTCAATATTGTTATTAAAGTGATTGATTATAATAGGAGATAAATTACTTCTAATTGCAATTAGTATTCCACCACCTTGAGTTTTATTTGAATCAGTCAAATCCCGATCAAATCTGAATACATCATATTCTTTCAAGCCAAGTTCATTATTTTCTATATTAGTATTCAACCAAGTTTCCACTAACACTATAATGTCATAATTTGAACACAATATTGATTGCTGCAGTAGTAATAATTTTGTTTTGAGCCCTCCCACATTTTGATAATAAACAGAAATAGGTATTTGTGTATTATTGACTGTATAATTTTTGCTTAGTTTTTTGAAGCATGAATATAAGGTACTCCTTTAATATATTTTATAAATAAACCTTCCTCGCCCTTTCCTTTTCTTATTTCCATCTCATTACGTAAATTCTTCAAATGCTGGACCTGTTGTGGTGTGAGATCTGCACTAACAAAGATATTTTCCTTTTTTAAAATGTGCTTTGGCCCCCTAATCACCTTCGTGGCATCCTCATGATTAGAAAATGTAACCCTTAATGCTCTCGATCCATTTTTATTCTTCTTTCCCATTCTATATACACCAATTACCTTTAAATCTTCCTTAACCACTGATTTAATTAAGGCCTGAGCATTAGCCATATCATTTTGTAAATCTTCCGCAAAATTATAAATCATTATATTATTCATTCTCTTCTGCCTTTCAAAAATATCGTTGAGCACTTTTTCTTCACAACTTTGTTCTAGTACCACAATGAAGTTTTTCAACTTATTAAATTCAACACACATTTCATCAATTTTCTTAATAAGCTTGGGAACTAATCTTACTCCTTCATTGCAATCCTCACAGTAAAATTTTAGAGAGCGCTTTCCCTTCAGCTCCATTACTTTTATTTCTGAGGATGTAAGATCTGAACATTCTTTATGTACTGGTCTTTCACATCCATCACAAAAAATAACTGCTTGAGAATTAGTGCTGTTGCATTTAATGCATTCTATAATATTCCTTATTATCTACAATTTAGAAATAAGGCAAAAATAATTTCATATAATTATGTAATAATGTTTATCATCTGCACATGCATGAATATTGTTTGTATAGGAAAACCAGTACTGATAACAGTTTCAAGAAAATGTATTAGCTTGATAATGATATTTAGGTTTAAAATTAATGATAATTGTAATTTAGTGTTTAACTATTTATTTCAGGCATTTAATTTTATCAACACTGTCTTGCTGCTCTATATAGCTTTATTTTAATACCAAACACTATTAATAAATCACAATTTTACTGCTTATAAAACCACTTTTTGAGGAGTAAACAACCAACAGTTCTTTTCACAACAACTGCACAACAACTGTTTCAAGATGTTGTCCGGCAAGCAAATGGCTTGGTCCCGGAGGATTGCTTGGCCTTTTCGAAATACAAATCATCACCAGGTTAGTCGGCCTCATAGATGAAACAAATGTAGTAGGTTTAAAGAACATCATCGACGGTAGGTAACTATTTTCATTTTTGTATTTAAATTAATTCCGTGGTTTTAATAGTGCAAGTATAAATACGTGTAACGAAGTTTCAAAAAATTTTTAGTTATGGTATGTATATTGAAAGTTTTAATTATTGGTTTTGGAGCATTGCAAAACTTTCGTTTATTATTTATTCCGAGAAACTCAGTTTGTAATCTCCAGAACAGGCGAAGGTCGCACACCTGTCGTTAACAATGGTTCACGAAGTTCAATGGACGAAAACACAAAGCATTATACTTGCTAAGAAAAGCAGAAATAGAAAGAGTACGAACAATTCTAGATATAGAAGATCCAACCAAAAGAACATAAAAATTAAAACTATACAACTCTGGCAAGAACAATGGGACAACGCGACGTCGGGAAGGGAGTATATCAACTCCTCCCCAGCGTGGAAGAGCGACTATGCCTCAAACACCTTAACCCCTAGGAAGGCTTGATACACTTTCTAATACAACATGGGCCTTACACATCGTATAGACACCGTATGAAATTCATTGACAATAACATCTTGTCAATGCGGAACAGAGGGAACACCAGAACATATGGTGATCCACTGCTATTTAGAAACAAACCAACAACAACTACAAATTAACACAAACTACAACATTCTAAGAAATAAAGAACAATACACAATACTAAACACAGACACACAAACACACGCACATACAGAGACAAAACACAATATATTCAACAACTCAAAACAAGAAGACCAAGAAACTAAAGAAGCAATGTAATGTACATAGAAATGTCATAGGTTAAGATTAGGTTACGAACTTAGCAAATACCGTGTAGTTAAGGTCTGCGCGCGCAAAGTGCTCGGTTTCCGGCTGTCGATGGTCGGGCGCGTGCGCGCAGTAGGTTAGGTTGCTTGCAGGATCTCCTGATTTCCGACTGCCGATAGTCGGAGGCCCAGCAAGAAGCAACGTAGTCGTAAGATACGTAAGTAGTTTTAAGAAACAATAAGGTAGGGCAAAGTTTAAAAACAGTAGGGCTCGTGCGTGCGATCCCTGATTTCCGGCTGCCGATGGCCAGGACGCTTGTACGATAGGTTTAAGCAAGTCCTTGGGGTCTCTAATTTCCGGCTGCCGTTGGTCAGGAACCTAGGGAGAAGCAATGTAAAATAAGTGTAGGGCAAAACTGTAAATTTAGGTAGTAAATAAGTTAACATTAAATTATGTCATCTTATGGGCAAAAGGTTAGTCAAGGCTTTCGCACAATTACTAATTTAATGAGAATTATATATCAGTGGATTAGGATCATTTTAAGTCTAACGAAATATAGTAGGTTATCAATTGCAAAAATGGGCAGTGGGTTAATATGTAATGTAACAGGGCATAGAACGATCTGCTATATCATATTAGGGAGCAGATGAAGATGCAGTTAGCACAATGAGAACAAAATATATAGAGGAGGAATTTTTATAAATTAGAGTGCACTAACACTAGGATCAAGCAGATTACCTTGGGCTATCTTACTGAACCCCTGAGGTGAGCAGTTGGTGTGGAATGCAGTGAAATACGTGTGAAATTTATACATGTTCCATAATTGTTGTAGGTTAGCAACAAACCTAGCTGCGAATCTGCTGATAAATAAGCCATCGCCATCGACCCCAACAGAACCCGAGCGTACGTGTCAGAGGACAATACGCGTAAATGCAGGATTTAGTAATTCGGGCTTTATTTATTACTTAGCTAATTATAAGGTGAGCAATTTCCTTGATGTATATTATTACCCCATTTCGAATGGACCTGCACCTTGCCGAAGTTCTAAATTACTAGAACAGGTGAAATGGCTTGCGTGTTCTAATGAGTTAAAGAGCCAAACTACAGGTCCAAACAAAGTAGTAGGGTCGTTAGTGAGGAACCAGACTAAGACAGGTCCCCGAACGAGGGCAGCGGCTCTTTCGGTACTTAGATTGGCAGAGACCATAGGGGTCGGTATGGCAGTCTAAGACACACTACCGCGATGTGGAAGGCAACGGGAAACCACCACATTAACCTCCCAAGTACACAGCGTACTTAAATTGTTACAAACATGATGGCATTCTCTGGGGTAAAAGATTCCGGAGTTAAAATAGTCCCCCATTCGGATCTCCGGGAGGGGACTACTTCGGAGGATACGATCGGAAAGTTAAAAATAAGAGTCGGGAACATTCTGCGAGTCGAGCGTGGAATGTTAGAAGTATGAAGCAAGTGGGTAAGCTAGAGAACCTAAAAATGGAAATGAATAGGTTAGCACTAGACATAGTAGGGATCAGCGAAGTTCGGTGGCCAGAAGCGGGGGATTTTTGGAGTGGAGACTTCAGGGTAATTCATACAGGGGCAGAGGAAGGAAATTTGGGTGTGGGGATAGTTATGCGGAAAAAGATAGGATACTGTGTAGAAAATTACTTACAAAAGAACGAAAGAGTACTCATGGTTAGATTAGAATCTAAACCGGTAAACACAGTAATAATACAAGTATACATGCCCACCTCTAGCTACAGTGACGAAGAGGTAGAAGCCCTCTACAAAGATATCGAAGACATATTAAGATACGTAAAAGGACATGAAAATTTAATAATTACGGGGGATTTTAATGCCGTGGTAGGTGAGGGTAGGGAAGGAGCGGTAGTAGGTTTATTTGGTTTAGGCACGAGAAACGACAGGGGAAATAGGCTGGTAGAATTTAGCGACAAGAACAAAACACATTATTTCAACATCATGCTAGAAGACGATATACGTGGAAGATGCCAGGAGATATAGGAAGATATCAAATAAATTACATTCTTGTTAGACAACGGTTTAGGAATCAAGTAAAAGACTGTAGAAGCTACCCAGAAGCAGATATAGATACTGACCACAACATCGTAATTATGAAAACCGCACTTAAATTTAAAAATCTAAAAAAAAAGAACGGAAAAAGACACTTGGACTTAGAGAAACTAAAAGATAAAGATATTCAAGTAAGATTCGAAAAAAAGTCAAATGAATTGCTGAATGATATCGGGAAAATATCTGAAACTAAGGAAGTAGAAACAGAATGGAATAACATTAAATCCAGCCTAGACATGGCGGCCAGAGAGATTCTGGGGTATACACAAAAAGAAAATAAGAAACCATAGATAACGAAGGATATCGTGAATTTAATAGAAGAAAGACGAAAATACAAAAACAAATCAGACGAAACAGGAAAACAGAGATACAAAGCCATAAAATGGGAAATTATTCGAAAATGCAGGAAAGCTAAAGAACAATGGATTGATGAAAAGTGCAAAGAGGTACAAACTAAGATGGAAATATGAAAGACAGACGAAGCATACAAATTAATTAGAATGAATTTTAGGGATATAAAACCGTATAGCAAAAATATAAGGGACGCACAAGGAAACGTCATTATAGAAAACGTAGAGAAAGTGAGTAGATGGCAAGAATATATAGGGAATTTATATGCAGGAGAGGAACTAACTGCATTAGAACAGGAATCAGACATTGAAAATGATGACTTGGGATATCGTATACTTCGAGATGAGTTTGAATTAGCATTAAAGAGTCTGAAAAATGGTAAGGCGCCGGGTGCAGATAAGGTGCAAGCAGAAACTCTAAAAGCCGCTGGACAAGCAGTAACAGAACGTCTCTTCCAACTTGTAAGTTATGTGTATGAGACAGGCGAGTTACTCAAAGATTTCAAACGTAGCATCATAGTAACTATACCAAAAAAGAAAGGCGCGGATAGATGTGAAAATTTTCGAACAATAAGTTTGACAGCACACGTTTCAAAAATATTAACTAGAATTGTGCAAAGACGAATGGAAAAACGAGCTGAAGAAATATTAGGAGATGACCAATTTGGGTTTAGGCGAAACAGGGGAACACGGGAGGCTATTTTAGCTCTGAGAGTGATAATGGAGAAAACAATAGAAAAAGGGGAAAGCATGTATGTAGGGTTTGTAGATCTGGAAAAAGCATTCGACAATGTAAATTGGAAAAAAATGTTTGAATCACTCAAAAAGATTGGAATGAGTTATAGGGATAGACGAATAGTACATAGCTTATACAAAAAGCATACAGCAGTAATAGAATTAGAGCAGGAACGTAGAGAAGTAAACATTAGGAAAGGGGTGAGACAGGGATGTGCCCTATCCCCATTGATTTTTAACTTGTACATAGAAGAGGCAATGCATACTGTCAAATGCAGGAAGACATTTGGAGTTACTATGCAGGGACAAAAAATTGATATGCTTAGATTTGCAGATGATATAGCGGTATTAGCGTCTAACAAGGAAGAGTTAGAAGCTGCTCTTAATGAAATGGAAACGGTTCTAACAGAGAGATACGGTATGAAAATTAACAAAACTAAAACTAAAGTTCTAGTTTGCAAAGGTGGGGAAAATAAATCAAAAACAAGAATACAAGTGTGTAACACGAACTTACAAGAGGTTAAGGATTTCTGCTACCTAGGAAGCCAAATAACGCAAGATGGGAAAAGCACAAAAGATATAAAACAAAGATTAGCACAAGGTCGTGCTACATTTAACAAGAAAAAGCAACTACTGTGCTCAAAAACCACAAACATAGAAACAAGGAAAAGATTGCTTAAAACATATGTGTGGAGCACAGCACTGTACGACTGTGAAGCCTGGACAGTAGGAGAAGCGGACAAGAAAAATGTAGAAGCCTTTGAAATGTGGTGTTACAGACGTATGATGAAGATATCATGGACAGACAAAGTTAAGAACGAAGAGGTACTAAAACTGGTAGGGGAAGAAAGAAATATGTGGAAAACGGTAAAAAGAGGAGAAATAGGATGATAGACCACATGAGGGAATAGTGCGGAATATATTACAAGCAGAGATAGGAAAAAAGAGAAGAAGAGGTAGACCTAGGTTAGACTACTGCACACAGATAGTAAAAGATGTAGGCTGTAGGGGTTTCAGGGAGATGTGTAAGCTAGCCCAGAATAGAAATCAATGGAAGTACGCGTCCAACCAATCCCAAGATGGATAAACTAATGACGGAAAGATAACTGTGCTTAAACATGATGATTATTATAAGTAACTACAAGAATTGGTTGGGCAATATTCTCGAATAATATTAAATGTGTGAAAGGATTTACTGGAAAACCATTATTTCGGCAAATGTCTAAGTGTTGGGGGATCTTGGTAGCCACAGGTTGATTAACCTCCTTCACTGAATCTCGGTAAAATAGGGTTTAAAATTAGAAAACAATAGAAAGGTAACGAGCTGAATACACATGCTGTGTGAGAATTTCAGGGAACTATGTAGGCTAGCTCAGAATATAAATAAGTGCAGGTACGTGTCCAACCAGTTTTGAGATGGAAAACCTAATGACGAAAAAATAAGCGCAGATAAATCTGATGATTAGTATAAACAACTAGTTGTTGGTTGCGAAATACCTGCAACTAATGTTGACTGTGCGAAAAGATAAATTGGAAAATATATTAAATCGCCAAATGATTAAGTGTTGGGGGAACTTGGCAGCCACAGGCTGCTTACCTCCCTTCACAACCATTGAAGGTCGGAGAAATAGGGCATATAACTGTAAAACAATAGAAAGTGATCGAACTGCATCTAACAAGAAAGAACAGCGCCTATGAGGAAAGACAACAAACATAGAATAAGAAGAAAATTGTTGAAAGCATACCTATGTGTGGAGCACAGCACAGTATGCCTATAAAATACGGGCAGTCTGAAACGCAGACAGATAAACGGTAGCATCCTTTTGAAATGCAGTGCTTCAGATGTATGAGGACGATAGCATGGACAGACAAAGATAATAACAAATAAGTTACAGAAATAGTAGGGGAACAAGGATATCTGGGGAAAAAGAGAAATAGTAGGGCGGAATACGTTCTAAGGCATTTTTGGGGAATAGTATGTGATATATTACAAGCACAGATAGGAAAAAAGAGATAGATGTAGACCTAGATCAGACAGTTATAGATGCAAACTGTGCATATTTCAGGGAAATCTGTAGGTTAGTTCAGAATAGGAAGCAATGATGGTACGCGTCTAACCAGTTCTAGGACTGAAGACCTAATGATTATGATATTATTACCTTTCATTCTTGTACCAAAAATATGTGCCACGTTACGCACCTTGTATAACCATGCTTAGAACTAAAGTACGTTTACCTGTAACTGGCATTTAGCTGTAATATTACAAGTAAGAAACAAGGAGATTTAGTTTAGAAAAAAAAATGCACTTTAGCAAAAGTATATTTTACAAGGAATATCATTTACTAAAGCTTGTCCTATGATTCTATAACATTTACAGTAAACTGTCCTTGGTAATTACTGGAAGCAAAAGGTATGCACGTAATCCTCTCGCCATCTACGAATAAAGAGAACTAACTTTAGTTTTTAATAGCAGTATATAAAAAGAGCTACCTAAATGTACTATCATTTGAACCTTTTAAGCAAATTTAGTTAATAAAGGGAGCTGCAGTTCGTTTAAACCTTAAATATGAGAACCGTTAATGTAATTGGTGTGTTTACGTTAAAAAAAGTAAAATTAAGTTTAACTAGATATATTAATAGGATCCATCCAGAAAGTAATACGAACTCTAGAAACAATTAAATTGTTTGTTTGCAAACTTTATAGAGCACAGCACGTGTAGTATTTGTTGTGCATATTTCCATTGTCCAATTTCATTACTAATTTACCATTGTTGCGTTTCGCCTTCAACAGAGCGACATAACTGATATTTCATTATGCTGTATGCAGAGCCAGATCCTTTGTCCTCGGTCCTTTATCTGAGCTAATGCAATATATGTGCTGAACATGATGGGGTTGAAGTAAGCATTTCTAGGGGAACACAAGCTTCCCTAATTTGAAAACTTCGCACTTCAAAGTAATTTTATGAGAGGTTAAAGAAGGTCATACTTAAGCAGGGTTGTATACTTTGGATACAGCAGGCAAGTGTTTAACCTCATTTCAGCAGAAAATGCTTTGCGGCAGTTTTATCACAATCGCTTAATATAAAAATAGTTTGAAAAGATCATCTAACACAAATTGCACATTTAAATATCTCTGCCACTCGTATTTCCAAGTTCGTAGTATGGGTAAGTTAGAAACTTTAAATACCGATAATGGCAAAAACTATATACCAACTCGCCTGGAAATTAATATTTCATTATTGATTTCAGAAGAACAAGGTAAATATTAGGTAGTACTTAGACACATTTCAAACACTTATTTTAACTACAGTAATACCATCTATCTCACTGAATAAATCATCTAAATCAATTTCTTCCACATCATTGAAATAATGTTTGCGTTATCCATAACCTATATATAAAGTATCGGAATTAATAATTAGCAATTACTAACAGTTTGTAAACGCTACATTTCGCAGCAGCCACGACATGCTACTGCAAGTACTACTAAACTTTTTAAATACTTGAACACTACTAAAAGCAAACTTCAGTAATTGTGATTTTGGGGTTATTATTTTATAAAATATATAGTGTAATTTTTGCCTTACCCAAATACTAATGTTCGATCATCACGCGGTGCGGTCGTGTTTATTTGAGCTCTGCAGTAAACAATCATTTGTAATTTGACTGTAGTATTCATACATATTGTCGTAAAATATGAATCTATTAGAGTGCTCAAAGTGTGATAATAAAATTAGCTATTCCTTAGCAGGCTATACAGAGAAAAATTTTAAGAAAATGTCTTCCGAAACTAAACGTAATTGGAAATGTGCAAATTGTATTGGTTTAACAGCCAAGGACAAACCACAACATTCGAAATTAAGTATCTCAGATAACACCGCAGAAGAGAAACTTGATTTAATACTAGCTAAACTAGAACAATATGATAGGCTGGAAACATCTGTTAACAAAGTAATCTTGGAAATTAACGAAATAAAAACGCAACAGGAAACTATAGCGACCTCTCTGGATTTTATTAGTACAAAATATGATGAACTCCTCCAAAAAATTGAACTTGTAGATTCTTTAAAGCAGGATGTAGTGTCTTTGAAGACACAAGTCAATAACCTTCAACACTCCGTACAGGCGCTCGAGCAATATTCCAGACGTAACAACAACGATTTTTAAGAATACAACTTATTAGGTCGCTTATTCAACCGATTTTTGACTATGGAGATGTTTTATATCATCATTTGTCTATGGACAACAGTAATCGTTTACAGCGAGTTCACAACAGTTGTATTCGGTTTGTTTTTGACATCAAACGTCGTCAGCATGTTACACCATATTTCAATAAGCTCTCTTGGTTAAAATTAGTGAAACAGCGACAGTTACATCAGGCAATAATGCTCTATAAACTCTTACATAGACTTGGACCTTCGTACTTTACCTCAAATTTCTCTTACGTTTCCACAGGACACCATAACACACGAGATGAAAAACGACTGCTAATACCAATGCACCGTACTGAAATGTATCATTCATCGTTCTTGGTATCCGGGTCGTCTCTCTGGAACTGTATACCCATAAATATAAGAAATTGCACAACATTACTTAAATTTAGAAAAGCATATCAGGAATATCTACTATCCTGCAACTAAACTTCTTAATATGGAATGGGGGGATTGTGGGCCCAGCGTGCGTGATGTGTTTTTGTACGTGTGTGTGTGTGGGGAGGGGGGGGGGGTGTGGATGTTTGTGTAAAAATGTGCATGCAAGTGTGGTGGCGTATGTAAGTGTATATAGCCATTGTTTGTACTAAATAAATATTTTATTGTACAAGATATGTCCTAGTTAGGTGTAAGAGTGGGCTTTATAGCTTAAACCTCGCTAGGAGTATCTTTTCTTTTCTCATATGTATCGAGATTTGCTTATAAATAATAAAGATATTATTATTATTATTATTATTATATATTGTTATGGAAAACACAAATTTTAATGATTTTGCTTCCCCTTTATATTGTTAGATAATTAAACCTTTATCATGTATTGCCTGCAATAAACAAATTAATCTAATACCTCCAGAATCGACTAATTATGAATACTTTCACAAATGGTTGTTGGTTGAAATATCAACCACTTGTTTGTCATGCGCTATACAAATGCTTTTTTGGTTGTTATATCGACCTGTGTGTGTTAAGTAAAGTATTAGCTAGACAAGTGGATAGAAATTCTACCACAATATGATTGGGAAATGGAAAACATGAGCATTATAGAATATTATTTTTTGTTGTGATTATTATCTAAACATGCGAATTTTAGAAAAAAATTTAAACTTTTTCAGTAGCAGCTAAAGTACATTGAGTTATTTCGTTTGGCAGCAAAAATGCACTCTATTTCACTAATTTAAGTTTGCTGTAGGTCACAACTTAATTGGTATCTTTAAAGCATAATGTAATTGAATATTTTATTTCTGACCTAGTTAACATTACAGTGGTTTTAAAACAATTTTTATGCTTCCTTTGTGTGTTCATTTATAGCTAAACTATTTGTTTTAGACTACAGGTTTATTAACAATTTTTGTTTGTCTTATCGGTCTCTACACCCTCTTTAAATTAATAACATAAAACTAATGACACCCTGCGGTCCTGTTGGAGCCCTACACGTTCGCCATTATTTATGTAAGTTAACCACTGCTCAAACCCCTGAAAAAATTCTACAATCATTACCTAAAATAAATTTCTCTATAAACTACGCCACACTGCCACCTCTTTGTACTGCTTCTTCGGCGATACTCACCATGGCTGCTCATCTGCTCTGAAATACAATACTACCATTCTATTCAATAAAAAACAATCCGACTAATAAAAGTACATCCTATTTTATTGTGACAAAATAAATTAAAACCACAAAAATCTTTGTCTTTACATACTTAATCCATACATCAAAGATTTAATGATCCTCCTCAATATTAAATAGCATCATCTTAATACTACAATGATTTTCTGATTTGTCTATATTTATCTATGCTTATTTTAAAGTAGATGGGCCTATCCCTGAACCTTACTTTACATTCCCCGGTCTAACATGAGCTCATAATATAAACCTTTCTGTACATGAGTGCAAAATTTCAGCACTAAAAGTTTCCAAAAAAAGACCCGTTACCTTGTACATATGCAAAAATATACACTATTATTTTATATACACCTATTTACATAACCATATTGTAAATACTCCCTGTATGTTTGTTGTGGTTTGTTTAGCATTCTTCTTAATCTTCTTTGGGAATTAAACCACTCAGTTTTAAAAAATTATCTTTATTTACGTTTCGATCCATGACCTAGGATCGTTGAATCTCGGTGAAATAAGGCATAAAATTAGAAAACAATAAAAGGGAAACAAGCTATATACATGCTGTGTGAGAATTTCAGAGAACTATGTAGGCTAGCTCAGAATATAAATAAGTGCAGGTACGTGTCAAACCAGTTTTGAGACAGAAAACCTAATGATGATGGTGATGAAGCATATTAACAACCCCTGTAAAACAGCGTTGGTATCTGACAAGTGTAAACCCGCCATAGGGTCGCCTTAGATACATACACAACCTTCATAGAAAAACATTGGTATCTAACAAGTGTAAACCCGCCATAAGGTCGCCTCAGAACCATGTAAAAATCTACCAAAGAGGTAACCTAAATCATAATGATTTTCCCCTTCAAAATAAATATAAAAAAACGGCTGCTTAAGCCTTTCAATAATGCAATCGCACACTTCTTTAATAACCATCCTCTCAATTGTATAAGTAGAAACATGTTAAAAAATGTTTTCCAATTCCCAAGTTATTGAATTTATATAAAATTCACCAATAAAAATTAATCAGCTGATTTCACGTTAAGCGTATTGGCTACCTAAAAAAAGTCGGTACCAGGCCGTAACACAAATTGAAGGCATTCATTCTTTTAAAATTTAAAAATTTTTGCTTAGTGTACTCAATCCAAATATTTCCAACATCAATAAATCAAAGTCACCTTCAATTTATGTCATAAATGTCAAACTTGAAGTTTTATTATTTTGACAACAATCCTAGGTTATGGATCGAAACGTAAATAGAGATAATTTTAAAAACTATGAGTGGTTTAATTCCCAAAGAAGATTAAAAAGAATCATATTTTAAATACTTCCTTCTCAAAGGTAAATAGTTTAATTTTATGTCCATAAATTCATCAAAATACACCCAAAATAACACTAATAGTTTAAACATGGAATAAGCAAAACAAACAGTTTTAAAAAAAAATTCACCCAGATCTCGACTACTCTCCTTTACCGACTGCTCGTACCAGAATCACTCCACGTTGTTGCATGCCATCAGGAACAGCAATTACTCCTCCAAATTGCTTGGCATCCAAATTACGGTACCTCCAAACCCTCTGTACTGCCGCTACTGATCCATGAACATCCATTTCTTCCGGCCAGTGTCCAACAAGCACCATCAACCAAACTATATAGAAGTCGCTACTTACTGTTCATCCTGCTTCATGTTACAAAATCAATTTTATACAATTCACACCGATTTTAATATTGCACCAACTTGTGCTTTTAATAACTTGTAATTTAAAATCCCAGACTCACTAGTCGCGTATTGTAGTAGTTTGAAGCCAGGATGAAGATGATCTGGAAAAAGGGAGAAAGTATTCCTCCAGGTCGTTTATATAACCATACTCCCTACCAACTTGCACGTATCCCCTAACAAACCTTCCTTGAACATTTTTACACCACTCTCAACAAACAAGCTTTTCCCCGTAAAACCTATCCAACGGCTCACACAATTCTCAAAATCACTGTACACAATAACACAACCATCGTTCGATTCTGATAATCTCGTCGTGAATCTTCGACGATTCCCTGTAAATTCGACCGCCCCTCACCAACCGTCTTCTTAAACTCAGAATTTTGTTGAACAAACTAGTATTTTACGCTGAAAAACTCATTAAATTTTCTAACCGTTCTACTCTTCTCTAAAGCCCTGCTATCACACCCAAACACGCCTTTCATATACGTGTACATACCATTATCTCACTTCCACTCGTATCGCAATATGTTCTATCCTCCATTTCTCACCCTACCTTTCTTATGTCAGTTATACTTTTCTTGTATCCTTGTCAAAACCATGTTTTCTATCTCTTTGCGTTCTCCTTCTATAACCACCTTGTTATAGTCTTTTCATCCTACTTTTCCTTACACCTTGAAAATCGATATCTTCTGCAAACACACTGCATCCCTGTCTCGCTTATTACCTTTAAAAATGCCATTGTCTTACAGACGTTTGGAAGTCACTAAAATTGACAATATGATATTGCCCCTCTGTTTCTAACGTATGCCAAATATACTCTTTCGCTTGATTTTATCGATCTGTTTCTACATATAACAGTCCGTTCCCTACTATAGGCCTGTTATTCACATTAACAGTTTTTACGTAGAAGTCTTTAATTTATATATTCTTAACGTTTAAAAGCTTTACTGGAACCGTTTTATTTTCTGCACGTCCCTTCTTTGAAACCTGTAACAGTTATAACTTGTTTAGATTATTAAACCTTGGAAACTTACATAAATGTTTAAGCTTATATTACCCTACGCTATTTTATACCCACAAGGAATTCACCTTCCTTGCGTAAATTATCGATTTTTACACTACGTCTGACATAAAAAGCTTATATACTAACATATTTGTACGCTATTTCTAAGCTTGAATATACTGGTTACCATGCCATTGTTTCTATTAGTAATTAATCATTATCCTAATTCTGAAATAAAGCACAAAAATTAATAAACCTACATTATTTTACATAGTACCATTCCTATTCTATCGTTCTATCGTATTGAAAAACGTTTTAACTTAAAAATTGATTTTTATACACGGGGTACCTACAAATAAATAATTGTCTGACTTATGTAATTCCATTTTAGCATAGAAATCCATAGTATATATACATGTCGTGGAAATTATAGGTTAAGAAGGGTATATAGGTCTAGATAATAAATTTTTAACAACTGTGTATATAGGAAATAGAAACAATTTATTTACGCGCCAAATCAATCAGTTTAGATAGTGAAAACGGACGGTTATTAAGATATTTTGTATTTCTAAATCAAAAGGTTAAAATTGCATAAAGGGGGGAAGCTTTAGAGTACATGGAAACTCAAGGATACGTATAACTAGTTGTAATATTTTAATTCAAGCGCATGGGATAAGAAACAGAGCTTTTGAGTATAGAAAATCAATAATTTAAACGCATATTTCTATTTAAATAAACGAAACGTTCGTTATACAAATCCTAAGAAACTCGAAAACTCGGAATTATTATATTAAACGGGCAATTTACTTCAAAGAAACGCCTGTTAGTTAAATGTCAAGTTCAAAGAACTGAAATATACGTTGGGACAAAATTCCATAGAATTGTTTGCAACGGTCGGCGCGACAAGCTGTTAAAGTAACAAATGCTTTAAAGACTAAGTGAAATGAAATATCTATAATGTAAAACAGACAAAAAACACGTATAATAAAACGTTGGTTAATATACTCGTCTAAAATACCCGGGAGATTTGGAGACCAACAACAATATCGATTTTCTGTAGCTTGAGAGGGGTTCTAAAAGAGAATAAATATGGGTGAAACGAAGAAAGGTAGCTAAGGGTTGAGCGTTAAAAGGGGGGGAAAGCAATATAATTGGTCGAAGGCTAGAAGTTTTGCGAAGCTCGCGTCCGTTAGATGTTGTTGGGCGAATTTCTATGAAACAGCACGGTAAACTTGGAATTTTTCAGACGTTGAAGTTCGTTACGAACAAAATTTGGAGAATCGGTTTGGAAAATAAGCTTTTCGATAAAAAGAGGTTCCGTGAGGGGTATTAAAAAGCGTATAAATACACTGGAAGAATTATTAAAGCTCTCTTAGATCTTATATCACTTAGATCTCTTACGTATTTGCTATTACGTGCTCTTACGTTGTACTGATTGTCGCTTATTAGTTGAATTATTATACAACATCATATTTAAAAGTGTTTAAAAGCTGTTAGTAAGGTACCGGTAATGTATTAAAAGTTTGATTCGCACAAGTGGGTGCTAGCTTATGAAAGGTGCTGTTACTACACGATACGATCAAATGATAGGATGGTACTTGAGGTAAGCGAATCGAGAAGTTTTAAACTAATATGCGTGAAGTGTAGTGGTTATGGAACGTTAAGTTTGGTCTAGACAATTATCCGGGTAGAAATACTAAAGGTTGCAGAGATTTGGATAGCTAGTCGATATGAGTTGGATCCAGGTATAATAACACAACGACAAGGGTTTTGGTACACATCTTCAGAGGTAACGATGAACGAAGCTTACTCCAGGTAAAGAAAATTAATTTCTTGCTTTTGCTTGAACATTTGTGCTGATATTTTGTGCTTGAGTGTTTTGACTTATTGGGGGTGTATTTTATTACCATAAAAACCCATTTAAAAGGATATATGTACAGGACAATCAATATTGATTATTTAAAAATGTTTATTAATGATCTAAAAATGATGTTGTAAGAAGTAAACGGGTCTTTAGCTTTATTTTAAACAAAAATGCGATGTGTAGAAGCATTTAGAGTAACTGAGTTATACTGAGCTCAAAATAGACCAGAATAAAAATCAATTTAGGGTTGCACGACGGGCCCATCTATTCGTCTAAAATAAAATGGTTGAAATATATTAAAATCATAAAATTTTAAAAGATTTAAAGATTGAGATGGTAACATTTTTTTATCAAACTGTATATACAAATGTGTAAATATTTTCGTGCTTATGGAAACTTGTTGATATGTGTAAATAAAAAGGTTGTATGTCTTGTTGCATTATTTGAGTGGTAATTTCATTTGACTTAAGATGGTAGGTATTCAAGAAGAAGCAGATTTCTGAGCTAGCCAGGGTGTGCAGAAATAAAGAGGCGTTCCAAAGGTATTGCAAGAAGTTTTTTTATTAATTTTATTTCAGAAAATTTTATGACAGCCCAACGACACTAGAGCTCGAATTGGTATATAGGAATCCACTACATATATATATATATATATATATATATATATATATATTGCTATGTACTACTGGAATTATCGAGCCCCTACGTTGGGCTATATTAATATTGCTATGTCCCTCTAAATTATTCGCGCTCCATTCCTTTGGGCGACCATATTAATTTTGCTATGTATAAACAAGAATTGTAATTATCTCCTCCGACGTTGGGCTGTCTTATTAATATTGCTATAAGCTCCCTCCAGAAACTTAACTGGATTTTATCTTGAACCTACCTTGTCACCAATAATAAAATTTGATACGTTACCGCCTTACTTGTTATCAATTTTGTATTCAACTTATAGCTCCTCCTTGAACTGTTTAAATTATCAAACCACTCCCATCAACTTTATCTTATGACCTCGGCTAGCATTTATTTGGAATTATAAAATTCAGTTAATTAGATTCTATATGATGAAACAAATATTATGTACAGTTTTTGTAAATTATTTAAAATACACTTTTCAATTAATTAATGTTTGCAAATCTTATTTATCAAAATCATATACTTTTTACTCAAAACCCAGTCACCAAAAAAAACCTATTATCTTTATAAAAGAAGTGTAGAACGTTCAAAACCTCTTATCTTGTCACGCACTTTATACGTATTCAAATCCTTTGTTTTGGTGAACTTCGTCACATTAATTTATATTAAGCAAATTCAATATTCAAATAAAAAAATAGAAAAAAAATAATGTCTTATAACTAAAATCTAACCTGGTCTATTTTCTTCGCATTGACGCATCCACTAATATTTCCCATACATTAAGCCATCCATTTGAATAAAAATTATCTTCCCCCAATTCAGGATTATTACATGCCCATTCGAAATATTGTCTATCCACACGCTTGAACCATTGCATTTAAATTATTTCCATCACCCTCTGGACTACCATTAACTTATACTTATGCACCCCAATTTATTGTCGTCTCATTTAGACTTATTACTTCATATCAATTTCCCCAAACTTAGAATTGGATTATCATCATTTATTTTCCCCTGACATAGAATTGTATTTTTCCCCGGCTTCAGAACTTGGATTTTCTCCCCGGCTTTAGAATAGAATCCTTATTATCATTGTCCCCTGACTCGAAGTTACATTTATTCTCCACGGACTCAGAACTTGGATTTTTCTCCCCGGCTTTAGAATAGAATACTTGTTATCATTCTCCCCTGACTCGAAGTTACATTTATTCTCCACGGACTCAGAACTTGGATTTTTCTCCCCGACTTTAGAATAGAATTCCTATTATCATTGTCCCCTGACTCAAAATTACATTTATTCTCCACGGACTCAGAAGCCCTATTATTATTATGTATTAGTTTAAAATAAAATTCCCCAAAATCTACTTACGTTTAATCGGCAATCGTAATTTTCATCTTGGCACTTATACTATCTTTCACTTTAAAATTATTACGTATCACTTTATTTCATTGCGGCGCACTTCGGCCTTTGTTAAGTTGCAAACTGACCTCGTTATCACTGTACCTGTTAATATATCTTTCCTCTCCTACTCCGTCAGTGGGTATAGTCTACAAACTCATCGCTCATTTTTAACGAATCAAATCTTTGCATTCAAAGTAGTTTCTGATGTAATTTTCTATGCTTTCCAATAATTGTGATCTGGTCGCAGGTGCTTGTTATCAAACATGCGGTGTTTTGACGAATCTAATTGGTTTTCCATAAACAACTGATGCAATTCGACTTTTAATTTTCATATCTGCCTGTTATTTACGCAATTTTTAATCACCTCTCTTTATCAAAGTTCTTAACTACTTGTAGGCATTCACATTATGCTTCCTGAAGCTCTATTTCTTATCTCAGTATTAACCTAATTGTTTGGAAGTCTTTTCAATGCGTGTTTAATTACACTTTATTATGTTTACATATAAGATACGCGTGCTTCCACTGAAAAATATCATTATTTGCATTGCCTAAATTAACTAAAACTCTATCCACAGGGTATTAAATATTTACTATTTACTTAATGCATGTCTTCCTTGTTCCTACGTTAACTATGCGTCTTCCTATGTTTATCTGCGTCGCTTAAAACTATTTATACTTTATATACAGGGTGTTGACTGCTTACTATTTACAAACTATCTCCATTTCTCAATTCTTTACTAAATAAATGCAGTTTTCTGCTGCCTATGGTAATTTCCCATTCCTAAACGACCTTTACTATAAAGTACACCCTTAAACAACCCCTTATCACAGCAATATATATATATATATATATATATATATATATATATATATATATCATATATATATCGCAGTGTAGACTACGTTAAAAATCACCATTTGTAGACATTCTAGTTGAAAAATAATTGGTTTGTGTATTTTTATACCTTTAAAGGAGTAAACCGTTCAGAAGTTCCATTTAAAACGTATAAGTTGGAAAGATTCACTTCACAGAATTGCTCAAGCAAACAGACACATAAATTAAATAATTAAAACCCTTCGAAGAATCAACTATAGAATGTGAAAAGCTCATTCTATTAAATTCCTAGTAATCGTTTGCAACGACGCGCAGATAGACAGGATTTCCAATTTCATTCAAACGTAATATAACAAACAATCTTTTATTTCTGTAAATTCAAGGTATTAATTAATTTGTTACGTTCAAAACCCTGCAAGTAATTTTTTTGCATTCATTTCTAAAACACCCTAAAATTGCTCAACAAGCTCGATTTCCTGCCGTTTGAAATTAGTGTTATTTTATAAAAATTTTCAAATAATTACTCGATAAAATTTTGCCTTATAAAATCAAATATCTGCTTAGGAAACGTTACGTTACAAAGTAGTTGTACTAAATTCTAGCACCTGCAGTGACTACATTTTAATTAAAAGCTGCACGTAAATTCCCAGCTTTCTTCTAAAAGATAAGGCCACTTACCACCTACCTACATCTGCTTACAATGGGTTTGTTATTTATACGTATACTGTTATTCTGCAGCTGTTAAGATGTTTCGAAGTAATTAGATTGTTTTTCTTAGTCTAAAAATCCTTTGTTAATTGCGCTATCTGCTTGTAGGCAAGCTGTTACAGTTTGTATTTCGGTAGCTGTTGTCTGGGAATTTTGTCTCCCCCTCTTTCTTTCTCTCTCTCCTCCTTAAGCCCGCTCTCTTTCTGGTTTCCTAATTTGATTTTTATACGAATTTATTTAAGTGTTATTATGCCCAAATAGATTTGAGAGCTAATTAGCTTAATTAGCTTCATTACAGTTACTAGCTGTTGCTACAAGTATGGAAAAGTACTGGTTTTTATATAACGCAGTATGTAAAACAAGAAAAACAAACAAATGACGGCCAGTTAAGCAACTAATTTTAAGATAAGAATTATGTGGCATTTTCGTGTAAATCGGAAAAATATAAAAAAGTAAACCACATGCGTAACCATATGAACTAATATAACATTAAAAGCAATTTGTCTTGAGTAACTACTAATATTTGTAATTAATAGTTGAATTTTATATGTAAATTTGAACGTCGATTCTTGTCTATATTGTAACCATTTTTTTTTGTTGTAAAGTAAAAAATTGCTAGTTCAATTAAATTAAACTTCTAAAGGCTAGAGAGAAGAGAAAATAATTGAAAAAATTCACCAAGAATATTTACTTGCAAAATTAGCGCGATTCTCAATTTTTAATAAATCCTTGGTCCCATATGGAAAATATCATATAAGTTGTTACTTTCTAAATTGGCTCAATTACAAGGCTAAATTCAATATTTTGTACTCATAATCTTCTAGAAAACAATTGAGATGTTATGAAACCTGATTTGTAAAGTCTTAAATAGCATCCAAAAGTATGTGTAAACATCTTATTGTTCAAGAAATACCTCACAGTTTTCAACTTGTTTTATACACACCGCGAGTGGACATTAAGCCTTTGTTCTGATAAGACTTCCCCCGCTTGAACAGTCCCTACATGTAATTTTTCTAAATCCGCTCACTTCCACATCATCGTGAAGGTAAGCGGGTTGGGAGCTCGTTAATGATGAAAATTACGATCAAATAACTTTAAGTACTTTAATCAATTTTTATTACAGCGCAAAACCCGCCTGAACGATTAACAACTACAAAGATTCAACAGTGACATCCACTATCATGACACAGCCAGACAATAGGTCGTATGAGCGGAAACCATTGTTTATCTTCATCTACCCTCTAGCCGACCAACATTTTTGACATCCATCACGTACCATATCAGTCTGGGGCCGACGTCTTTGTTATCCAGCTGGAACCTGTACTAAACCAACCTAAAGGTAGCCAGTGGTTAAGGGTGAGTGATTTTTGATGGACCCCAAAGGAGTCTATTAATTGTTTTACAACCCATTTTCCACAACGGCAAAGTCCTGAGCCGTTTAGATAAGTTTTAACCGTCCAGTCTGTAAGACTCGGCACTGCACTGGTACAAACAATAACCTTATGTTGATTATTTAAAAATTTCTTTTATCGAGAGTATACTTTTTCCTGAAAGTATTCACTACTCCAAATCTTGTATATTTGAAATTTTTATTAATAATTCTAAAAAATAGTTTTGCTTAAGTTTACGTGATTATCAGATCTGATGCTCATATTAATCATAAGAGACTAAATGTTGTGTAACTAATCATTTTTTTATATCACTAACGCGTGTGAATTTATTTAATTTTTTATTTGATAAAAGTTACTTGTTCTACAATAAATACCTTCTGATTTTAATGTTCCATTTTATAAAAAGAGTAAATTAAATATTTCAAATGATCCACTCAGTAGGGTTTCTGTATCTACCATAAAATCACATCTTTTTGCTACATACAGTGACGTCCACCTTTATTTTGTTTAGTTTTCTGTTTTATGAAAAATATTTCACCCTGTCCTTTTCGTGATCTCCCATAGGATGATAGCCAAGCTAGTCGCTGGCACCGCAAGTTTTTATAGTTTCCACTCGCACGCGTAAAAAGTTCAATTCCCGTGAAATTACGAATAGTTGTTCTTTCTTCTGCCTAGGGGCTGAATAATAAAATTGCTACATTAACGCCTATCGCTTTTGAGCTAGAATCTAGTAACGATTTACGTACACCATCTATATAAAAAAAGAAACTCTTACACTGACACCGACCGCATCGTGGCGCCCGAGTTGGAAATATAAAGATAAATCCGTTACATTAGCCCAACAACGTGAGGCTAGACAAAAATTTGCTATAATATCTGGCATAAGTCAAAAACTTGACACTGGCAGATATGAATGACACAAAACCCCAAACGTAATTAAAAGTTAGGTTGATATATGGTATCCTACATGATTTATATTTGTATATATTTCCGATTGTAATCACCCGTCCTGGTGGCGTAATTTGTTAGCGTATCGGTGGGCAAAGCAGTAGATACAGGTTCAAATCCAGTCCGGAACCTTTTATTCTCCATCTTCAATTATTGCTTCTATTTGAAATAGTCATTTAGGCTTTGCATAAAAATCTAAACTATTATTCCATCTGATTAGCTAGCACCCTAGCTTACAACCGTGATTTAGAGCGTCGCAGTCTGTCTATATCTGACATAAGTCAAAAACTTGATTTCAGATATGATTGACAAAAATGCCAAACGTAATTGAAAGATAGGTTGATATATGATTCCGTCGGAGTGATGCAATTGGTTAGCGAAACGGTGGGCAAACCCGAAGATACAGGTTCGAATTCTGTCCGGTACCTTATATACATACACATAAACATTACATTTGCAAAATTTTCCAAAACTAGTGCTCGAAATTCAAATTAAGATAAACTATTTTATGTGATTTTGAAATTACAGGAATAGTTTGAAATTTCAATGAAAAAACTTATAAAAAAGTATGTTTTTGTAAACTAAATTGTTTTTAACATATAACATCATCTTAGTAAAGCAAATAAAAGCTTTAGTCACTCAAGTAAATATCAGACGTTTCCCGTTAATCCACGTAGCTTTGTACCGTAGGCATTTTGTAGGCAATGTGTAAGTCGGCGTGGTTTTATCTGTGTTAATTTAGTTAGCTCAACTTTTTCACCCGCTTGTTCGTGCAATACCCAAGGGAGAAATAAAAAAACAATTTGCTCTTTATGGTAAACAGATTGAGTAGAATATAACGTGAGAACGGTTCAGTTGAGATAATTAAATTTAAAGATTTTATTTACTTAAAACCAGAAAGAAATCCCAACTAAATACACCGTTGTATAATTTAAGGGCGAAAATACCAAATATTCAAGTTCCAGCTAACACCACAATGAGTTTCAATTTTAATCTTTTCATTTCACGTCTGAACGAAAATGGTAGTAAACCGACATGGGATGGATTTTAGATGGAAGACTCGAGAATACATAAGAAGAGAACCAATATCACGCTACAATAATCTGATAAGATTATACGAAAAATTCTAGAGAATTAACGTGAGGTGTAAAACGTAAAATGTAATAAAAATAGCTTCAGAAGGAAAATAAGACGTTTCAAGACGTATGCTACAATAACATCAAAAGAAAGTCTGTGAATGCTTTCCAGTTTGTTTTGTATTTACTTGAAGATTCAAAACCGCTAAAAAGGAACGACGTGAAGTGCTTTCTGTTTATATTTTCCGCGGCAGCAGTTTCTTCGGCTACATCGTCACTTTGAGCGATCAAGCGTTAATATGAAAAACAATAAGTACGAATAACTTTTAAAAACTTTACTTATTGGAGGAAATCTAGAAAGAAACAGCATTTTCAGATGGAAGCGCACTTGCTCTGTACTTACAAAAATAAATCCGCTTAATATTAAACAAATATCTTCGACCCTAATAAATGTAACATTTGAGCGTTTTTTTGTAACTATGAGATAAAACACCGAATCGATCGAGGTATTGAATCCAGCGTTAGTACATGGTTGGCCATTATATACCCCGTAAGTCCTACGATAAGGCCTTACATTAAGGTTAAAGATTTTGAGATTTATAATAGATACAATTCAAAAAGACCGCATGGCCATAAAAAACACATAGGTGTCTTAACATGACTCAACATGTAATCCTGGTAGAAAAATTAATCACCAGGCTGTTACTATTAAAGTAACTACATCTGATAACCACAAGCATAACCTGTCACAATAAATTTGGATTTAAAACGATGAAAAATAATCTAGTACACGAGTTTTAGACCAAAAAGCGTAAAACCCGGAAAACATAAGATAGATCTGTAAATTGGGGTATCAATTCAGAATTTAGTGCTCTACAACAAATCAAAAGTCTCCACTTGTCCTAGGCTTGGCATTTTTTATAGGACCACAACGTTGAGGCACCTACTAACTACAAATATTTGACTCGTAATCAGTGTTTATGTCCAGAAAATGATCATATTTTTGATACTATATATGATCTCGAAAAGCAGATGTCTGTGGTCATGCACAGCACGTGTTGCAGAGATTACACACGGGAATCGTCCATCAAAGCCGCGGTGAGTATAATGAAAACTATTTCAATAGAGTATGTGAAACTTCAGTAGGAATAATATAGGGGTTTAAAGTTTATTAACAGTTAACATTTGAGGGAGAACCATATTACATGGTAGAAAATTGTATAGGACTATAAAGAAGTAATTAGCAGATGGTGTTCCGTTATATCATAGATTATGACGTCATGAATGTGGGTCGATTGCTTTAATATATTATGCATTTCTCGTTTCGTCTACCATATGCAGGGCAACTAAGTTTCATAGTATTTCATAAGAACCTTTATAGATATGCCTAACTGTGATATAATTTGATCCCAATTGTGTTTTTCCCTTGAAATTATTTTTTGTTCTCTTTTCTTAGGAACGCAGTGATTATATGCGAAATGCAAGTACAAAAGCTACAGGTAAAACAACACAACAACCTGTTATGAAGATCTGTAATGTCGTCGTTCAATTTCAAGTTACACTGCCACTTCTGCGTGGAGGAGGCGAAACAAGAATTTGCTAGAATACCGAGATACCGTGTATCTTTGACGCAGTCTCCCTTTCATTAAAAACATAAGGGTTCGCGCCTTACAAAGAAATGATGACTTTGGAAGAAAGATGATAGCAAAAATAGGAGACTCTAATGACCTCACTTCATCTGACGGTAGATACCACTCAAGATGCCATTGGGATTTCTTCCTTCACACACTATAGGCAGGCGAGTCAACAGGCAACAAGGCTCGACGCAAAAATACAACCAAGAAATAATCGTTTGTGAAGATATGCATGGAACTTAAGAACGATGATGAGTGCTAGTTTTCACTGAAAGAACTGGAACAGCGTATGGGGGATAATTTGGGCGGCAATTCGGGCTATGATAGCAGGTACCTCAAGCAGAAGTTATTAGATCGCTATGGTAAGGCTGTACATATATCTCAGCTATCAGGACGAAATGGCGTTGTATGTCTTGGTGGAGCATTGAGCAAGATTTTATACGATAAGTGGTATACTGAACGCAGAACTGTCGAAGAGGACAAAACAATAAGATTTGTTAATGCAGCTGGTTATCAAACGCGCAGGGATATAAAATCCAAGCCGTGCGACTTGTTGAAATATACTATTGGGGAAGTCCAAGATACAAACCTTCCTACTACACTAAACACTATGTGCATTTCTGGACAAAATCATAGCATCGAAAGAAAGTTCTGAGTCATCTAAACGCAAGCGGCAAGCGATCCGAGAGTATTTTGTCAGTAGCGTATTCAAAGTAGTTTTTGTCACCTATTCTTCTTGCCGCAAATCTGTTTCTTCAGAAGAAGACTGAAAGCAAGGCGGCGATAGAGCTCTTGCATAATCTGGGTTTCAGGGCGTTATACAGTGAAATTCAGCGGTTTGAAAACTGTCATGGTATTTTGTAGATGCATTTTTTTGAACTTTGTATTGCATTTTTGGGTTTTATTTTTGTTAATTGTGTTATGTGTATTGTTGGTTTTAAATACTATTTTAATTTTGAATTTGTTTCCTATTCTTTGGATTTTTCGAAAAATATGGTATTGGAAGTATTTTTTGATACGTATTGTTGTTTCTGCTTTCTTCTTCTATATTTTTTGGAACTTTATTCATTTCTATCGCTATTATTTTTTAGGATACTTGTTTTGTTATTAGTGTACATATGAGTAGGTCTTTCTTTTTCTTTTAAAATTTCTTCGTTTGACGATATTAATTTTGCTCTACCATACATGGTTTTGATAATTCCTCGTTTGACACAGTGTGGGTGGTTTGAATTGAAGTTTAAGTATCTGTTTATGTGCGTTGGTTTTCTGTCTACCGATGTATTAATTGTTGTATCGTTTTTGCTAACTAGAATATCTAAAAACGGAAGTTTTCCATGTTGCTCCAATTCATCTGTGAATTTAATAGTTGGTGCTATTTTATTCATTGAATCTACAAAGTTTTTAATTAGTTCTGTATTATGAGGTCAAATAACGTAGACATCATCTACGTATCTCCACCAGATTGGTGGTTTCAATTCATGGTGTGAATATTACATCTTTTTCGAATTCCTCCATGAATATATTACTAAAGAATGGCGATAGTGGACTTCCCATTGCCATTTCGAAGTTCTGTTTGTAAAATTGGTAACTTATTTGAAAATATGTAGTATTGACACATACAACAAGTAATTCCGTGATCGATGATATACTTAGTTTTGTTCTTTCTTTAAGGTTGTCATCTTTTTGTAGATTGTTTTTTATAATATTAAGGGTTTTGTTTACACAGACATTTGTGAAGAGATTTACTACATAAAAACTTTCCATTGTGTGTGTATTTTCAATTTTGATGTTTGATAAATTTTCTAAAAAATGTTGGTTGTTTTTTATGAAAGCATTCGTTTTGCCTGCTAATGTAGTTATAATTTTTAGGAAGAATTTTGCTAAATTATGACATGGTGAATCTATGGAGCTTACGATAGGTCCAAAGGAACGCGTCTCTTATGAATTTTTGGTAGACCGTAAAAGTGGGGTGGCTTGCTGTAATGCGGAAGCAGTTTGCTTCTTTCTTTGTTATCGAATTCATTTTCAAATTTATATAGAGTTTTGTATATTTTATTTTCAATTGATTTTGTTGGGTCCGTTTCTAAACTAGTGTAATTCTTAGTGGTCAACAGTTCGTTGACTTTTGCGTTGTAATCGTTTTTATTCATTACTACTGTTGCATTTCCTTTGTCAGCAGGTAGAATTATAATTGAGTTATCGTTTTTTAGATTGCGAATTGCTTTTATTTCGTTACTGCTTACATTTGGTTTTACTATGTGATTATTTTCTATTTCAATTTTGCATCGTACTCTAAATTCGTTTGCTTCATCTTCTTCGAGCTGGTTCGTTGTTTTTTCATACAGCTGATTATTTCAAATGTTGGTATTGATTTTGGTGTTACTGCAAAGTTCTGGCCTTTTGATAGAATTAGTTTTTCTGTGTCGTTAATAGTTCCGACCGATAAATTTATGGCGGTGTTTAGGGCGGTGTTGCTGTTTTCTAACGTTTTAGTTTTCGTGTTACTTTTCTCTCAATATCTTGTTTTAACTTATAAATTATGTGTCGGAGGTTTTGTAGTGTTTCTCTCACTATACTATAACTTGCTCTTTCAAGAATAGAAGATAGTTTATTGCTTGTCTGACCAAATTTGATTCTGAATCCTTTTGGTATTATTTCGTTGTTTCTGCATTTTATTAGGAACGTGAGCGAAATTTTGGAGTGCGATAGCTTTAGGTTAAATTGTCTAAGTGTCTAAAACAAATACAAATCAGGCTCATACCCGACTTGTACATACTGCTTGTATGTTTGTTGTGGTTTATTTTGTATTTTATATCTTCTTTGGGAATTACACCACTCATAATTGTTAAAATCGTCTTTATTTACGTTTTGATCCATGACCTAGGATCGTTGTCAAAATAATAAAAATTTCAAGTTTAACATTTATTACACAAGTTGAAGGTAACTTTGATTTATGAATGTTTGATATATTTGGCTTGAATACATTAGGTGAAAATTTTAAAGTTTAGAAGAATGAGTGCCTTCAATTTGTGTTGCGCCCTGGGAGCGACTTTAATGTAGCCAATACACTTAACGTGAAATCAGCTGATTAATTTTTATATAGTTAAATTTTATATAAATTCAAAAACTTGAGAATAGGAAAACAGTTTTTAACATGTTTCTATTTATACGATTGAGAGGATGGTTCTTTTAAAAAAAATTTATAACAATAAGTTTATAAATTTAAATAACAAGACTTTAGGAAAGGAGCTGGTTTTCAAAATTGCCCGGAAGTAACAATTTTGTTAAAGTATTAAATTGATTAGTGTCGGCGACAAAATTTACACACTGGCTCTGGTTTCGTCTGGGCGATTTTGCGCCAAATGTATTTGGATATCGGGTGTTCGGAATGTTGTACTTTATTAGTGCAATCATTGTTTTAGATTTCCTCCGAAAGGGCCGATTTGTCTGCAGCAAGTGTGACGCAGGCAACTTTTCTTACATTGTTTGATTACTGAGGTCCTTTTTTTGTGTCGTAGTATTCGAAGCTATAAGACACACCTGTGTCTTTTTATTTGTCTATGTTCTTAAGCTGTGTGCTTGAAATTGGTTTCAAACTTTTCCCCGAATATTTTTTTAGCTGTAATGAAAAGATTTTTGTCACGTCGAGGGGCAGTGTCTACAATATATTCTGATTGCGCGACAAATTTTGTTGGAGCCAAGAATGAATTGGAAGATTAGTATTTATTAGTCAATTTGGACGAGTATAAAGAAGAGGCGGTTGAATCTCAATTATTAGCTAGCAAAATTACTTGGAAATTTCAACCACCTTTAAAAAATCTGCACTTTTTGGGCATGGAGGAATTACAAATTAAAGTTGTTAAAATTGATAAGCAAAATAGAAGCAGTTATTCGCTGTCGTTGAAATCGTGTATGCGAGCTCGCTGATGAAAAGGAAAGTTTAGTACTATTCGGGCGGTTTTAAGTTACATGCGGTAACTTAGTGGAGTGTAATAAAATTAGGCTCAAATCGTCACAACCCTATTATTCGTCCTTTTTTTCCGGAACGAGTCGAAGAAGCAAGTTACAGCGCTCGGGATTTGGGTAGGTGCAATAATTAAGTTTCTTTGTTTTATTATTATGAATACATACGGTCCTGAGTTTTGATTAAAATATTTATTTGGTAAAATAATAGATAAAGTAAATGACTAGTAAATAGCATGTACCACACACACGAGTAAATAATGTTGCCTACATACAGGTTCAATTCACTATTTTCGTATAAAGACGTATAGATCACAATCATGTGTATTATTTCAGTTGGTGAAGTGTTGATGTAAGACCAGATATTAAACATAGTTGCCTTATGTTTATTACATCGACAAAAATATTAAATAAAATGCTTCAAATGATTTATATTGGAAATTACTGCAAAAGTTAATACAAAAATATGTGGTAGTAATAAAGTTCGTTGCATTACTGTGAAAATTCACTGTTAACGAACTTTTGACGGATTAATTATATACTGTTTGGCTCACAAAAAAGAATGACTGTGAATTTTAATTCATTCTACGTTATTTTTCACTATTTCAAAAGTTGGTAATGTCCGTCCAGTATGTATCAATAATTCGTAATGGATTATTTAACTTAATTTCGGCTTTTGAGTGAACAACTTTTGAAATGCTTTCCAGTGAGCGTTCAAAAAGCGCCGGTTGCTGTTTGATTCAAAAGTGTTTATTAGCAGGGGATAAATGATACATGTACAAAAATAAGCTTTTATGTTATATATAGAAAGGTAGCTTAAAGATATAAATTTTATAAACCTAAAAATTCCTTTTTGGCTCCCATTACTGCTACGCCATTTAAAGAAATGTACTACTACCATTTTTTCTGCTATTTGATCTACATAACTCTCTCTCTTTAGTAACAAATTAAACATCATGGAATATTATAAAAAACATGTTATTTTTATCATGAAGGATCAAATACTTACATGCTTTTAGTGTAGTTATTCACCTGTTACTAAAAGTGACAGAAATAAGACTTCCACTTTATTTGAGACTCGCAGGCGTTACATACGAGTGTCTTTTTAAAATCCCCAGAGCTGCATAAAAAATTCAAGCGCCATAAAATATCTCTTGAACGCGCTCGTTTGAGTAACTTATAAGCTCCGCACCAGTAAAAGTTTATTGCATTTTGAAGACAAGTTGTTATCTAATTATTTACTAAATATTTTACTAGGAACGTACATCAGTAAAGCAATATGTAATCCGAAGTTTTCCCGTACCATTTGGAACTGAATTAACGTTTAATGAGAATTTACGCTCGAGATCTGGAATTAGATGGCCACAGATGTACGAATGGTGTACTGAATAGAAATTTAGCTATTGAAGGCGTTTTGCAATTATTGTTCATACCAAGTTGGAATTTTGTTATTATTTTGGTTTGAATTACTGCAAATGAGAAATGTAATCTTAACTGTTCTAGTATATTGTTTTTGGAAGAAGAAATATAGGGCGATCCAGGATTATTTCCTACTAAAGAAACTCGTAATTTTGTTATTAAAAATACTTTTCACTTTTTCTCTCATATTAGAGCACAAAAATACCACTCGAACAAGAGTCAGAGGGTATTTTTAAAATGAAAGAATACTTTATTTTTATGCTATTGGACATCCATGCAGTTTTAGGCACAAGTATCCGCGTTAGAATAAAATTTCAATAGTCTGGATCAGTGGAAAAATTCAGTAGATCAAGACCCTCAAGAAGCAAGGAAAATATTAGGTCTATAAGTATAAATGTAGTCGAAAGGGTCACAATAGCAACTTGTAAACCTTTCACTCAGTTTAGCATCAACCGGATAGCATCGCTTAAAATATTAACCATAATTTAAAACGCACTCTCGCAAAATTCAATCAGTTTAAGAATTGGCGAGTGATTACCCCTTATGTTTGATCATTTTAAAGCAAATTGTGTTTTGATAACGGTGCATGGCGAAGGAAAATCGACAGATGATTGAGAAATTTTCATCCCAAAACTTGGAGGCGAAATCTACGAGGTCAAATTTCAACAAGATGATGCCACAGCACATTATTGTAAAGGCGCAATGTAGTTTCGTGGACAAAGTCTAGAAGTCCATTAATTTCTCTGACTTCTAGTGTTCCCGGATTTGGCGGCTCCTGGATTTTTTCTTTGGAACTATTTAAAAGAAAAAGTTTACGTTTATGAACTACAATATTTGCAAGAGCTGAGAAATAACGTTACAACAGAAATATCAAAAATATCGAATACCTTGGCCTTTACAATGTAAAATGCATGAAACACTGATCACATTTATCTACACTACGTCGGGAGGTGTTTAAAAGATACCATTTGTTTCGGTCTCTCTGGCAGCACCTTAGTGTTATCAGTGAATTTGCAGTTGTCGAGGATATGGATTAATCTTCGTAAGGACGAAGGGTTTTCTTATTGTTACTGTTTTATTATTGCTCTTATTACTTGCTGTTAATTGTTAAACATATTGCCATGAACATCAACAATGCCCGGCAGCTCATGACATTATGTAGTGTAGATGGCACACCTGTTACAGCACATGCAGCGTGCATAATTAATTAGAAGAACAAGATGTTTTCGAACGCGAAATGTAAATACTGCACACTACGGTAACGAACCCGAGTAGCGTTGAGTCACTTCTTGTATTATGCACTCTGCAAGGTGCAGTATACAGTGATGGAAAGATACTTTTTTGAGGGGATGCGTATCGAAATACGAGAGGTAGTGTACGAAATGTGTCACTGGGAGTGTGGTGTACCCAATGGTTGTCTGACCATTTCGCTAGGGTGTGTTCCAGCAACCATCGTACAACTGCTGCGCTACATATATGTGGCAGCTACTACAGGAAGCGGACGTGTTCATTGGGAAGCATAGGAGATGGTGATGCAAATCAATGAGTGTACTCACGAGACGAAAGTACCACAGAGGCGGGTGGTACCTGACAAGTGGGTGATAGGTATTTATGACGCAAGAGCCTAGAAAGGGTTGCCCCGTTTTATATCCAACCGCTCGGCAAATGTGTTGATAGAAGTTATTAAAGACCATGTACGGTCAGGTTCAGAAATCTGGATGGATTGTTGACGAAGGTACACCGGCGTGGCTTTGCTAGACGGGGTGTCGCCTTCGCTTACAAAACCGTAAACCACGCATGTTATGTTTCGGATCAAATAACTAGGGTGTGTACCAATCATGTGAAAGATTACTCGTCCATACTTAAAATTTTTTTGCAACAGTGGGGATTCATGACGAGCCTATTCTTTGAGGAGTACGTAAATATGTTTCTGCGGTGGCAAATGTATGGACCCACTGCATTCAGTTGGTTTATAAATCTTATTTATTAAATATCTCAAACATATGAATTGTTGTAACATATGTAGAATAAAATAATTTTCAACAATGTTTTTTGTTTTTGGGGGGAAAGGGAGAAAATGGTGGGCTATTTTTATACATGTACACGTAAAAATAAATGATTTTTAAACGTGTACATGAGCGAAAATAGAGTCGAAGTGAGGTTACCGTTAGTAATGCTTTACTGCTAAACAATGATCTCGATCGGGTAGATTTGCGAAAATATGTTGAGGATAGGTTACTGTTAGGAATATATTACTACAAAAGAATAGTCACACAGGCACATGGGCGAAAATAGTGTTGAGGTTAGGTTACCGTTATGGATGCTTCATTACTAATAAATGGCACCCAAACGGGTTTACGACAAGCACGTATCAGCCGAGATCGCATTATGACGTAGAATAAATTTGTACGTTAGCTTTAGACAGACGCTCTATCCGAAATTCATGTTTGTTGGGGCAAACAGTGCGATTTTTCAACAAACTTTTTTCTGCGAAAAGCACTGTTCATCCTCCCTTTTTGTTTCTGAAAAATTCTAGTTGGACCCGGTAGTTTCTTACTTAAGTTTTATTGTAAAATTTGAGCCGGCACGAAACAAACCATCAACCACATTTTGTTCAACATTTCAAGCTAAGTAAATATAACCATACTGTAGTAATGGTTGTCAAATATACTTACCGGTTCTGAAAATACGCAATTTAAAAGTTATCCTTATTCTATATAATCATGGATTTAAATACGGAGCATTTCCTAACCGTAGTTTTCTACAACTTCCAACGAGGTTAAAGTCGCAAAGAATGTTTTGATGAATGCACTCGAGTGTTTGGTGAGAAGTCTTGTTTCTTAGCTATCGTTGAACGGTGGTACAACGAATCTCAACGTGGTCGACTTTCCTTAAATGACAACTTTCGAACACCTAAGCCTAAAAATCTCAGTTAGTGAAAAGAATATTGGTCTACTACCAAACATGACCAAAGACGATCGATATGTTACTGTAAGGAGTGGGTATTCAAAGAATACTGAAGACCGGTGTGAAAGCAATTGACACAATTTTACACAAACATTTGATGACACGAATTCCTTAAAATTTGACTCCGCTTTCCACCGGAAGATTAGAGAAAATGTTTTGAAGATTAGTTTTCACGAATGCAAAAATGCATTGAGAACAGCTCTCGTAAATACAATTTTTATTATCCGAAATTTAGTTTACTTTTGTTCATTGTATATTTTATTTTTTATTTATTTTACATGATGATATTGTAATTTATATAAATAAATAATATATTTTTTAATGTCTGATTATAGTATTCCTTATGTCATGCATTTATTTAGCTCAAAGTGTGCAATTATAATTTATGCATCGGGGTTCAATTTACTTTGGTCCGCCTCTGATTCAGGCTAGTATCATGTCTAATATTACAACATTAATAACATTGTAGCTTGAAATAAATATCACACTTGTAGTGCTGTAAAATTAAGAAAGGAGGTCAGCATGTAGCAGTGAAATCTTTAACCTTATAAACAACTATATATTTAGAACTATGTCTTTGTGCACCAGTAAGACCTTAGCAATAGTACTGCTATGTGTGTGCTTTGATTTCATTCCCGTAATAGCAATCAGATTGTGTGTCCTATAAAATTCTGTCACAACATATAAGGCTAGAATTTTTCCAACGAAACAAGCAAAGTATAATCAATTATTTTTAATGTGAACCTAAACAAACTGTTACCTACAGTTTCCTCCACAAAAGATCTAGCCCGTAAACCACAGAAAAACTCGGTTTAAGTACTCCAATAAAAATTCTGTTTCTAGAAAGTACCGAAAACCTCCACTGTACTAGCAAAAGTGGTTGCCAACTAGTTCCTTGGGACGGATGGTGTATGTGTTCAAACAGGGTCTCGGAATGCTATCGGGTGTGCCATATGTCTTAATCGAGAAGTATCTTGAACACCACCTAATTTCCAAGCGTTTCTATGGGAAACCCCCAGAAAGAATAACAAGGGGATGCCAAAACGTGAGATCAGGAAAGTGATTCTAGCCAAAAGTTCACGTGGGAAATCAATAAGTACATTATTGCTAAAAATGCAATCTAAAATAAACGTGTTAATAATGACACTAATATACTTACTTGAAAACTGCTAACTGAAAAAAAGGTTTCCAAATATATAAATGTTAAATTATCTTGAGTATTGAGGACGCGTCCAGGTAATAAAAGACTATTATACGTAAACTATGTTTTCATTATAAGCACATAAATATAATTCAACGAAAACGAAACAACCAAATATATTACAAAATTAATATCTAAATTCTTAACCTAATTACACGAATGTACTACAGGTACGTTTATCAGTTTATACAATTAACTAAAAATGCCCATTTACAATTTTCCTATGCTATAGTTTCAGAGGTTTTTATAAATACCTGGTAAGAGATTTTTGCCTGCAGATAACTAGGACACCAGTAAAAACCTTTATCTCCAGGAGACTTCAAAAGAAATTAGCTGTGCTCAACATGCTTATATCCCACGTGAATTTGTTAATTTAATGGAACCAAGACGTTCCTGAAATTAAAAGTAACCAACCTGGTAGGCTATTATCCGAATTTGATTGACTATTATCAGTCTGTTCGATACCTATTCTTCACGGTAAACTAACCTACTCAAATTACATGTTATTTCTTTAGATGCTAATTATGAAGTGGTCTATAAAATATTAATCTTCCCTCCATAACACAATTCGGGATACCTTCAGCAGAATTCCGACCGATGAATTAAAACTACAAATTAAAATTACTTTCTGTTGTTTTTCTATCTAAATATATGCAAAATTAATTTACGGAAAGGTTAACTAGAACAAAAAACTTTTTCAGCACAATTCTGCATGTGAACATCTTTGCATTCAGACGATGAGATCATAGACACCAGCATAATACATTATTAATCAAAACAAATGAATCATAAAACTGTAAAATCGCTATAATGCATTTGACAACCTTTGAGTATAAACAATATTATCATCGTTAGATCTTCAGTCCTAGAGCTGGTTGGACGCGTACCTCTATTGTTTTTTATTCCGAGCTAACCTACACATTTCCCTAAACCTACATCTTTCACTATCTATGCAATACTTTAACCTAGGTCTATCCCTACCACTCTTCTGACTTTCTCTACTTCTAATATTTGCCACGCTATTCCTTAATGCTTTAGTATGTGTTCCATCATCCGATATTTTTACCGTTTACCATATATTTCTTCTTCTCCTACCATTTCTCGTAGCTCATTGTTCTTAAGTTTGTCTGTACATGATATCTTCATCATACTCCTGTAGCACTACATTTCAAATGCTTCTGTTTTTTCCTCTTCGTTTCTCCTTCTAGCAGCCATACAGTTTTGTGTTCCACACATATGCTTTCAGCAATTTACCTGGTTTCTATGTATATTTTAAAGGATCTGGCACGTACGCAATCTTGCATACAGCCAAAGGAAGCGCAACGCATAGCTGGTTGCCTAACTTATAGAAATAAATAGAGATTTGTATTATTATCGATACATGATCACGGGGAATAAATTATTTAAAGGACGGTTTATCGCTTGTAAACTTTAGCGAGCTCAACACGTGCAATATAACGAAACAAGATCAGTACTAACCACTAAAAGGTTTAATATTTGTGCACTGAGAATGTTTCAACCGTTGTTCGAAAAATAAACTATTGGAAATAATAAACAGCTGCTTGCCTTATTTCCATGAATTTATAAAGCAAGGTTGTTATGAACATTGAAGCAAATATTTCAGAGAATTAGACCGCGTGCTTTTAACATTTGCAAATCAGCAAACTATAGAATGAACATGGAAGAACATATTAATACGTATTTATTTTAATTGGAAAGTAAACGAACTTATATGACCGTTCGTATAATTTGAAATAACATAAAAAGCGTGCAGTCTTTTATACATTTTAGGATGCGCTTATAAATACACGTTGGAAATTAATGCAAAAATCACTCGATTTCAGAAAGTTAACGTAGCAAACGTTGTACGTACGCCATAGATTAAAACTCATACATTATATTAACGGGTGCCGACCTCAAGGAATAATATTTTTATAGAGGGAAAGATTTAATATATCAATTAAATTTGACAAGTTTAAAGTTTAGTTTAAACAGAAAAGTTGAAACGTAAATACACAAAGTATGGGTCACGATAGAGTCGAAAGTGTGCTGCGCGTGGCAGGGGTGTGGTTTGATTTGTAGAAAGGCAATAAATCACTTGCACGTGGTCGTGAATTTTTTTGTCGTGCCGGTAAAACTTGCGAGTCTACCCGTACAGAAATGTAAATTTGTTATTATTGTGAACCATTAGTACTCTTGGATTTCTTTTTTAAGGAGATGTTAAATAAACAATGAGTAAATAAACTGTTGTATATACTAGTGAATTCTAAATGTAAACGGGTTGGTATTCATTTAGTAGGAAATCAATTGAACCCGAAAGTACTTATTTTGTTGGATTCAATTAGTGGCGGAGTTAGCATTAGCGTTAGCTTGATGTTATCATACAAGTAAGATAGAACACTTTAAAACATTAAAAAATATATACGTATTGATTTTAAATTATTATGAAAGAAAATTAAATGATACAAAGAAAAGTTGGTATTTAACTGTTTACTATGTTTGTTATTAAGTGCATTTACAGAAATAAGATTTAGAATGCCTTGTAATTCAATTGAAGTGTTAGTATTAGTGACAAATTTTATTTCTTGTTTATTTTTTAATTTTTGTTAATAATACCTGGACAGTTGAATGTTACATTAGGTATGTTTTTCCTTAAGATTAATGTATGTGTATTTATAATTCAGGAATTTATTGTTAATAGAATTTAAAATTAGATAGAATTTTATTTGAAATTAATTATAATATAGGTCAAGGCAGGTAAACTGTAACAGGATATTCAGATACCCCATTGATGGAATCGTATTCGCAAAGGGGTTTTATTTTGAAAATTTCTTTAATCATGACAAAATTGAATAAGTGTTTTAAAGGTAGTGTAGAGAAAGGGAAAATATAAAGAGATAACCTTATATATCCAAAAGCAAAGAAGACCTTTTCGGAATAACCGTTTTCCGTGTAAAGAAAATATCGAAAAGGATTGCTGAGACATGCGGTTTGGCGCCCTTCAATTATGACAAGAAGAAAAGGTCTTTCTGGATAAGTGAATATTGTAACGCAGTTTTTCATTTCAGTCATTTCAAATGGTTTATTACTTTTACTATTTTGATCATTTCTTCCATAGGAACCAACGCCCGCACCACTGTAGTTAGCCGAAACGTCCTTAAAAGTGTTATGGAGCCCCCGCTCCTTTAGGGCAAATCTAAATTTGTAACGTACCGCTCGTTTTACCCGTAACAATTTTATTGTTATGCACAAATAAAGCTATCGATCACTTAAACAAATGTAATAAAATGAACGTTTCGCATACTTTCATAAGAGATGTAATTACTACTTCTGAACTTGCAAACTCCCAAGATTAATTAAGTTAAAAGGTATCCTGTGGTAAAGTAGTAGAGTCTAATTAAACCAGAAAGCGTCACGTGACAAACTTACTTTACCGCAAAACACTGTTTGGCTTAATTGAGCTTACCCAACCGAAACCCATCATTTTATTTATTAATAAAATATAAAACAATATCTATATTTGCTTTCATATCTACTACAAGCAATTTCCATCCACAAATAAAAATTCAATATGGGAATGAAAACAACACGCTGTCTCTTGTTGATACGGGTGCAAAACCAGAAAAATAATAAAACTCCCACTTTGCTGTGAACAACTGTAATACGTGCTCAATGGCCGAATTTCTATTCTGTACACCATGTGCACATCTGCGGCCGTCTGATTCCGCAAACCCGATGTATATTTTCATTAGACCTTAATTCCATTTCAAGCCATTTGGGAATACTGCAGACTACAAATTGTATTATGAACGTGTATCTTCATTTAAGTATTTATTAAATAATTAAATAAGAACTTACCTTCGAAATGTAATAAACATTTACTACCCTAAAATAGCGTTGGATTTTGTATAATGGTTACTTTATGGCATTTGAATTTTTTATGCAGTTTTTGGGGTTCTACAGAACCGAACGTATTTGAGATTTTCAAATAACTTTCAAAACGTTTTATCGTTTTTCTCATTAAAAGACTACGAGAACTTGATGTTATTGAGGTATGAATGAATGTCACCAGTTTCCAACAATAACTCATAGAAACTCAAACCATTAAATGTAGTGTTACTAAGTTTTTAGGTTAAAGCCCATGCGATGAAAGATTTCAGGATAAGTTCCACCTCAAAAACTTATTTCTAAGATTTATGTTAAGGTGAACTGTTGCACTGAAAGTAGGTGAACGTTTGATAAATTAGGATATTAATAAACGCCGTTTGCTCATAACCATAAATCTAAGAAATTTAATTAGTGGCTTGACCGCGTGATTTATTTTTGATTACGATAGAGAAAATACAAGTAAGCCATAGCAGTATTTCAAGTTTCCTGTATTATTTGAAAGCTCATAAGAGATATTAACAATTTTTTTCAAATTAAAGCTCATGTTAAACTTCTGTTCTTGTAATAGGTCATTTTACTGTTGCAATTTTTTGGAAGCTAGGTAGCTCTACTTACCTGTCTTTGTGATATAAGTTAGAATGAGAAGTAGAGTGTGTCGTATGTTTCAAGTTTTGTCTGTGCAGGAACCCTGAGGCTCTTTTATGTGTATTTCGCTATCCCGCCTTTTATGGTATTTTCCGTTCTACATTTGGTGGAAGATAAACATGATCATCTTTTTGATTTTGAGGACATTATTACGGCCGTGTGAAGCTTTTCCCTTTAATAAGAAATTCCGTTGCCAGTTAAGGAAAAGCGAGTTTAACTTTATATATAGTTCTTTTGTTATAGAGTTTCTGTTCTAACAATCAATGGTAGCCGCAAATAAATTCATAGTAACTTCAGAGTTAGCTTCCTTGCATTTAGAACCACGTGTGTCTAGAATTTACGAATGTTGCATACTACGTAATGTGACACAGCTTGGTCTATATAGCGTAGTGGTGGGCAAACTAAGGCCCGCAGGCCGCATGCGGCCCGCAAAGCCTTTTCATGCGGCCCGCCACGGGTTTCTAAATATTAAGAATTTTTATCTTTTAAAATTATTTTACGAACGTTTTCTTACGTTCTGTGAACGTTTTCTCACATCGCACGGACATTTTCTTAACGTTGCACGGAAGTTTTTGTGCAATTTCGAAGAATAATGACGTCATTTCCCAAAATTTCAAGGTCAATTAGTTGGCCTTGACGAATTTTGTTGGTTTTGTGGTACGGTTATTTAAGGAAGTATTCAGTGGGACGAAATCAGAACCACATGCCATTGGTTGCCAGAAAGACCTACCTGTCAGACTACCTGTTCCCGACCCGAAGTTTTGTAAGTAAACATTTTTTCTTAACAAATGAAATACCGTATTCTCCCGAATATTAGCCGCACTGTTGATTTTGGAGACTTGTTTAGGAAAAAATATTATTTCATAAAACATGATATCAAAATTTTTAAAAATAAATATGGAACTATTGTTTTCTTTGATCGTAATAACAGTAACTGCAAAGCGCAGATTAATACTATTTTATTGGTTTCTCTAATTTTTCTAAAACAGTTGAGATCTTTTCTTTTATGCTTTATTTAATGTTTTTGTATTTTTGTAAAATTTTTGTTCATAATATTTTTGTTTTTATATCTAATTAATATATACTTTTTTTTATTATTTTAGGTAAAACAAAATTAATAACACAATCAGTAATTCCAAGCCAGCAAAGAAAAGAAAAATAGATAGTGAGTGCCGTTTTTTTAACTCTGGACTGGAAAGTACTTCTTCACGGAAATAGGAATAAAGGCCGTGTGTCTCATCTGTCGTGACAGTCTGGCAGTGTTCAAGGAATACAATCTGAAACAGCATTTTCAGACAAAACATCCTAATTTTTGTCAGAATTTTTCGGAACCTGAAACACAGCGCAAGCTTAATGACCTGCTGAAAAAGTTAAAACAGAAGCAAACTACTTTAAAAAAACAATCTACCATTCAGAAGGATGCCACCAAAGCAAATTTTCTTATTGCAAACGTATTACAAAACACCATAAACCATTTTCTGATGGTGAATTTATAAAAGACTGTATGCTGGATGCAATTAATGTTGTTTGTCCTGAGGCCAAATCAAAATTTGAGGCTATTAGTGTATACGCAGAACTGTGGTGCGGAGAATTAAGGATATTTCTTCCAATTTAAGGGATCAGCTGCTTCAAACCGCTTCGAATTTTCTGTGGTACTCTGGCACTTGATGAAAGCACTGAAGTCCAGGATACAGCTTAATTGTTGATTTTTGTACGTGGCGTCGAGCACAATTTTCAAATCAGTGAAGAATT
This sequence comes from Platerodrilus igneus, assembly GCA_036346225.1. Taxonomy (NCBI): domain Eukaryota; kingdom Metazoa; phylum Arthropoda; class Insecta; order Coleoptera; family Lycidae; genus Platerodrilus; species Platerodrilus igneus. The sequence continues at coordinate 6,716,652 of JARFIW010001469.1, read as the reverse complement.
GCTTTCAATGGAATTCATGAAAGATATTACCACGGGCCAAGATTTGCACGAAAAGTTAAAAAAGTGCTTGTCTAATTCTGGTTTAAAGTTAGATAATTTAGCAAGCATAGCCACTAATGGAGCACCTTCTAATTAGCAAACATTCAGGTCTATTGAAATTGTAAAACGATCAAGTGAAACAAAATTGTCGAGATCACACAGTGTTATCATTTCACTGTAGCATCCATCAAGAAAGCCTTTATAAGTCTGTTCTTGATTTTAAACACGTTATTTATCCTGTGGTGCGTGTTGTAAATTTAATAAGGGCAAGAAGTCTTAATCACCTACAGTTTCGAACCTTCCTTGATGACATGGAATGAGAATTAACTGATTTACTCTCCCATACTATTGTTCGCTGGTTAAGTTTAGGAAAAGTATTGAAACGAGTGTGGAACCTAAACAAAAATTGTGTTATTTTTAGATATGAAAAGTATTTCTTCTGATTTCTGTAACTTGGTTAAAGATGAAAAATGGCTTTGTGACTTTGCATTTGCTGTAGACGTCATGGATAAGCTGAATGAATTAAACACGAAACTGCAAGGTAAAGGTGTTTTTGCACATGAGTTATATGTGGCCAAAAAGCATTTCAAGTCAAACTGGGACTGTTTGCTATGCAACTTAGTGCAGAAAACTCTGCTCATTTCCCAATTTTGCAGACTCAGACTGTTTTGGTTGAATATTGTGAAAAATATTGAAACAACTGCAAATCTTTTAAAATTATTCACTAAATACGCTGCATTGTTTATATAAATAAACAGTTAAATCTTGCTATATAAATAAATATTTAGATCGGGGCCGTGTAGCACAATCACAAGACAAAAATTATTAAATAATACTGGTTCAGTTAATATCAGAAAACGTTGGTCGTTTGAATAAAGTCCTCAATGTCAGGCGACTTTGAAGCTACTTGTGCGCATTGAACAGACCGGTCAGTCTGGCACGACCGCTTGATAAGAAAACACTATGCAGCGGAACTGGGTCCTCGCCAGCAACCTGCGTCTAGCCATAGGCGTTGCCGCTTGGCCAAGTGCGAGATGAATTAAGGTGTGTTTTAATAATGGTAAGCAGATTAATTTACTGTTAAATAAAACTAAATAATTTTGTTATAGCGCTCATACGCTCAACGATAATTTTTGTAAGAATTCGCTCATACGCTCAACGATAATTTTTGTAAGAACTCGCTCATACGGTCAATGTTAAATTTTTAGTAAGAATACTCTCAAACGTTTAATGAAATTTTTTAGTGGATGGCATTTAAAAGCTCTATGGACTTTTGATAATGAATTGTCTAAATTCGTTAATTTTGATTTCACAAAATTTATAAAACGTACTTCGACTATTTTCTAGCATTAACTTCAATTAATCGATTAAAAATTAATCTAAAAGGTTAACAAAGTTTTGATCTTTGTAATTATCAAGTTTATTATCAGTAACGTAATTGTAATAATGTTTATTCTGGACATTCAAAAAAAATAAGACTGCAAGTTTACAAGTTCAAATACGATATTTAATTCACCGAATTACCGTTATATTAGCTGTTTTTAAAACAAGTCGAAGAACGTGGAAAATGATGTAGTTTGGATAGCCTGTTTTATGGTTGCATTTGTTTCGATTTGCAAAGATGAGATGTACTTCACGCTCGTATAAATAGTTCCAGTAAAATTCCAGTTTACTACGCAATAAAATGTGAACAGGACGTTGATGTCATTTGTTTATCAAAGGATCATATGCCAGCACATCTGTTTTCGACAATGTAATTATCATAAAGTAGCTTAGAACAACGCTTTACAAGGTAAGCCTTTTTTATTATTTTGACATCACGACAGCTGTTCGCCTATCTTGACAACGGGGCAGAACATTGTAAACAACATTGTAACAACCTACGATTCTTGTTTTGCTCTGTAATTATGAAAAACTTTGCTGTTTAGAATTTATCACATTTTGAATCAAGGATTATGCATGATATTATTATAAATGAATATGAATACCTTAATTTAATCCTAACAAAATATTTCATTTAAATTCAATCATACCTTAAGTAACTATGAAAACTAAAATTATTAGACTTTGAAAATTTTAATACACACTTGTAAACCATATCACAGATCTGATATTTTGGGAAATTAATTTGGATAGCCTTGTAAATATGTTTAATATATTATTGTTATTTTTAATGCTTAGTAGAGACAGTCATAATTTTCTCATTCTGTTACTGTGTTGAAGAAATTAATCTACCTTTGGGATGCATATTTTGAACATAATATTTCATTACTTAGAAGGCAATATCACTCCTCATAAGCTCTTCCCGATGAATAGACCCCTAGCATAGTCGGAAGATAGTTGAAATTCCATTATTTTAAGGAGATCCCTTCACCATAAAAAGATCTCAAAGTTAGCCTAAAGCTAAGTAAAAAAGTTATAATATAGTGGTCAGATTTCCAAACTGAATGAGAAATTTGTAAGAAGATGTGTGGACTTCAAATCTCTGGAACCACAATTCAACATATTGACATCGCTCTTTAGCTGTGAAGTGGAAACAGCACCAGCTCCTCTCCAAATGGAACTCATCGACTTGCAAGCAGAAGGTGCATCGAAAGCAGACTTTGCTATTAAAAATCTGTTGAATTTCTATGCAGATCTGAACCCAACAAAATTTCCACAGTCAAAAGACTTTACAAGAAAAATTTTTGTTATTTTTGCCTCCACATATATATGTGAACAGACCTTTACTACCATAAAAATCAACAAATCAAAAAACAGGTCACTTCCGACTAATGCCAACTTACAGTCTGTGTTGCGCATTAGTACCAGCAATTTGATACCAAATTAGAATAGACTTGTTGATGCTTGTGGACAACTGCATAGTACCCATTGATATATGCAGTTCTTTTTTAAAGGAATAAAAAAATTGTTCAATGAAATTGTTGTGGTTTTTGTAAAAAAATTGACACGTCGGCCCGCGAAACATTTTGAACACACATATGCGGCCCTCCAAGAAAAAAGTTTGCCCAAGCTACATTGTAGCGTAATTATTTAGAACGCATACGAGGGACACTATTTATGTATTGAGAATAGAAAGAATAAACAAATGAATTTGATGAAAAATACTTTTATTGCTTTTCAAAATAATTGTCTTTAAGATGTATACGCTTTTGCATGCGATTGATCCACCCTTCATAACACTTTGTCCAGTCAGAAGATGGTAGCTCGAAAACATGCGTTTTGAAGGCCTCAACCGCTTCTTCGGGCGATGAAAACCGTTGTTCACGCAGTTTATCTTTAGTTACTGAAAACAAGAAGATGTCGTTAGGTGCCAAGTCAGAGCTGTAAGGCGTTTGACCCATCAATTGGATCTTTTGTCCAAATACTCGTTTGTTGCATGTGATGTGTGTGAGTTCGCATTGTCATGATGCAAAATGATTCGTCGTTTTGGGTTGGCAAACTTCAGGCAAACAAATGGTCGTATACCACGCTGAATTAACGGTCTTTTGATTTTCGAGAGCTACAGTTGCCACAGGACCGATTTTCGTGAAGAAAAACGCCACCATTTGCTTCTTAATGTTTCGAGAACGAACAACTTTTGTTGGCCTTGCTTCACATTGAAACACCCAAACTGCCGACTGGACTTTTCATTCTGGCTCATACGCAAAATCCACGACTCGTCACCTGTGACGATGTTGTATATCGCTTTGGATGCACCGCAGTTGTATTTTGAAATCATTTTACGGCACCAATCGACACGAGCATTTTTTTAAGCATCTGTCAACAAATGTGGAATCCAACGCGCACACAGCTTCCCGAACACACAAATATGCGTGCAAAATCTTATGCATGCTGGTCATACTAATGCTTAAACGTTTCTCGATTTCTTGATATGTCACATTACGATCTTCTTCAATTAGTTTTCGCACAGCATCGATACTTTCCGGCACAACGACCGATTTTGAACGACCTTCTTTAACTTCGTGCGTGAGCGAACTACACCCACGTTTGAATTCAGTGTATCACCGATATACAGTTGGCTGTGGATAGCGCTTCATCGCCAAAAGTTGAATTCAGTTGATTGATGCATTGTTCTTGAGTTAGACCACGTCGAAGGTCATAATAAATCATAGCTCGAAAATTTTTGCGCGTTAATTCCATATTTTGGCTGAGATGAAATTTTAAACACTGCAAAAAACACAGATAGTGCTCGCACGTCAAAACGTTCTGAGTACCTATAACCTCAAAAATGTCAAACTTTGCGATGACAATTTCAGATTTCATTTGGCAATACCAGTGTTGCCAGTTCTCAATACATAAATAATGTCCCTCGTACAAAGCATGATGGTCGACTCCCGGTGGGTTACGCCGTTTTGGGATCTATTGATTGACGCTAATGAGTTACGAAGTGTGTTCTAATTAAAACTTTGATACGAGTTCTTATTACCGTTTCGTTTATAATAAAACCAAAAGTTATCTTCAATTATAATACTTGAACGTTAATATTTAGAGCTTTAAGATATGTAGCATAAATTACTCTACAGTTGACATAAATTTAATATAAATTTGAATAAACTAATCATAGTATTTAATGTTTTAATTGTAATGCTTCGAGATTGAGTAATTTAAGGGAAGAGAACCTTATACTTGTATTGTTAGAAGAAAAACTCTGAAAGAATATTATTGTGGGCTTTTAAAAATTTAATAGTACTAAGAGTTGTTGGAATGGTTTGTGTAAACAGTTTGAAAATAAAGAACTGTTGTTTTTGTAAATAGACTGATTTTTGTTACAGTAAATTGCATTTCACAACACGCCAGTTTAAGCTAATCATTAAGGCTCTCTTAGCATTAATTATGCTGGACATGGTATTGGTGTTATCTTTGAGTAGCATCAACTAAGTCGTCATGTCGTCGTAATTATGCCATCTACCTTTAAATTATGATTTGTATTGTGACGTTCCTCTGAAAAGTTTACAATAATATATTATTTTAATGGTTTCCGTATTAGTAAATCCCGCCAATAGAGTTAGGTTATTTCTTTTAAAAAACATAATTTTTAGGATATATACATTTTTGATCTAAGGAAAAATTATTTTTGTATCGTATATTGTTGATGCTACTGCAGGAAAATTAAAGAATAATGGATTGATGAAAAGTGTAAAGAAATACAAACTAAGATGGAAATAAGAAAGACAGATGAAGCATACAAACTAATTAGAATGAAATTTAGAGATATAAAACCGTATAGCAAAAATATCAGGGGCGCACGAGGAGACAGATTATAGAAAATGTAGAGAAAGTGGTTAGATAGCAAGAATATACCGTATATCCCCTTTCCGATTTGCATATAAAATTCTTAATTGATGGTTCTATCTCTATTATGGGACTTTCAAAGTAAAACTACTGGTATAATATTTGTGGAAATTTTTCTACGATAAAAACACTCAATCATTGGGGGCGGATCCGAACGGGGGCGATGTTGGCGTCAAATAAGACACGATGAGAAGAGTGCAAAAAATTTGAAACAAAGATTATCGCACGAACGTGCTGCATTTAATAAGAAAAAGTAACTACTGTGTTCAAAGACAACAAATATAGAAACAAGGAAACGATTGCTGAAAACATATGTGTGGAGCATAGCACTGCATGGTTGTGAAACGTGGACAGTGAGAGAAACGGACAGGAAAAAGGCAGAAGACTTTGAAATGTGGTGCTACAGACGTATGATCAAGATATCATGGACAGACAAAGTTAAAAATAAAAAAGTTCTCGAAATGGTATGTGTAAAACAGTAAAATAGGAGAGAAAATGATAGTACACATACTAAGGCATAAGGGAATAGTGCGTAATATATTAGAAGCAGGGAAAAAAAGCAAGGTAAAGGTAGTCCTAGATTATCATATTGTACACAGATAATGAAAGATGTAAGCTGTGGGAATTTTAGGAAAATGGTAGGTTAGCTCAGAATAGAAAACAAGGAAGGTACGCGTCCAACCAGTTCCAAGACGGAAAACTTAAAGATGAAAAAAAGTAATCGTATTTAAACTTGATGATTATCGTAAACAACTACAAGTGTTAGTTTTGCAATATTATTATGGGAAAGGAATAATTGAAAAACTATTGAATCGGTAAGTATCTAAGTTGTTGGACGACTTTGGCAACCGTTGGGTTGCTTAACTCCCTTCGCGTATCATTGGATATCGGTGAAATAGAGTATAATTTTTGGAAAACAATGGAAACAAAAAAGTGCAAAAAATATAAGAAAAAAGATTACCGCAGAGCCATACTGCATTTAACAAGAAAAAGCAGCTGCTATGTTTGAAGAAACAAACATAGACCTAAGGAAAATTGCTGAAAGCATATGTGTAGAACACAAAACTGTACGGCTGTGAAACTTGGACACTAGTAGAAGCGAGCAGGAAAAATATAGAAGTCTTGGAAATGCGGTGCTACAGGCGTATGATGAAGATATCATGGACAGACAAAGTCAAGAACAATGAGCTACGAGAAATGGTAGGGGAATAAGAAATATATGGCAAACGGCAAAAAATAGAAAAGATCAGATAATGAAACACATACTAAGGCATTAAGGAATATCGTGGCTTATATTAGAAGTTCAGAAAGGAAGAAGAGAGGTAGAAAGACCTAGATTCAACTATTGCACAGATAGTGAAAGATGTAGGTTGTAGGACTTTCAAGGGAATTGTAGGTTAGCTCGGAATAAAAAACAATAGAGATACGCGTCCAACCAGCTCTAGGACTGAAGATCTAATGATGATAATATTCTTCATTCTCAAAGGTTGTCAAATGCATTATAGAGATTTTAATGGTTAAAAATGCTATCAGCAACATACTTTATATTTCAAACTACAATTTTATGACTCATTTGTTTTGATTAATAATGTATTATGCTGGTGTCTATGATCTCATCGTCTGAACGCAAAGATGTTCACGTGCGGAATTGTGCTGAGTAAAAAAGTTTCTTATTCTAGTTAACCTTTCCGTAAGTTAATTTTGCATATATTTAGATAGAAAAAACAATACAAAGTAATTTCAATTTGTAGTTTCAATTCATCGGTCCGAATTCTGCTGAAGGTATCCCGAATTGTGTAATGGAGAGAAGATTGATCTTTAATAGAGCACTTCGTAATCGATATACAAAGAAATAACATAATTTGAGTAGGTTAGTTTACCGTGAATAACAGACTGATAATAGTCAATCAAGTTCGAATGATAACCTACCAGGCTACTTTTAATTTCAGGAACACGTTGGTTCCTAACAATTTCACGTAGGACATAACTATGTTGAAAGCAGCTAACTTCTCTTGAAGTCCCCTGAAGATAAAGGTTTTTAGCGGAGTCCGAGTTATCTACAGGTAAAAAGCACTTACCAGGTGTTTATAAAAACCTCTAAAGCTATATCCTAGAAAAATTGTAAATGCACATTTGTAGTTACTTGCACGAACTGATAAACGTACCTACAGTACACACATGTAATTAGGTTTAGGTTTTATATATTAATTTTGAAATATATTTGGTTGTTTCTTTTTCGTTTAAAAATATTTATGTGTATTCCGGGACCCTCTTTAGACACTTACACCACCCGTCCCACGGAATTAGTTGGCAACCACTTTTGATAGTATAGTGGAGATTTTTGGTACCTTCTAGAAACAGAATTTTTAATGGAGTACTTTACCGAGTTTTTGTGTGGTTTAGTGGCTAGATCTTCTAGGCCGAAACTGTACGTAACAGTTTGTTCAGGTTCACATTAAAAATAATTGATTATACTTTGCTTGTTTCATTGGAAAACGTTTAGGCTAATTGTGTATGCCGTAATAAAAGAGCTACCTGCGAGGATAGCTCAAACAAGTGGATTGTGTGTTAAGGAAGCTGTATTTTTTTGGAAAATAAGTAAGAAATGAAAATTTTGACGGTTTCTGGAATCCTCAAAATAAAGATAATTTGGAATTAAAAGTGAGTAATATTATGGGCTTTTACGTCAAACCTTGTGACAATGTATGTGTGAATTTTAAATGTAAATTGGTTGGTATTCAAGTAGTACGAAATAAAGTGAACTATTTTGTTGAACAATAAATTCGTAACGAAATTAGTGTTAAATTTAAGTATGATATATCGTGAAAGGAAGTTAGAATAGTTTGGAATAATTCAAAATATTTGTACGTATGGGAATTAAGATGTAACTTTTATTGGTAGAATTTGGTGTTAGATACAGCATAAAAAATTCGTATTTTGGAATAAACAAATGAAATGTTACAACAAAAAGGTGGTATTTAACGGTTTTCTAAGTTGGTTATTAAATTTTCAGAAATTGGTGTTGATCAATGTCGAGTAATTTAAAATAAGAAACAGGAAACTTTAAAAATAAGGATAGGATTATTGATGAATGTCTTTTTAGGGTTTCCTTTAGCAATACCTGACCAGAGCAAGGTTAAAAAACGAAGCTTTTTAGGTATATTTGGGAGTACATTGCAATTATTTTATGTTAATAAAGCTTAAGTTTAATTTAAATTTTATTTGAATGTATTTAAAAACTACGTAAGCAGATATATTTGTAAAGGATATCCAGCTACTCCGGTAATGGAATATCATTTGGAAGGACATTTTATTTTTAATTTTATTTGATTTGACTAAAATTTTAATAAGTGTTCAAGATATTTGAAAGAAAGGTAACGTGTAATGGGAAAAATTTAGAGAACAGAAGCAAAGTAGACCTATGTGGAACCACCGTTCCCCGTGTAGGGATAACATTAAAAGGGATTAATGGGACTAGACGATTTGGCGCCCCTCAATTATGACAAGTAGAAGTAAGTAATAAAGCAACGTAGTTGTTTCCATGCCAGTCAGTTCATTAATTTTTATTTCAAAATTGTTCTATTTTCTTTAATATTTTTTCCCCTAGGAACCTATGCCCGCACCACTGTAGTTAGTCGACGTACTCTAATATTGTTACGGGAGCCCACCTCTTCAGGACAAATCAAAATTTATTCATGTGACGCTCATTTTACCCGTAATACGTGATGTCGTTGAATATTACTGGAATTTAAATTTAGCATTCGATTATTTCTAAAGCAGGGATCACACTTAGTTCATTGGAAGAAATTGCTACTAACTATGTTAGAAATACAGGGTGAAACGAAAGAAAAACTCAAATAACTTACATAATTCGTGTAATTTGTAAAAAGCAAGGCACTAAAGAACTGCCAGAAGACTGGCTAGATAAGCATCATATAATCCAACATTTGAAAAGTTTCATAAGCAGATTTCATTTCAAAAATGACGGTATGACGCAAAGTAATATAATAGCTAATGTTGAAATGGCAATCTAGAAATGAAATGACCGTAAGAAATAAATTGCTATGCTAAAGAGGCTTTTAAACTTAATGTAAAACGGCTTGCCAGAGAAATTACTTTTCAACAAAGTTGTGATAACATTCTGTTTGTTATAATAGCATTCCTTAAAAATTTGTATTCAATCAGTAGATTTGCATTCCGAAATAAGACTCAATACCGTGTTGTATTTAAAGACCGTAACTTGAATCTTTTGTATTCCACTGAAGAAAGTTTCTGTGGAATACAAATCAAAGCAGCAGCTACGGAAAATAACTTTAAGTCTTGCATTGTTAATTCAGTTATTGTTCAGCCATTAATTTTATTCAGAGTAACTAAAAGCTTTTTGTTCGCATTTATCGGATAATCCGCCAATTCCCTTTTTCGTGAGTACTAAAAGAAAAATTTAAATACACTTAAATTTTTGTAGCTATATTGATGGATATTATAACCGAAAAATTAAATTTTAACACATAAACGATACCACCTGATTCGTCTAAAAGTATAAAAGATGGTACTAAGCGACGTTTTTAATCGTGGTCAATGTTTATAGAAAATAAATCACGTTTCTATAAACTGTTTTGAACTACATAAATTTTAATTAACGTAAGGTCTATTAATTCTTATGATTCGCTTGGAACTTAGTTTGTTCTCAACAAAAATATAAAATGCGGAAAATACAACTCCACAATATGTTGACAAAAATTATTATTTTTGGGACACTATAGTAGAAGCTAACTTTAACCCTCCTGGGATGTTATAAGGCGCCTGCGAGCCTTAAGTAGAGAAACAATAGTTAGTTATTGCTGCGTCTCACAGTACTATATTCTTTAGTCTTCTTTAGTCCTAATGATCACTAAAGTTATCAATTATAAAAGGGCCATGCTACCGAGTAATTTTAGTTTGTATACAATTATAATTAGACCGGTTTCTTAAGAATGGAGATAATCCACAAAACTGAAAAATCTAAACAACTTGTTACGTTAAATTTCCGAGATCGATTGATTTCTGAATGCTGTATATAAATACTAATTTCCAATTACAATAATTACAACAGTAAATACTTGGAATATATTCTATAATAATTTGATTTGGTTTGGCAAAAGTTAAAATGCCCTCGTTATGAATTCCTCGAAATAAATAAACACCGGCATATCGTTAAAATACTTTTAATGGGTTTGTTATCTAAACTCTTACTACGATATTTTGTTATCACGCAGGTGTTCAACTTACTCAGTTTTACGAGCAATAAAACTGTTCCTTTATTATTTAGTTCCCGATATTGTAATTCGAAATACGTAATCTCTATCGCTATAACAGATAAGCAACCTGTTTTACTTCATAATGCTGCATTAAGGGTTGCAAACTTACCATGCCATTTGAACAGACATTGTTTTCCCATGTGGACAAATTCATGGGAGTCATTATAGTATATTGAGGCCTTTTATCGTTAATTGGCTCTTATTTGCAAGCTGTGTTCTAGGAAAATTTTGTTGTCGTATGGAATATACTTTTGCAGATGCTATCCCTAGAATACTTTACATTTTATCGGTGGGAATGTTTATGAAAGAAAAACGCGTTACCTCCCCTGATGTTTTCTCTCGCTATATCTACTGGCCGAACTTTGAAAGCTGCTCCATTCTATACGGCGTCCTTTATCGAAAAAGGAACTCTAACGTCGCGGTGCTAATTAAGATTCTATCTTTTTAAGAGGCATTGTTTTACTTCAGTATTTACTAAATAAATTAGTCTAGTGAAATTGTTTCTTACAGTATCTAGCCCGTCAGTAAGTGTACGTACACACTTCCAGATCTGTTACGATGGTACCACAGGCAGGCAGCTACCCTTCTTAAGCTACAATTACTCAGTTTTCTTTTTCTTGATGAAATCTAGCTACTTCTTTTGTTGGTTGATAACTACGCAAGGGCTTTAGTTTTCATACTCGTGGTTACAATAAATTACAGAGCGCATGCTAAAAATTTACGTTCATATGTTACTGCAGAAGCGATTACGTGATTGTTTTCGAGTTACAATTAATATAAACCGAAGCACGCGTTAGAGCAATTTTTTACTTATTTTAAATTAATATTAGGTAATGCTAACGTCAACAATTTGTTTATTAAATTATAATCTAGATTAAGTATTAACACTTGGTTCATTTCACTTTAGAATTAAGCTACTTAAGTTTACGATTACGTTATTATTTTTAGGTAGTGCACTTGAAAGAGCAGGAAAGCATCATTCAAATACTGTATATATTATGTCTAATTTTCTTCTTGTGTATATTAAGAGCTGTAAACCTTGTGCAAGTATTCTTGTATGTGTTATTTAAATTGTAAATTTTACGTGACTGGGAAATAATTCCCAATCTATATTTACTTAAATATGTATTTCTATGTTGTGTTATACGCGAGTTGACGCTTTTGTTTACATCATGTTGTAACAGGACGATCGATTACGGAAATGTTCGATTTGGTTTTTGTAAATATTCCTTTTGGTACTATGTTTGTTCTCAAACGGTTTGTAAATAAATCTACATGCTGAGGTTTCCAATTTTTTTTGTGTGACCCACCCTACTCTACATCGTTTGAGCTAGTACGGAATTCAATTATTTTGTATTCCTATTCTACCCTTCTGTTTTGGTGCGGTATTCAGTGTGGGTGATTTTCTTTACTTATTTTATTACTTACTTTCTTGTCTGCACGGAAAACAGCGTAACAAGTAAATGAATCCTCATCACAAGTAGTCTATGTATTTCTTAGTTACAACCTCAAGATTGGAACGTATCTTTTCTGTTTCCGATCACAAGCTATCTCTTTCAGCTCCCTTTAATCATCTTTAACAATACATTTCTAAATTTGGTCTACATTGCACCTTACTCTTTTCTCGATGTTATAAAAAGAGTAAGCGCACGACGAAGTATGAGAAATACTTCGGCACAGCTTGCATCGACCTTTATGGTTTCGGAGGCTGCATGAGGCTTGAAATCATCAGGGTAAGGGGAATGTTTAGAGAATATCTGAAAGTTAGAATTTAAATACCAAGACACTTGTTTACACAACTGTAAGATAACTTAGAGAAACAAAAGTTAAAACACGATAAGAGAAATTCGACTAAATATGTATATTAATACTCAAGTTATTACAATTCCAAAGGCATGTATAAGGTATATGCTTGTGTCCTTAACATAGTAGACATCGCTATATATTTTAACATGATATAATTCACATATTTAATAAAATGTACACGAGAAATTCTTTTATAGAGAAATCAAAGTAAATATTCTCTGTTTAGAAACTCAAAATATTATACTTAATGCGAAATTAAATCAAAAAGTGATCCTAATTGTAATAACGTCATGTTACAAAATGCACATGAAATGAAAGTTCAAATAATAAACCTTTTCACCAAATGAAGCTTCAAATGTTTACATATTTTTAGGTTATATATTAGATAATTATATTTGAAATCATTTAAGATAAGATTATATATTAGAGAATTCCATTTGAAATCAATTAAGGTAAGTAAAAGGTAATTAATAATCAATTAAGGTAAGTAAAGGGTAATTAATAATCAATACAAAATATTTGTAGTGACAAAGACAAATTTAAATAGAGGTTAGGCCTCTTTATTTTAACAGAGAAACGGTAAGGTAAAAGTTAAAGTTCATACTACCTGTTGTATCAGTAACTAAACTAATACAAAGTTACTTAAGTTACAGGAATCCTCCAATATCCAGGAAACAGAAACATCCTGCGTTTGAGGAACTCCTAGCGTAGGTACAAAACAAAACATGTGGTCAACTTTGAATGTTGTCCTTTCAGACTTCTGTTCCATAAAAGTAAACTTGTAGAAATTTTTCTATAAGATAATAACTTAGCATTCATTATGTAAAGTAGAAAGAAACGAAATATGAAATACTTGTGACGATTATTTATTTTACATCATCTGTTTGTGCGAATTGCACATGCAACTTTTCCATGTAAAAAATATTACAGGAATACATATTGCAGGGACATATTAATCCACTGAAGCCAGAGGTAACAGAGGAACACACAAATCCGCCGGAGCCAGAGGTAACAAAGGACCCTAGAAAATTCAGTTGTGTTACAAAAGTGACAACCTACCACGAGGTGCAAAGAAAAGTTATATCGGTTTATATCTTACCATCATCATAAATAGTTGATGGGATTAATGAAGAAATAACTCCTTCATCCATTAGATAACACATCTACAAATATATTTAAATGTTAATTTATGATCTATAACTAGAAAATTTACATACCAGGTAACCATGAGGCAAGGTAAAAGTTAAATGAGAAATGGAGTGCCTGATAAGCAATCAGATATTCGAGAAATGAAAATTTGACACTTCAAATAAATAGCCAATAGTAAAATTTCATATAATTATATTACAGAATTAGAACCACACCAGTTGTGTTTCTAGAATAAACACTTCAGAAATGACCAATAGGAAAATTTCATTTAGATATAATTATAATACAACCAATAGGAAAATTAGAAATGACCAATTGGAAAATTACATATAGATATATTTATTTGTACTATGTAAACAAATTAATAACTTGTGGATTAAAACTAATAATCCAGGAATGTACGAGATAAATTCTTATAGAAAATATATTATATAATAAAGAGAGTAATTTTATATTTAAATGTAGGTATTAGCATTTATATGCTAATAGTGCCAAGCACAGATGTAACATGCTGAAATATAGGCAAAAAGGCATGTTACAACATCCCGAACCTTAGTCTTCCCCTACATTCTTCACTTTCTGCTCTGCAATATGTTACTGTTTTAATCACCCATTTAGATCTCAAAATAAGACCTATCGTTCGGTCACGCATTCCTATAAATACACCTGTAAGGCTTCTATTTGAATAAGACATTTCTAAGGTATTTACAGTCACTTCTTTATCTGATTAGTTGATTTTAAGCATTTTCCTATAGCACCATATCTCAAAAGCTTCCAACCTTCGAACTTCTTTTTTGTCCAATGTCCATGTTTTACTACCGTATAGTTTTACCATCTAACATATTCGTATAGGTTCAATAGCCTCTTCATAATAACTAGAACTATTCGAAATGTTAGTATCATGCCTTGCATCGTTGCATCTTCTGTTATGAACGGTCCCGCACCTTGAAAAAGTTCTGGAATACTACAACGGGTAGAATGACTTGCATGTTTCAATGAGTTGAAAAACTGAAATATAGGTTCAACCAAATTAGTGAGCTCTTTTTTAGCGAGGAACCAGATTTAGACAGGTCACCGAAAGAGAGCAGCAGCTCTTCCGGCACTCAGTGGCAGACACCATAGGGGCCGGTATGGCATTCTAAGACACGCTACTGAAATGTGGAAGGCAATGGGAAACCACCTCATAAGTACACTGCGTACCAAAATGTTTTTTAAAATGATGGCATCCTCTGGGGTAAAAGATTCCGAAGTTAAATAGTTCTCCATTCGGATCTCTGAGAGGAAACTACTTTGAAAGATGTGATCGGCAAGTTTAAAAGAAGAGACGAGAACGTTCTGAAATTGTCTCCAAAGAGGGATGGTCGAACTCTCCCTGTTAACTGCATGCAGTAAGTGAAACAGGTTTAATGTCTTATTTGCTTATATTTTCTTTTATATTTTATTATTCTTATCTAACTCAGCAATTCGGACGTTTACGTGGTGCACGCTGAATACACAGAGAATTGTATAAAAATTAAGCGCCCCAATTGTGTTTGTAGTAATTTATAGAGAAAGTCAATTTATTGGATAATTAAATAAATTCAAAATGTTCATTTCACTAAAAATTAAGGTTTAGAATCCAGATAATTTATGTTGGTGGCGATTGTTAAAACTCGTGATTTTCAAGTTTGTGAATATAGGTTAAAGGAAAATCTTGATGTCTTCTTTCTTTATTTAGGTTTATATTAGTGTTGCAGAAAAAGTTTATTTAAACAGGGTTCAACCAACCTGTCGGCTCAGAAGTAATAATCCTTTAGTTGGCGCTCAACATTTTACTGGACAGAGTTCAAAGACCGTTTTCAAAATAACTTGCACGTATTAAAAGTCGTACACACTTGAAAGAATTCCTTTTTCTCTCATTGAACCCACCCTTCACTACAGAGCTAACTAGTGTAAACCTTTCTGTTACGTGCCAGGCCATACGTGTTAAATTTACACGTAACAAATTGAAAGACGATTTAGTTTAGCATTACTTTCCAATTGTCGTCACCCATCCGGTTGACACAAAAACATCCTGTCGACACCCTAATTGGAGTTCATCAAGACAGGAGTAGCAAAGTTGTAATTTTAAACACAGACACGTTATGGGAAGTACATCGTCACTTGGTTCGGAATTTGTGCCTTCGTGTTGTTTCAGTCGGCATCGCAGGTTTTTGCAACATTCGATACAGAAAAGATGCGATTCGACTGCCTTTGTCCATATCCAAATATAATACTTATAAAAAAAAGTAAATTGAATGAGTCTTTAATTAATACACAGTAAGAAAAATTAGTGGTAACTGACTCAAAATAAGCATTCTGTCGACGCGCTTCGCCCTAATTGAGGATTTCTGTTTTTTGTTAAGATACGTTGCCATTTTCAATCTAATACTGCTCTATTTTAGAATTTTAAGGCAGGTTTTTAAGTCGGGGTTCTAAGGCTGATCTTTAAGTCAGGATTTTAAAGGTTAAGGCTTAATTAAAGTCGCCGAATCTTATTAAGTTTCAGTTTCTTTTCTTCAATTTGGTCTGATCGTAAACTGCCAGATCAAAGTGTTCGTATCATCTTTAGATGTTTGACTAATAAAAATTTTTAATTCTACTTTGTACATAAATTCCTTAGAACAAATACCTGAACATAGATTTTATCCTTGAATCAGAATGCATCTTATGCGTATATGATTATTTACTTTCAAGTGAAACCCTGCAATGCCAGATTTTATTTCCTTAAGGAGTAGCAAGCGAATTCCACCAGCTGATATGTTTGGTAAGATGACTTCGCGATCGTTTTAGAACATCCACAACTAAAGCACTAGATAAGAAATTAAAATATAGTAATATTTGTTACTAAATTTCATTAAACTCAGGCATGTTTGGTTTCTATTTTTATCTAAATCCACATGTTAAAAGTGATAAAATAATTTCTTAGAATGTATTAAAGTGAATTTTTCAATTATATAAAAAATTAATAAGACGCAGCTAATTGAATATATTGACAAATATTTGTAAAATATTAAAGAAAAATTTAAACAATGTAAGATAAAGGTTTCATGAAATTTTGTCAAGTACTGCCTACTTACTCGTTATTTTGTTTTAGCAATATTAAAGTGGTACTTGTATTTAGATAATTGTGATTAAAGCACATTTCTAGTTTATATCGCATTTAATTACAAAGACTTTAAAGATACTTTAATATTCATTGCACTAATTAAATTTAATATCAAATCATAATAAGATATCAAAGCTAAAATTTATTTAAAATCGCAGTTTTTTTAAAACTTTTAATGAACGGATTAGTATATTACATTAAAAGTGCGGAAAACTTACTCATTTCACACGAGTGGGAGATTCCACAAGTGTGAAATGGCACTTTCGACACAAATACTGTACACGAATTTCCCGATGACCACAACTAAAGAAAAAATAATCAGGAAAAATATTTGAAATAAACGTACATTGTTGCTTTTTCCCTTAAATACCTACCCTGATGCAAGGTTGTGCGATCGTCTAGTGATAATGTCGAACAAACCCCAAATCGTATTTTTGACATTGAGCATGTTGAGTCGTCCAGTTAATTAACGTACTAATATCTTATGCGTCATATCATTTTAGAGTTGCAAATTATTTCAACACTACAGTGATGTTTACTTTCGCACTTAGAGTTATTACGTTTATTTTGCAACATAAATTAAATACGCTTTTTTTTCATGGTTAAGTCATTACCCGCTCGAATAAATTCCATTTCTACTCTACATTCTCCAACAATACCCTATATAGTGTACCTGTTCAGAATAAGCCCACTTTAACATAATTTTTACTCAAATCCATTTTGCTTTTAAAACGAAAATTTATTTGATAAATTAAATAGTCAACACCTCGTTTTAGGTATCCGCTAATTTGTTAAACATTCCGATAACGTATAATTGCTTTCTCTTGTTTCTCATTTAAAGACTTGTCAAAATAATAGATTTTATTATTATTTAATAGTGTGTTTTCCAGTTTGCTAATCGCGCTTTGATAACGCGAGGATTGCAGTTCGAACTCGTGTTATTTGAACTAATTTTTAATTTGATTCCGCAGCTTGGCGTTGAAACATTTTCTACCTTACTCGTCCAAGTACTTCAAGAACGATGCACGTTTTTTTGTTCGACAAGTAAGAGGTATCTTGCGTGTATCGGTGAGTTTTTCCGCGCTTAACCGTCCTAATCAGATTCTCTTTTTAGCTCTTAGCTGGAGGCCAAATTGGTTCTTTTTTATGTAGGCCCAACTGCTCTTTGCCACAGATCAACTGCCGTTGCCTGTAGATCGCTGGTGCCGTTATGATAACAGGGTAAATAGATCCCGACGACCATGGCGATGCGGTGCTGATTCACTCCCGATGGCGTACAAACTCATTAAAAAGCAATTAGTGCTAATGGGTTTTTAATGAGAAAACTCATTAAAAAGCAATTACCCTCCACCCTACTTTGTCCTTCTCCCTCCTTTGGCATCCGTACGACATACATCCAAACTATATCCAACATACACCTGAGATATGTCCATTTTGAATATTTTGGGGCTTGACAAAATTTTTAGTAGTTCGGACTTAGGAAAATTTTAACATAAATTTGTAAATTTTATACCAAGGCCTCTAACTCGAAACTGTTATAGCTACCAAAATTTACAAAGACAGTTATTACGACTACTCTACGGTCAGACAGCCCCAACCCCACTTACTGGGAGTCGGAACTACACCAATTCGCATCGATTCATCAACTTAATTGCACTGTTTCTCGGTTCAACCACATATGGTGCCACTGTAATGATAAAACTTAGTCATAACATCCATTTTAAGTTTCAAAGACAATTTTTTTAAAATTGGTTGTTGCGTATAACTTTTGTGATATTGCAATAATATTAAACTATTTCTTTATGTGCATAATCGGATCTAGGTCTGGTTGTGGGGGTGTATTAATGGCAAAGTTCCTTGAATTTACCTCCATCAGCATAAGGTGAAATTGCCCTATAGGGTGAAATTGCCTCCATAGAGTGAGAGTGTCTCCCTCCGACCTAGGTCGGATTTAATCCGACCTAGATCGGATTTTAATCCGACCTAGATCGGATAGCAAAACTGTTCCTAATCAAGAGTATGTACGCGATATGGCGGTGTCCAACATATGTCCTGTCATCATAACCGCAATTAATGTAGTATGCGAAGCTATTAGGGGTATAGTCATGCACATTATTAGTGAATGAAGTTGAGGTCTCTGGAACAACAGAGCGAATACATTTTCGTAACTACTTTAGATTTTGAATATTTTGGGTCTTGGTAAAATTTTTAGTAGTTCTGACTTAGAAAAATTTTGACATAAAACTGGAAATTTTATACCAAGGTCTCTAACTCGTAATGTGCCCGTGCGCCCCCTGCGCATGCACACCCATGTCCATGCGAACCCTTGCGCGTGTGCAAGTTCATAGAATACATTCCATACCGGTTGTTTCGTGCGTGAACACAAATCGGGTACAATCGGTA
Organism: Platerodrilus igneus; assembly: GCA_036346225.1. Lineage (NCBI taxonomy): Eukaryota > Metazoa > Arthropoda > Insecta > Coleoptera > Lycidae > Platerodrilus > Platerodrilus igneus. The sequence goes on along the minus strand of JARFIW010001469.1, from coordinate 6,697,536 downwards.
CATATCCGAAGTATTGTTTAATTGTTCAAATGCCCACGCAACTGAAATGGGTATCTAAGTTCTTATGAAAAGAATTATAACTAAGAGCGCTACATTTAATTTTAATAGAAATGAGTACAACTACGTGTTTGAAACATACCTTTTAGTTAAATAATTTTTTTTTGTTCGACTTCTATGATATTACATAAACCAAGATTCTGCTACTGCTTCCGAGTAATTGTATCCTAACAATACCATTATATATAAATAAAACCAAAACGTTTGAAACAATATTTATATTTCAATTCAAATACTTAACATGTACACTTCACATAGAAATATATTTTTACTTATTAAAACTAATACACACATACACGCACGCAAAAGTCACTTTTTCCTCCTTTTAATTGGGAAATGTGTAGTATACATATCCAAATTTTGTACACGATTTTCGTTTGATCTGAGTTTCGTATAGAGTGTAGCTTTTGGAACATTGTAGATTTCGGATGCTTCTGAACCAGTAATCCATCCTTTGTTTATTTCGTCAATGGCTTTATTTAAATCCTCTTTAGTATACGATTTAAGTTGTCTCTTTCTTTTTCTACCAGAAACGTCTGACTTGGAGTCTATGTTCTGATCTTTCGCATCAACATTATCATGTGTAGGTTTATCTTGCACTATTTTAGTATTCGCCGAGATTCATTAGGCATACCATTCAAATGTTGGCTAGTTGAATTGTTTGATAAACTTTTTTTCATCTCCATGACAACTTCTTCTAAAATTTTTATAGCATCTAAAGATATAATTCTTTCCCCGCTCATTTTTATTACGATGTTTACTTATCAAAATGCAAATGCAGACTATTCCAATTTTACAATTTCGAAAATATGTATAAATATTTACCCCCATCTAACTTTGTTGTCGTTCTATTCTATAATTCCTTTTTGTCGAAGTTTAGATATTATATAGATAATTTCATTTAGGTTATGCATATCTCCATGGTTGTGATAATCAACAGTAACTAGCAACTGCAGTCTTTCAATCAACCCATGTACATTAAAGCGAATATATGCACCATCTGAACTGTGCTCAGTACGATGTGTATTTTTTAATACAACACCCCTTTTTATATACATCGGTATTTTAGTCCCCCGACTATTGCTTTCCTGTGTTGAATCCTCATCTTCAGAAGTTGGGGTGTAATCCATAGAACTTGATTCATTCATTATTTGCTCTGATAGTTTATGACGAGCATTTCCATTATTTTTTGCAGAATTCATTTGCTCAATATTAAACTTTTGTTTTTGCATCTTAAAACTTCTTTTACAAACTACTTTATCATCTTTACCATCTGAGTAGATAGGTGTTGCTGTACATCTTAGAGTACTTCCTGTGCCCATTTCCGCAGTTTGTAAATTAGTTGTTTGTATATTAGAGATGTAACTGTCTACACTTTTATCTCTTTTACTCTGTGATCGTATGAGATGGTCGCGCAATGTAGACTTTGGAATCCTAAACTTCTTACTAGCAGAGTACATTGTTGCAACACCTCGTCTAACCTCATTAGGAGCTTCTTGCAGACATTCCTTGGTATACGTTTTTCTAGAAATCATTTTCAAGTTACAATGCTTTACGGTTCAATATCTGAGATAAACTAAAGTAATAATATTGTAGCCAGTGAATATAAAACCGATCGAGTTTAACATAATTCGATCTATATCTGTAGTTGAAGTATAACAATTTAGTTATAAACGTTTTACAAAATTATTAATCAGAATCGTTTTATTTAAAACTATAACATAATTTTATTGACATCTATTAATATCTGTAGTTGAAATACAACAATTTAGAAACGTATAAAAAAACAAAAGTGTAATTAATAGTGTTACAAAATTTTCAGTCTTCGGCTTAAAATTTAAACATCGCTCGTAAATGCGTGGAATGGAAACCTGTTGTATTCTTCCATATACTCAACTTGTTTACAAATACTGTTTTCAAACAATCTTGGGTAGGTTCTTATAAATTCGTATAATATGACCCCAATATCACTATTACTGTATTTGTTTTTAATTACATCATGTGCGAGATTCTGTAGGACATCATTCCTATTATATCTTTCCATTGCGACATCTAACAGAAACAGATCTATATTAGGAGTACCCTTTTCCGTTAGTTCTTTTAAAGTATTAGCATGGTTGAGAACGATCTGAGATACCCTAAAAGTGCTCTAAAGTTCCTTTGGTAAATATCATATAATTTCCATCAAATGTCATCATCTTCACTAAACAATTCTTATTTAAATAAAAACGCAAGTTGTCGAATTTGCATATCTGATTTTGCATGCCAACTTCCATAGTGCGTATAATGTGTGGAAGATTTGATATAAACTTCCTAAATACGTTGAGGGATACATCAAGTACGCTCTGCGAAATGGTGTCAACAAATCTAAAAATTATTTTGTAATCGTCGAACGGGTTCAGGCCTACAATTATGATTTTGGAAGAAGATTTTGTTATGGTGTATGGTTTTTCAAATAGTAACTTGGTTCGTTCTAACTGAATTGCGGCGTTTATACGTTCTTTGTGCGCTGCGGTCGATTGGTTTACCAAATCCTTAATCTGTTCCCACTCATTGGCTGTAATTTTTAGTTCCTCCTGGAAATAAACCATCTCGATGTGCCTTTCGTTGTGTTTTTTTATGGCATCACATCCAGTAAAAACATTTTCGCACACACTGCACGCAATACTTAAGATGTTCATTTAGGAAAAAATTATTGATTAACAGTTTTGAATTATACATGTAAATATTAATTTCTTCTACGTTTGCAAAATTCAAACTAAGACTTACTCTTCTTTGTCGATAGTCCTCACACGAAATTTTAAACCAAAGACTGAAAATTCAGTATTACTATTAATTACACTATAAACGACTTTACGCTTTACAAAATAAACTTAAAATGAACTTTTGGCATCATTTCCCCCGTATTTATGTACATAGAGAAAGTATAAGTATAATTTGTCCTTACATTAACCCAATTTAAATCAAATTATAGAATGTGTATTCCCGTATATTAACTAGAATTGTGGAAAGTGCTTTTATTAAATTAATAGTCAGACGTCATCGACAAACAATGCAAGGTTAATGATCATACATTTCACTAAATTTATTTAGAATATACGTCTAAGGAGCTGCGCACGCTCGACCATCGGCATAAAAGGTGAGAGCCATGTTCCAGTGCATTAGTTGTCAAAATATTATCGAGTTTGATTAAAATTATAAATTAAAGATGGATTTTTCTTGTGTTGACGTTACAAGTGATGTGCGAGTACCACAATTAAATATCAACCAACTAGTTGGTAAGTCAACCTATAGGTTAGGCGAATTTCCTCCAAATTATCACCACCATATATTAGAAGTTGGTTTTGATTTATATGGTGGTCTTCAACCTGCTATCCAAGTTATTTGCTGTAGTGGTATGTGTGCTGATTCTACGATAACATTCTCTTACTTCGATTGGAAGAAATTGTGTACTTTTCAAGTGGAATTTCAAATTCGTCAATTTGCTCAAGACTCAAAACAAGTCAGATTAAATGGTTTGACTACTGGAAACGATGTTGTTGACATACAATTGGATCAAGATTTCAAATTGCAGCTGAGCACAGCCTTTAATAGAAGTATATGGTTGTTGAACAATTTTGAAAAAGAGAATTTATATAATATGGAAATTACGAAAGATGGGAATGTTATTGTGCTACCTGCGTACGAGTGCATCAAGCTATTAAATTTGCGAGAATTGATCTGTTTTAAAATGGTTGAGTTATGGTGTAGAAACTTTCCAGAATTTTACGAAAAATTTGTTGGTGATATAAAAAAAGTATGTGGAAATACGACGGAGGAAGAAGGGTTCAAACGTTATTAGAGGAGAGAGCAGTGCCAGTATTTCTCTGTCTAATGATTGCAGCAATTTAAATTACTTGACAGTGTTGGAACTTATTAAATGTTTCCCCATTCAGTACTTAAAAGATACAACTGCAAGGCAATCGCTTGCGCAAATGTTTAGAGATTTGGCTATCCCAGATTCGCCAGACTCTGGTTACCACAGCGGTTTATAGATGTTATCAATACGTGTATGTATTCTATTAAAACATTATATTTTCTTGATAAAGTTTGTTTTTACATATTTGTATCGCCAACATTACCATAAATTATTAATAGACGTATTAAACTATCCTGTTTTTATTTTTAGGTTTAAAGTGGTGTACCCCGCAAATAATAAACACAATTTACCGCATGTTAACAAAAAGTTGTGCGAAAATTTAAAGACGAGTTTAACGGTGACTTGGTGTTAGAATTTGTAGGTAGTAAGGCTAAGTCCTACTGTATTGTGCGCGAGAAGGACACGATTAAAAAATATTAAAGGGATCTCACAAAGTGTAGTTAAGTAAAACCGAGGGTCTTACAACCTATAACGAGCATATATCCCCAAAAGGGGTGGGCATCCAGCTACGCAACAGTGCGTGGGAGAATAAGGATTCTCTCCAATAAGAAATTAAAGTCATTGGTAATGGTAGAAATGTTAAACCTATAAAGGCGATTATTAATTGTGGTTTAGTGACCGCGTTTGTGCACTCTTCGAGTGTCTTCGGCAATCTTCGATTGTTTCCAAAAAAAATATTCAAGCCTGCCATTTAATGTCGTGGTGTAACATCGTCCACAGTTAAGCTTATACATTCGTCGGCAGCAAAGTACTTAAGCTCTGGGTCTTGCAGTACCGCTTTTACAAGAATAGCTCACAGCGAGACAAGGAAAAACAGCACGGTATGTCATTAAGCAGTAAACGTTCAGCTCCGCCAGTTGTTAAAGGGTCTTGTACGAAACAACCAACATCCGTGTAAAGCGTGCGAGATGGAGGTGTTAAAGTCTGCATACCCTGGTCCTAATAGCACAGCAACCTAATTAAGGTAGGTCAGTAAGCAATATTTAATTGCTATTAATTGATTTGCATATAGCGTACTTTCCTATTGTAATAACCGCATTTGTTTAGAGAAGAAATTATAAACAGCTTTCAAATGTGATTCACATGTTCGTTAAGAATCTAGAATATTTGCTGGATTACGAGTTACAAATGAATTAATGCTACATTGGAAGTTTCGAAAATATTGAATTTAAATATTTTGCTATATTAATACTTAATTAGGCTGAAGGTAAGTAACACGCATTTTCAATTACGAATGCATTCTTCTTTCATTACAGGAGAAATTCCATAGATTTCATACCAGCAAAATGCGCTTTCTTAATCATCAACATTAACATTTATTAACATTAATTAACATTAATCATTACACCAAAAGTCGACCTTCCCATTTATATATTTAAAACCCATTACATTGGAATGATTAGTTTATTAAACTGTAAATAAATTATTAAACTTTTGTGTGCTTATTTCTTTGTATTGGTTAAAGCATATGTCTTAGGTAGCGAAAAAGGTTTTAAAAATGGTGTTAAATATATACGAGCAAAAATTTTAAAGAGTTTTGAGAGTTTTAAAGTGTAACTTTGTAAGAAGTAGTCCGATTTTAAATCTGTTTGCAGATTCGGGATGTGCGTAAAATTTTAGACTAACAAGATGTATTGCATGACTAAAAAAATTTATAAGAACGCTCAAAAGTCGCTACAGGTAAGAAATCTTAAAATTAGGGTAGCTCCCTTGGGGGTGATGCTATCTGAAAAATTCCTAAAGATTCGGGTAGCTGAGAAAATTCTAATATTGATTGATACCAAACAAGATGGGTTTATCTCAAAAGATGCAATGGTTAGACGAATAAAACTATTTGTTAGTTTTGCTTATAAAGCAAAGAGCAAAATGTAGAGGTTTGAGAGCTTTAAAGGGGTAACTTCGCAAGGCGTGGCCCGATTTTAAATCTGTTTACAGATTCGGGTTGTGCGTAAAATTCTAAGCTAACAAGATGTATCGCATGACTAAAAAAATTTATAAGAACGCTCAAAAGTCGCTACAGGTAAGAAATCTTAAAATTGGGGTAGCTCCCTTGGGGGTGATGATATCTGTAAAATTCCTAAAGATTCGGGTAGCTGAGAAAAATCTAATATTAATTGATACCAAACAAGATGGGTTTATCTCAAAAGATGCATTGGTTATACGAATAAAACTATTTGGTCCAGAATGTTAGCGGTAAAAAAAATCTTAAAAATAGGTTTATCTCGTGTGTGGAAATGTGGATGCTCATTTATCTCGAAAGATGAAAAAGGAGGTTGTGACGTAAATGGAAGAAATGACGTTTTAAAAATGGGTCATGTGATGTCAGAGGCTAGGTTAGGTTAGGGGGCGTTTTGAGCGGCGCAGCGGCGGCGGCGTTGTCCCAAATACATCCAAAGCCTCCTACTTTGACGTTTTATATCTTTTTCGTGCTATAAACATGGACATTTTATCTCTAAATTTAATTACGGAAAGAATACTACAAAAACCATTTAATTTCACAATATTTTACTACGTGCATCGACGTGGCCTAATGAGAAAGGAACCCATGAAAGAAGATGATCGGACTCAACCGGTGAGTAGGCGGGGTCTTACACATGCAAAATAAAGAGAGGTCTGAAATAAAAATGTACCCACTCATGCACAATTAAACATATGCAAACGAAAAACCTCTAATTAAAAATAAAAATTATGTATAAAAGCACAATAGTACCAACAAATGAACAATCCATAAGTACACGTTATATATATTTACAAAATAAAAAAAATCATCTTTAACATAGCGAGCTGCCGTTCTTAGGTACCTCCTCTTACATTATTTAGCAACAATGCAACAAAAAAAAAATCTAACCGCAACACTAAAAACCACAGCTCTTAATGGTTGTATTTATAAAAATTACATATGCCACATTGTCAGTACAGTATCTTAACTAATAAGAAAAATGCATAACTCAAGAAAAAAAGAACCAAGGTAAACTAACGTTATCAATCATCATCGCGAGCATGCATTTGCCGACACACAAATAAGTGAAATATTACTACTTCCGACTATCTCACATCACAGTAATCAGTTTAAGGTCACCAAATGTGGCTCCCAACTGGTGTCAATTAATACACACACACGCACCCTCGTGTTGCGGCCGTCGTAGTGGTTCTTACCGTCTCTACTGACGGGGCGATGCAGATGGCGCGTGATCCCACCTTGGGGCTGTTCTCTCATCACAACAAGGGGCGACAATCCATCGTGGCTTTAGCGCCACCCGTGGAAGCTAGAATAGTTATAAGCGAATTAATTTATTGTCGCCAAAAAGTATAGTTTTGTAAACCCATCATTACTTACAACGCTGTATTGCGTGCGCAAACTTTCGACAAGGAAAACGGTAAATGCTTTCGTCTTGTTTATTGAAGGGAAAGTCAATATTAATTTTGTTTCACTAAATAACCAAAGCTCCAAGTCATGTTGGTGTTATCAACTGTGATTAGCAAACTTAAAACACGGTTTTATCAGATAGTTCAATACCGAATTTCAACGAGTTCCCGATTCAAACATTCGAGAAAGTACTTACATGCTATCGCAAGGTATAACGAGTTCACGGCTACCTAAAACAGGGTCTTGACTATTTAATTTATAACATAAACTTCACGTTATAAGGCAACTAGATTTGAAATTGAAAATTACTAGCAAGCGGGCTCATTATCGGAAGGTCTAATATACCGGGTGTTGTTGCAGGATCTGAGCAGGATCTAAATGAATGAATAATGAAGTAAAAGGATGTAGGTTTTTAATTCATCGACAGTAAATGAACGTAACAATTTATACAGAAAGCAGACAATTAAATGTAAGTTTGTACGTTAGGCATTTGGTATGTCAAAATTAAGGCGCCTTAAATAAAATCATTCTTTGCCTGTATTTAAATTAAATAAAGATGTCCTGTATTTTAATAAAGTACAAACATTAAAGGTGTGTTAATTGCGCATGTATAAATGTCAAATAAGGGAAAACTTTATTAAAAAATTGATCAAATGAACGTTGCAATAACTCTCTGGTGTTTTAAACGGTAGACATAAACTATACACGCGGTCGATATATCGATGTTCGCCGCATGATTGAAATTTGGAGTATATACATATACATAATATAAATCGTGCAAACGTTTGAATTATGAATAAATCACCTAGTTCCTGGGCATTTTTAACTTGCCTAAAGTACAACATGAGGAACATTAAAAAGGACTAGAAAAAAATATTCGGGATAAGAAGTGAGTTATAATATCACGTCTTCTTTATACTAAACAAGACTAAAAACTGATTATTAATGGGTTCATGAAGACACTACGTGAAAATATAATTAAGAACGTTTACTTACTCCATGTGAGATAGAAGTGAAAGGACGGTGGAGTATCTACTCGTGCTTTTTTCGGCCCGAAAAGTTCGGACTGGCCCGAATCGTTTGGCCCGGCCCGGCCGGAAAAATGACAGGCCCGGCCCGGGCCCGGCCCGAATAAAGTAGTCAACGGCCCGGCTCGGATTCGAACCCGAAATCGGGCCGGCCCGAAAGCCCGAGCCCGAGTCCATCCCTAATGTTAAGTATCTTGTTCCAAATATGTATTTAATTTCATTTACAGTGTTCACAAAATTTTTAGCTGTGTTTATATCTCCCTGATATATTTTTGCTTCTCAACTGGACCTGTAAAGGTTGATGTTAGTTGTGTCAGAGTGAAATTCAACACTCTGTCATGCACATATCCTTTTTATACCAGCTAAAAAAGGGTAGGGTGCAAGATAAATATTTATTTTCGCAATCAAAATTACACAGAATCTTAACAGCTAATTTATAGTAATCAACTCATGCGTAATAGCTATTACATACTCAGATATTTACACTACTTGCCTTCGGTCCATGGTACAAGTTTCATCTCTATTATTTTAAATAAAAATGATTTGATAAACTGTGCTAGAGAAATTTGAGAGAACGCGAAACACAGAACGTAAAGCAACAAATGCTCACTCCTGTGGGAACACTTAGTTATAATAAGGCAGGATTATGTTTTATGGCGTGGAAATTCCAAGATAACAAACAACCTCAACTATATCTATATAAACATTATGTTCGCAACAGAACTACGCAAGATTGATTATAGTTTCAGAATCGCATTAGCGCCATATAGTTTCGTATGTGAAAATTGGATTAACAGACCCCGAAGTATATAGCTGAATGAACGGTTTCCAGAAGTCGATCTTAGTTCCCCTTTCTTGATTGTCATCGAGTGCTGACGACACAATAAACTTCCTAAATTAATTTTCCACTTTGGCGGATCAATCGAGAAGTTTACCAAAATTATTGTCAGTTATTTTAGAAATTAAATTTCGTAGGAAAGAGATTTTTTAATTGAGTTATTAAATTAAAACTTTCGCGCCAACTCGGAACCTTATAAAAGTTGCAGGATCAATTCCTCGCTCGCTAATTAAATTCTTTCAACACTCTTTTAAGTAATTACACGATTTCAAGTTATAAAGGAAGAAATGTTTTCTAAATGAAGATTAATGCACATTATATTTTCAGATGGTCTTTTGTTTACGTTGCCTTTCGTTGCATTCAAATGGTGCTAACGAAAGCTTTTACAAGTGATGCTGGGTGTATCATCGCTGCCTTAATCTTAAGAGCTTGAAACACTTTCCAACTTTTATTACACTTTCGCACGCACAGATGCGAATTTCCTCATGATGGTTCTTGTTAAATGTAGTGCATTAACAGAGTCTTAAGTAAAATATGAGCCTCGACATAGTGAAAAGACGCATGACCTGGTAAAATGGTCTCTGTGTTTAACTGACATACATTCCCACACATTTGTATTCAAATATGAATTTCAAACTAAGAGAAGCACCATATATTCAAACACGAAATTTGAAAATATAGCCGCAAATTTTCAAATAGAATTGTTTACAGCTCACATTAGCAAACATGAGCCCCGGAAAATATGCGAACCTAAACGCGTCATCAACATATCTAACAAGAACCGATCAAGTTGAATGTACATTGCGGGACAGAAACTAATTTTTCTAATATCCAGTGAAGGGTAAATTAATAATCGAAACGATAGTTAAAAACGTAAAGATTTGTAATTGGCAGCAATGTACTTTCTGCGCGTAATACATAATTAATTAATTAGTATCTACGATGTTTCGTTCATAACTACTAATATGCACCATTATTTCTTTGTCTACATTAGAAGATAAGCTATATTAGTTCTGGCACAAAAGTGCAATATTTACATGTATTTTTGCATAAGAAAAATCTAAGGGCTCAATCGGTGAGTAGGCGGGGTCTTACACATGCAAAATAAAGAGAGACCTGAAATAAAATATACTCACTCATGCACAATTAAACATATACAAACGAAAAACCTCTAATTAAAAAAAAATTATGTACAAAAGCACAATAGTACTAACGAATGAACAATCCATAAGTACACGTTATACATATTTACAAAATCAAATAACAAAGATCATTTTTAACATGGCAAGCTGCCGTTTTTAGATACCTACCACTTAATGCAACAAAAAACCCAACCGCAACACTAAAAACCACAGCTCTTAATGGTTGTTAATATAAAATTTATATACGCCACATTGGCAATGCAATGTCTTAACTAATAAGGAAAATGTATCACTCAGAAAAAAAGAACCAACGTAAACTAACTGTTATAAATCATCATCGCGAGCATGCAATTGCCGACATACAAATAAGTGAAAAAAGATCCCAATAAGTGCAATATTACTACTTCCGAATATCTCACATGACAGTAATCAGTTTAAAACCACCAAGTAGGCTACCAAATGGTGTCAATTAATACATACATTCACCCTCAAGTTGCTGCCGTCGTACCGGCTCCTACCGTCTCTACTGACGGGGCGAGGCAGAGAGGCGCGTGATCTCGCCTTGGGGCTGTCCTCTCATCACAACAAGGGGCAGCAACCCATCGTAGCTTTAGTGCCACCAGAAGAAGCTAGAATAGTTATAGGCAAATTAATTGATTGTCGCCGAAAACTATAGTTTTGTAAAAACCATCATTACTTACCACGCTGTACCGCGTGCGCGAACTTTCCACAAGAGAAACGGAACCAACAAAAATATGGCAAATGCTTGCGTCTTGTAGATCGAAAAAGAAAGTGAATACCAATTTTGTTTCACTAAATAATCAGAGCTCCAAGTAATATTGGTGTTATCAAACGTGATTAGCAAACTCGAACAACGGTTTTATCGGATAGCTCAATACGCTATTTCAACGAGTTTCCGATTAAAACAAGAGAGAAAGTACTTACACGTTATCGCAAGGTATAACGAGTTCACGGATACCTAAAATAGGCTATTGACTATTTAATTCATAGCATAAACTTTACGTTTTAAAGCAACTAGATTTGAAATTGAAAATTACTAGAAAGCGGGCTTATTATAGGAAGGTTTAATATACCGGGTGTTGTTGCAGGATCCGAGCAGGATCTAAATAAATGAATAATGAAGTAAAAGAATGTAGGTTTTTAATCCATCAACAGTAAATGAACGTAACAAATCCCCCCCTCCTCCTCCAGCAAGATTAGAAGTTTGGGATAGGAAACAAGAGTACGAGAGTGGGCAGTATAAAAAAAACAAACACAAAAACAATTCGCTTGAGAAACAAAAAACTAAAAGAAAATTCGTTTACCAAACCAAAAAGAGAACCAGAAAAAAACAGAGCCCAAAATAAAAAAGAACTCATCCGGCTCGAAGAATCAATAGTTGTAACCATCGGACTACCATAGAAAGCGACCCAAAACACTCACTGGAGTCGACCAAGTACTAGAACAACAGAAGAAAGAATAAGTAAGGGAAGGCGGGTAATAAGCCATCAACGAAGACTAAGGTGAACGGTATCGACATTGCAGAGTCGTCAAAGAACGAATGTTTATCAGAAGAAACAGCAAAGTTATCAATCTGCAAAACAGGATTGGTTTCCCGCAAAGAAACCAAAAAGAAGAAAAAATAGAAAGTGAGAATGAAAACAAGCAGTAACAACCAAAACAGGACCCAAGGGTCAAGCCTCAAGTATGCAAAGGAGCAACAAAGAAGAACGAGAGGAAGAGAGGAAAAGCGCGTGTAAAAGAAACCATATACAACAAACTGTGGTAACCAAGAGTCGCAACAACCGAAGATCCAAAGAAAAGAAATGCTACCTAGTCCGGAAGTCGACTAAGTCGTGGTTTCCAAAGAAAAGAAAAACGGACTAGAAAACACCTACCACAGGAGCGGATGGACAAAACACAATCGGTATAGGGACCGACAGCAAAGAAGACCAGCAAAAAGCAAAGAACGGAGTGCAGCCTATGATTTTGTGTTTGGAGGTGCGGATGGCACAAGAAATTTTTGGGAGGTTCACATCCCAATGACGTTGGTCGTCGCGCACATAGAAAGCAAGCATGGTCTTGAGGAAGCGGTTGACACGTTCAGCAGGGTTGGCTTGGGAATGGTAACGGGCGGTGAATAGGATTATGAAGTGATAACAAGAGCACAAGGAGACAAGCTTATGGCTACGGAATTGTACACCGTTATCTGTGATAAGATATTGCGGGACACCAAAAATAAGGAAGACTTGGTCTTCAAGGACTTTGGTGACGGATTGTGCAGCAGCTGTACGTAAAGGAAAGAAAAGAGGAAACTTAATAAAATAATCAGCCATTACAAGAATATAGGAGTGACAACGAGTGGAACGAGGAAGAGGACCTACTATGTCGAAGGAAAGGACTTGCTAGGGATAGCATGGTTTGGCCCTAGGAGCGAATAAACCAGGAGGAAGTAACTTTAACTTTGTGACAGCACAAATCGGACAACGTTGGATGTAACGAGTGACGTCAGCTCTAAGACAGGACCACTAATATCTTTAAAGGAGACGAGCAGAAGCTTTGGTCACGCCACAATGACCGGAAGTAGGAGGATCGTGATGGAGGGATATCAGACTTTTACACTGTTCAGAAGATACGACGATTTTCCAATCGTCCAGAGAATCGGCAGCGATAGAAGTTTTGTGAAGATGGAAAAGGATTTTGTTCACCACGGACCAGGACGGCTAACGTGTAACGGCATTAGAAACTATTCGGAGCATGGCATTGTACCAGGGATCTGGAGTAGGAAGGGCGACTTCAAGAAAGATGACTGTGGAAATAGAAATTGGTTCAAGGACCGGAACAGAACCACAAAGGGCATCAGGAACAACATGATCTTTGTCTTTACGGTGAATAAATGGCAGTCATATTGATGGAGGCGGGGGGACCAACGGGCTAAGCGACCGTAAGGACTTTGGGGTTTATTGAGCCAAAGGAGAGAATGGTGATCAGTGATAACGGAAAAATGGGAACCCTCGACATAAGAATAAAACTTCTCAATCGCCCACATCACCGCCAGACACTACTTCTCAGTAACTGAGTAGTTGCGCTCAGGCTTGGTGAGTGAACGACTGATAAAGCTTACGACCTTCTCGCTATCGGGATGGGATTGGCTAAGGATGGCACCCAAACCGAAGTGAAAAGCGTCAGTTTGGATGGTGAAGGGTAAGGTAAAGTCAGGACATAAGGATGTAAGTTTATAATTCATCGACAGTAAATGAACGTAACAGAGTGCTACGGAGGTATGATGAAGATATCATAGACAAAGTTAAGAATAAAGAGGTACTAGAAATGGTAGGAGAAGAAAGAAATATGTGGAAAACACTAAAAAAAAGAAGAGATAGGATGATATGACACAATTAAAGAATAAAGAAATAGTGTGGAAAATATGCGAAACAGCGATAGGAAGAAAGAGAAGTAGGGGTAGACCTAGGTTAGACTATTACACACAAATAGTGAAAGATGTAGGCTGTGGGAATTTCATTTGATAATACACCAAAGCAATTACAGCTACAATTTACGATGTAACAAACCAAGATAAAAAACAAAGTTTTTACAAAGTAGTTACATACAAAGAAAAAGCCGATCTTTAGCGAAATCTACAGATATTAGGCTAAAACTAAACATCATCATAAAATGCAATGTCACAATGAATACACAAACACACACACACACACACACACTCTAAAGGCATAACGAGTGAGAAAAATGGCAGGCTAGACAGCCGCCAGAAAACAATTAATCAATTTCTCGCTAACTAGTAACGAATGGATATGTGAAAGGTTATCATAGAAAAGGGAAGTCGAAGAAATCCATTGGTTAGGAAGTAGCAGTCAAGTGTTGTACGTGCAGGATCCACTGATAAATTGACAAGGTCCAACATTTAAAATTTGGACAAGTATACCACTGGTGGAGAATTGAATAATCCTTTTTGACGTGGATTCCAGCTGGTGAAACGAATGGCCTTAATTAAATTGACACTCAGTTATAAAATTAGTGTAGATATTTATAAATTATGCTTTTGTTCTGTGGTGGCATGTATTTATTTAATTTGTTTAGTTGGACATTAAAAGTGCAAAACGTTCACCCGTATTGTATTTACTTTATTAGATTTACAAAGCCTGGACATTGAAATTAAAGTGGATGATGTCGTTAAAGAGTTATAGGAAGGCTGTTATGCTACTTGCATTTAATTAGATATAGATGGCTCTTAAATTTTGTATGTACATATTTTCAGAAATATTGTTATGCGACTTGTATTGAAATTTATTTAAAGCACCTTAAAAATTTTATATGTACTGGTTTGCAGGAATAATAATGCGATGCTGTGTTAAAAATAGATTTACGTGACGCGGTGAGATTGTGTGTCTCTTGAGTGAATATATTGCTTGATTGTTAGAGGCACTCCAGGATGTTAACGTAAATAAAATCCAAAATCTCCAGGAATACTCGTGTTCCATACGATTATCCTTATACCAGGCGAGTTGGCGCCCATAAACTTGATAGTGTTGAAAGCCTTTCATAGTAAGTATGATTAGTTAAGGTAGCCTGAGATTAAACTTAGTTAATTGTTTCATTTTTAGACTATTATTTCATTTCTTTCACTCCCACACCACCCTAGTTAGCTGGTGAACTCTGAATTTATTACGGGATTCTTGTCCATTCTAGGCAATTCCAAATTTAATAATTTAACGCTTCAAACACCCGTCACAAGAATACCTAATGACTAGGCTAGACAGATAGTGTTTGCAATGATAGGATCTAAGAAATGATAAAAAAAACAAATACTTATTTATTTAAATATGGACTATTTTTTGTTATACTATAATTAATTATTGACGTCAAGAGAGGAGATCCCACATCCATAAATTTAATTTTGATAAATCCTAGCTACTTCACGCATAAACGGTTCAATGGATTTTTCTCCTTTAAAAAAGTGCATGTAATTTGTAAAAAATGCTTGCCTGGAATTTTTCGGAAGCCAGGTCTAGCCTCGAGCTTGGAGCATTTGGGCAATAGTCAAATGTGTACTACATTGTGTCACAAAGCACCTCAATAGAAATATTACAAAAGTAACTAAAGAAAAAGCGTAATAGGTAAATAAATATATTTTGATACGAGAAAACATGATCAGGGTAGTATCAAAGGGATACTATTGGAAGATACGGCAAATGTAAGTAAAAATAGTTGCTAATTACGAAAGAATAACCGAATGTAACAAATAGTGAAGAACTGAGTAGAACCGATTTCAAGGTTGTCACTATGAGAAAGCAATATTCATAATCAGCAGCTGTTACGGTATTCCGCGCAAACAAGGAAGAAAATAGTAAGAATCAGTAAAGAAATCATTTACGCCGAATACCGCAACAAAACGGGGACAGAATGGTAGAATTTGGGCTAGCTCAAAAACGTCGTAGAGGGGCGTGGGTGAAATAGAAAGAACACATTGGAAACCTCTGTTAAACTACTTCGTTAACATCCAATCTGGTAAGACTATTTACAAAACAATAAAATCCAATAAGTTGCATAATCGTTTGTTACGTGCTAGTAAACAAAGCGTCATAACACAAGCATATGAAATTGGTTAGCAAAATAAATATAACATCTTATAATCTAAATACTTACTTAATGGTTCACCTTAAATACATACAAAGGAAAATAAAACTAAACTATACAGTACTTCAGGAAAAGAAATATACATAAGTTATATATACATGCTGCTTTGTGAAGTGCACCTCCTCAAGAAATAGTATAACATTCAAATTAGATACACTAACTTAAATTAATCAAATATTAATTACTTTTAAATTGATGCGTAAGTTCTTTAGGTTAATGTTTATACAAAAAGACAAAAGAAACAGTAAATCGGACTTAACACAAACTTTGAATAATTCATTTCTAATTTGAAGAATGATTATTACATCGTCGCTCTTGCATTGTAAATGTGTTTTGTAACGTGGTGTTGGTAATTTATTAGATATTCATGAGTCTCAGCAAATAAAATGTCAATCCTCCACAGCAGCATAAAAAAATTATAAAAACTGGAAACTGCACCTTGAGCAATCAACTTCGTGTTGGTCTCATCTTAGGGCTGTAAAAATGGGGCTGCATTTCACTGTGGGCTGGCTGCTGGAACCACTAACACAACTAATGCTAACACAAAAAGCATTTTAGTAGCGCGACTTTACAATATGTATTTTCGGTAAGAAGAGATGTTGTCTCAATCGTGTATTTCAAAACACGGTCTTTATTTTATAAGGACAGAATCATGTATGGGAGTAGGGTATTTGGCTTTCAAAGGTATCGCCGAAGAACTAAGTGTGCAGAATTTCCAGACACCAGCTGCCAAAATACAAACTGTAACAGCTTGCCAACAAGCAGATAACGCAATTGTCAAAGGATTTTTAGACAAAAGAAAAAATCTTGTTACTTTGTAACATCTTAACAGCTGCAGAATACCAGATAACAAGTCCATTGTAAGAAGATGTAGGCAGGTGGTAAGTGGTCTTATCTTTTAGAAGAAAGCTGTACATTTACATGCAGCTTTTAAGTAACATGTAATCACTGCAGGTGCTAGGAAATATTGCAACTACTTTGTAACGCAATGTTTCCTAAGCAGCTGTTTGATCAAACTTTTATACAGGGCAATTCCTTGAGAAATTTTTTTAAATAACAATAATTTCAAATGATAGGCAATCGAACTGGTTGAGTAATTTTAGGGCGTTTTAAAAATGAAAGAAAAAAAAAGTACTTGCAGGGTTTTGAACGTAACACAGCTAGAGTGCAAAAGAAACGTAATTGCGTTTTATTTGAAACTTTAATTAAGTGAAGCATTGCTTTACCCATCCATGTAATATACTTTGTCTTCATAAAATCAGCAGCAAGGTATAATATTACAATTCAATAGAAAAGTTAAAAGAATAACTTATGAAAGGCATATGCTTATGCCACGTAGCCGAAATATAATAAATCGCCGAAGGTAATACGAAACAAAATAACGATATAGAAGCTAACGCTTGAACTGATATAGGGAAGACGTCAAATACAATATACGACAGATTGAATAGAACCATGATGTATATTGGAATAAATTCCTAAGAAATTCGATAACGAAATATAAACTTACGTTGCTTTCGATCTGTAAGCGATATTAACAAAGTTCTGCTGATGTTATTTTATCCCCGGATTCCATACGCTACGAACATGAATAAAAGAGCAGCTCTGTATACAATTCTAGTGACGTGTTTAATGAGAGTGTAAATTATTCGAACAAAAGCAAGCAAGCAGTCATTACATTAAGCTTCTGAAAGGTCTAACAGGAATTCAAATGAAAACTTTCCAGCCTTTCTGACTTAAAAGTAAATTTTAATTTGACTTAGCATACAATTCTACCTATCTATTTTGGAGATTGGAGAATGTTCGATCACAATGTAGCATATAAGCATTACACAATACAATATAACATTCAAACAAATATTTAAGGTAAGATAAGTTCACATATGTATATACTGCATTACAATTAATTACTCTGAATATCATCTGAAACAAAAATTCCTAAATGCTTTTTAGTGTATTTATCACATTAAAAGAAACGGCCTCTTATAGACCATATAAATCTTATTTTTAGTATGAAGTTCAATAGACAATTTTTTTGAGAGGTAATTCATAGCCCATTCATCGTGTAACGAAAAATCAAACAGTTATACATAAGCTCAACTTAACCATACTGAAAACATGGCCACCAACGTGCATTTCTTAAAATGCAAATAACTTTCTAGCGATTAGTCGAATTTTAATCCTCTTTTTTTTCAGTTTTCCTCGACATTCTTTAAGCAATTAATATTGTCACCAGGTCAAAGATAAAAAATGAAAAATAATTTAAAAAAATTAATTTTAGGTGCTTTTCTCTTGTTCGCGTTTTCATAAACAAAAAAAGATGTACCGACTAAATTATGCATAGAAAATAAATTAGTTAAAATAATCAAGAAACAAAACATTTTTGTATTCAACTGCCCTTAATAATGATCGGTTATAAAAATGTTTATAGTAGGTTTAATCTAAGACCAAAATACAGGGCTTATTATTGCAGCTATCCAAATAGTTCGACATATCAAAAATAGTAAGTTACAACACGAAAAGCAAAGCTACAAACAAATATATGAATTTTTGTGTCTTCTTCATCTCAAGATTGCTGTTGAATTAAACTAACATTTCTATTGATGACTAAAAGATAAATGGTATTGAATGTATAGGTTATGAGGGAAGTACCAAAATACTTTGAAGGCGATTTGGATTCAATGGGTTCATTAGTAATTTAAGATTTCATAAGCACAACTAAATTAATGGGACAAATATGAGCAAGGTTAGTCCAAAGTTTTTATTACTAAATTATAGAAACTAAAATAACAACGTCGGCTTAAAAACGTCAAAATATATATCTGAAGTTTAAAAAAAATAAACATAAATCCCTCCTGCTTAAATCAGTGACATGCTTTAAAAAATTATCTCAACTAGACATTTACACAATTTTAAATTAATACAGCAAGTTAATTTACACTTATCCGCTTTTACTTTAAATTAATACTACTACAATATTAATTCATAAAATAAAATAATAACTTAGTATTACAATCAACTTGTCTTGTACACTTATGCAATACTTGTATTTAATGATTTTGGCGTCGCATCCTGTCTATATCTGACATAAGTCAAAAACTTGACACTGTTAGATATGATTGACAAAAATGTCAAACGTACTTGAAAGTTAGGTTCATGTATGCATGCGTACGTGATTTAGATTGGTATATTTTTCTGATTGTAATCAGCAGTCCGAATGGCGTAACTGGTTAGCGCATTGGCGATCAAAGTCGAAGGGTACAGGTTCGAGACCTCATCATTGTGTTATATAACCTAACAGTGGTAGCACTAAGCATCGAGTGGATTTTAGTGTCTCCGCTCAATGTACTTCCGGAGGTTCACTGAATGATCATTTATTAATGGGTCCCAAATTGCAAAGAGACCTCACTACACTGTTATTACAATTTCGTCTGCATCGTTACGTCCTCACTGCAGATATTCGTCAAGTGTATCGACAAATCCTTATTGCACCTAATCAGCGTGATTATCAACGGATTATGTGGCGTTTCTCTCCTAATAATCCTATCCAGGATTTTCATCTTAATAACGTGTCTTTAGGATCAACTGCGCTCCATTTCTTGCCATTTGTACTCTTTTGCAACTTGCCGATGATGAAGATAGACCCTTTCCTTTATTCGCTTTCGCTCTTCCTCATCCCACCTATATTGATGACGTAGTGACAGGTAGAGATACTTTTCAATACGCCTTGGATTTAACAGAGCAGCTTGTAGCCCTTTTAAAACGAGGTGACTTCGATCTGCAGAAATGGTCTAGTAATGATCCCGATTTGCTTAACGGCATTCTCGTCCCCTTATCGGTGTTTGCAACCGCATTGCTTTGAGGATCCTTCTGATCTTACCGTGAAAGTTTTGTGTCTCCAGTGGAACCCCTCTTCAGATAATTTCCTTTTCGTGGTCAATCCTATACATACTTCTTGTACAAAACGTAATATTCTTTCTAATCTAGTCCGCATTTTGACCCGTTAGATATTCTCTCCCCCGTATCCTTTTTAATAAAGCATTTCCTCTAACGTCTTTGGACTCTCAAACTAAATTGGGATGCCCGTCCACGATCGGAGTTTTGTCGTTGATGGAAAGTATATGTTGAAAGTAGGGATGGATTCGGGCCGTGCCGGGCCGGGCTTTTAGATGCGGCCCGGCCCGGCCCGAAATAATTTGCTCCGGCCCGGCCCGGTGGCCCGGCCCGAACCAAAACGCATCGGCCCGGCTTGAGGCCCGGCTTGAATTTCGGGCCGGGCCGGGCCGCTTCGGGCCGGAATATAACTAAAGCCTTAAGAGATGTATAGATTTTTCAACATCCAAATGGAACGTATCATTTGTTAATATATGTATTTTCAGTTGTATAAAAATACTCTTTACTATTATTATGTTTTTCTACAAAAGTTGAATATATCAACCTTAATAAACTATAGCTTATAGTATCATTTTAACCTCCAAGAATCTCAAAGGTATTTGGAGATGATGCACAGGCAATCCAAAATAGAAGGTGGTTTGCGTCAAACTTCAACCTTAAGTAACAAAATGCATTTTAGAATTCATGTACTACTACTAGTATATAGTAACATATTTCAAGGAAAGCATTCAAAATTTGACTGAAAATTGTTTCCTCATATTCTAAACAAAGAACGTTGCCAATTTCCATTTTACAGATTGTTTGTGTATAGGTCTACATTTCGAGAATGTGCTAGCATCCGTTCAGAGAACTGATTATTCAAGTCTCTCGTATCAGGTAGACATTACTTTGTTGTCTATGAATATTTTTTTATCGCATGCTTTACTGGAAATCTTAATTATTGTGAAAAAAAATGCCGACAATCTTATCTATAAAAATGTTCAATATTAATATAGGCAGGGTTCTTCAAAAGTATGGAAAGGCTGCTTTCGCCGTATATAGAGGATCTGCTACGTATTGAGTAAAATAATAACATATACCTACAAAGAATCTAGCTATTTAATATAAAAAAAGACGTATACAGGATATCCCACATCCATTAAAAGTATTTTAAAAACTACAATTTTACTGGCAAATTGAAACTTTGTGTAGGAGTTACCGAACAAGGCGAAAATAGTTAGTTAGCTAAAATAGTTTTGAAGTCTTGCAAATATCTGTCATATTAATTATTTTGAATAGCACATCCTGTATTTTATGGCATATATAAATGGTGCTTTAACAGATGGTTATTTTGATTTAAGTGCATGTATCTTCAATTGTTGTGCATCCAGGAATTATTGATCTAAAAATTCTTGTTGATAAACATTTAATCAAAACGGATTGTAGATTGTTTCCATTACACCTTAAGAAATGTTTTTCAATAAAAACAATAAAATAGTTTTTACAATTTTAGGAGGTGAAAAATTCAGAATTGAAAAATTATGTAATTTTTTAATTGAACCCCCATATTTTTTTATTTCTCGACATGAACGAGCATAAAAGTTTAATCAGTTATTTGAAAAATGGTATATTTTGTTATATAAACTTCGGGCCGGCCCGAATAGCCCGAAAAGCCCGAAAAGCTTGAGCAGTTTGGCCCGGCCCGGCCCGGGCCCGACACGTGCTTGGCCCGGCTTGGGCCCGAAAAAAATTTTGCCGGCCCGGCCCGAAGCCCGGCTTGATATTCGGGCCGGGCTTCGGGCCGGGCCGGGCCAAAGCCCGGGCCCGTGGCCATCCCTAGTTGAAAGCCTTTCTCTTCTTGCAGATTTTTTCTTAGAGCGCCTTCTAGTCCCTTCTCACTACGATTCGCGTGAGGTACATTGTTTTGGGGATGCTTCGGAACGCGGCTACTGCGCCGTCGTTTATTTTCGTTTTCTTAACGGTTTTAAAGAACCTATAGTTCGTTTGGTATGTGCGAAATCTAAAGTATCTCCATTGCAACCCCTTTCACTGCCGAGGTTAGAATTGCTAGCCGCTGCCTTATCTACTAAATTACTAGATTTGTTCTGATCGTGTTTTCTTCCCATCTCACCTTTAATAGAATATACTGTTGGTCCGATTCGATAGTTGTACATTCATGGATTTCCGCTCCGCCTCAACGATGGAACATTTTCGTAGCCAACAGAGTAGCCTATATCCAAGATAATACTTCTAACGCCATGCGACTTCATGTGCCTTCTAACGATAATCCCGATGACGTTGAGTCACGTGGTTTGTTACCCGTGCATTTACATTTCCAATGCTCCACCCGAAGGTACTACATTGGACCATTAGGCGAGTTTTTTGTTGCCTGGAAATTTAGAATTTTGCCGAACCCTTGCCGTTCCAGGTACGGTAGGGATCTTTAACATGCGTGACAACACAAACACGAGACCTCCATTTACCCTTTCATCCTAACGAGGGCGTAATTTTTGTGAAAAATGCTCACCTGCCGTTTTTCAAGCAGTCGGCCGTGTCGGGATTCGAACCCAGGACCTTGGGATCCGTAGTCTTACGCTTACTATATTGATCCACGGCGACGTTGGGTCACGTGATTTGTTACCCGCCGAGTTGCTCCAATGTTCGTTATGGTAGGCAGCTTCACCCATTTCAGTACATTTTCAAGAAATAAATCATGTTCCACGTTCTTGTTCTCTAGTACAACAGGTACTAAGTGAAGAACGGTTCGCTACGCTCACTACTACTTTGTCCTGTAATGTATTGGAAGCCCTACTTAAAAATCAGTCTGCTTTTCTTTCTGTCGTTCGTATAACCTCTTATATCATCCGCTTTATTAATAATGCCAAGCATCCTTTAACTAAGCGTACTGGATCTGTATCCGCTCATAAGTTTTAGCTCGCTTTGGAATGCCTTGTTTAACATACTCAACAAGCATCTTTTACGGTTGAGATCAGGGCCCTTCGATCCGAAACCCTCACTTGCTAAAAGGTTCCAAAAATTATCCCCCTTTCTTTTAAATGACGTGCTTCATGTAGATGTCGGGTTAAGTTACGCCCCTATTTCTTACGATAAACGATTCCCCGCTTTATTGCCCAGTAAGAGCCGTTTCACGGATCTGTATATTCAGTACATTCATCACAAATATTATCACGCAGGTATTCAAACAACACAATTCCTTTTCAACCAAAGATTTTGGATAGTTTCTGCGAGAAGATCTATTCGGCGGGTACTTCGCTCTTGTATTCCTTGTTGGAAAACATTTCCCAAGTCTTTTCAGCCCCCCATGGGCAATCTTTCATCAGCTAGAATAACTCAAGTTAAACCATTTTTGCATACCGGTGTGGACTTTTGCGGCCTGTTTACAATAACCATGAGCCGAATCCCCGGCGTCAAAACTTTAAAACCTCTAGTTTCCGATTTAACCGCTGACGCTTTTTGGCCACGTTTCGTCGGTTTCTTGCTCGTCGTGGTCGGTGTGAACATTTGTACAGCGACTGTGGTACAAATTTTGTCAGTGCCCATCGCCAACTAGTTTCCTTTGCTAAAGCCGCAGCTTCCCAAGAACTAGTTACTTGGCATTTTAACCCACCTTCCGCGCCCCTTTTTGGGGGTCCGAAGCTGGCGTCAAATCTGTCAAAATCCTGCTGCTTCGTGTTATAGGAGAGCAGGTTCTAACCTTTGAAGAGTTATCAACCGTTTTCATCCAAATTGAAGCTGTCCTCAATTCGCGCCCTCTGACGTCAGTTAGTAATGATCCTAACGGCCTTAGTTGTTTAACGTGGGGTCTTTTATGACCCTTTCCGCTCTTTCTGCCCCGCCTGGTCCCGCACTGCCTTTAAATCGTTTGTCTCGATGGTAATTATTGCAGCGTATCTACCGGGATTTTAGGCGCGCTGGCCCGGGAATACTTACATACCCTTCAAGTAAAATCCAAATGACATGTAGCCAAAAATAATATTCAACAGAGAGACTTAGTTCTAATTAAAGCCGATTCTCTTTCTTCTCTTCAGTGGTCACTTGGGCGTATTATCTTCGTGCATCCTAGCGCCGATAGGATTGTCCGCGTTGCTACTGTTAAAACAGCGCGTGGTGAGTTTAGGCGTCCTGTGGTTAAACTCTGTTCCCTCCCTCTAGATGAAAATTAAAATGTTTCCATTTTGGTGGGCGATAAGTTCCGTCCAACCCTGTATATATTCATTTAGTTTCTTTATATTATTACTATGACATTTAAGTTTATTTGTTAATGGTAATATCTGCTCTTTTATTTAAATTTGATAAACCGGTCGCGTTTCACCTACAATGTTCTATCTTGTTTGCCATATGTTTTGGTGACTGCGCGGCTTAACACAGTCTATTGTCACCGCCTGGACAATAAGTTTCTGTTTGGGAAGTCAGTCCCCGTATAGGACCAGCTCATCGCTTTATATTAGTTTTCGAGTGTCGTAATAAGTGTTCTGGATCCAAGAATCTTCACCGCTCTAACTGGACATCAGGTAAGAATATTGAAGGCCGCATTTGTTTAATATCTATTTGGTTATACTACCGCTTTTCTCTCCTAAGAATCCTTTTATGTACTCAACGCCGTGCATAAAAATAAATAATTTAGTGTATTTAAAACTCCAGTTTTAATCTTAATTTTGTGTACTAAAATACGTTTTACTGTGAAAGAAAATATTTTCTATAAAATAGACCTCGCTTACATTATAATAAAGCTTTAAATTAATCATATTAATTGACTTTTGTATTACATAAATTCATTTTAAATAAAACATGTTCTCGAATTTTGGAGAGAAATATAGAAAATACGTCATCTGTACTTAGATCAATGTAAATATCTAATTAAATAATTAAACGCTTATTCTAAAAAACAGCAGGAAAGTAAAAAACCGATAAAATTGATAAGAATTATTTATTAGCTTTCGCAGTCATTGTAGGAAAGATACTATGCGACCAGTAACCTTATATGTGTTAGAGAAAGACTAGGCAGGACGCGTCACTATTATAAATCAATCACGCGAGTCAACGCCAATGAATTTTTCTCGGAAATCTTACATCATTGCTGTGTACTAGATTCCATAGAAAACTAGAACAATGTAGAAGGCGTGACGTAATCAAGATAAATTGTATATAAACCAGAACTTCGATTAAAAAAATTCACTCATGAATTCGATCGCGAAAATGTTACTTTGATTAAGTCGCAAGCTTGTTGCTTTGCGAAGATGATATTTGGAGTATGCAATATGCATATCGTAATTAATAATTAAAATATAACGTTGATAATTAGGTTACACGTAACGGGAATATAAATATAGAAGTTATTAAATGTAATGAACATGGAGATAAAAAGCTATTTAAAAATTAACTTAATTAACCAGAGGATGCACATTGATTTCTAAATGGAGATTTTATGCATGCTTTTGTAAACTGGGATTTGACGTCAATTAAAAAATGGAATCGGAAGATAGTTAATACTGATGGATTTTTGCAAGTATTACTTTTAAAATATTGTTTGTAACTGATTTGTGAATATTTGTCATTTAAATTTAAGCTATTAAAAGTCCTAATCATTTTATTTTGTAAGGATCTTTAACGGGAAAATTTATGATCAGAGTTCCAAACACTCTGACTTTTTTTTATAGACTATCTGTCAAGGATTTTTTTTCGCCAAAACAAACCTTACAAGCGTAGGAATAAAAATCCAGGAAAACTATCCACAAGAAAAGAGATGTGAGTTCTGTAGTATGCAAGCAACTTTAGGCGAGGAACATTTTTGATAATTAAGTACTTGTAAGGACTAATTTTATGCTTGAAAAAGATTATGCTGTAGATGTTCTATATTCTTTTGTGTGAAAGAAAATAGTTTAGACTATATAGATGCTTTGTAATATTGCTTTGTTTAATTTCATTTTTTAAATTCCATTATTTACGTTGAGCTAACCAAACAAAATAGTTAGAAAGGAAGGTAAGTCAACAATTTCAAATTTTACAATTTGCTGTATCCGTATCACAGCACTCTTTTAGCGACGCCTAACACCGGCCGTCGTCACAGCACCTGTGACTCGATTAATTCGTCTGTAGATTAGAGTTTCTTGTCTCGTAAGATTTGTTTTTGGAGTTTTTTTTCTTTTTGTAATATCTGATTAGTTTCCAGTATGACTGACAGAATGAAAGAAGTTCATAAAAGTATGAGAGCTGAGGGAGTGGAAATTGGTTCTCAGGAAGGCGTTTATATGGAAGAAGCGAAAAAGGAGAATCGAGAAGCTAAGAGTGTAGGAGAGACCCAGAAGTCAAAAATGATAGCTCTTTTATTAAGTCAAAATATGCAGGAGCAAAAAGCAATGAGTGAAAAGAATGAAAAAAGTATGCAGGAGGAACAAAAGGAAAAAATCAAAGAAATGAGTGAAAAGAATGAGAAATATGGACCTATGAAATTTTATATATTAATTTTATTGATGAAACTTAGTATTAGTTAAAGAATAAAACATTAATATTTTAAAAGGACGATAAAAGAATAAAAGGAAAAATTGGTATTTAAGTATTTTCTATGTTTGTTATTAAGGGCGTTTCCAGACAGAAAGATTAATGTCCTAATTTAATATGGGAAACAGAAAAATTGAGTGACAGTATTATCGATAAATTTAATTTAATGTTTTTTTAGAATTTCTTTTAGTAATACTTGGCTAGAGTGACGTTAAGAAACTAGGTTCTATAAGTATATTTGTAATTATTTAATGTCAACAGAAGTTAAGTATACTTTAAATTTTATATACATTTATTTATGAACTAGGATAAGAACCAGGTCATTATAAAATGATGTCCAGCTATTCCAGTGATGGAGTTGTATTTGGTAAAGATTTTGAAAATTTTTTTAGTTATGACAAAATTTAATAAGTGTTTTAATGGAGAGAAAGATAAAATATGTGATAAATTTTGGAAAGCAGAGGAGACATGCGGAATAAGAGTCTACCGTGTGGGGATAATATACAAGGAATTTGTGAGACAGGCAATTTGGAGCCCCTTAATTCTGACAAAGAGATAATTCCTTTCGGGATAAGTAAATACAGTAACGTAGTTTGTTTGTATTTCAGCCATTTTAATATTTTTATTTGTTTATTTTAACTATTCTTATAATTTCTTCCATAGAAACCCACTCCTACATTCCTGTAGCTAGACGATGCACTCTTGAAATTGTTACGGGTCCTCGCTCCTTCAGGGCAAATAAAAATTTATAACGTAGCGCACATATTACCTGTAACAAGGTCTTAGAAAATGAAATCTCTACTTTAGTACTAAACCATCTTTCAAATGCTAGATGGGAAAGCAGAATAAATGCGCTAAAAGTTCTGAGATACTTTCTAACAAAACTATATAAAGCTTTATATACCCTGTATTTTGATAATACAGAAGACTTTGAAACTAGAAATATTGCAAATTCATTACTTTTAAGAATTAAGTCGTGTAAATTTATTTGGTCCATTATTACAAGGTGTAATGTGTTGACAAAAAGTAAAAGCGCAAGTAAAGCTACGCGGGAATCAGATACTACATTACCAAATATTTTATGTTATAGCAAACCAATACATATTTAATAATATTAGGTCAGATAAAGATTTTAACAATATTTTAGAAGAAGCCAAAAAGTTTATTTGACTAGAAATGTAAAGACGAGGCTCCAGAAATTCCAGGAAACCAATTCAAAATTAATTTTTACTTTGTGATATTGAATACACCCTTCGCATTAAATTAAAAAAATTCAGATAGATCTGGGTAAATAACCGTCTTAAGAAAGCTTATTTGTATACATTCACATGAATTCAAAGAAACCGCCACTACAGTAGATTACCCCAATGGTAATACTCATAAATTACCACCATCAAAAATGCATTGCGAACGTAAACAAACGCGGCGTTTTCACAAGTGTGGTAACAAACGACCGGTCACATGAACGGACAACATGGACCTCGACTTTAGAACAGCAGTTAGACGCACTACTCTGTAAGAAATATAACATGTGATGACACTGGGACGAAAAACTTATAAAACCAACGAATAATAATAAAGGGGATTCGTTTTTCATCTTCATTTATAGAGCTTTGAATTTGATTGACATGCAACCATTGTCGTAAGGATTAAAGCTTGATTAATCGGCTAATTTAAGTACGGTATTGGACTCCGGGATTGTGAGAAACAAGTTCTCAAACACGAGTGTAAACGCAGAATTAAAAATATCGTTAAACATGTGAATACCCCTGTGTTGTAAGCTTTCAACGTGTATTAGATTATCTGCAATCAAAAAAATCTTGCACTAAAAAGATCGACCGTAATTTTGTAAAAGTACCAATAAAACCTACAAGTTATTGAATTTTTGCTCTTTACCAACAACATATTTCATACTTTTATATTTTTAGTAATTGTGATTGGTTGTAATAATACGAATCAAATTCATTATTAAGAAAACTTTTTACGTTAGTGCACGCTTATTTAAAGCGTATTGTACATCGGAAATTCTTATTGGGGAAAGCACCACAATTGTATCCATATAATTCATATGTACTGGTTAATTTGATTGGATGTTTATAACTGATAAATTTAAGTTGTTCTTTTCTTTTAGATACGCGAGTTCCGTATTCCCCAATCCATATATGCACCAATAATTAGGAATTATTTATTGGGAAATTATTAGGAAAACTTAAGTTAAATGCAACATTGTATTCAAGGATAAATAAAGAAATGTTATTAAAAGTTCACAAGCAAGTTGTGAGAACGGATGTAATACATGGCATTCCAGACGTAAGTGATACTGCATGTGCAGGTCACAGACGGTAAAGAAACCACAATTACTTAGAAATTAAGATTGTTACATTGTATAATGAATAGAATTAAGAAATAAGCAGACATGAAATCTGCTAGTTCCCACAGACATGTGAGAGGCAGGTACAACATCTATACCCCGAAAGCCCCAGTTCAGTCAGTCAGCCTAGACTTTTGCAATAAAATTGACTACGTTGCATTCTAGATTTCCTTTGATATCTATTTACAAATAACCTCATCTATATGTTTCCAAATTTAATGATTGCCATACGAATTGTTTTACCACTATCTGCGGCAGTGGCTAGCTTCTCGAAATATAAAATAATAAAAAACTATTTACGACCAATAATCTATTATTAGTATTAAAAAGGACATTTCGGAAGATATAAATGTATCAAAACTACTACAGTAGTTTATCTGAACAGTTATTTATATTACACACGTACAACTATCAAAGCTTTAATTAGAATATAACTTCAAAACTGACTTCCAATGTCCATGGCCGCAATCTATATACATTTTAAAACCTCTAGACTAACCTAAAACATACATGAATTATGAAAACAACATTCTCGATTGTATCTATTGTAATCTAAATAACTCTTAAACGTAAAAGCTTTGTACCTGTCAATCAAGTGATTGCAAACCACAGGACCTGGCAATCATCTTTATTTAAAGATGTCTCGCCAGAGGGTGCCCACCACTCACCCTTTGTGTATAGATGCTTCGTTTGCGTTCTTATGTAACTATTCTGGACGGAGGTAAATCCATCGGTGCTACAATAACTATAATTATGTTAGGTTCGAAACTTAATAAGTAAACTCTAAATTTTTACATTTTCTGTAATTCGATGTTTCGTTAAAGGTAAGAATATTTCATAAAAATTTTAATTAATTGATACGGTAGGGTAGCAAAATTATTCTAGCACACGAGGAGCAGAACGGCCCTGCATTTAGTTCAACATGCTACAGCACATTCAGATCAGTATTCATTACTCTTAAAACCTTCAAGTGTGTACCGTGATGCAAAGCCGAAGAACAAAATTCAAATTTTCTATCAAACTTGAGTCATGTAGAGACCTCCATCCTTTGATATCAGTTCTGCAATAAAGTGGATTATTAGTGTTTTAATTAAAAATGTCATGTAAACAGCTTTTGATGTCAATGCCAGAAAAACTAATCTATTATAGACCCACGTTTGTAAAGTGTCAAAAAAGAGAACGCTGCGAACGTAATACAAAACAAAATACGGATATAGATCCTAATACGTAATATGTTATAAAGAAGACGTCAAATGCAATATAAAACTGGAACCTGATGGATAGTGAAAATTCGATAACTAACTTTTCTCCTGGTTTCCAATATCAATAAAGTAGCTTAAATGTTTTTTCCTCTATCCGATGTATTACATACACGAAAAATAGAAAGGTTATCAAACTAAAATAAACTCATTCGATAAATAAGAGTAAATTTGTATAGGAACAGGTTGGAAGCAGTCGTTTCATTAAGATTGAAAAGAGTCTAACTGGACTTGATGGTATGCATTTAAAAACTTGTCTAAGTATTTAATTTGAATTCGGCTATACATTTCCTTAGAATAAAAACTAAGGTACTTAACGATATAGGAAGTTTAAACTACACAATAATAGTTACAAGTATTAAATTACAAAATTAAGTCTATCATGTTGTAGCAGTTTTTATTTTATTTACATAATTTAATCCGCGTTTTGAGATCTTTGCTCCATGGAAGGAGAAAGAACAATTTGGGGCCTCACGATGCGAATGCAACTATGACAGTTTTCCATGAAAACAAATTTGAAATTTTAGGGTGGAAACAATTCTAAATTTTTAATTATAATGATGAACGCCCTTGGCATACTAGCGGACGTGAAACACGGTAATTCAAAACTTTAAGGGACTTAAAATTTTTACCCATACGAGATAGAACTACAAAAACTTGCTGTGCCGACGGTTAACTTGATCATTGTCCCAAAAGAGGGTATGTGAAGGGTAGCGTTGAAATATTCTTTGCGAAACGAAAAACTAAAGTTAGGCGCCACTGTAACCAACAAGTATTAAAAAAAATATATAATTTTAGCGTAGATAAAGAAACCCTTTCGAGATATATAATTTTAAAATTTCTAATTTAACTCTTTAAAAAATTGAATGTCTCTATTCTATAATAAATGATTTGTATCCAATAACAATATTTAACAAAAGAAATAAATAATTTCACGCATTTCAATCATATATATAAAAAAAATTATTAGTAGAACAAAATTTCAATACTTAATATTTAGATGAGCATCAGATCTGATAATCACGTACAAATTTAATCAATTAATCTTAAAATAGTTATTAGTAAGAGTTTAAAATATAACAAAGGTAGAGCAAATACTACTTTCAAGAAAATACATATTCGTAGTAAAAATGTTAAATAATCAACAAAAAATATATCGATTCAGTTGGGTGTCGGGTCTTACAGACTGGAACGATGAGAGGATTTCGCGGCTCAAAACTTATACGTTTGTGGGAAAGGGGGATAACACACCCTTAACCTCTGGCTTCTTGTGGCTATCCATAGATTGGTTGCGCCCAGGTTCCAGCTGGTTACTTGCAGTAAAAAAGGCGATAGCCCCAGACTGATTTAGTACATGACGGGGGCGTTCGAAGAAGATGGTCGGCTCAAAGATGCTTGAACATCAACGATGCTAGTAGGTTCGAGGGCACATTTCGACTAGAGGGTGCTTATTGACTCGAAAGATTTTTGATGCTCCATAGAATTTGTAGGTACTAAGGCTTTTGTCGGCCCTACGGAATTTGTTGGCCCTACTGAATTTGATGCTCTATGAAATTTGCGCTGAAATGAAGAAGGATTAAGGCACTTAAATTTTTCATCACTAAATCTAACCATCAACGAATCCTCATCATGCTTGACTCGAAGATAACGTGGAAATGAGCGGATTGAGAAAATGACTTACAAAGACAGTTCAACTGGGGGAAATCTTATCAGAACAAATATTTAATGTCCACGCGCCGTGTGTATAAAATAAGTTAAAAATCTTGAGGTATTTTGTGAACAATAAGATGTTTACACAGACTTTTGAAAGATTATCTTGCCATTTACGACTTTACAAACCAGACTTCACAACAGCTGAATTGTTTTCTACATGATTGTGGGTACAAAATGTTGAACTTACTCTTACAATTTAACCAAACAAAAAAATAACAAATCGCATGTTGTTTTCCATATGAGACCAAGGTCTCTTATTAATAATTCGAAAATCCATCTAAATTTATAAATAAATATATTTGCAAATTTTTTCATTTTTTTCTATTGCCTTAATACTTCAATGTTTCGAAAAGAAAATTTTATACAACCAAAAAAATTGTTACAGTGTTGCTTGCAATCAGTATTCAAATGAAAGGCCTGTGAATCCTTCCTAGGTTTACTTTAATAATTACACTATGATAGTAATTTTTGAACAGTCTTCTTCGGCAAGGAATGTGCTTTCGACGCTTTCGATAAAGTTAATTACCACAATTGTAGGATACGAGGAAGTGAAATTCCACGTGACTGTATTAATAATGACCAAAATTTGCCTAAGGTGGATATTTGATATGCCATTTCAAAAAATAAGAAATTGATTTATATTTTTTTGCTAGAGAAAACGTCAATTAATTATAGCAATTACGTAGAACTTTTGCGATATCGCATATGGAGGAACAAAAACAGAAATTCATTTTTGAAAATTATAACGCACTCCCAAATTGGACTATAAATGTGAAAGAATTTTTTTAATCAAAAATTTTCAAGATTGAGATTGGAAGCACAGAGTCAATCCCTTGACCTTCTTGTTCACTGCATTAGATCCGCTAAACTTTCTATGCGGTTATGTAAAGGATCATGTAAATTGTACACCAATGGCAAACATGGCGGAACTTTAACCGAGAAACAAATACACAATCGGTTTAACTCGTGCCGTGAAATCGATGATCGTTTAGTAAGAGTAACACACGGTGCTCTGAAACGCATTCGCATTACATAAACTC
Source organism: Platerodrilus igneus (assembly GCA_036346225.1). Lineage (NCBI taxonomy): Eukaryota > Metazoa > Arthropoda > Insecta > Coleoptera > Lycidae > Platerodrilus > Platerodrilus igneus. The sequence goes on along the minus strand of JARFIW010001469.1, from coordinate 6,664,755 downwards.
TGTATATTCGGGTTTCACGAAAAACTGATCTTAATTTAGTATGATATTTTAAGTTTTGTTTCTATGAAATAATTCTAATAGCAAAGAATAAAATTATTTCTTTTAAGGACATTGTAAAGGTAATAATCCAAAACAAAGACCTAAATTAAAACCGCAAATGAAGACACACCCTAATATTACAAGAAACTACGTATGTATCTCCCATGAAAACATAATTTACAATACAGAAATGTTGTGTGTCGTGATCACCAAGGACATTGAAATAATACAATCCTACAAATACAAATTACACACAACGTAACATGACGATAACCTTTTATTCAGCATAAATAAATATTGTATTGCGAAAACGAATTTTTAAAGAGGGAAAAATGTGATACAACAACCAAGGACCATAATTGAAAGCTAAGTTCAGAAAGTTATTAAAAACATAGATGTAGTAATAGGAGCAAGTAGTAGGAGAAAAGATAAGTTAAAAGTTGAACAAAACACAGCTTTAATATGTGAATATAACCGTATGAGAAAAACAGGTGGTGTGCGACTAATTTTCCTGAACCACCGTTGTAACGATCAAGGTATGCTTCAACCAGGAATTCGTAGAATTAACGTCGTGACGACCTGTTAAAAGAGATTAGGACATGAAGAGTTCACCCCTCAAATAATTTGCATTTTTGTCGTTTTGTGTTAAAGGAGCTGTGTTACATGGAAAAAGAGCAAACTGAAACTCTAAGAGTTACTGGACATCCTGAAAAGTTTTAAAGAAGAAATTGGAATTTAAACAGTAAGTAAAATATGAGTTTTTATATCTATAACTTTAAGTACATATGAATTTTAAATGTAAAGGGGGAAGTATTTATGTAATAGGAAATTAGTAATAATTTTATTGTACGATGACTCAGCGACAGAACTAGTATTGGTTAAATTTAAGCATCACATTATCGTGAAACGAGGTTTGGAACATTTGGAAATAATTATCGGTATTAAATGGTGGAATGTAGTGTTAATTAAAGACTTAAAAATTAGTATTTTGTATAGAAAACGAAATGATAAACGGGAAATTGGTATTTAACTGTTCTCTAGGTATTGTTAAGACGTGTATTTCCAGAACTGGAGTAGTAAATTTTATTTGCTGCACTCTCTACATTGAAATAATTTTGATTTAATCATCGTATGCACGAGGGTGGTTTGAAAAGTTCGCAAAATGGAGCACAGATGGCAGCATAAGTTCGAATAAAATATATGCAATTGATGGATCCAACTATCTAGTGCACAGATATTAAATTTGACATTCTGCCAAGTAGTATTAATTTGCTGCTATATGAAGTAAAGTTAGTTTTGTGAGTTTTTCAAAATTGATAAAACTGAAACGCGCGTTGTTACCAAATATTTTGTAAAAAAAAAGTTGGAAAGCAACAGAAATTACATAAAGATATGCAGGTTACATTAGGAGACTACGCTCCATCATTTACAACTGTGCACAAGTAAGTGACGGAATTTAAACGTGATCGTGAGAGCCTAGAAGATGACCCGCGCAGCGGACGGCCAAAAACTGCCACCACGCCTAAAATCGTCCAAAAAGTTAATGATATGGTTACGCAGGATCGTCGATTAAAGGTCTCCGAAATTGCTAAGGGCGCAGGTATATCAGATGAAAGACAATTTCATATCTTCACTGCAGAATTAGGTATGAAAAAGCTTTCGGCAAGATGGGTGCCGCGCATATTGACAATTGATCAAAACCTTCAGAGGAAGAGAATTTGCAAACAGAGTTTAGACCGCCTTAACTCCAATAAAACCGACAGATGAAACTTAGGTTCACCGTTATACCCCTGAAACCAAGCAACAATCTAAACAATGAAGACATAGGGGTTCTCCAGCACCAAAGAAAGCAATGTCCGTGAAGTCGATTGGAAAAGTTATGGCATCGGTTTTTTGGGATGCTAAAGGTGTCCTACTAATTGACTATCTTCCCAAGAGCCAAACAATAAACGGTGAATATTACGCTACACTTCTAGGCCAACTGGATAAAAATATTCGTGAAAAAAGACCTGCATTGCGTAAGAAGATTATTTTCCATCAAGATAATGCACGTCCATACACAAGTGCAGCAGCAATGCAAAAATTGAATGATCTGAAGTACGATCTGTTGCAACATCCACCTTATTCGCCTGATTTTGCTCTTTCTGACTTCCGCCTGTTTTCACAACTAAAAGTTTTCCTTGGGGAAAAACGATTTTCCACGGACGAAACGACTATTTTGGAGGCCTTGAAGAATCGCACTTTCGTGATGGCATAATGGGTTTGGAATATCGCTGGATGAAGTGTATTCAACTTGACGGAAATTATGTTGAAAAATAAACTATATTTTAAAAACACATTTTTTCATTTTCCCCTTTGTTTAGCGAACTTTTTAAACCTCCCTCGTAGTACTTCAGATTTCTTAATCTTCTATTATTAACTGAGAAAGGTTATAAACTTTCAAGTTAAACCCCTTATTATTAACATATTAGACGTTTGAAACACTGTGGAAGGAATATCTTTTTATGCTTGCGTTCTAAGTTAATGTTCGCTTTACAAAAATTTATGAGTATTTGTGCGTCCTCTTCAAATCTCGAGAAGATATTCCAGTTAAAGAGAGGCAATTTAAGAATTGCACTATGCAAATGTCTTCGTGAACCTTACTTGGTGTCAAACTCGATATCTTCTCTAATGGTTGGTAAGAAGTTTGCTTTTAATTATTAGTAAGACGATTTATTTGTAATGCTAAGTATGTAAGATAACAATTTGATTAGTTAATATTTCAAATTTACAATTGTTATTTAAATAAATGCCAGGAAAGAAGGCAGGTAGTGAACATCATTCATTACTAAGGATTTGAGTCTGATCTCTCATCAATATAATCCTTTTTTCGCATACTTCGATTAATAAAGCAAGTGATACCCAGCATTACAAGAATGCGCATGGGCAGGGGTGCACACGCTCAGGGTGCGCATGGACTGGGGTGTGTCTGGGCGTACACCGGGACGCGTGACGAACTGCATCGGATCGCCAAAAATCTTATTAATATTAAAACAACATAGATTGTATACAATTTCAATAAAAAGCAATACATATATATAATCTATATTATAAATTATTTAATTGTGAATACATCTATCATCAATTTCCGTAAACGGATTATTTTCAAACATAGAGTCGTGTATAATTAAAGCATAAGTCATCATCAACGGTTCAAAATTTTGTTGATAGGAATGATGTTTTACAGAATCTTGCACATGATATAATTAAAAGCAAGTACAGTAATAGTGATATTGGGTTCATGTTATAAGAATTTATAAGAATATCCGCCATATGTCCGCCATATGTCCGACATATGTCCGACATATGTCCAACATTCGGACTAAATCCGACCTAGGTCGGATTAGTCCGATCTAGGTCGAATTTTCATCTGACCTAGGACGGATACATTCGACAATGATCGTATGTCGGAGAAACTTTCACCCTATTACGCAATTTCACTCTATAAGGCAATTTCACCCTATGAGGCAATTTCAGCCTATAAGGCACTTTCACCCTATTCTGATGGAGATAAATTCAAGGAACTTTGCCATTAAAGCACCCACAACCAGACCTAGATCTGATTATGCAAATAAAGGAATAGTTTAATATTATTGCAATATCACTAAAGTTACACGCAACAACTAACTTTAAATAAGTTGTCTTTGAAATTTAAATGGATGTTATGACTAAGTTTTATCGTTACAGTGGTACTATATCTGGTTGAACCGAGAAACAGTGCAATTAAATATGTTAATAATTGTCTTTACAAAATGTTGATATCTCTAATCGTTTTCGTGTTATCATTAAAAAATCAAAAAAGCGTGCATCGGCGAACAATAAATATTTACCAACTTATGATCCTTCCAACCCCGATGTGTATCTTATGTACTATGACGTTAATAATCAATATGGATGGGCGATAAGCCAGCCCTTACCCTATGGAGGATTTAAATAGGTGGATACCAACATCGACGTGACATCAGTTCCTGATAATGTGAATGATGGCTATATATTGGAGGTGGATTTGGAGTATTCGAAATCTATCCATGATGTGCATAAAGACATCTCCCATTTTGTCCGAAGCACATTGATCCGAAGACTGAAAAACCGCCTGTATCAAAAACTCAAAGTACCAAATTACTGGCTACACTAAATGCTAAAAGAAGATATGTGATCCATTATAGAAATCTGAAACAAGCTTTAGAAAATGGACTTAAATTAAAAGCTATTCACTGGATACTAAAATTTAAACAAAGCTGCTGGCTAAAATCTTACATTGATCTGAATACTGAACTTCGGAAACGAGCAAGGAATGAATTTGAGAAATTGCTCAAGCTAATGAAGAATGCCGTCTTTGAGAAAACGATGGAGAACAAGCGAAAACATTGTGATGTGAAACTTGTGCAAAACTGGGACGGCAGATATTGAGCCGAAGCCAGGATATCCAACCCGTTATTCAAAAATGTTTCAATCTTCGATGAAAACCTTGTGGCGGTGGAACTTCTTAAATCTAAAATATATTTTATTAAACCTATATGGTATGTGCATTCTCGACATATCCAAGTTGACGATCTACGATTTTCACTACGGATAAATGAACGAAACCTTTGGAGATGGGTGCCGAGTTATTTTACAAATACGGATAGTCTAATTTATAAAATAGTAAATCAGGATCCTTATGAAACTATGAAGCGGGATTGTCGGCAACGTTTCGATGCTTCTGACTATCGTTCCAACAACATTTATGGAATTCCGCTTATTAACAAAAATGTGTTGGGTATGATGAAGGATGAAAATAATGGACGACTTATGACATTTTTTAGAGGACTACAATCAAAAATGTATGCGACGAGGATTTTTAAGACAGCCAGGAAGAAGAAGCTGAACTCTTACGAAAAGAGGAAGAATCACCTGGCATCCGAGACTTTGGTATTACAAAGAAAATTAAAGGAATTAAAAGATCAGTGATAAAGAATAGAATTACTTTTGACGATTATGTCGATTGTATAGAAGATTACAAGGAAGTATTTGTAACGCAGTATCTAATTCAATCATCCAAGCATCAGGTTCACACCATCGCTCAGGAAAAGATTGCTCTAAGCCCTCATGATGATAAACGCCACTTACTTCCTGGTTAATATGCAATACTACCTGTTAGACATTATTCAATTATGGAGCAAGAAGAAATATAATACTTATTAAAAATGTAGAATATTGATTATAAATATATTATCTATAATAAAATGTTATATAGTTTAGTGTTATCATACTCTTAAAAAATAAAAGTAATAGACCACTCCAGTCAGGATGTTGGGCTGAAAAGTGACCTGAATTGATCTTATGATCCTCCTTAAGGGGATTTCAATGCTTGGTACAAAAAAGTATTGGGTATGATGAAAGACGAAAATAATGGGCGACTTATGACATATTTTATGGGGTTACGATCAAAGATGTATGCCACTAGGATTCTAAAGACTATTATGAAGATTTCAATGCTTGGTATAAAAAAGTGCAAAACTGACCTTAGATTTTTTGAGACTAATGCTTAAAATACATGGAAAAACCGGTATTTTTTCGTTAGAAAATTGTACTTTTGCGCTCGTACGCCCCTTGTATACCTACTCATCGTCTAAGAAGCAAGCACAAGCTCGTAACATTCTGCTTTTGATGAATACGTCAGGCAGTCAGTCACTTCTTCAGTAAATCTGTAATTAAGGTTGTTGATTTTTATTCAATTGATAAATACCCCTCTCATCAATACTTAACTCCACAATACTTTTAAAAATTGATTCGTTCCAAAAATACCCGTAGCTTTTTCGAGATAAAAAATTTGAATACAGAAATATACAAGTTGACAATTTTTTTACGGAATAAGAGCCGTACAATGTGTAAGCGCAAAATTGAATTATATTTCTGTTTGAAAGAACAACTGTGGAAGTAATAATTGATGTTATACGCTCACAGTCACTGCATGTATGATTTTAGATATTTCAAATACTATCGTCAGCTTCCAAGTTTTGAGATCATTTTGTAGTTTTGTAGTTGTTACATAATATAAAGAGTGTACACCAAAGCTTCATAATGATTTATACCAAAAAAAAAGAAAATTCAAATATTTATATAGATTTTTTATGGCAATTCCATTAACGAAGTTGGTAATTTGTTTATAGTCGGTTTTAAAATTTAACCTTATACTCTCACGATCCAACATATCCCGATTGTAGCAGCGTTTGAAGCGACAGGGTGTGTTAGAAAATATGGTAAGTAGCGCAGATCAAAAACACGTCAACACGAAGAGTGCTATAGACGCGATACTAAAATCTGCGTGAGTGCGAAAAAGACCCAGCAAAATCTATTAGGAAAATCATCGACGAATAAACTTTAGTTGCGTAATACTTATCATACTTGTAGTATAATAATTACCTAATTGCAGCTATAAAAGTAAGGTAAAAACAATTTTGTAAGAATCTTTGCTAGAATAAATTTTCAGAAAATAAAAAGATTTTCACCATTGTTCACCATTGCACCGGTCATTTTAAATTAGTTATCTAATTTTTAGTAGGTGATGATTTTCATTGTAAAAATTTTATAAACTGCAGCGTACTTGACGATATTATTTAAAGTATTAAGAATTACGCCATCTGTGAGTGTAATAATATCATTTGTTGCTACCTTCTTTGGTTTTTCAAGCAGAAATATAATTCCATTCTGCTCTTATACATTATAGGGCCATTGATCCTTAAAAAAATTCTCAACCTGTCTATTGGGAACAAATAAAAATGAAACTTTATGCTTGGCACAAATGTTACAGATAATTTTAATCATTGATGACCTGAAAAGTTCTTCAAGTTTGGAAGACATCAGGCATTTTCAGTTGCTTCGGATTTTTCATTGAATGGATCATTCAAAAAAAAAACACAAAGACTCCGAAACCATGAATTGAATTTGGATGTTGTGTATTATAAGACCTAGGGTGAGACATGCAGACAAAATTTGTTTGGTTCTGTTGATCAAATGGAAGCGCGTACAATTTTGATCCAAAAAAATTATCTACACTTAAGCTACTTTTTCTGAGTTTTAGGGTGCTACGTACCTGGACGTAGTCGAAGGAAAAGTAAACACCAGGCTAACTACCAACCGCGGAGAATGGGGGGGGGATGCGCCTACATACAAAAAAAAAAATAAAGTACATCGCCCACGACTATCTATTAACAAAATTTAAAAAAAATGAAATTAAATACATAATTCGGTACAAACAAGAGAACGCAATAAAATACGCGTTATCATTTCAACGCCAACAATTATATTATACGGACAAATTGGATAGTAGATCCACGAAGTGAGCATTTCGCGGTTAACATGTAATAAACTCAGTAAAAAAAGGAAAATTAAAACTTAAAATTTTTCAATCGTAAGTATGTTAAATTTTCGTATTAAATGTAAATTTACTCCCTAGTGTATGTTAAATTTTGTATTAAAGGCAAATTTAGTTTTAAATATAAATTTACTCCCTAGCAAGTATGTTAAATTTTGAAGTATTAAAGGTAAATTTAGGTTTTAAATGTAGTACAGGTGTTAAACTTAAGCATTAAATACAGCCCACGTTGTAGCAAGAATCAACGACGTATACCCAGAAGCACCAGCGCAACCAGCTGTTCAATAAGTGGGGTTGACTGGTTTAACACCATCCACCGTTGATAATTGAAAATCCTTGACATGCATAACAGAATGCAAGGCAAATACCTCTCTGCGTCAGGATACTTAACTTGCCAACCGCCGGAAAGAAGAAGTCAGCAAACAACGTAGCTACCATCGTAATTATAGTAACTGCTACACGGCAGCGAACAGGTGGGCTACACCCAGAAAGAATGCCTTTGGCCTCCGGCAAAAACAAAATGCTAAAAATAGAATCAGGTTAGATGGAGTAAGCGCGGGAACACGCACCAAATACACGCAAGACATCTCTAATTGACAGGACAACAATAAACGTGCATTACTTTTAAAGTGACAGAACGAGTAATGTAGAACAAATTTCGTCGTACGGGCTACAGAATCAAATTAAGAATGAATTTAAATGATGCTAATTCGAAATCCAAACATCCGTGTTATCGAAACGCGATTTTAAACTGGAAAACACGGTTTTACCGGAGAATAGTGCGCGGTCTTATTTCAACAAGTCGTTACTTTGTCACAATAGATAAAAACTCATTAAACGCGGTTGTAAAGTTGAACAAATTAAAGGTTATTTACAAACAGGCTATGAACTATTTAGTTATAGCATAATTAACTTTACGTTTCGAAGCGAATAGATTGAAATTGAGTAATTATTCGAAAGCGTATTTATTGCAGAAAATAAAATATACAGGATGTAAACTATTTAATTTTAGCCTAAACTTGTCGTTGTTAAAGAAAAAGAGATCTGAGTTGAAAATTTATTGGACCGCGTATTGATTAGTAACCGGTAAAAATATACGGGATGTTCAAAATAAACGTAACAAGAGAGTCGACGAACCAGATTGCGATATCTGTTTTTCCTTCGAATAGCTGGGTAGTAAGATATCGGTTCCAAAAATGTCTAAAACATTCAAATTTGGTATTTTTATCAATGACGGGAAATCGACTGCAAACATCCATTAGAGATTCAGAAAAGTGCATACACAAGGAAAAATGTCCATAGTGCTAACTAGACAAATTCAACAAAGAACACTGTACAAGTACTACTCAATGTCTTGTTGAATGCTCTGTCGTCGATATTGAAACCGAAAATAAATTCTACATCAACTGTGTTTGATGGCAAGTTGTACGATGAAAACAACCCATGACCGGTTTCGCTGTTTCTGCAGCTCCTCGGATTGGTCTATAAAGTAATGACAAAATAAAAACTTGGACAAAACTGTAGATGTGTTTCTATTTTTAATCACCGCCTAGTCATGAAGGTGGGGAAATTTCCGTTACGTAAGTAATCCATAAAATTATTATAGTTATATTAGGATATGACAACCATGTTTTATATCTCAACCTACTTATTAATATATAAAAAAAAGTCTAAGCCGCATGTACGGCTCACAACCAAACTTAGACATTAAGTTCAACAAATATTACTTACCTTTGTGTTAAATATTTGAAATTTAATTGTACGCGAAAATAATAAATAGTAATGTGTAAAAATTCGTATTTAAAGTCGAATATCTTGATTAATAATTGAAATATCGAAAAGTGAATAGCGCATTCGTATTCAGCGTAAAAAACTGGGTAAGAATCATATATTATATGTCTTGTAACATCACAGGAACCGTGCAACGGACAGACAGACAGACAGACCGACCGACCGACAGACTAGACCATCTCATTAACCAAACGAAGTTTGGTTGATTAGTTAGAAGTGGTTAAATACATTTTTTGGGTCAACAGAGAAATCGTTTCAAGTAATTTTATTTAAATATAGGGGCTAATTTCCTACTAGTGTCTCAATTTCATCCTACGCCGTTTATTTTTTTTCAGTTATTAGGTTCTTATATTAAAATTATTATTTTGCTTTCGAGAAACAATATAAACGTTAATGAAAATTGAATTCGTACCAAACTTTAGGAAGTTAGAAAGTTTTGGAACATAACTTCACCCTAAAGGAGAAATATTAAATTACAGCACTCTACACAAAGGAAGCTCACAAATACCATTCTCCTAAAATAATGAAATAAATTGCTGCTTCTTAATTATTAAATCATGTCTGTATAATAGAAATTCCGTAAAGATGCCGTAAAATATTCAGACTCTTTTTCTTCAAACTGAAATCTGGAAAATACATGCTAGGAATACTGAAATTAAATCACATTTTCTCTTCCTACTTTTATAACTAAGCTTATAAACGTCCAATTATTTTAGACCAAGATGTGTCAGCTTAATTTGAAAGAGGTTCGCAGTTATATTTCTCAAAAAGGAAAAAAGGAATTATGTTTGTTTTAACAATGCAATGAATCGATTTAAACGCGCACTGGCATCTAACGGTTTCATTCATAATAACGTTAAAAATTAGTGTAGTTTTCAGCGACCTCTACCGACGACTAGTTGCATTTTCATCGTAGAAAACGTTCTCTGTTGAAAAGTATGTCGTGAAACATATTTTCCCAATGGGTGTCGCTACCCGTACGAAACCGCTATACTTATCAAATGGTTGATTTATTGAAGCTTATAATATATTTATATTTTTAATGTAAAATTAATTTTATTGTCTTAATACTAAAAATACACTAAACTAAGAATATAGAAATGTTAAACGTAGTTGCCACACGGATTTTCAGTATTATGAATGAACAATATAATCAGTTACCTATATTTCAGATCACGTATTTCAATATGCAAACCGATGAATAAACTAAATGCTATCCTTGAGTATCAATACACGTCACTTTTCATAAAAGAGGTGTGTGCTTGAGTTTAAAACAAAGCATACACAACTCATAGTTCATAAATTAGAATAGTATTATCATTTAAAAAATTTCTTCATTGTTTCTATTTGTTAAACAGCTACTGCACATATCGTATGAGACTATAAGTGTCTTGGAAGAATGTAAACACTGAAATTTAAATAAACATTAGTTGGAAAAGAAGAGGAATCGAATGTATTGGATAATTTTAAATAATTCTCACCAATATACAGGGTGAGTTTTTAGTGTGGCAACGGTCGATAACTCCGTTATTATAAAAGCTACGTAAACCAAATTTGGAGGCATATTAGGCATTCCTAAAGTGCACATTTTAAAAATATTTGGAAGCATACAGGGTGTTTTATAATTCCAGGGCATATTAAACTTATATTTTTTTAAATGGAACACCCTATATATTATTACATTTTTGAATAGCCCATAAAAAGAGCTTTAATTTGATATTATATTGTATCGGTCTATTCCTTTTAGTTTTTGAGATATTCAACTGTTTTTAGAAAAAATAACCCCGATTACATACATTGCCACTGCACTAATACACAACTTATGTTAATTTTCAAGATGCAGAAAATTTTACCATATACCATAGTATATTTGTAAATATCACTCTTTTGAAATTTCTTCCCAGTATACAGGGTGTCAGGTTTCGCAAAATGCAATTTTTAAATTTTTTTTTAAATGGCACCCTACCAATTTTATTGCTACAATGGATAGTTCATTAAGTGTCCTTTTATTTTTGTTAAGCATTCCCTATACCTAAATCCATTACTTTCTGAGATATTTTTGATTTTCTTCAAATTTTATGAATGTTTTTAATTTACATAACTAAAAATAAATTACTATTGGAGAATATTGTAATACAATTAATACATTTTGATTAACAATCAACTACAGTTATCCAATAACAATTTTTCCTAAAGATATAACAACCTACAATAATACGCTATCAACAGAATTCTGTCAGATCAACAATATGCATTTTATAGAAAATGTTCAAGCAGGAAATCAGGCAGGCCTTGAAAAAAATAACTATTACATGTAAAGTGTCATTTAGGTTTATTAATTGTAGTGTGTTGTCATTTAACACATTATCAGTTCTGTTTTAAATGTAATCTTTGAAGGAGTTTACAAAATGAATTTTATAGTGGAAGAACAAATAAGTATGATTTGGGTATTGGGAGCAAGTTTAAAAAATTTCCTACTTGCATCAAGAATATTCCAAGAGAGATATCCTGTTAAATTACAACACACTACAATTAATAAACCTAAATGACACTTTACATGTAATAGTTATTTTTTTCAAGGCCTGCCTGATTTCCTGCTTGAACATTTTCTATAAAATGCATATTGTTGATCTGACAGAATTCTGTTGATAGCGTATTATTGTAGGTTGTTATATCTTTAGGAAAAATTGTTATTGGATAACTGTAGTTGATTGTTAATCAAAATGTATTAATTGTATTACAATATTCTCCAATAGTAATTTATTTTTAGTTATGTAAATTAAAAACATTCATAAAATTTGAAGAAAATCAAAAATATCTCAGAAAGTAATGGATTTAGGTATAGGGGAATGCTTAACAAAAATAAAAGGACACTTAATGAACTATCCATTGTAGCAATAAAATTGGTAGGGTGCCATTTAAAAAAATTTAAAATTGCATTTTGCGAAACCTGACACCCTGTATACTGGGAAGAAATTTCAAAAGAGTGATATTTACAAATATACTATGGTATATGGTAAAATTTTCTGCATCTTGAAAATTAACATAAGTTGTGTATTAGTGCAGTGGCAATGTATGTAATCGGGGTTATTTTTTCTAAAAACAGTTGAATATCTCAAAAACTAAAAGGAATAGACCGATACAATATAATATCAAATTAAAGCTCTTTTATGGGCTATTCAAAAATGTAATAATATATAGGGTGTTCCATTTAAAAAAATATAAGTTTAATATGCCCTGGAATTATAAAACACCCTGTATGCTTCCAAATATTTTTAAAATGTGCACTTTAGGCATGCCTCCAAATTTGGTTTACGTAGCTTTTATAATAACGGAGTTATCGACCGTTGCCACACTAAAAACTCACCATGTATATATATATATATATATATATATATATATATATATATATATATATATATATATATATATTATAAGTAGTTTTTACACAAGGTAAGTTGATAAATACTTACGTATTGAAATTAATAAGATGAAATAATAACTTAGACTTTTTAAGTTAATCAAAATGTATTATTTGTTTTATAATATTCTACAATAGTAAGTTATTTTTAGTTATGTAAATTGAAAACATTCTTAAAATTTGAAGAAAATCAAAAATATCTCAGAAAGTAATGGATTTAGGTATAGGGAATGCTTAACAAAAAAAGCTCGATTTGAAATGATCATTTGGGCTTTACTTAAAAGGTCTAAGTTATTATTTCATTTTATTAATTTTTATATATATATATATATATATATATATATATATATAAATATTGTTGTGGTCTCACCAAAGTTCGAGCGCCATAGTTGGGCCATCATAAGATTGCTGTGGATCCGGGGATTAAAGTTTTAATAATCGCGAATGAGTCATTAAATACGTTTCAAAAAAAATAAAAAAGTTCACAACAAAAAAAATTTTCTTACCCTGATTCTTCTGCTGCAACAATCTTCAGCAGCTTCCCTGGCTAGCTCAGCTATACCTCTTGTCGGCTACCTAAATTTACAATCATTCTTTCTTCCCACTCACACACCATTCAATAAAATCATCAAATAATACAACAATCATACAATCTTTATTTACCGCCATTTACAAACAATTATTCACAGATATATACAATTTGGTTACAATTCAATAAGTGATATTTTTGTAAAGTCCTTGTTTTAAATTTTTATTAGTAAACACATTTAATACAATTGGAGTAAATGGGCCCCAAATAATACCCTATATTTATTGCACACTGGAGTATGGTGAGCTCATAATAACCCAGTTTATTAATGTATGCCTTTGACCTTGCATAGAATTACTACAAATTAATAAACCCATGTACCCTTAACAATCCAATTTAAATTCATAATGCAATCTAGTAAACTTTACATACACCTTTTTTCAATATTTAAAATACCCTCATAATTGTCAAGTACACGTATCTTTTCCAATACGTTAATTAACCATAAATAACCATCAAAGTTCACTCACACATCACAAATAATTCCAACAGTTTATCAAATAACAGCAAATTCAAATGAGTTACCTGGAAAATGCCTCAAGTCTCCATCTTCTTCGATGATACACTAGAACTCCTTGGCTTCGTGACTATGCGCTCTGATCCACCAGATATTTATAGATGATAACATCAGTATACGCCGAGCTTCTTGCTACCCATTTACCATTCCATCCCAGCATCCAAATTCACGCATATTATAATTTTGTTTATTGCTTTATTAGCTTGTTATGGTATTAGTTGGACCTCAGTTAATTTAATTCACTCGACATTGCACATGTTAATAACTACAAGGCCTCAACTTACCACGTTATAAGTGCTAAATACTATTTTTACTGAATTATACAAATTTTCAATACTCACAAGCCTATACTATAACCTCGGTTGATTAGTATACGTAGTCTAAAGCGATGAAAATACAAAGAGCGATCAGAATACAAAGAGGACGCTGCTAATTTTCTTCAAGTATTTATACTATTCAAAATGCCACCTCTCGGGCCACTCTTCACGCGAAACACTTAATTTAAAATAATAATTGTGCAAATTTTAATCTAACTGACTTAAAGCTCCCAGAAATTTACCTCGTGGACACACAATTTAATCCGAAAAATCGCATTCACCTGTCGCGTGTTCGTCCGTTGTAAAACTATCTATCTCAACCAATGATACAGTCCTGTGTCGTCATAAAACTCCGCCTGTAATATTTTTATCCCTGTCTTATGCATATTAGATGTCGCGTTCCAACCCCACTTGAGTTATATAAAATCAATATTGTTGCCCGCGACGTCTCACTCCAAGTGGATACGAACGTGCGTTTTGAAGCCAATGCTTTTATATCGGTCTTTATCTGTAGCATATTATTGATCGTGCATCCCTTCCGCTCTTTAAGAAACTTTGTTAGCTTGTTTATTCGAAGCAACTGACGGTTGGAAATATTTTCTTTGAAGTCCGCGCTAATATGTTTATAAATTCGACGAAGGTAAACTTTTCAAACATGCAGGTGTTCTTAATTATTGACTGTTTAAAATAACAATTTTCGGAGCTTATTTTCACAGTGGTAGGTGAGTGTATGTAAGGAGCGATAATAGGTTCATTTGGTTTAGACACGAGAAACTAAAATTCGTCAAATGGCAAGAAGATTTAATAACTAGTGAAGATTTTAATGAAGTGGCAAATGAGGGCACGGAAAAGCGTAGTAGATATATTTGGTTGACATGAAAACAACAGGGGAAATAGGGTGGTAGAATGTTACATCAAAAACAATTTAACCATTGCAAACACATGATTTCAACATCATGCTACAAGACGAGACACGTGGAAGATGCCAGAAGATATAGGAAGACATCAAATATATTACATTCTTGTGTGACAACGGTTTAAGAATCAAGTAAAGGCTGCCCAGAAGCAGATATAGACACTGACCATACCTTTGCAACAATGAAGGCCTTTCTTAAATTTAAAAATTTGAGAAAAAGAAATGGAAAAAGACACTGTGACTTTGAGAAATTAAAAGACAAAGATATCCACGACAGATTTAAAAAAATCCAAATGAATTGTTGAAATATATCGGGAAAATTTCTGACCCTAAGAAAGTAGAAACAGAATGGAATAACATTAAATCCAGCTTTAGACATGGTTGGTCAGAGATATTCTGGGGTATACACAAAAAGAAAATAAGGAACCATGAATAACAAAGGATATCCTGAATTTAATACAAGAAAGACGAAAATACAAAAACAGACCGGACGAAGCTGGTAAACAGAGATGGAATGTCATAAAATGAAAAATTATTCGCAAATGCAGGAAAACTAAAGGCAATGAATTGATGAACCGTGCAAAGAGGTATAAACTAAGATGGAAATAGGAAAGACAGACGAAGCATACAAACCAACTAGAATGAATTTTAAGGATATAAAACCGTATAGAAAAAATATAAGGGGCGCGGAAGAAAAACTGTAGAGAAAGTGATTAGATGGCAAGAATAAATACAAAATTTATATGCAGGAGAGGAAATGAAAGCTGGCTGGCCACGCTAATAACCATTAAAACAAATATATTTACGTGAAGTGATTTATTGTGAAGTGTGAAATAATACTATTGTAATTATGAAAAATTAGGAGGTTTGTCGTTTTAACCCTTCAAAAGGGGTAAGCAACTAAAAGTTGTTTTAATTTAAATTCTAATATTAACCTAAATAAAAAGGACTCTGAATAATCACTGGAAGATAATTCTAAATAATTACTGGATGACGATTCTAAACAATTACTGGAAAACGATTATAAACAATTACTGAAAAATAATTATGAATGATTATGAATGATTATGGATAAGCGATTATAAATAATTACTGGATTAAATGAGGAAATGACACAAGCATTTACTTCAGATATGAATTGTCATGGAGTTTAACGGAGGTCGCTAGAGTGATTTCCAATTTAAATACTTTAAAAATTGCTTTCATGATAATTTATGTGAGGGGTCAGCAAGCATCATTTTTTTTGAGTACACGTTATAAATTACGTAAATATTTAAAGAAGTTGAATGAACGTTCATGGAGCTTCAGTTAATAATAATAATAGTGATTTTGCTGGCTTTTTGATCATCCTTGGGAACGATAAATATTAATTTTTTTCAATAAAAGTTCTATTTAGAGAATCTTTAAATTTTTCATACGTTGTAGATATTTTTGAGAACATTATAATAATTTGCGCTTAATAGTGTTTTGGTTTAAAGATTAGAACAGGAGGTAGATGTAGAAGATAAAATTTAAACTCTTTATTTGTCGTATTGTCGCAAGCTCCGTGCGTAATTTAAAAACTGAGCTAGCCGAAGCAATTAAAATTATACATTAAAAATCAAGAATTGACAGATTAAGAATATTTACCTTTTTAATTCACAAAAAGGGCGTACAGGCGTATTGCTACAGTATCACAACAATATATATATATACATATATATTTATACATATACATATACATATACATATACATATACATGTACATGTACATGTACATGTACATGTACATGTACATGTACATGTACATGTACATGTACATGTACATATACATATACATATACATATACATATACATATACATATACATATACATATACATATATATACATATACATATACATATAATATACATATATATATATATATATATATATATATATATCATATATATATCATATAATATATATATACATATACATATACATATAATATACATATACTATATATATACATATACATATACATATACATATACATATACATATACATATACATATACATATATATTTTCAAAAAAAATTTAATAAACGCCTCCTAATTTCTGCTCACCCTGGCTAGCTCAGCAATCGGCTTCTTCTTGAATTCCTACCATCCTAAGCACCTTCCTTTCTCACAAACACAGTCAAATGAAATGACCACTCAAATAATGCAACAAAACATACAAAAATATCCTCACGCTACAGCTGCTAGGTTCAACCTCCAGATACGAAGATTCAATCAATTATCTATCTTTTTCGGACCGTGTTACCGGCCACGTGTTTAGACACGACCATCTTGACTTCACTATCCTGCAGAGTAGCTTACCCGTTCGAACGCTGATAATGAAGTGAACAAATTGACAACTCGACAAAGCTTACTAACGAATCTTAAACCATAAAGGTAAAGGAGTCTATATGCTATTATTAATTTTATGTATTAATTTTTACTGAACGGAAATTTATAAATTAAATATTTTATATTATTGCTGTTTTATTTTATGTTAAAGAACGAAGTGTAACTAGGAAAAAAAATACGTAACAATATACCCCTTTAAACGAGTTTTTATGGTAATAAATACACCTCCAATAAGTCAAAACACTCAAACACAAAAATATCAACACAAATGTTTATACAAAAAACAGGAAATTAAGTTTCTTCACCTGGAGTAGGCTTCGTCCCTCATCACCTCTGAAGATGGGTACCAGAAACCCTCGTCGTTGTGTCCATATACTTCGATTATGCCTGGGTCCAACTGATCCCCACTATCCAAATCTCTGCCACCCCCTCTAATCTTCTACCCAGCTATTTGCCTTGTCCAAACTTAACATTCCATACCAAATACACTTCATGCTTACTAATTAAGCTTTAGGATTCGCTTACGCAAGTACCATCCCTTCATTCAATAGAGTCGTTGTAGTAACGGCACCTTTTGTCTAGACCTTAGCACCCACTCGTGCAATATCACTTTTACTACTTTGCCGGTACGTTACTACAGCTTTACATAATTTAAACAGGATGTTGTATGCTACTTTACCGAATACACAATAATTAATACACAAGAACATATACTTTCAATTATGTTGAAGATCTAAGCGCGATCTCAGATCTGAAGGAAAACAGAGCTTCAATATTTTTGTCAGAGTATTTATACGCTTTTCAAAACCCCTCATGGAACCTAGTTCCATTGAGAAGCTTATTTTTAAAATCTACTTCTACAAATTTTGAACGTAACGTCTGATAAATTCCGAGATTATTATAATGTTACACTGAAATTTATTTAATACCTTAACGGACGCGCACTTCTCAAAACTGCTTCGCCTTAAACTAATAATATAGTTTTCCCCCGTCCTAACGCTCCACCTATCAGCTATCTTTCTCCGTTCTACCCATATTTATTGTCTCTTATAGAAGCCCCTCTCAAACTACAGAAAATCGATATTGTTGTTGGCCTTCACATTTCCCGTATATTTTACACGTGACTTGTAACCAACGCTTTCTTATACGCTTCTCTGTCTGTTTTATATTATAGATCTTTTATTTCACTCAGTCTTCAAGGCACTTGTTATTGTTAGCAGTTTGTCAAATCGACCGTTGCAACAATTTCATAGAAATTTTGTCTCGACGTATAACCCAGTTCTATGAACCTGACATTTAACCACAGGTGTTTTTTCAAAGCTACTTGATATTTAAAATAACAATTCCGAGTTTCTCCCCTTTTTAGGATTTGTAAACGAACGTTTGCTTTTATGTAAATGGAAAGATACGTTTAAATTATTGATTTTCTATACTTGAAAACTCCATTTCTGCTTCCATGCGCTTGATTTAAAATTATTACAATATAATTATGCGTAACCTTGCGTCTTATGTATTCTAAAGCTTTTTCCCTTTGTGCAATTTTAACATCCCATCCGTCTTCACTATCTAAACTGGTTCTTTGGCGCGTAAATGAATTGTTCCTATTTTCTATATACACAGTGGATAAAATTTTATTGTCTAGACCTATTTAACCTATAATTCCACGTCAATATATATATATATATATATATATATATATATATATAGATTCTTTTTTAGCGAACGTAAATATATGGACAAGTTGATATTTTAATTTTTTGGGATACATTTCGTTCGAATGTTTTTATTAAATATTCATTTGCTGGTTTCTGACGTTTCGATTTTATTTAAAATCCTTTTCAAAGAGACAGCTTGAATAGAAAAATTTGACATTGACATGTCAATGAATGAATGAATGAATGAATTGAATATTTAATAAAAACATTCGAACGAAAAGTATCCCAAAAATTAAAATATCAACTTGTCTATATATATATATATATATATATATATATATATATATATATATATATAATTCGATCGTGTAATTGCATGCAATGGCAATAACAATGAGCAAAAAAATAAGATTGGAGTGCGCCTATCTTTAGGCAGAATGAAACGTAAAAGGTAGCGGTTCATTTGGCAATGATGACTGACATTTATTTATTGTTTCCCCTACTTTTCCTGATGATGAAAATAGGATTTGCATTGTTTCTTTAGTTGTCTGTAAAATCGAGAATATGTAATTCATAGTAACGTTATAGTTTTTAGATCAGTAGTCAGAATTTTTGCGTTGTGTGCATACAAGCATTGAAACATATTCTTTTATTTTCTCAAAATATTTTATATTTTCTAGCATCATATAAAGTAAATCTTAAGAATACCTACCTTATTATAATTTAACCAACGCTTTTGTGTACAAGTACAATGGTATTGAGAACCCAAAGTACTTACTGCACATGGGATGAGTAATTCTTGGCAGCAGGTAGGTAGCGTTGCCGAATCTGTTAAGATTTTAGTAGTTCTGAGGGTGAAGAACATTTCATGGAATATGAAATTTAGTGATACTGCAAGGAAGTAATTTATGTTGTGTGTGGTGTAAAGTTATTGTTCAGTAACGTAATGGTGCCTGCGCCTGCGAGTGTGTTGTACATGCATGCGACATGAGATTGCTACATTTAAATTAATTTTTTAGGTGTTTTCTAGCACAATGTATAATCTTGACTAATTTATTATTAAAAAATATCAATGAATTTCAACTGATATTGCAAGCAAAATTGTATGTATTTGTTAAATTAGAATGTATTATGCGCCAAAGGACTGCAACTTGCATTGAAATTATATATTGTTTTATAACCGTTATGGGCTTGAAATTGTTGCTAAAATGTGAATTTAGCAAAGCTACCTTTTGGGAGACTTAATGATAATAATTAATATTATTAATTCTAGTTACATACAGAACGGCAATTTTGATAAAAGAAGGTTACATTGGCTGTTATACCTTTTTCTAGTCACAAATTATTACAGTTCACATGTTAAAAAACACTATTAGTAGTTTGAGAAAAAGCCCAATGTGCATTTTCCTCTGAGCTTATTTGAATTAGAACTAGTTCAGTAAATAAATATAGCGGGCGAGTCAGATAACGTGACCACCGCAAATATCTTCGAAGGTATTAGCAATAACAAAAAATGTTATAAGGAAAATATCCTGAGCTTACTAATCCTTATAATAATGTTATATGGAAAAAATTTCCAATTTCAAATGACGCCCTTTATCGATATTGACATCATTGGTGGCTTATTGGGGATGAATGAATGATATAGATATGATAAAGATATGCTAATTACAGGGAAGGACCAATTGCTTTTTGCAAGCAATAACGATAGCAGTGGAGCGGTTATGTAATAACTACAACTACACCAAACTACTTAATAAAGGGTATAAATACCTTTTATCCTGTGCCGCTGTGGGCAATAACGTTCACACACAAAAGCTTGCGGACAACCGAAAGCACGCTCGTCCGGGTGATGTCGGTGTCGCTTTCAAAGCTCTCACACGACCATCTTTTGCAAGGGTTCGAATGCAACTCCCTGTCTTCAAGCACTTCCACTGTCGGTATAAAATGTTTCACTAAACTGTAGGGTGAACGCACTGATGGTATTTATTGTCACAAATACCGAATTGTTCGATGATGACGTAACATACCGCCCACCAAATTCATAGAATTTTGAAAAGGAGGGAAGTAGGTTGGGTGAAGGAAATCACATGGGATTTGACCTTGCTAGGAAAACAGGTAACGAAAGATAGGGTGGTACACTACAGCGAGCGATATTACCAACTATGCAAAAATAAAAATATATATGTAAATAAGCAAATATGTAAAAATAATATACTACTATACATGTAAGAAATGTGTATATACATCTAAACATAAAAATAAAATTAAAATACCGGTAGCGGCGCTAGTTTGACCAAAGGTCGTTTTAATGTGCCATGTGCAGTTTTGATCTTCTTTTCCGTAGTTACCTCAGCAATTGAGGTTGACAATGTTGGTTGAGGCGGCCACGAGTCACTAGGGTAGTGAAGCCATTCAGGCCCCGCCCACCATAGCGAACATGAAATAACCGCGCTTGGCATTAATCCTCGAGATGCAGGATCAGCCGGATTATGCGAAGATTTAATATAAAACCATCGGCTAGGTGCAATGCTTTCTTGAATGTGGCTAACACGGTTTGCCACAAAAGTTTTCCAACGAAAAGGTGGAGAACGTATCCAAGTGAGAGCGACCGTAGAATCACTCCACGCTGAAACCTCGGAGATGTCAATCAAGCCTTGATAAGAACGAATGGTAAAAGAAAGTAAATCGGTTAATAAAACGGCGGCACATAATTCCAAACGTGGAATTGAAATGCGCTTAATTGGAGCTACTTTTGTTTTAGCGGTTACACATTGTACAGTTATTTCTCCAGTAGTTTGATTTATGAACTGGAAATACACTACCGCTGCATACCCTACCTCGCTAGCATCGCAAAACCCATGCAAATGACAAGTAAAAGGATCCGAATGGGGTAAACAACGTGGTAACTTTAATGACGATAATAACGGCAACTCTTCTTGGTATTGCTGCCATTGAGACGAAATGTCTGCTGGTGGGATGTCATCCCAATTTAAACCTAACATCCACAGATGCTGGATTAGGCGTTTTGCAAAAAGTGTTAGTGGGGCTAAAAACCCTAATGGATCATATATTCTGGCAACTTGCGAAAGTATGTTGCGCTTTGTACATATTGGGTTTAATGGTTTAACCCGAAAGGAGAAAACATCTTCTGTAGGTGACCATTGAAGACCTAATATTTTTATTGATTCGTCAGAATCGAAATCGAGTGAAGTATATTGGCAAAAATCTGACGGAATGCCTTCCAAAATAGAAACTGAATTAGAACTCCATTTTCGAAGTTCAAAACCAGCCAAATGTAAAAGTCGGATAAGTTGATCTTTAATTTCGCGGGCCGATTGTATAGAATCTCCACCAGACACGAAATCGGTAATATATAGATTTGACCGTATAGCCTCAGCGGCTAACGGAAACCTTTTGCCTTCGTCAATGGCTAATTGCTGAAGAGTTTTTAATGCTAGATAAGGCGATGACTTAATACCATAGGTCACTGTATTAAGCTGATAAGTCTGAATGGGTTCTTCTGCGGAGAACCGCCAAACAATTAATTGAAACTTTCGATGTTCTTCGGTAACCAAAATTTGTCAATACATTTGGCGAACATCACAAGTAAAAACGAAACGATGAGAGCGAAATTTAAGTAAGATTGACGAAATGTCGTTTTGGAGACTAGGTCCAGCCAATTGAGTGTCATTAAGTGACACGTTGTTTTAGCCTTTGCAGAGGCGTCAAAACCACACGAATTTTAGAAGTATGACCTTCTTCTTTAAACACAGGGTGATGGGGTAAAAAATCATTATCGTTCCCAACGGGCGGAGAATCGAGTAATGCCATATGACCCGCATCAAGATAGTCCTGCATGAAATTGTTGTATTGGACGCGTAGCTCCGGTTGAGCATGCAATTTGCGCTCCAACGAAAATAGTCTTTTTAGCCATGTCAAAGGAATGATCAAAAACGGGCAAAGTATCGTTGAACGGTAACGCAACAATAAAACGACCGCTAGGGTCACGAGAAAACGTGTTTTCAAAATCAAATCTGCCTTTTCTTCTTCCGGAGAAGTATAAGGCTTGATGGAACTCTTCTATCTCCCAAAACCGCCTTAGGGTCTGGTCGATAGGATCTTCTACAGAAGTAAAAATGCTTGGACAGTATCAGACTGCAAGCTTTTGTGGGACCAAGAATAGTCCAACCAAAATTGTATTTATGGCGGCAGGCTGAAGAAATTTGCCACGCATAACACCGCCATTGATGATAAACGGATAAACATCTGCTCCGAGGAGCATGTCAATGGTTCCTGGAGAGTTCCAGGTAGGGTCTGCAAAGTGCAGGCCGCATAAGTGTTCCCAATTATTAGGAACTTCAACGCTAGGTAATTTGCCAGATATTGACGAAAGTACAAAAGCTGTGACTTCTAGAGATTTTTCAGAGTCTAAAATAGAGCGAATGGTGCAGCTGACGGCACCCCTATTGACTGCTGAAGTTGTCTGCCCAAGTCCATAAATCGGAACTTGAGAACGTATGCGTGGAAGCCAAAGTTTGCTCACGCAATCGTCTCGAATAAAGCTAGCTTGAGAGCCAGGGTCTAAGAGTACCCTGATCGGTTTGTATCTACCAGACCGGTCTTGAACTTCCACAACAGCAGTGGAGAGTAAGACAGTAACCCCAAGATTTGAATTCGTCTGTGAAGACAAAACATTTGCCGGAATAGGAGAGGCTGACTGCGTCCTATTGGCATTTTTATGCATAGGTGTAGCGGTCGGTTCAGCTGAACGGCTAGAAGCAGGTTGCGGTTCAAAATGTAGCAAGGTATGATGCGGCTTGGCGCAAGTACGACAGGAATTATAAGATTTGCATTGCATGGACGCATGGTCTGTTCGTAAGCAATTTAAACAAAGGCGTAAGCGTTTGACAATGTCGAAACGTTCTGTCGGAGTTTTCTTTAGAAACGATTGACATCTGTAAATTAAGTAATTGCCCTTGCAAGAAGGACAATGGTGCGAAAATGAATTCTTTGAGTCACTGGAGCTACTTGGTGTATCCAGTGAAACTACATTAGAAGAAACCTTTGGTTTAAATTGAAACGCTGAGGATTTCTTAGGCACTGATGTGTGAGCTGTATGGACAGTCGTCGAATAGGAAACAGGTGCGGTTGAAGAAAAGGTTTCCAACGCTGCACATTACCTTAATTAAACATAGGACTAGTTAATCCGGATCGAATTACCTTAATTCGATCCGGATTAACTAGTCCTATGTTAATACGCATGTCCTAAATTAAATATCATTTTGCACACCAGCGAGCTTTTAAGTAATTATTTTAGTTTTAAATTTGTGTTCAAGCCCCACATGTAGCGGGTTAAAATGTGTAAATATTATTTATACTGTCTTTAAAATTAAATAAGCGATTTGACGTAATTAAACCAACAAGCGTTTAGTTGCAAATAAATACTTTAGCATCAAATGGCTTATTGGGGATGAATGAATGATATAGATATGATAAAGATATGCTAATTACAGGGAAGGACCAATTGCTTTTTGCAAGCAATAACGATAGCAGTGGAGCGGTGGTTATGTAATAACTACAACTACACCAAACTACTTAATAAAGGGTATAAATACCTTTTATCCTGTGCCGCTGTGGGCAATAACGTTCACACACAAAAGCTTGCGGACAACCGAAAGCGCGCTCGTCCGGGTGATGTCGGTGTCGCTTTCAAAGCTCTCACACGACCATCTTTTGCAAGGGTTCGAATGCAACTCCCTGTCTTCAAGCACTTCCACTGTCGGTATAAAATGTTTCACTAAACTGTAGGGTGAACGCACTGATGGTATTTATTGTCACAAATACCGAATTGTTCGATGATGACGTAACAATTGGAAAGCTTTAATTTTCTAGAATGCTATGATGTACCGCCCTCATATGGTTTGGGGATAACTTTTGCACACTTTTTACTGGTTTATTAAGAAATAATTCCTGATACATAGCTGTCGCGTGCACTGCATTTCGAACATTTTTACCTTATCCTCGTAAAATAAATACATTTATAATTATTAAATTAACGTTACTAACATAAACTTTATTTATTGCATCAATTGTTTTACATCAACTTTAGGTTAAACTGTTTGTCAAGGAGTACTAGATTAACACCGTTCTGCAAAGAAATTGATTTATCTTGAAAAAGTTGTCATCAAACTAAACCATATGAGTGTACATCATTGAATTGTAGAAAATTAAAGCTTTTCAATGATATTAATATCAATATAAAGTTAAGGTACCATTTGTAATTCGATAGTCACCTCTCCCCTTAAAAAAGGGGACCAAATTTTTTTTTCGTATGACATTTTTATAGGGCTAAATAAGCAAAGAACATTTTCTTTATAACATTTTTGCTATTCCTAATTCCTTCGGAAATGTTTGCGGTGGTCACGTTATCTAACTCAACCGGTATATGGAATGTGCATTGCGCCGAGCTTTGTGCCGGACTGCACTTAGTAACTTGGGCTGACCCATCGTGCATTGTACCCCTTTCGGCCCATTACACTATCAATACCAGGGCGATTTAGAATTAAAAGTGGGTAGATATTGATGCTGTATCCATTTGTTTACATAAATGTGATATTCTATATATATTTCTTATTTGTACGCCCATTTTAACAGTTTCAACACAATAATATTAGTAATTGAACTTTTGGAATTTTAAATATCAAGATCAAGCCAACGGTGGAAAAGGAGGTGAAACAACGCTGCCACGGGCAGGTTGACACAAATTTATATCAAGCATATAAGTTAGAGATAAAATGGAGTTGAAGTTCGATCATAAGATGCTGCAGCTAGTAACAGGCCATGGGGCACTGAAAATCTACCTGCGAAGATTCAGATTCAACTAGAACGACCACTGCGATGGTGCAGAACGCGTAGAGCACATGCTATTTGACTATCCACCAGAAATGGCTAACAAAGGGTTGGCAAACAGGAAACTAGCCGTCAGGAGGCTAGATTAGCCGAAGCGTTTGCAAGAAGTCCAGGGAGTGGCTAATCAGAAGGTGTTCGGGAATGCTTTGAAGAAGTTTGCGGGAAGGGTCGCGAAACTGGACGCTGAGAATCGGGTGTAAACCGACGGGCGGGGGAGGAAACTCCGCTTAAAATTTTCAGTAGGAGGCAGTTTAGATTTGGCAAATTTATATTGTGGCACGATATAACTTAATTTGCAAAAATAAATAAAGAAAAAAACAACAAAAAATAAATACAAAACAAAAATAACCCAAATATCTACATATGCATGATGAATTCCACACTAAATCAGTCACTATCTTTCCTAAAATGTGCGGAAAAGACAAGGTATTAAATCAAAACTTTAAACCGGACTAATAAATAATAAAACTAAATCAGATTTCTTAATTAACTTAAATCAACCAAATAAATTAATTAAGCTATGAAGTTAAATTAGTGTGAAACCGCGCAATACGCCCAGAACTTAAAAGTGATAGTGGTTGTGATCTCCAGGATATTTAGTGCACACCCACTAGGGCTTTAACAGTGCATACCCATCTCCCGTTAGCAGTAAGATATACTTAGGTGTAGGTAGACGACCAGATCTTTGGAACCTGGAGATATTTATATCTGAGGTATTTGTAAATATTTTGGCGGCTGTACTCGCATAAGCATTGATAAGTATTAATAAGTAAATTTTGCAGTTCATTGTGAACCAGCACGTTTTAGTGTGATCGCGCTAACCTACATTATACCTTCCTTAGAATTACAACTCAATGCAACCCTACAAATCCGATACCTGAAACGCAACCTTCCAATCCAGCTCCACGACACCATCTTAACTCCTGAAGACTACAGAACACTACCTAAGTACAACATTAAAACCCACATTCGTTCCTCGTAAAACCATTACTGGTAACAACTCTGGTCCACATCCCCATCTGGCAGATACACATACGACCTGTTCCTCGAACAACTAGAAATCCCACAACACGTATCCCATTCCAGCTCTCAAACGATACAATTCCTAACCTCTCACGACAAATTTCGATCCAAACTTCACTCCTTCAACATCACCCCATCCCCATATTGTCCTTGCGACAACTCCACACCTAAGACCCCTTACCACCTAATCTACATATGTTCCCTGCTATCCACCTCTCGCTCAAACTTTAAATCCGCACTAAACTTAGATCCCTTCACTCCACTACCTAGCATAACACACCTCATCACGCACAATCCTGAGCTACTAAACAAATTCCTCACCTACATCCTAAACACAAAACCCCCAATAAACACATAAACACTCCAATACAAAACTACCCCACATCCCACACTCCACACAGTGCACAACACCATTGCTTACTCCTCTACATCGAGCATCCAGGCACTACGACGAAAGGAGAACTTGCCTCACCGAAAACCAGTCACAACAGCAGACCTCCACACACCATGTTCAACCATCATCTTTAAAGAAGAACTCTTATTTTGAAACTATCACCGTTTATTTGCTTAAATGTATTTCATTTAAATTGTATATATTTTACTAACCAGTCTAGATACTCTATACAGGAATGGTTAAAAATAGATGCTTATTATTATTATAACAGACATAATGCTTATGCGAGTGCACCTGATAATTTGAGAGCTGTTTCTTTGCTATTCCATGCACTGTTGTATGCTTAATGCTTTATTTAGATATCTATATAATTACATTTCATACCTGTATTGTACATATATATTTTATTGTTCTGTCACTTGATTCCTATTGTTTGGCGTTTTGCCTGTTGTTCGTATTATCTATAGAAAGGAAGATTAAAATTAGAATAAGTTAGTTAGGGAACGATGGAGAACATTAGGGACGAATTTAGGTTGAAGTTAGAACTAGAGCTAAGAACATTGTAAATTTATAGACTAGGAACAAATAGCTGGATTCGCTATTAATGAATCTGGCGTATGCTTAGGAATTCGAGTAAATACTGATTTAGCTAGATTTGAATAATTTTACGTCGACGCTTCAGGTAAGCAGAGCCGGCGACATTCTCACAATAATAAACTAAATTGAATTCCTGTTATATTACACATTCATTAAGTCCAGATATTTCAAGTTCAGTCTGTTTTGTTAAAGTATGCGCACCTACGTCATTGTAATGTTTTTGACCTCAATGGCATATACGATGTACGTGCAATACGGTTAGAAAATTATTTAATATCTATTTCAACTATTCGTAAAGTTAAGTTCAGATAGATACACTGTCTCGAGAAGATATTGTCGGAGACTTTCACAGCCGAAGTCATTGTAAATATTTATGGTCTGGGTTGGGACCGTGTCATCTTATAAACTAAGGTCGACGTTTCGCCCACTTTTGAAAGGGGCTTCATCCTGATGAATATTTATAATGTTTCGAAGAGTGCTAAAAAGTAACGTATCCTTCCTGTAACGCATTTTATCTTACCTTTATTCTAATTACACAGCCCAAATATAACTTACCTGAAAAAAAAAGAAAAATATTAATATAAGCGTCGATTAAATCGGATTATTCATACAACAATAGGCATTAGAGAGTTGTCCAATAAAAATAAGTAGATCGTAAGTTTCAAGGATATTGAGAATAAAATGTCAATAGAGTCAATCCATAATCAAGTGATTCAATTCTGAATTAATTATTTACCAGACCTCGCCCAATATCTTTTTCCTTTCGTTTTTATTGAAGTACTACTATAGTAGGTATCAAATTATGAATTTGAGATTTTTATGTCCTATGGTTGGTTTTCAACCTATTTTTAAATTAAGGATAAAGCGCAAATTTCTATTCTCTACAAACACACGTTTTTGCTCAAATCTCAGCTTAGGACAAACATAGGTAAATGAAACAAATACAAATGCCTTCCGAATATTATAAGCTTTAATTTAGTATATTACAGAGTTGTGTTTGAAACATTGATATTTTTTTTCCCATCATCATCATTAGGTCTTCAGTCCTGGAACTGGTTAGACGCGTACCATCATTGTTTCCTATTCTGAACTAACCAACCGATTTCCCTGAAATTTGCACAGTCTGCATCTATCACTATCTGATCTAAATCTACATCTACCTTCTTTTTCCTATATCTGCTTGTAATATATCACATACTATTCCCCAAAAATGCCTTAGAACGTATTCCGTCCTTCTATTTCTCTTTTTCCCCAGATATCCTTGTTACCCTACTATTTCTATAACCTATTTGTTATTATCTTTGTCTGTCCATGCTATCGTCCTCATACATCTGAAGCACAGCATTTCAAAAGGCTGCTACCGTTTTTCTGTCTGCGTTTCAGACTGCCCGTATTTTATAGGCATACTGTGCTGTGCTCCACACATATGCTTCAACAATTTTCTTCTTGTTCTATGTTTGTTGTCTTTCCTCATAGGCGCTGTTCTTTCTTGTTCGATGCAGTTCGGTCGCCTTCTATTGTTTTACAGTTATATACCCTATTTCTCCGACCTTCAATGATTGTGAAGGAGGTAAGCAGCCTGTGGCTGCCAAGTTCCCCCAACACCTAACCATTTACCTATTTAATATATTTTAAAATATATCTTTTCGCACAGTCAACATTAGTTGCAGATATTTCGCAACCAACAACTAGTTGTTTATACTAATAATCCGATTTATCTGCGCTTATTTTTTCGTCATTAGGTTTTCCGTCTCACAACTGGTTGTGTATACAGCTCGTTCCCCTTCTATTGTTTTCTAATTTTATGCCCTATTTCACCGAGATTCAGTGAAGAGGGTTAAGCAACCTGTGGCTACCAAAATCCCCCAACACTTAGTCATTTGCCGAAATAATGGATTTCCAGTAAATCCTTTCACACACTTAACATTATTCGAGAATATTGCCCAACCACTTCTTGTAGTTACTTATAATAATCATCATCTTTAAGCACAATTATTTTTTCGTCATTAGTTTATCGATCTTGGGGATTGGTTGGATGCGTACCTCCATTGATTTCTATTCTGGGCTAGCCTACATATTTACCTGAAACCCCTACAGCCTACATCTTTTACTATTTGTGTGCAGTAATCTAACCTAGGTCTGCCTCTTCTTCTCTTTTTTCCTATCTCTGCTTCTAATATATTCCGACCTCATGCCGTAGTACGTGGCCTATCATCCTATCTCTCCTATTTTTTACCGTTTTCCACATATTTCTTTCTTCCCCTACCTTTTTTAGTACCTCTTCGTTCTTAACTTTGTCTGTCCATGATATCTTCATCATACGTCTGTAGCATCACATTTCAAAGGCCTACCTTTTTCTTGTCCGCTTCTCCTACTGTCCAGGCTTCACAGCCATACAGTGCTGTGCTCCACACATATGTTTTAAGCAATCTTTTCCTTGTTTCTATGTTCGTGGTCTTTGAGCACAGTAGTTGCTTTTTCTTGTTAAATGTAGCACGACCTTGTGCTAATCTTTGTTTTATATCTTTTGTGCTTTTCCCATATTGCGTTATTTGGCTTCCTAGGTAGCAAAAATCCTTAACCTCTGGTAAGTTCGTGTTACATACTTGTATTCTTGTTTTTGATATATTTTCCCCACCTTTGCATACTAGAACTTTAGTTTTATTTTTGTTAATTTTCATACCGTATCTCTCTGTTAGAACCGTTTCCATTTCATTAAGAGCAGCTTCTAACTCTTCCTTGCTAGACGCTAATACCACTATATCATCTGCAAATCTAAGCAAATCAATTTTTTGTCCCTGCATAGTGATTCCAAATGTCTTCCTGCATTTGACAGTATTCATTGCCTCTTCTATGTACAAGTTAAAAATCAATGGAGATCGGGCACATCCCTGTCTCACCCCTTTCCTAATGTTTACTTCTCTACTTTCCTGCTCTAATTCTATTACTACTGTTTGCTCTTTGTATAAGCTATGTACTATTCGTCTATCCCTATAACTCATTCCAATCTTTTTGAGTATTTCAAACATTTTTTTCCATTTTACATTGTCAAATGCTTTTTCCAGATCTACAAACCCTATATACACGCTTTCCCCTTTTTCTATTGTTTTCTCCATTATCACTCTCAGAGCTAAAATAGCCTCCCGTGTTCCCCTGTTTCGCCTAAACCCAAATTGGTCTTCTCCTAGTATTTCTTCCGCCCGTTTTTCCATTTGTCTTTGCACAATTCTAGTTAATATTTTTGACACGTGTGCTGTCAAACTTATGGTTCGAAAATTTTCACATCTATCTGCGCCTTTCTTTTAGGTATAGTTACTATGATGTTACGTTTGAAATCTTTGGGTATCTCGCCTGTCTAATACATATAGCTTACAAGTTGGAAGAGACGTTCTGTTACTGCTTGTCCAGCGGCTTTTAGAGTTTCTGCTTGCACCTTATCTGTACCCGGCGCCTTACCATTTTTCAGACTCTTTAATGCTAATTCAAACTCATCTCTAAGTATAGGATATCCCAAGTCATCATTTTCAATGTCTGATTCCTGTTCTAATGCAGTTAGTTCCTCTTCTGCATATAAATTCCCTATTTATTCTTGCCATCTACCCACTTTCTCTACATTTTCTATAATGACGTTTCCTTGTGCGTCCCTTATATTTTTGCTATACGGTTTTATATCCCTAAAATTCATTCTAATTAATTTGTATGTTTCGTCTGTCTTTCCTATTTCCGTCTTTGTTTGTACCTCTTTGCACTTTTCATCAATCCATTGTTCTTTAGCTTTCCTGCATTTTCGAATAATTTCCCATTTTCTGGCTTTGTATCTCTGTTTTCCTGTTTTGCCTGATTTATTTTTGTATTTTCGTCTTTCTTCTATTAAATTCAAGATATCCTTTGTTATCCATGGTTTCTTATTTTCTTTTTGTGTATACCCCAGAATATCTCTGGCCGCCATGTCTAGGCTGGATTTAATGTTATTCCATTCTGTTTCTACTTCCTTAGTATAAGATATTTTCCCGATATCTTTGAGCAATTCATTTGACTTTTTTTCGAATCTTTCTTGAATATCTTTATATTTTAATTTCGCTAAGTCCAAGTGCCTTTTTCCGTTTCTTTTTTTCACATTCTTAAATTTAAGTGCGGCCTTCATAATTACGATGTTGTGGTCAGTATCTATATCTGCTTTTGGGTAGCTTCTACAGTCTTTTACTTGATTCCTAAACCGTTGTCTAACTAGAATGTAATCTATTTGATATCTTCCTATATCTCCTGGTATCTTCCACGTATATCGTCTTCTAGCATGATGTTGAAATAATGTGTGTTGTGATGATTAAATTGTTCTTGTCGCAAAATTCTACCAACCTATTTCCTCTGTCGTTTCTCGTGCCTAAACCAAATAAACCTACTACCGCTCCTTCCCTACCCTCACCTACCACTGCAATAAAATCCCCCGTAATTATTAAATTTTCGTGTCCTTTTACGTATCTTAATATGTCTTCGATATCTTTGTAGATCGCTTCTACCTATTCGTCACTGTAGCTAAAGGTGGGCATGTATACTTGTATTATTACTGTGTTTAGCGGTTTAGATTCTAATCTAACCATGAGTACTCTTTCGTTCTTTTGTAAGTAATTTTCTACACAGTATCCTATCTTTTTCCGCATAACTATTCCCACACCCATATTTCCTTCCTTTGCTCCTGTATGAATTACCCTGAAGTCTCCACTCCAAAAATCCCCCGCCTCTGACCACCGATCTTCGCTGATCCGTACTATGTCTAGTGATAACCTATTCATTTCGATTTTTAAGTTCTCTAGCTTACCTACTTACTTCATACTTCTAACATTTCACGCTCCGACTCGCAGAATGTTCCTGACTCTTATTTTTAACTTTCCGATCGCATCCTCCGAAGTAGTCCCCTCCCGAAGATCCGAATGGGCGATTATTTTAACTCCGGAATCTTTTACCCCAGAGAATGCCATCATGTTTGTTACAATTTAAGTACGCTGTGTACTTGGAAGATAATGTGGTGGTTTCCCGTTGCCTTCCACATCGCGGTAGTGTGTCTTAGACTGCCACACCGACCCCTATGGTCTCTGCCAATCTAAGTACCGAAAGAGCCGCTGCCCTCTTTCGGGGACCTGTCTTAGTCTGGTTCCTCACTAACAACCCTACTACTTTGGTTGGACCTGTAGTTTGGCTCTTTAGCTCATTAAAACTGTTCTAGTAATCTAGAACTTCGGCAAGGTGTAGGTCCATTCGAAATGGATTTTTTATCTACAAACTCATAATTTTGAAATACGATTCCAATAAAAAACAATATAAATAAAAATTTTTCAAAAAAATTCTTAATTATGTCTTAAGTGCTAATTTACAAAACTACAATAATTCAAGTTATGATCTCAATGGGAGCCTAGTAAAAAATAATTTTGTACAAAGACACCCAGCAAATGCGCTGTTAATGTATCCTTATATCAAAGTGTCAAGCAATAATTACAACAAAAATGCGGCATAAAAAAATCTAATATTTAAATAGTCAATTGCATAATTAATTTAATTAGTTAATAATTCCAAAATACATACATAAGCTTCATTAGTATTTTTTTCTTATAATGTGTTATTACAAATTATACTCAACACGAGTTTTGTTGGGTGTCAATACTGAGTTTTGTCAAAGACTAGGAAGTGAGAGTCTTGAGCCAGACACGCTGTAACTGAAAATAGACAAGTAGGAGCTTGCAGTCAAAACTATATGAGGATCAGAGTCAGTCTTATACTATCACTTGAATTGAACAGTTCAGTTTCGTTCTTTGTTCAGTGAGTTGTGATTTTTTGTATTACTGTGAATTTCTTTAGATTAATTGTTAAAGAGATGTGTAACTAACCATACCAAAATTACTAATTCAGGTACTCTAGAGCTAATAGTTATTTCGATGGTTTATATTATGTTTTGGCATAAAAGAACATTTTCAAAATATTAATCTTAAACTTATATTAATCCTTAACTTTCTTTAAATATAACAAATACAATAAGACTCACTTGATTAATATATTTTCTTTACTATTTTTATAATAAATTTTCAAAAACTTTACAGAAAGACTATAATTTTATTTAAAATTTATAAATTTTTAACATGTTCCATTAACGATTAAGGTAAGGAGTACATATACGTTGTTATAGACCTATGCCTACCACAAACTCAGTTTTTGTTAAAGTTAAACATTTTAAAATGAAACGGTTACTTTACCTAGAAAAATGACTAGTACAAGTAATACGAATATAGACAAAACGTTTCTGTTGTATACTGTTGCAAACTATTAGAAAAGAGTTCTCACAGATCTATGAAAAGTATTTGGCCAGTCCAAGACTGTATGTTTGAAGTAAACTATAAGATAAAAGCAAGAATGAAAATTTGCGACAGTTGCGGAAAACAACATTCAACAGATAAAGGGAGTTAAGAAACCTTAGAAAAGTCTTCACAGATACAGATTTTACTAGTCCCGACTTAGCACTCGACTATCTATAGAAATCTCTTTCAAATATTGAAGAATATCCAATAGTAAAAAAGCGAATACACTTTCCAGGTTATTGCCAAAGAAAACTACAGAAGGTATCTAAAAAGCTAACTCAAAAATTGGTAGGTGCAGAAGTTGAAAGTGAAAAAGAGATGATTCAGATTCAATTCTTGAGCAGCCGAAAGAAAAATTTAAAAATACTAAAAGTAGAAATGAACAGTTCATTATTTTAACCGCATTTCCTAAGAGTTGGACGTGTAAAAAGATACAAGACGAGTTTAATGTAAGCAATAAAATGGGCAGGAAAGCTAAAACCTTAATTTAAAAAAAGTATATTGTACTTCTGATCTAAAATCTGGCAAGACACTCCATTAATCTGTAGTTAGTAAGGTTAAACAAATTTATAACAGTGATAATGTAAGTCGAATCGTGCCTGGTAAGAAAGACTACGTTTCAATGAAAGTCGGTAGTAAAACAACGCATGTGTAAAAGAGACTAGTTTTAATGAATTTGAAAAAAAAACTACGAACGTTTTAATAAAGAATTATCATCAGACAAAATAAGGTTATATAAATTTGCAGAGCTGTGCCCAAGAAACTGTGTATTGACAGGTGGTAGTCAAAATCACTCAGTTTGTGTATGTGCTACACACCAGACCCCAAAACTTATGCCTGTCAGAGGAAAGCTGAATGAGATAAGAGTGGACTATGAAAACAATCTTAATGATTATTAAGTAGGTTGGTCATAAATAGTGTATTCGATTAAAACTCTAAACTATTTCTTTAACATTTGTAAAACTGTCCTGGAATGTTTTTAAAAAAAAACTTCCACATCACTTTGAAGAGTCTATGGTAGAAAATATTACATATAAACACTAGATTTGGCTTGACAGGTGCAATAAGTGAAATTTATATGAAGCACGTAATTATTCGCATTTAAACCCAATGTAGTACCTTCGAGTGGAGCATTGGGGAGGTGGCCGCAGTGTAGCGGTATTTACTCAAATTATACGGTACGAAATATGCTAGAGTGGTTGTTCCAGATTATGGTGTGTGTTTACGATTCAAATGCTACGGCCCTGCTATGAAAAGTGTTGATTGCTACTTCTATCAACATGATAAATGCGAAAATGGTTTAGACTTACAACGTTCGGGTCACAAGGTATTCTGGGAAAGAACAACATTAAGAAGTGAGCAGTGTAACACCGATTGGTCTGCTTCAGACAAGAATAATTACATTAGAATGTAACCGAAGAATTTGTGCACAGAAGATGATTGATAGGTCATGCGACGCTAGATCTCTTGATTGACAAGTACAAGACTTTACATTTAGAAAATTATAATAGTAAATCTCGAAAATATTATTTGCATATACGGGTATCTTTTCGAACGATTGGATAAAATATAAATTGCTATGACGAGCGTTAGTTAATTCAGTGCAGTTCTGGTAAAGCTTTGATTACAATATACTCTAGTTTAAAGCTTTGAAAGATGTGATATAATTATCTGTGTACTTTAGATATAAATTAGTATATGATAATATAAACTGATAATTAGTGCTTAGATAGTTAATTGTAGTACTTCCATAGTAATTTAGAAGATAGAATCATAGTTTTAGAAGATAATACTTGTACTGTTAGCGATTAGTTCAGAAATAAATTGCTGAGAGATCTTTTAGTAAATTCTATGGTTGGCACAATAACAGCACACAGGATTATCTTTGGATGGATTTTCTATCGTAGATGTAATTTTTTAGTAAGTCGTAGCACTTAGAAAAAGGTAAGTTACAAATATTTGTCACAGATGCGTCAGTGCTACTTACACAAACAATATGCACAAATGAATTCCGTGGTGACAGAAACGAAATCATGGATACGCCGATCACACGTGTTTCTGTAGAACGATCCTCATAGAAACAACAAGATGAAAAATAACATTTTTATTTTAAAATAATAATTTAAAATATGTAAATTTAAATATAATTTAATATGCTTTTAAAATTCAGTAGCATTTGTTAAATTATTTTTCCAATTAGTAAGAATATCAAAAAAATTCTGTTTTACTATTTACATGTTCATCAATAGAAAATCTACTTTGAGGTTTGTGTTAAAATTAATGTGCGGAAAAATGAATAACGATACCAACGAAGAAAAACTTTGTAGTAATAACTTATTACAGTAGTGTTAGTTTACAAAGAATTCAAGATCTGCTCACTGGTGAGTATAAGACCAGACTTAGCCATTTGCAAGTACTAATTCAAAAACATATACCAAAATTTAAAACACAAATATTTCGCTCACGGGTGGTGAGTGTTAAAAATTTTTATTGAAAAAGTACAAAAGTCTAAAGTAACAATCATATAAAAAAAATTCAACAGATAGTTGACCGTATACAACAGCGTATTTGGCAACCATAAATGCAGATACAACATACATTCTAAGACGAATAAAATTCTCTCGAAACCGATTTATGTAAGCAGCAGGGGTGGAAATGATAAAGAATATTAAGTATCAGCCCCATAGGCCACAATATCATAAAGAGTTTTTGCTTTTGACGCTTTCTAACGTCGATATCCTTTTATTCTAAATAATGAATCCAAAGTTAAAAACACGCGGATAGGTTTGACGAAAACCCTAAGCCTAACATTTTGGCCAGAAGTAAGTATCCTCACGATCTGAGCTGGGATTTTTACTAGTAATATTATCTATAGGTTTATTTGAAAATGAAAGTAACTTCAATTCAGAAACGTATTTGATCTTTTAGTAACGATGATAAGACCTGCATTGAAAAAAGTCTCAAGGGAAAATCAGGTGATTTGGTTCCAACAAGACGTCTGTATTGTATATTTTGTGTATAAATATGTTGAGATATTCTCAGGGTTTATTGTTCTTGGCAATGTACTGTAAATACGCCTTATCGAGATGTCAGGGTTCTCTATCTCTATTGGTTGTAGGACTTCAACCAATTTGAACGAGCCAATCCCAAGAGTGACCAATAGAGTGTTGAAACAAGTGAGCTGATTTACACGAACGAAGGTCGATCACTTCAGGTTGAGATTTGACGGAACGCGATTGTGTTTTTGGGAATGCCGTTCTCGTGGATGCTTTTGATGTAGTACTCGTTGTCTAATCAAACCTCTCTTATCTTTCCTGTAAAGCGTTATCTTTTACGGGCAAGCATCACTTCAAAAATCTGCAAGAAACCGGACCGCACGGACAACGCTGAGAAAATCTCGTCGCTGAGAAAAGGTCATCGACGAGAACTGAACGGCAACCGTTATAACTTTATAAGCAGTATAGAAATTTAGATTTATTCGAGTCTCGATATTTAATTAAGTGGATACGTAATAATACGTAATCATCCAAGGGAATAGTACCGTTCATTATAGCGAGTTGTACACTATACTTTATCTACAACTAAGTATCAATATAAGAGAGCATAATCTATATAATTTGACTTTCCAAATTATCGAAATTCTACAATAAATTAGCGAAAACCAACACGGCTAGTTGTTTGTGTTATTGTATTGAGACATAGTATTTGATATTTGGCATTTGACGTTTGTTTTAAATTTCAAATTTAATAATATTATTTTCCAGTTGGTCTGTAAGAGGGAATAAAGAGCCATTATTTCCTTTGCTCTTCATTATTCCCTAGCGTGATTAATACATAGCATTATACTGCAAAAACCACAGGTGTTATACGTATATTATATATAAGTTGTAGATAAAAGGGTTTATTTTAAAATACCGCCGTATTTATTTTAACATTTTTTTATAAATCACTTGGACGTATCTCTAACTTGCCTTTACCGAATAAAAATATTTGTATATTACAATATACGTATCGTTTATAAATTGAAATGAAGAAATTAGCACTAGACATACTAGAGATCAGCGAAGTTCGCTGACCATTGGCAGAGGATTTTTGGAGTGGAGACTTTAGGGTAATTCAAACAGGATCAGAGTAAGAAAATTCGAGTGTGGGATAGTTATGAGAAAAAAATAGAACAACGTGTAGAAAACTTCTTACAAAAGAACGAAAGAGTTAGATTAGAATCTAAACCGGTAAATACAGTAATAATACAAGTATACATGCCCACCTCTAGTAACAGTGAGGAAGAAGTAGAATCGATCTAGAAAGACATCGAAGGCATACTAAAATACGTAAATCATTAGGGGGATTTTAATGCAGTGTTGGGTGAGGGTAGGGAAAGAGCGGTAGCAGGTTTGTTTGGTTTAGGCACGAGATATGACAGGGGAAATAGGCTGCTAGAATATTGCGACAAGAACAATTTAACCATCATAAACATTATTTCGACATCATGCTAGAAGACGATACACGTGGAAAATGCCGAGATATAAGAAGATATCAAATAGATATAGACAACCGGTTAGGAATCAAGTAAAAGACTGTAGAAGCTACCCATAAGCAGATATAGATACTGAATCACAACAACGTAATTATTTAGGCCGCTCTTAAATTAAAAATTTTGAAACAAGGAACGAAGAAAGGGAATGGGGATATATAGGGAATTGTTATACAGGAGAGGAACTAACAGCATTAGAACAAGAATCAGACATTGATAAGGATGACTTGGATATCCCATACTTAGAGATGAGTTTGAATTAGCATTAAAGAATCTGAAGAATGGTAAGGCACCGGGTATAGATAAAGGCAAGCAGAAACTTCAAAAGCAGCTGGACAAGTAGTAACAGAACGTCTCTTCCAACTTGTAAGCTATATGTATGAGACAGGCGAGATACCAAAAGATTTCAAACGTAACATCATAGTCATTATACCAAGCAAGAGAGACTCGGATAGATATAAAAAATTTCAAACAATAAGTTTGACAGCACAACTGTCAAAAATATGAACTACAATTGTACAGACGAATGGAAAAACGAGATGAAGAAGTACTAGGAGAAGATCAATTTGGGTTTAGACAAAACAGGGGAACACGGGAGGCTATTTTAGCTCTAAGATGATAATGGAGAAAATAATAGAAAAGTGGGAACGCGTGTATATAGGGTTTGTACAACGAACATAAATAGTACATAGCTTATACAAAAAGCAAACAGCGGTAATAAAATTAGAGCAGAAACGTAGAGAATTAAATATTAGGAAAGGGGTGAGATAGGAGTGTGCTCTATCTCCCTTAATTTTTAACTTATACATCGAAGAGGCAATGAATACTATTAAATGCAAGAAGTCATTTGGAATTATTATGCAGGGACAAAAGATTAATATGTTTAGATTTGCAGATGATATAGCGGTATTAGTATCCAGCAACGAAGAGTTAGAAGCTGCTCTTAATGAAATGGAAATAGTTCTAACAGAGAGATACGGTATGAAAATTAAC
This sequence comes from Platerodrilus igneus, assembly GCA_036346225.1. NCBI lineage: Eukaryota > Metazoa > Arthropoda > Insecta > Coleoptera > Lycidae > Platerodrilus > Platerodrilus igneus. Next base: position 6,624,941 of record JARFIW010001469.1, on the reverse strand, counting down.
AAAAATAACTCTAAAGTACTAATATGCAAAGGAGGGGAAAATAAATTAAAAAGTAGAATACAAATAGGTAACGAGAACTTACAAGAGGTTAAAGATTTCTGCTACCTAAGACACCAAATAACGCAAAAAATGCGGAAGAACGCAAAAGATATAAAACAAAGATTAGCACAAGGTCGTACTACATTTAACAAGAAAAAGCAGTTACTGTGTTCAAAGACAACAAACATAGAAACAAAAGAAAGACTGCTTAAAACATATGTGTGCAGCACAGCACTGTACGACTGTGAAATCTGGATAGTAGGAGAAGCGGACAAGAAAAAGATAGAAGTCTTTGAAATGTGGTGCTACAGACGTATGATGAAAATATCATGGACAAACAAATTTAAGAACAAAGAGGTACTAGAAATGGTAGGGAAAGAAAGAAGTATGTAGAAAACAGTAAAAAATAGGAGAGATAGGATGATAGGCCACATACTAAGGCATGAGGGAATACTGCGCAATATATTAGAAGCAGAGGTAGGAAAAAGATAGGTAGAGGTAGACCTAGGTTAGACTATTGCACACGGATAGTGATAGATGTAGGGCTGTGGGAATTCCAGGGAAATGTGCAGGCTAGCTCTGAAAAGAAATCAATGGAGGTACGCGTCCAACCAATTCCAACATGGAAAACCTAATGACGAAAAAAATAACTGTACGTAAACCTGATGATTATTATAAGCAACTACAGGTATTGATTTTGTAATATTTTCAACTAATGTTAATTGTGTGAAAGTATTTACTGCAAAACTATTAATTTGGCAAACGTCTAAGTGTTGGAGGATCCTTGGTAGCCACAGGCTGCTTAACCCCCTTCGCATACCCCTAAATCTTGATGAAATAGGGCATGTAATTAGGAAACAACATAAGTGGAACCCAGCTGTATCTAGGCTATCCCGACACGGCCGATTGCTTGAAAAATGGCAGGTTAGCATTTTTCACAGAAATTACGCCCTCATTCGGATGAGAGGTTAAATGGAGGTCCCGTGTGTTGAGTGTTGTCACGCACGTTAAAGATCCCTACCTTGCCTGTGACGGCAAGGATTCGGCAAAATTCAAAATTTCCAGGCAACAAAAACTCGCCTCCTGGACAATGTAGTACCTTCGGGTAGAGCATTGAAAATGTAAATGCACTGTATCTAGGCTATGGAAATTTCAGAAAACCGTGGAGGCTAGCTCAGAATAGAAATAAGTGGAGGAACGCGTTCAACCAGTTGACAAAAAAATAATTGCACTTAAATCTCGAAGCATTAATAATCGTGCGTGCCCATAAAAAACGGGTCTTGCAAAACAAGCAAATTACAGAACGTAAAAAGTCAATAAAAACGCATCTAATTTACGCCATCTCTTAAAGAATCCCATTATAAATGTGACTACGCGTTCTTTTAATTTGAAACTTGACAAAATTCGAATAAAATTCAGCACATTGGTAAACAAAAATTAGGAACCATACGCTTGACTCTGTGCAAAATTAAGCAATTTGAATAAATTCCTATACAAATAAGAGTACGTGACTTAAGAAGATACAAGATTTCAGGGTCAACGAAATCCACAATGTAAAATTTTGATATCTACGTGATGTGCTAAAGCATTGCGACGAACAATTAGGATAGTAACTCCATAGAAATCCGAAGGCTTGCCCGTTAAGACAAGTGCAACGCCTCAATCAACAAAACAAACTGGGTAAACAAATTAGTACAGGTAATAGGCGGGCCTTTAAATATCGCACGAGCTGATAAACGGTCAGTCTTTCTACGACCAAGGCACGCTGTACTTGTCTGAAACAAGATAACATGCGAAGTTAAACCATCAAATTAAATGATAATATAAATGAAAGTTGGTGATTGGAAAATCTCAAATAATAGTACAAGTGCAAATATATAACACAAAATTCTAATTAAATATAATTTTTAATATTTTATTAACTTAGGGCGCCAAGTATTAGATCAGGTATTAAACCAGGTATTAGACTAGGGTTGAACTAAATTCAACTAACTAAGTGATTAAATGTTAAACTGGGCGTTTAACCAAGCTGTACTACCAAACAAAATCAATAAAAAGAACTAACTGAAAACAATCCAAGACACTAGGCAACAGCACGCAGTGGCAGTTCTAAGAATTGGAGTGTATGCAGAGACGCGTATTCACAACAAGGAGTTCAACAAGAACAAACAACAGGTCAAAGATAAAATTCATTAATAGCTTGAGATATTAATTTCTTTATATTCAAAGTATCTTCACTAAATTTCATGAATATTCTTTCGGCTACCGTTCCTCTACACACACCTCCCCCCTCCATGAATAAGGTAATAAATCTTCATGACAAGTCGGGTCTGATGTTGAGTTGATGCTTTTCAAATAGAGTAAAAACATGGTGGTTGGAACCATGCATATCTTGAAAAAAGTCAATATTCGCAGTTATAAATTTCTATTTGTTTTGTTTTCATTCGGAAGTTTTAACTCATCATCCTATTCGGCTTCCTTTCTCTCTTTTTCCTTATTTGTGAACTAGAAATTTCATTACACTTTTGTTTTTTGTCTAACATATGAAAGAGACGCTGTCGCTTCTTCTATACCGCCCTTGATTATGGTGGTGTAAATTTACCGTATATGTTGTAACGAAAACTCTATTTGCAATAACAACAGTTTTTTATTTTCTAACCAATTATACAAGCATTTTCACGTAGTTTCAGTGGAATTTGCTAAAAGTTCCCCCAACAATTTATTTTAAATTAATAGCTAGCAGTACAATTACTAGCTTCTTAAACTATGACGCCATCTTCTAAATTACTATAATTAACCATCCAAACATTAATTATTAATTTGTATAATCACTACAATAATTCATATTATGTAAAGTAATTTATATCTACAGTAATTTATATCACATCTTTCAAAGCTTTAAACTAGAACATATTGTAATCAAAGCTTCGATTAAAACTGAACTCCAATATCCACGACGGCAATTTATATACATACTCAAAATCTCTTGATTATTGTAAAACGTACTAGAAATTATGCAAATAACATCTCAAATGTACCTATTGTAACCTAAGTAACATTTAAATGCAAACCTCTTGTACCTATCAATCAACCCCATCTGAAAGATAAAGTGCCGCTGGTACCTATCGATCATCTTTGGTGTACAAACGCCTCGCTTACATTCCGATGTAATTATTCTGGCCAGAGACAGACCGGTCGGTAATACAATATCTTTTTGTTATCGATTTCTGATATCTATAGATTGAGTACGATAAGCGTTATAACTTTAAAAACCGCACGTAGAAATTTGTATTTATTCGAATCTCGGTGTTTAATTCAGTATGACTGTACTTAATAATTGACGCCCGCATCAGGAACGTAAAATGGCCTATCATAGAAATAATCGTCAAAAGCGTAAGAATTGAATGCACGTGTTAATTGTCTATGTACACCCGATATAAATATTGCTAAATATTTATATAACCCCAAAAACTCGAGCACAGAAGATACTAATATTATCTTAAAGATAAAACACAAAGTTAAACCTGAGTCCGATAAAGCTTAGAGAATTAACACAACGTTAAGATGATAGTAATGATATAATTTATGCGTTAATTCTGTGAAGAAGCAAAAATGAAACGCTTAGATGCCGACAAAGATACAAAAAAATATATTTGGCGAAAATAATGAGAGGAGCGTGCAATAGAGTAGTTTAGCAATATATAGTAAAAAATATCACCGAAGAGAGAGAGAATAAACTGCTAACGGGACAAAATCTGCCAAAAAGATTTGTTAAAATCGCTATTTTCAAAATCAACCCGAACAATAAATTCTACATTAGTTTTGAAAATATTATTATTGTTCTTCAAAAAACCACAAAAAGAACGTGCAGATTATGAAGTGAATTATCATAATTGTTCTAGAAGGAGGGATGTAAACGAACTATAGTTGATAACACGTTGCTAGTTTTATTTACAAATCCTATGACACCATTATATGAGGTTCAATTTGTCAACTGTTTCTTTTAATTGTTTTTGTTATTGTTAATTTGTTATCAATTTATGATTGTGTTATATTTTCAATTAATATATCAGTCTTGATTAAACTTCGACCTTTAACCAGCTTACTAATTGCATTAATAGCGATGAACAATTTCTCCCCACTTGTGAGAAATTGATCATTAAGTTATCTGCATTTTACTTAGTTAGTTCATGAATAACTTTTAATGAAACTTTTAATGAAACTTATTTCGTAACTGAAGATTATGCATCTATTGTAATTATCTCATGATAAAGAAAATATTTCTTATTGAATTGAATCTAGCCCCACGCGTTGGGCGCAAGTGAGGCTTTATCCTTTTTTTTTGGTTATTCGCAGCTTAGTCTGAGAATTACCCCAAGGGCGAGCAACGAGAATGGGCGTGGGTATGACGTAACTCAATAATAAAAAACATGGAAAAAAAAAAGGGGAATTGAGCGCCACTGTAACTATATGGACAATAAAAGAAATTCAATAATCCTATGAAAATAAAATTAAATAAAAACCCTTAACCACAATAAATATTTAAATTACTAGATACATATTTCGACCACTATGTGGTCATCATCAGTAGAAAACCTGTAATTAAAACCAAAAAAAAAAAAGGCTGTTGTTCTGGAACACTTCAAAGGATATTCTCCTCACCACTTAGGCTGAAGTGAACCTTCCCAACCTATAATTTACTATATTGTTGCTTTAAACACTATCGAGGATATTCTCCTCATCCGCAGGCTGGTGTTCTCAACAACAAAGAAGTGAATTGTGACATTATAACTTAAATCTACTTAATTTATACTAATTCTAAATCAACTGAAGCGGAACCAATTTAATCTTGCTTTCTCATTGGTTGTTGACCAATAGGGAAACCAAAGCAGATGGCGCTATTGGCCCTTTATCGGTGTTTAAGAGGGGTCCTTTATGTTTAACAATTTTAATTGATTCATTTTCTAGTTTAACGGGGTGGCTGGTTTCAAATATATGTTTGGCGACCTGAGACCTTTCATATTTACCATATTTGAAGTGAGCCATGTGTTCTTTAAATCTTGTTGTTATATTCCTCTTGGTCTGACCAATATATTTTTGAAAACACCCTGGCCCTGCACAACTAATTTCATAAATCCCCGACTTTTGCAATTTTTCCACCTTGTCTTTTGGATTACCTAGCAAATCTTTAATTTTATTAGTATTAGTGAAAGCAATTTTGAAATTACACTGTTTGAATATTTTATCAAGACCCTTTGTGGTTTTGTGAAACGGAAGTTTAACATATTTAACATTATCGTTAGAGGTGGTTGATTGTAAAGTCGTTGATTTACGAATGTTGATCCTATTTTTACACTTTCTAAAAATATTATCTATAATATCAGAAGAGAAACCATTGTAATTCGCTATTTGTTTAATAAGAGCAAATTCCTTATTAAATCTGTTTTTATTTAAAGGGAAATTCAATAATCTATTAATTAAAAAGTTAAATGAAGCCAACTTATGTTGTATGCTATGATTATACATAATAAGACCTTACTTTCTAGTATTACTTTAAAATAAAAATCATATTTCCCAACGAACAGATCTGTGGATTGGTTTACATATTTATTAAATGAATTTAGTTCATATTCCTTATAAAAAAATTTAAATCGCACGAACTAGTTTAAATAAATAAAGTTTGAAATTTATCATGGCATAGAAATGACACAACGACCCTACTAAATATTGGACACCTGTAATTAAACCTTTTTAAACAGGAAGTGGACTTTGTAATCTCTTTGTTTTTGAACACATGTATATTCCACGTGTCTTACAAAATTACTTTAGATTACTTTTTAAAGAACCATATTTCACTTTGTTTCAATTTAATTAGCACAATTTTAGAAAATAACCCTGTTATTAAATTAAGGAAATATTATTTCTATGATCTTTTATATTTGAACTTAAACGAAAAATTAATTCGTTCATAAAATTTAATATGATTAATTTAATCCTCTCTTAAAATTTGATATCATTTATCGATTTAATGAACACTTTCAAAAGTCTAGATAACGTAGGAACAAAACTGAAAGTTTAAATACCTGGACTTTGCGAGTGTGAAGAAGCTATTTCTTCTAAACGAACTGCGATGCACAAATTCAGGTCCTGCTTAACAACACTTCACCGCTGGAGATCTTACGTTGAACGACTAATGTCCTCTCATCACGCCTTCCCAAATAAAACTCAATGAACGGCCTCAAATACATTCATAGGGCACGTTGCTTCTAATAGTGATTACTCCAAAGCGCTAAGAAAATTAAAGATCTTTTTTAGCATAAAAATTACTTATTAATTGTAGTCTCACCGTTAATGGACGCCGACATCTCTAGACACGTTTCTTGATTCTAAGTGTGCTGGATGTTTCGCCGGAAACTGGGGAATAGTTACATCCCAGCCCATCCCCCCCAAACGACCACGAATTCTCCCCCTCTCGATAGGAATGCGAAGACACCATTTGACACGTAACCGTGTCTCCATCCTACCAACTTCGTCGCTTCGTTTACGTTATCTTTCAACCAAAATGGCAAGTTCGCTTTTAATATCTTCCACGGCGAGAACAGCTGATCTGTGCTGCGCGTCACCTCGTGACACTTTTTACGCAAGAGCTATTTTAACTTAATTTAGGAAAGGATATAATCCGCCTACGGATTAGGCAACACAAGTGACTTGTTCATTGCGTAGTCCTTTTAAATACGTTTTCAAAGTGTTTATTACTATAAATGTGTCCCAGTGATGAATCTAAAACTAATTAAATGATAATAACGTCCTGTTCTATTCTGAAATTGTTTTCTTCTGATATTATTATCTTGAATAAAAAGGTCAGATATCACAGAGCTGTAATGAATAGAAACGGTCACCAAAGCCAGTGCCACAGAATATATATATATATATATATATATATATATATATATTAAATAAGATGTATCTGTAAACAAACTCTATGAAAATAATAGAGCCTATTGACGAATACAAATCGGGCTGGTAGTTATATAGCCATTTACAAAACATTAGCTTATTACTTCATAGGGAAGAAACATCCACTGACCGACGGTTTCGGCTTTATTAAGCCTCCTCAGAGTGAAATAGTCTCCAAGAACCCTATGAAGTAATCGAAGCTATTATAATGATATAATTTCGGAACAATCACTGTACTATGGCAAAAGTAAATAAAACCGCCATCAGGTGATAAAACACCAACACTACTAAAGTGTGGAAGTACAGAATTGAACCGAAACTACATAATAAATCCTATAGATGGCTATACAAGTACGTGAGGCCATTTGAGATTTGCGGAATGTTACAAGCAAAATTTATTTGCAAACGTAACAAACCTTCTCGCGGCGACACCCGGGTTCATGCCCCAAGACTATTTCACTCTGAGGAGGCTTAATAAAGCCGAAACCGTCGGTCAGTGGATGTTTCCTCCCCTATGAAGTAATAAGCTAATGTTTTGTAAATGCTATATAACTACCAGCCCGATTTGTATTCGTCAATAGGCTCTATTATTTTCATAGAGTTTGTTTACAGATACATCTTATTTAATATATTGTTTTACACAATTTCTTATTGCGGACTGCAAATAACTGTTCTGTTATATATATATATATATATATATATATATATATATATTATTTTAAGACTCATTAAATTCACTTACTCTTTACAGGATGCCCTTGTGGCTAATATTGAGTCACTTGCCATTAAATTTCATTCTTTGATATATATATATATATATATATATATATATATATATATATATACAGTGTGTCCAAATTTCGAGTCTCTACATTGTGATTTCAGTTATTATAAGAGATAGAAATTGGGTTAAATGGGGAAAGATTTGGAGAAATCCAGGCCAGTTTTGTATCCGTTTACAAAATTGGTGTAAGTTGTCTGGTTTTGGAGATATTCGAAAAAACTAAAAATGGCGGATTTTGTTTTTGATAATAAAACATGAATCATAAGTCGCACCATCACAAGACTTGCACATTATTAAGACACTTTTCTAAAAAGAGTATTTTAGCATAAACAGAATCATTCGACTGTCTTTTGTTTTCGAGGAAACGACCTCAACTTTTGTTTTTCTTATGGCCGCCATTTTGAATATTAAGTGAATATTATGCGCCTTAAAATTACCTTTTCAAAAATATGCCACATGTCTATAAAAAAATGCAAAACTATCCTAAATTTTAAAAATAACTAAATTTGTATGTTCTTTAACGTTTGGTAATCCCAACAGGGCAAAAATTTGATTTCTACTTTCCAAACAGTAGTAGTAGTAGTAGTTCCACATACATTTTGTTAAGTAGAACTCGTAAAGTATTGGATATAAATCTTAAAATTAACTTAAACATAAAACTGTAGCCTATCTTATCTAATTTAGGGAACAAAATTAAATGTGACCGAAACAGCAAACTATCATCTAAATTCCTTCCCGTAGATGCTGAAAATGCTGTCCGTTTGCATCACGGCACATTCGACAATTAATTAAAACTTTCCGTACAACTCTGCTTAACGTGCGCCTATTTATAGAGTTAAGAATGTCACGGACTCTTTCCTGCAGTTCGTTTATATTATGAGGCGGTTCAAACTCATATACCTCATTTTTAACAAAACCCCATAAATAAAAATCAAGTGGTGTAAGATCTGGTGATCTTGCCGGCCACATAATTGGTCCACTATTGAATATAAAATTTTGGCCAAAATGTTCAGCTAAAAGGGCGCTAACTTCTCGGGAATTGTGAGCTGGACAACCATCTTGCTGAAACCATAGTTTTCGAAAATCATCATCATTTGGTACAAGTCCTCTAATAGCCGGAATTATTTGGTCTCTTAACAATTCCGTATATCTGGCGCCATTGAGGTTATTGACAAAATAAAAGGGTCCAATCAAATTATTACCTATAAAAGTATTAATTACATTGGATAATTTACTAAAATATTTATATCATAATTAACTACCTAAGATACCACACCAAACGTTAAATCCATATCTCGTTTGAAATTTGCGTTGCACCGTCAGATGATGATTTTCAGTGCTCCAGTGATGTGTGTTATGTTTATTGAACACCCCGCAATTGGTAAACCGCGTTTCGTCTGTCCATATTATCAATTCTGGAAAGTGCGGTTCTTCCTCGCATTTTTGGATGTACCAATTACAAAAACGCATTCGTCTGGCGAAATCTTCTCTTTTGAGGCCTTGGACAATAGTAGGTTTATAAGGATGAAACTTTTCCTTTTTTAAAATATTATGAACAGTTGATTTTGGAATATTAAGTTCACGGCTTACAGATCTTAGGGATGTGGATGGATTTCGTGTTACCGCCTCAGTAATGCTTAGAACACGTGCCCTAGTCTGTTCAAAAGCACCATAATTCAGTAAATTCATTACAATTTTTCTGAAGTATGTTTTATGCGGTTGTCGTCTTTCTGGATACAATTCCAAATATCTGGCGGATGCCGTATCAGCGTTCCGAAACGATTGTAAATAAGTATTTAGCATATCAAACTTTTCCTGATTCGAAAACTTGTAGACATGTGCCATTTTTTAAATTAAAAATGCAGCACCACCGGCACCAAAACTTACAACACACACAAGTTTATCTAAATTTTAGAATTTGTTTGACATATAACTGTAATTCAATTGTTTGGTTTTGTCACATACCACCGCCTACTATTATAAAACGATATCATTTTAACTCTAGTACCACCATAATTAATAATTTGTGACAAATGCTGTTTGTGTACATTATAAAATGTGTATTGTACTTTTCATAAAGTAGAAATCAAATTTTTGCCCTGTTGGGATTACCAAACGTTAAAGAACATACAAATTTAGTTATTTTTAAAATTTAGGATAGTTTTGCATTTTTTTATAGACATGTGGCATATTTTTGAAAAGGTAATTTTAAGGCGCATAATATTCACTTAATATTCAAAATGGCGGCCATAAGAAAAACAAAAGTTGTGGGCGTTTCCTCGAAAACAAAAGACAATCGAATGATTCTGTTTATGCTAAAATACTACTTTTAGAAAAGTGTTTTAATAATGTGCAAGTCTTGTGATGGTGCGACTTATGATTCATGTTTTATTATCAAAAAACAAAATCAGCCATTTTTAGTTTTCTTCGAATATCTCCAAAACCAGACAACTTACACCAATTTTGTAAACGGATACAAAACTGGCCTGGATTCCTCCAAATCTTTCCCCATTTAACCCAATTTCTATCTCTTATAATAACTGAAATCACAATGTAGAGACTCGAAATTTGGACACACTGTATATATATATATATATATATATATATATATATATATATATATATATATATATACAGTGTATATGTGTATATGTATAAAATGCAGTACATGGGATCTTGGAAACTGTAGGAGATACGATATTGGTTAAATGGGACAAAAGTTGCATAATCATGAGGGTATCTCAGATCGGTTTTCAAATTTCAAAATTTTTTCATAGGTTACTAGATAGAGGCAAAAAACACAAAATTGACGATTTCTTTATTTGCTCGTACTTAGTCTACTAATTGAAATAAAATGTTCAAATTTGGTACATCATGGTAATTCCCCATTGCGCTTCACATTTTCATTTTAGATTTTGTCTAGGACATCTAGATTTTGCGTGACGATGTTCAACTTTATATTTTTAAATAGCCGCCATATTGGATTTTTACATTTTTGAAATGCTGACAAAAAACCCTTTCCAAAAAGGTATAACATGGCTATGTTTGATTGAATCAAAACACTAAAAATCACATAATTATGTTTTGGTCGTAGTAGGCTTTAATTTCCATTATGACAAAGAGAAACAATTGCTCAACATCTGAGAAACGTCAAAGTTTGTCCTTTGTTTTATGTTTCAAGTAGTGCAGTTTAAAAAACAGTTAATTAATTTACATAGAAAGTTAAGCAAAGCATTTGCGTTTGAAATGGATCGCTTTACTAACCGTGATAAATATCAAATGTTAGAATGTTTTATTCTTTCTGGAAGGAATGATGTTAAAGCCGCTGAATTGTATTTAAATAAATACCCAGAAAAACTTCAACCAAACAGATGTATGTTTCGGAGATTACAAAATAATTGAATAAATTATGGTACTTTTGGCTTGTCTAAGAGAAATAGGCAAATTAAAAAAGATAATGAAAACAGCGTTTTACAAACAGTTGTCGAAAATCCTCGTACTTCTCTTAGACAAATTCAGAATATAACAGGTGTTGCTCATTCTACGGCAAGAGCTATTTTAAAACGTTTCAAGTACCATCCATATCATGAACGACCATGTCAAGGATTGCGTACTGAAGATCAAATTCGAAGAATGGAATTTTGTGCTTGGTGCATCAGAAAGTGCAACGAAAATTCAAATTTTGCATATACAATTTTGTGGTCTGACGAAAGTCGATTTACGAATTGTGGTATGTTCAACAGCAAAAATACAATTTTTTGGTCAGATGAAAATCCACATTTGAACCGCCAAGTTAGACATCAAGTTAAATGGGGATTCAACGTCTGGATTGGTATTATTGGAAGGTACATTATAGGTTCGTTCTTTTATGATGCAAATTTAAACTCTGCGAGATACTTAGATTTATTGCAGGGAAATGTGGCAGATAGACTAATGGAGATTCCACTCGCTACTTTGCAAAATATGATTTTTCAAAATGATGGCGCTCCACCCCACAATGCTCTGATTATTAGAAATTTTTTTAATTTTGAGTATAATAAAAACTGGATTGGAAATCGGGGACCAATTAAGTGGCCGGCGAGATCACCGGATTTAACTCCTCTAGATTTCTTTATATGGGGCCATTTAAAAGTCGTGTACTCAAAACGTATGATAATGTAGGCCAATTACAACAAACAGTCCAAGAGGCCGTAAATATAATAACTCCAGCTATGATAAGACGATCTTGTAAAGATGTTTATAAAAGGTGTCGGTTGTGTGTTCAACAAAATGGGGGTTATTTGAACATTTAAAATAAATAATGAATTCATGTGGCTGACTATTATTATATTTTTTCCTTGATTGTTAATTTGCAATTGTCTGAACATGAATGACAACTAAAAACAGCTTAAATAATATTTTGTATTGAATAGATGCTAGTTTGTATTTATTCTTTGTTAATGCATAGTTATGATTAATACAGATTTATATTCAATTTTCTACGTTTTTTACTGTTTTTATTACCACTGAAAATTGAGTTTAAAATTTTAGAGCAATTGTTTCTCTTTGTCATAATGGAAATTAAAGCCTACTACGACCAAAACATAATTATGTGATTTTTAGTGTTTTGATTCAATCAAACATAGCCATGTTATACCTCTTTAGAAAGGGTTTTTTGTCAGCATTTCAAAAATGTAAAAATCCAATATGGCGGCTATTTAAAAATAAAAAGTTGAACATCGTCACGCAAAATCTAGATGCCCTAGACAAAATCTAAGTTGAAAATGTGAAGCGCAATGGGGAATTACCATGATGTACCAAATTTGAACATTCTATTTTAATTAGTACACTAACTACGAGCAAATAAAGAAATCGTCAATTTTGTGTTTTTTGCCTCTATCTAGTAACCTATGAAAAATTTTTGAAATTTGAAAACCAATCTGAGATACCCTCATGATTGTGCAACTTTTGTCCCATTTAACCAACATCGTATCTCCTACAGTTTCCAAGATCCCCATGTACTGCATTTTATACTGTACACACTGTATATATTGCCGTGAAACTTTAATTTATGCTCTGGTACTATCTAAAAAAACATTCGAGCCCCACGGATTGAGCGTCATAAATTGCCGTGGAACCTAGCTTAGCTCCGGACCTCACCAGAGTCCAAAAAAAATTATTTTCAAAATATAGAAGTTTCACAAAAATTTTCTTACCCGGATTCTGCTTCATCAAATTAATTTCTTCAGCAGCTTCCCTGGCTAGCTCAGCTGTGTCTCCTCTCGGATACCTAAATTTACTATCATTCTCTTAACCATTCACACACCATTCAATAAAATCACAAAATAATACAACAATCATACAATATTTATTTACTGCTATTTACAAACAATAATTCATAGTTATGTACAGTTCGGTGCTCTAGTTACACCTCAATAAATACTATCTTTGTAAAGTCCTTGTTTTTAAAATTGTAATTTCAAACACATTTAATGCAACGGGAGTAAATGAGCCCCAAATAATACCTTATCTTTATTTATTACTGCACACTGGAGTATGGTGAGCTCATGATAACCCAGTTTATTAATGTATGCTTTCCACTTTGCATACTATTACTACAAACTTAAAAAACCCATGTACTTTTAACAATTAAATTTAAATTCATCAAGCAATTTAATAAGCTTTACGTACACCTTTTGTTTTATATTCAAAATACTATATTAATAGTCAGCTATACGTATCTTTTTCAATACGTTAAATAACGAAAAATAACCATCAAAGTTCACTCACACATCACAAATAATTTCAACAGTTTATCCAAAAAAACAGCAAATTCAAATGAGTTACCTGGAAAATACGTCAAAAGTAAATCCCCGTTGATGATGCTTTATATTCCTGAACCCCTCGGCTTCGTGATTATGCGCGCTGCTCCACCAGCTATTTATAGATGAAAACTCAGTCTAAGCTGAGTTTCGTGCTACCCATTTTAACATCAATTCCAACATCTAAATCCATGTATATTACACTTGTTTATTATCGCTTTATTAACGTACGAGCTTGTTAAGGTATTCGTTGGACCTCAGTTAAATTTAAATCACTCGCCACTAACTCGCGTTACTAACTATAAGGCCCCAAATAATCTAATACTATTTTACTGAATTTTACATATTTTTAATACTCACAAGCCTCGTTCAATGATTATTATACGTCGTTAAGCGATTCGAAATTAAAGAGAGCCCTATTAATTTTCTTCCCGTATTTATACAATAAAACCAGACCCCTCTTGGCTACACTTTGCGTGAAATACTTAATCGAAAATAATATATCCGCAAATTTTGTATAACCGTTTTAAAACTTCCAGAAATATTCCCTCGTCAACACGCTATATCATTCGAACTATCGCATCCACCTGTCGCGTGTTCGTCTGTTCTAAAACTATCTATTTCGACCAATGATACAGTTCAGTGATGTCATAAAACTCCACCTGTAATATCTTTATTCCTGTCTTATGCATATTTGATGTCGCGTTCTAACCTTGTTTGCGTTGTAGAAAATCTATATTGCCGACCGCGTCTTATGGACTCCACGTGGATCGAATACGTGCGTACTAAAGCGAATGCTTTTCTACCCGTCTCATTCTGTAGCATATTATTGATTGTGCATCCCTTCTGCTCGTTAAGAAACTCTTGTTAGCGTTTATGCGAAACCACCGCCGGTTGAACAATATTTCCTTGAAGCTCGCCTTGTTATGCTCACAAATAAGCGGAAGATGACCTTTCCAACATGCAGGTGTGCCTAATTATTGATCGTTTAAAATAACACTTCTCGGAGCTTACATTTCACGGTATTCTATATAACCGGCGTCTGTTTGTTCGTTAAGAAAGGTTTTCGCCTTGAGATTATTGATTGTACATGCTCTAATGCGTTTTCTGACGTTATTACCCGTTGAATTAAACTAAATTAAATTAATTATGCATTTCTATTGACTTATAAAACTGATTTTCTTTATGAACCTATTACTTTTTAATCCCTAATTATAACATTACGTCAATACTTGTTAATTTAAATTAAATAATTGAAATAAATTTTGCGCGTACACAAATGGTTCCTTTCTCTATACAGGGTGTTTTGAAATTGCATTGCTTACCCCCAAATTTTACCCTTTAAATCCACTACTATATATATATATATATATATATATATATATATATATTGCTGTGATATACTCCTTTGAATGCGGGAACTGGGTCCTTTCAACAAAAAAATTCTAGTCCCACCGATTGGGCGTCATAAACTGCTGTGATCCTGGTTTCGCTTCAGCTGCTCACCTAATTTTATAAACCTCCTCATTCATAAAATTAAACAACACATTCCTACCACAAACATCAACGTTAACTCTATTTACATCAATATTCAGAATACATTAAATTTTCAAATTAAATTTCAGCATAAAATTCAGTTTTAAAAGAATTTCAAGATTAATTTTATCATCACTTTAACGTGCATCCAGAATTAAAGTCCTTGTTGGATGCCTACTAATTAATATAACAATATAAGCAGACCGGAGTCTGAGTATAAAGGAGCATCTACCACCCCTTTACGTTAATTAACCAGGTTCGTCTAATTGAGCTCAAAGACATACCCAAAGTTTCATCATAATTCAGAACATCAATACTAAATACCCTTTCTACTTAAACAAGCAAATTTCATCTTAAAATTAAAATTTTATGGTTAGTACAATTTCACTAATGTCCATTTAAAGTAAATCAATTATAAAGTTATTCAACACACACAAAATGTCAAACAAAATAGTATAATTTACCTGAAGGTTACTGTCCTCGTAGCTTCAATGTACATCGTCCCTTTAGTTAATCACACCATTCCAACAGGATTATATTTACGGCTTCTAATTCTCAACGCTTTTAAAATTTTCTCCATCACCATTTATTTAAAGTTGTTTCTGGGCTTTTCCGGAACTCATCTGTGTATATCTGACCCTTGTTTCGTGGATCCAGACACGTATTTGAACCATTTAATTATTAACACCCCGAAAAATAACAAAGAAATTCATACTTCTTTCACCAATATACGCCAAAACTGCCTACTTTTGTGTATACATTTGTCGTTGTAAATTTTGCTAATTGGTACAGTGATACTAAATTTTATTACCTTGTATCTAAGTGCACTGAAGTACATTCATGTTAGCACGTAAATAACAAACTATTTTGAATCACTAAAATATACGAGCAAACTTTAAATTATTTTATCAAACTAAAATGCACTGTTTAACATCTTCAATCAAGTCGCGGATCTAAGAGAGCTTTTAACGCATCGAATAGTCAAAAGTCTAAGAGGCCGAAATTCATATTACCACCGGTATATATAGCGAATAGCCGGCACGTCGCTTTTGTCCTCAAAACAGACAATTCTTAAGAATTTCTCATTCTATGTTCCCAGTCCGTCGCTCGCGCGTCGGTTTTACGAATTTTCACTCGCCCCATTTAAATCTCAGAAATTCTCACACGGCACGAAAACATGTCCGAGAAAAACTAATTAATTTTGTACAGAAATTGTTGTTTCTACCTCTGATATTTGCATCCTATTTTCAACCAATTGTGACCCTCGTGACGTTGCTTAAATCACGCCTTTTACTATATGTGTCTTTGCTTGACGCATTTTCTCTTTCCTTTTCTAACCTGTTCGTATTGGTGCAAATTGATATTCTTTATTATCGATTATTTTCCAGTCCATGTGGACTATCTGGGTTAAATAACCCCGAATCGCACCTTCTCGTGAATATTAAGCCCCGGTTTCTCCAAGATTCTTTGTAAACATTAATTATCTGCAAAATTTTCGCCGAATGAGCTTTTAAATAAACCCTGTTTTGTATTTCATGCTAAAGCATCTGACCGTTTCCAATATCCTTAGAATCGACATGTTTATCTAAACAAATTAAACTGAAATTGCCTTTTAAAATACGCAGGTGTGTTCAAACATCCTACTTCTAACTAACACTTCTAGGATTTGCATTTTATTGGGTTTTTACAAGTTTCTATAGATATTATCTGTTACTAACGATTCAATTAACTTCAATTAAAATTGACTTCTATCCTTTCATTTTTAGCGAATACAAGTTAAATATTAATTATTATGTGTACACTCTGTTTAATACCGGTTACTTAAAATAGGGTTAATTAATATAAATTTTGCACGTAATTTCCATTTGTTTAGGAATAATTACATTACACGCAGAGCTTTTTAATACTGCTTCTTTTGATATAAAGCGTCTTGTACATGATTTAAATCTCTTATGTTTAATGAAACTAATAAATTTTTATGCTTCACGGTTTTAATAACGCGTATTATCTAATAATATTCATTATACACGGTGATTAAAATTATTTGATGTGATTATTTAATTTTCTACCCTGGTCTAAATATGAGTATTTTATATATATATATATATATATATATATAATATATTTTAAAGATAATGACCTTCTAGTAATATTAAATGCTTTAATGGGTTTGAGGTCAGCTGGTAAAAAGAAAACTCTTTTATAATGCCTAAATTTTCGGATATATTTAATCCTTGATCACAGGCTTAAGATGAGTTGTTAAAAAATTAACATCGAAGTATTAAACATAACTTTTTAGTTTTTCGCTTTTAAATGTAAGAAGGATATATAATTTGTATAAGAAAAATGTAAAATTAAAAATTATGTCAGATTTTGAAATATTTCAAAATGTGAAAATTAAATTATGTCAGATTTTGAAATATTTCAAAATCTGACATAATTATATATTCTACATTATAACTTACATTTAAAAGCGAAAAACTAAAAAGTTATGTTTAATACTTCGATGTTAATTTTTTAACAACTCATCTTAAGCCTGTGATCAAGGATTAAATATATCCGAAAATTTAGGCATTATAAAGAGTTTTCTTTTACCAGCTGACCTCAAACCCATTAAAGCATTTAATATATATATATATATATATATATATATATATATATATATATATATATATATATCATACATTCGTTACATTATTTTAACTACATGATAATGAATTTAACTTCATTTGAGGTAAATGGTCTTTAGATAAGAGTCACTGGTCTATGCAAGCAAAATTAATATAATGAGAATTCCACTTGGTTAACGGAAATAATCGGAACGGTGAACATTTCTGTGAGAAGATTTTTGAATTAGTTTTGCTTGATCCTTTGGATATAGACCTACGTCAAGAAAATAATATTATAAAGCTCCAATTTTTGGTTTTGGAAATGCTTGGAATAAAAGAATACAATGAATCAAGAACATCCATTCATTGGTTTCTTGATACTACTACTGTCAGGAAAATTTCTTTTTTATTTTTAGAGCCCGCCCAGTTGTATTTAATTTCCGGGCGGTAATTTTACGCCAAGACCAATCCTTCAACCTCAAAAATAGGAAATGCCCACCTACAAATTTTCCAGCATAGAAATAGTGTTTCTAAAAACCAAAAAACTGTATTTAATTTTTAGTAAAACTTTTAACCTGAGAATAATTCAAAAGTCATTTCTATCCCGTTCCAATATGCATAGCTGAGGTATTTATTATAAAACTAACTTTTAATAAGCTCCCTGTAGATTATTAATTTAAACTTGGATTTTTACAGACACTTTTAAACATGTGAACTTTATACTCAGAAAGTTGCGTTTAACTTCTTCCACTGCACAAAACAAGCTGCAGTTTTTAATTTAAAAGCCCCAATTAAAAACAACACATCTAAAAAGTATATTATCAAAAAATGTATCCATTAGAAGTCATTATCAGCTAACAAATATTTTAATATGTATTCTGAAAAAAGAAAATATTGATTTATTTAGCAAATATGAAGAAGACGAACACTGTTTGCTGAGATAAAAAAGAATTTAGGAGAGGGAAAGGTGAGGAAAATACTTATAACCACAAAAATGTTAATGCTAATTTAAAAGTTATCTATTTGCTAGTTTTAGCTACTACCTAATTTATGTGTGTTTTTCCTTTAATTGCAACGATTTAATTAAATAAGAAATTTTCCTGCGGTACGAAAGCAACACCTAAATTAGCATTTTATATTCATAGTTCGAGTCGTTCTTTTTCAACTCAATACTGCATAAGTTACTTTTACAAACGTCAGGTTCCTATAATTTATTCATCAATTTCCTGAATGCTTTGTCTTCAGTCACCCCTTGGCGTTTTAGTAAAAATTTAAAAACCTTTTACCTGTTCTGCTTTATGGCTGCTCCATTTGTACCCGTGGACAGCTCTAATTTATACTTTTATGTTGTCCAGTTTATAGTCACGAGGAAGCTCGTTCGCACTTACAAAAGAAAACCTTTTAAGTGCTAAATGCTTTCGGGTGTGATGGGAAATTAAAGAATTTAGTTTTACGCAAGCAGCAAAACGATATTGTGTTAATTTCACGGTAGTAGATATAGTTTGACACCGATAATGCGTGCAGGCAATTTAGTCACATAGTAATTAAATTAAGAAGAATGCGAATTAAATTGTAAACATCAGATGCTAAGAAATATACGGGTTAATTTCTGGCCCTACTGACGTTAGGTCCTGAGTGCAATTTAACTAAAGATGAACAGCGACTAGAAATAAAAAATAAATTTCAAAAATTATACTAATAAATTTGGATTTTATCCTTGGGTACTTTTCCTAGATACAACGAATTCTGGTTTTGATACCTCTTATAATAGGGCGCCTGGAGAATTAATCCAAATCAACCTTATGGGTACATACTTTTCTCCGCGCTCTTCCAATAGATGCAATACTTCAACTTTTCCCACTCTAGGCAGGCCAAATTTATATTTTAGGTACGTTTGAATATTGTAACAAAAACTATTTGCACTACAACAGTTCTTTATTATCAAACTGACTATACGCGCCTTTTAATCAGCTCGTAGCTACAATCAAATTCTAAAAGCTCTGACAACAATTTCTTACCAGCTAATCGCTAACAGTACAAATACTGACTTCTTAAATGCTATCTTCTTAATTACTATCGAAGCACTATAACTAACTATCCGTTCACTAATTATTATTTATATCGATCACTACAGTAACTTATATCACATACGGCAATTTATATTAAACAGTATGCACAACTAACTCATTTCATATCACGACTATTAAAGCTTTAAATTGAAACTGAACTTCAAACTCCTAAACAGTTGTTTATACATTATTCAATTGCAGCAGAAATTAAGCAAATAATACCTTGAATGTACCTATTATAATCTTAGTAAAGCTATTAAACGCAAACCTCTTGTACCTGTCAATCAAGTCTAACTGCGCCGCAGGACCTTCAATCATCTTTTGTGTACAAACGCTTCGTTTACGTTTTAATGTAATTATTCTGTCAGAGGTAGACTAAACGACGCGATAGAGCCCCCCCCCTAAAGCTGTTCTGCTCCAGAACACTCTGTGACCTAGAAGTTACAAGTATTCCTGTGGTGGTAAGAACAATCGAAATCGTTTCTGCAGTGCCACACTGTAAGGAATAGCAATCAACACTCTTTATGGCAGGCGCCGTTTCAATTTGATTGTAACCACCAAAATTTGGACCGAGGTTTTCTGGAACAGTGTCTCTAGCAAATTTCGTACGACCCTCCAGTTCAATCCATTGAGCCAATTACGACAGAGACGAACTTCTCGCCACCAAAGTTGATCATCTGACCTTTGAGGTCCACTAACGCCATTCACAGTTCCCGGTAATTAGGTTTACCAGAAGACTATTGCTTAGTCACCAGGTAGTTGATGTCGGTCTTTTAGCAGCGTGGTCCTTCCAACCTACGGTTGTTGTGAGCGAGTAAGTCCCGGAAATATATCAAGGACCGTTGGTACGCAACAGGCCAGGGAGTATTCCGATAACGCATCGAATAGATCACAATCATGAACAATTCATAACTAGGTCCATACTTCCGTTCATCCTCACCAGCGTATCTGTTTGTTCATTTCACTGCTTGCTGTTCTTTGACATTACCAGCGTCATCACTGTCGCAAAGTGATAGCTGCTAAACGTGCACCATCATTCTTCTTCGTTAGAAAGCTTATAAATCCGATATGCCACGTCGTTGATCATTTTTACAACTTCCTACAAAACCTCCCAATGTCTCTGTAACTTTGACGACAGTCCACGCCCTCGTCTGGAGTGATAGAGCCATACGCGGTTACCCTCTTGAAACCTAGACTCCTGCGCCTTGATGTCATATATGGTCTTCATAATATCGCTTGCAATCTGGATATTTTTCTTAGCATCACCATCGATATCGTTCATCTTGCAATGAGCGTCTCAATATAGCTCTTGCCCATGATACCTTTTCCGGACTTACATCCAAACACATGATCACGCGGTTACCGTATTTCGCGTACCACCATAGCATATGCAAGTGTCTGTCCAGTGCTCTCATAAACCGAAAATCGATGAGCCGCTAAAAATGTATATAAATATTGGTCCTGGTCTCTATCATATTCGGACACCACCTTGGAAAGATACTTGCCCAAAGTGTGGTTCATGCACTCTGCCATTCCATCAGATTGAGGGCGTAATGGTATTATTCCGCTCTTTCTAATTCCCAGCAACCGGCAAACTTCTTGGAATAACGCTAACTCAAAATGTCTGCCCTGATCGGTGTATAACTCTATAGGAACCCCTAAAAGCAAAACAGTTTCTTAACCAGCACATCAGCGCCGGTTGCAGCTTTTTAATTTGATATAGCATACATACGCTTCGGGTCACTTTGTAAAATAGTTCATGGTTACCAACATCTACTTATTCCCGGATTCGGTCTCAGGGAATGAACCAGCAATATCTATTTCCACTCTCTCAAATGGACTTTTCACGTTGTGTTGCCTCATTGAAACCGTAAGGTTTTTATATGATGCACATACCCGACACTTGCGGCATCATTCTTTAAAATCATCTCTTGAGGCCT
Source organism: Platerodrilus igneus (assembly GCA_036346225.1). Classification (NCBI taxonomy): domain Eukaryota; kingdom Metazoa; phylum Arthropoda; class Insecta; order Coleoptera; family Lycidae; genus Platerodrilus; species Platerodrilus igneus. The sequence continues at coordinate 6,603,206 of JARFIW010001469.1, read as the reverse complement.
ACACAGTAGAATTTTGCTGGAACCTTCTCCAGCGTATTCTAAACGTCAAAATGTCCTACCGAGATCTCATGATGCAAATGTCTTAAAACCTCCAACACCCGGTTTTTAGGAATCACGACATGAAGCAACTCACGGAGCCCTCTCTATTCTCCAGGTATCGCACCAAGATTTCATTCTCTACCATCAAAAAATCACATTGTGTACAGTACGGCTTCAGGGTGCTACTCGACAAATTAATATCCTGTCAATATGGGCGTTCCCCTTTGGCTTTCCAACCCAAAATACAACCTAGGCAGTTGTCATTCCCCTGTTCGGTTCGTAATTGTATAGGATGCCAATCGTCATTGATCACGGAGACCGGCCAAATAGGTGATATTATGTCTCTAACCGCTAGCAATGGCTACAATCTTTGGGGCAAGGTCGTCTCGAAAAAGTATCTGCATTATGATATCTTGTATCAGCACGATGTTCCGTGTCGAAATCATACTCCTACAGCCTTGCCATCCGTCCATCAAGCAACTTGCCTTTCGGGGTTTTTAAACTGTAATAGCCACTTTACGGCGACGGGGTCGGTTTTCAATTGAAATTATCTCCCGTAGAGGTACTTATGAAAGTGTTATACCTATTTCATCACAGCTAACAGTACCCTTGCTAAAGTAACCAATGACTCCCTCTTGCCCGTCTAATATCAGGGATAATGCACTTCAGATAGCGACATTGCTTGCGTCTGTATCCAAGATGAATTTGCCGTCCGACCGAAGATAACTTAAGATAGAAGATGTCAACAAATGCCTTAGTTGTTGAAATGTATTTTGGCAATTTTTATTCCACGCGTAATTACGCCCTACTTTAGTCATCTTGGTCAAAGACTTGGCTATATTCGCAAATCCGAAAACGAATCTTCAGTGGTTAATGCACAACGCTATAAATCTACGCAACTAATGTTTGTCTTTTCACGTCGGCTACTCTTGTCCGGCCTTAACCTTTTCAGGGCCAAGCCTGAGTCCACTACGCGAAACAACGTGCCCTAAGTATTTCACCCTTCGCCTAGGAGGTGACACTTCTTTGAACTCAGCTTCGGCGTGATATCTCTGAATCTTAGAAACACTTTTTCTAAATTTTCCAAGTACTCCTAAAACGACTTCCCAATCAGGACCACGTCATCCAAATATACAGACAAGTTTTCCATGATAGCCCACGCAAAACGTTATTCATTAAACGTTCGAAAGTATCAGGAGCGTTGCAGATCACAAATGGCATACTGTAAATTGCCATAGGTCAGTACCAATAGTGACAGCAGTTTTTCACCAATCTTTGGGGTTCCATATGCAATTGCTAGAAACCGCTTTAAATCCAAGCTTTAGAGCCATCGCGACCCTGAAAATGTATCTAGGGCGTCGTCAATCCTTGAAAGTGAGTAGCCATCCTTCTCAATCACGTCATTCAATCGTCTATAGTCCACACAAAATCTTGTTGACCCGTTCTTCTTCCTAACAAGCACAACAGGGGATATTCAAGGACTCTCAGAATGCTTTATTACTCCTTGCCCCTCCATATCCCCAACATTTTCTTGGACTTCTCGCGTTTGACCAATGGGAGTCTTCACAGCTGTTGTCTTATTGGTCGGACAATTCTGGTATCGATTCTATGCTTGATTACTGCGGTCATCATAATCGGTTCTCAACACGGATCGCTTAAAAAATATTAGGTGAGCATTTTTCACAAAAATACGCCTTCATACGGATGAGAAATAAAATGTGTTACGTGCCGTCTCTGCATTGAAATATTTTCTCTGGTACTTAATTAAATTTCGTATTCTTACTGTATTCACGGTTATTTGCCAATTTTCATTAACAATTTCGACAATTTCTCAACTTAAACGATTGCTTATTCAACACCCTGTAGCTTTTTAGTAGTAGATGTAATTATAATTTAAATACTGCGAATTTACTCTATTTCAATATAGATTATAATAAGTTTAATATGTGGTTTTCGGTTGTTAAAGCATTTGTTTTCAGAGATACTGCTATGTGGTGTACGTGTTTTATAAAAAAATATTTCTGCAGACTGTATTTAATATAGCATATTCTATAATTTTAAACGAAAGATTTTGAATTTTGCCGAATCCTTGCCGTTCCAAGCAAGGTAGGAATCTTTAACAAGCGTGACAGCATTCACACACGGAACCACCATTTTACCTCTCATCCGATCGAAGGCGTATTTTTGCGAAAATTGCTCGCCTAACATTTTTCAAGCGGTCCGTGTCGAGAATCGAACCCGGGACCATGGGCTTAGTAGTCACACGCGAACAAATTAAGCCACGGAGCCGTCCTCTATTACTAGCGCCTCAGAACATTTCCAAAAGAGACTTCAACGAATCCTAGATGGATATTTAAGTGTGGTTTGTCTTATGGACAATATTTTTATATAGGAAGCAACACAGAGGAGCATAATCCACAACTAAGCAACGTTTTGAAAAACTAGAAAACAGTGGACTAACACTTAACCAGAACAAAACTGGAATAGACGTGATGGCGGTCGAATTTCTGGTGTTTAATTTATTTTTAGGGAATCCTTGTGCATTCCGATAAAATTAAGGCTGTAGCTGTCAGCTCTTACTAATCGGACAGAGCTACAAAGTTTGTTAATAACTGTAAATTTTTTAACTAAATCTATCCCGCAGTTTGCTAAATATCTGGAGTTACTATTTTTGTTACTTCATAAGGATAAAATATTTACTTGTGGAGCTACCAAGAAAAAGAGTTTTTGAAGATATTAAAAAATCCTTGGCAAATGCACTGGTTCTTTCTAATTTTAATCCAAATCAAAAACTACCGTATCTTCTTATGCATCTGATTTTGGAATGGGATGTATACTGTTGCGTGAAGACACTCGAGGAATTAGGCGCCCGGCTGCATAAGTATCCAGAACCCTAGAGGACACAGAAAAACGATATGCGCAAATAAAAAAAGGAGCGGTGGCTATGTGTTGGGTTTGTGAAAAGTAGAAGACTATCTTAAACGGTCTTTTGTTATTGAAATAGATCATAAACCACTAATTCCTATTCTTCAAACAAAATCTGTAAATGGTATATCGCCAAGATTTACACGTATTATGGGGTACGACTATAACATCCAGTATGTTCCTGGGCAGCAGTTGGTTGCGGCTGACACACTGGTACGGAAACCAATTTTGGCCGATACTTTTGACGTATATGAGATTGGAGAAAAACATATCAGGAATTACGTATGTGGTTTTATAGATAGTCTACCAGTCAGTTGTAATCGTTTTGACGAAATCATTAAGTTGCAATTAGACGACGAGAAAATTTTGTGTGTACGAGCGTATGTTACAGAAGCTTGACCTGAAAAGAAACACATGCCTGATCATTTGAGGCCATTATGGAAAAACGACACGAATTCACTATAGTCAATAACATTTTTGTTATGTGTAATCTACTTGTTATACAACTAAAGCTTCGAACCTAAATACTATCTTACACGTAAGACATTTTGACATAACAAAATGCTGTGTATTAGCGCTCGGTTAAGACTGTAATTTTTTTAAACATGAACAAACAAAAATAAAGCAATAAACTTACCCAAGATCTGCAGCTCACTTTAAATAGGCGTTTAAAGGGTGAGATTTAGGATGGTCATTGAAGGAAGGCAAGGATCACCAATTTAGAAATTTAACGTTTTCGAACCCACTCTAAGACGGGTGCAAGGGGTTATTTTGACGTACACACCGATGCCACAATTTACTAGAGAACCAAATCACACCGATGTTTGTTACTATCTGTTTTAATTTAGTTATTGTCAGAATTGGCATATGTTTCAATTTATCTATAAATTAAAATAACCTGAATTGAATGCTATTCTGGCAATAATTTATCGAATTAATAAACTGTACTTTTTAAAATAAAAGGAATTTGTTGCCGGCGTTACCACTCTGAAAGGGCCAAACAAGTGATTTGGTGGCCTGGTCTATCAACAGATATTCAACACATGACAGAAAAGTGTGCAATATGTGCTAAACACTCAGTAAACCTCCACAAGATACTAATGCAATTACCTTTCCCAAGTAAGACATGGAAAGTGCATCAATGAATATTTCTACAGTAGAGAACAAAAGTTACTTGGTTGTTGTGGATAGATATTAGCGTTAACATAAAAGTATAAATTTTGGAGAAGCTTACAATGTTTACTGTTATGGAAAAACATGCAAACATTATCAATGGTCATGGGGTGCCATCAGAAAATTATACAGGTAATGGTTCTAAGTTTTGTCCGTTTAAGGAATCTACTGTATTTAGTAACATGGCAAGAAGATATGGTTTTAGACTAATAACTAAGAGTCCATATTTTCCCCAGTTTTGTGGTTTGGTAGAAGGTGCTGTTAAAATAATTAAAAAACCTAATTAAAGAAGAAAAAGATTGTAAGTTAGGTTTACTACCATATCGCAATACTCCAGCTGAAAATGAATATTCTCCAGGGCAATTATTTATGAACAGAAGCTTACAGAAGATTGTGCCTGCCTTGCCGAATGCTCTCAAGGCTAAAACTCCAACATCTAAATATATGCAATTTCGTGAAGATAGACGTCGAAGTCGTATTTCGCGAAGGTATAATCAAACGAGAGGAGTTCGTCCTGCGAATAATCTGAGTAACGGGCAGGGAGTATAGTTCACTGATTACAAAAGAGAAAGTACCCTATTAGGTCATGTTTAAGAAACACAATCTTATATCGTGAAAGTTGGTGTGAATGAATTGCGACGAAATAGGTTCTCGCTATAAGGTCTATCTCCTAGCGATCCGGTTTGTGAAACTAGTGGAAATCACGAGCGTTCTAGTGAAGTAACTTTAAGCAAAATAACTACTACCATACATTTCACTTTCCAGTGCTCTGCCCGAAGGTACTACATAGGCCAGAAAACAAGTTTGTTTTATCTGGAAATTTTGAATTTTGTCGAACTTTGCTGTTCCAAGCAAGGTAGGGTTCTATAACGTGCGCGGCAACATATATACACATGGGATCTACATTTTACCACTCATCCGAAAAAGGACACATTTTTGTGAAAAATGCTCGCCTAACATTTTTCAAGCAGTTCGTGTCAGGAATCTTACCCTGGACCTTGGAATCAGCAGTAATACGCACAGAAAGATCCAGAATGTGCATCTAACTCTCTAAGAAAGTACCACACCCAATGCTAAATGAGGAAGTTGGTCAATAGAAACTAAAACGTTTTGTATAGCATTGTAAAAATAATGCGAGCGTAGTGGCAATGCCATCTGTGCAATTATGTCGGAGACTTGACAACGTCACCGATAGTTAGTTGTTTACATTCGAGTATAGAGGGCGCATGAGAAACATGAATTTGTGTCTAATTCAAGAACTTGGTTGGTTGTTTTGCAAAACGAAATGCGCCAGTCTGACGAGCTGCAATAACAGCGAAACAGGACATTGACTTTCTCTTTGTAAAATAACTAACAATTTATATTAATTTTCGTCTACTATGCTCGAATTACTTTTCCAATGCCATACAAAATTATTCATTACTATGATTCTTTCCTTTGATTCGCCTAAAAGAAGGAGAAGAGGATGTGTCAAGAGTGGGTTTTTGTTTAATAACTTTGAAAATACTTGAAGAACTTACTAACAAATAAAACACGCGCACTTCACTCAATAGTTTTTAATTACATTAATATGAACATTAATATGAACTGAACTCATCAACTATCACAATCACAACATGGCAATCCTTTAATTATCGCTAATGAAAAATCACTCACGATTCAGAAGTCATGACCTTTCCGACAAAACAAAATCGTTAATTAATTAGCTATAGCTATAATTAATTGAAAAAAGTCGCGAACGTTGCGAATTGACAGCATTTCACAATGAGCAAACTCGCATTCTTGTCGTACACCTCACAGGTTCACAATACACATCTAGCGACGTATCTGCTACATAGTTGTAATATAGGTTGAATGTTGTTACCTAGAGATAGTGCGAAAAAGAAAAACAGTTAATGAGAAAAACAATAAGTCAAGATTTTCTGTTCGTTCGATATACACTCGTAGTTGTACAAATAAAACTAGCTATTACAGCACATGCAGCTTTGCTGTATTGCACGTTTAGCCTTTTCTAAAGGCATTTCTATTATTTTGGACTAGCTGGTCTGTCTTCAAAAGTAGCTGAGATTTCATCTCCTTCGGTTTTTGTTGCCGGTATGCCACATCCATCTACAAACTCATTGGTTCTATTACTGTTTTATGTCTAAGTAAAGTTAAATGTCAGATCTGGTGTAACAATTCTACTGCTACATACACCTGTATTTTGCATATGTGACTATTTTCCAATCTACAGTCTGCAAATTTTTGTCTGTTACGCAGACTACATCGATCTACTTAACCAATAATGCTATGGATACTTACAACCCAGGGAGTAAGTACCACATCTGTTGCATGGTTCTTAACACTTGTTAAAACTCCAAAATTCTCTATGTTACGCTTTTCTTCAGGTTATGCAGTTAGTGCTCTGTAATATATATGACAATAGCTAATATCTTCATTACCATTCTATACTCCATATTTATAATTCGTACTTGGTGTAATTACTTATTGGCACAAAACGTACATTCTCATCTACACAATGCGAATAAATTGCATAGGCAGTACTAAAACACAAAAACCGCATCAGTTCTTTTCTTCTTCCCACCATAGGTTATTTTTACTAAATCTGGCCTTTACACTATTGTAGCGGGCTACTACTAACGCGTTTCACTAATTTAAAACAAGTAGTAATGAAAGTCTCTATTACTCACTATACATAAGTCCAATTAACAGTATATGCCTTATTTATAAATGTTTTCAGTCCAATTAACAATGAAGCACTATCACACTAATGCTATTGACAAGCACTATTATCTTCTTCAACTAAATTCTTAATCATAGGTCTATTAACAACACTAAACACTACTATATATTTATTACACTTTTGTATATTTATGTATTCCACAAGCTGTCGGTACAGTATACACTTTCACATAATACAAATTTATGTTTACTCTTGGACTTCCAAAAGCTTAACTATTTAACTTTACACGATATAATTTATATTCGACATTCTGATATAGACTAAACTCTTACATTTATCAGCGGTCTTATATATACCCTGAACTAAAATAGATGATTCATTCTCTGGTATGTGCTCGAACATCCTCGGTTCCTGGAGAATATATAGTGCTTACGGCGCTTGACCGGTTGCCTAATAGCAGCTCGTAATACTATTTTATTTTATTACTGCATGACGCTTAGTTATTTGCTTTTACTACGTTGTCGAAGGTTTTTCATACTTATGTGTCCGTGTAAGGACTGTATAAAGAAGCTCTTTCAGTGTATTGTAAATTGTTTGTCTTTTAAAAAGCACATCACAAGCAACAACTACCAAGTTTTGCATTAAAGACTACATTTTTTCAAATTTATGACTGTAACACCGAAAGTTCTCTTAGACGACTACAATCATCCCCCGAAATACTACACGATTAAAGCCCATACAAATAGCGGTGCTTACGGTTACAAATGAAACAAGCTACAAAACAGCTTAAATTTATACGTTTCAAGCAAATCGCTACAAAATTGCTAAAAACAAAACTTTGACGAAATTGCTGAATACATTATACAAACCTATTGTTTGCAAAAGCAGGTTTATACAGTATCACGTTATGCAGTATTAAATTGGGCACAAACTGCCTCGCTTAGTGAATATAAAATGCTAATTTGGAATATGTTACTTCCATATTCACGGCAACAAGGCATGTTTAAATAATGAAAACTATGTACCTAACGTAAGAATTTAAATTATATGTTCTACGGACAAAAAGCAAAAAGTTATAATAACTAATTATGAAAACTGCAGTAACTTAAACCAACCCCTAAATAGCCTCATTACAAGGTAAAATTTATTCAAAAGGAAATTTAAATGTAAAGTGAATTTTTTCCTAAACATTTTCATTTATATAAAACCAAACCTTATCCGCAACTTTTAAAATACCACATCTTAGCCTCTAAAGCTCTTTGAAATAGTAGGTAATCAAGTAGATGGACAAAGCAAGAGTGAAACGTTAAAACAAAACATACGTTACAATAGTATGTAACATATAAATTATCCGGTAAATTTATTCATTGACTTTACCGCGGTGCATCTATTATTTTAGTCTTTATTTAACAACATTTATATAATTGATTCATTCGTTATTGCATATTTAATAATCGATAAACTTCAAAGCACACTTTAATTTGAATTACAATTACAATTACAATCTACTACATACTACATCGCCCTTTGTGATAAAATTTATACAAACCATTTAGTGTGTTCCTACATCTCGAAGTATCTAAGATTTTCAAGTTGTTCCGACGATTAGCGATATATTGTCATTTTTCGTTTCTTAGTTGAACTGGAAGGTCGCTTGGTGTTAAAAAACACTCAAGATGTTCAGGAAAATCAAGCTTCCCTGGCAAAGGCGCCGTAATAAACGGCACAGTATTCTAAAAGTTGTCCGTGACAACTGAAGTAAAAGTGTAGTGTACAAATCTTTATGGCGAACGGTTTGTTTAAATGTGTAAGCACATTAAAATTAATTATTTTATTACAGTGCAACTTCGATAACTCTGGAAATGTAGATAATTTCGTAATGATTCTGATGTAATTCCACGTAATTTCGATGCAGGCTTAGTTCATCGGAAGATATTTTATTTAGTTTGGTTCAATTAATTTTTATGGAACTTGTTTAAGATGTAAATGAGTAAGCAATTTTGTTCGACACATGGCCGACTTCACTATGCACAGCTGCACCTGGCGTGTTCAGTTCAGGCACATGCCATTTGAAGGTTAGAGATCGTCGCTACTATTGGTAAGAATACATTAGTTTCTAAAATAAAGCTGCCGTAACAAAGTTCATTACGTAAATTTTGCATGTAATGATTTCCTTTTGAAGCATGTAACTACTTTAGGTTGCTGTATGCAATTTATTATGACTCGTATCAATAATTTTGTTAATTAATTTACCAAAAGCTCATTTTGTTAAAGTATAAAGTACAATGAGTACGACAATTTTTTGTAATTAATAGTGTGTTCAATCTAAGAATTATACCTCTCCGGTTGTGCAGATCTAGACGTACAATGGTCATAGTTATCTTGTTTATCACAAATTGAAATACCAACATGTTAATTTATAGGACGTAAGTCCTGTATGATGAAATTTGAACGTAGAGTATTTTATCAACTTATAATATTTGCCAAAAGTTAAGTAAATTTTCTAAAACATTGTGAGGTCGTAGTAGCGCTACCTTGACTATTTAATATGAAAAATAATGTCTATAATTAAATATCTGATTCAAAAATTACATTTATAAGAATTTTATTAAGTACACTTATAATTTATAATGTTATTTACTTGTCTTAAAAGAAAATATAGAATTATTTTTGACTTTAGTTCATTTCTCAGTAATCATTAAATTTTCCAAATTTTGTTAGGTATTTATATGGTAAACTTACCCGAAAGTGTACCACCATATAGTGGAAACAAATTGAACTTAATTCATTACATATTCATACTGGTCCGTAAAATATATAGGGTATCTATGTTGGTAGAAATTATGTATCAGAGTCACCCTACTCATCGTTATATCCTTGAAGAAGACGCTCAAATATAAGTATCATATTTGTGACAATCAAACTTTGTATTTAAAGTGGTTAGCGATTACTTAGGTTTCCAAATTTTCCTTTAAGCAAATTCATTTAGTCAATTGCTTTATAAAAAATTTAGGTGGCGTTCATTATCTTGTTTCTTTCAACCCAAATATACCCACTGACCCAATCTCATGCGACCGTGGGCCAAAAACTCAGCTAGCTAAAAGTCTTAACAGTGTTCTTTTACTATAAGCCAATTTCCATCCAAACCCCTGGGCTTGATACAGTTACATAAGAATTCTCGATAGGTAAAATAAAAAATATATAACAAGTAGTTGATTAAATGATTCTAATCAATTGGATTAATGGCAGTTTTAATGTAGCAAAGAACTTTCTACGCGTAAAGCAGGCACATTATTGTCTTTTCGTGCATGAGAATATTTTGAGGACTATAACTAAACAGAAATGCTCAAGAGCATCTTACGGCTAACGGTTTCTTGCGATGACGTCGGTCCGTGACAAGTTCAGTAAGACAGACACTGCAAGGCGCTTGCCGAGAACACTAGTATTTTAGAACACTGTTTTATTAATGTTAAAACAGTATTTTGCTTGGTAGTTGATTGTTTCAATAATAAGAATAAAAGCAGTCGAGATTACAACGTTGAATGTCTTGTAACATGTCAATTCGTCGTCGCCTTGCCATGTTACATTGTACGTCTCACTTTCTTATATTTAAAAGTATTCTTCATTTTAATTTTATATTAATACCGTTTACAACCACAAGTTAGTTTTGATTTATGTAACATTTCCCTTTAGTATTATAAAATAATACACTAAATACGTTGATCTTTAGTTTTAATTTAATATTCCTCCTTTTGTACAAATAATATAAACAATTGATCATATGTAATTTTCTAATTGGTAAACCTCTGAATTATGTCCCTAAATACACAACTGGTGTATACATGAAACTATCATTTAAGATGGTTTTCTTGAGTGTCCCTCTCTCAAAATGTGTGTTTATCTTCGAACCAGAATAAATTTTCGTTCTCTTAATATCTGACTGCCTTCTTCTGCACATACCGTTTCCGGATAAGTAAGTTCTTTCTAAGGCCAAGATGTCGTACCTGCTATGTAAAAAGTGTCTTTTCTTTTATTCTTGTAGAAATACAAAAATATCGTTCTAGAATACTAGCAAAATGTGTACGGAGAAAGCCGACCTGAATTACCCATTTAAAATAAATGTTTATGAATGGTAAGTTGTTCACGGATAAATTTTCTCAGTGTTTCCTCGTGGTGTATTACAATACTTCGTTCTTGTAACACGTTTATTTTCTAGGGTTCTCTGGTGAAGTGTCTAACTATATATGCTAGGCTATCTAAGCCTATGCATTAATTCTATCTACAAAATACTACCTATTGTCGTACAAAAATTTTATGTCGCCGTTAGCTACCTTCTAAAAATAAATTAAACATCTGTTAACAAAACATATGGTTGTGGAGCAAAAGGATTGGCTCTTACAAATTTGAAGTTTGAGGTTAACAATCAAACTAAATATGGAAGGTGTTCGCCTTAATAAAGCCGTAAAAAGAAACTGAAATTTCTATAATTCTGAACAAGCCGGAGCTCAATACTTGAGTATACGTTTTTCAAATTACATAAATACAGGTATAAGACAGAACAATGTGCATGTGTTTCAGTTTTAATCTCTAATATCTAGAAAAATAATGCATTTAAAATATAAAGTCATACGTTTTACTTACCTATTATATTAACTAATTTAATATTACATTTACTTTCGTGGTATACCCTTACAAGTGTAAACATAGAAGCTTTCATGAAACTTTTTGTGGATAATGACGTTATTTTTAATTTAAATGTTTAATACAAATTCTCTTAACTATGTTAAATACAATAAAGCTTATTTATGATTTCTTTTTACTTAGAAAGTTAATTCGAAATTGTGTCTAAGTTCAATAATAATCTTAGATTTTCTAATATCTTATCTGGTAGAGTTTAAGATATTTTTAAAATTGTGAGAGAGTAGATATATGTACTACACTTAGTGATTTTATCACATGAAAACTCGGTTGTAGGAAAATAAAAGAGTATATTTTATTTTTCTAATGTTATTAACTAAACGTAGGTATTTTCTTTCATCATATTTTAAATTAAATCCCTATAACTTGTCTGGATAAAATTTAACTTTGTTCTCAAAATATCTAAGAGTAAAAACCCCTGAGGTATAGTCTTTTGCAATCTACCGCAGCCACAAAAGGTCGACGCTAGTCCTCCCGCCAGAGTTTTGTTTAGACTCCGTTGTACATCCATACCTTCCTGTAAAAAGGAAGGGAGCAGTCTATACTTTATATTTCCAAATGATAAATCTATCCGTAGTAAATGGGTTCACAAATGTTATCAACTGCAAAAATTTAATGTACTAAAGATAAGAATATGCTCAGATCATTTCGTCGACAACGATTACCATTTAAAACAAAAATTATTAGGGTTGTTCAAAAACAATTGGAAGCTAAGACTTGATGCTATGCCCTCAGTTGATATAATAAAATCCCAGATTCAGATGACTGAACGTGATAATAAAATAAAAAGGAAAACTTATCAAAACCCTGAATGAATACCAGTAAGTAATTATCTCTCGCCAATTTACACGTTGTTATAATGATGTATCTTATGTTTACAATATAGCCAACTGTTAGTAAATATGGTAAATACTAAAGAACATCACGAAATACTTTCGTTAACAAATGAGGTTGTTTCATTAGAAAGTAATAATACCAAGTGTAGCAGTGTTGCAACTCAGACAGAGTAAGCAAAATTATAGTATGTTGGAAAGTCGTTAATAATATTTATTTTAGTACCAAGGAAAAATTCAAACACTCCAAGCAGAATATGATCGAATAAAAACCATTATAGTAAAACAAGAACAAGAACTACAATCCATTGGCAACATTTTCACTAAAGATCAACTTCGCAAACCGAATTGTGGTAGAAAAATAAACTGGAATATGGAAAACATTATATCGTCTATTTCATTATACTCTGCAGGTCCATGCGCATACAGATTAACGCGAAAAGAAGCTTTCCTTTACCAGTAGTTTCAACGTTAAGAAGATGGACTGGACTGGGAAGATTACATGCAGCTAAGTTTTCTATTGTAAAATGTAAAATGTTGATACATTGAGTCTAACAGGTATCTTACATATTGTTTCAAAACTCATGAAGGAGGTCGAATTTACTCAAATAGATAAAGCTCGTATGTTACTTTTTGACGAGATGAAGATACAAAATATCTATGAATACGACACCACTTTATGACCTTCAAACTAGGTTCAGATAATAATGGCCCGAGGTATATGTCATAACCGGAAGTAGCCGATCTTCTATACTGTAAAATAAATAAAGGTTTATTATTTGAAGTTATAAAAAAACAGAAGAAATTAGGTACCCAGTATACGCCATTAATTGTGATTTAGGGGGAAACAATCTATGTCTTTGGTCAGAATTAAATATTTCTGAGAAAAAAACATGATTTGTGAACCCGGCATCCAATAAAAAAGTTTATGCTTTTGCGGATACTTCTCACGCGATAAAATTAATAAGAAACCATTTTCTCGATGCTGCCTTTCTGGTTAATGGAAAAGTAGTTACTTAAAAACCAAATGTAGACCTTTTGAAAAATACAACAAAATCTGAGATGAATATTGCGCACAAAATTAATAAACTCTTTTTTTTAATTGTTAAAGGTGCTCAAAAACAGAAGGTCAAGTATGCTATCAAATTATTTTTGCGCACAGTAGCAAGAGCTGTTTCACGCATGGAGAGGTTGGTATTATAGGAAAACGACAATAATTGTTTGGAATACTCCAAACTACTAAATACTGTTAACGACTGGTTTGACGTTTTTAATTCTAAGGTTACACAATGTGATGAACGAAACAGGTGCAAAGCTTATGGTTTGGCATTAACCGAAGAAAATCAAATTCTTGACGCTATGTTAGAGCTAGTAAGTAATATTAGAAAAGTGAACAGTAAAAATATATTGCCTTTCCAAAAAGGACTTACGATTAGCATTTGTTCATTAAAAAGCCTATTTAGTGACGTCGAGAATGATTTTAAAATTCAGTATATATTAACCTATTAAATCGAGATCCGTTGGAAGAATTCCTCAACGATTCGATCAATTGGCGGTCTTTATGATCATCCTACTGCTCTGCAATTTAAATACATACTTAGAAATTATCTGATAGGACGAAATGGCGAAATAATCTCCGGATCATAAAATATTGAGGCCCCAGCGGAGTGTATTCCAAATATAGCAATTGAACCTATTCACTCGCTATCGCAACATATAGAAGATAGTGTCACAGACAACACAAAACTTGTCACTGATGAAATTTTTGCTACTTCAGAAATAATTCAGGCATCCATTAACTTTATAACGGATGAAATAAATGAAATTCAATAGGATGATTCAAAAAATCTTGCAGGATTCGTTGCTTGTAAATTAAGACACAAGGAAACACTTGGATGCATTCCTAATTGCAATGATACTTCTCGTTCATAAATAAATCATGTATCTGAAGGTGCGTTAATGAAACCTACACATAAATTTATAAAAAAGGCTAGAGAATTAGATTGCCTCTTTGATAAATTTAATGGTTCTCCTTTAATAATAGAAAAGGAATTTTTAAATAATCTTCAAAAGCAATCTACTAATATAGATTTAAGTGAAAACGCCAAAAAATTGTTTTTTATATTAAGATGTATTTTAGTATAAGTATTGTAAATAAAGATATTAAGGAATAAGCTAACCTTAGGAAAAAAAGCTTGTGTAGTATTATCTTAGTGACCTTTAGCAATAAAAGGCAAATCTAAGGATAATTTTTATTTATTACTTTAACTGTATACAATGGCATCTCCACAACGAGATGCTGTTACCATCGCGTTCTGCTTTACACTATTTGAGGAAAAAGAGAGCGTTTTGTTCCCCGTTTACCCCAACCCTTATGCAGGTATGAAACTAAAATTTACCTTCTTTTGCAATAATAAGATACAATACAATAAAGTACAGTTTCTAGCTGTAACATACTGACCCCACCCCAAAAACTTAAGTATTGAACGTATCAAAAAAGAAACAAGAAAAAACAATATTAATACATAATTGAGAACAAATATGCATGTTATATATAAGTAAAATACATGTTCAAGGCAAATTGTCCGTGATAGGCAAAATACAAATCTTAGCCAATGAAACTTTTACAACACCATGATTGGTTCGCACTGAAACAACGCGAACAATAGCGTCTTTACCAGGAAACACTTCAGCAATCCTTCCCATATTCCATTGAAGGGGAGGAGTTTTATCATCTTTAATCACTACCATATCACCAACCTTGATTGAATGCTGTCCCACTTGACGCCATTTTTGTCGCTGCTGCAGCTCAGAAATATATTCAGTTGACCAGCGACGCCAAAAATGCTGAACCATTGTTTGCATGTGCTGATACAGATTTAAACGGTTTTCGCTAATGTGTGATAGGATCGGATCAGGCACCGTCGTTAATTTTCGACCAATTAAAAAATGAGCGAGTGTTAAAGGATCTGGATCGATTGGATCATCAGATAATGAGGATAGAGGTCGGGAGTCACCGCTTCTATTTGTACTAGGACTGTAGAAGAAAATTCATAAGTTAAGGAAACATTACCTAAAACTCTAACTAAATGTGATTTAGTGGACTTTATCCCAGCCTCCCAAATGCCCCCAAAATTTGGTGAACGTGCAGGAATAAAATGCCAAGTAATACCTAAAGTTGCTGATTCTTCATTTAATTGATTTTGAGTAATTTCATTTGATAAATATTCAGCCAGCTCTTGCAATTCCCTATTTGTACCCACAAAATTGGTGCCATTGTCACTATAAATGTGTGAGGGTTTGCCTCTACGACCAGAAAAGCGCCTTAATGTAGCTATGAACGCTTCCGTAGTTAAATCGGTCACGACTTCTAAATGAACGGCTTTGGTTGCCATGCAAACAAATAAACACACATATGCCTTGTAAGACTTATACCCTCGACCTTTGTGAGTTCGTAGTTCAAATGGACCGGCATAATCTACTCCGCAATTTTCAAACAGATATGCTTGTTTTACTCTAGCCGCAGGTAAATTACCCATTAAATATTTTATTCCCTTGGGTCTAACTCTGAAGCACTTAACACATGATCTCACAATACCTTTGGCTTGATTTTTACCATTAATAGGCCAATACTTCTCACGCATAGAAGCTAACAATGTTTGCGCGTCAGAATGCAGTAATGAGATGTGATAATCAAACATTATTAATTTAGTTAATACATGCTTATTAGGCAATATTATTGGGTGCTTTTTATCGTAACTATACAATGAGGAATCTAATCTTCCACCTACTCTTAGTAGCCCTTTCGCATCTATAAAAGGATTTAATGACACTAGTTTGCTCGTATTTGAAACTGAAAACTTTTGTTTTAATTTTGAAATTTCTTGGGCATATACTTCTTGTTGCACCAATTTTACTAAAATAATTTCGGCTTCTAGAAGCTCTTGCACGGTAAGAGGCCCAATGTTTTTGTTTACAGCTCCTAACCTTATATTACATATGAACCTACTACAATATGCCATTATGCGTTTAGCCTTATTAAGTGTAGAAAAATTCTTAAATGACATGAATAGTTCGTTTACTAGCACACAAGTTACACCCTTTACCTCTACTAACTCCTGGTTATTTTGCAATAATGAAATTTGTTTTATAGGCCACTCACACTGCGGAAAAGAAAGCCAAAATGGACCAGACCACCAAATATCTTGATTTAAGATTTTTTCTGGGGCAATACCACGAGAAGCTAAATCCGCAGGATTATCTTTTGAATTAACATATAACCAATCGTTTACGTTTGTTAATGATTGAATCTGAGTTATTCTATTTGCGACAAATGTTTTTAAGCGACTTGGTTCGCTCTTAATCCACGAAAGTACGATTTCTGAATCACACCAATAAAAACATTTATCAATCTTTAAATCTAATACTCTAATACACCACACAATTCTAACCTAGGGATTGTGATTACCTTTAGAGGAGATACTTTAGTTTTTGCGCATAATAACCTAACTAGAGTATTTCCATTTCCATCAACTGATCTGATATACACAGCTGCAGCATAGGCATGTTGCGCTGCATCTGAAAATCCATGCAATTCAATTTCGACACTGTTCGAAATTGTAACTTGTCTTGGTAAACGAGCTTTGTTTTCATTCGAGAGATTATCCCGAAAGTTTTTCCACTTTGTATGCAATTCTGCAGGAATAGATTCATCCCAACTCAATTTATATTGCCACAATTTTTGCATTATCATTTTTGCTATGATGATACATGGTGTTAGTAATCCCAACGGATCAAAAATCTGTGCAATATCAGACAGAATAATTCTTTTTGAAATAAACTTTGCAGAACTAATTTGCTTCACTCTATATGTTAAATAATCGCCGTTTGATGACCAAAATAATCCCAAAGTTTTTGTGCTTTCCGAACTGTCAATTTGTAGATATTCCAAAAGAAGGATTCCTGATTTTAATATGCTCTAAAATAGAACGCTCGTTTGAATTCCACTTTCTGAGTTCAAACTTCCCTGTTCTTAGGACTTCCACTAATCCCTTTTGAATCTCTAATGCCTCTTTTACAGAATTGGTACCCATTAACAAATCATCTACGTAAAATGAATTCAAAATGACTTTGGAAACTTCTGGATATGTCTTTTTACATTCATGCCTGATTTGTTGCAATGCACGAATTGCTAAATAAGACCCTGATGCTGTACCGTATGTTACCGTATTTAAAGTATATACTTTTATAGGCTCTAGTACGTCCTCCCTCCAAAAAATTTGTTGTAAATACCTTTCTTCGGGTTTAATTAGAACCTGACGGTACATTTTAGCGATATCTGCAGTTAAAACCACTGAATGAATTCTAAATCTTAACAAAATTGATAACAAATTGTTACGTAATTCGTGGCAGTCCCTGTTCGGGCGCCAAAGTTATGCTACGTTGGCTCGTAGCCGTGCGTAACATAAAGAAAATCAAAGAAATGACCGGGCTCAATCGGAGATTAGGGGGGGGGGGTTGTAGAAAGCAGACCAACATACAATGTACGCGGCTGTAAGGAGTTAGTGATAATACCTGCAAGAAAAATAGTCAAGCAAACCTGAAAAAAAAAGGAAAAAGCATAGCAGAAATGATAAGTCTAAATTATTCAGTACTTTGTAGAATGTAAAAAAAAACTGTTTGGATAATCTATATAATATAACAACGGTAAAAGCAGTACACAAATTTTTAATACAAAGTGAGGTAATATTGGGGAGTAGCAGAAACGATTCCTCACACACCAATTAAACATAAATCAGACAAAATGTTAACAAAAGATAAATAGGTAAGACACAATAGATATGAGTAATTCAGTATGGTTGATTTCTTTTTTTTTCCTTCCTTTTTTTTCTTAATAGCAGGCAAGTCTATTGTAAAAGGTATCAGAACGACAAAGATATGGGAAAGCAACGGATAGATATTTAAAGTAATAACAAGTAGGAAATAGTTCAACTTACAAAAGTCCTTCAGCAACGCTTCCTTGCAACGGAAGTGTGAGATTCACGATGTCCTGCACTAACGAAGCACTTCACCCTTGACTGTGAGGGCGTTGATGGAACTTATCACACGTCACACTAATCACACCTACGCATTTCACTGGGGTTAGCAGCAGACACCATCACGCGACGGAACTATGTAGCATTGATAAATTTCTTGTTAATTCTATTTCCTGAGACAATAATTTCGAAATCTTTTGTAGCACTAGTTTAATTTCAACTGGGATCAAATGTATATTATTTTCATAAACCTCCAAAAAGCAGTGAGAAACTTCAACCAATACCTTTGTAAACCGGTAATCTGTTATATTTCGCAAATAACGAAATTCGCGCAAGCAATGATCTATTTTAGATTCTTTGGTGTTAGAAAAATGCAGAAACTACAGTATCCACTGTATTTAAATAATCCAAAGTATGCACTAATCTGATAAAACAAAAGGACCGCGAAACTAGATCGCACACACATTAATCCTAAAGAAAGAATCGGTCAGTTTAGCAAGTTCTACGACTATTATTTCACAAGACAAACAACTAAAACCACAGATTAGTAAAGTACGCGTATCACTAAAGTAAGTCCGTCAAATGTTCCTTAAAGCATTTGTCTCACAAGAAAAACAACTAAAAACAATTAGTAAGCACGCGTAAGCAATAAAACCGCCCGTCAAATGTTCCGTAAAACGCACGTGCAGGTCGAGTAAACACGTTCGCCTATCAAGCATACTTCCTTCAAAAGGAATTAGAACTACACTTTATACAGTTAATATACAACTTTTACTTCACAAGAAAACATTTAAAATCGTGCCGCGCTTGTTCAGGAACAAAACGGAAATTAATCCCGCATTAATTCTCACTATTGTCAAAAGCAGAAAGCAGCAGTATTTTTTCACGTACTTAATATATCGGAACAAAGAACGAACTACGACTCCGCACTCTAATCTGTTTATTTAAACTCGTTGTTACCATGAGCTCTTGTCGACTACTATCACGACTTCGTTAATAACATAAGGCACATACAAAACGTGAATGCACCATCATATCTAATAACTAATTACCGTTGTTTATCATTTTTGATAAGCCGGAAAGCAATTTACGACTAATCCAATTTAAAACTTCGTTGCAATTTATTTATTAATGAAAATCAACCTTCAAATTATCTATCTTTAATTAACCTACTTTTAAAATTAATACCCGCGATTTAAATTGCATACCAATCTGAAAACTATTCGAAAGTATTTACTTTATACAAACAGCGATCCAAAAACCATGTATTTACTCATTGGGAAAAAGCGTAAAATGTTAAAACTATAAAAATGCCCAATACAAAATCATCCTGCAAAACCGGACCAACCATTTGTAAGTCGTTTAATGATAAACCTGAACTGGTACGCGCAGAACCATCAAAAACTACACGAATTTTTGAGGTCAAGCTGCCCTCTTTTAACACAGCATGATGTGGCAAAAAATAGGTGGGACCTTTATGTGAAACCATCTCACTTATTTTTGTCATATGACCCAACGCCTCATATTCTTTCATAAATTTTACATACTCTTGCTTCAAAAACTCATTCTTTGTAAACTTCCTTTCTAACGATAGAAAACGTTTAAGAGTCACTGATTTAGATTCCCCTAATTCTTCAGGAGATTTTTTAAAAGGAATAGATACTAAACCTGCCATGAACGTCCTTTGTGAAAGTATTTACAAAATGTCCGTAAAACGCACGTGCAGGTCGAGTAAACACGTTCGCCTATCAAGCATACTTCCTTCAAAAGGAATTAGAACTACACTTTATACAGTTAATATACAACTTTTACTTCACAAGAAAACATTTAAAATCGTGCCGCGCTTGTTCAGGAACAAAACGGAAATTAATCCCGCATTAATTCTCACTATTGTCAAAAGCAGAAAGCAGCAGTATTTTTTCACGTACTTAATATATCGGAACAAAGAACGAACTACGACTCCGCACTCTAATCTGTTTATTTAAACTCGTTGTTACCATGAGCTCTTGTCGACTACTATCACGACTTCGTTAATAACATAAGGCACATACAAAACGTGAATGCACCATCATATCTAATAACTAATTACCGTTGTTTATCATTTTCGATAAGCCGGAAAGCAATTTACGACTAATCCAATTTAAAACTTCGTTGCAATTTATTTATTAATGAAAATCAACCTTCAAATTATCTATCTTTAATTAACCTACTTTTAAAATTAATACCCGCGATTTAAATTGCATACCAATCTGAAAACTATTCGAAAGTATTTACTTTATACAAACAGCGATCCAAAAACCATGTATTTACTCATTGGGAAAAAGCGTAAAATGTTAAAACTATAAAAATGCCCAATACAAAATCATCCTGCAAAACCGGACCAACCATTTGTAAGTCGTTTAATGATAAACCTGAACTGGTACGCGCAGAACCATCAAAAACTACACGAATTTTTGAGGTCAAGCTACCCTCTTTTAACACAGCATGATGTGGCAAAAAATAGGTGGGACCTTTATGTGAAACCATCTCACTTATTTTTGTCATATGACCCAACGCCTCATATTCCTTCATAAATTTTACATATTCTTGCTTCAAAAACTCATTCTTTGAAAACTTCCTTTCTAACGATAGAAAACGTTTAAGAGTCACTGATTTAGATTCCCCTAATTCTTCAGGAGATTTTTTAAAAGGAATAGACACTAAACCTGCCATGAACGTCCTTTGTGAAAGTATTTACAAAATGTAGTTCACACATTTGGTCCTCCTTAGATTCAAAACTAGAAGGCATAACTGGTTCCTCCAGTTCCCAAAACTTTTTAAACTGCTCATGAAGATTCGAGCTAAAATTGCACTGCAAGGTGTTTTCACTATTATGTTTATTTTCTAATAGTTGACCTGATAATATCCAACCTAACATGTTTTTTTGCAAAATAGGCTTGTTACTGCTTAACTTAATTTGGCCCGTGGAGAGCAACGCCCAAAATATACCTGCCCCTAAAAGTAATTGTACTTGATTAGGTCTATTATATTCTGGATCCGCCAACTTCAAGTTTTTTGGAATATCAAACAATGAAGTATCAAATTCAAAATTTGGCATATTTCCCGCTATTTCATCAACAATAAGACACGATATTTTACAAAAATATGCATTGGCATTAGATTCGATGGTGGCTTCAGTTTTAAATTTTATGCTAAATTTCATCGAACCTAAACATGTGACTTGAAGATCATTTTTTATTTTATCAAGCTTTAACCGATTACACAAATCAACTGGCATGAAGTTTGACTGCGAACCACAATCTAACAATGCCCTACAGTTATGAACTTTTCCATTTCTATCGTAAATTTTTACTCTAGCTGTAGAAAGCAGAGTTCTATGTACAACTGCGTTTTGTGATAACGCTTGTGAACTTAGAACAACTTCACCCACAATCGGTGTGTCGTCTTTTGTATCTACCTCTTTGCTTACAAGATTCGATTCCGTTTCAAAATGCAGCAAAGTACTATGTTTTTTACCGCACCTTTTACATCCCTGCGATCTACAATTTTTACTAAAATGATTAGGCCTCATACAATTCATACACAATTTGAGCCTTTGCACTTCGCTTGACCTTTTGGTTGTTGGCAATTTAAAAAAATTTGAACAACTGTAAATTGGGTGATCTTTCTTTTTACAAAATGGGCATTCGCTTTGTGCACTAAAAAATGAATGGCTTTGAACCTTGGATTTTCCGCCAGGGCTAGTAACCTTTGCTTCAGATACATTGCCCTGAATTTTTTCAAGCAAATCGCATTTCCTTTTTAAAAATTCCGTAAGATCTTCCAATTTTGGTACTCTATCCTTCGATTGAGTTTCTTCAAAAGCCCTATAACTAGCTGGGTCTAATTTATGAGATATTAAAAATACCAGCATGGTGTTCCACCCTTGAACATTTTCATCTAGAGCTTGTAAGGCTCTCAAATGTCTTTGATAAGAATCCAATAACTTTCTAATTTTAGCACCATTTTCCTTTTGAACTGGAGGCAAATCAAATAAACCTTTTAAATGACTAAATATAGTTAAGCTTTTATTGAAAAAACGTTCTTGCAATAAATCCCACGCTACCGTGTAATTATTGGAACTTACTTCTAGTGCCTGAATTGTTTCTGCCGCGATTCCACGAACAGCGCTTTTCTAGTAGTATAGCTTTTGAACGTCACTTAAATTTGGGTTTGAATCGATAACTGACGTAAAAATGTCATGGAATTGACTATACTCCTCATATGAACCTTCATAAATAGGAATTTGCAAAAGCGGCAGTTTAATATCATTTCCTGATTTAATACTAGAATTAACTATTTTATTTTCATTAGGTGTCACTTGGCTAACCTTATCACTGAAATCAGAAACAAGTTGTTTAGGTGCTGAAAGTAATCTAAAATACGAATTTTCAAATTCTGCGCGCTCCTCATTTGCCACTTTACCTTCAACTTTGTCCTGCAAACATTCAATGCTTAATTGAACGTCATTAAACCTTTCAATTAAATCCTCAAATTTATCTACTCTTAATAGAACTTGCAAAATGATTTCATTAGTTAAATTCTTTTGACTAAAAACTCCTTGCAAATAGGAATCAAATCTTGTAATTTGAGCTTTCAGTGCTGCACGAGATCTAATTAACTTTTCTAATTCAGTTGCCATTACGTATGTAAAAAAAATGCCCTATTACTTTTCACAAAATGTATTTTTATTTATAAAATTCCAATATGAATTAACCCTAGTACTAATGTTCGAAATTTCTAGGAAGTGGAATGAATGTAAGGAACTCACCTGTCGCTTTCTAAATCACTTGAAGTTAAAAAGTGTCCTTGGAATGTGTGTGTCATCAACTTAGCAATTGTAAGGAATTCTCGCAACCCCTTAGAACCAGGTATCGAACTCTTGTCGTCTCTATTTCGAATTTGCCCATACAAATTTGTAGGATCTACCCTTACAACCTACCTGCCACGTTTTGTTCGACTGTCCGCTTTAAAACACACAAAATTTGCCTGACGCCAATTTTTCCACGAACTGAATTATTGTAGTAATTTTGTATCATACAAGATTTGTAATTACTACACACTCTCAATTAAACACTTGACACACACGTGATGTTTGCTTATTGCAATACTTCGATATCAATGTTGCTCATGTAACTTGTAGAAATGCACCACTTGCTCATTCCTTTGCACTTATACGTAATTAATTTCAAATTAATTATGCACCACAAAAAAAACCAAAAAAAAGGTTCATCCGGCAAGGACCATGTAGTATTATCTTAGTGACCTTTAGCAATAAAAGGCAAATCTAAGGATAATTTTTATTTATTACTTTAACTGTATACAATGGCATCTCCACAACGAGATGCTGTTACCATCGCGTTCTGCTTAACACTACTTGAGGAAAAAGAGAGCGTTTTGTTCCCCGTTTACCCCAACCCTTATGCAGGTATGAAACTAAAATTTTCCTTCTTTTGCAATAATAAGATACAATACAATAAAGTACAGTTTCTAGCTGTAACAGCTTGTAAAAGTCACTACTTAAGAAACAAACTTTTTATTTTGTAACGTAGTATTATTATTATTGGCAATGTTTGTAAATATAATTCAGTTTTGTAAAAAAAACAAGCAAAAGTACTCGATCAAAGGAGTGGTGTATAGGTAAAAAATCTGTGCTGCAATTCAACATTTTTTTTTAATTTATTCTAACGTTACAATTAGTCTGGTACCTAAAAATTACAGCAAACCTGTTACTCCTTAGAAATCTAACGGAATTATTTGCTACCTTAAGTTATATTGGTTAGTCTTATATTATTTGCGTTTGGAAATACTCGTGTATGTGTGTGTGTGTGTATATGTGCGCGCGTGTGGGTGCGTGAGTGTGTGTTTCTGTTTGTGGTAATGTCTTTGGGACTGCTTTCCTTCCCAGCTTCCGACCGTCGGCAGCCGGAAATCAAAAACCGAGAAGTTCGCATTCCTGTACGTGCCCTGGCCGTCGGTAGCCGGAAACCAGGGAGGCCACGTACAGTCTAAGTTGTGTGTGTGTGTGCTTGTGCGTGTTCGTAAGCGTGTATGTGTGTATATTGTCGTGCTGATGTGTTGTAATTATGTTACCAGAATATTTCCCCAGTAGTAATTTCTAGTTGTGCTACAACATTGGAGATATAAACATTATGTTACTGAAGCTAGTGTTAGATTTCTTAAAGCAATTACGAATATGGTTTGTATTTTCTTCTGTTTATTTTAGTTAGTTGTATTTTTTTGGTTAGATGGTTAGTATTCAGTCCTTATCCTACTAATGTTAGTATACTAATGCTAGTAAGTGTTCTGGGGGAGACTTGAGTTTGAGGTACGTTTGTCGCACTTTTGCCGTTTTCACTATTTTCGCTTCGTTTTCACTGGTATCACTCCCGGTCGTCAGAATTCACGAGCCTTCTGGTAGATCTTCAGGAGACACGTGGTTCCTGGTATGTCCTTGGGAGAATGCCGTTTGTTTATTGTCGGTCAATGAGGTCAATTGAGGTCAATGAACAGTTAGTCGCAGCCAATTATCCAATTCTAACATTGACGAGAAATTTAACAGCTAAGGAACTCGAAATATTTTTGCCTTCTTGGACTCTGTAAGACATACTTATATCTAGTTCTAATTCAGAATATTTATCTAAAAATGACTCTACTTCATCCTTTACTTCACCTGGATTCTCAATTATATGTACTTTTACCTCATTTACTACCTCCTTTACTTCTTCCAACTTAAACTGATTCATATTAACAAAGTCTCTTTCGACTTCAATATCTATTTCTTCATCCCACTTAATATGCTTCTCCTCACATATAATCATTTTAGTCTTTGCGTCTATTCGCAAACTTGAATCTATCTATTAAATCCAGGCCGAAAATAGCATCTATCCTAAATCCAGGTACAATCATAAATTCATGCTCAAACTTCATATTCCCTAATTCACATTCCAAGATTACCATACTATCTATATTCGCAAATTTTCTTTTGTTCGGTGCTACTAAGTTACATTTCTTTATGGTTTTCGATTCGTTATTTAATTGTTAAATATTATCTTTAAAAAAATGTTCAGAAATCAGCGATGCTGATCAGGTATCTATTAGTATTTTAATTATTTTATTCTCTACAGTTAAATTTAAAGTAGGTAATAAGCTTTCATTTAAGTTAACTTCACTTTTTAATTAAAATTCTATAAAGTGTTGATGTTCGTACCGATCAATTTTAACAGGTGTGCTTGGCCTGTCTCTGACTGAAAATTCTGTTACGCAATTGACCTTCCCGGCATATTTATTATTTCTGTATAGGTCCGATTATTTAGTTTTGTTAAATTATCCCTTTGTGAATTTATATTACTATTACTTTCTCTGTTTACACTTCTATTTTTTGTGGTTCTCACCTCATTATTTCTTCCCACATCCGTTCTGAATGTATTACTCTGGCTCCAATTTGTTCTATTAAAATTTCCTCCATCAAAATTCCTACCATTAAAGCGTTTAGAACTTGCACTTCTTTGGTACTCGACAAAATTTACTGGCTAATTTCGAGACCTATTCTCTGATCTCCTCGGTTAGCCCATTTCATCAATATTTTTGCAACACAACCCCAACTGAACTGCATTTTCGGTTTCGGAAATACAAAGTCTCGAAGTGCAGAACCAAAAGTCAGTTGTAGTTTTTTTTGTTAAGAAACACTGATAATCTGGCCCCATTCAGTGATAACGTTCAGTAACAAGTATTTAACACACTTGCTAGCTTATGCTTATTACAATGATAAATAGACATAAATGAATGGGTTCGTCTAGTTATTTTGATGTCTTCCACATACTGAATGTCTCAACTTTTTGTTGAGTATTATTCTACACTATGTTGGCTTGCATAAAAACTGACAGAATATTCTTAGCAATTTTCTTCTCATACTCATTAAAGTAACAACAACTAACGGATTTTAGTACCGTTCTGTAATCACTTGCCTTTATGGTTTTAACTTCCCTGTAGCTATACGCTCATTTAATCCGAATAAGCTTAAATTCTGCCGTGAGCGAAGGAAACCATAACCATTAACTTCAGGTCGATGAAAAACAAAAGGCCCTTTAATGGCTGAAAAAGGCGTTTCAAGTGTTCCCGTATCACATTATAGTTGGTAAGTAGATTCATTGAATAGCAAGGGTGTATATTACACGGCTTATTTAATATCCCGTTACAAATAAATGAATATTTAAGAAAAAGGAGTACATCTTTTATAAAAATCTTCTGAATAAAAGTAAAAGCGATTCCAGACACAACTTAAAAAATAATTGTAAGTTGTGGATTTAACAGGATTAGGGGTAGGATAACACTGAAGAGTGAAATTACGAAATGTCTGTAATTTAGTTGATTAAAATTGTACAATAATCCATTAACCAGCCGTTTATAACAGAAGTTACTGCTTCTTGGACTGATAGTTATTTAAAACAGTACGAAAGCCTAGAAGCTAAAGATTTTTGTATTTTGTTATTCTTTTTATAAAACCGCATATCCAGGATTACAAACATAAGACGCTACGCGTAACGCAAATTATCTTATAAGTTTGTGCAATAAAAAGGTATTTAATTAAATAATAGCTTATCCCTATTTTAGTTCAGATTTGCAAGAGTGTACAATTTTAGATGCTAGTAATATATTTAACTTTATTTAAATTTGTTTGTTATGAACGTACCTGAAGAAGTTGTAAAATAGTAGAACGGGTAGAATGGCCTGCGTGTTTCAATGAGCTAAAGACCCGAAGTATCAGTTTACCAAATTATAGGGGTCTTTAATGAGGAACTAGACTAAGACAGGTCCTCCGAAAGAGGGCAGCAGCTCTTTCGGTACAGAGTTTCGGGGATCGGTGTGGCATTCTAGAACACATTACTGCGATGTGGAAGGCAACGGGAAACCACCACATTACCTCCCAAGTATACATTATAATTTGAATTAGTGCCGCTATACTTGCGGCCACGTCCCCAATGCTCCACCCGGAGCTGCCAAGTATACAGCGTACTATAGTTATTTACTTGCCAAGCTCGGAAACTGGTATTTTACAGGACGAGGATGCATATTTCAGGACGACGCCGTAGATGGAGCCGTGAAAGCATGCGAACCCTGTAATGACACTTTCCGAGTGTGGCGCGAGTTACAGATTCGCAATATATAGTGCGAATAAAATAATATTTGTAAAGTTGCTTTGCAAACACCTTGTAGAGATGCTTTTAAATTATATTAAGTGTTCTAAAATGCTAGGGAAACATAATTATTATAAGTTGATAGTGAAACTGAAGGGAAGTAAAGTTGTCATTTTAATTCTAGATTTATTACAGAAACCATTACCATTAAGATTATGTTTTTGTACACTTTATGTATTTAGCTTTTGACACCAATATCAATAATTTCATGTAATTTATGTGTGACTAAGATACCCTGGTAATTTCTCAGAAACTTTACTGAACGTTTTTATGACGTTCTGTCTAGACTAGGAATAATTAATATTTCCAATAGTGATTAAAGTAAATGACCGGATACTGTAAACGACCACTAAATCTTGATAATAAAATATGTATAGTTCTAAGTAATCTAATGATTAATGGAATAGGTTAAATGTCAAGTGATATGAATATTGTTGAGAAGGGAGAAAACCCAAAAAGGGATCAGAAAATAAACTTAGAAAGACAAACTTGTACCAGCTGCCGAAATTTTAGCATTGCTTCTCTGCTAGAGTACAATAGTTTCAATTAATTGTTCTTGCTACCTTTAAATAAATTTAATGCAGGGTTTAGCTATTGTGTAATAAGATTTAGCGACTGTATAATAAATCTTTTTAAAAAACTAAATAGCTTGGCCCAACCTGTATTTCGCGTACAAAATCTTTTGTGTAGCCACAAATAATTTGATAATAATAGAACTATTGCAACAACATTTAAATTTTTTAATAATTTTCAAACTTGTAGCAATTAATTTATAAGAACTTACTGACAGATGAAAACAGTACTGTCGTGGCTACTAACGTAACATGCCTACTTTGTTTATAATGCAATTGTTCATCCATGAGCCAGGCAATCTTTTTCCGAGCTCTTGTGTCACTTTTCCCATCTCTTATGTCAGTTTTTTCGACCTAGCTGAACAACAACGTACTTTCCGAGCTTTCAAATATTGGCATTCTATAGGGTAAAAGATTCCGGAGTTAAATAGTCCCGACTCCAAGAGGGAACTACTTCGAAGAATGTGATCAGCAAGTTTAAAAGAAGAGTCGGGAACATTTTGCGAGTTGGAGTGTGGAATATTAAAAGCATGAAGCAAGTTGGTGTGCTAGAGATTATAAAATTTGAAATGAATAGATTAGCGTTACGCATCGTAGGGATTAGCGAAATCCGGCGGCCAGAGGCCGGAGATTTTTAGAGCGGAGCCCTTAGGGTAATTCATACAGAATAAACGGAAAGAAATCCGAGTGTCGATCTAATTATGCAGTAAAAGATAGAACACTGTTTAGAAAACTATTTACAAAAGAACAAAAGAGCACTCATGGTTAGAGAACCTAAACCGCTAAATATAATAATAATACTAGAATACATGCCACCCCCAGCTACAGTGAGGAACAGGCGGAAGCGATCTATAAAGATATCTAAGACGTTTTAAGATTTAATAATTACTGAAGATTTTAATGCAGTAGTAACTGAGGGTAATGAAGGAGCGTTAGTAGGTTTATTTGATTTAAGTACGAGAAACGAAAAGGGAAATAGGCTGGTAGAATTTTTTGACAAAGCACTATAACGATCACAAACACATTATTTCAACATCGTATTAGAAGACGACACACGTGAACGATGCCAGAAGACAGGCATATATCAAAAAGATTACATTCTTGTTCGACAACTGTTTAGGAAGCAAACAAAAGACTGTAGAAGCTACCCAGCAACAGATACAGAGACCGACAATAAAATAGTAATTATGAAAGTTGCGCTTAAATTACAAAATTAAAAGAAGAGAACGGAAAAAAGCACTTAGACCCTGAGAAATTGAAAGATAAATATATCCACAAAAGATTTGAGAAAAAGTCAAACGAATTGCTGAAAGGCTCGGGAAAATATCTGATAGGAAGGAAGTAGAAACAGAAAGGTATAACATAAATCCCGCTTAGAGACCGGTCAGAGATATTCGGAGCTATATAAACAAAAAGAAAATAAGAAACAATGGGCCACAAAGAATATTCTAAATTTAATAGAAGAAAGACTAAAATACAAAACCCACCAGATGAAGCAGCAAAACAGAGAAACAATGCCATAAAATGGGAAATAATTCTCAAATGCAAGAAAGCTAAAGTACAATGGATTGAGGAAAAGTGCAAAGAGCTACAAACTAAGAAGGAAATAGAAAGGACAAACGAAGCATACAATCCAATTAGAATGAAGTTTAGGGATATAAGGAGCGCCGGAGGAGACATCATTATAGAAAATGTAGAGAAAGTTGTTACATGGCACGAGCTTAAAGGGAATTTATATACAGTACCGGAAGTAGAAGCACTGGAACAAGAATCAAACATTGAAAAGAATGACTTGGGATATCGTGTACTAAGAGTTGAGTTTGAATTACCAATAAAGAGTTTGATAACTAATAAGGCACCTGGTATAGATAAGGTACAAGCAGAAACTCTAAAAGTATCTCAATAAGTAGTAACAGAACAACTTGAAAAAGCTGCCCGTACAGATGGTACAACTTTTCCTGCTGAATTACAGAGCGATCGAAAAGTCGTGCACAGCAAAAGTTAAGCAAGTAATATTTTTACCAATATGCTCAAAATGACCGCCTTGTTCAGTAATGTATGCTTGAACCTGTTTAACCGTGTTTTAGATATTATTTGCAGCATGTTGATACTGATATTGTTAATAACTATAGCTGCGTTCATCTTCAGTTCATCCAGTACATGTGCCCTGTTTCTATAAACCCTTCCTTTAAGGTAATCCCACAGGAAAAAATCTGAAGACGTTAAATCGAGAGAATCCTTTAAAAATGATACGTTCGCCAAAAACTCGCGTAAGAAATGCATTGTTTCATTTGATGTGTGACATATGGCACCGTCCTGCTGCTACCAACAATCCTGGTCATTATTTTCAAGTCACGAAATAAGTTATATAATGATATCTTGGTACACAACAATTTTTCACAGTAGTTTAAAATAAAATGGGTCCACTATTCGACGCGGTGTACAGCACACCGCACTCCAATTTTCTTATAGTGCAGGGTGTTTGTGGAAAACGCGAGGAATTTCGGTTTATTCAATTCTTGTGTTTAGACTATTGATGTAACCATTGAGGTGAAACCACGCTCCATCAGTAAAGAAAACGCTGTCAAACTCTAGATTCTAAGGTTGTCGACGAATGACCAAAATCATATACAGTACACTAGACGCTTTTCTTTCTCCGGCTCTTTCAATGCCTAAACACCACAAACATGATACGCATGATATTTTAACTTCGTCGCTTTCTGAGCACTACCATTTGAAATCTGAGCGTGTGATAAGTCTTCTCAAGCGTTTTGAAGGCGAACGCAACTATGTAAAATAGGAAGAAAATGTACAAAATACTTAAAAAGATTGGAATATGTTATAAGATTAGTCGGATAGTACATGGCTTACACAAAGTGCAAACAGCGGTAATAGAATTAGAGCAGGAACGTAGAGAAGTAAATATTAGGAAAGGGGTGAAACAGGGATGTGTCGTATCACCGTTAATTTTTAACTTATGTATTGAAGACGCAATGAATACTGTCAAATGCAAAAAGGCATATGGAATCATGCAGGGAAACACGATTGATATGCTTAGATTTAGCAAGGAAGAGTTGGAAGCAGCTCTTAATGAAATGGAAACAATACTAACAAAGAGATAAGGTATGAAAATTAGCAACAACAAAACTAAAGTACTAGTATGTAAAGGGTAGTAAATAAGTAAAAAACCACAATACAAATAAGCACAGCAGTATACGGCTGTGAAACGTAAAGAGGCTAACGGGAAAAAAATTGAGCTTTTGAAATGTGGTGTTACAGATATATGATGAAGATATCATGGACAAAATTAAGAACAAATAGGTTCTAAAAATGGTAGGGGAAGAAAGAAGTATGTGGTAAACTAAAAAAGTATGAGAAATGGAATGACATGGCACATACTATGTCATGAGGGAATATGGCAAAATATATTAGAAGCAGAGGAAGGAAAAAGATAGGTAGATATAGACCTAGAATGGACTATTGCACACAGTTAGTGAAAGATGTAGGTTGTAGGAGTTTTAGGCAATTGTGTAGATTAAGTCAGAATAAAAACATTGGAGATGCGAGTCCAACCTATTCTAGGACTGAAGACCTAATGATGATGATGTAAATTTACACATCTCTAAATGTTACTACATTTTCTATCACTGCATATTATTATAGTTGTTGGGGATTTGTTGTGTCTGTAATGGAATATTTTATATTTTAACGTAAGTTCTTTTGCAACAACAATTCTTGATTATCAACTGATTTTACAACCTTTTTCTTTTACTTGTAGCTATAGCAAAATTTTAATGTACTGGAGATAATTTATTCCGACTAATCACCAAGAGTACTAACTTCCTGAAAGTGACAATACTTGCTTCTTAACCACGATGACGGACTTATAATTAACAATAATCGAGAGGCGTTAAATTGCAGGATCTTGGCAGCCAATGCACATCAGCATTTCGTGAAAGAATTTTCTCTCTGAACTTTTTTTGCAAAAATTGATAGTTGCGTGGACAATGCGACATATCGCACCATCTTCATGCAATCACATATAAGATTATTTCCGTATTCGTTAGAGTTATGGTCACAAGAACTTGTTTATCATTATAAAAAGTAAAGCGTGTGGATGTTTTCATGATCGAAAAAATATTATCCGATTGTGGCCGCAGCCTATAACGCGCAGACACGTTACGATTGCAGTGGCTTTTCATGGATAGTTCTTAGATTTTTACTTTCTCAATGAGGCAGTTTTGTTTGTTACTTACCTTCTTAAATGAAAGTAGACTCCGTCGTTAAAAATAATTTTCTTGGAAAAGTCGTTATCAAGTGTCTGCTTCTTGAAAACTAAATTAACAAACGTACATCGCATGACTTTGGGTGGTTGGTTTTAATTCTTGTATGAGCTGAATTTTGCATGTGTCAAGAGCCAAATCTTTTTAAAATTTGCCACGTTCTAGTCTCGGTAAGACGCAATTGCTGCAACCGGCATGGTATACACATTTTTGTGTTTATTGTTGAACGATATAAACTTGCCCAGCTGTGTATCTGTTCAGGACTAAACGTGTGCTTACCTACAGAATACAAATCCTCAAACTACAAGACTGTGTGCTAATTCAAGTCTAAAAACATGTTGTAGTTCCTATTGAAAAAACCTTTAGTTTTTATAGATGTGTTACTATGAAGGAAAAACACCTTAAAGGTATTTATGATTGACATAATGACAAAGGTGTGAACATAATAAGGGAGATGAAAAAGAATACGGGAGAAGAAAGGTAGCATATAGAAAAATTCACGGAAGTCTAGCTTTATACAAAAATGGAAAGGAGAAACCCATGCGATCAATGAAATAATTTTATAGCCGACTGCAATTTTTATATTACACCAAAACGATACTTCAAACAGAAAACTTTCACAATATTTATATGCAGTTCTCTAATAGGCTACAACAATATTATATACTTAATACAAATAATCTATTAAGATAAATTTTCAAGTCGGCCGCAACCCCTATTTGAACAAAAATGTTGTGTTTATATTTGATATAACTGCATTTATTACATTGAGTAAATAAAATAACAACTAACTTTCATTTTCAACCACAAATCTGATCTTCAATTCATTGCTTGCTTGTTTAACTAAGTGTAAGGATATTGTAATGGGCCATGGACATAACAGTCTCATCAGCAGTTCTTCTTCCCTTATTTGGTACGGAGAAGTCACATAATTCTGCAGCGTATGGTGTAGCTTAGCTTGCTTAGGTGGTATCCTGCCCGCAGTCTTTGTAAAGGTAAAATAGACAGAATGTTTAGTGTTTTCGCTCTTCTGAACGCGTCCAATACTTTGATCATTCTCGTTTGCAAACGTTTCGTTTTTATGTACTTCTGATGAACGAAAGTGGTCTGCGTGTCATTTAAGCGGGTTACTATCGTCCAACCTAAGCTGGTATTGTAAATATGCATATTTTTATGGTGCTCCCCTTCCAAAATATTTTATTTCTTTCATAAAGTCTAGCTTGCACTCCGCATAGTTGAAGTTCGTTACGTTTTTGAACACTTTCATGTTATGTCGTTGCATTGCATCTCGATTGATACGAAAAGCTCTGTTGAGGTATATTTCTACCGGCGATTTTCCATTTTCAAGTAATGAAGACAATTTCTTGCACCTTCTTAGCCATACTTTCTGGTACATTTGTCATGAGCTCTAGTCTATGTCTGAATGTCCGCATATTAGGTTCTGTCAGCCCGTTTATAGCAGAGTGTCCTGCTGACGCAAAGTTTTAAAAATCCCATTCTCCTTGCAACACGATACAATTACTCCGCTGAATTGATAGTTGTAGTATCAGATACGACCACTGCTGAAAATCCATGAAAACCAAAAATGTCTTGCA
Organism: Platerodrilus igneus; assembly: GCA_036346225.1. Classification (NCBI taxonomy): domain Eukaryota; kingdom Metazoa; phylum Arthropoda; class Insecta; order Coleoptera; family Lycidae; genus Platerodrilus; species Platerodrilus igneus. Next base: position 6,569,134 of record JARFIW010001469.1, on the reverse strand, counting down.
ATAATTTGATTATATTTGTTAATAAATACTCCCTGTATGTTTGTTGTGGTTAGTTTAAACAAAATTAGTGTACTCAAACCAAATATTTCAAACATCAATAAATCAAAGTCACCTTCAATTTATGTCATAAATGTCAAACTTGAAGTTTTTATTATTTTGAAAACGATCCTAGGTTATGGATCGAAACGTTATTAAAGATAATTTTAAAAACTATGAGTGGTTTAATCCCCAAAGAAGATTAAGAAGAATATTTGCTAATGTTGCCGCATCACGACTGACTCTAAAGTCCAACCATTTTGGCGTAGCATTCACAACCAGAAGAAAATAGGAACCTTGAAATGGATTTGCATAGTCTAAATGCATCCTGTCCTAATTTACTGCAAGCACTTCCCAGCAATGTATAAAAATTTTCATTGGTAAAGAACCTAGGGACGCACATTCCTAGCATGATCTTATTATGTATATAATGTCTTTTCTAATATTTATCCAATAACAATATTTTCTGGCTAACTGTTTCATATTTACTGTTCTATGTGGAAACTATGGTTGCAGTTTTGATGGTACCGCGACCCTTTGGCCCTTGAACAAAATTCCATCTTCCAACACGTCAGTTGATTTATTGGATCAGCTTAGTCTTTATGTTTGTTAAAACCGTATCTTCATCTATTGCATTTCTGATAGAAGCGGCGGTCAACTTTATGGGCAGCTCTGTGGATCAGACATGTTTACGTATGACTGCTGGTTCTAAGGTCGTGGGTTCAATTTTCGACACGGACCGCTTTAAAAATGTTAGACGAGCATATTTCACAAAATGTAGGTTCCTGGCCAGTGTGGAACCGTCGGATGGAGCATTGAAAAATCAAATGGTTGGGGTCAACTGAATGGTTGAAATTTCAGATATTGCAGAATAGCAAAGTTGATTAACTTCTTCATTTAAAATGTTATCGAATGATGAACTCATGTGGACGACGGCTGCTGTTAATAAACAGTCGCCATTTGTATATTTGATTGATTCCCTTCGTGTATTTAACTTCATTATTAATCCTGCAAGGTATGCTGTACACCGCATTAAACCTCCATGTGTCTTAGTCGAAAATTTTGAATTTTGATGAAAAATCCTCGTTAGGAATTTGCTATATATAGTTAATTTGTACCTTCGTCCATAAAGATACACGAAGAAATGGCCCATCGCCAATATTACTGCAAGTGCTTCGCGGTTCAATTGACTGTAATTGGTTTCAATCGAAGATAAAGACCATGATACAAAAGCGATAGGTTTTTAATTCCACCAATTATGTGTAAAATATCAGTAGTGCCAGTGTTACTGGCATCACATACTAAGACGAATGACAAATCGGGGTCGTAAGGAACTAATATTTCATCACATCCAATTTCTTGGTTTAATTTGATGAACGCCGTTTCACGTACCAGTAAAACTTTGTATTTGGTCGTAACGGTTTGCTTAATGGTTAGGTTATAATAGAAAATTTTCTAACAAAACGTGATTAATACGTAACAATTCCAATAAATCGGCGCACTCCATCAGAATCACCCGCCCTCGAAATCTCAACAATTACCCTCGTCTTAGCAGGAGAGTTAGAAATTTGATTCTGTTTGATGATGAAGACTAGTATTCTATTGTTGTTTCGAAAAAGGTGCATTTGCTTATGTTCAAATGTAAATCGAATTATTTAAGCCTTCGAAGACACGCCTCAAGGTTTAGTTGACATTCTTCTATCGTGGATCTATACTTAAAAGGTTAAAAACCCTGCTATGGTTCACATCTAAAATAGCACTGCAAATAAATTTGAAAGCTTATAGATGCAAAAATTTATATTTCTATATTTTACTCAAATGAACTACATACATACTTTATGTATGTACATAAGCCAAATTAATAAAACTGAAAATATAAACTTGCACTTCATATATGCATTTTAAATTAAATAAACAGAACATTTTACCAAAATATATTGTTGACTTCTTGCATATTATAGGTACAAGAAAATCTGATTTCAGATACTATTAACAAATACAACAAAACAAGGGCCATCGACATACAAATTAAAAAAAGCAATCATCAAAACGTAATTCATTCTTATCAGGATTTGAAAATCTATGTCTAGTGGTATTCTTATTTCCACAACTTCTCAGATAGTAAAGAACATATCCATAATCTATTCCGATAAAAATATGTAACCCATTATTCTACTATTTGTTACAAAAACTAATAAACAAACACTAAGCATAATCTTTAAGATATCAGTTACCCTTAATTTACAGTATGTAATAACAGCCATTGATGGTGAAATAAGTACCTGCAAAGACAATACTAATGTAATTTTAAGTAAACCTAAGTGTAGTTTTTGTAAACGCACACCTAGATATATTCAAGAAAGTCGATTATCATAATCATAATTCACAATTTTTTTTTTGAAATGCAGCAATTCGAATTAAACAATCTTTAAATAAAGCTACGGTTAGATGAACAATTTTAAACGTCAGAATAATGTTAGATAAATCACAATCAAAAATAACTGTTAAAATTGTGGTCGCTCTCTATACGGATAGTGTTAATACTAAAAAGCGCCAACAGAATCGTATATAGAGTGCCCACACCGTGAATATACCATAATTTATTGACAATCATTAAGTGACGTTTTACAAGTTAATATGTTGGATGTGCAAATGCTTGAAAGAAATTATATTGTTTAGTAAGTACAGCAGCAAAATCCTTTAAGAAACGTTATCTCACTTTGTATATGCTCAAGTAAGCCAACGTCTTTATATCATCCGATCCCGATGCACATGAATTGAGTTGCTGCAATAATGGACGACGACGAGATTCTGGTGTCGATGCTACTTGTTTAATTCTTAAGCGGCTGTTTAGTCTGAATGCAATGTATGGTTCGAAATGTATCTATCAAGTTGCTTAATTTAAATTTGACGTCGTATTTATTCTAGTACATATTGCGGCTCATTATTTAGTCATACGTTGTAAGTTTTAATTGTGGTTTGTATTCTGATGATGATATTTTACAGTACTGAAGCCGCTTAATAATAAATATATATGGTTGTTTTGTTTTGCAGGTTTGCACCGTTTTCATGTTTCATCCATATAGAACTGCCTATCTAGAAAGGTTATAATAGTTTTCGAATGAATGGTTCCTATGTTTTTGGAGTTTCATTTCAAGTTTATTACTTATTTGATCGCCATTTGGTGTTTGGGCCAATCGCCATTAGTATCTAACTGTTACGATTTAGCATCCACCCATACTGTATATTCGACGCATTTTCAGCCATACTTTTGGTTCATTGTACCCTTATACCGCTATGTACAAGTTTAAGGGCATCTTTTAAAATGGAAACGAGCAGTGCAGTTATATGCTCAGTGGGAACGAGAATGTACTCTTTACTACTTTGCATTATTATTATTCGTTCATTATAAGTGTCTACATACCAATCTATGTGTTTCATTAATCATCTACAGTCCACTATACTTAATCAAATAATCGAACCAGCTGGAGACTTACTCCACACTAGTAGGGGAAATTGGCCGGTTCTGGCACCACCTGCACACACCTCAACGCACCACCCACTTCCAACCTCCCACCTCCACACACTTCCACACAACTCCACACACCTCCCATCTCCACACACCTCCCACCTCCAAACACCCTTCCCACCTCCACACACCTCCAGGCACCTCCCACCTCCAAGAACCTCCCACATCCACACACCTTGACACACCTCCGCACACTTCCAGGCATCTCCCACCTCCAAACCCCTACAGGTACCTCCTACCCCAACACACCTTCAGGCACCTCCCACCTCCACACAGCTCCACATACCTTTCGCCTTTCACAAGCCGGACTTGTTAATGAGATATGTATTATTATGTATACATACGAAAAAAAAACAAGTTTATATCAGCAATAATACATCGCCAGTAAAAAACATTAAACACCTTGAAAACACAATAAAATTTATTATTAAAAATGTACATTTGCTAGAGCACTATGATAACCGGAATCACCCGAATCGGGAATATCCAATCTTCTAAAAAATTGTGTTAGTGAGTGTCTCACACCTACGTCTTTCGAGTATTGGTTTGGATGACAAAGAATGATTTCTAACGATATCAAAGTTTGCATTACTGCTATCATTGAACAAATAATTACTGATTCGGGACTGGCTCTCCAATATTATGCTATGGAGGTGGGCGGTGTCTAGAGGTGTGTAAAGGTGTGTGTAGGTGGAAGGTGCCTGGCGGCGTGTGGAGGCGGGAGGTGTGGTGGAAGGTGTGGGAAGGGTGTTTGGAGGTGGGAGGTGTGTGGAGGTAAGAGGTGCATAGTGTGTGTGGTGGTGTTTAAAGGTATGTGGAGGTGTGTGGAGGTGAGAGGTGTGTGGAGGTGGAAGGTGTGTCGAGGTGGGAGGTGTGTTGAGGTGGTAGGTGTGTGGTGCGCGGAGGTATGTGGAGGTGGGAAATGTGTGGTGTGTGGAGTTTTGTGAGGTGATAGGTGGGAGATGGGGGGTGCGTGGAGGTGAGTAGAGGCGGTGCCAGAACCGGCCAATTTCCCCTACTCACACTAACTTTTCTTTTCTCCGCTACGTGTTATTCTAATTTCATGGATGTGGTTTTGATCGGTTCAGTTTGGGATGTAGATTGCTTGACATTCTTGATAAAGTTATAGGTTACTGTGATTCGGTTTTTGTAATCTAGCAGAAAATTGTATTTTTCTCTACTGAAGATAGTGGTTTGAAGTTAAGTTATAGCTCGAAACTATATTTTTGTGTGAAAGTAAAATTCTGTTAGTTACATTAAACTTTGCATCTTTTAATCTATTTTACCTTGTAAAAAAAGAATCTAACATGTTACATTATGTAGGTACACTAATCGAAAAGAGGAACTAATGCTTACATACTTTGGTGCCGGCTTGCTTTATTAATTAATCGTAAAAGTCATAAGAACAACATCATTTAACGATCATGGTTTAGCACCGAAACAATATTACAAAATCACCACAATTGAATACATATCAGAACATCAATCAACGAAAGCCGAATTACAAACGAATCCGCTGCTTTGTTTTTGCAATTCTCATAAACGAATGTAAACAAAGCAACCAATAATTTCCGAAACGTGACAAAGCTTAAAAGCATGCCGCACTTATCGTAAATATCGATCTGTATAGTATTCAAGTGTTTTGATTCTAAAATGACACCAGCATCAGCCGTGTAGCAAAATAGCTAATTTGAAAAGTAATAGTTATTATATTTGAATAATGCGGATGGGATAGTGGCTCATAAATCAAACATGCTTGAACACGCCATACTACCGATGAAACTATCGCCAAACATTCATATTGACGCAAAATTTGTAGAAGCTCCGTCGAAAGAAATACATACGCTGCATGATTCCCAGTTTATAAAAAATAAAACTCTACACAGGTGTTTTCATAAGTTCAAATGAAAACCTTTGAAAAGTGAAAAATTTGACATCAAATAGAAGAAATAGAAAAAGGGACAAGAAAAGCGTTTAAAACGTAACGAATTTTCTTGGAAACAATAAGTGTATGCAAGCCACATTTCCTCTTATAGTCAGATTGCAACTCCTCTATGGTTGCTTCAACAGTACACCTCTACATTTGACTGTGTAATGCACCAACCAAAGGTTCTGTATTGGTAAAGAAGAAATTTTGAATTTTGTTGAACTTACTATTCCAAGCAAGGTAGGGATCTCTAACGTGCGTAGCAATACACACACGCACGCACGCGCGCGCGCCCGCACGCACGCGCGCGCACATAAACACACACACACACGCGCGCGCGTACACACACACACACACACGGGACCTACATTTTACCTCTTATCAAAACATGGGCGTGTTTGTTTGAAAAATGCTCGCCTAACATTTTTCGAGCGGTCTGTGAAGGAAGTCGAACCCGGGACTTTGGGGTCAGCAGTCTCCTGCGCGAGCCTCTCTGATCCACAAAGCCGCCTTCCAACAGAACTTCGCAAGCATGTTGGCGTTCCATCATTTCTTGTTCTGTCTCAGGTGTATCTTGCTAAAATTTTATTTCTTTATTTTCTCGTTAAATGCGTCTAAGTAGTCAATATGAGAATAGTTTAGAAATTGTACGTTCAAACGCATTAAAAATTTGAAAAAAAAGAAATGGAAAAAGGCAGTTTGACATTGAGATAAAGATATCTACTAAAGATTTTTAAAAAGTCAAAAGAATAGAAATCGATGGATGTACGCATCCAACCAGTCCCAAGATGGAAAAACTAATGACGAAAAAAATAAATGTACTTAAACATGATGATTATTATAAAAAACTACAGGTATTGGTCTTGTAATATTCTCAACTAATGTTAATTGTACGAAAGTATGTACTGGAAAACTATTAATTCGACAAATGTCTAAGTGTTGGGGGAACCTTGGTAGCCACAGGCTGCTTAATCCCCTTCACATACCACTGAAACAAAAATACACCCTCATTCGGATGAGAGGTAAAATGGAGGTCCCGTGTGTGAGTGTTGTCACGCACGTTAAAGATCCCCACCTTGCTTGGAACAGCAAGGGTTCGGCAAAATTCCAAATTTTCCAGGTAAAAAAAACTCGCTTCCTGGCCAATGTAGTACCTTCGGGTGGAGCATTGGAAAATCACATGTAATGTATATAGACTGTTGTGAGAATTTCAAGGAACTGTGTAGGCTAGCTCAGAACATAAATAAGTGGAGGTACACGTCCAACCAGTTGCAAGGCGGAAAATCTAATGACCAAAAAATAAGTGCACTTAAATCTAATGATTATTATAAACAACTACAGGCGTGGGTTTTGAAGTATTTTCAACTAATGTTGATTGTGCGAAATGATATATTGGAAAAACTATTAATCCGACAAATGTTCAAGGGCTGGGGGAACCTGGCAGCGCAGGCTGCTTACCCCCCTTCACATATCACTGATTATCGAGGAAATAGGGTATATAACTGTAAAACAAAATAAGGTGACGTAACTACAGCTAACAAGAAAGAACAGCAGATATGCTCAAAGACAATAAACATAGAGATAAGAAGAAAATTGTTCAAAGCATGTGTGGAGCACAGTACAGTACGTCTATGAAATAGGAGCAGTAAGAAAAGCAGACAGAAAGAGATAGAAGGGCTTCCTTAAAACTTGATAGGTGGCATTCCTTCTCAACTAGAGAGGGATGATTGGTTTATTAAACGCGTATCTCTTCCGAAAATATCGATGCTACAAGAAATTTATAATTACAACGGAGTTTAGAATTTCCCCATACGTTGCGTAGGTGGTTTTTGTAGCGCTGTTCATATTACATGAGAAATTTGAGCTTTTCGGGGAATAGCCATTTTTATGCTACGGGTCGGTTGACGTATTAAAAAAGCTTCGGTCGTCTGCATTTCTCCGAGGTTACTACCCGAACACGAACATTACCCGATGCGGCTTATTGCTAGAAATATCATTTTACTGGTTATTGGTTTATTTGACCCACATATGCGGTTTCTGACTTTAGGATTGCAAGTGTCTCGATAGCGTAACGGATAAGGAACCCGCCATCGATCTTTTATATGCTCGAGTGTCAGGGTTCGTTGCGAGGCTACGTCCACTTTTTTATTTTTTAAATCGCATTCATTTTTTATTTTTCATCATCTGTTACGCACGGTGCGGCCGAAGGGAACGTTGTTAACATCGGTGCTGCTTTACCCCGCTAAATTGTACCTTGCATTTGATAGAATATACATATTCTATTTTTTCTATTTACTGCAGGAGCTTTTGCTTCGCCTACAACTATATTGAATTATACTTTCTGTGGTTCCTTTCAGAGCTAGCGAACGTCGCCCATTTACTGGCCTTAACAAATTATTTGTATGCATTTATTCGTTACTTCGTTAACCACAATTTTAAAAAACACAAATGCACTTGCTTTTTATTGCCGTGACTTTGACAGAGCAGGGTGCGTTCTGAGACAAGCTTTAGGATGTCGCTCGCAATTGCTCAAACATTTTGCTCATTACTTCACCAATGGGTTTCATCTCTGGCCTTTTATATTTGCATTACTTATTCTGGTCATTCCATTCCCATTGCTGGAACACATTTATGTCGGTACGTCTATTGATATTCCATTTTGAAAACCCACCCTTTGCTGAGTACGAAAGTTGCTTTCCTTTTCCCCTTATCTCAATGCTTGATCCTGGCGGGCTCTGGTTAGTACTCCCACAACATCCGAAAATTTTCCCAGGTGGTTTTGGAGGGAAACTCTAGGTTTGAAGGGGAATCTTTAGGTTTGAAGGGGAATCTATAGGTTTGTAGGGGATTCTCTAGGTTTGAAGAGGATTCTCTAGGTTTGAAGGGGATTCTCTAGGGTTGAAGGGGATTCTCTAAGTTTGAAGGGGATTCTCTAGGTTTGCAGGGGAATCTTTAGGTTTCAAGGGGATTCTCTAGGTTTGAAGGGAATTCTTTAGGTTTGAAGGGAATTCTCTAGGTTTGAAGGGAATTCTCTACGTTTGAAAGGACTTCTCTAGTTTTGAACGGAATTCTCTAGGTCTGAAGGGAATTCTTTAGGTTTGAAGGGAATTCTTTAGGTTTGAAGGGAATTCTCTAGGTTTGAAGGGAATTCTCTAGGTTTGAAGGGAATTCTCTAGGTTTGAAGGAAATTCTCTAGGTTTGAAGGGAAATCTGAAGCTTAACATTCCAGAAAGCTCCTTCTGGAATGTTAAGCTTCAGATGTATAAAGATGATAGCATGGATAGACAAGGTTAATAACAAATAGGTTATAGAAATAGTAGAGGAAGAAAGATATCTGTGGAAAACAAAAAAATGGAGAAATAGAAGGATAAGATACGTTCTAAAGCGTTTTTGGGTAATAGTACTGAACATACTACAAGCAGATATAGAAAAAAAGAAGTAGGAGTAGACCGAGATCAGATAGTGATAGATGCTGACTGCAAATATCGGGAAAATGTGTAGGTTAGTTCAGAATAGGAAACAATGAGGCTACGCGTCTAACCAGTTCCAAGACTGAAGACCTAATGATGATGATGATGATGATGTCGTAGAGTGTGATTTAATTTCCCTTTTGTCTGAGATGAAGTTCCAGAATGCTGCAGGATTTGCTTGAATGTTTTCTTGTACATTCTTAATGTACTTTTTATATTTTCCCAGGTAATATTCTGAGTGATTCTTTAAACGATGATGGAAATTTTTTCTTTAACTAGATTAACTAGTTCTTTATCAAACCAAGAAGGATATTTGCTGCAGTGTTTGGTGTCTGTTTTTGGTATATTATATGCAGAAGTAGGAAAAAAGAGGTAAACGTAGACCTAGATAGAGTATTGCACGCAGATAGTGAAAGATGTAGACTCTAGGAATTTCAGGTTAGCTCACCTTAGGAAGCAATGAAGGTACGCATCTAACCATTTCCAGAACTGAAGACCTAATGATGATGATGAGGATGATAGGAAACACACTAAGGCACGAGGAAATAGCGCGGCATATATTAGAAGCAAAGAAAGAAAAAAGAGACAGGTAGACCTAGATTAGATTATTGCACATAAGACAGTGAAATAGGTGAACTGTGGGAATTTCAGAGAAATGTATATGTTAGCTTAGAACAGGAAAAAATGGCTGTACGCGTCCGACCAGTTCTAGGACTGAAGACCTAATAATGATGATAGGTGGGGTCATATTTGAAATTGACACACTAACTAACATAAAAGTCAGTCATTAAAGTGCAAACAATGATGTTAATTTTGCAGACTCGTGTAATAGATCGTTATTCGTAATGGAAATTGCACGTACATCAACTGTATTGACAATTTCACCACTTAGTTAATTCCAGTGAATTTTCTTGACGTTCGTAGCAAATCCCACATTCTAAGATATAAAAGAAATCATTCCGCAAAGCTCATTTATTTAACGAACAAAACTTTTCGGGCTTTCCAGTTGATCAAACTTAATTGAAAATATTCATCACGATGCGCAACCAACTTCATCCTGAAATTAAACTGAATAAGGAACTAAGCTATTCAAAACGAATCCCATCTCCACTCTTCTACGCAATTTTGAAACTTAGCAGGTAAAAGCTTTGATCCTTCGACAAATGAAATCGCACAGCGGGCGACTAGTAGGGGATGTAGAGGTTATTTCAATCAATGTAATTTATTGTACCAACGGTGTCATCACAACCACTACACAAAGGGGTTTGTTAAATTTGTATCGTCCTTTTGTGGGGTCGTAATTTTAGTTGTAGAACGGTTAATGTGGAATTGATACTGAAGTTAAACGTTTGTAATTTGGTGTCCAATGAGGTGCGTACAACCGACCTTTCAACGTAGTTTAAGAAGAAATGAACATTAATCTATTACGCGCTGAAATACGAAAACGTTATACCTACAAGTTGAATTTATTACGGAGCATGCTAAAATAGTATGCAGTAAACTGAAATAGCTTATATTTGTCAAGAGTGAAATCAATAAAGTAAATGGGTCAATAGAGGATGAAATTTTTGTGTACAGAATAATATTTTAAGCACCTATAGTAAGTGTAGATGGAATAGAACAGCTTTCGCCAATGCGTAGGTTAGCTCAGAATAGGAAACAATGGAGGTATGCGTCCAACAAGTTCCAGCACTGAAAACCTAATGATGTTAAACTTCATTGGAAAATTTTAATAATTTAGAGGTTTCCATTAGGTTTGTTTACACACACAACGTTTTTTAATATTTATTTATGATTTGCAATTAGTAGCAACGCTCATTTATATTAACTTACATAATCTCTAAACGGTTGTTGGCCGAAACTTCCCTATCGAATTTTTGATTCAGCTAACAAACGCCAATTGGAAATTCTAAATCATGAAATATAAGGCCTCGCTTGGTCTAATATTGACCAGAATAATACAGCTGCATGTGAACGAAGCATCTGTACACAAAAGATAATTGGTAGCCACCCTGTGGCGCGGCATATTCAGATGGATTTGACTGACAGATTACAACAAGTTACATTTAAGAACTTTTTTAAACTGACAAATTGGAACGCTCTGGATGTTATTAGCATAATTCTAGTACGTTCTTAAAATAATCCAGAATTATTGATTATATATATAAATTGCCCATTCAAGGGTTTTTTAGTTGGTTTCAATTCAAGCTTGGACTATATTACTAGTTTTTATTCGGCCTTGATCAATAAAATCGTAATATGAAATAAATTGGTGTTAACAATGCATTAAAATAAATACCTCTAGGTGGTATAAATTATTGTAGTGATCAATATAATTTAACACTTGGTGTTTTGAAAATTAATTATAATGCTTCGATAATGATTAAGAAGATAGCATTGTGGCTCTAAGCAATTATTTGTACTGTTAGCCATTAGCTAGAAAGAAGCCGTCCTGAGTGACAAAGTTAGAATTTCCCTGTATCTACAAGTAAGAAAGCTTGTGTAAGCAATTCATAATAAAGAACTGTTGATATTGCAAGAGTTTTCGTTACAGTATCTACTGAAACGACTCATCCACCACTAAAATAAAATGTATTGTGTCACATACAGAGAAATTAATTAATTCATCAACTAGAGGTTCTCGTTCATCACTTACACTACCAAACACGAAGTCTCAGTACACAAGTCTTTTGCTAAATTATTCAACACCTGTTCCAATGGAAATAGATGATCGATGTACGTGAAATAAACTGAAATAGTTAACATGAAATAAGGACATTTACTCTGTTGCAGCATAGAAACCAGTTAATAAAAATAATGGTATACATAAAACAATACTCTGATTAATTATCACCAAATCAAGTGAGATTATAGTAGATCAAAATGTAACTACCACTGAATATCCAAAGTTTATTATAAGACTTCACAGTAACTCTATTAATTCTGCAACGTGAGTCTTTAAAAAGTTCTTACCATCCATAGACACGAAGTGAATGAATCTTGAGCTGCTTATGGTTTGAACAAAAGTGTCCAAAATGAGAGTCTCTTATATAAATCCTTTCTTAAATGTTCTTAATATCAGTGCTAATAAAAATTGAATGCATTTCCCATAATTACAACATAAAATAGCTTTAGTTTTCAGTCCTACAAAGTCAATTAAACACACATTATAAATTTCCACCGTGAATGTGACAGTTCACAATCTTTAGAAATTTAAACTTTATAAACTATCGGAACAAAAATGTTTACAAAAGTTGCATTTATGTAAAATAAAGATTTCATCTACGACACTCAATAAAACGTTAATTCGATCAATACTAACAATTATTGTAAATAATGTAGCTCCGGTTAGTCTACGTCTGACCAGAAAAATACATCGGAATGTAAGCGAGGCGTTTGTGCATAAAAGATAATTGATGAGCCCTGCGGCTACAGGAGCGTTGTTAACCGCGTAATAAAAAATCGATATTGTTATTTGCATAATTTCTGATATGTACTCGAAATAACTAGTGCAATTGAATAAGGTATAAACAGCCTTTAAGGGGTTTCTAAACGTAATTTTAATTGAAGCTTTGACTACAATATGAGTTCTAATTTAAAGCTTTGAAAGTCGTGATATGAAATAAAAAAGTGGTGTATGTGATATAAATTACTGTTGATATAATTTGTCCTGTGTGATATTAAATTACTGTAGTGATTAATAATTAGTGTTTCGATAATAAGTAATTGAGAAAACAACATAGTAGTGTTATGAAGATAATACTTGGACTGCTAGCGATTAGTTGGAAATAAATTGTGAGAGCTTTTAGAATTTCATTGCAGCAGTGAACTGTTGAAAAAGCTTGTGTAATCAAAATAAAGAACTGTTGTTAGTGATATAGACTTTTCGTTATATAATCAAACACAAAAAAAGCTAAATGATTTTTCATTCCAATTGTAGCTTAATTAACGACATTTAAAATAAACATCCTGTATAACTGTAATAAACCTTCCAGCAAAAGATGGTATCAAAGCATTTCAGCATAAACATATGGTTTAGTCGTATAAAATTTCAAGCACAAGAAATAATTAAAGAGGTTCTTTAATTCAAATAACTACTCCAATATTAATAAAGGGGTTGTGATTCGATTACATGCTCAGTAAATAATACAAATAGAGTTCTGCAATAAATTTGTAATATCCTGTTTACATAGCATATACGTGTACTCCTAAATAAATCAAATGTAAACAAGATGAATATGAAATGCTACAAAATTTTCCTAAAATTCTGCGAGGTAATCGTCTACGATGTTGTCCTACATGAGCAGAATGTACACGTTACCTGAAAATTCATAATAAAACGCCACGTCAGCATGTTTAGCAGTATCAACATGCAATATCCAATATCAAACAACGAGATAAAATAACTAATATTTAACTAAATATCATTAAGAGGCAGTCAACGATAAGAAGATCTATAATGCGTTCCACATTAAAAACCTTATATAATTTGTTCTCAACATACCATAACATACCAAATTATGAAAGAGTTACTTCTGAACTAACAGACTCACCAACCCATTTAAGCCAAAAGGCGTATTGTGGCAAAGTAACTGTGGCTGGTGAATCTGCTAGTTCAGAAGTAACTCTTTCATAATTTCTTACACTTTAACTTGTCTACTTACGATGTTATCATTGATATGTTTATTATTATTATTTTATATTTATTTCATTCTTTATATTTATATTTCATTTTCTTTTCTTGTCCCGATGAAGCCCCTTAGAAAAGTGGGCGAAACGTCGACCTTAGTTTATAAGATGACACGGCCCCAACCCGGAACCATAAATATTTATAGTGACTACGACCGTGAAAGCTTCCAATAATATATTGTTTACCTTCCCTCCCGAAGTACCCTATATCACAGGATTGTTTCAGTTAAAATTAAAACAACAGATCGTACTAATTTTGTTATTAATAACGTGTTTGCTAAGTAAAAATGTTATGAATAAAAATGCCTAATCTCTTCGGTGACATTTACTGATATAATTAAGGCTTAGTTTCCTCACACAATCGGTCGTGGAGAGCGGACAGTCCGTCGATCGTCGCGAATAGTAATTTCTGTCCGAGGATATTTGCTAGAAGTAGAAAAGAATAGTTCCTTTGTGTTCGTTACATCTGCTTGCTGTGAGTATTGCCAGTAGAAATAAATAAAACAAAAATAGACATAAATGAAGTGGTGTCGCTATTATTGCTGGAAGTGGAAGAGGAAGAGGAACTGGCAATGGCACCCTCAATGTTTACAATAAACCAGTGGATAAGTTGTTTTTGTATCGCGATACGGAAAGCGCTTTAATATCACCGTGTAGAGAAGGCTGTTTAGAAATGAAACAAAATTTAGGGAGTACTTTCGACTTCATACAGACCTTTCGAGTTCGTGTTAAGTTTTGTAAAGGACGACATTTCCAAGAAACCTACTAATAAAATAAAATGCCCTATTTCCGCTGAAGAAAAGCTTTGCTGTACATTAAAGTAGATTTATGTTTAAAAAAAAGGCATATGGCCAAGGCAGGAAAAAGCACGCCAAGAGCATTTTTTTCATATATTTGTAATTCTTCGGATACATAAAAAATTCACAATTGTTGAAATAGTAGGAGGGGGAATCTGATGACATCGTACTGTCCTGTGGAGAAAAGGCTTGTGAATAGAAAGCTGCACTTGAGGTTCCCGATTGGTTATATGTGACAAATATTGTTGTGGTGTAACAGAATATGACGAATTAGCTGAAGCTGATCCGAAACCATAGTTTACCATACCTTTTTGTTAATGTTTAAACTCTAACTCTAAAATGACATGCACTGCCTTAACTTTTACTTTCATTTATAAATCTTGAGGAAGCTGTTCCACCGTTAAGCAATACTGCAAAAAACGTTGAAATTGGGGTGTCATCCTCCTTTGTTTTGTTACTCCATGAGCTTAGCAACTTTTTCATCAACTTGCTTATTTCAATCTAGCCTTTCTTAATTTCTTCTACTACTGCAGCTGCGCGTTCTTTATTTATGGGCTTCATTTTACACTTGGATGCAGTAGTCGGTAAGTTCTTCCATTGCTATTAGTTGGCCTTCGTGACATTCCTGCGTATAGGAAAAGGTCTCGGTAACAAAAAAAAAGTGGATTACTAAGTGCATTCGAAAAAATGCAATATTTTGGTTTCCGTGTTGTTGCTTTCAGTTGATCGTGGTAAAAAATTTTGATCGCAAACGCGTGTACGGGATTTAGTTCACTTAAGTGATAAAATAAAAAACATAAAAGCTGTAAGGCGCACGTTTGTAACTCAATGCGGTTGGGTTCGTTTAGCAAAATAAATATACAAGCTGAACTTAATTGCGTATACTAGATAAATATACAGAAGTATAACGAACAAGTGACTAGAAATATTATTAACTGCATCAAACTTTGTGGAGCATTTGAACTAGCACTGTGCGGACAGAATGAATCCAAATCATCTGAAGCTCCGGAGTCTCCAGGAGACTGGCTAATTTTTCATCAGAACTTGATAAGACACTTGAGGATAATTTGAAAAATGCAGGCGTCTTCAAAGGTACTTTCAAAACATTCAACATGACTTATTGGACTGAATTTTTGAGTTTGTTATTTTGAAATTGTCCGAGAAATTCAAGGAAGACCATTTTTAGCAGTAATGGTAGATGAAACAATACATGTGTCAGCAAAGTTTCAAATGGTAACCGTAATTCGTTCATCCTCATTAGGTCTTCAGTACAGGAACTGGTTATACGCGTACCCTCATTGCTTCCTATTCTGAGCTAACCCACACATTTCTCTGAAATTTTCACAGTCTGCATCTTTCACTATCTGCGTGCAATAGTTTGATCTAGGTCTACCTCTACATCTTTTTTTCCCATCTCTGCTTGTAATATATCCCGCACTATTCCCCAAAAATGCTTTAAAAGTATTCTGCCCTTCCATTTTTCGTATTCTTTTTGGTTTTCCGCAAATCTCCTTGTTCCCCTACCATTTCTATAACCTCTTTGTTATTAACCTTCTGTCCATGCTATCATCCTCATACATCTGAAGCACAACACTCCAAAAGGCCTCTAACGTTTTCTTTGTCTGCTTTTCCTACTGCCCCTATTTCATAGACGTACTGTGCTGTGCTCCACGCATGCTTTCAACAAATTTCTTCTTGTTTCAATGTTTGTTGTCTTCGAACATAGCCGCTGTTCTTCCTTGTTAGATGCAGTTCGGTTCCCCTTCTATTGTGTTACAAATATATGCCATATTTCCCCGATATCCAGTGGTACGTGAACTCGAACTTTTTCTACCATCCGTTGGTTTGTAGGCCCTAAATTTTTGTGCTTGCCTAAAGTGAACTGGTCAGTAGAAAAGTCAGTCATAAGAAAATGTACTAGCCATAGTAGAAATGAAACTCCACATACATCACACCAAAGTCAATTCTAACCGAATCATAGAAATTATTCTAAAGTACTCAAAGTGAAGAAAATCTGTTGAACTATTGCGTGGATTTAAAGGTGTTTAAACATCAATAGAAAGAAAACTATAATATCTGACCAACGAAAATACAATTTGCAAAGTGTATTCTTTATCAACAAGCACATATGGCGCACTATTCTGATGAAGATCACTTCTGTAAAATAATCATAAGCAGTCTTTAGATAAAAGCAGTTCGCTGTTTCAAATAGCGCCCATTTGTCATTAGAACAACGTATTACGTATAAAAGGACGAACAACATAAGCCGTCGGAATAAATCCAGTTCTGTTTCCTGGAAAGCACGTAGTGACTCATTTAATTATTTCCCTTTATCACGTACAATACCTACATGGAAATCACATAAATGTGATAATTGAGCATCAACAGCCCTGTATAATTCCTTGTTTAATTTAAACTCAGTTCGTACTCATTATCAATTCTGTAAAAACACACGTGCGAGATCTAAGCACCCTCGAATGACTAAAATTCCACATTCATGGTTGACGGCGTTTAGCAGACCGTTTTCATATGTGACAATATACTACTTCGAACCTTTGTAAGTAGTGGTAGGATTGTAACAATTTGTTTCCTAGTATATAACATAGTCTTTTTACGGAAAAACAAAGTTGTATTAAGGCAATACAAAAAATGAAAAACTCACCAAGTATATTGTTACGTGCCAAATTGGCCCTTAAACATGTTTTAGTTTAATTTTGATGTGCGGAAGTTTCGCGCCATAAATTCAAAAGACTCGGGGCGCGTATTTCCGTCACGTCAGAGTGCGTTTGCGCCAGATCGCGCGACGCGAGTGGAGTGGGGACAAGTGTTTCCGTGACTCTCTGTAACGTGGCTTTTTTGCCTGAACCTTCAAGGAGTGTGGACGTGTGAGGTATCGTATCGTGCCTTATCTTTATCTATGTAGATTTCCTTGCTTGCTTATCTGTTTGTCGCCCTTATAACTGGTTTCCTGTCCATTCCCTACATAGGTAGGAGACAATTTGCAGCCGTTGGCCGAACCGTACTGCACGACCCGGAGAACAAATAGGAGGCCATGTCCCGCTAGCATTCCACGCCGGAGCACTATCTCTAATCACTCCGGGATGTAGCCCTGATGGACTTCAATAGAAGCCAACTTTAACTCGACTCCGCAGGACGCCGGATTTCTGATGTAAGTACTCCATTGTTTAATTTGTTCGCTGATATAGACTATTGTCTTAAATTTATATTTTCCGATTATTGCGTAATATAATTTGTGCATTGGTGACGTCATTGTCAGATGGGCGCGCAAAATCTGTACAAAGGTTAGCTTACCAACCGCCCGTGACGTCGCTTATTTCGCGCTTACGCGATGTATTTATCGACGTTTTAAAACGTAAGAATTTGACGTTTTTTAACCGTAAGAACGCGTTTTAAATTGTAAGAATATTTATTTGCAAACCTAAATAAATTTTCACATTATTAATAAGACCTTGGTTTCATATGGAAAACAACATGCGATCAGTTATTTCCTAGTTTAGTTAAATTGCAAGACCAAGTTCTACATTTTGTACCCACAATAATATAGAAAACAAAATAGGTGTTTTAAAACTAATAGCATTTTAGTCTTTTAAAACCCGTGTAAATAATTTATTGGTCAGAATATATCTCAAGGTTTCTATCTTATTTCATAAACACTGCGCTTGGTGACAAAGCATTTGCTCTGATAAGAATTCCCCAGACCAAATTGTCTTCACGAGTTGTTTTCTCAATCCGCTCACTTCCACGTAATCTTCGAACCAAGCAAGATGGCGTCGTTGATGCTGAGAATTAATGCCTTAATTTATATTCGCTTCAACGCAAACACCCACAGGTTGAAAAATACCCTCTAGCCAAGAAACACGCATAGAACAATGAAAACGCCCACAAATCAAATAGTCCAATAAATCCCCTAATTTAAAATCAATCTGGGTTTGTTGCATTTTTCCACAGGCAAGCAAACAGCTGAAGAAGGGCTACAACCTAGACACAACCAACGCATGAATAGCAGTTGGCGGCTAGTTATTAAGGATGTCTTTTTTTGCTGAATTTTTAAACGGATTTGTTCAACGACCCCTTTCCCATAAATGGTCAATTTCCTAGCCGCGAAAACCCCCATCGTTTCAGTGTGTAAGATCCGTTATTCAAATGTAGTAATCGCATTTAATATTTTTAATTTTGTATGGCTGTATATCTTTTTGTGGCAGAAAAATTTTTCTTCGAATTTTGTTATATTTGAAGCTCTCACTTACGATAATCTTAAACGAGTTTAAGCTTATTAATACCGAAATTAGGCATCCAACTTAAATTTAAATTGTTTTCAGTTTAACTAAGAAAATTTCAACCCAGCCCATCTCTAACCCTCCCATGAGGTGGTAGCCAAGTAAGCCGTCGGCAAAGCAGATTTTACTCTTTCTATCTAGTACGCGAGTTAATGTTCGGACCTTGGAAGCTGCCTTTTTTAAAAACCAGTTCCAAAACTTCTTAATAAATTTATTGATTAATACAGAATTTACTTATGGAATTTTAACAACTTGATTTAAATTACTCTAAGTCGAAAGTATATTAGTTAATTGTACTATAGTGAGTAGCCTAAGCAACTGCAATGTTAAAGCTGAATACTTTGACTGACTGCCGGGTCCTTGAGCTCCCGGACTTTTTATAATGTCCCTACCCCCTCACATGGCTCTGGGAACTTGTAGATCTCAAGTCTGCTTATTTCTTAATACTATTCATAACAATGTTGTAATCTTAATTTCTAAGTAATCACGGTATCTTGACCGTCTGTGACCTGACGTCTGCAGTGTCAATATCGTCTGCGATACAAAGTATTGCATCCGTTCTCATGAACTGTTAATAAACTTTATAAATTGTCCTTGTGTTACTTTGTTGCACTTCACTTAGCGTATTCTTAACACTTTCTAATAATTTCCTAATTACTCTATTTTATAATACATATCTCAATTGTGGGATACATAACTCGCGTAAAAGCTTTAATTTTCTTTGAAATACAGTACTACCGCGTCTCACGTGCAATAATGGCGATTAAGCCCGCTTCGATCATTTAAAACTTGTTGCATTAGCACCGTATCATAAGGCATGTTTACTTTGGCAGGGTAACCGTATAATTGGCACGCATGGTATTTTTAAAACTGTCACATTGATGCAGGCATTATATTGTTAAAACTCTTACATTGGCATGGAGATATTTTTAAAACTGCAACAGCATAGAATAAAAGATGGGATTGCTTGTTCGCATTTTTAACCGTGCAAGCAATATACATTGAAATAGCGCACTTTTTAATAAAAGCTCGTGCTTAATGTGCATTAGAAATCCTATTGAACGGCGAGGTATACCATAGGAACTTAGTACCGATCAGGGTAGGGTACTTTATTAGCGTACGGAACGAACTCAATATGCTGTATAAGCTCCAACTTGATGAAATCAAACCACAATTCGAGGAGGTAGTCTGCTTGCTAAACCTTCCTGCACCCGTTCTAATGGGGGATTGTTGGGAGAAACAAGTCCGGTCTATCAAGACATGTCTTCAGTGCTTAATGTCTACCTGACGACCTAATGATGAAAATTTTTGATTTTATCTAAATGAAGTGGAAAGTATAATTAACTCAAAACCATATTATGCTTAACCCATTCATATAGATGAACAAGAAGCATTAACCCCTAATCATTTTTCGTTGGCTCTTCAAGTAGAACGAATCCCTTCGCCGAAATAAAAAATAAAGTACTATCCATGCGCCGTAACTACAAACTTTTGTAATAAATGGCACTGTATTTTTAGAAGCGTTGCCTATGTGAATACTTACCAACATTGAGGCGAAGAACCAAGTAGTTTAACAAAATAAAACCTCTAGCAGTAACTCGTGAAAGAAGGGAGTCGTACTTGAACCGATAAAAGGTAAACACTCCGATCAAGTAGGACACATAGTAGTCAGAACTGCAAATGTATATACATTCGTCCCGTAGGTAAAGTAGCCGTGCTTGATGTGATTACGGATAGTGTTTGGTCTCTGTCGCACGTTTTCGGGTTTAATTTTAAGTCTTTGTAAATTCGTAGTTGTAAATCAAATAGTAAAGCTGTCATCCCTTGTCCCGTTATATCATGTCATAAACCTCCTTTGTGCCGATGGAAATTAAGTTGGACTAAAGCGGTAGTGACAGACACTTGCACATAGACATCGAAGCGAAACGGTTGTTCGTTCGGTAAAGTGAATGAAGTCACTGAATCCAAATGTGAATTTATCGATAAAACCCCTAAAAAAACACAGTGAAAGTGCATACGTAACACGTTCAATAATTCGCCATACAGTCCACTTCGTTGAAGAGCAGAACGACACTTATATAGAACAATAGAGTAACGCGGAGGTAAGTCGATATATAAAATTATAAGACGCACCGCGCATAAACAAAATGGCCTTCTTACGCCGGATTATGTGATTAATTAATTAGTACCTACTCCTATCGTTCTTTATTAATAGTTTTAATTTAATAATTGTCGTAGTTTTTATATGTTTGGCCGTGTTACAAAGAGGTTAACGTCTTGTTCGCACATTTAATAGTATAAAAACATTTGGGTATAACGGTAAATTTACAATACATCCCTTTTTCTTTCTCGCAAGGATTAATGGTCGGTCGGTTTACTTTATGTTAACTTGGTAGAAACTTATGAGTGTATTTTAAATTCTTACATTATTGTTCGTTGACAAGTTTGATGCACCATTCGGGTTCATCCAACTTAGTATAACAAAGGGGTTATTGGTACTTATTTGAAACATTAAACGTTTTGTCGGGCGAGCATTGTAATTAGTTGCATTTGTCGATTAATAATTTAATTTCGTAGATTAATTAGTTGTCGTAGCGTATTTGAAATACGCATTGTTTTTACGTTAATTTTTATTGTCGTTCATTAATCATTAATCAAATATGGATATATCAATTAATAAAGCTATTCTTGAAGCTTGTTTGTAATAAAACGGTTGGATCATATATACAGTAAGATTAATAAACCGGAAAATGTATCGATTGCTATAATTAGAGCATCGATGAAGTGTAAAGCAAATTGAAACTCATTATAAGTTTGTTTGCAAGAATATTTTCTTTGATAAAGGAAGTGAACAATTGGACAAATTCTCGGCTCTTAGGGTGAAAATCGATGATTATCTATTAGATTTTCGTATTATCGCTGAACAATCTAAATTAGATCTCGTAGAAAATAAGTCGCAGGTGGAAAATATAAATAATCCTTTGTCGATAAATAGTGGTCTTCGCTTGAAACACCTATCAGTCCCGCGGTTCTAGGGTTGTATTTCGGACTTTGAAAGTTATCATGCAATTTATAAGCGATTGATTCATGATAATGTCAGTTTGTCCTCTCGTAGATACACTAGATAATTCGTGCGTTAATAAAACATTTGCCATTAAACGATTGTGCATACGATGAAGCCTATAAAATCATTACTAATCGTTTTCAGTCCAAGAGGTTGTTACTTTCGACATATTTTAATGCTCTCGAAAAATGCCTTTAGGTCAGTTCCTCACACTCGCACACGAAACTGCGGCAGTTAATTAGTTGTTTTGATAAAAATATATTCGCGTTAAAGAGGATGTAAATAGATTTATTAGATTTAATGTTGTTTAATCTGTTAACGAAAAAATTTAATACAAACGTTTTAAAGAGTTTCGAATTAAAAAATAGTGACGAGATTTCCTCGTTCCAAGATTTAAGGTCGTACATTGAAAAACAATGTAAAGTATTGGAAATAAATGAAATCGCTTCAGGAACATACTTAAAATCTCGAGATTCCATGAAACAAAGGGAAAAAGGAAAGTTCGTTAGCACTTCGGCTAAAACTTCTTTAGTTGGTACCACCAATGATGATAAAAATTGTAGTTTGTGTCAAACTGTGCATCCTATTTATAGATACTCCCTGTATGTTTGTTGTGGTTTTTTTAGCATTCTTCTTAATCTTCTTTGGGAATTAAACCACTCATAGTTTTAAAAATCATCTTTATTTACGTTCCGATCCATGACCTAGGATCGTTGTCAAAATAATAAAAACTTCAAGTTTGACATTTATGACATAAATTGAAGGTTACTTTGATTTATTGATGTTTGAAATATTTGGTTTGAGTACACTAAGCAAAATTTTTTCAAGTTTAAAAGAATGATTGTCTTCAATTTGTGTTGCGACCTGGGATCGACTTTCCTTAGGTAGCCAATACGCTTAACGTGAAATCAGCTGATTAATTTTTATTGGTGAATTTTATATAAATTCAATAATTTGGGAATTGGAAAACATTTTTTAACATGTTTTTATTTATACAATTGAGAGATTTATAATTTTGTCTTATTTTACCGAGATTCAGTGAAGGGGGTTAAGCAACCTGTGGCTACCAAGATCCCCCAAAATTTAGAATTTGCCGAAATAATGGTTTTCTAGCTAATATGCTTATTGTTATGTAATTAGTTATTGTATGTACAAATAGAAATCATGTATGTAGGCTGTATTTCATGTTAATATCGCAAGGAAAACCCAGGAAAAACTTGCAATGCTACCTAGATATTGTGGGCATTTGATCTTCATTTGTTATTTCTTTTGCTATTTCTTTTAGTAATGGAATCCATTGTTTACTGAAAGTCACGGATTCGTTTGCAACGCAGTTATTTTTATGTAGGGTTATATAAGCAGCTTCTTTGATTTTGCGTTTTTGGTGGTTTTCTTCTTTGTCGATAATTTTTGCGTCTTCTCATTTTATTTTATGATTGGAGTCCCATGCATGTTGGCAAATCATAGATTTTTCAAATTTTCTATTTTTTATATATGATTTATGTTCTCTTAATCGAACTTCAAATGGTCTGGAACTTTCCCCTATATAAAACTTATTACATTCGCACGGTATTTTGTAGATACAGTTTTTTGAACTTTGTATTGCGTTTTTAGGTTTTGTTTTTGTTAATTGTGCTCTTAGTGTTTGTTGGTTCTAAATACTGTTTTAATTTTAAATTTGTTTCCTATTCTTTGAATTTTTTCGGAGAATCCTTTTATGTATGGTATTAAAGCATTTTGTGGTGTGTATCGTTGTTTTTGTTTTCTTTTTCTTTATTTTTAGGGTTTTTTTCATTTCTTTTTCTATTATTCTTTTAGGATATTGGTTTTCTATTAGTGTACATCTGATTAGGTCTTTCTCTTTCTTCAAAATTTCTTCGTTTGATGATATTAATTTTGCTCTATCATACATGGTTTTGATAATTCCTCGTTTGACGCATTGTGGGTGGTTTGAATCGAAGTTTAAGTATCTGTTTGTGTGCGTTGGTTTTCTATATCATCATCATTAGGTCTTCAGTCCTAGAACTGGTTAGACGCGTACCATCATTGTTCCCTATTCTGAACTAACCTACAGATTTCCCTGAAATATGCACAGTTTGCATCTATAACTGTCTGATCTAGGTCTACATCTACCTCCTTCTTCCTATCTCTGCTTGTAATATATCACATACTATTCCCCAAAAATGCCTTAGAACGTATTCCGCCCTACTATTTCTCTTTTTCCCCAGATATCCTTGTTCCCCTACTATTTCTGTAACTTATTTGTTATTATCTTTGTCTGTCCATGCTATCGTCCTCATACATCTGAAGCACAGCATTTCAAAAGGCTGCTACCGTTTTTCTGTCTGCGTTTCAGACTTTCTATATACCGATGTATTAATTGTTGTATCGTTTTTGCTAACTAGAATATCTAAAAACGGAAGTTTTCCATGTTGTTCTAATTCATATGTGAATTTAATAGTTGGTTCTATTTCGTTAATTGACTGTACAAAGTTTTTAATTAATTCTATATTATGAGGCCAAATAGCATAAACATCATCAACGTATCTCCACCAGATCAGTGGTTTCAATTCTTGTGTGAATATTACATCTTTTTCGAATTCCTCCATGAATATATTACTAAAGATTGGCGATAGTGGACTTCCCATTGCCATTCCGAAGCTTTGTTTGTAGAATTGATCATTTATTTGAAAATATGTGGTATTTACGCATAAACCAAGTAATTTCATA
The DNA here is from genome assembly GCA_036346225.1 of Platerodrilus igneus. Lineage (NCBI taxonomy): Eukaryota > Metazoa > Arthropoda > Insecta > Coleoptera > Lycidae > Platerodrilus > Platerodrilus igneus. Next base: position 6,544,594 of record JARFIW010001469.1, on the reverse strand, counting down.
ATCGATGATATACTTAGTTTTGTTCTTTCTTTAAGATTGTCATCTTTTTCTAGTTTGTTTTTTATAATATCAAGCGTTTTGTTTATAGGGACATTTGTGAAGAGATTTACTACATCAAAGCTTACCATTGTGTGTGTATTTCAAATTTCCAAATTATTGAATTTATATAAAATTCACCAATAAAAATTAATCAGCTGATTTCACGTTAAGCGTATTGGCTACCTAAGGAAAGTCGATCCCAGGTCGCAACACAAATTGAAGGCAATCATTCTTTTAAACTTTAAAAATTTTTGCTTAGTGTACTCAAACCAAATATTTCAAACATCAATAAATCAAAGTAACCTTCAATTTATGTCATAAATGTCAAACTTGTAGTTTTTATTATTTTGACAACGATCCTAGGTCATGGATCGAAACGTAAATAAAGATGATTTTAAAAACTATGAGTGGTTTAATTCCCAAAGAAAATTAAGAAGAATGCTATTTATAGATGTAAGCAGTTTCTCGATAAAACCCCTCAAGAAAGATTTGAGGTGGTAAAGGTTAAAAATCTTTGTATTAAATGTTTAAATACTTCACATTCGGTGAAAAAATGTAAGTTAGATTGGTTGTGTAGAAAATATCATCAGTCACACAATTCGTTACTTCACTTCGATAAACGAGAAAAATCGGTGTCTCCACGCAGACGAATTCATCGTCAAAGGTCAGCGTCTCCTCGGAGAGTGGCACCTAGACTTGCTGGTACTAGTAGACCTAGTGAAGACAATCTGTGGTCGGTGGTTGTTCATGAACAACCTGTCACTAGCTCGTTAATTTCGACGTCATTAGACATACAACCACGCTGTTAGATACGGCAATGGTGTCGGTGCTTGATTATACAGGAAAATTGTAACCTGTTCGTATAATTTTAGATAACGGATCCATAGAAAGTTTTATGACTGAAAGGTGCCGTTAGAAATTAGGTATAAAGAAACGGAAGGCCAATGTCACTGTTCAAGAACTTGGCTTGAATTCGTCGTTGGTGTTTGGTACCCTATCGTGTGTAGTCAGATCCTCGGAAGCAAGGTTTCCAGCATATGAAATTGATTGTTATATTTTACCCAACATTTGTAATCAATTACCTTCGTCGTCTATAGAGGTCAAGGAATGGTCACATACTCGAGGTTTGGCCTTAGCTGATTCTAATTCTAAATATTCCTAGTAAGATTGACATGCTCCTCGGAATCGAAATCTTTGCTCAGGTTTTGTTGAACGAATCTCGTTGGGGTGTTGCTAGCAAGCCAGTTGCTATTAAAACAACCTTTGGTTGGGTTTTAACGGGAAAGGTCGTTTCCCCGAATAATTCTATTACGTTGTTGTGTGCTTTCGTTGGCCCTTAGACAGCGACATTAGTCGATTTTGGGAATTGGAAAATATTCCCTTAAAGAAACACATTTCTCCTGAAGAAGAAAAGTGTAAAAAGGAATTTGTGGAAAATTATAGACGTAACAAAAACAATGGTTTTGTGGTGTACTTGCCCTTTAAAATTCGTGTCTACGAGATCGATTTCTATTAAAAGATTTTTGTCATTTGAACGTCGTTTGCTAAAAAACTTGAAGTGTACTCGGATTATAGAAAATTTATGGAAGATTATTAGAAAAGCAGTCACATGGCTCAAGTGGAATCGCCTGAAAATTCGTCGGTTCACGAGAGAATCTATTACATTCCCCATCATGCTGTACATAAGCGTGATAGCACTACCACCAATTGCGTGTGGTTTTCAATTCTTCATGTCAGGATCAATCTGGAAATTCGTTAAATGATAGCTTGGCTATTGGCCCTGCTCTGCAAAAAGACATTGCAGTTTTGTTATTGCACTTTCGTGTACATCCTATAGTAATTACAGCTGATATTAAACAAATGTATCGGCAGATTTTGGTTAAAGATACTCATCGTGATTATCAACGTATCGTCTGGAGATATTCTCCGTCGGATCCTATTCAGAACTTTAAATTAAATACTGTGACTATTGGAGTTTCGTCGACGCCTTTTTTGGCATTGCGTATTGTTCAAGAATTTGCAAGGTTAGAATCGATTAATTTTTCTTTCGCGTCATCGATATTGGCGAGCGATACCTATGTTGATGGTCGCTGGATGCAATTCGATTGACGCTGCTAATCAATTAATTAGTGAGTTGAATAGTATTTGCGCTAGTGGTGGTTTTCAATTAAGAAAATGGAATAGTAATTGCCCGGAAGTGATGTCCAACTTGAAGGAGGCAATTACATTTCAAGATAAAGATTAGTGGTTCAATAAAAATTTTGGGCCTTTCGCGACGCGATCTTACAGACGTATTTTTATACAACTTAAACGCCGAAGAGCGCACTTGCAGTAAGCGTAATATTTTGTCAGTTATTGCAAAAAAATTGGATCCTCTCGGTTTGATAGCACCTGTAGTACTTTTTGCTAAACGTTTAGTTCAAGATCTTTGGCTTTTAGGTCTTGGTTGGGATTAAGAGCCGCCATTAAAAGTCGTAGAAAAATGGAAACATTTTTTTAGTGAATTGCCAGCTGTTTCGAATATTGCGATTTCGCGTCGCATCATATGTAATAATTTTAAAAAGGTGGAGTTGCGTGGGTTCTGTAATGCTTCTGAAGCTGGGTATGCAGCTGTTGTCTATATTCGTTCGTTTGATTTAAAAGGTAATATTGCCATGATATCATTAGTATGCGCAAAATCGAAGGTTGCTCCTACTAATCGCGTTTCATTGCCCCGTCTCGAATTGTGTGCTGCCGTACTCTTGGAAGATTTAGTAGATTTCGTCAAAAATACTTATACAGATAGTTTATCATTTAGTAGTATTTTCGCGTGGTCATATTCCACTGCTGTTTTGTCTTGGATTCGGTCTTCCTCGCATAAGTGGAAGACATTTGTTAGCAATCGCATTTCGCATATTTAAGTACGCACTCCTCCATCTTCGTGGTTTCATGTTAAGTCCCAGGACAACCCTGCGGATTGTGCCTCACGTGGACTTTTGGCTTCAGAGTTGGTTAATCATCCATTATGGTGGATAGGGCCTTCTTGGTTAGTGCGTCGTAGCGAAGAATGGTCAGTAACGTCGCTGCCAAAACTTATCGACTAATCTCAGATGGACATCGAATATCGTACTCTGTTGTTAACAGTCGTTATGCCTGAAAATTTCTTAGATTTGTTATTGGATAAATTTTCAAAACTGCAGAAAATTTGTAGGATTATTACATGTATTCGTCATTTCACTCGTAATGTTCAATGTCCGGCGAATTTGCGTTCAAAATATTCTGATGGTTTGTCTCTAGCTCATCAGCAAGAGGCTATACATTTATTGATTAAAAGAGTTCAAACAAATGTTTTTGTCCAAGACATTGCAAATATTAAAACTAGAAAGCTTGTTAGTAAACAACTACGTAGCCTTAGTCAATTTTTGGATAGTCGTGATATGTTGAGGCGGTCGCCTGCGTAATTCAGAGTTATCGCATGATATATAAATATAATAAATTAATAAATAAATAAATAAATAAATGATGTAAAATTTCCAATTTTGCTTCCTCGATCGCATCGGTTGACTAAAATTATTATATTAGATTGTCATGAAAGACATTTACATCCTGGAAATCGAACAACTCAATTTTTATTATTTTAGAATTATTGGATCTTGTCCCGCATTCGTTGTTTTCGTGTAAACCCTGTGGCTTGAGGCCCCCCGCGGGGGATTTACCAGCTTCTAGGTTAACTCCGGGCAAGGCGTTTTTGCATACGGAAGTCGACTTTGGTGGATCTTTCTCTGTCACGATGAATCGCTTTCGTGGCGCAAAATCATTGAAAGCGTACATTTGCTTAGTTATTTGTTTTAGCACTTATATAAGTTTGTCTGTTTAGGTTTCTTAGTTGATAGCTATAATTATTTTTAAATATAAAATAAGTTAGTTCATGCTTATTTTGGTGGACGGGATGTTTGGTCTCTTTGTCGCACGTTTTCGTGGTTAATTTTAAGTTTTTGTAAATTCTTAGTTGTAAATCAAATAGTAAAGCTGTCATCCCTTGTTCCGTTATATACTGTCATAAACCTCCTTTGTGCCGATGGAAATTAAGTTGGACCAAAGGGGTAGTCACAGACATTTGCTCATAGACATCGAAGCGAAACGGTTGTTCGTTCGGTAAAGTGATTGAAGTCATTGTCTTCAAATGTGATTTTATCGATAAACCCCTAAAAAACACAGTGAAAGTGCATACGTAACATGTCCAATAAATCGTCTTCGTTGAAGAGTAGAAACGGCACTTATAGAACAATAGAACACGCCTGAGGTATTTTGATGTATAAAATTATAAGACCCCTAGCGCGTAAACAGATAGTGATAAGCCGATACATCCTTGGAACGTTTGGAATATTTCGACTTATTGGGGGGGATGTTGAACATTTGATAAAAAAGATGTGGGTTTAATTTTAATGTTATTATTATTATTAGTATTATTACGAATAGTGGTGATCAAATTGGAAAGAACAAATAGCAAGAGCTGAGAGTAGACCTGTCAAAAAGTTATTTTAGGGTTTGAGAAGAATAATTTCAAAAGGGGAAATATAACATTGAAACTACATACTTATGTATTTATGTGGTAAAAATTTCCCTTAAGAAAACTATATTGATATTGGAGGTATCTACATAGGAAAAAGAGAAAAAAAACATTAAGGTTTAACAATTTATTTGTATGTAGTTATTATGAAATTACTGTCATTAATTTGATTAAAATTTTAGCATATTTCCAAATTGCTCAAAAGGAGTGTTTTATTTCCAGCAATCTCCAACAAAGTCCTTTATATCCAATGTATAAATGCACATTAATTTCCTGGATACTGACATTTTAATTAATTAACTAATTTAAGCGTTTAAGGAATTCCGGAAAATTTTCTTGACGCACATAACGATGCCTGTATCCTGAGATACATAGAAAATGGATTCCGCAAAGCTCATTATTTAAGAAACAAAAATTTTCAAGCGTTCCAGTTGATCGAACTTAATTGAAAATATTCATCACGATGCGCAACCAACTTCGTAGGAAATTAAACGGAATTAAGAGATACCACTTAAAACGAATGATCATTTAGACTTCTCTATTACACAAATAATGTTGAACTTACAGATAATATGTTCGGTCGCTCAACGAATGAAAACCACACAATAAGTGACTAGTTAGTGTAATGGGCGTTATTCGATCAATCCAATACTTCTTTATTGTTTGATTTAACGGCTTAATTATAACCGCATTACTAAAAGGTTTATTGAATTTGTTTGGCTTTTGTTAATAGAAATTGAAGACCCATAAATCTCTCAAAACAGGCTGAATTGCAAAACCGTTAATTTGACAGGACCAAAAACATCAAATTCAAGGTCGGTAATATTCATCAATAAATACCAATCTCGTAAATAGATTTAACTGGTTTGAATAAAAATCACAATAGCAAATTCACATGCAACTTTTTAGAGCTCCTCACGAATATTTCGTATTATTAATAAAAGCATTGTGGAAGTTTAATGTTTTTCATAAATCATTCAGAACAAAGCTGATTTTTGAAAGCGTTCGTGACAATTGGTGATCTACGAACGGAAAAAATTCCAATGTTACCCGAAAATGCGTAAACTAAGCTTGGATTTTACCTCAAGCAGGACGCATAAGAGTGGTGTGTCAACAAGCTGTAAATCAGTAATGCTGAGAATGCATTTAAGAAACCCATAACGTTATTTTGCGGTACCCACATAAACAAATTAATAACGAGAGACCCACAAAAGCATTGGATGAAATGAAGAGAGTATTTATACGCATTTGAGATGGTTATCAAAACAATCTAGCCATCTTTCTCCTTGGACGAACAAATTCTAACCAAACTTATTGTATTATTTAACGCGTTACTGGTGGCTTCATTTTGTGTTTAATTGTTAATTTTGTATGTTATATATTATGTTACATATTATGTTATATATTATAAATTATGGATACAACCTGTCCCAGACTTGACTCCCCAGGCCTATAGCTTGCTTATTTTGAAAAAAAAAATAATAATAAACCTTATTTTTGTCAATGGGTGGAAATTTTCCATAAGTTGGCGCTACAGAAATTTCACAATTTACACGATATAGAGGCAGCGATTTTCATTTTTTTCTAAATTGCATTTTTTTGCCTTGTATAATAGAACATTTGTTCTGTTTTCAAACATGTAACAATTTTTTTGACGCTCATAAAAGCTTATGATTTTAATTATAAAATACACTGCATTGTTTATTCAAATAAACAATTAGTGTCACGATGTTAATATGTTCAGATCAGTACCGTATAGTCCAATCACGAGTCATATATTAATTAATAATAATAATATAGGCTATATTCGTAAACGTTGATCATTTTTGAACTGCACTTCCAATGTCAGACGATCTTTGTGCATCGTACGCATTCCGTAGACGGAAGGATCGGTCGGGTTCTGTCAATCGCTACGGTTAGAAGCGCAATGGGTCTCAATATGGTCTGGGCTAGCAACTTACGCGTCGCCATAGACGTGGCAGCGTAGTCAAGTGCTGAATGCACTTGACTTATGTTTGTTTCTGATAACTGTAAGCAAGTTAAATAATTATTTAGGTGGACTAAATGATTTTATTGTAGCGCTCACAGATTTACCAATTTTTAATCTCACTAATTCACAGTTTATAAGCTTACGAATTTACAAGTTCCGATATCACGTTTTAATTTCTCAGTTAACCATTAGATAATCTCGCTTTAAGATAAGTTAAAAAAGAGTCGGAAATAATGTACATTCAATAGCTCGTTTTACCGCTTTATTCGAATAATCTATTCCGTGGATTTATTTTATGTTTCGATTTACTTCGATGGATTGCACAACAAGTTCATGAAAGTGGTTCCCTATAATGGTTCAGTATAATATGCTGATATGATTTTAATTCGTCATTAGTTCAAAAGAAGAAGCTCAAATTTACGCTTTCGTAAGATACAGATGTGGAAAATTCGCTAATGTCACTTGTTTTTCCAGAACCGCAAGCTAATACATGTGGTCTCAACAAGGTATTGTTGTAATGAAGTTTCAAAGTACAACCACTTAGTAAGGTAAGCGTTAGCCTAAGAACATGGCCTGACAACAGTTGTTATGAATAAATTGACAACGAGGCAAATATTTGAATCTAAAATGGTAGCGTTTTACTCAGATTGTTTTACGAGGAAGTCGAGAGCACTTTTATCGTTTGGATTTCATTCTTGTATAAATTATTGCTTACATTAGACATTACTGCAAATAATTAAGATTATAATTTCCTTATTTAATCCGGGAAAGTATTTTATTCAAGTTCAGTAACTCATAAAGTAATTATGAGAATAATTTTATTTAGCATTGAATATATAACAAATATTTGTAAACCAAGGTAAACAGATCTGTGCATTTTGGGTATTTAAAAACTTTACGGTCATATTTAATTCAATGTTGACATTTTGTATCATAGTAGAGATTATCAAAATTCTCATATTTAAATATTTGAGTCTAAAAGATTAAACCACGTTTTTATTGTAAATTTTTCTATATGAATTTTACAATAGAAAAAGGTAAATTTAATTAAAGAATCATCACTTGATTTAATTGAACAATTGTTTTATTTTGTAGAAGTGCGTCCAAAGGTAGAGTTAAATAAGCTAAAAGAGAGTATATCCCCTTTTATAAAGAATAAGGTTATTGGCTGACACCATAAAGAAGTACTAAACAGCCCTTAGAAGAAGTTTGATATCTAAATTTCCTTTTGCTAATTATGTTTAAATTATAGGTATTAATAACTACTCTTTCTCTCTTTACTGTATAAGGTAGCAAGAGTGTAACTCTTGCGCCCTTCGTTATTATAATAACATTGTTTTATTTCAGATCCTGTGTTTTCGTAGTTAAAGCGATTTTTCCCCCTGAGGATTTCCAAGTTCTCCCTTAAAGTAACCCGTGCTTTATCAATTCTAGGACATGGTGGCGCACCCTTTTGCACCCCCTATTTTTATTTGAGAGTCAGTATACAAAACAATATTTTTGTCGTGAACCCCACGACCACTTCTCATAAGGAATAGACCCCTAGCTTAGTCGAAATTATAAGGGGATCGAAAACCCGAGGTACACAAAAAAGTACCGAAGGTCTTTCAATGTAACATGATGTAGCAGTACCAATTTTTTAAAAAACCGTTTTGTGATCTTGCTCCTAAGGAGAAGATTAAACAACAAATTAGGAACTTTAAAGGCACTTAAAACATTTACGCGTACGAGATGGAACTATAAAAAACTGCGGTGCCGGCAGCTAGCTTGGCTATTATCCCATAGAAGATCACGAAAAGGGCAGAGTTGAAGTATTCTTCGTAAAATGGAAAACAAAATAAAGTGAAGTTTGGCGCCATTATATCTACCAAGTACTAAAAAAATATGATTTTAGGGTAGATAGAGAAACACTAACGGAGTGGATCATTTTAAAGTTTTTAATTTATCCTTTTTAGAAAATTCAACATACTAAAATCAGAAGGTATATATTATATAACAAATAATGTTCATCCAATCATGGTTATAAAAAGAAATAAATAATTTCACATGTGTTAGTCATATCAAAAATTATTAGTTAAACAAAATTTCGTTATTAAAGAACTATATGAGCATCAGATTTGATAATCACGTACAAATTCAATCAAAAACTGTAATTCAAATAGTCTTAAAATAGTTATTACTGAAAGTTTCAAATATACCAAATTTAAAGCAATGTTACTTTCAAGAAAATATACGTTATAAGTAAAAATTATTTGTTTACTGCGCGGGCGTCTTATAAATTTGTATATCGACTTACCTCCGCGTTGTTTTATTGTTCTAAGGTGTAGTTTCTACTCTTCAACTAAGTGGACTGTATGCGGATTATAGTACGTGTTACTCTTGCACTTTCACTGTGTTTCTTAGGGATTTATCTATAAAGTCACATTCGTCGGCACAAATGACTAACTCACTTTACCGAACGAACAACTGTTTCGATTCGATGTCGATGAGAGTGTTTTTTACTACCTCTTTTTCAACTTAATTTTCACGTGCACAAAGGAGGTTTTACGACAAGATATAACGCGACAAGGGATGACAGCTTTACTATTTGATTTATAACTAAGAATTCAAAATAACTTAAAATTAACCACGAAAACGTGCGACAAAGAGACCGAACAATATCATATAATTAACAAAAATTTATAATTTCGACTCGATTGAGTGCCGAGTCTAACAGACTGAAACAATGGAGGTTTTCGCGGCACAAAACTTAGCCGTTTGCAGGAAAGAGGAGTTGTAAAATAAAAAAAATCTTTTGGGATCTTGCAAAAATCATTCACCACTAACCATTGGCCGCTCTTAGATTGGTTAGGCATAGGTTCCAGTGGGTTGCTTACAGCGACAAAGGCGGATGACCCCAGATAGCTGTCGTGATACGTGATGGATAAGCTCGAGGATGATTACGATGTTGGTTGGGTTGAGGGTGCATGTGGGCTAGTACGTGTTTCTTGGTTCTACAGCATTTTTGTTAGTTTTACATATTTTTGTTGGCCGTACAGGGTTTTATAGTCGGTCTACTGGGATTTTGCGCTGTAATAAAAATAGATTAAAGCACTTAAATTTTTCACAATAAAATCTCACCAAACGACTTCCCAACCTGTTTGACTCGAAGATGATGTGGAAGTGAGCGAATTCAGAAAATTACTTGCAAGAACAGGTAAACCGGGAGAAATCTTATCAGAACAAATGTTTAAGTCAACGCGCCGTGTGTATGAAACAAGTTGAAAAATTTAAGGTATTTAGTGAACAATACAGCGTTTATACGGATTTTTGGAAAGATTATATTGCTAATGACGACTTTACCACTCAGGTTTCAAAACAGCTGAATTGTTTTGTTCATGATTGTGAGTACAAAATGTTGAATTTAGCTTTTTATCGAATCAAACTAGAAAATAACAAATTGCATGTTATTTTACATACAGGACTAAGGATTTATTAAAAAATCGAAAATCTATTTAAATTTGCAAATAAATATCCTTCACGTTTTTTCTATTGCCTTATACCTCTGAGTAGTTTCAAAAAGCAATTTTTTTACATAGTAAAAAAATTTTTTACAATTTGTGCTTACATAACAAAATTTTCAAAAAAATTGAAATGTAGGATTACAGTATTAGTACATGATGAAACAATAACGTGATTTTTTCCGACTTTAAGGTAACAAATAATAATATTATAAAAATTGTTCAAAATTTTCTCGATTATTATTTGAGCACACTTCAAGACGATACAGGAAATATCTAATTATCGCTTCTAACAAAAGTTTTCTAGGAATATTTGCACATCCTATCGAAATTCTAACATTTAATTCATTTAAATTAAGAACAGGGGTCTTATAAACACGCTCCTTAAAATAGCCTCAAAGAAAATATTCCAAGGAAGTAAAGTCGGGAGAGCGTGCTAGCCCCCCTACATTTGATTCTTCCAATGCTCCACCTGAGGTACTACACAGGCCAGCATGCGAGCTTCTTTTTTAACCTGGTAACAATTTTCAATTTTGCCGAACCCTTGATGTTCCAAGCAAGGAAGAAATTTTTAACGTGCGTGACAAGACACACACGGGATCTCCATTTTACCTCTCATCCGAACGAGGGCGTATTTTTGTGAAAGATGCTCACCTAACATTTTTCAAGCGGACCGTGTCGGGATTCGAACCGGGACCTTGGGCATAGTAGTCACACGGATACCAACTACGCCACAAAGCTGCCCGAGAGAGCGTGCTGGCCATGATACTGGACCAGGTGTTGCCAACCATCGCTGAGAAAAATGATAGCCTAAGTAATTCTTACGGTAGTACCGTTTGTGGTGGAGTATCGTTTTATTAGAAAATCATATGTATTCTGGAACGAAAAGGTATTTTTCCATTAGCCCGGCAATATCTCCTCCAGAAAACGTAAATATTGATTACCATTCAATGATTCAGCATAGAAATACGGTCCTATTAGCAAGCCATCAAAATCCTTTCAAAATTATATATCAACTGTCATAACTACTGTAAATGAACAAGTCGACAAGACTGTTTTATCGACTATCAGTTAGTGAAGTTTAATTAATTAAAGGCATACACTGTAACTGTTTTCCGTTCGCTTTACCTAAATAATGGAAAGTTCAGGCAACAACCTCTAGACTTGAAACTATATTATAGAATCTTTTGAAATGCTAATTAGTGCTTTTAGATTACCTTGACTCACAGTCTCAATATCATTAGGGTGCTCTATTGAATAAGGTGACATGTAGAAAATAAATGTATCCAGCACTTACAATTTACATGCTCCTCCAGGACGTACAAAACTCACCTGAAACAAAAAATGCTTTTTACTAATAGTATGCAATTACTACATTTGTATATTAGACATTAAAATATATAACAAATTAACTAATTTACTTTATAGTGTAAATCATCCTTACATTTAATCCTTATATCTAAGCCAATCGAAGAATTTCCTTTACCCACATACAATGAACACAACGAGGTATTAGGGTAACGTCTAGAATACTGATAGGCAAATGAAGTATAATAAAAGTCTATGTTTTTAGAAGAATATCTCTCATATAAAATAGGAATTTTCTCCTTGAAACAAATTGTTAAAATTTTCTGTTTTCAGATGCTTAAGACAATGTTGATTCAGCGTTTAAATATAAAATTGTGGTTAGGTCACGACACTGGAATATTACTTATTTAGGAAAAAAGAGCTTGATAATAAATTTACACTCACTCTACAATGTATCAACTAAATAAATAAAAAATCCCTAAAATTATACAAACAAAACGTATTGTAATGAGGCGCCGTTTAGTCTATCCTTCACCAGAATAACACAGTACATTTGATTTTCCAATGTTCCGCCCGAAGATACTACATTGGCCAGGAAGCAAGTTTTACCTGAAAATTTTGAATTTTACCGAACTCTTGTACTAAGTAAGGTAGGAAAAACTTTAACGTGCGTGACAACTCACACACGGCACCTCCATTTTACCTCTCATCCGAACGAGGGCGTATTTTTGTAAAAATGCTCGCCTAACATTTTTCAAGCGGACTGTGTCTGGATTTGAACCAGACAACTCCACGGGACCGCCGGCCAGAATTATACAGTTAAACGTGAACAGGGCACCTGTACACAAAGGATAATTGATACTCATCGCTCTGGGGCGTGAAATCTTCAGATGGACTAGATTGACAGTTTACAAGAAATTGCATTGAAGAACTTTATTAAGCTTACAATAAGAACTTTCTATATATTATTTCCAAAATTATAGTACGTTCTTAGAATTGTCCGGTAGTTTTTTTACAGAAAGTAAGTTCATAAATACTAACGTATTACAGTTAATAAAATGAAATAATAACTGAGACTTTTATGCAAAGCTCAAATGATCATTTCAAATCGAGCTAATAATTGAAAGAAGGAACAAGGACAAGACTTGAACCTCCATCTTGGTCTTTCCGGAACTATGCGTTTACCAATTACGCCGCTAAGGGTTTGTTTAGTTTCAATTCAAGCTTCGATTATAATACTAGTTTTTGTTCGAGTTTTGATCTATAAAGTCGTGATATGAAGTAAATTAGTGAACCATAGCGTTAAAATAAGTACCTCTATGTGGTATACATGTAGTGATCTACATAAAGTAACATTTAGTGCTTCGATGGTTAATATTAATACTTCGATAGTAATTAAGAAGATAGCATTGTAACTTTAAGAAGTTAGCATTATTGTAAGCATTAGTTGAAATAAGTCCTCTTGAGTGACTGCTTTAAAATTTCACTCTAGATATGGGTAGATGGAAAGGCTTGTGTAATCAGTTGATAATAAAGAACTGCTGTTATTCCAAAAGAATTCTCGTTAGAAAAATGTTGCAGAATAGAAAGTTGTTAATTATTAAAGTTACGGGGTGATTTGTGGGTCGCCCTAACATGTTCACCACTTATGGGTAATTGAATAAAATCTTTTCACGAATAATTCGAATAGAAGTGTAAAACCATCTAAGTAATTTGGGATTTAAAGAAAATTTAATAATTTCAAGTTAGTGCAAAATTAGGGTCGGCAGGGGTTGAAAAGTCAGGTGAATAACAGAAGGCAGAATATAGTATTATCCACTCAAAACAAATTAAGGTTTTATTATTAATAAAAAAATCAACAAGATAAGCAAAAAGGCTTTAGCAAATTAGTGATAATATAGAAAATAATAATATAAAGAAAATAAAAGAGCGGATATACATGGCCGGCTTAGATAATAATGATAAGGAAATTGAAATAATGTATAATCAAATTGAATAAGTTATTCAGAAAAGGAAAGGAATTGCTTAATATGGAAGATTTTATTTTTGCTAGAAGTCAAAATAAAGGAATATAAAAATAGGGTAAATAGTACAATCGTTCAAGTTAGCCATAACACAAAATGAAATCAGCACGACCTAAAAAAATAATATTAGAGGAGCTCTCCTTATTTCATAAACTAATAGGCAGCTAGAAAAAGTCTGAATAAATCAAAATATCTTATGTTCAATGGAAGAAAGAAGGAAATATAAAAGTATGGTAAGTGAACAAATTAAACAAAATATGGGGAATTACAGAATATGATTACTGGACTGTATAAGCAGGATAGACAGCAATGGGTGTAAAAAATTTAGTCACCATCATAATTATGTCTTCAGTCCTGTAACTGGTTAAACGCGTACCCTCATTGTTTCTTATTCTGAGATAACCTACAAATTTCCATAAAATTTCCACAGTCGGCATCCTTCACTATCTCCGTGCAATAGTCTAATCTAGGTCTACCTCTATCTCTTTTTTTCCTATCTAAGCTTGTAATATATCCCGCACTATTCGCCAGAAATGCCTTAGAACGTACCCTGCCCTTCTATTTCTCCTATTTCTTGTTTTCCACAAATATTTATATTCCCCTACTATTTCCATAACCTCTTTATTATTAACTTTGTCTGTTCATGCAATCATCCTCATACAAACGAAGCACAACCTTCCAAAAAGCTTCTAATAGTTTTTCTGTCTGCTCCTCCTACTGCCCCTATTTCATAAACGTACGTGCTGTGCTCCACACATGCTTTCAACAATTTTCTCCTTGTTTCTATGTTTGTTGTCTTCGAACATAACCGCTGCTCTTTCTTGTTAGATGCAGTTCGGTTCCTCTTCTATTGTTTAAAAATATATAATCTATTTCCCCGATACACAGTGGTATGTGAAGAGGAGGCGGCTCCGGAGCGTAGTTGGTATGCGTGTAACTACTACGCCCAAGGTCCCGGGTTCGAATCCTGACACGGCCCGCTTGAAAAATGTCAGGCGAGCATATTTCACAAAAATACGCCCTCGTTCGGATGAGAGGTAAAATGGAGGTCCCGTTTGTGTGTTGTGACGCACGGAACAGCAAGGGTTCGGTAAAATTTAAAATTTTTCAGGCAAAGAAAAACTCGCTTCCTGGTCAATGTAGTACCTTCGGGTGGAGCATTGAAAAATCACATGTAAGGTATGTGAAGGGGGTTAAGCAGCCTGCGGCTACCAAGATCCCCCAACACTTGAACATTTGCCGAATTAAGAGTTTTCCAGTATATCCTTTGACACAATCACACTAGTTGAAGATATTTCAAAACCAACACCTGTAGTTGTTTATAATAATCATCAGATTTAAGTGCAATATTTTTTTTGTCATTATGTTTTCCGTCTTGAAACTGGTTGGACGCGTATCTTCACTGATTTATATTATCAGCTAGCCTACACCATTCTCTAAAATTTCCATAGCCTAGATACAGCTAGGTACCCCTTCTGTTGTTTCCTAGTTATATGCTCTATTTCACAGAGATTCAGTGGTATGTGAAAGGGGTTAAGCAGCCTGTGAATACCAAGGATCCCCCAACACTTAGACATTTGCCGAATTAATAGTTTTCCAGTAAATCCCTTCACACAATTAACATTAGTTGAGAATATTGTAAAACCAATATCTGTAGTTGCTTATAATAATCATCAGGTTTAAGTACAGTTATTTTTTTGGCATTAGGTTTTCCATCTTGGAAGTGGTTGGACGCGTACCTCTATGCTAGCCTGCACAATTTCCTGAAATTCCCACACCCTACATCTTTCACTATCTGTGTGCAATAGTCTAACCTAGGTCTATTTCTACCTCTCTTTTTTCCTATCTCTGCTTCTAATATATTCCGCACTATTCCCATATGCCTTAGTATGTGGCCTAACATCCTATCTCTCCTATTTTTTACAGTTTTCCATATGCTTCTTTCTTCTCCTACCATTTCTAGTACCTCTTTGTTCTTAACGTTGTCTGTTCATGATATCTTCATCATACGTCTGTAGCACCACATTTCAAAGACCTATTTTTTTCCTGTCCGCTTCTCCTACTGTCCAGGTTTCACAGCCGTACAGTGCTATGCTCCACACATATGGTTTAAGCAATCTTTTCCTTGTTTCTATGTTTGTTGTCTTTGAAAATAGCAGTTGCTTTTTTGTTAAATGCAGCACGGCCTTGCGCTAATCTTGGTTTTATATTTTTTTCACTTTTCCCATCTTGCATATTTTGGCTTCCTATGTAGCAGAAATCCTTAACTTCTTGTAAGTTCTCGTTTCCTATTTGTATTCTGGTTTCTGACTTATTTTCCTCTCCTTTACATACTAGTACTTTATTTTTAATTTTGTTAATTTTTATATTGTAACTCTCTGTTAATATTTCCATTACATTAAGAGCTGCTTTTAACTCTTCCTTGCTAGATGCACATACCACTATATCACCTGCAGATATAAGCATATCGATCCTTTGTCCCTGCATAACCATTACAAATGCATTTCTGTATTTGACAGTATTCATTGCCTCTTCTATGTACAAGTTAAAAATTAGCTAGAATAAGGCACATCTCTGTCTCGCCCGTTTCCCAATATTTAATTCTGTATATTCTTGCTCTAATTCTATTTCAGCTGTTTACTGTTTGTATAAGCCATGTACTGTCCTCGATCCTAACTCATTCCAAACTTTTTGATTATTTCGAGCATTCTTTCTCATTTTGCATTGTCGCAAACTTTTTACAGATTTATAAACTCTACCTCTACGCTTTCTACCTTTTTTATTCTCTTCTACATTATCACCCTTAGAGTTAAAATAGTGTCACGTGTTCTCCTGTTTCGCCTAAACCCAAATTGATTTTCTTCTAGTATTTAATTACTCCGTTTTTCCATCAGTCTTTGCAGAATACAATTGTAGTTAATATTTTTGACACGTGTGACGTCAAACTTATTGTTCAAAAATGTTCACATGTATCTGCAATTCTCTTTTTTGGTATATTGACTACGGTGTTTCGTTTGAAATCTTTGGGTATTTCACCTGTCTCGTTCATATAGCTTTCAAGTTGAAAGAGGTGTTCTGTTATTGCTTATATAGTGGCTTTTAGAGTTTTTGCTTATCCCTTATCTACACCCGGCGCCTTATTACTTTTGAGACTCTTTACTGCTAATCCAAACTCATCTCTAAGTATAGAATGTACCAAATCATACTTTCTGTGTCTGACTCCTGTTCTAGTGCCTGACCTAGATATAAATTCTCTATATATTTTTACCATTTAATCACTTTCTCTACATTTTCTATAGCGATGTCTCCTTCCGTACCACTTATATTTTTGTTATATTGTTTTATATCACTAAAATTCATTCTAATTAGTTTTTATGCTTCGTCTGTCTTTCCTAATTCCATCTTCATTTATAACTCTTGCACTTTTCCTCAATCGACTGCTTTTAGATTTCCTGCATTTGCGAATAATTTCCCAATTTATAAACAAGAATTATACACGTAAAAAATAAATCCTAGTTACATATTTCTACAGAAATCTTTAACGCAACAAACGTTTTCAAGCTTTGTAGCCAATAAAGTTAATTCAAAATATTCTTCACAATGCGCACCAGCTTCGTACTAGAATTAAAGTGAATTACACGGTAGGTATTCAAAATAAAACAGCGTTTTTCTTTTTATAGGTGGAATGCATATGAATCTTAGACGATAAATGATTTAGACCTTTATAAATAAAAGTTGCACGCGTTACAGATCACCAGAGTTTTTAAAGGGTATTTCAATTAATCAGATAGTTCTGTATTTAATCATTTTAACCTTTGATCACTCCCAATTTATAAAGGACTTTGTGAAATTCCCTAGGTCCTTTGTAGGGACTGCAATTTTAGTGATGAAACGTTAACTGATGTAGAAACGTCAAGAGCTTTATATAATAAAAACCTTTGATATTCAGAACACTAACAAGAAGGATGCAATAGCGCATTCTACAAATTGACTCAAATCTATGTGTTAATAATATATTCCGTAATAAAAAATACAGTAAAGCATTTTTCACGTACTATATAATATAATTGATGGTTTCTAAATAAGAACCACAGAGATGGATTATTTATTACTAAACTTTGTGCCAAATCAATAAAAAAACTTTTGTTTGTTATTACAGACAAATAAAGAACCTGTAAGTGTCTTCTGTCTCTGTCAGTTTGAGCAGGCTACAAACACATGTTCAAACACGATCAATGGGGATAATCTGTTATTGTCAAGCTGACAGGTAAATTCCTGTGTGATTGCAGTTTGATTCGAAAATCGTAGGATTTTATAGATAGAAGTTTCGAATTCTGCCGTCTCCTGATTCTACTTTTTATGCATGCGCTACACAAATTTCGGAAAGCTCTAGATCAATACGGAAATTTTGTAGTATACAACGAATTTTTATACTTTTTAGATATATTCAGTTTTATAATAAATAATTAACACCATCGAATACAAATTCCGATCAAGCCTTATGAGACGAAGTAGCTCCTACTTATATTTATATAGAAATTCGTAAAGGTGTTTCATATCTATCTCTAATAAATCTAATTCTTTTCTCCAATTACCTTCATTTGTTGAAGTTACGCACACCTTGCATGTGGATTATTGTACCAAAGTAAAAGGCAATAACATAATAAAAACCATGCCAAAGAGAAATTATTTCTAAAAATAATTTTCCCGGAATGTTATCTTAAATAAGAACTGAGATATACATGGATTTCTCGTATTAACCCTGTGGGATTACTGAAAAAACACCAATTGCATAATTTATTCCATAATCCCTATGGTTTCTAGCAATACCATTCTGTTTTATGAGTTGCCTATTACTCTGAAATCAGTTCTCTATTGCATTACTGTATACATTTGTTTCCCTTTTCCTACACGGATTTGTTTTATGAAGAAGTTGAGCATTAGATATGTCGTTCGTAAAGTAGATGGTAAAACAGTAAAGTTCGCTATTGGAAAATAAGAAAATGGTAACTAAGTTTTTTTTATATTCTAATCAAGATATATTTTTAGTTTATTCAGCTAAAAACTAGTATTGACTATTTAGAAGTCAGTTTTAATTGCCGGTTATCTTAGACTACCACTAGAAATTTGAGACAAAAAATTACAATTTTTTATAACTTTTTAGGTATGAATAAACGAAGCTGAACGTTTCAACAATTGGAAATTATGACGTCTGATGAAGCTTTTGATCTTATTGAAAAAATTCCAAATGATGACCAGAGTGAAGACGATGATAAAAGAGAAGATGCACGTTTTGATATAGATGTTGTGATTGAAGACGAAAAGTCGGCTGTGGGATAGCAAAGATGAAATACAATTAGCTAGATTTTTGAGAAATGAAGAAGCTGTTTGGAATAATGATAATCAATATATTGTTAAGCCAAATCCATTTATTTAAGCCGTCGGTGTCAATGTTTCGGAAAATCTTGAAAGTCTCCCCGATTTTTATCTACAACTTTTTCCAGAAGTGCTGATCCAGCAAATAATGTTTCCCACAAATATATATTTTATCAAAAAAAAAATGGTGGCGAAGCAAATTTCACGCCAACATAAGAAAATGAAATAAAAGCTTTTTTAGCAATAAATTTATTGATGGGTATAAAATTACCCAGTTCAAAGACTGTTGGTCATCAAAAAACGAACTATTTTGATAACTTTTTCAATTCTATTGAACTACAAAGATCTCTAATGGGTGACGAAACTTATTCATGTGATATCTTTCAGAAAGCTAGAAAAAACTTTCTTTAATTGAAAAATGATAATCAAACGAAACTGAGTGATACCGATAGATTAGTTGCAATGACATGGAAAGATAAAAGAACTGTCCTATTTTTATTTAACTACCAAGATCCTGCAATTATTGACACTGTCTCAAGAAGAAAAAGATGGCACGATTGAAGATATGACTTGTGTTCGAATAATAGTGCATTACAACAAACACATGGGCTACACTGACAAGTTTGACATGTTAAAAAGTTGTTACGTTTATTTTCCGCATAAATTAATTACCATAATTTTCAATTCAAAACCCACTTTACTTCAAAAACGAAAATTTATTTAGTAAATTAAAATAACCCTTTCACGTGTTAATTCATTTATCTGTTTGCATACATTTAATTTCAATTGTTACTTTCGCTAATTAATACTAAATTGTAGTTCTAAAAATTCCCCAACGTAAAGTTTTGTACGCTAAATAGTCAATAACGTGTTCCAAGTATACGATAATGAATGCTTATGTGTTTTCCCGTTGAAAGAATTCATCGAATTAAAGTTGTGTCTTGCCCCATTATTAACTGTGTTTTTTCCGTTTTAAGCCTGACTACAAGATTACGTTGAGCTTTGGCTCTTAATTAAACAAAATTAATATTCATTTTGCTTTGCAATCTGCACAAGTACATACGTGTAGAATGTTTGATTGTTTCCGTTGTGGTTGATGCGAATTTCGGGCACGCATTACAGCGTGGTGCGGATTTAGGGTTTTTATAAAATTATACCTTCCGACTACCACGAATTAATTTTATTTGTAATTGCTATAGCTTTGTTCCGGCGGCCTTAAAGCTGCAATGAACGGTCGTCCCTTGTAGTAATGGGAGGCCCAACGCATTCTTTATGGGTGTAGCCCCCTCCCCCCTAACAGTTGATGTGGACCAGCTACCGACCCAAGCCCGGCGTCAACAACTTCGAGGTTGAGTGCTTTCCGTCACTGCTCGCGTTGCAACCATATCGATGGGGATTTTATTGTTTAGGCGCATGCATTTCCACATTTAGTTCTTCTATACAAAAATTATCCTGCATTTTTAAATTTAATTCGTCAATACGACCATTGCTGAACCCTTTTGGTATTTATTGGCATTGTGTAGATGCATTGCTATTTGGTTTTAAATAACTAAAACAAAAAAATGTTGTGGCCATTTTTATGTATAGGTTAAGTTTTATAGTTACGAGGATTTAGAGCTGTTGGTTGTAGGAGAATAATTTTGTTTCTTTTTGGTTGAAAATTAAGATAGGGTAGTGGCTTAAAACCGGCAACTCACCATAAAAAAAAATGATTTGGTTTTTTTATTTTCTTTCTAGGTTTAGTGTGTACGAAGTAATTTTTTTGTTGTTTGTTTCTTTTTGGTGCCACTATACTGAGTACATATTGTGCTTAATTATAGGTTTCTTTTTTTGGTATGTTTTGCTTTCAGCGCTAACGAGTGTGAATGTGTGAGTACATATAATTTTTCTTTCTTTATTTCAGGCCTCCTATTTAATTTTGTTGTATATAATACCCCGCCCACTCACCGATTGAGCCCGGTCATACTTCTTTCTTTCTTTTTTTTTGTTTTTTTTATAGGCTTCGTCAATGTACGTAACAAGTGTGTATGACAGGATCTAAGTGACACAAATAGTAGCATAAAATTTTCGTTTACTCTGTGGACGCATGTGTTGTATGCTTTCATACTATTCAAAATGGAATGTCAAGCAAATGCTAGTTTCTGAAAGATTTTCGTTTAGCCACTGCAGGAGAATATTGGAGCAAAAAGTTCAGAACCAAGGAATACCAACCGAAATAAAACTCATTAAAAGGTCAAAAAATAATTCCTTTGGAAATAGATTTTCAAAAAAATTGCCACATACCAGAAAGTTAGACTTCGGTAAGATGTGCAAACTGTAGCACATCTCAAAATGTTGGTCTTGTCCAAAACACATTAAGAACTGTTTTGCTGCCTATTATTCAAAATGTGATTTGTCGACTAACGTTTATGTTCTTAGCGATTATTTGGCAATGCCACGTCTTGCAGCATAACTAGGAAATATTTTTGCTCTGAAAATTATTACGTTATGTTTCAGTGTATTAAATAAATTAAGAAAAGAAAAGAACTGCGTTTTTATTGTTGTTTCAATAAATTCGGCCGCAGAGGGTTAAGAAATATAAAGAAAAGTGTCTCGTTTGCAAGATATTTGTAATTAAAGTTTAAACTCCGAAACTTACTTTCGCTCATATTTTAAGAAGCTGCTTTTCGATTATTATCATTGCCTAGTAGAAAAGGAAACAAACAACATCACAATAATAATCTATAGGAACACTGTGGCACGATTTAAATAAAATTAAATAAAAACCCTTAACCACAAAAAATATTTAAATTACTAGATACGTATTTCGACCACTATGTGGTCAACATCAGTAGGGGAAAAAAAAAAAAAAAAATAAAATAAATTAGCTGTATAATTTACTATATTGTTGCTTTAAACACTATCGAGGATATTCTCCTCACCCGCAGGCTGGTGTTCTCAACAACAAACAAGTGAATTGTGACATTATAACTTAAATCTACCTAATTTATACTAATTCTAAATCTACTGAAGCGGAACCAGTTTAATCTTGCTTTCTCATTGGTTGTTGACCAATAGGGAAAGCAAAGCAGATGACTCTATTGGCCCTTTATCGGTGTTTAAGAGGGGTCCTTTATGTTTAACAATTTTAATTGATTCATAGGCATTTAAGGAGGAAAACGTTGGTACCGCTTTTAACAATTTAACATTTTCTAGTTTAACGGGGTGGCTGGTTCCAAATATATGTTTGGCGACCTGAGACCTTTCATATTTACCATATTTGAAGTGAGCAATGTGTTCTTTAAATCTTGTTGTTATATTTCTCTTGGTCTGACCAATATATTTTTGAAAACACCCTGGCCCTGCACAACTAATTTCATAAATCCCCGACTTTTGCAATTTTTCCACCTTGTCTTTTGGATTACCTAGCAAATCTTTAATTTTATTAGTATTAGTGAAAGCAATTTTGAAATTACACTGTTTGAATATTTTATCAAGACCCTTTGTGGTTTTGTGAAACGGAAGTTTAACATATTTAACATTATCGTTAGAGGTGGTTGATTGCAAAGTCGTTGATTTACGGATGTTGATCCTATTTTTACACTTTCTAAAAATATATTTTATATATATATTTATTTATATATATTTATATATTATATATTTATATATTATATATTTATATATATTTATATATATATATATATAATATATATAATAATGTTTGACAAAAATGCTAAACGTAATTGAAAGTTAGGTTTATATATGGTACTGTACACGATTTAGATTTGTAAATTTCCCAATTATAGCCATCGGCCTCGGTAGCGTAATTGGATAACGCACAGTTCCGGCAAAACTGAGATGCAGGTTCAAATCCTGTCCAAGGCCTTATATATTTTCCTTCTTTCAATTACTAGCTCGATTTGAAATGGTCATTTGGGCTTTACTTAAAAAGTCTAAGTTATTATTTCATCTTATTAATTTCAATACGTAAGTATTTATCAACTTACCTTGTGTAAAAAACTACTTATAATATTTATATATTAATACTTGGCTTATAGCCGTGATTTTGAGTGTTGCTTCCTGTCTATATCTGACATAAGTCAAAAACTTGACAATTTCAGATATGATTGACAAAAATGCTAAACGTAATTGAAAGTTAGGTTTATATATGGTACTGTACACGATTTAGATTTGTAAATTTCCCAATTATAGCCATCGGCCTCGGTAGCGTAATTGGATAACGCACAGTTCCGGCAAAACTGAGATGCAGGTTCAAATCCTGTCCAAGGCCTTATATATTTTCCATCTTTCAATTACTAGCTCGATTTGAAATGGTCATTTGGTCAATTAATTAAACGTAGTTTCACAAATAAACTTGTTTGTTAAACTTCCAGCATTAAACTCTCAAATACATAAATTTATTGAGTATAATAATTTGTACTATGAATAAAAATAAAACGTAACTTTCGAAATACAAAATATAAGATTCCTTATCATTATAATCATTTCAGAACCAATACAACGATAACGAATGTAGAAGAACCCTCATCATCACTACGCCGTCAAGCTCGCCAAGCGAATCTCAAAAGCTAACACCAAGCGGAACCGTTCATTGTGGAGGCAATCGTAGCAGACACGTTCCACCAAGATGGTCTCCAGGTAAGGAATAAAAGCAATAACCTCTAAACCAGTAATTAAGCTGCAACAACAGCAAGATGCGCAGCCTAGGATTGCTACATACAAACGTACAACATAAAGATGCGTTCAAAAATGAACAAGTGATTTCACATACATAGTAAAATTCTTAATAATACAGGGTTAGAAAAATTAAAATGGTACAGCTTAACAACGTGCCACTATATATGAATACAGTGCTTGCAGCAATAATTTCACGTGCTGTAAGCACATAGAGACACTCAATGGAACTACTAAGACAAAGAAACAAAGTAAATCAAATTCAAAGAGGCATCCTACTGCGGCTGACTGGGGCATACAGGACCATATCCTTGGATGCTCTGGCGGTTGTGATAGAAATTTCCCCGTTGGCTCTGACCATTAAACAACAAACTGTAAACTACTGGAGAAGAAAAAAAGACTGCAACAAGGTCTTGGAACTACTTGAAACACAAGACAACACAAAGAAGGAAATCAAACGGACAACCATACATGAATGGCAGATGCGCATACGAGATACTACCCAACATACAAGAGAGACTATACATGAACATCGGAACCCATCTAGAAGACTCATTAATTACTTGACTGAACACGAACCCTACCCGACTCATAGAGGCACACGAAACACTATAGACAATGACATGTATGAATGTGGAAACACAGGCACACCAGAACACTCTCTACCGGCATGTCCATTTACACCAGACATAGAACAACATGGAACTGAACTCACAAACTACAACACATGTGACGCAATAAGAAACGAAGACATTTACTATCAATTGAATATATTTCTATAAAAATTCATGGACAATGCACGCCTCCAGTACATCACAACACTTCAACAAAAGATCTAACAGCTTCCAATAAATAACTAACAACACAACAAACGAAATCATACATCAGAACATCGATGATATACCAGACAAAATTAAAACAGTTAAAATAATCTAAGATATATGTAACAAAGAAGATACCAATAAATGTTAACCTAGAAATATTATTATTATTTACCTTTATTTTAATAAGTAGACTAAGAATATATTGTGTATCTAGCAGTAAAAGCAATACATTCGCGGACGAAAATTTTAAATTGTTGGCCGAGGAGTTAAACCGACGCCAGCAAGCATTGAAGTCTGGGAATTACCTATGAAATCGTTTCTTTGACAATCACTGTTTATTTCTTGTTGTGATAAAAGTCAAAAATTCAGTACTTATTTCGCTTTAATACCTACGTATCACTAAAAATATTTAACATAGACAATAATGGTGATTTCCAGGTGTCCGGGACACCACCATTGTAGTAGAAGCTACTAAAAATGTCACTTTAAATTTATTTCCAAATAAATCCAAGGCAAAATATGAATACACTTACAAATGTTCCGTGGATTATTGCCAAGAAAAAAAAAGATGACCTCCAGATCTGTAAATGTCGGGATTGCATACTTTTTCAACTTATCTGCAGAATTGAAGGTATTTATGTTGTGGTCAAATTACCTTATGCTGAGAGTTACAATTAGTACAAGGGAAGATGTTGTAATATAAAAATATTCGAAATTACGTGCTTTTTTGAAAGGTCAAGCTGACAACTATAAATCAAAAAAGTCAAAAGTTTTGTCAAATGAACAAATTGAAGCGTTTAATGCAAAAACCCTAAATGTAGGCTTTATTCAACTAATACAACATAGACTTTGTATCAAACTGACAACTTCCGATTGACATTTCTAAACATACGTGGCTTGAAAGATCATAAAGCATAAAGCAGCCTTATTACCACAGTTTTTCTTCCTTCAAAAACAATGGTCATCGAGGCGACGCGAGCGTATACACTTTTTCGGAGCATCTCATTGGTGTTTGATTTGACGATGAGGGGTTAATGCTTCCTTCGACTGGACAGTAGGCCGAGACGTGCGATCTATTATCGTCTCATCCTGGCCGTTTGTAGTCTACCGTATTGAGTGTAAGTCAGCATCTCCCTCAGGAAAAAAGGAGCAGCTAGCATCGTTCGTCAGATTTTCAAAAGGAGTTCTTTGAAAACTTTCTTGGAGAACAGATCGATTTTCTTCTAATGAGTTAAATTGATCGCTGAGTTTCTCATTCCTACTTCCTAATTCTATGTCAATACCGTAATCAAAATATCCTTTATATCCCACAGGAGCAACATGACTATTAGTTACTGAAGTCTCCCTACCGTAGGGTAAACGCACAAATGAACAGTCGAGATTAGCTTCAACAAGCTCAACCTTTCGTATATGTTCGTATTTACTAGACCGGGCGTCGACAACCAAGCAGGTAAAGTATGTCGGCAGTGAAACAACGTAAAATTCATCGGAAAATTCAATGGAATTTGAAGTTTCAAGAAATTTTTAACCGTCGATGAAGGCTTATGCTTTAATTATACACACCTCTATGTTTGAATATAATGCGTTTACGGAAAATGTTAATAGATTTATTCACGATTAACTATTTTGTATATATATATTTTTAATAAAATAGTATAAAATCGATAAATTAATTTGTTTCAGTTAGTTTACTTTTATCTGTCGAATGGTGAGCATCTCGCACTCTGTAAATAAGTTGTAGTTATTTTAGAGCAAATTTATCTCCATCAGAATAGAGTGAAATTGTCCACATAGGGTGAAAGTGCGTTATAGAGTGAAATTGCCTCGTAGGGTGAAAGTGCCTTATAGAGTGAGATTGCCTCATAGGGTGAAAGTGCCTCCACCGGTATTGGTTAGCATGGTTAGCAATTATATAAGAAAATGAAGCAGTAAATACGGTAAAGAATCTTTAGAAATAGCTATAGAAGAAGTTCGACTGGGTAAATCGAGTATTTACTCCATCAGTAGAAAATACAACATACCGAAAGAGACGTTAAGCTATCACCGCAAACAGCAGCAAAAGCGGGTGCATGCGAAACAAAAAATTACAATACCTATACAGAATTATGATAACTTCGCTATTGCTAGTGCAAAAGAAAATGGTAAACATGGACCTTTGTTCCCGGGTAATATACGAACTATATTTGCTGGGCCATCAAACTGCGGAAAAACCAACGCTTTAATATCTCTGATCTTGCATGAGAATGGGCTTAGATTTCAAAATGTCTATGTATTTTCGAAAAGTTTATATCAACCGAAATACGAATTGTTAAGAAACGTATTTACACCATGAAAAGAAGAAATTGGCTACCACGAGATTGAAAATTACGACGCTTTGATTGAACCCGGAGATATCAAAGAAGATTCAATTATCGTCTTTGATGATATACCTTCAAACGAGCAAAGCAAAATCGCGCAGTTTTTCTCCTTTGGTAGACATAAGAGCACTGATTCCTTTTACCTATGTCAAACGTATGCCAGCGCAGTAAAACACGGGCTTAGATATAACGCCAATGTTATTGCAATCTGGAAGCAGGATGACACAAACCTTCGCCATATATTTTTAAATTACATAAGTGGTGAAATGGCATATCCAAAATTTAAACAAATTTGTCAGTGATGCTGGAATGGTGGTGACTCGAAACATAGTTTTATTACTATTGTAAAAGATTTTACCTTGGATAAGGGGCGATATAGGAAAATTATCGACAAGTATATAAATATTTGACATTATTCAAAAAATAGTTAGTTACCATTCAGAGTCTGATGATGACAGACGTTAAGAATTTTATCGCAAATAGACATAATCTTCAGTTTTAAAAGCCAATAAAGGAATAGTTTAATATTATTGCAATATCACAAAAGTTATACGCAACAACTAACTTTAAATAAATTGTCTTTAAAACTTAAATGGATGTTATGACTAAGTTTTATCATTACAGAGGTACTATATTTGGTTGACGCGAGAAACAGTGCAATTTAAGGTGATGACGAGGACAAAATCGATGTGAATTGGTGTAGCTCTAACTCCCAGCAGGTGGAGTTGGGCCTATCTGACCATAGAATCATCACAGTAAGCCACCAACTCAAAGGTACGACTTCGTAGAAAGTAACCCAACTAGGTCGATTCATCCCCAAGCCTTCAAACCTACACAGTTGCATAAAAAGAAGTATAGTACACCCATTTTATTCCTAGTATATGTTAAAACATGTTTACTCATAATAGAGTATCCAACAATATAAAGTCCGATAGTTCTTTATAGCCACCAGGTAGCATTCTCTATACTGTATATACCTGACATTAGCAGATGACAACCTGGTTTGTAGGCAGGGCTAAAAATCATCCAATGCCGATACACTCCCACATTGTGGTACCTGTCGTATAAAGAATGGCCGATCACCAGTTCAAACCCCAATTCATTTTTCCAGTAGCTTTATACCCGATCATAAAGCTATTTTTAAAAACTATGTGTTTGCTTATTGTCATGATATATGAATCGTGGATCGTGGAGCGAGGTGGTTTTCGTATCGACCGCACTAAGTTGTTTATACAAGACAAATTAAAATTGCTTAATAGTGGATATATAAATTAAAGTTTCCTGATTAACACATTCAGTGCCGATGACGCGTAAACGCGTCATTCTTGTTAAACCTGCATAGCGCATGACGTGAATTCGAGTCTTGTGATATTAAAATTTAAATGTACGTGTCGTGAGCGCGTGAATTAGGTATTCTGAAAACGTAAAACTTTATTCGATCAAGTTCGCAATGGATTTTGTTCAAGCAGGCCCTTCAAGTGTAAGGACAACACTAAAACGTAAGAGAAGATGGGAAGACATTAGATCTCTTAGTGATAAAGAGATTGAAAGTTATTTGTTGGATTTCCATCATAATTTATAGTTCGATTATCACCTTATTTTTTTATTAGCATTATGTTTCTTTTTTTTATTAGCATCTATAAACCAATACTAAATTGTTTGTTTATGTATTAGTGGTTCATTCCAATTTTTGTCTACTGTTTACCTTTTTTTATCTTCTGTATAAAATTATACTTTTATACAAATGTTTATTTATAATCCGCATGCAAGCCACACGTCAACATCTACATAACAAGTATACACGCACGCACGTATGCGTCAATACGGGTACACACACATACGCACCCTCACACGTACGCACACACAAATACAAATGCAATGAACGATACCGGGAAATAATAATTTCAATAAACGTAATTTTTATGAGATATGCAAAGCAACATTTTATGTGAAGCAAAAACGAGACATCAGCATTGTAACAATAATTTATTACATAATGCTAATGACTCCTTTTCGCGTCAATATCGCTGTTATTGAAAATTTGCATACCATTTAAAAAATATATAAAGTCTATCATATAGTAGGTTTAAATAAGTGTATTGATAAAAAACTACTGTTAGCCTGGGGGGTTGCCACCTTCCAGTGATCAGCAGCGAATGTATTAATTACGTGAGTTCAATGAGAGCACTTTAGAAGATTGCTAGCACTTATTTGTCTTTAGTTGCATTGTGTTTCCGATATCTTGCAAACTACAGTAAAGTTTGATTTTAACATCGTGTTTTTATTTATTGGCGCCAAACCCTAATTTCATGTTAATACCGGGCTTAACAACTTTTGGCATACGAAAAAATTAACATCACAAAACGTTACAAGCAGGACACAACAATAATTGTATGTAAATAGGATCTGCTTTGGTAGTCCAGATAGCAGATCTATAGAAGTTAGGATTAATGGGGGAAAAAAAAATGAAAAAAATCGACATAGATAGCAACAGGGAACGAATAATAACTATCCAATACAATTACTTATAATTTTTATAATTTATACCTACCTTTAACAAATAACTACAATTATAATAGTACAAAACTCACACCTCTCCTTTATTCAGACCGGAATTTAATACCTTTAGTTTCTTAACGTACGACACCTAGCTTAATTTACATTTTCAAAATTTTAATGCTTAGTGCATTGCCTTAACACAGACCTAAAAACATGAACGTTATAAATAAGGTTCAACAATTTTCGGTTGTATTGAAATATCTGCACGTACATCTTTCATGATTTAGAAATACATATTCAATATCAATTTCAAAACCAACTGAGACTCTTTCGTGTAAACAAAATTGCTTTTGTTCCTAACGCAGAGTGAAGTTTGCAATAGGAGATGAAAGTTGCTTCTTCCTGTTTATATAAATACAAAGTTCAAGGGAAATTTCATTTTTAAAAGACGATGTTCTTTATAAATGACTATATCGATACGGCACGTGTTTATTCAAAAAAATCGAAATATTACTTTAAGTGTGCAATAAATAAATTCCGTCTTGATTCACAAATGCTTGTGAAATTCTTGGATGATTTGCAACATATTTTTAAACGTTAACATTTGTCTTTCATAAGAAATCATTGAACAAAATATATTCCTAACTGATTTAAAAATTCCTTCAATTCCATGTTTTCATTTACGGCAAATTCGATACTTACTACCTCTTTGTTCAACACAAAAGATAAAGTGGAAATCTTGAAAACCTATCATTACCAAACAAAACAACTATTCACACATGACGTGATCAACTACTAGAAGGCTTGATAGAAACTAATTTTAAAGCAAAATTGCTAAACTATTCTTGCATTTGCATCAAGGGCGAATTACGAAACTAGGTCGGACGCTCAATACGAAATAACGGCTTCTCTGCAATAAGATTTACTGAGTCGAACAATATTAAATAAAATATCCAAAAAAATAAAACCATCAAATAAAAAACCGCAAAGGCATTCGCCTAATTTAAGCTTTTCGACGAATCTCAACTGTATTTTTGCGTTCAGATTCTTTTCAAATTAACTACTACAAACACGCGAGCTGTTCGACGTACGCAAATCTTAAATATTATTAGTTTCAGCTAGTTCATATTGTTTTCAGAATAAATTTGGATCACAGAATGTAAGAATCTCCATTTTCCGTTGATTGTCGATAGGTATTACATCTGCTAGGAAAGAATATGTATGCATACCAAGAAGCTGAGATGCACATGTTGGAATGTTTGCAGATTGCATAGTGTTCCGAAAATACAAACACGTTTGAACATATCTTTCACTAAAAACAGGATTCCCAATTATGCAAAAGAGGAGTAATGCATTGCGTTACGCCAGCTATAAATTACATAGAAAAAGAAAAAATTAGTAAATTTGAATGGACACGGCTTGTATAATAGGTTTTACAAAATATTAATCTTAATTAAGCGCAATGTTTCAAATTTCCTTCTATGACGGCCATTCTGCTAATAAGGTATAAGATTATTTCTTTTAAATACATTGTAAATATAATAATGCAAGACAATGACTTAAATTGAAACAGCAAATGAAAACATATTGTAACAGTAAGAATATTCTAGAAATAGCATTTATTCGGTTTTTGCTAAAGTGGAATCATATATTTTAACGATGAGAAAGGATAATTTATAGGTATCGTAATGCAATCATATCTGTCTAGCGATAAGAACAAACGATTAATATCGTAACACAGTGTTGTTGTCGAAAATTTGATGACTCACATTGTACGTTTCTCTGTATTTTTCTTGGACAAAAGATTATTGTATATAAAGGCGAACGCCGTTGCGATAGATCAGTTTTATTTTGAATTCCGTCCTAATAATCATTCGATATACATAAAGTAATGTAAGATCACATTCGGCGCAATAACAGATAAGCCTAATTTGTGTGTATCGTTCACAAGTCGCTACCTATATACTGTAATAATCAATGCGGACTATTATAATCTAAGGTATAACCGTTAACGTCACGGCATAATTAATAAGAGCCACTACGACAGTTGGCAATACCTACTAAAGCGTACATAATATTGCACAATTAAGCTATTACGTCATAATTGCGTCTCAAATGGTATCACCTACCAAAAATACTGTACTGAAACTAAGTTGGCGGTGTTTTTATGCGTGCGCTGTCACACTCAAGTTAGCTAGTATAGACCTGTCAAGTAAACCTCAAACAAGTAATTAGTAGGGCCTAATTGTTAAAAATGGTGTTAAGTACAGAGGAGAAAGTGTTTCTGGTAGAGCATTATTTTCGTTCATACGGAATCGGCCGACATAATGGTGCAAGTTTGCTATACGTGTCTGATCAATTCACACAAAGGTTTAATAAACGTTCTCCAAGTAATGCTGTAATTTTGAAGGTTATTGAAAAGTTTAGAAATACAGGTAGTGTATTGTGCCAACGAAAAGGAAACTCGGGGCGTCCCAGGACAGTTAACAACAACAATAACCATGAACGTGTTTTTGAGCAAATCTTAGAAAATCCGAAAGTCAGCCAGGCAAGGACAGCGTTACAACTTGATTTAAAAAGAACTTCCTTTCAAAGAATCCTGAAGGAGCTGGGTACATTTTCGTATGTGATTCAGGTACATCAACAACTACATCCTCGGGATTATCGCAGTAGAGTGGAAAATTGCGCCAGAATTCTCGCGTTACAGTATGAAAACCTGAATTTTTGAAAAATGTTTGGTTTTCAGACGAAGCACGTTTTCACTTGTCAGGCTATGTGAATCGTCGCACAAATCGATTTCTGGGCTTTGCCAGACCCGATGAGGTTCAAGAGGTTCCTTTACATAGTGAAAAGTGAGTGTCTGGTGTGCTGTTTCCGGACACGGAATCATTGGTCCGTACTTTATCGAAGAGAATGGTAGGCAAGTCACACTTAATCAACAGAGGTACAGACAAATTTTAACACGATTTATCCCTGATCTACGTCAATTCTGTCGTGCACGTAACTTGGCATTTCGAAACCAATTTTTTCAGCAGGACGGGGCAACTTGCCATACTGCTGCCGCAATTCGTCAATTTCTTCAAGAACATTTTCCAAGGAAATTCATATCACGATTTACTGACTTCCCTTATCCTTCACATTCTCCAGACCTCACACCTCCAGACGCATACATTTGGGGCATGGCTAAAAATGCCGTTTTCAAACGGGCACCACAAACCATCGATGAATTAAAGGATGCCGTTAGAGTCTTCTTCGCAGCCCTGAGACAACCCTTATTCAATAACATGACCAGAAACTTAGAACATCGTTATGAAGTCTGTCTCGAACGAGGAGGTGCACATTTAGAACACATAATAAAGTGTCAATAATATGTATTTTTTAAATATACAAAACAATTACAATTTCAGTACTGTTTATTTCGGGCAATACTGTATTTATTGTGATACAAGAGGCGCCTTTAAGAAAAAGATGAAATGTACGCACAAAATAATGTGAAGCTCCTCACGGCATTGCGGTTATTCTTACGGCAGAACCATACTCATTTCCATTTTGGGCGTGGATCGGGCTTCGCCCTCGTTGAAGCCAGATTTGTTTTATCTTCCCTCTTCGTGATGGTAGGTAGGACGGAGCAATAAAGGTAAGGAACGATACAAGGTAGAGATACGATAAAGGAACCTACATTACCTGAAAGAGAAGTCAAAAAAGACACAGCTAAACTTCACTCTTTGACGTCTAGTTGGCTAATGCTGTCGTGTCGGAAAACGCCACTTACTTCCTCACTCCACGTCTGCGCATTCTCTTGCGCCGACGCAGCTGTCCGAAGTGACGGAAATGCACAAGTCAATTTTTTTTAATATTTGGCGCGAATTCACTCGCAAATTAAAGAGTGTGCAATGCCAATTTTTGGCATATAACAATACAATCTATCTCATATTAGCTCAGGGTCATAGACCCAAATAGTAAATATAAATTCGCTTATGTGATTAATGCTAAAGTAGTGTTTAATTCGTTGTATTAAAAAATTAAATTAGTGACTCCAAATAGCGATTAAGCTAGTGTTGATGTAAAGAAAACTACAAATATTTGTAATTGTGAAGAACAGTTAAACTTGAATTTATTGGAAATAAGGGCCAAAGGATATTAGAGAATTTATTACAGTATCTTAATATTATACGATGCTGCGTATACATTTCACCAGAAAAGATAACTTAAAAGACAAATGTCGTACGCTTCGACCACCATGTACATTAATATAATACCATACTGAACAATAATACAAATTACATACAAAGTAACGTGACAATAACTGTTTTATTCAGCATAGACAAAATGGTACACTGTGAGAACAAATTTTATATAGAGGGAAAAATGACAATAGCAAGACACCCGACGGAAAGGAATTAATTAATTACTCGCAAGTCGCGAGTCAAAATGTAGTCATACGAACAAGTAATAAGGCGGGATGGTCGCGCTGTTTGGGTTAGTATAGGGACAGATTAAAATTGGGTGGTTGAACCAGAGCTTCAAGATGCGATGATGGATTTTCCGTAGGGGATAAATACGCGGCATGCAACATAAGGTTGAACTACGGTTGCCAAGGCAGGGTAAATTTCAATTTACGGGTTCATGGAATTAACGTCCTTACAAACAGTTAAAAAGAAGTTAAGACCTAAAGAGTTCATCCCTCCAATAATATGGATTTTGTAATATGTTGTATTAAGGAAGCTGCTGTTTTTGGATAACCCAAGTAATTGTTGCAAGAAAGGTTGATGTTGCTCAACATCCTTAAATTTTCTACAAATTGTGAGCAGTTATGTCTAAGTTGTAAATGGTTCGGAATTTTGTAGTTGAATATTAATAAATCATATCAGTAATTATTTTGTTGAACTAAATTAGCTACGGAATTAGTGTATATTGATTTTAAAATGTAAGTTTTATTGGCGAACTTTCATATTTCGAATGAACAATGAAATGATAAAAAGAAAGTTAGTTTTCAACTGTTTTCTATGTTTGATACCAAGTGCATTTTCCAGAAATGGGAATTAGAATAACAATTTAATATGGGAAACGGGAAAATTTGGAGTGATAGTATTATTGATGGATTTGATTTAATCTTTTCTAGAATTTCTTTCAGTAATGCTTAACCAGAGTGAGGTTATCAAATTAGGTTTTTTAAGTATATTTGTATTTATCTTGCAATTATTTAATGACAATAGAGCTCAAGTATATGTTAAAAATTTATTGGAATCTACTTATGAACTAGGATAAAAATTATGTCATTGTAAAAAGATATCCAGCCTACTCAGCAATAAAGTCGTATTTGGGACAGGGCTTGATTTCGAGAATTTACTTAATTTGACAAAGTATTACTTATAAATTTAGGAAACCAAAAACAAAGGAAACCCATTCGAAATTACAGTTTTCCGTGCAGGGTTAATTTCGAAGAGATTGGCAAGACAAAACAGTTTGGTGTCCTTTAACTATGACAAAAAAAAAACCTTTCAGGGCAAGTAAATATTGTAACATAATTTGTTTGTGTGTCAGTTATTTTATTATTTTTATTTCTGAATTTTCTATTTTCTTTTATTATTCCCTCCATAGGAACCCATTCTCGCACCACTTTAGTTAGCCGAAACACTCTTAAATTGTAACTGAGTTCCAACCCTTTCAAGGCATATCTACATTCATAACGTAACGCTCATTTTACCTATAAGAGAGGTTTGAAAAAGACTATTTAGGTGTCACAAAAAAACAAATACACATATAAAAAGCAATATCAATAATTCATCGATCATTGCTAAACAATGTTCAAAAAATACTATATATCAATAACACATTCAGGGTATAATTTTAATAAAATATTGTTATAACAAAAACATTATTTACAAAATTCCATATCACAAGAACTGCGAACGAATGTGCATTGATCAAATTTCCCAACATCTTGACAAAATATCAAATTCCTAATATATATTAGAGTGGAGTGGTCACACAGAAAGAATACGGAAACCTCAGGGAAGAAAAATTATTTACAAAACCTCTAATTAAAACCGAACATATACAAAAAAAGTAAATCCAACTTGAAAAACATTTCTCTAGAAGGTCCCAAAGAACTTACATGGTACCACAAAATCACCCCACAAAGAAAAATAATTAACCCTCTTTAATTACCTTACGCTAGTCCTTACCTTCAATCCTACTATATTTTATTTGATCTCAAAAATAGCCATACACAAAATTTTTATATCTCTATCTATACTTACTTGGTGTCCACAAGTAATAAAGAAACAAAAGAATTAGTGTGTTAATGGATACAGCAATTATGGAGATGCATCTACCAATTGCAATAGATTTTAGTAGTAACTGTAAAAGAATGATTACAAAAAAGAACATCTGGAGAAAGTCGTATTTGATAATACTTAAACCAATAAAGCTGTCCTCACCAGCATATTCCGACGATTTAAACAAAGCCAGTTAAATTTCACCAAGAACACCTTCAGTTGTGTGTCGGGTAACACATTTTTTTCTTGTTGAAGGGGAGTCATCAAACGATGAAGCAAAAGACCGCAGGTTTTACAGATTGGGATGACGTTCTGCATCTTAATTGCATGTATAAATAGAAAATTTTCGTCATTCGAGCAGAAATCTTCTCTATAACTTTTCTACGTCAATTCCTACAACAAAGAAAAACGTTCCCATCGAAATACATATTTCCTGTATCCAATAGTGGTTCTAGAACGTAAGTGTTTGACTCCAAATCTTACCTCTCGAAAATAATAGTAGCGACTCTATCACGAGTAGGATCACATCCCAAGAACTGTACTCTAGTAGTAGGAACAGTCGGAATCCGTAACAAATAACTAACCATCACGCCAACGTACTAATAAAGAAACGTGTTTAAATACCATTTCCTTCCAAGTATTACTTTATCTGTTAAACAACGTCCATAATTATAGCACGGATTTTCACTAAAGAATTAATACTCTTATTCATTTTAACAAAGGTAACATCTTCAATATTCAGTGTGAATCTTACCTATATCAGAACCATAACCCAAATAAATACGTACTTGTCCTTGCATTCTAACCAGTCCAAACTAAAAATTGAGAATCGGAAAACCCACCAATCTATTGGTTGCAACGTACTATAGCATGTGTTCAAAGAACTAAGACTGCTTGTAACCCGCTTTGCAGATTCATAGCGTTAGATTGTAACAGAGGTTGCCTATTCCCTGTAAGGGACTATAAAATTTACTTTTTTGACATATGTTCGTAATCGACCTTGTAGCTAACACGTTACAATCTTGTATCATCTCGTGGAAAACAAATGCTTTGGTAAATAAACCTGTTCAAGAGACGTATATATTCAACCTTCTCAGAAAACACCCTACAATCTTTAAGGACAAATATTTTAATAAAACAGATTTTTAAAAATGTATCAAAATGGTAATTTTCTACATTTAAAATTA
This sequence comes from Platerodrilus igneus, assembly GCA_036346225.1. NCBI lineage: Eukaryota > Metazoa > Arthropoda > Insecta > Coleoptera > Lycidae > Platerodrilus > Platerodrilus igneus. The sequence goes on along the minus strand of JARFIW010001469.1, from coordinate 6,507,986 downwards.
TAATTCCTTGGACTAATGAAACCTATTGAAGAAATGCATATGCAGATAAAGAAACCGGCAAATTCGAATCGAATCGCCTTCGCTAATCACACATGCGGAAAATCTATTTTATATAAATTTCCGGTACTGCTTTTAATAAAGCGAGCATATTCTTTCAGAACGCAAAGGTTGCTGATAACCGAATACATTTACAATGCTATATCAAACAATAGAGATAGATTGAAGTACTTGGACTTAAAATAAATACACTAATAAAATTCTACAGGGTGATGAATAAGTAATCGTATAAATTGACTGAAGGTTGCCGGGCTTACTAATACACGCAATTAACCGTGGAAACAATATTGGATTATGAGGTTTCTAAATCAGCTAAGCATAAAATTAAAATGTGAGGTAAAAATATAAATTTTAGCGTTGTTAATTCTTATACTGGCTCCTATTTCATTAGTTCTTATATGCGCATCCGACTTAATTTATGGGTTTATAAACTAGTTCGTAACAGAAACTCTTTGAGTTTACTCACGATACAACAGATTGGGAAGAATTCATCTTCATAAATATTTAACTACGACCATTAAAAAGAAAAAACCGCTATAGCAAGGTCAAAGAAAAAATTTTATAGTACTTAATTTTATTTCTTGATTTTAAATTGAACGTGGCTTGTTTTATTTTACAAATTAAATTGTACCGGGAGGATCACATACACATGGTAAAACATTTTTTGCACATTAAATTTACAAACCTGTAGAAAATTTAATAATTGAAGATCAGTAGAATTTTACAAGTACTCATACAATGTAACCAGAGAAAAATCTAAATTTTCGGAAATTGTGTGTGTACGAATCAGTTACTACAGAATAATGTAAATATTGTAAGAGAAATTTTGTACATAACTGTGTACAATTTATTTAATTTAGTTTTAGTATCCAAGTGAAATTAAAAATTGTAAATATTTGGCGATTAATTTAAAAAATTTGTTACATTTTAGATAAAAGGACTTAGCTAGTTTGGGAGGCGGTCTTTTGGAAGTAAATCTACATTTCCTGCAAGTGTTAAATATTGATCATATTGTAAATCATATGTAATATTTTATTCTCGTTTCAAATGTTTAGAAATTTTACTCATTGGATAACTCTTTTTTATTGACCACTCGTTTCTGATTCGATTCGTAAGTCGAAGCTAATTTTTTTTTAAAGAGCCACGATGCTGGTGCACGCAAAATCTCAACTCACAATTTACAAGTACATTCTCTGCTGTTTTACATTATTTTTCGTATAACAATGTGCAAACTAATATAGTAATAAAGCAAATGAATAAAACTAAAGAATAATCAACGTATTCTGCTTGGTAAATATCAACGCAATATAATACAAAAAACAATTTCCAATTGTATCAAGGAAATTTGCGGATCGAAAGTGGTCTATTGCGTATTTGCATTAAAAGTAATTTTGTATCTAGGGTCGGTCGTTTAGTAGGCAATGAAAGGTTGGTGTTCTTTGTTATAAAATTTACTCGGGAGCTTGACATTTAATTAAACCTTAACGGAATAAAACTCCTCTATATCAACACATACACCGTGTCTGCCTAATTTACAATTTTAATAAATTCCTAAAGACTTTTAGTTTTTGCAACCGCTACAAATTAGCAACTGCAATAAATGAACCGCTGGAAGTAATTTAAAATTTAAATAGGTTTAGAATCAGACAGTCTTTATTGCATCAACTGCATTAATAGATTTTAGAACTTAATACTCTTTGTTCTTTATGTTTATAATCTCCCTCAATAAAATGAAAATCAGAAAAGAATACCAACAAGGAAAGTTTGAAGCATTTGCTGAAAAGCTTATGGATTAGTAATAGCGTGTAAAAGAGATAATCACCGCTTGAATTGAAAAACGTTTTCGAAATGTGTTTTGAAAACTAAATAACCCACAGATGTCTGCGAGGTAAATTTTTCACATTTAAACCATATTATATCACAACACTTGAAAGACTTCAACACCTTCAGTACTATTTTTCAAATAGACTGCAGTTTTTATATTAAGGGAGAGCACAATTATCTATTAAATTTTATTTCTAAGAACTCGTTATTGATATAGTGCGGACCACGAAAGAAGACTATCACATGACTGTCATAAATCTAGAATACACGTATATACATTCAAAGATGTGTCAGAATTATACAGTGGACGAAAACAAAGCATTAATTACCCGCAAACCGGTGACCAAAACGCATGTAAAGGTAATCGTTGATAAGGTAGTCGAGGAATTTTATTGGACTAGAAGAATAATCAACGGCAAATAACCGTGGTGACATCCGCAAATCAATTCAACAACGATCCTACAACAAAAGTACATATTTGGACTGATTGATTTCAAACCAATTGGAAATTAATTACTAGGCTCAAGGTGAACTCGAGCTTGGCTCAATGAAAAATTTTATCTAGATGGACATTCAATTGTAAGTTTATTAACTATTTAAATTGTTTGTTTTTAATGGTGGCGTTTATAAATTAAGCTTGTTAAGATAGACGTGATAAAAGTAGGTAAAGTCTGACCGAGTTGTTGGGTACGATTAAAGATGTCTTTATTTTAGGAAGTAGCTGTGTAAATTTGTGGAATGTAAAACTTGTTTGTAACTATTTACAGGAAAATGTTATGACTATCTTGGTAAAATTGAATTAGGCGACGTAGTGAGACAAAGGGTTTTGCCTGTGTTTGTTGTGGGTTGTTTTGTATTTGATCTGTTTTGGGAATTAAGCCACTCATAATTTTTAAAATCATCTTTATTTACGTTTCGATCCATCACCTAGGATCGTTGTCAAAATAACAAAGTTTCAAATTTGACATTTATGACATATATTGAAGGTGACTTTGATTTATTAATGTTTGATATATTTGGTTTGAATACATTAGATGAAAATTTTAAAGATTAGAAGAATGAGTGCCTTCAATTTGTGTTGCGCTCTAGGAGCGACTTTGAAGTAGCCAATACGCTTAACGTGAAATTAGCTGATTAATTTTTATATAGTTAAATTTCATATAAATTCAATAACTTGAGGATTGGAAAACATTTTTTAACATGTTTCTATTTATACAATTAAGAGGATGGTTATTAAGGAATTGTGTGAAAACGTTATCGTAAGGCTTAAGCAGCCGTTTTTTTATATTTATTTTGAAGAGGAAAACTCATTATGATTTAGGCTACCTCTGTGGTAGATTTTAACATGGTTCTCAGACAACCCCATGGCGGGTTTACACCTGACAGATATCAATGCTGTTCTACGAATATTTTGTATGGTTCCGAGACGACCCTAAGACGGGTTTACACTTGTCAGACAGCAATGCTGTTCAACAGAGATTGTCTATGGATTTGAGACGACCCTATTGCAGATTTACACTTGTCAGATACAAATGCTGTTTTACGGGGGCTGTTAAAATTCTTATCGTTATATAATTAGTTATTGTATGTATAAATAGAAATCATGTATGTAGGCTGTATTTCATGTTAATATCGCCAGGAAAACCCAGGAAAAACTTGCGAAGCTATCTAGACATTAGGGGCATTTCATTTTCATTTGTTATTGCTTTTAGTAATGGAATCCATTGTTTACTGAAAGTCACGGATTTGTTTGCTACGCAGTTATTTTTAATTAGGGTTATACAGGATGTCCGGAAAATACGTGTACAACGTAAGAACAGAGATTCTTTGGCTCGAAATAAGTCGATTTGAGCCAACTTACCTATTATACAAGTTGCTTCATTTAGCCGCTAGAGGGCTTCAAAAATCGTGAAAAATATTTGATATTTTAAAATAACTCGAAAACGCGTCGATAAATTTTGACCATTTTTGGGGTACGAGTTTCTACTTTCAATTGACATCTTTTGGTGGTGTACGCAATAATTTTAAAAGCATACGAGTGTCCCAAAAATGATGTATTGTATAAATATCCGACCATTACCTTATTCCTGTTTATGCAATGACTACCAATTTTTTTTTATGAGTAGCCGACTTAATTTGGAAACTTTTTTGTCACTTGTAAAATTTTGATTAGACGAGCGGTTTGGCAGAAAAAAATAATCTACATAAAAATAGCTGCGTAGCAAACGAATCCGTGACTTTCAATAAACAATGAATTCCATTACTAAAAGAAATAACAAATGAAAATCAAATGCTCCCAATATCTAGGTAGCATTGCAAGTTTTTTCTGGATTTTCCTTGTGATATTAACATGAAATACAGCCTACAAACATGATATCTATTTATATACACAATAACTAGTTACATAACAATAAGCATATTAACAGCCCCGGTAAAACAGCATTGGTATCTGACAAGTGTAATCCCGCCTTAGGGTCGCCCCAAAACCATATAAAATATTCGTAGAACAACATTGGTATCTGACAAGTGTAAGCCCGCCATAGGGTCGCCTCAGAACCATGTTAAAATCTACCAACGTAGCTGATCAGATATATGTAATAAATCCCTTTATAATGGTCAAATTTAATCGGAATTCGACCTCAAAAATTTTTTTAACAATGGTTTGGCATTAACTTGTTGATTGTCATTTTTTTGTTATCGTAAGCTTGTGTCTATTAAAGTTCATAATTCTTTTCCATATCCAATGTATCGTTCAATTACTTTTAAAATTAATCTATATTCTTCTATTGAGATTAAAATCTGTCTTGCTGGAATTTACTGTCGATCATCAAAAAAACTCAGTTTAATTATTTACTTTAAAATATTGTTTCTTTCTACTCACATTAAGATCAACTTTTAACATCGATTGATAAAGACATTTTTATCAACATATATTTTAACGTGTAGTAAAAAATTAACGTAAACTGAACTTCATTCTATTCTATTAACCATTTACAATTCACAGTTCATAATTGATGTTTGACTTTATAGCCTTCTTTGATTCGATTTATATCGTATGGATTCCCCACGCCATTCAAATTTAGAATAATCCGTATGGTCTGATCCATACGGCTGACGAAATTTTTCCCGGAAATTGAGACACTACGGCTTAATTATGGCACTATCATATCTAAATTGCTATCATCTTTTGATTTATTACGTCGCTAAAGGTCTCACTATAGTTTCTAATTGGTGTACTTTAACAAATTAACGCTCAAAATGCTTATTTGTTATGTTGATTGTTAGCTGTGATTGTGTTTTACTATCGCTATCTCTTGACTTATGGGTTTTTAAATGCTGTATCTCGCATTATAGTCACCTAATTGGCATGCCCATTCATGTTGTTTGTTATTTTGAAGATGATTATCCGTCAGCTGCTCGTTATCTAATTTGATTTATGAGTTTTGTTACTCGATGAACGAACTTTGAAATCTCCTATCTATGATGAATAAACTAGATCCTTCTCGAAAAATTCAGTACAGTTTTTAATCAAAAATATACGATTTGCACGTTCTGCATCTAATGCTTTTAATCTCGTAATAGAATGAAATTTTTAATCTCACTACGAAATGAAGTGAACATTTCTTGTTATCAAATATTTTTTGATTGGGAGGAATATTTACGGATTTGTACTTACGTACTATACGCATTTTAAATGGCATTAAACACTTTTTAAACAGGAGGATTTTTACATAAAAAAATTTGGCCTTGTAACGGATTTTCACGATTAGGTTACAAATACGTAGAGTGTTTCCAATTACGCAGTATAGGTACGTAAAACATTAGAAGAATTTCTCTAGTTTTTCTCGGGTTTTGGGATTTTGTATGAATAAGATATGGTGCTCAATGACCTTTATATGACCCCTTATCACATCAATATATATATATATTGCTGTGATAAGGGGTTGCTTAAGGGTGTCCGTTATAGTAAAGGTCGTTCGGGAATGAGTAATTAGAATAGTCAGCAGAAAACTACACTTATTTAAGGAGATAATTAAGAAATAGACATAGGCTGTAGATAGTAAGTAGTCAACACCCTGTATATAGAGTAGAGATAGTTTTGGGCGACGCAAGTAAACGTAGGAAGACGCATAGTTGGCGTAGGAATGAGAAATACATGTATTAAGTAGATAGTAAATATTAAATACCCTGTAGATAAAGTTTAGCTAATTTAGGTAAAACAAATAAGGATATTTTTCAGTAGAAGCACGCGTATTTTGAGAAATAAATGATAAAGTGTAATTAGACACGCATTAAGAAGAAGAGTTCCAGACGATTAAATTAATACGGATATAGAAATAGAGTTTCAGGTAGTTAATATAAATGCGTACAAAGATCTAACCATTTTGATAAGAGAAATGATTAAAAATTGCGTGAATCGTATGTAAACATGAAAATTTAAAGTCGGGTTGCATCAGTTGTTTATAGAAAAAGCAAGTAATCTATCAAAATACAGCATGCTGACAATGGAAGACAGCTGCGGGCAGGTTGTGATTATGGGAAAACGTGGAGCATTGCATCAGAAACTGCTCGAAATAAAATTATTTGATTGGTCAGAGACAAGCGACGAGTTCTAGACCAAACCCACGGATGGAGTGGGAATTCGAGATTATATTAGCAAGCACCTTGATAAGAAAATCAGTTTTGAACTCAATGAAGGCCGAAGTGCATTGCCATTAAACAGAGTAGTACGTAATAAGTATAAAAGTGAAAAATAAAATAAGTGCGAATATGAAGATTACAATTGCCGTTTAAACGTAAGTACGTTTTTAATGAATTTATTGTAAACTAAGACATAAAAATAATAGGGTTTCGAGGTCTGAGGGAAATAGACTAGGATTCTGATGTTAAGAAAAAAATACAGTAATACAGTTTAAATGTCAAGGGGAAAAGAAGAATAATACAATCTTGAAGTACAGGGATGAAACAAACTACAATTTTAAGTCTGGGGCAAGAATGATGAAAGTCTAAGTTTGAAGAATTGAAATAAATTGGGGGTATATAATTTAATGGTGGTGGTCCATAGTGTAATAATTTGAATGGAATCCAGAATTGGGGAAGATCATTTTTATTGGAAGCTTCGATGTGGAAAAGATAAAACCAGGTCAGATTTTTAGTTATAAGATATTTGTTTTTCTATATGGATTTTTATTTTATTTTAATATTGAATTTGCTAAATATGATATGCTTGTGAAGAAATCAACAAAAGAGGTTGCATACGTATTGAATGAGTAATATGAAAACAGGTTTAGAATATTCTACACTTTGTTAGTAAAGATAATAAATTTTCTTTGGTGACTTTGGGTTTTTGAGTACATACTAGATGGTTGTTAATAAATGAAATTTATAAGAAATGTATTACAAATAATTTCAAAAGCTGTACATAACATATTGGTTTCATTATATAAAATCTAAATTTACTGAATTTTATAATTGCAAATAAATGCTAGCCGAGGTCATAAGATTTAAATAGTAGAAAGACGGAGCCACAAGTTGGATAGGAAAGAGATAACCCGCAAGGCGGTAACGTATCGAATTTTGCCATTGGTAGATAGAGTTGTTTAAAGATAAAGTCCAGTTGATAGCAATATTAAGAAAACAGCTGGAGGAGGAGATAATTACACTTAATCGTGAATATTAAAATGGTGGTCCAATAATTTAGAGTACGTAGCAAATAAATATAACAACCCAACGTAGGTGCATGATGAGTATTTAATATCATAGCAATATATTATGACATTTGACATTTATCAAAGGTTCTACAAAGGTCGTTCGTTAGTGCTACTGAGAAAACCATAAATTTTCCATTTTATCAAGCTATACTAAAAGTTAAAAACACTACGGTTAACAAAGATTGATGAATAGTTACTTGTTGAAGGCTTATATAGGATATTATGTACTAGTAATACAGCGTTTGAGGTTTATAAAAAGCATTGTATTTTGTTTGCATATACGAAGGGTATCTAATGCATCTTCGGTTGAATGTGTATAGGTTTTGTCTTCAATTTAGCATTTGTAATTTGTGCAGGATACTGTAGGCCAATTATAATTTTGAGTTTCCTAAAATGAGATATGTTTAATACATTTAAATTATAAAGCAACATAAAAATTTTTGAAATGTCAAATAAAATGTAAAAATAAACAAAGCTGTTCTAAAATAGTAATTAGGTAGATTTAAGTTGAATTTGTTGAATGCACCCTTTATGTTATATTAGTAGTAGGCTAGAAATAAGTTTGTTTTTGTTGGTTGTTATAGTGATAATTGTTTTAAATAATTAATGTATTATAAAATTTTGAAGAAAAGTTTGCATAAATTTTTGTACATTGATAAATTTGTTTTTGCTAAGAGCTTGTACTGAGAATTTTGATAAAATTAAATATACATGTTAAAGTGCATGCATTTCATTTAATCTGGTAAAGGAAAAGTGAAAGTTCAACGACGAAAATTAATTTATTAAAGAAAGGAAAATTTCAATATACCACCATCGGGGCATCCTTTGTTGTGGTTCAGGAGTTGCAGCTGATCAGTTAATTGGTGACGTATAAGGTGTTCGTAGTTGTAGAGTAATAAAACAATTAGTGGTTGAAGTAGTTTCCATAAGAGAACCTAAACTAGAGGAAAAACATTATTGTATTTTATACTAAAACATATATTTAATAGGTACTCACGGAAAGCGCTCGAGGCAACTTTGTGTATCCTGTTTCCAATCCTGTACACCCAGACACATTCAACGGAGTTACAGGTATAAAAGTTAATGTTATCTACTCTTCATATTAAGTAATTTGGAATAAATTAAATTTCAAACGTTAACTAGAAAAAATAATTGCAGAATAGATTTATCAATCTTTGTTTAATCGGTATACGTAAGCACAACTTAGAGGTTAAGTTTGATTTTGATAGTATACGCTTTAGGCGCCTGTGTTTCAATACCTGTAAGGGGACAAAGAACCTACTTCTCCTTACAGAGTTAAAATACTAGATTCAGTTTCCCTGAGAGAGAGTTTCAACAAGCCGTGGCATAATTGAATTGAAAGAGTTTTATTTAATCATTCACAGACTAACACCATATTACAGGTTGCACCTATTATTTTACTCGTATATTAAAGCATCATTACACATAAAATATCAACATACATAACAATATATATATATATATATATATATATATATATATATATACCACGATACACACGTGCTGCTTGAGCTTTTCGGCCTACATATCCAGTAAAATTCAACAACAATTTGTCGCCGGCCACACACACCGAGGCACCTGCGGTCTGCCTTCGACACATTTCTACTATTACTTAACCATCTTTTCTTTCTTAACCTTGACCTTTTTGAACTTAGTTGTTATATACCATTCTCCCGTTTTCAAATTTCGTTTTCACAGAATGTGCGTCTAAACTACCATAATTTCGTGATCAGTGTCGTTCTGTCCGTGTGAACAGTAATTTTGTTTCCAGGATTTTACATTATTCGCAAAAGCTGGATCAGTTGTCGTTCTCAACACATTAATTTTATGACTCGTTTTATGAATATATGGTTATTAGGATGTATGTTTGCATGGTTACTGTTTCTTGAACCCGTGTGAATTTGAACAAAAAACTTTAATGTGTCGGTTATTTCCCGATATATATATATATATATATATATATATATATTGTGTGTGTGTGTGTGTGTGTATAATATATACAGGGTGTTCCTAAACATCATGTACATACGAAAGGGTGTGATTCTTTAGCGAATTTTACAATTAAAGATTTATATAAACATAAGTCCGCAAATGCTTAGTTTCCGATCCACAGGGTGTTAAAAAATCGAAATTTTTTAGGATTCTTCTTTTAGCCCCTGCAATTTTTAAGATATTAAAATCAAATTTGTAATATAGGTTACGCTGTAGGGCTCACATCATTGGGCATGTTATAGTTTTATACAGGAACTTTTAAATATTAACCTTTAATTCTGCACATACATCCAAAATTATAATTTCCATAGTTTGTTTATTTATGTTGGGTTTCCTTTAAATGCGACGATTTACATTTCAAATATCACGTAGGCTTTCGCCTCAATATCTATGTCTTATTGCGTTATGAAATATACTGATTTTTCAAAAGTTTGTTTTATGCGCTTTATTGTTTTCCATTCCTTACGCAATGCGCCGAGTTTTAAAGAGATTTGTTTCACTTTTAAATATGCCTAATTTGTATTATATTATGAGTTTATGCATGCTTTACCTACCAAAAATCAATCAGTTGATTTCACGTTAAGCGTATTGGTTACCTCAATGCGCTCCCAGGGCGCAATATGCATTGAAGGCACTCATTCTTCTAAACTTTAAAATATTCACCTAATGTATTCAAACCAAATATATCGAACATTAATAAATCAAAGACACCTTCAATTTATGTCATAAATGTCAAACTTGAAATTTTTATTATTTTGACAACGATTCTAGGTCATGGATCGAAACGTAAATAAAGACGATTTTAACAACTATGAGTGGTTTAATTCCCAAAGAAGATCGAGAAAAATCAAAACGGTTTTGTTTTCGTTGTGTAAAATATGAATTGATTATAAAAGGACCTTTCCATCAGAAAGTCGACATAATCAAGATCCACTAGAAAAACTGATCTTCCATAGTATATTAAAGAAAACGAGTTGCGCCCATTAATTAAAACAGTACCAAAGAAAATGCCTTTTAGGGTAAGTGTTTATGGTAACATCGATTACTAATTTTAACTTCCCTATTACATTTCGCAATTTATCTATTTGTTTATATAGGAACGCACTCCCGCACAAATGGTACCGGTTACGAGATTCCCGCCCATTTCCGGCATTTCAAAACTTAACAGTCTAACGAATTTTTCATCCGTAACAAACCTGGATTGGAGCTACAGTTTCATTCAACTGATGAAGCAGCCATTGATAAAATTATTAACAGCCTCAAGTCTAATGCTACTGACCTTGATGAAGGAAACAAAAATCATCAAAATCTGTTGCTCATTTTTGCTAACTTTTCTCGCACATATTGCAAATTATTGTACCAAACGCAGCGTTTTACCTAATACATGGGAAAATGCTTACTTAGTATCTTTGCAAAAAAGTGCGCAGACCAAGTCCATTAGTGATCGTCGTCCTATAAGTATCCTCTCAGTATTATCTAAAATTTTAGAAAGAACACTGCAGTAACAACTATAGAAACAGATAAATACGAAATTATTCCCTTGTGCAAACAGGATTTAGATCTTTGCACAGTTGTACCACACATTCACTAAAGAAAACTGATGATATTGTAAAAGCAACTGACTGCGGAAAAACGACTGTGCTCGTGTTGCTGGATTAGACTAAAACATTTAACACGCTCGATCACGCGACCTTATTTGCAATTCTTCACTATAGTGGATTCATCCAACTGCTGTAGAGCTACTTACTCATTGATTATCTTACTGGACGTCAGCAGTCTGTAGTATTAAACAATATTATTTTTAATGTGATTCCTGCCTAGGGTAGCGTACAGCAAAAGTCAATTTTGAGTCATCTTCTCTTCATATCTCGATTTGGTTTAGGTATAAAATATTCTAAATGTCATTACTACGTAGATGATGCTCAATTGTATATTTCATTCAATCCTAGTGATATACAAGTAGCATGACTGAATTCTAATTTGGAAGCAACCTATAATATTTAAAAACAACACTCCTACTCAACCCGGCCAAAACTACAGTTATTGGATTTGGAAAACATAAAGCATTATAATCAAAGAGTTAAAATCTAAATTTAAAATTAACAAAGAACTTTTAAACTTCAAACCAGATGCGTTAACCTAGCTCCCCCTCCCCCACAATGTCTGATTGTGCTCAAATTGTTGACGCAGCTTAATTAAACCAAGCCCAACCGAGCGCACCCTTTACCAATGCTAACGCAGCAAAATTAGCGCATTTAGGGGATTAAATTGGTGGTTAGGCGGCTTCTTGGCGTAGTGGTGTGTGACTACTACGACCAAGGTCCCGGGTTCGAATACCGACACGTCCGCTTGAAAAATGTTAGGCGAGCATTTTTCACAAAAATTTATCCTCATTCGGATGAGAGGTAAAATGGAGGTCCCATGCGCGAGTGTTGTCACGCACGTTAAAGATCCCTTCCTTGCTTGGAACAGCAAGGGTTCGGCAAAATTCAAAATTTTTCAGGTAACAAAAAACTCGCTTCCTGGCCAATGTAGTGCCTTCGGTTGGAACATTGGAAAGTCACATATAAGGATTAAATTGGTTGGGGGCGGAGTTAGATTAATGTTACCCCCTCCATGTTAAAAGTATTTAGTTATATTGCTAGCGCAGGTTACTTAGACGTAGCGCAACCTGGCGCATCCCATACCAAGCTAGCGCAGCAAAATTACCGCATTTAGGGGATTAAATCATTTAAGAGCGGGGCTAGATTAACGTTTCCCGCTCCTTGTTAAAAGTACTTACTTATAATGCTAGCGCACGTTACCAAGAGCTAGCGCAACCTAGCCCACCCGAAAAAATAGCTAGCGCAGGCATAAAAGCTACAATATGGTTGCTCTTTTGGTGGGATAAACGTATATCCATCCGTGGTGTGTCAATCTCTACGCTGCGAATTAAGTTTGTTTCGCGCTTCTAAAAATCATCCAATTATTTTCCCTACTGAATCTGTTCGTCTAACACACTATAGTGGAACAAAATGGCTATATTAAGGGAATTAGTGTTTTAATAAGACCTATTAACTCGGAAAGAACGTACTAGTTTACAAAATTTAAAAAAATATATAATAGGCGACATCCTGTCTTAATATTCTTTTATGCGCTTGCAACATTTGAAGTCGGAAGAATCTGTTAATGCAACTAAAGATCCATGCAAGTGGCTTTAAATAGTTAAACCAACAACATCACAAGACAGTGTTTATTAAATATAATATGAATTATCAATCGTTAAGCTATACACAAATTTAACACTAAATAGAATAAAACAACAAAAAACATTTAATAAATGTAGTTGGTGATACAGGTTGAGATTTTGTTAATAAATCATTGTACAATACCCATTTTCCATTATGTCGGTATCCATATGCAACAAAATGACCAAAGGGATCTGGATTTGACGCACTTTGATAACCGACAACTCCTCTTAAAATAAATGTTTGTTCAAAAATTTTTAAGGACTTTGGTGTAATGTCGAATGGAACTTGTAGTTCCAAAGTAGCCTTGTCAATATTTAAGGGTTCGATCAACACAAAAGTATTTTCCAAAATTATTGTCCTTCGTATTTGTTTTACAGAGCAGGTTAGGCAACTTTTAAATACCATTTTTGGAGATATGTGATCAACTACCTCTGTATTTAACTTTCGAATATCATACACCTCCACAGAAACAAAATGAAGTTCTTCTAATATTTCAGTATTGCAGGAAATGCATGTGGTAAGAGTCCGCGCCATATAAAAGTTATCAAACGACTTATTAACCGCATTAAATAGTGTACTCTCAGCATGTACACACAAGATGTTTCCAGGATGATTACTATGGGGGTAAATGTTATACAAAAGTTTTGCTCTTATAAGATAAGCTGCTGATGTTATTCCAGATTTTACTATTTTTTGGACTAGATTCCTAGTAAGTTTTTGTTTAAAGAAAACTGAATTCTCATTTACACAGGTGTATTAGACCTATATTAGCAAAAAAGAATGTTGAAAGCGAGTTGCTTGGAAAAAGCCGTAACTAATTGCTGAAGTACACAAGTAACTGTAATAGAGTTTCTATGCTTACGCTAGCTATCTCTTGGGGTGCGCTAGGTTGCGCTAGCCCTATGTAATCTGCGCCAACAGTATGATTTAGTTCCTCCAGCATGGGAGGCTAAGTAAACGTTAGCTAAGATAATGAAGTTTGTATTCCTGCGCTAGCTATTATTTCGGGTGCGCTAGGTTGGGCTAGTAAGTAATCTGCGCTAGCACTCTAACTAAGTATTTCCAACATAGGGGGGGCTAACGTTAATTTAGCCCCCCCCCCCAGCCGATTTAATCCTCTAAATACTGTAATTTTGCTGCGCTAGCTTTGCTAAGGGGTGCGCTAGTGTTGTCCATATTCGATTACTGACCGTGTTTACGGTCCCGGCCTCCTAGCTCCAGATAAGTACGGAATATAAGTTACTCAAAATACGTATTTAACAATGATATAAAGCTTAAAAAAAAGCATCAACATATTTCACGTCAACTAAGCGTGAGCGGGTAGTTAAAGTGTCCTCCCGAAATTATATGCACTGGTCAGTTTATTTCACAATCTATCTATCGCTACAATACGATTCCTTAGAGAACTGATGTCCGCAATCTTAATTTAAGGTTTATGGGACTACTTTCAACCCCTCGCCATACCACAGAAGTGTTCAAACGCTCATTTTCTTAATTTATCGTATTGTATAATCATCATAAACCGGGTCTCAAACTTTTTTCTCCGTCTACACTTAAAGTCCACCTGAAGTGGATGGTCACACAGGCTTAAAAACTCTAATACGTATATTATTAGTAGCAATAGCAATACCTTCACTATTTTAAAAAACCCTTAAAGTTGTTCAGATATCTTTCGAAGGATATTCAGCATTATAAAAACTGATGACCTCCGCAACGTTAAATAAATTGTGCTACACAGTTCACTATAAGCTGTAGAAATTACTAGCCCGAGCAGTGAGACGTTCAAAGAAGCTTCAGGTAATGTATTGTAACGAATTCTATTTGCATAGCGGTTTTTTAATTGTAAACTGATTATCCGAACCTTTTCCACAACTCATAGGTACAGTGAAATTTATTTCCAGCTAATCGCTAACAGTACAAATACTAACTTCTTAAAACTACGATGTTAATTTCTTAATTAATAATATCGAAACACTATAATTAACTATCCAAACACTAATTATTAATTTATATAGACCACTACAGTAATTTATAACACATAAGACAATTGATACTAACAGTGATTTACATCACATAAGGCAATTTATATTAACAGCATGTACCTCTAAATATATTTCATACCATGAGTTTCAATGCCTAAAAATAGAACTCATACTGCAATCAAAGCTTTAATTAGAATTGAACCTCAAAATCTTTTAACGGCATCTTATTCAATTGTTGTAATTATTTCGAGACCATACCAAAAATTATGCAAATAGTATTCAAAAGGTTTCCCATTATATGGTTAATAAAGCTCTCGTAAACTGTCCATCTGAAAGAAGTTCCGCCGCAGGGGTCCATCAATCATCCTTTGTGCAAGATGTTTCGTTCACGTTCCGATGCAATACTCCATTCAGGGGGTACACAAAATGGAGCGGCGTTACATTACCGCCTTCTTAAAGCTGTTTTGTCTCAAAACACTATGTGACACGGAAGTTAAAAGGACGGTAGAGACAGACAAAACTATTTCTGAGATTCCCATGTCGATAGAAGTAGCAATCAACACTCTTCATAGCAGATGCCATACAATTTTGATGGTAACCACACACCAATATTTAGACCCCGGTTTTCTGAAATAATATCGCATATTCCGTACCACCCTGCAGTCCAATCCATCAAGTCCACAAGCAATGTTGGGTATTGCCGACTACTTGTCTCCAAATTTTATCATCTTGCCCTTGAAGTCGACTAATTCGATCTACCAGAAGGTTGTTGCTTAGTTACAAAGTAGTAGATGCCACGATGATGGTCGTTTAGCCGTATTATCCTCCAGCCTCTGGTTGTTGTCGGCTAAGTTAATACAGACCACCAAACTTATTTTTAAACACCCGAGCAGTCGGAGACATATCAAGGCCCGTCGCTATGCAATGTGCCATAGAGTATTCCGTTGGCACATCGAATAAATCACCTTAAATCTCTTCCATGACCCAATATCTCGCTTTGTCTGTGCCGCTGCAGAGACACGAACCAATCACAGTATTAATCTTCACGAGCGTAACTGTTTATCATTTCGCTGCTTACCGTTCTTCGGCATTACCGGCGTCATCGTTGTCGTAAGTCCTTTTTGAAGTTTACAAATCCGATATGCTACGTCGTTGATCCTTGTTACAACTTTGTACGGACTCTCCCAATGTCTTTATCGCTTTGGTAGCAGTCCACGCCTCTGTTTGGGATTGTATAGTAAAATGCGGTCGTTTTCTTGAACATCATAATCCTGCGCCTTCATGTAATATTTGGTCTTCATCTGATCGCTTGCAATTTCAATATTTTCCCTAACGTCACTAAGAATGTCATGCTTCTGCACTTAAGCTTCTCGACGTAGCTTTCGTCCACGATGTCATCTTCGGACTTACAACCAAATTCAAAGTCACATTGTTAAACGTATCACGCGTCCGAACATAGCACATGCAAGTGTCTGTTCAGTGCTCTCGTAAAATGAAAACCGATAGACCCATAAAATAGATGTAAATATTGGTCCCAATCTCTCTGATGTTGGAAGACCACATTGGAAAGGTATTTGCCAAAGGTGCGATTTATGTGATCTACTATATTAGCCTACTGTAGGTGCAATGGTGTTGTTTGGGTACTGCTCATACCCAGAAAGTGGCAAATTTCTTGAAAAAAATTTCCGCCCTGATCAACGTGCAACTCCATAGGAACCCCACAGTGGCAAAACAGTTCTTTTGTAAGCGCGTCGGCGACGGTTGCAACGTCTTGATATGGTATACTATACACTTCGGTCCACTTCGTACAATAGTCCATGGCTACCAAGGTGTACTTATTTCCGGAGTCGATCTCAGAAAAAGAGCAGGCGGTATCGATTGCCACTCTCTCAAAAAAGTTTCTCGCGTAGTATTGCCTCATTGGAGTCTTATGAATTCCCAATGGTGCACACAACTGACACTTGCGACACTACTGATTGACATCGTCTTTGAAACCTACCCAGTGAAATTTTGCTCGGACTATCTTCAGGGTCTTATTAACATCAAAGTGTATTCCGGATACCCCATTTTGTAGATTTCCTAAAATCTCTGACACTCGGAATTTAGAAACTAAAACCTGAAGCGTACTCACGGATCCATCTCCCTTCTCCGAGGATCACACCAAGATCTCATTTTCTACATTTAAGGAATCCCTTTGTGTCTAGTATGACTTCAGGGTGTTACTCAACGGACTATTCTTCTGCTAGGATTGACGTTCTCCTCTAGTTTTGCAACTCAGAATAACACCTAGGCTCATGTCATTCTCATAATTGGTCCGCAACTGTACTGGCTGCCAATCGTTGTTGATCACTGTTCTCCCACCACCAAAATAATATTTTACCCGTGCGACGCGAACGACCATTTTTGGAGCAAAATCTGCGCAGGTCAATTTTCGCCCCGTTCCGCCGATCCGCTCGATTAATTTCGGCTTCTGATGTTCTTTATTGATTCGTTTACATCGGCGCTCCCTGTGGCTAAATCCGCGGTTCAGGTGTCGTGGCTGCTTTTTTGTCCGACTGCTCGTCACGCAGTACCCGTCGAATCACTTTCTCCATGTTCTTTGAACTCCGCTTCTCTCAGAGCATCCTACCTTGCCACATATTAAACTTAAACGCGTCGCTTGCTTTGTCAACTCGAACTTTAAAGGCATTAGCCAATGCATCACGTGAAGTTTTCGATCGGACCAGTCGCAGTGCTTGCTCGATTTCCTAGTCGAGTATTCTATCAACGAAGGTCTGCACTGTCACCGGTTCTAGAAAGCTATCCGTTGCTGTTGGGTAGGTTAGTCTCACCAAGCAAGCAATACCTGCTTCAAACTCTTGCAAATTTTTGTTGGACTTTGATAACAGTTCTTCACTTGAGCGTGGTACACTTGTTGCAGTCTTGATGTCACGACTCCGTAGCTTCCTTGGTCTTGGTCTAGTATGGTATGTAGAATGTTGAAGGTCTCGCTTAGTAATGCGATAATCAACGCGTTTGCGGTTTCACCATCGTTCCAGCCGTTAGCTCTCGCGGTAACCTCTAATTGTTTGACATATGTTTGCCAAGGTGACTTCCATCGTATCTAGGTGGTTTTACTCTAAAACTTGATGTCAGTTCGCATTCCCCGACCTTCTTAAATTCTGGGGCGTGCTGTTGTATCACCGGCACTGAGAGTTCTGGTGCTTGCACTGTTAAGAAATTAATTCATTCCTCCATCCTCAGAACCTCTTTTTCTGCTTTAGGCGAGTTTTCTAACAGTTTCTCTGAAAATCTTGCTTTCAGCTAATGCGAATCACCTAAAAACTTGGTTTCCAATTTCTGTAAACCGTCGGAAAATTTGGCTTCCAGGTTTTTAGCTGATTTAATAGTTTCTTTTAAAAATTTCACTTTTAATTGTTTAACCGCTGTTGCAATTTTCGTGACTTCCTGTATAAACTCCTATTTCAATTGTTCAACGGTTTCCACGTTCTGGTCTAATTTCCCTGTAAAATTTACGACAGTTTCTTGTACTTTCCTGTAAAATTCGTGTTCCTTTCTTCTTCACCGTTAGGATTGCAGAGTTTTTGTTTTGATTTTCTGCGTGTTCTTCAAAATTTTCTGTAAAACGGTTCTGTAGTTCTACAGAATTTTCAGCCACGCTCTTCGTAACGCTTGACTTGAACTCCTTCAAAATATAAGAGATTTCGTCATTCATTTCCTGATGTTGACTACGAGTTACAGCATGCAAATAGAAATCGTTCAAATGTCTTTTCAGTACAATCTTTACACTAATGTAGCGTATACTCCATTTGCACAACAGTTTTTTATTGGCAATTGATAACACAAGCTATTTCAACAAATGATAACTACTGTGAAATCCTAAAGCTCTCACAACAATTTATGCTAATTGCTAACAGTACCAATACTAGTTTCTTAAAGCTACAATATCTTTTTAATTAGCTACCATCGAAGCACTGTAATTAACTATCCAAGCACTAATTATTAATTTATATCGATCACTACAGTAATTTGCAGCACATACGGTAATTTATATCAAGATTAATTTGTATTTATATGTATCACTAATTTATTTCATATCGTGACTTTCAGAACTTTAATTCAAAACTCATAATGTAATCAAACCTTCTATTAAAACTAAACTTCAAAACTCTTTCACGACTATTTATACAATTATTTCGAAAACATGCCAAAATTATGTAAATAACATTCTAGAAGTTTCCTATTGTATGGTTAATCAAGCCCTTGTAGCCTGTCGATCAAAATTGTACCAAGGAGTTCTTAATAATAATTTTTATGCAGTTTATAGTAATTACGATGTACTTCAACGTACGTCATAAAAACCATATTGGTAAGAATGATTTTACATAATTTAGTTGACATGTTAACGCAAGATTTAGAAGCGAACTTTGGAATTATTCGTTGTTGTCACAAATACAAAATCATACTATGATAAAATATGAAGATAAATTCCATTTGCCAAAAAAAATTTGTTTGTACTATAATTTATCTCTGAGATTCATACATCTCGGATTTAAAATGATTCCAAAATGTCTTAACTATATGCATACATACTAAATTAGCACATAAATCAATAGTGCTACAAATGGTCAATATGTTTTGCTAGATACACATCAGCACACCCTACTACAAAGTAAATACAAATAGAAGAGAAAAATTTCAGATCGTAGCAGAACTTTTTTCGCACTTTCATTATAAGTGATATACGTATGTAGGTCGGTCATGTAATACTAAATAAAAGATGTACTTTGATGCAAGATTTATTAGGGCGACTGGCATTTAATTAAACGTTAACGAAATAAAACTGCTCTATATGAACACATAACAATGTATCCACCTAATTTACATCGTTAACAGATTTGCAGTGCCTTTAGTTTGTGCATCCCTTACAAATTAGCTGCTATAAACAAACTGCTGGATCTAATTTGAAATTTAAATAGGTTTAATCGAGAGAGTTTTTAATAATCCCACGGCATTACTAGATTCTTGAATTTAATAATTTTCATTCTTTATACGCTCCGGTATTAATATGAAAATCAGGAACAATATCAGCAAGAAATATTGGAAGAATTTCTTGAAAGATTACGCAATGCAGTAAAAGCAATCACCTTCTAAAGGGAAAAGTGCTTATGGATGTGTATTAGTGTGTTCAGAAAATTGAATTACGGACAATTTCGCTTCAAAACGCAGATAAGACATTGAATCTTTCATACGGCTGCTATAAATTATAACTGAAACGAACATATTTTCTGAACAATATAAATCTACAATGTCGCGTCAAGGCACTCGAACTTTTACCTTGATTTGTTCCACGCTATTTTTAAATAAAACATTTTCAAGAGAAACATTATGTAAAAGGTTTTGTTGCAAGAATCCCGTAACAAAATAAGGAAGTATCGGCTAACCACTAAGGTACGGGGTGAGTACATAGAAATACGTAAAAAAATAGAAAAAATTCAAAAAATGTAACAATTTATTAGGTACAATTTCAAGTTACGTTACCAATAACAGTTACCTTAAAGGCTTTCAGTCAATGTCATGTTTATGGGCACTAACTCGTCTAATCTATTCTACTAATGCTGTAAACAACGAGCAATCCTTAAGGATTTTAATTACATTAGTCTTCGGGTGACATAGAGTTTCTCTCACAATCAATCAAAATATTCAAACAAGAAGAAAAAAAACAATTTCACGGCGTCATCTAACTCTATAATATAATCTCATGTTATTCTTCCTGTAAATAAGTATATATCAAAATTTTCACGGTATCTTAATAAATTCCAACATAAGCTGCATAACAATATGCCTGAAAACAGGTACATATAAATTTTAACATTACCTAAATAAATTTCAACACAAGTTGCATAACAATATCCTTATATCTCTCTAGTCACTTGATCCACTTTGTTAACTTTAATTCGAAAGTCAAGGCTTCATAAATCTAATAAAGTAAACAATATAACAATATAACGAAGAAAAAAGGCGCGGATAGATGTGAAAGTTTTCGAACAATAAGTTTGACAGCACACGTGTCAAAAATATTAACTAGAATTGTACAAAGGCGAATGAAAAAACGGGTCGAAGAAATACTAGGAGAAAACCAATTTGGATTTAGGCGAAACAGGGGAACACGGAAGGCTATTTTAGCTCTGAGAGTGATAATGGAGAAAACAATAGAAAAGGGAGAAAGCGTGTATATAGGGTTTGTAGATCTGGAAAAAGCATTCGACAATGTAAAATGAAAAAAAATGTTCAAAAAACTCAAAAGATTGGAATGAGTTATAGGGATAGACGAATAGTACATAGCTTATACAAAGAGCAAACAGCAGTAATAGAATTAGAGCAGGAACGTAGAAAAGTAAACATTAGGAAAGGGATGAGACAGGGATGTGCCACATCCCCATTAATTCTTAACTTGTACATTGAAGAGGCAATGAATACTGTCAAATGCAGGAAGACATTTGGAATTAATATGCAGGGACAAAAGATTGATATGCTTAGATTTGCAGATGATATAGCGGTATTAGCGTCTAGCAAGGAAGAGTTAGAAGCTGCTCTTAATGAAATGGAAACGGTCCTAACAGAGAGATACGGTATGAAAATTAACAAAACTAAAACTAAAGTACTAGTATGCAAAGGAGGGGAAAATAAATCAAAAACAAAAATACAAATATGTAACACGTACTTACAAGAGGTTAAGGATTTCTGCTACCTAGGAAGCCAAATAACGCAAGATGGGAAAAGCACAAAAGATATAAAACAAAGATTAACACAAGGTCGTGCTACATTTAACAAGAAAAAGCAACTAATTTGTTCAAAGACAACAAACATAGAAACAAGGAAAATATTGCTTAAAAGGGATTGTTAAAACCAATTCCTTTACAAAAGATTGCTTAAAACATATGTGTGGAGCACAGCACTGTACGGGTGAAACCTGGACAGTAGGAGAAGCGGACAAGAAAAAGGTAGAAGCCTTTGAAATGTGGTGCTACAGAAGTATGATGAAGATATCATGGACAGACAAAGTTAGGAACGAAGAGGTACTAAAAATGGTAGGTGAAGGTAGAAATATATGGAAAACGGTAAAAAATAGGAGAGATAGGATGATAGGTCATATATTAAGGCACGACGGAATAGTGCGAAATATATTGGAAGCAGAGATAGGAAAAAGGGAAGTAGAGGTAAGCCTAGGTTAGACTACTGTACACAGATAGTGAAAGATGCAGGCTGTAGGAGTTTCGGGGAGATGTGTAGGCTAGCTCAGAATAGAAATCAATGAAGGTACGCATCCAACCAGTCCCAAGATGGATAAATTAATGACGCAAAAAGTAACTGTACTTAAACATGATGATTATTATAAGTAACTACAAGTATTGGTTGGGCAATATTCTCGAATAATGTTAATTGTGTAAAAGGATTTACTGGAGAAATATTATTTTGGCAAATGTCTAAGTGTTGGGGGGTTCTTGGCAGCCACAGACTCCTTACCATCTTCTCCATACCACTGAATCTAGGTGAAATAGGGCATAAAATAAGAAAACAATATAAAGGAAGCTGAGCTGTATACATGCTGTGTGAGAATTTCAAGGAACTGTGTAGGCTAGCTCACAATATAAATAAGTACAGGTACGTGTCCAACCAGTTTTGAAACTGAAAACTTAAGGACGAAAAAATAAGCGCACATAAATCTAATGATTATTATAAACAACTACAGGTGTTAGTTGTGAAATATCTGCAACTAATGTTAACTGTGGGAAAAGATATACTGGAAAAAATATTAAATCGGTAAGTGGTTAAGTGCTGTGAGAACTTGACCGCCACAGGCTGCTTACCCCCCTTCACAGCCACTGAATGTCGTGAAAAATGGGGTATATAATTGTAGAACAATAGACGGGGACCGAACTGCATCTAACAAGAAAGAATAGCGCCTATGATGAAAGGCAACAAACATAGAGCCAGAAAAAAAATTGTTGAAAGCATATGTGTGGAGCACAGCAGAGTATGCCTATAAAATACGAACAGTCTCAAAAACAGACAGAAAAACGGCAGCAACCTTTTGAAATGCTGTGCTTCAGATGTATGAGGATGATAGCATGGACAGACAAAGTTAATAACAAATAGGTTATAGAAATAGTAGGAGAACAAGGATATCAGTGGAAAAAAATAGACAAAATAGAAGGGCAGAATACGTTCTAAGGCATTTTTGGGGAATAGTATGGGATATATTACAAGCAGAGATAGGAAAAAAAGAGGTAGATGTAGACTTTGATCAGATAGTGATAGATGCAGACTGTGCAAATTTCAGGGAAATCTGTAGGTTAGTTAAGAATAGGAAACAATGATGGTACGCGTCTAACCAGTTCCAGGACTAAAGACCTAATAATGATGATGAACAATACGGGCGAACGTATTACACTTTTATTTAGCATAAAAATAAGTAATTCGTACATTATGTAAATAGCAAGCATTTAACAACCTGTATATAGACCGAAATCAAAATTAAACGATGCAAGTATACATATCTTTCAATAATAGAACGCGTATTCAGCAAAGAACTAACCGTACATGTAATTAAACGACGTTGAGGAGTGTTTTACAGGTTTATAAAATAAAATACGCAGAAGATAAGATGAAACCTAACAAATCTTCATGCAATTACGCTGGAACCATAAGCGCATAAGAAAACGCACTTTCAAATAAATAAATACATAAACGAAAACAGTACTAGGGATACATCATTTATTTTTGTACAATTATCCAAAAGCATTATCTATACAAAACAACAGACGCAAATAAACAACCATGACACGAAAATCCGAGAGAGTTTCATCAGAAAACAGCTTAAAAATACAGGGAATATTAAAGACAAAAGCTGGTCGGTTGGAACAATCTGTAAAACTGCTTGGAAACCCAACCAAAGGTAGTGGGAAAAGGCTATTTAACACCCACCGATGATAAGACAGGTCAGTTTCCACTTGATGCACGTTAAATCCACAACACTTTTTATTAGAAATCTACGGGTCAGATATATAAAATTTATGTTATTGTGAAAATAGTGCTGTACAACAAGTACGTTAAGAATACATATATAGTTTTTGCCGTTTTTCTTAGAAAACGTGAGTAGAGATTGGGCAATTAATTTAAATTAAATATTGATAATCATATAGGACTTCTAATCGGATTCTGGACTATTTTTGGTTCACTTATAAAACAATTCTAATTCGCTTCTGGTACAATTCTAATCGGCTTCCAGTCAAATGCTGGACTATTTCTGGGATAATTCATAATACTAAATAACCCACAATTTCACGTGGTATTTAAGGGAAGAGATTCAAAGCATAAGCAGAGAAATATAGAACAAAGCACGAGGTGATTTTTGGAAAACAAGGGGTAACTGTACTTAAATATTGGTTCGACAAAGCAGAGCATTGGAACACAACAAGGGGGCGTTGATCCACAACACGAAACAACATATCAGGAGATCACAGGTCAGATCTACTTAATTTTAAGATATCTTTCAATTTAAATTTTAATACTGAATTTATTCAATTTATCCAAAACTTGTAAAGAGTCCACAAGAAACATTGCATACGTTTAAACTTACGTAATAAATCATAAAGAGGTCTCGAACGTTCCAGATTTTTTTGTAAAGGTATAGTTTTTGCTGACTTTATTTTAAACTAAAAGAATATAAATTTTGGGATAAACAAAAATATGATGTTAATTGATTGAAGTGTGTATTTAAAGAATTTCAAAACATGTAAATATTATTTCCTTTCATTATATCAATGTTGGTTGACTTCGTTTTATCAATTCAAACAGGTAATCATAAAGGGGTGAAAAAGGAAAATTGATCATCGTAACGTTGTGCACTCTGTGTAGCTTAAAAAGGGCTAGCCGTGGCATTATAATAAAAGTAAAAGATTAAATTGAGAGAACACAGAGCGGTGGCATTAAGTAGAACGTTTATTACACCGAGTACGGCGTTATCATAGCAATATATATATATATATATATATATATATATATAAAATACAATATATACAATAACAGGCTTTTAGGTCTGCTGGTTAATTAATTGTACTCTTTATTATAAATCTAAGCTTTCGGTTTTATTTTAAACCATTTTCAAAGATACTAAAAATTAGAAACATTAAAATAAAACCGAAAGCTTAGATTTATAATAAAGAGTACAATTAATTAACCAGCAGACCTAAAAGCCTGTTATTGTATATATTATATTTTATAACTGCAAGGTCGTTATACAACAAAAGTATATATATATATATATATATATATATATATATTTTTGTAGTTTCTCGAACAGAAGTAATATAAATATAGTTATTATGTTTTTTTGGGATACACTCGTTCGTAAAATAACACCTATCGTGTCAAATTGTAATTTATGCTCTGACGTTTCGGCATGACATTTATGCCTTATTCATAGACTGAAAATGGATGAAGATACCGATTACAATATTTTAACAAGGTATAACTAAACTACTTACACAATTATACTTACACAATTATACTTACACAATTACTAATGACTAAAGTTGTAAATACATGTACTAATTAATGACATAACTATGAGTGATTGAAAAAAATAAAAATTGCATGAAATCAATTTTTCAAAGTGGACTATTTCTAATAATTATTATTATTTTATTATTAGAAATAGTCCACTTTGAAAATTGATTTCATCTTTATTTTTCAATCACTCATAGTATGTCATTAATTAGTACATGTATTTACAACTTTAGTCATGTAATGCGTAAGTAGTTTAGTTATACCTTGTTAAAATATTGTAATCAGTATCTTCATCCATTTTCAGTCTATGAATAAGGCATAAATATCATGCCGAAACGTCAGAGCATAAATTAAATTTGACACGATAGGTGTATTTAAAAAACGAAACGTAAAAAACATAATAACTTATATTTGTATTATATTAAATATTAATATTTATATATATATATATATATAAGGTTTTGATAAAGGTTTTAAATAAAGCGAAACGTAAACAATACATACAGATGAACCTTTAATATTTGCGTATTTAATTGAAGGAGATATCTACATCATTTTGACATTTTAAGCTATCAAGTTTAAGTTATCAATTTAAAGGCAGAGCATATATACATATTATAAATAGAAATAGTTATTAAGACAAAAACACTTACATAAAAACTTGAATTATAATTATAAAAATGTTACATTGGGTATTGGGTATTGGGTATTGATTCCGTACCTTATAAGGTATAACGGAACCATTTATAAGATCACTCTCGTATCCGTCCGCCCCTCTGTCACAGAGGTTTTTCTTGAAAACTATGTAACGTAGGAATTTGAAATTTGGCACAATGCTACGTCTTTATGGCGCGCACATATATCTACAGTCAGAAAATAGAAAAAAAAAAATTTTAGATTAAAATGGCGGGGGTTGATTCGGTCAAAAGTTTTATTAAATATATTATGTGAGGTATCATTTGACAGAGGATTCTAAAAGGCTTCTAAAAAATTTTTTTATAATATTCCGTCCAGTAGTCTTCATGATATATCTCAAAATGTGCCAAAAATGGCCGCCCTCCCCTCCATGTTCTCATACATTTCCAAAGCTAAATTTTTGATTTTAATAAAGATAGTAGCTATTGAGTCATAGATTATCGGAAAACTGCAGGTTCTTTTTGACAGTGCAATAGTTGCTGGGAAAGATTTTTTTAACTCAGTAATAGACAACGTATTTACTAATGTACCAGTACAATGTAGGACAATATATTCATTTTTCAGTTATCACAATCAAATTTGAATAAGATTTAAATATACATAAAAAATAAAAACAGCTTAATTAGGTTTATTGATTGCTAACTGTAGTATCGGTACGGAACCCTAATAGTGTGAGCTCGACTCGCTCTTGGCTAACTTATCTTTAATATGTTGTTTTATATAAGTGTCATTTAATGAGTACTAGATGAATATGTGTTTTGACCTTGAAAGGTATTTGATGTGTCCGTTCACAAATTACATTTAACTATTTTAGTTGATATAACAGAATACTTTATGCAAGAATAGATGCCGAATTGTTGTTTTTGTGAACTCTCCTAAAACTGTATAGATATGTGTATGTTGTGTAAAATTTGTGTGTCTTGTTTGTTGTTGATACTGTTATTTAGTTGTTGAATATGGAAGGTTTCTTATGGTTGTTTCAATTTCCAATATTTCGACATTGTCGTAGTTTGGTGAGTGGAGTGTGTTCACTACGTGTGTTGCCAATGCATAAAATATCTTGTTTAATTTAATGTCACTTTTATGTAGGGTGAGCCTATTCTTCAGCCACTGATTAGTTTGTCCCACATATGGTCGATTACAACTACACTGCACTTTATATACTATATTGCTGTACATCTTTGTTGGTGTCTTATCTTTAACTTTCGAAAATAACCTTCTTATGGATTTCTCATATTTAAAAGCAATGACAATATTAGGTTGTTTTAATAATTTAGCGAGCAAGGGAGTTAATCCTTGTATATATGGTAAAGTTTTATAAACAATGTTATTTTGTTGGTCTTGTTAGTGTGTATGTATTGTACTAGTGAAAAGTAGCTTTTTCAAAATATTTTTGGAGTAACAATTATTTAGTAACATAGATTCTAATTTTTTTGTTCTTCTTGTGAAAGTATGTTTCGTGTTTTAGTGCTAGGATTGTGTTTATTTTATGACTGAAAGAATGATTAGAGTAGTAGTTGATGAATCGGCTCGAATGGGTTGATTTATTGTACCAATTAAATTGTATAGTGTTTAACTCCGTTTGAGTAACCAATGAGTCCAAAAATGGTATAACATTATTGAACTCAATTTTACTTCAAACCTTAAATGAGGATCAATGTTATTAAAAATTTCTACCGTGAGATCTCTCTTATCTGAAGGGACCGCACAAAGCAGGTTGTCTACTCAATTATAAATGACATGAACAGGTAATTTGAGTAATACCGAATATAATAATTCAAGTACAATTTGGAGGACAAAGAAGAAAACCGCCAAAAACGAAAAATCAAAGAAGCTGCTTATATAACCCTACATAAAAATAACCGCGCAGCAAACGAATCTGTGACTTTCAGTAAACAATGTATTCAATTACTAAAATAAATAACAAAAGAAATTACAAATGAAAATCAAATGCTCCCAATATCTAAGTAGGATTGCAAGCTTTCCCGGGTTTTCCTTGCGATATTAACATGAAATACAGCCTACATACATGATTTCTATTTATACATACAATAACTAATTACACAACAATATGCATATTAGCAGCACCCGGCTGCTTAAGCCTCTTACGATAACGTAAGCACACAATTCTTTAATAACCATCCCCTCAACCGTATAAATAGAAACATGTTAAAAAATGTTTCCACTCATCAAGTCATCGAATTTATATGAAATATAACTATATAAAAATTAATAAGCTGATTTCACGTTAAGCGTATTGGCTACCTTAAACAGCCGCTCCCAGGGCGCAACACAAATTAAAAGTACCGATTCTTCTAAACTTTAAAATTTACACCTAATGTATTCAAATCAAAGATTACTAAATCAAAGTCACCTTCAATTTGTGTCATAAATGTCAGACTTGAAAATTTTTTTATTATTCCGACAACGATCCTAGGTCATGCATCGAAACGCAAATGTAGACAAATTAAAAAACTGTGTGGTTTAGTCTCCAAGAAAAATTAAGAAAAATACAATACTAACCACAACAAATATATACAGGGAGTAAATGCTAGTCTGTATTCAAGTCGTGATCTATAAAGTCGTAATCTAAAATAAATTAGTGTTAACACATCGTTAAAAATAAATAGCTCTATGTGATATAAATCATTGTAGTATTCGAAATAAATTAACAATTAGTTCTCCAATAGTTAATTATAGTACTTAGATTGTAATTAAGGATATAGCGTTATAGCTTAAGAAGTTCGTATTTCTACTGTTAACGATTAGCTGGAAATAAACTATTGTGAGTGGTTTAGAATTTCACTATAGCTATGAAGTGTTGAAAATGCTTGTGTAATCAGTTGATAATAAAGAATTGTTGTTATTACAAAAGTTTTCCTTAATATAATTAGCAGTATCTTCTATGATACGTTTGTATTATTTGGATAGCAACCATGTTGCACAGAGATATTTCGTACATTTCAGCCTCAATTTCAAATATACTTTTGTTTAATGGCATCAGTGCCTTCTACCTTCTGCTAGTCACATATAAGCATTTGCTCTACGCACGTTAGTTTTAGAGTAGTTTGCTGATTGATACGACACATGATTTGTTTTTAACCTAACCGTAGACACAAACTATAATGCTGTGTTAATGTTCCCAAACAGCACAGCGTCATCAGCAGTGTTTCGGACCTGAGGCATATTAACAAGCCGATGATGCTGGTGTGCCTTATCTTCGACTCATCAGGCACAAGCACTTATGCGACGCAATTTTGAACTTCACAGCAGCTTGCTGTTAGATACGATGGATTACCTGTATCTCCTTTAGCAGAGTACGGAAAAGTAATAGAACTCCAAAGAGCATAGCCAAAATACATGGAATCCTTCAGTTTGTTAAAGTACTGCAGCACCGCTTGATCTGCTTGTGACCAGAATAATGACATAAGAAGGCAAACGAAAAGCTTGAACCCAAAAGCTGATTGACAGGTCCCGTCGTGCGAGATCTCCTGATTGACATGTTTGCATTTAAAGATTACAATAAGAAATCTCGAAACCGTTATTTGCATAATTTCTGAAATGTTCATGCAATAACTAGTACAATTTAATAGGTATACAGGATGATTCATTAGCCTCTTTACAAACTTTGACAATAAAAAATATATTTAATTTCATGAAGAAATGTTCATATAAACTTATGTCCTATCTTTCTTTGTTCAGAAGTTATAACTAGGGCTAGGTCGGCGTATCGATATATCGATACTCGATATGTATCGATACGTATCGATATGTATCGATACGCATCGATACATATCGATATTCGATATAGAATATGTATCGATATTCGATACGCAAAATCCCGT
Organism: Platerodrilus igneus; assembly: GCA_036346225.1. Classification (NCBI taxonomy): domain Eukaryota; kingdom Metazoa; phylum Arthropoda; class Insecta; order Coleoptera; family Lycidae; genus Platerodrilus; species Platerodrilus igneus. The sequence continues at coordinate 6,478,056 of JARFIW010001469.1, read as the reverse complement.
ATCGCCCACCCTATATATATATATATATATATATATATATATATATATATATTACTCATATTTAGACCAGGGTAGAAAATTAAATACTCACATCAAATAATTTTAATCACCGTGTATAATGAATATTAATAGATAATACGCTTTATTAAAACCATGAAGCATAAATAAATTCTGTCGTTTCAGTAAAAATAAGAAATTTAAATCATGTACAAAACGCTTTATATCAAAAGAAACAGTATTAAAAAAGCTCTGCGTGTAATTTATTTATTCCTAATAAAGAAACAAAGAGAAATTACATGCAAAATTTATCTTAATTAACTCTATTTCAAGTAACCGGTATTGAACAAAACGTACAGATAATAACTAATATTTAGTTAGGATTCACTAAAAATTAAAGGGTATTATTTTTAATTGAGGTTAATTGAATCGTTAGTAACAGATAATATCTATAGAAACTTGTAAACCCAATAAAATGCAAATCCTAGAAGTGTTAGTTAGAAGTAGGATGTTTGAACACACCTGCGTATTTTAAAAGGCAATTTCAGTTTAATTTGTTTAGATAAACATGTCGATTCTAAGGATATTGGAAACGGTCAGATGCTTTAGCACGAAATACAAAACAGGGTTTATTTAAAAAGCTCTGAGAATTAATATTATTTTGAACACCTGCGTAGTTTAAATATCACGTACGGCGAAAATTGTGTAGATAACAAATGGTTTCAAAGAATCTTGGAGAAACCGGAGCTTAATATTCACGAGAATGTGCGATACGGGGTTATTTAACCCAGATAGTCCACATGGACTAAAATATAATCGATAATAAAGAATATCAATTAGCACCAATACGAACAGGTTAGAAAAGGAAAGAGAAAATGCGTCAAGCAAAGACACATATAGTAAAAGGCGTGATTTAAGCAACGTCACGAGGGTCACAATTGGTTGAAAATAGGATGCAAATATCAGAGGTAGAAACAACAATTTCTGTACAAAATTAATTAGTTTTTCTCGGACATGTTTGCGTGCCGTGTGAATTTCTGAGATTTAAATGGGGCGAGTGAAAAATTCGTAAAAACCGACGCGCGAGCGACGGACTGGGAACATAGAATAAGGAATTCTTTAGAATTACCCGTTTTGAGGACAAAAGCGACGTGCCGGCTTTTTGCTATATATACCGAGATGAATATAAACAAGCCCTCTTAGACTTTTGACTATTCGATGCGTTAAAAGCTCTTACATCCGCGACTTGATTGAAGATGTTAAACAGTGCATTTTAGTTTGATAAAATAAATTAAAATTTTGCTCGTATATTTTAGTGATTCAAAATAGTTTGTTATTTACGTGCTAACATGAATGTACTTCAGTGCACTTAGATACAAGGTAATAAAATTTAGTATCACTGTACCAATTAGCAAAATTTACAACGACAAATGTATACACAAAAGTAGGCCGTTTTGGCGTATATTGGTGAAAGACGCATGAATTTCTTTGCTATTTTTCGGGGGTGTTAATAATTAAATGGTTCAAATACGTGTCTGGATCCACGAAACAAGGGTCAGATATACACAGATGAGTTCCGGAAAAGCCCAGGAACAACTTTAAATAAATGGTGATGGAGAAAATTTTAAAAGCGTTGAGAATTAGAAGCCGTAAATATAATCCTGTTGGAATGGTGTGATTAACTAAAGGGACGATGTACATTGAAGCTACGAGGACAGTGGCCTTCAGGTAAATTATACTATTTTGTTTGACATTTTTGTGTGTGTTGAATAACTTTATAATTGATTTACTTTAAATGGACATTAGTGAAATTGTACTAACCATAAAATTTTAATTTTAAGATGAAATTTGCTTGTTTAAGTAGAAAGGGGTATTTAGTATTGATGTTCTGAATTATGATGAAAATATGGGTATGTCTTTGAGCTCAATTAGACGAACCTGGTTAATTAACGTAAAGGGTGGTAGATGCTCCTTTATACTCAGACTCCGGTCTGCTTATATTGTTATATTAATTAGTAGGCATCCAACAAGGACTTTAATTCTGGATGCACATTAAAATGATAAGAAAATTAATCTTGAAATTCTTTTTAAAACTGAAATTTATGCGGAGTTTTAATTTGGAAATTTTAATGTATTGTGAATATTGATGTAAATAGACTTAATGTTGATGTTTGTGGTAGGAATGTGTTTGTTTTTTTTTAAGGAGTGAGGAGGTTTATAAAATTAGGTGAGCAGCCGAGGCGAAAAGAGGATCACAGCAGTTTATGACGCCCAATCTGTGGGACTAGAATTTTTTTTGTTGAAAGAACCCAGTTCCCGCATTCACAGGAGTATATCACAGCAATATATATACTTATGTCACAAACATTAAACTTGAAACTTTAATTATTTTGATAGTTAGTGAAAGATCGAATTGTCAGTAAATACAATATTTTAAAACGATCTTGTGATTTTATTCCCAAAGAAAGAGTAGATAAATTATCGATGCGTATCGATTCGTAACGATACGTATCGCTACGTCTCGATATGTATACTTAATCTACACATCTAAACGTTCCGATACGATTCGCTATATATATATATATATATATATATATATATATATATATATATTAGTATTATTTCTCGAAAGTAAGTAAACAACTGATTTGATTAAAATCTTGGGATACACTCGTTCTACCAGATAAAACTACAGCGTCAAATTGTAATTTTTATTCAACGTTTCGGCATTGACTTTATGCCTTCTTCATAGACTGAAAAATTTAATGAAGATTATTACAATTAAAATTAAACAGTTTAGCTGTGTACTTACATAAATTACTATGACTTAAACCTGATTTAAACTTAACAAACAACACTTATTCATGTCATACAGCTTGGTTAAACCTTTAAAAATTAATTACGTCAACACAATTAAAATGTAACACAGTCAATTGGATAAAATAAATAAATAAATAAATAAATTAACATATAACAACATGCATTTAAACCTAATCATACGGCGCAACAAGCATAACTAAACTAATCCTATTTAATAATCGATCATGTTGTCACATGGTCATAATCTAAAACCTGTAAGTCATAATCTAAAACCTATATCTTAATAATTTAATGGACAAATGGAACACACTAATAAATGAAGCACGCTAAACAGAATACATAATTAAACATTTCTACACTATTTGCGAAAATGACCGTTATTAAACTTGTAGAGCGCAGAGTAGACCGTATTCAAGTTGTTCTTATCCACTTTGTTATTTAGTGGATTCGGTTGTTGCTGAATATAGAAAGATTCCAAGAAAAGTCTCTTATAATAATTGGATTCTATATCTAATATAGTGGTATTCTCAAAATTTGCTGTATGTTTAGTATTGTGCAAATGCAAGAGCACAATTAGATTTTCCAATCCTGGCTTTACTTTTGTGTTGTATGATGCGGTTCTTCAGCCACTGTTTTGTCTGACCAACGTACGTTTTTTTGCAACTACATTGTATTTTGTAAATAACGTTGCTACACAGAGACTTATCTGTGGTATCTTTTATTTTTGTAAACAAACTACCTATCGATTTTTTATAGGCGCATGCGATAAACAAGTTCGGTTGCTTCAAAATCTTGGCAAGTTGAGGTGTTAGATTTTGAATGTAAGGTAGTTTCCTCAATTTCTTCCCCTCTGATCGATCTAGTGCTAAAATTGGTAGGTGTTTTGTATACAATAATCGTTTTATAAGAGGTTTGGGATATGCATTATTCACCAAAGTAAATTCCAATTGTTTTAAATTTTTACGAAGCAAGTCCGGCTCACATATTCTGGTAATACGGTGTTTTAAACCAATAATGGTGTTAATTTTATGAGCGAGCGTATGGTTGGAGTGATAATTAATATACCTCCCAGAGTCAGTGGGTTTCTTGTAGATATCAAAAAGCAACGTATTGGTAGGCGATCTAATCACCAATGTGTCTAGAAATGGTCAACGTCTTTTTCATATGTAAAAACCAAAGTAGAATTATAGCTGTTGAAAATATACACTGTATACTGTATCAAATGTTCAGGCACGGTACATAAGATGTCATCCACATATTTCACAATGAAGGGAATGTCAAAAGGAAGTAAATTCATGGCAAACTCTAGTAAAGAATCCATTACGACTTGAGCAATGATAGGAGACAGTGGAGAGCCCATAGGTGTGGCAAAGGTCTGAAGATAATATGTGGAGTTAAAGATAAAGTATGTGTTGTTAAAAACTAGGTCAATAGTTGATAAAAACGATTTCAAATCCAGATTACAATGTGGTTGAATTTGGTTCCATTTCTCCGTGATAATACTCACTACTAACTCAATGGGAATATTAGTAAACAAAGAGCGGACATCTAAAGAAATCAGGATATGATCGGGAGGTAATTGAAACTGTCTGTAACCGTCTACAAATGAAAAAGTATCCTTAAGGTTCCACCTCCCTAACGGAAAGAAATTTTTTAAAATTTTCAACAAAAAGGCAGCAACATTATAAGTAGGAGAATTAATACAGGAAATAATCGGTCTAAGAGGTATATCAGTTTTGTGAATTTTGGGCAAACCATAATATTTGCCTGGACTGCAGTTATTTTTTATTAGGTCTTGTTTATCATTAGGTGTGATCATAGATTGGTTGAACAGAAGTTTAATGTGATCGTTAACCTTCTTTTGTATAGTGAACGTCGGATCCCTATTGAGTTTTTTATATATCATTTTATCATCAAGCAATTCGTTGGATTTAGTTAAATAATCTTGTTTATCTAAGATGACAGTGACAGAACCTTTGTCAGCTTTCGTTACAATAATGCTAGGATTGTCCCTGAGGAACTTTTTTACAACTGTATACATGCGATTATTTTTGTTAAGTGTTTCGCAAATAGTGTAGAAATGTTTAATTATGTATTCTGTTTAGCGTGCTTTATTTATTAGTGTGTTTCATTTATCCATTAAATTATTAAGATATAGGTTTTAGATTATGACTTACAGGTTTTAGATTATGACCATGTGACAACATGATCGATTATTAAATAGGATTAGTTTAGTTATGCTTGTTGCGCCGTATGATTAGGTTTAAATGCATGTTGTTATATGTTAATTTATTTATTTATTTATTTTATCCAATTGACTGTGTTACATTTTAATTGTGTTGACGTAATTAATTTTTAAAAGTTTAACCAAGCTGTATGACATGAATAAGTGTTGTTTGTTAAGTTTAAATCAGGTTTAAGTCATAGTAATTTATGTAAGTACACAGCTAAACTGTTTGATTTTAATTGTAATAATCTTCATTAAATTTTTCAGTCTATGAAGAAGACATAAAGTCAATGCCAAAACGTTGAATAAAAATTACAATTTGACGCTGTAGTTTTATCTGGTAGAACGAGTGTATCCCAAGATTTTAATCAAATCAGTTGTTTATATATATATATATATATATATATATATATATATATATATTATTATGTATGGTGATATTAAATAAAATTTATGCTTCTAAATATGAGTTAAAGAGTAATAAGTGTAACCTTAATGTGGTGTTGGCCTTTAAAATGATTTAAATAAATAAATTTTCCAATTTAATTATGCCACGGCTTTTAAAGACTCGCTCAGGGAAACTGAATCTATTATTTAAACTCTGTAGGAAGACGTGGGTTCTTTGTCCCCTTACAGGTATAGAAAACACAGGCGCATAAAGCGTTGTTCAATCAAAACCACTTAACCTCTTTTTAGTGCTGGCGTCTCGTGATTATACAAAGATTGATAAATCTATTCAACAAATATTTACTTTAGGAAGCGTTTGAAATTCAAATTATTCACAAATTACTTTAAATGAAGTGTATATAAAGATAACTTAAAATACCTGCAACTCCTTTGAATGTGTCTGGGTGTACATGGACTTTGGAACAGGATACCACAAGATCGCCTCGAATACTTGCAGTGACTACCTATTAAAAGTATGTTTTAGTTTATGTTCAAAATGGACTTTACTTTAGTTTTAGGTTCTACAAATAACTACTACTTCACCAACTATATGCTTAATTGGCTCTATTACTAAGAACACTTCAATACTTCACCAAATAAACTGATCTGTAATCCTAGAAGACTGGACCCTGCTGCAAATTATCCCACTATCACAGGTGCAACTCTTCAATAACACAAAAAGATAACCCGATGTTGGTATAATTGGAAATCCTCTTTTGGAATTTTTTTGGTCGTATAACCTTTTCACTTATTTTGTATTACAATTCAAATAAACTGCATGCACTTGAAACCACATCTATTAATTTTGATAAATTTTAATTTTACAGGCTCTTAAGCCAAAAACATCTATTCAGTATACCAATTTTTATAATCAATTAATTTTATTCTAAACAACCATCACCTAGGAAAACTAAAACAATTATATCTAGCCTACTAACTAATAATTATAAGGGATGCATTCATCATATTAACCTTAAATCTACTTAATTGCTATTTTAGAACAGCTTTGGTAATATTAAATTTCATTTTGACATTTCACAACTTTTTATCACTTTATAATTAAAATGTATTAAACTACTTTCATTTCAGGTACATCAAATTTATAAATGGCATAAAGTATCCTGAACAAATTACAAATAATAATTTTATAGACAAAACCTATACACATTCAATTGAAGTTACATTAGATACCATTCGTATTGAAAAACATTTGAAAATGCTTTTTTTAAACCTCAAACGCTGCATCACTAGTACATAATATTCTATATCTGCGTTTAACAAGTAATTATTCATCAATCTTTGTTTACCGTAGTGTTTTTAAATTTTAGAATAGCTTGATAAAAGTCGTAAATTAATGTTTTTATCCTTAGTACTAACAACTACCTTTGTAAACACTTTGATAATGTCAAATGCTAAAGAAGTCCCACCTGGTTTCATAAAATAAATATAAGATTCTCTTTCCTCTAAACAGTGTCAACGATTGTAATAAGCTTATTTTTATTTTATTAAACCACTGCTAACCTTACATTTTAAGAATACTAACTGTAGTTCAACCAATATCAATTTTTAACATAAATACTAACACTAAGTTTAACTTTTGTAGAAATGTGTAGACTTGATTACTAATGCCTGTAATTTACTAACACTTTGTGATATATAATGTGTATGTGTATTTATTGTATGAATGGGTATAAATGTTCCAAGTGAAATCGTCCCCGACATTCACCCCTTTCATTCTCAAGCTCAAACGTATTGCCATTAGCGAAAATTTTCCTTATTTGATAGGGTCCTTCATATGGAAAAAATAATTTTGCACAAATGTTCCTACTCCAGTTCGAAACTCTCAACCTCTTTACGATAACTAAATCCCCAATCTGAAAATTTGTCTGTTTCTTAATTCGTCTGCATCGTTTCTCGACCTCCCTACGTTGTCTAGTCTCTGCCCTAGCTCTGGCCTGTTCTAATAAACTGTCGTAATTAAATTTAATTTTCTGACATCTAAACAAATTCTTATATCTAACTTATCACTAGGTTTGGGTACAACAACGATAGGATTAATAAAAGAAGTCCTTGCTGGCTCTATTATTCCATTTTTTAACATATCTTTGATTTTTATGTTAACTCTCTCCCTCATACTATACGGAATCGGATATACCTTCGTGTAAAACCCATTTTCTTCTGTTACTTCTAACTTGTGTACATACTTAGTCGCTACCCTTGGTTCCCCATTAAATAACCCTACATGCTCATTAAATATCTCATATAATCTACCCTTTATTCCCTCGTCTATAATCCCTATCTGTCCTTCGTCAAATACCTTCTCAAATAAATTTCCTAACATTATCTCATCCTGTTCTTCTAAAATACTTTCCCTAATCATCCCTGTGCCATAAACATCACTATTAATATCCATCCCTTTATTCGAACTCACCTTAGGTACCACCCAATTCTTCCTAATATTTAAAATCTGTACACTTCTATCCTTGCCATCTATTTTCATCCCAAATCTTTCTATAGCATCTATCCCTATTATAAAATCTAAATATAACCCCGTTGCCACTAAAAACTCAGCTTCTCCTAGCTTTTTTCCCCCTATTGAAATTGGTACACAAATCATTTCGTCGATCACCGATATTTTCTTTTTCATCGCAGACCACAAACTTATCCGTTTTATCTTGCAAATCCTCCCTTTTAATAACTCAGCGTGCTTGACTACTATCTCTTTCTTTACTAGCGACAGCTCAGACCCACTATCAATTAATGCTACATATAAACAATTATTTAACTTCAAATTAACAAATGGTAAACTACTTTTTCTTTCACCCCTGTCTTCTAACAACGAATGCACAAAACTTAAACTACTAGTCGTACCCAAATCCTTTAAACTTAAACCTACATCTAACTCTAAAATATATATATATATATATATTACTCATATTTAGACCAGGGTAGAAAATTAAATAATCACATCAAATAATTTTAATCACCGTGTATAAGGAATTTTATTAAATAATACGCTTTATTAAAACCATGAAGCATAAATAAATTCGGTCGTCTCAGTAAAAATAAGTAATTTAAATCATGTACAAGACGCTTTATATCAAAAGAAACAGTATTAAAAAAAGCTCTGCGTGTAATTTATTTATTCCTAATAAAGAAACAAAGAGAAATTACATGCAAAATTTATCTTAATTAACTCTATTTCAAGTAACCGGTATTGAACAAAACGTACAGATAATAACTAATATTTAGTTAGGATTCACTAAAAATTAAAGGGTATTATTTTTAATTGAGGTTAATTGAATCGTTAGTAACAGATAATATCTATAGAAACTTGTAAAAACCCAATAAAATGCAAATCCTAGAAGTGTTAGTTAGAAGTAGGATGTTTGAACACACCTGCGTATTTTAAAAGGCAATTTCAGTTTAATTTGTTTAGATAAACATGTCGATTCTAAGGATATTGAAACGGTCAGATGCTTTAGCACGAAATACAAAACAGGGTTTATTTAAAAAGCTCATTCGGCGAAAATTTTGCAGATAATTAATGTTTACAAAGAATCTTGGAGAAACCGGGGCTTAATATTCACAGGAAGGTGCGATACGGGGTTATTTAACCCAGATAGTCCACATGGACTGGAATAATCGATAATAAAGAATATCAATTTGCACCAATACGAACAGGTTAGAAAAGGAAGAGAAAATGCGTCAAGCAAAGACACATATAGTAAAGGCGTGATTTAAGCAACGTCACGAGTGTCACAATTGGTTGAAAATAGGATGCAAATATCAGAGGTAGAAACAACAATTTCTGAACAAAATTAATTAGTTTTTCTCGGACATGTTTGCGTGCCGTGTGAGAATTTCTGAGATTTAAATGGGGCGAGTACAAAATTCGTAAAAACCGACGCACAGGCTACGGACTGGGAACATAGCATGAGAAATTCTTAAGAATTGTCTGTTTTGAGGACAAAAGCGACGTGCCGGCTATTCGCTATATATACCGGTGGTAATATGAATTTCGCTCTCTTAGACTTTTGACTATTCGATGCGTTAAAAGCTCTTACATCCGCGACTTGATTCAAGATGTTAAACAGTGCATTTTAGTTTGATAAAATAATTTGAAGTTTGCTCGTATATTTTGGTGATTTAAAACAGTTTGTTATTTACGTGCTAACATGAATGTACTTGAGTGCACTTAGATACAAGGTAATAAAATTTAGTATCACTGTACTAATTAGTCAAAATTTGCAACAACAAATGAATACCCATTAGTAGGCAGTTTTGGCGTATATTGGTGAAAGAAGTATGAATTTCTTTGCTATTTTGCGGGGGTGAATAATTAAATGGTTCATAAATGTGTCTGGATCCACAAACAAGGGTCAGATATACACAGATGAGTTCCGGAAAAGCCCAGAAACAACTTTAAATAAATGGTGATGGAGAAAATTTGAAAAGCGTTGAGAATCAGAAGCTGTAAATATAATCCAGTTGGAATGGTGTGATTAACAAAGGGACGATGTACCTTGAAGCTACGAGTGCAGTAACCTTCAGGTAATTTATACTATTTTGGTTGAACTTTGATATTTTTGTGTGTGTTGAATAACTTTATAATTGATTTACTTTAAATGGACATTAGTGAAATTGTACTAACCATAAAATTTTAATTTTAAGATGAAATTTGCTTGTTTAAGTAGAAAGGGTATTTAGTATTGATGTTCGGGAATATGATGAAAATTTGGGTATGTCTTTGAGCTCAATTAGACGAACCTGGTTAATTAACGTAAAGGGTGGTAGATGCTCCTTTATACTCAGACTCCGGTCTGCTTATATTGTTATATTAATTAGTAGGCATCCAACAAGAACTTTAATTCTGGATGCACATTAAAATGATAATAAAATTAATCTTGAAATTCTTTTAAAACTGAATTTTATGCTGAAATTTAATTTGAAAATTTAATGTATTCTGAATATTGATGTAAATAGAGTTAACGTTGATGTTTGTGGTAGGAATGTGTTGTTTAATTTTATAAATGAGGAGGTTTATAAAATTAGGTGAGCAGCCGAGGCGAAAACAGGATCACAGCAGTTTATGACGCCCAATCGGTGGGACTAGAATTTTTTTGTTGAAAGGACCCAGTTCCCGCATTCACAGGAGTATATCACAGCAATATATATATATATATATATATATATATACGTACCGCTATGTATCGATACGTATCTATACGTATCGAAACGCATCGATACGAATCGATACGTATCGATACGCACCGGTACGCATCGATATATATATATATATATATATATATATATATATATATTGCTGTGAATCCACCAAAATCCGGGAACTACGGTTTTCGAATCGAACCCCACATATTGGGCGTCAAGAATGCTGTGTTCTTTGTATTAGAATCGAACCTCACGAATGGGAAGACAAGAATGCTGTGAATCCTACAAAATTGCTATTCATTACCTTAACTGAACTGGTCCATTGACTTTCTTCTGTTAATCGCCTCGGCTGCTCCTCTAGTTAAACCTTCTAGATAACTTTCATCCTCAATCATAAAAAAAACAAACACATTCCTACCACAAATATCAACGTTAACTCTATTTACATCAATATTCACAATACATTAAAATTTCAACATTAAAATTCAGCATAAATTTCAGTATCAGAAAATTTCAAGATTAAATTTATTATCATTTTAATGTGCATCCAGAATTAAAGTCCTTGTAGGATGCCTACTAATTAATATAACAATATATGCAGACCGAGTCTGAGTACAAAGGAGCATCTACCACCCTTTACGTTAATTAACCAGGTTCGTCTAATTGAGCTCAAAGACATACCCAAATTTTCATCATAATCCAGAACATCAATACTAAATACCCCTTTCTACTTAAACAAGCAAATTTCCCTTAAAATTAAAATTTTATTGTTAGTACAATTTCACTACTGTCCATTTTAAGTAAATCAATTATAATGTTATTCAACACACACGAAAACATCAAAGTTCAAACAAAATAGTATAATTTACCTGAAGGTTACTGCACTCGTAGCTTCAATGTACATCGTCCCTTTGTTAATCACACCATTCCAACTGGGTTATATTTACGGCTTCTGATTCTCAACGCTTTTAAACTTTTCTCCACCACCATTCATCTAAAGTAGTTTCAGTGCTTTTCCGGAACTCATCTGTGTATATCTGACCCTTGTTTTGTGGATCCAGACACGTTTATGAACCATTTAATTATTAACACCCCCGAAAAATAACAAAGAAATTCATACTTCTTTCACCAATATACGCCAAAACTGCCTACTTTTGTGGTTGTAAATTTTACTAATTGGTACAGTGATACTAAACTTTATTACCTTGTATCTTCTTTTCTAAGTGCACTAAAGTACATTCATTGTAGCACGTAAAGAACAAACTGTTTTAAATCACCAAAATATACGAGCAAACTGTTTAAATTATTTAATCAAAATCGGAAAACTAAAAAGCACTGTTTAACGCGTTGAATCAAGCCGCAGATGTAAGAGCTTGTTCATATTCACCTGGGTATATATAGAGGTTAGCCTGTCTGTCGGTCGAGTCCCCAAAACGGACAATTCTAAAGAATTTCGCATGCTAGGTTCCCATTCCGCAGCCCGGCATGCGATTTTTACGAAATCTGCACTCGCACCATTTAAATCTCAGAAATTTCGACACGGCTCGCAACGTCTGGAAATAACTAATTCAATTTTATACAGAAATGTTATTTTTACCTCTCAATTTTGCCTTTTATTTTTACCCAATCGCAACCCAATGACGTTGCTCTACTCCCGCCTTTTACTATATGTGTCTCGGTCTTGCGCATATTATCTGTCTCTATCTAACCTGTTCTTTATTGGTGCAAATTGATATTCTTTATTATCGATTATTTCAGTCCATGTGGACTGTGAAATAACCCACCTTTAGCATTTCCCGTAACTATTAAGCTACGGTTTCTCCAAGATTCTCTGTAACCATTAATTATCTGCAAAATTTACGCAGAATGAGCTTTTTAAAAATACGCAGGTGTTCAACATAATACTTCTAAATAACACTTCTACGATTTGCATTTTATTGGGTTTTTACAAGTTTTATAGATATTATATGTTACTAACGGTTCAATTAACTCCAATTAAAATAATACCCTTTAATTTTTAGTGAATCCTAATTAAATATTAATTATTATCTGTACATTTTGTTTAATACCGGTTACTTAAAATTGAGTTAATTAATATAAATTTTGCACGTAATTTCTATTTGTTTCTTTACTAGGAATAATTAAATTACGTAGAGCTTTCTAATACTGCTTCCTTTGATATAACGCGTCTTGTACATGATTTAAATCTCTTATTTTTAATGAAGCGAATGAATTTTTATGCTTCACGCGTACCTTTTCCCAAAGCTTCTACACGGTAATTAAAATTATTTGATGTGATTATTTAATTTTCTACCCTGGTCTAAATATGAGTAATATATATCTCGATATTCGATATATCGATCCATATCGATATAGAATATGTATCGATATTCGATACGCAAAATCCCGTATCGCCCACCCCTAGTTATAACCCCTTTAAAAAGAATTCTATTTAAACATTATTAAGTAATCATAATTTAAAGAAATCAAAAACATTTATTGCAACAAACAAAAAGCAAAATTAATTTAGAGTAAATGTTCAAAAATTAATCCATTCTCCTGAATACATAATTGGCAACGACTTTTTAATCTTTTTTGCACGCGCAATAAATTCATGTCATTTCTAATATGAATGAAGCATCCTGAATCCTCTGCAATAACTGATCGCCGTCATTTATTTCCACTGCATAAACAAGTTGCTTGAAGTGACCTCATAAATAAAAATCGCAAGGATTCAGGTCGGGTGATCTGGGTGGCCATGATATAGGACTTCCGTGACCAATCTATTTATTTGGGAAATGAGTGTGCAGCCATTTAGTCACTTGTATTCCTCGGTAAGGCGGGGCCCCATCATGCTGATACCTCATATCATGTACCAGGTGGAGTGGAATATCATCCAGAAGATCAAACAATGTGGTGTTCAAAAAGTTATGGTCTCTCTGTGCATTTAAATTTCTATTAAATACATTGATTAGTAATGTGTTATTAAATAAGCCACTCCAAATATTTACATTAAATCTTTACTGGAAATTACGCGTTCTGGTCGCATGTGAATTGTCCAGAGACCAAACATGGGCATTATGGAAATTTTTGACACCGTCTCTTGAAAAATGGAATTCATCTGATCATATAATTTTTGAAATAAAGTTGTTATCTTGGGCGTGCTGTTGTAAAATCTAGTGACAAACATTTAATCGTAGTGCAGCGTCTCCGTTATGCAATGCTTGTACACTTAGTCGATGATAAAGGTGCATCTTTTCTTGATTTATCGTTCGCCATATAAAACTTTGCGATAGCCCCAAATTTCGTGCAATGCGTCGGGTGTTAATTTCTGGTTCTCCAGTTACAGCATTTATTACATTTTCACGATCTTGGACATTGACCTAAGAGAGGCGGCAGTACCAGTTATGCGTAGTCTTTCAAATGCTGCACTGAATATGGGATGCGACGGTTGACGTCTATGAGGAAATCTATTTCGATATTCTCTTGCTGCATTACGAGCGTTGCCATTGCAAAGTCCATAAGCAAACATAATGTCAGCATATTCTTCGTTAGAAAATGGATTCATTCCTAAGTCAAGTTTCACAAATACAAATTGTAACAAATAATGATAGAAAGCATTAACATAAACAAACTATTTTTGACAGATGATTACTTAAAATAACAATTAATAAATTTTGTTTTGCTAAATCATGGTTACTACATTTTTTCAACTTAAAAATTTCAAAAGCTCTATAACTTCTGAACAAAGAAAGATAGGATATAAGTTTATATGAACATTTCTTCATGAAATGAGATCTACTTTTTATTGCCAAAGTTTGTAAAGAGGCTAATGAATCACCCTGTATATAGTCGTTAAGAGGTTCCGAAGTTTAGTTCTAATTGAAGTTGATTTCTGATCGGCGCTTTGTTTACAATATGTTCTAGTTTAAAGCTTTGATAGTTGTGATATGAGATACGTAGTAGTACACATGTGACATAAATTACTGTCGATATAAATGACTTTGTTGATATAAATTACTGTAGTGATAATATGAAGTAATATAAATTAGTAAATAGTACTTGGATAGTTAATTATAGTGCTTCGTTAGTATGTAATTAAGGAGATAGCATAGTCGCTTAAGAAGATAATACTTGTACTGTTAGCGATTAGCTGAAAGTAAATAATTGTGAAAGCTTTTAGAATTCGATTGTAACTACGAGTTGTTCAAAAGGCTTGAAAATAAAGAACTGTTGTTTGTGCAAATAGAGTTTTCGTTACAGTATGAATGTGTCAGAGATCAGTGACTCTATTAGCGACAACACACTGATTCGAAACACTAATGCAGAACTATACATTTGTGTCCAACTAAGATAAAAACAGAACATGGGTTTTTATTTAGTTAAAACTGGTTGGGGGCAAGCGGGACTACAAACCCCAAATAGCAAATAACTCGATAATTCAACCTAAAATAAATTTTTCAAAAGCTTTTATTTCAGTTTCGTAGTTTTACCCATACAATACTCGTACCGTACAACTGAACATTATTTATTCAAGTACTTCCATTCAGCTTAACAACTAATTTGAGATGCCAATGAATTTATTATGAATTAATTTCCACATATGAACTCGCTTACAGCCTTGCTTTTAATACACGTATATACTATAATCTGCATATGAATAGGGTTGGTTTAGAGCTTTCCAGCAATGCTTGACCAATTACGATAACAGTCGCCTTTTATCACTAAACGCACAATTTAAGTTAGATAACAAGCGTTAACTCTACATCTGAACATTAAATATTTACACGCTTAAAATTTCGCTACAAACATGTTCAGTCAATAATACGTTGCTGTGTAAACAAAGTGCGATGAGGAAAGCTGTAGCTCGTAACCCAGATTCATTTTCAATAACGTCACAGCGGGGCTTCAGAAATTTCACATATCTGTAATATTTTGTGTATAAAGGATATGAAGTAACTTAATTAAAATTGATGGTTTCTACATAACTTTATTAACAAATTCTGAAACACCTTAAAATTCTCTACCAAAGACGGTGACCTTTAGCTTCCATAAATTTTCTACTCTTGTAAAAAGTTCTTCTCATAATTTCACTAATTTATGGGGGGGGGGGGGTAGATTTGTATACATATGTTCTCTGCTCAATCGAGTGAGTTTTGTCAAATTTGTATTTATTTGCCATCGGCATTACAAGAAAAAAGTTTACAAGCAATGGCAAAGCGTTCATTACTGCTCTAAAGCGCAGTCTGCCCTATATTTGGATTATTGACATATGACATTATATTTTCTTAATGATCTGTACTAATCCACGACCTAAACGTGTTTTATTGATTTTATAGAAATATAATAATTAGAAGCGGCCTTAACCTGTAGTGTACTTCTGTAATGCAGGTACACGATTATGCAACGAAGGCTGATAGTTTATCGCCAAATTGTAACAGAGTTTATAGAGTTCCGTGGAGTGCAGTTTTTACAAATTTTTTATAGTAGTAAATATGAATTTTTAAAAAAGTTGTAGGTTGACTTTAGTTTCGACATGAGTCTAAGCCGTTAAAGTATACTCAGTGAAATGGAAATTGCAACATCGAGAAGGGTTGGAAAATGTTTTGACCAAACTTGGCAGATATGTTTAACCACTCTAAGGTAATAATTGATTAAAATTTCAAAGAAAAAACCAAAAGATTAACGCAGTAATGTGTTGGGCCCTTGGGCCCCTCCTATTTGTTACACACTCCGTCACTCTTCGTGGCATCGAATCCGGTAGGTGGTCGATGTCCTGTTAGGAAATTGTGTGCCAAGCAGCCTGCACTTCGTGCCGGAAAGCTTCCAGTGTATGCGAAAGATTTGCTAAGTTTCCCAGTCTTCTACCCATAATGTTCCACACATGTTCAATTGGCGAAATATCGGAAAAGCTGGATGGCCATAGTGAAATATTGACATAAGTGTCTTCAAATCGGTCGTTACATGATACGGGAGTTATCCTGCTGCAAAAGTGGGTCTTTGAGCTGTTGAAGATAAAAAGGAAGGATATGGGGTTTCACAACTTTATTAACGTAGCGTAGCGTTCGGTGTTCATATTGCCTCGGATAAACACCAAATGAGACCTACTTTCCATATGTTACAGCACCCATACCATAACCCCCACAGTTGGATGCACATGTCTTTCACAAGAAAATTTAACATTGATCCGTTCCCCACGTGTTCGTCTGACTCTCATGCGGCCATCATGCATACCTAAACAGAATCGAGATTCATCACTGAATACTACCTGGGGGCGAGGGGGTGACTCCTTAGGCCTCTGATGTGGTTTTTCAGCCTTGGTTGGAGACCCTTCTTGTAGTGGACCAAGTACAAGAGGTTTGCTTGGTATCGCACTGGTAGGATATCACTTCCAAATAAAGAAATGTGAGGCTAATTTTATGCCTTTATTTACGGGTAAAATCACAAACATTGTAGCACACAAAACAATTATATAAGGTATAATAAGGAATCGCGGATTACATAAATCTCGTGTTACATATATCGATAAAGCACACTAGGGTGCATCAATATTAAGAGCGCGCAGCTTATCATGCGAGTGCCTGACGACTACTGATCCAACAGGTTAAGGAAGGGATGCAAACCCCTCGTTCACTATAACTAAAGGCGGGTTTACATCATAAAGAAATACGATTTAACAATAACTAAAGGCGGGTTTACATCATAACAAGAAATTCGCTAACACTACCGTATGTCACTCCAGATTTCAACGTAATCGCCAACTGCACCATTCTAAACGTTGCTGTCGGTGTTGAGCCGTAAGCGATAGCATAAGATGTGGTCGAAAGAATTGCAAGTCGAAAGCCCTAATTTGGCGATAAACCGTTCTAAGAACGACCTTCGTTACCTAACCAGTGATTAGCAATTGATCTGGTACTGGAGAATGTCTCTTAAACCCTTTAGGCGGGGATGGCGGTTTTGCACCTCATTAGTTTCGGCCACCCGTTCCTTTTTTACCACAATTCTGGCCTTCCTTAATTCATAATTGATAAAAACACATAATTGTAGATTAGTTCCGGTTAAAGCGATTTGATCCCTATAGTAGAGGATAAAGAATACTACTATAGTAAGCCTGCTTATCGTAAAAGGCGATTAAAAGGCGCAGCAAGGGGCAGCAGCCTTGCTGGCTAAAAGATATTGGAGGAGGGTCGGTTGGTCTCGGGCGATCCTCAATAATTTACAAGCTTGTTGGGGGATGGCCGTGACGGATACGGCTTTCTGCTAAAATCTTTAAAAACTGCGTTGTGGAAAGATATGGGAGCCTACCACAATATTTCCCAGGTGTGCGTGGCCTAAAACACGAAATACATATGATGGAGAGCTCACAAGTAAAATTCTTGTCCGGAGGTAAAATACTCCCTCATTCGGATCTCCAGGAGGGGGTACTTGGGGCTCGTCATCGTAAGAATATAAAACAACAGTTCGATTTAGTGATAGGGACTTGGAATGTAAGGTCATTACTCAGAGTAGATAAGTTAACGAATTTATTAGTCGAAATGAGAAAGGAAAAGCTGGACATTTTAGGTATTAGTGAGGTGAGATGGCCAGATAGTAATGACTTTGGAAAGATAATTATAGAATAATTACAACTTCTTCAACTAATGGACAGGCAGGGATAGGAATAGTGTTAGGTAAAAGATTAGGGCATAAAGTTAAAGAGTACTTACAATTTAGTGATAGAATAATTATGGTTAGATTGAGTACAAAACCCACAGACACTGTTTTAGTACAGGTTTACATGCCAACAACTCAGTACGAGGATGAGGAAGTAGAAAAGGTATACGAGGATATAAATAGTATAGTGAGAAAAGTAAAAGGAGATGAGAATTTAATAGTTATGGGCGATTTTAATGCGTCAGTGGGAGAAGGTAGTGAGGGAAAAATGGTAGGAAAATTTGGGTATGGCAGACGAAATGATAGAGGAGAAAGATTAGTTGAGTTTTGCCAGGAACATAGATTAGTAACTGTAAACACCTTATTCGAACAACATGTTAGGAGAAGATATACTTGGAAAACACCAGGTGATAGGGCTAGATACCAAATAGATTATATTTTAGTTAAACAAAGATTTAGAAACCAAGTTAAAAACTGTCGTAGTTATCCAGGGGCTGACATAGATAGCGATCATAACTTAGTTAAAAAGAAGTGTAAACTAAAATTAAAAAAATTGAGAAAGGTTAAAAGAGAGGGATGGGATCTAGGTAAGCTTAATGATAGTAGGGTAAAAGAGGAATATAAACAAGTATTAGATAATCAGAGCAAAGAGATAGCTGTAGGAGGGAACGTAGAAAATAGATGGAAAGAAATAAAACTGACTGTACATGATACAGCAACACAGACAATAGGTAAGAAAAAAATAGAAGCGAGAAAACCGTGGGTAACAAAGGAGATATTAGATTTAATAGAGAATAGAAGAAAACTTAAACCTCTCAGAGAAGTGGATAGTGAAAGTAAGCAAAAATATAATACAGTTAGAAATAAGATAGTACATGAGTGTAGAAAAGCTAGAAATAAATGGATGGAGGAGAATTGTATGGGAATACAAGATGATTTGAGAGTAGGTAAGACGGACAGGGCTTATAGGGTAGTTAAAAAGTTTTTGGGGAAGATAGGAAAAAATATAATGGTATTAGAGACGAGAATAATGAGCTTCTAATAAATAAAGTTGGGGTAGCTGATAGATGGAAAAGATATTTAGAAGATTTATATAAGGGAGACGATATGGATGAGTTAGAGAACGACCAAGACGAGGATGTAGAAATAGGGTTCTCAATATTAAGAGAGGAATTTGATAGAGCTGTTCGGAATCTTAAATTAAATAAAGCGCCAGGGATAGACGATATTTCCGCAGAATTAATAAAATATGCAAGTCAGAAAACTTTAGACAGATTATATGAACTAGTGAATGTAATATATGACACAGGTGAGGTTCCAATAGATTTCGAAAAAAATATTATTATCCCAATCCCAAAAAAGTCAGGAGCTGATAGGTGTGAGAATTTTAGAACGGTTAGTTTAACTTCTCATGCTTCCAAAATACTAACAATAATAATTAAAAATAGAGTAGAAGCTTTGACTGAGAATTATTTAGGCCAAGACCAATATGGTTTTCGTAAAGACAGAGGGACTAGAGAACCGATACTAATGATTAGGGTAATTATCGAAAAAAGGTTACAAAAAAATAAAAAGACTCATTTTGCGTTTGTAGATTTAGAAAAAGCATTTGATAGGGTTAATTGGATTGTTATGTTCAGGGTTTTGCAAAAAATAGAAATCTCTCATAGGGATAGAAAAATTATTTACAGTCTATATAAAAACCAAAGCGTAGTAATTAGATTTGATGAAATAGATAAGGAAGCTAAGATTAGAAATGGTGTTAGGCAGGGTTGTATACTGTCTCCCTTGATTTTTAATGTTCAAATTGAGGAAGCTTTAAACTTAGCCAGAGAGAGAAAAGAGATAGGTATTAGTGTACAGGGACAGAAAATAGACATGTTACGTTTTGCAGATGATATAGCCATTATAGCAGAGTCTAGAAAAGAGTTAGGAGAGTTTTTAAATATTTTAGATGAGATACTACGGAGTAACTATAGTATGAGAATTAACTCAGTAAAGACAAAGATAATGACAAGTGAGTTACAGCCTAGTTCTAAACCCAAATTAAAAATAGGTAATACCGAGTTAGAGGAGGTAGATGAATTTTGCTATTTAGGTAGTATAATTACAAAGGATGGACGTAGCAGAAGGGATATAGTAGCTAACATAGCACAAGCTAGAAAAATGTTTTTAAAAAAGAAAAACTTACTAATAGCTAATAGTATTAGTTTAGATAATAGAAAAAGTTTCTTAAAGTCGTACGTATGGAGCGTTCTACTATACGGTAGTGAGACTTGGACAATTAAAGAAGTAGATAAGAAAAAGATAGAAGCTTTTGAAACTTGGTGTTATAGGAGAATGTTAAAGATTAGTTGGACAGATAGAGTAACAAACGAGGAAGTTTATAGAAGGAGGGAGGGAGAGATAGAATGATAGGGCACCAGTTAAGACATGAGGGACTATTTAGTAAAGTCTTAGATTATAGACTACCAAATAAAAATCGAGTAGGAAGGCCTAGACAAAGCTATATTAGTCAAATTATTAGAGATTTAGGTTGTGAAGGCTATGTAGACCTTTTTAGACTAGCTCAGAATAGAAAAGAATTTAGAGCTGCGTCAAACCGACTTTAAGTAAGTTCGAAAACAAAACAAAAAAAAAAATAAAAATCAGTTAACTAAATGTCACCAGGACATAACTCACAATTAGTTAGCGGTCTGGCATGTTGGTAGCGATTCGTTGCTTAAGCCTTACCATAACATATAATTTAACACTTTTCCTTTTTGAAGCGGATAACCAGGTTATATTTCATTTCCTTATAAATGGTAATCATGTAAACATGTTAGATTTCTTTAACAACCATCAGGTTGCTAATATCTATGTAGAGTCAGCTGGATAGGAAAAAGATAGAAGGATATAGGAAGACCTAGACCAAACTATATCAGTCAAATTATTAGAAATTTAGGTTTTGAAGGGTATGTAGAGCTTTTTAGATTAGCACAGATTAGAAAAGAAGTTAGAGCTGCGTCAAACCGACCTTAAGTAAGGTCGAAAACAAAATGATGATGATGAAAGCGATTTGCAATTTTCCTGAACGAAAAACTACCTACACAGAACCCATCAATTCGACTTTTGTCGAATTCGCTCAACTGACGGTGGCACTCTAGGCACAATCACGCCCTCAAAACACGAAAATCAACTAAAGTTTAACATATACAATACAAAATTCAACCAAAACTTGCACGAAATAA
This sequence comes from Platerodrilus igneus, assembly GCA_036346225.1. Taxonomy (NCBI): domain Eukaryota; kingdom Metazoa; phylum Arthropoda; class Insecta; order Coleoptera; family Lycidae; genus Platerodrilus; species Platerodrilus igneus. The sequence goes on along the minus strand of JARFIW010001469.1, from coordinate 6,456,510 downwards.
ACCAGATAATGATGTTAAAAAAATGAGAGAAGTGTCAGATATACTAATACCATTAGATCTATCGCAAGGAAATATTAATCAATTATTACCTTTGAGTAGTTAAATATATCCGCCAAGTTTGATCAAAAAATTTCTTCTTGGTGTTGCAATTTCCATCACTGAGTATATTATAACCCGTTTTAATTAAACATAGATTTTAAAATAGAGGCCTTCTATCGGTTGTCCGAGTGCTCGATATACACTACTAAATCTAGTTTGGTTAAGGAGTGTGGTAGTAGGATGCAAGAAGCAATGATATATAACTATGCGGTTCAAAGGCTGTTACATGATAGAAAATATGTATTGCTCAGTAAAATAACTTTTATTGGAAAATGGGGAATTACACTTCTAAAATGCGCCTATGTATTGGTGGAAGCGGCGAGGACATAGTCGATCCCCGCGCTATTCTAACGCTGCGCCAGTAAATCGAGGTGATGGACGTAGTAAGCAAGTGTAGTTATGCATATTATTATTGTATTAAGTATGGACTTTTTAAAATACGTTAGTTTTAGTAGCGGCGCGAGTTTAAGCCGTTAAAGTATTATAACCCTATTGATTTTATTACAGAATTCGAATTATTCTTTAATAAAATGATTGCAAGGCCGCCCACAAAGGGGGTCAATGGGGGTCGCCTGACCCCCCCCCTGAATATGTTCCTTTGGTTTTTTTTTTCGTTAGAAATCGCAACACGAAGTGCACCTTCACTAGAGATTGAAAAAGATTACGATTTCACTATCGGTTGGTTATACTATTGTTTAAAAATAAAGTAAACCTAAATGTTGAGATTACACTACAGGTATGCCTATTGTCTAACTATAAATAGACCAACTTTGAATGTCATTTTAAGCAGGAAATGCGAATTAATGCGATTACCTTACAATAGTAACCCTAACCGCCTATAACAAAACTGTTATTTTCATTCTTTAATATCTAAATATCTTTACCCTGAAAGTTTCTATTCAAACGAAATATAAATAAAGGCTTTCATAATGGTTTCTTTCTTATTGTACAGGTTCAGGTACTCTACAACTAAAACTTTGGAATGTTCTACAAATGTCTCATTGTGTTCTATTCTGAGAAAAAATATATTCTTTATCTATAACAGTAAAGTACGTCTATATCTTCAGTGACTCAGTTTGTATTCAGTGTTTTTCGAATGCGGTGTACTTTTAATTTGTGACTTATGAAACTTTATCTGACTGTTGAATTAGTAGAAGACGTGTATGTTGATAGATATTGATTGGTCATTTTCCTTGTAGTTATTGTTATCAGTGTTGATAAGTAGTGTAGTTACTGGTTTTTGTTTTTAAAGAAGGCCTAAGATTGCAGTTACAGTTTAGTTACGGATAGGATAGCAGTAAGTACTAATGTACCTAATGCGTGAGAATACATATTTAAAAATAATATTTATTTACAATTGGGAGATTCTTATTTTTTTTTCTTTAAAGTCTATTTGATTAACAAATCTCTTCTTTTGAAGTATCAGAAAAGTAAAGCGTGTTATTTTTTTCAGAAATTCAGATCTAAGATCAGTAACAATACTAACAATGGATATTAGAAAATTTTTCAAACGAAATGAACTAAAAGAATCATCTAGCATAGGCTGTAGTAGTAGCGGTGCTGGTGCTAATCTTATTTTTGAGTGTAATAGTATAGTACATAATAGTGTCAATGATCTAAATAAAGCTGGTAGTTCGTCACCTAATACTTTAAAATCTCTCACATGTGAATATGACACCAATCTTTCAACTGATAAGAATGAGTACATGCTCGATTTGGGCAATTTTGTTAACTCGAATGAAACACTTTCCGACGATGTTCGCTTGTCATTATTAACAAATCCTTACAAACCAGATCCTAAATATAATTTCAAGAACGATTCCGAAGAAAGAAGACGTGCTTTAAGATATGACTGGCTTCAACAATACGATTGGCTTGCGTATTCTCCAAAATTCAAAGGCGCACTTTGCAAATATTGCGTAGTTTTTCGGCCAACTGTTAAAAGAGGGGTTCTTGGTTCTTTCATTGTGAAGCCCTTCACAAAATATCATGACTTTGTCGCTTCTGCAAAAGCACATGCTACAACCGAATGGCATCGTGATTCAACTATAAAAGCTTCCAGTTTTACAAAAATTATTGAAGGAAAACGTTTATCAATTACCTCTCAAATAAATGAAGCTGAGCGGAATTTGATTGAATCGAATCGCAAAAAACTTGTACCAATAATATGCACCGTCATTTTTTGTGGTATGCATGATTTGCCATTACGAGGTGATAAAAAAGGTAATTTTGAGGATCTTTTACAATTCAGAATAGAAAGTGGGGATCACATTCTCAACGAGCACTTAAAGTTTTGCAAGAAGAACTCAAAATACACCTCTCACAGAACTCAAAATCAAATAATTTCAATTTGTGGAACATTAATTAGGGAAAAAATTGTGAAAGATGTGAATTTGAGTAAAGCATTTTCAATTCTGGCTGACAAAAGTGCAGATATTGCTGGGGTAGAACAGTTATCACTTGGAGTAAGATTTGTTAGTAATGATAATTCGGTCAGAGAAGAATTTTTAGGCTTTGTAGTCCTTACATCGATGAACGCAGAAGGTATAACTGCTGCAATTTTAAACGCTTCTAATGAATATGGTCTTTGTATGGATAAATTAGTTGGATTAGGGTTTGATGGTTGCTCGACGATGGCAGGTCATGAGCAGGGAGTCCAAAAACTTATTAAAAATAAATATCCAAAAGCGATATATTTTCACTGCGCGTCCCATAGATTAAACTTAGTGATAAATGATTTGAACAAGATTCCGGATATTCAAAATTCAGTAAGTACCATTAAAGAAGTAATTACTTTCTTTCGAGATAGTCCATTAAGACGTAGATATGTTTCTAATATTCCACTATTATGTGAAACACGCTGGTCCGCCAAATATAAATCAATGAGGTTGTTTGCGGAACATTTTGCAGATACTATGAACGCTCTGGAAAATTTAGCTCATAACCGTGAAATAAATGCTCAGACAAGAAATAGGGCCAGTCAACTTTTAAATTGCGTTTCTTCGTCGAAATTTATTTTTTGTCTGCATATTATGGCCAAATATTCTAGCAAATTGGAACCTGTTTGTAATGCACTGCAGTCTAAAAGTATAAACTTATTTTCCGTTAAACAGCACATAGATGAACTACTCAAACTTTTTAGGACACACCGTAGTGATCCTGAACAATATTTTAAAGAGGTTTACAAAAAAGTGTTGAACATGCCCATGGTTTTGGATTGGAAATTACATTACCACGTATTGCACCAAGACAAACTCATAGGTCTAATTATCATATGAGTAGTGTTGAAGATTACTTTCGAGTAAGCCTTTTTATTCCTTATTTGGATTCTGTTATACAGTCTATTTCCACAAGGTTTTCTGAAGATGCTAAGACTTCTTTTTTACTCTCTGGATTACATCCAAATAACTTAAAAGACAACAATATAAAAAGAGCATTGTTAAATAAAAAAGAAGAAATAGCCAGAAGTTATAACATTGATAACTTTTCAGAACAGTTACAAACGTGGGTTGAACTTTGGCAAAATAGAGAGATTCAACAAGATACAGACTTTGTACATTTGCTTGATAATGAAGTTTCTTTTTTTCCGGCCATCAAAACTGCGCTGAATATTTTTTTGGCATTACCTCCAACTACTGCAATAATAGAAAGGTCATTTAGTACGTTAAAGCGGGTAAAATCGTGGCTTAGATCAAGCATGTCAGGGGATAGATTATCAGGTTTATGCATGCTTAGTGCACATAAGGACATGGTAGGTAGGAGAAACAAGCATTTATAAATGAAGTCCTAAATAGATTTGGTCAAGACCGAAGAAGATTGATATTTTATTCAAAATGATGATGATTAATAAAACGCGAGAACAGTCCTATTCAGCAGTGCCAGTTATAATAGTTTGTTGTACCCTTCTTAGTTCTTAGTCATGTTTGTTTGTGCAACAAATATTAAAGACACTATTTAAAGTGCCGGTCGGATATTTATTTACTATTAATTAATATCTGTGGTTTGTGGCCATTTGATTGACAATGTGGCTTTTCTGTTTCCGTTAAATATGGTTGTGTCGTGTCTGGATTTTTACATTTTCTTACGGGCGGCTTATTACGTGTATTGGAATAAGTCCATTCAATTTTCAATTAGTGTGTGTTAATGTAAAATCCAATCTTTTCCATTTGCTACCCTGTGCATCATCAAGCCAAAAGAATTGATAGCCTGCTGCACCAGCAATTTACCAGATTGGTAAGTAACTTTACACTTTATAAAAATTCGATTAATTACAGAATGCTGCATTTATTAAGAAACTATCAATCCTACGTTTTTCTTTTAATTTCAAATACTATAGCCGAAATCTCGAAAGAATGCATTCGCGTCATAGGTTTCTGAATTAAACACGGACATACTTTTAATGTATATCGCTTTTAAATTCAGTAACCTATGGCGTGAATGCATTCTTTCGTGATTTCAACTATAATATTAAAAAACGCTGCATTATCGATGGTCCTAACTACTTTTGAGCTACTCTAAGGAAATAAGATTTTATGCCTTACATTACTTTCCAATACGTCCAGTAACGGGGTTGCATTAACAGTGTTCATCCTTTGTGTAACATAACTAATATTTTTGAAAGTAGTCTTGACCCCCTCTACAAATTATTCTGTGGGCGTCCTTGGATGATTGTTATTAAGAAAATAAACTATGTTTAAAAATATATATAATTACATTAAATATAATTAGATTAAAAATATGGCAAACACCTAGGAATAAAAAGATTGTTAAAACTCTTGATAGTATGGGATACACTGATAAAACAAAAATGAAATTTTCTTGTTAAGAAAGAGAGATGTGTATGATATTTAATAGTAGTCTGCACGGGAAGTTCTAGAAAATTTGTACTGCTATACATGGAGTAAAAGCCAAACATATAGGTGTAAACAGGTTATTGGATAGAAGGGTTGGAAAGTATTACCGAGAAGTATTCACATTCCACGTGTGTTTCCTGTAAGCGTAACTAGCAGACGGTAATTAAAGAATTTGTTAGAGAAACTATTGCAAATGTTTCAGTTCGAATAAAGAGGGCGCAAATAAAGTGTATTAAATACGATATTTTGTTGTGCATGCGTGTGTCCGTGCAAAAATTATCTATCACTTTCGCTTTTTCTCTACTCAATCTCCGGGTGCAACGTATTGTCTTTTGGCAGCTGTCGCTCGATTCTAATTTGTACAAGAGAATATTTTTGTAACGCTTCTTATTAATATCGTTTTTTCATGACCAATCTATAATTGTGTTCAGACGTTTTCAACATTCTTTGGTTTGTTTTGAAATGTATAAGACGGATTGCTGTGCTTGCGCTCTGGTGGAATTACCCCACACTTTCGTTTTCAACTTTGACTTTGTTCGAAATCCTTCAGCTCCTGCTTTATACAGCATAGATTAGCATATTTTCTATGTAAGTTAGTATTCGATGGTGGCAGAAGTAAAATACATAAGTTTAGTATTAGAGAATTAAAAATCGTTAAACGTATTAAACACAAATGTCGAACTCAAATAAACAAAGATTATATTACGGAATTAAAAGTTTTGAATTTTAGGCAGAATATTTAACTAGACTAAAATAATCTAATGACTTCATGTATAACTAGCAAACAGATAGGGAATCATATAGCGGATTTAATCAGCGCTTCGGATTCTCGATTAAGTAATGCTTTTAAATCCAGTTTTGCTAATGGATATAGTACTACAAGACTAGAGATATTAGTATATCTACATTGTTGGAATTTGGTATATGGCAGAATATGTGTATTGTCTATTAAAAGACTATATCTAGTTCGTTGGAAGATGGCAAATTGGCTTCCCAAATATATGTACGTATTCGGTGTAATTTGCGAGATTACAGTTTGTCATCGGGAAATATTGCACGTGGGAGCTGAGGTAGACTGGGCGGCGAAAGCGCCGGGACACGCGTAATGTCATGTCCGAGTATGCACCCGACTGAAGTAGACTGCGCATCAGGGCTGGAGTGGACCACGCTCTTGGCGGTTGACGACTTTGTTTGGAGGGATGCTCCCGGTAACTTTCGGTTGATTCTATAAAGTACGCGTGCCGTAGATTTTCCATATGCGCTTAGACTCTTTTGGATTTACCTCTCATTTTAGTTCTCCTAACTAACTAGTCCACCACTACGTTCGGATGTGTTCGGTACTCAATCACTGATATTGGAAACAATAACTACAGTAAAGAAGAAAAACTCTTAGAGGGCAACGACTTAACCAATTCAATTACAAAACCATGCAGCGATAATATAATGCTAGTCAAAATGTGCGACATTGTGGATTACACCGACGACTTAAAAAAAATATGTTGCTTTTTTAATACCCACCTACTTGGGAAATTCTCAAAATTTGTATCTGCTATGCCTGGAGTAAGAGTCAAACTTCCATTCCCGCTACAAAGCGAAAACAAAATGGCGGGAGAAGTAGAATATATTATTGCAAAAGGAGGTCTGGAAATTATAAACAAGAAGTATATAAATTCAATATGCATTTCGTACAAACTGAAACCAGCACATGTTAAGATAGTAATTTTGTTGGAGGAACTACTACATACATTGGACCAGCTTGAAAGAGATGATTACTATATACTAGATCTGGATATATAACCCAAGATTTCAGCAGGAAATTTAACAAATCGGAATTAATTTTAACCTTAACTATCAAAGAGGACATACAGAACACGATAATATAATTTTGGATACCGATAAAACAGCTGACAAAAACTGCTTATCGTGGGTAAATTCCAATAGTCACGTTAGGATATATAACAAGTTTATATGCCAAGTAGCCGGTTCAGGTATTAGCTAGCAAGTTGATTAGAAATCATATAGGGGATTTTATCAAATGCCCGGATACTTGATTTAAGCTGATATTTTCATCTAAAATGGTCAAATAATATGGTATTATGCAACCAGAAGCAACAATACATAACTACATGGTTGAAAATTGTAATACGATAGATAATGTATACGATCTATTAAAGGACAATTTAACTTTTTTGGAAAAATGCATATTATACTTGTGAAATGCACAGGTGTACTTGGTTATGAATGCAAATATGTGGAGAAAGCTAATTGAAAATCTGCCAAATAGTTGCTATCTTGTATTTAATAACATTGTATAGCACTTTAATAGGGAAACGGTTATACAAAAAAAACTTACTAGATTACAGTTTAAGTTACCAGACAATATGCAGCATAGGAAAAAGATAATCAATTATGCAATTTACGCATACAGTTTAGATTGTTCACCGATTAATTACACAGAAGTAGTGGAAGATACATCGAATAAAAACGGCGTTATAATTAAGCAGAAATGTGATGCTAAAGCTGAAGACACATTTTTCTCAAAACCCGGTACACCATTCTCGATAATTTCAGAAAATGTAAATATCGGCGACCTAAGACTGATCGCTACAACTAATGTTTCTAGGCAAATTTTAAGAAAGTGAACCAATGCATGCAATAAACTTCTATCGTACACCGTAAAAAAAATAGAACCTGTGTCGGCTAACTATGTACAATCGATTAAGAAAAGAAAATTACAGTTGGATAAAGTGGATTTAAAAATGAGTAAGTACGAAACAAAGACCATCGCATTAAAAGAACAGTACCAGCATCTAATAAAAGGAGAATGACATATTGAAGGGAGACTAATAAATCATTTAAAAACCTACAGGAAACATTTGAACATATCTGGTGTATATAATGTTTCTGCGTTTACAGTTAATAACCAAGAAACGTATTCCCACGTGGGCGTTCTTAGAGAGAAGAACTGGCATAGAAATGTGGATTTTTATAAAGGAATGCTAATTCCTCTTACCCGAATAGATTGGAACTAGCTTCTTGCCCATATAAGAGCATTTTCCAAACATTTAGAACTAATTGCATTACAACATATAATGGTTACTCACTTTCGAAACTAGAGTGCTCGTTAATAAAAATATACAAAATTAATCTACAAATTGTACCAAGATGGCGTGAGTAAAGTGATAGTTGCATCAAAATGATTGTGGGAAATGGGAGGTGGAATGTGAAGTAGGTTGGAGGGAGGTAGAAAATGTGTTGTAAGAGGTGGGAGGTAGTGGATGTGAAGTGGTGTGTTGGAGATGGGCTGTGTGAGGTGAGGTCGGAGGTGGTAGGTGCAATATGGGAAGTAGTAGGTGGAATATGGGAGGTAGTAGGTAGTAGGTGGTAAATGGGAGATCGGATATGATAAGTGGGAGGAAAGAAGTGGAAAATGGGTAATAATATATGAGAGGTGAATGGTAGGATATGGGAGGTGGGTAGTAAAAACTGTGGGTGAGTGGTAGGAAGTGAAAGATTGGAGGAGGTTGCCGAGGTGAGGTGGGAGGCGACGGCGGAGAGGTCAGCCAAGAAATATGTTATTATTCTTTGTGAACAATCTAGCCTTTTGGGTGTACTTTGAGCTTTCCTAATCAACTACTTTATTATCCTGTAACGCGTTCTCGTTAGGTTACAGATAACTAGCAAAGGAAAAATTAATAAATTTAGATGGACAAACTAAACAAGGACGCGCCTTGTAAAAGATATTTCACGAATAATTAATCTTAATTAAGCATGGCATTTGAAAATTTGTTTCTATAACGTCGTTCAGTTAATAAAGTATAACATTATTTCTTTTAAATACATTGTAAACGTAATAATCTAGGACAGCGACTTATTTTAAAACCACAAATGTAAATAACTCTAAATGTTACAAGACGCTACGATTGCGTTCTGAGAGAAAATAATTAACAATAGGCAGCTGCCGCACAATAAGGACCGTGGCGTGATTGAATTGCAGAAAAGCAATAAATAGCTTTCACGTGTTTCGTGGAATATACTGTTGCATCGAAGAACAGATCGAGAAAATTCTAATACAGGAAGTAAAAGGTTGCGTACATATTACGAAGTGCCGAACATTGGAGCAAGAAGATGGTGAAACAGAGCTTGTTAGTGTTGGAATTAAAAAAAGTAGAACACAGAAATAAAGTCCGTTATATTCTCCAATTCGAAAAAATCAAGACGCGTTGTACGTATCCAATTATTGATTGCAAAAGGAAACTACAAGAAGAAATTATAGATCTAAATTATAAAAAAGAGGAATTCTGGAAAATTTCTTGTTTAAGATAGAAGGCTGTGTACGATCTTTGATAGTTGTTTGTGCAGAAAGTTCTCGAAAATTTGTAGTGTTAGATATGGCGTAAAAGCTAAAACATGTGGGTATAAACAAGTTACTGTACAAAAGTGTTCGAAATATTAACGAGAGGTATACACATTCCATATATATGTTTCAATTAGGGAGCAACTAGCAAACGTTTATTAGAGAATATGTTAGAAGAACTACCTAAAATGTACCAGCTCGAATAAAGAAGACTGGTTTAAAGCGTATTAAATACGATATTTTGCTGTGCTTACGTATTTACAAGCAAAATGTGTCTATCACTCTCGTTTTCCCCACTCAATCCACGTATGGGAAAACGAGTGCTCGTTAATAAAATTATACAAGGTGAATCTACAAATTGAACCAAGATGGTATGAGAAAAGTGATAGTTGTATCAAAATGATTGTGGGAAATGAAAGGTGGGATGTGAAGTAAGTTGGAGGGAGGTACAAAATGTGTTGTAGGAGGTTGGGGATGTAAGGCGGTGTGTTGGAGATGGACTGTGTGAGGTTTGGTCGGAGTTGGTAGGTGGAAGATAGGAGGTAGTAGGTGGTAAGTGGGAGATCGGAGATGGAAAGTTGGAGGTTGTAGCCAATTACCTTGGGATAAGATAATATAAGACACCTATCTTGCCTAACGTTATGCACAAAGGTAACTAAAACGAGGATTTCCTGTTACGACGAGAAACCCGAGGTAATGTTGAATGGAAAACGGCTAATGAGTAAGAAAAGAAAGGCTAGTAGAGTAATTTGCTCTGGGTAAATCATGAGCTTGGGTCTGGGTTCAACTACGATCAAAAATAAAGTGAATATGGCGCCACCAAATTTTTGAATACAACTAATGACTAATATTAGCCTATTTGTATAAGGAGAATCCGGAAACCTAAGTCCTATACCGATGTACAAATATTTTGCATGAATGCAACCCTTACGAAACACTCGCCTACTTCCACGTTATAGTTGATAAAGATGCACTGCTACTTCAGTCATAAAATAAAACAAATATCTAGCACTGTTTGTGCATTCTATTAATTATCACCATTAAATTTCATAGATAGTATGACCCAAATAATATCTCATTCGAAATAATAATCAAAGAACATAACCAAAATAACGTTCTATTCTCTCAATATCTCAGTTATGGAAAACAATTATTTACAAATGATTATTCAATATGTACACATCATTATCACATGTAATACCACAAGAGGTTCAAAATTATCGGGTAATTCCCGATAGGTTCGTTGCAAACAAATGAAGGAGTCAAGTTTTTCAGTTTAAAAAATCACGAGCGCGAAGCGCGAGTGATTTTTCTGAAAAACTTGACGACTTCGTTTGGTTGCAGGGAACCTAGAGGGAAATACCCGATTAATTTTGAAGCTCGAGTGGTATTCGGGGGATTATTTTTCCATCCAAATTTTGTCCAATACAATTCCATCATGAGACAAAATCCATAGTTCAAAATTAAATACCCACAATTATTGATTTAATTCATATTCAGTGTGTTACAATTAAAAATACAATTGTTATAGACATTAGAACAATTTTTATTCAAATCAGCGTTATTGGTGATCGGTCCAGAGGAAGTGGAAGGCTGTGGGTGTGCAACGGGAAGGGGAATGGAATTTTGCATTATATTCACTTCATTGCGCTCATATTTACGCAGCTTCTTCAGAATCGCTTTATGATGTTCTTGATCCAGTTGTAGATAAGGCCGAATTGAATGAGTAGTCGCATGCCCAGTAATTTTAATAATTTGTTGTTCTCCAACTCCTGATTTCGCCAGATTAGAAACAGCTGTTGCACGACTTGAATGATTCGTGATTCTCTTGTTTCCGACATCAAGACCGGCCTTTTTCGCTGACTCCTTCACCCACTTCGCAATCATATTCTCGCCTACTGGAACATCTTTATACCAGCCACTGCTACCTGGATTTCCCAGCTCGGATTTGGAGTCAGGAAAAATCTATCTGTCGTTATTTTCTCAGTTCTCTTAACTTGTAATTTTCTAAAGAGTCTCACTGGACACTTATTGGGGACTACTGTATTCTCGGCCAACCACTTACTATCAGACAACTTTTGTCACCACCTTGCGTAGTTTTGCTGAAAATTGGATTGTATTCAATTCTGCCAGTGAGTTCTCCATCATTTTGCCTCTCTTCTCGGAAGTGATATATCATTGTCTTGGATCCTTCACCACCTCGCCAAGCTAACTCCACTGAGACAATCATGAAAAATTTTTTGTAATCCCTCAGGTGTTTCTTCGTCCCATGCATTAACCATTGTATCCCAATCCTTGTCTTCTAGAGCTACTGCACTCGCCTTTCGTTTTCTGGTATGGCTTGCAGAGCCTTGCGTTTAGCATCACGAGCCCCTCTGGCTCCTTTGAAAACAGCATCAGAGAACGGATTTATTTTCACGTTGAACTCGGTCGAATATTTATCTTGGAGTAACTTCGCAGTTTTATTCCACATTGCCTTCACTGTACTTTCCTTATAATCATCCCCGTTAAACTTCTTCATGTTGTATCCCCAGTCTTTTAAAATATCCGCCAGTTCCTCTTCAGTGGTGTCAGCCTTCAATACGACATATTTCTGATCACAAAACGCAGAAAATTGTTTCCACACGGAGGTGTTTGACTTGATGGTGTTGATGGGTACATTTCCTTTCACTTTTTCATCAATTGTTTGCAAAGACAAATCCCCAAATCGACTCATTTTATATTAGAGCTTATCAATTGACATAATATAATTCAATCTGTCAGATTAAATGGAGGGTTAACTAGATTGGAAACCTTTTGTTTTTTTTATATAGGCAAAATTACCAGTGAAATTATCAAAAATTATCAGTTGAATTGCGTGTAGGCTATACGAAATAATGTCGAATGGTGCAATTGTATTCGCTGAAATTTGGATGCGAAAAATAATCAAATTGATTTTGTTTTACTATATCTCAAACTTAGAAATTATTTTTCATATAGATATTTAAAAATTCGTACAATGTAAGTGACTAATGATATTCTAACAAAAATTTTATTCAGTCTTGTGTAGTGCTTCGATAGATTTCACATATAGATGTCAATCAATTTACTTCCAAATATTTCTAAAGTTCAATTAGGCATACATAACCTAACCAATGAACAAAGACTTTTTAGAATCTCAGTATTTTATTAATAACAACCAATACTATTTAAGTTCAATTAGTTTAATTTTCCGGACATACTCAATAATAATTATTAACATTCTCATTTATTCTTAATTTATTATGTCAAAAATGTAAACAATTTGGCATTAATACTGCCCTCTATGAATTTCAACGGCACATGGCAATATTAAAAAGGGAGTTTTTATAAAATTCACTTCAAAATCACAATAAGGTCAAACGACGTTAAATAGCATAGACATTTCGAACTTGAACAAAACTTAAAAACACTTAAAGTACAGTTGTAACCAAAACTTGTACTTTCTTTTAGAACAAACAACCTACCCGATGTTCAGCAGCTTACAAAAATATCAGCGATGCACTTAGTTACCATTCCATGAATGTATGTATATCTTGAAGCTTACTAATACCATCACAAAATTGATAGATATTTCTCAAATCATCTGATGTAACCCATAACAAAAATCTTGCTGTAGATAAATTTATCAATTCAGAATTAAATTCCAGACACTGAATATTCTAACGTTTTAATATTCAAATTGAATCTTCCGAAATTATACACCCTTCTCTAAATTATTTTTGTCGCATGTGTTACTGACACTTAATAAAATTAACACCGTGTATTGCAGACATCACTGAAGCAAAACATAATAGGAAGCGTTCTCTTCTCAAAACTAAAATGAAGCCAAAAATCTAATCACTGCACGATGTTTTCCTAGTTTTACAACTTTTTTCGAGTCCGGCACCAAGCGTAATTGCTCTGGGCCATCTTCTTGAGAAGAAGTTTGACTTTCACCCACAACAGCTAGCGTAAAAGTGTTTGTAAATTCGACAGTTACAACGATCAAGCGTATCATTCTACTTATAGAAGGAGGGAGCTCTTGAAATGAATCCTATAAGAATTATTAATTGTCATCGTACAATTTGAAATTATGCTCACAGTTTTGAAGCATAAAGTTAAATTAATACAACAGGTAATAAATACATGGGGTAAAACAGAACCGTAAAATCAATTACCACTTAGAAATTTACAATGACGTAAGGCTCGAAATAACCTTCTATCAAAACAATAGCATAAATATCCATAAAAATACTGTTGGAAAATAAATTTGTTACAAGGTAAGAAGTGGGAGGAGAGAAGTGGGTGGTAATATATGAGAGGTGGATGATAGGATATGGGTGGTGGGTGGTAGGAGGTGTGGGTGGGTGGTGGGAAGCAGAAGATAAGAGGAGGTAGGCGAGATGAGGTGGGAGGCAACGGCGGCGCTGGTCCAAATGCCCTGCAAATTACCCACTGACGAGGTCGATTGATTTAAATCCTTTGAACTGGCATTGGAGAAATAAAATCGAAATCTCGTGTACTTGGACAGAAGCTGTCTGTAACGTTTTATATTTTAAATTCACAAACACAAAAACAAGTAATTATAAAGAAAGTCGCACAGTATGACAAATGTATTGCCTGCCAGAAAACCACCACCTTCCCGACTAAACAAAAGAAACACTGCGATCCTTCTTCGTTATCTTCGAAAACGGAAAGCATTCATTTTTATTGTTTGAATATAGCAGAAAACAATTTTTATAATCAAAAAATATCTTGTTGTTTCAAAACAGCTAGGGAGCGGTATTAAATATAAAGTGAGAGGCTCGTTTTGAGGTACACAACGTCGGCATATGTACTTACAGCCATTTATGTAAATTTAATTCAAATGAGTGTTACTTTTTATAGGGTTTAATTTAAATGTTTGAATTATTTATTAAAACTGAAGGGTGCTTCATAGTTCTTTCTAACCGAATCTTTTAAGGTTTGAAAGACGAGTCATTTGTTTAGAAATAAAATGGAAGATAAAGAATTATTAAAAGTTTCAGATTAGGTTTTGAAACCCAAACAACTGCTGTTTAGGAGTAGCTTATCGGAAACACCGATTTCTAAACAAGTCGAGATTAATCGATCTTCGCGAAACCTGTAGTTGACAGCAACGGAAATTATCATTTGTGATGGCCTAAAAACACGGTAAACAGAAATGTTCCGCAGACTAATCGAGAAATAAGGGAAATATCGATTTAATACTACGTATGGATGGCGATCTCCATCGCATTTTCATAAATTCCTGAATTTAGATTTTTAGAATGTCGGTAATGCACCCAAAGTCATATAGACGAAAATTTAGCTACCTTATGTTTACGTTATATTTATATCAAAACTAATTAATTGATAGACTTTGTTTTGTTTAACTAAATTCTTAGATGCACCGTGCATCAGTCAAGTGAGTAACAAAATGGTGTGTACTCCATAATACGCGAAGAAACATATTTTACAATGCTAGTTCGTCGTTAGATCAGAAGCCTAACACTGTGATGTCAATAGAGGTAAGCATCCACAATTACTTTGCTGCCCAAACTTTATTTAAAAAGAAAGGAAAAAAGAAAAAAATCACTCTTGTTATTACAGAAAGGTTAATTGCAAAATGGCTGTTTTCTCAAAGAATAATGCTGGACAATACACGCAAGATATCCAACCACAGTAGAAGGACGATACTGTTAACTGTCGCCATTTAAGATGACAAGGGTCGCCTATTTTAACCATCACTGCGATGATAAAAAAACAAATGTATGAGGAATTTCACAATCCCATAATACAGATAAACAAACTAAAATTATTCGTTCTCAAATGTTATTCACGAGATTCGGAAAGCTATTAAATTGCTTCGCCCAACAAATTTTCATAGTCGTACGTTCCATAGACACTGAAAATTGCATTCTACAACTCTGCGAATTTAAACAGTTGGAAATTACTTGAAGTTGTTTTCTACAATAGCTACAAAACTTTATAAGGTCTAAGATAGTTCTCGTAGAAATACTGTGGTGAACTTTTACCTTTTGTAGTACACAAAGCACAGTTCAAAAACGAAATTAATTAAGCCAGGTAAGCTTGTATGATATAAAATGATAATTAACTCACAGTCTTTGTATAATTCTACTTCCCGTTCTTTGGAGGATTATTTCCATTCCTTAGATAAAAATCAAAAGCGTTTTAACTTTTTACTTAGCAAAAGCTTTTAGTTAAGAAGCAAATCATTAAAACGTTTTAAACATCGCTGAATATTTACTGACGTACCACTTAAACCAACACAAACAACATATTCACTGTCTTATCAAGTACTCTTTTATTAACTCTACTCCAAATCCATTGCTTGGTACACTACGCAAACTGATCACACGATAGTTTTTACGTTCATTCCTACTATCTTTACCTTCATGCAGGGATACAATCACATAACTTTACCCGTCACTTGGTACTTGTGTACATCTGTCACACATATGTTGAACAATTCACAAATGCTCTCGATAAGTAACATAGCTCCGCACTTAAACATTTCACCCGTGATACGTGAATATTCTGCCAAATTACTATCCTTCAATGCCTTCACTTCTGTTTGAACTTCATCCTCGTACTCTTTCACTTATAGTCATGTTTGCTATCATTTCTTGTTTTCGCTTCACATTTCCACAATACAAATATTCAAAGTATTCCTACACCGACCTCATATCTCTTTCCTTTCAAATAATTTCACTTTGTTCATTCTGCACACTACACGTTTTTTGTGCACACCTTGTTTCGTACATTTCCATTTCAAACTTTTTGATAACCTTTTCTTTCACAACCTCTTTGCATATTTATTCTGCCTACAAACACTCTGTAACTTCTTAACATCGTATTATCAGCATGCGCCCGCTTATGCGCATCTTTCTTTTCTTCTATTGCTTGTCGCACACCACTCCACCGGGCATCTTTCTTTATTTTCCCATCACTTCCATTGGATCGTCTTCGCGGTTTTATTCATTTAAACATTTTCGTGGTTTAAAAACAATTCCAGTTGTTAGTAAAGTCATTTTAAAATTGGCACATTATACTCGCCAATTATCGTCGTTTCGCCGAATCATCTCCAATCAGAAGAAAAGAAGAGACTTGACCTTTGTTATTTGGGGATTTGTATTTCAAAATTTAACAAGACAACTGCTGATTAACATGGTTGATTTAGTGTATTTCAACTGCATAATAACCGCTTAGTCGCCTTCAACTGAATGTGTCACGCATACTAAGAAGCTAATGGAAGTATGTTTGTTTATTGTAGTAAATTAATTTGTATAGTAATTGCATTTTACACTAAAATCGTTCATAAAAATTTGTTCTCTATCACTGCTGATAACTAGATGTTTTTACATATTTTGAAACACAATAAAAGTAAAAGATCCTTCACATTTCGCATTTTTCGCATTATCGTGTAACATTTCTTGGTCCTTCGAGCCGGATTTGCAACAGTCCTGGATACAGCCATTAAAAACAATAAGATTAGAGAAAATTTTAGATTGTGCAAATCGTTCAGTGGATGATCCATCGCTTAGAAATATGTTTAAAAATACAACATCGAAATGTGGAATCAATATACAGGGAATACAATGAGAACTATTTGACGATTCTTCGTGCAACAAGTGAAGAATCTCAACAACCACTATTTCAAGAGCGATTATTGCTGGATCAAACTTACTATTCGATAAATCTTTTGCAAGATATGCTTTTTTCTTCGTCCAGCACGTCAGTTGGTTTGAGTACATCGACGCCTACTGCAACTTCGTCTCAATTGTCTCATGTTAAGCTTCCCAGAGTCCGGTTAAATACATTTTCTGGTGATCTGAAGCATTGGTATGCCACACATCGAAAAATTCCAATAACTATCCCTGAAAATGAAGCATTTAATCTTATTAATAGTATTCCTATGCCTTCTGTTAATTAGCCTTCTGCTAATCGTTTTTCTAACACAAGACTCTTAGCCAATCATTAGTGGTTGTTATTAAATAGGTATCATTCTCTTACTACAGAGAATTGAAAGCATTTTAGGAATTTGGTTGATTGCTTTACAGGAAATTTGTCGATATTGAAATCTTTAAATTTTGATACAGATAGCTGAAACTTTGTTCTGGTTGCTCTTTTGTTGAGCAAACCCAATGAAGCTACTCGTAAGAGATTTGAATTGCATTTTAATTTGTCTGAAGTGCCAACTTATGAATTCTTAAGAGTTTTTGATAAAACAGTGTGCGGCTTTGGACAACCTGGTTCCCACTACAATTTCAAAAACGTCGTTGTATAAAGGTACTGCTGTTAGATTGTATAGTCGACTAAGTCCTACACGTTCTAATTTTGATTTGAAGCCTAAGCCATTTCTGTCACAACAAACTGTCGTCTTGTCTTTCGAAGTCATCTTGTAGACATTGTGGTAAATATCATAATTCAATTCTTCATTTTTCGCCAAATGCTATTTCGCACTTGCCCCCTTCGAATACTCCAATTCATCAAGAGACATCTCAAGCTAGTACTTCTAACAATGTTTGTACAAGCATTATTGGTTCTGCCGCAACAACTTGTTGCTCTGTTGCCCACAGTTCATCTAGAAATTCTTGACAAACAAAATCGAATCAAATTATGCTCTTGTTGACATGGGAAGTCAAATTTGCTTCATTACTGAAGTTCTTCGCAAATTTATTGGTTCATCATCTCGTCCCTCATCTGTTCCTCTTTTTAGTTTGGTGTAAACTTCGCATCAAACTTTAAGCATGATTTCCGGTATAAATCACCCCATTCAAGAATATGATTCTGTTCCAATGGATAACAATTTGAAAGTAACTTTATAGTTTTACCTTCCATCTATGGTAACCTTCTAGCTAATCTTATACAATCTCGGTGGACTCATTTAGAAAATATTAAACTTGCAGACGAACAATGGAAACAGCCTGCTCCTGTTCAGATGTTGTTAAGTGCTGACGTTGCCTCTTGTATTCTATTAGATGAGAAAATTACTGATAATGACGATTCTCCAGTTGCTGTTAATTCGATCTTTGGCTATATGGTTCTGGTCCTATTGATCCCATGTCGACACATCACTTAAATTCGTTTTTCGCTTCTGTCGATCCCAGCAAGGGTATTAATCTCGAACAAATTTGTGAGCTTGAAGATATTCCGTGCAAGAAACTGTCTTCTCCGGAAGATGATCTTATGGCTCAACAATCATTCGATAAATTATTATTTCATTTGCCCAATGGTAGGTTTGGAATAAGCCTTCCTTTCAAAGAAAGAGTTCCTGCCTTTCCAGATTCAAAATCTATTGCAGTTAAACGTATGTTGGTTTTAGAGCGTCGTCCCCAAGACAATCCAGAACTATTGATTGTATGCGTGTGTCACATGTCACTTTTGTTATCTTCCCCTCCTGGTAGTAATTCATACTACATTCCGAATCATGCAATTCTTAAGATAGAAAACAGCAAATCCAAATGAAGAGTTGTATTCGATGCTTCTGCGCAATCGGCCAATAATATTTCATTGCATAATACCTTGCTTACTGGAGCAAAGCTCCAGAATGATATTATTAAAATTTGTAAGATTTCGTACTTTCAAAATTCGTTTTCATCTGTGACATTAAACAAATGTATCGTCAAATATTGACTACAGAATCAGATTGTCACTACCAGCTAATACAATGGAGGTGAAATCCGTCTGAATCTATTCAGACCTATCAGTTGAACACCGATACTCACGGGGTGTCATCAGCTCCATATTTGGCAATTCGAACAATTTTAAGTTGGATACACTCGGCAAAAGTACCTTTCCCTTTGTTGCTCTAGCATTAAAAAACAATTTGTATGGCAATGATATTTTGTGTGGCGCTTCCACCTTACCGGAAGCCCAGGAACTAAAATATCAACTTATCCAGTTACTTTGTTCGGGATGTTTTGAATTACGTAAATGAGCTAGCAATAGTTCGATCCTTTTGGAAAATATTCTCTTTGAACATTAACAACCAAAGTCAAATCTGGTCGCAAGGGTGCTGATTTTATCATTAAGGTATTTGTATTTCGTTAGCGATTCTCGGCAGACATCTTTTCATTTCATATTTAATCTTTGGAGAATCGTATCTGTAAACGCATTCTTCTCTCAGTGATTGCTCGCATTTATGACCCTCTGGGATTTCTTACCCCAGTCACTTTCGCACTCAGGCAACTCATTCAGCAATTTTGGGTTCTTGGGTTTAGATTGGGATAGAATTCCACCAGATGTCAGCGTCAGTTTCGGAAAAGATTTGTTCCTGAATTTTCAATTATTGAATCAATTCAAATACGACGTTATCTAGCTATTAAAGAAGCGTGTAGTGCACAACTTAATGCTTTTGCTGATGCCTCAAAAAAGAGTTATTCAGCCGTTGTCTATTTTCGTTTGGTATTTCCCTCTGGGGATAATTTCTTTTTGTTTTGTTATGGCTAAATCAAATGTAGCACCTTTGACATGCTCACCAGTGCCTCGGCTGGAACTTTGTGCTGCGGTACTCTTATCAAAATGAGTACAATTTGTTGTATATACTTATTCGTCTATAACATTTGAAAAAATCGTTTGCTATACTGACTCGTCAGTGGCTTTAACTTGGATAAAGTCACCAGCTAATCGTTTGAAAACATTTGTAGCTAATCGCATTAGTTTCATTCACGAAAGGGTTCTCCCCGAACTCTGGTGTTATATTCGGTCTTGTGACAATCCGGTTGATTGTGCCACTAGAGGTTTGTTTCTTTTTGAATTACTATCACCTCCATTATGGTGGCAGGCACTCCGTTCTTGTCAATCCCGGAATAAAATTCAAGAAATAATTGCCAATTGCCTAAGAATATTCAACACGAGAAAAATGATTCTTGATTCGTTATCATTGCTCTTGTTAGAGTTATATAAAGCTATGATGGTTATCACAAAAGCGGTTCAACATATCTCGTTTAAGAATGAACTAGAAGCATTTCCCGCTTTGCTGCATAATAAACATCATTTTACAGACATATTGCTAGAATAAGTTTATTGCAAGAATCTGCATTCAGGAGTGAATACAACCTTGTATTTAATTCTGAAAAATTTCTGTATTATGTCGTTTCGTGCAATTCATCGTATTTTGTCGAAATGTTGTTGATGTTATAGAATCCATTCTGTACCGAATGTTCCTATTATGTGAATACCCCATTATCATGTTTCCGAAGTTATACCCTTTAGCTCTGTGGAAATAGATTTTGTTGGTCCGTTTGCTATTACGCCATATCGTAAGAAGGGCTCCAGAACCTTTAAGTCACAGCTTTGTAACTTTGTTTGCATAGCTACCAAAGCTTTGCATCTTGAAGCTGTCTTGGATCTGCCTACTGATTCAGTTCATGCATGTCCCCAACGTTTTATTGCTCGTTGTGATTGCTGTCAGGACATCTATAGCGAATGTGGGACGAATTCTGATGGTGCTGATAGACAATACAAGAACATTTTCGTCAATCTGTTGAATCAGAAGCAATTGTCCGGCATTTCAACGCTCCTTCTGCGCCTCACTTAGGCATTTGGGAGAATACCATTAAATCAGTGAAAAATCATTTAGTTCGAGTAGTCGGAAATCAAATACTTAACCTGGAAGAGTTTCAAATTCTTACTGTTCAAATTGAAGCCTTTTTGCAGTCTTAGTAACGAACCAAATGATCTTCGTTCGTTAACTTCAAGTCAGTTTTTGACTCTGGAACCTTTGTCGTCACTCCCTGATCCCAATGTTTTGCATATAAAAGTGTCTGGTTTGTCTCACAGGCTATTAATTCAAGCATTGCAGCAGGGATTTTGGGATCGGTGGCATAAGAAATATTTACATTAAATATATCAACGTGATAGTTGGTTCAAATCAAAGCAGTTAGATGGTATTGATGCTGGTACTCTTGTTATCGTAAAGGAGGATTCATTCCCTCCTCTTCGTTGGCGACTAGCTCGAATCATTCAGCTACGTCGTGAAACATGGTGTTTCTCGTGTAGCTGCCGTACAAACGTCCAAGAGAATTTTAAAATGTCCCATGGTCAAATTGTATCCTTTGCCATTCCTATAAATAATTTTCAATTTGTGCATCTCTATGTAAATACACAAATATTTAAAGTTTGTGTTTATTAATCTAAAAAGAAAAGAATTATGTACAATACCAAATTCGTATTGTTGTAATTACTCGTGAAATCTTATAGCTATCGGTCTAAGTTTTGTTTAAGAAAAATAGCATCTTAAATGCTATTTTGGTGGGCAGTTATGGATCGTCTTCGAGGTTTTATTCATTTTAAACATTTTCGTTTAAAAACAACTCCAGTTGTTAGTAAAGTCACTTTATAATTGAAACCTTACACTCGCCAATTATCGTCATACCGCCGAATCATCACCAATCAGAAAAAAAGAAGAGATTGGTATTTTGAACTTCAATAAGACAAGACAAGTGCATAGTATCCGCTTAATCACCGTCAGTTGAATGTGGAAGTAAAATGAACGTAAAATGTAGTACAGCCCGAGAGAAAAAGCCTTTATGGAACAAGACGCATTACTATATCTGGAATAGTTTTAGCTGCTATAAAAACATCGAACGTATGTATGTAACGTAACACAATACGACTGCAAAACATTAGGCGAAGAAGATGCTAGAATGTTAGAAGTTGTAAGAGAATGCTTAAGATCGGATGGAAGGATAGATATTAACGACAGAGTCTCACAAATGGCTCAATAACTTTGAAGTAGTAAGGGCGGAGGATAATAGGTCATATTTTGAAGCATGAAATATGGTTATGGCAGTATAGAAAGCGGGTTAAAAGGTAAAGTATGTAGAGAAAGTTAAAGGCTCAAATCAGCAGTCAGATTTAGAAAAACGTGGGTAAAGATGGCACGATGGAAAACAGTGGAGAAATACATCAAACCAATGGAACTCGGACACTCCATCGTCGACACTGGCGTTATTTATGCGATAGCTAGTCATACGGTTGTTAAACGCTGTGCTAATCATTTCTACGCCATCTTCGCCAGTAGCGGTAACTGTGGCATTTTTATGTCTGTTGCTTCTCAAGTGTGCGGCATATGTATTCTTTTCCATTTCGAAATCGCACACTTTACACATAATTCGCGGTTGTTTCGTACAAGACCCTTTAACAGCTGGCGGAGCTGAACGTTTACTGCTTAATGACATACCGTGCTGTTTTTCCTTGTGTCGCTGTGAGCTATTTTTGTAAAAGCGATACCGCAAGACCCACAGTTTAAGTACTTTGCTGCCGACAGATGTATAAGCTTAACCCTGGACGATGTTACACCACGACATTTGTTCTGGTGCCGTTTGAGAGCATCCCTCCTGGTAAAGTAGACGTGACACGGCTCGCATTTAAAAACGTTTGCAGGTACCATTTTAGTACAAAACAAAATCCGCACTATAAGACTTGACTTGTAAGCGAACTAACTAAAAAGCTTACTCGAGCGTACCTGATTTATGTTCCTTATAGAATGCATACCGAAGGTTTCCGAAGACGACCGAACGATGTTGAGGATTCAGCGGGGAACTAAATGACGTCATAATCCTCGCTGCTCGTCCAATACATTAAGCGCCAATGCATGCACCTGGTTGCTTCGTCGATGGTGCGAATACCGTTAGTAAAAACATTGGAAACGTCTTCCATGTTATACGGATCGCGTGTATATTAAAAATCCAAAAGGGTGGTAGCACACGCACACAAGTTGTCTGCAAGACGTGCTGTAGAAGATGCAGTGCTACTATAACCAAAAACTTAATAAAAACACTTTAAACCTTTGCTAAGGGAATACCAAACTTGTTGTCTACAGGATACTTACTAATAAAGCAATTTAATTTTAAATAACTTCTACGTCATACTTTAGGAAATGGTAGGCTTGAATATTTTCCAAATGAATCACTAAGCGAAAGTATATCCTTAGCAGTATTAAAATTAACCATTAATTTCCCATTTTTACGACCGTGGTTAATTATAGATTAAAATTTAATTTGTTCGCCTTCGAGCTTCTCGTAAACTAACATATTTTTTATTAGTTTTTGGTGGTTTTCTTCTTTTTCTTCTTTTCAGGGAGTATGTGTATTCAGCTCGTTCCCTTTCTATTGTTTTCTAATTTTATACCCTATTTTACCGAGATTCAGTGAAAGAGGTTAAGCAACCTGTGGCTACCAAGATCCCCCAACACTTAGACACTTGCCGAAATAATGGTTTTCCAGTAAATCCTTTCACACACTTAACATTATTCGAGAATATTGCCCAACCAATTCTTGTAGTTACTTATAATAATCATCATGTTTAAGCACAGTTATCTTTTCGTCATTAGTTTATCCATCTTGGGATTGGTTGGATGCGTACCTCCATTGATTTCTATTCTGGGCTAGCCTACACATCTCCCTGAGACCTTTACAGCCTACATCTTTTACTATCTGTGTGCAGTAGTCTAATCTAGGTCTGCCTCTTCTTCTCTTTTTTCCTATCTCTGCTTCTAATATATTCCGCACTATTCCCTCATGCCGTAGTATGTGGCCTATCATCCTATCTCTCCTATTTTTTTACCGTTTTCCACATATTTCTTTCTTCCCCTACCATTTTTAGTACCTCTTCGTTCATAACTTTGTCAGTCCATGATATCTTCATCATACGCCTGTAACACCACATTTCAAAGGCTTCTACCTTTTTCTTGTCCGCTTCTCCTACTGTCCAGGCTTCACAGCCGTACAGTGCTGTGCTCCACACATATGTTTTAAGCAATCTTTTCCTTGTTTCTATGTTTGTGGTCTTTGAGCACAGTAGTTGCTTTTTCTTGTTAAATGTAGCACGACCTTATGCTAATCTTTGTTTTATATCTTTTGTGCTTTTCCCATCTTGTGTTCTTTGGCTTCCTAGGTAGCAGAAATCCTTAACCTCTTGTAAGTTCGTGTTAAATACTTGTATTCTTGTTTTTGATTTATTTTCCCCACCTTTGCAAACTAGAACTTTAGTTTTAGTTTTGTTAATTTTCATACCGTATCTCCCTGTTAGAACCGTTTCCATTTCATTAAGAGCAGCTTCTAACTCTTCCTTGCTAGACGCTAATACCGCTATATCATCTGCAAATCTAAGCATATCAATTTTTTGTCCCTGCATAGTAATTCCAAATGTCTTCCTGCATTTGACAGTATTCATTGCCTCTTCTATGTACAAGTTAAAAATCAATGGGGATAGGGCACATCCCTGTCTCACCCCTTTCCTAATATTTACTTCTCTACTTTCTTGCTCTAATTCTATTACCGCTGTTTGCTCTTTGTATAAGCTATGTACTATTCGTCTATCCCTATAACTCATTCCAATCTTTTGAGTATTTCAAACATTTTTTTCGAATTTACATTGTCGAATGCTTTATCCAGATCTACAAACCTTATATACATGCTTTCCCCTTTTTCGATTGTTTTCTACATTATCACTCTCAGAGCTAAAATATCCTCCCGTGTTCCCCTGTTTCGCCTAAACCCAAATTGGTCTTCTCCTAGTATTTCTTCAGCTCGTTTTTCCATTCGTCTTTGCACAATTCTAGTTAATATTTTTGACACGTGTGCTGTCAAACTTATTGTTCGAAAATTTTCACATCTATCCGTGCCTTTCTTTTTTGGTATAGTTACTATGATGCTACGTTTGAAATCTTTGGGTATCTCGCCTGTCTCATACATATAGCTTACAAGTTGGAAGAGACGTTCTGTTACTGCTTGTCCAGCGGCTTTTAGAGTTTCTGCTTGCACCTTATCTGTACCCGGCGCCTTACCATTTTTCAGACTCTTTAATGATAATTCAAACTCGTCTCGAAGTATAGGATATCCCAAGTCATCATTTTCAATGTCTCATTCCTGTTCTAATGCAGTTAGTTCCTCTCCTGCATATAAATTCCCTATATATTCTTGCCATCTACTCACTTTCTCTACGTTTTCTATAATAACGTTTCCTTGTGCGTCCCTTATATTTTTGCTATACGGTTTTATATCCCTAAAATTCATTCTAATTAATTTGTATGCTTCGTCTGTCTTTCCTATTTCCATCTTAGTTTGTACTTCTTTGCACTTTTCATCAATCCATTGTTCTTTAGCTTTCCTGCATTTTCGAATAATTTCCCATTTTATGGCTTTGTATCTCTGTTTTCCTGTTTCGTCTGACTTATTTTTGTATTTTTGTCTTTCTTCTATTAAATTCACGATATCCTTTGTTATCCATGGTTTCTTATTTTCTTTTTGTGTATACCCCAAAATATCCCTGGCTGCCATGTCTAGGCTGGATTTAATGTTATTCCATTCTGTTTCTACTTCCTTAGTTTCAGATATTTTCCCGATATCATTCAGCAATTCATTTGACTTTTTTTCAAATCTTACTTGAATATCTTTATCTTTTAGTTTCTCTAAGTCCAAGTGCCTTTTTCCGTTCCTTTTTTTCAGATTTTTAAATTTAAGTGCGGCCTTCATAATTACGATGTTGTGATCAGTATCTATATCTGCTTCTGGGTAGCTTCTACAGTCTTTTACTTGATTCCTAAACCGTTGTCTAACAAGAATGTAATCTATTTGATATCGTCCTATATCTCCTGGCATCTTCCACGTATATCGTCTTCTAGCATGATGTTGAAATAATGTGTTTGTGATGATTAAATTGTTCTTGTCGCAAAATTCTACCAGCCTATTTCCCTGTCGTTTCTCGTGCCTAAACCAAATAAATCTACTACCGCTCCTTCCCTACCCTCACCTACCACAGCATTAAAATCCCCCGTAATTATTAAATTTTCATGTCCTTTTACGTATCTTAATATGTCTTCAATATCTTTGTAGATGGCTTCTACCTCTTCGTCACTGTAGCTAGAGGTGGGCATGTATACTTGTATTATTACTGTGTTTACCGGTTTAGATTCTAATCTAACCATGAGTACTCTTTCGTTCTTTTGTAAGTAATTTTCTACACAGTATCCTATCTTTTCCGCATAACTATCCCCACACCCAAATTTCCGTCCTCTGCTCCTGTATGAATTACCCTGAAGTCTCCACTCCAAAATCCCCGCCTCTGGCCACCGAACTTCGCTGATCCCTACTATGTCTAGTGATAACCTATTCATTTCGATTTTTAGGTTCTCTAGCTTACCTACTTGCTTCATACTTCTAACATTCCACGCTCCGACTCGCAGAATGTTCCCGACTCTTATTTTTAACTTTCCGATCGCATCCTCCGAAGTAGTCCCCTCCCGGAGATCCGAATGGGGGACTATTTTAACTCCGGAATCTTTTACCCCAGAGAATGCCATCATGTTTGTTACAATTTAAGTACGCTGTGTACTTGGGAGATAATGTGGTGGTATCCCGTTGCCTTCCACATCGCGGTAGTGTGTCTTAGACTGCCATACCGACCCCTATGGTCTCTGCCAATCTAAGTACCGAAAGAGCCGCTGCCCTCTTTCGAAGAATATCTATCACAGAAGAAACCATGAGAATCAACACTTGCATTATAGTGAACTCCTTCAACGAACGTATTTCTAAAATTGTTTATACAAAGTTCCGGAGCATAGAACAGAAAAAAAATAACAAAAATCCAAAGAGCGCTTTTTAATTTATCTAGATTGCAATTACTTTTGAGCATATTTCTAGTCTTCGAAGATAACACTGTCGCTTTATCCGATTACAATTAAATTAGGTCATTTAATTACAATAAATATCGAAAACTAACGCATCATAGACAGCTCGTATAATTGAGCAATCTTCCAAACGTGAAAACACTTATTAAAACAAGGTGTAGAGTATAAAATTGGAGAAAATATTCAAACTACAAAATAAAACGTAACACACGGCAATGTTTATGGAGACGTTCGTGGCTATCCAAATCTGCTGCAGAAAAGACTCAGGTACAAGATAGTTAGACAGGAATAATGAAGAGGAAAAGGGATTCCCTTCTGCACATCTCGCACTTCAAAATGCCGGTATAAAATGTCCAGTTTACTACTGGGAAGTTCCAGGGAATGATATCACATTCCCACTTTCAGCTAACTGTCAAGTTTCATCGGTTAACGATCATCAAGCGACCGTTGATAACCAATCGCACAAGTCTCAATAGGAAGTGGTAAATGTTCAAAAAAGGCGCTTAATATAAACTAAAACTAATAATAATGCAACATATAAAAGTTAAACATTAAAGGGAATTTGAAAAACGTCAAAATGACACGTAACCAAGACTAAAGAATAACTTTTAAAATAAAAAATATTACGAAATACTTAAGCATCATCATTAGGTCTTCAGTCCTAGAACTAGTTGGATGCGTCCCCTCATTGTTTCCTAGTCTGAACCAACCTACACATTTCCTTGAAATTTGCACACTCTGCATTTATCACTATCTGCGTGCGAAAGTCTGATCTCGGTCTGCCTCTACCTATCTTTTCCTATATCTGCTTGTAATATATCCCGTATTATTCCCCAGAAATGCCTTAGAACGTATCCTGTCCTTCTATTTCTCCTATTTTTTTCGTTTTCCACGGATACCTTTATTTCCCTGCTATTTCAACGACCTATTTGTTATTAACGTTGTCTGTCCATGCAACCATCCTCATACACCTGAAGCGCAACATTCCAGAAGGCTTCCATCTCTTTCTGTCTGCTTTTCCTACTACTTCTATTTCATAGATGTACTGTGCCGTGCTTTACACTATGCTTAGAACAGTTTTTTGTATCTACGTTCGTTGTCTTTGAACATAGCTGCGGTTCTTTCTTGTTTGATGCAGTTCGATCACCTTCTATTGTTTTACAGTTATACACCCTATTTCTCCGATATTCAGTTATATGTGAAGGGGGGTAAGCAGCCTTTGGCTGCCAAGTTCCCCCAGCACTTAAACCTTTGTCGAATTATTAGTTTTCCAATTTATGTTTAAGTACGGTTATTATTTTTGTCATTCGTTTTTCCATCTTGCGACTGGTTGGAAGCGTACCTCCATTGATTTCTATTCTGAGCTAGTCTACACATTTCCTTGAAATTTTCACAGCCTACATCTTTCACTATCTGTGTGCAGTAGTCTAACCTAGGTCTATCTCTACTTCTCATTTTTCCTATCTCTGCTTCTAGTATATTCCGCACTAATCCCTCATGTCTTAGTATGTGGCCTATCATCCCATCTCTACTATTTTTTACTGTTTTCCACATATTTATTTCTTCCCCTACCATTTCTAGTACCTCTTTGTTCTTAACTTTGTCTGTCCATGATATCTTCATCATAGGTCTGTAGCACCACATTTCAAAGGCTTCTACCTTTTTCTTGTCTACTTCTCCTACTGTCCAGGCTCCACAGCCGTACAGTGCTGTGCTCCAGACATATGTTTTAAGCAATCTTTTCCTTGTTTCTATGTTTGTGGTCTTTGAGCACAGTAGTTGCTTTTTCTTGTTAAATATAGCACGACCTTGTGCTAATCTTTGTTTTATATCTTTTGTGCTTTTCCCATCTTGTGTTATTTGACTTTCTAGGTAACAGAAATCCTTAACCTCTTGTAAGTTCTCGTTACGTATGTGTATTCTTGTTTTTGATTTATGTTCCCCTCTTTTGCATACTAGAACTTTAGTTTTATTTTTTGTTAATTTTCATACCATATCTCTCCGTTAGAACTGTTTCCATTTCATTAAGAGCAGCTTCTAACTCATCTTTGCTAGATGCTAATACCGCTATATCATCTGCAAATCTAAGCATATCGATCTTTTTCCCTGCATATTAATTCCAAATGTCTTCCTGCATTTGACAGTATTTGCTAACGCCGGCAACAAATTCCTTTTATTTTTAAATTACAGTTTATTAATCCGATAAATTATCGCCAGAATAGCATTCAATTCAAGTTATTTTTAATTTATAGATAAATTGAAACATATGCCAATTCTGACAATCACAAAATTAAGACAGATAGTAACAAACATCGGTGTGATTCGGTTCTCTAGTAAATTGTGGCATTACGGTGTGTACGTCAAAATAACTCCTAGCACCCGTCTTAGAGAGTGGGTTCGAAGACGGTGAAATTTATAAATTGGTGATCCTTGCCTTCCTTCAATGACCATCCTAAATTTCACCCTTTAAACACCTATTTAAAGTGAGCTGCAGATCTTGGGTAAGTTCATTGTTTTACTTTTGTTTGTTCATGTTTAAAAATTACAGTCCACTGTGTCTTAACCGAGCGTTAATAGTATTCATTGCCTCTTCTATGTACAAGTTAGAAATTAATAGGGATAAGGCACATCCCTGTCTCACCCCTTTCCTAATATTTACTTGTCTGCTTTCTTGCTCTAATTCTATTACCGCTGTTTGCTCTTTGTATAAACAATGTACTATCCGTATATCCCTAAAACTCATTCCAATCTTTTTGAGTATTTCGAACATTTTTTTCCATTTTTCATTGTCGAATGCTTTTTCCAGATCTACAAACCCTATATATCCGCTTTCCCCTTTTTCTATTGTTTTCTCCATTATCACTCTCCGAGCTAAAATAGCCTCCCGTATTCCCCTGTTTCGCCTAAACCCAAATTGATCTTCTCCCAGTATTTCTTCAGCTCGTTTTTCCATTCGTCTTTGTACAATTCTAGTTAATATTTTTGAAACGTGTGCTGTCAAACTTATTGTTCGAAAATTTTCACATCTATTAACGCCTCTTTTTTTTGGTATAATTACTATGATGTTACGTTTGAAATCTTTGGGTATCTCGCCTGTCTCATACATATAGCTTATAAGTTGGAAGAGACGTTTTGTTACTGCTTGTCCAGCGGCTTTTAGAGATTCTACTTGCACCTTATCTGTACCCGGCGCCTTATCATTTTTCAGATCCTTTAATGTTAATTCAAACCCATCTCTAGGTATAGGATATCCCAGGTCATCATTTTCAATGTCTGATTCCTATTCTAATACTGTTAGTTCCTCTTCTGTATATGAATTCCCTACAAATTCTTGCCATCTAGCTACTTTGTCTACATTTTCTATAATGACGTTTCCTCCCGTTTCCCTTATATTTTTGCTATATGGTTTTATATACATAAAATTCATTCTAATTAATTTGTATGGTTCGTCTGTCTTTCCTATTTCCAACGTAGTTTGTACCTCTTTGTACTTTTCATCAATCCATAGTTCTTTAGTTTTCCTGTATTTGCGAATAATTTCCCATTTTATAGCTTTGTATCTCTGTTTCCTGTTTCGTCTGATCTACTTTTGTATTGTCGTCTTTTTTCTATTAAATTCAGAATATCCTTTGTTATCCATGGTTTCCTATTTTCTTTTTGTGTATACACCAGAATATCTTTGGCCGCCATGTCTAGGCTGTATTTAATGTTATTCCATTCTGTTTCTACTTCCTTAGTATCAGAAAATTTCCCGGTATCTTTCAGCAATTCATTTGATTTTTTTTTCAAATCTTTCATGGATATCTTTATCTTTTAGCTTCTCAAAGTTAAAGTGCCTTTTTCCTTCCTCTTTTTTAGATTTTTAAATTTAAATGCGGCCTTCATAATTACGATGTTGTAGTCAGTGTCTGTATCTGCTTCCGGATAGCTTTCACAGTCTTTTACTTGATTTCTAAACCGTTGTCTAACAATAATGTAATCTATTTGATATCTTCCTATATCTCCTGGCATCTTCCACGTGTATCGTCTTCTAGCATGATGTTAAAATAATGTATTTGTGATGGTTAAGTTGTTCTTGTCGCAAAACTCTACCAGCCTATTTCCCCTGTCATTTCTCGCGCCTAACCCAAATAAACCTACTATCGCTCCTTCCCTATCTTCGCCTACCACTGCATTAAAATCCCTCGTAATTATTAAATCTTCATGTCCTTTTACGTATCTTAGCGTGTCTTCGATACCTTTGTAGATCGCCTCTACCTCTTCCTCACTGTAGCTAGAGGTGGGCATGTATACCTGTATTATTACTGTATTTACTGGTTTAGATTCAAATCTAACCATGAGTACTCTTTCGTTCTTTTGTAAGTAGTTTTCTACACGTCGTCCTATCTTTTTTCGCATAACTATCCCCACACCCGAATTTCCTTCTTCTGATCCTGTATGAATTACCCTGAAGTCTCCACTCCAAAAATCCCCCGCCTCTGGCCGGCGGACTTCGCTGATTCCTACTACTATCTCTAGCGCTAACCTATCCATGTCGAGTTTCAGATTCTCTAGCTTACCTACTTGTTTCATATTTCTGACATTCCACGCTCCGACTCTCAGAATGTTCACGGATCTTTTCTATGCTTTCGGATCACATCCGCCGAAGTAGTCCCCTCCCGGAGATCCGAATGGGGGACTATTTTACCTCCGGCATTTTTTACCCCAGAGGATGCCATCTTGTTTACTACAATTTCTGTACGCAGTGCACTTGGGAGGTAATGTGGTGGTTTCCCGTTGCCTTCCACATCGCAATAGTGTGTCTTAGAATGTCATACCGACCCCTATGGTCTCTGCCACTCTAACTACCGAAAAAGCTGCTGCCCTTTTTCGGGAACCTGTCTTAGTCTGGTTCCTCACTAAAGACCCCACTAATATAGTTAAACCTATAGTTCGGCTCTTTAGCTCTACCTGTTCTAGTATTTTAGAAGGTGCAGGTCCGTTAAGCAGTAAAATAAAATAATTAATGATGTTATTTAGTCAGTAAGTTCTTCGTATTCATTTATTGGTTTACCATTCGTTCCGTTATTTCGAATACATTAGTTTGCTTCGGGTATAGACTACCACTTTTTTTATTATTTTTTAATGGTTGTACGCCTTTGATAGAATAAATAACATCCATTTGTGTTCAAATTTGTATGGAAACACAAAATGTTTATGCTCAAACAACTCGTTGCAACTTCTTAGTATTTTAAATTCAAAACTCGTTACCAACTCTTGTAGTACGCTGCTCCAGTATTCGAACTGGGTCTGCTGACACCCATCTATTTTATGTATGTACTTTTTTAAGCACCAAAATTAATGACAAAGATGACTCTGCAAAAACAATTCATTCACGTACCGTTACAGGCTGCATACTTGCAGCAGCCCCCATTGTAAAATTCAAGAAACAACAATATCGTTTACAAAGATACGCATACAAACATACACTACATCAATTGTTCAATTTCTGCTGTTTCAAAAAATTCTCTACGATATTTTAAGATGGTCTATAAGTGCGGAAACTTCTCTATCGAATTTTGGTATACCCCACAGAACAAGCTTAATCCATTTTGTTCAGAATAAGTGTAAAGCATTTTATATTAAACTTTTAAAAACGGTGGCGAATTTACACGTTCATTTTCAATTTCGAAATAAGTCGTCCAAATAGCGGAATCAGCTGAGCAAACTCTAATGCCTAACTATTTAGACGAAAAGAAGAGTATCAGAAAACGATCACAAGAGAGTGAAAGCTTACACAGGATTAGCCCGTGGTTGAAAGAACAGGATCAATGCGACGTGCCGGCTTTACAATACGTTAATATTATAGCAAAGCTCTAGAATATAGAGGAAAATGGAAAGGAAAAAACTCGAGAAGATAGTAACATGGTTACTGTATGAAAAAAGGTAAGAACTAGTTTTCTAAAACCTTTTGATGATTAGTACGGGTAGGGCTTATATAAAATTTATGGAAATAAAAAATTACAAAGTACGAGAAGGGTTTAAACCCCAACATTTACATAGTTGCTTGGAGCTTTTCATTTACCATTTCTACTTACTCTATATAACTTTTTAAAAGAGCACTGTCAATACTTAAGCATCTGAAATATTATGTATCTACTGGAGCTAAAACCAAAGATCTTGATGAGGACATGACAGTAGCCTAATCACTTCCTACAGTTGCTAAGACAATCTAGCATCTAATTCAAAACTATATTTTCGAAAGCGATTAAAACACACCTTTATTAGTTATTGTGCACGAATGATAAAACTACCTTTCTATAAACGAGTCTGAAATGTTGGCCGACACTATGTACGAGATCAACAAGAAGTTGAGGCAATAAGAACCACTTTCTGCACGATGTACATATTAAATTTCTCCGTAGACTGTCTTAACTTCAAAAAAAGATTTACCTACTATAATAAAATAGTTATAGTAAGAAAACAGATAAAAATCAAAAAGTTATTAGTTAATAACTATAAACATAATAAAATGGCGGACATTTGGAATGTCAACTATTTGTAGATACTAAATCATGGCCTACATACTTACTTAATATTACTTATATTGTGGCAACAACGTTGACGTGTTGGAACGAAAAAGTTTCCAATGTAAAGTAACGCAGTCCAAAAATCGCGTTTTTTTATACTTATGGAGAGGTCAGCGGAGAAATATATTTATGTTACTATTCTTTGTGAACAATCTAGCCTTATGGGTGTACTTTGAGCTTTCCTAATCAACTACTATATTAGTCTGTAACGTGTTCGCGTTAAGTTAGAGATAAATGACAAAAGAAAAATTAGTAAATTTAGATGGACAAACTAAACATTGACGCGCCTTGAATAAGATATTTCACGAATAATTAATCTTAATTAAGTATGGTATTTGAAAATTTGCTATAACGTCATTCAGTAAAGTATAACATTATTCCTTTTAAATACATTGTAAACGTAATAGCGATGATAAAAAACAAATGTATCGGAAATTTCACAATCCCTAATACAGATAAACAAACTAACATTTTTCGTTCTCAAACGTTATTCACGAGATTCCGAAAGCTATTAAATTGCTTCGCCCAAGAAATTTTCATAGTCGTACGTTCCATTAGAAACTGAAAATTACATTCTACAACTCTGCGAATTTAAACAGTTGGAAATTACTTGAAGTTGTTTTCTACAATAGCTACAAAACTTAATAACGTCTAAGATTGTTAGTTCTCGTAGGAAGATTGTAGTGAATTCTTACCTTTTGAAGTACACAAAGCACAGTTCAAAAACGAAATTAATTAAGCCAGGTAAGCTTGTATGATATAAAATGATAATTAACTCAGTCTTTGTATATTTCTACTTCCCGTTCTTTGCAGGATTATTTCCACTCCTTAGATAAAAATGAAAAGCGTTTTAACTTTTTACTTAGCAAAAGCTTTTAGTTATAAAGCAAATCATTAAAAAGTTTTAAACATCGCTGAATATTTACTGTCGTACCACTTAAGCCAACACAAACAACATATTCACTGTCTTCTCAAGTACTCTTTTATTAACTCTATTCCAAATCCATTGCTTGGTACACTACCCAAACTGATCACACGATAGTTTTTACGTTCATTTCTACTCTCTTTACCTTCATATAAGGGTACAATCATATAACTTTTCCCGTCACTTGGTAGTTGTGTACATCTAACACACAAGTTGAACAATTCACACATGCTCTCAATAAGTAACATAGCTCCGCACTTAAACATTTCACCCGTGATACGTGGATAGTTCTGCCAAATTACTATCCTTCAACGCATTCACTTCTGTTTGTACTCTTTCACTTATAGAAATGTTTGCTATCAGTTCATGTATTCACTTCAATTTTCACAATACAAATATTCAAAGTATTCCTACGCCGTTCTCATATCTCTCTCCTACCAAAGAATTTCACTTTGCTCATTCTGCATACTACACGTTTTTTGTGCACCCCTTGTTTCGTACATTTCCATTTCAAAAATAACTTCTTGATAACCTTTTCTTTCACAACCTGTTTGCATATTTCTTCTGCCTATAAACACTCTGTAACTTCTTATCATCGTATTTTCAGCAAGCGCCCGCTTATGCGCATCTTTTTTACTTCTACTGCTTGTCGTACTCTATCATTCCACCAGACATCTTTCTTTATTTTCCCGTCATTTCCATTGGATCGTCTTCGCGTTTTTATTCATTTTAAACATTTTCGTGGCTTAAAAACAACTCCAGTCGTTAATAAAGTCATTTTAAAATTGGCGCATTATACTCGCCAATTATCGTCATTCGTTTCTGTAGTAAATTAATTGGTATAGTAATTGCATATTACACTAAAATTCGTTCATAAAAACTTGTTCTATATCACAGCTGATAACTAGATGTTTTTACATACTTTGAAACACAATAAAAGTAAAAAGTCCTACACAATTCGCATTTTTGGCATTATCACGCAACATTTCTTGGCTCTTCGAGCCGGATTTGTAACAGTCCTGGATACAGCCATTAAAGACAATCAGATTAGAGGTAATTTTAAATTGTGCAAATCGTTCAGTGGATGATCCATCGCTTAGAAATTTCTTTAAAATACAACATCGAAAAATGGAATCAATATACAGGGAATATAATGAAAACAATTTGACGATTCTTCATGCAACAGGTGAAGAATCTCATCGACTACTATTTCAAGAGAGATTATTGCTTGATCAAACTTGCTATTCGATAAATCTTTTGGAAGATAAGCTTTTTTCTATGTCCAGCACGTCAGTTGGTTTGAGTACATCGACGTCTACTGCAACTTCGTCTCGATTGTCTCATGCTAAGCTTCCCAGAGTCCAGTTAAAACATTTTCTGGTGATCTGAAGCATTTGTGTACACTCAAAAATTTGTGTGCCACACCTAAACACAATTCTAGTTTGTTTAATATCCGTACCGTGGATCCTACAAAAATCGTTTCTCGCCCCACGGATTGGGTGCCATAAAAGTGCAGTGGATTTCTGTATACCAATTCGAGTCCTAGTGTCGTTGGACCAACATAACATTTTCTGAAAATTTAATAATAAAAAAAAATTTCTTACAATACCTTTGGAACGCCTCCTTATTTCTGCACACCTCAGCTAGCTCTAAAATCTGCTTCTTCTTGGTTACCAACCATCCTAAATTCACTCTTTCTCTCATATACAGTCAAATGAAATTACCACTCAAATAATGCAACAAAACATACAACCTTTTTATTTACACATATTAACAAATTTCCATTAGTAAGAAAATATTTATACATTTGTATATACAGTTTGATAAAAAGTTACCATCTCAATCTTTAAATCTTTTAAAATTTCATGATTTTAATATATTCCAACAATTTTATTTCAGACGAGTAGATGGGCCCGTCGTGCAACCCTAAATTGATTTTTATTCTTGTTATCCAGTTATCCCTGAAAATGAAGCATTTAATCTTATTAATAGAATACCTATGCCTTCTGATAATTAGCCTTCTGCTAATCGTCTTTCTATCACAAAACTCTTAGCCAATCATTAGTGGTCGTTATTAAAAAGGTATCATTCTTTTATTACAGAGAATTCAAAGCATTTTAGGAATTTGGTTGATTGCTTTACAGAAAATTTGCCGACGTTGAAATCATTAAATTTTGATACAAATAGCTGGGGCTTTGTTCTGGTTGCGCTTTTGTTGAGCAAACTCAATGAAGCTACTCGTAAGCGATTTTAATTTGTCTGAAGTGCCAACTTATGAATTCTTTAAAGAGTTTTTGATAAAACAGTGTGTGGTTTTGGACAACCTGGTTCCCACTACAATTTCAAAAACGCCGTTATCTAAAGGTACTGCTGTTAGATCGTATAGTCGACTAAGTCCTACACGTTGTAAATTTGATTTGAAGCCTAAGTCACTTCTGTCTCAACAAACTACTACTCATGCAAGCAGTAATTCGTTATGTATTATTTGCAAAAGTGATCGTCATTTGTATTCGTGCGAGCAATTCCTTACATTGTCTCCAATTCAACGTAACGAGCAAGCCAAACATCACAGGTTATGTTGAATTTTCTTCGATCCAACCACAACCCGTCGTCTTGTCTTTCGAAGTCATCTTGTAGACATTGTGGTAACTATTGTAATTCAATTCTTCATTTTGTTTCGCCAAATACTATTGCGCACTTGTCCTCTTGGAATACTCCAATTCGTCAAGAGACATCTCAAGCTAGTACTTCTAACAATGTTTGTACAAGCATTATCGGTTCTGCTACAATAACTTGTCTTGCTTTGTTGCCCACAGTTCATCTAGAAATTCTTGACAAACTAAATCGAATCAAATTGTTCATGCTCTTCTTGACAAGGAAAGTCAAATTTCCTTGATTACTGAAGTTTATCGCAAATTTATTGGTCTCGTCCCTTATCTGTTCCTCTTTCTAGTTTGGTGCAAACTTCGCATCAAACTTTAGGCATGATTTCTGGTATAATTTGTATGATTCTGCTCCAATGAATGGAGATACGCTTTCGGCCAGTCGCAAGGTGGAAAAACTAATGACAATAATAATTACTGTACTTTAACATTGTGATTATTATAAACAACTACAGATATTGCTTTTGCAATACTCTCAACTAATGTTAATTGTGCGAAAGCATTTACTGGAAAACTATTAATACACCAAATGTCTAAGTGTTGGGGGATCCTTGGTAGTCACACGCTGCTTAACCCCCTTCGCATACCAGTGAATCTTGGTGAAATAGGGCATATAATTAGAAAATAATAGAAGGGAATCGAGTTGTATATAGGCTGTACTTTCTAGTTGCCGCTTGAAGCGAGCGGACGTGTTTCTGCCTAGCTCCCGCTTCAGCAATAACAGTAAGTGTTTATCTAGGGTTTTATTATTTATTGTTGAATTATTTTATTTGAAGCTTTGCTTTTTATTGTGTTTTATTTTTATAATTGTGTGCCATCAAAATTTAAATACAGGGCAGTAAAATAAAAATTTTAAAACAGAATTTAAACTAAATAAGAACTAAATAAATCGCGTTTTCTTTGTAATTTAAACTAAATCCGCGTTTTAAAATAAAATAAATAAATTACGGGCCAACAAAACAAAAATCTACTAAACTAATACTCAAAATAATTTCGAATAACTTAAAAGGCATTTTTAATAATAAATTTAAAATAAAAACCGCGTAAATCGAGTAAAAAACCGGGTAAAACAACCAAAAAGTGTGTGAAATTTTTATAGTGCGCGTATAATAAAATAATAACCAAAAAAAAACAAAAATCTAAGCCTTTTAAATCAAATAAATATCTCAAAAACTGTAAATTTTAAAACAATTTTAATATAATTTTTCCGTAATTTAAGTACACGCGTACTTATAAGTTCCTTTAAGATCGATTTTGGTGTAATTAAGCGGTGTAGCAGTTACAGTTACCAAGTGATTAAGTGAAAGGTCATTTCCGGTTACCTCATTCCGATTGCGCTCGACCTTATTTTCTTAATTACACGTTTAAAAATAAAGTGTTGTTGTTTGTAAATTAGATATTTTAATATTTTGAAGTAATTAGTTTATTTAAATTGATTTGGCGGTTTTAAAAAAATTTAAAATAAATAAATAGTGTTCTTCGCTGTACATTTTGAATCGAATTGCGCTAGGGAATTTATTTGATTCTAGTTGTTATTTTGACGCTTGGTGCTTGTTGTATTTTTGTTAAAATTTGATATTTAATTGGGCGGTTCGAAGTTTAAATAAATACAAGGTTGCTTACGGTTCACCTTTAAACAAAACATTTTTATTGGACCAACGTTTTGCGTTCTTCTAGCGTCTTTCTTTTAGCGTCGTAACGGTCAAGTGGTTTTTGAGCTGTGTTTTAGGTGTCATTTTTTGTCGTTTGTTTTGTCAGCATAGTGGTCCACCGCGACGAGGACCCGTTGCCCAGGAAGAAGAGGGGAGATAGGTCGGAGTCTAATAGGTCGGAGGCTGAGGGCGCTGTTGGGGGGAAACAGCTAAAGGTAATTTTAAAAGACGTTAGGTTAGGGATTCAGGAGGAGGTAGAGGAGCCTGTGTCTGCGGCGGTCGTGTCGGGGGACTCGGGGCCCCCTGGGGTGGCTGCGGCGCCTGAATCGCCCTCAACTTCGGGAGCCCAGCGAAAAGATGTCGACTAGCAGCGACGTTAGCGTTGCAGCTAGCGACCTCGATGAGCTGGACCTCCTGAGATTGAGGGTGAGAAAGGCGCACTGGGTCATCTCTGGGAGGGTGCCGACGACCTCCGCCACTATCGTCGTGGAGGACAGAAAGAGGATTCGCTACGCCCTGGATGATTTCCTCGACGCGGCGAATCAACTTATAGGTATGGTTAGGGCGCTGCGGCTTGTGGCTAGTGATTCTGGGAGAGCTAATGTTGTCGGGGGAAGTCCAGCGGTGGTTGCTTGTGTTTCAGGGCAGCAGTGTTCCAGGAGCCAGGAGGTGCCGATGCCGCGGAAGGCGTCGTATGCTGCAGCTGCTGCAGGTGCGACGCCCACCTTTGCAGTTAGGGTCGACGCCAGGCCAGGGGAGAAGGATGACGTCATGTCGACCCTAAAGAAGAAGGTCGATCCCGCTCGTGATGGTTTTGTTGTGGTCGGAGCTCGTAGAACTCGCAAGGGCGGTGTAGTTGTCGAGTGTGCAAACCGAGAAGATGCGAAGAAACTGCAGTCGAAGGTTGTCGGTGACTGCAAATAGCTCGTGGCGAAGACCATCGAGAAGAAGCGCCCACGGGTCGTTCTTCCGGGGGTCGAACCGGGGATGAAGGCGGAAGAGCTGGTGCGGTTGATCGCGTGCCAGAATCCCCGCTTCGGCGATTTGAAAATTGAAGACCACCTAAGAGAGAAGTTTAGGTTTGGCGGAAAGGGCCCTAGGGATCCCTTCGTCAACGTAGTCTTCGAAGTGACCCCCACACTTCGGAGACGTATATTAGCTGACGCTATTAACCTTAGGTGGCGAAGAGTCTGGGCCCGGGACCACTTCTCGATGACGCAGTGCTACAGGTGCTACGAGTACGGCCATAGATCGATGGAGTGCAGGGAGAAGGTACAGTGGTGCGGTAACTGTGCCGAAGTCGGTCACGAGTTCAAGAATTGCCGGAGGGCAGTCCCCTGCTGTGTGGTTTGCGCTAGGGCAAACGACAGAACTGGCGGTGGCGCGAAGGTCGATACGCGCCACGACGCCAAGTCGAGTAGATGCCCCACGATGCTGAGATTGAAGAACGCAATCATACGCAACATCGATTATGGACCGTGAAGTAAAAGATAGATTTAAAAGAAGTAAGAAGATTAAATTCGCGCAACTAAATCTCGGGAAAGGAAAAGGGGCTACAAATAACTTCGTAAAGTTATTCAGCGAAAATAATATCGACATCGGGCTTATACAGGAACCGCACCTGTATAGCCACAAAATAACAGGTTTTGGGAAGGGGGTTTTAAACGCAAACAGCGAACGACCGCGTAGCGGGATAATAATAAATAACGGGACGTGCGCCGGAATAATCCTAAACAATCTGTCGAATGAGTTCATAACCACCGCAGAAATAAAAACGGGATTGCATACGTTTTACGTGATAAGCACTTACCTTCCGCCGATCGATTCCCGGCGGGAGAATCCTCAAACAGAGGACTTAATAAATCAAATTGAAGGAATCCTTCGTAAAATCGGTAGAAATAGAAATTTAATTATCGCGGGAGACTTTAATGCTAAGTCGCCATTATGGGGCATCGCTATCGAAGACGATAGAGGCTCGCAGGTTGCTGATCTTTTTACGGGATGGGAACTTAGTGTGATAAACACTAATGATTCACCTACGTTTGAGACGCATAGAGGCAGCAGTTTTATAGATATTACTGCAGTCTCGCACGAAATGTTAGAAACGATTTGTAATTGGAAACTAAGGTCGGACGAGGAAACGCTCTCTGACCATAAATTAATAACATGGAACGTTGAAACCAAAACAAGCGCAAACGAGCAGCTAACTATATTTCCGCGGTTCTGTAATAAAAAAGCAAATTGGGAGCGGTTTAAAGAAAAATTTGGCGAAAGTATCCCTGCGCTCGAAATCGAGCTATTTCACGGCCGAGAGGCAGACGAAGTAGAAACACTCGCGAAAAATTGAACGACGCGGTGGTAGACGCGTCGTCGTATTCCATGCCGCAAAAGAAAACATTTAAAGGCAGCGTACCCTGGTGGACCCGGGAACTAACCACCAAGCGGGCAGAAACGCGTAACCTAAGGCGCCGCTATCAACGCGCCTCGGGAGATATAAGAGAACAACGGAGAATTGAATATAATCAAAGTTACCGCGAATATAAAATATTAATAGAAGAAACGCGAACGAATAAATTTAAAGAATTCTGCACGCAAAACTCAGAGAAAGAACCCTGGGGAACCGCATACCGCGTAATTAGAGGAAAACAACAAAAAATCGCGCTCAGTAATATAAAGAAAACAAATGGCGAATACACGGAAGGTTTTAAAACCACAGCGGAATATTTACTAGAGAAATTTTTCCCATCGGATAATCCCGAGGGGGATGAAGGGTCGCACGATTTAATACGTCGGGAAGCTGCAAAGGCGCAAGGAACAGGTGCCCATAAGGCAATCCTAGTTCACGAGGTCGTCAGGGCTCTTAGGAGGATGAACCCTAAGAAGGCACCGGGGCATGATGGAATCACTTCAGACGCAGCTCTGCAGGCGTGCCTGTTAGCCCCGTGTGTCTTTGTTGGGTTGTTTAATCTTTGTTTAGAAAGGGCGTTTTTCCGCGTTGCTGGAAAATCCAGAATGTGAAATTTATACCCAAACCTAAAAGGCGGATGCGTCAGATCCGGGCAGCTATCGTCCAATTAGCTTGCTACCGGTGCTGGGGAAAGTTTTAGATCGCGTTATGACTACGCGTGTTGAACACCTAGTGCGAGACAGCGGCGGTTTTAATAACCGACAGTTTGGTTTCGTGGAGGGCAAGTCGACTATCGACGCGTTAGAGTTCGTTGTCGGGGAAATTAAGCAGGCAAGAGATGCCAAAGAGTACTGTGTCGTTGTTGCTTTGGACATTTCAGGAGCATTTGATGCTGCCTGGTGGCCATTAATCGTTTGCGAGTTAGATCGTAGGGGTTGCCCGCGAAACTTGATGTCTTTGGTCAAGAGCTATTTCTCGGGGCGATTAGCACAGGTTGAAATTCCGGGTGAAGTTCTGTCGCGTGAGGTGGAAAGGGATGCCCGCAAGGGTCATGTTCTGGTCCCACATTTTGGAAGTTGTTGTATGAGAGCATCTTTAGGGTCAAGTTGCCCGCAGGATGCTCAATCGTTGGGTTTGCAGATGACACACTTTTAATTGTAAGATCGAGATTGTTAATGGATATGCGCACAAAACCGAACGAGGCGCTTAATAAATTACACGAATGGTCGCAGGCGGTAAAATTAAAATTTAACACGGCGAAGTCAGAGGCGCTTTATTTCGGCACGAAACCAGGACAGAGACCTCCTAGGTTAGAGCTAGGAGGGGAGAAAATCCCGTTTAAAGATTGTATTACCTACCTCGGCGTCAAGATCGACAATAAATTAAATTGGAAAGCGCACGTACAATACGTAAAAAGTAAGGGCGGCGAAATATCAAATAAAATGATGGCGGCGGCTAAAATAAAGTGGGATTTCAGGGGCGAATCGCTGAGGACGGTTTATGCCGGAGCAATTGAGCCGGCAATACTGTACGCAGTTTCTGTATGGGCAGAAGGTTGTAAAGTCCGGGAGATGCGTCAATTGACGAGCGTACAACGCATAACCGCGGTAAAAGCGGCGAGGGCGTACAGGACCACCTCCACGGAGGCTGTCCTGGTGATCAGTAAAACTCTCCCTATCGAATATGTCGTTAGGGAGATTAGAGATAGACGATTAATAAATATAGGAAAAGGGCGCGAAATTATCGAAGATCTTAATCTTGGTAATAGGAAATTGCAAGAAAGATTGTTGTATCTGAGTTAGGGCACCCGGCTGATATTAGAGGATCGAGTTTGTCGAAGGTGATGAGGACGCGATGGGTATCAGAATTTATACGGACGGTTCACGTATGGACGATGGGCAAGCAGGCGCGGCGTTTGTCGTGTATAAGCAGGAAAGGAGGTGTTTCGGTTTCAAACCAAACTCGCGAACTGGTGCACTATCTTCCAGTGCGAATTGGTAGCCATACGAGAGGCTATCGATTACGTAATAAACCATACGGGCAGAGACGAGTATTATATAATCAGTGATAGTAAATCGGCGCTAACGGCTTTAACAAACATGAACACCTCGACAGATCTCCAAGCGGACGTCTGGAGGATAGTGCGTACGGCGCTAGAGTTTCGACGTTTAAAGTTCTGTTGGGTCAGGTCGCACAATGGTAACGTAGGAAACGATAGGGCTGACGAATTAGCTAAAGAGGCCGCGACGGGCGACTTTCGAATATCACATTCGTCGATACCGAGGTCTTTAATCAAAAGAAAGCTGCGCGAAAAATCAATTCGACAATGGGAAGAGAGGTGGAACAACGCTGCCACGGGCAGGTTGACCCACAAATTCATACCGAGCATAGAAGCCAGAGGTAAGATCGAGGTTAAGCTCGATCACAAAATGGTGCAGTTGATAACAGGGCACGGCGCCCTGAAGGCGTATTTACAAAGGTTCGGTCTAACCAACAGCGACCGCTGCGAATGCGGTGAAGGCGCGGAAAGCGCAGAGCACGTGCTCTTCGACTGCCCGCTTGAGGCGGGAAATCGAGGGTTGGCTGATAGCAAACTAGCTATCCTAGGTCTGGCATGGCCAAAGAGCCTAGAGGAAGTCGGGGAAGTGGTTAACCAGAAGGCGTTCTGGACAGCCTTAAAAGAATTCGCGGGAAGGGTCGCGAGATTAGACAATCAATGACGACCGCGTGAAAAAATTCGGTGGGGTTGGTGGGAGGATTGAAAAATTTTAGATTGACTTGGAGTGAGCATAACCAAAACCTGATATTAAATAAAAAAAATAAAAAAAAAAAAAGATAATTATACCAAAATGTCCAATATGCAC
Source organism: Platerodrilus igneus (assembly GCA_036346225.1). Classification (NCBI taxonomy): domain Eukaryota; kingdom Metazoa; phylum Arthropoda; class Insecta; order Coleoptera; family Lycidae; genus Platerodrilus; species Platerodrilus igneus. The sequence goes on along the minus strand of JARFIW010001469.1, from coordinate 6,412,465 downwards.
GAGAAACCCCCACTCCATTAATACAATCACTGCCTATTTTCATAATTATGTGCGGAAAATCGGGAATAAATAATACCAAATAAACAATAACAAATAAATCATAAACCCTCATTAAATTAAATCAATAAAGTAAACAAGGATAATAAAACAGAGCGCAACCGCGCATCCCCCCAGGACTTGAAAGTGAAGTGATAGTGATAGTGATTGTGATCCCCCCAAGAACATTTAGTGCATACCCACCAGGACTTTAGCAGTGCACCCCGTCCCACCTTTAGAAGTAAGTTACAGACGACCAGATCTTCGGATGCTGGAGAATTTTATTATCGAGGTAAGACTTAAATTGTGGCGGCTGTACTCGCACAAGCATTGATTTACATTATTAGTAGTTTTTGAAATAATTTAAGAAGCACGTTTGGTGTGTAAAGGCGCTAGCCGACATAATGCTTGTGCCAGTGCACCTGATAAATAGGGTGATGCTTTCGCTATTTTGTGCACTGCTATATGCTTAACGCTTATTAAACATTTATTTATATATTTACATAATTATATTTATTTATATTTTATATTTACACTTTATATTTATTTATATATAGCATGTATTATGTGGCTTATTTGTTTTGTTTGACGTTCTGTCGCCATTTTGGTTGCAGTATATATTTGGGAAGGACGAGCAGAATTGCGAAGATTGTAATCATAATGTAAATCAGTTAGGGAACGATAGGAAAGCTAGGGATGGATTTAAATTAGTTAGCTAGATTTGGATAGTTTTAAGACGACCCTTCAGGTCGCACTGGTAAGCAGAACCGGCGTCTGCTATCCGGTATTACGGATCCCTCCCCTCTCATTTTGCTTGTTGATCGGGTACACTCGAAAGTCAGCGCTAGGGATACCATTATTTACAACCCTGTTTTTAGTTTTTGTTTTGTTTTGTTCCAGTTTTGTCAGATTTTTAGGTTTGTTAGATTGTTAGAGTTTGTTAGGTTTGTTAGATTTTTAGGTTTGTTAGATTTTTATTTAGTTTTTATTTAGGGTGAATCAACTATGAAGTAAGAATAAATTAGGAGCACGACTATTTTTCGCGTTTAAACCCAATGTAGTACCTCCGGGTGGAGCATTGGGGACGTGGCCGCAAGTATAGCGGCCCTAATTCAAATTATAATGTATATAGGCTGTTGGGAGAATTGTAGGGAACTGCGTAGGCTAGCTCAGAACATAAATAAGCTGAGGTACAAGTCCAACCAGTTTCAAGACGTAAAACTCAATGACGAAAAAATAAGTGCTCTTAAATCTGATGATTATAATAAACAACTACAGGTGTTGGTTGTAAAATATTTTCAACTAATGTTGATTGTGCGAAAGGATAAATTAGAAAAACTATAATTCGACAAAGGTTCAAGTGCTGGGGTAACTTGGCAGCCAAAGGCTGTTTACCCCCTTCACATACAACTGAATATCGGGGAAGTAGGGTATATCACTGTAAAACAATAGAAAGTGACCGAATTGCACTAAACAAGAAAGAACAGCAGCTATGTTCAAAGACAACGAACGTAGATACAAGAAGAAAACTGTTCAAAGCATAGTGTGGAGGACAGCACAGTACATCTATGAAATAGGGGCAGTAGGAAAAGCAAGCTGAAAGAGATAGAAGCCTTCTGGAATGTTGTGCTTCGGATGTATGAGGATATAGCATGGACAGATAAAGTTAATAACAAATAGGTTGTTGAAATAGTAGAATAATAAAGATATCTGTGCAAAATGAAAAAAAATAGGAGAAATAGTAGGAAAGGATACGTTCTAAGGCATTTCTGGGGAATAGTACGGAATATATTACAAGCAGAGATAGGAAAAGATAGGTAGAGGTAGACCGAGATCAGACTTTCGCACACAAATAGTGATGCAGACTGTGCAAATTTCAGAAAAATGTGTAGGTTGGTTCAGACTAGGAAACAACGAGGGTACGCATCCAACCAGTTCTAGGACTAAAGACTTAATGATGATGAATAAATTCGAGCTAAAACCTGAAAAAAATAATAAGGCAGGTTAATAAACGTGAATTTAAAAGGTATCATAAAATAAACTTAATTGATCTACAAGTAAGTAAGCCAACCGTCGACGACAGGTGACGGAAGCGTTATACACTAAGTGGTGTTAATCGTATGTCAACCCAGTTTGATGCGGATTTAAATAAATGTTCCACAATACCAGGTAAAACCTCACTTTCAAAGTAGCAAAACGACTCGTTTTGTTGCTACGCTACAACTTGTAAAATTCAAGAATGAAAACCATATCAATACTGCTGCCGTTTGTTTGTGCAACTATTGAAGTATCATTCACGACAATTTATTATACTGTTTATTCTTTATGCTTCGGATTGAATAAACAATATAATTACGTACCTTAGGATAACTTATAACGAACCTGCCTGTGGATGAGATTTCATGCCAGAGCACGTTCAGTATATTGTAGGTTTTTTGTAAGTTCACCTGAATGTATTCCCGAAAAATTAAAATAACTGTATACACAACCACGGTCGAACTCCGTCACCCCCTACATTTTCGCTTACCGGTCTATAGCATGCATCACAAAATCTTTTATACCTGTCGCCCGTTTTCTTAACATGCACCTTAATAGTAAAATATCTATCTCAATAATACAAATAATTAAACAACATCGCCTTATGCGTAGTTTACATAAAAAATATGAGGCAAATAAACTAGATTATCATTAATTAATATACTCCAGGATACAACCAGCAGACAGAAAAACGGTAGAGGCCTTTTGGAATGTTGTACTTCAGATGTATGAGGATGATTGCACCGACAGATAAAGTTAATAACAAAAAGGTTATAGAAATAGTAAGGGAATAAAGATATCTGTAGAAAACAACAAAAATTAGAAGAAATGGAAGGCATTTTTGGGGAATAGCGTGGGATATATTACAAGCAAAGATAGGAAAATAGAGGTAGAGGTAGACCTAGATCAGACTATTCCACGCAGATAGTGAAAGATGCAGACTGTGAAAATTTCAGGGAAATGTGTAGGGTAGCTCACAATAGGAAACAATGAGCCTAATTAGTTCCAGGACTGAATTATGATGAGGATACGCCTGGTACATGTTTAGCAAACCAGAAATAAAACGTTAAATAAACCTGTGAGACAGTTTAATAAATATTAGCTTAAACAATTATATAAAATATTGTAAAACACGTACAGTAAATACTAGCCTAGCATGTCTGAAGCACTAGCACACAGTTGTGTTCAATCTTCCAATATTTTTAGTATCATTTAGTAGCTAACAAATGAAGTTTTGTTATAAATTACGTAACTACAACAGCAAACTACTTTTTCTATGGCAACTAATAATTTTGTAATCACTGTTTTGGATAACTAGTAAGAAAAACTTCCTTTCCAGCGTACGTAATAGATCACGAATAAACTATCTCTGACTAAGTAGGAAACGTGTCCAAAATAACATATTCAAAGAGAGACGCAGTTTATAAAAAAAATTGTTAAAATAAGAGGTAATAAGCAGCATTATTTAAGAATAATGCTTTCCAAATTATACTGGCGCAACACAACTTCGTCGGGTAGAAAAAATTTAACACAGCGCGATTTACATATCCCCTATATTAATAAGTATTTAAAAATAAATGCAATAATTATGTCTTAGATATAGCATGATACATTGTATACAGAAATGTAATATAATGAGTATCAACAGAGTTCATATTAGAAATAAGAATAAGAAACGACTGCTTTGTAACCCAGACGCAACTTGATACCGCAGGTTAAGAAACATTGAACTGCGATCAAACAGACTTATTTATAATTACTTAAAATGAAGACATTGTATGATTGATCAAGAAACAGCAGAAAAGCAAGATCTGCAGTTTCCCACAGAACGATATGAGACCAGAGGTTTCATGTTAAATGTGAGAAGCCCTGCTCGCCAGTCAGTCTTCGAACTTCATAACTCTAACATTGTTAGGTGTTCAGGCTACTCATTCTTAATTACTAATTATTGATTAATTTAAATATTGACTTGTAGTATTTTTCAATTGAATTCACTTTGCGTTTAAAGAATATAATCGTTCAAGTCCATTGTAAATGAAGCAAGTCATTATAGTAATTATTAAATTAAAATAAATTTGATAGTTGTGTTTTTTAAATAAACTTTTTAAAAAGAAGCTCCCAAGTACTCAAAATCTATCTCGCGCCCTGTTTACCTGCATTACTCATACTTAAAGTTCTAAGTTGATCAACATATATACAGCAAAAATCCTACAAACCTCACACCCAAGTTGACGTATGATCACAAAGTACCGACGAAAAAACAAAAGACAGTGTGATAAAAAAACAAATTTGACTTCATGACTATAAAATTAAATATCTTTGAAGTTATGAAAAAAGTTGTGGGAATAACGTAGGCAGAATAATTAATCCTGCACTACAGTTTTCTGCAACTTAATCTACTCTCTCGTTTATATTTATAGCAAAACCACTGTCTTAGTAAAACTGAGCTATTCTTATAAACCTTTTCGTCTGCCTTGAATATACAAAGTTTGATGGAGCAAGCTTAACAACAGCTCATAAAACACGCAAGCAATAATAAACGACGAGAAAACATAAAAATCCCTGCTATATGAACAACGAATATTAAACTTACTGCAACGCAAATCAAATCCCACCTAATGCCCACTTTTCACGCTTTTTCTTACAATTCTTATTAAACATCCAAAAACTAAATCAGAAAGCTTTAGAACTTCCTGCACAAACAATATGTATACCCTTGCAAGTAACAAAATAAATGGTAAGCAAATTGTAAAATAGTTGTAACGACATCCTTTCAATTCTCACAATATTACAGTATTCAACAACTTTATTACGATCACCTTCCTCTCGATAAACTTTATTACCTTCCGTAAATTACATTGCCGGAATTATTGAAGCTTGCCAAAGGTTTATTAAAGTCCGTACTGGATAAATTTGTTTTAATGCAGTTACATTACAATTAAATTCAGTTGCATAAAAACAGCTCTCTTAAGTGATGCGCTTTACTACTGTAATCCATAAAGGCGTCCCAATGGATGCTGCTTCAATAAACATTAACTTTTCTTATAAAATCCGAAACGACGACTTATAAAAAATCAATATAGCTTCTTTCGTAAAGTTAAGTTTGAGAACTAGAGGGGTTGCGAATATAGTCTCTAGGCACTGTCTCCAAAGAACGAGAAACGTACTAAAAGCTCGTTCTGGTCGTATCAAATTTAAATAAAAATGTTGTACATTTTGTAGTTGGCCGAAATGATCCTAAAAAAGCAGTACGGTAAAGTGCAAAATAAGTTAATAATAAATATCGTCAGAACTTTGTGTTCAACCTCCAAGTTCTCGAAAACGAATCAACTCCAACGCCAGCGCCCTATAAGTATAAATAAAATATCGGCTCATACATTCAGGCTGTTGTACCTTTATCCGGTATATGAGGTTGCCCGTGATATGGACGATGCTTCAGATGGATGAAACTCCCATTGGACGATAGTAGTAAAGAGCGAGTTCGTGCGTGAACGTAATCACTTAGTTTATTCTATCTTTGCTACTGAACTGTAACTTACTTTAACTGTATAGCGATATCGAATACTACTGTAATTATACTTAACGTTCACGAACAACGATAAAGTTAATAATAGTTTCGTGGTCACACTATTCTTACAATAAGCCCGATTTAAAAGGGGGTCAATAAGGAGTAAGGAAGGGACTACCTATTGCCCAAATATCCCACCCATCAAAATAAACACAAATTTATTTTAAAAAACAAGAACGAAAAAAAAACTAATATGCATAACTAACCCAAAAAAAAAAAATAAGTAACTACATTAAATTTCTTATATACCCTAATGCTATGAACTTATGATACAAGTGTACAAACAAACGTAAGCCAAAACAAATAAAACTGTTATATAAATAAAAATTACTGCTCTGCGGGCAAAAGGCCGAGCTTTGTCACCGGTCTTTTAAAGGAATCGTGTTCTGTCCTAATAGTGCCAACGCGCACGGCGTTGTACTTGCCAGCATACAGTTGGATAATCCTACTTCCAACGAAGTCGTGGAGCATTATCATCTTTAATCAAAATCAACGTATTCAATTTTAGTGATTGCTCTAAGCGGAACCATTTGGACGTTTGCTGAAGCGTGAAGAGGTACTCTGATTGTCAACGCTTCCAGAAACTGGTTGTAACCGCTGGACCAATTGCCAGCGATGCAATCGACTAATGGGAAATTCCGTATACTCTATGTCTGGAATAAGGAAACAGGTACAAAGATTTAAAAAGACTGGGAGTTAAACACGATAAATCTTTAGGATTCGAATTAAGCAACCCTAACGGAAAAGAGTTCAAAAGTGCTTCAATTTGTACTATAACGGTATTCAGTTCCTCAGAAGTCAAGTGTTGCTCACCAACGACACCAGACAAATGAGTTATAACGGATTGAATTCCCTCTTCCCAGAGTCCACCGAAGTGAGAAGCAGACGCGGGGGTTAAACGACCATTCAATGGTTTCTGCTGCCGATTGTTGTAAAAGTTCATGAATTCTGTAAGCGGCACTAACAGGATATGTACTACAAATCGTGTACATATGTGTACACCTTCCACGTTGGAAAATTAATCGACGAAGAGCTGCTAAAAATGTTCCGCCGACAAATCTGGAACTAATTCTAGGTGCACAGCCTTAGTGCTGAAATAAACGAATACACAAACACACGCCTTTAAAGGTTTTGTCTCTCTTATCCGATCCATGATTATGAAAAAAGGATCATCAAAACTAACACCAGTGTAACGAAATGCTTTTCCAGTATTAACCCTAGGAATGAGTAAATCTCCCACCTAAATAGGGTCAGCCTTAAAACAAGAACTTTATATAATGGTAGGCACTGCCTTATGGCTCTCCTAGCAGATAAAATCCAAAAATGTTGTTGTCATAATAAATGGGTAGTACGATTGCCGCAATGTAAATTTTTAACGTGACAATCAAATATGATCAGAGTGGTTAAGCGTTTTGACCGAGGAAGAAGTAATGGATATTTTGCGTCATATGATATGTCCGAATGTTGCAGCCGACCGCCCACCTTGAGATCCCTGGGCTGTAAACGAAAGCTGGTTAACTGTCCATTTTTCAATTTTTCCAAATCTTTCACAAATCCCTCATTTGCTCCCTCATTTGCTCCCAAAACCCTCATTTGCTCCCACATTTACATGTAAATCCCCATAAGGAGCAAATGAGAAGGAGCAACTCTCTCCTTCCTCATTTGCTCCCGAAACCCACATTTGCTCCCACATTTGCTCCTCCTTGTGGACCTCCTTGTGGTAATGAGGAGGTGGTGTGGAAATGAGGAGAATCCCACATTTCCACACACAATCCATATTTCCTCCCACATCTAGACCAAATAGTTTTCTTCGAACCATTTTTCATTTTTCGAGATAAACCTATCTTGTTTGGTATCATTTAATATTAGAATTTTTTCAGCTACCCGAATCTCTAGGAATTTTTTAGATAGCATCACCCCCAAGGGAGCTACCCCAATTTTAAGATTTTTAACCAGCAGCGATTTTATGATCGTCCACATAAATTTTTTATACATGTGGCACATCTTGTTAATCTAGAATTTTACGCAGAATCTGAATCCGCAAACAGATTTGCGTTAGGACCACCCCCTGCAAAGTTACACTTTAAAGCTCTCAAACCTCTAAATTTTCACTACCCAAGTCATATGCTTTAACCAACTACTTAGAGGTATTAACACAAGGAAATTAAGCACACAAAAGTTTAAGCACACAAAAGTTTAATAATTTATTTTATCCGATTTACAGTTTAATAAACTAATAGAATACAATTTTTATAAAGTATAACATTATTTTGTTTGTGTAGCCGAATCCAAGCAGTTGAAAGTAACCTGTAACAAAAAAGAGATTAATGGGATGTTTAAATAGCCCTGTAACAAAAAGAGATTAATGTACTGTTTAATAAGAGCGGAAAAGTGTTTACGGTCAATAAGACATATTGTCGTTAATCTAACAATATGAGAATAATGTAAAAACATTCCAATGTAATCTGTTTTTAATATGTAAATGGGAAGGTCGACTTTTACGTAATCATCCTCCGAATTACATGTGAAAGCTGTATATAATTTCTTTTTAAAAGTGTATATCTTCTCCAAACAAATACGGTTATTACAGTAGGAAAGTACGCTAAATGCGAGTCAATTAATAGCAATTTAATACTGCTTACTGACCTACCTTAATTAGGTTGCTGTACTATTAGGAATGATGTACTTTTTGTTGTCCTCGCCCGACAAACTAATTTTATTAATTAATTGGGTATAAAGTTGGTGTTTACATGGTTTCGTTTAAGACCTCGTACATATTTTCAAGATTACTAGAAGACGTTATAACCATACTTTTTGTGTTAAAGGATTTCACATCGGTAGTCTCTTCCCCCATTTTGGTGTAAACACCGTAGAGTTCGCAATAGACTTTTATTGCTGTATGTTGTATTCTTTTTTAATTAATTAATCGAATAAATCGCTCTTTCTGCTTCCAAAGAAACGCGGACACTCCATCGCCGACACTGGCGTTCTTTATGCGATAGCTAGCCATACGGTTGTTAAACGCTCTGCTAACCATTTCTACACCATCGTCGTTAGTAGCGGTAACTGACGCATTTTTATGTTTGTTGCTCCGTAGATGACCAGGGTATGCAGACTTTAACACCTCCATGTCGCACACTTTACACATAATTCGTGGTTGTTTCGTACAAGACCCTTTAACAGCTGGCGGAGTTGAACGTTTACGGTTTAATGACATGCCGTGCTGTTTTTCCTTGTGTCGCTGTAAGTTGTCCATTCTCGTAAAAGCGATACCGCAAGACCCACAGTTTAAGCACTTTGCTGCAGACGAATGTATAAGCTTAACCGTGGATGATGTTACACCACGACATTTGTTCTGGTGCCGTTTGAGAGCATTTTTCCAGGTATAGGAAGCACCGCGCGAGTCGCATTTAAAAACGTTTGCAGGTACCATTTTAGTACAAAACAAAATCCGCACTATAAGACTATGGTTAAACTTGTAAGCGAACTAACTTATAACTAAGAAGCTAACTCTAGCGTACCTGATTTATGTTCCCTATAGAATGCAAACCGAAGGTTTCGGAAGACACCCGAACGAAGTTGAGGATTCAGCGGGGAACTAAATGACGTCATAATCCTTGCTGCTCGTCCAGTACATTTAGCGCCAATGCATGCACCTGGTTCGCATCGTCGATGGTGCGAATGCCGTTAGTAGAAACATCGGAAACGTCTTCCATGTTATACGGATCGCGTGCATATTAAAAATCCAAAAGGGTGATAGCACACGCACACAAATTGTGTGCAAGTCGTGCTGTAGAAGATGCAGTGCTACTATAAAGAAAAACTTAATAAAAACACTTTAAACCTTTACTAAGGGAATACCAAACTTGTTGTCTACAAAATACTTACTAATAAAGCAATTTAATTTTAAATAACTTCTACGTCATACTTTAGGAAATGGTAGCCTTGAATATTTCCTAAATGAATTACCAAGCGAAAGTATATGCTTAGCGGTATTTAAATTAACCATTAATTCCCCATTTTTACGAGCGTGGTTAATTATAGATTAAAATTTAATTTGTTCACATTTGAGCTACCCGTAAACTAACATATTTAATAGTAACAGTGCGCTGTATAATACATGCATACCCCTTCTCTGCGCTACTGCTATTCTTGTACTTGCTAGAAAAAGTCAGTCGCCTTTTTTTACTGCTAGCAAAGCACCATTTTATACTTTATTTATAAGTATGGCACATCGCGCACTTTTTTGTCTGATAATTAAATTATGCTTCTGTAGACTTTTACACTTTCGCATATTTAAACATCTAATACGATTGATTAACCACTTTTGATTATTCTAACGGAAACCGCCATACATTTCGCCGCACCGTTCCTTTTGAATCCAACGGTCTTATGGGCTTCCACACACTAACACCTAACGTATCTTTTCTACTATTTGTTAAACAAAAACTACCGGCATCGCCATGTCCGTATACGGACGTAAACAGATGTTTGTGGATGTGTACGAGAATATGTAACAATATACATTAATCACTTTAAGCTATTTTATTTAGTCCACGAAAACTATTATTTTTCTAAACCACAATTAATAATCGTCTTTGTAGGTTTAACATTTTTACCATTTCCCAATGACTGGTGCTACGTACATGGAACCTTTAATTTCTTATTGGAGAGAATTCTTATTCTCCCACGCACTGTCGCGTAGCTGCATGCCCACCTCTTTTGGGAATATATGCTCGTTATTGGTTGTAGTACCCGCGGTTTTACTAAACTACACTTCGTGAGACCCATTTAATCTTTTTAATCGTATCCTTCTCGCTTACAGTACGGTAGGACTTAGCCCTACTACCAACAAATTATAATACTGGGTCACCCATTAAATTCGTCTTTGAAATTTCCTACAACTTTTTTGTCGACAAGTGGTATATTGTGTTTATTATCCGCGGGGTAGTCACTCTTTTAAGATAAATATATCTTTTTTTGGTATGAACTAATATTAGATTTTTCTAGAGATCCCAAATCTATAAATAGATTTTAAATAGAACCACCCTTTACAAAGTCACGCCTTTTAAAGACTAATTTTTACCCATCTTTATTTAACTCCATCTTTAAAACCCTTTTTTCGCTACCTAAAACATATGCTTTAACTAACCATTCCCCTAGAAATCTAAAACCGATGTGTCCCGCGAACACCACGTGGAGGTAACACGTATACTCTGTCAACCAGGATAGAAGCCGGAAGGATTTGGAAAGTGGGAGAAAAACTTAAAAATTATGGAATCTTAAAACTAATATATACAATAGATTTACAAAATCTATACAAATATAAACAACTATCTTATATCTTTATGCCCCCATGCGTAGATTGTTGTACTATTAGGAATGATATACCTTTTGTCATCTTCGCTTGATAAACTAATTTTATTAATTATCTGCGTGAACAAATCGTGTTTTTACTCCGGATACTTACACCGGCAAGTACTCCACACCAAATAAAGAATTAGATGCTTGGTAACTGTTAACTTCTGCATCCCTCGTGTACACCCAAACACATCCCAGCCCGTGTGCACCCCTGCCCATGCGCACCCCTGCGCGTGCGCGCCCTTACCTATGCGCACCCCTCTCTGTGCGACTACTATTTCGGGGTAACGTCACAGCCTTTTGTAAATAAAGAGTAATGTAATACTATTCTAAGATGTTTATGACATACATAACAAAATTTAAAAATATTTAATGCCAAGCATGGAGGCATTTAAACTTAATTTTAATACAAAGTTATACACAGAAGACAGTCCTTTCTTTATATTTGTTTAGAGCGGTTTTAATTTTATCTAATTTTATTCGCAGCTTAAAATTTAAATCGACACCCAAGTCCTCTATCTCCTTTTCTAGCCAATAGTTTAATATATAGAGACCGTCTAGGTTTTCGAATTGTAAAATGTGCCGAAGTTGGCCTCTATATATAAAGTCTTTGATTCCACCGACAACCAAATCCATTCCTTCGTGTAATTCTTGCAGCTTGTGACAATCTTTTAATCGCAGTTTTCCCACTATATCCTGCATACGTATCTTGTTAGGTTGATCGACTTCTTCTTGTCGATATTGGAGGAAATCTTTATTCACCCACACACTGTCGCGTAGTTGCATGTCCACCACTTTTGGGAATATACGGTTGTTATAGGTTGTAAGACCATCGGTTTTAAATGATCCGAAAGGTTCTTTACTAGGCAAATATACAATGTTTAACGAACCCCCTTTGCGTGTTGTGTACGCAAAGGTTACGAAACCCGCATTCCTTAGATCGTCTATGTTATCTGCCATTTCGATAAATACGTTTTTAGAATAACCTTTTAAAAAATATACGGATTTAGTACCATCCTTTTCCGCAAGGACGCCTACATAACTAAAAGAGTCTTTTTTACTAACCACAAATGCATACAACTTGTAGAAACCAGATGTATCTAAGTTAGTCCATCGGCACATAAAATAATCTTTTAATTCTTTCTCATTTTCTCTAATAAGATGTTCTTTGTCTAACACATCTTTGTATTGTTCGCGTATTGTTGCAGTGTTTTCCATGTAGTCCAACTTTCGCTTTTTGCATCCATTTCCTCTAATTCCAGTTGTCTTTTTCTTCCACTTACAGCGTATGGCGTGCATAATGGAGCAATTTCCTTTAGCGTAAATGGACAGAGTTTACCGCCAATATTTACGCGTTGTCGTACAACATCTGGACGAATGTTAGGCGTATCTATCAACCCCAATTCCGAAATGACTATTTCTTTTGGAATTGTAGAATATGGTGTTGCAGATTGTGTAAAATATGTACTACCTGCTTTAATGTAGCACTTGTGTATGATTTTTATTTTATCTCGGCTATCCTCCTCTTCTACTATCTCCAAATAATTTACAGGTAAATAGTTAAAACTGAAAGCCGAAAGCACATACTTTATCAATTTTTCTCTTTCCTCTGGTTTTTCGGACAACTTAATTTGCAAGCCCGTCAATTTCTTTGTATTTGCAATTACCCCAATACACGTACTGTAGCAGGTTATTATACACTAAACAGCAGCTATTTTGTAGCTTGGCCGATAGCTTAATCCACATTTTGACAAGTGGTACCGAGTACATTGGCGCCTTTAGGAAGTATAACTTACTATCTTCCAATAAGGTTAAACAGTCTTTTAAGGGTTTATACACCCGTTCCGCACTGACATAGCTTCCAATTGCACAGTTGTATATTGTCGCTTCCAATCGCGTAATACCATGTTCTTTGGCCAAAGTAGATGCAAAAGTTTCCCTTAAACGTACATCTGGGCAACGTAAAAAATCTACTATATGATTGCCAAGTTGTTTATTAACACCAGGACTTGTTATCTGACACACAAATTTGTTGTATATATTAATTCTTGCATTGGTTGTTAGTCATGTTAAACATTCAATTCCCGCAGTTTTATCGTTGTCAACTATAATATTACACTTTTCTTCGTATTCTCCCTTATAGCAAAAGTTATGGTTTGTAGTTAAATAATTACACATCTCCATCTTGCTAAATATGCCAGCAAAATCTTGGGCTACATTCATGTCAAAAAGATAGAAATAACCTTTTTCGAGTTCGTCTAATATATCTGGTAGTTCCTCCAATAAAGTTTCCAACTTAACATCTGCTAGTTCCACTTTGTATGGAACACATATAGTATTTTGGAATTTTTTATTAATGCATTCGAGGTCTTCTTTTCCGATAATTTCTTTTACTCTCTGGCCCATCTTGTTAGTGCTTTCCAGAGAAAACGGAAGCTTAGCTTTAACACCATGCCTAGCGGAAACAAATCGGTGGAACTTTCTTCGTAGATAGCTGTTAAATGCACCACAAATTTCTTTTTTTAGGATAAATATCCTTGTGTTTGCAAATGCTAGTTCGGTGTCATAAAGATTGCAAATTTTAACCAACATTATATTGTCACAAAATGGTTCTGTAATTGGTGTGTGTAGTCCACCAGTCAGCATCTGTTCGCCTTCGACATAACAAATATTACCAATATCTGTCACCAGATTATTGTTGCACATTGATCAATAAAATCGTAATATGAAATAAATTGGTGTTCACAATGCATTAAAATAAATACCTCTAGGTGGTATAAATTATTGTAGTGATCAATATAATTTAACACTTGGTGCTTTGAAAATTAATTATAATGCTTCGATAATGATTAAGTAGATAGAATTGTGGCTTTAAGCAATTATTTGTACTGTTAGCGATTAGCTAGAAAGAAGTCATCCTGAGTGACAAAGTTAGAATTTCCCTGTATCTACAAGTAAGAAAGCTTGTGTAAACAATTCATAATAAAGAACTGTTGTTATTGCAAGAGTTTTCGTTACAGTATCTACTGAAACGACTCATCCACCACTAAAATAAAATATATTGTGTCACATACAGAGAAATTAATTAATTCATCAACTAGAGGTTCTCGTTCATCACTTACACTACCAAACACGAAGTCTCAGTACACAAGTCTTTTGCTAAATTATTCAACAACTTCCAATGGAAGTAGATGATCGATGTACGTGAAATAAACTGAAATAGTTAACATGATATAAAGACATTTACTCTGTTGCAGCATAGAAACCAGTTAATAAAAATAAAGGTATAAATAAAACAATACTCTGATTAATTATCACCAAATCAAGTGAGATTATAGTAGATCAAAACGTAACTACCACTGAATATTCAAAGTTTATTATAAGACTTCACAGTAACTCTATTAATTCTGCAACATGAGTCTTTAAAAAGTTTTTACCATCCATAGACACGAAGTGAGCGAATCTTGAGCTGCTTATGGTTTGAACAAAAGTGTCCAAAATGAGAATCTCTTATATAAATCCTTTCTTAAATGTTCTTAATATCAGTGCTAATAAAAATCGAATGCATTTCGCATAATTACAACATAAAATAGGTTTAGTTTTCAGTCCTACAAAGTCAATTAAACACACATTATAAATTTCCACCGTGAATGTGTCAGTTCACAATCTTTAGAAATTTAAACTTTATAAACTATCGAAACAAAAATGTTTACGAAAGTTGCATTTGTGTAAAATAAAGATTTCATCTATGACACTCAATATAACGTTAATTCGATCAATACTAACAATTATTGTAAATAATGTAGTTCCGGTTAGTCTACGTCTGACCAGAAAAATACATCGGAATGTAAGCGAGGCGTTTGTGCATAAAAGATAATTGATGAGCCCTTCGGCTACAGGAGTTTTGTAACCGCGTAATAAAAAATCGATATTGTTAATTGCATCATTTCTGATATGTACTCGAAATAACTAGTGCAATTGAATAAGGTATAAACAGCCTTTAAGAAAGTTTCTAAGCGCAATTTTAATTGAAGCTTTGACTACAATATGAGTTATAATTTAAAGCTTTGAAAGTCGTGATATGAAATAAAATAGTGGTGCGTATGTGATCTGTTGATATAATTTGTCCTATGTGATATTAAATTACTGTAGTGATTAATAATTAGTGTTTCGATAATAAGTAATTGAGAAAATAACATAGTAGTGTTAAGAAGATAATACTTGTACAGTTAGCGATTAGTTGGAAATAAATTGTGAGAGCTTTTAGAATTTCATTGTAGCAGTGAACTATTTAAAAAGCTTGTGTAATCAAAATAAAGAACTGTTGTTAGTGCAAATAGAGTTTTCGTTACATAATAAAACACAAAAAAGGCTAAATAATTTTTCATTCAAATTGTAGCTTAATTAACGACATTTAAAATAAACATCCTGTATAACTGTAATAAACCCTCAAGCAAAAGATGGTATCAAGGACCGTTGTATTCAAAAGGAACGGTGTGGTGAAATGTATGGCGGTTCCCGTTAGAATAATCGAAAGTGGTTAATCAATCGTATTACATCTTTAAATATGCGAAAATGTAAAAGTCTACCTAAGCAAAATTTAATTATCAGACAAAAAAAGTGCGCGATGTGCTATACTTATAAATAAAGTATAAAATTGTGCTTTGCATAGGTCCTAGCAGTAAAAAAAGGAGACTGACTTTTTCTAGCAACTACAAGAATAGCAGTAGCGCAGCGAAGGGGTATGCATGTATTATACAGCGCACTGTTACTATTAAATATGTTAGTTTACGGGTAGCTCAAATGTGAACAAATTAAATTTTAATCTATAATTTAACCACGCTCGTAAAAATTGGGAATTAATGGTTAATTTTAATACCGCTAAGCATATACTTTCGCTTGGTGATTCATTTAGAAAATATTCAAGCCTACCATTTCCTAAAATATGACATAAAAGTTATTTAAAATTAAATTGCTTTATTAGTAAGTATTTTGTAGACAACAAGTTTGGTATTCCCTTACTAAAGGTTTAAAGTGTTTTTATTAAGTTTTTGTTTATAGTAGCACTGCATCTTCTACAGCACGACTTGCACACAATTTGTGTGCGTGTGCTATCACCCTTTTGGATTTTTAATATGCACGCGATCCGTATAACATGGAAGACGTTTCCGATGTTTCTACTAACGGCATTCGCACCATCGACGATGCGAACCAGGTGCATGCATTGGCGCTAAATGTACTGGACGAGCAGCAAGGATTATGACGTCATTTAGTTCCCCGCTGAATCCTCAACTTCGTTCGGGTGTCTTCCGAAACCTTCGGTTTGCATTCTATAGGGAACATAAATCAGGTACGCTAGAGTTAGCTTCTTAGTTATAAGTTAGTTCACTTTCAAGTTTAACCAAAGTCTTATAGTGCGGATTTTGTTTTGTACTAAAATGGTACCTGCAAACGTTTTTAAATGCGACTCCTGCGGTGCTTCCTATACCTGGAAAAATGCTCTCAAACGGCACCAGAACAAATGTCGTGGTGTAACATCATCCACGGTTAAGCCTATACATCCGTCTGCAGCAAAGTACTTAAACTGTGGGTCTTGCGGTATCGCTTTTACGAGAATGGACAACTTACAGCGACACAAGGAACAACAGCACGGCATGTCATTAAACCGTAAACGTTCAACTCCGCCAGCTGTTAAAGGGTCTTGTACGAAACAACCACGAATTATGTGTAAAGTGTGCGACATGGAGGTGTTAAAGTCTGCATACCCTGGTCATCTACGGAGCAACAAACCTAAAAATGCATCAGTTACCGCTACTAACGACGATGGTGTAGAAATGGTTAGCACAGCGTTTAACAACCGTATGGCTAGCTGTCGCATAAAGAACGCCAGTGTCGGCGATGCAGTGTCCGCGTTTCTTTGGAAGCAGAAAGAGCGATTTATTCGATTAATTAATTAAAAAAGAATACAACATGCAGCAATAAAAGTCTATTGCGAACTCTACGGTGTTTACACCAAAATGGGGGAAGAGACTACCGATGTGAAATCCTTTAACACAAAAAGTATGGTTATAACGTCTTCTAGTAATCTGGAAAATATGTACGAGGTCTTAAACGAAACCATGTAAACACCAACTTTATACCCAATTAATTAATAAAATTAGTTTGTCGGGCGAGGACGACAAAAAGTACATCATTCCTAATAGTACAGCAACCTAATTAAGGTAGGTCAGTAAGCAGTATTAAATTGCTATTAATTGACTCGCATTTAGCGTACTTTCCTACTGTAATTAGCGTATTTGTTTGGAGAAGATATACACTTTTAAAAAGAAATTATATACAGCTTTCACATGTAATTCGGAGGATGATTACGTAAAAGTCGACCTTCCCATTTACATATTAAAAACACATTACATTGGAATGTTTTTACATTATTCTCGTATTGTTAGATTAACGACAATATGTCTTATTGACCGTAAATACTTTTCCGCTCTTATTAAACAGTACATTAATCTCTTTTTGTTACAGGGCTATTTAAACAACCCATTAATCTCTTTTTTGTTACAGGTTACTTTCAACTGCTTGGATTCGGCTACACAAACAAAATAATGTTATACTTTATAAAAATTGTATTCTATTAGTTTATTAAACTGTAAATCGGATAAAATAAATTATTAAACTTTTGTGTGCTTAATTTCTTTGTGTTAATACCTCTAAGTAGTTGGTTAAAGCATATGACTTGGGTGTTGAAAATTTAGAGGTTTGAGAGCTTTAAAATGTAACTTTGCAGGGGGTGGTCCTAACGCAAATCTGTTTGCGGATTCAGATTCTGCGTAAAATTCTAGACTAACAAGATGTGCCACATGTATAAAAAATTTATGTGGACGATCATAAAATCGCTGCTGGTAAAAAATCTTAAAATTGGGGTAGCTCCCTTGGGGGTGATGCTATCTAAAAAATTCGTAGAGATTCGGGTAGCTGAGAAAATTCTAATATTAAATGATACCAAACAAGATAGGTTTATCTCGAAAGATGAAAAATGGTTAGTCGAAGAAAACTATTTGGTCTAGATGTGGGAGGAAATATGGATTGTGTGTGGAAATGTGGGATTCTCCTCATATACAGGGTGTCCCAAATTGAGTAGGATAGCATGGGTATCTTTCTTATTATTAATGATAGAGATCTGCTTAAATGGGCAAAGTTGTGTCATTTGGATAGCTTATTTAAATTCCGCATAGATACATTCTAAATTCCAAACGGTTTAGAAATTATTTTAAAAAAACTGAAAACTGCCAATTTCTTCGAAGTCGAATATTTTTGTTATAATAAAAGATACGAAAAAATGTTTTTTATAAAAGTTACTTAGTTCAATTGTGTGCACTTAAAAGTGATATTAAAATTAAATTCAAGATGGCAGTTATCGAGATATTAGCATCAACTTTCATATTTTAAATGGACGCCATATTGGATTTTTAGATGGTTAGATAGCATATTTTTTTCTCTTTTCAACGATGTATCACAACATATGTTTAAATGAAAAAATTTACTGAAAATGATAATTTTAATTTTTTATCAAGTAGGCATCATCAGATTTCTCTTAAACAAATGAAATTATAACAAACTGTCATGTTGAATTAGTGTATCTGTTGTACTAATAATTGGCATTTGTGTATTCTCTTTCCCAGTTATAAGTTGTGATATACTTATTCTATAAAATATTCAAATGGCAAATTTTTCAACAAGCGAACAATATCATATGTTTTGTACATACATAAAATGTAATAAGAACAGTCGTCTTGCCGCCGAAACATACTTAACAAACTTTCCCGAAAAAAGACAGCCAAACATTAAAATCTTTCAAAGATTGGACACAAATATGCAGCAGTATGGATGTTTAAAAAAACCTACTCGAAACATAAATGGACACATTGCAGATGAGGTGTTGACACTGGCCTGTGTGGAAGCTAATCCAAACATTTCAACACGGGAAATAGAAACCCAAGTAAACGTATCCAAGTCTCAAGCATCAAGAATTTTAAAAAAGCATAAATATCACCCTTACAGATTTCACATTACTCAAAACTTACAACCAAACGACTATCTCCGCAGATCAACATTTTGCAGATGGTCTATCAATCAAGTTAGGGAGAATGATGATTTTATCAATCGCGTTTTGTGGACCGATGAGTCTTATTTTTCTAACTGTGGAATATTTAATCGTCATAATGAACACTATTGGGCACAGGAAAACCCACGCATAACAGTTCCACGCCGCAATCAAATTCGATTGGGATGTAATGTTTTTTGTGGTATATTGGGAAACCGTTTACTTGGTCCTATAATATTCGATGGAACCTTAACCTCTCAACGTTATTTGGAAATGCTTCAAACATCTTTAGAAGATTTATTAGACGACCTACCTTTGGCACAAAATAATCAAACAACAAGATGGCGCATCTCCACACAACGCTAGAGATGTTATCACCTACTTAAATAACCGTTTTGATGGCAGGGTAATCACGACCCACACACCAGTAAAATGGCCGCCTAGATCAGCAGACTTAACACCCCTGGATTTTTATTTATGGGGCACCTTAAAAGATAATGTATATGGAAGTAATTTCCAGTACAATAATGTAGATGAACTACGGGAAGCGGTTATGCAGGCACTAAACGGTCTTAATGGGAATACATTACGACGCGTAACAAAAAGTGTTCTAAAACGTTGCCGATTGTGTTTAAATAATAACGGTTAACATTTTGAACAATTGCTATGATTTATTAGTTGGTGTTTAATGTTATTCTAATGTTTTTTTCGTTTAATTTGTTTTAAAACTGATTCGTGTTGATGCCTACTTGATAAAAAATTTAAATTATGATTTTCAGTAAATTTTTTCATTTAAACATATGTTGTAATACATCGTTGAAAAGAGAAAAAAATATGCTATCTAACCATCTAAAAATCCAATATGGCGTCCATTTAAAATATGAAAGTTGATGCTAATATCTCGATAACCGCCATCTTGAATTTAATTTTAATATCACTTTTAAGTGCACACAATTGAACTAAGTAACTTTTATAAGAAACATTTTTTCGTATCTTTTATTATAATAAAAATATTCGACTTCGAAGAAATTGGCAGTTTTCAGTTTTTTTAAAATAATTTCTAAACCGTTTGGAATTTAGAATGCATCTAAGCGGAATTTGAATAAGCTATCCAAATGACACAACTTTGTCTATTTAAGCAGATCTCTATCATTAATAATAAGAAAGATACCCATGCTATCCTACTCAATTTGGGACATCCTGTATATATATATATATATATATATATATTACTATGTAATTTGTAGGTAGAATTAGATAGATAGGCCATAGGTCAGCTTAGGGTAGGCTAGCGTATATATACATAAGTATTCTAGAAATCTTATGTAACGATCAATTAATTTAATGTAGGAATTTTGAGTTAATTTGATTTTAGTTTCAGCTTTGCACTTATTTGCAAGAAAATTTCATAATATTTAGGGATCAGAATCGATAAATGGTAAGCATCTATCAAAAAAGTCAATTCGTTAGTGTACAGAATGAGACTGCAGCTTTAATTATAGTATAAACGCGTACCATAGTTAAAAAGCTTCTTCATTTTAATTTTACTTTAAGATCAATAATTTTACGTATAACTTTAGTGAAGTAGAAACATTTCAATATCATTTAGCATAAGATAGTATTTAAAAACACGAGTTTGTTGGAAAGAGATAAGAAAGAAAATCAATAAACGAAAACTCCACGGTTACAATAAGCATGTTTTAGGTAACGATTATTTACTAGGATGGGGCGTGTTGTCAACAACCTCATTAGGAAATCAATATTTTCTACGAATGCAAATAGACATTAAGGCAGGCACGGATCGATATGAAAACAAAAACAGACTGGTTATAGCATATAAAGAAGAGAGATACAAATGTCAGATATCGGTTAGATTTAGTAACGAACGAATGAACAAGGATAGTTGAAAAGCTATAAGCAGGAGAGAGGTGGAAGATGTTTGTACAAGATATCGATTTTAAATAAGGAGAGAAATTAAGAAATGTTATTGAACGTTACAGGTAGAAAGGTGACTATCTAAGATTTATGGTGGATACATATCTGAGTGGGATTTGTATAACAAAGCACGAGAGAGAAAATGGTTGTATATGAGATAAAGAGAGAAAGAGCTAGGTTCGTCTTACATGTAGGGCGTGAATCTTATAGAAACTGATTTTCAGTTGAGGCTAGTTTCGGCGAAGCAGACCAGCCGTTACACGGGTAGAAACTTTAGCGGGGAATGGTCAAAGAATTTTTACGGGGAATATGTCTTTAGAACAACAAATGAAATTCTATGGAGATAATCGGGTGAACCCGTAAATTTTTATAAACAATATTAATACCTTAGTTTGCAACTTGTATGATGAACAGGCTAAATTAAATGTGGTAAAAGCCTTGTTAAAGGATAACGCAGAGGCTTGGCATACTTTAGTAGGACAGGATATTCCATCAGATTTAGATTTTGAAGAGAAATTCCAAAAACATTATTGGTGTGATCATAAACAGGATCAAGTGAGGGACGATTTGATAACAGGGAAATACAAAGGGAAGTTTGCAGAATCCCGCGAACAATATGCTATTCGTAAGTATAGTATAACAAAACAATTAAGCCCACCATTACCTGATCGTCACATAATTAAATATCTATCTAGGCATTTCGAGATAGAGGTTAGGCAACTTGTTGCATTACAAAACATTGTTGATAGTGAGACATTTTTGAAGTACCTACAAAGATATGATGATGTAAGTTCAGGAAGACCTAGGGAAAGTAGAGAGCGCAATGTAAACCTAGTAAGATTTGATAACAGTAAAGAAAACATCAACAATCAGAGAGGTACAAATTATAATCAAAATTTTAGGAATCAATGGGGTTAAAGAGGTAGTTTTTATAGGAGCAGTAACAATACTAGGGGTACTACTCCAAGACCGGGAGTTCAAAGGCAAAATAGCACGTCGGAAATGAACAGGACATCTACGAATGTGAGTAATTTAGAAAGGGCAGACGGACAAAAAGCGACCAGGAGAACGTATGCACAAGTGGTAGAAGGACAACCAGGGCCGAGTGGGGAGAACCGAGGTAGGCAGGATTTTTAGAGTCAGACAAACCACTAGAAAGTGACGTATGTAAATACGAACAT
This sequence comes from Platerodrilus igneus, assembly GCA_036346225.1. Lineage (NCBI taxonomy): Eukaryota > Metazoa > Arthropoda > Insecta > Coleoptera > Lycidae > Platerodrilus > Platerodrilus igneus. The sequence continues at coordinate 6,390,243 of JARFIW010001469.1, read as the reverse complement.
CCGCAAGAATTTATGAATACAGAAGAAGAAATTGAACCAGAAGAAATAGAGGAAATTTGTTTGTCGGTGGTAGAGATCAAAATTTTAAATTATTGTGTAGGATCGTTGCTCGATTCAGGAGCAGAGGTGACGTATGGTTTGCCTATATTAAGTGCAGCATTAATTAAGACCGTGCAAGCGATTTTAGGGGCATATGAAGAATTTTGTATACACTACGTTGACGACATTTTTAGTGAGACAGAACAACAACATTATTTTCATTTGGAAAGAATTTCATTAGAGTTTAAATTGGCAGGATTAAAATTCAATATTGAAAAGTGTGAATTTTTCTCTAAAACAGTTAAATTTTTAGGTTATGTAGTAAATAATCAGGGTATGTGTATCGACAAGGAAAGGTTGAGATTCTCAAATATCCTAGGCCGAATAATATTAGAAAGCTAAGGGCATTTTTGAGTGTTCTTAACTTTTACAAAAAGTTTGTACCTGCATTTTCGGAGAAGACTGTTCGATTATTCAAGCTTTTGAAAAAGGGAGTAAAATGGAAATGGTCTGAAAGCCAGGAGGCGGCATATTTGACTCTATTGGAACAATTTCATGAGCAGTTAATTTTGAGGTATCCTAGGTTTGATTTAGGTTTCGTACTATGCACGGATGCGTCGGATTGAGCCTTGACGGCGGAACTGTATCAGGTTCAAGATGGGAAAGAAGTGCCGATATCATTTGTTCTCGGACATTAAAGCCACACGAACTCAACTACACTATAAGTGAAAAAGAGATGGCTGCCGTAGTTTTTAGAGTTAGTAAGTTGAAATTTTATTTGGTAGGCAGACATGAACACCAGATTTTCTAATAATTGAGTGTATAGATGGGATTTATTATTGCAAGAATTTAACTGTGAAATTAGGTATATCAACAAGGGTGAGAACAATTTTATAGCGGATGCTTTTAGTCTCAATAGAGAGAATGAACACAAAAAGCCGTCCGACATATTGATAGCGATGAATAATTTGTTACAAGATGGATTAGTATACGGGCAAGAAGAGATCTTGAGAAACCAGGAGCAGAGCGAAGAGTTGCAGGTCATTAAGAGGAGGTTAGAGAGTGAATCGGGATTCAAGAATTATGTAATGATAAATAGTTTTTTGTGTAAGCGAATCCATAATCAGGAGGTATACGTAGTCGATCGGGAGCAGGCCAGGGCTATTGTTCAGGATCTACATATCAAATATGGTCACATTGGAATAAGGAAATTATGGTAAATTTTTAGATAAACTTTTTTTCGGTTAAGGACATCAACATAGTCAAATTGGTAATAAACATGTGTCATCTATGTGGATACAAATGCAGCGCGTGCTAAATTTGGTCAAGATTTGACAACGTGACATATTAATTCCCTTCAAATTATAAGGTAATTTTGTTTCCATGGCGATTCAGGAATACCGTCTAGGGAATTCAGAGTGGAAAGGTAACGACAAAAATTCCATAGAGAATATATATTTACCGCCATTCAAGAATAGGTACCCAGGTGGTATAGCTTTAAATTACTTGTCGCTGACTGGGTCTCAACCACCTGCGGTGCGAGTGGCAATTTTACAACAAACTGACTTTGCATTTGCATGAACCGTATCTTAATTTGAAGAAAATGTTTATCTAAATCACTGAGTATGCGGTAAGTTTTTCATATATTGTCTTCGTTCAAACGACAATTGAAATTAGGTGTGTTGTACTCTGGAATGATTTCTGAAGATAATTGTGCTTATAGCCTTCATTCCTGCGAAATTATTGCTTGATTGAGCTAACAAAGTGAGTGTTTATTTAATGCTGTTAATCTGTCTACATCATTCATCATTCTAGTTTGCTTAAGCTTCACAATTACTAACGTTCCCGAATCTTCAATATCATCTAAATGTTACCTGATTGATTTCACAAATTCGATAGACTTCTGCAATCCCAATTACACCAACAACCTTGACCATTAAATTAACTCCATCACGTGCATTATTTAAAAATCACTAATGTGTGTACTCTTAAAAACTGCTGATTTCTTGGGTATGAACCTCTTCCATTTTGCTTCATAAATGTAATTCGTCGATTGCAATATTTTGAAATGTCTACATTATTATTGGATTGTAACATTCTTTTTATCATTGAATAATTCGTCAACAACACTGTTGATGTCTTTTGTTGCTGCGCTAGTTCCGAAAAATAAGCCCATAACACCGTTTCCGAGAAAGAACTCATGTGCTTTTTTCACCTTCCATTCCATAAATCTTGAATACGCGGTTTTGTAAATTTTCCTTGATTTATAGTTGCAATAATTTCGCTTCTTCTACTAATTCCAATGAAGTATGAGAAAACTCCGCATCGGAAATGTTCATTTTAGCTTTGAATATTCAAAATAACTAATAAACAACTTAAGTTCGCAATTTTTTAAACCCAATCACAGAATTAAATTGACAGATATTCGATTACTTTAAAGGTTTTCTTAGCAACGCAAGTTCCAACAGTCGCAATAAATACGAAAACCTACCAATTTAAAACTTCAAATTTCACATCGATTGATTCTCTGACTAATATATTGCAATAATGTTTTTTCAATAGTAAATCGTCGTTTTTCCCATCACAGAAAAAATATTGTATTATACGCGGCTAAAAATGATTAGTTGTTAGCTGCTCTTGGTGTTTTGTCTCGCTCAGCTTCACGTCGGGAGACAAACATAACCTCGAGCTAAAATCTAATACTTTTTCTCTTGTATAATAAATAACTTTGCATTCACATGTTTTCCACCTAGATTGTTAAATTTATGCATTGGTCGCTGCGTAAGCGTAATCCCTCCCTATAACATCAGCAAAAGGCCAAAATATTCTTATCCGACCGCGTTGCAGCATTTATTTCATTGTAACAAACAGCCCATTTCTTATTACAAGCAGTTAGCAAATATTTATACTTAGACGGTAGACTAAACATTTTTTTCCAGCTTCTGCTACAGTTGTTATTAATGTAAAGCCGCGTTGCTTAGCCAACTTTTGACCAGAACAATACATCAGTACATAAGCAAATCATCTTACACAAAGGATGATTGATAGCTACCCTGTGGCGTGACATCTTCAGATGAACTTGATTGACAGGTTACAAGAGTTCTGTAACGTTCCGTTAATTTTTATAGTAACCCGTCATTAAGTAATATATACAAAGTCTCTGAATCCGTTCCTGAACCCCCTTTCTATATTTAAAATGATATATTAACCGCCCGAATTGAATAGAGAGATGTATTTTCTACCCCATTCCTTGTTTCTAACGCACCTGCTAGTTCTGGCGGAGCTCGACGAATGCGCGAGATAACCGGGGCCAGGTAGAAGTGTGTAAGATAGTCCTTGGTTAAAAAGAGTTGTACAATTCTCGCTGCTTAATTTAACGCTTTTGTAGCGGAATTAATAAATTATCAAGTTTTTACGTGAGTTTGTGTATTTACAAAGTTCACAAATATAGTCCAGTAGACTATAAATAATTTAATTGTTTGTTATCTTAGTAGAAAATAGAAATAATTCATGCCGAGTTTTCTTTCAAAGAACTAATTGTGTTTTCGTTCGGGTGTGAAATAATTATTTTGTTGTAATCCATTTTATCATTCAATTTTGTTTGTCATTTGTATGTAAGCATATTTGATACCGATCTGTTTTGGGAATTTGCAGTTTGGATAATAAGGAAAGACACTAATTACGTATGCCGTGTCATAATTGTCCGCTTTAGTTGGGAATAACATAGCAGCATGCCTGTCACACCACCTAGAAATTGGAGTAGTTTTGAGGGTTAATTAATATTATTGATAAAACTCGACATTTCTTGCATTGTCTGATGGCCTGACTCGTCTAGTGAGGTAAGCGTTGTAACATAGAATTTATTGAGTGAAAACTAATTTCGTACGTTAACATCGAGCACACATGTACTCCAGACCCATAAGTTATTATTTACTTCTAAGTCAGTGCTACTAAAACTCAACGCGTGCATTTCGTTTAACGTTATTTTGACCTGTGCGGTGGTCAGATGTTTAAAACCCGAAAGTTATTAAGGCAACCGTTAAGAGAGAGAAAGATATATTTTGTAGAAGATTTCTACCCTAGTCTTTAGAATTTTGTTTCAATATTTCAAATTTAAGATAAACATCAATACCGTTGGTTTAATAGAAAATAGTATTATCATATTTGTAGCGTTGATATTGATTAAGTGAATCGACAATTGCTATTAAAATTATTAAAGTAAGCGCTGTTGGCACAAGGTGCCACACGAGTGGTATTTCGCGTCCTAGTTTATGCGTTTTGCTGTAGAGATGTTTTAGTGAGGACTGGCGTGTGCCCCATGCGCAGTCAACCCTACCCCATTGAACAATTATAAATATGGTTATAAATTCATTTTCAGCATGCCATGGCTAGTGCACAATTACTAATTTTATGTTGATAATGATAAGGGTATTTACTGTTTACTATTTTAAATTATTATGCGGATTTATTTGCAGCGTACTAAAGTATGCTAGAGTTTGCTAATATGTTAATCAATGTATTTCTTTTAGAAATACTTTAATAGAGTTAAGTTTAGTTATCGGTGCGTATTATTTCATTTATACGAAGAAGTTATGTTAGGGTGAGCCAGATCACTCTATAGTGCTAATTATTTTTGTTATAATTATTGAGCTTTAGAGAGTTTTCTCGACCAGTGACGAGATTCTTCCGTATACACCTGGCTTTATGATATTGCTGGTGGCGCCCACCCAATTTTGCCGTTATTACCAAATTTCAGTCTACCCGATAACGATTTAGGGCTGTTCGACACGTCCAATCTACGACTTTTACCTGACCCATCCTTCAGCGGCTCGAGTTAGGCCGCTTGAGGACTTCGATCTTGGTGTCGTAAAGTGAATGTAACATAAATTGCCCGTTAGGGATCTTGAAGTTCAGTTCTAACTCAAACTTTGATTATAATACTACCTATAAAGTCATGATATGAAATAAATTAGTGTTATAACACAGGGTTAAAATAAATAACACTATGTGATATAGATTGTTGTAGTGATCGATATAAATTAACAGTTAGTGCTTTAATACCTAATTATAGTACTTCGATAGATATTAAGAAGATGATTTAAGAAGTTAGTATTTATACTGTTAACAATTAGCCGAAAATGAATTGTCGTAAGTGCTTAAGAATTGCACTGTAGCTACGAATTGTTGAAATGGCTTGCGTAATCAGTTGATAATAAAGAATTGCATGCCAAAAACAGCAGAATAATCACAAAGACTTCTCAATGAAAAATCATTAGCGCAAGTATCAATCGATACCGCGATCTTCTGCACAATCTTACATCATAAACCAATGGATTTTACTATCTGAGCCAAGAGCACCTAACTATTACTTCTAAAATGACACGCACAGTGCAATCTTTAAAACATGCTTCATGAAATAATGTACCCTGTACGTGTCAGAGCAAAATTGAGCTTAGTTTAAAAATGATATACGATCATTAATCAATTTTTATCATACAGAAACTTCAGTTTTTGTCAACTCATATAAAGTAGACTGTGCATGTTAAGTCTTTCAGACGATACTGTGTTTTAGAGTCGCTCTAAACTTCAAGTGTATATTAGAAAACAATGTTCATTCAATAATCTATCAGCACATAAAATAATCATGATTGAAATTAATAGATATTGATAAACTTCTTGTTTCAAAAGTAATCCCTTAATTAAAGTAATGCGTTTAAGAACGACAATCTATCTAGCAGACATTAATTTTTCATCCAAAATCTCATAAGGCTACTTATAAAAAATCAATACTCTTTACCTTGTTGAGTTGGATGTTTGACGGAAGAGAATAAAGCCTCTTCTAGACAATATCTCGAGAGAAATAAAGTTCGATGCTATTGTTAAGATCTCGTTCCGTTATACAGTATTATGACCGAGGTAAAACTGTTATGAACTTTGTAATCTAATTTTCAAGCATCTTAAGAAGTTGAGGTTAGCAAAATTCTAGCCAATTCGAAATAAAAAGGTCAATTTCAATGCTTTATTTAAAATAGTAATTTTGTCGTTTCGTTTTATTATTCATTTATCAAGCTCTGCAGAAACATCGTAAAGGTTGCGAATTTCAGGGGATTTTAAAAGTTTCAGTGTCGTTAAAAGAGAAGTTTATAAAATTTAACTACAGCCAATATTACTTTATTAACTCGGTAATAAAAACCGTTTTTGCTTGAAATATAACCACTATCGTAATATCTGGCTCTCAGTGGTGACGTATTTCTAGAAAATTTTTACACAAACGCTATTAATGGTCCGAAAAACACTATTGACGGCTGAGCTTAATCTCCCCTAAAGCTACCTATAAAGTATGATTGAAAAAACGATTGTTTCTGCATTTTAGAAATACATGTCAACAGAGTTTACATATTACCACCACTAAAAACGCATATTAAACTATTATGAATTTCAGCTTTCAACTAACGTGACAACCTACTGCATAGAAAAGGTATATGCAAAATTCTCTGATTTTCTGAAGTATCCTGAGTCCAGATCCTATATTTGAATTCTCCAAGACCCCACTCGAAGTTGCTGCACTGGCTAGAAAGCAAGATTTTCTACCTGGTAATTTAGAATTTAGTCGACTAATGCGAAACCAAACTAGGTATGAAGCCTTATTGTGCGTGACAACAGAGGATCGATCCCCCCATTTAACTTTTCATTCGAATGAGGGTGTATTTTTTTGAAAAATGCTACCCTAACATTTTTCAATCGTTCCATAACCGAAATCGAAACCGAGAAGTAGACGAAATATAGATATCCTCCGTTCATCCTGTTACGTGTAATGTGTTAAAAAGAGAGGGTACACAAGGATACATACATCTTAAGGGTATACAATGAGTACAAAATCTGTAGTTTAACACATTTTATTCGTTTAATATGGTCAACGATTATTGCAGTCTATTTTTTATTCAATGGCGTGGATTCTAAACAGAAATTAATATGCCCATGGTGGATGCTTTTGTCGTTTAACCTATAAATGAACGATCCTGAAATTATGAAGAACTTAATAGTTGTGAATATAATGAAAAGAATAGCTTAATGATATTCCTGTTACAATTTAACTGTCAAATCCAAATACTTTAGTTTTTGTACTTAAAGATAATGCATTTACATAACTAACTTTGAATTGTTCTAATTGGAAAACCCAGATATTTTGTTCACATACTCGCATTCAAGGTAATAATTACAACACATGTGTTATCTTTCTATATACATTATTATTAAGTGATTATTATAAGTGCTTAAATCAACAATTTATACATGAAGTATTTACTTCTTAGTTAACATATTTTAGAGGAAGTAAACATATATGAGCAAATACCAGTACTGATGTTTGAGCTTTAAGTATTAAATCCATATGATAAAAATAGATTGTTTCCAGAAAATTTTATATTTTTGTAATATGAGTAGTGTATTTACAATTTATAACTTTTTGTATTTTTGAAAGCACGCAAATACTGTCTCCAATGATAGAATTAATTATGTGACTTTCTTTTCGGAGTCAAAGTTGACATCAAGTTGTGGTATGTTGGTACTCAGCCTGCTTTGATATATATTTGTAACATATCCTTGATAATTTATTTGTCTTGAGTTAATTGTTATAAGATTTCTACATATTCCCTCAAGACTAATTTATTTTTGGTCACGTTTAAAGAGGCGATGGCACGCTGTTTTATCCTAAATTTTAAGTTACCATATTCAACCTATGCCCAAACTCATGTTCTCTCGTGAATTAAATCTCAAGTTAGCCGTTGATATAGGAAGCGGGGTAGTTTCTTCAATCCGAAGCATTGTTCATATCCTTAAGAATCCCATATTCACCGGTAACACAAAGGTTCTGCCGTTTTTATATTTTCCATATTTAATTCCTGCTTTTAAAATAAACGCAGAAGTTTGCAAAATTCTTGAAACTGCTTTGCAAAGCTATACCCCAATTGTGCGCAGATCCCTTTAAACAGTACAACGTCAATCCTAACCTATTGCGCTCAGCAACCCCTGCCCCTTTGGTGAAATTTTTCAATTTTTTAAGCATCATAGGGTGCAATGGGGAATAAAAAACAAATTCCGTCCACCTTAAATCCTTTCATGAAGAAATCTAACCCGATCGTAAATATTTTCATTTTTAACTTCCTGTTCTGGACCTCCCAATATCAATACTTCTGGTTACATTTTGAAGTAGTTGATTAATGCTCCATTTCATTTCAGACATGCCTTTCGCTAGTTTAATCATCACATCTTCTAATGTATCTGTATCTACTTACATAAATCAAAGCCAATTTCGCCCAAATCACCATGCATCATATAAATTTAAAGGCCCTTTCTAAAACACGTGTATCGTTTGGATTTCGTAGAAAGCACCTATTCAAATTATTTCTCATTTTACATTAAACAAATACAAGCCTTTAAAACGCAAGGTAATCGGTTAAAAGCTTCAAAAACATTACTGTAATAAATTATGTTGTTATCAGAGTCTGACGGTCTTGAAACTATAAAGAACTAAATCTTTCAATTGGCTATAAAATTTGGAGGTGCAGATCACTATTTAAAAAATAAAACTGTTCAACTTTCTACATGTCTAAGTAGTTGTTTAAATATAAAAGTGTTATTCTGCCGCCGATTGGCATCTAAGCGATAAAAGTTCTTTCCATTATGTTCTATTCACGGGTTGATTGTTTTGCCCTGCAGACGGTAAAAACGGCCGTGTGCGCTTCTTTCTGTAATTAGTTACTCACGCTTGTAGAATTCAGATATGAAGCTTGAGAAAGTGACTTTTTAAATATAGGCCTATTTTTTTGTAAATTTACCGATGCTGAAAATAAACGTTAGCCTAAAAATTAACTAGTCTCTAGAAAAGATGTAGTCTACTAAAAAAAAAATTCCCGGTATCTTTTCTAAAGTTTCAGTTTTGTCAGCAGTTACAGCTGGCTAACCTAAAAGAGGTGCACGTTAAAGCCATAGTGACCACCTACAGTACAAATTAATATTGTGACACTTCTCAACATAGTTGAAAGGAAGAAGTCTAACAAGAAATATGCATGAGATTTTCTAAAACAAATCGCTAGCTTCAAATATCGCAAAGGCGAAAAAGTGCAATCGATGAGATTGGTACGTCGAGATTTTGGCTAGTCATTTACCAGGGCTCGGGTTTTACAGTCTGCTCAGTTTCAGAGAGTTTGCAATCTTGATAGCAAAGTCATTTTTCACAATCTTTTAAGCAATCTTCGTATATATAGTTAATACTCCGTGTGTTCATAATCACTTTACAATTTTACAACCAGTACTTTTAAATAAAATTTATTTCTTTGCATAAGCCTGCGATTTATTTATTATTAGTAAGTTTCGACTTTCTCATCAGAAAACTATTATTAACTCCTATTTCAAAAATTTGTTCAACAAGAACTTGACATCATTAAACAAATTGCAGTTAATAATAATAATTATCCCATCAGTATAATTAACAATTTACTTAATAAAAGTCAAACTAAAATTAATTCAAAAACTAGATTAACCCCAGACAACAATAATATTACGACTGTAAAGTTGTAAGTGATATTGCTTATACGCAGGAGTGAACAACGAGAAGAATAACTGTGGTATGATGACGGTAAACTCAAGGTTTTTCTTCTAGTACAGTTTTATGCAAAATCCTTAAAAACAAATCATTAACATTAAATGGAGTAGAAACTAACTTACAAATTTTTTTCCCGTTAAGGCGTAATTTAAATTTAACTAGACTTTCTATCAACAAATTACCTTGACGCAACATAAATGGCTACAGATAATTTGATCTATTAAAAACTAGATTTTAACCGTCAACTAACATTATACAAATATAAATTCTAGCCTGCATCTACGTCGTGCTTTGCAAACCGTGGACTTGAGATTTAACACTCCCACCCAGTACAGCAATCTCCGGATGGTTAGCTGTACCAACCTTTATATTTAATCTTACTAATTTTGTTGCCGGGCGATTAAATATTCCAGTACTGGTTTGCACCGTTGTTGATCTTACTTGTTCATTAGCTGTCAATTTTGTGAACATAACTCTGCCTTTCGGCCAATTACACCTGGTAAGTCTCTGATCTGCTATTAGCACAATATCTCCGCATTTTAACGGTTCCGTTTTGTTATGCCACTTTTGATCGCAGCAGTAACTCCGGAAGATACGCAGACTCTAACCGTTTCCTCATATGACTGGCAATCCTTTCCCGGTATAGATAGCTGAATTTCAAAACCGTATGTCATCGTCTAGAAGTGCCATTGGCTTATCACCGCTGGAGGAACCTACTAAAAAGTGGTTTGGTGTAATCGTTTCACTTTTTTCGCTATCCAATGGTAGATATGTCAAGGGCCGAGAATTTACAATACTCTCTGCAGCAATCACACAACTTAGTAAAATTGGGTCTGTGGGTATACGCTTAGGTAGAGCATTATACAATGCTATTTTAATAGATTTAACCAGGCGTTCCCATGCTCCGCCCATATGTGATGAAGCAGGAGGATTAAAATGAAATATCAGGTCAGCACTTACAAACTTTCGAGCAATTGTTTCTGCAGGCATTTTACTAAGCTCTTCTTTTAGAATACGTTCCGTAGCTATAAAGTTTCGACCTTGATCGCAATAAATATGTCTAGGATGTCCTCTACGAGCAATAAAGTTTCGAAAACACAATACAATGTTCGGCATCCAATTTATATGCCACTTCCATATGTACTGCGCGTATTGTCAGACATGTGAATAGGGCTAGCCAACGTTTCTCCGTGAGTCTACATACCCTCACCGAGATCGGACCAACGTAGTCCACACCTGTATGAGTAAAGAGTGCAGCATAAGTGCAAACCCGAGCTGGTGGCAACGGCGCCATTTGAGGCTGATCGGGCCGTACATCTCTATTCTTGCAAACTTGACAAATTTGACAAATCTTGCGCAGTTCAACCCTTAACCTAGATATGTAATACCGCTGCCGAACTTCATTTACGACGGTCTCATAATGCTGATATCGATACATCACGTGAAAGTTAGTTAATATCAAATGCGTGAACCTATGTTTTCGCGAAAGTACTATAGGGTACTTAGCTCTCTACGGCAATGCATCAGCTGCTTTTAAACGGCCGCCCACTCTGATGATGCCGTCATTGTCTAAAAACGGGGTCATTTTGAAAAAAAAACTTGACTTTGGGCATTGTTCGTTTTCTCGCAACAAAGTCAATTCTTATTGGAAGCACTCCTTCTGCACTAGCTTAATTAAATATAATAAACTAGCTTTTAGTTCGTTTGATCTCAAGTCTCTGCCAACGTACTGACTCGGCTGTATATGCCACGGGCGACATCGATGTATGAATCGCAAAACATAAGCCATTATTCGTAATACCGTGTGAAATTTACTAAAACGATCAAATTTCTCGGTCTACAAACATTCCTTTTTCGGTAACCTGGTGACATGAACTGCACTAAACTTGTTTTCATTTCTATAGGTAACATCTTGCGGCCATTTGTTTTCAGAATCATACAAAAATTCAGGACCTCTAAACCAATGACCGCTCGCAAGAAGATTGGGAGGCTTACTCCACTTAGTAGCCTCGTCCGCAACATTGTATCCAGAATGTACGTAGCGCCAGTCGCCAACTATCGATAAATCTGTATTTCGGCTATACGGTACGATACAAATTTTCCATACTTCCTAGAATCATCGGCACGTAACCAGCAAAGTACAGTTGTCGAGTCCGACCAATATGTAATTTTTGTTAGGAGAGTACTCAATGCTTCTCAAATCGACTTAGAGAAGCAGACACCTAGTACAGCGACATCGAGTTCTAGTCTAGGAATATTTTGAACTTTTGTGGGGCCACTTTCGTTATTGCACCAACTATGCTACAAACAATCGTTTCTCCGTCTGAAATACGAGGATAGGCTACAGTGGCGCTACCATTTTCGCTAGCGTCTACAAACGTATGCAACTGAACGTCTAGCTTGCTATAACTATTGAAGTCTTGAAGAAAGCAGCGTGGTAATTGCAAGTCTTTCAAATTTAGTAAATACGCTTTCCATAATAAAAATTTACTGTAAAGTTTGTCACTCAACGGTTCATCCTATGTCAATTTATTTCTCCAAACTTCTTGAAGTAAGATTTTTAAATACACAATAAAATGAGCTAGAAGCCCAATAGGATCATAAATCGACATAAGTAATCTGAGAAGTTGCCTCTTTGAAGGTATTTTATTTCCACACAAAACATTCGTATTTTGTTTGTTAGAACGTAATGGATATGTAAAACAATCTGAACTAAGGTGCCACCACATACCAAGAATTTTTTCTAATATCGACTCGTGTCTTAAATTCAAGTTTACTGCTGCGTATTCTACCAGACCGTTCATTACTCTCATAAATTATTCCAAGTTGGATTTTCAATTGCGGATTTCGAAATTCGCGTGTCTATGTATTTGTAAAACTTGTTTGGCTAGGTTGATTGCTTCTATCTTGCTGTCCACCGAGTCCAAATAATCATCCACGTAATGATTTTCTATGACGGCTGACACCGGATGAGAAAATTCGTCTTTGAAACGAAGTGCATTTACGTTTTTAATGTACTGCGAATTGGTGCGCAAGTAGCGCCAAAAATTAATACTCTGATCACATACACATGTTCACTGTTTTCATCATCCTGCCAAAGGAAACGTAAAATATTTTGATCCTCGAACCGTATTCCAATGCGCAAAAACATTTTTTTTATATCGCCTGTGTATGCCACTCTTCTTTGACGACAGCGTAGAAGTATACCAAATAAAGGAGAAAGTAGGTCATGGTCACTGAGCAACACTCCTTTTACTGTAGCGGCCGCGTCCCAAACTAACCTAAATTTGTCCGGTTTATTTGGATTAACGTCGATTAATGGAGACAAGTACCAAATTTTGTCATGTGATTCTAAGATTTCTTCAGGAAGTAGTTTATGCACATAGTCTTTATCCGTTAAATCTTGAATATGATCTTTTAACTCTTTAGCAAGAATAGAGTCTTTTTTCAAACGATTCATTAAAATGTGGTGACGCTTATCTGCCATACTTCTACTATCCGGGAGTCGTAGATGGTCGTGCTTCCATAACAATCCTACAGTATAGCGATTATTTTCCCGTTTGGTAGTATCACTCATGATGGATGCGGCACGATGAAGCTCTAGTGATCCTTTAAAATCGATAGGTGGTTGCACACCTAGACTCTCCACAGCGAAATAAGACTTGACCGAATTATGCAACTCCGTGTCATCTTCTATAACCTTACATGTGATTTTCCAATGCTCCATCCGAAGGTACTACATTGGCCAGGAAGCGAGTTTTTTTACCTGAAAAATTTTGAATTTTGCCGAACCCTTGCTGTTCTAAGCAAGGTAGGGATCTTTAACGTGCGTGACAACACTCACACACGGGACCTCCATTTTACCTCTCATCCGAACGAGGGTGTATTTTTGTGAAAAATGCTCGCCTAACATTTTTCAAGCGGACTGTGTAGGAATTCGCATCCGGGACCTTGGACGTAGTACTCACACACATACCACTACGCCACGGAGCCGCCTCATCTTCTATGGCCGCACATTCACAGCCTTCGTGAAAGTTTTCGTGCTCTTCACTAAGTCCTTTGTTAAGATATGCAAATATGGACCATCCCAAACAGCATTTGGCTGCTATAGGGTCAAATTTTCCACCTTCTTTAACCTTTAAAAGAACCGCTAATTCCCAATTATCTAAACCGATGAACATATCGGGTTTTATGCGTATATAAGATTCCACAGGTAAGTTTTTCAAATAAGGAAATCGACGGCTAAGTACATTTATATCAAAGATTTGTATTGGCAAACTTAAATTGCTTACTGTACTGGACGATTGTGAAATAGTTTAGCTTCAACGTAGGTTCCCATAATAGATAACCGAACTAGTTTTGAGTTATCCTCAACTCTGTGTTGGCCCACAGTTCACTTTAAACATAATGGTTGTGCTTCACCTGATAAATTCAACTGATAAGAAACTTTGTCATCAATCGTGGTGGTAGATGATCCTTCATCAAGAAAAGCCTAAATAACAATCTCTTGTTGGCCATTAAAAATCTTAACCGGTAAGAAACGGAAACGAATATCTTGATCCTTGCATAGATAATTTGTGTATTTCCGCATGTACACACAAAGCTGGATCATTTGTTGCAACTGAAGTTAAACTAGGCGTTGCTACTACCTGACTAGGCGTGAATTCAGTTTCTTTATGCAAAGTGATGTGCTGAACGCGATTGCATTTCTCATATTTCAATTGAGATTTGCAAGGAAACCTATGTTTTTTCAGGCATATTCTACACAAACGTAGACCCTTCACAATTCTCCAACGTTTATTTATACCAGCGTCCATAAATACGGCGCATTTCAACACTGATTCGCAATTATTATCGCACAACTTACATCTTATAGTCTTGTCAGCAGTGTGACTATCGTGTAAATAGGTGCTTTCGTTTTTGGGCCCTTTATTTTCACCAAAGGTAAGCGTAGGATATCGGTACATATGTTGAGAGCGAGTTGATGTAGTCATTGATCAAATTGTAAAATTCCCACGTAGCTTTGTGTAGAACTATGCATCGCCCACTGTACCTTCAATTGAGCAGGCAACTTACTTATTAGTTCGGGCATGAGCATATGGTTGTTGGAGTATTCCGCTACATCACTAGCTTGTAGACAAGCGCTGAGATTTTGTACAATGACCCGTATTCAACCAATGATTCCAACTTATCCATTTTGACCGGTGCATGTTGTTGGACTGCATTGATGAAACTATCCAAAATTTGCTCCGGTCTTCCGAATAATAGTTTTAAGTTGACAATGATATCTATAACGCAACGCGGTTTATGCAAAAATCCATGTACCATTTTCCGAACAGTACTTTTACAGCTTTATCGAGACCGATTAAATTTTCACTATCATTAAACCCACAGAGTTCTGTTGATCTATTAAAACTACTTATAAAAGTATACCAGGTCCTAGAATTTCCATTAAAGGATGGAAGGTCTCGTGAAATAGACCGTCTTGCAGCAATATGCGCTAAATTCAGTGGACATAAAGATAAGTTGTTTAAAGGGTTGACTGGTTTAGCTGACACAATGGCATTTCTTCCTTCTATTTGATTGCTTGCGTTCTGGACCACTAGGTTTAGCAGTTGGGGCGACCAATTGTTATAACTTGGTGTATCAACAGGCGTATTTTGCAGCAGCGATTTGGCTCGATCGCATGCTTGGTAATGGCTGTCGTACTGATTTGCCTTCTTACAAGTTTGGCTGTGTTGGCGGTTGGTGTCGCAACTTTTCTTCCTGTGCGTGGTGGCAAACCCCTTTGCGTTGCCTCTGATCAGTTTGACCCTGATTTTGGTTATGCAATATTGGTACGTTAGAAGACAAACCACTGGTGACTCTTTGTTCAATACGACTAGATAGTTCTAAATTGGCCTTAGGATCTGCTCTTCCTATTTAATCGTCATCTAACTTTTGACTTTCATCATCAGACTCCTTCATGAGCGATGACATTTGTTGACAAATGTTTAATTTGTTATGTATCAATTTTTGCCGTTCTTCAATTAACTGCTTTTGTTCCCGTAAACTTTTCAAACGTTGCCGACGACGTTTACTAGTGTTAGTAGACCGTGTACTCGACCGAGTGGCTGATGCATCACATTTAACGACATTGACTTGGTTCTGCTTAGCTGCTCTGTGTTGCTCGAACGTAGCAATCTTTGAGCTTGCTTTAGCAACATTAGACGAAGTAGTACAACATGGGCAACGCCAATCGTCGATCTCTACAACACCATCACCCACATTTACACATACATAATGACAGCACCTTTTACAGATGGGACATTTAATCATATCTGTATTTCGGTAAGGGGTCGAACACTTCGGGCACAATTCATTCATGATCCATTTGAATAAAATTAATTTTGAAATTTATGTAAAGTGATATTGGTTATACGCAGGGGCGAACAACGAGAAGAATAACTGCAGTTTGAAGACGGTAAACTCAAGGTTTTTCTTCTGGTACAGTTTTATTCAAAATCCTTAAAAACAGAATATCAACATTAAATGGAGTAGAAACTAACTTACAATTTGTTTCCCTTTTAGGCGTATTTTAAATTCAACTAGACTTTTTATCAACAAATTACCTTGACACAACATAAATGGCTACAGATAATTTGATTTATTAAAAACTAGATTTTAACCGTCAACTAACATTATACAAATAAACACTCTAGCCTGTATTCACGTCGTACTTTGCAAACCGTGGACTTAAGATTTTAACAACTACAATATTTCGCTTAAAAAATTAAAATATTTTTTCAAATTTAATGTGAGCACTGCTTTCTCTAATACCAGTTTCGCAATAAAGACCCGATTCCTTAATTAGATCATTCAGTAGGTTGAAAACAAAAATCCTTCGTGAATATCAGATAACAAATTGCACCATTATAAATCATAAACCCTTACCTGATATCACAAGGTCGAGAATTTCTTATTAACAAAGACAGCCCAAGGTGAAGTTGGATGGAAAACGGCTTGAGGAAAAGAAAAACTCTTTAGACGTAAACGGCTAGTAGAGTGTTAGCTCTGGGTAGATCATGAGCTTGGGTCATGGGTTGTCAAATGACCAAAAATATAAATAATGAGCGCCACCGTATTTTTCAATACAACAACCTACAAAAATTATCTGTGCTTGTGTTAGGGGAATGCGGAAACCTTTTATCTACACCACTAATATAGCCACAAAACCTGAATTTCACCTTTGTAAAGCACTTACCAAATTCTCAATTACCAGATGTCTTACAGATGTCTCGACTTAACCTGTGAATAAACAAATGCACAACATGGACACCATTTGTGTCCTTAAAAATATTTACCAAAAATAATATAATAGAATTTAAGTTTCAAAAATATACACCCAGGGTATTTGTTATCATTAGACACAATGTCTGCTCATGACCTATAAGTTTAACTTGAATTTTGAATAATAAAAGAGATATGCAAAAATGGATTCTATTTGATTAAATTCCTTGATTTGTTTTAACATAATCTTTTTCAACTAAAAATTTTTATAGAACAGAAAATTAATAAGCTTTTGTATTCAAAAAACATAAAGATCTCTAAATTGAATATTTCATAATAAAATTTTCTAAAAAGTTTGAGCTCTCTTAATAATTCATATTACATATTTTAATTTTTTATAGCCATGAGTAGTACTACGTTGACTTCACAATAAAATTTAATTATTTAAGTTCTCATAAAATAGCATGTTTCAACATAGAGTTAGTTTTACTTAATGTGTATAAAAAGAATTCATCACGTTGTTTAAGAATCAAAGTTCATGATCTCAAAATTATTAAGTATATTTTTAAATTAGCGTAAAATAACATATGATATTTAAATTGGACAGCTGAATATTTTTTGACATCATATGTCACTAACAACTTTTTCAGTTTAGTTAACGCTGTCTGTTTGTGAAATAATTATGATAAGCAAACTGCATAGCCATCTTTAAAAATTATGCAAGGTTACAAATTTATTACGGAATCTTTCTTTTACTAAATAAATTTTAAGTTACTTTAATCAAGGTAAAGCATCAACCTTCTACCTTTCGTATTACGTTTAGATAATTATAAATGTGATTAAATACTAGATATCACTCACGTGTCGAAGTACAGTACGACCAAAAGAAATTGAACAATGACATCAGATATGGGATATTCCATAAATATCTGCGTTCTGCGATGCACAAACAGGAAACACATGATTACGAACGAATTTATCGCTGGAACTATGAGAAATCTTCTGAACAAAACATTATTTAACCAAACCAATTCCTCCTAAAGTACATCCTATAAATTCTTGTATTTCAAATCTCAAACTAAATTTTCTTTCCTGCATTAAATACGGCAATTACGATATTAACGAAATCCGTGATATAATTATATGATATTGCTTACTTCCTTCATATTTTCTAGATCCAAGATATTGCACTATGAGGAAAACATTAGTAAAATTTATTTAATTAATTATACCAACTATTTAATGATGAGGGGGAGCTTCTATCTTCTTTGGCCTGCAGGAATCAACTGAACTGCTCTAGGTGGAACACAAAATAAAACCATCACGCTAAAGCCGCTAGGAACCACATTCAGACACGAAGATTCAATCAGTTAAACTTTCTTGGGGACCGTATTACAGGCCACGTGCCTGGATACCACCATCTTGACCTTTCTATACCGCTGATAGCAGCTTACCTGTTCAGACGCTGATAGAAAAGTGACACGAAATGACAACTCGACGAAGCTTATTGTAGGAACTTAGACCTCAAGAGCAAAGGAGCGCATATGCTATTGTAAATTTTATGAATTATTTTTAGTGATCGAAAATTTATAAATTATATTTTATTTTATTGCGGTATTATTTTAGATTAATAAGCGAAGTGTAATTGCGAAAAAAAATACGTTACAAGGTATGTACAAACTGAATTGTTCATCTTGTAATTGCTTCTATATTGGACAAGCTGGTCGTAAGTTCAATACAATGAGATGACGAATTTTAATCACAACCTCATTTTACTTAAACTGATAGATAGAATTTGTGTTGGCAATAATTAAGTTGGTAACATATTCATTACAATTGCTATATTCATAATGTTCAAGGTTTTGTCCATTTTGTTCTATTGTCTGCCGACGTTAACTTGTAGATTTACTACTTAAATTTTTTTTGACTGATTTGGCTCCTCCATGGGCTTTCTTGCATGGAGGGACTTCAAATTTAAATTTTTAAGATAATGCTATGCTCATATTAATATTAATGACATAAAACTTTTTCTTCCTTCTATTTTAAGAGGTAAGTTAATTTATTAAATCGCCACGTTTTTTAACAATTTGTATATTACAGATTGTTCAGTTTTGTAATCTTAAAAGTAATTTTAATTTATTATTAACCTGAGGATAGGCCCAGCCTGAGAACGAAACCATGTAGTTTTATTATTCAAAATATTAAAATTCATAAGGAGATGATTGTTTGTTATAACTTTATTCATTATTATACGTTTAAAACATTTTGTATTCTAATAGTTCTGAAAAGTATGAAAAATAAGTTTTGACAAAAGCGTTAGTCGTTCGTTACTAGCTGTTACAGCTAAACTAATTACAAACAGTTAAGCAACAGAGAGATGATGTTATTTAGAGATGGATGATTAGCTTCGAGCTTGGAGAAATAGATTACCTGCTAACTCGATCCTGTGTTGGAAGCTCCATGAACTTTGTACAAGATTATAATAGAATGCCCTTGTTAATTTATGTATTCAGTCAGGAACCTAATTATTAGTCAAATAATTAATTTTGCAATTTAATAAAGGAGTAACTAATAAAGCATGTAACGTAACACAATATCTAAACCGACTTGTAAATTAAGAAAATGTTCAAAACGGAACCGTTGTATTTCACAATTTTATTGTTATTGGAAATAAGGACCATGCAATCAATTAGCAAGTCTATAGGTAGGTGTTCAACCTAACCATCTAGTGTTGTGGTTAGTGTTTTCGAAAAGATGCAATGTGTTCAATTTCATGATATATTGATTGTTTCGTTACTTAAACAATACTTTTGATAAGTTAAAAACACGACCATAGATGACCACAGAAACTGTAACTACATAGAATGTCCAGCAAGAGAAAAGAATGTACTTACAGAACAATACTCGTACTGGGAGCACAAGATATAAACAATTATGATTCGCCAGTTCAGACATATTGATTCCGATAGCAGAGCTTTGACAGCAAAAACTTAGATTACTTTCTCAACAATATTACTGACTGCTTCGAAAAATGTTTCTGAAAATGGAAAACAGCCTGTTACTAAGACAACCTCTGAGCCGTCATAGGAGGACCAATCTGTCTGCTGGACGTACTAGGTAAGTTATATGACAAAAAATTGAAGAAAAAGGAAGCTTGCTGGTTAAGCAATGTGACTTCCGAAAAGAAAAAACTGTTACTAATGGTATGCACAAGATCGTAGATTTTGAAAACAAATACTAAAGACTACAGAAAATAGAGCGCCTTCGGTAAGTATGAGAAATGCTATTAATAGAGCATCGTAGGAAATTATTTTAGCAAATCTCCAAAAGCAGAAAAATTCCTATATCTTACGAATATTGTTCAATACTACTTAATCGATAAGAAAATCGAAATACAAAAATACATAGTAAAGTCAGTTTGGGGTGGTATGCTATAGGGTCTGTTTTAGGTCCTATCCTTTGAAATATTCTGTATGATGATGTAATAAAAACAAAGTGCCCAAGGAAGCCTATGTAATTTGCTACATAAACAACCTGCAGCTGTTTCTGTTAAATCAACACGTTTGACTAAAAAGTGTAATTAAGTAACCTGAGTGCCGCTTTATTACAGCATTTTTGATTACAAAGATAATGGAATTTATATAAGATAGACATATTATAATAAACTACGTTTATTATCAGAAGTCACACACAGTGTAAGTATTATAATAATAATAATAATATAAAATATAGTTAAACGAGAGTAACTTTAAGTTTCTATTTTAGAATTGTATTCTCTTTTGGATTAAAATTTTATCTTTACATTTTGGTTGTGGGTTCTACAATCAATTTATCGGAGGATATAGTATCCTTATGCATTTTAATTTTGAATGTGGAGTTTAAACTGATCTTAGGATTTCGGAAGGGAAAGTAATGAATTAATTCCCGTTGGAGTTTAACTAAAATTTTTTGATTGATGATAACATCAAAAATCAAAATAACCAATTTTGCTCGATGTCTTTTACTGGTAAAATGGGCGTTACATTATAAATTTGGTTCGCCCACAAGAGGAGAGGACCTCGTAACAATTTCAGGGTGCTTCGGATAACTACAGTGGTGTCAGAATGAGTTCCTAAAGAAGAAACAATAAAAGAAAATAAAAATCGAAATAAAACATAAAAAATAAAGATCATAGATAAAATGGTTGAAATGCAAACAAACTACGTTACACTAACCACTTACCCTGATCGGTTTTTCCCTGCTTCAGAGGCGCCAAACCGTCAATCATAGCAATCTCTTGGATATTATTCCTACACGGAAAACGGTTATTCCACATAGACTTCCTTTGCTTCGGTTTCCTAAATTCTATTACCTTATACGTTAACTTTCTCTAAAATACCGTAAAACCACTCATTAATTTTGTCGTAATTAAAGAAATTTTCAAAATAAACTGCCTGTCGCAAATTTGACCCAATCCGGATAACTGGTTATCTTTCTACAAATTTATCTACCTTGATCTATACTATAAATTATTTCAAATAAAATTTCACCTAAACTTAAAGTTTCATCATCATCGTTAGGTCTTCAGTCCTGGAACTGGTTAGACGCGTACCTCGATTGTTTCCTATTCTGAGCTAACCTAAACATTTCCCTGAAATTCCTAGAGCCTAAATTCAATTCGGTTCCGCTTTTATTGTTTTCTAAATATATACCCCATTTCACCTATATTCAGTGGTATGTGAAGAAGGTTAGGCAACCTGCGGCTACCAAAATCTTAACATTTTGACCATTACCGAATTAACTGTTTTCCAATAATTCCTTTCGCACAATCAACATTACTTGAGAATATTGCAAAGCCAACACTTGTATTTGCTTATAATAATCATCAGGTTCAAGTACAATTAGCTTTCTCGTCATTAGGTTTTCCGTCTTGGAACTGGTTGGACACATACCTCTATCGATTTCATTCTGAGCCAGTCTACACATTTCTCTGAAATTCCCACATCCTACATCTTTGACTATCTGTGTGCAATAGTCTAACCTAGGTCTACCTCTGCTTCTCTTTTTTCCATCTCTGCTTCTAATATATTCCGCACCAATCCTCCATGCCTTAGTATGTGGCCTATCTTCCTATCTCTTCTATTTTTTACTGTTTTCCACATATTTCTAGAACCTCGTTGTTTTAACTTGGTCTGTCCATGATATCTTCATGGTACGCGTGTAGCACCAGATTTTAAAAACTTCTATCTTTTTCCTGTCCGCTTTTCCTACTGTCCAAATTTCACAATCGTACAGTGCTGTGCTCCACACATATGCTTTCAGCACTCTTTTCCTTGTTTCTATGTATGTTGTCTTTAAACATAGTAGTTACTTTTTCTTGTTAAATGCAGCATGACCTTGTGTTAATCTTTGTTTTATATCTCTTACGCTTTTCCCATCTTGCGTTATTTGGTTTCTTCGGCAGCAGAAATTCTTAACCTTTGATAAGTTCTGGTTTCCTATCTGTTTTCTAGTTTTTTACCTATTTTCCCCCCTAGTACTTCAGTATTATTATTGTTAATTTTCATACTGTACCTCTCTGTTAGAACTTTTTCCATTTCATTATGGGTTGCTTCTAAATCTTTCTTACTAGATGCTAATACCGCTACATCATCTGCAAATCTAAGCATATCAATCTTTTGTCCCTGTATAATAATTCCAAATGTCTTCCTGCATTTGACAGTATTCATTGCCTCTTCAATGTACAAGTTAAAAATAAACGGGGATTGGGCACATACCTGTCTTACTCCTTTCCTAATATTAACTCCTCTATATTCCTGCTCTAATTCTTTTACCGCTGTTTGCTCTTTGTATAAGCTATGTACTATCCGTCTATACCTAAAAAAATTTCAATCTTTTTTAGTATTTCGAACATTTTTTTCCATTTTACATTGTCGAATGCTTTTTCCAGATCTACAAACCCTATATACACGCTTTCTCCTTTTTCTATTGTCTTCTCCATTAACACCCTCAGAGTTCAGTTAGCCCCCGCGTTCCCCTCTTTCGCCTAATCCCAAATTGAAATTCTCCTAGTATTTTTTCAGCTCGTTTTCCAATCGTTTGTGTACAATTCTAGTTAATATTTTTGATACGATTGCTGTCAAACTTATTGTATTAAAATTTTCTTGTCTATCAACGCCTCTCTTTTTTGGTATAGTGACTATGATATTACGTTTGAAAACTTTAGGTATCTGCATGTCTCATACATATAGCTTACAAGAGACATTCTGCTACTGCTTGTACAGTGGCTTTTAGAGTTTCTTATTCCTTTCTTATTCATATCTATACCCGGTGCCTTACCATTTTTCAAATCCTTTAATGCTAATTCAAACTTATCTCTAAGTATAGGATATCCCAAGTCATCATTTTCAATGTTTGATTCCTATTCTGCTAGTTCCTGCCCTGCATATAAATTCCCTATATATTCTTGCCATCTAACCACTTTCTGTACATTTTTGAAGTCTCCTTCAGCGTCCCTTATATTTTTGCTATTTGGTTTTATATCCCTAAAATTCATTCTAATTAATTTGTATGCTTCATTTGTCTTTCCTATTTCCATCTTAGTTTGTACTTCTATGCACTTTTCATCAATCTATGTTCTTTAGTTTCCTGCATTTGCAAATAATTTCTGATTTTATGGCTTTGCATCTCTATATTTCTGCTTCGTCTGGTCTGTTTTTGTATTTTCGTGTCACTTGTATTAGATTCAAGATATCCTTTGGTATTCATTGTTTCCTATTTTCTTTTTGTGTATACCCCAGAATCTGGCCGCCACGTCTAAGCTGGGTTTAATGTTATTCCATTCTGCTTCTACTTCCTTAGTATCAGAAGTTTTCCCGATATCTTTCAGCAATTTATTTGACTTTTTTTCAAATCTTTCGTGGATATCTTTATCTTTTAGTTTCTCAAAGTCAAAGTGCCTTTTCCCATTACTTTTTTTCAAATTTTTAAATTTAAGAGCGGTCTTCATAATTATGATGTTGTGGTCAGCGTCTAGATAGCTTCTAAAGTCTATTGCTTGATTCCTAAACCGTTGTCTACAAGAATGTAACTATTTGATATTTTCCAATATCAACTGGCATCTTCCACGTGTATTGTCTTCTAGCATTATGTTGAAATAATGTGTTCGTTACGGTTAAATTGTTTTTGTCACAGAATTCTACCAGTCTATTTCCTTTGTCGTTTCTCTTGACTAATTCAAATAAACCTAACCTCATCTACCACTACATTAAAAACCCCCGTAGTTATTAAATTTTCATGTCCTTTCACGCATCTTAGTATGTATTTAATATCTTTGTAGATCGGTTCTACCTCTACCTCACTGTAGCTAGAGGTGGACCTGTGGACAATTTTACTGAATATTTTGATTTTAATTACAATTTTACTGAACTAGCTACGGAAACTGTTTAGGAGTAAGTTTTGAGGCACCGGTAAAGCGATGCGTTATACTAGCTATAGATTAGATAGAAAAGAACAAAATCAGTCAATTTGAATAGACATACCAGGTATCAACGCATCCTGTATAGTAGATTTCATGAATAGTCAATATTAATTAAGTATGATACTTCTATTCTTTTGTTTTTAGAAAATATGATTTCATTAAGGCATTTAGTATAATTAAAGCAATAAAAATTAATTTTCTTACAATAAATTGGTACAATTTAATACAATGTTAAGATAACGCATTAAACATTAAATAGAATTAACGACAACAAAAACCGCTGAAATAATAGATTTCATAAAACATACAATGTAATAAATATGTAATGAAAACAGGGCTTTATGCAATACTCTCCAACCACAAACTCAGAAAATTATTTATAGTAAAATACATATTAGGACGGTTTATAAATTATTTTAAAACCTCAAACAAAGAAAACATTTCAATGTTATGCATTTCTCCCATAAAATTAAGAAAGCTTTGTGCAAGGTTTATTAGTAATAATTCCATTTAATAATACACCAAAATAATTAAGGCTATAGTTTGCAATGCAAAAAATTACTTAAAACTCTGACACTTTTTCAGTGAAATTCACGGATATCAGATTGCAGATAAATTAATCATTTCAAGCAATACAATATACAAGGTATTCATTTATATTGCTAAAGACATTAACATGTAACGCTAATTTAAACAAAATCTAGGAAGTCAGGCGTTTTTCACGTGATAGGATTTATAGTGGGACGAAAAATTGAATAAATTAATTATCCGCGAAAAGTTAATCAGAAAACATCAAAATGCAATAATATGAACGAAAAGTAAGTCGGGTTGGAAGTTCAAGGGCAAAAACAAACAGTTTTATAATGAGAATATAAGATCCCGCACGAAAAAACGCGGTGTGTGACGAAATTTATTTTGTACTTACGCTTGCACAGACAAGGTAAAGTTTCGAACCTGGAGAGTTCACCCCTCATTGATTTGGAAATTTGTAATGTGTTGAGTAAAAACAGGTGTGTTAGTTGGAAAATAAAAGCAGGAACTGGACATACTAATGGTTTCTGGAAACTCGTAATCATTTTTAAAGCGAGGAAATTTAAAACATTAAGTAATAATATTAGCTTTTATGTTTGTACGTTGTGATGATGTATATGTGAATTTTAAAAGTAAATTGGTTGCTATTTATGTTGTATGAAATAAAGCGAACGATAACTTAGCGACGGAATTAGAGTTAGTTACAGTTAAGCATAATGTTAATGTGCAAGGAATTTTGAAACATTTTAAATGTAGATTTTATTGTAGAATTTAGTGTTCGATGAAGTATTAAAAATTAGTATTTTGAATACACAATGAAAGAATAAAAGGAAGAATTGGTATTTAACGGTTTTCTAAGTTGTCATTAAGTGCATTTCCAAAAAATTGAAATTTATAATTTCATATGGGAATATTGGAGTGATACTATTATTGATGGATTTAATTTTAAGTTCTTTGTTTTAGATTTTTTAGCAATATCTGGCCAGGGTGAGATTAAGAAACTAAGTTTTTTAAGTATATTTGTATGTTCATTGCAATTATTCTATGTTAACAGAAATTAAGTAAGGGGTTAAATTTTATCTGCATTTATTTAGAAACTAGGATCAAATTTAGATCATTGTAAAAGGATAATCAGTCAACT
This sequence comes from Platerodrilus igneus, assembly GCA_036346225.1. Classification (NCBI taxonomy): domain Eukaryota; kingdom Metazoa; phylum Arthropoda; class Insecta; order Coleoptera; family Lycidae; genus Platerodrilus; species Platerodrilus igneus. Next base: position 6,364,200 of record JARFIW010001469.1, on the reverse strand, counting down.
CAGTAATGGAATTTCATTTGGAAATTATGTGTGTGGGTGATAACTTCTGTTACTCGTGGAACGTCGATAAAATAGATTTCAAATTATTTGAAACATATGTTTCATGCCGAAAATTATTTAAAGAATGAAACTTTGCTTGAATCTTACATGTTGTCTGGCTTAGAAAGAAATGATCGAACGAATCTCGAATTAATTACTCCCGTCTTATATAGTAAAACTAACTCAATACGTCATTTTCTCGATCCTTCACGCTTTATTTCGAAACATGACACATTCTGGATGATGTAATAAATAAGAGGATGTCGCGCTTGAATGAGCTAATTAAGGCCGGTCAGTAAGATTTATTGCTCTCGTAATGCGTCATCTATTCTTTGCTAATAAACGAACCGGTCCGCTACTATCTCTTTCTTTCTTACTGTAATACGCAGAGATTTTTAAACTTGTTTATATTATCTTTTATAGCTTTTTCATAGCTACATGAGTTACATATCTCCCAAATCATATGTATATTTAAATGAAATTATTAGACTTAAGAATTATTGTTACATTGTATAATTGAAGGACATAATAAAAGGTTAATAAAAGTTCACAAACCTGACATGAGAACGGAAACAGTTACTTTGTATTCCAGACGTTATATGACACTGCATGTGCAGGTCACAGTAGACAATAAGATAGTAACTATTAGAATTAAGATTATTAAAATGTAATACTTTGTATTGCATCAACAAATAACAGGCATGAGATCTTTCCCACAAAGTGATGTAAGAGCAGGGATAGCACAAATATCCTCAGGAGCCCTAGATTGCCAGTCAGTCTCGAGCTTCACAACTTTAACATTGTTGGTTGTCCAAGCTACTCATTTTAGTTTTAATTAATTAATTAGTGAAAGCAACTTTGATTATTTTTATTTTTAAACGTTAACCATTTGTTGAAATCATTTATAATTTCTGTATAAATTAAAATACACTTGAAAGGAGTGTAAATTTGGAAATAAAGTCTTTTTAAAAAAAAGATCCCAAAAACCCAAAACCTATCTCGCGTTCTTTGAATAGGGGCGTTTATTCATTGATACAAAACAATTGGCTTCTTTAATGGCTTTAGGAACATTTCTAATAAATGACGCATTCTCCTACCGATATTCGAAAATTCTGGAATTAATTTCTTTGGAATAAAGATTCAAACTCAAAAAATGTTAATTTTAAGGAGAATGATATTTCATTTTTGTTTTAATTGATATATCTACATACGGAAATTAATTACATAGTTAATTAAAGCGTGCAATTGCATTCTTGATGATTGATTTGTATTCTACAGAGTACGGATTTTAGTTTCGTATATCTTAAAGAAGATAGCTTAAAGACGAAGTTGTTTTTAGTATTTACTGAATAATTATTTATACACGGATGAAATGAAAGGCTTTTGTATTTATATTTTAAAATGAATATCTCTCAAGAATAATTATTTATGCACACGGCTGAAATGGATTAATTTAAAAATTGGGCATTTTATTTTATGTGCCAATCAAATACGCGCATGTTTATACAGGGTTGAAAAATTAAATATAGGGAAACTTTACCTTTCTCCGTTTTCTTCTCCTTGGGTGAGTTATTTCATGGAATTCGAGTATTCAGTAACCTCTCATAACCGCATTATCACATCAATTTCCACCAAATTAAAATATAAAATTCGAAATAAATGCTGCTGAGTTTAGGTTGAGCGGCATTTTTCTGGATTGATGAGTAATTTTATTATTTTTATTGCTAACTACATACTATATACTATTATTTCTATAAGACTTATAATACACACGCATATCCCTTTTCGTACAGTGGCTTTTCTCTTTAATGATCTATGTATTTACACGGCTATTTTATTATTCTAGTAGTTCGAATAGATGCATTGAAAGTCTTGTTACTTTGTATGAGTGACACAATTATATGTGACTTGATATTGGTAAGTTCCACTATTAGGCGTCTAGCTTTTTTTGCTAAGTTGTATGAATTTGCTTAGAAAATGGTATAAGGTTTACTTTGTATTTTAACTATTTAATATTAATTCTGTTTCAAGTTACTAAAATTTGTAAAAAGCTCTCCTACATTTCGGATAATTAGGGTATGGAACATGTCCATTAATAATTCCACGGTATTTTACTTTTTTATTTTAAAAGTTTCCTTAAAATGGCGCGACCCGTCAATAAAATTTACTATAATAAATATTTTGTTTGGGCTTTTGTGGTTTTGAAATAATTTATAAACCTGACTTACGTTCAAATATGTATTTAATAGAAATAAAACGATGTTTTTGTAGTTTTTAAGTTTATGATATGGTTATAATAGAACTAAAAGTTTATTCAACTCTGCTTAACGAACACTACTATTTATGAAATCATAATAAAATTGGTACATCAATATCAATTTTAGTCCTCTTTTTGCATCCGGTTTCTATTTAACGTAACGCCAAGACGTTACAATTTATTCAAAAAATAAAATATATGGATCTTTGATATTTTGAGTTAAATAACATCTTCACTTCAATAAATGCATAAAGTGGCTATCATGTCATTTTTAAAGGCATGATTAACTTCGCAGCAAATGTTTGGTGGTGAACCACTTTTTGAAAACTCATAAAATTTAAATTAAGTTAAAAAGAGTTATAATTGGACAAATTGTGTTCTCTTTGATATCTAGAATTTCGGAGTTCTACACAAAAATAATTCAATTACATTGAAAAACATAAGAAAATAGACCATTTCACCGCAAATGAAGGAAACTTTTTGTTTAATTGAGTCCGTAAGTCAGTCTCCTCATACAAAGTAACTTTGATCGCGTATTCGTTACTTTAACGGAAGACGAAACTGATCATTCAAAAATAGTGATTCCCTCACCTTGTGAAAAACTCCTTTCCGAAAGTATATGAAGCATCGATTTTATAAAATTTGGTACTGACTTGATTTAAGGCGTTCGTAAATGCTATTTACATATTGTCTAACTTTTCGGATAATTATTAGATTCTACAAATGTAAAAATTTCCTTAAAAGCAAAAAAAAGTTCTCAGCATCCACATGTCGCCTTTTTAGACTATACCATCAGCTGGTGCTAAAAAACACCACAACTTTATATTTGCATACTCAGCTCTTTTGTTCCAACATTTGGCGCCGCCAGCTTGAAATAAGCAACACACTTCATCGCACTCTCATAGGCAGCTAGCTATCCATGCTCCATTTCAAACACATTTACAAAAAAACCATGGTTAGCTTCCCTCGATACTCGTAAATGGGAATTCTTTATTACTGCCTACGAATATAAAACCAAATAGATATGAGGCTATACAAATAGCAAAATGCTCTGTAATTCAAAAGGAGTTGACCCATGCGTAAGCTGGGATTGCTACTGAAATCGAACCGAAACCAGAGGTATAAAACTCTTAGGAAACAACATAATTGTATTTAGTTCAGCACAGCTTTAATAGCTTTGAGTAAAAACAAATGCAAGTATACTTCACAACTTTCCCAGAAATTGATATTTCAAATCAGCAAAAGGTTAAAACAGTTAACAGAAGTATTTAATTTTGTGAAACAAATTGCTAATCCTATACATTAGCCTTGAAAATCACAATGCTTCAAATAACATTGCCAGTGTAGAATGTAATCGATGAATGCCGACGCGCCGAGACCCGGAGCTAATAATTCACCGGAGCTCGGATTTTACAGTCCACTCAGTTTCAGAGTGTAGTGATCTAAGCAGCAGACCCATTTCTCACCATTTTCTATCCAATCCCTTTTACAAACATTTTTATTTTACGTGTCTCTGAAGTTTTATCGAATCCGATGCACAACCTTTTTTAATTTATTATCATAATAAAGCCTTAAGTAGATTAAATTCAAAACATTGAACGCACGACAGATTCGCAGCAGTCGAAAACTTAACTTCAACAAAGCTGCCATTTACTTAGTTACTAATTGTTGCAACTATATAATTTAACAGAAATGGTTAGACACAGACAGCATCCATTATTTTGAAAAAGATAATTAGCATCGAGGTCAAGGTGATCCTGTGCCTTCTCAGAGCAACAAACAACGTTATAATAGAACGTGGGTCTTAATAATTTTGGCATTCTATTATGTTCCATTTAGTATTTGAAAATTCAATGTTTCCTTACTTTAAAAAACATTTCAGTTTCTACTTATATGAATTTACGAGTTGCTGCACTTTTCAAATTTTAACCCGCTCAGTTAGGCAGCCAACTGTGCTCGTCCTTAATTCACGAGTTCGCTTGTATATATTCTTACTGGCCCCTTATCTAGACATGTAATTTTAACTGATTAGGAATTTCGTTAATGTTGCTAATCTAATGGTAATTAGGTATGCAGCAGTGTTATCTTGGCAAGATAAACACCTTCTCGATCTTATTTTTATTATATATGGGATTTCCGTGATTATTTCTTCGGAAAACAATTTGACAACTAAATTGGTTAAATGAATTCATTAGATATTTAGCGCTTAGTCGCGTTCATTCTTCTCTGCTAAATCGGACAGTTGTAAATCCTTATGATGAAAAACGTGCTTTCTCTTTTTGCATGACTGGTAGCTAGAGCCATATCCTTCACATCCTGCGTAAAGGAATAGCATAGGATGATGACCGACAGCTGTTTGCTTTAGTCCTGAATGGTATGTAGTTTGTCTACATTCTAGCAATGTTAAGAGTAATACTTTAGACTATAGGATTTATCTAATAATTTGACGTACTATGGTGAATGTGTTTTTTTTTGTGTTTATATGTTTCGGTTGCTCTAGTCATAACAAATTCGGTCTGCATCAATAGAGTAAGTAAGTATTTAAATTATGTAGGTTTCTACCGCATTGTATAGATGATTAGTATTAATTGCTACCCTAGCCAATACAAATTATTATTAATTACGGTGGTTAAATCCGCTTAGTTTGTTATTCTAAACTATGCGGCAATATTTTAGGGGGTGTATGTTTGCATAATTCTTTTGCTTCCAAAACACCTTCGATTTGATTGTTACTAGATATAATTCGTATTTAAGAACAACTGGAGGATACAGATGTTTGTCCTTACAATTTAATTTAGTTTTGCTAGCCAAATTCTTAAAAAATATTCATTAGCGTTATATTTTTTCTGTGAATTGGTGGGTATGTACTGTCGTTTCGTTCCTTTGAACTCCCCACCAATCTCCAAATGTGTTTAGCACGGTATTCGTTTTCTTGCTCGCTCTCTCTCTCTCTCTCTCTCTCTCTCTCTTTCTTCTTTTGTTACCCTGTAACGCGGACGATACTGATTTTGTTCTTTTCTTACTGGTCCGCTTGTATTGCGAGCAGCAATTCAATCAGCAATCCAACTAGTATTCAAATAATGATCTCGTAACCATAATAACCATAATAAGAGACATAAAAAACAACATCAATTCGATAACTTGCAAATAGAAATCCCATGTTCTATTCAAAACCAAATAGATCTATTTTTAATTCTGTAAAACACAAATAAATACAGCGAATGATTTTCCATCATAATAACATGATACAGCAACACAGACTATAGGTAAGAAAAAAGTAGAAGCGAGAAACCCCTGGGTAACAAAAGAGATATTAGATTTAATAGAGAATAGAAAAAAAGCTTAAACCTTTCAGAGAATTGGATAGTGAAAGTAAGTAAAAATATAATAGAGTTAGAAATAAGATAGTACATGAGTGTAGAAGAGCTAGAAATAAATGGACGGAGGAGGATTGTAAGGGAATACAAGATGATTTGAGAGTAGGTAAGTCAGACAGAGCTTACAAGGCAGTTAAAATTTTTTTTGGGGAAGATAAGAAAAAATATAATGGTATTGAAGATGAGAATAATGAGCTTCTAATAAATAAAATTGAGGTAGCAGATAGATGAAAAAGACATTTAGAAGATTTATATAAGGGAGACGATATGGATGAGTTAGAGAGCGACCAAGAAGAGGATGTATAAATAGGGTTCTCAATATTAAGAGAGAAATTTGATAGAGCTGTTAGGGATCTTAAACTAAATAAAACGCCGGAGATAGACGATATACACGCGGAATTAATAAAATATGTAAGTCAGAAAACTTTAGACAGATTATATGAACTAGTAAAAGTATATATCACACAGGCGAGGTCCCAATAGATTTCGAAAAAATATTATTATCCCAATCCCAAAAAAGTCAGGAGCTGATAGGTGTGAGAATTTTAGAACGGTTAGTTTAACTTCCCACGCTTCCAAAATACTAACAATAATAATTAAAAATAGAGTAGAAGCTTTGACTGAGAATTATTTAAGCGAAGACCAATATGGTTTTCGTAAAGACAGAGGGACTAAAGAACCGATACTAATGATTAGGGTAATTATCGAAATAAGGTTACAAAAAATACGAATTTATAGCTTTAGAAAAAGCGAAGTTTAACGAAAACTACCGAAATAAAATATTAATTTGGTCTTTATGAATTAGGTAACTATAATGACTTAAAATTTTCAACTTAATTCATACAACTACAAGTGATGACGTAGTGTCTTCTTTCGTGGTTTGTACTATATCTCAAAAACCAATCCGAACGTTTAGCTTAGAGTAATTACGTGTTACAATTCAGTACATAGGTCGATAGCATTAATTAGTGTTTTTAAACAATCCTTGAAAGTATAATAATAATAATAATAAGAATCTTTTTATTGCAATTAATACGTGGGCAGTTTCATATTAAAATTACACATTTGGAAAATTAAAATGGAGTGAGAGTGATTTAAATGAACTAGATCGTCTAACCCGAAGAACTTTAATTAAATTTAGATACTTACATCCTAATTCAGCAATGCAAAGACTCTACCTACCTCGTAAAGACGGAGGAAGGGGTTTAAATAATATCCGTGATCTTTGTAGAAAACAAGAAAACAATTTAAAGTCTCATTTTCAAAACTCCAATAATGAATTAATAAAATTAATTAGTACTTATGACAAAAATTACACTCCTTTGAATCTAAACTCTATCAACTATCATCAAATATCAAGTTCAAGTGAAAATATACAAAATTGGAAAGAAAAGTATCTCCATGGAAAATACCCAAATGCTTTAAAAACAATCAAATTGATAAAAGAATGTCTGTAAATTGGGCAAATTTAGGTTATTTATATCCTGAAACAGAAGGTTTCTTAATAGTAATTCAAGATGGCGTAATAAGAACAAAAAATTACGCAAAACATGTTTTAAAAGAAGCCAACGTAGTTGACAAATGCCCCAAGTGTTCAAAAGTAGGGGAAACCATTGAACACATTTTAGCAGGCTGTTCCCAATTAGCCGAAACAGCATATTTAGGAAGACATAATCAGATTGCTAAAATTATTCATATACAATTAGGTGTGAAATCCAAACTACTAGTGAATCCGGAGCCTTACTACAAATACAAACCCAGACCAGTTTTAGAATCAACAGATGCTCTCATTTATTGGGATAGATCTATTTTAACTGATCATACAATAGCATATAACAAACCGGATATTCTTTTTATGGATAAAATAAATAAAACAGGATTTCTCATTGACATAGCAATACCCCTTACACATAATTTGGAAAAGACAGAATCTCATAAAATTCAAAAATATACTGATTTACGAATTGAAGTTATACAATTGTGGAAACTAAAAAATCTATACATCATACCACTTGTTATTTCAGTTGATGGTATAACTTCAGTTCATTTTCAAAAGAATTTGGAAAAACTACAATTACTTGTAAAACTACACTCAATATGTCAAAAAGCAACCATACTCCAATCATGTCATGTTGTGAGGAAGTTTTTAAATTAGCGGGTAGAGGTAAATAGCTCCTCCGCTAATTTTAGTTACCAAAACGAAATAAACGTTTTTGAGCAAAAGAAATGATAATAATAATAATAATAATAATAAGTCTTCATTGTAAAAAAAAAACAAACTTACAAAGAAATATGGGTGAAGTTCAGCTAATAGAGAATCCATCAGCTGTTCTGCCACTTAACCCACTAATAATGACAACATTACAAATTTTAAATTAGCTTGGTGCAATAAATTTATTACATTTTAAAAATAATAAACCGGTTTACATTTCTGCTGTGTCTTCAAATGTGCAATATTTTAAAACTCCAATATTATAAGCAGCATTATGAATAAGTAGAATAGTATAAGAATTATGTAGTAGCATCTCGTAGGAGTTTCATTTTATGTTGATGTTTGAATGGTACCAGTCTCAAGATTTTAAAATTATCTGGTAAATTAGTATAAAGTTTCGTGATGTTGTAAGTAAAAGAGCGTTTTTACTGTTCCAAATTTCGGCGCGGAATGATTATAAGACTACGGTGCCTGACACTGATGTGATGAATATCTGTACGAAACCCAATTTTAGAAAATAGGCATGTAGGTGCTTTATGCAGCATAATACTGTGATATAGACAAACACTGTGAAGTTTACGTCACTTCTGCATATTTAGCCACTTCAAATCCGCTATCTTATGTGATATACGGCCGAATTTGTTAATTCCAAGAAACTAGCGTGTGCAAGCATTTTGAACTCGTTATATTCTATTTGAATCTATATTACGCAAACATGAATCATAACATCAGCATAATTAAATTTTGACAATACTAACGAATCACAAAGCACAGTTCTTATTTCTTTTGTGAATAAGTGTCTATTAGCAAATATTAATTTTAAGTTAGCAAAGGCTGACTCAATACTTTACTAAAGCGCAGATCCTAATCTATTATTACATCTATATTCTTAACAGTTTCTGAAAGTTGTATTCTCTCAACGCCGATAGCCAGATTAACAGTTGTGGATATTGCTAGCCGCTTAGTTTTTGAGCCGAAAAGAATAGCGTTGGATTTTTTTTATTAATTTGAAGCATGTGTTGAGTAGCGACGTATAATATATAGTCTAAGTCGTTATTAATGCGGTTGCATGCAGCTGTGACATTTTCTGGATAGAATGAGTAATACAATTGGGTATCTTAGGCATACAGATGATAATTACAGTTTTTGAGTATATATGGGAATGTAGATGTATATATAATGTACATAATTGGTACCAACACTGACCCTTGCGGGACTCCTGACGTTACTTTTACAGATACTGATAGTTGGTCACCTACTTTGACAGCCTGTTTCCTATCATTTAAATATTCTGCAAAAAATGGAATGGATTTTTGGTTAATTCTAATGTAGTGTAATATGGAAAGCAAGAGTTTGTGGTTTATTGTGTCAAAAGCTTTGGAAAAGTCTAAAAGTACAAGGATAGTGACTTTGCCATCATCATTTGCTCTAAATATATCGTCCGTTACCTTTAACAAAGCTTTGACGCAATTGTGCCCTAGTATAAATCCAGACTGAAATTCAGGAATAATTTTATTGTTTTGTATATGGTTCAATAGTTTATGATTATTGCTTTTTCTAAAATTTTCGACATTGTGGTTACAATACTTATTGGCCTAAGATCTTTATAAGTGACAGGTATTGTGGTATTGGGAACTGGTATTATATAAGCTAATTTCCATGCCTTTGAGAACATGTCATTTGCTAAACAGCGATTGATTATATGTGTTACAAAAGGTAGTAAATGTAATAGACATAAATTTAGCATATGCGAGCCTATTCCGTCAGAGCCAGCTGATGTTGATTTTAATTTAGCTATGATTTTTTAAATGTCCGTTTCAGTATGTAACTCCAATATTTAGGTCACCGACTCTTTCATATGGCTATTATAAAATTGTAATTGCTCTGCGTCTACAGAGCTCTTTGTAGAAGGTATGCTGTCTATAACGTATCTATTAATGTCATTAGGATATGACAACTTATTAGATAATACGTTTCTATTTGTTTTACCGATGTTAAATTTCTCAGCTCTTTCCACATCTATTTAGAATTTTTGCCGAAACCGTATTTAACCTTAAAATGTTTTTTTTTCACGTTTGACCGCAAAGTTTAGGCAGTTACGGAGTTGTGTTTAAATGAATCAAAATGATTAGCTTTTAAATTATCAGTTAGCCAGGCCGTATGTGGTTTTGTTGTTCTAATCGTCTTGAAAGAGGCATGATTATCAAATAGTGCAATTATATTTACATTAAAAAACTGTTTTTACAATTAATATTGTTCAATTGATATATTTTATGCCATGGTACTAAATGTAAATGACCTTCGAATAGAGTTATGTCAAAGTGCTTATAGTCTCAAAAAGTAAGGTAGTTAACAATTGGTTTTGCTATTTTAAGTTTAAAATCACAAAAAATTAATTCATGATAGTAGGGGATAATTGACAATCCTGGAACCTCATTTCCACCAGCATCCTCATTTCCACACACATTCTGAACCAAATAGTTTTCTTCGACTACCCATTTCATCTTTCAAGATAAATCTATCTTGTTTGGTATCAATTAATATTAGATTTTTCTCAGCTACCTGATTTTAGATAGTATCATCGCCCAGAGAGCTACCCTCATTTTAAGATTTTTTTACCAGCAGCGATTTCTGACCATCCTTATAAATTTTGTTAGTCATGCGACACATCAAATTGTAACATATAAATTTTCGGTAAAATTTGTCTATTAACCTTAGCGCGGTGTAGCTGTTATTATAGTTGTTATCTAACAACATTTATATAATTCATTCAGTCATTATCGCATATTTAATAATCAATAAACTCACAAAGCACATTTTAATCCTAATTACAAGTAAAATATACAAACTACATATTCCTTTTGATAACATTTATATATACAAACTTGTTAACGTGTTCCTACATCTTAGAGTATCTAAGATTTTAAAATTGTTCCGACGATTGGCGATCGTTGATCACTTTTCATTTGGTAGTTAAATTGAAAGGTCGCTCCATGTTGGAAATGTTCAACATGTGCAGGAAAATCAAGTTTTCCTGGCGACGACGTCGTAACAGACGAGCAGTCTGTTGAAGTTGTCCATGACAACTATAGTAATAATGTAGTGTACAAATCCCTTGGCGAACGGTTTGTATAAATAAATTAAAATGTGAAATTAATTATTTTATTATAGTGCAACTCTTAACGTACAACTTTTAATGTACAACTTTTAACGTATAAATTTGGACGTAAGGCTTTGATGCCGTGTAATTTTACAATCACGAAAAATGAAACTTTGATCCCGTACAACTTTAATACCGAAATAAGAATGGTCTTGTAATAATTTTAGAGGAGACTTCACCTTGATTTATGGAACCCGTTTAGCAGGCAAAGCTGTAGACTACTGTATTCCACATGTGGCCGATGTCGCTTGTAACCAGCATGCCTTACTGATGCACAGGTGGATTCAAGGTTGCAGGTCATTGCCGCGGTCGGTAAGAATGTATTAGTTTATTACATAAGGCGGACGTTACAAAGTCCACTGCGTAAATTGTGCATGTAATAATATGCTTATGAAACTTGTTTTGCATTACGTGCTTTATGCAAATGTTTTGTCAATTGAAATTTTAAATCCCTTTGTTAAGTATAAAGTACAATGAGTACCATGACCTATATTTCTTATTAATAGCGTGTTCAACTTATATATCATATCTCACCGATTGTACAGGTGTGGGATATACCTCCTCAGTTATCTTGTTTTGACAATTTGAAATATTAATATGTTAAATTATAACACTTGAAAGCTATATCATGTAAATTGGAATTTAAAGTAATCTGATAATTGTTGATTTTTGCCAAACGTTTATTAAGCAATATTTAAACATTGTGAGGTCGCGTAGCGCTACAATGACTAATTTATAAAATATAAAATGTCAATAATTAAATTTCTCACTTACAAATCATTTTCATAAGAATTAAAAATTTTTAACAATGTTATTTATCAAGATGTTATTTACTTTTCTTTAAAGAGAATACAGAATTAATTTATTGGACTTCAGTTAATTTTTCAATAATACTAAATTCTCCAAAAAAAAAAAAAAAATTGGTACGGTGTTTACAAAGTAAACTTATCCGAAAAGGTATCAAGATAGTAGACTCAATTGAAATTAAGTTAAAGATACTATATTTACATTGATCCGTAATATATATACAAAGTTTGATAGTCACACATATCATACTTACATCTGTTGGTCTTCTTCAAAGATCTAATGTTGAGTGGGGTGACTCTGAAACATAGTTTCTACCAACATAGACAGTTCATTTACATTTCCAATGCTCCACCTGTTGGTACTACATTGGCCAGGAGGCGAGTTTTTTGTTGCCTGGAAATTTAGAATTTTGCCGAACCCTTGCCGTTCCAGGCAAGAAAGGGATCTTTAACGTGCGTGACAACACTCACACACGGGACCTCCATTTAACCTCTCATCCGAACGAGGGCGTAATTTTTGTGAAAAATGTTCACCTACCATTTTTCAAGCAGTCGGCCGTGTCGGGATTTGAACCCGGGACCTTGGGATCCGTAGTCTTACGCTTACTACATCGATCCACGGCGACGCCTACCAACATGGGATCCGTAGTCTTACGCTTACTACATCGATCCACGGCGACGCCTGCCACATAGACACCCTATATATATATATATATATATAGGGTGTCTATGTTGGAGGCGTCGCCGTGGATCGATGTAGTAAGCGTAAGACTACGGATCCCAAGGTCCCGGGTTCAAATCCCGACACGGCCGACTGCTTGAAAAATGGTAGGTGAAATTTTTCACAAAAATTACGCCCTCGTTCGGATGAGAGGTTAAATGGAGGTCCCGTGTGTGAGTGTTGTCACGCACGTTAAAGATCCCTACCTTGCCTGGAACGGCAAGGGTTCGGCAAAATTCTAAATTACCAGGCAACAAAAAACTCGCCTCCTGGCCAATGTAGTACCAACAGGTGGAGCATTGGAAATGTAAATGAACTGTCTATGTTGGTAGAAACTATGTTTCAGAGTCACCCCACTCAACATTAGATCTTTGAAGAAGACCAACAGATGTAAGTATGATATGTGTGACTATCAAACTTTGTATTCAAAGTGGTTTATAGTAATATAGGTTTCCAAATTTTCCTTTAAGCAAATTCACTTAGTCACTTGCTTCATAAAAAATTTAGGTGGCGTCCTTTATTCTGTTTCTTTCAATTCAAATATACCCACTGACCCAGTCTCATGCGACCGTGGGCCAAAAAACCCAGTTAGCTAAATATCTTTAGAGTGTTCTTTTACTATAAGCCAATTTCCATCCAAACCTTACCCTGGGCTTAATACAAATACATAAGAATTCTCGATAGTTAATGTTAATCTACCACAATTTGTTGTGGTATGGATTGACAGAAAAAATATAGATAATAAAATTAGTCTAAAATTTTACGCAGAATCCGAATCTACAAACAGATTTAAAATCCGACCACCCCTTAGCGTTTTACACACATACCCTCTAGCGAACATATAAAAGATTATTTGTGTTTCTTTTAAGATAAATGTACCTTATTCTTAAGCATTATAGAGAAATTCGAAACTTGTTCTTTAATAAAACATTCCAAAACCCAACACACTTTATCAAAAGCATGAGAGACTTTTAAACAGGGTAAAAATTTTATCAATTTCCTAGCTTTACATTTTAATTTCTAAACGCATGTCAGAACATAATTATGTAGTTAAGTCAATGCTAAATAGGTACTTGGGAAATACTATTACTATCTGAACTAATTTATTGCCGATTATTAACCACACAAGGTATTCGCGAAATCGGTATATAATTTCTTTCTAGTAGCCATTCTGAGTATGTATTTAGGGAAATACAAATTCCATAGTTAAAGCACTAGCAATCAACGACACTTTCTATATATTAGACTTCATTTAGTAATACAGATCAATTAACGGGTAATTATGTCAACTGTATATAACACGATCTAATTACCAAAATTCTATTCGTATCGGTATTCCGTGCGCTGTTATTACTTTGTGTAAAGTTACGTCGAAATTTAAACAATCGTTTTGTGTTTGTGCTGTGATTTTCTTTAAAACCTTTTGAAAATTTAAGGTAAGTCTGCATTTTTTTATTAAAACAGAACTGAATTTATTTGCAAGACCAATTATTGCGTATTTTACTATTGTTTCTGATTTGTATTTATTTTAAAGATGATGAATGGGTAGTTGTGCTTATCAAAAACGGTAGTGATTTTTGCAGGTAATCTAAAGACTGTCTTAAATCGCGTTTTATTTCGCTTACACGTCTCGCCCGGTTATAAATAAAACACGTGTGTGGTTTTCTTAATTGCACCTGATGTAACCAGATTTTCAGTCTAAAAGCTGGTATTTTTTTAAAGATGTAGTTTAATGTATATTTAAACTATTGAACATTTCTAAACGATTTCTAGATATCTTTTAAAATTCGAAAACTATTTGAAAAATATTTTTATTAGTGTTTCGAAATGTATCTATTCTAAATTGGGTGCAAGTTCTATTTATTTAAATATTTTATATACAGAGCGTGTAAATTTATTTGGTTTAATTTTACATTGAGTAATTTTTTTGTCGTTCTTAATTTTTTCAAAGTAACGCACTGTATTACATATATTACGTTTTTCAAATTTTAGATAGTCTTTTAGCGAAGATAATAAAAACAAAATCCACAAATATTTTATTAAAATAATTAAATACATTAAACATAAGCAAAGGGTTGCAACAGTATAACATTTTCCTTGAAAAAACTTAAATTATTCACACAGTGGTATAAACAGTGGTTGCACCTATCGCCGAATCTTCTTAATTCTTTTAGTCTAGCGACTGAGAATACACATTCCACGTTTAAAATGTTGTTTGCTAAATATTTCGATAGCAGCTACTTCTCTTATTCTCCTTTAACATAGACAGTGGCCTCGGGAGGTATGACTTCTTTCAGCAAATCACCCACATTTGTATATCCACTCGTAGACTGCTCATCCCAGCAGAGACCATGAATTTTTTCCTTTAACCACTCAACTTGCTTTTTGAAATCATCATTTAGGGAGTTATATTCAACCGTCATGTTCAGTATCTCATGCATGTGTTTCATAATCGATTTACAAAGATATCAATACAAAACTAGTCGATAGTTTTGTATTGATATCCTTGTAAATCGATTACGAAAAACATGCTTCCTGCTTCGAATCATAAATAGGAATGGGCTTCAAAGCAAATCTCTGCTATCTATTCAGCTAGGGGTTTTTACCCCCACCCATCGAACAAGTAGTTTATTCTTTTGCTTCTTTAGGATTTTTCAACTAGGTAAATACCTGGAACTTTGGTCAGTTGATACTAGAGCAAGTCTGTTACACATGTACCCCCTAGAGAAAATATATAAGACTATTTTATTTTTTTAAGATAAATGTACCTTATTCTTAAGCATTATAGAGAAATTCGAAACTTGTTCTTTAATAAAACATGTAGTAGGTCATTTGTGGGGAGTCTGGGCCAGGAGGATCCACCGATCCCCTAATGCGTTTTTAATGAGAAAACCCATTAGCACTAATCGCGTTTTAATGGGTTTTCTCATTAAAATCCCATTAGCACTAATCACTTTTTAATGGGAAAATTCATTAAAAACCCATTAGCACTAATCGCTTTTTAATGGGAAAACTCATTAACGCCAATCGCTTTTTAATGGAAAGATTCATTAACGATGTTATCATTTCCTCTCATTCTGAACCAAATAGTTTTCTTCGACTAGCCATTTCATCTTTCGAGATAAATATGTCTTGTTTGGTGTCAATTAATATTAGATTTTTCTCAGCTACCTAAATTTCTACGAACTTTTTAGATAGCATCACCCCTTAAGGCTACACCCACAATTTAAGGTTTTTTTACCAGCAACGATTTCTGACCGTCCTTATAAATTTTTTAACCGTGCAACACATTAAATTAGTCTAGAATTTTACGCAGAATCCGAATCTGTAAACAGACTTAAAATCCGATCACCCCTTACCGTTTTACATACATACCCTCTAACAAACATATAAAAGATTATTTTTGTTTCTTTCGAGATAAATATATCTTATTTGGTGTCAATTAATATTAGATTTTTCTGGGGAACTCAAATTTTTAGGAATTTTTAAATCGGAGCAACCCTCAGCAAAATTGTATCCTTATACCTAACATCAAACTTATTGAAATTTGTATAAAAGTATTGAGCGGATTCTCCCTATGAGGCAATTTCACCCTATAAGGCAATTTCACCCTATTCTGATGGAAATAAACCTTTGAGTGTTGTCTGGAGTTAGGTTAGGTTAGTTGGACTTGTGTGGACTTAGGTTAGATGGCAGGAAATATCTAATGTTAATTGACACCAAACAAGATATATTTATCTCGAAAGAAACAGAAATTATCTTTTATATGTTCGCTAGAGGGTATGTGTGTAAAACGCTAGGAGGGGGTCGGATTTTAAATCTGTTTACAGATTCGGATTCTGCGTAAAATTCTAGACTAATACGGCTAAAAAATTTATAAGGACGGTCAAAAATCGCTGCTGGTAAAAAAATCTTAAAATGAGAGTAGCTCCATGGGGGATAATGCTATCTGAAAAATTCCTAGAAATTTAGGTAGCTGAGAAAAATCTAATATTAACTGACACCAAACAAGATAGATTTATCTCGAAAGATGAAATGGTTAGTCGAAGAAAACTATTTGGTCCAGAATGTGTGTGGAATTGAGGATGCTGGTGGAAATGAGATTCCAGGATTGTCAATTATCCCCTACTCATAATCTGCCACTTCTGGTACATATGTGATTCCCGACGATATTATAATGTCACTATTTTTTACAATGATTACGTCAATTAAGGATTAGGTTGATTTGGTGAATCGCTTATAATTTGAGATGAGTTAAAACTTTCCAAGACATCATTAAAATAAATAGAAGCGGGGTTTTGTAGGTTTAATTGATTTATATTGATATCCCCAACACAAATCAGATCGTCAAATTCAGTCAGGATAAGAGATGATAACGTATCGCTAAAAGAGTCTAGAAATTCTACATATGGTAACTTCGGGACAGTATTGTTTTTGCAGAAAGTCCTGCCGTAATATATAAATTTAACATTCAAGAAATATAAAAACACATTATCCTATTGTAGCTTTAAATTACACACTTCATACATACATCATAATTAACGCTCTTGCCAACGGATGTAGTACTATAATTGTAACACACACAAATTCACCTTGGCATTTCATTGCAACTAATTAAAGTATAGTGCTTATAACGCAAAACCCATCAAAAGTTTCCGGGTCAATACTACAAAATTTCCCAAATACTAGCAGATAATATATTCAAAATTATATATGAACAGCCATAACTACTGTAAATAAAGAAACCGTCAAGACTGTCTTATCGACTATCAGTTTGTAAAGCTCCTTTAATTAAGGGCCTGCGCTGTAACTGTTTATCCATTCTCTTTACCTAAATACTGGAAAGGTCAGCCAACAACCTTTAGACTTGAAACTATATTATAGAATCTTTTGAAATGCAAATTAGCACCTTTAGATTACCTTGGCTCTCGGTCTCAATAGCATTAGGGTGTTCTATTAAATAAGATGCCATGTACAAAATAAATGTATTAAGTACTTACAATTTATATGATGCTTTATAATGTGCGAAACTCACCTGAAACAAAAATGCTTTTTACTAATAGTATCTAGTTTATATATTTGTATATTATGACATTAGACATTAAAATACATAAAATTAACTTATTTATGGTGTAAATCATCCTTAAAATTAATCCTTTTATTTGAGGCAGCCGAAGAAATTCCGTTAACCACATACAATGAACACAGCGAGGTATTAAATGGCAAACGTCCAAAATATTGATATGCAGACGAAGTCTAAAAGTGTAAGTTTTTAGAAGAATATCTCCCATACAAAATGGGAAGTTCCTTCTTGAAACAAATTGTTAACATTTTCTGTTTTCATATGCTTAAGGCAAAGTTGATTGAGCGTTTACATATCAAATTGTAACGACGCTGGAACCTCACCTATTTAGAAAAAATGACTCGATCATCAATTTACACTCACTCTGTAGTCTACGAACTAAATAAATAAAAAAACAATTCCATAAAATTATTCAAACAATATATTGTAATGAGGTGTTGATTGGTTTTTTTTAACCAGAATAATACGGCTGCACGTAAACGAAGCATCTGTACAAAAAGGATAATTGATACCCACTCTGTGGCGTGACATCTTCAGATGGACTTGATTAACAGTTTCCAAGAAACTGCATTTCAGAATTTCATTAAGCTTACAATAGTAACCTTCTACATGTTATTTCTGTAATTCTAGTACATTCTTAGGATAGTTCGGAATAATTAACATCCGGCGAAGGGCGATATCGTAGCAATATGTATATATATATATATACATACACACACACGCACACACACACACACCCACACACACACACACACATATCTATATATGTGTGTGTGTGTATATATATATATATATATATGTGTGTGTATATATATATATATATATATATATATATAAAACAAAGACAAGTTATTTGCAGTCCGCAATAAGAAAATTGTATAAAAAGTAAGATGTATCTGTAAACCAACTCTTATGAAAATAATAAGAGCCATTGACAAATACAAATCGGGCTGGTAGTTATATAGCCATTAACAAAACATTAGCTTTATTACTTCATAGGGAGAAACATCCACTGACCAATGGTTTCGGCTAGTTAGCCTCATCAGAGTGGAATAGTTCCCAAGAACCCTATGAAGTAATCGATGTAATTATAATGATATAATTTCGAAACAATCACTGTACTATGGCAAAAGTAAATAAAACCGCCATCAGGTGATAAAAACTAACACTACTAAAGTGTGGAATTACAGAATTGAACCGAAACTACATAATAAATTTTATAAATGACTATAAAAGTACGTCTGGCCTTTGAGATTTGCGGAATGTTACAGCAAAATTTGTTGCATACGTAACAAACCTTCTCGTGGCGACACCGGGTTCATACCCAAAGGCAATTCAAATGAACAAAGACAAGTTATTTGCAGTCCGCAATAAGAAAATTGTATAAAAAGTAAGATGTATCTGTAAACCAACTCTTATGAAAATAATAAGAGCCATTGACAAATACAAATCGGGCTGGTAGTTATATAGCCATTAACAAAACATTAGCTTTATTACTTTATAGAGGAGGAAACATCCACTGACCAATGGTTTCGGCTAGTTAGCCTCATCAGAGTGGAATAGTTCCCAAGAACCCTATGAAGTAATCGAAGCTATTATAATGATATGGAATAGTTCCCACTCTGATGAGGCTAACTAGCCAAAACCATTGGTCAGTGGATGTTTCCTCCCTATGAAGTAATAAAGCTAATGTTTTGTTAATGGCTATATAACTACCAGCCCGATTTGTATTTGTCAATGGCTCTTATTATTTTCATAAGAGTTGGTTTACAGATACATCTTACTTTATACAATTTTCTTATTGCGGACTGCAAATAACTTGTCTTTGTTCATTTGAATCGCCTTTGGGGTATGAACCGTGTCGCCACGAAGGTTTGTTACGTATGCAAATAAATTTTGCTGTAACATTCCGCAAATCTCAAAGGCCAGACGTACTATAGTCATTTATAAAATTTATTATGTAGTTTCGGTTCAATTCTGTACTTCCACACTTTAGTAGTGTTAGTTTTATCACCTGATGGCGGTTTTATTTACTTTTGCCATAGTACAGTGATTGTTTCGAAATATCATTATAATAGCTTCGATTACTTCATAGGGTTCTTGGGAACTATTCCACTCTGATGAGGCTAACTAGCCGAAACCATTGGTCAGTGGATGTTTTCCTATGAAATAAGATTTTTGTAAATTCAAATCTAACCAGACGTATTTATGTTTTATTATGTCATTTGTATTTGTCAATGGTCTTATTATTTCATAAGAGTTGGTTTACAGATACATCTTATTTTTATACAATTTTCTTATACTGCATATAACTTGTCTTTGTTCATTGAATTGCCTTTGGGGCATGAACCCGGGTGTCGCCACGAGAAGGTTTGTTACGTATGCAAATAAACTTTGCTGTAACTTTCCGCAAATCTCAAAGGCCAGACGTACTTTTATAGTCATTTATAAAATTTATTATGTAGTTTCGGTTCAATTCTGTACTTCCACACTTTAGTAGTGTTAGTTTTTATCACCTGATGGCGGTTTTATTTACTTTTGCCATAGTACAGTGATTGTTTCGAAATTATATCATTATAATAGCTTCGATTACTTCATAGGGTTCTTGGGAACTATTCCACTCTGATGAGGCTAACTAGCCGAAACCATTGGTCAGTGGATGTTTCCTCCCCTATGAAGTAATAAAGCTTATGTTTTGTTAATGGCTATATAAGTACCAGCCCGATTTGTATTTGTCAATGGCTCTTATTATTTTCATAAGAGTTGGTTTACAGATACATCTTACTTTTATATATATATATATATATATATATATATATATATAGACACACACACACACACACACACATTTGGGCTTTGCATAAAAGTCTAAGTTATTATTTCATCTTAATAATTGTAATACGTTAGTATTTATCAACCTACCTTGTGTAAAAAAACTACCTAAAATATTTATATATATATATATATATATATATATATATATATATATATATAATGCTGTGTTACTTTCCGCCACACGATTGGGTCTATCATAAAATACTGTGTTGTCCCCTTATATTAGGCCCCACGATTGGGCATACCATAAAATGCTAGGATATTTCTTCAGCCCCACGATTGGGTGTAATATAATGCTCCCTTTATATTAATCAAGCACCTATGATGTGAAATGCTAAGTTATGGATTTTCTTTGCCTCAACTAGCTGATTCAATTAAATAAAGCAATTCTACAATACACAATATAATGATTAAATATTTACAACCTTTTTAAAATCTTCCCATTTTTCAGAATATTTACATATACCAGATTTAAGAAATTGAAGCCAGCAAAACAAGCCTTTTGTTATATTTAGAGACCTTTTGAAACGTTTCAAGATGCCAATTATCTTTCATAAATTTGATGAATGAAACTAATGTTTTGTTGACCCTTACATGTACCAAAAATATTGAATTAAAACAGTTTTCAGTAATAAATTATATCAATATGGCTAACCTGAAATGGTCCTATAGTTCCTCTGCATCCCCATGAGTTTTCGTGCCCAGTCTGAATATTTAGAGTCGAATTTGGAAGTCGACATTAAAATCAAAATACTATCCAAATCGTTATTCAAAATCCCATAAGTTAATCCAATTTAAGATTCAATTTGTATATCAGTAAATAAAAGGTTTTCCATCTCCGTTATTAACAAGACAGTAATAGAACATTTACCATGTCAGTAATTACCAAAGTAATTTAACAGGAGGTGATTAATCAGAGAATTAACCAGAGCCCTGTTTTATTTATGTTAGAAATTGTATTTTTACTAAGTTGTTTTTACTTACGTCTATAATAGATCGGCTCACACTTGCATAATTTTTACACTTTTCAAAATGATTTTCATTTACTTTCGTATGACTGGTTACGTAAATAATTTAGCACTTCCGAGTGTCGTCGTAGCCCAGTTTAAAATGTATACTAAACTCGTCGCTCAATTGTTGTCGTATTTATAGGCCGTATCTCTTGTTTTCTATTCGTTTATTCACGTGTTGGGGCGACACCTTTGGCGTTTATCTTTTGTGTACTCCGGGAATTTTACCAATTGTATAGTTCATATATTTGGACGAATGCTTAATTTGTTACGTATTCATTTAAATACCATGATATTTAATTAAGAAATTCCACGAATTTTGTTTATTAAGTCACGTATTCATTGTTAATTGCTTATTCTAATCTAAACCGAAATAAATTTGGTGTTAGTTTATTTCCTAGTTAAATTGGATTTTTGAACAAATGTAATACTTTATGTCACGTACGATTTATTCAAATAATGCATAATTTTAGCCTACGTATACGATGATATATTTAACGCACTTGTTAACTATTTATCAAGCCAATTCATATAGGTTTTCCGTTGATTTAATTTTGATGCATTTTGTTACGTTTTTAAATCTTATCTTAACTTGTAACTACTCTAGGATATTTCTATTTCTTATGCGTTTAATCTCATGTACTTTTATATACAGTGTGCTCTCAACAAACAATATGTATAGTGACCTATTTACTCTTATAGTACCTGTAATTATGTGCTTTTGTTAAATGGAAGTTTCTTTTATTTATTCTACGACCCCTGTGACTTAACCTACCCCTAAACTACCCTATAATTATAGCAAAATAATATATATATATATATATATATGTGTGTGTGTGTGTGTGTGTGTGTGTATATATATATATATATATATATATATTGCTGTGTTTCTTATAAGAATCGAGCCTCACGAATTGGGCGCCAAGATTCGCTGTGTTTCTCGCTCTATTTTTGAATTGCCCACGTTCTGTGCCAAGAATTGCTGTGATTCTCTTGTCCGTTGAATCTCTTCTGATAATCGCCTCTTGACTCTTTCCGCCTCGGCTGCTCACCTAGATAACTTTCATCCTCATTCATAAAAAAAAACAAACACATTCCTACCACAAACATCAACGTTAACTCTATTTACATCAATATTCACAATACATTAAAATTTCAAAATTAAATTTCAACTTAAATTTCAGCATCAAGTTCAAATTGGTCATCATTTTAATCAGCATCCAGAATTAGAGTCCTTGGAGGATGCATACTAATGAAATAAACAATATTTGCAGACCTGAATCTGAATAAAGGGGAGCATCTCCCACCCCTTTACGTTAATTTAACAGGTTAGTCTAATTGAGCTCAAAGACAGACCCAAATTTTCATCATAATCAAAAACATACACCTGATAAATACTCCTTTCTACTTATACAAGAAAATTTTACCTTAAAATTCAAAATTTGTTGTTTATACAAATTTACTACTGTCCATCTTTATCAAACAAATTATAAAGATATTCAACACACACCAAATCTAAGATCGAACAACAATGCATAAGTTACCTGAAGGTTAATGCACTCGTGGCTCCAATGTACATCGTCCTTGCTAATCCCACCATTCCAGCTGGGTTATGTTTACGTCCTCGGATTTCTGGCCGCCTTTAAAATTTTTCTACACCACCATTCGTCTAAAAGGTTTCAGGGCTTCTCAGGCACTCATCTATGTATATCGAAATCTTGTTTTGTGGATCCAATCACGTTTACGAATAACATTTGATTACTAACACTCCCGAAAAATAGCAATGGAATTCATAATTCTTTCACGCTATACCAAAACTGCATACCTCTATTTATTTATTTATCGTTACTAATTTGGATAATTGATACAGTAATACCCTCAAATATAACTAGACTTTATTACCTTTATTTATCTTCTCTAAGTGCACTAATGCATAATAACCTTTATCGTAGCACGTAATCACCACGTAGTCTACTTGAAGTATCGAATAAAATAAAAAGACCAAAACTGCTTGAAGTATCGAATAAAATCAAAAATAAAAGAGAGCTAAACTCATATCAGAAAGGGTTTATATAATGGCTCGCTTGCAAGTCGAATTTGTCCCGCGACGGACGATTTTCAGAAATTCGAATTCTATTTTCCCTTCCGATGGCTCGGCACAGCGATTCTACTGAAATTTGCACTCGTCCAAGTTGAAATCTAAGAAATTTCCACACGCCTCGCCTCACGTCCGAGAACAACTAATTAATTTAACATAGAAATTGTTATGCTTCCACCTCTCATGTTTTCATCTTATTTCAACCTTAATCGCCAATCTAGTCTGTTCGCTCTATCTAAAACCTGTGCTCTTGTTTTACATATTCCCCCTCATTTAACTACCAATGCATTCCCTCTCGCTTGTCTTTGTACCACAAATTCGCTTTCTTACTTGCACTCATATAGCTTGAAGCTTATCGACTATCATATACATCGTTATCTTTGCAGGTGTTCTGAGTTCCAATACGCCGAAGGTTCCTACGTGACTTCCCCACGTCTTTTATAATTTCTCGATAGTTTTAGTACTTGGAATGATTAAATTAAATATAAATTGAACATTTTAACTCTGCTTCTTTTTATAGAAAGCGTCCAGTGAATAATTTAACCCCTTATTTTTAAAGAAACGAATAAATTTTTATGCTCCACGGTTTTAATTATCTAATGAAATTCTACATTACTTCCTTCTACACGTTGATTATGATTATATACAAACCCTACATTCTAATTGAATGATTTAAATCTACACAGTAGGCCTTTAATTAAGCGTTCTATTTTCCACTGCTCTGATATACACGGTGTTTAACATTATCTAAACAATATGAACCCTATGTTTAGAAGTAAATGACGAATTTATCCAATATACCTTTAAATGAAGCGTATTATTACCCAAAGCTTCCTTATACACGGTGATTAAAATTATTTGATGTCGTTTATTAATTTTCTACCCTGGTCTAAATTTGAGTAATATATATATATATATATATATATATATATATATATACAGAGTGATAGAAAAGTCCCGGAACGTTCAAATATTTTGGGAAATACTCATCGCATCAAAAAAAGAAAAAATACGTGTTCAATATTTTTTTAAAAGCTATCTAATGACACCAAAATTGAACCCCCACCCCCACCCCCCGGGGGTAGGGGTGGGGCAACTTTAAAAGCTTAAGTGGAAACCCCCATTTGTTATTGCAGATTCGGATTCCGCAGGATAAATTACCCCAAATTGACCTACGATACAAGCCATTTTGGATGATAGAAGGCGTTGTAATTGGCAAAACCAAAATAGGGTACAAAAACATTTGAAATCGAAAAATGTCAGAATTACATTCATTTTTAGTATTCATTTCCTTACTAGCTTTTGATATTATTTCGTGATGTCTCTGTCTGAAAGAGAAAGAATAATTGTCCTGATGATGCGGGGATATGGAGATAAAGAAAGATCATTGCAGCAAGTCGCAGATTTATTCAATGAAGTCAATGCGGAACGTCAACCTATTTCTAAATCTACTGTGAGTCGAACAGTGAATCGTTTTGAGCGAACTGGTTCGGTGAAGGATGAACCAAGATCTGGAAGACCTAAAAGCGCGACAAATGATCAATTTGAACACCTTCGGCGGTAATTTCGTTATGTATGAAGTAAATAATTTATTATTTTACTTCTTTTATTTTCTGATCCATCAATTCCTCTAGAAATAGTTAATTTTTGTCGATTGCAGCGCCATCTGCAGAAAACCTAAAAAAATTAACTAACATTTTGTGGCGAATCCGAATCTGCAATAACAAATGGGGGTTTCCACTTAAACTTTTAAAGTTGCCCCCACCCCTACCCCCAGGGGGTGGGGGTAGGGGTTCAATTTTGGTGTCATTGGATAGCTTTTAAAAAAATATTGAACACGTATTTTTTCTTTTTTTGATGCGATGAGTATTTTCCAAAATATTTGACCGTTCCGGGACTTTTCTACCACTCTGTATATACATATTGCTACGATATCGCCCTTCGCCGGATGTACAACGAAAAATTGCCTGCTTGTCGCCACCTCTCTGTGCCTTTAAAAAAATTTAAAATTAACACATTCAAATTTATGCCTCTACTAGCTCAGTGATATCATGCACAGAGTGAAACGACGATATAACAGAGAATTTTTATTCACTCCTCTCCAAGACTCAATACACCTGAATAAGACAAACGAAATTCACCAAAGATTGTATAATGTACTAAATAAAAATTTTGTTATATTACAATTTACAAATCTACGCCCTTTTTAATATCCTTTACTTTCTATAGAACTTTTAAATCAAAATTAAAATAATTATTCCTATCGAATTAGTTCTTTACGAAGATTATAAAATTTTTCAACCTTTAAAAGCAATTAAAGCCAGTAAAAAAAATTGTATCTATAGCACATAGATAGTGAAAGATGTAGGCTGTGTGAATTTCAGAGAAATGTGTGTTAGCTCAGACTCGAAAACAATGGCGGTACGTGCCGAAAATGTAAAGATGAAGAAAATAATTGTATTTAAGCCTGATAATTACTCACTCTTACAGGGGTTGGTTTCTCAATATTCTCAACAAACGTTGAATGTTCGAACGAAGTAATTAAAAAACCATCGATTCGGCAAGTGCGTAAGCGGTGGGGGATATTAGTAGCCGTCAAGTTGCTTCACACTTCAAGTGCCATTGAATATCAGTAAAAATAGGGTATATTTTTAGAGAACAATAGAAAAAGAAAAGTGCAAAAGATAAAACAGAAAAAACAAGTTGAAAATGCAAGGCATTGTCGCAACGAACTTCCAAATGTAGACTTACTTTAAAACAATTTAAAGAAATTAAAATTATTATGTTGTAATAATTATAAGTATTCAGATAAAAAATACAAAAATTTATAAACAACAAAAGAGACATTTTAATATATTTTATTTTATTGAATAAATATTTTAAAAGCTATATATGTGTGTGTGTATGTATGTATGTATGTATGTGTGTTTGTGTGTGTGTGTGTGTTTTTTTTTTTTTTTGGAGGCAAAAATATTTATTTTCAAATTAATATATACATGAAAAAATAAATATATGCACTGCAACACATCACCAATTAGTCTTCTCGCGGAACCGCCGTGCAGCATTACTTCGCGAGAAGTGGTTGTGGCTATCACGCTCTTCATTTCGGGTTCGTATTAATTTTTTACGATTCTCTTCTATTTAGATATGTATTTCAATAATTCCTATACGTTTAGTTTCGTGTTCGATTCAAATTTTAATCTTTTCTTTTATATTTTCTTTTTTTTGTTTTTTTTTTTTTATATGAGATATTTAATCTTCTTTGATGAGGTTCAGTTATATCTTCATCTCTGAATGTTTTTTCTCAACATTATATTTTTCAATAATGCTTTTATATCCAAATCATCTTTCACAGCTTGTTATTCCATGCATTATTATAAATTACGCGTAGTCATGTCAACGTTAATTAGTTCAATACTTGTTTGAAAATTAAAATTTTGTCAAGTATCCAATAAATTATTGAACAATATCTTATTAACTGTCTTTGTAGTTACTTCAGCTTTGTTTGTTTTAAGTTTCTCACTTGTAAACAGAATACACACTAAATTGTTCTTACTTTCGGCTTAAATACCATAAAATGTAGTTTAAATTTAGTACTTCAATTATTTGTTTTGATACACAATTAATATGATTAACGTTTTAAATAGCCTTTTGGATACCTTGACTCGTTCCATTTGAGTTATGGTCTGTAGTACAAAACAATTTTAACTTTACTTGAAATTTCTAAATCGTATATACTTCCATTATACAAATAGTGTCATCATAATTGGATCCTATAATTGTTTAATTATTTGTTGTCTGCCTTCGTTCATTATAACATCGTCTTAGTTCTTTAAGTACTAGTGATGCAAATAGTGCCACTGCTGACCATATCGCCTGTGATTCTAGCATTTTTTCAACTAGTGTTTCTGGACTTATATTAATTTTTGTAAAGTTAATCATTTCCTCCCTTAGTGTGTGTGTGTGTGTGTAAATAAGGGGGCATCATATTTCGATTCAGTTTTTTCAGAGGATTCTAAATATGTATCGCACATTAATTTTGGACCTATTTGAAATTTTTGATAAAAATTAATTCCCCGGGGGGGTCGGGTATCCGTGGTCAGATTCTGTGGGGGGTACCATATTTCGACTCAGCTATGTTAGGGGAGTCCAAATATGTATCGCACATTAATTTTGGACCTATTTGAAATTTTAATTTTCCCGACGGAATATCGCGGGGGCACGGCGTCCCCGTGGCCCGATTTCAACTGACATCAAAACTTAAGCTCAGGACACCGAGCTGAATCGATTGATGTATCACACATTGATGTCCGACCATTAGAAAGGCCTCGGACGGACAGATAGACGGACGACAAATCGATTTCATAAACGAACGAAGTTTGTTGAAAAGATTAGCATA
Organism: Platerodrilus igneus; assembly: GCA_036346225.1. Lineage (NCBI taxonomy): Eukaryota > Metazoa > Arthropoda > Insecta > Coleoptera > Lycidae > Platerodrilus > Platerodrilus igneus. The sequence goes on along the minus strand of JARFIW010001469.1, from coordinate 6,336,203 downwards.
ATTCGTGTTGTATTTAACAAGAAAAGGCAGCTACTATGTTCGCAGACGACAAGCATAGAATCGAGGAAAAAATTGTTGAAAGCATATGTGTTGAGTACTACACTGTATGACTGTGAAACGTGAATAGTAGGAGAAGCGGACAGCAAAAAAGATAGAAGCTTTTGAAATGTGGTGCTACAAACGTATGATGAAAATATCATGGACAGACAAAATTAAGAAAAAGAGGTAGGGGAAGAAGGAAATATATGGGAAACACTAAACAGTAAGAGAGATAGAATGATAAGACACATACTAGAGCATGAGGGAATAATGTGGCATATGTTAGAAGCAGAAATGAGAAAGAAGAGAGGTAGAGGTAGACCTAGTTTAAACTATTGTGCTTAGATAGTGAAAAATGTAGGATGTAGGAATTTCAGGGAAATGTGTAGATTAGCTCAGGGTATAAAACAATGCAAGTACACGTCCAACTAGTTCTAGGATTCAAGACCTAATGATGATGAATATAAATTAATAAATAGTGCTTGAATAGTTAATTGCAGTACTTTGATATTAAGTTAATTTAGAAGATAGCGTCGTAGTTTAAGAAGCTAGTAATTGTACTGTTAACGATTAGCTGACAATAGAACGCTGGGAAAGCTTTTAGCAAATTCCATTGTAATGACGAGTTGTGGAAAAGGCTTGTATAATGAGTTTTAAAATAAAGAACTGTTGTTATTGCAAACAGAGGTTTCGTCACAACATGTACCGTAGTACAATGTATTAACTAAGTATTTCACATTAATGTGTGCGATTTAATATGAATGCCCTCTTTGATGTCATTATTAACAAGTCTACATTAGTTATTTGATCTACTACGAAGTATGATCACCTAACAAAATTATTGTTTTTAATTTATTTTAGAATCTAGGTCGTTTTGTCGTAAGCTATTAAAAAATTAAGTCACTGAAAATTTAAAAATGTCATTTCCATAAAGAGTTATATTTATTTTTAAGAAAGGATCCCTCTTTTTAGGTATTAAATGGAATTGTCATTTTTTGGATGAAACTGTCAGATCAAATTGTTAGCTTATATATAAAAATTATTGGTTAAGACCTGAAGATGACATGAGCTTGAGGTACTAACACTAGTTGTTATATTTTGGTCATTCCTCAAAATTTAAAACAAAGGTTTTGAAGAATATTAGATTAGGTATGCAGATGATTTTGAGTATTTTATTTCGATTATGAATATGATAAAGCTCTACGCCATTTTGTGTTATAGAAGACAGTGCATTCGAATAAAAGATTCAATTACACTTTTGTTGGAGACACAACTAACTATAGGAATCTGCCATATCAAGTTACAAAAATATCCGAAACACTTAATCTTTTTTCAAAAATATGTAATGCCGTAAAATGGAATGAATTTACTGTATGCATCATATTCATATCAGACATAAACGGAAATTGAAAACTGGAACCAACGAATGGTTCGAGGATCTTGTCTTATCATTGCGTAAGTGATATTTCATAAATACCGAAAGAATCAAAAGAACGCTTTCCGTTACAAATAGGATGAGATGAGATATAACAATTGCAAAACATTTGTTTCGAAAATCGATTATGAACCATCATCTGTTTTCAAGAAATAGAAAAGAATAAGTTTACTTGTTTCTTTGACACTACAAACTATGTTTTGTATTAAATACTTAAACACGTAAAAGCTTGTGCCTGCAACATCACATAAGCTGCAGAAGCGTTGCCACGCGGGAATTTGTACCAACTTCATATATGTTTGAGTTAATTACACGCAGCATTAATTAGTTACTGAATCGAAAATCCTCTGTGGCGACGGTATTCCACAGACGAGGGGTGGCAGTAAATTGTGTTATCGGCCTTGCTGTTACGTATAACAAATACAGAGGATCCTGAAAGGACTATCAAATTTAGTCGCAAGCAAATATGATACCGACTGTAGAGCTACAAGATAGTGTACACAACGGAAGGATGTCATGTGAAACCTGCTTGAATTATGCCACTGCTCTTCCGATTTATTTCAGCGCTTCAGTAAGTTATTGGAATTCCAGCTGTATGGTTGCGGCTGTCTCGACATCACCGAATTACAGTTGGATATAGAAAATAAGATATCAAGTGTTCAGCTCATGTCAAGTAAATACCTGCAGTATGCGCAAAAAGCGTAACGGGTAAAACTGATCTATACATTGAAAGGTATTTAATTGATACACTACTTATTTAAGTAAAATTCAGAGGGTTTGTTCCTTTAATGTACAGGTTATTTTATGAAGTATTTGGGTATCAGATTAATTCCAAGTATCATTTTTTGCTATGTACGCATAGGAGATTTGTGCTGCCTAAATCCATAAAGAACTGATACTTTTACTTGCTGGTCGTTTAAAAGATGTACAAATTAAAGAGTTGTTTGACGGAAATGATACACCCACTAATCAGGCGTCTTAGTGAACGAAGCGAAGATGAAGCTAGATAGATCAATGGTGAGCGATATCGTCGCGATGTCGTCTAGCAATTGCAAGTAAAGTTGGTTCAAGTCAAATGTAATTAGTTAAATATACAGCTCTGATCTTTGCAAAAAGTTAGAAAGGTAATTATTATTCAAACCTAATAATAAGCTGTTTCGATTTTTGCAGTTTCAAATAGAAGTAAAATACGGCATGTCATAATTCAAATTACATCGCAGCTGCAGAAGTTGGCTTCGCCCATAACCTTTTTGTGTTTCGTTTTTGTTCTAATTCTTTTTATATTATATTCCTAAGTGTACGTGTATGAAAATGGTTAGGCTGCATTTTTGAAAATGCCCTCTTAGTAGGAGGATAGGCCGATCCTGGGACAGAGCCTCAAGCCTCAGCGCCTCCGATTAATGTATATTCCAATAAGGAGGATCTGCTAGCAGGGATTACCTCCGCGCTCCACCCGGAAAATCCTCCGCGCTCCACCCGGAAAATCCTCCGGATGGACTTCGTCGCCGCAGCGCCACCGAGTTAACCTTGGTTAGCTCTACTGTTTTTAAACCCCCACAATTCCTATTCCAAAAATCGGTAACCCAACCCCTAAAATTTTCGAGATACCCCTCGATGTCTATCGGCACCGCACGCTTTTCATATTCTCACCTTAATTTTTTATCTTAAGATCAACCCTTATCGAGTTACAACCCCTAAACCCTAATTTTATAACTTTTTTATTTATAAACATTTCTTTAATGCGTAAAGTATTGAGTGGTCTAAAATTTTCTTGGAGGTCTAAACCCGACATTAATTTTATTCAGGACCAACCCTTAGCCAAGTTACAACCCCCAAACCCAAATTTTATAACTTTTTATTTACAAACATTTTCCAAACACGTAAAACAACAGATATACTTAAATTTTCTTGGAAGTCCCAATCCGATATTAATGTTAATCTAAGACCAACCTTTACGACCACCAAACCCTAATTTTATAACGTTTTTATTTATAAACAATTTCTAATCGTGTATGGTAATGCCGATTTAATTTTTCTTGGAAGTCCGAATCTACAATTAAACCTTAGACCAACTCGTTTTAAAAAATTGGTGTAAGCAAAAAAGTAGTACACAATCTTTTAAAATAATTTTATTTATTTATAAATATACAGTGAGGTTTACCATCTATTTTCATACATATACAATAATTTTACACACAGAAATTTTCTGACGTAATTTAAGTATAAAATTAAAATTTTCATTTTGGTATTGCAGGGTTCTTTTCTTTATACCACGGGACCCTCGCAGCTGGTTGTACTTATTAATGTTAACTTCTAAGTAAAGCATTTTCTCCAAAGGCCATCCCGACCCGTGGAGCTCAAATTCTTCTGACTTTTGCAGCATAACCTCGCAGAAGTTTTCGAACTCGTTTCGAAGATTACTGCCATGTGTTATGATCACATTTTTTGTGTTAAACAATTTTACATCGCTAGTCTCCTGACCAATACTCGTTTTGGTGTACGCACCATAAAGTTCACAATTGACCTTTACAGCCATATGGTCCTTTAATTTTTCGCCGACTAAACGAATAAATCGATGCTTCTGCTTGAGCAGAAACTCGGATACCCCATCGACCGTGTTGACGTTCTTTATGCGGTAGCTAGCCATACTGTTTTAAAAGGCTGTGTTAACTGTTTCCACCGCGTCATTTCTCTCGGTAGCAGTAGCTGTTGCACACTTATGTCCATTGCTCTGTAGTTGAGCAGTGTACGCAGATTTTGTCACATCTACATCGCACACATTGCACCGGACACCAACTCGTTCTTGTTTGGAGGATGTTTTTCTACTGCCTGCGAAAATGGATGTTTAAACCCCGATACCGACGAGGTCAATCCGTGCTTCTTAACCTGATGCCTCCGTAAATTGTCCATTCTGGTAAAGATAATGCCATACGACTCGCAGTTTAAGTTTTCTGTTACTGGTTTGACTGAACGTTTAAGCCGCGATGAGCTTGTACCATGCTGTTTTATCTGGTGCCGCTTGAAGGCATCTCTCCTGGTAAAGTAGACGTGACAGGACTCGCATTTAAAAACGTTTTGCAGAACAAAATCTGCACTATAAGACTTTGGTAAAACTTGTAAGCGAACTAAATTATAACTAAAAAGTTTACTCTTGCGTGTCTGCTTCATATACCCTATAGAACGCAAACCGAATGTTTCCGAAGAAACACCCGGACGAAGTTAAGGATTAACCGGGAAAACTAAATGGCGTCATCTTTTACCGATCCTTGCCGCTCGTCCAGTACATTTAACACCAATGGGTGCGCCCGGTTCGCGTAATCCATGTTGCGAATGCAGCCAGTAGAAACGCCGAAAACGTCTTCCTGTTATACAGACCAGCAATCGCGTCGCATGCATATTAAAAATCGAATAAAGTGGTAGCTCCGACCGATGGTGTTGTAGACCAATGGTATTGCAAAATCTTAAAAATTCAAATTACCAAAATAGCTGCAGTGTGGTAAAGGATATAAAGTAATTCGGTAAATCTTCTCCTGGACTGAAATCACCGTCTTCGGGGTTGATGTTTTTAAAGGTTAGCAGATTGTATAGACCTCTAGTGTCGGGATAAACGCTATTATTTAAGGTTATGTCGCTAGTTTCCGGATTAATCTCCAGCACGCTCCCCCCCAAATCTCCATGTATCGGTTTGAGAATTATACTTTACTCCATAAACCGATTTGTCTATATTTTCGTTTTAATCTCGAGTCAACACGTCCGTATAATAAAGATTTATAGGGTCCTCCAAAATAGGTTGTTTAATTTTCTTTAAAGGTACGTCCGTGTCTTCAACTTTAATCTTTTTAATAGGTTTACGTATTTTTTCTGCAATGTAATTGAGTAACGGTAACTTGCAAAGGCTCCAGTAATTGTTTGTGCACCTCTTTGAATTCTTGCTGTGAACTGGTATAACCTTTTCTATGTTCCATAAATTTTTGTCTTACAGTATCTTGTACCGTCTAAAGTCTGCGTTCATTTGCAACAAAGTCTGAAACATCAGTTATCATCAAACCCTGGATCGTAACTAACCGTTTAAGTCTTTTACAATATTTATATACTCGTCGAAATTTTTCCTGTATCGCCCTTCATTTATATCAAAATATTTCACAATAGTCAATTGTGTTTTGATCCATCTTCATCCCAGCATTGTATACACATTTATTTAAATTTTATAAAGGGCATATCATTGACAACATGATTTAGAAAGATATGCCGAAGATTTGCATCATCCTGCTTCAATAATGAAATAACATTGGCGTTATCTCTGAGTCTATGTTTTAAGGCATTAGCATATGTTTGACATAAATAAAAACAATCAATGTTTTTATGTCTTCCGTATGAGAAAAATTGTGCAATCCTGTTTTGTTCGTTTGCAGGTATATCGTCGAAAACCATACTCGAATCTTCCTTTACATCTTCTGATCCTATTAAGTCACTGTAGTTCTCATATTCTTGATAGCCATTTTCTTGTTTTAATGCTGTAAATACGTTTCTTAACAATTCTTATTTTGGTTGATATATGCTTTTCGAAAATACATAGACATTTTGAAATCTAAGATCGTTCTCGTGCAAAATCAGAGACATTAAGGCATTGGTTTTCCACAACTTGATGGTCCAGCGAATATTGCTCGTATATTGGATGGGAACAAAGGTTCATGTTTACCAACCTCTTTTGCAGTAGCAATAGCGAAGTTATCATAATTCTGTGTAGGTATTGTAATTTTTTGTTTCGCAGTCTCCATATTGCTTCCAGCGTGTACCTGCTTTTGGTGCTGTTTGCGGTGTTAGCTTAACGGCTCTTTAGGCATGTTGTATTTTCTACTGATGGAGTAAATACTTGATTTACCTAGTCGAACTTCTTCTATAGCTTTTTCTAAAGCTTCTTTACTGTATCCACTACTTCGCTTTCTTATATAATTGCTAACCATGTTAAACCAATACTGGTGGAGGCACTTTCACCTTATGAGACAATTTCACTCTATAAGGCACTTTCACCCTATGAGGCAATTTCGCTCTATAAGGCACTTTCACCCTATCAGGCAATTTCACCCTATAAGGCACTTTCACCCTATGAGGCAATTTCACCCTATAAGACACTTTCACCCTATTCTGATGGAGATAAATTCACACTAAAATAACTAGAACTTATTTACAGAGTGGGAGATACTCACCATCCGAAAGATAAAAGTAAACTAATTGAAACAAATTAATTCATCGATTTCATACTATTTTCTTAAATATATATATATATATATATATATATATATATATATATATATATATTGTAGTGGTTTTAAAGGGTTAAATTTAAGTATAAACAAGGCAATTTCAAACACCCTGTATAGAGGAAACAACCAGAATTTATGTGCGAAATTTATTTCATGTAGTTAATTTAAAAACATGATACAGCAACACAGACTATAGGTAAGAAAAAAATAGAAGCGAGAAAACCCTGGGTAACAAAGCAGATATTAGGTTTAATAGAGAATAGAAGAAAGCGTAAACCTTTCAGAGAAGTGGATAGTGAAAGTAAGCAAAAATATAATACAGTTAGAAATAAGACAGTGCATGAGTGTAGAAAAGCTAGAAATAAATGGATAGAGGAGAATTGTAAGGAAATACAAGATGATTTGAGAGTAGGTAAGGCAGACAGGGCTTACAGAACAGTTAAAAAGTTTTTTGGGGAAGATAGGAAAAAATATAATGGTATTAGAGACGAGAATAATGAGCTTCTAATAAATAAAGTTGAGGTAGCAGATAAATGGAAAAGATATTTAGAAGATTTATATAAGGGAAACGATATGGATGAGTTAGAAAACGACCAAGAAGAGGATGTAGAAATAAGGTTCTCAATATTAAGAGAGGAATTTGATTGAGCTGTTCGGAATCTTAAACTAAATAAAGCGCCAGGGATAGACGATATTCCCGCAGAATTAATAAAATATGCAAGTCAGAAAACTTTAGACAGATTATATGAACTAGTAAAAGTAATATATGACACAGGTGAGGTTCCAATAGATTTCGAAAAAAATATTATTATCCCAATCCCAAAAAAGTCAGAAGCTAATAGGTGTGAGAATTTTAGAACGGTAAGTTTAACTTCTCATGCTTCCAAAATACTAGCAATAATAATTAAAAATAGAGTAGAAGCTTTGACTGAGAATTATTTAGGTGAAGACCAATATGGTTTTCGTAAAGACAGCGGGACTAGAGAACCGATACTAATGATTAGGGTAATTATCGAAAAAAAGTTACAAAAAAATAAAAAGACTCATTTCGCCTTTGTAGATTTAGAAAAAGCATTTGATAGGGTTAATTGGATTGTTATGTTCAGGGTTTTGCAAAAAATAGGAATCTCTCATAGGGATAGAAAAATTATTTACAGTCTATATAAAAACCAAAGCGTAGTAATTGGATTTGATGAAATAGAAAAGGAAGCTAAGATTAGAAATGGTGTTAGACAGGGTTGTATACTGTCTCCCTTGATTTTTAATGTTTATATTGAGGAAGCTTTAAACTTAGCTAGAGAGAAAAAAGAGATAGGTATTAGCGCACAGGGACAGAAAATAGACATGTTACGTTTTGCAGATGATATAGCCATTATAGCAGAGTCTAGAAAAGAGTTAGGAGAGTTTTTAAATATTTTAGATGAGATACTACAGAGTAACTATAGTATGAGAATTAACTCAGTAAAGACAAAGATAATGACAAGTGAGTTACAGCCTAGTTCTAAACCAAAATTAAAAATAGGTAATACCGAGTTAGAGGAGGTAGATGAATTTTGCTATTTAGGTAGTATAATTACAAAGGATGGACGTAGCAGAAAGGATATAGTAGCTAGAATAGCTCAAGCTAGAAAAATGTTTTTAAAAAATAAAAACTTACTAATAGCTAATAGTATTAGTTTAGATAATAGAAAAAGTTTCTTAAAGTCGTACGTATGGAGCGTTCTACTATACGGTAGTGAGACTTGGACAATTAAAGAAGTAGATAAGAAAAAGATAGAAGCTTTTGAAACTTGGTGTTATAGGAGAATGTTAAAGATTAGTTTTGACAGATAGAGTTACAAACGAGGAAGTTTATAGAAGGATAGGTGAGAAACCCTGTATGTGAAGGTCAGGAGAGATAGAATGATAGGGCACCAGTTAAGACATGAGGGACTATTTAGTAAAGTCTTAGATTATAGACTACCAAATAAAAATAGTAGACCATTTTCAAGAAACATACCGCCACATTTCCTCCAGAATCCCACATTTCCTCACACATCTGGACCAAAAAGTTTTCTTCGACTAACCATTTTTCATCTTTCGAGATAAAATGAGCATCCACATTTCCACACACGAGATAAACCTATTTTAAGATTTTTTACCGCTAACATTCTGGACCAAATAGTTTTCTTCGACTAGCCATTTTTATCTTTCGAGATAAACCTATCTTGTTTGGTATCGAATTAATATTAGATTTTCTCAGCTACCCGAATCTCTAAGAATTTTTAGATATCATCACCCCAAGGAGCTACCCCATTTTAAGATTTCTTACCTGTAGCGACTTTTGAGCGTTCTTATAAAATTTTTTTAGTCATGCGATACATCTTGTTAGCTTAGAATTTTATGCAGAATTCGAATCTGCAAACAGATTTGAAATCGGACCACGCCCTGCAAAGTTATACTTTAAGCTCTCAAACCTCTAAATTTCGCCTTTGCTCGTATATATTTAACTCCATTTTTTAAAACCTTTTTCGCTACCCAAGGTATATGCTTTAACCAAACAGTTAGAGGTAGTAACACAAAAGTTTAATAATTTATTTATCCAATTTACAGTTTAATAAACTATTACAATTTTTACAAAGTATAACATTATTTCCTGTGCGTAGCCGAAAGTTTAACCTGTAACAAAAAAAAGATTAATGGGTTGTTTAAAATAGACCTGTAACAAAATGAGATTAATGTAAAAAAAGAGGAGACGTGTTTTCAGTCAATAAGACATATTGTCGTTAACAATATGTTTTACCGTCCAGCGACACCACGTGGAGGTAAACACATGCCGCCGGGAACAAAGGAAATTTAATTAAAAGCAGAAAGTTTTGTTCAAAACGCTACTGTAAAATATATAGAGCAAATAAATTATTCCCTGAATGTGTTTTCAATTGCAATAACTGACTATACAATCACAATTTAAATTACACTTTATTTAACTAAGTTACTTTAAACAAGAAATTACCGCATCCAAAAATTCCAATGCATGCTTAACAATAATGTAGAAATGGCAAGGTCGACTTTTGATGTCCAATGTAATGTGTTTTAAATATCTAAAAAGAAAGCGCATTTTGCTGGTATGAAATCTATGGAATTTCTCCTGTAATGAAAGAAGAATGCATTCGTAATTGAAAATGCGTGCTACAACTTTCGCTAGATACCAGTCATGTATGTTAATTAGAAATTTTGTGTATATGCTGTTTTATAATTTCTTTTCTTGGACTTTCTATTAATTATGTTGAGAATATGTTTCAATGACGCGCATTTCAAATCGAGATATAATTGTTTGTAGATTACCAATACCACGAGGTGCTGAAAAGTGCGTATTTACGGAAAATACAAACCTCATTTAGTAGTATAATTAACGGATTCAAAACGTATATAACGCGGTGTCATTAGAAAAAAATTCTATTAGTTTCACACGCTTTCGTGTAAGTTCGTCGAAATTTTAAACCGTCGTTTCGCGTAGTTCTTTTGTGGAAAGTTTTGAAGGAAGATTTAAGGTAAGTTTACATTTTTTATTAAAGTAGAACTGAATTTATTTGCAAACACCAATTATTATGTATTCGGTTATTGGTTCTTTGTATTTTAAAACATTAATTTTTCCAAAGTAATGCGCTGTATTACAGATATATTTTTCCAAATTTTAAAGGTATGCTTTTGCTAGAATAAAAACAATTCTGACAAAATATTTTATTAAAATTTTAATACATTAACAAAAATGCTTCAATACCAATACGTTTTCTTTAGAACAGCTTAAATTATTCAAACAATGGTTTAAACAGTGATTGTACCTATTACCGAATCTTCTTAATTCTTTGAGCCTTGGAAGTAAGAAAACACTCTCCATGTTTAAAATGTTGTTTGATAAATATTTTGACAGTAACTGTCTTTTCTGTTCTCCTTTAACATAGATAGTAGCATCGGGTGGTATGACTTCTTTCAGCAAATCGCCTACATTTGTATATCCACTTGTGGACTGTCCATCCCAGCTAAGCCCATGGATTCTTTGTTTTAACCACCGAACTTGCTTTTGAAATCATCGCTTAGGGTGTTATACTCCACAGCCATGTCCAATATCTCATGCCATATTACATTATTCGATACATCCAAAATGGCAATCTCCTTGCAATAGAAATCACTAGTTTTGTATTGATATCCTTGTAAATCGATTATGAAACACATGCTTCCTGCTTCAAATCACAGATGGGAATGGGGTTCTAAGCAAATCTCTCCGTATATCCAGTTAAGGGACTTTACTCCCTCCTTTTATGATTTTTTCATCCAGGTAATTATCTGGATGATACTAAAGCAAGTCTGTTTTCTTAATCCAACTTTTACCATCCCCAACCACGACACTAATAATTCGCGCCCGTGCTTCCGTTTCCGTAAAACTTTTTCCACTAAGTACGTGTCGGGTGCTGCTGTGAGCTGAATTTCATCGCCGTAAAAAGCACCTAGAATTGGCCGACCTTCCAAATCTTGTAGCAGATAGGTTGTCGGTCTCGTTTTTGTACTTTAACAATTTTGAATAGTTCTGTACTCCAGTTTGGGTGAAATCCTCGATCGAATACTGCTTTATATTTTGATATACGCACAATGTCTCCAACCTTATACAACTTCTTGTAACTTTTAGAAACGCTGTTAGCGGTGTAAAGTTTTATTCTTTCCGGATGTTCTTCTGCTTCCATAGGTGTCATGTTAATAGCCCGATGCGGTGTATTATTGTATTCTTCCATAACCTTAGGCAAAATATTCACCCATTTATGACTGCCTTGCAAGTAAAATCTTCTGTACAATTTGTTTTTGATTGTTCTAATCAACCGCTCGACCATGCTAGCTTTGATTGCGGAATACGTAGAGTAATGGTTTATCTTATATTTTGCATAAGATTTTTAAACAGCGGTTGTAGTACTCTTTCCCAAAATCCGTTTGTAGATTGATTTTTAAGTTATTTTCTCCTTGCAGCATTTTGTCCAATATTTTTTTCATAGCATTTGTAACTTCTGATCCAGTTTTATTTTTTAAAGGTTCAGCTAAAGCATATTTTGTGAAACAGTCCACTGCTATTATAATATATCTGTACCCATTGTTCACACGCGAGTAAGGCTGCATTTCGCACAAGTCCGATTGGATAAGATCACGTTTCACATGTTTCAGATTTGTATGACGACGCTGAAAATTTTTTCTTGCAGGTTTAAATAATTCCTTAACGATGATTTCTTTACTCATTTTGCTTAACACTGTTGCTAAACTAATAGGGTTATCTTTATCCAATTGCACCTTTGACATAAACTGAAGCTTTGGTTTGTAGTATTTGTTTTTATAGCTGCTGGTGACGCCTCGTAAATCGATGCTATTGCAAGACTGAGCTCCTTTTCATTTGTCTCGAAGTTGCAGTCAAATTAATAAAAACTGTATAAACGTTTTAAAGTCAGATACAAGCTTATCCAATTTTTCATTTACATATTGTTTATTAACTGCATCAGATGGCTCAACTGGTTGAGCAAGCATTGCGATACGCTGGTTTCTTGCATTGAAGGCTTTATCTTTACGTTGTATATCATCAGAACTTTTAGACAGTATGAAAAGGCTTGATTCACGAGCTTGATTACAGATTTCTTATTAACACAATCACTATCTTCTTTAGGATCCATTACATCCACTAGCCTTCTTTTACGAAAACTAATTGTTTCTTCTCCAGACTTGAATACTATAGTGCTTCTCTGATTAACACAATCACTATCTTCTTTCGGGTCTGATGAATTCACTAACCTTCTTTGCTGCATATCGTACCCATCACCATCCAACGTTAGCACAAATCCTCGACCTGGAGGACCGCGCCGAATATCAGCATCTTTACGCTCTGAACGTCCGAAGCGGTCGATAGGCATTTTAAAACTGTGTAATTATTTGCTGAGCTCACTGTATTATACCTTCTTCTCTCAACTCTTCTATTATGGACACCATCTCGTTAATGTTTTCCTCGCTTGTATTTCCAGCTCGGTTGGATGCGTTCAACAATCTCAGTCGATCCACAAGTTCATGTACATTATTCCAGTAGACATATTGCACCGGCTTTGAATTTAAACTTTTGTAAAACCGATTAGAAAAGCCTAAACCCGATCCCTTAGACTGTTTTCTTCTCTTTGGCTGTTTTCTTTCAGGATTCCTCCGAAATTCGGTGAGATATTTTGCACATATTTGTTAAACTTTTGTTATTTGTTGGGAATCCGCTTAAATCGTGCACCGCAAATGGGTTAAACTTTCTTCTCAAAATCGACGCAGATTTGATCATTTCCAAGTAATTCGGCAAATCTTCATGCAAATTGAAATCACCATCTTCGGGGCTGATGTCTTTGTAAACCAGCAGGTTGTATAAACCCTTCGTACCTGGATATATCACATTATTTAATGTTATATCGCTAGTTTCCGGGTTAATTACCAATACACTTTTCCACAAACTCCATGTATCGGTTTCCGCATTATACTTTACTCCATAAATTGATTTGTCAATATTTTCGTCCTCGTCTCTAGCTAACACATCCGCATAGTAAAGATGGAACGGTTCTTCTGGAACGAGTTGTTTAATTTTCTTTATAGGCACGTCCATGTTTTCAACTTTAACCTTTGTTGTAGGTGTGGAATTTTTCGGTGATCGATTGCAACTGGGAAGCGGTTATTTCAAGGGATCAATCAATTGTTTGTGCATCTCTTTGAATTTTTGCTGAGATGTAGCGTCTCCTTTTGTACGCTACAAACTTTTTCGTACAGCATCCTGCATAAGATGAAGACTGCGTTTATTCGCAATAAAATTGTTAACGTCCGTCATCATGAAACTTTGGATGAGAACTAGCGGTTTTGAATAATGTCAAATATTTATATACTCGTCGAAATTCTTCCTATATCGACCATTATCCAAATCAAAATCTTTCACAACAGTTATAAAATTATGTTTTGAGTCACCCCAACACTGTAAACACATTTCTTTAAATTTCGGATATGTCATGTCACCACTTATATGATCCGAAAAGATATGGCGAAGGTTTGTATCATCCTGTTTCCATAATGCGATTACATTGGCGTTATCTCTGAGTCTATGTTTTAAGGCACTAGCGTAAGTTTGACATAGATAGAACGAATCTATTGCTTTATGTCGGCCGAACGAGAAAAATTGAGTGATTTTACTTTGCTCGTTTGCAGGTATATCATCGAAAACCATAATTGAATCTTCTTTGGTATCTCTGGGTTCAATCAAATCATCGTAATTTTCAAACTCATGGTACCCAATTTCTTCTTTTAATGGTGTAAAACGTTTCTTAATAATTCGTATTTCGGTTGATATAAACTTTTAGAAAACACATAAACGTTTTGGAATCTAAGACCGTTCTCGTGCAAGATCAGAGATATTAGAGCATTAGTTTTCCACAACTCGATGGTCCAGCGAATATAGCTCGTATGTTAGACGGGAACAATGAACCATGTTTACCATCCTCTCTTGCACTAGCAATAGCAAAGTTATCATAATTCTGTATAGGTATTTTAACTTCTTGTTTCGCAGTCTCCATATTGCTTCGAGCGTACGCTTGCTTTTGCTGCTGCTTGCGGTGATAGCTTAACGTCTCTTTCGGTATATTATATTTTTACTGATGGAGTAAATACTTGATTTACCCAGCCGAACTTCTTCTATAGCTTTTCTAATGCTTCGTTACTGTATCCACTACTTCGTTTTCTTATGTAATTGCGAACCATGCTAACCAATACTGTCGGGGACACTTTCACCCTATGGGGCAATTTCACTCTATGGGGCTTAATTTCACCCTATGGAGGGCAATTTCACCCAGAACTTATGTACAGAGTGGGAGATGCTCACCATTCGACAAATAAAAGTAGACTAATTGAAACAAAATAATTCCTTGCTTTTATACAATTTTATTAAAAATATATACAAAATATTTAATTGTGAATAAATCTATTAACAATTTCCGTAAACGGATTATATTCAAACATAGAGTCATGTATAATTAAAGCATAAGCCTTCATCGACGGTTCAAAATTTCTTGAAGCTTCTAATTCCATTCTTACATCAACCGTCGCATCCTTGATGCTTTCAAATTGATGACGACAGTCGATTACAAAGACGGGTGAATCCTTAAACCTGTTGTAGTCCATTAAACATTTATTTGACGATTTGTTCGGTAGTATTTTCCATAAAGATGCATAAGACAGGTACGCTGGCAAGTAGTCATTCTGCTCGAAATCCAAATTTAATCGACCTTGAGGGAACATCTGAGAGTTTAAAACACTTTGACATTGGTTATATTGGCATTCGTAAAGCTTGTAGCATTTTCTTCTTTCCTGTCGTACTTCCCATTTTGCAGCGCCAGTAATATCCACCGAGCCTTCTCTGTTTCGTTCGATACTTTAATTCTCCATACTTGCGACTTTGATTGTGTTAGAGACGGTAATTCATGTAGTTCCCATTTTCTGAATGCAACCATTATAGATGATTGATTTTGCATTTCCGAAAGCAGCGACGCCTTGGCAAAGTCACTTAATGTTATATGCGGGACCTCCCATGAAATACGTTGTATTTTGAACGTTACTGTATTTCCAATCGACTTGTAGCAATTTACGTCCGACTTGGATCTGATTAAAATCAGCTCTTGAGGCATGTTGACGATAGTTTTCTTGTAATCTTCAAAAACCCAAAATGGTTTTAGCGGTATAGCACAACTAAACCGTCCATCTTGGAATATGGTATCGGGTTTCCACCCGGTATGTGTAATAGATTTTGTTTCTGATTCTTCCATGGATACTAAACCTTTAATAGTTCTTGTAATTCCAGGGATTCGACAGACATCTATTATTTGATTATTACCCAATTTGTATTGAATTTCCTCAAACAGAAAATATGGTGCATTTCTAGTAAACTCGTAAGCTTTAGGGTCTGGTTCTGCTGCTCTAATCGGGTCTACAGTTGTTGACGCTTCCTTAATGTTTCCGTAGGCTTATAGGTACCCTTTATAAATATAAAACTTTCATGAGGGTATGTGATGTTATCACTGCTCTGGATTTCAATTGAAATTCGATCGTTGTTTTCTGCATTCAATGTAAAGGGAAGATATGTATAATAATCTTCTTTATTATGGTTTCGTCTAATTTATAACCTCCAAACACATCCAATTTGGGCACGTCCTCATACTTAAGCCTTCCAAGTTTAACGTTTTCATCACCGTGGAGATCTAAGCTGCGTTTACTTCTGCCTCCCATCATTTATAACTTCTAACCCCAAAGACTTTAAGAAACGTATTTCTTCTGCTGTAAGTCTCTCGACAACTTGACGCTTTGACGCCGTATTCACTTCTAATCGTCTGGGGGTGTTGTAGCGTGCTTTATATACAAAATCGATAGGCATTTTCAGCTACTTTTTATTTCCAGTCTCACACAGGTGTATGTTTCCGGGAAAAGTTTACCAATTCACCCAAATGATCGACTAGTCTGATTGTAATATTATCGATTTCTGTCACGCTCAGCGGATAATATATGACGTGGTTAGGTTCCTTTTCCAGATTATACCCGGGTGGTACAGATAGACTGAATTCGAATATGCTGTGCGTAAGAAAATTGTTTCTGAACGATCCGCTGGTGATATTGGTTTCCACAAAATGTTTGAGACCGATATTATGTTCACTTGCTGATTAGCGATATGTACGGTATCTGCAGTCAATTTGCGGTTGGTAAACCCCAAGATGCTTCCAATATTGTTTTACGGTTTGCCCCAAAATCTATCGGTATACTGCTTCGTATAGAACACTTTAATGTATTATTGTTGGCACTCAGTTTAAAATATTTTCAATGTTCTCGTTGATGTCCGGCTTCTGACTGAACCATTTTTGAAGACGTCCTGTATATATGCATTTATTTCTTCTAATTCGTATGATCCAGGTTCAATGGTTATTCTGCGATGCTCTGGATCGTTAAAGTATAAGTTATTGTTTCCTGGATGTATGTTTTGCACAGTGTTACAAGTGTACAGTCCCACTAGACCCAAAGCATATTCACCGTCTTGTTTCAATTTAATTGGTGGGTAAATGGATCCTGTCGATATGACATTACCATACCCGAACACGCTCACTGTTTTAGCCATTGTCACTAAGAAACTTTAACACTAAATGTCCACAATTGTATGTGTTGTAAGTCTGCTCCGGTACACTGTTGTAGTAAATTTTACAACCTCGAAAATATCTCTTCACTTCTTCCGGTGGTCTCAAGTCTCCAAACGAATCGTAGTAATACACACTATTCCACGTTTTCGGTACCCCACCCAATGTGTACCCGAACCTTTGGTGGTATCCAAATTAATCACACCGATTCGTTGACATGCGGTCTAATCTTCTGTAACTGATCTCTAGAAAAGACACCGCGAAAATGAGGAATGTTAGATGCGTGTTTCCTTATATCTACATCGGTGAGAGCTCTTCGAGGTAACTTGCTTAGTTTTTGATACCTTTTACAAATGCTGCGCCCCTGTTTGTACGGTTTCAAGAATAATGCCGTGCCTTTTTGTATGGTTTTAGAAACATCCATTTCCTTTTTCCCAACGGTAATGGCTTCCATAGATCTGTTGTGTCGTTCGCTCTCCTTAAGCTGTTCGTTGGCCGTCCTGACATCACTTACTGCTTTAGCTATCCCTGCAGCACCACCTGTTAGTGCCCCTAGGGCACTTAGTCCCGCGAATATCGGAATCAATGGTAAAAAACCTCCTTTTTGTGGAACGGGTATAATACGTGGGACTCTAATTTTGTTTCTCCCACCGGCTCCTTTTATGATTTTTTTACCAATTAGAATACCAACGTCTAGTAGCTTTTTCAAGTTGTCGGAACCAACTCGGTCTACTGCAGAGCGTATTTTCTTCAAGAATCCGCCTTTAAAACTTATTTTCTTCTTTAAACCCATACCCATTTTTCTCTTCGCTTTCATGGCGTTTGTCACAAACCAAGCTGCGGCTTTTTCCCCAAACTTTGCGTTTTAGACTTAACTCTCCCCAGGCTTCTTCTTCTAAAATTTTATCTGCTCGGTGTCTGGCTGGAAGATCGTTGGGGTACTTGGCGTATGCAATGTCGTGGTCTTTACACAATTTATCTAATTCGTTTATTCCAGGATCACCTCTTGCTAAGCGCTCATCCAACTTTGTACCAGGACCGCAGTACTGATAACCTGGAATATGCAGCTCAAACGGTAACCTGTTTATAGCGCTGTTGATTAAACCCTCTCCAGAACAGATAATCATGTGTTTACTCAAAAAAATCTCAAACTATACTAAATAAATAAACAACAACGAGTCTATTTATACTTTTTCAAAAAATTTACAATATATTTACAATAACAATACATTTACATCCATGTCTCTTGGGCTGTCTTTTATAAAATACTCTTTCTAGTTATCACCATAACCAGAATCTTCAGATTCCGACAAATTTAAACGTCTAAACATTTCCACTAATGTTCTTGTACGTATCACGTCTTGCACAAATATATCCGGAAAACATATAACCAGCTCCAATGCATTTAGTGCGTTCTGATTCAATTCGTTGTAGAATAAAATATTGCCAATTCGAACTTCGCCTTCAATCAAGATTTTAATTCGTTTCTCTCCTTCAGTCATAGTATTAAACCCATCGCAATCATTTAAATTAGAATTAGCAACAAATCCTACTAATTCGCTGTATAATGCTGGGAAGTTGCGACTTTCCAACTGCTTAAGTTGATACTCAAACAGCTCTCGCATATGGAATAGTTTACGGCACTCCAATTCGTTTATAACTATCGAGCTATTACCCATTATTATTTTTAACTGGAACGTTTCGTTCTCGGTTGATCCAGACACTGGTGACAGAGTGATAAAAAACGGACCTCCTAGTTGTATGTGTAGATCTTCCATTTCGGGTGCACCATTTAATCGAGTGTTTAGTACGTCACGAGAAAATACATTGATTTGAAATTCTACTTGAAAATTTGTAAATGCTAACCAATTTTCGTATGTCAATTCCAGAACATGGTTGCCACAATATTTCTTGCTACACACCAATCGTAATACGGGTTTTATTCTCTGGTTTATAACAAACCCAATTTCCACATTATGAGGGTGTTCACCCAATTCACTTAAACTATACGTAAACTTATTAATCAGATTTTCGGTATACGAAACTTGTGCATCATTAACACCTGCAGACTCCATTGCTTTGCACTGATTTCACTGAGATGACTGAGAAGGATGCTATGCAGATCATCCTTTTAAATGTTTCAGGGTTGTTGTTGCGCATGCTCCTCATTATCATTTGCAGTATGTTACAGACAGGCATGAACTAGTTTGTAATCCGATTCAAGGTTAGTTAAGAATATTAGGTTTTACTGGTGTGATTAGACTAGTTTGGAATGCATGAATAAGCAGAGAGCTAACTGGTTTTCACCAAGGTAAATAGACTAGTTTGGAATGTTACTCAAGGTTAAACGACGCTGGGTTTTTAAAAGTAAAGTAGCTAATTATACCAATTATGTATAAAAGCATGGTACGAGGCGATATAAATTCAGTTTTGTTTAGTCTTCGGCTAGTTACAACTGTTAAAAGTCTTTGACCAGTTCTAATTTCTTTATAGAAAATGGCATCATTCGTGTGCAACGTCTGCGGGGCTGTCTTCTCGAGGGTGATAATTTAAAACGACATCTGTTCCAGCAGCATGACGTGGGATCGAAATCCACCGGTCTTTTGTTTGCGATGCATGCCCTGCATCCTTCTCGCGGAAGGATAGCCTAAAACGGCACAAGGACGCCAAACATGGTGTGGCTGTCCCCGTTGCCGGAGCATCTGGGATCAAACGACCGACCGCACCAACCGTTGAGGGACCTGCCCCCAAGAAGTCGCGGAGATGTGCGGAATGCAATGTGGACGTTGTCAACTTGGTAGCCCACCAGCGATCTAACGCGCACAAAGCTAATGCTAGCCGTGTCCTGGATGGCGGTGTGGAAGTAGTAGCGACCGCGTTCAAAAGTCGAATCGCGACATACAGAATTAAAAATGCTAATACTAGTGGTATGTATTTTTTATAAGTATTTTGTGTTTGCTTAGTTTGTATTTTTAGGTCTATTGGATTTTCTATGCGAGCAGAAGGAGAGGTTCATAGCCTTAGTCAGGGAACAGCTGGCTATACACACCTCCCTCAAGGTTAATTGCGAGTTGTTTGGTGACTACACCAAGATGGCTGCGGCAGAGGGTGTTGAAGATATTAAATCTTTCAACACTCGAAATGTTGTGGTCACCTCCTCCAGTGACCTGGGAGCGGTCTACAACACCTTTGTGGAGAGGATGTCGGCTAAGTCGGACGAGTTCCAAGAACGAGATTCTGGTTAGTTTCTACAATTATTAATTTTTTTCTAATTTTTAAATTTTAGGATGGACTCTGAAACAGGCGTTGTACTTGGAGGTAAATGTTAACAAGTACCAACCAATGCGGGTTCATCTTATATCGAGCTTCCCAAATGGATTCAGGGGAAGCATGCCATCGTTAACGTGCGAAACCAAGACGACGCATGTTTTGCCTGGTGTGTTGTGGCTGCCCTGCACCACAGTGTTCACGATCCGCAAAGGGTCAGTAGCTACCCGCATTACTCGACGGTACTCAACGTAACAGGAGTACTGTTCCCCATGCCTATAAAGGACATTCCCAGGTTCGAGGAGCAGAACGACATCAGCATCAACGTTTTTGGGGTAGAAGGCAAGTTTATCGTTGGACCGCTACATTTCACCGCTAATAAAAGGGTTCGGCATGTGAACCTACTGTACATTCAGGATGGATGCAAGTCCCACTACTGCTGGATCAAAGATTTGGGGAAGCTAATGGGTAAGCAGATCTCTCGTGATCATACCCGCAAATGGATTTGCGATGGATGCTTGGTGTTTTTTCCATCCGAAGACAAATTACACCAACACTCAAGAAACGACTGCAACCATGTAGTGACAACCATGCCGAACCATTTCAACAACATCCTCGAGTTCACCAACATCCACAAACAAATGCGGGTACCGTTCGTGATTTATGCTGACTTCGAAAGTGTGTTGAAGCCTATTAGCTCTGCAGTTCCGGATCCCACCTCTTCCTTCACCAACAGCACACAACACCACGAACCCTTCAGTTTTGCATACTATATCAAATGTTCATACGATGACTCGTTTAACAAATTTGAGCTGTACAGAGGACCTGAAGCCGCAAAAGTTTTTATGGAAAAGATGAAAGAGGAAGCCCAACGATTGGGAAAAATTTTAAAAACAAACACCCCCATGCTTCCAATGGAACCCCTAGATGAGTTGTTGTTTCATATGGTTGAGGAGTGTGGCATCTGTAAGCAGCCTTTGGGAAATGAGAGGGTGAGGGATCACTGCCACCTCTCAGGAGATTTCGCTTTGCAGCACATAGCGCGTGCAACATTAATTACAGAGTACCTCATTTCATCCCGGTGGTGTTTCATAACCTAAGCGGTTATGATTCACATTTCATTGTGAAAGAGTTGGGATACGACAAAGAACGGGTTACTGTAATCCCGAATAATAAAGAGAGGTTTATATCGTTTACAAAAAACGTTAGATTGTATAAGGAAAACGACGATGAAACTGATGAATCTTTCATCACACTGAGATTTGTAGACTCCTTACGCTTCATGGCATCTAGCTTAAATAAACTAGCCTCCAACTTGAATGCTGAACAGTTTGTTGAACTAAAGAGCTGTTTCCCCAATACCGAAGAGTTTGCTCTATTACATCGGAAGGGTGTGTTCCCGTACGACTACGTGAAAGATATTACCGTATTGGAAGAGAAGGCTCTACCACCACAAAATGCTTTCTACAACGGTCTAACCGCCACAGCGGTGTCGTATACAGATTATGAACACGCACAGAATGTATGGAGAACATTCAAAATCCGAACGCTTGGGGAATACAGCGATCTTTATTTGAAAACGGACGTTTTGTTACTAGCAGACATTTTCGAGAACTTCAGAGACGTCTGCACAAAAACCTATGATCTAGACCCATGCCAGTACGTGACTGCTCCTAGTTTGAGTTGGGATGCCATGTTGAAGCGCACTGGGGTGAAGCTCGAGTTGTTGACCGATGTCAGTATGCAACATTTTATCAAGAAAGGAATACGTGGTGGGTTAACCCAGTGTAGTCATCGGTATGCTCGTGCCAACAATAAGTATATGGAAGACTACAACCCTGACGAGTCATCCAAGTACTTAACGTATCTGGATGCTAACAATTTATACGGATGGGCCATGTCCCAACATTTACCCATTAGCGGCTTTAGATGGTTAAACACGGACCAGGTACATCGTATAAAACATGAAATATTAAATATACCAAGCACGCACGAAAAAGGGTATATTTTGGAAGTTGACATACAGTATCCAGAACATCTTCACAACGATCACAATGACTTGCCTTTCTGCCCTGAATCGATGGTACCTCCAACACCGTTTTCGAAGACGCCTAAGCTACTCGCTACCCTTCTGAACAAAACAAAATACATTGTTCACTATCGCAACTTGCAGCAGGCTCTGCGTAACGGTCTGCAATTAACTGTTGTGCATCGCGTGTTGGAGTTCGAGCAATCACCGTGGCTCAAACCTTACATTGATCTCAACACGAATCTCCGTACCTCTGCCGCTAACGCGTTTGAAAAAGATTTTTCAAACTTATGAACAATGCGGTTTTTGGTAAAACAATGGAGAACGTGGACAAAAGGGTCGATGTCAAAATAGTCACGCGATGGGAGCACGAGGGGAAAAAGTTGTGCGCGAGTGGACTAATAGCTAAACCTAACTTTAACAGTTGTACCGTGTTGGGGGAAAATCTGGCGATTATACAGATGGATCGTGTTAAAATTAATTATAATAAACCCATTTATGCAGGTTTTTCAATTCTAGATTTGTCAAAAACTCTTATGTATGAGTTTCACTATAGCACCATGGTTCCTCTGTATGGTCCCAGATTGTCCCTGCTTTATACGGATACAGACTCTTTAGTTTATAGTGTTGAGACGCCAGACTTGTATAGTGACATTAGTGCGAACATTGAGCATTTTGATACAAGTGATTACCCTCCAAACAATAAGTACAATATACCACTTATAAACAAAAAGGTGTTGGGTAAGTTTAAGGACGAGTTTTGTGGGATTTGGTGTTGGAATTTGTAGGTAGTAGGGCTAAGTCCTACTGCATTATTAGTGAGAAAGACATTGTTAAAAGATTAAGGGTGTTAGTCGTAGTGTGGTGGCGGGGATTAGTGTAGATAGTTTTAGGGATGTTGTTATTAATAATAGAGATGCCCTCATGAATACGATGGTATCAATCCGGAGTAAGAAACACCAACTTTATACACAGCTTATTAATAAAATCAGTTTATCGGGCGCAGATGACAAGCGTTACGTCATCCCCGGAAGCATATCAACCTACGCATGGGGGCATAAGGATATAGGTTAAGTTGTTTATATTTGTATATATTTTATTGTGTATAGTAGTATGTAAGTTAGTTATAAGCATATCTACCCTCCCCCATCCTTAAAAT
This sequence comes from Platerodrilus igneus, assembly GCA_036346225.1. Taxonomy (NCBI): domain Eukaryota; kingdom Metazoa; phylum Arthropoda; class Insecta; order Coleoptera; family Lycidae; genus Platerodrilus; species Platerodrilus igneus. Next base: position 6,312,817 of record JARFIW010001469.1, on the reverse strand, counting down.
TTCCTTTGTTCCCGGCGGCATGTGTTTACCTCCACGTGGTGTCGCTGGACGGTAAAACATATTGTTAACGACAATATGTTTTATTGACTGAAAACACGTCTCCTCTTTTTTTACATTAATCTCATTTTGTTACAGGTCTATTTAAACAACACATTAATCTTTTTTTTGTTACAGGTTAAACTTTCGGCTACGCACAGGAAATAATGTTATACTTTGTAAAAATTGTAATAGTTTATTAAACTGTAAATTGGATAAATAAATTATTAAACTTTTGTGTTCTTAATTTTGTGTTGGTTAAAGCATATACCTTGGGTAGCGAAAAGGTTTTAAAAATGGAGTTAAATATATACGAGCAAAAGAGCTTAAAGTATAACTTTGCAGGGCGTGGTCCGATTTCAAATCTGTTTGCAGATTCGAATTCTACATAAAATTATAAGCTAACAAGATGTATCGCATGACTAAAAAAATTTTATAAGAACGCTCAAAAGTCGCTACAGGTAAGAAATCTTAAAATGGGGGTAGCTTCCTTGGGGGTGATGATATCTAAAAAATTCTTAGAGATTCGGGTAGCTGAGAAAAATCTAATATTAATCGATACCAAACAAGATAGGTTTATCTCGAAAGATAAAAAAATGGCTAGACAAAGAAAACTATTTGGTTCAGATGAAAGATAAAAAAATGGCTAGTCGAAGAAAACTATTTGGTCCAGAATGTTAGCGGTAAAAAAAAATCTTAAAAATAGGTTTATCTCGTGTGTGGAAATGTGGATGCTCATTTTATCTCGAAAGATGAAAAATTTAAGATAGGTTTATCTCGAAAGATGAAAAATGGTTAGTCGAAGAAAACTTTTTGGTCCAGATGTGTGAGGAAATGTGGGATTCTGGAGGAAATGTGGCGGTATGTTTCTTGAAAATGGTCTACTAAAAATAGAGTAGGAAGGCCTAGACAAAGCTATATTAGTCAAATTATTAAAGATTTAGGTTGTGAAGGGTATGCAGACCTTTTTAGACTAGCTCAGAATAGACAAGAAGTTAGAGCTGCGTCAAACCGACTTTAAGTAAGTTCGAAAACAAAACAAAAAAAAATAAAAATCAGTTAACTAAATGTCACCATGACATAACTCTCAATTAGTTAGCGGTCTGGCATGTTGGCAGCGATTCGTTGCTTAAGCCTTACCATAACATATAATTTAACACTTTTCCTTTTTTGAAGCGGATAACCAGGTTATATTTCATTTCCTTATAAATGGTAATCAATTAACCATGTTAGAGTTCTTTAACAACCATCAGGTTGCTTATATCTATGTAGAGCCAGGTGGATAGGAAAAAGATAGAAGGATATAGGAAGACCTAGACCAAGCTATATTAGTCAAATTATTAGAAATTTAGGTTGTGAAGGGTATGTAAAACTTTTTAGATTAGCACAGAATAGAAAAGAAGTTAGAGCTGCGTCAAACCGACCTTAAGTAAGGTCGAAAAGAAAATGATGTTGAAAGAAAGAAAAATAAGGTATTATTCAGGGCCCATTTACTCCGGTTACATTCAATGTGTGATATTTCTAGTTAAAATTCTGGACTTTACAAAAATCGAATTTATTGAGGTGAACTTGACCACCGAAATGTAAATAATCTTGAAGTTTTATTTGTAAATAGTGGTAAATAAATATTGTATGATTGTGATTGTTGTATTATTTTGTGGTTTTATTGAGAGTGTGCGTGAACGATAAAAAGTATGATAGTGAATCTAGGTATCCAAGAGGAGGCCCAACTGAGCTAGTCAGGGAAGCGGTTGAAGAATTGAGGTGATGAAAAGAGGAATCTGGGTAAGAAATTAATTTTTTGAAAAATTAATTTATTGTGTGCAATTTTGGATTTTGGTAAATTAATAAAATTTTCGAATATTTTTGTTACTGAGGCTCGATTTACTAGGGTACACGGCAATTTTATGACGGCCCAACGTTGGGGCTTGAATGATTTTTAGGGAGTTCCAGAGACTGATCCCAGTTCCACGGCAATTTTATGACTCCCAATTCGTGAGGCTTGATTTCTTATAAGTTCCACAGCAATATATATATATATATATATATATATATATATATATATAAATAGTTAATTGTGAATTAAATCTATTAACAATTTCCGTAAACGGATTACATTCAAACATTGAATCAAGGATAATTAAAGTTTAAGCCTTCATCGACGGTTCAAAATTTCTTGAAGCTTCAAATTCCATTCTTACATCAACAGTTGAATCCTTGAGGTTTTCAAATTGGTGGCGGCAGTCGATTACAAAGATGGGTGATTCCCTAAACTTGCTGTAGTCCATTAAACATCTCTTTGATGATTTGTTCGACAATTATAGATATTGATTTTGCATTTCCGAGAGCAGAGACGCCTTGGCATAATCGCTTAATGTTATATGCGGGACCTCCCATGAGATACGCTGTATACTGAAGGTTACAGTGTTTTCAGCAGACTTGTAACAATTTACGTCCGACTTAGATCTTATCAAAATTAGTTCTTGGGGCATGTTGACAACAACAATCTTCAAAAAACCCAAAAATGGTTTTAAGCAGTATAGTACAACTAAAACGGTCATCTTGGAATATGCCTTCAGATTTCCATTCGGTATGTGTAATGGACTTTGTTTCTGATTTTTCGAGGGATACAAGTCCTTTAATAGTTCGTTCATACAATACCTGATACGAATAATATTCAACGAACGATATACATTGGAATATGTAAAGAAAAACTAGCTTTCCATCGGTTTAGCGCTCTCAAAGGTACGGTCACTATCATAACCGAATTTCACAGACCGGTATCGATACAGCATCCATAGTATATAAATTTTTACTTTAAAACTTACAATTTAGTATATATTCCATATGAATATCTGCCAACAGTTTCTAGAAAACCCATGTCCTCGATTATTTCCATAAAATCATTCAAATTCTCGGACAATACTGACACAGCAGTACCGTGCTATATTGCTTCCTCGTATGACTGACACATAAGACATTGTTCTCCTATCGAAAACCGTTGCCCGCATTCAGCTTTTTTTACTCGTAGAGCATTGTGGAATCTTCGAGTAACCTCCCCAAAGTCATTATACATATTTGTTTAATCGTCTCTTTAAACTGTACAATCGACAAATAATAACTTCTGTGAGAACAGTCCTTTTATATAAGCTACTCTTATTTGTATATGTACCGATTGCACCCGATTTGTGTGCACGCACGAAACAACAGATAGGGAATGTATCCTCTGAACTAATTTAGTACATTCCTTAGGAAAATGCTAAGGTTGATCTTAAGATAAAAAATTAAGGTGAGAATATGAAAGTCGTGCTGTGCCGATAGAGGTATCTCGAAAATTTTAGAGGTTGGGTTACCGATTTTTGGATTAGGGATGGTGGGAGTTTAAAAACAGTAGAACTAACCAAGCTTAACTCGGTGGCGCTGCTGCGACGAAGTCAGGCGCTAAGAGGCGCTGAGGCGTGAGACGCTGTCCCAGGATCGGCCTATCCTCCTACTCCTCTTGGTAGCCACAATACTATTCAATACACTAGTAATATAATAATATTTTTGTTAATATTTCATACCGCATCTCTCTGTTAGTACTGTTTCCATTTCATTGAAGATGTCTCTAACTCTTCCTAGCTAGATGTTAATACCGCTACTGTAAAGCATATAAGTCGTTCGTCTCTGCATAATAATTCCAAATGTCTTTCTGCAGTTGACACTATTCATTGCCTCTTCGATATACAAGCTAAAAATTAACGGGAAAATCGCACAGCGCTGTCTTACTTCTTTCCCAACATTTACTTCTCAACGTTCCTGCTTTAATTCTACTATCGCTGTTTACTCTTTGTATAAACCATGTACTATCAGTCTATCCCTATAACTCATTCCAATATTTTTGAGTATTTCGAACATTTTTTTCCCATTTTATATTGTCGAATAAATTTTTCAAATTTTCAAAACCTTACATACACACTTTCACTGCTACACCACGAATTTTTAATTCGTACTCTAGCTCTTCTTTGGACATACAAACGAAGTTTTGTTGCATTTTTTTCCTATTCTTAGTATTGCTCCCTAAACAACTTTGGACAGAATGTTAAAACTAAATTGGAGGTTCACTGAAAATAATAGAGGCCCAAGGTAAACTTCAATGACAATCGGCCAGGAGAAAAAAGACACTACTATCAGGGCAATACCACTAATTCTGAATATAAATTCAAGAGTAGAAGCTATGAGAATAGTCGCAGGTTGACTATTTTAGCGCAATTAGCAAAAAAAACATTTCAGCACAATCCTAAATCCTTCTTTATTGCCTATCTTCTTTAATTTGTGAAACTGAACAGAAATAAGGAGGATTAAATTTCAAACTTAATAATTCGTTTAGTCCACTTTTCATAAGGTTCTTACAACATAAGAAATTATGAGTGCTTTTAAATTCATTAAATTAATCAAACTTAAATCATTGCATGGTTTATAAATAAAATACCCGATAATTATAAGTGGCCCAGAAAGCATTAGTTCTTGGTCAATAATTTGACCCTTTGAGACAAAATACAATACTCGTTATTTTTCCCTAGACATAACTGATGTGGTACACATGATAATTTTGTAATTTCTCCATACCGCAAAAATAACTCTCTAAAATATTCTGTCAACGAATGCAAATCATTTGACGAAGCCATGTTACTGCTGAATAAACTATATGTTAAGCCAAAAACAGCATCTATGCTCGACACATGCTAGCTATGATGAAAATGTAGGTACGTACTTGAAGCGTTGAAACCAATCTCTAAAGATTATGAATTTCAAAACGTTGACACGGACACCAACAGGAATGATAGTATTCGTGATGCGCTCATTTCTGGTATTACATCTAATAAAATTAGGCAAAGGCTACTTGAAAACTTATCGCTTACCCTAGAGTAGGCCTATAATAAGTCTCTCTCTCTCTCTCTAGAAATGACGGAAGCGCATTCGTAAAGTTATGATTCTCTCTCTGTCAATGCTGCGTGGAATAACACCAACGATAATGCGACTCTGTTTTCCAGCAAGGGTAATACTGCAAATACCTCTAAGTTAAACCAGCGCAGATGTTTCTTCTGTGGAGGACAATATCATGTCTGCAAGACCTGTACCGCTTTTGACGCGGTCTGCCACTACTGCAGTAAAAGGGCATTTCGCTTCCGTCTGCCACAGTAAGACGTTCGCTAGCGCCGCCTCTGCGGAAACAGAAAACGGCGACCGATCCAATGCATGCTTTATTGCCGCCTGAGTGCCAGCGTGTTTACAAAAGGCGAGTGTCTCGACCAGCATTAATGGCATTGTGGCTGAAGCGCTTTTAGATACTGGAAGGTCTGTAAGCTTAGTTAACGGCGATTTTGCAAACAAGTGTTTATTTAAAAGAATACCTTGCAACCAAACTATTTCCATGGCGTCCGTGAGCCATTAGTCTGCAGTAGATGGACGAACGTGCCAAACTGTTAGCATTAGAAAACACTCCTACGAAGATGTGAATCTATTCATCATCAAGAACATTTGTGCTTGTGGTGAAGAGACGGACCGCCGTTTATGATTCCAGTAATCTAGTATGTTTTGAAATGTCAGTTTTGACGTTGTTATTTATCTGTAAAGTATAAGTTGTTTACGTTGAATAAAGCCAAATAAATTGTGGTTTTTACTTCACAATTTATTCAACGTAAACAACATACATAAGAAAACCACAAAACCAAACAAACCCATGGATGGTATAGAAAAGTATCTAAGACCTGAGCGATTTGAAACAGATGCTAACTCCAGCTCCGCGGCTCAAGAATGGACGTACTGGAAAAGAACATTTAACGATTTTCTAGAAGCAGAAGAAAGAAAAGCTAAACTGACTGAAACTTTGAAGTTACAAATATTGATAAACCGGGTTGCCCCTAGTATATTTAAGTTGATCAGTGATTGTGAAACATTAGAAGAAGCGTATACAATTTTGTAAAATATTTACATTAAGCCGAAAAATACTGCGTACGCAAGCCATCTTTTAGCCACCCGTAAACAAAAAACTGGGGAGTCTGTAGATCAATACCTATTGGTATTAGATAAGCTAGCCAAAGACTGCAATTTTAAAGCCGTGACGGCTGAAGAAAACAAGAGAGATTATGTTAGAGATTCTTATATTGCTGCGCTGTCTTCAAATGCAATTAGGCAGAGACTACTAGAAGAAGATAATCTAGATCTTCTAAAGGCGCACGCCACAGCTCGGACTTTGAAGAATGTATTCCTGCATTCAACAAGTTTTACAGTGCCTACGTTTATAAATTCGCTAAGTTCTACTTCAAATACAACTTGTGTAACTACTATAAAACCCAGATACAAATGTTATTTCTGCGGTGGTGCACAGCCCCACAAAAGGATTAATTGCCCTGCTTATGGGGTAACTTGTAATAATTGTTTCAAACAAGGGCACTTTTCAAAGGTTTGTAGAAGTAAATCTGTCTCTACAACGGAAAATGTCACAGCCGCCACTGAAAACACGCCCTCGATCGAAGATTACCCTGCAAAGAGCTCTAGCGGTCATCTGGCACTCATTGTATCGGCTGTTACTAAATCCGGATTAGAAAAAGCCATCATCCCAATAAAACTCAACAACAACGATGTTAACTGTCTTATTGATACTGGGAGTACTTCCAGTTTCATAGATCTTTCTCTTGCCAAGCGTTGTGGTCTTCAAATGAACAAATTAACATGGCATCATTGGATTTATCTGCAAAAGTTGACGGACGTTGTTCGGTTAATTTGTGTATTCAAGGACGTACCTACAAAAACTTATGCCTCTTAGTTTTCAAAAATTTATGTGCAGATGTCATACTTGGCCACGATTTCCTTAAATTGCATGACACTAGAATTAGCGTTCGGGGGATCTGATTCATCTCTTAAATTATGTAGTTTAGCTCAGGCTACAATCCCGCCAGTCCAACTTTTCACAAACGTTTCTCCAGATTGTCGACCTATTGCTGTAAAATCTGTTAAGCATACCCCGGAAGACTTATCATTCATTAAAACCGAGGTCGACAAATTACTTTCCGATGGGGTTGTCGAATATAGCAACTCTCCTTGGCAAGCTCAAGCACTCGTGATCCGATTCAACGATCATAAGAAACTAATGGTTATAAACTATGCTCAAATCATTAATCGATTTACAGAGTTAGACGCTTACCCCGTTCCTAACTTAGAAAAAATAATTGCTAAAGTTTCTAGAAATCTAGTCTTCAGCACCCTCGATCTTAAAAGTGCTTATCATCAAATACCGATTGCAGAAAAAGAGAGATTGTACACTGCTTTCAAGGCTAATGGCAACATATCAATTTCTACGTATTCCGTTAGGTGTTACTAATGGCGTTGCTGCGTTTCAAAGAGCTATCAATTCTATAATACAAAAAGAAGACCTATCTGGAGTGTACGCCTATCTCGATGACGTCACTGTCTGTGGAATTAATCAAGCGGAACACGACTCGAACCTTAAAAGATTCCTAGAAACCGCAGGAAAGTACAACTTGACATTGAATAAAGAAAAATCAAAGTTTTCATTAACAACCATTAACCTACTAGGCTATACAATAGAAAACAAAACTATTAGCTCTGATGCTGAAAGGCTTCGTCCATTGATACAACTCGAACCGCCTAATAATCCGGTAGCTCTTTGTAGACTACTTGGCACTTTCTCCCACTATTCAAAGTGGGTACCAAAATTCTCTGAGGTAGTGCGACCACTCATACAATGTAAGACGTTTCCCATATCTTCTGAAGCTCTTCGGAGTTTTGAAGAGATAAAGCCTTTTATAGCTAAGTCAGTCATCTCCGCCATCGAACCTAACGTTCTTTTCGTTGTGGAGACAGACGCTTCCGACTTCGCAATAGCAGCTACTCTTTCTCAAGATGGGAGGCCTGTGGCGTTCTTCTCACGGACACTTTCTGACAGCGAAAGACGACACTCTGCTGTAGAAAAAGAAGCGTATACCATAGTAGAATCTCTAAGACAATGGAGACATTTTTTAATCGGCCGAACCTTTCGGCTCGTCACTGATCAGAAATCCGTGTCGTTTATGTTTGATGTCAAGCGTCATGGAAAAATCAAATATGACAAAATTTTAAGGTGGCGTTTAGAACTATCAAATTTTAAGTATGACATTGTGTATCGTCCTAGATCGGACAACACTGTCTCCGATATGTTTTTTAGAAATGTGTCCAAGACTTGTGCTTCCATAACCAATGATCAAAAACTGTTTGAACTGCATCAGTCACTATGCCATCCGGGCATAACCAGGATGATCCATTGGATTCGTTCAAAGAATCTGCCTTATTCCACGGAGGAAATAAGGAAGATGACACTCTCATGTGCTATCTGCTGTGAAGTTAAGCCTCGTTTCTGCAAACATGAGGGCAAATTAATACACGCGACTAAACCTTTCGAGAGACTATCTCTCGACTTCAAAGGACCTTTACCGTCTGCCACCAACAATAAGTATCTCTTGACTGTAGTGGATGAATACTCGAGATTCCCTTTTGCTTTTCCAACGCCCGACGTATCTGCTGAATCTGTCATCAAAAGTTTGTTACAAATTTTTTCTTTATTTGGATTTCCAAGCTTCGTCCATTCTGATAAAGGAACTGCTTTTATTTCTCTGAGACTTAATGAGTTCCTTCGCTCTAATGGTGTTGCTACTAGCCGAACAACTGCTTACAACCCACAGGGAAATGGTCAGATAGAAAGAGAAAATGGGATTATTTGAAGACCATAGAACTTGCTCTTAAATCTAGAAATTAAAAAATTACTCAATGGGAATCGGTTTTGCAGGAGGCTTTACATTCCATTAGATCATTACTCTGCACCGCAACTAATGCAACACCTCATGAAAGGATGTTCTCTCATTGCCGACGGACTTCTAACGGACACTCGCTGCCTACTTGGTTGACGAGTCCAGGTCCAATTTTATTAAAACAGTATCTTCGGTCCAGCAAGTATGAACCCATTGTACAAAAGGTAGAACTTTTAGAAGCAAATCCAAATTATTCATTTGTGCGTCTGCGTGACGGTAGAGAAACAACAGTCTCTAACCGACATTTAGCTCCCATCCGGACTGAAGGCTATGTTGATTACATTGATTCACAATTAGGATGCTCTAATGATAGTCCTGAAAAGAAAGCTGCGGCTCTTCGTTCAACACCACCGACTCCCGCGAGCTATGATGAGAGAATGCTCGCTGAGATACCGTCAACTACTGACCTGTTTGGCGAATGTCTAAGCCCCTCCTCCTTCTCTGGGCGAGTGTCGGTCAGATGCTCTGAACGGATGCGTAAGCGCCCTCAGTACCTTGATGATTACCATTGTTTTTAAAGGATGGAAGACTGTGGTGAAGAGACGGACCGCCGTTTATGGTTCCAGTAATCTAGTATGTTTTGAAATGTCAGTTTTGACGTTGTTATTTATCTGTAAAGTATAAGTTGTTTACGTTGAATAAAGCCAAATAAGTTCTGGTTTTTACTTCACAGTGCTCATCTAATAATATGCCACGATATCTTAAGAAAACATCCCGCTCTTCAATTTACTTTTGGTGGCCTAAAAGAAACTCCAGGTTTGCAGAGTTGTTGCAGTTTCGGTGCCTGCAGTCTCGCTATTTACAAATCTTTTACCAAACAACAAGCTTATCGCTATTAAGTCCTGGAGACGTAGTGAAGATGACAACAAATTCATTCAAGGCGAAATTCGGAAACTTTTAACAAGTGGCGTAATAGAGGATAGCAATTCACCATGGCGTGCCCAAGTACTAATAACCAAAAATGTTAGGAGTAAGAAACGTCTCGTTGTGGACTATTCCCAAAATATTCACTTGATCCCATGCGGGCGTTTGTGTTTCAGGTTTTTGGATCACTAAAAAGTTGTTAAAAGTTATTTTGTAGTGCTCCCATTCTTGTGCCCCAACACTGTTTGACGGGTCTACATAGAATCTTTCAGGTCTAAGATATTTGTCCATGTCATTAACAATATTTTGTTGATTAAATTATAATGAAATAAGACCTTCGTAGTAAAGGTTTAATCAATAAAATAGAAATAGTATTTAATTTAACCGATAACTAGTACGTAATGACAGGTGACAGCAGGTTACTATTAAGAAGCTTAAAATAGCCTACTTAACATAAACCTAATATATGACATGAAGATATCATGGACAGACAAAGTTAAGAACAAAGAGGTACTAAAAATGGTAGGGACAGAGACATATGTGGAAAATATTAAAAAGTAGGAGGGATAGGATGATGGGCCACATACTAAGGCATGAGGGAATAGTGCGGAATATATTAGAAGCAGAGATAGGAAAAAAGAAGTTAGAGGTAGACCTCTATCCGACTATTGCACGCAGATAGTGAAAGATGCAGACTGTGCAAATTTCAGGGAAATGTGTAGGTTAGTTCGGAATAGGAAACAATGAAGGTACACGTCTAACCAGTTCCAGGACTGAAGACCTAATGATGATGATTTATCTAAACTTTATAATTTCAAGTAAGTTTCTAATAGTAATTCAAATAAGTTTTCTAAAATACAACATCAAGTATACTTGACATATTTGCAATCATAAAACTTTTTCACCTTAAGATATGATTTAAGTCAACACGTTAATTCTACAAACACATGTAGAATACCCATATTGTTAAGGTCACAATGTTTCCAACAAAATCAAGTAATTAAATCACTTTACAAAATTGTTTTTCATTTTTAAAACAAAATTAAATATCATTCAAAAACTCCATTGCAGATATAGACGCAAGAAATATGCATTCTACTCACCAAGTATGTATTTATATTCTTGCTTTTTGTACAATTGTCGGCAATAGCAAACCATCTGTTTTCAAATCAGACTTCAAAAATGCTACAACTTCATTTTCTTTTATTCAAACTTATGAAACCAAATCAAATTATGCATTAGAATCTTGAAGAATTCTTAAGTTATACTGACGTTTTCCCATAACTTCAAATTAATTTTCTACGTTGCCATTGTGGTCTAACCTCTAATCGAAAACTAACCATATTGTTTGTACATCCATAAATGTATTCAGTTATTGATTAGCAGAACTTGTCCTATCACCCTCACAATGCTATCCTCAATTTCCACACGGTGCCCAGCTTCGACATCTCGAGCCTTTTAACGACCGTATAAGAACGCTAGGAGAGTTTATTGTTAACAGAGAAAGATAACCAAAACGCAAGTGTCACTGTATTTCTATCAAAACTATACAAGATTCAAAAAACCCAATACCGACAAATTACTCCTGAAAATTAGTAACATAGATTACAGCAATACAGGATTTTTAAAAAAGTAAATAACTTGATATTCTTTAAGAAAAATAACAAAGCATACCAAATGTGTGTTAAATTAAATGTATTGTGAAGCCAACATATTATTCCAGCTTCGATGTATTCTATTTACAAATTCACAAATTTGTTTCGTGTTAAGTGAATTAACTTATAAGATGCCTTTGTAATTATTGGATACACGGTTCCCATTTTTTTAAAGATACATTAAACCTACTGTATTTAGTTTTAAAGTTGAAGAAACTCCATTTGTTTCCTGAATACGATCCTGTGCATGTTAAAAAATATTAGTTACATTGCTGGTTCAGAATGAACTAATAGTATTAATAAGTTCAGATACTCTTAGAGATTTTTATTATTCTCGGGAATGGACTACAATAGCGCACTATCCAAGTGTCAGAATTCTCTATTCCAATTGGTTGCAGGACATCGATCAATTTGAATGGGTCAATTCCGAGAATAAGGAATATAGTATTGAAACGAGTAACTTACACGAACGAAGATCGATTACTTTAGTTCCGGGGATCAACGGAAGCGGTTGTGTTTTGTCGGCGGAGCCGTTCTCGCTTGTGTGAAGTAGTGCTCGTTACCTCCCCCACCTTTCTTTACCTTTTCTCGTTAGGGCACTATCGAAATTGGAGAGATCCATGTGCATAAAATCTGCAGGGAACCAGACTTTGTTTTCGACAATGGGTAACAACTTGGTCTGCCGTAAGTGTTAATTTGTTTGCCGACTCACCTGAGGCGCACGCAATTCTGTAACCGCGCCGGATCGCTTGTGCGTTCAACGCAACGGGTATCGCCTCTCAAACTTTTATTCTGCGAATAAGAAAACTCCCCTGTTAACGGTTCTAAGAGACCACCTTTTGAATTTAGTTTTAAGTATATCTATGTCTTTATCTTAGAATTTTATCATTATTTATCTTGGGATTACCTTTGGATTTTATCTTAATCTTCGGATTATCTAGAAAATTATATTAGAAATTTAGTTTTATCTTGGGATTGCCTTTAAAAATTATCTTGGAGTGTCACCCTTATCTCAGCGTTATCATTGGGATTTTACCGCTATCTTGAGCGTATTTTGGAAAATTACCCTTTTGTTTTTATAATTGGACAAAATTTTTCATATACTTAATTAACTGATATTTTGATATCCAGATTCCTATAATTAGAGTGATATGTACTTTCGCACTTTAGAGTGATATACTTTACTTTCTACATAAATAAGTAGTGTGTAATCTGTTGTTTTCACAAGTGTCGTCGGAAAAAACTTTATTTAGTTATCACGGGCTTTATATTGTCCGTACCTGGGAGAACCAGAATACCCTTTTTACTTTATTTTCTTTTTCTTTGTTTGTAATTTTGCCGCGATTGTTACGTGTTATGAGAATTAACTCGTAACACGCCTTTTTAATTAGTGGATAACAGCTTCCATTTTATATTGCATTTAGTTAAACTTTAAAAAAGTTTCCTTTGTTTCGTAAATCCGTTCCCGTGCATATTCTAAAATATTAGTTACGTTGTAGGTTTAGACCAATCTAATTTAAATATGTCGAAAATTTTCTATTAATCTCGGGAATGGACTGTGGTAGCACATTATCGAAGTGTTGAGGTTCTCTATTCTAATTACTTGTAGGACATCAGTCAATTTGAATGAGCCAATCTCGAGAGTAATGATCTAGTGGTGAAACGAGTGAGATGAATTACACGAACGAAGATCAAATACTTTAGTACCGGGAATCAACTGAAGCGGTTGTGTTTTGTCGTGTGTGCCGTTCTTGCTTGTGTGAAGTAGTGCTCGTTAACTCTCCAATCTTTATTTACCTATTCACGTTAAGGCACTACCAGTTTGAAGACATCCATTTTAATACAATGTGTAGGAAGCGGGACCGCACGAATAACGCTTAGAAAAACTCGTCGCTGAGAAAAGCTAAGTATTAGGACTTTAAAAATCGTATGTAGCAATTTGCATTTATTCGAAACTTGATATTTAATAAAGTAAAACGTACGTAATAAATTTTAATAAAATAGCTTACATTAATAGAAAAATCCCAACAAATTTACAAGAAAACATATTGGCCATGGTAGTTAATTTGTGAAAACTTCATCTTTCTAGAGTAAGCAATAAATTCAGACCTATCACTCATTGTTGTTATCATTTTGTGTCTGATTTGTATAGATACACACTTGTTCTTGATGTCAATGAATTCTTTTCCAACAATTTACTATTAAATGTAAATCTGTCTATAACGGATTCATTTTTATTAAAAAATTACGACCGGCGTCATTGGTCAATTACTCAAAGGCATGTGTTAATATACAGAATGGATTGGGTTTCATAAAAAGTTTTGTAGTAACGATTGCAACAATAATTCCGCAGACCGTTTTCTAAAGTTCTGAGCTATATTGCTGAAAAAATAAAATGTAATTTTCAACTCCAACAATTTTTGTGAAAATCCCCAGTTAAAATACAAATAAAAATGAATAGTTAAATATAACATTCGGACAATGACCGAATCGCGACAACTTTTTATTCAGTTTAATAATAAATTCTGACGTTCGTTTAAATTTTGTTCCGTGACCTTACTGTTCAAAGATCGATCACCAGCTATACATTCCGTTGCCGTAATTTTAATTTCGCTCAACTAAAATACCAGGGAGGTCGCATTTCTCTTGTTAATCAGAAATAACGTCAGGACATCGAAACATTAACGCTGAACAGGATGAGATAAAAATACAGATTCAAAGTATTTTTCCCTAAAATCGATTACGTGCCAACCAACATTCTTTATCACAAGAACACTGAAACAAGACAAATTTACGGCATTTCTTTCATCCGATTTCCGAGGCGTTTTATATTAAATGTCTAAATATGCAGGTCCGCTGAAAAAATTGTTGGCTACCTTTATAAACGATTATCGTCATTTCATACGTGAAGATAGCTTAAACATCTACACACACTAAAAAAAAGATTGTATGATGTCTTCCAGAATAATTTTTCTGTTAATATCGTACAGCTATATTTTAGTACTATATGTGGTTGTGTATACGCAATAATCATTTTGATAGAAAAGTTTCATATAAAACATTTAAGTTTAGTTTCCGTTTTTCATAGTCTAACATTCGGCACTAAGATGTCATAACTACTGTTACAATGCGTCAGTAAGTCTACCCTTCGGAATAACACAATCGGCACCTATAAACACATATATGATTATATGTATTTAAAGCATTCGCGAGTAATTGAATTAGATATATAAGAACGCGCTTCGTTAGGATTAATTAGTTGAATTTTAAGCTTTGATCCGCGTACAGTTTAAACCGTGATATGAATCAGATCAAGTATTGAAATAAATACATCTTTGTGATTTACATTACTGGAGTTCGTGATTGACATAAATTAACAGCATTTAGTAAATTAATAGTTTGGGTTGTTAATTACAAGTGCATTGAGTAGTAATTAAGAAGATATTATAGTCGTTTTAAGGAAGTTAGTACTGTTATTGATTAGCTGGAATAAACTGTATTAGAACTTCACTGCAGCAGTTCGAGTAAAAAAGTTTTGTAAAATCAGTTAATAATCAACAGTTATCGCAAAAGAAGTTTAGTTTATTACTAAGATTTTCTTACCAGGAGCTTTACTAGGCATCAAGAATTATGTAGTGTGTAACCATCTAAAATTCCCACGGGTAATTTAAGATCGTCAAATGGTATTCTTGGTGTTGATTAAACCCATTCCCTTATAAAATATTCAAAGTAATTATATTTCTAAAATAATAAATCCCACACATTATAAAACGTAAGATTTATTTTACCTACATTTTCTTTTGAAATAACTATAGAATGTTTATGTGAATAATTTTCAATATGGTCTTCAGAAACAAAGTTGAACCTGGTTTTATTAAACAAAAGTAGATTATCTGCAGACCAAGGATTGTTGTAACCTTGTTTTCTCAACATAATATTTGAATGCACCAATAGCAAGTATTGCTTCTCTTATTCTACAACCTGTTGCATATAGTTTACAGACAGTAAACGGGGGGAAAGGATGTTTACAATGTCGCTCTAAGCAGCTAACTTGCGTACAGCAATTTAATAGATGGATTGGTTCAAAACAGACTCCTGGCATTGTTCGATTAAGAAATGCTTCCGTAGCAGTCGTTCGTCGGAAGTATTATTGTATTTATTCGATTCATGTGAGTGAAACTTATCTCATCAAAAATTATTTTCTTCGTTCCAGCGAAAGCACTTAAGATTAAACCTAAAAAGGTAATTAAAAATGTACTTAAGTATGCACTAAGAATGCGCCTAGGATGAAGCATTTTCGTAGGAGAACTTTAGAATGTATAAAGGAAGTATTTATTTTATGTTGGTCCAAATTACTGAAAATTCCTATTTTCATGTTATACGCTGATCGTGATTCGTCTTGAAAACAACGTCCAAATATTGATGGACAATTTTTGAATCTTCAAATGTAGAATCGTTTGATGCTTATATGACAGCAACAGCTGGCGACTTTCGCCTTTAGTATCCTGTTCGCATCGTAGTACGTGCAACGATCCCGGAGTAATCAACAGCTGATCCTTAATGTTATGTGTACGCGTGATACATATCATACAACGAGGGTTATATTCATTTAGCTATACAATGTAAGTGCTTTAGCTCTTTATGTTTGTATTTCATTATTTAATATTTTTGCATTAAAATCTTGTGCTTGGTAATTAAAGGCAAAAACAAACTGAAGTTTCATCTGCTGTGAATTAATAAATTCGTTAACTTTACATAAAAGTTCCGATCTTAAATCTGATGATTATTATAAACAACTACAGGTGTTGGTTGTAAAATATTTTCAACTAATGTTAATTGTGTGAAAGGATAAATTAGAAAAACTATTAATTCGACAAAGGTTCAAGTGCTGGGGACACTTGGCAGCCAAATGCTGCTTACCCCCCCCCTTCACATACCACTGAATATCGGGGAAATAGGGTATATAACTGTAAACAATAGAAGATGACCGAACTGCATGAAACAAGAAAGAACAGCAGCTATGTTCAAAGACAACGAACATAGATACAAAAAGAAAATTGTTCAAAGCATATGTGTGGAGCACAGCACAGTATGTCTATGAAATAGGGGCAGTAGGAAAAGCATACAGAAAGAGATAGAAGCCTTCTGGAATGTTGTGCTTCAAATGTATGAGGATGGTAGTATAGACAGACATATTTAATAACAAATAGGTTGTAGAAATAGTAGAGGAATAAAGATATCTGTGAAAAACAAAAAAATAAGAGAAATAGAAGGACAGGATACGTTCTAGGGCATTCCTGGAGAATAGTACGGGATATATTACAAGCAGAGATAGGTAAAGAGAGGTAGAGGTAAACCGAGATAGGACTTTCGCACGCAGATAGTGATACAAGCAGACTGCAAATTTCAGGGAAATGTGTAGGTTGGTTCAGACTAGGAAACAATGCGGGCACGCGTCCAACCAGTTCTAGGACCGAAGACCTAATGGTGATGAGGATAAAACTTCCATCTTAGGTTATAGTACTTGTTTATATCTATTCTTTTTTTTTTTAGATAAAAGTCAATTAATAGTGAAATATCCAATTATTAAATTAGTTGATCGTTTAACCCCTAGATATGCAAACGTCTAAAAGTTTTTGCTAGTCGATCATAGTATGGATCTAAAAAATTTTTCTGAATGTTATTTAAAACCTAATGTCTGAACATATTACGTCTTGCATTTTTAAGAAATTAAAACTTATTATTAAAATGGTTTGTTTTATTTATGCTTTAGTGATTATTTTCAAATTGCATTTAAAACACTTGAACGTTACACAACTTGATACACGTATCGCAGTTGTGCCCAAAACTCTTGTAACAATAATATTTTATTTTAAGTAAAGAATATTTCTTAATCTTGCATATTTTGAATGTAAATACGAAGACTATATATTGAATTGAAAAGAAACCAAATTAATAGACAATTTATTCAGTTTTTAGGTTATCCTTTATTAACAATTATTAAACTTAGCGTTGGTAATCTAGCATACTCGTTCAGAAATCTAGTGTGCATTATACGAGAGTCGGAAAACAAGCTGAGTGTTTTAATAAAGTATATGTATTTTGAACTACACTGTTTGAGCAAAACAAGCTCCATGGAGTCTGGTTTGTAATTCAAGTTGTCAGTGTTATGCTACAGGATCTACTCAAGTCATTGTAGAGCAGCTCTTATGCAAGTGATGAGTTATGTATCGCTTGATTATTTCGTTATGAATTTCATGTTCATAGAGATTAGTCGTTCTTGAGAGTTTCTATATTCACCTTCAAGTGTATTATTTAGATCTCCATGATACGACAGGTTATAGTGTTGCCCACTATTCATCTATAATTCATTGATTAGACCCTGTAACTAAATTTGATCTTCACCACAAATTATCACTCCCACTCTCAAGCTTATGATCACCGCAGACCTAAAAAGTCAGCCATTTTAGCCGAATTAGATTTTCTTATATCCGTAGACCATTTTCTAACATTCATAACCCCGAATCCTATATTAACAACAGGAAATCTGAGTTGCACAGGTCATCAGTATGTTATGGTAAGTGTCCCAAAGATAACGATTCAAAGAAAGTGACATAAAAAGTTAATTAGCACTGACGCCCAAAGCGTGTGAACCAATTTTAGTCAAACTAATTTTTTTTTCATTTTTGTTAGTCTTGAAAGTTGTATATCTAAGTCCATCATTTTTTTAAAGCAGAATTTGGAAATTCTGATAAACCTTGTGGTTGGTAATTTATTTTATATTTAAAAATAATAATTTCAAAATTTCTAATCGTGTATTAACACAAAAATGGGTTAAATAACGAATTGAAAATCAGACATAGTTACAGAGCGGCGTATTCAAGAAAAAAGAAAAATTATGTCTCGTTTGTTGTCGAACATCATCATTAGATCTTTAGTTCTGGAACTGGTTAGACGAGTACCATCACTGTTTCATATTCTGAACTAACCTACAGATTTCCCAGAAATTTGCACAGTCTGCATCTATCACTATTTGATCTAGGTCTACATTTACCTGTTTTTTCCCATCTCTGCTTGTAATATATCCCATACTATTCCCCAAAAAGCCTTGGAACGTATTCTGCTCTTCTATTTCTCCTATTTTTTTCCCTAGATATTTTTATTCACCTACTATTTCTATAACCTATTTGTTATTAACTTTGTCTGTCCATGCTATCATCCTCATACATCCGAAGCACAGCATTTCAAAAGGCTGCTATCATTTTTCTGTCTACTTTTCAGACTGCCCGTATTTCATAGGCATACTGTGCTGTGCTCAACACATATGCTTTCAACATTTTGTTCTTGTTCTATGTTTGTTGTCTTTCATCATAGGCGTTGTTCTTTCTCGTTAGATGCAGCTCGGCCCCCTTGTATTGTTTTACAAACATATACACTATTTCCCCGATATTCAGTGGAATGTGGAGGGGGGCGTCGCCGTGGATCAATGTAGTAAGCGTAAGACTACGGATCCCAAGGCCCTGGGTTCGAATCCCGACACGGCCGACTGCTTGAAAAATGGCAGGTGAGCATTTTTTAGAAAAATTACGCCCTCGTTCGGATGAGAAGTGAAATGGAGGTCCCGTGTGTGAGTGTTGTCACGCACGTTAAAGATCCCTACCTTGCCTGGAACGGCAAGGGTTCGGCAAAATTCTAAATTTCCAGGCAACAAAACTCGCCTCCTGGCCAATGTAGTACCTTCGGGTGGAGCATTGGCAATATAAATGCACGGTATGTGGAGGGGAGGTGGCTCCGTGGCGTAGTAGGTATGCGTGTGACTACTACGCCCAAGATCCCGAGTTCGAATCCCGACACGGTCCGCTTGAAAAATGTTAGGCGAACATTTTTCACAAAAATACACCTTCGTTCGGATGAGAGGTAAAATGGAGGTCCTGTGTGTGTGTGTTGTCATGCACGTTAAAGCTCCTACCTAGCATGAAACAGCAAGAGTTCGGCAAAATTCAAAATTTTTTAGGTAAAAAAAACTCGCTTCCTGGCCAATGTAATACTTTCGGGTGGAGCATTGGAAAATCACATGTAAGGTGTGTGGAGGGGGTTAAGCATCATGCGGCTACCATGATCCCACAACACTCGAACATTTGCCGAATTAATAGTCTTCCAATATATCATTTCAAACAAGGTTTATCATCTTGAAATTGGTTGGACGCGTACCTCCACTTATTTCTATTCTCAGCTAGCCTACGCAGTTTTCTAATTATATGTCCTATTTTACCGAGATTCAGTATTATGTGAAGGAGGTTAGCAGCCTGTGGCTGCCAAGATCCCCCAACACCTAGACATTTGCCGAATTAATAGTTTTCCAGTAAATGCTTTCGCACAATTAACATTAGTTGAGAAAATTGTAAACAAATTATTGTTTTCGTCATTAGGTTTTCCCTCTTGGAACTGGTTTGACGCGTACCTTCATTGATTTCTATTCTGAGCTAGTCTACACATTTCCCTGAAAATCCCACAGCCTACAATAGTTCAACCTAGGTCTACCTCTAACTCTCTTTTTTCCTGTATCTGCTTCTAATATATGGCGCACTATTCCCTTATGCCTTAGTATGTGGTCTATCATCCTATGTTTCCTATTTTTTACTGTTTTCCACATATTTCTTTCTTCTGCTACCATTTTTAGTACCTCTTCGTTCTTAACTTTGTCTGTCCATGATATCTTCATCATACGCCTGTAGCACCACATTTAAAAAGCATCTATTTTTTTCTTGTTTGATTCTCCTACGGTCCAAGTTTCTGTACAATGCTGTGCTTTACACGTATGTTTTAAGCAATCTCTTCCTTGTTTCTATGTTTGTTGTCTTTGAACACAGTAGTTGCTTTTTGTTGTTAAATGTAGCACGACCTTGTGCCAAGATTTGTTTTATATCTTTTGCGCTCTTCCCATCTCGCGTTATTTGGCTTTCTAGGTAGCAGAAATCCTTAACCTCTTGTAAGTTCTTGTTACCTATTTGTATTCTTGTTTTTGATTTATTTTCCCCTCCTTTGCCTACTAGTACTTTAGTTTTATTTTTGTCAATTTTCATGCCATATCCCTCTGTTAGAACCGTTTCCATATCATTAAGAGCAGCTACTAACTCTTCTTTGCTAGATACTAATACCGCTATATCATCTGCGAATCTAAGCATATCAATTTTTTGTCCTTGCATAGTAATTCCAAATGTCTTCCTGCATTTGACAGTAATCATTGCTTCTTCAATGTACAAGTTAAAAATTAATGGGGATGGGGCACATCCCTGTCTCATCCCTTTCGTAGTATTTACTTCTCTACGTTCCTGCTCTAATTCTATTACCGCTGTTTGCTCTTTGTATAAGCTATGTATTATCTGTCTATCACTAAAACTCATTCCAGTCTTTTTGATTATTTCGAATTTTTTTTCCATTTCATTGTCAAATGTATATAAAGTTTATTTCTCAAGAGGTCTCTAGTATTTCTTGGTACAAGGGTAAAAAAATTAAGGAGAGTGGACTGTCAGTGTTTAACCCACTGTTAGTTTGTGCGATTTCTTACATTCGGTTCTACTATACACAAAATTTGTATCTTGTAAGACAATTAATTTAATAAATCACGACAATGTACAATTTTCAGACCTTGCTGCATGGAGTGTTCGCCAAGGTGACTATAAAACCTTATACTAACATGGTATATTTGATTATATCTACTTTCAGGGATGTGTATAAACAATTTTTGGTAGTTAAATAACTAACCATTCTTAGTGTCTTAATTTTCTAAAAAGTGAGCACATTTCTTTATAGAAAAACAGTAACAAAGTTAAAACCGCCCACGTTTCACTTCCACTCTTCTCTGTCTAAAACATATAACTTGAAAATCCAGAATACTTCTACAATCAATCTTATTTAAACCAAAAACAGAAAACCAACCGGATACAATTCTTATTCACAAGATATTGTCAAAATTTAAAATCGCAAGATATGGAATTCAGTTTTCTGATTTCATCTATTGTTTACGAACACCCGCGGAAACGTAATAAATTCGGTACGGTTCCACATGCTGCATTGAATACCGCAATTTTTCTGCGGCAACTCATGCAATAAACTTTTACAAAATATATTCTAACTTATTAAAACTTTATCCAACTCTCGAAGTTAAAAATTAATTAACGTTGTACGCTTTGAGCCTAAAAATTTATTCCAGCATAGCAAAAAATAAGAAATAAGCAGTGTATGGGTCTTTTATTCATACACGGGAATATTAAGCACAAATTAACGGAAATAAGCGCGCAAAAGCTTTCACTACTGGAAGGGACATTCAAGAGAGCATCTCTGAAAATACTATCGATCCCGACGAAGCTCGGCTAGAAGTTGACGATGCTGAATCTGACTGCCCCAACTAAAAGCAATAATTTATCCGCGCTGAACAACAGTGTATACGGTGCGTTTTATATATTCAAGTAGAAAATTTACTGCCCTAAAAAGATTCCAAATGTAGAAAACAGTTTCAGACGCCACTGGACGACACTGGTCAATTTATCGATTACGCCATACAAAGAAATTATCATAAAAGTTGAAAGCTATAAATCTGAATTTCGTTATCCTGCAAAATTAATTTTTCATATGACGATAAAACTTTAAACAAAGTTTGAGCGTACTTATTCCGATTTGCCCACACTTAATTGATTTCAACAGAATCGAGCATGCAAAAGAATTGTATATCTAGTAATATAAGGTGAGTTTGGTGCTAAAAAGATTAATATCAAGATTTTACTGTTCTGTATTAGACAGTGCATTCGATTAACTATCTTTAATATCACAGGGACGGATTGCGAGGCAGTGGCCTCGGCATAAAATGAGGAGAAAAGGATCTAGCTCCAAATTAACCAATATCAATTTTAAAAATGTTCCTTTTTATTTAAAAATCCAGTTACTTTTAATTGTTTATTAATGTTTATTATAACCAACGATGATTCCTAATTCAAAGTCATGTGCGTAAAGCTGAAAAAAATAAGAAACAATTTTCAAAAAATAAATATTTGATTCGTGTAGTGTCGTCGAGGTGGCAAAGAAGATAAAGTCAACGCATAAGAAAAGAATTTATTAAGAATTATAGAAAGAACTTTTTATAATATCATAATTAATTAACTATCAAAAAAGAAGAGATACGTTGTGACGTACCCCGGGATTCTAACGAGTAGGTATACACCCAAGTTAAATTTTAAAAATATTCTAGTTCTGCTCCAATCTCTTTAGGCATCCAAAATAGGGAATTGTCCTGGAACGGATAGTATAGAATATGGTGCGGTTCCCGGTCTAGCAACAATATTGGGCCGCGGCCAGGTGATGATACCCGAATAAAATAAGAGGGGTGCAAATTGCTGTAAAAGGCCACTAAACACCATACGTTATGAAAGAACAATTCAGCTTCTGCAATTAAACTTAACTGTCCCTAATAGAACTACTGCTCGAAATCGATCATACTAATAAAGAAGATATTTACTCAAATATTACCTCTATTTCTACTATAATATTTAGGATCACAAAATATTTACAAGTTACCAATGGATTTGGCTCGATTATACAGTTGCATTTTAATTTAAATTAACGCTTTATTCATTGGAAGGAAAAATAAAGAAGACCTCCCCCCGGGATTACTTGTACCACCTTATAAGATAAATCAACTGAGGTTGTGAATGTGAGTATTATGTATATCAAGGAGTAGTGCACTTTCCCTTGTATGTTAGGCAACATACAATGCTATTCCTGCTTTGCTGTCAAAATATAAATAGTTGGGCAGTGAATGGTTCAAGCACCTGGAAATAGGCCTCCCAATAAACCAGTATGCAATTTAACTAGTTAATTAAATAAGTAATAATCTCAAAAGAAAGGTATTCAATAAACAAATAACTGTATATATCTTAACCTAAGTAAACCTGTATCGTCGAAGTTTTGTTCCCCCGCAGCACATAGATTGGTCGGGTCCTCTGGGACTGAATTAGCTGCAGTAACAAGAACTCGATATGCATCGCCTGATGCAACCCTCGTCGACGTGCTTAATATTTCCCACAGAATTAAACCACCATTTCCAGCAGCATAAAGCAACTGATTTTCCACGACGTACATAGGAACTAATTCCTTGACATCAAAGAACCCTGTACACATATATTAGAACTAGAAATCACTTCTGTTCATTACTTACACTTTCCAAGTGGTTCCTGTCTTAATAATTTATAATATTGGATTCTGCTATTCAGGTGTTGCAAATTATGTGGGCCTCTCTCAAAAACGTCTTTTTAAAAAGTTTACAAAAGATTGAAACAAATTTTATTCACAGGAGAACGTTAATAAGTCTTACAATTTGCAATGCGCGTAACGATCTAACTACTAAAGTCTATGCTACCTCTATTTATTGCTTTCTGTCTAATGCTCTTTCTATTTGTATAGCTTGCTATTTCTATTCTCATAACTTGCACCAAATCAGATAACCAATAATCAAACATACGCGTACATAATGTCTCTCCCAATATGGAATTATTTAAACCAGGCAAATCTTCTACCAATTCACTAAAACGATTTCTCCTGAATGAGAAAAGGCTGTCCTCAAGGTGTTTTATGTAACAGAATCTACTTTCAGGAAACACTATACTTCAGAGACTAGCACTTGAACAACGACTATTCTGAAGATAACAAAAGAGAAAACGGCGTGTGTGCATTCCATTATAAACGCTGTTGATAAAGATGACCGGTATCACATTCCACCCCACAAATTTCGAGTTGGAGATCAGATCAGCACCAACAAGGTTCAGTATTCTAATAATCAAGGTCTTCAATGCAGATGTGTTTATTAATAACACCTATTAGATCCACTTAAAACAGAATAAACCAATATTTATTTCTTGTAAACAAACTTGACAACGCAATCTGACATCTTCCAGAATAATTAAAGTATAAATGAAATGACAGTGTCTCGCAACCCATCAACGAATTATAGGATTTAACTTAACCCTAAATATAATAATACAGTATCATAGAGTAAATTGCAACAATTCACAAATGACACGTTACAACGTCATAAACAAAGGCAACTACTCTACTTACTATGATATTGATACAGCAATTTTAATATACCACAATACGTTTATGTCCTGTCCTGTACCACGCAGTGCCAAAAATACAGTTTGCGCTCAAACCTTAGCAATTTGTACGTGATTGAAAGTGGCCAATCCGATTTTGTAAGAGCTGAAATGGACGTCATGACGAAAGGAATTTTTAAAACTTTATTTTCTTCATTTGTACTCCGTTTGTACCAAACGGTGCTAAAAATTCAGCGTTGTATTAAAAATAGTAACTTGTATAAATTTAATCCTATTTAGCTTGTACTTAAAGAATGTGTTCAAGTTGTTTGTGAACAAAACAAGTCCGTTGGTAATTGAAAATATAAAATTAATTTTGATAGTTGTTGTTCTTGAATAAAACTTTTTAAAAAAACCCTTCCAAGGATCCAAAATCTATCTCGCGTTTAAATGAAATCTTTTATAACGATCCGTCATCAAGTACTTCGAATGGATTAGGATTTTTCAAAAATATATTTGTATCTACGGAATATCCTAATTATTATCCAAAAATACGATTAAGTTACGTAATACAAATGAAACTTGAGTAATCGCGGTTTTTATGCACGTTCAATACAATATACTGAGCGTTTTACAAATACGCTACTATGAAAAACAGTATTTACAATATTTGAGTTTCTATTCTTGTTACTTTGCTCAGGTATGGAGTGTTGAATGTTCATGGAATGATGCTATATGACCTTCTAATGGCCCCTAATCACACACACACACATATATATATATATATATATAATAATGCTATGATAATAGGGTTATTTAAGGGTATATAAGGTCATAAGGGAGATATACTGTATGTAAACAACATAGAAATCAAGAAAACCAAACATTTAAATCATAAAAAGTACATTATTCGTTCATTAGGCACAAAGCAAATAGAAAGCACTCTGTATAAGATCAATAACTAGCCACAATTAATAAAAAGGAGCTCATTCTGTAATAGCTGAACCACATTTAGTAGAATAAATAATTCTGGACGCAGCCCAATTCATTTTAGAAACATTTAATATATTCATAAACTCCCAATAAATACAAACTAGGCATATTTAAAAGTGAAATATGAATCGCCACATTTAAAGGAAACCCAACATAGGTAAACAAAGTATGGAAATTATAATTTTAGGTGTACGTGCAGAATTAAAGATTCCTGTACAAAATTAAAACTTCGTGATGTTAAAAAGTACAACGTACCATTGCCTACCGAAATCCATAATATAAAGCTTATTGTCTACGTGATTTTTGGAGTGTCTGAGCAATGCATAAAGTAAGCAACTCGAAGTAAAACCCAACCGGCTGATGATAACGCAGTGCAGCGCCTCTGTCATGGCCAAATAACAGGATAGAAGGCGGTTAACCAATAACAGCATTGAGACTTGTCTATATAATGCATCAAAACTGATAACAAACATTCATTCCATAACCGAAGCACGAACTGTAGCAGTCGTAAGAAAAGTATTACGCAGATTGCAACTTAATGAAGTTAAATTAAAACTTATAAGTGAAAGAGTCACATTAATTAAAATTTCAAGTGAAAAAAAACAGTATAAGTGCGCGTTTAAACATACGAGTGTATGAAAATCTGCGGTTGGTTTAAAACGGCTAAGAGTAAGTATGGAAGTAAAAGTCAAAACAATACTTCAATGCTCCAAGTAAGTACGGAAGTAAAGCTCAAAACAATACTTCAATGCTCCAATCAAGTACGGAAGTAAAACTCAAAACAATACTTCAACACTAATACTTCAATACCTGTAAGTACTAAATACAATAAATGGGAAAACTCTAAATTAAAACGTTGAGATTATAAGTAAAGCTCTAAACAACATGTTCATTCAAAGTCACTCGTTGAGCTGCAGAAGAACAGTTCGAAGCATTGGAGTGCACGCAGAGCCGCGGGTCAACAACCACAAAACTAGCAACTGATTTGAAACAGGAAATTCCCGCGGGAATCAATCTGAAGAATACCAGGTTAGAATTAAATTTTCAATTAATAGCATAAATTTTATTTTGAATATTTGAAACTTACATGTACTTACATGTATTTTGTGTAAAGGGACATCAAAAATTTGGTGATACGTAGAAAATCCAAAACCTTATATAAGGTCTTGGACCTTACATTTTCCTTCTAACCAATTCCAGGACTGAAAACCGAATAATGATGACTCTATCTTCGTTAAAATAAATATTCCATGTAATTGTGTTACATAATTGAGTAATGTCCGAGAATTAATGTGTTGTACGATTTGCGAATCAAGTAGTGTTTGTTATCGTTTAAACATGGCGTAACCTTTTGCTGAGGGATTGTAAAAACTGTTATTTGGACAGTTAATTAAAATCTGAGTTTCGTGTTAACTAGTGGAATTCCATAAATCTTGTTAAAAGGATAGTCTGATGTAATAGAATGCTATGGGCAGTACCGTTTGATGGCTTCATAAGAATTGTGATTTATAACTTTATAGGTAATACTATCTGCCGCCAAGTAGAAAATATGTCAAAAGACAGTGTTCATATATTCATAGTGTAAATCGTAGATAGTCCACTTGATTATATCGAGAATGCACATACTCATATGAGTTTATAAAAATATATTTTTCTGCTTTAAGAAGTTCAACTGCTGCAAGGTTTTCATCGAAGGACGAATCATTTTTTAAAAGTAGGTTGGATATCTTGACTTCGACAGAGTTTCGCACACGTTATTTTAAGAATGTTGTATAAGTGTATAAATCAAAGGACTACGTTTTGTTACGTATGAGGCGAGTATATGATTAAATCTCACAAAAAGCTTGAGCTTTATTTTGGATGTACATTAAACCAGGATAAACCTTGGCATAGCATATCATTTGAGCAACATGTGCTAGGAAAATTGTTACAATATCCCCTGCAGACAAGAAAGAAAAAGTAAAGTAAGTAAAGAAAATCGACAAAAACCGAATACCGCAACAAAATAGAAGGGCAGGAATAGAAATATAAAAGGATTGGATTTCGTGCTAGCTCAAAACGACGTAGTGGAGTGGGTCACATAGAAAGAAAAATTTGAAACCTCAGTAAGCAGATTTATTTATAAGGCGTTAGGTAATCATAGTACAAAAAGAAGATGTAAAGAGACCAGAAAAACGCACATTTACGTAATCGTACTGTGATAGCGTCACTTTGCATATAACACAACATAAACATATATATGTGAGCAAATATTGATTACAAAATCTTAGAATCTAAATAATATGTACATATATACTTACTTAATGCTTCAAACCCTAAATATATAAAGAAGAAAATTATACATAATGTATACAATAATTCTACCTGCTCCGTGAAGTGTACTTCCTAAATGTAAAAAAAAGTAGCAGTAAATTTAGGTCATTTGCCCCTAAACTGTAATGAATAGAGTGTAAAATTTAATCTAGATTATTAATTTAGTAACAAAGTTGTTGACGTTAGAATTTCGTAATATTAATATGAAAACATGTAAAAATTGCTCTACTTCGAGCTTTGGTTTATATTACTTGTGACTAGAAAACAATCACGCAATCACTTGTGCACCGAGAACGAGAAAGTACGCAGTCTATAATTTAGTGTGGCATAACCACAAATACGAAAGCTACAGCTTATACGTGGTTAACACCCCGCAAAAAAAGTGTCTATATTCCATAGCAGCATGAAAAAAAACAAAGTAATTGTACCTTAAGAAGTGTAGTTGTTCGCCTCGAATACCATCATAGCGGATCTAAAAAGTGCGTATGCATTATCTGTCGAACCGGATACTCGATGAAGCTATTGCACTAGACTGTAACACTTTAACTAACTATTTAGTAACCACTGATGAAAATAATTTAAGAAGGCATCTTAATTAGCAGTGCTACTTACACGACATGTGATTTTCCAATGCTCCACCCAAAGGTACTACATTGGCCAGGAAGCGAGTTTTTTTTACGTGGAAAATTTGGAATTTTGCCGAACCCTTGCTGTTCCAAGCAAGGTGGGGATCTTTAACGTGCATGACAACATACACACACGGGGCCTCTATTTTACCTCTCATCCGAACGAGGGCGTATTTTTGTGAAAAATGCTCGCCTAACATTTTTCAAGCGAACCGTGTCGGGATAGTAGTCACACGCATACCAACTACGCCACGGAGCCGCCTAATGATATTTACAGCGCTTCTATAAGGAAAAGGGCTATGCATGGAATCAGACCACCTTCAAAGCTCAGTCTGTATTTATAAGGATCGAAACATCAGGAGGTAACGCATTTTCAAAACAATTCTGATCATAAAGTTTGAAGTATTTCTACGAACAGCAGCTGCAAATATTTTCAATATAGCAGCTGTGAAATATTCCTGGAACACGGCTTGCGACTAAAGCCAAGAATTGCTAACAAACGAGGACATCTGTGAGATAACAAAATGTTGCTTTCGTAAAGTTTCTTAGCAACGTATAGATAAAAATCTAGTTAAAAGAATTTATTCATCGCAGTGATGAAAGTGTTTGTTTATCGAAAATATTTCCGAACAATCAAATGTAAAGAATTCTTAGAAAAGCACATGTACAAGTATATTCCAGATGCAAAGCACGGCTTGCGAATAAAGAGATAACATAACGGCTACCAAGAGTTACTAACAAGGGAAACAATCTATTGCTCGCACAACTGTACAGCTACGAGATAACGGAGGACCGCTTGATAGACTTTCCTGGTATAGATAACAAACCCATTACAAGTGTTCATTTATTATGCAGGTGGTTAAGGCGGCCTTTTAATCTTTAAAGAACACCGTTAATGTATGTGCAGCGGTGGTTGAAAAGTATTTAGAAGCATTTCTATAAGGCGAAGTTATTTTAATCTTTTACAAAGAACCATAACGTATTTACTGCAGATGTCGGAACATATTTCAGCGAATTCGTAAAATGAAGTTGATAGCAGATGTTTACTTTATTCGATGCATTTATGCGACTAACAAAGCAAAATATTATAGAATAAATGCTTAATAAAATTTATAGGATGTTTTAAATAGCACCCATTTCAATTGGAAGGACGTCGAACTTGTTGATCGATAACTTTTATGATTTAAAATAACATGGAAAACGTGAGGCCGTTTAAAAATTTTAGGGCGTTTTAAATAACAGTAGTTTGAATTAATATTCATGCAGAAAAAAATCGCTTGCAGGACTTTAAGTTACAACATTGTGAATCTTTTAATTTCCATATACATTATAATTTAATTAAGGGCCGCTATGCTTGCGGCCACGTCCCCAATGCTCCACCCGAAGGTACTACACTGGGTTCAAACGCGAAAATATAAACGTGCTCCTAATTATTCTAACTTCAAACTTAACACATCCTACATAAAAGTCTAACAATTGAAACAAAAACTTAAAATAGGGTTTAATTGATGGTATCCCTAGCGTTGATTTAGAGTGTGCCCGATCAACAAGACACAAACAAAATGAATGGGGAGGGATCCGTAATGACGGATAGCAGCTGACAACTCTGCTTACCAGCGCGACCTGAAGGGTCAACTTAAAACTATCCAAATCTAGCTAGTTAATTTAAAATGGATTCAAATTTTCTAAGAATACACCAAATATTAATAGTGAATCCAGCTATTTTACCTGCTCTATAAATTTACAAATTTGTCTTCCCTGGTCTAAGTAATTTGTTAGCCTAAGTCCGTCCCTAGCTTTCCCTATCATTCCCTAACTGATTTATATTGTAATTAGAATCTTCTCAGACAATCTTCCTTCCTATATATAAGCTGCCACCAAAAGTGGCGGCAGATCGTCAAACAAATAATATCAAACCACAAACAATAAAAGCAGGCCAAAATATAATATAAAAATAAATATAAATATTTATGTAAATATATAAATAAACATCTATAAGCATTAAGCGTTGAGTAATGCATAAAATTTCAAAAAGCATAACCCAAATTATCAGGTGAACTCGCACAAGCATTATACCGGCTAGCGCCATTACGCACAAAATGTGCTCGTTAAATTATTTCAAATCTACTGATTATCATAAATCAATGCTTATGCGAGCACAACCGCCACAATTTTGTTCTTACCTCGTTAATATATTTCTCCAGCATCCAAAGATCTGGTCGTCTGCATACATTTAAACTTACTGCTAGGGGGAAATGGATATGCACTGCTAAAGTTCCGGTGGGTAGCACTAATCGTCCTGAGGGGTCACAATCACTATCACTTCACTTTTAAGTCCTGGAGGGATGCGCATTCACTCTATTTTATTTACTATTTTACTCCTTTGTTTATTTCATTGATTTATTTTAATGAGGGTTTTTGATTTATATGTTCTTATTTAACGGTTTAAGTTTTAAGTTTTTTATTTATTCCCGATTTCCGCACGTATAAGGTTAGATAGTGGTTATAGTGATTGTATTAGTGGTGCGGGGGTTGTCGTGCATATGGACATATTATAATTTTTTTTGTGTTTTTTGTGTTTTTGTTTTTATTTTTTTTTTATTTATTTTTTTTTAGTTTTTGTTTTTATATATTTTTTTCCCTGTTTTTTTTTAATTATTTAAATACAGGTTTTGGTTACCAAACTCATATCATTTAACGCCAGGTCAAAATCTAAAAGTTCCAATCCCCCCCCCTTCGATTTACACGCGGTTATCGCCATCTAATCTCGCGACCCTTCCCGCGAACTCTTTAAAGGCTGTCCAGAACGCCTTCTCGTTAGCCACTTCCCCAACTTCATTTAGGCTCTTTGACCATGCTAGACCTAAGATAGCTAATTTGCTATCAGCTAACCCTCGATTTGCCGCCTCAAGCGGGCAGTCGAAGAGCACGTGCTCTGCGCTTTCAGCGCCCTCGCCGCATTCCCAGCGGTAGTTGCCGAATCTTTGTAAATACGCTTTTAGGGCACCGTGCCCTGTTATCAGTTGCACCATTTTATAATGGAGTTCTACCTCGATATTACCTCTAGCTTCTAAGCTCGGTATGAATTTGTGGGTCAACCTGCCCATGGCAGCGTTGTTCCACCTCTCTTCCCATTATCTGATTGATTTTTCGCGCAGCTTTTTTTTTAATTAGAGACCTCGGTATCGTCGAATGTGATATTTGAAAGTCGCCCGTCGCGGCCTCTTTAGCTAATTCATCAGCCCTATCGTTCCCTGTGTTACCATCGTGCGACCTAACCCAACAGAACTTTAAACGTCGAAACTCGAGCGCCGTATGCGCTATCCTCCAAACGTCCGCCTGGAGGTTTGTTAAGGTGTTCATGTTTGTCAAAGCCGTCAGCGCTGATTTGCTGTCGCTGATTATATAATATTCATCTCTGCCCGTGTGGTTAATGACGTAATCATTGCCTCTCGTATGGCTACCAATTCGCACTGGAAGATAGTGCTCCAGTTTGCGAGTTTGGTTTGATACCGAAACACCTCCCTTTCCTGCTTAAACACAACAAACGCCGCACCTGCTTGCTCGTCATTCATACGTGAACCGTCTGTATAAATTCTGATACCCGTCGCGTCCCTATCGCCTTCGACAAACTCGATTCCTCTAATATCGGCCGGGTGTCCTAACTCTGATACGACAATCTTTTTCCCTACCTCCCTATTGCCAAGATGAATATCTTCGATAATTTCCCTGTATCTACTAACCTTCTATTTCGAAACTCCCTAACGACATATTCGATAGGGAGAGTCCTACTGATAACCAGCACCGCCTCCGTGGAGGTGGTCCTGTACGCCCTCGCCGCCTTCACCGCAGTAATGCGTTGAACGCTCGTCAATTGACGCATTTCCCGGACTTTGCAACCTTCCGCCCATAAAGATGCTGCGTACAGCATTGCCGGCTCTATCGCTCCGGCATAGACCGTACTCAGCGATTCGCCCCTGAAACCCTAGTTTATTTTCGCCGCCGCCATCATTTTGTTTGATATTTCGCTGCCTTTGCTTTTAACGTACTGTACGTGAGCTTTCCAATTTAACTTATCGTCAATCTTTACCCCGAGGTATGTAATTGCTTCCTTAAACGGTATTTTCTCCCCTCCTAGCTCTAGCCTAGGGGGTCGCTGTCCTGGTTTCTTTCCGAAATAGAGCGCCTCTGACTTCGCCGTGTTAAATTTTAATTTTACTGCCTGCGACCATTCGTTTAGTTTATTAAGCGCCTCGTTCGGTTTTGTACGCATATCCATTAACAATCGCGATCTGACAATTAAAAGTGTATCATCCTCAAACTCAACGATTGAGCATCCTGTGAGCAACTTGACCCTAAAGGTGCTCTCATACAACTTCCAAAATGTGGGACCAGAGCATGACCCCTGCGGACATCCCCTTTCCACCTCGCGCGACAAAACTTAACCCGGAATTTCTACCTGTGCCGATCGTCCCGAAAAATAACTCTTGACCAAAGACATCAAGTTTCTCGGACAACCCCTATTTTCCAACTCGCAAACAATCAATGGCCACCAAGCAGCTCCTGAAATGTCCAAAGCAACAACAATACAGTACTCTTTAACATCTCTCCCCGACAACGAACTCCATAAAACCAAACTGTCAGTTATTAAAACCGCCGCTGTCACGCACTAAGTGCTCAACTCGGGTAGTCATAACGGGAATTTCCATATACAGCAATATGAGTTGCAACATATCTTTGAAGATTCATTTTCTCCACTCACATTTAGACCATTTTCTCGCAAATCTAGGGTCTGTGGGTGACGAATATGGTGAAAGATTTCACCAAACATTACGTATTGTGGAAAATAATACTACGGAAGTGGAGTTCCATAATGCACGCAGATTATTGTTGGAACCCAATCAGGGATACTGTAGAGGTACCCTACAAGCGAGAGTCATATGCATAAAAATTTTGAGATTCGGTAGTGCCGTGGTAAGCATAATTTGTATTATAACAAATATAAACGTTACATAATGAAACGTTCCACTATAAAATAATGAATAACTTTTGACTGGAGGGTGATAGATAAATTTTATTAACAGACTCCTAATCAACGAGAAAAATTCATTAAGAGACGCCAATCACACATTGGGAAACAAAAAATTACAATTTGTTATTCAGTGTTATTGAAGGAATCTTCTAAGAGTCAAATACAACTGAAAAAGAGTTGCTCATATTCTTATAATTTGAACTTTTTGGAAGTCTGCATATTTGATTTTCACTAAATTATTCCAATTTAAATATTTTTATTAGAGTTTAAAGTACACTTCAATAAATACATTCTTTGTTTCAAGGTTTAGAAGATGCTCCTTTAATTTTATAAGTTATTTCATAAAGCAGTAATATTTATTTAAAAGCGCCAAGGAAACGGCAGTATTTGATTTAAGGCAAGATTTACATAGACAATATTAAAAAGCACATTAATATTTCAAGAACTTTTGTTAAAGTTCGCTCACAAATGGCTTTATAAGGAAGCTGCTTCTGAAAAATCAATAGAAGTTGCCATAGAAATATGATGGAAACCTTATGACACCCTAAGCTTATATTCGCACCTGGAATATCTTAAAATACGTTTAATAAAAATAAACTATTCATTCATACATGTCCAATTTCATTCAATAGAATATGACGTCATATCAGTAATACAGTATTTCAAATACAAGAAAATAATTATTATATAACTGCATATATTTGACGCAGAGAACAACCCCGCGGTTCAACCTGTTAAACTACAAAGGATACTCCAGATAGAAAGTCAAATTTAAATTTTTCGCCATTTTTTTGTTTTGCGGTTGACATTTCTGGTTTCTGACATGGCATATATGATACGAAAAGATATTGCCTTGCTATTATTAAAATTTATTTTGTGAAGTTTTTCTCAGAAAATTCCGAAACATTGCTCAATTTTCGGTCGGAGATTTCTGTTTGACGCTAAATTAAAAAATGTGAAGAAGTTGGTTTGGTGATGGATGCAACTACCGCTTATCAACTAAGTGTAAGGAAAGCAGAGAATATCACTAAGCAGAAAATAAACGTCACCGAAAACAGGCAAACAATGAGTTCTCGCGCCAAATAAACGTAAGATTTTGCATCTTCACATGTATCAAATTTAAATAACCCAAGAGTCAAAGTCTACTAATCATTGCTAATGTCAACAGTTCGTCTGTTGGCCTTTATAGCAGTACGACATGGACCGCCATTTTAGAAAACAAACGTTTATTATAATGTGGCTAATTTTTATTTTGACGCTTTCATATCTTTATGTTTAAGATTGCTAATTACTTAAATTCTAATAAGTCATTTGAAAGCTAAGACAGATCTCCCAATGCAATCGCTCTTTACAATTTCCTTTCTAGTCGAAAGTTGCGTTCTTTTCTTCTGAACTACGTTGAATTGCTAGTGCATGATGTAGTATTTGCTAACGTAGCTAATAGCTTTTACTTCTCACAATTAGACTGCTTTCTCTATCACCTTGTTTATACGTCGAACTACTCTTGTATTCACGGATACCTTCTATATTCACATCACCATCACGCGAGGTCCTTACCAATCCAAACAGGGCAGCAATATGTTGTATAAAATCACCGAAAAATTACATATTGCACGTTAGTAGTGGGGTAGGGCCGGTCCTAATTCAAAACGCGACAGACGTATTTTCCATGTGTAGAATACACCTGCACCGTTTTGAATTAGGATCGGCCCTATATAATTTCAATGTAAAATAGTCGTGAAAACATTTCAATGTAAAATACTTGTGAAAACATGAATTCTTATATACTTTCAATGTAAAATACTTGTGGGCACGTTTTGAATTAGGATCGGCTTTATATTACTTTCAATGAAACACACGTATGTTGAAAAATGTAAGTGCAGAGAAGAATGTGTGTAGCTGTTTTGAATTCGGTTTTCTAGCGAGAAGTTACACGTGCACCGTTTTGAATTAGGATCGGCGTTATATACTTTTAATGTAAAATGTGAAAACCTGAATTCTTTTCAAATGTAAAATACTTGTGGACACGTTTTGAATTAGGATCGGCTTTATATTACTTTCAATGGAACATACATACTTCAAAACACACGTATGTTGAAAAATGTAAGTGCAGAGAAAATGTGTGTAAATGTTTTGAATTTGGTTTTCTAGCCCATGAGCACCCCTGCGCATGCACACCCCTGCCCATGCGCACCCCTGCGCGTACGCACCCCTGCCCATGCTCGCTGCCCATGCACACCCCTCTCTGTTCGACTGCTATTTCGGGGTAACGTCACAGCCTTTTATAAATAAAGAACAATGTTATATACTATTATAAAATGTTTATTCTAACATTATACATAACAAATTTAAAAATATTTAATGCCAAGCATGGAGTCATTTAAACTTAATTTTAATACAAAGTTATACACAGAAGACAGTCCTTTCTTTATGTTTGTTTGCAGTGGTTTTAATTTTATCTAATTTTATTCGCAGCTTAAAATTTAAATCGACACCCAAGTCTTCTATCTCCTTTTCTAGCCAATAGTTTGATACATAAAGACCGTCTAGGTTTTCGAATTGTAAAATGTACCGAAGTTTGCCTCTATATTTAAAGTCTTTGATTCCACCGACAACCAGATCCATTCCTTCGTGTAATTCTTGCAGCTTGTGACAATCTTTTAATCGCAGCTTTCCCACTATATCCTGCATACGTATCTTGTTAGTTTGATCGACTTCTTCTTGTCGGTATTGGAGGAAATTCTTATTCTCCCACAGACTGTTGCGTAGTTGCATGTCCACCACTTTTGGGAATATACGGTTGTTATAGGTTGTAAGACCCTCGGTTTTAAATGATCCGAAAGGTTCTTTACTAGGCAAATATACAATGTTTAGCGGAACCCTTTACGTGTGGTGTACGCCAAGGTTACGAAACCCGCATTCCTTAGTTCGTCTTTGTTATCTGCCATTTTGATGAATGCGTTTTAGAATAACCTTTAGAAAGTATACGGATTTAGTACCATCCTTTTCCGCAAGAACGCCTACATAACTAAAAGAGTCTTTCTTACTAACCGCAAATGCATACAGCTTGTAGAACCCGGATGTATTTAAGTCACTCCAGCGGCACATAAAATAATCTTTTAATTCTTCCTCATTTTCTCTAATAAGATGTTCTTTGTCTAACACATCTTTGTATTGTTCGCGTATTGTCGCAGACACATCCCAGCCCATGAGCACCCCTGCGCATGCACACCCCTGCCCATGCGCACCCCTGCGCGTACGCACCCCTGCCCATGCTCGCTGCTCATGCACACCCCTCTCTGTTCGACTGCTATTTCGGAGTAACGTCACAGCCTT
This sequence comes from Platerodrilus igneus, assembly GCA_036346225.1. Classification (NCBI taxonomy): domain Eukaryota; kingdom Metazoa; phylum Arthropoda; class Insecta; order Coleoptera; family Lycidae; genus Platerodrilus; species Platerodrilus igneus. The sequence goes on along the minus strand of JARFIW010001469.1, from coordinate 6,276,031 downwards.
TTATAAATAAAGAACAATGTTATATACTATTATAAAATGTTTATTCTAACATTATACATAACAAATTTAAAAATATTTAATGCCAAGCATGGAGTCATTTAAACTTAATTTTAATACAAAGTTATTATACACAGAAGACAGTCCTTTCTTTATGTTTGTTTGCAGTGGTTTTAATTTTATCTAATTTTATTCGCAGCTTAAAATTTAAATCGACACCCAAGTCTTCTATCTCCTTTTCTAGCCAATAGTTTGATACATAAAGACCGGTGTTCTCCGACCAAGGTTGAATGTGGACTTGTCAGGAGTTAGGTTAGCTAGTGTTGTCCGAAGTTAGGTTAGGTTAGTTGGACTTGTGTTAGATAAAGGAAAAATTGATAGGTTAGGTCAGCGCGGCGGCGCTGACCTAACCTATCAATTTTTCCTTTTATCTAACCTAAGTCCACACAAGTCCAACTAACCTAACCTAACTTCGGACAACACTAGCTAACCTAACTCCTGACAAGTCCACATTCAACCTTGGTCGGAGGCAATTTCACCCTATGATGCAATTTTACCCTAACCGAACATCCTACATATATCCGGACATATGTCGATGCGCAACCCTGCCGACCTAGGTCGGATAACAAAACAGTTCCTAAACCAGAGAATGCAAGCGATGTGGCGGTGTCCGACATATTCAACTATTTTCGGTAATATACGCCCCACTCTGTAGGATACAGAGGGAACAAATTTTCGTATTCAATTTAGTATTTGACGGTAGCTAGAACGGTAAACATGAGCGTCTCCAAGGTGATTAACGTTTCTCAACTTCTTGGGAATAAAGTGAAACCGACAAATGAGCGATTTGGATTATGGTTGTTGGCAGAAAATATGGGCAACAATAATCTGGTGACAGATATTGGTAATATTTGTTATGTCGAAGGGGAAAAGATGCTGACTGGCGGACTACACACACCAATTACAGAACCATTTTGTGACAATATAATGTTGGTTAAAATTTGCGACCTTTCTGACACCGAACAAGCATCTCCAAACAAAAGGATGTTTATCCTAAAAAAAGAAATTTGTGGTGCATTTAACAGCTATCTACGAAGAAAGTTCGACCGATTTGTTTCCGCTAGGCATGGTGTTAAAGCTAAGCTTCCGTTTTCTCTGGAAAGCACTAACAAGATGGGCCAGAGAGTAAAAGAAATTATCGGAAAAGAAGACCTCGAATGCATTAATAAAAAATTCCAAAATCCTATATGTGTTCCATACAAAGTGGAACTAGCAGATGTTAAGTTGGAAACTTTATTGGAGGAACTACCAGATATATTAGACGAAGTCGAAAAAGATTATTTCTATCTTTTTGACATGGATGTAACCCAAGATTTTGCGGGCATATTTAGCAAGATGGAGATGTGTAATTATTTAACTACAAAGCATAACTTTTGCTATAAGGGAGAATACGAAGAAAAGTGTAATATTATAGTTGACAACGATAAAACTGCGGGGATTGATTGTTTAACATGGCTAACAATCAATGCAAGAATTAAGATATACAACAAATTTGTGTGTCAGATAACAAGTCCTGGTGTTAATAAACAACTTGGCAATCATATACTAGATTTTTTACGTTGTCCAGATGTACGTTTAAGGGAAACATTTGCGTCTACTTTGGCCAAAGAACATAGTATTACGCGATTGGAAGCGACAATATACAACTGTGCAATTGGAAGCTATGTCAGTGCGGAACGGCCGTATAAACCCTTAAAAGACTGTTTAACCTTATTGGAAGTTAGTAAGTTATACTTCCTAAAGGCGCCAATGTACTCGGTACCACTTGCCAAAATGTGGAGTAAGCTATCGGACAAGCTACAAAATAGCTGCTGTTTAGTGTATAATAACCTGCTACAGTACGTGTATTGGGGGAATGGCAATACAAAGAAATTGACGGGCTTGCAAATTAAGTTGTCCGAAAAACCAAAAGAAAGGGAAAATTGATAAAGTATGTGCTTTCGGCTTTTAGTTTTAACTATTTACCTGTAAATTATTTGGAGATAGTAGAGGAAGATAGCCAAGATAAAATAAAAATCTTACACAAGTGCTACATTAAAGCAGGTAGCCAGGTAGTACATATTTTACACAAACTACAACACCATATTCTACAATTCCAAAAGAAATAGTAATTTCGGAATTGGGATTGATAGATACGCCTAACATTCATCCAGAGGTTGTACGACAACGCGTAAATATTGGTAGCAAACTCTATCCGTTTACGCTAAAGGAAATTGCTCCAGTATGCATACCATACGCTGTAAGTGGAAGGAAAAGACAACTGGAATTAGAGGAAATGGATGCAAAAAGGCGAAAATTGGACTACATGGAAAACACTGCGACAATACGCGAACAATACAAAGATGTGTTAGACAAAGAACATCTTATTAGAGAAAATGAGGAAGAATTAAAAGATTATTTTATGTGCCGCTGGAGTGACTTAAATACATCCGGGTTCTACAAGCTGTATGCATTTGCGGTTAGTAAGAAAGACTCTTTTAGTTATGTAGGCGTTCTTGCGGAAAAGGATGGTACTAAATCCGTATACTTTCTAAAAGGTTATTCTAAAAACGCATTCATCAAAATGGCAGATAACAAAGACGAACTAAGGAATGCGGGTTTCGTAACCTTGGCGTACACCACACGTAAAGGGGTTCCGCTAAACATTGTATATTTGCCTAGTAAAGAACCTTTCGGATCATTTAAAACCGAGGGTCTTACAACCTATAACAACCATATATTCCCAAAAGTGGTGGACATGCAACTACGCAACAGTCTGTGGGAGAATAAGAATTTCCTCCAATACCGACAAGAAGAAGTCGATCAAACTAACAAGATACGTATGCAGGATATAGTGGGAAAGCTGCGATTAAAAGATTGTCACAAGCTGCAAGAATTACACGAAGGAATGGATCTGGTTGTCGGTGGAATCAAAGACTTTAAATATAGAGGCAAACTTCGGTACATTTTACAATTCGAAAACCTAGACGGTCTTTATGTATCAAACTATTGGCTAGAAAAGGAGATAGAAGACTTGGGTGTCGATTTAAATTTTAAGCTGCGAATAAAATTAGATAAAATTAAAACCACTGCAAACAAACATAAAGAAAGGACTGTCTTCTGTGTATAACTTTGTATTAAAATTAAGTTTAAATGACTCCATGCTTGGCATTAAATATTTTTAAATTTGTTATGTATAATGTTAGAATAAACATTTTATAATAGTATATAACATTGTTCTTTATTTATAAAAGGCTGTGACGTTACTCCGAAATAGCAGTCGAACAGAGAGGGGTGTGCATGAGCAGCGAGCATGGGCAGGGGTGCGTACGCGCAGGGGTGCGCATGGGCAGGGGTGTGCATGCGCAGGGGTGCTCATGGGCTGGGATGTGTCTGGGCGTACACGAGGGAAGCGGATGTTAACAGTCACCAAGCATCCAATTCTTTATTTGGATGGTATCGAGTACTTGCCTGCGTATGTATCCGGAGTAAAAACATCATTTGTACACGCAGCTTATTAATAAAATTAGTTTATCGAGGGAAGATGACAAAAGGTATATCATTCCTAATAGTACAACAATCTACGCATGGGGGCGTAAAGATATAAGATAGTTGTCTATATTTGTATATATTAGTTTTAAGATTCCATAATTTTTAAGTTCTTCTCCCACCTTCCAAATCCTTCCGGTTTCTATCCTGGTTGACAGAGTATACGTGTTATCTCCACGTGGTATTCGCGGGACACGGCGGTTTTAGATTTCTAGGGAAACGGTTGGTCAAAGCATATGTCTTGGGTAGCGAAAAAGGTTTTAAAAATGGTGTTAAATAAAGATGAGCAAAAATTAGTGATTTGGGTCTTTAAAACGCATAACTTTGTATGGAGTGGTCCTATTTAAAATCTATTTACAGATTTGGAGTCCCTAGAAAAATTTAATATTAGTTGATACCTAGCAAAATATATTTATCTTAAAAGAGTGACTACTCTGCGTATAATAAACACAATTTACCGCATGTTAACAAAAAAAGTTGTAGGGAAAATTAAAGACAACTTTAATGTGGGTCTAGTATTATAATTTGTTGGTAGTAAGGCTAAGTCCTACTGTATTGTATGCGAGAAGGACACGATTAAAAAGGTTAAAGGGATCTCACGAATTGTAGTTAAGTAAAACCGCGGGTGCTACAACCTATAACAAGCATATATCCCCAAAAGGGGTAGGCATGCAACTACGCAGCAGTGCGTGGGAGAATAAGGATTCTCTCCAATAAGAAATTAAAGTCATTGGGTAATGGTAGAAATGTTAAACCTATAAAGGCGATTATTAATTGTGGTATAGAAAAATAGTAGTTTTCGTGGACTAAATAAAATAGCTTAGACTGGTTAATGTATATGGTTACATACTCTCGTACACATCCGCAAACATCTGTTTACGTCCACAATGGCGATACCGGTAGTTTTTGTTTAACAAATAGTAGGAAAGATACGTCAGGTGTTAGTGCGTGGAAGCCCATAGGATCGTTGGATTCAAAAGGAACGGTGCGGCGAAATGTATGGCGGTTTCCGTTAGAATAATCAAAAGTGGTTAATCAATCGTATTAGATGTTTAAATAAGCGAAAGTGTAAAGGCCTACATAAACAAAAATTTAATTATCCGACAAAAAAGTGCGCGATGTGCTACACTTATAAAGAAAGTATGGAATGGTGCTTTTTAGCGGCCCTAGCAGTAAAAAGGGCGACTGACTTTTTCAAGCAACTACAAGAATAGCAGTAGCGCAGAGAAGGGGTATGCATGTATTATACAGTGCACAGTTGCTGCAAAATATGTTAGTTTACGCGTAGCTCGCATGTGTAATTGATCACGACTTAAAGTTCTCTCGGCCCATTGTCGTTTGAAAAATGTTTGTAAATTATCAGAACAGGAGCGGGTCGAAGTTTAAGTTAGATGGATGATTGACCGAGTTTTTTCTACCTTTTACGAGGGAATCGGAAGTTGACAGACATCGAGCATCTAATTCTCTATTTGGGCGATATCGAATACTTACCGGTTCTAGAAATCATTACGTGCGGCCGACCGCTATGCGAAAGTGTAAAAGCCTACAGAAGCAAAATTTAATTATCAGACGAAAAAGTGCGCGATGTGCTATAGAAAGTATAAAAAAATGGTGCTTTGCATCGGTCCTAACAGTAAAAAGGAGAGTGACTTTTTCTAGCAATTACAAGAATAGCAGTAGCGCGGCGAAGGGGTATGCATGTATTATACAGCGCATTGTTGCTATAAAATATGTTAGTTTACGGGAAGCTCAAACGTGAACAAATTAAATTTTAATCTATAATTAACCACAGTCGTAAAAATGGGAAATTAATGGTTAATTTTAATACCGCTAAGCATATACTTTCGCTTGGTGATTCATTTAGAAAATATTCAAGCCTACCATTTCCTAAAGTATGACGTAGAAGTTATTTAAATTAAATTGCTTTATTAGTAAGTATCCTGTAGACAACAAGTTGGTATTTCCTTAGTAATGGTTTAAAGTGTTTTTATTAAGTTTATGGTTATACTAGCACTGCATCTTCTACAGCACGACTTGCACACAATTTGTGTGCGTGTGCTATCACCCTTTTGGATTTTTAATATGCACGCGATCCGTATAACATGGAAGACGTTTTCCGGTGTTTCTAACTGCATTCGCACCATCGACGATGCGAACCAGGTGCATGCATTGGCGCTAAATGTATTGAACGAGCAGCAAGGATTATGACGTCATTTAGTTCCCCGCTGAATCATCAACTTCGTTCGGGTGTCTTCGGAAACCTTCGGTTTGCATTCTATAGGGTACATAAATCAGGTACGCTAGAGTAAGCTTTTTAGTTATAAGTTAGTTCGATTACAAGTCAAGTCTTATAGTGCGGATTTTGTTTTGTATTAAACGTTTTTAAATGCGAGCCCTGTCACGTCTACTTTACCAGGAGGGATGCTCTCAAACGGCACCAGAACAAATGTTGTGGTGTAACATCGTCAACGGTTAAGCTTATACATCCGTCGGCAGCAAAGTACTTAAACTCTGGGTCTTGCAGTATCGCTTTTAGAAGAATAGCTCACAGCGACACAAGGAAAAACAGCACGGTATGTCAAGCCGTAAACGTTCAGCTCTGCCTGCTGTTAAAGGGTATTGTACAAAACAACCACAGATTCTGTGTAAAGTGTGCGACATGGAGGTGTTAAAGCATGCATACTCTGGTCCTAATAGTACAGCAACCTACACATGGAGCATAAATATATAAGGTAGTTACTATATTTGTATATATTTTATTGTGTTTCCTTGTACAAACAATTAAGGTAGGTCAGTAAACAGTATTAAATTGCTATTAATTGACTTGCATTTAGCGTACTTTCCTATTGTAATAACCGCATTTGTTTGGAGAAGGTATATACTTTTAAAAAGAAATTATATGCAGCTTTCACATGTAATTCAGAGCGATGATTACGTAAAAGTCGACCTTCCCATTTATATATTAAAAACATATTACATTGGAATGTTTTTACATTATTCTCATATTGTTAGATTAACAACAATATGTCTTATTGATCGAAAACACGTCTCCTCTTTTTTACATTAATCTTAATTTCTATTTTTTGTTACAGGTTACTTTAACCTGCTTGGATTTGGTTAAGCGAAGAAGATAAATGTTATACTTTGTAAAAATTGTTTATTAAACTGTAAATCGGATAAAATAAATTATTAAATTTTTGCATGCTTAATTTATGTTAATACTGCTACGTGTTTGGTTAAAGGATTGTAGATATTAAAAAGGATAGCTGATTAGAAATTGCTACAGGTAAAAAATCTTAAAATTGGGGTAGCTCCCTTGGGGAATGGAGCTATCTAAAAAATTCCTAGAAATTCGGGTAGCCGAGAAAAATCTAATATTAATTGATACCAAACAAGGTAGGTTTATCTCGAAAGATGCATTGGCTAGAAGAAGAAAACTATTTGTTAGGTTTGCTTATAGAGCAAAGAGCAAAATTTAGAAGATCAGAACTTTAAAGGGGTATAACTTTACAGGGCGTGGTCTGATTTCAAATCTGTTTATAGATTCGAATTCTGCGTAAAATTTTAGACTAATTTAATGTATCGCATGTATAAAAAATTTATGCGGACGGTCAGAAATCGCAACAGGTAAGAAATCTTAAAATGAGGGTAGCTCCCTGGGGGATGATGCAATCTAAAAAATTCTTAAAGATTCAGGTAGCTGAGAAAATTCTAATATTAATTGATACCAAACAAGGTAGGTTTATCTCGTGGGTGGAAATGCGGAGAGAGATTTATCTCGCGGGTGGAAAGAATGCGGGTGTGACGTAATCAAAATGGTTGTGCTTTCTTGTTAGATGTAGTTCGGTCCCCTTCTATTATTTTACAATTATATATCCTATTTCCTCAATATTCAGTGGTACGTGAAGGGTGTTAAGCAGCTTGTGACTGCCAAGATCCCCCAACACTTAGACATTTGCCGAAATAATAGCTTTTCAGTAAATCCTTTTGCACAATTAACATTATTCGAAAATATTGCAAACCAATACCTGTAGTTGCTTATCATAATCATCATGTTTAAGTACAGTTATTTTTTTTTTGGTCGTTAGATTTCCCATCTTGAGACTGGTTGGACGCGTACCTCCATGGATTTCTATTCTGTGCTAGCCTACACATCTTTCACTATCTGTGTACAATAGCCCAACTTAGGTCTACATCTACCTCTCTTTCTTCATATCTCTGCTTCTAATATATTCCGCACTATTCCATCATGCCGTAGTATGTGTCCTATCATCCTGCCTCCCCTATTTTTTACTGTTTTCCACATATTTCTTTCTTTCCCTACCATTTCTAGTACCTCTTTGTTCTTAACTTTGTCTGTCCATGATATCTTCATCAGACATCTGCAGCACAACATTTCAATGACTTTCTACCTTTATCTTGTCCGCTTCTCCTGCTGTCCAAGCTACACAGCCGAACAGTGCTGTGTTCCACACATGTGTTTCAAGTAATCTTTTCCTTGTTTCTATGTTTGTTGTCTTTGAACACAGTAGTTGCTTTTTTTTGTTAAATGTAGCACGACCTTGTGCTAATCTTTGTTTATATCTTATGCACTTTTCCCATCTTGCGTTATTTGGCTTCCTATGTAGCAGAAATCCTTAACCTCTTGTAAGTTCTGGTTACCTATTTGTATTCTTGTTTTTGATTTATTTTCCCCTCCTTTGCATAATAGTACTTTAGTTTTATTTTTGTTAATTTTCATACCGTGTCTCTCTGTTAGAATTGTTTCTATTTCATTAAGAGCAGCTTCTAACTCTTTTTTAGTAGATGCTAATACCGCTATATCATTTGCAAATCTAAACATATCAATCTTTTGTCCCTGCATAGTAATTCCAAATGTCTTTCTGCATTTGACAGTATCCATTGTCTCTTTAATGTACAAGTTAAAAATTACCGGAGATGGGGCACATACATGTCTCACTCCTTTCCTAATATTTACTTCTCTACGTTCCTGCCCTAATTCTATTACAGCTGTTTGATCTTTGTATAAGCTATGAACCATCCGTCTATCTCTAAAACATTTTCTTCCATTTTAAATTGCCGAATGCTTTTTCCAGATTTACAAACCCTATATACACGTTTTCCCCGGTTTCTATCGTTTTTTCCAGTATCACGCTTGAAGCTAAAATAGCCTCCCGTGTTCCCCTGTTTCGCCTAAACCCAAATTGACCTTCCCCCAGTTTTTCTTCAGCTCGTCTTTCCATTCGTCTTTATACAATTCTAGTTAATATTTTTGACACGTGTATTGTCAAACTTATTGTTCGAAAATTTTCACATATATCCGCACTTCTCTTTTTGGTATAGTTACTATGATGTTACGTTTGAAATCTTTGGGTATCTCGCCTGTCTCAGACATATAGCTTACAAGTCGGAAGGGACGTTCTGTTACTGCTTACCCAGCGGCTTTTGGAGTTTCTGCTTTTACCTTATCTATACTAGACACCTTACCATTATTCAGGCCCTGCAGGCTTGCTGATTAAAACTCATCATATAGGATATCCCAAGTGATCATTTTCAATGTCTGATTCCTGTTCTAATATTGACAGTTCCCTCCTGCATATAAATTCTCTATATATTCTTGCCATCTAGCCACTTTCTCTACATTTTCTATAATGACGTTTCCTCCCTTATTTTTCCATTTTATATCCCTAAAATTCATTATAACTAGTTTGTATGCTTCATCTGTCTTTACTATTTTCATCTTAGTTTGTACGTCTTTGCACTTTTCATCTGTTCTTTAACTTTCCTGCATTTGCAAATAATTGCCCATTTTATGGCTTTGTATCTCTGTTTTCCTGTTACGTCTGATCTATTTTTGTATTATCATCGTTCTTCTATTAAATTCAGGATATACTTAGTTATCCATGGTTTTTTATTTTCTTTTTGTGTATACCCCAGAATACCTCTGGCCGCCATATTTAAACTGGATTTAATGTTATTCTATTCTGTTTATACTTCGTTAGTATCAGAAATTTTTCCGTTATCTTTCGGCAATTCATTTGACTTTTTTTCATATTTTTTTGTTTTTAGTTTCTCAAAGTCAAAGTGCCTTTTTCCGTTTCTTTCTTTCAAATTTTTTTATTTAAGAGCGGCCTTCATAATTATTATGTTGTGGTCAGTGTCTATATCAATTTCTGGATAGCTTCTACAGTCTTTTACTGGATTCCTAAACCGTTGTCTAACAAGAATGTAATCTATTTGATATCTTTCTATATCTCCTGGCATCTTCCACGTATTCGTCTTCTACCATGATGTTGAAATAATGTGTTGGTGATGATTAAATTGTTCTTGTCGCAAAATTCTACCAGCCTATTTCCCTTGTCATTTCTCGTGCCTAACCAAATAATCCTACTACCGTTCCTTCCCTACCCTAACCTACCACTGCATTAAAATCCCCCGTAAAATTTTCATGTCCCTTTACGTATCTTAGTATGTCTTGGATATCTTTGTAGATCGCTTCTACCTCTTCGTAGCTAGAGGAGTGCATGTATATTTGTATTATTACTGTATTTACCGGTTTAGATTCTAATCTAACTATAAGTAATTTTCTACCCAGTGTCCTATCTTTTTTCACATAACTATCCCTACACCCAAATTTCCTTCCTCTGATCCTGTATGAATTACCCTGAAGTCTCCACTCTATAAATCACCCACCTCTGGCCACCGAAATTCGCTGATCCGTCCTATGTCTAGTGTTAACCTATCCATTTCAATTTTTAAGTTCTCTAGCTTACCTACTTGCTTCATGCTTCTGGCATTCCATGTTTCGACTCGCAGAATGTTCCAGACTCTTTTTCTAAATTTACTAATCACATCCTCCGAAGTAGTCCCCTCCCGGAGATCCAAATGGGGGATTATTTTAACTCCGGAATCATTTACCCCAGAGGATGCCATCTTCGTTAATAACAATTCAAGTACGCTGTGTACTTGGGAAATAGTGGGGTGGTTTCCCATTGCCTTCCACATCGCAGTAGTGTGTCTTAGAATGCCATACCGATTCCTAGGGTCTCTGCCAATCTAAGTACCGAAAGAGCCACTGCCCTCTTTCTTTGACTTGTCTTAGTCTGGTTTCTCACTAAATACCACACTAATTTGGTTAAACATATAGTTCGGCTCTTTAGATCACCGGAACTTTGAAGCCGTTCTACCCGTTCTAGTGATCGAGAACTTCTTCAAGGTGCAGGTGCATTCAGAAGGGTGATTCTATAACATATGATATATTTCAGCAAAATTCTACATTAGTCAAAAATATGTGTAGGCTATTAGTTACGTAAAAAAGATTTTCCAGACCCTCAAAATGGTAACATTCCAGACTTTTTCGAACTTATTTTAATATTAAAGAGATATTTTATGTGTTGATACTTCAGATTGAAACACATCGCCTAAAGGTGTTTTATTAGAAGCTTATAATCCCTGCATGTGATGCCACTGAATATGCAAACTGGATACAAATCTGCTCCACTTACAAGCCAAGCATGAATATGAAATTAGAAATGAACTCGAGACGCAATTTGTAGTTTAGTGATTAAGTTAGATTTTGAATGAATTAATACATCGCAATTTAGTGTAGGAGTACAGATCCTGTCTCATTGAAATTGGCCCATTATTCAGATTACTTGGGAATGTTACATTATGCTTACAGAAAGGACAAGTTCTTAGTCGTGAATTATATTGTGCTCCCTAAGCGACAAAGAGTGTATTAGAATAGAAATGCCTTTATTTTTTGTATCAGGTTGTAACAAGCGAGGTTAAGACCATTAGGCCCTTTCCTATATCTAACTTGAAGATACATAATGAAAATCAAAAATGTACACAAAAAATAACCAATGTTTTCGAATAAATTAAAATATACACTAAACCTAAAACAACGCTAATCATTTTAATAATAACTCTCACGTGCGCCACACACACACACACACACGAACGCGGGCGCACACATTTACGCGCGCGCACAACACACGCACACAGATAAATGTACAATTGAACGCGAATAGAAAAATGGAGAATTACATACTTATCTAATATAATTATTGTAAATACGGCATTGTCTATGATTTTAGTACGTATTGATAATGCTTTTGAAGTCCAGAAATTGAAAATGCATTTAGAATTTCCTGTGGTAAGGAATTCCAAAGAATTGTACTTGCAACAAGAATGGATGAGCGGTATATATCAGTACCATGAAAAGGTATTGATTATAAGTCATCCTACCTTTTGCTACACTCGCAGCTTGATAATAAAGGTAAATAATGAGAAGCCAAATAAAACTAAGAACGGTTTTTCAATAACTTAGAAATGAAGCATGTTAAACGTAATTTACGTCTTTTATCCAATTTAAGCCATTGTGTATTTGTATAACAAAGTGTTATCCTCTCCGAATATTTCAATCACAAATATAACGAATGCTTGCTGTAATCGTGATTGAAGTAATATCGATGCTTGTTTATAGATATTGCATTACGATAGTCGGAATGCCAAAAATTTAAAAGACTGAACTAATATTTGCTTAAATTTCAGAGGTAGAAATTTCCTGAGACGTTTAAGGGAGTAAAGCGAGAAATTCGCTTTTTTTGCAGTACTTAAAATCTGTTCTTTCCCTGATATAGTAAAATCTATCTATATACCTAAATTTTTACTGTGGGGGAAAGAGGTATAACAGACGTACCCATATGTATAAGGAAGATAAGTTGGGAAAAGAAATTTTAGTTTAAATATTTTAAGTGCCTAAAACAATCGCTTGACATTTATCGGAGTTAACTGAAAGTATATGTTTCCGACACTCCATTTGTGGATTTTTGATAGATCTTCATTAATATTATTATATAAAAAAAATCTATGCCGCATGTACGCCATACAACCAAACTTAAAGCCATTATGTATTAGAAATTCACACAAGTTTATTTTTTATTTTATTTTTTTTTTATAAAATTTTTCGAACATATTTTTCAAAGTCGAATAACTCGAAAACCAATCAACATAGAGTATTGATGCTATGTAAAAATATGCTCAGGAGGTCGATATTAACCTAAAAATAATGTTTATATTTTGTTATATTGAAGTTTTATATAACGAAAATTTTGACTTTAAAGTCGAATTACTCGAAAACTAGATGAGATATCGAAAATTGGCTAGCATATTCTTAATCATCGTAAAAAACTGAACAAGATCCATATATCAAATGTTTGTAAAACGAAAAAAACGTGCAACGGACGACGGCGGCGACGACGGCGACGTAGCGATCTTATTAACCTAACTTACTTCGTAAGTTTGGTTGATGAGTTATATTAGAGCAACTACGATAATAATAAACTTGCAAATCATCAGCATAGTAATGATATCGACAAAACTTCAAGATACGTCTTGTGTATACAAACTAAACAAAAGTGGTCTTAACATACTTTCCTGAGGAGTTACACTGTAACTAAAGTAATAGATTCTAAGAATCGTCCGGCTTCGTCAACGACGAGTAGTGAACCTAATCTTCTTCTGTAGGTAACCAAGACACACACACACACACACACACAAGCGTTTCATTTTACAGTCACGAGTATGCTTTTTGATTTTTTTTTCTGTAGTGAAGTAATAGAGATAGCAATCACAAAAAGGTATACGAGCACGATTAGAAGTAAGTTGAAAAGGCACTAATCGCTTAAGTCTTTTATCTACATAATGTTAGTTAAATGTTTCAATTCTATTGGCGTGTTTAAATCATTCTGTATTCTCATAGTAATACTGGTCATGAACAATTAGAAGATTCTCAGATTATTTTTTCTATTTTCTGGTACCAGTATAGGAACGGTAGCAAACCTGTGCTTATATATTTTAAGAAAACTCAAAGTTCTTAATTTGGTTTAGAGTTATCGGAAACTGGATTCCTTTTAGCTTAACACGGATGAATATTTTAAATATTTAAAGAGGCTTTGAGAATTGATCAGGATGTAATGCTGAATCATGCGAAGCAAACTTGCTCATCATTCTTCATATTCACGCTTACGTTTAATCCCAATCGGCAGCTCGCATAGGATTGCATTTTTGAATATTGATGACTAAAAAATTATATATTTCAAATCGCTTCACTATCTCGCTCTTGAAATTCTTCCAACTCCGCCATTAATGGTTTCATAACATTATCACTAAACCACTAATCTAAAGCGGTGTCTCTGAAAATGGTAACATTAGCCATTGTGAAAATTTTATATTCTTATATTCTTCAAATTCTCCACAAAGTGGTATTGACTTAAATAGTTTCGCCCATTTTAAGAGGCTTCTGGATTCTCCTCTTGAAACGAATTCCGAAATCAGCTAGAAAGGCCTTCGTATGTGTAAGTCTAAGATTGCTAATTACACAAGTTCTAATACGTTCTTTGAAAGCTAAAAGTTCTCCCAATGCAATCGGATTTTTGTAATTTTAGTCGAAAGCTCCATTCCTTTCTTCTGAACTACTTTCAATTGCGAATGCACGGAACTAATATTTGCTAACGACGCCAATAGCTTTTGCTTCTCACCAGCACACTGTTTTCCCTATCGCAGTGTTTATACCACGAACTTCGATATTGTACTCAAGAAGTCTGTCCATAATCATTGCGCGAAGTCTATACACATCCAATCAGAGCAGTGCTATTACAAAAACATCGAAAAAGGCACGTTCCTCTATCACCGTTATGTAATACAATGACGAAGATTAACACTTATTTCCATAATTATAATACACCGCCGCCGCCGCTTCAATCGTTGAATTAATTAAATTCAAGTATTTAATAAAAGTAATCAATACATAAACCAAATTACAAAAAAAATTCTCCATATATCGATGAAACACACTGAGTAATCTGACAGAATTTGTTCTTGAAGTTGTAACACCGCCATGTCAGGCGAAATGCCAGTGTAAGGTCGTAATCAAAGATTGAAAATCATCAGCATATCTTCTAGTACATCAAGGAGAAGATTTATCATTTAATGTATTGTTTTGGTTTTTGAGTACGTGGTAGCTCATTCTTAGTGCCGCTGACGAAAACTAGGTTCACTGCACTTGCGGCACAGTACCATCTTTAGTTCTAAAGCCCAACAAGAAGGACGGTGTAATGCAACTTAATTAATTTTTTTTTAATTGTAATATTATGCTTAATTTTATAAATTAGCTAAGATTTTTGTAAGATGCGTATCGAAAACCGTTAGCAATAAGCACGTCTGAAAGTGTGGTGGAGCGGTGACTTGGTGTCTTTAACAAAGTGAAAGGTAGATAGTCGCGGCAGGCAGGGTAAAGACACTCTGAGAATCCTTTCAAAACAGGGTTAGTTGAGCGGAAGCTTAATTGCGCTCTTTTGTGTTAGTGGCAGTGCACGCATCATACATGCTATCGCTGCAACTAAAAATTTGTAATGGGTGCTGGTTTCCAAAACCGCCAGTGAAAATTTGTAATAAAAAAATTTTTACTATAATTTTTTATTATATTTTTATTTATCCTCGTGACTATCAGCTAATAAATTACACCTTTAAATTTCCTAAACCCTAACCTGATATCACAATTTCACTCTTTTAAACACACTTACCAAAATCTCAAACACCAGATGTCATACAGATGTCTCGGCTTGACCTGTGAACAAGCAAAGGTACAACATGGACACCATTTGTGTCCTGGAAAATATTTGCCAAAATTGAAATAATAGAATTTAGGTTTTTAAAATATACACCCAGGGAATTTGTTTTCATTACACACAATTTCTGATCTTGTAATTTTTACTTGAATTTTAAATAATAAAAAGTCATGCAAAAAAAATTAGATTCTATTTGAATAATTTTCAGGATTCTTTTTAATATAACATTTTCAATTCGTATTACTATAATATTTTCAATTAATAACTTTTATCGAACAGAAATATACTTATAAAGATTTGTATTCGATAATATGAAGATCTCTGAATGGATCTTTCTTAAAAAATTTAAATGTAAGGATTTGAGTTTTCTTAATTATTCATATTACATGTTTTCTCCATGCCATAGTAGTACTACTTCGACCTTCACAATGAAATTCAATGACCTAAGTGCTGATAAACTAGCATGTATTTACCTAAAGTTACTTTTACTTAACAGTTACAACGCGAATTCCACATTTTGACTAAAAATCAAAGTTCATGACCTCAAAATATTTAAACATATTTTAAATTAACTTAAGATGACATGTGAGGTCTAAATAGGACAACTGAATCTATGTTTTTTATATCTGACATAAAATGTCACTCACAACTTTTTAAATGTAAACTTAGTGTGCATGTGCAAACATTCTGACAAACAATAGATTTGTTATTTAATTCTTTCTTTCCTAAAACGCTTTTTACGTTACAAAATTTCAATGTGCTATTTTCTTAATGCAAGTTAATTAATATTCAAAGTGATTAAATTCTAAAGAACACTCACGTGTAGTAATACTGCTCTGAACGAAAGAAATTGGACTTTGACTTCAGCTGTCGGAAATTTCCATAACCATCGGTTTTCCGCAACGCACAAACAGAAAACATGTGAATACTTACAAAATTATTACTGGAATTACCAAAACTCTTCTGAATACAACCATTATTTAACGAAACCAACTTCTGCTCGATTTTACATCGTATTAAATTTAGTACTCCAATAAATTTTCTAGATCCAAGATTTGCTTATTCGATATTATTTATTTATGATGTTGAATTATATGAAACTGCATAACATGATATTACCATATACCATATTGTATAAAATTTTATCATATCCGATATTGCATGTATTAATGATGAAGCGGGGCTTCCATCTCCTTAGGCCTGCAGGGATCAACTGAACCGCTCTAGGTGGAACTTATACAAAAATATCCTCACGCTACAGCTGCTAGGTTCAACCTCCAGACACGAAGATTCAATCAATTATCTATCTTTTTTCGGACTGTGTTACAGGCCACGTGTTTAGACACGACCATCTTGACTTCACTATCCTGCAGAGCAGCTTACCCGTTCGAACGCTGATAAAGAAGTAAACAAATTGACAACTCGACGAAGCTTAGTAACGAATCTTAGACCATAAAGGTAAAGGAGTCTATATGCTATTATTAATTTTATGTATTAATTTTTACTGAACGGAAATTTATAAATTAAATATTTTATATTATTGCTGTTTTATTTTATGTTAAAGAACGAAGTGTAACTAGAAAAAAAATACGTTACAAATTAAGTACCTCATGATCCCATCGCAACAGGAAATCATCATAGCTACATGCTTATAAAGGTTAGTGCATAATTGATAAACGATAAAAACCAATATTATTTTAATTTAACTGTAGTAATGGGCGCTAAATCTAGCTGCTTCGTGGGTTAAGAGATTAAGGGTGCTTTCCCCACGAATTTATAGATATACGCTTTTATAGTTATTAATTCCAATAAAGTTTGTGTTTATGCTGTCATTGTTCTAATTAATGAGTATAGGATGAGTACAAGTGCGTCATTTTAAGAGGAGTAAAGGTTTTAAATAGAGCGATACCTACAGACGGCCTTGAGAAAGAGAGTAATCATGTTGTTCATCAAATAGTCGTGGCATATCATTAAATAAGAAATTTTAACTAAAATCCAAATTAAAAAATTTAACGGAGTAGATAAAAAGAGAAAATACAAAGGGACGTAGCAACGGGAGGTAAACGTTTGTCCACTACGCTGTCTTCCTACACCAAATACTTTGACAATTTTTTCTATTATTTCCGCAATATCTTCTACGACATACAGCTACGCTGTATAAATGTAGGAGTCGTTCTTCTTATTCACTTTAGTATTCAATCAAGCCCCCGCAACACCGTATGTATTTATAAGACTTGTCTACCTGGCTGTAACATCGTCTCAAGGTTAGAGCTTTTGAAACCATACGAATCTCGGTAAAATAAGACATAAAATCAGAAATCTCTCAATTGTATAAATAGAAACATGTTAAAAAATGTTTTCCAAATTATTGAATTTATATAAAATTCACCAATAAAAATTAATCAGCTGATTTCACGTTAAGCGTATTGGCTACCATAGGAAAGTCGATCCCAGGTCGCAACACAAATTGAAGGCAATCATTCTTTTAAACTTTAAAAATTTTTGCTTAGTGTACTCAAACCAAATATTTCAAACATCAATAAATCAAAGTCACCTTCAATTTATGTCATAAACGTCAAACTTGAAGTTTTTATTATTTTGACAACGATCCTAGGTCATGGATCGAAAGGTAAATAAAATAGATTTTAAAAACTATGAGTGGTTTCATTCCCAAAGAAGATTAAGAAGGAAAAAACATACGAAGTTTGTCACTTTGGATCATAACTAAGCAATTGTTTCATCTCCTATATTTATATATTTATCGAATTTCTTCATATATCGCCTTTTATTACAATTAATACTATTTGGTCTATTTAATGAATGCCGCCTTTATTTATAAGGACTTTCGTATAATTAAAATTGGAGGGGAGGGTATTATATTATAAATATACAAAGCATGTGATAATTTTCGTCATTCTTTTACAGAACGTTAGCGAACAACATGTCTCGTGTTAGCGATTTTGTGCAGCACATTGTTCTGCTTGGTTTGCTAAGGACCTCGGATGACGATTATCTGATGGTAAAAAGACTCAGTGAACACAAGATGGGAATTCATCGTGCAAACAAGGCGATATAATGGACAGGAAGAAAGTGTTTTTACTTGCAAATTTTGAATTTCGTTGAACCCTTGCTATTTCAAGTAAGACATGGATCTTTAACATGCGTGACAACACTCACACAAGCGACCTACAAATACCTCTCATCCGAATAACGGCGTATTCTTTTGAAAAATGCTCGCCTAACATATTTAAAGCATTCCGTGTCATGAATCGAAGCTGGAAGCTTGGAATCAGCAGTCATACGCGAACCTGTCTGATCCACGGAGTCGCCGACATGCAAAGCTATTAAATTCGTTAGTAAACAGTAAATCCACACGGTTGGAATTCAAAGTAATTCAGAAGAAAAGAACAAAGGTTTCGTCTAGAAGGAAACTATAGCAAACTGATTGCATTGGAAGAACTCTGTCTCAGGGTTCAAAAACGTATTAAAACTGGTATAATCAGTAACCTGAAACGTAAAGATATACTAAAGACGTTCGTAACTAATTGCAAAAGTCTTTTCAATAGGAGAATCAATCCGAAATGCTCTTAAAATGAACGAAACTATTAAAGGCAATACTCCTTTCCTTTGAAATTCCAATTAATTCTAAATTAAAATAAGTAATTATTCTGTTTGTTAATAATTTATTGTAAGTGCCTTTAGATTTGTGCGGTCTTAAAAACTTATATTTGGTACTACGCCCGCTAACAATTCATTGTGATTTCAAAATTCCTGTTATTTCAACGCACAGAAAATGAAATTTTATATAATTTGTAATGTATTTGTTTCGTTTACCTTTAGTCAGACAAATGATGAGGCAAAAGTTACGTATTTAATTGTGTTGGATTCTTTAAAGTCAACTAATCTAAACAGAATCGTATTTAAGCACAAGAACGCAAGCAAGTACTTGAACTCTTGAAAAATTAATCTAGCTTTCGAAATGTTACTTCCAGCGTTCCTTAAGGTTCGATACTAGGTCCGCTATTGTTTGCTATGTATACGCTGGAACTTAACATCAGTTTATTAGCGTGGACTTACCATTTATTTATATGCAAATGACAAACAGCTGTATTTGTCATTCTTCGCGTATGAGATTACACAAGCGACTGCAGCTCCTAACTACGATATAGATAAATTTAGTTCAATACTCGCAAGGTCATGGTCGTCAAATAAACTCAAAAAAATCCGCAATGATGATAATTAGGGAGACGCCCGATATGGAAATAGTTCATAATAATCTAGGAGTAGTAATAGATAAGGAACCTATTAAAGCTACTGATACTGTTACAAGTTTAGGTATTATCAAATTCAGAACTACGATTTTCGCTAAATATCTCGAAATGCTTGCAAAACGCTTGATGTTAAACCTAAACCCTTTACGCAAAAAAAATTCTTTGTAACGGTGCTGTAATGCCCAATGTAGACTACCTAGATATCGTGTATGAACCCTGCTTAAACAATGTCAACCAGAATAAAAATCCAGAAACTACAGAAAATATGTCTGCAGGTAATATTTGGCCTATGAAAATATAATGATGTTTCAGCTAATAGAAATAATATAGAGTAGTTAAATATAGATAAGCGACGCTGCTTTCTTTCCCTATGTTTCTATCATACCATCATTACCGATAAAATACTATTCGTACTTATACAATAAACGAAAATTACGTATTTCCGTCTCCGTTACGTATTACAGCGTTATTTACGCGTTATTTCTCATATGACTTAGCCAAATGCTACAAAGGTACACATTATAGTATAAAACTGTATAATACCTAGATTTTAAAAAAACTTTATGTTGTAAGATTATTAATGGCGGGTATTATTATATCACCTAAACTTTTATTTATGTTCCTCATTTTCTTTTTTTAAATGTTTACTGCGAGAACAAATTAAAAGCTCATGGTAAAATTATCTGTTAAGCTTGATTATTTTCTTGTATTTTTTTATATTAATATTGTTTTACTTTTGTAAATACGTTCATAATAATAAAAAAAAACCTTTATTATTATTTATTTATTCAAATTTAGTTGCTCAGGTAGATTAAATTATATGTTCTGGCGATGCTCATATACTAACGAAAGAAAGATCGTCAACATGTAATCTTCATTACGTTTATCCAATTTACAAAGGATAGGCCGTGTGAACGGGACGAAACGTCTCATTAGTGTACGTTAGTTATGCTGTTAAATGGTACACTTGTCGCAACTACACCAAATTGAATTAAAAAGCAGGCGAAAGTAGTCAGTCGGAAGAGGTGCTCGAGGCGACTCATCCTTGAGCAAGATCTCATACGATGGCTGGAATCGGTGTTGTACTCCCAAGTCAAATCGAGGACGGCGTGACCTTAAAATAGATTAGAGTTCAGAGTGGATGCTTTGAGACGGCGTTCACGGATCCTTCGGAAGTATATCAGCTTGCGTGACTGCTGTTCGAGAAAGAAGACTGCGATGTCTCGACACAACAAGATCCTATATCCGATGGAACGACAAAGAATGTCCGCGCCAGCCGGGTCCATGGACGGCTTCTCGGCTAAAACAAATGACATCGACGAATGTTTATAAACGATAACCGAGACGACAAAGATAAGAGACGAGCATAACCAAATCCGACACCGGCGAGACGGAACATCTGTAACGCGTTGGTGTTACGTAAAATATAAACTAGATGGAAAAGGAGAAAATTAATCGAAAACGGATAAAATTAATAGGAATGTATCCTGTATATTCTGATTCCATGAATAGTAGTATACATTAAGCATGGTTTCATTACATTTTTAGTTCTATAAAAGGAAATTCAGACCATAAATTTAAAACCATAAGAGCATAGTTCTATATCTATGTAATACATATTTGAACGTAACTCAATTCATAAATTACTCCAAAAACCGCAAATAGGGTAAACAGATTTCAATGTTACGTATTATGAAGTCTAATACAAAGATATAAGCATAAATAATTACCAGTGTTAGTAGATAGCAGTATAACTATAACAGTAAAGTTGCGTAGCCGTGTACATGTTATTTTAAGACAGCTTTTAGAATATATATAATTAACAAAGTAAATAACATAAATTATTAATATGAATGCTCCATAAAATAAGTGTCCCAAATATAGAGGAGCTTTTTAGAAATTTGTAAAGAAAATTAACATTACGCAGACACATACGCGTACTTATAATACAAACTAACATCCAGACAAAATAATATCATTACAATACGGCGCTTATTTAGTAAACACACGTATCAGGTTACAGACACATATCATACAGTACAATATAATATTTTTCAATGTATTAATTTATACTGCTAGACCTGAGGTAACATTAAGCACGTCACGTTAACACACACGCATGTGGATTGTAACGGACACTCGAAGGGGGTTCAATTTAGGAATCAAATTATTACGTTGCAGGATATCAATGCATAATCCAAAATTGATGTGTTTCAACATTTTCTTTAAATATGTACAGTTACCAAAATAATGCATTTATTTAATTTAGCTGTTCCATACTGTATGTACATGCATGCGATGAATCCTATCTCGTAAATAGCATTGACAACGTTGTACATATGTCGACGGACATTCTCTCAACCTCTATTTAAAAAAAGCAAATATTTCAATAAATTTATTAATAGTGATATAGTTAATAAGTGAAAATGTAACATACCATTCTTAAATGTAGGAAAAAAATAAAAGTGTTTAACAAGTGATATTGAAATGTAATAACAATAAATCTTACTAACTTCCTATATAACCGGTTTGGGACGCTACTGGCATTCTCTTTATAATAAATAATGCATCGATAATACTCGACTGCCTGTTGTTATACTTTGACAGTCGATTCAGAGCGCTGAATAAAGGTTTAACATAAATTACGCTATTATCACATTTTATCTATTTAGGTTGCTGTTGAACCCTGTTTAAAATCGACAGGACAGATTAGAAACATTATTCAATAGTTAAACTGTCCAGACGAATTCTAGGCTATAGTTATGAAATAAACTTCGAATTATCAATAAAAGCATCTTGCATGCAATGCATGGAAAAATGATAATATTGTAACGCCGATTGGTCTGTCTCCTACCAGAATAATTACATTAAAACGTAAACGAAGCATCTATAAACAAAAGATTAATAGGTGGGCACCCTGCGGCATGGCATCTTTAAATATAAATTATTGACAAGTCCTGCGGTGCGAGATCACTTGATTGACAAGTACAAGGCTTTTACATTTAAGAGTTATTTAGATTACAAAGGAAAATTTCGAAAATGTCAGTTGCATATTCTAGGTTGTTTTAAAATAACATAGAGTAATTGGAATGTAAATAAATTACCGTCGTTAATACTGGAGGTCAATTCTGAAGTGCAATTCTAATTGAAACTCTGATACGAGTTCCAATATGTTATAGTTTAATGCTTTGAAAGGTGTGGTATCAATGACTGTCGATATAAATCAGTGTTGATATAAATTAATTATAGTTGTTCTTTATAAATTAATAATTAGTGCTTAGATAGTTAATTATAGTGCTTCATTAGTAAGATAGCACCGTAATCGTATTATTAAGAATAAAATACTTGTACTGTTTAACGAAAATAAAGCGCTAGGGAGCTTTCAGAAATTTTATTGTAGCTGCGAGTTGTTGAAAACGCTTGTATACTTAGTTTGAAAATAAAGAACTGTTGTTATTACAAATAAAGTTTCGTTACAATATGCAAAACGAAATACGAAAATAGTTGGTCCTACTGTCAGTAATTTCAATATTTTTTGTAAAGCAAGCAGAAATGTAAAATATATTTGCTGCAGAAATTATAAACCAGACTTATAAAAACTACTTTAGTTTTAATGGATTTCAGAACCTACAAAATTCAGTAAACATTTTACAGGGCCGCGACCCTTGGTTAAAAAGCTGGCTTTAAGATTTCAAAGATATTACAATTTTCAAGGAGAGAGTGTTTGAACTTCATAGTATCACGTTTCAGAGGAAGTTGTTCTAAAGCCTATTTTGCTTTTCTGTAATGTATTTCACAAGCTAGGGAAAACAACTTTCCTTCTAAAGAGCAAGGTATCGTTTTACGCATTTCTTTCCTGAAAATCTACACCATGATTATAAACAAATTAATGGCAGTGTACATTTAGAGTATCGGTTAAATATGAAACTTTATAAACTGGAGCTTACACTTCAACGCATTTTTTTTTGGTAATACGCAGAAGAATCAGAATTGAGTAAGAATGGATACACCCAGCGGAAAATCTGTAAGACAAAAATTGGATTAAATTCCTGAAAGTCTAACGTGAATAAGAATGAACGAAGCTCAACATATTACGTGGAATTTATGGGATTGTGTATGTGTATTTATGGGAACCAGGTTTTTGCTAGACTAGACATGAATATTTATTTAAAACCTACCTACTTATTTATGAAGAAATTGATGATTGGAACATCTATGAGCATATGAAAGCATTAGTAAGCTTTAGTATTTTGAATTGTCGTTTAAAATCGTCCATACGAAACCACATTATGACAATAAAATCCAGGCGTTCTTTTATATTAACAGGGCATTATCTGCTCAATCATATATTGATTTTAATAATTAAATATGAAATCAATGTTATGAAGCCAAATAGTTCAATTGTTTAATAAATAATATCGTTTGCGGCGAGTTTTCAAGAAGTGAAAACAGCACTTTCGATTTCTGTCTACCATATGTAATAAGTACTAATACAAACTTACTGAACGGCATTAATGTCATATTAAAGTTATGCACAATACTTGACGCTCATTTCAATTCTTAGTGTCGCAGGAAAACAAATGTTTGATGTGTAACGCCTTCGCGTTACGTTAGAAAGAAACAAGATGGAAAAGAAGGAATTAATGTTAAGTGGGCGGATAAATACTGATGTACCCTGTATATTATGATTATATTCTAAGCATGTCACTCGATAAATTTTTAGTTATATAAAGGGATGCAGATGCATTGTCCCGACGGACTTGTTCTGAAGATTGTAGCCATTATTCAAGGACGGCGACCTAGGCATCCTTATGGATTGTAAAATCAGGGAAGATCGTGTGTCGTGGCAGAGTGTTAGCCCGCTAAGTAGTACGCTGAAGTTGGTACAGTGGAATTCCTTAAAGTTAGAAGACGGGATCTTGATGCGATTCCTGAAAAAAGAAGATGGATTTGCGAGTACGTTTCAGGTGGCGATTCCCAAGAACCGAGTATCCGAGGTTTTAGGACATTTATATAATGGGACGTGGGGAGGGCACTCTAGCGTCGAGAAAATTCTAGACAATGTCCGTAAAGGATTTTACTGAGTAGGCTGCTAGGAAGACGTCCGGGAATGGTGCAGGAAGTGACAGTTAGGTGCGCCCCTGAGTAACCGGAAAGCGCTCTTAAAGCAATACAACGTAGGAAGCTCGTTTGAGAGAGTGGTCATTGACATCGCATGCCCATTTCCCGAAACCGACTCTGGAAACAAATATATCTTGGTGGCCCTGGAGTACTTTACAGAATGAACTGAGACGTATACCATACCCAACCAAAATGCAGCAACCGCTGCCAAAGTTATCACGCAGAGGTTTTTTCTGTCATTTTGGAATACCTTTGGGGCTGCACGTTGACTAGGCCAGACATTTTAAGTCTGAGCTAAAAGTTTGTCCGTTACCGGAGATGCGAAAAACCAAACCGACACCGTTGCACCATCAATCGGATGGAATAGTAGAACGCAATAACCGCACCTTGGGAAAGTATCTCTCCAAGGTACATCTGAACATCATAAGAACTAAAACCAATACATATATTTATTTTTATTGGCCTACCGATATGCAGCTCACGAGAGCACTGGACAGACCCCTGCATGTGCTATGCTGAGACGCGATGTATGTTTACCTTGTGACCGTGAGTTCGGTATGAAACCTGGAGAAGACGTTTTATGCGAAAGTTATATCGAGAGACTCAAGCAGAAAATGCATGACATGCATGGAAACGTAAGAAAGAATATTAAGATTGCGAGCGACCACTAGCTGGTTTTTGCGAGATAATAATATTTTTTTTCCCGTTAAACATGGTCGAATGGTAGAAGGGGGTTTCAGTAAATTGGCAATGAACGCAATCATCATCATAATTGTCTTCAATCCTGGAACTAATTGGACGCATACCTACATTGTTTTCTATTCTGAGCTAACCTACACTTTTCCCTGAAATACTCACAGCCTACATATTTCACTATCTGTGAGTAATAGTCTAATATAGGTTTACCTCTACCTCTCTATTTCCTATCTGTACTTCTAATATAAACCGCGCTATTCCCTAATGCCTTAGTATGTATCCGATCACCCTATCGTTTCTATTTTCCATATATTTTCTCTTTCCCTACCATTTCTAGTACCCACTACCTCTAGTACCACTTAAAGAACATCATCGACCATCCCTGTGCCAATCCCTTGAAAGTATCGCAAGTTTGTTAAATCCCCTCCAACTCATATCTTAACAACGCCTGCATCTCTACAAAACCCCACCATCCAGAAAAATTTAACACTCCTTCTACATACTCTGATCCTTCTTACTTTTATCCATGTCCCCTCCCTCCTTCAAGATCAAATCATTAACAACCGCACAACACCTGTAACCTTCTATTCTTATAATAGTATTTTAACGTAATATTTTAAAACCTGTTAAAACTTAAAAAATAGTTGATTGTGAGGCAGGTGTTCGCTTGGATTTCCAAGAAAACACGCAGCACCTGCATGTTAGTTTTCAAATAGTTTAGCATTTGCTATCTTCCTTCAATACAATAGTGGGATACTTTCGTCTCACTTACCGATAATTTGCAAAGACAGATGAAGAAGATTATTCGTCGTCGTTTTAAGTTAGTTCACGTTGGGTACTCGAAGGGTTGCGAGATGTAATTGTATAAAGCTCTTTTAGGCGCGAAGTGCAATAAACATTCACGTGCATAATTAATTGGTTCGATCGTGTAAAAGTCAAATGGTTTCTTTTACGACATAGTTGCTCCGATTTCTTTTTAAGGAGGATTTTAAGCACGTTGAATAAAAGGGGTTGTAAAACCGCACGTTACTAGTTGTTATTAAGTAACGGAATATTTAAATTGCACCGGAGGCGTTTTGCATTGAGATTGTTTTTGTGAAGAAATAAAACCCTGGCCCAACGGACTCGCGTAGTTAGTTTTTACGTTAATTTAGGAAACTGTTATCGTCATAAGATTAATAATAAGTTTAGTGCTTATCAGAGAAGTGAATGTGTGTCGAGTGATAATTATTAACCCGAAAATTCACGGAACTGGACCAGCGAACCATAGCGTATTTTATTCTTTGATGGCTATCCCAAAGGTACTCGAACCAGTTTAATCCGGTAAATTTCGATATTTGCAGCTCATTATATCAACGAACACCTCACGGGATTCTTGGTGCTTATTCGAAATTCATCTTCTTTTTAAGCCGTTGGTTGATGTACCGTCCTGGAGTACAACATTGCCCGCAATTAATTAAGGTAAACTGAAGACTGAAAACTGAATTCCTGCGGTGTTTCATCATCTGCACTGTAAGTTATTATTGCCATATTATTTTATAAACTGAACTTGTTTACAATTGCGTATTATGTTCAATTTCGTACGGATAAAACTATTTTAAAATATTCATTTTACGTTGACTTATTTAGTAAATTTAACTATTGTTGATACAGCGATAGGAGGATCCATTAGGGTTGGTAGAAGGATTTAATGAAAACTAAATGTACATGAATTGTTTGTTGTTCAACACATTAATATTGGTAATAATTAATAGAAACATGTTATAGAGGTTGTGTATAATTTAGATGTGTGAATGTTGATTTGGTGTTCAGTTAAAGACTACTATATGGTTATATTAGAGCAAATTCCGTCGTCCTAAAATTATAATTTTATAAAGAGTTTAAGCAATACTGTGAACAGGGATTCAGATCAAATATATTTAATGTAAAGACTCAATCCACCCTAGTTCAGAATATCTTAAGTCGTAACTTTATTACAGGTACAAGTTAGTGTTAAACTTGCATTATTGTTATTGATCATTTTTAAACAGCCAGGAGGTGTACAACAACTTGGCTAATAACTTGAGATAGTGTCATTCCCATATTTTGTCATACGGGTTTCTTGTCCGAGAAGAATAAGTTTTCCCTCATTTTGCCGTTCTTCTATAAAAGACAGGGAATCCATGCCACTTTAGGCAGAATTCTAAAATAAGGGTGGTGCCCAGAATTCACCGGCTTAGTCAAGATAACTATTATTACTCTCCACTCCCCTCCCCATTTTACCCCGACCGTCAACCACCGCAGCCAGCCGAGCCGCGGTTTAGTTCGTCCCTTTGAGCTTACCGTGTTTGTTCATGCCTCTTCCCCCCTACCATCATCGTAACGTCAATTTTGGCATGTAACACACCTCCAAATACACCTCCTGATAATTCTCTTGACACCGTCCTTCTAGAAACTATTGTATCAAAATTGAACCCTCACAAATCCCCAGCCCCGATAACATCTTCAACTGAGTAATTCAAAAAGCATGGCTAGTAATCCGTCAACCCGTTCACAACCTATTCCGTAAATATTTAACCACCGATACCTTTCCTGATACCTTCAAATACGCCAATATCACCTCGATCCTGAAACCCAGAAACCCCCTGAAGATCCGCGCTCCTACAGACCAATTGCTCTCCTTTCAACCATCGGTAAACTCCTAGAAAGAAGTAATCCTGAATAAACTCCAATCCCACATTGATAGCAATTACTTGATCTCTAATAACCAATATGGCTTCCGACAAGGTCACAGCGCCGAACAAACCATCCATTCCTTAACTTTCAAAGTCTAATCATCACACTTCATATATGTCCCTGTCATCTTCCTAGATTTCCATTCTGCTTTTGATTAACTTTGTAGCCCAACATTCTTAATCAAGTTAAAATACTAAACTTACTCTCCAATATCTATTCATTCAGTCGTATTTGTCCTCCCGTATAGCTATCCTGCAAACACACTATTTTTCCTCCACCACAAATCTATCACAGGGCTATCCTCAAGAATCTGTCTTATCATCTACCCTTTGGAACTTATCTGTTAACCCTCTCCTTGACCTTAACCTTCGAAACATAAATACCTTCGTCTATGCAGATGATCTTATATTCGTTATTCATGACAACTCCAGTCTTGAACTACAAACCTCCGTAAATATCTTCATCCAACAGATAGAGCTATGGTCAACCTATACCTCCCACTAAATTCAAAATGTTGCTCCTGAAAGGCTTCCTTGACCCGAAGTCCTGCTGTACATATTTTGGGAAAACCTCGTACCTTTTCTGAATACGTTTACTAACTTGGCATCCACCTAGAGATCCGTTTAAAAATGCATACGCACCTCCAGAAAGCCGGATCCGAAACTAAATTAATCCTGTATAATATCCAAGTCTTTACCAAAATCCATCCACCTAACTCCGTCTATAATAAGACTTATCCTAAACAACATTATCATTCCCATTGTCTGCTACACTGTTGATTTTTGGTATGTCCTAACAACCCCCACTCCCGCAGAATCCTAAACCCGATCAAACGATGCTACCTTTTGAATGTTTCCCGTGCGTTTCGTACCGCTTCCACTGCAGCTACGTACACTATCCCCAGAAATTCAGCTATACCACTTCGTGCAAACCCGTAACTTAAAATTCCTTCGTCCAATCTAACTTTATGATGAAACATTATTCCCCGACACGTCTCGTACAATTCCTACCTCTGATATCAAGACCCGCATTTATACCTCCCTCCTCCATTCCTGGCAAACATCATGTTCCCACTCTGAAACCGGTAGATACACCCACCAAATATTCCCACTATTACCGACATCCCCGTCTTTATTCAAAATTTCAGCCGAACAACAATCCAATTCCTAACTGGTCATGGCAAATTTTGCTCTAAACTCTATTCCCTCCATTTAATCCTCTCTCCGTTATGTCTATGCAATTATTTAAATTCCCAACAACTTCAAGCAATCTATTCAATTCGACCTATACTCCCCACTACCCGAATTAAAATTCCTAGTCACTCACTTTCCCCGACCTCTACATGATTTCCTTCAAGAAATACTAAACACCCTAATCCCCTAACCTGTGCTTAAAGAAGAAACTGCATTGGAGTCCAATGAACACCTTCAGAATTAAAATTTATTTTGTTTTGGTTTTCTTTCATTTAATATGTTAGACTGTACAAGGCTAGAATGGGCCAATGGCCTGAGTATAGCCAAAATAAATTCCATTCACACACACACACACACACACACACACACACACACACACACACACACACACCTCTTTGTTTTTAACTTTGCCTGCCCGCCTTATCTTCATCATACGTGTGTAGCATCACATTTCAAAGGGTTCTCTTCTCCTACTGTCCACGTTTCACAGTCGTACAGTGTTGTGTTCTTCACATATGCTTTCAACAATTTTTTCTTGTTTCTATATTTGTTGTCTTCGAACATAACAGCTGCTTTTTTTTATAAATACAGTATAGTCTTGTGCTAATCTTTTTTTTTATATCTTTTGTACATTTCCCTTTCTATTGTTTTCTAAAAACTATACCCTATTGCACCAATATTCAATGATATGCGACGGGGTTAAGCAACCTAACGGCTACCAAGATCTCCATCCACTTACCGAATCACTAGTTTCCAATTACTCCTCCCGCACAATATATTGCAAAACCAACACCTGTAGTTGTTTATGATAATCATTAGGTTTAAATACAATTGCTTTCTTTCATCTTTAAGTTTTCCGTCTTAAAACTGGTTTGTAGCATACCTCCATTTTTTTCTAACCTACACATTTCCCTGAAATCCCCATAGCCCACATCTTTTCCTATCATATCCTCCCATCATTCATTCTATCTCTACTATCTTTTACAGATTTCCACATATTTCTTTCTTCCCCTGCTATTTCGAGAACCTCTTAGTTCTTAACTTTGTCTGCCGTGATATCTTCTTCATGCGTCTGTAGCATCACATTTCAAATGCTTCTGTCTTTTTCCTGTCGGCTTCTCCCACTGTCCGCGTTTCACAGCCGTACAGTGTCGTGCTCTACACATATGTTTTCAACATTCTTTTCCTTGTTTTTATGTTTGTTACCTTTGAACATAATAGTTGCTTTTTCTTGCAAAATGTAGCACGGCCTTGTGCTAATCTTGGTTTTATATCTTTTGCTCTCTTCCCATCTTGTGTTATTTGACTTCCTAGGTGGCAGAAATCTTTAACCTCTTGTAAGTTCTCGTATTCTATTTGTACTATGGTTTTTGTTTTATTTACTCCTCCTTTATATACTAGTACTTTAATTCTATTTTTGTTAATTTTCATACCACGTCACTCTGTTTCCATTTCATTAAGAGTTGCTTCTAATTTTTCCTTAGTAGATGCTACCGCTATCTCATCTGCAAATCTAAGCATATGAATTGTTTCTCCCTGCATAGTAATTCGAAATGTCTTTCTGAAATTAACAGTCTTCACCGCCTCTTCGATACATAAATTAAAAATTATTGGGGATAGGGTACATCTCTGTCTTACCCCTTTCATAATATTTACTTCTATGCGTTGCTGCTCTAATTCTATTGCCGCTGTTTGCTCTTTGTATAAGCTATGTACTATTTGTCTATCCCTATAACTCATCCCAATATTTTTGAGTATTTCGAACATTCTTTCCATTTCACATTGTGGAATGCTTTTTCGAAATCTACATACCCTGTAACATATAAATTTTCTGTAAATTTGTTCACTAACTTTAGAGCGATGCATCTGTTATTTTAGTTGTTATCTAACAACATTTATATAATTCATTCAGCCATTATTGCATATTTAATAACCAATAAACTCCCAAAGCACGCTTTAATTCAAATTACACTTAAAATCTACTACATACTACATATTCCTTACTGATAACACTTAAATATACAACTTGTTAACGTGTTCCTACACGTGGCCGACGTCGCTATGTAACCAGCGTGTTCTACTGATGCACAGGTCGTTTGAAACTTGTTTTACATTACGTTGCTGTATGGAATTTATTATGACTTGTGTAAATGTTTTGTCAATTAATTTTCAAAAGCTCCCTTAGTAAAGTATAAAGTACAATGAGTACTATAACCTATTTCTAATTAATAGTGTGTTCAATTTAAAATATCATATCTCACCGATTGTACAGGTGTAGATATACTTCGTCAGTTATCTTGTTTATGACGAATTGAAATACTAATATGTTAAGTTATAACACCTGAATGCTATATGATGAAAATTGGAACGTAAAGTAATCTGTCAATTATTGATTTTTACCAAAAGTTAAATAAGAAATATTTAAACATTGTGAAGTCGCGTAGCGCTACAATGACTACTTTATAAAAATATATAATGTCCATAATTAAATATCTGACTTAGAAATCACTTTCATAACAATTGAACTTTATTTATTACTGTTATTTACTATGATGTTATTTACTTTTCTTAAAAGAGAATACAGAATTATTTTTATTGGACTTCAGTTCATTTTTCAGTAATATTAAATTTTCCAAATTTTGTACGCTGTTTACAAAGTAAACTTAACCGAAAGAGTATCATGATAGTAGAGACAATTGAACTTAATTCAAAGATTCTATATTCATACTGATCCGTAATATATATAGGGTGTCTATGTTGGTAGAAACTATGTTTCAGAGTCACCCCACTCATCGTTAGATCTTTGAAGAAGACGAACAGATGTAAGTGACAATCAAACTTTGTATTTAAAGTGGTTTATGATAATATAGGTTTCCAAATTTTCCTTGAAGCAAATTCATTCAGTCAGTTGCTTTATAAAAAATTTAGGTGACGTCCTTTATTCTGTTTCTTTCAATCCAAATATACCCACTGACCCAATCTCATGCTACCGTGGGCCAAAAAACCCAGTTAGCTAAATGTCTTAAGAGTGTTCTTTTACTATAAGCCAATTTCCATCCAAACCTTACCCTGGGCTTGATACCAGTACATAAGAATTCTCGATAGGTAATGTTAATCTACCACAATACATTATGGAATAGATTGATAAAAAAAATATAGATAAGAACCCTACATATACGCTTTCTCATTTTGCTATTGTATTTTCCATTAATACCCTTACAGCCATGATGGCCTTTTGTGTTCCCCTGTTTTGTCTAAATCCAAGTTGATCCTCTCCTAGTAGTTCTTCAGCAATGAACGGCATACTTGAATTATATTTGAAATGGGATTTTATAGTACCAATGAATATTTAGCTTATTTTAGTATGCCATTTTATGTAATATGCGCTAATGGGAAACAGTACAACTTGTTGACTACTCTTTGAAATAAATTGTGAGACAATAGCGTCGTTAGTTTTGCATACAAGTTTTCGTATATCATACATAGTTTCGGAACACATTACGTTTCAATATGCTAACGTATTCAGAATCTAATTACTAAACCGCAAATTACATTTGGAGCTCATTTCTAATTTTACAGATGCTTTACTTACATAGTGAGAAAATTTATATCTAGTCTGGAGGCTATAATCTAACTTACAACTCGAAGGGTAATGTTGAGGGAACCTCTCAATTTTTGGCTTATATAAATTTCTGAATCAGTTCGATTTCTTTCTGAATTTTGTTGCGAATTTCTATTTAGTTTACATAAAAGTCTCTTTATTCAAAGTCGATAAAATGTATCATTTTATGTTAAAAAAAAGGTTTAAACTGAAACTGTCGTCAAAATACCATTTGTTCTCAACCTTTCTTTTTTCCATTGTAATGATGTTACGTATCACTTTAGATAAAGCACGCGTTTTACTCGTAGAAAATGTAGTTTTTATGAGAAAATTTGACTTTACAACAGTTAAAGTATACTAAAATAAACAAAAGAAAAAGTTACACAGTAATGCCTACATAGCGCAAGGGTAATTTAACATTTTATACTATGACTTGTAACGCTTATGTGTTAATTAAGTGTACAAGGGTAAATATAAAATCATTTCATAATTTTAATTAGTAAAGTGAGCTTTACGTGAAAATACCTGAAAATTTTATAGAAGTTTGAGTGGTTTTCATTTGATAACGTGGCAATTTCATTATAATATAAAAATAGGACATCAATAGTGAAGTACCTAGTACACTCTTTTACAAACAGCAATTAAGATTGGGACTCCACAGTAGACGTATTAAATTTAAAAAATATGGACATATATGAGCAAATAACCAGTTAGGGAAGCATATTCGTCAATATTTGAGATAAACCGAAATCATTGTACATTACTTAAACGATCAGAAACCCATAAGACAGCTTAAAGTTTAAGGTGCACTGCTCAACCGATAGCACATCTGTAGGTATTAAATAGAAACTGTGATAATACATCTAACCACTTCCATAGCCCGAAATACGCTTGACCTCGACTTTATGACAATTCAAGTTGTACAAACAATGCGAACGAGTAATTCGGGTAGTTTCCTCAAACATTATAACTTATAAATACGGACAGATTACAATGAAGGGGATGATCCATTCAAGCGTATATCTTCAATTAATCATCCGACAAGCAACTATTGCCCGACAGGTGAAAAAGGTTGAGTAATTCGTAACGGTAGTTTCGAAACTCGGATTTATACGGAAATAAGTTCCCAAACGGGAAAGTAATGGCGAGCTTTTGGAAAATTACCGCTACATTGTAATACTTGTTCCGGGATTCGTACTTTCTTTCAACACCAGTTGGATTGGTAGATTACCGACAAATCCATTTTGTCCTACACAAAGTCGCTTGAGCCTTGTATTAGATCAGCAAGCTGTAAATTTTTGTACTTTGTCTTTTACCTGCTGCACATTTCTGCTGGTATACAGGGTGTTTCACTTCAGATTTCCAGGATTAACATTTTGAAAACAGGAAAAGGTACCTAAATTCTGTAAAAACTATTTACTGAAGCTTAAAATTTGCTTTATATAAACCGTCACTTTATTCTTTTAAATTCAAAAAAGAGGTGGCGCTGCGATCCAGAAATTTTTTCATCTCAGGAATTTTCTGATATTATATATTTTAAAGAACACTAGCAAATTTATTTTCCATCAGTATTTTTATGGATGTTTATGCTATTGTTTTGATAGAAGATTATTTCAAGCCTTACATCATTGTAAATTTCTAAGTGCTAATTGATTTTACGGTTCTGTTTTACCTCATGTATTTATTGCCTGTTTTATTAATTTAACTTTATGCTTCAAAACTGTGAGCATCATTTCAAATTGTACGGTGAGAAGTAATCATTATTATAAGATTCATTTGAAAAGCTCCCTCATTCTATAAGTAGAATGATAAACTCGGTCGTTGTAATTGTCGAATTGACAAACACTTTTACGTTAGTCGTTGTGGCAAGTCAAACGTCTTACCAAGAAGATTGCCCTACGCAATTACGCTTGCTGCCAGGTTCGAAAAAGTCGTAAAACTAGGAAAACATCGTGTAGTGATTAAATTTCTGGCCTTATTTTTGATTTGAGAAG
This sequence comes from Platerodrilus igneus, assembly GCA_036346225.1. Taxonomy (NCBI): domain Eukaryota; kingdom Metazoa; phylum Arthropoda; class Insecta; order Coleoptera; family Lycidae; genus Platerodrilus; species Platerodrilus igneus. The sequence continues at coordinate 6,241,222 of JARFIW010001469.1, read as the reverse complement.
AGAGCTTCTCCTATTATGTTTTGCTTCAGTGATGTCTGCAATACACGGTGTTAATTTTATTAAGCGTCCGTAACACAGTAAGTATAAATTAATCTCATGGTATTTTGTTAATTCCTTTTCGTAAGGCAACAAAAATAATTTAGAGAGAGAGAGAGGAATATAATTTCGGAAGATTCAATTTGAATAATGAAATGTTACAATATTCAGTATCTAGAATTTAATTCTGAATTGATAAATTTATCTACAGCAAGATTTTTGGTTATGGTTTACATCAGATGATTTGAGAAATATCTATCAATTTCGTGATGGTATTAGTAGGTTTCAAGATTTAAATAAATTCATAGATTGGTAACTAAGTGCATCGCTGATATTGCTGTAAGCTGTTGAACATTTGGTATGTTATTTGTTCCGAAAGAAAGTGCAAGTTTTAATTACAACTGTACTTCAATCAAGTAAGTGTTTTTGAGTTTTATTCAAGTTGGAAATTCCTATGCTATTTAACGTCGTTTGACATTATTATCTGTTTGTGATTTTGAAGTGAATTTTATAGAAACTCCATTTTTAATAGTGGCACGTGTCGTTGAAATTCATAAAGGACAGTATTAATGCTAAATTGTTTACATTTTTGACATAATAAATTAAGAGTAAATGTGAAAGTTAATAATTATTATTGAATCATCATCATTAGGTCTCTGGAACTGGTTACTCGCGTACCCTCATAGTTTCCTATTCTGCGCTAACCTATTAAAAAGTCAGAGTATTTCGAACTCTGATCACAATTCTCCTGGTAAAATCCTTTACATAAAATTATTATATGATTAACACTTATTATTATACCTTACATTAAATATAAATCAGTTAAAAATAAATCTAAAAGTGATACTTGCAGAATCCACAAAAACGTTCTCGTAAAAAAATATCTTCCTATTTTTAATTGACGTCAAATCAACTTACAAGATTCTGCATATTAAAAATTCTCATTCCAAAGAGCAATTATCAAAGTACATTTCTGGTTAAAACTTCCTTTCGATTTTTTAATACAATTTTTAAAAATAGCGTTATCTGGAAAAACTTTCCCTCTTGTCATTAATAATTTTCATTTTTCGTTACATTTAAAACATTGCTTCTTTATTCATTGCAACCTGGTCACTATTAAATTACAATATGCTTACTGCATACTCAAATACTATTTTCGCATAACAACCGCTTGCGACTTAAAATAACATTTCGCGCTCGAATCAAATTACTGAATGAACTTCTTGAAATCTAATGAATGAATGAATCCCTTATTTGATAAACGCTTCTCTATATACAAATTTATCTGTTTCCAGAAGCTTACTAGAAAAATGTGGAACATTATGATCCAAGATTCTCGGAAAATCAATTAGTGTCTAAATTCGCGGATATTTATTACACTAATTATCTGATTCCAGTTATCCGTGACGCTCTCTATATGTTCTTGTCTCACATATACTATTATTGTAGCGGCGCATACTAATGCTAAAATCATAAATTATTTTTAATAGTTATTCCCGCGACTTTTCAGATTTATTCAATGATCGGGCCGCTTCTAGGAACAAAATGTTTAATTATTAATGAGTTTATACGAATTTGACGCATTTTTAAATACCGAATACTCATCCTTTCATGTTCTAAAAAATTCTCTACTTAAAAAAAATTGCTGTTATCCACGGGGTAATTAATTTAAACTTTAATTATTTTTAATGCAAAAGGGGTTTTAAATACACGTTGATTGTAGTTTCTTAAACTAAAAGCCTAAAGCTAGTACTCTTTTATGCTATTTACAGCAAATCAAATGCATTTTTATCAAAAATGTATTGATAATTAATAAGCAACATAAATGGCTTTGTATTTATCTTAAAACGATCGATTTTTACGTTTGAATTTAATGCGTTTTAGGGTATCTTACAATTAATTATTTTTACATAATATGCTAATATCATACAGGGTGATTATTTATACACGCGCAGTTTGCGTTTTTGCATGGCACTTTAATGGATAAAAGTACGCTTGTATTTTACAGGGTGAAGCCATGAATTTACGGAAAATTCCATTTTTTTCTGAATTCTATTATATTTTGGTGGGATTTATTTTTAGAATTTGGGGTTCAATGACCTCACGTGACCCCTTATCACATTAAAAAATATATATGTGTGTGTGTGTGTGTGTGTGTGTGTGTGTGTGTGTGTGTGTGTGTGTGTGTTGTCAAGCACGTTAAAGATACCTACCTTGCTTGGAATAGCAAAATTCAATATTTCCAGATAAAAAAACTTCACTGTAGTACCTTCGGGCGAAGCATTGGAAAATCAAATGTAGTTCCTCGCATATATACATAATTTATTTTTCTTTCAGGTTCTGGTTCTGTGTAACTTTTAGCATCAAGCATTTGTGATTTACAACGTGCGTTCACATCGAGGTTTCTGCACTTTCTCTGACGGTGTTTTCTACTTTATATACATCTTTAAAGGTGTAGTGGTGCTTGGTACAATTGTTATTCTTAACCTCCCCTTGCGTATCATTAAACTCCGCGGAAGCAAAGCTCCGAATTAGCCCGAAGTGCCCCAAAGCTCCGTAAAAACGAATATATTTTCATATACTGTTAATCTTTCAGGAGAGGTTATTACAATAGGAAAGCATACCATACCCATATCTACATTTTCTTTATAAAAATGGTATTTTAATACACTAGCATTCAATTTGATACTAGCACCTAATAACCCAAGAGGATCTTCATAATGAAGTTTTAAATTGGCCGCAGCTTCGGCCACTACAAATATTTAATAACGTGCAATAGATGCAATTATTATACGATTTAGAATCAACAAAAAATGTTCAAAATTGTTTGAAGGATTTTTTATCAATTGTCATTGAATTCTTCCAAGATATGAGTTTGAATTTAGGTAAACGATATATTACAATCTCCATCTTCAAGGAGTTTTATTTTTTGATAAGATTTCCTCAATTTCAAGCATTTTGTACCTGTATACAACTTTTTCATAAAAAGTTTATGAAGTTAATACTGATCGCATCTTACTTTTTCTTGAAAACTCTTTTGGTGCTAGATAATCTTTTGAATTTATTCTAAGATAAACGATTCGTACTGTTTTGTTCGAGTTCCGAATTTCCTATATCATAGAGCTTAAAAGCATGTTTTTTCAAAGTATGATTAGTGTTCGTGAGACCAATAAATCTGACTTAGTGGTTATTATCTGTATTTATACAAATGTTCACACAGCATTCTGTGGAATTTTCGGCACAGTATCGCGGCAGCAGAAAATAATGAGATACTCCCACAAATATTTCAAAGCGCTGCATCATCTGCGAATCGTGTTCCCTAACAAACGCTGGAGTTCACAACAATGACAACCCTCCTTATCGCCCACTTTCCATTACATTAACAATGGAAACATTCACGCTCAGAACAGATTAACACAGTTTACTTACAATTTCAAATTGATCTCCATTATTGATGAAGAGAACAAAAATTTTGTAAAAGTTCGTTAAAGATTCTCACTGCTAGAATCAGCCACAAATGTAAATTCCTATAGTGAGAAAAGCAAACTGTTGCGATTTGAAATATGTACATAAAGTACATTAAGGGGAGTTAATACAGCATTTAATTAGTGGCGCGCAGTCGTGCAGTACGCTTAATCACACACTCACAAAACCCACGTTCGGTTCCCAAATAGAGAACTCTTGGAAAAATGGTAATTTGCCGCTTTTGTAAATCATAAAAGTGAATTTACCTATACAAATCGGACTAAGGTTCGCATAGCCATTAACAAAACAATTACTTCATAAAGGGAAGGAACATCTATTGATCGATTTCAAAGGAATGGATGTGATCAAATGCAAGAGAACTATTGTTTGAAACACTATCCAAATCCCAAAAAACAAAACATATTTGTATTTGCTGTCTATGAAATTATAATTTAGTTTCGAATAAACTTTTGTACCTTCACATCGTATTTGGCCACCTGATGGCAGTTTTAGCTTATTTTACTTCTACCATTACAAAAAGGTTGTTTCGAACTTGTATTAATTACTGCTTACATTGTTGCATAAGGGTGTTAAGAAACTATTCCGATGAGTCCCAAAAGGCATAAACTGATCAATAAATCTCTTTGAGTGTGTGCGAGTGAGCGTGTGTGTGTGTGTGTGTGTGCGTAGGTGCGTGTGTGCGTGCGTGCATGCGTGTGTGCGTGTGTGCGTGCGTGCGTGTGTATATTGATGTGATAAGAGGCCATATAGGAGTCATCAGCACCATATTCTGTTCATGGAACAACCCAAAATAAAAGAAAATACAAAAATATTTAATACTTAATTTTTGAGAAGGAATACTCTGTGTAATATTGCTGTGGTACGATAAGCTTAGCGTAGCAGTGTTTTCTAGAACGTAAGTGATATCCGCGAAAATCCCATTAAAAAAGTTTTAGAAAGCCGTGTTATAAAAACGAGTTCTAATATGTAAATATTCGACTTCCTCAAAAGTACTAAATACCATTTAAAGCACGTTCAAAATAAGTACATTCTTTACTAAAAAGTATATATAAATACCATTTAATAACGCGTTGCGTATAAAGAACATCAAAGCACTCCTCATTTTACAACTTTATTTTTGCAAATATTCCACAAGAAGCATGTATTTTAGCTTGGAAATCGGAAATCGCACAACCTGGCTTTTAAGAGTTCAGTTGCGTGATCTGTGTGCAAGAATTTTACAAAAACAGGCGACTATAGCCCAGAGGAAAATCCGCAGTCATCGTGGTTTACGTGACTTAATTGATGCACCAAATGCCCCCCTCCCCATCCAGAAATGGGTAGAAAGTTCAATGGAAAAAGAACATCCAAGTGACCCAAATCAACAAGAACAGACGAAAATGTGGATAGTGTATTGATGACAATCCAAACCTTTCCATTCGTAAGCGCGTTGTTTAAATGTTCATAGATCATCACTGCAACTCTCCAACACTCAATGCATCTTAATAAGACAAACTAAATTCACCAAAGGTTGTATAATGTACTAAATAAAATTTTTGCTATATTATAATTTACAAATCTACGCCCTTTTGAATATCTTTTACTCTTTATAGAACTTTTAAATCAAAATAATAATAAATATTCCTATCGAATTAGCTCCTTACGAAGATTATAAAATTTTACACCTTTAAAAGCAATTAAAGCCAGCAAAAAAATGTATCTTACCACGAATAGTTTCGTTGAACATTCAAAGATATATCTCCTTTTTAATATAATTCTACGTAGTAATCAAATTTTTGTTGACCTTTTACGTACTGTATTTAATCACCTGCAAATTTTGGCTCACTTCTAAATACATAAATTATTTAAATTTACAAATGCAACATGTTATAAATTGGATAAATAGTTCTGACCTTATAGTTCTGCTGTTTTTTTCTTCCTGTTGGAGTTTCCTGCGCCACAAATCACTCTTGATCGTTGTCCAATAACTTGGAGTCGTATATTCCGTAATTTAGAATATTATCCAGTAATTTAGTTTCTTAGTTCCTTTACTAACGACTTAGTAGTGACTTAGTATTTTTACCAGCGACTTAGTTAATTACTTAGTGCCCTAAATTAATAATATTGCAAAATTTTCTGTTCATATTAACTATTTCTAGAATTACGTTTATTATTAGCGGCAAAATTCTATAACCATTTATTATAGCACGCATTCAACAGTTTATTATATCACTTAATATTTAAATTCAACTATTAAAATTATTTACTACTACTACTACTACTACGCCCTAGGTCCGGGGTTCGAATCCCGACACGGTCCGCTTGAAAAATGTTAGGCGAGCATTTTTCACAAAAATACACCCTCGTTCGGATGAGAGGTAAAATGGAGGTCCCGTGTGTGAGTGTTGTTACGCACGTTAAAGATCCCTACCTTGCTTGGAACAGCAAGGGTCCGGCAAAATTCAAAATTTTCTAAGTAAAAAAAAACTCGCTTCCTGGCCAGTGTAGTACCTTCGGGTGGAGCATTGGAAAATCACATGTAATGTTCGTATGTGGTAAAGGCGTTTCAATTCTAAAAATAAATCCCACCAAAATATAATAGAATCCAGAAAAAAACGGAAATGTACGTAAATTCATGGTTTGTTACGTGCCATTGCACTTTAACATTGTTAGTAGTTTAGTTTTTAATGTACGGAAGTTTCCCGCCATAATTTTCAAATACGCGAGACGCGGGAACATTTTAAATAGACTAGGCGGTGCTTCCGGCACGTAATAGTAGTGAGTTTGCGTAGTGTGCATATCCCTATAGGGTTAGACCAATACTAGACAAGGAGTTGTGGTGACGCGCTGAATCGTGGCCATTTTGCCTTTGATCGTGAAGTTATGTGCACGTGATTGTCTGGTAACGTATCTTAGGGGTTACCTATGTAGAAATCCCTTCTCTAATTATCTTTTTGTTTGTCTACCTATACCTCCTTCCTGTCAAATCCCTACATAGGTAAGAATCTGCGTCGCCTAGGGCCTACCGACCTCCACATCTGTAGATGGAGAGGCCTCATCTCCACCTCAGCTAGCCGAGCCGAGCTGTAGCTGTTCCTTACGCATTTGATGGCGTCGACGGATTATCTCTCATTCCGCCGGATACCGGATCCCTTATGTAAGTAACCTTTTACTTATTTGTGTCAAAACGGATTAATTTGTTGTTAAAATGACTCTCGTTTATCTTTAATTGTTTAATTTTTATATTGCAAATTATTGTGCAATATCGATGACATCACCAGTAGTTGACGCGCCGAAATCCGTATAAGAGTCGGCGCTGCCAACGGTGATAGTGTCTCTTACACCACGTTACCGGTGTAGTAAATATCGAACTTTAAATTTTAACTACCGTTTTACACGTAAGAATATGGCGCTCCAATGTGTTATTTTAGGTGGTACTATACCTATGGAATGTATAAATTAATTTTAAACATGCTTTTTCATTTAAATGATCTCCTTAAATTCCAGGATCTATCTTACCTAAAATATCTGTGGCTTTTTAATTTCAGTTGGCACCTTGTGAATATTCCCCCAGAATATTTTCAGAATTGACAGATTGCGTTCGTAATTAAAAACCGTCATTGTAATAAATAGTTTTATCTAAAAAAAACGTCATTCTATTTACCTTAATGTAACTAAAAAAAAATACTGTTCATAACTACAATTGCCTAAAATATGTGTTGTTTGTCTGAAAACGCGTGTGTAGTGTATATATAAAACTTCAAATTTTTACCAAGATGGATATTACTTTTTCAAGTACGTATAATAAATATTTTTAATTGCATTTCTTAAATACCGTTTGCTTTAAAAGTTATTTACCTTATCTCAGAAAAAATATAACCCTTGCTGTAATAATAAAAAAACGGCACCTGGGATTCTCTAGTTTGTTTATAAAAAAAGTGTTTTAACCACTTGTTAACTGTTATTTAAACTCGGTTGTAAAGAAACCTTATGTTACAAACGTATTGAAATAAATTGCCTTTTAATACCTTTTTATGTAAGGTTAAAGTATGGATTTTTATGGTTATTGGTTAAATAATGCATTACATGCTTTTAAACACTGTTTACTACAAATTAAAATATAACTTTTGTTTGTTTTCCTTAACCTTAAAAGCCCGTTTTTGAAACTTCAATGCAAAATCGGTTATTATATCTTTTTAAGAAGTGTTGACTATACGTTGTTTCCTTTATAGGTTAAATGACATATCACCTGCGTGCATTTTCTATTTAGAAGGGCCTTTCTGTAATTATCTACAAAATATGTATTTAATTGAACATTGATTTTCCTGTCATACACCCTAAATGTGTTTCCTTAGTGTGTTGATTGATTAACGCTTTAACATTACCATATTATTCTTTATCGGTGACGTTTCTAACAAGGTTCCTCCCCTAAATACCGTATCGTATTAACTTAAAGTAGCTGTAACGTGTTTTTTACCTTCTGATCTGCGTCAAAATCGCATATCTTATATATCGTGTCTTGAATATTCTATTCACAATGAACGTTTCACATTTAAAATCCCTCGAATTGATCTACGAGCTGGAGTGTAGGAACATTATCGCAGCTAGCAATCAGAATGATAGGAGATCTCAACTCAGGGACATTTTTGTCTCAGGAATCGAAAGTCGTTGCTACCTTAAAGAACCCCGTTGGCGACTGGCCCCTCAACGTATCGGAAATTAAATTATCTTTAGATGATATATCGGGTATAATAAATAGAACGGATCCTGCTGCTACTAATATCGAGCTAGGGAGATTGACTTCAAAAATAACGCACGTCAAACAGCGTGTTGAATTATTATCTTTATATAACGATGACCAAGCGACTCAATCTAAACAAAGTTTGTTGTCCGAGATATTATTGCTCGAAGGGATTGTTTTAGAAAGACTTAATCCAAATGCAGACGTAGATATATCGTTACCTTTTTCAAATCTTGTGCTTGCCGAACCTAAACCATTACGAAAACCTATACCTGTATACAAATGGGGTCTCACTTTCGAAGGGTTTGATTCGAAGGTCTCTTTATCATCCTTTCTTGATCGTATAAATGATTTTAAAATCTCTCGCGGGTGTACCGACCACGACCTATTTGTCTCAGCTGGTGACTTGTTCGCAAACTCAGCGTTAATATGGTACAGAAACATACGAGACCAAATTTCTACCTGGGAAGAGTTAGTTGCGTGTTTAAAACGAGACTTCCTACCTTATGGCTATATTAACGACCTTTGGAACGAAATACGTAACCGAACCCAAGGTCCTGACGAAAATGTTGTTTCTTTTATTACCTCATTAGAAGCTTTATATAGCAGACTCGACAAAAAAACCTTCCGAATCCGAAATTATCGATCAATTACTTAGAAATTTAAACCCCTATTTCTCAGAACATTTGGCATTACAGCCCATATCTTCGCTAGCCCACTTTAAAGACCTATGTCGTTCTCTTCAAGAAGTGAGGTCAAGAATTGACAAATATCGTCCACCCCCCGAGAAACTATCTGGTCTTTTAGAACCTGATTTAGCTTGCCAAGTTCGAGCTTCCCGTAAAGTATCTACCCTTAACGTTCCTTCTACCGTTACTAACAACTCACTTACCTGTTGGAACTGCAAGCGAAGTGTACATAACTATACTGTCTGCACATACCCTAGAAATATTTTTTGTTATGGTTGTGGTCGCTCAAATATCTACAAATCTAACTGCACCAACTGTAATCCTAACGTATCGGGAAACTCCCATCGAGATATTTCAAATCAGGGTGTGAATATCTCAAGAAACCAAAATCGCCCTCAACACCAATCATCCAACGGACACAGACGCCAATAAATTCAAATTATAAAACTACTTCTAACGTTGTACCGTCATTAAATTTATCTAATAATAATACCGCTACTATTAATGTACAAAATACCTTACCTTCATTAGAGGAACTATGCTATACTACTCCAGCCGAGTGGTCTAAGTGGTTACAAACCGTCAATTCCTTTTACCATAAAAAGACTGCTGCTGTTTCGCAACTTGTTAAAAAAACCTTCGATAACCGTCCACACTTATCTATCTCAATTGGTTCCTTAAATGTAATTGCTTTATTGGATACAGGTTCTTCATGTTCTCTTATAAATAACGAAGGTTTACATCAATTATCTCAACAAAATATCAAAATTCAAATTATTCCCGAGAAAACTTCCATAAATTTAGCTGACGATAATCAAATACATGTAACCGGTTCCCTTAAGTTAAAAATTCGAGTAGAATCTCTTGAACGTGACGTTTTATTTTTGATTGTCCCTGCATTAGCGTATCCTTTTCTACTAGGCGTTGATTTCTGTAAACTTTTTAATCTGTCACTTTACTTTCAGGATTTTTCATGGCAAACCTCTATTAAAACGAACTCCTGTGCATCTACAGGAATATCTAACAAAATCTCTCTTACTGATTCCCAAAATGTAACCCTTAACGATACAATCGACAAATTTCGCAAACTTAATACCTCCGAACTGGGTTGTGTTACAACGGCAACACACGTTATCTCTACAGGTGATGCCCTTCCCTTTAAGCAACGTCAATATCCCTTATCGCCTGCCTTACAAAAGCATTTACATGCTGAAATAGACAAAATGTTAGAATCTGGTCTTATCTCTCCTTCAAATTCTCCGTGGACCTCTCCCGTATTACTAGTTCGAAAGAAGAATGACGAATGGCGTGTCTGTTTTGATGGCAGAAAGCTGAATTCTGTGACTGTTCCAGACGCTTACCCTTTACCTAGAACTGACTCGATTTTAAGCAGGCTTCGAGACGCAAAATTTATCTCATCTATCGACCTTAAACAAGCTTTTTATCAGATACCTCTCGACTTATCTTCTCGTCAAAAAACTGCTTTTTGTGTCCCAGGCCGAGGTCTTTTCGAATATAATTTTTTGCCATTTGGTTCTTTGTAACGCTCCACAAACTTTACAACGTACTATGGATCAAACGTTAGGTCCTATCTTACATCAAGAACGTGCCTTTGTGTTTTTAGATGATATCTTAGTTATCTCAAGTTCTTTCGATGAACATATCGCCACATTAAATGAAGTTGCAGAACGTTTAAAAGCAGCAGGTTTTAAGATAAACTGGGAAAAGTCTCAATTTTGTCGTTCATCCCTCACATTTCTCGGTTTTATTGTCGATGGGACTGGCTTGCGAGCAGATCCTGCTAAAGTTGATGCTATTACTAAATTTAAGACACCTAAAACTGTTACCGAAATCAAACGTTTAATTGGAATGATTAGCTATTATCGCATCTTTCTACCCAATCTCTCAACTATATCTGCACCCATTACCGCTTTAATTAAAAATAAAAAGAAATCCCAAACTATCGAGTGGAATTTAGAATCCCAACAGGCTTTCGAACAAATTAAAACATTAATCACTTCAGCACCTATCTTAATCTCACCAAATTTCGATGATAAGTTTTATATACAAACCGATGCCTTACTTACTGGATTAGGTGCAATGTCATTCCAGGTAAGCAATGGTTTAGAACATCCAATCGCCTATGCGAGCCGTGCCTTAACTTCTGCCGAACAAAAATACTCTGCTACCGAACGGGAACTATTGGGCGTTATCTTTGGCATCGAGAAATTTAGAGGATATGTCGAAGGTACACACTTTACCGTAATCACTGATTGTGCAGCTCTCACGTGGCTTAATAACTTGAAACAACCCGCAGGTCGTTTGGCAAGATGGAACTTGCGTATATCCCAATTTACTTTTGACGTTAGGCATAGGCCTGGCAAATTAAATATCGTACCTGATGCCTTATCTCGAGATGTTGTTTCTCTAAACCTTCCAAATTTAATTCTGGATACCTGGTACCTCAATATGATTAAAAAAGTTTCCGATACCCCCGACAAATTTCCTACCTTTCGTGTAACTAATAATAGACTATATAAATTTGTATCTTCGTCCTCACATAAATTATCGAATATACCTGAATGGAAACTGGTCGTGCCCACTGCAAACCGCAGTGAGGTGCTCAAATTATGTCACGACGATCCCATTGCTGCACACCTTGGTGTTACAAAAACTCTCGCTAAAATATCTGAATTATATTACTGGCCCACACTTAAGCAATCTGTTTGTCGCTACATCAAGAGCTGCAAAATTTGTGGTTCTCATAAGAGTTCGCAAGATGCTCGTCCTGGTTTAATGGGTAACTTCAAACGTGTATCTTATCCCTTTCAATTAATATCGCTTGACTTATTAGGACCTCTCCCTCGATCGAAAAGAGGTAATCAATATCTTTTGGTTGTTACCGATTGGTTTTCTAAATTTGTTATGGTGCAACCCTTACGTAAAGCTACCTCCGCAGCAATAATTAAATTCCTAGAACAGAATGTCTTTCTTATCTTTGGTGTCCCCCAGATTATCCTTTGTGACAATGGTGCACAATTTATCTCTAAAGATTTTCAGAATTTCGTTAAAAGTTATAAAGTACAAAAAATTTGGTTTAACGCAAAATATCACCCCCCAAGTAAACCCTACCGAGAGAGTAAATCGAGTGTTAATTACCGCTATCTCGTCTTATATTGATTCAGACCATACTACATGGGATGAACATATCTTTAAAATTGCTCAAGCTTTGCGTACATCTAAACACGAAGCAACCCAATTCACTCCGTCTTTTCTTGTTTTTGGAAGATATACCCCAATCGATGGGAGTTACTATGGTTTAGTGCCTGACGATACTAACGTAATTGAATTTGACGATAAAGTACGTTGGGACAAGGACCAACAGTCATTACCTTCTATCTTTAACGACGTTAGAAAAAATTTGTTAAAAGCTTACGAAAAGAGTAAGGACCACTATAATCTACGTAAACGAAATATTTCCTTCGCCTTGGGCGAACAAGTTTGGAAAAAGAACTATGTCTTATCGGATGCATCTAAGAAATTCTCTTCAAAATTAGCCCCTAAATTCATTCTTTGTAAGGTCATTCGTGTCATTAGTCCCCTTATCTACGAACTTCAGGATGCTGAAGGAAAACGCCAAGGCAGGTGGCACATTAAAGGCCTCAAGCCATTCTCTGCTGACCCAAATGCTACTTAAGTTCCATGCTCCTCACTATTTACCTAATATTTTTGGTTTTCACCATCAATTAGTATCTTTAATTACTTATTCCTTCTCTTATACACCTACGTTTTATACGTTAACTCATTTACCTTAAACCCCTTGCTTTTGGTTGACTTTTCTTTGACCATACCGTTACTTATATATCACTTCATTCTCTACACCCCAATATAACTCTGTCGTTTCATTTGATTAACCCTTGAACTTCCTACTACATATTATTTGGTTTTTAGTATTTCTCTTATATGGTTTAATTGTGTGGTAATTGTCGTAACTTTGGTTGAAATAACTCATTGAATTTTTATGATTGGTTTTAGCTGATGTTGAGTGAATGCTTTCTTCTTTGGACTCACATAGGAGACGCGGCCTATGCCATTGTAAGAAATAGTTCATATTCGCAGTTGCAAGAACTAGGATTGCCTATTCCATGTGTTTTTCTTCTGAATTATTGCAGTCGCCTACATTGTACTACATCATTACTTCTTTCTTTTACTACTAAATCAACATAACTTATAAACATTTTTTTCATTATTTTTTATTGAACTTTGTGGTGAGGTGCTATGGCTTCTTATTGTTATCTTATTAAATTCTCGGTTGTTTTAGTATATGGGGACAGTGTATCTGTATTTAACTGCTTATAATTGGACATTTTTGTGTGTTTAGGGTGCTACCGTTTTGAAAAACTACCTTAAAACAGTTTGTTTTTGTGTGTTTGTATCTGTAATGATACTTGTAAGTTGTTGTGTAAACTTTTGTCTGATTTTCTTATCGTAGTTGAAGCACTCGTTAGGAAAATGATCGCACTAGTTCTCTTAGGAGCCTAGTGAATGTCAATATATGATATATCTTATCTTGTCGGATCAATATCGCAGGTGGTCCTTCAGACTACGCTGTGTTTTATAGGGACAACTCTCTACCTTCTCTTGGACGCTTGTCCAAAAACTATACTTTTTCTTAACCCGCTATCTCCGCTATGCCTTATTTTTCTTTCGGTGGACCTGTTCTTGTCCCGGAACACCCGTCTGCCACATAAGAATGATGTTCCCTCATTCCGAGCTACTGACCACACTGGCTGGTTGAGTAGCGCTTTGCTATCCACCTTTCCCTCTGTCGCTTTTGCTCAATGCGAGCCCTTTCTCTACTTTCTTCTACCTGGAGGTGCCTCTTATGCACTCCAAAAAACCAACCTCCTTCTTTTTACCTTTCCTATTTCTACTGCCTTTTCATTTCTGTTAGTCACCGTGTGGTTGCGCGGGAGGTTTCCACAGACACCTGGACCATGTCTCTGCGAATCGTTCGTGGGGTCATGCGGTGCCGCTGTCAGTGCATGGGCTCTGGCAGTGAAGGTATGTATGAGTGTGTGAATGTGTGAGTGAATGTGTATATCGTTATATACCGAGTGGATATCGGGTGATAGTTCACCGATATCGATCAACGCTGGGTGCAGTAATGCACCCAAAGGTCTTTGCCGGTCCCCCGTGCTGTTCTTGCGAACGGACCTGCTTCACAGGTTTCTCTTTTTAGAGGGCACGGGTCAATCCCATTTCAACGGCTCTACTGGAGCCACTCTATTTGTTGTTATCATTGTCTTGGGTAATAACTAGGCCAATATCTTTGTCTTCTTTATTATCTTCGATAATACCTTTAGGTTTAATATCGTTATCTTATTGATTATCTTTGGTAATAACTTAGTTTAGTATCGTTATCTTACCGATTACCGTTAGTAATAATTTTGGTTTAATTTCTCGTTATCTTACCGACTACCGTTAGGAATGACTCCGAGTTATTTCGCGTTATCTTACCGGTTATCTTTAGTAATAACTTTTACTTAAATTCATGTCACTTTACCTACTATCTCTTATAATCACTTTAACTTAATATCGTGTTATCTTATCTAGTATCTCAAATAATAACTAAAGCTTAATACCGTTATCTTATTCATTACCTTTGAGGATAACAACTTAAGCTTAATGTCATTATCTTATCTACTATCTTTAACATCAATTTGAGATCTTATCTTATCTTTTTATCGTCCTAACGTGTGGTATATATGACCAGACGTGGGAATTATCTCTCTGAAATTTAAGTGAAAAAGCTAACCCGATTTAGAAATGTAATTTGTCAGGTTAGCATATAAGGATTTAGTAGGTGGTACTTTTGGTAAATTTGTTGATTCACAACGATGTCATGGACAAGTTTTAAATGTGCATCATTAGGAAACCAAAGTACCAGTAACAAAATTTGCTAGAGTGCAAGGTGACGCACTCTCATGAACATTTTTAAATTTGGGCACTTCTTGCCAAAGGAAGAATAGTTTCAATGCAACACTCATGTGTGTTTGCACATAAGAACTTTTATGTTAGCTTTAGTTAGATAGGTTATGATAGTTTAGGCGACTTGTCGCACCTGTTTTAGTTAAGTAGTGTTTCATGCTCCCCGACAAATTTGTGCTGTCGATAATTAGTGTAGTCACAGACTATCGGGCTACCTATTCCGTTTCCTGGTACTTCGGTAGACGTGTTATCGGTCGAAAAACCAGGTGGCGCCTTATATAAACATTTTGTAGGTTTTAAGTAGGGTTTATGTAGGGTAGTTAGGACTTAGATTTTAAGCTGTTACTGTGCTAACAGACTTTTTCTTTTTTTAAGTTTTTTCTTTTGTGGCTTTGTCGCGATTGTTACGTGCCATTGCACTTTAACATTGTTAGTAGTTTAGTTTTTAATGTACGGAAGTTTCCCGCCATAATTTTCAAATACGCGAGACGCGGGAACATTTTAAATAGACTAGGCGGTGCTTCCGGCACGTAATAGTAGTGAGTTTGCGTAGTGTGCATATCCCTATAGGGTTAGACCAATACTAGACAAGGAGTTGTGGTGACGCGCTGAATCGTGGCCATTTTGCCTTTGATCGTGAAGTTATGTGCACGTGATTGTCTGGTAACGTATCTTAGGGGTTACCTATGTAGAAATCCTTCTCTAATTATCTTTTTGTTTGTCTACCTATACCTCCTTCCTGTCAAATCCCTACATAGGTAAGAATCTGCGTCGCCTAGGGCCTACCGACCTCCACATCTGTAGATGGAGAGGCCTCATCTCCACCTCAGCTAGCCGAGCCGAGCTGTAGCTGTTCCTTACGCATTTGATGGCGTCGACGGATGATCTCTCATTCCGCCGGATACCGGATCCCTTATGTAAGTAACCTTTTACTTATTTGTGTCAAAACGGATTAATTTGTTGTTAAAATGACTCTCGTTTATCTTTAATTGTTTAATTTTTATATTGCAAATTATTGTGCAATATCGATGACATCACCAGTAGTTGACGCGCCGAAATCCGTATAAGAGTCGGCGCTGCCAACGGTGATAGTGTCTCTTACACCACGTTACCGGTGTAGTAAATATCGAACTTTAAATTTTAACTACCGTTTTACACGTAAGAGGTTAAACTCTTTAGTAAAACAAGTGTACGTTTATTCATTAAAGTGCCATGCAAAAACGCAAATTGCGCGTGTATAAATAATCATTCTGTATTATATAAGCGTATTATAAATAAATAGCAAGTAACGTAAGTTGTAAAAATAATTAATTGTAAGATACTGTAGAACGCATTTCAATGCTAACGCAAATCGTTATATATATATATATATATATATATATATATATAAATATTCTTTCACTTGCTGTAAATGGCATAAGAAACTACAATCACCGTGTATTTAAAACCCCAAAATTAATAAACACTTTTGTGTACTAAAACGTGAAAGCAAATAGTTTATGCAAAACGCAACCCCTTTTGCATTAAAAAGCAATTAAAGCTTAAGTTAATTACCCTGTGGATTACACAAATTTTTTTAAAAACGAGAATTTTCTGGAATAGACAAGATTAGGAAGGAAGTTTCGGGAGTATACGTCAAATTCGTGTAAACTCATTAATATAAACATTTTATTCCTAGTAGCGGCAGGAACACGGAAAATCCATAAAAATCCAAAAATATCAGATATGAATTGATTATCTTTTTGCATTAATATGCGACGCCGCAATAATAGTATATGTGAAACAAGGACGAACAGCGTGTCACGAGTAACTGGAACCAGATAATTAGGTAATAAAACGTCGCAAATTTAGATGCTAATTGCTTTTTCCAAGAACCTTGCATCATAATTTTCCACATTTTTATACTAACTTCTGGAAATATAAATTTGCGTATATAAAGTAGCGTTTCTCAAAGGGGTCATTCGATTTCATTCATAATTGGATTTGATTCATTCGAGCGCGAAATGTTATTTTAAGTCGCGAGCAGTTGCTATGCGGAAATAGTATATGAGTATGGAGTAAGCATATTGTAATTTAATAGTGGCGAGGTAGCAATGAATAAAGAAGCAGTGTTTTAAACGAAAAATGAAAATTATTAATTACAAGAGAGAAAGTTCTTCAAGATAGCGCTATTTTTAAAGATTTTTATTAAATAATCTAAAGGAAGGTTTAACCAGAAATGTACTTTGGTAATTGCTGTTTGAAATGAGAATTTTTTTATGGAGAATCCTGTAAACTGATTTGACGTTAATTTAAAATAAGAAAATCTTTTATTACGAGGAACGTTTTTGTGGATTCTGCAAGTATCACTTTAAGATTTATTTTTAACTGATTTATATTTAGTGTAAGGTACAATACTAAGTGTTAATCATATAATATTTTTATGTAAAGGGTTTTACCAGTAGTATTTGTGATCAGAGTTCGAAATACTCTGACCTTTTAATAGATTATCTGTCAAGGATTTTTTCTGGACAAAACAAATTTTACAAGCATGGAAATAATCATAACCAAGTAAACCATTCTCAAAAGAATAAGTTTAATTCTGTAAATTTAATATAAGGTAAGCAACAATTTTTGTTTGCAATCAATACTTCATAGAAATTATTTTGTTTTAAAGAAACCATGTTGTAAAGGTTTTAAATGCTTTTGTATGAGAGAAAATATTTAATACTGTATATAAATGCTTTGTAATATTGCGGTGTTTGATTTAATTTTGAAAACTTCGTCAGTTCCGTTGAGCAAACCAGGCAAAATTCGAAAGGAAGGTAAGAAAATAATTTCAAGTTTTACAAATTGCAGTATCTGTTTTACAGCACCCTTTTAGTAACGATCAACGCGGCTTTATCAAATCACTCTTTTAGCGGCACCCCAACGTGGGTCCATTTTTATATTACCATTTCAGCGACGCTCTCAACGCCGGCCTTATCACAGCACTCGTTTAGCGGCACATCAACGTGAGGCGAGTTTCATATCACTCTACTGTCAAGTTCCGAAAGCACGGACCTTGTCATAGCATATATATATATATATATATATATATATATATATATATATATTCCCCCATTTCGATTGGACATGCACCTTGCCGAAGTTCTAGATTACTAGAACAGGTGAAATGGCTTGCGTATTTTAATGAGCTAAAGAGCCAAACTACAGGTCCAACCAAAGTAGTAGGATCGTTAGTGAGGAACCAGACTAAGACAGGTCCCTGAAAGAGGGCAGCGGCTCTTTCGGTACTTAGATTGGCAGAGACTATAAAGGTCGGTATGGCAGTCTAAGACACGCTACCGCGATGTGGAAGGCAACGGAAAACCACCAAATTACCTCCCAAGTACACAACGTAAATAAATTATAATAAAATGATGGCATTCTCTGGGGTAAAAGATTCCGGAGTTAAAATAGTCCCCCAATCGGATCTCCGGGAGGGGACTACTTTAGAAGATGCGATCAGAAAGTTCAGAATAAGAGTCAGGAACATTTTGCGAGTCGGAGCGTGGAATGTTAGAAGCACGAAGCAAGTAGGTAAGCTAGAAAATCTAAAATCGAAATAAATAGGTTAACACTAGACATAGTAGAGATCAGCGAAATTCGGTGGCCAGAGGGAGGGATTTTCGGATTGGTGACTTCAGGGTAATTCATACAGGAGCAGAGGAAGGAACTTGGGGGTGGGGATAGTTATGCGGAAAAGGATAAGATACTGTGTAGAAAATTACTTAGAAAAGAACGAAAGAGTACTCATAGCTAGATTAGAATCTAAATCGGCAAACACAGTAATAATACAAGTGTATACTTGTATACCCACCTCTAGCTACACTGACGAGGTAAAAGCGATCTACAACGATATCGAAGACATATTAAGATATGTACTAAAGTACTAGTATGCAAAGGAAGGGAAAATAAATCAAAAACAAGAACTTACAAGAGCTTAAGAATTTCTGCAACGAGGAAGCCAAATAACGCAAGATGGGAAAAGCACAAAATATATAAAACAAAGATTAACACAAGGTCGTGCTACATTTAATAAGAAAAAGCAACTACTGTGTTCAAAGACAACAAACATAGAAACAAGGAAAAGGTTGCTTAAAACAAATGTGTGGAGCACAGCACTGTACGACTGTGAAGCCTGGACAGTAGGAGAAGCGGACAAGAAAACGGTAGAAGCCTTTGAAATGTGGTGCTACAGACGTATGATGAAGATATCATGGACAGACAAAATTAAGAACGAAGAGGTACTAAAAATGGTAGGGGAAGAAAGAAATATGTGGAAAACGGTAAAAAATAGGAGAGATATGATGATAGGCCACATACTACGGCATGAGGGAATAGTGCGGAGTATATTATAAGCAGAGATAGGAAAAAAGAGAAGTAGAAGTAGACCTAGATTAGACTACTGCACACAGATAGTGAAAAATGTAGGCTGTAGGAATTTCAGAGAAATGTGTAGGTTAGCTCAGAATAGAAATCAATGGAGGTACGCATCCAAGCAGTCCCAAGATGGATAAATTAATGACGAAAAAAAGTAACTGTACTTAAACGTGATGATTATTATAAGCAACTACGAGTATTGGTTGAGCAATATAAAAAAATTTACTGGAAAACTATTAATTCGGCAAATGTCTAAGTGTTGACGGATCTTGGCAGCCACAGGCTGCCTAACCCCCTTCACTGAATCTCGGTGAAATAGGGAAAAAATTAGAAAACAATAGAAGGGGAACCGAGCTGTATACAGACTGTGTGAGAACTTCAGTGAACTGAGGAGGCTAGCTCAGAATATAAATAAATGTAGGTACGTGTCCAACCAGTTTTGAGACGGAAAACCTAATGACGAAAAAATAAGCGCAGATAAATCTGACGATTATTATAAACAACTACAGGTGTTGGTATTGAAATATCCGCAACTAATGTTGACTGTGCGAAAAGATATATTGGCATAGTGGAAAAATATTAAATCGGTAAATGTTTAAGTGCTGGAAGAACTTGGCAGCCACAGGCTGCTTACCCCCCTTAACAACCACTGAATGTTGGGGAAATGGGGTATGTAATTGTAAAACAATAGAAGGGGATCGAACTGGATCTAACAAAAAAAAATATGATGAAAGACAACAAACATAGAAACAAGAAGAAAATTGTTGAAAGCATATGTGTGGAGCACGGCACAGTATGTCTATGAAATACGGGCCGTAGGAAAAGCAGACCGGAAAACGGTAGCAGCCTTTTGGAATGCTGTGTTTCAGATGTATGAGGATGATAGCATGGACAAAGTTAATAACAAATAGGTTTTAGAAATAGTAGAGGAACAAGTATATCTGTGGAAAAAAATAGGAGAAATAGAAGGACAGAATACGTTCCAAGGCATTTTTGGGGAATAGTATAGGATATATTACAAGCAGAGATAGGAAAAAGGAAGTAGATGTAGACCTAGATCAGATAGGAATAGATGCAAACTGTGCAAATTTCAGGGAAATGTGTAGGTTAGTTCAGAATAGGAAACAATGATGGTTCGCGTCTAACCAGTTCCAGGACTGAAGACCTAATGATGATGATATATATTCCCACACAGCAGATGAGTTGTTACATAAATCATAATACCAAATTAAAAATGTAATAAAAAAAATAACTTGGTCTGCAATTAAACTACCTCAAAATCTGATCACTTATCAACACACGTTTAATTTTTTCTCGCTGAACAAAAGCAGGAACAATTTACTTGTTGTTCAAAAAACTAATACCTGTCCAAAAAACCGATTTAAGGTAAAGCGAAACTATTATACCCTTGCAAATAGATAGGATTTTTAGATTGTAATTTATTTTACTTTACTGGGGTGGTTATAACAAATAGGAAGGAGGACCAAAATAAACTCACTCTGGGTTCCTTTAAAGTAGCAAATCTGAGTCTTACATCAATGAAGCCGTTAGTTTTCACCTATTACTAAAGAATTTAATTTTTGTACACCGAGGCCAATTTTTCATAACATTCAAGTTGCAAATTCCAAAATACAACAACGAAAACTCTTTCGTAATTACAACAGTATTTTATTATCGATTACAGAAGCCTTTCCAACTACTCGTAGCTACAGTGAAATTATGAAACTCTCACTCCGGACGATTTATTTGCAGCTAATCGTTAACAGTACAAATACTAATTTCCTTAAAGCTATCTTTTTAATTACTATTCGATGCACTTATAATTAACTATCGAAGCACTAATTGTTAATTTATATCAATCACTACAATAATTTATATCACATAGAGCTTTTTATTTTAACACTGTTACACTAATTTATTTCATATCACGACTTTATAGGTCAATACTCAAATAAAGGCTAGTATTATAATCAAAGCTTGAATTGGGCCTAAACTCTAATGCTGGTGAACAGCAATTTATATACATAAGCAATCATTTTGAACTATTCTAAGAACCTACTAGAATTATGCAAATAACATCAAGAAAGTTCGTTGTAAGATTTTTTATTTTATTCATTTTATTTTATGAATAAGGACACCAAACAGTAAGTAAAAGTCTCCTAAAAGAACTAGCGTAACTTAACTTAATTAAATTAACTTACCTAAACTTAACTTAATTTAAATAATTGACTAAAGAAGTTAAAGGTATTCTTAGAAAGTAAGTGTCAGTATTTAATTAGTCATGTATGAAACTGGACACAATATTTTATTAAATTATTATTATTAAATCATTTATGACTTTCATTGTTAAAAAGTTTGCATTACGAATTTTTTTAATTTTTGAAAATTAAAACTAAATGTGTCTATGTTACTACAGTGCACGAGATTGTTGTAATTGTATATTAATCTTAAAAGTGGAAAATTTTGGCAACGGAAGGTATGGGAGTATTGTAACGCAAACAGAGGAGGGTTTCTCACAGAGTAGATAGGAATATAGAAACACAATGCAGCTACCAACAACTCACTATCAATCAAGCCATGTAAAATTTTATATAGTAAAACTTGCTCCGCAATTAACCCTCTGTTAGCAAGTATATGTAATTTAAAGAAGTTCAGCTAAGATTCATAAGGCTCCGGAAATAGATTTCTGTTAAACCTGTAGATTAAGCTGTAAATAAATTTTTTCTGAATTTCTTCGATGCGATCTATATATTTGTTATAAAAAGGGCTCCAAATAATTGCAGAATACTCTAGGTGACTCCTAACATAAGAATTAAATAGCAGAATTAGAGATGAAGAGTTTTAAACTTTTTATTTAGTCGAAAGATGAAGCCTAGATTACGACATGCTTGGTTAACAATGTTATTTATATGTGTCTCAAATGTAAATTTAGAATCTAGAGTAACGCCTAGATTTTTAACATTAAATACATTTTTCAGTATGTCGCCATACATGTGATAGTCATTGTTAATAAGTATACGATTACGTGTAAAAGTGATTCTGCAATATTTGCTTATGTTTAGAGAAAGTTAACTTACGCAACAGTAATTAGCGAGTGTATCCAAATGTTGTTGTAAGTGTTGACAATCAATTGTTCATTTTATAGGGAGACACATTTTTTGATCATCCGCGAGTTAAGGTTCATGGCTGGAAGCGGTCCTTTTTAAAAAGACATTTCCAACTTCTTAACACATTTATTTGTTTATACAGGAATTAATTGAAATTTTGACAATCTTGAAATATTATTCTAAGTCCAAAATAAATTAATTAATTGTACAAAAATTGAGTAATCTAACGAACTGCAAGGTAAAAGCTGAACGATGGATTAACTGTCGTCGACTGGGGCTCCCGTGCCTTTTATAATATCCCTACCCCCTCACATGGCTGTGGGAACTTGCAGACCTAATGTCTGCGTACGCTTGACTCTATTCATTAATACAATGTTGCGATCTTAATTCTATTCATAATTACTTTGTTGCGAGCTTACTTTCTAGGTAATCTCGGTACGTGACTGTCTGTGACCGCCTGTGACCTGACATCTTATCGTCTGTGCTACAAAGTAGCGCTTCCGTTCCCATGAACGTTAATAAACTGTATGAATTGACCTTCATTTACATTGTTGCGCATTATCTAATATTTCTAATAATTTTCTAATTATTAGTTTCTTTACGTATATATATATATATATATATATATATATATATATATATATATATATAACAATTGGGGGATTACATAACTCGTGTAAAGCAAAAATTTGGAGTAACTGAAACAGGCAGACATGTCATTGATAAATTTTATACATAGCAAGGGTCCTACCTGTTAGCCTTACGGAACCCCAGAGCTGATTGAGAACCAATCTGACGGTTGTTTACCACCACACACTGTTGACGTGAAGTCAGATATGAACAGATAAATTTTAAGAAAGTTTTATGATGGTATAAGAGCATTCTCTTGTAAACTGTCAATTATCTGTGGAGCCACGCGGTTCCGAATGCACTGTTGCGGTAGACTATGTAACGTCCCGTTGCAATAAATCTCAAATAAAATAAGAATAGCATATCTAATACTCAAAATGCGACATGCTGAAAGCTCTTCAGAGATCCCCATCGCAAGTAATAATGAATTGGAATACTTACATTATATGATGGTTGCGTATCAAATAAACTATACGTCATTTAGAAGCTGTCTACATTTGGTACTTATAGATAAAAATTTATTTACAGACACGCCAGGCGACGCACTCTCAACTAATTAATTAATCCATCAAATCTGTCGTGGGAGAACTCCGTCCACATTTCTAATATCCATTACAGTTCGTCAAAGTATCGCACGTAGAATCCCGGTCACACGGGTTTGCTCACCAGCCGCGAAAATTAAATTTAGGCCTAATTGCTTTTCATTCATATTTCATATAACACCACGATACCGAGTTATATTACTTTTAAGGCCCTAAGAAAATGTTATCCAAATAAGTTATTTCATCTTATTTTGCTCTTTAGAAGCGGAAAACGAAATTCATTCCTTTTACTTTTAAATTTATACAGGATGACCTGTAAATAGTGGATTACCTGTTAACCATGGATGGGTCACCCTATGGTCTATCTAATTATCACATATTGACCATTAGTGAAAACCTACTGTTTTCGAAACAATAACGCTTTTCCAATTTTTGAAAATAACCTCGCCTTGTGTTAGTCTATTGAGGGTCATTTAAATAACTGAAGGAATTTTTCCAATCTAATTGTTTCAAAATAAATACTCAGGAATACCTATGTTGATAATGACACATCTCAATTATTCTGAATCAATTATGGCATTGTCAGAATAATCTAGCACTTTACGAATTTGCTTTTTGCCTTTATTTCAGCAACGGACTTTGAACCCTTGTGGTGCGAAAAATTTAATCACTCTGGCCGCACCATTTCTTTAAAAACTACCATAAGGATTCTAGTTTTCAAAAATGTATCACGCTCATATTTGTCTCATTAGAGATCATGTGATTCCTACTATAATTACAAAGACCCACATTATAACACGTTACAGTACGGTTAAGTTCAATTATTATGATATTGATTGATATTAAAACTGACTTTAATTAGACGACACGTACAGGTGTTCCTGGAACAAGCACGCAATAAAGCTTCGTTTATGAAAAAATGAAGTCTACATCTTAAATTAGATGTTCAACGTGCCCTTCTCCTTCTCTTATACAAGCCCTACATCTACGTATGAAAAACCGTTGGACGTATCGTATGTGTCTTGCCTCACGTATTTGTTGAGCTGCGATTTAAACACGCTGGCGGGTGCGTGGCGTAGTGGTATGTGTGACTAATACGCCCAAGGTCCCGGGTTCGAATCCCGACACGGTCCGCTTGAAAAATGTTAGGCGAGCATTTTTCACAAAAATACACCCTCGTTCAGATGAGAGGTGAAATGGAGATCCCGAGTGTGAGTGTTGTCATGCACGTTAAAGATCCCTACCTAGCTTGGAACAGCAAGGGTTCGGCAAAATTCCAAATTTTCCAGGTAAAAAATACTCGCTTCCTGGCCAATGTAGTACTTTCGGGTGGAGCATTGGAAAATCAAATGTAATGTTTAAACACGCTTATTTTGCCGCTTGATTTGTTTTTCTCTTACGTTCTGCCGTCTATTTTTGGTTGCAGTATTTATAAGAAGAAAGATTGTTATTATAATACAAATCAGATAGGGACGAATATAGGATTGACTTAGCTAAAATATTTAGACCAAGGGCAAAACTTTGTAAATTTATAGAGCAAGCAAAATAGCTGGATTCACTATTAAAATATTTGGTGAATGCTTAGAAATTTTAATCCATCTTTTAAATTAGTTAGCTAGATTTAGATAGTTTTAAAACGGCTCTTCAAGTCGTTCCAATGAACAGAGCTAGCAGCTGCTAGCCGGCATTACGCATCCGTCCCCCTTTTAATTTTTGCTTGTGTCTTGTTGACCGGACACACTCCAAAATCAACGCTAGGGATACCATTATTTAAACCCTATTTTTAGTGTTAGTTTCAGATTGTAGATTTTTATTTGTATCGATTAATTTGAAAATAGATATAATTTGAAGAACGTTTACTTCACGATTAAACCCAATGTAGTACCTTCGGGTAGAGCATTGGGGACGTGGTCGCAAGCATAGCTGCCTTTATTCAAATTATAATGTTTGAACACGCTCACGCAATTCCCTGATCGAGTTGACTAGTCTATGGAACACTTTTTCTTTCAGGCAACCCCAGTAATAAAAATCCAGTGGATTTAAATCATGATCGGACGCTTGGAGCCAATTCTATTGTATTATTCAAATAATTACATACTTGCACGGCGTTGTGAGCAGGATACCCATCATTCTGCAGCCACATAGTGCACCCCAATGTTAGAGAAACGTCTTCCAATAGAATAGGAAGATCATTTTGCAGAAACTGCAGATATCGCTCCCCGTTTAATGTTTCAGGCAACTCAAAGGGCCCTAGAATCTCCCCATTTAAAATTCCAGTCCAATAACTGATTTTAAATTGATATTGCGATCTACCTTGTCGTATTGCATGGGGATTATCAAATTCTCAGCTATGTGGATTATGAAGATTTAAAATTCCATTTTCCGACACGCAGATTCATCGCTCTACAAGATTTGATTTAAGAAATTCAGATTTGCCCTAACCCTCTGCAGTATCTGACAACAAAATATTAATCTGGCACAATAGTCTCTCGGCTAGAGTGTGTTTGCGCACGTGGAATGTGATGATATGGGTGACGTTGATAGTTGGTTAACACTCGATATACTGTAATTTTTGAAATTCCGGTTCGGTGGAAAATAGCTCGTACTGATGTGGTCTGATCCGCATTGATTTCATCTAGCACCTCGTCTTCAATAATATGCCGAGGTCTGCCTTCGTTAGCGCAGCCAATACCCTGGCAGGTAGTCTACCTTCTGTGTATGTACTATGCACGCTAATAAATACACTGTAGTCTGTATGACGTTCATTCGTAAACATATCTGCATACAATTGAGCAGCTTCATGTTCGTAGGCACGACACTCGCCGTATACGAAGTGCATGTTGGCACACTCGCGTGATGTGTACTGTGCGATTGCTGAAGAATCTACTATAGCACACTACAGCGTTTGCCGGGTGAGCAAAAGGTAGTAGTATACGTAAAACTAAACAAAACAAAAGTCAAATTACAAAATTAGCGCTCCTGAGTTTATAATACACTCTACAACGCAAACCAAGAGCGAAGCAACTCCTATACTAAGTAAAATATTGCACAGACGAAATGAATGAGGTACACATTCAGCAACCGAAGAGTACAAACAAACCAATCACACCATCTTCATTATGTGTTCCCGTTTAGTTTTCAAACCAAGACATAACACCTGTGATAGCTCTTAACAATACCACAGGATTCCAGGTAGCGGTCTCTCGACTAGAAACGTATAAGCTATTGTTATGAATCTTCACGATGTCTTGTTACATGGTAAATCGAACCTGTGTGATTTACTTTGCTAACTTCTCACATGCGTTCGTAAATAAAGTCAGTGCAATTCGAAAAGAATAATAGAATACTTAATTTAAACAGCCATTTTCAGTTTGGTTAAAGGTACTCGTTGACCATCTCAATCATTATTGGCTTGTTTTTTAACAAGAGAAATATGAGTGTAATACATTTTTAAAAACTAGTATTCCTAAGGTAAATTTTAAAGAAATGGTACAGGCCAGATTCATTAAATTTTTCACACAATGAGGGCTCAAAGTCCGTTGCTGAAATAAAGACAAAGAGCAAATTCATAAAGTGCTAGATTATTCTGCCAATGCCATAATTGATTCAGAATAATTGAGATGTGTCATTATTAACATAGGTGTTCCAAAATATTTTGAAACAATCAGATTGGAAAGATCCCTTTAGTTATTCAACTGGCTCTCAATAGAATAACACAAGCTGAGGTTATTTTCAAAAATTGGAAAACGTTATTATTTCGAAACCGTAAGATTTTCACAATGTGTTAATCAGATAGACCCTAGAGTGACCCATCCATGGTTAACAGGTAATCCACTATTTACGGGACACCCTGTATATATTTTGTATACCTTGTTTTCCATTCTGACGTAGAGTACACGTCATATCAATTACAAATTCAATCCTCAACCAGTATCAAATTTTCAGGAAAAGAGTCATCCTGTAACACTGGCGTCTTGTTCGGAGTGTTTCCCATGGATATCTATAGTTCGAAAATTTTAAGCATTGTATTTAGGTGACAGGCTACATGTTGTTTATTTCGTTGAACAATGGCTTTTTGTTCTTCGCCAGATCCACCCACGATAAGCGATGAGTCTAA
This sequence comes from Platerodrilus igneus, assembly GCA_036346225.1. NCBI lineage: Eukaryota > Metazoa > Arthropoda > Insecta > Coleoptera > Lycidae > Platerodrilus > Platerodrilus igneus. Next base: position 6,213,500 of record JARFIW010001469.1, on the reverse strand, counting down.
TTTTATACACAGACTGAGTGACTACATTTTGACACAAAAATTAGTTTTCTTTATTTGTAATTCAACGTGGTCCAAACTTTGTTTAATTTCACAATACCTAATAAATACGCCAAAGATAAAAATGATGCCCATCGTTTTGACTATTACTGAAATGTTAAAAATTTTAAACGCTTTTGTATTTCTAGACACTATTCACGCTAAGTAAATGCAAGGCGCTTTTATTTAATTTAATTCTAACAGAAAGCCGAATGTGTTTAGGGAATACGTCATATATCTAACGAAAAAATGCAAAACTATTGTATATTTGTATAGACTTAAATTTCAACTTCAACAAAATTAATTAGTTACAGCTTTTATCGCAAGCACAATAATTTTTATTTAAATATCTGCATTGATTTAACACGCTTCTGTACTTTTCAACATGCATACGTATTTTATTAATAAAAATTTATAGAATTTATTTTATACGTATGATCGTCCATGTCTCAGAATATTATTACACCCTGCCTGCATAGGAGGTGCGCATGAATGCGTGTCTAAAGCTAAACCCTACATTTCATTGTCTTTTTCCAATGCTCCACCAGAAGGTTCTACATTTACCTGAAAATTTTGAAATTTGTCGAACCCTTGCTGTTCCAAGCAAGGTAGGGATTATTTAACGTGCGTGATGACACACACGCGGGACCTCCATTTTACCTGTCATCCGAACGAGGGTGTATTTTTGTGAAAAATATTCGCCTAACATATTTCAGACGGACCGTGCCGGGATTCGACCTGGGAATGTCTAAGACTAAACCACAGATTGATGACTTAAAATTTAAATTGTTGGCAAATGTAGCACCTTTAATATTAGTGCAAGACAAAGTGAATAATGTAATCATAATCGATTTTGTCTTTTCTGAAGTTTATGACATTTTAAAGAATTTCTAAAAGTTTAAATTATATATTATTTTGAAAAATAGTGATAAATTATTTAAATCAGATTATAACTGAATATCCTCTAATTTAGTTATAATTTTCTTAACAATTTTAACGTCATTTGTAAAATTGTTTTTTCAATTTTTTTTAATTACAACTTATATATTAGAAACACTAATGGCCCTAAGTTTTTACTTGTGAATTACTGGTTACTGTGAAGAATAGAAGTGAATAATTAAAAAAAATTAAAAAGTCTATATATGAAATTAGAGTAAAGAGTATGAAGTAAAAAGTTTAAGCAACTTTTAACAAATACAAAACCTGATACCTTTGGCAACTAAACATCATAATACGCTCTGTCAAAAGTTTCAGGAAAGTCTGCAACACAACACCAGCTTGTCCGCCTTTGCGCAATGCTTTACTTGCATAATCTATAAATAATATTAAATTAGTTTGGATTGATTTAGTCGATATAAGTTCTGACTGTATACTTTTGGACAAATAATTTATTCAAAAATTCTAGTCGGAGAAGATAATATATATGTATATTAATGTGATAAAGAGGTCACGAGAAATCATTGAAGCCCAAATAGGAATTTTCAAATATTCATTGTTCCAACCTGTATAAAAATAAGCGCATTGCATGTACAAAGGCCATTCAATCTATTCGCTACAATAAAAAGTATATTTTTCCGTGTATGAAACAAAATTTATTGCATGTACTTTTAAGGTACCAGAAATAACTTAGGTTTAAGCCATTCATTTCATTTATTATAAAAATACACTTCCTGTGTCATAAATAATCATTTATTGCCTTTATTAATTAAAATACAAGATAAATTTTCTGTACATAAAGATGCAATAGAACACACTTCATTCGCCATAAGTGGCATAGAATAGTGCCAGTTTAACGCAATTTGATTTAAAACAAAATTACATTCATTCTTGTTGAAAATAACGATTTAATCTTTAAAAATATGCATCCATACATTATATAAATCGATGCAAATCTTTTTGCACTTGCGAAACCGTTAAAAAAGCAATTAAAACTTTAATCAATTGTGTAATTATACTGAAAACTATACTTTATTAGTACACAAAACAACCATAAAGAAAGCAAACGCGTACTTTTACTATTTTCCCGTGTATAGATCATTTAACTTCATTTTTTTATTCTAGAATTCTCTGGTACTTTATTAATAGATAAATACATCGTCATTTTTACTAACAAATATTATTAAAAGTCAATTAGGTCGTACAAATAACTGAACGCCTCGAAACAAAGAAACGCGCAACTATTACAAAAGTCGTAAAATGGAACCGAGATAAGATAACGCGAGTGCAACTACTCAAAGTGTTGCAATACGAAAAAAAGAAATAGTAGCAGATAGCTTCATGCATTAGACAAGCATAAACAACACGTTTTACTACATACATTAAATCATAAATTTGACACTAATGAGACAATAAAGCGCGCCATCCTTGTTACAATTACATTACCCAGGTGACTAACACTTCTAGGCGGATACGGAAGAATCTCGAAAGTGTGACGTATAGAGATAATTTAATATAAAAGCCGGAACTTCATTGAAACGATTCATTCATGTTTGATTCGGTCCTAAACCAAGCAGTATGTAACAACTTTGGGTAAAGATTTGAATGCATAGTTTGAGAGATTTAAAATATTAGGATATGCAATAAGCACCACAGACCTTTGCATAAATATGAACTTATAAACTTAAGTAGTTTCAAACACAAAAGTTATCGAATGCGATTATTTGATGAAGCATCATTTGTTTTATGAAGATGGAACATCCTTCGGTACAAGAGTTGCGTTAAGTTGGTTAATTAAAAATAGAACAGGTAGTAGAACGTGAAACAGCCAAATTAGCGTCCATTAGAGAGTTTTGAACTTGTGTAAATAGTTGCCAAAAAAAACATTGGTCAAAAGGCAATAATATATGAAGTGCTGCCTGCATTTCGAGGCAGATTTAGACAGTACATTCCATCACAACCAAACAAATATGGAATAAAAATTTGCGTATAGCTGATTCTAAATAATATTATAAATATAATATGCAGAAATACTGTCGACAACAGCTAGAAAGCGGATGAAATTTTCATGAGACTTTCTTAACCAATTTCTAAATCTGACTGAAATATTACGATAGATAAATTGATTTACCAGATTGTTGAAAGCATATGCCTGAAACACATTACTATACGACTGTGGAATTTGGACAGGATACGGTCTTGGGGGAATAGTGCGGGCTATATTACAAGCAGATATAGAAAAAAAATTCAGACTATTGCACGCAGTTAGTGATAGACGTAGGCTGTGGAAATAACAGGGAAATGTGTAAGGTTAGTTCAGAATAGAAAAGAACGGAGGTACGCGTCTAACCAGTTCCAGGGCCGAAGACCCAAAGATGATGAATTGATTTACTAATCTGAAATTGGTAAGAACGTTTGAGAAAGAAGAATTTTCATATGTTGCAACCGTGCGGAAACATAGAAACTTCTGACAATTTTTATATTTCCAAAAGATCATGTACGTTATAGTGCCATTTTTTAATTTCAAAAAACTCTCGTGTGATATTCTCCAAAAAAAGAAAAAACTTATTCTGCTTTCAAGTATGTGTATTTCCTATGATGTTTTTGGTGATGATAATCAGAGGAAGTCTGGAATTATCTCTTTTTATAACGATACAAACTCTGGAGTGAACATTGGAGATAAGTTTTGTGCAACATACCTTGTGATTAAGCCAGTGGTAACGAATATAGCGAAAATCAACTCTATGGTTATTTTTCTTGCGAATAAAAGAAAATCATAGAACGGTAATACCTCTTAGAAGATCAACTGAAGAAATGACTGCAAATGGGAAGTTTCAAATAAAAAGTGCAGACCCATTCCCAAAATTGAACTAGAAGTTAGACCATCTGGAACCGTTGCAAAAGACATCTGCAGAGATGTTATTAAGAAATCAATAAATTATCCTTGAGCGTATATTGCTGCAAAAAAAGTGAAATTCATTTGTCTAAGAATGCATGACAAAATGACGAATAAAAATTGTGTTGGTAAAAATAATGATAGTGATTCTCAATAGTCTTTTATTTGAATTAATTTAATTTTTAACTAAGTGAAAGCAATATCTATGATAGTAATGCTTTTATAATAATAGTGTTTAACTTAACATAACCGCTTTCAAAGAAGGTTAAAATCTAGGTATATATTCAGAAGATATAGTGCGAGCAAAAATACCACAAATAAGAGCACTTCTAAAGACGAATTTACATTAATCACTTCAGATTTACAGGGTGATTCAGGAAGGGTGGCGACCGGACGTATCTCGAAAACCGTATGTACTAAAACTTGGGGAAAAAATTCTTTTAATGAATTTGGCCCTAAAAATGCTTTAAAATGTTTTTTAAGTCCGTCGTTTTCCGCTAGGTGGTGCAATTAATCACTCACAAAATATAATTGCGTTCTTTACAAAATATTCCCTACGTTCTATTTAATATTTAAAAAAGTACTACCTCATTACGTTAAAATCTATTAATTTCTCCTATTTCAGCGGGTCGAATCGGTCTTGGATTTTTTCTTCTACTATGACTCCCTGCTCTACGACTATTTACTTAGAACGGCATTCTTTTCTTTTCCTTTTTTGTTGTGGTAATCGATGCAGACTTCTTAAGTACCTTTCGTTGCTCTTTTGCTTGTCCGCACGGTATGCCGTAACAATTTGCTACATTCTATTTCATATTTAAAAATTTACTGCGTCATTACGTTAAACCTTCCAGTTCCCTATCATTTAATTTATGTTTGCTACTCTCCTATAATTTCAAGCCACGTAGAAAGCCACTACATTTGATTTTCCAATGTTCCACCGGAAGGTACTACACTGGCCAAGAAGCAAATCTTTTCTACCGGGAAATTTTGATTTTTGCCAAATCCTTGCCGTTCCAAGCAAGGTAGGTTTCTTTAACGTGCGTGACAACACTCACACACAGGACCTACATTCTACTTAATTCGAACAAAGACGTATTTTTGTGACAAATGCTCGCCTAACATTTTTCAAGCAAACCGTGTCAGGATTCAAACCCGGGACCTTGGGCATAGTAGTCACACTCATACCAAATACGTCATGGAACCGCCTGCGCAGATGAATAACCAACTTTGGTCGTCATTCATAAAATGCACTAGTTCGTTTGTCTATATTCTTATCCCTTATCTATACAGGTAATTTTTATTAATGAGGGCTTTCCTGACTGTGGCAAGTTAAATGGTAACTTCTTGTACTTTACTAATTTAATTTAAACAGATAAGAGGTGTTTGTTATTTCTTTTGTTATAAATATGGTTTTAAACAATCCTTGACATGGTCAAATAGATATCATTTATTAGCGTTGTTAAAATGTTTTAATTTAATTCTAAAGTTTGCAATTGATTTTCCGTGATTGTTTTCTTCTCCAAATTTCGATATGTAATTTTTGGTATTAAAATAATTTATTTTCAAGACTGGCTTTCACATTCCACTCTGTACGATGCTCCCGAATGTGCAAAAGTTTCTCAAGTTGTGAATTGATATCAGCAATTTTCACGTCTTCGTTTTTTTCAGTGTTTTCTTAGGGAAATTGGTGAGAGAGGTTAAGTTTAATTAATAACTAATATGAACTGTATTTTTCAGCTGGTTTAGTCTAGGTTTCGCTCTTTATTAAAGTTGTGTGTCTACGTTGTACATCCCCTTTTCGGTTAAGTTTGGTTTTGATGGTTAGGCTGTATTAAAAATTGTCACCAAACTCTTGCTAATTTAAGGTCCTGGTGTTGATGATTCCTCTTTACTATAGACAACCTGTTTTGGATACTCCTTACTCTCGCATAGTAGATGTTCTATGTTTAACGAACACAAGTTGCATCGATCGTATCCGTAAGTATTGAAACCCTAACCGTAATAGTAAATTGTTGTATTTGTTACTAACCGAATAAATCGTACTAGTTATTTATAACAGTTAAACGCCAATGTGTATATCGGGTGGATTAGTATAAAATTTCGTCCATGTGTCGACACACTGGGTGTTTTGTATAAGCCAATATTGTATGCGTACGATTTGGTACACGTGTAAATTCAGGTCTTTGTTATTTAATTATATTATGTACCGTATCAAGATAATGTGCGTTTATAACTTTTGTTTGGTGATTTAGTACGGCCTTTACAATTAGGTTAATTTTATTTATTTATTATAAGTAACATAAAATTTCTATAAATTGTTTCATGTGAACCGAAATGGTAAATGTTTTATGGTGGTTTCATGATAAATACAAAAATATTTAAATATATTGCTAGTGTCCTGCAGGATAAAGATTTGTACTTTACGTTTCTATTTTGATTCGTTACAAACTGAATATTTCTTTTCGGGTCCCTAAATGTGTTTGCGTTATAATAATTGACTGTAACGAACGCACAAAATTACTTATTTTAAATTTATTTGTTTGGTTTAATAAAGAACGCTATTGTACCATTACTGTGTGTCTTTATTTATGTTGTTTTTTATGTTTTCTTATTATTATTAATGTTTATTTATTCTGTTGAACTGACTTATAGTGTTTTAACAGCCAAACGCGCTGTCCTTATTTATTTTATTTGCCTGTTATTTGCCAACCATTAATTTTGTCTATTTCAGCGGGTGAATCGGTGTGTTATGGTAATCGGTGTGGATTACATACATTGCTTTCGTTGCTCTCTTCCTAGTCCGCACAGTATACCGTAACACCCTAATTAAGTTTAGTAGAAAATATCAACGTTAGAAACGAGCGATGTTAAATAGGTAGGATATTTTCAAAAGTCATCCAACCTTCTTTACTTTTAAGTTGTTGCTATTAAATTGATTTTGAACGTTTGCAAATTAACTCCTTTATAATGCCTTACTAATCAAATGAGGAGGCGTATGTATGATATGCTTGGTGTGTATTTTGAATGTCTACAAAACGAAGTAATTGCTGAAAGGGAAGGACCAATTGCTATTATGTAGCAATACCGATGGCAGTGTAACGGTTATGTAATAAACAAAGCAACCACGACAAACTACTTAATAAAGGATATAAATACCTTAAAGCCTGTGCCGCACTGGGCAATAAAAGTCACACACAAAAGATTAGCGGACAACCAAGAACACGCACGTTCGGTGTGGTGTCGCCTTCAGGGCACTCGTACAACTGTCTTCTGCAACCGTCCGAGTACGACTGATTGTTACTTCACGCACTCACACTACCGGCATAAGGTTTCACTAAAAACCGTAGAGTACCCGCACTAATGGTATTTATTGTCACCACTACCAAATTGTTCAATGATGACGTAACATACCGCCCACCAAATTCATAGAATTTTGAAAAGGAGGGAAGTAGGTTGGGTGAAGGAAAACACATGGGATTTGACCTTGCTAGGAAAACAGGTAACGAAAGATAGGGTGGTACAGTACAGCGGCGATATCACCAACTATGCAAAATAAAAAAATATATATGTAAATAAACAAATATTTAAAAATAATATACTACCATACATGTAAGAAATGTGTATATACATCTAAACATAAAACAAAATTAAAATACCGGTACTGGTGCTAGTTTGACCAAAGGTCGTTTTAATGTGCCATGTGCAGTTTTGATTTCAGCGACACGTATAATACCGTCCGCACCGGGAAAGGTATTAATAATACGACCAAACTTCCATTGAAGTGGAGAAAGCTGGTCGTCTTTGATGAGGACAATAGTGTCCTTTTCAACTTGTCGCACACCTACCTTAGAGTGCCATTTAACTTTCTGATTCAGAGTATGTAAGTACTCATGGCTCCAGCGAGCCCAAAAATCTTGGTGGAGTTTTTGCAGGAGTTTCCACCTGCTCTTTAATGATAAAACGTTGTTTGAATGGTCCTCATCTGGTGGTGCAGAAAGAGGCTCCATAGTTAGGAAATGACCTGGTGTTAAGCAACGCAAGTCATTTGGATCCGAACTCAAAGCGCAGAGTGGCCTTGAATTTAAAACAGATTCAATTTGAGTAAGAACTGTGTAAAGTTCCTCAAAGGTAAGTTTTTGTTCGCCGATTACGCGAGCTAGGTGTGTCTTTACCGACTTAACACCGCTTTCCCACAAGCCACCGAAGTGAGGGGCGCTAGGTGGGTTAAACGACCACTTTATCTTTTCTGAGGTCACTGCATTATGCATATAACTCGTAAGCTGACGATAAACACCTACAAAATTAGTTCTGCAATCACTAAATATTTGAGAACAGCGTCCTCGACGTGCTATAAATCGTCGCAAAGCAGCAAGAAACGCGTCTGCCGACAAATCCGAAACAAGTTCAATATGTGCTGCCTTAGTGGCAAAACAAACAAAAATACAAATATAGGCCTTAAGAGTTTTAGAGCCTCGTAGGCGGTTAGCCTTTATTAAAAGAGGGCCAGCAAAATCAACACCAACAATACTGAACGGTTTGATTTGGGTAATACGTGCTGCCGGCAGGTCTCCCATAGGAGGAGTTACCAGGACCGGTTTGGTACGAAAACATCTATGACATGATGATAAATAACTTCGGATTGAATTTTTAATAGAAGGGATCCAAAAATTCTGTTGTATAAGATACGCTGTGGTATTAACACCGGGATGGTAATACCTTTCGTGTGTTGACCGAATGATAAGTTCGGTTAATCGATGCCGCTGAGGCAATAACGCAGAAAACTTTTCGAAATAGGAAAGCGAAGAATGTGTCAAGCGCCCACCTACTCTTAAGATATTTTGTGGATCAACAAATGGAGATAGTATTCGCAAGGTTTTAGGTTTGTATTTACCAGAACGGTCTTGAACTTCCACAACAGCAGTGGAGAGTAAGACAGTAACTCCAGGATTTAAATTTGTCTGTGAAGACAAAACATTTGCCGGAATAGGAGCGGCTGACTGCGTCCTATTGGCATTTTTATGCATATGTGTAGCGGTCGGTTCAGCTGAACGGCTAGAAGCAGGTTGCGCTTCAAAATGTAGCAAGGTACGATGCGGCTTGGCGCAAGTTCGACAAGAATTATAAGATTTGCATTGCATGGACGCATGGTCTGTACGTAAGCAATTTAAACAGAGGCGTAAGCGTTTGACAATGTCGAAACGTTCCGTCGGAGTTTTTTTTAGAAACGATTGACATCTGTAAATTAAGTGATTGCCCTTGCAAGAAGGACAATGGTGCGAAAATGAATTCTTTGAGTCACTGGAGCTAATTGGTGTGTCCAGTGAAACTACGTTAGAAGAAACTCTTGGTTTAAATTGAAACGCTGAGGATTTCTTAACCACTGATGTGTGAGATGTATGGCCAGTCGTCGAATAAGAAACAGGTGCGGTTAAAGAAAAGGTTTCCAACGCTGCACATTGTTGAGTTAAAAAATATCTCAAATCATCGAAATTGGGTATTTGCTTCGGATCCGATTGCAGTTCAAAGCGTTTTCTAGTAAACGGATCGAGTTTTTCTAAAAGAAAATCGACCAGAATGAAGTTCCAATGTTCAGTAGGAAATTTTAAGTTAGAACAGCAAGGTTCTCTGAAAAACAATCAATAAGTGCCCTAAGTTTCTTAGGGTCTTCTGATTTTAAAGGTGGAAAGTCTTTCATAGCTTTCCAATGCAAAGTTGCTAATAAACGTGGATTGCTAAATCGCTCACGCAAGGCATTATATGAAATAATAAAATTATCCCCCGAAACAGGTACAGATTTAATAATTTTCAAAGACTCCCCGCTACAGCAGTTTATCAGGTAATTTAATTTCTCAATATTGGTCAATGAAGCATTATTGTAAACCAGACTGTCAAATAAATCAATAAAAGATGGGAATTCAGTTACCTCATTATTAAAATGTGGGAGCTTTAACGGTAACAATTTTGATCCCGTACTGCTTGATGTACGTTCATTAATTTGCGGTGCCCGCATTTCTTGCATCGTTTCAAGGTGAAGCAAAATGCAATAGTAAGCTGCATCTACCTCTTTACGTAGAGCGTTGTAATTTAATAATTCTACATCGTTACATGAAGCTAAGACATCAATTAAAACCCTATTAAAATTGGAGTAAATGTCATTTACTCCCCTTGTTTGAATATGGAATAACGTTTTTAAACTTGAATCAGTCTGTATAGCGTTGCCGAGCTCTAAAATTTCCATAATGCGTATTTTAAATAATTCGAGTTGCGCCAAATCTGTCTTTTTCGGAGCCATAATGACAATGTTATTCTGAAAAACGTACAAATAAATCCTGTAAACCGTAACCGCTCAGCTGTGCGCTGAGAAATATTAAATATTATGGGTTGTTGTTCAAGCACAAAAATGTAAAATAGCGCATAAATCAATAAATCACGTTTATGACTATTAGCCTCCAATGTGTCTTAAGCAACACGTCGAAAACCTAACGGTTTGTCAAACAAAGCGTTAAGATAAAATCTACAGTTTAGAATGGGCGGCTTTTAACATCTAAGATCAGAGAAACATTTAAACATGTGGCTAACATATTGCAAGAAAGGTTGAAGCTTTTACAACTTTATTACCCCTTATTACCCCCTATTTCACTTTGTAAACCGACTGCAAGGATTGTATGTGATACAAAAAACGCGCAATGAGTTTTAATGCAAATTAGCAAGTTTTATATTAAGGATTTGTTTGTAATTAAACGCTTGCTGGTTTAATTACGGCGAAATCGCTTAATTTAATGTAAAGAGAGTATATAGCTAATATTTACACATTTTAACCCGCTAAATATGGGTTTGAACACAAATTTAAAAGCTAAAGTAAATGATTAAAACACGCTCGCTGAAATGCAAAATAATATTCAGTTTAGGACATGCGTATAAACATAGGACCGGTGAAATTCGGATCGTATTAGGACCAAATGTGGGATGATAAGGTGATCTAGATATGGTAATTATAGGGAAGGACCAATTGCTATTATGTAGCAGTACCGATGGCAGTGTAGCGGTTATGTAATAAACAAAGCAACTACGACAAACTACTTAATAAAAGATATAAATACCTTAAAGCCTGTGCCGCACTGGGCAATAAAAGTCACACACAAAAGGTTAGCGGACAACCAAGAACACGCACGTTCGGTGTGGTGTCGCCTTCAGAGTTCTCGTACAACTGTCTTCTGCAACCGTCCGAGTACGACTGATTGTTACTTCACGCACTCGCACTACCGGCATAAGGTTTCACTAAAAACCGTAGAGTACCCGCACTAATGGTATTTATTGTCACCACTACCAAATTGTTCAATGATGACGTAACAGGGAATATCCGCTACTATATTCTGAAAAGTATCGTCATTCTAGGAAAGTATTGAAAAGATTGGCACGAAGATTGCGAGAAACTGGCAATGTTTAACTGTTGCAGTAAGATATGAGATACGTAGAAGTCGCACTGAAGAAAATGTCATTAACGTATGTTAAAGCTGAACCACATTTAAGTATTTACGAAATTGCAAGAGATCTAGCAATGAATTCTTTAATGAATAAAATACTACAGGATTGTACAATGCATCCTTATCATGTTATTTTAAACTAACAGTTAAAAAAAATAGATTTTAATGGACAACAGGACTATTGCAATTGGTTAAAAAGAATGTTGAACGATGATCCAGACTTCATATCGAAAATATTATGGACGGATGAGGCTACGTTTTCCAGCAATGGTAAAATAAATTTGTAGACTAGGCATTACTGTTCAAAAACCAACCCACACTGGCAAAGGGAAGTCAATTACGAAAATCGGTGGAGTCTAAACATACGTGTGGTATTATAAATGGAAGGATTATCGGACCTATTTTCTTTGAAAAATCATTAGATGGAGAAAGGTACTTAGAATTAACGAATGATTTACCAATTTCACTAGAAGATATTCCTATTGAAAACAGATTAGATATGTAGTACCAACAGGATGGTTGCCTAGCGCATTTTGCAGCAAATGTAGTCTTATCTAGATAAATGAATTGGACGAGGAAGTATTTTTGCATGGCCATAAAGGTCACCAGACCTTACAGCTTTAGATTTCTACTTGTGGGGATGAATCAAAGATTTAGTTTTTACAACACGTTCAACCACAAACGAGGACTTGAAAGATAGGATTCGGGAAGCAATTCGAAATATTTCTCTTGCTGAAATTGTGACCAGTGTTAGTTTCATTAGAGAAAGACGGAATTTATACTTACCAAATGATGGCAAGCATTTCGAGTATTTAAAATAAGTGGGCTTTAGGTGATTTTATGGTTTTTTGCGTTTTGTAAATTTCCATTATAAGTAATCTTGGTTTGATTATATTTCATTATTTATGTTATTAAATATTTTTGTGATGAGTTTTTACTTGTTACTTAGTTCTAAAAATAATTTTAGCAACATAATTTCTCTTACAACTTGTAGGGTGATCCAACATTAATGTTGATATTTTTTATAAACCTTAATTAGAGAATATTGTTTGTAAAATGCAATATTTTGTAAGTGATAGATTGCACCTACTAACGGAAAACTACGGACTCAAAAACATTTTTAAGCATTTTTAGGGTCGAATTTATTATAATAATTATTTCCCCAAGTTGCTAGGACATACGGTTTCCAAGATACGGCCGGCCGCTACCCTTAATGAATTACCCTGTAACTAATAATGAATAATTAATACTACTGCTTTCATCTGCATTTCATGTATAATGAACATCAAACGTGACAGTGGAAAAAATGGAACGTATTCTTTCTTGGATGAAAAATGGACAAGTCACTCCAGATGTAAAATGTAAACATTTTAAAGTGAAGAGTGCACTTGCTTACAATATCAAACTTAGTAGTTTGAGCGTACAAGATTATAAAACCCTTTGCAGAAATGAGTTTTCGTTGGAAGGACGATCAAGCATTGCAATTTTTAGAAACTTACAAAAATTAGAAGTGTTTGTGAAACAGTAAATGTGAAGAATATCACAAAGTAAATTTGTTCCAAACAATTTTCGTTTTTGAATACATGGCTTAATCCACCAATATCGACGTCCTTTCTTCTTTAAAATGTTGACACATCCTCCTCTAAGAGCCATATATATATATATATATATATATATATATATATATATATATATATATTAATTCCCACGATCACTAGTTCAGTTGCGGACATTAAAACTACACCTGGTTGATCTAAAATTTGATACGTGTAGTGATGTAAAAATACGGTTTTCTTTAACGGTGAAGAAAACATGATAAAAATATGTTTCTTTTTAATGAAAAAAACCAAACCTGTTTGTTTCACTTTTATCAACAATTTGCTATTTTATGTACCTATGGAAATTAGTTAAACCTAAAGAGTGTAGTTTTTCACTATATTTAACAAAAAGTATTTGGAATAATGATTGGTAATGCAAAATGTATGAAGGCTGCTTGGGCTATTTTGAAGACTCAAAATGTGAATACAAATCTCTTTACATAGGGGTTTTTGCACATTCACTAAATTTGATATTCAATGACTTTTGCAACATTTTTTGAGTCAAAGTGTACTGTTAATAAAAGCAATCAAGCAATCACATCTTCTGCTGTCAGCATTTAAGAAAAAACAAAGTAAAGTCAGTCCGCTCTCACTAAAATTACCTGTAGTAACAAGATGGGGATCTATTGTTTCTTGTCAAAGTTTACAAGCAAATAAACAAGCCATCATGTCTCTTGCAATTGATGAAGCCTTGCAGCCATTAATTAAAAAGCACCCAGTCATAAAAAAAATTGAATGGATGATACATTTAGGGACAAAGTTCAAGGTTTTATACAGCTACTACAACCTGTCGCAACAGCAATTACATTTATAGAAAGCGATAAACCCAGAATCTCATCAGTAGTTCGAATCTTTAAAGAGTTCGAAGACATTTTATTAAAGTTTTACCCACCTGTCCCTTATTTAAACAAGAGAAAGCAAAAGCGGCGCAAATTATTGTAATTTATTGGATCCATCAATTCGAGGTGCTGATCTCAATCCTCTGGAGCAGGAAGCTATAAACGTTTTGCCGCTCACCAGCACACTTAATAATAAGGTAATGATCACTATTTTGTAGACTGATGCAATTGAGCAAATTTATGAAGCCGCTGAAAAGATTTCAGAAGTAAGTGAAAAAACAGTTTTATCTGAATTTGTCAATTTTCGAGCAAAAGATAGATTCTTTAGTAAACCATTCTTATGGTTGTCAGCATGTGAAGTATCACCAACTAATTGGTGGCCTGGATTATGCAAAAGTACAGAGTTGGCAAAATTAGCAATTAGATTCTTACAATTACCAGCTACCTCAGCGGCTTGTGAAAGGACTTGTAGCACCTATGGAGCAATACATACATCAAAGAAAAATAGATTAAAAAATAATAGGGCTGCCAAACTGGTATATATTAGCTATAACTTAAAACTACAAAATCTTCAAACACCAAATAGAAATTCTGCTATGGACTGCAAAATTGCCACTTCACCTAGCAGTTTAAGCAAAGCAAAAGACTCTTCATACCCGTCTGTATCTACCACAAGTAGATACACAACGTCTACACCAAATGCTCGCAATATGATGAAAATGGAATGGATTGATGAAAGGGATACCGTATATAAAACTGAATTTTCGACCTCTGATGATTCTAACACATCTTGTTTTCTGTTGAGAACACTAATTCTTCTGAAAATCTAGGAGTTTGAATCAGAATCTTAATTTACAGTAATGAAAATTGCACTAGAATTTAGAATTAGAAAGACTACGTCAATGGTTAGTTAACGTTAGTTATACTGTCTTATACACACTAATTCTTATTTAAGCCATATTGGGTATATTATAGTAGCATTGTTAAGAATATAATAAACAGTTGAATAGTTTTTATTTTTGAAAACAAACATATTTATAAAAAATACGATCCCACTTTGTATTTTTTCCCAAAAAAAAAATACAATTTTTGAAAAAAAAAACATTTGTGTTTTTTTCATTTACATCACTAGATACGTGTAAATCGTTTCCATTTCACTGTTCACTTTCCTGCGGATGATTCATCATTGGTGTACATCTAAAGTGAATAAACGTAAATTCATCTTCATAGAAAACTAAAAGTTTTAGCTTTTCAAAACAATCAGAAAGCCACTACTATATTATATTTAGTGTTACAAACTAATAGACCGCGTAACACATGACACCAATATTCATCGGGTATAAAGAGATTTGAAAAAAAAAACACATAAACGAAAATCAGAGCCACCCACCCCCCTCCCCGCAGACTAGTCATAAATCAACATAGTACAAATTTGATTGTAACTAAAAATTAGAGACCATAAAAAGTAGCAAATTATTCTAAACGATGCCTAAGTTCTCTGAAAAAAGATCAGAAGCCATACATCTAATCAGATACTAAAATTCTGTGGGGTTGTGACACATAATTCAGTTCCTGCATATACTATTTAAATTGAAAAAGTAATTACATAATAATGCATCAAAAAAGCTTAATAAAGCGTAAAAGTGAAAAGCCCATTATGTGTTGCACTATTTATAGCTTCTCAAGTCAATCCTTATATACTTACTTCCGCGCAAATCCATATAATCGATAATAATCCTTGGACTGTGTGTTACATAAGCAAGATACAGACATAAAATATGTGTACTTTTAATATTTGTAAGTGGTCTAGAAACAATGTCATAAGTCACAAACAATTGGCGATAAAACTTAGTGCAACATTTCCGTAAAAACAACTGTGACCAAGAGATTAATTTCTAAAGTATTTTGTATGCTCAAGAGAAGCCAAGCTAGAACGCTATAAAACCAACGTTTCAAATATTCATTCCCTGCATTACTCTAAGAAATACCAACATATTCCGTGTATTACGCTGGAAGCATTCTACATTTTTCATTCAAACAGGAAAGATGGAAAAATAAAGAAAATGTCCCAGAATGGAATGTTTTGTTAGTCTTGCTATTACCTTGGTATTCTAAAAGACAGAACGTAAATATTTGTGCTATTTCTCAGGTGGTTGAGTTTAGAACATCCCCATTGGCATTTTATGACACACTCCGGAATGAGAAAAGCTTGTGTAAGCTCCCCAGCTAATAGCAACTCACACCCTTGAGATTTAATAGCTTTTCAAGCGTGATTTTAAAAATCCTTTATTGTTTATTTTTTGCTTTATTATCTGGAAAACAATTCTTATAGGGAAATATAGAAAATGAATGTCTTATTTCAGCTTCACTGCTCTTGTTGTTCCATCAAAAAAGATCGGATTACAAACTACAATATCTTTAACGAAACACTACACGGAAACGTGTAATTAGCTAACGTTAATTAGCAGAAGTAACACGTATATTAAAGGCAGCGAGGATAAGCTCATAATCACAAAGCATGAACAGGTGACCTTTCACCGTTAAGGTGTTATAAAATTTTTACATTGTTGAGACTATTAAGTGTGAAAAATAAAGCTCAGGTCTACATACTCTCAACTGACAAACAACTAGAACGTTTTCATTTCTTAGATAAAACCACAGTACATGTAAAATAACATCTTTAGTTAGATAAATTTAACACATCCTAGAATAAGTAGGATTAAACAGGCACAATCCGAAATCTACTAAGGGATGTATAAACAAAACAAAATTTTTTAAGAGGATTATGGTACCTCAACAAACAAAAACCGCGAAATACAAGAACTCTCCGAAAATAAAGCTTAATTTCACACGCAACTAAAATAACGTTGCAGTCTGAATAAATCCTACCCAAAAAAAATCCAGATTTTGAAAAGGCAATGGTCTTCTAATATGGGTTGAATGTAGTTGCCTAGAGATACAGTGACATAAGATAAAATTATTAACTAGAAAAACAATAAGGCAGGATTTTCTGTTCGTTCAATATCCAAATTTATATACTTGTTCAAATAAAACTAATTATTACAACATGGTGGTAGCGGTAAAAGTACAACTATAATAACTACAACTACATGAAAGTAACAGTTAGAAAAGAGAAACGAATATTGAACAAAATATTAAATGTGCATTAGCATACAATTTTTCTGCACATGGCTGTTTATATTTTTGTATTTCTGCTAATTGGGAAAGCTGAAAAACTAGGTTTGAACGTTAGTATAAGCTATAAGAGTGCTAGTACAAAAAGTGCAATTTTTCCATGTATTTTCTTATGGAAAAATTTACGGTCTGTTTTGCACTTTTTTGTACCCAAGATTGAAATCCCCATAAGAAGGATCTGTGCGTCAATTCAGGCCACTTTTCAGCCCAACACTCCGACGGAAGAGTCTATTACATTCAGTTTTTAAGAATAGAATAACATTAATACAAACTGTATAAAATTTTATTGAAGGTAATATATTTAGAATTAATATTCTACATTTGCAATAAGTATTATATTTCTTCTTGCTCCATAATTGAATAATGTCCAACAGGTGCTGTTGCATTTGAACCGGTAAATAACTGGCGTTTATCATCATGTGAGCTTAGAGCAATCTTCTCCTGAGCGATGGTGTGAACTTGATGCTTGGATTAGATTCTGAGTAACAAATACTTCCTTGTAATCTTCTGTGCATCTGACATAATCCTCAAAAAATATACCATTCTTTATTACAGATTTTTTTAACTCCCTTTATCTTCTTAGTAACACCAACGTTTTGAACAGCATGTGATCGTGTATATGATTCATCCTCTTCTATCAATGGTGAGAATTCAGCCTCCTTTACTTCAGGCGTTTTAAAAAACCTTTGTCACCTACATCTTTGATCACAATCCTATAAAATCAGTCACAATGGAGCCATTACTTTCGTCTTGCATCATCCCCAATACTTTCTTGTTAATTAGGGGAATTCCATAAATGTTGTTGAAAGGATAGTCGGAAGTATCGGAACGTTGCTGACAGTCCCGCTTCATAGTTTCATAAGGATTCTGATTTAATATTTTATAAATTAGGCTATGTGTATCTGTGTAAAGAACTCGACACCTATCTCCAAAAGCACCATTCATATATTCATAATAAAAATCGTAAATAGTTAACTTGGCTATATCGAAGATACACATTCCAACATATATAGGTTTATTAAAATAAATTTCCGATTTGAGAAGTTCCACTGCCACAAGGTTTTCATCAACGAAGATGGTAACATTTTTGAATAGAGGGTTAGATATCTTAGCTTCAACACCATATCATCCTTCCCAGTTTTGCACCAGTTCCACATTACAGTGTTTGCGTATATTCTCCATCGTCTTCCCGAAGACGGCATTATTCATCAGCTTAAACAAGTTCTTCTCGAATTCATTCGCAGCTTGTTTCCGAAGTTCAGTATTGAGGTCAATGTAGGATTTTAGCCAGCAGCTTTGATTAAATTTTAGCACACGATGGATTCCTTCTAATTTAAGACCATTCGCCAAAGCTTGTTTAAGATTTCTGTAGTAGCCATCATATCTTTCTTTTGAATTTAATGTAGCCACAAACTTGGTATTTCGAGTTTTCGATACAGCTGGTCTTCCAGTCTTCGGGTCAATATGTTCTGGACAGAAGGGATGTCTTTATGCACATCATGGATACTCCAAATCCACCTCCAAGATATAGCCTACAGAAACATCATCAGGAACTGATATCACATCGATGTTAGTATCGATCCATTCAAATCCTCCGTAGGACAGAGGCTAATTCATCGCCAATTCGTATTGATTATTTACATCGTTTTATTTACATGAGATATACGTCGGGTTTGGAAGGATCATACGTTGGTAAATACTTGTTGTTCGCAGTAGCACGTCGTTCCGAACACACCTAACTCAAACCTTCTCGTATACTCTTTTCTATAAACAATAGCTGATCGATGTCGGTCATCAACTCGAGCTCCTGTCCTGCATGCTTCATAATTGCATCCCAAGTATACCCAGGTACCATGTAATAATAGGCGGGGTCTAGTCCGTAAGTGGAATGACAACTTGAACGGAATTGTTCAAAAACTTCAGTCAATAACATCACATCGGTCTTAAGATACAAATCAGGATGGATATTGACCCAGATTTTAAATATTAAATGCTTCCCACACTTTCTGAGTATGCGCGTACAGTTTCTTCGTAATCCCTCTACCTTCCAGCTTATGGTAAAAGTCTTGATAGCTAGGTGATGATGTGTAATCAAGTTTTTCGAAAAGAATCAACGAAATCGTATGGATAGACACCTTTTCGCGTCAATAATTTAAACTGTTCGTCACTTAAAAATGTAAATTCACTTTTTAGTAGTGGATATGTATTTAGATATAACCCCAGTGTTTCTAAAGATGAGCTCATAAAGCGGAAACTGTCGATAAATCTATAGTTGACCAAGTTACCAGATATGTATATTGTGAAAGATATATATTTTCCTTGGTCACCGGCAGCACTTCCACACGACCATCCAAATCTACAACGATGCTTTTGATTAAGAAATGACTGTCATAACCACTTAGATATGAAAAATTACAGGTATTTTATGCGAATCTTGGTACTTAATATTACAACTTCATGCACAGGTCCTCTGTAGTTCTTGATAGGCAAACTCTTTTATCTTTTAAACCAAACGGTTTTTCGCAAATATGACAATGAGTTGCTGCTTCAAAATCAGCTTGTTGTTCCAATAACAATGGAGCTATATCGAAGGAACACATAAATACAGTTTCAACCTTCTGCAAATTGTCGAAGCTCCATAGTAAACCACTTTATCCAATCTTCGCCGCAATATGACCGATAAAACGATGAGTCATCATAACCACACTTTACATAATATCCAACACTATATGGCACGTGTTCTTGATACTTTTTCTCGTCCGCAATGGGCTTCAATATACATTATTACAGTATTTCTGGAGTTCTGGAAACGAAGTATCATATCTTCTTCAGTAGGCACTCGAGGTATACATAACTGCTTCATTTTACAATCGTTGGTATGATTTCTTAATTTATCAGTTGTACTAAAGTGATGAAGGCAACGATTACAAATATATTTCTTTCCATAATGAGAACTAAGTTGCGATAAAACAAATCGACTTAAGTCCTTTATCCACACATAGTGGGTGTTGTATGTTTCAATTCCATCGGTGTATTTAAAACAAGCCATATCTTCGTCATAATACTGATTGTGGATCATAAGAAAATTCACATGTTTATCCAATCTATTTTCTGATATTGGTATTGGAACAGTAGTAAACTTGTGTTTCTTTAATTTTAAGGTGTAAACGTTAATTGTTATATCATTTTGTGATTCAAAGTTCTTGATCTGGTTTAAAGTCATCGAAAACTGAATGCCTTTTAGATTTAAAACTGAAGAATAATGTGGATAGTTGGACACTCTTTGAGGGTTTCGTTCGACAGGATGTAGCGCTGCCATTACGGGCCACACGAAGCAAGCTTGGTCGTCATTTCTTACGTTGATACATGCCTGCTTTTGTTTAATCTCTAAGGGCAGCTCAATGTACGAGGATCCTCGCAGAGGATTATGTTTGTTGATGTTGAGTCCCAAATTAATTATGTTCTTCAAACACCAGCTACTATCTCGTTGTTGGAATTCTTCTATATCAATCGTTATCGGTTCTGCGACTTTTTCATTAAACCATTTGTCTAGATCAATGTTCCTGAAGATAGCAGCATTTGACGTCGTGAAATATTTATGTTCATGTTTAAGCTTGTAACCTGCACCAATTTCAAACTCTCCACAAAACGCCGTATTAACTTATACAGCCTCGTCCATTTCAAGCGCGTTCTGGATCCTCCTCTTGAAAAGACTCTTACGGTCTATTAAAAAATTTCCCATATCCTTATGCTTTAGATTGCTTATTAACACGGTCCTGATACATCCTTTGAGGAATCTTCTCAATGTATACGCTTATATGCAGTTTCCTTTCTAGTTTTAAGCCCCGCTCCTTTCTTCTGGATTACTTAAATTGTAAACGCATAGTTTTAATATTCGCCAACGAAGCCAATAACTTTTGCTTCTCACCAACAGCATTTGCTTTTCCAATTGCTTTATTTATGCGGCGAATCTCAATTGTACATTCACGCAGACCATCCATTAGCACTTTTTCGTCACGTGACGATCTTAATACTTCAAACAGAGCAGCAATATATTGCACTAAATCATTCAAAAAAGGACATGCTACATGTTCAAAGTTCAACACCGGAATGACTGGTACTAGCACACGCTTCCGTATTTATACTGCTTCTCCCACTCCAAATTAAAAATCCAAGGTCATCTACTTCAACTGTTAATTGAATAGCCGAATTGTGATTGATTGAAATTTTTTGTTTTTAAAATTTAGGAAACAGATTATTAAAAACGGTGTACCTTTAACAAAAAAAAACGTAAACTATTCTATCCTAAAGGTTGACTTGCTGGGTAAACCTCTGAATACGAACTGACGCTGCGCTCGCCAGCAGCGGTTTATGCACCCGCCGACGAGTCCATTTGGTGGCGGGAGGGGGTAGATCCAGAATAATAACAAACTTGGACTTTGGACAGGTCACCACTTCTATAGCAACTTCTAGCATGTTTACCAAATAAGATAAGGGAATAATCAACTTGGAGCATGAACCAGTTTTCATGCAGATACATGTATAGAATAACTTACTTGCACTTTGAACCAATGCATTTTTTCTTATATACTTGCATGTAAACGTGTAGAATATCTACATCAAATTCATACGATAACGACACACCATCACAGTGTATTGCCCATCAAATCAGCCATAATACATAGTTTAAATTAAACTAACAGTGCAACTCAGCCACAGATTACCTTCCTCTATCGGGCTGCATATAAACGCAACAAAACCTTCAGAATGCTTACATACAACTTTATTAAAACAATATATACAAATCTCTACACCACCACCACCAGCACATTGCCTTCTCGAGCAATGAAGGAGCGTATATAGTGCATATACCAATCTAGCTAATCGTGGAGAATAGTGGCCAATAATGGTCAATTACAACCTGCTCACATGATCACATACCTTACATGTGATTTACCAATGCTCCGCCCGAAGATACTAGATTGGCCAGGAAGCGAGTTTTTTTACCTAGAAAATTTGAAATTTTGCCGAACCCTTGCTGTTCCAAGCAAGGTAGGGATCTTTAGCGTGCGTGACAACACACACACGGGACCTCCATTTTACCTCTCATCCGAACGAGGGTGTATTTTTGTGAAAAATGCTCGCCTAACATTTTTCAAGCGAACCGTGTCGGGATTCGAACCCGGGACCTTGGGTGTAGGAGTCACACACATACCACTACGCCACGAAGCCGTCTATGATCACATGACCACACAACCACCTGGTTGTATGACCACACAATCACAAGACCACCAGGCCGCATAACCACAACAGATCTATGGAATCCATTACTGTCGGGAAAAAGGGAAATGGACTATTTTTAAAACCTTACAAGAAAGGTACTGCGCTATTTTTAAGAGCCGCGTCGGGCCGCGCCAGATTGCACTGGGCCGCAGGGAGCGGCCGAGCCGGGTTGCACTAAGCCGCAGGGAGGGACCGCACCAGGCCGCAGAAAGCGGCCGTGCCGGGCCGCAGGGAGAAGCCGCTCAAAATTTTATTCAAATTTAAACACTTACTTTTTTACAACTTTATTAAAAACAAATACAATATTTAATTATGAATAAATCTATTGACGAGAGTCGTGTATAATTAAAGCATAAGCTTTCCACAAGTACATCAGCTTCTGGACCAATAAAAGAGCGCATATAGTACATGTGCCAATCTAGCCAATCGTAGTGAATAGTGACCAATAACGGTCAATTACAACGCCTCGCTCGGTTTCATTTGCATCCCCATTAACCGTCTCGATCTGACAGTCAAAAATGTATCATCCACAAACCCAATAGTGCATCCTTTGGACAATACAACAATATAACAACTTCCAGAATGTGGGATCAGAGCATGACCCTTGTGGCCATGCTCTTTCCACTACTCGCGATAGTTTCCTCCGGGGTTTCCAACTGTGCCAATCGCCCCTAGAAATTACTCTAAACTAATGACATCAGGTTTCGCCGACAATCCCTACGCTCCAACTCCCAAACGATAGCTTGACACCAGGCAGCTTAAAATACCCCTGAAATGTTCAAAGCCACGACGACACAATGCTACTTTGCCTTCCTCGCTGTTTGATTTCTCTAACTAAGAACCCTAACGCGTCAGTAATCGACTTACCCTCCGCGAAACTACAACTTTCCCCAGTACCAGTATCAAGCTAATTGGGCGATAGCTGCCCGGTGCCGACACATCCACCTTTTTTAGGTTTAAGGATAAATTTCACGTTCTGGACTTTCCAATAATGTGGAAATAAACCCTTCTTAAAACAAAGATTAAACACCCCGGCAAAGACATGCAGGGCCAGCAGGCACGCTTCGAGAGCTGTGTCTAAGGTGATTGCATTATACCCTGGTGCCTTCTTAGGGTTCATCCTCCTAAGAGCCTGACCTTGTGACCAAGAATTACCTTACCGGCACGTGTCCCTTGCCTCTCTGTAGCACCCCATCGTATCATGTCGTACAACTTCTCATCCTCCTCTGGATCGTCCGATAGGAAAAACTTCTTCAATAAATATTCCATCAACGTTTTACATACCTCCGTATATTCCCCATTATCTTTTTCGACGTCGCCGAGCGCGATCTTCTGTTGTTTACCCCATATTACGCGATACGTCCTCCCCATATATAGTTAATACAAAACAAGGATGCAGAACGCCGGCTATGAATAAGGCGATTAATACAAGAACAGCTTAATGCTGGCTGTGGGCACAGTAAAAAAAAGTAGTACTTAATTTTCAGAGCAAGTTGACAAAGCAAGCTGGGGTCTGTGCTGAAACGCGTGTAAACGTACAATCATCGCTTGGCCGACTCAGTTTTATTTATTATAACACCAAAAAATGATATGCAATGGACAGATAATTACAATTATTAGAAAAAATTAAAAATAGTTTTGAAAAATAACCCTGAAGCAGCCTATACTATAGTGGAGGCTTTGAGGAAAATTAGTTATCTATTTTAAAAAAATTGGTATTAATCACTGATCAAACGCTATTTATTATCAAATAAATATCTAGAAATCTTTTTGCAGGTCTGCTTATTTGTAGAACTTTGTTTTTAATACAACTATGCAGTAAGATTTATACGTTCTTATTTATAAATCCACGCGTGATTCGTCATTGGAATACATTGTATGGTAGTATCTTATCTCGCTAATTTAGTTTATAAACGAAACACTAAAAATCATGCAAACCACAATAACTTTATCGTGGTTACTATACCTAAATTTTAATAAAGATTTCACCTTTATCATAGTCCTATAATTAAATTTTATACAGGATGAAATATTTACGTGAAAACTAACGAAGGAACTAACGAAGAAACTAACTTAATGACTAATTACATTTAAACTTGTGATTGGAAAATTAACGATAATCCGATCGATTAAGCTATTTGCTTATCTTTATGCAATCGTCATACTATACCCTGGTTTTTCGTTTTAGATTTTGGGATTTTGTTCTGAAGAATGTGATTTCTCTGTTTGGCCAGTTTTCGCTGAAGATAAGGAATCGATACATTAGTTATAAAAACATCAAAAATTAAAGCGGTGTCCGAAAATCACGATTTGATTAGAACAGTCTGTTTCCCAAATATTTCTGTCTCCTTCAGACTCCATTTTTTCCAATCCCATTCTCTACTAGAGCTGTCTGAGCGACGTTGTAATCTTTTTTGTGGACACTTAGAGCACATGTTCCAACTGCTGTTTCGGGTGTAACTACTATTTTAACGAATCGATTATTTATAGCTATTGTAAATGTGTGGAAATAATAAGATTTATCGCCAACCGTCAATATAATCATACATTACCATAGCAATTTTCGGAAGTAAAGAAACACTTTATCTTACTGTAAAAATCAAACGTTTTACCTGCCGCAAATTAATCAACATACCAATGACTGATGTATGACATTAAACAAAAACTAGTTGTCATTGTCAGGTCTCTAACAGTGAAAGTTTTGTCGCTCATTATTTTTATAAAATAATGGAAGAAGATATTCAGTGCACGCCACCTGAAATTAAGAAGTCGTTAGAGACGTCTTTCGAAATTCTACCACAAAAATCACTCGAAAAATACAATCGCCAGTATGATATATTCATAGAGTGGTGCAACAAACATGGAATTACAAAATACAGTGAAAACGTACTGGCGTATTTTTCCGATTTATCGAAAAAGTATTCTCCTTCTTCGCTGTGGTCATACTATTCCATGGTGAAAGCAACCCTTTCAGCAAAAAATGATGTTGATATTAGCAAATATAAAAAACTTCGGCTTTCTTAAAACAAAAAGGAAGAAATCATAATCCAAAAAAGTCAAAAACTCTTACACAAGTAGAAATACTTCAATTTTTACTATTATTACAATTCACTTGGTGATAGTTCTTACCAAAAAGGTCGATAAAACAGTTTACGAAGTCGGTAATACAGTTTAGAGTTCATAAATACATCACGCAAGCGCAATGAATACGAAAGCAATGCAACGCCCTGGCGACCGGAAGCGCGAACTTTATTACAGATTCCGCGTTGCCAACTACCATGACGTCACCAATGCATAAATTGCGTAATAATCGGAAAATTTATAAAAAGTTAAATAAACAGGTAACACATAAATTACTCACATGGATATGTCCCTGCGTTGAAGTTGGCTTCTATTCCAAGTCCATCAGGGCCTCCATCCCGGAGGGATTAAAGATGATGACTCGTCATCTCGGGTCGTGCAATCCGATACGCCTCGTTGGCTTCAGATTTATTACCTATGCAGGGATCGGGCAGGAATACTAGGTAAAGGTAGACAAACAAAAGATAATCAAGCAAAGGAATCTACATAGGTAAAGCTAACGATACGTTACCAACAAACGACCACTTCACTCGAAGATCAAAGGCAAAAAGCCTCGATTTAGAGCGTCACGGAAACACTTGTCCCCACTCTTTTGTCTTTTTCACGCATCGGCGCGAACTTATTCGTCCAACCCTCTAGCATCGCGCACTCTGCGCAAACTCACTGGGACGTATCGGAAGTACGCGCCTAATCTTTTAAAATTCCCGCGCACCGCGTCTTTTGAAATTATGGCGCGAAACCTCCGTACATCCAAACTTAACCTAAACAATGTTTAAGGGCCACTTTGGCACGTAACACTATATGCGCCGGATGAAATCTACTTTATGATGAAGGTAATTTATACAAACTTTTCAAAACCAGCTTGATATTAATCTAGTATAAAATTTTAGATTTGTGTTGTGTTTGGTATTGCTGGGGCTTTACGTAATGAAGAACTTTTGAATTTAAATGTAAGGGACATAAAGCACAAAGAAACAATTGTAATTGTTCATATAACTAAAACAAAGACCAATAGACCTCGATTATTTGTGATCACTTCAGAATTTGAAAGAAAAGTAAAATCCATAGAATTATTTAACAACTATTTAGTTCTGCGTCCTAAAGAGACGCCTCATGACTGATTTTTCCTAACTTATAGAAATGGCAAATGCACAATTCAGCCAGTTATGGAATCCATACTTTTGGAAGTATACCAGCAAAATTGCCAACTATCTGCATTTGCCAGATCCATCACTTTATACGGGACATTGTTTTCGTCGAACGTCCGCCACTCTGTTTGCCAATGCATACGGCAGTAAGGAACATTTAAAACGTCATGGAGGATGGAAAAGCGAAACGATTACAGAGTCCTATGTTGAGGAATCTGTGCTCAATAAAACAAAAATCGCAAAAACAATTTTAGGTGAAGGTCAAACTGACAATATAGTTATTACCAATGATAATTCTACTAACGATTTACAATTTGTCAACATAGATAATAACCAGCAAATATTTTCGATTCAAACTCCGACTTCTGGAATTAATTTCTATAATCCGTCAGGGAGTGCGTTCAGGTTTATTATAACAAAAAATTAGTAGATTGATTTTGTATTAGCTATTATTTATATGTTTACTTTGTCATAATAAAATATCATGTTATAATATCTACATTGTTTTTAAATTATAAGTTTTAACGGTTGGCGATAAAAGTTTGTATGCACCACGTCACTGAAGTGTCTTTATTGAACGAGTCTGAGATTATGAGCCGCGCGAGCGAAGCAAGCGAGGCGAATAACAGGCGAGTTCAATAAAGAATCACTTTACCAACTTAGTACATAAATAACTATTATTACAGAACTTCTTTCTGAAATAGTATTGTAGTAATCTAGATTTGAGAGATATAAGGCCATTACACGAACAATGGATTGAATGACAGCTATAAGGGTCGCGTATAATGCAGATTTCAGAAAGATATTTCGAATTCAGGTATGTAGCAATTCCGGAACTGGCGGATTAGTAGACGCGTTTTAGATGACGGAGGTAGTTAGCCGAAACTTTGAGTAGCTAGATTAATACATTATATGCGGGGCGGGTAAAATTACCCGTTGCGAATACTGCTGGCTATTAGCGGGGCGGGTATTTTTACCTTTTGAATGTATTTACTTTAAAAGTGGGGTAAGGTTTTTTTACCGGATGGGTTTACATATAAAACTATAAGAGTTAGCTCGTACAATTATTTCAGTTTCATAAATTAAATTTTTTCAACGTTTGTTAACATAATAAAGGAGCCATAAATTTGCTTCGCCTTGAAGTTGCTTTCATGCAGACCACGCATAATTTAAATTTATATACAAATCAAATTCGAATGTTTCACACTTTTGTATAGGTAAACATATTCTTTTTTAGATAAACATTTTCAGAATTTACTAGAAAGGGGTGTTGATATTACATTTTTTAAATAATTCAGTGTTTAGTCGGCTTTAGACGATTGAACATTCTTTTTTATAAATTATCTTTTTATTATAATAATAATGGCTTCTGATAGTGATAGTGAAGTTTACACAGATAATTTATCGCAAATTTTCAGTGATTTCGATATTGCTGAATTAGAGAGCGAGTGTGAAAGTGATGAAGACTTCTTTCATCCTAGAAAACGTAGAGTTTTACCAATACAGTCTAGTGATTCTGAACAAAGTGACAATGAAGTAGTGGAGTGGTCAGAACATTATAATCCTCCAATTATTGAACAATTTTTAGGACAAATTGGCGTTGATGAGATGCCAAATAATTCAGAAAGTGTGAATGAAGTGGTTCAACTTTTCATAGGAAACGATTTGTTCGACTACATGGCAGAAGAAACTAATCGTTTTCACACACATGATGTTGATAGGTTTAAATCTGTGAAATGGAAAAGACGTGTCCGCAGTGGAATTGAAACAAATGTTGGGATTACTTTTACTTATGGGCAAAGTTCGTAAAGAAAGTAGGGATGAATATTGATCTACAGACAGAACAATTGAAACCCCAATTTTTGCGCAAGTGAAGAGTAGAGATCGTTTCCGCCAAATATGGTATTCGTGGCATTTTCTAATAATCAAAATGACATCAATGGAAGAGATCGCCTTAAAAAAATTCGCCCAATCGTATTTTATTTTCAAACAGAATTTGAACAAGTATATAAGCCTCAACGAGAGTTGTCATTAAATGAAAGCATCATGCCCTGGAAAGGTCGCGCCTATTATTCAAGGTGTATAATGCTTCCAAAATCACCAAATACGAGATTCTTATTCGAACGGTTTGTGAAGCAAAAACAGGATATATATTACTCAAATGTAGACCAGGGTAGAAAATTAATTAATTACATCAAATAATTTTAATCACCCTGTATAAAGAAACAAATAGAAATTACGTGCGAAATTTATATTAATTAATTCAATTTTTAAGTAACGGGTATTAAACAAAGTGTACAGATAATAATTAATATTTAATTAGTATTCGCTAAAAATTAAAGGGTAGAAGTCAATGCCATTCATTATTATTTTAATTGGAGTTAATTGAACCATTAGTAATATATAATAAGCATAAAAGCCTGTGAAAATCCAAGGTTGGTTAAAATACCATGAAATAAAGCTCGAAGAATTATATTAAAACGTTCATTAGGAGCACACACCTGCAAACTTTTAAATGTCAAAGTTCTAATAAATTTGAATAGATAAACATGCAGCTTCTACGTATATTGGAAACGGTCGAATGTTTTAGCAGGAAATGCTAGATGAGGGGTTATTTTACTCAAGTAGGAATCCACGTGGATTTAAATAGCAGATAGTAAAGAATATCGATTTGTACCACTCAGACCAAGGTAGAAAGGGATGGATAAAAGCGTAAAGCAGATTTGTGAAGCTTCACTAGGGCTACGATTGGTTGAAATAAGATGCAAACATGAGAGGGGAAAGCATAGCAGTTGGTGTGTAAAATTAATTAGTTCTTCTCGGACGTGTTGCGAGCCGTGTGGAAAATTCTTAGATATTCAACTTGGACGTGTGCAAATTTTAGTAGAATCCCTGTGCCGGACCGTCGAAAGGGAAAATAGAATGAGAAATTCTAAAAATTGTCCGTTGCGGGACAAATTCGACTTGCAAGCGGACCATTATATAAACCTGGGGCTTATAGGTGTTTCGCTCTCTTAGATTTTTGATTTTATTCGATACTTTAAACAGTTTTGCTCTTTATCTTTTGATTATTCGATACTTTAAGTAGAATACGTGGTGATTACGTGCTACAATAAAAGTTATTAGTACACTTAGAAAAGATAGATAAGGTAATAAAGTCTAGTAATATTTGCGGGTATTACTGTACCAATTATCCAAATTAGTAGCGATAAATAAATACATTGAAGTATGAAGTTTTTAGTATAGCGTGAACGAATTATGAATTTCTTTGCTATTTTGTTCGGGAGTGAGTAATCAAGTGTTATTCGTAAACGTGATTGGATCCACAAAACAAGATTTAGATATACATAGATGCGTTCCTGAGAAACCCTGAAACCGTTTAGACGAATGGTGGTGTAGAAAAATTTTAAAAGGCGACCCGAAATCCGAGGACGTAAACATAACCCAGATAGTATGGTGTGATTAGTAAGGACGATGTACATTGGAGCCCCGAGTGCATTAACCTTCAGGTAACTTATGCATTGTTGTTCAATCTTAGATGTTTTGGTGTGTGTTGAATATCTTTATAATTTGTGTGATAAAGATGGACAATAGTAAATTTGTATAAACAACAAATTTTGAATTTTAAGGTAAAATGTTTCTTGTTTAAGTAGAAAGGAGTATTTATCAAGTTTATATTTTTGATTATGATGAAATTTGGGTCTGTCTTTGAGCTCAATTAGACTAACCTGTTAAAATAACGTTAAGAGGTGGGAGATGCTCCCTTTTATTCAGACTCAGGTCTGCACATATTGTTAACTTAATTAGTATGCATCCTACAAGGACTCTAATTCTGGATGCAAATTAAAATGATGACAAATTTGAACTTGAAATTTTATGATGCTGAAATTTATGCTGAAATTTAATTTTGAAATTTTAATGTATTATGAATATTGATGTAAATAGAGTTAACGTTGATGTTTGTGGTAGGAATGTGTTTGCTTTTTTTATGAATGAGGATGAAAGTTTTAACTAGGTGAGCAGCCGAGGCGGAAAGAGGCAATTCAACGGACAAGAGAATCAAAGCAAATCTAGGCGCCCAATTCGAGAGGCTCGAATGGTTTTTTTTTACTCTGGTGAGGCTTTTTGTAGGTTCCACAGCATTTTATGACGGCCCAACGCGAGGGCTCGATTCGAAAACCTTAGTTCCCGAATTTTGGTGAGGATCACAGCAATATATATATATATGTATATATATATATATATATATATATATATATATATATAATATGCAATTTTCGAATACATCATGGTGAAGGAAGTCGACTTCAGGAAACAATTCTACTTCTCCTACAGCCGTATGCAAACTTGTGGCACCACGTCTACATGGACAATTGTTATAATAGTGTCGATAAGAGTCAAGTCTTGTTACAAAATGGATTCCGAAGTTGTGGTACTATGCGTAAAAATAGAAGCCTTCCTGCATGTTTACAAAATGCAAATTTAAAAAAAAGGTGAATCTTTCGACGACGAAACGCTATTCTTTTACAACGCTGACAATCAAAAAAACAGTTCGAATGATATCAACAATGCCTTCTGCCACTATAATAGAAAGTACAAATATTGATTGGAAGACAAGAGAAAACATTTGGAAGCCGATATGTGTTATCGATTATAATAAATTCATGAAAGGTGTCGACCACGCTGATCAGTACTTGTCATATTATTCTATTGTACGACGCACAAAAAAATGGACAAAAAGGACAGTGATGTTTTTGCTAAATGAAGCTCTTTTCAACGCTTTTACAGTTTTTAAAACTTTAAATGTCAATTAAAAAAAAATTATGAAAGATTTTTGCACGATGTGGCCAAAGAATGGTAATGTTAGAGATAATCTTGATGATAAAATTCTAGATAATCCTGATGATCCAGGACCCGGTACATCTAGTACATGTAAAAGAAACGATTTTCTAAACAGATTATTGGATGTCAAAAAACATAAAATTATAAAAATACTTACGGGTGGAAAAAGAACCCCCAGAAACAATGCCGTGTTTGTGCTACTTACAAGAAAAAAAGTTTAACCTGTTTTATGTGCCAGTTTTGCGGTGTGCCTCTTTATAAGGGAGAATGTTTTTTAAATATCACACATGTAAAAAATATTAGTGTTAGAAAATATATTTTTCAAAAACAATAAGATAATTTATACATTATAATAAATTTAAATAATTTATATAAATAGTAGAAGAAACGATTTTCCAAACAGATTATTGAATGCCAAAAAAACAAAATTATAAATATATTTACGGGTGGCAAAAAAAGAACTCCCAGAAACAATGCCGTGTTTGTGCAACTCACAAGAAAAAGAGTTTAACCTGTTTTATCTGCCACTTATGCGGCGTGTCCCTTCATAAGTGAGAATGTTTTTTTAAATATCACACATTTAAAAAATATTAGTGTTAGAAAATATATTTTATATAAATAGTAGAAGAAACGATTTTCTAAACAGATTATTGGATGCCAAAAAACATAAAATTATAAAAATATTTACGGGTGGGGAAAAAAGAACCCCCAGAAGCAATGCCGTGTTTGTGCTACCCACAAGAAAAACAGTTTAACCTGTTTTATGTGCCACTTTTTCGGCGTGCCGCTTCATAAGGGAGAATGTTTTTTTAAAATATCACACATTTAAAAAATATTAGCGATAGAAAATATTTTCAAAAACAATAAGATAATTTATACATTATAATAAATTTAAATAGTTTATATAAATAGTTCAAGACATAAGATAAATACATTAGTTTAGGTTGTTATATGTCTGAATTTTACAAACTACTTCTTCATAAAAATGACTGTTTCTACCTAACCTAACCTAACCTAATCTAATCTAATCTAACCTATCCTAACCTAACCTAACCTAACCTAACCTAACCCTACCATACTGTACAAGTATTATACAGGCTTAAAAGACAATAAAACATTTTTTACAAGATATCTATAAATTTATAAAGGTAAATTTGTCAATATAGTTGACATTTTGATTAAAGTATACAGATAGGTTAGGTTACGTTTTAGTACCAAACTTTTGATAAAATAAAATAAAGTATAGTGGTTAGTAGTATATTGCCAAATTTTATTAAAATCTAACCATTACTTTTTGCAAATATTATTTTTTTGGAATAGCACAATTTTTTCTTATCTCGCAAATTATGCCCGCTACGCAGCATAGTTTCATATGTTAGGCTACCCGCTTATAATGTGTTAAGAGTAATCTAATACTGTATTCCAAAGTGTTTAGTTATACGTTAATGAATGAATTTTTACTGTATTTGATACCTTCAAGTTGTGGAGTTAATGTTTTATGTTTTTCAAACTACAGGACCCCATTAAATTCGAAATCGCTAAACTTATCGGGTTATTTATAAAAAATAAAGTGTATGTGACAGGTATAATGTGGGAGCTTTATAATTAGATATATAAACCATACGACTCGAGAGTTAAGGCAATCGGTCTATTAATCTACAAGCGATATGAAGTAAATTATTGAATTGTAAATAAAAATACGTTTAAGTTATATATAAAGTAAGATGGAACAGTTGGTGTTTGTGCAGATTTGTCTAATAAATATTGTATTAATTATCATCAGTGGTCTCTGTATCGGAATATGAATATAGGAATAATTCTCTGTAAATAATTGTCAATATATAAACTTGTATTGAATCGAATAAATAACCGCAAAAAAGTACATCACAGAATATGCAACGTACTGCTATTTTCTCGTTGGTATAGGTTTCAAGTAGTAGATAACAACTACATTATTTTTATCGACGATACTACAGCATTGATTACTTCAGCAGAATAGAATTAATGTAAGTATTTGTCATCACTTTATCAATTCGAAAATTATAGTTACAGAGTAAACACCATAATAAATGCGCAGAATAAACTATCCCTTACAATAAGATACCAGGAAAAATGTCCAAGGGAGCAGTTTCAAAGTGTATACATAAAATCAGAGACAGCAAACGGCGTTTCCAAATTGTGAAATGACCTGAAAAAGGAAAAGGTCAGCAACTATTATCTTGATGTATAATCCTAAAGTCAACTAAAACACATTTCAAACCGTTATTGAGGCGTAAATTACGTGATCTCCCAACTACCTTCAAAACCATCTATTTATATGAAACTTTCCTTTGGCGTTCTTTCGGTATTCTGAACAAGTATAACCAGTCTACTACGAAATAGCTGAAGCGCCGGAAATTAAATAACATTAATTATAAAAGTTTGAAACAAGATGAAAATACCGTATTAGTTTTGGTTCGAAGCTGTGAGAGTTAACAGTTTGTAAAAGCTTCTGCAAGTATGATCTCGTTTTGCAGTACTACTAAGGGTGGAAGTATGTGCAAATAAACGTAAACCTATTGTGTAAGCTGCTTATGTAACTACAAAAACGAATTGAAATTAAAAAACAAATTTATGATGAAAACAGCACAAACGATAGTTTCTAATAATTGAAAGTTCTGGAGAATCTGAGAACATTAATCACCCGAAATTAATACTTCTCAGAATTTTTCATTTTCTTAGCTTTACAAATAAACACTTGTATCGGAACTGCGGTATTCTGTTCACTAGTAGAAAAAGTAAATACTAGAACACTAACTGCATAATGGTCTTCGGACCGAAACGTGTCTATTATTTATTTAGAAAAGAATGTATTTTCACGGTGGTTATCAATTATGGAGCTAAGAATGGTGAAGCTCAAGTGAATTTAGAGGTTGGTTGAAATGGTAAGCTGTGGCCTACAAGATACAGAGACTGTTTGCGCATGATTTAAGTGGGTGAAGTTGGGAACACGATATAGGGTACAAATTTTAATGCGAGTAATTTTGTTACATTCAAAACGCGGCCTAAAGCTGAACCCTCTCAGAAGTTACAAACCAATGTAATTGTAGTATTAAGTTTATCAAAAATTTACTTTTGCACCAAAAATGCGCTAGAGCGCATTACAAACGAATTAAATAATTTAATTTCGCTGGTGTTAGTTTCAAGCTTAGTTAACACCACATTCAAATATTAAATTAACTTAAAACATTGTTTTGCCATTTTATTGTGTCCAAATTGCGTCCTAAAATTCACACTAGTAGCTTCAAAAATTTAAAAAAAAACCTATAAGCATTAAAGAGCCTGATGAAGTGCAAGCAGAAACTCTAAGCCGCTGGACAAGCAGTAACAGAACGTCTGTTCCATCTTGCAAGGTATATGTACGAGATAGACGAGATACCCAAAGATTTCAAACGTAACGCCATAGTTACTATAAAAAAGACATGCGCGGATAGATATCAAAATTTTCGAATAATATGTTTAATAGTACTCGTGTCAAAAATATCAACTAGAATTGTACAAAGACCGATAGATAAACGGGCTGAAGAGATCTATTTGGATTTAGGAAAAACAGGGGAGCACGAGAGGCCATTTTAGCTTTAAAGTTGATAATGAAGAAAACATTAGAATATGAACAAAGCGTTTGTATATCTGGAAAAAGCATTCGAAAATGTAAAATGAGAACAAATGTTCGAAATACTCAAAAAGATGGGAATGCATTTGTTGCGTTCTATTTCATATTTAAAAAACATTTCAATGCCTCTTTACTTTAAAAACACCTTTCAGTTTCTATTTATTTAAATTTACCTTTGCTACATTTGTATAAAGTCAATCCACACTGATAACCAACCAATTTTCGAGTCCTTCATTAAATCCACGAGTTCGGTCGTTTAGATTCTTATTTCTTATAATTACAAGTTCACCTGTTTACCCTTTCTGGTTTCTTATCTTACACGAATACTTGACGAATGACGTCTGTACGTGAGTGAAATAGAAATTCATGGCATTAGGTAGATAGTGTTGAATTTTAAAAAGAGTTCGTGATATAAAAATGTAGTTCTGTTTTTGAGTAATTTAAAATGTACAATATATCTCTAATTTCGTAAATAATTCAAATTAAATATGCAAGAACATGTTGTCGAACTACATAATTCTTTAAAAGATTGGTTGGACTTCAGATATTGAAAAGGCTGTTTTGGAATGCAAAGTTTGCCAGAATTACTAAAAATCAAATTCAAGGGAACCCATAACTCCACATACACCACCTGATCTACCTTGGCAAAAGATTGGAATCAATTTCAAATCCCAATTTAGTAAATTTACTATCGTTAGTAAATTACCTAATAAAACAGGCACCGCTGTTATAGCAGCCTTAAAAAATATCTTTTTAATTAATGGGTTACAACAAGAAATATTTTACGACAATAGGCCACTCTTAGATTCCATGGAATTTAAAAATTTTGCAATCACATACAATATAAAGATAACAAACTCTAGCCCATATTATTCACGTTCCAATGGAATGGTTGAAAGAGCAATAAAAACCGTCAAAGGTCTTTTGACAAAAGGTTCACAAAATGGAGAGATGAAGGGATTTCCAATTAATGGTATTTTAAAAAAATGGAAATTCTTCAACAAAAATAGAAAGAGTATCATAACACTTCAATTAAAAACTTAGCGAACTTGTTCAATCAATAAGTTTTAATTCAGCTACAACCCCAATAATAAAAGTTGAAGATACGAATTTAATAGTCACCAGAAGTGGTAAGGTTGTTAGACGCCCAGATAGGTTAACTCTGTAATCCTAGATTTACTGTTGTAGGGTTTCTGTGTAATATTAATCTTTACCCTTAAGAAAGGGCGTGTCATATACGGCTCTATAAATTAATTTAGAGACAAGTCATCGGCAATGTCACATTCGACAACAGTAGTCAGTTTTGAGTTTAGTATTATTGTTCATAGTTACTGTACGCGTTCTCGGTATCACTAATAAAAGCTGATGTTATTTATATAGTGTAATTTGACTTAAAATAAATGCATTTGATCGCGTTACTACATTATCCCGTTCCGAATGGACCTGCACCTTGAAAAAGTTGCAGATTACTAGAACGGATGGAATGGCTTCCGAGTTCCAGTGACCTACAGAGCCAAACTACAGGTCCAACAAAAGTAGTAGGGTCTTTAGTGAGGAACCAGACTAAAACAGGTCCCCGAACGAAGGCAGCAGCCTTTTCAGTACTTAGAGTGACAGAAACCATAGAGGTCGGTATGGCATTCTAATACACACTACTGCTACGTGGAAGGCAACGGTAAACTACCACATTACCTCCTAAATACACAGCGTACTTAAATTGTAATAAACACGATGGCATCCTCTGGGGTAAAAGATTCCCTAGTTAAAATAATCCCTCATTCGAATCTCCGGGAGGGAACTACTTCGTAGGATGTGATCGAAAAATTTAAAAAAAGAGTAGCGAACATTTTGCGAGTCGGAGCGTGGAATATCAGAAATATGAAGCAAGAAGGTAAGCTAGAGAACTTGAAAATAGAAATGGATAGGTTAGCACTAGACATAGTAGGGATCAGCGAAGTTCGCTGGCCAGAGGCGGGGGATTTTTGGAGTGGAAACTTCAGGGTGATTCATACAGGATCAGAGGAAGGAAATTCGGGCGTGGGGTTAGTTATGCGAAAAAGATAGGACAACGTATCGAAAACTTACTTACAAAAGAACGAAAGAGATTTCATGGTTAGTTTAGAATCTAAACTAGTAAATACAGTAATAATACAAGTATACATGCACACCTCTAACTACTGTGAGGAACAGGTAGTAGAGATCTACAAAGATATCGGAGACATACTAAGATAGTAAAAAGACATGAAAATTTAATAATTACGAGGGATTTTAATGCAGTGGTAGGTGAGGGTAAGGAAAGAACGGTAGTAGGTTTATTTGGTTTATGGACGAGAAATGACAGGAGAAATAAGATGGAAAAATTTTGCGACAAGAAAAATTTAACCATCACAAACACATAATTTAAACATCATGTTAGAAGACAATACACGTGGAAGATGCCAGGAGGTATAGGAATATATCAATTATATTACATACTTGTTAGACAACGGTTTAGGAATCAAGTAAAAGACTGTAGAAGCTACCCAGAAGCAAATATAGACACTGCCCACAACATCCTAATTATGCAGGCCGCTCTTAAATTTAAAAATCTGAAAAAAAGGAACGGAAAAAGGCACTTTGACTTTGAGAAACCAAAAGATAGAGATATCCACGAAAGATTTGAAAAAAGGCCAAATGAACTGCTGAAGGATATCAGGAAAATTTCTGATACTAAGGAAGTAGAAACAGAATGGAATAATATTAAATCTAACTTAGACATGGCGACCAGAAATATTCTGGGGTATACACAAAAAGAAAAATAATAAATCATGGATAACAAAGAATATCCTGAACTTAATAAAAGAAAGACGAAAATACACAAATAGATTAGACGAAACAGGATAACAGAGATACAACGTCATAAAAAGTGAAATTATTCGCAAATGCAGGAAAGCTAAAGAACACTGGATTGATGAAAAGTGCAAAGAGGTACAAACTAAGATGGAAATAGGAAAGACAGACAAAGGATACACACTAATTAGAATGAATTTTAGGGATATAAAACGGTATAGCAAAAATATAAAGGACGCGGGAAGAAACGTCATTATAGAAAATGACGAGAAAGTGGTTAGATGGCAAGAATATATAGGGAATTTATATGCAGGACAGGAACAGCATTAGAACATGAACCAGACATTGAAAAGGATAGCTTGGTATATCCTATACTTAGAGATGAGTTTGAATTAGCATTAAAGGGTCTAAAAATGGTAAGGCACCGGGTACAGATAAGGTGCAAGCAGAAACTCTAAAAGCCGCCGGACAAACAGTAACAGAACGTCTCTTCCAACTTGTAAACTATATGTATGGACAGGCGAAATACCCAAAGATTTCAAACGTAACATCATAGCCACTATACCAAAAAAGAGAGGCTCGGATAGATGTGAAAATTTTCGAACAATAACTTTGACAGCATACACGTATCAAAAATATTAACTAGAATGGTACAAAGACGGATGGAAAAAGGAGCTGAAGAAATACTGGGAGAAGATCAATTTGGGTTTAGGCAAAACAGAGGTACACAGGGGGGGGGGGGATTTTAGCCCTGGGGGGTGATAATAGAGAAAACAATACAAAATGGATAAAACGTGTATATAGGGTTTGTAGATCTGAAAAAAGTATTTAACAAAGCAACATGGAAAAAAAATGTTCAAATTATTAAAAAAGGACTGGAATGAGTTTTAGGGATAGACGGATAGTTCATAGCTTATACAAAGAGCAAACAACGATTACAGAATTAGAGCAAGAACGTAGGGAAGTAAATATCAGGAAAGGCGTGAGACAGAGATGTGCCCTATCCCCGCTAATTTTTAACTTGTACATCGTAGAGGCAATGAATACTGTCAAATGCAGGAAGACATTTGGAATTACTATACAGAGACAACAGATTAATATGCTTAGATTTGCAGATCATATAGCGGCATTAGCATCTAGCAAAGAAGAGTTAGAAGCTGCTCTGAATGAAATGGAAACAGTTCTAACAGAGAGATACGGTATGAAAATTAACAAAACTAAAACTAAAGTACTAGTATGCAAAGGAAAGGAAAATAAATTAAAAACTAGAATACAAATAGGGAACGAGAACTTACAAGAGGTTAAGAATTTCTAATACCTAGGAAGCAAGATGGGTAAAGCGCAAAAGATATAAAATAAAAATTAACAACATTTAACAAGAAAAAGCAACTACTGGTTCAAAGACAACAAGCATAGAAACAAGAAAAAGATTGCTTAAAACATATGTGTGGAGCACAGCACTGTACAGCTGTAAAACCTGGACAGTATGAGAAGCAGGCAGGAAAAGGATAGAAATGGTAGGGGAAGAAAGAAATATGTGGAAAACGGTAAAAAATAGGTGAGATAGGATGATAGGCCACTTACTAAGGTAAGAGGGAAGAATGTGGAATATATTAGAAGTAGAGATAGGAAAAAAGAGAGGGAGAGGTAGACCTAGGTTAGATTATTGCACACAGATAGTGAAAGATATAGACTGGGAATTTTGGGGAAATGTGCAAACTAGTTCAGAATAGAGATCAATGGAGGTACGCGTCTAACCAGATCCTAGGTGGAAAACCTAATGACAAAAAGAGTAACTGTACACCTGATGATTATTATAACCAACTACAGGTATTGGTTTTGCAATATCCTCAACTAATGTTAATTGTGCGAAAGAATTTATTGGAAAACTATTCATTCGGGCAAATATCTAAGTGTTGGCGGATCTTGATAGCCTCGGGCTGCTTAACCCCTTTCACATACCACTGCATCTCGGTGAAATAGGACATATAATTAGGAAACAACAGAAAAAGGACCGAGCTGTATCTAGGCTGTGAGAATTTCAGGCTAGCTCAGAATGAAAATAAGTGAAGGTACGCGTCCAACCAGTTTCAAGACGGAAAACCTAATAACGAAAAAATTAATTGCACTTAAATCTGATGATTATTATAAACAATTACAAGTGTTGGTTTTGAAATATTTTCAACTAATGTTGATTGTGCGAAAGGGTATATTGGAAAAATATTAATTCGGTAAATGCTCAAGTGTTGAGGGATTTTGGTAGCCGCAGACTACTTAAGCGCCTTCACATAACACTGAATATCGGGGAAATAGAGTATTTGTAAACAATAGAAGGAGGACCGAATTGCATCTAACAAGAAAGAACAGCGGCTGTGTTAAAATACAATAAACATAAAAACAAGGAAACGAGGAAAAACTATTGAAAGCATATGTATGGAGCACAGCACTGTACGTCTATGAAATAGGAGCAGTAGGAAAAGCAGACAGAAAGACGAAGCTTTTTGAAATGTTGTGCTTCAGATGTATGAGGATAATAGCATGGACAGACAAAGTTAATAACAAAGAGGTTATAGAAATAGTAGGTGGAATAAATATATCTGAGGAAAACAAAAAAAAAATAGAAGAAATAGAAGTACAGGATACGTTCTAAGGCATTTTTGAGAGGTAGTGCGGAATAGATTACAAGCAGAGATACGAAAAAAAAGAGGTAGACCGAGATCAGACTATTGCACGCAGATAGTGAAAGATGCAGACTGGAAATTTCAGGGAAATGTGTACGTTAGTTCAGAATAGGAAACAATGAGAAAACGCGTCTAACCAGTTCCAGGACTGAAGATCTAATGATGACTACATTATCAACCTTTACTACTAAATAACTTTTACTACTAAATAAATCTTAACACACGCAAAACTACCACAAAATGTTTTTTCAAGAAGTTGTTACATTAATTTGATCCATTAAATTACATTAAGCTTTAAAGTACGTGTTTGTGCCGATAAATGTTTTATTTATAATTTCAAAATAGGATAAAAGTTAAATTGCCAGATAAATAAGCAAGTGCCACAATCTGCTTATAGTGAGAATTAGCCTTGTTTACGCGATTAATTAAGGTCGGAGTCGTTAATAAACCGTCTTTGCTTTCGGTCATATTCAATGTGACGAGTGCAGTATTTTAATACCAACGAGATACATATGGGCACAATTCACCATCAACCAATTTATCTAGAATCATGGGTGTAAAAAAGGGGGTTGCTCTTTAATAAAAGAAATACGCATTAAAGGTTTATTTAAAATAACAACTGAACTAATCGGCTACCAATACAAGACTGACTTTAAACTTAAACTATGTAAAGCAGTTTCAACATCCTGCGCCTCTTTCTCTTCTATCCTAATCCTAGCGGCGCCAGTACCTGACCTTACAATTTTCTACATCCTCCGGCGGCGCAATTAATTACTTTCACTTCTACTTCTAAAGGGTATAATAACTGAATGGGATGTTGAAGACTACCGTCCGCACATTTTATATAACAGGCACGCACTTTTCCGTCACGTCCGATAATTATCCCCTTCACTAGTCTGAGCTTCCACAGTAATCGGCGCTTAGCACTACCATGTACTAGCACAACGTCACCTTGCTTAATCGAACATTCACGCACATTATCGTTGTGATGGGCACCTCTTAATAATTGCAGATATTCTACATTCCATCTTTTCCAGAAACTATAGATTACTTTAGTTCTTTGCTTCCAAAGCTTTCGAATTTCTTCACCTCCTGGACTACGATTAATAAACGGTATTCTATTTACAACAGGTCCTAATAAAAAATGTGCCGGAGTTAACGGAATTAAATCATCAGGATCACTACCTACGTAGGTCAACGGCCGAGCACTAATTGTAGCTTCTACTTCTGTAAGGAACGTATTTAGCTGATCGAAACTTAACAAGGAGCGTCTAATTGTAGATTTAAGCCCATCCTTTACGCTACGCAGCACGTTCCACGATAAATTTCCAACTTATTCGATGTTCACTTATAAACTCAGCTAACTCTTCCCTGGCTAACACTTTATTTAAATCAGGTAATTCTAAGTAGAGTCTTTTAAAGGTTTTTGCGTTGTCTGAGTAAATCACGCTTGGAATTCCTCTGCGCGCAAAAAAACGTCTGAATGCACTAACTGTAGAACTAACATTCATATTTACAACTAATTCTAGATGAATCGCTCGAACGACAGCACAGGTAAATAAAACGATGTAACAATGTTTTAACTGCTCTTTGTCCTTAAACTAGATACAGTTGATGAGTTCACTGCACTACTATTGTTCGATACCTCGGCGTTAATCCTTCCTTTATTCGTTGTTGGGTTACTTCTACCTGCTTTATAATTTGGGTGGCACATAGTCGTTGCATGCTTTCCATTACAGCCTTTACATTTTAAAAACCTGTTTTAACAATCTTTGGCTCTATGGTTCCCTTTCGTACAACGGTAACAAATACCCTTGGATTTTAAAACTTTACGTTTCTTTTCTAAAGCGATATCTGCCATACAAAATTCTGTTTTATGGTCTTGCTTGCAGAATAAACAAACTTCAGTCGTTCTATTAGGAATAACCAATAAACTAGACGCCGTTCCTCTACCTGGATTTCTTGTCCCTGCATTTGTTATCTTATCGTTTCTGTCTGCATCCGGCTTTAGAGCTTGTTCTAAAGACTCTATTTCGTTTTTGACAAACTGCAACAAATTTTTCACTTGTTTGTCTACGTCATCTTCTCTTTTAACAGACCCAGACATGACATTTATTAAAGTTTCTTGTGACGTATCTATTTCGGCGCCGCCATAGTCTGCTACTTTCCTATTGTTTTGTCGAAAATACTCCAAACGCATTTCATGAGGCAACGAGTTGATTAAACTAGACTTCACAATCATGTTATACTGCGTGCTCGCTACTTCCAGAATTGCAAGTGCACGCATAGCCGACGTAATACGATTGTAATTCAACACCGTTTCAATTTTCATGATGATTTTAAAATATTGCTCTATTAGCCGTTCAGAATTCCCAATTGATCTTTAAGTACCTTCAGTGCTTCTTCATAGAATGCTCCTGATGACGTAAAGCTTTTGATTGCTTCTGCTGCTTTACCGGTCACAGACATTCGTAAATGATTAAATCGATCGCCCTTTGTTAGTTGTGGATTTTCATGTACCATACTTCGAAATTGCTCCCAAAATGGAAGCCATCCTTTTGCGGTACCGTCAAATTTAACTAATTGCAAGCGCTGAAGTTTCACAGATGCTAATGATGGTAATGTACTTACGTCGTTACTTGGCGGTTGCGTAATAATGCCATCAGATTGAACTACTGATTGTGATTGCGCCTTGTCCTCTGCACTTAATCGAAACCTCAAGTTCGACTCTGTAGTAACAGCAATCTCCTCGTATTCATATTGTTTTAGTAGCTCCTCTTCGATATTTTCCTTAAGTAGAGGTTCTACTTGTCTGTCGATTTCTTTCAAGTTATCACTAGCCAATTTTAACTTTGATAAA
This sequence comes from Platerodrilus igneus, assembly GCA_036346225.1. Taxonomy (NCBI): domain Eukaryota; kingdom Metazoa; phylum Arthropoda; class Insecta; order Coleoptera; family Lycidae; genus Platerodrilus; species Platerodrilus igneus. The sequence goes on along the minus strand of JARFIW010001469.1, from coordinate 6,170,140 downwards.
GCCGTATAAATATCTTCGGTACTGTAGTCCTTGTTTTCTAACATTACGTTAATATTGTTAACTGCCTTAGTCAACTGCATTCTACACACCGTCCGTTTTACTAGTTCCATTGTTGAGCCTTTATTGTAATCACCGATTATAAATAGCCACGATCGCAATAAACCTCAATTTGTAATTCTTTGATCCGGTCGGAATACGTCCCGGGTTTCGGCACCAAATCTAAAAAGGGGGTTGCTCTTTAATAAAAGAAATACGCATTAAAGGTTTATTTAAAATAGCAACTGAACTAATCGGCTACCGATACAAGACTGACTTTAAACTTAAACTAGATAACGCAGTTTCAACATCCTGCGCCTCCTTCCCTTCTGTCCTAATCCTAGCGGCGACAGTACCTGACCTTACAATTTTCTACAATGGGTAACCAAACTTCAGAATAAATCTTGTTTTCCTTTCCTATCTTAATATTCTGGTAAATGGATGCATCGATTCAGATGTCTATTTTAATGACTGTGTTTTTTGTTTATGCGTCCCCTATTTATAAACAATATATATTACCGTACAGTTCACTACCCAATCCCCATTCTCAAGCGTTAACAACTGTCCATACGTATTGAGTGCGAATATGTACAAAAATTTAAATGCTACTTCTGAACGTGCTGACTCGCCGCACAATTAGGAAGAAAGGTGTCTTGTTGCAAAGTAGCTGAATAACAATATAATAATCGCAGTTCTAAACATGAAAGTTTTAAAATACATATATATAAAATAAAAATTATTGTACCATAAGCTTCAATGTTGAAAATTCAAAAACATTTTAAGCACTTTTAAAAATATTCTAATTAATTGTTTTTACGTTCACTTAATTAAACAAGATTGTTAAATTACAATCAGAGAATATTGAGCAATGTTTGGAAAATACCTTCAAATTGAGCCCTAATTAGTTTAAAACGTCATTTGGTAAACGAGTGAAATAAACACAAATCCAACTTGTACGAGGTTGGAAGTGCGGCAGGTCGGAGGGGGAGTTAGGGAGTGGGAGTGGGAAGGTTGGTGGTAGAGGAGAAGGGACAGTGATGGTAGTGGTCCGTCAACCTGCTTATTTTCTCTACTCGAAACATGAAGTTAACTTTCGTATAATGAGATTCAATTGACTTACTAAGAAAACGGTCCATTGAATAAACAAAAATGTTAAAGAGTAAATTAATGTAGAACAACCATAAGTAGTTTAAATTGATTGGTTAATGTTTCAGGTGTAGAAATTTTATTCATAATTTTAGTAAACACTGGCGGCAACTCCTATTTTACACCAATTTGGGTTTTCATTCCATTTATAACCCTACAGAAGTGATAATTCGCATCTTGTTCTGATAACACCCCCGTACGAGAGTGGATGAAACGCTAACAGTATTAGTACTTTGTTAATATAACACAACCCAAACCAAGAACAGTATTAATCATAACCTCGGCCGTGAAAACCCCTGTCAAAATCAAAAGTAGTATGCATACCGACACGTAACTTTCGTCTGTTAAAGATTAATACCAACGCAGCAGAAATAACAGTAAAAATGCTCCAGTGTACTGCATAAAGTATTCCAGAGTTTTTAAATGCTTTTTGCTTTTATTGTGCTGGAAGGAGTGAGTAATGGAGCGTCACTGAAAGTTGTCTGCATGATTCTGAAAAGAATTTCATAAATCACTACCTTAGAAAAAAGAATACGCGTTTTGATTGATGCCGTCGAACGAGCCAATCTCGTAAGAAAACAGTTTTCAGCGTAGCTGGAAAAGGACTGTTAGAATTCACGGTATTGCGCTTTAGGTTATGCAACCATTCATTTGATAAGTTACTTATGTAATTTCAATACTATCATCAAAAAGATAAATTTAAGACTCATTCTTCTAGACACAACTATGTTTATTTATGAGTAGCTAATTTATCCAGTTTCCAACCATTTGATTAAACAATCATTTATCGCAAGCTGTAGTAATTATCTATCAATAATAAGCTTGCGAATTTGAAAGATTTCTTATCTAAGTTAATTTGATTCTCTACTTAACACAATTTACTAACAACCCTATGCTTTGAAATGTTAAATCTTTATGCTATGAACTTAAACAAAGGAATATTTCTTGAACAACGTCAATATATTAAATATAAAAATCATCAAAGTTTTTGTTACAGAACCTTGTTACCTCGTTACTTCTAGTGTCTGTATATACTTTAAGATTAATTACAGTAACCAGATAGCGGTCTATTACCTTTCGTCGCGATTAAGAACATAAGGTTATTATTACAGTTTTTGAAAAAAATTTTAAAGTTCAATTCTACTCGCTGATTATTTTGAAACAACAACTATAATTTAAATTAACAGCGTGTAGACTTTTCCTTATTTTTTTTTGTTATAGTAAAGAAAAACAATCTCCCAATTATTAAATCATTCAATAATATTGCATAAATATAATCATGGTCATAATTTGCATTTCCAAAATCACACATATGGAACCTCAAAACAATACTGATGGTGACGTAGCGAATAAAACAATAACAACAAACAACACCTGCTCTAATCATGCCAATCGATCAAGAAAGTAAACAACAGATCCAACAACAAGACAACCAACCATACAACCCAGCTTAACCACACCACATGGAATACACCACCACCATACGTTGAAGCGTTAACTCCATTTACTAGATCTACGATAACCCTACACTCACCGCCGCCTTACGACACAAGGTCAAGAACTTCATCAATAAGCTCATACCCCAAAAAGAAGTCAAAGGATAAAGAAGTCCCTGACAATATAAAAATGGACACTACCGACTACCCACTTTGGTCGGCAGCAGATTAATAAAGCAAGACATTACAGACTACGTGTTTAAGTACAATGATAAAATAAACAAAACAAGTGCCAATTATATCCTTCAAAAATTCGAACAGATAGCACTAATTGCCATGTGGAATTATTACCCTTAAACCAACGTGCGCAAAAACCTCCCCCAGTAAACTTTTACACACTATAAAAACAGACCTCGCCCTTCCATACCGAACCTCAATATCCAGAGTATTCGTCCCATCACATACTCTGTAACGATCCGAACAAATAATCCAACAGACATTAATCTATGTTCCTCTCTGACACATGTCAAGTAGTGTCCAGCTTCCTAAACCTAAACTATCTCAAATTATCATATCCGACATTAACAAAAATGTCCCAACTCCACATGCCCTCTCGCTTATTTACCAACAGAACTCCCTCCACCTCCTCATTCCAGAACACACATACAAAACTGAAATTTCGGTAGCCATACGTAGACACAAAACAGAGCATACAGATAACCTCGTTCTAAATGTTTCCCCCAAACTCCGCTCCACCTTAACTTTCTCCCACATTTTCATAGGACATAATTCATGTCGAATAAGAAATCTGGTGGCAGTATGACGATGCTAAAACTGACAACGGTTCGGGCATTCCGCAAAACCTGCCGCTCTCCCACCTGCTGCGGCCGTTGTACTCCACACAACCAAAGACTGTTCAAATTCCCTCACATCCGCTCCAACCTACTACAACTGCCTACGAATCAACCGTTCTCGTGATCACCTTGTGACAAGTTCAGACTGCTCAGTCTACAAACAGTTGCTCCACATGACCAAACTTCTAACAAACTACGGACTTTAGGCACACTACACACACTCATACATGTGACCCACCTCAATCGCCTTCTACCCTTAACGCCATACAAATCAATCTTGAACATTCCCGTACAGCATTCCAGGAACTACTCAACGTCATACAACACCACCACACCCACATTTACCTAGTGCGAGAACCTTTCCTAATACATAACAGAATCCCCAACCTACCACACAACGTACGAATATACATTCATCCTAATCCACAGAATCCCAACCCATCGCTTGCCTCCCTTTCTCTCCCCCAGATCCCATTCATTGAAATCCATTGGAAAACAGGCTCAACCTCCCTAAGCTCGTCCTATTTTCAATATGGCACGGACATCAACATTTACGTACACCACCTAACGCACGTATTGACAATCATTGAAGACAAACCCACCATACTATCAGCAGACGTAAACGCCAAATCTACCCCATGGTATAACAACTCTACTGACGATAACGGCACAGCACTAGAGAATTTTATACATCAACACCACTTGACAATCCATAACGCCCCATCCCTAACTCCCGCATAGGAATCCACCACAAACTAAACAGACATAGACAGCGCCCTATCCACACAAGCGGCTTCCAACCTGACCACCTCATGGGAAACTTCCCATATCTTCCTATCCAGTGTTCATAACCCGATTACCTTCGCAATTACACCCAACCTCCCACCCAGATCCACCAAAAAACCCCAGCTTACAACACCCGCAAAGATAATTGGACCCTATTCGTAGAGACCCTAGCCAAGCTCATTTCAGAATCCCCCAGAAAATCTATAAAACGACCAACCCAAATATCCTAGCCGACTTGATAACCAAATATATACACACAGTCGCCTCCAAAAGCATACCCAGAAAATTTCTAATATCACAAATATCACCATTGTGGACTCAAGAACTTACGCAACCAGACTCATTAAACAAAACTCAACGTAGACTACAACGAGCCAAGCGGAAGATATACTACAACATTCTAACTAATACCTACACAACAGACAGGAAAAATTATAAACAGCATCAACATTAGGAAATAATACTATAACAATATCATCAACGAACGGGAAACGGACCCATGGACAATATACCAAAAACTCGTCAAATACGAAACATCCCAAATTTTAACTACGCCTAACAACCCAACTCTCACCACACTGGACAACCTACTGACATCCCTACTAGGCTTTGCAATCCCCACTGCTACATAAGACGTACACACAAAAGCACAACAAACGCCGAGTGCCAACTCTGAAATCTCTCCACTCTCCCCTCCTGACAAAACAATCGAAATAACCCTACTACTCCCTTATCAAAAACCTCAACACCAACAAAACTCCTGGCCCCGACCATATCACCAACATTATCCTACAAAAATGCTGGCGTCTAATTAAAGACACCCCTACATCCTTCTTCATAAATGCCTATCCGAAACCACCCAAAAACCCTAAATCATACAAACCGATTGTTCTCCTACACTCCCTAGGAAAGCTCCTTGAACAAATGATTCTTCTCAGACATCATTCTCACATTGATAATCATTCCCTCCTCTCTCCCAATCAGCACGTGTTCCGTCAGGGACACAGTGTTGAACACACCATCTACTCCTTGCTTTCAATCGTTCAATCCTCACCCAATAAGTATGTAATATCCTTTTGCTTTGACGTCCTTTGGTGGTCAAACCTCCTAAACCAATTACGCACAGCCAACTTCCTAAGAAACCTCTACTATATTATTAAATCCTTTCTTACATACCCAACTGCCACACTTTCTTCCAACTTCTTCACAGCCTCCAAGTCCTGTCACAACGCTGCCCTCAAGAATTCCGCCTTTCGCTCATTCTATGGAATCTCTGAATAAATCCCCTCCTAGAACTAAATATCCCCAATACAACAACATTTGACTATGCCGATGATGTGTCATTTCTTATCCATGGCAACTCCTGTGCCTTCATTGAATCCACTGCCGCCCTCCTTATGCATTTCGTCGGAACTTAGTCCCTCCTAAATAAACAACCACTGTCCAGTTCCAAACCAAAAATGTAGCTCTCAAAGGAATCTTTGACCTGCGATGCAGTCCAAAAGTCTACATCCTTCACACCTCAATCACCTTCTCCACAACAGCTCAATACCTAGTACTGCACTTAAAGACACGTCTCAAAACCATTTGACCAAACTTCGCACAAAAACCAAAATCATTATACACAACCTTCATCATTCAGTTCCAAAATCTCACCAACACCACACGCAGACTAATCCTCAACCAAATTATCCTTCATATAATCAGATACGCTGCAGACTCCTGGTTCTCACGCGCTCCACCCACCAAAAGACACAAACTCGACCGAATTATACGACCATTCCGACTCTACCATTCCCGAGCATATTGAACAGCTTCCGCATCCGCATGCCAAACCCTCTTGCACGTCCCGCCTGAAGAACTAACTCTCCACTCATATATTCATATCCAAAACCTTAAACAAAACATATCTATATCCTTACACGACTCGACACTATCCCGATGATTACCATACACTTCCCATAACAGAGATCAAATCCTTAATTCACCGATCCCTCATCCACTCCTGGTAAGAATGCTGAACCCTCTCACAAACCCGTACATTTACGCATGACATCTTCCCCAACATCACAGATATTCCTCAACACATAGCGTACTCTCATCCATCAACCTTCCGATTACTTACCGGACACGGTTCTATCAGAACTAAACTACATTACATTACATTTAATCCTATCTCCCAATTGCCCATGCGACGACCAGATCCTAGAAACACCACTCCATCTCATTTTCTCATGTCCCTTCACTCTACTTCAACAATCACACCTTAAATTAATTATCCATCTGGACCCATTCACTCGCATACCCAACCTCAACTTCCTCGTAACCAATTTCCCACCACAAATCAACAACTTTTTTATCGACATCCTATTAAATAAGCTCTCTATCCAAACCCTGCGGTAAGAACATTGATCAATGTAATACCTTTGGGTGGAGCATTGGAAAATCAAATGTAGGGTAAGAACATTGACAACAACACAATACACACATCTACATACCCTAGCAATGTCCTATACACGCACACCTGCACACACTCACCATCTACACACCTACCGTATCAACGAACGAAGCTAGCAGCGACACAAGAATAGGCGTCAAGCCTCCACCGTAGACCCAACCAGCAAGCCACAGAAACCATTTATTACTTCATATTGTACAACTAAGTTGGGCCTAGGCCTCTGTATAGTTACAAATAAATGTATATGATTATACGGCATCTCTTCTTCTTAAAGGTCTCCTAGACTTCCGACAAAGCCCCATAGTACGTATTCCTAAGCACATCCATTACCTTCTCAGCCACAGCTCATTATCTAAGACTACACTAAGACATGAGACTTAGAACTAGTACCCACTTTTCCAAACTAAGATCAAAAACTAACTTTATCCTTAATAATATCCGACGTGCCTTAAAATCCATATACCTAAATAAATCCGCGCGCAGACTGATCCTTCAGCAAATCATACTCTTAATCGTACAGTACGCAGTTGACTCCTGGCATCTCTTGACACCTCCTCCCACCAGACGATCGTCAAACACCACTAATTCGACCTCCCTTTTGTGTTCATCAAGAGCCTACCAAACCTCCTTCATATCCGCCTTACTCACTATGCTCCAAATACTCCCAATAGAAATTTTCTAAACTCAGCCATACTTATCCGCAATCTAAAACAACAACGTCCTATAACTCTTCACGACAGAATCTCACATACCAATGAATATCTGATTTTGATCAAAACCGAAATTAAATCCAGAATCCACAATTCACTTACTCGTTCCTGGCAACAACACTGGTAGTCTTCATTCACTACCAATAGACACACGTGCAAAATTTGTCCCGACATCACTACCCTCCTCCCCGCAACCCTTTTTCCATTAGACCAACATTACATTTGAATTTTTTTTTTCCAATGCTCCGCCCGAAGGTACTACATTGGCCAGGAAGCGAGTTTTTTACCTGGAAAATTTGGAATTTTGCCGAACCCTTGCTGTTCCAAGCAAGGTAGGGATCTTTAACGTGCGTGACAACACTCACACACGGGACCTCCATTTTACCTCTCATCCGAACGAGGGTGTATTTTTGTGAAAAATGCTCGCCTAACATTTTTCAAGCGGACCGTGTTGGGATTCGAACCTGGGACCTTGGGCGTAGTAGTCACACACATACCACTACGCCACGGAGCCGCCCCATTAGACCAACAGCTCAATTCCTAACTGAGCACAGTAAATTCCGAAGCATTTGTACCGCTTTCACCTATTTCCCTCTCCTCATTGCCCATGTTTAGACCAATCATAATCAGCAACTCCCACTCATTTCATTTACTGACCGTACATCTCCAAGCAAACCTTGAAACCTCCCTGCGCCTACACCCTCTCATCCCACTCTCTAGCATAAATTGCATAGTCTCCATTCAGCCACAAGAATTCAACATGTTCTTTACAGAAATCCTCATCATAAAATCTCAAATTTCCCTACCAGCGACAGTACCGCATACGTACATGTAATCTCGCATCCCTTTTCTAATACCGCGTAACTTTCATGGAAATGGACTCAACGACAATAGTAAGGGCACTGACGCCTCAAGAATAAATCTTTTCTTTTTGTTTCAACTCACTTGTTCATGTATTGTAAATTATACATCTATTATTAAATATGAATTTAAATGACCGCTGATTGTACATATATGTTGCATTGCACCTGCTTCATGACTTTTTTTACTTCTTTCAAAATAGGTCAATGTACAAAATATCCCTTACTGATTGATGAGCAACTTCCATATTATTTAAAAAATGATGATGGCTTCGATGTTCCGTTGCTGTCCCATTAAGAGGACATTAGACACGATGAAGTTGAAAACGATATCACGACGATGACAATTTTGCGGTTTCAAATACAAGATACGACGATGAAAATATTGAAATCAATGAAGAGGATGCTAAAGAACCGAATGAAGATGAAATTGTACTAAAAGACGAGGTTTCCGACAATCTACAACAAGAAATAAAACATTTTTAAAAAATCTAAGATATAGTGTTTAAAACAAAAAATATTAATTGGTACGAGCGATGTCTTTTAAGTTTTGTATACTGGAACATAGAGGGCGTCACTAATCGAATGTCCGTATTAAAAATTAATCCTAATCGTTAGTTAACATACATGTAAAGTTTCGGTGTGATACGATAGTGTTATAGCTACAACGAACTGTCAAAGTTAACAAGTTAATCAAAAAATAGAATTAAACCTTGAAATTTTCGCGCAATAATTTTTTATCTCAACAAAATGCCTCGTCGAGTTGGTTTCTGTTCTCGGTAATTAATCCTCACATCAGTCAACAATTGTTCGTTGGTATGGAGAATTCAAACGTGGACGGATTTGTCTCAGTGGCGATCCAAGAGCAGGTGCATCAAAAACAGCAGTCGACACTGTGCGTAAACTCTTCAATGAAGAAGCATAAATGAGGCACCACTGGGTATTTCAGAGACTTCAATTCAAAAAATTTTGCATTAAGAATTGTATGTAAAAAAAATTAGTTTCACGTTGGATACCGTATTTGTTGGTCGAAGAACAGAGAGCACCTAGCGTGAATTGGTGTCAAAAGCTTTTGTTTACGATTGCAATAAGAATGAAAATTGCCTAATAGTTTAACCATTTCCCTTCCTTATAAAATGTGGTTCAAATACTTTTGCGCGTGTGCGAGTAGTGTAGTATAATAACATTCTTTGTCTATTAAAACGTGTTCGTGTAAGTGTGGAAGACCAGGATCCCGTGCCGATCCTAAACTGCACTATCTTCACTGTCTTCATTATAGTTACCCACATCAATGTGCCGGTGAGTACCACAGATTATATAAGTTCCTTTCATATTTCTATTACCTATTTTACCCGCAATTAGCAAGTATACCAACCCTTACAGTCCACTCTTAATACCTAACAAAAGTTCTGGTCGCAATCGATGCCGAATTATTAAAAGACATTTTGTTTAATTGTGGGTGTATTAAAATATTTGCATTAAATATTAAAATTAAAAATTATTGATAATCTGTGCATGTTTTCAAGTGGTATACAAATTATTAGAAACTTACATTTAAGTACAGAAACAGATGTGTGGGTATTAACGCTATTTATCTACACAGCTGTTTTATCACTTCTAGAGAAACCTGAGTTTATCTTAGTAAACACAGTGTATTCCAATTTCTATTTGGTAACTAATTCTTGTTTATTTTGATTACAATGTCAGAAAGAGAATTAAAAGTTTTATTAGCTAATAGAGAAAAATTATACGTCCGTGCACAAATTCTTTTTGATTTGTCAAAAAACGTTTTAAATGATCCAAGTAAAATTGATAACTTTGAATCAAGATATTCCAAACTGGAAGATACTTACCGTGAATTTGAGAAAATTCAAAATGCAATTATGGATTTAACCTTGCGTATTTCACCTGATCAAGAAGTTGATATGAAACCTCTATTGTCGTTTGAAGATCTGTATTTTCAAATCAAAGCGGTAGCGAAGAGAATTTTTCCTACTGTAATATCAACTTCGGGACCGTCTCATATATCCAGTAGCAGTTTACCAAAAATTAACCTACCCCGGTTTGACGGTTCGTTACGAAACTGGAAAGTTTTTTATGATAGTTATCGATCTTTGATTCATAATAATCAGGGCCTAACTAAAATAGAAAAGTTTCATCACTTAATTAATGCTCTTTCAGGACCGGCATTGAGTATTGCCAAAAGTTTGCCATTGACAGAAGTAAACTATGATATTGTTTTGACATCTTGCTTGCAAAATATGAAAATAAAAGAATATTAGCCGGTGATTTGCTAGATAGTATGCTTGCATCTAAGCAATTTCATACGGAAAATCTAAACAATTTTACGCAGTTTATCCAAACATTTTATGAAGCAGTAGTGTCATTAAGGGCCTTGCAAATACCCAAACTTGATGATTTTATTCTGTTTCACTTGGCATTCAGAATTCTGCCCAATGACACTAGAAAACAATTTGAAGCGACTAATATAGGCGTGGAAATTCCTACATTTGACCAATTAGTTAAGTTTGTACAAAATCAAATTCAGATTTTTGAGTTGTCAAAATTTCCAAATACTACTCAAAATGTTAAACCTTCACAAACGATAAAAAGTAACACAATTTTAACGCCAAATTCTAATTTGCAGCGGTCGTTTGTTACTACTTTACTCGAAACCGTGCCCTTGCTGCAAAAATACGCATACGATTTACAGGTGCCCGAAGTTTTGTCTTTGTCTCTTACCGACAAAAAGGCCAAAGTTCAGGCTCATAACCTGTGTTTCAATTGCTTGAAAGAGGACCACAGTGTCTATAATTGCAAATCGAAAACTAGTTGTTTTCATTGTGGTCGTAGGCATAATTCATTGCTTCATCCTACATTCGATTCGGATAGCGCAAATAATGCCAATTCTGAACCCAGTATTATGACCTATGCGTCATTCGCTTCTGATAGTGAAAATATTGTTAATTCCGAATCTACTGTTTTGACCCATGCGTCATCTTGTGCTTCAGTACCACTACAAAATCAAATTGTCCTTTTAGGAACAGCTATTGTTCACATAAAAGATTCATCCAACGTCTTTCAACCAGTCAGAGCGTTGATTGACTCGGGTGCTCAAACTTCATTTTTAACCGCGTCTTGCGCTCAAAAACTTGGTCTACATATTCAAAATTGCAACTTTACTGTTGCAAGCTTGGGTCAAAAACCCATATTAAATGTCAAAGGTACATCTGATTGTTTAATTAAACCTTGCAGTAGCGAGAAACCTCAGTTTAATTTAAAAACTGTATTAGTGCCAAGTATTACTGCCGAAATGCCCTCGGTAGAAATACCTACTAATATTGTAAATCAGTTCAAGTATTTACATTTGGCAGATCCAAAATTTTATTTGCCGTCTAGAATTGAATTGTTACTCGGCGCTGACGTATATCCAGACCTGTTTAACGGCGAGAGGTTGCGTCCCAGTGCTGATTCTCCATGGGCACTTAATAGTGTTTTTGGTTGGGTTATTACAGGCAAAACTAATCTACGCTATAGTGACCCTTCTACAAATATTCAAACTGTATTATTTACATCACTAGCATATTCGTTAGAAAACTCTTTACAAAATTTTGGGAAATTGAAAATATTCCTGATCGTAAAATTATAAATCCAGATGAAGAGAAATGCGAACAAGTGTTTAAAATTTTTATACTCGTACGAAGGAAGGTGCATTTGTGGTACCCTTGCCTTTCAAAACAAACAATTATCAATTTGGAAATACTTATGATCTAGCACTCAACCGTTTATATAATTTAGAACGTCGCCTTGCTCGACAACCGCATCTTAAGAAAGATTATATAAATTTTCTTCGCGAATATGAAAGTTTAGGTCATATGGAATTTTCTAAAAATAGTGAGGACGCACGATACTTCATTCCACATCACTGTGTCGTAAAGCAGTCCAGCAGCACCACTAAGTTAAGGGTGGTGTTCGATGCCTCTGCTCATTTACCTAAGTGTCAGTCGTTGAATGATGTGTTATATGTAGGTCCCAAGTTACAACGCGATATTGTTGAAATTATCATGCATTTTAGACTGCATCCGTTTGTGTTTAGCGCAGATATTAGTAAAATGTACAGGATGATCCATTTAAGACAGGAGGATCAACGTTTTCAGTTTATCTTGTGGCGCGAAAACCCCACACAAGCAATTAAAGCTACCGTTTAAAACCGTAACCTACGGTGTCTCGTCAGCCCCATATTTGGCGCTGAGAACTTTGGAGCAACTCGCTCAAGATGGGAAGGAAAAATTTCCATTAGCTGCACAAGTATTACGTAGAGACACCTACGTCGACGATATTTTAACCGGAGCTTCATCAATCGATACCCTTTTAGAAATAAAAGAACAATTGTCAAACCTGTTAGCTTCAGGTTGTTTTAGTTTGCAAAAATGGACTTCTAATTGTCCTCAACTGTTGAAAACAGTTTCACCGGAACACAGAGAAACTTCCGTTTCACTTGAAGAAAGCGAAACACTTTATAGCCTCTTAGGTTTGCAATGGGATGCAAAATCTGATTCCTTTTGTTATAAGGTGCATTCGTTGTCTCCAGTTTTTTCTAAACGAGCAATATTATCGAATATTGCTAAAATATTTGACCCTTTAGGATGGCTTACTCCAGTTATTTTTAAGGCAAAACATTTTATGCAAAAATTATGGTTAGCCCAATTAGGATGGGATGATCCCATTCTTGGCAACTTAAAGGTAGAATGGTCAGAATTTCTACGAGAATATAACTTCCTAAAAAATATAAAAATCGACAGATATTTTTCTATACAATCGGTGGCACATAATGTTGTAGTAGGGTTTTCTGATGCGTCGGAATGCGGCTATTGCGCAGCTGTATATTTGGTCATTTTAATGAAAAGGGTATAGTTGTTAAAACCAATTTGCTTATGGCTAAAAGTCGTGTAGCACCCTTAAAATCTATGACGACACCCCGCTTAGAACTCAGTGGAGCATTGTTGCTATCTCGATTATTTAAATATGTAATTAATTCATTGAATGGTGTACTATCACTTCAACCTAGCCTTGCCTTTACGGATAGTACAACTGTTTTAACATGGATCCGAACAGCGCCTCATTTACTTAAACCTTTGTAGCAAACAGAGTAATTGAAATTAATGAGAATATGCCTCATATAAAATGGCACCACGTCGACTCAAAAGAGAATCCGCGGATTGTGGCTCCCGTGGCATCTCAGCATCACAATTATTAGATCATCCCTTGTGGTGGGTGGGCCTTTCTGGCTTAAGTACCCTGTTTCTCAGTGGCGGACTTCAACCGCTTATACATTGAATGCGTCAGAAATAAATACGGAATTAAAATCCTACGCGCTGAATAAAGATTGTTATATTGCAGAAATTAAACCACTTGATTGTAACATTATTCGACGCTTCTCTAATTTTTACGTTTGCAGCGGGTTTTGCCTGGTGTTTTCGTTTTATATTAAATTGCCGTGTCAATCGTGCGAATCGTAATTTCGGTTCCGTAACTTCTGAAGAAATACGTATTGCTACGTTTAAAATAGTAAAGCTAACTCAACAAGTACATTTTAGCAATGAAATCGTTTTGTTATCAAAAGGAGAACCTCCGTCTCCTTCTCTTCGAAAACTAAGTGTTTGGATAGATCCCCTAGGTCTCCTCAGGGTGGGGGGTAGATTACAACATAGCAGTATGACTCAGGATGCTAAGCATCCTTTGTTGTTACAAAAAAAATGTTATTTATCTAAACTTATTATCGATTATTATCACATTTTTTATTTACACGTAGGCCCTCGCAGCTTACAAGCTATTATTTGCCAGAAATTCTGGATTCTAGGCATTAGAAATGCCATCAGGTCTAACTTATCAAAGTGCACGGTGTGCATTAGATTGAGAGCTAAGCCTGTAAACCCGTATATGGCAAATTTACCGCCTCCACGTGTAACTCCATCACAACCTTTTTTAAATGTAGGGGTTGATTTTGGAGGACCCTTTATTATAAAAGAAAGCAAACGGCGTAATGCAAAACTACAAAAGGCGTATCTTGCATTATTTATTTGCATGGCCACCAAAGCCGTGCATTTAGAGGTAGTATCCGATCTTACTACAGATGCCTTTTTAGCCGCTCTTGATAGATTTGTATCTCGAAGAGGTCTATGCAGCAACATATATAGCGACTGCGGTACAAACTTTAAGGGTGCGCAAAGACATTTATCTGAAGTTTTTGCCTACTTAGCCAAAACAGAGATCCAAGAAGAGATCACTAGTGGGTTAAGTAAAAATCAAATCGTTTGGCACTTTAACCCACCTTCCGCTCCACACTTTGGAGGGCTTTGGGAGGCTGGAATTCGTAGCGCAAAATATTACTTAAAACGGGTAACTAAAGACCAACCTTTAACTTTTGAAGAATTGACTACACTCTTTTCTAAAATAGAGGCAATAATGAATTCTCGTCCTTTGTGCGATTTATCTCCTAACCCTAATGAGTATGCAGCTTTGACGCCAGGACATTTTTTAATTGGTTCATCGTTAGTTTCCGTTCCCGAATTTAATGACGTCAGCGATGTTTCCAATAATCGTCTTAATCGATGGCAGTTACTACAAAAAATGCAGTCTCATTTTTGGCATCGTTGGAGTTTAGAGTACCTTCATACCCTTCAACAACGTGCAAAATGGGATATTCATACAGCCAATTTAAAAATTGGTGATTTGGTTGTAATTATCGATCTAAATCAACCGCCACTAAATTGGAAATTGGGCAGAATAAAAGAAATTATCCCAGGTTCAGACAACATCGTCCGTGTTGTTTCTGTCCAAACTGCAACCGGTGTATTCACCCGGCCTGTAGTTAAATTATGTCCACTACTCTTAAAGTAAGTGCAAGTATCACATGTTAACATTATTATTATTTGATTGTTTCTTCGTTTCTTAAGGTGTGAATTTTCTAATTTTTTTTTTTTTTTTTAATTTGTAAAACATGCGATATATGCACAGTATTAATTATAGTTAATAGAAAACTTTTCTTTATTTTATTAGAAATCCTTTGATTTCGGTGGGGGGAATGTTTACGATTGCAATAAGAATGAAAATTGCCTAATAGTTTAACCATTTCCCTTCCTTATAAAATGTGGTTCAAATACTTTTGCGCGTGTGCGAGTAGTGTAGTATAATAACATTCTTTGTCTATTAAAACGTGTTCGTGTAAGTGTGGAAGACCAGGATCCCGTGCCGATCCTAAACTGCACTATCTTCACTGTCTTCATTATAGTTACCCACATCAATGTGCCGGTGAGTACCACAGATTATATAAGTTCCTTTCATATTTCTATTACCTATTTTACCCGCAATTAGCAAGTATACCAACCCTTACAGTCCACTCTTAATACCTAACAGCTTTAGACCGCTTTAACGCAAAAACTCTAAAAAAGGTGTACAACATCGTGAGCGGTAATGAATATTGGATTTACTCATACGAGCCAGAAAATAAACGTTAGGCGTCTATTTGGGTGTTCCAAGGTGAGGAAAAGCCCACAAAAGTCATCCGTTCTCGAAGTGTCTCCAAAAAGATGGACGCAACATTTGTCTCAGAAGCATGTAATGTAATACAAATTCCTCTACAAGATAAAAGAACTGCTACTGCCGATAGGTAGACAACCATTTGCTTGCCGTAAGTCAGCGCGGAGTTTGGAAAACCAACCCCAAATGACAAATCATCCTCGACCAAGACAATGCAAGTTCGCACAAAACTCCTAAGATAATTGAATTTTTTACGCAAGAAAACGTCGAATGGTTAGACCATCCTCCGTACAGCCCTGACGTAAATTCCAACGATTTTCATCTTTCCGAAAAGGACGAACCGCGTGGTCAAAAGGTTCCAGTCGTCAAAAGAAGCAGTCGATGTCACCAAAAATGCAATTTTGACTGCATCAACAAACGAGTGCAATAACTGCTTCCAGAGTTGGTTCGAACGTCTGCAAAAGTGCATTAATCTTATTGGAGAATACTTCAAAAAACAATATTCTTTAAAAGCTATCTACTGTTTTATTCCAGCTCTATATGCAAAACTTAAAAAACCATCCTTGTAAATGTTTTTGAAACTTATCTACCTAAAATAGACGATACTTTCGAGGTTGAAAACGGAGCAGGATTAAGGCATGCGTACAATACGAATAATTGGCGGAGAAATACTGAAAGGCAATAGTGTGCAACGGGTTATTTACATACGGATCAGAAGCGTATAAGTAGCAAAAATCGTGGGGTAGATCGTACAAGTAGATCATCAGAAAATTATTGAAAGCCTACAATTAATACTGATGAAGAAAATCGAGAAATCAAAACCCTGTATAAAATATATTTAGAACCGAATGATCTTCTTAGCGATGAAGGTGAGATAAAGAAATTTTTAGCACCTGTTGTGGACGTCAGATTATGGGGTACAGAGTATGAGGCGTTAGTTAATTAAGGAAATCAAATTTCGGCCGTGTCTGAAATATAATTTTAGAATTGAGCGGTCAAAATATTAAAATACACACGTTACCGGTTACTAATTTTGGGGTGTTGGTGGCAGTAGATTCTAGAAAGTATAAAGTAAGAGAGCAAGTGCTGCAGCCAGTAGACGTGAATAGGTTATCGTCTGAAATGGTATGTATAGTCATTTCGGGGTTAAACAAAGATATAATTTTGGGGTGCGATTGGTTGCTAGGGAATAAAGTCACTGTTCATTTTAACAGATTAAAACTATTTATTTCTAATGAAGGCGATGTAACCGATTTGGTTATTAGAAGATGCGGAAGAAAATATATCCGTCAATTTTTGAGAAAAAATGTAACCACATAAAATTGAATGGCACAAATATTCGGTTGAAGAGTTAAAATCAGCGGCATTTGGACTTGAAACGATTAATGAAGAGAAACGGCGTTCTGTGAGTTGATTAAATTATATTCCGGCGTGATTTCAGGATTGCCAGGACGGAACAGTTCTTATGTGCATAAAATACAATGGGAAGCGGTCTTACCCGATACCGGTAGCTTACAGAAACGAAGTAAAAGAACGAATTGTAAACTCACGTAAAATAGGCGTTATAAGAGAGTGTCATACCGAATTATATATCACCACTAGTTACGGTGGTGAAAAAGTACAAACCATTACGCATCTGTTTAAACGCACGTTACCTAAGTACGCAAATTGAGAAAGAAGTCAAGTAATCAGTTGATCTGGCATTAAAATATTGACAAGTGCCTATTAGGGCAATGGACCAAAAGTATAAGGTGTTCGTATTTGAGAGTAAAACGCAATTTTTTCAAATGCTTCGTTTCGGCTTAACGACTACCGTATCGAGTTTCATACGATGTTTAGACGAAGTGTTAGTTGGTGAGTGTGATCAATTTACACTGGTGTACGAAGACTTGGTTGATTTTTTGGAGGACCCTAAACATCATTTCGTGAATTTAAAATTAATTTTTTAGAAATAACGTACGGCATATATGGCCATTAAATTAAGAAAATCAAAATTTGCGGGGAATCAAATAGTGTTTTGGGGTACTTGATCTCGTCGACGGGAACAGGACGATCCTCAACGGGTTGCAGCAATTCAACAGTTTATACGACCAAAAAATACTCGAGAACTCAGAAGTTTTCTGGGTTTTGTTAATTTTGAGCGACGTTTGTGCACCAATTTCGCTGAATTAACAGTTCCCTTCTGCGTTTGCTTAGGAAGGACGTGTAGTGGGCGTGGACTTAAATCAATCAAGAAGCGTTTAAAAAAATAAAAGCAGCCGTTTTACAAGTTACCATGGTGTATCATCCAGATATAAAAAAGAATTTCACGTGCAGTCAGAAGGTTCCAATGTGGGTATTGTAGCTTTCTTGTACAATCAAACAACGACGGTAATAAGAAAATCGTAATTTTTGCTAGTCGTACGTTCCGCGGCGGCGAGTTATGTTATACGGTAACGGAGAAAGAAGCGTTGACCGTCATATATGCATTAAAACAGTGGTGCACGCTTGTTTTGGGTAAGGAATTAATTGTGGTGACGCACCACAACGCTTTGACATTTCTACTGAATTGTAAATTAGGCGCTGCACGTCTTGCTTATATGGGTCCTTTTTATGCAAGAATATAATTTTACGATATATTACTACAGAGGTACCGAAGATGTGATCGTGGATTATCTATCCCGTCATCGAATGAAAAATGATCTTACAATTAACTACAAAAGGGAAACTTTAAATGATAGTTCCCTAGCTATGCTGAAGGGAACTGATGAATATAAGATGTCGAAGGAAGTGTTGAAGAATATAGTAGAAGGAGCAGAAGAAGGATCCGTGGGTTGTGAAAACAGTTGAATTAGTAATTAAATGAAATTCGGAGCCGGGGGAAGGGGGTCTGTCAATATTTCTAAGTGGTATGCGATTCGTAAAGATATTGTGTTTAAAAAGGATGATAGTATAAGTGTGTACCGCAGGTGTTGATGGTGAAAATAATGACCAATAACACAACGTTTGCTCATATTGAGCAAAATTTTGTATGGCTTCGAATTAAAAAGAATATTTTAAACATTGTGTATGTATATCAGTTGTGTCTAAAATCGAAAGTCTCAAAAAAAAGTATGGGTACGACAAACATTATTATGGCCATAAAGCGAAGTCAAATGGTATGTTTGGACCTAGTGGTGCCATTGCCGAAGTCCAGGGCGGGGACAACCTAGTTGTTAGCGGTAATTGATGAGTTTTCGAGATATGTCAAGTTATACGTTCTAAGAAAAGCTGTTACGTGGGCAATCTTAAGGTGCCTGATCACTGATTATTTTGTTAGTATGGAGTTACCTGAAGGCATCCTTTCTAATAACGGAACGCAATTTCGTGCACATCTGTACACCAGTAAAATATACGTCATACTACTTGTCGCAAGGCAACCCGACTGAAAAAGCAAATCCCGAAATTGGTCGCATGTTGCGCTACTTTTGCTTTACGAAGCATTCCGCTTGGACGTAAAAATTCGAGAAGTGGAAGAATGTTTAAATAATATTGTTCATTCGGCTACGGGCTGTACCTCTTTATATTTGCATTTCGGGACAAGAGGAACGAATAATAAACATTTGGTAAAATTTCCACGAATTGAGGATGTTCATCCTCGTAATTTAGAGCGAGTGTGAGAATTAGTTTGCAAGAGGTTGTTGACAAAGAGTGAGAGTAAAAAGTATAGAAGTGAACGTCGGGGGAAGCCGGTGGTTTTTCAAAAGGGCGATGCAGCACTCGTGAGGACCCATCCCCTGTCCTCGATCGAGTAAGCTAAAATTTAAAATGTTCCTTTTATACGACGGGCTCTTTATGGTTCTGGGCATAACGGTCTAAATAGTTATTCGATAGGGGATCGAGACGGGAGCTTTCTGGGAAGACAAAATGTTGTAAATCTTAAGCCATATATAACTGTAAAATACATTCTTTGAAAATGTCACCTTGTATTGTTTAGGAGATGTAAGGTAGATTAAATCTTCTAGTTAAGTAGTCAAAATTTAATGGGGGAGTAATGTAGTAAACACGACAATACCGCAGGATTTTCTCATCAACGCGCCTCTCAAACAGGTTTAGTTTTAGATATTTGTGAGATGTAACATGTGAGAAGGGTCGGTTATTCATTCTGTTGTTAGTTTTGGATTGGGGTAGTAGATTGTTTGTGTTTTGAACTGTTTACGTCTGTGTTTACGGAATTTATAGCAATTATAACCAAGTGTGAGGTTTAGAGTAGTGCTTTCCAGAATAATATAGTGCAACGAACAAATGCTGCCTGAACAATCACATCCACTGCGAGGACATGGAGCTTGGACGATTGTAAGTACCTTATTTGCAGTTACAAGTGCCTAATTAGGGAAACGTATTTATTAGTTACGTTGTTTATTTGCTTATAATTGCCCGGATGGCGTTATTGATGAACTATATAACGTATTTTATCGTTTAATCGTTCGTATATGTGTGTATAGTTTGTGAAGTCTATTTTACCAGTAATAAATTCGGTTACGTTGTGAGAGGCTTGTGTTAGCCGAGAATATAGAACCCCAGAGAAAGAGAGAGAAACGTTAGGAATTTAAAAGATAAAGTTATGGATCTTCTGGTATTTTGTGAAAGTATTGCAACGCATCTCATGCTGTTTAAAATTCTCCTATGAGGGGATGACCAAGTGACACGCATTCGCCGGTTTTAGAAAAAAGAGTGTGAAGCAAGTCCTTTGGTAGAAATGAGATGTGATGGTTATAACAATACTCCAGTAAATGACAAAAAGAAATTCTAGATGCAAATTAGAGAACAGCAAAAATAAGACCCATATAATGCGTTCCAAGTGCCAAGATTATGTGTTTGATAAAAGGACAAAATTGTTTTTTAAAATTTCATTCTAAATAATTTCGTTTTCTTTTTTTGTTTCAGATATTTCCATTTACAATTTTGTTAAATATTTTTGACAATTTTATATTTTCTTTTGTAAACAAAAGTATTGAATAAATATTTCAATCTTATTTTTTTGTATTTTTTTACTCCAAGACAATGTTCCTGGTGATGGACATTACAAAAACTAATACAAGATATGTATTTTTTTAAAAAAAGTAGTCTTAAAACTATGATAAATAAAATAGATATATTAAATAAAATAATTTTTTCTACAAACAATAACAGATGTATTCTTCGCGGAGCGACTCTGGAGCGACAATTACACTGAAAGTGTTAATAAACTAAAGAGAAATTTCCAACCTTTAGCCAATATAACAACTACACACCCACACTAAGTTTATTAAATTTCAAAGTTTGTTCATCAAGAGAAACTGAGGCCTATAATTAGGGTAAAATTGTATAGTAAGTTTCCTAACTATTTCAAACAGATTGCTCGAAACGTTTTTGGAAGTAAATTGTAAGCCCGTTAGTCAAATATTTTTGTACCACGCAAAATGCAAATACGAAGAGTAAAAGTGGTTACGCGTTTGCAAACTAAGTGGTGATGAGATAAAAGACAATTCATGTAAAAGCTAGCGTGTTTCGTGGTTTTACTTGTTACGCATTCAAATGATTTCCGGTGAGTTCTCAACAAATTAGGGTGTAGTTATGTTTATTCGTTCTGGAAACTAGGTAATTGTGTAACATCGGGAGAACAAAGCACTGTGCGTTGAAGCACATATTTAGCTGTATTACACAAACGAAGTGGAAACAGAAATATATTTAGCTCTAATCCCAGTACAAGACTACTGCAGATTAGATATCTTATTGGTCTCTTTTTTAACGGAAAGACAAATAAAAGGGACTGCCTTATTGACATTCTATTTACTTGGAAGAAGATTAAATTAGAGCCACAGAAAGTTGTATTTACCACAAAAACGGGCAGCGTTTTCCCTTCTTTTAACTCGGAAGTAAATTTTAATGGGTTCTTACAGGAAAAAATAATGTTTCCGGGAGTTATAATTGAAATCGTGTATTCTCGGGCATTATAATTTACGTACAGACAGCCGATGCCCGCGCTAAAGTTTACTTTCAATTTCGGAAACATCGATAAAACTTAAGAAATTCTATATAATATAATCTTTAGAAACGAAAAGATGAATTTACTCGTGCTTGAAACCTAATTTCTGCAAAAAGTAAGCGCTTTTAAAATAATTTTGTTCAATGGCAAAAACCAGACTCACAAATCTTTGTATTCGTAGTTATTCAAAAATAGATTTACATTTTTGTACACAAAGATGATGAAAAACGATGCTTATTGAAATAAGCAAATTCGATGAAAGTGCTTCGGAGTAAAATTTCAAAGCGCCTCGGAGAAGAACTTGCACAGCGACTTCACATTACTTGTAATTGGTTGTCCAACAAAAAAGTTTAATCGTTATAACGATCAGCCCCAATAACTTCAAGATCCCCAGTGTTTCTCAAAAACATTAGCTACATTTTAGTGCGAGGTTCTTGTACATAACCCTATTATTTTCGATGATATGATAAAAAAAGACACGACAGGGCAGGGCCGGTGCATCTATATGTACATTTTGTGCACCGCACAAGAGCGCCAATCTAAAGGGACACAAAAGGTGATCGAAAATATCAAAAAAATATGTATACAATTTTAATATTATACAAATTTTCTATATACAAAACTAATAACAAGCCCAATAGCCTATTCAAAGAAATAGAAATTTACGCACATTCTGTAACGACCTCCAAACACCTTAAGCCTTAGATCTGGGTACCTGAAAGCATGCACTTAGTGGTTGTCCTTGATGATAAATGTCACAACTAGCGAGCTAACCACTCTTATGAGTTCAATAATTTAAATTGCAGATAAATAAATCCATAGGCTTCATTCAACACATTTAATAGTAGTAGTTGTAGAAATTAACACCAATCTTTCATATAATTAAACATCAGTTCTTGAAGCCAATAAAACGATAGTAAAGCCTTAAAACTAAGGACGTATCTGTATACGTTTTCCAGTTGGAACAAATAATCCGCATGCAGAACACTCACTCTTCAATTCACTATTTCCTTTCCATTCAAAATCTTAATAATAAATTTGAACAATTTTTAAATGTAACATTATTGTTAATAGTAAGAGCAGCGGCTATGTTCGAAGACAACAAACATAGAAACACGGAGAAAATTGTTGAAAGCATATTTGTGGAGCACAGCACAGTGCGTCTATGAAATAGGGGCAGTAGGAGAAGCAGACAGAAAAACGGTAGAAGCCTTTTGGAATGTTGGCATCAGATGTATGAAGATGATATCATGGGCACACAAAGTTAATAACAAATAGGTTGTAGAAATAGTAGGGGAATAAAGATATCTGTAGAAAACAAAAAAAATAGAAGAATTAGAAGGGCAGGTTACGTTCTAAGGCATTTTTGGGGAACAGTGCGGGATATAGAGATAGGAAAAAAGAGGAAGAGGTAGACCTAGATCAGACTGTCGCACGCAGATAGTGAAAGATGCAGACTGTGGAAGTTTAAGGGAAATGTGTAGGTTAGCTCAGAATAGAAAACAATGAGGGTACGCATCTAACCAGTTCCAGGACTGAAGACCTAATGATGATGGTTACTGTTAACATGGCCAAGTCTCCCGAACGCTACGTCTTGACCCTTTATCAAACTCTATTTGACTCCCCACTTCCACCAACACTAACTTATTTACTTCTTAAAATATTATACTGAGGCGGCTTGTTACATCACCCCCCTATACATTGAACTTAATTGTTAAGTCTGCAGTTGTAATTAAGGTAAATGTATACTAATAAATTCATTGGTTACCCTACGATACGGCAAACTATATAGTTTTAAGTTACAAATATTATGAAAACCCAACGAGAAGTCACTCGCATCGACCCTCACTTCATACAATTTTGGTCCTTGATATAATGGTAGCCGGATCGGTATACAGCAGCTAGAGGGCGACAAATAGGTCCACACTAGTATTTTATTGCATTGTTAAAATTTCTTAAGTATTTTTCATGACGTAATTAGCCTTATACTTTAGCTTATAATGTGCAATTGTTATAACATTCCTACTTACGTCCAACGAGCTGACAGGGAAAGCAATCTTCTAACCCCAGGGTTATAAAGGGGTATCTCAAAACGCAATTCAAAAGGATTAAATCTTGTAGAATTTGGTATTGACTGTACGCTATTTGTATATTGCTTTTTAACATACATCTGGCTTCAAGGAATTAGATAGGTGTTTCAGACGTCTAAATTTCTGTTTTAGTTTGTAGTATTTCATTACCTCTGGTGTGAACCAGGCTGAATAACTGTTGTGTAGGTGTTACCTTAGGTACACACAAATTAAATACATCATATATGATGTTATACATTTATTGAGTCGCCTCATTTACATCTTTACTGGTCAAAACTTTTTCCCAACATGTATCTCTGCGAGATTGAAAGTATATGGAAATCTGCCGCTCTAAAATTATACTGTTTATTGCTCCGCAATATCGATTCGTTTAAATCTTTACTAACAAGATCAATGGTTATTGTAATTAATGAGTGATAAATATCTTCGCTTAATAAACTTTGTTGCTCTTTTTCTACAAAGAAATTGTATCTTGTTTAATTTTTTTGATTTAATATATTATTAATTAATTGAAGTGAGTGCAAATTTAGAAATGCGAACAACTCTTTGTTTAATGCGTTCCAATTCGTGTTACTTCCTGTTATTTTATTCAGGTTAAAATCACCAATTATACATATATTGTTACTTACTAGTAGCGAATTTTGTTCTACAAACTCATAAAATTGCATATACGAGTCTCTTGGCTGTACCGGTTGGATATATACTACGACAATCGAAAATATTTGACTACGAAATTTAATATTAATAATGAGTGTGTAGAATGTTTTATTTTATAAGATATGAAAAAGTTAACAATTTTTATCTTTTTTTTGACATCTACTAATACTACACCACATTTAGTTTTTTTGAGTAATTGATATATTTCTATCACATCTGTATAGATTGTAATATTTGCTATCTAAAAGTTCGCCATCTAGTACAGAATTATACAACCAAGTTTTAGTTAATCAGATAATGTCATAATCACAACTATATCCATATTGATACAAATCTTGCATCTTACCGATTAAACTGCTACAATTTTGAAAGTAAATACAGGGTGGAGGCATGGAAACCGCCCACATTTCAATGATTGGCTATAGGAAATGTGCCATTCCACAGGAGTGGGGTTGGTCTTGTTTGGAGGGGTGGATGATCTAGTTTTCAGTAGCAACCATGCCTTGGACTGGAGCGCAACGTGCGTTTGTTATCGAGAGTTTTATAAAAAAATGGCGAATCTGTTATTGCGACACAAAGGACATTCCGCACGCGGTACAATTTGCCATCGTCTGCTAGTGTTCCCGACCGGAAAACAATTTTGTGTTGGGTGAAGAAATTTCGGGAAAGTGGATCTGCACTAAATGTGAAGAAGGGCCCTGCTGTGACCGTGGGAACTCCTGAAAATATCGGTAGAGTTAAGGCGTCGATTGAACAGTCTCCAACGCGTTCTGCGCGCAAACATGCTGCTGCTGTTCAGATTTCGACGAAAACAGTGAGGCGGATTTTGCATTGTGAACTCAAGATGCACGCATACAAGATGATGATTGTGCAGGAATTGTACCCAACGGACTGGGGGCGGCGTGTGGAATGTTGTCAGACAATCCTTCACGAAGTGCCTCCTACTGTAATTTTGTGGAGTAACGACGAAGCTCATTTTCATCTTTCAGGGTGTGTTAATAAACAAAATTTTCGACAGCTTCACGAAACACTCCTGCACAGCCCAAAGGTAACAGTTTGGTGTGCAATATCGTCCGTAGGCATTATTGGACCTTACTTTTTTGGCGAGAATGGCGTCACCGTTACTGTTAACTCAAACCGGTACTGTGACATGCTTGAGAATTTTGTCCTGCCTAAAATCGAAGAATTTGGCAAAGAGCATGATCCACACAGCTTCTGGTTCCAGCAGGATAGTGCTACAGCACAGACTGCCCGTCGTTCACGCACTATTCCCTGGGAAGGTGATCTCCTTGCGCGAGACGGTTGAGTGGTCCCCGCGCTCTCCAGATTTAAACCCGTGCGATTATTATCTGTGGGGTTACCTCAAAGCCGAGGTTTTTAAAGTTCGTCCTAGAACCCTGGATGACCTGAAGACTGCAATTGGGGAAGAAATCGTGCAGATAACCCCCGCCACACTCAAGAAAGCCATGCGAAACTTCCAAGAAAGGCTCAATATGTGTGACGCCCGCCAAGGCCATCATTTAAAGGATAAAAACATAGCTTAAAAAAACTACATTATATATCCTTTCCAGGAAATAAAACTTTTTTGGAATATATCATTTAGTTTTGTTTTGCCAGCCTTTTGAAATGTGGGAGGTACTCGTGCCCCACCCTGTATTAAGTGTCATTGCTACCTTAACAGAAAAGATTATAAGAATTTTAGCAATAGAAATATTTTCAACTAATGTTGATTGTGCGAAAAGATATATTGGAAAAACTATTAATTCGGCAAATGTCCAAGTGCAGGGGAACTTGACAGTCGCAGTCTGCTTACCCCCCTTTACAAACCCCCCTCCCCCATGTGATTTTCCAATGCTCCACCCGGAGGTACTACATTTGCCAGGAAGCGAGTTTTTTTAGCTGAAAAATTTTTAATTTTATCGAACCCTTCTTGCTGTTCCAAGCAAGATAGGGGATCTTTAACACTCACACACGGGACTTCCATTTTACCTCTCATCCAAACAAGGGCATATTTTTGTGAAAAATGCTCGCCTAACATTTTTCAAGCGGACCGTGTCGGGATGCGAACCCGGGACCTTGGGCGTAGTAGTCACACACATACCACTACGCCACGGAGCCGCCTCGCCTTCACGTGTCGCTGAATAACGGGGAAATAGGATATATAATTGTAAAACAATAGAAGGGGACCGAACTGCATCTAACAAGAAAGAACAGCGGCTATGTTCAAAGACAACAAACAGAAACAAGAAGAAAATTGTTGAAAGCATATGTGTGGAGCATAGCACAGTACGTCTATGAAATAGGCGCAGTATGAAAAGCAGACAGAAAGAGATAGAAGCCTTCTGGAATGTTGAGCTTCAGATGTATGAAAATGATAGCATGGACAGACAAAGTTAATAACAAATAGGTTATAGAAATAGTAGGGAAATAAAAATATCTGTGGAAAAAATAGGAGAAATAAAAGGGCAGGATACGTTCTAAGGCATTTTCAGGGACTAGTGCGGGATAAGAGAGGTCGAGGTAGACCGAGATCAGACTATCGTGCGCAGATGGTATTGGATGCAGACAGTGCAAATTTCAGGGAAATGTGTAGGTTAGTTCAGAATAGGAAACAATAAGGATACGCGTCTAACCAGTTCCAGGACTGAAGACCTAATGATGATGATGACATAAAAAATCCATTGATGTTACGTGAGCCAATTAACTGGTCCTGATCTACCTATCCACTTATTTGGGAAAGTATCATCTAGGTGACTTCTAACTCACATTTGGAAATGCACAGAAGCACTATCCAGTTGAAGTCACATTTCATTTTTGACGACATCTATTAGGTGTTGAATTAATCTACGAAAATCAGTTTAAAGAAATTCTAAAAATCTTGCCCCTGTTAAACGTTCTTAAAAAATATTTGCCAATTATGTAATCAACTATAATTTCTCCTCAAACATTTAAAGTCTAATGGTGTTGGAAACTTTTCACATGAACTTTATGCGGATTTGCAGTATTGTAATAATTATAATTGTACCTATTTACAAAACCATTTCTGTAAAATGTTGCGTCGTCTGTAAATAAAACAATATTTAAAAAAGTTCCGTTTTGTCTGTTCTTATTTTGTACCTATGTACAAAAATCAGCCCTTTTTTTCAAAGGCGGTGTCTATTAACTCTTGGTGAAGCTGCAAACGGTACGAATGATACTTATATTGTTTTAAACATTTAGCCACAAATGATTTACAAATGTCGAAATTTTTACTTATTTCTCTAATACTTATTTGAGGCTTTTCTTGCACGGATAATTGGTTTGTTTCATGCAAAACAGTCTTGCGTCTACTTAATTTCTCACATTTCCGATTCGCTCAAACCTTTCTTTCAGATTAGCAAATGCTCTTGCATCTGGATGACGCTTTTCGGGATATTTTTGTGAATACCATTCGATACTAAAAAATAATTTCCAAAGCTTTCACCAATGGTATACACCATATCGACCGATTCTTGTTGAGAATAATTAGGCAATTTTTTTTATCAATAATTGTCGGTAAAACTTTTGTTGCCAGCGCAATTAATGCGACAGTCGCTGACATTTATTTTCCTAACCTACAATTCCATAAAAATCTTTTTTCAAATGGAAATTACACCTTAAACTTTGTTGCAAGTATTATTAAATTAAATATAGGACATGAATTTATGGATTATGGTGTAATATTTAGGAGATAAAAATATTTGTTGGTTACTTAAATTGTATGTGTGTTGCCTTTTGTACTATAATTTATTAGAAATTCTAAATTACGTGTGTCATACTTAATTTACATTTTATATTGTAGTTGATACAGAGATTTCCATATTTCAAAATAAATTGGTTTTCACAAAAACTTGCAGAATTAAATCAAAACCTATTAGCATTAGGAAGAAGGTAATAGAAAGGGCTATTCATAACCATGTTAAAATACGGAATGTTCCCCATTTGAAAAATCGTGATATTTCATTTCAAAATTTTTTCAATCTGACATTAAATTTTAAACACCCGGCATAATGAAAATGTATTATAATAATATTACGAGAATTGTAAATCTTAATGAAACACGTTTGTCACATAATTTTAAAATTGCGGCATAAACCTAGGAATGGACTCGGGCCGGGCCGGGCCAGGTTTTTAATAAGCCCGGCACGGCCCGAGGCCCGACTCGAAATGAAAACTGACGGCCCGACTTTCATTTAGTGAATGAGAAAAAAATTTTTCAGTTGTGTTTAACAAGAAACTATCATTCTTTTGTTTGATTTAAGAGTATAATGATTTTGAGTTTCAATCAAGATACGTGTGGAACATACCGTAGTATATCATTCGAGTTTTGATTCTTTAAAAAATCCTAGAAATATGTAACAAAAGTACAAATTGTTTAGAAATTTTCAATATTTATGAAATTGCTACAGACGGAATTTTATAGTCTTTGTTTACTTTAAGAAACTGAAACTATTGAAGAGAATTGAAGTTTGATCTAAAATTTGATTGTCTTTGTTCTAGTTCTTTTAAATTTTTATTTGGCCGACTGACAAATCGTGCCAAAGTTCAAGATTTAACACTTTTGGTGCATTACTGAATACTAAAAATGAAATCAATTGTCTATAATTCACAGTATAAACCCTTACTGGGTCCAAAATGGTCAATATTTGCAAATAAAACTTTATATTCACTTTCATGAACTGATTTTAAATGACGTTTTAAATTGGTAGTGTTTAAATATTTAATTTCGAGTTCCACCTTGCGTTTTTTCTTTTTACACAACAAACGAGACGCAGTTTTCGTAACATTTGAAATAACACCAAACTCAAAAAATTGTTTAAATTTGCTGTGGGATTTCGACCCGGTTGTCATATCAAAACGTAGGTTTGTTTGAATATCACTTTCATTAGGATTATAATTAGGGTCCTTCACGCTATCGTTGCTATCAAAGTCTGACATGATAGTTATTATATCAAACAACACTATCATATATGAAGTAGAAAAATATTATTTTATTTGTTATATATTTGTTATACTCGGTAGTCTATATACTATACTAGAAATAAGTGTTATTATTAAATTCAAATAAAGGCAGTCTTGAGTATAAAGTTGTCATCGACGAACTGAGACTAGGCGACCTGAGCAAAATTTTTAAAAATCTAAGGAACTACAATAAACTAGAAAATATAATATTACTATAAAAACCAACTGTTTTCTACACGGACTTGCATCTGCACTGAAAATATTTTGTACAAAATGTACGAGGGATTTTAAGGAATGAGCACATCCAGCTTTTCAGCAAACTACCAATTTAGTGAAGTTACGCAATGTTTTTAAACAACTTTACCACATTTTAAACTATAAATTTAAACTACAAAAGCTATTAAAGACAACATGTGGCTGCAAAATTTGGGCATATTAAAATATAAAACAGGCGTATGATTTTATGGGGTAAGTAAATCAATAGGCAATTTTTGAAAAAAGGGTCAACAGTAATTCCTACAATAAATTGAAAATAGAAATTTGTTGCAAAAATGCATTGGCATTGATTGGACTTTTTATGTAAATTAAGTGTACGCTTAACGTACTGTGTAACCTTATCATATATTTGCGTCCACTTTATTTTCTCGTTTCTACTTCAAAGAATTTTACTAAAATTACCTACTTGATATTAGAGAATTATTGCAAACTCATTCCAAGCAGACTTTATTAAAAGAATCTTCAAATAAAGTATCCTTTATTAAAAGTTTGCATCCAATTTAAAGGAGTGTTATTGCAAGTGTTTTTTCCTTTAATCTATATTTTGACATATATGTTTCGTGTTCTATATTTATAGGTTATGTTTTAAAAATGAATAAAGAATTAATCTCTTTTGTGATAAGGTGACCTATAATACATGTTTAACTGTATTGGAAAAGATCAAAAAAATTGTATTCACACAAAGCAAACCTTTTTTTATTATTTGAGTCTTTTATTTTTCACTGATTCCATAAGATTTGTATGTGTTATCAAAGTGTTTTCACCGAATACTCTTCGAGTTTACTTCAAGACACTGTTTTTTCTTCTTCCCAAGCATATAGCATACCTGTTTTAAAAGAATATTTACACCTTACTTCTAGGAAAAGTTTTACAAAACAGCATCCTCGTATTTAGAGCATTGATGTTTTATATCTTTTTCGTGTTATAAACTTGGACATTATATCTCCAAATTTAATTACGGAAACAACACTACAAAAAGCCATTTAATTTCACAATATTTATACAGAAAGCAGACAATTAAATGTAAATTTGTACATTAGGCATTTTGGTATATGTCGAAATTAAGGCGCCTTAAATAAAAGCATTCCTTGCCTGTATTTAATTAAATAAAGGTGTCCTGTATTTTAATAAAGTACAAACATTAAAGGTGTGTTAATTGCGCATGTATAAATGTCAAATAAGGGAAAACTTTATTAAAAAATTTGTAAAATGAACGTTGCAATAACTCTCTAGTGTTTTAGGCGGTAGACAAATTATACACGCGATTGATAATATCGACGTTCGCCGCATGATTGAAATTTGAAGTATATACATTTACAAAAATATAAATCGCGCAAACTTTTGAATTATGAATAAATCACCTAGTTTGATATTCCTGGGCATCTTTAACTTGCCTAAAGCATAACATGAGGAACATTAAATAGAACTAAAAAAAAATATTCGGGATAAAAAGTGAGTTATAATATCACGTCTTCTTTACACTAAACAAGACTAAAAAATGATTATTAATGAGTTCATGAAAACACTACGTGAAAATATAATTAAGAACGTTTACGTACTTAATGTGAGATAGAAGTGAAAGGACGGTGGAGTATCTACTCGTGTGTTTTTCGGCCCGAAAAGTTCGGCCCGGCCCGAAAAAAGGTGGGCCCGGCCCGTATAAAATAGTCAACGGCCCGGCCCAGATTCGAGCCCGATGTCAGGCCGTGCCGAACCGAAAGCCCGAGTCCCAGTCCATCCCTACATAAACCGCTAGGTTACGTTGATATTAGTCCTAAGCATTGAAAATTGAAAAAAATTCTGGAATGTACCTATAACTTGGCAACGCTGCATGGGTTTTAAATAAAACTTTGGAATTAAAGAGTACTTTTACAGGGCAATATTACGTGCCGAAAAACTAGATGGTGCCATTTAAAACAATATTACCCTTTTTTAGTACATTTTAAAAAACACGCAATATATGAGTAAATATTTCCAAATTGAGCCTTACTAATGTCATTTCTAATTCTCAAGTTGTTTTAATGTCCAATAAAAATAAACCCGTAAGAAAAGAAGAGAGTACTAAATGGACACTCTGTATATGGCTTGCGGTGAGTAGCTTAAAATACATACTTCTAAAATGTGTTACATATATCTAACACGCAAAACTAACCACTGATTAATGTTAATATGATTATTAGTAGAAGACTTCATTTATATTAAATAGGATCGACCTCCATTACCACCACGTCAAATCGTTACTTTGAAGGTATCGTAAGAGTGAACACCTTTTAGGTTGAAATAGGCTTCAATGTATTTTGCAGCAAATCTATTTTTTAATTTTTTACTTCAACACACTTGCTAGGGGTTCAAAACGGCTCAACTTTTTGTGGGCGAGTGTTTTTTCGACATATCACACGCAGTTGGATTGAAACCGGTCCAATCCCACTACTAACGTGAACTAGGAACGATATATTGCGACAATACAAATATTACGGAATCGTATTCGATGCATTTGGAAGAATCAACACCCAGCACTGTTACATCATGCAATGCTCGACACCTCACACGTTTAACGCAACACAAAAATCATTGACTAACTAGAAGATCAATGTCAATGTTCATCCGCTCCATCATACTTCCGCAACCTAGCACCCGGCGAGTATTGCCTCTTTCCAATATTGAAAAAAAACTCAAGAATATATATGATTCAACAGAAACTATGAATTGAATACAGCGGTAGCTAATTAGATACAAAATAAAATTGCACAATTTTTGATAAACGGAAGCCAAAAATGGCTGCAGCTTTGGGAGTGATGTATTAAGAGCAAAGGTGATGACGTCAGAAAATAAAAATACGATTCTCTAATCTAAAACCGGGCTTTTATTTCTTTGTTATGTAGTAAATATTTCTACTTATTCCAGACGTATGTAATTGTGCATTACTTTTCAGCTCAGTCTCGCTATTGCTTTAATTCATTTTATTCGCAATAGGCATAACTTATTGCTCTTTAAATACAGAGCACTTAATTTAATGCTAAACTCTTCATACGGAACTAAAACTGATGGTGCAGCTTGACGACAAGTGCAATGGATTATAGAAAGGAAATTAAATTTGGATAAGCAGTGCAATTAATCTCGTTCGTGCCATTGCTTTTTAAGCAATCCAGCACGACCATTAATCCAGCTCAATTTTTCCAATAAAACGTTGAGCAATAAATTTCATACTTTATATATTACGAGCAACACGATGTGTAAGCAAGATAACGCGAAATAATCAATACAGTTCAGTGGGTTTGTTTACTTTACTTTTACAGGTATACAGAGCCAATTATCTTCTGAATGTAGCTACAATAAAGTACAAA
This sequence comes from Platerodrilus igneus, assembly GCA_036346225.1. NCBI lineage: Eukaryota > Metazoa > Arthropoda > Insecta > Coleoptera > Lycidae > Platerodrilus > Platerodrilus igneus. Next base: position 6,136,982 of record JARFIW010001469.1, on the reverse strand, counting down.
TGATTTATTCAAGAACATTTAGTGCAAAAAATCGGTCTATTACTTTGTCCTTTTGTAGAATATACCAATTTTAACGTCTTCGCTCAATACTAGTTTCCTTAATCTCTTTTTATCTGTGTTTTTTTTAGTGGAACTTGGTATAATAAGAAACTGATGAAATTGTAATATACATACAATATTTGTTTAGAACGAAAACTCTATTGGCTCAAACAACAGTTCAACAACTCTTAGTTATAATAAAATTTGCTAAAATCTCTCCCAACAATTTACGTTCGGCTAATCGCTTTTCTAACAATAAGTTTAACAGCACGCGTGTCAAAAATATTACTAGAATTGTACAAAGACGAATGGAAAAACGGGCTGAAGAAATACTAGGAGAAGATCGATTTAGGTTTAGACGAAACAGGGTAACACGGGAGGCTATTTTAGCTCTGAGGGTGATAATGGAGAAAACTATAAAAAAAAGGGGAAAGTGTGTATATAAGGTTTGCAGATCTGGAAAAAGCATTCGACAATGTAAAATGGAAAAAAATGTTCCAAATATTCGAAAAGATCGGAAAGAGTTTTAGGGATAGTACGTAGCTTATATAAAGAGCAAACAGCGGTAATCGCTTTAGAGCAGGAACGTAGAGAAGTAAATATTAGGAAAGGGGTGAGGCATGGATGTGCCCTATCCACATTAATTTTTAACTTGTACATCGAAGAGGCAATGAATACTGTCAAATGCAGGAAGACATTTGGAATTATTATGCAGGCACAAAAAATTATGCTTAGATTTGCAGACGATATAGCGGTATTAGCATCTAGCAAGGAAGAGTTAGAAGCAGCTCTTAATGAAATGGAAACAGTTGTAACAAAGAGATACGGTATGAAAATAGGCAACGAGAACTTACAAGAGGTTAGGAATTTCTGCTATGTAGGAAGCTAAATAACGCAAGATAGGAAGAGCGCAAAAGATATAAAATACAGATTAGCACAAGGTCGTACTGCAATTAACGAGAAAAATCAATTACTATATTCCAAGACAACAAACATAGAAACAAGGAGAAGATTGTTGAAAGCATATGTGTGGAGCACAGCACAGTACGTCTATGAAATAGGGACAGTACGAGAAGCAGACGGAAAAACGGTTGAAGTCTTTTGGAATGTTGTGCTTCATATGTATGATGATGATAGCATGGACAGGCAAAGTTAATAACAAAGAACTTAAAAAAATAGCAAGGGAATAAAGATATCCGTGGAAAAAAGATAGGAGAAATAGAAGGGCAGAATACGTTCTAATGCATTTTTGAGGGATAGTGCGAGATATATTACAAGCAGAGATAGGGAAAAAAAGAGGTAGGGGTAGAACTAGATCAGACTATTGCAGGCAGATAGTGAAAGAAGCAGACTGTCGAAATATCAGGGGAAATGTGTAGGATAGCTCAGAATAGGAAATAATGAGGGTACGCGTCTAACCTGTTCCAGAACTGAAGAACTAATGATGATGAATGGCTAACAGTACAACTACTAGCTTCTTAAACTACGATGTCATCTTCTTAATTAACTTAATATCGAAGCACTACAATCAACTAACAAGCACTAATTATTAATTCATATAATAACTCTTTAAAATCAAACCAAACCAAACTTCCGCGCCTTAGTGTCACTTCTGGTCTTTATTCGATTGCTTGCGATCTGAATATTTTTCCTCACGTCACTATGGATGTCGAGCATCTTGTGCTTGCGCTTCTCGACGTACCTTTCGCCCACGATGTCGCCGAACTTACACCCAAACTCAAGATCTCAAGGTAGACGTATGTTGTGTCCCAGCAAAGCACTTACAGGTCTCTGTCCAGTGCTTTCATGAACAGAAGATCGATAGGCCAATAAAAATGGATATAAATATTGGTCTCAGTCTCTCTTATGTTGGAAGATCACCTTAGAAAGGTACTTGCTCAAGGTACAGTTCATGCGTTCTACCATACAAGCTGATTGCGGGTGCAATGGTGTTGTTCGGGTTTTTCTCATCCCTAGCAACCGGCAAATTTCTTGGGATAACACCAACTCAAAAATTACTGCACTGATCGGCGTGCAACTCCACAGGAACCTCAATACTTCACTTCACTTCAGCGACGGTTGCAGCTTCTTGGGTTGGTATGGCATAACGCTTCAGTACACTTCGGAAAATAATCCACGGCTACCAAGATGTACTTATTCCTAAAGTACATCTCAGGGAATGGACCGGCAATATCGATTACCACTCTCTCATTCGAACCTTATGATTTTCCAATGGTACACACGGTTGACACCTGCGAAACCATTCTTCTAAATCGTCATTGCAGTTTACCCAGTAAAATCTTGTTCGGACTTCCTTCAGAGTTTTCTTAACGCCAAGTGTACTCTCGAAGTCCCATTACGTAAATGTCTTAAAATCCTGATACTCGGCTTTTAGAAACCACCTGAAGCGTACTCACGGATCCATCTCCATTCTCCAAGAATCGCACAAAGATCCCATTCTCTACTTTCGGGGAATCCCATTGTGTCCAGTACGACTTCAGGGTTTCACTTAAGGGGTTAATGCCCTGTTAGGATGGACGTTCTCTTCTGGTTTTCCAACCCAGAATGACCCCAGGTCTTTGGAATTCTCCTATTCCGTTTGCAACTGTAGAGGGTGCCAATCGTTTATGATCATCCGACCAACAAGATCACATTTTACCCACGCGAAGCGGACGTCCATTTCCAGAGCAGAATTTATGGAAGTCGACTTTCGCACCGTTCCGCCGACTCTCTCTATTAATTTCGGATTCTCAAGGTCTTTCGTAAGCCGTTTACATCGGGTTTGACTGTTCCTAAATCCGTAGTTCTAGCGTCGTGGCCCCTTTTTCTCCGACTGCTTGTCACGTAGTACTCATCAAATCACCTCCTCAATATTGTCATGGCCCGGCTCCTCTTCAGGGCCACAGATTAAATACATCGCTTGCTTTGCCGTCTCGAAATCTAAGACATAAGCTAACGCATCACGAACTCTTCGACCGAGTCAGCCGTAGTGCATGCTCGATTTCCTCATCGCGTATTCCATCAATGAAGATCTGCACTGCCACCAACTTTAGAAATCTATCCGGTGCGGTTGTGTGGGCTAGTTTCACCAAACGAGCAATATTTGCTTGAAACTATTGCAAATTTTTCGTTAAACTTTCGGTAAAGATTCTTCCCTTGAGCGTGGTACACTTGTGACATATGAGAGTCGCCATAACTCATTTCCAGTCTTGATGTTAAGGCCTCGTAGTTTCTTTGGTATTGGCCTGGTATAGTCTGCAAAAGATTCAAGCCCTCGCCTCGTAACGTGTCCATCAATGCGGTTGCTTTTTCACCATCGTTCCAGCCGCTAGATCCCGCAGCAGCCTCGAATTCCGTGAAATATATCTGCCAAGGTGACTTTCCATAGAGAGGGGGGGGGGGTGTCACTATGAACCTCGACGTCAGTTCACAATTCCCGGCATTCTTAAATTATGGCTCGTGCTGTTGTAACAACGATACTGAGGGCTGTAGTGCTTGCACTGTAAGGGAATTAAACCGTTCTTCCATTCTCAAATTTTCTTTCATTTTACGCGAGTTTTCTAACAATTTTTCTTAAAACTGCGCTTCAAGTTTCTGTAAACCGTCAGAAAATTTAGCTTCCGGGTTTTCTGCGGTATATGTAGTTTCCTGTATGAATTTCTCTCTCAAATGAGTGTAATTTTCTTGTAGATTTATGGCGGTCTTGTTCAGCATTTCTGCCAGGTTTGGGGCGGTTCCTTCTTATTTTTCCGCATTTTCTTCTAACTTTTCTGCCAAGCTTGCAGCGTTTCATTTCTGTTTCTCGGCATTTTTTTGTAAATTGACAGCCGTCTGGTTCAGTTCTTCGGTAAACTTTCCAGTGAGTTTACGGAATTTTCAGTCAAGCTCTCCGCAACGCTCGACTTAAACTCTTTCAAGAAAAAAAGAATTTCGCTGTCCATTTCCTTTTTTCTACTTAGAGTGACAGGCATGCAAATAGAAATCGTACAATGCCACTACTTGACACCAGTGTAACGAAAACTACATTTACAGTGACAACAGTTTTTTCCTTTCAAACTGATTATACAAGCATTTTCAACAAGTTGTAGCTACAGTGAAATTTGCTAAAACTCCCCCAACAATTTATTTTCAGTTAATCACTAACAATACAATTACTAGCTTCTTAAACCAACTAGTTTCAGTTCTATGTTTCAATTTTGTAAAAAAGTTCCTTATCGATTTTTCATAACTTTGTTGTCTTGTTACAACATTTTGGTTAATAAAAGAGTTAACATGTGCACAAACGTTAATTTATTGTATACAATGTTGTTAGGTCTAGATTCAATACTAATAACACGCACATTAGTGTAAATTAATTTCTTTACCAATTGATTGGGATAACCATTGTTGCAAAGGGTGGTTTCTAAAATTTTTGAGATTTTTCTTCATGCACTGCAGTTCAACGATCATTAGTAGCCTACGTTTCAAAGCCAACGCTGTATTACTTTTCTAACCAAACGAGTGATTAGAAAAATAACTAATGTATCTCCCTGAATATGTAGGTTTCTTGTACCAGTCAAATAGAAGCTTGTGGGGGGATCTCGAGTGACCAGAATGTCTAAAAATGAAATTTTTTTTCAACTTCAAATGCATGTGTGAATTTTAAATGTTCATTAAATATGTTATAACGGTTTCAAATATGTTGTATTTCATCAGGTGGCGCAGAACATAGGTTCTGTCTAATAGCAAAATTTTGATTATTTCTTTATTTGCCGGCGTTTAATCAACTGCCTAGGCCTTTAGCTAAAAACCGCACTATTCTAAATGGCTGCGCCATATTTAATATATGCATATCGATAGTCAGATTCTAAAATCATGTAAATCTGAATTTAGGGTGAAATCACATTTAAGTGGTTTCATAATATATAGCAGGTTCTTTATCGTCCATTAAAACCATGTAAGTCTATTCCTATAAATAGTTATGGTACTAATGTATTTTAAAACCTCTTATCAAATTTAACTTCAACACTGAGATCTAAAAACTCAAGTCAGACTTACGTGGTTTTACAAAATATTTCATGGGATACATCAAGAACTAATACCTTGTAACTTCAACATGAGAGGTTTTAACAGGAAAGGTCTATTGATAAATGAAGGGTGGTAGATGGTGCATGGCTTGTGTTATTAGCAGCAGAGTTTACAGGTTCTAACTTGCATTTCGTTGTGAACTTTTGTTTGAAGAAGGCAATGCCATTTTTATTGAAACATTTTTAAAGAAGTTTCAGATGTGTGTAGGAATTCTTGTATGTTACAAACAATTCAATTGAACTACGTTTAAAAGTCGTGGAAGTAAGATTCTATATTTGGCCTAAACAAAATAAAAAATAGTGAGTATAGTTTTGCATTGCTTGTGTTAAATTACGATGTAAGGTAGTTATAAATTTAATTAGAGTATTGCTTATAATATTTTTAAAAAAAACTGACGAGGTCAATAATCAAAATGAAGTTCAATTTGCATCAGTTCCATCAGCAAACGAGCAGGAGGTAGTATATTCACACACGCCAGAAAATTTAGAGTATACTGAACTAACTCCAGTTCTTGCAACTGCAGAAAATTTACCCGATCCAATAATTGGTAAGAGCATAACAGCTAGAATATCAACAATAGAAGCAGTTCATCCCACACTTTATTTAAATACCCCTTAGAATTAGTTCCTCTATTTTTTACAATTTATGTTCAAATTCAATGTATGCATAAATAACTAAAGCCATCTGAATATGTGTCAGTTGAACATAATTCTAAAGATGAGAACAGGAAAGAGATGTAAAAATATTCAATATCCTTACTAACGACAAAGTCACAGTTTCTAATTCTAAACCAAAAAAGAACAGAAAAGGGCATGCTACACCCTCTAAGTGGACTGTCAATGTTAATAAAAGCAACAGAGAACACGGTTTAAATTACTTTGGCACGAAAAAAAAATGGATAAGGTAAGTGGACGTATTCAAAAGAAAAACCAGCAAGATATCTTAAGCCGCCATGTAACTGGTCCTAAAGTAAAAAAGCACCTAAAATCAAGTATTTGACAATCACAGAGACAGAGAGATTAAACATTTTTAATCAGTTTTGGAAATTAAAATGGAAAGAAAAAAATTTTTTTGTGCAAGATCTAATTGTTGTCAAAGTTGCAAAAAATACTAAAAACAGAAAACACGAAGATTTTTCTAGAAGGTAACAACCCTTACTCTTCCATTTGAAAAAGCAAAATTGCGGAGAACCAATTCGCGTGTGCAAAAAAATGTACTCAAACACTCTGGGCATAAACGAATGGTTTGATGTAAACTGCTTAAAAACAACTAATAGGAAGCATTCTATACCCAGTAAAGTTAAAAATAAGAGAGTTCTACACGCAAAAAAGAAAAGAGAATTTGCAATATAATTTTTAGAAACGCTTCCAAATGTTGAATCAAATTATTGCAGGAAGGATACCAGGAAATTGTACTTAGAACCTATTTGGATATCTAAAGCAAGTGTTTTTAGAGCCTATGTTGAATGTTGCGCAAATAAAAGCGTTTCTCCTTTAAAAACAGACACGTTTTATGATGTAATGGAAGAAATTAATATTGGGTTATACCAACCAAAAAAAGATCAATGCGGTACATGTGTTGGTTTTAAAGTGGGAGGTGTTCAGAAGAGTATTACAAAATCCATCAGGAAAAGAAAGTCCAAGCAAGAAACGAAAAATCCCCTGACAAAAGTAGTAGCAAATTAGTATATACAATGAACCTACAAGCAGTTATATTAACCCCACGTTTAAAAGCATCTGCTCTATATTACAAAATTAAATTGGTAGTGCATAACATGACATTTTTTAATCTAGACACCAAGGATGGTTATTGCTTTCTTTGGAATGAAACAGAAGGAGTTATTACAGGCAACGAGTTTGCATATTTTATAGCTACTAACGCTTCCTTTTCACCTAATGATGAAGTAATCTTGTGGAGCGACGGTTGCACATACCAAAATCGAAACGTTTCGGTTTCAAATGCTTTACTTAAAACTGCAATCGAGAATAAAATAACAATAACGCAAAAGTATTTAGAGAAGGGGCACACTCAAATGGAGTGTGACTCAATGCATGCTGCCATTGAAAAGAGACTTCGTAATCAAGACATCTGTTCACCTGGAGGATACATACGTTGATGCATGTAAGCATGCACGTATGAAACCTAAACCATATCAAGTTGAATACCTTGATTATCATTTTTTAAATGAGTATGCCAACTATGGACCTTACAAATCTATACGACCAGGACATAAGAAAGATGATCCTATCGTTACCGATATTCGAGTATTAAGTCATTGTCCAAACAATTCCTTAATATACAAATTGAAATTTGCCGATTCCTATCGTGAGATTCCACAAAAAAAAACAACTTTCAAATGTATTACAACAACTTCATGAAACAAAAATAAAAATAAAGAAAGAAAAATTTACAGATTTGCAGGATCTAAAAAAAGTATTGCCCAAGGAGTATCACCACTTTTATGATAAACTACCTCATTCTTAAATTTGTAATTTGTTGTAATTTACTAGTTATTATCATGTACTTTTATATGCCATTTGTAATTTTGTATGAAATGTCAATAAAAATAGTATTTTTAATCAAAATTTTAATAATTATTTAATAATAAGTTATAAAACCACGTAGTCCCATAATGTTGGACACCTAAACAAAATAAAAACTCGTAAGTCTATTTTTATATTGAAATATAACCAGCAAAAGGTTAAAACTATTTAAAATTTTAATGCTGTACGTTGTTTCTAGTTGTATACTATCACTAGGTAGAAATTGAAAACAAAATGCTAAGATTTAAACATTTTATCTACTCCTATTTAGTTATAATACCATTATTCATATACTTTTGAACAAGTAATAGTGTTCATAATTAAACACCGTGAGTTATGAGCGTGAGTTATAATAACTCACGCTTCCAGCTTATATTACTATTTAATTACCTACCAAAAATATTAAAGTAGCCATGCTCATTGACATTTACGTAATGTCAAACAAATTTGTATTTTATTTTTTTAAAAATAATCTTGATTACATGTGTTTATTAAAACTTGTTACTGTGCATATAGTCGTAGATAAAGTATAGTATTCAACATACGGTAATGGCAATAACTCACTTGATAAATTACGGCACTCGCCTTCGGCTCGTGCCGCAAACTTCATCTGCGTGAGTTATTGCCTACATTACCATATGTTGAATAATATACTATTATGTAATTTTTTCTATCTCCTGTAAAATTACTCCAAATAGACATGCGTGGTTTTAGAATCTGACCATCGATATCATAAAAAACTGTAACTAACTATGCGTTCATTTGATATTTGCTCGAGTATAATTAAATACATTTAGTTACATCCTTGAATAATTACCGCTGAAAAATCGTATATTAGGTCTCCCAGAAATAAAAAACAATGAAACCTATTTAACGTTTTGCAATATAATATTATTTTCCAAAACAAAAAAGATTCTCTTAGAATCTATATGCAATTGACGAATATTAGAATGGAGCCTAAATAATACAAATAACTTCCAATTTGTTCAGGGGCAACTATTTCCCTTGTGTTACGGAGTTTCAAATATAAATTGTAAGAACCCTTTACACATGTAATCGATAACATAATCGCACCGGCACATTGTCTGGTGGTTAACCCATTTCAATACTGCTGGCGCTTATAATGCAAAGCTTTATTAGAATTTATTTCGGTATTGTAACTCCTATAAATATGGAAATGCCTAGAATTTAATCATAAACACAATAATGGTTAAAAATCGATACGATGAAATATAGGTGAACTAATGAAAATAAATTAGATTATACCTGACGTGACCCGTAGATTAATTGAGTTACGCACATACATAACTGCGAGCTCCTACTTCGTTTGTATGAAACCATTCGCTTGTCAGTTTTAATTAACTCATGTCTAGTTTAATGTATTTTAAAGGTATCGAACATTCAAGTAAATTAGCATCATAATGATGCAATTAGTACATAAAAAAAGAAAAGTGCGCAGAGCAGTACTACCATATAAGTACAAGCACCTTAAATACAGGGTTATGCACGTTGTACACCACGAAGCATTACGGATAAATTGCTTGATTTGAAAGAACTTTGGATTTTGAGATAGATAGGGGCCTAATGGGGCTAAAGTTTTTAGGTTTCCGAAGCTAAACCTTACGGTTTTTGAAATATTTTATATTTTGTGAAAATGCAGCAATAATTTCAACAATTAAATTTTCAACATCGCTATTGGTGTTTTAAATCAAATTTGACTTGAGATTTAGCAATTCGTCAAGTTTTTCTAGCACACTGTTACGTGCCGAAAATTCGGCACTAGACATTCCCAACTAAGTTTTATTATGTAAGAATTTCGCGCCATAAATTTAAAGAGTTGTGCGCGTATTTCCGTCACTTCAGATAGCGCGTTGCGGGAGATTTGCGCCGACGCGGTGGGCCAAGAAGGGAGTGGTGGATTTCCGATATACGGGGTTAGAACTAGCCTCCGAGATGGAACAGGTGTGGCTGTCTTGTATCTTATCGTGCCTTTTTTCTGTTATGTAGATCCCTTTTGCTCTTATCTGTGATTATCGTTCCTTATAAACCAGTTCCTGTCGTTCCCTACATATAAAAAGAAGATATCGAATTTGGATTCAACCGGCTCAAGAATTCCCACGCCCGAGAAAGAGCAGCCGCCGCCGACCATCATGGAGAAATCCTGAAGGAAGCCCTACATGTTCACGTGAGTGCCCCATTAGGGTTTTCTTTAAAATTTGTTTTCCTTTAAAATTTGTGTAATTATGTTGCAATAATTTGCATATTGTGTGACGTCATCCATAATTAGCGCGTCATTTTTACATTATCTAATGTTGTTACCAACTGACATAGTGCCTCGCGTACCGCAACGGTGAAACATTGACTAATGTATACAGGGTGTATGAAAATCATTAGTAAATACTTGCAAGCTTTGAATGTAGCGACTTGTTTAATTTAAATAGAACACAGCCCGTACTTTATGACAATGGCAGATGTAAAATTTAATTCTCTATCGAATACTGTTATACTTTTCAATAGCTAACTGTTCATGTTTCCATTGAAAACGCACATTTTTGGAATGCAAACCGATTTTAACAAATTTATTTATCAAAAATTTCGTATTCACCTATGGAACTTTCTAATTTTGACAAGTCAGGATAATTATAATAGTTCTCAATTATTCAATTACAACAGTGATTGTTTGTAAATCGGTCTATAGTGATAGTTTGTGAGATCTATTCTTTTTATCATTCAAAATGAAAGCTTTTCAAAAAGAAGAACAGAAATGATTTTTCTTCTTAGAGAATGTCACCAAACTGTTTACTTTCATCACGAGTTTATGCTGAAAGATTCCCTAACAGAAATCATCCAGATAAGCGAGTTTTTATAAGACTGTTGGCCCAATTTAAACAAACAGAGAGTGTTCAGTATGAAAAATCCAACAAAATAAAACCTATGACATAAAACGGAGACACTGAATTCGTGTTAATTGTCTCTGTACTAGAAAATCCTCAAATAGGTCAAAGTCAAATATCAAAACATCACAACAACAGTTGGGAATATTTTGCGAGTAAGAGCGTTGAATGTGGGAAGTATAAAGCAAATAGGTAAACTAGAGAATTTGGAAATTGAACTGGATAGGCTAGCATTAGCCATACTAGGATTTAGCGAAGTTCGGTGGCCATAGGCGGGGGGCTTTTGAAGCGGAAACTTTAGGGTAATTCATACAAAATCAGAGGAAGAAAATTCAGGTGTAGAGATAGTTATGCGAAAAAAACTAGGACACTGTGTAGAAACCTACTTACAAAAGAACGAAAGAGTACTCATGATTGGCTTAGAATCTAAACCGGTAAATGCAGTAATAATACAAATATATATGCCCACTTCTAGCTACAGCGAGGAAGATATAAAAGCTGTCTACAAAGACTACTAAGATACTTAAACGGACATGAAAATTTAATAATAACGCGGGATTTTAATGCAGTGGTAGATGAGAATAGGGAAGACGAGGTAGTAAGTTTATTTGGATTAGGCACGAGAAACTACAGGGGAAATAGGTTGGTAGAATTCTTCAACAAAAACAATATAACCATCACAAACACATCATTTCAGCATCATGCCAGAAGACGATTCACGTGGAAGATGCCAGGAGATATAGGAAGACATCAAATAGATAACATTCTTGTTAGACAACGATTTAGGAAACAAGTAGAAGACTGTAGAAGCTAACAACAACATCGTAATTATGAAGGTGACGTTTAAATTTATAAATTTGAACAAAAGGAACGTAAAAATGCACTTTGATTTTGAGAAAATACAAGATAGAAATATCTACGAAAGATTTGAAAAAAGTAAAATGAATTCCTTAAAGGCATCGAGAAAATTTCTGATACGAAGGAAGTAGAATAAGAATGGAGTAACATTAAATCCTACTTAGACATGTCGGCCAGAGACATTCCGGAGTATACACAAAGAGAAAATAAGAAACCATGGATAGTAAAGGATATCCTGAATTTAATAGAAGACGAAAATACTAAAACAAACCAGCCGAAGCAGGAAAACAAATATAAAGCCATAAAATGGGAAACTATTCACAAATGAAGCAAATCTAAAAAATAACGGATTGATGAAAAAGTGCAAAGAAGTACAAACTAAGATGGAAATAGAAGAGACAGACAAAGCATACAAATTAATTAAAATGAATTTTAGGGATATAAAACGGTATAGTAAAAATATAAGAGGCGTGGAAAGAGACATAATCATAGAAAATGTAGAAAAAGTAGTTAGATGACAAGAATATATAGGGAATTTATATGCAGGACAGGAACTAGCACCACTAGAACAGGAATCAGACATTTAAAATGATGACTTGGGATATCCTATATATAGAGATCAGTTTGAATTAGCATTAAAGGGTTTGAAAAATGGTAAGACACCGTGTATAGATAAGGTGCAAGCAGAAACTCTATAAGCCACTGGAGAAGCAGTAACAGAACGTATCTTGCAACTTGTAAGCTATATGTACGAGATAAGCGAGATACCTAAATATTTCAAACGTAACATCATAGTCATAATACCAAAAACGAAAGGCGCCGATAGATGTGAAAATTTTCGAACAATAAATTGGACAGTACACGTATCAAAAATATTAACTAGAATTATACAGACGGATGGAAAAAGTATTTGAATAAATACTAGGAGAAGATAAATTTGGGTTTAAGCTAAACAGGGGAGCATGGGAGGTTATTTTAGTCCTGTGGGTAATAATGGGGAAGACAAGAGAAAAAGGAGAAAGCGTGTATATAGGGTAGATTTGGGAAAAAATAGAAAAGAATGTTCAAAATACTAAAAAGGACTGAAATGAGTTTTATGTACAGACGGATAGTTCATAGCTTATACAACTAGCAAACAGCGGTAACATAATTAAAGCAGGAACGTAGAGAAGTAAATATTAGGAAAGGGGTGAGACAGGGATGTGCCTTATTCCCGTCAATTTTTAACTTGTACATCGAAGTGGCAATGAATACTGTTAAATGCAAGAAGACATTTGAAATTAATAAGCAGAGACGAAAGATTAATATGCTGAGATTTGCAGATGATATAGCGGTACTAGTATCTAGCAATAAAGAGTTAGAAAAAGCTTTTAATGAAATGGAAACAGTTCTAACAGAGAGGTACGGTATTAAAATTAACAAAACTAAAACTAAAGTACTAGTATGTAAAGGAGGGGGATATAAGTCAAAAACTAGAATACAAATAGGTAACGAGAACTTTCAGGAGGGTAATGATTTCTGCTACCTAAAAAGCCCAATGACGCAGATGGGAAAAGTACAAAATATATAAAACAAAAATTAGCACAAGATTATGCTGCATTTAACAAGAAAAAGGAACTACCATGTTCAAATACAACAGACACAGAAACAAGGAAAAGATTGCTGAAAGCATGTATGCAGCACAGCACTGTACGACTGTGACATTTGAACGGTAGGAGAACAGGAGAAAGATAGAAACCTTTGAAATGTTGTGCTACAGACGTATGATGAAGATATTGTTACAAACTACTATTAGGCAACCCGTCAAACACACAAGCTACATAACCCAAATACATTCTCTAGGAATCAAGAATGTTCGAGCTCATACCAGAATATGAATCATCTATTTAATTCAGGGTATAAATAGGACCGCTGATGAAGTACAAAGTTAGTCTACATCTAAATGTCGAATATAAATTATATCGTGTAAAGTTAATTAGTTACACTTTTGAAAGTCCAATGGTAAATATAGATTTGTGTTATGTGAACGTGTATATTGTCCCGCCAGCTTGTAGAATACATAAATAGACAAAAGTGTAATAAATAAATTATAGTAGTGTTTAGTGTTGTTGAGAAGCCTTATGATTAAGAATTTAGTTTAAGAAGATATTAGTGCTTGTAAAGAACATTAATGTTATAGTGCTTCATTGTTAATTGGACTGAAAACATCTATAAATAAGGCATATACTGTTAATTAGACTTGTGAACAGTGAGTAATAAAGACTTGTTATTACTTGTTTTAAATTGGTGAAACGCGTTAGCGGTATCCCGCTACACTGGTGTCAGATGTGTTGGGTGCATAGTGATTAATTAAAAAAAAAACAAGTCTAAAGACATTTGAGTAGTTTGTATATACCTGTTACAAGAAGCCAAAGGAAAATGGACGCAGAAACTTTAATGAATTTCCTTAAGGATTTTAAATCCGGTATGGAAGAGAGGTCGGCTAAACTAGAAGTGACACTTAGTGAAAATGTTGAGAAAATGGAAGAAAAGCTAAGTGAAAATACTGCGAAAATGGAAGAAAAGTTTAGTGAAAATGGATGAAAAATTAAGTGAAAATGCTGCGAAAATGGAAGAAAATTTAGTGAAAATGCTGAGAAAATGGAACTTGAGTTATCCAACTAACACATCTCCTTTAACTCACGACACAAAATTCCAAATTATTAGAAGAGTGAATTTTCCAGGTCCTAACCCTTTCATTAATCGATGATAACGACATTACTTGCGCGAATCCGCAAATTGAGATCTACCCTGCTTGTGCAAGCATAGTTCACGGCGCGTATTTTATCCTGCCGGAATCCATATTCTCTGCTTAAAACTGTGTTTCTTTTTCACTTTTACTCTCACTCATACCGAGCCTTACAGCGTGGGTCTACCGCCTTATTATTCGCTCAAATGACTATGTTTCTTCCTTTTTAATTCCCTGATTGGGAATAATTCAATTATCAGTTTTTTTTTGGTACGAAGATTGGCAAACACGCTGAAACCTTTTCCCATGAGGTAGGAAGATGTAAAAGCTATCTAGAACTTTTTCGCGCTAGTCCATAATGCAGGATAAGTATACCATCTCTCTAAAGCCAAAATTGCTGAACAGACCTTAGGTTCTACGTTAGTGCGTATTCCGATCATTACTTCTTGTAATATAACATGCGTTTCTTCAATATCACCGAATGGATCAATAATCCAATGAGATATTTCCATGCTTAAAACATTCTCAAACTTGTTTCAAAGACTGTGTGAAACATATTTAAATGATAAACGTAGGGTGAAACATCATCATCCTAGTAGTTTGTCTGTAACAAATTGGAAAACTGGGAAAATTGCTCCCTGCAATATTTTGATTCATCAGTTTAATTCTGACAAAAAGAAATTATGAACTTTGTTTTTATCAAACTTGGACTGTTACCTTGTAACTGCAAGCTAACCTCATTAAATTTAGTAAACGAATCTATTAAATAAGGAATGTTTGGTTTCCAATTAATCAAATTTTCTTTTAAAATTATATATTTTTCATCCAAAAACTCTAAAACTATCTCAAAAAGTGAAAAAAACCTTACATTCCAATGTAATTAAACTGGTCAGAAACAGACCAACTGGCGCTACACCACCCTCTCTTAAAGCTGTTCTATCCCACAACAGTCTGTGAACCAGAGATTGGAAGTCCATGTAGCGGTAAGAATAGACGAAACCATTTTGGCAGTTTGCATGTTGATAGAAATAGTAATTGACACTTTTTACGCCGGGCGATGTACCATCTGAATTGTAACCATACACGAAAATCTTGACCCTGGTTTTCTGGAACTGTACTTCTAATATATTCTGTACAACTCTCCAATCTAACCCATCGAACCCATAACCGATGCGTATGGCCAACTTCTTGTCTTCAAATTCGACCATTTGACACTTTAGGTCGACTAACGTCTTCTACGGATCCTGGTAATTAGGTTTATCAGAAGGCTGTTACTTAGTCACCAGGTACTAGATCCCACGATGTTGGTTCTTTAGCTGTATGGCCTTTCTAATCGCTTATTGTTGTCAGTGAAGCTGATTCAAACCACCAAATTAATTTTTAATCACCCCAGTAAGTCCTCAGCACGTATCAAGGTCCGCTGCTACGCAATGTATCAGGAAGTATTCCCATGATGCATCGAATAGATCATCTCGAATCTCTTCAGTGACTCCAAATATCGCTTTGCCTGTACCCCTCTACAGAGACATGAATCAATCATAGCTCGGTCCAGAGTTCATACTCACGAACGTAACTGTTTGTTCGTCTCACTGTTTGCCTTTCTTTGGCATTACCGACATCATCCCCATCCTAGGTTGCTGACTGGTTACCGTGTCCCACTATTGCTCTTCCTTTTGGAAGCTTATCATTCCGGTATACCATGTCGTAGATCCTTTTTCGAACTATGTAAGAACCCTCCCAATGTCTTTGTAACTTTGGCAACACTCCACATTTCCGTCTGGGATTGTTTAGCCAGATGCGCTCACACTCATGAGCATCAGACTACTAGGTCTTGATGTCATACCTGGTCTTCAGTCGATCGCTTGTGATCTGAATATTATCCCTAACGTCACCATTCATCTTGCACTTGAGTGTCTAAACGTAGCTCTCGCCTACGACGTCATCTCTAGGCTCACATCCAAGCTTGAGATGGTAGACGTATCTCACGTCCCAGCATAACACATGCAGGTGTCTGTTCAGTGCTCTCATAAACCGGAGACCGATAGGCTAATAAAAATAGATATAAATATTGGTCCCTGTCTCTCTGATGTTGGGAGACTACCTTGCAAAGATACTTGCCCAATGTGCGGTTCATGCGCTCCACCATACCATCCGATTGTGAGTGCAAGATGTTGTTCGGGTCTTTCTCATCCCCAGCAACCGGTTAACTTCTTGAAATAACGCTGACTCAAAATTTCTGCCCTAATCGGCGTGCAACTCCATAGAAATTCGAAAATGGAAGAAAAACTCCTTTACCAGCACGTCAGAGATGGTTGCAGCTTCTTGGTTTGGTACAGCATACGCTTCGATCGACTTTGTAAATTAGTCCATGGCTACCAAGATGTACTTATTTCCAGGGTCTGTCTCAGGGAATGGACCGGCAATAGCAATTGTCACTCTCTCAAAAGGCTTCCACGTTATATTGCCTCACTGGAGGTTTACGGTTTCCCAATGGTGCACACAGCTGACAGTTGCGGCACGACTCTTTTACACCATCCTTGCAACCTACCCAGTCAAATTTTGCTCAACCGAAGTCTCGATGTCCCGTTATGCAGATGTCCTAAAACCTCCGACACACGGTTTTTATAATCACCATCTGAAGTGTACTCACGGATCCATCTCCATTTTCCAATGAATGTACCAGGATTCCATTCTATACTTTTAAGAAATCTGCCTGTGCCTAGTAAGATATCAGGGTGTCACTCAACGGGCTAATGTTCTGCCAGAATGGAAGTCTTTCTTTAGCTTTTTAACCCAGAATTACACCTAGATTTTTGTCATTTTCCTGATCTGTTCACAACTGCAGTGGCTGCCAATCATTATTGATCACTGTACTCCGAGGAACAAGTTCACATTTTAACCGCACAACGTGGACGATCACTTTTGGGATAGAATCTGTGCAGGTCGAATTTCGTCCTGTTCCGTCAATCCCCTCTATTAGTTTCAGCCCATCACGTTCTTTCTTAAGCCGTTTACATCAGTTATGTTTATGCCTAGACTCACCAGAATCCCAGCATCTAGGTCCCGTCCTTTTAAGTTAAAGTGCCCGTCAAATCACTTCCTCTATGGCTTTTTAAACCTGCTCCTCTATGAAGCATCTTACATTGCCACTACCGTGACGCGAAGCTTGCGTTGTCGGTTCAATTTCCAAAGCACCAGTTAACGAATCATTTAGGGCTCTGGGACGAGCCAGCCGTAGTGCTTGCTGCATCTCTCAGTTGCATAATCACTTAACAAAGATCTGTACTGCTAACTGTTCTCAAAAGCTATCCGGTGCTGTTGGGTAGGCTAGTTTCACCAAGCGAGTAATATTTGGTTCAAACTCTTGCAAATTTTCGTTGGCCTTTTGGTAACAATTTCTCACTTGAGCGTGGTATACTTGTTGCAGATGAGAATCACCATATTTCGTTTCCAGCCTTGATGTTAAGGTCCCGTAGCGACTTTGGGCACGGTCTGGTATGGTATGCACAACATTCAAGGTCTCACCTCGAAACGTGACAATCAACGCGGTTGCTCTTGCACCATCGTTCCAACCGTTAGTTCTCGCGGCAGCCTCGAATTGCTTAAAATATGTTTGCCAAGGCAACTTTCCATCAAATGTGGGTGGTTTTACTCTGAACCTTGACGTCAGTTCGCAATCCCGACATTCTTAAATTCTGTAGTGTGCTGTTCTATCACCGGCACTAAGGGCTCTAGTGCTTTAAATGTTAGGAATTAATTCGCTCTTCCATTCTCAGTACTTCTTCTTCCCCTTTACGCGAAATCTTTAAAAGTTTTTCAAAAATTTCGCTTCCATCTCTATTAAATCTTTTGTTTCCAATTTCTCTGTAGACCGCCGGGAAATTTAGCTTCCAGGTATTCCGCAGACTTTGTAGTTTCCTTTAAAAACTTTTCTTATAATTGTTTAACCGCTGTTGCTGTTTTTGTAGTTTCCTGTATAAACTCTTCTTTCTATTGTTCAACGAATTTCACGTTCTGATCTAATTTTCCTGGGTGATTTTTCGACGGTATCCTGTAATTTTTCTGTAAAACTTTCCTGTAGCTTTAAGTAATTTTCCTCTATGCTCAACTTGAAGTTCTTCAAAAACAAGAATTTCGCTGTCCATTTCTTTTTTTTTTACTATGAGTGACAGCATGCAAATGGAAATCGTTCAAAAGTCTTTAATGCGACGACTTGATACCAGTGTAACGAAAACTCTATTTGCAATAACAACAGTACTTTATTTTCAAACTGATTATACAAGAATTTTAGCAACTCGTAGTTACAATGGAATCTTAACTCACAATAATTTATTTCCAGCTAATTCGCTAACAGTACAAATACTAACTTCTAAAACTACGTTGTTGTCCTTTTAATTACTCGAAGCACTATAATTAATTATCCAAGCACTAATTATTAATTTATGTACGAAACACTAATTTATTTCACATCTTTCAAAGCTGTAAACTAGAACCGACGAGTACCGACTGACTAACGCTCATCAGGGTAATTTATATATTATTCAATCGTTCAAGAATATACCAGAATAAGTAAATAATATCTCAAATGTACCTATTATGATCTTCGTAAAGTTCTTAAATGCCAAACCCTTGTATCTGTCAATCAAATCCACTGAAAGATGTGCTGACGCAAGCATCTATCAATCATCTCTTGTGTACGAACGCACCGCTTACACTACAATGAAATTATTCTGGTCAGAAGCAGACCAGTCGGCGCTACAATATAAATACTGCTTACCTCTTTAAGAACAGTTTTATTTCAAACATCTCGGTAATAAACAATAATGTACAAAACGAATAGCTTTTAGTTTTCTTGGTTTTCCAGTTTTTAAAAATTCCAATCTACGTAACAAAATACTTAATTCGTTTATTAGACCTATTTTCTACAGGTGCTAAGTAAAGACTATCATTCAGTTATTTTATAAGAGTGCGATACATAAATTATTGTAAATGGGTTCACATCATAAACTTTCATCATCATCAGCCTACTTATACCCTCACGATAAGTAACCATCTGAATCATCACTATTATCATCAACCCGTATAATTAGATCTTGAACCTCGTTCAAGATATTCCTTTTCAGTTTTTTTGAACGTGCAAACATACTTTACTCCACTCCTTAACTCCAATGTATTTTATATGTTCTTCTGCCGACTTCCGTACTGCAGTCGGATTTGATTAAGCTTTCCTTTACAATTCTTTACATGATGTGCAATGAAACATCGATTGCTTCGGCAACGTGAACTTGCAAATTGCTGAGCTTAAGGGCCCCTAAAACTTTTTCGAGTTCTAAAAATTGAAACACAAAACAATCTGCCGTCCTTGACTATGAATCACCTCACTCATTCATATTTCTCTAAACACATATCAAAATTAGTTAACCATTAAACTCGCATTCTTTTTAAATACATTGATGAAGAAATTAACTATCAGTTAGTTTTGAAAACAACTATTTTAACGACCACGATTTGTTAAAAACTATTAAAGTGAAAAACTAGAAATTGAATAAGATGTTGACAAGAACGAGAATGACAATGACATTCACGAACATTATTGCGATCATTTGAGTATGTTCACTGTTGTCGTAGCAAATTTTACCGTACAAGAAACTGTAAATCTACAATTACTTATAGGTGAAAACAAGCAAAAGCTCTGATAATATAAGAAAGTCTAGATATATTTCGATAATTTATGCACTTCTAGATACTGTCGATGTAAACGAGGAACTTTTAAACAATATTTTATTTTAGGTAATAAATAGGTTATTCGTGATGACGTATTAAAACTATAATGCCAGGATATTTATAAATCGTACTGTAGCAAGCTGAATATTAACGTTTGAAGTTTGTTTGAGCCTGTTGCGGATACAACGTCACCCGCCATCGATCATTATTGTACTATACTGTCTACATTTCTTTCTAAATTCGGCCATGTTTAATATCAGTTATCTGTGGATAAAAATTCAGCAATTTAAATATAATAACGAATGACTTAAAAAGGGGAGATTCAATTTTCATAGGACACTTCGTTTATACCATTCAAACCCTCAATATGCCACTTTGATAGGTCAATTATCTTGACTAGAGGTTAACAAACAAGGCAGAGAAGTCTAAATAGGTTCGGATAATCCCTGCCAAGTAGTTCAATTTATTTTTTGGGGTACATTGGGGTCCAGAGATAGTCAACCTGTTACGTTAATCGAGGCAGCCACGTTGGGCGCCAAATTTATGCAACGTAGGCTCGTAGCCGTGCGTAACACAAAGAAAATCAAAGAAATTACCGGGCTCAATCGGAGATTAGGGGGGGTTGTAGAAAGCAGACCAACATATAATGTACGTGGCTGTAAAGAGTTAGTAACAATACCTGCAATAAAAAAAATTAGAATAGCAAACCTGCAATAAAAAAAAATTAGTCCTGCAAACCTGAAATAAAGAAAAAGCATAGCATGCTGATCGAGCATAGATTGTTCAGTACTTTGTAGAATGTAAAAAAAACTGTTTAGATAATCTATATAATATAACAACGGTAAAAGCAATACAAAAATTTTTATACAAAGTGAGGTAATATTGGGGAGTAGCAGAAACGTTTCCTCACACACCAATTAAACATAAATCAGACAAAATTTTAACAAAAGATAAATAGGTAAGCACAATTGATATAAGTCATCCAGTATTGTTGATTCTTTTCTTTTTTTTTAAATAGCATGCAAGTCTATGGTAAAAGGTATCAGAACGACAAAGATATGGCAAAACAACGGATAGATATTTAAAGTAAGAACAAGTAGGAAATAGTTCAACTTACAAAAGGTCCTTCAGTAACGCTTCCTTGCAATTGAAGTGTGGGATTCACGATGTCCGGCACTAACGCAGCACTTCACCCTTGACTGGGAGGGTGTTGATGGAACTTATCACACGTTATCCTAATCCCACCTACGTATTTCACTGGTGTTAGCAGCAGACATTTTCACGCGACGGAACTACGTAGCATTGAAAAATTTCAATGTTAATTCTATTTCCTGAGACAACAATTTCGAAATATTTTGTAGCACTAGTTTAATTTCAACTGGAACCAATTGTATATTATTTTCATAAACATCCAAAAAGCAGTGAGAAACTTCAACCAATACCTTTGTAAACCGGTAATCTGTTATATTTCACAAATAACGAAATTTGCGCAAGCAATGATCTGTTTTAGATTCTTTGGGGTTAGAAAATTCAGAAACTACAGTATCAACTGTATTTGGATAATCCAAAGTATGCACTACTCTGATAAAAAAAAAGGACCGCGAAACTAGATCGCACCCACAGTTTAAATATCAAAAGACAAAGCACCAAAAAACCACAATGAGTAAAGCACGTGTATCACTAAAGTAAGTCCGTCAAATGTTCCGTAAAACACGTGCGTCGACCAAACACGTTCGCCTATCAATCATACTACTTCAATCGGAATTAGCACTACACTTTCTACAGTTAATATACAACTTTTATTTCACAAGAAAAACAACTAAAATCGTGCCGTGCTTGTTCATGAACAATTCGAAAATTGATGCCGCATTAATTCTCACTATTGTCAAAACAAAGAAGAAACAGTATTTTCAACGTAATTAATATATAGGAACCAAGAACAAACTACAACTCCTCATCTGTTTATTCAACTCGTTGCTATTACAACCTCTTATCGTCTATTATCTAGACTTGTATATCCACATAAGGAACAAAATCTATACAAACGGCAAGACAAGAACGATGCAATCCACTCATTATAATACGACGCATTCGCCTACGGAGTTAATAAATATAAAATATAGAAATAGTAGTTACAGAAATGTATTTACTAATTGGGAAAAAGCGTAAAATGTTAAGCTATAAAAATGCACGTTACAAACCCTTGACTTGGAAGTAACCATGTTGAAGTGGACGAAGTCAATTTGAAGTAGAAGCAACCTTTAATGGTACAATAATCAATCACCTGTTCAGAAAAAAAACTTATATAGAACCCTTCTGAAACTATACCGAAGTGAAAGTTTGTACATAAACATTCATAATTTATTGCATGAATTGATGAACGTGCATACAAGTACGTCTGTGTTTAGATTAAGTTTTTAGTTAGTAGATTTACGATATTTGCTTTTTAATACTTGTTTAAGATTGTACTGTCTTACTGTGTATTAGTAATGAAAACGTGTGTGCTATAGATTTAAAAATGTCGTATAAAATTTGTGTAAAGACTTTGTATCTGCTTTTCCCTTATTGTAAACGGTACAGTTACAGTTTTGCCGTAATAAATTGTTTTGTGATAATCTAGAAGCGTGATTGAGTATTTCAGGTTTAATATTTACTTTTAGGAGTCATTTTTGTAGTTAGCAGTCTTAAATAGGTTTACATGTTTTTAGATTTTAAATTTAAAATAATTTTTGTTTAATGGATTATCGGATATATTTGTAAGCCAAATCATTATCCTGACCTCCGATTTTGGCACCCCCTTGTTAGTCATTCTAGGACTTTTCCCTAGCAACCCTGCGAGATTAGGTGGTGTCCAAGGTATTTCTCCAGCAAGACCACGTTTCATACCCGATAGCATTCTGAAACCCTCATCAAACACTTACATCACCCGTCCCACTGAGTTAGTCGATGTATTCAGTATTTTACTGAAACGACATTTTTAGCGGAATACTTCAAGGAATTTTTCTGCAAATTATCTGCTAGGTTTTTTGAGGGCCAAAAACTGTACGTAACAAATGTGTCCCTAAAAGTGAAAGTAACCCACTTGGTAGGGTATTATCTGAACATGATTAGACTACATTCAGCCTTGTCCGATACCCTTCTAATCAAGGTAATTACCTTTCAAAGTGGCAAGGTGATAGTTTGGATGTTAAGTACAAAGTATTCTACAAAAACAATAAATCTACCCTTAACAAAATCATTCGAGATATTCTTGACAAACTTTGGGCTGATGATTTAAAAATATGAAATAAATTACCTCGTGTCGTTTTCTTCCTATATATCCTATATATCTACTTAAATTTCCGTATAGTGGAAATAAGATCAAAAACAGCGAATTCCCATTTATTTGAGTTAGCACAAAACTGCATAGTCTTTACGCTCAGACGATGAGAACATCTAGCGCCAGCATAATACATTATTAATCAAAACAACTAGAGCATAATCGTACTAATTACAAAGAGGTACGTATAGTGGAACTAGGATCAGAAACAAGAAGTTGCCATTTATTTGAGTTAGAACAAAACTGCATATGATCTGTCTTTACGCTCAGACAATGAGATCATCTGGCGACAGCATAATACATTATTAAATAAAACAACTAGAGCATAACCGTACTAATTACAAGAAGATGACATCATTTCTCACTCATAAAAACTGACAGAATAAATTTGAAAACTTTTGATTACGAACCATATATGATACAAAATAATTTACTATAAAATTTTAGTAATCTAAAAATATTTCTAAATGGGAATAACCTTATCCTATCGGTGGAATTTACTAATACAGAAACTATTAAAATGAAATGTGATTATAGGTATTTCTAAGGAACGTCACAAATTCTTTACTATGAAATTCACGATAATTCGTAAACAGTTTAATATATAAGAGAATAGTAACTTAAATTTCAATAATAAAAGTATAACAATAATTCAATAAGTAAAACGAAATAGATTGATTGAATTAGCATTAATTAAAATTCAAAACAATTGAGTTGTTGGTTTGACCCGTGGACGGAGAACGATTCCATTTACCATCTCAAATTTTCCCCCGAATAAAGCATAGAGTCATAAAGTTCCGCAAATCTAGCTCCAAATCTTCATCATGTTTCATAAACATTTAAGCTTTAAAACCTTTTACTTCATAGATATCATTTGTGTTGTGTAAATTATTCCGCTATAGAAAACCAAGACTTTCTAGTTGCCGCTTGAAGCGAGCGGACGTGTTTTCGCAGAGCTCCCGCTTCAGCAATAACAGTAAGTTTTTATCTAGGGTTTATATTTATTGTTGTATTATTTTATTTGAAGCTTTGCTTTTTATTGTGTTTTATTTTTATAATTGTGTGCCATCAAATTTTAAATACAGGGCAGTAAAATAAAATTTAAAAACAAAATTTAAACCTAATAAATACTAAATAAATCGCGTTTTTCTTTGCAATTTAAATTAAATCCGCGTTTTAAAATAAAACCAACTAGATTTCGGGCTAATAAAACAAAAAACTACTAAACAAATACTCAAAAATAATTTCGAATAACTTAAAAAGGCGTTTTTAATAAATTTAAAACAAAAACCGCGTAAATTGAGTTAAAAAGCCGGGTAAAACAAATAAAAAATGTGTGAAATTTTTATAGTGCGCGTATAATCAAATAATAAGCTAAAAACAAAATCTAGGCCCCTTTTAAATCAAAAAAATATCTCAAAAACTGTAAATTTTAATATAAATTTTCCGTAATTTAAGTACACGCGTACTTAAAAGTTCCTTTAAAATCGATTATTGGTGTAATTAAGCGGTGTAACAGTTACAGGTTGTGCTAGTTACCAAGTGATTAAGTGAAAGGTCATTTCCGGTAACCGCATTCCGATTGCACTCGACCTTATTTCTTAATTACATTTAAAAATAAAGTGTTGTTATTTATAAATTAGATAATTTGATATTTTGAAGTAATTAATTTATTTAAATTTGATTTGGCGGTTTTAAAAATTTAAAATAAATAAATAGTGTTCTTCACGGTACATTTTGAATCGAATTGCGTTAGGGAATTTATTTGGTTCTAGTTGTTATTTTGACGCTTAGTGCTTGTTGTATTTTTGTTGAAATTTAATATTTAATTGGGCGGTTCGAAGTTTAAATAAATCCAAGGTTGCTTACGGTTCACCTTTAAACAAAACATTTTTATTGGACCAACGTTTTGCCCTCTTCTAGCGTCGTTCTTTTAGCGTAGTAACGGTCAAGTCTTTTTTGAGCTGCGTTTTAGGTGTCATTCTTTGTCGTTTGTTTTGTCAGCATGGTGGTCCACCGCGACGAGGAGCCGTTGCCCAGGAAGAAGAGGGGAGATCGGTCGGGGTCTGATAGGTCGGAGGCTGAGGGCGCTGTTGGGGGGAAACAGCTGAAGGTAGTATTGAAGGACGTTATGTTAGGGATTCAGGAGGAGGTAGAGGAGCCTGTGTCTGGGGCGGTCGTGTTGGGGGAGTCGGGGCCTCTCGTGGTGGTTGCGGCGCCAGAATTGCCGTCTACTTCGAGAGCCCAGCGCACGATGTCGACTAGTAGCAACGTTAGCGTTGATGCTAGCGACCTCGATGAGCTGGAGCTCTTGAAGTTCAGGGTGAGGAAAGCGCACGCTGCCGTCTATGGGAAGGTGCCGACGACCTCCGCCACTATCGTCGTGGAAGACAGAAAGATGGTTCGGCACGCCGTGGATGATATCCGCGACGTTACGAACCAACTTATAGGCATGGTTAGGGCGCTTCGACTTTGCCTAGATAGTCCTGGGAGAGCTGGTGTTGTCGGGGGAAATCCAGCGGTGGTTGCTTCTGTTTCAGGGCAGCAGTGTTCCCGGGGCCAGGAGGTGCCGATGCCGCGGAAGGTGTCGCATGCTGCAGCTGCTGCGGGTGCAACGCCTACCTTTGCAGTTAGGGTCGACGCCAGGCCAGAAGGACGACGTGATGACGACCCTGAAGCAGAAGGTCGATCCCGCTCGAGATGGGTTTGTTGTTGTCGGAGCTCGTAGGACGCGTCGGGGCGGTGTCGTTGTGGAGTGCGCAGGTCGCGACGACGCCAAGAAGCTGCAGTTGAAGGTCGGCGGGAACTGCAAGGAACTCGTGGCGAAGACCATCGAGAAGAAACGTCCACGGGTCGTTCTTCCGGGGGTCGAAGCGGGGATGAAGGCTGAAGAGCTCGTGCGGTTGATTGCGAGCCAGAATCCCCGCTTCGGCGATTTGAAGCTAGAAGACCACCTGAGAGAGAAGTTCAGGTTTGGTAGAAAGGGCCCTAGAGATCCCTTCGCCAACGTAGTCTTCGAAGTGACCCCCACACTTCGAAGGCGTATATTAGCTGATGCTATTAACCTCAGGTGGCGAAGAGTATGGGCCCGGGACCACTTCTCGATGACCCAGTGTTACCGGTGCTGCGAGTACGGCCATTGATCGATGGAATGCAGGGAGAAGGTACAGTAGTGCGGTAACTGTGCCGAGGTCGGGCATGAATTCAAGAATTGCCGGAGGGCAGTCCCCTGCTGTGTGGTTTGCGCTAGGGCAAACGACAGAACTGGCGGTGGCGCGAAGGTCGATACGCGCCACGACGCCAAGTCGAGTAGATGCCCCACGATGCAGCGTCTGAAGAACGCAATCACACGAAACATCGATTATGGACTGTGAAGATAAAATAAAGTCCATAAGAAGCAAGAAGATTAAATTCGCGCAACTAAATCTCGGGAAAGGTAAAGGGGCAACAAATAACTTCGTAAAGTTATTCTCCGAAAATAATATCGACATCGGGCTTATACAGGAACCGCACCTGTATAGCCACAAAATAACAGGTTTTGGGAAGGGGGTTACCGTTTTAAACGCAAACAGCGAACGACCGCGTAGCGGAATAATAATAAATAATGGGACGTGCGCCGGAATAATCCTAAACAATCTGTCGAATGAGTTCATAACCACCGCAGAAATAAAAACGGGATTGCATACGTTTTACGTGATAAGCACTTACCTTCCGCCGATCGATTCCCGGCGGGAGAATCCTCAAACAGAGGACCTAATAAATCAAATTGAAGGAATCCTTCGTAAAATCGGTAGAAATAGAAATTTAATTATCGCGAAAGACTTTAATGCTAAGTCGCCATTATGGGGCAGCCCTATCGAAGATGATAGAGGTTCGCAGGTTGCTGATCTTTTTACGGGATGGGACCTTAGTGTGATAAACATTAATGATTCACCTACGTTTGAAACGCATAGAGGCAGCCGTTTTATAGATATTACTGCAGTCTCGCACGAAATGTTAGAAACGATTTGTAATTGGAAATTGAGGTCGGACGAGGAAACGCTCTCTGACCATAAATTAATAACATGGGACATTGAAACCAAAACAAGCGCAAACGAGCAGCTAACTATATTTCCGCGGTTCTGTAATAAAAAAGCAAATTGGGAGCGGTTTAAAGAAAAAATTGGCGAAAGTATCCCTGCGCTCGAAAATGAGCTATTTAACTGCCGAGAGGCAGACGAAGTAGAAGCACTCGCGAAAAAATTGAACGACGCGGTGGTAGACGCGTCTTCGTATTCCATGCCGCAAAAGAAAACATTTAAAGACAGCGTACCCTGGTGGACCCGGGAACTAACCACCAAGCGGGCAGAAACGCGTAACCTAAGGCGCCGCTATCAACGCGCCTCGGGAGAAATAAGAGAACAACGGAAAATAGAATATAATCAAAGTTACCGCGAATATAAAATATTAATAGAAGAAACGCGAACGAATAAATTTAAAGAATTCTGCACGCAAATCTCAGAGAAAGAACCCTGGGGAACCGCATACCGCGTAATTAGAGGAAAACAACAAAAAATCGCGCTCAGTAATATAAAGAAAACAAATGGCGAATACACGGAAGGTTTTAAAACCACAGCGGAATATTTACTAGAGAAATTTTTCCCATCGGATAATCCCGAGGGGGATGAAGGGTCGCACGATTTAGTACGTCGGGAAGCTGCAGAGGCGCAAGGAACAGGTGCCGATAAGGCAATCCTAGTTCACGAGGTCGTCAGGGCTCTTAGGAGGATGAACCCTAAAAAGGCACCGGGGCATGATGGAATCACTTCAGACGCAGCTCTGCGGGCGTGCCTGTTAGCCCCGTGTGTCTTTGTTGGGTTGTTTAATCTTTGTTTAGAAAGGGGCGTTTTTCCGCGTTGCTGGAAAATCCAGAATGTGAGATTTAAACCCAAACCTAAAAAGGCGGATGCGTCAGATCCGGGCAGCTATCGTCCAATTAGCTTGCTACCGGTGCTGGGGAAAGTTTTAGATCGCGTTATGACTACGCGTGTTGAGCACCTAGTGCGAGACAGCGGCGGTTTTAATAACCGACAGTTTGGTTTCGTAGAGGGCAAGTCGACTATCGACGCGTTAGAGTTCGTTGTCGGGAAAATTAAGCAGGCAAGAGATGCTAAAGAGTACTGTGTCGTTGTTGCTTTGGACATTTCAGGAGCATTTGATGCTGCCTGGTGGCCATTAATCGTTTGCGAGTTAGATCGTAGGGGTTGTCCGCGAAACTTGATGTCTTTGGTCAAGAGCTATTTCTCGGGGCGATTGGCACAGGTTGAAATTCCGGGTGAAGTTCTGTCGCGTGAGGTGGAAAGGGGATGCCCACAGGGGTCATGTTCTGGTCCCACATTTTGGAAGTTGTTGTGTGAGAGCATCTTTAGGGTCAAGTTGCCCGCAGGATGCTCAATCGTTGGGTTTGCAGATGACACGCTTTTAATTGTAAGATCGAGATTGCTAATGGATATGCGCACAAAACCGAACGAGGCGCTTAATAAATTACACGAATGGTCGCAGGCGGTAAAATTAAAATTTAACACAGCGAAGTCAGAGGCGCTTTATTTCGGCACGAAACCAGGACAGAGACCTCCTAGGTTAGAGCTAGGAGGGGAGAAAATCCCGTTTAAAGATTGTATTACCTACCTGGGCGTCAAGATCGACAATAAATTAAATTGGAAAGCGCACGTGCAATACGTAAAAAGTAAGGGCGGCGAAATATCAAATAAAATGATGGCGGTGGCTAAAATAAAGTGGGGTTTCAGGGGCGAATCGCTGAGGACGGTTTATGCCGGAGCAATTGAGCCGGCAATACTGTACGCAGCTTCTGTATGGGCAGAAGGTTGTAAAGTCCGGGAGATGCGTCAATTGACGAGCGTACAACGCATCACGGCGGTAAAAGCGGCGAGGGCGTACAGGACCACCTCCACGGAGGCTGTCCTGGTGATCAGTAGGACTCTCCCTATCGAATATGTCGTTAGGGAGATTAGAGATAGGCGATTAATAAATATAGGAAAAGGGCGCGAAATTATCGAAGATCTTAATCTTGGTAATAGGGAAATTGCAAGAAAGATCTTTGTATCTGAGTTGGGGCACCCGGCTGATATTAGAGGAATCGAGTTTGTCGTAGGTGATGAGGACGCGATGGGTATCAGAATTTATACGGACGGTTCACGTATGGACGATGGGCAAACAGGCGCGGCGTTTGTCGTGTATAAGCAGGAAAGGGAGGTGTTTCGGTTTCAAACCAAACTCGCGAACTGGAGCACTATCTTCCAGTGCGAATTGGTAGCCATACAAGAGGCTATCGATTATGTAATAAACCATACGGGCAGAGACGAGTATTATATAATCAGTGATAGTAAATCGGCGCTGACGGCTTTAACAAACATGAACACCTCTACAGACCTCCAAGCGGACGTCTGGAGGATAGCGCGTACGACGCTCGAGTTTCGACGTTTAAAGTTCTGTTGGGTCAGGTCGCACAATGGTAACGCAGGAAACGATAGGGCTGATGAATTAGCTAAAGAGGCCGCGACGGGAGACTTTCGAATATCACATTCGTCGATACCGAAGTCTTTGATTAAAAGAAAGCTGCGCGAAAAATCAATTCGACAATGGGAAGAGAGGTGGAACAACGCTGTCACGGGCAGATTGACCCACAAATTCATACCGAGCATAGAAGCTAGAGGTAGGATCGAGGTTAAGCTCGATCACAAAATGGTGCAGTTGATAACAGGGCACGGCGCCCTGAAGGCGTATTTACAAAGGTTCGGGCTAACCAACAGCGACCGCTGCGAATGCGGTGAGGGCGCGGAAAGCGCAGAGCACGTGCTCTTCGAATGCCCGCTTGAGGCGGGAAATCGAGGGTTGGCTGATAGCAAACTAGCTATCCTAGGTCTGGCATGGCCAAAGAGCCTAGAGGAAGTCGGGGAAATGGTTAACCAGAAGGCGTTCGGACTGCCTTAAAAGAATTCGCGGGAAGGGTCGCGAGATTAGACAATGATAACCGCGTGTAAAATTCGGTGGGGTTGGTGGGAGGATTGGAAAATTTTAGATTGACTTGGCGTGAGTAAGGATACGAGCATAGATATAACCAAAACCTGATATTAAAAAAAAAATAAAAAATAATAATAATAATAATAAAATAACATGATAATTATACCCAAATGTCCAATATGCACGAGAAACCCCCACACCATTAATACAATCACTTTCTATCTTCATAATTATGTGCGGAAATCGGTAATAAATAATAACAAATAAACAATAACAAATAAATCAGAAACCCTCATTAAATTAAATCAATAAAATAAACAAAGATAATAAAATAGAGTGAAACCGCGCATCCCCCCAGGACTTGAAAGTGATAGTGATAGTGATTGTGATCCCCCCCCCCCCAAGAACATTTAGTGCATACCCACCAGGACTTTAGCAGTGCACCCCATCTTCCCCTTAGGAGTAAGTTACAGTTAGATGTAAGCAGACGACCAGATCTTCGGATGCTGGAGAATTTTATCATAGAGGTAAGACTTAAATTGTGGCGGCTGTACTCGCACAAGCATTGATTTACATTAATTAGTAGTTTTTGAAATAATTTAACAAGCACGTTTTGTGTGTAATGGCGCCAGCCGACATATGCTTGTGGGAGTGCACCTGATAAATAAGGTGATGCTTTTGCTATTTTGTGCACTGCTATATGCTTAACGCTTATTAGACATTTATTTATATATTTATATAATTATATTTATTTATATTTTATATTTACACTTTATATTTATTAGCATGTTTTGTAGTATTTTGTGGCATATTTGTTTTGTTTGACGTTCTGTCGCCATTTTGGTTGCAGTATATATTTGGGAAGGAAGAGCAGAATTGAGAAGATTGTAATCATAATATAAATCAGTTAGGGAATGATAGGGAAAGCTAGGGATAAATTTACATTAGTTAGCTAGATTTGGATAGTTTTAAGACGACCCTTCAGGTCGCACTGGTAAGCAGAGCCGGCGTCTGCTATCCGGTATTACGGATCCCTCCCCCTCTCATTTTTGCTTGTGTCTTGTTGATCGGGTACACTCCAAAGTCAGCGCTAGGGATACCATTATTTACAACCCTGTTTTTAGTTTTTGTTTTTAGTTTTGTTTCAGTTTGTCAGATTTTTATGTTTGTTAGATTGTTAGAGCTTGTTAGGTTTGTTAAATTTTTAGGTTTGTTAGATTTTTATTTAGTTTTTTTTATTTAGGGTGGATTAACTATAAAGTTGGAATTAATTAGAAGCACGATTATTTTCGCGTTTAAACCCAATGTAGTACCTCCGGGTGGAGCATTGGGGACGTGGCCGCAAGTATAGCGGCCCTTATTCAAATTATAATAATATAGAAAACCAAAATGTCGGTCACTATCTGCTTAAATTGGATCCATTTTCACGAAACCCCATTTAAATCTCGTGTACACCAATTTTTGTTTTCGCTGCACTCTGTTACCGTATATCAAAACATAGATGTTGGAAATAGAATAAAACTCTGCAAACAGCGAGAAGACCCAGCAAAACCATCAACTTCAAATCCTGTATTCCCATTGGACATCGATTCCTTTTGGACTATACTCATTAGACAAAGACATCACCTCCATACCAAACCGAAGGGGGAAAGACTATAGCAAAATCTTCCAGCCCGGCAGGGCATTCCAGCATAACATCTCGTGGAATCAAGACCTACCAACCTTCGCCTCTAGACGAACCAGGGTGAGTAGAAGAGGGGCGAGAATACGAGTGAGCCTTCCGGCTATGCAGGTTGCCAAGAAATAGTAATGCAAGAGGATTCACATCCATCAGTCCGCTCGACGAGCTACCCGGCTATGAAGCGGTCTGTGGCAAGCAGCCATTCTGTAGGTCGAAAAATCACAAGACAGCGGACCCAGGATGTAAGCGGTTCCGTGGCGTAGTTGGTATGCGTGTGACTACAACGCCCAAGGTCCCGAGTTCAAATCCCGACACGGTCCGCTTGAAAAATGTTAGCCGAGCATTTTTCACAGAAATACGCCCTCGTTTGGATGAGAGGTAAAATGGAAGTCCCGTGTGTGTGTTGTCACGCACGTTAAAGATCCCTACCTTGCTTGGAACTGCAAGGGTTCGGTAAAATTCAAAATTTTTCAGGTAAAAATACTCGCTTCCTATGTAGTACCTTCGGGTGGATCATTGAAAAATCAAATGTAGGGACTCAGGATGTGGATATTGTAGAGCTGGATGAAGACCAAGAGAAAGATCCGGGAAGCTACTCACTCCAAAAACCACCTGCTAAAACAGCTTAGGGGACAAAAAAATTAAGACTACAAACCGTCAACTAGTTGGCAAAAGAGATAACTAGAAGACAGCACAAGACGCAGACGATTAGGTGTGAATACAAACATCTAGAACATCTGCATGATAAAAAATGATTCAGACAAGACAGTAAAAACCAACAGGTTAATGCTGATTATACGTCGTAGCCTGACAGGGCCAAGATCAACCTGAAGAACAGGCATTCACTCGGAGCTCCTTATAACCTAAGGGATCAAAGCAGCATTGACCTATATCCTGCTATCTTCTACAATACTAGCGGCACTGTCCTATAGTCCGCTGACGCCGACGTTTCAAGGAGTGGTGCGCTGAATCACAACGCCGACGCCTCAACAAGTGGTGCGTTGCATAACACGCCAACGCCTCTTGTATCCACACTTTAGCCAGCGGTGCTTAAATCATAGCCAGCTGTCGCCGATGCCTCAACGAATGATACCCTGCACCACGATGCCGACGTCTCGTACACTCAGCGCCTGCAGGAAATCTCGACGCCTTCTAAAGCTCACCAACCAATGTCCTGTGGAGTTTGACGAGGAATTTTTAAATTGTATATATAAATTCTATAATTGTTTTACCCTGTATATATGTATATATATATATATATATATATATATATATATATTACTATGTATTTTTCTCCCCTCGTTGTTCCGTCATATAAAAATTGATATGGTAACGCCGTACTCGGTGTAATAAACGTTCTACTTAACGCCACCGCTCTGTGTTTCTCACTTTAATCTTCTACTTTTATTATTATGCCACGGCTAGCCCTTTTTAATTTACACAGAGTGCACAACGTTACGATGATCAATTTTCTTTCACCCCTTTATGATTACCTGTTTGGATCGATAACACGAAGTCAATCAACATTCATATAATGAAAGGATATAATATTTACACTTCACAATTTTTGTAATCCTTTAAATTCAACTATCAATCAATTAATATTAACGGATTATTTATCCCAAAATTTATATTCTTTTAGTTCAATATAAAGTCACCAAAAACAACACCCTTTTACAAAAAAAAAATCTGGAACGT
Source organism: Platerodrilus igneus (assembly GCA_036346225.1). Taxonomy (NCBI): domain Eukaryota; kingdom Metazoa; phylum Arthropoda; class Insecta; order Coleoptera; family Lycidae; genus Platerodrilus; species Platerodrilus igneus. The sequence goes on along the minus strand of JARFIW010001469.1, from coordinate 6,103,411 downwards.
TAAAGACCCTTTTATGATTTATTACGTAAGTTTAAACGTATGCAATGTTCCTGTTGACTCTTTACAAGTTTTGGATAAATTGAATAAATTCAGTATTAAAATTTAAATTGAAAAGATTCCTTAAAATTAAATAGATCTGACCTGTGATCTCCTGATATGTTGTTTCGTGTTGTGGATCACCACCCCCCGTATTGTCTTCAATCGAATACCAATGCTCTGCTTTGTCGAACCAATATTTAAGTAGTTACCCCTTGTTTTCCAAAAATCACCTCGTGCTTTATTCTATATTTCTCTGCATACGTCTTAACTTCTTCCCTTAAATACCAATTGAAATTCCAGACTTCGGATCATAAATTAGCAGCGTATTAGAATTGTCCCAGAATTATACCAGAAATATACCAGAAGTATTGTTTTCGACGCAGATTAGAAGCCCTATATAAATGTAAATATTTGATTTAAATTAATTAACCAATTTCTACTCACGTTTTCTGAAAAAACGGCAAAAACTTTAAATATATTCTTAACACAATTTTTATGCAGCACTATTTTCACTATATTATAAATTTTGTTTATCTGACGCGTAGATCTGGTTAAAAGTGATGTGGATTCAACATGCTTCAAGTGGAAACTGAGCTGCCTTATCACCGGTGGGTGTTAAATAGCTTTTTTCACTACCTTTGAATTGGGTTTCCAAGCAGTTTTACAGATTGTTACAACCAACCGGGGTTTATCTTTAATATTCCCTGTATTTTAAAGCTGTTTTCTGATGAAATTCTTTTGGATTCTCATATCATGCTTGTTTATTTGCGATCGTTGCTTGCCTTAACATTTGTTATCGCGGCCAGACTTTTAACTTACGTCTGTTGTTTTGTATAGATAAAGCTTTTGGAGAATTGTACAAATTAAATGATGTAACACGAATGCTGTTTTCGTATTTATTTATGCGTTTTCTTATCAATGCGCTTATGGTTCCAGCGTAATTGCATGAACATTTGTTTGGTTTCATCTTATCTTCTGCGTATTTATTTTATAAACTTGTATAACACTTCTCAACGTATGCTTAATTACATGTACGATTATTTCTCTGCTGAATACGCGTTCTATTGTTGAAAGATATGCTTACTGGTATCGCTTAAAGTTAATTACAGTCTATATACAGGGTGTTAAATGCTTGCTATTTTCATAATATACGAATTACTTATTTTTCTGCTAAATAAATGCAGTTTTCCGATTCCTATTGCTATTTACAGTTACTACGCGACACTACTACTCAATACACCCCTAAACAACCTCTTTCCACAGCATTATATATATATATATATATATATATATATATATATGATAACGCTGCACGTCGATGTAATTATACTCTCAGTCTCCTTCTGAACACCAATTCTGAACACAATATCCTTAAATTTAAATATGCCTCGGCTAGCCCAGTTTAATTCACACAGAGTGCAGAACGTTACGATAATCAAATAATTTCCCCTTTTTCTCTATAACTTTTCCTGCTTTGAATGATAAAACGAAGTCAATTAATATTTGTATAATGAGAAAGAAAAAAAGTCATATGCACTTCACAGCTTAATCTTTTTGACTATATGACAAAAATGAGCCCCTGAATCAAATAACAATAAATTGTTTATCTCCAAAAATTAAAGCTCCTTTCCTTATTTTAAGGCCAGCAAAATGAAGTTGTACTCTACTGGAAATTTCTCTAAACGTTCAAGATTTTTTCCCCTTTTTTACGAAATTTTTCAAGTATAAATTTTGTTGACTCTTCGGGTATAAAATATGATCAATGTTCAAAAAAATATATAAAGAGAAAATAATGCCTTATGCTAGATAGTTCTGACCTGTAGTTTTCCTTGTGCGTCTTTCTGCTGCGTGCTGTGATCAGTACACCAATATTACATTCAGTTGAGTTGCTCCATTCAATTTATTTAGTTTCCAAGTTTTACCCCGTTTAATCAATAATCTAGTATTTTCTTAATCCCCCTTGAATTTTCTTAATATCATTTAGATTTGCGTGATTTCCCTTAAATTTTCGTAATGTCACTTAGATTTTCGTAATGTCTCTTCAATTTAGGTAATGTCACTTAGAGCCCTAAATTATAAATATTTCACCTAAATTAATTAATAAACTTCTACTCACGTTTTCCAGCAAACGGCGAAACTTGTCTCATATATTTCCACTATAATTGATTTTAAAATTTTATAACACCACTTTTCACAAAAATTTGATCATTTAATTTGAATATTTACTCGACGCGCAAATTCTTGAGTATGAGCGATGTAGCTTGTGCTCAGTTCAAACTAAGATTGTCTGCTTATCAAATTCGCGTGTTATATAGTCTACGCCCCGTCTAAAAATTCATTGGTTATTTGAACTGTTGTTCAAAGTTTACGACCAACCATCGGGTGTTTTGGATATTTTGGGCTTTTACAGATATATCTCTGATAATAACTTGTCGGAACGAATCCTTCATCACGTAGGTGAAGTGGATTTCTAGTTTGTATTTATTTTAGACAGTGTGTTTTGATGATGTTACAAGAATTTCTAATTCGCCTTGGTACGTAATTTCACTTATGGCTTTTGTTTGTCTAAATAATACTTTGGGATTTGTATTAACTCCATGCAGAAAATCACATAGACAAAGTGATGTAAATTAACATATTTCTGTTTACATCTTACATTTCCAAAACGTATTTATTTCGAAGAATGCGTTTCTTATCCGGACGCTATACTATCTCCTTTTACTATTGCATGTTGAATGTGAATTGTATTATGATTTTCTAGCTTTTTACTGCATTTAACGCGTATTTATTTACAATTTATGAATACTTTTGGTTTAAGACAAGTTTGATTGCGTGTAGAGTTATTTCTTTTGCTGAATGTGTGTTTATTATTGAATGATATGCTTCTCGGCATTAATTAAAGTCAATTGTGATCCTTATACAGGGTGTTAAATGTTTGCTATTTGCATAATTTGCAAATTACATATTTTTCATGCTAAGTAAATGTGGTTTTTTAACTCCTAGTACTATTTATTTGTATTGTGTAACCATTATGACTCAATATACCCCTAAATAACTACGTTATCGTAGCAATATATATATATATATATATATATATATTGCTGTGTTAATTCCTGTAGGAAAAACAATATTGCTCAGTTATATCCCTTATATCGGGCCCTACGGTTTTGGTGCCATAATTATGCTGTGATACTCGCCACCCCTTACAATTGGGTGCAATAATTTATGCCGTGATAACCCCTGTTACTCTCTCACAGCCCCTTTTACCACTCAAACACTTTTGAAATGTAAATTTATAATTTTCTTTTGCCTCGACTAGCTGATTCAATTAAATAAAGCACTTCTATAATACATGGTATAATGATTGAATATTTACAACACTTTTAACTATCTTCTCCCCTTTTTGTATCATATACATCTGTCAAATTATTACAAAATCAAGCCAGGAAAACGAGCTTTTTATTACCTTTAAAGACCTATTGAAACGTTTCAAGCGGTCTAACTTTTCATAGAATTTACGCAAGAAATCCCCAATTTGTCGGCTTTACATTTTAAATTATGATCGAAATAAAACAGTATAAAAATAAATCATATCAAAAATATTTGAGATAAAACAGTTTCAAAAATAAATCATATCAAAATCTCTAACCTGAATAATTTTCATAGGTGCTCCCAAGATATCCAAATCGTTATTGGTGCATTTTATTTATCATCAATTTGCTTGACCAGGCAGCATTCTCCAAAATTGTATTTTGATCGTAGCGTCTCGTAATTTATGGTTCTACAGGGATCGTAACATTATTTTACTTGTAATTTATGATTGTAATTTATATCGTAATTGAGATGGTCATTCCGATGGTAGTTGAGATGGTAAATTCAGATTTACATTTCGAGAGGAATTTAGATCAACCTTCAGAGAGTAATTTGGATCGACATTCAGATCGACATCTAGATCGACATTCAGAGCCCTGTTTTATTTATTATTAGAAATGTAATAATTTCCTAAATCTTATTTACTTACGTCTACGTCTCAAAAATACGGCATAATTTTCACAAATCTACACTTTATAATTTCACTGTTAACAAATATTTATTATTCACGTAAATATTTGGCACTTTCAAATATAGTCACTGCCCAGTTTCAAAGTATACTAACTTGATATTCAATTCTCCAGATATTTATAAGATCGTCCCACTCTTGTTTGTGATTCGCTGGCTTCACGTGCTAGGCGAGGCCAAGTATATTATCACTTGTTATGTTTGGGAAAATTTACCAATTGTATGTATTTTAATTGTATGCCGCGGTGCTTGAAGTCACGTAATTCAATTGTTATACCTCATATTTACTTCAGGAATCCCAGGAACTTCGTACATATCGAGCACGTAGTCTTGTTTGTTAGCTTTATTCTAATCTAAATTAAATAAATTTGGTATTTGTTTATTTCCCAATAAATTGGATTTTCGAACAACTGTGATTCTCTTAGATCGCGTACGCTTTTAAATAAAGCATAATTTCTGCGTGCGTTTACGATAATATCTTTACACACTTTATGAATGTTTATCTAGCCACTTCATGCAGGTTTTTCACTGATTTAATTTTAATTCGTTTCGTTACCTTTTCAAATTCTAATCTCTGCTAGTAGCTACACTTGGATATATGTTTTAATTGTTTGTACTGCTATATACAGTGTCCTCGCAACTAATAATTTTTATAATAACCTATTTACTCTCCTAATATCTATAATTTCGTGCTTCTGTTGCTTGGGAGTTTCCCTTGCTTATTCTACGACCCCAATGACTTAACCTACCCCTAAATTAACCCTATAATTGCAGCAATATATATATATATATATATATATATATATATTTATTATTTTGTAAATATTAGTCAGTAAACAGAACCATGACACATACTGTGCATCAGAATTTAACACACCCCTTCCACACTACCGGCACCTAGCCGAAACAGCGATTTGCAGTTCCGAGTCGAAACCTTAAAGTCATAGACCACTTTGGGAATCTCTACTTAAATCTTCAACAACTTTATTTACTGTGGAGTTTTGATTGGTGTATATCGTTTCGTAGGAAGGCTACACGGATATTTTTCCATCCGAACAGGTTTTTAAAATTTTATTTAATTTTTCGTGATTTGAAGCAACTATTTTTTCGTTTGTTGCTTTTCTTATTGTTTCATGAAATGAGTTCGATTCTACTCAAGATTGCGAAGTAGTACAGTTTGAATATTTTTATTATATAACTGGAGCATTTGTAACTGTCATTCCCGCTCATGAGACAAGGTACATTTTGTACTGTATCTTCTATCATTTTCTTTATCTTTTTGGAGGTAGTCCTAAACAACCAAGATACAAGGCAAAAGCATGCTTTACGATTATTATCAATCAATTCATATTCTTTAAAATTATACAAAATAAAAAAAGGCATAGATAATTTTTAATAATTTATGCGGTTTATTTAATTAGTTCAATAAAATGTTGCTAGCAAAAATCTATTTTTTGAGTAACTTGTATGTAAGCGATTGACTGGGTGATAGTAGGTGTTTAATCTTATACATGATATGATCAGATAATTCTGATTAACTCGACACCCAGCAACAAAAAGCAAGTGAGGAGATAATAAGATAGTTTATAAGCTACATATTTAGCTATAAGGTAAATACCAGAGTAAACAATTCATTAAAGAACTAACTCCTACATCCTTTCATCTAGTTTATAAATAACAAACACCAGTTTGAGTACCTAAAGGCGTGCTTTTGCGATTTGTATTCAGCATGTAACAACTGAATGAATGCCTTAAATAAATAAAGCAAACCCATATTTTATACTACTGATAATTACGTACGTTACGCTGTTATTAAATTATGATAAATAAAATTGCAAGTAGCATTAAATTATTCATAAAATTTATATAAAATATGAACTAAAATATAAGTTACCTTGAAATGATTACAAGAAATAAACAAAACTCACTACAATTTTGAGATTTCACCTATTAATTATTTAACACAGAACAGAATAACACCATAATTTTAAAAAAAAGGCGAAACTTACCAATTGTAAAACGGTGTTTACTACTTCCTTATTCGTTACCTGTCCAACTTCAATGAGCCCGATAAGAACAGCAAATTTTAAATTATCGTTTACGGTCATTCTAACCACTTCTTCAGGGTGTTTAATGTCACTAAGGGGTGGAACACTTAAATCCGCCATCGCGAACATGTATTTAATAATTTACAATGCACTAAAAATGTTTATTCACAAACACCTCTACAAAACACGAAAATCAGCGGATCACATGCGACAGGCGGAAAACACAACCTGCCATGTTGAAAAACATTGACAGACCGGTTAATGGGTTATCTTTTCTCCCCTGCGCAGTATACGGTTATAGGTACTTTAGTTTCGTCAGGGTGCAGACAGGTAAAATTTCACCGCAAGCGTCAAATAACATATGTTTCGTAGTTGTGGCTGGGGTTGAACTAACCTCACTTTTTACCATTAATTGGATGCTCATTTGTTTGTTGCAAATTATTAGTAATGGAGGATAATAGGTATGTGTTTATTAGCTTCGTTTCACAAGTAGTGTAATTTTATTTCTAGAGATCTTACGAAAAAACGCGAAAATTTTTTAGAATGGGAAGAATATTTTATGGCTACAGCTTTCTTGTCAGCCATGCGAAGCAAAGATCCTATTACTCAAGTAGGTGCTTGTATTGTAAATAGACATAAAAGAATTGTTGGCATCGGTTACAATGGTATGCCTTCAGGCTGCAAGGAGGATGATCTTAGTTGGGCTTCAAAAGGTGAAACACCCCTCGACAGCAAATATTTATATGGTAGGTAAAAATCACATTCAAGCTTGTATGAAGTAGTTCAACTATTTTATCCATGTACATTTTTAGAAAAGGGGATTTATTGTTGAGGACTTTATTAACACTTTTCAAATACGAGCATCACATATATGTGTTTGCAAATTTTTACTGTAAGTGTTGCACATATGATTCATTCATATTCTGCTGTTTTATTAAACATAAGTAACTTCAGACTTAGTATTGATAGTAGTTACACAATAACTTGGATAGAAGCGTATTGCACATGTTTATATAAGATGGGTTGGGATAACTGGGCTATGATTTTACAATGTGACACAACATTATTTACAATAATGCTAAAATTAGGTAAACTTGCAATATCGCATCACGATTAATTTATCATAATATTACTAATTAGTATGTTGTCTAACAGAATGTATAGCATTATTGGTATCGGCTATCTTCTATATGTGGGAGAAAAAAATATTTTTTTAGTCGTATAATGGGCCCAGTTACACCCTAGTTAGGTGCAACTGGACAATCTCTCTCTCTCTCTCTCTCTCTCTCTATATATATATATATATATATATATATATATATATATTATATAAGATTATTGAAAAAATTGTCTGGGGTCGTTGCTTAACATTTAACTAATTAAATCGCATTCACATTTTATATAAATGATAAATAGTTACTTAATTAGCAACATTTTGCCAATGTAACTATATTCCATTCCACGAGAGAACAAAGTAAAGGGCAGGTCGTACTGAGAGCGATTTACACCACTAGAAATCTATATTGGAAAATTCAAAATAGTTACTTAACCTAATTTATTTGACATTCGACATGACCAAACAGAATATAACAATTTTTAAAGACAATTTTAATAGTAGCTATACATAAAACATTTTTTTAAATACAATATTTTGTAATTTTCACTACATCTATATACAGGGTGTAACAAAATAAGTGTAAAACATTTCAGGGAGTGATTCCTCATCATAAAAGAGATAGGGTCTTTCATATAAAGAAACTTCATTGGAGCATCCCTTGTTAAGATACAGCCCCTTAAAGGGGAACATAAAATTTGTTTTTCATTTTTTTTACAAACATTAAAAAAGTTACAAAATTGAAATTAAGGTGACATTTTTTTACTATCAAAAATACAGTTACTCAGTAATTTATTTTGTTTACCCCATGGTTGTATGGGTTGGATAACGCAATCCCTAAAATATATTTCCAATGTAACTTTTTGTCTTATTATTTGTTTGCCATTTAAAAATTTATTTCCAATAGCTTATATCATTCTAAACAAAAAATGTCTCTTGAATTTTTTGCCCAAAATTAAACAGTTTGCAGGAAAAAATTATTTTACAAACAATTACAGAGATACATCATCATAGGACGAAAATGCGAAACTAATTTGTCTAGTAGGCCGCTATTGGTGATAGTGACAATTAAATTGTTATCACGCTGTCAGTTTGTAAATTTTTCAAATTGAATTAATAATTGTGTGTCGTTGTTCTGTTCTTAATATGTTAGTTTAATAATTCACTTGTTATTAAACTGGCATACACAAATGCCGAAATGACTGATATGCATTACGTTTACAGTCTGTCGCAGGATAATGGGTTAGAAGGTGTGCTGAAATGTATCCTCAACGGCAGCTTCCTTCGCATAGAATATTTGCCCAACTTCATCAATGATTACGAGAATATGGTTCATTCGAAAAAAGATCGCAGGATTGTGGTCGCCATGGAGAAGTTAGAACACCACAGCTTGAAGAAGCAGTACTTAATTTGGTCGAAGAACAACCCGCTAGCAGTACTATAAAGATTACTTTCGAGTTAAATGTTGTTCATATGACGGTATTGCAAATTTTAAAGGAACAACTCTTATACCCCTACCATCTACAACGAGTGCATGCACTGTTACCACGAGATTTTCCGAACCGTCTTGAATTTTCCGATTGGATGCTAGAAATGATTAAAAGAAATCCTGACTTGCCGAAGACGATCGAATTCACAAACGAATGTACTTTTTCTCGGGACAAGATTATTAATTTTCGTAATAACCACATATGGGCTGATGGAAACTCTCACGCTATTGTCCAAGTTAACCATCAAGAACATTTTTGACTTACCATGTGGGTCGGAGTTATTGGAGATTATTTAATTGGCCCTCATTTTCTACCTCATCGATTAAATGGTGAGGCATACACTCAATTTTTAAGAGAAGTGCAACCAGTACTGCCGGAGGAAGTTCCTTGTAGTATCAGAAGGGTTATGTTTTTTATGCATGATGGGGCTTCCGCCCATTTTAGTCCAGCAGCGCGTCAGGATTTAACTCAAACATATCCAAATTATTGGATAGGTCGAGGAGGACCACAGAATTGGCCCGACTGATCTCCGGATTTGAATCCTCTCGATTTCTCTACTTGGGGCCATTTACACAGTTTGGTTTATCCTACTCCTGTTCGCGATGTAGAGGACTTAAGAAACCGCATCATTGATGCGTGCAGGGTAATTAGAGAGACTCCAGGAATATTTGAGCGAATACGTTGCTCAATGTGCCGACGTCTAGACACATGTGTATTTTGTATTTTTTGTACTTCTTCATTTTAATAGCACATGCTAATAGAATATTCTAACTTAAGTGTTTAGCAATCAGTTTACATACATATATAGTGTAGTGTCAGAGGGAGCTACCAAGGGTTCTAAGGGAAGATAGTGTATGCCAAGTAAAATGATCCATATATCTGATCCCATAATTTAAAAATGTATGTTTGCCGTACTTTACATATGCTAAAGTATTCAAAATGGTAGTTAAAATGTAAGTGCCAAGAGGTAAATTAAAATGACTTGATGACGTGATAAAATACACAGTGCTCAAGGGTTTATACTGAGTTAGATTTAATAGGCCATTGAAAGTACATTTGCCATCCGAAAACCGGATGCGTCTATGGATGTCCACTATCAACCACGCCGATCCAGGATCATGTGTGATTTATTTTGGCTTTTGTTTAATTAGAATCAACTTTTGGACGAATATGTAATTTCAAAATTATAAGTAATAACAATGTCAAATGTGATTGAAGGATTGTAAAATATTTAGGACCAATGCTAGAATATTATGTGTAAACTATGAAAGTGCAAAAGGACATAATTTATGGTATGTGTGACACAAACTTAGTGTTTAAATATTATTGGACGATTTTAGTTTATGTAATTTGTAAGGTAGTAGGCAAGTAATGTTGTAATTATCACCTTGGAAAGTAAACAAGGAGAGTTTATTTTGAATAATTTTGGTATAAAGACGTATTTTAAAGAACTGTGCTAAATTGTGTAAAGATTTTGAAGATTAATAAACGTGTTTGATTTTGAAATAGTTTGATTATTAAAGAAGGGTAAAGAGCAGCATCGATACTTAATAAGTAATAGCGACGACACGGAAGAGTAAAGATTTGTATTAGTGCGACGGCGAAGCGACGAATAGTAAGGCAGATTTGGAACGATATTGGTAAAGGCAGAAGGCATCGGATTGGAATTGTAAGAAGGAAGAATATTTGGGATTGATTTGGATATAGATTTACATGTAGCTGGGTATTGAGTGGTTATAAACAGGGACGAAGATTGATTTGGATACGGATTTATATGTAGCAGGGCATTGAGTGGTTATAAACAGGGACGAAGATTGATTTTGATATGGATGTATATGTAGCGGGGCATTGAGTGGTTTTGAATAGGACGACGATAGATTTGGATTGAGTACGGATTAAAGGCGGACGTATTAATTTGGAACAAGAGGAGCGAAATTAGGAAAACACGTAAGAGCAGCAATTGGAAGTGGAAGAGTCAACGCAGAAACTACGACGGAAGAATTAGCGCAGGGGAAGTAAAATAAACGGGTATTCTAAATTCTAAAATTCGGGTCATTTATTTCAGATATTGGGAGCAACTAAAATTTAAAGAAAGATACCTGGAGGCGAGACGGAAATTCAAAAGGATAGTACAACCGTGTAAAGGCGCATACGGCGACGAGGATTTTGAGCCAGCAGTAAGAAAGGCCGGAAACAACGTATAATCCAGGTGAGTGCTGTGAAACATTTTATAACGTCAAAAGTCATAAATTTGTGGTATTAAATTAATTTGGCACAAGGTAACGTTGATCATAAAAATTTGGCATATACAAAACTAGATTCAAAAATTAGTACTAAAACAAAAGAGAGTGCAGTTTGGTTGGGCATTGCACATCTACTTACCACTGAACCCACGGTAAGTAGGTGGACACCCTGAGAATAAAGAGTTCAAATAGTCGAGGCATCTTAATAACAATTTTGATTAAATAACCAACCAAACGTTGCAAAAGTACGGGGCGTGCAATAGGTGTTTGCACATCATATAAAAAGCATTAAAATTTATAAGAAGAGGCGCGCGACGAAAAAAGAAAAGTAAATAAAGAGGGGGTAGAGTATATATATATATATATATATATATATATATATATATTGCTGTGAATCCTACAAAAAACCTCACCAGAGTAAAAAAAAATATTCGAACCTCTCGAATTTGGCACCAAGATTTGCTGTGATTCTCGCCCTGTTGAATCTCTTCTGATAATCGCCCCTTTACTCTTTCCGCCTCGGCTGCTCACCTAGTTAAAACTTTCATCCTCATTCATAAAAAAAAACAAACACATTCCTACCACAAACATCAACGTTAACTCTATTTACATCAATATTCATAATACATTAAAATTTCAAAATTAAATTGTAGCATAAATTTCTGTATCATAAAATTTCAAGATTAAATTTGTCATCATTTTAATTTGCATACAGAATTAAAGTCCTTGTAGGATGCCTACTAATTAATTTAACAATATTTGCAGACCTGAGTCTGAGTACAAAGGGAGCATCTCCCACTCCTTTACGTTAATCAAAGAGGTTAGTCTAATTGAGCTCAAAGACAGACCCAAATTTTCATCATAATCAAGAACATAAACTGCTAAATACTCCTTTCTACTTAAACAAGAAAATTTCACCTTAAAATTAAAAATTTGTTGTTTGTACAAATTCACTACTGTCCATTTTTTAGCAAATAAATAATAAAGTTATTCAACACACACCAAAACATCAAAAATCGAACAACAAAGCATAAGTTACCTGAAGGTTAATGCACTTGTGGCTCCAATGTACATCGTCCTTTGTTAATCACACCATTCCAACTGGGTTATGTTTACGGCTTCTGATTCTGAACGCTTTTAAAATTTTCTACACCACCATTCATCTAAAATTGTTTCAGGGCTTCTCATGACTCATCTAAGTATATCAAAATCTTGTTTTGTGGATCCAATCACGATTACGAATAACATTTAATTATTAACACCCCCGAAAAATAGCAAAGAAATTCATACTTCTTTCATGCTATACCCCAAAACTGCCTACTTTTGTTTATTCATTTATCGTTACAAATTTGGATAATTGGTACAGTAATACTCGCAAATATAACTAGACTTTATTACCTTGTATCTTCTTTTCTAAGTGCACTAATGCATAATAACTTGTATCGTAGCACGTAAAGAGCAAACTGTTTTAAAGTATTCAATAATCACCAAAATATAAGAGCAAGCTGTTTAAAGTATTGAATCAACATCGAAAATCTAAGAGAGCGAAACTGTTTAAAGTCCGGGTTTATATAATAGCCCGCCCGTGCGTCGGTTTTGTCTCACAACGGACAATTTCCAGAATTTCGCATACTCTGTTCCCTTTTCGACAGTCCGGCACGCGGTTCTACAAAATTTGCACACACGCCAGTTGAAAATCTAAGAATTTTCACACGGTTCGCAAACACGTCCGAGAACACTAATTAATTTTGTATAGAAATCGTTACGTTTACACTTCTCATATCTGCAACTTATTACAACCAATCGTAGCCCTCGTGACGCTACACAAATCACGCCTTTAATTATTAGTGTCTCTGCTTGAAGCATTTTATCCTTCCTTTTCTACCTTGGCCTGAGTGGTACAAATCAATACTCTGTATTATGGGCTATTTCAGTCCACGTGTATTCTTATTTGAGTTAAATAACCCCGTATCTAGCCTTCCCGTTAATATAAGCTATGGTTTATCCGACCGTTTCCAATATACGCAGAACTTTCATGTTTATCCAAACAAATTAAACTGAAATTGACTTTTAAAAATACGCAGGTGTGTGCTCCTAATTAACGTTTTAATATAATTCTCAGAGCTTTTATTTCATGGTATTTTAACCTTGGATTTTCACAGGCTTTTATGCTTATTATATTATTAATAATGGTTCAATTAACTCCAACTAAAATAATAATGAATGGCATTGACTTCTACCCTTTAATTTTTAGCGAATACGCACTAAATATTAATTTATTATTTGTACACTTTGTTTAATACCCATTACTTAAAATTGAAATAATTCATATAAATTTTGCACGTAATTTCTATTTGTTTTTGGAACAATTAAATTAAATACACGTTGAGCATTTTAATTCTGCTTCTTTTATAGAAAGCGTCTAGTAAATAATTTAAATCCCTTATTTTTAGTGAAACGAATAAATTTATCGCTCCACGGTTTTTAATAACGCGTATTATCTAATAAAATTCCTTATACACGGTGATTAAAATTATTTGATGTAATTAATTAATTTTCTACCCTGGTCTAAATTTGAGTATATATATATATATATATATATATATATATATATATATATATATATATATATATACTTATATAAACGCAGTGAATGGAGTCACGCAACACAGGGACCCACTCATCAACCTGTACATAATAGACAATAATCACATATAGTGTTCCTTCTTCACACACCTAAATTATCCATTATCCATAGCATATTTAATACATCTTTGTTGAAAGAGTTTTACAGTTTCCGAATTTTTTACTCTAATAGGTAGCTTATTATACTGCACAAGTCCCTTATGAAAGAGATCATTTTGACTATATGTAGTAGAAACTGTAGGTACATAGAAGTCTTCACTAGCCCGAGTTTGATAAGAATGTATATCCGGCACTATCCTAGTATGTTTTACTAAATGTGCTGGAAAGAAATTGTGCTTTATTTTGTATATAACGTTCAATGTGTTTACAAAAATTATTTGATTAACACTCATCAAGTTTGTTTTCTTTAACATACTACTAATACTTGTGTAACGATTGCATTTAAGAATGTATCTCGGAGCTTGGTTTTGTTTCTTTTGTAGATCATTTGTTTCAGATTTGTTTAATGAAAGTAGTATTGATGAACAGTAATTAAGATGTGGCAAAATAATGGTTTTGTAAATTGTCAATTTGGACCAAACACTAAGATAATTATTCATTCTTCCTAAAACATGTACTTTTCTAGCTATTTTTTTGGTTACGTATTATGCATGTTTAGAAAATGTTAAATCTTCATCCATTATGACTCCCAGATATTTGCACTCCTCCACTTGCTCTATTTTTTGGTTATTAATAATAATATTTGTCAAGTCTGATAAATCAATATTAAAAGAAACTGCAGTCAACAGAAGCTAACGTTAGACCTGGAGGAGCATGGTACGATGGCTCTGCTAATTTTAGAATACAGCCAGAGTAAAAAGTAAACAAATAGTGGTATAAATTATTGGTTATGAACTAAGCATCATAGTTATTCATTAGTTATGTATTACACTGGAAAAGGACAAAAATTAATTTCTGTTATGTAATGTGCATTTAACCCAATCAATTTTTTGGTTGGTTGCATATGTTGTTGACTCGTGTTGGTTAGGATATTTTCCATGTTTCGTTTGCTTTTGTAAGCTGTGTTATGAAATGAATGGAACTCCCAGTTATAGATTTTGAAAGATTGCGTACAATGTCAGTCTCTCTAATATAAGACTTTTCATCAGTCTGTATAAACTAAAAACAGTGATAAGTGCAAACGTAACACATCCAATAAATCGCCTTACAGTCCACTTTGTTGAAAAGTAGGAACGACACTTAGAACAATAGAATAACGCGGAGGTAAGTCGATATATAAAATTATAAGACTCCTTGTGCATTAAACATGGCCTTCTTATGCCAGATTATTTAATTAATTAATTAGTTCCTATTCCTGTCGTTCCTCATTAATACTTTTAATTTAATAATTGTCATAGTTTAATATGTTAGGGCGTGTTACAAAGAGGCTAACATTTTGTTTGCACATTTAATGATATAAAACATTTGGATATAACGGTAGATTTATAATGCATCCCTTTTTCTTTGTCGCAAGGATTATTGGTCGGTCGGTTTACTTTATGTAAATTTTGTAGAAATTTATGAGGGTGTATTTTAAATTCCTACACTATTGTTCGTCGATAAGTTTGATGCGCCATTCGAGTCATCCAACTTAGTATAACAAAGGGGTTGTTGGCATTTATTTTGAAACATTAAACGTTTTATCGAGCGAGCATTGTAATTACTTGCATTTGTCGATTAATAATTTAATTTTATAGATTAATTACTGGTCGTAGCGTATTGAGGTATGCATTGATTTTACATTAATTTATTGTCGTTTATTAATCAAATATGGTTATATCAATTAATAAATCTATTCTTGAAGCTAGGTTTGTATAAAACGGTTGGGTCATATATACAGTAAGATTAATAAACCGGAAAATGTATCGATTGCTATAATTAGAGCATCGATGGAGTGTCGAGCAAATTGTTGAAACTCATTTCAAGTTTTTTGCAAGAATATTTTCTTTGATAAAGAAAGTGAATTGGACGAATTCTCGAAAATCGATGATTATTTATTAGATATTCGTATTATCGCTAAACAGTGTGAATTAGATCTCATAGAAAATAAGCCGCAGGTGAGAAATATGAATAATCCTTTGTCGATAGATACTGGTATTCGCTTGAAACACCTATCAATCCTGCGGTTCTCAGGTTGTAGGCGTCGCCGTGGATCAATATAGTAAGCGTAAGGCTACGGATCCCAAGGTCCCGGGTTCAAATCCCGACACGGCCGACTGCTTGAAAAATGACAGGTGAGCATTTTTCACAAAAATTACGCCCTCGTTCGGATGAGAGGTTAAATGGAGGTTCCGTGTGTGAGTGTTGTTACGCACGTTAAAGATACCTACCTTGCCTGGAACGGCAAGGGTTCGGCAAAATTCTAAATTTCCAGGCAACAAAAAACTCGCCTCCTGGCCAATGTAGTACCTACAGGTGGAGCATTGGAAATGTAAATGAACGGTTCTCAGGTTGTATTTCGGACTTTGAAAGTTATCATGCAATTTGTAAGCGATTGATTCATGATAATGTCACTTTGTCCTCTGTGGAAAAATTTTGCTATCTCGTAGATACACTAGATCAGGGGTTCTCAAACTTTTTGCCACTGCGACCCCCTTTTTAGACCTAGTATTTCGGCGATCCCCCTATTTTTAAATATAAACAAAAATGAAAAAAAAACACTATTGGCTAAGTTTTATCCATAAAAATACTATTAACTAGTAAAAATAAATACAAATTGTTGTCACTTGAATTGTTTATAATAAGAGAAAGTGGGATAACTCACTTTGTGGCACGAACAAGGACAAAGCAATGATGACTCATGGGGCCTGTTTGCGTGCACTCTCTGCTAGCCGGTGCCCGGCAGGCGACACGACAGTCTCGCTTCTTGAGTCGATCACTGAACACTGTGTGTGTACTTTGTGAGTAGTATTGCGAGCAAATACAGTTAGAAAAAGTAGCAATGGATAAGTTTTGAAAAGACCGTCGTCAAGTAGTGATGCTAGTGCTAGTGAGTGCGGAAAGACAAAATTCCGCAAATATGACCAGTCGTACATACAATTCGGTTTCACTGAACTGGCAAACAAACCTCAATGTGTGGTGTGTAGTGAAGTGTTGTCAGCTGAAAGCATGAAGCCTTCGAAAATGAAACGCCATCTTGAAACTAAACATTTTGCTTTGAAAGACAAACCAGTGGAATTTTTCCAAAGAAAACTGTTATCCCTTCAAGTCAACAGGTAAACATTACGGATCTTGCTAATGTTAATAAGAATGCTCTTAAAGCTTCATACGAGGTAGCACTGAAGATTGCTAAAAAAGGGAAATCCCATACAATTGCTGAAGAATTAATTCTTCCTGCTGCAATTGATATGGTTTCAAATATAATCAGTCCTCAAGATGCTGAAAAATTGAAAAATCCCGTTATCAAATGATACTATTTCAAGAAGAATATGTGACATGGCTGAAGATGTTCAGAACCAGCTAAAGAAGCAAATAAAAGACAGTACTTTTTTGCAATTCAGTTGGATGAGTCAACAGATGTTGCCAACTGTGCTCAGTTTTTATGCTTCATCCGCGATTACGGTGATGCTAATCATGAAAATATTTTGTTTTGTAAGCCCCTGCCGAATAATACAACAGGTGAAAGTCTTTATAAGGTGTTTGTTCAAGCAACTGAACCTTTTGAATTTGATTGGAAGAAATGTGTTTCAATTTGTAGTGATGGAGCAATGGCCCTTACGGAAAGAAGAGTGGCTTGATTGCCAGGTTGAAATCATTTATACCGAATGCAAGCTGGGTCCACTGCTTTTTACATAGGCAAGCTTTGGCAGCTAAGAAAATGCCAGATGAATTACGGCAAGTTTTAAATGAAGCTGTCAAGATAGTGAACTACATCAAAAGTCGCCCGCTGCAAAGTAGGATGTTTAATATTTTGTGTGAAGAGGTAGGAGCCTTGCATAAACATCTTTTATTTTACACTGAAGCACGGTGGCTATCCCGTGGTAATGTATTAAGCAGACTGTTTGGATTAAAGTCAGAAATGCTGTTATTTTTGGTTGATAGTAAACCCGAACTTTCCACTTTTTTCAGTGATGAAAAGTGGTTGGTTAAGCTTGCTTATTTGGCTGACATCTTCTCTCACCTTAATATTTTGAACTTATCCTACAAGGACCAGACAAAAATATGCTATATGCTCAAGACAGAGTAAATGCATTTGTAAAAAACTCAGTGTTTGGAGCAAGAGTTAAGAAAGAAGATTTTGAAAATTTTACACTAACTCAAGAGTTTATAGAGTTTCTGTCTACATCCTACTGTACATCCCCTGGCACTTCATCTCTCTCCTTACTAGTATCTTCTCATCTCGAAGGTTTGATTGAACAGTTGACAGATTACATTCCAAATAAGGATACGAGTGGAGTTTTGTGGGTAGTCAATCCGTTCAGTGATCAAGTCGTAACAAAAGCTGAGCTAACTGCTCGTCAACATGATCAACTGATTGAAATTTCAAGTGATCAGTCCGCAAAACTCACTTTTAACAGTGCTTGTATCGACAAATTTTGGATAGGTATTAAAAATGAATACCCAGAACTGTCCACAAAAGCATTACAGACTTTGATGCCATTTTCTACGTCTTATAACTGTGAACAAAGTTTCTCCATAATGGTGAATATCAAAACAAAATCAAGAAATCGTTTGACCCTGGAAAATGACATTCTTTTGTGTATTACAAAACTCATTCCGGACATAAAAAAATTGGTTAATTCCAAACAAGCTCATGTTTCCATTAAATAGTATTAGGCCTTTTTCAACTTGTATGTGTATTACAAATTTGTGTAGCCTATAAATTTTGTTATTAATAAAAACTACAGCTATGACTGATTTGTTTTTTTGATTTTCCTCCTTATCCCGCGACCCCCCTGGACACACCACGCGACCCCCCTGGGGGTCGCGACCCACAGTTTGAGAACCACTACACTAGATGATTCGTCGATGATGGTGAAATAAATTGGAAACAAACAGAAAGTCTGTATAAATTGATAATCAAGGAGAAAGATGGAAGAATTATCGAATTAAAGGTAATCAACAAGCCTTTAGATGATAAAATTAATTTAATAACTACAATTAATAATCAACATATGTCAGAAGAACACATTAGAGATAAGAAACAACCTTCGAATGCCAATTCCATTGATGTAGATAAGTCTAATAATTTAATAGAATTAGTAGTTGCACAACAAGTTATCCAAAACATTAATAATGATGGAAATCAGAATCTAAATAACATGGTTAGTTCTATATACTCAGAACAAGCTATTGTGCAAGAAAACCAGTTAAATAGATCAATTATATTAGCAGATGTGAAACATACGATTCAGAATGTAAATACAAACAATTGTGAAAATAAACAATTACAAAGTATGAACAGTATTATAAATCTTGAGCAGGACATTAGGCAAGATGATTTCATTTTAGTCAAAAAAAAAATCACTAAAACACAAAATTAAACAACAAAAGGAGCCAGATAAAATTGATCGACGGGTTGAACATAAAATTCAAATGAAACACACAAGTTTAGAAATTGTTGGCTCTAAACAAACAATGACTGATGGGTTATGTGGGGTCGAGAAAAAACTATGGCTACTTATTGGAAAAGGACTGCAAAAAGCACGACAGAAGAATCGATCATGAATTATTTAAAATCCAACTTAGGAAATGAGGAAGTTTCAGTTTCTCGTCTTACAGTAAATAATGAGTAACCACGCTTCAAGATTAGTGCTCCTATGAAATGTAAAAATCAGTTACATGATTCTGAATTTTGGCCGAATGGGGTAGTGATATGGAGATTTAATTTTTCGAAAGGTTCCTTTTCTCCGAAAACCATTATGAATCTCGCAAACGGGTGAATTTAATACATGTCTATTACCAAAATATAAGAAGTCTAGAACTAAATTAAATCAACTCTCTGCAGGTGTAAATACTAGTAGTGATTATTATTAGTGGTTTTTTGTAAATGGTCTTTTATAACCGTTAATAAATATTATTATTATTTCATTCGTAATGTTCAATGTCCGGTGGATTTGCATTCAAAATATTGTGATGGTTTGTCCCTAGCTCAGCAGCAAGAGGCTATACATTTATTGATTAAAAGAGTTCAAACAAATGTTTTTGTCCAAGACATTGCAAATATTAAAACTGGAAAACTTGTTAGTAAACAACTACGTAGCCTTAGTTCGTTTTTAGACAGTCGTGATTTGTTGAGGGTAGGCAGTCGCCTGCGTAATTCAGAGTTATTGCATGATGCATAATTTTTTATTTTGCTTCCTCGGTCGCTTCAGTTGACTGAAATTATTATATTAGATTATCATGAAAGACATTTACATCCTGGAAATCGAACAACTCAATTTTTATTAACTCAAAATTATTGGATCTCGTCTACAAAAAGGATTATTCGGCAATGTTTGAAATCCCGCATTCGTTGTTTTCGTGTAAACCCTGTGGCTTTATACCTCCCTATGAGAGATTTACCAGCTTCTAGGTTAACTCCAGGTAAGGCATTTTTACATATGGGAGTCGACTTTGGTGGACCTTTCTCTGTCACAATGAATCAGCGTCGTGACGCAAAATCATTGAAAGTGTACATTTACTTATTTATTTGTTTCAGCACTAAAGCTATCCATTTGGAATTATTTATTTATTTATTTTATATGGTTAACACCATTATTTTAAATTACAATATAATTATCGATACAGGTAACTTAAACAACATTATGCAGCTTTTAAACAACTTACAAATTAAATTAAATGCACTAATTAAATTAATTTATACAGGAAGAATAAGTAAGATAAGTGCAGTGTATAAACAAAAATAAAGTACACAACAAAGTAGCAATTGGATATTAAAGATATTGCTGTATAGCATAGTAATATATGTACAGCTAGAATTTACAGTATTTGAATGAGACATATCGTAATGATTTCTTTAATGAATAATGAGTACAATCGAACAAATGGAACGAATTATGATGCTTATTAATTAGTCTACACATTCTATCAATAGAAGAAAAATAACCATAGTTGGTTTTATGAAACCCAATGAACAAGATTTCATGATTACTAGTAACTTTAGGCGGCACGTGTATACATATCTTCTATAAAAATTCAGGGCAGATTATATGAGAATTCGAGACATTGAAGACAAAACATATATCGTTGATACACCTCCTATCAGATTGAAAGGGCATATTCAAAACTGGAATGACTGTGCTCGTTATTCAAAGTTACTTGAAGACTCAGCTTATATAAAATATATTTATGAAATCTATTCTGAACACGCTCAATCAAGTCTGAATAACAATGGTAGATTGGATTCTAGACAGGTTGATGCATACTCTAAATGTGAACGGACCAGAGAGGTGTATAATATTTTTATTGAGTTAATATTTGTGAAATGTTTAGTATTTTTTTTAATAAATCCAAGCATATGCATTGCTTTGGCTGAAATGTTTTTGATATGGGAAACAAATGTTAGGTCCTTATCAATTAAGATACTCCCAAGATGGCTGACAAGTACAAGTGCATTGCTTGCTCTGAGTTTATTAAAGCTAATTCTGCAGCAATACAGTGCACAAAATGTTGTAATTGGGCACATAAAAAGTGTTGTGGTTTATCTAGTGATGAATTTTCAAAAATTTCAAAAAATCATAATTGGTTTTGTGTAACCTGCTATAGTGAAGTGACTTTCAAATCAAGAACTACAACAAATGGTAAAAATGAATTTAATGATAAAGCATGTAAAACAATAATCAGTCAAGATTTTTGGATGATGCTTAAGTCTGCTGTAAAAAATATCATATTGCCTCTACATAATGAGATTTCAGAATTAAGGGTCGAAATTGCCTGCATTAAGCAAAGCAATATAGAACTAATTAAACTGCTTACTACAAATAAAGGTATACCTTTACTTTCTAATAATGAGTTGATACACAGCATTTGTGATAACAAATCTGAACATATGAATGGAAACATTGATAAAATAAATACTACGTTCAAAACTAAAGACACCACCTGCAGTGTAATATCCTCACTTACTAAATCTACAGATACAAAAAATGTAAACAATAATAAAGTAGTTAATGAAAATATTAAACAGAATAAGAATTCCAAACAGAAACATAAATTCTGATTTCGGAACGTTCGAGGTGCACAAAAAGGAACCAAAAACATTACCTAGTATCTGTTCACAATTAACTAAAACTAGCATTCAGTTGAATGAGAATAGTACGAATTTAGATGACTCAATTAAACAAGACACTGGAACTCAATGGTCTGCAGCATCTTCTAATAAACGACGTAATCAATTCAGCATTGTCGGGAGTGCAAAAAACATGGTAAATATTAAGGCAAACCCCAAGAAAGTCTATTTATTTGTTTCACGATTGCAAGCTGGAACTAAAACTGAACAGTGAACATTTTTTCTAAAGACTAAGTTCCCAGAAGTGGAATGCGAAGAATTGCTTTCACAACATCCCAACTTGTACACTTCTTTTAAAGTAACAGTTAACTTAAGTAATTTGGATGCTGTTATGGATCCTATAATTTGGCCTGAAGGAGCATTTATAACAAGATTTTATCACAAGCGTCCGCAAATTCCAAGGAACACTTAGATTCAACTTTTAAGCTTTTATTAATAAACTGTCGATGCCTAACTTTTAAGAAAATAGATTATATAACTGTAGATTTTGCGGAGATGTATAATGTCGATTTTCTCTGCCTGAATGAAACATGGTTTAAAGAGGATAATGTTGAGCAAGCTTTTTTCCCTGGATTCTACTTAGCCACCAGCTATTGTAGAACTCTTTTAAAAGGCGGTGGAGTTGGTATATGGTGCAGAAATACAATTACAATTAAGCCAATACAGCTAAAACAATTCTGCTTAGAAAAACAGTTTGAAATATGTGGTGTGGTTTTTAGTAATTTAAATGTCAAAATGATAATTCTCAACTGTTACAGGTCCCCTACTGGTACCAATTTTAACATATTCTTAGATCATATTAATAAGGTACTAAATTTTATTTTTAAGCCTAACATCGGCATTGTGTTGTGTGGAGACTTTAATATTGATGCACGAAGGGATGCGCAAGTTTTTCAATCTCTTGTTAGTATTCTTGATAGTTTTAATTTAAAAAACACTAGTTGTGAGAAAACTTGCAATGCCCATACCTTGGATTACATTTTTACAAATATACATAATTCTAAAACGACTGTAAAGGAAACCTATTTTACGGATCATAAAGCATTATTACTCTGCATAGCATCGGAAGCTAGTCAAAAACCCAATACTAATGTTGAGTATAGATGAGTTTATAACAAGCTCAGTATGGCAAATTTTCAAACAGACTTAGCTAAAGAAAATTGGTTTGATGCGTTTTCCCCAAATAGTGTGGATGAGGCATTTGGTATTTTTCATTCTGTTTTTCTATACTATTTTAATTTACATTTTCCATTAAAAAAATTTTCAGTACGGCAAGTTAAAGGTTGGGTGGATAATAATATTAGAGAATCTAGTGTAAATCTAAAGGAACTTTATAAACAGACAAGGCTCACACCACAAATGAAGGATTATTATCATTCATGTAAAGTGGATCATTGTAAACTGATTCGTGAGACAAAAAAAGCATACTATCAAAATGAAATAAAATCTGCTGACAATCCTCTAAAGTGTAGTTGGAGTATTATTAAGTTGTTAAATAATAAAATCAAGAAAGACAACCCAATTAAAATTATAGTTGGCGACACTCAAATTAAGGATCCCGTAAAGGTTGTTAATGAATTTAATGTTTTCTTTGCCAATAGCACTACCAAACTCATGGATCAAATACCCAAGGTACCTTATGTAAATTTAATAAAAATCAATAACAATTCAATGTTTCTTTTTCCATATGCACAAGCTAAAAACAAAAAGATCTAGTGGGTTTGACGATGTGCCCAACTTTCTTTTGAAAAAATGTTTGATAGAGGTGGCAAAACCTCTTACATACTTAATTAATTTATCTTTTCAAACTGGTGTTTTTCCAAATAAATTAAAGCTCAATAAAGTTACACCTTTACATAAAAAAAATGACAATATGCTGATGGATAATTATCGACCAATTGCACTTTGCTCAGTCTTTTCGAAAATTTTTGAATACTGTTATTTGGAGAGATTGTTAAACTTTTTGAATGCGAACAAAATAATTATAACAAATCAATTTGGTTTCCAACCAAAGCAAAGTACAATGGATGCAATATTTAGTTTCATAGAAGTCATAATTAACTACATCGAATCTGGGCAATGTCCTGCTGGGATCTTTTGTGATCTCAGCAAAGCATTTGATTGTGTGGTACATTGGTTACTCCTACGGAAGACAGAAAGTTACGGCATACGGGGTCTAGCTCTAGAGTGGTTGAAAAGTTACCTCTGCAATAAACAACAATACGTTTCAGTTCCCTACAATATTAATGGTGTTACTACTAATTTCAATTCTAGAACAATCAGTAATAATATAGGTGTACCTCAAGGGTCAATTCTAGGCCCACTATTATTTCTGTTTTACATTAACGATATAAACACTAGTTTAGACTGTTCGTTATTTTTATATGCAGATGATGCTACTGCAATAGTGTCCGAAGAGAACTGTACAACTCTACAAACCAGTTTGCAAGTAAATTTGAACAAATTGTGCAACTGGTTTAATATGAACTTTTTACATATTAATGCAATTAAAACCTGCTGCACAATTTTTCATAATTATAATAAAAGAATTCCTGATGTCAAGGTTCTCATTAACAATATCGAAATAAACACGGTTATTAATGTCAAGTTTTTGGGAGTAATTATAGATGAACATCTAAATTGGAAAGCACACTGTTACAGTGTTTGCTCTAAACTATACTCCTTGTGTTTTCTAATCAGAAATTTAAGAAGTGTACTGTCTATTGATCAACTATTACCAGTTTATCATTCGTACTGTTCTTTAAGATTGAGATATGGTATTAGCTTCTGGGGTACATCTTCAGCTGCACATGATGTGTTTATATGTCAAAAAAGAATAATCAGATGCATTGCAGGTGTTTCGCAACTTGTGTCATGCAGAAGGTTTTTCAAAGAATATGGAATTTTGACCTTAACATCTATACTTATATTGGAACTTGCCACTTTAATATATAAAAAAAAGGATAAATATCAATCCAGTAGTAGTTACCATGACCACAATATCCGTAATAATGCTCTAAGATTACCTAACTTCAAATATAGAATTGGGAGGTTATCGCCAGCATTTTTAGGCCTTCAAACTTTCAATAAAATTCCGAAGGATATTAAATCTTCACACAATTTAAAAACTTTTAGGCACAGATTGAAAATGTTTCTTTTGGTCCAGTGTTTTTAAGACTTGCATGAATTTTTTAAATGATTTTAGTAATATTGATTCATGTTTTATATGTAGTTTTATATGGCTTACTGTTTGCCAATTTTCTTTTCCTAACATGTTAATCATGTATTATATTATATATACTTATCATATGTACTATTATGTGTAATGTAAAATGTCTGACTTTTTTCCACAATGCTCGTCATTCTATGGAATTTAAATAAATTATTATTATTAACACTCCCAAATCGTTTGTCTCAGTTAAGATCTCTAAAGCTCGATTATTTAAAGTATAAAATGTCATGAACAGATTATGTTTTCTATAAAATCTTAGGCAATAACATTTATTAATGTTTAGCTGTAATTCGTTATGATCACACCATTCACAAAATCTAGCCAGATCAGATTGAACAAATTATTATTATTATTATTATTATTATTATTATTATTGAACAAATGATCATCAGGAGAATAAATAGACAGACATATATATATATATATATATATATATATATATATATATATATATATATATATATTACTCAAATTTAGACCAGGGTAGAAAATTAATTAATTACATCAAATAATTTTAATCACCGTGTATAAGGAATTTTATTAGATAATACGCTTTATTAAAAAAAACCGTGGAGCATAAAAATTCATTCGTTTCATTAAAAATAAGAGATTTAAATTATTTACAAGACGCTTTCTATAAAAAGAAGCAGTATTAAAATGCTCAACGTGTAATTTAATTATTCCGAGTAAAGAAACAAATGGAAATTACGTGCAAAATTTATATTAATTGATTCAAGTTTGGGTAACGAGTATTAAACAAAATGTACAAATAATAATTAAATATTTAATTAGGATTCACTAAAAATTAAAGGGTATTATTTTAATTGGAGTTAATTGAACCATTAGTAACATATAATATGCATAAAAGCTTGTAAAAACCCAATAATATTCAAATCGTAGAAGTGTTAGTTAGAAGTAGGACGATTGAACACCTGCGTATTTTTAAAAGTCTCGTTCTGCGTAAATTTTGCAGATAACAAATGGTTACAGAGAATGTTGGAGAAACCGTCGCTTAATATTCACGGGAAATGCTAATAAGGTGGGTTATTTCACAGTCCACGTGGATTGAAAATAACCGATACTAAAGAATATCGATTAGTACCACTCAGAACAGGGTAGATAGAGACAGATAATATGCGCAAGACAGAGACACATATAGTAAAAGGCGTGATTTGAGTAACGTCACTGGGTTGCGATTGGTTGAAAATAAGAGGCAAACATGAGAGGTAAAAATAACATTTCTGTATAAAAATTAATTAGTTATTCTCAGACGTTGCGAGCCGTGTCGAAATTTCATAAATTTTAAACTTGGACGTGTGCAAATTTTGTGGAAGCTGTGCCGAGCGATCGAAAAGGGAACATAGAATGACGAAATTCTAGAAACTGTCCGTTTTGGAGACAAAAGCGACGTATAGGCTAGCGATTATATATACCCGGGTTAATATGAGTTTCGCTCTCTTAGATTTTGATTATTCGATGCTTTAAAAAGTGCTCTTAGTTTGTCGATTTTGATTGAATAATTTAAACAGTTTGCTCGTATATTTTGGTGATTATTTAATACTTTAAAACAGTTTGCTCTTTACGTACTACAATGAAAGTAATTTAGTGCACTTAGAAAAGCAGATGCAAGGTAATAAAGTCTAGTATCACTGTACCAATTATTCAAATTTGCAACGACAAATGAATACACAAAAGTAGGCAGTTTTGGCGTATAGCGTGAAAGAAGTATGAATTTCTTTGCTATTTTTCGGGGGTGTTAATAATTAAATGATTCGTAAACGTGACTAGATCCACAAAACAAGATACAGATATATACGGATGAGTTCCGGAAAACCACTGAAACAACTTTAGATGAATGGTGGTGTAGAAAATTTTAAAGACGACCAGTAATCCGAGGACCTAAACATAACCCAGTTGGAATGGTGTGATTAACAGAGGACGATGTACATTGGAGCCACGAGTGTATTAACCTTCAGGTAACTTATGCTTTGTTGTTCGATTTTTGATGTTTTGGGGTGTGTTGAATAACTTTATAATTTGTTTACTTAAAATGGACGGTAGTGAATTTGTACTAACAACAAATTTTTAATTTTAAGGTGAAATTTTCTTGTTTAAGTAGAAAGGGGTATTTAGTATTTATGTTCTTGATTATGATGAAAATTTGGGTATGTCTTTGAGCTCAATTAGACGAACCTGGTTAATTAACGTAAAGGGGTGGGAGATGCTCCCTTTGTACTCAGACTCAGGTCTGCATATATTGTTATATTAATTAGTAGGCATCCTACAAGGACTTTAATTCTGGATGCACATTAAAATGATAATAAATTTAATCTTGAAGTTTTCTGATATTGAAATTTATGCTGAAATTTAATTTTGAAATTTTAATGTATTATGAATATTGATGTAAATAGAGTTAACGTTGATGTTTGTGGTAGGAATGTAATTTTTTTATGAATGAGGATGAAAGTTTTAACTAGGTGAGCAGCCGAGGCGGAAAAGAGTAAAGAGGCGATTAACAGAAGAAAGTCAACGGACCAGTTAATTTAAAAGGTTTCACAGCAATATATATATATATATATATATATATATATATATATATTGCTGTGTTACTTGTAGCCCCTACGATTGGGTGCAATAAAATGCCGTGTTAACTTGCCCCACGGCTTGGGCAGACCATAAAATGCTGTGATAACCCCTGTTATTCTCTCACAGCCCCTTATACCACTCAAACACTTGTGAAATGTTAATTTATAATTTTCTTTTGCCTCGACTAGCTGATTCAATTAAATAAAGCAATTCTATAATACACAGTATAATGATTGAATATTTACAACTCCTTTAACTATTTTCCCCTTTTTATATCATATACATCTGTCAAATTATTACAAAATCAAGCCAGCAAAACGAGATTTTTATTACCTTTAAAGACTTATTGAAACGTTTCAAGCTGTCTGTAACTTATCATAGAATTTTTGCAAGAAATCCCCAATTTGTCGGTTTTACACTTTAAATTATAATCGAGATAAAACAGTTTAAAAATAAATCATATCCAAAATATTTGAGATAAAACAGTTTCAAAAATAAGTCATATCAAAATCTCTAACCTGAATTATTTTCATGGGTGCTCCTAAGAATTGAAGTCGATATCCAAATCGTTATTGGTGCGTTTATTTCAATGAAAGGTTTTTCATTTCCTCCATAGAGTATTTATCATCAATTTGCTTGAACAGGCAGCATTCTCCAAAATTGTATTTTGATCATAGTGGCTCGTAATTTAAAATTCTACAGGAATCGTAACATTATTTTACTTGTAATTTATATCGTAATTGTGATGGTCATTCCGATGGTAATTGAGATGGTAAATTCAGGAATTTATATCGACCTTCAGAGAGGAATTTAGATCGACATTCAGAGCCCTGTTTTATTTATTATTAGAAAAGTTATAATTTCCTAAATCTTATTTACTTACATCTCAGAAGTACGGCACAAATTTTCACAATTCTACACTTTATAATTTCACTGTTAACAAATAGTTATTATTCACGTAAATATTTGGCACTTTCAATTATAGTAACTGCCCAGTTTCAAAGTATACTAACTTAATATTCAATTCTCAAGATGTTTATAGGATCGTCCCACTTTTGTTTGTGATTCGCTGGCTTTACGTGCTAGGCGAGGCCAAGCATATTATCACTTGTTATTTTGGGAAAATTTACCAATTGTATGTATTTTAATTGCATGACGCGGCGCTTCAAGTCACGTAATTCAATTGTTATACCTTATATTTACTTCAGGAATCCCAGGAGTTTTCGTACATATCGATCACGTAGTCTTGTTTGTTAGCTTTATTCTAATCTAAATTGAATAAATTTGGTATTTGTTTATTTCTCAATAAATTGGATTTTCGAACAACTGTGATTCTCTTAGATCACGTACGCTTTTAAATAATGCATAATTTCTGCGTGCGTTTACGATAATATCTTTACACACTTTATGAATGTTTATCTAGCCACTTCATGCAGGTTTTTCACTGATTTAATTTTAATTCGTTTCGTTACCTTTTTAAATTCTAATCTCTGCTAGTGGCTACACTTGGATATGTGTTTTAATTGTTTGTACTGCTATATACAGTGTGCTCTCAACTAATAATTTTTATAATAACCTATTTACTCTTCTAATATCCATAATTCCGTGCTTCTGTTACTTGGGAGTTTCCCTTGCTTATTCTACGACCCCAATGACTTAACCTACCCCTAAATTAACCCTAAATTACAGCAATATATATATATATATATATATATATATATATATATATTGATTTAAGTATACACACTTAAATTGTGTACTAAAAGCATGGGCAATGGCTTCGGACGATTGAAACGTTTGTTTATTATCATTACATTAGACTTTGCCAGGTATATGACCGAGAGCACTCTTTTTCTGTATAAATGACGACAATTTATCAGTTGATCAATTGTATTTGATTGTTGAGCCTTATAAGGATAGATCTTATAGGCAACATTAATTTGAGATTTAATCAGCGACCACATGCCAGAAAATACTTGGTAGTGATCATGTCGTCCAGTTTTCCTATATTTCCTCTGAAATCGATTTTTTATTAGAATATTTTTGATAATTTCAGGAGAATACAAGTCTGTGTGATGATGACTGTCTACTTGTTGGGGTTTGCCCAATCAAGGATCAGAGACTGATGGTTTCTCGGATACCGCTGACTTTACAGCAGTTGGCAGTTGGTTTGATATTAATGACTGTTCAACTGTAGGTGGTTGGTTATTCATCGAAGACAGTCCATCTATAAATGTTTGCTCAGCTGTTTGAAAGCTCATTTGCAGAAGATACATTTTGTATTTAGAAAAATCTTTAGAGCCGAAGAAGGACACTTGAATGGCCTCGTTCGTGGGTCCCTTCATCTCAGGATCGGTAGGTACATTCCTGTAGCCTTAAATCCGTTGATTATATTTCGCGGATAATGTTTGAGAAGCTTTAGTCAATATGGCTATAAATTCTGGCTTTGGAATCTTCTACTGTGGATTTTACCATTACTATTTGCAGAGATATTTATTCCACTTTGGTTTTAAGCTCCTGAAAACACCCCATCAAGTGACTGAAACACGTTTGTGGTATAAGAGGGTAATTTCATTATTCTAACCTCATTTTCTTGTGCCATTCTGATTAAGTTGATGGGATTATGCATTGAGGGCCATCATGAATTAGTAAGGTTGGTCTTCTCTGTGCCACTGTTTTTTTAAAAAGACATCTCTATATCAATTTAAAAGCAATCATAACTCCATCCATTCTTTTTTTGATGCAGCAATAGCTGTCTCTGCTGTTACTTGTTGATCTGTCCAATTTTCCATTATCTATTTAACCTTGAACACACACAGTAGTGAAATCATTCTCCTATCTGCAGACAGATTCACAACAATGCTGTTGTATTTTTCCTCTGGGCTGAACTAATTTTACGTCGATTCTGCATATTAATAGCTCGTACAATCTTTGTTTTGATGGGTCAGGCAAAACAGTGTTTCATCGGAGTTAGAAATTTGTCTCGACTTACCTTCTAGTTCAAGCTGTTTCAGTATTTTGCTCAATTTCTCAAAAAATCATAAACTACCCATGGATTGATTTGATCATATCTAAAATTATCTATACATTGTGGTTTTTGTATTAGAGATGTAATGCCTCTTCGTGACAGAAATAAACCAAACAGCTCCAGGACGGTGATTTTTGAATTGTGTTTTCAAACTATTTTGGACACAACTAGTTTCAATACTTTTGTTCGTGCTAGAAATATAAAAGACAATATTTGTACATTATTATAAAGTGCAGGTCGCATATTAATTTGTTTAGGTTTATAAGTTTGGTCCACAGCTGTTACTTTAGACAATCAGTATCTGTGGGCATATGATAAGACAGTAGCTTTCAGTCGTTTAGTTGTAAAAGACATGTTTATTTGTTTATTATTGGCATCTTATTGTGACAAACTGAATTTATTTTGATCTATAAGAAGGAAAAGTAACAACAAATTATATTTCATTACATCCGGTAGCGGGGTTGTGTTAACATCCTTTCCTCTAGAATGTCCAAATTGACTTTTTTCCATTACTCGTATGCTGTTGACAAAAGCTCATCTTCGTCTGAATAAGATAGGTGTGATGCTACCCTTGTCCCCCTTTATCTGTGACATCCCGATTTTGCATGTTAGTCTGTCACTATAGTTTATTAATGATTTTCAATTTCAAATTAGAATACTTACAAGTGTGAATTAAGGTTATAAAAATATTAATTTTGTTTTGGGCTATTACTTATTCTTCAGTTGAAACATTTATTGAATAGTTGTGTCCCTCGTTATATTGTGGAAATTCAAAGTACATATCGTAATAATTATGATTCTTTAGGTTTCTACAATATTGTGAGGTTATAGATATTTGTTGGTTATTTTGTTATTCATTGTCATTTGGTAATTTGTGATGCACGTGCGCATTTTAGATAAAGGTAAATTTCTAAAACTTGCAAACAGTGGTGGCACTGGTTTCTGCAAAGTGAATTATAGTTTTATAAGGATATAATTTTCATGTCATTTTAAATTGAAATCTAATGAGGTACTAATTTATTATGTGGGGTACAAGGATTCTCTCTACATCTGTGTAAAGTTGATTAGTTCATGTTATATTCGGTTCAAAATGTTCCGCCCATGTTTGGGAAATTTTATTGCTGAAGATTGAATGTCATTAAAAAGGAAGATAAAGATAATTTTTCGTCTTTTCTTTTAATTCTTGATGGAATGAAAAGCAGGTGATTGTTTTGTGCTACTATAGATGTAAATCTAAGAATATTAACTGGAATATAATAGATCCGTTAGTAACAGTTCGGGATTTGAATAGTTGATGCTTTATAAACTTGATTTGATGAGTATTTCGAGTTATCAGCATATGCCAGATTTTTTTAGTACACCACGATGTCATTTTTACAAGAGAAGCTTATGAGTATTTGGAACACGTTTTGTTGGTGTTCAATTACAGCTTTGTACTTTAGGTACCTTTCTTTGTTTCCTGGTAGTTTGTTTTGTATGTGTTCTGTTTAATTGGTGTTTGTACTTTTGGAATTTAATGGTTGGTCTGAATCACTGGTGGTTGGGGAGTGGTATAGCAGTCTTGTTGAAGAACTTCAGGCTAGCAAATTTTGCAGCCCGTACTCTTACAAGAAACAGTCTGGGATTAACAACTACAATAACCGTCTTGGCAGCAACAGCTAACAGTCGGCGTTCTCAAGCCACTAATGTTCTTGGTATAATAATCACTAGGGAAAAAAGAGTTAAGATAATGTTTAAGTTTCAAGTTTTGGGAACAGATTTTATTTAAATTAGTTGTAAACTTTTATTACACTAGACACTTCGTATTGTTTACTATGATTCATTCGTTTCACTTTGCTCAAACTTAAACTTAACAATTCTGTTCAAATGCACTGTCTGGATTTTACCTAAATTGTCCTTAATTGTACAGTTAGGCTTGTTACGTAAAATAACAGTGTATGGTCCCTTAAAATAACTATCGAGTTTCGACCGATTCTCCTTTGTTAACAGAACTAAATCTCCAACCTTTACGACGTCGCTGGTTATATTTCTGTCATATTTTAGCTTTCTTTCACTTTTTGCTTGCTCTATATAACGTTTTGCTCTTTTCACGGTGACTTGTAGTCTATATTTTAGCTCTTTACCGTAATTTTTGACATTGTATATTGGATCCACTCCGTTTGTTAATTCTGAAAGTAATTCAATTTTCTTACCAAAAACAAGTTCAAAAGGTGTATATACGTGAGGTGTTGTATTATAACAAAAACTAAAATACGGTGTCCATTCATCCCAATCTGCTGTAGATTCATTAACATATGATCGTAAATATTCATTTAGTGTGCGATGATTTCTCTCTACTCCTGTTATAGTTTGTGGGTGATATGGTGTTAAAAATTGATGCGGTATGGATAGCAATTCCATTACACTCTTGAAAATTTCATTTTTGTACTCAGTTTCGAGATCTGTTCGTATTTGCTTCATTGGACCATATATTAAAATAAAATTATTTACTAAAGTTCTAGCTATGGTGTTGCTTTCTTTGTTTGGGGTTGGAATTATTACAATGTATTTACTTAACTCACATGATATTGTTATAGCGTATATATTTTCTTTATTAGATTTTACAAAAGGGCCTATCGTATCGATAGTAGTTATATCGAAACACTTTTGTGGGGTAGGGGTTATTACCATTTCTTCTTATGTCTAATTTTACTTTTATTAATTTTGACATTCCTGACATTTGGCTGTGTATTGTGCCACATCTCGTGATATTACCTTTCAATTGTACTGGGTTTTTAATTTTTTCAGTAATCGTTTGTTACCACAGTGTCCTCCAATGCCTGGATTTTCGTGAAAAAGTTTTAGTAATTGCTTTCGTTGCTCTTCGTTTTGTACATTCACTGGTTCTGGATATAGTATTATGCAGTATTTAAAAATGTTATCCAATGTGGATAATTTAATATTTCGATATCCTAATTCACCAGTTGTTTCTTCCAACTGTAGTAGAAGTTCCTCGAGTGGAAAACTACTCTTAATGAAATGGGTTATCTCCTCTGCTTTATATCTTCTATTCTTGCCCAAACGCATACATATATAGTTTGGTGCTACCTTAAAACTTACATACGGCATTTTGATTAACGCTGCGTCGTTACATTCTAATTCAAAAATTTTTACCTTGTCCGGAATTATTTCCTTAACTTCTTCCCTATCCTGTATATCTGTATTTACATCCTTCTGGTTGCACTGTTGCCTGGTCATGGCTCGTGTTACAACCATAATATTTTCTGCTCATTTGGTTTGGTCAGTATTCATATCTTCTAGATCTTTTATAGTTAATTGCGACAAACAGTCGGCTAGAACATTCCTGGTACCTGGGATATGCTCTATCTGAAAATCGTATTCCAATAAATCTAGCTTCATACGTACTAGCTTTGGTGTAGGGTTTTTCATTGTAAACAGATAAATTAATCTTTTGTGATCTGTGAGAACTCTAAATTTTCTGCCATAAAGATACGGTTTGAAATGTTTGATAGCCCAATGTATGGCTATTATTTCCTTTTCTATTGTACTTTTCTTTATGTCCGTTTTTGAAAAAGATTTTGATGCAAATGCTATCGGTAATAAATCTTTGCCAAATTTTTGCTGTAATACTGCTCCACATGCGTTTTGCGACGCATCACAAGAAAGTATAAATTTCTTATCAAATCTTGGGTATTTTAAGTATGGTCGGCCTTAATAATGTGTTTTTCAGAGTGGTGAACGCTTGAGAACATTTTCACTCCATACAAAATGTACGTTTTTTCGCATTAGTTTATTTAGTGGTATAGTTATTTTGGCAAAATTAGGAATAAATGTACGACAAAAATTAGAGAAAGCTATAAATCTTTTGACTTCCTTTGCGTTTTTCGGTGTGGGAAAGTTTTTAATAACGTCATGTTTTGATGGATCGGGCTTAACTCCTTGATTTGTTACTTGGTGCGCTAAAAAAGTAACACTTGTTTTAAAAAAATTGCACTTACTAGGGTTTAATTTTAAATTATACTTTCTGCATGTTTCAAAAACTTCTCGTATTGAGTCTAAATGATGTTGCTTTGAAATTCCTATTATTATTAAATCATCCATGTAGATAAATGCTCTTTCTGGTCCAACACCTGCAAATGCTAAATTCATCATCCACTGGAAAGCTGGCGGTGAGGTTTTGAGTCCAAAAGGTGTTCTTGTGAAACGATAGCTTCCATTTCTGTAGAAAAGCTTGTGATGTCCCTCGATTCATCTTGAAGTGGTAGCTGATGAAAACCTGATTTGAGATCTACTGTCGAAAAATACTTTTCTCGTGCCCGTTGATATAGAATGGTATCAATTCTTGGTAATGGAAATTGATCTGTTGCTAGCTTGTTATAGAGTTTCCTGTAGTCTACGACTAAACGCCACTTCTTATCTCCGTTGCTATTTGGTTTCCTTGGCACTAGTAGAATTGGACTGTTGTATTCCGAAAATGAAGGTTTAATAATTTCATCATTTAACATTTTAGTTACCTGATTCTGTACCTCTGCTTTTTGACTCTCTGGTATTCTGTAGTTTTTTTACATACACTGGCTCGTCATCTTTTAAACATATTTTTTGCTTATAAAAATTGTTGACTGTAATCCTATCTTCCTTTAATCCAAAAATATCATCGTATTCAACACATAAACTAGTATCTCTATCCCTTACATATTCTGGTATATCTTTATTCAAATCAGCTAAGAGTTCGTCTTTTCGATTCTTACTATTTCCGTTTTTTATCTCAAATTTTGAATAATGTTCTAAATTTTCGGTTTTTATATCGCTATAATGTAACTTTACTGTCTCGTTGGTAGTGTTTATTACACGAACGAATCCTGATTTCGAATACGTTAAAATACTAGCAATAAAAACTCCTTCTTTAGGTTCGGTATTTAAAATTAGTTTATCACTATTATCTGAAATTAAATTATTTAAACGTCTAATTACTTCCATTCTAGGTGGAATAAAAAAAGAATCTGGTTCTGTTCCAGTTTCTATTGGTATTGTTGACGACGTGAAATTACTTTGAACTGTTAGCGTCCAATCTTTGTAACTGATTTCACCTTGATATCTTACTTAAAAATCTCTACCTATTATTCCATCAACAGGTATTGGAAAATTGTCTTTACTATTTGAAATTGCTGTTAAAAATGACTATTTTCTATTTCGATAGTTTCCGAAGTTAAACCTATTGTACTTCAAGTATTGTTCGTAATGCAAGGATTTGACAATTCTGTTCGAAATAAAATTTTTGTTGTGTGCTGATTTTTTGTGCTTTAATCAGACTTATGTCGGCTCTGGTATCCACAATAAGTTTGATTTCATGGCTGGTTTGTCATTGATGTCCGTACTGTTATGAAATTGGACATATGTAAATTAAACGTATATATTTTTATTGTTGGCTTGCCTCTTCCAGTTCCGGATGCTGGTGGGCTTGCTCGTTTCCCTGATTCTGGATTTCATAACTTCTCACGTACTGAGTGCGCCTATTAAAACTTCGTCCTTTGTTGTTGGAATAATTTTTCTTTTGATGACCTGCATTGTTATTAGGTATTGTGTAATTTCCCCAACTGTTGCGTTGAGCGTGATAGTTTCTATTCTGGTTGCATATACAGTTATTTGCTGCATGCATAAAGTTTCTACTTAACCTTGACTTACCTTGATAGTAGTTATAAGTAGAGCTAGAGTGTTTGTTTCTCGGTGCATTTGTTGACTTGGAATATAATACTGTCGTATTGTTTCTGTCGTTTGTTTACGTAATGTTCATATATTTGGTGATCGCATCTTCCACGTTGGTGAAAGTACTTGCTTGCATGACCAATTTAACATCATGATTTATTGCGTTCTCAATCATGCTCCTTACAACGTGTTTGGTCGCTTGACTTCCTGCAACTTCACTGGGGGTGCCTTCTGAAATGTAGGCTCTTCTTAGTTGCGATTCTTACTCATCCAATTCACTGGCATACTGTGTATTTGTTTTTCCGTGCTGGCCTAATTGCATAACCTTGTAGTAAACTAAATCTGAACTTTCTGGTTTAATTCCTTGAAACAATGGTATTAAAATCATCTTCATTTGAAATTAGATCCCTAGCCTTTCCAGTAAGTTTAGATCTAAGGTATATTGCTGCATTCCTCTCATTGCCTTCTATCAAAGTTTGTAGCATTTTTATGGAATCCAAAAATGCGGGCATATTAGCTGACGACCCGTCGAAATTTGAAGACATTATTCGACTCGCAAAATTGAAAAATTCTACTGTGCTCATAGACATGTTTATAGTGGTTTTCTTGATTTTGGTTTCTAAAAATTTATGTTTCTCCAAACTTTCTTTACTTATTTTAATTGTGGTTTGAATTTCTGTAATTTTTTGATCTATTCTTGAATTTTAATACTCCTACTAAATTTTCTTCTTCAGGTGTGAGTTCTTTTTTCTTTAGCTTTTCGGTTGTGGCGTAACGTAATGCCCTTAATCTATGTTCAAAATTAGCTACTTGAGACGATTTACTAACAAAATAACTGATGCTTTGAAAATTATCGTTATAATCTGCTTCTAATACATTGTAAAATTCTTCAAGTTCTGTCAATAATTCTCGAAAATTTTCCACTATTGGAAACATATAATGCTCCATATATATACTCTTGTCAGACAAAAAATCTTCCTGTGATAATCGTGAAAGGAGAATCCGTTCGATGCTCGAAAGTTTTACATCAATTTCTTTACATAAATTATCTAATTGTTTTTTAAAACCTACTTCTAACTGTTCGCTTCTAAAACTTAGTCTTAATGTGTTACGTGCAAACTGAATTTGCACTTTAACATTTTATGTTAAGTAGTTTTTTAATGTGCGGAAGCTTCCCGCCATAATTTTAAATACGCAAGACGCGCGAACATTTTTAAATGAACTGGGCGGGGCTTCCGGTACGTCACAATAGTGCAATTGGCAAGTGTGAATTATCCCCATAGGGGTAAGGCAATGCTACAAAAGAGGAGGGAGTTCCGCGGTTCTCGCGCGGAAACGTGGCTTTTTTACGCCGAACTTTGAAGTGAACAGTCGTGCCGGGTGTCGTGTTATCTTATTATGTAGATTTCCTTATCTTGAGTATCTTTCCTTAATTCCCTATTCCCGTCTTCCACTGCATATAGGAACGGAGATGACCCTGGAGCATCCCATGACCCCGAGATAATTTAGATGTCCAACTCTACCAGCAGCGATGCCGAGGTTACCGTGGCGGATTTCCTGCCGGTTAGCTGATCCTTCACGTGAGTAGATTATCTAATTTTTATTGTTTAAATTTTATGTACCTTCTCTTAATTATGGCGCAATATAAATTATCAGTGACGTCATGTGTATCTTATGAACTTTGGTAATTGTATTACCGGCTTTTAAGAGCCATCTATCGCCATTTCAATGTACCAGAATCTAAGCGTAACATTTTGTTAACTGCATTACCGACCAGGTAAAACTGTAAACGAAGTGTAGCAGATGGCGCCTTCAACCTGTTCAGGCTATGAACTTCAGGGCTTCTTCTTTGTTTTTAGGTTAGAATAATTTCCTTTATAAGGATACAATGCATTAATAGCTTCTTCACTTAAAGAACTTTACTTTTATTCATGTAAGTATTTACCTTACCTTATGTCTTTAAATACAGTATTATAGAATTACCTATTAAAATATCTTTAGTTGCTTTCCTTAACTTTGAAAGGCCGTTTTTGAAACTTAAATACATCTTTATGTTACATTCTAAAATTGCATTATGGTTTATCTTTTACATGAAAATTAAGTGTTTAAAAACACTTGAGTGAAATAAATTGCTAGTATACCTTTTTAAGAAGTGTTTGACTATACGTTGTTGCCTTATAGGTTAAATAACATATCCTCTGCGCCCATTTTCCATTTTGGAAGGCTTGTCTGTCATTATCTATAAAATATGTATTTAACTGAACATTGATTTCGTTTCCATATACCTTAAATGTGTTTCTTTGGTGTTATCGGTGACGTTCTAACAAGTTCTTACCTCTAAATATCGTATCGTATTACCTTAAAGTAGCTGTAACGTGTTTTTACCTTCTAACCTGCGTCAAAATCGCATATTTTTATATCGTGTCTTGAATATTGTATTCATAATGAACGTATCACATTTAAAATCGCTGGAATTGATCTACGAGCTGGAGTGCAGAAGTATCATAGCTGCGACCAATCAGAATGATAGGCGATCTCAACTTAGGGCTGTTTTGTCACAGGAAACCAAAGGCGTTGCTATCTTAAAGAACCCTGTTGGCGATTGGCCACTCAACGTATCAGAAATTAAATTATCTTTAGATGATATATCGGGTATAATAAACAAAACAGATCCTGCGGCTACTAATATCGAATTAGGAGATTGACTTCAAGAATAACTCACGTCAAACAGCGAGTTGATTCATTATCTTTATATAACGATGACCAAGTGACTCAAGCTAAACAAAGTTTGTTGTCCGAGGTGTTATTGCTTGAAGGAATTCTTTTAGAAAGACTTAATCCTAACGCAGACGTAGATATATCGTTACCTTTTTCAAATCTTGCGCTTGCCGAACCTAAACCATTAGGAAAACCTATACCTGTATACAAATGGGGTCTCACCTTTGAAGGGTTTGATTCGAAGGTTTCTTTATCATCCTTTCTTGACCGGATTAACGATTTTAAAATTTCTCGGTGTACCGACCAGGACCTATTTATCTCAGCTGGTGATTTGTTCGCAGGCTCAGCGTTAATATGGTACAGAAACATACGACACCAAATTTCTACCTGGAATGAGTTAGTTGCCTGTTTAAAACGAGACTTCCTACCTTATGGCTACATTAACGATCTTTGGAACGAAATTGTAACCGAACTCAAGGTCCCGACGAAAATGTTGTGTCTTTTATTACCTCATTAGAAGCTTTATATAGCAGACTCGACAAAAAACCTTCCGAATCCGAAATTATCGATCAATTACTTAGAAATTTGAACCCCTATTTCTCAGAACGTTTGGCATTACAGACCATATCTTCGCTAGCTCATTTTAAAGACCTATGTCGCTCTCTTCAAGAAGTGAGGTCAAGGATTGACAAATATCGACCACCACCCGAGAAATTATCTGGTCTTCTCGAACCTGATCTAGCTTGCCAAGTTCGACCTTCCGTAAAGTATCTACACTTAACGTTCCTTCTACCGTAACTAATAACGCACTTACCTGTTGGAACTGCAAGCGAAGTGGACATAACTATACTGTCTGCACTTACCCTAGAAATATTTTTTGTTATGGCTGTGGTCGCTCAAATATCTACAAATCTAACTGCACCAACTGTAATCCTAACGTATCGGGAAACTCCCGTCGAGATATTTCAAATCAGGGTGTGAATATCTCAAGAAACCAAAATCGCCCTCAACACCAATCATTCAACGGACACAGACGCCAATAAATTTAAATTATAAAACCACTTCTAACGTTGTACCGTCATTAAATTTATCTAATAATAATACCGCTACTATTAATGTACAAAATACCTTACCTTCATTAGAGGAATTATGCTACACTACTCCAGCCGAGTGGTCTAAGTGGTTACAAACCGTCAATTCCTTTTATCATAAAAGACTACCGCTGTTTCACAACTTGTTAAAAACCCTTCGATAACCGTCCACACTTATCTATCTCAATTGGTTCCTTAAATGTAATTGCTTTACTGGATACAGGTTCTTCATGTTCTCTTATAAATAACGAAGGTTTACATCAATTATCTCAACAAAATATCAAAATTCAAATTATTCCTGAAAAACTTCCATAAATTTAGCTGACGATAATCAAATACATGTAACCGGTTCCCTTAAGTTAAAAATTCGTGTAGAGTCTCTTGAACGTGATGTTTTATTTTTGATTGTCCCTGCATTAGCGTATCCTTTTCTACTGGGCGTTGATTTCTGTAAACTTTTAATCTGTCACTTTACTTTCAGGATTTTCATGGCAAACCTCTATTAAAACGAACTCCTGTGCATCTAC
Source organism: Platerodrilus igneus (assembly GCA_036346225.1). Lineage (NCBI taxonomy): Eukaryota > Metazoa > Arthropoda > Insecta > Coleoptera > Lycidae > Platerodrilus > Platerodrilus igneus. Next base: position 6,062,618 of record JARFIW010001469.1, on the reverse strand, counting down.
AGGAATATCTAACAAAATCTCTTACTGACTCCCAAGATGTAACTCTTAACGCTACAATCGACAAATTTCGCAAACTTAATACCTCTGAACTTGGTTGTGTTACAACGGCAACACACGTTATCTCCACAGGTGATGCCCTTCCTTTAAGCAACGTCAATATCCCTTATCGCCTGCCTTACAAAAGCATTTACATGCGGAAATAGACAAAATGTTAGTATCTGGTGTTATCTCCTTCAAATTCACCGTGGACCTCTCCCGTATTGCTAGTTCGGAAAAAGAATGACGAATGGCGTGTTTGTTTTGATGGCAGGAAGCTAAATTCTGTTACTGTTCCAGACGCTTACCCTCTACCCAGAACTGACTCAATTTTGAGCAGACTTCGTAACGCAAAATTTATCTCATCTATCGACCTAAGACAAGCTTTTTATCAGATACCTCTTGACTTATCTTCTCGTCAAAAAACTGCTTTTTGTGTCCCAGGCCGAGGTCTTTTCGAATATAATTTTTTGCCATTTGGTCTCTGTAACGCTCCACAAACTTTACAACGTACTATGGATCAAACGTTAGGTCCTATCTTACATCAAGAACGTGCCTTTGTATTTTTAGATGATATCTTAGTTATCTCAAGTTCTTTCGATGAACATATCGCCACATTAGATGAAGTTGCAGAACGTTTAAATGCAGCAGGTTTTAAGATAAACTGGGAAAAGTCTCAATTTTGTCGTTCATCCCTTACATTTCTTGGTTTTATTGTCGATGGGACAGGCTTACGAGCCGATCCTGCTAAAGTTGATGCTATTACTAAATTTAAAACACCAAAAACTGTTACCGAAATCAAACGTTTGATAGGAATGATTAGCTACTATCGCATTTTTCTACCTAACCTTTCAACTATATCTGCACCCATTACCGCTTTAATTAAAAATAAAAGAAATCCCAAACTATCGAGTGGAATTTAGAATCCCAACAGGCTTTCGAACAAATTAAAACACTAATCACTTCAGCACCTATCTTAATCTCTCCAAATTTCGATGATAAGTTTTATATACAAACCGATGCCTCACTTACTGGGTTAGGTGCAATGTTGTTCCAGGTAAACAATGGTTTAGAACATCCAATCGCTTATGCGAGCCGTGCCTTAACTTCTGCCGAACAAAAATACTCTGCTACCGAACGAGAACTATTGGGTGTTATCTTTGGCATCGAGAAATTTAGAGGATATGTCGAAGGTACACACTTTACCGTAATCACTGATTGTGCAGCACTCACTTGGCTTAATAACTTGAAACAACCCGCAGGTCGTTTGGCAAGATGGAACTTGCGTATATCTCAATTTACTTTTGACGTTAGGCATAGGCCTGGCAAATTAAATATCGTACCTGATGCGTTATCTCGAGATGTTTTTCTCTTAACCTTCCAAATTTAATTCTGGATACCTGGTACCTCAATATGATTAGAAAAGTTTCCGATAATCCCGACAAATTTCCTACCTTCGAGTAACTAATAATAGACTGTATAAATTTGTATCCTCGTCCCCACATAAAATATCGAATATACCTGAATGGAAACTCGTTGTGCCCACTGCAAATCGCAGTGAGGTGCTCAAATTATGTCACGACGATCCCTTAGCTGCACACCTTGGTGTTACAAAACTCTCGCGAAAATATCTGAATTGTATTACTGGCCCACACTTAAGCAATCTGTTTGTCGCTACATTAAAAGCTGCAAAATTTGTGGTTCTCATAAGAGTTCACAAGACGCTCGCCCTGGTTTAATGGGTAACTTTAAGCGTGTATCTTATCCCTTTCAATTAATATCGCTTGACTTATTAGGACCTCTCCTCGATCGAGAAGAGGTAATCAATATCTTTTAGTTGTTACCGATTGGTTTTCTAAATTTGTTATGGTGCAACCCTTACGTAAAGCTACCTCCGCTGCAATAATTAAATTCCTAGAACAGAATGTCTTTCTTATCTTTGGTGTCCCCAGATTATTCTTTGTGACAATGGTGCACAATTTATCTCTAAAGATTTTCAGAATTTCGTTAAAAGTTACAAAGTACAAAAATTTGGTTTAACGCAAAATATCACCCCAAGTAAACCCTACCGAGAGAGTAAATCGAGTGTTAATTACCGCTATCTCGTCTTATATTGATTCAGACCATACTACATGGGATGAACATATCTTTGAAATTGCTCAAGCTTTGCGTACATCTAAACACGAAGCAACCCAATTCACTCCGTCTTTTCTTGTTTTTGGAAGATATACCCCAATCGATGGGAGTTACTATGGTTTAGTGCCTGACGATACTAACGTAATTGAATTTGACGATAAAGTACGTTGGGACAAGGACCAACAGTCACTACCTTCTATCTTTAACGACGTTAGAAAAAATTTGTTAAAAGCTTACGAAAAGAGTAAGGACCATTATAACTTGCGTGGCGAAATATTTCCTTTGCCTTGGGCGAACAAGTTTGGAAAAAGAACTATGTCTTATCGGATGCATCTAAGAAATTTTCTTCAAAATTGGCCCCTAAATTCATTCTTTGTAAAGTCACACGTGTTATTAGTCCCTTATCTATGAACTTCAGGATACTGAAGGAAAACGCCAAGGCAGGTGGCATATTAAAGACCTTAAGCCATTCTCTGCCGACCCAAATGCTAATTAAGTTTTTCATGCCCCATTCTCCTCACGATTTACCTAATATTTTTGTTCTCACCATCAATTAGTATCTTTAATTACTTATTCCTTCTCTCATATAGTATATAATTTCTTACACGTTAACTTTACTTACCTTAATTTAGCTATCTTTTCTTCTGGTTAACTTTTCCTTCACCATACCGTTAGATATATATCACTTCATCCTCTACACCCCCAATATAGCTCTGTCGTTTCATTTAATTAACCCTTGAAATTTTCCTACTACATATTGTTCGGTCTTTAGTATTTCTCTTATATGGTTTAATTGAATGGTAATTGTCGTAACTTTGGTTGAAATAACCCATTGAATTTTTATGACTGGTTTTGGCTGATGTTGAGTGAATGCTTTCTTCTTTGGGCTCACATAGGACACGCGATCTATGCCATTGAAAGAAATAGTTCATATTCGCAGTTGCAAGAACTAGGATTATCTATTCCGTGTGTTTTTCCTCTGAATTATTGCAATCGCCCACATTATACTACATCATTATACTACAACATTATTCCTTCCTTTTTCTACTAAATCTACATAACTTATAAACTTTTTTTTCGTTATTTTTTATTGAACTTTGTGGTGAGACGCTATCGCTTCTTATTGTTATCTTATTAAATTCTCGGTTGTTTTAGCATATGGGGACAGTGTATCTGTATTTAACTGCTTATAATTGGGCAAATTTGTGTGTTTAGGGTGCTACCGTTTTAAAAAACTACCTTAAAACAGTTTGTTTTTGTGTGTTTGTATCTGTGAAGATACTTTTAAGTTGTCGTGTCTATCTTTGTCTGATTTTCTTATCGTAGTCGAAGCACTCGTTAGGAAAACTATCGTACTAGTTCTCTTAGGAGTCTAGTGAATTTTAAAATGTATATCTTATCTTGTCGGATTAATATCGCAGGTGGTCCTTCAGACTACGCTGTGTTTTATAGGGTCAATCCCATTTCAACGGCTCTACTGGAGCCACTCTTTGTTGTTATCATTGTCTTGGGTAATAACTAGGCCAATATCTTTGTCTTCTTTATTATCTTCGATAATACCTTTAGGTTTAATATCGTTATCTTATTGATTACCTTTGGTAATAACCTTAGTTTAGTATCGTTATCTTACCGATTACCGTTAGTAATAACTTTGGTTTAATTTATCGTTATCTTACCGACTACCGTTAGGAATAACTTCGAGTTATGTCGCGTTATCTTACCGGTTATCTTGAGCAATAACTTCTGTTTAAATTCATGTTACCTACTATTTCTTATAATCACTTTAACTTAATATCGTGTTATCTTATCGAGTATCTCAAATAATAACTAAAGCTTAATACCGTTATCTTATTCATTACCTTTGAGGATAACAACTTAAGCTTAATATCTTTACCTTATCTATTATCTTTAACATCAATTTGAGATCTTATCTTATCTTTTATCGTCCTAACGTGTGGTATATATGACCAGACGTGGAATTATCTTTCTGAAATTTAAGTGAAAAAGCTAACCCGATTTAGAAATGTAATTTGTCAGGTTATCATATAAGGATTTAGTAGGCGGTACTTTTGGTAAATTTGTGGATTCACAACTGTGTCATGGACAAGTTAAATGTGCATCGGAGGAAACCAAAGTACCAGAAACAAAATTTGCTAGAGTGCAAGTGACGCACTCTCATGAACTTTTTAAATTTGGGCACTTCTTGCCAAAAAGAAGAATAGTTTGATGCGACACTCATGTGTGTTTGCATATAAGAACTTTATGTTAGCTTTAGTTAGATAAGTTTAGATAGGTTTAGATAGGTTAGGCGACTTGTCGCACCCGTGTTAGTTTAAGCAGTGTTTCATGCTCCCGACAAATTTGTGCTGTCGGTAAGTAGTGTAGTCAAAGACTATCGGGCTACCTATTCCGTTTCCTGGTACTTCGGTAGACGTGCTATCGGTCGAAAAACCAGGTGGCGCCTTATATAAACATTTTGTAGGTTTTAAGTTAGGGTTTATGTAGGGTAGTAAGGACTTAGATTTTAAGCTGTTACTGTGCTAACAGACTTTTTCTTTTTAAGTTTTTCTTTTGTGGCTTTGTCGCGATTGTTACGTGCAAACTGAATTTGCACTTTAACATTTTATGTTAAGTAGTTTTTAATGTGCGGAAGCTTCCGCCATAATTTTAAATACGCAAGACGCGCGAACATTTTAAATGAACTGGGCGGGGCTTCCGCACGTCACAATAGTGCAATTGGCAAGTGTGAATTATCCCCATAGGGGTAAGGCAATGCTACAAAGAGGAGGAGTTCCGCGGTTCTCGCGCGGAAACGTGGCTTTTTACGCCGAACTTTGAAGTGAACAGTCGTGCCGGGTGTCGTGTTATCTTATTATGTAGATTTCCTTATCTTGAGTATCTTTCATTAATTCCCTAATCCCGTCTTCCACTGCATATAGGAACGGAGATGACCCTGGAGCATCCCATGACCCCGAGATAATTTAGATGTCCAACTCTACCAGCAGCGATGCCGAGGTTACCGTGGCGGATTTCCTGCCGGTTAGCTGATCCTTCACGTGAGTAGATTATCTAATTTTTATTGTTTAAATTTTATGTACCTTCTCTTAATTATGGCGCAATATAAATTATCAGTGACGTCATGTGTATCTTATGAACTTTGGTAATTGTATTACCGGCTTTTAAGAGCCATCTATCGCCATTTCAATGTACCAGAATCTAAGCGTAACATTTTGTTAACTGCATTACCGACCAGGTAAAACTGTAAACGAAGTGTAGCAAATGAATCAAAATAAATTCTATTTGCTTGTAACTCAGAGTATATGTGCTTATTCGATATTTGGTTTAATCTAGCTTGCGCATTTTGCTTCCTAAAATTAATTAAATTTGAATCTAATAGATTATCAAATTCTTCTATACTTTTATACTGCTTATAGGACATTCCATAATGAAACTAACTTATTACACTTTAAAATTCTAAAAATGATTTGCTTAATTAACAAATAATTGCTTAGCGATTTCATACTTTATTACAATGGTACGACACTTTGCGTTACTTCACCTCTTCGCATATTTGTAATTTCAATTTGTTGTCGCATAATTTGCATTTTTGCAGCTCTATTCTGAATACTCGATTTTTTATATTTACTTACTAAAATGTATATGAAACCTATGATAATTAGAACAACTATAGTAATTAATAAATAATCCGATACTTTTAAACCGTTATTTAATTCTTGCGTAGCACTATTGGTGTCTACTCCCGCAGCTTGCAAAATAATTTCTTCTTGTTTGAACTGCGTGGTGCCCATACTAACGAAGAATTAGACAAATTTCTCAAAATAAATATTTCTTAATTCTACAGCGGTATATTGCAATAGGGTAACTATTCAGCTTAAAAAATTCTCTGCATACTAATCTAGGCAATTACTTATAGTTTGTCGTGGCGGTGGCATACATAACTTATTAGAATTTCTGGTCCATATTCCTTAATGTACTGGAGGTACATACAACGCCTGGTTAATAGATTATGGACTAGCAGACTTCGCAGAATCAATTTGGTTGGCAGAATCAGTTGAGCTGGCAGGATCAGTTGGGCTGGCAGGATCGCCAGGTAATGTGGTTCGCCTTTGTTAAACTAGATCGCCAACATCGACACACCTATATACTATGTACTTGAAGAAAACACATCTGACAGTATTTATTTATTTAACTTAATTCACAGAGTAACAATAATCCTTCTACGCGTACTACTACTTTTTTCTGCTCATTCTACACTCTCTATTATAATTATAATTGTTTTTGTTATGCACTTTACTGAAATATATAACCATAAGTAGGTAATTAGAGAATGCTGACAACTAATAACAATATTAATTAAGTAGTTCTGTAGTTCAGGGTATTGCAGAATGATTGTACACCACATTCCTATGTTACTCTAGGTTAGATTGATTAATAATTGCTCTACATAGCTAGGTAAATAGTGTAGTTATGTCATGGTAATGATGGGTATCTTTTACAGTTTTAAGAGGTATCATTAATGTACGTAGTTATTTTATAAACCACTTCTCATCGTGCGCTGTGTTGCCTTTCTGCAAGTTTCGTGGGTACAATGTTTGATTGTATTTCGAGGAATATTATATAAAGTAGCTGTACCAGCTCTCTTCTGTAAGTTTAAATGTAATTACTTATAATCTTTAATGATAGCATAACTGGACCCTACTGGGCCGAATTACTCCTAGTACATGTCCCTTTTTGGGGCAACTGGACTACCCATGTCTGAAGTACTAAAGCAGGTTATGTTATGACAAAAGCAATATTTCTTGCTAGAATTGCCCCTAAAATATAGATTTAAAGTAGTTAGTAATAAAAATATAACTACTAGCTGTTTGTTGAAAACATGGATAACATCCCTTACAGCAAGTTGTATTGAAAATAATAAACTAAAAATTTCTAACACTTCTCAAAACTGCAAATGAGGCTAGATCAGATGTTTGAGGTAGAAAGCCGTGGTATATAATGATGCCAACAGCTGGAGGGTAAAATACATATACACAAATATGTTATTGGCCCATGCCTTAATTACCACCAGGGACCAGTTACACTAAGGCAACATTAATGCTTTTTAGTTAGATACAGCATATCCAATGTGTTTTTGGAACAAAGCAGGGAACTGTATTACATATTATTGCAGCTTTATTAGCGTAAATGTGTTGATTGGTTTCTGTTTATTGGTAGAAAAAGTTGGAATATAAAGGTTGAAACAAGTTACTGTATCGGATTCATAATTGCTCGAGAAAATCAACAAACTCTTCTGAGATTGAAGAGTATAGAGCAAATCGCCCTATATAGTTTGACTCTAATAGCGACTGTGAAACAGAACATTCTGATAAATCTTGAATGTGCGAAGCTACTTTAAAGTGTTGGTGAAGAAAAACACAGTTTGATAAATGTAATTTAAAAACTCCTTAGAGGATTCTTGAAACCTGTGCCATCAATTCAATTCAAAGACAGTTTGTGGGGTACAGACAAAGCGATTATTTTGAATCATTTTTGTGAATAAGAAGTTACAGTTGAATATTGTGTTACAAGCTTAGTTTGTTTTGATTTTGTAATTGCTACATCTTTTGTCAAGTTCTATAACAATGTGTTCGGTCTTGAATGGCCTCATGTTCATTACTCACTTGCTTAACTTTGCTTATTTAGCAAATTGTAATATTGTACTTAATGCTGTAAATGCATAGGTGTGTGCATCGCTATTTTAACCCTGATTTGATTTTGTAGGGTGCATTGCAACGGTCATGTTACCATGTGATAGTGATGCCAAACGCTGCTGTCAAAAATAGTTTTTTATGTGTGTAAGAAATATATTATTTGTTTCGATCCATATATACAATCAATGATAACCAAAGTGTATTTATTCTTCAAATGCATTTTAATTACAATTGTATGGAAGTGGTCAACATCAGTTAATTCAAATAAGAAATAATATCGAACCAGTGCTCATCGAATTTTTATCAAACAAATCAACACAAAGCACTACCGCTGGTTGAAACACAGTGTCTTGCTGAAATATGTATAACTAATAATCATGGGGTTGAGGTTTCTACTCTTGCCAATTAAGTTGATTAAAGCTTTAATTCCAAAGATTTTTTTATTTCAATTTAATCAACTTAATTTTCTCCTTAATGGAGACCTACTTCTGATCCGAAAGATTTGAAATTGTAAAAAATGTTCGTTGATCTTTTGTTTATCACACTTAAACAAAACTCTGCTTCTTAATATGTATTTGTTTCCATTTTTTAATAAATTACAACAACCTTTTTATTCGGTCATCATTTTGACATCTTGACTTTTTATACTGCCTACTACCCTCGATATATAGTAATACATAGGTAACTACTATTATAACATATTATGGTTGCATCACAATATTTTAATATGCCCCCTTGATGAAAACCAAGTTCTACAAACTAAACCAAACAAATAATATTTATTCTAAATTTAAACAAGCTATAAGTTTACAGAATTGAATTCGACCGAAGGATTTTGTTAAGATATCAGCAATGTCTTCAGTACTTGCAACTATTACGTATGTGTGAAGTCCTTGATAGAAATGAACATCAACTTGAATTTTGTAATGTATAATAAAATAAACGCTCTCACTTATTATAAACTGTAATCGCAAAGTATTGACATGGTTAAACCCAAAGGTGTAGACCGACTGACTTAATGTATATATGATGATAATTTATTTGCATATTAACAATATATCAAGTTCTGTTATCAACCGTAAGTCAATTTACATATTGATACATTACATAGCTTTCCCTTTCAAAACGGAAATTAACAAAATCAAATCGAAAGGGAGACCAAAACAAGAAAAACAAAAATAATATTTTTTCTTATTAAATTTAATATTGTTAATGCTGAATAGGTTTAACGGCATGTTTAGGTCCACTAAACTTGTCCTTCTCGTCAGTTAAATCAATTATATCTGTGTTTGCCTCTGTATTACTTCTATCAACTTTATTAGGCAAAGCTGTCGCAATGAAATGAAACTTTTTAATTTGATTTAAGTGACGCTTTCATGTAATATTGTCTAACTGAGGTATCCTGACAATATAAATAGATTTACATATTCTTATTTGTATAATACCCTTGATCCAGGTAGGTTTGTTTACAATACGATAATTTCTTACTACAACATGTTCACCTACTTCAGAAACTACAAACTTCCTGCCTCTGAAATTTTTTATTTGCTTTGTTTGTTGAACATGGACACAACGTTCAACGGTATCAATATGTTTGCTTTTAGGCTGTAATAAAGAATCAAATTTTGTTCTCAAACCTAGTCCAAACATTAACTGTGCAGGAGTTGACTTAGTCGTAAAATGGAGTGTGTTTCTAAAATCGAACAAAAAATTATTTAAAGATTTATTTAAATCAATAGATGAGCCCTTACCCACTTAAGCGCGTTTTTGATGGTTTTAACTGCATTTTCCGCAGCACCATTAGAACTTGGATGAAAAGGCGGTGATGTAATATGAATGATGTCATTAAAATGCAAAAAATTGTTAAATTCTCGTGATGGGAATGTAGGCCCATTATCAGTGACAACTTGGCGGGGTAAGCCAAATCGTGCGAACAATGAGCGAAGTATTTCAATTTTTAATTTTACGGTAATTGATATCATTGGAAAAACTTTGAACTACTAGAATTTGCTTATTTAAAAAAGGACCCATGTGTAGCCGTGACCAAACTTCGGTTGGCCAAGGCCAAACACAACATTTACTTTTATCTGGATTTTTATTGTTTAAAATACAATTTTGGTATTTTTTTGATATTAACTCAATATCTTTAGTTAGACCAGGCCACCAAAAGCAAGATCGAGCTAAGGATTTCATTTTTACAACCCCCAAGTGAGAGGAATGTAACTTGTTTAGCACCCGCTCGTGTAAACTTAACAACTATCCGGTTATTCTATATTAAGCAATTTTATTCCACACTTAATTCGTTCCTGATCTTGTAAAAAGATTTCAGAATGGTAGGTGACTTGCTAGGCCAACCAAACCGTGCATAATTTAAAACTTTACATAATATCGTATCTGTGGACGTTGCCTTTTTAATGACTTCAAAATTCAATGGAAAATCCTCGTTCGAAAAAAACTTAACAAAATTCAATTCAAATTTGTCCTGAGATGGCAAATTAACGTTAATCGTTAATCGAGATAAGAAATCTGCCGTGTTTTTCTAAGACTTCACAAACTCCATTTTGTAATTGTAATGTGAGAGTATAACAGCCCAACGGCGCAAACGATTTGCCGAAAATTGAGGTATTCCTTTTTGCAGGTGAAAAATTGAAGTCAAAGGTTTATGGTCTGTTACTAATACAAACTCTTTACCATACAGATACTGGTTAAATTCACCCAGACCAAAAATAATCGATAATCAAATTCGGGCCAATATTTTGTAAATAAACCAGATTCTTTTGTCAAACAGCAAGCCCTGTCGATCACTGTCCTATTAAAATGTTCTACTAAACCATTTAATTTGTGCTCGTATATAGGACTTGGTCTTATTTTAAACTTTTTCTCAGTTGCAAATTCATAAAAATTACCATTTAAATATTCTTTCCTGTTATCACATCTTACCCCGAATACTGTATTTCCAGTTAGATTTGTAATATAATTGTAATAGGAATTAATGCAAACACCTCTGACTTTGCTTTAATGCAACACATGTGAGCAATATGACTATACTCATCAATAAAACTTACTAAATAATTTTCATCTTCATATCCAATTACATCAAATGGTCCTTTAACATCGGTATATGCTAATTTGATATATATACTTTGTCGAATTACGATAATTCTCAAACTTTTTACTTACCATTTTACACTTTAAACAGTAATCACAATTAATGAGTAGTTTTGTGGTAGCCCTTCCCTACACATCATAAGGTTCTTAAAATTATATGTCCTAAAATACGTTGCCATTTTTTTTTCAGCGTTTTGCTACAATTTGCCATGATTTTCCACATTTTATAGGTTTGTGCACTGAATTGCGTACAGTTTACCTTTTTTGTGTGTATAGCCACAATTTGTCCTATATTATCTTTGGCAAATGCTTTATTTTGCTAATAATTATACCATTTTCAGTATTAGTTAGTGCTGAAATACTAAGTAAGGTTCGATCTACTTCTGGCACGTAAAACGCATGTTTAATATTAACTGTAGAATCTTCACCATTAACCTTAAAATTACATAATACGTTTCTGACTTTTAGAACTTTTAAATATCCCCATTTCTTATCTTAATATCTATTGCTTTTTTAAGTCAACACACTAATAAAAATATTTATCACATGCAATGACATGATCTATACTTCCAATATCTAACAAACAATTTAACGAGTTGCTCTTACATAGACTTACTCGTAGTATCAAATTACATCTGATGAACTGGAGCAGGTAATGCAAACAATACCAAAAAGATTACGCCTATGTTTGGAAACAGACGGTTTTTAGTTTGAACATTTGGTTTCTTAGGATAGACAATACTGGTACTTGATCGACTGCGCACAAATGCCCAAATTGAATTTCAAAATAAAATCCTAATTTAAAATTTTTGAAATATATTATGTTTAAAATAAATAATTTCTGAACTTAATTTTATTTTCTAATGGCACCTCCAATTGAAGTTCATATGCCTCATCTGTTATTACCAAATAAAATGACGAAAATGTGTGAGATAGAGTCAATGTTGCCAAATGTAGATTTCTTTTACATAGTTTGTGAGGGTAGGAGAAGTATGGTATATCATTCTAGTATGAAGGTTTTCTATTCAGAAATTTGCCAGAAATATCGCTATCTGAAGCCTTTGCACCAATTTCTATACACCTTGCACGGTCGATTTTCGTTACAAATAACCTATTTTTTACATAATATAAAGATACCAAAACTTATTACGCTCAACCCTTCCAGTAAACCCCTGGGCAAATGAATAAAGTTATTAAAAACACTTACTCTAAAATGTACTTGGACATTATTCTGGGGGTGGTCCTTTCTTCTAATGTGAGTTGTGGAATCGCTGTACCGGCCCCTGCTGGTAGGGCTTCAATGGCGAGATGGTAAAGATGGGATAGAAAGGTTGGAACGGAAAGCGCTCACGCCAGCACTGCCCGGTAACAGTAGGATGTCTGATTTCACGAGTTCGGTACGATAAATCTGACGAGCTAAGTGGTGGTCTTCACCTTAAATATCTCTCCTCTTCAAACGAGATTGACGTACTTCCACCTGCGTTGTGGAAAGATGAACATCTTCTCACAACAGAATCCTACATCAGCACTTACAATTTTAAAGATAAGCAACTGACGTTAAGACCCATGTGAATGTTACTATTTCCGGGGTTTCACAGCATCGACAAAATTGCAGTATTTAACGGGGATTTCTCCGAATTCTAAGTCCCCAACTCTAAATTAATAATCTAATACCTAATTTTTAGTTTTAAAATAAAGCGTAACAAACTAACCAAATGTCAACGTATATATCACTTAGATTATATAACTATGTTTGCAGGATTATGACTACTGCCTACAGGGTTTTTTTTATTCTTAATAAGATTTCTTCTTGACCTTTAAACTTTGTTACAAAAAGCTGAAACACCCTCGTGAACACAGCATACAACATTTATAATTGTTTTCATTTTGTGACTGTAGCTGTGTTGGATGTTTTTAATTTGCACTGAAAATGTTTGCGCATTATATTCCACAAATTTCTCATGCGTACCATTTTACAGTTTTGGTTGCTGAAGTATATAAGATTTTGTACGCTTATAAAGGTTCTTGATTATGTTGAGTAATACAATGTTTTATTTCAGTTTGTCATGCTGAAATGAATGCTATTTTGAATAAAAATGCTGCAGATGTAAATGATTGTATCATATATGTTGCATTATTTCCTTGTAATGAATGTTCAAAGATAATAATTCAGTCTGGGATTAAGGAAGTAGTGTACATGTCAAATAAATATAAAGAGAAGCTGGCTTTTATTGCCTCAAAACGACTGTTGGATGCTGCCGGAGTTCGATATAGGTAATTGTTATTGTATAATTATGTTGTTAATTGTTTCAAAATTTTAGAAGATATATTCCAAAAAATAAGCAAATTGTGATTGATTTTACTAATATAGATTGGAATTCGACTCAAATGCCTTCTACACCTTTGAAAAACCTTTGTCTTGAAGAAGATGACAAGTAGTGAAAAATACGTTAAATTGTAATTTTTTATTAGTACTCTGTTATAAGTGCCTCTAATCTAAATTCTAATTACCTGAAGTAATATCACTTTTTGTTTACGATATTAATTGCTATTTATAATTTTAGAATTATAAGTTATTGTAAACATAGGGAGTAAAATATTTACTTACTTTGAATGTAATTTTTTGTAATTTTTTTATAATGAATGAAAAATATATAGGTATCTTTTTCTCAACAGATGTTATTTTTCACAATTCAAGCTAAATTTATACAGTGCGTTTAACTAATAGATTCAGTAATGAAAATAATAGTATGGGCTTTAGTTGTACAGTAGAAACTGAGCACAAGCTTGGTTTGCAACGAAGAGATTAACACCCATTTGAGTAACTACAAATATGTGCGAGAAACTAATTGACATTTGTAGATTAGCAATGTAAAACTTATTGAGAGGTTGTGTGAACCCAGCTAATCAATACAAAATTTGTATCTAAACTTGGCATTTATGAGAGAAGCAATTACTGAATCTGTTTATTAAACGTGTTGTATGCATTTGTTTCCATTGTTTGTTATATACAATTAACATAATGCTGCTTTGTGATGTGCGATATAAATAATAGATAACATTATACATCACAATAATTTGTTAAATAATTTTGCATTTTTATGTTACGCGATGCTATTTTCTTTTATCATGAAACTGTGAGTGTTTGCTAGATGATTGATAATTCAACTCATTAATAATTTTTCAATGCTGTCTTAATTAATTCTGTGTTTCAGTTTAGAAAGTGAACAAGAAGGCTGATAGATCAATATACCTGACTAATAACTAATCACATTCAAATTTATTTTTTTTTCTTTTTTGTTTCGACTTTGTTCATTTTGTTTTAGGACCTGGAAGGAAGCAAAACTGCTGTGTACTCTACTGAAAATACCATAATAAATTAACAATATTTCAATTTCCCTCAAGAACACGTTTGCTTTTTATAACAGGCATTCTCTTTTTTCCTTTCTCTGCTTCTAATATATCCCAAACTATTCACTCATGCCTTAAAACGTGTCCTATTATCCTGTCTCTTTTATTTTTTTTTACTGTTTTTCACATCCTTTCTTCCCTTACCATTTCTAGTACCTTTTTGTTGTTCACTTTGTCCATTATATCTTTATAATACGTCTGTAACACCACATTTCACAGCCATACTGTGCTGTGCTCCACATATATGCTTTCAAGAAGTTTGTCATTGTTTCTATGTTCGTTGTCTTTGAACATAGCAGCTGCCTCTTCTTGTTAAATGCAGCACGATCTTGTGCTAATAATTACTGTATATCTTTTGCACTTGTTCGTTTTGCGTTATTTGACTTCCCAGGTAGCAGAAATTCTTAACTTTTTTGTAATTTCTGGTTTTTTGTTTGTATTCTGGTTTTTACTTATTTTCCCCTCCTTTACATCTAGCATTTTAGTTCGATTTTTGTTAATTTTCATACCAACTCTCTCTGTTAGTATTGTTTATATCATCTGTAAATCTGAGCTTATCAGTCGTTTGTCCCTGCATCACAATCCCAAATATCTTTCTGCATTTAATAGTATTCATTGCCTCTTTTATGTATAAGTTAAAAGTTAATGGGAATAGCACACATCGATGCCTTGGCTCTTTCCTAATATTTCTCTGTTCCTGCTCTAATTCTATAACCGCTATTTGCTCTTTTTATAAGCTATTTACTGTCCGTCCATACCTATAATACATTACTACTTTTTTTAGTATCCCGAACATTTTTTCCCATTTTTAAATTGTACTTGCTTCCTTCTTATTCTATTGTTTTCT
Source organism: Platerodrilus igneus (assembly GCA_036346225.1). Classification (NCBI taxonomy): domain Eukaryota; kingdom Metazoa; phylum Arthropoda; class Insecta; order Coleoptera; family Lycidae; genus Platerodrilus; species Platerodrilus igneus. The sequence continues at coordinate 6,047,369 of JARFIW010001469.1, read as the reverse complement.
CCAATATCACCCTTAAAGCTAAAATTTGCTCTCATTGTCCCAAATTGATCTCCTAATATTTCTCGAGTGCATTTTTCCATCCTCCTCTGTATAATTCTAGTTAATATTTTTGACACGTGTGGTGTCAAACTTATTGTTTAAAAATTTTCATATCTATTCACACTTCTCTTTTTTGGTATACTGCCTGTGGTGTTATGTGTGAAATCTATGGGTATCTCACCTGTTTCATATATATAGCTTACAAGTTTGAAGATATGTTCTGTTACTGTTTGTCCGGCAGCTTTTAGAGCACTACGTCTGTACTCGGCTCTTTATTATTTTTGAGGTTAGTTCAAACTCATCTCTAAATATTAGATATCCCGTCATCCTTTTCAATGTCTATTTCATATTCGAGTGCTTCTAGTTCCTGTCATACATATAAATTTCCTGTATATTCTTGCCATCTATTCACTTTCTCCATATTTTCTATAATAATGTCTGCTGCACTCTTTATATTTTTGCTATATGGTTTTATATCCCTAGAATTCATACTAATTAGTTTATATGCTTTGTCTGTTTTTCCTATTTCCATCATAGTTTCTACCTCTTTATACTTTCTATCAATCCATTGTTCTTTAGCTTTCCTGCATTTGCAAATAATTTCCCATTTTATGGCTTTGTATCTTTGTTTACCTGTTTAGTTTGGTCTTTTTTGTAGATATCTAAAAATTATAACAAGCTTGAAATTGTAAAAAACCTCGCTTACAATCTTATAAGATTTCTTGTGTTCACTTGTAAGCTAGTTATGAAATTCCTTACTGATGTGGCAGATAACGTTGACTATTTTCTAAGGTTTTAATAACGTAACTTTTAAAAATTTTTATGCTGATTTCTCTTTATATTATAGGCTGCACCGATATTCACTGTTTATGGTGGTGTAGAGCAGAAGACTTAATCAAGCTAAGGGTAGGTAATATCTAAGATAAGAACACTATATACCTAACATCAGATGATAAAAAAGACAAGACAGTTTGCAATAGGAAATGCACCTCTTAAACTTCTGAATTTCTATCGGGCTTACTATTAAAACCCAAACATGTTGAAACTAAGTTTTTCGTACGCTTTCTAAGTGAGAAGTGCAGTATGTGCATCCTTAATTCGAACAACAAATTTTTGCAGTTAAATTGCTTCAAGTGTGCGACTTTAAACTGTTTAAAAGTAGTCGAGACACCTTTGGTGTGCAATTTTGTTCACACTTGGATTTTATCTACTTTTCTAATAATTTCGTTACCTTTCCAAAATTTTCTATTTTTTGCTCAATTTCTTCTTCAAATGCTTCTTTCTGTCTCTTTTTACGACTATTTGGTGAGTTCTACTTCAATTGTTTCTTGTATTTTTGATAGATTTGTTTTCTATTGATTACGAATTTTCCAAAAACCTTTTATGAATTAGACTGTATTTTCAATTAATTGTTTGCAGCAGTTTCCACAGTTTTTGAATTATCTGTTATTTTGCTTATAAACATTCTCAATTTTTTACATAAAATCTGTTTTGATGATCTTGAATTCTTCAAATTAATCTTACATACTTTAAAAATTTCTTTACTTCTTTTTCTGATAATTTGGAATTCTTTTCAAATTGTTATTTCATATTGTTGAATTAGCTCTCATTTTATCTTATAATTGTTTGTAATTTTCTTATGCTCTAGCTTTAAGTTCTTCAACATTGTATTCATGCCTATTTCACCATTTTATAAACAAGTAAGTCATCAAACTAAGGTTGCATAGATTGATTGATTAAACAAAAATCCTAAAAGGCATTTTACTCTTGGATCGATTTTTAAATGCCTGACCTAAGTCAACTTAAGTAAAAGTTTGAGAACTACTGATCTGGTATGTGGTATATGGTATAACATTTTTTTATTGGAAGGCTGTTTTGTTGGTTGCTAGTAAAAAGGGGTTACCCAACACTATGCCAACTTCTCGCAAAAGTCGAACATGAAATGTAATTCTTATCCGTAGATGATAACTGACTTTTGGGAGACTTCCGACTAACTCTGAACTCTGCTTCCATTGGAAAGGCTATTGGAGTGGGGGTTGGGGGTCGATTAATAATTAATGGAAAAACCAGGGCGTCACTACACTTATAAAATAAACAACTACAAGCAAATATCCTCAAACAAAAGTGTAGAAACTTCGATGGCTAAATTCCATTTCAAAACCATGAAGGTTTGACCTTAAATTCGTACAGACTCTGTACCTGTAATAAAGCATAAGGTGTAATGCTGTCATTCAGTGTTGTGTGCATCGTCTCGTTATCACGCCCTTTTGGCACTATCAGTTGTCCATAGCGTGCCGTTGTGTTTACATCGTAGAGCTCACGAACCTGTATCGAAACCTATATAATATATTGTTAACAAACAGTGATTACCTTAAGCCTGTTACATTAAATTGTGTGCTTATTCTGGTTTTATTATTAAATGTTTACTCATTTGTGTTGCATATATCTCTATGTTTTACTTCTAACCTCATTAAATATAGTTTTGGCTGGCGGGGCTTATCTAGTTGGTAAGATAACGGAACTTTATAATAAATCTATAACTACTGGATTTTTTCCATCTCAATGGAAGGAAACTGTAATAAAACCAATACCTAAAGTAAGAGGTACCCTAAACCCTATAGAATTCAGGCCAATAGCTACAGTGCCATTCCTAGGAAAAGTATTTGAAAAACTAATATACGACCAAATTATTAAACATATTGAAGTGAATAACATTCTCATCAAAGAACAATCAGGATTTCGTGGCAAACATTCCTGTGAGTCTTCACTACAACTTGTGCTGTCAGAATGGAAAAGAGTACTGGATAATAGTTCTAATGTTATAGTTGCGGTATTTCTAGACTTTAAACGAGCATTTGAAACGGTTGATAGACTGATTCTAATAAATAAATTAAAATGTTACGGTTTTACGGACCAATCCTTGAAATGGTTCTCGGACTACCTATATCAGCGAAAGCAAATGACTAAAATTAATAATCATACCTCTAGTGCTATATTAAATAACCACGGTGTACCACAGGGAACTATTCTAGGCCCATTGCTTTTCATACTGTATATCAATGATATAGCAGATGCAGTTGATGACTCTGCAGTTTTACTGAACTTATTTGCAGATGATACCCTTATAGCAATCTCAGATACAAATATAGATAACGCAATACATAGGATGAACAGTTTGCTCAATGCTGTTTCAAAGTGGTTGATCAGTAATAAATTAGTTATTAATACTAAGAAAAGCAAAGCAATGATTTTAGGGTTGCGTTATAATGGAAAAATGCATATGTTACCTCCCATAGTTTTAAATTGTGACAGGCTGCATTATGTTGATGAAATTAAGTACTTGGGTGTAACTATAGATTCATCACTTTCATTTAAAGCACATTCGGATAAATTGATAATACAACTTACTGGTAAAATTAATTATTTTATCGTATCAGTCATAACCTTAATATGCTAACTCGATTAAAAGTTTACCAAGCGCTAATTGCGCCACATTTTATATACTGCTCGTCTATTTTATACTTTCAGAGTCAAACAGTGATAAATAAACTACAGGTCCTTCAAAATCGTGCTCTCCGTATAATATTAAAATGCAATATTTATACAAAGGTACATTTTATGTTGGATTGTTTAAAATTTTTGTCAGTGCAACAACATTTGTATTTCTTAGTTATGTGCTTTATATATAAGATTACCAGAAACTTGTTGCCTACTTACCTACAATGTAAGTTAGTTATGGTGCACGGAATCCATAACTACACCACTGCAATTGTCTAATTTTATATTTATCCTTTTAAGAAAACATGTACTAAAAGATCCTTATTTATTGACGGCATCCGAGAATATAATGCGCTCGCTGCCAATATTAAACAATCATCATCTTTGCGATTATTTAAACGTCAATTGAGGACATCAATGACGACAAGGATGTGAAACTATCGTATCAACTATTTATGTGGTTGTATTCTCTATGTAATATATTTAATACTATAAAGTAATTGTAACATGTATTATCATACATTTAAATAAAAAAAAAAAAAATTATTATTATTATTATTAAAAGAACCTTAACGACGGAATACACCACCCACCATCCGTCACAGTGGCGCCCACGTGGTTATGTTTTTTTAAGTAAATACGTTGTTGATTATGCAAAAACAGTCGGTTTCGAATAAGAAAACTTTAGAATTTTGTAGTTATAACCGTTAAAATTTATTAAATCGCGGTATATTCAGTGATATTTCGAGCACATTTGTTAGAGAAAAACGAAGTCGTTTAATTATTGTGTGTTGATAAAACACGTGTAAATTTCATTTTGTTTCTAACCTTGGTTATTGTTGTGCATTTTAAAGATATCGGAATACTGTTACAATCTACAAATTGTTATCACATGAACAAAGAAGTTGTAAACACGGCAAGTAAATGCACTTATAATTTGCAAAGAACAAAAGATAAAATGACCCAATCAATTACATTGTCGGATGTACAATTTCGTGCATTATTAGCAAGCTTGCAAAACGTAAACATTTCTCAGACATCAATGGTGGTGCAAGAGGGAAGTTTTGCTAATTGTAAATCTAGATTTGATGGCTCAAAGTCAACGGATATAAATGCGTTTATTGATGCAATAGAAATTTTTAAGGATTGTATGAATATTTCTAATGTTAACGCAATTCGAGGCTTACCCATGTTGCTTGATGGACTCGCCGCAACCTGGTTTCAAGGGGTCAAAGATTCGATTGAATCATGGGATGAATTAGTTCAATCATTACGCGGTGCTTTTGCAACAAAAAAGCTACCTTACAAAATATATCGGGAATTATTTGCTAATGAGCAAGATTTTGTTACCCCGACGGATATTTTTGTTTGTAGGGCTAGGGCTTTAATCGCTCAGCTACCACCAGATACACTAAGTTCAACCGTACAAATAGATATGATCTATGGACTACTAAATATGAAAATTCGTGAACGTGTTTCTCGCGAAAGTATTAAATCATTTGATGATTTGCTTAAAGAAGCTCGTGTTGTGGAAGAAAATTTAAAGGAAATTGACAGTGCTACAAATTTAAATAGTAAGGCACGCGTCGTTATTGATAAAAATAAAAGTGTTCGTTGTAGTTATTGTAAAGTTTTTGGCCACATTAAGAGTAATGAAAAGCTTATTAAAAAAGAAGAAAAGCAAAACGGTAGTTCGGTAAATAAAACAAACGTCTCGGTTAATAGTGAAATTGTGTGTTACCATTGTGGGAAAGCTGGACATATTCGCGGAAAATGTCCTAATTTGGAAACTACAGTGGAATCGTCAACAATGGAAGCAACCTTCTGCACCGTAGGTTCTGAAGTCCTTAAAAGAATTCAACCTAGAAACAGGCCAATTTTGAAGATAAGTATTTTGGGTACTAAAGGCACAGGTCATTTGGACACTGCTGCTAACCACAGCATAGCTGGTAAGTTTCTTTACAAATTTTTATTGGAAAAAGGTCAAATATTTTGGAATGAACTTATAAATATTAAATTAGCAGATGGTAGTGAAAAAACTCAAAAGTTAAAAGTAACTAACATTGACGTTTACGTTGAAACTAAAAAAGTGAACACAACTTTTATTGTATTACCGAACGCAGACTATACTTTACTTGGCGTCGATTTTATTGCTGATGCAAATATTGTTCTGAACTTATCGGAAAATGTTGGTATTTTGGCGAAAATCATGAGCTCCGGTATGAGCTAAATTTTGAAAATAACACAAATTGTGTAAATTTAAACGACGTTTCGGGTACGCATTTTGATAAAAGCACGGTTCTGTCGGCAGAATAGAAGCACGCTTTAGAGAAAATTTTGTGCGATAACCGAGATATTTTTGAAGTAGGGGGAGGTGCTACTCCTTTTATTGAACATTATATAAATACGGAAAATAGTTTGCCAATTCATAGTCTGCCTTATAGAATGCCTCCTGCAAAAAAGGAAATTTTATAAGGGGAACTTGATAAACTATTAAAAGAGGGGATTATTGAAGCATGCGAATCTCCTTGGGCTGCTCCGGTGGTCCTTACACCAAAAAAAGATGGTTCCGTAAGACTTTGTGTCGATTATAGACGTCTTAATGAAAAAACAATTACCGATTCATAACCATTGCCACGAATGGACGATCTTTTGCATGCGGCAAAACGATCTTTGTTTATGTCGACAATTGACTTGCGCGCGGGTTACCATCAGGTTAGCGTTGCTGCCTCTGATCGCGATAAAACTGCGTTTGTCACGCCATTCGGAACTTATCGTTTTTTACGAATGCCATTCGGTCTTAAAACGGCACCGGCGACGTTTCAACGCTTAATGGATCATTTTCGTTCGGGACTTCCTGAAGTCACATTATTGGCATATCTTGATGATCTAATTGTAATTTCAAATTCGTTTGAGCAACATATCGAAGACTTAAAAAAGTGTTTTCGCGTCTTAGACATTTTAAACTACGGGCGAATAATAAAAAGTGCTTTTTTGCCTGTTCCGAAATAAAGTATTTAGGACATTTAATAATGCCGGCAGGAATAAAAGTTAATCCTCAGAAAACTAGTGCGATTACAGATATTCCTACTCCGCGTAATGTAAAGCACGTGCAAAGTTGTTTACAATGTTGTTCTTGGTACAGGAGGTTTATAGCAAATTTTTCAGATATTTCTAGGCCTCTGAGCAACTTAACAAAAAAGAAATCTGTTTGGAAATGGGGTGATAAGGAACAGAATGCTTTTGAAACTTTAAAGAAATTATTAGTTAGTGCTCCAATTTTGGGTCAAGCTGATCCTTCGCAACCTTTCATTATTCGTACAGATGCAAGCAATTATGCACTGGGTGCAGTATTATTACAGGGCGAGCGAGAAAGCGAGCATCCAATTGAGTATGCGAGTCGTTTATTGTCTCCCGCCGAAATTAATTATTCTACTACTGAACGTGAAGCGTTAGCTGTAATTTTTGCTTTAGAGAAGTTTCGTGGTTATATAGAAGGGTCCAAAATTATTCTTTCAACGGATCATCAACCGTTGAAGTGGTTGTTTTCGCTGAAAACACCATCAGACCGTTTAGCCAGATGGGCTTTACAAATCCAGAGCTTTAACCTACAAATAGAATATTTACCAGGAAAAGAATGTCGTAGCAGACACGTTATCTCGTCCACAGTGTAGTGATGCTCAAAATACTAAATGTGAGCTTTGCACTATACATGTTGATTTTCCGAAAAAATCTGCTTGTGAAATTCGTAACGAACAATTGAAAGATCCAGATAGTAAAAAAATTATTGATAGTTTTGAAAATTTAGCTGATGATAATATTGCAAATTGGACAGAGAAAGGCTACGTATTGTCCGATGGAATTTTGTTTCGTTATCTACACGAAGATAATACTGATGAAGCTCAGCAAGTAGTACCGGCTCATCTAAGAGAAAATGTGTTACAAATGTATCATGATGATTCTACTGCAGGGCACTATGGTGCTGAAAGAACATTTTTAAAAATCTCGAAACGTTATTATTTTCCTGGAATGAGAAAATTTATTACTGATTATGTAAAAAGTTGTTTGGATTGTCAAAGATATAAAGCTTTAAATCAGAAACCTGCAGGGTTAGTTACAACACCCGCTTATGCGCAGCGATTTGAAACAATTGCTATAGACTTATTTGGTCCACTACCTGAATCGGTAGGTGACGAAAAGTGGATATTTTTGGTAGAAGATGCCGCTACTAAATGGGTCGAACTATTCCCACTTAAAGTAGCCTCTGCAGAAAATTGTGCAATAATTTTAATAGAAGAAATTGGTATGCGTTATGGCATACCTAGGAAAGTTATTAGTGATAATGGAACGCAATTTATTAGTGCAGTCATGCAAAAAGTATGCTTTTGTCTGGGTATTAAGCAATGTTTAATTCCTTTATATCATCCGGAAGCAAATATGCCCGAAAGGAAAAAGCGGGATTTGAAACCTAGATTACCAATTTTGGTTGCCGATAAACATAAAACATGGTGTGAAAAACTTCCTGTTATTCGTTTCACATTGAACACTACATTTTGTGAATCAACTGATTACACACCAGCTTATTTAGTGTTTGGTCGTGAATTACGAACATTAGATGATGTAACGAATAATTTTTGACATGTAGTTCAGTCAGAAAATTGTGTACCACAAATAACGCCGTACTTAAAAAGACTGGCAATTAATCTAAATCAGGCTCGGGATTATAATGAAAAGGAAAAACTAAAAAGCAAGAAGTATGCCGATTTGCACAGAAAAGAATCTCTTAGTTGCAATGTTGGCGACAAAGTACTAGTGAATTTGCATACACTTAGTTGCGCAAAGAAAGGAATTTCAAGCAAATTAAATCCCAGGAGGGATGGCCCGTATGTCGTTTTAAGAAAAGTTTCACACATCAGTTATGAGATAGGGAAGTGTGATAATTTGAATGAATCTGCTGGAATTTATCATGTATCTGCGCTTGTACCATTTAAAGGAAATTCGGAAGTTAGTCCAAAACTTCCTATTAAAAGAAGAGGTCGTCCAAAAAAGAAATTGGTCGTTGCAAACACTAGTGTGAGTGAAGTTTGTGCTGGTTCCTCGTCGGGACATCATTGGAACCAGAGGGGGAGTGTGTAACGCTGTCATTCAGTGTTGTGCGCATCGTCTCGTTATCACGCCCTCCTGGCACTATCAGTTGTCCATAGCACGCCGTTGTGTTTACATCGTAGAGCTCGCGAACCTGTATCGAAACCGATATAATATATTGTTAACCAACAGTGATTACCTTAAGCCTGTTACATTAAATTGTGTGCTTATTTTGGTTTTATTATTAAACGCTTACTCATTTGTATTGCATAAATCTCTATGTTTTACTTCTAACCTCATTAAAAGAACCTTAACGACGGAATACACCACCCGCCTACCGTCACAAAAGTTAAATAAATAACATGAAACAGCAGTTTGTGTTTCTTTACAAAAAAATTTAGTAAAAGTATTAAAAAATATTAAGTTTAATTTTCAGTTGGGCGTGGAACTCATCATCACACTACTTGTGCCAATGTGACTCTTTACGTAGTTCGTAGCATAAACAAATTCTAAAATTAACCACTGAATGAACATAATGTCTTACTTTTAATAGGGGATGCTAAAATGCTAACAGAAATGAGAATTTGATGTAGCCAAATTTTCTACGTGTATTGAATTCAAATATTATTGGATAAAAGAATATTAACAGAAAACTTTCAATTGTTTGTTCAGAGTGATATTTAAAAAGATTTAGTAAACTTAGTAAAGCACAAACGAGTCAGTTTATTTTTACTGATACCAGATCTGATATAGATTTACAATCTCTAAGTACATATTTTACCAGTTAAATTTATAATTCTTGTTCAAAAATAACTAATTGTATTTCGGTAAATAAGTTGTGAACAACATATTTGGGGTTTAAAACAGCATTTGTATTCAATTTGGTAATTATTTCAGGATTTTGTATATAAAATTCAAATAACTGGGTGAAATGCTCTTCTTTAGTGTAAAAGTCAATAATCGTACTAAATAATTTTAGTAAGCTAAAAGTCAATTAGCATCATGCTTTAATTATGAATATTAATTAAGAATAGCGCGTGTTATATCATAAACATATTTTTACTGTTGTATTTAAGAAGTATAAAGTTTTGTAAATTTCATATTTTAAACCAAGGTAACCTTCAAAAGTTAATATCAAAGAGGGATAGGTATTTTGTAAAGAGCTTGAGCATTTTAAAACGTTGTAAAGGAGGCAGTTATATTCGAACAAAGCTTTCTGAGTATCGTTAAAAGATAAGACGACACAAATAACAAGCGAATTCTTAGTAGGATTGGTAAGGTGACTATCAATTAAAAATGAATTGGTAGTTTTGGGGAATTTAGGCGGTTATAAATATTTACGTTCAAGGTCTCGGGTACGAATCTCAACACGTTCTGCTTGGAAAATGTTAGGCGAGCATTTTTTACAAAAATATGCCCTTGTTCGGATGAAAAGTAAAATGGGGACTCGTGTGTGTGTGTGTGTGTTGTCACGCACGTTAAAGATCCCTACCTTACTTAGAACAGCAAGGGTTCTGCAAAATTCAAAATTTTTCAGGTAAAAGAAAACTCGCATCCTGGCCAATATAGTACCTTCGGGTGGAGCATTGGGAAATCACATGTAGGGTTACAAAAATTGCTTTAACAATAGAGAAACAGAGAGGGGTTAGTTGTTCGAATGCGTAGACGTAAGATAAAAATATCATGTGTTAACATAGACATAGTTAAACTTAGGAAGAGAGGGTGATTTTGTCCGTTACAATAGAACTTGCAAACCAGTAAACAAAGAGCGATTGTGTTATAAAATAGGCATGAGTGAGATAAGCAGAGAGGGAACTTTAATGGTCAGGAACAACGGGATAACAGACAAGATAGACAGATGATTTAGCGCGTATGTATTGAAATGAGATAGAGATAACGAGTATTACTAGAGGCGTATTTTAAGTGTTAACTTTTGCCAGTAGGCTTGTGATTTCAGAAAAATGTTTATAGTACGTGCGTTGTTGTGAGTGTAAACTTAAGTTTTCGGAGAAAATTGGTGAAGGTTGGGAGTGAAAGATGCAGACATGTATTCTTTAGCTTGCGGTGTGAGGAAAAATTTCTAAAATTTCGTTGGCAGTTTGAGTTGTTGATGCTAGAATTTGTAGAAAAATCTAACCGTTGAACTTTCAAGAATTGAATGTTTGTATTGACGGTGTTAACAAGCTTTAGATGGTCAAACGAAGGATATATTAGTCCTAACAAATGGTGGTGAGGCTCTCTCTCTCTAAGTTTCCAGCAAGTGTACGTCTCTTTAGACTTGCTCTTATGGTTTACAACCAGCTAACGGCTCCAAGCCTTAAAGTTCTGTAAGTACAACTGTTACATTTTTATTTGCACGAAGTGTGCTTAGTATGAAAGGAGTAAGAGCAGTTTTTTTGTTGTTAGTTTGGTTTTCAGAAAAGCAACTGAGCAGCCGTGGCATACTTCGTTGCAAAGCAGAGTTATTGTAAGTTGTTTTAAGTATATAAGCCGCTTCGAAGGTTTGTAGCATGTTTACATGTATAGGAGCTTGAATTTTGCAGTATTTATGGTGATCCGAACGCGAAGCGCTTGAAATCTAATAATTAAAATTATTTCAGGAAACTGACGACCTAGAGATTAGGTGGTTGATTGTGTTGCATTTGTTTGTTTGTTGTGTTTATGTGAGTTTGGTGTTTTGAACGTATGTTGAGAAAACAGTGGTTGAGAAGTCAAGGAGTTAAGATCGGAAGTAGTGATAGTGCTTTGTTTGATAAACCGGAAATAGAAATGGAAGCAGAGGCAGGAGGCAGTAGGGATCAGTCAAAGACGGAATTGGGAGATCAAGAGAGTGAGATGGTTATGAGAATTCTAGAAAGAATGGGTGAGGATTTGAACAGAAAGTCAGGAATTGAACAGGAAGTTTGAGCAGTTACGTGAAAAAATAAAGTTGGCTATGGAATTGAGTGATTTTAAAAATAGTTGAAGGAAGTCGATATGTGGGTAGAACGGAATGAGAGAGATATAATAGGGATCCGACAGGAAATAGGACAGATGAAAACGGAAGTGAGAGTTTTTTGCAAGGAAGAAATTAATAGTAAGATGACGGAAGTAAGTGATTCATGCAGGGACAAGCTGGGTAGATTTGAAAGGGAAATGTGTGGCATCAAACAAAATGTAATCGCTTTAACGGGTGATGGACCGAGGTTTTATGCAAATAATTTATCGTTAGATCAGCACATGAAACTTTTGAGGACAATCGGGTAAATCCTCAAATATTTATCAATAGTGTTCGAGTGTTAGTACACAATATGTATGGTGAACAGACCAAATTAAATGTAGTGAAGGTATTACTAAAAGAGAATGCAGAAGCGTGGGACAGGATATAGATTCGTACTTAGATTTTGAAGAAAAATTTTTCAAACATTATTGCGGAGATCATAAGCAAGATCAAGTGAGGGATGATTTGATTACGGGAAAATATAAGGGTGAATTTTCAGGATCTAGGGAGCAGTATGCCATCAGGAAGTACAATATAGTCAAACAGTTAAGTCCACTGTTAACGGAAAGACAAATCATTAGATATTTATTTAGGCACTTTGAGGTAGAGGTTAGACAGCACGTAGCACTGCAAAACATCACAGAAAGGGAAACATTTTTGGAGTATCTACAGAGATATGATGATGTAAGCACAGGAAGACCTAGAGAATATAGGGATAGAAATGTAAATCAGGTTAGATTCGAAAATAGGGATGATAATTTTAACAATAGACGCTGAACAAATTTTAACAGATTATTTAGAATTAACTGGGAGTCAAGGGGAAATTATTATCGCAGTGTAAGAAGTACAAATCAGGGACCGAGTGTGCAACATCAGAATAGCTCACCGGAAATCTCAGGAGCACAACCTTGTGCAGGGACTAGAAATAATGAGGTTGGAAGTAGGCCAGAAGTTAGTAGGACTTAGGCCGAAGTGGTAGAAAGACAAAGGGTGCCAAATAGTGATAGTCAGGGAAGACAGGATTTTCAATAAGAGACAAACCACTAGAGTTAGCAATATGTAAATATGAATATCTGCGGGAATTTATGACGATTGAGGAGGAAGTGGAACCATAGATAAATGAAAAAGTTTGTTTGCCAATAGTGGAGACTAAAATTTTAAATTGTAATGTAGGATCGTTGCTTGATTCCAGAGCAGAGGCGAGTTTAGTGTCTGAAGAATTTGTTAAAGAAATCAAGGAAGAAATTGGTGGTAGAATTATGCCTATTAAGAGGAGTTATTTAGTAGCTCCGAACAAAAAGAGGTTTGCCGTAGTAAATGGCGTTGTTGTGCTAAAGGTAGAGATAGGTTTGTTGTGTTGTGAACAGGAATTTGTGATTGTTCCTGGACTAAAATTTAAAAGCATCTTGGGGATGGATTATATGATGAAGTTAGGTCTTATTATAGATATGGAGAAGCGATTAATAAAGGTTAGGGATATGGAATTGCCCTGGAAGGATAGTTAGGATGTCACAGAAGATAACGTGGGGTTAAATGTGAATCTGATGGAGATAGATGATGGGGAAGTAAATGAGTTAGATACTATTAAATGTCCAGAGGAAAAATTAGATGAAGTTCAGGCACTGTTGAAAAAACATTCAGAATTAGCAGGTGTAGAGGCGAGCACAGCGCTAGGATATGAACATGTTTTAGAGGTTGATAATTCAAAACCATTTAATTCTAAAATATACCTGATATACCTGCAGCATACAAAAAGCAAGTAAATTATGAATTAGCAAAAATGTTGGAGGACGGCCTAATTAAGTATTTGAATATGCATTTTCTAAACCCATTGGTAGTCGTTAAGAAAACGGATAATAGCATGCGTTTGTGTTTACATGCAAGAAAAATTAATCAAAGGACTAAACCGCAATTTCATTGTCCACCATCCATGGACATACTTTTAACGAGGTTGTGGTAAACTAATTTTCAGTAAGCTAGATTTGAGGAATTCTTTCTGGTTGATTCCGCTACTTAAAAATTCTAGAAGGTACACAGGATTTTCAGTTGAAAGAAAATTTTATAATTTTAAGGTGGTACCGTATGGTTTGTCTACGTCTAGTGCAGCATCAATTAAGTTCATGCAGGCAATTTTAGGGGCGTATGAACAATTTTGTATTTACTACGTCGATGATATTTTAATTTTTAGTGAAACAGAACAGCAACATTAATCACACTTGGAGAGGGTTTTATTAGAGCTTAAATTAGCAGGTTTAAAGTTGAACATTGAGTAGTGCAAGTTTTTTTCCTAAACTGTTAGATTTTTGGGTTATGTGGTAAATAACCACGTTATATGTATTGATAGGGAAAGGTTGTCTGAGATTTTGAAGTATCCTAGGCCGAATAATGTTAGGAAACTAAGGGCGATTTTGGGTGTTCTTAATTTTTATAAAAAGTTTGTACCAGTATTCTCTGATAAGGCGTGTCCGCTGTTCAAACTATTGAACAAGGGTGTAAAGTGGAAATGATTCGAAAGTCAGGAAGCGGCATATTTAACTTTATTAGAGCAGTTTTATGAACAGTTAGTTTTAAGGCATCCAAGGTTTGATTTAGGCTTTATTTTACGCACGGATGCGTTTAATTGTACTCTGGCTGCCATATTATATCAGATTCAGGATGGGGAAGAAGTGTCTATTTCATTTGTTTCTAGGACATTAAAACTGCATGAATTAAATTACACGATAAGCGAAAAGGAGATGGCTGCGGTGGTTTTTGGTGTTAGAAGTCGAAATTTTATTTGATAGGTAGGCATTTTACTATAGAGATAGATCATTCAGCGTTATGTGCACTAATGTATACTAGGTTTTCCAACAACAGGGTGTATAGATGGGGTTTATTATTGCAAGAGTTTGATTTTGAAATGAAACACATTAAGGATGAAAATAAATTTATAGCTGATGCTTTTAATAGAAATAGGGAAAATACGCATAAGAAACCATGTGACATTTTGATAGCAATGAATAATTTACTACAAAATGGCTCGGTGTATGGGCAGGAAGAAATTTTGAGGAATCAAGAACAGAGTGAGGAATTGTGAGCAATTAAAAGGTGGTTGGAGAGCGAGTCTGAGTTCAAAAATTATAAAATGATGATTGGGTTTTTATGTAAAAGAATTCATAATCAAAAGGTGTATGTAGTTGATCGGGAGCAGGCTGGCTTGATTGTTCAGGATCTTGATATCAGATATGGTCACATAGGGATAAGGAAATCGTGGTTGATTTTCAGAGAGACATTCTTTGCGGTAAAGGACATTAGCATAGTCAATTCTATAATTAATACGTCATCTATGTACTCTGGCGAAATACAAAAATCACACTAATCAGGATGTTGTACAGAGTATTCAGGTACAAGATCCGTTTGATTTAATTGCAATTGATTATTTAAGCAATGTAGTTACAAATAGGAAGAGGAACAAGCATGTGCTAAATATAATTGATATTTTCTCTAAATTCACGAAGCTGTACCCTACGAGGGAATGCAACACTGTGGAAACCATCAAGAAATTGGTGCAATATTGTAGAAAGGTTGGTCGATTTAAGCGTGTGTTGGCAGATAAGGTGACCTATTTTAATAATCAAAGGTTTTTGAATCATTGGGAACAACAAGATATTAAGGTGGTGTTTTGCAGCATCCGACGTCCGCAAGCAAATCCAGCAGAGAGATACATACAAGAGATGGTAAAATTTTTACATTTGGCATCGCATAGGAACCATAGGTTGCAGGAGGAAAATTTGTCTAAGGTCGAGTCTTGTATAAATGAAACGCCCAGTACCGTGACCGAAACTAGCACCATTATGCTTATAAAGCAGACTTACCTTGAAAGGCTTTGGCAGATTGTACCTAAGGAGGATGAGTTTCTGCAACTGTTGGTTGAAGTTAGAGAGAAGCTGCAAGTGCATGCCAAAAGATATGTAAGGAAGATAAATGTACAAATTAGAAAGAGAGAGGTTCAAGGTTGGGGACTTAGTAGTAGTTAAGAGTTTGAGAGTGGGAAAGAGGGAGCAGTTGACGTGTGCAAAACTGCACTTACCTTGCGAGGACCCTTTTAAAATTTGTGATGTGGTGGGAAAATTTATGTATATGCTGAGTGATGTGGATACACAGTGCATGGAAAGCTCCACATTAGCTTATTGTTTCCTTATAACCAGGAGGTGAGGGAATAAAGAAGGACAGACAATATTGGGATTCATGTATATAATAGTTAGTAATAATAGGTGTTAATAATAGGTCTAGATAGTAATGATAAGGAAAAATAGATAGTTGTACATAAAAATAGAAATAATCAAGTAGCAAACGATTAAATTTAGGAGTATATATGAATTCAAGAAAAAAATTCAAAATTAAATTTGATGTGTATTCAAATAGGGGTAATATTCTGCGATAGTTGGGGTTTAAAACAGCATTTGCATTCAATTTGGCAATTATTCCAGGATTCTGTATATAAAATTCAAATAACTTTTTGAAACGCTTTTCTTTAGAGTAAAAATCAATAACTGCACTAAATAAGTTCAGTAAGCTAAAAGTCAATTAGCATCATCCTTTAATTATGAATATTAATAAAGAATAGCGCGTGTTATATCATAAACATATTTTTACTGTTGTATTTAAGAAGTATAAAGCATTGTAAATTGCATATTATAAACCAAGGTAACCTTCAAAAGTTAATAGCAAAGAGTGATAGGTATTTTCTAAAAAGCTTGAGCATTTTAAAACGTTGTAGTAAAGGAGGCAGTTATATTCGAACTAAGCTTTCTGAGTATTGTTAAAAGATAAGACGACACAAATAACAAGGGAATTCTTAGTAGGGTTGGTAATGTGGCTGTCAATTAAAAATGAATTATTTTTTTTTGGGATTTAGGCGGTTACAAATATTGCTTTTCTAATAGAGAAACAAAGAGGGGTTAGTTGTTTGAATGCGTAGAAGTAAGATAGAAATATCATGTGTTAACATAGACATAGTTAAACTTAGGGAACTTGCAAACCATTAAACAAAGAGCGATTGTGTTATAAAATAGGTATGAATGAGATAAACAGAAAGGAAACTTTAACGGTCAGGAACAACGGGGATAACAGACAAGGTAAATCGGGGATTTAGCGCATATGTATTGAAACGAGATAGATAAAAAGTATTATCAGAGGTATGTTTTAAACGTTAACCTTTGTCCGTAGGCCTGTAATTTCAGAAAAATGTTTATAGTACGTGCGTTGTTGTAAGTGTAAACTTAAGTTTTCGGAGAAAATCGGTGTCGGTTGGGAGTGAAATACGCAGAAGTGTATACTTTAGCTTGTGGTGTGAGGGAAAATATCTGAGATTTCGTTGGCCGTTGGAATTGTTGTTGCTAGAATTTGTAGAAAAATCTAACCGTTAAAAGTTTCAAGAATTGAATGCGTGTGTCAAAGAATATAAAAACCCTAACAGAAGGTGGTGAGGCTCTCTCTCTAAGTTTCCAGTAAGTGTACGCCCTTTTATACTTGCTCTTGTAGTTTACAACCAGCCATCAGCTCCAAGTCTTAAAGTTCTAAAGTACAACTGTTACATTTTCATTTGCACGAAGTGTGCTTAGTATGAAATTGCGAATAGAGTAAGAGATAGTGTTTTATCTAACTGGTTGATTACCTACGCATTATCGAGTTAAAATGCAGTATGGAGGTGGAAAATGAGATAACGCAGATAACGCAACAGAATCCAGGTAACTGTTATATTGTTTGCATATGTGTATAAACAGGTGTTTTGTGCTTTGCGGGTATACTGTTATGAACTAAAAAGATAAACTTGGGAAGAGTTATGAATTGAACTTTTGCTGTTGCATTATTACACTATATTTTTGTGGAAATTTAGGTTTAAGAAATAATTAATGATATTAATAATTTCTGGTATGTACAAGGGTACTTTTGGGGGGTTGACGTGCTATATTTGCACGAAGGTTTAAGAATTATTGTGAGCTCATACTAAACCGGAAGTAAAGTAAAGACGGTGGGAATTCTTGTTACTTTGTTTAGATATTATAATTGTAAATATTTATTTGTGTAATGATGGATTTGAAAATGTATTGTGAAATGTGTAATTTTAACAAAAAGGATGTACATAATGTATAATTAATAAGTGAACGAAGAGCTTTATGTTGATCTGGAAGTGTCTTTTTTTATGAATACTGTAATAAACTTGTAAGTTTTATAGGCATATAAGCAGCATTGAAGGTTTGTAGCATGTTTGCATGTATAGGAGCTGTAATTTTGCATATATATATATATATATATATATATATATATATATATATATATTGCTGTGAATCCTACAAAAGGCCTCACCAGAGTAAAAAAAATAATTCGAGCCTCTCAAACTGGGAACCAAGATTTGCTGTGATTCTCGCCCTGTTGAATCTCTTCTGATAATCGCCTCTTTACTCTTTCCGCCTCGGCTGCTCACCTAGTTAAAACTTTCATCCTCGGTCATAAAAAAAAACAAACACATTCCTACCACAAACATCAACGTTAACTCTATTTACATCAATATTCATAATACATTAAAGTTTCAAAATTAAATTTCAGCATAAATTTCAGTATGATAAAATTTCAAGTTTAAATTTGTCATCAGTTTTAATTTGTATCCAAAATTAAAGTCCTGGTAGGATGCCTACTAATTAATTTAACAATATTTGCAGACCTGAGTCTGAGTACAGGTTAGTTTAATTGAGCTCAAAGACAGACCCAAATTTTCATCATAATCAAGAACATAAACTGCTAAATACTCCTTTCTACTTAAACAAGAAAATTTCACCTTAAAATTATAAATTTGTTGTTTGTACAAATTCACTACTGTCCATTTTTTAGCAAACGAATTATAAAGTTATTCAACACACACCAAAACATCAAAAATCGAACAACAAAGCATAAGTTACCTGAAGGTTACTGCACTCGTGGCTCCAATGTACATCGTCCTTTGTTAATCACACCATTCCAACTGGGTTATGTTTACGGCTACTGATTCTGAACGCTTTTAAAATTTTCTACACCACCATTCATCTAAAATTGTTTCAGGGCTTCTCATGACTCATCTAAGTATATCAAAATCTTGTTTTGTGGATCCAATCACGATTACGAATAACATTTAATTATTAACACCCTCGAAAAATAGCAAAGAAATTCATCCTTCTTTCACGCTATACCCCAAAACTGCCTACTTTTGTTTATTCATTTATCGTTACTAATTTCGATAATTGGTACCGTAATACTCGCAAATATAACTAGACTTTATTACCTTGTATCTTCTTTTCTAAGTGCACTAATGCATAATAACTTGTATCGTAGCACGTAAAGAGCAAACTGTTTTAAAGTATTCAATAATCACCAAAATATAAGAGCAAACTGTTTAAAGTATTGAATCAAAATCGAAAATCTAAGAGAGCGAAACTGTTTAAAGTCCGGGTTTATATAATAGCTCGCCTGTATGTTGGTTTTGTCCCGCGACGACCAGTTTTCAGAGTTTCGCATACTCTGTTCCCTTTTCGACAGTCCGGCACGCGGTTCTACAAAATTTGCACACGTCCAAGTTGAAAATCCAACAATGTTCACACGGCTCGCAAACACGTCCGAGAACAACCAATTAATTTTGTATAGAAATCGTTACGTTTACACCTGTCATATCTGCATCTTATTTCCACCAATCGCAAACCCAGTGACGTTGCTCAAATCACGCCTTTTATTATCTGTGTCTCTGCCTTGCGCGTTTCATCCATCTCTTTCTACCATTATCTGAGTGGTACAAATCGATATTCCTTATTATCGGTTATTTCAATCCACGTGGATTCGTAAGTAAAATAACCCCGTATCTAGCCTTCCCGTTAAAACATCCCACCGTTTCTAATATACCTAGAAGCTGCATGTTTATTCAAACAAATTAATTAGAACTTTGATATTTAAAAATACGCAGATGTTCAATCGTAATACTTTAAATAACACTTCTACGATTTGAATATTATTGGGTTTTTAAAAGCTTTTGTGCATATTATACCTTAATAATCGTTCAATTAACTCCAATTAAAATAATAATGAATGGCATTGACTTCTACCCTTTAATTTTTAGTGAATACAAATTAAATATTAATTATTATTTGTACACTTTGTTTAATACCTGTTACTTAGAACTTGAATTAATTAATATAAATTTTGCACGTAATTTCTATTTGTTTTAATACTTGGAACAATTAAATTACATACAATTTGAGCATTTTAATTCTGCTTCTTTTTATAGAAAACGTCTAGTGAATAATTTAAATATTTAAATCCCTTATTTTTAATGAAACGAATAAATTTTTAAGCTCCACAATTTTAAAAACGCGTATTATCTAATAAAATTCTATTCAAGGTGATTAAAATTATTTGATGTCGTTAATTAATTTTCTACCCTGGTCTAAATTTGAGTAATATATATATTTTAGGTAGTTAATTACACAAGGTAAGTTGATAAATACTATCGTATTGTAGTGAATAAGATGAAATAATAACTTAGACTTTTATGCAAAGCCCAAATGATCATTTCAAATCGAGCTAGTAATTGAAAGATGAAAATATAAGGTCTTGGACAGGACTTATTCACTATAATACGATAGTATTTATCAACTTACCTTGTATAATTAACTACCTAAAATATTGATATATTTAATACTTGGCTTATAGCCACAATTTTGAGCGTTGCTTCCTGTCTATAACTGACATAAGTCAAAAATTGTCAATGTCAGATATGATTGGCAAAAATGCCGAACGTAATTGAAAGTTAGGTTGATGTATCGTCGTGTACACGATTTAAATTTGTAAATTTCCCAATTGTGTCATCGGTCTCGGTGGCGTAATTGGTAAACGCATGGTTCCGGCAAAACCAGGATGCAGGTTCAGATCCTGTCCAAGACCTTATATTTTCCATCTTTCAATTACTAGCTCGATTTGAAATGATCATTTGGGCTTTGCATAAAAGTCTAAGTTATTATTTCATCTTATTCACTATAATATATATATATATATATATATATATATATATATATATAATAGTAATTTAAAATATTTTGTTATATTACTTGACTTTTCGGCAACACATTTTTGTCATAATCATAAGTATTAACTGTTGTTCATAAATATATAATTATTTAGCTAATGACAATTAGTAAATATAAAGGTCATAAAGTGTAAAGACATATATATATATATATATATATATATATATATATTGCTGTGAGAAGGGGTTGTTTAGGGGTGTATTGAGTAGCAAGAGTCGTGTAGTAACCATAAATTGCAATAGGAATCAGAAAACTGCTTTTATTTAGCAGAAAATTAAGTAATTCGTATTGTAACGGGCTACTGCCACCGCGTTTCTTTAATTCAAAACAAGTAATAATAAAGGTCTTTATTACTCACTGTTCACAATTCTAATTAACAGTATATGCCTTATTTATAGATGTTTTCAGTACACTTAACAATTAAGCACTATTACACTAATGAATTTACAAGCACTAATATCTTCTTAAACTAACTTCTTTACCATAGGTCCATTAACAACACTAACACAACTATTATTCAATCCAAGCTCTATCTATTTATGTATACTACAAGCTGCATGTACATTAGACACGTTTAGCTCATATAACATTTATGTATATATACGCTTAGGCTTCCAAAAAGCTCAACTACATTTACTATACACGATATAATTTATATACGACATTCTTATGTGGACTAACTCTTACATTCATAAGCGGCCTTATATATACTCTAAATTAAAGACATGACTCATTATCTAGTAATTTCTAGAAGAATTCTGGAATGCTTGAGAATATGATGTGCCTTGAGCGTTTGTATGTTTGACGAGTTGCCTAATAGTGGATCGCAACAGTATATTATGTAAATAGCAAGCATTTAACACCCTGTACATAGACCATAATTAGCTTTAAGCGATGCAAGTAAGCATATCTTACGACAATAGAACGCGTATTTAGCAGAAAAGTAGGTAATTCATACATTATGGAAATAGCAAGCATTTAACATTTTGTCTTTTTTCGGGAAAGTTTGTTAAGTATGTTTCGGCATCAAGGCGACTGTTCTTATTACATTTTATGTATGTACAAAACATATGATATTGTTCGCTTGTTGAAAAATTTGCCATTTAAATATTTTATAGAATAAGTATATCACAACTTATAACTGGGAAAGAGAATACACAAATGCCAATTATTAGTACAACAGATACACTAATTCAACATGACAGTTTGTTATAATTTCATTTGTTTAAGAGAAATCTGATGATGTCTACATGATAAAAAATTAAAATTATCATTTTCAATAAATTTGTTCATTTAAACATATGTTGTAATATATCGTTGAAAAGAGAAAAAAATATGCTATCTAACCATCTAAAAATCCAATATGGCGTCTATTTAAAATATGAAAGTTGATGCTAATATCTCGATAACCGCCATCTTGAATTTAATTTTAATATCACTTTTAAGTGCACACAATTGAACTAAGTAACTTTTATAAGAAACATTTTTTTGTATCTTTTATTATAAAAAAAATATTCGACTTCGAAGAAATTGGCAGTTTTCAGTTTTTTTTAAATAATTTATAAACCGTTTGGAATTTAGAATGTATCTATGCCAAATTTAAATAAGCTATCCAAATGACACAGCTTTGCCCATTTAAGCAAATCTCTATCATTAATAATAAGAAAGATACCCATGCTATCCTACTCAATTTGGGACACCCTGTATATATATATATATATATATATATATTTTATGTAATAATTAGGGCACGAGGGTTCATTGAAACCCAAATTTTACAAATAAATCCCACGAAAATGTAAAATAATCCGGAGAAATAGAAATTTCCGTAAATTTATGGTTACGCCCTGTGTAATACTAGCGTACTTTTATTCATTGATGTACAAGCGAAAAATGCAATTACGCGTATATAAATAATCTACCTGTATTATATAAGCGTATTGCAAATAAATAACAAGTAACGTAAGTTGTATATGTAAAAATAATGAAGTGTAAGATACCGTAAAACGCTTTTAAATGCGAACGCAAGTCGATCATTTTAAGATAAATGCAAAGCCATCTATTTTCACTTACTAATTATCAATACATTTTGATAAAAATGCTTTTTATTTGCTGTAAATAGCATAGAATAGTAGTAGCTTTACGCATTTAGCTTAAGAAACTACAATTAACGTGTAATTTAAATCATAATTTTAATAAATTTTGTGTCTGAAACACGAAAGCAAATATTTGTATAAAATGCAACCCATTTTGCATTAAAAAGTAATTAAAGTTTAAATAAATTACCTCGTGGATTACAGAAATTTATTTTAAATAAAGAATTTTTTAGAATATTAAGAATATTAAAGGATGAGTCATCGATATTTAGAACTACCTAAATATCTAATTAATAAATGAAACTTTTATTCCAAGAAGCGGCCCAATCATTGAAAAACCCGTAATAAATGATAAACATTATTTATTATCTTTCACATTCACTGCTGGAGAGAAGTGATGCGACAAGTTAACCCCGGTTGTTAAACAAGGATAGCCCGTCACGAATAACTGGAACCAGATAACAATGTAATAAAACCCAACAACTTTGAACGCTAATTAGGATTTCCAAGAACATTACATAAGATAGGCGTTTATTATTTAGAGCGAATCGCGCACATTCATTCTACTAGGTTTTGGAAACAGATAAATTTGGGTATATAAGGAAGCGTTTATTAAAAACGGGATTCATTCGATTCTTAAATTCGATCGTAAAATATTATTCTGGTTTAAGTTGGGAGCTATTGCTTTGCGAAGATGATATTTGAAGTATACAGTAAGCATACTATAATTTAATAATTACGATGGTACAATGAATATAGTGTGGTGATTCATACTATTTCTTGTAGTCAATTCTCATTGGTTGACAATTATCGCAAATATTATAGTGTATATTTTGATATTTAAGAATATTTTTGAACAGTACGGAAACCACTTCCAGGTTTCCGAACGCACTCCGTGAGATTAGATTTACCGGTTGTAGTGGCAATGGATATCGTTTTTACGGGTCTTAACCTGCGTCTTTAGATTTGCTTCAGATTTTAAAATGGAAGGTTGAAAATGCTTCACTAGTGGTTTTATTCAAGGTAATGTTTTTAATTATATGTTATTTTGAAGTTATCGGATTGATTCGAAGCTTGATTAATTATTTAATGTTAGTTGGTTGTGTCTTAAGATAGTAATTGAATTAACCACAAAGTTGTTATGTATATTTTTTGTTTGTAAATTTAATGCCACGATGTGTTTAATTTTTAAAAGCACGTTTTAGCCGATGCAACCATAATGAATAATTCTTAACTTGTGCTTACTAGATCGAATGTATTTCATTAACATGTATTTACATAAAGGCTTAACGTCTGAATCTGGGCTTGTATTGTTTCTGTAGAATTTGTTATAAGCATATCTTATAATTTGTTTTCAATGTTCTAATAACTTGTGAAGATTATAACAAAAAGTTTATTTCAGTTTTAGCTGTGCGTTTATAACTGCATAATTTATGTCTCCTTTTTAAAACCTTACCATAAGTTAGTTTGAAGGGTCTGAAGTGTATTATAACCTAAAATTTTATCGTTAACTAATATTGAGATTTGTTATTTTTGTAATGATGTGATTATAGCGAATCTCTACTATGACCCCGTATTAACGCGTTTGCATTATGACTATGTAGGAGATGGTCGATTCAATTTGTACCCTTTGTTTGGTGCTCTCATAGCATATGTTCATGTTTAATTTCATGTTAGTTTATAAATATTTGTTTTTGTCAATGTATTTGTAGTAATGTTTATGCAACGATAGAATGTAGGTTAGCCATTGTAAACCATATTGCCAAACGGGCTGGAAGCTGTTAATGGTGTGTACGATAAACATGTATGTTTGTCCCCTTGCTAAATTTACTAACATTTTATGGCCGTTTGGGTCAGAACATCGGTAGTCAAGGTCCTTATCTCCCAGGTGTTCGTCCTCTTTAACTTTAGCCAGATAGTAATGGCTCGGTCGTCTCTGGTACCTTCTAGAAAAAATTAGCTAGACTACACTAACATTTCTTCAGTCTCATATGTAGAATGTCTGAGTAACAGTTGACACCCCGTAATCTTAAAAGTGCACGGGGTGCTTGTTCGCCATCCCATCCTTGGAGAGGTGTATTTATGTAGTTAGAAGCGCAGAGTTGTTGAGGTTTTATCTGCCGATACTCTTTCCTCAGCGTTAACCCAGGGAGTCCGGCACTGTTTGTTCTTGTAATTCATGTATAATTGATGGTAACCTAATTTTGAGGTTATCATATAATAATTAAAGTAGAGCCGTTAACTACTGTAGTTTTATTTTAAACCTTCCCGCTTAAACGCCATCTCACTGTGTATACTTGGGTTAAGTTACGGTCACACAACTAGGCGTCACTAGCCACAGCCACTAGACAACTAGATCACGAGGCCAGGTATTGTCAAGAGAGGGTGTTCGTTCGTCCGCAGGTAGGCTAGAGTACAGATTTGCAGCAGTTTCCCAGTTCGATTACAATACAATTCAGAGCAAAGATTGACGTTCTGATTGAAGTTGTTGTTATGCCTTTTTTTAATAAAGCTTGAACATTATCGTATTAATCAAGTTTAGGCGACCTGTTAAAACCCTGCATTGGGAAGTTTCCATCATAATAATATTGTAATGCCGACGTACGTGAAAACGATATAAAATTGTAGTTCACACAGAAAGTCTGGGATTACCTTACCTTTGTGGTATGAGAGAATGCTAACATTGCACTTTCCCACGATTTGAACGGCGTTATACCCACTAACGTGCGCCAGAGAACTTTAACCTCTTCTGGAGGAGATATACACTTTTGTGGGAAAAAATGTATCGAAACTCGGAATTTGCACACTGACTTCCTTCGAGTGCTGACGTGTGCGTAGTGCCTCACTTATCGACTAGTGATTTCTTATACATATCCCATATTGTACCGACACGTTGTCAGCGAGGCTACAGCGAGGTAACACAGCGGGGAAGCAGAAAGTCACCACGGAACCCTACCTGAGAACTAAGGAAATCGCTGCAATAGGAGCCCAATGCCGTGATAAGCATTATCTCTAATAACTTGCAACGTACTTCGTCGCCACGGCATAATTAACCCCCGAGTAGATTCGAGGTTATATACATGGGGTATTTACTGTTATATTTTGTTCTAGATTTGTCGGTTTTAAGGTTAACAGTGTAAGGTCAAGACTGTTGGAATGATGAATGGACAAACGGATTTTCAAATATTTTGGAATAAGAGTTTCAGTCACCGGTAATTGAGGGGAGACTGGCAGTCTGAAGGGGTAGTGTTTAGTCATTTGTGACTTAAGTCTTGTTAAAGCAGTCATGGAGGGCGATTGTGTTAGTAATGTTAGTATATAGACGACGTAGATGACTGGTTACCAGCTTGCGTTTGTGATAGGGATCCTTTAATAAGCTTCATAGATGCTTATAAGTCTTTACCTGAGCTGTGGAATAAAGTACTTCCTATCTATATGAATAAATATAAGAAACAAATTGAGTTAGTACAATTTTTCACAATCTACAGAGAAATAAAGCCTAAAGCTACAGTCAAGGACATTACAAAGAAGTTGAATGCCTTACGTTAAAACTATATACACAGATTATCTGTGCTATAGACGACAGCAGAACAAAATTAAAAGTTTATTGAGAAGTGGAGCAGGAACAGATGAAGTATACAAACCTACTTCTTGGATATTTTGCGCCTTAAAATTATTACAAGAAGCGATAACCCTGCTGCTTTAACCAATCAAAATGAGGAAACAAAAGTAAGTAATAGAATAATTATACCCTTTGTATTTTAATAAAGCTTATATTTTGACAATAAGTCAATACATTACTACACAGAACATAATACTGATAATATCCACTAAAAAACCTAAACCATGCAGGTCCATACATAATTTAAAACAAGTAATAACAAAAGTCTTTATTACTCACTGTTCACAAGTCTAATTAACAGTATATGCCTTATTTATAGATGTTTTCAGTCCAATTACAGTGAAGCACTATCACACTAATGAATTGACAAGCACTAATATCTTCTTAAACTAAATTCTTAACCATAGGTCTATTAACAACACTAACACTGCTATTTATTTATTACACTTTTGTCTATTTATGTATTCTACAAGCTGTCTGTACGATAGACTTGTTCACATAATATAAATTTATGTTTACTTTTGGACTTCCAAAAGCTTAACTATTTAACCTGTTGAAGATGAGCGTCTCCATATCTCATCTCAAGCTTCGACGTTAAGAGGCCGTAATCATTCTGCTGGTGATCGGGAATCGTTTGTAAGATGTTAAGAGCTTCCCCCCGTAGTGCCACTATTAGAGACAAAGCCTTCTCTTTGTTGCACCAACCGTTGGCTATTGCAGCAGCTTCAAATTGTTTCAAATATGTGGGCCAAGCTGTTTTGCCATCGATTGTGGGTGGTTTCACTCTAAATTTTGATGGTATTGACTCGCTTCCTTCCATGCTTCTTACTTCTGGAATGTTCTGATTTACAACTTGGTTTGCTATTTCAAGTGGCCGTGTTGTTAGTGAAATCACTTGTTCTTGCAGCCTCATCGCATCTTCTTCCATTTTTACCAATTTACTGTCCAACTTTTGCTCAACTCTTTTTACCTGATCAGTGACATCTTCTTTCAATGCACTGGAGCTTTCCATTAATCCTTGTTCTAACGTGGCCGTCCTTCCATTCAACTTTTCTTCTAATTTCGCAGCATTTTCACTTGGCTTTTCTTTTATTTTTTCAGCATTTTGACTAAACTTTCCTCCATTTTTTTAGCATTTTTACTTAACCTTTCGGTAAGGTTTGATTCCAGTTCAACTGACCTCACTACTTTTTTATTTAGTGTCACTTCCAATTTAGCCGACCTCTCCTCCATTTTCTCAGCATTTTCACTAAGCTTTTCATCTATGTTCGCAGCATTTTCACTTAACTTCTCTTGCATTTTCGCAGTATTTTCGCTTAACTTTTCTTCCATACCGGATTTAAAATCCTTAAGGAAATTCATTAAAGTTTCTGCGTCCATCTTACTTTGGCTTCTGTTACAGGCTTATACAAACTACTTAAATATCCTTAGACTTGTGTTTTTTTACTTTTAAATTAATCACTATATACCCCACACAGGCTAACACCAGTGTAGCGGGCTACTACTACCGCGTTTCACTAATTTAAAACAAGTAGTAATAAAAGTCTTTATTACTCACTATTCATAAGTCCAATTAACAGCATATGCCTTATTTATAGATGTTTTCAGTCCAATTAGCAATGAATCACTATCACACTAATGCTATTTACAAGCACTAATATCTTCTTAAACAGAATTCTTAACCATAGGTCTATTAACAACACTAAACACTACAATTTATTTATTACACTTTTGTCTATTTATGTATTCTACAAGCTGTTTGTACAATAGACACGTTCACATAATATAAATTTATGTTTACTCTTGGACTTCCAAAACCTTAACTATTTAACTTTACACGATATAATTTATATTCGACATTCTGATATAGACTAAAACTCTTGCATTTATCAGCGGTATATATATATACCCTGAATTAAAGAGATGATTCATACTCCAGTATAAGCTAGAAAATTCTAGGCTTCTGTAGTATATACATTGCTTACGGCGATTGTGTGTGTTTGACAAGTTGCCTAATAGTAGCTCGTAATAATAATTTATTTCATGAGCTCGAATGGTTTATTTCAATAAACATGAGAAAAAATTAATAGAAATAAAAAATTAAAAGTAGCTAATAGCTAATAATTAAAAGTAGCTATAGAAAAGTTATATTTTCTCGGATTCTTTGGGCGTTCAACATTTTCTTGTTCGTAGTAGTAGTGAGCAAAACTGAGCTTTGGTTGCCATGGGATTATTTTTACATTTTGTTCTTTGCAGCTACACCAAAGGAGATTTATCTATTATTTCCCCATTGCAATGCAAATAATTGGTCCCATTCTTTCCTATAAGAAAGTTATACAAGTAGCAGCATGCTAAAGTTACAATAGTCGCTTTCTTTGGATCGAAGTACATAGTACTTAACAGAACTTGAAATCGTGCAATATGCTGAAGGCACTTTTCACAACTGAACCAGCTGATGACAAGGTCTTATTGAATTGAACATGTTTTCCTTCATTCAAATCTTTTTTAGCATACGGTTTCATTAAATTTTTATGCAATGCAACGAAGATATACGAAAAATGTTGAAAACTGCTTGACATTGGCGTGGTTTGTGTTTGTGTGTGTGTGTGTGTGTGTGTGTGTGTGTGTGTGTGTGGTGTGTTTGCGTGTGTGTGTGCGCGCGTATGTGTGTGTGTAAGATTTAATTTCCCTGTTTGAAACAGTTCATCAAACTTTGAGTGAAACATTAATCCTCCGTCTGATATTCTACCATTAGTGTCAACGTTCACAAGTATGAACTGTTTTCTAGCTAATAGAACTATACTGAAAAAATTTTTTAATTGTAGTATGTTAAACCAGAAATTGTAGGTTTTATTATAGTCACATGCTTTCCGTCTATGGCCCTAACGCACTTACTCATTTTAAATTTACTATCAAACTCTTGGCATATCGAATGCCACTTCTCAGAGGTGGTAGGCATCTAAAACAAGTAATTGTATTTATTAACAAAAAAAAATAATGAATCGATGTTTCTTCTACAGGAATGTCAAGACCAAAGGGAAGTTACGTAATTCTTTATCACCTGCAATAACTTCGTGATCTTAAAGTGGGTTGCGATTGTCTATCTAGCAGTGCTTCGCTAGATGATGAATATAGGTATGGGCGAACAAAACTAAAAACCTTCGAGCCAGTACAAAGGGAATTGGCAGACAAAGCAATTAACAATGTCCTTTTCAAGGCAGAAATGCAAACCCCTCATAGGGACTCTCTAAAAATCCACATTGTCAGTAGTGGTGTCATGCTGTCCCTACCTGTCTCGTCATCCCCTTCGTCGACTCTAATTAGCTCACCATCAACGATATCCAACGAATCTTTAAATAATGCTTTCGACTACTTCTTCAGCTACACTAAAGTATTACTTAATATTTAATGTCCTATTTTCATACTGTTAAATATATATAATTGTATGTTAAATAAATACATAACTATTATTTATTTACTCACCTTGACGTAATCCTGAAGTACATAAATAAGGGTCTCGCGTGTTTCCAAAATTGCTCGAAATATAGCCGAAGGAGACATGATGACCGAAAACTTAAAATTCATAAAGCTTTTCTCCCAGTCGCAAGAAATCTTAGAACAACCGCAAATCCCTCATGAATTGTTATTGGATTTCTCTTAACTGTATTTATTCGGAATAATGATGGTATCAACAAGGTGATTGATTACCACATTTTCACAGAGAAATGATAAAGGAATAATTTGTAAAGCGAATTGCTGCTTCTGGTGCTATACTTACATTTTAAGTATATTAAGTCATTTTGTAGAAAATCTGAAAAAGTTTTATTTTTACCTCCTTTTCTTAACGCCTGGACTAAATAAGGTTAAAACCGTCAAATAGAAAAGTTTAATAACTATTAATTACATTTTTAAAAATTGACACTATAAGGAAAAGTAATTGAGAGAAGGTAATAAATAAAAAATAAGCAAATAAGCAAAATAAGCAAATTATTGGCTCTTCGAGCCGGATAAGAATTCTTTTTTCGCTGCTTTTAGAGTGTTTTCCTTTGTTTCTTTAAGCGATTTTTTTTGTTTGGGTTTTTCTCTTTATTTTTTTTTCGCCCACGATTATCTATTAACAAATAAAAATAAATAAAGAATTCTGTACAAGCAAGCAAAAGCAATAAGTTAAGCGATACTATTTCAAAGCAAACAATTATGTGATATGAATAATTTAGTACTTCAGATACGAAGTGCGCATCACGTATTTTACACAAAATAAAATTAATCAGTAGTGAATAAACGTTCTTACGGTTTCCGCGCCATATTATTGCGCAATCGTTTATTATAACATGATTACACGGCAAATGTATCAAATACAAAACATGTTTAAAAGTGATACAATGATCAGATTTACTTTTAAAGTATAAATAAAAGCAATGTACTCACTTAAATCGCACTTTACTGTTATATCTCAAGGTCATCTCGTTGTGGGTCTATCACGCCATTTGCCGAGCCAGATTTATCCGTCCATCCTCTATTACTCATACGTAGGTAGAACGAGAAGGAACAACCAGGTAATAAGGAACACGAAAATAAGGTAAAAGGGAACCTACATCTTAAAAAGAGAAAAGACAGGCACACGACACAGGTAACTGTTCTCAGCTTCAGGCCTCGTCGTCTAATCGCGTCGTATCATACCGCGCGCACTTGCGCCATTCACTCCGCGCAGGCGCGACTCGGGGACGACGGAAATTGACTAGCTTATTTAAAAATATTAGCAGGAATTTATTTACATATTTAACAATGTACATTGCCAAATTTGGAATGTAACAACATGTGAAAGCTTTTGTCAAGCGTTTTTAAAATTGCACCTAATGCTTTCTGGAAAATAGACTAATCAGTAGGAAAGAATTAATGTGTTAGAGCTTTTGTCAAACGTTCTTTTTAAATTGTACATAATACGGTTTGTAAAATAAACCAATCAGTAGAAAAGAATAAGCGTGTGCATTTCAAACATTTTTAACAATGGCACATCACACTTGCAGAGCGTTAATATCGATTTGAAGCAACAAACAATATATCTACAGTGTCACGTTTCTTATTACGTAAGTACACCAAACGCTGATACGGAATGTGCCATTGATATACACAAAAGAAAACAAGTTGTATACCTGTATGTGTCTGTATACTTAGCTTGCACGCCGTCGACGGTGAGTCAGCACAGCAACGCCACGGTCGTCGGAATCTGTTTACCCTGTTACCATAACTGCAGCAGCGGTCTACGGACAAAAGCAGTTGGTCTACAAACAAAAACAGTTAGTCTACATAAAGAAAGAACCAATTTAGCCTCCAGCTAAGACCTAAAAAGAGAATCGGATTAGACTGGGTAAACGCGGGAAAACTCACCAAACACGCAGATACCTCCTACTTGTCGTGTAACTAAATATACATTCCTGCCTCAAGAGGGTATCAAATTAACAATAAAATAATAGAGCATGACCCCTAAATCTAAAGTACCCAAACGTTTCGGAACATTGCCTCGCAAGCTTGCTACAGTCGGTGAGAGGGTGAGGTTCATTAAGCTACAACACATTAATAATCTATAGGAACACTGTGGCACGATTTAAATAAAATTAAATAAAAACCCTTAACCACAAAAAATATTTAAATTACTAGATACGTATTTCGACCACTATGTGGTCATCATCAGTACGAATTTTAACTAATAATTAGTTGTTGTTCCGGAACACTTCAAAGAATATTCTCCTCACCGCTTAGGCTAAAGTGAACCTTCCCAACATACAATTTACTAGAATGTTGCTTTAAACACTATCGAGAATATTCTCCTCACCCGCAGGCTGGTGTTCTCCACAACAAACAAGTGAGTTGTCAATTCACTTGTTTGTTGTGGAGAACACCAGTCTGCGGGTGAGGAGAATATCCTCGATAGTTTTTAAAGCAACATTCTAGTTAATTGTATGTTGGGAAGGTTCACTTCAGCCTAAGTGGTGAGGAGAATATCCTTTGAAGTGTTCCGGAACAACAACTAATTATTAGTTAAAATTCGGACTGATGATGACCACATAGTGGTCGAAATACGTATCTAGTAATTTAAATATTTTTTGTGGTTAAGGGTTTTTATTTAATTTTATTTACAACACATTAAGATATAAATTTAGATTGTTTTATTAACTGCACAACTAATTAAACCTTAACCTAATGACATATGCGTACAAAATATATACACTATTTGCCGTTATATACAATAGGGCGCCACCGTAAGGGAGGGGAAGGCTTACGGACCTTATCAAGGGATTATCACTCGTTGCACTTTGTTCTTCATAATAGGAAAAAATTGTCACAAATACGCCCGCAGAAAATTTTAACACTGCACTACTGTGGAGCTTTATAGTCCCAGGCTAGCTAAACACTATATGACTAAACAAAATTAATGTCTAAATTCCTTAGGACTAGTCTACTTTTTAAGGATATAAGAAACAATTTCGGGCTCAAACACCCAAATACAATAATTAATTATGTATACTGTATTCTAATAAAGTTACCTACTAGGACCCACGCTCTCAGTTAACAAGGGTGTCTCCAACTAACGGAACATGAAACGACCTTTTCACCGGTCAACTATTACTGTAACGGAACTCGTTCAAGTACAACAAAGATTATCACTACGGGGGTCCTTTACTACTATACCCGACCTGAAAATTGCGTAATCAGGTAGGTTTCATTGCTAAGCTATTGCGTGAGCTCCCAGGCTACCGTCGAAATAACAATGAAGCGGTGTACCCTGCTGAAGCCTACCTGTCTGCCTAAATAAGTACACGGGGAATAAAATTTCAACACGTTCAACTTAAGCCCAAACTCAGAGCTTTAATCTGAACGCCGGTATTTTTACAGAACGTCGGCACAATTTAGTTAAACAATTACGGATACCTAATTCATAACACAACCCTTGAGTTCATTATTTAAAAAAATATCATACACTCTGTTTTAGTAACTGGGAAAGTACTTACTCAGAATAAAATAAAAAAACGCACAACACTTTACTTTCAGAAGTACAGAAATAAACCCTGTCTGTCGGAAGTATCGAAATAAAAAAGCCCTTTCCATCCCACGCTGAACTCCTTATATACCTTTAAGTTAATTGAAAAATACCCAGTCCAGTTTAGCTCTCATAATCGAAAAAGTTAAGCCTGTCATATATCTTAAAAGTTACTTAGAACTAACAATTGCTTTAGGATAACCAAAATCTCCCTCACAAGAAAACTCCGAAACTATAATTTTAGTTAAGTACCCAAACTAATTGAAAATTATTCAGACAACTCGGGCTGCTTTATACATAACTAGGGTCTTAGCTACTTGATTGACATCTATTAGTAGATACTACTAATCTGACACGTTAAGTGGCTTCCAAGTTGAGCTTCGTACCTTGGGAATGTTAATTAAATCTTTGGATTATATTTTCCAAAAACCCTGCTCTGGCTACTTGGGAACGGAGCTTTTGCAGCCGTTTAAAATCGCAGACATGTTTATGCTACAAAACCGTTATCCTAATAATTGGGACGCTAAAATTAAACTAGAAAATAAACCAATTTGAGAAATAATAGAAAGTTATTTTTACATAACCGACTGTACTAAAACGGTATGTTACAGTCGAACAAAAAAAACAACGTGCATTGCTTTCAAAGAACTGTGACGAATAACGTAGAAAATATTTCAACGCACAAGCTGCAAAGTCAAATTCGAAATGAGTTCAAATAACACGAGTTTGAACTACAATTCTCGCGTTATCGAAAGCGTGATTAGCAAAACTGAAAAACACGCTATCAAATAATAGTACGCGACCTAGGTTCGACGCGTCTTGAGATTGGAAACCTAAGAGGAAGCAATTATACGCGGTCATAATGTATAACAAGTTAACGAGTACCTAAAACAGGATATAAACTTTTTAATTATAGCATAAACTTGTCGTTTCCAAGCAAGTAGATTTAAGTTGAGGAATTATTAGAAAGCGTATTTATTATTAATTATGTTAAAGGATTTAAAAGTAGAACAGGAATTTTTTCGAACGGGTATTGAATTAACAAGGGAAAGCGGAGTATTTAATGTATGTTGAAAATAAACGTAACAAAGCAAAAGAAGCAACGTTCAATGAGGTAGCAAAATTGATAGGGGTTTTGGTCATGATGATCTTCATCAAACTTTAATACACTTAAATATACGCCCATTGCAACATATGTACCCAATTTCAAACTCCTAGCCAGTAAGGAAGTCTGGAGACAAGTTAAAAGAGTGTTTATAAAATAAAAAGCTTTAGATGTAATTATAGCAACAGAAGCAGCAATTCATTCTTAATAAATTATCCCTTCTCCATTTCTCAATAAAATAGTTACGGAAGCCAATATTTGACAAAATTTCATTTCGCATATATTTCCTTAAGTATACAAAATAGAGAAACACCCTGTAAAGTGCCTTCTTAGTTCTTATTTTATAAAATATATAAACATAGGCTAGTTGCTATTTACATTCACATTCTGTATTAACATTAAGCTTTTAACCTATTTTACTAAAAAAATATATCCATTTAAGCGTGTCATTTTTTAAGCATTTTAAACCTTACTTTGAGCTATCTAACAGTTTATTCCAGCTCCGCAATTTTTAGGTTTGAAACAAAATATTTATTATTATAGGGATAGCTTCAACTTGTATTGTTTTGCGATTAAGATGGAAACCAGAGTTGAAATCCACGACATGATTGGTTAATCCTGAATTTTAAAGATTCTCTATTGTTTAATTGTTTTAAAAATATAAAACCTGCGTACGACAACCCTGTAGTAAATGGATTATGTCATATGTCATATACCTGACGTACGTGCGCCTGCGTTGTAACCTAGAATTTTATGTTCAGCCATTTATGTTGATTGCATATTTGTGTATTTCTAAAAGCAGGTAATGTTTAAATAACAATTAAAACGCAAGTTATGGATATCCGTTAATAATATCTACTACTATCCCTTGGATTAATGAAATTTGTCCAGACCTTTACGTGTGTTGCCCTAAACAATATAGCTATCGTAACTGCCACCTATGCTTGCCTGAAGGAAAATGTGCTTTTTTAATTTTACTAAGTATATAATATTGATATATTTGGTTCATAGTAATTTTATTGTATTATAGTTAATATATTTTAAATTTAAATAGTTAATTTACACTTCTGTCATTCCTTCAGGAACTATAAATAGTACCCCACCATGTTTGTAAAATGTTGTATTACCTTATAAGTTTTGTTCCTGTTTATGTCATTATTTATTTCATGCTTTAAATATAATGGTTAGGATATTTAAAGCTTTTTGAGGTTATGTATGTTAATTGTAATTGTTTTTAGCAGTATGACCGACTCCATGAAATTTGGTCCCGAATGGTTAAGAACCCTTTCATCAGAAGTTTCAACTGCTCCTGCTGGGACTAAATATCAACTAGCTGGTTTTCGGTGAGCATAGACTATGTGATATAATGAACATATGCTTCTACAGTTCTTTGTTTTAATTTAAAAAGGATTTAATTCATTTTCTTACATTTATTGAAAAACTGTAGAACTGCAGGTAATTCTTTCATAATTGTATTTACAGCGGCAATTTTTTGTGTATATTTGTTGTAGTTATTTTGTCCTTTATTGTTTATGCTTGCATAATTATCATATGAATGAATCTGAGTGTTTTACATATTTTAGTTTTTGTCCATTAAATAATAAAATCAGATCAATGATTATTTAATTGTTACATATATGTATTATTGTGGGTAATACTTGTTTTTCTATAGATATGGAAGAGAAGAAATGTTGGCTTTATTTGAAAAAGGATTACGAGCACCAGAGTCTTTGTCTAGTTTCAATCCTTTATATTCAGAACAGGTGTTACCTCCTTTGGCACTTCTTCCACCAGATGATGAGGTTAGTATTACATTGTGTTTACGTGGAATAGGTATTTAAAGAATTCAGTGTTTTGTTAAAACCAAACTTGTAAACCATAATTATTTTGTATAAACGCATTTAATTGTGTATAAAAATGCCCTCGCTCATTAGATATGGAAGCTGATCGTTATTATACCTCTAATAATTTATCAAGGAAGAATATTTTAAGATATTACTATACAATTAGTTTGTTATGTTTACAACTCGATAGTTTAACGTTTTACAAATGATGAGATGTAAGATATTCTTAGAAACGGATGTGGAACTTCTTTTGTACATTGTCTGTTGTTTGAATTGTGTAATAAAACATTTGTAATGATATGGTTGGTTTTAGCTGTGATTTTATACCCTTGACTTGTTTTTCTTTAATGTTGTCAGTACATTGTGTTGTAATTATTTATAAGTTTCATTATCAAAAGTTATTGCTCTAGATGAGGAACTCTCGGATATTTCAAAGAAAATTGTTTTGAAAATACCTCAAGTAATATAAAAGGAAATGTTCGTTCAATAGTAAGAATTTAAAACCTTTTGTAGTTGAATATTATCCAAGTAATATTTGGTATACAAAAAGTTCTGAGCTTTAGATTTCATACAACCGAAACCACAATTTAAAATTAATTAGTTTCCCTGCCCTTTTACGGTTTTACAACGTTGACATTTGGTTTTTGAAAATGCGATGCGGTTTTACGTTTGATACACATAACCTGCAAAATCAAGTGTTCACGATGGCAATAACGAAAGAGCATATTCGATTTTCCATCCACCTCGCATTTCATCTGAAGAAAAATGCTGCTGAAGCCAATGAAATGATTTGTGCTGCATATGGAGAGAAGGCTGCGTCATGCTACGTGTAAAAGGTGATATCAAAAATTTCGCCAAGGAGATTTCAGTCTTGAAGATGAACCGCATGCTGGACACCCTCAAAAGATTGAAACGGACGAACTGCAAGCATTGTTGGATATGAACTCGGCACAAACTGAAAAGTAGCTTGCGCAGCAGCTTGACATTATACAGCAAGCTATTTCCACACGTTTACATGCAATGGGAAAAGTTCAGAAGGAAGGCAGATGGGTTCCGCATGCACTGTCCGAAGACAACAAAAATCGACGGTGTGACGCCACACTCACTTTGCCTTCAAGGTTCTGGAAAAAGGATTTTCTGCACCAAATCATTACAGGCGATGAAAAGTTGATACTTTATATTAACCCGAAGCGTAAAAAATTATCGCTTGACCCTGGTCGACATTCGACATCGACTCCAAAGTCCAATATCCACAGCAAGAAAGTTTTGCTCTGAATATGGTGGGATTGGAAAGGTGTATTGTATTTCGAGTTGTTACAGCCAGGTGAAACAATTACGGCAGACCGCTATCAGCAACAATTTGAGCGATGCGTTTGAAGAAAAGAGCCCATTTACTGACAAAGGATGTCGTAAAGTGATACTGCTTCATGACTATGCCCGGCCACGTGTTGCGAAAGTGACTCAGGACCAGATCTTTGCATTAGGCTGGGAACTTCTCCCGCATGGGGCATATAGCCCAGACATGGCACCTTCCGATTATTACCTATTCCGGTCGCTGCAGCATCATTTGGCTGATACACACTTTGAGACACTCTTGAAGAGGTACGAAAATGCATTGATGACAAAACAGGACCCAAAGGTCAAGTCTCAAGGATGTAAAGGAACAACAAGGGAGAACGAAAGGAAGAGAGGAGGAATGCTGGTAAAATAAACGATGTACTATCAACTGTGGTAACCAAGAATCGTAACTGAAGAACCAAAGAAAAGGATAGCTAACTAGTCCTAGAGTCGAATAAGTGGTGGCTTCCGAAGAAAGAAAAACGGACTAGAAAGTACGTACGACAGGAGCGGATGGACGAAACACAATCGTATCAGGCACTGACAGCAAAGAAGACCGGCAAAAGGATAGGGAAAGGAAAGTTGAACGAAAGGAACGAGAAAAAAGAAAAAAACCAAAAAGAATAACACCAACACCAAGTACTAAACAAAAAAACCTCAGAATCGCACAAAAGAAAATAAAACAGAATCCCAGTGTAGTTGTGTATGAGTAGGTGTGTGCGTGTGTGGATGTGTAAGAAATGTGTGTGTGTGTGTGTATGTGTTGGACGGCTGTAGTCGCCTCTTACGACAGGTAGGTCGTACCATGGGATTATTCTATTCTCGGACCCATACAGGTGAAAGAAAAAGCCAGATAACTAAAGAAAACCCTCCAAAACAGGGAAGTAAAACGAAAATCGTAACTTCTAAAAATCAAAACCTAAGGAGAGCACAGTTGGCATAAGAATCTGGGGCGAGAGGACTAGTATTGGGCTTAAAACGTTTACGCCGCCAGAAGGAGAACAACACGAGATCAAAGACATTAGGATTTTGTCGACCAACATCTTCAGGTTCTGCATAAGTATAGACAAATTTCTGCCTCTTATGGGCAGTTTTCTGCAATACAGGAACAGTAGGGGATGTAGCAGTTGTAGCACACGATATAGGAGGTGGCGAGGGTGGTTTAGGAAACTTGAAACGAGTTAAGGAAGAAAGTTGTTTGTTGTTAGGGTTGGAGGTAAGAAAGTCAACAGTAGAAAAGGAAACATTACATGTGATTTTCCAATGCTCCACCCGAAGGTACTACATTGGCCAGGAAGCGAGTTTTTTTTACCTGAAAAATTTGGAATTTTGCCGAACCCTTGCTGTTCCAATCAAGGTAGGGATCTTTAACGTGCGTGACAACACTCACACACGGGACCTCCATTTTACCTCTCATCCGAACGAGGGTGTATATTTGTGAAAAATGCTCGCCTAACATTTTTCAAGCGGACCGTGTCGGGATTCGAACCCGGGACCTTGGGCGTAGTAGTCACACACATACCACTATGCCACGGAGCCGCCAGAAAAGGAAACAACATGGGTTGTCAGAATATCCATGGTAGAAAGAGAAAAAGTATTGACTGTACGAGAATCAACCTTACGAAGAGAAACACAAGCGGAGCACACTTCAGTTACATTAGATAAAGGAACAGAAACAGATAAAATTGCATCAACGTTAGATAGAGAACTAGAAGTATGACAGTTAGGAAAGAAAACAGCATTGGCTGTAGGAATATCAACCCTAGGAAAAGGAGCAGAGTACGATAACACTTCAACCATATTACATAAAAGAACAAAATCAGGTGGACCCTCATCAACATTAGATAACAGGACATCAGATAAGATTTCACCAATCCTAGTTAAAAAGAACAGAAGCAAGTAGCATTTTGTCAGCATGAGAAAAATGGGTAAGACTAGGTAACGTTTCATCAACGTTTGATAAAGGAGTAGAATCAAGGAGAACTTCATCACTGATAGACAACGGAGTACGAACAGACAAAACTTAAGCTACAATAGGAACTGATTCCTTAACAATAGTAGATAACGAAACAGGTTCAGGTAAAACTTGGACAACGGCAGCAGCAGGCATTATAGCTACAGGCTCACTATCCTCAACAGGACCTTCTCTATCCATATTAGAAATTATCGTCACTTCAGCCATGGCTGTTATTGCTGCCACGACAGAAATTTCTTGAGTCGAAGCATTCAAGAAATCAGGAACGCGTAAAATTTTGACAACAACAGCAACAGACATTAAATATACAAGTTCATGAACTTTAACAAGACCTTCGCTGACTAAATTAGAAGTTATCATCAATTTAGTTACAGCTGTTATTGTAGTACGACAACAATTTCTTGACTAGAATAGTTTAAGAAGGCGGGAACAAACTCTTGAGAAGCTACCTGCAAGTCACGAATTCGAAGCATGGGTTGTAAGAGCTGTGGAGGCACTGTCTGGGGTGAGAGTGAATAAGTAGGGCGAGCAAAAGGAGGAGTAGGATAGGATGTAGAACTAGAAACGGAAGAAATTTTGTTCGAAGCTGTATTCGCCGAAGAAGGATAGATTTTGATAGTAGTAGCAGGATGACCCGGATGAGGAACAGAAGAGAATGTAGAGTGAGAAGGAGAAGTTTGGCTACTAGAGCTGAGAACAGAATTTGAAGAATGATTCGAAGACCTATTAGTAGTAGGGTGACAGTTTGGACAGTTGCGACAAGAAACTCCCTTATAATCGCAACCATAACAATGGAGTACTTGAGGACGAGTACAATGTGTCGAAACATAACCAGGTTTATCGCAATTAAAGCATACGGCCTGACGAGTAGGAGCAGAACTAGGAAGAAGAACAGTAGAACGTACGGAAGAAGTATCGGATCTACTCGTAAGCGTAGGAGAAATCTTAACAAGTTGGTCATGTGAAGTAAAAGTATTTTCCTCAATACTAGCAAACTTATAAGTAGAATCCGGGGGTTCAAAATGTTGGATTAGTAAATTGGACAACGACTTCCATTCGGAAAACCTATGCCGGTAACCACAATACCAAAGTAACGCTTTAGCCTCAAACAAATCCACTGCAGACTCAAATAACTGCAATTCTGACGCCTGTTGAGTTCGACGGAGTTTTTCGCCCAGTCTCAAATAATCATGTACGGTAAAAGTGTTTGGGTTACCAGAAAATTTCAAATTCCACTTCCACACAGGAAGACTTTGGTAGGAAGCCGAAAAACAAGTCATTTTGAATACGAACAAGAAAGACATTGGTAGAAAGTAACTAAATAAAGGCTAACCGTAACTCGATAGAAGCCAAAAAAAAGTATTGCGAATACAGGACAATCTAAAACATATACGATGGATAAACTTCAGGATCATCAATGGAAGCGAAACAACAAAATAGAAATTAGAATAGGACTGTAGAATAAAAGAAAAATCGTAGGGAAAAACTAACTCTAGACTTGATGGGGAGAACAAAATATACCGAGAGAAAATGGAGAAAAAGTTGGGCACAAGCGTTTTCAATGGACTAGGATTATTGGCGAAAACACAAGTCCAATAATCTAAATTAATTAACCGATAATATTGAGCGATTAGGAAAGAAACAAAAGTAGAATTTAAGAAGATTGAGCCCACACCAGAAATAAATACTAATTCGAACGTAAGGGAAGTTAAACAAGTAGTATCAGGCCGAGAAGCAAAACAAAATTGGGGCAGAAATTAAGCAAAACAAAATCGAAACGAATGCTAACCAAAACCAAAATCGAAGCAAAAGTTAAGCCAACGTTACACCAAACAAAATCGGGGCACAAAAAAATATTAACTAAATAAAATTTGCAACCCCACGCCGGGGCGTCGGAAATTATGCTACGTACAATGACGTAGCCGGAAGAAAACGTAAATATATCAGTCTAACTACCAATGTGGAGAGGGGAAGGGTTCCTAGCAACACAAAAATAATAATACATTGCCAACGATTTTCTATTTACAATAAAAAAAACACAAATATAGAAATTTGTATCGAAACAACAAAACAAAATTAACTAAGTTACTATTTAATAAAACAATTCACTAATTGTTCCACGAAGTGCACAATTCGTTACTAACATGCAATAAATCTAATTAGTACCAAAAAGAATAATGCTGATACTTTCGTATTAGCGGATGGGTTAATTAAAAAAAAAACATTAAATTTAGAAACCTTTCTAGTAAGGATTTTACTATACGAAGCATTTGTTATAACTCTAATCAGTAAAAAAGAATACTGCTGATACTTTTGTATTAGCAGATGGGTTAAGTACAAAAAGTAAAAGCATTAAAATTCGAAACTTTTCTAGTAAGGATTTTACCAAAACAAACATTAGTGTATCTAATTTCAAATTGGGTTTATTCCTGGGTATGTTAGAAAAGGAAAACAAGTCATATACATGTGTCGGGATATTTATCTTGTCATCCCTCTGAAGCGAATTGACACAGCATCGCCGTGGTGGTCAGCAATGACCATGCTACTACCGTAATTGCAACGGCGGTCTACATTCAAGAGCAGTTGATCTACATCAAGGAATAATCGGGCTATGCAACAAGCAATTTAGCCTCCAGCTAAGAGCAAATCTACACATTTAATAGAGGAGAAACGTGCATCGCTCTTGGAGTAACAAAACGAATAGTTTTTACAAGTGCATCAACACACAAGTGCAGAATCAAAGTTTAAAAGGAGTTCAAAACAACACGAACTCGAAAAGCAAACATCCGCGTTATCGAAACACGATTGAAACTGGAAAACATGGTTTTACCGGAGAATAGTAGGTTATATTATTTCGACAAATCTTTAGATGGGAAATCCACTAGAAGGAAATTATACGTTATCGGAAGGTATAAAGTGCTCACAGATACCTAAAACAGGATCTTGACTAATTAATTGTAGCATAAACTTGTCATTTCAAAACTACTAGATTTACGTTGAGAAATTCTTAGAGAGAGTATTTATTATTAATTATGCGGAAGAATTTAAAAAATAGACATGGAATTTATACGAACGGATAATGGATTAACAAGGGATTAGAGTTGAAAATTAAGGTAAAGCGAGCTTATCTGAACAGGTACAATATATCGGGGTTTTTTTTTTCATACCAACAGCATCAGCCAATTACAGGTATAAATATTCAATAAAACACATTTATCATACAAGTTCTAGCAACTAA
This sequence comes from Platerodrilus igneus, assembly GCA_036346225.1. Lineage (NCBI taxonomy): Eukaryota > Metazoa > Arthropoda > Insecta > Coleoptera > Lycidae > Platerodrilus > Platerodrilus igneus. Next base: position 6,004,421 of record JARFIW010001469.1, on the reverse strand, counting down.
TAACAGAATTAATTTTATTAACACCAGTCAACTGTTTTTAAGTGTTCTTCAATTGATTTCAAGTCTCTGGAGTATATATCTATGTCAATTTTGTTTATTGTAGCACAGGTTCTTAATAATGGACTATTGCGATATGTATTTGTTGTTGGAACATTTACTGCATAAAACATAGATGAGCATCTTGTATTTATTGATGGACAATGTAAAGATAACATTGCAAGAAACTTATTATTGTCTATCATGCCTAATAAAAGTTTAATAATGTAGATAGCATCTAAGTATTTCCTTCTGTTTCTTAAGCTTTTAAATTCAAGTATAGTTTCTAATAGTTGCTGATCATATCCTCTTGGTGGGTATAGTCTGTGCTTTTTATAGTGCAAATACTTCAAAAATTTTCTTTGTATTTTCTCAATAGCAACGATGCCTACTGCATACTGTGGATTCCAAATTACTGATGCATACTCAAGTTTAGGAACAAAAGAGAATTAATTAATGATGTAATTGCTGAAGAGTCTTTGAAATATTTTGTATTTCTTACAACAAATTCTAGTATCTTATAGGCTTCGCTTGTTATGGCTGAAATATGTTGATTAAATAGTAATTTACTATCATATATAATTCCAAGATCTTTATGACTAGCCTTTCTATTCAATACTGCATCTTCTATTTTATAGTCATATGTTGTAATATATCTACCTGTTGTAAATGACACCACCACACACTTGTTTATATTAAATGTAAAGTGGTGTCGGTCACACCAGCATACCCCATTATTTAAGTCATTTTGCAATGACACACAATCCTGCATGCTGTGAATGGCCTTAAAAATTTTAAAATAAGCATATATTAATCCTTCAGAACTTATAAGGTTACTTATTATGGGATTTATTACAATTAGAAAAAGTAATGGGCCAAGATTGGACCCTTGCGGAACTCCAGATTTGGAGAATTTAATACTAGAAAGGAATTTATATAAATAAAATAACCTATAACGATCAGGTCTCGGATTATACCAGTCAATCAGTTGTTGGAATTTATTTTGGATACATATTTTTATTGCTCTGTTATACTGGTTAAGAAAGACATATTGTTTGATTACCAGAGGCCAACTGTTATACAGCCTTGGGGCTGTAAAATCAAAGCTTTGTTGCAGTAGATTGTTCTGAGGTTTAATAGTAAAGAGGTTATGTTCATTTCTTTTCCTAGTTAGGTATGGATGATCTACTACTGTCGAGCAATAATACCTTCAAGACTTCTAGGGCATATAGTTGATATATTTGCAATAACTTTGCTTCATCAATTAGTAACTGTTTTTTTTTAAAGTTTACGTTTCTTTTAAATATTTCTTTTACAAGCATTTTATGGGCAATCACTAGTTTATTTATAATTGTCTTTGCACCAACCCCCCCAAACAATAATACCATAAGTAAGTATTGATTGAATCAAGCCATGGTATGGGGTAATTAATTGGTTTATGGTTAAATATTCCTGTAACTGTATAAAGAAAGCTGTCAGATGTCTGATTTTATTGCATAGATAATCGATATGGTTTTTCCTATCTTAAATTACAGTCAATTATGACTCCTAGGTATTTAATCGTATTACATGGGATGATTATGTATTCACAGTTGGAGGTTTGAGTTATTTTACAACTGTTTTATAGCAAATTTCTAAATTGTCCAGCGTTGGTAGTGGGGCTTTATATCGTGCATATGCCATGCATTTGGTCTTGTGGATGTTTAGAGTAAGTAGATTCTGATTAAGCCAGCTGCTAATCTTACCCATAGCTGAAGTGGTATTATTCTTGACCGATTTACAGGTATGTTCTTGAACTAGTATTAGTGTGTTATCAGTGAAGGAGTATATGTCTCCATTTAAATTTATACTAGAAGCTGCTTGTAGTCCCATCGGGTGCCATTTATCCATTACGTCAAAGATTCCTTGAATAGGCCAGTTGAGTGAGTTGAGTGTGTGGTGTGGGTCGAGTGACTCAAGTGAGTGGTGTGAGTTGAGTGAGTGGTGTGGGTCGAGTAAGTTGAGTGACTTGAGACATCATGAAAACGACTTGGAAGAGTTGATCGGATCAAGACCACTTCGCCCAAGTAGACATTGGCGAACCGACAACGGGGAGTTGATCGGATCAAGACCATTTCGCCCTAGTAGACTGTTGAAATGACAATTGGAAGTCATTCGAATCAAGGTCACTTTGCCCCAGTAAACTTTGTCGAAATTACTTCGGAGAGTCGATTGGATCAAAATCACTTCGCTTTAGTAGACTTTGTCGAAATCACTTTGGGAAGTTGATAGGATTAAGATCACTTTGCCCTGGTAGACTTTGTCGAAATCATTCAGGGAGTCGATCGGATCAAGATCACTTTGCCCTAGTAGACTTTGTCAAAAACACTTTGGAGAGCCGATCGGATCAAGATCACTTCGCCCTAATAGACTTTGCCGAAATCACTTCGGGGAGCCGATCGGATCAAGATCAGTTTGCCTTAGTAGACTTTGTGGAAATCACTTCGGGGAGTTGATCAGATCAAGATCACTTCGCCCTAATAGACTTTGTCGAAATCACTTGCTACGTACATTGACGTAACATAAAAAAAATCCAACAAAGAGAAAGAAGTAAGAAAGTAAGTAAGTCCGGGCTCAGGCGGCGAGCGGGCGGGGTTTTATACCTATAGATCAAAAGAAAGGAAACCTGCAATAAATAGAAAAAATTTTTTATTTAAACACTCACTCATTCACACTCAGAACAAAACATACAACGGAAAAGAAAGAACTTATAATTTAAAAAAACAAAATATATATACAAAAACAGTACTTCCAAACCCAACCCCAAAAAAAGTCAATGTACCCAATTTACATATTACATTATTAAAAAAATTACCCCTGAAAATGGCGAGCTGTAGTTTTTAGGCAACTCCCCCTGACGGTAACTAGAAGAAAAAAAAGGAAAGAACCAAACGCAACCCTGAAAACCACAGCTCTAGAATGTCGTAAATATACACTTAGCCTAACTTTACAAACATGTAATATATTTTTAGAAATTTAGTAACAGCAGATAGTAAGGTAGTAACCAAAGAACAGTAAATGCCAAAATAGTTTAATAATTTTCATAAGGAATTAAATTTAGAGAGGCCATATTTTCATTGTAAAACCACAGGCGTTCTGGTTCCGAAGTCAGAATCGCGCATACCAAGGAAACAACAAAAAAAAGGACTCACCCTCGCGTCACTCGCATTGGGGTGGAACCAGTCGCTGGTTTGCGTGAGCGGACAGGAAAGCTTACGTCCAGGCAGAGCGCATTTGACTTCGCATTCCCGGAAGAAGCTCAAGGGATTAACGTGTCCCCCGCAGGAAACACGCTAAATAAAGCGTGCCGGAAATTCACATAAAAATAACGAACGAAGCCAAATAGAACGTGTTTTCTTGTGGCTATTCAAACAGCAAATGAATTGTTACATTTGTTAAAGCACCAAAGTAAGGAAATAAACCAGGAAAACCCTAGTTTTATTAAAATAAATTCACCGAATTTTTTAACAAGGGAAAACACACCAGCATTTAATTATTAAAATACTTGGAAAGTCGCCTATCTAATTAAGGCGTAAATTCCACGGGACGAAATTCTTAGAAAGGACATTTATTTTTCTAATGAAGCACAACGATTTATCAACTGACATAGATAGGACATTTATTATTAATTACCATACAAATTTTAATACACGAAAGGGTTATTTTTTAATTAACGGAATTAATTTTTGTGTTGAACACCAAAGGAATTTAGGATAAAAATTATTGTATATAACTAATTAATGATTTACGAAAATGAACGTAACACACTTCAGGGAGTCGATCGGATCAAGATCACTTAGCCCTAGTAGACTTTGTCGAAATCACTTCAGGGAGCCGATCGGATCAAGATTACTTCGCCCAAGTAGACTGCCTTAAAATGATTTCGAGGAGTTTATCGAATCAAGACCACTTCGTCTTAGTAGATTTTGTTGAAATAACAATTGGGAGTTGATCGGATCAAGGCAGCTTTGCCCTAGTACATTCCATTAAAACGACTTGGAGTAGTTTAGCGTATCTAGATCACTTCGCCCTAGTAAACTTCATAGAAAAAAATAAAAGCGTTATGCAATGTAAATAATGGAAATGTAGCTTATAAATATTTTACAGACATAGCATTTGAAGGGATTTTTTAGCAATGTGATCAATATTAGTTACGTATTGTTATTTACATAAAATAAATAATGTAAATATAAAAGAGCAACTGATATTATATACAGTGGTTAAATAATCGATTCAATAAGCAGTAATTGTAGAAAGCTTAACCAACTGTTGTTTAACAACTCAAGTCATGTTTTTGAGTGTACCCTGGTCTGTCAAAGTTATCGAAATTATGTGATTGCTTTAGTTTAATGCACGTGCAACGAATGTACTTTGAAATATATCAAGTTACTTGTGTATAAAAATATGTGTAGTAGTTATAAGTAGTTGAAAATAATATATACACAAAGAAACGAAATAAAAAGAATATTCCTCTTTTCACTGAAGCATATGAAAAACTGATTTGGTTTTTACATGAGTATTGTTAAATGAAGTGGTTGTAAATGTTGTTGGGGTTTTTGTTTGTGTACAATGAACGCTATTGGCCGTTTAAAAAGTCAATATGAAATTAAAGAAAAAAGTAAATGTTACTGAGCACTTACGTTGCGAATGGAGGACGGACCACTTAACTCGGAGACATAGAGGTGACGTTTATTGGAAATCGGTTGGCCGTATACTTGCATCAGATCATGCCACATACGAAATATAGCGATTTTTGACCAAATCACGCTGTATTGTAACTGCTCGGCTATCCTCGTAAAGAAACGTCAAATTTATTATTAAATTTTTTGTCAAGAAAATAGCCCGCCTATATTAAAATGCGATGCTTTCGTATAATAATAATAATCAATTATGGGTACTATTAAAACATATTAAATAATATATAAGTTTAAATTTGATAAAAAGTGTGTCATTATAGATTTTGAATGTACACACTCGTATGTTTATGCCGGTTTTCGTTACCCGTGTTTGACGTTTCTCGAATTAATTATATAAATTTTAATAAATGTTTTAAGGAAATATCGTAGTACCAGCCTTCAAACTGTTAATAATTTAGGTTGTAGGATACGGATAGTGTTTTTTGGTATATAGTTCTACTAGGCATTATTTTAACATTTAGTTTTTGTGACTTACGATTTTAAGGGTTGTCTTGAATATGTAGATACTTGCAATAACACTATTTCATTAGTTTTAATGTAACATTTCTAAGTCGGGGCAACGTGAAACAGGTGACAAAAGGCTTTATTCACACTAATGCTAATGATATTGCATAAAACTAAACAGAATTTGTAATATTCAGAAATGGGTTTGTGCGATTTTAGATTTTAAGTGTAAAATGAGTTTTGTTGCACATTTTCGTTATGGCATTGAAGATTTTTAAATATACAAAAATGTACTGAATAATAAATAACCAATGTATAGAATTGGCATTTTGTTACATATAGAATGTTCTAACAGAAAACTAATTTAAACAGAGATCATGGGCAAGTCGTTCAGCTCAACCAGGAAACACAGTACGAGGACGTGGAACAGCATCATTAGACAGAGGTGGACGTGGAGGAGGACGAGGTCGTGCATCATTTCAGAGCTATAATAGAAGCAGTTATGACAGTAGTGGAGGTTGGACCGGAACTGAAAACACAAATGAATGGAGTCCACGCAAAGAATACACAAGAGCCACATCAGTTGATAATTGGAGACGTCATCGTAATGGCGATGAAGATGAAGGTTGGCGTAGTGGTAATCATACTCGTATACCACCTGAAAAATGGGGTAATTAATCTTTATCAATCTTATATTGAATGTAATTGTTTAATTGTAGTCAGAAGTCCAAGTTGGCGTGAAGGAGATGGTAACGAAGAAAGATCGAATCGTACTAGCTGGCCAGAAGTGATACGTGCACCTCCACAACGTCAATCAATGGAAACTGAAGAGATACCTGAGTGGGTTACAGAAAGTTCTCTTCAGTTACGAGGTTCATTTGATTCTAGTGGGGCATTTCATGGTTGTTCGGATGATGAACAGGTAACTATATGTATAAGGAATAAAATATGTGTAATTGAAATGAAAGTCAATTGCGTTCCATTGAGGAAACAAAAACTTTAAATACATGTATGGTTCATATATTTTTGAAAAATATTGTACATATAAAAAAATGTCTCCGTGTTGTATTGATTAAGAAGTATCATCAAAATTTGCTCTTGTTTAATCGTTACTGAAATACTGTGTGATTATTTGGCTTTTATAAAAATTAAATCAATTCAACGTTCAGAAAGTGTTTAAAAATGCTTCATTAAAGATATTTTCTCTATGTTTAACATACTATACACTTCTTAACTTGTCGTCAAATGAGATCTGTTTTCTGTTTAGAAATCTTAGGTTTGCACAGTCAAAAAGTTTAATTTTAGAAAGTCCCCTTCTTTTTTCTTGAATTTCTTAGAACCACTTATAGAGATGCTTCATGTATGTTCGTTGTGGTTTGTTTTGTATTTTTCTTAATCTTCTTTGGTAATTAAACCACTCGCAGTTGTTACAATTAAAACAAACCACAACAAACATACAGGGAGTATTTACGTCAGGTATGGGCCTGAAATTTGTATTTGTTTTAGACACTTAGACAATCTAAACCTAAAGCTATCGCACTCCAAAAATTTGCTAACATTCTTAATAAAATGCAGAAACAACAAAATAATACTAAAAGGATTCGGAATCAAATTTGGTCAGACAAGCAATAAACTATCAAGGATTCTTGAAAGAGCAAGTTATTACAGTATGATGTGAGAAAGACTACAAAACTATTGATAGATTATTTATAAGTTAAAACAAGATATTGAGGACATTATAAATTTCATACGAATGATATTAATAAAAGACGAGTTTGATAAAATTCTGGTTAGTGCAAATACCTACTACGAATCAAAATTTTTCAGACAAAACGAAATTTACATAAAGAAATTAATAATTTATTAATAGTAAAAGTAACACACAAACTAAAACGTTAAAAAAACAGCAACACCATGCTAAACACTGTCATAAATTTATCAAACAGAACTATTAACGATACAGAAAAACTAATTCTATCAAAAGGCCACCAAAATCAATACCTGCATTTGAAATAATCAGTTGTATTGAGAAAACAGCGAACCAACTCGAAGATAAAGCAAACGAATTTAGAGTACGATGCAAAATCGAAATAGAAAAGAAGTAGAAAATAAAACCAAATGTAAGTAGTAACGAAATAAAAGCTATTTGTAATCTAAAAAACGACTCTATCTGCTGACGACAAAGGCAATGCAACAGTAGTAATGGATAAAAACGATTACAACACAAAAGTTAACGCACTGTTAAACACTGAGAATTAAACTAGTTTAGAAACGGACCCAACAAAATCAATTGAAAATAAAATATACCAAACTATGAAAATTTAAAAATGAGTTTGAAAACACAGAAAGAAGCAAACTGGTCCCATATTACAGTAAACTAACCTCACTTTTACGGTTTACCAAAAATTCATAAAACAGACATCCCTTTGAGACCTATCGTATGCTCCATAAATTTACCTTCTTTAAAACATATGTTGTAAACAATTTGCCCCTTATAAAGTAAATAAAGCAAATAAAGCAAATTACTCACTTAAAACGTGCCTTGCAGTTAATCTCAGGGCCTCTCCTTGTTGTTTTAGGGTGGGTTACATCACGCCATTTGTTAATCAAAAATGTTAATTTGCATTTACAATCACACAAAGGAAATTATAATTTAAAGGAATATATCACCTACCTTTCACTGGTTGTAGTGGTTGATTGTACTTGCACTGCTATCAGATAATTATGGACTGTATGTATAATGTTCACTAATTGTTGCTAATTACTGATGCTCGATGCACCGAACTAAATCACGAACCAAAGCCAAGCGAGAACGAAGTTGAATAGTCGTCCACTCGTAAATTACCAACCCTTTTATGTCGTTGCACTAAAGGTAGGGATAATGGAGGGGTTCTAGCTGGGGAATAGTTTAAGGACTTAAATTAATTGTGATTGGCATACTACAACTACAAACAAAATACTTATAAAGCCTTAACACCATTGTTGATCCAAATTTATTCGCCTTTCCTCTTTCGTCGTTCGTAGCGGTACGATAGGAGCAACCAGGTAAGGAATGATAAGGCAAGATAAGGAGGAACCTACATCCTAAAAAGAGAAAAGATAAAAACACGACACAGGCAAACGTTACCGTTCAACGTCTCGTGGCTAATAATCTTCTGTCGTGTCGCAAACCGCGCACTTGCCCATCACTCTGCACCTGCGCATTCTTTTGCACAAATGCAACTGTCCGAAATAATGGAAATGAACAAGTCTATTTTAAAATAGTGGCGGGAATTCACTCATAAATTTAAAAGTGTACAATGTCAATTTTGGCCTGTAACAACTTCAACTCCTGAACTGAATGGTCAAGAATCAAAACTACACACTTGTTTATTAAGGAAACTAAGACCAATGAAACTAAACAGAAATTAACGTGTGACTTCTAAATATAAGTATAAAATATAAGTATAAGTATAAGGGATTTTGTAACAGATATCTTGTAAACAAAATGAAACTTTATTGTTTGTTTAACAAAAAAAAATAAAGGAATATTAAATTTCTACATATAATATTGGTCGCAAATAGTTTTTATAAATAAACATTGTTTTTAAGAAAAGATTTTGGCCTTTACAGTTGTAACATGCACAATGGAAAATTGACATGGTACAAGTATAACGCACAAAAGTATACCTATAAATGGAAAATACAAGAAAAATAAACATTGCGTGACTAAAGGAATGTTGTGGGTAAAATAGGCATTAAAACAATTTTAATTTTGATTTGTCGTGAAGGGGCAGGGACTCTGTAACAATATAAGGGTGTGTCGGCTAACTGCAGTAGTGCATGTGTGGCCTCCTATGGATAAACGGGAAAAGAAACTAAGAAAGACAAAATGGTAAATAAGGTTTCAAATTCAAAACTCTACATTACTTAACACTTAGTCTGAAAGTTTTAGTCTATGTCAAAATCGAGAGGTAGGAAACAGTCTGTCACCACAATTCTTAAAAACCATGTAAGTGAATCACTTGAGGTACAAACTGGTCTTCCCCAAGGGATGGTACTCGACCCTTTGTTGTTTATTATTTTCATAAACCCTCTACTGTCTATTAAGAGATCGTTTATATCATATGCAGATGATACGGTGCTTATCTTTGAAGATGACACATGGAGCTCTTTTAAAGAAGTAGCCTTGGGGGTATTATTTATTTATTTGACATTCAAAAACTTACAGGAAAACAATCCCATATAGTAAAAATAACCTAAAACTATTATAATGATAATGCATTCTTAAGAGTAGAAAACTGAACTGTAAAAATATTGATTTCACTTGGAAAATATCTGTTATAGCTTCTCATTAAATTGTCAACAAAGGCATTCATATCGTAGTTGGTATGGTGACGGTTTACATCAAAAAGAATAGCATTTCGAGTAAAATGTGGCGACACACGAAACTTAATGTCACCGAGTAACTCACTACAGTCGATAACATTGTGAAGAACTTTATGAAGAAATAATAAAAGGGAAGCGTTTTGTCTGGTATGTAAAGCCTGGTAGCCAGCTAATTGTAGCCTAACATTGTATGACACATCACTGTATGGAAAACTAAGTTTCCATAGAATGAACTTTACAAATTTGTGCTGCACACACTCAATTTTATGTATATAAACGGTATAAATAGGATTCCATATGCAGCTGTTATAGTCTAATATACTACGCACAAGAGAATTGTATAGAGATTTCAAAGTTTTAACATCCTTAATGTGGACTGAGTTTCTTTTAACAAAGCCCAACATTTTAAATGCTCTCGAGACAAATACATGAAATATACTCAGCGAACAAGAGACGATTATCAAACAACACACCCAGGTCGGATATACTGTTAACAACGTTCAGTCTCACCTTGTTAAATGTGTAATTGAAAGTAATCAATTTGGTGCTTCTAGAGAATCTCATAACCTTACACTTCTTGACATTTAAGTTGAGCAGATTATTATTCATGTACTTGACGAGATTGAAAATGCCCAATTGCACACTAGCAGAATCACATGGGCTTTCGATTGGTCTGAAGAACTTTAAGTCGTCTGCGTAAAGTAAACATTTACATTTGCAAAATACATCTACAACATCATTGATAAAAAGTATGAACAGGATCGGTCCAAGATGTGACCCCTGTGGAACACCCGCAATAACTCGTATAGTTCTGGAAGTTGTTTCTGCAATTTGCACCGTTTGTGTGCGATTGTCCATATAGGAGCATGACCATTCAAGGTAAGAACCAGAGATCCCAAGAGTTTTCAGTTTGTTCAGAAGAAGAGCGTGACATACACTGTCAAAGGCCTTGGATATGTCTGTATACAGTGTGTACAGTATAAAATGCAGTACATGGGGATCTTGGAAACTGTAGGAGATACGATCTTGGTTAAATGGGACAAAAGTTGCATAATCATGAGGGTATCTCAGATCGGTTTTCAAATTTCAAAAATTTGTCATAGGTTACTAGATAGAGGCAAAAAACACAAAATTGACGATTTCTTTATTTGCTCGTAGTTAGTCTACTAATTGAAATCGAATGTTCAAATTTGGTACATCATGGTAATTCCCCGTTGCGCTTCATATTTTCAACTTAGATTTTGTCTAGGGCATCTAGATTTTGCGTGACGATGTTCAACTTTTTATTTTTAAATAGCTGCCATATTGGATTTTTACATTTTTGAAATGCTGACAAAAAACCCTTTCCAAAGAGGTATAACATGGCTATGTTTGATTGAATCAAAACACTAAAAATCACATAAGTATCACAAAGTATGAACAGTATTATAAATCTTGAGCAGGACATTAGACAAGATGACTTCATTTTAGTCAAACACAAAATTAAACAACAAAACGAGCCTGATAAAATTGATCGACAGGTTGAACATAAAATTCAAATGAAACGCACAAGTTTAGGAATTGTTGGCTCTAAACAAACAACGACTGATGGGTTATGTGGAGTCAAGAAAAAACTATGGCACAACAGAAGAATCGATCATGAATTATTTAAAATCCAACTTAGGAAATGAGGAAGTTTCAGTTTCTCGTCTTACAGTAAATAATGAGTAACCACGCTTCAAGATTAGTGCTCCTATGAAATGTAAAAATCAGTTACATGATTCTGAATTTTGGCCGAATGGGGTAGTGATACGGAGATTTAATTTTCCAAAGGGTTCTTTTTTTCCGAATACCATTATGAATCCCACAAACGGGTAAATTTAATACATGTCTATTACCAAAATATAACAAGTCTTGAACTAAATTAGATCAACTCTCTGCAGGTGTAAATACTAGTAGCGATTATTGTTAGTTGTTTTTGTAAATGGTCTTTTTATAACCGTTAATATATATTATTATTATTATTATTATTAGTATTATTATAATTTCAAAAATCTGTGGGTTGTCAGTAAACATACATACGAGAAACTTGTGTACTCTGTTTTATAGTTGCATATATATAGTTTGTAAATCACAAGTATTTACGGTTTTATTAGATTTAGTCGTATTCAGATTTTCAATCGTGTTGCAGGTACTTTTGCTGCTAAATAGTGCATAAGTACAAAATTTTGTATAATGGCAGGATATGCCGGTTTGACTGATAAGGAAGCTTAACAATTACTGATAAAGAAGCAAAGACAGTGTATTGTTGTCCCAACTGTGGCGTCAGACTTTGCGCGGTACCCTGTTTTGAACTATTTCACACATTGAAAAGTTTTAAAATATTTAGCACGAGTAATTTTTATTTACATAATAAAAAGTGTAGTATTTATTTGCATTTTTTCAATATCTAAGTTTGACTGGTATGCTATGAACGTATGAACGCATCACAAATTATATATTATATATGCTATGTCAGTAATTATATGTTCTATGTAATTCTGAATGCTACATCCGTATATATACGTTTTTAGATTTTTTTAATTCAGCACACAAGTGGTGCAGTTTCATCCTTAATTCAGCAGCGAAAGGATTAAGAGTCATATTTTAAACAACATAGTGAAAGTGTAAAAGAGCTTATATAACGAGAATGTTATGAAGATTAGAACCTTATATTTCCTATTTATTTGCATTTATTATCATAAGAATAAACAGCAGCACTCTCAAATTTCCCATATTCATCAAACCAGAGGCTTTACAAACATGTTCCACATTCTTCTTTTTTATAAAACGACATCTGCTCAAAGATTCTGTACTGCCTGGCTCCAAAAATATACAACTTTCTACCTACTTTTATAAAAAAAAATGCAACTAAATTTTCAATTATATTAAAAAAATTTATACATGACAATTACGCAAGTTGTATGACTCAATTGTAAGTTTCAAGCATTAGTATTAACTACCTGATTTTTAAATCTATGAATGATGAGCATGAAACAGAATATTATTTAATACACTTTGTGATGTATGCATATTTATGGTAATCCATTGCTGATACAGATATTTTTTACCTAGGTGCAATATAAATAATATTCTAATGTCCACTGTATAAATATTTATATGCAAAATATATTTAAACTTAAATTTACCATTTTAAAAAATTATAGCCTATGGGTTAAATTTTTGTTCCATAAAAGTTAACTACATCTTTATATTAATTACGATTTATTATATTTCAGCGGGAACATAAACCTATCAAGAAAGATACACCTTTACAGAAATCTATTTCACAACAAAACATTACAGTAAAATGTCATCCTCATACACTGCCTTCATCACAATCTGCCGTATCATTATCCAAACCACCAGACGATAACATTTTGAATGACATTAATCAGCAGGTAAGTACCACCATTATATAAACGTTTATATTCATATTTTTAATAATATAATTGATCTACAGGAAACCACAAAAAAAGATACAAAGTTGATAGAAGAGAAACAAAAGACTCCTCCAGAAATTGAACAAACTAGTAAGCATAGTAAACCAACAGAATATAATGATGATCCTCCTAAATTACAAAATACACCACAAAAGGAACCAAATGAATATAAGCAACACTTCCACACCAGTCGAATTTTTAATAGTGAAAATAAAATTGATGTTAATGGTATACATAGCCCAGATTCAAATAATAGGTGTGCCATAAATAGTTATTGTCAATATATAAGAACCTCACTTTGTAGAGTCGATGAAGAATTTGAACGCAGTCAAGAAGATTTTGTTAAAAAATTAGTTGTTGATGAAGAAATGCCCAAGAAGCCTTTAGATAATTTTATGTTATCCACCGTAGTGCCTCCGCCTAATATAACTCCTCCAACTCAAGACAGTTGGTGTTATCAAGACCCTCAGGTTTGTGTAAACATTTTTGAATTAAAATTTAGCGTATAGACTGCAGGGGGATTTACAAGGTCCATTTCCATCGTCAGAAATGGCAGAATGGTTTAGGCAGGTTATTTTACATCTGCGTTATTGGTAAAGCGACACTGTGATGAATCATATTATCGTTTAGGTGACCTTGTTACTAAATGTGGAGGAAATCCATTTCAAAGCAATATTAGAATAGCACCTCTTAAACAAGAAATTGTTCCTCCAGTTACAGATGAACTACTTAAATATCAGTTACTACAAAGGCAATTACTGAGACAGCAGGCAGAAACTATAAGGGTTTTAAGTCAAAATGAAACACCGTGGACGATGTCACAACAAAGAGATTTAATTTCACAACAAGTGCTTACTCATCCACAGGTACGTTGAAATTTGTTACCTTTAAATGTAGATGTTTTAAATAGATGACTTCGGATATGCAGTTTTTCCAACAGCAGCAGCAACAGCCTCAACCTCAGCCTGTAACAAATCCTTTAATGAATATGATTAACCAAATGCAGCAGGTTACATATTAAAATTACTCAGTAAGTTATGATAACTTACAGATTTTTTGATAGGCCAGCAAATTGCCCAGTCAAATCTTAGGGAAAAAACCGACCCAGTTAGATCCCATACAAGCTTTAGTACAACAAATGGGTGGTTTACAATCATTGCAAAATACGGGTACAAATTCTTCTGGTCTTCCAACAAACATTCCAACTAGTTTACAAAATAGCGGACTCTTAAATAATTTTTCAAACTTATCCACTTCGTTGAATACTGGAAGCGCTCCTGTTGGTTTTAGTGGTTTAAATAGTAGTGGCTTACATAACACTAGTTCCATTTTATCAACTAATGAAACAATAAATAGTAATGGTTTAAGTGTGGGATTGGCTCCAGGATTGCATGATGGTAATCGATTGCCCCCAAGACCTAATCCTCTAAGTACCGTGGATTCTATATCATCAACAAACGAAAATGATCCACTTAAAAACTTACTCCAACAACTTCAAAGCAAACAACAAACACAACAGGTAAACAATTTTTGTTACTTATATTTTAACTTTTTTAATTTAATATTATTTTTATCGAACTATTAGGTATAAGTGAAATGAGTTTGCAAGGATCAAAATGATTTGTATTCGTCTGATGGACATTATCAATTTGTTAACTATATGTGTACATGATGAAATATTCTAAAGAGTGATGACCGAAATAAAATAGCTTCAAGCAGTTTATTTCACACAAAGTCTGCCAATACTAATATACTACACATCTGATCTGATTATTTTTTCATTTTGATAGCTTACTGTTTGAAAAGGTGATATTATCGTGGGTGGGTTTAAATGCTTTTTCAAATCAACATGTTACTCGGTGTAGCCTTCTAGAATTAATTTGCACCTTGATTTTTATACATTGTGTTATTAACTGCCAGTAATACTTTGCACAGCTTTATATACAATACACAGTTTTAGAATAATTACTATTTGCACATTTATGACATTAAAAATATTATAATGGGTAAATACAAGATCAGTATATATTTTCGCATTTTGGAAAACATCGTGCTGACTGGCTGGATTTTGGTGTGGTTCTGAAATGAATTACGAGACAGTGGGAGGAATTTTAGCGAGATATACTTGAGCGACTTGTTTTAAAAATAATTACAAGTACAGCTCATAGGAGCAAACATTAGACCTGGAAAATACGAACATACATGTTATCAACATATGCAGCAAATCAAAAAACCAAACGAGTTGAATGTATATTACGTGACAGGTCAATTTTACTCTTTTCCTAGAGGTGGCATAAATTAATAATTAAAACAATGTGTAATGTTTCTATTCTGTAAATCTAACCTTTATTGATTTGTCTGATTTTATGCAATTCTGTTGTATTGTACGTGTGGTTATGGTTGCCTATAATATGGGTATTCTTATAGATTCTATTAGCGCCTGCTTTATTAGTTGTTATTGTATGAATGTTGTAAATGGTATTCGTTCTCTTTGATAGCAGCTGTCGACCTGGAAACAACTAACTGTGATAATATTCGTTGCGTGTGTGATTATTTATATTACTCTAAACCATAGGTTCTCAACGGGGACGGTACCGCCCCCCAGTGGGCGCTGTAGCTTTCAAAGGGGGCGGTAGCGAGTACAGGGGCAAAAGGGGGGCGCTAGGAGGATCAAGGGGGGCGTTCGTGACGTACTTACCTTTTTAGAAAATAAATATATTAAAATACTTTGAAAATACCTAGTTGGCATGAATAGACAGTTTATTTAGCTATCTAAAATGTCTATGTTATTGTTATCGAGAACATATACTTTAAAACATTTAATTCAGCATTAGGTCTATGAATACCTAATTCCGTTTAATATTGTCCGCAACAAGTCTTTGCAAGTTGATAAGCAAAGACGCGATATGACTTGCTTACAAAGTGCACCGCATCGCAAACAAGATAAAACATACAAGTTGATGCTTGTATGAAATCAAACGATAAAAGGCAGGGATAGCTCTAGGAATGTGTTATTATTTTTGTGTGCCGTAAATAATCCATGTTTATGAGTGATAAGTTATATAAGTCATTATAACCATTAATTTTATAATTATCTATAAATTCGTTGAAAAGTTAATTTATTTTAAACCGTGGCAAGTTTTGGATTTCAAAATGTCTGAATCTAAGAAAAAATGCCGGCAGTACAGTCTTTTGTATTTGAAATATGGATTTACGCACTCTCCTGTAAACCCATCATTACCCATGTGTTTACTTTGCCAAAAGTTTTCTCAAATGAAGCCATGAAGCCTTCTAGGCTACAAGAACATTTAAATAAAATGCATACTGATAAAAAGGACAAAGATTTGTCCTAATTTCAAAAACTGCAGAAGAAATATTTGAAACAGCCAACTATATCAAACCTATTTGCGTCGTCTTCTAAACAAGAAGATGATGGACTACGAGCATCATATAACATTTCATTGTTAATCGCAAAAATGGGAAAACCACATACCATTGGCGAGGAACTTATCTTGCCGGCAGTCAGAGAGGTAATAAAACTGTTCTTCATCATAAGACATCGGCAGATGTCATCAGAAAAATTCCTCTGAGTAATAACTCAGTGCAAAGGAGAATAGACGAAATGGCTCAAGACGTTGAAATATCATTATGCGATTACTTAAAAACTTGCAATTTTTCCTTTCAACTTGATGAATCCACTCTACCAAATAACGAAGTACTGCTGTTATCATACGTTCAGTTCATAAAAGACGAAAAATTTATCTAGAGTTATTATTTGCAAAAATTTGGAAACTGATACAAAGGGAGAAACGATATTTAATACCATGAGTCGTTTTTCAAGAGAAAGAAATACCTATGCATAATATTTTGTCGGCAACTACTGATGGTGCTCCAGCAATGACGGGACGTCATAAGGGTTTCATAGCTCATTTGAAACAAGCAGTACCAAATGTACTCGCTATACATTGTATTATTCATCGTCAGCACTTGGTTGCAAAAATCTGAACGAACGTTTGCATTCGCCGCTTCATTACGTTATTAGAGCAGTAAATACGATTAGAAGCAATTCATTGCATGACAGATTATTTAGCCAACTTTGTAGTGAAAATGATGAAGATTACAATCGCTTGCTGCTGCACACAGAAGTTCGCTGGCTCTCAAAAGGTACTTGTTTGAACCGTTTTTTCAACTATTTGATTCAGTACTGGACTTTCTTGAAAACAGAAACGAAAAATTGCGCGAAAACCTGATTATACATAAAAATGACATCGCTTATTTGACAGACTTGTTTAAAATATTTAATGAAGTCAATTTACAATTGCAAGGTGACGAATTGAATTTAATTAAAACAAAAAAGTCATAGCTGCTTTTGTGGGAAAACTTCTTCTATTCAAACGAAATCTAGGGAGAGGTGAATACAGCCACTTTCCCACATTATCAGCAGTCTCTGCAAAACATGAAGATTTACTTACTTACTGCCAACACTTGGACGTTCTTCATGTTGATTGTGTGGAGCGATTTCAGGATATTTTAAACATGAATATACCGGGTTGGGTTTTAGATCCTTTCGCAAATGCAGATACAGCAGAATCATCAAATTTAGAAGAGGAACTCGTAGAACTCACAACTAACGAAGAACTAAAAGTAAAATTCAGAAATGGATATCAAGAGTTCTGGCTTCAAAACCAATACCAGTTCTTTACCCTGGATTGTGGTCAAGAGTACAGATATTTTTAATTGCATTTCCTTCATCTTATTTGGCTGAGCGTGGGTTCAGTGCAGTAGCTAATTTATTGTCTAAGAAAAGGAACAGACTGCACATTACTGAACGTGGCGATTTGCGGCTGATGTTAACGAAATTGGAACCCGACATTAGCAAATTGTTAAAACTTCACCAGCCTCAACTATCTCATTAATTTTTTCTTCTTAATCTTTTTTTCTGTTCATTATGTATTCATATTTAAGTTTTAATAAACAACTTTGTACTACATTTGATAGTCGTTTTAATTAAGGTTTACTTTTGCGATTTTTAATATATATACCTTGTCCAACGCTTTAGTGAACGCTTGTAATAGCAGTCAAAAGTGCAACGTTCGTATATGAGTATCTATGTATATATATATATATATATATATATATATATATATATATATATATATAGATAGATAGATAGATAGATAGATAGATAGATAGATAGATACTATGCAACAATATTTTAATATTCGTTATAATTCACTATGATGAGGAGGGGGGCGTTGGAAGTTTTTTTTCCAGTAGAGGGGGCGGTGGTTCAGAAAAGGTTGGGAACCTATGCTCTAAACTAAAGAGATTTTTAAGTTGGTTAGTGTTATATTATATTTTCCCTTATGGGATTTAAATCCAGTCAGACTGCTATATTATCACTATTTCACCCCTCGACCAACCAAGTTAATATCTATTTTAATTGTTGATTTGTTGTAACATTTTATCGATATATTAGGATTCAAATACCTTCTAAAGTTCAAGTAAATACTTCAAGTACATGGTAGTTCAACTACGACCTAGTACTTCAAGTGCCTGTTAATTCCAAGTACGTCCTAGTATTTTTTTGTGTCGTGTTGAAGTATGGTGCATGCTGTTTAATTATCCTCTTTGTATTTATGCATGTAAAGCTAATCTGGAGTTTGATAGCAACTTGCTTCTTCATACCGTCATGATTGTGGACACATGCGATTTGTCGAGGTTTACAGTGACCTTTACTGATAACCGTTCATACGTTTGCGATCGCAAGTTTATATAGAATCAAGTCTATTAACCTGTACCTCAAATTAGTATGTACATTTATTCATACGGCGAAGACTGTTATGCAGTTTATAAACACATCTTTTATAATTGAAGATCTTATATTTAAGAGTAATTATTAAATATGTAACCCACTTTTCCAATGGATTTAACATTTTAAAGTTTGTAAACGTTAACTATGGTACCACAGTGGACGTGAAATAATCTGTAATAAATATAAAATTTATATCCGTGTTAATTGCTATTTAAATTCATTTTATTTATTGATTACAGTAGTGCACTTTGGTAGTGCTTACAATTATTGAGTTTAGTATTGGTATATGTTAATGATTCTGTATGAGTGATTAATTTATTGGTCTTAAGCATATATTATGTGTATGTTTGTTGTGGTTTGTTTCAGATTTTTCTTAAATTTTTCTTGGGTATTAAAACCATTCTGAGTGGTTTAATACCCAAGAAAAATTAAGAAGAATATCATTATGTGTGTTGTGGTTCATTGCAAGGCTAGGGAGATTAATGCAAATTGTTCTATTCGGCTCACTCTCCCTGGCGTCTTATTAAGAAATATTCTCCCTGTTATTTTAGCCCGCTATTACTCACGGCTACTCTTCCTGAGCTTAGCCGCTATCGCATTAGGCCTTGGTTAAACCAATTCATATCGTCAACCAAGAATTCCATTCCACCAGTCGCCTTTTTAACAGCATTTGGAATTACAGTCAATATTGAGACGTTCAAAAAAGTAAAAAAGACATTTCAAATGATTAAAAACCTCAAGATTTGTAATTGGCAATAATGTACTTTTGTGCGAAATACACAATTAATTAATGAATGTCTACTATCTTTTGCTCATTTTGTGCTATTATTTACTTTTTACTCTGGCTCTAAAACTAGTAGAGCTGTCATACCACTCTCTAGCTCTCATGTTTGCTTCTGTTGACTATACTCAATTTTGGAAGGACATTAGCAGGTTTTTTCTGTTCGCTAAATGTGCATTGAACAACCACATGAATCACAATTGAAGACATTTGGTTACAGAATTATACACACATAATCGGCTGCAGCCTATTAAAGGTCATGGAGTTCATATTGCATCATCTCATGAACACCCAACATTGCAAACACGAGAAAATTCAAGAAAAGCCCAGTTATGTATATATTTATTTGTTTAGTAAACGTAATTTTGAATTGCTGGTATAAATGCATAAAAACTGTGATGAGTACGTAGTTTAATGAGCAAAGAATCATGTTTTAGATAAGTATAACGCTATGTTCTATGCATAAATAAACATTTTTTAAAAGATTTCATTTCCACTTGATATTTAAAACGTTGTACTCGCATGTGTACATGCTATTAAAAGATTTCTGTTGTATAAGGATCAATTCATGTTTAACTACTCAATTTTATAGAGCCGTGTGTATAATATTTTAATTTTTATGTGAAAAGGGAATTTTTCATTTAATAACATACATACATTAGTATTTTGACGAAAGCATATTCAATTAAGTATTAAACATCTCACATTCTAAGAAAAATTATTTACTGTTATATTTCTGAGTAGTGAGGAGCATGTTTATTGACCTAGAACAATCAAATACTGAAATAAAACAAAGTAAACGACGTTCAATTATAATATAACCTAAGGCTACTTAAAGCAATAAAATCTAGAGCATTGATAAGATAGGTAAGCGATGTCAATTATATAGCCCAAGACACTAGTTAAAACAATAAATCTTTATATGTTGATAAGGGTCGTATAACACACTTCCTAGAACCTTCTGGAACCTACCTCGAGAACCAACCACTTTGAATATGAAACAACCAGATTGATCGAGAAGAATCTAGATGCGGACGTCATAAAAGAGGCTTGTCTTTATAAACCGAATGAATGGTGAATGCAGTACAGGTTTTTCTCAGTATATAAGGAAATAATTAAACCTAACCGATATCAGGTGTTTAACTACGGCTTTTAGGGAGGAGGATATTAAATAATACGATTTATTTGAATAAATTTTGTACATAATAAGGAAGATTTAATTAGAGAGTAGTTTTTGAATGATAATTACGAGATTAAGATTTTGTGGCACTTGATGTCTGTCAGTGCAAAGCACTTCCTAGTGGTCATAGCGCAGGCAACTTTCTGCTGGCTCACAAGGTAATACCCCTTTGAAGGGGAAGTTTTAGCTTGTATTGAAAGACGTCAGGCGCACCTGGAGGACTGGGAATCATGGCGACGTCTGTGCCAGAGAGGTTAACATACAAACACTGAACGGTAAGGCGTCAATATAGTTAGTAGAGAAGCTACAATGGCATGGTTGCAATCTAGGCTGGTTAAACCTAATTAAGGCTTATTAACAAGACATTTACCAAATCCTTAGACCATCAAAGTCATGGTGGGCGATGGAGACGAAAAATATCTGGCCGCTCAGGTAATGACCGCATACCAGGAATTGAGATTTGGTACTTGGAATGTTAAGGGAGTATAAAGAGTATGAAATCATGAATGAAATGAAAGAAAGGTGCATGGATGTGCCGTGTGTGAGTGAATCGAAGTGGAAGGGGAAAGATGCTGTTGAATTAAATGGCGGTATATTGGATCTGTGGTCTGGAGTAGAGAGTAATAAGTTCGGGGTAAATGTGTTGGTTTAATTTTGAATAATTAAGCAAAAGCATGCATGAAACAATATGAATTGATATCTCCCCGCATCTTGTGGGTTAGGGGCTTCAGAAAGATCCTTGTAGTACCATGTTATGCTTCTGTGAATGACAATAGGGAGTGCGAGACGTTTTGACAGAAGTTGGAAAATTTACTAGACAAACACGAAAGGTATAACGGTATGGTTTTATAAGGTGATATGAATACTTGGTTCAGAATACACAGAGAAAATGTTGCATATGTGGAAGGTCTGTTTGGTGATCCAAAAACGAACGAGAATGGAGATATATATATATATATGTATCAAAGAGAGCCGTTTATCCAACACATGATACAAGCATAAGGTCATACACAAGTACACATGGCAAAGGCAAAATGCGAGAAGTATAATTGATTTGGTTGTATTTGATGAAAATTTAAGAGAACTGGTAAAAGACACAGGAGTAATGAGAGGATCTGAGTGTGAAACCGATCATTTTCTGGTTTTGTCCAGAATTGATCTTAGCCGAAAGTGGGCATGGAAAAGAAAGCAGAATCAAAAGTGAAAGTAGGATGCTTTTAAAGAGCGACTAAAGAGAGTACTCTACTATGTTAGAGAGGTAGTTGTATGACTGCAAACACTAATCGGAGATTTCTCTGAAGTCTGAAGATATGAAGAATGCATGGGATTGTTCGAAGAACAGTGTGATGAAATGTGCTTTGGAAGTATGTGGAACGACAATGATTGGTACAATGTAATAAAAATGCACGGTGGAGTGATGAGCGCAAAAAATTTAACTAGGATAAGAAAAAGACATATAAGAGAATGATTGCAGAAAAAGATGTTAAGAGATCAATTTCTGGAAGTATATAAGGCGATATGCGAAAGAAGTAGTGAAAGCAATCAAAGAGCAGCTGAGGTAGAGGGGAATGAAAAAAATGCAGAGTAATTTTGAAGGGAATAAAAGCTTGTTTTGGAAATGGGCAAAGAAGACAAGAAATGGAGAAAATAAACATGTGGATGGCGTTGTTAACAGTAGAAATGAAATTATTTGGGATGAAGTGAGTGTAAGAAGTTGTAAGAAAAAGTATTTTAAGACGTTGTCTGGTGGTGACATGAAGAATACAGATGACTGTGTGGTGTGGATGATGAAGAGAGCAGTAATGCACTGGTCGAAAACTAAGATAATATTATACATTTTGAATGCATTGTAGATGAAATATGGAAGGCGGTCAGAACTCTGAGGAATGGGAAAGCGGCAGGTGTGTCTCGAATAACAAGTGAAACGCTTAAGTATGGTTTTGGGGTGCTAATTGAATGTTTGTGAAACTGATAGAGTTGTGGGTTGAACAAGCGAAGGTGCCTGGAAATTGGGAGAGTACGACATTATCCCTTTGTACAAAGGTAAAGGCAGCAAGAATGAATGCCAAAGTTATCGTGTACCAAATAAAATCTATGGAAAAATTGTGATCGAGAGAGTTAGCAAGAGAATGCAAAGCAAGATATGGGACTTATAATGTGGTTTTAAGCTTGAAAGAGGATGTGTGGATCAGATGTTCACAATGCAACAAATTGTCGAAGTTTATGCATGCCAGAAAGAAAATTTATGCAGCATTTGTAGATATGGAAAAAGCGTATGACTGTTAACAGAAGGGAATTATGGAAGGCACTGCATGAATATGGTGTAAACAAACACTTAATAAAATATATCAGAACGATGTAGTGAGGCAGAGAGCGTGTGTACATGTGAATGATGACATGTGGCAAGACTTTGACATAAAAATAGCTTTAATTTGATACCAACTTTTATATGTCTATTCCTTTTAGTTTTTGAGATATTCAACTGTTTTTAGAAAAAATGACCCTGATTAGATACATTACCACTGCACTAATACACAACTTGTGTTAATTTTCAAGATGCCGAAAATTTTACTATACACTGTCCGAGATAAGGAGGGCCACTATGGGGATTTGGTTAAATGGGAGAAAAGTTGTGTAATTAAAGGCCTAAAAAAATGGCGTTTAGAAATCCCCAAAACTGTTTTTGGTTTTTGAGATATTTTGAAAAAATTGGATTTTTTTATTTTACATATTATTTTGTTTTGGCGTTAATATGGCACCTAGACCAAAATCGAAGGCACTTTTCCGCAGCAACTTTTAATGTCCCTTAACACGGCATTATCAGTTTTTCACCTGACGTTTCGTCTTTGCAGAACCATCTTCAACTTTTTTTTTAAATAACGTCCTGGTGATCTGGTATCAGATTCTGAAAGCTCTTTTTATGCCGAATTCAACGATGTATTATACACTTTATGGTTTAATTGCGTTTTTGTTTTTTCCCGGCCTTAATCAAGAAAATTCCTATTACGGACTTGTAGTGCATAGTTTTTAATTTTAAAGAATAAACAATTAGCTATACCAATTAATAGTTTAGTCATTTAGGTTTTTAGTAATAGTCTACTGGCTGGGTTTATGCACTAATTTAATAGATAAACATTGAACAAATAAAATTAAATTAACAGAAGACTAAAAAATTAAAAGCTTGCTTTTGAAAACAAATGAATGTGATAGTGATGTATTTGGATTGACAGTAACGTTAGTTTTTGGTGCTTAATTTATTGTGAAGTAATTAGTAATTTGTTCCATTAATTATGTTATCTAACGAAGAAAAGTTTGATATGGTGGCATGCTTCATTTCGTCCAACCGAAATTGTTTTGTTGCAGAGCGTATGTATTTGCAGAAATATCCCAAAAGGAGACAGCCAAATAAAAGGACTTTTAGCAAATTAGTGGCAAACCTTAAAGCATAGGGTAGTTTTAAAAAATCTGTAGTTTCTCGGAAAAAGACCAGCAATGAAGAAACTGTACATGAGCCCTTCATTTTGAAAGTGACTTAAGTCCATTTATCTTTAATTTGAAATACTTAAGGTTTTGCGTTTTTACAAAATTAAAAATATACCTAAGATATATGGTTGACTTGCAATGTTAAATCGCATTTAAGGGATTTAATTTTATACATCCTATTAAAAATTCGCTATTATTAAGTGTATAATATGACCTTGCTTACCTTAAAAGGACTTAGGTCACTTTCAAAATAAAAATTTGTTTTGTTACAAAAAGTGAAAGAGCTTAAGTCCGTTACATATAGCTTAAAAAATAGAAAAAAAACCATTTAAATTATATTTTTAGATAATAGAAATAAATATAGTAAAAAGTTATTCGTTAACATTCTCAGTATGCGGGAGTGATTTGAAGTAGTTATGGTGTTCTGGAGGTATATACCCCAATAAGTCTATCATGTATCGGTATTTTAGTGATGTGATTCTTCTTATACTTCTATATAACAATGGCAATACAATATTCCCAAATTTTTTAGGTCTACCCCGACGTGGCAATAAATCAAGAATTTTAAATTCTGCGTTCTCATCCATGATTGTTTTGTATAAAATTTTATAGTGTTGATTTCCTAAAAATCGCATCCAGCATATTTGAAGCCAGTTTATTTTTTCTCGGTTGGTATTTTTGGATATTTTGTAAACTGCTTCTTCCAAGAGTCTTGTTGATATAAAATCCTCTTGTTTCATTTCATTTAGTATGAAAGTATTACCTTTTCTCCTTTTTTTAAATATATTATAATCTTGTGGCACATACAATAACTGATTTCTTTTTAACGACATTTCTATAACGCCAAAATCTCTGTCATTAGGTAAAAATGAATGCCCTGATATTAAAAATTTGTGGTCTATGATTTTCACATCATTTCCCATCGATAGAATTTTTAACCACATTAAAGATATTTTGATGTTTCTGTTTTGTCCTCCACACGTGTCACTATATGCAATGTGTTTTTCACCTTTCAGGGTTTTTAGGCTTCTCAAGAGGCATGAAGCCACTTCTTGGGAACCTCTAGAAGCTTTTGTTTCATCCCAAACGTACATGTATACATTATCGTTGTGGAAATTGTGTATGCCTAAATTAAAAATATACATGTTACATTTATAATAAGCTACTGAAGTAGTTAACTTTGGGAATGGTGACGCTTTCTGCAAATCGAATGAAAAGCCAAAATAATGAAATGGATTACTTGATACTCGCTGTTGATCTTGTTTTAACGCATTTTTAGCCGACTCTGCTAGCTTCAAATGAATATCATGTTCTGCCATAAGTTTTTTCTGTTCATGGTTTTCTGATGCTTTGACTTTAATGTTTAATAGATCACATCTTTGACATGTGTCTTTGCATGGTTGGTGGAAATGTAGAGTAATGTAGAGTCCATTCATTAACTGCTTTTAAATTATTTTCTTCAAAGTGAAGCTCATAAAAATTAAACATTTTTTTTATAGTCAGTTCAGGATGAAGATATTTTCTGTCAAGATTATGATCCGTAGTATAATGGGATTCAAATTTCGGGAAACTGTTAATATGGTTTTGAACAATCATATTTGCTTCATCACATATTTTTCTCGACGATCCAGGCAAACGCCCACGTAAATCGTTGCCAACGTTTTTAGATTTTAATACACGTTTCAATCGTCCTTCGCTTATTTGAAAAGTATCTAAAAAGAATTTTTTACAAACAGCAACTTTGCCTGTTTTAGAATTTAACCAATACGTAAAACTCTCATTTCTACATGAACCTTTTTCGTTTCTCTGACATCTTTTTTTTACAACACTGCGTCCGGTCGCTTCGTATAGCAATACATTTTGCTTATTAAAGTCTCCTAAGTTCCAAAACATTTCGAAAATACGTTTTCTTTCTGTTTCATTTAAATTTTTCAAGCAGTCTTTTCGGCATTGGCAATTTTCATTTTGAAAAACTTTGGCAGGAATAATTTTTCCCGATTGTGTATCGTATCTTTTCCCTGAATTCCGTTTAATTTTACGAATTTTCTGAATATAAGTACCACTTCTGTGTTCTCTGAATCTTTCTTTGAAGGTGCTGTTTTGTAAATTCTCATTCTCAATTACTTCCTCTTCCTCTGTTGAAGAATGAACTTCTAAAATTCTCCTTCTTTTTTAAATCTGTTGTATGAGTTTAATTCCTCTTCGCTTTCAGAATCAAGAAATCTTGTTATTTTATCCTTTCCCATGGGTTTAATAATTTTTTAAAATTAAATATTATTTTTTAAATTTCAATTTAATATCAAAACGTAATTTAAATTATCTTCATCACTGCTTTCAACATTTTGGGCCGCACTTTTTGACATCGTCAATAAAAAGTGGATTTAGGTCACTTTCAAAATTAGGATTTTCAGTATTTATATTATTTTGAAAATGTACGTGATATAAAATTTTCAAATGTACTAAGTATATTTCAATACCGATTTATTTTTTTGACAGTTCAGCATAAATTATAAATGTCACAAGTGCCAACTTGATAAAAGATGAAAATGGACTTAAGTCACTTTCAAAATAAACGGCTCACATAATGTTTTATTAGCCGTCGCAGAGGATGCTGGAACATCAGTCCGGCGGATTGAACAAAACGTTGGTATACCAAAATCAACGGCTTATTGTATTTTACAAAAACAAAATTTACATCTCTATAAGTACTGAATTTGTCAAGGACTTAGACCAGGTGATTTAGAACGTCGTCGCTTATTCTGTGAATGGTACACAAGAAAATGCCAGGAAGATATAAATTTTCCATATCAAATAATATGGTCCGATGAAAGCATGATTACGAATAACGGTATTTTCTACAGACGAAATGTTCATTATTGCTCTGAAACCAATCCACGTTTAAACAAAACATCAAGGCATATGGATTTGTGGGGCGAAGCTCCAATTGTAAGTGCTGGTGGGAGAAAGTACTTCTTAAGTATCGTAGATGATTTCTTACGCTTGATTGCTGTATATCCTGTAAAAAGCAAGGAGGAAGCATTTGATCGTCTTAAGGATTTCATTGCTCGAGCTGAACGTATGTTGGATTGTAAAGTTATTTCTATTCGTACGGATAATGGTATGGAATTTTGTGCAACCTATATGGAAGAATATTTTTGCAATATTGGTATTAATCATCAGTTGACGAGCACTTATTCTCCAGAACAGAATGGTGTTGTGGAAAAAGTCAAATGTGATGCAATAGATGGTGTAAGAACACTATTAATTTCTTCAAATTTAAATGCAAAATTTTGGGCTGAAGTTCTACAATATTATGTACATACAAAGAAGAGAATACCTCATTCTACAAATCTTGAGAAAACACCCTATGAATTATGGACGGGGAAGAAATTACATATTTCACATTTTAGAATTTTTGGATCGTTAGCGTTTTTATATATTGCTAAGGAACATCGTCATAAATTGGATGCTAAATCTAGAAAGGGTATTTTCATAGGTTATGCAACGTTTACTAAGGGTTACAGAGTTAATTATTCCGTTCGTAATAAAGTATTAGAATTGAAACACATAAAAGTAGATGAATCCGTAAATGCATTAGAAAAATTAAGTGTCAATGTTAATCCTTTTTCAAAAACCAATATATTTAATGATCAGTTTGATAATGAGACTACGACTAGAGAATTCGTTGCTCCTAGGGATGATCCCACTAGCAAAAAAGATTTATTAGAATGGAAGCATGAAGAAATTCGATGAAAAGATGGTTCACGATGTATATTATTGGGACGGGCAACATTGATGTTGTTCAAAGAATGACGTTATGAATTTTTGTTCTAAAAATGGTTTGCATTATGAACCGAATGAATTTGATTTTTCAGACTGCAAATAACTTGTCTTCATTTATTTGAATTGCCTTTGGGGCATGAACCCTGGTGTCGCCACGAGAACGTTTGTTACGTTTGCAAATAAATTTTGCTGTAACATTCCGCAAATCTCAAAGGCCAGACGTACTTTTAAAGTCATCTATAAATTTTATTATGTAGTTTCTGTTGAATTCTGTACTTCCATACTTTAGTAGTGTTGGTGTTTTATCACCTGATGGCGGTTTTATTTACTTTTGCCATAGTACAGTGATTGTTTCGAAATTATATCATTATAATAGCTTCGATTACTTCATAGGGTTCTTGGGAACTATTCCACTCTGATGAGGATTAACAAGCCGAAACCATTGGTCACTGGATGTTTCCTCCTCTGTGAAGTAATAAAGCTAATGTTTTTTTAATGGCTATATAACTACCAGCCCGATTCGTATTTGTCAATAGCTCTTATTATTTTCATAAGAGTTTGTTTACAGATACATCTTACTTTACTATATATATATATATATATATATATATATATATATATGATATAGGCCCCACGATTGGGCGGTACCATAAAATTGCTGTGATACTCGATTTTAGGATTAATGAACCCCTACGATGGGCATCATATATTGCTATGTTTTGCCCTATTATTATTTTGAGCCCCAATGTTATGAAATGTTAAATTAGGATTTTTACCCCGACTAGCTTACTGAATAGATCTTATTGAATCAAATAAAGTAATTCTATAATACACAATATAATAGTTGATAATATTTACAACACTCAAAATTTTCCTTTTTGTACAGAATATCTACATATACCAGATGTATGTTTTTCTGAAAGTCAGCAAAATTATCTTTTAATTATTCAGGGACCTTCGAACGTTCCAAAATACCTATTTCATTTTCATAAATCTTTAAGTGACCCTTTTTGATGACTCTTACAAATATACAATGTGGCAAATATTAAATCAAAAACAGTTTTCAATAATAAAGTGTATTATGATTGCTAACCTGGAATGGGCTCTGTAGTTCCATCCTAGTCTATGATCTGCATCCCCTTTCTGTGTTCGGTTTGCTTATTGGTATGCCGGCCCTATATAAGAATCGCCTCTCATAAATCGCTTCCAATGAAGATTGTACCAAGTCGGAATATGTCCAAATTAGAATACGTTTATTTTAAATTATCTCTAAAATTAGAGTATGTTCAAAGTTAGAAGTCCTAAATTAAAGTCGTCTCAATTAAGTATCCCAAATTAAAGTCGAAATTAAAATTCAACATTAAAATCCAAGTTTAAAATCCAAATTTAAAATCCAAACTTAAAAGCCATGTTTTATTAATATTAGAAATGAATTTAATTAAGTCGTTTTACTTGCTATTTACAGATCGGCTTATTTTTTGCACAAATTCTCGCATTTTTAACTCTGATTTATTTTGATTTATACTTCACTGTTTACGTAAGTTTTTAACGCTTTTGAACATAGTCGTTGCTCAGTTTGAATATAGCTAAAATGCCGCTCTGTTATTATCGTATATATAAGCCTTACCTCCAATTGATTCCATTGGCTTGTTGACATTCTAGGACGATACTTCTACCTTATCTCGCATACCTTGGAATTTTTACCAATTACTTAGTTTATATCTTTCAATGCATGCTTTGTCTGTCACGTCCGCATCCTGCATATTGTCGTATTATTCGAGAATTTCCAACTTTTGACTTTTATTAAATCACGTATTTGGATGTTTGTTAATCTTATTGTCTAATTGAATCGCCTGGTGCTTATTTATTTCTACAGAATATTGGTTTTCTGAACAAATGTATTTTCTTCTAGTCACGTAGTGATTTTCTAATAATGAATTATTTAGAATGCGTGTACGATGATATTTTCGACGCAATTGTTAAATGTTTGCAATGCCAATTCATCTATGCTTCCCGGTGATTTAATTTTGATGCAATTTGTTGCGTTTTAAAATCTTATCTTTACTTGTAAACTACACTTAGACATCTTTATGTTCTTATGCATTTAATCCTGTGTATTGTATATACAGTGTCCTCTCAAATAACAATAAGTGGAGTGACCGTTTTACTCTTATGATTTCTGGAATTATGTGCTTTTCTTAAAGTGGAAGTTGTTTATATTTATTCTACGACCCCCATGACTTAATCTACCCCTAAACTACCCTATTATCATAGCTATATATATATATATATATATATATATATATATATATATACTTTATAAAAAAATTATATAATTAAGTAACTTTAAATTTATATGACACATATTCAATTATCAGTTACAAACAATATTTTAAAAGTAATACTTGCAAAGATCCACAAAGCACTTCTCCAATTCGGAATTAAACGTCTTCTGCTTCTTGGTTTATTTTAAATTTACATTCAAATCCCAGTTTACATGATTTACATATTATTTACATCTCCATTTAGAAACCAATGTGCATCCTCGACTTAATTATTTAAGTTAATTTTTAAATAGAATTTTCCATGCCCATTATATTTAATAATTTATATATTTATATGCATGTTACATTTAACTTTATCATTAACGTTACATTTTAAGAATGATTTCTTTATTCACTGTTGCATGGTAATCATTAAATTACAGTATGCGTAATGCGAAATTGACATATTCATTCGAAAATTCCTTTTTAATCCCATTTATTCCAGAGAATTCTTTATTTAAAATAAATGTATGTTACACAGAAGTATTTGGTAATTAATGTTAAAGTTGAATTGCTTTGTCAACGAGTTTTGCACATTCAGAAAGACCCAAATCTTCATAATTGTAATAAAAGATTGGTTGTAGTTTCTTACGTACAATACGTAAAGCTAGCATTATTCTATGCTATTTACAGCAAATGAAGAGCATTTTTATATGCATCTGAAATGTATTGATAATTAATAAGTGAAAATATAAAGCTTTGTATTTATCTTAGAGTAATTATTTAAAAACACGGAATTGTTTTTCGCCACTGCACATTAATTGCTATGTATTTACAATGCGCTTATATCATAAAGGGTGATTATTTGCACACATCGAATTGTATTTTTTGCTTGGCAAAAAGTAAGCTTGTATTATACAGGGCGTAACCATGCATTTTTGGAAATTTCTATTTTTCCTGATTCTTTTATATTTTAGTTGGCCTTGTTTGTAGAATTTGAGTTTCAATGATCTCTCGTGACCCCCTTATCACGGCAATATATATTTGTATATATATATATATATATATATATATATATATATGTAACTTAATTTCTTGATCTTTAATTGAATATATAGAATATAAAACTCTTGGGAAGCAGGTCATTTATTAATATCATCTATAAAAAAATTTTATTTGTTGTACATTACGCGTTTCGGTTGATCAATCAACCTTGGTCACATGAATAAAATAGTATTCTATAAAAAAAAATCTTAAAATTAAAATTATAATGTAATTTATTGACTTACATGACAAACTCCTAATAAAGTTTACAACTCGTTATGTTACACTACATTCTTGACATTATATGTTTGAGTACTGGAGCTCTTTATATTTAATATTAAACTAGCTACACTATCATAAATTGTTAGGAGAAATTGTAATCACGTAAATTAAAAAGTTGAACATATGTCTAACTTATATATATATATATATATATATATATATATATATATATATATATTAAAATAACTATTTGTGTAAGAACTATTATACTGGGTGATTCGTAATACATATTGTTAATATTTATTTATTTTAGAATTTTTAGTAAACAATTTTAAAATTTTAAAGATATTTTAAAACAAAATATAACTTTCAATTTATTATAATATGATTACCATGTTTGTATGTATATATATATATATATATATATATATATATATATATATATAAAAACAAAATATAAATAAATAAATAAAACAGATAATCATAGGTGTTCGGGATTGATTAATTTCATTATTCAAATTCAAATATTTTTCGTGTTTATAAAATTGGTGTGTTGGGACGCTATCACTCCCGCCAACATATTTTGTCAAAAACAAGTGCATCTTATCACTTGTTATTTCGGTGTACAACATGGTGGACATAAAAGGTGCTGCCTTGTAAACTTCAGGGAATGCTGCCAGCAATTTTCAATCTATGTGGTGACTAATTGCAGAAAGTCGCTTATGTTGAAAGTGAAACAGTTCCTCAGGTGAGTATTTTCGTTTTAACTACACCAATTTCGTGATATTAGGTTAAACATTTTGTACTCACATTTCGTGTGGTTTTTCAAACAATTTCTATAGTTATTCAATAACATTTTGGTCCTTCGAGCCGGATTTTGAATTAGTTCTTAAAATAAACAGTTCACAGTTCATTAAAATTGACGCGTTTTTTCAAGTGATAAATTTTTTATGCTTTGCACGTGTTTGAAAATCGGTTTAACCTAAACATTAAACTCTCCAAATAGCTTATTTTTATTATTAATTGTGAATACTTTGGGTAATTTGAACAAATTAATGCTATTTATTTGATAAGATTACACATGGTTTACACTTTTAAAAGATGGGTATAAATTTGACATTCTCATATTTCCTTATGGTGATCGGTGCAGTGTTGCCAACTCTTTTAGGTGCTGTGTTGCCAGATTGTGGTATTCTTTCAAAGAGTATAGGAATTTCTTGCTAAAAGGTGATTGGTTGTTTAAGGGAATTGATGGGATGTTTTTGGTGAAAGTATAAATCAATATTTATATATATTTTTTGATTTAATTGCTATTTAAAGCATTTATTGGACATTTTGTGAATAATTCGTGATTTTCTTGTTTGTGTATTTGCATTGTGCACATACAATTTCATTAGAGTGTTTTGTGTTTACGATGGTGAAAATGGAAATTGAAAAATTAGCAAATAAACGCAAGGTGTTACTTTACAAGGTTCGAGCTTTGTTAAAAATTGCACAAGTAGCGCAACAGATCCTGTTTCGAAGTTATATGATTTTGAGGTTCGTTTTGAAGATTTATCTTTATTAGTTGGTCAATTTGAAGAGGTTCATTTTGAAATTGTATCTCAAGTGGAAGATAAGGATATTGAGGAACAGGAAACTATTCAAACAGAATTTGATGATTGTCAATATTCTATAAAAGTGATTTATAGGGATTTGACTCTACAGAGACTTGTAGATGTTCCATCTAGTGCTAAAGGTTCACGTGCAAGTTCAAATCATTCTCATCCAAATTGTGAAAATGCTAATTTGCACAAAAGTGGTGTTAATGCAAGTTGTAATAAAATTAAATTACCGAAAATTGTGATTCCAAAATTTGATGGCAATTTCAATTCAATTCATGAAAATAATAGTCTTTCAGATATAGAGAAGTACCAGTATATGGTGTCCTCTTTATCTAAGGAAGCCCTTGCGATGGTTCAGGGACTCCCTTTGACTTCAGATAATTATAAAATTTCTTTTCAACAATTGGTGGACAGGTATCAGAACAAACGTTTTCTGCTTACTAGTTATTGGCAGTCCATATATAATGCTCCAAAAGCTAATATGGATTCTGCAACTTCTATGCTCATTGCTAGCAATTTTCTCGGAAAATTCATTGGCACTTGAGCAATTTAATTATGATATGTGGAATTTTACTCGATTAAATCTGTTGTTACAAAAATTAGATAGTGTTACTAGAAAGCGTTTTGAAGTTGAACTTCATGATGTGGAGCTACCAACGTATGAAGATTTATATGCCTTTTTGTTGAAACATTGTAAGGCATTAGAGACTAATTGAGTGATTACAGGACAGCCTACATCATCTCTTAAATCAAAACCAGAACAAAAACAATCAGTGAAATTTGGTCAAAATGCAAATCGTGCTAATCAATCTTTTACATTTGTGACCAGTGCAAAGAATTCTAATAGCAATCCTTTGTACAATTTTAAGTGCGTGTGTTGTAAAGAAGATCATTCACTTCTAAAGTGTGATCGCTTCTTGCAATTAGAACCTTTTGATCGCCACAAATTGGCGAAGGATTCTAATCTGTGTTTCAATTGCTTAACTGGTGGACTTGCTTTGGCGAAGTGTTTGTAAAAGTTTCGATGTCGTATATGTAAACAGCGACATCATACATACTTACATTTTACAAAACCGGAATCTTCCCATCCTAGCAGTTCTACTGATAAGGAAGTTTCTCAACAATCTAGTGCATCTGAACAATTGTCGGTTCTAATCAATACAGTGTTCAAACATTCCGTGGTCTTACTGTCCACAGTTCTTTTGCACATTCGTGATAGTGCCGGGAATTTTCAAACTTGTAGAGCGTTACTGGATAATGGAAGTCAAGCAAGTTTTATGACTCGAACATGTGTGAAAAGATTAGGTCTAAAAGCAGTTTCATCCTCAATAGATGTTCATGGTCTAAATACAATGACTATGTCTAGTTGTGGTGTGGCTTCATGTTTTATAAAACCTATACAAAATTCTAATATTCAATTTGAAATTGACGTGATTATTGTGCCTTCAATCGCTAATTCGCACTGCCTGCCACAGTTTCAAACGTTGGGATCATCTTAAAGATTTATCTTTGGCCGATCCTTATTATGGTCGCCCGTGAAGTAGATTTGTTATTAGGAGCAGATATTTATTCTTCTGTGTTGCTACCTGGTTTACGGCATGGACATGTTGGTGAACCTACTGCAGTGAATACAGTTTTCGGTTGGGTAATTGGTGGAAAAACTGGTTGCTCTTCTAATGCAAAAGTGAAATCATTGTGTACAACTGTGAGTGTTCCATTGGATACAGTTCTTCGACAATTCTGGGAAACCGAACAAGTTCCAGAAACAGTGTTACTTTCTCCCGAAGATAGTCAATGTGAGGCTATTTTCAAAGAAACTTATAAACGTAATAAAGAAGGTAGATTTGTTTTGCATTTACCTTTTCGTGAAACAAGTGTGGAATTAGGTGATTCCTATTCTATGGCGCTAAGACGTTTCAATTCTTAGAAAGACGTTTAGCTAGAGATTGTGATCTTGCGGATAACTATAAAGCCTTTATGAAAGATTATCTAGATTCAGGTCATATGTCGTTAGTGACTAAATTTAGTGGTGAACCATTGACAGGGTTTTACATTCCTCATCATTGTGTCATCAAACCTGATAGTGCTACATCAAAGTTGAGAGTCGTGTTTGATGCTTCTGCAAATCTTCAAATGGTACATCCTTAAATGATATATTATTAGTTGGTCCTAAGTTACAGAGAGATTTAACAGGTATTCTTTTGAACTTTAGGTTACATCAATTTGTTCTGACCGCAGACATAAAACAAATGTATCGTCAAATTGAAATATGTGAACAACATCGTGCTTTTCAGCGCATTCTGTGGAGATTTTCTAAAAGTGATTCTATTGGAGAATACCAATTGAATACTGTAACCTACGGTGTTTCTTCGTCACCCTTTTAGCAATTCGTGTTCTTTTGCAACTTGCTGAAGATAATTGGAGAAATTATCCTTTAGCTGCTAAGGTGCTTATGTCTGACACCTACATCGATGATGTAGTGACTGGATGTAATTCTATAGATAGTGCTTTAAACTTACAACAACAACTTATATCTTTGTTATCCAGTGCTGGATTTATGCTCCGTAAGTGGGCTAGTAATCATTGTGAATTATTATCGTCGCTTCCTGTGGAAGATCTTCAACCGTTATGTTTTGATGATTCAGATTCATTATCAGTGAAAGTATTGGGCCTTCAGTGGGATCCTCGAACAGACTGTTTTCAATATAAGGTAGAACCTTCAGCTCAAATTTGTACCAAACGAGGTATTTTATCAGATATTGCTAGAGTGTTCGATCCGATTGGTTTATTAACTCCTGTGATTTTTCTTACTAAACATTTGATGCAACAACTTTGGAGTTTAGGTTTAGATTGGGATGATAAACCCCCTTCAGAAGTAGTTGATCGTTGGTTATCTTATAACCTACAATTACCATTGTTTAGGCTTATTTACCCTATTTACACGTTTTACTTTAAGCTTATAGATATTAATTAATGTCGCTTATCCTTTAACCTAACAGTACTTAACCCCTTCATATAATCCGGTTCTATCCACTACCTACCTACAAGAAAAGGGACTAAATGGTGAGAAAAGACAGAAATACGAGTGCTTCGAAAGTCGTAGCAAGCGTCACATGTACGCAATATGTTGTCGTGGTTATTTTGCAGTAATTAGTGCCGTACAATCGGTTCGTGTGCTAATTAACATTACTACAGTCCGCAATCAATTAATAGTTTCGTTACATTGATCGACCAGCGTTGAATCAAGATCGCAGTCATTAAAGGTAGGTGAATTCCATATCATTGGTTCATCCCTTTATCCCTTCATTTTGGTTCCTTTCGACCGCATTAATTAATATTTGCATATAAAATTGATTATCTAATCAAACAATTAGAGTAATCAGGTCAGTTTTACACATTAATAGTAATTGCAGTTAGGCTTATTTCATGATATTTGTGCATGCCGTTGCATTTTAAAAGTTACTTCTTAAAATTTAAGTGCATTAAAAAGCAGTTAATTTAAATTAAGCGTATACAAATAGGAAAAACATCATTGCGATACCCTGTTCTAAGAACTTGCATTGTATACCTGAAGCTGCACTAATCTATTTTGGTGAGAGCTTAAAGAACCGTTATTCCTCGAGGTATCTTAAGGGTTGTGGTCAACACAAGTCTCATTTTAACGTTAAATTAAAGTGTCACTCAGGATTAGCTACATAATTGCTAGTTTCTGAAAATTGGTAGAGTAGTTACATGTTCATCATTAGTTTGGGTTTACATCTTTAAGATTTGTTATTTTTGTGACAAGGGTACTCGTGTTTAGGGAATAGCTATTTTGTTCGAAATGACTCAGATGCTTATGGACCGTCTTATAGTAGATGGAAAAGGGTGTTTGGATAGGATAGAAAATTTGTTTGAAAGTATTTCAAAGTTGGAATATAATCTTGAAAACCAAGCAATCGCTTCGATGATGGTACAGTCAGCTGTAGAGATAAAGGAAGAATTTGATGCATCCTACAAAAGGTGTGTGTTAGACGACGATGATTCGGACAGTTTGAGTCAAATTACAGCAATCAGAATTGAATTGGATAAAACTTTAATATCAATTAAAGTTATTGGGGCAAAATTTGTTAGTTTGGTTGAAAGTAAGCAGGAAGCGAAACCGTTTTCTACAAGTAGATCGTCAGATGATACCGCTGGTATAGGTATCACCAGTAATTTAAAACTTCCAAAGGTCGCAATTGGGAGCTTTTCTGGACGCATAGAGCATTGGGAATCGTTTCATAGTTTGTATAAAATCTCATTCATTTAAATACACAGTTATTACCAATCGAAAAGTTTTTATTTCTTACTGAAGCGTTGGATGTAGATTCCAGAAATTTAATTCGTCATCTACCAATAAATAATGACAATTATGAAATTGCATACTCCGTTATAGTACAACGCTATGACTCACGTCGTTTGATTGTCAATACATATTGGTCAGCTCTTGAAAATTGTCCTAAGGTGAAAGCAAAATCACATACAGAACTTAGGGATTTGTTGAATTGTTTTACAGAGAATTTGTCAGGTTTACGTCAAATAAAAATTGATTTACTTAATTTAATATTGTTTAATTTGTTGAGCAAAAGGTTGATGCTGACCTCTTAAAGGCATTTGAGGTTGAAAATAATGAAGAAATACCTACATACGAGCAATTGAAATCATTTCTTGAAAAACAGTGTAAAGCTTTGGAAATTAGTAGTATGATTTCGTCCGAACCATCGAAGTCAAGTTCAAAACACACATTGAATACAAACATTAAGGAAAAGCGTTTTTCTTTTAATCCGAAGTCATATGTTAAAACCTCATTACTTACAACTTCAAACGCGGTAAAATGTGTGGTTTGCAATGGTAATCATCAGATTTATCGTTGTCAAATTTTTTTGGATAAGGTTCCTCAAGAAATGTATAATACTGCAAAGGATAAAAATTTGTGTATCAATTGTCTTCAAGATACACATAAAATTGCAACATGCCCTTCAAAATCGGTATGTAAAAAATGTCACAAAAAGGGTCACAATACCCTCCTTCATTTTGAAAATTCTGCTTCTGTTGTTGAAACAAAACCTGCTGCCGCAGATGTTTCAAATGTTGCCTCTACTTCAAATTGTAGTACATTGTTCTCGTCGAAATTGTCAAGTGCTTCTACATTGTTATCAACAGTTCAAGTTTCTATTCGCAATGAATTTGGACAAGCGCAAATCGTAAGAGCATTATTGGATTGTGGAAGTATGGAATCTTTTATAACGGAAAAATGCCGTCAACGGCTTGGATTAAATAAATCAAAGGTTGCATTAAAGGTAGAAGGGTTGGGGTTAGCGTCATCTCATATTACCGGAAAGGTAGTTTGTAAAATTAAACCCGTTGGACACACAATGCCAGAATATTCAGTTCAAGCATTTGTATTGCCAGAAATTTGTGGAAAGTTACCAACAGCTCCAATCTTCTCGAAAAATTGGATACATATAAAAGGTTTAGACTTAGCCGATCCCTCTTTTGATAAACCAGGTAATATAGACTTGTTGTTGGGAGCAGATATTTTTGCCCGCACTTTGGGTAATGAAACTGCTCGGGTTCACCTGATGAACCAGTTGCATTGCACTTCATTTGGTTGGTTACTGACAGGCAAATTTGTGTCTCCAGTGACAAGTGGCACGTCATTGTGTGCATTCGTAGAACCCTTAGAGTCTAGTATCACTAGATTCTGGGAACTGGAAAACATTCCAGACATTCCAACACACAAGTTATCCCCACAAGAGGAAATTTGTGAAAAACACTTTCGTAGCAATTATTCGAGAGACAAAACAGGTCGTTTCGTTGTATCGTTGCCGTTTAGTGGTCCTGAACCGTTGTTTGTTGGGTCTCGGGATGTCGCACTCAATCGGTTTTTATTATTAGAACGTCGCTTGGAAAAGAATCAGGAATTATACACTTTGTGTAAACAATTTATGCAAGACTATTCCGACAGTGGGCATATGACACCAGTAAATGCTTCAATTAGTAGCAATATTCCATCTCCGGACTATTATATTCCGCACCATGCGGTTATGAAACCGAAAGCACTACTACACAAATTCGAGTGGTGTTTGACGCATCCGCGTTTGTCCCAGTGGTGGTTCATTGAATGAACATTTGATGCCAGGACCTCCGCTTCAGAAAGATATTTTTGCTTTGTTGTTGGATTTTCGTTTATATTCCATTGTATTAACTGCCGATATTAAACAGATGTACAGGCAGATTTTGTTGCTCGAATCATCGGGCTTATCAAAAATACTTTGGAGACCAACGTCATCAGAGTCAATAGTCGAGTATCAATTGAATACTGTTACCTACGGAGTTACTTCATCACCGTTCTTGGCAATGCGTGTTATTAAGGAGCTTGCGAATGCTGAAGCACCTAAATATCCAAACGCTGCCAAGGTTTTGTTGTCGGATGTTTATGTCGATGATGTGATTACCGGGTGCAGTTCACCTGATGAAGCTAAACGTCTAGTTTCTGAATTAAATCAGATTTGTGAGGCTGGAGGTTTTACATTGAGAAAATGGAATAGTAACATTGCTAGTATCATTGATGATTTACCAGAATCTTATCGTTATCAACAAGCTGTTTCCTTCGATGAATCTAACAATGTTACCCAAAAGGTATTAGGTTTGCGTTGGCAACCGTCACTTGATCAATTCTTCTATGATACAAATATCATAGACAGACCATGTACTAAAAGAAATATGTTGTCCGAGTAGCAAGGATCTTTGATCCGTTAGGGCTATTAGCGCCTTTAGTATTTTTGGCCATGCATTTAATACAATCGTTATGGATTTTAGGATTTGAATGGGATGACAGTCCCCCGTTGACCATAAGTTCAAAGTGGAAAATTTATTTGCAACAAATGTCGCAATTATCAGACCTTAAAATTCCTCGGTGGATTATTTCTGATGATGTTCAAGATCTACAGCTGCATGCGTTCTGTGACGCTTCAGAGGCAGGGTATGCTACTGTGATTTACTTGTACTGTTGACATACAGGGTGATATAAAGGTTGCCTTAGTATGTGCAAAATCTAGACTTGCGCCCACAAAGCGCATATCGTTGCCAAGACTCGAATTGTGCGGTGCTGTGTTATTGTCTGATGTAGTGGCATTTGTCCAAAATACATATAAAACTCGTCTGTCGTTAGATCGTATAGTTGCGTGGTCCGATTCTACAGTCGCTCTTTGTTGGATTCGATCGTCATCTTATAACTGGAAAACTTTATAAGTAATCGGATTTCGCATATTCAGGATCGCGTTCCTCCTACATCTTGGAACCATGTTCGGTCACATGATAACCCCGCAGACTGCGCCTGTAGAGGATGTTAGCATCAGATTTAGTCAATCATCAGTTATGGTGGACAGGCCCTCCATGGTTGTCACTTCCAGAAGAAAATTGGCGGTTACCCACATGCCAAAGTTAATCGATACATCTCCAATAGATGTGGAGAAACGTACATTGGTATTAAATGTTGTTGTGACAGATAATTTTTTAGATTCATTACTAGAGAGATTTTCAAATCTACAAAAAATATGTAGAATTGTTTCATATGTTTACCAGTTTGTTCGTAAGTTACAATTTGCTAGACAAGGCAGTTGGTGAGAATTTGGATAACGTGTCTGTGTCTCAGCAACACGCTATGGAATTATTGATTAAGAGAATTCAGCAAGAATCATTTGGTCAGGATATAGAAAATATTAAACGGGGTAAGATAATTAGTAAACATCTTCGACCTCTTACCCCTTTTTATCGACTCGCGTGGTTTGTTGAGGGTGGGCGGTCGGCTCAGAAACTCGGAATTACCATATGAAACAAAATTTCCATTGGTACTTCCTCGCACTCACAGATTAACAGAATTAATCATCTTGGACTGCCATAAAACATACTTACACCCTGGTCTTAAAGCCGCACAATTTTTACTAACCCAAAATTATTGGATTTTGTCAGCAAAAGAGTCATCGTCAGTGTTTAAAATCTTGTATTCGATGTTTTAGAGTGAAACCAATTGCTTATTGTCCTCCGATGGGTGATTTTCCTGTATCAAGGTTTACCTCTGTAAAGGCCTTCCTACACACGGGATTTGATTTTGGAGGTCCTTTCTGTATTCTCATGAGCCGTAATCGAGGTGTAAGGTCACTAAAGGCTTACATTTGTTTATTTGTTTGCTTCAGCACAAAGGCTCTTCATTTAGAGCTTGTGTCAAGTTTGTCGGCGGATGCCTTTATAGCCGCGTTACGACGCTTTATAGCCCGCCGGGGTAAATGCCTAAAACTCTATTCCGATTGCGGTACCAATTTTGTTGGAGCATCGAACGAAATCTCGCAACTGATGACTCAATCAGTGCATGCTGAAGGAATTGAATTCGTGTTCAATCCTCCTCAGCTCCTCATTTTGGAGGGTTGTGGGAGGCTGGAATTAAGTCTGTCAAGACACATTTAAAAGAGTGATTGGCGACCAGATATTATCATACGAGGAATTAAACACGGTTTTAATTCAGGTTGAAGCCATTTTAAATTCAAGGCCTCTGTGCCCCATGAGCTCAGATCCGAATGATTTTTCATTTTAAGTTCGTCCCATTTTTGAATATAGAGCCTGTTTCTGTCATACCCGATCCAGTTCTCCTTGAGTTGGAAATATCAAAATTAGATCGTTGGCAACTTATTCAACGCATCCAACAATTATTTTGGAAGCGTTGGCGTAATGAATATCTGCATTCTTTGCAACAGAAGGCAAAATGGTTTACCCTACTTCTGAGGCGAAAATTGGAACGTTAGTCTTAATTCATGACAATCAAGTCGCACCTTTACATTGGAAATTAGGCGCATAAAAAAACTGTATGTTGGGTCAGACAACATTAACCGCGTGGCAGGTGTGAAAACAATGCAAGGTTTTCTCAAAAGACCACTTGTTAAACTATGTCCTCTTCCTTTGTAAAAATAGTTTTAGTATTTTTCGTAAGTGTATACGTATAAGTATTTGTTGCCGTTTACTTTTAAAATAAGTTGCTTCACACTTATTTTGGTGGGCGGTATGTTTAGGCTTATTTACCCTATTTACACGTTTTACCTTAAGCTTATAGATATTAATTAATGTCGCTTATCCTTTAACCTAACAGTACTTAACCCCTTCATATAATCCGGTTCTATCCACTACCTACCTACAAGAAAAGGGACTAAATGGTGAGAAAAGACAGAAATACGAGTGCTTCGAAAGTCGTAGCAAGTGTCACATGTACGCAATATGTTGTCGTGGTTATTTTGCAGTAATTAGTGCCGTACAATCGGTTCGTGTGCTAATTAACATTACTACAGTCCCCAATCAATTAATAGTTTCGTTACATTGATCGACCAGCGTTGAATCAAGATCGCAGTCATTAAAGGTAGGTGAATTCCATATCATTGGTTCATCCCTTTATCCTTACAACCATGTTTAGCCAATCTTACCATTCCTCGACATATTCAAATAGATAATGCACAATCGGTGCAGCTTCATGGGTTTTGTGATGCCTCTGAAGCAGGTTATGCTGCTGCCATATATATTCGTTGTGTTACACTCGAAGGAAACATTTCCGTAAAATTAGTATACGCTAAATCTAAGGTTGCTCCTCTTAAGAGAATTTCTTTACCGCGTTTAGAGTTATGTGCAGCCGTGCTTTTATCCAATTTAGTGGAATACGTGTCTTGTGTTTACAAAAACCTGATTACTCCTGATCAGATATATGCTTGGTCAGACTCGACAGTGGTGTTATCATGGATCAAATCGCCTCCTCATCGTTGGAAGACATTTGTCAGTAATCGCATCAGTCATATTCAGAATAAGATTGCCCCTCATCAGTGGCATCATATCAGTGGAGTGGACAATCCCGCAGATTGTGCTTCGCGTGGACTAATGCCTT
Organism: Platerodrilus igneus; assembly: GCA_036346225.1. Lineage (NCBI taxonomy): Eukaryota > Metazoa > Arthropoda > Insecta > Coleoptera > Lycidae > Platerodrilus > Platerodrilus igneus. The sequence goes on along the minus strand of JARFIW010001469.1, from coordinate 5,961,257 downwards.
CCGATCTTGTAAATCATTCAATGTGGTGGTTCGTCCAATTTTCTTTACAACTCGAATGAATATTCTTCATTTGATGCACTGGAAATAGACCCAGTAGTAGAAAGTGAACAAAGAAAATTAAATTTGTTAAATGTTGTCCCCTTTGATGAGATAAATGTCTTATTGAATAGATTTTCATCATTGCGTAAAATACAAGGTGTTGTGGCTTATTGCTTACGCTTTGGTAATAATTTGCAGTGAAGTTCATCAAAGAAAAACAGGTTCGCTTGTTATGACCGAGTTACATAAAGCATTACTAGTGATTGTGAAAATAGTACAGCATGAAGTTTTTCTCAATGAAATAGATTGTATTGAGAAAGGGAAAGTGTGTGCAAAATCAATTCAAAATTGGCTCCGTTTATCGCTTTTGATAACCTTGTGCGTGTTGGTGGTCGTTTACGACATTCTGAATTATTATATGATGCTAAGCATCCTCTACTACTTCCTCGAGATCATAGACTCAGTGAGTTGATTGTAGAATATACACACCGTAAATATCTACATCCAGGTCCTCAAACTTTAGGTTATTTGATTTCTCAACAATTTTGGGTGTTGGGTTTAAAACGTGTTATTAATCGTGTTCTTTCAAAGTGTGTTCAGTGTTTTAAAGTCAAGCCTACTTCATTGTCTCCGTTAGTGGGTGACTTACCTGCTCCTCGAATTTCTCAAATAAAACCATTTAGTCATGCTGGACTAGATTTTGCTGGTCCTCTTGCTATGACTTCAAGGCGTGGTAGAGGTGCAAAACATACCAAAGTCTACATTTGCATTTTTGTGTGTATGGTCACAAAGACTTTACATATTGAACTGGTTTCTGAGCTTTCATCTGATGCTTTTCTTGCTGCCTTGCGGCGCTTTATAGCACGACGAGGTCGTTGTTCCGATTTGTATAGCGACCAGGGTACCAATTTCGTCGGAGCATCATTGCTTATGCTCAAGAGGTATCGGGATCTTTAGCCATCAACTGGCATTTTAATCCTCCCACCTCACCCCATTTTGGTGGTATCTGGGAAGGAGGTGTTCGGTCCATCAAGACTCACTTATATAGAGTTATTGGCGATCAAGTGTTGACGTACGAAGAACTTTTAACAGTGCTTGTTCAAATTGAGGCTGTTTTAAATTCTCGTCCTCTGTACAGTCCCAGTTGTAATACAAATGATCTATCGGTCCTTACACCTGGACATTTTCTTACTTTGGAACCGTTGACGTGTCCTCCGGATCCTGACGTTACAAATCTGAAATGTAATAGACTTTCTCGGTGGCAACTGTTGCAGAGAATGCACCAAGACTTCTGGAAGCGTTGGTCTTCAGAGTATCTCCATTCTTTACAACAGCGTGAGAAATGGATAAAATCCTCTTCCCATGTTAATATTCATGATTTTGTGTTAATCAAAGATTCCAATTCGCCCCCCCTACAGTGGAAACTTGGTCGAGTAGTTGCTTTTTTTCCAGGTCGTGACGGGGTAGTTAGGGTTGCTCGTGTGCGCACTCAAAATGGCGAATTAGATCGTCCATTAGTTAAGTTGTGCCCACTACCACTGTGTAATTAGTCATATGTGCAATTATAATTATTTATGTGTGTAGAATCAAATTTTGTTCAAGTTACATTTTGTATTCATGTGTTCAAGTATATTGATGCACATTCATTTATTTATTTTCATCATCATCATTAGGTCTTCAGTCCTAGAACTGGTTAGACGCGTACCATCATTGTTCCCTATTCTGAACTAACCTACAGATTTCCCTGAAATATGCACAGTTTGCATCTATAACTGTCTGATCTAGGTCTACATCTACCTCTTTTTTCCTATCTCTGCTTGTAATATATCACATACTATTCCCCAAAAATGCCTTAGAACGTATTCCGCCCTACTATTTCTCTTTTTCCCCAGATATCCTTGTTCCCCTACTATTTCTGTAACTTATTTGTTATTATCTTTGTCTGTCCATGCTATCGTCCTGATACATCTGAAGCACATCATTTCTCAAGGCTGCTACCGTTTTTCTGTCTGCGTTTCAGACTTCCCGTATTTCATAGGCATACTGTGCTGTGCTCCACACATATGCTTTCAACAATTTTCTTCTTATTCTGTTTGTTGTCTTTCCTCATAGGCGATGTTCTTTCTTGTTAGATGCAGTTCGATCACTTTCTATTGTTTTACAGTTATATGACCTATTTCTCCGACCTTCAATGGTTGTGAAGGGAGGTAAGCAGTCTGTGGCTGCCAAGTTCTCCCAACACTTAACCATTTGGCGATTTAATATATTTTCCAATTTACCTTTTCGCACAGTCAACATTAGTTGCAGGTATTTCGCAGCCATTAGGTTTTCCATCTCAAAACTGGTTGGACACGTACCTGCACTTATTTATATTCTGAGCTAGCCTACATAGTTCCCTGAAATTCTCACACAGCATGTGTATTCAGGTTAATCTTCTTTGGGAATTAAACCATTCATAGTTTTTAAAATCAACTTTATTTACGTTTCGATCCATGATCTAGGATCGTTGTCAAAATAATAATAAAACTTTAAGTTTGACATTTATGACATAAATTGAAGGTGACTTTGATTTATTGATGTTTGAAATATTTAGTTTGAGTATACTAAGCAAAAATTTTTAAAGTTTAACAGAATGATTGCCTTCAATTTGTGTTGCGGCCTGGGATCGGCTTTCTTTAGGTAGCCAATACGCTTAACGTGAAATCAGCTGATTAATTTTTATTGGTGAATTTTATATAAATTCAATAACTTGGAATTGGAAAACATTTTTTAACATGTTTCTATTTATACAATTGAGAGAATGGTTATTAAAGAAGTGTGCGATTGCATTATTGAAAGGCTTAAGTAGTCGTTTTTTTTAATATTTATTTTGAGGGGGAAAATTCATTATGATTTAAGTTACCTCTTTGGTAGATTTTAACATGGTTCTGAGGCGACTCTGTGGCGGGTTTACACTTGTCAGATACCAATGTTGTTATATGAAGATTGTATATGGATCTGTGGCGACCCTATGGCGGGTTTACACTTGTCAGATACCAATACTGTTCAACGGAGATTGTATATGGTTTTGAGGTAACCTTATTGTGGATTTATACTTGTCAGATACCAATTCTGTTTTACAAGAATTGTTAATATGCTTATTTTTATGTAATTAGTTATTTTATGTATAAATAGAAATCATGTATGTAGGCTGTATTTCATGTTAATATTGCAAGGAAAACCCAGGAGAAACTTGCAATGCTACCTAGATATTGTGGGCATTTGATTTTCATTTGTTATTTCTTTTGTTATTTCTTTTAGTAATGGAATCCATTGTTTACTGAAAGTCACGGATTCGTTTGCAACTCAGTTATTTTTATGTAGGGTTATATAAGCAGCTACTTTGATTTTGCATTTTTGGTGGTTTTCTTCTTTTCAGGGAGTATGTGTATTCAGCTCGTTCCCTTTCTATTGTTTTCTAATTTTATACCCTATTTTACCAAGATTCAGTGAAGGAGGTTAAGCAACCTGTGGCTACCAAGATTCCCCAACACTTAGACATTTGCCGAAATAATGGTTTTCCAGTAAATCGTTTCACACACTTAACATTATTCGAAAATATTGCCCAACCAATTCTTGTAGTTACTTATAATAATCATCATGTTTAAGCACAGTTATCTTTTCGTCATTAGTTTATCCATCTTGGGATTGGTTGGATGCGTACCTCCATTGATTTCTATTCTGGGCTAGCCTACACATCTACCTGAAACCTCTACAGCCTACATCTTTTACTATCTGTGTGCAGTAGTCTAATCTAGGTCTGCCTCTTCTTCTCTTTTTTCCTATCTCTGCTTCTAAAATATTCCGCACTATTCTCTCATGCCGTAGTATGTGGCCTATCATCCTATCTCTCCTATTTTTTACCGTTTTCCACATATTTCTTTCTTCCCTTACCATTTTTAGTACCTCTTCGTTCTTAACTTTGTCTGTCCATGATATCTTCATCATACGCCTGTAACACCACATTTCAAAGGCTTCTACCTTTTTCTCGTCCGCTTTTCCTACTGTCCAAGCTTCACAGCCGTACAGTGCTGTGCTCCACACATATGTTTTAAGCAATCTTTTCCTTGTTTCTATGTTTGTGGTCTTTGAGCACAGTAGTTGCTTTTTCTTGTTGAATGTAGCACGACCTTGTGCTAATCTTTGTTTTATATCTTTTGTGCTTTTCCCATCTTGCGTTATTTGGCTTCCTAGGTAGCAGAAATCCTTAACCTCTTGTAAGTTCATGTTAAATACTTGTATTCTTGTTTTTGATTTATTTTCCCCACCTTTGCAAACTAGAACTTTAGTTTTAGTTTTGTTAATTTTCATACCGTATCTCTCTGTTAGAACCGTTTACATTTCATTAAGAGCAGCTTCTAACTCTTCCTTGCTAGACGCTAATACCACTATATCATCTGCAAATCTAAGCATATCAATTTTTTGTCCCTGCATAGTAATTCCAAATGTCTTCCTGCATTTGACAGTATTCATTGCCTCTTCTATGTACAAGTTAAAATCAATGGGGATAGGGCACATCCCTGTCTCACCCCTTTCCTAATGTTTACTTCTCTCGTTCCTGCTCTAATTCTATTACTGCTGCTTGCTCTTTGTATAAGCTATGCACTATTCGTCTATCCCTATAACTCATTCCAATCTTTTGAGTATTTCAAACATTTTTTCCAATTTACATTGTCGAATGCTTTTTCCAGATCTACAAACCCTATATACATGATTTCCCCTTTTCTATTGTTTTCTCCATTATCACTCTCAGAGCTAAAATAGCCTCCCGTGTTCCCCTGTTTCGCCTAAACCCAAATTGGTCTTCTCCTAGTATTTCTTCAGCTCGTTTTCCATTCGTCTTTGCACAATTCTAGTTAATATTTTTGACACGTGTGCTGTCAAACTTATTGTTCGAAAATTTTCACATCTATCCGCCTTTCTTTTTGGTATAGTTACTATGATGCTACGTTTGAAATCTTTGGGTACCTCGCCTGTCTCATACATATAGCTTACAAGTTGGAAGAGACGTTCTGTTACTGCTTGTCCAGCGGCTTTTAGAGTTTCTGCTTGCACCTTATCTGTACCCGGCGCCTTACCATTTTCAGACTCTTTAATGCTAACTCAAACTCGTCTCAAGTATAGGATATCCCAAGTCATCATTTTCAATGTCTGATTCCTGTTCTAACGCAGTTAGTTCCTCTCCTGCATATAAATTCCCTATATATTCTTGCCATCTACTCCCTTTCTCTCGTTTTCTATAATGACGTTTCCTTGTCGTCCCTTATATTTTTGCTATACGGTTTTATATCCCTAAAATTCATTCTAATTAATTTGTATGCTTCGTCTGTCTTTCCTATTTCCATCTTAGTTTGTACTTCTTTGCACTTTTCATCAATCCATTGTTCTTTAGCTTTCCTGCATTTTGAATAATTTCCCATTTTATGGCTTTGTATCTCTGTTTTCCTGTTTCGTCTGATTTATTTTGTATTTTCGTCTTTCTTCTATTAAATTCACGATATCCTTTGTTATCCATGGTTTCTTATTTTCTTTTGTGTATACCCCAAAATATCTCTGGCCGCCATGTCTAGGCTGGATTTAATGTTATTCCATTCTGTTTCTACTTCCTTAGTTTCAGATATTTTCCGATATCATTCAGCAATTCATTTGACTTTTTCGAATCTTACTTGAATATCTTTGTCTTTTAGTTTCTCTAAGTCCAAGTGCCTTTTTCCGTTCCTTTTTTTCAGATTTTTAAATTTAAGTGCGGCCTTCATAATTACGATGTTGTGGTCAGTATCTATATCTGCTTCTGGGTAGCTTCTACAGTCTTTTACTTGATTCCTAAACCGTTGTCTAACAAGAATGTAATCTATTTGATATCGTCCTATATCTCCTGCAATCTTCCACGTATATCGTCTTTTAGCATGATGTTGAAATAATGTGTTTGTGATGATTAAATTGTTCTTGTCGCAAAATTCTACCAGCCTATTTCCTTTGTCGTTTCTCGTGCCTAAACCAAATAAACCTACTACCGCTCCTTCTCTACCCTCACCTACCACAGCATTAAAATCCCCCGTAATTATTAAATTTTCATGTCCTTTTACGTATCTTAATATGTCTTCGATATCTTTGTAGATGGCTTCTACCTCTTCGTCACTGTAGCTAGAGGTGGGCATGTATACTTGTATTATTACTGTGTTTACCGGTTTAGATTCTAATCTAACCATGAGTACTCTTTCGTTCTTTTGTAAGTAATTTTCTACACAGTATCCTATCTTTTTCCGCATAACTATCCCCACACCCAAATTTCCGTCCTCTGCTCCTGTATGAATTACCCTGAAGTCTCCACTCCAAAAATTCCCCGCCTCTGGCCACCGAACTTCGCTGATCCCTACTATGTCTAGTGATAACCTATTCATTTCGATTTTTAGGTTCTCTAGCTTTAGTTCTCTTGCTTCATACTTCTAACATTCCACGCTCCGACTCGCAGAATGTTCCCGACTATTATTTTTAACTTTCCGATCACATCCTCCGAAGTAGTCCCTCCCGGAGATCCGAATGGGGACTATTTTAACTCGGAATCTTTTACCCCAGAGAAAGCCATCATGTTTGTTACAATTTAAGTACGCTGTGTACTTGGGAGATAATGTGGTGGTTTCCCGTTGCCTTCCACATCGCGGTAGTGTGTCTTAGACTGCCATACCCGACCCCTATGGTCTCTGCCAATCTAAGTACCGAAAGAGCCGCTGCCCTCTTTCGGGGACCTGTCTTAGTCTGGTTCCTCACTAACGACCCTACTACTTTGGTTGGACCTGTAGTTTGGCTCTTTAGCTCATTAGAACACGCAAGCCATTTCACCTGTTCTAGTAATTTAGAACTTTGGCAAGGTGCAGGTCCATTCGAAATTATTTTCAATTAATTAAAATAACATTGCTTATTTTGGTGAGCGGTATGTTTGGGATTGATTAATTTCATTATTCAAATTCAAATATTTTTCGTGTTTATAAAATTGGTGTGTTGGGACGTTATCACTCCCGCCAACATATTTTGTCAAAAACAAGTGCATCTTATCACTTGTTATTTCGGTGTACAACATGGTGGACATACAAGGTGCTGCCTTGTAAACTTCAGGGAATGCTGCCAGCAATTTTCAATCTATGTGGTGACTAATTGCAGAAAGTCGCTTGTGTTGAAAGTGAAACAGTTCCTCAGGTGAGTGTATTTTCGTTTTAACTACACCAATTTCGTGATATTAGGTTAAACATTTTGTACTGACATTTCGTGTGGTTTTTCAAACAATTTCTATAGTTATTCAATAACAATAGCACAAAGATGAAAAATGAATAGTGAAAATACATACATATAATGAAATATCAAAAAAAATCATAAATGTTACTGTATATGTATAAGGTTATTGTAAAATTTTGTGAAGTTCTCTATATCTGTTTTATTATTAATACTATTGGAATGACTTTGAATGTGTATAATCTCTAAAGTATTGCGTTTATTATCATTTTGTTCACATTGTATGATGTTGGTGTTATCAAAATCAAAATTATGTAGGTGTTTTAGTGCATGGTTAGATAGTGCTGTATTTTTTTATGGGTTGCTTGATCAACCGAAACGCGTAATGTACAACAAATAAAATTTTTTTATAGATGATATTAATAAATGACCTGTTTCCCAAGAGTTATATATATATATATATATAAAAGGTTCTTGTTATATGATTTAATACAAATGATACACATTTAATGTTTTGTGTTTAATTTTATGAGCGACTTTATCCCAAGAACCAAAAAACAAAATCTTTTCTATATATATATATATATATTGAAATGATCATTTGGGCTTTACTTAAAAAGTCTAAGTTATTATTTCATCTTATTAATTTCTATATATATATATATATATATATATATATATATATATATATATATATAGGTACTAACTTATCTCTATGACCTCCGGTATATACGCCGGACGTACAGGCCTCCACCATTTCCATAACTGTATATGCAACATTCTGGGTGTATTTTGGTTGAGGGGAATTCATACTATTCGGTTTCCTAAAGAGGGGTAAATAAATCTCACTTTTTTCCACTTATATATAGTTATATACACTACGAACCAACCTCCAGTTTATATGGAAAACGTATCATTGGTTGGTCCCTATTGCCTCATTCAGCGTTGCCAGTTCTTGTAGATCGGGTATGAAGAGTAAGTGACTCATCAACGAACAATATAATATGTGAAGCTTGTTAGTAATGCGTATTTGCTTGTAAAGCGTTTATAACTTAGTTTGCTGTTAGTTTTATCGACAATGCAGTTTGTAGGAAATATTTTACTACATGAAATCGTTTCAGTGAGAGGCGAGGTGAAATCGAGAGACTTTTCTTAACCCTGTTTTGTTTGAATGAAATTTTGATGCAAAATCGATTGTTTACGCGTAAGGGCTATAACTAAAATACTACAAAAGTATTTCTAAAACTTTCTATCTATATAAATTAATGAACTTTTATAACTTGAAAGCGGAATCGGTCTATAAAATATACTTGTAATTTAAATATAACTAGAAATTTACGACTTTTAAAAGAGAATTGGTTCATGTTAAAAATGCACAATTTGCACATTCTAATCCTTTAACACACATATTACAATATTATACCGAAATTTTTAATGTCAACTAAGTTACTTGATACATTAATTATTTTATACCAATAAAATCGTAGAGATAGTATATCTATTATTTAGTGTTCAAACAGTATTTTTTTGGTTATTGTTTTTTCACTAAAAAGTCAACATCTTTCTTCGATTATATAAGAAACTAAGAAGGGATGTATTAGAAATGCTCCATTACAACCAAGTTACAAGCGTGTAAATACAGAGAAAAATTTTCTATAATAGGGAAAGAAAGATAGAGGGATAAAGAGATACAGAGGTAGAGAGATACAGAGATAGAGATATAGAGAGATAGAGAGATAGAGAGAAAGAGAGATAGAGAGATAGAGAGATAGAGAGATAGAGAGATAGAGATAGAGAGATAGAGATGAGAGACAGAGAGATAGAGAGATGAGAGATAGAAAGATAGGGAGATAAGGAGGTAGAGAGATAGGGAGATAGAGAGATAGAGAAATGGAGAGATGGAGAAATGGAGAGATAGGGAGATAGAGAGATAGAGAGATAGAGAGAAAGAGAGATAGAGAGACAGAGAGATAGAGAGATAGAGAGATAGAAAGATAGGGAGATAAGGAGGTAGAGAGATAGGGAGATAGAGAGATAGAGAAATGGAGAGATAGGGAGATAGAGAGATAGAGAGATAGATGGAGAGATGGATGGAGAGATGGAGAGATGGAGAGATAGAGAGATAGAGACATAGAGAGATAGAGAGATAGAGAGATATAGAGATAGAGAGATAAGGAGGTAGAGAGATAGGGAGATAGAGAGATAGAGAAATGGAGAGATGGTGAGATGGAGAGATAGAGAGATAGATAGAGAGATACAGAGACAGAAAGGGGTTCAGAAAGATACAGAGAGATACAGTGAGGTACAGGGAAATACAGAAAGGCACAGATAGATACAAAAAGATGCAGAGATTCATAGAGATGCAGAAAAATTCGGCGAGGTTCGTAGAGATGCAGGAGATCCGGAGAGATACGGAAAGATATGGAGAAATACGCAGCGATACGAAGCGACACGGAGAGATACGGAGTGATACGAAGAACTACGGTGTGATACGGAGAGATACAGAGAAATGTAAAGAGATGCAGTGAGGTACAGAGAGATACAGATACGGAGATATACGGAGAGATACAGAGAGATGCGGTAGATATAAAGTGATACGGAAAAATACGAAGAGATATGGAGGGATACGAAGAGATTCTGAGAGACATGGAAATATTCGGATAGAAACGGAGAGATACGGGGAGATACGACGAGATAGGTCAACATACGGAAAGAAATGGCAGATATGGGTAAATGCGAAAAGATATTGAGAGATACGAAGAGATAAGCAGAGATACGAAGAGTTTTCTAAAGATACTCAGCGATACCGAGATATGGAGGGATACGGAGAGATACAGAGCGATACGCAGCCATATGGAGCCATACGCAGAGATACGGATAGATACGAAGAGATTCGGAGAAATACCTAGAAATACGGAGGAATACAGGTCGCTACGCGGCAGATACAGAAATTTACGCAGTGATACAGAGTGATACGGAGTGACACGGAAAGATATAGAAAAATATTGAGAGAAGAATACGGAGATATATGGAGAAATACTGAGAGATACAGAGTGATACGGAGAGGTACAGAGAGTTGCAGAGAGATAAAAATAGATACAGAAACGAAGATATACGGAGAAATATGTAGACTTACGGAGAGATACTAAGACATACGGAGAGATAAGGGGAGATACGGGGAGATAAGGAGGGACACGGAGAGATATAGCAAGACCTAGCGAGATATAGCATAATGTAGCGAGATATAGCGAGATATAGAAAGATATAGATATACAGGAAGATACGGGAGATATAGGGAGATATAAAGGGATAAAGAGAACTAGAAGGATATAGAGGGAGATAGTGAGACATAGAAAAATATAGAGAGACATAGTGACATATAGTAACATCGAGCGGCATAGAGAGGCATAGGGAGACGTATAGAGACATAAAGAGTCACAAAGAGACATTAAGAGACATAGAAAGACATGGAAAGATATAGAGGCATAGAGGGATATAGAGGGACATAGAAGTATATAGTAGGACATAGTCGGACATAGCAACACATAGAGAGACATTGGGGCACAGAAAGGCATAGAAAGGCATAGTGAGGCATAGATATTGACAGATATAGAGTGATGTAGAGGAATATAGAGCGATGTAGAGAGATTTAGAGAGGAATATAGAGATATATGGAGAAATATAGAGAATTATAGAGCGATATAGGAAGATATAGAGGTATAGAGGGATATAGAGAAATATAGATAGATATAGAGAAATATAGGGGCAGAGATACAGAGAGAGATAAGGGGACAGAGCGGCAGAAAAACAGAGGGAGAATGAATATACGCATGTGTGAAATTGAAAGGAATTGCATAGGTGAACGTGTCACTAAGTGAGTGCGAGGAGAAGGGAGAGAGAGGAAAAAGAAGAGAGCGAGGAAAGAATGGAGAGACAAACAAAGTGGGAGTGTGTGAGAATTTGAGAGAAAAAAGTGGTTTCTTGAAGAAGAATGAATATTTGCACGTTTATGAAATTGATAAAAACTGCATGAGTGAACGTGGCAATAAATGAGGGAAATGGATCGTCTGCGAGTTAGAGAGTGAGTTGGTAGGTAATCGAGCTAGTGAATCATTGAACGTCAATGAACGAGTTAGTAAGAGAGTGAGACAGTGAGTGAATGAGCATGTTGGACCGTTGATGTGTCAGTCCACGAGCGTGTCAGTTAGTCAGTTAGCGAGTGAGTGAATCACTAAGTGTCTCTTGGGAAATTGCGGATTGAGTTAGTAAGTGTGTCAATCAGCATGTTGGGACTGAACCAGTAACTGCCCGAATGAGTGTTTCAGTGGATAAGTAAAAGAGTGGGTGAGTTAATGAGAGAGTTAGGAAGACCGTGCCGGTCAAGTTGGGGAGTACGCCAATGAGTGTATCGGCAAGTTGCGAAATGAATTCTGTATGAGTGAGTGAAAATAAATAAGCGAGTGTCGGTCGGTCAGTAGGTCGGTCCGTCGATGAGTGAATCAGTAGGTTACTGAGTTACTCTGGGAAATAGTGAGTATGTTAGTCGGTTGGTGAATGAGCGGGTTGGTTGGTGAATGAGTCGGTGAGTGAATCAGTGAGAGTGATTGCTAGGTTGTTGGATTGCACTTAGAGTGTAAGTGAGTGTGTTGGCGGTAAGCCCACGAATGAATCATTGGATAAATCAGTAAGTGGATTGGGCGATCAGTTGGCCGGTCAAAAAGTGAGTGAGTTTCGATCGATTAGGTATTCGGTGAGTGAGTAAATGAGTAAGTCTGTGAATATGTTAGTCAGTCAACGGTTGAATGAGGGTGTCAATCGGTCGCTCCGCGATAGTCAGTGAGTAAGTGTGACCATCGTTCGGTCGTGTGAGTTATTGGATGAGCGGTCAGAAGATCTCGGTTAACGTGTTTTAGAATAAGGCAGTGAGGAAGCGAGTGTGACGGTCGGTCGGCTTGCCGGCGAGTGAGTGAGTGTCGAACGATAGCTCGACGAGTGAGTAAGTGTAGTGATTGGTTCAAATGTGAGCCAATAAGTTAGTTAAACAGTGTAAAAGTCGGTCAGTAAGTGTGTCGTTTGATGAGTTGCTGAATAAATCTGTGAGTGAGTCAATGATTGGTATAGGGTATCGGTCGGCTAGCGCATGAGCGAGTAAGTGAACGCGCGATTCAATGAATGAGTGTCGGTCCGTGAGTGAGTATGTTGATCGACGAGTTGACGAACGAGGCAGTGAATGAGATTGTCGTTCGGTAAGACGGTAGACGAGTGAGTCACTGAGTGTATCGGTCGACAAATGTATTGCTGACTAAGTGGGTTTGTTCGTTGGCAAGGGAATGAGTGAGTGTTGCTCGATCGACCAGTCAGCAAGGGAGTCTGAAGATAAGCTGGTGAGTATATTGGTCGGCCGGCCAGTCGGCGAGTGATTGGGTAGTCGATGCGTCGATCGGCGAGGGAGTATGTCAATAGGTCGGTCGATGCGTGAGTCAGGGAATGAAAGAGTGAATCAATAAAAATGTATCGCTCGGCGAAATAGAGAGTGAAGCAGTGAGTGAGTCAGTGAGTGATTCAGTGAGTAATATAGTACATGTGTCGATCGGTCAGTAGATCGATTGGTCAGTGAGTAAAAATGCATGGGTGGGTGAGTCAGTGAGTGTGTCGATCGACGAGTTGCGAATGAGTAAATAGGTGAGTCAATAGATTAGTAAAAGTGTGCCAGTTGGTGAGCTGGTAGTGAGTCGGTAGATAGCTGTGCCAATAAATGAGTCGTATATGAGCGCGTTACTGAGTGTATCAAGGTGGAGTCAGTAAGTGAGAGAGCGAAAGTGACTTAGCGTTAGTAGGAGTGTCGACTGGTGAGTAGGTCGGTCGGTTGACTAGTGAGTTATCGAGCTAATCTGAGTTAGACAAGTCAGTTAGCGAGTGCATCGATTGTTGGATGAAAGAATGAGGCGATATGCAAATGAATCGGCGAGTGAATCATTAAATTTGTAAGTTAGTAAGTAGTTGATAAGTCAAAGAGTGTCAGTTAATAGGTTAAATGGCAAGTTTTAATGTGAATCTTACGTTAGTGAGTTAGTCTGCGAGTTGGTGAGCGAATTTTGGTCGACCATTTAGTGAGCGGGTCGGTCGGCAAACGAGTCGGTGAGTGAGTCAGTGAGTGTGTTTTACGGTAGGTCGTTCTATTGCCGCTTGGCAAATGAGTCAGTGAGTGTATTGGTAACAAGTGACCCAATGAGTCACTGAATAATTCAGTGAGTGGGTTGGTCGGTTAGTTGGCCGAACGGAAAGTGAATGAGTGAGTTTTGGTCGTTCGGATAGCCGGCGATTAAGTCTATGAATATGTTGGTCGGTCGGCGGGTGAGTGAGTATGTCAGTTGGTCAGTCAATAAGAGTCGGTGAGTAAATGTGGCAATCGTTCGGTAGGTAAGTGAGTTAGTGGGTGAGTAGTTAGTATGTGTTGACCGGTGCGCGGCAGAATCAATCAGTGAGAGATGGAGGGTGACAACCTTTCGGACAGTCTGCAATTGAGTGTCCAACGATAGCTCGGCGAATGAGTAAATGTCTATCGGTCAAAAAGTGAGCAAGTGAGGGAGTCGGTAAAAGAATGCATGGGTCTGTAGTGAGTGAGTAGTGAGCGTGTTCCGGTTGACGAGTAGCGGAATGAATCAGTGAGTGATTTAGTGTGTGTTATAGTGTCGGCTAGCTGTCGCATGAGTCAATGAACGAGAAATTGATTTCATGAATGAGTGTCGGTCGGTGAATGAGTATGTCACTCGGTACGTCGGCCGGCGCGTTAGTCAGTGGGTGTATCGGTCAACGTATGTATTACTGAATGAGTAAGTCTGCAAGTGAGTGAGTGTGGGTAGATCAGTCAGCTAGCGAGTGGCTCAGAGAGTTAGTTGGTGAGTATGTTGGTCGGTCAGCCAGTCCGCGAGCCGGTGGATAGTCGATGGGTCGATCGAAGAGTATATCGATCGATCGGTCGACGAGTAAATCAGTAAGCAAATCAGTGAGAATGTGTCGCTCGGCAAGTAGGGGATAAACCACTGAGCAAGTCAGTGATTGGTGTAGTATGTGTGCATGTCGATCGGCCAGTAGATTGGTTGGTCTACGAGTGAGAGTGAATGACTGTGAGCCAGTGAGAGTATGTCGGCCAGGAAGTGGTGAGTGTTTGAGTGAATGCGTCAGGGAGTCGGTGAGTGAGTGAATCAGTGAGTGTCGATTACGAGTTGGGGAGAGAATTAGTGAATGAGTATGCCAGTCAGCTAACCAGTCGACAAAGTAGGGTGTTGATTCATGGATCGGCAAATTTGTCGATTGGTCGGTCGGTGAATTCATCAATGAATGAATCAGTGTAGAATGAAAGTGAAGGTATTGGTGGGTGAGTTGTGGAGTCAATAAGTGAGCAAGCGATAATGTTTTAGTTAGTGTTAGTAAGAGTGTAGCTCGGTGAGTTGATTGGATGATTGGCAAGTGAGCTGGTCTGAGTGAGGCAATAAGTGTGACAATGAGTGTGTCGGTCGGTCGGTCGGTGAGTATATGAGATGATACGCAAATGAATCGGCGGATGTCATTTAATGATTTAGTTAGTGGGTGTGTTTGTTTGCTCGTCAACGAATAAGTCAGTGACTGTGCCGGCGAATGGGTAATTGAACAAATCAGTGAGTGAGTGAGTAAGAAGGTTGGCCAGTCGGCAAGTGAGTAACCATTATCGATCGGACGGTTGGCGGGAGTCAATGAGTGATCGTGTCAATTGGTCCAGGGCAAGTGAGTAAGTGAGTGAGCAAGTATGACTCGGTCGGCAAGTTGTAGAGTGAGCCGGTGACTGAATGGATACTGTAACGGACAATGATCTGTTTATTTATTGGGTCATTGGTTTGATATATAACATCGAAATACATATGTATTAAAGTTAAAGATTTTTACCGCAAATATGAAAAAGAAAATATTACTCTTATATCAAACGGGAGTTGGAGTATTGATTTATTTAAATCGATCTTTTCCTCAAAATGGTTTCCTATCCGTGGCTTATTTCAAAATTCCAAAGATAATTCAAATAAAATGCATTTGTAGGTATTTATTAAAATATAATCTCGATAATCAATCAATACGATAAAACTGTTATTTTCTCTAACGCCTGCTATTAATATGTATTATTTGTATAATTATAAATTTGTAACTCATTAACAACACAAAAACTAGACGAAGACTGGAATTTTTGATTCCGCACTAAATAATTTTAATAACAAATGCCTCTACTATCGAAGCAATTGATGCAGTATAAATCGTTTTACGTAAAATTGGAAGCTTAGGCCTTGAACGATAATTCATTTTTTAAGAAATTGAAATAACCTTAAAATTGAACAACGATCAATAAACACTCAAGGACAACTCACGAGGTTGTTGACGTGTCTAAATACTATGACAATAGAACGAAACAAAGTTTTATTGCATTTAACTAATTAATTATTTGGCGACAGTGGTTTCCACAACATAAAGTTGTTTACAAATATAACGTAAACATGCTTTTATATTAATTAGCGTAATTATAGAATATGATCATAGAATTTGGGTGAAAATGTTATAAAACCTGAAGACTAAGTTAATTTTATTTTTATGCATTACTTCACACCGTGATTTACCAATTTTAAGTGAACACTCAATTCAAGAAGAATTCTATACTGAGTATATAATTCGCCAAATAAAGACTAAATACAACATTTTATTCAGGTGCACATTATTATATTAACAAGTCTATTTATGTCTACACCACAATGGTACTGCTACAGTAATATGAGATTTAAGAACAAATAATATTTTGTTTAGGATAAATCGCAATCTTAAGTGATTTTTTTAAAATCAAACTATACAAAGATCGATAATTATTAATACGTATAAATACATAGGAACTTGTATATGCGGAGGGAAAGAATCTGTTCTCCATAACGCACCTAAAATTATATGTTATGGCAAAATCGGCAGTTCAATTACTGGCTGGATTCAGATGCAAACACACCGTTGAATTGATGCGCTTCTATCCCTTCCATGCTACTGCAATGTTGCCAATAATAAGAGGCCACATTGTACGAGAATTATAACATTTACTGAAGGAAACATATATGGAGGTCCCTTCGTAGTATCCGTACGATGTATCAAAAACGCTAGCGCCAGTGACTAACGCAAGGAACTAAAGCCCCCTATGAAATCATAATAACAGGCATAGTGACCTCCACAAAATTTTTTGCAGTTATGCTCTATGCACCCTATAGATTATTTACATGCATGAAATTGTTAAATACGCTATGGCCTCCGATTTCGGAGGCCATAGCGTCATATATGAGGTCTCAACGTATACATTATACGAAATTTGGAGGTCGTAGCGCATAGTTAGTACATATATATATATATATATATATATATATATATATATATATATTAGGTAGTTTTTTACACAAGGTAAGTTGTTAAATACTAACGTATTGTTATTAATAAGATGAAATAATAACTTAGACTTTTATGCAAAGCCCAAATGATCATTTCAAATCGAGCTAGTAATTGAAAGAAGGAAAATATAAGATCTTGGCCAGGATTTGAACCTGCATCTCAGTTTTGCCGGAACTGTGCATTTACCAATTACGCCACCGAGACTGATGACTATAATTGGGAAATTTACAAATCTAAATCGTGTACAGAACTATACATTACGTATCTAAAGATATGCCACTATTTCTTGTCTAGAATCAAACATTTTATATCTACTAGATACACTTGCTTGAACTAAAATAAAATGCAAAAATCTTTTTTTAATTAGAATTTTTCATTCACAAATGCTTCTCCATTTAAATCGCTCAGTGTACAAATTTTTAGAAATTAAGATGGATAATTTTTAATAATTCTTTATAAATCGAATTCAAATGTAACTGATCAGTTATAAACCATTTTTATAATGGCCAAACTCACCCGAAATTCGTTATTAATTTGTAAATTATCCACTTACACACAATAAAAGTTTACGTAATCTAACGTACTTAACTTAAAATTTTAAAACGCTGAGATTCTTGTTTTACCGTTAAATTATGCTGGCTCATACATGCCTTCCGAATTCTATATACCCATATTATTCAATTCTTTTAATATTAATTTACTATTAAAGGCATTTCAAAATTCATAGCATATTATGCTTCTATTCAAATTAAAATACATCTTGCTGGAATTTATCATTGTTCATTCATTTTAAAAAAAAAAGCTAGTTCATTATCTACTTCATAACTTTAAAAGTAGTTTATTAAGTACGTTATCTTTTAAAAGAAGTGTTTAACACTGATCATCAACCTGACGTCTTTAACGAGTAGTAGTAAAACACTGAACTTTGACCTACCTTCTTTAATTGGTTATATAGTATCAAATGATAGTGGAAGAAAGAAATATGCGAAAAACAGTAAAAAATTGAGAGGGAATGGTAGGACACATACTAAGGCATGCGGGAATAGTGCATAGTATATTAGAAGTACATTTTAAAAAATGATAGGTAGAGGTAGAACTAAATTTATTGCACACAGACAGTAAAAGATGTAGGCTGTTTGAATTTCAGGGAAATGTGTAGGTTAGCTCAGAATAGGAAACAATGGAGGTACGAGTCCAACCAGTTCTAGGACTGATGACCTATTGATGATGTGTATCACATCATACTACGTCATAAATCTAGAAATCTCTGGGAATTTTTGGTGTTTTTCTTTAATTTTCATTCATGTATATGATGCAATTTTACCGAAAGTGGCATATTCCATGGTTTGCGGTTATCATCAATTAATACATTTTATACGCTTATCTGTTAATATCTGTAATAGGTGTCGTTTGCTCATTTGTACGACCGTTATCACTTGATTTATTAGTTTTGCTAATTATTGTTGAATGAATATTTAAAATTTCTTATCTGCTGTTATGAACAACCTAGATGTTTCTCGAAGAAATGAAGTACGCTTTTCAATTTAAAATACATGTTCCTTGTCAAAAACACAATTGCTTATTTTGTGTTATTTTTAATCTTGTTATGGTAATGCAGTGAAATTAGATCCCTACAGAATGTAATTCTTTGAGAATGCATTTAATTAAAATTCCTCATCGAATCTCATTTGGTAGCAATAATTGATGAGAAGCATTTTTAGACGAGTATTTTTAATCGTGGAATATACTCTAATCTTACTTAGAAGATACAATTAGGTACGTAAGCTGAATGAAGCTTGTTAAGTCAAGGGTTTTATGTATGCCGAGTGTTCTACAAATACTGAGTGTTTTTACAATTACCCTACTATAAGATTGAGTATTTACAATAATTTCTTAATTTTTCTCAGGTTTGGAGTGCTGTATGTTCACGGGATGGTGTTAAATGACCTCTTACATGACCCCTTATCTCTCTGTCACACACATACACACACAGCTATATATATATATATATATATATATATATATATATATATATATATATATATATTGGTAGCATACATAACAAATTCCTTTTATTTTAAAAATTACAGTTTATTAATTCGATAAATTATTGCCAGAATAGCATTCAATTCAGGTTATTTTAATTTATAGATAAATTGAAACATATGCCAATTCTGACAATAACTAAATTAAAACAGATAGTAACAAACATCGGTGTGATTCGGTTCGCTAGTAAACTGTGGCATCGGTGTGCCCGTCAAAATAACCCCTTGCACCCGTCTTAGAGTGGGTTCGAAAACGTTAAATTTCTAAATTGGTTATCCTTGCCTTCCTTCAATGACCATCCTAAATCTCACCCTTTAAACGCCTATTTAAAGCGAGCTGCAGATCTTGGGTAAGTTCATTGCTTTATTTTGTTTGTTCATGTTTAAAAAATTACAGTCCACTGTGTCTTAATCGAGTGTTAATATTTTGGTTACCTTCGGGCACGAATTGTTAGTAGCGGGAATTTAGCACTCTACTAAATACCGGGTTATAAGGGTTATTTTGCTCGTTCATGCCACAGTTCATTTACAAAAATCGTTCACTATACATAACATAAACAGGTGTATGTTAAACAGACCTTTCGTGCTCTGTTGTCGCATATGCTTTTCTATTTCAAATTCGCTTATCTATCCTTGCAAGAGTGAGTACATTAGAAATAGCGTAAACAATACAAATCTTTCGTTCTAAATTTACATATTTGTTATACATCTGCAATTTGTTATTAATCACAGAATTATTAATATTACAATGAGTAAAGCGGTTAATAGATTAAAATCACTTCAATCTAAAAAGGAAACCTATTTCCAAAGAATTCAAATTCTTTACGATAAAAGTAAAAACATTCAAGATTCGGTAATTTTAAAAGAATTTAAGATAAGACACGCAACCCTAGATGACACAAAACGTAAATTAGATGAAATCATAGATGAAATCAATACGATAGGGTTTGAAAGCAGTTCAGAATTTAAACCGAACTACAATAAATTAAACGCTATCGATGAACTTTATTGTTACATTCAGGATGTTGCTACCGGTCTAATCACTTGAAAATTACCGATCAATCTTCTCAAAATCAAACTATGCAGGCAGCTGAAGCTACTGTTCGTCTCCCAAAAATTGATCTAATTGATTTTAACGGCGATTTTCTAAAATGGCCTCTTTCTCTGAAACATTTAAAAGCCTTATCCATAATAATTCTAATTTGGACAATACTTGCAAAATGCATTATTTATTAGGAAAATTACGGGTAGCACTCTGGCATTAAGCTCTGGTATGTTACCGACGGCTGAAAATTACTCTATACTATGGGCCGCTTTAATTGAAAAATACGAAGATAAGCGCTTTAGCTAACACTTATCTTTCTCAGGTTTTCGACTTTAAAGCGCTTCAAACGGAAGGTATTATCAGTCTAAATTCATTCATAGAAAAGGTCGACTCTGCAATCAATGCTCTTCGTAAATTAAACATTACAAACTTGTCTGATTTTATTCTTACTTCTATTGCTTTATCAAAGCTAGACAATCATACCGACAATTTATGAACAATCTTTAAAGGGAGGTTCGATTCCTACTTATGATGAGCTAGCCACGTTAAGTAAAGAACAAGTTAAAATTTTAGATCGAACCAGCAGTAGCAAAACAAAGCAAATTAATGGCCACACAAACAAGGCGAAGGTCTTACATGCCTTCATACAAAAGAAGTAAATAATCACGACAATTTGAAATGTGCTTATTGTAAAGGCGAACATCATCGATTAGCTAGGTGTTACAAATTTCTTAATCTTTCTCCATAAAATCGAATTTCTTTTGTTAAAGATCAAAAATTGTGTATTAACTGTCTCAGTTCTAAGCACGCTTTGTCGTTATGCCCTTCCACGTATTCATGTAGGTTGTGCAGTAACCGTCATCATTCAGTGTTACATATTCCTAGTCCGATTGTTGACACAAATAATCAAACGTTATCTAATCCTATAAATACAAATGAAGCAATTAATGTGAGTCTTTGTTCAACGTCGACTAAGGAAGGTTCAGATAAAATTACACGATTCTTTTAGCGACTGCGATCGTTAAAGTTGAATCAACAATGGGTACTCACCTGCGGTTGAGATTCCTAATTGATAGTGCTAGTCAATGTAACTTCATTACATCTAAATGCTGTCAATTGCTTGATTACCTGTAAATAAAACTTACACGTCTATTTCAGGGATCGGTGCGTCTTTCAAACCTGTTCGCGGTCAAACGCAAATAGCATTTACATCTCATCATGATGCAGATGTTAAATACCAAATGCAAGCGTTCGTGTTAGACAAAATCACGGATCGTTTGCCATCTTGTGCTGTCGCCCCAGCAGTTTGTAAACATTTCAGCAATCTACGTTTAGCCAATGAAACTTTCTTTCGTCCTGGAGAAATTCACGGAATTATAGGTGCTGAACTTGTACCTCATATTTTGGAATCATTCAAATATTCAAGTCCCGATTTACCCGTTGCCATAAATTCCACTTTAGGATTTATAATTATGGGTCAAACTCCAATTCAAAATGTCACGACCAATTTACAGGTTTATTGTTGTGTTGAAGGGTCTGAGGTCACAGAACCTTTGCTACAGAAATTTTGGGAGCTTGAAGAAGTAGGTGAAGTCGTTACTCGTAGTTCCGATGATATTAAATGTGAAGAATTGGTCTCTACTTCAACAAAACGAGACGATACTGGTCGATACATTGTTGCTTTACCTTTTACAGAATATCCGCCAAACTTAGGAAATTTCTTTTCTACAGCTTTGCGCAGATTTTATTCTCTAGAAAAAAGATTTTCTTTATTGCCGTCATACAGAGTAGCCTATAGCGCGGCGATGAAAGATTATATTGAGCAAGGTCATATAAACCTTATTCCAAATTGTACTCCTCATTTCAAAGGATACTTTATTCCTCATCACGGGGTGTTTAAGGAAGAATCGGTTTCTACCCCTTTACGCATCGTTTTGATGCATCGTCTAAAGATGCATTTAATAAATCTTTAAATGACTGCCTTTATGCGGTCCAAAATTGCAAACCGATTTATTTTGCATATTAATTAATTTTCGATTAATGGAATTTGCCTTTATTTCTGACGTTCGTCAGATGTTTCGTCAAATAAAAATATGTTCCAAACATCAATCTTATCAACGTTTGCTTTGGCGATTCAGCACCGATGAACCATTACAAACGTATCAACTCACAAGAGTTACTTTTGGTGTCAAATCATCTCCATATTTAGCTCTACGTACTGTACTTCAGCTAGCATTAGATGAAGCAAAAAATTTTCAACTTGCATGCGCAGTTGTACAAAGAGATATGTATGTAGATGACGTAATTTCTTCGGAGAAATCTTTAGATAATGCCAAAGTCCTTTATCATTGTTAATTAAATAACAAACCAAAATAAACCAACTTAGTAAATATATTATCAAAACAGACATAATTATAATTGTTCAACATCACAAAAACACCAGGCCTCCGAATCAGCCATCTTGACCTGCCCATCTTAACTACCAATCACAATATTCCACAACTATAGGATGAATGCTATTGGCCAATAAAGTGCGCCAAAGTTTAAATTCAAATTATAAACTGATTTATAATTCTAACTGTGAGAACGAGAATAATACATTAAATAATTACTTAACAATTTCCCCCTTTCTCGTTGTCACCCTAAACCCTAACAAAATTAAAATAATTCCTTCAAAAACATTTTTAAACGTGGCAGATGAAAAGCCTTAGTAAGGATGTCTGCCCAGTTAACCTTGCTATTAATATACTTTATTTCAAACCATTTATCTAAATATAATTGGCGTATGTAATGATACTGCACGTCAATGTGCTTTGACCTAATATTGATTGCAGGATTTCTGACAAAGTAAATGGCACTCTGATTATCTGCATATAAAACTGGGAGCTTTGAAATTTTCCCCAAATTGGAGCACCCTTTCAATATCCGCATGATCCATTGCAGTTCTGTTGGGGCTTGACTCATTGCAACATACTCGGCTTCCATCGATGATTTACTAGTACAACGCTGTATATTACATCTCCAACTGATAGGAACGAGTCTAAAACAGTATATAACTGCTGATGGATTTTCTATTATTTAGGGATGTCCCAAAAGACGCATCAGTGTACATTTTTATATCACCCTCCATAACTCGTGACAGGTTAATTGTCAAGTGCTTCGTAGTATAAAGATAGCTTAAGACAGTTAGTAACAGTTGCCAAACATTACTATTTGGACTTGAGGTAAATTGGGCTAACTGAATTGTAGCATAAAAAATATCAAATCTTGTTCTAGCTGCTATAAAAAGCAAACTACCAACTAATTCTTTATAAGGATGAGCAAAGGTTTGCTCAGTATAATTTAAATCCCTAAGGTTAATTCCAGGATTTAATGGAATTGAGACTGCCTTTTGTTTATTAATGCGGAATTTATCAGCAATCTTTTCAATGTAATCTCTCTGATGTAACAAAATTCTATCACCAGTTATTTCAAACTGTACCCCTAAGAATTTCTTAATTGGTCCTAAGTCTATGCATTCGAATTCTGCCTTTAAATCGGTAATGATGGAACCCATTAATATTTTGTTTTTGGCAAACACTGCCATATCATCTACATATATGAGTATAAATATTTCAAAATTCTTTTGATACAAACAAGGACAGTAATCTAAAGAATTGAACCCCATCTTCAACAATATTGAATTTATATGAGAATTCCATTCTTTTCCAGACTGCTTCAAACCATAAAGTGCTTTATTAAGCTTTAGTACATATTTTTGCGATTGTCAAATACAAAGCCCTTTGGCTGTTCCATGTGAATTGACTCGCTCAAATCAGCATATAAATATGCACATTTAATGTCCAAATGTGTATCAACAAATTCAAAAAGACACACTAAATATGCAAAGAAGAATTTCACCAAAGTAAATTCAATTACAGGTGCAAATACTTCTTGAAAGTCCACCCCTTGTTGCTGTCTAAAACCATGAGCAACGAGTCTTGCTTTGAATCGATCAGATTTTCCATCAGTATTAGTCTTACGACTAAAAATCCAACGGTTTGTTATAACTTTGCAGTCTGTCGGTCGCATTACAATTTCCCATGCATTTCTCTCTTGTAGTGTGTTTAGTTCATCATCTATCGCCTCTATCCATTTGTCTTTTTCAATCGAGTTTACAGCTTCTTCATATGAACTCGGAATTTCAATGAGACCAGCAAACAAATAATCATTTCCCATAAATTGAGCATAAGCTCATTCTCTGGCGAATCATTTTTAGCATTATATTCCCCAGCATGAGGAGTGGCGTTAATGATTCCAGAAGTCTGATCAATAGCCTGACCGAGAAATCCTAAAGTCAAATAAAGCTTCATCAAATTCTACTTTCTCAATTTTACAAAATTCTCTAACGTCTCCCATTGATCTAAGTTTAGATGAGCCCTTGTAGCTGTAGTAAATATCTTGTTGACCCACAGACTTTCCAGATTGTCTAGTTGAAATGGTTCTAACCCAACCAGATGCAACATTTGACATTCCCCCTGCCTCAGAACTACTGTCTGGGCTCTTTCTGTCTTGGATAACATTTTCTGGTAAAGGAATATTTTGATCTTTAAATTCCTCATCACCCCAACTATTAACAGACATAGGGTCAAATGTATCATTGGAAAATTGTTTAAAATACTCAAAACCAAGTCTTGACTCATCAAACTTTACATGTTTTGTTTCTAGAATGGTCTTTGTTTCAGGATCGTAAATCCTAAAGCCACGAGTACTAATCGCGTATCCCACCATAATGCCAGTTTTTGCCCTGTTTTGAAATTTATTTCTACGCTGCTTTGGTATATGGTAAAAAGCCAGCGCCCCAAAACGTTTCAAATAATTGATACTGGGCTTGTGTCCATGCCACAACTCAGGCGGAGTTTTGTTATTTAATGCAGTGTGAATTGTTCTATTTCGAATATATACAATGGTAAACAATGCTTCTACCCACAATACCTGAGGGAGTTTTGAATCTATTAACAATGCCCTCACACCATCAAGTAAATCTCGATGTGGACGCTCTACAACCCCATTTTGTTGAGGTGTATATGTCGATGTCCTCGATGTTGAATACCAGATTCTTCCAATAATCTTTCGAGATCAATGTTACAAAATTCTAATCCATTATCTGTTTGGACTTTACTATTTCGGATTGAAACAATACTTCCAATTTCGATTTTAACTGTAAAATGCTTCACAAACTTGCGTTTTGTCTTTTAAGGGTACTACAATCATGTATCGACTATAATCATCTACGACGGTTAGAAAGTAACGCGTCCCACCTAATGATTAAACAGGTGCTGGTCCCCAAAGATCCATATATAATAGTTCCATGGGGTATTTAGATTTGCCACTACTGTATATGCGTCTCGAAGGCTGCATAGTGCTTTTGGCTAAACAACAGCTCTCACATTTTCTACATCGTCAACTAACGAAATAGTTCCTCTCACAGCATCTGATTTAAACAAATTTTTGACTGAATTTGGAGCAATATGGCCCAACCTACGGTGCCATAACAAGAGTGAATTTTTCTTGTATTTCACGTTCAAACTAACATCAGAGTTACATTTAATATCATGACAATTATTTTCTACCCTAGATACAGCATTTGAACAGGAAATGTTAGCCTCATTAATAGATTTATTAACGATTTTGCCATCTTTGCTTTTATCAGATACCAAACAAAACAATCTATTTTCTGACAGTAAACTAACACTATTACCATCTTTATCAGATAAAACCATCGAATGGTCTTTAAAAGTAACCTTAAAACCACTTTCTATTAATACAAATATAGATATTAAATTTCTACATAAACCAGGTATGTGATAAACATTATATAATTCAAGCGTACAGTTTTTACCTTGATCAGTACATATCAATAGCGAAACTGAACCTTTACCTACTGCATACATGTTGCCACTACCTTTGTAACATACTGTTTTAATACGCTTTAATAGTTCTAGTATTCCTAAAAATAGTTAGTTTCTAGTTTAATTTTAGCATGCTAATTATTAGAATTGTAGCGGCTGCAGGATCACCCAAGTAGCTTCCCAGCGAAGTTCCCAGAAAGATCTAATCCAAGAGTTAATCAATTTTTCTAAAGGCACTTACTTTAAGGGCACTAAACATGTTAGATTAGTTGATATCTATAATTAGATGTCAATCATGCTTTAGGATCCTATTTATGTCAGGGTGGTCTGAAGCAATTTTTCAATTAGCTGAGCACTCAACTAAAATCAATTCTGAGAGCTACTTGTGTGGTTATCTTAGGCATTGGCAGTTTTAATTAATCTTAAAGATTTACGACCGCGCATCCTAAGCCGAGTAAGAGCGCCAAGAAAGGGTTTATTTTTCAATTAACCTAAAAGTATATAAGGATGCCAGCCGGTGGGAATCGGGTTGTTTATTTCCAGACGCGTTAGAGTTTAAAGGGCTGTTTATTTGCCCGATTGTGTGAAGTATTTTATTTCTCTGAAGTCAGTGCGTGCGTTATGTTTTAAGTTAATTATTTCTCTGAGTAAGTAATTAGTATATGTGTTATTACCATGAACTCAAGGCTGTGTTATGCAGCATAAGTCAGTTATTTGTTTAAAAACAGTATTTGTCGACTTCCATAAAATATAACTCCGGGTGAATTCCCAGTTCAAGTAAATTGATCCGTTTGATTACTGCTTTGGGAGACCGCATCGTTTTAGAAGGGTCTTCTATTATATTGTGTTTCGACGGTGTCAGAGGCCGTTAATCACTAATCCACGAGACCAATTTGAGAATGCAAAGCTCAGGTCCGAAGTCAAGTTACGGTACTATTTGACCCTTGAGAAGGTCGTATTTTTCATGGTGTAGATGATCCCGTGGTTAAAAAGGGTCGTCACTTTCATAAGTTAGTTAGACTAGGGTAGCATTAATAAATTTTTGTTATTGGGGTGTGTACACCTAGAACTGTATCTATTCAAAAATATGTTTGTTAGTTAAGTTTAGTTAAGTTGTGTTTGTGCTAGCCGGAGACTATAAGTGACTTGTTTTCTGTTCTGCCATTTTGGTTCATCGCCCACGAACAAAGTGCAACGAGCTATTACATGATTGGTCCATGGGCGTTTAATTCCCATGGTGGCGCCCATTGTACATAAGGTTATTTACTTTATATTTTGTTATGCATATGTAATTAGTTGAAGTTTTAGTTAGTAGCTCATTCAATAAAACAATCGAATTTTCGTCTCAGTGTGTTTGTTTAATGAACCCCCCCTTTCACCGACTGCTGCAGCTTGCGAGGCAACGTCCCGAAACGTGAGGGTACGATAGTGTTAGAGGTCCTGTTATTGATTATTTATTGTTAATTGGATACCCTCACGCGGTAGGTAAATATTAAAATTACACCTTGAGCTACAGATATGGGTTGAATTTTCGAATATTTGCTAAAAGATGCCCTATCTAAACAAAAATGATGCGTAGCTCCACTATCTAGTACCCAATTGCACTCTTTTTGTTCAGGACTGTTTATTAAACCTATTAATAAACAACTAAAATGGAAAGTCGCTCCTGATTTATCATCATTACGATCAGTGTTTCCATTATATTTTCTATTTTTTTCAATTTGGCTCTTTTTATTATAATTAGCATTTAATTTAGTACGACATTGATTTCTATAGTGTCCTAAACGACCGCATCTATAACATTTGCCATTATTTACCTTCTTAGTAACATTTAATGTAGATATTGCACTAGGTTTTGTAACTTCAGTTAACTTATTATCATTTTTAACATTTAAACGATTTTCTTCTATCAACAAGCGTTCTTTAACTAATTTAGTTGTTAAAGTATTTGGCGGAATTTGACATATTGACTGAGATATAATATCATACAAATCCCTAAACCTAGGAGCATAACAATAGCTACTAAAGCGATCTGAGACCTTTTCTTCTAAGCGTTCAAGTTCACTTACTATCGTAACACTCGTGATATGTAGACACCCATAGATTCTGTGTCATGTTTCTTCACTGTGAATAAATCTCGATAAATACCTGCAACTCTTAATAATGAAGTTGGCTCGAACTCATTTTGTAAAATGGTCCAGGCGTCAAATGGGTCTTCCACGTTGTTAAGAAGAGGTTGAAATTCCTCCTCTAACGTTAAATAAATGGTGCTAAGTGCACGGCCCGCCTTATCTCAAATTCATCTTTTCTTTAGAAGTAGATGAGTCACCAATTGCAGGTTGCTTTTTTTCATTGAATTTGTATATGCCCCTGTCTCGCAACAGCATAGTACAGTTTACTTTCCAAGCAGTATAATTAGAATTATTCAGCTTTTTGAAGCTCATTGCAGCTTCCTTATGAGAATCCATAGCATGAAATAGTAGTGCTTTAGTATGAGAATTTTTATTGAGGTACTTACATGTATTGCCCCTTTATTAAAAGTCAAGGGGCTAAACAATAAATATAACTTTCTGTTAAATTTCTAAATTCCAATTGCCAGATGGTCCCCTATTCCATGTGCAACTTCTTATCATTTTCAAATTTTTCCACAATTATGTTTTTGGTTGGTTTAATTTGCAATCTATTTTATTTTTCTCTGCAACCACTTGTTAATTAAATAACAAACCAAAATAAACCAACTTAGTAAATATATTATCAAAACAGACAATTATAATTGTTCAACATCACAAAAACACCAGGCCTCCGAATCAGCCATCTTGACCTGCCCATCTTAACTACCAATCACAATATTCCACAACTATAGGATGAATGCTATTGGCCAATAAAGTGCGCCAAAGTTTAAATTCAAATTATAAACTGATTTATAATTCTAACTGTGAGAACGAGAATAATACATTAAATAATTACTTAACAATCATGAACTGCTCGGGCTTTTCACGGCCGGAGGTTTTCAGTTAGTTAAATGGGCCACAAATTCTTCGCATTTAACAAACGAAATATCTGAAAATATTCGAATGGACAATGTTGTAGATTTCGAAAGCAATATTTTAAAGGTATCGGGTCTTCAATGGCATCCAAAGGTTGATAATTTAACATTTGCGGTTAAAGGTCCAAATGAAATCTGTACAAAGAGAAATATTCTTTCCACTGTAGCTAGAATGTGGGATCCATTAGGGCTCTTATCTCCCGTGACAATTTTTGCCCAACTACTAATCAAAGAATTATGGATATTAAAGTTGTCTTGGGATGAAGAAACTCCTCCATATATTAAAGGTTTGTGGAATACCTTTCAGCAAGAAATAATTCAACTTTCCGACTTTAAAATATCCCGACACATCGGATATTCATCAGTAACGTCATTACAACTTGTGGGATTTTGCGATGCTTCTGAAAAGGCATACAGTGCCGTCGTATACGCCCGAACAGTGTCTCTGAATGGCGAAGTAAATATTATTTTACTATGCGGTAAAGCTAAATTGGCTCCAATAAAAACTGTCACTATGCCTCGTTTGGAGTTATGTGCTGCTTTATTGCTTGCAAGACTATTAAATTGCATCATTCGCACATATTCCTCACGATGCACTATCAAACAAGTTTTTGCGTTTTCTGATTCCATGGTGGTTCTTAACTGGATTCATAAATCGCCCTATTGTTGGAAAACTTTTGTAGCCAATCGAGTTGCAAAAATTCAAAATTTATTACCAGTAACTCGCTGGTTTCATGTTGATGGCATTTCAAATCCTGCCGATTGTGCGTCTCGTGGTATATCTCCAAATCAATTTCTTAACGCCGAGTTGTGGTTGCAGGGGCCATCGTGGCTTCTTTCTCAAGAAAGCGATTGGCCTATTAAAATCATTGACACGGAAGAAATTATTTTGGCTGACAATAAACTTGAACAGAAATTGGTTTCACTTCCTGTGACACAATCAGAAGTTCATCCCTTATACGCCCTGATTGATAGATGCAGTTCTTACTCTAAATTGTTAAGCATAACTTTATGTTTTGAGATTTGTTAAACGTTTGCCTAAAAGGAACCGCATTTCTGGAAGATCTTGTTCTTGCGGAAAATATTCTAATTTTAGCAGTGCAAGATAAACATTTTTTCTCCGAAAAGATTTTTCTGGAAAAGGGACAACTTTGTTCGAAACCCTTTTGACATTTGAATCCTTTTCTTTCAAATAACTTAATTAGAGTTGGAGGTCGTCTGTCAAATGCAAATATTTCATATGATCAGCAGCATCCAGTTCTTTTACTTAAGAAAGATCGTTTTACCGATTTATTAATTGATCATTTTCATGTAAAAAATTTACACACAGGGCCACATCTTCTGCTTTCTCTATTACGTCAGCATTTTTGGATTATAGCGGCTAGAAATTTGGTTCGGACTCGTGTTCAAAATTGTAATCATTGTTTCAGAAGAAAACCTCGACCTTCTTTTCCTCTTATGGCTGACTTACCGTCTCCTAGGGTTAATCAGGCCAAAGCATTTATGCATACTGGCACTGATTTTGCGGACCTTTAATATAACTCTTAGTAGACACCGGGAGTTAAAGCTCAAAAGGCCTATATATGCATATTTGTTTGTTTAACAACTCGTGCCGTCCATCTAGAATTAGCGTCAAGTTTGTCAACCGACATATTCCTTGCCGCATTTAAGCGTTCTTTGCTAGAAGGGGACCATGTGCGGTTATGTATTTCGACCGGGACAAATTTCGTGGGTGCTAAAATTATTTAGATTCCTTCAAGAATTTTCCGAAATTCAAATTGCCTAAATGCCATTGGCTATGAACTTAGTCAAAGGCGCATTGATTGAAATTCAATCCGCCTTGGCTCCTCATTTTGGAGGAATATGGGAGGGAATATCAAAAGCGTGAAAGGTCATTTAATGAAAGTTGTGGGAGAGCAAATACTTTCTTATGAAGAATTTTCAACGGTTTTAACACAAATCGAGCGTTGTTAAATTCACGTCCGTTATGCTGGCTTAGTTCAGACCCTTTGGAACCTCTCGCATTATCGCCTGCTCATTTTTAACTCTCACCCGTTGCAGTTCTTGCCGCTGCCGATGAAACCGAAAAGGCGCTTACGCTTGTAAATCGCAAGCAACTTTTAGATCAAATTGTTCAATCCTATTGGGCGATGGTCTAGGGAATACTTGTGTGAACTACAATCCCGACAGAAGTGGAATACACCTTCCTGTCCTGTTGAGCCAGGTTTAGTCGTGATAGTGATGCGCGATAATTACCCGCCTTTGCAGTGGCCAACAGGGTAATTGAACAAACTCACCTTGGAAAAGACGGCATTATTAGGGTTGTCACAGTACGATACAAAGATGGGGTTTATACCGTCCAGTAGCAAAGCTGTGTTCACTCCCCACGCAGTAAACATTTTTTTTTTACATGCGCTGTTTATAGTTTTCTTTTCTTTTCTTTTTTTTTCATTTAATATGAATTTTTCGTTTTGTTAAAATCTTATTTTAAGGCCGGAGGATATGGTAACGCCGGCAACAAATTCCTTTTATTTTAAAAATTACAGTTTATTAATTCGATAAATTATTGCCAGAATAGCATTCAATTCAGATTATTTTAATTTATAGATAAATTGAAACATATGCCAATTCTGACAATAACTAAATTAAACCAGATAGTAACAAACATCGGTGTGATTCGGTTCGCTAGTAAACTGTGGCATCGGTGTGCACGTCAAAATAACCCCTTGCACCCGTCTTAGAGTGGGTTCGAAAACGTTAAATTTCTAAATTGGTGATCCTTACCTTCCTTCAATGACCATCCTAAATCTCACTGTGTCTTAACCGAGCGTTAATATATATATATATTGCTGTTGTAACGCGTCGTGCTGGGTGTCAGTAAAAGAGTGCTGTGATAATGTCCACGTTGGACGTTGCTAAAAGAGTGATATACTGGTACAGTAAATTGTAAAATTAGAAATTACTGACTTAACTCCCTTTCTAACTTTTCTTTGCCTGGCTGGTTCAATGGAAGTAACGGAATGTACAAAATGAAATCAAACAGCAATATCATAAAGCATCTACACTGTCAAAAATATTTTCTCTCATATAAAAGAATATAGAAAATTTACAGCATAGTTTCCTTCAAACAAAATTATTTCTAACATGTACTTATTTACTTAATTCAAAATGTTCTTCATCTAAACTTGCTTAAAATTTACAGACCTCATCTTTTCTCTTATGGATAGTTTACATGGCTTCTATTCCTACACTTGTAAGGTTTGTTTGGCAAAAAAAAATCCTTGACAGATAGTCTATTTAAAAAGTCAAAATGTTTCGAACTCTGACCACAAACTTTCTGGTAAATATTCGTACAAAAAGAACATTATATGATTAACACTTATTCTACCTTAAATTCGAATCACAAATACTCAAATATCAGTTACAAACAATACAATCTAAAATTAATAC
This sequence comes from Platerodrilus igneus, assembly GCA_036346225.1. NCBI lineage: Eukaryota > Metazoa > Arthropoda > Insecta > Coleoptera > Lycidae > Platerodrilus > Platerodrilus igneus. Next base: position 5,929,034 of record JARFIW010001469.1, on the reverse strand, counting down.
TTATGAAATCCACGAAGCGCTTATCCATTTCAAGTAACAGCATTAAATACCTTCTGCTTCTATTTTTAAATTGACATCAAAATCAGCTTACAAGATTTTCCATATTATTTAAAATCTCCATTTAAAACATCAGTTACTAAAAGTGCTTCTTCCTTTTAATTAACTAATTTAAAGTAACTTTTTTTATCGAAGAATTTTTCATCTTCATTGTATATTACAACATTCATAGGAAATGATATTGCACCTGACAGCATGTAGATGTGCCTCTCATATAAAAGCTTTAATTTAATGGTTCCCAGTTCTAATATTATTTAAAAGTGATATCGAGTTATTCCTTAAATTGTAGTGATTTTCTTGTTAAACAAATTTTGGAGTTTGGTTTAAGTATACAAGTGATAATTAGGACTTTATAAGTTATATTTCAACATTAGAATAACCATATTATCTAGTAGAACAGGTGGTTTTAATACTTGTTATTATGGCAAGTTACATGTAATATGTTTTGTTGATGCATATAAAAACTGTTGTTTATATTAGTGCTTATAACTTAAATGGTAGTCTTCATTATCTACTTTCTTCTTTAAGTGGCTCACTGCTGTGAAAATTAGTAGATATTATGGATTTGTGCTCAAAATGTAACACCACATGTCAAAATGACTCAATGTTGATATGTGATTCGTGTAGTACACCTTTTCATGATAAATGTACTGAATTAGGATCATCAGAAATTCGAGTTATGCAACTAAGGAATCAAAGATCCCTGTTCTTTTTTTGTGATGTTTGCACAACAGCCATCAAACTTTTTCCAATGATGATTAAAAAATGTAAAATTTTGGAAAATGAAATTCAAGATCTTAAAGAAACCGTTAAACGTTTAGAAGCTCTAAATTTTTCCTCAAATTGTGAATCTTTCTACTCTGAAATCAATGAAAGGGTTAGTAGAAGTAGGAACTTTATACTTTTTAATGTTACTGAACCTAACTCTGCTAATGTATCTGAACTTCAACAAATTGATAAAATCGCTGTTACCCAGGTATTAAACACATTAGAAATTCATGATGTCGCTCCGGTGGCCGTCATTCGATTGGGGAAGAAAGGAGATAAACCTAGGCCTTTGAAAGTCATCTGTAGCGACAGTGCTATTGCCCGCTCTATTCTAAAAGACAGTGCAAAGTTAGTCAATACACCTTTTCGTGTTGCTGCTGATTCCACTGCACAACAAAGAAATTATCTGCAAATGCTTAGCGAACGCCAAAAAAAAGGGGAAGCAGTGACAATCAAATATTTAAATAACATTCCTACTATTGTACCGACTAATCGTAAACATTACACAAAAAACTAGATTTACCCCTTTTTCAATTAACTGTGTACTATCAAAATGTGGGCGGTCTTAGATCCCGTTTAAGTGAGTTTAAAGATAGCATTATCCTCAGTAATAATTACGATGTTTTAGTTATAACCGAAACTTGGCTTAATAATGCAATTTACGATAATGAACTTACAACTGATTTATATAATGTTTTCCGTGTTGATAGAAGCCAATATACTAGTACTAAAATGCGTGGTGGTGGTGTTCTTATTTTAGTGCGGTCCTCGTTCTCTGCACAATTAATCAAAACTAGGGTACTTGAGTAGAACAGCTCTTTATTGCTATCAATGGCATTGGTTGCTTAGTTATCATTGGGGGTATATATATTCCTCCCTCCTCTACAGTTCAGACTTACGAATCTTATTGTAGTGCTATTGAAGAGGTCGGTATTAATTACCCTAATGCTAAAATAATTTTATGTGGTGATTTTAATATACCTCGAGCAACCTGGAATAATAATGAATTTATCTTATGCAACTATGGGGATGCATCTGAACCTTTAATTGCCTCTTCTTCTCTGCTTAATCTGAAACAGCATAATAGGGTTTATAATAACAACAACCGACTCTTGGATCTTGTTTTTTCTAACATTCCCATTCTTAATGTTTTGCCAGCCATAGATTTAATAATGAATAACAGTTATCACCACAGAGCATTAACTTTTGAAGTACTGATTGAAAAAGAGCAACCTTATCTACAATATGAGGAATATAGATATGATTTTCATAAAGTGGATTATGAATCCCTTAACCACTACCTTAATACAATTGATTGGTTATTTTGTACAACAATGAAGAATATTGATGATGCCACTGAACATTTTTACTATTTACTTCAACATGGCTTGGAATCCTATGTTCCTAAGAAGCTTATTAAACCCTTTACATTTCCTAGTTGGTTCAGAAAGGAACTTATTAATCTTATATACATGAAAAAAGCTGCTCATAAGCATTATAAATTGTCAAATAAGTTGGAGTCTTACCACAGGTTTATCTTCTATCGTAGCCTAAAAGCGTCTCAGTGCTCAGCTTTATTCAAGTACATACTATGTACAGAACATAGTATACAAACAAATCCTCGAAACTTCTGGACACATATTAACAATCTGAAAAATACAAACCGAATTCCTGAACAAATGAAATTTAATAATACCAAAGGCACTGATGGTTTGAGTATAGTGAACTTATTTGCTGAATACTTTTCACAAGTTTATTATTTAGAAGACATAGTTCCACCTGACACAACTGTCGCCCAATCACTAAATTTACAGAATTTACAATTTAGTAAAAGTGATGTTTTTAAAGCTATATGCAATATAAAAAATTGCAAGTTACCTGGTCCAGATGGTATTCCTTCCATCTTATTAAAGAAATGCATTTATGACCTCTGTTCACCATTAACAGATTTATTTAACCTTTCTTTGTCTCTTGGCAAATTCCCTTCAAAATGGAAACTCAGTTATATAAATCCTATATTTAAAGCAAAGAGGATGTATCTAATTATAGAGGTATATGTACTCAATCTGCTATTCCAAAACTGTTAGATTTCTTGATTTCTAAATTTCTATACTGGAATTGTAAAGAAATAATAAGTTGTAACCAGCATGGTTTTCAGCAACACAAGTCCACCACAACAAATTTACTAGTATTCACTAATTCAATTATACAATCATTGGAGAATGGTCTAGAGGTTGAGGCTATTTACACGGACTTCTCTAAAGCCTTTGATCGAGTGAACTTAAATCTTCTGATGCAGAAATTAGACAAGATTGGTTTTGGAGGAAACATCTACATTACATGTGATTTTCCAATGCTCCACCCGAAGGTACTACATTGGCCAGGAAGCGAGTTGTTTTTACCTGGAAAATTTTGAATTTTGCGAATCCTTGCTGTTCCAAGCAAGGTAGGGATCTTTAACGTCGTGACAACACTCACACACGGGACCTCCATTTTACCTCTCATCCGAGCGAGGGTGTATTTTTACGAAAAATGCTCGCCTAACATTTTTCAAGCGGACCGTGTCGGGATTCGAACCCGGGACCTAGGGCGTAGTAGTCACACACATACCACTACGCCACGGAGCCGCCCAGGAAACATCTACAACTGGCTTTCATCATATCTTTATGGCAGAGTTCAGGCAGTTAAATACAAACAATTTGTATCATTAAAATTTACTGTGCATTCGGGGGTACCGCAAGGTTCGCACCTTGGGCCTCTATTATTTCTTCTTTTTATTAATGACATTGTCAGCTGCTTCAAATACTGCTCCTTCCTGTTATATGCTGATGATTTAAAGCTGTACAAATCCATTTTTTATGCAAGTGATCACCTATTAATTCAAGCTGATCTTGATTCGCTGGTTGTATGGTGTGAATTAAATAGACTTTTTCTTAATACTAATAAATGTTATGTTATCACTTACTCTCGTGCGACTAATACAGATCATATGGATTACTTTGTAGAAAATGTTATTCTTCAACGTGTTGTAAAAATCAAAGATCTTGGGGTTGTACTTGACTCCAAGCTCTCATATATTTCACATATTGCCTATGTTCAAACCAAAGCCTTGCAGATGCTAGGTTTTATACAAAGAAACTCTAGAAACTTTTCCTATGAAACCATTAAATTACTGTATTTATCCTTAGTTCAGAGTATCTTGGAATATGGGTCTGTTATCTGGTCACCTCATTATAAAACTCATATTAATAAAATAGAGAAAGTCCAAAAGAAGTTTCTACGATGCGTTGCTTACAAATGGAACATGTACGGTTCATCTTACTCTACTGTCAACTTGATGAATGAACTCCAACTCTTAAGTATACAACAAAGACATCTTTTCTGGACTTGTGCTTTCTATTTAAAATTATAAACTATCTGATTTGCTGTCCTGAAATTCTACATCAAGTTCACTTCAACGTTCCCAATAGAGTCACCAGAGGTACTGCAACTGCATTTGTACATCGTTATATACATACCACAAATTGTGGTTACCATTCATACCTTAACCGATGTGCAGTTTATTCAGAGAAGTTTCCTCAACTTGATTGGTTCTGCCCTTCGATCAATAATTTCCGTAGTACTTTGCGGAAAATGTTGTTTGCATGAAATTAGATCAATGTACATTTAGATTAATTGTTTATGCTTTAGAATGTGCCTTTATGCTTTTTGCTTTTTTTTTTTGTTTTTGTTTTTTTTTTACTATAACATGCTGTTGTAAATATTTGTAAGTGTTGGTAAAAAGGGGTTTCCCGTTAAATAAATAAATAAATAAATAAACATCAAGTAACTGCATTTAACAACTTACATATTTCAAACTATTTCATATGTAAACTATGCATGTTATTTTAACGTCCTAATCAACATTACTTTTACTTGGTTAATGCAAAATTATGATTAAATTATTACATTGTCGATCGTGTAAATCGACATGAATCAAATTACTGAAATCGAATTGGAATGTATTGTCTGTTGCTTGTGCTTATGTATAGTTTTATTTTGACTACATCACTCTTTCTAGATTTGATGGAATTCCACTCGAAAGATTACACACCTACTTGATGCAAGATTGCCAAGCATTCCTCATTAGCGTTGAATCGTGTGATTTATTTATAATAGTGACGTGCGCCGCTCGTCCTTCTCTAACACAATGGGGTTAATGGTCGTGTCACATGCTATCCGTAGTAATGCGAAAGATAATAAATAATTCTTATCGATTTTACCACATTTATTATTATATCTTAATGTTCGTGGTCTTCTTAGAATAAACGTTTGTTTCTTTAATTAGTTTCTACGACATTTGTTAGTGTTTGATGAGCAATTCTTTCTTAATTCCGTACATTCGGGGAAACTTTATTTAAAATTGAATTTATGTAATATACACACAGGAGTTACATTATACGATTAATTTAAGCGTTAATTGCTTTTCCAATGGATTTTGGACATGCAAAAGACTTGCATTCTTAACAATTGAAAAATATTTACTTCCACGACAAACTAAAACGTGTTTTTAATACACAAAATTATTTCATAAAAATTTCATTATCAAGATTGATATGGTTCTTATACCAAATAAAATGAATGATGTATGCATGGCAAATGTGTTTAACTTTTATGATCTTAAAATGGGTTTTTTTACACCAAACTATTTATTTTATGCAATTTGAGAAGCAAACGAATAACTATATAAAAATTTTAAAAAATGTTATTCTAGATGTCATTTAGATAATATCCTCATATTGTAAGTTTGCATTAATGTTTAATTTATATCCCAGTTCTGTATTATTTATTTTAGAAACCTTTGAAAATTGATAAAAAGTGTCCAAAAATTTATGCAGTTATTAAAGAGCTTATTTTACCATCAGCAGACCTCCTGCATATTATTTAAGTAAAAGAATTATTGTAAAGAAAAAGGTCGTTATTGTAAACGGCGTGTTTCCAAATTCAGGGTAGAAATTTAAATGGGTGATACATTATTAATAAATTATAAATTTGAAAGATTTAGAAAAAAAGAATTACAAATAATTGACATAAATAATATTTGAAATATTCTCGGAGGCTTTCGCGGCCGGAGTCATTATAAATATTTTGAAATTGGTATACGCATTGTGTAAGAACCACTACAATAAATTTCTAACATAGACAGGAATTCCATTTTTACTTGATGTAGATCAAGAATCTGGTATTTGCATTCCGCAAAAGTAAGATTGCAGTTTCATCTAACCCCCGGCTGTACTGAGGATGTACAAGTACCTAAGCAAAAGACCCCTCTCACATGTTGTTAAAAATTCATAGACAGGTACTTGTTACCACTTGAGGTTTGTTTATGAAGCTCATGTGATATGCGACATAATGTTCATGTTACTTGCTTAGATTTATTTATGTTAAGGGTATTAGATGTACTTTTAACTTTAGTGCTTAGGGTGACTTGGACTCGTTATTCTAACTTAGGACATTTTGTAAGAATTTTTGTTTTTGCATGCCGAGGCCTTATGGTTGCACATTTATAAGAAATTGGCGAATTAGTCAATATACTTCTTAATTACAGAGAAGCCCAACAGAATATTCAAATTACATCCAGGATATACGTGGAATGATTCCATAATCAGTTTCATCCATCACCGCCTAAAGAGCTTGTGATAATGACTAACTACAACCAAAACAAAGTCTTGGAGGGGGTAGGAACTGTCCAGGGCGTTTTGTAACTGCTGATGAACAAATTTTAGAACTGTTTAATGATGCACACGTGAAGTTGCGGTTAAATGTTTTGAACGTCATATAACACTTCATGAAGATTCACAGCATTCTTTTTATCACTCTTGAGTGCAGGTATTGAGACCTGTTGGTTCTGAAAACGGACTTTGTTTTTGTCAGTGGCTACTACAACACAATGCAGCCAACCCAATTTACATAAACGAAATTCTATTTACAGATAAAATCACAGTTACACGAAATAGTGTCTATAAACACCACAACAATCACCATTGGGCTGTTAACAATCTTTATCAAATTTTTAGCAACAATTTTTAGTAATCATATGTTATAAACGGTCAGTTTAACAAAGTGCATAAATTACCACCGATGCGATTATACTTGGCCGTTTGTTTTCAGAAGGAAGTTGTTTAGCTTGAGCTACTAAGACAATATTGCATTTCAAAGTCTTCCTATTCCCAATCTTGAATTTCAAGCTCTGAAAATTTGCTATCAATTTCTCCTTGGATTTCAAATTAAAGCGATAAATTTTTTAAAGTTTTTAAGTGCGTTTGCAAGTCAATGTAGGGTGTTTCTGAAATGGTAGTGTGCATCTATATGTAAATGCATCAAAGTGTGTTAATGCTGATTTCAAAATGCCATAACGACTAGAAAATATTTTAGGTTTTTTTATATAAGTTCGGCCATTGTATCCGAGAAGTTGTAGAATGTAAGTTAATTTTAATTCAAAGCTGTAACAATAGTCTTTGAAATACAAGATACCTATAGGGGAAATTAGTTTCGGGTTTCATCAGGTAGTTGAGATAACCATCTGCTATATGCGGATAGTTTGTTAATAAAAAGCTTTAGAAAAGATTTGAACAAATATTAAATTTGATTGTTTGAAATTTATAATAAATTGATATTAAGTGTGCTACAAAGCAATTTGATAAATTAATAAGGTTTACTGGGAAAATATCTAAATTTTATGGTGTACCCACAATACATATTATAAAATTACAAGTTTAAATCGAAGGTTAAAAGGTTAATGTAGTAAGAATATGATGGAAATACTTTGTTGTTTTATTAAAGATGCATTTGTTAACCATTTAAGAAGTTATGCATGCTCAAAGAACCAGCAATAAGGATGCAAAGGGTGCATGCAAGTGAATTGGGTGTACTTTCTCTTCAGTAGCTTTTAGTTGGAGACCCTTCTTGTAGCCGACCAAGACAGCTTGGATTGAATATCATTTTGAATAAAGGAATGTTCCACTAATTGTATGTTTTTATTTACGTAGTACATCACAATAGTATATTGTACAACGAGCATGGAATGATTCCCATTTCTCACGAGTATGATAAATTGCAGCACGAGCTGAAAGCGAGTGCTGCAAATCATACGAGTGAGAAATGGCATTCCATCGTGTTGTACACTATACTTTTCTACGATTGTAGTCGTACTTTTTAAATGTGATACCTCTTTTGTTAATATTATAAAATACATGGTAAGTATAGGAGTATACATTTTATTAATATCATAAGTTTATTATCGTTTGTGAATATACATAAATTCAAAGAAAAGTACAAATTTATCATAATAAAAGTAAATAAATTGATTTAAGTTTAGTTTTTAGATTCATTATTATTAACAATATTAAAGGTTACATTGCAATTATTAAAAGTCATTGTAGAAGGTGTTTTCCCAAAAACTAAATTTTCTTGACGTTGGAAATTCTTGTCTTTGGACGTTGATGGAACATTTGATGTGCTATCATTTGAATTTTGTATTATGTTGCCTACATTCAACTTATTTGTTAAAGAATCGGCTATATAGTTTTCGGCGACTGATGTTGATTTCCAGCCACCGTGCCTTTTTAAAGATGTTATATCTTCTCCAGCATCTACAAGAATGGTGGCGGAAGATCTCCGGAAGCAATGACCAGTATATAATTCCGGATTGGGTAGTTTTAAATACGTTGCAATTTGCTTTCCCATAGCACCAATTTATTGATACCCACTTTCTGTGTGGTGCATTTTCCTTTCTGATAATTTAAGAAAAAACTGGGATCGCAAACATTTGATGGACGTAGATTCCAGTATTTTTTTGTGATTTCATAAAAATTACTCGTTATCGTAAAGCTGCATATAATTTTTGTTTTCGTGTCGGGAACTGTAACTAATATCGCAGAACCCAATTCCGTGAAATGAGTAATCTTCATCTGATGTAATTTCTGTCTGCGGCAAGCACCCATAATTCCCCTAATTAATGCAGTCTGTAACAATATAAAAATAGCTATAAACACGCATTATTCTCCTAAGTTAATATTACATACTTTTGTCAGAAGAAACTGTTGATCCGGAGCCTCAGTAATAAATTTATTTATTTCCTCTGTTGTAAAAATTTTTGATTTTTTCGATTTATAATCGCTTGACTTCCGTTTGAGAAACGCTCTTAATTTTCCATACTTTGATATATCTACATTATGATGGATGGTGAGACTTGTTCTCAACATAGAATAATCGTCCACAATGTCGGAGATTTATACTTATTAGATAATTCATTAAAGTGCATAATTAAAACATTTTCAGAATAAGATGTTGTCTTTTGATCTCTTCGCCAATCCATAAACGATTTATAAGCAGTCTCATATTTTTTTGGAAATTTCCGGTAATAAATTTAATGTAGTTGCATTTGCAGCTTCCACAATATTTGGGCGTCGGTTCTAGTTCGCTTTCACTATCACTAGCCATTTTTAAAGACTTTGCAAATACTTTAAGATTTTAAACGCTTTCACAGTATGAAATTATTTATTTGACATTTGTTGGTTTATTATTTGTTTCATAGCCCACCTTTGAAAACTCGGACGTCATTGGAAATAAGATGCAAGTGCAGGGCTACTTGATTAATAGAAATATAAGCGCAACCGTGCAAATTGAACATTCCCGCACTGGTTGCCTAGCAACAAGTGCGGGAATAAAAACCTGTATAGAATGTAGTAGATTTCTCTATCAAAAACACGCCTAAAACAGGCTCCAAACAGGTTCCAAAACAGTCGTAGAAAAAAATCATTACACATTATAACAATCAAAAATGCAAATTTACTACATAAATCACGAACTGTAAAAAAAGTTTAGTAATTTTATATGGTTTGAGCACACTAAGTGCATCCGTCTTGAAGTGCGATACTTATTGTTCTCTTCTATCCGACGACCGGAAGAAAAATTTTATAAAGTACGAAAGTAACTCTTCCATTCAATATATTACTCCAGGTCAAGCTAAAATAACATTACAAAGAATTCTGATTTTACACAGATGCACCTTAAAATACCAAACTTTGTACTCCAATAAGCATATTGCTCGAATGACATCCTTTAATAGTTTGATATTTTTATCATCATTTCGCAGATGTTTTTGTTTTACATCAATTTTCAACTTTGATTTAAAAAGAAAAACATTGTGGGTGTGCCTATTTTGGTTTGGAAAATCTTGGATGACCAGTAGTAGTTTTGATTGGTTTTATAACTGCATTTAAACTATGAGGGTATACATAATAGAATAGAACGTTGCTAACATAAAATTTACATCTACTACACTAGCATCACACTTTCAAATATATCATCGGCAATAACAGTTCACATTGTGCTGGTGCATTATTGCCATGGCTTATTAGTAATTGCGAAAAACTTCTATTATTATTTGCAGTTTTTTATGTAGTTTAAATAACAGCACGTTGTTGAGAAATCATATTTCAAGTTTGATGTTTAGAATTTGTTACTGTATATGGTACTTCATTTTGGTCGTCTAGTTATCGAACATTCTGTATATTTTATTTAAAAATAATCTTGCTCCAAGAATTTACCAGATGCATCGCAATATTAAATCAGTTGGGCAGATACCGTATATCCTTGTATGTTATTTAATAAATTGTTTATTTTGAGTCGGGTAATATTTTAAAGAAGTTTATTTCAAAGCAACTTAATAATTACTGCTAAAATATTTGTAGCTGGACTCGTTATGGCAACAAAGTCAATTTACCTCAACACCTACAAATATGCAATGGCAACCGAATGAAGTTCCTATATCGATGTGGGATTTGCAACCTCCACCAGTAACAACTGCACTTACAAATACTGCATCTATCGAAAAGCTACCTCCAACACAAACACCTCAACAATCTCTACAAACAAATCAAATTAAAAATCAAGAAAAGGAGCGTCAGAGGCTACTGAAAGAAAATTTAGAGAAAGAACAAAGGCGCCAAAAGGAAATAGAAGAAAAACAGGCTAAAAAAGAAGCCGAAGAAAAAAGAAAAGAAGAACAACGAAGGCAGGTAAGTAAGGGTGATTGTTTAGTTGCATGTGTGTCCTCGATTCCACTTTAGAATGCAATCTTACTATGTTTTGAATTTTTTGTTATTTTTGATCAAATTAATTTTAGTTTTTGTGTAACACATTATCTACCTTGCCAATTAGTCACTATCATCTCTCTTCCATTTAAAGAAAAATATATTGGAAGTTAAAGTTATGTTAAAATGAAATCATTTCAATTGGTTTTTGGTTTTAGTAAAACCTATAACGTTTTTTGACATTAAATTGTAACAAGACAAGTATGAATAATCTGGAGAGCAATAGCTGGGAATGGAGAAAACAAATGTATAAAAGGGAAAGCGATTGAAGAAATACAGAATATATATATATATATATATATATATATATATATATATAAAATATTTTAGATAGTTAATTACACTAGGTAAGTTGATAAATACTATAATATTACAGTGAATAAGATGAAATAATAACTTAGACTTTTATGCAAAGCCCAAATGATCATTTCAAATCGAGCTAGTAATTGAAACATGGAAAATATAAGGTCTTTGACAGGATTTGAACCTGTATCCTGGTTTTGCCGGAACCATGCGTTTACCAATTACGCCACCGAGGCCGATGACACAACTGGTAAACGTTTGGTTTCGGCAAAAACAGGATACAGGTTCAAATCCTGTCCAAGATCTTATATTTTCCATCTTTCAATTACTAGCTCGATTTGAAATGATCATTTGGGCTTTGCATAAAAGTCTAAGTTATTATTTCATCTTATTCACTGTAATACTATAGTATTTAGCAACTTACCTTGTGTAATTAACTATCTAAAATATTTATATATTTAATATTTGGCTTATAGTCGTAATTTCGAGCGTAGCTTCCTGTCTATAACTGACATAAGTCAAAAACTTGACAATGTCAGATATGATTGACAAAAATGCCAAACGTAATTGAAAGTTAGGTTTATGTATAGTTGTGTACACGATTTAAATTTGTAAATTTCCCAATTGTGTCATCGGTCTCGGTAGCGTAATTGCTAAACGCATGGTTCCGGCAAAACCAGGATACAGGTTCAAATCCTGTCCAAGACCTTATATTTTCCATCTTTCAATTACTAGCTCGATTTGAAATGATCATTTGGACTTTGCATAAAAGTCTAAGTTATTATTTCATCTTATTCACTGTTATATATATATATATATATATATATATATATATAAAAAAGCGAAACTTTCTCTGCAATCTGCAGTTACAATTAAACCAATTACATGAGATGTATCTGTAAATACACATTGTATTTACCTATACAAATCGAACTGGTATTTGCATAGCCATTACAAAACAATTACTTGATCATTTTGTAGGGGAAAAACATCCATTGACCAGGTTTCGACCTCTTGGGTCTCGTCAGAATGGACTAGTCTTAACCCTAACAAAATATCAAGAAACCTCAAAGTATAGGCACGAAGAAACCTCTGTACATTGGCGAAAGGAAGATAGAGTGCCATCAGTTGGCTAGAACTAGCACTAAGGCTGAAACTGTACAGAAGTTGATTCGAAACTATACTGTGTTCTATAGATGGCTATCACAAATACGTTCTGCCTTTGGGATATTAACAATGTACATGCATATATTTAATGCAATAGTAACATTATTTCCCGTGGCGGCGTATATATATATATATATATATATATATATATATATATATATATACTGATATGATTACGCTGTACGTCGATGTAATTATTCAAATAGTCTTCTTCTGACCACCACCGCTCTGTGTGTTTTAATCTCCTGAAATTTTAAATATGCCTTGGCTAGCCCAGTTTAATTCACACAGAGTGCACAACGTTACGATAATCAAATGTTCACCCCTTTTTCCCTAAAACTTTATCTGCTTTGAATGATAAAACAAAGTCGATTCATATTTGTATAATGAGAAAAGAAAAATGATTTACACTTCACAGCCTAATCTGTTTGACTGTATGATAAAATTAGCCCCTGAATCAAATAACAATAAATTTCAAATTGTTTCTCCAAAAATTAAAGAAAGCTCTCTTTTCTTATTTTAAAGTCAGCAAAATGTCGTTTGTACACTACTGGAAATTTTTCTGAACGTTCAAAATTTCCCGTTTACAAAATCTTTCAGGTATGAAAAAAATTTTTGTTGACTCCTTACATAAAAGAATATTCAAGTTAGAATATGTTCAAAAGCACTAAATAGAAAATAATGCCTTAATATGATTAATGTTCAAATATAATAAATAGTAAATAATGTCTTGTGCAAGATGGTTCTGACCTGTAGTTTTCCTTGAACGTCTTTCAACTGCGTACCGTGGATCAGTACTCTAATATTGCTTTTAGTTGAGTTGCTTAGTCTCTAAGTTTTACCCTGTTTAATGTGATCTGCCTTAAATTTTCATAACGTTGTAATGTCCTTTGAATTTATTCTTAGATTTATTCTTATAATTTTTCTTAGAATTTCCTTAGAGTATTGTACATAGAGCCTTGAAGTATGAATATTTAACCTAAATCAATTAATAAATATCTACTTACGTTTTCTAGCAAACGGCCAAGCTTTGTCTCATATATTCAGTATAATTAATTCAGAATATTTTATAACATCACTTCTCACAAAATTTTCATTGTTTAATTCGAACATTTATTCTACTACGACATTTATCCAGGTTCGGTCATAACTTTATAGTGCGTCTGTATGCACTAACAAATACATAGTTGACAAGGATAAATTCAGTAATGCCCAGTCACTTCCCTACTGAGTTTTAAACTTACCAATGGTTCCTACTGTGAGATCTATGTGACAGACCCGTAGTACATGCACCAATTCATCACCGACAAGTACTTGTTAAATAAGGGCCATCGAAAGTAACCTCAATAAGCATAAAATAATTATATTAACACCTTCCTCTGAAATATAACATGTAACAAATAGTAGTCTAATAAAACATATGAGAAATTCTCAAACTTAAACTTGTAACTATTGTTATACCTTGAAGCAATTGCTTTAAAGTTTACATGCAATCTCTGAATAAGTTTCAAAAAAATTATTTTACCGTCAAATAAATTATGCATTTTATAATATTAAAATCTACTGTAAATCTCAACTTAAATTATATTCAAGCACATGATTGACTACGTAAATTAACGTCCCATTACTAATAATAATGGCACCAACACTGATTAAACACTTATTACTTAAATACTTATCTTTACATGAACAGCAGCATCCATCTGCCAAATACATCAACAGGACTTGAACCACATTCCTGCTGGAAATCAATTGTACTGGATGTCCAACGTAACACCATTGCAGACGCAGGCATCCGCAATTCCACGGCTGGATGAGGCCATAGCAGACAAAACATACCCAAAAAACCATACAACATTTGTACCCAAACCAAAAATCTAAAGTAAGAGGAAAAATAACCATCATGTAAGAACACTCACAGCTATAAATAATATTTGTTTAACTTACCCTGATAGATCAGGATTAATACAAAGATAGTACACAGGTAGAAAATCAACTTGTAACCACATGTGCTGATTAGACTATCAATTTGCAATACTAATAACTCCAGCTTAACTGTATGCCAAAAAATTCTCTCATGCAGAATAATTTTGCAATAACTTCATATGAATTGGACAAATCCCAATAATGGACGATTTGTACAAAACCAAATAAATTCCAATTCAACATGCAATTGACTATCACTGCATCATGGCAGGACGACCAGTGTTATCTAACAACACATTTTACAGATAACCCAATACAAATAACAAAATTCCTAGGTCAGTAACAATTACAAACACATTACCAACAATCTAGTGTCAACAAAGTAATCCAGGACAGCATTCAGTACACAGTATGATTAAATTTATTATATCCTAGTATATACAAACAAACAATCCAAATTATAAAGTCATATTTACAAATACACAAGTAGGGAATAATACGAGACTGAAATTCATCAGTTTAAAAGGAAAATACAATAATGAAAATCAAATTAATATCAGAACTACTGAATACATACCGGCAGGATTGACTTTCCTTTAAATAATGAAAGGACATATCTATATCACCAACATTCAACCAATAGCAGATAATAATAAAATCTTGAATATTCACAACTTGAACAAAAGTGACTTTAAGCTTGATTAATATTAATTAACAAAGCAAAATCAATACTTTAGGTTATATTGGCTTGCTTAATCGGTTAGGAATTACACTTACAATTTAGCAAAAATTGTAACTGTAATATTACCCCTTTCTTAATAGAAAAAAAATTTTTTTTTGAAAGTTGTCTTAACAATCAATGTAACAACCATAATCATAATAAATTTCATAGCAATAAGAAAAGTTTTATTATTTTGTTAATTGAATGCTATACAATTTTCTGGCGAACACGTTTTCTGTGTTCTTGTTGTATTTCTGTTTCTGTCTTATCGATTTTTATATCTTTTATATTCCACTTCTCGTTTGAGATACCATTACTATCAATTAATTCATATGTGTTTACACCTAGTTTCTTTTTAATAATGTACGGACCCGAAAACTTTTTAGCTAATTTAATTTAATTTAATTAATTAAATAGATTATACGAGTGTGTACTTTTTGTATGAGCATATTTTAATTGTTTCTCGACAAATTTACGAATTTCTTTTAATTTATTACATATTTTATTGATAGTGAATTCATCATCATTTTCATTTAAGTTAATATTTACGTCATTATCATTTAGTTTAGGATCATTCTTGATAGCTTCATTGATATTAGTATTTGAAGACTGTGTGTCCTATGTATCTTGAAATAAGAACCATCGATAATCATTTCATAACTAAAGTTAATAAAGTAAGGAATATTTTTAGTAACTTCTGATTTAGCAGTACGTATCGCACACCCTAGTTTAGGTAAGTTCATATCCCAATATTTTTGATTATCTGTGATATAAGAACAAATCATGGTTTTGATTGTTCGATTATATCTCTGTAAAATTCGGAGAAGGATCGTACAATGGATTACTTAGAAAGATGACATTATATTGTTTAAGAAGTTTTTTAAACTCTGATGATCGATATTGACCACCATTGTCTGAACGTAATAGTTCTGGAACTCCAAATATCATAAAAACATTTTCTTCTATTAATTTAGCTACTTTCCTAGCTGTTGCAGTACGCAATCGATACATTAAAGTAAATTTGCTGAAATAGTCAACGACTAATAGAAATCGTTGACCTAATGTGCTTCTGGGAAAAGGTCCCATGAGATCAGTTGAAATGTATTGCCAGCATCTAGTAATCTCAGGTTTTGAACCCATTTGACCAGATATTTTTTTTTTGTTCAGGTTTCTGTTCTGCACATATACGACATCTTGTAATATAATTAACTACGTTGGCTTTTATTTTAGGTCGAAAGTGGTTAGAAAGTATTCTATAAGTTGTTATATGGGCTAGCAATAGTTTTAGTCTTATTTAATTAATGTGTATGATATGTAATGAAAATTATTGTTTATTTGTATTACTGAAAATTAGGATTTCTTCCTACAATAAAGTGAATTTATTATTATAAATTCCTAAGTGACCAGATTTAGGGTCGTTGTGTGTTTCGGATAATATTTGAGCTCTATGTGGTTTCGGAACCATGATTTTCCATTTATCAAAAAGTTCATAAAAATTATTATCATTAACATATTTGTATAGGATGTTGTCATCGTCAACTTTCCATTTACCATAACGTAAAGGATGTTTCCTTACATTATCACACATTTTTTCGTACCATGAACATTTATTCCATTCTTTATACTTTAAACTGTTGATAAATCCGATAGGTGCTCTTGATAAACAATCTGGAACTAAGTGATTTTTTCCTGGTGTATGAACTACTTTTAAGTTATATCGTTGTAAGCGTAAGGTCCAACGACCAAGTCTACCTTGTCTTGAGATTATGAATCCAAACAAGACTACTATGATCGGTTACCACTGTGAATTCTGATAATTCTAAGTAACATCTAAATTTCTTGATTGACCAAATAACACACAATAGTTCTTTTTCAGTAACGGAGTATTTAATTCCATTTTTATTCTGGGTCCACGATAAATAGCAAATTACATGAGTTTTACCTCTATATTCTGGAGTAAGAACTGCACCTAGACCATAGCCACTAGCATAACAATGTAAAATAAAATTATGTTCAAAATTCGGGTGAGATAAAATTGGTGTACTTACTAAGTAGTTTTTAATTTTTTCATATGCTAATTGGCATTCGGGAGTCCATTTAAATGTAACTTTCTTTTTCGTTAAGTTTGTAAGTGGTGTTATTATTGAAGATAAATTCGGTGTAAAGCGACGATAGTATGAAACCATGCCGAAAAATGATCGGACCTGTTTAAAAGTTTTTGGTATTGCCATATCAACAATCGCGCTGACCTTATTTGGATCTACCGATAGACCTGATCTGTTTATAATATAACCAACAAATTTGAATTCACTTCTACAAAAATGACATTTGTGTTTGTTCAATATTAAATTCGCAGATTGTAATCTAAGGAAAACTTCTTTTAAAATTTTTATATGTGTAACAAAATCTGGAGTAACTACTACCAAATTATCTAGGTATTTAAACACAAATGGTTCTAGTTCTGGGCCAAAAACTGTGTCGACTAATGATTGGAAGGTTGACGGAGCATTACAAAGTCCTAGAGGTAGTCTTTTAAAAGTGATAATGTCCACGACCTGGTATAGAAAAAAGCTGTATATTGTTTAGAATTCTTTTCCATTTTAACCTGATAATAAGCTTTGGTTATATCTAACGTAGAAATATAATTAGAGTAACCCAAATGGTCAAAAATTGAATTTATTAAAGGTATGGTGTAAGCCCATTTTTCTGTAACTGCATTTAGTTTTCTAAAATCTACACAAGGTCTGTGTAAACCATCACTTTTTGAAACCATTATAATAGGTGAATTCCACGGACTGATACTTTTTTTCTGCATTAACAGACTAACTGGATAATACCTCGATCTTATAGGAGGACTATCTGTTTTAATTACATGTTCCACTAACGGTGTACAACCTAACTGAATGTTTTTTATACTATCAAAATAATTATTGACTAGAGCATATAATTCATTGCTTTGTTGTAATGTTAAGTCATTTGAAGATTGAATAGAATTATTTGTATGATTGTTGTCATCGACCCAAAATACCATTGACCTTTTCTTAAGTCTGGAATAATTCCCATCTTTATCCAAAATATTGTGTCTAAAACCATATTAAGTCTCAACTCAGGTAACACGTAACAATCGAAGTTGTGAATTTTATTGTGTAATCGAATAGGTATGGTCATATAACCAATGCAGTCTAAAGTATTGTTGTTGGCAACTATACAATTTGTATTTTCAGTTTGTTTCAATTTAATATCTAATTCAGATAGAATTTTATATCCTTTATATCCCAAAAATATATTATTTGCGCCTGAATCCAATAAACCATTAATTTTACTATCATAAATAGAAACAGTTATATAAGGACATTCATCGTTAGCTGTTTGTGATAACACGTATGAAAGTATTGGTTTACTGTAGTTGTTGTAAACATCAAGTTCTTCTTTTGACCAAAAATTTCCATCAACTTTAGTATGAGTCGATTGTGTTACTATTATTAGGAATTTGATCATGATCTGAAATCAATTCATCTTGGTTTAACGGTTCTTTAGTACAATGTCGAGCAAAGTGATTTTTTTTTGACATTTATAACAAGTTATTTCAGAATTAGTAAATCTTCTTGAATTTTGCTGTTGGATAATAATTTTTCAAGTTCGAATGATTTGGAGTTTTAGCTGACGAATGTGAATAAGGTTTACTTGAATATCTGTCTCTTGAATGATCTTTAAAGTACCTCTCTATTTCTATTATTATAATAATCCCAATTGCGAGAAAATCTCCTATTTCGTGAGTAATTTCTTTCATGTGAAAAATCTCTCCCTCTATCATTAGAGTAATTTTTCTCGTTACTTTTAACACTGTTTAATCTATGTTTACTATTCCTATTATTACGAGATACCGTTCTGTTTCTACTTTTATGTGAACTAAATCCCTGATTTTGTCTAGATTTACTGTGTCTTTCTTCACTGCAATTACTACCTTGTGAATCGTAACTGCTATCTCAACTTCTAGTCTTATGTTTAACCCTATTTGAAGTACTATTACGATCGCTACTGTGATTTCTTTTATTAAAATCAAATTTTTCACGGTAATCTGTGTTTTGTTTTAATCTGTAATTATCATCTTTACAAAATGAAACGTTTTTAGAAAGTTCTAAATTATCAATTTTCTTTCTTATTGGTTTGTCTTCACGATAAGCTAGGTCGGTTTCAACTGTATGTTTACTTAAAATATGGGGGATAAATTCCTGAATCCTTTTTTGATTGTTTTTCGATTTTACGACAAATTGTTCTTAATTGACTAATAGATTGTATGTTTACTGAAATCAGATGATTGTAATATATTGTGAAAAAATGTTATTTTCTATTATTTTTAATTTGATTGACTCATCCACCTTTACGCTTAGTCTATCAAATAAATTTTCCATATTGGCAATAGATTCTTTATCGCCTTGTGTTCTATTTTTAATTTGTTCCCAAATACGTTCGTTATAGTCTCCTGGTAGAAACTCTTCTCTCAATAATGCACATAGTGTATCCCAATTATTTACTTTATCTTTCAGTGAGCGGAAATAAATAAGCGCTTTGCCTTCAAAAAGTTCAACCGCACTTTTATACAGTTGTTGTGTCGTAAACCCTCTGGATTCTCTTAGTTCATTAACTCGAACCAAAAAAAGCATTCAAACAAAGAGCATCTGATTCTCCACTAAATTTTAAACCCCAAGATAAAATACTAATTTATTTAAAATTGCCACATTATATAGCCTACGCCCCATTTAAATTCATTGGTTTATCTGAGCTGTTGTTCAAAGTGTATGACCAACTATCGGTTGATTTCGATATTCTTGGGCTTTCACAGGTTTATCACTGATATTGCCTTATAGAAACGACTCGTTGATCACGTAGGTACTCGTATATTTCTGGTTTGTATTTATTTTATAGCATCTGTTTTGATGTTGTTACAAGAATTTCTAATTCGCTTTGGCACGTAATTTCACTTATGACGTTGTTTATCAAGATAATACTTTTGGGATCTGCATTAACTTCATGTAGACCAAGTGACGCAAATTAGCATATTTCTGTTTACATTTTGCGTTTCCGAAAAGTATTTATTTTGAAGCTGGGAAGCAAACCTACCCAAAGTTGAACGTTTCAAAAACCACGCTCCTCACACAGTTACTAAGCAATCGCCAATCAGTCTAATGAAAAGAATTTATCCTGATCGACCATGGTAAATTGTGCCAAAAGAAGACGAACTAGAAATGAAAATGCAAAGGATGCGTAGAAGACTACAAGAGAGGGCACGAAAATATGTAGACAAAATTAACAAAAGGGTAAAAAGGCGAACGATCTTCCAAATAGGGGTCAATGTGGTCATTTTTTCTGTAATTTTGTATTTATTCGCATTTATTTTGTAAATACGAAAGATTATTAATAGAAGTCAAGATGGCCGTAAGTGAACAGCTTGTTCTAACTGATCACAATAAACTTTGTGTGTATTGTGTGGGAAGAAAATTGTAAATAAATTTCTAAAATGTGTTGATTGTAGTGTTAACAGTTCTGTTCATGTAGTGATAGAAAAGAATTAGTTTTAACTAATTGTAAATGTGAAAGAACATATTGTGTTAACAGTGCTGTCATGCTCAATGGCAAGAACTCGCCTGACCTGAGTTCAATAAATATTCAGTCTGAAAAAAATTAGGATTCAATTCCATATATAGATGTTTTGAATAAGTTACAGAATAATTTTACTAATTTGGAGGTTTTCTTAAAAGTGAAAAATTTGCTCTCATAATAAGGAATGTTGTCCGTTAATGAAACTATATCCATCCATCAAGAAATCAAAGAACTTTAGCAAGATATATGTAATTTAAAATCTGGTAATATTAATTTACTGTGGTCACTCACTTCATTTAGTTCAACCGTTGATGGCTCCTTCAAATTTTGTATTGAAAATGCGAACCATAAGGCAGTTGATAATAATAATCACTATAATAATAAGTTGATTAATAGTAACATTCCTTCATCTAATGGGCATTCTATTTTCTGCACACAACCTGCAAGTGTCCTATCTGTTAATAATTTCACTAAAATTAATTATACTACATCTGCTGCGGATATCTATCCCGCTGGACATATCTCTTCTAATGGTAATAAGTTCGCAAGAAATATGCAAACATACGAGGGATACTTTATGTATTGAGAATAGAAAGAATAAACAAATGAATTTTATGAATAATACTTTTATTGCTTTTCATAATAATCGCCTTTAAGATCTATACACTTTTGTATGCGATTGAACCACCCTTCAAAGGCACTTTGTCCAGTCAGAAGAAGATGGTAGCTCTGAAACATGCATTTTGAAAGCCTCAACTGCTTCTTCGGGCGATGAAAATCGTTGTCCACGCAGTTTATCTTTAATTAGTGGAAGCAAGAAGAAGTCATTGGGTGCCAAGTCGGGGCTGTAAGGTGGATGACCCATCAATTCGATCTATTGTGTGTCCAAATATTTGTTTGTTACATGTGATGTGCGTCAGCTCGTATTGTCATGATGCAAAACGGTTCGTCGTTTTGGGTTGGTTTCTCTCAATTTATCGAAAACTTCATGCAAACAAATGGTCGTATACCAAGATGAATTAACGGTCTTTTGATTTTCGAGAGCCACAGTTGCCACAGGATCGGTTTTCGTGAAGGAAAACGCCACCATTTGCTTCTTAATGCTTTGAGAACGAACAACTTCTGTTGGCTTTGCTTCACATTGAAACACCCAAACTGCCAACTGACTTTTTCTTTCTCGCCCATACACAAATCCACGACTCGTCACCTGTGACGATGTTGTATAACGCTTTGGATGCACCACAGTTGTATCAACACGGGCATTTTTTGAGCATCTGTCAACAAATGTGGAATCCAACGCGCACACAACTTCCGAACACACAAATGTTCATGCAAAATCTTATGTATGCTGGTCATACTAATGCTTAAACATATCTCGATTTTTTGATAAGTAACATGACCATCTTAATTAGTTTTCGCATAGCATCAATATTTTCTGGCACAACTATCGATTTTGGACGACCTTCTTTAACTTTGTATGTGAACGAACTACGTTCACATTTGAATTTAGTGTATCCGCGATATACAGTAGCTGTGGATGGCGCTTCATCCCCAAAAGTTGAATTTAGTTGATTGATGCACTGTTCGTGAGTTAGACCATGTCGAAAGTCATAAACCATAGCTCGAAAATTTTCGCGAGTTAATTCCATATTTTGGCTGAGATGAAATAATGCTCGCACGTTAAATCGTTCTGAGTATCTATAACCTCAAAAATGTCCAACTTTACGATGGCAATTTCAGATTTCACCTGGTAATACCAGTGTTGCCAGTTCTCAATACATAAATAGTGTCCCTCGTATGCAAAAGTTGCTAAAAAATTCTCAGGTTTTGTTTTCAAACAAATAAGTTATAAATAAGGACTTACGAACTAGACAGAATAATAGATTATCCTCCTTTATTACTATTGTTCAGAGGAGTAAAAATGCTATGGTCATTAGTACTGCTGATGTTAAAGAAGAGGATGTATTCACTATCTCTGGTGGGTTTATTGGTATTCGTAGGAGCAGAATTACAAATTTGTACTTAATCCGAGTGTATCCTAGTGTTGATAATAAAATTGGCAACTATATTATATCTAAATTAAAACATTTAGAATCAAAGAGTCTGCCGTGCAAGTTTAAGATAGAAAAATTAAATCTGGATATGCTGAATATTATAGCGCTTTCAAAATTACTTTAGATTCAACATGTATACTTGTTAATGTGTCCAGAGTTCTGACCTAGTGGTGTGGCAATTGGAAAATATTGTGATGAGCCAAGAAGTAGTGTTACCATCAAGGATCAGGATTTTATAGATACAAACAAGCAAAATGGAATAGTTTAAATAAGTTGATTGCAGATAAGTATGCATCTAACATAACTGAGTTCTCACTGTTTTTGAATTCCAGATATTTTATATCAACCCAGAACAATAATACTGTTTTTACATGTTTCTACCAAAACATTAGCGGTTTTAGAACTAAATATGAAGTTTTATCGTTCTATTGTAGGTGTTGATTATGATGTGGTAGTTCTAACTGAGATTTGGCTAACAGTGATATTCATACCTCTGAATTATTTCCTAATTCTTATTGTGTTCAGATATGACAGAAGATATGATAGTTTATCATGTAGTCGTGTAGGAGATACTTCAATAGCTACAATGTCTGGACTACCTAGTATTGAGTTGCCCAATAGTGGATATATTCATTTTGAACTTTTTTTTTTGATAGTTATCCGAACCTGATGGAATGGAAAGCTTGTATAGTCAAAGTGTGGGACTCTCCAAACGGCATAACCACTAAAACCACTCCCCCTGGCAGGTGCGTCTGCCAATGGCTCCGCCACACTGCAGCCTAAAGGGCTTATTGTGCTAACCCTGGTTAAGTATTATACCCAATCTGCAAAGCCTGCACCCCGAATCATAGAGTACAGGTCCCTTAATGAAAGGGCATCGACTTCCTTGGGATTTAACTTTGGTCGCCCGAATAGGCGCTGCCTCGTTTCACCCAACGCCTCACATCTGCATAGTACATGCATTGCAGTCTCTGGTTCCGCTAAGCAGAGTCTGCATTCGAAGTCTCCATTATATTTATGCATCCTCTGGAGGTAAACCTTGAAAGAAGTGTGTTCTGCCAGGAACCCCACAGTGGTTCTGAGCTGTTCCCTGCATAAACAAAGCAGTTCCTGGGTTCTGTTCTGCCAGTCTCTTTGTTGTTGGTTGCACATCCATTCGCTGATATAGCTACGGATGGCAGCTTTGACTCCCAAGGCAGGTTTCGGGATCGATAAATGGCCCTTGTGCCCCATGTCTTGCAAGTTCATCTGCAATTTCATTTCCCTTGAGTCCTTGATGGCCTGGCACCCACTGTAATGTAACAAGAGTTTTGTTGTGCCAGTCCATTAAGTGTTTCAATACATTCCCACACCAGTCTGGATAACACTTTCTGACTTGTTAAAGCCTTGAGTGCCGCCTGCCTGTCAGACACAATATAGATGTCTTTTAATAAAGGCACCTTTTATACTTTCCCACACACTTTGCAGTATGGCGTATATTTCCGTTTGAAAAATGGTAGCGTTTGCTCCTAAGGGAACGCTTAAACGTATCTCCGGTCTTGCCCTTAGAGCCATCCATGTACCAGACCATGCTGCCCGGAGGTAATATACCCTTCATTTTTTCCTGGGTAACAGTCTTGAAGAGTGTATCCCGCGGATGCTGGGGAGTCATTTGGTCCGAACGCATAAACAGATGTCTCTAATTTCTCCCAAGCAATCTCTTATGCTCCACGCCTTCAATGATCCTAGATTGAAGTTTATTAAGTCTGTATAGTCCAAGCCTTGCCTCCTCCACCACCACCAAGTGTAGTGGGGGTAGGCCAAGAAGAGTGTCCATAGCAGTAGTGGGCGTGGAACACATCGCCCTTGTAATACTTAGGCAAGCCAGTCTCTAGATACTGCCCAACTTTATTTTGGTGTTTGATTGTTCAGCCTTGGGCCACCATACCAAGACTGGATATGCTATTGCTAGTCTGACCACCCTAGTGTACAGCCAGTGTACCGTATTTGGTTTTAGCCCCCAGGATTTGCCCCAAGTGCATCTAACTATTGCTAAGGAAGTTTTCGTGTTGCGTACGGTCTTATCGATCTGCAGGTTTCATGTGAGTTTGGAGTTCAGAGTGACTCCCAAGTACATCACTTCGCCTGACA
Organism: Platerodrilus igneus; assembly: GCA_036346225.1. NCBI lineage: Eukaryota > Metazoa > Arthropoda > Insecta > Coleoptera > Lycidae > Platerodrilus > Platerodrilus igneus. The sequence goes on along the minus strand of JARFIW010001469.1, from coordinate 5,904,171 downwards.
GGCCGATTTCATTACCGTTAAGGAAGAGGGGTGTAATGTCTGCAATCGTCCTTCTCCGGGTGAAAGGTACTAAAGTGGACTTTTGGGGGTTGACTCGAAGGTCTTCCCCAATTGCCCACCTCTATTATTTTCGGGGCTTCTTGCATTTGGTCCCTGATATATTATTGTTGGCTAGAATAATCCCGTCAATGCCGGGAGATTTATATGATTTGAAAGTATTTATCGACCATTAAATTTTTTGGAAGGTAATCACCTTCTTCGGTACTGCCCAGTCTTCCTGAGATGTCCTTCTTTCGGGGGCCTTAGGCTCCTGGACTTGCCGCTCAAAAGGTGATTATTCCAGTTCTGTCGAACCAGGGAAATGATTTTGGAGCAAAAGAACCATTGTCTCGTTCTCATTTCTGGTAAAACTACTGTCTCCCATGGGCAGTGAGCCAATAGATCTCTGGGTGTCCTTCGAGAGAATTCTTTGAAGTCTGGCGCATTCAGGATATCCCTCGATATCCTTACAGTATTTTCTCCATGATTCTCTCTTGGCCTTCCTCAGAGCTTTGTTATACTCAGTACGAGTCTGCTTGTACATCTACCAATTACCTGATTTTTTTGCTTTATTAAATAATGTTCTTACCTCTCCCCTCAGTTGTCTGAGTTTAGAATTCCACCTCGGAACCTTCGTGGTAGTTCTCCTCTCCAACTGAGGGTAGTTTTCATTATATACTGAAGTAACCGCATTGGTGATATTCCCTGTGGCCATTTCAATATCCAGACAACTTTCCACTGTTAAAACTTCGCTTGCAAGGTACCACCGATCCAGGTCCAATTTATAGTTACCAGTCAGTTTTTCTTGGGTTGCGGTAAAATTCCTTCACCTGGTTGAGCCCGGTAAAGGAAATTCTTATGTATCTGTGGTCTGAGCAGCTCTCCTCATCAAGCACGTGCCAGTTATTTACTAAGTTGCTTATGTATGGCGAACATATAGTTATTTCAATGACTTCCATCCTACGTCTATTTACGAAGGTTGGAGTATTATATTTATTCAAAATGTCTAAATGGTTTGCCATTATTATTGCATTATTGCTACACCTCTAGGATTGGACCCAGTACTGTCCCATACTGTGTCGTGAGCATTTGCGTTGCTACCAATGACGAGGTGAGATCTATCCACTCTGCACCTAGCCACTGGCGCATCAAGTTCCCTTGAGGGCAGAGCATTAGGGGAGTCGAACGGAAGATAGACCGATCCGAGTATAATCTCCCTCGGCCCACCCCTGCCTAATCCGTCCGACATTGACCGCCACAAGGTCTTGTTGACAGAATTCTGTAAGCTGCAACCACTTAAGGTTGTTGTTGATTAGTATACAAGTCCTAGGTCTATCAGTGGATCTACTATATAAAAGTGCCCCGCCAATTGAACCTAGTCCTAGCACCTTTTTCTTTCAAACCCAAGGTTCCTGGATAAGGGCTATGTGGCAGCCCCCCCATCAGCTTACATAAGGCCGCCGATGCTGCCTTACTGTACTGCAGGTTCACTTGGAACCACATTTATCATCAGGTGAATTGCCCTTGATAGGCTTGAACAAGACCATTGGATAAGGGTATCACATGGTATCATGATGTTTATTATTACTCATTTGATCGTGGAATATTCTCCAACGTGAAAATTTTCAAATATTATTCCAGTTCACCAATGTAACTCAAAAAATTACATTGAGAATTACAGGCTGATAAGTATAATTTCATGTATACCTAAAATTTTTGAAGCTATTGTTAGTGAAGAACTGTTTAATACTTTTAAAAAATTTCATAGTCCGTGAACAACATGGTTTCTATAAGGGTCGTACAACTGCGACAGATTTTGGTGTGTTTCATCACTATCTTTCTACCAATTTTGAACAAGGGGCACATATTAATGTCGTTTATACCAAGGCTTTTAACAGTGCTGTCACAATATTTTAATTAAAAAACTAGATGCTAGTGGTTAACTTACGCTATGGATAACTTCATATTTAGTTAACAGGCAACAAACAGTTAAAATTGGTAATGTAGAGTCTAAGATCATTAATGTTAAATCTGGTGTTTCACAGGACTTGCATTTAGGACCGATTCTATTCTTGGTGTTTATAAACGATGTTATCTCGGCATGCTCTTTTCCCTCATGTTTATTGTATGCTGATGATCTGAAGTTTTATTCAATGATTTTTTTGTCCTGATGATTGTATTAAATTAGAATATGACCTTGATAGATTTACTCAGTAGTGCTGTAATAATTTTCTTATCATTAATATAAAAAAATGTAAAGTTATTTGCTTTTATAAATGTCATTCTTCGATTATTGTAGACTATTTTTTAGATAATATTCCTCTTGATTCTCTCTTGTCCAGAAGTATTCTTGGGATTGTATATGATCATAAACTTTCTTTTGCTGAACATGTCGTCACTGTTTGCCTGAAAACCTTTCGAATGTGTGGATTTTTAAAACGTCAGTCATACATATTTGCGATACCAAAACGGTTTCTACCCTATACAACAGTTTGGTTCATATTATTCTTGAATACTGTGATATTTATATTGTCTTCTTTACTTTGTTATTGGGGTTTTTCCTCAACATACGTTTTTCTCCTGGTAGTGTGGGAGATGTGAGGTTATGTTATGTTTTGTGACCACGTTGATGATTCCTTTTTTGAATACTCCCTGTATGTTTGTTGTGGTTTGTTTAGCATTCTTCTTAATTTTTTTTGGGAATAAAACCACTCATAGTTTTTAAAATCTACTTTATTTACGTTTCGATCCATGACCTAGGATCGTTGTCAAAATAATAAAAACTTCAAGTTTGACATTTATGACATAAATTGAAGGTGACTTTGATTAATTGATGTTCAAAATATTTGATTTGAGTACACTAAACAAAAATTTTTAAAGTTTAAAAGAATGATTGCCTTCAATTTGTGTTACGGCCTGGGACCGACTTTTCTTAGGTAGCTAATACGCTTAACGTGAAATCAGCTGATTAATTTTTATTGGTGAATTTTATATAAATTCAATAATTTGGAAAACATTTTTTAACATGTTTCTACTTATACAACTGAGAGGATGGTTATTAAAGAAGTGTGCGATTGCGTTACCGTAAGGCTTAAGCAGTCGTTTTTTTATATTTATTTTGAGGGGGAAAAATTATGATATAGGCTACCTCTTTGGTAGATTTTAACATGGTTCTGAGGCGACCCTATGGCGGGTTTACACTTGTCAGATACCAATGTTGTTCTATGAGATTGTATATGGTTCTGAGGCGACCCTAAGACGGGTTTACACTTGTCAGATACCAATACTGTTCAACGGTAATTGTATATGGTTTTGAGGTAACCCTATTGTGGGTTTACACTTGTCAGATACCAATGTTGTTTTACAGGGGTTGTTGATATGCTTTTTGTTGTGTAATTAGTTATTGGATGTATAAATAGAAATCATGTATGTAGGCTGTATTTCATGTTAATATCGCAAGGAAAACCCAGGAATAACTTGCAATGCTACCTAGATATTGTGGGCATTTGATTTTCATTTGTTATTTCTTTTAGTAATGGAATCCATTGTTTACTGAAAGTCACGGATTCGTTTGCAACGCAGTTATTTTTATGTAGGGTTATATAAGCAGCTTCTTTGATTTTGCGTTTTTGGTGGTTTTCTTCTTTGTCGATAATTTTTGCGTCCTCCCATTTTATTTTATGACTGGAGTCCCATGCATGTTGGCAAATCATGGATTTTTCAAATTTTCTATTTTTTATGTATGATTTATGTTCTTTTAATCGAACTTCAAATGGTCTGGAACTTTCCCCTATATAAAACTTGTTACATTCGCACGGTATTTTGTAGATGCAGTTTTTTGAACTTTGTGTTGCGTTTTTGGTTTTGTTTTTGTTAATTGTGCTCTTAGTGTATTGTTGCTTCTAAATACTGTTTTAATTTTAAATTTGTTTCCTATTCTTTGGATTTTTTCGGAAAATCCTTTTATGTATGGTATTGAGAGCATTTTTGGTGTGTATCGTTGTTGTTGTTTTCTTTATTTTTAGGGTTTTTATTCATTTCTTTCTCTATTATTCTTTTAGGATATTTGTTTTCTATTAGTGTACATTTGATTAGGTCTTTCTCGTTCTTTAAATTTCTTCGTTTTATGATATTAATTTTGCTCTATCATACATGGTTTTGATAATTCCTCGTTTGACACATTGTGGGTGGTTTGAATCGAAGTTTAAGTATCTGTTTGTATGCGTTGGTTTTCTGTATACAGATGTATTAATTGTTGTATCGTTTTTGCTAACTAGAATATCTAAAAACGGAAGTTTTTCTTGTTATTCTAATTCATATGTGAATTTAATAGTTGGTTCTATTTTGTTAATGGACTCTACAAAGTTTTTAATTATTTCTGTATTATGAGGCCAAATAGCATAGACATCATCTACGTATCTCCACCAGATTAGTGGTTTCAATTCTTGTGTGAAAATCACATCTTCTTCGAATTCCTCCATGAATATATTACTAAAGATTGGCGATAGTGGACTTCCCATTGTCATTCCGAAGCTTTGTTTGTAGAATTGATCATTTATTTGAAAATATGTGGTATTGACGCATAAGCCAAGTAATTCCATAATCGATGATATCCTTAGTTTTGTTCTCTCTTTAAGGTTGCCATCTTTTTCTAATTTGTTTTTTTATAATATTAAGCGTTTTGTTTATAGGGACATTTGTGAAGAAATTTACTACATCAAAACTTACCGTTGTGTGTGTATTTTCAATTTTTATGCTTGATAATTTTTCTAAAAAGTGTTGGTTGTTTTTTATGAAAGAATCCGTTTTGCCTGCTAATGGATTTATAATTTTTAGGAGAAATTTTGCTAAATTATGGCATGGTGAATCTATGGAGCTTATGATAGGTCTTAAAGGAATGTCTTTTTTATGAATTTTTGGTAGACCGTAAAAGAGGTAGCCTAAATCATAATGATTTTCCCCCCTCAAAATAAATATAAAAAACGACTGCTTAAGCCTTACGGTAACGCAATTGCACACTTCTTTAACAACCATCCTCTCAGTTGTATAAGTAGAAACATGTTAAAAAATGTTTTCCAAATTATTGAATTTATATAAAATTCACCAATAAAAATTAATCAGCTGATTTCACGTTAAGCGTATTGGCTACCTAAGAAAAGTCGGTCCCAGGCCGTAACACAAATTGAAGGCAATCATTCTTTTAAACTTTAAAAATTTTTGTTTAGTGTACTCAAACCAAATATTTTGAACATCAATAAATCAAAGTCACCTTCAATTTATGTCATAAATGTCAAACTTGAAGTTTTTATTATTTTGACAACGATTCTAGGTCATGGATCGAAACGTAAATAAAGTAGATTTTAAAAACTATGAGTGGTTTTATTCCCAAAGAAAATTAAGAAGAATTCCTTTTTTGATACAATAAATGTTTTGTAATTCTTTAATTTCAAAACTTGATTATGCATACTAGCACATGGTTATGGGCCCAGACTCGTTTATTTAATGCAGGAAAGTGAAATTAAAGAAAAAGAAATCGCAATCGCGCATGTAAGATAAAAATTTTTTTGATGCCGTATTATGTTGCAGAAATACTGTGTGCAGTTATAATAACAGCGGTATTGGAATACTTTACAGTTCGTTTTAACAACAGTATTGTATGAGAATTGTATGTGGTATTGCATCGCCGATTGATTGAAAATGTCTTCTGAAAACTATGATATTAAAGGTGCACTTGATTTTGAAAAGTTGCGAGAGGTATCGAACTATAGAGAATGGCGGATAGACGTGGAAATGCTTTTGAGGTGTAATGGCTTGTTTGGCTTTATTACAAACGTCGAAACTGAAAAGGAAATTTTAGCCTCCGATAGTACTAATAAAGATATGAATGACTTGAATAGACGGCGAGACAAAGCCTTGTCAATGATTTATTTGTCATTGGGTCCGCAAGTTAAGCCAATTGTCAATGAAATAATCGAACCTAGAAAAGTATGGTCTACACTAGAAACAAACTTTGAACCTTCATCGAAGGCGATGATGTCGTTTATTAACAAATTTGTTTTTGGCAGTCATGCTAGAAGACGAGTCAATTTCAATATACTTAGCTCGATTATGCGATCTCCAGCGCCGTTTGGCAAATGTAAAATGTGAGGTTAAAGATTTGTACTTAGCATATAAAATGATAAGTGGTTTGCCTGAACGGTACAACATAATTGTGCAACAACTGTATCAACTTCCAGATGAGGGGTTTACTTCTGACGCGGTGGCAACGGCGTTACTAGCAGAAGACGGAAGATTGCAGAATTCTCTTCCAAAACTGGCACATGGTCTCGTATCTGGTGCTTTCTCAACAGGCATAAAAAAGGTTGATGTAAAAGTAAAGAAGAAATCTACCATTAGATGTTACAAGTGTAAGGAATTAGGTCACATTTCCAGAGATTGTACCATAGTAAATAAAAGTACTAATAACAGTCGTAAACCACAATATAATAATAACAATAAAGATGCGTATGTATCGTTAAGTTCTAATGATTTATATTCTGATATGGGTGGTGCTTGGTTGTTAGAATTGAATAACACCAAACTTAATGAATTTAAGTATGAATTTGTTTTCGATACTGGGGCTACTCGCCATTTTTGTAAATATAGGAATTTATTTTATGATTTTACTGAGATAAATAAAAATGTTATCTAGGGTAAAGGAGTTCTTGTTGCTAAAGGTGTAGGAAAGATCTATGTAGATTTTATAAATAGTAATGGAACTAAGGTAAATGTTAAGTTAAAAGAGGTATTTTATGTGCCGGATTTATCGAAAAATTTAATTAGCTTAGGTTGTATTGCCGAAAATGGTTTTTATTTTGTAGGCAAGAATAATCAACTTGATATTTATACACCAAAAAATGTTTTATTTGTTAATATTAGTAAAACTCAACGTCTATATACAATTAGGGGTAAAAAGGCCAAATTAAATGTAGATAATAAGCCCAATGTCAATATTACATTGTCTAGTGTGGTAAATAAGGCGTTGATGTTATGGCATGAAAGATTTGCTCATTTAAGTCCTGAAAATGTTCACCGAACAATTAGTAAAGGTATTGTTTTAGGGGTGGATAAGGTTAATAAAGAGGTTATTAACTGTCATGCCTGTATTGAGGGAAAACTAAAGCGAGGGCCCTTTAAGAGGCTGTCAGGTGTACAATCAACGAGGCCTTTTTAGAATTACTACATATTGATTTATGGGGAGAATCTTCGATTATTAGTACAGGAGGAGCCAAATATTTTATTGGTATTGTGGATGATTATTCACAATGGGTCACAGTTTACTTGATTAAAAGTAAAGGCGAAGCGTTCTTAAAAATTAAGGACTTTATTGCTCAGGCAGAGCGAATGCTAGAATTAAAGGTGATCTCGATACGGAGTGATAACGGAATGGAATTTTGTTGCAAAGAGATAGAAACCTATTTTCGATCTGTCGGTATCAAGCATCAGTTAACTAGCATATATTCGCCAGAGCGAAATGGCATAGCGGAGAAGATAAATTATGATGCTGTTGATGCAATTAGAACACTTTTAATTGCTTCTAAGCTAAGTTCCAAGTTTTGGGGTGAAGCGCTGCAATACTACGTGCATACAAAAAATAGAATTTTTCATGCCACTAACCCTAGTAAAACTCTGTATTAGTTGTTCTTAGGGAGAAAGCCTAGAATTTCTCATTTTAGAATTTTTAGTACTCTTGCTTTTATCTTTATTCCCAAAAGATACAGAAATAAATTAGAACCAAAATCAAGAAAATGTATCTTGGTAGGCTATGCCACACATATTAAAGGTTATATAGTAATCGACCCAGTCAGAAACGTTGTTGTTGAACTGAAACACATCAAAGTTGATGAATCTGTTCTTGGTGTAATAGGAATTCGTGATGTAGTTAGTCCAATTCCAAAACGTGATATTCCAAATGACGATTCAAGTGAAACGTCTGAAGTAGAAGAATATGTGCCTAAACCAGAATATGTTCCACAGTTAAAGAATCAATCTGAGAAAAGTGGCCCCCATGTAAGTTGGAGCAAGCAGGAAGTTCCAAGAAAAGATGGCACAAGAACTGATGTTTATTATTGGTATGGGCCACATAAATGTCGTTCTAACAAAGATGTTCAATTTATTTGTAAACAAAAAGGTTTAGACTACGACCCAGATTTGTTTAATTTCTCAGATCCTTCAAAGATAAGTTCAGCTAAATATTTGGAATGTAATATTGATGAAGAACCTTTATTAATGTGTTTTATTCAAATTCTAGATAATTATCATAGTGCAATTAAGTCAGAGTTCAAAGATGAATGGCAAGAAGCAATGACTGAAGAACTTGCTATGATTGAAAAACTCGAGGTATGGGATATTGTACCGAAATCACCAAATCAGAAAGTCATAACATGTAGATGGGTACACAACCTCAAAATTAATGTAGATGGTACCCCAAAGCATTTTAGAGCACGGTTGGTGGCTCACGGGTATAAACAAATTTTTGGTGTTGATTATTTCCAAACTTTTGCCCCAGTCATTGAATTTGATTTGGTTAAACTGATATTTGTTCTTCTAGTAATTCAAAATAAATGGGTGCATGCACACTGGGATATAAAGTGTGCTTTTCTACATAGTAATTTAAATGAAGAGATTTATATGCAAGTACCTCTTGGCTATGGAAACGCAAATCCTGAACTGTGCGTTTTACGATTAAGAAAATCAATATATGGACTTAAACAGTCCGGTCGAAATTGGTACAGCTATTTTACAGACATTCTAAAACAGCTAGATTTTTCAGTTTCTCAATATTGTCCTTGTATTTTTCAATTAAAAAGCGAATGTGTAATTCTGTTGTATGTAGACGATATTGCGATTTTTGATGTGAACAAATAGATATTACATGGTATTTATATGTGTATAAATAAATATTGTGAAGTTGTAGATCTAGGCCCTATTAAAGGATTTCTTGGTGTTGAATTTGAGAATTCTGACGGATGTTATTACCTACATCAACAACAGTACATTGAAAAATTATTGGAACGATTTCATGTGAATTTAAATTCTCCTATTTATACTCCCATGGATGTTGGAAATGTTTTTTCACAAAATGTTAAATCGGAAGAAAAATTAGCTTTTAGGTTCTTTGCTATTTTTAGGAAATCGATCACGTCCTGATATTTTATTTTCAGTTATTTATTTAGTGCAGTTTTCTACTAATGCTAATAGTGAACATTATAATTGCTTATTGCGTATTCTCAAATACGTTGGAAGCACAAAAAGTTATTCAATTAATTTATCTAGTTCAAGTTCTTCCAATTTGATAATGTACCACCGATGCCTCTTGGGTTACTGCCATTGATTCCCGCAGGTCATTCAGCGGATTTATTTGGTCAGTTGGTAACGTTTTTCTCGGGTGGCACTGTAATATCCAGAAATGCATATCTCGAAGCACAATGGAAGCGGAATATGTTGCATGTGACTCTGCATGTATAGAAATGATGTGGTTTAAGAAAATACTAGAAGAATTTAATTGCTTGTCTGTAAAAACTATTAAGCCATTAGTCTTATGTGATAACCAATCGGCAATACATTTTTCAAATAGTACAATTGTTAACAATAGGACAAAACATATCGACATAAAATACCATACTATAAGAGAATTGTTGAGTAGTAATTGTTTACCACTTAAGTTTGTTAATAGTAAAAATAAGGTCGCTGATCTATTGACAAAACCTTTATCACGTATAAAATTATTTAATTTTGTTAGTCAGATTTTTTTTATGAAAGATAATATAAATAGGGAGAAATTGTGATATTTATATTGTCTTCTTTACTTTATTATTGGGGTTTTTCTTCAACATACGTTTTTCTCCTGGTAGTGTGGGAGATGTGAGGTTATGTTATGTTTTGTGACCACGTTGATGATTCCTTTTTTGATACAATAAATGTTTTGTAATTCTTTAATTTCAAAACCTGATTATGCATACTAGCACAAATTCAATAGTATGATATGGTTTTCTTCTTATACAATCCATATTCACAAACTTGGAAATGTTTAATCAATATTTGTGAAGTACTTACTTTTTAAATATCATATCCTTTCTAAGAGACCTCGTACAGTTCGCCTTCAATTGTTAGGTTTTAAATCCTTTGAAGACAGAAGACTAATTGCTTTAGTACTATTCTTACATAAACTTGTTCATGATTCTATCGACTGTCATCTTTTATTATCTTTGATTTAGTTTCATGTTAACTGTAGGTGTTCTCGCTGTTCTAATTCATTTGTCATCAAGCAACACTGTACTAACTATGGTTTGTACACGTTCTTGGACAGGATTGCTATGATTTAAAATCGTTATTTTATAGACGGTGACATCTTTATTCAAAACTTGAGTTTTTTTAAACTCTGAGTTGTTAATCTGTTAAAAAATTTATTAATTTAAGATTAGTTTGTATGTACCATTTAGATTTCTTATCTGTAGTGTTCTATATAATAATAATAATAACTTCTTTCACTGGTCAATACTTGATTTTTTCCAGAATGGTTTAAACTTACCAACTATGATTTAATACCATATTAAACAAAAATATAATAAAATTATTAAAGTTAGTAACAAACCCAGTTTTTTGTAAACCTGTTTCCATGAAAACCATTTTACTGAATTATTTTGTGTAAAACTTGTTTTGATAACCAGTTAACCGATTTTCAAAGAATGAATTTTAGCAGGTATGCAAATGAATTCCAGTAAAATAAATTTGTATTTAGTCAGAAACAATTATACGAGGCGTGTTTTTTAAGTAAGGACCATTTTGAAATTCCATCACTACAGTGCTGCGCTCAGTGTTCCACACATGCTGTTCGGGCTCCTGTCCCTCTCTCCTTCATCATTGTTAACCCCTTCCTGTAACAATCATGAAAGGACTTAAAACCAGCAGCCGACAAGGGTGTGGTGTTGTCATGTTTGAACCACCGGAGGTGACAGACCAGTTTTCGTGTCGTGAGTGCTGATTGACAATGCTATAGTGCCGTTAAACCTCGCTGTACAGTTAACCTAATTACAGTCCACATTCTAATTAGACGAGTTCAAAGTAAGTGTTAATGTTAAGAAATGCATGATACATCCTTTGATCCCACATTTTGAGCCTTCTTCCGGATTGAATTCCTTTGTTAAATTGAATTTCACGCTCCAATTCCTTGATTTCGTTTGTTTTTTTGATTGGGAGGGTGATATAAATTCATTACTGCATTAAACTGTATAGACATTTGCTTAGAAGTTCTTAGAACTATTTGTTTGATTTGGGTGCAATCTAAGTAAATTTTCGTGTTGAACACTATTTATTTTATGTTCAAGTTCTATTCCAGAATTTAATTAAAATAAATAATAATGGTACAAAATAGCATTTTGTGAGCTTGTGACACATATACTATCGGGGTAGCAAATTCTTAAGGTTCGGGTTAAAAACACATAGTTATTTATTGTTGCAGCATAGTTATTCCTTGTTATCTTTGCCTGCAGTATTTTTACAAGCCTTGTTGTAATTCCTTTTAGAAGATTTAGGCCTCCTTCAATTTCAGTTTCCTGCACATGCATTTTACAGTGGCATTGTATTGTTTGTAGAAAGGGTATTTGTCATTTATTGCTCAAACATCACTTCCTTGGGGGGTCGTAAAAACAACCCTTTTCTATAGAATTTAAAAGCTTGTAGTTGCCGCTTTGTTGCCTGAGGCGATTTCTGACCCTTTCATAATGGTAGTTACCACAGAAAGGTTGATTTTTCAAGGTAAATCGGCGTTAAGTAGATTGATAGCTTTGCAAAGCGCATTATGTAATGTAGATGGGACCCGTGATATGTTTGCACAAATTGAAGCAAGTATGGAATTAACTCTCCAGATTATATCAGATTTTGACAAATTGTATACAGAATGCATCTTAGAGGATGAATGTATTGAAGAAATTTCGGGTATTCGAATTAACTTAGATAAATATTTCTTGCAGATAAGAGCATGGTTCACTGAATGTCAGAGGCAGTTGGAAACTAAAGTGCCTCTAGCATCATTGGTAGATAATTCACATGCGGCCACAAACAACATACACTTGCCGGCAATTCCATTAATAAATTTTAATGGGAAAATTGAAGATTTTGAATCATATTACAATGCATTTCGGAGTTTAATTGATTCAAATCAAAAACTTTCTCCTACTGAAAAGTTCTTTTTTTTGTTAAACAGCTTAGATGATAAATCTAAACAACTCGTTAAACATTTATCGGTCTGTGATGCAAATTACGGAATTGCCCTAAAAATTATTATAGATCGCTATGAAAATAAAAGATTAATTGTTACAAATTATTTAAATTGCATGGAAAAGGCTCCCAAATTGAGTTCGGCGACGTCCGACAGTTTGAGGTCTTTATTGAATGTATTCGTTGAAAGCTACAGTGCTTTAAAAACTTTTGAAAATGTGGATCTGTTTGATTTTGTTCTTTTCAATTGGCTATTACAAAGGTTAGATTCAGACACCGCCAAACGTTTCGAAATGCAGAATACTAGTGAAATACCACGTTTTGAAGGATTAAGAGCGTTCTTAGATCAATCGTGTAAGGCTTTAGAGATAAATGATTTGATGTCTCAAAAAGCACCGAAAACCGTCAACTTTGCGACTAAAAGTAAAAGTGAGCCTTCAAATTGGAATAGACAAAATTCAACTCGTGGGACGTTCGTATCTACGACGTCACCTAACAAATGCATAGTGTGTAATGACGCGCACTTGATTTATGGTTGCAAAAAGTTCCTTGGTAAATCCAGTCAGGAACGATTTGATTTCGTTAAAAAGAATAATCTCTGTTTAAATTGTTTGTGTAGTTCGCATCGTGTCAAAAATTGCCAGTCACAGGTTGTTTGTAAAAAATGTCGTAGACCACACCACACATTGTTGCATTTTGAGAATGCAAATACTTCTCCTACTACATCAGCAGATCATACAAAAAAAATGGTTGAAGGGAATGAAACAAGTGAAGCTTCTTCGTTGTCGATGCAGAGGGCTGAAGTTAGTTCATTCTTTTCTCGTTCAGTTGCTAATGCAACAACTTTGTTAGCTACTGCTCAGGTAGCGATTATCGATGGTTTTGGAAAGCTACAAACCGTTAGGGCACTCTTAGATAATGGGAGTATGTCAAATTTCATGACAGAAAAGTGTCGTCAAAGGCTTTTTTTGCAGAAGCATAAAAGCTTAGCAAAAGTACAAGGTTTGGGCTTGAATGCGTCTACTATCAGTGGTAGCTTATCGTGTCGTATTCATTCTTGTAATCAAGCTGAAACTCAATCCAATTTCAATTTAGAATTTTTTGTCTTACAGGAAATATGTGGTCAACTACCGCCACACCTTTATCAAAACGCCATTGGGATCATATCGATGGATTACAATTAGCTGATAAAGGTTTTTCGAACCTGCGAAAATTGATTTGTTGTTAGGAGCAGACATTTTCGCACAAATTTTGTTAAATGAATCTCGGATCGGACAACAAGACGAACCGGTGGCCATTCGCACCAAATTTGGTTGGATTGTGACCGGAAAAGTAGGTTGTTCAGAAACTATTTCTACTTCGTTGTGTGCTTATGTGGAACCAATAGAAGACACGCTACTTCGTTTTGGGAGCTGGAAAGTGTTCCTGCTCAGGTACAAGAAAATGCAGAAAAGCGTATTGTGTGAAAAGACGTTTGTCGATACTTATTCTAGAAACGAAGCAGGTCGGTTCATGGTTTCATTGCCTTTTAAAGGACCAGAACCGATCTTTACTGATTCTCGTGCAATCGCTTTACGTCGTTTTTGGGGTTGGAAAGACGTTTGCAGAATGACTCGCATTCTGAGCGTCATACAATCTTTTCATGCAAGATTACATAAACACAGGGCACATGAGTCCTGTACCTTTTCTTCGTTGGATAGTAGTCCTGTTTATTACATTCCGCATCATGCGGTAATAAAGCCAGAGAGCACAACAACTAAATTAAGAGTTGTGTTCGATGCAAGTGCAAAACCTCAGACGGTATTTCACTAAATGACACGTTGTTACAGGAAAATCACTACAAAGGATATTTTGAACTTCTATTGCAGTTTCGGATTCACAACATTGCTTTCACGGCGGATATCAAACAAATGTATCGCCAGATCGAGATTATACCAGAACATCGAGATTTCCAACGTATTTTGTGGAGATTTGATTCATCGGATCCTCTTGTTGATTACCGATTGAACACCGTTACTTATGGGATAAAGGCTTCTCCTTTTCTTGCTCTTCGTACCATCCAAGAATTAGCCAGATTGGAAGCGGTTCGTTACCAACGCGCTTCACTTGTTTTATCGTCCAACTCATATGTAGATGACATCATCAGTGGTTGTGAAACTGTTGAAGAAGCCAACTTGCTAGTTCAAGAACTGACTGAATTATGTAAGCTTGGTGGATTTGAACTTAGAAAATGGAATAGTAATTCCACCCTTGTCTTGTCAAATATACCCAGTTCACAAATCGAACAACCACCGCTGACGTTTAGTCAAGAACAAATTCCGCTAGTAAAGGTGTTAGGACTCAAATGGTGTTCCGATTTAGACGTTTTTCATACGATATACAAATTAGTGGCGTCCTTGTACAAAAGGAACGTTCTTTCGACATTAGCGAATTTTCGATCCCTAGGTTTCTTAACTCCTGTTACATTTTTATTAAACATTTCGTTCAGCGTTTATGGACTTTGAGAATCAATTGGGACGTCCAGCCTCCCGAAAAACTTATTCGTCAATGGGACAAGTATTTGTTGCAACTTCCATTCTTATCCGAGTTGAAAATTTCTCGTCAGTTGCTTTGTAAAGACTTAAAGAGCATCGAGTTACACGCCTTTTGCGATGCCTCAGAAGCAGGTTATGCATCTGTTGTTTATTTTCGTTGTTTTGACAAAATGATAATATTTTCGTGTATTTTGTTTGTGCAAAAAGTAAAGTTGCGCCCATAAACAAGGTTTCGTTGCCACGGTTAGAGTTGTGCGCAGCAGTTCTACTCGCAAATCTCGTAGAGTATGTGAAAAAAACATATTTTCAGTTAGAATTTACTAGCATCTTTGCTTGGTCGGATTCTACAATAACACTTTCATGGTTAAAATTGCCATCTAATAAATGGAAAACTTTTGTGGCAAATAGAATTGCACATGTTTAATCGCTGGTTGCACCCTCTAATTGGAAGCATGTCAACTCACAAGAAAACCCTGCCGATTGTGCCTCTAGGGGCCTTTCTGCAACTGAACTTATCGATCACCCGCTATGGTGGGCGGGTCCTGTGTGGTTAAAATTACCTTTGGAAGAATGGCCTAAACAACCATTTCTTGATAATTCCGCATCAGAATTGTCACAAAGTTCTGCCGAAGCAAAAGTCGTGTTGATTGCCATCGAACCCTCGGATCACGTTTTGACTTCTTTGTTAGATACATTCTCCGATTTGCAAAAGATTTTAAAATAATTAGTCACTGCCGCCGTTTTGTGTTCAACCTCAAATCACCTAATGGAAAATTAACTGGTGCGATTACCCTTCGAGAAAGAACATCAGCGTTAGAATTGTTAGTGAAACATGTTCAAAACGGTGCATTTGCGGAAGCTTTGGAAAAATTGAACAAGGGACATTTAGTTAGCAAACAACTCCGTTCTCTTACTCCATTCGTAGATTACCAGGGACTCCTCAGGGTGGGCGGTCGGTTAAAACATTCGGGCATCTCACATGATGCAAAATATCCTTTACTTCTCCCTCGGCTCCATCGTCTAACCACTCTTATTATACAGGATTGCCATATTAAAAATTTACATTGTGGTAATCGTACAACCCAGTCGTTATTGCAACAGCAGTTTTGGATTTTTTCTGCTAGGAGAGTCATAAGACAGTGTCTACGTGCATGTATTCCTTGTTTTAGGGTCAATCCTACTTTTATTGTGCCTTCTATGGGAGATTTACCTACTCCGCGAGTGACTCCTGGAAAAGCATTTCGTCATACTGGCGTAGATTTTGGTGGCCCTTTTTCCATAACAATGGGTCGGGTTCGAGGAGCCAAAACCTTAAAGGCATATATTTGTCTCTTTGTTTGTTTCAGCACTAAGGCAGTGCATTTGGAATTGGTTTCAGATTTGTCGTCAGAAGCATTTTTAGCCGCTTTCCGTCGATTTATTTCTAGACGTGGAAGGTGTATCCACATGTACAGCGACTGTGGTACCAACTTTGTAGGTGCTGAAGCCAAAATTCGCGAACTGTTAGAACAATCCGCACACGCAGAAAATATTGAGTGGTCGTTCAACCCCCCTTCTGCTCCGCACTTCAGTGGGCTATGGGAGGCGGGAATTAAATCTGTCAAAACTCACCTATTTCGGGTAGTTGGTGAGCAAAAATTGACTTATGAAGAATTTAATACGGTTATAGTGCAAATTGAAGCACTTTTGAACTCCCGTCCATTAGGTCCGCTTAATTCGGATCCTAACGATTTATCTTGTTTGACCCCAAGTCATTTTTTAACCATCGAACCTTTTGCTGTCATTCCAGATACGGACGTTACTGAGGTACCGATTAATCGTTTAAATCGTTGGCAACTAGTTCAGCGGTTACAGCAAAGTTTCTGGAAACGATGGCAAGCAGAGTACCTTCATACGCTTCAGCAAAAATCAAAATGGTTTGCTTCAGGGGAACCACTAAAGCTTAATAGCTTAGTATTGATTCAAGAACCCAATTCTCCGCCTCTTCAATGGAGATTGGGTAGAATCATTCAATTACATACTGGTAAAGATAACGTTGTTCGCGTTGCAACTGTGAGAACGGCACATGGGACTCTTAAAAGACCTGTGCTAAAGCTTTGCCCTTTGCCATTGGAACAATAATTGTTGGTGTATTTGTGCAACAAGCTCATAGGGTTAGATATTGTATAGCTATTTAGTCTAGTTCCTTATAAGTTAGTTAGTATCGTTTCATATTAGTTGTTTACTTTGTTAAAAATAAAGTTATATTTATTTTGGTGGGCGGGATGTTCGGGCTCCTGTCCCTCTCTCCTTCATCATTGTTAACCCGTTCCTGTAACAATCATGAAAGGACTTAAAACCGGCAACCGACAAGGGTGTTGTGTTGTCATGTTTGAACCACCGGAAGTGACAGACCAGTTTTCGTGTCGTGAGTGCTGATTGACAATGCTATAGTGCCGTTAAAGCTCGCTGTACAGTTAACCTAATTACAGTCCAGATTCTAATTAGAAGAGTTCAAAGTAAGTGTTAATGTAAAGAAATGCATGATACATCCTTTGATCCAACACATGCGCACTGTGTGCGTACATCTTTTGGCTAGCTACAGACGCTATTGCGGTAACAATAGATTGTTTATACATATGCTTTTGGGTATTTCAAATGCCTCCGCCGACTGTGGAATACGTGCTGTTATTTGTTCTCTTAGTGCTATAGGCGTGAAAGTAGTTGAAATTAATCCTTAGATTTGTGTAGTGTACGGACAAAACATTATGAGTGATGGGGGTATTGCAAATGGGTAAGAGCTTTCACCGATGGCTGAAAGTATGTTCATGACGAGGAACGTAGTGGGCGATCCTCATGATCACTGACAATTTGGTGCAGAAAGTCGACGAAAGGTGACAAAACGGACGCTTCACTATTTCTTCGTTATCATAGACGTTTCAAGAAGTGTCATCTATGAAATTGTTACTGCACGCTGCCAAATCAGGCGGCAAATTTCCATGACGACGGAATACAAAACCTTGATGTTCGATATGATAAGTGCCTTAATATTGGTGGCAATTATGTAAAAAAGTAAATGAAAATGTGCTCTTTCATGTAACAATAAAATTGTTACAAAAAGTTTACTTGTTTTTTATACATATCAAAACGGTACTTAATTTAAAAACACCTCATAGTAGCACTGATTTCAATAAAATGGGTTTTGGGAAATCGTATTTATTAAAACCTTTTTCTTTATGTTGCTAAAATTTGAGTTGTTTGTTGTTGGAGGAGGGTCGGTTGGTCTCGGGCGATTCTCAATAATTTACAAGCTTGTTGGGGGTTGGCCGTGACGGATACGGCTATTTGCTAAAATCTTTAAAAACTGCGTTGTGGAAAGATATGGGAGCCTACCACAATATTTCCCAGGTGTGCGTGGCCTAAAACACGAAATACATATGATGGAGAGCTCACAAGTAAAATTCTTGTTCAGAGGTAAAATACTCCCTCATTCGGATCTCCGGGAGGGGGTACTTGGGGCTCGTCATCGTAAGAATATAAAACAACAGTTCGATTTAGTGATAGGGACTTGGAATGTAAGGTCATTACTTAGAGTAGATAAGTTAACGAATTTATTAGTCGAAATGAGAAAGGAAAAGCTGGACATTTTAGGTATTAGTGAGGTGAGATGGCCAGATAATAATGACTTTTGGAAAGATAATTATAGAATAATTACAACTTCTTCAACTAATGGACAGGCAGGCGTAGGAATAGTGTTAGGTAAAAGATTAGGACATAAAGTTAAAGAGTACTTACAATTTAGTGATAGAATAATTATGGTTAGATTGAGTACAAAACCCACAGACACTGTTTTAGTTCAGGTTTACATGCCAACAACTCAGTACGAGGATGAGGAAGTAGAAAATGTATACGAGGATATAAATAGTATAGTGAGAAAAGTAAAAGGAGATGAGAATTTAATAGTTATGGGCGATTTTAATGTGTCAGTGGGAGAAGGTAGTGAGTGAAAAATGGTAGGAAAATTTGGGTATGGCAGACGAAATGATAGAGGAGAAAGATTAGTTGAGTTTTGCCAGGAACATAGATTAGTAACTGTAAACACCCTATTCGAACATCATGTTAGGAGAAGATATACCTGGAAAGTGCCAGGTGATAGGGCTAAATACCAAATAGATTATATTTTAGTTAAACAAAGATTTAGAAACCAAGTTAAAAACTGTCGTAGTTATCCAGGGGCTGACATAGATAGCGATCATAACTTAGTTAAAATGAAGTGTAAACTAAAATTCAAAAAATTGAGAAAGGTTAAAAGAGAGGGATGGGATCTAGGTAAGGTTAATGATAGTAGGGTAAAAGAGGAATATAAACAAGTATTAGATAATAAGAGCAAAGAGATAGCTGTAGGAGGGAACGTAGAAAATAGATGGAAAGAAATAAAACTGACTTTACTTGATACAGCAACACAGACTATAGGTAAGAAAAAATAGAAGCGAAAACCGTGGGTAACAAAGGAGATATTAGATTTAATAGAGAATAGAAGAAAGCTTAAACCTTTCAGAGAAGTGGATAGTGAAAGTAAGTAAAAATATAATACAGTTAGAAATAAGATAGTACATGAGTGTAGAAAAGCTAGAAATAAATGGATGGAGAAGAATTGTAAGGAATACAAGATGATTTGAGAGTAGGTAAGACAGACAGGGCTTACAGGGCAGTTAAAAAGTTTTTGGGAAGATAGGAAAAATATAATGGTATTAGAGACGAGAATAATGAGCTTCTAATAAATAAAGTTGAGGTAGCAGATAGATGGAAAAGATATTTAGAAGATTTATATAAGGGAGACGATATGGATGAGTTAGAAAACGACCAAGAAGAGGATGTAGAAATAGGGTTCTCAATATTAAGAGAGGAATTTGATAGAGCTGTTCGGAATCTTAAAATAAATAAAGCGCCAGGGATAGACGATATTCCCAGAATTAATAAAATATGCAAGTCAGAAAACTTTAGATAGATTATATGAACTAGTAAAAGTAATATATGACACAGGTGAGGTTCCAATAGATTTGGAAAAAAATATTATTATCCCAATCTCAAAAAAGTCAGGAGATGATAGGCGTGAGAATTTTAGAACGGTTAGTTTAACTTCTCATGCTTCCAAAATACTAACAATAATAATTAAAAATAGAGTAGAAGCTTTGACTGAGAATTATTTAGGCGAAGACTAATATGGTTTTCAAAGACAGAGGGACTAGAGAACCGATACTAATGATTAGGGTAATTATCGAAAAAGGTTACAAAAATAAAAGACTCATTTCGCATTTGTAGATTTAGAAAAAGCATTTGATAGGGTTAATTGGATTGTTATGTTCAGGGTTTTGCAAAAAATAGGAATCTCTCATAGGGATAGAAAAATTATTTACAGTCTATATAAAAACCAAAGCGTAGTAATTATATTTGATGAAATAGAAGAGGAAGCTAAGATTAGAAATGGTGTTAGACAGGGTTGTATACTGTCTCCTTTGATTTTTAATGTTTATATTGAGGAAGCTTTAAACTTAGCTAGAGTGAGAAAAGAGATAGGTATTAGTGTACAGGGACAGAAAATAGACATGTTACGTTTTGCAGATTAAATAGTCATTATAGCAGAGTCTAGAAAAGAGTTAGGAGAGTTTTTAAATATTTTAGATGAGATACTACGGAGTTACTATAGTATGAGAATTAACTCAGTAAAGACAAAGATAATGACAAGTGAGTTACAGCCTAGTTCTAAACCAAAATTAAAAATAGGTAATACCGAGTTAGAGGAGGTGGATGAATTTTGCTATTTAGGTAGTATAATTACAAAAGATGGACGTAGCAGAAGGGATATAGTAGCTAGAATAGCACAAGCTAGAAAAATGTTTTTAAAAAAGAAAAACTTACTAATAGCTAATAGTATTAGTTTAGATAATAGAAAAATTTCTTAAAGTCGTACGTATGGAGCGTTCTACTATACGGTAGTGAGACTTGGACAATTAAAGAAGTAGATAAGAAAAAGATAGAAGCTTTTGAAACTTGGTGTTATAGGAGAATGTTAAAGATTAGTTGGACAGATAGAGTAACAAACGAGGAAGTTTATGGAAGGATAGATGAGGATCCCTGTATGTGGAAACAATTGAAGGTCATGAGAGATAGAATGATAGGGCACCAGTTAAGACATGAGGGACTATTTAGTAAAGTCTTAGATTATAGACTACCAAATAAAAATAGAGTAGGAAGGCCTAGACAAAGCTATATTAGTCAAATTATTAGAGATGTAGGTTGTGAAGGGTATGTAGACCTTTTTAGACTAGCTCAGAATAGAAAAGAATTTAGAGCTGCGTCAAACCGACTTTAAGTAAGTTCGAAAACAAAACAAAAAGAAAAATAAAAATCAATTAACTAAATGTCACCATGACGTAACTCACAATTAGTTAGCGGTATGGCATGTTGGTAGCGTTTCGTTGCTTAAGCCTTAACATAACATATAATTTAATAAACTTCACCATGACATGGCTCACGGTTGGGTAGCGGTCTGGCATGTTGGTAGCGTTTCGTTGCTTAAGCCTTACCATAACATAATTTAATAAACGTCACCATGACATAATTCACAATTAGGTAGCGGTCTGGCACGAAAGATCTTTCTTTAAATTAAAATTTATCAAAAATCGACTGAGAAGTACATTATCAAAGACAATGTAGAATCATTTATGTTAATGGCATGTGAAAGAAACGCTTTAAATTGTATTGACTGTGATCCTATTATTGACAAGGTGGCTGAAACAAGGAATTTATTAAGAAAGAAGCTTTTAGTTTCATTCGCTACAATTATTTACCTATGTATATCCATTTTATTTCGTTGTAAATATGATAAAAATTTAGTTTTGTTTCTACATTACCGATATTGTTTGTATGCTTTATTTGTAATTATGCTCTATTTAAAAACAAAAAATTGACTGTGCTGGTTGATTTATTAATTTCACGGTAGCATAAATGCTACCAGTCCGCCCCTGTATACAACAAAATATTAATAACAACAAATAGGTACTACAACGCTGTCATTGCAGGCCTTTATAACGAATATTAGAAAGCTTTTTAAATTGCAAGAAAAATATTTTTTACTGAATTCGAACCGATAAATATTTGTGCTGAAGGATTAAGCATTTTGTTGATGTTTAATATAAATAATAATTAAAACCCCTACCACATAAATGTTTAAAAACTAAGTATATATTTCGTTCACTATGTGGTCATTATCAGTGAAAAAAATACAATAAATCTGTCAAAAATTGTTATGGCCGAATTTGACCTAATCTTTGACATGACTTAGCAAGAATGTAACAAAAAAATATTGTACCAGTTAGCTTAGTGGCGAGGGGTGGGTTCAAATATCAAAAGAAATTCTTCTAGGCGAAAGCAACTCTAACACGTGTACTTACCTGAAAGTGTGTCTGAACTTTCAGTTCAATTAAAATGTGGAGAGCCTATCGACACTGATCTTTGGGCCTTAAATAGATGGTGAGTTATTTACGAGATAACCAAAGTTATCATTATTTCTGATTCGACAGGTTGATGGTGTCCACATTAACTTCCTTTGCTACAATGAAGAAAGACCTCAAGACTCGATCTATATTAACAAACAAAAGATGTAGCGTTTCGTTGCTTAAGCCTTACCATAACATATAATTTAATAAACGTCACCATGGCATAACTCACAATTAGGTAGCGGTCTGGCATGTTGGCAGCGATTCGTTGCTTAAGTCTTACCATAACATATAATTTAACGCTTTTCCTTTTTGAAGCGGATAACCAGGTTATATTTCATTTCCTTATAAATGGTAATCATGTAAACATGTTAGAGTTCTTTAACAACCATCAAGTTGCTAAAATCTATGTAGAGCCAGCTGGATAGGAAAAAGATAGAAGGATATAGGAAGACCTAGACCAAACTATATTAGTCAAATTATTAGAAATTTAGGTTGTGAAGGGTATGTAGAACTTTTTAGATTAGCACAGAATAGAAAAGAAGTTAGAGCTGCGTCAAACCGACCTTAAGTAAGGTCGAAAACAAAATGATGAATGATGATGTTGTAAAAGTAGAGTTTAAGTTTCTCCACTAATTATTAATAAGATTTTATATACTAAACGGTAGTGACAAAATATCTAAACCATTAGTGCTTTCTTGTATAATTTTTTTGTTGATGCATATGTTTGATGGGGGTATATATATATATATATATATATATATATATATATATATATATATATATATACTGTTTAAGCAGTGTGTACTGGAAACATGTTCTATTTAATGGATGGTAATTAATAAAGCATAACAGAAGACATTTTGAACTGAAATTAAAAAATTACATTAGCTGTACCCAAGATGTATTAAGTAATAACATAGAATAATTATAGAGAGAAGTGCCGTTCTAATGTATAAAATTACGCTGGAATTTATAAATCGCGTTTACTTCGCCAGAGGACGCAACCTGTATCGTTTGCTAAAATTATATTATTAAGTAATCTACTTTATACTAGGTGGCACAAGCAGAGATTTATTTGTAGTAATCTTCTTAGAGAAATTTGTATAAATTGTGTATTGAAGTATCTTATTTAGAATTTGATATCAAAGTATTCCTTTATTGAATAGAATTCCAGAAATTTATCCTTGTAAATAGCGCATTGTCATAAAATAATTATTGTATCATATTAATCATTAATTAATACACAAGAATGCCAGGAGCATTGCATTTAAAGGATAGTCTAAATAAATAAGTGTAGATATTCTTTTTCAATTTCATGGTTTGATTTACTTTATTAAAATTCAAAACCTTTGGATTCGATAAGTGTATATGTTCATAGAATAATTACAAAGATAAATCACGACGGTGACTTGAAAAGCATAATTGGGATATCAATGCTAATTTTTAATGTTAAATTATTTGGTTCCTAATTATTTTAAAGATAAAGTGTAAATCAACATTTTGTAGAGAAAAATACTGCATTCTCCTATACCATTGTTTAAAATTTTTCTTTTTGGAACAGAAAGACGGAAGAAATAAGATTTGTTTAAAGAAAATATTTACGTAACGATACATACTTAGTGGACTCAGATAGCAAAGTATACTTACAGCAAGTTTGCTGATAGCTTACAAAAAAGTCTGTTCAATTTAGCAAAATTGCAAAGACAAGTCTAAAAGTCATCGCAAGCTTGCAGTAAGTGTGCAAATCAAGCCCATGGTGCTCTTTAAAATTACCTATTGTAAGTCTTCTACAATTACTTCAGACAAGTCTTCGTTAGTGAACAGCTAGTCCTCTGTAAGTCTCATATACACGTTTTTGAGAGTGAATAGCATGTTTCCTGCAAACCTTTGATATTGAATAGCAGCTTCTGCAAGTCTCATGCGAGGTTTTCTTAGTGAAAAGTTCTCTGTCTCTTAGACGTTTTTGATAGCAAATAGAAAGTACCCCTGCAAGTCTTAGGTTAGTGTTTGATAGTGAATAGTAAGGCCTATGCATATCGATTTTAGTTCCGATTTTTGTGTTGACTGCAATCTGTTTTGATTGGACCTGTTACTTATAAAATACTAAATTTTGAAATCTTCGTATATAAATTCTAAATGTCACAAGCATGTAAATTGTAATATTAGAAATAAATTTCTAGCATATATCTCATTCCAACGGATATATAAAATAGGTTTAGTACCTTTTAAATGAAAATCTTTTTACTATACCTAAACAACATATGGGTCACGTCTGATAATTGCTCATTCTCATTTTTCAAGCGACAAATGCAGTGTACCTTATCTATAAACCAAAAGCAGTAGAATTTTTACATTTAAAGAACGTCAAATAAATAATTAGCAAGTTATACATTTAGCTTTTTCATTAGTAATGTCTTAGAAGAAAATCTCATCAGTTTTCAAACCTGTAACACTAGCATTATTATAAAATAATAACAGTAAGAATACAATACAATAACGAATACAATAAAAATGATATCATACATGTCTATTAACAGAAATTTATAAATTACATGTTGAAATGCAATAACAAGAAATTTAATTCTAAACAACATCATTTGTAACATTAAAAACAAATATTTTCTATATTTCCTATTACTGTACATACTAACTATAGGTATACTGTTAGTCTAGACATAGAATGGTGAGGATAGAAAAGCGCTGTTGTAGTTATTTTTCTAAATGGCCTGCCAATGATAGGCAGACAAGTACTTGTTATAAAATTACTACATAAAATATGGCATACCGTTTGTATACGCACTAGCACAGCTACAGTGGATAAATCAGAATAACATTTCATAAATCCTATTTAGTTTAATAATTACCTTATTTAAGGCATATGTAAATAATATGTACTTAATCTTTTCATCACTATAATGTATAACAAGGACTTACGTACGTATCTAATCAGAAACATGGAATATTCTTCTATTCAAATTCACACCCATCAACAAGCACACAAACTGTTTCTATAAGCTGCAAGGAAATATTATTGTGAATTTCATGTAAACGTAAAAAACAGCATGATTAAAATTGTATTTAATCATACTTAAGAACAATAGCTATATATAGGGGCTGGTCTCATCACAACAATCTGTCAAGACAATATGCCAAATGTGTTCCTACTAGTTCAACACATCTTGTCGTGTTTCAATCTCAATTATTGTCTTGTCTCGGTAATCTAAATAGGGCTGTCGAATTAAGACTCCAAAATTGTTTTGAATCTACAGTATCAATAAGTGATATTTGTCTGTATTGTAAATTGAATGTAAATATTTGATAAGAAGCTAACTGATACAATTAGGTTTAATGCATTTTGAATAAAAAATAACATACATCTCCTACACTAAAAATAATGGGTAAAACATAAATTTTTTGTAAATACTACAAACATTACATAGGTAATGTATTATATCTACTCCTATTTAGTTATAATACCATTATTCATATACTTTTGAACAAGTAATAGTGTTCATAATTAAACACCGTGAGTTATGAGCGTGAGTTATAATAACTCACGCTTCCAGCTTATATTTCTTTTTAATTACCCACCAAAAATATCATAGTAACCATGCTCATTGTCATTTACGTAATGTCAAACAAATTTGTACTATATATTTTTTTTTAATAATCTTGATTACATGTGTTTATTAAAACTTGTTACTGTGCTTATAGTCGTAGATAAAGTATAGTATTCAACATACGGTGACAATAACTCACTTGATGAATTACGGCACTCGTCTTCGGCTCGTGCCGCAAACTTCATCTGCGTGAGTTATTGCCTACATTACCGTATGTTGAATAATATACTATTAAAACACATGTTGTCAGTAACTTATTTTTGTGAGAAGTAATTGAAAGAATTCAATATAATTCATATGCTCAAAATCAGAAGTGAATGTGTTCACGTCATAGGTTTCTGAATAAAAAAGATAAATATGTTTCTAAAGAAGTATACTTAATATAGAGAGCTGAAACCATACAAACATTTTATTCAGCAACCTTTGAAATATGCTACACTTATTTACAATCAGCTGTGAACATACATGAACAACAAATACATATATGTTTTGCTTATGTAACAACATAATTAAAATATAAACAACATGTATAACAATCTGGAAAACGATTAGTCATTCATTCTCTAATACCTGCTGTATATAATACACCAGTAACTAGTGACAAACTTGTGTAACGATCGTATACAGTATGCCCTTTAGGGTTCCGAACATTTGGATTGATGTCAGGTAGAAATTATAGAGTATCATGGGGGTCTTATCATGAAAACTGAATTTCAATTTGCATGCAAAATGCATCTTTTTGAATGATCGTATTCAGTATGCCGTTTTGGTTGTCATTAAATAATTGTTTACTTAGGTATACAAATCAATCACAGTCATCAGATAAAACTTGTTAAATGAAAATTGCATATTTGCAAAAATTACTAATTTCAAAATGTTTCACTTTCTACAATTATCCGTAACTACATTTATGTCTTTTGAAAAATTACCTAATTAAACAATTATTTAATAAAAATGAAAAGGGCACATACCAAATTTTCATAATATACTGTATACTATTATTACACGTTATCTATCACTAGCTGCCGGTCCAATACCACCTACCATGCGGTGTCAGTGTAATTGCGAACAATAAGAGTCCAAAAACTTATTTTTTAAAATAGTTGTTTCATTCTAAAATTAAAATAACAGCATACATTTTAATAACTAATCTATATAAAAGCAAAAACTAGTACAAGAATTGTTCTTACTAATATCGCAATTGATTATACTAAATACATTCAACTTTTTTTTCTTTCTCTTGTTTGGGAATAAAACCACTTATAGTTGTTGAAATAGTCTTTATTCGCTTTCCGATCCATGATCTTGGATCGAAACGACAATAAAGACTATTTCAATTACTATAAGCGGTTTTATTCCCAAAGAAGAGAAAGAGGAATAAACATCAAACCACAACAAACTTACAGGGAGTACATTCAACTTTATTAAAAATCTACCAAATGCTGCAATATTATTTTCTCATACCACACTCGTACAAATTAAAAGTAACACGATAATTTAGCACAAGTGCAGCATAGGAAAAATTACATAATTATCACCACATGGTTACAATACCAATTTCATTTGTATCTCTGTTAAATGGTAATGTTTTTAATTCTGACAATTTATTTACCAGGTATATTTCTAACAATGTGCTGCTACAAAATAGCTCACAAAAATTATATTTCTTAATAAATCCTTTATCGATTAATGTCATACATTGTAAAGATTCAGAAAATGCATAATTTTCTATCATCATTCTTTAACTGCAGCAGTTATTTGTCAAGAGACATAACAGCAACTAACTAAAGGATCTATAGTGTGAGGCAGTAAACAATCTGGCTTAGAAATAAATAATTTTGTTGAATTTTGAAATAAAGGAGTAGAATATGGTAATTCACGAAGTCTATTGCCAACTTGTGGTGACTTATCTGTCTTCCTAATATTTTTTTGAAATTGCAAATAGTATTCAAATGGAAAAGCACTGCAAGAATCCAGTGTGCCAAAATTGATCACATCATCAGCAAGATGAAACAAACTATGAAAAATTCGTGCTTTCTATTGCACGCATAAATATTTTTGAAAGAGGATACAGCTATAACTTTCCCATTCCATTCTAAACCATTTTTAATGAAGGAAACAGCCTAAAAATCAAATGGCTTTAAAAATGTTTGATAGTTTGCAAATTTTTTAAGTCAAAATAGATGTCGATATGAAAAGTAATATAAAAACCAAATAAAGCATTCCACATTGAAGCTAATAGAGGCCACAATTCACCAGTGCTACATTTGAAATGTGGTAAACCATCAATAACTATAAGCAGAACAATATTGGAAAGAATATGAGAAATATGGATATTAGAAATTAGTTTTCCAATGCCAACTTTGATTCCAAAATGAGTACTCACTGGATTCTACAACTTTTACAACTACAGATGTCATTGTTTTTTTAGGCTCAGTTGGATGAACAAAACATTTATATGTCCTCAAAATGCATGAGTGCAGATAACTCTATTTGAATATAAAATTCAGCACACCAAATGTTTTAAAGATTAACTTAACTCTTCACTTTCTGAGAATCCATCAGAACTGTTTTCATAATCGGATTCAACTGGGGAAAGTAAACCATTAACTAAATCAAACTGATCTTGCAATTGCAAAACTGGTTTGTCTACAACAATGTGCACATCAAAATTTTCAAAGTGATCCGCTACTTCTTGTAAATAGGTTTGTTCATCATCCATATTCCTATTAACTAAGATTGACGATGGTATTATGTATTGCAATGTGCTATGCAAAATTTTTGTGATATACTTTTTTGTTGATAACACAAGTTAAGAAAAATAATTTCAAAGTTTGTATAAAATTAAAATTTTAATTGGATTCAAGGATAATCACTCTTTCAAAGCATACTATTTCTTTCTTCTTTATTAATAGGTACTTTATACCATATTTAACACTTACCTTCATTAGCTATCAAACTTGTTTAAGCACAAAGGGACGAACTGTATTAGAAAATTACTACAATAATTTGAAAGTTTAGTGTTACTTCTATGAAAGCAAATTATTGAAAAATTTAGTAAAATCACAATTGCAACTCATCAACTTCAAAAACCAACAGACATCAAACATGCTGCAATACTTTTAATTTCGGATCTTGTTTATTTACATTGTAGTATCTTTTACTAGAAGAGAACCATTTATTTTTCTTGTATATTTTAATTTCAATTAACTTGTCGATTATATAGTGTCTGTGTTCCTTGCAGTGATGAGCAAGCCAGGTACTATTCACTTTTTCAAGATGTTTCTCTATCTTCCTCTTGATTTGTTTTGTTAAATGTTTTTTAAAATACAAAATGGTAAATTGCTTTTCAAGAATTTTCAGACACTCGTCAATGATTTTTCGGAAATCTTCAGATGGTGCACAAAGACTACCAGCTATGATGCTTTCATACATTTTATTAATAAAAAGTAGCTGTGATTGATCTGTAAGATCGATGTCTGTTGATAAATATAATTTGCAGTCCGGGCATTGGAAATGTTTCAAACATTTGAAAGCTAAATATCCTGCGAAGTATGTTACTGAACAGTCTTCTAAATTTGACATCTGGTTAGAATTGGTTTCGTCTGATGAAGAGGTTGTTGCAGATGATGCAGCATCCGATTCGTCACTATTGCATGCACTATCTTTGGATGTGGGTAATTCAAGAGTTGTATCGGAATCATCCTCACAATTAGATGATTTAGGTGGTTAATTAAAAAGTAATGGCATTACTTCTAAATAATGTTCTAAAATTTTAGATGTCGGTTTCTGGAAAATCCTGCCCGTTGCCTATAAACTGAAAATCTGTTTTCTAGACGCCTTGATTTAATCTATTAGTTAGAAGATATTGAATATTGTGTTGCAGTTTTTCAGTTTGAAATAATTCTATAACAGCATTGATTGTTTGAACAAGTCCATCAAAACATGGAGGCCTAGAGATTTTATTTGTTTTTAAATCTACCTTGGAAAGTTTTGGTAATGTAACTAACGGTCGTTGAAATACTTCTTTGGCACTTGTATTTACATCAGAAAATGCTGATGTGTAGGGGTTAGCAGCAAACAACATTTTGCTATTTAAACAATCAAATATATGATTTAGCAATTCAACAAAGTCTGCAGTATGAAGAGCAGTTGAAGATATTAAATCATTTGTTTGAACAGCTGTTCTAATTGTGGATGCTACTGTGTGACTTAGTACCTGAACAGCTAACTTCACTTTCATTTTTTGGAATGTATTTGGATGAATATGAGCATCTGTTATTTTTGTTAGTGCTCTAGCCTTTTCGTTATTTTATCTATTTCATATACTTTACGATATCTGAAAAGATATTCTTCTGTCACCATAAAAAATCACCTTTTAATAGATTATTTCTAAAGTTTTTTATAAGATGGGGTGTATCATACAAAACAAAAATTTTATGGTCTTTATACATAAAATATGGGGCTTTGTTACGTGCAAACTGAATTTGCACTTAAACATTGTTTTAGTTCAGTTTTTAATGCGGAAGCTTCCGCCATAATTTTAAATACGCAAGACCGCGAACATTTTTAAATGAACTGGGCGGGGCTTCGACGTCACAATAGTGCAATTGGCAAGTGTGAATTATCCCCATAGGGGTAAGGCAATGCTACAAAGAGTAGGAGTTCGGTTCTCGGGAAACGTGGCTTTTTACCCGAACTTTGAAGTGAACAGTCGTGCGGGTGTCGTGTTATCTTATTATGTAGATTTCCTTATCTTGAGTATCTTTCCTTAATTCCCTATTCCCGTCTTCCACTGCATATAGGAACGGAGATGACCCTGGAGCATCCCATGACCCCGAGATAATTTGGATGTCCAACTCGACCAGCAGCGATGCCGAGGTTACCGTGGCGTGATTTCCTGCCGGTTAGCGGATCCTTCACGTGAGTAGATTATCTAATTTTTATTGTTTAAATTTTATGTACCTTCTCTTAATTATGGCGCAATATAAATTATCAGTGACGTCATGTGTATCTTATGAACTTTGGTAATTGTATTACCGGCTTTTAAGAGCCATCTATCGCCATTTCAATGTACCAGAATCTAAGCGTAACATTTTGTTAACTGCATTACCGACCAGGTAAAACTGTAAACGAAGTGTAGCAGATGGCGCCTTCAACCTGTTCAGGCTATGAACTTCAGGGCTTCTTCTTTGTTTTAGGTTAGAATAATTTCCTTTATAAGGATACAATGCATTAATAGCTTCTTCACTTAAAGAACTTTACTTTTATTCATGTAAGTATTTACCTTACCTTATGTCTTTAAATACAGTATTATAGAATTACCTATTAAAATATCTTTAGTTGCTTTCCTTAACTTTGAAAGGCCGTTTTTGAAACTTAAATACATCTTTATGTTACATTCTAAAATTGCATTATGGTTTATCTTTTACATGAAAATTAAGTGTTTAAAAACACTTGAGTGAAATAAATTG
This sequence comes from Platerodrilus igneus, assembly GCA_036346225.1. Lineage (NCBI taxonomy): Eukaryota > Metazoa > Arthropoda > Insecta > Coleoptera > Lycidae > Platerodrilus > Platerodrilus igneus. The sequence goes on along the minus strand of JARFIW010001469.1, from coordinate 5,872,765 downwards.
CTAGTATACCTTTTTAAGAAGTGTTTGACTATACGTTGTTGCCTTATAGGTTAAATAACATATCCTCTGCGCCCATTTTCCATTTTGGAAGGCTTGTCTGTCATTATCTATAAAATATGTATTTAACTGAACATTGATTTCGTTTCCATATACCTTAAATGTGTTTCTTTGGTGTTATCGGTGACGTTCTAACAAGTTCTTACCTCTAAATATCGTATCGTATTACCTTAAAGTAGCTGTAACGTGTTTTTACCTTCTAACCTGCGTCAAAATCGCATATTTTTATATCGTGTCTTGAATATTGTATTCATAATGAACGTATCACATTTAAAATCGCTGGAATTGATCTACGAGCTGGAGTGCAGAAGTATCATAGCTGCGAGCAATCAGAATGATAGGCGATCTCAACTTAGGGCTGTTTTGTCACAGGAAACCAAAGGCGTTGCTATCTTAAAGAACCCTGTTGGCGATTGGCCACTCAACGTATCAGAAATTAAATTATCTTTAGATGATATATCGGGTATAATAAACAAAACAGATCCTGCGGCTACTAATATCGAATTAGGAGATTGACTTCAAGAATAACTCACGTCAAACAGCGAGTTGATTCATTATCTTTATATAACGATGACCAAGTGACTCAAGCTAAACAAAGTTTGTTGTCCGAGGTGTTATTGCTTGAAGGAATTCTTTTAGAAAGACTTAATCCTAACGCAGACGTAGATATATCGTTACCTTTTTCAAATCTTGCGCTTGCCGAACCTAAACCATTAGGAAAACCTATACCTGTATACAAATGGGGTCTCACCTTTGAAGGGTTTGATTCGAAGGTTTCTTTATCATCCTTTCTTGACCGGATTAACGATTTTAAAATTTCTCGCGGGTGTACCGACCAGGACCTATTTATCTCAGCTGGTGATTTGTTCGCAGGCTCAGCATTAATATGGTATAGAAACATACGACACCAAATTTCTACCTGGAATGAGTTAGTTGCCTGTTTAAACGAGACTTCCTACCTTATGGCTACATTAACGATCTTTGGAACGAAATTGTAACCGAACTCAAGGTCCCGACGAAAATGTTGTGTCTTTTATTACCTCATTAGAAGCTTTATATAGCAGACTCGACAAAAAACCTTCCGAATCCGAAATTATCGATCAATTACTTAGAAATTTGAACCCCTATTTCTCAGAACGTTTGGCATTACAGACCATATCTTCGCTAGCTCATTTTAAAGACCTATGTCGCTCTCTTCAAGAAGTGAGGTCAAGGATTGACAAATATCGACCACCACCGAGAAATTATCTGGTCTTCTCGAACCTGATCTAGCTTGCCAAGTTCGACCTTCCCGTAAAGTATCTACACTTAACGTTCCTTCTACCGTAACTAATAACGCACTTACCTGTTGGAACTGCAAGCGAAGTGGACATAACTATACTGTCTGCACTTACCCTAAAAATATTTTTGTTATGGTTGTGGTCGCTCAAATATCTACAAATCTAACTGCACCAACTGTAATCCTAACGTATCGGAAACTCCCGTCGAGATATTTCAAATCAGGGTGTGAATATCTCAAGAAACCAAAATCGCCCTCAACACCAATCATTCAACGGACACAGACGCCAATAAATTTAAATTATAAAACCACTTCTAACGTTGTACCGTCATTAAATTTATCTAATAATAATACCGCTACTATTAATGTACAAAATACCTTACCTTCATTAGAGGAATTATGCTACACTAATCCAGCCGAGTGGTCTAAGTGGTTACAAACCGTCAATTCCTTTTATCATAAAAAGACTACCGCTGTTTCACAACTTGTTAAAAAACCCTTCGATAACCGTCCACACTTATCTATCTCAATTGGTTCCTTAAATGTAATTGCTTTACTGGATACAGGTTCTTCATGTTCTCTTATAAATAACGAAGGTTTACATCAATTATCTCAACAAAATATCAAAATTCAAATTATTCCTGAAAAACTTCCATAAATTTAGCTGACGATAATCAAATACATGTAACCGGTTCCCTTAAGTTAAAAATTCGTGTAGAGTCTCTTGAACGTGATGTTTTATTTTGATTGTCCCTGCATTAGCGTATCCTTTTCTACTGGGCGTTGATTTCTGTAAACTTTTAATCTGTCACTTTACTTTCAGGATTTTTCATGGCAAACCTCTATTAAAACGAACTCCTGTGCATCTACAGGAATATCTAACAAAATCTCTTACTGACTCCCAAGATGTAACTCTTAACGCTACAATCGACAAATTTCGCAAACTTAATACCTCTGAACTTGGTTGTGTTACAACGGCAACACACGTTATCTCCACAGGTGATGCCCTTCCTTTAAGCAACGTCAATATCCCTTATCGCCTGCCTTACAAAAGCATTTACATGCGGAAATAGACAAAATGTTAGTATCTGGTGTTATCTCTCCTTCAAATTCACCGTGGACCTCTCCGTATTGCTAGTTCGGAAAAGAATGACGAATGGCGTGTTTGTTTTGATGGCAGGAAGCTAAATTCTGTTACTGTTCCAGACGCTACCTCTACCCAGAACTGACTCAATTTTGAGCAGGCTTCGAACGCAAAATTTATCTCATCTATCGACCTAAGACAAGCTTTTTATCAGATACCTCTTGACTTATCTTCTCGTCAAAAACTGCTTTTTGTGTCCCAGGCCGAGGTCTTTTCGAATATAATTTTTTGCCATTTGGTCTCTGTAACGCTCCACAAACTTTACAACGTACTATGGATCAAACGTTAGGTCCTATCTTACATCAAGAACGTGCCTTTGTATTTTTAGATGATATCTTAGTTATCTCAAGTTCTTTCGATGAACATATCGCCACATTAGATGAAGTTGCTGAACGTTTAAATGCAGCAGGTTTTAAGATAAACTGGGAAAAGTCTCAATTTTGTCGTTCATCCCTTACATTTCTTGGTTTTATTGTCGATGGGACAGGCTTACGAGCGATCCTGCTAAAGTTGATGCTATTACTAAATTTAAAACACCAAAACTGTTACCGAAATCAAACGCTTTGATAGGAATGATTAGCTACTATCGCATTTTCTACCTAACCTTTCAACTATATCTGCACCCATTACCGCTTTAATTAAAAATAAAAGAAATCCCAAACTATCGAGTGGAATTTAGAATCCCAACAGGCTTTCGAACAAATTAAAACACTAATCACTTCAGCACCTATCTTAATCTCTCCAAATTTCGATGATAAGTTTTATATACAAACCGATGCCTCACTTACTGGGTTAGGTGCAATGTTGTTCCAGGTAAACAATGGTTTAGAACATCCAATCGCTTATGCGAGCCGTGCCTTAACTTCTGCCGAACAAAAATACTCTGCTACCGAGCGAGAACTATTGGGTGTTATCTTTGGCATCGAGAAATTTAGAGGATATGTCGAAGGTACACACTTTACCGTAATCACTGATTGTGCAGCACTCACTTGGCTTAATAACTTGAAACAACCCGCAGGTCGTTTGGCAAGATGGAACTTGCGTATATCTCAATTTACTTTTGACGTTAGGCATAGGCCTGGCAAATTAAATATCGTACCTGATGCGTTATCTCGAGATGTTTTTCTCTTAACCTTCCAAATTTAATTCTGGATACCTGGTACCTCAATATGATTAGAAAAGTTTCCGATAATCCCGACAAATTTCCTACCTTCGAGTAACTAATAATAGACTGTATAAATTTGTATCCTCGTCCCCACATAAAATATCGAATATACCTGAATGGAAACTCGTTGTGCCCACTGCAAATCGCAGTGAGGTGCTCAAATTATGTCACGACGATCCCTTAGCTGCACACCTTGGTGTTACAAAAACTCTGCGAAAATATCTGAATTGTATTACTGGCCCACACTTAAGCAATCTGTTTGTCGCTACATTAAAAGCTGCAAAATTTGTGGTTCTCATAAGAGTTCACAAGACGCCGCCCTGGTTTAATGGGTAACTTTAAGCGTGTATCTTATCCCTTTCAATTAATATCGCTTGACTTATTAGGACCTCTCCTCGATCGAGAAGAGGTAATCAATATCTTTTAGTTGTTACCGATTGGTTTTCTAAATTTGTTATGGTGCAACCCTTACGTAAAGCTACCTCCGCTGCAATAATTAAATTCCTAGAACAGAATGTCTTTCTTATCTTTGGTGTCCCCAGATTATTCTTTGTGACAATGGTGCACAATTTATCTCTAAAGATTTTCAGAATTTCGTTAAAAGTTACAAAGTACAAAAATTTGGTTTAACGCAAAATATCACCCCAAGTAAACCCTACCGAGAGAGTAAATCGAGTGTTAATTACCGCTATCTCGTCTTATATTGATTCAGACCATACTACATGGGATGAACATATCTTTGAAATTGCTCAAGCTTTGCGTACATCTAAACACGAAGCAACCCAATTCACTCCGTCTTTTCTTGTTTTGGAAGATATACCCCAATCGATGGGAGTTACTATGGTTTAGTGCCTGACGATACTAACGTAATTGAATTTGACGATAAAGTACGTTGGGACAAGGACCAACAGTCACTACCTTCTATCTTTAACGACGTTAGAAAAATTTGTTAAAAGCTTACGAAAAGAGTAAGGACCATTATAACTTCGTAAGCGAAATATTTCCTTTGCCTTGGGCGAACAAGTTTGGAAAAAGAACTATGTCTTATCGGATGCATCTAAGAAATTTTCTTCAAAATTGGCCCTAAATTCATTCTTTGTAAAGTCACACGTGTTATTAGTCCCCTTATCTATGAACTTCAGGATACTGAAGGAAACGCCAAGGCAGGTGGCATATTAAAGACCTTAAGCCATTCTCTGCCGACCCAAATGCTAATTAAGTTTTTCACGCCCATTCTCCTCACGATTTACCTAATATTTTTGTTCTCACCCTCAATTAGTATCTTTAATTACTTATTCCTTCTCTCATATAGTATATAATTTCTTACACGTTAACTTTACTTACCTTAATTTAGCTATCTTTTTCTTCTGGTTGACTTTTCCTTCACCATACCGTTAGATATATATCACTTCATCCTCTACACCCCCCCAATATAGCTCTGTCGTTTCATTTAATTAACCCTTGAAATTTTCCTACTACATATTGTTCGGTCTTTAGTATTTCTCTTATATGGTTTAAATGAAAGGTAATTGTCGTAACTTTGGTTGAAATAACCCATTGAATTTTTATGACTGGTTTTAGCTGATGTTGAGTGAATGCTTTCTTCTTTGGGCTCACATAGGACACGCGATCTATGCCATTGAAAGAAATAGTTCATATTCGCAGTTGCAAGAACTAGGATTATCTATTCCGTGTGTTTTCCTCTGAATTATTGCAATCGCCCACATTATACTACATCATTATACTACAACATTATTCCTTCCTTTTCTACTAAATCTACATAACTTATAAACTTTTTTCGTTATTTTTTATTGAACTTTGTGGTGAGACGCTATCGCTGCTTATTGTTATCTTATTAAATTCTCGGTTGTTTTAGCATATGGGGACAGTGTATCTGTATTTAACTGCTTATAATTGGGCATTTTGTGTGTTTAGGGTGCTACCGATTTAAAAACTACCTTAAAACAGTTTGTTTTGTGTGTTTGTATCTGTGAAGATACTTTTAAGTTGTCGTGTCTATCTTTGTCTGATTTTCTTATCGTAGTCGAAGCACTCGTTAGGAAAATTATCGTACTAGTTCTCTTAGGAGTCTAGTGAATTTTAAAATGTGTATATCTTATCTTGTCGGATTAATATCGCAGGTGGTCCTTCAGACTGCGCTGTGTTTTATAGGTCAATCCCATTTAAACGGCTCTACTGGAGCCACTCTTTGTTGTTATCATTGTCTTGGGTAATAACTAGGCCAATATCTTTGTCTTCTTTATTATCTTTGACAATACCTTTAGGTTTAATATCGTTATCTTATTGATTACCTTTGGTAATAACCTTAGTTTAGTATCGTTATCTTACCGATTACCGTTAGTAATAACTTTGGTTTAATTTATCGTTATCTTACCGACTACCGTTAGGAATAACTTCGAGTTATGTCGCGTTATCTTACCGGTTATCTTGAGCAATAACTTCTGTTTAAATTCATGTTACCTACTATCTCTTATAATCACTTTAACTTAATATCGTGTTATCTTATCGAGTATCTCAAATAATAACTAAAGCTTAATACCGTTATCTTATTCATTACCTTTGAGGATAACAACTTAAGCTTAATATCTTTACCTTATCTATTATCTTTAACATCAATTTGAGATCTTATCTTATCTTTTATCGTCCTAACGTGTGGTATATATGACCAGACGTGGAATTATCTTTCTGAAATTTAAGTGAAAAGCTAACCCGATTTAGAAATGTAATTTGTCAGGTTAGCATATAAGGATTTAGTAGGCGGTACTTTTGGTAAATTTGTGGATTCACAACTGTGTCATGGACAAGTTAAATGTGCATCGGAGGAAACCAAAGTACCAGAAACAAAATTTGCTAGAGTGCAAGTGACGACTCTCATGAACTTTTTAAATTTGGGCACTTCTTGCCAAAAAGAAGAATAGTTTGATGCGACACTCATGTGTGTTTGCATATAAGAACTATATGTTAGCTTTAGTTAAATAAGTTTAGATAGGTTTAGATAGGTTAGGCGACTTGTCGCACCCGTGTTAGTTTAAGCAGTGTTTCATGCTCCCCGACAAATTTGTGCTGTCGGTAAGTAGTGTAGTCAAAGACTATCGGGCTACCTATTCCGTTTCCTGGTACTTGGTAGACGTGCTATCGGTCGAAAAACCAGGTGGCGCCTTATATAAACATTTTGTAGGTTTTAAGTTAGGGTTTATGTAGGGTAGTAAGGACTTAGATTTTAAGCTGTTACTGTGCTAACAGACTTTTCTTTTTAAGTTTTTCTTTTGTGGCTTTGTCGCGATTGTTACGTGCAAACTGAATTTGCACTTAAACATTGTTTTAGTTCAGTTTTTAATGTGCGGAAGCTTCCGCCATAATTTTAAATACGCAAGACGCGCGAACATTTTTAAATGAACTGGGCGGGGCTTCCGCACGTCACAATAGTGCAATTGGCAAGTGTGAATTATCCCCATAGGGTAAGGCAATGCTACAAAAGAGTAGGGAGTTCCATGGTTCTCGCGGAAACGTGGCTTTTTACGCCGAACTTTGAAGTGAACAGTCATGCCGGGTGTCGTGTTATCTTATTATGTAGATTTCCTTATCTTGAGTATCTTTCCTTAATTTCCTATTCCCGTCTTCCACTGCATATAGGAACGGAGATGACCCTGGAGCATCCCATGACCCGAGATAATTTGGATGTCCAACTCTACCAGCAGCGATGCCGAGGTTACCGTGGCGTGATTTCCTGCCGGTTAGCGGATCCTTCACGTGAGTAGATTATCTAATTTTTATTGTTTAAATTTTATGTACCTTCTCTTAATTATGGCGCAATATAAATTATCAGTGACGTCATGTGTATCTTATGAACTTTGGTAATTGTATTACCGGCTTTTAAGAGCCATCTATCGCCATTTCAATGTACCAGAATCTAAGCGTAACATTTTGTTAACTGCATTACCGACCAGGTAAAACTGTAAACGAAGTGTAGCAGCTTCTGCGGTTACTTTCAACTTTTTCAGAGCACTGCGATTATTACTACCTTGATCACACACACATGCCTTTGGTATTAGGCCACATTGAAATAATATTTCCACATGTTCCATAATTAATAGATATAAATTACTGCCTTTCATTCCATTATGTGTTAAAAAGTAACTAAACGGTAGCTTCCAAGTAGAATATAACCCTCTTACCATAAAGACAAGGGCATGTTTTGCTGTATTATTTGTTCTTCCCAAATGACCTATGTCTTCATAACCTCTTATAAAATCCATATCTTTTGAAAATTCAATATTTTCTTTCAGTGACATTTCGTCAAAGCAAAGCACAACTGCTCTCTCTAGATCGGACTTGTCATCAAACTTTAACTTAATTTAATTCAAAAATGGTTTACATAATCCAGGAGTAAATTTTGAAGAACCAATCCAATGTCGAATAATAGAAGAACCAGGTAATACAACTCCTTTTGCTCTGAGGAAGTTGTAAGTGGTAGGAGATTTACAAAAGGTCATCATTGAAAATCTTTTCTCAGCAGCTGTCCATTGCCTTTTTTTGGTTTTAAACTGCATTAAAGCTAATGTTTTTGAAGATGTGGAGTTAAATTGATGGTTCTGTATGACATTCTGTACATTTAATCCGAAGTTTCAAATCTATTATCTTTCTTTTTGATCTTGCCAGTTGTTCTCGTTTTAGCTTAAGGTTTTTTGTTTGTTCTGAAATTAATTTTTTGTTCTTTGGTGTATCTTCAAACAACAACTTTCGTTTACAAACATTCTTCTCGTCGATTGGCATATCAATCACTTTCTGAATAAGGTTATCATTTTCTGTAACAGGACTTTCAACTTCCAATCTTTGCGGCAATCCTAAAAAGTAAACATGGTGTGACTAAATAAACTAACCGAACTATATTTAATGAAATGTCGCCTTCAGCGCTAAAAAGAAATTCACATTTTACGCTAATATTTCTTATTACACAAAATACAACTTAAGCTACAGTATCAATACCCAAATAATATTTTACTAACGACTATTTCAGAATAAGTAAAGTAGCAACTGACAAGGTGTAACAAATTTGTTATTTAGGTATAGACATTGCGACACATTAAATATTAGATTCGGTAAATTTTTAATGATACTCTAATATTCACCTTTTAATATAAGTCGTTTAGATAAAATGTGAATATATTCTGTTCTGAACTAATGTCTCTATTTATACTTACTGTGAAGGATAGTTCTCCGTTCATAAGTTTTTGTAGGTGTTTTTACTTTTAAAACAACAGGAGATGTTATAATACCAGAAGTACTTGGAAGATTATATAAATTAAATTCTTCATCAGCATTTGGCGAAACATCCTTACTAACACAGCGGGGTACAGCTCCTCGTAGTAAAGCATGTCTTTTTTAGGATCCTTAAATGATGCATCAACAAATGGTTCTGACAAAGATATTTGTTGAAAAGTTGCTTTGGTTCCAAGTTGAAGAGGTGAACCTTTCCTGAAAAGGCCATAGTTAATTTGTTACTAAAATGTGTTTCTCAATTTTTGGTTAATATGTGCACTATGCATGCCCTAACAATCAATTATTATTAATGGTGAACTATGATCCTCTCTGTACTTCTTGAAAAATCGAATTTCAAAGTCTACGTAAACTACATGATATTCGGAATGGCATTTGAAGTTTTTTTAACATGTTATAGTGGCGTGCCTTTCTCGATTATTGGATGGTGTGTGTACTATGCCTTAATAATCGTTACTATTAATGGCAAATCATGGCCCCCATATACTTTTTGAAAAATCGGATTTTAAATTGTACGAATACATATTTTGAGTGATGTTAAAAAGATCTTTTTCTACGATCGAGCATTGGGTTTTCGAAATTTAAATATTTTGCAATTTCACTTGGAATTTTACTAAAAATATTTACAGTGACAGGTTGAACTGAACATCTTTTGTTATATTTCATAAAGAATTTTATGGAGAGAATATGTACGTTGCTAAATGCGCAATTTTAAAAATGCATTGATGCACACGGATATTTGTCTATGTCTTTGGGGGCCTAAACGGAAATTAATTTTATGCAGAAAGCGAGGATTTTTATCTTAATCTATGAAAATAATTATACATACATACCTGAATTTATTATCTATTTTTCACGCACATCATCATCTTTAGGAAATCGAAATAAATGTATTTCCGGGAATTTAATCCGGAATTTCTTACACCTTTCACAAGTTATAACCATTTTATATTGTTTAATTACACTGTGGTTAGAGTATCGATACACTATTTACACTAAAACTGCTAATGTTTGCACACGATTATTCTATTCCTATATTATTATTTACACATACATGCTCCTGGATTGTCTAATTCAATATTGTCTTTTAAATTGATATTCAAAACTACACTGCTCAGGAAGTACAAGGTCAAAACACTATCCCAGAACACCTGAACGATGAACATAAAACAAGGTATTGTACTAATTATTTGGCAGTGGTAGCGCGAAACTGGGAAGTCTGAACCCGACCGACCGGTCCCAAACGTAACCAACCGATTAGCTTGCCTGCCAATTATTCTACATTCCAATTGCACTCACGACCCTATAAGGCTATAATATCACGTCGCGAATATAGTTTCTAGCCATCTGTTTATTCTACATTCCAATTGCACTCACGACCCTATAAGGCTATAATATCACGTCGCGAATATAGTTTCTAGCCATCTGTTGGTGGCAGGTAGGCAACTACATATTGTAACTAAAATAAAATTAACAGAAATATAGGTAGCTGTTTGTTTAGAAGAATTTATTTGTCTGCAGGCGAGTTATTCAATCGCCCTCTATTGGTGGCAGGCATTCTGTTGGCGTAAATTTATACACAAGGATGGCACTTCTTCTCTATGTGTTTGTGCGGGAACCACATCACCCTGCCTGCGAATTTAAAATTTTTGTTATAAATTCCTTATAAATAGAGAAATTTGTGTTGGTCAAAGATGTAGGAATATATGTTTTGTTATGTGAATTTTAGTTGCTGTTAAAATTTGACACTTAGACCAATGTTTACTACTAAATAAATATTTGTAATTGTATATCAGTACGATAACTTCGTGTTAGCATCACATCTAGGTATCGTTAGATTATTAAATGGCATAAAAATTTTGTTTGGTCAACAGAAACGAAATAGTGATGGTACAGCTAAAATAAATTAACAATAATGTTAAGATATAATTTCATACATTTTAATTCATTTTCACAATCTTGAAGGTGAAAGTACTTAGTACATGCACGTTTATTTCCGTAGTAAATTTATTTTTCATATAATACTTCCCATATGGTAGCCAAAGTAGACCTTGAATTTTTGTAGTCCGCCTTACTATATACATCTTGAACTGTACCACACAGTTGAGTATCAAGCAGGTACTTTGAATGATATTCAGTTTATTGATTTTGTACATTAGTTTATACACTTTTAAAATAATGCTTACCCTTGTTTTAGAATAATAAAATGATAGTTTCGACAAATTATGAGTAATGAAGTAACGAAATATACGTTATAGAAAGAGTGTTGCTAACTTTGTACATTATAATTAATATTGGTGCCGGACAATCTTGTATTAAACCTTTTTTAAACGAACTTCTTCATAAATATATATCTCATTATTAAATATCTTATTTAAATTAATAGTATACACTAGGCAACTCTTCTTTTTATCAAGAATTGCTTTAGTGATGCAGACATTTGTCATAACTAAGATTCATTTATTCTATATTTCATATCTATAGGAAGCTGAAAAGAAAATGGCAGAAGAGAAACGGAGAAAAGAAGAAGAGCGTGTCAGGAGAGAATTAGAAAAAGCAAAAAAGGAAGCCGAGGAAAAGCGTTTACGTGAATTAGAAGAGAAAAGAAGACTTAAAGAACAAAGGAAGGCAGAGGAAGAAGCTAAACGTAAAATGGAAGAACAGAAAAAATTGGAGGAAGCAGAAAGGGTTAAGTAAGTTTTTAAACTTTATGGTAAATTTTATTTGTATTTTGTGTTAAATCATTAAAGTGTGATTGCAATTTGCAGACGCATCAAGAAAAGTAGACGTGATATTTGAATGTTCATTGGTACCTTTAGCTGTCCATTGCTGAATGATTTACGTTACGTACACTTTAGCTTTGTTATAGTTTGTTTTTCTTAATAATAAACTAACTCTTTTTAAACAACTGTGTAGTTCTTAAAACAAATTTCAAATATTATTTTTAAAATCTTTTTCTTTTCAGAAATGAATTAAAAGAAAAGGAAGAACAGTTTCGTATGAAACAAATGGAAGCAGCGCTGCAGCGACAGCAACAACAGGAAATTGACTTATCTCACAAAGCTGCTCAACGTATTGCACCTTGGAGTCAATCGAATTTAACACCTGAATTAAGTTTAACTGAAATTCAAAGAGCTGAACGTGAAAAACGGGCGGAACAAGTAGCTATACAGCAACAAAGGGCTCAATTGATTCAACAAGAACTTAGTGCAATGGAGAAACAGGTAATGCAGCTAAATTGGAGTAAAAAACCTACGGATAGTAAAAGTATTAAATCATTGGTTGAAATTCAACAGGAGGAACAAGAAAGATTAGCTAAGGTTTGTATTTGATATATTTGTTCATTAAAGTAGTAACTACCGATTTATAATAAAACTTATCTATATGCTACATAAAAATATGAGCTAAATTTGTGCAAACCCACTTTATTTGAAATACTTTTCAAATTTTAATTATGTATCCAAAGAATTCAGCGGTCAGCCCATAATAAAAGGTTGAATGTTGTTTTTACATTAATTTAGAAAGCCTTAAAACTTGTGTCATTAATACAATAAAGTAACAAATGGAAGTAGGTCTTTCTATATGATCAATATGCTATTGGATGTTGCTTTCCGATTGTGTAGTTACGTATTTGTTTTCAGTAATAACCTATATAATTTCTCCTTTAACTTTTGTGTAACTGCACTAAAAACTTGTGATTTTTCTTTGAAATGCTTATAATCATATTTCATTTTAATAGTTTCTGTATTAGTCAATTCCGCCTATAGAGTTTGGCAATTTCCTTTAAGAAATATAATTTTTAGGTTACTATATTTTTGATCTAGGTAAAATTATTTCTGTATCATATATGGTTCACAGTCAAAGGTTCTCAAATTCATTATGCCAGTTTTTTAAAAGTTGGAGATGATATTGTAATTCTGTACTAAATTATTACAGTAACATGATTTATTTGTTTTGATTAATAATGTTTTACGTTGGTATTCCAGTGATTTCATTGGTTGAGCATGAAAATTTCAGAGGTAAATATGTGCTCACTTACATAAATAAAAAGTCCTGGTTTTTTGTTTAGAATAGCAGGAACATAAAGGAGTAAATATTATGAAAGGAGTGAGACAGGGATGTGCCCTATTCCAATTAATTCTTAACGTGTACATCGAAGAGGCAATGAATACTGTCAAATGCAAGAATACATTTGAAATTATTATGCAGGGACAAATGATTGATATGCTTAGATATGCAAATGATATAGCGGTGTTAGCTTCTAGCAAGGAAGAGTTAGAAGATGCTCTTAATGAAATGGAAACAGTTCTAACTGAGAGATACGTTATGAAAATTAACAAAAATAAAACTAAAGTACTAACATGTAAAGAAAATAAATTAAAAACTAGAATACAAATAGGTAACGAGAACTTACAAGAGGCTAAGGAGTTCTACTACCTAGGAAGCCAAATAACGCAAGATGGGAAAAGCACAAAAGATATAAAACAAAGATTAGCACAAGGTCGTGCTACATTTAACAAGAAAAAGCAACTACTGTGTTCAAAAACAACAAACATAGAAACAAGGGAAGGATTGCTTAAAACATGTGTGGAGCACAGCACTGTACGGCTGTGAAACCTGGATAGTAGGAGAAGCGGACAGGAAAAAGATAGAAGCTTTTGAAATGTGGTGCTATAGACGTATGATGAAGATATCATGGACAGACAAAGTTAAGAACAAAGAGGTACTAGAAATGGTAGAGGAAGAAAGAAATATGTAGAAAAGAGTAAAAAATATGAGAGATTGGATGATAGGCCACATACTAAGACGTGAGGGAATAGTGCGGAATATATTAGAAACAGAGATAGGAAAAAAGAGATGTAGAGGTAAACCTAGGTTAGACGATTTCACATAGATAGTGAAAGATGTAGGCTGTGGGAATTTTAGGGAAACATTGTCTAGCTCAGAATAAAAATCAATGTAGGTATGCGTCCAGCCAGTTCAAGATAGAAAACCTAATAACAAAAAAAATAAATGTACTTAAATGTGATGATTATTATAAGCAACTACAAGTTTTAGTTTTGAAGTATTCTCAAGTAATGTTAATTGTGCTAAAGGACTTACTGGAAAACTATTAATTTGGTAAATGTCTAAGTGATGGAGGATCTTGGTAGCCACAGGCTGCTTAACCTCCTTCACATACCATTGAATCTCGGTGAAATGGGGCATATAATTAGGAAATAACAGAACAGGAACTGAGCTATATCTAGGCTGTGGGAATTTCAGGGAACGGTCTAGGCCAGCTTAAAATAGAAATAAGTGTACGCGTCCAACCAGTTTTAAGACGGAAAACGCAATGACCAAAAAAATAATTGCACTTAAATTTGATGATTATTATAAACAACTACAGGTGTTGGTTTTGAAATATTTTTAGCTAATGTTCATTGTGTGAACGAAAATATTGGAAAACTATTAAATCGGCAAATGTTCAAGTGTTATGGGATCTTGGTAGCCGCATGCCGCTTAACCCCCTCACGTACTACTGAATATTGGGGAAATTGGGTATATATTTGTAAGCAATAGTGTAACATTTTTTGCCTCCACTCGTTGGATACAAGTGAAGTTTTACTTGTTCGCGGCTAAGTCTGGGAATTACCCCAAGGGTGAGCAATGAGAAAGGGCGTGGGGATGGTATGAACTCTACAATAAGCTAACATAAAAAGAAAAAGGGGAATTGAGCGCCACTGTATCTATATGGATGATAGCACAAAAAATTCAATACTCCTATGAGAAGATACAGAAACTCATGGGATATAAGCACCATAAAAAACTTACAACTTAATGAACTAACACATCTGGAAACCTATGGAACATACTTACAACCTCTTCGATCTCGATGACCCTGAAAGAAAAAGTACACAACAAATTTTCTATTAAAAAGACACTGTTTGTGCTTTTTAATAAAAAAGCATACTAATAATTACGAGTGGATAATGTTGAGATTACCACACCAAAGGTATTTGAATTGAAAATGGACATCTAGAATAAATCAATCGTAACATATCTGTTTTAAATTACTTCAACATTCGTCTAATTTCATTATTCAAAAAATTTATTTTCTTTAAAAAAATTTATTAAAATTAATTGTGCATGGAATAAAAAACTTGAGTCCAAAAATGAAATTTAATATAGTTTCTCTCTTTTCGTTTTTTTTTCGAATATGATTACAAATACGAAATAATAAAATTGAATTCTTTATAAATCTGTCTTGACATAACAAAACCTTAATTTTAATAATATGTCATAACAAAATTTCTGATACCAAATGGACAGATCTGTTTATTGGTTTACATGTTTTTCACATCAGTTTAATTTATTTCTTTAAAAAAAATTTAAATCACGTGCAGCTAACTTG
This sequence comes from Platerodrilus igneus, assembly GCA_036346225.1. Lineage (NCBI taxonomy): Eukaryota > Metazoa > Arthropoda > Insecta > Coleoptera > Lycidae > Platerodrilus > Platerodrilus igneus. Next base: position 5,857,428 of record JARFIW010001469.1, on the reverse strand, counting down.
GATAAATAAAATTTCAACTTATTCAAGTATAATGACCTTATTAAAATTTGACATCTGTAATGAACTTTTTAAAAAACAGGAAATGGACTTTAGAATCACAATATTTTAACACATGGATGCTCTGCGTGTCTTACAAAATTATTTTAATAGTATTTCTTAACAATTATATTCCACGTTGTTGTTCGTGCACAAAATTTAGTATAATTAAACAATCTTCGATTACAATTTTATGTGAGCACATTCAAAGTCTCACAAACATGACAAAAGAAAGGTTTGATACCTGTTTTTAATGAAGCTGTTACCCCTAGTTATCGAACAGCGATGCACATTTTCTGGAATCCGCTTACTAACTTGTAGCAACAAAACATCGAACAAAAGCTGTAACTTCTTAATAAACGAACGTTGTCCCAATCTCTTTACATATATTTCTAGTTACTTCATGCGCGTTAACAAATACCGACTCGAACCATTTCAAGAAGAAGCGTGGTCTAGTGCCTTGCCGGAGTCACAGGAATGAATCTTCCGTGTCCCAAGACGACCAGCCCTCCTGTCTCTATCTTGGCACGCCTATTCTGAGGCCCCACTTATGAAAAACTTGGGAACCCATCTGTATATGATGCAGTCTGGACTACATTCTCAAATACAATGGCTGACTTCGTTATTCGTACCGTACAAGTAAGGAACGGCTCATCTGCTTTATGCGTCACCTCGTGACCGTATTCACGCAAGCGCTATCCTAATTTTAACGACTGAAAGGATATAATCCGCCTGTGGGTTAGGCAACACAAACGACTAGTTCCCTTTTAAATATGTTTTCTGAGTGTATATTATTATTAAATATTTCTGGGTAAAGCATTTAAACTAATTAAACGGTCATGATTTCCTGTTCCATTGTGGAATTGTTTCTTTCAGATATAACAGTATCAAATACAAGAATCAAATATCACAGACTAAAAATGCACAGATGTGATTCTTCCAAAAATAGTGCTACAGAATATATATTCGTTACAATAGAATGGGAATCGAACTGCATCTAACAAGAAAGAGCAGTGACGATGATCGAAGTCAACCATCATAGAAAGGAGAAAATTGTTGAAAGCATATGTGTGAAGTACAGCACAGTACGTCTATGAAATAGGAGTAGTTAGACAAAAAACGGTATAAGACTTTTGGAATGTTGTGGCTTCAATTGTATGAGGATGATAGCATGGACAGACAGAGTTAATAACAAAGAGGTTATAGAACTATTCAAGGAATAAATAACTGTGGAAAACAAAAAAAAATAGGAGAAATCGAATGGCTGGATACGTTCTAAGGCATTTTTGGGAAATAGTGTGGGATATATTACACACAGAGATAAGGGGAAAAAGGTAGAGGTAGACCTATAGTAGATTATTACATGCAGTTAGTGAAAGATACAAATTGTGGAAATTTCAGGGAAATGTGTAGGATCGCTCATAATAGGAAACAATGAGGGTACGCGTCTAACCAGTTCCAGGACTGAAGACCTAATGATGATGATTATGATATGCATACATTCAATTTCCTGTTTTTTATGCCATTTTTTAAAAATCGTAACTATTGTAAGTAGACATTTAGTTAAAAAATATGTTTATAAACAACTTTACTTTTAGAAATCTGTGAACAAGAGTTAAATAAACTCGAAATTCAGACAATTAAAAGAATACTTCTTAATTAAACGACCTATAACCCATTAAATTCATCTACTATTAAATAATTAGGTCGTAAAATCTATATACAGTGTGTCCAAATTTCGAGTCTCTACATTGTGATTTAAGTTATTATAAGAGATAGAAATTGGGTTAAATGGGGAAAGATTTGGAGGAATCCAGGCCAGTTTTGTATCCGTTTACAAAATTGGTGTAAGTTGTCTGGTTTTGGAGATATTTGAAAAAAATTAAAAATGGCGGATTTCGTTTTTTGATAATAAAACATGAATCATAAGTCGCACCATCACAAGACTTGCACATTATTAAGACACTTTTCTAAAAGGAGTATTTTAGCATAAACAGAATCATTCGACTGTCTTTTGTTTTCGAGGAAAGCACCCACAACTTTTGTTTTTCTTATGGCCGCCATTTTGAATATTAGGTGAATGTTATGCGCCTTAAAACTACCTTTTCAACGATATGCCACATGTCTATAAAAAATGCAAAAACTATCCTAAATTTTAAAAATAACTAAATTTGTATGTTCTATAACGGGCAAAAATTTGATTTCTACTTTCCAAACAGTAGTAGTAGTAGTACCACATACATTTTGTTAAGTAGAACTCGTAAAGTATTGGGTATAAATCTTAAAATTAACTTAAACATAAAACTGTAGCCTATCTTATCTAATTTAGGGAACAAAATTAAATGTGACCGAAACAGCAAACTATCATCTAAATTCCTTCCCGTAGATGCTGAAAATGCTGTCCGTTTGCATCACGGCACATTCGACAATTAATTAAAACTTTCCGTACAACTCTGCTTAACGTGCTCCTATTTATAGAGTTAAGAATGTCACGGACTCTTTCCTGCAGTTTGTTTATATTATGAGGCGGTTCAAACTCATACCTCATTTTTAGCAAAACCCCATAAATAAAAATCAAGTGGTGTAAGATCTGGTGATCTTGCCGCCACATAATTGGTCCACTATTGCATATAATATTTTGGCCAAAATGTTCAGCTAAAGGGCGCTTAACTTCTCGGAATTGTGAGCTGGACAACCATCTTGCTGAAACCATAGTTTTCGAAAATCATCATCATTTGGTACAAGTCCTCTAATAACCGGAATTATTTGGTCTCTTAACAATTCCATATATCTGGCGCCATTGAGGTTATTGACAAAATAAAAGGGTCCAATCAAATTATTACCTATAAAAGTATTAATTACATTGGTTAATTTACTAAAATATTTATATCATAATTAACTACCTAAGATACCACACCAAACGTTAAATTCATATCTCATTTGAAATTTGCGTTGCGCCGTCAGATGATGATTTTCAGTGCTCCAGTGATGCGTGTTATGTTTATTGAAAACCCCGCAATTGGTAAACCGCGTTTCGTCTGTCCATATTATCAATTCTGGAAAGTGCGATTCTTCCTCGCATTTTTGGATGTACCAATTACAAAAACGCATTCGTCTGGCGAAATCTTCTCTTTTGAGGCATTGGACAATAGTAGGTTTATAAGGATGAAACTTATCCTTTTTTAAAATATTATGAACAGTTGATTTTGGAATATTAAGTTCACGGCTTACAGATCTTACGGATGTGGATGGATTTCGTGTTACCGCCTCAGTAATGCTTAGAACACGTTCTCTATTGTTTAAGTCGTATTGTTCCCTAGTCTGTTCAAAAGCACCATAATTCAGTAAATTCATTACAATTTTTCTGAAGTATGTTTTATGCGGTTGTCGCCTTTCTGGATACAATTCCAAATATCTGGCGGATGCCGTATCAGCGTTCAAACGATTGTAAATAAGTATTTAGCATATCAAACTTTTCCTCATTCGAAAACTTGTAGACATGTGCCATTTTTTAAATTAAAAATGCAGCACCACCGGCACCAAAACTTGCAACACCACAAGTTTATCTAAATTTTAGATTTTGGTTGACATATAACTGTAATTCAATTGTTTGGTTTTGTCACATACCACCGCCTACTATTATAAAACGATATCATTTTAACTCTAGTACCACCATAATTAATAATTTGTGACAAATGCTGTTTGTGTACATTATAAAATGTGTATTGTACTTTTCATAAAGTAGAAATCAAATTTTTGCCCTGTTGGGATTACCAAACGTTAAAGAACATACATATTTAGTTATTTTTAAAATTTAGGATAGTTTTGCATTTTTTCATAGACATGTGGCATATCTTTGAAAAGGTAATTTTAAGGCGCATAATATTCACTTAATATTCAAAATGGCGGCCATAAGAAAACAAAAGTTGTGGGCGTTTCCTCGAAAACAAAAGACAGTCGAATGATTCTGTATATGCTAAAATACTTCTTTTAGAAAAGTGTCTTAATAATGTGCAAGTCTTGTGATGGTGCGACTTATGATTCATGTTTTATTATCAAAAAACAAAATCCGCCATTTTTAGTTTTCTTCGAATATCTCCAAAACCAGACAACTTACACCAATTTTGTAAACGGATACAAAACTGGCCTGGATTCCTCCAAATCTTTCCCCATTTAACCCAATTTCTATCTCTTATAATAACTGAAATCACAATGTAGAGACTCGAAATTTGGACACACTGTATATATATATATATATATATATATATATATATATATATATTTTAGGTAGTTAATTACACAAGGATGTGTCAATAAAAATCAAACAGTTTTTACTTACATCAATTGGCATTCAGTAATTGAACTTTTATGCAAACGTAAAAGCAGTTTAGCCTTGGTGCATTCAACGTACTCTTGTCAAAACATTAGAGCTGTAAGCTGGTTGAAAACTAAGAGAGCTCCTATCTATGTCTAGCGGTTTATATTTAGTTTCTCCACGCTTCAAAGCCTATCACAATTCTTCAAATTTCCTTCAATACAAACAGTCGCACAATTCTCAAAATCACTTCCAACAGCCACATTTTTCCCAAAACTGTCTCTAACCGACACAATTTTCTTCGAAAACACAAGTTTCAAGTTCACAATAACACACCCGTACTAAATCGTTTCGTCGTATTCAAATATCTCACTCAATAACATTGTGTATATCCATTCCAGCTAACCAAAGTTATCGTTTAAATTACGCCTCTTTTGACATGTTTTAGACTTGCTTTTCGATTATAAAATAATCTATTCCTATTATTAAAACTAAAGCTCTGTGAAGCCATGGGCGTAACAAGGTACTGGCTTCTTAATAATGAGACATCCTTAATGGATAACTTTATGAATGTTTTGACGAGAGTTAGTATTGTCAATTTCATTAATTTTCAGTCATACTCTCTTACCACATTCCAATACAAAGACAGTGAGCTTCTTCTAAAGCATAAATGAACTCGTACTACTTCATGGTTAGCGATGAAGTTTGAAAAGTGAAAATATCATGGGTTTGTTCAATTCTCCTCAATGTATTAACAAGATTCCTATTATCATTCTATTATTTGATTTCTTTATTACATGTTAAAACACCTCAACAGAAATCCATTATTTATATATAGCTATAGTGTAAGTAACGAACAGATTCAGTAATTAAAACGTAAGGATTTTTGAATTGCGTGCCATTCTGTATTGGTGGTGTGATCCGGTAAGAGAAAAAGATATAGTAGTGACCTTCTTCTGGTTATGGTCATAGTATTTGTATTAAGTCGAAATAATAAAGAAGTAATGTATTTTTTGCAGTCTTATTTGTTTTCTTACTTACCATATAAACAACCTTACAAAAATAACAAAATGCACTTTAGTTGTGGAATACAAATGGAGCACAGACTTGATTCATAGCAAAGAAAACACATTGCGGTAACTACAAATATACTTGTGAGAAACTAATTGCTAATTGTAGGTTAGCAATATAATAGTATATTGTACAATGAGCATGGAATGATGCCCATTTCTCACGAGTATGATAAATTGCAGCACGAGCTGAAAGCGAGTGCTGCAAATTATACGAGTGAGAAATGGGCATTCCATGCGTGTTGTACACTATACTTTCTCTACGACTGTAGTACGTACTTTTTAAATGTGATACCTCTTTTGTTAATATTGTAAAATACATGGTAAGTATAGGAGTATACATTTTATTAATATCATAAGTTTATTATCGTTTGTGAATATACATAAATTCAAAGAAAAGTACAAATTTATCATAATAAAAGTAAATAAATTGATTTAAGTTTAGTTTTTAGATACATTATTATTAACAATATTAAAGGTTACATTGCAATTATTAAACGTCACTGTAGAAGGTGTTTTCCCAAAAACTAAATTTTCTTGACGTTGGAAATTCTTGTCTTTGGACGTTGATGGAACATTTGATGTGCTATCAATTGAATTTTGTATTATGTTGCCTACATTCAACTTATTTGTTAAAGAATCGGCTATATAGTTTTCGCGACTGATGTTGATTTCCAGCCACCGTTCCTTTTAAAGATGTTATATCTTCTCCAGCATCTACAAGAATAGTGGCGGAAGATCTCCGGAAGCAATGACCAGTATATAATTCGGATTGGGTAGTTTTAAATACGTTGCAATTTGCTTTCTCATAGCACCAAATTTATTGATACCCACTTTCTGTGTGGTGCATTTTCCTTTCTGATAATTTAAGAAAAACTAGGATCGCAAACATTTGATGGACGAGATTCCAGTATTTTTGTGATTTCATAAAATTACTCGTTATCGTAAAGCTGCGATAATTTTTGTGTTCATGTCGGGAACTGTAACTAATATTGCAGAACCCAATTCCGTGAAATGAGTAATCTTCATCTGATGTAATTCCTGTCTGCGGCAAGCACCCATAATTCCCATAATTAATGCAGTCTGTAACAATATAAAAATAGCTATAAACACTCATTATTCTCCTAAGTTAATATTACATACTTTTGTCAGAAGAAACTGTTGATCCGGAGCCTCAGTAATAAATTTATTTATTTCCTGTGTTGTAAAATTTTTTTATTTTTTCGATTTATAACCGCTTGACTTCCGTTTGAGAAACGCTCTTAATTTTCCATACTTTGATATATCTACATTATGATGGATGGTGAGACTTGTTCTCAACATAGAATAATGCGTCCACAATGTCGGAGATTTATACTTATTAGATAATTCATTAAAGTATGCAATTAAAACATTTTCAGAATAAGATGTTGTCTTTTGATCTCTTCGCCAATCCATAAACGATTTATAAGCAGCCTCATATTTTTTTTTGGAAATTTCCGGTAATAAATTTAATATAGTTGCATTTGCAGCTTCCACAATATTTGGAGGCGTCGGTTCTAGTTCGCTTTCACTATCACTAGCCATTTTTAAAGACTTTGCAAATACTTTAAGATTTTAAACGCTTTCACAGTATGAAATTATTTATTTGACATTTGTTGGTTTATTATTTGTTTCATAGCCCACCTTTGAAAACTCGGCTCATTGGAAATAAGATGCAAGTGCAGGGCTACTTGATTAATAGAAATATAAGCGCAACCGTGCAAATTGAATATTCCGCACTGGTTGCTTAGCAACTTGCCTAGCAACGAGTGCGGGAATAAAAACCTGTATAGAATGTAGTAGATTTCTCTATCAAAACACACCTAAAATAGGCTCGCTTCCAAAACAGTCGTAGAAAAAATTTATTAAGTAGTTGTGTGAACACAGCCAACCAGTACAAAATTTTCCATTTTACTTGGTGCTCTTTTATGGGAGCCCACCTTTGAAAACTCGGCCGTCATTGGAAATAAGATGCAAGTCCAGGGCTACTTGATTAATAGAAATATAAGCGCAACCGTGCAAATTGAACATTCCCGCACTGGTTGCTTAGCAACGAAAAGCGGAATAAAAACCTGTATAGAATGTAGTAGATTTCTCTATCAAAAACACACCTAAAATAGGCTCGTTCCAAAACAGTCGTAGAAAAAATTTATTAAGTAGTTGTGTGAACACAGCCAACCAGTACAAAATTTTCCATTATACTTTGTGCTCTTTTATGGGAGGAGCACTTACTGAATCTATTCGTTAAATGCACTATACAAGCATTTACTATATCAGACTGCTTAATAATTTGTATTTTGTGTTATTAGCAAACATCGGAGTTGCGTGCGGCACTAAAAGAAAAAGAAATATTAGCACCTACACCGGTTACTGCATCAGTAACACCTTGGAGTGGCCATGGTCTTTCTTGGTCATCTTCAAACCAGTGGAATAATAATATTGGAGGTTTTTGGGATGACACAAATATTCTCACACATAACAAGCCTTCTGCATTAACTAAAAGTAGTTCAGCAACTGTGGTAAAACAAGCGGTTAAACAAAATAAACACAAATTGAAAAAAGAAGAACAGCAGGTTATGAAATTATTTAGTAATGGGCCAATAACTGATGAATTCACGGAATGGTGTATTGCAACACTCACAAGACTTAATAGTACAGTTGATAGTAAGTACTTTGCATTAATATTTTCTTTGTTATTATTGTTTTTTAGTTCCTACGTTCATAAATTTTCTACGAGATATAGAATCCGCACTAGAAGTTAAAGATTACTGCAAAGAATATTTTGGCGATGTACCTGCAACTCAACACTTTGTTACACAATTTTTGGAAAAACGACGTGTGTTCAAACCTAGAGTAGTTACACAAACAGATGATATGAGTTCACCTGCCCCTGCTTTAACTCCTTCCATGCAACATAACATAGAATTCCAAGAAGTAAAGGTTGGTTTGTGTCAAGTATATTGTATTGCTAACGGTATAAAATTTGCAGGGCAAAGCTAAAAAATGTAAAAAATCCAAAATGATAAAAGTAGATGCGCGAAATTTGGGATTCTCGGTGACTGCAGCTCCAGATCGTATTAATGTTGGAGATCGTGATTATGTTGAAAATTAGACTTAGGACTCAGTTTTTGTAAATTTGTGCATATATTTGAATATTTTTTAAAAAGAGCAATTATTTATAATGTATTAAGACCTTCCTTTTTGTTTTATCATTTAAGTGTTCAAATAATAGTTTTCTTAAAAAAATGAATAATGGTTGCATTGTTTGAATTTTTATTAATAAGCTTCGAGTTTGGTTGAAAATAGCGTATGTCGTCTGAACCACAAATCACTTGTTTTGCCCCCAGTGAATTTAATATTTTTTTCTGTGACTGGAAAAAACTTGACATTTGATGTTTCTTGATAGGTAACAAAATGTCCCTTTTTATGAATTTACTATTTTCTCCGGGGAAAATGAGTACTTTTTACCCGGGTATGTGCAAATAAGTAAGAACACGGAGATATTTAATTTAAAGCTGGGTCCACACTTCTAACATTCGCGTGTAAGATAACATCGTGTCATAACTTTGTGGCGTTCAAAACAACCGATATAAACAACTTAAGAAAGCAATTTTTGAAACCACTCGCAGAATTAAATTGACAGATATTTGATTGCTTTAAAGGTTTCCTTAGCAACGCAAATCTAACTGTCCCTATAAGTAGGACAGCCTACTTATTTGAAACTTCAAATTTGACATCGATTGATTTTTTGACTTTAATATATTGTAATATTTTTTTAAATATTAAATCATTGTTTTGCCTGTCACTGAAAAAAATAGTGTAAAATGTAAAATTTTAACTCTTGGTGTTGTCTCTCTCCACTTCGCATCGGGAGACAAACACACCTCGAGCTAAAATCTAGTACTTTTTTCCCTTGTATAACAAATAACTATATATTTTTGTATTGCAACCAACGAAATTTTTTTACTGGAAGACAAATAATGCCGTTGGCTTCAAAACATGTAGAATTATTGAAAGGCATTGTAAATTGGTTTATTGATAAATAAATAATTGCACCTAAGCACCAAAACAGCAGATTAATAATGCTATGATACATCAGTATAAAATGTACACTAATTAATAAGAGAAATAACTATGTAAAATACACATCAACATAATTGCATTAGGTTTAATGGCTCAACACCTGGCACATGAATAATTTACATTCCACGTGAAAAAAATCCTGATTCAGGCAGAAAGTCGTTTATCTTTTCACTAGTCGATGGTAGCATGCTAGCACTGTCAATTCCACGTGAAAAAAATCCTGATTCAGGCAGAAAGTCGTTTGTCTTTCCACTAGTCAATGGTAGCATGCTAGCATTGTCAGAATCCCCCTCGCACAGTAGTGATAAATAACCATGTAAAACAAATTATTTGCATAAAGAGTTTGTCTGTTCTGAATGGACCTGCAGCTTGAAAAAGTTCTAGATTACCAGAACGGGTAGAATGGCTTGCGTGTTTCAATGAGTTAAAGAGCAGTACTACAGGTTTAGCCAAACTATTGGGATTTTTATTGAGGAACCACTAAGGCAAGTTTCTAAAAGAGGGAAGCAGCTCTTTCTGTACTTTGTGTGTAGAGTGGCAGAGACCATATGGGTTGGTATGGCATTCTAAGGCACACTACTGCGATGTGCAAGGCAACGGGAAACCACCACATTACCACCCAAGTACACAACGTACTTAAATTGTTATTTAAATGGCATCCCCCCGGGTCTAAAAATCCCGGAGTTAAAATAGTTCCACATTTGAATCTCCAGAAGGGGACTTTGGAGGGTGCGATCAGAAAGTTTAGAAAAATAGTCGGGAACATTCTGTGAGTCGAAGCATGGAACGTTAGAAGAATGAAACAAGTAGATAAGATAGAGAACTTGAAAATTGAAGTGGATAGGTTAGCATTAGACATAGTGGGGATCTGTGAAGTTTGGCGGCTAGATGCGAGGGATTTTTAGAGTGGAGACTTTAGGATAATTCACACAGGATCAAGGACGAAAGTGTTACTCATGGTTAGATTAGAATCTAAACCAGTAAATACAGTAATAGTACAAGTATACATGCCCACCTCTAGCTACAGTAGAAGCGATCTACAAAGATATCGAAAACCTACTAAGATATGTAAAAGAATGCGAAAATTTAATAATTACCGGGGATTTTAATGTAGTAGTAGGCGAGGGTAGGGAAGGAGTTGTAGTAGGTTTATTTGGTTTAGGCAGTTGAAACGACTGGAGAAATATGCTGGTAGAACTTTGTGACAGAAACAATTTAACAATCACAAACACATTATTTCATCTTGATAGAAGACGATACACATTAAAGATGCCAGGAGATATAGGAAGATATCAAATAGATTTTGTTTTTGTTAGACAATTTTTTAGGAATCAAGTAAATGAGTGCAGAAGCTACCCAGAAGCAGATATAAACATTAACCACAACATCGTAATTATGAAGGCTGCTCTTAAATTAAAAAATTTGAGAAAAAGGCACTTTGATTTTGAAAAACTAAAAGATAAAGATATCCACGAAAGATCAGCCAGAGATATTGTGGGTTATACACAAAAAAGAGAATAAGAAACCATGGATAGCAAAGGATACCCTGAATTTAATAGCTGGAAAACAGATACAAAGTTATAAAATGGGAAATTATATGCAAATGCTGGAAAGCTAAAGAGCAATGGATTGATGAAAAGTGCAGAGGTACAAACTAAGATGGAAATAGGAAAGTGATTAGATGGCAATATATAGAAAATTTATATGCAGAAGAGAAACTAACAGCAGAACAGGAATCAGACATTGAAAACAATGAGAGAGGATATCCCATGCATGGAGGTGAGTTTGAATTAGCATTAAAAGGTCTAAAAAATGGTAAGCCGGTGCCTATAGATAAGGTGCTAGCAGAAACTCTAAAAGCCGTTGGACGATCGATAACAACGTCTATTCCAACTTTTAAGCTATATGAGACAGGCGAGATACCGAGACTTCAAACATAACATCAGTCACTATACCAAGAAAGAGAGGTGCAGGTAGATTTTCGAACAATAAGTTTGATGATTGCGTTTCGAATGGACCTGCACCTTGCCGAAGTTCTAAATTACTAGAACAGGTGAAATGGCTTGCGTGTTCTAATGAGCTAAAGAGACAAACTACAGGTTTAACCAAAGCAGTAGGGTCGTTAATGAGGAACCAGATTAAGACAGGTCCCCGAAAGAGAGCAGCGGCTCTTTCGGTACTTAGTTTGGCAGAGACCATAGGGGTCGGTATGGCAGTCTAAGACACACTACCGCGATGTGGAAGGCAACGGGAAACCACCATATTATCTCCCAAGTACACATTACATGTGATTTTCCAATGCTCCACCCGAAGGTACTACATTGGCCAGGAAGCGAGTTTTTTTTTACCTGAAAAATTTTGAATTTTGCCGAATCCTTGCTGTTCCAAGCAAGGTAGGGATCTTTAACGTGCGTGACAACACTCATACACGGGACCTCCATTTTACCTCTCATCCGAACGAGGGTGTATTTTTGCGAAAAATGCTCGCCTAACATTTTTCAAGCGGACCGTGTCGGGATTCGAACCCGGGACCTAGGGCGTAGTAGTCACACACATACCACTACGCCACGGAGCCGCCTTCCCAAGTACACAGCGTACTTAAATTGTAACAAACACGATGGCATTCTCTGGGGTAAAAGATTCCGAAGTTAAAATAGTCCCCCATTCGGATCTCCGGGAGGGGACTACTTCGGAGGATGCGATCGGAAAGTTAAAAATAAGAGTCAGGAACATTCTGCGAGTCGGAGCGTGGAATGTTAGAAGTATGAAGCAAGTAGGTAAGCTAGAGAACCTAAAAGTCGAAATGAATAGGTTATCACTAGACATAGTAGGGATTAGCGAAGTTCGGTGACCAGAGGCGGAGGATTTTTGGAGTGGAGACTTCAGGGTAATCCATACAGAGGCAGAGGAAGGAAATTTGGGTGTGGGGATAGTTATGCGGAAAAAGATAGGATACTGTGTAGAAAATTACTTACAAAAGAACGAAAGAGTACTCATGGTTAGATTAAAATCTAAACCGGTAAACACAGTAATAATACACGTATACATGCCCACCTCTAGCTACAGTGACGAGGAGGTAGAAGCCATCTACAAAGATATCGAAGACATTAAGATACGTAAAAGGGCATGAAAACTTAATAATTATGGGGGATTTTAATGCCGTGGTAGGTGAAGGTAGGGAAGGAGCGGTAGTAGGTTTATTTGGTTTAGGCACGAGAAACAACAGGGGAAATAGGCTGATAGAATTTTGCGACAAGAACAATTTAATCATCACAAACACGTTATTCCAACATCATGCTAGAAGACGATATACGTGGAAGATGCCAGGAGATATAGGAAGATATCAAATAGATTGCATTCTTGTTAGACAACGGTTTAGGAATCAAGTAAAAGACTGTAGAAGCTACCCAGAAGCAGATATAGACACTGACCACAACATCGTAATTATGAAGGCCGCACTTAAATTTAAAAATCTGAAAAAAAGGAACAGAAAAAAGCACTTGAACTTAGAGAAACTAAAAGATAAAGATATTTAACAAAGATTCGAAAAAAAAGTCAAATGAATTGCTCAAAGATATCGGAAAAATATCTGATACTAAGGAAGTAGAAACAGAATGGAATAACATTAAATCCAGCCTAGACATGGCGGCCAGAGATATTCTGGGGTATACACAAAAAGAAAATAAGAAGCCATGGATAACAAAGGATATCCTGAATTTAATAGAAGAAAGACGAAAATACAAAAATAAATCAGACAAAACAGGAAAACAGAGATACAAAGCCATAAAATAGGAAATTATTCGAAAATGCATGAAAGCTAAAGAACAATGGATTGATGAAAAGTGCAAAGAGGTACAAACGAAGATGGAAATAGGAAAGACAGACGAAGCATACAAATTAATTAGAATGAATTCTAGGGATATAAAACCATATAGCAAAAATATAAGGGACGCACAAGGAAACGTCATCATAGAAAATGTAGAGAAAGTGGGTAGATGGCAAGAATATATAGGGAATTTATATGCAGGAGAGGAACTAACTGCATTAGAAAATGATGACTTGGGATATCCTATACTTAGAGATGAGTTTGAATTAGCCTTAAAGAGTCTAAAAAATGGTAAGGCGCCGGGTACAGATAAGGTGCAATCAGAAACTCTAAAAGCCGCTGGACAAGCAGTAACAGAACGTCTCTTCCAACTTGTAAGCTATATGTATGAGACAGGCAAGATACCCAAAGATTTCAAACGTAGCATCATAGTAACTATACCAAAAAAGAAAGGCGTGGATAGATGTGAAAATTTTCGAACAATAAGTTTGACAGCACACGTGTCAAAAATATTAACTAGAATTGTGCAAAGACGAATGGAAAAAACGGGCGGAAGAAATACTAGGAGAAGACCAATTTGGGTTTAGGCAAAACAGGGGAACACGGGAGGCTATTTTAGCTCTGAGAGTGATAATGGAGAAAACAATAGAAAAGGGAAAGCGTGTATATAGGGTTTGTAGATCTGGAAAAGCATTTGACAATGTAAAATGGAAAAAATGTTTGAAATACTCAAAAAGATTGGAATGAGTTATAGGGATAGACGAATAGTACATAACTTATACAAAGAGCAAACAGCAGTAATAGAATTAGAGCAGGAACGTAGAGAAGTAAACATTAGGAAAGGGGTGAGACAGGGATGTGCCCTATCCCCATTGATTTTTTATCTTGTACATAGAAGAGGCAATGAATAAGGTCAAATGCAGAAAGACATTTGGAATTACTATGCAGGGACAAAAAATTTGATATGCTTAGATTTGCAGATGATATAGCGGTATTAGCATCTAGCAAGGAAGAGTTAGAAGCTGCTCTTAATGAAATGGAAACGGTTCTAACAAAGAGATACGGTATGAAAATTAACAAAACTAAAACTCAAGTTCTAGTATGCAAAGGTGGGGAAAATAAATCAAAAACAAGAATACAAATATGTAACACGAACTTACAAGAGGTTAAGGATTTCTGCTACCTAGGAAGCCAAATAACGCAAGATGGGAAAAGCACAAAACATATAAAACAAAGATTAGCACAAGGTCGTGCTACATTTAACAAGAAAAAGCAACTACTGTGCTCAAAGACCACAAACATAGTAACAAGGAAAAGATTGCTTAAAACATATGTGTGGAGCACAGCACTGTACAGCTGTGAAGCCTGGACAGTAGGAGAAGCGGACAAGAAAAAGGTAGAAGCCTTTGAAATGTGGTGCTACAGACGTATGATGAAGATATCATGGACAGACAAAGTTAAGAACGAAGAGGTACTAAAAATGGTAGGGGAAGAAAGAAATATGTGGAAAATGGTAAAAAAGAGGAGAGATAGGATGATAGGCCACATACTACGGCATGAGGGAATAGTGCGGAATATATTAGAAGCAGAGATAGGAAAAAAAAAGAAGAAGAGGCAGACCTAGGTTAGACTACTGCACACAGATAGTAAAAGATGTAGGCTGTAGGGGTTTGAGGGAGATGTGTAGGCTAGCCCAGAATAGAAATCGATGGAGCTATGCATCCAACCAATCCCAAGATGGATAAACTAATGACGAAGAAATAACTGTGCTTAAACATGATGATTATTATAAGTAACTACAAGAATTGGTTGGGCAATATTCTCGAATAATGTTAAGTGTGTGAAAGGATTTACTGGAAAACCATTACTTCGGCAAATGTCTAAGTGTTGGGGGATCTTGGTAGCCACAGGTTGCTTAACCCCCTTCACTAAATCTCGGTGAAATAGGGCATAAAATTAGAAAACAATAGAAGGGGAACGAGCTGTATACACATGTTGTGTGAGAATTTCAGGGAACTAGGTAGGCTAGCTCAGAATATAAGTGCAGGTACGTGTTCAACCAGTTTTGAGACGGAAAAACCTAATGACGAAAAAATAAGCGCAGATAAATCTGATGATTAGTATAAACAACTAGTTGGTGGTTGCGAAATATCTGCAACTAATGATGACTGCGAAAAGATATATTGGAAAATATATTAAATCGGTATATGGTTAAGTGTTGGGGGAACCTGACAGCCACAGGCTGCTTACCTCCCTTCACAACCACTGAAGGTCTGAGAAATAGGGTATATAATTGTAAAACAATAGAAGGTGATTGAAATGCATCTAACAAGAAGGAATAGCGCCTAGGATGAAAGACAACAAACATAGAACAAGAAGAAGATTGTTGAAAGCATATGTGTGGAGCACAGCACAGTATGCCTATGAAATAGGGGCAGTCTGAAACGCAGACGGAAAAACGGTAGCAGCCTTTTGAAATGCTGTGCTTCAGATGTATGCGGACGATAGCATCGACAGACAAAGATAATAACAAATAGGTTATAGAAATAGTAGGGGAACAAGGATATCTGGGGAAAAAGATAAGAGAAATAGAAGGGCAGAATACGTTCTAAGGCATTTTTGGGGAATAGTATGGGATATTTTACAAGCGGAGATAGGAAAAAGGAGGTAGATGTAGACCTAGATCAGATAGTTATAGATGCAGACTGTGCAAATTTCAGGGAAATCTGTAGGTTATTTCAGAATAGGAAACTGATGGTTCCAGGACTGAAGACCTAATGATGAAGTTTGATGATAGCCTACGTGTAAAAAATACTAACTACAATTGTACAAAGACGGATGGAAATACGAGCTGAAGAAATACTAGAAAAACATCAATTTGGGTTTAGGCGAATCAGTGGGAACACGGGAGGTTATTTTAGCTCTGAGGGTGATAATGGAGAAGACAATAGAAAAAGGAGAAAGCGTGTATATAGGGTTTGTAGATCTGGAAAAAGCTTCCAACAATGTCACATGGAAAAAATATTCGAAATACTAAAATAGATTAGAAAGAGTTTTAGGGATAGACGGATAGTTCATAGCTTATACAAAGATCAAACAGCTGTAATAGAATTAAAGCAGGAACGTATCATCATCATTTTGTTTTCGACCTTACTTAGGTCGGTTTGACGCAGCTCTAACTTCTTTTCTATTCTGTGCTAATCTAAAAAGCTCTACATACCCTTCACAACCTAAATTTCTAATGATTTGACTAATATAGCTTGGTCTAGGTCTTCCTATATCCTATCTTTTTCCTATCCACCTGGCTCTACATAGATATTAGCAACCTGATGGTTGTTAAAGAACTCTAACATGTTCACATGATTACCATTTATAAAGAAATGAACTATAACCTGGTTATCCGCTTCAAAAAAGGAAAAGTATTAAATTATATGTTATGGTAAGGCTTAAGCAACGAATCGCTACCAACATGCCAGACCGCTAACTAATTGTGAGTTATGTCATGGTGACATTTAGTTAACTGATTTTTATTTACTTATTCTTTTTGTTTTGTTTTCGAACTTATTTAAAGTCGGTTTGACGCAGCTCTAAATTCTTTTCTATTCTGAGCTAGTCTAAAAAGGTCTACATACCCTTCACAACCTAAATCTCTAATAATTTGACTAATATAGCTTTGTCTAGGCCTTCCTACTCTATTTTTATTTGGTAGTCTATAATCTAAGACTTTACTAAATAGTCCCTCATGTCTTAACTGGTGCCCTATCATTCTATCTCTCCTGACCTTCAATTGTTTCCACATACAGGGTTCCTCACCTATCCTTCTATAAACTTCCTCGTTTGTTACTCTATCTGTCCAACTAATCTTTAACATTCTCCTATAACACCAAGTTTCAAAAGCTTCTATCTTTTCTTATCTACTTCTTTAATTGTCCAAGTCTCACTACCGTATAGTAGAACGCCCATACGCATTTCGACTTTAAGAAACTTTTCTATTATCTAAACTAATACTATTAGCTATTAGTAAGTTTTTCTTTTTTAAAAACATTTTTCTAGCTTGAGCTATTCTAGCTACTATATCCCTTCTACTACGTCCATCCTTTGTAATTATACTACCTAAATAGCAAAATTCATCTACCTTCTCTAACTCGGTATTACCTATTTTTAATTTTGGTTTAGAACTAGGCTGTAACTCACTTGTCATTATCTTTGTCTTTCCTGAGTTAATTCTCATACTATAGTTACTTTGTAGTATCTCCTCTAAAATATTTAAAAACTCTCCTAACTCTTTTCTAGACTCTGCTATAATGGCTATATCATCTGCAAAACGTCTATTTTCTGTCCCTGTACACTAACACCTATCTCTTTTCTCACTCTAGCTAAGTTTAAAGCTTCCTCAATATAAACATTAAAAATCAAGGGAGACAGTATACAACCCTGTCTAACACCATTTCTAATCTTAGCTTCCTTTTCTATTTCATCAAATCCAATTACTACGCTTTGGTTTTTATATAGACTGTAAATAATTTTTCTATCCCTATGAGAGATTCCTATTTTTCGCAAAACCCTAAACATAACAATCCAATTAACCTTATCAAATGCTTTTTCTAAATCAACAAACGCGAAATGAGTCTTTTTATTTTTCGTAACCTTTTTTCGATAATTACCCTAATCATTAGTATCGGTTCTCTAGTCCCTCTGTCTGTACGAAAACCATATTGGTCTTTGCCTAAATAATTCTCAGTCAAAGCTTCTACTCTATTTTTAATTATTATTGTTAGTATTTTGGAAGCATGAGAAGTTAAACTAACCGTTCTAAAATTCTCACATCTATCGGCTCCTGACTTTTTTGGGATTGGGATAATAATATTTTTTTCGAAATCTATTGGAACCTCACCTGTGTCATATATTACTTTTACTAGTTCGTATAATCTGTCTAAAGTTTTCTGACTTGCATATTTTATTAGTTCTGCGGGAATATCGTCTATCCCTGGCGCTTTATTTAGTTTAAGATTCCGAACAGCTCTATCAAATTCCTCTCTTAATATTGAGAACCCTATTTCTACATCCTCTTCTTGGTCGTTCTCTAACTCATCCATATCGTCTCCCTTATACAAATCATCTAAATATCTTTTCCATCTGTCTGCTACCTCAACTTTATTTATTAGAAGCTCATTATTCTCGTCTCTAATACCATTATATTTTTTCCTATCTTCCCCAAAAAACTTTTTAACTGCCCTGTAAGCCCGTCTGTCTTACCTACTCTCAAATCATCTTGTATTCCCTTACAATTCTCCTCCATCCATTTATTTCTAGCTTTTCTACACTCATGTACTATCTTATTTCTAACTGTATTATATTTTTTGCTTACTTTCACTATCCACTTCTCTGAAAGGTTTAAGTTTTCTTCTATTCTCTATTAAATCTAATATCTCCTTTGTTACCCAGGGTTTTCTTGCTTCTATTTTTTTCTTACCTATAGTCTGTGTTGCTGTATCATGTACAGTCAGTTTTATTTCTTTCCATCTATTTTCTACGTTCCCTTCTACAGCTATCTCTTTGCTCTTATAATCTAATACTTGTTTATATTCCTCTTTTACCCTACTATCATTAAGCTTACCTAGATCCCATCCCTCTCTTTTAACCTTTCTCAATTTTTTGAATTTTAGCTTACACTTAATTTTAACTAAGTTATGATCGCTATCTATGTCAGCCCCTGGATAACTACGACAGTTTTTAACTTGGTTTCTAAATCTCTGTTTAACTAAAATATAATCTATTTGGTATCTAACCCTATCACTTGACGCTTTCCAGGTATAACTTCTTCTAACATATTGTTCAAACAGGGTGTTTACAGTTACTAATCTATGTTCCTGCCAAAACTCAACTAATCTTTCTCCTCTATCATTTCGTCTGCCATACCCAAATTTTCCTACCATTTTTCCCTCACTACCTTCTCCCATTGACGCATTAAAATCGCCCATAACTATTAAATTCTCATCTCCTTTTACTTTTCTCACTATACTATTTATATCCTCGTATACCTTTTCTACTTCCTCATCTTCGTACTGAGTTGTTGGCATGTAAACCTGTACTAAAACAGTGTCTGTGGGTTTTGTACTCAATCTAACCATAATTATTCTATCTCTAAATTGTAAGTACTCTTTAACTTTATGCCCTAATCTTTTACCTAACACTATTCCTACGCCTGCCTGTCCATTAGTTGAAGAAGTTGTAATTATTCTATAATTATCTTTCCAAAAGTCATTACTATCTGGCCATCTCACCTCACTAATACCTAAAATGTCCAGCTTTTCCTTTCTCATTTCGACTAATAAATTCGTTAACTTATCTACTCTAAGTAATGACCTTACATTCCAGGTCCCTATCACTAAATCGAACTGTTGTTTTATATTCTTACGATGACGAGCCCCAAGTACCCCCTCCCGGAGATCCGAATGAGGGAGTATTTTACCTCCGGACAAGAATTTTACTTGTGAGCTCTCCATTATATGTATTTCGTGTTTTAGGCCACGCACACCTGGGAAATATTGTGATAGGCTCCCATATCTTTCCACAACGCAGTTTTTAAAGATTTTAGCAGAAAGCCGTATCCGTCATGGCCAACCCCCAACAAGCTTGTAAATTATTGAGGATCGCCCGAGACCAACCGACCCTCCTCCAATATCTTTTAGCCAGCAAGGCTGCTGCCCCTTGCTGTGCCTTTTACGATAAGCAGGCTTACTATAGTAGTATTCTTTATCCCCTACTATAGGGAGCGACACTGATGTACAACTTGGCAAAGCCAGAGTGGATTTTTAACACCCCAGTAATTTATGTTGAGTCGATTAACCGTTCCATCGTTTTTAAAAAAGGTCTCATCAGAGAACAATACATAACAAAAAAATTAGGGTTCTGTTGTATTTGTATACGTGGCCACTGCCAAAAAGTTGCCCGATTTTGGAAATAAATGACATAAAGATCTTGATGCAGACACATGATATGGATGATATTTGTTACGTGTGAAATTCACTTTAACTATCTAAATGATATTTACTATACCACAGAAAGGTAACAGTAATAATTCACAATCTAGTTTGCATTGGCAAGGAATGAATACTATAAAAACAAACACAAAGATTTTAAAGGTATACCAATGTTAACACTTTCACCTACCTGGAAAAATGTCTGAATCTTCAATATAATACGGTTTTGTTAAATGCCAATTCATCTGGAATTTTACAATCTTGCTAGACGATGGGTGGTCTACGATATAATGTTAAATGGTTTTTATTGTCTTGCAATACATGTTGGCGGAACTTTATGTACACCTTTTTTCTCATCCTCTAACTCAAAATATACACAAATAATAATAAAACTCCAAACTGTTCGCTTAACCTATATTGAAACATGAAAATCACAGTAACAGAACAAACAGGTTAAATTAATTATTCCTGTTTGGCCAAATCTGCATGTAAAAGGATGAATGTATTAATTATACGTATCTAATCAAATTAAATGGGTATCTATAAGTTTTGCTGGTTACCAGTCACTTTTAATCAAGTGTGAACTAACAAAAAAAATCCACTTGTAAAAAAGCATTGTTGAATGCATTAAAATAAATTTAAAATATGTAGCAGATGAAAAAAAATCAATGACTTACAACTTATCCTTATAAGGCACAAGCGACCTTGTGTAAGATCTAAACTGGAATTGCTAGTAATCCACTGAATGCAACAGATGCTGAAAAAAGCATCCACTATCAGACTACTTTTACTAGTATCGACTACTTGTTTATCCCCACGGTCACATTCGAGTTCGGCAGCTTATTTCACTAGTAAACCCGAATCTATAAAATTATGGTCACTTCATACGCACAGCGCTAATTGATTGTCAATTGAATTACAACCACTTGAAATGCATGACTGATAGGCTGCGTTTGATTGATGCCCTCTAGTTTATAAGTTAAAATTACCTCGGGAGGTTAATGTGATTTTCTGGTGTACAGGGTTCGTATGATTTGAACTGTTTTAAAGTTGAGGTCAAAAGTTTTTCTTTGCATTCCAACATATGCATTAATATTTTTAGACTGTCCATTTACTACCATATTTGTGTCATTGGTTAGTTCCTACACATGGGATTTTAGAACGTTTTGTTTTTTGTATATTTAAGTAATCTACAATGATTTCGGCATTTTTGCAGTGCATTAGAATATTTTCGAATACATGTTCGTAGGATGATTATTTATAAAAAAAATACGTTGGTGTTTTTCTAATTTGATATTCAACATGTGAAGCATCTTTCATTGCTTGTTGTAAACGAATATGCTGAGTATATTTACTGTTTATGTTAGTATTTTACTTTAATAATATAATGGCATGGACAGACAAAGTTAATAACAAAGAGGTCATAGAAATAGTAGGGGAATTAAGATATCATGCAAAAGAAAATAGGAGAAATAGAAGGGCAGTACACGTTCTAAAACATTTTTGAGGAATAGTGTGGGCTATATTACAAGCAGATAGGAAAAGAGAGAGCTGGATGTAAACCTAGATCAGACTATTGCAGGCAGATAGTGAAATATGAGGACTGAGAATTTCAGGGAAATGTGTAGGTTGGTTAACCTAGAATAGGAAACAATGGAGGTACGCGTCTAACCAGTTCCAGGACTCAAGACAATGATGATGATGAAAGAGTTTACATAACCAACTAGCTTTGTTCAAACAAAATTTTCAACTGGCAAAGTAATATTAATCATGGAATGATATCTAAATTTCTCTTTAGCATGCGTTTTACCACAGTAATTTTCATGATTTTGGAGTATAAAAAGTGTTTTTTGAAAAAATTACTTATTAGGTATCTCTCTTAATTGGCTTATGTAATAGAGTTCTTTGCAGAAACCAACTATGAGCTAATTTGTACAGAAACTTATCATTAAAGCTGAGAGATTTCTATCTAAATTTGTTACTAGTAAATCGGACGTACAGTTAAGTGCATCACCATTGTCTACGAGTGTGTTGTTTTACAATCATTATTATAATTGTAAATATTCCAATATGGGTAAGAAAAGACCTTACATGTGATTTTCCAATGCTTCATCCGAAACTACACTGGCCAGGAAGCGAATTTTTTGTTACCTGAAAAATTTTTAATTTTGTCGAACCCTTGCTGTTCCAAGCAAGGTAGGGATCTTTAACGTGCATGACAACACACATGTGGGACCTCCATTGTAGCTCATCCGAACGAGAGTGTATTTTTGTGAAAAATGCTCGCCTAACATTTTTCAAGTGGACCGTGTGGGGATTCGAACCTGGGACCTTGGACGTAGTAGTCACACGCATACGAACTACGCCACAGAGCCGCCAGTAAGAAAAGGCCACTGACTGAACAACTTCGATAGTACGTTTTTCTAACTATTTCAGAATTGGACGAGATTTTCTACAAGAATGGTAACGACCATAGTGATTATGGCCACGAGACTTTAATATAGGCAGAGATGATGAAGTCCTCTCCGAACCTAAAGACAACCATGATGCTTCCTAAGGAATACATGCATCAAATACTAATGATAATGTGTGAACAGAAATCCAAGAAACTGTTTGAAATTGGGTACGATAATATTAGTGGAAATGCTGGTGTACCTTATTTATTTCTTGCACTGCTCGTCTCAAAACAAATTTTATGCTGAACAAGAAATTGTAAAACGATTTTCAGCAAAATCTATAAGGCCGAAGTATATGTTCCATGTGCTAATTAATGAACTTGGGTGTAGCGTTAATGTGTGTTTAAACAGTTTTAAACAGTATTTCTCAAATTTCGCAATTCTATGTAACCCACATTGTGATGCATAAGAGGTGCTGGTAGTCAACAGTGTGTAGGGGCTGATGAGGCAATGCTACGGCCGGGGGTAATACAGCCACCCTGTCCATCTCTTTCCATCATAACTTTATTAGTCACTGACACGTGAAAGTGGTTGAAGTGGCATTCCTGTTAGTTGCCCAAGCGCATTTTAACCTATTGAACGTGTATTTTACTATGGGCATCAGTAGGTCTTCAGTCCTAGAACTGGTTGAATGCATACCCTCATTGTTTCCTAGTCTGAACCAACCTACACATTTCGCTGAAATTTGTTCAGTCTGTATCTATACCTATCTGTGTGCGACAGTCTGATCTCGGTCTACCTCTACCTCTCTTTTCCTATCTCTGCTTGTAGTATGTCCCGTACTATTCCCCAGAAATGCCTTAGAATGTATCATGTACTTTTATTTCTCCTATTTTTCATTTTCCACAGATATCTTTATTCTTCTACTATTTCTACAACCAATTTGTTATTAACTTTGTCTGTTCATCCTACCATCCTCATACATCTGAAGCACAACATTCTAGAAGGCTTCTATCTCTTTCTGTCTGCTTTTCCTACTGCTCTTATTTCATAGATGTACTGTGCTGTGCTCCACACTATGCTTTAAAGAGTTTTCTTCTTGTATCTATGTTCATTGTCTTTGAACATAGCTACTGTTCTTTCTTGTTTGAAGTACTTACATTTTAGTTAGGTTTTAGTTTTTTCATTAATTCCCGATTAAAAGATGTCAATGTATTACAGTCTCGAATATCTTTTGGTAAAGTTGTTAAAAATTTTTTGCGTAGGTTGTGGCGCTATTGAAGCGTATTTTTTTTTTATATGGCTGGCCCCACGTTTGGGCGCCAGTGTAACTTTATTTATTTTTTTCACTGACAGGACCACGTTGTAAACGCCAGTGAAACGTATTTTTTTGTTTTATTGGCGTGGCGTCAGTGATACTAATTTTTCCAAAAATCTTCTGACAAAGCTAGGGGTCTATTCCTGGGTAGAGAAATGAGAAATGGGGGGGTAAGTCGAATTCTGTTTGCAAACCAAAGTTAAGCTAAATCAAATAGGCGCCACCAAGTCCTGATGTAATTACGATAATTGCATAGCACAGTTCTAAGGGCGGACGTGGAGACCCAAAGAAAAAATGATCGCCTTCGTTGACAAAAACCTGTCTTAACAAAATAAGACGCAGCTCCTGTAAGAAATTGTGATAGTTAAATAAATAAAAAAGTGGAACACCATTTGTGTCCTGCAAAAATATATAAAGAAATAATAAAAAAGTATTTCCAATATAAAATTGGCATCAATTTATTACTCAAAAGGGTTTTAGCTTTATGTAATTAGATTTGATCGCACTTGATCAAAATAAAAAATCTTCAATTTTGAACTAATTGTTTACTAAAAAAAACTCTTTTAAAGTAATATAACTTGTAACAAAAATTTTTATCAATAACTGCATCAATTTTAAACTTTTAACTTTCCTGTTTTGTCTTTATTATTATTCATCAAGCAACTTTACTTTAAACATGAACTTGTTGTACAAATTGAATTCTAATCTGGGCAGATCTTTTCAGGTAGATAACAAATCAATAGCTCCTAACAATATCAGCATTTGAGCTTTCAAAATTACGTATAATAATCTAAGTGTAGATAAAGCTGATCACAAAAATAGGCATGTTTATTTAAATTGCATTACAGCTGCTCAAAGCATTTGCTTTTAAGGCAACATCTGTCAGCTGTACAAAGTAGAAAAATATGACGTCGGAAACACTTGTTGGCATTACCGACGGTTCATATGGAGCAAAGCATGTTTTTTTAGAATACTAATTCAGTAAACTTTCGTTTTACAACCTGTAAAACCAGCTCAACAATTAGTTGAAACTTTTACAATTTACGTGTATTAAGCATCAAAGCAAGTTAACGTGTTCCTAAGTTTGAAACACATGCAAGAAAACTTATAGCTATCTACGAACCAAAACTGCAATTGTCGCTTTACGACAAAGTAAGACGGGATCCCCGTTCTTCAAGCAAAGATAACAACGTTTGCAATTTGAAACGACTTCATCCAAATCAACTTTTATAATTCCTTCCTAGACAAATTTCTTGTTAGGCAAAGTTTAAATCCATTATTCTTGTCGAGTAATGTTTGTTACGTTCCACGTGTCGAATCATATCCTGTCGCATTACATTCTGCAGCAGTCGTGCTCTCAAAGTTGAATTGTCACTTTCTAAAGATTGCATCTTACGTATGTCCTTCTAAAAGTTGCATCTTACGTGTGTCCTTCTAAAGGTTGCATCTTACGTGTCGCGCGTTATTCGAAGATATCTTCACCATTTGAAATGGATTCGAAGATTGCCGGTCTCCAGCCAAGGGTACATGTTGATATCGCTATCGCCTGTGGCCGACTATCACGTAACCAGGGCCGAGCGGTCGCGCCGTCAGGATGGGAACGAAACAATCAAACAGAGATGTGCTTGCAAATAGCTTTATACGACACAGATATCTGAATATAATTAGATTACTAAGGAACGATGCAGGCTTAGCGGATTACTTTTGAAGTTGAGTGCAAATAATTATTATTATTAATAAAATTGTTACATTATTCTTGAAATTATATGCAAAGAATTATTATTGAAAATAGAATTGTTACAAAGTATTGTATTAATCAGACCTTTGAAGAATATTGAATTCATAGTCTTTTTCAATTTGGTCCTTGCAACATATAAATTGCCTTGTAACCTAGTTTCGTGGTTATGTATTTGATGGGCATAATCAGTGGTATGTGAAGGTGGGTAAGCAGCAATTGGCTGCCAAGTTCCCCCAGCACTTGAACCTTTGTCGAATTAATAGCTTTTCCAATTTATCCTTTCTCACAATCAACATTAGTTGAAAATATTTCACAACCAACACCTGTAGTTGTATATAATAATCTTCAGATTTAAGAGCATTTATTTTTCGTCATTGGGTATTATGTCTTGAAACTGGCTGGACTTGTACCTCAGCTTATTTATGTTCTGAGGCAGCCTACCCAGTTTCCTGCAATACTCACAACAACCTATATACAGTTCGATTCACTTCTATTGTTTTCTAACTATATACCCTATTTCACCGAGATTGTGGTATGTGAAGGGGGTTAAGCAGCCCGTTGAAAGTATTGCAAAAGCAATGTCTGTAGTTGTTTATAGTAATCACCATGTTTAAGTACAGTTATTATTTTTGTCGTTAGTTTTTCCATCTTGCGACTGGTTGGAAGCGTACCTCCATTGATTTCTATTCCGAACTAGCCTACACATTCCCCTGAAATTCTCACAGCCTACAACTTTCATTATCTGTGTGCAGTAGCCTAACCTAGGTGTACATCTACTTCTCTTTTTTCCTATCTCTGCTACTAATATATTCCGCACTATTCTCTTAGTATGTGGCCTATCATCCTATCTCTTCTTTTTTAATGTTTTCCACATACTTCTTTCTTCCCCTACCATTTCTAGTACCTGTTTATTCTTAACTTTGTCTGTCCATGATATCTTCATCGTATGCACCACATTTCAAAGGCTTCTACCTTTTTCTTATCTGCTTCACTGTCCAGGCTTCACAGCCATACAGTGCTGTGCTCCACACATATGTTTTAAGCAATCTTTTCCTTGTTTCTATATTTTGTTACATGCCGAAATCGGCACTAGACATTTTTAATTAAGTTTTAAATTGGTAAGGATTTCGCGCCATAAATTTAAAAGACTTGTTGCGCGTATTTCTGTCACTTCAGAAGTGCGTTGCGCGAGATTTCGCGTCGACGCGTGTGGACGAAAGGATAGGGGGGAATTTCCAAAAGACGCGTGAGGACTTGCCTCTGAAACGCGAAGAAGAGTGGTTGTGTGGTGTCTTACCGTATCTTTCTGTTATGTAGGTCGTTACCTCTACATAGGGAGAAGACAAGGTAAATTTGGATGCAACCTGGCTTAGGAGTTCCCACACCCGAGAAATATTAGCGAAGCCACGGGCGACCATCATGGAGTAATCCTGAAGGAAGCCTACCTATTCACGTGAGTACACCGTGGGGTTTTTATATATTTTGTGTAATTGGTAATCACGTGCCATAATTTGCATATTGTGTGACTTCATCGAAATGTGCGCGTCAATTTTCACATTATGTAATATCGTTACCAACTGACGTAGTGTCTCACGTACCTCGTTTACGGGACTATAATAATTTGTGGTCTTTAAGCACAGTAGTTGCTTTTTCTTGTTAAATGTAGCACGACCTTGTGCTAATCTTTGTTTTATATCTTTTGTGCTTTTCCCATCTTGCGTTATTTGACTTCATAGGTAGCAGAAATCCTTAACCTCTTGTAAATTCTCGTTACCTATTTGTATTCTTGTTTTCGAATTGTTTTCCCCTTTTTTACATACTAAAACTTTAGTTTTATTTTTATGAATTTTCATACCATATCTCTCCATTAGAACTGTTTTCATTTCATTAAGAGCCGTTTCTAACTCTTCTTTGCTAGATGCTAATACCGCTATATCATCTGCAAATCTAAGTATATCAATCTTTTGTCCCTGCATATTAATTCCAAATGTCTTCCTGCATTTGACAGTATTCATTGCCTATTCTATGTACAATTTAAAAATTAATGGGGATAAGGCACATCCCTGTCTCACCCCTTTTCTAATATTTACTTCTCTACTTTTTGCTCTAATTCTATTACCGCCGTTTACTCTTTGTATAAGCTATGTACTATTTTTCTGTCCTTAAAACTAATTCCAATCTTTTTGAGTATTTCAAACATTTTTTCCATTTTACATTGTCGAATGCTTTTTTCAGATCTACAAACCCTATATACGCTTTCCCCCTTCTCTATTGTTTTCTCCATTATCACCCTCAGAGCTAAAATAGCCTCCCGTGTTCCCCTGTTGCGCCTAAACCCAAATCGATCTTCTCCCAGTATTTTTCAGCTCGTTGTTCCATTCGTCTTTGTACAATTCTAGTTAATATTTTTAAAACGTGTGCTATCAAACTTATTGTTCGAAATTTTTGGTATAGTTACTATGATGTTACGTTTGAAATCTTTGGGTATCTCACCTGTCTCATACATATAGCTTACAAGTTGAAAGAGATGATCTGGTACTGCTTGTCCAGCGGCTTTTAGAGTTTACGCTTGCACCTTATCTGTACCAGGCGCTTTACCATTTTTCAGACTCTTTAATGCTAATTCAAACTCATCTCTAAGTATAGGATATCCCAGGTCATCATTTTCAATGTCCGATTTCTGTTCTAATGCTGTTAGTTCCTCTCCTGAATATAAATTCCCTCTATATTCCTGCCATCTAGCTATTGTCTCTACATTTTCTATAATAACGTTTCCTTCCGCATCCCTTATATTTTTGCTATATGGTTTTATATCCCTAAAATTTATTCTAATTAATTTGTATGCATCGTCTGTCTTCCCTATTTCCATCTTAGTTTGTACCACTTTGCACTTTTCATCAATCCATTGTTCTTTAGCTTTCCTGTACTTGCGAATAATTTCCCTGTTTCGTCTGATGTTTTTGTATTTTCGTCTTTCTTATATTAAATTCTGGATATCCTTTGTTATCCATGGTTTCTTATTTTCTTTTTGTGTATACCCCAGAATATCTTTGGCCGCCATGTCTAGGCCGGATTTAACGTTATTCCATTCTGTTTCTACTTCCTTAGTATCAGAAATTTTCCCGATACCTTTCAGCAGTTCATTTGACATTTTTCAAATCTTTCATGGATATCTTTATCTTTTAGCTTCTCAAAGTCAAAGTGCCTTTTTACGTTACTCTTTTTCAGATTTTTAAATTTAAGTGCGGCCTTCATAATTACGATGTTGTGGTCAGTGTGTATATCTGCTTCTGGGTAGCTTCTATAGTCTTTTACTTGATTTCTAAACCGTTGTCTAACAATAATGTAATCTTCCTATATCTCCTGGCATCTTCCACGTGTATCGTCTTCTAGCATGATGTTGAAATAATGTATTTGTGATGGTCAAGTTTTTTTGTCGCAAAATTCTACCAGCCTATTTCTCCTGTCATTTCTCGTGCCTAATCCAAATAAAACTACTATTGATTCTTTCCTACCCTCACCTATCACTGTGTTAAAATCCCCCGTAATTATTAAATTTTCATGTCCTTTTACGTAGCTCAGTATGTCTTTGATATCTTTGTAGATCGCCTCTACCTCTTCCTCACTGTAGCTAGAGGTGCTCATGTATACTTGTATTATTACTGTATTTGCTGGTCTAGATTCAAATCTAACCATAAGTACTCTTTCGTTCTTTTGTAAGTAGTTTTCTACACGTCATCCGCTCTTTTTTCGCATAACTATCCCCACACCCAAATTTTCTTCCTCCGATCCTGTATGAATTACCCTAAAGTCTCCACTCCAAAAATCCCCCGCCTCTGGCCAGCGGACTTCGCTGATTCCTACTATGTCTAGTGCTAACCTATCCATTTCGAGTTTCAGGTTGTTATTCTAATTATTTTGGTGTTAGAGCGAATCGTAAATGTTATTTTTAAGGACACTGGGTAAAGGTGCCACATATTACAGGGCAATTGTGCTAGTGGCACGATTACCCCAGTTTACATTTATTTTTATTATTTTAGATGTGGTGGGCTTGCAAAAGAATTACAAACAATTCATGGACGGAATCTCAACGTAGAGATGCAATAACGGCTGTTAGAGGTGGGATGCCAGCAAAAAAGGCTGCAGTTATTTTCAACATACAAGAACTACTCTTCAATCACGTATGAAGAACGGGAAGATTGAAAAAGGATCCCTTGGTCGAAATCCAATTTTTTATACTCAACAAGAAAAAGCGAGTGCGGATCATATTGTACTTTTGCCAAAAATGTTTTTTTGGGTTAATAACTATAGAATTGAGAAAAGTAGAATACGAATTTGCCGAAAAAAATTCACTACAATTTTAATAAAAATACAAAAGAAGCTGGTATAGATTGGTATTATGGATTTTTAAGACGAAATTTTAAGGTATCATTACGATCCTCTAGAGACCACTATCATCAATAGAATACAAGCCTTCAACGAGACTGAAGTTAATGCATTCTATGATAATTTGGAAGTTATAACAGACAAATGTAATTTTCCTAAAAACAACGTTGAAGCAAGGAATTTCTACGGTTCAAAAATCCTCAAGAATATTAGGCCGTAAAGAGCAAAAGCAAATTGGAGTAGCAATAAGTTGGAAGCGAGGTAAAACAGTCACGGTTACTTGTGTAGTTAATGCAGCAGGCCAATTTATACCTCGCATGTTTATTTTCCCGGACAAAGAATGAGCGCTCAATTAAAAAAGGATGGCTCTGACGGTGCTTTATATAACTCGAAAAATGGTTGGATAAATGCAGATATTTTTGTTAAATGGCTTGCTCATTTTCGAGACTGTGGCAAGTACAATTCTGATAGCCCTGTGTTGCTAATCTTGAATAGCCATTCGAGTCATATCTCATTTCAAATTTATCACTTTCGCAACGAAAATCATAATACATTTCTGTCAATACCACCTGCAGCCGTTAGATGTGGTCTTCTACAACCTACTGAAGTCAGCTTTTAACAAAGAATGCAACTATTCTTAAAATCTTCAGGTCATACGAAAATAACACCATATGACCTGGCTGGCCTTTTTAATATAGAGCATATTCAAAAGTTGCTTTCTTAGATAAGGGTTTGCTGCTTGTGGTATTCATTAGTCGATTGGACACCAATAAATTCTTTAGTGCGGATTTTGCTCCAGCACAACATCAAATGCCTGTAATTATTCAAGAAGAAGAGCATGAGAATATTATTTCATCCCTAAGTACAAGAACTGTTCTTGGTGAGTAAAATATTCCATAGGTAATTAAACCAGCCATAGCTGTCGCTAAAGCTATACAGGATATCGATCTCCCATTAGAAAATATTCAGCTGTCTATAAGTTCTTGTGTTAGGTTACAGGAAATTGCACCTATTGTACGTCTGCCATATGCTTTCCACCAGTTACAGAAAACAACATTGCATTATCTTAACATCTGCTCGTGTAAAACAACTAGAAAAAAAGAAAAAAGCAACGTTGTTGAAAACCTACAAAAGAAAGTGTTGGTGAAAAAACCTGCAAAAGAGAAATAACTTTTAGTAGTTCAGAAGACGAAGGTGAAACAGAATTAGAACGTCTTAGACGATGACAAGCTTGACGATATAAATTCCAAACATGACAAAAGCCAATGTATATTTTGCTCAGAATTTGGGATTGATAGGTTTAGATGTGTTTCATGTCCAAGATGGGCACATTCTTTATGTTCGGGCCAAGATAAACCTGATAATTATATTTGCGATTTCTGCCGTGCAATTAATTTTATATATTTATTAACTTAATGTTATGTTCTCTTATTATTTTTATGGTCGATAAAATACCTACATATAATGGCTTCATAATCCAACCCAGTGACCAAATTACCTCACACTGATTAAATAAAATTCCAACAGGTAAGAGGCCAGGCGAATTGAATCCAATTCTGCCACCGTGTAGACCATTTGCAAGAGTGCATATTGATCGTGTGGAGCCTTTTGTTGCAACCAATGCAAAAAATGCGTATGTGTTAGTGATAACAGATGCATTAACAAAGTTTACCCATCCAAAACTGAAAACTGATGGTCATAATTGCGTTAAGTAAATTTATGTTAGAATATGGCATACCCTCAGCGTATTGAATTGTGAAGATGGAGCTTGTACCCATTAAGATACCATTGTACCATACCTTTGAAAATAATTTGTGAGAATTACAAAGAATTTTAGTGTGCTAACATAACATAAGATATTAGGTAAATAATTTTGCACATGAGAATGTAAATTAATTTCACTATTGTGTAGGGAAATTGGTAACATTTTGATCAGTTCAGCTTTTTCTTAATAAAAATCTTAAACTTTTGGTAATATAAACATTATTCATCTTATCGAAGCTTTCGCTTTTAACCTAATCCTGACAACCCAATAATTAAAATAATGTTGTACACTAATACAAATGCCTTCCATTTAATTAACATCCTTGGCAGGAATAATTTTTAGAATCCCGTTACAAAATTTCACAGTAATAAAATATGGAGCGCGTATTTATTCGATTGGTTGTTTTTGGCGGGGTTCGTAATGAGCTGTCCTCCAAAAGAAGTGGGGATTGGTATTAAAATCCTCTTACGCAAATTGAGTTTGAAATATGAGTAAAACTTGTTATTTAATAAATCCATTGGTAATTTCCATGTATTTTAAATTAAGATTAGAACTTTCTAAATACATTACTTACATAATTCATTTTTATTTGCATCAAAAAGCGAATATTGATTTAAGGAACCATGTTTGACAACTCAGTTTTCAATTATACATCAAATACGTTAGGATGTTCCGAGTAGCCACTTACAAACGTCAAAAATTTCAATACGATATAATTTAGCAGAATTTAATGCTCCTATTTTGTAATTATTATGTAGGTTTCGTACAGGTAGGTAAATTATATAAGTAGATACTTTCAAATCTCACAAAATGTTACAAAATAATCCGTTCATGAATTGAAATCTTGACCAACAATTGCTCAATTATGTTTTTAGAACCTATTCGAGTATAATTGAATATCAGCCTTCGTAATTTTTAAGCGAAATGACGCACGCATTAGCTGACGCGTGCGCATTGTGTTTTTAATGGCCGTTCAGTTCGGCTTCTTCTAGAGCGTGCTTTGCCGTTTTTGATATAAAATTTGTGTTAGTACTAAAAAATTTACTCTTTTTATATAATAACTTGACTGTGTAGCTTGATATACTATGGGTACGCGTGTTTTTGTAGGTGGTTTGACGTATCGTGTAAGGGAACGCGATATCGAAAAGTTCTTTCGCAAATATGGCCGGATCAAGGAAGTTGCCATGAAAAATGGATTTGCTTTCGTCGAATTTGATGATTACAGGGATGCTGACGATGCCGTGTACGAGTTAAACGGTAAAGAATTACTTGGCGAACGAGTATCTGTTGAAAGAGCTCGTGGAACACCCCGTGGTAGTGATCAGTGGCGCGGTAGTGGGAGGGGATATTCACAACGCGGTCGTAACCGGGAAACTCGCGATCATGATAGCCTGCGTTCCAATGATAGATATGGTCCTCCAACTCGTACAGAGCATCGTGTCGTTGTGGAAAATCTTTCCAGCCGTGTAAGCTGGCAAGATTTGAAAGACTACATGCGTCAAGCTGGAGAAGTCACCTATGCAGATGCACACAAGCAAAGACGTAATGAAGGTGTTGTCGAATTTGCCTCTTACAGCGATATGAAAAATGCCATTGAGAAGTTGGATGATACAGAATTGAATGGTCGTCGATTACGTTTGGTTGAAGATAAACGTCGTGGTGCTGGCGGCGGAAGTGGAGGTGGTGGTGGTGGTAGACGTTCGCGTTCTACCAGCAGCCGCAGCCGTTCTCGCTCTCGTTCCAGACGCCGTTCTGGATCTCACTCGCGTTCTCGCTCTAAGGAGGGTTCTAAGTCAAGATCACGTTCTCGCTCCCATTCAAAAAATAAGGAGCAATCTAAGGACCGTTCCAGGTCCCGTTCTAACAGTAAAGATCGGAGTAAATCCAACAGCCGTTCACCAGTCAATGATAATGCCTCTGATAAACAAGATTAAGGTCTTTTTTTTTCAATAATCTTTTGTTTCTTTTTTTTTCACTTTTACATAATTTCTTAATTGGTGTTTCATTAATATAATATACCCTGTATCTACTTAGCGGTTAGGATGTAACGAAGTAGGATTTTATTTTGATTATTTTGTAGTATGGACCGCAGATATATGCATGGTAAGATTGATTGCTGGTTCTTGGGTCCAGTAGTGTGGCAAAGTTGGAATGTATTAAACATGTTTAAGGCATTTGTATAACTATACCTTAATAATAATAATAAAGAAAAAACGAAAGAAAAAAAGAATATACTTGTAAGTCCCTAATTATATAACAATCATTTGTACCTTGGTTTTGTCACTTTTTAAAATAAACATTTGATGTTAGAATTTTTCGGTTATATAATTGTCCATTGATGTTTACTGCTAATAAAAATACTTATAAAAATCTTTTGAAAAATAATATTTTTAAGTTTTGATACATTTTACTAATAACTTTTTTTTTGTTAAGGTAAAACATGGGCATTTTCCACAATGCAGTAGTTGATTAAAGATTCCACAGACTTAACATGGTGCAGGTGTTGGCAGTTGCTGAGAAACATGTTTGCTAAAATTTTCTATGGAGGAACACGTATGAATATATGGTAAATTAAAATATTTGTTTAGAATACCACCCACAATTTTGTTATCGTCAGTTTTCTGTTTGTACATCATTTTGCAAACGCAACGTTTATAAACATTGAATTTGCGAGAACTAGCTTATGACTTTTTATACAAATTGACATCTTTAAATGCTTTTGGATTGAGCTTTTGATGAGATGTTTTAGAATCTCCATAAGCTGTTTCTTGTCAACTACAATATTTGTGGTGGTTTTGCCATGGTACATTTCAAGATATAAATCTTGTTTGTAATCTTGTTTCGTGTTCGTTGATTCAAGCTAAGATAAAGCTTACTGAAACAATTGTATTCACGGATAACTATGTTATTGTATTTATAGTAGGGTTTTAGCATGCCAAGATTATCTTCACCATTAATTGTAAGATACCTTGTAGCCAAATGTATGTTAAAATAGGGTATATTGCAGCTGGAATAGATGTTTCGAGTGTTAACATCTAACTTTTGTACTAGTATATTCAAAAATTAACATAATTTTTACAATTAATGATTTACATTTAAAAGGTAGCAATACTAAACCTACTAACATGCATGGCTTGGTTTCATTTTTTTCAATTAAAATGCTCGTAGTTTTTGTGCATGAGATGTATTTCTACAATTTCATAATCGTTGAAATTTGTATCGAAGCACCTTATTTGCAGGCATGGAAATATTTGTTATATACAATTACAACACTGGGCTAGTTTTGAACAAATTACAAAATACATTGCATTTTTGTTTCTTTTTTTTGTTGAACATACTTTGCTGTTGTTTCAAGACCTTGGTTTCTAAATAATGTCGTTTTCGATTTATCATTTTAGGGCGTATAGTTTTGTTTAAAATAATCGATGAGTTCTCTGTAAATTTTTGAAATATATTCATCATAATAGTGCACATGCCAAAAAGTCATCATAAAACTACCTTCTGATTGCACTATTTCATTGAAATTTTGCAAATGAGCATACAGTTTGTGTCATGTTTGACAGTAATTATTGTAAAACTGGTAAACCGTGAAAATCAACAGTAACTGTGGATGCATATGCACTAATTCACACGTATGTAATATCCTGTTTATACAAAGTATCAATTTTGTATACTCATTGTTTGTTCATGTACTGCTGTGTGTCTTAGAATTTTGCAGAGTTTGGAAAGTTAATACAATTTGAATGTTGCCCTGTGCAAATGCGTAGATCAATTCAGAATTACATACCCGAACAACTTCAGACACTTGTAATGTGAATAAACGATTTAAACCATTTTCAACTTTGCGTAGATGGAATGACGTTTCCGAATTTGAAATCTTCTCTTTAAACTTAGTAGTTGTTGATTTAATCAGGTAGCATCTGGTTGATTCAGAGTTTGTATCCTGCTAAAATACCATCCCTAACTGGTCTTTCACTGGTTTGCTGTTGCTTACGCTGCGTATTTTCCACATGCTTCTTTAGTACGCTCTTGCTGGAGAAGTCCATTATGTGATCGAATTTCTTTCATGCAAAACAACGGAGCGATAATTTCTTAGAATGTCTACCATTGTATTGCGTAGATTCGCCTTTCTTGCGTTCCCTTTTCTTTGCTTTCTTTGCAGTAATGAATACCATCACTATTTTTCAGAAGCAATCCTTCAGGTTTAGTTGCTCGAGCAATTTTAGGATAGTTTGGTTTTCTTTTGGCATTGCTGCAGACCAGGTATTCCAAAGTTCAGAACACTGTGCGGGTAGCATCATTGAATGGATTGCCTCATCTACCATAATAGAACCGTTTTCAACCTTGATTTATTTTGCAATATTTTCTATTGCATGACTGTCAGTGAGTGGCAATGTTAAAGTCAAGATCCGTTACGTAGGTTAACAAATTGGTATAGAGCAGATCTAACCTTTGTGTAGAGCTTTGTTCAAAAACATCCTTTGTTCCATATAGAACTTGCATTTGAGCAAGCTGACAATATCGAGCACAAATCCTCTCTTACTGAGGTACGGATTAAAATTTGAGCATCTAGATCAGCAACCACATTTCAATTTCTTTGTTTCATAGGCTGAAAATTTAGTTTCATTGGTCAATTGTAGGGATAGTAAGCTCACGGTTTTTGTATGTAGATAGTATTGCCTCATAGAAGCGCTTATGCTTTAGCATCAACATGATGTTAGTTTTCCATATTGTCGAATTTTCAGCATCACGAAGGTTGACTTCCACTCCATCTAATTCCATAATCACACTACAAAATGATACTCTTGTAATATTTCATAAAAGCTTCCTTCACTCAAAAGTCTGTGCAGTTGATGTGTAATTTACGCCCATGATCTTATCAAAGGGATAGTTTGAGCGATTCAATGAAGTGAAGAAAGTAGTAAAATTATATATTTAAATGAGGATTGAACGAATAGAAAAACATGTATTTAATTTGACATACTAACTGCTAGAACGGTCGATTTGTTTTATATGGTATTCTAACGTGCTGGGCATATATAGATTATGCACAAATACACATCACAGAATTCCAACAAGAAACAGTTAATTCTCAACATTTTATATTGTAATCATCATTAGGTCTTCAGTCCTAGAATGGGTTGGACCTTTAAACCTCCATTGTTTTCTATTCTGAGCTAACCTAAACATTTCCCTGAAATTCCAACCTACATCTTTCACTATCTGTGTGCAATAATCTAATCTGGGTCTACCCATACCTCTCTTTTCTTTTCTCAGCTTCTAATATATCACATCATGTCTTAGTATGTGTTCTATTATGTTATTTCTCCTATTTTTTACTGTTTTCTAAGTATTTTTTGCTTCTCCTACCATTTCGAGAACCTCTTTCTTCTTAACTTTGTCTGTCCATGATACCTTCATCATACGTCTGTAGACACCACGTTTCAAAGGATTCTACATTTTTCCTAACCGCTCCTCCTACTGTCCACGTTTCACAACCGTACAGTGCTGTACTTCACACATATGCTTTCAGCAATCTTTTCCTAGTTTCTGTTTATTGTTTATGAACATAGAAGTTGGTTTTTCTTGCTAAATGCAGCGTGCCCTTGTGCTAATCGTTTTTTTATATCTTTTGTACTCTTCCCATCTTGGTTTATTTGACTTCCAAGGTAGTAGAAATCGTTAACGTGTTGCAAGTTCTCCTTTCCCATTTGTATTCTGGTTTGTGACTAATTTACCCCATCCTTTACATAGTAATACTTTAGTTTTATTTTTTGTTAATTTTCATACTTATCCCTCTGTTAGTACTGTTTCCATTTCATCAAGAATTGCTTCCTTGCTATATCAATCGTTTGTCCCTGCATGATAATTCCAAATCTCTTTATGCATTTGACAATATTCATCGCCTCTCCGATATAGAAGTTAAAAATTAACGGGCATAGGGCACATCCCCTTTCTTAATATTTCCTGCTCTAATTCTATTACCGCTGTTTACTCTTTGTATAAGCTGGGTACTATTCGTCTATCCCTATAACTCCAAATCTTTTTCAGTATTTCGAATATTTTTTTTTTATTTTATTTAGTCGAATGCTCTTTCCAGATCTACAAACCGTATATACACTTTTTCTCCTTTTTCTATTGTTTTTCCAATAACACCCTTGAAGCTAAAATGGTGCTCCGTGTTCCCCTGTTTTGCCTAAACCCAAATTGATATTTTCTTAGTATTTCTTCAGCCTGTTTTTTCATGTCTGTACAATTCTAGTTAATATTTTTGACACGTTTGCTATCAAACTTATTGTTTGAAAGTTATCACATCTATCAGTACCTTGCTTTTTTGGTAGAGTATCTATGGTGTTACGTTTGAAATCTTTAGGTATCGCGTTTGTCTCATACATATATCTTACAAGTCGGAAGAGACGTTCTGTTACTGCTTATAATTTCTGCGTGCACCTCTATATCCAGTGCCTCTTAATGACAACTCAAACTAGTATAGGATATCCTGTCTTCCTTTTCAATGTCTGATTCCTGTTCTTATGCTGATAGTTCTTCTCCTGCATATAAATTCCCTATATATTTTTGCCATCTAACCACTTTCTATAATGATGTTTCCTCTCGCGCTCTTTATATTTTTGCTGTATGGTTTTATATCTCTAAAATTCATTCTTAGTTTGTATGCTACGTCTGTTTTTCCTATTTCCATCTTAGTTTCTACCTATTCACATTTTTCATCAGTCCATTTTTCTTTAGCTTTCCTGCATTTTCGAATAATTTTCCATTTTATGGATTTGTATCTATGGTTTCCTGCTTCATTTGATTCGTTTTTATATTTTCGTCTGTTATTAAATTCAGAACATCCGTTGTTACCTAAGGCTTCTTATTTTCTTTTTGTTTATACCCCAGAATATCTCTGGCCACCCATATCTAAGCTGGATTTAATGTTATTGCATTTCTGTTTCTACTTCCTTGGTATCAGATTTTACCGATGTCTTTCAGAACTTCATTTGATGTTTTCTCAAATCTTTCGTAGACATCTTTATCTTTTAGTTTCTCAAAGTAAAAGTGTCCATTTGTATTTTATTTTCAAAATTTTTAATTTAAGCATGGTGGCCTTCATAATTACGATGCCGTGGTCAATGTCTATATCTACTTCTTTGTAGCGTATACAGTCTTAAACTGTCTTAACTGTCTTAAACTGTTGTCTAACAAGAATGTAATCTATTTGATTGTTTATGTCTCCTGGCATCTTCCACGTGTAACGACTTCTAGCATGACGTTGAAAAAATGTCTTTGTGATAGTTAAAATAGTTTTTATTGCAAAATTCATCCAGCTTATTGACCCTGTCATTTCTTGTGCCTAAACTAAAGAAACCTACTATCGTTCCTTCGCTGCGTGCGCATACCACTGCATTAAAATCTCCTGTAATTATTAACTTTTCATGCCCTTTTACGAATCTTGGTTTTGTCGATATATTTGTAGATTACTTCTACCTTCTCCTCACTGTAGCTAGAGGTGGGCATGTATGTATTATTACTGTATTTACCGGTTTAGATTCTAATCTAATCCTGAGTACTCTTGCGTTCATTTGTAGGTAATTTCCTACACCGTGTCCTATCCTTTTCTGCATGAGTATCCCCACACCTGAAATTTCTTCAGATCTTGTATGAATTACCCTAAAGTCTCCACTCCAAAATCTCCTACCTCTGGCCACTGAACTATGCTAATCCCTACTATGTCTAATGCTAACCTATTCCTATCCATTTTTAGATTATCTAACTTACCTACTTGTTTCATGCTTCTGACACTCAACGCTCCGACTCGCAAAATGTTCCCTGCTCTTTTTTTAACTTGTTGCTTCCTCCGTAGCAATCCTCACCCGGAGATTCGGATGGGTAACTATTTTAACGAAATCCTTTACCCCAGAGGAGCCACCACTTTAAAACATTTTCTGTATGGGTGTACTTGGGAGGTAAGCTTACGCGTTAAAAAAATAAAAAATTTTTAAATTTTTCCTGACAATGTGGTGGTTTCCCATAGTAGTTTCCACAGTAGTGTCTTAGAGTGTCATACTGATCCCCACGGTTGCTCTCTTTCAGGGACCTGGTTTAGTCTGGTTTCTCACTAAAGACCTCATATTGTAATACTAACAATTATCTGAGATATCCATGAAAAAGCATCTATCTAACCAAGCATTCTAATTTTACGTTAGCTAAGTAATTCTCGGATTATCAAAATGTGATGAGCGTATTAGTAAAGTTGTCTTTGTATTGTTTTAAGCATCACTTATTCTCAACAGAATACAAAACGTAGGTTCTTGAAACCATACTTTGACAGTTTTTAAAGAAATTTTTCAAATTTAGCAGTGATACTGAAGAACTTGTTGTATGCGTACGTAACAATTTCTTTTAATGTACCGTGGAGAATTGTGTTAAACACATAAAGAGGTTTTGATAGAGTAATTGTACATATCGAAAAAGTTGTAAACCATGTTTCCTATTGTACGGAACAAAGAACTGGAAGAGAATGTTAGTGTACCATGAGAAGAATTAATTTGTGTGGTAAGTGAGATCTGGAACATTTTTTTTTCATTTTTTTTTTGTTAATAAATACTACTGATCTTTGTTGATATAAATATTTATCATCATTAGATTTTCAGAATGGAACTGGTTGAATACTTGCATTGTTTCCTATTCTGAGCTAGCCTACACATTTCCCTAGAAGTCCCACAGCCTACATATTTCATTATCTGTGTGCAATAGTCTAATCTTGATCTACCTCAATCTTTTTTTCTCTTTCTCTACTTTTAATATATTCTGCACTATTCTCTCATAACTTAGAACATGTTCGAGCATCCTATTTCCTATTTTTTACTGATTTCTACTCCCTGTGTAATGCACCTATTTTAATGTTAAAAAAATCCAGGAACAAGTGTTCAATTTTTAAAGATTTCTATTTATTAGATGTCTTTCAAACAACAGCCACCATTGACTCAATACAAACCAAAATTCAAAATTAATGATGGGGTGAACAATCCAAATCCCAACCCTTCTAAACGGTTACAACAATAATTCAACTTACAGGTGTATGAAAACTTTGCTTCGTGGAAGATTAATTTCACATATTTTATCATATGCCGTTTTTTTGTTGCCACTGTGAGAATATCGATCTTTATTTTATTCTTCTTGTATCTGCGTTACATTCGACTTTCTACTAATTTGTCTTCTAAATTTTACTTTTCAAAATGTAACTTCCTGCTATACCAACCTCTGACTGCACCATATTACGTTTTTGTATGACTAATGTTAGTATGTTTTCTTATGACCGATTCGTAAATAACTGTTTTTATTGCTTTCCTGTCTGGTCCAATTAATTTATTTCCTCCTATAAAATCATATATTACTGTCAGTCAGCTTCTTTGGTTAATACAATGTATATTTTTATTATGCTTAATACACAGTTTGTTGTCCCACAACAGTATATTTGTATCTATCTATGGGAACTGTATACAGTGTTTGTCACATTCTGATATCTTGTTTGCGGTTTTCTAATCTCATCGTTCTTTATTAGGACACAATGTATTTAAAAGTATAATGTTGTACTTTTTATCTGAATTCTTTTGAAAGAAACAAAATTTGAAATATCCTGGTTAATCAAGAATGATTATTTACGAAATTCTTTATATGTGTTGCATATATTTTGTCAGTTTAATATTAAATTTTCTTTCTTTTCCATTTAATTTATTGTTAACGTAATACAACGCCTTACAGTTCACTTCTACTGCCCATGCTGTGCTCCAAAATATGATTTCAGGAATCTTTTCCTTTGCATGTTTGTTGTCTTTGAACATAGTGTGTGCCTTTTTTCTTGTTATGTGCAGCATCGCCTTGTGCCAATCTTTTTTTTATATCTTCTGCACTTTTTTTTTTCTTGTGTTATTTAGTTTCCTAGGTAGCAGAAATCCTTAACCTCTTGTAAATTCTTTTTTCCTATTTGTATTCTGGTTTTAACTTATTTTTCAGTAATTCGTTTGACTTTTTCTCAAATCTTTTATGGGTATTATTTATCTTTCAATTTCTCAAAGTCAAAATGCTCTTTACTGTTCCTTTTTATTCAAATTTTTCATTTTAAGCATGGCTCTCGTAATCAGTATGTTGTGGTGTGTTCTATATGCTTCTGGTTAGCTTCTACAGTCTTTTATTTGATTCCTAAACAGTTGTTTATCAAAAATGTAATCTGTTTGATATCTTTATGTCTCCTGGTATCTTCCAAGTGTATCGTTTTCTAGCATGATGTTGAAATAATGTGCTTGCTATGGTTAAAAATTTTTTGTTGCAAAGGTCTACCAGCCTATTTCCCCTGTCTTTTCTCGTGCCTAAACCAAATAAATCTACTACCACTCTTTCCCTGCCCTCTTATCTGCACGACTATCCCCACACTCAGAATTCCTTTCTCCAATCCTGTATGAATCTCCCTAAAGTCTCCATTTCAAAAATCCTCCGCTTCTGGCCACTGAATTTTGCTAATACTGTATCTAATAGTAATCTATCCATTTCAATTTTCAAATTCTCTAGCTTATCCACGTGCTTCAAGCTTCTAACATTCCATGCACCCTACGAATAAGATGTTCTCGGTTCTTCTTTTTGAGCTTGCTCATCACAACCTCTGAAGAAGTCTCCTCGTGAAGATTTGAATGGACTATTCCAACTCCTGTATCTTTTACGATAGAGGATGCCATCATTTTTTAAAACATTTTTGGTATCTTTTGTATTTTGAAGGTAATGTTGTGTTTTTTTGTTGCCTTCCCCATCACAGCAGTGTGTCTTAGTATGCTGTACCAATTATGATCTCTGCCATTCATTCTTAGTGCCTAAAAAGCTGCTGTCCTCTTTCGGGAATCTGCCGTGGTATGGTTCCACACTAAAGACTGCACCAATT
Organism: Platerodrilus igneus; assembly: GCA_036346225.1. Lineage (NCBI taxonomy): Eukaryota > Metazoa > Arthropoda > Insecta > Coleoptera > Lycidae > Platerodrilus > Platerodrilus igneus. The sequence continues at coordinate 5,814,558 of JARFIW010001469.1, read as the reverse complement.
TGTTTAAATCTATCGTTCGGCTCTTTAGCTTACTGAATCACAAAGACTATTCTATCTGTTTCTAAAACTTCTTTAAGCTACAGATCTGTTCAGAACGGAAAAACATTGATAATCCTTGTTATTTAAATCCTTATTAATCTTTTTAAACGCTTTGTCTTTTACCCTAATTATGGCAACTGAATGAAATTGAACGTCACAACATTTATATATCAAGAGGATGTTATCAGCTAATTGAAACCTTTTCTATTTAATGACTTCTTTTTATTTAGAACTATTTTTATTTCCTTTGCTGCAAGTGTAATATATAAAAACTTGTATTAATATTGAAATGCAACAGAAAATAAAATATTTTATTGCCAGTGTTCGTTTAAAGGAGATTTCTATTATCTACCCACACAGTAAGTAATTGTGTATGTTATTGCCATCATAACTTTTTGAACTCTATACATTTCTTTTGTTATTGGAGAATAAATAAAACCTCACTTGTTAGTGTTTTAAGATGAGAACGTTCTCGAATATTAAAAAAGAAATGCATGCATGCATGATAATTCTTAAATATTTTCTAATTTTTTAACTATTTGCACATAATTTTGTTGTTAGCATCAAAACCTTCATGACATAGTTTAAAATTGTAGCAACATAGACCTTGACAAGCAATCAACAAAAACTTACAAGTATCTTAACTAATAATGACTTTGAAGTCTCTTTTAAAACAAGATATTTTCAACAGAGGCACCTCACTGTCACTAGTGATAGAAATGTTTATTTTGAAAAAGTTATAGGAACATAATAGTTACAATTTATATTTATCAACAAATATAATTCCGGGTATTGTGTTGCACGACAATCAACTATTAACCTTTAATTTATCCATGTCTACAGATTATGATTTGTTCAATCAAGGGATGAATGTTATTACTTTCATGATAACATTGGCATGCTGGTGATAATAAAAAGTTTTGCTCTAACTTGCTTTTTAATTGATTGCTCAGTTTTAGGAAAATTTCTAACTGTTTACATCATGATCATTCCCAAATGTATTGTTGTAATCGCCTTGATTACTTTTATATCCTTTGTTTTAAATGTGATTCTTTTAAATATTTAATTTGGTTGTTCTGTTTCTCCATATTTACAAAAATACACATTCTTTATCGGCATTATACTTTGGTTGTGTGATTATATTATTTTGCACTTATAAATTGTATGAATTCTATAAATATTGGTTGATGTTCGTCTACTACTAAAAAAATTGTTTTAAAGGGTTTTGCAAATGTTAGTAGATTTTCTGTATGTGTTTTATCTTTTGCTTTCTATCCTTGGAATTGTCGTGGGTGACTGAGAGATTGCATCTAATACTTCTTTTATATGATAGGGCTTTGAATTGCTTAACAAATTTATTACTGGCACTCTGATCTTTTTAATTAGCATTTGGGTTTTCTATCTCTCTCTGGTGCTCACTCGTTCTCTTTAACTTTCCCTCTTTGTTCGCTTCCTCTTTCTCTCTCACTGGTTCTATCCGTTTCCTGCATTCTTCCCATTCTGTTATGCTTCCCGTCTTCTCTTAAACCATTTTTATCTCCCTTATGGCTAGCAACCTTTCTCTGAATAACACTAATTCAGCTTACATTCTTTCAATTTCGTCATTCTCATTATCTGATGGCATGCATACTTGAACTACTGTCTGTCTGTCAGTGTTATACCCAATCCTAACTTGCATTTATGCTTACATTAAACTGTTCAACATATTTGTCCACTAAATTGATAGATATATTCAAATATTTCGAATATTTTTTTATGATGTTTCCAATATTTGTTTTGCTTTTGAGATGTTTGCTATTACTTCAATGGTCAAGTTTGTACATGTCGATGCTGAAAGTTGACTTTCGTGTCTTTATAAAATGTCTATGAATTAAGGTATTCTGTTTTTATAATTGAACCAAGAAATTTGCTGTGGTTTCATTGTTTTTGCACATCAACGGCAGAGGAACTGTTTTTCTTATGGAGGTCAGATAATCTGGACTTTTTATTTTTAAATATAACCGATAGAAACTCGCATAGAACTTTTAACATTCTGCCTGACCATGAAAATCTAATTTCTTATAGCTCTTAATTGAATAAACACTATTGTAAAATTCTTTAAAAATACTGTATTTTATTATATATATTATAATTATAAGTATTTGATTATATAAAATCATCAGATGTGTATAAAATCACGGTTAGCTAATGTGTCATCATGACTACCTAAAAGTTTCATATGATAATGAAGACTCTTTTTTAGATGCTGCCATGTCTCTTACATACTAGTAAAGAATGCAAATACTTTTCATTATATTGAAGTTAGATATAATTAACTAAATATTAGGAAACAACAAAAAGCAAACATGGTACTCGCTGCAACTTGTTAAGAACTTACTAAATGTATCACCATGTTGGTTTGTGGAATCTTGTTAAGGTATATTTAGCCCATAAATGATTTTTTTATTAAAGAGCAATTTGCTCAAATTACATCAAATGTTTTCTTGTGTTCTGAAAATATTGCAAGGCTATATAGTAATTCACAATTTTTTGATAAAAAAAGACACTTGATCACTATTTATCAAATGTAATGAAAAACATGTAATAATGCCCATGTTTTATTGTTTATAGAAATGCCAAGGTGCTTCTCCCATTGCATCGTCAGGTCCAAGTTGTAGCAACACTGGCTGGGGTTTCCATTTCCCAATCAATTCCATTGACGGTTGCTATCGCCAGGTGCCTTGACGGTTCAAAGTCCCCCAATTATGTGATAAAAGATTGATGAAGGAAGAAGCCCCAGTTTTCCATTATGCTATCCAATGAACACGTTTGGTTATATCCATGTCCAATTTGTCATCCAATGGATTACCAAAAAAGGTTTAACATATTACCCTGATCATTTTATCAATTAACATTCATGAACAAAGAGAATTGATGTTCATTGATGTTTCTCAGATCATTAAACACAACTTGGCGCTATGAGACAGCCAATTCTAGAGAACTATTCCAACTAACCATTCCAGGAGAAAGATTAAGATAGTACGGTAAGTGCATGTATGTAAGACGTCGTTGGAATTTGTTTTGTGTCGTTTTTTGTAAATATTGCATACTAATTTTAATTTTGGCCTACTCACGTATATGTTTTGCCATTTACGAATAATGAGGTTTAATACACTTAAAATCTTAATATATATTTAATCAAGAGTCTGGCAATGGAATGTTACACATTTCAGCATTTTGATAGGAATTGTGTGGGGCTACTTTTCCTTCAGCTATTGTTTAATAACTGAGCGGTAGTTAATCAATGTGGCCAAAAGACTAGTTTGAGCCCAGTTTATTTCAAGACTGTCACATCAAGTTATGCATTATCATTTTGGAAAGGTTTAATAAGTGTGGTAGTGGTGTTCGTGTTTATCTCATGTACTAAATGCTTATAGGTGTAGGTCAGTGATAGTCAGCTCCAACCTGTTTAACAAATAAACTTGTCACTGTTTTACACTTTTTGGATTAATATATTGTGTAGTGTTCGATTCAATCTTCAGTTTACCTTTATCAAAATCTAATCGTCAATTCCATTTTTCCTACAAGATGCACTTATTATTGGACTTGCATTTTACTGCGAATTTGTAAGATCTCGAATAAAGAGTTTAGCACTTATTATTGGACTTGCATTTTACTGCGAATTTGTAAGATCTCGAATAAAGAGTTTAAGCTAATTGATTTTAATTTATTGGTTATATTATTAAATAGAACTTTAGATATGTTTGTAAAACGACATAAGCAGTGACATAAAAAACTTTTGTGCTGGAAAATTAGTTTGGTGTGAGGTTGCACTTCAAGTTATTGGTCAAAATTTTGAGATGAATCATTACTCTACCATGTTATGACGTCCTAGAAAATGTCGATTATGCAGATTAGATGTTGAAAATGATAAAATTCTGGTTTTTGCTACAACTTGAATAATATCTCCAATAGTTTTGCTTGAATTTTTAAGCCACATGTGATTAATTTTCCGAAACATAAAATTTTCACCCTAGGTGTTTGCCATTAAGATGTATGAGGTTCAAAAGGTAACGAAATGATTCCATGAGCTCGATAAGCTAAATGATATTGGAAAAAAACGAATAAATGGACTTTATGTGCAGTTGAGAACCATATCAAACATTTTGCAGAAAGTAAAAAGTACTATAGGAACGTTTGTTTAAAGCTATATTTGATGAATACTATTTTAAATAATCTTTAAATTTCTAAATATTACAATATAATATAAATGTCGCATTCCAATGCCAGACCTGGAATAACAAGTATCAAATTAAAAACTTTGCTAACATATTGTATATGTACTTAATAACAATGTCGTTACAAATGTGTCTTGAAAATAGTATTATTTAGTTTGATAAAATTTTCTATCTAGAGGATCTCTCATGACAGGCTTTCATTAGAAGTATCTTGAAAACTATAAATTCTGAAAAATTGAAGTTTTGCAAGTATGGTTTATAGAACACGGTGATTCTATTTAAAATATTTTCGTCTTTATGTAACTTTTGGTTATTTTGGATAACATTCAGGATATCTATGGCAACCTGTTCACGTTCGCATGCCCATGTGGTTTTGTTGAAGGTTTGCGGATAATTAATTTACCCTCAGATGTAATTATTGTCATTTAATTCCCCCTCTTTTTTACATTTGGTCGGAGGTTTTATCATGGTGTCTTCCTATTGGGTTTATGGAATGAATCGTTGGAAATACTGTGATGTCATGTGATATACTGGTTAATGTTTCGTGCTTCCTTCAGTATTTCGCAATATAAAATGAATACATTGTAACATTTTACATTGTTTGGTATGTTATGATTAAATCAGCTGCAACTTGTTTATGAATTTCTCCTACTCAGCGTCTGGGTTTTAGGTAAACAAGCTTAAAGTGTGTATGGGGGTTTCTTTGTATTACAACTATGAAATATTAATTCTAATTTATCTTATTAAAATTTGGAAAAAACTGTCCTATGTTTGACATAGTTATGATATGTATCCTGTCGAAATAATTTCACCATTATTTACTTCTTTATTTTAAAATCTTCTTTCAAATGAAATGACTGCTATAAAAATTTAGTTGTATATATTTTGTTTACCCTTATGTGGTGTAAATAATTTGTGAACCTGTGTTTCGTCCTAATATGTATTTTAACATAAAATAATGCTTTTGTGATTTTTAGTTTATGATTTTACTACAACAATTTATTGAAATGTCTTGCTTATTGAACACACTATATATAAAATCAGATTTATACAGGGTATTATCCATATTAAGTTGTCTATTCGTTTAATTTTCCTCTTTTTTTTTATTCTGTTTGTGTTTGTTTAGTAACGCCAAAGCATTATAGTTTGTTCATTTTTAGATCATGTGTATTGCCATAATTGGTTAGCTAGTCGCAGTTCAACCAAGTTGTGCATTCTATAATTGCTACCTAACAATTGCAATACTGAGTTTGTTGCCGAGGTCACCTACTTTTGTTTCATTAAAGATACTGTTTATACAAAATCTTGTAACAATATTGCAAGATGCAATTATAAGGACATTCATACACTAAGTACAATTGTTTTGGAAAATGCATACACGCATTCTTAGGCGAGTGCAGTTACGTGTCGAAGCAAATGGTGGAATTTTTGAGCACTTACAAAATTGTATTTTACTAGCCTACAACGAATAAAACAGTTTGCCAGTTCGTTTTCATTTATTTTCATTGCACTGCAACAAAATATTAAGATTGCTTGTAACTTTTTTATTTACACAGGGATTTCAAAAACTGAAAAGTCGCGCAAAGATTTGAAAGTATCATTCAGTAACAAAAAATTCAATACGGCATCCATAGGAAAAGAAAAAGTTGACTATTGAATATTAAAATCCAAAAGCACTGAATTGTAATGCCAGTTTTGAATTCAACGCATGCTAAGATATTTCGATTTTCAATTGAATATCTCTGTAAATATAAAAGTTGAAGAATTTATCAAAAATGACCTTTTCGCGAATTTTAGGAATCTATCAATATCACCATTCTGGAAAGTGTTATTCAAAGGCAATGGCGGCTCTTGCTTTAAAATGTGGGGTTTGCACCACCCATTGGTGATATAATAATATAAAGAAAATGGAGATTAACAAGTTGGAAAAATATTCACTACTAAGTTATTAAAAATTGAGTTCAGAAATCATCTCATTCGAAAAGGAAGTCCATACGACGATCTTTTCAGCAGCAAACTTATCAATGACCCTTTAAAATTTGGTTCCCTTCTTGAGAAAGCATTATCTGAGCAAAAAGTCTTTCGTGGCCCATGGTGTTCCTTAAGAAAGTTTTTATCCGTCTGAGGGTAGAAAAGAACTGTTTTGCTTCAGGTGAAAACATTGGAATAGTAATTAAAATTTTTAGAAATTTTAGTTTCACTGAAAGTATCACTTGGCTTGTTATTTCGAGAAAAGCTGTCCTAACTTTGAAGGAGACCCAAAACTCATCTAAATTCTTTTGCTGCATAAGTTACAATCTACTGTTCGAAACTTTTGTTCCTTAAAAAATGGATAAAGTTTAATTATATCTTCATTTTTTTTTGTTATAGAAAAGCTAATAATTTTTTTGTACAAAATAGACTTGCTGCGACTAAGTGGCCAGTGAAGCTGAATTGCTCCTTGGCTTGACAAATAATATCACACACTTCCCTTGTGTCTCCAACAATTTCCATGTGTTCATTAGTTTGTGTCGTTTTGAAGTCAGCAGTTGAATGAGTGTCATTTGTGTCTAAATATTCAATGATACTATTTCTGATTTTTCTTAACTGATTTTCAAATGAGACTATGTTTTTATTGGTTACGACAGCTTCAGAATCCCTTGCTTGAAATTAACAAATAACAAATCAAAATGGGCATAATCTTGTAAAGGGAGTTTAGCCAAGAAACAATTAAAATTTGATCATACCCTGATGCTTAATTAGTAGTACTAAAATTTCTATTTTGAATTACGATTTTTCACATTACCTCTATAATGGTTTTTTTGTGTTGGTACATGGTGCAAACAACTGGAATTAGAATTTCACCTTGTTGGAGCTGAGAGTGGCAAACGTTTAAACTCTGTTCAATATTACAGTTCTTTAAGGACTGTTTGAAAAAATGTACACATTTCTTGTAAATTTGCAAGAAGAAAAATTTGAACATTCTGGTTTGCCGAAACAACATTCAACATTACCAAATTCAATTGAGGAGCAGAATAGTGTATGTAATATGCTCACTGTTCACGCGCGGGGGGTCTTATAAATTTATACATCGACTTACCTCCGCGGTGTTTTGTTGTTCTAAGCTGCAGTTCCTATTCTTTCAACCAAGTGGACTGTATGCGAAATTGAGTCTGTGTTACGTTGCACTTGCACTGTGTTTTTTAGGGGTTTAACAACTAAAGTCTGCGGCACTTGACTAAATTACGGGTACCGAACGAAAAAACCTACGACTGTTCTGCTTCGATATCCATAAGAAAGTGTTTGTTCACTACTCTGTCCAAACTTATTCACACATGCACAGGGAATTTTTGTGGCAGGATATAAGGGAACAAGGGATGACAGTTTTACAATTAGATTTACAACTACGAATTTGAAGTAACTTAAATTAACCACGCCACGTGCGACTAAGAGACCGAACACTCACAGACACAAGTTTTTTTAACAATTGCGGGAACTCCGTTAGAAAACCCGCTCGTGACTGCTGTACCATCATATATTTAAGCAGTAAATTTGCTTTTGTTATCATTATCATATTTTCAAGTTCGGCAGGGATAACCGAAGACAGAAATTTTACATCGTGGCTGGAACGGCTTAAAAGATTCCAAAATCATTTGTCTGGTCTTCTTATCATTTATCTAAAAAAAATTACCATTTGAAGAATATTTGCTACTTCACTGGTTTTATTAGGTATTATAGACCAATAATGAATTTCTTTTATTTCTTTAGAAATTTTGTTGTTACATACTAAACGTAGTTTGTAAAATTTCATTTGGATAGTTTTTACTTAGCTTTAAAAATAAATGCTTTTTGTAAATGTTCCTTTGGAACACCATTAAACTCAACACTAAAATCAAGTAGTCTGTTAAAAACTCCATGATTACAGGAGGGTGTGGATTTGTTGTGTCTTCTTAGTGTGAATACGACAGCTTCCCAAAAACGTACACATTTAATTATATTATTTAAGTGTACCGATTGTTCATAATGTAGTGCTATATTTCTTTTAAAAGCGCTGTCCAATTGAGCCGCAATGTTTACGTTTCCAAAAACGAAAAGTACCAAACGTTTTTAATTCGAGTTGCTGATAATTTATATTCTTTAATACGACCGTCTGAATGGTTCAAATCTGTCGAAACATATTTTTGTCTTTGAAACTTCTCCAAATAACAAGCAAGAGAAACAAAACAGTGCATTTTTTGTTTTACGACCACAAATGCTAGTGTGATTATTCTAAATTGTCGAATTAAATTTCATATTAGAAGTTTGTTTTTTGCTGGATGCAGATTGCTTTATATGTATACACAGAGTATGGTGTCTAAGTTTTCTATTTCAAATTTCTGGATGATCGACTATAAAATGGCTCTGCTATTAATCTTAGAACAGAATTCATTTTTATTAAATTTAAACTTGTCGAATTTAAAGAAATATATGTTACAAAGGCGACTGCTCTTGTTAGACCAAGTTAACATCTAAAATTAACAAGATATAAAACTATTAGCATATTCTTAAAGTATTGTAAGTTTGTAGTAGTCTTGCAACCTGCAGTGGTCTACACCATTTTATATTTAAGTTTGGGGATACACCAATACACTTGTGCATAATGAAACCGTCTGGTTTGCATTTACTAAGCAACATTCCACCCATATTACTACGATCGACCCATCAGTAAGGCATGCTGATGGCAAATTTTCTTGTACAGGATACGTGAAGCAGAATTAAATTTTTTGTGTTGAGTTAGCCCGGTATAAACAGTAGGGAAATAATAATTTGCGTTTTTTGTATTTTGTGGGGGTTCAAATCTGCACATCTTACATAAAGCCGTTACCGCTCAAAGAACTTAAGAACCCAGCTTTTTTTGTAATATAACCGAATTTGTATCTCTGCTGGTTTTTAGAATATCAGTAGTGAATTAGCTAAGTGAGACCGTTGAAATGGTGAATCTTTGCAGTCACATGATCAGTCAACCTTTATATGAATCAAGATTGTATTCTCAAGACAAATTAAATAAGTTTTGTTAACTTTAATAAACAAACGATTGAATAACTTTACTTTGTATGTTGTTGCATTTTGCTTTATTATGAAGTTTATTTTAACCAAGCGACTATTGGCACTAGAAAATCAAAATTAATCAGACAGTGTCACTATGACCCTGAGTAGATGTCAAAATAGAATTGTTTCTTTATGATTACAGTCTTAATAAGTTACTTTACTACAAAGATTTATTGTTACATCTATATGTATATCTAGGAAGTGTAATGTTTGCTAAATATGGTTTACACATGACATAACTTATTTTATGATATTCCTTTACACTCGAGGTGCTTTAGTAAAATCAAATACACCAGGAATATTGATTACATTACAGTGTTTACAAAATTTTGTATTTTAAGTTGTGACGTAATTAATATATCATATCACGTATATCATTGGATTAAACTACTTTATTGGCTTAGGTAAATACATTTCGTAATCTCTCCAATAAAACTCCATTTTAATCCTTTGATATTTAATAATTATCATACATTACAACTTGTAATATCGAATTATAAATTTCATACAATCGATATAGATAAATGACAATATAATTTTTGTTGGTCAAAAATCATATCTTGTACATATTTATTACTGTTTAATAAATGTGTAGTTAACTTCAAAACAAAGATTAATTAATAATTTTGTATTAAGTTGCACCACTATATGGGTATATACAAGGCAGTACTCTTGAGTAAATCACATTTATGCAATCCTTACACTTTATACAGAAGAAATTTTTTTGTCATTCAATAAATAAATGATAAATTGACAAAACCGTGACAAGTTGCTACTCAATTATTAGCAATTTTTTAATAATATTTTCGTTTAGTGAAAATTACATTTCAGTGAATAATTTAAGAATTGTTGGAAAATAATTGTACAGTTTTGAGTAGTTATGTAGATTCTATGAATAGAAGAGAGTGAAGCAACTACAGCTTCAGCATTAAAAATATTCGATAACGATGATATACTTTAAGGTACTTGGCTGATTATCATCAAAAGAATTTTATTGGAAAATTTTCTCTTTTTTTGCAATATAATCTTGTTACTTTTTGCGATATATGTTGATTTCCAGCCGTCATGTTGTTAACATTAAAATATCTACGTCACTCTCTAATAGTTGCTGATGTTCTTCTGTAACTATGTCCTGTATAATATGTGGGCTTTGGAAGTTTAAGATATTCAGAAATTTTCTGTAATACTTTGGATAGGTGGCTCTGTGGCATAGTTGGTGTGGGTGTGACTACTATGCCCAAGGTCCCGGGTTTGAATCCTGACACGGTCTACTTGAAAAATGTTAGGCAAGCATTTTTCACAAAAATCTGTATAAAATTTGAACCACTGTTTGTTGCATCTATTATTGTGATATTACAAGGATATTTTTATTTTGAGTCGGTAATTTTGACCATCGTAGAAGATTCTTTATCTTCAATGTCATTTATTGTTATTTTTGTAAGATTATTACACTGACAAGCCCTTGAAACTCCAACAGTAAGAAGTACCTAAATAAAATTATGTTAAAAATTTGTTTATTTATACTGCATATTGCAATATTTTACCTTTATTAATAAAAATACACCATCAGGAGCTTCGATTAAAAAGTGGAATACTTCATATCAATATTATCGTTTGATTGCTGAATTGTTTGTAAGTGTAACATTGAATATTTTGACCAAAGTGTTGAAGCTTTTAATGACTTTACTTTAATAGTACAATGTGCAAGTAACACCTTTTTGGACGGATTGTTTATTTTTTCCTTGGGTCCATTGTTTATTTTGAATATACTCCATTTCATGCCGTTCTTTCGACTATTGTGGTAGTATATGTATTGATACAGTTTGCTTCTTCTAGAATATCTGATGGAGTATTTCTAAATTCATAATTGCTTCTCAATTTTATTGTTTGGTGTTTAAAATGATAGTACTATTAGCGAGACACATGACATTATGTTATTTTAATTTAAACATTTTATTTTATAGTATAAAACTTGCACTGATTATATATATATATATATATATATATAAAATATAAATTTTCTTGACCATATGTAAATAGTAATTAATGTTCCTGGAAAATAGTCAGGTATAAGTAAAACAACTCATTTTGTTTTTATCGGTTTTCATGTATTTTCATGCTTATTACGCGTTTTGGTTCTAAATAACCATTTTCAAAATAACAGCTAAAAAATTACATTGTTTTAAATACTTAAAAATTATACACTGTAAACATATAGTTTGCCCTAAAACATTTTTAGATAGATAGCAGATACATTATGACTATTGTACGTCGTAAAGGTTTAGAAATGTTATATTGAATGACTAGATGAAGTTAACTGGTTAGAACAAATAATCTGTTATTGTTGATAATTTAAAAAATGTATACTATTGGAGCAAATTGTAATATGAGAAATGTGAATTACTTAAAAGCGTATTTTTATTGAAGCGCCGAAGGTTACTATTTATTTTGTATTAGTCTGTAGTAAATATTAGTGAATTGTTCATGGTTCGACTTGGAATTTACGGAGTGTCTGTCGTGTTGTATGTGAATGGTTTCTAAAATATTTCTTTTATTATCATTTATTTCAGTACCTAAAACCTTAAAATTTTTAAAATCGAAATTATGTTGTGTCTAGTGCATGGTTAGCAAGTGCTGTGCATTTTTTATTATTTGTTTGGATTGAGTATTTGTGTTTGTATATTCTTTTATGAAGATATTGTTTTGAATTTCCTATATAACATCCCCTACAGCCAAGACAGTTGATTTTATAGATCGTATGTGTTTTGTTCTTATTTTCTATTTGTGGCTTTAGGTTGGTAAAAAATGTTTTAGTAAAATTATTTGGTTTGTGGGCAATATGGATATTATGGTTTCTTAAATATTTTTTAATTTTTTCGAACAAACCAGGTATATACTCTATTCCAACTATTAATTCACATTGGCTAAGTTTGTTTGTATTATCTATATTATTGTATATATTGTGAATTTAATTTTTGATTAATGGCTTAGAGAATTGTTTTGGGTAGGCGTTATTTTTTAATACGTTTTTCACTTTTTTCAAATTTTTTGGTCTATATTTACCGTGTGATAATTGTTTACAACGTTTCTTTTGTATTGTTTAGGGACACTAGAATTATAATCTAAATATCTTCCATTCCGTTTTTTTATTGTACCAATTAGTTGAAATAGTACCTGAAGCATTATATTCAATTTGAAGGTCCAAGAATGATATTGTTTTATTGCTTTCTTTTTTTACGGTGAATTGTAGTTTAGGGTGGAAAGAGTCGAATTTATTTAGGGTTTCATCAATTTTATCAATTGGTAAGCACATGATACAATCCTCGACATACCTTTTAAACAACGTCGGTTGATAACGTTATAAACAACCTTGTCGAACATGTCATCCAATTATCACACTGTAAATATAGACCAAAAAATTTCAAAAAAGTAAAAAAAATATTAAAAAATAACGCCTACCCAAAACAATTGTTTAAGCCACTAAACAAAAATAAAATTCACAACATATACAATAATATAGATAATACGAACAAACTTAGCCAATGTGAATCAATAGTTGGAATAGAGTATATACCTGGTTTGTCTGAAAAAATTTTAAAATGTTTAAGAAACTATAATATCCATATTGTCCACAAACCAAATAATTTTACTAAAACATTTTTTACCAACCTAAAACCACAAATAGAAAATAAGAACAAAACACATACGATCTATAAAATCAACTGTTTTGGCTGTAGGGGATGTTATATAGGAAATTCAAAACAATATCTTCATAAAAGAATATACGAACATAAATACTCAATCCAAACAAATAATAAAAAATTCACAGCACTTGCTAACCATGCAATAGAAACATCACATAATTGCGATTTAAAAAATTTTAAGGTTTTAGGTACTGAAATAAACGATAGTAAAAGAAATATTTTAGAAACCATTCACATACAACGCGACAGACACATACCACGAACAATTCACTAATATTTACTACAGACTAATACAAAATAAATAATAACCTTCGGCGCCTCAATAAAAATACGCTTTAAGTAATTCACATTTCTCATATTACAATTTGCTCCAATAGTATACATATTTTAAATTATTAACAATAACAGATTATTTTTCTAACCAGTTAACTTTATCTAGTCATTCAATATAACATTTCTAAACCTTTACGACGTAAAATAGTCATAATGTATCTGCTATCTATCTAAAAATGTTTTAGTGCAAAGTATATGTTTACAGTGTAAAATTTTAAAGTATTTATAACAATGTAATTTTTTGGCTGCTATTTTGAAAATGGTTATTTGGAATCGAAATGCGTAATAAGCATGAAAATACATGAAAACCGATAAAAACAAATTGAGTTTTTTTACTTATACCTGACCATTTTCCAGAAACATTCATGTATTATATGGGGAGGAATTTTTTAACGTCATGAAAGTTGTCCTATCTATTAAGGCAAAAGAAAAATTTTAACATATGTTGCTAATTTTATATACTGAAGAACAACAATTTATTCTGAACCGTTAACTCTATAAGGACTAAAATTGAAGTCGTTTCAGTTTTATGTGGTCGACAAACGTTGAGTACACCTCACCTGCAAGAAAAAATTGTATTACCTGCAAAATAGAGTTATTTCTAAGGATACCAAATTGCTAAATCAGACCAAGTGATCTGCAGTAATATTATAAAAGGAACTTTATGTGATATACATAGATTATTTGAAATTTGTATGATCAAAAACTTACTTTTCATGAGGTGTTCAAATAATTACGAGATTTGCATGTGGGCAATTTATACTGATTGCAGACATATTTTTAATGTTAAGAGTTTAAACGAGCATCATTCAGCATGTGTAATTGCTGTTGCTAGAAGAAAAGTTAAAGATTTTGGATTTGAAGTGTGCCAAAGAGACTACTTTTTTCTGTAAAAGTACTGCCATTGCCATTACTTTATTAGAAAATTGGCTGCCTACAAGCAGAAAGTTGTTGACTTGTCATTTCAAGCAAGAGTAATGAAAAACTGAAGCAGGTTTTTATCATGCCGCACTTGAGTGGGCACAAGATGGTACAAGAAAGAAATCGATTACTTTTTCCTTTGTAAAAGTAAAGCTCGATGTCGTTTAAATGGGGGAACAGCTGACACCACATGCGGTAAATTTCCCAAATGTCATTATTTGGAAGAACAACGAAAGATCTTGATGCAGCTTTTTATTACGATGCGTTTTTATTCTACTGTGTGCACCAGAATGTTCTGATGTCAAATTACGTCAACTATTTTATTGTCCTACCATTACAACACATCGCCCCTATTTATTTTTATATTTCAGCCATAACATTGATTTCGGATAAAATTGATAGTGTCTCTAGAAGAAGTCTTAGGAATGCATGTGAACAACAGATACATAATGGCTCCACAATTCTTTCAAGGAAAATAAATAAATACTTGAAACAAGGAATTAATAATTTTTACTTTCTTTAATGTAGATCAATTGTACACAAAATTCAAAACTTATTGCATAGGATTTGAAGTGTAAGCAACCATCAGTAGTGTGAAGTACGTGTACAAAAGTTTGAGCAAGGTAAAATATTTGTAGTTACCTTTTAAATCGGAAACCATTATTTTACGTTTTCAATTTTTGTCAGAAGCATATTTAATTATTAACACATTAACTTTAGACTAACTACTAAATAAAATTGAATTTGAGCAACATTGCAACAGTTAAGTAAATAGATTTGAATTTACTACTGTACAAATAAGAGTGCAGAAAGACAAAACTGAAATTAAAATTATGCACTTTAAGAATGATTCTTTTATATGCACCTTCTATTATAACAAACCGCAAGTGTATTATTAACGTTTTAATGTTCGTATGCACTTAACTTAAATTTCAGAAGTTTTTTATTTTTAATTTAATAAAAATTAATATATCGAATAACTTGGTGTTTTTTCTAGTTATTCCAAAGAAGTCAGTCTGCTGTCATTGGATTGTGGTTGTCTGTTCCATGCAAAGCTGTCCCACCTTTCCATGACAGAGATACGTTTATAAAATTGGTGTTACAGTGCATTAAGAGGAGCTCAGGATAATCATCTTTTACTGTAAAAATGTCCAAGGATGACACGATTTACTTAAAAACTGATTTACTGTCAAAAGTTCGGTATTGCTACATATAAGCAATAAGCTAGTGAAATGTTCTTCGCCTTGACCGAGAGCAATTTCCATCCATATGAATATTAAGAAGTATAATTACCTTTCAAATTTTGAAGATTTAATTCTGCCCTTTTGATGCTGAAAAATCGATTATTTTACCTCTATAAATTCAGTTTTATGGAGTATTTTATCCTTCAAAATCAACTAATGTAAGCCAAATGTGGAATTTCCATTGATGTGGTTGTATGTTATTAGGGATAACCTCACGTTAGTTTGTTACCACGTGAGATTTAAAAAATCGATTGCCTGGTGGTGAGGTGTAAAGTAATGCCATAAATGATTGGTGTATAAAAGTAAGGTTGCTATGACATAATATGATTGTTGTCACCCATCAAAATGTCTGAAAATTTAATGAACTATATTGAAATCTTTTGATGACAAAGAAGAGCATGAGGACAATATTTGAAATAGGCCACTTTTATGGAATAACAACAAAATTGAAATCGCCCATCTTTAGCAACTTAAAATAAAGTGATTGACATTGTCTGGAAACATGCAAAATAATTTAAACAGTATGAAAATAGCAATACCTTTCACCAAGAAGTTTGGAATTTTTTCCATTGTATATTTTCGCCTTTGTAGGTGTTTAAAATAATTTTTAAGAGAACTTAATCTCTATGAATGAAAAAGGAAATTCCTTGGACTGTGGCATTACTTTCGTGATGAACGGAGAAGAATGGAGTGTTTTTTTGCTCTAACAATTATGAATAGTAAAGGAAGGTATCACCAGGTATATTGTCATTGTGAAGAACCCATTTCTTGCATATCAACACTTTGTATGTAAGAGATCTAGCCTCAGTATGTGCTTTAAATTTTAGAGTGGCAACATTGTTAATCTTGTTATGTAAAGCATATTGTTAATGCATTGAGCAATGTGAGACGTTCTTTTTCGATTTCAAAATTTTCTTTAGCTACTTCGTTAAGCCCACTCTGGTTCTATCTTTTAGTTGTAAAATGAATACCTAAATAAATCATTTTCATTACATTGTTACTTCCCAAATCTATCTGGCTCAACAATCGTGACAAAATTCACAATGGGTTTACAAACTTTTGTTTTTAGTGAACCTGTAGGGTATTAATTAATCATATAACATTTGAAGTTTTGTTATTAACTTCCAACTCGATAGCTATTATTTCAATACTTATACTACAGTCCGAGTACAAGACTGTTCAAACACACAAGAAGTGGCATTTTGTCGTTTCTGAAAACCTTTAGAAAAATACATTTCGAACTTGATATTTTCTGAACATTATCTATAGTGTTGTATAAGATCTGCGGATTTGTTACTTGATTTAACAAGAAATTTAAACATTCTTTGCATTCTCGTTTAGCATCACATTTTTATTGCATAATTGCAAACTAGAGTTTGTATTCTTCAATGGATCATTCTCTACACTACTGTCAACACAAGAGTTGTCAATGCTAGAATGTAATTGCCGAAGCATATTTTAAAGAAAACTGCTTAAATGCCATTTGGAATTGATAATATTCCGAAAACAAGAATAACACATTCCGCCAAGAAATAAATCTACCTTAGCCCAGCAACTAGCTATTGCAGAGAGGCTAGAAATATTACTTCAACAATGTGACAGAAAGGCTAGGCGTTATATTCATTTTTATGGCTTTGTTTCACACTACCAAATATATTTCTTGGAAAATGTGATATGACACCATTATCTTGTTGAATTCTATATTTGGTATCTTTTTTTTAGTTAGATTGTTCATCTATTTTGTTTTCTTAAATATTGGGTTTCCTGATGTCATGAGCTAACATGCCGCACAAATGGTATTGTGAGAACTGTATGTAAATGTGATATTAAGAGATAAGGATTTACATACCTTAAAAATGATTGAGGGTTTTGTTACTAACGTTATCTCTACGGCTATCATTATAATGCTTAATCAACACTGAGTGTAAGAGTGCACAAACACAGATGGATTAACATCTTTTAATTTCTGGACGTGTTTGAAAATGTATTTGAAGCATATTTTCTGAAAACATTCTGGCAGTGGATGTGTAGAGCTTGCCAATTTGCATTGTATTCTGTTTTAACATTACACTTTTATTACAGTTTTAAACTAGAGTTTAAGAATGTTTTCACCCATATTCAGCTTCACTCTTACAACGAGAAGGTTGCAAATTACTGAGGCACCGATTATAGATCCCCTGAGCATATTTACATTGTGCAACAATCCATAGTAACATTCTCAAGAATAGCATTTTAATTTTGCTCTGGTGGCTAGCAAATGTGAGGAGGGAGATTGGTAATTTTATTAATTCAAACTATTACTTTAACAAATACCTAAGTGGGAGATGAGGAGTACTATCCACTTTTATGGCTATTCTAGATCCTAATAGGTGCAATAAGTTTTCAATTTCGACAATTAGCGCCATTAACAACTATAGATTCACTGCATTTGTTTTTGAAAAATTATGACTAACGATGTTTAAGGAATATGTGCCACTTCAAATTTGTTTGAGCAAGTATTGGACACCGACGTATTAGTAAAATTTATAAACGGGAACAACACTTTCTACTGAACGTAGGTATTCACAGTTTGTTCTACAACTTTTCACTGCTCTAAATTTGTGTACATACTATAATAAGTATGTAGTTTTTCACTAAAAAAATGTACATAATTACAGTCTGTGGATTGTTTTTAAAATATGACAAAGGAAAACTACTAGATTTTCTTTTTCTAAACTAAACTGGAAATAATAGTAAACCAACTCACTATCAGGTGGATCTGTTGCAGCAACAGTCTCCCGATAATCTAGCATAATATACAGGTCTATCAATGGTGTCTCTTTTAACTCTGGAATTGCTAGCTTTGATGCAGGTCTCGCGAGTATTCAGTCTGTTGAATTTACAGTGACCTGTCAAACTTGTCCACCGTGACTTGGTTTAACGTTTAGGACAATTCCTTGTTGCCAAGTGTTTCTAGGTTTCCGCTCATCAACTGCAATGTCTTCTTCTTTTATAAGTTTCGCATTTCAGAACCATGTGGTTTGTCTAATAAGGTCGGGTAAGTACAGCCAAGCAGTCATTGTTTCTAAAATGGAAGTTGTCAATGCTTAGGAAATTTTCCTGTTTTTACATAGAACTAAATCACTCCGTAAACTCGTCATTTAATTTATGGCCATTGGAACTACATAGCAGGAAGTAGTTTGAAGTATGTGCTTTAGCACAAGTGCTTTCCTAAGGAACGAATGTTAATGGCTGAGAATTGATAATATTTTCTACTGTCTACTAGTCAGTTTTTGAATTGGCGAACTGGCATAATCACTTTTAGTGTTTTGTCACTTTTACTGGCTCTTTCTCATATGAGGAACAATCGGTGGATTAAAATTTCACTTTAATTTAATACCTGAGTAGGTTTCTTTCCTGAAGTTGATTGACAAGTTTATCAAGCTTTTCGGAGTTCAATATCTGTTCCCTCGTTAGTGCCATTATTACTGTTGTAGTGTAACCAACCTGAAGGCTGATGCAAATGCCCTCTATAAACAGCACACCGGGCTCCTTGATCTAACATCTAGTGGCGGTGACTTGATGACTACTACATTGTGTTGGGAAGATGGCGTTAAGACTGGAAGGTTTGAAATAAAACTACAGAATTTACCTAACTTGACTTTTAATCAAAATAATAACTACTAAATAGGTCATTGGCTTGAAAGCATAGAAAAATGAGATTTAAAGCAAACAGTGCCGTACTCACCTGGGCGATTGGGGAAAGAGCACGGCAGAGAAAACCCCAAACTGCCTTCACACTTCCAACTGCATTTGGCACACTTTAACAAGGACGGGTAACATACAAGTACCCAGATCACCAACACTGGAGTTTATTTATTTAGTGTCTAACAGCATATGCCACTTACAAGCCACTAATTAAAAAAATTAACGGGATGCCAACTGTTACCCAGACACACCACACATGACAACTGAAGAAACGTTAGTGTAAACCAGCTATTCTTTCTGGTAGGTATTGTCGGCTAGTCCAATACTACCGAGCTATAGTTGAAGAGGGGGGACACCAGGAAGATGACCTGCACCTTGACTACCAAGGTTCTTCCCCGCACCAACATAATATGTTAGTAATATTCAAGAAGGCTCGATTACACGCGCTCATATACATACATTAACAATTTCCAGCCCGTGTTACAAAATATTTCACAAAGGCTAGCCAACTTCCTATTATTTGCAAAAGGGCACAACTACAAGAATTGACAAGACGACATGAGTCGCTGAAATGAACTTATGGAATGATTGTGCATAGTTAAAAAGGCACTTATTATTGAATAGACTATTTCTAACTACAAACACGAAAGGCTCGAGATGGTCGATCATACCAGAGGTTCTATTTAATTACATCACAACAACTATCACAAATGTTAAATACTATTAATTATATAGGATTATCGGTTAGATAATAGGATAAACAAAACAACAAACACATTAAGTTAAACACGGATGTGAGCAGTGCAGTTGTAAATGCGATTAATATGCTGAAATAAGACAATTGCACATAATAAAATGTCAAATAAATCACAAATATCATACAAATACAAAATATGTTGGCAGCAAATACATATCCAAAATTCTACCGCATAAAAACAAGCCCCAGATTCAGGTGCTAAACAAGTTGCATGTTAGTTAAATATATTAAATCTAGTAAGCATATGGTAAAAATTATTCATTATGATTGCATCGGTTAAAACGTACTTCTTGGAAAATTAAACACATTGTGGCATTACAAATTACAAACAAAAAATATACATATATACACAACAACGTTGTGGTTAATTCAATTTTTATCTTAATACCAAAACAAATATAACAGAAATATAGTGCTGGTCATGTTCAAACTTACCTAATAATTTGCGTCTGTTATTGGTTCCGCAATAAGTGCAACGCAATGGAAGTTCAAATTCTGCATTAAATACTAAATAAACATTATTTTAAATAAACAAATATTAGTTTTACTCTTATTTAGTTACTAAATAAACAATTCCAATAAATATCAGGTTTTGGTTGTTAAACCAAATCACACTCATTTATATATAAAGCGTTCAATAAAATCGTAAATAATTGATCTATATTAAACATCATAAGTAATACAACCAGCATCCGATTCTAAGACAAAAGCAACAGGGTAACACGTAAATATTTCCTTCAATGATTAAATAACTAACGGTTTTACAATAAGTACCAACATAAGATTTAAAACAAGGCTGGAATTACTAGATGTAATCAGATTACCTTAAATAGCAACTACATTATCAACATAAAACATTACCTTTAATAAAAAATCTTCAAGTGAAATCTTTCAACCAGCCATCTTGACATCTAAAAACAAAGTCGTTTTAACCCTGTTCACTAGATCGATCGCTCATACACATGCGTCTCTTATAATGTAAATTCTGACGTCACAGAATGCGTTCAGAAACCTGAAAGTGGTTACTGAGTTATTCTAGCAAAAACCTTTAAATATCAAAATGTACACTATAATATTTGCAATAATTATCAACCAATGAGAAGTCGACTTAGAAACACCATGAATCACTTCACTGTATATCCTATGAATACCCTCTTCTTGTCAAGAAATTATATAGAGCTGTTATGCACAAGTCGATAGACAATGAGTGGGATATTTCAATGTGTATCCATCGGACAGTCAAGCATGTAAATAACATACCTCGAAGTTTTTCTGATCTGCCAACAGTCGTGAATATTGATCTAGAATAATCAACTCCAACACTGTTAATGGACGTGTAGATGGAGACAATCTTGCTTGAGGCAATTTGCCCATTTCTGGAGACATAGATGGTGCCAGTTAATTCTTGCACACTTTGCATTTCTTGTCAACTCTCTTTAGGGTGAAGTACAAAAATGGTACATCGTAGTTTTACCAAATATCTTTAAAAGTCTCGCTATTGCAGTTATGAAATTTTTATGATAGTAATTGATTTTGAGCCACGTTACATGGTGATTTTTGAATAATGTAGGTCACTATTTATTGAAACTAATCCCAATTGCTACATCTATACAACCATTAATCCTAAGAATACCATTGTCATCAATATAAGGTAATCGATTATGTATATGGCATGACTTATACAGAAACTATCTTTGTCTATACAGGTGATTCTTTTGGTGTTCAACTGCTTTAATTTCATTGAGATTGGGCAAAGCGATATATACAGACCAGGTCCTTTTAACAGGAATTTCTGTGCTCAACTTTTTCTCACTAATTACTAATAAATCTAAGGATATATGCCATCACATGTATGAGATGTGCCTAATTCGAAAAACGTTTCACTTGTAACCAATTCTTGTTGACCTTTCTTTGAAAAATATTATTTTTTCTTCATAGACATCTTTCATGGGTTCTTCTATGGACCAATATGAAGCATCTTCCAATAAAAAGTAAGGCTCTTTAAACCTTTGACTCGTTGATTCAACATATGGGATTTTGATCATTTTATGACTTCATCGACAACATTTAGATTTGATGGGATCCACCGCCATTCTTCTATGTTGTTATTATCCATAATTGCATGCCACAAATTGTCAGAAACTTCTCTTTGGAATTTGACCTAGATAAAACCATCTTGGAATTAGACCAATCTTTCATGGGTTCTTCTATGGACCAATATGAAGCATCCTTCAATAAAAAGTAAGGGCCTTTAAATCGTTGACTCGTTGATTCAACATAAGGGATTTTGATCATTTTATGACTTCATCGACATTTAGATTTGTTGGGATCCACCGCCATTCTTCTATGTTGTTATTATCCATAATTTCATGCCACAAATAGTCAGAAACTTCTCTTGGGAATTTGACCTAGATAAAACCATCTTGGAATTTGACCAAATTATGGGACAATCAATCTTAATGGTACAAGCTTAGCAGAATGCTTTTTACATCGTGCACATTATACAGCTGCTTGTAGTTCTAGGCATGGAATGGAAAGCGTTTTTGGTGAGGCAACCTTTGTTTGTGTTTCAATTAACGAACATTTTGTGCTTGAAATGCATTCAATTCAAAAATAACCAATGGCAGCATAAGCAAACATCACTTGCATCCACGAAAATGTGTATTTCTACTGATTTGTAAGTGTACTAAGAATGAAGCGAATAGCTTCTTTGGATTTGCAACTTTTCTATTTCTGAAAGTCCATTTCGCGTGTTGTGATTTTGAAACTTTATCATCCCAATCTATCTTTGATTCTCAAATATCCTGTATTAAAACTTACGTACACCAAAAATGTTACAAGCAATCCAATAAGGATCAAATATTGATATCGATGTTCGCAAGATCTCACGCTTAGTTCGTTTTCTGCGGCTGCATAAAACATCTTCATTGATCTTGTTATACGTAAGTAGATATGTATAACTGTCGTAATCGGTACTCCACCACATATATAAAATCTTTTCAACCATTGGCCCATTTCGTATAATTAAAGTTTTTGGCATAAGCTGTGGAATTTCCCCCAAGAGCTGTTACAAATTTTTCATAATTTGAAGTCCGTTTTTATTTCAAAACTGCCTTTAGCATGTATATGTTTAATCTCTTCTGCTACTGTACTGCTTTGTCGACACTGTCAACACCGCCGAGTAAATTCTCAGAGTAGTGATTCTTCAATATAGCTTTCATAGCTCTTGGGCCACTAGTTGTGTACGGCACTGAATTGTTTTTTGCAACATAGTGTACACAACATGGTGAGCATGTTGCGCCAAATGTCAAAACGTTCATAATATACACACATGAAGTGCTTCAATTGCAGTTATATCGCCACAATAAATGTTGGACTTGATCTTTTTCAGAAATTAGGATCTGGTGTAACATTTCACGAATGTCGTCAGTGACTGTTCCATTCCTCAAAAGTACCAAATACACGCAGGAGGGACACCAATTGGTCGAAAGCACCAAATTACATGCAGAAGGGACACCAATTGGTCTGGACCTTTAAGAAGTAATGTTTAATGAAACCCCGTTGACTATTGCCGCTTCCAAACAGTTAGGCGTTATTTTGGCCTGTGTGGATTGCTCACAGAGAATATTGGTAAATATCGAATTCACCGATAAGGTATTTGCATTTCACTAGCTGCTATTTTTCCAGCAAAAGCTTTAGGACATGGTTACCAATATCAATGTATACTATTAAGCCAGATTAGGGTATTGCAGCATTTGTTTTTCAAGACATATGAGACGATTGTATGCCTTTTTGTAATTACTGGGCATTTTAAAGTAGGGAGATTTTCAAATACCCTCCTCGTACCGGCTACCTTTGTAAATTGCAGTAGTTTCTCTTTATCATTCGAGCACATTTATTTTCATTTGATTAAAAAATTGCTTCTGAAATTTTACACCGAAGTTTTCAATGGAAAAATTTCTTCAGCATTTGATTTAATTGTGTATCATGCTCACATTCAAGTGTTTAATTTGATGTTGGAAACTAATATGAAAGTTTGGAGGTGTGCCTGCTAATATATCGTAGAAGCTATGCAGAGACCAAGACATGTTTTTGTTTCTACTGATTCTTTCCATGTCCATTCCCGAACTTCATAAGGAAGTTGCCAATTTGTAATTATCGATACCAATAAGAATACTAGGAACTGCATTTGTATGAGATTGTCGTAACATTGTTCAATATTGGTTCTCCGTGGTAAACTGAGCTGCAGATATAGTCTGTGTAGGTAAATCCAAGACACACCGTGTGGATATCACATATTTTGTATTCCACACATAGACACTTTGTGAATTGTTTTCTGCTTGTGTATCCTTATCAATCGATTTTAAACATAACGACTGAAGGGTGCATAATAACTCGAATTTGTCTTCTGTCATTCCTAATCAAGGCGACAGTTGAACCTTCATCAAGGAAGCAAAGGTGCGTGCGTATTGATCCTTTACTTCCATAGAAGATAATGGAAATAATTAGAAAAGAAACAGTTTGAAGTTTTTTATTGGACATTGCAATTAATGGGATTTTAGTTTTAGGTGTTGAGACCTTACTATCTTTGTGAAGCAGACGACGGCGTTTGAATATACTGTTATCAATCTTATAAATTTTATCGGATTTACAATTGCAGGAATGATGTGCTAAATATTTTATGCACAGCCGCCTGTTTGGATGCATCGTATGCCACTTGATTCAGTATTTTAAATTTGGTGCAGCTGCTGGCATGAATTACACCATTATTGCATATAGTACATGTACAAATTTTCAATGCTCATTTTTACTATCAGATTTTTCAATGTCAGTATTTACATATTCGGATGTATTACGTCTTTCTGTTTTACTTTCACAGTTCTGTGTATTGTCCAGCAGTGCAAAGTCACATCACTTGCAGTGTTCAACCTGCATAAGCCACGCACCAAAGATAACCAAGCTGGAACATGCTCAGGTTTGACAATACATGGCCTAATTCAGCTGTATTTGTGGTGGTAATTTATCTACAAGCTTCTGTTACAAACGGGTTTGATAAGTGATCCGCTAAATGAGCTGCTTCTATTGTAACACATAAATTATCCAAACAACTCATAACTGATGATAGTGCTGAATTTTTTCTGTTTTTGATGCTGGTTAAGATCTAATTGTGTGCAGAACTGTATGTATAATTTGTTCTGGTTTTCCATATAACACCCGCATTGTCTATTGCACCAGGAATTGTTTGAATATGCTTCTGATCCTATCCAGTGCTTTGCCTTTTAACAGTTTTAGCATTTGTGAAACCGCACGTTTGTGTTGAATTTTCGCAACTATTTGTAAAAAGTGGCTATTCCTCTGGCTTACTGTTAAATAGTGGCAAGTTCTTTGGCAATCTTGATCTCACGGCCGATTGATCGGTATTCAGTATTGCTATCTGATGGTACTGTAACAGTATTTACGTTGAGCCATAGACTAACGAATTGAAGACTTGTGTGGTTCTAGAAAACATGAAGCCAGCTAGAGCCAATAGAAGATTGTGAAGCATGTCTAACTAGATATGAAGAACGCCATTGTTTGGTGTCTCTGACAGTTAGCAATGTTGGCTGTAAAGACTGAATTGGTTTGTCGTATGAAGAGACACTCTCTTTGGACAGCAGTATGCTCCTGGTAAATATTACATGATTTTGAGGAAACAAAACAACTCATATAAGACCGTTGAGCTAATAAAATGTTTGTACTACCGCTGGATGCGCCGCTACTTAGTTGGATTGCAGATAATTGTAACTTGTGGAAGTTAACAGATATATATTAGTACCACAATGTATTTGAACTACAGTTGAAGATCATTTGGTTTTTGAATGCAACTTGAAACATTCGATATCTGCTTATTTACTGGGTCATCCTACAGTTTTACATCATACTTCTAAGTACTATTGTCATCTGCTGTCCGCATCGCTGGCATTTAAAATGCTATACTTTTTGTTTAAATAATCTTGATTTTACATGTTACATTTATGCATTAACTATCTTAAAATACGTTCTTCTAAGTGTTGTAACTGCGATTGCTTTGCTTTGGCAAATTGCCTTGAAGATGAAATTGAAAACTTATCAGATATAGACGGTAGTTGGCGGTTGGTGATATATTAATGGTACATTTGGAACACATTCTTTTTCTGATATTGAACCTGTTATTTTAACGTACTGATAATGGAACCATAAACCACGTCAGTCACCCTGAACCACTTCGCACTCAGACTACTTCATTTTTGGCAGCTGTGTACACCAGCTAGTGGTGACTGCTCTAACCATTGCTTAATACCAAGTACTTCACAAATAGAACAATTTTAATCGTCTTAGCTTACAGAATCTCTCAAATAGAATGCTCACATATGCAAAGCGCGACTGATGGGTTCCAGTAAAAGTTGTTAAGACGATTAAGAAAAATTTAAAGGTTGTTAAGACGAGTACCAGATCCCACAACGTATTAGTAAAATTTAAGATCAGGAATAACTCTTTCTATTATACATATGTATTCAATTTGTTCTATCATTGTTTCAGTGCTTTAAATTTTGTGTACATACTGTAATAAATACCCAGTTTTTCACTAAAAAATATAAAATTACCGTTTTTGAAATATGTTAACTAGATTTTCTTTCTCTAAACTAAACAACAAATTAATTATAACTAATCAACACATTGTAATGTGAACCTCTTGCAGCAACAAAATTGTTTACTCTAAAATAGTATGACTATGAAATTGTAACGAGATGAAGCTACATCAGCGTTGCTCAGAAATGACTACTAAGGTGAAAATCAATCTTTATTGTATATGACACGGAGGTGTTGACTTTAACCATATTCTGATTGTTATTGATTGGTTTAGGATAGAACATTTTGATGCATCTGCATTTTAGGTGCTAAAAATTACATTTTTCATCTAAATTAAATTGAGTCGCATTTGTTTTTACATTGCTTGTGTTACATAGATGTTTTAAAGACATTTTGACATGCACATTTATAATTTACTACATTCATTGTAGGGACTACTACCATTTGACTGATCACTAATAAAACTGACAGGAGTAGAAGATTCAGGTTGATTCGTTGTAAAAACTGGTTGTAACTAGCGCTCCCTATGAGCAATGTCAAAGTATGCTTCCAATTCGTAATTCTCATGTTAAAATACATAAAGCTTCGAATTGATCCTATTAAAACTTTTAAAATTGTCTAAAAATTTTAAAATAATTCCAACTTTATTCGCCCGAATTTATTAAACCAGCAACTTTGATATAATGCCTACACGATTCGATCATCATATTTTAATGTCTAGTATTTCTAATTTAAAATTTCCCATTCTTTTTGACTCGCCTTGTATTGTGATATCATATCAAATACAAAAGGAATCTGACGTATAGCAGCCGTACTGGAGATACCAGAAAGTTGAGAGTAGTATAGAGGGCACATTTCCTAGTATAAACAATCAAATGATTAATAATTTTATCATTGATTCAAAAGTTAATGTTTCTAGCAGCTCAATGTCATAACTACATAAACCTTGGCCGTTCAAGTGAATATTAGTGAGGTATGTATTTGTATTTTTCCATGCATTTAAACCCATAGAAGTAGGTTTAATTATTTAATCCATAAAGTTTTAGTCATCTATCCCAAGCAGTACTTGAAATTGGTAAGTATTAAGTGAAATATTTTGTAAAAGAAAGTATTACAAGCATTGTAGTTTATACATGCTTTTAATATGTGTAGTCGCATCATCTTTAAGTTTTATTGATTGTTAAAATATTTTTTGTGCTAAACAACTCCAGTTATTAAACACAAACAAGTGAAATTTGGAGACAATTTGTGGGATTTTACTAATGTCAAGACATTATGATGAATTGACGTGGCCATTCAGTTTTGTTCCTTCTACAGGAGAAGTTATCCGCATTTGTTTGCAAGCGCCTTACTTAGTGATTTCCAGTAGTGTCCAAGGTAGTCTGCTTAATCATCAAATCATGTGTACCAGCTCAGAAAATTACTGGAGGTATGTTTATTTTTAATAGTAATTAATTTGTATTTTCAATATATAAACACAAAACTTGTTTACACAAATTAACTTCATTACTGCTAGTACCATATTGTCGTATCCTTCAGAGTTAAATTTGAAGGTCCTCACAATTGCACTAAATTTGCACCTAAACACACCAGTAGTTATTCATAATAACGTCTTTAGGAGCCACTAGTGGAAAGCTATGGACAAATAGAAAACATGCGGCAGGATTTTATGAAACCAGTGGATCTCAAAATTCCATTTCTTAACCAATGACAAATTTTGATTGTCTGATGCAAGTTTGCTATAGAAAAAGTAGTATTTTTGTATAGCTGCCATTGAAACTATATGTGATTATGATTGTGGGCAGTTCTTAATAATGAGGATATAGAAGATATTACATTGCGTCAGTGTATGGGTTATACAGAGATAGGAAGCATTTTCTGTATGCATAAAAATTCCCTAATGCAAGAACAAGATATGTTTAAAACGTTTTTTAAGATACAAAATGATACAACCATTGATGAAAATTTTTCTTGTGAAGTTAGAAAAATTACTAGTGAACATTTCATTTTCCAAAATGTATGTAAATCAAAATTTTATTAAAGCAATAATAGGATCCAAAGTAATTTTTTAAATGAAAGATTTTCCAAAGCTGAATTTCTTTCCTCTAATCTTCACGTGCAATATAATTAACCAGATTGTTTGAAGAAATCTTTATTCATTGCATATATTAATGGTTGAGTGTCAGATATAGTTTATATTTTGTCCAGAAAGTGAGTTAAGATCATGGTTCATAAAAAAACTATCCTTGAGCATGGTGTAGTACTTTGATAAATTTGATTGGTGACCAAACAGAATTGGCCTTCATCGTGTTATAGTACAAGAATATGCTTTTTATAATCTACACAATTGCTGCTTTTCAAGTTTTAACATCGCATACTGTTGTGCTTCTATCATATTACATCTTGCAATTCATTTTAATAGTGAAGACTACGGCATAACTGATTTTCGTTTTCAAGTAGTTACGAAGATTTTAGAGTTTTTCTTTATATAAACAAGACAAATTAATTTGAAAATATCACCAACCATGTGAAATTTAAGTGGACAACATTCCTGAAATTGTAACCTACCATTTTTCTCTAAGAAAAATAAGGTACGGTAGTTACAGAAAAGTTTTATGTAATCTGGAGAATTACCATTGATCTTAACTTAAGCAATATGGTGTATTGCCAACTAACTCGGGCGAAGTCGATGAAATACTTGTTTACGTGTTAAATTGATGCATTACCTGAATTAAATTTTACTTTAAAAAGGAAACGTTACAGTAAATACTGTGCCAGCTAGCTTGCAGTGGGGGTGTGTTCTATAAAAGCAAATGCAAATCGTTGTTATACAAACTTCAACACTTTCAGTTACACCTACCCGGAAATGTCTTTGAATTTTCTGTCCAATAAAAGGCTTTGAGCACCAACCCGACTGGATTGTCTCATTTAGACGATGGGTGGTTTAAGAAACAATATATGGTTATTTTTTTCTGCCATACTGGTTGATGGAGTGTTGTGTACACAATAATAAAAAGTTTTAAGTTTGACATTTATGACATAAATTGAAGATGACTTTGATTTATTAATGTTTGATATATTTATATGAAGTGTCATCATCATCGTCATTGTCTTCAGTCCTAGAACTGGTATGATGCATACCCTCATTGTTTCCCAGTTTGAACCAACCTACACATTTCCCTGAAATTTGCAGTCTGCATCTTTCACTATTTATGTGTGAAAGTCTGATCTCGGTCTTTCTTTACCTATCTTTTCCTATCTCTGCTTGTAATATATTCCGTACTACTTCCCAGAAATGCCTTAGAACGTATCCTGTCCTTCTATTTCTCTAATTTTTTTCGTTTTCTACAGATATCTTTATTCCTCTACAATTTCAACAACCTATTTGTTATTAACTTTGTCTGTCCATGCTATCATTTTCATACAACTGAAGCACAACATTCTGGAAGGCTTCTATCTCTTTCTGCCTGCTTTTCCTACTGCCCTTATTTCATAGATGTACTGTGCTGTGCTCCACACTATGCTTTGAACAGTTTTCTTCTTGTATCTATGTTCGTTGTCTTTGAACGTAGCTGTTGTTTTCTTGTTTGATGCAGTTCGGCCACCTTCTATTGTTTTACAGTTATGTACCCTACTTCCCTGGCATTCAGTTGTATGTGAAGGGGGTGTAAACAGCCTTTGGCTGCCAAGTTCCCCCAGCACTTGGACCCTTGTCGAATTAATAGTTTTTCCAATTTATTCTTTCACACAATCAACATTAGTTGAAAATATTTCACAACCAACACTTATTATTTTTTCGTCATTGGGTTTTACATCTTGAAACTGGTTTGACTTGTACCTCAGCTTACTTATGTTCTGAGCTAGCCTACTCAGTTCCCTACAATTCTCCCAACAGACTATATACAGCTGGATTACCTTCTATTGTTTTCTAATTATATGCCCTATTTCACCGAGATTTAGTGGTATGTGAAGGGGGTTAAGCAGCCTGTGGCTGCCAAGGATCCCCCAACATTTGCCGTATTAATAGTTCTCCAGTAAATCCTTTCGCACCATTAACATTAGTTGAGAGTATTGCAAAACCAATATCTGTAGTTTATAATAATCACCATGTTTAAGTACAGTAATTATTATTGTCATTAGTTTTTCCATCTTGCGACTGCCTGGAAGCGTACCTCCATTGATTTCTATCCCGAACTAACCTACACATTTCCATAAAATTCTTACAGCCTACATCTTTCACTATCTGTGTGCAATAGTCTAACCTAAGTCTACCTTTTCTTCTCTTTTTTCCTATCTCTGATTCTATTATACTCCGCATTATTCCCTCATGTCTTAGTATGTGGCCTACCATCCTACCTCCTATTTTTTTACTGTTTTCCACATATTTCTTTCTTCCTCTACCATTTCTAGTACCTCTTTGTTCTTAACTTTGTCCACGATATCTTTATCATATGTTTGTAGCACCACATTTCAAAGGTTTCTACCTTTTTCTTGTCTGCTTCTCCTACTGTCCAGGCTTCACAGCTATACAGTGCTGTGCTCTAGACATATGTTTTAAGCAATCTTTTCTTTGTTTCTATGTTTGTGGTCTTTGAGCACAGTAGTTGCTTTTTCTTGTTAAATGTAGCAGGACCTTTTGCTAATCTTTGTTTTATATCTTTTGTGCTTTTCCCATCTTGTGTTATTTGACTTCCTAGGTAGCAGAAATCCTTAACCTCTTGTAAGTTTTCGTTATCTATTTGTATTCTAGTTTTTGATTTATTTTCCCTCTTTTGCATACTAGAACTTTAGTTTTATTTTTGTTAATTTTCATGCCATATCTCTCTGTTGGAACTGTTTCCATTTCCTTAAGAGCAGCTTCTAACTCTTCTTTGTTAGATGCTAATACCACTATGTCATCTGCAAATCTAAGCATATCAATCTTTTGTCCCTGCATATTAATTCCAAATGTCTTCGTGCATTTGACAGTATTCATTGCCTCTTCAATGTACAAGTTAAAAATTGATGGGGATAGGGCACATCCCCCTGTCTCTTCCCTTTCTTAACATTTACTTCTCTACTTTCTTGCTTTAATTCAATTACTGCTGTTTGCTCTTTGTATAAGCAGTGTACTATCCGTCAATCTCTAAAACTCATTCCAATGTTTTTATATCGAACATTTTTTCCATTTCACATTGTCGAATGCTTTTTCCAAATCTACAAACGTTATATATACACTTCCCCCTTCTCTATTGTTTTCTTCATTATCACCCTTAGCACTAAAATAGCTTCCCGTGTTCCCCTGTTTTGCCTAAACCCAAATTGATATTCTCCCAGTATTTCTTCAGCTCGTTTTTCCATTCGTCTTTGTTCAATTCTAGTTAATATTTTTGAAACGTGTGTGGTCAAACTTATTGTTTGAAAATTTTCACATCTATCTGCGACTCTTTTTTTTTTGTATAGTTACTATGATGTTACGTTTGAAATCTTTGGGTATCTTGCCTGTCTCATACATATAGCTTACAAGTCTGAAGAGACATTCTGTTACTGCTTGTCCAGCGGCTTTTAGAGTTTCTGTTTGCACCTTATCTGTACCCGGCGCCTTACCATTTTTCAGGTTCTTTAATGCTAATTCAAACTCATCTCTAAGTATAGGATATCCCAGGTCATCATTTTCAATGTCTGATTCCTTTTCTAATGCTGTTAGTTCCTCTCTTGAATATAAATTCCCTATATATTCCTGCCATCTAGCTACTTTCTCTACATTTTGTATAATGACGTTTCTTCCCGTTCCCCTTATATTTCTTTCTATATGGTTTTATATACCTAAAATTCATTCTAATTAATTTGTATGCTTCGTCTGTCTTTCCTATTTCCAGCTTAGTTTGTACCTCTTTGCACTTTTCATCAATCCATTGTTCTTTTGCTTTCCTGCATTTGCGAATAATTTCCTATTTTATGGCTTTTTATCTCTGTTTTCCTGTTTCATCTGATCTATTTTTGTATTTTTGTCTTTCTTCTATTAAATTCAGGATATCCTATGTTATTCATGGTTTCTTGTTTTATTTTTGTGTATACCCCAGAATATCTCTGGCCGCCATGTCTAAGCTGGATTTAATGTTATTCCATTCTGTTTCTACTTCTTTAGTATCAGAAATTTTCCCGATATCCTTCAGCAATTCATTTGACTTTTTTTCCAATCTGTCTTGGCGATCTTTATCTTTTAGCTTCTCAAAGTCAGAGTGCCTTTTTCTATTCCTCTTTTTCAGATTTTTAAATTTAAGTGTGGCCTTCATAATGATGATGTTGTGGTCAGTGCCTATATCTGCTTCCGGGTAGCTTCTACAATTTTATACTTGATTTCTAAATTGTTGTCTAAAAATAATGTAATCTATTTGATATCTTCCTATATATCTCCTGGCATCTTCCACGTGTATCGTCTTCTAACATGATGTTGAAATAATGTATTTGTGATGGTCAACTTGTTCTTGTCGCAAAATTTTACCAGCCTATTTTCCCTGCCATTTCTCGTGCCTAAACCAAATAAACCTACTATCGCTCCTTCCCATACCCTCACCTACCACTGCATTAAAATCCCCATAATTATTAAATTTTCATGTCCTTTGACGTATTTTAGTATGTCTTCGATATCTTTGTAGATACCTCTACCTCTTCCTCACTGCAGTTAGAGGTGGCCATGTATACTTGTAATATGACTGTATTTACCGGTTTAGATTCACATATAACCACGAGTACTCGTTTGTTACTTTGTAAGTAGTTTTCTACACGTCGTCCTATCTTTTTTCGCATAACTATCCCCAAACCCGAATTTCCTTCCTCTGATCCTGTATGAATTATCCTGAAGTCTTCACTCCAAAAATCCCCCGCCTCTGGCCAGTGGACTTTGCTGATTCCTACTATGTCTAGTGCTAACCTATTCATTTCGAGTTTCAGGTTCTCTAGCTTACCTACTTGTTTCATACTTCTGACATTCCACGCTCTGACTCACAGAATGTTCACAGATCTTTTTCTATACTTTTGGATCTCATCCCTCGAAGTAGGCCCCTCCCGGAGATCCGAATGTTTGACTATTTTACCTTCGGAATTTTTTACCCCAGAGGATACTATCATCATGAACAATTTGAGTAGGCTGTGTACTTGGGAGATAATGTGGTGGTTTCATGTTGCCTTTCATATCGCAGTAGTGTCTTAGATTGTAATACCGACCCCTATGGTCTCTGCCACTCTAAGTACCGAAAAAGCTGCTGCTTTCTTTCGGGTCCTGTCTTATGCCGGCCTTACATACTCGCTTCTAGAAGCTGCTTCTTTTTCTATATGCATTGTGATTGGTTGCTAAGTACACGTGACCTCCCAAGTAAAAGACTGTAAAAAGAAACAAAGAAGTTGGTTCAATTTTAACTTCTTCGCTTCTTTTTACAGTTTGACATACATTTCTTAGATTATGTCAGAAAATTTATTAAAGAGAAACTCTTTTAGAAGCTCAAAGACAAAGCCAGAAGAACAAAAATGGCGGATCTTTAATTACCATTACTGCTCTTATGGTTATATTTCCTATCCTCTATTATTAACATACTAAATGATGCAAATGTAACAACATTAGAAGCTACTTCTTGCCGCTACTATGTAAAGCAGTACACAAAACTAGCGTCACTTCTTTCCGAAGAAGCAGCTTCTAGAAGCGACTATGTAAGGCCGGCCTAAGTCTGGTTCCTCACTGCATATTTCACGTAATTTGGTTAAACCTATAGTTCGGCTCTTTAGCTCTTCGAAACGCGCAAGCCATTTTACGTGTTCTAGTATTTTAGAACGTGGTCAAGGTGCAGATCCATTCAGAATAAAAATTAATCAGCTGATTTCAGGTTAAGTGTGTTGGCTACCTCGAAGTTGCACCTAGAGCGCAACACAAATTGAAGGCACTCATACTTCTAAATTTTAAAATTTTCATCTAAATATTTAAACCAAATATATCAAACATTAATAAAACAAAGTCACTTTCAATTTATGTCATTAATGTCAAACTTAAAATTTTTTATTATTTTGACAACGATCCTAGGACATGGATCGAAACGTAAATACCGACGATTTTAACAACTATGAGTGGTTTAAGTCCTAAAGAACATTAAGAACAATTTTTTTTGTGTGTAACCAAATTTCTTTGTTGTATAACAAAGCCGTATTGAGGCAAATTGAAAAATTGTATATAAATTATTTATTTGCAAACCAATATGTTTTTGAATTCTTTATAAATCTTTCGCCTCATATGGAAAACAACAAACGATTTGTTATTTCCTAGAGCAAGGCTAAACTCCACATTGTGTACTAATAATAATATAGACAATAATTGAGGTTTTGAAACATTGCTTAGAAGGTTTTAAATAGATTTTTAATTATTAAAAGTGAGTGTAAATTACTTATTGTTCACATATATCTTAAGGTTTTCAACTTGTTATGTAAACACGGCACATCGTCATTAAGAATTTGTTTTGATTAGCATACAATTCCGGGATAAAATTCTCCAGATCGAATTGTCTTAAGTTATTCTCCAAATCCACTCGCTTCTATATTATGCTTCGAGCCAACCCGAATGGGAGTCGTGCTTTAATTTATATTCGTCTAAAGCACAAATACCTTCAGGTTCATGAAACGCAAGTAGGTCGGTAAACACCTTCTGGCCAACAATAAGTTTCTCGAGTCAGAGTGGGGTCCATTGAATTGTATCTCATCTCTACAAGTGAGCGACAGGAGACAAGCTGAAACCGCATCATAACCAATGTAACGTTCGGTTTAATTCAACGTTTAGTATTGTATAGTTTACTTTAGCGAGCATATTAAACATGCCAATTTGTGATAAAGGACAGTCAAGTAAACTGTACACTTTTTCAAAATTGCGAAGAAGGCTAGAAAGTGACAGGAAGGGATTGTCAAATTTATTAAAAAGTGTCGAGTCGCGTTTTACGTTTGGGGTGTGTTTTAATTAATCTTTTGTAGGCCCACTCTAACATCCGATGTTATATACCGTCATTGTTATGCCTATAAGACGCCAATTCATAGTGGGAGTTTATTTGGATGAAAGAAAAGTGACCTCAGATCACATTTGCCGTACGCTGTAATCAACCGATTTAGTCGGGAACCTGATGAATTAACACACACCTATGATAAAGTTAGTTGGGCTGTTGCATTATACCGACACCCACTCTCCTTGCTGTGTCTATAGTGACCTGATTCACCCCACAAACCCTTCAAGGTAAGCGTTGCGCTGTAGTAGTTACTAAGTGACCAAACTAGTTCGCACGCTGGTATTGGGATATTTTACCCTGAACTATAGAATGTTCTTTTGCATCTACCGTCAGTGAAGCTAAAAGTAGATAGTGTGTTTCGCCCCGTATTTACCCTACTTTCACGGTAGTCAACCCTGTAAAACAGAAAGCCGCTTTTGTGCGCATTGTATATCGATTAGTCCGTAAAATTTTAAAGCTGCGATACTTTTTCAAATTGTACAACTTGTTTCGTAACGTAAGACTGTACCAGTTGTAGCGACTAGATAGTTCAAGTAGACTTACGTCTACCGTCCACATTGTTACCGGAGGTTTGCATGCACCCGGTGTAACACGCGTGATATTTCGGGCTATAGTCTACACTTTTTTGGTCGTCAAATCTAAGAACCCGTACTGCCGTGAGGCCCAGGTGCATTCAACCCTACCCCATCTTAGAAATAATTGTACTCGCAAGTATATCTTGGGTAGCCATGGCCAGTGCGAACTTCCCCCTAGTTGTTACTTTTGGTTAGTTATCATAATTAATTTGATTGTAGTTGTGGCGTACTCAATATACGCCGTACCTACATTTGCTTATATACACCTTTGTTTATGTTACTTATTGTACTTAATGTGTTCTTTTCAGCCATGTGTTTGTAAATAGAGTTAAGAGGATAATCCAGGTGCATTATTTGGTTGTAGTAATTTGCGTGAGTAGGGTGAATCAGTACATTCTACACCGTGAGTTTTCTTTACTTTCATATTTTCTTATTATAACAAGTGCAGGGGCGTTTGCTCGACCAGTAACGAGACCCCGATTATATCTAACACAGTGACATTACTGGTGGTGCCCACCTAATTTTGCCGTCATACCTGATTTTTGGCATACTACCAAGTTTACGCCCCATTATAATTGTCATCCCGACCTACGACTTTTATCATACCCACCCCTCACCGGCTAGAGCTAGGCCGCGCACGGATTCCGATCCGTCCCTTGGTGTCGTAGTGGTTTGGCGCCCATTGCGTGTGGCCTGTTTTGTGTTCCTATAAGTTGCAGAAAATACTTTTTTTTTATGTTTGAAGATTATTTTCTTTTTCTGGGTATTGTTGTTTAAAGATTTGTCAATATGGGTTTACGAATGATTGTTGAACGTTTGAGTAAAGAGGAGGTGCAGTATACACTTGGTATTAGAGGTTGTAAAATGGAAGGTTTAGTTAAAGAACTACGGACTAATTTACGTAAGGTTCTTAAAGAAGAGAAAGAGAGCGGCGTGGTAACTGCTGTTAAGATTCCAGAATTCTCTGTCGATGTTGAAGCTGTCGAGAAAGGATGTTCTATTTTAGAAAAAATAATTGAGGCGTATGAATGTACGCATTGTAAAGAATCTGCGCTATCTGTTGAAACTAAATTATCGCATTATCTTGACCGTGTGAATAATAGTCGTCCCGATGATCAAGAAAAAGCTGTGAAAGAAAAACTTTTGATGAAAGTTTCATTGTTGTCTCGTTATCAATTACTGTCGCTTAAAGTTGATTCCGATGAATTAGTAAATGAAGGTACTAGTTGTATTGACGATACTGTTGTTGATACTAATCCTGTGACGCAAGTGTCAATGTCTCAAAATTATTCGACAAAATCAGTCCCAGTTGCAAAATGGGGAATTCAATTTTCGGACGAGTCTCGAACCATGTTGCTAAGCGCGTTTCTTGAACGTGTAGATGAGCTGAGGGTAGCTCGTAATGTTAATTTTGTTCAGTTATTTTCAGAGTCGGTTGATCTTTTTACCGGTAGAGCGTTGTTATGGTACTGAGCCAATAAATGTTCCATAAGGAATTGGGAAGAATTAGTTCGTCTGTTACGTTTAGAATTTCAGCCAATTAATTATGATGAGCGCTTGATGGAGGAAATTAAGCGTCGCACCCAAGGCTCCGAAGAGACTATGGGGATTTATATTGCAGTTATGCTGAACATGTTTAGTAGGTTAAGTGAGATTGTTTCGGAACCAGACCAACTTAAAATTTTAATGCGTAATATTGCTCCTTTTTATCAAAATCAGTTAACGCTTGTTGAAGTGCGTTCTGTAAATGAACTATTGTCGTATGGTAGGAAGATGGAAGAGAGACGTTTTCTATTGATACTTATGTACCGCCTTCTCGTCGTCGCACAGATTTGGAAGCTGATTTAGCTTATATGGGTTCTTCTAGTGATTTATGCACCTACCGGTTGCTACAACTGCAGGTCGAAGGTTTGGAGGCGATATCCGTCAGAAAACACTCCGTTGTTGGAATTGTGATAAAAGTGATCACAGAGCCAGTCAATGTGATGTACTGCGCCGTCGTCAATATTGCTACCGTGTGGAAATCCTGGTTTTACCGTGAATACCTGCAATAAGTGTCGAGATTTTCGGAAACGGCCCGAGGGGAATTGAATGGTCGAGCAATTTTGTCCCGTACGCTTTACTAACTCGACTTTTTATGTACAAAATTTAGTTAAGGTTAGGAATGCCGATTTCGTTAAGAATAAAGTTATTCTGGATTATGTTTTGAGAATTCTACACCCGATGCGCGACCTCATGTTACTGTTGATATTTTGGGTTATAAGTTACTTGGACTTTTAGACTCTGGTGCTAGTAGAACAATTTTAGGTTCGACAGGTTGGGATTTATTACGTTTGTTGAAGTTACCGATAAGAAAAGATTCTCGCCCGCCTGTACCGTAGCGAATGGTGAAAAGTTAATAGTTCGGGACAGTTATGTTACCGATTACTTTGAAGGAACGAACTGTTACTGTTGAAGTATTAGTTACGCCTGACGTTAAGCATCCGTTAATTTTAGGAATTGATTTTTGGTCGTCTATTGGTTTAGTCCCAGATATTATGAAAGGTCAATGGCAGTTTACTAATCCTGATATTTTGTCTGTTGATGATACGTTGAGTAATTCTGTCTTACAGTCTGCTCATGATTTGTCTTGCGAACAACGTCGGAAATTAGAACGGCTGGTGAATGAACATTTTGCTAAACATTCTGGTGAATCTCTAGGTTGCACGAATTTAGTTGAACACGAAATTAAGACCTCTTCAAAACCGATTAAGCAGAGATATTATCTGGTGTCGCCGGTTATGCAAAAACATTGATGACGAATTGGAGAAGATGTTAAAGTTAGGTGTGGTGGAGCGATCGAACAGCGCTTGGTCTAGTCCGATTTTGTTGGTGAAGAAGCGTGATAATACGTTTCGATTTTGTGTAGATTTTCGTCAAGTTAATAAAGTTACGGAGAAGGACGCGTATCCTTTGCCATATGTTTCGTCTATTTTAGATCGTCTTCGTAATGCAAAGTATATTACTTCGTTAGATATTAAGTCAGCGTATTGGCAGGTCCCTGTGGCTAAGGAATCCCGTCGGTATACATCTTTTACGGTACCAAACCGTGGTTTATTTGAATTTTGTCGTTTGCCGTTCGGATTACATAATGCTCCGGCTACGTGGCAACGTTTAATAGATACTGTGTTGGGTCCCGAGTTGGAACCCTACGTTTTCGTTTATTTGGACGATATAATCCTATGTACACCTGATTTTGAGAGACATATCGAAATGCTACAAGAAGTATTTACCCGTTTAGGTAATGCTGGTCTGACGTTAAGTCGTGAGGTGTCATTTTTGCAAACCTGAACTTAAGTATCTTGGATACATTGTGAATAGTAAGGGATTACTCCCTGATCCTGAAAAAGTTACCGCTATTCTGAACATACCGCCTACCGAAGTCTGTTAGCGGTTAGGTGAATTGTAGGTATGGCTTCGTGGTATAGACGTTTTATTCCGAATTTTTCGTCAATTGTCGCCCCGTTAACGGCTTTGCTAAGAAAGAATTGTAAATTTGATTGGTCCGAAATTTGTAATGTTGCGTTTACTACTATTAAGAACCATTTGATTTCCGCCCCTATAGTTAGATGTCCTGATTTTGACTTACCGTTTTGTGTACAAACAGATGCTTCTGGTTATGGCTTAGGCGCAGTCCTAACTCAAACCAAGGATGGTCAAGAATATGTTGTATGTTATACTAGTCGTTCTCTTACTAAAGCTAAAAGAAATTTTTCCGTTACCGAGCGTGAATGTTTAGCCGTGATTTGGGCTATTGAGAGGTTATGTCCGTATCTTGAAGACGCTAGGTTTACCGTTATTACGGACCATTATTCCCTAGTGTGGTTAAATAATTTGAAAGAGCCATCAGGTAGATTAGCCAGATGGGCTATTAGGTTACAGCAGCATGATTTTGAGATTTTACATAGGAAGGGTAAAGACCATCATGTACCTGATGCGTTATCTCGTTCCGTGCCTGAGGTTAATGTTGTCAATGTGGTTGTGGAGGAGCGTGAAGAGGTGGAGCCTCCTGTAAATTCGAAAATTGATCGCTGGTATAATCGTATGTGTAAGCTTGTGCAGACTAAACCGATTGTCTATAATAGTTGGAAAATTGTTGGTGATACTCTGTATAAGCGGATGAAAGTTGATTATCCGGATGTTTCTGAAGAAGATGATTGTTGGAGAAGTTGTCCCGAAATTTCGCCGTAAAGATCTTTTAGTAAAGTTTCATGATGAGCCTACTTCAGGTCATCTAGGTATTTTAAGACTTTAGTCGTATTTCGCTTACATTATTGGCCGATAATGAAAGCTGATGTTACTCGTTATGTGAACCATTGTAAAGTGTGTTTAGAGCAAAAGCCTGAGCAGAAGAAACCTGCAGGTCTGATGTCCAGACACCCCATTGTTAAGAAACCTTGGCAGATGGTATCTTGTGATATTATAGGTCCGTTACCGCGTTCTTCTAGAGGTTATTGCTATACTTTGTCAGTTACCGATTGTTTTAAATTTTCATTGTTTTCCCGTTGCGTTCTGCTACAGCTTCAGCTGTGGTGCAACGTCTTGAAGAAAATGTTATTTTAGTGTTTGGTGTTCCGCAATATTTACTTACCGATAATGGTGTTCAGTTTCGTTCTAAGGAATTCAGCAAGTTGGCCTCCTCGTATAAAATTCAGATAATATTTAATGCTTATTATCATCCTCAAGCGAATCCGGTTGAGAGAGTACATAGAATTTTGAAGACCATGTTGTCGTCGTATGTGAAAGATCATCACAAAGATTGGGATCGTTATTTACCTAAAGTAGCTTGTGCCGTACGTACTGCTATTCATGAAGTTACCGGTATGTCGCCATATTTTGCTAATTTTGGTCGTGAGATGAATCTTGAAGGAAGTCCCGATGTACCTGATAATTCTCGTGATTTAAATGGTGTTGATTTTGCTGATCGAAAAGATCTCCTATCGTGTTCTGCTGTGATGCAGAAAATTTACGACGATATTGTCAAGAGACTCAAAGTGGCATATGATCGCGCCAAAATCATATTTGAGAATACAACCTTTAACGTCTCGATATCCGGAATACTATAGTTCATTTAAGATCACAGTAGATTCAGAGCAATTTTCAACTCTTATGAATCCTGAATTCTGGCCAAATGGAATTGCAATTAGAAAATTTTTTAATAAAACAAATATTGCACATAAGACTCTTATTACTCAGTCTGAACAGGATTTTCAAAACCATGTTCTCCAAACACAGCCAGTGTAAATCCAAAATCCCAATTTAAATGGAATATATACTACCAAAATATGAGAGGGATAAAAACTAAGCTTATTGATCTAAAATTAGCCCTATTAGCATGTAACTATGATTGTGTAGCAGTGTCAGAAACCTGGTTAAATTCGTCTATTCTTACATCTGAATTTTGTCAAAATTATAACGATACAGACATGACCGAGATAAATTGGTATCTGGTAAATCTCAAGGAGGAGGGTTTTCCTAGCTATTGGTAAACAGTACATAGCTAGTCAAGTTTCTATTTTTGATAACAATATAGAAGGAGTATGTGTAAAAGTCAATTTCGCATCAGCAGTGTGCACATAGTCGTGGTATATATTCCACCAGGAAATAAACTACAGCTTCTTGAGAAAATCTTTGAAACAATTGAAAATGCTCTATATGGGAAACAATGTATCATATTGGGAGACTTTAATATCCCTAAGTATTATGACTATCAGTCATTTAATGGCATAGTAATTTCAGATGAGGCTAAAGAACTCAATGACTTTATAGTATATAACGATTATAAACAACATAATTGTATATTAAATTCTAACAATGTCCTATTAGACTTAGTGATTAGTAATATCATTTCAGTTTCTGTAGAACGCGAAGATAACAGTCTTGTTACTGAAGATAAGTATCATCCATCCCTAAGAATCAGTTTTACATGTTATGAAATAATAAAGGAAATAAGATCGCCACATAATGAAAATTTTAATTTTAAGAAGGCAAACTTTGAAAATTATACTTCAACATGATGGAAATAAATTGGCAAGAGATTTACACAGTACTAGAACAGGACTATTCTATAGATGATGCACTAAACAAGTTTTATATTAAAGTTTATGATGTTTTTCGAAAATGTGTCCCCATAGCAAGACACTCCAAAGTAAAGTACCCAGTGTGGTACAATAATGAAATCATAAAGAATATTAGAGAAAAAAGTAGGTACTGAAAGTATCACAAAAGGTTAAATGATGAAGCTTGGAAATTAAAATGGGATTCTTTACGATGTTCTTTAAAAATAAAAATCAAAAAAGCTTACACAACTTACATTGAAAACTTACAAAAAGAAATAAAATCAAACCCATCTGTTTTTTGGGATTTCATTAAAGGCCTAAAACGAACACCAGGTATACCTGAGGTAGTACTGAATGTTAATGGAGAGTCATCAGAAGGATTGCAGAATGTGGTTAATGCATTTTCAGATTATTTTAAGGCTATATATAAGCCTCAGACGAATATTGATGTCAATATTAAGCAGATGACAAAAAGTAATTTCTGCTTTAAACAAATTACTACATTTGAAATTAATGAATCTATTAAAAGGCTAAGTAATACAAGGGCAGTGGGACCGGATAAGGTTCCGACGTATATTGTAAAGGGATGTGCAAATGCTTTTATTGAACCACTGAAATATATTTTTAATTATTGCTTAAAAAATAGTATATTTCCCACAACATGGAAAGTTAGTAAAGTTATTCCTATACATAAAGCAGGAAACAAAACAGATGTAAAAAATTACAGATCCATTTGTATCAGTTCCGCTTTTTCAAAAGTTTTGAAATAATTATTCAAGCAAGACTTTTTTCTCAAATAAAAACTTTTATTAGTGATCAACAACATGGCTTTTATCCACAAAGGTCAACTACAACCAATCTTATTAATTTTACCCAATTTGTGCATAATTCTTTTAGATGTGGAAAACAGGTTGATGTTATTTATACAGACTTGGAAAAAGCTTTTGATACTGTCTATCACACTGAAATAATCCAAGCTTTACATAAATCAGAGGTGGATGAGTCATTGATATTATTATTAATATCATATCTAAAGGAAAGAAAATTATATTTTGAAATTAAGGGATGCAAATCAGATACATACATTGCAACATCTGGAGTTCCGCAAGGGTCCAATCTTGGCCCATTACTTTTTCTAATTGTAATAAATCCCATAATAAGTAACCTTATAAGTTCTGAAGGATTAATGTATGCTGATGATTTTAAAATTTTTAAGGCCATTCACAGCATGCAGGATTGTGTGTCATTGCAAAATGACTTAAATAATGTGGTACGCTGGTGTGACCTACATCACTTTACATTTAATATAAACAAGTGTGTGGTGGTGTCATTTACAACAGGTAGATATATTACAACATATGACTATAAAATAGAAGATGCAGTATTGAGTAGAAAGGCTAGTCATAAAGATCTTGGAATTATATATGATAGTAAATTACTATTTAATCAACATATTTCCGCTATAACAAGCGAAGCCTATAAGATACTAGGATTTGTTGTAAGAAATACAAAATATTTCAAAGACTCTTTAGCAATTACATCATTATATAATTCACTTGTTGTTCCTAAACTTGAGTATGCATCAGTAATTTGGAATCCACAGTATGCAGTAGGCATCGCTGCTATT
Organism: Platerodrilus igneus; assembly: GCA_036346225.1. Taxonomy (NCBI): domain Eukaryota; kingdom Metazoa; phylum Arthropoda; class Insecta; order Coleoptera; family Lycidae; genus Platerodrilus; species Platerodrilus igneus. Next base: position 5,770,663 of record JARFIW010001469.1, on the reverse strand, counting down.
GAGAAAATACAAAGAAAATTTTGAAGTATTTGCACTATAAAAAGCACGGACTATACCCACCAAGAGGATATGATCAGCAACTATTAGAAACTATACTTGAATTTAAAAGCTTAAGAAACAGAAGGAAATACTTAGATGCTATCTACATTATTAAACTTTTATTAGGCATGATAGACAATAATACGTTTCTTGCAATGTTATCTTTACATTGTCCATCAATAAATACAAGATGCTCATCTATGTTTTATGCAGTAAATGTTCCAACAACAAATACATATCGCAATAGTCCATTATTAAGAACCTGTGCTACAATAAACAAAATTGACATAGATATATACTCCAGAGACTTGAAATCAATTAAAGAACACTTAAAAACAGTTGACTGGTGTTAATAAAATTAATTCTGTTATTAGTTGCTAGAACTTGTATGATAAATGTGTTTTATTGAATATTTATACCTGTAATTGGCTGATGCTGTTGGTATGAAATAAATAAATAAATAAATAAATGATTTACGAAGGCGTCCCGCAGATTTTGAAGTTGGTGATACCATGTGGAGAAGAAATTATGTTTTGTCTGACGCGTCGAAATATTTTACCGCGAAATTAGCCCCTAAATTTGTTGGACCTTTTATTATTCGTAAAAAAGTGTCTTATTCGACATATGAGTTGTCCGATTCTACTGGCATGTCTAAAGGTGTATGGCACGCCAAAGATCTTAAACATCATCCAGATTAGTTGTAGATATATTTTGGTTTTATGTTTTTCTTTTGTTTTGTGTTCTCAGGTTGATTTTCTTTAGATTTAGGTTTTGGTTACTCAAGCCGAGAATGGGATTTTCGTCTTCACGTAAGGGAGGTGTAACGTTCGGTTTAATTCAACGTTTAGTATTGTATAGTTTACTTTAGCGAGCATATTAAACATGCCAATTTGTGATAAAGGACAGTCAAGTAAACTGTACACTTTTTCAAAATTGCGAAGAAGGCTAGAAAGTGACAGGAAGGGATTGTCAAATTTATTAAAAAGTGTCGAGTCGCTTTTTACGTTTGGGGTGTGTTTTAATTAATCTTTTGTAGGTCCACTCTAACATCCGATGTTATATACCGTCATTGTTATGCCTATAAGATGCCAATTCATAGTGGGAGTTTATTTGGATGAAAGAAAAGTGACCTCAGATTACATTTGCCGTACGCTGTAATCAACCGATTTAGTCGGGAACCTGATGAATTAACACACACCTATGATAAAGTTAGTTGGGCTGTTGCATTATACCGACACCCACTCTCCTCGCTGTGTCTATAGTGACCTGATTCACCCCACAAACCCTTCAAGGTAAGCGTTGCACTGTAGTAGTTACTAAGTGACCAAACTAGTTCGCACGCTGGTATTGGGATATTTTACCCTGAACTATAGAATGTTCTTTTGCATCTACCGTCAGTGAAGCTAAAAGTAGATAGTGTGTTTCGCCCTGTATTTACCCTACTTTCACAGTAGTCAACCGTGTAAAACAGAAAGCCGCTTGTGTGCGCATTGTATATCGATTAGTCCGTAAAATTTTAAAGCTGCGATACTTTTCCAAATTGTACAACTTGTTTCGTAACGTAAGACTGTACCAGTTGTAGCGCCTAGATAGTTCAAGTAGACTTACGTCTACCGTCCACATTGTTACCGGAGGTTTGCATGCACCCGGTGTAACACGCGTGATATTTCGGGCTATAGTCTACACTCTTTTGGTCGTCAAACCTAAGAACCCGTACTGCCGTGAGGCCCAGGTGCATTCAACCCTACCCCATCTTAGAAATAATTGTACTCACAAGTATATCTTGGGTAGCCATGGCCAGTGCGAACTTCCCCCTAGTTGTTACTTTTGGTTAGTTATCATAATTAATTTGATCGTAGTTGTGGCGTATTCAATATACGCCGTACCTACATTTGCTTATATACACCTTTGTTCATGTTACTTACTGTACTTAATTAATGTGTTCTTTTCAGCCATGTGTGTGTAAATAGAGTTAAGAGGATAATCCAGGTGCATTATTCGGTTGTAGTAATTTGCGTGAGTAGGCTGAATCAGTACATTCTACACCGTGAGTTTTCTTTACTTTCATATTTTCTTATTATAACAAGTGCAGGGGCGTTTGCTCGACCAGTAACGAGACCCTGATTATATCTAACACAGTGACATTACTGATGGTGCCCACCTAATTTTGCCGTCATACCCGATTTTTGGCATACTACCAAGTTTACGCCCCATTATAATTGTCATCTTAGGGCATTTAGCAATCCCGACCTACGACTTTTATCATACCCACCCCTCACCGGCTAGAGCTAGGCCGCGCACGGATTCCGATCCGTCCCTTGGTGTCGTAGTGCTGAATTGGCCCGTAACACCAACACAGGGTTAGGTCGGCAACCAGTGGTTAAGGGTGTCTTTTACTTTTGCTGAATCTTTATCTGGATATATTCAATAACCTCATTCTTCACTATACGGTCAAATTACCAGGCGTAAAAATTGTCACCGTTTCAATTCTTGAGATGTGTTACTAGAATGTGGTGGGATTCCAACCCCGAACTTGGGCATAGTCACATGCATACCAACTACGCCACAGAGCCGCTCTTCCCAACATGACAGCATATTTAAATTCCTTTTAAAATCCTATGGGGTAAAAGATTCCGAACCTTTAATAGTCCACCATTTCGATCTCCAGGATGGGCTGCTTTGGAGGATGTCATCGGCAAGTTCAAAAGAAGAGCTGGGAACATTCTACAGGTTGGAGCGTGGAATGTCGGAACCATGAAGCAAGTAGGTAAGCTTGAAAATTTGAACTTTGAAAAGGATGGGTTAGATTTAAGCAGTAAGGATCACATAACCACTAGAATACTTTGTAGCAAGCTACTTACAAAAGAATGAAAGAGTACTCATGGTTAGAATAAAATCTATTAACCCGCAAATACAGTAATAAAACAAATATACATACCACCGGCAAACACGGATTAATAAAAAAACACTCAAAATTAGAGACTCCATTGCTTCATTCTATCCATATTTTCAGTTTTGTTGTAAAATAAAAGAAAACGATCAATTAAAACTCGTGGACTACATATTACTTGAAAATAAAGTGCACATTACATTGTAATGCCCCAATTAATTGTGGCATCCTTAAATTCAATTTAATTATAATGAAAAAATATACTATAACTGCAACGTCATCAGGAGCTCGCTTCTTATCGTAAGATACTTCCGATTCTGAGTATGGTTAAAAGGCGACTGACTGTCCACACCCCCGAAACTACAGTTTCTATTAGGGTGTGCTTGTTTGTCGCTACCACAAACTGCCGACGAGCACAAAATCACTAGGCATACATAACTAAATTAAACACCATAAAGATAATGTAACTTAATTTAAGCAAGATAAATAAATGTATGTAACCTTCAAATTACAAAGTACAAAGCAAATTTCCTTAACAAAATACTGTCTAAGAATATTAAATTTGTTCTAACAACTAATCAAACAAAATTAATTACAATTTATAGATTCGAAATGCTATTTTTAAACAATTACCTAGCATCTGATTCAACTGGGAAAATTGCAGTTTTCGACAATGAGGTCACATGAGTACCATTTTTAGTCTTTAAATGTACAACCCTAATTTTATTGTCCCTACCTGGAATGTTAATTATATGTGCTATTTCTCACTCTAGTGACCGCAACTTATCATTTCTAACAAGTACTAACATGTATTCCTTAATATCGCATTTCCATTGTGGTCTATTTTGCATCTGTCAAATAGTCTTTACACCAAGCCTTCTAAAAGCTATAAGCAGTTGAGTACCAATTTTTCAAAATTTTAGTTTATTCATTGTAGTATCAATAATATCACCTTCCTATAAACACGTTAAACATCTACCAATCAAAAAATGTCTCTGCATTAAATAAGACAAGTCGGAAGGGTTTTCAGTAAAGGCACAGAATGGTCTTGAGTTCAACATGTAGCTTCTATTTGATTACAATAGTGTTAAACTCTTTATGGGTTAATTTAGTCAGTCCAATTACCCTTTTTAAATGATATTTAAAACTTTTTATGTTACTTTCCTATAGAACGCCAAAGTTTGGGCTATAGTAGGTAGGTGGATTTAGTAGGTAGATTTATTGCATAACTCAATATAGGTTAATAAAGTATAAAACAAAATATTATACTATACAACAAATTATTAAAATACAGTTAATAATATAATTAGTTTTCATTTCTACAACTTAAAATATATTTTTTTAAATTACTCTTGAATTTTCTTTGAGAAGGCTGATTTGTAACTGATTTTGGTAATGTATTATATGTCTTAACGCCATAATGAAATACATTTTTTGTGGTTATCGTTTTATTCTTCTTGTATATATAGTAATTGTCTGCTTGTCTTGTGCTGTAGTTATGTATATCTGACACTTTCATTAAGTTGCTAACCAAGTACGAAGGCAGCAAACCATTTATAATTTTATATATAAAAACCATACTATTATATTTCATTTGTTCCTGAACATTTAAAAAATTAAGGCATTCTAACATTTTACGGACTTTGGCAAATCTGCTACATTTTAATAAACATCTCATTGCATGATTTTGTATCTTTTGCAATCTTTCCAAATCACCTTGGTTTGAGACAAATAAAATGGTGCTGCAATATGTTAGGTGTGGATAAACTATTGCTCTATATAAAGTTATTCGAGCAAAACTTGATAACTTTGCACTAATTCTTCTCAGAAATCCAACCTTTTTGCTTACTTTATTTATAACCATCTGTAGATGCATTTTAAAAGTTAATTTTGGTCGATTATTACGCCAAGGTATTTAATGTTCTCTACCAGTTCAATATCAGACCCATCTATTTGTACATTCCTATTTTCTGTTTTGATCATTTGATAACTTCTATCATTCGTTAACAACATCCATTTTGTTTTATCAACATTTATCTTCAGCTTATTTCCAACTAAATATTTGCTAATTCTTATTAAGTCACTATTTACAGATTGAATCAGGTTTATTACATTTGCACCTTCAGCATATATTAAAGTGTCATCAGCAAACATATGCATCTTTGTTACCTTCACTACATTCACTTTATCGTTTATGTAAATTATAAAAAGCAATGGTCCCAAAATACTTCCTTGTGGAACACCCCACTCAATTTCTGCTTTATTAGATGTTTCCGTTGCCATCTCGTTTCTTGCTCCCTGTTTTGTAGGTAGTCTTTAAACCACTCTAACGCATTGTCTTTAACCCCATATTTTTCCAATTTTGAATGAGAATATTTCTACTTATAGTCTCAAATGCTCTTTTGTAATCTATAAAGACTGCACACACTGCCTTTCCTTTATCCATTGATTCTTTCCAGTCATTTATAATTAGCTGAATCGCTGTTTCACACGAGTGTTTCGTTCGAAAACCAGACCGATAGGTGGTTAATATATTAGTCTCATCCAAGAATTGCTTCAGTTGCTTATATACTACTGTTTCTAATACCTTTTCAATTGTGGCCAACATATTTATAGGCCTGTACTCTTCGCATTTCTTTGTTGATACTACTTTTGAATTGGTGTAATTGTTGATATCTTTAAGTCTTTGGGCACAATACCATGCATAAGAGACATATTTATTATGTTTAGTAGCGGATAACCAATAATATCAAAAAGTTCTTTAAGAACTCTACTGTTTACACCATCTGGGCTGCTTTTATTTGCTTGCTTATATACCAATTCTTTTAGTTCATGTATTTTTAATAATTTAAAAGTACTTAATTCCTTCAGGCTTGTACGTATTTGGTCGTGAAACTCAAACTTTTCAATACCAATTGATGATGTAATTTCTGTTATACTACAGTATTGCCCGAAATAAACAGTACTGGAACTAAGTTGACGGTGTTTTTATGCGTGCGCTGTCACACTCAAGTTAGCTAGTATAGACCTGTCAAGTAAACCTCAAACAAGTAATTAGTAGGGCCTAATTGTTAAAAATGGTGTTAAGTACAGAGGAGAAAGTGTTTCTGGTAGAGCATTATTTTCGTTCATACGGAATCGGCCGACATAATGGTGCAAGTTTGCTATACGTGTCTGATCAATTCACACAAAGGTTTAATAAACGTTCTCCAAGTAATGCTGTAATTTTGAAGGTTATTGAAAAGTTTAGAAATACAGGTAGTGTATTGTGCCAACGAAAAGGAAACTCGGGCGTCCCAGGACAGTTAACAACAACAATAACCATGAACGTGTTTTTGAGCAAATCTTAGAAAATCCGAAAGTCAGCCAGGCAAGGACAGCGTTACAACTTGATTTAAAAGAACTTCCTTTCAAAGAATCCTGAAGGAGCTGGGTACATTTTCGTATGTGATTCAGGTACATCAACAACTACATCCTCGGGATTATCGCAGTAGAGTGGAATATTGCGCCAGAATTCTCGCGTTACAGTATGAAAACCTGAATTTTTGAAAATGTTTGGTTTTCAGACGAAGCACATTTTCACTTGTCAGGCTATGTGAATCGTCGCACAAATCGATTTCTGGGCTTTGCCAGACCCGATGAGGTTCAAGAGGTTCCTTTACATAGTGAAAAAGTGAGTGTCTGGTGTGCTGTTTCCGGACACGGAATCATTGGTCCGTACTTTATCGAAGAGAATGGTAGGCAAGTCACACTTAATCAACAGAGGTACAGACAAATTTTAACACGATTTATCCCTGATCTACGCCAATTCTGTCGTGCACGTAACTTGGCATTTCGAAACCAATTTTTTCAGCAGGACGGGGCAACTTGCCATACTACTGCCGCAATTCGTCAATTTCTTCAAGAACATTTTCCAAGCAAATTCATATCACGATTTACTGACTTCCCTTATCCTTCACATTCTCCAGACCTCACACCTCCAGACGCATACATTTGGGGCATGGCTAAAAATGCCGTTTTCAAACGGGCACCACAAACCATCGATGAATTAAAGGATGCCGTTAGAGTCTTCTTCGCAGCCCTGAGACAACCCTTATTCAATAACATGACCAGAAACTTAGAACATCGTTATGAAGTCTGTCTCGAACGAGGAGGTGCACATTTAGAACATATAATAAAGTGTCAATAATATGTATTTTTTAAATATACAAAACAATTACAATTTCAGTACTGTTTATTTCGGGCAATACTGTATTTATGAAGTAAGTATTGAAGTTTTCAGCAATAGTTTTGTCATTAGTTTCTAGTGTATTCTCAAATATAATGTGCTTACTATTTTGAATACGTTCGGTTTTTAATACAAGTTTTAAAGTCTTCCACATTTTTACTGGGTTACCTTTATTTTCATCTATTTTCTTTTCATAATATTTAATCTTAGCTCTACGGATCATGAATATCACATTATTTCTGCATTCTTTGTATGCTTTCCAATCTTCCATACTTCTTGTGAATGTAAATTTTTTATAAAATTTATTTCGTATATTAATTACTCTTTGTATTTCTCCATTAAACCATAATTTTGAACTTTTTTGTGACACCTCTTTGTCATATGAATTATGGTCAATTGCATTTTTAATGTTTGTGTAAAATGTTTTATAAAGTTTATCGATGTTGGTTATTTCATACTTCCAATCTGCCATATTAACTCGTTCTTTATGGCCTCATAGTTAAGAATTTTCTTTATTTTGCTTTCTGCATCAACTTGGAGTTTTTGTGTGATGTGACTAATGTCTGCAACAACAATACTATGATCTGTAACTTTTGGAGTGTGCCATACTGTACTTTTTAATCCATTATTATTAGTTATCACTAAATCTATTAATGTTTCAGATTCCTTAGTAATTCTTGTACTCTCAGAAATTATTTGTACAAATCCACAGTCCTTTACAATATTTTTTAACTTAATTGTATAGAAATCATTTATTTTATTCTAATCAATATTATAATCCCCAATCAGAATTATATCTTCACTACCACGTGATTCTACTAGTTCTAACAAATTTTCCAACAGGTTTAGAAAATTTGCACAACTTCCACTTGGTGAACGGTAAAACACAGCTATACTTATACTTCTACTATTCAACTTAATATTACCAACAATACCCCAATATTCTAAATGGAGGCTATACTCTTTTAATATTTCAAACTGTAGAAATGACTGATAGTAAATTATGACACCTCCTGTGTGTCGTGAACTAGAATCAACCCTACCTAAACTGTATCCTTTAATGCCTATTTCATTACTTTCAATACAATTTGTCAGATGTGTTTCTGTTAAACATACCAATATTGGTTTTTCTCGATTGATTAGCTGTTCTATTTCGTCAAAATGTGTAGTTAAGCCTTGTGTATTTAAGCATAAAATTATTGACTTATAGTCTGCTGTTATATTTAAACATCTAGAAGGTAATTGCTATATGTAGTTTATTTTACGCTTTTGTAATTCAATAATCCTTTTAAAACATGTACAATTATAGTCCCATACTGTATGCTGCTCATCTAATTCTATATTTAAACGACTTTTTGCTTCCACACAGTTAATACACTTAAATTGACTTTCTTGACAATCTGCTTCATTATGAGATTGTGCACACCGTGGATACACTACACTCCCATTGCATTCTTTGGCAATATGCCCAAACTTACAACACTTATAACATCTTTGTATTGCCACATGCTCTAATACCTTACATCTCCTCCATCCTATTCTCAATAGTTCTTCTCTCATAATGTATTTAAATGTATCTGTATCCACTTCTACAATAATGTTGAATAACCCTTTAACAATTTTGGTTTCATACTTAATATTCATTTGAAAATTTTGTTTATGCTCATCTAACTTATTTTGATTTATTATTTTTTTGTAAATGCCTTCTTTGTCACTTTCATCTACTCCTATAATTTTTATCATTGGAAGTCTTTTTAATGGAGTCTTTACTGTATATTCTTCTCCCATTTTTTGTGATATAGTTTTCTTCATCACCTCTACTGCCCTATTATTTTCACATTCAATAACAATACCACCATTTTTTGTAGTTTTCCCTACACTTACTCCAATTTCTGAACTAACAGGGTCAATATTATCTTTCAATTTTTTAAGGATTTCCTTAGAGTCTGTTTTTCCACCAATTTTATCTATTATTACTATAGGAGGTTGAGATACATTCTGTTTAGTGACTGCACTGTACAATTTATTAACATTGAGTTCTGCCTCTGGACACTTTTGTTCGAATAATTTATGTTTTATTTCTACCCAGTCTTTACCCTGTTCATCAAACTTTTTTAAAAATTCCTCATGAGTTCTTTCCAGGGATTGTAATTTTTGCATAACTTCCCAAGTACATATTTCGTCTCAGTCACTTGCTTTTCACACTTTGAACAATAAAATTTTAAAACTCTTCCTTTTTTTAACTGCATACATCTTATTTCAGATCTTGATAAGTCTGTACAGTCAAAATGTACTATTTTTGTACACCCATCACACTCACAACATTTGTCATCTTCTATATTTAGATTACATTCCCAACAAACTTGCATATTGTACCCTTATTATTAATACTTTTACCAAAAATATGTTTGCATATTTTCCAAAATAACTTTCTTCCAATTTGCTGGGTTCAGTCCTGTACAATAACAAAACAATGTGGCACTTGTAATTGCAGAGATAAGAGCTAGTTATTATGAAGATAACTGTTGATAATAACCAAAAGTTTGTATACTACCAATTTAAAATGTTAGTTATCTGTTGATATCATAGTTGTGATGCACTTTTTATAAAAAAAGTTTAGTAGTTTGAAAGCCTGTGTAGTTAGCTATAAGATGATACCAAATTTGATATATAAGTAGCACTTTTTATCAGTTAATTTTAATATACTTTGAGGAGCACATTAACACTTTGTTAACAAAACCAATCACTATACTATAAGGAAGAATAAAAGACCATTGTATAGAAAATTCCCCAATACATCTTTGAAACTGTTGGTCAGTGTTAAACAATTATAAAATTTTTTCAATTCATTATCAGCCCCTTTAAATGTGCTCCCGTTGTAACTTGAAATCGTTTGAAGTACACATCTCCCTCTCGTTTGTTTTTAAATTTGACGCAATCTCTAAATGAATTGCTTTTGTCACAAAGCAGACAAAAACTGATATATAAGTTTGAAACAACAACTTTCCTAACTCTTGATTGCTTGACATAAAAGTGTTCTATAAAATCGTCTATGACCTTTTCAATCTGGTGCTCTGTATTCACTCCATACAGCAACGTGCCCATCAACTGGTTAGACACCTCAGATTTTAGCCTCCAACAAATTAAACATTTAGAAATAACACTTTTAATTTCTCTTGTAGCATGAATATCCAATATTGCTCTCATAAAACAGACAATGTTAGTTTTAGTCCAGCATGTAACAATCCTAGATGCTCACCTTTAATAATTATTTTCGTTATAAAACTTATTGTATGTAATATTACTGGAAATTTATTTTGATGAGTGCACTATTATGCAGTTTCCCTCATAAACAAAATAATCCTTGCACATCCACAAAAGGATTCAACGATGATCATTTTGAATTACAAGATTTACTTGTATTTAGTTCTAAAATTTCTTTTTTAAAATGTTCCGTTTGAACGTGTTACAAAATAATTGTACAGTGTGTCACAAATTGGATGTATTAAATGGGTAACTTATTTGTTATTAAAGATTCAATAAAACTGTGTGCGCAGTCATGGGCCAACTTTTTGAGATCAATTCAATGGTAAAATCACAAATAAGCGATCTTCTTTTGTTTTCAAGTCATAGCCAAAAATTGATATTTTTAACAATTTTATTAATTCGTATAACTCGTTTGTTTGCAAAAACATCCAAAAATACTGTAGAAGTCTTTTATATAGTTTTTTACGTAGAACACAGTGGCGTACGTAAATATTTAATATTTATAACACTTTTGAGGTTATAATATAAACTTGCATTTTTTTAAATGAAAACCACAATTGGTTGCCGCTTTATTTAAAAGCTCATTTTGACAGCTTTTCAAAAATATATAGTTTAATGTAATTATCTTTTCAAATGGCCGATTTATTCCATGTTTTTGGTACAATAAAATATTTTACTATATTGGTAATAATTAGTTGGCCGCGAAACAAAAGATAAACACAAAACAAGAGTTTATTATTGTACCACATCACATTTCTAAACAATAAAGTTTGAAACTATAAATACAATATCATAACTACATTTATTACAAAAATTAATATAACATCTTAAATTGAAAATTATATTTCCCTATCCACATATATGAATAGTCTATAACCTATATTTGGATACACAAATACACACACGCACTCACACACCTCATACTCTCTCACACACACACACACACACACACACACACACAAGCACGTGCCCATGCATGCACACATGCATGTGCGCACACCCACACACATGCTCACCTACACACACCCTCACATAAAATATATATTCAACACTAGAACACAGTTGAGAATACTACGATAGTTTTATTTACTGACAATTCAGAGATTTTGTTCAAGCTGGCCTTCATTCTCTCTTAAACAAAGTTCGCATCGTTTTATTAAAGATTTAATAGAATTTAATAAATGAACCGCCTTAACTTTACGAAATGCTGCATCAATTGAATTCCGCAACTCTTTAATACTGTGGTGCTGGGTTTTATAGATTTCCTCTTTCAAAAAATTCCACAAGAAATTGTCCAATATTGACAAGTCAGGAGATCAAGGCGGCCACTGAACAGGTCCAAACGTACCCATCCATTTATTGGGATATTCTCTATTTTAATAATCACGAGTAATTATAGCGCTGTGCGGGGGTGCACCATCTTGTTGGAACTACACTTTTTGTCTTTTTTCGAGAGTTATGTCCTCCAGTAATTCGTGCAAGTTGGTATCCAAAATTTCAATATAAGCGACCAGCTGAAAGATTGTTTTCAAAAATATGGTATTGAAATTTGCCACCAACAATGTAGCAACAAATACTCAAACCAAAACGGCCTTGTTGACGCCTCGTATATGTTTGATAGGTATTTTCATTAGACCAGTGTCGATTGTTGTGTCTGTTGAAGATACCAGCACTACTCACATGTGTTTCATCAGACCATATAATGTTTTTTCCAAAATTGTTAGTAGCAGCACATTTACGAAGATACCATTGACAAAATCGCCTTCTTTTTTGAAAATCGTCCGGAAACAAACTATGTATAATTTTAATTTTGTAGGGTCGATATTTATTACGCTGCAATATTCTTGCAGCTGCAGATTTAGAAACACCCATTTCCCTTTCAATTTTCCTACATGTTGTTCTTGGGTTCGTTTCCACACATGCTATGGTTGCAACAGTAGTTTGCTCTTGATTAAAAACTGCATACTGTTTCGTTTGTTAAAACTGCCAAACTGTTGTAAATTACTATCTAACCTTTTAAACATGTTAATATTTGGTTGTCTTTCAGGATACCTGTATTATTTACAAATGACATAGTAATATTATTTGCTATTAGTTACACAATTACCTGTTAAAATATAAAGTTTTTGCTGATAGAGGAATTCTCGCCGACTCAATAAATGCAACTAGCATATCGTATTTTTCGTAATTTTTAAATTTTGCAATTTAGTAACAGACTGATGCTTCACTTACAAACTAATAATACAATTTATTGCATGTGCAATAGATATGATTGAAGCTCGTTGACGTTTTTTATAGAAACAATTGTTGTTTTTTGTTTACCTTTTGTTTCGCGGTCAACTATTTATTACCAATATAATAAATTATTTTATTATACCAAAAACATGGAATAAATCGACCATTTGAAAAGATAATTACATTAAACTATATATTTTTGAAAAGCTGTCAAAAAGAGCTTTTATATAAAGCGGCAACCAATTGTGGTCTCCATTTAAAAAAATCAAGTTTATATTATAACCTCAAAAGTGTTATAAATATTAAATATTTACGTACGCCACTGTATTCTACGTAAAAAACTATATACAAGACTTCTACGGTATTTTGGGATGTTTTGGCAAACAAACGAGTTATACGAATTAATAGAATTGTTAAAAATATCAATTTTTGGCTATGACTCGAAAACAAAAGAAGATCTCGCTCATTTGTGATTTTGCCATTGAATTGATCTCAAAAAGTTGGCCCATGACTGCGCACACAGTTTTATTGTATCTTTAATAACAAATAAGTTACCCATTTAATACATCCAATTTGGGACACACTGTACATGCTTTGTCTAGCTCGTGTATTGTTAAATTATTAGGTTTATGGTTATTTTATTTGTACAATTATGAATAAAATGCAAGCAATATGCCAATATTTTTCTTTTTGTGAAATTTGAAATTTTCCGAACAATTCTAATTTATCACTACTTTGAACAACAATACTCACTACCCGCTTTATTTCATGCAAAATTTCACCCATTCAGGGTGCTCAACGTTTTTGTCCGTTTTAAACTCGTGTTGCAAAATTCAAGACTGTTCCACCACAATTCACAGCTCTGTATATGTTGAGTTAAAACACCTCTCGAAATCAGATCTGCGGGATTTTCATTAGAACTGGAATAACACCACAAAAATTCTTATGTTCACTCCTGTATTAATTTAATTCTATTGGATACATAGATGTTAAGTTTCCAATATTCTGTTTTCATCCACGCTAACACAACTTTTGAATCACAATAAAACTACTTTTTGAATTCTGTCCAAAATACTGACAATTTGATGTACTAATTTTTCTTATAATAAAGCTTCGTTTAATTCTAAACGTGGAATAATCTTATTTTTTAAAGAATTTATTTTAGATTTAGAAGATAATAATTTCATTTCCACTGTTTGACTAACAGTAACAACTAGTACATAAACACAAGCACCTTGGGCATTTGTTCCTTAGAAATAGCATCAGAAAAATTTAAATATCTATTTATTATTTATTCATTTATTATTATTATTTATTAACTTTAATTGCTGACATACATGAATCCTTGGGAAAGTGTTCCCCATTCCTTTTTAATTTTATCAGGTGTTTCAGTGTTTCAGTCTAGCTCGGCAGTTCATATCTTTTGCATCATGAACTTTAGCACAGTAATAATCAGAGCTTGAAACCTGAACAGATCAAATAATTTCGCAATAAAACTTAAAACTATTCGCTTGCTGCATGTGGTTGTAACGGTTTTCGTTCTGCAGCCCATTATATAGGTCATTTCAAAACTTCTTGCAGATAATTGTTTCACCAAATTTTAAAAATAAGTAAAACAAAAACACTCGATAGGCTTATTTTTTCTGTGTTCACATTTGTAATAACTCCTAAATTTTGACTTATTGTAGTTAGTTGTGATGTTTTGCCGGCAATTTAGGTTTTTTTCCGAGTTTACTGGCTTAGAGTATAAATAAGTTACCACTCTGTTACGACAAGTATTTATCTTTTATTTAAAAACAAAACAAATGGTATAGGAACATTTTGGCATCATTGTTAATAATAAATAGTCTTTTATCTCTTAGTAACACCAAAAATCACAACATTCCAAATAATAATTTTTTTATTAAACTTTGTTTATATCACACTCGATTACTTTTTGTATTTTAGGAAGCTCTATATTCTACTTAAATTCTCAAACAATAGACATATTAATTTGAAACAATGCTATACTGAACCTAAATTGTCATATGCAAACTTATATTGATAACATAAATATCGGAAATGACAGGTTTTTGAAAAAATCAAAATATATTTCCACTACTTTAGGGACAGAAAAGTAACAAAGTTGTAAGATATTAACAGAGTTATTTTACCCAATAAATTAACTTATTAGTTCTTATCAAAATGTTCATTAAACTAAAAAAACATTATATATAAAAAAATTAACGCTCTAACTACATACTAAAAAAAATCATTTCAGTCGCTTATTTCTCAAATATGTCTAATGGAGTATCAAATTCGTAGTGTAAAACTTTTTACCCTTTGTCACTTTATGATGTTTTGGAACAATGGCCAGTCAATTGTCAAACGACTCTTAAGACAAATCAGTTTTAACCAATTTGAATTTTATCACTGAATCTTCAATTGACTTGAAAAACATAATTTTTACATCACCGTCGTCTTCTACTTCACTTAACGCCATGCCCAGATAAACGTAGTCTTGTTTTGAACTTGAAACCCTTACCAACACGTGCACACCTTGTTTTATTTTACTAACATGAATATTTTCCTTCTCAATTAAAACATTATTGCCTGTAGATGTGCCGGTGGGTTGTTCAAGGTAAACATCTTTATATGTTGATAAAGGGATATTGTCATCCGAATCTGAATTCAAAGTGTATACTGTGTTATAAAATGATTTTATGTTGAACCATATTACTTATATCTGCCAGAAAATTGGAAACGTTGGCAATGGCTTTTTGGTTGTTCAGTTCTAGGTTTTAATGGGCAGTAGTCTTTCGGATCCATGCAAGTGCAAAAGCCGCAGCGACAAAAACAACTCAACCCTCTATACTTCAAAATGCCTGCCTCTTTAGTGAACACCTGGTGTCATATTCTTTGAAATCTCTTTCGAATTTTATTCAATGTCTTTATCAGTACTAAGGTATAACTTCACTTTACTAGCGTCTTTCAGAGCAAGAGAGAAATTTGAGACATCAAAAATATCTGTTCCATGTGCTACCAGTTTGTCAGCAGCTCGTTTTAAAAAGCCACCAACGCCATCTGCTGCGCTCATGCCATGTTCTGCTTCGAAAAAGTTACATGTGATTTTCGCGAAGTGAATAATTTCATGCACATTAGATAAAAGTTCTGTTTTGCCGATACTGAGTAGCGGGACCATCTGAAAATACATGTAATGTTTTTGCTTCAGGAAAATTTTCTTGAGCTGAATAAAGAATAGGACGATGGTGGGCCCAGATTGCAGTGGGATTGTGTGTAGTATTTCTCGACACAGAACAAAAAAATATTACCTCTACTTGATTCTCTATGAAGGTAATTCTATAATGGTAATTACCTGATTGTTTAAATGTATATAATTTTATAACACTAATGTTAACCCTTCGGAACAATATCACAAGGTATCATCTTAAGCTAGTGAAATGAGATCAACTTAGTGTACTTACCCCTGGCCAGTGCTAGCTATATTACCTAGAGCAGGTGAGACATCTTGTTCAGCAAGGGTTCATCGGCAAACTGTAACTCATAATTTCAGGGAATAAGACACACGTGAAGTAATCCAAATAAACATCTATTCACTTGTTGTCCTAACTAATCCAATACTATTTCATGCTTTTTTCTTATTCAAGGCTAACTGACAATACTCTAATGTGATCCAAATGCATGCAGTTGGTTCAACATATGCTAAAATTTAAACAAATAAGTACACATGTAACACAAATGGCGGACAATCGATAATTGATACAAATATTCTCTTTTTTTAAAGGAACGACACTTAACCTTGGAAAATGTACCATTAGCATCTTATCCCACAGGCATAACCCTGATCGTTGATATAATACCTCGAGTTGTCTCGGGAGCATAGGAAGGTGGACAAATAAGAAGTGATATTCATTTTCATCATCATACTATTTCCTAGATCCAACCTCTCGAATGAAATCCAATTCCCAACAGTCAACGCACAAGATGACACTAAAGGGTGTATCGTGTGTTGTAAGTAACGCATCCAAAAAGTGTAAAGATCCGAAACAAAGATCCTCCAAAATAACGTGACGTAAAGTGTGAAAGATCGATTAAAATTCAAATACGCTGAGATAAAGTACGAGTCAAAATGTACTAATACAAAATAACGAAAGAATACAAAAAGGGTACAGTGCTTGCACGTGAATAACAATCTTCAGTACACTGCTGATTAACCGAATATAACATAATCGATGTAATGACTTTTCTAAAACAAAATCCCAACTACCAAGTTGGTTAAATATAACATTCAAAACACTTTTTAAGTTTCAGAAATTTGCCTATTATTCCACTTCGTCTAAACTGTCTGAAGAGCTGATTTGAAAAAAGGAAGATGCTCTGTTGTTTTCAATTATGAGGACTTTAATCTACAAAAAAACTTAATCATAGATAAGCAACTACATAGGCGTGCAGAACTTAACAAAGTAACGCTCGAAAGTAAAAGTTGAAATTACGAGATCTTTAAATATGGTTTTAAAAATCACACAAGCATGTACCCTTAGAAAACAATACATATCAATGAAGAATTTAATGGAATGAACCTCAAAAGACTAAACAAATATATAAATCTATCTGAAAATGTAAGTAACTCTGAAACAGTACGTCCCTGTTAAGAATATTCAAATGATGAGACAGGAACACAACTGCGCATGTCTGGCTGTCTGATAAATCGACATAAACCTTTACTAATATCAAAACATTCCTTGAAATTGAATTACTATAGATGTAAACAATAATTGGATAACTAAGAAGCTTAGAATTAATTCAAAATTATACCTATTCTAAATCGTGAGTATAAAATTAAACCATTCAACACTTAATCACTGAAATCCTTCTAGTTCTTCTAATGCCTTTCAGAATTACAACCAATTCACAATTTTATACATCGAAACACGAAAATATATTTGTACAATAGAAACAACACTTAGATAACAACTTTAAGAATTTAAACTTTAATTTAACGAAAACCTTCTACGAAGAATTTCTGTAACCAACATATGTTAGCACATCTGTTCAATTTAGAAGAGACAGTATATCCTTTTAATGATTAGTAAAATATTTACAAAACAAGCTTATTATAAGAATTAACTATTAAATAAATGAAATAATGATCTCTACCCAAATGTAATATTTATTAATGAATGTAAACCTACACCTTGAAGATTATAGGCAACCAAACTGTCATCCCAAAATACTAATTACATATACTAGCTTAGTGACAGCATAACATCTGAAAACGGGCTGTGACATCTCTACATTGCGAATATACATCACACAAGTGTGTAGAAATACCTACTTTCGGGAGCCGCCAAAATAATGAGATAGTATTTCTTGGGAATACTTACAATCAATTCTCGTTGAAATCAACGTGCAGTGCCACTTCTAGCTCTGATAATCCATCTATGCGTGCCTCGTAATTCCTGTACTGTGTCTTTATATTGTAAACATGTCTCTTAAACTCTTTTAATGTTTTTTCAAATTTGTTGTTCAAAGTTTTTACTGTACTCTCTGCGTCTTCTTTTATATTCTTTGTAACTTTGATCGTTTTTCCTGACTTCTTAAAAAGTTATGATTTCCTTTCTCGTGGGGTATTTTACAATAAAATCGTTTTTTGTAGCATCATATTTGATTTTTTTTTTGAGTGACATTCAGAACACTTTCCTGACGAGGCCAATAAATTTGGGTCGCAAACAATAATGTTGTTCAGATCAGAAGTTGGAATCGCCTTGTTTTTACATAAAGCAAAGGCCAAGTATTGTATGTTCATATGGGTTTGACATAAACGTTTCTCTCGCAGTGACAGTAGGACGTATTATGTAGAATGGTCTGTACAGTGTAAAACTGGTGTAACAGCATTTCAGGCCAGGGTATTCTCATTTAAATGAAGGAAAAAGATTCTTCATGTTGTCTAGTAAATAACGCTTCTGTATTTTTACTTTCTGCAAAGTTCTTGTTTCTTTTTTACTGGCAGTCGCTCTAGATATATCGTCACGGTCGAAAAAATCTTTGATTTTGGTACGTAAATTGGTTTTTCTCAGCTTTAGTTGTTGCTTTCTGATATAGCCTTGATCAATATTAAGACATTCTTTAATAATCTGCACTTTTTTCCTGGAAACTTTTATGGAATTCTCGTCAATATTTGTTGAATAGCAATCTTCTCTCTTCCATTTTTAACTTTTTTATAACGTTTTTTATATCGTTCAGTAAGACCACATACTTATCGTAGCTCTTACTATTGTCATTTCTTTTAGACTGTGTTTGACTCTAATAATCTTCTTTTGTACTTTTCATACTTTCGGTTTGCTTGCTCTAATTCTTTCGTTAATTTTAGATTTTCTCTGTATAACTTGGATCTATCTCTTTGTACTTGCCTTCTGCCGCATTTTGAGGCCTGTGACAGGACTAGCACTATTTTGTCGGATAATAGACAGCTGGGGCGTTAACAAACGGCGGTTCGCAAGTGACAAAACTGCAGCAATATTGTGATTTTGGTTGTCATCTATAGAAGAAGTTGAACGAGGCGTTTCAATGTCAGGTGTTGAGTTTGGAGTATTCATGATGACACGGAGAGCTCTTTGTCGATTTCTCCGTTTCCTGTTTGCAATTCGCCACTTCTTCTTTAATGTACGATGTTCTCGTGGTGTTAAATCTTTGACTAAGTGCTTTTTTTTGTATGGTATCTCTTGAGATCTTTTCTTTTAGAAGCCATTTCTTTAACAGAATCTTTTTCTGCCATTCTCTATAATACCACTGCTTTTCAGCAGTGGTAAGAACCATGTCGAAACGCAATCGGTCACGATATCCTGAAACAATTAAAATTTATTTAATGCTATGTATTATATTAATGTTACACAAATTATGCTTATATACTTCCAAAGGATTTAAACAAACTGACGGCCACAAAAACGTCAACTGATACGAAAAACAACGAAATAGTTACTATTCTGTTACTCATTCTACAACTCGGTTACCATGAGCTAGTAACAGAGTTGTGTAGTAACATAGTGGTAAATTGGACGATTCATAAGGTATTTTGCACTAAAATAAAGCGCCTATTAAAAATTTGGTCACACGTTTAAGATTTATCCCCTTTGTTTTATTTATATTTAATAAAAGCATATTGAAAACAGCGATTACTTACAAAAAGATGGCGGTAACAGTGCGGACACACAATTAACACATGCATCACGTTCGACACCTTGCAGCTAACTGGCCAGAACGTATCCTCCCTCGCCCCACGGTGAATCGCATTACGGTTAACAAGACATCCTTGCTAAGTATTTGGTGCTAAGCAATAATGCCATCTGCTATTTAAATCCCAACTTTAGATACATAGTGGACCTATGACTGCATACAGAGCCTGGGACAAAACTTAAGAAAATCATTAAAAAGTACGTGTTAATACTTGAAAATTCATACGTGCATTTAACAAATTCTTAGAAAATATACAATAAGGTCACCTCTTCAAATAATAAATGAAGTCTATGTAAAAAAGTTTGCGACGTGTAAACATGAAGTGAAATTATTATCTTATTATTAAATGTGTTTTATATAATATGATGCATTGTTTATCGATTCAAAAATATTTTCTTAATTTGAATATAACTAACAACAATAAATGTTTTTTCTTCAAGGACAAGTTTATCTGCAACGAATTTTGAAACAACCCATATACATGTCTGTATTTACATTAAACGAAAAAATCTAGGGTTTCCAAAATATGCCCTTTTTTCTGAGCAATATTTGTTTCTCCAAAATGTTGAAATTGTCGTGGAATATTTTGTACTATTTCCACGTGGTTGGAGGAACATCATTTATGTAATTCAAATTTGGCTCAACTTAGAAAATGAATAAGTTCAGCTTGTGTTTGTAATAAAGTTTCCTTTTGATCTATTCCAAAAAGATAGTCATCAGTGTTCGTGTTAAAACTCAAAATAGAAGCCAAAGGAAATTCTTTTCTCTCTCACCTATTAATTGCAATAAATATCTCGCTTGCTAAATGCAGACGTGATTTCAAATCAAACTGCAATCTTTTAAATTGCATAAATTGAAGGGGTTAATTTTTATTTTCTTTTCAAAGAAAATTTAACCGTTTTCTATGTGCGGGTTTTACACAAATTTATAAGTAGATCTGTTTTACATCTGCCATACAGACACATTTAAAAGTATGAAACAAAAGTAAAATGTCAATTAATTCCGGCTGAACAATTTCTCCATTGCAAAGAACACTCTAATGAAACACCAGTTTCTGTAACAGCACTACCATCCATTACTATTCGAAGTTTTGTTTTCACCTTATCATCTCTTGGTAAGGCAGAAAATACCAATTATCTCTACTTAATGAAAAGAATTAACTTCCAATACTACAAATTCATTGTCTAAAAATTCCTTAACAAAATTGGAATATTACAGGAGTTTCATTTGCCAAAATTGTTTTTCTAAATTTTCATAACGTTTTGAGTGTCATAGAAACCGAATTCAATTGAAACTCGTTTAAATTTAGTTTAAAACGTAAATGTATCTGGAAACACTTCTTAATTCTTTTAAAATTATTAACAAGATGATGTTCTGCTATTTCATTTTCTTGTAATGTTTTTTGGCAACCTTTTATGATAATATTTTCTAATTCCCAAAATTTTCATCGGCTTCTGTTACCACCGTATGCAATGACATCGCTTGCAAACTGGTGTTTTAATTTTATAGCGAAGGGCTACTTTCCACGCACAAGACCAAAATAAGAATTTTGCAAATTGGGCTGATCGATCCCCATTTTTAGGGTTCCGTACCTTATAAGGTATAACGAAACCTTTATAAGATCACTCTCGTGTCCGTCCGTCTATCATAGAGGTTTTTCCCGAATACTATGTAAGGTAGGAATTTGAAAATTGGCACAATGGTGGGTCTTTAAGGGGTGCACATATATCGACAGTCAGAAAATGGAAAAATATTTTTAGATTAAAATGGCCAGGGGTTAATTCGGTCAAAAGATAGAAAGTTTTAATAAATATATCGTGTGAGGTATCATTTGAAACAGGATTCTAAAAGGCTTCTATAGTATATTGTGTCACAAGGGCAGAAAGTGAGCATTAGCAGCCTGCAGCTATTAGATGCCTGAGCGAGCGAGGGCAGCTGATAGCTAAGGGCTGCTAATGCATTTTTGCCTGTGTGACACACAACTGTTTTTCGCCTAGCATTAAAGAAAAAAAAATAGGATTATTTTATATTTTTATTCGAAACTCTCATTAACACTACACTGTTAAATGAAAAATTATTTGAAACGTCAAAGTCGCAATAAATGAATCTCAATGATAGTCATAGGTGTCTAGATTGTGAAAAACCTACAAAATCATACTGTTATAAGTTTAACGGCCCTAGGGCCGCAAAGGTTTACTTTCAGTCGCATTTTTAGGGCAAATATGATTCATTTTCATATACGCTAGGCAAAAAAAATATTTTTTTTATAATTTTCAGTTCAATAGTCTTCATGATATAGCTCAAAATGCGCCAAAAATGACTCCTATATCTCCAAAGCTAAAATTTTGATTTTAAAAGGGATAGTAGTTATTGAGTCATAGATTATCAGAAAACTGCAGGATTTTTGACAGTCATAGTTGTAGAAAAAAATTTTAAACAGTAGTAGACAACGTATTTACTAATAATGTACCAGTACAATGTGCGACAATATATTCATTTTTCAGTTATCACAATCAAATTTAAGATTTAAATATACATAAAAAATAAAAGCAGCTTAATTTGGTTTATTGATTGCTCACTGTAGTATTGGTACCGAACCCTAATAATCCATGCTGGACTTGCTCTTGGCTAACTTTTGATATGTTACGGGAGCAAGACAAAAGGAAATATCAGCTCTATAAAGCATGTCTACCTCGGCTAATTCATAAAATCAATGGTAAGGCTTCGAATATTGTAAAACTGCTTAAATCAAAATTTATTTGAGGTAATTCAACAGTAATTTTTGGAATTACCTCGAAATCACGAGAAAATTTATAATTTCCATATTTTGAACGAACTTACAATTTTATCCATTCTGAACACTCGGTATGATTATCACAAATATCAGAAATTTAAGTTGTGCTTCTTGCTCGGCAAGTACCCAACCATAACTTGTCACGTAATTTAACTGTAATGAAACTAGTCTGTGAACCTGAATCTAATAATGCTCATGCTGAAAGCAATTCACTTTAAGCATTTTTTTACTAATATTGATGCGGCTGGCAATAAAACAATCTGAAATTGTAAATTTTACAGTAGTAATGCTTTGAGTTGCCACTACATGGTCTACCCCTTTCAGCTGAACATTCTTATGTAAAAATGTGTAATGCTCCTTTGATTGGGAGATAAAACATTTAAGATCAACAGAACACTGTTAACCCACCTGAACATTTATGCAAATAGTGCATACCTTATTTTCAAAAATGCATTGCTCCATTCGTGCATAGTACTATTTTTTAATTACTCACAACTAAAAATTGGATGCCCTCAATGCTTGAAAAATTTGCAATTAGCTGAATTTGAATTCACCTTGTGTCCGTATTTTTTGGCTTAAAGGATTTACCTGTATTTGGAACGGCATCAGCAGTGTTTGTAATCGGTTTGAAATGTGTTTGCTTATTAAACATTTCACTATTATTTTTAGCCTTGATGCCCGATTTATTCAATTTGGGTTCAATGCCCGTCTGTCCAAAAAGTCTAAAAGTTCGTCCAGATTAGTCCGTGAATTAGGTTTTCTTTCACTTTGATATGCAAGTCCCATACCATACTTGTGTCATTATAGTTTGCAATTGATAATTTCATTAGGCCCTTAATATGACAATCGATAATCAAACAAATCATATTTAAAAGGTTTTTGTAAAGCAGATATTAACCGCAACTGCGCATCTTTTAAATGTGCAATTTAAAGCTTTGAATTTGCCCCGAAAATATAGGCAATTATAAGGCTTATAACTTAATATTTCCTTGTGCAACCTTACTTATTACCTCACAACATCCCTTCGACTTGCCTTGCAAATTTAACAATCTTTTAAATTTAGCATAAGTCGTAGTATACAATTTCTCAACCTCATCTATTTCTTCCAAACTGGTATTGTGTTGTAATTTTGCACTGAAAGGTGTGTCCATTGACGAAATAACCAAAATAAGAATTTTGCAAATTGGACTGATCGATCCCCATTTCTATATACCGCAGGAGCAAGTATAAAAGAAAATATCAGCTCCACAAAGCTTGTCTACCTCAGCTAATTCATAAAATTTGTCGCCAGCCAACAGTAAGGCTTTGGGTATTTTAAAAGTACTTAAATCAAAATTTATTTGAGATAATTTGACAGTAATTTTTGGTTTGATCCCGAAACAAGAAAATTCATAATTTATCTGGAACGAATCGATAATTTTATCCATTCTGAAGACTCTGTAGGATTATCACAAATACCAGAAATTTTCTTCTTGCTCGGCAATGATGAACAAAGATAAATTTTCAAACTCAATTTTAAAACCCGAATCACCGTCGCCTAACCTATCATGTTTACTTAACTCTTTTGCTATAGTACAATAAACGTATACCTGCACTTTAAAACCATAAAATTTGTTATTTTGTATTTTACACCAAGTCTACAACTTTGCTTGTAAATACATAAACACTAAGAATAACTTGTTTGTACTACCTTTCAATCTTCAAGAGGATAGGTATTAATAAATTCCAAGTTTTTGTTTATTTATTTATTTATTAATACTCTACATGACAATCCAACTGGTATATACCGAAGAACAACACAAAATCATACAATCATAATAAAATAGTATAAAATTGTTTCTAAATAAGTACTATTCTAACAAGTATACAGAGAAATATCAACCCTCAGTCAGTATAGACTATCTGCATCATTAAACAGTTGTTCATTGACCTGTTTTTTATAGGTATCGAATAAAACACCAAATATGTTACTATTAGACAGTTTTCTTTGTGCTTTGTTAAAATTAATGGCAAGTTTTTCAGTAATAGCAGTACAACTATAATTAGTGCGATGACAAAAAGTTTGGGTAGAACGTGTTAAGCGACTTGGCACTCTGAGCCATACCTTAGACAACAGGTATTCACGATCAATAATTTTGTTTAATAACTTGTGTAAGAAGAATAGCATTGCTTTTTGTCTTCTCATTTCTATGCTTTTAATACCAGTGAGTTGGAGCCTAACACTATAAGGTACATGCTCATAAGGAAAATGCAGCTTATATAAAAGAAATTTTACAAACGTATTTTGTACTCTTTCTAAATGATATTTATGACATTCATATGAGGGAGACCAGATAACACTATTGTATTCCCAAATACTGCACTAAGCTGTTGTAAATTATTTGTATCACTTTTACATTTCTTACGATTTAAAACCCGAATTCTTACAGTTTAAAAAACGAATTGTTACGTTTTAAAAACGTTGATAAATACAGTTAAAAAGTCGATAAATACATCGCGCAAGCGCGGAATAAGCGACGTCACGGCGGATGGTAGCGCTAACCTTTTTACAGATTTGGCGCGCCCATCTATCAATGACGTCACCAATGCACAAATTATATTACGCAATATCGGAA
Source organism: Platerodrilus igneus (assembly GCA_036346225.1). NCBI lineage: Eukaryota > Metazoa > Arthropoda > Insecta > Coleoptera > Lycidae > Platerodrilus > Platerodrilus igneus. The sequence goes on along the minus strand of JARFIW010001469.1, from coordinate 5,745,362 downwards.
AAATATATAAAGTTAAGACAATAGGTTATACAACAATTACTCACATGAATATGTCCCTGGGTTAAAGTTGGCTTCTACTGAAATCCATCAGGGCTACGGAGGGCCCTTTTGAGGTAGTTAAAGATGGTACGCCCGACGCTCTTCCAAAGCGCTCAGACCAGCTCCGGCAGTCATGGGCTCGTTCATCCAGGGTCGTGGAGTACGGTTTGCCAACGGCTGCAAATTATCTCTACCTATGCAGGGAAAGACGGGAACATGGTAAAGGTCGACAAACAAAGACAATCAGGCAAGGATATCTACATAAATAAAGATAAGGCACGATACGATACCTAAAAACGTCCACTCCACTCGAAGGTTCAGGCAAAAAAGCCACGTTAAAGCGTCTAACGGAAACTTTTCCCCACTTTGTCCCTACTCCACTCGCGTCGCGCGATCTGGCGCAAACGCACTCTGACGTGACGGAAATACGCGCCCCGAGTCTTTTGAAATTATGGCGCGAAACTTCCGCACATCAAAATTAACCTAAAACAATGTTTAAGTGCCAATTTATTGGCACGTAACACATTGTTAATATTTTCACAATGTCGCCGAATAAAACCTAGCATTCTAAATGCTTTAGTTGTAATGTTGTTGATGTGCTCAATAAATGTAAGAAAACAATCAAACGTTACACTTAAATCACAGATCAACTAAACGGACTTAATTGCAGTTTTTTGTATTGTATAGGTACATAATATTAGCTGTTCAATGCGATGAAAACGCATAAATTTACATTTAGCAGTGTTTAAGACCAGACCATTTTGCTACACCATGTTGACATTTCATTTAGATCCTCTTGAATGTTATCGCAGTCTTGTGGGCATTTAACTATTGCAAATATTTTCAAATCATCTGTATATAATAAGCATTTACAGTGTTGATAAATAGAGACTACGTCGATAAATAGTAAAAATAGTATGGGGCGGAGATGCGATCCTTGTGGGACACCAGAAAGCACATTAATATCGGAAGATTTGATACTGCATAAATGTACGTACTGCGTACGACCACTTAAGTATGATTTTATCCAAGTAAGATATACACCATTTATTCCAATTTCCTTCAATTTTTGTAAGAGCATATCATGGCAAACACTCAAATGCTTTGGATATATCTAGGTAGATTACATCTACCTGCAATCCTTTTTCCATATTTGATATTAAAATTTTTTGTATTATCTTCAAATTAGTAGCAGTAGAACGCTCTTTAAAGAATCCATGTTGTTCGATAGCGATGTAATGTTTGTAGGTGGAGAATATTTCATCTGTGACAATAGATTCCAATATTTTTGCCATGATACATATTAAGGAGATACCTCTGTAATTTTCAACCTGAGCTTTTGCCCCTGATTTAAATATAGGGTAAACAAACGAGCGTTTCCATAATGTGGGAAAGCATCCCTCTTTGAAGGTTCTTTGAAAAATATCGCGTAAAGGTGATAATAACGAGTTTTTACATTGCTTGATAAAAACAGGTGGGATTCCGTTTGTTTAGACTGTGATGTGCAGGTGCCTCGCTGTCCTCGATTCTTATCTACAGACTCAATACGTGCTTGAATATTCATCTTCCTTGCATTTCCCAATAATGTTAAAGCTTTGTTTCACTGATATGATCATTTTTAGGAGTTCACTAGTAAAACTTTTCCACGAACCGTTTGTACCGATATGACCAAACTTGAATTAATCAATATAATTTCGCACTGCACGATTATAATAAAATTTAAATTGTTTGCCAATAATGCTTTGAATGCTCAATTGAATCTTTAACAATGTGATAAAAATCAATAAATAATCTCACTTCCAACAATCATTTTAAATGTACGTAATAAATATTGCTATACATCCAGCAATCTTGAATGACCATTAAAAATATGGTAAACACGTATTAAAAAACTCAAAATTAGAGGCACCATAGCTTCATGCAATCCATATTTTCAGTTTGTAATAAAAAAATTCAAATTCAAAAATTCAATTTAATTATAATTACAATTTACTATAATCTTGACATAATCACGAGCTAGCTTCTTATGGTAAGACGGGTACAATTCTTAGCATGGTTAAAAGGAGACTTATTATATACAACCCTGCAACTACCCTTCCCAATAGGGTATGGTTGTTCCTTGCTACCATCAACCTCTAACTACAGTGAGAAGGAGGCAGAAGGGATCTACAAAGATAGCGAAGATATACTAGTGTTACGTCATCATCGAACATTTATTGGAATTGGTGACAATAAATACTTTGTGCGGGTATCCTACAGTTTTGAGTGAAACATTATATACCGACAGTGAAAGTGTGTGAAGACAGTCGCATTCGAACCCTTGCAGAAGACGGTTGTATGAGAGCTTTTGAAAGCGACACCGACACCCGGACGAGCGTGTTCTTGGTTGTCCGAAAGCTTTTGTGTGTGAACGTTTATTGCCCACAGCGGCACAGGATAAAAGGTATTTATACCCTTTATTAAGTAGTTTGGTGTAGTTGTTTTTAGTTATTACATAACCGCTCCACCGCCATCAGTATTGCTACAAAAAGCAATTGGTCCTTCCCTATAATTAGCATATCTTATCACCTCATTCATCCCAACAAGCCATTGGTCCTAATTCGATCCGGATTAACTAGTCCTATGTTAATACGCATGTCCTAAATTAAATATCATTTTGCACACCAGCGAGCTTTTAAGTAATTATTTTAGCTTTTAAATTTGTGTTCAAGCTCCATATTTAGCGGGTTAAAATATGTACAATATTAGCTACATACTTTCGTTAGACTAAATTAAGTGATTTCGCCGTAATTAAACCAGCGTTTAATTACAAACAAATCCTTAATATAAAATTAGATAATTTGCACTAAAAGCCATTGCGCGTTTCTAGTTTCACATACAACCCTTTCAGTCGTTTTACAACGTAAAATATTGAATACATCTGCAAAGGGAATAAAGTTGTAAAGCTGAACGCTTCTTGCAAACACGTTAAGCCACATGTTTAAACGTTCCTGTGATCTTTTGATGGTAAAAGCCGCCCGGTTTTAACTGTAAATCTTATCTTTAGGCTTTGTTTGACAAACCGGTAGGTTTTCGACGTTTCGTTTAAGACCCATTGCAGGCTAGTAGTCATAAAACGTGATTTATTGGTTTATGCGCTATTTTACATTTTTCGTGTCTTGAACAACAACCCATAATATTTAATATTTCGCAGCGCACATCTTAGCTTTACCGTTTTACAGCATTTTTATAGTGTAGGCTTTCAGAATGGCTCCCAAGAAAATACAGGTAGCCGAACTAGAATTGCTTAAAATACGCTTTATAGAAATGTTGGAACTGGGCAACGCTATACAAAGTGACCCAACTTTAAAAACGTTGTTCCTTATTCAAGCTAGGGGAGTAAATGACCTTTACACCAATTTCAATAAAATTTTAGTTGCTGTCTTGGCGTCCTGTGACGAGGTAGAATTATTAAATTACAACACTTTACGGAAGGAAGTAGATTCCGCTTATTATTGCATACTGCTGCATCTCGAAACGATGAAAGAAATGAAAGCACCACAAATCATTGAAAATGCTCCAAGCAGCTCGGGATCAAAATTGTTACCGCTAAAGCTCCCAAATTTCAATAATGAGGTAACTGATTTTCGTCTTTCATCGATTTATTTGACAGTCTTGTCTATAATAACGCGTCGCTGTCCAATATCGAAAAATTAAATTATCTTATCAGTTGCTGTAGCGGGGAGTCTTTGAAAATCATTAAATCGGTACCCATTTCGGGAGATAATTTTATCATTTCATATAACGCCTTGCGTGAACGATTTAGCAATCCGCGTTTATTGGCAACTTTGCATTGGAAAGCTATGAAAGACTTTCCACCTTTAAAATCAGAAGACCCTAAGAAACTTAGGGCACTTATTGATTGTTTTTCAGAGAACCTTGCTGTTCTAACTAACTTAAAGTTTCCCACTGAACATTGGAACTTTATTCTGGTCGATTGTCTTTTAGAAAAACTCGATCCGTTCACTGAAAACGCTTCGAACTCCAATCGGATCCGAAGCAAATACCTAATTTCGAGGAATTGAGATATTTTTTAACTCAACAATGTGCAGCGTTGGAAACCTTTTCTTCAACCGCACCTGTTTCTTATTCGACGACTGTCCATACATCTCACACATCAGTACCTAAGAAATCCTCAGCGTCTCAATTTAAACCAAAGGTTTCTTCTAACGTAGTTTCACTGGATACACCAAGTAGCTCCAGTGACTCAAAGAATTCATTTTCGCACCATTGTCCTTCTTGCAAGGGCAATCACTTAATTTACAGATGTCAATCGTTTCTAAAGAAAACTCCGACAGAACGTTTCGACATCGTCAAACGCTTACGCCTTTGTTTAAATTGCTTACGAACAGACCATGCGTCCATGCAATGCAAATCTTATAATTCCTGTCGAACTTGCGCCAAGCCGCATCATACCTTGCTACATTTTGAACTGCAACCTGCTTCTAGCCGTTCAGCTGAACCGATCGCTACACACATGCATAAAAATGCCAATAGGACGCAATCAGCCTCTCCTATTCCGGCAAATGTTTTGTCTTCACAGACGAATTTAAATCCTGGGGTTACTGTCTTACTCTCCACTGCTGTTGTGGAAATTCAAGACCGGTCTGGTAGATACAAACCGATCAGGGTACTCTTAGACCCTGGCTCTCAAGCTAGCTTTATTCGAGACGATTGCGTGAGCAAACTTTGGCTTCCACGCATACGTTCTCAATTTCCGATTTATGGACTTGGACAGACAACTTCAGCAGTCAATAGGGGTGCCGTCAGCTGCACCATTCGCTCTATGTTAGACTCTGAAAAATCTCTAGAAGTCACAACTTTTGTGCTTTCGTCAATATCTGGCAAATTACCCAGCGTTGAAGTTCCTAATAATTGGGAACACTTATGCGGCCTGCACTTTGCAGACCCGACCTGGAACTCTCCAGGAACTATTGACATGCTCCTTGGAGCAGATGTTTATCCGTTCATCATCAATGGCGGTGTTATACATGGCAAATTTCTTCAGCCTGCCGCCATAAATACAATTTTGGTTGGACTATTATTGGTCCCACAAAAGCTTGCAGTCTGATACTGTCCAAGCATTTTTACTTCTGTAGAAGATCCTATCGACCAGACCCTAAGGCGGTTTTGGGAGATAGAAGAGTTGCCATCCAAGCCTTATACTTCTCCGGAAGAAGAAAAGGCAGACTTGATTTTTGAAAACACGTTTTCTCGTGACCCTAGCGGTCGTTTTATTGTTGCATTACCGTTCAACGATACTTTGCCCGTTTTTGATAATTGCTTTGAGATGGCTAAAAAGAGACTATTTTCGTTGGAGCGCAAATTGCATGCTCAACCGGAGCTACGCGCCCAATACAACAATTTCATGCAGGACTATCTTGATGCGGGTCATATGGCATTACTCGATTCTCCGCCCGTTGGGAAGCGATAATTATTTTTACCCCATCACCCTGTGTTTAAAGAAGAAGGTCATACTTCTAAAATTCGTGTGGTTTTTGACGCCTCTGCAAAGGCTAAAAACAACGTGTCACTTAATGACACTCAATTGGCTGGACCTAGTCTCCAAAACGACATTTCGTCAATCTTATTGAAATTTCGTACTCATCGTTTCGTTTTTACTTGTGATGTTCGCCAAATGTATCGACAAATTTTGGTTACCGCAAAACATCGAAAGTTTCAATTAATTGTTTGGCGGTTCTCAGCAGAAGAACCCATTCAGACTTATTAAGTAGTTTGGTGTAGTTGTTTTTAGTTATTACATAACCGCTCCACCGCCATCAGTATTGCTACAAAAAGCAATTGGTCCTTCCCTATAATTAGCATATTTATATCACACCTTTATCATCCCAACAAGCCAACTAGAATTCATAAAAAGGACTTAAATTTAATAAATTATGGAAGATTTTAAAGCAGTGGTAGACGAGGGTGAGAAAGGAGCGATAGTAGGTATATTTGGTTTAGGCACGAGAAACGACAGGGGAAATAGGCTGGTAAAATTTTGTGACCTAAACAATTTAACCACCACAAATAGATTGTTTCAACATCATGCTAGAAGACGGCACACGTGGAAGATGCCAGGAGATGTGAAGATATGAAATAGATTACATTCTTGTTATGCAGTTGTTTAGGAATTAAGTAAAAGACTGTGGATGCTACCCACAAGCAGATACAGACTCAGACCACAACATATTAATTATGAAAGCCGTGCTTAAATTTGAAAATAGTAACAGAAAAAGGCACCTTGACTTGGAGAAATTAAAAGATAAAGATATTCACAAAAGATTTAAGAAATGTTTATAACGTACAACCGCCTCCTTATAAACATCTGGGTAAATACATAATCTTAAAACACTTACCCCATTATTTTATTGGGCATGATCATCTTCTTCAGGGTGTCGATCTCATCGGTTCTTGTTCTTGTTGTTGCTGCTGCTTCTGCAGGTGTTCCCGCTGGTGCTTCGCTGAACAATACGGTAAAGATAGGTAAAAGGGTGATGGCGAAAACGAAGCTATCACGATGGCACTTTTCGGCAGGTGATAGGTGGATGTTTCTTCTACAGAAGTCGGTATGGTAATCTTTGCTCCACGAAAGTCTGTATAGTAATCTTTACTCTGGAAGATGGTATGGTCCTCTTTGAGCTATGCTGCGTTTCTCATCTTAAATGTCTCTCCCCTCCAACTGTGGTGGACGCACGTCAGCTTGCATTGATAAGAACTGAATTGATACCCACATACAAGCCGTTATGTCAGCATGCTTACGGCCACAGAGATAAACCAATGACGTCAACAAGCGTGCGAACACTAATAAAGTATTGTTTTCACGGTGTCAATGAAATAGTGGTAGTCAGTGGGCATTTTCCCATGCCAAATTCTTAATAAAGTCCCTAAATCTAAATTTATGAACTAATACCTGATATCTTTAAAATATAGCGTAACATAGTCAAATGAATTGCTGAAAAACATCGGGAAAATTTCCGGTACTTAGGAAGTAGAAACAGATTGGAATAACATTAAGTCCAAAATAGACACGGTGACGAGATATTCTGGGATATAAACAAAAAGAAAATGAGAAACTATGAAGATATTGTGAATTTCATAGAAAAAATGCGAAAACACAAAAATAGATTGGACGAAGCAGAAAACATATACAGCCATAAGTGGGAAATTATTTACAAATGCAGGAAAGCTAAATAACGATGTATTGATGAAAAGTGCAAAGAGGTAACAAACGAAGATGGAAATTTGGAAGACACGAAGCATACAAACTAATTAGAATGGTATTTTTATGAATATAAAACCAAATAGTAAAACTATATGGGGCTTGGGAGGAGACATCATTATAGAAAATGTAGGGAACGTGGATAGATGGCAAGAATATATCGTCGGTGTAGTCCTAATACCCTGTATTACACTAATGTTAAATTTTTCAGGAAACGCATAAAACCTCCCAATTTTTATACAGTAGTTTAAAATCTATTGTTGGAAGTCCTTTGGCACCAACATCAGCTTAGTTTTTAGGAATTATCTTAATTTTATGTATTTTGTTTAAATTTGGTAAATTGTCGTGGGATACGTTTTATTTCTTTTATTTGCTCTAATTAGAATTTAACAAGTGTAGGTTACAATATATTTGATTAGCTTAAAAATAATATTATTAAACAACTAAACTCTTAGAAACAAAGAATATTAAACGTATTGATTCGATCATTACATTGATTTTATATGATATTATTAGTATAATATGAATCAGCAACCCGTACAACAAAATGTTACGACAAAACAGTATTATTTACTAAGGAAAGATTATTAGCAGGTATCATGAGGCAGAGCATCGTAAAAATGATGGCAGTCACTGGGAATTACTTTTTTTAATTCCTGTAGATGCTTCCATTTTTGCAATGTTATTTTTCTTCATTACTTAAAAAGTTGAGGCCATGCTGCTCCACGGGGAACTAACTTTCTTGGTCGATGTGGTAATTCACTCCTTTCAACATTGAAATTAAGTTTATAAAAAAATACGTCCTTCTGGTGAATATTGAAGAGCTTTAATGTCAGTTACTACTGGGTCACGTGCAACTTTTCCTGCCCTTATGGTTGAGTATCTGCGAAGTGCTTTGATGCTGTAATCTTTGATTTGATGATGGTCCACTATGGTGACATCATATGAGCATGGTTTAACTCTGGCTTCCCTACTATGTCAAACAACATAACATGTTTATTAATGTGCTCTATCATTTTGTGATTTTAATTGTGTATTTAGAGTTTTTAATTAGTGAAAAGTATACTAAACTGTAGTGAAGTTTCTACTCTTCCTGGTGTACTGTTGGCAGACCAGTTCAAAGCTTACACCACATACATTATTGTTTCCATAAGTTCAGCAGTTCATTTTATTACAAAGATTTGCACATCTGGTTTTTTTTCTTGTTTCTTTATCAATTGACTGAAGGTTATATTTACATTTTATTATTTATCATTATCAAAATAAACAACACATGGCTTCTTGCACTGCTTGTTAATTTATTTGCAATTAACTTTAAATCATTTAATTACAAGTTCTGCATATTTCATAAAATCTGATTTGAGTTTTAACATGACTGAAAATTACTTATGCATTGATCCTACCATTTCTTCGGGTTTTATATGTTGTTCTAAGAAGATTTTTAATAACTTTGTCTACATTCACTGCCATAATGTTTACCATAAGAGCTGCTTGGATAGAGTCGAGAATAAAAAGTTATTAAATGATAACCTTCTACTCTGCAAAAACCGCAACACATCGTCAACAAGCTTTGCTGCTATTTCTATACTACTAATGATGTTCCTTCCTCATTTCACCGACTTACAGAGGATAAAAATCAACTGATATGCTGTTAGGAAAATTAAATCAAGAACACATTCAGGATGCTGTGGCAAAAGAAACCTGCCTCAAACAACAATTACAGGATGCCAAATGCAAGATTATAATGCTTCAATCTTTAGTTGTTAATTTTAGTTGTAATTTATCTCTTTCTTCAATCACGTCAACAGAAACCCAAATCGCTGTCACTGGTACCAGTACATTCGCTGGATCAGATATACAAACTAACTTAGTTACAAACTCTCTCTCTCCTAACTTAAATAGTGATTATAATAAATCTTTTTCTGATGAGTGGTTCTCAATAATGTTTGGTTATTCGCCCATTCATACTAAAAGTTCTACTGTCATAAATTCTACATTGGCTTTGGACATTACTCCACAATTACCTACTTCCATATTTTCTAAACCACAAATTTTGTTTTTAAGTGACAGTCAAGGTTGTAATTGTGGTCAGTTACTTCACAATCTGCTTAATAAGATGCATTTTGATATTTCTGCTTTTTTAAACCTAATGCATCATTTGAACAAGTTGTCGCTGACATTGACCAATTATGTACAGGTTTCTCAGTTAAGGACGTTATTGTAATTTTTGCTGGCTCTAATGATGCCCTAAGAAGTAAGTAACATCTTAAACAGGAAATTTCTTAGTATCTTATGCAACCGCTTGGCCCATACAAATGTTATTTTTATTTTTTTTTCCTATTGGCATAATAACTTTGATTTCAATAACATTATCTTCAAAAATAATCTATCGATATACTCCATCTTCAAGTCTTGTGCATCCTTTATTGATTTCTTGGATATCTTGACCAACCTTAACTATTCCAAACACAATTTCCACATCAATATTCAGGTAAATCACTACTTTTCCATAAGGTTAGTTCTCTGGTCTGCTCAATTCTTTTTGCTAAGTACAAATACAGTATTCAAACTAAACCGATACTCCCATTATTAACATCTAAGATTATCAAGACTTCGCCTATTATGCCCGCACCAACAAAAAATACTGACTCGGTTCACAAAAATACTTCGACAGGTGTAATTCAGGACCCACGTTCCTTTCGTTCCCAGTAAAATAAATAGCAAACATGTTTGTAACATATACTATCAAAATGTTCGTGGTCTTGGTACTAAGTTGGATACTCTTTACCTTACTGCCAATCTACTCGATGGCGATATTTTAATTCAGACTGAAACGTGACTTAACTAGAATATATGCTCTGCTGAGATTTTCAATGAACGCTTCAGTTCCCATAGAAATGACCGTGATTTTCATAGTTGTAACCACATCAGAGGTGGCGGTGTACTAATCTCTTGCAATAGTAAACTTACATTCTCAGTCTTTGATCTTGGAACTGCTTTTTTTGGACATCTGGCTGTAGATATCTTAGCTGTTAAAATCACCCTATTCAATCGCTGTTATGTAATTATTTGTCTCTACCTACCGCCATTTATTTCTTCCTTCCTCAGTACTGTGCTTGAATTCCTTGATGCCCTTATTAGTAAAATACCCCACAATATTATTCTTATAGGTGATTTCAACGTGCCCGATTACTTCAATAGTGGTAATTCGACTGCATCAAAAATACAAAATTACTACATGACTTTCAATCTTTTCATAACTTTGATCAAATAAATTCTATTCCTAAACATAGAGGCGTCGTGCTTGAACTTTCATTTGTGTGCCTTCTCTCAACCAACCTATCTGCTAACACTGTCAGGTCTAATACGCCCTTAGTCCCTGAAGACCCTCACCATCCAGCTTTTAGCTTATCGTTATCTTTATGTACCACTCACTCTACTTGTCATTTACTCAATAAACGACGCTCTTCCAAATTTAATTTTAAAAAAGCTAACTTTCGTCTTATGTATGATCTTATTCGGAAATCCTCTCTAGTAATGATCCCCAATTAGCTACAGACTTGTTTGTAAATAATTTACCTTGTATTTTTTCGACTACCGTCCCTAAGACAAAAGGTTACAAATGATCTTATCCAATATATTACACCAAAGAAATTGCTTAAAAAGCAAAGTTTATACTATTCTCTGGCTCGTAATCATAAGTATAGCCTTTATTCTCAAATTCTCGACCACAAATTCAAGAAGCTTCGTGCTAACCTGAAGTTCTCGATCAAAAAAGCTTACAAAGAATATATTAATAGTACCCAAGCTGCTCTAAAAACGGATCCCAAGCAATTCTGAGTTTTTTTAAAAAACAAACAAAACTCATCTTACCATAATGCATTTAAATATAATGGATGTGAAAAATGTGATTCAAAAAGTATTGCTATGACTTTTGCATCGTTCTTCGCTACATGTTGCACCTCTTCATCGTACACTCCTCATGACATTACAGTCTTTCAAAATGTCAACTACTCTGTAGACATTCCTACAATTACTAAATCGGCTGTAATACAAGCCATCAAAAAATTACCATCATTTTGTTATGGGCCCGATGGCATACTTGCAGTAGTCCTCAAAGATACCTGTCGTGTAATTAGTCCTGCATTAACTCATATTTTTATTTGTGCTTAACTAAATCCATTTTTCCTGATATCTGGAAATCATCTCGTGTGCAACCAATTTTCAAAAATGGCGATAAATCCATTATTCAAAACTCGTCCAATTTCTATTATTTATAATGTCTGCAAAGTCTTTGAGATAATTATTTTTGAATTACTATTTCCTCATGTTACGTCATCATCGAACAATTCGGTATTTGTGACAATAAATACCATCAGTGCGTTCACCCTACAGTTTGAGTGAAACATTTTATACCGGCAGCGAAAGTGCGTTGAAGAATACAGTCGCATCCGAACCCTTGCAGAAGCCGGTTGTGTGAGAGCTTTTGAAAGCGACATCGACACCCCATCGTGCGTGTTTTCGGTGGTCCGTACGAAAGCTTTTGTGTGTGAACGTCTATTGCCCACAGCGGCACAGGATAAAAGGTATTTATACCCTTTATTAAGTAGTTTGGTGTAGTTGTTTAGTTATTACATAACCGCTCCACCGCTATTGTTATTGCTACAAAAAGCAATTGGTCCTTCCCTATAATAGCATATTTATATCACCTCATATCATCTCCTTAATCCCACCAATCCACCTCAAGTTTCGCAACTTTTGTCCGAATACATACCAACATGGTTTTATAAAGCGGCGATCTACAGTAACTAACCTTTGTTTTGTTACACAGTTCATATCGGAATGTTTGAATGCTCAATCCCAGTGTGATATTATCTATCTTGACTTCACTAAAGCTTTTGATGTCCTTAATCACAACATCTTATTGCACAAACTACATCAGTTAATTTCTCTGATAACTTGCTAACATTTTTTAAGTCTTATTTGACAAACCGCTCATTATTCGTTGAGTTTAATGGCATACAGTCCAAACATCTTCCCCTAGCCAGTGGAGTACCAAAGGGATCTGTACTTGGACCTCTTTTATTTCTACTATATATAAATGACATCACTCAAATATTTTCTAATAATAAACTTCTTTTTACTGATGATTTAAAAATCTTTACTAAAATTAACTCTGCTGCCGATTGTGAATCACTACAAACAGATATTACCCAATTACTCCGATGGTGTGATTCAAATAAATTATGTCTTAATTTTGATAAATGAGTTGTTTTGTCCTATAGTAATAATGCTACCCCAATACTCTTTGATGATTACCTAGGCACCAGTTCAGTCTCTTGTGTATCTACTATTAATGACTTGGGTATTACATTTGATGAAACTCTCTTCTTTAATTGTCATATAAATAACATTGTCAAACGCTCTCTGCGGACTCTAGGTTTCCTAATGCGTAGTACATCACTATTTACTGATCTGGATTGTCTCAAAACCCTATACTTCTCTTTAATTCGCAGCACTCTTGAATATGCTTCTCAGATCTGGGCACCTTTTTATAACAATAGCAGCACTAAAATCGAGAAAATTCAACGTAAATTCCTAAAATTCTTATACCATAAAAAACATCATTTGCACCCACTGAATGGTTATCCTTATTTAGACCTAATCACTGAATTTAATGTTCCTCCCTTACATCAACGGAGGGTATTATTGGATATTATTCACTTTTACAAACTTTTAAATTATTTAATTGATGACCCTGTTAGCCTATCTCTTATTAACCTACATGCACCATCGAGGTCCAGTAGAAACTGCTCCATTTTTTACCCCAATTTTGCACGCATTAACTTTTTTTAAAATTCTCCTATTTGTAGAATGTCCAGCTTCTTCAATAAGTATTCTGCCGACTTAGATTTCTCACTTCCTCTCTCACATTTCCGACTAGCGATATTAGATGCTCTCTACTAACATTATCACTGTTTTCTTATTTTTCTTTCTTCTGCTATGCTAATAATACCATTATCCATTCTAACTTGTTTTTATTTATTTTTTTAATTTGTATTTATATTGTTTTATTATTGTAATACTTTATTTCTGTGACTCCATAATTGGATCTTGTTATCTGAGTGAAAAGTTATAATAAATAAATAAATAAATAAATTATGGATAAATAGACACTAGGCAAATGAATTTCCCTTCCTTTTAGTTTGCGTTCAATGCAGCTGCGAACCAAGTCACTCCATTTGAGTATGGCCCGGTTCTAAAAAATTTTGTGTAATTACAACCTGATTTTCAACAGCATAAGATAATAAGGCATTGGCAAGGACGCTATTGCGATTTTGGTATGTGCATCCATCGCCAAACGGGAATTTTTTCATCAGATGCACAATAGGTAGTTATGTATTCAATGATACAAGTCGTGAAAGTTGATGCAGACAAGTCTACTTCAGATTCCGTAAACCGCATTTTACGTGGTGACTAACCAAATCGTAAACGGTAAAGTTGACAGCTTAGTTTCGTTTTAAAGAATACAGCACTGGCTTGTAGGCAAGGTGCTACTTTCACCGCTTGAAGATTCATGGTTAAAAGCTTACATTTTCCTTCAATGGCTGCTATCTTGTTGGTAGATTTTTCTTGTCTTGCTCGGTCTTTTCTTTTAATATGAACATTCAAATTCGTCATCACTTATGTTTCCTACTTCATGCCGAGTACATACATCACACTTATCTATTTTAATTTGATGGATTGAAAGGTTCATTTCATGAAAAATTTGATTGAATGTTGGCCTGCTTACAGGCAATTTATTTTCTGTAGCACATTTCTCATTGTACACTCTTGAGAGTTGAACCAATGATTGTATTGTGTTTTCCAAATAAAGTTTAGACGAATCATGTCTACCATAGTGGGAGGGCAACTTTGGCAAACTATTAAAAAAAGTCTCTAAGCTACTTTTTCTTATCTTTGTGCTCACGAACGAAAATATTTTGCTGTTTGTTTGTTAGGCATGACTGTTTACTAGTATTCATTCCATATTCGCCGCTTTTTATTGAGCTTTGCAAACTGTACTCGACCAAACAAACAGTTGACAAAAATATCTTCTTACAAACTTGCAGTTTTTTATTTTCTTCAGTCAAATGGTATTGCAACGTTAGTTTTCGCCTTGATTCATTCTTAGTGTAGATTCTTTTCGGATCACTTTTTTAACATGGTTTGTTACAAAGACTTCCCTCCGATTCCAATTCATACTATTCCAAAATTTCTTTAAAATGAATTTGCACTCCTCTTCACTTATTACCGTGCAATGTCTGGTTTTGCTTTTAAACACTCCTTTAAAGTGCAAGATGGCAAAAGGATTCTTCCTTTTCTAGGCTGGTCATGTTTAACAACACCATCTTTTGATCGACTGTACTCAACATACAACTTTTCAAGCATTCTTAAATGTTTTGTTTTATGTTTTCTCCATCCATTAGGATCTGCTGTTACACATCTTTTTCTTTCGTGAGTCATATCACCATGGTCTATAATTTCTGTGTCGTCTTCATTGTTGGTAAGGTTTATTCTCTCATGTTCAAGAGGCGTCTTGTTCTAGGTTAGAACCGTCAGAATCGGGTTCATAAATTGGGTCATAATCAAGATCATTTTCTTTATTTTCATCAGTTGAACATTTAGGCAAATCCATCGAAATACTCTGTACAGGAGTATGAGTTTTCTTTTCGTTGTTTAATAATACAGTACTATCATTATCATGAAGCAATGTAATAACGTAGTAGTTGGATTCATTATTACTATAGTCGAAGTATTCAACAATCTGAAAATGTTCACATTCATCAATTGCACTGGTTTGAGTGGTTTCTTCTATCACGTTTTGTTGTTGAACATATTCAGTTGAAAGAATAGAAATTGAGTTTCCACGGTTATTCATTTCATCATAATAATAATTGTTAGTGGTCGTGCTACAAAGATCAATGGGCAGTAGCTGTTGCTGATCATTATTTTCATGAGGCAATACCAATAAAACGTCGTACAAATCAGTTACTAAAACAATTACAAAGTTATTTTAATGATTAAATATTAAAATTTGTAACAAAATGAAATATTATTTATATAATCAATTTTTAATTTACAAAAAATAAGTGTGTAGCCAAACTGAAATATTCTTTTAAATATCAATAAAATTACAAACCAACCTGTTGTATCATTATTTATCAGGATCTCGCTGCTAATTGACTGAGGTTCAGTAAGAACTTCATTATTTGGTAGTTTGGAAATTGTGACAAGCATCACTCCTATATCATCTTGGATAACTGCTGAAATTAAATTATTATTAGTATAATAAAACTGTCAGCACTACAAATATATTTTCAATTTGTATTTCTCATACCTGAATAAGTATTTTCGGTATTGTTTAAAAACTTAGAATCCTCATGTAAATTTGGGGTATGGATTAACAATTACAACTTCTGATTCACTTTAAATAAAGTTTTCTTCTCACTTTGGCGCCAGTATTTTATGGTGATATTAATTAATGAAATCGAACCCTGACCTCTATAGACTAAAAGAGCTACTTATACTGAATAATCACCTACTCACCACATTTCTGATTTATAGCCAAGTTTAATATAAACAAAGTTCTTGAACTCTTTATTTTAAATTATAACACTATTAAACAGGTACAGAGGTACTAACACAATAAACATCTCATTTTAATCACACAGCGACAAACTGATTGTAAACATACTCAGCAGAATACGAGGTATTACTTCCACTAACTATAAATTGCTGTATTCTTTAAAACACGTGATGGCGGTTACGAGTTAACTTAAAATGACTGTGGCATACGTACTATTGATTCCACCTGCAAATGTTATACGAGTGATTACAACAAAAAAATTAAATTTTATGGCTTACGAGATAATTGCCAGATCGAAGCAGCGAGGTTTACTTAGAATACTTACATCAAAAACCTACTTTGTACAAATTGTGGGTTACGAGGTATTAGGACTTCACCGACGATATAGGAAATCTATATGCACGGCAGGAACTTGAGGCAGTAGAACAGGACATTGAAAAGGTTGACATGGGATATCCTAAACTTGTAGATGAGTTGGAATTAGCATTAAAGAGTCTAAAATATAATAAGGTGCAGGATATAGGTAAGGTGCAAGCAGAAACACTAAAAGCCGCTGAACAAACAGTAACAGAATGTTTCTTCCAACTTGTAATTTATACGTATGAGACAGATAACACTTAAAGATTTCAAACTTAACTTCAGTTACTGTACAAAAAAAAGGTGCAGATAAATGTGAAAAAATTCAAACAATTTTGACAGTCCCTGTCAAAAATATTAACCAGAATTGTATAAAGATGGATAGAAAAATGGGGTGAAGAAATACTAGAATACTTTGGGTTTAGGCAAAATAGGGAAACACAGGAAGCCATTTTAGCTTTAAGGGTGATAATGATGAAAACAATAGCGAATAGAGTGTTTGTAGATCTGAAAAAAACATTCAACAATGTAAAGTGGGAAAAAATGTTCGAAATACTCAAAAAGATAGGAACGAGTTACAGGAATAGACTGATAGTACATAGGTTATACAAAGAGCAAACGGCTGTAATAGAATTGGATCAGGAACGTAGAGAAGTATATATTAGGAAAGTGGTGAGGCAGAGATATGCCCTATTCCTGTTAAATTTTAACTTACATATCGAAAAGGTAATGAATACTGTCAAATGCTGAAATTCATTTGGAATTATGCAGGAACAAACGCTTGATGTCTTCAGATTTGCAGACAATATAGTGGTATTGCATGTAGCAATGAAGAGTTAGAAGCAGCTCTTAATGAAATGGAACCAGCACTAACAGAGAGATACAGTATGAAAATGAACAAAAATAAAACGAAAGTACTGATATGTAAAGGAGGGACAAATAAGTTAGAAAGCAGAATACAAATAGGAAACTATAACTTACAAGAGGTTAAGCATTTCTACTACCTAGGAAATTAAATAACGCAAGATGGGAAAATTATAAAACAAAGATTAGCTTAAGGTCGTGCTGCATTTAACAAGAAAAAGCAACTATGTTCAAAGACAACAAATCTAGAAACAAGGAAAAAATTTCTGAAAGCGTGTATGGAGTACAGCACTGTACAGTTGTAACGAATACAATTACCTGCTTCATAAATATACGTTTTTGTTCTAAATATCTATTTAACACATATCCATTATTAGACAGAAAATATTAATTTCCGATAGTAACAATATATTACCAATTCATACATAGGGCTCCACCTATATTTAAAGACTCGAAGTAAAATTTAAGATTTCTTCTATCTATATGTATATTAATAGAATATTCCCATTCTGCGCGTGCTTGGATAATAAAATTGCCCCGTGATCAAGGTTCATTATTTACCATCTGAATGTAGTCAGCGAAGCAAGTGTTGAAACGTGGGCTAGCAGGTTTGAAAAAACATGCTGTCCCAAAGAGAGGTGCAATGGTGCTGACGGATACCATGGCCTCAATTAGTTGTTGCATTGACCTAGAGTAACCAAGAAATATATATCTACGGTAGGTGAATAATTTTCAAGTTACATCCAAATCATTTTACACAATTCTTTTCAGCGCAAGTAAAAAGTAGCAAGTAAAAGCAAGTAAAATATGTCCAATTTTGAAACGCAAGTAAGAGTTAATGTAAAATTAGAAGTACAAGTAAATTTCAAGTCCAATTTTGAAACGCAAATTTTATGTAAGCATGCAATTTATCAAATTGTGGAGCGATAAATCTTTCGTATATAATTATTATGAAACACAGAAGCACAATTGGTTGTTAGTTGTATGGAAAGTACAAAGTCTTAAATGTTGCTATGCAAGATGGTGAAAGTTTCGGCAGATGTTGTTTTGTATAGAAGTCAAGCCCGTCTATGTGCCAGCCGCGCGCATCTGTTTTTGTAAGTACTCAAGATGGCTGATGAACTCGGACGCCTATCAGATTGTTTGTGGTGAGTCATCTCCAATTTTAGATCAATTTTCATTTCATAGAACTATTACTTAAAATGTACAAATAATTTTTGTAAATTCTATATGTTCATTTAAATCGGTACACAAAATTTTTGTAAGTTTTATATGGTCATTTAATTTAGACACGTAATATTTTATTCAGAATTTAATAGTTGGATATTTCATGAATGCTCTTATAAACACAAAGAAATTTCTATATGATAATTTTTGAATTTACAAGGTTATACTAAAATGTATTCGTAACTAAACACGTGACACGTTGATATTTGTTTGTCACTTTATAAAATATAATTTTTTTGGCAGTACACCTGAAGTATAGTTAAATTCAAACAATAAGTGTTTTTGACCTTTGATTCCATCAATTAAATCAATTAAAAATATAGTTCTGTAATCTACCGAAAGTCAGGACATTTAATTTATTGATTGTAAACCCGAAAAGGATCCTATTCTGGTATCATATATAAATTGTAGAATAATAACGAAAACACTATAAATAAATTTTCAAGTATAAAATTCATATAAATAATCAGAGACTAATACTAGACCTTAATTAAAGTAATTATCTCGAAAGTTTCAGTACATATGAAATTGTGCAAATGATGTATATAAATATATATATATATATATATATATATATATATATATATATTTATAAATCAATAGAAAGAATAATAAGTTGTTTTAAAGCTTTCTTTCATTGAAGTCATCAATAATTTTTCTATAGAAGCAAACAACCACATTTATGAAATTTTTGTAGTGGAGAAAGATATATTATTGGTGTGGAGTTTAAAATTTTTTGTAGTATAATTTTGACTGGTTGATCTTTTTATAATTATTTTTTTTGTGATAAAGCGACTAGGCTTTAACGTAGCCCTAGTCAAAAATGTTTAGAAGTGATTAAATTTTCATATAGTATGAGATCGTCGTTCCCATTCCAGTTTGCAGAGTCATAAGTAAGTATTATTTTTCTATGTGTTACTCGTCAAGGATTTTTTTTTCTTTTTGAAGATTTCCGTATCTGGTCTTCGGATTGGTTCATAGTATAATAATTATTAAGATTCGGTGGCGTCCATTAAAATTCTTTTATTATCGCATACCAACCTACGACCCTAGCTCATAGCTCTGCCCTAAGTTGAAGAAGCTTAGCTGGCTGGAAGATCTCTTTAGAGGGTCCTTTTTTTACTCAAAGCCATTTACCATCCTCTTTACCCTGGGTTTAAACCTTAAACAGGAACCCCTCATATTTTATCGAGGCTCTGCCGCCTATAAGGTAGAGTAAACACACTATATAAACCTATAGAGAAAAAGTGTGTAACACAGTTGTGAAAATTGGACAGTAGGAGAAGCAAACAGGAAAAAGATAGAAGCCTTTGAAATGTGGTGCTACATGCGTATGATTAAGATATCATGGACAGACAAAGTTAAAAGCAAAGAGGTTGTTATTGCTATTCACTGAACTCTAGTGTATAGTTAAATATCAAATCATCAAAATATTAATTCAACCAATAAGGAACTGTATTTCCATAATCAATAAATAATAATAGTTATTAATAAAACTTACCGAATTCCAACTTGGAAGCAAAATCAGCCTCCTCAACTCACCTTTGGACAAGTAAGGAAGGGTTGTAGGATAAGTATCTAAGATGAATCGTTACCTGCCATCAAACACCGAGGTTCTTTACGTATATATAATTATAAATTTTAACAACTTAAACACAACACTTGTACAGTTGAAAACATTCGAGATCGAAAACTTAAGCAAGACTCACTGATAATTGAACAATACACCGATAACGACCTCCAATCCAAAATCGTTATCGGCACAAATTACACAAGACACATGCAACGGCCAAATGATGGCCTTCCCCCTCTCCCCCCCCCAAGCAACTTCAGAATGACCAAAAATAAAATCAATTTTTTTTCCAACTAAATTAAATGTTAAATTAACCGAAACCTAATTTGGGAAAAAATTTAACCATAAAATTTATCTGTTGGAAAATTTAAGTAAAATAAAATTATTTCTAGATGATAACTTGTCTAAATCAAACTAAAACCGAAATCAAATCTATATCATTGTGTGGGAAGAGGACATAAGTGTACAACTGGTCGTTTATACGATCCAGTACTAGTCCCAACATTCACTACCCTAACGATTCCGTCTTTTCTTGGGAAGATTTCGTCAACAATTGCTAAAGGCCAATGAAGGGGCGGCATATTATCTTGTTTGATAATGACCAATGTACCTTTATTAATGACAGCACCGGGAACATTCCATTTTTGGCACAGTTGCAATTGCGTCAAATATTCAATACGTCATCTTTTCCAAAATACTTGAACTAAATGATCCAAGAGTTTCTTCCGAACGAATAGGTTTTTTGGGGGGGTTTGAAATCACGAACACTGGCAACGAAGATAATGGAGTTAAGGTAAGAAAATGAGCTGGAGTTAATGTAACAGGATCTGAAGGATCTGTACTAAGCCAAGATAAAGGTCTTGAATTTAACAAAGCTTCTGTTTGAGCTAAAACTGTAGAAAATTCTTCATATGTCAATATTTGCGACCCTATATATAGTCTTACACAGATGGGTTTTAACTACTTTAATTTGTAATTCCCAAACGCCTGAAAAATGTGAGTTTAAAGGTGGTTGAAATTTCCAATAAATTTTTTGAGTTAATAATTCAGTTCTAACCGCCCTTTTATATTCGCCTGAATTTACTAATAAATACAAGTCTTCTAATTCATTCTTGGTTCCAATAAAATTTGTTGCGCAATCAGAATATATTGTAGAAACTGCTCCTCGGCGGGAGAAAAATCTTTTAAACGCAGATAAAAACATGTCTGTGGACAAGTCCGAAACTAATTCCAAATGTAACGCTTTAGTACATAAACAAATAAAAAGACATAAGTATGGTTTATGACCTCGAATTCCACGTCCTCGAATAGGAGTAACAAAAAACAGACCTCCGTAATCAACACCACAGCATAAAAAAGGTTTCGCCTTCGCAACTCTTACAGAAGGCAAATCGGCCATTTTTGGAAATAAACCTTTGGGAGCATTTGCTTAGTTGATACCGAATAACTATTCTGGGCCCCAAGTATCCAAAACTTTTGGCACAAAATCGTTGAAACTAGGCACGGACCAGTGTGTAAATTTTGCCGATGACACTGATCAATTAATAGTTTAACAAAATTGTCCTTAGTGGGCAATAGAAAGGGATGTTGTTGATCAAATCCTAATTTAGAATTACTTAGCGTCCGTCCCACTCTAATCAATCCATCTTGAAGAAATGGACAAGGGCACGAAAACGGATCGAACATGCATTTTCCTTTTCTAACAACAAAATTTCCGAATTAAAATGTTGAAATTACACAATTTTGATCAATACTAATTCTGCCATTTTTAAATCGGAAACTAGAATGGTCTTTAAGGATAGTAAAAATTTTAAAAATCTGATTACATACACTGTCGATCGCAATAGTCGAAGACGAACAGCGTACTATTAAGTCATATAAAGGATGCAAAACAGGTTTAGTTGCCAGGAGTGCAACAAGTTTTTCTTCAGGTAGACCTCCGTCATAGACAGGAATACGATTAATTGGCCACAATTAAGACAACAATTTTAGCCAATCGGAACCACATAACTGAGCGTTCATAGCCATAAACTGCAAGGATTTAATACCATGAAACAAACCATCACTGATATTTTGTTCGACTTCATTATGATATCAGGACTCTGGAGGGAATAATTCTTGTGTTTCAGCTACCCGGTTAGCTACAAATATTTGCCACCCATAAGGTGGTGTTGATAACCAATTCAGGGTGACAGCGGAATAGGAGAAAGCGGAAATGTGTACAATTTGCACACGAGATTCCAGAGTAGTGTCTACAAATTTCAATAATTTAGCTAATAAAAAAGCCACACAACGTTCCAGCCTTGGTATGTCGCTACCTTGCTTTTACCACACACCAAATTGATATAAATATCTCCACTAGGATGCATGATTTTCATGTAAACGATCCCTCCGTATGCTTCTAAGAACGCATCGCAAAAATCTACCAATAAGATAGTTCCATCAAGATTATCAATTAACATTCGAGGCATTTTAAAACCAGAAAGAGACAATTCCTCTTGTAAACATTGCCTATGCATGGACAAATCTCCTTCCATAACTTCATCCCCATGCAAACGAAAAGTCCACATTTTTTTAAATAAATATCTTAATTAACAATGTTACAGGAGCGATAAATCCAAAAGGGTCAAACAATCTAGTAACAGTAGATAACAAATTCTGTTTAGTACAAGCTTTAAGCTCAATATTAATGCTAAATTTAAAAACAGCGTAGTGGGAATGCCACTGTAGACCTAGTACTTTAAGGCCATCATTGTCAAAATTCACTATTTTAGAACAATGATCTGTGTCGGGAATTATATGTAGTAATTTCTTTGAGCTACTAGCCCACTCTGTCAAATGAAATTGTACAAAGTTAAAAATATCAGTTAGTTGCCAGCATAACGGTCTAGCTTCTTCCAAACTAGCGCAAGACGATAACAAAACATCTATGTAGAAATATTGTTGAATTATTGTACATGCTAGCAGACATCTGTCTCTTTCATCCATCGCTAGCTGCTGCAACGTTCTCAATGCTAAAAATGGAGAACATTTCAAACCAAAAACGACTTTAAACAATACACATCAACTGGACCATTTCTGAAAAACGCCATAGAACGTGCCGATATTTCCTTTGCAAAGGGTCCACTTGAATGCTCAAGTACATCTGACGAATGTTACATTTAGAGAATAATTGAAAATTCAAAAATATGTCAACCACATTACTTTGTAATTTTGGGCTTGTATATAATAAATCATTAAGAGAAGCTTGGGTTGAAGTTTTAGCACTTTCATCAAAAACACATCGTAACGGTGTTGTAGAATTATCCTTAAACACGACATGATGAGATATGAAATAATTCAGAAGCAGTATTTTCGGATTTGGAAACAACGACATATATCCTTCATTTATTTATTTATATTTGTATTTTCATACATTTACGGGAAACCCCATTTACAATAAACAGAAAATAATAAACCCAGTTACAGGAAAATTTGACATTAGTTCAATTTAACAATGCATTTGTTGCAGTTTATTAAGCGCAACATCTACTAAAAAATTTATAGTATCAAAATATATATCGCAGCTTCCACAAATAAAATTATAACTAGTAATCATCGTGTATATAGGCGACTTTATTAACGGATTTGTTTTAGTGGATGGAGTAAAAACCAGTTTGTGTTGTCTAAAAGTAGTTCTTTAATAACCTTTCAATATTGAACCTCAAGTAGCGGCGATCTATCAAATTTCCTTTCTAAAGAATAAAAATGGTTGTGCCGCCAAATAAGAATCTTCCAATTTCGAAGAACTGTACTTAAATGGCAGCGTTACCATATAACGACCACTTAAGTTTCGGTGCACCGTCGATGGGTAAATTTTTTCACTTTCCCTATCATCGAGATGATCAAAACTTTGTTTTGGGAAGTCTAAGGAATCCAATGTAGGTTCAACAACGGAATGAAATGTCTGAAACTTTCTTGCTTGCGGACAAACTGTTGGGCGGATCCCATAACTACATATCCTAGCATAGTTTCAATAGCAATAGGTGAATGTAAGGACCCAGCTACCTTTCAAGAACCTAACAAAGTTGGAAACAATTCTGCTCCAATTATTCCGTCAATAGTACCCGGTATATCAAACTTGTCGTCAGCTAAAGGTAAATCACTTAAATATTCCAATAAATCGCGGCGAACCTTGCAATCTGGTAAACTACCTGTAATTTCATCAACCAACAAAACCTTTATTTTATAACATATGTCTGAATTAAATTGATACGAAATTGCCGTTGTAGTAACACCTTTTATTAAATTACCACAACTACCAATGCCTTTAACGATTGAGCTACAAGTATCAATATCCAATTGAAGCAACTTAGCGCAATTTAAGGTAAGAAAATTGGCTTGGCTGCCTGAATCGAGTAAAAGTCTATAACCTTAGATTGCTTGCCATTTTTACCAAAAATATTTACCATAACCATCGACAAAGTAACAATGTAATTGACTGTGACATTATCCAAAATTGAGCAAAACGATGCAGTGTTCGGATTTCCCTGCATAGACTCTGCCACTTGTACATCGTATGATGTCCCAGGAACAGTGCAGACCACCTTAGAATGGTCTTCTTTTACCTCAACGACACGATAGTTTTCTTGACGATTAATTTTGTCCCTTGTATAATAAGATTGAGGTTTACCAAAATGTATGAGGGAATTATGTTTACATTTGCAAAAATCACAAGAAACACGACTTTTGCATACAGCTACCCTGTGTTGTCCAAAACAACAAATACTTAAATTTTTATCCTTAACAACATTGTCTTTCAGGCAGCGATTTAGCCAAAAATGTACTACACTGAGGTATATTATGGTGTAACTGACAAATAACATATTTATTACCACTTATTTTATCCTTAACAAAAAACGACTTGCTTTTACTATAATTAGATGCTGTTCCCGCTTTATTCTGAGCTGAGGCCATAGCAAAAATCTGAGCTTGTTCCTTTATAAATTCTATTACTTCCTGGTCTGACAAAGCGCACGTAAATGAACTCGTAAATATTACTGTAAAGTTTGTGACAGAGGCGTCTGGGGGGGGGGGGCCCTAAGTGCGTAACCTGTAAGATTTGTAGGGCATTGTTCCATAGGAGCCGTATGACCAGAAAAAACTACAATATCCATCCAACCAGCTCTAGAACTGAAGACCTAATTTTCAAGATATATATCGAGAATCACACTTAATAGTATTTTTTGTTCAACATCAACTCAGTAAGCCATAATCTCATTCATTTATATTTAGTTCCAGGCATGCATATAATCTAGTCATAATCCCCAACTTTCCTATTGTACTAACTTTTCTAAGCATTGACACTAAAAATTTTAATTAAAAAATGGTGATTTTCATGACAATTGTTTACAACTTGTCCAACTTGACATGGTCATCCACCGATCATACTACATAAAATTGCAATAATAAATCATACCCACATCGCATAAATAAATAGCAGTACCACATAAATAAGCACAGCATAAGTTATACGATAACATAAGTAAACATAATATTTCATACTTAAATATATGCACAACATAAGGTACCTATAAACATAACTGATAATACAGGCAGCTAAAATTATCATTAACTAAGACAAACAGAATACATTGTACATAACTAGAAACGTAACCTAAATTAGCCCGGTTTTTAAAAAGGGTGCCAAAAATGATATAAAAAATTATCGACCAATTGCAGCGCTGTCTTGACCAGCCAAAATATTTGAATCGATTCTTTTCCAGCAGATATATTCTTCAGTTTCACAAAGATTATCAGTGTTTCAACAAGGTTTTGTCAAAAAGCGATCCACAGTGAGCAATTTAATAAACTTGACACAATGTATTGCAGAGACATTGGATAATCTTGACCAAATAGACGTTATTTACACAGATTTTGTGAATACTTTTGATAGTGTTGATCATACTAAGTTATTAGAAACATTACATAATCAGTAGGGATTTCATAAAAATTTATTATTGTTTATGAAGTCATTTCCGCATGATCGTAAGCAGATGGTTGTTGTTAGGGGATTCATATCCAATACTTTCATTGCACCATCGGGAGTACCTCAAGGATCAAACCTTGGCCCATTACTCTTTTTATTATTTATTAACAGCATACCTTCTGTAATACAGTTCTCTTCCATATTACTGTTTGCCGATGACTTAAAGTTATACACATCAATTAAAGATATTCGAGATTGTGAGAGGTTACAAGCCGATTTAAATAATATAAGTGAGTGGTGCAAAGATCACAGGCTGTGGTTTAATATAACTAAATGTAACGTAGTTTCATTTGCAAGAAAACATAATCCACTAAAATATGAATATAACATTAATGGCAGGATAATACATCATTTATTAGTGATAAGAGATTTAGGGGTTGTATTCGATATCCGCTTGACATTCAATGCTCATATTGCTGAAGTATCAAACAGTGCTTCTAGAATGTATGGTTTTTTAGTGCGTAATATGATACACTTCAATAGTATTAAATGTATCAGACTACTGTTGATAACTTTTGTTAAGACTATATTAGAGTACGCATTGGTTGTATGGAATCCTCAATATGAATGTCACAAGTACAATATTGAAAGAATACAAAAAAAATTCTTAAGGTATTTGCACTACAAAGAGACTGCACAGTATGAGTTTAATACTCCAAAATCTGATTTAAGGGTGCTATATAATTTACATTCCCTAGAAACTAGAAGAAATACAGCCTATATTTTGTATTTGCATAAATTATTGAATAATGGGGTTGATGATACACAATCATTATCTTTAATAAGTTTTATTGTACCATCTATTATACAAGGAATAACCTATCTTTTCGTACTAACTGTGCTTGAACTAATATTTGCCATAATACTCCATTGAATGTAATGTGTAATTTATATAATGCAAAACAAAATGACTGTGATATTTTTAATATTGTGTACAGCAATTTGCAGAATTTATTATTTAAGTTAATGTTGAAATAAGTATTATCAAATTGTATGATGAACTTAATTACTACCCTGTAATTGGGGCTTGTACCTGTTGGGTTTATATAAAAAAATAAATAAAATAAAATAAGTTACATTATTTTGCTACGTACCTAGACGTAGCCAGAAGCAACATGATACCAGGCTAATTACCAAACGCGGAGAGTGGAGGGATTCACCTAAATACCAAAAAAATACATCGCCCACGATTATCTATTAACAATAAAAATAAATGTAAGTTTCTTGATTCACAGGTACAAAGAAAAGTATTAAATTTAAGTTATATTGTAAAGAACAAATTTTATAATGGATCCACGAAGTTCGCATTTCGTAGCTAGCATGTATTAAAACTCATTGAAAAAAGTAATGCTTCTCGATAGCAAGTGTGTTAAATTAAAGTATTAAATGTAGGTTTTCTCCATAGCAAGTGGGTTAAATTAAAGTATCAAATGTAGACCAAGTAGTAGTAAGAATTAAAGAAATATAACCAGAAGCACTAGCGTAGCTAGCCTTTAAACGTGTAAGGTGAACTGGTTTCACATCAACCGCTGAAAAATAATAATCCTCGATTTGCATAAAAGAAAACGAGTCATACCTCATGCGTCGGGATGCTTATCTTGCAAGTCGTCGGGAGTGAGTCAGCACAGCAACGCCACGGAGTCGGGATCCATTCGCCATGCCACCGGAACTGCAGCAGCGGTCTACAGACAAAAGCAGGTGGTCTACGTCAACGAACAGTTGGGCCTACCTAAAGAAAGGACCAATTTGGCCTCCAGTTAAGAGCTAAAAAGAGAATCTGATTAGAATGGGTAAGCGCGGGAAAACTCACCCATACACGCAAGATACCTCCTACTTATCGAACAAAAAAAATGTGCATCGCTGTAGAAAATATTTCAACGCACAAGAAGCTGAAGAATCAAATTAAAAATTGGTTCAAATAACACGAGTTCGAACTGCAATCCTCGCGTTATCAAAGCGCGATTAGCAAACTGGAAAACATGCTATCAACTAATAGTAGGATCCATTATTTTGGTAAGTTTTTAGGTGGGAAACACAAGGAAAGCAATTATACGTTATCGGAATGTTTAACAAATTAACGGATACCTAAAACAAGGTATTGTCTATTTAATTTATCGAATAAATTTTCGTTTTAGAATGAATAGATTAGAAAGAAATGTTATGATTGCGTATACTATTGTAACGAGGTAAAAATACAGGATGAGGTTTTGAATAGAAACAGAAGCTAGGTGAATGAAAAAAGGAATTACCACAAGAAGACGTATTTGAATCTATCGTCGAATATAAACGTAACATCTTCATTATATTTTAGTAGGAAGCTTTAACATTTGTATAAATTTGTTATATCAAGAGCGTAACGAATATTGTTGAAAACAAGTTCTTAGTAACAGTTTATTTTACGGTTTCTCAATAACTAACTTGGTGGTGTTGAAACTTTTCTGAATAGTATTGTAAACAAAATAATCGTTATTAAATTCTCGGTAGGTAGACAGAGGCCGTGCTCAAATAATTTATTTTTCTACGAAGGTAGTGACGTATAGAACATGCGGGAATCGATATAAGATAAAGACTGAGTATTGGTAGCATGCATGCGAGTGGGATAAAAGATAGCATATGTTAAAGGTTCGTTTTACTTTGTAAGAAAAAAAATTAAAGTTTAAGGGGAAGTGGGGAAATGGTGCGCACCTAAGCGAGAATCGTTGTGCTGGTCAACTGTTAAATTCTAGAAAATAAAGAAAAACGTCATCTGAAGTACTAATGATCCTACTTTCAGTATATGTATCACGATATTTAATGAATTTCTCAACGTAATCATATACAATTGGAAAAAGTAAAAATATGCATTTGCGCACCGTTTCCCATCCCCTGTGGTAACTGTGCGCACAGGATGGGGAATAGTGCACGTTAGTTTGGAAACCCCAAGTTAGGTAGATCAAGTAGTATAAAAGTAATTTTATATGCAAGAACAAATGTTTATTAAAACGAGTGATTATATATAATGTAATGTACCGGTTTAAGCTGGATAAAATTCGCAAATGTATTGTTCGGGAGCATCTTCACCGGTACCAGTCGCGTGCTTCCACATGCCGCATGCAACACACCTGTACCATAGTACCATAGTTCGCTTTTTCTCTGTTCCCCACATATGCCACATAAGGAAGGCTTCTCATCATGTTTTGTACCAAACTGGAACATAGTTGGGGTTAATGTCGTCTACCTCATCATCGTCACAAATGTCACGATCGTCTATGTCAGATACGTCGGATGATTCAGGCGTCGCTGGTCTTTTTTTCCTTTTTTAATTTCTTGAGACTGGTATATGCGTCTTACTACTTGTTTTGCAGCATTCTCTTTGGCTGTTCTCTTTCCTTTAGCATTGCCATAGAAGGTGGGTGGTGAAATTGAGAAATAAGCATTATCTGCTTTGTCATTATCGTCACATTCCTGTGCATCAAGTTCGGCTTTTGAGTACCTTTTTATTTTATTTTTATTGTTCTTAATATTGTTCTCTCCTAATGTTAGGACTCTTTTTAATATGTTTTTTTGGTTTCTTTTTCCCTTTTTTTTCTTGTGCTTTTTCTAATCTTTCCTTCATGGGTGTACTAGTTAGTATTTCTGAATGTTGTGTCTGACGAGAAACTCTTTTTACTCTTCCTATTTCTTCTTTCCTTGAAATAGGAGCAAATAGAAAAAAGGAGTTATTTAATTTAGATGCAAATGGTAGATGGTTTTGTTCAGAGGTAGACGTAGATGGTTTTGTCCAGAGGTAAATGTAGATGGTAGATGGTGTTGTTCAAAGGTAGACGTAGATGGTAGATGGTTTTGTCCAGAGGTAGATGTAAATGGTAGATGGTCCTTTCAGGAGTTGATGTAGATGCAGGTATTGGTAAATGAGAAGTGCCACGTTCGGGAGAGCTTTCTACAACGAACTGTCTCATTTCGTTGGCAGGAGCAAAATCGTCTTCGTTAAATTTGTCAGGATTAAACGGATATATTCCAGAAGAACGAAAACCCGAAGCTGCTTTCTCAATCGATGCGACTTTCATGAACGCTTTATTTAACAGCTTAGCTACGTCATACTCAGTGATTTTTTCATGCCCTGTTGTAGTTAGATATATATCATACTCTCTGTACGGTGCATTTTTTAGAGGGCCGAAGAAGATTAAGTTGAGCGGCTGAAGGTGATGGGAAGTGTGTGGTGGAAGGGACACCATATGAATATGGTTTGACTTACAGAAATTGTACGCCTCTACAGAAATATGACTGCAATGATTGTCAAGGGCAAGAAGAATTGGGTCATCTGAAGTAGGCTTTGCCTGTTTTTGTAGGTGCAATAACCAATCAAGAAAAGTTGAGAATTTATCCATCCGTTTGCCGAACATTTGTAGCTGGCACCAATTGGTCCATTTTTTTGCAACGCAGGAACCATTCTCTTTCTGGGATAAATCAACATTGGCGCAACGTAGTTTCCTGCAGCATTCATGCAAAATACGACTGTAATGGTTCTTCCTCGTTCACCCGAAATAGCAGCCCCTACTTTTTTAGCACCTTTAGGTCCGTAAACTTTAGGGCACTTCTTCTGCACAGTGGTTATACTAGTCTCGTCCATCTTAAATAATCTGTTCGCTTCAAATTTAAACTTTCGTAAAACTTGTTTTAGATTCGAGTAGAAAAGTTTTAACTCGTTCTTGTTAAATGCTCCAATTCGATTAAGGCTAGTCCCCTCAGGCTGTCTCAATGATATTTTGGGATTTCACTTTAGAAATCCATACAGCCAATCTTTTCCTGCCAACTGAGTTTCTCTATTGAAATTGTGAAGAATTTTTTTCTCTTCGGCATAATTAAACGCTAACTGCCTCAGTTTTTTGGGCGTTACGCCGTAAAATAATTTTGCGAGAATAAGAATATAGTCGCTTAATTCAGCTTCTATTTCTGCTGTGAAAATCGACCTTCGACCTAGATAGGGGATTTTTAGTTGATTTTGAGAAAGTTTCTTTCTAAGTGTTGATTCTGGAATACTAAACGATCTCCCAACTTCCCGTATTTTCCTCCCATCGTTTCTAATTGCATTCAGCGCAGCCTCCAACGATTCTTCACTATATTGATGAATTTCAGTCTTACAAACATAATTTCGCGGCATCTGAAAATAAAAGATAGATTTTGGTACGAAAAAATGGTAGGTATAAGTATACCAATAGTAATTAGTAATATTGCTTGACATTTAATTGAATGAGGGGGAATCGTGCGCATTTTTGCGCATGGGTACCTCACTATGATTTTATAACGAAATTATAAGTCCTCCCTCAACAATTATTTATCTAAATTCAACAATACTACATGCATGTACGCAGAATATTATGAGCTTTAAGAATATCATTAATTCAAAACAATTGGTTAAGATTTACGGACTTACCGTCTTAATTTGTACACACGGATAATAGTAACAAAAACTTAGGATGCACAACTCTACCTCTTACTAAGTACACAACTCAACTGGCTTTGCAATTAATGGCTTCAGACACTCGGCGCATGCTCCCACTTAGACTGCACGGAAGTTGATCTCGCAGTATGCCGCGTAATTTAAATTATAACGATGCGCATCGTTTCCCCACTTTCCCTTATAAGTACGAGTGAGATGCAACATGGGTGTATAGACATTGTTTGAAATGCGTGGAGTAGGAAATAGATATCGAGGTTATAGACAAGGTTGCATAGAAGGAACGAAGATAGATTATTGGATCTCATATATAGAAGTGGGATAGGCGATAGTTTAGAGAGGGAAAATGCTAGTAAAAGTAAGCGTGATTGTAAGTAGGGAGTAAAAAGGTAAAGGAGATATTCAATACAGGTTAGACAAGGATACAGCGAACGGGTAGGAGAAATAGAAAATATAGAAAGGGTACAAAGAAAGAAATAGGAAATTTTCGTATGTGGGTTAGACTAAGACAACCTGAATATGCGTATTTTGAAGGCGTGCTTTAGAGCGTAGAACTCGTAACAGTTTGATTGAGGGTTTTAGCGAATTTAACATCCGTTGGATATTTTCGTAGTAAATCGTTTGTTTGTTTTGAAAATTTCTTGGATTTGAAGACGATTGGTGCACAGTTGCGAGTTTAAAGTCGAAATAATGAATGTTATCGGTGGAGTTTTCAGAATAACCGACGATTGAAAGTTGTTTGTGAACGTGTGGTTTGTAGAAGCGTGTCGACTGTTTGAAAATTTACCAGGGAGATCTATTTGTTTGTAGTGGTGTGTTTTGAGAATTACGACTAGACAAGGGGGCAGGAGGTCTATATAAACACTCAGAGGAGTGAGAGGCTCTCTTTTACTTCTCATCCAAGCTTCGTGTAATATTAGTAAGCCAATTATGTAACTAGTGAGTTTAATAACTTAATTCAAGTTAATTAAAACATGCACAAGTTGGTGTATTGTTGTTATAAGATGTTCAACGATTTTATGCAGTACATTTGAGTATACGAAGCTTGCGTCAGAACTGTAAGTAAAGATTGCTTGCTATTTTCGGTTGTTGGTGCATTTTATGTAGTAGTGGATATTAAATGGATCGACGTGATGGTGTACTGAGGCTAGTAGGATCCGTAGAAAAAATCTAAGATTTGGAAATGTAATTTGGTGGACGAGAGAATTGGATAGTAGATTGCCGTCGAGGATGGCGTGATTCAACATGGAGGTTGGTACATAACCGAGGGCAACGTCTTTGATGGTTTAGTTGCAGATCCATGTGAGGTGGTGCTTACCAGGTAAAGATTTTTGTGAAACTATTCCGCTGTGTGCATTTGACGCATAACATTTTGGTGCCGCATTGGCATAATTTTAGAAATATTAAGGACAAAAGGGTTTACTTTTGAACTGTTATAGAGTACTTTTTGACCATATTGTTATGTGAGGATTTATAGTTATAAAATAATTTTTCAGTATCTGTTTATGTACAAAGTAAAAGGGTCCATATATACTTCAAATTCGCTTTTATGTTAATAAAAAACACACCCAATGTGTCAAATTACTCTAGCACAAAATAACAGCACAAAATGTTCAAGCAATAACAATAGAAATTAGTTTCGTTACCTGGAGTAAGCTTTTTTCACCGTCGTCTCTGAAGATGTTGTCCAACAAAACCTCGTCGTTGCTCTCCATTCAACTGCTCTCTGCTATAAGTACATCGAATTCATTTCCACTCGCTATCCAATTCTCTGCAGACGCCTTCAATATATCTACCCAAATAATTGTCCAAAAAAAATTAATCACCTTCCATATCTACCAAACACCCAACATCCTCGTTCCAAAAATTTCTAGGCACGCTTACCTCAATAACATCCTTAGTTCGTTCTTTGAATGTAGCTACAGCACCGTTTACAATATAGCACCCACTCGTGCTTTTCATACTTTTAATTAACTTAAGACGGACTGCACTATCACCGATTTATAAAATTTTAAACTTGGATGTTACCGTAGAAGTAAGTCAAGTAAAAGCTAAGCGAAATAAGAGCTCAATGAAGTAAGAGCTCAGTGAAGTAAGAGCACAGTGAAGTAAGAGAACCCTACTACGTCTTCTAGTGTATTTATAATGGTAGAAAACCCCCTCCTGCACCGTATTTCAATTGAAAAGCTCTCCCCCGTAACTGATTCTGAAAATTTTATACGCAACGAACATTCTAAAACTCAGAATTCTCATTCTATCGTCGCTTTAGTCCGAAACACTGGTTAACAAATACAACCGTCGCGCTCTTCTTGAAAATTTTCTCTCACCCCTAGCAATCAGCCAAACACAAACATTTCTCCCATTCTTAGGTCTAACCTTCCACTATCTTACCTTCGTCTAACTCATATTTGTTGTCTCTTTTACAATCCCACTCTAGCAACATAAAATCGATATTGTGGTTGACCTCTAAATTTTGTCGCGTACTTTAAACGAGTGTTTTATCTAACGTCTCTATTTGTTTTCCTCGTCTCGCCTATGCTAATGGTATACCGTCTCAACTTGTTTTCAAACCCCCTTGTTATTTTCGCAGCCTTCGCATCGACCGTTAACTAAATTTTCTACAGAATTGTGTTCTAACGTACATTCTGGTTCCTTGAACTTGTTTCATTATAAAACCTAAGATACATATCGGATCACATATATCTTAATTTTATTTTTACATTAAATGTTTTTACTATTTATTTGGTATTCTCCTTCATGTTAAAGCAGTCCATGTATTAACATCAAATTGTGTGTAAGTCTATATTTTATTTAGGTTAATGACTGTGTTTTTACTTTCAATTTTTTAAATTTTAGATCATGATACAGACTTTATATAAGTCGAAACGTAGATGTCACAATAAATGATTATTTCACAATAGTTGTTTTTTGTTTACGAACGACAATTCCACGAATTATTACCATCAACGTCGCTAATTGCACACGTTCGTTATATATATTTCTGTGTAATTTGTAGGTTAGAATTGATTATATAAATCATTTGGCAATTTAGGATAAGACGCCGCACGTAAATACAACTTGGTCAAAATTTAAGACATTTTTAAACATTCTATGATAAGAATTAACAAAGTTAGAGTAAGGTTTCAGAGATAATTGTACTTCATTTTTACTTTGCCAATATTCGCAAGGAATCTTCAAAATATTTATAGAATAGGTAGTAGAACTAGTTTATTTTGCATACTTATTAAGAGGGAAATCTCCTTAACGTATAGTGTAAATTATATCAGATTTGATATTCAGGGGTATACAAGAAAAGAACATAAGAAATCATGGATAACAAAGGGTATCCTGAATTTAATAGAAGAAAGACGAAAATACAAAAATAGATCAGATGAAACAGGAAAACAGAGATACAAAGCCATAAAATGGGAAATTATTCGCAAATGCAGGAAAGCTAAAGAACAATGGATTGATGAAAAGTGCAAAGAGGTACAAACTAAGCTGGAAATAGTAAAGACAGATAAAGCATACAAATTAATTAGAATGAATTTTAGGTATATAAAACCAAATTAGAAAGAAATATAAGGGACGCAGAAAGAAACGTCATTATACAAAATGTAGAGAAAGTAGCTAGATGGCAGGAATATATAGGGAATTTATATTTAGGAGAGAAACTAATAGCATTAGAACAGAAATCAGACATTGAAAATGATGACCTGTGATATCCTATGTTACGTTATTCGGGGCAGCCACGCTGGGCGCCAAATTTATGCTACGTTGGCTCGTAGCCGTGCGTAACACACAAAGAAAATCAAAGAAATGACCGGGCTCAATCGGAGATTAGGGGGGTTATAGACATGAGACCAACATATAATGTACGCGGCTGTAAGGAATTAGTAACAATACCTGCGATAAAAAAAAAAGATTAGTCCTGCAAACCTGAAATAAAGAAAAAGCATAGCATGCTGATCGAGCATAGATTGTTCAGTACTTTGTAGAATGTAAAAAAAAAACTGTTTGGATAATCTATATAATATAACAACGGTAAAAGCAATACAAAAAATTTTTAGTACAAAGTGAGGCAATATTGGGGAGTAGCAGAAACGTTTCCTCACACACCAATTAAACATAAATCAGACAAAATGTTAACAAAAGATAAATAGGTACGACACAATTGATATGAGTAATCCAGTAGTATTGATTTTTTTTTGTTTCTTAATAGCAGGCAATTCGATTGTAAAAGGTATCAGAACGACAAAGATATGGCAAAACAAACGGATAGATATTTAAAGTAATAACAAGTAGGAAATAGTTCAACTTACAAAAAGGTCCTTTAGTAACGCTTCCTTGCAATTGAGGTGTGGGATTCACGATGTCCGGCACTAACGAAGCACTTCACCCTTGACTGTGAGGACGTTGATGGAACTTATCACACGTAACCCTAATCACACCTACGTATTTCACTGATGTTAGCAGCAGACCTTATCACACGACAGAACTATGTAGCATTGATAAATTTCTTGTTAATTCTATTTCCTGAGACAATAATTTTGAAATATTTTGTAGCACTCGTTTAATTTCAACTGGGACCAAAGGTATATTATTTTCATAAACATCCAAAAAGCAGGGAGAAACTTCAACCAATACCTTTGTAAACCGGTAATCTGTTATATTTCGCAAATAACGAAATTTGCGCAAGCAATGATCTATTTTAGATTCTTTGGGGTTAGAAAATTCAGAAACTACAGTATCAACTGTATTTGGATAATCCAAAGTATGCACTACTCTGATACAAAAAAAAAGGGCCGCGAAACTAGATCGCACACACAGTTTAAATATCAAAAGACGAAGCACCAACAAAAAAACCACAATGAGTAAAGCACGTGTATCACTAAAGTAAGTCCGTCAGATGTTCCGTAAAACACGCGTGCAGGTCGAGTTTAACAAGTACTACCACTTTTATTTCCAACAGAAACTCAACAAAACAACAATTAGTAAGGCACGCGTAAGCAATAAAACCGTCCGTCAAATGTCCTTAAAAACACACGTGCGTCGACCAAACACGTTCGCCTACAAACCATACTACTTCAATCGGAATTAGCACTCCGCTTTCTACAATTAATATACAACTTTTATTTCACAAGAAAAACAACTAAAATCGTGTCGTGTTTGTTCATGAACAATTTGAAAATTGATACCGCATTAATTCTCACTATTGTCAAAGCAAAAAGAAGCAGTATTTTCAACGTAATTAATATATAGGAACCAAGAACAAACTACCACTGCTCATCTGTTTTATATCAACTCGTTGCTATTACAACCTCTTATCGTCTCTTATCTAGACTTGTATATCCACATAAGCAACAAAATTTATACGAATGGCAAGACAAGAACGATGCAATCCACTCAACGAGTTAATAAATATAAAATATAGAAATAGTAATTGCAGAAAAAGCGTAAAATGTTAAGCTATAAAAATGCACCTTACACCTATACTTAGAGATGAGTTTGAATTAGCATTAAAGAGTCTGAAAAATGGTAAGGTGCCGGGTACAGATAAGGTGCAAGCCGAAACTCTAAAAGCCGCTTGACAAGCAGTAACAGAACGTCTCTTCCGACTTGTAAGCTATATGTATGAGACAGGCGAGATACCCAAAGATTTCAAACGTAACATCATAGTAACTATACCAAAAAAAGAGGCGCGGACAGATGTGAATATTTTCGAACAATAAGTTTGATAGCACACGTTTCAAAAATATTAACTAGAATTGTACGAAGACGAATGGAAAAACGAGCTGAAGAAATACTGGGAGAAGATCAATTTGGGTTTAGGCGTAACAGGGGAACACGGGAGGCTATTTAAGCTCTGAGGGTAATAATGGAGAAAACAATAGAGAAGGGGTAAAGCGTATATACCGGGTGTAACAAACAAGTGTAAAACATTTCAGGGGGTGATTCCTCATCGTAAAAGAGATAGGGTCTTTCATATAAAGAAACTTCATTGGAGCATCCCTTGTTAAGATACAGCCCCTTAAAGGGGGTACAAAAATTTGTTTTTAATTTCTTTTACAAACACTAAAAAAGTTACAAAATTGAAATTAAGGAGACATTTTTACTATCAAAAATACACTTACTCAATAATTTATTTGGTTTACCCCATGATTGTAAGGGGTGGAAAACGCGACCCCTAAAATTTATTTCCAATGTAATTTTTTGTCTTATTATTTGTTTGCCATTTAAAAATTTATTTCCAATAGCTTATTTCGTTCTAAACAAAAAATGTCTCTTGAATTTTGTGCCCAAAATTAACCAGTTTGCAGAAAAAAATTATTTTACAAACAACTACAGAGATACATCGTCATAAGACAAAAATGCGAAACTAATTTATTTAGTAGGCCGCTATTACTGATAGTGACAATTAAATTGTTATCACGCTGTCAGTTTGTAGATTTTTGAAATTGAATTAATAATTGTGTGTCGTTGTTCTGTTCTTAATTTGTTAATTTAATAATTCACTTGTTATTAAAATGGCATACACAAATGCGTAAATGTCTGATATGCATTACGTTTACGGTCTGTCGCAGGGTAATGGGCTAGAAGCTTGTAAAAGGTATGCTGAAATGTATCCTCAACGGCAGCTTCCTTCGCAGAGAATATTTGCCCAACTTCATCGACGATTACGAGAATATGGTTCATTCGAAAAAAGAACACAGGATTGTGGTCGCCATCGAGAAGTTAGAACACCACAGCTTGAAGAAACAGTACTTAATTTGGTTGAAGAACAACCCACTAGAAGTACTATAAAGATTGCTTTTGAGTTAAATGACGGTATTTAAAGGAATAACTCTTATACCACTACCATCTACATTACATGTGATTTTCCAATGCTCCACCCGAAGGTACTACATTGGCCAGGAAGCGAGTTTTTGTTACCTGGAAAATTTTGAATTTTGCCGAACCCTTGCTGTTCCAAGCAAGGTAGGGATCTTTAACGTGCGTGACAACACTCACACACGGGACCTCCATTTTACCTCTCATCCGAACGAGGGTGTATTTTTGTGAAAAATGCTCGCCTAACATTTTTCATGCGGACCGTGTCGGGATTCGAACCCGGGACCTTGGGCGTAGTAGTCACACACATACCACCACGCCACGAAGCCGCCACACTACCATCTACAACGAGTACAGGCACTGTTACCGCGAGATTTTCCGAAACCGTCTTGAATTTTCCAATTGGATGCTGGAAATGATTAGAAGAAATTCTGACTTTCTGAAGACGATCGAATTCACAGACGAATGTACTTTTTCTCGGGACAAAATTATTAATTTTCATAATAACCACATATATGGGCTGATGAAAACCTTCACGCTATTGTCCAAGCTAACCATCAAGAACTTTTTTGTCTTAACGTGTGGGTCAGAGTTATTGGGAATTATTTAATTGGTCTTCATTTTCTACCTCCTCGATTAAATGGTGAGGCATACACTCAATTTTTAAGAGAAATGCATCCAGTACTGCTGGAGGAAGTTTCTTGTGGTATCAGAAGGGTTACGTTTTTTTATGCATGATGGGGCTTCCGCCCATTTTAGTCAAGCAGCACGTCAGCATTTAACTCAAACATTTCCAAATCATTGGATAGGTCGAGGAGGACCACAGAATTGGTCTGCTCAATCCCCGGATTTGAATCCTCTCGATTTCTCTACTTGGGGCCATTTACAGAGTTTGGTTTATCCTACTCCTGTTCGCTATGTAGAGGACTTAAGAAACCGCATCATCGATGCGAGCAGGGTAATTAGAGAGACTCCAAAAATATTTGAGCAAATACGTGGCTCAATGCACCGACGTCTAGTTGCATGTGTAATGACTGAAAGTGGACATATTGAACATTTACTATGATCTCTACATGTTGTATGTTTTGTTTTTAATAAATTAATTTTGTTTATTCATCTTTAATCATACTTTAATGCAGGTAGTAACTACAAAATAACAATAATAATCCAGTTCGAATTTATGACGATGTATCTCTGTAGTTGTTTGTAAAATAAGAGACATTTTTTGTTTAGAATGAAATAAGCTATTGGAAATAAATTTTTAAATGGCAAACAAATAATAAGACAAAAAGTTACATTGGGTTACATGGGGTAAACCAAATAAATTACTGAGTAAGTGTATTTTTTATAGTAAAAAATGTCACCTTAATTTCAATTTTGTGACCTTTTTATGTTTGTAAAAAAATTAAAAACAAATTTTATGTACCCCCTTTAAGGGGCTGTATCTTAACAAGGGATGATTTAATAAAGTTTTTTTATATGAAAGACCCTATCTCTTTTACGATGAGGAATCACCCCCTGAAATGTTTTACACTTATTTTGTTACACCCGGTATAAGGTTTGTAGATCTGGAAAAAGCATTCGACAATGTAAAATGGAAAAAAATGTACGAAATACTCAAAAAGTTTGAAATAAGTTTTAAGGGCAAACGGTGGTATTGGAATTAGAGTAAGAAAGTAGAGAAGTAAATATTAGGAAAGGTTTGAGACAGGGATGTGCCTTATCCCCATTAATTTTTAACTTGTACATAGAAGAGGCAATGAAAACGGTCAAATGCAGGAGGATATTTGGAATTAATATGCAGGGACAAAAGGTTGATATGCTTACATTTGCAGATGATATAGCGGTATTATCATCTAGCAAAGAAGAGTTAGAAGTTGCTTTTAATGAAATGGAAACCGTTTTAACGGAGAGATGTGGTATGAAAATTAATAAAAATATAACTAAAGTTCTAGTTGTAACATACTGTTTTAATACGCTCTAATAGTTCTAGTATTTATAAAAATAGTTATTTTCTAGTTTAATTTTAGCATGCTAATTATTAGAATGAAGGTCGTGTAGCATAAATATTCTGCAAATGTTAAACCGCTGCAAGATCACCCAAGTAGCGTCCTAGCGAAGCTCTAGGAAGATATAATCCAAGAGTCAATTAATTTTTCTAAAGGCACTTTACGGGAAAGGCACTAAACATGTCAGATTAGTTGCTATCTATGATTAGATGTCAATCATGTTCTAGGACCCTCTTTATGTCTGGGTGGTCGGAAGGAATTTTTCAATTAGCGGGACACTCAACTAAAAATTAGTTCCGAGAGCTACTTGTGTGGCTATCTTAGGCAATTGGCAGTTTAATTAATCTTAAAGATTTACGACCGGCGTATCCTAAGCCGAGTATGAGAGCCAAGAAAGGGATTATTTTTCAATTAACTTAAATGTATATAAGGATGCCAGCCGGTGGTAATGGGGGTTGTTTATTTCCAGACGCGTTGTAGTCTAAAGCTCGCGGACTTGCAGATTGAGTGTTTTATTTCTCTGAATTCAAGTGCGTGCCGTTATGTTCAAAGTTAGTTTATTTCTCTGAGTAAGTAATTATTATATATGGTACTACTATGAACTCAAGGCTGTGTTATGCATCATAAGTCATTTATTTGTTTAAATACAATATCTGTCGACTTTCATAGCATACAACTTCGGGTTAAAGCCCCGTTCCAGTGATTTAATCCCGTTAAGTTATTGTTAAAGACCGCATCTTTTGAAGGGTTTCTTATTTTATTGTGTTTCGACGTTGTCCGAGGCTTGTAATAACTAAGCCACGAATTCCGTTACTGTACTATTTGACCCGTGTGAAGGTCATGTTTTTCCTGTCATTGATGACCCCGTGATTAAAGGAAGGTCGTTTCAGTATGCAAGTTAAGTAGACTGCCGTAGCGTTAATTAATTATATGTATTGGGGTGTTTGCACCCAGAACTGTTGTTAATATTCATAAAATAAGGACTTTAGAATTGTTTAGTTAAGATTTGTTTGTGCTAGCCGGAGACTTTATAAGATTTGCCCCTGTGAAGTGAAGTATTTTCTGTCCTGCAATCTTGGTTCATCGCCACGAACAAAGTGCGACGAGAGCTATTACCGCGATCGGTCCATGGGCCGTTTAATTCCCATGGTGGCGCCCTATTGTAAATAATGTTAATTACTGTTTAATTTTGTATGCATATGTAATTAGGTTAAGTTAGTTAGTAGCCCGTTTAATAAAACAATTGGAATTTTGTCTTAGTGTGTTGTTGTTTAATGAACCTCCCCTTCTCACCGACTGCAGCAGCTTGCGAGGCAATGTCCCGAAACGTGAGGGTACTATAGTGTTAGAGGTCCTTCCCATTTATTATTTATTGTTAATTGGATACCCTCACGCGGTAGGTAAATATTTTAATTACATAGTATGTAAAAGAGGGGAAAATAAATCGAAAACAAGAATACAATCGGTAACGAGAACTTACAAGAGGTTAAGGATTTCTGCTACCTAGGAAGTCAAATAACGCAAGATTGAACCGATCCGAGCAGTTTGGATTCAAAGCAGAGCACAACACGGCAGTACAAATAATACGAATGACCGACCATATCGCCGAAAACTACAACAGAGCCAAAGTAACCGTTGCAGTAGTTATCGATATGGGAAAAGCCTTTGATAAAGTCTGGGTACAGGAACTGCTCTTCAAATTAGCAACTATACACAAGATGCCGATACCATTCGTACAACTCCTAGCCAGCTATAGTAGAAATTATTTAAGAACAGCCTGTGCGTCATAATGCCTAGACGTCAAAAACGGTGTCAGATTAGTCCATTGTTTTTAAATAGACGTGTTCGTTCAGCATGTCGGTGACGTAGATAATTTGCTGTTAAATGTCAATTGATATTTGTGACTTTGATATGCTATATTTATTTCTTACGCTTTCATAGTTTTCTTTCTGTTTCTTTGTATTTTATGCCTTGTTTATCGCGTATTCGTCATGTAAATTTAAACCACCAACAAAATAAAACTTGATTTTAGAATATTTACTCTATGGGAGTTTGATAAAAATTATTAAATCCACTACGCCATTGACTTTCAAGGTTTGCACATATGTTAAAAGACGCACATGCTCTTCTTAAATAAATTCTACTCTACCTAACAAACAATCGTCTACAAGTACGAGTTGAAGATCAACTATCGGACGAAACACATCACCGCTGGTGAATCGCAAGCGGAATGCCTCACGCCTGAGCTCTTCAACGCCAACACTTACGACATATCGTGCGGAGCGGACATCATATGTGTAATGTATGCCAACGACGCTATCTTTATGGCAGGAGGAAGAACACTAAAGCATGCAACGGCATCTAGACACATTACCAGACGATGGACAGCACATTAAATTCGCAATAATCGGAGGTCATCCTCTTCTCTAAACACAATTCGCCACTACATCAACCACCGATTCTAGAAGAACGCCAATTGCTACGGGTCCTGAGGTACGCATCACAAAGATGGCATACCTACCTCTTCAGAAAACAACGACATCGACTGGAAGCCTTCCAAAACCAGACATTACAAATAATAACCAGAGTACCTTGGTTCGTAAGAAACGAGGTAATTAGAAACGACCCACAAATGGGCAGCCTCTTCGACCACTGCAAACACCTTTATTACCATCAATACCACCCACAGCTGTTCAATACAAGCACCTAGAGAGGGCAGAGAAAGAAACGAACAAGAAGACTGCTTGCTGACTAAGTCACAAGACTAAATCATCACAAAAACACAATTCCAACAGATATTGGCATGGCAGTAAAATTCAAGAGATTAACGCTGCATAAGTAAGATGGCTTTGAGAGAGTCAAGTCAAGCCCGACTATTACAATCGTAAAATAATTTAAAGCGCTTCATTAGCGCATTTGTAGACTTAAGCACTTCTGTTTACTCTCAAAACTATGTCGTAGATTATAAATCATTCTATTCCATGAAACATTTACAAGGACATTTATTAAAATGGCT
Organism: Platerodrilus igneus; assembly: GCA_036346225.1. Taxonomy (NCBI): domain Eukaryota; kingdom Metazoa; phylum Arthropoda; class Insecta; order Coleoptera; family Lycidae; genus Platerodrilus; species Platerodrilus igneus. The sequence goes on along the minus strand of JARFIW010001469.1, from coordinate 5,702,091 downwards.
GCTACGTTAATAATGGAAAAAGATATTGTTAAAGTTTTAGGCATTACGGTACGAACACGCTAACATAAATTAATATCCACATAAATCACGAAAAAAAGGATTTAAAATTAATGCAGTTTAAACAATTCCACGATTAATCTTTTGTATTTATTTCCTTTAAAAAACTGCTGCGAGCGTCACGATCGATTGCTAATATTAAAGCAAAAAGTGACGCGTTTATTGTATTACTAACAGATGTTGTTTGGTATTTAAAAATATGCTATTATGAACCTTCAACCAACTCGACTCAAAAGTAGGGTATTATTGGAATACGATACGCTATTTGTATAGACGAGAATTTGTGTTTATTCTACTTTGCTTAATTGATTTAATGAGACGTGTACAAACATGTTTTTTCACAACAAAAACGTTATTTACAAATATATAGTAGGATCATGTACTAAGTAACTTTCGTTAGCTTGTAATTTGTATTATTATTCCTTACTTTAAAAAGTTTTCAACAAATTACGTATGTACTCACATACTAACGAAAGGCTGTTCATATGTACTTTATGTACTTATTCAGCACATTGTAAAAGTAAGTTATGAATCCCTATGCGATTGAGTTTTGAACAACATTCATTAACATACACTGTAGAAGTTGCTTACCCATTTGTATGCAATGTATGTAATTATGCTGTATCACTAAAAAATTATTTACAACGACATATATGATGTCGCATACTAACAAACGTCCCTTTGCCTGCAATTTATGTAATCATACCGCATCAAGAAAAGATCATTTAGAATTACATATGCGATCGCACACTAACGAACGTCCGTACCCATGCAATTTGTGTAATTATGCCGCATCACAAAAAGGTCATTTACAGGCACATATAAAGTCGCACACTAACGAACGTCCATTCGCCTGCAATTTGTGTAATTATACCGCATCAAGGAAAGGTATTTTACAGAGACATATAAAGTCGCACACTAACGAACGTCCATTCCCGTGCAATTTGTGTAATTATGCAGCATCACAAAAAAGTCATTTACAGACACATGTGAAGTCGCATACTAACGAACGTCCATTCCCATGCAATCTGTGTAATTATGCCGCATCACAAAAAAGTGCTTTACAGAGACATATGAAGTCGCACACTAACGAACGTCCATTCCCATGCAATTTGTGTAATTATGCCGCATCACAAAAAGGTTATTTACAGCAACATATGCAGTCGCACACTAACGAACGTCCATTCCCATGCAATCTGTGTAATTATGTCGCATCACAAAAAGGTACTTTACAGAAACATATGAAGTCGCACACTAACGAACGTCCATTCGCATGCAATTTGTGTAATTATGCCGCATCACATAAAAGTAGTTTAAAAATACATATGAAGTTGCACACTAACGAACGTCCATTCGAATGTAATTTGTGTAATTATACCGCAACAAGGAAAAGTACTTTACAAAGTCATATGAAGTCGCATACTAACGAACGTCCATTCACTTGCAATTTATGTAATTATGCCGCATTACATAAAAATAATTTAAAAACACATATGAAGTCGCACACTAACGAACGTCCATTCGTATGCAATTTGTGTAATTATGCCACATCACATAGAGGTAGTTTAAAAATACACATGAACACACACACCAACGAACGTCTATTCACTTGCACTTTGTGTAATTATGCTGCATCAAGGAAAGATCATTTACAAAGACATATGAAGTTGCATACTAATCAACACCCATTGGCATGCAGTTTGTGTAATTATGCCGCATCACAGAAAGGTAGTTTAAAATTGCATATGAAGTCGCACATCAACGAACGTCCATTCACGTGCACTTTGTGTAATTATGCCGCATCAAGAAAATATACTTTACAAATACATATGAAGTCGCATACTAACGAGCGTCCATTCACGTGCAATTTGTGTAGTTATGCCGCATCAATGAAAGAAACTTTACAAAGACATATTACGTTGCACACTAACGAACGTCCATTCGCATGCAATAATTGTGATTATTCTGCAACACGCAAAAGTCTTTTACAGAAACATATGTTGTCCCATATTGCTGAACGCTCATTTGTTTGAAATATGTGGTTATTCCGCAAGTTACGTTTCGGACCTTGGGAGCGGTCTTTCAGAAACTGTTCCAAAACTTCGTAACCAATTTATTTGGTTAAACAGAGGTTAACATGGAATTTTGACAATCTTGAATTAAATTAAACTTTTATCGAAAAATAACTAATAATTGAACTAATGTTAGTGAGTAGCCTTAAGTAAACTGCAATGCTAAGGCAGAAGTACTTATGACTGACCGACTGCCGTGATCTGGGCTCCTGGGTTTTTATGTTGTCCTTGCCCCTCATAATTCTGTGGGAACTTGCAGAGCTCATGTCTGCTTATTCTTAATTCTATTCATTAATACATTGTTACAATCTTACTTTCTAGGTAATTGCGGTATCTTAACCGTCTGTGACCTGCCACCTGCAGTGTCGCTATCGGCTGGAATACATTTGTATTGCGTCCGTTCTCATGAACTGTTAATAACCTTTTTATATCTATCCTTGAGTTACATTGTTGTACTCGACTTATGATTTTTTAACAATTTCTAATAATTTCCTATGAGATTCTAATTTATAATATATATATATATATATATATATATATATATATATATATATATATATATATATATAGAAATGAATAAGATGAAATAATAACTTAGACTTTTTGAGCAAAGCCCAAATGATCATTTCAAATCGAGCTAGTAATTGAAAGAAGGAAAATATAAGGCCTTGGACAGGATTTGAACCTGCATCTCAGTTTTGCCGGAACTGTGCGTTATCCAATTACGCTACCGAGGCCGATGGCTATAATTGGAAAATTTACAAATCTAAATCGTGTACAAGTACCATATATAAACCTAACTTTCAATTACGTTTAGCATTTTGTCAATCATATCTGAAATTGTCAGGTTTCTGACTTATGTCAGATATAGACAGGAAGCACCGCTCAAAATCACGGCTATAAGCCAAGTATTAATATATAAATAATATAATTAGTTTTTTACACAAGGTAAGTATTTATCAACTTACCTTGTGTAAAAACTAATTATATTATTATATATATATATATATATATATATATATATATATATATATATTATCGCGTAATTAAGGGTCATTGGAATACATACGGACACAGGTTAAGTTATAGGTTAATAATCATATGATATTAGAAAATCAATTTATTCAGTTAGGAATTTAGGATATTTTTAACAATTATTGTAGAGCTTAGGTAGTGTATAAATAATGTAGGGTTAATTTAGTTAGGCATATTTAGCTAGGAATCATGTAACATAGTATTTATTTAAATATAAGGCATAAGAAATAATAATAATGGGGTAAAATCATAGCATCTTTAATTTGTAGTGTAAAAGTATACGGGAATTCAAAAGCGTTGAGCAGGTGTTAAAATAACACTTCTATTTTTGAAACGTAAAACCCAAGACAGTTAAAAGTATATCAAAACAACAAGGGGAGATATATTTCTAGATAAAATTGCTACAAACGACCTTTAATAACTTATTTGAACACGGACGACCGTTAGAATTAACGTAGTCAATTTGTAACAGGGACAAAAGCAAAACCACATAAAACTGACGAAGACGCAGTCTGTTTGTTAAGATATCGATTTTTAATGCGGGAGGTAGTATAGGATGGAGCCGGAGACAATTGTTATGGAGGAACAAAGACAGACAAATACAAGCGAGAAACAAAGATCAAATGCAGAGCTAGTATAGTAGGGAGACTTGAACGAATGTATTGTAGCGGGGGAACAGAAAATCAATATTTTCAAGGTAGTTTATAAGCAGGCAAGCGTCGGTTGAAAGCGGGAGAAAGAAACCAAGCAAGGTGATTGGTGGATATACATTAAGAAGGGTAGATATTCAGCTGTAGCATATACGTGAGATAAAGCTATAGATATAAGTGAGATAAAAGGTGTTTTGTTCAAGTTTAAGGCGTGGAACTGAAAAGTAGAAGCTAATTTTCGCGGAATTAAAAATAGCAGTTGACGGTTGGAAACAGTTTACCAAGTATTTGTATGTGTTTAATTATTCCTTGACATGATCTACAAGCAAGTCTGTAGATTAACACTATCAAAAAAACGCATACAACTTGTAAAATGCAGTGTTATTTATTGAACAAACATTGTTAAAAAACCAGAATACATTGCAGCTGTTTGCCGCCAACTCAATTTAAAATACTAATATTCTGTATATTAACTGCACACGACCATTCTTGTTGAAGTCTAAACCGCAAGTCCGCGCAACAAAAAAACCAAAGCTACATAGTCCCACTTCTACAACTCTTCTTAATTACGTTCCGCAACGCTAACTATACGGCGCAAAATATAACTAATAAAAAGGTTCAAATTCAAATAATCAAAATAAGTGTAAATTCAACAAAGCTTAATGTATGACTTAACAGTATGTTTATTGCAAAAATTCACGAAAAACCGAGATACGCTGAAATGCAGGACGATTAGAAAACATTTTAAGAATTGGTGGAACGGGTACACAAATGAACGTTCAATTTAGAAACGGGTGGGGGGGGGAGGTGTGAATACTGGGCTATTTAATCGGTTTCGAAGAAGGGCCTTGCGCTCTTTTATTTCATCAGCCATTCGCGATACATATAGTTACTTTGAAGTGAACTAGTGAAGTTTAATCTAAATTTATGTAAAAGTTAATTAAAGCGATTTTGGTGCAAGTTATTGTTATTGTGGTGTTTGGAAATGCACGAAATTAATAAAGAGTGAAATTATTTGGATGATGGAAAAAGCGATTTTTGGGTATTAAAGTTAAATTTTGGAAAGTGGATATTTTTGGTTGTAAATTGGACAAGAAGAAATTTTGATAGCGGCATGCATGGCAGACATGGTGATTCGACCGGAGAGTTATTGGATGGACTAAGGATTTACTAGACGGCAGCATTTCCAAGGGTCTAGTTGGTGGATCACATGCAGAAGATAACCACCAGGTAGACCATTGTATTGAACATTGAATGGTGAATATTTTCATGGTGTTTGTGATTATGTCGATTTGTGCTTTGGTGTGTTTTATATTATTTGATATTTTATGAACAGAATTTTTGAGACTTTCTTAAAAGTCAAGAATAATTAATTAATTTACAAATTGCTTTATTCGATATGCTTTGAATCTCTTCCTTTAAATACCTCTTGAATGCGTGGGTTACTTAGTATCACACCACAATTATATCAGAAGTATACCAGAAGAATTGTCTTCGACGCAGATTAGAATAGTCCAGAAATATACCAGAATTATCGTTTTCGACGCAGATTAGAATTGAATTGTTCCAAAATTAGAATCGTCTTCGACGCAGATTAGAACCATAAGTATTTTCGACGTGGATTAGAAGCCCTATACCATTATAAATATTTAATTTAAATTAATTAACCAATTTCTACTCACGTTTTCTGAAAACGGCAAAAACACTTCATATTTTCTTAACACAATTTTTATGCAGCATTATTTTCACTATATTATAAATTTTATTTTATCTTACGCGAGTTATGTGATCCCCCATTTGTTATACCTATGAAACTAATAAAGTTATTAGGAAATATTAGGAAATGTACAACAATGTCATAAAAGACAAATTGTTACAATTTATTATAATTATTTCAGTTTCCCACGAATGGAAACGCTACAAAGTAGCACAAGGATAAGTGACACTGCAGATGTCAGGTCACAGACGGTCGTAGAAAGTCACGTACCGAGATTACGCAGAATAAGCCTGCAACATTGTAATTATGAATAGCTTTTAAGATAGCAACTAAGTAGTATGAATGGAATCAAGTTTAAGCGGACATTAGGTCCGCAGATTACCACAGAATTGTAAAGAGGTAGGGAGATTATAAAAAGACCGGGAGCTCCACTCCCAGTCAGTTCATCAACGTTCAGCTTTCACATTGCAGTCCGTCGGTAACTCACTTGTACAATTAAGTATTAACTATTTCGACTTAGAATAAATTAATTCAATATTGTAAAATTCCATTGTTCAAATCTGTTAAAACAAATAAATGTGTTAAGGACCAAAGAAGTCTTTTTAAAAAGGACGGCTCGAAGCCACGAACCTTAACTCGCGTAGATTTCTGGTTAAAAGTGATGTGGATTCAACGTTCTTCAAGTGGAAACTGACTTGCCTTATCACCGGTGGGTGTTAAATAGCTTTTCCCACTACCTTTGGATTGGGTTTTCAAGCAGTTTTACAGATTGTTTCAACCAACCAGGTTTGTTTTTAATATTCCCTGTATCTTTAAATTGTTTTCTGATGAAACTCTTTCGGATTTCCGTGCCATGGTGTTTATTTGTGATCTTTGATACCTTATTATTTGTTATCGTGGCCAGACTTTCAAGTTACGTCTGTTGTTTTGTTTAGATAATGCTTTTGGATAATTGTACGAAAATAAATGATGTAACTCTAGTGCTGTTTTCGTTTATTTATTTATTTATGCGTTTTCTTATCAAAGCGCTTATGGTTCCAGCGGAATTGGATGAAGATTTGTTAGGTTTCCTCTTATCTTCTGCGTATTTTATTTTATAAACTTGTAAAACACTCCTCAACGTAGTTTAAATACATGTACGATTATTTCTCTGCTGAATGCGCGTTCTATTGTTGAAAGATATGGTTACTGGCATTGATTAGAGTTAATTACGGTCTGTATACAGGGTGTTAAATGCTTGCTATTTACATAATGTACGAATTACTTATTTTTCTGCTAAATAAATGCAGTTTTCTGATTCCTATTGCTATTTATGGTTACTACACGACCCTTACTACTCAATACACCCCTAAAAAACTCCTTATCACAGCAATATATATATATATATATATATATATATTGAAGTATTAGTAATAGCTAAAAGGGTATAAAGATTATTTTGTTTGAAGGTTGTGTATATGCCAAATAAAGCCAAATATCAGATCACGTAACTGAAAATTTTGTGTTTGCCGTACTTTACAAATGTTAAAGTATTTGAAGTATATTAGTCAAAGTAGAAGTGCCAAGACGTAAAACAATGACTTGATGACGTGAGAAAGCACAGTATTCAAGGATCTATACTAAGCTGTACGTTAATAAGCCAAAGAATGTACATTCGCTAATCGAAAAACCGGATGCGTCTGTAGAAGTTCCACTATTCACCACACAGAGCCAGGTTTATATGTGAAACATTTCGGCACTTATTTAGTAGAATCAACCTTTGGACAAGCTTGTAGTATCAAAATTATAAGTGAAAATATTGTCCAAGCTGATTGAAGGGTGACGTGTTTTTGGTCATATGAACCAATGATTGAACATTTAAGTATAAAATTGTAAAGTGTAAAAGATGAATTATAGGTATTAGTGACACAAACTAGTTGGGACGATTTAATTGGATGGGGAATTTGTAAAATGTATAAAGAGTAGGCATAATTTAAAAGGTGGTATCACCTAGGTAAACATAAATAACGGAGTTCGATTAAAATATTTTTGTAACAAGACGTGTTTTTTGTATACTGCGCTAATTTGAATATTAAAAAGAGTAAATAAATTATTTTGAAAAGTTTAAGTCTTTAATTGAAACAAAGAAGGGTATAGATAAGTGAGTGGAATAATAATAATAGTAAAGACGAGTGGAAAGTTGTAAGAGTGAATTGGAGCGAAATTGAAACAGGCGGAATTAATAGTGGATGTTTGGAACGAGTTGGATTAAGGCAGAAAGGAATTGGATTGGATTTATTAGACTGAAGGAGAAACTACTTGGAGTGATTTGGATAGTGCATTGCGGATAGATTGGTATTGAGTGGAAACTAGAAAGGAGCATAGAATTGGAACGAGCAGATTAAAGAAAGGATAGCGTTGGATTAGCAGGAGTATTATACGGAAAGAAGGCATAATTATAGGAAAATTAGCGCGGGGGAAGTAAAATTGCAAGGTATTCAAAATTCTAAATTTGGGCATTATTTATAGATTTGGGTGAATATCAAAATTAAGTATAGCAAAACCTGGTGTCTGGAAAGCAGAGGAGCCATAGCGATAGTGCAACGCAGTGTGAAGAACCATCCGGTGATTGAGATTTTGAGCCAAAGTTCAGAGCGACGCGTAAATCGGGTGAGTACTGTGTTTTTGATACGTCAAAGTCAAATTGGTAAGAGTAATTGATTTGGCACAAGGCTACGTGGATCTGCTTATTAAAAATTTGGCATATACGAATATAAGGTTACATGTACTAAAATAAAGGTAGTGCAGTTTGGTTGGTGTAGTGACCATCTACCTATCACTGAACCCACGGTAGGTAGGTGTGGATACCCTGAGAAGGCGAGTTTCAATAGTCGAGGCATATTCATATAGTTTTGTTTTGTAGACCGACCAAACTTAGTTAAAGCACGAAATATAAGAGTCAAAATTTTCACACTGTCAAGTAGATAAAAATTGTAAATAAATAAACCACAGTTAAAGTAAATACATATAAAGGGGGGGGGGTGAGCAAAAGAATATATATATATGTATAATATATATATATATATATATATATATATATAAATTGGGGATACATAACTCGCATTAAAAGAAAGTAATCTAAAAATATTACGTTTTGACCCTCACTATCGATGACGAAGTACGTGCTTTTTAGGTAATTAGGTTGTGAACAAAGAATGTCAGAAAAATCCATACGAACGCATACTAACGAATGTTTATTTACATACATTGCACTTGTATACAAAAGAATGCCCATTTGCAAAAATGCATTTCTATAATCAAGTTAATTTGTGTTGTGTTTCAATAATTTATTAGAAAAGAAACTTAGTTCGATTTCGTTTAACTGTTTGTTGTTTATTCGTTAAATTTAAAAGAAGATTTAAATTTAGTGTGTGCACATATGAACAACCCCTAAGTATTTATTTAAATTAACCTTTACCGTTACTACACATCACTGGGAAGCTATAAATATTTGAAATAAAAGTTCGTAGATTTTTATGGAGCGAAATTAATATTGACAAGTCGGTTGCTTTAGTTTATCGTTTAAAGCCAGATGTAATGTCTTTTGCAGCAGCTTAAATTCTGTTGCCCTTTTATGCATAACAACATTTTTCTTTTACTTTCTAATTAAAACCAAAATCTAACAATCCCTCCTGTTAAAACCCATGTCCACACATTATACTAATTTAACATGGTTTTTGATTCGAAGTGATATCTTTCAAAACAATTATATAATTTACAGTAACTATAAAGGAAGATATAAAACACAAATAACGTGCGAAATAGAATTGTAAAAGTATCTGTTAAAGAATTGATCTATGACACTAAAATCCACAGTGTAATCTTCTAATGTAACCGTGAGTTGCAGTTATGTTACTATTAGTTCTAATCATCTGTCATTATCTTATATAAATTTAAGTTAGGTTAATGAACTCTCTCGGTCTAATGGCGTACGGCGTGGTCACATTATATAGATGTAAGATTGTATGTATATTATTAAAAACATTGAAGCCTGGAATAAATATATACAATAAAGTGTTATTACAACGACTTAGGTTTCCATTAATTAACATTTTCAACATAAGTCTACGTAACAAGAGAAGAGGACAATCAACAAGTTAATGGTAAATCATTGTCTTCGAATTTTTTTAAAAACATTTGCGCTTATTTTATGTACTTAAGTGGGTTAGATTCCTTAAGAATTTAGTATGTAAATTATTTGTTTGTAAATGGATAATTTGAAAATCTTATGAGGTCGAATTCTGATTAAATTTCTTTTGTCTTTTCACAAACAATTCCTAACTATAATATCTTAAGTATTCTGTGAACAAAACCTATTAAATATTTTTCCAGACAGCATTTGCAAAATATTCTCAGAACACGGCTTGCAAGCAACAGCCAATTAAAGAAAACAAAAGATCTCAATGAACTATAACGATTTCTATGAATTTGTCGCATAAGATGACGTCCGTTCAAATGGTGAGGTAAGTTTACAAGCTTTCTTACAGCACTATGGAGTAAAGCATATAACCGGTTGCCTAACTATTATAGAAACGATAGCGATTTATTATTTTCGAACTACAATACCTAGAATGAACTAATGAACAGAGGGCTTATGGTCTATAAACTTGAGCCAACTGAACACGTTCAAGGTAACGAAATAGCTTTTCTCAATGCTATTAGAAGCGTTTATATTTTACGAGAAGAATGGTTTAAAGCGTACTGATAGAATGACAGGTGAGAAGTCTGAGGAATAAAAGAGCATGCCCAAAAGCAATGAATGTATGTTGCAGAGGCAAAGGAGGTGTGTAGGGACCGTTCATTAATATTTCCAATGCTCCACTCGAAGGTACTACATTGGCCAGGAGGCGAGTTTTTTGTTGCCTGGAAATTTAGAATTTTGCCGAACCTTTGCCGTTCCAGGCAAGGTAGGGATCTTTAACGTGCGTGACAACACTCACACACGGGACCTCTATTTAACCTCTCATCCGAACGAGGGCGTAATTTTTATGAAAAATGCTCACCTGCTATTTTTCAAGCAGTGGACCGTGTCGAGATTTGAACCCAGGACCTTGGGATCCGTAGTCTTACGCTTACTACATTGATCCACGGCGACGCCGGTGTGTAGGGACCGATGAACGTGGAGAAAGATCTAAATGATGCTGAGAGTAAAAGTAGTGTAGCAGTCTAGAGCTACACCTGCATATTCCCCAGAAAGAGCTGCCAGGTTTAGTTAACCCGAAAGGGAATACCGTGATTGGTGATTGATTGTCAAATGCTCGTTTGTAACGTGCATTTTCGTAGCTTAACCTTTTTACAATACTCAATTCGTAAATACATTTCTGCAACTACTATCTCTATGTTTTATATATTTATTAACTCGTTTGCGAATAATCCCTTTATATTATATTACGCGATTATCGACTTTCACTCTCCACGATTCGATAGTGTGGTTAGGTGATCGAGATTGAAACACATCCTTAGGTGAATGCGTCGTATTATAATGAGTGGATATTATTGATTTTCTAGTTATCGATAAGAGGTTGGAATAGAACGAGTAGAGATAAACAGATGGGGAGTTGTAGTTTGCTCTACGTTCCGATATATATATATATATATATATATATATATATATATATATATTGTAGTGTATAAGGGAGATACCAAGAGTTCTGAGGGTGGTTTAGTACAAGGTCGTATATGCCAAGCAAAATAATCCACATATTTGATCATATAAACTTAAAAATGTATGTTTCCCGTATTCTACATATGCTAAAATACCATTCAAAATGGTAGTTAAAATTAAGTGCCAAAAGGTAATATCGAAATGACTAAATGACGTAGTGAGATGTGCAGTGCTCAATGGTTTATACCGAGTTTGAATGTTAAAGGCCTTTGAAAGTACATTTGCCGTCCGGAAACCGGATGCGTCTATGAATGTTTAATATCGATTACGCATCCAGGTTCTAGTGTAATTTATTTTGGTTTTGCATTTTAAATAGAATCAACTTTTGGACAATGTTTGTAAATTCTAAATTATTAGTTATAACAACATCAAATGTGATTGATGAACTGTAATTATTTTGGACCAATGATAGAATTTAATGTGATTTATAAAAATGTAGAAAGGACATGAGCTATGGTATGTGCGACACAAACGTAGTGTGCGAATATTATTGGACGATTTAATTATGGGGTAGTAGGCGAGAAAAGTTAAAATGGTTGCCGTAGAAAGCAAACAACAGGAGATTATTTTCGAACTTTATTGGTAAAAAAGACGTGTTTTTTTATACTGTGCTAATTTGTAACGATTTTGAAAAAAAAGTAAATAAAAGTATTTGTTTCTAAAAGAGTTTTGATTTAATAAAGTGTGGTAAAGAAGCAACAGCGACAAAAGCATAAAGTAAAGATTGGTAATTGTGCGACGGAAAAACGACGGATAAGTTAGATTTGGAAAGCGAGTGGTTATAAGGAAAGAAGTTGAATTTGGATAGCGTGTTAAAGGTAGCAGGATATTGGGAAGATTTATATAAAGGAACGGAGTTTGGATTTGGAAAGCAATTTATAAGTAGCAGGACATTGGGAAGATTTATATAAAGGAACGGAGTTTGAATTTGGATAGCGATTTAAAGCGAGTTAAAGGTAGCAAGGAGATCGGGAGGACATATAAAGGAACAGTAGTTGGATTTGGATAGCGAGTTATAGATTGGTAGCGGAGCAGCGGGCAATTTGTAAAAGGACAACGAGTCGATTTGGATTAATTAAGAAGAAGCGGACGGATTTATTGAATACACGACGAGCGAGATTAAGGAGAACAATAATTGGTAGTGAAGGATTCGAAGCAGAAATTAACACAGGGGAAGTTATAGCACTGGGTATTCAAAATTCTAAATTCGGGTTAATTATTTCAGGTATTGGGGAGCAGCTTAAAATTTCAAGAACGACACCTGGAGGCGGTACAAAATTCAACCAAATAGGACATCAGTGTAAAGACGCATACGGCGACACGGATTTTGAGCCAGCAGTCAGCGCGGCCAACAACGAAGTGTAAACCAGGTGAGTGCTGAAACATCTTAAACGTCAAAAATAGTCATAAATTTTGGTAGTAATTTAATTTGGCACAAAGCGTCGTTGATCTTAATAGAAATTTTGGCATATACAAAAATACAGTTAAAAAATTTAGTACTAAAACAAAGAGTGCACTTTGGTTGGACTTGGTACATCTACTTATAACAGAACTCACTATAAGTAGTTAAACACCCTGAGATTAAGAGCTTAAATAGTCGAGGCATTGAAATAAATAATTTAATTAAAGAACCAACCAAACGTTGCAAATACGGGGTGTGCGTTAAGTGTGCACATTTCACAAAAGGCGCTACAAAAAGGGGCAAAAAGAGAGTGAGTGACGGACAGTGAGTAGTAATAAAAAGGGGGGTAGAAATCATACAGATAGATAGATAGTAGCAGTAATATATATATATATATATATATATATATATATATATATATATATTACGTGAAAAATACTGTTTCCTTGTTGCTTTACTAATTGTGTTTTGAGTTGAGTTTCTTTTGGGAAAAAGCTGTGTATTTACTTATTCGGCATGTTCTTCACAATTAAGGAAATAGTTTTAAATTGTTTCAACGTAAGTAAATGTAGGTGAAGGACGCGAATAACCGGTAAAATGAACTTTTGACTTGACCCAACCTAATTTTTGTATAATTGAACTGTAAACTGTAAACAACATGTAACTAAATCAGTGGCGTATTCCGTGATCTATTCTTTACATCATTTTTTTTTCTTTACGTCACTTTCGCGTGATCTATTCTATAAATAATTTTTTTTGTGTGTCATGAATGTGTTTGTGCTTTTGCTTTTAAGAGAGAAGTGCCTTAAATAAAAATGGTACATTCGTTAGTTACTTTTGGTGCACTACTTGGTTACGTAGTTGCGTTTGTCGTGTTTTTAAATGTTTTACCGTATTCAAACAATGCCTTTACCAACTGAGATTAGCTTCAGAAATTGACGAAGTTCTTTCTGCTGAAGCAGATCCGCAATACGAAAAATTCTTGACGGATGTTTGGATCGGAATTATACTAACTTTAATTGTTCTTAGTTGCGTGTGTTGCATGTGTTCCTGTCTGTTGTACCACAAATTCCACCCCCGCGAATAGACTGTGAATCTTTGCCAAGCTACACCAGTGCATCCGGTTTACCAAGCTATCAGGAAGCTTTCGATCAGTTACAGAAAGTAAAAGAACAATCTTCAGTTGATAGTAGTGTCAAGTTTCAAGTTGATAATGGGATGGAACCATGGACACCCCACACTCCACCAACTCCAACTGCAAGGCTATCAGTAGCCGAACTAGTCCAATTCTATAGAAACTCTTCCTGTGCTCCTGGTTGTGTAAGTTGAACTATTCCTATTTATTATTACTTTAAATATCTATCCGTGGTTTTGCCATATCTTCGTCGTCCTGATACCTTTTACAATAGACTTGCCTGCGATTAAAAAAAAAGAGAAAGAAAAAAAAATCAATACTGCTGAATTACTCATATCAATTGTGTCTTATCTATTTATCTTTTGTTAATATTTTGTCTGATTTATGTTTAATTGGTGTGTGAGGAAACGTTTCTGCTACTCCCCAATATTACCTCACTGTGTACTAAACATTTTTCTGTATTGCTTTTACCGTTGTTATATTATATAGATTATCCAAACAGTTTCTTTTTTTTACATTCTACAAAGTACTGAATAACTTAGACTTTTCATTGCTGCTATACTTATTCTTTTTTTTCAGGTTTGCTTAACTAATTTTCTTGCAGGTATGGTTACTAACTCCTTACCGCCGCATACATCATAGGCCAGTCTGCTTTCTACAACCCCCCCTACTCTCCGATTGAGCCCGGTCATTTCTTTGATTTTGTTTGTGTTACGTACGGCTACGAGCCAACGTAGCATAAATTTGGCGCCCAACGTGGCGGCCACGAAAAAACGTAACAGAAATTTTGGCGCTCAACGTGTGGGGCTCGATTTTTTTTTGATTGGCCAGATATTATTTTTTCTTCCTCTCGATTTCTTTGATTTGCTCTTGACTTTCTTTTTTTAAATTTTTTTTTGACCTTGATGTTTTTTGGCATTGATTTTTTTTTGTTTGGGTGTATCGGCTCCTAATTATTTTTTTTTCTTTTCGTTTGAACTGGATTTTGTTTAGTATTTAGTTATTTCGTTAATTTAGTTTCTCTATCGAACAAGCCTAATAATTCGTTTTGTGTCTTTAAATATTTGGGTGTTGTTTGTCAATTCTATAATAATGGGCGACTATTGGAAATTAAAAGTGGATCGGTAACATGAAGCTGAACTCAAATATGAAGTCGGTTCTCGTGGGTTCGATGCAAAGGTACCTGTATCCGAACTTCGTAAATCCTTTAGGAATATTTTGAAAATGGAATCTTCGGAAACTCTAAGTCCACTTAAATCTGGTATCGATTTTCAGACTGATAATAAAGCCGTGACTGAAGGTTTAACTGAATTAACTACGAGGAGTAAAGATTTTAATGGTGATATTTCAACTGCCGACGGCAAACGTATTATTAGCCTTGCTATGCATCTCAAAGGGAGAATCCAACGCATGAATGTTACTTCTGACGCTGAAACAGTAATACAGCGAAAGTTGTTGCTATGTGTTAGTAATTTACGCAGTGATTGCGATAGGTTATACCGTCGCTTTAGACGTTCTTCCACTTCACCTAGGGTACCACTTGTTTCTACGGCTACTATTAATCCGACTACTACTGATACTGAGGATGATCTTACTTCTGCTGAATCTTCTGATGAATTACCTATACCTATATCTATTTCTAAATCAATTGCTACGTCTGGTTATGGCCAGCTGGTGTCTAAATGGGACTCAAAATTTTCGGGTGATGACCGTATGTCTTTAAATGCATTTCTATTACGCGTGGACGAATTATGCTCGGCACGCAACGTTTCTGCTTCTCAACTATTTTCTTCGGCATCAGACTTACTTTCGGGAAAAGCTTTAATTTTATTCAGAGCGCATAGAAAAACCTTAACTAATTGGCAAGATGTTATTCGACTATTAAGGGAAGAATTTCAACCCGTTAATTACAACGAAAAACTTTTAGAGGAAATAAAGCAACGTACTATGGGTCCCTCAGAGTCTATTGGTGTATATTTAGCTACGATGGAAAATTTATTTGCTCGTCTGACAATCTCTCTCTCTGAACTACAGAAACTCGACATTATTTTACCAAATCTTACCCCTTTCTACCAAACCAACTTAGCTTTGCTTGATCTGAATACTATTACGGAACTTTTGCGTGTGGGTCGCAGACTAGAACAGCGCAAAATACAAGCCGATAATTTCAAGTCTCCTCCTGCTCTGAACTTTTCTCAACTCCTAGAGCCTGACTTAGCTTATACCGGTCCTGTGGTCCGCAGCAAACTTACGTCTGCTTATGTCCCTCCCCATTCTGGTGTTTCTACTTTGAAAACATTTACACCTGGTGCAAGTGATGCTCCTAAAAATATTTCTAATTCTTCCGTTACTTGTTGGAACTGTGGCCAACGAGGACACAAGTCTTCTTCCTGTACTAAACCTCAAATACTTCACTGCTATGGTTGTGGTAAACCTAATGTTACCCGTACCAATTGTACGAGCTGTAACAAGAATTTAAACTACCGATCGAGTCGCTAAGCCGAGAAACCGACCCGATCCCTTCTACAGTTGTCTCGGTACCTATTATTTCCTCAGAAAATCCTTTCTCTGGTCTTGATGACCGATCTAAATATGTTCTGGATTTTATTTTAGCTAGTTCTCGTGAGGACGACAGACCTTATCTTACTGTTACTATTTTCGACATCGAATTTAAGGGTTTGCTTGATTCTGGCGCTTCTCGTACTATTATTGGTGGTCCTGGTTGGGATATTCTCTATTCTCTTTCTTTGCCTTTGTCCCAAACGGAGATCCACAGCTGTACGGTAGCCAATGGTCAAGCTTGTGACATTCTCGGGTCACTTACTTTACCCATGTCGGTCGAAAATAAAACTATTCTTCTTGACGTCCTAGTCGTTCTTTCTATTTCTCAGTCTCTGATCTTAAGCATTGACTTCTGGAAATCTATGGGAGTTGTCCCAGATTTTCGAACGGGTCAATGGACTTTCGGTTCTTCTTCTACTGTCTCGATCAGTCAGATCAATGCTCTTTCCTATCTGTCGAGCATGCAACAATCCGAATTGTCTCGTATAGTCCAACAGATGATTCCTAAAGATGATACTTTACCTTTGGGCTGTACTAATCTCATTGAACATCAGATCCGTACTACATCTAGTCCTATCAAGCAACGATATTATCCCATGTCCCCTACGGTACTTCGACATGTCAATCAAGCTCTGGATGAGATGCTAGAAAGTGGTGTTGTAGAACCATCTAATAGCGCTTGGTCTAGCCCTATTGTTATGGTGCCTAAGAAAGATGGCACATATCGTTTCTGCATCGATTTTAGAAAGGTCAATGAGGTTACAGAAAAAGATGCCTATCCCCTTCCCTATATTTCTACGATTCTAGACCGTCTTAGAGACGCAAAATTCTTAACTAGTTTGGACATTCGCTCTGCTTATTGGCAAATACCTCTTTCTTCTAATTCTAAGGCGATTACTGCATTTACGGTGCCTGGTAGAGGTTTATACCAGTTTACTAAAATGCCATTTGGTCTTCATAATTCTCCAGCGACATTTCAACGACTTATAGATCGTGTGCTTGGTGCTGATCTTGAACCTTTCTGTTTCGCATACTTAGATGATGTGATCATCGCTACCCCTACTTTCGAACAACATTTGGTGGTACTACAGAAAGTGCTTTTTCGTTTAAATTCTGCAGGTCTTACTCTTCGCAGAGATAAATGCATTATATGCCGACGGGAACTCCGTTATCTGGGATACGTAGTAAATCGTCATGGACTCCAGGTCGACCCAGAAAAAGTTTCGGCTATTCTTAATCTTCCTCTTCCTACTACTGTAACTGAAGTACGACGCATAGTTGGTATGTGCTCGTGGTATCGTCGCTTTATCCCAAATTTTTCTGCTCTTACTGCTCCAATTACTGCTTTGACTAAGAAAAATTCTAAATTTGATTGGTCTTCGGAATGTCAGCAGGCATTTAAGCTGCTGAAAGAACACTTGGTAACGGCTCCAGTGATGAGTTGTCCTGATTTTTCTTTGCCCTTTTCTATACAGACTGATGCCTCTGATTTTGGTCTGGGTGCGGTGCTGACGCAACAACAGGGTGATGACGAAAAAGTCATTAGCTACATTAGCTGTTCTCTTAAAAAGGCGGAACGCAACTATAGCGCCACCGAAAAAGAATGTCTTGGTGTTATTTGGGCAATTGAGAAATTTCGTCCCTATATCGAGGGTTCTCACTTTACTGTGATCACCGATCACCACTCGCTTATCTGGCTGAATAATCTACAAAGCCCCAACGGTCGTTTAGCTCGTTGGTCTGTACGACTTCAACAATATAACTTCACCATCGTACATCGTAAAGGTAAAGAAAACATCGTTCCCGATACCTTATCTCGCTCAGTACCTAAAATTCACTTAATTGATGACTTTCCTAAATCTTCTATTACTCTGCCAATTTTGGATCCTTGGTATCTTAAGCTACGGACTCGTGTTAATTCCAATCCTAAACTATACAGTATCTGGCATGTGGAAAACGAATTACTATATAAGCATGTAAAATCTAAACAGTCTTTGCTCCAACCTCCTCAAGACGATTGGAAGTTAGTAGTTCCCAGCGAACAACGGAATAGGATTCTACACGAAAATCATGATCTACCTACTTCAGGTCACCCTGGTGTCCACAAAACTGTCTCTAAAATTTCCATGCGCTACTATTGGCCTAAACTTAGAGCCGCTGTTGCTCGATACGTCCGTCGTTGTAAAATTTGCTCTGCACACAAAGTCGAACAAAAGAAACCTCCTGGCTTTATGTCTCCCCGTGCTACTGCCACTCGTCCTTGGTAAGTCCTATGTACTGATATTGTCGGACCTCTTCCTAGATCCTCTAAAGGTAATTCTTTCATTTTAGTTGTTGCCGATTGTTTTACAAAATATGCTTGTTTCTTTCCTCTACGTGCGTCTACGGCCGCTACTGTTGCTCGAACCATTGAGGAAAATATTTTCCTGGTGTATGGTACTCCTCAGTATCTAATTGCGGACAATGGTGTACAATTTTGTAGTAATATTTTCACTAAACTCTGTGATTCTTATCGAACAAAAATTCTGTTTAATGCTCGCTATCATCCTCAGGCGAATCCGGCCGAACGTATTAATAGAGTCCTGAAAACTATGATTTCTTCTTACGTTTCTGATAATCAACGTCGGTGGGACGTTAATTTAGCAAAAATTGGTTGTGCTATTCGAACGCTTAAACATGAGGTTATTGGTTACTCCCCGTATTTTGCTCTATATGGTCGTGAACACGTTCTCTACGGCGATCATTTTGGAAAACTTCTTGATCCTGATGATGTTCTTATGGATCCTGAACGTCCTATTCCTCCTACTGACTTAGTCAAATTTGAATCACTTCGTGAGGAAATTTCGAAACGCCTTTCCTTGGCATACAAGAAAAATGCTAAACACTACGATCTTCGTCGTCGTCCCTTAACTTTATCTCCTGGCGATCGCGTGTGGAAACGCAATTATGTTCTTTCGGATGCCACTCGTTACTTCAATGCTAAACTTGCTCCCAAATATGTGGGTCCCTTTACTATTAGAACTAAACTTTCTCCTTGGACCTATATCTTAGTGGATGATTCTGGTAACGATCTGGGTACGTGGCATATTAAGGACCTCAAACCCGATAAAACTTTAGACCCTCCAGACATTGATCCTGAACCTCCGGATCCTAGAAGGCTCCCTACGGCTGATTCTATTTGGACCCCTACGTGTCGCTATCCCTAATGACTTGAAAATTTTTCTTTTTTTTTGGCTTATTGGTCTTGTGTTTTCGCTGATAAGCTTGTGTCCGAAAACACTGGCGCCCATTTCGTATTCTTATTTATATTTTGTAGCTAGCCCATCCCGTGACTTTTTCTTTTGGCTAGTTCTACCATTTGTTTACTATTTGACTATTATAGTCGTTTTCTACGTCCATTCCTTGAGGTAGGCGTCAGATCTATTTTCTTTTCCTTTAGGTATTTCGACTTGGTCGCTTTTGTAGGTCTGTTAGCCATACTTTGCTTGAGTAATCGTTTCATACGAATCTGTGTTACCTCAGTCGGAAGTATTCTAGATTGTGTACTAGCTTGCCTTTGTCCTTTGCTTTGTCTTGGTTCTTTCTTTGCTGCACACTTGAGGTTGACAGTTGTGTCGTCTAGTTGGTTTGCTACGAGTTTTCTTCCTCGTTTTTTTTTCCTTTCCTCTTGGTTTCTCCGCGGGAAGCCAAAACTTTTCTTTGAGGTGGAGAACAGAAATGTCCCTTTTGGAGACATCCGTCTTTTGACGTTTTTGAAAGTAGCTAAGACCTTTAATCCTCATTGGGTGTTTACTTGATGCTTTCTTTGCCTGTTCTGTCGTTGTTGGTTGCGATAGATGACTTTGTCTTCTCCGATTGAGCCCGGTCATTTCTTTGATTTTCTTTGTGTTACGTACGGCTACGAGCCAACGTAGCATAAATTTGGCGCCCAACTGCACCTGCAGTATCGCTTACTGTCTGGAATACAATGTATTGCATCCGTTCTCACAACTTGCTTGTGAACTTTCAATAACCTTTTTGGTTTATCCTTGAATTTACATTGTTGCATATACTTAATAATTCTTTATAATTCTTACTAACTTCTAATAATTTCTATTAACGGTACATATACATTGGGGGATACATAACTCCTCCCGACGTAAATGAAAAATTAAGGGATTTACTTTTGTTTAATTTTTAAAATTTATTGTTCCTAAGGGTACATTTGTTAGTTTTTTATTTACTTTTGTTTCCTTATGTTTAAATTTTTTCTCTTTATTCTTATATTTTAGATACATTTTGTAAAATACATATATAATTAGAAAAATGATTAAAATAATTAATATAATTGTCCATACTCTTATATTATCGTAGTGTAATTTTGGCACTTTTAACTCACTCAAATGTTCCTTATAATTGTCCATTAATTTCATGGCGTGGTTGAGATCGTCTAGGTCTAGGTGTTGTAGTTGCATGGGTTTCTTGATTATTTCATCTTCGGTTTGCGTTATCTGAATTGTAGTTCTGGTAAATTTGCAAATTTCTTGGTTACTGTTGGGTCTTGATATACTCTGATTATTTCGTTTTTAATTTTAAATAAGTCTTCTTTAAGGGTTAATTCTTCTTTCCGGTTAATGATAGATTGTTTTCGTCTTGGTTGCAGTGGGCAGTTGCTATTACTTCCGTTGGAAATACAGCAATCCATTTGTTTTCCGTAACTTTTGAATTTTCATATTGGTGATTTGTACTGGATTTGCTTCACAGTTGTAATGGTTTGAAAATCTTAATAATTGTACTTCACAAGGGCTGTCTCCTTGAATAGTTGTTGTTGTTAAGGATTGGCATAAATATTGATTTGCTGTAACTTCGGTACATTTCTCGTTTGTATAACCATATCTTAATTCGTTTAAGGATAGGAATTTGGTTTTGGGTATAATAACTAGATACGTGCTAGTAATTTTCATTGAAAACGCAAATAAATGATAATAATTATAATTGTTACTTTCTACTATAGGGATTTCTATTAAAAATGTTATTTCATTATTTATTTATTTATTTTTATTTATTTATAATAAAACATGTGTGAATCACTGATGTGAATAACAATTTGTCAAATACAATAAAAATATGTTTAGAATATACAATTTACAAAAATAAAATCACCAAAAAGATGGAAATTATGTTATAAATCTTCAGAGGACAACCTTAAAGAACCAACTGAAGCTAAAAACTCAGGCACTGTGTAGAAAGCATTTTCTAATAAGGATCTTTTTATATTCAATTTAAATTGATAAAGAGGCAAATCTTTTATGCTAGAATGAAGTGCGGTATAAAAAATACAGCCAAAGTAGTTAGAACCATTTCTGCTCCTACTTAGCCTATGATAAGGTACAATCAATTTTCCCTTGTTACGAGTGTCAAAGTGATGAATATCGGTGTTGTGTTGATATTGTAGGATTTGTTTTTTGATGTAAAATAAACAGACATGGCAAAGTTAAAATTTAATATTTCATAAAAGATGCACGGCAGTCATCACGGAACCCAAGGTTAGACATAATGCGAACAACTCTACGTTGAAGCTTGAAAACCCGAAGGGAGCCGCTACAATGACCCCACACAATTATAGCATATGAAATATGACAATGGAACATGCCATGATAACATGACAGTAGCACATTAGGTGAAAGTGATCTTACCAAAGAGTTTATGAAATAAATAGTTCGGCAAAGTTTTTTGCATAGCAGATCACAGTGGGTGTTCCAACTTAATTTGCTATCCAGGGTGATACCGAGAAAACTAGCGGATTGCTCCATTGTAAAAGAATCCCTTTTTAATGAAAAAATCATTTGTTTGGTTTTATCTCTATTCAGGGCAAGTTTGTTATCATTAAACCATGATTCAGTGAGGCATAAAGATGTCGTACTGTCAGCTACCAGTTGAACCATATTATCACTCTTATTATATAGAGTGGTATCATCTGAATAAAGGACAACATCACACTTGTCTTTTAGAAAAAAAGGTAAGTCGTTAATGAAGCATAAGAAAAGGAGCGGACCGAGGATGAGACCTTGAGGAACACCAGAAAAAACTTCACACATGCTGGACAATTTGCTTTTGAAGAAAACACGTTGAGACCTAGCAGTCAGATATGAAGCAATTAGCTTAATACTATCATCATCAAAATTTAAACCTTTTAATTTGTTAACTAAGAGGGCATGATCAACACAATCGAAAGCCTTAGTCAAATCACAGATCACGGCAAGATAACTACCCTCCTCAAAAACATCTGAAATTTTATTTACTAATTTGACTAATGCATCACTAGTAAATAATTTTTTTCGGAAGCCGAATTGCTCAGCGCACAAAAAAACTATTATTTTCAAGATAAGAAGTAATTTGAGTATTTAATATACATTCAAAAACTTTCGAAAAAGTGGGTAAAAGAGAAATGGGACGATAGTTCTTAATATCATCAAACATACCCTTTTTATGAACAGGGATCACTTTTGCTTGTTTCAGAATATCAGGGAAAACTGCTTTCTTTATGCAAATATTAAACAATTTGGTTAGCGGAATAAGAATACTGTTGATAACTGATTTAACTAAAGAGATGTTAATATTAAACAAATCCTTCGATCGGGAATTCCTCATCGCTAAGACAACATCTCGCACGTAGTTGAAAGAAACTTCTTCAAAATGGAAAGAGGGTACCAAACCAGAGAAACAATGTGTATAAGTAGTTGTGGTACTGGTGTTAGTATTTGATAAATTGGATAAGATTTCTGCAACAGAATCAATAAAAGAATAGTTGAAGTCATCGGCTGAGAAATGACTGTTCATATCATTGGCTCTGTTTTTAGAACCTTTGAAATTAATAATCAAATCCCATTTTCTTTTATTATTATTGTTAGTTCTAAGAATGTAGTTGTCATAGGCATTAATTTTAGCATTTTTGAGTGCATGACGATAAACATATTTTAATTTATTAACATGCAGTTTGAGTTCTGCACTAGGAAAAGCATCATAGAATTCAACATGAAGTAAGTAATTATCACGCATCTTTCGTAGGTCATCCGTAAACCAATTGACAACTTTTTTGGAACAGTTATTCAATATCCTTAAGTGTTTGATAGGAAAACATCGATCAGCTGCAGATGCAATTATAGACATAAAGTTAGTAAATTTGTCATTAATGGACAGACTATTATCATCAATAAAGTTCCAGTTAATTAGTTGGAGATGATTAAAAAATTTATATTTCCCATATATTGTATAAGGTCGATAAGATTTATGATGATTAACAACTTTAACATTATCGTCAAGATTTAATTGAGTGGCAAGGCCGAAATGATCAAACAAGCCAGTCTTAACCACTCTACAAGAGAGAGATAGAATATTGGTAAAGATTGTATCAAGACAATGAGAAAGACGAGTAGCTGTTATATTAACAATGTACAAGCCAAAGGAAACAAAAAAATCAATCAGTGTTATAGCTGCTTTCTCAGTAGATTCAAAATGAACATTAAAATCACCACGGATCAAGGGGTGAGACCTAAAAGGCAAACCAAGGCCCTTAAATACTCTGTGAAGCGTTTCACAAAATATGTCAATTGATCCCTTATTAGGGGATCTATAAATAGTAATAACAGTAAGATTGATACGATTAAAATGTATTGCACATAATTCAGCATGTAACTCAATTGAGTATTTATTGATTAACTCCAACACATTAAGAGTGGCGTAAAATTTCTCATCTACAAAAATAGTCACTCCTCCCCAAAAAAATTTAGATCTGACAAAGCTAGAGATAGGTACCAAATAATTAATTTTAACAAATTGTAGAGCATGATTCTTTATGTTCACTTCAGTTAAACATAACACGTCACATTAATTTTATTAGAGATAAAAAATGCTTCCATGTCATTAATTTTATTGCTTAATGATTGAATATCCAAACAAAAAATATTCAAGGTTGAAACCCCTGGAGATTTACGAAGTTTATCCTCATGTATTTTATTAAAAACTGATTTGTTATAGTTTATTGAAAACCCCTACTCTGAGCCTGATTACCTTTGAATCTAAATGGCTCGACAAAAACATGATTACCCCATAAGTTATTTGACAATATTTTACTTACATGTAAATTATTTACACCGATTTTAAAGGACTTATAATTGTTAAATTTGGTAGTTAATTCAACACAAGATGAAGCTTCAATGCTGTTTTTAGTAAGAAATCCCAAGATATCTTCTTTATTAAATTTAGGATGTACTCTAGATACAAAAATAAATCTGGATTTTTCAACTCCTTGAATGTCCGAGTCTGCATTATTACCATAAATTAATAAGTTCTTATTATTTTTATTGAGGTTAGAATTTAAAGAGGTGTTCTTAGAAGTGGGCTTATTTAAGTTAGCAGGTCTCAATTTATTAACAGGAGCTGCAGAACAAAGTGGTTTTTCCAAATTAGACAATGATGCAGAATCTTGAGTGTCTAAATTAATAATTGTATTCATAAGTTGCCCTTGAACTTTTGCTAATTCCGGTAATGCAGTCAACAATACACCATTGTTATTGACAACAGCATTACATGTGATTCTCCAATGCTCCACCCGAAGGTACTACATTGGCCAGGAAGCGAGTTTTTTTTATCTGAAAAATTTGGAATTTTTGCCGAACCCTTGCTGTTCCAAGCAAGGTAGGGATCTTTAACGTGCGTGACAACACTCACACACGGGACCTCCATTTTACCTCTCATCCGAACGAGGGTGTATTTTTGTGAAAAATGCTCGCCTAACATTTTTCAAGCGGACTGTGTCGGGATTCGAACCCGGGACCTTGGGCGTAGTAGTCACACACATACCACTACGCCACGGAGCCGCCTATTGACAACAGCAGCTGTTTTGGCGGAATATGAGTCACCCACATGTGTATTATGTTTATTTAGCTTTTTTAATTTATTTATTCGGACTGCCATATTTGACAATTCGTCATTGCAAGAAGCTTTAGCGACGGCAACCGCATTAGTTGAATATGACGCATCCATTTGCTTACTGTGTTTAAGATCAGAGTCAAAGTGCATTGAACTTGAACTTTCACTTGTACGAGATCTACGCGGCGCACATGTATTCAAAACCGGTTGATCACAGTTTAGCTGAGCCTTAAATGAATCATTCTGCAATTGTAGTACATATAACAATTTTCTCCTTTAATAGTGCAGCGTTTTCGTGCAGTAAACCAATTTCATTGCGAAGTGAAGATATCAGTTGTCTTTGAATATCACAAACCATATTAGAAGCCGAATTTTTATTGGCATCTGGAATGGCGGAAAAAGCCGAAATAGGATCAATTATGTTAATACAACAATTAACATTGGATTCATCAACAAAATGCAGCTTTTTTTGCTCAGCACAACTTCTGTGGAAAACTGCTTTGTACATTTTGCATAAAACACATTTAGGGCCACCGGAAGCTCCCCTAAAGCACACTTTACAAATAATTTTATTGGAGTCATCAACACGCGACCCGTCTTTGTCGGCCATTTCATTCTTTACATAGCCTTTAACTATAGCTATTTTTACAAATATCAGAATGTTTGGTTCTACTACATCAAAGGGTAATTTACTATTAGTTATAAATGATCTAATTCTTAATAATTCTTTTAATAAATCAGTTGGTTCTATGATACTAGATTGTAAGGTATTTAATTTTGCAGCATTTTCTAAAGTGGCTAAAATTTGTTGAATTAAAGTAAGAGTTGATATTATTTGAGTGAATATTGTATTGAATCTAATTAAATCTCGCATTTCTAACATGGTGGTTTGCATGTTAGTTTTAAGGGTTTGTATTCTGTTGGCTATACTATCTTGGTTTCTTACTAGTTCTTAATGTTTTGTTAAATTTTATAATGGTTGATTGGGTTATAGATATTTGGTTGCTAATAATGGTTTTTATATCTTTTTGATTTTCAATTAGTTGTTGTATTGCGTTGTCATATCGTCCTGCATCTTGATTATCTAAATTGTCTGTGATTTCGTCTTGCAGTTTGTTCTGTGGGTATTAATCTGTTAAATTTATCTACTATATTTCTTAAAATACTTTCTATTATGCTGTTATAATTCATCATTTCTATGGCGAATTCCTTTCCGAATTTTGCTGTGTCCATTGATTGTTTTAATCGGTAATAATTATCTTTGATTGTTTGAAATTCTTGTTTTAGTTCCGTTAAATCGAAGTTTTGTGCGAATGTCCAATAGTCTGTTGTATTTTGCATACTTCCCATTTTTATTGGTAGTATACCGGGGTTGTTTTTTATGTCTTCAATTAGTATTTTGTTGTTCGTTCTACCTGGGCGGAGGTTGACGGTAAGGGTGATGATTGTCTATCTGAAATTACAGGGTGTCTTAAGTTTTTTAAGTGAATGTATTTTATTATCTTGTCGTTGTCTACCACGGCTACATTTTTGTCCGATATTCTCTTAATTTTAAATGGGCCTAAATTTCGGGGTGCCGTTTTGTGTCGTTTACTTTGGAAATTTTTCTAGTACACGGTTTGTCCAATTGAAAATTTATTTGCGTTAGTATTCTTATTGCGGGTTGTGGTAATACATTTCTTGCCGTTATCTAATTTATCTTTTACTTTATCGTAGGTTATTTTTAGTTTCTCTTTATTATCTTTGGAATATTGTTGATATATTTCCTTGTTATCATGTATGTCATAAGGGTTGCGGGAATCTGAATGTCCTAATGTTAATTCTAGAGGTGTAAAATTTGTCGATGAGTGGATCGTATTATTGTATGTGATTAGTACGTATGACATTAAGTTCGTGATGTGTTCCTTCTTGTAAGTTAGTCTTAATAATCTGATTTGTTATAACAGGGTCGAATGTAATCTTTTAACTAGTCCATTCGAATCAGGGTGGTTTTTAGTTATAAAATGAATTTTTATTTTATGGAGTTCTAAAGCGTTCTGTATCGTCTTATTTTTAAATTCGTCTTCGTTATCTAAGGTTATTGTTTCGGGTGTGCCATAAAATGTAAAGTATTGTAAAAATACTTGTGTTACGTCAATGCTATTTTTAGACGCGATCGGTATTGTTTGGCCTATTTTGGTGAATGCATCTACAATTGTTAAATGGTTTTGTGCTTCTACTACTAGAGTATCGGCATGCAATTTTTGAAAAGGATTGTCAGGTGTTTTAATTAACATTAAGGGTATTTTTGGGGGTGTTCTGTTGTATTTTCCCTTGTCGCATAATTCACATTGATAAATAAAGTCTGTAGTTAATTCCTTCATATCCTTAAAATAATATCGTCTTATAAATTTCTTTATTGTTTCATTAATTCCACGATGGTTGGTTTTGCCTTCGTGTTGGTTTCTAATTACGTCGTTTATTTCATCAGGGTCGTCTAAGGTTATTTATTTTCTTGTGCATCGAATAAGTTCAGGGCCAGAGTTATTAAATAATTTATAATTGTGAAAATCGGTTATAGAAATGTTCGGTGTTGAAGTAAAACTAAAATCGTTTTTTCTCGGGGGTGTATTCTTTTAGAATTTTAATTTTTCTTCCTGGTTGTCATCCTTAGTTATTTGAATTTGGTATATTTTCTTGTTGTCTACTTTCGTATATTTTACGGGATTAGGGTTAGTTAAAACTTCGGGTTTTATATCGATGGCTTCGGTTAATATTTTAATCGCGGTTTTCGGTTCTTCATTTTGCGTCGAATGTATCGTGTCTATCTCTTCTGAATCTTTCTTTATTTCCGTTTCGTCTACGTTTCCTATAATGAATTCCGTTTCTAGTGCGTTGAGTTGTATTCTACTTAAGACGTCTGTGTGTTTGACTGTATTGGTGGATGTTAGGGATATTCCTTCACAATGGAATATGTCGCGGTATTCAAAACATAAATTCTTAATTGCTCTCTCCTCTTCTTTGTTGATGTCGGTGTTAAAGCGAATATTATTTAAATTTTCTCTTAACATTTTGTAGCTTTCTACGAAGTTGTAATTGTTTTCTAAATTTTCATCTATTTCTATTTCGTTAAAATTTAATTCTTAATTGGGTTTGTCAGTGATAGTTCTACGGGGTAGTTATTAGAGCTTCGAATCGTCGTAGTGGCATAATTATCTTTTATTTGTACTAATGCGGTGGGGGTTTCTACTCCTTGTTGGAATGTTATGTGGTTTATGATTCGTAATTCGTTTTTTGAATTTACTGGGATTTTATTTTTTTTTCCGTTCGGGGTTCTATCGTGTATTTTTGTTCGATTTCGGTATTTTGAAATTTAATGGGGATTTGTCCGTGTTTTGTTTTCAATAAACGGTTTTTTATGTCAATGTTAGCTCCTAATTTTCTTAGAAGGTCAATTCCTATTAGTCCGTCGTATTTATCGTTGAATGCAAGAATACAAAATTTGTGTTTCACTTTTACATTGAATGTTTTAGGAAAGGGTATATTAGCTACGAATTGGTGTAATGTCGTTCGATGGGCTGTTTTCATTTTAAATAGTTCTCTCTCTACATAATCTAAATAATGTTTTTTTACGGTTCGGGAGCTAATTAATGTTTTTGAAGATCCGGTATCGATTAATAGTTTAAGTTTGGCATGTGGTATTTCTATGTACGGTAGTACTAGATGATTAATATTATTTAAATTGATTATGTTTGGTCGTTTATAAATCGATCTATCTGAAAATTTGAACACGCGTTTTCTTCGTTGTCCTCCTCGTAATTTTCGCTTGTTCTCACGTTGTAATTTTCTAAATGGTTTGATTAATCGTTCGTAGTAGGATGAATGTAATTATTCTGGTCATTGTCAAATTTTTCTACTTCTTGGTGAAATAGTTCTTCTGATGTAAAGTTGAGTTTTTGATTGTGACTTGGTCGGATGTGCGTTATTTTTGTATTTTGTCTGGTGTTACCAGATTAGGTGTCCATAGGTGTTGTTTTATAATAACTGTTAGAGTTGTTATTGTTATTTGTCATTAATGTATTTCTAATAGGGCCCACGCTGAATACTGGTCTTTGTTGGTTCATGTTTTGGTTGAATCTTGGTTGAAATGCGGGTTTCGTAAAATTTGAATTAAACGTTGGTCTCGAGAATTGTTTAAATTGATTATTAAAATTCGTGTTATTAAAATGCGGGCTGTTAATTTGCGGTTGATTCATTTGTGCATTAAATGCTGTGAATTTTTGTTGGGGGATTGTTTGTCTTGCGGTGTATAGTTATAATTGATGAATAACTTTTATTCGCATTGGAGTTATATAGTCTGTTTTGGCAGTACAATACGTTTTCTTCTTCTATTATCATATTGTAACGGGCTACTACTACCGCGTTTCTTTAATTTAAAACAAGTAATAATAAAGGTCTTTATTACTCACTGTTCACAAGTCTAATTAACAGTATATGCCTTATTTATAGATGTTTTCAGTCCAATTAACAATGAAGCACTATTACACTAATGAATTTACAAGCACTAATATCTTCTTAAACTAACTTCTTTACCATAGGTCCATTAACAACACTAACACAGCTATTTGTTTATACACTTCTATTTATTTATGTATACTACAAGCTGCATGTACATTAGACACAGCATATAACATTTATGTTTACTTCTAAAAGCTCAAACTACTATTACTTTACAACGTTATAATTTATATTAGACATTCTAGTATAGACTGGCCCTTGCATTTCTCAGCGGTCTTATATATACTCAGATTTAAGGATATGACTCATCTTCTGGTAATTACGAGAACCTTACCGGTCTGGCGAGAATGAACAGTGCTGGCGACGTTTTGTGTGTTTGATTGCTAGAAGCATTCTAGAATCCTGGAGACTATGCAGACCCTACAACGCTTGTGTGTTTGACGGGTTGCCTAATAGTAGCTCGTAACACTACCCCCTCTTTAAAAACTGTAAATCCATCTTGACGCCAATTCGATGACTGGTGACGGTATCGGCAGCTATCTCCTCTGGTGCATCCACCGCGTCGTTGGAAATAACAGTCAACACTCTTTTCTTGGTCTTGGTAGGCAACCGGTTGATAACAACAAACAAGGACCTGGACGTTGGTTTTCTGGAAAACTACTTCTAGCATATTTCGGACTATCCTCCAATCTAAGCGATCCAGTCCACAGCCTAGCTTGGGCACCGTTAGTCTCGTTACTCCATTTTCCATCATGTGCGCTTTAAGATTTAGCAAAGCCTCCCATAGATGACCATAACTAAGTCTCTGCCATGAAGAATTTTTGGTGACCAGATAGTAAACATAACGATTTTTGTCTTGAAGAACCAAAGCTTTTCCTACAGTTGGCTGCTGTTGTACTAATTCATCCACACATACAAACTTTTTCTTGAAAACAACAGCTATTCCCATTGACATTGCCAAATCTTGAGCTACGCAATGTGCAAGGGAATACTCTTCTGGTGCTCTAAACAGATCTTGCTGTTTTTCAACAACAACGCCAAATCTTGCCTTAGCGGAACCACCATACGCCGCCATAAAGCTCTCAAAATCTACATTTGGCTCATGATTAATAACTTGTCGAACACCATTCTCATCATTCGAGCTTTCTTGGTTGTTGCCAGCGTAGGATGTTAAACGGTCAAGGTGTACCACTTTCGGTTTACCACGGGGAGATCTTCTGATCCGGTACACTACATTATTAATCCTTTTCATCACTTCGTACGGGCCTTCCCATTGTCTTTGCAATTTTGGCGACAACCCCCGTTTTCTTTGTGGATTATACAACCACACCAAATCTCCAGGTTGATAACCACCTTCTTGTGCTCTCGTGTCATATTGTGATTTTATTCGATCGCTTGCTGCCTGGATATTCTTTCGGACGTTTTCGTGAATGCTATTTGATCTTTCACGAAGCTTACTAACGTAATCTTCACCTGCGATCTCTTCTCCAGGTTTAAATCCAAACTGAAGATCACATGGTAGCCGCAATTCACGTCCTAGCATTACGCAAGCGGGCGAGTATCCTGTGCTGTCATGTACCGGAGATCGGTACGCCAGTAGGAACAAATGTAAATATTGGTCCCAGTCTCGTTGATGTTCAGAGACAACTTTGGCCAGGTACTTCCCTAACGTCCTGTTCATTCTTTCAACCATTCCATCCGATTGGGGATGAAGTGGCGTGGTTCTAGTCTTCCTGATTCCAAGGTGCTTGCAGACGTTTTGAAACAACGCCGATTCGAAGTTTCGACCTTGATCGGAGTGTAATTCCAACGGAACGACAAAACAACTCCCTGACTAGTACATCTGCAACCGTCTCGGCTTCTTGGTTAGGTATAGCATATGCCTCCGGCCATTTGGTAAAATAATCCATTGCACCAAGATGTATTTATTTCCTTTCTCTGATTCAGGAAACGGACCAGCTATATCAATGGCTACCCTCTCAAAAGGATTCCCCACGTTATACTGTCTCATTGGGGCTTTCCGTTTTGAGACCGGGCCATTTGCAGAGGCACACAATTTACATTTCCGGCACCACTCCTTCACATCATCTTTGCAGCTCAGCCAATAAAATCTTTCTCTCACTCTCTCGAGAGTTCTTTTCACGCCTAAGTGCCCTCCGGAAATACCATCGTGCAAGTGTTGCAACACTTCCGGCACTCTGCTTCTCGGCACTATCACTTGAAGTCTCTCAGTGCCATCTTCAAATTCCAGGCGTCGTTTCAAGATTCTATTTTCCATCATCAAGGAGTCCCACTGTGCCCAGTATGCCTTCAGGCTCCTACTTAAAATACTAATTTCTTCCCAAGCTGGTCGTTGTCCTCTATTTTTCCACTCAATAATACGTCCCAATTCGGCGTCATTTTCCTGGTCTTCCATAGATGACCATAACTAAGTCTCTGCCATGAAGAATTTTTGGTGACCAGATAGTAAACATAACGATTTTTGTCTTGAAGAACCAAAGCTTTTCCTACAGTTGGCTGCTGTTGTACTAATTCATCCACACATACAAACTTTTTCTTGAAAACAACAGCTATTCCCATTGACATTGCCAAATCTTGAGCTACGCAATGTGCAAGGGAATACTCTTCTGGTGCTCTAAACAGATCTTGCTGTTTTTCAACAACAACGCCAAATCTTGCCTTAGCGGAACCACCATACGCCGCCATAAAGCTCTCAAAATCTACATTTGGCTCATGATTAATAACTTGTCGAACACCATTCTCATCATTCGAGCTTTCTTGGTTGTTGCCAGCGTAGGATGTTAAACGGTCAAGGTGTACCACTTTCGGTTTACCACGGGGAGATCTTCTGATCCGGTACACTACATTATTAATCCTTTTCATCACTTCGTACGGGCCTTCCCATTGTCTTTGCAATTTTGGCGACAACCCCCGTTTTCTTTGTGGATTATACAACCACACCAAATCTCCAGGTTGATAACCACCTTCTTGTGCTCTCGTGTCATATTGTGATTTTATTCGATCGCTTGCTGCCTGGATATTCTTTCGGACGTTTTCGTGAATGCTATTTGATCTTTCACGAAGCTTACTAACGTAATCTTCACCTGCGATCTCTTCTCCAGGTTTAAATCCAAACTGAAGATCACATGGTAGCCGCAACCACGTCCTAGCATTACGCAAGCGGGCGAGTATCCTGTGCTGTCATGTACCGGAGATCGGTACGCCAGTAGGAACAAATGTAAATATTGGTCCCAGTCTCGTTGATGTTCAGAGACAACTTTGGCCAGGTACTTCCCTAACGTCCTGTTCATTCTTTCAACCATTCCATCCGATTGGGGATGAAGTGGCGTGGTTCTAGTCTTCCTGATTCCAAGGTGCTTGCAGACGTTTTGAAACAACGCCGATTCGAAGTTTCGACCTTGATCGGAGTGTAATTCCAACGGAACGACAAAACAACTCCCTGACTAGTACATCTGCAACCGTCTCGGCTTCTTGGTTAGGTATAGCATATGCCTCCGGCCATTTGGTAAAATAATCCATTGCACCAAGATGTATTTATTTCCTTTCTCTGATTCAGGAAACGGACCAGCTATATCAATGGCTACCCTCTCAAAAGGATTCCCCACGTTATACTGTCTCATTGGGGCTTTCCGTTTTGAGACCGGGCCATTTGCAGAGGCACACAATTTACATTTCCGGCACCACTCCTTCACATCATCTTTGCAGCTCAGCCAATAAAATCTTTCTCTCACTCTCTCGAGAGTTCTTTTCACGCCTAAGTGCCCTCCGGAAATACCATCGTGCAAGTGTTGCAACACTTCCGGCACTCTGCTTCTCGGCACTATCACTTGAAGTCTCTCAGTGCCATCTTCAAATTCCAGGCGTCGTTTCAAGATTCTATTTTCCATCATCAAGGAGTCCCACTGTGCCCAGTATGCCTTCAGGCTCCTACTTAAAATACTAATTTCTTCCCAAGCTGGTCGTTGTCCTCTATTTTTCCACTCAATAATACGTCCCAATTCGGCGTCATTTTCCTGGTCTTCTCGTATTCTTTCGAGTTGCCAAGTATCATCGGTTACCGTCATTCTATGGATGACACTTATTTTCTCTGATTGCAGTTTACTGGACAAGGTCTCCTTGACAAAGCGTCTGCATACCGATGGCTAGTTCCTACCCGATGTTCTGTGTCAAAGTCATATTCCTGCAGCCGCTCTATCCACCTTGCAACTTGTCCTTCAGGATTTCGAAACTGCAGTAACCATTTCAGTGCAGCATGGTCTGTTCTCAACAGGAATTTACGGCCGTATAAATACTTATAAAAGTGCTCTACGGATTTGACGACGGCCAACAGCTCCCTTCTTGTCACACAATAGTTCCTTTCTGGCCGCGACAAGACCTTGCTGAATTACCCAATAACTTTTTCTTGTCCGTCCTGCACTTGAGAAAGAACGCCTCCTATAGCTGTGTTACTGGCATCGGTATCCAACACAAATTTTCCCTCCATCCGTGGATAACTCAAAATTGGTGCTGTAACTAGTAGCCGTTTCAGTTGTTCAAATGCTCTGTGGCAGTCGTCATTCCAATCATATTCTTGTCCATCTTCGGTTAATTTTGTTAACGGTTTGGCAATGTTCGCAAACCCAAGTATAAAACGTCGGTAATATGTGCACAATCCTAGAAAACTGCGTAGTTGGTGTATATCTGCTGGTGTAGGCCACTCTTGTACCGTTTTTATTTTGTCAGGGTCAGCTCTTATTCCGGTCTCCGAAACGACATGTCCTAGGTATTTCACCTCTTTTCCAAATAGGTGCCACTTCTTGGGGCTTAATGTAAGGTTTGCCCCGCGTAATCTTTGGAATATCTCCTCTAGGTTCTTAAGATGTTCTTCAAAAGACCGGCCTAACAATATTACGTCGTCCAGGTACACCAGACATGTCTTCCAGGACAGTCCACGCAGTACCGACTCCATCAATCGTTCAAAAGTAGCAGGAGCATTGCATAATCCAAATGGCATAACCTTGAACTGCCATAATCCAGTTCCAATTGTAAACGCAGTCTTTTCTTTATCATTTGGCTCCAAGCCTACCTGCTAGTATCCGCTTTTCAAGTCCAAGGTCGAAAACCATTTTGATCCGGATAGAGTATGTAAGGTGTCATTAATTCTGGGCAAAGGATAGCTGTCTTTCTTTGTCACATTGTTAAGCCGCCGGTAGTCTACACAAAACCTTGTCGACCCGTCCTTTTTCTTGACAAGCACTACCGGGGATGCCCATGGACTATTCGAGGGTTCAATCACTCCCTGTTCTTCCATATCGGTGATAATTTGCTCAGCTTCCTTACGTTTTGCCAAAGGAAGCCGCCTGGGGTGTTGTCTTATCGGTTGCGCATCTCCAGTATTGATCTTGTGTTGCACAACATTCGTCCTTCCTTTCTCACTATCATCCAGTGCAAACACACCTCGATATCGTCCGACCAGTTCTTTTACCTTGCCCAGTTGGTCGCCGTTTAATCCTTGACACGAAGGTATTAACATATCCAGCAATTTCTGTGAGCAACCGTTGGCTGGTTTATCTTTCGTGTCGTCCACACAACGTTTAATATGGCATACTGGAATGCAACTTCCCACAATCGTGTCTTTCTTCAGGGTCACCGTATGCGGATTAATGTTCAGCACCCTTACTGGTACCATATTTCGAAACTTTACCAGCGTTCTTCCAATCAGTAATCCCTCCTGACCCATTCCCGATTCAGTTGCTTCCATCATGCATACTTGTCCTTCCCGAAGCGTACCATCCGGGCGTCCCATTACTATCATTTCCGCCTTCTCGGGTATTTTCATATCGCAAATCATTCGAACTTGCATCGTCTAGTTACTCCTACCTTGAAATGGAATCTCATCATCATCTATCTAAAGCACATTTTCTTTCATGTTTACATGAAACCCATATTCTCTCATGAGATCCATTCCCAAGATCACTTCTTCCGTAATTTCAGCTACCAACACTCGATGATTAATTAAATTGTCCCCAATTGTCAACATAACGGCAGTCTCTCCATGAGTACAAATTTTCTCACCACTTGCCGTTCGAAGACACACCGATACAGGTAGCACTTTTCCACGACCAACCAAATCTGGTCTCACAATAGTTCTTGTCGCTCCTGTATCCACAAGTAATCGGACAACCCTACCATTAATTCTACCATCGATATAAATGCTGTCCAGACTTTCCACCGACGATGCAGCACGGATGATAACCTCCGGGGCACTACGCTGTGCTGTCGAAGTTCGCCCCCTTACATGGACCAGCTTTGGCGCAACCGGTTGTTTCTTTGGTTGAGTACAGCGTCTCTGCATATGGCCAACTTCACCGCAGCTCCAGCATCGTAGACGCCATCTCCGCGGGCGTTGTCTTTTCAGCCTTTCCGCCTTTCGCTTTTCAAACACACGGTTTATTATTTCATCTATGCTGTTCTGCGATTGCTCAGGTTCTTCTAATGCAGACCGAACTTTGTGACTCGTCCTGTGTGACGTTTGCTTAGCTGCTTCAAATTCAAGCGCATAAGCCAGTGCGTCATCTAACATTTTTGGCCGTGCTAATCTTAGCGCTTGCTGTATTTTACCGTCTTTAACGCCATCCACAAATGTTTGAACAGCCAGTTGTTCGAGGAAACTATCTGGTGCCGTTGGGTATGCCAATCTAACTAATCTGGCGATGTCAGCTTCGAATTCTTGCAGGCTTTCACTTGTCTTTTGCGAGCGGTTCTTAACTAGTGCGTGGTAAACCTGTTGAAGGTGAGCATCTCCATATCTCATCTCAAGTTTTGATGTTAAGAGGCCGTAATCATTCTGCTGGTGATCGGGAATCGTTTGTAAGATGTTAAGAGCCTCCCCCCGTAGGGCCACTATTAAGGAGATAGCCTTCTCTTTGTTGCACCAACCGTTGGCTATTGCAGCAGCTTCAAATTGTTTCAAATATGTGGGCCAAGGTGTTTTACCATCGAATGTAGGTGGTTTTACTTTAAATTTAGACGGAATTGACTCGCTTCTTTCCATGGTTCTTATTTCTGGAATGTTCTGATTAACAACTTGGCTTGGTAAATCAAGTGGTCGCGTTGTTAGTGAAATCATTTGTTCTTGAAGCCTCATCACATCTTCTTCCATTTTTACCAATTTATTATCCAACTTTTGCTCAACTGTTTTTACCTGTTCAGTGAAATTTTCTTTCAATGCAATGGAGCTTTCCATTAATCTTCGTTCTAACGTGGCTGTATTTTCACTTAACTTTTCGGTAAGGTTTGATTCCAGTTCAACTGACCTCACTAAGTTTTCATTGAGTGTCACTTGCATTTCGGATTTAAAATCCTTAAGGAAGTTCATTAAAGTTTTTGCCTCCATTTTACTTTGATTTCTTGTAACTAGCATATACAAACTACTTAAATGTCTTTAGACTTGTGTTTTAAATTAATCACTATATACCCCACACAGGCTGACACCAGTGTAGCGGGCTACTACTACCACGTTTCTTTAATTTAAAACAAGTAATAATAAAGGTCTTTATTACTCACTATTCACAAGTCTAATTAACAGTATATGCCTTATTTATAGATGTTTTCAGTCCACTTAAAAATGAAGCACTATTACACTAATGAATTTACAAGCACTAATTTCTTCTTAAACTAACTTCTTTACCATGGGTCCATTAACAACACTAACACAACTATTTGTTTATACACTTCTATTTATTTATGTATACTACAAGCTGCATGTACATTAGACACAGCATATAACATTTATGTATACTTCTAAAAGCTCAAACTACTATTACTTTACAACGTTATAATTTATATTAGACATTCTAGTATAGACTGGCCCTTGCATTTCTCAGCGGTCTTATATATACTCAGATTTAAAGATATGACTCATCTTCTGGTAATTACGAGAACCTTCCAGGTCTGGCGAGAATAAACAGTGCTGGCGGCGTTTTGTGTGTTTGATTGCTAGAACCATTCTAGAATCCTGGAAACTATGCAGACCCTACAACGCTTGTGTGTTTGACGGGTTGCCTAATAGTAGCTCGCAACAATATTTATTGCTTCTTCTAAATTTTGGGGACGTTGGAATTTTATTTTATCTGATAGGCGTTATGGTAATGCGTTTATATAGGTGTCTAGTGCCGTTTCGGCGTACTTTTTTGTCTTTAAAAGTCGGATATTTTGGTCGGGGTCTTCTATTTTTAATTTTGTTAATATTAAACTTCTTTTGTCTTGGCATTTCATTCCGAATTGGTATGAAGATCGGTTATTTTCCATTCTAAGGTTTATTAGATCACGGATTAGAAATATTATGTTGCGTTGATCGCCAAAATATGCAATCAATATGCGTTTAAAGTACTCCCACTGTTCTAAGTCATCTCGGCTGGTTATTAGTGTTAGTGCCTGTCCGGCCAGTTTACTAATTATCCAGGCGTAATAGTAATACATTTCTTTCGTTCTCTCCGGGTTTGTAGGTTT
Organism: Platerodrilus igneus; assembly: GCA_036346225.1. Taxonomy (NCBI): domain Eukaryota; kingdom Metazoa; phylum Arthropoda; class Insecta; order Coleoptera; family Lycidae; genus Platerodrilus; species Platerodrilus igneus. Next base: position 5,663,839 of record JARFIW010001469.1, on the reverse strand, counting down.
TCAAAAATATTTCACATGCTGTAATAAAATTTCCTAGCAAAGTTTGATCTCCGTTGAAATTAGGGATGCTTTCGAGATAAATTTTCATATCTGAACTCATGATTGTTAAGGGTTGTTTTAATGATTAATAGTTACTTTTGGTTTTAATTAAATTCAAATTTTGTGTAAAAATTGAGATTTATTTCGCGGTTTGTATTGTTATTTATTAGTTTGGTTTGTTAAGATTCAGTTTGGATTGTGTTGGGTTATTTAAGAAAGTGCTTTAATTAAATTGCGGAGTTTTGTGTTCGGTAATGTCTGGTTAATTGCTGTAGCCTTGAATTCGTTTATTTATATACTTCGCGGATGTTAAAGTTGTTACGGTTTTAATTCTCTGAAAGGTTTTTATGTGGATTAATATTCTTGCAATAATTTGCGTTATACTTTGTATGTTTCTGCGTCAGTTACATTCTTATTTTATTCCTGCTGATTAATTGAGTCTGCTTTAATTATTTCGCCTCCGTGGGTGTTGTAATTAAAAAGTGCATAAAATGTTTCTCTGTAACTTGCTGCAAATTATTTTTTTGAACTACTAAAACACTAGCGTTCTCTTCTTAATACCTATATCTGACTCTAGAAGTTGGGGGTCAGCAAAACAAATTCTTCCGACGTAACTAGGGGTCTATTCCTTGGGTAGAGCCATGAGCAATGGGGGGGTAAATCGAAATCTGTTGGGGGATCATACTCAAACTAAAACAAATAGGCGCCACCAAGTCCGAATTGATTCACGTTAATGGCATGGCATTTTTCTAAGGGCGGACGTGGAGACCCAAAGAAAAAAGATCGCCTTTGCTGACAAGGACCTGTCTTAACAGAATAAGACGCAGTTCCTGTAAGAAAGAATAATAATTAAGTCAACATAGAAAATTGGAACACTGTTTGTGTCCCGCAAATATACCTAAAGAAATATAAAAAAATATTTTCTATATAAGGGTAGTATCAAAATACAACTCTTAAAGATATTAAATTTCGGTGATTAGGTTTGATCACACTTGATCAAAATAAAAAACTTTAAGCTTGGATTAATAATTTACTCAAAAGAATCTGTTTATCTTTAAATAAAATTCAATGCAATAAAATTAAAAAAAATTATTTGAATTACTTTGTAAATTTAACATAAGGTTTATCAACCCTATTCATGATCAAATACATTACAACAAAGTGTAACTTGTTACACCAATATTTTCTAACCCACTCAGATCTGTTTAGGTCAATTACATTATAGAAATTAAAATACAAATTTTTCTCTTTAAGTTTGAAGTACTAATTTCAGTTTAAAATGAAAATGTTCACAAAAATATTCTTGTTTTCAAAGTCGGTAGTGACGCAGTGTTAAGCATCTGTCATCACGGATACATGTGTCAACAACATATTTCAAACAAACAAATGATGCAATTACACCTGTTATTGTAACTAACAGATTATATTCTTACAAAATCAAGTGAGTGAATTTTAAATTTAATACTGGGAATTCCAGCTTAGCAATAGTTGAAGCAAATAACAAATACGCACTTCTACACATCCAAACAAAATAGCGTGCTTCCTGAAGGAAACACAAAAGAATTTCTTAAAGCTACTACGAACCAAACAAAACTGCTTTCCAAGACTGGATTAGGAAGTGCATCGCCATGCGGCATTTACTGCTTACATTCTATCAACGTAGCATCTCGGCTCGGAGCAACAAACGATCTTCTATTAATTAGATCAGCATTCCATCCTCTAAATACACATGGTAAAATGAAGTGGTTTTCTTAACGTCGATTCTCGTATTCAAGGTACTAACTGCATCGTAAATTGTAAATTAAATTCTTATCGCCTAAATTTTGTTGCCTACATTCATGTCGTTTAGATTCTCATCGCCTAAATTTTGTTGCGCGTTATTCTAAGAATGTGCTCACTCATTCAAACCGGTCACTGGCCATCGTCCTCGTATACATCCTGCTTTTACTTCTACCTATGGCCGAGTGCTTATCCCGCGCTCTCGGACGATCGGAGGGTCCAAGGGGGGAGGTTGTCACACCTCTAAGCGTCTTTGCGACTGGCTGTGGAATACACCGACATCTAAAACAAATAGACTAACGAGTCTAGATGCTGTTTCAATGTAATAATTTAATTGTTAAACGTATTATGACTTTACTTAATAAATGTGTTTTATTATTTTTGTACCTTTAATGAAGAGGTTTATCAACTCGAAAATAAAACTGTTACAAACTGTATTGTCTCGTTACCTTGAATGTCTGCAAGCTTTCAGCCTACCGTTTTGTTACAGTATTTGCATCAAATTCTCACTTAATAATTTTTACAATAAGTTGTTTAACTATAAGTTTTAAGTCTCCTGAAAGATTTTGTTTTCAGTCGGTAATAAATCAAATAAATTGAGTCGTTTACAATTAATTACTTTGTACTGAAGTACTTAATCATAAAATGTCATGTTTGAATGAGTTTTTTCAGTGATATAGATATTTATAAAGTTGCGATGCGCGTTTTTGAATGAATCTTTTCAGTAGTTGTTTCGCTATAATTAGATATATTTCTAGTGAATGGTTTTTATTCAATGCTGGTTGTCGGCAATAAGTCGCGTTTTAGATTTGCACGCTTTGTTTCAATTTGTAATGGGTTAATTTAATAATAATTGCAGTGCTTTTATAATTTATACACTCATTTAATTTATAGAAGTGCGATGAAGGTTAAGTCTGAATAAATCGTTTCTATAATTAATCGTTATTGCGTTTGTACATTAAGCTTTCGTTGATAAATTGTTAAAAATTAGTTGCGTTCTATTTTTGAATTTTAAATTGTTTTCGTTTTGTTTCAATAATTCGTGCGCCAGTTGCGTTTTGTATTAATAATAATAATTCGTAATAATTGTACTTTTCACTTTTCTCGTTTAGAACTCTCTTGCTTTAAAAATAAATTTTCTAAAGTAGTTCTCGTTTGAAAATAAGTTCTCTTAGTAAATTTTTTTATAAAATGGCATAAATTGCAATAATAATAATTAAAAGATCTGTACATACATAAAATAATTAAAAAAATTTTTTCAATACTAACTAATATCAATAAATTTGTAAAAATCAATTAGTTTTAAAGAAAATGAACTTACATTATTTTCAACGTCTGTTTCTTTTGTTTTCTGGCTGTGGGCTCGGTCGATTTTGTACTTCGTCCACGTTGTGTTTCTTTGGATTCGGTCGATGCTTGTACTTCTTCCAAATTTGTCTGGTTGATTTCAGTCGATTCTTGTACCTCTTCTAACTTTGTTTGGGTTCTTCCAGAATTGTAAATTGAAATTCTTGGTCATCAGTCTTCCGATTTTTGAATTCGTAGTGCCCTTCTCGATCCGTACGACTGCGCCGGTTACGTTTCGGGCCATGGGAGAGGTGTTTTTAAAAACTTCTTCCAAAACTTCGTAACAATTTATTTGGTTTACACAGATATTAATATAGAATTTTGACAAACTGATTTAAAATTACTCCAAGTAGAAAAATAATTAATAATTGAACTAATATGAGTGAGTATCCTAAGCAAAGCAATGTTAAAGCTGAAATACTTATGACTGACTGACTGATCTGGGGCTCCCGGGGTATTTATGTTATCCTTGTCCCTCACATGTCTGTGGAAACTTTCAGAGCCCATGTCTGCTTATTCATTATACAATGTAACAATCTTACTTTCTAAGTAATCACTGTTCTTAACCGTATGTGACCTGCGATCTGCAGTATCACTATCGTCTGGAACACAATGTATTCATCCGTTTTTACAACTGTTAATAACCTTTATTTACTTATCCTTGAATTGCATTATTGCACTTGACTTAATAATTTCTTTAACAATAATTCCTAATAATTCCTAATAACTTCTATTTCATTATACATACATAGATTGGGGGATACATAACTCGCGTATCAAATTTATCTACACATCATGTGTGGACTGTTTCACATTTGTTAATGTATCGTTTACAGTTCCAGTGACGCAAATAGCAATATGTGAAGTGGGATGCAAATCCATGATAAAGTCGTTTTATTCGATATTAAACCTTTTTCCCATTGATTATTGCCACAAAAAAACACTATTTTATTCTCTCACAACCATTCGATTTTTCAGCTAAAGGCATAAAAGCAAGTCATCATATGTTTGAATGTGGTTCATGTATAAAGAGCGATTTCCCATAATTATTCCAATAGAATAATCGTAAAATAGTTTTCAAGGATTCACTAGCGCATTTGTAAACTTAAACTCCTCTGTTTTCTCTAAAAACAAACCATGTCGTGGTTTACAAATCATTCGATTCTATCAAATACCTTCAAGGACATTTATTAAAATGGCTGCACGTTGATAGCGATATAGATATTGTTAAAGATTTAAGTATACGTTAAGAACACTGTAAGGTAAATTATTATATACATAATTACAGAAAAAAAGTAGTCAAATTAATCCTTTGTATTGAGCTCTTTGAATAAGCTCTTGTGAACAACACGATCGATAACTAATATTGACGTAAAAAGTGTCTAGTAGAATTTATCGTTTAGTAAGAGAAGATGTCTGGTATTAATAGGAAATGTCTTTATAAATCTTTATAAACCAATCTGCCTCAAAAAGTAGAGTATTATTAGAATACGCTATTTGTATAGACATGCATTTATGTGTTTACTACACTACCAATAATTTTTTTTACAAACAATATTTTATTTTAAAATCTAAACGAGCTAAACAAACTTATTACGTAGTGTGCGTTCTTATCCTCAAACACTGTCCATTAAAATGTTATTTGCACAGCAGAAAAGTAACTTAACAAGAAATAGCACGGTCGCATTCTAAGGAACGTTCGTTATCGTATAATTTATGTAATTATTGTTCCCTCTAAAGGCGTCATCAAACTTTGTATGTTCTCACATACTAACGAACGGCCATTTGCAGACTTTTTATGTGCTTATTCTGCTTACTGCAAAAGCAAGTTGAGAGTTCATATGCCCTTTATTTGAGGAACATACATTTGTATCCAATTTTAGTGATCATACCGCATCACAAAAGTCTTTTACATTTACTTATGCAGTCACATACCAACGAACTTGAATACTTGTGTAATTTATATGATTATACGAAATCTCAGAAAAGCACTTTAACATATACAGTTGCATACTACCTAACGGCCATTTATATACAATTTATATAATTATGCCGCATCACTGAAAAGTTATTTACGAAGACATATGATGCCGCATACTAACAAACGTCCATTTACGTGCAATTTGTGTGATTATACCGCACCATGGAAAAGTACTTTAAAAAGTCATGTACAGTTGCACACTAACGAACGGCCATACGCTTGCAATTTATGTAATTACATGGCATCAAGGAAAGATTATTTACACATACATATGAAGTCGCACACTAACAAACGGCCATATGCCTGCAATTTATGTAGTTACACCGCATCAAGGAAATATAGTTTACAAATTCATATGAAATCGCACACCAACGAACGTCCATTCACTTGCAATTTATGTAATTATGCCGCATCACTTAAAGGTAGTTTAAAAGACATATGAAGTCACATACTAACGAACGTCCATTCACCTGCAGTTTGTGTAATTATGCTGTATCACTGAAGAGTAATTTACTAGCACATATAAAGTCGCACAGTAACAAACGTCCATTTGCATGCAATTTATGTGATTATACCGCATCAAGGAAAGATCATCTACAAACACATATGAAGTCGCACACTAACGAACGTCCATTCGTCTGCAATTTATGTAATTATGCCGCATCACATAAAGGTAGTTTAAAAATGCATATGATGTCGCACACATACGAACGTCCATTCGCTTGCATGTTGTGTAATTATGCAACATCAAGGAAAGGTAATTTACAAATACATATAAAGTCGCACATTTACGAACGTCCATTTGTCTGCAATTTATGTGATTATACCGCATCAAGGAAAGATCATCTACAAACACATATGAAGTCGCACACTAACGAACGTCCATTCACTTGCAATTTATGTAATTATGCCGCATCACATAAAGTTAGTTTAAAAATACATATGAAGTTGCACACTAACGAACGTCCATTGGCTTGCAATCTGTGTAATTATGCCACATTGCTGAAAAGTAATTTACTTACACATATAAAGTCGCACACAAACGAACGTCCATTCGCATGCAATTTATGTAATTATGCCGCATCACTTAAAGGTAGTTTAAAAAGACATATGAAGTCACATACTAACGAACGTCCATTCACCTGCAGTTTGTGTAATTATGCTGTATCACTGAAGAGTAATTTACTAGCACATATAAAGTCGCACAGTAACAAACGTCCATTTGCATGCAATTTATGTGATTATACCGCATCAAGGAAAGATCATCTACAAACACATATGAAGTCGCACACTAACGAACGTCCATTCGTCTGCAATTTATGTAATTATGCCGCATCACATAAAGGTAGTTTAAAAATGCATATGATGTCGCACACATACGAACGTCCATTCGCTTGCATGTTGTGTAATTATGCAACATCAAGGAAAGGTAATTTACAAATACATATAAAGTCGCACATTTACGAACGTCCATTTGTCTGCAATTTATGTGATTATATCGCATCAAGGAAAGATCATCTACAAACACATATGAAGTCGCACACTAACGAACGTCCATTCGCCTGCAATTTATGTAATTATGCCGCGTCATATAAAGGTGGGTTGAAAAGGCATATGAAGTTGCACACTAACGAACGTCCATTCGCCTGCAAAATATGTAACTATGCCGCATCACATGAAGGTGGGTTGAAAAGTCATTTGAAGTCGCACACTAACGAACGGCCATACGCATGCAATTTATGTAGTTACACCGCATCACGGAAATATAGTTTACAAATTCATATAAAATCGCAAACAAACGAACGTCCATTTGCATGCAATTTATGTAATTATGCCGCATCACATAAAGATATTTTAAAAATACATATGAAGTCACACCCTAACGAACGTCCATTCGTATGCAGTTTGTGTAATTATGCTGCATTACTGAAAAGTAATTTATTAGCACATATAAAGTTGCATAGTAACGAACGACCATTTGCTTGCAATTTATGTAATTATACCGCATCAAGGAAAGGTATTTTACAGAGACATATAAAGTCACATACTAACGAACGTCCAGTCGCATGTAATTTGTGTAATTATACCGCATCAACGAAAAGTAATTTACAAAGGCATATGAAGTCGCACACTAATGAACGTCCATTCGCATGCAATATTTGTAATTATTCTGCAAGACGAAACATATCCAGTCCCATATTGATGAACGACCATTTGTTGTAAATATTTGACTTTTCTGTATCGGAAAAAATAATCTAGAAAGCTTATGAGTTATCCATCACTAACGATGACGGTGCGCATGCGTTTTACATAATTAGGTTTTTAATAAAGGGTCAGGAAAACACATGAGCGCGTATTAAGAAATGTCCATTTACATATAGTGCACTTCCGTACAAAGAAACGCCTGTTCGCAAAAATGCATTCCTATATCACGTCAATTTGTGTTGAGCTTCAATAACTTATTAGAAAGGAAACTTAATTCGCTTTCGTTTAACTGTTTTTTTATTTATTCGATAAATTTGAAGGAAGATTTAAATTTAGTGTGTGCACATATGAACAGCCCAAGTGTTTATTTAAATTAACCTTTACCGTTACTATACATCACTGAAAAGTTAGAAACTTTTAAACTAAAAGTTCGTAAATATTATGGATTAAGGGTTTTTGGTAACTGCAATGAACTTACCTCATCTTACCTTGTAATATAAAATATATGGGGGTGTAAATTATTAGCCAAGGACTAAATTGGAGATCTTCTTATGGTGAAGGGATCTCGACAGTTTTCCGAAGCTAAGGGTCTATTCCTCGGGTAGAGCTTATGAGGAGTGGTCGTGGGTTTTACCACAAAACATTGTTTACTTACTGACTCTAGTAATACTAAAATAGGGGGTGCAAAAGGGGCGCCACCCAGTCCTAAAATTTTTTAATCACGGGTTTGCTCTAAGGGAGAAATTGGAAGTCCTTAGAGAGAAATATCTTACTTACCGCTAAAGCAGGAGCTGTAAAGAAAATATTATTAATATAACAATGAAGGACACAAGAGATGTACTCTTGCTACCTTATACTACAAAGAAAAAAGAATAGCTATTTATATTAATACATTTGTGCTTATTTTATGTACTTAAGTGGGTTAGATTTCTTAAGAATTTGGTATGTAGATTATTTGATTGTAAATGGAAAATTTGAAAATCTTATGAGGTCGAATTCTGATTAAATTTTTTTGTCTTTCCACAAACAATTCCTAACGATAAATCTTAAGTATTCTGCGAACAAAACTTATTAAATATTTTTCCAGACAGCATTTGCTAAATATTCTCAGAACACGGCTTGCAAGCAATAGCGAATTAAAGAAAACAAAAGACCTCAATGAACTATAATGATTTCTATGAATTTGTCGCATAAGACGACGTCCGTTCAAATGGTGAGGTAAGTTTACAATCTTTCTTACAGCACTATGGAGTAAAGCATATAACCGGTTGCTAACCAATAGAAACGATAGCGATTTATTATTTTCGAACTACAATACATAGAATGAACTAATGAACAGACGGTTTATTGTCTATAAACTTGAGCCAATTGAACACGTTCAAGATAACGAAATAGCTTTTCTCAATACTATTAGAAGCGTTTATATTTTACGAGAAAAATGGTTTAAAAAGGTACTGATAGAATGACAGGTGAGAAGTCTGAGAAATAAAAGAGCCTGCCAAAATCAATGAATGTATGTTGCAGAGGCAAAGGAGGTGTGTAGGGACCGATGAACGTGGAGAAAGATTTACATGATGCTGAGAGTAAAAGTAGTGTAGCAGTCTAGAGCTACACCTGCATATTCCTCAGAAAGAGCTGCTAGGTTTAGTTAACCGGAAAGGGAATACCGTGATTTGTGATTAATTGATTGATGCTCGTTATTCAGAAATACACCCAATCAGTGGATCCATAGCTAACTATTTGTATTAAGTAAAATAATGACACATACATACAAACTACTCTGACAACTTAAATCGAAAATCATCAGATAAACCAAAATCTAAATTATCACTAATATTAACGCGAGTTACGTTTCGGGTCTTGGGAGTGGTCTTTTTAAAAACTTCTTCCAAAACTTGTAACAAATTTTATTATTCAAACATATATTAAATATGGAATTTTGACAAACTGGATTAAATATTCTAAGTAGAAATAAAATTAATAATTGAATTAATACTAGGGCGAGTAGCCTCAGTAAACGGCAATGTTAAAGCTGAAATACTGTAGACTGACTGACTGACTTGGGGCTCTCGGGGTATTTATGTTGTCCCTGCCCCTCACATGCCTATGGGAACTTGTAGAGCTTATGTCTGCTTATTTCTTAATTCTATTCATTATACAATGTAACAATCTTAATTTCTAAGTAATCGCGGTTTCTTAACCGTCTGCGATCTGCACTTGCAGTATCGCTTACTGTCTGGAATACAATGTATTGCATCCGTTCTCACAACTTGCTTGTGAACTTTCAATAACCTTTCTGATTTATCCTTGAATTTACATTGTTGCATATACTTAATAATTCTTTATAATTCTTACTAACTCCTAATAATTTCTATTAACGGTATATATACATTGGGAGATACATAACTCCTCCCGACGTAAATGAAAAATTAAGGGTTTTACTTTTGCTTAATTTTTAAAATTCATTGTCCCTAAGGGTATATCTGTTACTTCTTTATTTACTTTCGTTTCCAATGTCTAATTTTTTTCTCTTTATTCTTATATCTAAGATACATTTTGTAAAATACATATATAATTAGAAAAATGATTAAAATAATTAATATAATTGTCCAAACGTTTATATTATCGTAGTGTAATTTTGGCACTTTTAACTCACTCAAATGTTCCTTATAATTGTCCATTAATTTCTTGCAGCGGTTGAGATCGTCTAAGTCTAGGTGTTCTAGTTGCATGGGTTTTTTGATGATTTCATCATCTTTGGTTTGCGTTTTTCTTGAATTGTGGTCTGGTAAATTTGTGAATTTCTTGGTTACTGTTGGGTCTTGATATACTCTGATTATTTCGTTTTTTAATTCTAAATAACAGTCTTCTTTAAGGGTGATTACTTTGCTTCCGGTTAATGCTAGATTGTTTTCGTCTTGGCTGCAGTGGGTAGTTGCTATTACTTCAGTTGGAAATACAGCAATCCATTTGTTTTCTGTAACTTTTTGAATTTTCATATTGGTAATTTGTACTGGTTTTGCTTCACAGTTGTAATGGTTTGAAAATCTTAATAATTGTACTTCACAAGGGCTGTCTTCTTGAATAGTTGTTGTTGTTAACGATTGGCATAAATATTGATTTGGTGTTACTTCGTTACATTTTTAGTTTGTGTAACCATATCAGAGTTCATTTAAGGAAAGGAACCTGATTTTGGGGATAATAACTTGATACATGCTAGTAATTTTCATGGGGAAAGCAAATAAATGGTAATAATTATAAATGTTACTTTCCACTATGGGGGATTTCTATTAAAAATGTGATTTCGTTATTCTTTACATATTCTTTCATTATAGCTATTTTTTCAAATATGAGTATGTTTGATTCTATTATTTCGAAGGGTAATTTACTGTTAGTTATAAATGATCTAATTTTTAATAATTCTTTTAATAAGTCGCTTGGTTCTATAATACTAGAGTGCAATGCATTCAATTTTGCAAATGTGGCAGCATTTTGTAATGTGGCTAAAATTTGTTGGATTGCAGTAAGGGTTGATATTATTTGAGTGAATATCGTATTGAATCTGATTAAATCTGGCATTCCTAACATTGTGGTTTGCATGTTAGTTTCAGTCTGTAATAATTGTCTTTAATTATGTGAAACTCTTGTTTTAATTCTGTTAAGTCAAATTTTTGTGCGAATGTCCAATAGTCTATTGTATTTTGCTTACTTCCCAATCTTACTGGTAGTATACCGGGGTTGTTTTTATGTCTTCAACTAATATCTCGTTGTGCGTTCTACCTGGGTGGAGGTTGACGGTAAGGGTGATGGCTGTGCATCTGAAATTACATGGTGTCTTACGTTTTTCAAATGAATATTTTTTACTATTCTTCCGTTGTCTACTACGGCTATATTTTTGTCTGATATTTTTTTGATTTTGAACGCCTAAATTTCTGGGGGCCGTTTTGTGTCATTTACTTTGAAAGTTCTTCTCGTTTACGGTTTGTCCTATTGAAAACTTATTAATGTCGGTATTTTTGTTGCGGGTTGTGGTAATACGTTGTTTGTCGTTATCTAATTTAACCTTTACCTAATCATAAGTTATTTTTAGTTTCTCTTTATGGTCTTTAGCATACTGTTGGTATACTTCTTTGTTGTAATGCATGTCGTAACGGTTGCGGGAATCTGAATGCCCTAACGTTAAAACTAGGGGTGTAAAATTTGTTGATGAGTGTTATTGTAGGCGATTAGTGCGTATGACATTAAATTGGTGATGTGCTCTTTTTTGTAAGTTAATCTTAATAATCTGATCTGCTCTAATAGGGTTAGGTGTAATCTTTCAATTAATCCGTTTGATTCAGGGTGGTTTTCGGTTATTAAGTGAAATTTTATTTTATGGAGTTCTAGGGTGTTTTGTATCGTTTCATTTCTAAAATTCGCTGCTGTTATCGAAGTTATTGTTTCGGGTGCGCCATAAAATGTAAAATATTGTAAGGATCCTTGGATTACGTCGATGCTATTTTTGGAAGTGATGGGTATTGCTTGACCTACTGTAACGTATTTTTTTTTCTTGTTACACCAAGCTTAATAAATTAATAATAAAACAGATAAATTTTAAAGCATTTAATTCGTAAATATTCAGCCAATAAAAATTAAAGTATAATGTTCATAATAACACATAGATTCTAGAAGATATATATTCTGAGGCTTGTTACCAAGCGTTGTCCAGTTAATTATCAGCACTTTTGTTCCCAACGTCGAAGAGTGAAGTCGCTTTTTGTAGACTAGAGATAAAAGTCAAGATGCCCCGATTAAAACACGAGGCGTCTAATAGAGTCAGGAAGAAGAGCTTGAGTTGAGAACATGGAACGATAATATACATCATTTAAGACATGCAATATCTAATGGACATATCTACAACAACAATTTTCAATGTTAAATTATAATAAATTTTCGTCGCAATAATTTAAAGCAGGCAGTTATGGTTTCGTTCTATCTATTTAATACGCCGTATAGAAATGGTTTATTATACAAAGAATCTTGGTACTTCAAACTTACAGATGATTAATACGCTGGAAAAATACAACAGCTGACGTCATGATTTTGCACCTGCAATTTATTTGGATACACGTGAGTGTTTGAAACTTTCCGTAACTTTGAAAGTATAGTAAATTATTATGAGATTTGCTACGTTGAATATTAGAGTAACACAAATAAAAAGTAGTTTTTTAAAGTCAATAACACACCGAATAAATATCTAATTTGTCTGTTGCTTGTACACGCACTCAATGTGTTTTAAGATATTTAAAATGACAACTTATGTCAGATAAAAAAGATAGTATAGATTCTGTTTCTAATCTAGACGCCAGATGCAGTCTTGATTTAATTTTCACATTTTGCTTAAAAACATTCAGGTCATGTAAAAGCTTTTTATTAGTGCTGAAATTCGTGTATATTTTTTGTGTAGATTACAGTTAAATTTGAGTAGTTGCATTTTATGATCGCTATTTTCTGATGATCAATCTTTGTTGTAAATGGTCAAGGAAGCGCTTCAATGATTATAAGTAAAATAAATTCATGTGTTATGATCTAATAAATTATTACATGTTTGCTTAAACTAAATTTTATAGAAATGATCAATTAATACATATTTATTTTGAAGGTTAAACTTCACTAAAATTCTTTTTATAAAAAATTTTTATGACAAGATAGTAAATATATATATTGCAGTCACATGTATATAATCAGATTTCTACATATAAATAGAATTCATTTTGTTTCCTTTGAAAGAAGTTTTATTATACAACATTTAAATTAGGAAAGAGAAAACTAGAGCAAATCCTCCTTAAGTAAAAAGACAGAGTAGTGAAAATGAATCCCTTTAGTATTTCACAGATGTTTAAATTCATTTATTCTATTTTTGGCATATGCTTTTGAGGACACAGATAGTGTCCATGTGGTGTTTTTGTTTGTTCACAGGTAAAGCTGAGACAACTGTTTGACATCTGGTGGTTGAGGTTTTGGTAAGTGTGTGATAAAGAGTGAAATTCAAATTTTATGGCTATGATAGTGGTGTTAAGATAAGGTTTCCGCATTCCCCTTATACAAACACAGTTAAATTTTGTTGGCACTTGTATTAAAAAATACGGTGGCGCCTATTAAAAATATTTTTGGTCGATTATCCACCCATGACCCATGCTCATGATCTACCCAGAGCTAACACTCTACTAGCCGTTTAACCCCTAAGAGTTTTCTTTGTCTAAAGCCGTTTTCCATCTGACATTACCCTGGGCTTGGAGTATAAAGAAGAAAATCTCGACCTAGTGATATCAGATTAAAAATAGAGAGTTTTAGTATATAGCTGATAGTCACGAGGATAAAGGGTAATAAACTTACAAAAAGTTTATAATTACCCCGTTTTTTATTACACTTACACTACTTTGGTGAATGCGTCTAAAATTGTTAAAAAGCTTTGTGCTTCTACTACTAAAGTGTCTGCATGTAGTTTTTGAAAAGGTTTATCGGGTGTTTTGGTTAACATTAAGGGTATCTTTGGAGGTGTTCTGTCGTATTTTGCTTTATCGCATAGTTCGCATTGGTTGATAAAATCTGTGGTTAACTCTTTCATATCTTTAAAGTAGTATCGTCTTATAGGTTGCTTTAGTATTTTATTAATTCGACGATGGTTGGTTTTGCCTTCGTGTTGATTTCTAATTACGTCGTTTATTTCGTCAAGGTCGTCTAAGGTTATTAATTTTCTTGTGCATCTAATAAGTTCAGGGCCGAAAATGTTAAATCATTTAATATATAATTCTGAAAATCGTTTATATAAATGTTCGGTGGTGAAGTAAAAGTAAAATCGTTTTTTCTCGGTGGTATATTCTTTTAGAATTTTAATTATTTGTTCCTCGTTGTCGTCCTTAGTTATTTGGATTTGATATATTTTCTTATTGTCTATTTTCGTATTACGGGATTGGGGTTGGTTAAAATTTCGGTAATTATGAATTGATTTGGTTTTATGTCTATCGTTTTGTTTAAAATTTTAATTGCGGTTTTTGGTTCTTCGTTCTGTGTCGAGTGTATGGTGTCTGTTTCTTCTGGGTCTTTTCTTATTTCTGCTTCGTCTACGTTGGCTATAATTGATTCCGTTTCTATTGCGTTGAGTTGTATTCTGCTTAGTGCGTTTGCGTTATTGTTATAAATTTCTTTTTTGTATATAATTTCATAATCATACTCCTCTTGTCTAATTCTCCATCATTGTAATTTTGAATTCGGTTCATTGTGCTTGCATAGCCATACTAATGGTCTATGGTCGGTATATATATAGAATTTTCTTTCATAAAGGTATGGTTTAAAATATTTCGTTGCCCAAATTATTGCTAAAAATTCTTTCTTGATTGTGCTGTATTTTTGTTCAGTCTAGTTTAGGATTCTAGATGCGTAGTTGATTAGTTTATCGCTACCTACTTTTCCTTAGCTCAATACTGCGCCTAGTGCTACGTTTGATGCGTTAATTGTCAATATAAATGGTTTTGAAAAGTCTGGGTATTGTAATACAGGGTGATTCGTAAGTATGCATTTAATTTTTTCTACGGCTTTAATAAATTCTGGGGTGTGTTGAATTTTATTTCCCTTTCTTAAATAATTTGTTAGGGGTTTGGTTATCTGTGCGTAACCTTTAATGAATTTGCGGTAATAACCACTGAGTCCTAAAAATCCTTTGATTTCTTAGTTAGTTTTGAGTAAGGGGTAATTTAGATCTAGGTTTGTCTGTCTGGATTTGGCATAACTCCTTGAGGGGTTATTATGCGTCTTAAAAATGATACTTCTTTTTGTATAAATTCGCTTTTGTCTAGTTTAACTTTAAAATGTGCTTTTCTTAGTCTTTCAAAAACTTCTCTTAATCTTTCAATGTGTTCTACCAGTGATGTTGAATATACTATTATGTCTTCTAGGTACACCAGACATTTTTCGTTGTGTATTTCTTGTATGATGTTGTCCATGACTCTTTGAAAAGTGACGGGTGCGTTCTTCAATCCAAATGGCATTCGTTTGTATTCGGAGTGCCCTCTCGGTGTGCTAAATGCGGTTTTCGCTGTCTTTTTCGTTCATCTCTGCTTGGTGATATCCTGAGCCGAAGTCTAATGTTGAAAAATATGGACACTTTCCTAATTTGTCTAAAATCTCGGTGATATTGGGTAGTGGGTATTTGCCGTCTACCGTTTTTTCGTTTAGTTTTCTAATGTCTATAACCATTCCGTATTTTCACTTGCCTGAGGCGTCTAATTTCTTTGGTCCTATTTATACAGGGCTGCTCTTTGGTGAGTTTGAGCGTTGGATTATCCTGTTCTAATAAATCTGTTACCTGTCTATCTGCTTTTTCTTGGCTTGCCTGAGGTAGTCTGTTGCGTTGGTAAAAATTGGCTTATTATCCGTTAATTCTATATTGTGTTTGACTGTGTTAGTGAAGGTTAAAGGTATTCCTTAGCAATGGTATATATCGTGGTATTCAAAACATAAGTCTTTAATTGCTCTCTCCTTTTTGTTATTAATGTCATTGTTGAAACGAACGTTATTTAAATTTCCTCTTAACATCCTCTTGCGTTTTCTATAGGGTTGTAATTGTCTTATAAACTTTTGTCTGTTTTCATTTTGTTAAAGTTCAATTCTTCTACGTTAATTGGGTTTGTCAGCGATAATTCCACGGCGTAGTTATTTGAGTTTAGAATCGTTGTAGTGGAGTAATTATCTTTTATTTGTACTAGTACTGTGGGTGTTTCTACTCCGGGTTGGAATGACATGTGGTTTATAATTCCCACGTCGTTTTTTGAATTTACTAAAATTTTTATTTGTTTTTCTGTCCGGGGTTCTATGGTGTATTTTTGATCGGTTTGGGTATTTTGAAATTTAATGGGGGATTTGTCTGTGCTTTGCAAAAATGCAAAATTTATGTTTCATTTTTACGTTGGAAGTTTTTGCTAAGGTTATGTTAACTATGAATTGATGTAGTTGTCGTTTGATGGCCTGTTTTAATTTTAAAAGGTTCTCTCTCTACAAAATCTAAATAATGTTTTTTACAGTTCGCAGGCTAATTAGTGTTTTTGAAGATCCGTTGTCGAATAATAATTTAAGTTCTGCGTTGTGTATTTCTATGTATGGCAATATTTGTTGATTGATATTATTTAAATTAATTATGTTTGGTCTTTTATAAATCGGTCTATCTGAAAATTTGAGCACTCATTTTCCTCGTCGTCCTCTTCGTAATTTTCACAAGGGTCGTCACGTTTGTAAGTTTCTAAATGATTTGATTAATCGTTTCCACTGGAGTTTGTGTAATTATTCTTGTCGTTATTAAATTCTTCCACTTATTGGTGGGATAGTTTCTCGGAAGTAAAGTTTCGTTTTTGATTATGATTGAGTTTGATTTGTGATATTTTTGTATTCCGTCTGGTGTTACCAGATGAAGTGTTCATAGGAGTTGGTTTGTAATAACTGTTGGGGCTGTTATTGTTATTTATTATCGGTGTATTTCGGTTGGGGTTTGCGCTGAATGTTTGCCTTTGTTGGTTGAATCTTTGTGGGAATGTGGGTTTTGTCAAGTTTGAGTTGAATGTTGGTCTCAGAAATTGTCTAAATTGATTGTTGAAATTTGTGTTATTAAAATTCGGGTTGTTGATTCGCGGTTGATTCATTTGTGTGTTAGATGGTGTAAATTTTAGTTGTGTAGATATTTGTCTCGCGGCTTGTATGGTTTTATCGGTGACTAGCTTTTGTTTGCGTTAGGGTTATATAGTCTCTTTCGGTAATACATAACGTTGTCTTCTTCTATGATCATATTTATTGCCTCTTCTAAATTTTGGGGATGTTGGAATCTTATTTTGTCTGATAATCGTTCAGGTAGTGCGTTTATGTAGGTGTCTAATGCCATTTCGTCGTACATTTTTGTTTTTAATAGTCGGATATTTTGGTGGGGTTCTTCAATTTTTAACTTTGTCAGAATTAAACTTCGTACGTCTTGAAATTTCATTCCGAATTGATATGGTGATTGGTTGTTATTCATTCTAAGGTTTATTAGATCGCGGATTAGGTATTTGATGTTTCTTTGGTCGCCGAAATGTGCTATTAGTATGTGTTTAAAGTCTTTCCATAGTTCAAGGTCATCCCGGCGGGCTATTAGCGTTAGTGCCCTTCTGGCCAGTTTACTTATTATTAGGCGTAAAAGTAGAACATTGCGTTCGTTGTCTTCTGGTTTGTAAAGGGTTTTCGAAAATATTTCACACGTGGCAATTAAGTTTCCTAATAGTGCTGGATCTCCGTTATATTGGGGGATACTATCGAGATAAGTCTTCATGTCTGACGTATTGGTTGTTAATGGTTGCTTTCGGTTTGGTTTGTTACTTTTCAGTTTGAATTGTATTGGGGTATTTAAAAAGTCGCTTCACTTATATTTTATACGTAGTTATCAATTGCTATAGTTACCTTGAGGAATTTGAGCTTGGTAATGTCTAGTCAATTGCTTTAGCCTTAAATTCGTATATTTCTATCCTTTGCGGATGTTACAGTTGTTGCGAGTTTTAATTTTCTGAAAGTTGATTATGTGGTTAATCATCTTTTACAATAATTGCATTATGATTTGTATGTTTGTATTTCAGTCCTGCTGAGTAGTTGAGTGTTTGCTATAATTATCTCGTCAGGTTTTGTATTAAAAGTGCGTAAATGCTTCCTTTATAATTGTACAGTCTTGTTACCTTGAATGTCCAATTATAGAGTTTCAAGTTTTCAGTCAATCGATTCGTTACAATAATTGCAACAATGTTTCCTTTATAATTATACACTGAAATTGTCTAATTATAAAGTTTTAAGTCTTCTAAATGGTGTTATTTTGTCTTTGTGATAAGTAAATGAATTATGTTTGTTATAATTATATATTTCGTTAATTGCGCTGAAGTATTTAATTATAAATATGTCAAGTTTAAATGGATCTTTTCAGTAATAAAGTTGTGATGAGTATTACGTCCTTCGGATTTTTCTGAATGGTTTTTATTCAGTGATGGTTTCCGTTAATAATTGTATGAGAATTTGAGTTGTAAATTTGCACACTTTGTTTCAAGTTGTATTGAGTTAGTTTAATATTAAATTACAAAATGGCTCTACAATTATACACTGAAATGTTTAGTTTATAGAATTTGATGAAGGTTAAGTTTTGAATAAATTGTTTCTGTAATTAATTGATATGATAAGAATTGCGTTTCATGTATACATTAAGCTTTCAGTAATAATATTTGCTGTACATAAAATGGTAAAATTAATTGCGTTCTATATTTATACTTTAATTACAGTTTTGCCGAATTAAATTGTTTCGTTTCGTATTAATAATTTGTAATAACCTATGTATATAAATGCGTCTTTTATAGTTTCCTTTTTAACTAAATTCTCGTGTTTAAAAATAAGCTCTCGCAGTAAATGAGTACATTCTTTTCGTAAATGGTATAAATTGCGATAATGATACTTAGAAAAATCTGTACACACACAAAAAATTTTCTTACTAGCTAGGATCAATAATTTGTAAAAGAATAATTGGTTAGGATAAATGAACTTACATAATTTTTATGGTGGCTTTCATTTGTTTTCTTTCCTTGGGCTCGGTCCATTTTTGAACCTTGTCCAAGTTTGTTTCTTTGGGCTCGGTCGATTTTTGTACCTTGTCCAAATTTGTTTGGTACTTCCAAATTCGGAATTGAAATTCAGGGTTCTCCGATTTTTGAATTTTTCGTGCCTTTCTGTATCCGTACGACTGAGCCAGTTACGTTTCGGGTCTTGGGAGCTGCCTTTTTAAAAAGTCTTTTTCCAAAACTTCTTGTATCAATTTTATTTATTTAACAGAAATTACATTTGGAAATTTGACAAACTATATAAATACTAAGTCAAAATTTAATAATAACTGAATTTAAATTAATATGAGTAGCCTAAGCAACCGACAATGTAAAAGCTGAAATACTCAAGACTGATTGACTGGTTTGGGGCTCCCGGGGTATTTATGTTGTCCCTGCCCCTCACATTTCTGTGCGAACTGCAGAGCTCGTCTGCTTATTTCTTTATTCAATTAATTATACTATGTAACAATCTTAATTCTATTAATTGCGGTTTTTTAGCCGTCTGTGACTTGCACCTGCAGTGTCACTTACGTCTGGAATACAATGTATTCACATCCGTTATCACAACTTGTTTGTGAACTTTAAATAACCTTTCTGGTTTATCCTTGAATTTACATTATTGCATATACTTAATAATTCCTTATGATTATAACTAGCTCCTAATAATTTCTATTAATGGTACATATATATTGGGGGATACATAACTCGCGTATCAAATTTATCTACACATCATTTGTGGACTGTTTCACATTTTTTAATGTATCGCCTACAGTTCCAGTGACGCAAATAACAAGATGTGGCGTGGGATGCAAATCCATGATAAAGTCGTTTTATTCGATATTAAACCTTTTTCCCATTGATTATTGCCACAAAAAAGCAATCTATTTTATTCTCCCACATTCGATTTTACATAATTTGAGCTAAAGGCATAAAAGCAAGTCATCATATGTTTGGATGTGGTTCATGTATATAGGAGTGATTTCCTATAATTATTTCAATAGAATAATCGTAGTTTCCAGCGCTTCACTAGCGCATTTGTAAACTTAAGCTCCTCTGTTTTCTCTAAAACTAAACCATGTACAAATCATTCGATTCTATCAAATACCTTCAAGGACATTTATTAAAATGTCTGCACGTTGATAGCGATATAGATATTGTTAAAGATTTAAGTATACGTTAAGACCACGGTAAGGTAAATTATTATATACATAATTACGGAAAAAAAGTATAGTCAAATTAATCCTTTGTATTGAGCTCTTTTAATAAGCTCTTGTGAACAACACGATCGATAACTAATATTGACGTAAAAAGAGTCTAGTATAATTTATCGTTTAGTAAGAGAAGATGTCTGGTATTAATAGGAAAGGTCTTTATAAACCAACCTGCCTCAAAAAGTAGAGTATTATTAGAATACGCTATTTGTATAGACATGCATTTATTTGTTTACTACACATTACCAATAATTTTTTTACAAACAATAATATTTTAATTTAAAATCTAAACGAGCTAAACAAAGCTATTATGAAGTATGCGTTCTTATCCTCAAACACTGTCCATTAAAATGTTATTTGCACAGCAGAAAAGTAACTTAACAATAAATAGTACGGTCGCATGCTAAGGAACGTTTGTTATCATATAATTTATGTAATTATTGTTCCCTCTAAAGGCGTCATCAAGCTGTATGTTCTCACATACTAACGAACGGCCATTTGGTGACTTTTTATGTGCTTATTCTGCTTGCTGCAAAAGCAAGTTGAGAGTTCATATGCCCTTTTATTTTGAGGAACACACATTTCTATGCAATTTTAGTGACATACCGCATAACAAAAGTCTTTTACATTTACTTATGCAGTCACATACCAACGAACTTGAATACTTGTGTAATTTATATGATTATACGAAATCTCAGAAAAGCACTTTAACATATACAGTTGCATACTACCTAACGGCCATTTATATACAATTTATATAATTATGCCGCATCACTGAAAAGTTATTTACGAAGACATATGATGCCGCATACTAACAAACGTCCATTTACGTGCAATTTGTGTGATTATACCGCACCATGGAACAGTACTTTAAAAAGGCATGTACAGTTGCACACTAACGAACGGCCATACGCTTGCAATTTATGTAATTACATGGCATCAAGGAAAGATTATTTACACATACATATGAAGTTGCACACTAACGAACGGCCATATGCCTGCAATTTATGTAGTTACACCGCATCAAGGAAATATAGTTTACAAATTCATATGAAGTCGCACACCAACGAACGTCCATTCACTTGCAATTTATGTAATTATGCCGCATCACATAAAGTTAGTTTAAAAATACATATGAAGTCGCACATTAACGAACGTCCATTAGCTTGCAATCTGTGTAATTATGCCACATCGCTGAAAAGTAATTTACTTACACATATAAAGTCGCACACAAACGAACGTCCATTCGCATGCAATTTATGTAATTATGCCGCATCACTTAAAGGTAGTTTAAAAATACATATGAAGTCGCACACTAATGAACGTCCATTCGCTTGCAAATTGTGTAATTATGCCGCATCACATAAAGGTAGGTTGAAAAGTCATATGAAGTCGCACACTAACGAACGGCCATACGCGTGCAATTTATGTAGTTACACCGCATCAAAGAAACATAGTTTACAAATTCATATGAAATCGCACGCAAACGAACGTCCATTCGCATGCAGTTTGTGTAATTATGCTGCATTACTGAAAAGTAATTTACTAGCACATATGAAGTTGCATAGTAACGAGCGACCATTCGTATGCAATTTATGTAATTATGCCGCATCACATAAAGGTAATTTAAAAATGCATATGATGTCGCACACATACGAACGTCCATTCGCTTGCAGGTTGTGTAATTATGCAGCATCAAAGAAAGGTAATTTACAAATACATATGATGTCGCACACTTACGAACGTCCATTCGCCTGCAATTTATGTGATTATACCGCATCAAGGAAAGATCATTTACAAACACATATGAAGTCGCACACTAACGAACGTCCATTTGCATGCAATTTATGCAACTATGCCGCATCACATAAAGGTGGGTTGAAAAGGCATATGAAGTCGCACACTAACGAACGGCAATACGCCTGCAATTTATGTAATTATACCGCATCAACGAAAAGTAATTTACAAACACATATGAAGTTTCACACTAACGAACGTCCAGTCGTATGTAATTTGTGTAATTATACCGCATAAAAGAAACATAATTTACAAAGGCCATTGAAGTCGCACACTAATGAACGTCCATTCGAATGCAATATTTGTAATTATTTTGCAAGACGCAAAAAACTTTTACAGAAACATGTCCAGTCGCATATTGATGAACGACCATTATTGTTGTAAATATTTGACTTTTCTGTATAGGAAAAAATAATCTAGAAAGCTTATGTGTTATCCGTCACTAACGATGACGGTATGCATGCGTTTTACATAATTAGGTTTTTTAAAAAAGGGTCAGGAAAACACATGAGCGCATATTAAGAAATGTCCATTTACATGTAAGTGCACATCCATACAAAGAAACGCCTGTTCGTAAAAATGCATTCCTATATCACATCAATTTGTGTTGAGCTTCAATAACTTATTAGAAAGGAAACTTAATTCGCTTTCGTTTAACTGTTTTTTATTTATTCGATAAATTTGAAAGAAGATTTAAATTTAGTGTGTGCACATATGAACAGCCCCTAAGTATTTATTTAAATTAACCTTTACCGTTACTATACATCACTGAAAAGTTAGAAATTTTTTAACTAAAAGTTCTTAAATATTATGGATTAAGGGTTTTTGGTAACTGCAATGTACTTACCTCATCTTACCTTGTAATATAAAATATATGGGGGTGTAAATTATTAGCAAAGGACTATATTGGAGATCTTCTTATGGTGAAGGGATCTCGACAGTCTTCCGAAGCTAGGGTCTTTTCCTCGGGTAGAGCTTATGAGGAGTGGTCGTGGGTTTTACGACAAAACATTGTTTACTTACTGACTCTAGTAATACTAAAATAGGGGGTGCAAAAGGGACGCCACCAAGTTCTAAAACTTTTTAATCACGGGTTTGCTCTAAGGGAGGACTTGGAAGTCCTTAGAGAGAAATATCTTACTTACCGCTAAAGCAGGAGCTGTAAAGAAAATGCTATCAATATAACTATGAAGGACACAAGAGATGTACTCTTGCTACCTTATACTACAAAGAAAAAAGAATAGCCATTTATATTAATACATTTGTGCTTATTTTATGTACTTAAGTGGGTTAGATTTCTTAAGAATTTGGTATGTAGTTTATTTGATTGTAAACGGATAATTTGAAAATCTTATGAGGTCGAATTCTGATTAAATTTTTTTGTCTTTCCACAAACAATTCTTAACGATAAATCTTAAGTATTCTGCGAACAAAACCTATTAAATATTTTTCCAGACAGCATTTGCAAAATATTCTCAGAACACGGCTTGCAAGCAATAGCCAATTAAAGAAAACAAAAGACCTCAATGAACTATAATGATTTCTATGAATTTGTCGCATAAAACGACGTCCGTTCAAATGGTGAGATAAGTTTATAATCTTCCTTACAGCACTATGGAGTAAAGCATATAACCGGTTGTCTAACTATTATAGAAACAATAGCGATTTATTATTTTCGAACTACAATACCTAGAATGAACTAATGAACAGACGGTTTATTGTCTATAAACTTGAGCCAATTGAACACGTTCAAGGTAACGAAATAGCTTTTCTCAATACTATTAGAAGCCTTTATATTTTACGAGAAAAATGGTTTAAAAAGGTACTGATAGAATGACAGGTGAGAAGTCTGAGAAATAAAAGAGCCTGCCAAAATCAATGAATGTATGCTGCAGAGGCAAAGGAGGTGTGTAGGGACCGATGAACGTGGAGAAAGATTTACATGATGCTGAAAGTAAAAGTAGTGTAGCAGTCTAGAGCTACACCTGCATATTCCCCAGAAAGAGCTGCTAGGTTTAGTTAACCGGAAAGGGAATACCGTGATTGGTGATTGATTGTTGAATGCTCGTTATTCAGAAATACACCCAATCAGTGGATTCATAGCTAACTATTTGTATTAAGTAAAATAATGACACATACATACAAACTACTCTGACAACTTAAATCGAAAATCATCAGATAAACCAAAATCTAAATTATCACTAATATTAACGCGAGTTACGTTTCGGGTCTTGGGAGTGGTTTTTTAAAAAACTTCTTCCAAAACTTGTAGCAAATTTTATTATTGAAACATATATTAAATACGGAATTTTTTCAAACTGGATTAAATATTTTAAGTAGAAATAAAATTAATAATTGAATTAATACTAGGGCGAGTAGCCTAAGTAAACGGCAATGTTAAAGCTTAAATACTGTAGACTGCCTGACTGACTTGGGGGATTTATGTTGTCCCTGCCCCTCACATGCCTATGGAAACTTGTAGAGCTCATGTCTGCTTATTTATTAATTTTATTCATTATACAATGTAACAATCTTAATTTCTAAGTAATCGCTGTTTCTTAACCGTTAGCGATCTGCACCTGCAGTATCGCTTACTGTCTGGAATACAATGTATTGCATCCGTTCTCACAACTTGCTTGTGAACTTTCAATAACCTTTTTGGTTTATCCTTGAATTTACATTGTTGCATATACTTAATAATTCTTTATAATTCTTACTAACTCCTAATAATTTCTATTAACGGTATTGGGGGATACGTAACTCCTTCCGACGTAAATGAAAAATTAAGGGTTTTACTTTTGCTTAATTTTTAAAATTCATTGTCCCAAGGGTACATTTGTTGCTTCTTTATTTACTTTCGTTTCCTTATGTCTAAATTTTTTCTCTTTATTCTTATATCTAAGATACATTTCGTAAAATACATATATAATTAGAAAAATGATTAAAATAATTAATATAATTGTCCAAACGTTTATATTATCGTAGTGTAATTTTGGCACTTTTAACTCACTCAAATGTTCCTTATAATTGTCCATTAATTTCTTGCAGTGATTGAGATCGTCTAAGTCTAGGTGTTCTAGTTGCATGGGTTTCTTGATTAATTCATCTTCGGTTTGCGTTATCTTGAATTGTAGTTCTGGTAAATTCGCGAATTTCTTGGTTACTGTTGGGTCTTGATATACTCTGATTATTTCGTTTTTTAATTCTAAATAACAGTCTTCTTTAAGGGTGATTACTTTGCTTCCGGTTAATGCTAGATTGTTTTAGTCTTGGTTGCAGTGGGTAGTTGCTATTACTTCAGTTGAAAATACAGCAATCCATTTGTTTTCTGTAACTTTTGAATTTTCATATTGGTGATTTGTACTGGTTTTGCTTCACAGTTGTAATGATTTCAAAATTTTAGTAATTGTACTTCACAAGTGCTGTCTTCTAGAATAATTGTTGTTGTTAATGTTTGGCATAAATATTGATTTGGTGTGTAACATGTTTAATTTCAGTAATAATTATTCGCATTGAATTACGAGAATAATACGCTAAGCGTGCATTATTCCTTATTAATCTTCTTATATTAAAATATCTGTGTCACATAAAGTTATTTCCACGCGCATCTCTAGTTGTTCTTTCGTATTCCACGCCTCTAACGTCGCGACGATTCGGTTCTTGTTTCGTTAAGTTAGTCGCCCGCTAGCAACAGCTTTATCAACATGTATTCTCGGCTAGGGGCACGCGACCTTCGCATCAATTACTAAAGTAAGCAGGTCAGGTCGTGCTCGACCTGAAACTATTAAGATACCTTCTACTAACGGTTGGTAAAGTATATATTTTACGAACTAATTTGATTTGGTTTAATTTATTTAGCGCGTTATGTAGGATTCATCATTTAAAATTCGTCACTTAGGATTTGTCGATATGAAATTTGTCTACTAAGAAATTTGTTAACTAGGAATTATGGATGTTAGTTTGGATTGCAGTCGTCTCTAGTTAGAAATGGCTGGTAACTTTGTTTGAAGAATATAAATTTCTATCTCGATTTATTGTGGAGCAACAAAAGCAGTTTGGTTCGTTATTAGATATAAAATATTTCATGCATGTGTTTTGAATGTCATAAAAATTTGATAAACCGTCTATCATATAAAGCACGTAAAGTTGCTATTATGTTTTCAACATGTAATCTGTATAATTTTCAACTATTATTGAACTGGTTTTATAAGCCGTAGAACAAAATTTTGTCAGATTAGGTTTTTATAATTACAAGCTTTGTTCCATCTGAACCTTAGATAATTTCAACGTATGTTTTCGACGTCATATTTTTTTGTGTTGCACAATTTGTTGTCATGAAAACAAATGCTTCGTACAGCTGTCATTGAGTTTAAACCAAACATTCCTATTTTTGTGATTAGCATTTATCTACATGTAAATCATAAAATTTAAATCTGAAAATTTAAAGACACTCTGTATAAGATTCTAGAAATTGTAATCTACCTGAAAAGATCTGCCCAGGTTAGAACGTAATTCAGTGTATTATGCTTACAAATTATTTTCACTCAAATGTTTAAAGCAGGTTCATATTTAAAGTGTAGTAGGTTGTTTTACAAGTCAAAACCTTGACTTTGATATAGATGTTAATGATACATTTTTGTTACTCGTTAAAAAGTTCCGAAATTTTAAAAGAGAGTTTCTTTAGTAAACAATTAGTTCAACTTTGAGGCTTTTATTTTGGTCAAATGCGATCAAATCTAATTACACAAAGGTATGTGAAACTCTTGTTTTAATTTTGTTAAGTCAAATTTTTGTGCGAAGGTCCAATAGTCTATTGTATTTTGCTTACTTCCCAATTTTACTGGTAGTATACCGGGTTTTTTTTATGTCTTCAGCTAATATGTCGTTGTGCGTTCTACCTGGGTGGAGGTTGACGGTAAGGATGATGGCTGTCCATCTGAAATTACATGGTGTCTTACGTTTTTCAAATGAATATATTTTACTATTCTTCCGTTGTCTACTACGGCTATATTTTTGTCTGATATTTTTTTGATTTTGAACGGGCCTAAATTTCTGGGGGGTCGTTTTCTGTCTTTTACTTTGAAAATTCTTCTCGTACACGGTTTGTCCTATTGAATACTTATTTGAATACTTATTTATGTCGGTATTTTTGTTGCGGGTTGTTGTAATACGTTCTTTGTCGTTATCTAATTTATCTTTTACCTAATTATAAGTTATTTTTAGTTTCTTTTTATGGTCTTTAGCATACTGTTGGTATACTTCTTTGTTGTAATGTATGTCGTAAGGGTTGCGGGAATCTGAATGTCCTAATGTTAATTCTAGGGGTGTAAAATTTATTGATGAGTGGATCGTGTTATTGTCGGCGATTAATGCGTATGACATTAAATTGGTGATGTGCTCTTTCTTGTAAGTTAATCTTAATAATCTGATCTGCTTTAATAGGGTTAGGTGTAATCTTTCAATTAATCCGTTTGATTCAAGGTGGTTTTCGGTTATAAAATGAATTTTTATTTTATGGAGTTCTAGGGTGTTATGTATCGTTTCATTTTTAAAATTCTCTGCCGTTATCGAAAGTTAGTGTTTCGGGTGTGCCATAAAATGTAAAATATTGTAAGAATCCTTGGATTACGTCGATGCTATTTTAGGAAGTGATGGGTATTGCTTGACCTACTTTGGTGAATGCGTCTAAAATTGTTAAAAAGTTTTGCGCTTCTACTACTAGAGTGTCTGCATGTAGTTTTTGAAAAGGTTTATCGGGTGTTTTGGTTAACATTAAGGATATTTTTGGAGGTGTTCTGTCGTATTTTGCTTTATCGTATAGGTCGCATTGGTTGATAAAATCTGTGGTTAACTCTTTCATATCTTTAAAGCAGTATCGTGTTATAGGTTGCTTTAATATTTCATTGATTCGACGATGGTAGGTTTTGTCTTCGTGTTGATTTCTAATTACGTCGTTTATTTCGTCAAGGTCGTCTAAGGTTATTAATTTTCTTGTGCATCTAATAAGTTCAGGGCCAGAATTGTTAAATAATTTAGTATATAATTCTGAAAATCGTTTATATAAATGTTCAGTGGTGAAGTAAAAATAAAATCGTTTTTTCTCGGTGGTATATTCTTTTAGAATTTTAATAATTTGTTCCTCGTTGTCGTCTTTAGTTATTTGGATTTGATATATTTTCTTATTGTCTATTTTCGTATATTTTACGGGATTGGGGTTGGTTAAAACTTCGGTAATTATGAATTGATTTGGTTTTATATCTATAGTTTTGTTTAAAATTTTAATTGCGGTTTTTGGTTCTTCGTTTTGTGGCGAGTGTATGGTGTCTATTTCTTCTGGGTCTTTTCTTATTTCTGTTTCGTCTACGTTACCTATAATTGATTCCGTTTCTATTACGTTGAGTTGTATTCTGCTTAGTGCGTTTGCGTTACTGTTATAAATTTCTTTTTTGTATATAATTCATAATCATACTCCTCTAGTCTAATTCTCTATCATTGTAATTTTGAATTCGGTTCATTGAGTTTGCTAAGCCATACTAATGGTTTATGGTCGGTGTATATATAGAATTTTCTTTCATAAAGGTATGGTCTAAAATATTTCGTTGCCCAAATTTTTTCTAAAAATTTTTTATCGATTGTGCTGTATTTTTGTTCAGTCTCGTTTAGGGTTCTAGATGCGTAGTTAATTGATTATGTTTGGTCGTTTATAAATCGGTTTATAATTAAAAATTTGAACACGCATTTTCCTCGTCGTCCTCTTCGTAATTTTCACAAGGGTCGTCACGTTCGTAAGTTTCTAAATGATTTGATTCGTCGTTTCAACTGGAGTTTGTGTAATTATTCCTGTCATTATTAAATTCTTCCACTTCTTACTGGAATAGTTCCTCGGAAGTGAAGTTTCGTTTTTGATTATGATTGAGTTTGATTTGTGATATTTTTGTATTCTGTCTGGTGTTACCAGATGAAGTGTTCATAGGAGTTGGTTTGTATTAACTGTTGGAGTTGTTATCATTATTTATTAACGGTTTATTTCGGTTGGGGTTTGCCCTGATTGTTTGCCTTTGTTGGTTTACGTCTTAGTTGAACCTTGGTGGGTTTTGTCAAGTTTGAGTTGAATGTTGGTCTCAGAAATTGTCTAAATTGATTGTTGAAATTAGTGTTATTAAAATTCGGGTTGTTGATTCGCGGTTGATTCATTTGTGTGTTAAATGATGTAAATTTTGGTTGTGTAGATATTTATCTCGTGGCTTGTATGGTTTTATCGGTGAGTAGTTTTTATTTGCGTTAGGGTTATATAGTCTATTTCGGTAATACATAACGTTTTCTTCTTCTATGATCATATTTATTGCCTCTTCTAAATTTTGGGGATGCTGGAATCTTATTTTGTCTGATAATCGTTCAGGTAGTGCGTTTATGTAGGTGTCTAATGCCATTTCGTCGCACATTTTTGTCTTTAATAGTCGGATATTTTGGTCGGGTTCTTCAATTTTTATTTTTGTCAGAATTAAACTTCGTACGTCTTGACATTTCATTCCTAATTGATATGGTGATTGGTTGTTATTCATTCTAAGGTTTATTAAATCGCGGATTAGGTATTTGATGTTTCTTTGGTCACCGAAATGTGCTATTAGTATGTGTTTAAAGTCTTTCCATAGTTCAAGGTCTTCCCGGCGGGCTATTAGCGTTAGTGCCCTTCTGGCCAGTTTACTTATTATTAGGCGTAAAAGTAGAACATTGCGTTCGTTGTCTTCTGGTTTGTAAAGGGTTTTCAAAAATATTTCACACGTGGCAATTAAGTTTCCTAATAGTACTGGATCTCCGTTATATTGGGGAATACTATCGAGATAAGTCTTCATGTCTGACGTAATGGTTGTTAATGGTTGCTTTCGGTTTGGTTTGTTACTTTTCAGTTTGGATTGTATTGAGTTATTTAAAAAGTCGCTTCACTTATATTTTATACGTAGTTATCAATTGCTATAGTTACCTTGAGGAATTTGAGCTTGGTAATGTCTAGTCAATTGCTGTAGCCTTAAATTCGTATATTTCTATCCTTTGCGGATGTTACAGTTGTTGCGAGTTTTAATTTTCTGAAAGTTGATTATGTGGTTAATCATCTTTTACAATAGTTGCATTATGATTTGTATGTTTGTATTTCAGTCCTGCTGAGTAGTTGAGTGTTTGCTATAATTATCTCGTCAGGTTTTGTATTAAAAGTGCGTAATGCTTCCTTTATAATTGTACAGTCTCGTTACCTTGAACGTCCAATTATAGAGTTTCAAGTTTTCAGTCAATCGATTCGTTACAATAATTGCAACAATGTTTCCTTTATAATTATACACTGAAATTGTCTAATTATAAAGTTTTAAGTCTTCTAAATGGTGTTATTTTGTCTTTGTGATAAGTAAATGAATTATGTTTGTTATAATTATATACTTCGTTAATTGCGCTGAAGTATTTAATTATAAATATGTCAAGTTTAAATGGATCGTTTTAGTAATAAAGTTGTGATGAGTATTACGTCCTTCGGATTTTTCTGAATGGTTTTTATTCAGTGATGGTTTCCGTTAATAATTGTATGAGAATTTGAGTTGTAAATTTGCACACTTTGTTTCAAGTTGTAATGAGTTAGTTTAATATTAAATTACAAAATGCTTCTACAATTATACACTGAACTGTTTAGTTTATAGAATTTGATGAAGGTTAAGTTTTGTATAAATTGTTTCTGTAATTAATTGATATGATAAGAATTGCGTTTCATGTATACATTAAGCTTTCAGTAATAATATTTGCTGTACATAAAATGGTAAAATTAATTGCGTTCTATATTTATACTTTAATTACAGTTTTGCCGAATTAAATTGTTTCGTTTCGTATTAATAATTTGTAATAACCTATGTATATAAATGCGTCTTTTATAGTTTCCTTTTTAACTAAATTCTCGTGTTTAAAAATAAGCTCTCGCAGTAAATGAGTAAATTCTTTTCATAAATGGTATAAATTGCGATAATGATACTTAGAAAAATCTGTACACACACAAAAATTTTTCTTACTAGCTAGGATCAATAATTTGTAAAAGAATAATTGGTTAGGATAAATGAACTTACATAATTTTTATGGTGGCTTTCATTTGTTTTCTTTCCTTGGGCTCGGTCCATTTTTGAATCTTGTCCAAGTTTGTTTCTTTGGGCTCGGTCGATTTTTGTACCTTGTCCAAATTTGTTTGGTACTTCCAAATTCGGAATTGAAATTCAGGGTTCTCCGATTTTTGAATTTTTCGTGCCTTTCTGTATCCGTACGACTGAGCCAGTTACGTTTCGGGTCTTGGGAGCTGCCTTTTTAAAAAGTCTTCTTCCAAAACTTCTTGTATCAATTTTATTTATTTAACAGAAATTACATTTGGAAATTTGACAAACTATATAAATATACTAAGTCAAAATTTAATAATAACTGAATTTAAATTAATATGAGTAGCCTAAGCAACCGACAATGTAAAAGCTGAAACACTCAAGAATGATTGACTGGTTTGGGGCTCCCGGGGTATTTATGTTGTCCCTGCCCCTCACATTTCTGTGCGAACTGCAGAGCTCGTCTGCTTATTTCATTATTCAATTAATTATACTATGTAACAATCTTAATTCTATTAATTGCGGTTTTTTAGCCGTCTGTGACCTGCACCTGCTGTATCACTTACGTCTGGAATACAATGTATTCACATCCGTTATCACAACTTGTTTGTGAACTTTTCCTAACCTTTCTGGTTTATACTTGAATTTACATTATTGCATATACTTAATAATTCCTTATGATTATTACTAACTCCTAATAATTTCTATTAATGGTACATATATATTGGGGGATACATAACTCGCGTATCAAATTTATCTACACATCATTTGCGGACTGTTTCACATTTTTTAATGTATCGCCTACAGTTCCAGTGACGCAAATAACAAGATGTGGCGTGGGATGCAAATCCATGATAAAGTCGTTTTATTCGATATTAAACTTTTTTCCCATTGATTATTGCCACAAAAAAGCAATCTATTTTATTCTCCCACAACCATTCGATTTTACATAATTTGAGCTAAAGGCATAAAAGCAAGTCATCATATGTTTGGATGTGGTTCATGTATATAGGAGTGATTTCCTATAATTATTTCAATAGAATAATCGTAGTTTCCAGCGCTTCACTAGCGCATTTGTAAACTTAAGCTCCTCTGTTTTCTCTAAAACTAAACCATGTCGTGGTTTATAAATCATTTGATTCTATGAAATACCTTCATGGACATTTATTAAAATGTCTGCACGTTGATAGTGATATAGATATTGATAAAGATTTAAGTATACGTTAAGACCACGGTAAGGTAAATTATTATATACATAATTACGGAAAAAAGTATAGTCAAATTAATCCTTTGTATTGAGCTCTTTTAATAAGCTCTTGTGAACAACACGATCGATAACTAATCTTGACGTAAAAAGTGTCTAGTAGAATTTATCGTTTAGTAAGAGAAGATGTCTGGTATTAATAGAAAATGTCTTTATAAACCAACCTGCCTCAAAAAGTAGAGTATTATTAGAATACGCTATTTGTATAGACATGCATTTATATGTTTACTACACATTACCAATAATTTCTTTTACAAACAATAATATTTTAATTTAAAATCTAAACGAGCTAAACAAACCTATTAGTAAGTGTGCGTTCTTATCCTCAAACACTGTCCATTAAAATGTTATTTGCACAGCAAAAATGTAACTTAACAATAAATAGTACGGTCGCATGCTAAGGAACGTTCGTTATCATATAATTTATGTAATTATTGTTCCCTCTAAAGGCGTCATCAAACTTTGTATGTTCTCACATACTAACGAACGGCCATTTATTGATTTTTATGTGCTTATTCTGCTTGCTGCAAAAGCAAGTTGAGAGTTCATATGCCCTTTTATTTTGAGGAACATACATTTGTATGCAATTTTAGTGATCATACCGCATCACAAAAGTCTTTTACATTTACGTATGCAGTCACATACCAACGAACTTGAATACTTGCGTAATGTATGTGATTATACGAAATCTCAGAAAAGCACTTTAACATATACAGTTGCATACTACCTAACGGCCACTTGTATACAAACTATATAATTATGTCGCGTCACTGTAAAGTTATTTACAAAGATGCCGCATACTAACGAACGTCCATTTACATGCAATTTGTGTGATTATACCGCATCACGGAAAAGTACTTTAAAAAGTCATGTACAGTTGCATACTAAGGAACGGCCATACGCTTGCAATTTATGTAATTACACTGCATCGAGGAAAGACTATTTACAAATACATATGAACTCGCACACAAACGAACATCCATTCGCTTGCAATTTATGTAATTATGTCGTATCACATAAAGGTAGTTTAAAAGTACATATGAAGTCGCACACTAACGAACGTCCATTCGCTTGCAAATTATGTAATTATGCCGCATCACATAAAGGTGGGTTGAAAAGGCATATGAAGTCGCACACTAACGAACGGCCATACGCTTGCAATTTATGTAATTACATGGCATCAAGGAAAGATCATTTACACATACATATGAAGTCGCACACTAACGAACGGCCATACGTCTGCAATTTATGTAGTTACACCGCATCAAAGAAATATAGTTTACAAATCCATATGAAATCGCACACTACTGAACGTCCATTCACTTGCAATTTATGTAATTATGTCGCATCACGTAATGTTAGTTTAAAAATACATATCAAGTCGCACACTAACGAACGTCCCTTAGCATGCAATCTGTGTAATTATGCCGCATCGCTGAAAAGTAATTTACTAGCACATATAAGGTCGCACACAAACGAACGACCATTCGCATGCAATTTATGTAATTATGCCGCATCACATAAAGGTAGTTTAAAAATACATATGAAGTCACACACTAACGAACGGCCATTCGCATGCAGTTTGTGTAATTATGCCGCATCACAGAAAAGTAATTTACTAGCACATATAAAGTCGCACAGTAACGAACGTCTATTTGCGTGCAACTTATGTAATTATGCCGCATCACATAAAGGCAGTTTAAAAATGCATATGTTGTCGCACACATACGAACGTCCATTCGCTTGCAGTTTGTGTAATTATGCAGCATCAAGGAAAGGTAATTTACAAATACATATAAAATCGCACACTTACGAACGTCCATTCGCCTGCAATTTATGTGATTATACCGCATCAAGGAAAGATTATTTACAAACACATATGAAGTCGCACACTAACGAACGTCCATTCGCATGCAATTTATGTAACTATGCTGCATCACATAGAGGTAGGTTAAAAATGCATATGAAATGGCACACTAACGAACGGCCATACGCCTGCAATTTATGTAATTATACCGCATCCACGAAAAGTAATTTACAGACACATATGAAGTCGCACACTAACGAACGTCCATTCGCATGCAATTTATGTAATTATGCCACATCACATAAAAATGGTTTAAAAATACATATGAAGTCTCACACTAGCGAACGTCCAGTCGCATGTAATTTTTGTAATTATACCGCATCAACGAAAAGTAATTTGCAAAGGCATATGAAGTCGCACACTAATGAACGTACATTCGCATGCAATATTTGTGATTATTCTGCAAGACGAAAAAAACTTTTACAGAAACATGTGCATTCCCATATTGATGAACGAACATTTGTTGTAAATATTTGACTTTTCTGTATCGGAAAAAAAAATCTAGAAAGCTTATTAGTAGTAGGAGTACAGGCATTCTGCCGCCTCATTTGCTCCCAAATCCCACATTTCCTCCCACATTTACATGTAAATCCCCATAAGGAGGAAATGTGGTGGAGGGACTCCTAGGAGGAAATGCGGAGATGTAAATTCCCATAAGGAGGAAATGCGGAGATTCATCTCCACATTTCCACAAGCATCCACTTTCCACACACAACTGAACCAAATAGTTTTCTTTGACTAGCCATTGCATCTTTCGAGATAAATAAGCATCCTCATTTGCTCCCACATCTAGACCAAATAGTTTTAATCGACTAGCCATCGCATCTTTCGAGATAAACCTATCCTGTTTGGTATCAATTGATATTAGATTTTTCTCAGCTACCCAAATCTTTAGGAATTTTTTAGATTGCATCATCCCCCAGAGAGCTATCCTTATTGTAAGATTTTTTTTACCCTAATAAATTTTTTAACCATGTGATGCATCTTGTTAATCTAGAATTTTACGTAGAATTCGAATCTGTAAACAGATTTAAAATCCAACAACCTCTTACAAAGTTATACCCCTGTAAAGTCCTGAACCTCTAAATTTTGCTCTTTGCTCCCACATCTGAACCAAATAGTTTTCTTTGACTAGCCATTGCATCTCTCGAGATAATTCTATCTTGTTTGGTATCAATTAGTATTAGATTTTTCTCAGCCACCCGAATTTCTAGGAATTTTTGAGATTGCATCATCCCCCAGGGAGCTACATTCGTTTAAAAATTTTTTACCGGTAGAGATTTCTGATCCGTCCTTATAAATTTTTTTGACATCCAATACATCAAATTAGTCTAGAATTTTATGCAGAATCCGAATCCGCAAACAGATTTGCAATAGGATTACCTCCTGCAAAGTTACACTTTTAAGCTTTTGAACCTCTAAATTTTTGCATGCTTTAAACAACCATTGCCTGAGAAATTTAAAACTGCGGTGATTTTAGAAATGAGTTTTTTTATAAGCCATAAGTGTTTAATATTTAAAACCAATTTCAAACAGTAATGTACTGTTTTTAAAATATTCAAAACCGCGGCTTTTTAAAAATTTTAAACAGTTATTAATTTCTGGTTTAACATTTTCCTAAATAAGTACGTCACAAATAATTATATGCTCAATGCTAAATATGTACTTTGGGAAATACATTTCATCCCCCAACTAATTGCTTACAATTATGTGACGTAAAGTGAAAGTAGCGTAGACCTTTCTCTTTATTATTGACTATATGTTTGAGAAAATATTTCAATGTCGTGCATTAGGAAATTCCCGTATAATTGCTGGTGTACACAATGTACTTTCTATTATGACCTCGACTAGGAAAAATGCAAACTTCATCTTGTGATACAGATCGATTAATGGTTTTCAAACCGCGTATAAACGCGATCTGATTAGTAAAAACCTATTTGCTCCGCATGCTTTGTGCAACTTCGTTGAAATTTTCGTATCGTGTAGTTATTTTTCCTCATTTTAAAAAATTTAAAGTCTGCATTTTTTTATTAAAATAGAACTGAATTTATTTGCAAACACCAATTATTGTGTATTTTGCTATTGTTTCTGATTGTATTTTTAAAACATTAATTTTTCCAAAGTAATGCGCTGTTTCACATGTATATGTTTTTCAAATTTCAAAGATAGGCTTTAGGATCTACCTAAAAAATAGAATGAATGAAGTCCATTTGTATGTAAATTCTTAATAAACTGCAAGGCATAGCTATTATTCCATATAAAACTATCATGTGTGCTTCCTGGATATCTTTATATGATGGTGAGAATTTGGTGGAAATTCGCCTAACCTACAACAGTTTTATTTGTTGATTGTACAGTTTAAAGAGACGATATAACAAATATGTATAAAGACTTTGGGGAGGTTATTCGAAGATTTCGCAATGCTCTACGAGTAAAAAAAGCAAAATGTGGGCAACGCTTTTCGATAGAAGGAGAAAAATGTCTTGTGTGTCAGTCATACGAGGAAACAATACAGCACTGAACTGCTGTGTCAGCAATGCCTGAGGATTTGGATGATTTTATGGAAATAATCGAGGAGATGCGGTTTATAAAACTGTTGGCAGATATTCAAATGGAATATATACTAAATTGTAAGTTTTAAAGTAAAAATTTAACCACCTCAACTGTTATCATAAGAAATAAATGATATGAATTTAGAAATTACTTTTGTATATATTAGCTTGTTTATGTTATAAAATATAAAGTATACATTGGTGTTGTTTAATTTTTCAAATTTCCACGTAACTGAAATGGGTATCTAAGTTTTTATGAACAAAATTATAACAAAGAGCGCTACATTTAATTTTAATAGCAATGAGTACAACTGCGTGTTTGAAACATGCCTTTTAGTTTAAAATTTTTTTGTTCAACTTCGATGATATTACATAAACCAAGATTCTGCTACTGCTTCCGTGTAACGGAAGTATTGTATTTTTATTGTATCCTAACAATACCATTATATATAAATAAAACCAAAACGTTTGAAACAATATTTATATTTCAATTCAAATACTTAACAAGTACACTATACATAGAAATATATTTTTATTCATTAAAACTAATACACACACAAAAGTCACTTTTTCCTCCTTTTAATTGACAAATGTGTAGTATACATTTCTAAATTTTGTACACGATTTTCGTTTGATCTGAGTTTCGTATAGAGTGTAGTTTTTGCAACATTGTAGAGTGCGAGTACCACAATTAAATATCAACCAACTAGTTGGTAAGACAACCTATAGGTTAGGCGAATTTCCACCAAATTCTCACCACCATATAAAGATATCCAGGAAGCACACACAATAGTTTTATATGGAATAATAGCTATGCCTTGCAGTTTATTAAGAATTTACATACAAATGGACTTCATTCATTCTATTTTTTAGGTAGATCCTAAAGCCTATCTTTGAAATTTGAAAAACATATATATGTGAAACAGCGCATTACTTTGGAAAAATTAATGTTTTAAAAATACAATCAGAAACAATAGCAAAATACACAATAATTGGTGTTTGCAAATAAATTCAGTTTTATTTTAATAAAAAAATGCAGACTTACCTTAAATTTTTTAAAATGAGGAAAAATAACTACACGATACGAAAATTTCAACGAAGTTGCACAAAGCATGCGGAGCGAATAGGTTTTTACTAATCAGATCGCGATTATATGCGGTTTGAAAACCGTTAATCGATATGTATCACAAGATGAAGTTTGCATTTTTCCTAGTCGAGGTCGTAATAGAAAGTACATTGTGTACACCAGCAATTATACGGGAATTTCCTAATGCACGACATTGAAATATTTTCTCAAACATATAGTCAATAATAAAGAGAAAGGTCTACGCTACTTTCACTTTACGTCACATAATTGTAAGCAATTAGTTCGGGGATGAAATGTATTTCCCAAAGTGCATATTTAGCATTGAGCATATAATTATTTGTGACGTACTTATTTAGGAAAATGTTAAACCGGAAATTAATAACTGTTTAAAATTTTAAAAAAGCCGCGGTTTTGAATATTCTAAAAAGCAGTACATTACTGTTTGAAATTGGTTTTAAATATTAAACACTTATGGCTTATAAAAAACTCATTTCTAAAATCTCCGCAGTTTTAAATTTCTCAGGCTATGGTTGTTTAAAGCATGCAAAAATTTAGAGGTTCAGGACTTTAAAAGTGTAACTTTGCAGGAGGTGATCCTATTGCAAATCTGTTTGCGGATTCGGATTCTGCATAAAATTCTAGACTAATTTGATGTATTGCATGTCTAAAAAATTTATAAGGACGGGTCAGAAATCTCTACCGGTAAAAAATCTTTAAATGAGTGTAGCTCCTTGGGGGATGATGCAATCTCAAAAATTCCTAGAAATTCGGGTGACTAAGAAAAATCTAATATTAATTGGTACCAAACAAGATATGATTATCTCGAAAGATGCAATGGCTAGTGTAACAAAATTTTTGTTACGTTAAATATCTGTAAAGAAAAATAATACTAGCTGTTGTTATTTTACGAGATTGTCATTTAGCGTGAAATCGTTGAATAATTTAATGTACTATAAGGAAGAACACCCCTTTCCGTTTACATTATTTTTCACCTATAAAGAGTATTTAATGGGGACTCCTATACTTTCGATATCATGGATGCCTTGAACGTAACTTGAGTTACATAACTTACAGGCGTTCTGACGTCCACTAGTGCAATTGTTAAGCACAACGCCGGCGCGAAAAGTGACGCGATAGCTAGGGTGTTGGCAAAGCAGGAAGACAGCGATCTTGCAAGCAACTACGTGTACGTAGACTTCATTTTTGAAGATGAGAAATTTTGTTTGTAAGTGGGAGCTAAGAATAGCTCTACCATAATGGAAGTGCCGTAACGACACGTGGTGAGGAAATCCATTAGTGCACATTTAAGTAACACGCTTGGCTATGGAATTAAAATTTGGTCGTGTATGGTGAAATTGTTTGATTTGAGGCCGTCCGAAGGATTGAAACTAATACAGGCGTGTTTTGTATCTTTCTGTATTTCAAGAGGATGGAATGCTATGTGTCATAGTTCATCTATTACGTTCGCCAACATCGCCGTTGTACAATTAAAACAAAATCAACCAGGTACTTATAAAACTATTTACTGAAAATTAATTTTACGTACTAATTGCGGTTAAAACTTTGATTTAACATTTACTAAATCATAAGAAACTTTTGTTTAAGAATGTAAATTTCAAGTTTGTTTGCAAGATGTAATTATGCTCAAATCTCACGTAAAAATTAGTTTGAAAATTATTCCCTAGATATTTGATAGGTCAAATACCTTTCGTTCAGAACTAAATTTTTTTATAAGAGAAATTTTTGAACCTTTAGATAATTTAAAAGTTGTTATTCAGAGCACGAATATGATGCACATGTTAATTGTTAAAAATATGTATGAAATTCACCTTTGATTGAAAAATGTTTCTTGCAATATGTTGTGATTAGTAGAATACCTAAGCTGCTTTTAACATATGTTGAACTGACTTTTATTAATTTCATGCTTAAGCCATATGAACTGTTTATGTAACAAGTTCTTTAGATAAAAATCTTGTAAGCCAGAACAGATCTGTTTTATGGATGTTTAAGAACCCAGACTGTATTAAATAATTTATAAATGCTAAGACCTCTCTAAGTAGAGAAGCAAATTTAGAGATTTTTGAAACTTACTTTATGTTGATTATTCTGATTATAGAGGAAACATATTAAGAAATTTTTGAAACTTATTATATATTGTTTTTTAAATTTTTTTTATAAATAATTTTTGCAACAAAAGAGAATACCATTTAAATTAAATTTTGAAATAATACCTCCGTCTTTTTATTTCACTAATTGAAATTAACATTGTCCAAATTAGATCAGCAAAATTTTGAATGTAGAAAAAAGTTGATACAGTACCAGGTAATAGAAACGGAATAAGTAATTTCCAGTAGAGTATTTTTTCATAGGTAAGGTGTTATTGAGATTTTGAATTCAGGCCAATCGATCTATAAAGATCGAAATATTTTGTTGTTGTAAGGCACAAACAGTGTCTTATATATTATTTTTTTTGTGTGACATTTTCTTGCAGGTCCGACATCGTGGAAGCTGGAGCAGAGGTCCAAGAGGTTTCCAGAGGTATTGTTTATTGTAATTTGTATGTTTTTTGGTAATCATTATATCCTATAGGTTTCTGCGTCTTCCTGTAGGATACTTTAGTTTTGTTTATTGTCTATATAGATGCAGTGGCGTCCATTTACGTTTTTTTTGTTCCCGTTTGTAGTCGAGCCCACCCTATATCCACGCCCAAACTCATTGCTCACCCTTGGGGTAATTCCCAGACTAGACCGCGAATATAGTAAAGCTCGTGGGTCCACCGAGGTTTTGTTCACTAATTGACTCACTCCATAATTAAATTAAATAAAGAAAAAAATATATATTTCACTGGTGCCGGCAACGTGAGGCCGTTGAAGAAAATATATTTCACTGACGCCACCAACGTAGAGCGTGCAGTAAAGAAGAGCTTTACTAACTAATTATATTTCACTGGCGCCCATGCGTGAGGCTAGCCTTGTAACCAATTAGAGAAAAAAAAAACTAAGTTCACTAGTCAAAGAAAATTATTTGGTTCAGATGTGGGAGCAAAGAGCAAAATTTAGAGGTTCAGGACTTTATAGGGGTATAACTTTGTAAGGGGTGGTTGGATTTTAAATCTGTTTGCAGATTCGGATTCTGCGTAAAATTCTAGACTAACAAGATGCGTCACATAGTTAAAAAATTTACAAGGACGATCATAAAATCGCTATCGGCAAAAAATCTTAAAATGATTGTAGTTCTCTGGGGGATGATGCAATCTAAAAAATTCCTAAAGATTCAGGTAGCTGAGAAGAATCTAATATTAATTGATACCAAACAAGACAGGTTTATCTCGATAGATGCAATGGCTAGTCAAAGAAAGCTATTTGTTTCAGATGTGTGTGGAAATGTGGATGCTTGTGGAAATGTGGAGATGAATCTCCGCATTTCCTCCTTATGGGAATTAACATCTCCGCATTTCCTTCTAGGAGTCCCTCCACCACATTTCCTCCTTGTGGGGATTTACATGTTAATGTGGGAGGAAATGTGGGATTTGGGAGAAAATGAGGCGGCAAAATGCCTGTATTCCTCCTACTCTTATGTGTTATCCGTCCCTAACGATGACGGTGTGCATGCTTTTTACATAATTAGGCGTTTTAAAAAGGGTCAAGAAAATACATGAACGCATATTAAGAAA
Source organism: Platerodrilus igneus (assembly GCA_036346225.1). NCBI lineage: Eukaryota > Metazoa > Arthropoda > Insecta > Coleoptera > Lycidae > Platerodrilus > Platerodrilus igneus. Next base: position 5,622,282 of record JARFIW010001469.1, on the reverse strand, counting down.
TGTTTATTTACATATAGTGCACTTCCATACAAAAGAACGTCTGTTTGCAAAAATGCGTTCCTATAATCACGTCAGTTTGTGTTGAGCTTCAATAACTTATTAGAAAAGAAACTTAATTCGCTTTCGTTTAACTGTTTGTTGTTTATTGGATAAATTTGAAAGAAGATTTAAATTTAGTGTGTGCACATATGAACAACCCCTAAGTATTTATTTAAATTAACCTTTACCGTTACTATACATGACTGAAAAGTTATAAATTTTTTAAATAAAAGTTTACAAATATTATGAATTAAGAGTTTTTGGTGACTGCAATGTACTTACCTCATCTTACCGTGTAATATAAAATATATGGGGGTGTAAATTATTAGCCTATGGCTAAATTGGAGATGTTCTTATGGTGAAGATATCTCGACATTCTTCCGACTAAGCTAGGGGTCTATTCCTCGGGTAGAGCTTATGAGGAGTGGTCGTGGGTTTTACGACAAAACATTGTTTACTTACTGACTCTAGTAATACTAAAATAGGGGTGCAAAAGGGGCGCCACCAAGTCCTTAAATTTTTTAATCACGGGTTTGCCCTAAGGGAGGACTTGGAAGTCCTTAGAGAGAAATATCTTACTTACCTCTAAAGCAGGAGCTGTAAAGAAAATATTATTAATATAACAATGAAGGACACGAGAGAAGTACTCTTGCTACCTTATACTACGAGAAAAAGAATAGCCATTTATATCAACAATTTAAACATTATTATATGAACCAATTTAGGCATTAAGCTTCTTGAAGGTGTTGTTTAGTGCTTCTTAATCAAGTCACTGTTATAGACTTTACTTTTATGAAATGGTATTTATATCTTTTTATCTTTTTAACTCAATTACCCTATCTTTGAACTCACTTGTCCAAAATAAAACAATTATGCAATTGAATTTAATGGTTGTTCTTTAATTAAAATTTTGCTTTCTAAGTAATGGAGTTTTATGTACAAAACATACATCACAAATGTGGTCTAAAGTCTTCAACACAATGATTGAATATGAAAATTACGACTGTCTTTACTAAGAATAAAAAATATCAATAACGTATTAAACATTTTTACAAGGCTTTCCAAATTAACTACCCAAAATACACAGATCTGTTACCTTGGTTTACATATGTGTATTAAACATTCACAGACTAAAAATATTAGTTCTCGTAATTACTTAAGGTGTGGTTGAATTTGAATGAAATACTTTGTTAGAATTAAATAAAGGTATTCATATTCATTTGTAATAATATCATATATAATCCTTGATTCAAACAGTAATAAATTCTAAATAGCAAAAGTTTTGGTAATTACATAGTAAAACAAGAATCAGAAATTGTTACAATGTTGTTTTCGATTACCTGCCTCGCTGTTAAAATAGGCGAACAGCTGTAGTCGTGTCAATGTGATAGAAAAACGCTTACCTTGCAAACTGTTGTTTTAAATTACATTAAAACAATTACGTTGTCGAATCCAGATGTGCTGGCCTGTGATCTTTTGACAAACAAATGACGTCAACGTATTGTCCACATTTTATTGCGTAATACACAGGATGTTTACTGGAACCATTTACACGAACTTGATGTGCATTTCTTTTTGCAAATCGAAACAAAATCGAACCATAAAACAGGCTATTCAAAGTACATCATTTTCCGCGTTTCTTTACTTGTGTTAAAGACAAATTATTTAAGGGTAATTGGAAAATTAAATACGGTATCTGAACTTGTAAGCTCGCAATCTTATCATTGCTTAATGTCCAGAATAAACATTATTACATTTACGTTAGTGAGAATAGACTTGATAATTACAAAGACCAAATTTCGCCAACCATTTGTTAATTTTTTAATAAGTTAATTGAAATTAATATTAATAAATTTTAAAGAAATTATTATTGGAAATTCTATAAGACCATAACTAGAAAATCCACAGAGCACATTTTATAAATTCAGTGAAATCAAAATTAACAAATTTAAGGAATTCATTATCACAAATCCATAGAGCGCATTATTAAAGTATACAGAAAAGCAAGTGCATCTTGTACTTGGTCAAGCGGCATCACCTATCGCTACACGCAGGTTGCTGGCGAGAACTTTATTCAACTGCATGGTGATTGTGATTCCACAAGTGGCCGTGCCTGACTGAATCGTCCGTTAGATGCGCAGAACTCGCATCAAAATCGCCTGATATTGGAGTTGCAATTCAAACGATTAACGTTTACTAATAGTAACTAAACCAATACTATAAACTAATATTCAGCTTGTGATTGGAGTACACGGCCCTGATCTAAATATTTATTTACATTGCAAAATTTAATTGTTTGTTTAAATAGAAAATGCCGTGTATTTTATAAATAATTTGAAAAAGATTTGTAGTCGTCAAAAAAATTGTTACAACCTAATCTGCATACAACGGTAGCTAGACAAAAGTGTTGCAACATCAATGTGAGATTTTTGTATCACCACCAAGAAAGCATTGGTTCAAGAACCTATAACGGCATAAACATTGTTTAACTGACCGGTTAGGTTTGTATTAGTTATTCCAAACGAACTCACGCAAACCAACGCTCAAAAATTAAAGTAGATCCAGTTTAACGAATGTATCATAAAACTGCCCCGCAATAACACTCACGTAAAACCCATTACAGCATAGTAACAGTTTTTAAGTATATTTCTAGCACCCAAAGATACCAAAGTTGATTTATCGAATTACAAAAAGTAAGTAATTTAACTACGAGGCTTGTTCAATTGAAACCCATCTTTGGTCAGGTTAGCCTTGGAAACATTGTAATCACTCTGTTACGTTCATTTTCGTAAATAGTTAATTATTGTTTATACAATAATTTTGATCTTAAATTCATTTGGCGTTCAACACAACAATTAACTCCCCATTAATTAAAAATAACCCTTTCGTATATTAAAATTTGTATGGTAATTAAAAATCAATATCCTTTCTCAGAATTTCGTCCTGTGGAATTTACGCCTTAATTAGCTAGACGATTTTCCAAGTATTTTAATACTTAAAAGCTAGTGTGTTTTCCCTTGTTAAAAAATTCGGCGAATTTATTTTAATAAAACTAGGGTTTTCATGGTTTATTTCCTTGCTTTGGTGCCTAACACATGTAATATTCATTTGCTGTTCGATAATCAACTAGACAACAAGTTGGTTGGCTTCGTTCGTTATTTTCATGTAAATTTCCGGCACGCCTTATTTAGCGTGGTAAGTATATAGAGTTGATATAAAACAATATTTTTTGCGGCTTCAATAAATTAATTTGTTGTTTGTAACCATTCTAGCTTCCTGCGGGGGACGCGTTGATCCCTTGAGCGGCGTTTCTTTTGGGGGACTGCAAAGTCCAATCTGCTCCGCTTGGCCGTAAGCGTGCCTGCTCGTTGAGGCGGACCAGCGACAGCCTTCTCCCCGATGTCAGGAACTCGAGGGTGAGTCCTTCTTGTTTTTTTCTTTGTATCCGCTTCTTACCGCGGAACAAGAACGCCTGTGATGCCATTTCAAAATTTGACTTTTTTTTGTATATGAAAATTATTGAACGATTTTGGGTATTTACTGTTTTTTTTGTTTGATAAGTACTATACATGTTCGTAAACTTAGTTTAATTTTACTTTTACGATGGTTTAGAGCTGTGGTTTTTAGGGTTGCGTGTAGTTCTTTCTTTTTTTCTAATTACTGTAAGGGGGAGTGGCCTAAAAGCTACAGCTCGCCATTTTTATGGGTAATTTTTTTTGTTATGCTTAAGGGGTGTTTATAATGTATATATAAATTGGGGATATTGACTTTTTTTGGGGTTGGGTTTGGGAGTACGGTTTTGTATATATATTTTGTTTTAATTATAAGTTCTTTCTTTTCTGTTGTATGTTTTGTGTTGTGAATGAGTGAGTGTGTATATATTTTTTTCTATTTATTTCAGGTTTTTTTTGTTACTTTAGCTATAGGTATAAGACCCCGCCCACTCGCCGCCTGAGCCCGGACTTACTTTCTTTCTCTTTCTTTTTCTCAATTTTTTTTCTTTTTTTTTTATGTTACGTCAATGTACGTAGCAACTCAACTGACGTTTTGCAACGTTAGTGGTGTTTGTAAACTTCCCATTGGTCAGTTTCTCTCGTACATATTTGACATTATAATTTGAATAAGGACCGCTATACTTGCGGCCACGTCCCCATTGCTCCAACCGAAGGTACTACATTGGGTTTAAACGCGAAAATATAAACGTGCTTCAGATCTAATCTAACTTCAAAATTAATGTATCCTAAATAAAAATCTAACAAACTAGAACAAAAATTAAAAATAGGGTTTGAATAATGGTATCCGTAGCGTTGATTTTGGAATATGTCCGGTCAACAAGACACACGCGCAAGTAAAAGGGGAGGGATAATACTATCCAAATCTCATCATCATTAGGTCTTCAGTCCTGGAACTGGTTAGACGCGTACCATCATTGTTTCCTATTCTGAACTAACCTACAGATTTCCTTGAAATTTGCACAGTCTGCATCTATAACTATCTGATCTAGGTCTACTTCTACCTCTTTTTTTCCTATCTCTGCTTGTAATATATTCCATACTATTCCCCAAAAATGCCTTAGAACGTATTCTGCCCTTCTATTTCTCTTATCTTTTTCATCAGATATCCTTGTTCACCTACTATTTCTATAACCTATTTGTTAGTATCTTTGTCTGTCCATGTTATCGTTCTTATACATCTGAAACACGGCATTGTAAAAGGCTGCTACCGTTTTTCTGTCTGTCTGCGTTTCAGGCTACCCGTATTTTATAGGCATACTGTGCTGTGCCCCACACATATGCTTTCAACAATTTTCTTCTTGTTCTATGTTTGTTGTTTTTCCTCATAGGCGCTGTTCTTTCTTGTTAGATACAGTTCGGTCACCTTCTATTGTTTTACAATTATATACCCTATTTCTCCGACCTTCAGCGGTTGTGAAGGGAGGCGTCACCGTGGATCAATGTAGTAAGCGTAAGACTACGGATCCCAAGGTCCCGGGTTCAAATCCCGACACGGCCGACTGCTTGAGAAATGGCAGGTGCGCATTTTTCACAAAAATTACGCCCTCGTTCGGATGAGAGGTTAAATGGAGGTCCCGTGTGTGAGTGTTGTCACGCACGTTAAAGATCCCTACCTTGCCTGGAACGGCAAGGGTTCGGCAAAATTCTAAATTTCCAGGCAACAAAAAACTCGCCTCCTGGCCAATGTAGTACTTACAGGTGGAGCATTGGAAATGTAAAATGAACGGTTGTGAAGGGAGGTAAGCAGTCTGTGGCTGCCAAGTTCCCCCAACACTTAACCATTTACCAAATTTAATATATTTTCCAATATATCTTTTCGCACAGTCATCATTAGTTGCAGGTATTTTGCAACCAACAACTAGTTGTTTATAATAATCATCAGATTTATCTGCGCTTATTTTTTCGTCATTAGGTTTTCCGTCTCAAAACTGGTTGGACACGTACCTGCACTTATTTATATTCTGAGCTAGCTTACACAGTTCCTGAATTTCTCACACAGCATGTGTATACAGCTCGTTCCCCTTCTATTGTTTTCTAATTTTATGCCCTATTTCACCGAGATTCAGTGAAGGGGGTTAAGCAACCTGTGGCTACCAAGATTCCCCAACACTTAGACATTTTTCGAAGTAATGGTTTTCCAGTATATCCTTTCACACACTTAACATTATTCGAGAATATTGCTCAACCAATTCTTGTAGTTACTTATAATAATCATTATGTTTAAGGACAGTTATTTTTTCGTCGTTAGTTTATCCATCTTGGGATTGGTTGGATGCGTACCTCTATTGATTTCTATTCTGAGCTAGCCTACACATTTCCCTGAAACTCCTACAGCCTACATCTTTCACTATCTGTGTGCAGTAGTCTAACCTAGGTCTACCTCTTTTTTCCTATCTCTGCTTCTGGTATATTCCGCACTATTCCCTCATGCCGTAGTATGTGGCCTATCATCCTATCTCTCCTATTTTTTACCGTTTTCCACATATTTCTTTCTTCCCCTACCATTTTTAGTACTTCTTCGTTCTTAACTTTGTCTGTCCATGATATCTTCATCAATCGTCTGTAGCACCACATTTCAAAGGCTTCTACCTTTTTCTTGTCTGCTTCTCCTACTGTCCAGGTTTCACAGCCGTACAGTGCTGTGCCCCATGCATATGTTTTAAGCAATCTTTTCCTTGTTTCTATGTTTGTTATCGTTGAACACAGTAGTTGCTTTTTCTTGTTAAATGTAGCACGACCTTGTGCTAATCTTTGTTTTATATCTTTTGTGCTTTTCCCATCTTGCGTTATTTGGCTTCCTAGGTAGCAGAAATCCTTAACCTCTTGTAAGTTCGTGTTACATATTTGTATTCTTGTTTTTGATTTATTTTTGCCTCCTTTGCATACTAGTACTTTAGTTTTACTTTTGTTAATTTTCATACCGTATCTCTCTGTTAGAACCGTTTCCATTTCATTGAGAGCAGATTCTAACTCTTCCTTGCTAGATGCTAATACCGCTATATCATCTGCAAATCTAAGCATATCAATTTTTTGTCCCTGCATAATAATTCCAAATGTCTTCTTGCATTTGACAGTATTCATTGCCTCTTCAATGTAAAAGTTAAAAATTAATGGCGATAATGGGGATAGGGAACATCCCTGTTTCACCCCTTTCCTGATGTTTACTTCTCTACGTTCCTGCTCTAATTCTATTACTCCTGTTTGCTCTTTGTATCAGCTATGTACTATCCGTCTATCTTTATAACTCATTCCAATCTTTTTGAGTATTTCGAACCTTTTTTCCATTTTACATTGTCAAATGCTTTTTCCAGATCTACAAACCCTATATACACGCTTTCCTTTTTTTCTATTGTTTTCTCCTTATGAATGATGCACGCAATATTTTGGAAATTTATGAGAATTTATGGGAACGTTCACTTTTTATGTTCTTGTTTGAGAATATTACCAGTAATTTATTTTTGGTCACTTGGTCAATTGGAAATGGAGGTCATCAGCATGCATAGCACAATCGAAAATGAGAAGAGATGATTTATTTCTGCATATTCAAGGATTGATTGATTGGAAGAATATTATGTTGGGTGCTAAATCTACAAGAAATAACAAAAAAGCAGAACTGTATAAAATACAAGAAGTTTTCTTTGATGACAATCTGGACTTGAAAGTTTTGGGATTTAAAGCTAATAAAAAATCGTTTCATACACGAAGATCGTTAAACCATGCAATGGTTAAAACTAAAATACTTGCGATAGGAAAAAGATAGCCGAGGGATTATTAAATTTCATTATGATCATACTGATCCATATACAATGCTTGATGTATATACAGATGTGGAAGCAATACATAAACGGTAGTCTTCAGTTCACAGTACCAGTATGTCATTGATCAATTTACCTCAACCCCGGACAAGATACTTGAAACGTAAACTACGAAAGGCAGTCAAGAGTGAGTCTATTGAACCTTATAAAAACTTTCCTAGAATTGCCAACGGTATTACCACTTATCTCAAAGAATACCAAAAACCATTGACTATTACTAGTCCTAAAAAGAAGGATTTAGTGAGGTTTTGCAATAATGGAATCATCCCAAGTAAATTGCATACTTGGTGTAAAGATTTATCTGAATTAGGAACGAAAAAAGATGAGTCTCTGAGCCAAATGTTGAGGAAGATTTGTACTCGGAAAATAAAAAAAAATTGATTTACTGGAATGAATTACTTAAAAACTAGAAACCACATGTAAATTTCATGACACTTTTGTTCTCGTTTAATGTGTGCAAAATACACAGGTTATTATTTTTTAAAATAAGTGTGTTTTCTTTACAATTAAAAAATGTTTCTGATTACATAACAGTAACTTGTTATCATAATCATTATAGTTTATCAAAATTCACTATACGGTCTATTTTTTCTTAACTACTTACCCGATAGTATTTTGATACGACAAAAAATAATTAAACCTATTTTTAATGTTTTTCAATCATAATAAAACATTTTAAAAATGTGACTATAATGCTAGAGATAGATACTATTGATTGTAAACTTGATTTTATAATAGACATTCAATATCACCGCAACCGAAACGTCATTATCACAGAAGTATGAATTTGTTAGTTAATGATCTTTCGCTCTATGACGGCGATATACATATAACTGTTGTCATTGACGAAACCGTCGACTCTGTGGCGTAGTTGGTATATGTGTAACTACTACGCCCAAAGGTTTCGGGTTCGAATCCCGAGACGGCACTCTTGAAAATGTTAGACGGGCATTTTTCACAAAAATACGCCCTCGTTCGGATGAGAGGTAAAATAGAAGTTCAGTGTGTGAGTGCTGTCATGCATGTTAAAGTTCCCTACCTTGCTTGGAACAACAAGGGTTCGGCAAAATTCAAAATTTGCCAGGTAAACAACTCGGTTTCCTGGCCAATGTAGTACCTTCGGGTGGAGCATTACAAATCAAATGTAGTATCCTTCTTTTGTACAGAATGGTGCGGTAAATAATAAATCGGAAAAGGGCCGTTTTCTCTAGGATTTATTTTAACCATATGACCTAGTTTTAAGTATTCATTCATAAAGTCAAAGTATTGCTTCTTGAGTTCAGGATTTTTATCTAGTTTCCTTTCTATCGAATAATATCGCTAAGTTGCCGTTTCTTCAGAATCAGCGAGTGTATTATAATTATCCTTTAAAGGTAATCTTACCACAAATTTACCAGATGCGTCACGAGTAAAGGTTTTAAGGAAATGTTTTGCATTGGATTTCTTCATTAGTCATAGGTTTTTTGGGCGCATAGTTCTCTTAGATTTGCCAAAACTGCTGCAACTGAGTTTGAATAGGAACGGTTACCGTTAAGAAACTATATGAGACAGGAGTGGCATTTGTAATGCAATAAACAACATCAAGTTTAAAGAAAGGTTTATTTAAATATAAATCAAGCTAAGCGACTACACATCATGAGAGCTTCTTACGTTCTTCTGTATCTTTGAACAAGTTACAGGAACCCCTTACTTACTCCCTCTACTACCCTTAGGTCTATCGACGCACGCAGAAGGCCTGAAATATTTTACACATCCTCCGGCGCGGCGGTACAACTTAGCTTATCACTTCTTATTTTTAAAGGATACAATAATTGTATTGGGCGCCTAATTACGGTGCCATTCGCAATCTTAACGTAACAGGCACGCACTTTGCCATCACGGCCGTTTATCACGTCTTTCACCAACCCTAATTTCCACAATAACCGTCGCTTATCATTTCCATGTATTAATACGACATCTCCTTGCTTGATCGCACACTCACGCGCATTCACGTTGTGATGAGCTCCTCTTAATAATTGTAAATATTCTGCGCTCCATCTTTTCCAAAAGTAGTCTATAACGTTTGTTCTCTGCTTCCATAGCCTACGAATCTCATCTCCATTAATAACACGGTCAACAAAAGGAATAGTAGCCAAAGCGGGTCCCAATAAAAAATGCGAAAGGGTTAACGGCATTAAATCTATAGGTTCACTACCTAGGTATGTGAGCGGGCGGACGTTTATTGTTGCTTCAACCTCGGTAATGAGTGTATTTAGTTGATCTAAATTTAGTAAAGAACGTCCTATCGTAGCCCTAAGGGCGTTTTTTACACTTTTTACAAGTCGCTCGTAAAATCCTCCGTGCCAAGCCGCTCGCTCTACTATAAACTTCCACTTTATTTGGTGACTGTTCACAACTCGATCAATTCTGTACTCGCCATCACTTCGTTTAAGGTCGATATTTCACGTGATATTCTTTTAAATGTTTTGGCGTTATCTGAGTAAATGACCTTAGGAATCCCTCTACTGGCAAAGAACCGTTTACATGCACTGATTGTAGACGCAACATCCATTTTCAAAACAATCTCTAGATAAAGTGCTCGTATAACAGCGCAGGTAAATAAAAGCACATAACATGGTTTTGAGTGATAACTATCTTTAAAATACAACGGTCCGGCGAAGTCTAAACCTGTCACTTCAAAGGGCTTTGTTTGCTGTATTCGATTTCTAGGTAACGGCGCGAAGGAATGCGACCCTGATTTTGCACGAAGTCGTTTACAGATAACATACCTTGCTAAAACGGACTTTATTAATTGCCGTCCTCGTACAATCCAAAATCGTTTACGTAATTCATATAGTGTTGCATTAACACCACTATGATGAAGAGTTTTATGAAACTTCATTATTAGTAGTTTAATTAAATGTGCATTTTTTGATAGAATAACGGGATGCTTGAGGTCGAAATCTTCTCTTAAATTATGAAGACGCCCACCCAAACGCAGCAATTCATGTTTATCCAAGAAAGGCCTTAAAGTTACAATACTCGATTTCCGTTCAATGCCCTCACCCTTTTGTAAACTGTTAATCACCGAATAATGAACTTCTCGCTGCGCTTGCCTAAGTAGACATATTTCGGTGCTTTCAAATTCGTTTACGGTTAAGATCTTCATTTCTTTATTATTTCTTGTTTTTAAATTTCTTATAAATCGTAAAACATACACCGTTATCCGCACTAAACGATCAAAGTCACTGTATCTGGAGGAATCTATAAATTGATTGCTACCTTTTATAGTGTCGTTAATTAGTAAAGACATTTTCGATACTATATCTATCGTTGACGTAGCTGTCTCTATTGTATTATCTGGCCACGTTTGTTCACTTTCTAGCAACCACCTAGGACCGTGTAACCAAGTTCCGGAATTTATTAAAGTACTTGAACTTATGCCGCTGGTTAATAAGTCCGCAGGGTTCTCGCGACCCGGACAATGTCTCCATGTTATATCTTTCGATAAGGTCTGAATTTCTTTAACACGGTTAGGTACATATGGTTTCCACTTTGACGCATCACCTTTAATCCAATGCAACGCGATCAGAGAATCTGTCCAACACACTACCTTATCGATTTTAAGTCTATCGTTCTGATTGCACCAATTAATTTCTACCACATTTTGAATCTGTGCATTTTGTGATTCAACCTTGCTGTTTACTTCGAGATCGTTAATCGTCAATTTGCGTAAATTCGTGGAGGCTCCTTGAAAAAGCTTACTTGAAAAGTCTTTTAAATGTTCTGCAACATTTCGATTGTTTACACTGACCACTAGATCGTCTACATAAAATCCCCTTTCTAAGATTTCAATAAATTCAGGGTTTTGTTTTCGATTATTGATTAAATGTGTTCGTATTACCGAATTTAAAAGAAACGGGCTACATGTAACTCCGAATGTTACTCTATTCATACGGTACGTTTCCAGTTCATTGTCGTTATTGTACCATAAGAATCGATGTGCGTCTTTATCGTCGGAATGTAAATAAATTTGTAAAAATGCTTTCTCAATGTCAGCCGTAATTCCGGTCTCGCCTACACGAAAATTAAGCAAAATCTTAATTAAATCTGGATTTAAATTAGGCCCCTTTTCTAATAAGTTATTCAACGATTTTTGTCCCGGGACATGTGGAGAGGCATCGAAAACCACTCGTAAACGCGTTGTTTGTTTATCTTCTCTAAAAAGCGGCCTGTGTGGCATGTAGTAAACACGATCGCCATTTGTTTTTTCAGCATCACCGCGGGAAATTAACTCGGCATAATTATTATCCAACATTCCTTTGATAGCAGCGTTATATTCAGATATTTTGTTAATATTGGTCAATTTAAACTTTAGCCTCTGAGTACGAACTCGCGCACTAATTAAATTATCATCTTCAATCACTGCATCCTCATTCTTCCACGGTAACGCTACTAAATATCGATCATCACATTTATGAACGTTATTTTTCAAAAAATTATGGAAAAATCTCTTATTATCGTCTGCTTCTTTGGTTATACCTATTGTTTCCAAATCCCACATACTTTAGATTTCGGCTTCTGTCTTTATAACTGTCGCATGTAACACTGTCTGCAGATTTACTCCTATTGTTGTAGCATCAACTGGTATGGGGCCATGCAAAGCATAACCAAATTTCGTGTCCACTGCTACTAAACCTTTGTTAAGACGAATATTTTTTCCTGTCACTACTGCCCAGTAATTGTCTGCTCCAATAAGTATACTAATTCCATCAACAATTAACGCTCGATCTATATTAAACGGGATATTGTCAGCAAGCTGCAAGTTTTGATACTCTACCACGCTTTCTTTAGGTATATGTAAATTATCCATGCAAATTTCTGGAACTTTCACAGCCTTAATCGTTAAAATTTCATCTATATATTGTCCCTTTAAAGTAATTAAAACGCGGTTGTAAAGTTTAGACGGTATTGATGCACTATTTCCAAACGCGGCCATACGAACCCTATGTTGTCCAACAACAGGTAGATTTAATACCCTTGATAGATTCTCCTTAATAAATGAAAGCTGACTACCGCCGTTCATTACTAATCTAATTAACTTCTTTGAATTTTCGCCAAAGGCATAAACACAAGCCGTTTGCAATAGCACATTTTTGTTTATGTTTGTCATCAAACTAGACACCGACGGCGCCGAAGTGTTCATTGAACTCTCGCCTTTCGTTAATTTCACTGTAATACCTGTCGTCTCAGCGTTGTGTCTATCTTTACCTGGCTTAAAGCTTGGGTCGCATATTGTTGTTGCGTGCCTACCTCTGCATTCCTTACATCTTAAGAATCTATTTTTACAATACTTAGCACTATGGTTATTTCTCGTACAACGGTAACAATTTCCTGCTGCCTTTAGAATTTATTTCTTCCTTGCCAAAGGTACATCTGCGTCACACATTTCGGTTTTATGGTCTTTCTTGCAGAAAGCACAGCATTCAAGACGTTTGTTCGGCGTGACTAATAAACTAGACGCAGTTCCTTTGTAATGCGTTCTCTTTTCTGTTGGGAGCATCTTTTCTTTACAATCTGCATCTGGTTTTAATGCTTGTTCCAACGACTCGAGTTCGTTTTTAAGAAACTGCAACAAATCCTTTACCTGGCGATCTGCATCTTTCTCTGACCGATGATGAACTTTCTAAATTATTCGTAATAATTTCTAGATGATTGGATGATTTCATTTTCATTTGTCGATAAAATCCTAAACGCAATTCCGTTGGCAACGACTTCATGAGAGTCGACTTTACGATTATGTTATACTGAGAACTAGATACTTCTAAGATTTCAAGAGCACGCATTGCTGAAGTGATTAGATTGTAATTCTTCCTTAAAGTGCTTACGTGATTTTTGGATTTTACAGGTTCGATTTTCATAATGCTATCAATATATTGTTCAATTAGCCGTTCCCCATTTCCAAATTGATCTTTTAATATATTCAAAGCTTCCTCATAGAATGCTCCCGATTGCTTCAGCGGCCCTTCCCGTGACATACATTCGCAGGTAGTTGAATCGATCTCCGTTCGTTAATTGTTGATTGTCGTGGATCATACTTCTGAATTGTTCCCAGTAAGGAAACCAGCCCTTTGCAGTACCATCATACTTTGCTAACTGTACACGTTGAAGCTTCACTGACGTAAAGGACAGCCTACTTGTTTCGTTACTTACTGGTACCGTATTCGTTAAATTCAAGTCAACCTCTATCTGCGATTTTTCTGGGCATTTTAATCTAAATTCCAACTTAGACATCGTAGTTACAGCAACCTCTTCATATTCATACCTTTTCATTAACTCGTCCTCTAGATTTTCTTTAAGCAGAGGTTTAATTTGCTTATCAATTTCTTTCAGATTGTCACTCGCAAGCTTTAACTTTGACATAGCTGTATAAATGTCTTCAACACTGAAACTATTTTCTAGTATAGAATTTATATTATTAACTGTTTTAGTTAAGTGCGTTCTACAAATTGTCCGTTTTACTTGTTCCATCATGAAGCCTCGATAGTATAGCCGTCTGTTAAATATTCGCGTTCCGTTATTCCGAATATTTCCGTTAAAGCTCGTTTATATTTATCACCAGATCTTCCCGGGTTTCGGCACCAAAGTTGATGTAATGCAATAAACAACATCAAGTTTAAAGAAAGGTTTATTTAAATATAAATCAAGCTAAGCGACTACACATCCTGAGAGCTTCTTACGTTCTTCTGTATCTCTGAACAACAAGTTACAGGAACCCCTTACTTACTCCCTCTACTACCCTTAGGTCTATCGACGCACGCAGAAGACCTGAAATATTTTACACAGCATTATAGGGTAGTTGTCCTGCTATGATCCATCCTAATTTTGTTTTATTTAATATAGGCAAATTTTTATCCAGTTTAATTTGGCCACAGCTTAGAAGCTCATAAAATATGCTTGCTCCGAGAAGCACATCGATTTCAGAAGGAGTATTAAAGTTTTTATCTGCTAGCAGAATGTTATCTGGAATCTTTATATTCTTTAAGTTAGCTCTTTGTTGTGGCATTATACCGGTAATTGAGTCGATGATTAGAAACGGTAACTGGAAGGAATAGTTACGGTGTAGCGATTGCGCCTTGATGATCACATATTTGGATATGTTTGTATAACTCTGGCCTATTCCGAACACCGGAATGCTGTCCTGGTTGTACGTTAAGTTTAGTTTATCAAAGATTCGTTCTGTAATGAAATTAGATTGTGAGCCGCTATCTAACAAGGCCATGCATTGAAATGTTTTTCCGCTGTTATCAAACATTTTGATTACGGCTGTAGATAGCAATACTGATGAACATGTGCTTATATTTGACGTTGCAGTATGAGTGCATATACTGTCTAGGCTTACATTATTATTTTCGATATGCGTTATGTCAAGCTCATCAATGTGACCGTTTGTTTCGGGACCATTCTGAGCGCGAAAGTTGACGCTTTGAGGATTTGTTCGGGCTTGGCTATAAGATTTTTTATTCATATGATCGGTGTTGGATCTGCTTGATTGATTTGAGGACAAATGCAGAAGTGAGTGATGTTTTCTTTGACAAGAACGGCTTGTATGCAATGATTTACAGTCAGCATTTGAATGTCCTAGACTCAGGTAATTCGAGCATAGATTAAATCGTTTACTTTCCGATAACCTTTTGTTGTTGATGGGGAACTCAGAAAATAATTTGCAGGCGTAAATGAAGTGCGGTTCATTGCATAACGTACAATGTAGACTTGTAGATAAGTGCGAGTAACTGCGACCATCGGGCGGTTCGTTTAGGTTGGGTATTTTGATTGGACTTGTTAGTGTCCAACGACTCCAGTAATTGGCAGCGTAAAGTTAAAAATTTCGAGTATTCCTCAATTGTTGGTGAGGTATTGGATTTTGTGGCTATTTCCCATTTCCTACGGGTTGATGAATCAAGTTTAGAAATAAGCAAATATAATAGTGTTTCATTCATCAACGTTCTCTCCCAGTTTTCGTAGGCACCTAAAATGCATTTGAAATTCATCTAACGTTTTACACAGCAGTGTATGGGATTCTTTGGAAATAATAGGTAACTCGAAAATGGCTTTCATATGAGCGTTTATGATGGATTTTTTATTTTGGTAACTCTGAATTAATAGGTCCCATGCGATTTTATAGTTGCTCTCACTAGCGTTTAATGACGATATTATTTTTCCCGCTTCTCCCTTGAGCACACCGCGCAAGTAGAAGAATCGCCGAATATCTGTGAGTAAAAGATTTTGGTTAAATTGGCACTTTATTCTTCCTAATGCCCCCACTTTAGCGATTTTTGGGAATCGGCTGTCAAAAGCGCAAAATATCATCTTATTAGAATAAATTGTTCGTTTGTAGAACGCCGGCAGGAACGGGTCCCTAGTTGATTTATATTTTTTCTTTCAAGACCTTAATTAATAATGTCTTCTAAAGCACATCCTCCAGAATTGAAAGAATATATGGATAAAAGATTGGCTTTAAAATTAAATGGCGGGCGGCAGGTTCAAGGAATTTTGCGAGGTTTTGATCCGTTCATGAATTTCGTAATTGATGAAAGCATTGAAGAATGTAAAGATGGTACCAAAAATAATATATGGTGGTCATACGCGGTAACAGAATTGTTATGATGAAAGCATTGGACAGGGTTTTTTAATTCACCTTAGTTCAAACTGCAGTTAACTTAAGCTGCAATTGAATGTGTATTTTTTTTAATATTAGTTTAGGATTAATATTGTTTATAAATGTAAAATAGAATATAACTGCTTTCAGTTTTTGTAATTTCTGATATCTCAAAATTTATTGATACTGAAGCGAGCTACTGCTACCGCGTTTCTTTAATTTAAAACAAGTAATAATAAAGGTCTTTATTACTCACTGTTCACAAGTCTAATTAACAGTATATGCCTTATTTATAGATGTTTTCAGTCCACTTAACAATGAAGCACTATTACACTAATGAATTTACAAGCACTAAATCTTCTTAAACTAACTTCTTTACCATAGGTCCATTAACAACACTAACACAACTATTTATTTATTATACTTTTGTCTGTTTATGTATTCTACAAGCTGCATGTACATTAGACACAGCATATCACATTTATGTATATTATTGACTTCCAAAAGCTCAACTACGTTTACTGTACACGATATAATTTATATTAGACATTCAAGTATAGACTAACTCTTACATTCATAAGCGGCCTTATATATACCGTGAATTAAAGATATGACTCATTATCTAGTATTTTCTAGAAGAATTCTCTAATCCTAGAGAATATGCTGTGCCTCGGGCGTTTGTATGTTTGATGGGTTGCCTACTAGTAGCTCGCTACAATACTGTATTATATCGACAAATCTGGGGCTGGCATGTAATAGCAGCCTATTTAACAATTTTGAAATTTTTCTTACTGTAAATTGGCTTCCAATGATGTTTTTAATTGCGATAGCGTAAAATAAATATAAATATAAATTTCTCACGCAAGCTTAACTTACGAAGATTTACATACAGTTTTAACGCACATTGAATCCATTTTAAATACTCGTTCCTTGAAGCCTCTTTCCTCATATCCTAGTGACTTACAAGCGTTGACTTGTTACGTGCAATTTGCACTTTAACATTGTTAGTAGTTTAGTTTTTAACGTACGGAAGTTTCCCGCCAAATTTTCAAATACGCGAGATGTGGGAATTTTTAAATAGACTGGGCGGTACTTCCGATACGTCCGAGTAGTGAGTTTGCGTAGTGCGCATATCCCTATAGGGGTATACCAATACTAGACAAAGAGTGGGGACGTGTTTCCGTGACGCCCTGGAATCGAGGCTGTTCTCTTTCTACCTTCAAGTGAACGAGTCGTGCCGGGTGTCGTGTTTTATCTTATTATGTAGATTTCCTTATCTTGATTATCTTGTTTTGTCGTTCCTTAATTAACCTATTCCTGTCGTTCCACTACATATAGGAAACGGAGATGACCCTGGAGCAGCCCACGACCCCGAGATAAATTGGATGTCCAAGCTCTACCAGCAACATTGGAGCAATATCTTCATTTTCGACCCGGAAGGATGATAGGCGTACCTGGAGAATGTCGGATTTCCGGGGTGAGTAATACCGTGTTTAAATGGTTCATGAATATGAACTTTTGTTAATTGTTTATTTAATTTTTATGTTTCCGATTATGGCGTAATATAAATTATTGCTGACGTCATGGTGGGGGCCGCGCACCAAATCTGTAAAAGGTTTGCGCTTTCCTCCGCCAGGGCGTAGCATTGCTTTTTAATCATTGCGCTGCGCGATGTATCTTATGAACTTTGGTAATTGTATTACCGGCTTTTAAGAACCATCTATCGCCATATAGATGTACCACCATCTAAGTGTAATACTTTGTTAACTGTATTACCGACCATATAAACTTTCGAATAAAAGTGTAACAGACTTTGGCTCACTTTTTAATCGGACGTACATTATCAAAAAACGCAGAACCAGATATAACGGATCTGAAATTAAATCGGTTAAATAGATACCAGCACTTGCAACAAATTAATTAGCATATATGGAAACGTTGGTCAGTCATATCTCAACTTCAACGACGCCATAAATGGCAAAGTAACATCAATCCTATCAAAATTGGTTCCTTAGTCATTATTAAGGATAATAACTTACCCCTTCCAATTGGAAATTGGGACGGATCATCAAATTGCATCTGGAAAGAGATAACACTGTACGTGTAGTGAGTGTAAGGTGTTTAAACGGCGTATATAAGCGTCCAGCGAATAAAATATGCATTCTTCCTTCAAAACCTGAAAATGAATGTTAATCGTTAGTGTGAATTTTCTATCATTTTTGTATAACAATGTCACATTGTTTGAAATATGACAAACCTCAATTCTATTAGTTCCTAAATTTATTTTTGTAATACGTTGTATTATTTTTATCAATTTGACTACATACGTATTTCTATGATATATATTTTTATACTTTTACATACATGATAATTATCTATGCTATATATAATATTTATACTATGTATTTATAAAATATCGTGAGCTACAGTATATTTAACTAAACTATAATGAATGTTGATTTACTTACCTATTATAATATTAGGTTGTGTTCATACTTATAGTGTTAATATTGAGATTTTAAGGCGTACGGTATGATAGGACTCCATAATCATTCACGCCTCCCTTCCACATTTATTGTAATATTAGTAATTGTTCGATATAAATGAGTCGTTGTTCAGATATCAATGGAAACATCACGTTTAGAATGTTTGATCAACACCTTTAATAATAAATTATTTCTTGACGTTATTGTGTTTATTTCCGGTAACTTACAGCATCCAAAGAGTACAATTAACCGAGAACAAGTGTTCTCTGAATTGACGAACAAACGAAACGTTCTTACGTTGCTTATCATAATGAGCAAAGTACAAATAACCAATCATTAAAACACTAGCCTATATTATGCATTTTAAATAATACTCCATACCTAATTGAATTATACTGTCAATGACTGTCTTATAATTAATATTAAAAAATTAATTACTGAATGAAATAATAGATAAACCGGGTGTAGTAAACCAAAGAATCTATGTATTTATAAATCACGTCAAAAATATGTTACAATATATACAAGGTGTGTCACAGGTAATGCAACTGTCCCTTTAGCTAACATTTTGTTTATTTTATAAGAGTTATCTTTCAATTTTACGTTGTTACGTTCACCTTCCGACGATGTATTAAACCGTACCCTTCTTATTTTATTACTCATTCACATATATTCTACTTTCAATACTCGAACAACATCCTGTATAGTATACCTTCCTACAATAAGTACGCTTTATTATAATTTCATTTAGACCCACTTGCTACGAATTAGAAAGTTTCCGCTCTAAGTTACATAGTCGGTAGTTAGTTTTAAGTATCCGCCGACTTGATACATATTCCTGTATAGCATAACTACTTCTTATACTACTCCAACCTAAAGACTCGTTAAAATAATAGATCATACTTCACTGATAAAGCTTGTGTCGAGTTTCTAGTCACATGTGTGTGTTTGATAAGGCGGGGATTGAATTTTGAATTGTTGTTAAACGAATTTAATTTGATTCTACGGCTCGTGCTTTGGGGTGTTTTCTACATTACTTGTCCTAGTACTTCAAGAGCGATGCACTTTTTTTACGACTAGTAGTGAATAGCTTGTGTGCGTCGGTAAGTTCCTCCACGCTTACCCATACTAATAAGATTTTCTTTTTAGCACTTAGCTGTGGGCCAATTTTTTTTTTGTAGATCCGGCTGTTCTTTGCCACAGATCAACTGCTTTTACCTATAGATCGCTGTTGCCGTTAAGGTAACAGGGTAAATGGATCCAGACTATCGTGGCATTGCTGTGCTAATTCACTTCCGATGACGTGCAAGCTAAATATCCTGATACGTGCAGGTATATGATTTGTATTCTTTTTGTGTATATCAAGCGTTTGGTGTAGTTGCGTGAAAAGAAACTTGAAACTGTAGGACTAGTGTTTGTTGCTGTAAATCGATATTAGAATCGTTTTCAGATGCGATGTACAATTTTAAAAATGTTTGTCAAAACAAATCACAAGTTTTATTTTCTTTACTGATTAGTTTTTTTAATGTAAAATACGAGATGCACACTTCGTATCTAAATCACTAAATTGTTCGTATAATACAATTGTTTGATATAAAAGTAACTCTTATTTTATTTATTCTTGTTGTTATTTGAAAATCGTTGGCGATGTGCTGTTTGGTATTTATGTGAATCTCTCCCACTCTCTGCGTTTGGTAGTTAACCTGGTATTTTTACGTTTCTTTGGTTCTATTTTTTTTTGTAATTGTGATTCGTGCGGGTCCTCACTTTAATCGACCTTTCTCTTTCTGTCAGACCCGTGCGTTTCTTAACCTTATAAATTTTTACGCCCCATACGGTTAGTTCTAGGTACGTAATAACATCCCGGCACTTATGTTCTCTATACATTTGTATAAATCTTTCCTAAATATTTTCATTTTGAGACTTTGTGTTCATTATTATTGTTCTAAACCATCATTAAAATGAAATAAATTCGCTCTACAACGGTCGTTGCAGTTTCCGCACGTTGTAGCTTGTTCTGTAAGCTGGTCGTACGATAGATTTTGCGTACGGCTGATATTGCGCATCGCACTACAATTATATACATTATAAATGTAACTCAACAAAAGTTAAATTCTTATGAATATAATTACTGCATTACACAGAAGAAGTAGACCTAAATTATAAGTTTTAATTCTATTGAATCTTAATTTGAATTCTGTATTTTATTAACAATATTTAATTTATACTTAATAGTCCGGTGTAGCGCTACGTAAGACTGTACATGTCATTTAAATTTCTCTACATGCAAAAATTTATTAGTTAGTTAATCTTAATTTAAAATTTCATTTTTCTGGAATGAGACCACATAAATTGAACATCTTGGGATAAAGTTTATTGTAAACAAGATAAGCAATGACATTTAGTTTTAACTTTAAATTTTGAAAACAACAGGTAACATCGATTTATCTATACTTTTATCTTTTTATACATAGTTGGCAAGGAATAATCTATAAATTTGAGCACGTGATTAATGAAATAAAATCATTCTATATATCATAAATATTATACTCTTAAAAAGGGTAAGCCTCTTTTTTTTACCAAGTATGCTACTAAATCATTTTGGACAGTTGGCGAAGTGCTTGCATATAACAGAGCATAAAGTAATTTACAACCATTCAACAATTAAACACTACGTATATGCATATATCTATATACGGAATAAAATACAGCACATGCAGCAAAAATTTCAGGAATTAAATGGCCTTACCAATCGGCGTCAACGACCTATCAACCTCTAAGCACATGATGCAATCCAACAATTCGGCATGTATAGGCACGGACCGGAAGTCCAATACTTTTCTAACAAATCTCCTTACAATTTAAGTACCAAATAGATGATAAATTTTATTTAAACATCAACCAAGTTGAACATAACCATATTACTTCATTGAAATTCTCGTACGTAGTGGAAGTTGCACTGTAATATATTTCATTGTAAATCGTAATTAGTTACCTATTAAACAAACCGTTGCAAAGATCAAATTACTTTTCCATGAGTTAGTTGTCTTAGACAACTTTAACTAAAACTGCTTGATTTAATTTGGTGTTTACGCCAGGAAACTTGGTTTCCTGTTTCATCTCGCCTGTCTGATAACAGCGCAAGTGACCTTTTGGTTTGACAAGAAGGCAAAAAGTGACCATCTGTCACGAGTCGACGAACAACTTGAAAATCTTAGATATCGTAACATACGAGTAAGGAACAAGCGAAATGGTTTGTAATTATGTGATCGGCTGTAGTAGTAGTGTGCATTAGATTTTATTGGTTTACTAAATATACAAAAGTAGTAGAATCCATAGTGGGTAAAACGTTATTAAATAAATATTAAATTAACGGGTTTGTAGCAGTAATGTCGACAAATAACCTAGTTAGGAATTTTTACATGTTACAGGTGATAAAAAATGTCACATTGATGTTGCAACATCTTTGTCTAGCTACTGTTGTACGCAGGTTAAATAAGATGAGGCAAGTACATTGCAGTTACCAAAAACCCTTAATCCATAATTATCTACAGACTTATTTAAAAAATTTATAACTTTTCTGTGCTGTACAGTAACGATAAAAGTTAATTTAAATATTTACCGGTTGCTCATATGTGCACACACTAATTTAAATCTCTTTCCAAATTTAACGAATAAACAAGAAACAGTTAAACGAAAGCGACTTAAGTTTCTTTTCTAATAAGTTATTTAAGGCCAACACAAATCGATGTGATTATAAAAATGTATTATTGCAAATAGGCATTCCTTTGTATGTAAATGAACATTCGTTACAATGCGTACATATGTACTTCCTCACTTTTTTTCACAACCTAATTACGTATGGAGTACATACATCGTCATCGAAAATGAGGGATAACAAATAGGATTTTTAGATTTTAGCACATATTTCAAACAAATGAGCGTTCATCAATATGGGACAACGCATGCTTCTGTAAAAGACTTTTGCGTGTTGCACAATAATCACAATTATTGCATGCGAATGGATGTTCCTTATTATGAGACATCATATGTATTTTTAAACTACCTTTCTATGATGCGGCATAATTACACAAATAGCATTCGAATGGACGTTCGTTAGTGTGCAACTTCATATGTACTTTTAAATTATCTTTATGTGATGCGGTATAATGACACAATTTGCATGCAAACGGACGTTCGTTAGTGTGCGACTTCGGATGTATTTTTAAATTACATTTCTGTGATGCGGCATAGTTACATAAATTGGTTGCGAATGGACGTTCAACAGTGTGCGACTTCATATGTATTTGTAAATTGTCTTTTCTCGATGCGGTATAATTACATAAATTGCATGAGAATGGACGTTCGTTAGTGTGCGACTTCATATGCTTCTGTAGATGACCTTTTTGTGATGCGGCATAATTACACAAACTGCATGGGAATGGACGCTCGTTAGTGTGTGACTTTATATGTCTCTGTAAAATATCTTTCCTTGATGCAGTATAATTACATAAATTGCATGCGAATGGACGTTCGTTGGTGTGCAACTTTATATGTACTTTTAAATTACCTTTATGTGATGCGGTATAATTACACAATTTGCATGCGAACGGAAGTTCGTTAGTGTGCAACTTCAAATGTATTTTTAAACTACATTTATGTGATGCGGCATAATTACACAAATTGCATGCGAATGGACGTTCGCCAGTGTGCGACGTCATATGTCTTTGTAAATTGTTTTTCCTGGATGCGGTATAATTACATAAGTTGCATGAGAATGGACGTTCGTTAGTGTGCGACTTTATATGTATTTTTAAACTACCTCTGTGTGGTCCGGTATAATTACATAAATTGCAAGCGAATGGACGTTCGTTAGTGTGCAACTTCATATGTACTTTTAAATTATCTTTATGTGATGTGGTATAATTACACATTTTGCATGCGAACGGACGGACGTTCGTTAGTATGCGACTTAAGATGTATTTTTAAATTACATTTCTGTGATGCGGCATAGTTACATAAATTGCATGCGAATGGACGTTCAACAGTGTGCGACTTCATGTGTATTTGTAAATTGTCTTTTCTCGATGCGGTATAATTACATAAATTGCATGAGAATGGACGTTCGTTAGTGTGCGACTTCATATGCTTCTGTAGATGACCTTTTTGTGATGCGGCATAATTACACAAACTGCATGGGAATGGACGCTCGTTAGTGTGTGACTTTATATGTCTCTGTAAAATATCTTTCCTTGATGCAGTATAATTACATAAATTGCATGCGAATGGACGTTCGTTGGTGTGCAACTTTATATGTACTTTTAAATTACCTTTATGTGATGCGGTATAATTACACAATTTGCATGCGAACGGAAGTTCGTTAGTGTGCAACTTCAAATGTATTTTTAAACTACATTTATGTGATGCGGCATAATTACACAAATTGCATGCGAATGGACGTTCGCCAGTGTGCGACGTCATATGTCTTTGTAAATTGTTTTTCCTGGATGCGGTATAATTACATAAGTTGCATGAGAATGGACGTTCGTTAGTGTGCGACTTTATATGTATTTTTAAACTACCTCTGTGTGGTCCGGTATAATTACATAAATTGCAGGCGAATGGACGTTCGTTAGTGTGCAACTTCATATGTACTTTTAAATTATCTTTATGTGATGTGGTATAATTACACATTTTGCATGCGAACGGACGGACGTTCGTTAGTATGCGACTTAAGATGTATTTTTAAATTACATTTCTGTGATGCGGCATAGTTACATAAATTGCATGCGAATTGACGTTCAACAGTGTGCGACTTCATGTGTATTTGTAAATTGTCTTTTCTCGATGCGGTATAATTACATAAATTGCATGAGAATGGACGTTCGTTAGTGTGCGACTTCATATGCTTCTGTAGATGACCTTTTTGTGATGCGGCATAATTACACAAACTGCATGGGAATGGACGCTCGTTAGTGTGTGACTTTATATGTCTCTGTAAAATATCTTTCCTTGATGCAGTATAATTACATAAATTGCATGCGAATGGACGTTCGTTGGTGTGCAACTTTATATGTACTTTTAAATTACCTTTATGTGATGCGGTATAATTACACAATTTGCATGCGAACGGAAGTTCGTTAGTGTGCAACTTCAAATGTATTTTAAACTACATTTATGTGATGCGGCATAATTACACAAATTGCATGCGAATGGACGTTCGCCAGTGTGCGAGTCATATGTCTTTGTAAATTGTTTTTCCTGGATGCGGTATAATTACATAAGTTGCATGAAATGGACGTTCGTTAGTGTGCGACTTTATATGTATTTTAAACTCCTCTGTGTGGTCCGGTATAATTACATAAATTGCAAGCGAATGGACGTTCGTTAGTGTGCAACTTATATGTACTTTTAAATTACTTTATGTGATGTGGTATAATTACATTTTGCATGCGAACGGACGGACGTTCGTTAGTATGCGATTAGATGTATTTTAAATTACATTTCTGTGATGCGGCATAGTTACATAAATTGCATGCGAATGACGTTCAACAGTGTGCGACTTCATGTGTATTTGTAAATTGTCTTTTCTCGATGCGGTATAATTACATAAATTGCATGAGAATGGACGTTCGTTAGTGTGCGACTTCATATGCTTCTGTAGATGACCTTTTGTGATGCGGCATAATTACACAAACTGCATGGGAATGGACGCTCGTTAGTGTGTGACTTTATATGTCTCTGTAAAATATCTTTCCTTGATGCAGTATAATTACATAAATTGCATGCGAATGGACGTTCGTTGGTGTGCAACTTTATATGTACTTTTAAATTACCTTTATGTGATGCGGTATAATTACACAATTTGCATGCGAACGGAAGTTCGTTAGTGTGCAACTTCAAATGTATTTTTAAACTACATTTATGTGATGCGGCATAATTACACAAATTGCATGCGAATGGACGTTCGCCAGTGTGCGATGTCATATGTCTTTGTAAATTGTTTTTTCTCGATGCGGTATAATTACATAAGTTGCATGAAAATGGACGTTCGTTAGTGTGCGACTTTATATGTATTTTTAAACTGCCTCTGTGTGGTGCGGTATAATTACATAAATTGCAAGCGAATGGACGTTCGTTAGTGTGCAACTTTATATGTACTTTTAAACTACCTTTATGTGATGCGGTATAATTACACAATTTACATGCAAACGGACGTTCGTTAGTGTGCGACTTCAGATGTGTTTTTAAATTACATTTCTGTGATGCGGTGTAGTTACATAAGTTACACGCGAATGGACGTTCGCCAGTGTGCGATGTCATATGTATTGGTAAACTGTCTTTTCTCGATGCGGTATAATTACATAAATTGCATGAGAATGGAAGTTCGTTAGTGTGTGACTTCATATGTTTCTGTAGATAACCTTTGTGTGACGCGGCATAGTTACACAAATAGCATAGGAATGGACGTTCGTTAGTGTGCGATGTCATGTGTAATTGTAAACGATTTTTCTTTGTTGTTGTATAGTACGACATCATACGTCTTTGTAAAAAAAACTTTTTAGTGATGGGGCATAATTATATAAATTGCATACAAATGGGTATGCAACCTGTTAAAGTGTTTTTGTAATTTGGTATAATCATATAAATTGTATAAGTGTTACGTTCGTTAATATTTAACTTAGATTAATGTAAAACTTTTTTGATGCGGGATAATCACACAAATTGCATGTAGATGAATGGTGTTCAAAACACAATCACATAGGGATTCATAACTTACTTTTACAATATGTCGAATAAGCACATAAAGTACATATGAGCAGCCTTTCGTTAGTATGTGAGTACATACGAAATTTTTTTAAAATTTTTTAAAGTAAAGAATATAACACAAACTACAAGCTAACGGAAGTTGCTTAGCAAGTGATCCTGCTATATATTTGTAGATAACGTTTTTGTTGTGCAAAAAACATGTCACTGGACAGTGTTTGTATACGTCGCATCAGATCAATTATTCGTAAAGTACAATAAACACAAATTCCAGTCTATATAAATAGCGTATTCCAATAATACTCTACTTTTGAGTCGATTTGGTTGAAGGTTCATAAAAGCATTTTTTTAAATACCCAACAACATCTGTTAGTAATACAATAAACGCGTCGCTTTTTGCTTCCATATATTAGCAATCGATCGTGCCGCCCACTGCAGTTTTTTAAAAGAAGCATATACAAAAAATTAATCGTGGAATTGTTTAAACTGCATTAATTTTAAATATTTCCTTGCGTGATTTATGTGGATATTAATTTATCTTAAGCGTGTTCGTAACATAATGCATAAAACTTTAGCAATATCTAACCCATTATTAACGTAGCAGCCATCTTAATAAATGTCCTTGTGGATGTTTCATGGAATAGAATGACTTATAATCTACCACATAGTTTTGAGAGTAAAGAGAAAGGTTTACGTCTACAAATGCGGTAGTGAAGCGCTTGAAACTACTTTACGATTATACATACCATTTGTACCGTAGAATGGGGTGAAAGGGGACACTTTTTAGGACTTTCCAGTGATAATTTCTTTATCTTAAAATAATTTAACCTAGTTTCTATGTCAATTAATGTTTATATCAGTAAGGATATATACATAAGTAACAAAACATACATATTTTTAAAATTTACAGGATTTGTAAAATTTTTACTTACTGTCCCTTTTCACCCCACAGTCGGGGTGATTAGGGACATGTTATATTTTATCATGTTTACAAGCATACCTACTGTTCTTAAACTTCCAGTAGAAGGGGTGAAAAGGGACAGCGGGACAGTTTTTAAAAAATAAAAAATCAAAATTAGAGTACAAATGTTTTTTAGTTAAGGTATAAAATTTATTTTTATATACATGCGTTAGTGCCACTCATCTACATTAACATTAAACTTCATGAGTCCACGTCGAAGTAGTTGTGGATGAAGTAGACGTCCTACAATCCACTTTTTATCAAAAAAACATCGGTCTTCCTTTTCTGGCCACTTAAATGTTGATCCAGGATTGATTTTTGTTTCCACATATCTCACAAAGGAAGCTTCATATTCATTGGTTTGATTTCCTTCCAGTGTATTGGTTATCATTCCAATAAAACAATTTTGATTCGCTTTTTTGGAAGCAGTTGCACGACTTTGACTGAAGTCCACCACAATCCAGTCATTTTCTTCCAAAACTGCCTGTTAGGATTTAGTATTTTTCTTATGTAGCATCTGTACATTCTTGAGAGCGCTGCTAATTTATTTGTACCGTTAGGTAAAAACAAGCTTTAGAACCCTTCTTCAAGGGTCGACGGCAGTTCGGTTTTACATTCCATCGGAGTAAGATGTACGGTTTACTGTATTGCAACTATTTTTACTCAATATAATGTTTAATTGCTAACTTGTGTTTCATTAATTATTCAAGCAATCTACAGTCCACTATAATTATTCAATTTTATCGAACCAGCTGGAGAGTTACTCCACATTTGGTCACTTTCGGCCACATTATAAAATTAGTATTACGTGTAATTCAACAAGCAATACTAAATCAACTCAACTATCTGAAGTCGCCGCTTGGCTCAGAAAATTATTCGAAGCTTAATTCGCACGGGGATTAAGTACATTAATCGAATCGGGAAAGCTACTGCACGCTTGATTGGTTCAACAAAACATTATTTTGTGTTGTGTTTGGCGATTAAGAAAAGTCTACTTATGTGCTACCGCTGCTCAAATACAAAGAAGAACGCACGCACAAGACAAAGGAAACTGTAAATTCGTTCTATTTGATACCTATCCTTTGCATGCAATAATATCCATTATTCTGTTAGTCACATACAATAAAATCTTAATTTATGTTTGCATGATATATTTTGCCAACTGTATCGATTTTTACCAGTCGACATACTTCATTGCAAACGGAAAATATTTCTTCTGTTCATAATTGTGTAGGTTTGCAAGAAATCTATAAAAAGATTCTTGTATCCCTTATTTCTTACGCCGCCTTTGGGTCTGGCGTATTAAATTACCGTTACCTGTCGGAGAACACAAGGGTTCGTTTACTTCTTAGCATTGTATAATAACATCGTAAATAAATATTGTAACCATGTATGTCTCAAGAAACTGAGGAACTTAAGTATTTAATTAAAAATCTTGGTCTAATTAAATCAAAGGCTACCAGATTTCACAATTGGGTCGAAAGCACTTCCGACTCTAAAAGTTTAGGCGAATTACAATCGCGTCTTGAGAAATTTGAATTGTGTTTCTCGGAATTTGAATCTATTCAAATTCAGATTGAACTATCCGATGATTCAAATTTGGAGCAATAATAAAACTAAATTTCCGCTGGCTTCCCAAGTAATTAAAAACGATTTCTACGTCGATGACCTCATCACAGGAGGCAACGACATTCAAACGATTGTTTCATTAAAGAACAATATTTCACACATTCTATCTTCAGTAGGTTTTCATCTTCGTAAACGGAATTCAAATGCGAGACAAATAATCACAAGTGAAGTTGATGTTGACACAATCGACAGGGCATTTTACATTTCAAGCTGTGCGGACCAAAAAATTCTGGGAATTTCTTGGAATTCCGATAGGGACGTTGTATTACAAGGTCAGCTTCAACGAATCAACCAACAAAATCACCAAAAGGTTTGTTCTATCCGAAATTTCGAAGTTGTTTGATCCTTAAGGACTTTTAGGGCCCGATCAATGCTAAGATTTTGATGCAACGGCTTTGGCAGTTAGAAGTAGGCTGGGATAGAATCTTACCTATTGACATTCAAACACAATGGTTAAAATTTAGGGATCAATTAGCAAGTCTAAACGAGTTTCAGGTTTCACGTCACGCTTGTCTTAAGGATCGACATGTTATAGAATTACATGGTTTCTGTGACGCAAGCATTCTCGCATACGGCGCTGTTATTTATATCAAGTCGCGTAGTTCATCAGGCACAATTTCTGTAAGTTTACTTTGCGCCAAGTCACGAGTTGCTCCATTAAAAACGATCACCGTACCAAAATTGGAACTTTGCGGTGCACTTTTACTTTCACAGCTGATAAAAAAGGTTTCCACTAACCTAAGTGTTGAACCTTCGAATGTATTTTGCTGGTCAGACTCCACGATTGCTCATGCTTGGATAAAATCTGAACCCAGTCTTTATAAAATATTTGTTGCTAATCGCGTGTCACAAATTCAGGATCTAATAAATCAAGAACGTTGGCATCATATCTCATCAGAGAACAATCCTGCCGACATTATATCACGGGGTCTTAACGCAACCCAGTTAATTCAGTCACAGCTCTGATGGTACGGTCCACCATTCTTACATCGAGATATCGAACAGTGGCCTGAAAGACCTTATTTAACTAGCACCGAATTAGAGAAAAACTCTGATGCCAAATTCGCTTTACACACTACATTGACGCTTATAATTAACTTTGATATCTTTGAAAGATTTTCGTCAATTAAACGGTTACAAAGGGTTACTGCGTATTGTCTAAGATTTGCAAATAATCTAAGATCTGAAAGGATAATTGGTGAACTCAGTACAACTGAA
Source organism: Platerodrilus igneus (assembly GCA_036346225.1). Lineage (NCBI taxonomy): Eukaryota > Metazoa > Arthropoda > Insecta > Coleoptera > Lycidae > Platerodrilus > Platerodrilus igneus. The sequence continues at coordinate 5,592,214 of JARFIW010001469.1, read as the reverse complement.
AATGAAGCAGCCTTACTAGTTCTCATTAAATTAGTACAGTTGTCAGCATTTCCTCAAGAAATATTTGCGTTAAGGGGAGGTAAACCAGTTTTACCCAAAAGCAAACTCCTATCATTATCTCCAATTTTGGACGATAATGTAGTTATTCGTGTTGGTGGTAGATTAAAAAATTCCGACTTAAGTTTTGAGCAAGCTCATCAAATAGTCTTGCCCGACAACCACAATTTCACTCGGTTGTTAATACGACAAGCCCACTTAGAGAACTTACATGCTGGGACACAATTATTACTTGCTACCATTCGACAAAAATTCTGGCCCCTGAATGGGAAAAGGGCCATACGTAGCGTGCTTCGTAAATATATAACGTGCTTTCGGAGTGCTCCATTTCAATCCATTCCAAAAATGGGCGATTTACCAGAGGCTAGAGTAACCCCTGCCAGGCCCTTCAATCGCTGCGGTGTAGATTATAGTGGTCCTATTTTTATCAAGGATGGTAAATTAAGAAATCGAAAAATAATCAAGGCATACATTTGCATCTTCATGTGTTTTAGCACGAAAGCTGTTCACATAGAGGTGGTCAGCGACCTTGCAGCAGACAGTTTCTTAAATGCATTTAAAAGATTTATATCTAGGCGTGGTTTCTGTCAGCATATATTTTGTGACAATGCTACCAATTTTGTCGGTGCCAGGAATCGCTTAGACCTAATTGCGAAATGGTTTTATGATAGTCTCAACCATGAAAATTTTAAATCATATGCTATCAACCATAAGATCACTTTTCATTTTAACCCTCCCAGGAGTCCTCATTTTGCAGGATTATGCGAACGTATGGTTCGCTCATTCACAACTCATTTTATCAGAGTGATCGGGAATACTGCCCTTACTTATGAATCCTTGAATACAATCATCACCCAAATTGAAGCAGTACTTAATTCCCGTCCTATATGACCAATTTCCAACGATCCACTTGATTTTCTCCCACTAACACCCGGACATTTTCTAATCGGCGGTGTGCTAAATTCAATTCCTCAAGAAAATGTCATGTAGCAGTCTTCTTGTTTGTTTTTTCCTCTACCCTCTCTAGGTGCTGCGGCTTGTATGAAAGGGCCGTGGGTGGTATTGATGGTAATAAAGATGTTTACAGTGGTCGAAGAGGGTGTTTATTTGTAGGTCGTTTCTAATTACTTCGTTTCTTACGAACCAAGGTGCTTTTGTTATTATTCGTAATGTTGTAACGTATTTTTTTTCTTGTTGCACCAAGCCTAATAAATTAATAATAAAACAGATAAATTTTAAAGCATTTAATTCGTAAATATTCAGCCAATAAAAAGTAAAGTATAATATTCACAATAACGCATAGAATCTAGGAGATTTATATTCTGTGGCTTGTTGCCAAGCGTAGTCCAGTTAATTATGAGCACTTTTGTTTCCAACGTCGAAGAATCAAGTCGCTTTTTGTAGACTAGAGATAAAAGTCAAGATGGCTCGACTAAAACACGAGGCGTCTAATAGAGTCAGAAAGAAGAACTTGAGTTGAGAACATGGAACAATAATATACATCATTTAAGACAGTTGGTATAGATTAATATTATAAATTAAACTAATATATTTCACTTTAGTGCAATATCTAATGGACATATCTACAACAACAATTTTCAATGTTAAATTATATTAAATTTTCGTCGCAGTAATTTAAAGCAGGCAGTTATGGTTTCATTCTATCTATTTAATACGCCGCATAGAAATAGTTTATTCAACAAAGAATCTTGGTACTTCAAACTTACAGATGATTAATACGCTGGAAAAATACAACAGCTGACGTCACGATTTTGCACCTGCAATTTATTTGGATACACGTGAGTGTTTGAAACTTTCCGTAACTTTGAAAGTATTATAAATTATTATAAGATCTCCTACGTTGATTATTAGAATAACACAAATTTAAAGTAGTTTTTTAAAGTTAATAACACACCGAATAAATATTTAGTTTATCAGTTACTTGTACACGCATTCAATGTGTGTCAAGATATTTAGAATGACAACTTGTGTCAGATAAAAAATGGTATAGATTCTGTTTCCTAATCTAGACGCCAAATGCAGTCTTGATTTAATTTTCACATTTTGCTTAAAAACAATTAAGGTCATGTAAAAGCTTTTTATTGGTGCTGATATTCGTGTATATTTTTTTGTGTAGACAATAGTTAAATTTGAGTAGTTGCATTTTATGATCGTTATTTTTCTGATTCTTTGTTGTAAATGGTCAAGGAAGCGCTTCAATGATTATAGTAAAAATAAAATCTTGTGATATGAACAAATAAATTATGATATGTTTGCTTAAACTAAAATTTTATAGAAATGATTAATTTATAAATATTTGTTTAGAAGGTTAAACTTCACTAAAATTCTTTTTATAAAAAAAAATTAATGACAAGATAGTAAGCATATATATTGCAGTCACATGTATATATATCCGATTTCTACATATGAATAGAATTCATTTTGTTTCATTTGAATGAAGTTTTATTATTCTACATTTAAATTAAGAAAAAGAAAATTAGAGCAAACCCTCATTAAGTAAAAAGACAGAATAATGAAAATAAATCCCTTTAGTATTTCACAGATGTTTAAATTCATTTATTCTATTTTTGGCATATGCTTTTGAAGACACAAATAGTGTCCATGTGGTGTTTTGTTTGTTCACAGGTAAAGCTGAGACAACTGTTTGACATCTGGTGGTTGAGGTTTTGGTAAGTGTGTGATAAAGAGTGAAATTCAAATTTTATGGCTATGATAGTGGTGTTAAGATAAGGTTTCCGCATTTCCTTATACAAACACAGATAAATTTTGTTGGCACTTGTATTAAAAAATACGGTGGCGCCTATTAAAAATATTTTGGTCGATTATCCACCCATGACCCATGCTCATGATCTACCCAGAGCTAACACTCTACTAGCCGTTTAACCCCTAAGAGTTTTCTTTGTCTAAAGCCGTTTTCCATCTGACACTACCCTGGGCTTGGAGTCTAAAGAAGAAAATCTCGACCTAGTGACATCAGATTAAAAATAGAGAGTTTTAGTATATAGCTGATAGTCACGAGGATAAAGGGTAATAAAGTTACAAAAGTTTTAATTACCCCCGTTTTTTATATAAAACTAAAACTATTACAATGTCTGGTTTTGAAAGGCTTCCAGTCGATGCCGTTGTATCTTGAAAAGGTAGGTATGCTATGCTTGTGGTGCATACCTCAGGACTGGTCTTAGGTATGTCTTGTACATTCGTAGTCTAGTCTCGGTTGGCAGTTTGTTTCGTGCGATGATCTTTTCGTAGAGATAACCTCTGGCTTTTCTTACTTTTGTATTGTTGTGTCTACGTGTTGTTTAAATACAAGTGATGAACCCCAAGTATTTTATGGATGTCCTTCCATAGCAATTGGCGTTCTTCTAGAATCGGTGGTTGTCGTGGTGACGGATTGTGTTTAGGGAAGAGGATGGTCGATTTTTGTGATTTTAATGTTATGTTCCATCGTCTGGTAATGTGTCTAGATGTCGTTGCATATTTTAGTGCTCTTCCTACTGTCATAAAGATGGTGTCGACGGAATACATCACATATGATATCCGCTCCGCACGGTATGTCGTAGTTGTAGGCGTTGAAGAGCTCAGGCGTAAGGCATTCCCCTTGCGACTCACCAGCGGCAATGTGTGTTTCGTCCGACAGTTGATCTTCAACTCGTACTTGTAGGCGTTTGTTTGTTAGATAGCTATCTAAGAGTTGTATGAATGGTATCGACATTTTGTGTATAGTTGCTAATTTGTAGAGCAGTTCCTGTCTCCTGATCTTATCGAAGACTTTTTCCATATCAATGGCTACTGCAACGTTTACTTTGGCTTTGTTGTAGTTTTCGGCGATGAGGTCGGTCACTCGTATTATTTGTAATGCCATTTTGCGCTCTGCTTTGAATCCAAACTGGTCGGGTAGGTTCAGTATGTGCGGTTTCAACTTCGTCAGCAGGCTTCTTTTGAATATTTTCGATATCATGCTCAGCTGGGCGATTAGTCAGTAGTGTTCAGGTTCTGATCTTGGATTCTTTGATCTGAGAATCATAACCATTATAGGTGTTTTTCATGTGTCGGGGAAGTAGCGATGGATGATGATGCTGTTGAAGATTTTCATCAGGTACGCCAGTGTGGTTTTTGTCTTTTGCTTAGGTGCTTTTAGGGTGGATGTTATATTTACTAGGAGCCTTTCGGTCGTTCAGTCTCACGATGATTTGTTTTGCTTCTTTGGGTGTTATGAAGCCCATTTCGTGTTCAGATTGCAGCTGGATTTGATCGATTACGGTGTTTATATTGTCTTCGTGGCTTCAATCGATAGTGTTGTTTATTGAAAATGTATATTGTAGTGCTTCTGCGTATTTTGTTGCTCTATATTTGGTGTCATAACCTTTCTAAAATGGGGCTTGTATCTGTTTTTCCTTGGAGGTTAGTCTTCTGTTTAATTTGTACAGGTTGCTTTCTTCGTCTAACGTGTTGTTTAGGTGAGAGGTCATTCTGTGGTCATTCAGAAGTACTTTTACTACAGGTTATTTATCGTTGAACGGTGTTCCAGTGTTGGGATCTCATGGGCGTTGTCATCTTCTTACTAATTTTAGTTTGCTTTTTATTTTGTGACAAAGTTGGTTTTTTGGTGTTTAGTTGTATGGTATGTGTGTTGTTATCGATGGCTTCTTGGAGAGCGTTTGTCAGTGTTCTTACGGCATCGTCGATATCTTGTGCGTTTTTATGTTAGGGTTGCCGTCTGTAATTTTCGTTGTATTTTTGTCAGTTGGTTCTTCGTATCGTAGCGTACCTCTCGTGTGTGTTTGCGTGTGAATGGTGATTATAATCGGCAGGTCTTCTATCACTTCCAGTTCCATTGGGTTTGGTAGGCGTCTGGTGATCGTGATGTCTAACACATCTGGTCCAGTTATGTATCAATCCTTTCTGACTGCGTGGTTATATGGGGTGCGACCGGTTGGATTCTCTATTCTGGAGCCCCAGCTCGAATGTTTCGCGTTTAGGTCACCGGCGATAATCGCGGGAATGTCTTCTGCTAGGAAGTTATCTAGTCTTTCTGTTCGTATTCTTTGTATAGGGCTTTTGTAGGCCGATATTAGTTGAAGTGGTCTGCCGTGGATGTTAATGTGGGCTTCTACGTATTGCATGTCGGTAGGTGGCAGATCTGTTTGATCATGAAGTATGCAAAGGTGTATTAAAATTGCAACTCTTCCGTGCGGTAGATGTCGTAGTTGGCCAATGTTAATTTGGTGTTTGGTGAGAGTTAGTTTCTCCTAGTAGAGCTACGTCGATGTCGAATTCTTGTAGAAAGTGTTTCAGTTCTGTCCCGTTGTTGTTGATACCGTTGGCGTTTCAGTAGAGTATCTGTAACGTATGTTGCAGTTTGTTAACCATTGATGCTCCTGAAGAAGTGGGTTATTGCCGGTCATAGCAGGTTGGTGACAGAGTCATTGGACATTGCCCTTTGAATCCACTGGTGGACATTATGTAAGATTTTTATCGTTCTGAATTCTCCGGTTGATAATGATGTTTGGTCTCGGATTTTTGGGACAGTCGCTTTGTAAACGGCTCTTGTGCTGGGTTTCGCTGGTGAAGCTGGAGGTGTGAGTGGTGTTGTCGTTGGTGGTGGAGTCCTCGGTGTCGGTTGGGTCTAGGTCCAGGGTTTTTTTCTTGCTCTTTAGACTTTTCTTGACCCTGGTCTTGTGTCTTGTTTGTGGAAGTGGTTTAACTATTATGAAATTACCAAGAAGGCTAGTTTGTTTGTTTTGATGCGTTTGCGAGAAATTTCAAGTGTAGGGGGGGGGGCAGATTTGTCTATATAACCACGAGGAGGTGGTGATAAGGTTTTTTTTTTGCTGGTCATCGGCGAGTACACTAATATTGCTGAACAAAATTACTGTTGGCTCTTAACAAGTGATTTTAGCATTTCGATTTAATAACAACATACACAAGTGGGTGTAATGTTCAACTAACTGTCAGACAAATTGTTGAAATATATTTTGAAAAATGCGAAGCTTGTGCAAGTGATGTAAGTACAGACTGCTTTATATTTTGGTTATTGGTGCAAGTTATGCACACTAATGTAGTAGAGTTTATTAATGGATCGATTTGGTGGTTATCTATGGTAAATGGACCAGTACAGTAATTGGGGGAGTTTGGATAAACCGTGAATTGGTAGTCGAGAAAATTGAGTAGCAGATTGCTGTCACGGATGGTGTGATTCAACTTGGGGGTGGTTCCAGAACGATGGTTTGATTGCAGATCCATGTGCAGTGGTGCATTGCAGGTAACAGATTTTTGTGAAACATTGCTTTTTTGTGTTTATTTGGTGTGTTATGACATTTTGTGCCTTTGTTACGTGCCATTGCCACTTAAACATTGTTTTAGGTTAGTTTTTGGTGTACGGAAGTTTCCCGCCATATTTTCAAATACACGAGACGCGGGAATTTTTAAATAGACTAGGCGGTGCTTCCGATACGTCAGAGTAGTGAGCTTGCGCAGTGTGCTTATCCCTAGAAGGGTAGGGCAATACTAGACAAGGGGTGGGAGAGTTCCGAGGTTCTCGCGGGATAACGTGGCTTTTTACCGGGTATCGTCGAGTTAAGTGCTTGTTTCTTGTCTCTGGTAACGTATCGTTAGGGTTACCTATGTATTTCCCTATCTAATTATCTTTTGTTGTCTACCCTCATACCTTATTATTTTCCTGTCCAATCCCTACATAGGTAAGACATCTGCCGCCACCTAGGCGCACCGATCTTCACGCCTGAGGATGACCTCATGTCTACCTTAGCTAGCCGGAGCTGATTCGTACGCATTTGAGAGCGTCGACGTATCATCTCTAATTCCTCCGGAAGGAGCCCCGATGGACTTCAGAGAAGCCAACTGTAACGCAATCCCTCCGGATACCGGATTCCTTATGTAAGTAATCCTTTACTTATCTTGTGCTTTATTTTTTGTGTTAAAAATGGAGTAAATTTACGTCGGATTGCGTAATATTGATGACATCATTGGTGGAGGACCGCACCTAAATCCGTATAAGTTTAGTGCTGCCAACCCCTGATAGTGTCTATCATACCACGCTACCGGTGTTGTATTTATCAAACTTTGTAAATGTAACCACACCGTGGCGTAAGATGGGTATATTTTTATAAACTCTGAAGACTAAAGAGTTGCCTATTGAATGTTGATGATTATTATTTGACAAATGTATGTAAGAATTTATATTCATAAAATAATTTTTATAATATTTGGTTATGCACAAGGTAAGAGGAGCTTTTGGGTAATTTGCAGTGGAAAATTTAGCACGAGTATTTATGAGCTCATATTATACCAGGGTAACGTAACATTTAAGGTTAAGTTCTGTTGCTTTAAATTGTTTATTAAAGGATAAAATGTTATTTTGATAATATTTGAAAGAAAATGTTGTATTTCAAAACGAAGATGTATGTAAGTTTACTGATGTGTGAGATAACAATTGATAAAGGCTTTTGGTGTAGAATTTTTCTGTTTGAATAAATCGAGGTGAGTTGCCGTAGTCGAGTTTTCTTTGGTAGAATAGTAGGGTTGCATTTTTCAGATAGCAGCAGAGCAGCCGTGGCGAACTTCACTGGGGAAGCTGATTCGCCCATTTTAGCATAAACCTGGAAGTGTTTGTGTCAACCCAAGCAAGGTGTTTTCGGCACAGGTAAGCCTCTGGGTAATTTTGGCTTTCCAAGCGTGGGGTACGAATCAAAGAAGACCCGGAAAGCTTCAGAGTAATATATATACATATATATTGCTGTGAAACCTACAAAAAGCATCACCAGAGTAAAAAAAAAAATTCGAGCCTCTCGAATTGGGCACCAAGATTTGCTGTGATTCTCGCCCTGTTGAATCTCTTCTGATAATCGCCTCTTTGCTCTTTCCGCCTCGGCTGCTCACTTAGATAACTTTCATCCTCATTCAAAAAAAAACAAACACATTCCTACCACAAACATCAACGTTAACTCTATTTACATCAATATTCAAATTTCACCTTAAAATTAAAAATTTGTTGTTTATACAAATTCACTACTGTCTATTTTATCAAACAAATTATAAAAATATGCAACACACACCAAAACATCAAAGTTCGAACAAAATTGTATAATTTACCTGAAGGTTACTGCACTCGTGGCTTCAATGTACATCGGACTTGCTCATTCCACTATTCCAGCTGGTTTATGTTTACGGCTTCAGATTCTGACCGCTTTTTAAAATTTTTGTACACCACCATTCGTCTAAATTGGTTCCGGACTTCTCAGGAACTTATCTATGTATAGCCCCGAAAATTAGCAAAGCAATTCATAATTCGTTCACGCTATACAAAGCTGCATACTTAAATGTAGTTATTTATCGCTACTTATCTATCTTTTCTAAGTGCACTAATGCATAATAAGTTGTATCGTAGCACGTAAAGAGCAAACTGTTTTAAAGTATTCAATAATCAAAAAATATAAGAGCAAACTGTTTAAAGTATTGAATCAAAATCGAAAATCTAAGAGAGCGAAACTGTTTAAAGTCCGGGTTTATATAACGGTCTTGCTTGCTGGTCGGATTTGTCCCTCAACGGACACTTTTCAGAATTTCGCATTCTCTGTTCCCTTCTCGACAGTCCAGCACGCGATTCTACTAAATTTTTGCACTCGTGCCAGTTAAATCTAAGAAATTTTCACACGGCTCGCAAACACGTCCGAGAACAAGTAATTAATTTTGTATAGAAATTGTTGTGCTTTCACCTCTCATATCTGCAACTTATTTCAACCAATCGTTTCCTCGTGACGTTGCTCAAATCACGCCTTTAATTATCTGTGTCTCTGGTGCAAATCGATATTCTTTACTATCGGTTATTTCAGTCCACGTGGATTCCTATGTTAATATAAGCTACGGTTTATCCGACCGTTTGCAATATACGCAGAATCTGCATGTTTATCAGCTTGAATTTATTACAATTTGACATTTAAAATACGCAGGTGTTCAATCGTAATACTTTAAATAACACTTCTACGATTTGAATATTATTGGGTTTTTAAAAGCTTTTATGCATATTATATCTTACTAATGGTTCAATTAACTCCAATTAAAATAATAATGAATGGCATTGACTTCTACCCTTTAATTTTTAGTGAATATAAATTAAATATTAATTATTATTTGTTCACTTTATTTAATACCCGTTACTTAAAAATTGAATTAATTAATATAAATTTTGCGCGTAATTTCTATTTGTTTCTTTATATAGAAAGCGTCTAGTGAATAATTTAAATCCCTTATTTTTAATGAAACGAATAAATTTTTATGCTCCACGTTTTAATAACGCGTATTATCTAATAAAATTCTATACAAACCCTACATTCTAATTGAATGATTTAAATCTTCACAGTAGGCCTTTAATTACGCGTACCTTTTCCCAAAGCTTCCTTATACACGGTGATTAAAATTATTTGATGTCGTTAATTAATTTTCTACCCTGGTCTAAATTTGAGTAATATATATATATATATATATATATATATATATATATATTACTCATATTTAGACCAGGGTAGAAAATTAATGAATTACATAAAATAATTTTAATCACCGTGTATAAGGAATTTTATTAGATAATACGCTTTAGTAAAACACCGTGGAGAATAAAAATTCATTCGTTTCAGTAAAAATAAGAGATTTAAAGCATGTACAAGACGCTTTATATCAAAAGAAACAGTATTAACAAGCTCTACGTGTAATGTAATTATTCCGAGGAAAGAAACAAATGGAAATTACGTGCAAAATGTATATTAATTAACCCTATTTTAAGTAACCGGTATTAAACAAAGTGTACAAATAATAATTAATATTTAATTTGTATTCGCTAAAAATGAAAGGATAGAAGTCAATTTTAATTGGAGTTAATTAAACCATTATTAATAATAAGCATAAAAGTCTGTGAAAATCCAAGATTAAAATACCACGGAATAAGGCTCTGAGAATTAATAGTATGTTTGAACACCTGCGTAGTTTAAAAAGCTCATTCTGCGTAAATTTTGCAGATAATTAATGGTTACAAAGAATCTTGGAGAAACCGGGGCTTAATATTCACGGGAAGGCGCGATACGGGGTTATTTAACCCAGATAGTCCACATGGACTAAAATAATCGATAGTAAGGAATATCAATTTGCACCACTAAGAACAGGTTAGAGAAGGAAAGATAATGTGCGTAAGACAAAGGCACTAATACTTAAAGGCGTGATATGAGCAACGTCACGAGGGTCACGATTGGTTGAAAATAAGATGCACATATGAGAGGTAGAAACAACAATTTCTGTACAAAATTAATTAGTTATTCTCGGACATGTTTGCGTGCCGTGTGAGAATTTCTGAGATTTTCAACTGGCGAGTGCAAAATTCGTAAAAACCGACGCACAGGCGACGGAATGGGAACATAGAATGACGAAATTCTAGAAACTGGCCGTTTTGGGGAACATACCGACAGACAGGCTAACTTCTATATATATACCGAGGTGAATATAAACAAGCTCTCTTAGATCTTCGACTTGATTGAACGCGTTATACAGTGCTATTTAGTTTTCCGGTTTTAATATTAAATAATTTAAACAGTTTGCTCGAATATTATGTGATTTAAAACAGCTTGTTCTTTACGTGCTACAATGAATGTACGTTAGTGCACTTAGAAAAGAAGATACAAGGTAATAAAGTTTAGTATCACTGTACCAATTGGTAAAATTTACTATGACAAATAAATACACAAAAGTAGGCAGTTTTGGCGTATCTTGGTGAAAGAAGTATGAATTTCTTTGTTATTTTTCGGGGGTATTAATACTTAAATGGTGCATAAACGTGTCTGGATCCACGAAACAAGGGTCAGATATACACAGAGGAGTTCGGGAAAAGCCCTGAAACAACTTTAAATAAATGGTGATGGAGAAAAATTTTTAAAGCGTTGAGAATCAGAAACCGTAAATATAACCCAGTTGGAATGGTGTGATTAACAAAAGGGACGATGTACATTGAAGCTACGAGTGCAAGTAACCTTCAGGTAAATTTTTGTTGAACTTTGTTTGAACTTTAAGATGTTGGTGTGTGTTGAATAACTTTCTAATTTGTTTATTTAAAATGGACAGTAGTGAAAGTGTACTAACAATAATATTTTAATTTTAAGGTGAAATTTGCTTGTTTAAGTAGAAAGGGGTATTTAGTATTGATGTTCTGGATTATGATAAAAATATGGGTATGTCTTTGAGCTCAATTAGACGAACCTGGTTAATTAACGTAAAGGGGTGGTAGATGCTCCTTTGTACTCTGCATATATTGTTATAGTAATTAGTAGGCATCCTACAAGGACTTTAATTCTGGATGCACATTAAAATGAAAATAAATTTAATTTTGAAAGTTTCCGATATTAAAATTTATGCTGCATATTAATTTTGAAATTTTAATGTATTGTGAATATTGATGTAAATAGAGTTGACGTTGATGTTTGTGGTAGGAATGTGTTTGTTTTTTTATGTATGAGGATGAAAGCTATCTAGAGGAGCAGCCGAGGCGATTAACAGAAGAAAATCAACAGACCAGGTAATTCAAGAAGAATCACAGCAATATATATATATATATATATATATATATATATTGTTGTGAGGTTTTCTTTTAGAACGGCTCGCTAATTCGTGTCCCAGTGTTGGGTCTAATTACTGTGATGTTTACCTCGGCTGCTTCTCACTAGACTCCTAAATCCAAAAAACGAACACAGACGCTTACCTTTTACCGCTGAATATAAAAGCTCCCGCTCACTGCCTCTATACTGGAACCTAATAAAAATTCACACCCTACAATGGCACACTTAAAATAACGCAATTCACAAAATACATCACACTCTATTTAAATGAAATAAATATTACATTTTAAAAATACCTTTTCTTATGTACACTTGTGTTATTAATAATGTCAACAATTTCATTTTTAAAAGTAATTCAATTTGATAACCTTATTAAACAGATATTTTATTAAAGAAGAGGGCGTTCTTCATACGTAACATTAACACCGTTGTTTTAACATGATCTCATAGTAAAACTCTTTAAATGTGAGTGCAAATTTACTGCACTACAAAATAAAATAAGCCCCCTATACTTCTTTACAACATAGCCTGGTTATCTGTAAATTAATTATCCTTGACTACCTAAATAAATTTCATTTTCATTTAAAGTCCCATAAATTTTCAATTCATTAAATATATCAAATAAGAAACACTCCTAAGCACAAAAAAAATCATAAAACCCATAGCAAATATTTACCACAAAAGGTTTTTATACAATTGTATACCTGGCAACTATCTTCCAAACGCTAACCACCAACCAGCCTTTGAAGATGATGCCGTCCAGTATGGTACTAGTCCATGAAACAGCTTCCCGGTTGAATCACCATCACTCTATGTATGCTGCTACCCCAAAATATCTTTTTTAAAATAAAACGATAAGCATCCAACCTCCAAAATCTACTCTTTGTATTTCCATTTATAATAAATTAATCAAACATTGCTGCCTTTACCATCAAATACTTCCAAATTTTAATAGCTTTCGTACATTCCAAAACCACAATAATAATCGTTTGTACTTACATACGTAATTTCTCTTCACTTAAAATGCATTATTCGATTTCTAATTGACTTGACTTGTCATCATATTACACTAACTTATGTGCAATTACACATAAATTCACTAACTTTCACTAAAAGTAGATTGATGATGCGCGAAGGACTGAAGAAGATTAAGAAACTGCCACCCCTTTTGAAAGTGGTCTATGTAGCCATTGCTACACCTTCCCTGTTTTCCAGTTCGCACGTAAAAATGTTAACGTACAACAATATTCTCTGTAAAAGCATCAACCGTTTCTCGTTTCTTAAAACTGCTCGCTTAACCGCCTCGATATTATTGTGAAAAGCTCTAACGGCTCTTCGTTCTCCTGAATTACGATAATGAACACGTTGTAATACTTGGTAAAACACTTACAACGGCCAACCGTCCCTGCTATTTAGCGAAAAAGGGCTAGTGTATATAATTCAGCTAAACAGATAACATTCATTGATTCCTTAACCGAAGCACGAGCTGTACTAATCGAAATAAAAGTAATACGCAAAGTTCAATTGTGAAGTTAAAAAAAATTTATAAATAAAAGTTACAGTAATTAAAAATTCAAGTGAAGAATACAGTCAAGTGCGCGTTCAAACATACGAGTGTATAAGAAATCCGCCGTTGACATAAAACGTAAGTCTAAATTTAATTTAGTGATAAACAATCTTTACAATTTATTAATTAGGGCACTAGGCAATTCAATAAGAAATCCATTTAAGTAAGGACCTAAAAATACAGTACTCTACGCACTAAATACAATGTATGGGAAAACTTTAAATCAAGACGCTAAGATTAGAACTAAAGCTTAAAGCAACACGAAGTCATTGGTTAACAACACGCTACGGAGAGACAGTTCTAGGTATTAGGGTGCACGCAGTGATAGAGGTTCACAACTTGGAATCTACTAATCTAGCAACTGATTCGAACCAGAAAATCAATCGGAAAAACACCAGGTTTGCATTTATGTTTCAACTAATAGCATATATCTTATTTTTGAATACTTGAAACTTACATGTACTTAGATATTTGTGTAAAGGGTTATCAAAAAGAATTCTTTCTAACGCGTAGAAAATACGTTAAAAAGGAAAAGTTTATTGAACGTTCAACAAAACATTCGATATAATACATAATAATTTTTGTTGGCGTCAATTGCTTAAAAAAAGTGTTATAATTTTGTTAAAAGCAAATTGAATATTTATTTTTACTTTGATTTAAAGGTTTTAAATGGCAAATGACAGTACGAAGGTTGTAGAGGTTTAAATTGTACACATTTCTTAGTTAATTATAAAATTTTTGGTGAATTTTGTTTATCTTATTCAGGTATGAAGTGTTAGAGGGAAGGGTGTAATTGTCATATCGTCGTTAACTTTGTGTGGGGTTTAACTGAGCTAGTCGGGGTATAAATTTTATTGTGTGGATTTTAAAGCTATACTAGATTATTTATAGGCACAGAGAGGAGGCAAGCAGCATAGTAACTGAACGTTATACATACACCGGGCGTAGGTTAACAAGACCTACAGAAGGTTATATGTCAAGCTAAAGTGTCGTGGAGAAATTTATTAGTAAGATAATTAGATATTTGTAAATAAAAATTAAAGCTTAGAGAACGTAAGATACTTTAGGGTTAATGTAATTTTATGTGTATTTATTTATAAAAGACTTAGCATAATATTTAATTAAGATAATAAGGGTTTAGAAGCAACACGAAATAAATACGGCTTTTATTTTGCAAAAGCTTTTCGTATTCGTTAACATAGGGTAAAACTAAAAACATTTCAAATCATACAAACAGACAGAAAGTTATCTAAAAGAACGAGGCTATAAAAATTTAATATGTTCCTAGAAAGTCCGACTGTTGGATATTTGTGTAAGCAATATACAGCAAAGGTAGGTGGCCGTTAAAGAATACGGATCGATATTTTACAAGGAAAGATAGCGTTTTCGGATGTGTTAGTAAAGAACCGTAGATCACATATGTTGGTTAGTTGGTTGACTTTTAAATGAGCAGATAAACAAAGAAGAATCGAAGCATACAAGTATGACGGAGAAACAGCATAAGATATCAAAGTAATCATAAAGGTAGTACAATAAGGAATCAGAACCAAGCAATTATAGAAGAAAATGGACGATGCAGAACCTATGAATGTAAGAGAGAAGCACTATATTTTTAGGATTCAATCACAGACGTAGTATGGGCGGAAGAGGGTATACAAATTTGTTTGGAGAGGGTAGCAGAATCGATAATTTCTAACAACTTTAACAGCAAACACGGATCAATTAAAAGCATTAAAAGCAAGGGAGTGAGGTTGAATGATTCGATTGGACGTTATAGGTAGACGCGCAACAAGTTGGTCTTAGGAAGGGGGTAAATATCGATCGGAGAGAAACATACATGTGAAAGGACGCTATATGTAGGAAAGAGATGAAAGATATTCGTTTTACGTGGAAGGCGTGGACGTAGAATTGAAAGTTCGTTGAGGCTAGTTTTCGCCGAAGCATAGAGTCGGTTGACGGTTTTGTGAGGTTTTCCGAGTATTTTGGCTTCCCAACGGAAGGGCTCGAGTAGGTAGAGCCTAAACCTTGCAATATTATGGTGACCCGAACGTGAGGGGCTCGATTCCAAATAACTTTTTTTTTATTTCAGGAAACTGGCGACCTGGGTTTAAGGAGTTAATTGGTTTTGTAAATAATTTTAGTTTTTCTTGTGTGTGTATTTTTATTTTTGGAATTAGTGGATGTATGAGTGGTGTGCTGTGAACGTATGTTAAGAAAGGAGCGACTTAGGAGTGAAGGAGTGGAAATTGGAAGTGACGATAGTGCGCTGTTTAAAAAATCAGGAAAAGTGGAGGAAGCAGGAGGTAGTAGCGACCAATCAAGGACAGAATCGGGAGAGCAAGGAAATGAATTGATGATGATAATGTTAAAGTAAATGCGACTAAGTAGGGAGGAGTCAAACCGGAAATTTGATCAGATGAACGAGACAGTAAGCGGAGTGAAGGAGTAATCAAACCGAAAGTTTGAGGAAAGTAAAGAAATGGGTGAAGAATCAAAAAGAAAAGTGGAGCAGATGAACGAAACACGGTAAAAATGGGGGAGGTTGAAATGAGAGTTGAGAGGAATAAGAGGAATATAACAAGTATGCAGAATGAAATGGGGCAATTAAAAACGGAAGTGAAATTTTCTGTAAAGAAGAGATTAACGGGTAAATGACTGAAGTGACTGAATCGTGTAGAGATCAGTTAGGCAGGTTTGAGAGAGAAGTTACCGGAATCAGACAGAATATAAGTGCTTTAGCGGGGGATAGTCCAAGGATTTTTTCGGGTAACATTTCATTTGAACAACAAATGAAATTCTTTGGTGTCAATAAGGTGAATCCACAAATCTTTATAAATAATATTAGAACATTAGTTTGTAATTTGTACGATGAACGGGCAAAGTTAAATGGGGCAAAGGCCTTATTAAAAGATAACGCAGAAGCCTGGAATAATTTAGTAGGGCAGGATATAACGTCATGCCTAGATTTTGAGGAGAAATTCCTTAAACATTATTGGAGCGATCATAGGTAGGATCAAGTTAGAAATGATCTAATCACAGGAAAGTATAAAGGATAGTTTGGAGGATCCCGTGAACAATACGCGATCAGGAAATATATCATCGCGAAACAATTAAGTCCACCATTGACAGATCGGCAAATTTTAAAAGACTTGTCGCGACATTTTGAGGTTGAATTCAAGCAACACGTTGCTTTACAGAACATAGTTGATAGGGAGACATTTTTGGAGTACCTGCAGAGGTATGATGACGTAGCATCTGGAAGACCTCGTGAGAGCAGGGACAGAAATATCAATGTAGTAAGATTCGATAATAAAAGGGAAAATGTGTATAATAAAAGGGGGATAAATCAATATCAGAATTTTAGGAACAACTGGAGACAACGTGGTAATAATTTTAGGAGTAATAGCGGTACGAGAGAGCTATTCCAAGACCGGGAGTACAGAGGCAAAATAGCTTGCCAGAAATACATAGGCCATCGACGAATGGCAGTAATGAAGAGAGATCCGAGGGTCAGGACACGAATAGGGCATACGCGCAGGTGGTGGAAGGAAAACCTGGACCTAATGGTGAAACCAGAGCTAGGCAGGATTTTTAATTTCAGACAATCCACTAGAAATAAACATTTGTAAATATGAACATCTCCGCGAAATTATGGATATATAGGAAGAAGTAGAACCGGAAGAGGAAGAGAAAATTTGTTTGCCGGTAGTGGAAGTCAAAATTTTAAATAGGTATGTAGGATCATTGCTCAATTCAAGAGCAGAGGCGAGTTTTGTATCGGAGGAATTCCTTAAAGAGATCCAAGATGAAATTCAAATTAAGGTTATGCCGATAAAAGGGAGTCCCAGAGGTTTGCTGTACTAAATAGTATTGTAATATTAAGGGTAGAAATTGGATTGATAAGCTGTAAACAGGAATTCATCATCGTTCCTGGACTCAAATTTAAAAGTATTTTAGGGATAGATTGCATGAAGAAGATGGGTATTGTGATTGATTGTGATAGCAGTTTGGTGAAGGTTAGGGATATAAAGTTGCCCTGGATGGGTAGTTATAAGGTCACTGAGGATGACTCAGGGTTAAATATAAAAGTTATAGGGGTAGATGAAGAAGAGAGGAATATAGGTAACACTTTTAAATGTCCAGATGGGAAAGTTGAAGAGGTGCGAGATTTATTAGGAAAACATTCAGAGCTGGTAGGAGTACAAGCGAGCACAGCATTGGGTTAGGACCATGTGTTGGAGGTCGATAACTCGAAACCATTTAGTACAAAAATCTATCCCATAGCCGCAGCATACAGAGATCAGGTAAACCAAAAACTTACAAAAATGTTAGATGACGGCATAATAGAACTTTCAAACACACTTTTAACGAGTTAAGTGGCAAACTTATTTTTAGCAAACTAGATTTAAGAAACTCGTCCAGGTCAATTCTTTTACATAAAAATTCTAGAAGGTACGCAAAGTTTTCCGTAGAGTGAAGTGTACATAATTTTAAAGTGGTACCGTATGGTTTGTCTAAGTCAAATTTAGTAGAGGGTCTAGATAAACAGATAAGTTTAGAGGCGTTTGAACAATTTTCTGTTCATTATGTGAAGGATAAGTTAAATGTCCGTGAGGTAAGGTCACATAGTGATAGAGATAGGAGAAATTGTCAAGGCGAAAGTTGTGCAATATGTACGAAAAAGAATATTTAGTATTAAGAAGAGAGTTAGGTTCAAATAGTGAATCGGTGTGGATAACATAATAGTGATAGGTATTAAGTATAATAGAGATAGATATAAGTAATAACTGTGATAGGTAGTAATAATATTTGACCGTGATGGATCATAGTTGATGTGGATAAATAATATTTGATAGGTTTATATAATAGAGAATAATAATAGGTGTACATACAAATTAGTAAGGTAAGTTTAGGGTATTTGAATAAAAAGAAAACCCAAAAATTTTGGACACTTTTTCTATTAAAAAAGGGGGATAATATTGTGTAATTAGTAGCTAATTGTAAGTTAACAAGACATACAAAAGGTCATGGGTCAAGCTAAAGTGTCGTGGAGAAATTTATTAGTAAGATAATTAGGTATTTGTAAATAAAAATTAGAGCTTAGGCAACGTAAGATAGTTTAGGGTTAATGTAATTTTAGGTGTATTTATTTATAAAGGACTTAGCATAATATCTAATTAAGATAATAAGGGCTTAGGAGCAACACGAAATAAATACTGCTTTTATTTTGCAAAAGCATTTCATATTCGGTAACAGGGTAAAACCAAAAACATTTCAAACCATACAGAGGGAAAGTTATCTAAACGAACGAGGCTATAAAAATTTAATATGTTCCAAGAAAGACCGACCGTTGGATATTTGTGTAAGCAATATACAGCAAAAGCAGGTGGCCATTAAAGAATACGGATCGATAATTTACAAGGAAAGATAGCGTTTCCGGATGTGTTAGTAAAGGAGCGTAGATAACATATGTTGGTTAGTTAGTTAACTTTTAAATGAGCAAATAAACAAAGATGAATCGAAGCATATAAGTATGACGAAGAAATAGCATAAGATATCAAGGCAATCATAAAGGTAGTACAGTAGGGAAACAGAACCAAGCGGTTATAGAAGAAAATGGACTATGCAAAACATATGAATGTGAGAGAGAAGCACTATATTTTTAGGATTTAATCATAGAAGTATGGTCGGGAGACGGCATACAAATTTGTTTGGAGAGGGTAGAAAAATCAATAATTTCTAAGAATTTTAACAGCAAACACGGATCGGTTAAAAGCAATGGAGAGAGTTTGAGTGATTCAATTGGACGTTATAGGTTGACGCGCAACAAGTTGGTTTTAGGAAGGGTAAATATCGATCGGAGAGAAGAATAAATCTGAAAGAACGCTATATGTAGAAAAGAGATGAAAGATATTTGTTTTAAGTGGAAGGCGTAGGTAGAATTAAAAGTTTGTTCAGGCTAGTTTTCGCCGAAGCAACCAGTCGGTTGACGGTTTGGTGAGGTTTTCCGAGTATTTTGGCTTCCCAACGCAGGGGCACGAGTAGTTAGAGCCAAAACCTCACAATAATATATATATTGCTGCGTAGTTCCCCTGAAAAAGACGCTCTAAAAATTTGTGTTGTCACAAATACCTGAAAATAAAGCCCTACCACCTAGACTAGCAATTTATATCACCCAATAACAATATTCTCTAAAGATGCTTTTCAATGCGGACGCCAATACCTTTAGCTTTCTCGGGGATGTTCGTCACTGCTGCTCACTGGTTCTTCTAAAATACTATCCTACTAAGATAAAAGTTGTCTGCCAAAAGTACATCACGATTTAGTTGCTATTCAAAAATTTCAGTTTTACATTCCTCATACATCATGAATATTTAACACATTATCAATTTTAAAAGAATTCATTTTAAATCAAATAATCTGGAAATTTTTCTAATTACATCACTAATTAACCAAAAGTAACTGGGCTTATCCCCAAACTTTACTTTAAACCCCCAGGTTTAATACAAGCTCATAGTAAAAATCTTTCTTTACCTATGTGCTAACACTGCACTGAAATTACCAAAACCCTTTTACTTTGTATAAAAAGCCAAAACTTACACCTTCATTTTATACCACCAAATACTACATAAATAAATTTTCTTATACTCCTTTCTCAAGATAAATCGTCAAATAAAATGTCCGTACAATACAATAAAATACACCAATAATCACCAAATTGTCATAATCACCTACAAAATCACAATAAGCAAAAGTTTTACAAAGGTTGAATTACTTGAATTGTACCACCACCAGCTCTCTACGTGGAAACCATCTCCAACGTGGTCGTTCTACTAGACTGCACGTTCGAAATTTTACTCCAGGTGACCTCTCACCATCCGGAACAGCACGCTTCTACCCAGATTTCCCCGAGGCTAATGCACGGTACTTCCATGCTCCCGTACATCTGCTACTGGTCCATCCATATACTTGACTTGTACCCAGAGTACACCAGGCGCATCCAACCACAAGTTGTAAAAATTTTACTTACTTTGCTTTCAGCTTCGATTATTAACAAAATTTTATAGACTTTGCAATTGCCATATAACTTTGCACCAACTTGTGCCTAATAAATTTTAATAACATCTAAACTCACTTATTTACATTTACACTTTTATGTAGCTTGGTTAAAGATCGAAAGGAAAAGAGAGCCTTTACCACCTCCTCTGGGTATATATAGCCTTCAAAACTGTCTTCTTGAATCTATTCTCATCACCCCTATAACACACTTTCTTAGTAACGGTTTCAAACCGTCCACGGTTCCAGAAACCCATGCACAACACAACAACAAACGGTTGCTCAATTCCACAAACTAACCAGTTATTCAAAGTAAAGTTTTCAACCGTTTTCAGGCCGTCGCAAAAATCTTGGAATTTTCAGTAACAAACGATCGTTTTACGAAGAAACCCTCATTAAAGTTGTCAACGGCTGTCACTTTCCACGAAATCTTCTGATAACTGCCATCCACTCTAGCCTCCAAAACACGCCTCTAATGTACGCGCATATGTCATTTCCTTCTAACCTGCATTTAAAATCTTCCATCTTTTGTCTTTTCCCTTTCTTAATTTTCAACATTCGTTGTGCCTTTCTTTCATCTTCCGTCTAACCCGTATGTTATATATGGTTGTTTCTATTCCCCTATTTATAAGCTCCATCCTACCTAACCGATCGATACTATCGTCTATCTTGCTCTTATTCACCCAATCTAACCATTGTGCTCTGTTTGCAGCCCTTTACTGGATTTCTGATTTCCTTTGCAACCTATATCTTCAGAAAACACATCGCATCTTTGTCTTGCTTATTTGCCTTTAAATTTTTTTGTGTAACATACGTTTCAAAGTCAATGATCACTAACCATATGCTATCTCCCCTTTTTTGCTACTTTATGTAAAATATAGTCTTTCTCTTTATATTATCGATGTTTTCGTACGTAACGTGCAATATTTTATAGACCTGTGTTTGTTTCTCAACGGTCTTTTACCGGGAATCCAATACTTGTTGACAAGCTTTAAACTCGATACAAAAAACATGTCTACAATGCTAAACCTTTCTAGAAATATTATACATGTTCCTGCTTTATATTACCCTAATTTACACAAATAAGTAAATCACGCTCTGAATATGCGTTACTAAACAAGTACAATTTTTATGCTACAAAGATAAAAGCTTTTGTATTAACACATTTACATGCTATTTCATTTTAATACCTTAATTACGGTTTACGGAATTTATGTTTCCTACATATTTATGCAACTATGCTTCACAAAATTACGTTTCCTACCTAATTGTAATTAATATTTACAGTGAATTTTACAACTACGTACAATTAATCCTAATATTTAATGAAAATTGGTAAATTATTATCCTATCTTTCGGAAAAACGCCTTAAACTCTATCTGACCTATACATACATGAGTGACTCTGCAATAAATAATTATTTGATCTTTCTAACACCTATTATAACCTATAAATCCACAGTAATATATATATATATATATATATATTGCTGTGATAAGGGGTTGTTTGAAGGTGTATTTTATAGCAAAGGTCGTGCAGGAATTAGAAATCATAATAGGAAGCAGAAAACTGCATTTATTTAATGGAAAATGGAGTAATTAGGATAGTTTGTAAATAGTAAGCAGTCAACACCCTGTATATAGAGTATAAGTAGTTTTAAGCGACGCAAATAGACACATCTTAGGACAAGAAGACACATAGTTAGCATAGAAATAAGTAATACATGCATTAAGTAGATAACGAATATTTAACACCTTGTAGATAGAGTTTTAGTTAATTTAGGTAATGCAAATAACGATATTTTTCAGTAGAAGCACGCGTATTTATAAGTAAACATAATAGAGGTAATTAAACACGCATTCAAAAGAATTCAAATCAGTTATGATAATACAGAGATAAGAAATAAAGCTAAAGAAGCGTAGTGTAAGTGCGTACAAACAATTGACAATTTTGATAAGTAAAAGTGATTAGAAATTGCGTAAATAAACAAGCCTATATGAAAATTGAAAGTCGAATTGCATCAGTTATTTGTGTATAATATGGAAAAGCGATAATATTTCTCAAAACACCGCATGTCTGATAACGAAGCAGCTGCAAGCAAACAACAATTACTAGAGAGGACGAAAATGTTACATCAGAAACTACTTTAAATAAAGAGACTTGATTGGTTAAAATTAGCGACGGGCTTGTAGGTCATGCCCACAGACGAAGTGGGATATCAAGCATATATTAACAGCGACATGATAACGAAGTCAGTTCTCAACTCAACAAAAGCTAAGGTGCATCACTCTGAATGTGAGAGTAACGCGTAATAATATTTAAAGGTGAAAATTGTTTAAGTGACAGATAATGCGACGAAGATGAAAATTACTATTGCCGATTAAACGTAAGTAGATTTTGGGAAATTTACTTAAACTAAAACAATAATAATACGGCTCTGAATCTGGGAAAAATAATTTCTAAGTTGGAGGCGGATGTAAAGGTTCTGAGTCTGGGGAGAAAAATACTCTAAGTTGAAGGCTGGTGTATAATAATTTAAATGATATTCTGAGTCTGGGGAGAAAAATACTCTAAGTTGGAGGCGGATGAAAAGGTTTTGAGTCTGGGGAAAATAAATTACAAGTCTGAGTCCGGGGAATTTAAATGACATCCGAGGCTGGTGAGAAAAAGTAATATAATAATTCAAATGATAGTCTGAGGCCGGTGAGCATAAAATCCAAGTCTAAGTTTGGAGTGCATAAGTCTAAGTTGAATAATAATAATCCAGAGGGTGGTGACAACAATTTAAATTAATAATTCAACCGAGTGGATAGATAATATTTTAAATGAGTACATAATAATTCTGAATTGGTGGAGAATAATTTTGATCCAAATGGATGGTATAATTCATGGAAAATTCTAGTTGATAATGGATGCGTCGATAATTTTGGTTGCGAGAAGGAAATAACGAAGAAAACAGACCAGGTTAGAGTTTTTTAGTTTTAAGACATTTTTCTATTTGAATTTAAATATTGAATATTGAATTTGCTTAATATAAATTAATGTGATGGAGTCAACAACGAACTTGTATACGTAGGAAGTGCGTTATATGATAAAGGGGTTTTGAACGTTTTAAGCTTCTTTTTATAAAAACAATAGGTTTTTGGTGACTTTAGATTGATTAAAAAGGATATGATTTTTGAGATAAATAAGATTTACAATATTAATAGATTGCAAAGTGTATTTTAAATAATTTACAAAACCTGTACATATTATTTGTTTTCATTATATGGAATTGAATTAACTTCATTTCATAATTCAAGATAAAAGCTGGTCGAGGCCAAATGATAAAATGTATGGGAGTGTAATTTGATAATTTAAAAAAAGAGACGGAGTTATAAGCTGAATACGCCATTGATATCGAGGAAGGCGTTATCACATCAAGTTTTGTTATTGGTCGATACAAGGACGGTCCACGATTAAATTCTGTTAGTTCTAGTTAGTTTATAGCAATATTTATATGGCCGCCTAAACGATGGCGCACGAATAATTGTAGGAGTTCATAGCATATTTATATGCAGCCCAACGTCGGGGCTCGATATCTCCTGTTAGTTCCTGGAAGGAGTTCATAGCAATATATATATATATATATATATATATATATATATATATATATGTATGTAATAGCTACTTCTCTAATTGCAGTTAGAGATAATAAAGGGTCGCCGTGTTCAAGCATATTTTGAAAGTGCTGTATAGGTGGTAACACCGTTTGTTTACAATACTAGTCTAAAGGTTATAACGAGCAACTGCCTCCTCATAAAACCTCAGGCAAGTAAATATAGTTTAAAAACATTGGATATTTAAATGGGCGCAGTCGTCGTCTTCAGGGTGATGATCAACGATCCTTGTTGTTGTTGCTGCTACAGGTACTCCTGCTGGTGCCTTGCTGGAGGATACAATAAGAATAGGGTACAAGGGTGGGGGCGAGCACGGAGCACTCGCGGCAGCACTACACTGCAAGAAGTAGGTTGATGTTCTTTTTGTGGAAGTCGGTACGGTAATCCTCGAGCTATGCAGCGTATCTCACCTTAAATGTTTCTCCCCTCCAACCGAGGCTGACGCACTTCCAATTTGCATTGATGAGAACCAAACTGATTTTCATAAACAAATCGTTGTTAGCATGCTTATGACCGCAGAGATGACCCAATGACGTTAACACCTGTGAAAACACTAACATAGCGGCGTTTTCACAGTGTCAACGAAATTGCGGTAATGAGCGAAAATTTTCCCACGCCGAATTCTAAAAAGTTCCTAAATCTAATTTAGTGAACTGATTCCTTTTTACACAAATTAACACTAAAAATTGGGCTATCTGAATTAATATTGATGACGTCATTGCTTTGATTCCAAGGATGGAGTATAAAATTTGACATGCTGATCTGTTGTGTCCATTCTTACATCCGCTAAATCCTCCAATCTTTCACACACAGTATTCATTGCATGCATGCCATAAATCCATTTACTTATGACGCTCTCTTGCGTACTTCTTCCTCGAGCAACACCTCCATCTGTTTTCATTGACTTCATCATCGATTGCTCAATGACCATATCCGTTGAAGTTCCACAACTCAATTTATCAGAACGTCTAATTGTGAAAAATCCCCGTGTAAATCTCTCGAAAACCTCAGAATCATCAATCAAGTTTTCCAATTGTAGCATATCTTGTAGATATAAATGTGCAGATTTGGCATAAGGAAAATGTCCTGATGCGTGGAAGTAAGGAAACATTTCTCGAATGCTATTCAAATGAGCTTTCCAATCTCCCATACGTTCAGCTCTTATAAACTCCTTAGCAATTGATACCTTGTGAAAATATTGCGTCCACAATTTTGCAGTTGGTCCACGTTGTTCATATTCCTTTAATTTTTGATTGAACTGCTCGAGTAATGCCTAAGCCATCTCATCGCCATTCTCAATATCAACGTACGAAATTGTGTTATTCATTAGAAGGTCTACAGTACCTTGTAGATTAGCATGCATCTCTTCATCGATGTCAAGTTCTTCTGATATTATTGTTGCTAAAGTGAGATGGATTAATGTGTGTGCTCTAACTGCTCTTGCATAAGCATGGCCATTCAACATTTTGTCTAATGAATTAGTGGCATAAATCAAAGAGAGCACCTTTTTTATGCCACTTCCCTGCATAATATGACCAATTGCTCCAAAAAAAGACATGAGTAAATGGAAACCTCCAAGTCTTACTACGATCTTCGATACCTCAGATCCTTCAGGTGCTGCTGATACGATTTCTCGAGCTTTTGCATGCAAAGGCTGATCAAAAGTAATAATGCATTCATCGTGATTATAACGTTTTGTATTTTCCAAAGCGCAGAGTAAAGTTGTGTAGATAGTATTGTAGTTAGTTGCTGGTTGCTGAATGAATGGTAAAAAGGGAATTTGAGACTTTAAAAAATCCATGATATTACTCGTTAAACGTTCAATGTAACCGTTCCATCCAGGTAATAGTAAATCTTTCCATTTCCCATACAACCACAAAATATCAACTTTTTTCAGTAAAGATACTGCTGTGCTACTTTTATAATAAAAATTTTGTGCAACTATTTTACTATACCCAACTGCACCATCATTTTGATAGACCTTTATCGGTACATGAGCTTTTGCTGCAAAATCTTTCTCTGAAAGGACTTTGTTAACTCGTGATATGGGTTTTTCGGCTATAACTGCTGTTTTTGGAGTTATAATTTGAATGATACCCATTATGTGGAGCGTGTTATGACCGTCTAGAGTATGTACATTGATGTCAGCATTGTCAGCAGCATATTGAATAATTGTTCCAGTTTCTGGTGGTAGAATATGAGGTGGACGATGAAGAACTGCTGCTGCCTCATACATCATAGTTTCATTATACGATGCACACAAACCAAAAGATGAAAAAATTTGAATAAGACGTTTTGATCCAAACCGTCGATGAAAAAACACTGAGAGACCCAATTGTAACCGTAATTTGAAAGACCTAGGCCGAACAGCAGCCATAATACAGTGACTGACATTTGTACATATTAATTTCAAGTGTTCCAATTTGGATCGTTTATTTTTCAAAATTATTTGCTCTAACAAATAAGTCAAAGATTCTGGAATATCACTATTGATATCTTCGAACATCTGAGTAGGTGGAGGATAATTATCAGTGTCAAACACTATCGACTGAATATCTTCTCGAACGATTGCTGCAGTTGCTTCAAGTATTCTCAACCTCTCTTCCTTTTCATTTTGCTTTTTATTCTCATACCAAGCTTTGCTGAGGACGTTATGCTGATTGTCGATGAAGCAAATGAATGTTGAACTTCCCAATTTCTCAGTTATAATGATTCTATTACCATACTTTAACTTGAGTTTTGACTTAATTGTTCTATTATCGATCGATGATTCTTTGCAAATATCTTTCAATTCTTGTATTGAAAATTGACAATCATCATGATTTTCAATAAATGCAAATATTTCTTCCATCGCTGAAGTAATAGAATCACTTTCAGGACGGCCGATTTTACCTCCACTAATGGGTTTCAGAAACGAAGTGTAACAATCACTGTGGTACTTAGCCTCAGCAGCAACTAAGTCATATTCATACTGAATGCGGGCATTGACACTTCTTGCTAGCTCATCAGAACGAGTCTGAGCTTCCTTCAAGATGGTTTTCTTGAAGTCAAGGGTTGAAACTTGAGACATTCTTCGTCGAAGATGCTGCGCTTTTTTCATTTCAGCCGTTTTATCTGCTTCATTGCCACAGAACAAACAGTATTTCTTGAAACAAAAAGATGATTCATTACCTCGTGCTCTAGTACGAGGAGGACTAATCCCAAATGTGGTACCTATCTCCATCTCACGCTGTTTTTTAGCTGCAGCGATGCTGCTCTTCCGGGTGTATGCTTTACGACACTGCTTATGTATCGTTACAGATGTTTTGTCCCTCAAATATCCATCGAATCCATCACCCCTTTCAGTACTTGAATCCATTAAAGTCTTTAGCCCACGATCAACAACCACAATTTCACTTTCAGTCAAACATTCATTGCAAATAAAGCAAACTTCTGACATTTTTACAAAATTTTGTAACGGCACTGTTTAAAAAGAGAATATAATTCACAAACACGTCTATTCACTACGAAAAATAGTTTACAACTAACTGTATTTACTAGTATATAAGAGCTATGTCCTTCGGCAAAAGCAGGTATACGCTGGTTTCGACCCGAAAAATGTAGTGTTGCAGGCAGATGTTTCTCAAGTCCAACCGCCCAATAGAATTAGGGACGGACGATGACTCACTCATAATTGTATATTTTTCACGTACTTGTGTGCATGGGGCAAATAAAACTATGTTCTAATATTTTTTGTTCAAATGGTTAACCCGATGATGCATACTGGCTACGTATGAGTGCGTAATCGTATTTTCTATGTTTAAAATAGCCATAATTCGAGAACAGTGCACCGTAGAAGAAAAGTGTTGAAATCTTTTTTGTAGACAATTTTACGATCTACAAACTTTGTTTAAACCATTTTTCCGATAGCTCTCATTGTTTCAGAGGTATACGCAAAAAACGCAAATTTCTGACCTTTGAGCTCGAATAAAAAACAACGCACAAGCGGGATGGATGGGGACTTTTGACATGTCATTTGTAATGACGCATCCAAGGCCTGTACAAAAATCCAGCTTGTTGGGAATTAATGCAAACTTGAATCATAATTTAGTCTATTTTGACTAGATTACGAGTTCTTTTGATACAACCTAATTACGTAAAAAACCTGCTCAACGTCATCGTTAGTGAGGGATAACACATAAGCTTTTTAGATTATTTTCTTCTGACGCGAAATAATCATATATTTCGAACAAATGGCCGTTCATCAATATTGTTACGTTAAAAATTGGAACTCAAAAGGTCCTTAACAATAATTGAAATTCCGTAGTCATTGTCATTAATCATCCCAAGAGTTACTTATTATTAGATCACAGTAAATTACAAGAAATCCCCTTCATGATAAATACCTAACCACAAGCCTGGAATGATTAGAATGCCAATCGTCATACTTCTTATTAGGTATTAGTAAGTAATTCCTAGTTATGATAAGGGAATCTATATAAAACAAGGAGCACACTTGCTCAAGGAAGTGGAAGTAGCAGTCAGAGCTAGTCAGTTACCCAGTTAGGCTTAATTAATTAGATGAGAATTACTATTGTGGCATTATCGGTCTAGTCGAGTAGATCCAGTGTAGTACCAAAATGTAAGTAGTAAACTATGTTCTTTAGATTTAAGGCTTTAATTTTATTTCCAAATGCTTGTTCAATAGATTTATAAGTGTTTTGAGATCGATGTGCTTCATTGCATGGTGATTGTGTGTTTGTGGATAAAATGATGAGCTACGCACCCCAGCTTTACAAGTATAGTTCAATACAATCCCTATGAATCGCTAACCCCATGTTAGCGTAGATGTGGAAACAGCAACTCCGCACCGATTAGCGATGGCTTCGCATCAATATGGGACTGCACATGTTTCTGTAAAAGACTTTTACGTCTTGTAGAATAATCACAAATATTGCATGCGAATGGACGTTCGTTAGTGTGTGACATCGTGTGCCTTTGTAAATTACCTTTCCTTGATGCGGTATAATCGCATAAATTGCATGCGAATGGGCGTTCGTTAGTGTGCGATTTCATATGTTTTTGTAAATTACTTTTTTGTGATGCGGAATAATTACACAAACTGCATGCGAATGGTCGTTCGTTAGTGTGCGACTTCATATGTATTTGTAAACTATCTTTCCTTGGCGAGGCATAATTACACAAATTGCATACGAATGGACGTTCGTTCGTGTGCGACTTCATATGTAGTTTTAAACTACATTTATGTGATGCAGTAAAATTACATAAATTGCATGCGAAATATAGTTTGTTAATATGCGACTTCATATGTATTTTTAAATTACATTTATGTGATGCGGCATAATTGCATAAATTGCACGCGAATGGTCTTTCGTTAGTGTGCGATTTTATATGTATTTTTAAACCATTTTTCCGTGATGAAGCATAATTACATAAATTGCATGCGAAGGGACGTTCGTTAGTGTGCGACTTCATATGTGCTTTTACATTATCTTTCCTTGATGCGCTGTAATTACATAAATTGCATGCGAATGGGCGTTCGTTAGTGTGCAATTTCAGATGGCTTAATAATTTATCTTTCCTTGATGCGGCATGATTACACAAATTGCATTGAAATGGACGTTCGTAAGTGTGCGACCTCATATGTACTTTGAAATTACCTTTCTGTGATGCGGCATAATTACACAATTTGCAGGCGAATGGACGTTTGTTAGTGTTAGACTTCATATGTAATTTTAAACTATTTTTATGTGATGCGGCATAATAACACAATTTGCAAGCGAATGGGCGTTCATTAGTATGCAATTGTATACGACTTTTTAAAGTGCTTTTTCGTGATGCGGTATAATACACAAATTGCAAGTAAATGGATGTTTATTAGTGTGCGGCATCTTGTATCTTTGTAAATAACCTTTCAGTGATGCGGCATAGTTACATAAATTGCATATGCATTTACATTGGTTAATATGCAACTGGGTATGCTAAAGTGATTTTCTGAGATTCCGTATAAATATACAAATTGCATAAATATTCACGTTCGTTAGTATGCGACTGCATAGGTAAATGTAGAAGACTTTTGTGATGTAGCAGTATCACTAAAATTGTATACAAATGTATGTTCGTCAAAACACGTGGCTGAAGTTGTCTTCATCTTCATCTTCATCTTTGCTCAAGTTACAGCGGTCCAGTTAAATATTGCAACAAATAAAACTATAATACTGTATGCTTGCAAAATAGAATTAACCTGCAAAACATATATAAAAAAAGCATGAAAACGAATTTGCCGACCTTCTAGTGGGGCAAGAAGGGGGCGAAAACGGCAAATTAATTTACAGTATAAAATTTTCAATTTTCAAAAAACTTCTAGTGTTAGTTTTCACCGATTACCAAAAATGGTTAGTTACAATACCATAAGACATAAGACTAAAATACAATTATCAACTCTTCACCAGGGGCAGAAGGGGTCGTAAACGGCAATTCAAATTTCATAACAAATTTTCGATTTTTGAAAGTTTTCAGTGTTTGGTTTCAGTTGTGACCAAGAACGGTTAGTTGCAATACCAAGACCTTAGGAAAAATTACCAACCCTCCGACGGGGTAGAAGGGTCGTAAACGGCAATTCAAATTTCATAATCAAATTTTCGATTTTGAAAGTTTTCAGTGTTTGGTTTCAATTGTGACCAAGAACGGTTAGTTGCAATACCAAGACCTTAGGAAAAATTACCAACCCTCCGGCGGGGTAGAAGGGTCGTAAACGGCAATTCAAATTTCATAATCAAATTTTCGATTTTTGAAAGTTTTCAGTGTTTGGTTTCAATTGTGACCAAGAACGGTTAGTTGCAATACCAAGACCTTAGGAAAAATTACCAACCCTCCGGCGGGGTAGAAGGGTCGTAAACGGCAATTCAAATTTCATAATCAAATTTTCGATTTTGAAAGTTTTCAGTGTTTGGTTTCAATTGTGACCAAGAACGGTTAGTTGCAATACCAAGACCTTAGGAAAAATTACCAACCCTCCGGCGGGGGTAGAAGGGTCGTAAACGGCAATTCAAATTTCATAATCAAATTTTCGATTTTGAAAGTTTTCAGTGTTTGGTTTCAATTGTGACCAAGAACGGTTAGTTGCAATACCAAGACCTTAGAAAAATTACCAACCCTCCGGCGGGGTAGAAGGGTCGTAAACGGCAATTCAAATTTCATAATCAAATTTTCGATTTTTG
This sequence comes from Platerodrilus igneus, assembly GCA_036346225.1. Classification (NCBI taxonomy): domain Eukaryota; kingdom Metazoa; phylum Arthropoda; class Insecta; order Coleoptera; family Lycidae; genus Platerodrilus; species Platerodrilus igneus. The sequence goes on along the minus strand of JARFIW010001469.1, from coordinate 5,561,022 downwards.
AAAGTTTTCAGTGTTTGGTTTCAATTGTGACCAAGAACGGTTAGTTGCAATACCAAGACCTTAGAAAAAATTACCAACCCTCCGGCGGGGGTAGAAGGGGTCGTAAACGGCAATTCAAATTTCATAATCAAATTTTCGATTTTGAAAGTTTTCAGTGTTTGGTTTCAATTGTGACCAAGAACGGTTAGTTGCAATACCAAGACCTTAGAAAAATTACCAACCCTCCGGCGGGGTAGAAGGGTCGTAAACGGCAATTCAAATTTCATAATCAAATTTTCGATTTTTGAAAGTTTTCAGTGTTTGGTTTCAATTGTGACCAAGAACGGTTAGTTGCAATACCAAGACCTTAGGAAAAATTACCAACCCTCCGGCGGGGTAGAAGGGTCGTAAACGGCAATTCAAATTTCATAATCAAATTTTGATTTTGAAAGTTTTCAGTGTTTGGTTTCAATTGTGACCAAGAACGGTTAGTTGCAATACCAAGATCCTTAGAAAAATTACCAACCCTCCGGCGGGGTAGAAGGGTCGTAAAGGCAATTCAAATTTCATAATCAAATTTTCGATTTTTGAAAGTTTTCAGTGTTTGGTTTCAATTGTGACCAAAAACGGTTAGTTGCAATACCAAGACCTTAGGAAAAAATTACCAACCCTCCGGCGGGGGTAGAAGGGTCGTAAACGGCAATTCAAATTTCATAATCAAATTTTCGATTTTGAAAGTTTTCAGTGTTTGGTTTCAATTGTGACCAAAAGGTTAGTTCAATACCAAGACTTAGGAAAAATTACCAACCCTCCGCGGGGAGAAGGGTCGTAAACGGCAATTCAAATTTCATAACAAATTTTGATTTTGAAAGTTTTCAGTGTTTGGTTTCAATTGTGACCAAGAACGGTTAGTTGCAATACCAAGACTTAGGAAAAATTACCAACCCTCCGGCGGGGGTAGAAGGGGTCGTAAACGGCAATTCAAATTTCATAATCAAATTTTCGATTTTGAAAGTTTTCAGTGTTTGGTTTCAATTGTGACCAAGAACGGTTAGTTGCAATACCAAGACCTTAGGAAAAATTACCAACCCTCCGGCGGGGGTAGAAGGGCGTAAACGGCAATTCAAATTTCATAATCCAATTTTGATTTTGAAAGTTTTCAGTGTTTGGTTTCAATTGTGACCAAGAACGGTTAGTTGCAATACCAAGACTTAGGAAAAATTACCAACCCTCCGGCGGGGTAGAAGGGTCGTAAACGGCAATTCAAATTTCATAATCAAATTTTCGATTTTGAAAGTTTTCAGTGTTTGGTTTCAATTGTGACCAAAACGGTTAGTTGCAATACAAGACCTTAGAAAAATTACCAACCTCGGGGGTAAAGGTCGTAAACGGCAATTAATTTCATATCAAATTTTATTTGAAAGTTTTCAGGTTTGGTTTATTGTACAAAACGGTTGTTGCAATACAAACCTTGAAAATTACCAACCTCGCGGGTAAAGGGTCGAAAGGCATTCAATTTCATAATAAATTTTCATTTTAAATTTTCAGTGTTGGTTTCAATTGTACCAAAAGGTTAGTTCAATACCAAGACCTTAGAAAAATTACCAACCCTCCGCGGGGGAGAAGGGTTAAACGGCAATTCAAATTTCATAAAATTTTCTTTAAATTTTCAGTGTTTGGTTTCATTGTGACCAAGAACGGTTGTCATACCAAGACCTTGGAAAAATTACCAACCCTCCGCGGGTAGAAGGGCGTAAACGGATTCAAATTTCATAATCAAATTTTGATTTTGAAGTTTTAGTTTTGGTTAATGGACAAACGGTATTGCAATACAACTTGAAAATACCAACCCTCCGGCGGGTAGAAGGAAACGATTCAAATTTCAAATAAATTTTTTTTGAAAGTTTTCGTTTGGTTAATTGTACAAAACGGTTAGTTGCAATCCAAGACTTAGGAAAAATTACCAACCCTCGGGGTAAGGTCGTAAACGGCAATTAATTTCATACAAATTTTCATTTGAAGTTTTCAGGTTTGGTTTAATTTGACCAAAACGGTTGTTGCAATACCAAACCTTAGAAAAATACCAACCCTCGGGGAGAAGGCGAAACGGCAATTAAATTTCATAAAAATTTTCATTTTAAATTTTCAGTGTTTGGTTTCAATTACCAAAAGGTTGTTCAATACCAAGACCTTAGGAAAAATTACCAACCCTCCGCGGGAGAGGGGAAGGCAATTCAAATTTCATAACAAATTTTCGATTTGAAAGTTTTCAGTGTTTGGTTTCATTGTGACCAAGAACGGTTGTTGCAATACCAAGACTTAGGAAAAATTACCAACCCTCCGCGGGGTAGAAGGGTCGTAAACGGCAATTCAAATTTCATAATCAAATTTTCGATTTTTGAAAGTTTTCAGTGTTTGGTTTCAATTGTGACCAAGAACGGTTAGTTGCAATACCAAGACCTTAGGAAAAAATTACCAACCCTCCGGCGGGGTAGAAGGGGTCGTAAACGGCAATTCAAATTTCATAATCAAATTTTCGATTTTGAAAGTTTTCAGTGTTTGGTTTCAATTGTGACCAAGAACGGTTAGTTGCAATACCAAGACCTTAGGAAAAAATTACCAACCCTCCGGCGGGGGTAGAAGGGGTCGTAAACGGCAATTCAAATTTCATAATCAAATTTTCGATTTTTGAAAGTTTTCAGTGTTTGGTTTCAATTGTGACCAAGAACGGTTAGTTGCAATACCAAGACCTTAGGAAAAAATTACCAACCCTCCGGCGGGGGTAGAAGGGTCGTAAACGGCAATTCAAATTTCATAATCAAATTTTCGATTTTTGAAAGTTTTCAGTGTTTGGTTTCAATTGTGACTAAGAACGGTTAGTTGCAATACCAAGACCTTAGGAAAAATTACCAACCCTCCGGCGGGGTAGAAGGGTCGTAAACGGCAATTCAAATTTCATAATCAAATTTTCGATTTTTGAAAGTTTTCAGTGTTTGGTTTCAATTGTGACCAAGAACGGTTAGTTGCAATACCAAGACCTTAGGAAAAAATTACCAACCCTCCGGCAGGGTAGAAGGGGTCGTAAACGGCAATTCAAATTTCATAATCAAATTTTCGATTTTTGAAAGTTTTCAGTGTTTGGTTTCAATTGTGACCAAGAACGGTTAGTTGCAATACCAAGACCTTAGGAAAAATTACCAACCCTCCGGCGGGGTAGAAGGGTCGTAAACGGCAATTCAAATTTCATAATCAAATTTTCGATTTTTGAAAGTTTTCAGTGTTTGGTTTCAATTGTGACCAAGAACGGTTAGTTGCAATACCAAGACCTTAGGGAGGAAGATAATTAAATTTTTTATTTTTGTTATCAAGTGACACTGAAAATCACCCGGGGAGGAAGATAATTAAATTTTTTAAGTTTTAGTTTGGTTCAATGTACAAGAACGTTGTGATACAGACTAGAAAATACACCTCGGGGTAGAGGTCAAACGGCAATTCAAATTTCATAATCAAATTTTCGATTTTGAAAGTTTTCAGTTTTGGTTCAATGGACAAAACGGTTATTGCAATACAGATTAGGAAAATTACCAACCCTCCGGCGGGGTAGAAGGGCGTAAACGGCAATTCAAATTTCATAATAAATTTTCGATTTTTGAAAGTTTTCAGTGTTTGGTTTCAATTGTGACCAAGAACGGTTAGTTGCAATACCAAGACCTTAGGAAAAATTACCAACCCTCCGCGGGGTAGAAGGGTCGTAAACGGCAATTCAAATTTCATAACAAATTTTCGATTTTGAAAGTTTTCAGTGTTTGGTTTCAATTGTGACCAAGAACGGTTAGTTGCAATACCAAGACCTTAGGAAAAATTACCAACCCTCCGGCGGGGAGAAGGGCGTAAACGGCAATTCAAATTTCATAATCAAATTTTCGATTTTGAAAGTTTTCAGTGTTTGGTTTCAATTGTGACCAAGAACGGTTGTTGCAATACCAAGACCTTAGGAAAAATTACCAACCCTCCGGCAGGGTAGAAGGGTCGTAAACGGCAATTCAAATTTCATAATCAAATTTTCGATTTTGAAAGTTTTCAGTGTTTGGTTTCAATTGTGACCAAGAACGGTTAGTTGCAATACCAAGACCTTAGGAAAAATTACCAACCCTCCGGCGGGGTAGAAGGGTCGTAAACGGCAATTCAAATTTCATAATCAAATTTTGATTTTGAAAGTTTTCAGTGTTTGGTTTCAATTGTGACCAAGAACGGTTAGTTGCAATACCAAGACCTTAGAAAAATTACCAACCCTCCGGCGGGGGTAGAAGGGTCGTAAACGGCAATTCAAATTTCATAATCAAATTTTCGATTTTGAAAGTTTTCAGTGTTTGGTTTCAATTGTGACCAAGAACGGTTAGTTGCAATACCAAGACCTTAGGAAAAATTACCAACCCTCCGGCGGGGTAGAAGGGGCGTAAACGGCAATTCAAATTTCATAACAAATTTTCGATTTTGAAAGTTTTCAGTGTTTGGTTTCAATTGTGACCAAGAACGGTTAGTTGCAATACCAAGACCTTAGAAAAATTACCAACCCTCCGGCGGGGGTAGAAGGGTCGTAAACGGCAATTCAAATTTCATAATCAAATTTTCGATTTTGAAAGTTTTCAGTGTTTGGTTTCAATTGTGACCAAGAACGGTTAGTTGCAATACCAAGACCTTAGGAAAAAATTACCAACCCTCAGGCGGGGGTAGAAGGGTCGTAAACGGCAATTCAAATTTCATAATCAAATTTTCGATTTTGAAAGTTTTCAGTGTTTGGTTTCAATTGTGACCAAGAACGGTTAGTTGCAATACCAAGACCTTAGGAAAAAATTACCAACCCTCCGGCGGGGGTAGAAGGGGTCGTAAACGGCAATTCAAATTTCATAATCAAATTTTCGATTTTTGAAAGTTTTCAGTGTTTGGTTTCAATTGTGACCAAGAACGGTTAGTTGCAATACCAAGACCTTAGGAAAAATTACCAACCCTCCGGCGGGGTAGAAGGGGCGTAAACGGCAATTCAAATTTCATAATCAAATTTTCGATTTTGAAAGTTTTCAGTGTTTGGTTTCAATTGTGACCAAGAACGGTTAGTTGCAATACCAAGACCTTAGGAAAAATTACCAACCCTCCGGCGGGGTAGAAGGGTCGTAAACGGCAATTCAAATTTCATAATCAAATTTTCGATTTTGAAAGTTTTCAGTGTTTGGTTTCAATTGTGACCAAGAACGGTTAGTTGCAATACCAAGACCTTAGGAAAAATTACCAACCCTCCGGCGGGGGTAGAAGGGTCGTAAACGGCAATTCAAATTTCATAATCAAATTTTCGATTTTTGAAAGTTTTCAGTGTTTGGTTTCAATTGTGACCAAGAACGGTTAGTTGCAATACCAAGACCTTAGGAAAAATTACCAACCCTCCGGCGGGGGTAGAAGGGTCGTAAACGGCAATTCAAATTTCATAATCAAATTTTCGATTTTGAAAGTTTTCAGTGTTTGGTTTGTGACCAAGAACGGTTAGTTGCAATACCAAGACTTAGGAAAAATTACCAACCCTCCGGCGGGTAGAAGGGTCGTAAACGGCAATTCAAATTTCATAATCAAATTTTCGATTTTGAAAGTTTTCAGTGTTTGGTTTCAATTGTGACCAAGAACGGTTAGTTGCAATACCAAGACCTTAGAAAATTACCAACCCTCCGCGGGGTAGAAGGGCGTAAACGGCAATTCAAATTTCATAATCAAATTTTCGATTTTGAAAGTTTTCAGTGTTTGGTTTCAATTGTGACCAAGAACGGTTAGTTGCAATACCAAGACCTTAGAAAAATTACCAACCCTCCGGCGGGTAGAAGGGCGTAAACGGCAATTCAAATTTCATAATCAAATTTTGATTTTGAAAGTTTTCAGTGTTTGGTTTCAATTGTGACAAGAACGGTTAGTTGCAATACCAAGACTTAGAAAAATTACCAACCCTCCGGCGGGGTAGAAGGGTCGTAAACGGCAATCAAATTTCATAATCAAATTTTCGATTTTGAAAGTTTTCAGTGTTTGGTTTCATTGTGACCAAGAACGGTTAGTTGCAATACCAAGACCTTAGGAAAATTACCAACCCTCCGGCGGGGTAGAAGGGGCGTAAACGGCAATTCAAATTTCATAATCAAATTTTGATTTTGAAAGTTTTCAGTGTTTGGTTTCAATTGTGACCAAGAACGGTTGCAATACCAAGACTTAGGAAAAAATTACCAACCCTCCGACGGGGTAGAAGGGGTCGTAAACGGCAATTCAAATTTCATAATCAAATTTTCGATTTTGAAAGTTTTCAGTGTTTGGTTTCAATTGTGACCAAGAACGGTTAGTTGCAATACCAAGACCTTAGGAAAAATTACCAACCCTCCGGCGGGGTAGAAGGGTCGTAAACGGCAATTCAAATTTCATAATCAAATTTTCGATTTTTGAAAGTTTTCAGTGTTTGGTTTCAATTGTGACCAAGAACGGTTAGTTGCAATACCAAGACCTTAGGAAAAATTACCAACCCTCCGGCGGGGTAGAAGGGGTCGTAAACGGCAATTCAAATTTCATAATCAAATTTTCGATTTTGAAAGTTTTCAGTGTTTGGTTTCAATTGTGACCAAGAACGGTTAGTTGCAATACCAAGACCTTAGGAAAAATTACCAACCCTCCGGCGGGGTAGAAGGGGTCGTAAACGGCAATTCAAATTTCATAATCAAATTTTCGATTTTGAAAGTTTTCAGTGTTTGGTTTCAATTGTGACCAAGAACGGTTAGTTGCAATACCAAGACCTTAGGAAAAATTACCAACCCTCCGGCGGGGTAGAAGGGTCAGTAAACGGCAATTCAAATTTCATAATCAAATTTTCGATTTTTGAAAGTTTTCAGTGTTTGGTTTCAGTTGTGACCAAGAACGGTTAGTTGCAATACCAAGACTTTAGAAAAAAATTACCAACCCTCCGGCGGGGTAGAAGGGTCGTAAACGGCAATTCAAATTTCATAATCAAATTTTCGATTTTGAAAGTTTTCAGTGTTTGGTTTCAATTGTGACCAAGAACGGTTAGTTGCAATACCAAGACCTTAGGAAAAAATTACCAACCCTCCGGCGGGGGTAGAAGGGGTCGTAAACGGCAATTCAAATTTCATAATCAAATTTTCGATTTTTGAAAGTTTTCAGTGTTTGGTTTCAATTGTGACCAAGAACGGTTAGTTGCAATACCAAGACCTTAGGAAAAAATTACCAACCCTCCGGCGGGGGTAGAAGGGTCGTAAACGGCAATTCAAATTTCATAATCAAATTTTCGATTTTGAAAGTTTTCAGTGTTTGGTTTCAATTGTGACCAAGAACGGTTAGTTGCAATACCAAGACCTTAGAAAAATTACCAACCCTCCGGCGGGGTAGAAGGGTCGTAAACGGCAATTCAAATTTCATAATCAAATTTTCGATTTTGAAAGTTTTCAGTGTTTGGTTTCAATTGTGACCAAGAACGGTTAGTTGCAATACCAAGACTTAGGAAAAATTACCAACCCTCCGGCGGGGTAGAAGGGTCGTAAACGGCAATTCAAATTTCATAATCAAATTTTCGATTTTGAAAGTTTTCAGTGTTTGGTTTCAATTGTGACCAAGAACGGTTAGTTGCAATACCAAGACCTTAGGAAAAATTACCAACCCTCCGGCGGGGTAGAAGGGTCGTAAACGGCAATTCAAATTTCATAATCAAATTTTTTTTTTTTTTTTTTTTTTTTTTTTTTTTTTTTTTTTTAAAAAAAAAAAAAAAAAAAAAAAAAAAAAAAAAAACGGTTAGTTGCAATACCAAGACCTTAGGAAAAATTACCAACCCTCCGGCGGGGTAGAAGGGTCGTAAACGGCAATTCAAATTTCATAATCAAATTTTCGATTTTGAAAGTTTTCAGTGTTTGGTTTCAATTGTGACCAAGAACGGTTAGTTGCAATACCAAGACCTTAGGAAAAATTACCAACCCTCCGGCGGGGTAGAAGGGGTCGTAAACGGCAATTCAAATTTCATAATCAAATTTTCGATTTTTGAAAGTTTTTTTTTTTTTTTTTTTTTTTTTTTTTTTTTTTTTTTTTTTTTTTTTTTTTTTTTTTTTTTTTTTTTTTTTTTTTTTTTTTTTTTTTTTTTTTTTTTTTTTTTTTTTTTTTTTTTTTTTTTTTTTTTTTTTTTTTTTTTTTTTTTTTTTTTTTTTTTTTTTTTTTTTTTTTTTTTTTTTTTTTTTTTTTTTTTTTTTTTTTTTTTTTTTTTTAGGAAAAATTACCAACCCTCCGGCGGGGTAGAAGGGTCGTAAACGGCAATTCAAATTTCATAATCAAATTTTCGATTTTTGAAAGTTTTCAGTGTTTGGTTTCAATTGTGACCAAGAACGGTTAGTTGCAATACCAAGACCTTAGGAAAAATTACCAACCTCCGGCGGGGGTAGAAGGGTCGTAAACGGCAATTCAAATTTCATAATCAAATTTTGATTTTTGAAAGTTTTCAGTGTTTGGTTTCAATTGTGACCAAGAACGGTTAGTTGCAATACCAAGACCTTAGGAAAAATTACCAACCCTCCGGCGGGGTAGAAGGGTCGTAAACGGCAATTCAAATTTCATAATCAAATTTTGATTTTGAAAGTTTTCAGTGTTTGGTTTCAATTGTGACCAAGAACGGTTAGTTGCAATACCAAGACCTTAGGAAAAATTACCAACCCTCCGGCGGGGTAGAAGGGTCGTAAACGGCAATTCAAATTTCATAATCAAATTTTCGATTTTTGAAAGTTTTCAGTGTTTGGTTTCAATTGTGACCAAGAACGGTTAGTTGCAATACCAAACCTTAGGAAAAATTACCAACCCTCCGGCGGGGTAGAAGGGGTCGTAAACGGCAATTCAAATTTCATAATCAAATTTTGATTTTGAAAGTTTTCAGTGTTTGGTTTCAATTGTGACCAAGAACGGTTAGTTGCAATACCAAGACCTTAGGAAAAATTACCAACCTCCGGCGGGGTAGAAGGGTCGTAAACGGCAATTCAAATTTCATAATCAAATTTTCGATTTTGAAAGTTTTCAGTGTTTGGTTTCAATTGTGACCAAGAACGGTTAGTTGCAATACCAAGACCTTTTTTTGGGGGGGGGGGCAATTCAAATTTCATAATCAAATTTTGATTTTTGAAAGTTTTCAGTGTTTGGTTTCAATTGTGACCAAGAACGGTTAGTTGCAATACCAAGACCTTAGGAAAAATTACCAACCCTCCGGCGGGGTAGAAGGGTCGTAAACGGCAATTCAAATTTCATAATCAAATTTTCGATTTTTGAAAGTTTTCAGTGTTTGGTTTCAATTGTGAAAAAAAAAAAAAAAAAAAAAAAAAAAAAAAAAAAAAAAAAAAAAAAAAAAAAAAAAAAAAAAAAAAAAAAAAAAAAAAAAAAAAAAAAAAAAAAAAAAAAAAAAAAAAAAAAAAAAAAAAAAAAAAAAAAAAAAATTACCAACCCCGGCGGGGTAGAAGGGTCGTAAACGGCAATTCAAATTTCATAATCAAATTTTCGATTTTTGAAAGTTTTCAGTGTTTGGTTTCAATTGTGACCAAGAACGGTTAGTTGCAATACCAAGACCTTAGGAAAAAATTACCAACCCTCCGGCGGGGGTAGAAGGGGTCGTAAACGGCAATTCAAATTTCATAATCAAATTTTCGATTTTTGAAAGTTTTCAGTGTTTGGTTTCAATTGTGACCAAGAACGGTTAGTTGCAATACCAAGACCTTAGGAAAAAATTACCAACCCTCCGGCGGGGGTAGAAGGGTCGTAAACGGCAATTCAAATTTCATAATCAAATTTTCGATTTTTGAAAGTTTTCAGTGTTTGGTTTCAATTGTGACCAAGAACGGTTAGTTGCAATACCAAGACCTTAGGAAAAATTACCAACCCTCCGGCGGGGTAGAAGGGTCGTAAACGGCAATTCAAATTTCATAATCAAATTTTCGATTTTTGAAAGTTTTCAGTGTTTGGTTTCAATTGTGACCAAGAACGGTTAGTTGCAATACCAAGACCTTAGGAAAAATTACCAACCCTCCGGCGGGTAGAAGGGTCGTAAACGGCATCAAATTTCATAATCAAATTTTCGATTTTGAAAGTTTTCAGTGTTTGGTTTCAATTGTGACCAAGAACGGTTAGTTGCAATACCAAGACCTTAGAAAAATTACCAACCTCCGGCGGGTAGAAGGGTCGTAAACGGCAATTCAAATTTCATAATCAAATTTGATTTGAAAGTTTTCAGTGTTTGGTTTCAATTGTGACCAAGAACGGTTAGTTGCAATACCAAGACTTAGAAAAATTACCAACCCTCCGGCGGGTAGAAGGCGTAAACGGCAATTCAAATTTCATAATCAAATTTTCGATTTGAAAGTTTTTTGTTCAATTGTGACCAAGAACGGTTAGTTGCAATACCAACCTTAGAAAAATTACCAACTCCGGCGGGTAGAAGGTCGTAAACGGCAATTCAAATTTCATAATCAAATTTTCGATTTGAAAGTTTTCAGTGTTTGGTTTCAATTGTGACCAAGAACGGTTAGTTGCAATACCAAGACTTAGGAAAAATTACCAACCCTCGGCGGGTAGAAGGGTCGTAAACGGCAATTCAAATTTCATAATCAAATTTTCGATTTGAAAGTTTTCATTGTTATCAAGTTACACTGAAAATCACCGGGGAGGGAAGATAATTAAATTTTTTAATTTTTGTTATCAAGTTACACTGAAAATCACCGGGGAGGGAAGATAATTAAATTTTTTTAATTTTTGTTATCAAGTATCACAAGACCTTAGAAAAATTACCAACCCTCCGGCGGTAGAAGGGTCGTAAACGGCAATTCAAATTTCATAATCAAATTTTCGATTTGAAAGTTTTAGTGTTTGGTTTCAATTGTGACCAAGAACGGTTAGTTGCAATACCAAACCTTAGGAAAAATTACCAACCTCCGGCGGGGTAGAAGGGTCGTAAACGGCAATTCAAATTTCATAATCAAATTTTCGATT